>OX419735.1:60000-10060000 GCA_948477245.1 Thumatha senex
TAACCTAACCTAACCTAACCTAACCTAACCTAACCTAACCTAACCTAACCTAACCTAACCTGGGGTGCTAGGTCGGGGAACCTCCACGTTGGCGGTTCAGTTTCCTATCCCCCCCGGGGACCGCCCGGGTGGGAGTGGAAACTGGGCTTTGCTGGTGCACCCTGGAGCATCGGCTAATGGGCGCAGTCTTCAGTACTGTGTGTGTTAACCAATGTACCAATATCCCGACAGTCGACCCCATGTCGTGGGGTCGCAGTGTGGCAGGCCTGCAAGGCCTGCGTACTGGTGAAAGCTCCCGGCCTGGCCGGTAGTAGCGCTTCGTTTTCGTCCTTCGTTCTCGTTGTCGTTACTCCCGGCTTCGGCCGGTTGCAGCTCTGTGTTGCCGTTGTGTGGACGTGCAGTTGACCCCATCGCACGAGGGGGTCGTGGTATGGTGGGCCTGCAAGGCCCACGGCCTTTGTGTCTGCTCCCGGCCTGGCCGGTTGAAGCCTCTCATCGTTGGTGTCGCTCCCGGTCATGGCAGGTAGTAGCGAAGTTTTGTGGTGTGGACGCGTAGGCCTTCTGCTCGCGCAGGGGCCTACAGGCATCTGTGCCAGCGTCGGAGTTGGGGAGGGCTAGCCCTCCTTCCCGCGTTTCGTAACCCCTGAGGCCTCTGCAACGACCCAACTGGTGGCACCAGTTGGTACGCGGTGGTCCTGGGGGCCGAAGGGCTTGCCTTCATTGGCCGGCTCGCGACAGGGAAAAGTCTTTAAAACCCGACAGCGAAGTCGTTAAAACCTGTGGGGCACCTGGAGCACCCCACAGTATCCATCCCGCTCCCTGGAATGAGCGTCACCCAGGGAGTCGTTTTGTATCGTCTCATTCTCGTGGGAATAATTATGGCATATAAAATTCAAAATAAACGATCGACCATCTCCCCTTGTGGGGGACAAAACAACGAAATTGGCAAGGAAATGGACTTAGAATTGCACAGCGTTAAGGCTGTTGAGGAAGTTAGGCCCGGGACTCCCATCCCAGGCCTAAAGGAACTACGAGTGGCGATGTCGCGGTGCGACACACCGCCGCGCAGAATATGTGGAGACCTGCTGCTGTCGGATTCCGACAGCAGTGTGGTCTCGATGATAGAGGTGTCTCCTGGTCCCTCCCCCTCCCCGCTTTCCCGGCTGTGGCGCAAGCGCCGGAACTCGGGGTCAGAAGGGGACAGTGAGGAGTCGGCTGGCACCGGTTCTGCCCGGGGCCAGCCCGGTAAGCGGGGCCGCGGTCGCCCCCCAACAACGGGGCAATACGTGGGCCTCGCCAAGGCGAAGGCCGAATTAAACGCGGCCAAAGAGCGGGAGCTAGAGCTCCAAGCAGAGGAGGAGCTCGCCGAGGAGCTCCGAAGGAGGGAGGAGAGGCGACTCTCCTTCCTCCGTCAGTCTCCCGCTCCAGAAGGAAGTTCGGACGGGAAGTCACCAGCTGCGGCGGACCTCAGGGCCGAACAATTGGAGAAGGCGGTTGAGGAGGCGGTGGAAGCGATCCGCTCCATCGCCCACAAGTCCTCCCGCCTTAAAGGTCAGAGCGTGCAGGGCCTGAGGTCTGCTGCAGGTTCGATCCTGGAACACGTGCGGGAGTTGCGGGCCCGCACCGAGTCCGAAGAAAATGCCCGTCTGCAGCGAGAGCTTGCTGCCTTGAGAACCGAGGTCGAGCTCTTAAAGAGGCAGGCGAGCGCCCCACCGCCGTCAATGTCGCGCGAAGAGATTATGTTTCTCTTGGACGCGCGCTTTGACGGAATTGGGGACCGCCTGCTCCCGGAGCCGCGACTACGCCCGCCGCTGCAGGCGGATGCTCGTAACGCCGCCCGCGCTGCTGGAAGCTCCACCGTCGTTGCTAGTAAAGCGCCCACTCAATCGTCCGGCACTTCTGGCACTGTTACCAGTGCCGCCCGTCTTCGGACTGCTGGCGCCTCTGCCGCCGCGCGTCCTTCTGTCCCCGTCTCCGACCCTTCGTTGGAGGAGACGGGGGCTCCTTCAGCCGCTTCACCGGCTCCCTCCCCTTCTACGGGGAAAAAGAAAAAAGCCGGCAAGCGCAACAAGAAGAGCGCTGCGGCCCGAGAGGCTGAGACGGCGCGCCAGGAGCGTCTGCAGCCCGCACTCACGCCTCAACCTATAACTGAGGCGTGGAATGTGGTGGCTGGGCGCCCAAAGAAGGCGCCGGCGGCCAAACCGCCAGCGACGAAGTCAGCACCGGCGCCCACTAAAGCGCCTGCCGTGGGGAAGCGCGCCCCTAAACTCCGAGCCCCGCGTACCGCTGCAGTGGTGATAACACTGCAGCAGGACGCGGTAAAGAGGGGCGTTACATACGCCTCCAAGTTAGCCGAGGCCGAAGAGAAGGTCGATCTTAAGGGTCTCGGCATTGGAGGCTTACGCTTCCGCACGGCGGCCACTGGAGGCCGCATTTTGGAAGTGGCGGGCGCCGAAAGGTGCGAAAAGGCTGACGCCCTGGCCGACAAATTGAGGTCGGCCCTGGGAGAGGATGTCCGTATCGCCAGGCCTGAGAGGTGCGCGGAGCTGCGCATCTCCGGTCTAGGCGACGCGGCCACAAAGGTAGTGGTTGCGCGGGTGGTGGCGGACGTAGGAGGGTGCGCCACCACCAGTGTTGTCGTTGGCGACATTGTCCGCCAAGTAGGTAGGGAGGGCACGGCGTGGGTAAAATGCCCGATCGCGGCGGCCAAAAAAGTGACAGACGGCCGCCCTCTGACGATCGGATGGTCCCGCGTCCGTGCGGTCCTCTTGGAGGCCAGGCCGCAGCGGTGTTTCCGCTGCCTGGAGGTGGGGCACGTAGGAGCCCGGTGCGCTGCGGGAGTGGACCGCAGCGCACTTTGTTTTCGTTGTGGGCAGTCCGGTCACAAGTCGGCCGGCTGCTCAGCCGAATATAATTGTCCCATCTGCGCGGCGGCGGGAACTTCCGCAGCGCACCGCCTGGGTGCAAAAACCTGCTTGGCGGCTTCCAAAAAGCGGACACGTCGTGGTGGTGCTGGACGTAAGCGCCCGCCCACCCAGGTGACGGAGGAGGAAAGTATGGACATCGCCCAAAACTAAATGGCGCCAATCTCGATCCTGCAGGCCAATGTCCGCCACTGTGCGGCGGCCCAAGATCTGTTGATCCAGTCCGCCGTACAGTGGCGGGCGTCTATGGCAGTAGTCGCCGAACCGTACGCGGTACGTGCCCGGGATGACTGGGCCGGCAGCCGCGACGAGTCGGTGGCTATCGTCTCCCAGCAGGGCGCGTTCAAAAGTGTTTCCCAAGGACGCGGCTGCGTCCTCGCGTTGCTGGGAGACGTTGCAGTGATCGGGGTGTACTTCTCGCCAAACAGAAGCCTCGCCGAGTTTGAACAATGGTTAATAGAGGTCGGGGCTCTGGTGGCAGAAGCACACCCCACCCCGGTGGTGGTGGCCGGAGACTTCAACGCACACTCACAGGCGTGGGGATCTCCGGCCACCGATAGCCGGGGTGAGTTGGTAGAGGAATGGGCGGTGTCGAATGGCTTGGTGCTGCTCAACCGAGGGTCGATCCACACGTTCGTGCGGCCAACGGGGACAGGTTGTTCCATCGTTGACCTGTCCTTCGCCAGTTCTGGCCTGGCGAGCCGCACGCGTGGTTGGAAAGTGGTCGAGGGGGTGGAGACGCTGTCGGACCATCGCTACATATGGTTCGACATCGTCGACACCGGCTCCGGGACCCCGGCGGTCGGGGACCGCCGTTCGGTTGAGGAAGGTCCGCGGTGGCGTCTGCGGACGCTGGACCGAGAACTGGCAAAGGAGGCGGCCATCGTCGAGCGATGGGCCGCGGGCGACGTTAGCCCGGACGTGGACGCGAGGGCTGGGCGGCTTTCCGGCGCCCTGACTCGTGTCTGCGATGCGGCCATGAAGAGGGCAGGGTCTGTCAAGCCGCGGCGGCGAGTGTACTGGTGGAATGAAGAGCTGGCTGGGCTGCGAACCTCAAGTCACGCAGCCCAGCGCAGGTACACTCGCCAACGCGCCCGAAGAAGCAGTGACCCTGCCCGAGAAGAAGAACTACTCGCCGCATACCGGGCTGCCCGAGCTGCCCTCAGCTCGGCGATCAAGGCCGCCAAGGAGGCGGCCTGGAAGGAATGGCTCGAGAGCCTCAATCAAGATCCGTGGGGGCGCCCGTACAAAGCCGTGAGTGACAAACTCCGGCCCTGGGCGCCCCCCCTCACAAAGTCTCTCGAGCCCTCATTCGTCGGCCACGTTGTCAGTTCCCTCTTCCCTGAGCGGGAAGAGTGGGTCCCACCGCGGATGGCACCAAGCCAGACGCCGGCAGACACAGAGGCGATGATTCCGCCCGTGTCGGATGCCGAGCTCGGGGCGGCGGTCCTTAAACTCAAAACGAGGAACCGCGCCCCCGGTCCGGATGGCATTCCTGGGCGCGTCATCGCCCTGGTTATGCCGGCGTTCGAGGAGGAGACGCTGTCTTTGTTGTCGGAGTGTGTGGCGTCGGGTAAGGTCCCGCGACAGTGGAAAACCGGGCGTCTCGTGCTGTTGAAGAAGCACGGGCGCCCGGCCGAGTCGCCGTCGGCCTACCGCCCCATCGTATTGCTCGACGAGATGAGCAAGCTGCTCGAGCGGGTGCTCGCGGCGCGACTCGTCGGGCACCTGGAGGGGGCGGGGCCCGATCTCAATGACGGCCAGTACGGATTTCGTCGCGGGAGGTCGACCCTGGACGCCATTTCCCGGCTCAGGGACAGCGTCGAGGAGGCGGTCGGTCGGGGGGAGGTGTTGCTGGCGGTGTCGCTCGACATCGCGAACGCCTTCAACACCATCCCCTGGCAGACCATCGCCGAGGCGCTGAGGTACCACAATGTCCCGTGGTACCTCAGGCGCATTCTTGCGGACTACTTTGTCGACCGGGCCATCTCCTATCCGGCCCGGTCGGGAGTAGTCCGCACAAATATGTCGTGCGGTGTTCCACAGGGGTCGGTTCTGGGTCCGCTCCTGTGGAACATCGGATATGATTGGGTCCTGCGCGGTGCTACTCTTCGGGGAGTCGGCGTCCTCTGTTACGCCGACGATACCCTAGTTACCGCGCGGGGCCCAGATTTTCGCGAGGCGAAAGTCCTGGCCACCGCGGGCGTTGCCCAGGTGGTCAGCCGCATCAGGGCGCTAGGACTCCAGGTGGCCCTCGAAAAGTCCGAGGCCGTTTTCTTTCACGGGCCTCGGCGAGGGCCACCTCGAGATTGTCAGATTGTGGTGAGCGGCACCCCCATCGCTGTCGGGTCGAGTATTAGGTATCTTGGTTTGGTACTCGACAGCCGATGGGGCTTCGTCGAGCACTTCCGGCGTCTTTCACCTAAATTGTTGTCGTACGCCGGAAGGCTGGCGAGGCTGCTCCCCAATCGGGGAGGCCCAAATAGTGCATGCCGTCGCCTCTACGACGGTGTAGTGCGCTCAAAGGCGTTGTATGGAGCGCCCATCTGGGCGCACGCCCTCTGCGCCAGGACAATTCCGCTGCTGCGGCGTCCGCAGCGGTCGATTGCGCAGAGGGCGGCACGAGCGTACTGCACCGTCTCCTACGAGGCGGCGTGCCTAATTGCAGGAAGTCTCCCCTGGGATCTCGAGGCTGGAGTCCTCAAGAATGTTTATGAGGAAAGCGCCCTGGTGCGTAGAAATGGTGGACGGCCCCTTCCGGACGAGATCGACCGCTGGAGACAGTCGGCTCGCGACGATCTCTTCCGGAAGTGGGCCGAGAGGTTGGTAGGCCCCTTAGTTAGCCCCCGGCTCGTGGGGGCTGTCCGGCCCGTCCTACGTGCTTGGGTAGAGAGGGCACACGGTGCACCTACGTTTCACCTCAGTCAGCTCCTCACAGGGCATGGCGTATTCGCCAAGTACCTGTGGGAGGTGGCTGGGGTGGAGCCGGACCCCGTGTGTCGCCACTGCTCAAGTGGCGTCGTGGACACGGCGGAGCACACACTCGCCGTGTGCCCGGCGTGGGACGGGCCGCGTATCGCCCTTACGGGCCTTGTCGGAGTTGATTTGTCGCTGCCGGCTGTGGTGCAAGCCATGGTCGGCAGCCAACAGTGTTGGGCCGCCGTTGCCTCGTTTGCTAGCGAGGTGATGGCGGCGAAACGTGAGGAGTTGCGGGTGCGGGAGCGTACGGGACAGACGCTCCCGCCCCGCCGTCCGGTTCGGGGGCGTCGTCGTGCTCATTACATGCGCGCCCCCGAATAGTGTCTGGCCGTGGGCGGAAGGTCGGGGGACCCCGCCCAACTGGCCACTCGGCGACGGGCACCCTTTCTGTGTTCCAGGGGTGCCCACTCTTTGCGCACGCCCGTACCGGCCGCTCTCACCTCCTCTGCTTACAGAGGAGCGCTCGAGAGCGGTGGAGGTGCGGGCTAGTTCTTCAGCTCCTTAGGGAGCTCCGGGGTGGTCGCTTATCGACCGCCCCGAGACGGACCCCTCCGTTCTGGGGTGCCCCTTGCCGGCTCGCAGTGATTTAACCTCAGGCCTACCCTGCGAGTCGGTTTTAAGGTGAGGCGGAACACCGCGGGGTTTAGTGGGTAGGACGGCCCTCTCTCACGGGCCGGGAGCCCCACACACCGTCCCTGCTGCCCCCGCAGTAGGGATGACGGTGCGTAAATGCATTCCCCGCGAAAACAAAAAAAAAAAAAAAAACCTAACCTAACCTAACCTAACCTAACCTAACCTAACCTAACCTAACCTAACCTAACCTAACCTAACCTAACCTAACCTAACCTAACCTAACCTAACCTAACCTAACCTAACCTAACCTAACCTAACCTAACCTAACCTAACCTAACCTAACCTAACCTAACCTAACCTAACCTAACCTAACCTAACCTAACCTAACCAAAAACTATAGCAACATAAGAATAAGTCCATAGATTAATAAGTATATAAAAGTAGTAGTATTAGTAGAAGTTGCCTATAGAGGCCAATGCTGAGAATACAGTTGTTGTTAATAATATAATGCAAAAAGGCTTTGTCCACGACAGAGATGTAAGACAAAAAAAAAAAAAAAAAAAAAAAAAAAAAAAAAAAAAAAAAAAAAAAAAAAAAAAAAAAAAAAAAAAAAAAAAAAACCTAACCTAACCTAACCTAACCTAACCTAACCTAACCTAACCTAACCTAACCTAACCTAACCTAACCTAACCTAACCTAACCTAACCTGACAGGGGGTGCTAGGTCGGGGAACCTCCACGTTGGCGGTTCCGTTTCCTATCCCCCCCGGGGACCGCCCGGGTGGGAGTGGAAACTGAGCTTTGCTGGTGCACCCTGGAGCATCGGCTAATGGGCGCAGTCTTCAGTACTGTGTGTGTTAACCAATGTACCAATATCCCGACAGTCGACCCCATGTCGTGGGGGTCGCAGTGTGGCAGGCCTGCAAGGCCTGCGTACTGGTGAAAGCTCCCGGCCTGGCCGGTAGTAGCGCTTCGTTTTCGTCCTTCGTTCTCGTTGTCGTTACTCCCGGCTTCGGCCGGTTGCAGCTCTGTGTTGCCGTTGTGTGGACGTGCAGTTGACCCCATTGCACGAGGGGGTCGTTGTATGGTGGGCCTGCAAGGCCCACGGTCTTTTCGACAGCTCCTGGCCTGGCCGGTTGTAGCGTTGCGTCGTTTGTGTCGCTCCCGGTCACGGCCGGTAGTAGCGAAGTCTTTGTGATGTGGACGCGTAGGCCTACTGCTCGCGCAGGGGCCTACAGGCACTCGTGCCAGCGTCGGAGTTGGGGAGGGCCAGCCCTCCTTCCCGCGTTTCGTAACCCCTGAGGCCTCCGCAACGACCCAACTGGTGGCACCAGTTGGTACGCGGTGGTCCTGGGGGCCGAAGGGCTTGCCTTTATTGGCCGGCCCGCGACAGGGAAAAGTCTTTAAAACCCGACAGCGAAGTCGTTAAAACCTGTGGGGCACCTGGAGCACTCCACAGTATCCATCCCGCTCCCTGGAATGAGCGTCACCCAGGGAGTCGACTCTCTTCGTCTCATAATCGTGGGAATAGTATGGCTCTCAATTCAAACTTAATGACAAAAACAACTGGAACACAAAACAACAACTTTGGCTTACTCGTAACGGACGCTGATCTGCCCGATGATAGGGCTAACGAAACGGATGTAAAGACTAGACCTGGCACTCCAGTGCCTAGTCTTATGAGAGAAGCGCGAGTGTCACTCTCGCGCTGCGACGCCGCTCCGCGTCGTCTGTCGGGAGACCTGCTGCTGTCGGATTCCGACAGCAGTGTGGTCTCTATGATCGAGGTTTCCCCTGGTCCTTCTCCCTCCCCGCTGTCCCGGCTGTGGCGCAAACGCCGGAACTCGGGGTCGGAGGGAGACAGTGAGGAGTCGGTTGGCACCGGTTCTGTCCGGGGCCAGCCCGGTAAGCGGGGCCGTGGTCGCCCCCCAACAACGGGGCAATACGTTGGCCTCGCCAAGGCGAAGGCCGAACTAAACGCGGCCAAGGAGCGGGAGCTAGAGCTCCAAGCGGAGGAGGAGCTCGCCGAAGAGCTTCGAAGGAGGGAGGAGAGGCGACTCTCCTTTCTCCGTCAGTCTCCCGTTCCTGAAGGAGAAACTTCGAAGAAGTCACAAGCTGCGGCCGACCTCAGGGCCGAGCAACTACAGAAGGCGGTCGAGGAGGCGGTGGAGGCGATCCGCTCCATCGCTCACAAGTCCTCCCGCCTGAAGGGCCAAAGCGTGCAGGGCCTGAGGTCTGCCGCAGGATCCATCCTGGAACACGTGCGGGAGTTGCGGGCCCGTACGGAATCAGAGGAAAATGCCCGTCTGCAGCGTGAGCTTGCTGCCTTACGGGCCGAAGTGGATCTACTGAAGAGGCAGGCGAACGCCCCACCAACGTCAATGTCGCGCGAGGAGATCATGTTCCTCCTAGACGCGCGCTTTGACGGCATTGGGGACCGCCTGTTGCCGGAGCCGCGACTCCGCCCGCCGCTGCAGGCGGACGCTCGAAATGCCGCCCGTTCTGTAGGGTGCTCCGCAATCGCGTCTCGAGTGTCGATTGGATCTCAACCCGGCACGTCCGGCACTGCTGCCAGTGAAGCTCACATTCGGCCCGCTGGCGTCTCTAACGCCGCGCCACGTTCTTCCGCTCCCGTCTCCGGCCCTTCGTTGGAGAAGACGGGCGCCCCGTCGGCTGCTCTGCCAGGTTCCTCCCTTCCTGTGCAGAATACAAAAAATGGAAAGAAAGGGAGGAAGAAGAAGAGCGCAGCGGCGCGTGAAGCCGAGGCAGCTCGTCAGGAGCTCCCCCCACCGCCACCCACTCCTCGGCCGCTAACCGAGGCTTGGAACGTGGTGGCTGGGCGCCCAAAGAAGGCGCCAGTGGCCAAGCCGTCAGCAACACAGTTGCAAAAGTCGGCACCAGCGCCCGCCAAAGCGCCATCCGTGAAGAAACCCGCCCTAAAACTCCGTGCCCCGCGAACCGCTGCAGTAGTGATCACGCTGCAACAGGGCGCGGCTGAGAAGGGCATCACTTATGCCTCAAAACTTGCCGAGGCCGAGGCTAAAATAGACCTTAACAGTCTCGGAATTGGAGGCCTAAGGTTCCGCACGGCGGCGACAGGAGGTAGAATCCTGGAGGTGGCGGGCGCCGAAAGGTGCCAAAAAGCTGACGCTCTGGCGGAGCAGTTGAAGAATGCTCTGGGAGAGGACGTCCGTGTCGCCAGGCCGGAGAAGTGTGCAGAGCTGCGCGTCTCCGGTCTAGGCGACGCGGCTACGAAGGAGACTGTTGCGCGGGTGGTGGCGGACATAGGAGGTTGCGCCACCACCAGTGTCGTTGTTGGCGACGTTGTTCGCCAGGCAGGCAGGGAGGGCACGGCGTGGGTCAAGTGCCCGATCGCGGCGGCCAAAAAAGTCACAGATGGCCGCCCTCTCACGATCGGATGGTCCCGCGTCCGTGCGGTCCTTTTGGAAGTCAGGCCGCAGCGCTGCTTCCGCTGCTTGGAGGTGGGGCACGTAGGAGCCCGGTGCGCTGCGGGAGTGGACCGCAGCGCACTCTGTTTCCGTTGTGGGCAGCCCGGTCATAAGGCGGCCGGCTGCTCGGCGGCGTTTAGCTGCCCCATCTGCGCGGCGGCTGGAGCTGCCGCTGCGCATCGCCTGGGCGCAAAAGCCTGCCTGGCGGAGTCCAAGAAGAGGAGGCGTCGGGGTGGTGCTGGACGTACGCGTCAGCCCACCCAGAACACAGAGGAGGTGATGGACATCGCACAAAATTAAATGGCTCCCATCTCGGTACTGCAGGCCAACGTCGGTAACTGTGTGGCGGCCCAAGATCTGCTGCTTCAGTCTGCCGCACAGTTACAGGCGACTGTGGCTATAGTCGCCGAACCGTACGCGGTTCGCGCCCGCGACAACTGGGCTGGCAGCCGCGACGAGTTGGTGGCTATCGTCTCCCAGCGGGGTGCTTTTGATAGGGTGCTCCAGGGACGCGGTTGCGTCTTCGCGCTGCTGGGAGACGTTGCAGTAGTCGGGGTGTACTTCTCGCCCAACAGAAGCCTCGCTGAGTATGAGCGTTGGTTGATTGAGGTCGGGGCTCTGTTGGCAGAAGCGCACCCCACCCCGGTGGTGGTAGCTGGAGATTTCAACGCACACTCACAGGCGTGGGGATCTCCAGAAACCGATAGCCGGGGTGAGATGGTCGAGGAATGGGCGGTGTCCAACGGCTTGGTGCTGCTCAACCGAGGGTCGGTCCACACGTTCGTGCGGCGAACGGGGACGGGTCGTAGTATAATCGACCTGTCCTTTGCCAGTTCTGGCCTGGCTAGCCGCACACGTGGTTGGAGGGTGATCGAGGGGGTGGAGACGATGTCGGATCATCGCTACATATGGTTCGACATCGTCAACGCCGGCTCGGAGACCCCGGCGGTCGGGGACCGCCGTTCGGTTGAGGAAGGTCCGCGGTGGCGTCTGCGGACGCTGGACCGGGAACTGGCAAAGGAGGCGGCCATCGTCGAGCGATGGGCCGCAGGTGACGACGTTAGCCCGGACGTGGACGCGAGGGCTGGGCGGCTTTCCGGCGCCCTGACTCGCGTCTGCGATGCGGCCATGAAGAGGGCAGGGTCTGTCAAGCCGCGGCGGCGAGTGTACTGGTGGAATGAAGAGCTGGCTGGGCTGCGAACCTCAAGTCACGCAGCCCAGCGCAGGTACACTCGCCAACGCGCCCGAAGAAGCAGTGACCCTGCCCGAGAAGAAGAACTACTCGCCGCATACCGGGCTGCCCGAGCTGCCCTCAGCTCGGCGATCAAGGCCGCCAAGGAGGCGGCCTGGAAGGAGTGGCTCGAGACCCTAAACGAAGATCCGTGGGGGCGCCCGTACAAAGCCGTGAGCGACAAACTCCGGCCCTGGGCGCCTCCCCTCACAAAGTCTCTCGAGCCCTCATTCGTCGGCCACGTTGTCAGTTCCCTCTTCCCTGAGCGGGAAGAGTGGGTCCCACCGCGGATGGCACCAAGCCAGACGCCGGCAGACACAGAGGCGATGATTCCGCCCGTGTCAGATGCCGAGCTCGGGGCGGCGGTCCTCAAACTCAAAACGAGGAACCGCGCCCCCGGTCCGGATGGCATCCCTGGGCGCGTCATCGCCCTGGTCATGCCGGCGTTCGAGGAGGAGACGCTGTCTTTGTTGTCGGAGTGTTTGGCGTCGGGTAAGGTCCCGCGACAGTGGAAAACCGGGCGGCTCGTGCTGTTGAAGAAGCACGGGCGCCCGGCCGAGTCGCCGTCGGCCTATCGCCCCATCGTATTGCTCGACGAGATGAGCAAGCTGCTCGAGCGGGTGCTCGCGGCGCGTCTCGTCGGGCACCTGGAGGGGGCGGGGCCCAATCTCAATGACGGCCAGTACGGTTTTCGTCGCGGGAGGTCGACCCTGGACGCCATTTCCCGGCTCCGGGACAGCGTTGAGGAGGCGGTCGGTCGGGGGGAGGTGTTGCTGGCGGTGTCGCTCGACATCGCGAACGCCTTCAACACCATCCCCTGGCAGACCATCGCCGAGGCGCTGAGGTACCACAATGTCCCGTGGTACCTCAGGCGCATTCTCGCGGACTACTTTGTCGACCGGGCCATCTCGTATCCGGCCCGGTCGGGGGTAGTCCGCACAAATATGTCGTGCGGTGTTCCACAGGGGTCGGTTCTGGGTCCGCTCCTGTGGAACATCGGATACGATTGGGTCCTGCGCGGTGCTACTCTTCGGGGAGTCGGCGTCCTTTGTTACGCCGACGATACCCTAGTTACCGCGCGGGGCCCAGATTTTCGCGAGGCGAAAGTCCTGGCCACCGCGGGCGTTGCCCAGGTGGTCAGCCGCATCAGGGCGCTAGGACTCCAGGTGGCCCTCGAAAAGTCCGAGGCCGTTTTCTTTCACGGGCCTCGGCGAGGGCCACCTCGAGATTGTCAGATTGTGGTGAGCGGCACCCCCATCGCTGTCGGGTCGAGTATTAAGTATCTTGGTTTGGTACTCGACAGCCGATGGGGCTTCGTCGAGCACTTCCGGCGTTTGTCGCCAAAGTTATTGTCGTACGCCGGAAGGCTGGCGAGGCTGCTCCCCAATCGGGGAGGCCCAAATAGTGCATGCCGTCGCCTCTACGACGGTGTAGTGCGCTCAAAGGCGTTGTATGGAGCGCCCATCTGGGCGCACGCCCTCTGCGCCAAGACAATTCCGCTGCTGCGGCGTCCGCAGCGGTCGATTGCGCAGAGGGCGGCACGAGCGTACTGCACCGTCTCCTACGAGGCGGCGTGCATAATTGCAGGAAGCCTCCCTTGGGATCTCGAGGCTGGAGTCCTCAAAAGTGTTTATGAGGAAAGCGCCCTGGTGCGTAGAAATGGTGGACGGCCCCTTCCGGACGAGATCGACCGCTGGAGACAGTCGGCTCGCGACGATCTCTTCCGGAAGTGGGCCGAGAGGTTGGTAGGCCCCTCAGTTAGCCCCCGGCTCGTGGGGGCTGTCCGGCCCGTCCTGCGGGCTTGGGTAGAGAGGGCACACGGAGCGCCGACATTTCACCTCAGTCAGCTCCTCACAGGGCATGGCGTATTCGCCAAGTACCTGTGGGAGGTGGCTGGGGTGGAGCCGGACCCCGTGTGTCGCCACTGCTCAAGTGGCGTCGTGGACACGGCGGAGCACACACTCGCCGTGTGCCCGGCGTGGGACGGGCCGCGTATCGCCCTTACGGGCCTTGTCGGTGTAAATTTGTCGCTGCCGGCTGTGGTGCAAGCCATGGTCGGCAGCCAACAGTGTTGGGCCGCCGTCGCCTCGTTTGCTAGCGAGGTGATGGCGGCGAAACGAGAGGAGTTGCGGGTGCGGGAGCGTACGGGACAGACGCTCCCGCCCCGCCGTCCGGTTCGGGGGCGTCGACGTGCTGATTACATGCGCGCCCCCGAATAGTGTCTGGCCGTGGGCGGAAGGTCGGGGGACCCCGCCCAACTGGCCACTTGGCGACGGGCACCCTTTCTGTGTTCCAGGGGGTGCCCACTTTTTTGCGCACGCCCGTACCGGCCGCTCTCACCTCCTCTGCTTACAGAGGAGCGCTCGAGAGCGGTGGAGGTGCGGGCTAGTTCTTCAGCTCCTTAGGGAGCTCCGGGGTGGTCGCTTATCGACCGCCCCGAGACGGACCCCTCCGTTCTGGGGTGCCCCTTGCCGGCTCGCAGTGATTTAACCTCAGGCCTACCCTGCGAGTCGGTTTTAAGGTGAGGCGGAACACCGCGGGGTTTAGTGGGTAGGACGGCCCTCTCTCTCGGGCCGGGAGCCCCACACACCGTCCCTGCTGCCCCTGCAGCAGGGATGACGGTGCGTAAATGCATTCCCCGCGAAAACAAAAAAAAAAAAAAAAAAAAAAAAAACCTAACCTGACAGACGGACGGATAACTTTACGAAGGGTTCCGTATAAATTGTAAACCTAACCTAACCTAACCTAACCTAACCTAACCTAACCTAACCTAACCAAAAACTATAGCAACATAAGAATAAGTCCATAGATTAATAAGTATATAAAAGTAGTAGTATTAGTAGAAGTTGCCTATAGAGGCCAATGCTGAGAATACAGTTGTTGTTAATAATATAATGCAAAAAGGCTTTGTCCACGACAGAGATGTAAGACAAAAAAAAAAAAAAAAAAAAAAAAAAAAAAAAAAAAAAAAAAAACCTAACCTAACCTAACCTAACCTAACCTAACCTAACCTAACCTAACCTAACCTAACCTAACCTAACCTAACCTAACCTAACCTAACCTAACCTAACCTAACCTAACCTAACCTAACCTAACCTAACCTAACCTAACCTAACCTAACCTAACCCCCCAGTCTATTTCGACCTCTGGCCGTGATCAGATGCTATTTCATAGCGCTCCGCAATCAAAAATTTGAAAAAGTGGGTTTTTCTTGACCGATTCTTGAGTGCAATACCTCAAAAGTTTCGTCTCGACGCGCCGCACCCGTCGTTTATCGGTAATTGTGCCATAAGTTTTCCCCCACGGTGTGAAAAGTGATTTTCTCTGTAAAAAGAGGTTAAGTGTTTTGAAAAGTGAAGTTTTTCGGCTTTAAAGTTGTGAAAAGGTGAAATATCGAGAAGAAAAAAGTGTGTCCGGGTGGCATTTCCCGTCCCCCGTCGACCCTGCACATCAAAAGTTCCCGGGACTGAGCCGTTTTCCCGAAAAGTCGAATTTTCTAAAAATTTTCACGCACGTGGTCGCCACGAGGTGGCAGAAGGAGCTGGCAGAGACGAGTGAAATTTTGTGGACTGAAGAGCCGCATCAACAGAAGCCAGAAACACGAAATAGAAAAATTTTAGGTGAAGTACTTTTTAATTAATTTTATATTAAAGTTGCAAACTTCAACCTTCAATAAAAGTGAAACCAAAAGTATTTAAGGAAATCTGCAACTGCTATTTTTTGCGCGCTAGCTGGGACTACACTTTTTGAAAATTCTAGATTTTTTGGACTTATAGTTATAGAATTAAAATTAAAATGGTGAAAATTTTTGTTTTTTATAAAAAATTGTGTTTTAAAATTTTTTATTTTTAGGTTTTTATTGTGTATATTGTGGACCCTTAATTAAGAAGTTTTTTGATATTTTTTGTAAATTTTTAGCACTTGGCGTTTCGGAGATATTGATTTTTTAGTGTTTTTCTTTAATATATACAAAATTAACAATAAATTAATATTTTTAAAGGTGGAATTAGCTTTAGGTAACACAAATTAGTATATTTAACCCCAAACTGGGGTCTCCTAATGTCAAAATTGTAGATTTTTGCGAAATCCGCCATCTTGAAAAATATTTTAAAAAATTTTGAATTGACGTAGCTCCGAGACGAAAAGACTTAGAGACGTGAGATTTTCACTAAAGTCAGGCTCGGGACCTGAACTTTTTTATAAAATAGGAAATTACGTTTTTGGACAAAATTTTTTATTTTTGTTTAAAACCCCCCTGGATAGGTGCAGTAAGCGAGGCTACATAGTCTGGTGAAAACCGGGTTACCCTGCGACCATTGGTTGCAGAGTTATCTGCATTTAAAGTTGGTCACTGACAGTTCGGCGGCCATTTTTTATTTCTTAGAATCGCTGTAACTCCTGAACGCTTTGAGCTAGAAAGTCCTAGTTTTTTGAATTAGACCATAAGGATCAGGTGCTACCTGCTCCTCGAATTACAGGCAAATAGGAGCCATAAAATTTTAGGGGGCCGAAAGGCACCTGGGAGGGTAGAGGGGGTCGGGGTGAACAGGGCAAACCCAAACTTGGCTGCTCTGCGACGTCTGGGACCGGAGATACAGGTGATCAAAGTTCGACTTTGACAGCTCAGCCGCCATCTTGGAAAACTTTGATCGCCTGTAGCTTTGGAACGGGGCGTCGTAGAGCGGTACGGTTTTCTCTGGGCGTCTCGGCGGCCTATTCCCCGCCCGAGTAGGGGGTATTGGAGGGGATTAGAGTCAAAAAATTTTTTGATCAAAAAAAGGCAACCGGGGGGTAGGTCTCGTTGCGCTCTCCAAGATTAGCCCAAGCACGAGCAAAATCGGCCTAGTGGTTCGGGAGATACAGGGGTTTTTGAAAACACGTTCGGCCATTTTGAAAAATTTTGAGCCCCTGTTTCTCTGGAACCCCTTGGGTTAGTGGCGACGTGTTTGGGTTCGTTGGAAAGGGCTCGGCGAGGGCCATCAACTGGGCCTCTCTACACGTCTCTATATAGAGTGTGTAGAGTTTATGGGGCAAAATTTTGTTTTTTGGCTAAATTTATATTAGGAATTGAAAATTTTTCGGCACAATTAGATTCGTGGAAGCGTTCAGGGGTCAGCAGAGACTATATCCTGCTGCTGCATTAGAAGTTAAGTTGTTTTAAATTTATTTCTATTTTTATTTTTATTAGAATAAGACTTAGGCTTATTGGCCACAACCATAGTATAAGACGTAGCTGGTCTACAGCTGTTAGACAACTCATACCTGTGACTGTACTATTACTCTACACAGAGTAACGATTTAGGTGTTGTAACAAACACCGAAACTTAGCTAGTGTACCAGAGTCTTATTGACTTTATTAGTTGACGAACCTGACACTCCAGGACCAGCGCACTCACTACACTTAACGTAGACAACTCACGCGCAACACAACCCACTCATCCACACACACAGGTACAGACGTTGACACACAATACACACACATATAAACACACCGGCACACAATACACGCACCACACACAACATAAACCGATAAGGTACCCTTTACATACCCTTCGGATAACACAGCATTCCAATATACACGCTGACTGGGGTACCCTTTACATACCCCACAAGCAACTATACACACTACACCTCCAGTATGTACGCCCCAAGTCGCACCCCTGTTAAAAACACGGAAGGGGAACCTTCTCGCATATCACCAGCGAAAACGGTGACCAAAAAGTCAATCGTCAGGAAAAGCCTGGAAGCTTTTGAAAGTAGGGCAGGACCATCAAAGCCCACATCCCCCAAATCAGCAGGGCTAGCGACGGTCGATCCAATGAGGGCATCCAAAAAACTAGAGTATAGCCCAATAGCAAAAACAAAATACGCAGACAAGTCTTCTGAAGCTGCGGATTATGTTAAGAAGGCCAAGACGTCCCTAGGGACAGCCAGAAACCTGAAGGCAGAGATAAAAACTGATGTCACCCATTGGATCGACAAGCTACATGCATTGTTAAAGCAGCTGATACAAAAAGATGGCATTAATGAAACAGATGCGGGGCCATCAGCTGATCAAATTAATAAACCGGATAAGCTTTCGGAGAAAATAGATGAGCACATGAAATTACTGAACGAGAACAAAGAGAGAATGGCTGAACTGCAGGCTGCCTTACAGAGGAACACAGAGCTACAGGCTAGACCATCATACGCCAACATTGTCGCCGGCTCGCCTCCTGTACAACCGTACAAACCATCTCTGCACTCCATCGTTATCTCCTCGGATAAAAAAGAAGAGACTGGGGACGAAGTCCTGGAGAGGGTGCGCAAAGCGGTTAACGCAAAAGAGGGATGGATAAAGGTGGAGAGGGTTAGGAAGGCGAGAGACAGAAAAATCATCATCGGTTGTCCCACAAAAGCGGACAGGGACAACGCACGAGCAAAACTGGAGACCGAACGCCTCGTTGTCGAGGACGTTAAAAACAAAGATCCCATGGTGGTTCTCAGGGACGTCCTGAGCATCAACTCTGATGAGGAGGTGCTCGGGGCGCTCAGAAGACAAAACCGGGACGTTTTTGACGGCCTCGAAAAGGAGGATGATAGGGTCCTAGTGAAGTTCAGGAAGAAGACAAGGAACCCCCACACAAACCATCTGGTTCTAGCTGTTTCTCCAATTATTTGGAGAAGAGCGACGGCACTTGGTGCAGTGCACGTAGACCTACAGCGGGTACGGGTACTGGACCAGTCACCACTGGTTCAGTGCTCGCGCTGCTTGGGGTACGGGCATACCAAGAGATATTGCACGGAAACAGCAGATACATGTAGCCACTGTGGGGGTCCCCATCTGAAGGTAAATTGCGACCTATGGGCAGTCGACGCTGCTCCTTCGTGCAAGAATTGCACGTAATAAAACCTAGGCTAGTTCTTCAGCTCCTTAGGGAGCTCCGGGGTGGTCGCTTATCGACCGCCCCGAGAAGGACCCCTCCGTTCTGGGGTGCCCCTTGCCGGCTCGCAGTGATTTAACCTCAGGCCTACCCTGCGAGTCGGTTTTAAGGTGAGGCGGAACACCGCGGGGTTTAGTGGGTAGGACGGCCCTCTCTCACGGGCCGGGAGCCCCACACACCGTCCCTGCTGCCCCCGCAGCAGGGATGACGGTGCGTAAATGCATTCCCCGCGAAAACAAAAAAAAAAAAAAAAAAAAACCTAACCTAACCTAACCTGGGGTGCTAGGTCGGGGAACCTCCACGTTGGCGGTTCAGTTTCCTATCCCCCCCGGGGACCGCCCGGGTGGGAGTGGAAACTGGGCTTTGCTGGTGCACCCTGGAGCATCGGCTAATGGGCGCAGTCTTCAGTACTGTGTGTGTTAACCAATGTACCAATATCCCGACAGTCGACCCCATGTCGTGGGGGTCGCAGCGTGGCAGGCCTGCAAGGCCTGCGAAAAGGTTAAAGCTCCCGGCCTGGCCGGTAGTAGCGCTTCGTTGTCGATTTTCGTCACCGTTGTCGTTTCTCCCGGCTTTGGCCGGTTGAAGCTCTTTGTTGCCATTGGGTGGACGTGCAGCTGACCCCATTGCACGAGGGGGTCGTGGTATGGTTGGCCTGCAAGGCCTACGATATTTGTGACCGCTCCCGGCCTGGCCGGTAGAAGCATCACATCGTTGGTGTCGCTCCCGGCCACGGCCGGTAGTAGCGAGGTTTTGTGGTGTGGACGCGTAGGCTGTCTGCTCGCGCAGGGGCCTACAGGCATTCGTGCCAGCGTCGGAGTTGGGGAGGGCCAGCCCCCCTCCTCGCGTTTCGTAATCTCCGGGGTCTTCGCAACAATCCAACTGGTGGCACCAGTTGGTACGCGGTGGTCCTGGGGACCGAAGGGCTTGCCTTCATTGGCCGGCCCGCGACAGGGAAAAGTCTATAACACCCGACAGCGAAGTCGTCAAAACCTGTGGGGCACTTGGAGCACCCCACAGTATCTATCCCGCTCCCTGGAATGAGCGTCACCCAGGGAGTCGACTCTCTTCGTCTCATAATCGTGGGAACAAATATGGCTCTTGTAATTGAAAATAAAAAACGATCGATCATCTCCCCTTGTGGGGGACAAACAAACAACTATGGCATGGAAAAGGAATCAGAACTGCATAACGTGAAGGCTGTCGAGGAGGTCAGGCCCGGGACTCCGGTCCTAGGTCTAAAGGAATTGCGAGTGGCGATGTCGCGGTGCGACGCCGCACCGCACCGTGAAATTAAAGATCTGGAGCTGTCGGAGTCTGACAGCAGCGTCACTTCAATGGTGACAGTGGAGAGTCGCCCCTCCCCCACCCCACTCTCTCGGTTGTGGCAACGCAAGCGCCGCAACCCAACTGGGTCGGGGGATGAGAGCGACACTGACGATTCGTCTGGCTCTGGGCTGTTGAGAGGACAGCCTGGTAAACGAGGACGCGGCCGCCCTCCGACGACAGGGCAGTATGTTGGCCTGGCCAAGGCCAAGGCCGAGTACAATATGGCCAAGGAGCGCGAGCTGGAGCTCCAGGCCGAAGAAGAGCTCGCCCTGGACATCCGGCGACGGGAGGAAAGAAGAATGTCTTTTCTTCGCCATTCTCCCGCTCCAGCGGAAAAGAAGAAGTCGGAACTCAGGGCCGAACAGTTGACAAAGGCGGTTGAGGAGGCGGTGGGTACCATTCAGTCCATCGCCCAGAAATCCTCCCGCCTCAAAGGACAGAGCGTCCAGGGCCTGAGAAACGCCGCTGGAGCAATTCTGGAACACGTGCGGGAATTGCAAGCCCGCACTGAATCAGAAGAAAATATCCGCCTACAGCGCGAGCTGGCGGCTCTTCGGGCGGAAGTGGAGACACTCAAAAAGCAGGCGAGCGCCCCGCCATCGATGTCGCGCGAAGAAATCCTGTTTCTCCTCGACGCGCGCTTCGACGGCATTGGAGACCGTCTGCTACCAGAGCCGCGACTGCGCCCGCCACTGCAGGCGGATACTCGTAATGCCGCCCGTTCCATCAGGGCTCCTGTATCGGTCGGTGCTCCTGAGACTGGAGCAACCGCTCGCTCATCGGTGGGTTCCCTACCTGGAACTTCTGGCACCGCTGCTGGTGTCGCCCGTCGTCTTCAGACCGCTGGCGCCTCTGCCGCCGCGCGTCCTTCTGTCCCCGTCTCCCGCCCTTCGTTGGAGGAGACGGAGGCTCCTTCAGCCGCTTCACCGGCTCCCTCCCTCTCTTCGGGGAAAAATAAAACAGCCGGCAAGCGCAAGAAGAAGAGCGCTGCGGCCCGAGAGGCTGAGGCGGCGCGCCAGAAGCGTCTGCAGCCCGCACCCACGCCTCAACCTCTAACCGAGGCGTGGAATGTGGTGGCGGGGCGGCAAAGGAAGGCGCCGTTGGCCAAACCGACAGCGACGCAGTCGGCACCGGCGCCCGCTAAAGCGCCTGCCGTGGGAAAGCGCGCCCCTAAACTCCGCGCCCCGCGTACCGCTGCAGTGGTGATAACGCTGCAGCAGGACGCGGTAAAGAGGGGCGTTACATACGCCTCCAAATTAGCCGAGGCCGAACAGAAGGTCGATCTCAAGGGTCTCGGCATTGGAGGCTTACGCTTCCGCACGGCGGCCACTGGAGGCCGCATTTTGGAAGTGGCAGGCGCCGAAAGGTGCGAAAAGGCTGACGCCCTCGCCGAGAAATTGAGGACGGCTCTGGGTGAGGAGGTCCGTGTCGCCAGACCGGAGAAGTGCGCGGAGCTGCGCATCTCCGGTCTAGGCGACGCGGCCACAAAGGAAGTGGTTGCGCGGGTGGTGGCGGACGTAGGAGGGTGCGCCGCCACCAGTGTCGTTGTTGGCGACGTTGTTCGCCAGGCAGGCAGGGAGGGCACGGCGTGGGTCAAGTGCCCGATCGCGGCGGCCAAAAAAGTCACAGATGGCCGCCCTCTCACGATCGGATGGTCCCGCGTTCGTGCGGTCCTTTTGGAAGTCAGGCCGCAGCGCTGCTTCCGCTGCTTGGAGGTGGGGCACGTAGGAGCCCGGTGCGCTGCGGGAGTGGACCGCAGCGCACTCTGTTTCCGTTGTGGGCAGTCCGGTCACAAGGCGGCCGGCTGCTCGGCGGCGTTTAGCTGCCCCATCTGCGCGGCGGCGGGAGCTGCCGCTGCGCATCGGCTTGGCTCAAAAGCCTGCTTGGCGGCGTCCAAGCAGAGGAGACGTCGGGGTGGTGCTGGACGTACGCGTCAGCCCACCCAGGTTTCAGAGGAGGTGATGGACATCGCCCAAAACTAAATGGCTCCCATCTCGGTACTGCAGGCCAACGTCGGTAACTGTGCGGCGGCTCAAGATCTGCTGCTTCAGTCTGTCGCACAGTTACAGGCGACTGTGGCTATAGTCGCCGAACCGTACGCGGTTCGCGCCCACGACAACTGGGCTGGCAGCCGCGACGAGTTGGTGGCTATCGTCTCCCAGCGGGGTGCTTTTGATAGGGTGCTCCAGGGACACGGTTGCGTCCTCGCGCTGCTGGGAGACGTTGCAGTAGTCGGGGTGTACTTCTCGCCCAACAGAAGCCTCGCTGAGTATGAGCGTTGGTTGATTGAGGTCGGGGCTCTGTTGGCAGAAGCGCACCCCACCCCGGTGGTGGTAGCTGGAGATTTCAACGCACACTCACAGGCGTGGGGATCTCCAGAAACCGATAGCCGGGGTGAGATGGTCGAGGAATGGGCGGTGTCCAACGGCTTGGTGCTGCTCAACCGAGGGTCGGTCCACACGTTCGTGCGGCGAACGGGGACGGGTCGTAGTATAATCGACCTGTCCTTTGCCAGTTCTGGCCTGGCTAGCCGCACACGTGGTTGGAGGGTGATCGAGGGGGTGGAGACGATGTCGGATCATCGCTACATATGGTTCGACATCGTCAACGCCGGCTCGGAGACCCCGGCGGTCGGGGACCGCCGTTCGGTTGAGGAAGGTCCGCGGTGGCGTCTGCGGACGCTGGACCGGGAACTGGCAAAGGAGGCGGCCGTCGTCGAGCGATGGGCCGCAGGTGACGACGTTAGCCCGGACGTGGACGCGAGGGCTGGGCGGCTTTCCGGCGCCCTGACTCGCGTCTGCGATGCGGCCATGAAGAGGGCAGGGTCTGTCAAGCCGCGGCGGCGAGTGTACTGGTGGAATGAAGAGCTGGCTGGGCTGCGAACCTCAAGTCACGCAGCCCAGCGCAGGTACACTCGCCAACGCGCCCGAAGAAGCAGTGACCCTGCCCGAGAAGAAGAACTACTCGCCGCATACCGGGCTGCCCGAGCTGCCCTCAGCTCGGCGATCAAGGCCGCCAAGGAGGCGGCCTGGAAGGAGTGGCTCGAGACCCTAAACGAAGATCCGTGGGGGCGCCCGTACAAAGCCGTGAGCGACAAACTCCGGCCCTGGGCGCCTCCCCTCACAAAGTCACTCGAGCCCTCATTCGTCGGCCACGTTGTCAGTTCCCTCTTTCCTGAGCGGGAAGAGTGGGTCCCACCGCGGATGGCACCAAGCCAGACGCCGGCAGACACAGAGGCGATGATTCCGCCCGTGTCGGATGCCGAGCTCGGGGCGGCGGTCCTTAAACTCAAAACGAGGAACCGCGCCCCCGGTCCTGATGGCATCCCTGGGCGCGTCATCGCCCTGGTTATGCCGGCGTTCGAGGAGGAGACGCTGTCCTTGTTGTCGGAGTGTTTGGCGTCGGGTAAGGTCCCGCGACAGTGGAAAACCGGGCGGCTCGTGCTGTTGAAGAAGCACGGGCGCCCGGCCGAGTCGCCGTCGGCCTACCGCCCCATCGTATTGCTCGACGAGATGAGCAAGCTGCTCGAGCGGGTGCTCGCGGCGCGTCTCGTCGGGCACCTGGAGGGGGCGGGGCCCAATCTTAGTGACGGCCAATACGGATTTCGTCGCGGGAGGTCGACCCTGGACGCCATTTCCCGGCTCCATGACAGCGTCGAAGAGGCGGTCGGTCGGGGGGAGGTGTTGCTGGCGGTGTCGCTCGACATCGCGAACGCCTTCAACACCATCCCCTGGCAGACCATCGCCGAGGCGCTGAGGTACCACAATGTCCCGTGGTACCTCAGGCGCATTCTTGCGGACTACTTTGTCGACCGGGCCATCTCCTATCCGGCCCGGTCGGGAGTAGTCCGCACAAATATGTCGTGCGGTGTTCCACAGGGGTCGGTTCTGGGTCCGCTCCTGTGGAACATCGGATATGATTGGGTCCTGCGCGGTGCTACTCTTCGGGGAGTCGGCGTCCTCTGTTACGCCGACGATACCCTAGTTACCGCGCGGGGCCCAGATTTTCGCGAGGCGAAAGTCCTGGCCACCGCGGGCGTTGCCCAGGTGGTCAGCCGCATCAGGGCGCTAGGACTCCAGGTGGCCCTTGAAAAGTCCGAGGCCGTTTTCTTTCACGGGCCTCGGCGAGGGCCCCCTCGAGATTGTCAGATTGTGGTGAGCGGCACCCCCATCGCTGTCGGGTCGAGTATTAAGTATCTTGGTTTGGTACTCGACAGCCGATGGGGCTTCGTCGAGCACTTCCGGCGTCTGTCGCCAAAGTTATTGTCGTACGCCGGAAGGCTGGCGAGGCTGCTCCCCAATCGGGGAGGCCCAAATAGTGCATGCCGTCGCCTCTACGACGGTGTAGTGCGCTCAAAGGCGTTGTATGGAGCGCCCATCTGGGCGCACGCCCTCTGCGCCAAGACAATTCCGCTGCTGCGGCGTCCGCAGCGGTCGATTGCGCAGAGGGCGGCACGAGCGTACTGCACCGTCTCCTACGAGGCGGCGTGCCTAATTGCAGGAAGCCTCCCTTGGGATCTCGAGGCTGGAGTCCTCAAAAGTGTTTATGAGGAAAGCGCCCTGGTGCGTAGAAATGGTGGACGGCCCCTTCCGGACGAGATCGACCGCTGGAGACAGTCGGCTCGCGACGATCTCTTCCGGAAGTGGGCCGAGAGGTTGGTAGGCCCCTCAGTTAGCCCCCGGCTCGTGGGGGCTGTCCGGCCCGTCCTGCGGGCTTGGGTGGAGAGGGCACACGGAGCGCCGACATTTCACCTCAGTCAGCTCCTCACAGGGCATGGCGTATTCGCCAAGTACCTGTGGGAGGTGGCTGGGGTGGAGCCGGACCCCGTGTGTCGCCACTGCTCAAGTGGCGTCGTGGACACGGCGGAGCACACACTCGCCGTGTGCCCGGCGTGGGACGGGCCGCGTATCGCCCTTACGGGCCTTGTCGGTGGAAATTTGTCGCTGCCGGCTGTGGTGCAAGCCATGGTCGGCAGCCAACAGTGTTGGGCCGCCGTCGCCTCGTTTGCTAGCGAGGTGATGGCGGCGAAACGTGAGGAGTTGCGGGTGCGGGAGCGTACGGGACAGACGCTCCCGCCCCGCCGTCCGGTTCGGGGGCGTCGTCGTGCTCATTACATGCGCGCCCCCGAATAGTGTCTGGCCGTGAGCGGAAGGTCGGGGGACCCCGCCCAACTGGCCACTCGGCGACGGGCACCCTTTCTGTGTTCCAGGGGGTGCCCACACTTTGCGCACGCCCGTACCGGCCGATCTCACCTCCTCTGCTTACAGAGGAGCGCTCGAGAGCGGTGGAGGTGCGGGCTAGGTCTTCAGCTCCTTAGGGAGCTCCGGGGTGGTCGCTTATCGACCGCCCCGAGACGGACCCCTCCGTTCTGGGGTGCCCCTTGCCGGCTCGCAGTGATTTAACCTCAGGCCTACCCTGCGAGTCGGTTTTAAGGTGAGGCGGAACACCGCGGGGTTTAGTGGGTAGGACGGCCCTCTCTCACGGGCCGGGAGCCCCACACACCGTCCCTGCTGCCCCCGCAGCAGGGATGACGGTGCGTAAATGCATTCCCCGCGAAAACAAAAAAAAAAAAACCTAACCTAACCTAACCTGTTGGGACGGCCCCTTCCGGACGAGATCGACCGCTGGAGACAGTTGGCTCGCGACGATCTCTTCCGGAAGTGGGCCGAGAGGTTGGTAGGCCCCTCAGTTAGCCCCCGGCTCGTGGGGGCTGTCCGGCCCGTCCTGCGGGCTTGGGTGGAGAGGGCACACGGAGCGCCGACATTTCACCTCAGTCAGCTCCTCACAGGGCATGGCGTATTCGCCAAGTACCTGTGGGAGGTGGCTGGGGTGGAGCCGGACCCCGTGTGTCGCCACTGCTCAAGTGGCGTCGTGGACACGGCGGAGCACACACTCGCCGTGTGCCCGGCGTGGGAAGGGCCGCGTATCGCCCTTACGGGCCTTGTCGGTAGAAATTTGTCGCTGCCGGCTGTGGTGCAAGCCATGGTCGGCAGCCAACAGTGTTGGGCCGCCGTCGCCTCGTTTGCTAGCGAGGTGATGGCGGCGAAACGAGCGGAGTTGCGGGTGCGGGAGCGTACGGGACAGACGCTCCCGCCCCGCCGTCCGGTTCGGGGGCGGCGACGTGCTCAATACATGCGCGCCCCCGAATAGTGTCTGGCCGTGGGCGGAAGGTCGGGGGACCCCGCCCAACTGGCCACTTGGCGACGGGCACCCTTTCTGTGTTCCAGGGGTGCCCACTTTTTGCGCACGCCCGTACCGGCCGCTCTCACCTCCTCTGCTTACAGAGGAGCGCTCGAGAGCGGTGGAGGTGCGGGCTAGTTCTTCAGCTCCTTAGGGAGCTCCGGGGTGGTCGCTTATCGACCGCCCCGAGAAGGACCCCTCCGTTCTGGGGTGCCCCTTGCCGGCTCGCAGTGATTTAACCTCAGGCCTACCCTGCGAGTCGGTTTTAAGGTGAGGCGGAACACCGCGGGGTTTAGTGGGTAGGACGGCCCTCTCTCACGGGCCGGGAGCCCCACACACCGTCCCTGCTGCCCCCGCAGCAGGGATGACGGTGCGTAAATGCATTCCCCGCGAAAACAAAAAAAAAAAAAAAAAAAAAAAAAAAAAAAAACCTAACCTGTTGTCGTACGCCGGAAGGCTGGCGAGGCTGCTCCCCAATCGGGGAGGCCCAAATAGTGCATGCCGTCGCCTCTACGACGGTGTAGTGCGCTCAAAGGCGTTGTATGGAGCGCCCATCTGGGCGCACGCCCTCTGCGCCAAGACAATCCCGCTGCTGCGGCGTCCGCAGCGGTCGATTGCGCAGAGGGCGGCACGAGCGTACTGCACCGTCTCCTACGAGGCGGCGTGCCTAATTGCAGGAAGCCTCCCTTGGGATCTCGAGGCTGGAGTCCTCAAGAAGGTGTATGAAGAGAGCGCCCTGGTGCGAAGTAACGGTGGACGGCCCCTTCCGGACGAGATCGACCGCTGGAGACAGTCGGCTCGCGACGATCTCTTCCGGAAGTGGGCCGAGAGGTTGGTAGGCCCCTCAGTTAGCCCCCGGCTCGTGGGGGCTGTCCGGCCCGTCCTGCGGGCTTGGGTGGAGAGGGCACACGGGGCGCCGACATTTCACCTCAGTCAGCTCCTCACAGGGCATGGCGTATTCGCCAAGTACCTGTGGGAGGTGGCTGGGGTGGAGCCGGACCCCGTGTGTCGCCACTGCTCAGGTGGCGTCGTGGACACGGCGGAGCACACACTCGCCGTGTGCCCGGCGTGGGACGGGCCGCGTATCGCCCTTACGGGCCTTGTCGGTAGAAATTTGTCGCTGCCGGCTGTGGTGCAAGCCATGGTCGGCAGCCAACAGTGTTGGGCCGCCGTCGCCTCGTTTGCTAGCGAGGTGATGGCGGCGAAACGAGAGGAGTTGCGGGTGCGGGAGCGTACGGGACAGACGCTCCCGCCCCGCCGTCCGGTTCGGGGGCGTCGACGTGCTCAATACATGCGCGCCCCCGAATAGTGTCTGGCCGTGGGCGGAAGGTCGGGGGACCCCGCCCAACTGGCCACTTGGCGACGGGCACCCTTTCTGTGTTCCAGGGGTGCCCACTTTTTGCGCACGCCCGTACCGGCCGCTCTCACCTCCTCTGCTTACAGAGGAGCGCTCGAGAGCGGTGGAGGTGCGGGCTAGTTCTTCAGCTCCTTAGGGAGCTCCGGGGTGGTCGCTTATCGACCGCCCCGAGAAGGACCCCTCCGTTCTGGGGTGCCCCTTGCCGGCTCGCAGTGATTTAACCTCAGGCCTACCCTGCGAGTCGGTTTTAAGGTGAGGCGGAACACCGCGGGGTTTAGTGGGTAGGACGGCCCTCTCTCACGGGCCGGGAGCCCCACACACCGTCCCTGCTGCCCCCGCAGCAGGGATGACGGTGCGTAAATGCATTCCCCGCGAAAACAAAAAAAAAAAAAAAAAAAAAAACCTAACCTAACCTAACCTAACCTAACCTAACCTAACCTAACCTAACCTAACCTAACCTAACCTAACCTAACCTAACCTAACCTGCAGGTGACGACGTTAGCCCGGACGTGGACGCGAGGGCTGGGCGGCTTTCCGGCGCCCTGACTCGCGTCTGCGATGCGGCGATGAAGAGGGCGGGGCCTGTTCGGCCGCGAAAGCGAGTGTATTGGTGGAATGATGAGTTGGCTGGGCTGCGTACTACATGCCACGCAGCCCAGCGTAGGTACACTCGCTGTCGCGGTCGAGGAAACAGTGATCCTGCCCAAGAAGAAGAGCTGCTCGCCGCATACCGGGCTGCCCGAGCTGCCCTCAGCTCGGCGATCAAGGCCGCCAAGGAGGCGGCCTGGAAGGAGTGGCTCGAGAGCCTAAATGAAGATCCGTGGGGGCGCCCGTACAAAGCCGTGAGCGACAAACTCCGGCCCTGGGCGCCTCCCCTCACAAAGTCTCTCGAGCCCTCATTCGTCGGCCACGTTGTCAGTTCCCTCTTCCCTGCGCGGGAAGAGTGGGTCCCACCGCGGATGGCACCAAGCCAGACGCCGGCAGACACAGAGGCGATGATTCCGCCCGTGTCGGATGCCGAGCTCGGGGCGGCGGTCCTTAAACTCAAAACGAGGAACCGCGCCCCCGGTCCGGATGGCATTCCTGGGCGCGTCATCGCTCTGGTTATGCCGGCGTTCGAGGAGCAGACGCTGTCTTTGTTGTCGGAGTGTGTGGCGTCGGGTAAGGTCCCGCGACAGTGGAAAACCGGGCGTCTCGTGCTGTTGAAGAAGCACGGGCGCCCGGCCGAGTCGCCGTCGGCCTACCGCCCCATCGTATTGCTCGACGAGATGAGCAAGCTGCTCGAGCGGGTGCTCGCGGCGCGTCTCGTCGGGCACCTGGAGGGGGCGGGGCCCAATCTCAATGACGGCCAGTACGGTTTTCGTCGCGGGAGGTCGACCCTGGACGCCATTTCCCGGCTCAGGGACAGCGTCGAGGAGGCGGTCGGTCGGGGGGAGGTGTTGCTGGCGGTGTCGCTCGACATCGCGAACGCCTTCAACACCATCCCCTGGCAGACCATCGCCGAGGCGCTGAGGTACCACAATGTCCCGTGGTACCTAAGGCGCATTCTTGCGGACTACTTTGTCGACCGGGCCATCTCCTATCCGGCCCGGTCGGGAGTAGTCCGCACAAATATGTCGTGCGGTGTTCCACAGGGGTCGGTTCTGGGTCCGCTCCTGTGGAACATCGGATATGATTGGGTCCTGCGCGGTGCTACTCTTCGGGGAGTCGGCGTCCTCTGTTACGCCGACGATACCCTAGTTACCGCGCGGGGCCCAGATTTTCGCGAGGCGAAAGTCCTGGCCACCGCGGGCGTTGCCCAGGTGGTCAGCCGCATCAGGGCGCTAGGACTCCAGGTGGCCCTCGAAAAGTCCGAGGCCGTTTTCTTTCACGGGCCTCGGCGAGGGCCACCTCGAGATTGTCAGATTGTGGTGAGCGGCACCCCCATCGCTGTCGGGTCGAGTATTAAGTATCTTGGTTTGGTACTCGACAGCCGATGGGGCTTCGTCGAGCACTTCCGGCGTCTGTCGCCAAAGTTATTGTCGTACGCCGGAGGGCTAGCGAGGCTGCTCCCCAATCGGGGAGGCCCAAATAGTGCATGCCGTCGCCTCTACGACGGTGTAGTGCGCTCAAAGGCGTTGTATGGAGCGCCCATCTGGGCGCACGCCCTCTGCGCCAAGACAATCCCGCTGCTGCGGCGTCCGCAGCGGTCGATTGCGCAGAGGGCGGCACGAGCGTACTGCACCGTCTCCTACGAGGCGGCGTGCCTAATTGCAGGAAGTCTCCCCTGGGATCTCGAGGCTGGAGTCCTCAAAAGTGTATACGAGGAGAGCGCCCTGGTGCGAAGTAACGGTGGACGGCCCCTTCCGGACGAGATCGACCGCTGGAGACAGTCGGCTCGCGACGATCTCTTCCGGAAGTGGGCCGAGAGGTTGGTAGGCCCCTCAGTTAGCCCCCGGCTCGTGGGGGCTGTCCGGCCCGTCCTGCGGGCTTGGGTAGAGAGGGCACACGGAGCGCCGACATTTCACCTCAGTCAGCTCCTCACAGGGCATGGCGTATTCGCCAAGTACCTGTGGGAGGTGGCTGGGGTGGAGCCGGACCCCGTGTGTCGCCACTGCTCAAGTGGCGTCGTGGACACGGCGGAGCACACACTCGCCGTGTGCCCGGCGTGGGACGGGCCGCGTATCGCCCTTACGGGCCTTGTCGGTGTAAATCTGTCGCTGCCGGCTGTGGTGCAAGCCATGGTCGGCAGCCAACAGTGTTGGGTCGCCGTCGCCTCGTTTGCTAGCGAGGTGATGGCGGCGAAACGAGAGGAGTTGCGGGTGCGGGAGCGTACGGGACAGACGCTCCCGCCCCGCCGTCCGGTTCGGGGGCGTCGACGTGCTGATTACATGCGCGCCCCCGAATAGTGTCTGGCCGTGGGCGGAAGGTCGGGGGACCCCGCCCAACTGGCCACTTGGCGACGGGCACCCTTTCTGTGTTCCAGGGGGTGCCCACTTTTTTGCGCACGCCCGTACCGGCCGCTCTCACCTCCTCTGCTTACAGAGGAGCGCTCGAGAGCGGTGGAGGTGCGGGCTAGTTCTTCAGCTCCTTAGGGAGCTCCGGGGTGGTCGCTTATCGACCGCCCCGAGACGGACCCCTCCGTTCTGGGGTGCCCCTTGCCGGCTCGCAGTGATTTAACCTCAGGCCTACCCTGCGAGTCGGTTTTAAGGTGAGGCGGAACACCGCGGGGTTTAGTGGGTAGGACGGCCCTCTCTCACGGGCCGGGAGCCCCACACACCGTCCCTGCTGCCCCCGCAGTAGGGATGACGGTGCGTAAATGCATTCCCCGCGAAAACAAAAAAAAAAAAAAAAAAAAAAACCTAACCTAACCTAACCTAACCTAACCTAACCTAACCTAACCTAACCTAACCTAACCTAACCTAACCTAACCTAACCTAACCTAACCTAACCTAACCTAACCTAACCTAACCTAACCTAACCTAACCTAACCTAACCTAACCTAACCTAACCTAACCTAACCTAACCTAACCCAGTCTGTTTCGACCTCTGGCCGCGATCAGATGCGATTTCATAGCGCTCCGCACTCGAAAAATAGAAAAAGTGGGTTTTTCTTGCCCGATTTTGACGTATGATACGTCAAAAGTTTTGTCTCGACGCGCCGCATCGCGTGGTGACTTGTGTTTTTTCCTCAAGTTTTCCGCTGTGAAGTGAAAAGTGTTTTTCCTCAGTATTGGAGGTTAATTTCACTAAATTGAGCAGTTTTCTGTTAATAAAAGTGGAAATAAGTGGAAAATTGTGAAGAAAAAAGTGTTGTGTGAGAGAGCTCAACGGCCCGCATCGGCTTCCATCTTCAAAAGGCCCGGAAAACACGTAGTTTTTCCGGGAAATCCAGCTGAAAAAATTTTCATCAGCACGTGGTGACCACGAGGTCATCGAAGGAGGCAAGCTAGAAGCGTGAAACTCAGCAGGGACTTAGAAGGTACCAATACAAACAATTTTCAAGAAAAAACAGATTTTTAGGTCCACAGAATTTTAATTAATTTATAATTAAAGTTATAAACTTTGAAGAACTATTACTCGAAGACCAAGAATAAATTGACAAATCGGCAACTGCTATTTTTTGCGCGCTAGCTGGGACTACACATCTTGAACTTTTTGAAATTTTTGGACTTATAGTCACAGAATTAAAATTAAAACTGTGAAAAATTTTGTATTTTATAAAAAACTGTGCTTTAAAAATTTTTAATTTTAGATTTTTATTATGTATGACTTTGACCTCTAATTATCAAATTTTTTGATATTTTTTGTGAATTTTTAGCACTTTGCGTTTCGGAGTTATTGATTTTTTACTGTTTTTCTTAATATATATAAAATTAATAATAAATTACTATTTTTTAAGGTGGAATCATTTTTAGGTAACATAAATTAGTATATCTAACCCCAAACTGGGGTCTTCTAACTTCAAATTTGTAGATTTTTGCGAAATCCGCCATCTTAAATAAAATTTTGAAAAATTTTGAATTGACGTAACTCCGAAACGAAAAGACATAGAGCAGTGGGATTTTCATTTAAGTCAGGCTCGGGACCTGAACTTTTTTATAAAATAAGAATTTACGTTTTTGGACGAAAAATTTTATTTTCGTTCAGAACCCCCCCGGATAGGTGCAGAAGGCGAGGCCACACAGTCTAGTGAAAACCAGGATCCTCTGCGACCATTGGTTGCAAAGTTATTAGCGGTCAAAGTTGGTCTCTGACAGCTCGGCGGCCATTTTTTATTTTTTAGAACCGCCATAACTCTCGAACGCGTTGAGTTAGAAAGCCCTAGTTTTCTTTGATAGATAATAGAGATCAGGAGCTACCTGCTCCTCGAATTATAAGTAAATAGGAGCCACAAAATTCTAGGGGGCCGAAAAGCACTTGGGAGGGTGGGGGGGGTCGAGGTGAACAGGGCAAACCCAAACTTGGCTGCTCTGCGACGTCTGGGACCGGAGATACAGGTGATCAAAGTTGGACTTTGACAGCTCAGTCGCCATCTTGGAAAACTTTGATCGCCTGTGACTTTGGAACGGGGCGTCGTAGGGAGGTACGGTTTTCTCTGGTCGTCTTGGCGGCCTATTCCCTACCCGAGTAGGGGGTATTGGAGGGGATTCGGGGTAAAAAATTTTTTGGTGTAAAAAAGGCTACCGGGGGGTAGGTCACGACGTGCTCTCCAAGATTAACCCAAACACGAGCAAAATCGGCCCGGTGGTTCGGGAGATACGGGGGATTTTGAAAACACGTTCGGCCATTTTGAAAAATTTTGAGCCCCTGTTTCTCCGGAACCCCTTGGGTTAGTGGCGACGTGTTTGGGTTCGTTGGAAAGGGCTCGGCGGGGGCTATCGACTGGACCTCTCTACACGTCTCTACATAGAGCGTGTAGAGTTTTTGGAGAAAAATTTACATTTTTCGACTAAAATTATAGTAGAGATTCAAATTTTCTGGCAAAATTATACTCGGGAAGGCTTCAAGGGGTTAGTAGAGACTGTGTACCGCTGCTGCATTAGAAATTAAGGTGTTTTTAAATTACTTTTTTATTTATATTTATTAGAATAAGACTTAGGCTTATTGGCCACAATTTTAGGGTAAGACGTAGCTGGCCTACAGCTAGGAACTAGTTATAAGGATACGATAACTCTATATAGAGCAAAACTGTGACGTTGTTTGTAATTTTCTTTCTTCTGATTACTCTTTTAAATAGACCAAGCCCTATTGGCTCTATCAGTAAGACACTGAGTGAAATAACTATATTTTTACTTTTTACCTTATACCTTTCCACTTTAAATACGACTGCTGAACGAGGGACGACAGAGTACCTGTGCATGCACTACACATAAACAGCTATACCCACATATACATTACTCAACGCGCTCATACACACACACATCTCTCAGCCGTGGACAACAATACACACATACACACGCTCGATATTCACGCTACATACACTACACACCACATCACACAATCTGACAGAGTACCTTTACATACTCTTCAGAAAACACACGGTACAACACACACGCTACCTGGGGTACCCTATACATACCCCACTAGCAACACTTCCTCATAGCAGCAACAGCACACCCCCATACAATGTTCGTTTCACAAAGAACACCGCCAAAAAGCTCAGAGGAGGAGCCCACCCGCGCATCACCATCGAAAACAATAACCAAAAAGTCGATTGTTAGGAGAAGCTTAGAAACCTTTGAGAGTAAGGCCAGCACCTCAAAGATTACTTCTCACGATCGAGCGGGTGATCCACTGCGGCCGACTAAACGCCTGGAGTACAGCCCGTTAAAAACCACCACCAGGCCTACAGACAAAATGGCAGAGGTAGAAAAAACAAAAAAGGCCAAAACACCTCAGCCTATAGAGCATAGCCCCGTATGTGGGAAATCGTACCCCGACAGAACGTCTGAGGCAAAGGACATAGCCAAGAAGGCGAAAACTTCCCTCGGGCTAGCCAGGAATTTAAGACGGATGTCACGCAGTGGATCGATAAACTTGTGGAATTAGTGAAACAGATGGAGACTGGAAGAGAAGAGGTGGAGACCCGTACTGATCTGCCCATCCCAACACCCACTTATCTACCTGAGATGGAAAAACTAACGGCGAAATTGCAAGAACATGCAGAACTGCTCGCAAAAAATGCAGACGAAATGCGAGAGCTGAAGTCCGTGCTACAAATTAACACGGAGCAGCAGAAAAAACCAACGTATGCTAGTGTGGTTGCCACTCCTCATAAAATGCAACAACAGAAACCGCCGTTGCATTCTATCATGATAACATCGGATAAGGAGGAAGAAACCGGAGACCAGGTTTTAGAAAGGGTGAGGAAGGCAGTGGATGCAAAAGAAGGGTGGATTAAAATAGAAAGGGTCAGGAAAGCAAGAGATAGAAAAATTATCTTGGGTTGTCAAACTGCAGCAGACAGAGACAGCGCCAGAATAAGGCTGGAGAAAGAGCGACTCCATGTTGAGGACATCAAAAACAAAGACCCAATGGTGATGCTGAAGGATGTACTGAACCTTAATTCAGATGAAGAAGTGATTAAGGCAATAAAGAAGCAAAACCGGGATGTCTTTGATGGACTCAACAAGGAGGACGAAAGAATCTGTGTCAAATTTAGAAAAAGGGCGAGGAACCCCCACACCAACCACGTGGTCCTAACGGTCTCACCGAAATTATGGACTAGAATGACAGCGATCGGGACCCTTCACGTGGACCTACAGCGGGTTAGGGTAGCAGATCATTCGCCACTAGTGCAATGCTCGCGCTGCCTGGCATACGGACACGTGAGGGGAGTATGCACCGAAGTTCAAGAGACGTGCTGTCACTGTGGGGGACCACATTTGAAGGCGCAATGTGATGTCTGGGCCGTCAACGCAACGCCATCGTGCAGGAATTGCAAGAGGGCGAGGCTGGACCGCACGGAGCACAACGCTTTCAGCCAAGAGTGTCCCGTCCGAAGGCGCTGGGAGGCACTGGCCAGGTCAGCCGTAGCATACTGCTAAGGGCAGCCAGGCAGTGAACTCCGCCTATCACGTGTTCCAAACAAACCTCAGAAAAAAGAAGTTAGCCCAACAAGAAATGCTTTTAGAAGCAACCAAACACAAGGCAATGGCAGTCCTGATCCAGGAACCTTGGGTGGATACGACTCGGGTAATGAGGAGCTATCCAGGAACCAGAGTCTACCAAAACAACCCGGCAGAAGAAGAGACGGTCAAGGCAGCAATCGCGATCTTTGATCCGCATATAGACGTAACTCAATACCCCGACCTCACTACGAACAATATCGTAGTAGTGGGCCTGAAAACCATCGACTGGAAGATCACTCTGGTCTCCTTTTACCTCGAGCCGGATCGACCAATTGAACCATACTTGGCTAAATTAAAAAATATTGCGGCCAAACCTGGGCTTGGTAAAATTATCATGGGGGGAGACGGGAATGCTTGGAACACGTGGTGGGGCAGTGAGGAAGTTAACTCACGGGGGAAAAAGCTGCAGCAGTTGATAGACGAGATGGGCCTCCAGGTGCTCAACACGGGGAACACCCCTACTTTTGATACAATAAGGGGCACAACGAGGTTCAAGAGCCACGTTGATGTCACTATCTGCACGGCAAGCGCTCTAGACTTGGTGGTGAACTGGAAGGTTGAAACAAACCTCACAAGCTCGGACCATAACGGCATCACTTTTGACATTAAGCTCAAAAGGTCCAGGGGAGTTGACATCGCAAGGACTACACGCCAATACAACACGAGAAAGGCCAACTGGGAGGAGTTTCATAGAGAACTGGTTGAACTCAAAGTGAGCAGAAACTTAACCATTAATAGGATTAAAAACATCACAGAAAGCGGAGAAATGGATGAATTTATAAACGAGCTCAACCAGATCATTGCTAAGGCGTGTAGCAGCAGCATCCCCAAAAAACTTAAGAGTCAAAAACTGTCGGTCCCGTGGTGGTCCGAAGAGCTAGCCGCAATGAAGCGAGAAGTCACCACCAAGAGGCGGCGAATAAGATGCGCAGCGCCGGTCCGCAGAGCCGGCGTCGTGAGTGAGTACCTGGAGTGCAAAGAAAGGTATGAAACGGCGGCAAAGAGAGCCCAGATCGATTCCTGGAAGGAGTTCTGCTGTAAGCAGGATAAAGAAGGGTTGTGGGAGGGGATCTATCGGGTAATTGGACGAACCGCGGGTAGAGCTGAGGACGTACTCCTGAAGGTGAATGGCGTGGCGCTAGATGAGGAGGGCTCGGCCAAATTATTGGCTGAAACATTCTACCCGGACGACTTGGGGAGCGAGGACACGGCGGAACAAAAACGTCTGAGAGAAGAATCGGAGGTGGTGGCTGGTGGACCATGTGGGGAGCTGTGTGACCCACCATTCACCCCTGTAGAGCTCGAGACAGCGGTCCGATCCTTCAACCCCAAGAAGGCACCGGGTGCCGACGGTTTCACGGCGGACATCTGTAGCCACGCCATCAGAAATGAGCCGGAATTGTTCCTCAATCTTGCTAACAAGTGCCTCACATTGCACTACTTTCCGAAGACCTGGAAAGAAGCGACGGTCGTGGCGCTACGTAAGCCGGGCAAAGACAACTATTCGCAGCCTAAGTCGTATAGACCAATTGGCCTCCTTCCGGTGCTAGGGAAGATCCTCGAAAAGATGATTATGTCGAGACTTCGACACCATCTTCACTCGAGGATCAGTCCCCACCAATATGGATTTATGTCGCAAAGGAGCTGCGAGGACGCCCTCTGTACCCTGATCCAACATATACGGGACAACTTGGAACGTAAGAAAATCGTGACTGTTGTGTCACTGGATATAGAGGGCGCCTTCGACAGCGCATGGTGGCCGGCGATTAAAATGCGACTGGTAGAGGAGGAGTGTCCGGAAAGGCTTAGAAGAGTGCTCAATAGTTACATGAGCGACCGACAAGTGCATGTGAGATACGCTGGAAAGGAGCACACAATAAGAACCAGAAAGGGCTGCGTCCAGGGCTCTATCGGCGGACCAATTTTATGGAACTTGCTACTGGATCCACTGTTGCACAGTCTGAAGAAGAGAGGCGATTATGCACAGGCATTTGCGGACGATGTCGTCCTCGTGTTTTGTGGAGGCACAGGTGAGGAAATAGAGAGGCAGGCCAATGCCGCCCTCGAACATGTTAAGGCGTGGGGTGACAGAAATAAGTTAAAATTTGCTCCACACAAAACTAATTCTATGGTCATCACAAGGAAACTGGTATATGACACACCACGGCTTAGCATGGGAGGGGTCGACATTGGCATGTCTAGAGAAATAAAAATCTTGGGCCTCATCATTGACCAGAAGTTGACGTTCAACGCACATGTGGAGAGCGTGTGCCGGAGAGTGACAGCCATCCATAAACAGCTGACCAGGGCGGCGAAAACGAGTTGGGGTCTGCATCCTGAAATCATACACACCATCTACACAGCGACCGTGGAACCTGTAATTTTGTACGCGGCTGGCGCGTGGGCGCCGGCGGTTGAGAAGTTGGGCATCAAGAAGCGACTGAATTTCATTCAGCGGAGCTTCGCACAGAAAATCTGTAAGGCATATCGCACGGTCTCCCTCAATTCGGCCTTGGTATTGTCGGGTATACTCCCTCTTGACTTAAGAGTCAAAGAGGCAGCGCTCCTCTATAGAGTGAGAAGGGGAGAGACAATACCAGGCATGGCCGGGAGGGAGATCGAGCGAATGTCCTCTGCAGCGGAAAGTCCTCATCCTGCCGAACATATGAGCCTGAAGTTCATCAACCTGGAAAACAATGAGCAGGTGGATCAATTGGAACATCTTGAGATCAAAATTTATACTGATGGCAGCAAAATAGCAGATAAAGTCGGAGCTGCACTTTCATTTTGGAAAGATGGGACCGAAATAAGAGCTCGAAAACTAGGTCTGTCATCATACTGCACAGTTTACCAGGCGGAACTTTTGGCCATATGCGAGGCAACGAGGATGATTTTGAAACACAGTGCGACAACTTTCGGCGTGTTCAGCGACTCAACCGCGGCCCTCCAGACGGTCGTGAATCCCAGTTCACTCCATCCCCTAGCAGTTGAAGCCAGAAAAAATATAAAAAGCGGTTTTTTGTCAGGCAAAACTATAATTTTGCACTGGGTAAGGGCGCACGTGGGGTTGGAGGGGAATGAGAGGGCCGACGAACTGGCGAAGGAGGCAGCTTTGGGGTCGAGGAGGTCGCCGGATTACGACTTGTGTCCGGTCTCATTCGTCAAGCGCAGTATTCGTACTGATACGCTGGGCGAGTGGGGCCGCCGGTACGAGTCTGGCGACACCGCCTCGATCACAAAGCTCTTCTTTCCTAGCGCGGTGGACGCGTACAGAATTATCAGGAAGTTCACACCAAACAGACACACCACACAGGTCCTGACGGGGCATGGTGGGTTCTCAGAGTACTTGACTCGATTCAAGTGCAAGGAGAACCCATCATGTACTTGTGACTCCGACACAGAGGAGACAGTTCCTCATCTACTGGCGGAATGTCCAATCTTCCTAAGACAAAGATATAATCTAGAGCACGAGATAGGATGTAGCGTTACAGTAGCAAATCTAAAAGAAATTATATCAGGGAAAGAAAGAAACAAGCTATTAGACTATTGTACAGAAATATGCAAATATGTAAATAAAATAAACAAAACAGACTGAAAGAAAATTACAGCAACATAATATAAAATTATGTTGTAGGTAGATATATCATAGGTAATAAGTAAGATATGTATTGGTATATAGTAAAATAAGAAACTGAAACTAAATGTATAAATTAGAAGTAGTAAATTGTAAAATATAAGAAGTAGTAAATTGTATAAGTATATTTAAATATAAGAAAAATGTAATCCCACAACCCACTCAGAAAAGTAGAACTATCAATAGTATTACAAGTAAATAAAAACACAAGAATTAAATATAAGAAGAATGATGTAATAATAAAAAGATAGAAAATAAGAAAAAGAATGCCAAAGCACAAGAAAGGCACTGTGTAAGAAATTTATTTATCCTTATAGATATAAGAAATAAAGAAAAATAAATAATTAGAAGTGAGAATAGCAGGAATCCCACCTGAAAAATGAGTGAAAGGTTGAATGCAAGAAAGATAAGGTATGCGGAATGAGAGTTTGACTAAAAGTGAGAACTGGAATGGAAGAATTATTTAGTAGGAAAGTCTCCGAAATGTAAACATCGGGGTGTAGCTAGGCACACAAAAAAAAAAAAAAAAAAAAAAAAAAAAAAAAAAAAAAAAAAAAAAAAAAAAAAACCTAACCTAACCTAACCTAACCTAACCTAACCTAACCTAACCTAACCTAACCTAACCTAACCTAACCTAACCCCGCGGCGGCGAGTGTACTGGTGGAATGAAGAGCTGGCTGGGCTGCGAACCTCAAGTCACGCAGCCCAGCGCAGGTACACTCGCCAACGCGCCCGAAGAAACAGTGACCCTGCCCGAGAAGAAGAACTACTCGCCGCATACCGGGCTGCCCGAGCTGCCCTCAGCTCGGCGATCAAGGCCGCCAAGGAGGCGGCCTGGAAGGAATGGCTCGAGAGCCTCAATCAAGATCCGTGGGGGCGCCCGTACAAAGCCGTGAGTGACAAACTCCGGCCCTGGGCGCCTCCCCTCACCAAGTCTCTCGAGCCCTCATTCGTCGGCCACGTCGTCAGTTCCCTCTTTCCTGCGCGGGAAGAGTGGGTCCCACCGCGGATGGCACCAAGCCAGACGCCGGCAGTCACAGAGGCGATGATTCCGCCCGTGTCAGATGCCGAGCTCGGGGCGGCGGTCCTCAAACTCAAAACGAGGAACCGCGCCCCCGGTCCGGATGGCATCCCTGGGCGCGTCATCGCCCTGGTCATGCCGGCGTTCGAGGAGGAGACGCTGTCTTTGTTGTCGGAGTGTTTGGCGTCGGGTAAGGTCCCGCGACAGTGGAAAACCGGGCGGCTCGTGCTGTTGAAGAAGCACGGGCGCCCGGCCGAGTCGCCGTCGGCCTATCGCCCCATCGTATTGCTCGACGAGATGAGCAAGCTGCTCGAGCGGGTGCTCGCGGCGCGTCTCGTCGGGCACCTGGAGGGGGCGGGGCCCAATCTCAATGACGGCCAGTACGGTTTTCGTCGCGGGAGGTCGACCCTGGACGCCATTTCCCGGCTCCGGGACAGCGTTGAGGAGGCGGTCGGTCGGGGGGAGGTGTTGCTGGCGGTGTCGCTCGACATCGCGAACGCCTTCAACACCATCCCCTGGCAGACCATCGCCGAGGCGCTGAGGTACCACAATGTCCCGTGGTACCTCAGGCGCATTCTCGCGGACTACTTTGTCGACCGGGCCATCTCCTATCCGGCCCGGTCGGGGGTAGTCCGCACAAATATGTCGTGCGGTGTTCCACAGGGGTCGGTTCTGGGTCCGCTCCTGTGGAACATCGGATACGATTGGGTCCTGCGCGGTGCTACTCTTCGGGGAGTCGGCGTCCTTTGTTACGCCGACGATACCCTAGTTACCGCGCGGGGCCCAGATTTTCGCGAGGCGAAAGTCCTGGCCACCGCGGGCGTTGCCCAGGTGGTCAGCCGCATCAGGGCGCTAGGACTCCAGGTGGCCCTCGAAAAGTCCGAGGCCGTTTTCTTTCACGGGCCTCGGCGAGGGCCACCTCGAGATTGTCAGATTGTGGTGAGCGGCACCCCCATCGCTGTCGGGTCGAGTATTAAGTATCTTGGTTTGGTACTCGACAGCCGATGGGGCTTCGTCGAGCACTTCCGGCGTTTGTCGCCAAAGTTATTGTCGTACGCCGGAAGGCTGGCGAGGCTGCTCCCCAATCGGGGAGGCCCAAATAGTGCATGCCGTCGCCTCTACGACGGTGTAGTGCGCTCAAAGGCGTTGTATGGAGCGCCCATCTGGGCGCACGCCCTCTGCGCCAAGACAATTCCGCTGCTGCGGCGTCCGCAGCGGTCGATTGCGCAGAGGGCGGCACGAGCGTACTGCACCGTCTCCTACGAGGCGGCGTGCATAATTGCAGGAAGCCTCCCTTGGGATCTCGAGGCTGGAGTCCTCAAAAGTGTTTATGAGGAAAGCGCCCTGGTGCGTAGAAATGGTGGACGGCCCCTTCCGGACGAGATCGACCGCTGGAGACAGTCGGCTCGCGACGATCTCTTCCGGAAGTGGGCCGAGAGGTTGGTAGGCCCCTCAGTTAGCCCCCGGCTCGTGGGGGCTGTCCGGCCCGTCCTGCGGGCTTGGGTAGAGAGGGCACACGGAGCGCCGACATTTCACCTCAGTCAGCTCCTCACAGGGCATGGCGTATTCGCCAAGTACCTGTGGGAGGTGGCTGGGGTGGAGCCGGACCCCGTGTGTCGCCACTGCTCAAGTGGCGTCGTGGACACGGCGGAGCACACACTCGCCGTGTGCCCGGCGTGGGACGGGCCGCGTATCGCCCTTACGGGCCTTGTCGGTGTAAATTTGTCGCTGCCGGCTGTGGTGCAAGCCATGGTCGGCAGCCAACAGTGTTGGGCCGCCGTCGCCTCGTTTGCTAGCGAGGTGATGGCGGCGAAACGAGAGGAGTTGCGGGTGCGGGAGCGTACGGGACAGACGCTCCCGCCCCGCCGTCCGGTTCGGGGGCGTCGACGTGCTGATTACATGCGCGCCCCCGAATAGTGTCTGGCCGTGGGCGGAAGGTCGGGGGACCCCGCCCAACTGGCCACTTGGCGACGGGCACCCTTTCTGTGTTCCAGGGGGTGCCCACTTTTTTGCGCACGCCCGTACCGGCCGCTCTCACCTCCTCTGCTTACAGAGGAGCGCTCGAGAGCGGTGGAGGTGCGGGCTAGTTCTTCAGCTCCTTAGGGAGCTCCGGGGTGGTCGCTTATCGACCGCCCCGAGACGGACCCCTCCGTTCTGGGGTGCCCCTTGCCGGCTCGCAGTGATTTAACCTCAGGCCTACCCTGCGAGTCGGTTTTAAGGTGAGGCGGAACACCGCGGGGTTTAGTGGGTAGGACGGCCCTCTCTCTCTTGGGCCGGGAGCCCCACACACCGTCCCTGCTGCCCCCGCAGTAGGGATGACGGTGCGTAAATGCATTCCCCGCGAAAACAAAAAAAAAAAAAAAAACCTAACCTAACCGCTGCGGGCTTTGGCTGCTCTACGGGCGGAAGTGGAGGTGCTAAAGAAGCAGGCGAGCGCCCCGTCGTCTATGTCGCGCGAGGAAATTATGTTCCTGCTTGATGCGCGCTTTGACGGCATTGGAGACCGCCTGCTTCCCGAGCCACGTCTTCGCCCCCCTCTCCAGGCAGACTCCCGCAATGCCGCCCGCTCCTATGTGAACAACGTAGTCATCGGCAGTTCTGCCGGCCAAACGGTTGTGCCTCCAGAAGCTGCGCGCCCCCGAGTATCCTCCCGTACGTTGCTAGGTACCCAATCTTGTACCTCCAGTACTGCTACTCGTGCCGCTCGACTTCGGACCGCTGGCGCCGCTGCCGCCACCAATCCCCCCGCCCCCATCTCCTGCCCGTCGTTGGTGGAGACGGGAGCTCCCGCAGCGGATCCGCCGTCTTCTTTACCTAAAAAGAAGAAAGCCAAATCAAAGAAGAGGAAGAGCGCTGCAGCGCAAGAAGCGGAGGCAGCACGTCAAGAGCGCCCACAACTGGCACCCACGCCTGGACCTTTAACTGAGGCGTGGAATGTAGTGGCTGGACGCCTAAAAAAGACGCCAACGGTCAAACCGCAGGCAGGGAAGACGACTCCGGCGCCCACAAAAGTGCCGATCGCGGAAAAGCGCGCTCCGAAGCTCCGCGCCCCCCGAACCGCTGCGGTCGTGATTACATTACAGCAAGACGCAGTGAAGCGGGGCGTGACATACGCCTCCAAATTGGCTGAAGCTGAGGAAAAGATCGACCTTAGGAGCCTTGGCATCGGGAACTTACGCTTCCGCACGGCCGCCACTGGAGGCCGAATCCTGGAAGTGGCGGGCACGGAAAGGTGCCAGAAGGCTGACGCTCTGGCGGAGCAGCTAAAGACTGCTCTGGGAGAGGATGTCCGTGTTGCCAGGCCGGAGAAGTGCGCGGAGCTGCGCATCTCCGGTCTAGGCGACGCGGCCACTAAGGAGGTCGTTGCTCGGGTGGTGGCGGACGTAGGAGGGTGCGCCACCACCAGCGTTCTCGTTGGACAGATTGTCCGTCAAGCGGGCCGTCAAGAAGGCACGGCGTGGGTAAAATGCCCGATCGCAGCGGCCAAAATCCTAACCGATGGCCGCCCTGTTGCGATCGGATGGTCCCGCGTCCGTGTAACATTGCTGGAGTCCAGGCCGCAGCGTTGCTTCCGCTGCCTTGAGGTCGGACATGTGGGGGCCCGGTGCGCTGCGGGAGTCGATCGCAGCGCACTTTGCTTCCGTTGTGGCCAGCCCGGTCACAAAGCGGCCGGCTGCTCAGCGGAGCCCCAGTGTCCCGTCTGCGCAGCGGCGGGAGGTGCCGCTGCGCACCGCCTGGGCACGAAGGCCTGTTTGGCGGCATCGACGAAGAGGAGGCGTCGGGGTGGTGCTGGACGTACGCGTCAGCCCACCCAGGTTTTAGAGGAGGTGATGGACATCGCCCAAAATTAAATGGCTCCCATCTCGGTACTGCAGGCCAACGTCGGTAACTGTGCGGCGGCCCAAGATCTGCTGCTTCAGTCTGTCGCACAGTTACAGGCGACTGTGGCTATAGTCGCCGAACCGTACGCGGTTCGCGCCCGCGATAACTGGGCTGGCAGCCGCGACGAGTTGGTGGCTATCGTCTCCCAGCGGGGTGCTTTTGATAGGGTGCTCCAGGGACGCGGTTGCGTTCTCGCGCTGCTGGGAGACGTTGCAGTAGTCGGGGTGTACTTCTCGCCCAACAGAAGCCTCGCTGAGTATGAGCGTTGGTTGATTGAGGTCGGGGCTCTGTTGGCAGAAGCGCACCCCACCCCGGTGGTGGTAGCTGGAGATTTCAACGCACACTCACGGGCGTGGGGATCTCCAGAAACCGATAGCCGGGGTGAGATGGTCGAGGAATGGGCGGTGTCCAATGGCTTGGTGCTGCTCAACCGAGGGTCGGTCCACACGTTCGTGCGGCGAACGGGGACGGGTCGTAGTATAATCGACCTGTCCTTTGCCAGTTCTGGCCTGGCTAGCCGCACACGTGGTTGGAGGGTGATCGAGGGGGTGGAGACGATGTCGGATCATCGCTACATATGGTTCGACATCGTCAACGCCGGCTCGGAGACCCCGGCGGTCGGGGACCGTCGTTCGGTTGAGGAAGGTCCGCGGTGGCGTCTGCGGACGCTGGACCGGGAACTGGCGAAGGAGGCGGCCATCGTCGAGCGATGGGCCGCAGGTGACGACGTTAGCCCGGACGTGGACGCGAGGGCTGGGCGGCTTTCCGGCGCCCTGACTCGCGTCTGCGATGCGGCGATGAAGAGGGCGGGGCCTGTTCGGCCGCGAAAGCGAGTGTATTGGTGGAATGATGAGTTGGCTGGGCTGCGTACTTCATGCCACGCAGCCCAGCGTAGGTACACTCGCTGTCGCGGTCGAGGAAACAGTGATCCTGCCCAAGAAGAAGAGCTGCTCGCCGCATACCGGGCTGCCCGAGCTGCCCTCAGCTCGGCGATCAAGGCCGCCAAGGAGGCGGCCTGGAAGGAGTGGCTCGAGAGCCTAAATGAAGATCCGTGGGGGCGCCCGTACAAAGCCGTGAGCGACAAACTCCGGCCCTGGGCGCCTCCCCTCACAAAGTCTCTCGAGCCCTCATTCGTCGGCCACGTTGTCAGTTCCCTCTTCCCTGCGCGGGAAGAGTGGGTCCCACCGCGGATGGCACCAAGCCAGACGCCGGCAGACACAGAGGCGATGATTCCGCCCGTGTCGGATGCCGAGCTCGGGGCGGCGGTCCTTAAACTCAAAACGAGGAACCGCGCCCCCGGTCCGGATGGCATTCCTGGGCGCGTCATCGCTCTGGTTATGCCGGCGTTCGAGGAGGAGACGCTGTCTTTGTTGTCGGAGTGTGTGGCGTCGGGTAAGGTCCCGCGACAGTGGAAAACCGGGCGTCTCGTGCTGTTGAAGAAGTACGGGCGCCCGGCCGAGTCGCCGTCGGCCTACCGCCCCATTGTATTGCTCGACGAGATGAGCAAGCTGCTCGAGCGGGTGCTCGCGGCGCGTCTCGTCGGGCACCTGGAGGGGGCGGGGCCCAATCTCAATGACGGCCAGTACGGTTTTCGTCGCGGGAGGTCGACCCTGGATGCCATTTCCCGGCTCAGGGACAGCGTCGAAGAGGCGGTCGGTCGGGGGGAGGTGTTGCTGGCGGTGTCGCTCGACATCGCGAACGCCTTCAACACCATCCCCTGGCAGACCATCGCCGAGGCGCTGAGGTACCACAATGTCCCGTGGTACCTCAGGCGCATTCTTGCGGACTACTTTGTCGACCGGGCCATCTCCTATCCGACCCGGTCGGGAGTAGTCCGCTCCGGTATGTCTTGTGGTGTTCCACAGGGGTCGGTTCTGGGTCCGCTCCTGTGGAACATCGGATATGATTGGGTCCTGCGCGGTGCTACTCTTCGGGGAGTCGGCGTCCTCTGTTACGCCGACGATACCCTAGTCACCGCGCGGGGCCCAGATTTTCGTGAGGCGAAAGTCCTGGCCACCGCGGGCGTTGCCCAGGTGGTCAGCCGCATCAGGGCGCTAGGACTCCAGGTGGCCCTCGAAAAGTCCGAGGCCGTTTTCTTTCACGGGCCTCGGCGAGGGCCACCTCGAGATTGTCAGATTGTGGTGAGCGGCACCCCCATCGCTGTCGGGTCGAGTATTAAGTATCTTGGTTTGGTACTCGACAGCCGATGGGGCTTCGTCGAGCACTTCCGGCGTCTGTCGCCAAAGTTATTGTCGTACGCCGGAAGGCTGGCGAGGCTGCTCCCCAATCGGGGAGGCCCAAATAGTGCATGCCGTCGCCTCTACGACGGTGTAGTGCGCTCAAAGGCGTTGTATGGAGCGCCCATCTGGGCGCACGCCCTCTGCGCCAAGACAATTCCGCTGTTGCGGCGTCCGCAGCGGTCGATTGCGCAGAGGGCGGCACGAGCGTACTGCACCGTCTCCTACGAGGCGGCGTGCCTAATTGCAGGAAGCCTCCCTTGGGATCTCGAGGCTGGAGTCCTCAAAAGTGTTTATGAGGAAAGCGCCCTGGTGCGTAGAAATGGTGGACGGCCCCTTCCGGACGAGATCGACCGCTGGAGACAGTCGGCTCGCGACGATCTCTTCCGGAAGTGGGCCGAGAGGTTGGTAGGCCCCTCAGTTAGCCCCCGGCTCGTGGGGGCTGTCCGGCCCGTCCTGCGGGCTTGGGTGGAGAGGGCACACGGGGCGCCGACATTTCACCTCAGTCAGCTCCTCACAGGCCATGGCGTATTCGCCAAGTACCTGTGGGAGGTGGCTGGGGTGGAGCCGGACCCCGTGTGTCGCCACTGCTCAAGTGGCGTCGTGGACACGGCGGAGCACACACTCGCCGTGTGCCCGGCGTGGGACGGGCCGCGTATCGCCCTTACGGGCCTTGTCGGTGGAAATTTGTCGCTGCCGGCTGTGGTGCAAGCCATGGTCGGCAGCCAACAGTGTTGGGCCGCCGTCGCCTCGTTTGCTAGCGAGGTGATGGCGGCGAAACGTGAGGAGTTGCGGGTGCGGGAGCGTACGGGACAGACGCTCCCGCCCCGCCGTCCGGTTCGGGGGCGTCGTCGTGCTCATTACATGCGCGCCCCCGAATAGTGTCTGGCCGTGGGCGGAAGGTTGGGGGACCCCGCCCAACTGGCCACTCGGCGACGGGCACCCTTTCTGTGTTCCAGGGGGTGCCCACTCTTTGCGCACGCCCGTACCGGCCGCTCTCACCTCCTCTGCTTACAGAGGAGCGCTCGAGAGCGGTGGAGGTGCGGGCTAGTTCTTCAGCTCCTTAGGGAGCTCCGGGGTGGCCGCTTATCGACCGCCCCGAGACGGACCCCTCCGTTCTGGGGTGCCCCTTGCCGGCTCGCAGTGATTTAACCTCAGGCCTACCCTGCGAGTCGGTTTTAAGGTGAGGCGGAACACCGCGGGGTTTAGTGGGTAGGACGGCCCTCTCTCACGGGCCGGGAGCCCCACACACCGTCCCTGCTGCCCCCGCAGCAGGGATGACGGTGCGTAAATGCATTCCCCGCGAAAACAAAAAAAAAAAAAAAAAAAAAAAAAAAACCGCTGCGGGCTTGGGTGGAGAGGGCACACGGAGCGCCGACATTTCACCTCAGTCAGCTCCTCACAGGGCATGGCGTATTCGCCAAGTACCTGTGGGAGGTGGCTGGGGTGGAGCCGGACCCCGTGTGTCGCCACTGCTCAAGTGGCGTCGTGGACACGGCGGAGCACACACTCGCCGTGTGCCCGGCGTGGGACGGGCCGCGTATCGCCCTTACGGGCCTTGTCGGTGTAAATTTGTCGCTGCCGGCTGTGGTGCAAGCCATGGTCGGCAGCCAACAGTGTTGGGCCGCCGTCGCCTCGTTTGCTAGCGAGGTGATGGCGGCGAAACGAGAGGAGTTGCGGGTGCGGGAGCGTACGGGACAGACGCTCCCGCCCCGCCGTCCGGTTCGGGGGCGTCGACGTGCTAATTACATGCGCGCCCCCGAATAGTGTCTGGCCGTGGGCGGAAGGTCGGGGGACCCCGCCCAACTGGCCACTTGGCGACGGGCACCCTTTCTGTGTTCCAGGGGGTGCCCACTTTTTTGCGCACGCCCGTACCGGCCGCTCTCACCTCCTCTGCTTACAGAGGAGCGCTCGAGAGCGGTGGAGGTGCGGGCTAGTTCATCAGCTCCTTAGGGAGCTCCGGGGTGGTCGCTTATCGACCGCCCCGAGACGGACCCCTCCGTTCTGGGGTGCCCCTTGCCGGCTCGCAGTGATTTAACCTCAGGCCTACCCTGCGAGTCGGTTTTAAGGTGAGGCGGAACACCGCGGGGTTTAGTGGGTAGGACGGCCCTCTCTCTCGGGCCGGGAGCCCCACACACCGTCCCTGCTACCCCCGCAGCAGGGATGACGGTGCGTAAATGCATTCCCCGCGAAAACAAAAAAAAAAAAAAAAAAAAAAAAAACCTAACCTAACCTAACCTAACCTCGCCACTGCTCAAGTGGCGTCGTGGACACGGCGGAGCACACACTCGCCGTGTGCCCGGCGTGGGACGGGCCGCGTATCGCCCTTACGGGCCTTGTCGGACTTGATTTGTCGCTGCCGGCTGTGGTGCAAGCCATGGTCGGCAGCCAACAGTGTTGGGCCGCCGTCGCCTCGTTTGCTAGCGAGGTGATGGCGGCGAAACGTGAGGAGTTGCGGGTGCGGGAGCGTACGGGACAGACGCTCCCGCCCCGCCGTCCGGTTCGGGGGCGTCGTCGTGCTCATTACATGCGCGCCCCCGAATAGTGTCTGGCCGTGGGCGGAAGGTCGGGGGACCCCGCCCAACTGGCCACTCGGCGACGGGCACCCTTTCTGTGTTCCAGGGGGTGCCCACTCTTTGCGCACGCCCGTACCGGCCGCTCTCACCTCCTCTGCTTACAGAGGAGCGCTCGAGAGCGGTGGAGGTGCGGGCTAGTTCTTCAGCTCCTTAGGGAGCTCCGGGGTGGTCGCTTATCGACCGCCCCGAGACGGACCCCTCCGTTCTGGGGTGCCCCTTGCCGGCTCGCAGTGATTTAACCTCAGGCCTACCCTGCGAGTCGGTTTTAAGGTGAGGCGGAACACCGCGGGGTTTAGTGGGTAGGACGGCCCTCTCTCTCGGGCCGGGAGCCCCACACACCGTCCCTGCTGCCCCCGCAGCAGGGATGACGGTGCGTAAATGCATTCCCCGCGAAAACAAAAAAAAAAAAAACCTGTTACTCGCCGTGTGCCCGGCGTGGGACGGGCCGCGTATCGCCCTTACGGGCCTTGTCGGTGTAAATTTGTCGCTGCCGGCTGTGGTGCAAGCCATGGTCGGCAGCCAACAGTGTTGGGCCGCCGTCGCCTCGTTTGCTAGCGAGGTGATGGCGGCGAAACGAGAGGAGTTGCGGGTGCGGGAGCGTACGGGACAGACGCTCCCGCCCCGCCGTCCGGTTCGGGGGCGTCGACGTGCTAATTACATGCGCGCCCCCGAATAGTGTCTGGCCGTGGGCGGAAGGTCGGGGGACCCCGCCCAACTGGCCACTTGGCGACGGGCACCCTTTCTGTGTTCCAGGGGGTGCCCACTTTTTTGCGCACGCCCGTACCGGCCGCTCTCACCTCCTCTGCTTACAGAGGAGCGCTCGAGAGCGGTGGAGGTGCGGGCTAGTTCATCAGCTCCTTAGGGAGCTCCGGGGTGGTCGCTTATCGACCGCCCCGAGACGGACCCCTCCGTTCTGGGGTGCCCCTTGCCGGCTCGCAGTGATTTAACCTCAGGCCTACCCTGCGAGTCGGTTTTAAGGTGAGGCGGAACACCGCGGGGTTTAGTGGGTAGGACGGCCCTCTCTCTCGGGCCGGGAGCCCCACACACCGTCCCTGCTACCCCCGCAGCAGGGATGACGGTGCGTAAATGCATTCCCCGCGAAAACAAAAAAAAAAAAAAAAAAAAACCTAACCTAACCTGTCGCAACGTAGCTGAGTGGTTTGGGTGGTATGCTACTCGGCTGGGACGCCAGAGGCCCGAATTCGAATCCTAGTACAAAAGGTGACTTTCCCGGCCCGTCCTACGTGCTTGGGTAGAGAGGGCACACGGTGCGCCTACGTTCCAACTCAGTCAGCTCCTCACGGGGCATGGCGTATTCGCCAAGTACCTGTGGGAGGTGGCTGGGGTGGAGCCGGACCCCGTGTGTCGTCACTGCCCGAGTGGCGTCGTGGACACGGCGGAGCACACACTCGCCGTGTGCACGGCGTGGGACGGGCCGCGTATCGCCCTCACGGGCCTTTTCGGTAATGATTTGTCGCTGCCGGCTGTGGTGCAAGCCATGGTCGGCAGCCAACAGTGTTGGGCCGCCGTCGCCTCGTTTGCTAGCGAGGTGATGGCGGCGAAACGTGAGGAGCTGCGGGTGCGGGAGCGTACGGGACAGACGCTCCCGCCTCGCCGTCCTGTTCGGGGGCGGCGACGTGCTCAATACATGCGCGCCCCCGAATAGTGTCTGGCCGAGGGCGGAAGGTCGGGGGACCCCGCCCAACTGGCCACTTGGCGACGGGCACCCTTTCTGTGTTCCAGGGGGTGCCCACTTTTTGCGCACGCCCGTACCGGCCGCTCTCACCTCCTCTGCTTACAGAGGAGCGCTCGAGAGCGGTGGAGGTGCGGGCTAGTTCTTCAGCTCCTTAGGGAGCTCCGGGGTGGTCGCTTATCGACCGCCCCGAGACGGACCCCTCCGTTCTGGGGTGCCCCTTGCCGGCTCGCAGTGATTTAACCTCAGGCCTACCCTGCGAGTCGGTTTTAAGGTGAGGCGGAACACCGCGGGGTTTAGTGGGTAGGACGGCCCTCTCTCACGGGCCGGGAGCCCCACACACCGTCCCTGCTGCCCCCGCAGCAGGGATGACGGTGCGTAAATGCATTCCCCGCGAAAACAAAAAAAAAAAAACCTAACCTGTCGCCCCCATCGCTGTCGGGTCGAGTATTAAGTATCTTGGTTTGGTACTCGACAGCCGATGGGGCTTCGTCGAGCACTTCCGGCGTCTGTCGCCAAAGTTATTGTCGTACGCCGGAAGGCTGGCGAGGCTGCTCCCCAATCGGGGAGGCCCAAATAGTGCATGCCGTCGCCTCTACGACGGTGTAGTGCGCTCAAAGGCGTTGTATGGAGCGCCCATCTGGGCGCACGCCCTCTGCGCCAAGACAATCCCGCTGCTGCGGCGTCCGCAGCGGTCGATTGCGCAGAGGGCGGCACGAGCGTACTGCACCGTCTCCTACGAGGCGGCGTGCCTAATTGCAGGAAGCCTCCCTTGGGATCTCGAGGCTGGAGTCCTCAAAAGTGTTTATGAGGAAAGCGCCCTGGTGCGTAGAAATGGTGGACGGCCCCTTCCGGACGAGATCGACCGCTGGAGACAGTCGGCTCGCGACGATCTCTTCCGGAAGTGGGCCGAGAGGTTGGTAGGCCCCTCAGTTAGCCCCCGGCTCGTGGGGGCTGTCCGGCCCGTCCTGCGGGCTTGGGTGGAGAGGGCACACGGGGCGCCGACATTTCACCTCAGTCAGCTCCTCACAGGCCATGGCGTATTCGCCAAGTACCTGTGGGAGGTGGCTGGGGTGGAGCCGGACCCCGTGTGTCGCCACTGCTCAAGTGGCGTCGTGGACACGGCGGAGCACACACTCGCCGTGTGCCCGGCGTGGGACGGGCCGCGTATCGCCCTTACGGGCCTTGTCGGAGTTGATTTGTCGCTGCCGGCTGTGGTGCAAGCCATGGTCGGCAGCCAACAGTGTTGGGCCGCCGTCGCCTCGTTTGCTAGCGAGGTGATGGCGGCGAAACGTGAGGAGTTGCGGGTGCGGGAGCGTACGGGACAGACGCTCCCGCCCCGCCGTCCGGTTCGGGGGCGTCGTCGTGCTCATTACATGCGCACCCCCGAATAGTGTCTGGCCGTGGGCGGAAGGTCGGGGGACCCCGCCCAACTGGCCACTCGGCGACGGGCACCCTTTCTGTGTTCCAGGGGTGCCCACTCTTTTCGCACGCCCGTACCGGCCGCTCTCACCTCCTCTGCTTACAGAGGAGCGCTCGAGAGCGGTGGAGGTGCGGGCTAGTTCTTCAGCTCCTTAGGGAGCTCCGGGGTGGTCGCTTATCGACCGCCCCGAGACGGACCCCTCCGTTCTGGGGTGCCCCTTGCCGGCTCGCAGTGATTTAACCTCAGGCCTACCCTGCGAGTCGGTTTTAAGGTGAGGCGGAACACCGCGGGGTTTAGTGGGTAGGACGGCCCTCTCTCTCGGGCCGGGAGCCCCACACACCGTCCCTGCTGCCCCCGCAGTAGGGATGACGGTGCGTAAATGCATTCCCCGCGAAAACAAAAAAAAAAAAAAAAAACCTAACCTGTCGGGGGACCCCGCCCAACTGGCCACTTGGCGACGGGCACCCTTTCTGTGTTCCAGGGGGTGCCCACTTTTTTGCGCACGCCCGTACCGGCCGCTCTCACCTCCTCTGCTTACAGAGGAGCGCTCGAGAGCGGTGGAGGTGCGGGCTAGTTCTTCAGCTCCTTAGGGAGCTCCGGGGTGGTCGCTTATCGACCGCCCCGAGACGGACCCCTCCGTTCTGGGGTGCCCCTTGCCGGCTCGCAGTGATTTAACCTCAGGCCTACCCTGCGAGTCGGTTTTAAGGTGAGGCGGAACACCGCGGGGTTTAGTGGGTAGGACGGCCCTCTCTCACGGGCCGGGAGCCCCACACACCGTCCCTGCTGCCCCCGCAGAAGGGATGACGGTGCGTAAATGCATTCCCCGCGAAAACAACAAAAAACCTAACCTAACCTAACCTAACCTGGCTGTGGTGCAAGCCATGGTCGGCAGCCAACAGTGTTGGGCCGCCGTCGCCTCGTTTGCTAGCGAGGTGATGGCGGCGAAACGAGAGGAGTTGCGGGTGCGGGAGCGTACGGGACAGACACTCCCGCCCCGCCGTCCGGTTCGGGGGCGCAGACGTGCTAATTACATGCGCGCCCCCGAATAGTGTCTGGCCGTGGGCGGAAGGTCGGGGGACCCCGCCCAACTGGCCACTTGGCGACGGGCACCCTTTCTGTGTTCCAGGGGGTGCCCACTTTTTTGCGCACGCCCGTACCGGCCGCTCTCACCTCCTCTGCTTACAGAGGAGCGCTCGAGAGCGGTGGAGGTGCGGGCTAGTTCTTCAGCTCCTTAGGGAGCTCCGGGGTGGTCGCTTATCGACCGCCCCGAGACGGACCCCTCCGTTCTGGGGTGCCCCTTGCCGGCTCGCAGTGATTTAACCTCAGGCCTACCCTGCGAGTCGGTTTTAAGGTGAGGCGGAACACCGCGGGGTTTAGTGGGTAGGACGGCCCTCTCTCTCGGGCCGGGAGCCCCACACACCGTCCCTGCTGCCCCCGCAGCAGGGATGACGGTGCGTAAATGCATTCCCCGCGAAAACAAAAAAAAAAAACCTAACCTAACCTACCTAACCTATGAAGAGGGCGGGGCCTGTTCGGCCGCGAAAGCGAGTGTATTGGTGGAATGATGAGTTGGCTGGGCTGCGTACTTCATGCCACGCAGCCCAGCGTAGGTACACTCGCCATCGCGGCCGAAGAAACAGTGATCCTGCCCAAGAAGAAGAGCTGCTCGCCGCATACCGGGCTGCCCGAGCTGCCCTATGCTCGGCGGTCAAGGCTGCCAAGGAGGCGGCCTGGAAGGAGTGGCTCGAGAGCCTCAATCAAGATCCGTGGGGGCGCCCGTACAAAGCCGTGAGTGACAAACTCCGGCCCTGGGCGCCTCCCCTCACCAAGTCTCTTGAGCCCTCATTCGTCGGCCACGTCGTCAGTTCCCTCTTCCCTGCGCGGGAAGAGTGGGTCCCACCGCGGATGGCACCGAGCCAGACGCCGGCAGACACAGAGGCGATGATTCCGCCCGTGTCAGATGCCGAGCTCGGGGCGGCGGTCCTCAAACTCAAATTGAGGAACCGCGCCCCCGGTCCGGATGGCATCCCTGGGCGCGTCATCGTCCTGGTCATGCCGGCGTTCGAGGAGGAGACGCTGTCCTTGTTGTCGGAGTGTTTGGCGTCGGGTAAGGTCCCGCGACAGTGGAAAACCGGGCGGCTCGTGCTGTTGAAGAAGCACGGGCGCCCGGCCGAGTCGCCGTCGGCCTACCGCCCCATCGTCTTGCTCGACGAGATGAGCAAGCTGCTCGAGCGGGTGCTCGCGGCGCGTCTCGTCGGGCACCTGGAGGGGGCGGGGCCCAATCTTAGTGACGGCCAATACGGATTTCGTCGCGGGAGGTCGACCCTGGACGCCATTTCCCGGCTCCGGGACAGCGTCGAAGAGGCGGTCGGTCGGGGGGAGGTGTTGCTGGCGGTGTCGCTCGACATCGCGAACGCCTTCAACACCATCCCCTGGCAGACCATCGCCGAGGCGCTGAGGTACCACAATGTCCCGTGGTACCTCAGGCGCATTCTTGCGGACTACTTTGTCGACCGGGCCATCTCCTATCCGGCCCGGTCGGGAGTAGTCCGCACAAATATGTCATGCGGTGTTCCACAGGGGTCGGTTCTGGGTCCGCTCCTGTGGAACATCGGATATGATTGGGTCCTGCGCGGTGCTACTCTTCGGGGAGTCGGCGTCCTCTGTTACGCCGACGATACCCTAGTTACCGCGCGGGGCCCAGATTTTCGCGAGGCGAAAGTCCTGGCCACCGCGGGCGTTGCCCAGGTGGTCAGCCGCATCAGGGCGCTAGGACTCCAGGTGGCCCTCGAAAAGTCCGAGGCCGTTTTCTTTCACGGGCCTCGGCGAGGGCCACCTCGAGATTGTCAGATTGTGGTGAGCGGCACCCCCATCGCTGTCGGGTCGAGTATAAAGTATCTGGGTTTGGTACTCGACAGCCGATGGGGCTTCGTCGAGCACTTCCGGCGTCTTTCACCTAAATTGTTGTCGTACGCCGGAAGGCTGGCGAGGCTGCTCCCCAATCGGGGAGGCCCAAATAGTGCATGCCGTCGCCTCTACGACGGTGTAGTGCGCTCAAAGGCGTTGTATGGAGCGCCCATCTGGGCGCACGCCCTCTGCGCCAAGACAATCCCGCTGCTGCGGCGTCCGCAGCGGTCGATTGCGCAGAGGGCGGCACGAGCGTACTGCACCGTCTCCTACGAGGCGGCGTGCCTAATTGCAGGAAGTCTCCCCTGGGATCTCGAGGCTGGAGTCCTCAAAAGTGTATACGAGGAGAGCGCCCTGGTGCGAAGTAACGGTGGACGGCCCCTTCCGGACGAGATCGACCGCTGGAGACAGTCGGCTCGCGACGATCTCTTCCGGAAGTGGGCCGAGAGGTTGGTAGGCCCCTCAGTTAGCCCCCGGCTCGTGGGGGCTGTCCGGCCCGTCCTGCGGGCTTGGGTGGAGAGGGCACACGGAGCGCCGACATTTCACCTCAGTCAGCTCCTCACAGGGCATGGCGTATTCGCCAAGTACCTGTGGGAGGTGGCTGGGGTGGAGCCGGACCCCGTGTGTCGCCACTGCTCAAGTGGCGTCGTGGACACGGCGGAGCACACACTCGCCGTGTGCCCGGCGTGGGACGGGCCGCGTATCGCCCTTACGGGCCTTGTCGGTGTAAATTTGTCGCTGCCGGCTGTGGTGCAAGCCATGGTCGGCAGCCAACAGTGTTGGGCCGCCGTCGCCTCGTTTGCTAGCGAGGTGATGGCGGCGAAACGAGAGGAGTTGCGGGTGCGGGAGCGTACGGGACAGACGCTCCCGCCCCGCCGTCCGGTTCGGGGGCGTCGACGTGCTAATTACATGCGCGCCCCCGAATAGTGTCTGGCCGTGGGCGGAAGGTCGGGGGACCCCGCCCAACTGGCCACTTGGCGACGGGCACCCTTTCTGTGTTCCAGGGGGTGCCCACTTTTTTGCGCACGCCCGTACCGGCCGCTCTCACCTCCTCTGCTTACAGAGGAGCGCTCGAGAGCGGTGGAGGTGCGGGCTAGTTCATCAGCTCCTTAGGGAGCTCCGGGGTGGTCGCTTATCGACCGCCCCGAGACGGACCCCTCCGTTCTGGGGTGCCCCTTGCCGGCTCGCAGTGATTTAACCTCAGGCCTACCCTGCGAGTCGGTTTTAAGGTGAGGCGGAACACCGCGGGGTTTAGTGGGTAGGACGGCCCTCTCTCTCGGGCCGGGAGCCCCACACACCGTCCCTGCTACCCCCGCAGCAGGGATGACGGTGCGTAAATGCATTCCCCGCGAAAACAAAAAAAAAAAAAAAAAAAACCTACCTAACCTAACCTAACCTAACCTAACCTAACCTGGGGGAAGCCATGGTCGGCAGCCAACAGTGTTGGGCCGCCGTCGCCTCGTTTGCTAGCGAGGTGATGGCGGCGAAACGAGAGGAGTTGCGGGTGCGGGAGCGTACGGGACAGACGCTCCCGCCCCGCCGTCCGGTTCGGGGGCGTCGTCGTGCTCATTACATGCGCGCCCCCGAATAGTGTCTGGCCGTGGGCGGAAGGTCGGGGGACCCCGCCCAACTGGCCACTCGGCGACGGGCACCCTTTCTGTGTTCCAGGGGGTGCCCACTCTTTGCGCACGCCCGTACCGGCCGCTCTCACCTCCTCTGCTTACAGAGGAGCGCTCGAGAGCGGTGGAGGTGCGGGCTAGTTCTTCAGCTCCTTAGGGAGCTCCGGGGTGGTCGCTTATCGACCGCCCCGAGACGGACCCCTCCGTTCTGGGGTGCCCCTTGCCGGCTCGCAGTGATTTAATCTCAGGCCTACCCTGCGAGTCGGTTTTAAGGTGAGGCGGAACACCGCGGGGTTTAGTGGGTAGGACGGCCCTCTCTCTCGGGCCGGGAGCCCCACACACCGTCCCTGCTGCCCCCGCAGCAGGGATGACGGTGCGTAAATGCATTCCCCGCGAAAACAAAAAAAAAAAAAAAAAAAAAAAAAACCTAACCTAACCTGGGGTGCTAGGTCGGGGAACCTCCACGTTGGCGGTTCAGTTTCCTATCCCCCCCGGGGACCGCCCGGGTGGGAGTGGAAACTGGGCTTTGCTGGTGCACCCTGGAGCATCGGCTAATGGGCGCAGTCTTCAGTACTGTGTGTGTTAACCAATGTACCAATATCCCGACAGTCGACCCCATGTCGTGGGGTCGCAGCGTGGCAGGCCTGCAAGGCCTGCGAAAAGGTGAAAGCTCCCGGCCTGGCCGGTAGTAGCGCTTCGTTGTCGATTTTCGTCTTCGTTGTCGTTTCTCCCGGCTTTGGCCGGTTGAAGCTCCTTGTTGCCGTTTTGTGGACGTGCAGTTGACCCCATTGCACGAGGGGGTCGTGGTATGGTGGGCCTGCAAGGCCCACGGTCTTTGTGTCTGCTCCCGGCCTGGCCGGTTGAAGCGTCTCATTGTTGGTGTCGCTCCCGGTCATGGCAGGTAGTAGCGAAGTTTTGTGGTGTGGACGCGTAGGCCTTCTGCTCGCGCAGGGGCCTACAGGCATTTGTGCCAGCGTCGGAGTTGGGGAGGGCTAGCCCCCCTCCCCGCGTTTCGTAATCTCCGGGGTCTTCGCAACTATCCAACTGGTGGCACCAGTTGGTACGCGGTGGTCCTGGGGACCGAAGGGCTTGCCTTCATTGGCCGGCCCGCGACACGGAAAAGTCTATAACATCCGACAGCGAAGTCGTTAAAACCTATGGGGCACCTGGAGCACCCCACAGTATCTATCCCGCTCCCTGGAATGAGCGTCACCCAGGGAGTCGACTCTCTTCGTCTCATATTCGTGGGATTAAAAATGGCATTTAATAACAATAAAATTAGTAACCGATCGATCTTCTCCCCTTGTGGGAGACAAACTAACGAAACTGGCGCGACAATGGACTCTGACTTGCTAAACGTTGAGGCTGTCGAAGAGGTGAGGCCCGGAACTCCGGTTCCAGGCCTCAAGGAACTGCGGGTGTCGGTGTCGCGGTGCGACACACCGCCGCGCAGAGTATGTGGAGACCTGCTGCTGTCGGATTCCGACAGCAGTGTGGTCTCGATGATAGAGGTGTCTCCTGGTCCCTCCCCCTCCCCGTTTTCCCGGCTGTGGCGCAAGCGTCGGAACTCGGGGTCGGAGGGGGACAGTGAGGAGTCGGCTGGTACCGGTTCTGCCCGGGGCCAGCCCGGTAAGCGAGGCCGCGGTCGCCCCCCTACAACGGGGCAATACGTAGGCCTCGCCAAGGCGAAGGCCGAATTGAACGCGGCCAAGGAGCGGGAGCTAGAGCTCCAAGCTGAGGAGGAGCTCGCCGAGGAGCTCCGAAGGAGGGAGGAGAGGCGACTCTCCTTCCTTCGCAAGTCCCCTGCTCCAGTGGAGTCATCGACTGTTTCTGCTTCGGACCTCAGGGCCGAGCAATTGGAAAAGGCGGTCGAGGAGGCGGTGGAGGCGATCCGATCCATCGCCCACAAGTCCTCACGTCTAAAGGGTCAAAGTGTTCAGGGCCTGAGGTCCGCTGCAGGGTCCATAATGGAGCACGTGCGGGAGTTGCGGGCCCGCACGGAAACTGAAGAGAATGCCCGCCTGCAGCGCGAGTTAGCTGCCCTGCGGGCGGAGGTTGAAATCTTGAAGAAGCAGGCGAGTGCCCCGCCGTCGATGTCGCGCGAGGAGGTTCTCTTCCTCCTGGATGCGCGCTTCGACGGCATCGGAGATCGCCTGCTCCCGGAGCCGCGATTGCGCCCGCCGCTGCAGGCGGATATTCGCAACGCCGCCCGCGCCAAAGAAAGCTCCACCGTCGGTGCTCGCAAAGCACCCTCCCGACTGTCCGGCACTTCTGGCACTGTCGCTGGTGCCGCCCGCCTTCAGACCGCTGGCGCCGCTGCCGCCGCGCGTCCCTCTGTCCACGTCTCCGGCACTTCGTTGGAGCAGACGGAGGCTCCTTCAGCCGCTTCGCCGGCTCCCTCTCTCTCTTCGGGAAAAAAGAAGAAGGCCGGCAAGCGGAAAAAGAAGAGCGCTGCGGCCCGAGAGGCTGAGGCGGCGCGCCAGGAGCGTCTGCAGCCCGCACTCACGCCTCAACCTCTAACTGAGGCGTGGAATGTGGTGGCTGGGCGCCCAAAGAAGGCGTCGGCGGCCAAACCGCCAGCGACGAAGTCTGCACCGGCGCCCGCTAAAGCGCCTGCCGTGGGGAAGCGCGCCCCTAAACTCCGAGCCCCGCGTACCGCTGCAGTGGTGATAACGCTGCAGCAGGACGCGGTAAAGAGGGGCGTTACATACGCCTCCAAATTAGCCGAGGCGGAAGAGAAGGTTGACCTCAAAGGCCTTGGCATTGGAGGCTTACGCTTCCGCACGGCGGCCACTGGAGGCCGCATTTTGGAAGTGGCGGGCGCCGAAAGGTGCGAAAAGGCTGACGCCCTGGCCGACAAATTGAGGTCGGCCCTGGGAGAGGATGTCCGTATCGCCAGGCCGGAGAGGTGCGCAGAGCTGCGCATCTCCGGTCTAGGCGACGCGGCCACAAAGGAAGTGGTTGCGCGGGTGGTGGCGGACGTAGGAGGGTGCGCCACCACCAGTGTTGTCGTTGGCGACATTGTCCGCCAAGTAGGTAGGGAGGGCACGGCGTGGGTAAAATGCCCGATCGCGGCGGCCAAAAAAGTGACAGACGGCCGCCCTCTGACGATCGGATGGTCCCGCGTCCGTGCGGTCCTCTTGGAGGCCAGGCCTCAGCGGTGTTTCCGCTGTCTGGAGGTGGGGCACGTAGGAGCCCGGTGCGCTGCGGGAGTGGACCGCAGCGCACTTTGTTTTCGTTGTGGGCAGTCCGGTCACAAGTCGGCCGGCTGTTCAGCCGAATATAATTGTCCCATCTGCGCGGCGGCGGGAACTTCCGCAGCGCACCGCCTGGGTGCAAAAACCTGCTTGGCAGCTTCCAAAAAGCGGACACGTCGTGGTGGAACTGGACGTAAGCGCCCGCCCACCCAGGTGGCGGAGGAGGAAAGTATGGACATCGCCCAAAACTAAATGGCTCCCATCTCGGTACTGCAGGCCAACGTCGGTAACTGTGCGGCGGCCCAAGATCTGCTGCTTCAGTCTGTCGCACAGTTACAGGCGACTGTGGCTATAGTCGCCGAACCGTACGCGATTCGCGCCCGCGATAACTGGGCTGGCAGCCGCGACGAGTTGGTGGCTATCGTCTCCCAGCGGGGTGCTTTTGATAGTGTGCTCCAGGGACGCGGTTGCGTTCTCGCGCTGCTGGGAGACGTTGCAGTAGTCGGGGTGTACTTCTCGCCCAACAGAAGCCTCGCTGAGTATGAGCGTTGGTTGATTGAGGTCGGGGCTCTATTGGCAGAAGCGCACCCCACCCCGGTGGTGGTAGCTGGAGATTTCAACGCACACTCACGGGCGTGGGGATCTCCAGAAACCGATAGCCGGGGTGAGATGGTCGAGGAATGGGCGGTGTCCAATGGCTTGGTGCTGCTCAACCGAGGGTCGGTCCACACGTTCGTGCGGCGAACGGGGACGGGTCGTAGTATAATCGACTTGTCCTTTGCCAGTTCTGGCCTGGCTAGCCGCACACGTGGTTGGAGGGTGATCGAGGGGGTGGAGACGATGTCGGATCATCGCTACATATGGTTCGACATCGTCAACGCCGGCTCGGAGACCCCGGCGGTCGGGGACCGCCGTTCGGTTGAGGATGGTCCGCGGTGGCGTCTGCGGACGCTGGACCGGGAACTGGCGAAGGAGGCGGCCATCGTCGAGCGATGGGCCGCAGGTGACGACGTTAGCCCGGACGTGGACGCGAGGGCTGGGCGGCTTTCCGGCGCCCTGACTCGCGTCTGCGATGCGGCGATGAAGAGGGCGGGGCCTGTTCGGCCGCGAAAGCGAGTGTATTGGTGGAATGATGAGTTGGCTGGGCTGCGTACTTCATGCCACGCAGCCCAGCGTAGGTACACTCGCTGTCGCGGTCGAGGAAACAGTGATCCTGCCCAAGAAGAAGAGCTGCTCGCCGCATACCGGGCTGCCCGAGCTGCCCTCAGCTCGGCGATCAAGGCCGCCAAGGAGGCGGCCTGGAAGGAGTGGCTCGAGAGCCTAAATGAAGATCCGTGGGGGCGCCCGTACAAAGCCGTGAGCGACAAACTCCGGCCCTGGGCGCCTCCCCTCACAAAGTCTCTCGAGCCCTCATTCGTCAGCCACGTTGTCAGTTCCCTCTTCCCTGCGCGGGAAGAGTGGGTCCCACCGCGGATGGCACCAAGCCAGACGCCGGCAGACACAGAGGCGATGATTCCGCCCGTGTCGGATGCCGAGCTCGGGGCGGCGGTCCTTAAACTCAAAACGAGGAACCGCGCCCCCGGTCCGGATGGCATTCCTGGGCGCGTCATCGCTCTGGTTATGCCGGCGTTCGAGGAGGAGACGCTGTCTTTGTTGTCGGAGTGTGTGGCGTCGGGTAAGGTCCCGCGACAGTGGAAAACCGGGCGTCTCGTGCTGTTGAAGAAGCACGGGCGCCCGGCCGAGTCGCCGTCGGCCTACCGCCCCATCGTATTGCTCGACGAGATGAGCAAGCTGCTCGAGCGGGTGCTCGCGGCGCGTCTCGTCGGGCACCTGGAGGGGGCGGGGCCCAATCTCAATGACGGCCAGTACGGTTTTCGTCGCGGGAGGTCGACCCTGGACGCCATTTCCCGGCTCAGGGACAGCGTCGAGGAGGCGGTCGGTCGGGGGGAGGTGTTGCTGGCGGTGTCGCTCGACATCGCGAACGCCTTCAACACCATCCCCTGGCAGACCATCGCCGAGGCGCTGAGGTACCACAATGTCCCGTGGTACCTCAGGCGCATTCTTGCGGACTACTTTGTCGACCGGGCCATCTCCTATCCGGCCCGGTCGGGAGTAGTCCGCACAAATATGTCGTGCGGTGTTCCACAGGGGTCGGTTCTGGGTCCGCTCCTGTGGAACATCGGATATGATTGGGTCCTGCGCGGTGCTACTCTTCGGGGAGTCGGCGTCCTCTGTTACGCCGACGATACCCTAGTTACCTCGCGGGGCCCAGATTTTCGCGAGGCGAAAGTCCTGGCCACCGCGGGCGTTGCCCAGGTGGTCAGCCGCATCAGGGCGCTAGGACTCCAGGTGGCCCTCGAAAAGTCCGAGGCCGTTTTCTTTCACGGGCCTCGGCGAGGGCCACCTCGAGATTGTCAGATTGTGGTGAGCGGCACCCCCATCGCTGTCGGGTCGAGTATTAAGTATCTTGGTTTGGTACTCGACAGCCGATGGGGCTTCGTCGAGCACTTCCGGCGTCTGTCGCCAAAGTTATTGTCGTACGCCGGAAGGCTGGCGAGGCTGCTCCCCAATCGGGGAGGCCCAAATAGTGCATGCCGTCGCCTCTACGACGGTGTAGTGCGCTCAAAGGCGTTGTATGGAGCGCCCATCTGGGCGCACGCCCTCTGCGCCAAGACAATTCCGCTGCTGCGGCGTCCGCAGCGGTCGATTGCGCAGAGGGCGGCACGAGCGTACTGCACCGTCTCCTACGAGGCGGCGTGCCTAATTGCGGGAAGCCTCCCTTGGGATCTCGAGGCTGGAGTCCTCAAAAGTGTTTATGAGGAAAGCGCCCTGGTGCGTAGAAATGGTGGACGGCCCCTTCCGGACGAGATCGACCGCTGGAGACAGTCGGCTCGCGACGATCTCTTCCGGAAGTGGGCCGAGAGGTTGGTAGGCCCCTCAGTTAGCCCCCGGCTCGTGGGGGCTGTCCGGCCCGTCCTGCGGGCTTGGGTGGAGAGGGCACACGGAGCGCCGACATTTCACCTCAGTCAGCTCCTCACAGGGCATGGCGTATTCGCCAAGTACCTGTGGGAGGTGGCTGGGGTGGAGCCGGACCCCGTGTGTCGCCACTGCTCAAGTGGCGTCGTGGACACGGCGGAGCACACACTCGCCGTGTGCCCGGCGTGGGACGGGCCGCGTATCGCCCTTACGGGCCTTGTCGGACTTGATTTGTCGCTGCCGGCTGTGGTGCATGCCATGGTCGGCAGCCAACATTGTTGGGCCGCCGTCGCCTCGTTTGCTAGCGAGGTGATGGCGGCGAAACGTGAGGAGTTGCGGGTGCGGGAGCGTACGGGACAGACGCTCCCGCCCCGCCGTCCGGTTCGGGGGCGTCGTCGTGCTCATTACATGCGCGCCCCCGAATAGTGTCTGGCCGTGGGCGGAAGGTCGGGGGACCCCGCCCAACTGGCCACTCGGCGACGGGCACCCTTTCTGTGTTCCAGGGGGTGCCCACTCTTTGCGCACGCCCGTACCGGCCGCTCTCACCTCCTCTGCTTACAGAGGAGCGGTCGAGAGCGGTGGAGGTGCGGGCTAGTTCTTCAGCTCCTTAGGGAGCTCCGGGGTGGTCGCTTATCGACCGCCCCGAGACGGACCCCTCCGTTCTGGGGTGCCCCTTGCCGGCTCGCAGTGATTTAACCTCAGGCCTACCCTGCGAGTCGGTTTTAAGGTGAGGCGGAACACCGCGGGGTTTAGTGGGTAGGACGGCCCTCTCTCTCGGGCCGGGAGCCCCACACACCGTCCCTGCTGCCCCCGCAGCAGGGATGACGGTGCGTAAATGCATTCCCCGCGAAAACAAAAAAAAAAAACCTAACCTAACCTAACCTAACCAGTGTTGGGGTGCTAGGTCGGGGAACCTCCACGTTGGCGGTTCAGTTTCCTATCCCCCCCGGGGACCGCCCGGGTGGGAGTGGAAACTGGGCTTTGCTGGTGCACCCTGGAGCATCGGCTAATGGGCGCAGTCTTCAGTACTGTGTGTGTTAACCAATGTACCAATATCCCGAAAGTCGACCCCATGTCGTGGGGGTCGCGGTGTGGCAGGCCTTCAAGGCCTGCGTAATGATGTAAGCTCCCGGCCTGGCCGGTAGTAGCGCTTCGTTTTCGTATCTCGTTCTCGCAGTCGTTACTCCCGGCTTCGGCCGGTTGAAGCTCTTTGTTGCCGTTGTGCGGACGTGCAGTTGACCCCATTGCACGAGGGGGTCGTGGTATGGTGGGCCTGCAAGGCCTACGGTATTCGTGACCGCTCCCGGCCTGGCCGGTAGAAGCATCACATCGTTGGTGTCGCTCCCGGGCACGGCCGGTAGTAGCGAAGTCTTTGTGGCGTGGACGCGTAGGCCTACTGCTCGCGCAGGGGCCTACAGGTACTTGTGCCAGCGTCGGAGTTGGGGAGGGCTAGCCCTCCTTCCCGCGTTTCGTAACCCCTGAGGCCTCTGCAACGACCCAACTGGTGGCACCAGTTGGTACGCGGTGGTCCTGGGGGCCGAAGGGCTTGCCTTCATTGGCCGGCCTGCGACAGGGAAAAGTCTATAACACCCGACAGCGAAGTCGTCAAAACCTATGGGACACCTGGAGCACCCCACAGTATCAATCCCGCTCCCTGGAATGAGCGTCACCCAGGGAGTTGACTCTCTTCGTCTCATAATCGTGGGAACAATTATGGCATTTGAAATTAATAATAAACGATCGACCATCTCCCCTTGTGGGGGACAAACAAACAACTTTAGCATACTAACAACGGACTCTGAGCTGCCTGACGCAAAGGCAAAAGATGAAATGGAAACGTCGAGGTCCGGTACTCCGATACCGGCCGTGAAGGAGCTGCGGGTGTCGGTGTCACGATTTGACGCCACACCGCGCCGCGCAATTGAAGAGCTACAGCTGTCGGAGTCTGACAGCAGCGTTACGTCAATGGTGACAGTAGAGAGTCGCCCATCCCCCACCCCACTCTCTCGGTTGTGGCAACGCAAGCGCCGCAACCCAACTGGGTCGGGGGAAGAGAGCGACACGGATTCGTCTGGCTCTGGGCTGTTAAGAGGACAGTCCGGTAAACGAGGACGCGGCCGCCCACCGACGACAGGGCAGTACGTTGGCCTGGCCAAGGCAAAGGCCGAATATGTGGCGGCAAAAGAGCGGGAGCTAGAGCTCCAGGCAGAGGAGGAGCTTGCAGAAGAGCTCCGAAGGAGAGAAGAGAGGCGACTCTCTTTTCTTCGCCAGTCTCCCGCTCCCGTAGCTGCGTCGGACCTCAGGGCCGAGCAGCTTGAGAAAGCGGTTGAGGAGGCGGTGGAAGCGATACGCTCCATTGCCCAGAAATCCTCCCGCCTCAAGGGTCAGAGTGTGCAGGGCCTGAGGTCCGCTGCTGGCTCAATCTTGGAGCACGTACGAGAACTACGTGCTCGAACGGATTCCGAGGAGAATGCCCGTCTGCAGCGTGAGCTGGCTGCACTGCGGGCGGAAGTAGAGACCCTGAAGAGGCAGGCGAGTGCCCCGCCGTCGATGTCGCGCGAGGAGATAATGTTTCTCCTGGACGCGCGCTTCGACGGCATAGGAGACCGTCTGCTTCCGGAGCCGCGACTGCGCCCGCCGCTGCAGGCGGATGCACGAAATGCCGCCCGCTCTATCGGGTGCTCCGCAACCGTTGGTGCTACTGGGACTAGAGTACCGACATCTCGAGTATCGGTCGGCTCTCAACCCGGCACTTCTGGCACTGCTGCCGGTGCCGCCAGTCTTCGAACTGCTGGCGCCTCTGACTCCGCTTGTCTTTCTGCTCCCGTCTCCGGCCCTTCGTTGGAGGAGACGGGAGCTCCTTCAGCCGCTCCGCCGGCTTCCTCCTTATCTTCGGGGAAAAAGAAGAAATCCGGCAAACGTAACAAGAAAAGCGCTGCGGCCCGAGAGGCTCAGACAGCTCGTCAGGAGCGCCCCCCACCGCCACCCACTCCTCGGCCGCTAACCGAGGCCTGGAACGTGGTGGCTGGGCGCCCAAAGAAGGCGCCGGTGGCCAAGCCGCCAGCAACAAAGTCGGCACCAGCGCCCGTCAGCGCGCCTGCCGTGAAGAAACCCGCCCGAAAACTCCGCGCCCCTCGAACCGCTGCAGTAGTGATCACGCTGCAACAGGGCGCGGCTGAGAAGGGCATCACTTACGCCTCAAAACTTGCCGAGGCTGAGGCTAAAATAGATCTCAACAGTCTCGGCATCGGAGGCTTAAGGTTCCGCACGGCGGCGACAGGAGGAAGAATCCTGGAGGTGGCGGGCGCCGAAAGGTGCCAGAAGGCTGACGCTCTGGCGGAGCAGTTGAAGACTGCTCTGGGAGAGGACGTCCGTGTCGCCAGGCCGGAGAAGTGTGCGGAGCTGCGCATCTCAGGTCTAGGCGACGCGGCTACGAAGGAAAATGTTGCGCGGGTGGTGGCGGACGTAGGAGGTTGCGCCACCACCAGTGTCGTTGTTGGCGACGTTGTTCGCCAGGCAGGCAGGGAGGGCACGGCGTGGGTCAAGTGCCCGATCGCGGCGGCCAAAAAAGTCACAGATGGCCGCCCTCTCACGATCGGATGGTCCCGCGTTCGTGCGGTCCTTTTGGAAGTCAGGCCGCAGCGCTGCTTCCGCTGCTTGGAGGTGGGGCACGTAGGAGCCCGGTGCGCTGCGGGAGTGGACCGCAGCGCACTCTGTTTCCGTTGTGGGCAGTCCGGTCACAGGGCGGCCGGCTGCTCGGCGGCGTTTAGCTGCCCCATCTGCGCGGCGGCGGGAGCTGCCGCTACGCATCGGCTTGGCTCAAAAACCTGCTTGGCGGCGTCCAAGCAGAGGAGGCGTCGGGGTGGTGCTGGACGTACGCGTCAGCCCACCCAGATTTTAGAGGAGGTGATGGACATTGCCCAAAATTAAATGGCTCCCATCTCGGTACTGCAGGCCAACGTCGGTAACTGTGCGGCGGCCCAAGATCTGCTGCTTCAGTCTGTCGCACAGTTACAGGCGACTGTGGCTATAGTCGCCGAACCGTACGCGGTTCGCGCCCGAGATAACTGGGCTGGCAGCCGCGACGAGTTGGTGGCTATCGTCTCCCAGCGGGGTGCTTTTGATAGGGTGCTCCAGGGACGCGGTTGCGTCCTCGCGCTGCTGGGAGACGTTGCAGTAGTCGGGGTGTACTTCTCGCCCAACAGAAGCCTCGCTGAGTATGAGCGTTGGTTGATTGAGGTCGGGGCTCTGTTGGCAGAAGCGCACCCCACCCCGGTGGTGGTAGCTGGAGATTTCAACGCACACTCACAGGCGTGGGGATCTCCAGAAACCGATAGCCGGGGTGAGATGGTCGAGGAATGGGCGGTGTCCAACGGCTTGGTGCTGCTCAACCGAGGGTCGGTCCACACTTTCGTGCGGCGAACGGGGACGGGTCGTAGTATAATCGACCTGTCCTTTGCCAGTTCTGGCCTGGCTAGCCGCACACGTGGTTGGAGGGTGATCGAGGGGGTGGAGACGATGTCGGATCATCGCTACATATGGTTCGACATCGTCAACGCCGGCTCGGAGACCCCGGCGGTCGGGGACCGCCGTTCGGTTGAGGAAGGTCCGCGGTGGCGTCTGCGGACGCTGGACCGGGAACTGGCAAAGGAGGCGGCCATCGTCGAGCGATGGGCCGCAGGTGACGACGTTAGCCCGGACGTGGACGCGAGGGCTGGGCGGCTCTCCGGCGCCCTGACTCGCGTCTGCGATGCGGCCATGAAGAGGGCAGGGTCTGTCAAGCCGCGGCGGCGAGTGTACTGGTGGAATGAAGAGCTGGCTGGGCTGCGAACCTCAAGTCACGCAGCCCAGCGCAGGTACACTCGCCAACGCGCCCGAAGAAGCAGTGACCCTGCCCGAGAAGAAGAACTACTCGCCGCATACCGGGCTGCCCGAGCTGCCCTCAGCTCGGCGATCAAGGCCGCCAAGGAGGCGGCCTGGAAGGAGTGGCTCGAGACCCTAAACGAAGATCCGTGGGGGCGCCCGTACAAAGCCGTGAGCGACAAACTCCGGCCCTGGGCGCCTCCCCTCACAAAGTCTCTCGAGCCCTCATTCGTCGGCCACGTTGTCAGTTCCCTCTTCCCTGAGCGGGAAGAGTGGGTCCCACCGCGGATGGCACCAAGCCAGACGCCGGCAGACACAGAGGCGATGATTCCGCCCGTGTCGGATGCCGAGCTCGGGGCGGCGGTCCTTAAACTCAAAACGAGGAACCGCGCCCCCGGTCCTGATGGCATCCCTGGGCGCGTCATCGCCCTGGTTATGCCGGCGTTCGAGGAGGAGACGCTGTCCTTGTTGTCGGAGTGTTTGGCGTCGGGTAAGGTCCCGCGAAGAAGCACGGGCGCCCGGCCGAGTCGCCGTCGGCCTACCGCCCCATCGTATTGCTCGACGAGATGAGCAAGCTGCTCGAGCGGGTGCTCGCGGCGCGTCTCGTCGGGCACCTGGAGGGGGCGGGGCCCAATCTTAGTGACGGCCAATACGGATTTCGTCGCGGGAGGTCGACCCTGGACGCCATTTCCCGGCTCCATGACAGCGTCGAAGAGGCGGTCGGTCGGGGGGAGGTGTTGCTGGCGGTGTCGCTCGACATCGCGAACGCCTTCAACACCATCCCCTGGCAGACCATCGCCGAGGCGCTGAGGTACCACAATGTCCCGTGGTACCTCAGGCGCATTCTCGCGGACTACTTTGTCGACCGGGCCATCTCCTATCCGGCCCGGTCGGGGGTAGTCCGCACAAATATGTCGTGCGGTGTTCCACAGGGGTCGGTTCTGGGTCCGCTCCTGTGGAACATCGGGTATGATTGGGTCCTGCGCGGTGCTACTCTTCGGGGAGTCGGCGTCCTCTGCTACGCCGACGATACCCTAGTCACCGCGCGGGGCCCAGATTTTCGCGAGGCGAAAGTCCTGGCCACCGCGGGCGTTGCCCAGGTGGTCAGCCGCATCAGGGCGCTAGGACTCCAGGTGGCCCTCGAAAAGTCCGAGGCCGTTTTCTTTCACGGGCCTCGGCGAGGGCCACCTCGAGATTGTCAGATTGTGGTGAGCGGCACCCCCATCGCTGTCGGGTCGAGTATTAAGTATCTTGGTTTGGTACTCGACAGCCGATGGGGCTTCGTCGAGCACTTCCGGCGTCTGTCGCCAAAGTTGTTGTCGTACGCCGGAAGGCTGGCGAGGCTGCTCCCCAATCGGGGAGGCCCAAATAGTGCATGCCGTCACCTCTACGACGGTGTAGTGCGCTCAAAGGCGTTGTATGGAGCGCCCATCTGGGCGCACGCCCTCTGCGCCAAGACAATCCCGCTGCTGCGGCGTCCGCAGCGGTCGATTGCGCAGAGGGCGGCACGAGCGTACTGCACCGTCTCCTACGAGGCGGCGTGCCTAATTGCAGGAAGTCTCCCCTGGGATCTCGAGGCTGGAGTCCTCAAGAAGGTGTATGAAGAGAGCGCCCTGGTGCGAAGTAACGGTGGACGGCCCCTTCCGGACGAGATCGACCGCTGGAGACAGTCGGCTCGCGACGATCTCTTCCGGAAGTGGGCCGAGAGGTTGGTAGGCCCCTCTGTTAGCCCCCGGCTCGTGGGGGCTGTCCGGCCCGTCCTACGTGCTTGGGTAGAGAGGGCACACGGCGCGCCTACGTTCCAACTCAGTCAGCTCCTCACAGGGCATGGCGTATTTGCCAAGTACCTGTGGGAGGTGGCTGGGGTGGAGCCGGACCCCGTGTGTCGTCACTGCTCAAGTGGCGTCGTGGACACGGCGGAGCACACACTCGCCGTGTGCCCGGCGTGGGACGGGCCGCGTATCGCCCTTACGGGCCTTGTTGGTGTAAATTTGTCGCTGCCGGCTGTGGTGCAAGCCATGGTCGGCAGCCAACAGTGTTGGGCCGCCGTCGCCTCGTTTGCTAGCGAGGTGATGGCGGCGAAACGAGAGGAGTTGCGGGTGCGGGAGCGTACGGGACAGACGCTCCCGCCCCGCCGTCCGGTTCGGGGGCGCCGACGTGCTAATTACATGCGCGCCCCCGAATAGTGTCTGGCCGTGGGCGGAAGGTCGGGGGACCCCGCCCAACTGGCCACTCGGCGACGGGCACCCTTTCTGTGTTCCAGGGGGTGCCCACTTTTTTGCGCACGCCCGTACCGGCCGCTCTCACCTCCTCTGCTTACGGAGGAGCGCTCGAGAGCGGTGGAGGTGCGGGCTAGTTCTTCAGCTCCTTAGGGAGCTCCGGGGTGGTCGCTTATCGACCGCCCCGAGACGGACCCCTCCGTTCTGGGGTGCCCCTTGCCGGCTCGCAGTGATTTAACCTCAGGCCTACCCTGCGAGTCGGTTTTAAGGTGAGGCGGAACACCGCGGGGTTTAGTGGGTAGGACGGCCCTCTCTCATGGGCCGGGAGCCCCACACACCGTCCCTGCTGCCCCCGCAGCAGGGATGACGGTGCGTAAATGCATTCCCCGCGAAAACAAAAAAAAAAAACCTAACCTAACCTAACCTAACCAGTGTTGGGGTGCTAGGTCGGGGAACCTCCACGTTGGCGGTTCAGTTTCCTATCCCCCCCGGGGACCGCCCGGGTGGGAGTGGAAACTGGGCTTTGCTGGTGCACCCTGGAGCATCGGCTAATGGGCGCAGTCTTCAGTACTGTGTGTGTTAACCAATGTACCAATATCCCGACAGTCGACCCCATGTCGTGGGGTCGCAGCGTGGCAGGCCTGCAAGGCCTGCGAAAAGGTGAAAGCTCCCGGCCTGGCCGGTAGTAGCGCTTCGTTGTCGATTTTCGTCTTCGTTGTCGTTTCTCCCGGCTTTGGCCGGTTGAAGCTCCTTGTTGCCGTTTTGTGGACGTGCAGTTGACCCCATTGCACGAGGGGGTCGTGGTATGGTGGGCCTGCAAGGCCCACGGTCTTTGTGTCTGCTCCCGGCCTGGCCGGTTGAAGCGTCTCATTGTTGGTGTCGCTCCCGGTCATGGCAGGTAGTAGCGAAGTTTTGTGGTGTGGACGCGTAGGCCTTCTGCTCGCGCAGGGGCCTACAGGCATTTGTGCCAGCGTCGGAGTTGGGGAGGGCTAGCCCCCCTCCCCGCGTTTCGTAATCTCCGGGGTCTTCGCAACTATCCAACTGGTGGCACCAGTTGGTACGCGGTGGTCCTGGGGACCGAAGGGCTTGCCTTCATTGGCCGGCCCGCGACACGGAAAAGTCTATAACATCCGACAGCGAAGTCGTTAAAACCTATGGGGCACCTGGAGCACCCCACAGTATCTATCCCGCTCCCTGGAATGAGCGTCACCCAGGGAGTCGACTCTCTTCGTCTCATATTCGTGGGATTAAAAATGGCATTTAATAACAATAAAATTAGTAACCGATCGATCTTCTCCCCTTGTGGGAGACAAACTAACGAAACTGGCGCGACAATGGACTCTGACTTGCTAAACGTTGAGGCTGTCGAAGAGGTGAGGCCCGGAACTCCGGTTCCAGGCCTCAAGGAACTGCGGGTGTCGGTGTCGCGGTGCGACACACCGCCGCGCAGAGTATGTGGAGACCTGCTGCTGTCGGATTCCGACAGCAGTGTGGTCTCGATGATAGAGGTGTCTCCTGGTCCCTCCCCCTCCCCGTTTTCCCGGCTGTGGCGCAAGCGTCGGAACTCGGGGTCGGAGGGGGACAGTGAGGAGTCGGCTGGTACCGGTTCTGCCCGGGGCCAGCCCGGTAAGCGAGGCCGCGGTCGCCCCCCTACAACGGGGCAATACGTAGGCCTCGCCAAGGCGAAGGCCGAATTGAACGCGGCCAAGGAGCGGGAGCTAGAGCTCCAAGCTGAGGAGGAGCTCGCCGAGGAGCTCCGAAGGAGGGAGGAGAGGCGACTCTCCTTCCTTCGCAAGTCCCCTGCTCCAGTGGAGTCATCGACTGTTTCTGCTTCGGACCTCAGGGCCGAGCAATTGGAAAAGGCGGTCGAGGAGGCGGTGGAGGCGATCCGATCCATCGCCCACAAGTCCTCACGTCTAAAGGGTCAAAGTGTTCAGGGCCTGAGGTCCGCTGCAGGGTCCATAATGGAGCACGTGCGGGAGTTGCGGGCCCGCACGGAAACTGAAGAGAATGCCCGCCTGCAGCGCGAGTTAGCTGCCCTGCGGGCGGAGGTTGAAATCTTGAAGAAGCAGGCGAGTGCCCCGCCGTCGATGTCGCGCGAGGAGGTTCTCTTCCTCCTGGATGCGCGCTTCGACGGCATCGGAGATCGCCTGCTCCCGGAGCCGCGATTGCGCCCGCCGCTGCAGGCGGATATTCGCAACGCCGCCCGCGCCAAAGAAAGCTCCACCGTCGGTGCTCGCAAAGCACCCTCCCGACTGTCCGGCACTTCTGGCACTGTCGCTGGTGCCGCCCGCCTTCAGACCGCTGGCGCCGCTGCCGCCGCGCGTCCCTCTGTCCACGTCTCCGGCACTTCGTTGGAGCAGACGGAGGCTCCTTCAGCCGCTTCGCCGGCTCCCTCTCTCTCTTCGGGAAAAAAGAAGAAGGCCGGCAAGCGGAAAAAGAAGAGCGCTGCGGCCCGAGAGGCTGAGGCGGCGCGCCAGGAGCGTCTGCAGCCCGCACTCACGCCTCAACCTCTAACTGAGGCGTGGAATGTGGTGGCTGGGCGCCCAAAGAAGGCGTCGGCGGCCAAACCGCCAGCGACGAAGTCTGCACCGGCGCCCGCTAAAGCGCCTGCCGTGGGGAAGCGCGCCCCTAAACTCCGAGCCCCGCGTACCGCTGCAGTGGTGATAACGCTGCAGCAGGACGCGGTAAAGAGGGGCGTTACATACGCCTCCAAATTAGCCGAGGCGGAAGAGAAGGTTGACCTCAAAGGCCTTGGCATTGGAGGCTTACGCTTCCGCACGGCGGCCACTGGAGGCCGCATTTTGGAAGTGGCGGGCGCCGAAAGGTGCGAAAAGGCTGACGCCCTGGCCGACAAATTGAGGTCGGCCCTGGGAGAGGATGTCCGTATCGCCAGGCCGGAGAGGTGCGCAGAGCTGCGCATCTCCGGTCTAGGCGACGCGGCCACAAAGGAAGTGGTTGCGCGGGTGGTGGCGGACGTAGGAGGGTGCGCCACCACCAGTGTTGTCGTTGGCGACATTGTCCGCCAAGTAGGTAGGGAGGGCACGGCGTGGGTAAAATGCCCGATCGCGGCGGCCAAAAAAGTGACAGACGGCCGCCCTCTGACGATCGGATGGTCCCGCGTCCGTGCGGTCCTCTTGGAGGCCAGGCCTCAGCGGTGTTTCCGCTGTCTGGAGGTGGGGCACGTAGGAGCCCGGTGCGCTGCGGGAGTGGACCGCAGCGCACTTTGTTTTCGTTGTGGGCAGTCCGGTCACAAGTCGGCCGGCTGTTCAGCCGAATATAATTGTCCCATCTGCGCGGCGGCGGGAACTTCCGCAGCGCACCGCCTGGGTGCAAAAACCTGCTTGGCAGCTTCCAAAAAGCGGACACGTCGTGGTGGAACTGGACGTAAGCGCCCGCCCACCCAGGTGGCGGAGGAGGAAAGTATGGACATCGCCCAAAACTAAATGGCTCCCATCTCGGTACTGCAGGCCAACGTCGGTAACTGTGCGGCGGCCCAAGATCTGCTGCTTCAGTCTGTCGCACAGTTACAGGCGACTGTGGCTATAGTCGCCGAACCGTACGCGATTCGCGCCCGCGATAACTGGGCTGGCAGCCGCGACGAGTTGGTGGCTATCGTCTCCCAGCGGGGTGCTTTTGATAGTGTGCTCCAGGGACGCGGTTGCGTTCTCGCGCTGCTGGGAGACGTTGCAGTAGTCGGGGTGTACTTCTCGCCCAACAGAAGCCTCGCTGAGTATGAGCGTTGGTTGATTGAGGTCGGGGCTCTATTGGCAGAAGCGCACCCCACCCCGGTGGTGGTAGCTGGAGATTTCAACGCACACTCACGGGCGTGGGGATCTCCAGAAACCGATAGCCGGGGTGAGATGGTCGAGGAATGGGCGGTGTCCAATGGCTTGGTGCTGCTCAACCGAGGGTCGGTCCACACGTTCGTGCGGCGAACGGGGACGGGTCGTAGTATAATCGACTTGTCCTTTGCCAGTTCTGGCCTGGCTAGCCGCACACGTGGTTGGAGGGTGATCGAGGGGGTGGAGACGATGTCGGATCATCGCTACATATGGTTCGACATCGTCAACGCCGGCTCGGAGACCCCGGCGGTCGGGGACCGCCGTTCGGTTGAGGATGGTCCGCGGTGGCGTCTGCGGACGCTGGACCGGGAACTGGCGAAGGAGGCGGCCATCGTCGAGCGATGGGCCGCAGGTGACGACGTTAGCCCGGACGTGGACGCGAGGGCTGGGCGGCTTTCCGGCGCCCTGACTCGCGTCTGCGATGCGGCGATGAAGAGGGCGGGGCCTGTTCGGCCGCGAAAGCGAGTGTATTGGTGGAATGATGAGTTGGCTGGGCTGCGTACTTCATGCCACGCAGCCCAGCGTAGGTACACTCGCTGTCGCGGTCGAGGAAACAGTGATCCTGCCCAAGAAGAAGAGCTGCTCGCCGCATACCGGGCTGCCCGAGCTGCCCTCAGCTCGGCGATCAAGGCCGCCAAGGAGGCGGCCTGGAAGGAGTGGCTCAAGAGCCTAAATGAAGATCCGTGGGGGCGCCCGTACAAAGCCGTGAGCGACAAACTCCGGCCCTGGGCGCCTCCCCTCACAAAGTCTCTCGAGCCCTCATTCGTCAGCCACGTTGTCAGTTCCCTCTTCCCTGCGCGGGAAGAGTGGGTCCCACCGCGGATGGCACCAAGCCAGACGCCGGCAGACACAGAGGCGATGATTCCGCCCGTGTCGGATGCCGAGCTCGGGGCGGCGGTCCTTAAACTCAAAACGAGGAACCGCGCCCCCGGTCCGGATGGCATTCCTGGGCGCGTCATCGCTCTGGTTATGCCGGCGTTCGAGGAGGAGACGCTGTCTTTGTTGTCGGAGTGTGTGGCGTCGGGTAAGGTCCCGCGACAGTGGAAAACCGGGCGTCTCGTGCTGTTGAAGAAGCACGGGCGCCCGGCCGAGTCGCCGTCGGCCTACCGCCCCATCGTATTGCTCGACGAGATGAGCAAGCTGCTCGAGCGGGTGCTCGCGGCGCGTCTCGTCGGGCACCTGGAGGGGGCGGGGCCCAATCTCAATGACGGCCAGTACGGTTTTCGTCGCGGGAGGTCGACCCTGGACGCCATTTCCCGGCTCAGGGACAGCGTCGAGGAGGCGGTCGGTCGGGGGGAGGTGTTGCTGGCGGTGTCGCTCGACATCGCGAACGCCTTCAACACCATCCCCTGGCAGACCATCGCCGAGGCGCTGAGGTACCACAATGTCCCGTGGTACCTCAGGCGCATTCTTGCGGACTACTTTGTCGACCGGGCCATCTCCTATCCGGCCCGGTCGGGAGTAGTCCGCACAAATATGTCGTGCGGTGTTCCACAGGGGTCGGTTCTGGGTCCGCTCCTGTGGAACATCGGATATGATTGGGTCCTGCGCGGTGCTACTCTTCGGGGAGTCGGCGTCCTCTGTTACGCCGACGATACCCTAGTTACCTCGCGGGGCCCAGATTTTCGCGAGGCGAAAGTCCTGGCCACCGCGGGCGTTGCCCAGGTGGTCAGCCGCATCAGGGCGCTAGGACTCCAGGTGGCCCTCGAAAAGTCAGAGGCCGTTTTCTTTCACGGGCCTCGGCGAGGGCCCCCTCGAGATTGTCAGATTGTGGTGAGCGGCACCCCCATCGCTGTCGGGTCGAGTATTAAGTATCTTGGTTTGGTACTCGACAGCCGATGGGGCTTCGTCGAGCACTTCCGGCGTCTGTCGCCTAAATTGTTGTCGTACGCCGGAAGGCTGGCGAGGCTGCTCCCCAATCGGGGAGGCCCAAATAGTGCGTGCCGTCGCCTCTACGACGGTGTAGTGCGCTCAAAGGCGTTGTATGGAGCGCCCATCTGGGCGCACGCCCTCTGCGCCAAGACAATCCCGCTGCTGCGGCGTCCGCAGCGGTCGATTGCGCAGAGGGCGGCACGAGCGTACTGCACCGTCTCCTACGAGGCGGCGTGCCTAATTGCAGGAAGCCTCCCTTGGGATCTCGAGGCTGGAGTCCTCAAGAATGTTTATGAGGAAAGCGCCCTGGTGCGTAGAAATGGTGGACGGCCCCTTCCGGACGAGATCGACCGCTGGAGACAGTCGGCTCGCGACGATCTCTTCCGCAAGTGGGCCGAGAGGTTGGTAGGCCCCTTAGTTAGCCCCCGGCTCGTGGGGGCTGTCCGGCCCGTCCTACGTGCTTGGGTAGAGAGGGCACACGGTGCGCCTACGTTTCACCTCAGTCAGCTCCTCACAGGGCATGGCGTATTCGCCAAGTACCTGTGGGAGGTGGCTGGGGTGGAGCCGGACCCCGTGTGTCGCCACTGCTCAAGAGGCGTCGTGGACACGGCGGAGCACACACTCGCCGTGTGCCCGGCGTGGGACGGGCCGCGTATCGCCCTTACGGGCCTTGTCGGAGTTGATTTGTCGCTGCCGGCTGTGGTGCAAGCCATGGTCGGCAGCCAACAGTGTTGGGCCGCCGTCGCCTCGTTTGCTAGCGAGGTGATGGCGGCGAAACGTGAGGAGTTGCGGGTGCGGGAGCGTACGGGACAGACGCTCCCGCCCCGCCGTCCGGTTCGGGGGCGTCGTCGTGCTCATTACATGCGCGCCCCCGAATAGTGTCTGGCCGTGGGCGGAAGGTCGGGGGACCCCGCCCAACTGGCCACTCGGCGACGGGCACCCTTTCTGTGTTCCAGGGGTGCCCACTCTTTGCGCACGCCCGTACCGGCCGCTCTCACCTCCTCTGCTTACAGAGGAGCGCTCGAGAGCGGTGGAGGTGCGGGCTAGTTCTTCAGCTCCTTAGGGAGCTCCGGGGTGGTCGCTTATCGACCGCCCCGAGACGGACCCCTCCGTTCTGGGGTGCCCCTTGCCGGCTCGCAGTGATTTAACCTCAGGCCTACCCTGCGAGTCGGTTTTAAGGTGAGGCGGAACACCGCGGGGTTTAGTGGGTAGGACGGCCCTCTCTCTCGGGCCGGGAGCCCCACACACCGTCCCTGCTGCCCCCGCAGCAGGGATGACGGTGCGTAAATGCATTCCCCGCGAAAACAAAAAAAAAAAAAACCTAACCTAACCTAACCTAACCTAACCTAAAAAACCCGACAGCGAAGTCGTTAAAACCTGTGGGGCACCTGGAGCACCCCACAGTATCCATCCCGCTCCCTGGAATGAGCGTCACCCAGGGAGTCGTTCTGCATCGTCTCATTCTCGTGGGAATAATTATGGCATATAAAATTCAAAACAAACGATCGACCATCTCCCCTTGTGGGGGACAAAACAACGAAATTGGCAAGGAAATGGACTTAGAATTGCACAGCGTTAAGGCTGTTGAGGAAGTTAGGCCCGGGACTCCCATCCCAGGCCTAAAGGAATTGCGAGTGGCGATGTCGCGGTGCGACACACCGCCGCGCCGAGTATGTGGAGACCTGCTGCTGTCGGATTCCGACAGCAGTGTGGTCTCGATGATAGAGGTGTCTCCTGGTCCCTCCCCCTCCCCGCTTTCCCGGCTGTGGCGCAAGCGCCGGAACTCGGGGTCAGAAGGGGACAGTGAGGAGTCGGCTGGCACCGGTTCTGCCCGGGGCCAGCCCGGTAAGCGGGGCCGCGGTCGCCCCCCAACAACGGGGCAATACGTGGGCCTCGCCAAGGCGAAGGCCGAATTAAACGCGGCCAAAGAGCGGGAGCTAGAGCTCCAAGCAGAGGAGGAGCTCGCCGAGGAGCTCCGAAGGAGGGAGGAGAGGCGACTCTTCTTCCTTCGTCAGTCTCCCGCTCCAGTGGAGACATCGTCAGTTTCTGCTTCGGACCTCAGGGCCGAGCAATTGGAAAAGGCGGTCGAGGAGGCGGTGGAGGCGATCCGCTCCATCGCCCACAAGTCCTCCCGTCTTAAGGGGCAGAGCGTGCAGGGCCTGAGGTCCGCCGCTGCGTCAATTGTGGAATACGTGCGGGAATTGCGTGCCCGCACGGTATCTGAAGAAAATGCCCGTCTGACCCCTCCGTTCTGGGGTGCCCCTTGCCGGCTCGCAGTGATTTAACCTCAGGCCTACCCTGCGAGTCGGTTTTAAGGTGAGGCGGAACACCGCGGGGTTTAGTGGGTAGGACGGCCCTCTCTCACGGGCCGGGAGCCCCACACACCGTCCCTGCTGCCCCCGCAGCAGGGATGACGGTGCGTAAATGCATTCCCCGCGAAAACAAAAAAAAAAAAAAAAAAAAAAAACCTAACCTAACCTGTCCTCGGGGGGGTGCTAGGTCGGGGAACCTCCACGTTGGCGGTTCAGTTTCCTATCCCCCCCGGGGACCGCCCGGGTGGGAGTGGAAACTGGGCTTTGCTGGTGCACCCTGGAGCATCGGCTAATGGGCGCAGTCTTCAGTACTGTGTGTGTTAACCAATGTACCAATATCCCGACAGTCGACCCCGTGTTGTGGGGGTCGCAGCGTGGCAGGCCTGCAAGGCCTGCGAAAAGGTGAAAGCTCCCGGCCTGGCCGGTAGTAGCGCTTCGTTGTCGATTTTCGTCTTCGTTGTCGTCTCTCCCGGTTTCGGCCGGTAGAAGTTTGTCTTTACGTTGTGTGGACGTGAAGTTGACCCCATTGCACGAGGGGGTCGTGGTATGGTGGGCCTGCAAGGCCCACGGCATTTGTGACCGCTCCCGGCCTGGCCGGTTGAAGCGTTTCATCGTTGGTGTCGCTCCCGGTTCCGGCCGGTAGTAGCGAGGTTTTGTGGTGCGGACGCGTAGGCTGTCTGCTCGCGCAGGGGCCTACAGGCATTTTTGCCAGCGTTGGAGTTGGGGAGGGCTAGCCCCCCTCCTCGCGTTTCGTAATCTCCAGGGTCTTCGCAACAATCCAGCTGGTGGCACCAGTTGGTACGCGGTGGTCCTTGGGACCGAAGGGCTTGCCTTCATTGGCCGGCCCGCGACAGGGAAAAGTCTATAACACCCGACAGCGAAGTCGTTAAAACCTGTGGGGCACCTGGAGCACCCCACAGTATCCATCCCGCTCCCTGGAATGAGCGTCACCCAGGGAGTCGTTTCGTATCGTCTCATGCTCGTGGGATTTAATATGGCACTTGAAAATAATAAAATTCGATCGATCTTCTCCCCTTGTGGGGGACAAACTAACAATACTGGCTTGAATATGGACTTTGACTTAACAAACGATGAGGCTGTCGAAGAGGTGAGGCCCGGAACTCCGGTTCCAGGCCTCAAGGAACTGCGGGTGTCGGTGTCGCGGTGTGACACACCGCCGCGCAGCGCGAGGGAAGAGCTGCAGCTGTCGGATACCGACAGCAGCGTTTGTTCTTTGATGGTTATGGCCTCGGGTCTTCCTTCCCCTCTGAGTTCCCGGCTGTGGCGTAAACGCCGGAACTCAGGGTCGGAAGGGGATAGCGAGGAGTCGGTTGGCCCTAGCACTGTCCGGGGCCAACCCGGTAAACGTGGACGAGGACGCCCACCTACTACGGGGCAGTACGTCGGCTTAGCAAAGGCCCGCCTCAAGGGCCAAAGTGTACAGGGCCTGAGGTCCGCTGCAGGTACCATAATGGAAAACCGTGCGGGAACTACGTGCCCGCACGGTTTCTGAAGAAACCGCCCGTCTGCAGCGTGAGCTGGCTGCCATGCGGGCAGAAATAGAGATCTTAAAGAAGCAGGCGAAAGCCCCTCCGTCGATGTCGCGCGAAGAGGTTCTGTTCCTCCTGGACGCGCGCTTCGACGGCATTGGGGACCGCTTGCTCCCAGAGCCGCGACTGCGCCCCCCCCTTCAGGCGGACGCCCGTAATGCCGCCCGCTCCGTTGCCGGGTCTTCGCTTTCGCTTGGCCGTTCTGCCGGCAACACCGTCGGTAATGTCTCCGAGGCTGCGCGCCCCGGACCTCCCAAGCGTCGTACAGCGGTCTCTGGCCCATTGCTGGAGGAGACGGAAGCTCTCCCCGCAACTTCCTTATCTTCTGCCCCTGTGCCGAAGAAAAGAACAAAGAAGAAGAAGAAGACCGCTGCGGCACGTGAGGCCGAAGCAGCGCGCCAGGAGCTTCTGCAGCCCGCACCCACGCCTCAACCTCTAACCGAGGCGTGGAATGTGGTGGCTGGGCGCCCCAAAAAAGTGCCAGCGGCGAAACGATCAGCCGTGAATACAACACCGGCGTCTACGAAGGCAGGCGCTAAGAAGAACGCCATGAAACTCCGCGCCCCCCGTACTGCAGCTGTAGTAATAACACTGCAGAAGGGCGCGGTCGATAAGGGCGTAACCTATGCCGCCAAACTGGCCGAGGCGGAAGAAAAAGTCGACCTACAGAGCCTCGGCATCGGAGGCCTCCGGTTCCGTACGGCGGCCACGGGAGGTCGCATTCTCGAAGTGGCGGGCGCAGAGAGATGCCAGAAAGCCGATGCCCTAGCAGAGCATCTCAAAGCGGCTCTGGGAGAAGATGTCCGCATCGCACGACCGGAGAAGTGCGCGGAACTGCGCATCTCCGGTCTTGGGGATGCGGCCACTAAGGAGGCCATAGCGAAGGTGGTGGCGGACGTAGGAGGGTGCGCCACCACCAGCATCACTGTCGGAGAAATCGCTCGCCAAGCAGGTCGTGAGGGCACGGCGTGGGTTAAATGCCCGATCGCGGCTGCCAAGATTCTAACTGATGGCCGCCACGTTGCGATCGGATGGTCCCGCGTCCGTGTCGCTCTCTTGGAGGCTCGACCGCAGCGGTGTTTCCGTTGCCTGGAAGTGGGGCACGTAGGGGCCCGGTGCGTTGCGGGTGTCGACCGCAGCGCACTGTGTTTCCGCTGCGGGCAGCCCGGCCATAAGGCTGCCGGCTGTTCTGCCGAGCCAAATTGCCCTATCTGCGCGGCGGCGGGAACTCCTGCTGCGCACCGTTTAGGCGTTAAGGCCGTCCTCAAACTCAAAACGAGGAACCGCGCCCCCGGTCCTGATGGCATCCCTGGGCGCGTCATCGCCCTGGTCATGCCGGCGTTCGAGGAGGAGACGCTGTCCTTGTTGTCGGAGTGTTTGGCGTCGGGTAAGGTCCCGCGACAGTGGAAAACCGGGCGGCTCGTGCTGTTGAAGAAGCACGGGCGCCCGGCCGAGTCGCCGTCGGCCTACCGCCCCATCGTATTGCTCGACGAGATGAGCAAGCTGCTCGAGCGGGTGCTCGCGGCGCGTCTCGTCGGGCACCTGGAGGGGGCGGGGCCCAATCTTAGTGACGGCCAATACGGATTTCGTCGCGGGAGGTCGACCCTGGACGCCATTTCCCGGCTCCAGGACAGCGTCGAAGAGGCGGTCGGTCGGGGGGAGGTGTTGCTGGCGGTGTCGCTCGACATCGCGAACGCCTTCAACACCATCCCCTGGCAGACCATCGCCGAGGCGCTGAGGTACCACAATGTCCCGTGGTACCTCAGGCGCATTCTCGCGGACTACTTTGTCGACCGGGCCATCTCCTATCCGGCCCGGTCGGGGGTAGTCCGCTCAAATATGTCTTGTGGTGTTCCACAGGGGTCGGTTCTGGGTCCGCTCCTGTGGAACATCGGGTATGATTGGGTCCTGCGCGGTGCTACTCTTCGGGGAGTCGGCGTCCTCTGTTACGCCGACGATACCCTAGTCACCGCGCGGGGCCCAGATTTTCGCGAGGCGAAAGTCCTGGCCACCGCGGGCGTTGCCCAGGTGGTCAGCCGCATCAGGGCGCTAGGACTCCAGGTGGCCCTCGAAAAGTCCGAGGCCGTTTTCTTTCACGGGCCTCGGCGAGGGCCACCTCGAGATTGTCAGATTGTGGTGAGCGGCACCCCCATCGCTGTCGGGTCGAGTATTAAGTATCTTGGTTTGGTACTCGACAGCCGATGGGGCTTCGTCGAGCACTTCCGGCGTCTTTCACCTAAATTGTTGTCGTACGCCGGAAGGCTGGCGAGGCTGCTCCCCAATCGGGGAGGCCCAAATAGTGCGTGCCGTCGCCTCTACGACGGTGTAGTGCGCTCAAAGGCGTTGTATGGAGCGCCCATCTGGGCGCACGCCCTCTGCGCCAAGACAATCCCGCTGCTGCGGCGTCCGCAGCGGTCGATTGCGCAGAGGGCGGCACGAGCGTACTGCACCGTCTCCTACGAGGCGGCGTGCCTAATTGCAGGAAGTCTCCCCTGGGATCTCGAGGCTGGAGTCCTCAAGAAGGTGTATGAAGAGAGCGCCCTGGTGCGAAGTAACGGTGGACGGCCCCTTCCGGACGAGATCGACCGCTGGAGACAGTCGGCTCGCGACGATCTCTTCCGGAAGTGGGCCGAGAGGTTGGTAGGCCCCTCAGTTAGCCCCCGGCTCGTGGGGGCTGTCCGGCCCGTCCTGCGGGCTTGGGTGGAGAGGGCACACGGAGCGCCGACATTTCACCTCAGTCAGCTCCTCACAGGGCATGGCGTATTCGCCAAGTACCTGTGGGAGGTGGCTGGGGTGGAGCCGGACCCCGTGTGTCGCCACTGCTCAAGTGGCGTCGTGGACACGGCGGAGCACACACTCGCCGTGTGCCCGGCGTGGGACGGGCCGCGTATCGCCCTTACGGGCCTTGTCGGTAGAAATTTGTCGCTGCCGGCTGTGGTGCAAGCCATGGTCGGCAGCCAACAGTGTTGGGCCGCCGTCGCCTCGTTTGCTAGCGAGGTGATGGCGGCGAAACGTGAGGAGTTGCGGGTGCGGGAGCGTACGGGACAGACGCTCCCGCCCCGCCGTCCTATTCGGGGGCGTCGACGTGCTCAATACATGCGCGCCCCCGAATAATGTCTGGCCGTGGGCGGAAGGTCGGGGGATCCCCGCCCAACTGGCCACTTGGCGACGGGCACCCTTTCTGTGTTCCGGAGAAGTGCGCGGAGCTGCGCATCTCCGGTCTAGGCGACGCGGCCACAAAGGAAGTAGTTGCGCGGGTGGTGGCGGACGTAGGAGGGTGCGCCACCACCAGTGTTGTCGTTGGCGACGTTGTTCGCCAGGCAGGCAGGGAGGGCACGGCTTGGGTCAAGTGCCCGATCGCGGCGGCCAAAAAACTAACAGATGGCCGCCCTCTCACGATCGGTTGGTCCCGCGTCCGTGCGGTTCTTTTGGAGGCCAGGCCGCAGCGGTGTTTCCGCTGTCTGGAGGTGGGGCACGTAGGAGCCCGGTGCGCTGCGGGTGTAGATCGCAGCGCACTGTGTTTTCGTTGTGGGCAGCCCGGCCACAAGGCGGCCGGCTGCTCTATGGCGTTTAACTGCCCCATCTGCGCGGCGGCGGGAACTGCCGCTGCGCATCGCCTGGGCGCAAAAGCCTGCCTGGCGGCGTCCATGAAGAGGAGGCGTCGGGGTGGTGCTGGACGTACGCGTCAGCCCACCCACAACACAGAGGAGGTGATGGACATCGCCCAAAACTAAATGGCTCCCATCTCGGTACTGCAGGCCAACGTCGGTAACTGTGCGGCGGCCCAAGATCTGCTGCTTCAGTCTGTCGCACAGTTACAGGCGACTGTGGCTATAGTCGCCGAACCGTACGCGGTTCGCGCCCGCGATAACTGGGCTGGCAGCCGCGACGAGTTGGTGGCTATCGTCTCCCAGCGGGGTGCTTTTGATAGTGTGCTCCAGGGACGCGGTTGCGTTCTCGCGCTGCTGGGAGACGTTGCAGTAGTCGGGGTGTACTTCTCGCCCAACAGAAGCCTCGCTGAGTATGAGCGTTGGTTAATTGAGGTCGGGGCTCTGTTGGCAGAAGCGCACCCCACCCCGGTGGTGGTAGCTGGAGATTTCAACGCACACTCACGGGCGTGGGGATCTCCAGAAACCGATAGCCGGGGTGAGATGGTCGAGGAATGGGCGGTGTCCAATGGCTTGGTGCTGCTCAACCGAGGGTCGGTCCACACGTTCGTGCGGCGAACGGGGACGGGTCGTAGTATAATCGACCTGTCCTTTGCCAGTTCTGGCCTGGCTAGCCGCACACGTGGTTGGAGGGTGATCGAGGGGGTGGAGACGATGTCGGATCATCGCTACATATGGTTCGACATCGTCAACGCCGGCTCGGAGACCCCGGCGGTCGGGGACCGCCGTTCGGTTGAGGAAGGTCCGCGGTGGCGTCTGCGGACGCTGGACCGGGAACTGGCGAAGGAGGCGGCCATCGTCGAGCGATGGGCCGCAGGTGACGACGTTAGCCCGGGCGAGGCTGCTCCCCAATCGGAGAGGCCCAAATAGTGCATGCCGTCGCCTCTACGACGGTGTAGTGCGCTCAAAGGCGTTGTATGGAGCGCCCATCTGGGCGCACGCCCTCTGCGCCAAAACAATCCCGCTGCTGCGGCGTCCGCAGCGGTCGATTGCGCAGAGGGCGGCACGAGCGTACTGCACCGTCTCCTACGAGGCGGCGTGCCTAATTGCAGGAAGTCTCCCCTGGGATCTCGAGGCTGGAGTCCTCAAAAGTGTATACGAGGAGAGCGCCCTGGTGCGAAGTAACGGTGGACGGCCCCTTCCGGACGAGATCGACCGCTGGAGACAGTCGGCTCGCGACGATCTCTTCCGGAAGTGGGCCGAGAGGTTGGAAGGCCCCTCAGTTAGCCCCCGGCTCGTGGGGGCTGTCCGGCCCGTCCTGCGGGCTTGGGTGGAGAGGGCACACGGAGCGCCGACATTTCACCTCAGTCAGCTCCTCACAGGGCATGGCGTATTCGCCAAGTACCTGTGGGAGGTGGCTGGGGTGGAGCCGGACCCCGTGTGTCGCCACTGCTCAAGTGGCGTCGTGGACACGGCGGAGCACACACTCGCCGTGTGCCCGGCGTGGGACGGGCCGCGTATCGCCCTTACGGGCCTTGTCGGTGTAAATTTGTCGCTGCCGGCTGTGGTGCAAGCCATGGTCGGCAGCCAACAGTGTTGGGCCGCCGTCGCCTCGTTTGCTAGCGAGGTGATGGCGGCGAAACGTGAGGAGTTGCGGGTGCGGGAGCGTACGGGACAGACGCTCCCGCCCCGCCGTCCGGTTCGGGGGCGCCAACGTGCTAATTACATGCGCGCCCCCGAATAGTGAATTGCGTGCCCGCACGGTATCTGAAGAAAATGCCCGTCTGCAGCGTGAGCTAGCTGCTATGCGGGCGGAAATTGAAATGCTGAAGAAGCAAGCGAGCGCCCCGCCGTCGATGTCGCGCGAGGAGGTTCTGTTCCTCCTAGATGCGCGCTTCGACGGCATAGGAGATCGCCTGCTCCCGGAGCCGCGACTGCCGCTGCCGCCGCGCGTCCCTCTGTCCCCGTCTCCGGCCCTTCGTTGGAGGAGACGGGGGCTCCTTCAGCCGCTTCGCCGGCTCCCTTCCCCTCTTCAGGAAAAAAGAAGAAAGCCGGCAAGCGCAAGAAGAAGAGCGCTGCGGCCAGAGAGGCTGAGGCGGCGCGCCAGGAGCGCCTGCCACCGCCACCCACCCCTCGGCCATTAACCGATGCCTGGAACGTGGTGGCTGGGCGACCAAAGAAGGCGCCGGCGGCAAAGCCGCCAGCGACGAAGTCTGCACCGGCGCCCGCCAACGTGCCTGCCGTGGGGAAGCGCGCCCCTAAACTCCGCGCCCCGCGAACCGCTGCAGTGGTGATAACGCTGCAGCAGGACGCGGTAAAGAGGGGGGTTACATACGCCTCCAAGCTAGCCGAGGCGGAGCAAAAGGTTGACATCAAGAGCCTCGGCATTGGGGGCCTTCGTTTCCGCACGGCGGCCACCGGAGGTCGCATCCTAGAAGTGGCGGGCGCAGAAAGGTGCCAAAAGGCTGACACCCTCGCCGAACATCTGAGGGTGGTCCTCGGCGACGATGTCCGTGTCGCCAGGCCGGAGAAGTGCGCGGAGCTGCGCATCTCCGGTCTAGGCGACGCGGCTACAAAGGAAGTAGTTGCGCGGGTGGTGGCGGACGTAGGAGGGTGCGCCACCACCAGTGTTGTCGTTGGCGACGTTGTTCGCCAGGCAGGCACGGAGGGCACGGCTTGGGTCAAGTGCCCGATCGCGGCGGCCAAAAAACTAACAGATGGCCGCCCTCTCACGATCGGTTGGTCCCGCGTCCGTGCGGTTCTTTTGGAGGCCAGGCCGCAGCGGTGTTTCCGCTGTCTGGAGGTGGGGCACGTAGGAGCCCGGTGCGCTGCGGGTGTAGATCGCAGCGCACTGTGTTTTCGTTGTGGGCAGCCCGGCCACAAGGCGGCCGGCTGCTCTATGGCGTTTAACTGCCCCATCTGCGCGGCGGCGGGAACTGCCGCTGCGCATCGCCTGGGCGCAAAAGCCTGCCTGGCGGCGTCCATGAAAAGGAGGCGTCGGGGTGGTGCTGGACGTACGCGTCAGCCCACCCAGAACACAGAGGAGGTGATGGACATCGCCCAAAACTAAATGGCTCCCATCTCGGTACTGCAGGCCAACGTCGGTAACTGTGCGGCGGCCCAAGATCTGCTGCTTCAGTCTGTCGCACAGTTACAGGCGACTGTGGCTATAGTCGCCGAACCGTACGCGGTTCGCGCCCGCGACAACTGGGCTAGCAGCCGCGACGAGTTGGTGGCTGTCGTCTCCCAGCGGGGTGCTTTTGATAGGGTGCTCCAGGGACGCGGTTGCGTCCTCGCGCTGCTGGGAGACGTTGCAGTAGTCGGGGTGTACTTCTCGCCCAACAGAAGCCTCGCTGAGTATGAGCGTTGGTTAATTGAGGTCGGGGCTCTGTTGGCAGAAGCTCACCCCACCCCGGTGGTGGTAGCTGGAGATTTCAACGCACACTCACAGGCGTGGGGATCTCCAGAAACCGATAGCCGGGGTGAGATGGTCGAGGAATGGGCGGTGTCCAACAGCTTGGTGCTGCTCAACCGAGGGTCGGTCCACACGTTCGTGCGGCGAACGGGGACGGGTCGTAGTATAATCGACCTGTCCTTTGCCAGTTCTGGCCTGGCTAGCCGCACTCGTGGTTGGAGTGTGATCGAGGGGGTGGAGACGATGTCGGATCATCGCTACATATGGTTCGACATCGTCAACGCCGGCTCGGAGACCCCGGCGGTCGGGGACCGCCGTTCGGTTGAGGAAGGTCCGCGGTGGCGTCTGCGGACGCTGGACCGGGAACTGGCAAAGGAGGCGGCCATCGTCGAGCGATGGGCCGCGGGCGACGTTAGCCCGGACGTGGACGCGAGGGCTGGGCGGCTTTCCGGTGCCCTGACTCGTGTCTGCGATGCGGCCATGAAGAGGGCAGGGTCTGTCAAGCTGCGGCGGCGAGTGTACTGGTGGAATGAAGAGCTGGCTGGGCTGCGAACCTCAAGTCACGCAGCCCAGCGCAGGTACACTCGCCAACGCGCCCGAAGAAACAGTGACCCTGCCCGAGAAGAAGAACTACTCGCCGCATACCGGGCTGCCCGAGCTGCCCTCAGCTCGGCGATCAAGGCCGCCAAGGAGGCGGCCTGGAAGGAATGGCTCGAGAGCCTCAATCAAGATCCGTGGGGGCGCCCGTACAAAGCCGTGAGTGACAAACTCCGGCCCTGGGCGCCCCCCCTCACAAAGTCTCTCGAGCCCTCATTCGTCGGCCACGTTGTCAGTTCCCTCTTCCCTGAGCGGGAAGAGTGGGTCCCACCGCGGATGGCACCAAGCCAGACGCCGGCAGACACAGAGGCGATGATTCCGCCCGTGTCGGATGCCGAGCTCGGCGAGGGCCACCTCGAGATTGTCAGATTGTGGTGAGCGGCACCCCCATCGCTGTCGGGTCGAGTATTAAGTATCTTGGTTTGGTACTCGACAGCCGATGGGGCTTCGTCGAGCACTTCCGGCGTCTGTCGCCTAAATTGTTGTCGTACGCCGGAAGGCTGGCGAGGCTGCTCCCCAATCGGGGATGCCCAAATAGTGCGTGCCGTCGCCTCTACGACGGTGTAGTGCGCTCAAAGGCGTTGTATGGAGCGCCCATCTGGGCGCACGCCCTCTGCGCCAAGACAATCCCGCTGCTGCGGCGTCCGCAGCGGTCGATTGCGCAGAGGGCGGCACGAGCGTACTGCACCGTCTCCTACGAGGCGGCGTGCCTAATTGCAGGAAGTCTCCCCTGGGATCTCGAGGCTGGAGTCCTCAAAAGTGTATACGAGGAGAGCGCCCTGGTGCGAAGTAACGGTGGACGGCCCCTTCCGGACGAGATCGACCGCTGGAGACAGTCGGCTCGCGACGATCTCTTCCGGAAGTGGGCCGAGAGGTTGGTAGGCCCCTCAGTTAGCCCCCGGCTCGTGGGGGCTGTCCGGCCCGTCCTGCGGGCTTGGGTAGAGAGGGCACACGGAGCGCCGACATTTCACCTCAGTCAGCTCCTCACAGGGCATGGCGTATTCGCCAAGTACCTGTGGGAGGTGGCTGGGGTGGAGCCGGACCCCGTGTGTCGCCACTGCTCAAGTGGCGTCGTGGACACGGCGGAGCACACACTCGCCGTGTGCCCGGCGTGGGACGGGCCGCGTATCGCCCTTACGGGCCTTGTCGGACTTGATTTGTCGCTGCCGGCTGTGGTGCAAGCCATGGTCGGCAGCCAACAGTGTTGGGCCGCCGTCGCCTCGTTTGCTAGCGAGGTGATGGCGGCGAAACGTGAGGAGTTGCGGGTGCGGGAGCGTACGGGACAGACGCTCCCGCCCCGCCGTCCGGTTCGGGGGCGTCGTCGTGCTCATTACATGCGCGCCCCCGAATAGTGTCTGGCCGTGGGCGGAAGGTCGCAGTGATTTAACCTCAGGCCTACCCTGCGAGTCGGTTTTAAGGTGAGGCGGAACACCGCGGGGTTTAGTGGGTAGGACGGCCCTCTCTCACGGGCCGGGAGCCCCACACACCGTCCCTGCTGCCCCCGCAGCAGGGATGACGGTGCGTAAATGCATTCCCCGCGAAAACAAAAAAAAAAAACCTAACCTAACCTAACCTAACCTAACCTAACCATGTGTGTGGTCTGGTGGTTAATGGCGAGAAGTAGATGTATTGTTTGTTTTCCGGCCCGTCCTGCGGGCTTGGGTGGAGAGGGCACACGGAGCGCCGACATTTCACCTCAGTCAGCTCCTCACAGGGCATGGCGTATTTGCCAAGTACCTGTGGGAGGTGGCTGGGGTGGAGCCGGACCCCGTGTGTCGTCACTGCTCAAGTGGCGTCGTGGACACGGCGGAGCACACACTCGCCGTGTGCCCGGCGTGGGACGGGCCGCGTATCGCCCTTACGGGCCTTGTCGGTGTAAATTTGTCGCTGCCGGCTGTGGTGCAAGCCATGGTCGGCAGCCAACAGTGTTGGGCCGCCGTCGCCTCGTTTGCTAGCGAGGTGATGGCGGCGAAACGAGAGGAGTTGCGGGTGCGGGAGCGTACGGGACAGACGCTCCCGCCCCGCCGTCCGGTTCGGGGGCGCCGACGTGCTAATTACATGCGCGCCCCCGAATAGTGTCTGGCCGTGGGCGGAAGGTCGGGGGACCCCGCCCAACTGGCCACTTGGCGACGAACACCCTTTCTGTGTTCCAGGGGGTGCCCACTTTTTTGCGCACGCCCGTACCGGCCGCTCTCACCTCCTCTGCTTACAGAGGAGCGCTCGAGAGCGGTGGAGGTGCGGGCTAGTTCTTCAGCTCCTTAGGGAGCTCCGGGGTGGTCGCTTATCGACCGCCCCGAGACGGACCCCTCCGTTCTGGGGTGCCCCTTGCCGGCTCGCAGTGATTTAACCTCAGGCCTACCCTGCGAGTCGGTTTTAAGGTGAGGCGGAACACCGCGGGGTTTAGTGGGTAGGACGGCCCTCTCTCACGGGCCGGGAGCCCCACACACCGTCCCTGCTGCCCCCGCAGTAGGGATGACGGTGCGTAAATGCATTCCCCGCGAAAACAAAAAAAAAAAAAAAAAAAAAAAAAACCTAACCTTACCTAGGTGTATGAAGAGAGCGCCCTGGTGCGAAGTAACGGTGGACGGCCCCTTCCGGACGAGATCGACCGCTGGAGACAGTCGGCTCGCGACGATCTCTTCCGGAAGTGGGCCGAGAGGTTGGTAGGCCCCTCAGTTAGCCCCCGGCTCGTGGGGGCTGTCCGGCCCGTCCTGCGGGCTTGGGTGGAGAGGGCACACGGAGCGCCGACATTTCACCTCAGTCAGCTCCTCACAGGGCATGGCGTATTCGCCAAGTACCTGTGGGAGGTGGCTGGGGTGGAGCCGGACTCCGTGTGTCGCCACTGCTCAAGTGGCGTCGTGGACACGGCGGAGCACACACTCGCCGTGTGCCCGGCGTGGGACGGGCCGCGTATCGCCCTTACGGGCCTTGTCGGTGGAAATTTGTCGCTGCCGGCTGTGGTGCAAGCCATGGTCGGCAGCCAACAGTGTTGGGCCGCCGTCGCCTCGTTTGCTAGCGAGGTGATGGCGGCGAAACGTGAGGAGTTGCGGGTGCGGGAGCGTACGGGACAGACGCTCCCGCCCCGCCGTCCTGTTCGGGGGCGTCGACGTGCTCAATACATGCGCGCCCCCGAATAGTGTCTGGCCGTGGGCGGAAGGTCGGGGGACCCCGCCCAACTGGCCACTTGGCGACGGGCACCCTTTCTGTGTTCCAGGGGGTGCCCAATTCTTGTGCACGCCCGTACCGGCCGTTCTCACCTCCTCTGCTTACAGAGGAGCGCTCGAGAGCGGTGGAGGTGCGGGCTAGTTCTTCAGCTCCTTAGGGAGCTCCGGGGTGCGTAAATGCATTCCCCGCGAAAACAAAAAAAAAAAAAAACCTGGGGTGCTAGGTCGGGGAACCTCCACGTTGGCGGTTCAGTTTCCTATCCCCCCGGGGACCGCCCGGGTGGGAGTGGAAACTGGGCTTTGCTGGTGCACCCTGGAGCATCGGCTAATGGGCGCAGTCTTCAGTACTGTGTGTGTTAACCAATGTACCAATATCCCGACAGTCGACCCCATGTCGTGGGGGTCGCGGTGTGGCAGGCCTTCAAGGCCTGCGTAATGATGTAAGCTCCCGGCCTGGCCGGTAGTAGCGCTTCGTTTTCGTATCTCGTTCTCGCAGTCGTTACTCCCGGCTTCGGCCGGTTGAAGCTCTTTGTTGCCGTTGTGCGGACGTGCAGTTGACCCCATTGCACGAGGGGGTCGTGGTATGGTGGGCCTGCAAGGCCTACGGTATATGTGACCGCTCCCGGCCTGGCCGGTAGAAGCATCACATCGTTGGTGTCGCTCCCGGGCACGGCCGGTAGTAGCGAAGTCTTTGTGGTGTGGACGCGTAGGCCTACTGCTCGCGCAGGGGCCTACAGGTACTCGTGCCAGCGTCGGAGTTGGGGAGGGCTAGCCCTCCTTCCCGCGTTTCGTAACCCCTGAGGCCTCTGCAACGACCCAACTGGTGGCACCAGTTGGTACGCGGTGGTCCTGGGGGCCGAAGGGCTTGCGTTCATTGGCCGGCCTGCGACAGGGAAAAGTCTATAACACCCGACAGCGAAGTCGTCAAAACCTGTGGGGCACCTGGAGCACCCCACAGTATCAATCCCGCTCCCTGGAATGAGCGTCACCCAGGGAGTCGACTCTCTTCGTCTCATAATCGTGGGAACAATTATGGCATTTGAAATTAATAGTAAACGATCGACCATCTCCCCTTGTGGGGGACAAACAAACAACTTTAGCATACTAACAACGGACTCTGAGCTGCCTGACGCAAAGGCAAAAGATGAAATGGAAACGTCGAGGTCCGGTACTCCGATACCGGCCGTGAAGGAGCTGCGGGTGTCGGTGTCACGATTTGACGCCACACCGCGCCGCGCAATTGAAGAGCTACAGCTGTCGGAGTCTGACAGCAGCGTTACGTCAATGGTAACAGTAGAGAGTCGCCCATCCCCCACCCCACTCTCTCGGTTATGGCAACGCAAGCGCCGCAACCCAACTGGGTCGGGGGAAGAGAGCGACACGGATTCGTCTGGCTCTGGGCTGTTAAGAGGACAGTCCGGTAAACGAGGACGCGGCCGCCCACCGACTACAGGGCAGTACGTTGGCCTGGCCAAGGCAAAGGCCGAATATGTGGCGGCAAAAGAGCGGGAGCTAGAGCTCCAGGCAGAGGAGGAGCTTGCAGAAGAGCTCCGAAGGAGAGAAGAGAGGCGACTCTCTTTTCTTCGCCAGTCTCCCGCTCCCGTAGCTGCGTCGGACCTCAGGGCCGAGCAGCTTGAGAAAGCGGTTGAGGAGGCGGTGGAAGCGATACGCTCCATTGCCCAGAAATCCTCCCGCCTCAAGGGTCAGAGTGTGCAGGGCCTGAGGTCCGCTGCTGGCTCAATCTTGAAGCACGTACGAGAACTACGTGCTCGAACGGATTCCGAGGAGAATGCCCGTCTGCAGCGTGAGCTGGCTGCACTGCGGGCGGAAGTAGAGACCCTGAAGAGGCAGGCGAGTGCCCCACCGTCGATGTCGCGCGAGGAGATAATGTTTCTCCTGGACGCGCGCTTCGACGGCATAGGAGACCGTCTGCTTCCGGAGACGCGACTGCGCCCGCCGCTGCAGGCGGATGAACGAAATGCCGCCCGCTCTATCGGGTGCTTTCTGCGGTGCAAAAACCTGCTTGGCGGCGTCCAAGCAGAGGAGGCGTCGGGGTGGTGCAGGACGTACGCGTCAGCCCACCCAGATTTTAGAGGAGGTGATGGACATCGCCCAAAATTAAATGGCTCCCATCTCGGTACTGCAGGCCAACGTCGGTAACTGTGCGGCGGCCCAAGATCTGCTGCTTCAGTCTGTCGCACAGTTACAGGCGACTGTGGCTATAGTCGCCGAACCGTACGCGGTTCGCGCCCGCGATAACTGGGCTGGCAGCCGCGACGAGTTGGTGGCTATCGTCTCCCAGCGGGGTGCTTTTGATAGGGTGCTCCAGGGACGCGGTTGCGTCCTCGCGCTGCTGGGAGACGTTGCAGTAGTCGGGGTGTACTTCTCGCCCAACAGAAGCCTCGCTGAGTATGAGCGTTGGTTGATTGAGGTCGGGGCTCTGTTGGCAGAAGCGCACCCCACCCCGGTGGTGGTAGCTGGAGATTTCAACGCACACTCACAGGCGTGGGGATCTCCAGAAACCGATAGCCGGGGTGAGATGGTCGAGGAATGGGCGGTGTCCAACGGCTTGGTGCTGCTCAACCGAGGGTCGGTCCACACTTTCGTGCGGCGAACGGGGACGGGTCGTAGTATAATCGACCTGTCCTTTGCCAGTTCTGGCCTGGCTAGCCGCACACGTGGTTGGAGGGTGATCGAGGGGGTGGAGACGATGTCGGATCGATGTCGAAGAAACAGTGATCCTGCCCGAGAAGAAGAACTACTCGCCGCATACCGGGCTGCCCGAGCTGCACTCGATTTTATTAGAATAGATCACTAGATTAAGACAAAGGCTTATTGGCTAAAACTAGTATAAGACTTAGCTAGTCTACAACTAGCTGATAATTGTAGAGTAGGGACAGCTTTAGATAGAGTTCGCAGTTTGCTGTGTTTGTAGCACTTTAAATTAGAAAAAGCCCTAGATCAACGGTGGCAGTTGTGTTTGGTCCGAATCGTCCATTATCAAAAAACAGTGGTCTAGCCTGCATACGTGCGCACTATACACACATTTTACACTAGCCCTAGTACACACACACGACAAACTCAACATTCACACTGTACAAGCACGACACTAACAGACACATAGACACACATAAGCACACACTCGGATCCTGGAGCCGCGACCCCGTTAGACACGGTACTTTACAATTTAGACTAGGACTTAGAATTAGGACAACACTTAGAATAATATTAAATTTTATAACTTATACAAACCTTTTCATTTATATCATTTTGACATATTAACCCGACTAACGCTATTGCGTTAAGTATAGTTTAATTTAGTTTGAGACGTACATCTCTGTTAACATGTTTGGTTATAGGACACCGGTAAGAAGGTCCACAGCTTCTCCTAAGTCTGGAGATGAGTCTGCACCTAACCAGGCAAGTCCCCCAATAGAGAGCAGACCAACAAAACCTGTCAGGAGAAGCGTAGACGAATTAGAACTCCGCGAAAAGGCACTACCAACTTGGGAGATTAGGGCTAGCTCTCAGACAACTAAAGCCAAAGAGCCACAGATAGCGCTGGCACCACTGCTGGTACCGGCGGCTCAAAACCGATGCGCCGCAGCAATCTTGGCGCACGATGTTATTAGGGAGCAACTGGGAGAAGCTCGTAATTTAAAACGAGACATTAGGAGAGAGGTAGAAGACAGAGCGGACCTATTACTGCGAATTATAAAAGCCTACGAAGATGAAAGAAAAAGAATGAAAAGATCAGAGACAGGAAAAACGGTAGAGATCAGAGGTGAGAACGCAAGTTCCACCGAAGATATAGTGCGGAAGATTGAGGAGAATGAAAGATTGCTGATAGAGAATGGTAAGATTATGAGAGAATTGAAAGACAAAATTGAAAAACAAGACGAGAGAGAGAACGAGAGAGAGAACGAGAGACTAAAGAAGGGATGTATGAATGAGAATGTGCTAAAGGAAAATAGTAAAATAATGATAGAGTTGAAAGAGAAAATGGAAATACAAGACAAGAGAGAGAAAGAAAGAGAAAGCAAGGGAGTTATGACATATGCGGGTGCCGTGTCGGGCCGGTCTGGTCACCAGCCACAGGGGCGGGTGGCCCTGCACTCCGTAGTCATAACATCAAAAAATGAAAAAGAGACTGGAGAAGAAGTAATAGAGCGACTAAGGAGAGTAGCGAATGAAGATGAAGGATGGATAAGAGTGGAAAGAGTGAGAAAGGCGAAGGACAGAAGAGTCATAATAGGGTACAAGACAGACGAAGAAAGAAAGAGGGCACAACGAAGGCTGGAGGAGAGAGAAAAAGGCCTAAACGTCGAAGAAATGAGGAACAGAGATCCCCTGCTAGTCCTGTACGGGGTACTGAAGGTCCATAAAGACGCAGACCTGCTCAAACTGATTAGGTCCCGAAACCATGAGGTTTTCAGGGGCCTCAGTTCTGAGCAGGACAGAATGTCAGTCCAGTAGCGCAGGACGGCCAGGAACCCTCATACAAGCCACGTGGTGCTCAGGGTCTCCCCGGTAGTTTGGTCTCGGGCCCTAGACATGGGGAGACTGCATATTGATCTGCAACCAGTTAGGGTGGCAGATCAATCTCCTATTGTGCAGTGCTCCCTGTGCCTGGGGTACGGACATAGCAGGAAGTTCTGCAAAACGTCAAAACCGCTCTGCAGTCACTGCGGCGGGCTCCATATGAGGGCAAAGTGCCCCGAGTACGCCGTAGGAGTAGAGCCTAATTGCTGCAACTGCCAAAGGGAGAAGATGAAGATGAGAAGACAAAAAAAAAGTGGGTAGTTGAAAAGTAAACATTAATAATATATGTTCTTAGTTAATTTTTTAATTTAAAAATATATTACGTTAATATTTTATACAATATATGTGTAAATCAAGACAATAAGAGTACATACCTGCTAGTTTCGTGTTATTTCTTATAATAATTATAATAACTAGCTCCAAGATTGAAGCACAAAACATGGATACCACCAGCATTGCTCTGAAAGGTTCTGTTCAAAACATCCAGACTGCATTTGAAGAGAGGATGGCTTATTTTGAGTCTGAACTGAATAAGAGGTCTTCAAATAACTCTGGGTTAGCTGGGCTTGCGGATGAGTTTGCTGTTTTCAAGTCTCTAATGTTGGAGACTTTGAAATCCTTCCACCAACAGCTTGAAGAGATTTCAAGTCAGGTCGACCACATAGGGACGCGTAGTCGCCGCAAGATGCTGTTGATTCATGGCATTGATGAGAAGAAGGATGAGAACACTCTCCAAATTGTCACAGGGGCAATAACACAACAGCTTGTCCTTGATTCTTTTTCACCAGAGGAGGTTAAGCACTGTCACAGGATGGGTCGTCAATCATCGGGTGCACATCCAAGACCAATTATGGTGAAATTCCATAAGATTATGGTGAAACTCCAGATAAAGTTTGGTCTTCGAAAGCAAAATTTAAGGGCACTGGTGTTATGATCACAGAGTTCTTAACTAAAAGGCGACACGCAGCTTTCAAGGCGGCTCGAGAACGATTCGGTGTCACTAATTGTTGGACCAGAGATGGCTGTGTGTTCGTCGCAGGAATCAACGGTTCACGTCATCGCATTTTGTCTTTGGGTGATCTTTCACGTCTAAAGCTGCCAACCGCTACAGAAAAGCCGACAGTGTCTTCTATAGTATAGAACTTCAGCTCCAAAACAAAAAAGACTTGCTTCCAGAAGGTAATGTGTGTCCATAGTTTGTTTTTATTTCTTTCTTGATAAGTTCACTGTCTGGGTATATTAATCAAGTAAACGAGAACCATGTACATACGTAGGTATTGAATCTTACAATTATTGAATCTAATAATTATACGTAGGTATTGAATCTTACTTAATCCATATTTGCAACATGAGTAGATTCTATTTAGCTTAAACAATTAATTTACCTAAAGAGATAGATATTTCTAATTAATTAGTCTTAGCTACAATTGTAAAAGAAGTCCAGTGCTTTGTTTTGTTTTCATTATTTTTTGACTGACTGACTTGACTGACGTTCAATTGACAACATGTGTTAAACAGGGACAGGGGACATAAATGTGTTAAACAGGGAACAGGCAAAGGTATTAAAACAATAACACCAACTCGGACTTATGTTAAAATATCTTTTTTTTTTCTGTTCATTGCAAAAAATGCTCAGCCAGTGCTCAGCTCAGGTCAAAAAAGAAAGATGTTATCGTATTTTATAGTTATTATTATATTTAATGTTCTTACTTAGTAACACGCAACTGGCAGGTGAAATAGATAACAGTACCTGAAATTTATTGTTAGATAATAACTAATAAGTATCTCCTTTATATATTTATTTTATTATTTTATTTATTTTTTATATTTATATATTCATATCATATATTTATATTTTAGTTAATAACTAGATAATCATGTCAGATAGTAATGACAGTTTTGTTTCATGTTCATCTTCGAGTGCGTCCATTGAAAGTTTTCTTAGCACGATTGGTGTTGATGACTCCGTACACTTGCGTGAACAGCTGTTTTCAGTGTTTTCTTGTTTTCCCAGGTATTTCAACGTTGTTCATGTGAATGCTCAAAGCGTCCCTGCTCATTACCCTGACTTTCTTCCGTCTTTTGATGCTGATCATGTTCATGCTGTTCTTGTGTCTGAAAGCCTTTTCAAACCTGCCATACCTTCGACACAATATCCCCTTCCGGGATATAAACTTGTGCGGAATGATAGAACGGGCAAGGGATATGGAGGTGTGGCCATATATCTTCGCGGCGACATCCCGCACAGGTTAGTTGACCAATCTCCAGGTGAATATTCCACATTCGCAGAACATCTTTTTATTGAAATTAACTTAAATTATAACAAAGTTCTATTAGGAGTCTACTATAATCCATCTAGTAAAATTGATTACTATTCTTCGTTTGAGAGTAAGTTGGAATACCTAAATTCAGTTTATAACCACGTAATTATACTTGGAGATTTTAACACCTGCCTGCTGAAGAATGATTCTCACAGTCATAAACTTCAGTCCGTTGTCCGTTCTGTCAACATGCATATTCTCTGCCTTAATGCTACTCACAAAGCACCTAATTCTAAGCCTTCACTTCTAGACTTGATTCTTGTCTCTGACTCCAGCAAAGTGGCCACTCATGGTCCTGCTTCTTTTTCTTATCATGATCTCATCTATCTTTCTTACAGAGTTCGTCCTCCTAAGCGCAAGAGTAAATTTCTTTATCTTCGTAGTTTTAAAAACATTGATCTGGAACGTTTGGGTGAGGATGCGAGAGGCATTGATTGGTCACCGGTATATAACAGTGATGATTTGGATGTCAAGGTTGCTGCATTTACCACTATAATTCTAGGCTTGTATGATGTGCATGCTCCTCTCAAAAAGGTAAAAGTAAAGCATTTGCCGGCTCCGTGGCTTACTATAGACATTAAAAAGTTGATGTCAAAGCGAGATAAGGCTAAACGAATTTATAATAAATAACCTACGACTGAAAATAGTGACAGATATAAAAAGTTACGTAATCGCTGCGGTCGTATGTGTAGGGATGCTAAAAGACGCCACATTCATAATTCCATACAAAACCTCAACTCATCACAAGTATGGCAATTCCTTCGGTCTCTGGGAGTGGGTAAGGCCTCACAAAGCTGTGATTTTAATATAGATCTCAATGAACTTAACAGCCATTTCTCAAGGTCTCCAGTCACCATCCCCAGAGACACTAAAACTTCCACGTTACATTTTCTTTCTAAACTTCCTTTGCCATTAAATACTTCTTTCTCATTTCACTCGGTTACGGAGGCGGAAATTAGAAGATGCTTACAATCAATATCAACGAAGGCTGTTGGGTACGATGGCCTACAGCTGCAAATGCTCCTTCCTATCTTTAACCATATAGTCCCTGTCATTACTCACGTTATTAATTACTCTCTGCATAGCCATTTGTTCCCCTCATCGTGGAAAAAAGCTTACGTCATACCTTTACCTAAAGTATCGAATCCTTCTAACTTATCCCACTATCGTCCCATTTCCATTCTTCCATTACTATCTAAAATTCTTGAAAGTGTAGTTCAAAATCAACTATCTTCTTTCTTCTCCTGTAATAGTCTGCTTAGTCCATACCAGTCGGGTTTTCGTCGCGGTCACAGCACTACCACTGTGTTAGTCAAAATTACAGATGACATGCGGCTGGGGGTTGCTCCGTACCGGGTGCTACAGGCGAACCTCCAGAGGAGGAAACTGGCAACCGATGAGCTCATGCTTGAGGCCACACGACGCAAGGCCGCAGTCGCCCTAGTTCAGGCGCCCTATGTGGGTGCAGTGAAAAGGATGAAGGCGTACCAGGGCGTCAGGGTCTTCCAGAGCACTGTACGAGGAGAAGGGACTGTGAAGGCGGCCATTGTTGTGTTCGACGCAGCATTGGACGTCATACAGTACCCGCAACTCACCACCGACAACATCATGGTGGTGGGAATCCGGTCCAGTGCTTGGAAGATCACGCTGGTCTCCTTCTACTTTGAACCGGAGAGCCGGCTGGGGCCCTACCTAGAAGGGCTGAGTAAAATCAGGCATGAGCTGGGAACCAACACCTTATCTTTGGAGGCGACGCTAACGCGTGGAGCACCTGGTGGGGACATCCAACCGAAGATACGAGAGGTGAGGCGATGAGGGATGCTCTTGAACAGATGGATCTCCATATCCTGAATAGCGGGGGCATTCCGACTATCGATACTGTGAGGGGTGGAAGGAGGTACCAGAGCTACGTCGACATTACGGCCTGCACGGGCGATATGCTCGCTATGATCGACGCCTGGAGGGTGGACACGGGTCTTGTAAGCTCGGACCACAATGGCATAGTGTTTCAAATTAATCTAAAAAAGGCAAAGGGAACCCACATTGAGCGCACTACCAGGATTTATAACACCAAAAAGGCCAGGTGGAATGACTTTAAGGTGAAGATGGCACAATATACATCCCATTTGAACCTGGGCGCCCGACAGACCGCCAATGTGGAAGAACTGGAAGGTATTGTGGTCGAATACTCAACTTCCATAGGGATGGCTTGTGACGAAGCCATCCCGAAAAAGAATAAGAGGGATTTACTCACTATACCATGGTGGACGGAGAGGCTCGCTGCCCTGAAAAGGGCCGTCAACACCAAAAGGCGTCGAATCAGAAATGCAGCTCCCGATCGTAGGGAGCTAGTAATCTCGAGGTACCTAGAATGTAAGGAGACGTATGAATCTGAGGTAAAAAAGGTACAGGTCGAAGGTTGGAAGAACTTCTGCGGAAAGCAGGATAGGGAGGGCATCTGTGAGGGGGTATACAGATTAATAGGAAGGGCCACAGTGAGGGAAGAAGATCAGCCACTAATACACAACGAAACCCATTTGGACGCAAGGGGTTCAGTACAACTCCTGGCCCGAACCTTCTATCCGGAGGATCGGGTCGAGGAGGACACTGAGGTGCATCGGTAGGTGCGCATGAAAGCCGAAGAGGATGACAGCACAGAGGGTCATAATGATGATGACCAACCTTTTACGGTGGGCGAACTGCACGATGCGCTTCAGAAGTTTAACCCTAAAAAAGCACCGGGAGCGGACGGCTTTACAGCCGACATCTGTGCTCACGCCGTTGGTGCAAACCCCTTAGACTTCCTGGAGCTGCTTAATCGGTGCCTCCATCACGGCTACTTTCCTAAGATATGGAAGGAAGCAGTGGTGGTGGTGCTGAAGAAGCCGGGTAAAGACTCGTACACCACCCCCAAGTCGTACAGACCGATTGGGCTGTTGCCTGTCCTTGGAAAGGTGTACGAGCGAATGCTGATTACTCGCCTCAAATACCATCTGTTGCCGCGAATGAGTACTCGCCAGTACGGTTTTATGCCCCAGAGAAGCACCGAGGACGCCCTCTATGACCTTATGGGGCACATAGTGGCAAAACTCCATGACAAGAGGATTGTCACTATGGTGTCCCTGGATATAGAGGGGGCCTTCGATAGCGCCTGGTGGCCCGCTATTAGAGTGAGACTGGTTGAGGAAAAATGCCCGGCAAATTTGAGACGAGTAATTGGTAGTTACCTAAGCGACAGGAGAGTTAGGGTTAGGTACGCGGGCGAGGAGTGCGGCCGCTCCACGGGCAAAGGGTGCGTCCAGGGGTTGATCGGCGGTCCCTTGCTGTGGAACCTGCTTTTGGATCCACTTTTGAAAGGTCTAGAGCGAAAGGGAGTGTATGTGCAGGCGTTCGCAGACGATGTGGTGCTGGTGTTTGATGGGGACTCGGCTCTTGAAATCGAGGGACACGCCAATGCCTCTCTCGAGCATGTGCGGGAGTGGGGCATCGGAAACAAGCTGAAATTAGCACCGCACAAAACCTGTGCGATGGTAATTACGCGGAGGCTAAAGTACGATGTCCCGCGCCTCAGCATGGGCGGGATAGACATTGGCATGTCCAAGGAAATCAAAATTCTAGGGCTCACCATAGACCGCACACTAACATTCAACACACATGTCACCAACGTATGCAGAAAGGCGATCGGCATCTATCGGAAGCTGGCGAGGATGGCCCGGATCAGCTGGGGGTTACACCCCGAGGTGATCCGGACGATCTACGTCGCAGCCGTGGAGCCGACGATATTGTACGCTGCCGGTGCTTGGCACGCATAGACGGAGAAGCTTGGTGTCCGAAAGCAGCTAAACGTGGTACAGCGCGGTTTCGCCCAAAAGCTGTGCAAGGCCTACCGTACGGTCTCTCTGAACTCGGCGCTAGTCCTGGCTGGTTTGCTCCCTCTGGACCTCAGAGTTCGAGAGGTGGCCTCATTATATGAAGCCAAGAGAGGAGTAGGCCAGCCATGGCTGGGAGGCTGGGAGGTCGAACGAATGGCCCCGGCGATAGAGTCTCCTCACCCCGCGGAGCATGCGGTCCTGGGGTTCACCAGCCTGGTAGACGAGGGGCAACTGGAAGATGCAAACCGCTTTGAGGTGCGCATCTTCACAGATGGGAGCAAGATTGAGGGCCGAGTCGGTGCCGCGCTATCGTTTTGGAATAGCCGGACCGAAACTAAGGCCCTCAAACTTGCTCTCGCGCCCCATTGCACCGTCTACCAGGCCGAGCTCCTGGCGCTATGCAAAGCGGCCAGTGAGGTCCTCAGGCGTGGCGCGTCTACGTTTGGTATCTTCAGCGACAGCAGAGCCGCTCTCTTGACGGTAATCAACCGTCATGCCCTCCATCCCTTGGCAGTGGAAGCCAGGGCCGCACTTCAGCGCGGATTGGCCCAGGGTAAGGAAATTTCCTTATTCTGGGTCAAGGCCCACGCAGGGCTGGAGGGTAACGAACGAGCCGATGAGCTCGCGAAGGAAGCGGCTCTGACGTTGAAGAGAGCCCCGGACTACGGTCTGTATCCTGTCTCATTCGTGAAGCGTGCCCTTAGGCGGGGCACGCTTGACGAGTGGAACAAGAGATACAGAGAGGGCGGGACGGCCTCCGTAACGAAGCTTTTTCTCCCTTGCGCAGTGGCGGCGTATGGTATAGTCCGCAAGATGACGATCGCCGGCACCACGACCCAGTTGCTGACGGGGCACGGTGGGTTCTCCGGATACTTGGCACGCTTCAAGTGTAAGGGGGATCCATCGTGCGCCTGCGAACCGGGCGTCGAGGAGACAGTCGTCCACCTCCTGCTGGACTGCCCCATTCACGCGATGGACCGAATTGATTTGGAGACGGAAGTGGGTATTCAAATCGATCAAGCAAACCTGCCACTGTTGATAAAGGAACACAGGGACGTATTAGTAAAATACGCTAAGAAAATTATAACCATAGTAAATAAAAGAAATCGCAAAAAAAGTATTTTGTAACTATATTATTCATAATTATTCTAAGCGCTCGTGGCCTCGCGGTCTCAGTGTTCTGTAAACGATCACTGAGTTACGCAACTTTCACTATGGCTGGTCCTCGGATGGGTGACCACTTTGTGGCATTTACATTTGCGAGCGTTTCCGTGCTTCGGAAGGCACGTTAAGCCGTTGGTCCCGGTTGCCAGTAAAATGGCAGTCGTTAAGCCTGGTTGAAGGCCTTATGGGCGGCTTGAAAATTTCAACAGCAGGTAGCCACAACCTGCGTCTGTCTATTTCAACACGGCAATGGGCTCACCACCTATTACGTGGGACAGGAATCCATACGGTGAAAAGTGGGCATATAATATGCCTCTGCCACCCCTTCGGGGATAAGGCGTGATGGATATTTATTTTTTTATTTTTTTTTTTATATTATTCATTATATTTTTTTTTTTTTTATATTATTCATAATATAAGATTACAACAATAAAATCCAAATGTAAACAGCACGTCCAGATAAAAATGTAAAAAAAATAAATTAACAGTAAATGTAATCTAGGTAAGGCAGTAATATAAGTAAAACTATATATATATATAAATTTAATGCAACAGTAATTGTTATTTTGTAGATATTCATAGATATATAAAAATACACGTATATTAAACTAAGGAAAAGTAATTGTAAGTAAATATAATTAAAAGAAAAATGTCAAACATAAAAATAAAAATAAAAACCCTATCAATAAAACAGGGATAGCTCCTTCCCTTCCCATAAGAATGATAGACCAGTATGAAAGTGAGAGAGGCATAGGAGCGAGAGGAGTGGAAGATGATAATATATATAAGTTAAAGTTAAATCGAAATATAGACTGAAAGGTTGGAAATGGATGAAAGGAATAGTAGGAATGAAAGAACTTTAGTAACAGAGGAATAAGTTAATAGATGTTAAGAAGTAGTAATTGATGTTGAAAGACTATAGCAACATAAGAATAAGTACATAGATTAATAAGTATATAAAAGTAGTAGTATTAGTAGAAGTTGCCTATCGAGGCCAATGCTAAGAATACAGTTGTTGTTAATAATATAATGTAAAAAGGCTTTGTCCATGACAGATATGTAAGAAACACACAGAGGAGGTGATGGACATCGCCCAAAACTAAATGGCTCCCATCTCGGTACTGCAGGCCAACGTCGGTAACTGTGCGGCGGCCCAAGATCTGCTGCTTCAGTCTGTCGCACAGTTAAAGGTGACTGTGGCTATAGTCGCCGAACCGTATGCGGTTCGCGCCCGCGACAACTGGGCTAGCAGCCGCGACGAGTTGGTGGCTGTCGTCTCCCAGCGGGGTGCTTTTGATAGGGTGCTCCAGGGACGCGGTTGCGTCCTCGCGCTGCTGGGAGACGTTGCAGTAGTCGGGGTGTACTTCTCGCCCAACAGAAGCCTCGCTGAGTATGAGCGTTGGTTAATTGAGGTCGGGGCTCGGTTGGCAGAAGCTCACCCCACCCCGGTGGTGGTAGCTGGAGATTTCAACGCACACTCACAGGCGTGGGGATCTCCAGAAACCGATAGCCGGGGTGAGATGGTCGAGGAATGGGCGGTGTCCAACGGCTTGGTGCTGCTCAACCGAGGGTCGGTCCACACGTTCGTGCGGCGAACGGGGACGGGTCGTAGTATAATCGACCTGTCCTTTGCCAGTTCTGGCCTGGCTAGCGGCACGCGTGGTTGGAGGGTGATCGAGGGGGTGGAGACGATGTCGGATCATCGCTACATATGGTTCGACATCGTCAACGCCGGCTCGGAGACCCCGGCGGTCGGGGACCGCCGTTCGGTTGAGGAAGGTCCGCGGTGGCGTCTGCGGACGCTGGACCGGGAACTGGCAAAGGAGGCGGCCATCGTCGAGCGATGGGCCGTAGGTGACGACGTTAGCCCGGACGTGGACGCGAGGGCTGGGCGGCTTTCCGGCGCCCTGACTCGCGTCTGCGATGCGGCCATGAAGAGGGCAGGGTCTGTCAAGCCGCGGCGGCGAGTGTACTGGTGGAATGAAGAGCTGGCTGGGTTGCGAACCTCAAGTCACGCAACCCAGCGCAGGTACACTCGCCAACGCGCCCGAAGAAGCAGTGACCCTGCCCGAGAAGAAGAACTACTCGCCGCATAACGGGCTGCCCGAGCTGCCCTCAGCTCGGCGATCAAGGCCGCCAAGGAGGTGGCCTGGAAAGAGTGGCTCGAGACCCTAAACGAAGATCCGTGGGGGCGCCCGTACAAAGCCGTGAACGACAAACTCCGGCCCTGGGCGCCTCCCCTCACAAAGTCTCTCGAGCCCTCATTCGTCGGCCACGTTGTCAGTTCACTCTTCCCTGCGCGGGAAGAGTGGGTCCCACCGCGGATGGCACCAAGCAAGACGCCGGCAGACACAGAGGCGATGATTCCACCCGTGTCTGATGCCGAGCTCGGGGCGGCGGTCCTCAAACTCAAATTGAGGAACCGCGCCCCCGGCCCGGACGGCATCCCTGGGCGCGTCATCACCCTGGTCATGCCGGCTTTCGAGGAGGAGACGCTGTCCTTGTTGTCGGAGTGTTTGGCGTCGGGTAAGGTCCCGCGACAGTGGAAAACCGGGCGGCTCGTGCTGTTGAAGAAGCACGGGCGCCCGGCCGAGTCGCCGTAGGCCTATCGCCCCATCGTCTTGCTCGACGAGATGAGCAAGCTGCTCGAGCGGGTGCTCGCGGCGCGTCTCGTCGTGCACCTGGAGGGGGCGGGGCCCAATTTTAGTGACGGCCAATACGGATTTCGTCGCGGGAGGTCGACCCTGGACGCCATTTCCCGGCTCCGGGACAGCGTCGAAGAGGCGGTCGGTCGGGGAGAGGTGTTGCTGGCGGTGTCGCTCGACATCGCGAATGCCTTCAACACCATCCCCTGGCAGACCATCGCCGAGGCGCTGAGGTACCACAATGTCCCGTGGTACCTCAGGCGCATTTTCGCGGACTACTTTGTCGACCGGGCCATCTCCTATCCGGCCCGGTCGTGGGTAGTCCGCACAAATATGTCGTGCGGTGTTCCACAGGGGTCGGTTCTGGGTCCACTCCTGTGGAACATCGGATATGATTGGGTCCTGCGCGGTGCTACTCTTCGGGGAGTCGGCGTTCTCTGCTACGCCGACGATACCCTAGTCACCGCGCGGGGCCCTGATTTTCGCGAGGCGAAAGTCCTGGCCACCGCGGGCGATGCCCAGGTGGTCAGCCGCATCAGGGCGCTAGGACTCCAGGTGGCTCTCGAAAAGTCCGAGGCCGTTTTCTTTCACGGGCCTCGGCGAGGGCCCCCTCGAGATTGTCTGATTGTGGTGAGCGGCACCCCCATCGCTGTCGGGTCGAGTATAAAGTATCTGGGTTTGGTACTCGACAGCCGATGGGGCTTCGTCGAGCACTTCCGGCGTCTTTCACCTAAATTGTTGTAGTACGCCGGAAGGCTGGCGAGACTGCTCCCCAATCGGGGAGGCCCAAATAGTGCATGCCGTCGCCTCTACGACGGTATAGTGCGCTCAATGGCGTTATATGGAGCGCCCATCTGGGCGCACGCCCTCTGCGCCAAGACAATCCCGCTGCTGGGGTGTCCGCAGCGGTCGATTGCGCAGAGGGCGGCACGAGCGTAATGCACCGTCTCCTACGAGGCGGCGTGCCTAATTGCAGGAAGCCTCCCTTGGGATCTCGAGGCTGGAGTCCTCAAAAGTGTTTACGAGGAGAGCGCCCTGGTGCGTAGAAATGGCGGACGGCCCCGTCCGGACGAGATCGACCGCTGGAGACAGTCGGCTCGCGACGATCTCTTCCGGAAGTGGGCCGAGAGGTTGGTAGGCCCCTCAGTTAGCCCCCGGCTCGTGGGGGCTGTCCGGCCCGTCCTACGTGCTTGGGTAGAGAGGGCACACGGTGCGCCTACGTTCCACCTCAGTCAGCTCCTCACAGGGCACGGCGTATTCGCCAAGTACCTGTTGTGGCTGGGGTGGAGCCGGACCCCGTGTGTCGCCACTGCCCGAGAGGCGTCGTGGACACGGCGGAGCACACACTCGCCGTGTGCACGGCGTGGGACGGGCCGCGTATCGCCCTTACGGGCCTTGTCGGTACGGATTTGTCGCTGCCGGCTGTGGTGCAAGCCATGGTCGGCAGCCAACAGTGTTGGGCCGCCGTCGCCTCGTTTGCTAGCGAGGTGATGGCGGCGAAACGTGAGGAGTTGCGCGTGCGGGAGCGTACGGGACAGACGCTCCCGCCCCGCCGTCCGGTTCGGGGGCGTCGACGTGCTCAATACATGCGCGCCCCCGAATAGTGTCTGGCCGTGGGCGGAAGGTCAGGGGACCCCGCCCAACTGGCCACTTGGCGACGGGCACCCTTTCTGTGTTCCAGGGGGTGCCCACTTTTTGCGCACGCCCGTACCGGCCGCTCTCACCTCCTCTGCTTACAGAGGAGCGCTCGAGAGCGGTGGAGGTGCGGGCTAGTTCTTCAGCTCCTTAGGTAGCTCCGGGGTGGTCGCTTATCGACCGCCCCGAGGCGGACCCCTCCGTTCTGGGGTGCCCCTTGCCGGCTCGCAGTGATTTAACCTCAGGCCTACCCTGCGAGTCGGTTTTAAGGTGAGGCGGAACACCGCGGGGTTTAGTGGGTAGGACGGCCCTCTCTCACGGGCCGGGAGCCCCACACACCGTCCCTGCTGCCCCCGCAGCAGGGATGACGGTGCGTAAATGCATTACCCGCGAAAACAAAAAAAAAAAAAACCTAACCTAACCTAACCTAACTTCAGAGCCATCTATCGAGCTAATGAACAACTCGATACCAATGAACAGTATTACAACTATTTTTAAACATTGATGCAATGGACTCCACTCAGTATATTGATAAAAAAATTATTTATTTTTTAAAGCAATTATTTGCTAAGTTTCTCATAAATTTTTAATAAAGTGGAAAAAGACAATTCGATGGGAGACAGGGATTGAACCTGTGACCTTTGCCTAACCAGGGCAATGTTCTAGCCACCTGAACTACCCGAACCGTATCGAATCAAGTTGAAATTCTCCATTATAACAAATAATAATAATTGCTTTAAAAAAAAATTTTTATCAATATGTGTGTCCATTAAAAATAGTTGTAACACTGTTCATTGGTATCGAGTTGTTCATTAGCTCGATAGATGGCTCTGGTCATACTCTTAAAATGACGATATAAATATAGTGGAGAATTTCAACTTGATTCGATACGGTTCGGGTAGTTCAGGTGGCTAGAACATTACCCTGGTTAGGCAAAGGTCACAGGTTCAATCCCTGTCTCTAATCGAATTGTCTTTTTCCACTTTATTAAAAATTTATGAATACTGATAAAACTCTATTGCTTGGTGGTTTTTATTTAAGTTTATTGCTTAACACTATTGTCCCGCTGACACAGTGTTCTGTAAACGATCACTAAGCAACATTCGCTATGTACGGATGGGTGACAACGTTGTTGCATCTACATATACTAGTTCTGTGAACCGTAGGAGTATTTTTTTTTTAATTATAAAAAATTCCACATTTCTTTTTTTAGTTTTGAGCGCTCTTGCCTCCATTTCCCCCCTATCGAAAAACCCCCTCGACAAAAGTTGTTGGCTACATTAAGGATTGTTCATGCCAAGTTGCATGCAAATCCGATGAAAAATGCGACCTGTAGACTGAATGGACGGACGGTCGGACATCAATAGCATTTTTCCCGTACCAGTGGAGTTAAAACGGAGACTTTCGTCGGCTCCTCAGTCAATCAGCGAGCATTTTCGTCCAGGCACGTTAAGCCCTTGGTCTCGGTTGCCACTAACATCACAGTCGTTAAGCCAAGTTGAAGGCCTAATGGGCGGCTTAAAAAATGTCAACTTTTGATTGTCAGAGCCTGCGTCCGTTTATTTCAACTCGGCAATAGGCTCACCATCTTTATTGCATGATCATAAAGCAGTTGTGAGAAAAAAATCTTCTTGTATTAGATAGCCCATTTCGCGAGGAAAGCTATATATCATCCGCTACCACCCTGGAGAGTGAAGCAGTAACTATTCATGCCAACAAATCGGGCTAATATTCATGAATCTTTGTAAAAGTATTAAACGACGATTGCATAGGTGCGACAGTGGTCCTAAATATGCCACGATAAAGTAAGTGTCAGTGTTCACTGGTGTCGTTAACAATTATTAACCGATCAATGGGATCCATGGCGATGGCGACAAGATGACGGAGAAGATCTCAGTGTAAACACATACTTTATATCTACTTTATATCTTCACGCTAAATATTTACTTCCACTGACGCGACGTGACGCGGCGTTACAAAGTCGTTGCAGCGCCCGCCCGTGCTCTAAGTAATATATGTATATACCTACTAGCTGTGACACCCGGCTTTGCTCGTGACATTCTTCAAAGACCTGTTGCACCTCACACATTTCACCCATGCCCATTATTAGATTTAAAATACTTTCATACAAACTTAACCTATTTTACACCTACACCACAAGGGTAGAATTTTAGAGAATCCTGATACATGTTTTATTTGCGAATTTCGGTATTACTATATTTAAAAATGAACAATCTTCCATATAAGCTTACAACCCCTGTGTTATTACCGAAGAGGTAATAAATAGATATACCCTTTTTTGATCGTGATATACTTCAAACTTTCGTTACAACCCTGTCTCCTCACTCCTCGAACCCTTGCCCATAATTAGTGTTCAAATATTTTCATTCAAACTTTCATCCCCTATTTTACACCGTTGTGGAGGAACGGGTGGAGATGTTCCTCCGACCTCCGGCCTCCGACCAGGCAAGGTGATCACGCCTGGCAGGCCGCGGCCCAACGGTTGATGTTGGGCTGTTGTATATATCTTTCTTCAGCTCGAGAACTCTCATAGTGCGATGTAGGATTCTTAATATCGATGTAGTATAGGCGCTGGTCGCCACATCAATTCCCTCCGATACCGGAGGTCGATTGTGAGTATGAGTCTGGTGTCTTCGTCTGTTGTGAATCGCGACAGTGCCAGATTGTGTAGTCCCAGTGAGTCGGAACTGTATGCCGCTGATCCCAGTAAGTCGGAATCGTATGCCGCTAATTCCAGTGAGTCGGAATCGAATGCTGCTAGTCCCAGTAAGTCGGGGCTGAGTGCAGTGCTGCGGTGCGCGGTGAGGTTACCCCAATGAGTCGGGGTGGTTGCTGCGTAGTGGCTGGCTGCTGCGTAGAGGGAGAGATGTGCTCTTCTTACATTGACCGTAGTTGCAGTGTGCTGTGCCTAGGCGCTGGTGTGGCCGAGGAGGTAACCAGGCTGGAGCGGTCGCTTCTAGCTAGTGGTATCCCTGATGAGGCCGGAGATGCTGGCTGGCTGAGACTAATTACCGTCATACTGGAGTGCTGTGATGGTGGCGATGATGCTGCTGATCTGCTCCGTGAAAGCTGCTTCCAATCACGTAGGGGTCAAAACAGTGGAGGAACGGGTGGAGATGTTCCTCCGACACAAAGGGAGGATCCTCCGATCGGGCAAGGTGATCACGACTGGCGGGCCGCGGCCCAACGGTTTATGTTGGGCTGTTGTATATATCTTTCTTCAGCGCGTGAACTCTCATAGCGCGATGTAGGATTCTTAGTATCGATAGCTTTACGCTAGGTGGCGCTGGTCGCCACACCGTTTTAGGTAGGATTTTAGAAAATCCTTGATCCATAAGCAAGTATGCAAAATTTGGTGTTGCTCTCTTCCATCCCTATTATCCCCATTTATAGGTAAAATTAGGCAATACACTGAATCTACCAAATAACTCTCAAAAAAAAAGACAATTGCGCTCGTAGCCCCGCGAACTCAGTGTTGTGTAAACGATCACTGCGTTAAGCCCTTTATTAATAAAATTACTGGATGACTCAATTATCCATCAACGTCCAGCCGAAACCCTCACACTTAAAATATTTAATATTTTTGAATAAACTGCCCTTATAATTTAGGCATAATAATGGATTTTTGGAAATACCACCCCTAAGAGGATTAAGGAGGACAGTTGTATGAGTGTTCGTCATTTTCAAAGATATATTAAGAAATAATTATATTAAGAAAGCAGGTTTTATATAAACCAAAAAAAAATAGCCTGGATTAGCAAGGGACTCAGAGTAAGCTTAATCTTATTAATTAAAAAAATTATGAGAAATTTAGCAAATAATTGCTTTAAAAAAATTTTTTTTTATCAATTTATCATTATTGTTTAAGAATGCTTTCTTTTAACGCCATTCGTATTCCATTTATCTTCCACCTTCACCGAAAGTAACAAAATGCACTGCACTAAGGCGGGCTGCCCCCGGTGACAAGTGTGTAAATAGCGCACGATGTCGTTACGTCGCTCGCTACCAACTCGTCACCGATACTATTTTTTCTTATCGATGCAATTAGCATTGGATAGATGCGGTTGATGCACTTAAATGGCAGTCGCGAACGTATTGTGGGCCGGCGGGTGCGGGGCGCCTTGTAGGGGCTGGCGCGGGTGCCAAGTGGCGCAGCGCGGCGCGTATATAGCGCGGGCCGGGCGCGCGTCGCTCACTACCGCCGCCACTGCCACTGCGACACTGCCGTGAGTGTCCTCTTGTGCTTACCGCTGACCGCCCACCTCAGCCTCCGTGTCATACAACCAGTCGAGTGCGAGTACCAGTGCGGTGTTGTGTTGCAGGTTTGACGGAGCTACTGTCGGTGTTGGTGCGTGACCTCAGAACCTACGATGTGTGACGACGATGCGGGCGCGCTGGTAGTCGACAACGGCTCCGGCATGTGTAAAGCCGGATTTGCGGGAGACGACGCCCCGCGTGCGGTGTTCCCCTCCATCGTAGGACGACCTCGCCACCAGGGCGTCATGGTGGGCATGGGTCAGAAGGACTCCTACGTGGGAGACGAAGCCCAAAGTAAGAGAGGTATCCTCACACTTAAATATCCTATTGAGCACGGTATCATCACCAACTGGGACGACATGGAGAAGATCTGGCACCATACTTTCTATAATGAATTGCGTGTCGCTCCCGAGGAGCACCCCATCCTGCTGACCGAAGCGCCGCTAAACCCCAAAGCTAACAGGGAGAAAATGACGCAGATCATGTTTGAGACGTTCAACTGTCCAGCTATGTATGTCGCTATACAAGCCGTCCTGTCGCTGTACGCGTCCGGCCGTACGACCGGCATAGTGCTGGACTCCGGCGATGGCGTCTCGCACACTGTCCCCATCTACGAAGGTTACGCTCTGCCTCACGCCATCCTCCGTCTAGACTTGGCAGGCCGCGACCTCACAGACTATTTAATGAAGATCCTCACAGAGCGTGGCTACTCCTTTACGACGACGGCAGAGCGAGAGATCGTGCGTGACATCAAGGAAAAGCTCTGCTATGTAGCGCTTGACTTCGAGCAGGAGATGCAGACCGCTGCGGCGTCCACCTCCTTGGAGAAGTCATATGAGCTGCCGGACGGACAGGTCATCACTATTGGTAACGAGCGCTTCCGCTGCCCCGAGGCTCTGTTCCAGCCCTCGTTCCTGGGTATGGAATCGTGCGGTATTCACGAAACGGTCTATAACTCGATCATGAAGTGCGATGTGGACATCCGCAAGGACTTGTATGCCAACACAGTACTATCCGGTGGCACCACCATGTACCCCGGTATTGCAGATAGGATGCAAAAGGAGATCACTGCGCTGGCGCCTTCCACTATTAAGATCAAGATCATCGCGCCGCCCGAGAGGAAGTACTCCGTGTGGATCGGCGGCTCCATCCTCGCGTCGCTTTCCACCTTCCAGCAGATGTGGATCTCGAAGCAAGAGTACGACGAGTCCGGCCCCGGCATCGTGCACCGCAAGTGCTTCTAGGCGCTCCGCCCCCAATGTTGCTGACATGTGTTCGCCAAACAAGTGTATTTATTTTATACTCTCTGTCGGAGACTGCACGCTGTTGCGTTATCTTGTAAGTGAGCTACGTTTAAGTGTATGTTGTTTAATATAATTTTATAACTGGAGTGTGTGTGTATATATAATCGAGCCCCGGCGACCCCAGGTGCCGCGTGATGTCCATACAAGGCGGGAGGAAATGTGCACTTATTAATAGCGCTCGGTGATAATCGAATGCAGTTTAATTTAGTATCGAAGTGTTTGCCAATAGTTAACTCCCGATCGAGTCGTGCGCCCGCACCGCCTATTTATATAACGACCACAACTTACAGGAGATCAATAATTAGATCTCAGGCTATCGACTTTGATGAATGATGGTCCGTCAGTATTGTCGCCTACAGAGCCGGCTCTAGGATGTACAGGGACCAAGGTTGAGATGTTGGATGCAATCGGGACCTTAACTACGACAAGAAAAATAATACAGAAATCATGCAACAAATTGATATGTAGTTAATCTGTAGTAGATTGTGCATTAATGGATTAAAGCAACGTATTACGTCTGGGCAACATGTTGAACCTCGAGCGGAACGAGGGACTCCAAGTTAGCTCCCGAGCGTAGCGAAGGGGATGAAAATTAACATTGCATACATTGGTAAAAAAAACGTAATTGTAACATTTTTTGTTGGTTTTTGAGCCCACTACACCTTTCATAAACGCACCGAACATAAATATTTCCCCATCCTTTCACAACTGGAAACCGTCTTTTGTTTTTGATTCTTTGCAATGGCGCCGTTTTTTTATGTGTTTCGCAGATTCTGCCTATGGTGGCCAGTGCCGTCTTATGAGTCAGATTTTCGTTTGCTCACATGAATTCAACGTTCCAAATTCAAATCATTTTAATCCCTTGGGAGTTTCATACAACTTTGTCTCGCTCGGGAGGTAAAGTTGTTGTTCTCTTTGATATTGTATGATATTATGTAATTAGGCATTGTCGAGCCGGTGTAAAAAATATTTTTATGGCCAATGATATGAAGTCAACGTAAGTCTAGATAAAAGTTACGACAGTAAGTATATTTGAGTGATTTACGTGTGTTATCGAGAGGATGTGAGGACTAGCAAGTATCCTAACAGGATGCGGCTCAGAGTAGTAAATAGACCTTTACCACACACACTAAGTTACTCTCACGCTGAAAACCCTTTAAAGTCCTGAGGTCTCTTCTGAAAGACCTTGCATTGTAGACAACCGGGAAAACCGAGGCAAGTTCCAGAATCCGCACATGGCGATGTAGGCACAATGAAATTGAAGCTAAGACCCAAGTAAAAGCTTGCTTGGCGAGATACTAGCAAGATATTTTTAAAATTGTGTATTGTACACAAAAACAACAGCATTATATAACAATAAACATTATACAGCTTAAATATGTACAAAGACGAGCTTAACTCAATAATGAGTTCTCTCCGCAAACCGGTGCAGTGAAGTCTGATAAGATAAAATATCATAACTTCGGGCTCTACTAAGTAGTTTTTCCATTTATTTAGGTGCTAGAAGGAGTTTAGTTTGGATTTTGCTTTACGGCATAGTTGTGAGCGACTGCGCCCATCTCACTGCCTCGTCCTCGCTGAGCAGGTGCGCATACAGCAGGTGAGGTCGCTCGGGCCCCAAGGTCCTGGCCCCGGACATCTATATACTACATCAATTTAGGACATTTTTTTTATACAGACCTAGCTAGCCTAAAGTACATTAATACAAGCTTGTGTTATGGGATCTAGACGACTTATAAACATACTTATATATTCCTAAATACATACATATTATATTATACATAGGGAACACCCAAACTCCGAAACAAACAATTGTGGATCACACAAATATTTGTTCCGATCTCAGTCGCGGCAGTCGCAAACACTACCACTGCGCCACCGTGCACCGTGCACCGCGCACCGCGCACCGCGCACCGCGCACCGAGGCAGTCAAAGATAGAAAACAAAACAAAAAGAAACTACAGACGTACGAGAGTAAGAGAGAAACATGCAATGAGTCTGTACCATGGAGTCTAACAAGTATTTTAAACTGTACCTTACTGTTACCTTAACTGTTGCCTGGCGATCTGTTCTCTCTGACACCCGCGTCAGGGATACAGCGTGAAGATAGTTAGGTTAAGTTTACCTCAACTATTACAGCGAAACTTGGTTAAGTGGGACCTGGATAAGTGAGAAACCTCCATAACTGAAACTCATGCAGAGGTCCCAACTCTTTGGACCAGAATTACCTGTTAGTGGGACGAAGCAAACCTCTGTATCTGGGATTCGTTCTTTCTACTTTACCGTCATATTACCTCTACAACTGAGGCGGCGAGTGAATTATATATACTTAGCCACTGTAACCTAAACGTTTTGTTGATTTAGATACTTATTCTTACTGAAAGTGATATTGTTCATGCCTTCTCGTCGTTTTCATTGCAAAATGAAGAAAATGACGACGATATTAGCTCGAAAGATAATTTAGTAAAAATAGCATTTGCATTGTTTGGGCTTTTTGAAATGGACTACCTACTTAGGTGAACACCGATATGCGTTCAGCCAAGATAGATACACTTAACTATGAGTAAATGTTATGAACTCACAAATAGTGATGAAGAAACCTGTCAGTCGTCATTTAGTTAGCAAGTGCTAGCTTGTAACCTACTTTTACGAGGTAGGTAGGTCTCTTTCATCTTAGAGTATTCACATTTGCTTTTTAATTAACTACTTATGCCGAAAATCAAAAATGCTCGTAGCAGACACATGGAGGTGGACCCCAGGCGCCAAATCCAGGTAAATTCAAAATAATATAAAAAAAGATATTACACAGGTAAGAAATGAAACACCTTTACGACATTTTTTAATAGGTATAAAATTTCTGTCATACGTCGATAAAAAAGTTTCACTTCAAATAGTCTCCAAATCCGGGAAGGGTACCTGGATTTCGTTTTATCGTTTTACTTTTGATTTTCGGCATAATTATGAAGGCTATTATTATCCTCACCCAGGAAAGCGGAGCAGTAATCATAAATGTCTACAATTCGGATAAAATTTCATACATTTGCACCGTGCAACACTCGCAGAGACGACTCCACTTGCATTTGCTTGAGTCTTGTGTTTGTTCTCTGGGATCTCTACTGTTTATACTTACCAACATAAAACACAATATGACCAATCTAAGAATATACATACATGCATATCATCACGCCTGTCTCCGATTGTGGTAGGCAGAGACTATAGCTTTCCACTTGCTACGATCCTGGCATACAACTTTCGCTTCTTCAACTTTCATAATAGTTTTCATACACGCTCGCCGATTACGGGTACTCGTGACCTGGCCTTTTGTCAAAAGATCTTTAATTTGATTGGCATATGTACGCCGAGGTCGACGCTTACCAGTTTCCCCATTTACTCAGGCCGCATACATTTTCTTCGTCAGTCTATTTTCATCCTCTCCACGTGTCCGAACCATCTAAGCATCCCTTTTTCTATCTTAGTCACTACGTCTTCTGTCATACCGCAATGTTCCCTTATCACGTTGTACCTTTCTTTATCTATCAATTTCACTCCAGCTATACTTCGCAGACTCCTCATTTCTACTGCATTAATTTTACTTATATGCTTCTTCTGCCATACCCAACTTTCACTGCCATATGTAGGTGTAGGGACAAGCACTCTTCTATGTTGTAATGTAACAATTTTTACTAACGTTTTTAATTAAATGTTTTATTATACGTTCTCTCCAAATTATCTGCATGGCCATTATCTGTAGCATTCATAGGCCTTGATAATTCAAGAGTTTTTATGCTCTCTTAATGTTTGTTTACCTTTTGTAATTTATAATGTTAGTTAATGACAAGCCTAGATTTTATTTTTAATTTATTGTTTTAGCTGCCAGTAGGTTAGGTTGTATAGATATTAGACCTTGTTATAAATTTATATTCTAATTTATTTTTATTCTAAACTTGTTTAAATTTTGAATGCTCTGGAAAAGAAGGAAGCCGGGGCTGTCAAATCAGTCTACTTTTGGTGCTCACCTTGAGAGGAGGTGCTGGAATAAGTGCTGAGTGTGAGGGTTGTGCCCTCCAGAAATAGTGAAGTGATGGTCTGCAGTGTTGTGTGCTATTAACCGGCTCTGTGAAAGACGCCGACCGCTCGTTAGTTTCAGCCCTCTACCTGCCTGAATTCGCGACCAGTTTCTCCGAGGTCGGCGACGTGGAGGCCTTGGGGGAGTTTGAGGCCCCCTTCTCAGCGACGTGGAGGCCTACTCGAGGCCCCCTTCTCAGCGACGTGGAGGCCTACTCGAGGCCCCCCTTCCTAGCAACGTGGAGGCCTACTCGAGGCTCCATCTTAGCGGCTGTTCTTGAAGAATCAAGACCTTAATTTACTCCCGGCTTTCCTTGGTTTTATTTTCTTAACATTTTTATATTATATTAAATCAACTTTACCTTTTCTCCTTTTTCTTTTACTTTTCCTTTTAAGCCAGGACTCCTCCAGTCCTGGTGATAGCTTTCTCCTTAACTTTACCTTTTCCCCTCCCGGAAAATAGTATCGTTACAATGTATAGCCAGTCTTGCCTTTTTAGACACGTTCTGGGTGCTCCATTCACTTGATTGCCAGCCAAAACTCTTTTTTCAATGTCATCATTACACTTTCCATCTCTCGAAAATTTTGAGCCTAAGTATATAAATTCTTTCACATGTTCGACTCTTTTCCTTCCACAAAAATCGAGCAATCTGACATGTTTTTCTCTCTTTCAAAAACCATTACTTTCGTCTAATTTACATTCACTTTTATTCCTTTGCCTTTTAGCGCATTTGCATAATATTAACCATCAACTGCAACTCGTCCGCTGATGATGCAAGTATTACCTGATCATCAGCGTAAAGAAGACATTTGACAGTCAGATCAGTCATTTTTAAGCCTTCGCACTTTCTTGCAGTTCTTTCAAGCAACTGTCAATGTATAGGTTAAACAGTCACGGTGACGCTACACAACCCTGTCTCACACCTTTTTCTATGTGAAAAAAGACTATGCAAGCTCTGTTGATTCTGACACAAGCACTGGAACCCTCATATAGAGATTTCAGTGCTCGTATCAAGTTGCTGCTTACGCCATACATGGACAATGTTGACCATAGTTCATTCCTCACCACTCTATCATAGGCTTTTCCAAGTCTACGAATGCGCAATAAACTTTTTGACTCTTCGCCAAAAGTTTTTCAATTACGCATCGTAAGGAAAAGACCTGATCCGTGCATCCTGTTCCTTTCATAAATCCTGCTTAAACATCCCATATTTTTCCTTTAGTTTGTAAGAATGTTGTGCGCGGTATCGATGCTAAATATGCTGGTACATTCATTGCATCTGAACGTATATTTGTCAAGGGTTCTTAGAAGCGAGCGTCCTCACAACCCCTCCACTTCCGCCACCGTCATATCCTGTCTCCTATCAGTCAATCGGCAGGTGCCTTTCTTGCAATGAGGATCTTCGTCTTCTTCTTTTTCTCTTTACTCTTTCTTTTTACACTCTTTAGAATGAATAAAGAACACTGATTTTGTAACACCCTTATAATTTGAATTTACAAAAATATTTACAGTTATGTACAAAACTACACAGTTACACCGACGGCCGACAGGCAAACACAAATTATCTAAAGTTCTATCACTCGGCGACGCTCGCGGTCGCTCACAGCAGGCGGCGGTCGGGCGGCGCGTCGTCGTCGCTGTCGCACTCGAAGCGGATGAGGCGCGGTCGCGGCGGCGCGGGGGTGCAGGCGGGGGCGGCGGGGAGCGACTCGCCGCCCGCCGCCAGTCACACCTTGTCGTCGCCGGCGCCGGCCGCCGAGCGCACGAACTGCAACACGCGCACCGGTGAGCGGCGCTGCGAGCCGCGCGCGCCGACAGCGCCGCCCGTACTCACCGACACCGTGGTGGCCGTGGCCGAGTTGGCGCGCGGCCGGAACGTCAGCACGCGCCAGCGCCGCCGCAGCTGCGCTAGCACCTCGCCGTTGCAGAAGCAGAACAGCACCGCCACGCACAGGCCCTGCAGCGACGTGGTGAGCGCCGACACGTACTCGTAGGCGAGCCACCAGCGCTCGGCGCGCTCGGGCCGCACCAGCATTAGCAGGTACTGCAGGCCCAGCAGCGGCGCCAGCAGGCACGTGGCGCGCAGCGCGTGCAGCGCGGTGGCCGAGGGCCGCGGCGTGGCGCCCAGCGCGGCGCCGGCGCGCAGCTTGGTGCACAGCACGCGCACGATGTTGCACAGGAAGGCCACGTTGAGCAGCAGCGCGCCGCACGCCAGCGCCGCCAGCTCGGGCCGCGGCGCGCCCTCGTCCGTCCAGCACATGGCATCGCCCGCGCCCGCGCGCCGCGCCACGTACACGCCCGCCGCCGGTGCCGGCAGCGCCCAGCCCAGCAGCAGCAGCGCGCGCAGCAGCCGCCGCTCCGACACGAAGGCGCTCACCAGCACCGTGTGCAGGTACAGCCCCTCGCACAGCATCCACGTGTACGTGGTGAGCATGGCATACTGCAGCACAGAGTTGAGCACGCAGCACCACGCCGGCGAGGCGCGCAGCGTGTCGGCCGACGCCACCACGAGCCCGTACCACGCCAGCCACAGCGCGTTGTTCGCCGCGAACGACGCGAACAGGTTCATGTGCACCGTGATGCGCGCGCACCGCAGGTTCCTGCGAGGCGAGAGCACGTCCATTGTGGTGTTTGACACAGGTCCCTAACGGTGGCCGCCGAGGGGATGAAGTGACTCACTTAAAGTACAGCAGAATGAAGAGTGACAGCAGCAGTGCAACCAGCGACACGCTGTAGCCGCTCTCGTAGACCGCGATGATATCGCTCATATCCTGAAACAGTAGAAAACCCTTGAAGCGGTAATGTCGCCTCGCACATCGACACAAACGTACGCTGACAAATACTGACATCCTCTGGCTTGATGCAGGTGGTGTAGTTGGACCAGGGGTGGCCGGTCTCGGGGTGCAGGAACCACGTGCCATTCACTGTGCACTCCTTGTGCGCCATCACTGTAACACGAAAAGTACAAAACATTGATCGTTCTGTATCGAATAAGAAGTTGTATTCGATGCGTTAAACGCGGCTCTGCTCCCAATTAACAATGGTTCACTAAGGTACATAAAGTTATAAAAAAGCATGTGTGTACACGTGTTAGAAGTTCTACTGCTTTAGTCAATAAGATTTCATCACATATACCACAACTCTTCGTAACAGGAGTGATAAATTAATAAGAAAAATAAACACAAAAGAATGAAAGCTACTTTTAATGTAGTTTAAGTTGTCATGGAAAAATGTATCAGCTAACTTCAGGGAGTTTATAAGTTTTCATGGAAATACTTATCAGCTAACTTTAAGGTGTCGGTTTTTCGGGACGGTCTGCGCGCGCATCGAATAAATTTACCCTCATAATTTTTCCCTAACGCGCCACAAGAACTGTTTACTGATTGCACTTGGTGAAAATTGCTAGACATCTTAAACTAAAACACTAGTACTGTTCCACTTATTTAAATAAGTGGAACAGTACAAGTGTTTTAGTTCAAGATGCGCCAAAAGAAGTTTAACTTCAGAAACTACTTGTGCTCCTCAGATTCACACGTGACACCAGTGACACCACGCGCGCCGCGTAGGTACTTACGGTCGGGGCTGAAGCCGGGCACGAAGGCGGGGCACGGGCGGTAGACGGTGGAGTTGCGCGGCGCGTGCGGCCAGCACTGCCACGAGTCGTACGTGCCGGCGCAGTAGGGCGGCGCGGGCGGCGCGCTCGCGTTGTTGGCGCGCGCGCACTCCGCCGCCTCGCGCGCCATACGCTCGGGGTCCTCCATGCTCACACCATGCCCCTGGGGCCGTTATGGACGAAAGTTCTACATAAAAAAACGCGCAAAACGTTTAAAAAACATCAAACCAGAGATGGCCGGTATTGCCATTGCAACCAGAGACGGCATTTCCCCTATTCCATTTAGTGTTTACGCGCAATTTTTGAACAAACACATGGCTGACTGTCCGTTTTGCTAAGCCGATGGTCAGCCTCATGCCTATAGAATCGATACGTGGAGCGACCTAAGCGGTCATTTTTTATTTATTTATTTATTTATGTACATATACACAAAGAACATGACAGATAAACAACTAAAATTAGGTACAATGGCACTACTTATTTCTAAAAAAAATCTCTTCCAGTAGGCCTGGGATACGAGAAGTAAACGAAGAATAAAAATGATGTGTGCCGGTTAATAAACTTACATAAGCTATAGCTACATATATACATAATACCTAACTATACATATATATACCTAGTCAGGTCATAAGTATTGTCACACAATAAAAACTTTTCTTTTAGAATGCTGGCCACAAAAAAGTTAATTGAATTCGAATTTCGAATTGTTCATGAAAAAAAAAATGTATACTTTTTAGAATATTACTCATTTTTAAATATGGAGTGGACGCTTAAAGAAGACCGTGTTGCAGTTATTGCGTTGCATCGTTGCGGGTACGCGCCAATTCAAATTTTTGGCATACTGAATAATTTGAATATAACCAAAAGATTCGTTTATCGTACCATCAAACGATACAATGAAGACTCTAGTGTAGATGACAGGTCAAGAAGTGGTCGCTCTCGGTCTGTTAGGACTCCAGCAGTGATAAAAGCTGTGAAGGCGCGAATTCAAAGAAATCCCAAACGTAAGCAGAAACTGTTGGCCCTTCAGATGGGGTTAAGCAGAACCACGGTGAAAAGGGTGTTAAATGAAGACTTAGCGCTTCGGTCATATCGAAGAAAAACAGGACATCGTTTAAATGCTCGTCTAATGGACCTGTGACTGAAGAGATGCCGCGCTTTGTTGAAGCGGTACGCGGGAATAAAATATCGGGAAATTCTTTTTTCGGATGAAAAAATTTTTACCGTAAAAGAGAGCTACAACAAACAAAATGATAAGGTGTACGCACACAGTAGTGAAGAAGCGAGCAACCGTATTCCGCGTGTCCAACGAGGTCATTTTCCACCCTCGCTCATGGTATGGTTGGGAGTTTCTTATTGGGGCTTAACAGAGGTACATTTTTGTGAGAAAGGTGTAAAAACGAATGCAGTTGTGTATCAAAACACAGTCCTGACGAACCTTGTGGAACCTGTTTCTCATACCATGTTCAATAACAGGCACTGGGTATTCCAACAAGATTCGGCGCCAGCCCATAGAGCGAAGAGCACACAAGACTGGATGGCGGCGCGTGAAATCGACTTCATCCGGCACGAAGACTGGCCGTCCTCTAGTCCAGATTTGAGTCCGTTAGATTACAAGATATGGCAACCCTTGGATGAAAAGGCGTGCTCAAAGCCTCATCCCAATTTGGGGTCACTTAAGACATCCTTGATTAAGGCAGCCGCCGATATTAACATGGACCTCGTTCGTGCTGCGATAGACGACTGGCCGCGCAGATTGAAGGCCTGTATTCAAAATCACGGAGGTCATTTTGAATAATTATTATTATTGTCATAAGAATCTATGTTTTGTTAAGTTCATTTTGGTATAGTCACATAATGAATAAACTTGTTTCAATTATTTAATATTAAACATGTGACAGAATTTATGACCTGACTAGGTATATATATAAATATATATACCCAAGTAAAATGAACATACACATGTACTACTTTCTATAGTATAGCCGATAGGTACTGTTCTCGCACTCTTTTCTTGAAAGTCGAAATGGTACGACACTTATGAATTGAAGAAGCGCTCGTGGCCCCGCGGTCTCAGTGTTCTGTAAACGATCACTGAGTTACGCAACTTTCACTATGGCTGGTCCTCGGATGGGTGACCACTTTGTGGCATTTACATTTGCGAGCGTTTCCGTGCTTCGGAAGGCACGTTAAGCCGTTGGTCCCGGTTGCCAGTAAAATGGCAGTCGTTAAGCCTGGTTGAAGGCCTTATGGGCGGCTTGAAAACTTCAACAGCAGGTAGCCACAACTCGCGTCTGTCTATTTCAACACGGCAATGGGCTCACCACCTATTACGTGAGATAGGAATCCACACGGTGAAAAGTGGGCATATAATATGCCTCTGCCACCCCTTCGGGGATAAGGCGTGATGGATATTTATTTACTTATGAATATTAGCAGGAAGCGAGTTCCACAGCCTGGCCGCGTGAACAGTAAAGGATTTAGAATAGAAGTCCGTTTTGTGAGATGGACAATTTAAGCGAAAAGTGAGGTGAGACCTACATGGACATCAGACTCAATCATGAAAGAGAAACGTTCCCGTAGATAAGAAGGATAAGAGGGATTATGTAGGATATTATATAGAAGTAACAATATCCGAGTATTCCTACGAAGTCGGATTGGGAGCCTCTTGAGATTTTCGCGAAACTGCGAGACATGATCATACTTAAGTAGATTAAAAACAAAACGAATGCACAAGTTTTGCAAGCGCTCAAGTTTATTTAAAAGCTCCTCAGTAGCATCCAAGTAACAGGAGTCCGCATAGTCCAAAATAGGTTGAATAAGGGATTGAGCCAGTGAAATTTTGGTTTTGAAAGGTAGGAGACTCTGAAGGCATCTTAAAGTGTGAAAAGTAAAATGCACCTTTTTACTTACAGATTCAATTTGAGCTTTCCAGGATAAGTTTTGATCTAATATGATGCCAAGATTTTTAGCGGTACTGCTGTAAGCTATGGGAAAACCATCAAGCAGAATAGGCGGAAGAGAAGCCGTATCTAGACCACTAAGCATTTGCCGGCTGCCAATAATCATGGCCTGAGATTTGCTTGGATTTATCTGAAACCTAAACGACTTAGCCCACTGGCTATTAGCGTCCAAGTCGCGATTCACAGCAGCAATGGCAGTCCTATATTTGTTCAGAGCAAAATGACGATACAGCTGCAGATCGTCAGCATAGAGATGGAAGCTAGAGGAAATAACTCGTACAGCAGAGTTGATGAAAACTGAGAAGAGTAAAGGAGATAACACCTGAGGTACGCCAGCGCTGAGGCTACACCATTCTGAGTGAAACTCATTAAGGCGAACACACTGCGATCGGCCCCGAAGATAAGATTCCCAGGCCACAGCCTCCGCGGAGAAATTGAGGGATTTTAGGATTCCTAGGAATATATCAAAATCCACGGAGTTAAAAGCACTACTGAAATCCAGTAGCACCATGACCGTGAGCGATTTTTTGTCCATGGCCCAACGGATATCATCCGTGACCTTAACAAGAGCCGTCACGGTACTGTGACCAGGTCTAAAACCAGATTGGAAAGAGCTAAGGAGGTTATTCAGTGTTAAGTAACTTGAGAGCTGACGACGTGCTAAATGCTCAAGGACTTTTGACAGGAAAGGAAGAATGAATATGGGACGAAATTGAGACATTTGTGCAGGATTTGGTACCTTGAGTAGAGGAATTATAAGTCATTAATTCCAGACGATCGGCAATCGATAGTTAAAAAATTATGTAGTTCCTGATTTAACTGAGTTTTAATGATGATTGTTGTGAATATAATTTTAAATATTGTTTTGGAAGTCATCGGATAAGCTGGATTTAAATTTATCTTCATCATTCTCCTTCTCTCTTTTTATAACCTTTTTAGCAATATTAATATAAGGTAAAGGCACCTTATTCCGCGATATTTTCACCACAACTCAACAGAACATTAAAAGTGAAGTATTTGGTAAACTTTTCAGTAAAATTGGGTATAAACATCAGCACTGTTATTTATTTTATTTTTGAAATATACAACAGTTTGGCATAAAGATGTCTATAAAAAAATTCAATGATATCAAAATAGATTCTAATAAAATATATTATTCTAATTCCGATGTATTTGGCACCTAATTCCGAGTGTACAAAATAAGATGGAGAGAGGACGGGCAATAATCTTATATATTTGTTGTCTTTGGATTCAAATCAGTCCATCTCCAGGATTTTGAAATTTGTTTTTATTTTTTGTTTTATTGTTACATTGTTGAATGTCGTCAAGTTCAATTTAGTATCTTTATCTTTTTGTAAACTAATAAGTACTTATGTTATAAAAATCTAAATACTATAATTAACATTCACAAATACTATATTAAATACAATTAAATCAATAAACCTTATTCTTTAGCACAAATCATTAGACCCATCACCTCACTTCCACGATCAGGTTGTATTAAAATAAAAGTTAGCACACTTATGTATGATATGGGACCTAGATAACTCATAAAAGTAATCATTTATTTCTTCGTATTAGGTAGGTACATTATTTTACAAACAGAGGAAACATTCCAACTTCGAAACAGACATTAGCAGATTCCGGAAATATTGGTTCCAACTCAGGATACATTTATTTTTCTTTAAGGTATGAATTATATTAATGAACAGAAACTGATTGCATAAAAATAGTAACTTTAATACTTTAGCGTTGCAAATTGTTAAATTAAATCATTAAAATTAACACTTCAACTTGGGCAAAATAATGAACAACTATACACTTATACAATATGTTACGAAAACCCTGTCCGACCCGTAAAGGTATTGGTAGGTATCGAGATGTGATTTTATTCGTGTAATCTTTTTAGAAATTACCCCTTACCCTGAATATAATTAATTAAAAATTAATATAATGTGGTAGCTTACATGGCAAGACAGAGTAAGGGCTATTCGGAACTGCAAGGTCAAAAGTTCAGCTTACACCTGCCGGCGGCTTCTTTTGATATCAAATACACTCGTCGCCGCATGCCAACAAAGGTGCTGTCAGTTTTTGAAAATTTGCTATATTTTAACGCCCGGACTGCAGAGATATTTATAAAGGAGTGCAACAACTGTCCTGGCAGCTGGAATATTTAGATTTGAAAGACAGAAGGTAATGTTAGATATACCCTATCCTAGCCCCTCTCCTTTCTCGTCCTTGTCCCAACCCTAAATCCTTTTCCTACCTCATCCTCTTCCTATCCTCTGTCCGCCAAGCCAATGGTTGCCGTGCCTATGTGCTGCGTGGCTAGGGGCAAGCCTAGTCTGAACGTGCCTTATTGCCCTGGGACCGGGCGACCCCAGAACAAGGCTAGCCTTACCTAGATTAGCGGGGCTCTGTCAAGTTGGATGTGATATTTCCCTAGCTAATCGTGGGAAGGCAATGGTTTTCAAAAATAAAATCCAGAATGGCGGCGACGTGGTTCGCCACCCGTCACGTCTCGTTTCCCATCGAGGCGAAAAGAGGACTTACGATAGCCACTTTGCTACTTTGAATGTTAGAAGAGGAATGAAAGACAAAATTGAAGAGGTATGCGAGATGATGCGAGAGATACGAATTGATGTTCTGTGCGTAAATGAGACAAAAAGGACAGGGTGTGACACCACCACACACGGACCCCTCACGGCTTACTGGTCAGGTGTCACTACTACCAGTCCAGCGTGCCAGGGTGTCGGTGTACTACTGTCTGCTAGAATGAATGAATGTGTGACTGAATATGAATGTGTAAGCCCAAGACTCCTTTGGTTGAGGTTGAAGGTTGGACTCACCCGCATCTTTGTTGTAGGAGTTTATGCTCCGCAAGATGCGCGGTGGCGTCGATCACCAAAAGACCAAAGTGAGAGACAGGCATTTTGGGAGAGTGTAAGTGATGTTTTGAGTAGATGCAAACAAAATGAGAGGATTGTAATGTTAGGTGACTTTAATGGTTGGGTTGGAGTGAAGTGTGATGGATATGAAAGTGTATTGGGAAAGTTTGGTGACAAGCGAGAGAATGAAAATGGAGAAAGTCTGCTTGAAGTATGTTTGAAGAGGAATCTTGTGGTAACTAACACCATGTTTGACCACAAAGATATCCACTTGTTTACGAGACATGAAGAAAATCAGAGAAATATGATCGACTTTGTGATTGTAGATGCAAGGATGAGAAAGAAAGTCTTAGACACCAGGGCTTACCGCGGTGCCGGGATTGACACAGACCACTTCTTGGTAGTTAGTCGAGTAAGAGGTCTGTTTCGACGGTGGCGGCATCGTATGTATGAACCTGTTAGTGTATTAGAGTACATAAAAGTCGAGAATTTGCAAGAGATAGGCATTAAAGAGCAATTTATGTGTAAGCTGAGCAAGAAATTTGAAAATTCTGATGAAGTGTGTGAGATCGAAGACGTATGGAAGTCATTTAAGGAAGGGCTCTTAGAAGTTGCGATTGAAGTGTGTGGGGTAAACAAGAGAAGCCAACGATGTAAGGGAAAGAGAATGAGTGTAGAAGTCCGAAAGGCATTGTCTGATAAGAAAAAAGCATGGTTAGATTGGCTGACTACAAAAGTCAATCAAAGAATGCAGAAGGCAACGGATGTGGACCTAAAAATGAATGGTGAAAGAGAAGTACAAAAGGTAAAGCGTGTTGCAAAAGAGGTGATGAAAAGAAAGAAAGAGAATGACAGAGATGATTTTGATAAAAGGTTATCTGATGACTTCCAACAGAATATGAAATTCTTTTGGAAGTCCATAAGAACAGTGAGGTGTCAACAGACGACATCACATTTCAACCTTATCAGAAACCATGATGGTAGTCTTGTGAAAGGAGAAGTATGTGTGTTAAAAAGATGAAAACAATATTTCGAATGCTTGTTTGAAAAAGAGGATATGCAAGTACATACTAGTTTTTGGGAAGTAAATGTAATTGGCAAGGAAGAAGTCATAAGTATGGAAGAAATAGTGGAAGCATTGAATAGCATGAAATTGGGAAAGGCCGCGGGACTCGATAGGATCTCTGTCGAGATGCTGAAAGCGGGACAAGGCGTGGTAGCTTGCCAGCTGTACTGCCTTTTCAACCTTTGTTGGAGGTATGGCAGCGTACCAAGAGATTGGTGTAAGGCTGTCATCGTGCCGCTTTATAAGGGAAAAGGGTCACAGCAAGAGTGCAAAAACTACCGCGGCATAAGCTTGCTCAGCATCGTCGGCAAATTGTTTACAAAAATTTTGATAAAAAGAGTGATGAATGAAACTGAAGGAAAAATGTGGGATGTACAAGCAGGATTTATGAAAGGAAGGGGATGCACGGATCTGGTCTTTTCCTTACGATGCGTAGTAGAAAAGCTTTTGGCGAAAAGTCAAAAAGTCTATTGCGTATTTGTTGACTTAGAAAAGGCCTTTGATAGAGTGGTGAGAAATGAACTGTGGTCAACACTGGCCAGGTATGTAGTAAACAGCCACTTGATACGAGCACTGAAATCTCTCTATGAGGGCTCCAGTGCTTGTGTCAGGATCAACGGAGCTTGCACAGACTTTTTTCACATTGAAAAAGGTGTGAGACAGGGTTGTGTAGTGTCGCCGTTGCTGTTTAACCTATACATGGACAGGTGCCTTAAAGAACTGCAAGAAAGTACGTATGGTATAAAAATTGATGAACTGACCGTCAAGTACCTCCTATACGCCGATGATCAGGTAATACTAGCATCATCGGCGGAGGAGTTGCAGTTGATGGTAAAAATTATGCATGATTCGTTAATAAACAAAGGAATGAAAGTGAATGTAAACAAGTCGAAAGTAATGGTTTTTGAAAGAGAGGTAAGTACGACAGATTGCTCAATTCTTGTGGAAGGAGAAAGAGTAGAAAAATTTATAAAGTATAAATTCTGGGCCATTTGGGGGGCAAATCTGATTTTCCTAAGAGCTTAAAAACAACTACAGATTAGATTAATTAAGTATTTAGTCAGTAAGAAAGTAAGAACAGTAAGTCTACACTGTAAGACCAAATTACGATTAGTTATTTAATATATGTAAAATCCTACCAGTCCATGAAAAAGTGGAATACCTAATTGCGTTGGAACAAAGCAAAGTTAATAATCACAAAGAACCAATAGGTCATAAATACTATACTAGAAGGGTAAAGCGGGCTGCGACGATTATTTGTTTTATATAAAAAAAAAAAAAAAAAAAATTAATAAATAAAAAAAAAAAAAATAAAGCGTTCGTAGCCCCGCTACTGTGTTCTGTCAACGATCACTGCGTTAAGAACTTCTAAAATAAGGATGCGGATAAGTGCAACCTTCAGCCTCAACCAAAGGAATCTTAGGTTCAAACGTAGTACACCGATACCCTGGCACGGTGTACTGGTTGTGGCTACACTTGACAATGACCAGTTGGTTCCATGTATGGTGCACAGTGTCACATTCCTCTTTGTATCATTCACTTCTAGCGGTCACTTCATTACGTGTATTACGTCATGCATGAGCGAGATATAATTACCCTGGACAAGATACATATGGGAAAGACTTCCAAATCAATCATTCGTGTTTGTATGAGAACCGCGATTAGAGTGATGCGCATTTACAGACATTCGTTTTAGACAACTATTAGAATTTTACAACAGCGCTGAACCCCATCTACTACACTCTCTTCTAACTGCAATTTTTAAAGAGTGTATCTACGGGTATACCATAAAAGGTGTTCCACCATCTCTCAATTAGGTTTAATTTTACATAGATTATAACTTGAAAACCGACCTCCTGATGCCGACGGCTGGGACAAGCTCTGGCGTAACAAGAGCTTTTCTAGAGATTATCTCAGCTGGCAGATGAAGTTAACTGCAAGTACTAATATTATTCAGACGTTAACGCAAATAAATTAGTTATTATTATGTCTCTATCTTCACGGGCATCTTTTTTTTTATACGAAAATACCCGGTCTTTTGGTAGGCTTACATGGGGACATACTGGTCCAACACGCAGAGGCCCTTTGACAAATTTAATCTAATAGGAAACGGTACCCCCACTGCAGACAGTCCACGCCCGCCTTATGTAGAAGAACGATAATGGACCATGGGAGTTAAACTATTGTAAAATATACTAGCTACAAAATGGGCTATTGGGTTGGGGGTTAGATGAACTGGGTGATTATAACTATGGATAAAGGCGGCGTCTGCCATTTTAATATCTGATTATCAAAATGTTGGTAGACGTTTACTCGCCAACTCACGCCTAACAGGCATAATAAGCCTATAAGACGACAGAGGGCAACACCGTACAACCATACACCGGACAACATAATACGTTACATGTAGGTGTGATAGTGTGAGATTACCGGCTAGAAAGTGACAGCCAAAAGCGACGCGGTGATGGTACTAATCTCCAGGTGCGTGCTCACTATGCTCTGCGCTCTTCCTGCAACAAGACAAGATACCGTTTAGCCGGTGGCCGTCATAAGTTAGATTGATTGCTAAGAGCAGTGTGGCGCTTTTATGGTGGACGCGCGCCTGACGCGGGGGTGGTTTCCCTTTCTTCTTCTCATCTTGTAATAATGTGTTAATGTTTGGATAGACCGCACTTATTTAACGATTCTAAAGCAGATTTTAGATGCGATAGGGCCCCACCTACATATTAAAGGTCCAAGCCAGCTTGACCTGCTAGTGGTGCACCTGCTGACTTACGGATGAGGTCGTGGCGAAGAAGGAAAATTCAAGACAAGCCGTGTACTTGCCCGCCTGGCCAGCGTTTTCATAGTAAGGCCAAACCCTCCCAATATGTAGGCACAAACAAGAAACGGCCCCCAGTTCCTGGCAGTTCCACCCTCGATGACGGTAGCGATCTGGACAACGGCGGAAAAGCTGCCATACACGATTGACCTTGGCAACCTATGGAATTACCCTACAGCTGGATGAGCACCTTATCGAACTCGAAGTAGAACTGGCATTGGGTTTGTGCGAGCTCCGAAAAAAGGGGGAGCAACACACAGGAACACACTGCGACCTGTTCTACTTTCGGGAAAATGATATAGCAAGCATTGCTTCAGGCAGTATCGGCTTTACAAATGATACGATAATTAACCCTTATAGCCTTAGATTATATAAAAACCCAGATTACTAATGCGCGCGACAAAAATGCAGCCAAAAAATATACACTAGTTCGGGTGTCGGTCAATCCGCCCGCCAATAAAATAAAATAAAATAAAAATATCTTTATTTTGCATTAGACCACTTTAACGGCGCTTACAAAATGTCATACACTATTTAAAATATTTAAAGCGACCACCGGTTCGGAACGCGGCCCACCTGAGAAGAACCGGCAAGAAACTTAGGAAGGCTTTTTGTTTTGATGGCCTATTTACAATTTAATATTATTTAACACATTTTCCTGCAAATAGTCTGTAACGGAGTAAAAACCTTTTTCACAAAGCTTGTTTATAATAAACTTTTTAAATTTATTTAAAGGTAAATTTCTCAGGTCACAGGGAAGCTTGTTGTAAAAGCGTATACAGTTACCCTGGAAATAATCGCCAATCTTATGTAGTCGACTGTGGTGGACTGAAAGATTATTTTTATTTCTAGTGTTTATATTATGTTTATTACAGAGTTTAGAAAACTGTGATAGATTTTTCTGGACATACATAAGATTGGCAAAAATGTATTGTGATGGTACGGTTAGAATATTTACTTCTTTGAATTTTTCTCGGAGAGAAACTCTGGGGCCCAAATTATAAATAGCGCGTACAGCCCGCTTTTGTAGAACAAAAATAATATTTAAATCTGCAACACTCCCCCAAAGGAGAATACCGTAAGACATAATACTATGAAAATAGCTGAAGTAAACCATTCTAGCCGTATCCACATCTGTTAGAGTCCTGATCTTTTTTACAGCGTATGCAGCCGAACTTAATCTAGAGGCTGTCTTTTTTATGTGTGGGCCCCACTGCAAATTGGCATCAATAGTTATACCTAGGAACACAGTTGATTCTACAAACTCTAACACTTGTCTATTCAGTTGAACATTGGCCGCAACTTGTTTTACATTTGGTAGAGTAAATTTTATACATTTAGTTTTATTTTCATTAAGGCAAAGATTATTTGAGCTGAACCAATGAACTACTCTTGCAATTGCATTGTTTACATCGTCATAGTTATCTGATTGTCTTTTAATTTTAAAAATTAATGAGGTGTCATCTGCAAACAAAACAATCCTATTCCTGTCCCCTACATAAAATGGTAAATCATTAATATAAATGAGGAACAAGAATGGCCCAAGTATCGAGCCTTGCGGCACACCCATTGTAACCATGGATCCTACAGAACGTGTACCATTAATATCGACCCTCTGTATTCTATTGTTCAAATATGAAGACAGAAGCTTTGCCTCTTATTCCATAGTGGTGTAATTTTTTGCACAGCGTTTCATGTTGAACGCAATCAAAAGCCTTTGATAGATCGCAAAATATACCTAATGCATTGTGCTTGTCTTCCCATGCTTCATGAATACATTTTAATAACTCAACACCAGCATCGGAAGTTGAGCGCCCTTTCGTAAACCCAAATTGATTCGCATGGAGTATTTTATGACTATTAAAATGAGATAGCATTTGATTCAACATTATTTTTCAAATACTTTGCTCAAAGTTGGCAGCACTGACACTGGTCGGAAATTAGACGGCTCTGTAGCGCTGCCAGCCTTGAACAAGGGAACGACTTTGCTGTGTTTCATTAAATCAGGAAATGTACCACTAGAAACACAGTCATTAAACACAGTTGCTAGATGGGGCGCAATTACCTCAATTATACATGATGCAGTTTTGACCGATAATCCCCAAATGTCCGCGGTTTTCTTAATTTCGATACATTTAAACGTTTTTACAATGTCCTGAGCACAAATATCTGTGAATACAAATGCATCCCTGCGACAAAGAACAGATTCTTCTAATAAAAGTTCAGCGGAACTGGAAGATGCTTGAAGAGATTTTGTTGTCAATATAGGTACATTTTTGAAAAAGTGTTCAAACTCCGTAGCCACTTCCAGGTCCCCTGTAACATGGCAACCATTTACTTTTAAGTGGAAATCCCTTTCAGTCACTAAAGATCTACCGCATTCAGAGTTAATGATGTTCCAAGTCATTTTTATTTTATTTACAGAATTAGAAATTTTATTTTTAATTAAGTTTGACTTAGCAAGATGACACGTTTGTTTAAATATCTTTGAATAGTTTTTAACATATTCCTGAAAGGTTTGCCTAAAATTATATGATTTTTCTGAATATAATTCAAATAATTTATTTCTATTTTTAAAGATACCTGGTGCTGCCCAGTCACTGAAAACAGGACGACCACCAATCTGTAGTGTTTTTGAGGTAAAAACTTTGCCAAACTCATCATTAATCAAATTAAATAAGTGTTTATATGACTGGTCTACACAAGTGAAGTTAGGTAAATATGGTAATCTCTTTAATACATTTTCTTTAAAATTATTCAAACGACTTTGGTTAATTGGTACATATTTAATTTGTTTTTTGCTGACTTTGTTACTACTTTTAGGAAATTTTATCCATTGACCACGATGATCTGACTCCACAGGATCCACAATACTTTTATCTATAGGTTTAATATCAGTAAAAATATTTTCAATACATTTTACACTGGTGGCTGTAATACGAGTGGGTTCTAAGAATGTACTATGCAGATTAAAGGATTTAAATAAATTTTTCATTTTATTTCTCTCTGATGGAGTTAATGATGTATCTAATATATCAACATTAAAATCTCCACAAACTATTATAGATTTCTTAGAAAAAAGCATTTGAACAGTGCTTCTTCAAGCTTTTCTTCAAATTTAATGTAAGAAGCATCAGGGGGACTGTATACGCTTAACATGATGAAATGCTCAAATTCAATACTGGCAATCTCAATAACTAGCTCAATGGAGAGGGCTACTAAATCCTTACGTTCTTTAAATTTTATGTTTTTATTAATTAATATTATTAAGAGCCTCCACGTTTAGAATGTTTTCTATTGAACGAGCTAGCAACCTGGTGATTTACGAAGTTCAACAATGTGATTTGATGATCTTTTAACCAGTGCTCTGTAGCACAAAAAATATTAATAGAATTTGCATTAATGTATAGCTCTAACTCTAAATCTTTACCATTTCTTAAACCTCTAACATTATGGTGCACCAGGTTTATAAAAACAATATTTTTACTAAGATTATTCTCAGGGGTCAAATGACCGTGTTGAATCATCGCGACGCAATACGGCCATTGGCGCACACGTGACGCACCATACGGTCATTGGCGCACACGTGGCGCACACAAACGCAACGGCGTACGTAATGTACTCGCGCCGGGCGTGTCTTACCCACACATGGCTAAAAAAGTGGCAGCAACTTTGACGACACTCGTTGTACTGGACGCGGTATCTGGGTGTTTATATAATCTAAGCTTATAGCATTTCATTCATTCATTAATAACGGACAGGAAGTGTATATTTAGTGATGTTTCTGAGATACGTATTTCAATCAAATCGACTCGATACGCGCGGATACTACTTCAGACTATGTTTGAATGTTAGGAGTTGATGAGTCACATTACAACAATAATAATAATAATAATACTTGTACTCTCTTTGTACTTTCCTGCAGTCATGTATGAGGCAATGGAGAACAGACCTTTGCTTTCCAGGATGTCGTCAGACTGTAACAAATGGCTTGCCTATTGAGCGGGGTATATTCCAGGGCGACAGTCTCAGTCCTTTATGGTTTTGTCTAGCACTGAACCCTCTTAGTACTATACTAGAGAGTTCAGGGCTAGGCTTTCAGTTGCGAAGAGAAGGTCGAGTTATATCCCACTTGCTTTACATGGACGACCTTAAGCTATTTGCCACCACCAAATTGGAACTGATAGAACTATTGAAGTTAACAAAATCCTTTAGTAGTTCTATTAGAATGGAATTTGGCGTTGACAAATGTGCAGTCATGCATGTAAAGAAGGGTGGGATTGTGGAGTCTGAAGGTGTTGAGCTTTCAGATTCCATAATACTCAGATCTCTCTCCGCCACTGAGACCTATAAGTATCTGGGTATATCGCAGGCATTAGGAATTAACGAATCTGGTGTGAAACAAACATTGAAGGAGCGATTCTTTGGCCGTCTGAAAAAAGTACTGAAATGTCTTTTATCAGGCGGTAATAAGGTGCGTGCCTTCAATGGGTGGGTCATACCGGTCCTAATGTATTCCTTCGGTATACTTAGATGGACTCAGACTGAATTAGATGCCCTGGATAGGAAAGTGCGGTCCTTGTTGACCACATTTCGAATGCATCATCCTCGTTCATCAGTAATGAGGTTGTATATCCCTTGGAAGTGTGGAGGTCGAGGCTTTTTAAATGTCAAGACCCTCCATAACCGTGAGATATGCAACCTCAGAGAATATTTTCTCAATGCTGACACGAGGTTGCATCGCGATGTGGTTGCAGTGGATAATGGACATACCCTGCTCACGTTGGCTAAAGAGAATTGGCATAAACCTATAGTACTTGGTGTTACTGATCGCAAGGAGGTATGGAAGAGTAAGGAGCTGCATGGTCGTTTTTATCAGGCCTTACACAGGCCTGATATAGACTTCAATGCATCAGTATCTTGGCTACGATTTGGTGATCTCTTTGGAGAGACTGAAGGGTTTGTTTTTGCAATTACTGACGAAGTTGTAATGACAAAGAACTACAGGAAGTATATCCTGAAGGATGGTACGGTGGACATCTGTCGGGCATGTCATCGTCCCGGAGAATCCCTTAGGCATATTATTTCTGGTTGTTCGAGTCTTGCAAACGGTGAGTATTTGCATCGACACAACCAAGTAGCCAAGATCATTCACCAGCAACTTGCTCTTAAGTACAATCTTGTTGATTTAGAGGTACCATACTATAGATATGTGCCCGACCCAGTTCTCGAAAATGGTCATGTCACATTATACTGGGATCGATCTATTATCACGGACAGGACTATTGTCGCCAATAAGCCTGACATAGTGGTAATAGATCGATTAGAACGCCGTGCAATTATTGTTGACATCACCATACCTCACGACGAAAACCTCATGAAAGCCGAGGTAGACAAACAAAAGAAATATTTAGACTTGGCTCATGAGGTTGTCGACGTGTGGGGTGTGGATTCAGCGATCATTGTACCGATAGTCATATCTGTCCATGGACTTATAGCCAAGAGCCTTGACCAACACCTACAAAAGCTCGCGTTAAACAGCTGGATCAAGGGCCTGATACAGAAAGCAGTTCTTCTCGACACGGCACGTATTGTGAGGAAATTCCTTTCTCTGGAGCCCTAACCACCGGTAGCTTGGTCCCTGTACCCGATACCGGTGGGTCACTATTTTTTATATTTTTAAATGTATTTTTTATTTTATAGATATATTTAAAAATGTAATTGATATGTTGTATAAATAAATAAAGAGAATAATAATAATAATTGATTATAATATATTAAAATGGCAGACGCCGTCTTCATCCATAGTTCTAATCACTCAGTTCATTTAACCTCCAACTCAATAGCCCAATAGTAGTTAGCATATTGTACAATAGTTTAACTCCCATTGGAGATGGTCCATTACCGTTCTTCTACATAAGGCGGACGTGGATTGTCTGCAGTGGGAGTCCCATTCACTGTTACATTAAAATTCTCAAAAGGCCTCTGCGTGTTGGACCTCTATGTCCCCATGTAAGCCTCCCAAAAGACCGGGTATCTTTGTAAGAAAAAAAAAAGAAGATACCCGTGAAGAAGAAACAAATAATAATAATAATAATAATAATCTTTATTAGTAGAACATAGGTATACAATGATCTTAAATAGTAATTAGTTCACTATGTTTTGCCACTTGGGCATACAAATTATAATAATTAGTTAATGTCTATGAAATTAAAATATAATGTCCAAAAAATATAAAATAAACATGCATTAATAAATCAACAACAATTAATTAATTTAAATATTGAACTATTATCAATTTGTATTAATTACCAATTTAATTATTCAGTACATAATAAGATAGGCTAGAAATAACATTCTATTGTTTCATCATATAGAAATTTTAATTTTAATTAATAGCATTTATCAACTAACAATGATTGTATCGCTTTTTTAAATCTAGGTACAGACAGTGTCTTAATTTCCATTGGTATTTTATTAAAAATTTTTGGCGCCGTACCAAATATAGATTTTTCCATAAGGGCTGTGTTACATTTGGCATTACATAACTGTTCACTATATTGACTTCGGACTGGGCCTCTTCTAACATCAGCCACTCGTGTATACAGATTGGAATTAGTTTTAACAAAAACAAAAATAGCTGCTTCCATTATGTATAGGCACGGCAACGTAAGCAATTTAAATTTTTTAAAGTAGGGTACACAGCTATCTGTAATTTTCAACCCCAACATGGATCTGATACATCGCTTTTGCATTCTGAATACAGACTCCCTATCTGTCGAATGCCCCCAGAATATTACACCATATCTTAAGATGGATGCCACTAACCCATGATATGCCATCAAGAGTGAATCCTGATTTACTTTTTTCGAGAGTTGTAAAAGAGCATAAGCAGACTGACTCAATCTCTTGCATAACTGTTCCGTATGTGGCTTCCAAGTTAGTTTTTTATCAATTATTATACCAAGAAATCTAGCTGTGGTAGTTTCCTCTATTTTAAAATCATTGTATATAACATTAACAGTTGGGATGACACATCTTTGATGGAAATGCATCAATTTAGTCTTTTTAAGATTTATTATTAAATTATTATTGTCTAGCCATGTAATAATACTAGACAGAGAATTGTTTATATTATTTTGGTATTCATTAAGATTAGTACATTTAATTATTGCCGTGCTATCATCTGCAAACAGCACCATATTACAATATGTATGTTTAGGAAGGTCGTTTATGTAAATTAAAAATAACAACGGTCCCAAAACACTACCTTGTGGTACCCCATATTTGACAAATTCTAGGTTCAGAGTGATGTATGGTTTCTAGATTGCGCTTTGAACATATTCTTGAAATTTCTGTGTACTGAATTCGGTTACTTAAGTAAGATTCCATTAGTTTAAGACTATTCCATTAGTTTTAGACAACCAATTTGTGTTTCTATTTTAGTATATAAGACTGCAGTAGTATATAACCGAATACAACACTGTAGACATGCCTAACAAACACGAGTGCAAATGTGCACACTCGGTGGTGAAATACAGGTATTCCTCTCTTTTCATCTTAGTGTGTTCCCATTTACTTCCAAACCCTACCTAGATTTGGAGTTTGGGATTCACTTTAATTTCGTTGCTAGGAGCAACTATCGTTGGGCTTTTAGTTTTTCAAAGATAACAACATACAATTTTGTATACCTGCTTCTAATTAAACATATATCAAAACATGATTCAAAATTTTCCTAAATTCTACCGTTAATGGATGACAGGGGATGAAGTTTTCAAATATTTTCAAACAATGAAAATATTTGAAAACTGATGCAGGACGTGTCGAAGTATATCTATATAAAGACAGAAGTCGGATCTCTGTTGAATGAGATGGTTGCTTGATGATATTTGTTAGGTCAAGAAATTCCATCCGTTCACAAAGATGCACGATGGTTTCGGGCAAAGGCGTATTCTGGCAATGTGCATCGAATCAGAATGAATATTTGAAATATTAAGAATCTAATCCTAATCCAATGTTTAAAATAGTACGGATCAACTTGTGATACAAAGAACAACATCATAATCCATCTTTTGAACTTGAATCGCTAGAAGCGCCCGTAGCCCCGTTGACTCAGTGTTCTGTAAATGATTACTGAGTTACGCAACTTTCACTATGGCTGGTTCTCGGAGGAGTGACTACTTTGTGACATTTACATTTGCGAGCGTTTGCGTGCTTCGGAAGGCACGTGAAGCCGTTGGTTCCGGTTGCCAGAAACATGGAAGTCGTTAAGTCAAGTTGAAGTCCGGATGCGGCTTGAAAAATTTTAACAGCTGGTAGCTGTTATATATTATTCTTACTACTAATTTTACTTGTGTGCCACACCTAAAATTGTATTTGATTGAAGTTTATGGGTGTCAATAGGAAATAAACATAAATAAACATTGACTTCTGTATACCTACGTAGATATTAAAATAACTAGAAAAATAGTAAATATAGTTGTCAGAAAGATATTGAATTCTGGTTTTATACTCGTAGCATAATATAAACTTTCAAGTGTCGTGTATAATATAAATTCTGGTTTTATACTCGTAGCATAATATAAACTTTCAAGTGTCGTGTATAATATAAATCCTTGTTAAAGCAGTTACGATTGTTTTAAGCGACCTGTCCTCTCTGACTACCCCGTCAGGGATACAGCGTGAAGATAGTAAACTTATATTAGTAAGTGAGTACTTCAATTAATGTAAACAGTTATAGATGACTGTAGTTACTATATAAATATGTGATACCTATATGTAATATATTTATATTTTGTTAAATAGAAGGGAAGTGTTATGTATTTGTAGTTAGTTGCATATCATATGTAATAAACACATCCTGCGTCTGTCTATTTCAACACGGCAATGGGCCCACCACCTATTACGTGGAACAAGAATACACATGGTGGTGTGGTGAAAAGTGGGCATATAATATGCCTGTGCTATCCCTTCGTGGATAAGGCGTTATAAATAAATAAATGAAGATTTTTAATCACTACTTGTAAAATATGTTCAGTAACTTTAGCAACCATCGCAAACAACCGAGAACCAGACCAAAATGCCTAAAAACATTTTTGATTAATAATCGTTAATATACCGTAAGACCCAAGTTTTTTTTAATACCTTAAATCACCGGCCCCTACTCGACACGACACGCCTCGAGCGAACAATTCAACATAAGTCCAACAAACTTCCCATGTTGCGCTATCTATAACGAGCTTCCCGTGAACTTGCTCTAAAGCCGGATTAAAATGTTACATTGAGTGCTGCACCTCTGGTGTTGCAAACGTCCATAGGCACTGACAGTTCCCACTTGAGTAGTTAGTTGGCGGTGAAACGATGTATGTGATAGCGTTTACCCTGTTTTTCACGGACATATAGTATAACGCAGTCAGGCCTGCGATTTCTTGTACCCGGTAAATATTACGAATAACATATGCAATAAAATACTATGGATAGGAAAATTTCCTGCAAACTAATCTTGGGTAAGTGCGTAGGAAATTCAGCTATTAATATTTCCTGAACGACGCGCGACGCGGACAGGCCTCATCCTCCGCATGGAAGGGCAGACGGTTATGGATACGAAAGGTAGATTGGTAATTAATTCTACATCTTGTTATACGTATATAATCTTCTCACGTTCCACTGCTTGTCTTACCTTTCCATTTAGTACGAGAGAGGTATATCTGTGTTCAAAATAATGGTTGTAACAATGGACGACAGTTCATAACTGACGAGGACTGTTGATACAGCGAGGTGTGGATCACACACAGTGATTTTGCACGTTCAATATCCGCCGCCCGCTTGATGGAAAGCAGAGACGATCAGAAATATACTTCTCTTATAGGCCCAGAATCGTAAGGGGAGGGAAACACGCACGCACACGTCTGTGTGTTCGTTGCGCTACGTGAGGCGCTGAGACGGGCGCCACGTGAGGCGCTGACACGAGCGCTACGTGAGGCGCTGACACGGGCGCTCCAACAACTACTTTTCCAACAAAAATAACCTTATGGCGCTGGGTGCGAGAATCTTTGCCTCGATAACTAAATGGAATTCAAACAAGAGGGTATAACACTTCTCGCACGTCTGTCACGTCTAAACCTATCGTAAAGTAACTTGTAATGGTATTATATAAAGAAAATTATTTTTTCTCGTAGGAAAAGTACATATGGCCAAAATCACCCCCGCAAAGCTCACTTAAAATTAAAAAAATTTGAAATAATAAATATAATTAATTAATAAAAACAATCCCAATCCTAAAATATTAAGAATGAACAATCACCGCACACGCACCTTTATATATTTAGCATTTGACTAAATATATAACTACGTGTAAGCTGGCTCTAAATACATAGGTTCATTTGTTTACTTTTTAATATTTTGCAGCCGGGTTTTTTACATTTTTAATAATGTATTTTTATTGAGGTCAACCTTAAGAACGACCTCATCCTTACCACAACTAAGGTAAGCAGACATGGCATGTATGGCAGCCCCTAAAACAACAAATTCTAGTTTTATGCGCTGAAATATATTGAAATTTATAAAAAAAGGTTCCAGAGTTTGGTTACCATTCAACTGGTCAGACCTGTGGTTTAGACCAGGAGACGTTATAGTAAGTCAAAAAATGTCATCTTTAGGCCCAGGGTGCTTTCTCTTCAAATTGTGCATTCTTCAATATTTGATTACTGTAGGGGTACGTTACGTACAAAACCGTTACGACGAAATTTGGAACGCATTGTTTCAGTGACCCAATGGTTAATATACGGAAAAATATACCTAACGCTATTTGTAACCAACCGCTTCATACAACCAGCTACGTAAATGTATGTTCTGCACTGTCCATTTGTAACCAGTTACTGACAAACACTTATTTAATATTTATTTAATGTATTATCCGAAGAACTAGAAAAACTGCTGGAATTGAAATTAATATAAACAATTGTTTTCGTCCGAGTCAGAACAATATGCAATATTTTGCCGAGCTCAAAACGAGAAGGGTCGAGACCGTAAACCTTACGATTTCATTTCACACACTCGGCGAGTAATAATCTTTTGGCCAGTTGGTGTCTCAGAGTTTCGACTAGGTATGGATAGTGCGAGGCAAGATATATGACTACAAAACGTGCACATACTCGTATTCTGTTGGCTGTCGGCTGCGATAAGCTTTAACGATTTATAGCAATAAGAGGTATGTCCTGTGCCGAGAGTGTGGGTCCAGAGTCTGTTCGGAAGAAGCCGAGCGCATTATCACATGTACTCATATCGACTTTAAAACTGGGGAAAAGTATTCGACTGACTTCCTCGTGGTCAAGTGAACCCTCAGCATGTCGAAGATTAATCTTTAATTAAAAGACCATTACAAACAGTGGCTCCAGAAGTTCAAGAGACCGCTGATGTCTCTGCGTTGATTTTAAAACGGATACCATTTAGTGTTACTTATTCGCTAAAATAATAATGCCATTTGCACACGTTTCTTTAGGAGAAACAGTCAGGAAAATAATGTTCACAAAATAATGCAAAGGCTTTAGAATTTGTCATCTTTACACATCTGGCTGGACGCAACTCGAAGCGACTTACAGTAACTGAAACGCCCTGAAACCACACACATATAAATAAGGACACTGCAATAATTCACCACTGCAGATTCACGTTTAATATGTGGAAAATTATATTTTAAAAAATCATAAAACTCCCTGCCGGCGCACGATTTTCCCTCCTCTTACAATCCTGGGACCTTTAAGAAAAGCGTAGAAAGGCATATTTCTGGGCCGTCATGTTGAGAGTCGCTATCGGAGCCCTGTGGTTTGAGATAGCGGCCCTCAATCATGGGTCGTTGTCTTTGCTTACCATCAGGCGGACGACGCCATTTTGACGAGCCAAATATAAAAAATATATATAAATAAAAAACATAGAGCCGTTGACACAATAGCTACGTTAGTCAACTTACTGCACGCTTTACTGCTAACAATAAAACTTAAACTGCGTTTATTATGTCGTTGGTGTCGTAAAAAGGCTTTCATTGACTAAAGTTTATGGCGGCGTGCTTTAATTGTGTGCCGGTGCAGCGGAGGTGTGTCTGGGCGGCGAGCTGCACTTACTTATTGAAACAAGATGTTGCACGAGGGGACATTGCGTTACAGTCTCCATTCTCGTCAGACAATACTCAGTTTGCAACTCAAGATTCAGTATGTATACAGTGGGACTAAATTACAGAGTACCTTTCTTCGGCGTGTGTGACTACAGCGTAGCCTGTACTTGGCTTGGAACACGCACTCCCCGTCACGCACTCGTTGTCGACTGTTGTAAACTGAAGTAACTAATAATGTTAAGCTTCTTGATCAGGATATTTTTTATGTATTTGTTTAAAAGATCTGGTCTAAACAAATATAAATAAAAAAAAATCTGGGAGACTAATAGCTAAATATATGACAATACAAGACAAAGTAGCTGTACAAAGCCATTAATAAGTCTCCACAGCAAAATAACAACATGTAAAGTCCGAAAATACATAGATATTACTAATAGGTACTAATACACATGGTGAAAAGTGGGCATACAATATGTATGCCTCTGCCACCCCTTCGCGGACAAGGCGTGATAGATAAATAACTTCTATAACTAATCAGTAATACTAATTAACCACAATTAATATTAATTGTAATATCAATTGTAATATTAGGTAGTTAAATTTAACCTGCTATAATAAAATAAATAGGGTTTAAATTCATTTAAATGATTTTTAAATACACTTACTCATAATATGGCTCTTATCTCACCAGAATTAGGCACTTAATGATACCTATTATCAAACTGTGGCTTTTTGATTGTTATTATATCACTAGTGGAATAAGAGATTTTTTTTAATGCACTGTTTGAGATGCGCAACGCAAAAAAAAATACGCAACTTTCACTATGGCTGGTCGTCGGATGGGTGACCACTTTGTGGCATTTACATTGCGAGCGTTTCCGTGCTTCGGAAGGCACGTTAAGCCGTTGGTCCCGGTTGCCAGTAAAATGGCAGTCGTTAAGCCTGGTTGAAGGCCTTATAGGCGGCTTAAAAAATTTCAACAGCAGGTAGCCACAACCTGCGTCTGTCTATTTCAACACGGCAATGGGCTCACCACCTATTACGTGGGACAGGAATCCACACGGTGAAAAGTGGGCATATAATATGCCTCTGCCACCCTATCGGGGATAAGGCGTGATGGATATTTATTGTTTGAGATGCAATATTCTTAAAAATAAAATCGATACAACAAAGATCGAGTTCAATAGAACAAATAAATTAATAAACGTACCTATTGCTTGCTCATTTCATGCAACTTCGTATTTAAATAGAAAATTTCATCTCGTACGTGTATAATAAACAAAACTATTACTCAAATATAACATTTGTTGTCTCTGTGTTTAAAACTTTATACAAAAACTTTAACAAAAATAAAGAAACCTCACTCTATACCCTGTGGTAAACGCGCGGGCATAAAAAAAACTAAATGATTGTTTTTCCGCCAGTACCAAAAAGTTTCAAAATTCGTTTTCGCTGTTGAAATAAAAGTTATATATTAATTAAAATGTCTACAAGTACTAGTTACGAAGAAAACGATTTATGTAGTACCTACGCCGCCCGATATAAGATGTCAAGCCTTTTATTTGAAATAAAAGGTGAGATATAAGATGGCAAACTTCAAGGTAAAATATCTATTATAAAATATATATTATATTACTTTCTTTTTTTTTTGCATGTCAAATAAATTCTACGTCAAATTAACCCGTCCCGCATGGTTCCCGATGCAAAGGTGCCCATGACACAGGCGGCATTGCCTCTCTGAATAGCAATGGGCATCCTTTGCCTCAGGAACGACCCGGAACGAGGGTCACCATTATTTTGACGCATCCGTCGGCCGATTTCTGATATGAGGCTCTTAGCCTCTGATCCCCAACTGCCCAAAGTCTCCACAGCCACCGGCACAAAAATATATTGTGTCTCCATCGTCGCATACTTTAACCGCTTCTTACTAGCGGCGTCCTCCGCCGCCGCAGCCGGTGCGTGGATGGTACGACTAAGGTGCGAGGCTGCAACAGTGCAGACGCATGTGGCATCCTACACCAGGCACCTACCCTTTGTCCATGGCACCAAAGTTAAGCCGTCTGGTCGCTTTCCATCTGATCTGCTGAGGCCCGGGGGTTCCAGCACACAAGGTACATTGGCCGATATTAGAGCCCGCCGGACTAAATCATTGAGAGCGTGGTGTCTCGGAAATCTACCCGTGGAACGACGACAACTCAATGCGTGGTGACCATCGGCCCCGACCATGGAACCGCAGATGCATCTATGTGGTTCACACGGCTGCGATACAGCCCTAAGTCTAGCCAAATTGGCACCGCTTGCCCCATCCATCAGCTTTTTCAAAATTCCTTTAGCACCTATACCATCCCATGCCCGCTGAACACGTGTAGCCTCTGGAATATCCGCACCAAATGCAGACCATGCCGACAATGTCTCAGGCATATAGGGTATGCTTGCCCCGTCACCATTAGAAGAAAGGATGACAGTAACAAGGTTCTCAACCCCACAAGCCGACGCTAGGAAAGCCGCAAGTCCGACGTCCTGTACACGACGTATTCCAAGGCCCCCATATCTAACAGGCAAAGCCGCCTGCAGCCACTGCTGCTCATCCAGGGCGACATTGAGGATCGACATAGTGGTATCCTTTAAAGCGCAGTCGAACGAGGCGACACCCTCCGGGCATAGCCACGTTGGAGCAGTCCGCAACAAGTAAGTAATTTTAGGAACCGCAAAACACATACGTAGCAATGTTATCGCAACGTGGGGGGAAAGATGTTGTAAACGTTCGCGAGCGTCAAGAAGAAGAACGACACGAAAGGGCGCTCAACTTCCGATGCTGGTGTTGAGTTATTAAAATGTATTCATGAAGCATGGGAAGACAAGCACGATGCATTAGGTATATTTTGCGATCTATCAAAGGCTTTTAATTGCGTTCAACATGAAACGCTGTGCAAAAAATTACTCCACTATGGAATACGAGGCAAAGCTCTCGACCTTCTGTCTTCATATTTGAACAATAGAATACAGAGGGTCGATATTAATGGTACACGTTCTGTAGGATCCATGGTTACAATGGGTGTGCCGCAAGGCTCGATACTTGGGCCATTCTTGTTCCTCATTTATATTAATGATTTACCATTTTATGTAGGGGACAGGAATAGGATTGTTTTGTTTGCAGATGACACCTCATTAATTTTTAAAATTAAAAGACAATTAGATAACTATGACGATGTAAACAATGCAATTGCAAGAGTAGTTCATTGGTTCAGCTCAAATAATCTTTGCCTTAATGAAAATAAAACTAAATGTATAAAATTTACTCTACCAAATGTAAAACAAGTTGCGGCCAATGTTCAACTGAATGGACAAGTGTTAGAGTTTGTAGAATCAACTGTGTTCCTAGGTATAACTATTGATGCCAATTTGCAGTGGGGCCCACACATAGAAAAGACAGCCTCTAGATTAAGTTCGGCTGCATACGCTGTAAAAAAGATCAGGACTCTAACAGATGTGGATACGGCTAGAATGGTTTACTTCAGCTATTTTCATAGTATTATGTCTTACGGTATTCTCCTTTGGGGGAGTGCTGCAGATTTAAATATTATTTTTGTTCTACAAAAGCGGGCTGTACGCGCTATTTATAATTTGGGCCCCAGAGTTTCTCTCCGAGAAAAATTCAAAGAAGTGAATATTCTAACCGTACCATCACAATACATTTTTGCCAATCTTATGTATGTCCAGAAAAATCTATCACAGTTTTCTAAACTCTGTGATAAACATAATATAAACACTAGAAATAAAAATAATCTTTCAGTCCACCACAGTCGACTACATAAGATTGGCGATTCTTTCCAGGGTAACTGTATACGCTTTTACAACAAGCTTCCCTGTGACCTGAGAAATTTACCTTTAAATAAATTTAAAAAGTTTATTAAAAACAAGCTTTGTGAAAAAGGTTTTTACTCCGTTACAGACTATTTGCAGGACAGGGACGCCTGGAAATGATCTGCTGGCAAAATGAAATAATATTAAATTGTAAATAGGCCATCAAAAAAAAAGCCTTCCTAAGTTTCTTGCCGGTTCTTCTCAGGTGGGCCGCGTTCCGAACCGGTGGTCGCTTTAAATATTTTAAATAGTGTATGACATTTTGTAAGCGCCGTTTAAATGGTCTATGCAAAATAAAGATATTTTTATTTTATTTATTTTATTTTAAGACTTTCACGAGAACTGAGAGCATCAGGAACAGCGTCCAGAAAAATAGGAGAGCCCAACAGGCTGAAAGTGGAGGGTGTAAGTTCAATTAAGCCGGGAAGCAGAGAGTTTAAGTGGGCGCCGTGTATACGAGCTTCGGAGCCGCAGAGGAAAATCTCGCACTTTGCCGTGTTCTAAACCAAGCTCCCCGAGGCGCGGAATTAAAACTATAAGGTCCTGGGCAACCACTTCCGGTTTACCGCCTATAATGCCATCATCAAGATACCATAGATTTAAAGGTGATTTTATTTCCGAAATTAGTTCCTGAATAGCAAGGCTAAAGATGAGTGGCCCAAGCGGATCCCCCTGCTGAGCACCTACTTGTGAAAGTATTAGGTCCTCATTAAAAAAAAGATTTGATGGAAATTGATAGAGTTGGTGAAGGAAAGGGTAGAGAGAAGGAATCTTGTCCTTGACTGCGCTCAACAGAACGTCTCTTTCTAGGGTGTTAAATGCATTGCGAATGTCGAGCTTCAGAACTACGCACTGCGAGTTATTTGCATCCATTACGAAGGACCGTGTGGCATGGATTGCTGCTTCACATACCCGTTGCGTTCCAAAACCCAACTGATGCGGCTGCAGATATTCGGCCATCCCCTCCCTGACAGCACGACAGGCCAACTTAGCCGCCAGACGACGGAAAGTACTGCGGACACCATCCTTCTTCGCCAAGGCAAAAAGCGAAGCTCCGTATTTAAATGGGCAAACGTCGGGTTTCAAATGACCACCCAGCAAAAAGTTTGATAGCTTAGCCAAACCGGCAACCAAACGTCGTCCGTTTTCCCCCGCCGCCCCCGAAGTAAGTTCTTTTAGGTGCCCAGGGCGAATACCATCCAAGCCTGCTGCAGACCCAGCATAAAATGAGTCAAGTGCTAGTGCCACATCTTACGGCGTAACTGTAACGGCGGTGTATGACGCATCTGGTACCGGCAGGCTGCCAAGTGGGCGTGAAGGGGCGGGATGTTTAGCTTTCAAAGCAGCCAGCGTCTCGGGACCGCGTTGAGCCAACTCATCACTTGACATCAAAAGGCGAACGGCTCCTCTAAGGTCCCCCTCGAATACTTTCGACTCGATGGTTTTTTTTGTTGAACGCAACCCCGAGCCATCTGACGATCTTTCACCCTCGCTTTCAATGTGATGTGGGTCCGTGGTATCAATATTCACTTTTACTTTATAAGTCATATTGCCTGGCATAGATTTAGAAGGCACCCTCAAAGCACTATAAGCAAAGGAAAGCAAGGCGTACCAATCCTCGACCTCGTTATTTTCCACGCATCTATCTATTAGTGTACATAATTTGCCTGCCGCTAAGTTACGCGCACCCTTTGGTATATGTCGCATCACCGGTATGCTTCCCTTTAATCGAGCTAAATTTTTAAAATGGCACGTATTTAATGACTCTCCCACCGGTAATGTTTGTTGATTGACTGGCTGCAGAACTACAGCTGGCCTAATTCGAGGCACTTCTTTATGTATCCTAGCTATATGAATATTGAGGCCCCGTGAACTGAAAGTGCGAGTAGACCTCGGGCAGTATGGGCATGTCATTTGAGTTAATATCCCATTCATGTTTCCTAATTACAATAAAAGTAATTAATATAATACTAATACAAATTTAAAAGAACATTAAAATGTCTAAACTGACTAGGTTAAAATAGGTATAAAAATGTCACAGTAATGAATTAAGTAATAATTATAAAATAACAATTTAGAAAATTATAATTATAAACAGCTATTGCAATTTAAATTACCATACAGAAATTTTCAATGTCAGATTGTTTATAGAAATTAATATTAATAGACATAACTATAATCAGTTAATTCATGTAAAAATAGGTCAACCAAACAATTCACATATAAAAAATAAAAAAATAACAAAAATTATGATAGTAGGTGTTCAGGTGTTTAAAAGTCTATATATTTTTTCCTACCGGCAACTGTGCAAACACTGACGAAGAACAGCGGTTGGTGGGTAGATGTTTACTTGAAATAATGAATATTAGTTTTAATGACACACCTCAGTACCTTTATTTACAACAAATTATTAAATAACCTTAAAATATGAAAATTTAAAATATATTAATATAAGGAGTCCCTTTAGGCAAGGTTCCGAAGATACTGGCAGCGTTCCCCCTTTGAATAGCTAAACTAATTCTTTGGCCGAGGTAGCTGCCAGCTCTTCGGTCTCCTGTGATGTCGACTAACCTTTTTGCTATTTCTTTAAAAAGCCTTGTAGCCCTAGGACCCCACGGACCAAGGGTCTCGACACCGAATGGGACAAAATCATATTCGGAGCCTAGACTCCTGTATTTGCATGCTTTAGCTTTTTCAGCCGCTTCACAAGCCGCACCAGCTCTGTTGTTGGTTCCATGTAGATGGGAAGGGGCCAGCGTGTCTGAACAGGTTGCATCCCATACCAGCACCCGGCCCATCTTCCATGGAATCAAACTCATACCGTCCGGTCTCTTGCCATCGTCTCTTGCAATACCAGTCGGCTCAAGTAGACTTGGCACGTTGACAGTGGCAAGAGACCGGCGAATGATATCGTTTAGTGCGGCATGTCTCGAGAAGCGGCCTGCACTTTTTTGGCATGACAGTCCGTGATGTCCAAGCTTGTCGACATCACTGCCACAGGGACATTTATGAGGAACGCAGACCGGAACCCCAAGCCGTAGACAGGTTGCGATTCGAAGCGTGTCAGGCTCAAGAAATGTTCCTGTATTTGACGAAGGGTACGCGTGAAGCCAGTAGCCGGCCTCATGCGCACCCACAGCCAAAAGCCTAGCACGCGCCGAACCTGTACATTATAGAAAAGATCTGAAGTCGACAACAACACAGGTTATTGTTTTGATAGTATACAATTTTTGTCGAATAATATCTGTCCTTCAACACAACTGTAGTGACTGTATAGTGGTTATTTCAAACGGGATCAAACTGCCTTCAAGTGTTAAGAAGCGATTTAAGCGTACCGGAAAGAATCCGTCAGGAACAAAATCCAATAATCTGTCTTATGCTTGAGGTTAGTTGCATGAAAATTTAGTTTAGTTGTTCAGTATAACATATTTTGAAACCTCTTCTGCTTATATAAGGCACCATTCTCTCTTGAATCTACAGTGAGGATTTCGCAGCAGTTGTGTTTTCATGTAAATAATGATGTATTTACATATGTATAGGATTGAGTTGCAATTTTCTATCTCTTTCATCCGTTTATATATTATTGCCGTTTTATTCAAAAACCCTTCCTTGACATTTGATTCACCAGATAACACATACACACCTTCTTTAACCTCTTTGTATTATTTTTTCCCTACAAATATCTATTTGTTTTATTTAGTATTATATTATTCATAAGTGTATTGAAAAGCGTCGTATGGTACACGTGTGTAATGTTGATTACCGTCTTCGGCTCTCTTAAGACCCTCGCCTTACGGCTCGTGTCTCAATAGCGCCTCAGCGGTAATCACCAACTTTACACACTTGTACCATAATCTACTATTATTGACGACGAATATGTTATGTACAATGTAGATCTTTCACGCAACATTCTGTTATATCCAGCACATGACCGATACAAGAAATTGTTATGGCGATAGTTAGTGGGTGCCGAAGGAAGAGTAAACATAGGACCGTTTCGCAAGAGATGTCTAGTGTATATATAAAAAAAAAGACGTGTGGCACTCGGAGACTGCCGCGGTAAAGCTATTGCATAGCATTTTTTATCAACTTATGTAATTATAATTATTTATTTATTTTATTTATGCAGTATTTTTTTTCCTTTGTTTTTCTTTGATATTAATTCAAGTTACACTTTTTGAGCGTGGTGACCGATAAGAAAACAATTTTTTTTCTTTTATTAAATAAATTAGAAGTTAATATTGTTCAAAATATTTTTATTATCTTACAATATGTGGCGACCAGCGCCACCTAGCGTAAAGCTATCGAACTACATCGATACTAAGAATCCTACATCGCGCTATGAGAGTTCTCACGCTGAAGAATGATATATACAACAGCCCAACATCAACCGTTGGGCCGCGGCCCGCCAGGCGTGATCACCTTGCCTGGTCGGAGGATCCTCCCTTTGTGTCGGAGGAACATCTCCACCCGTTCCTCCACAGTGGTGACCCCGACGTGATTGGAAGCAGCCTTCACGGAGCAGATCAGCAGCATTATCGCCACCATCACAGCACTCCAGTATGACGGTAATTAGTCTCAGCCAGCCAGCATCTCCGGCCTCATCAGGGATACCACTAGCTAGAAGCGACCGCTCCAGCCTGGTTACCTCCTCGGCCACACCAGCGTCTAGGCACAGCACACTGCACTACGGTCAATGTAAGAAGAGTACACCTCTCCCGTCTACGCAGCAGCCAGCCACTACGCAGCAACCACCCCGACTCACTGGGGTTACCTCACCGCGCACCGCAGCACTGCACTCAGCCCCGACTCACTGGGACTAGCAGCATTCGATTCCGACTCACTGGATTCAGCGGCATACGATTCCGACTCACTGGGATCAGCGGCATACAGTTCCGACTCACTGGGACTACACAATCTGGCACTGGCGCAAATCACAACAGACGAAGACAACAGACTCATACTCACAATTGACCTCCGGTCTCGGAAGGGAGTGATGTGGCGACCAGCGCCACCTAGCGTAAAGCTATCGAACTACATCGATACTAAGAATCCTACATCGCGCTATGAGAGTTCTCACGCTGAAGAATGATATATACAACAGTTGGGCTGCGGCCCGCCAGGCGTGATCACCTTGCCTGGTCGGAGGATCCTCCCTTTGTGTCGGAGGAACATCTCCACCCGTTCCTCCACACAATACATGTAGGTTATTCGGGAATATTTATCATTGAAACTATAGGTTTATGGTAACTGAAATAAGAAACATAAGTTTGAGACTTTATATCTTCTAAATATCTGGAAAATACCGCGTCAATGGTGGTCCCATATTTTGTTGTGGATTCTTGTGGATTATTATTCCTTTTTTGAAATTCAATATTTTCGAAAGAAAAGCTGTCAACCGTTCTGATTTTTTATCCGCGAAGTTGATGTTGAAATCGCCAGCCAAGATAAGTGGAAATTTATTACCATTTGTACCAAGTATTTCGAACGTAATAAAAAAAAAATACGAGTACAGATATTCACTGTTGTACGTGCGAGCTTCGTAGAGTCGTACCATGAAGTAAATACAAAGAGGAGGTGTCCTAACGGCGAAACTCTAAGCAGGCATGAGTCACCAGATTGCGGGGCGAAGAGGGGGATTACGCATGCGCAGTAACGCCGATACAACCAATGCCACCTAGAGGCGATTTGCAGAACTAAAGAGACAAGCGTGATATTTCAAAAAGTCATTAAAAGTTCTGCTATTCATCAATAGATACAAAATGTCAGCAAATTCCCGACGATTTTGCAATGTTAGGAAGTGATGTTTATCACACGACTCGTTCTAATCTGAAGCAGATGATTTAATCCGTTATTTTAGATGCTTGAGAGAAAGGAAGTTTATTCCTTACACAATTGACTCTATAGCTACATACATTAAACATATCCAGATATAAATACAGTTTTCTTTAAAAAAAGAAAATAGCTCGTACACACACACACACACACACAGACACACACACTTATACACACACATACATATATATACTCAATCATTACATTTTGTATACATATAATAAATTAAGTCGGAGAGTAAGGGTTAAAAAGGATACCATACAATAAAGAGAGGATGTGAGCATTCCGGTGAAGGCGGATAGGTAACCACTTGAGTCTATTGCGATACTCAGAAATGTGATCATATTTGCGTAATCCAAATATGAATCTAATGCAATAATTTTGAAGTCTCTCAAGTTTATTTAGTTGGTCTTCAGTGAGATCTAGATAGCTGGCATCGGCATAATCAAGGATAGGAAAAAGAAGTGATTGAACTAGCGCAATTTTAGTTGTAATTGGTAGAAAATTTCTCAGTCTGCGCAAGGACCCTGAAGCGGCAAATATTTTGCGTCTGAGCTCCTGCAATTGAGGACCCCAACATAAACAAGAATCTATATCAATTCCTAGATTTTTGAAGGAGTTACTGTACGATAAAGCTGTTCCATTACATGTAAGTTTAGGTTTCAGTGTCCAGTCGATTCTCGAAATCATTCTAGGGCAGCCAACTATTATAGCCTGAGTCTTGATCGGATTAACCTTAACTCCGTGAGATTTACTCCATCTGCAAATTTTATCCAAGTCTGTATTGACATTGCCAATAGCTATGCTCAAGTCATCCAATGAAGCTTGGAAATAAATTTGAAGATCATCAGCATATCATAAGTGGTAGGAAGAAGATTAGTCCTTTGTGATAGAGTTTATAAAAAACTGTGAAAAGTAAAGATGACAGAACGCCGCCCTGTGGCACCCCAGCTGACGTACTACACCAAGACGAAAAGACATCTTCGACATTAATACGCTGCCGGTGGCCAAACAGGTAACTACAAAACCAATCAATCACCGTTGGAGATATGTTAATTGAGCAGAATGTATTGAGCAAGACGTCAAAGTCTACTACCGTATTAAAGGCATTACTAAAGTCTAGCAGCGCCAAAACTGTTAACATGCCGTTCTCTATACCCACTCTTATATCCTCAGTAATATGTACTAAGGTTGTTGTAGTACTGTGTCCTGCACGAAACCCAGATTGAAAAGGGTTTAACAGTTTATTAAGGGAAAGGAAATTAGTGAGCTGAGTTTGAACAAGTCGTTCTAGAACTTTAGACAAGAATGGCAAGATAGAGATAGGACGATAGTCAGAAAACGAGGAAAAGTTGGATTTTTTGGCAATAGGAATAATTAGAGCATCTTTCCAAGAAATTGGGAAGACACTGTGGATTATAGAGAAATTCAGGATATGACAAAGAACAGGAAGGATTTCATAAATTTTGGGAATAATCATTTTACGGCTAAGACAGTCGATACCTACTGCAACAGAACTAATGGACTGAGGAAGGAAAAGGATTTTTTAATGTTTTCCCTTCCTAGAAGTCCTTTGAGGCTCTTATAATTAACTCCAGAGCTTTAGACGCTTTATTAACTATTGACGTAATATGACAGTCACACGTTAATTTTAAGTCATGAATTACACCTAGATCTCTAATTTTATTAACATTCATTAACTTACAATTCTTGAGACAATAGTTATACTTAATAAGACTTAAAAAAAATCATATCATCTGCGAAGTTGAGTATTGAGGAACTTTAAAAACATTTCTGAAAATAAGATATGAAGATAATGAAGAGTAAAGGACCTAACAAGGAATCCTGCGGCACACCACTAGGAACAGACTTCAGATTTCGGATATATAGTTACCCAGAACCACAGCCTTGGGACCAATTTTCATCGTAAGAGATAAACCATCGCAATAGATCACCTCTAATCCCGGCACTTCCCAGTTTCATAATCAAGATTGAATGGTCTATTTGGACAAATGCCTTGCTGAAATCAGTGTATATTACATTCATTTGGTACCCGCTATCCAAAGTGAAATTTAAAAAGTCATTGAGTATTATAAGGTTACTGACTGTTGATCTGCCTTTGAGAAACCCATGCTAGGACAGGGGAAATTAGTATTTTAGAGAATTTTATAGCTGTTCATAAACAATTTTTCCAAGAACCTTTGCCACCACACACTGTTTAGAAATTGGACGGTAGTTAGTCTCAACATTATTTACATATCAGGTAGAGGATCTTCGCTAATAAGTGAATAGTGTCCAATAAATTTTAATTAAACTTAAATATGCCAACTTGTTTCAAAACGGAACTTGAACCCTTGAACCTTTGCGTAACCAGGGCAATGCTCTAAGCCATTGCATAATCTATCACAATTGTACTTACAAAAACAAGTTGAAATTCTCCTTCGTAAGCTGTTTAGCAACTCTAATAATATCAATAAACCTTATTGAATTACAATTATTTTCACATCTCCAGCAGCAAAAGGGCACTTTTGCTTCGTCAAATCTTGAAGGAAAAGCGACTTTTGCTGCGAGCATAAGGCAAAGTAACTAGTTAAATAAATTTGAAATAAGCAATAGCGCAGTCTGAAACTTAAGACCAGCGCTGGCCGTACAATTATGTTATTTAATTTAGGTGAAACCATTTTAATTTCACGGACGTTTTATATAAAAATAATAATCTCTATATAATTCAGCAAACAACAATTGCGCGTTACAAAAAATATCATTATAAAGTATTTAGTTTTCAAAAATTGACATGCATTGTAATTTCGGACCGCAGCTCTAAAATAATCTGTATAATCCGTGGACAAAACGGGAAATAAAAAATCTAGATCGTTTTGATTATTCGACTTGTGCTTAGGGTTAATTGTGATTAATTTCAGGTAGCAAATAGTATTCTCGATGGAGAGGTAAAAAGTTGTATGTACGAGAGCAAAATTATTAGACTTATTGCAATTTTAGGCGTTTTATTAATTTTAATCTACTTTTAAGTGTTTCTTGAGTGTTGATAAACGTTTTGGAATACGGACATTAGACTACTTCGCTGGTTCGCGATTGGTGCAAAAAATACTTTTTGCGCACTTTTTGAACAAATAACTATTTTATACATTAATGCGATGAACTAAACTCAACATCGTTTGGCGCAGCAGTCCTCTCCCCGCACACAATGGGTTCGGTCATATCAAATTGTATGGTTGTTTATGTATTAATGTTATATGTTACTGGTACCAGAGAATGATATACTTTATAGATTGATAGTCAGCATATTATTCCCCAACATAAGAAGAGCCCTACATTGGAGACACCCAGTTCCACAGTAACATCAAGTCACGGGTTGAACCAACTTGTCTTTCTTCACTTTTATAAAAATAAATGACAACAAAAGTTCGCATACTAATTGTTAAAAATTTTATTCAACAAATAGTGACCTAGACAGATGTTCTTATATAGCGAGCACAAGCCGCTGCTATAACGTGCTCTCTTGATATTAATTAATGTTGGTCCAAATAATTCATAGTGAAAATATTTACCTTTTTAATTTTGTGCGGCGAAGCTTTTGTGTTGTCATTGTTATAATATTTTTCTCATTTCCCTCCAGCAGGAGGGGCGCTGACGTGGCAAGACCGTTGTCACGCGCCACGGAGCCGGCAAGTGTAAGATTAATAGTTGGTGCGAGTGTTTAGCGTGGCACTCTTAGCGTTGCATTCTGTCACTAGGTACTACTTTATAACAAAATGTACCAACAATGTGTTTAATGTTCCACAATGCACAATCGAATTGTATTTAGATTTAGAAGCGAAGGCATCGGATATACCCATTAATTGTTTAATAAATTATCTACTCGAATCTGCCCAAAGGAAACAGAATGACTGAAAAATTAGGGAATTAAGGAAGTGACACAACATTACTATTTAAAAATGTGTTTTTTGCTTTTCGAAGTATTCTCCACGAAATTTGACACATTTTTCCATACGATGGAACCAATCATTATAGCAAAAAAAAAAAAATTGAAGCAACCATTCCATTGGGAAGTTGGGGTATCCAAAATGGCCGTTTTGTAGGCGTCCACAGCTTCTTCTTTCTTTTAGGGAAAGTATAGAAATCATTAGGGCTTAGGTCGGGGCTGTACGGCGAATGGTCTAATAATTCTATGTTTTCTTGCTCTAAAAACTCTTTTGTTCTGTGCGCGGTGTGAGAACTCGCATTGTCGTGATGGAGGATGATGCGGCGGTTGCAGTTCTCTTTATGGAGTTCAGAAACGACCTGTGGCAAACAAATGCTAGCATACCATTCTGCATTAACCGTTCTTTGTCCCTCAAGAGGAATAGTCGCAACATGGCCGGTTTTGGAGACAAACGTGGCCACCATTTTTTTTTCAACACTCCGTGAATGAACAATTTTTGTTGGCTTTAACTCAGTTTCGAACACCCAAACTCGTGACTGGTTTTTTGTTTCGGGTTCGTACGCGTATATCCAGGATTCGTCACCTTATACGATGTTGTATACAGCATTTGAGGATCCTGCGTGGAATCTTTCGAGAGTTCTGACGCACCAAGTAACGCGAGCCGCTTTTAGCTATTCACAGAGCGAATCCATCGGGAAAACAACTTTTTTACACCTAATTGTTCATGCAAGATTATTTGTATTTGACTCATGCCAATGTCTAAAGTTGCCTGAATTTCGCGGTATGTCACATGTCGATCTTCCTCAATCAGCTTACCCACAGAATCAACGTTTTCTTGGGTGACTGCAATTTTTGGATGACCTTGACGAGGATCATCACTGAGCTTGACACGTCCACGTTGAAATTCAGCAAATCAGCGATAAATTGTGGTTTTGGATGGGGCTTCATTACCAAATGCAGAAATCATCCGGTCAACACACTGTTTTTGTGTTAAACCACTTCGAAAGTCATAATAAATCATTGCTCTTGAATTTTCTCGAGTCAATTCCATTTTCTCAACGACTAAACAAGTTTGACAAAACCTTGTGACAAGACAGAAATTCTCTTTTTAAAAAAAAAATGGTATTTGATTTTTAAAACCAAGGAGTTTTCAATTAAAAAGATTTTAATATGACAGGAACAGTGGAAATGTTCCATTCCCAATACTTTTAGTGCAGCCTATGTATATAGTGCGCGCGCTCATTGAAATATCACTTACAATATAAACATTATTTCCCCTTTAATTTTCCTTTACAATGTTCTTACGTAATTAATTTTCCTTTGAGTTAATGTGTGTTCAGAATAATAAAGTTTTAATCAAGAATTAGCATTTTTGTAAAGTTATGTATTTATAAGGTGAGTAAAAAAATCATGCTTTACAAAAGGGTTCACAGATAGTGTGTTTACAGATAGAGAACAAGTACGTCCTCACTTGTACTAATAATTTATTAATTATGTTTTAAGAAAATTGTATTGTATTGTATTCATCGAAAATTGAGCACCTTCAGCTGCAATTGATGATATGGTATGGTATGAGTATGTGGAAGAAGAAGCTGTTTATTAATTGAGTGGGTTTACTAAATGCGCCCTACGACCTCCACTTCAACGGATGTTCGCAGCAGAAAAGAAAGTTGTCGCGGTCAATTATCCCCGTCCCTAGATAGACGAGACAATTATGCGACCGAGCGCGAGGCCGGGCCACGACCACGCCCTCGCCACGCGGTCCTTATACAAACAACTAAATAAACAATATTAATTAAAGTTTATAAAATGATCTTTGTATGGGCTCTTCTTTCATCCCGTTTAAATCTGTATTTAATTAGGTAAGTCCCGGCGAAGCGGCCTCACTGCTAGCCGAGCCTAGGGCTGTCAAAACATTCAGTACACGCTAAAATTATTACGGAATTTGCAAGATATCGTGCAGGAGTGGAGGGAACGACTTGGGCAACTGAGCCTTGGTATTTATATAGTGTCTCTGCACGCGACTTTTTGCTGGTGAGGACCACAGCGTCTCCTAATGATCCGGAATCGCTGGACCCTGCAGGTGCAATGCCTTCAAGGTCCTGGGGATATCCTCCACAAGAGAAACCGGGCCTTCGAGCATACAAGCAGAAGGAAGACATTAGTGTTTTAGTCGTTACGAGTCCGAAATACCCACCTCGCCGATAGCGCTCGGCGATGTGAAGTCCATGAGGATTACGCACACAACAATACAGGCCCCAACACCTTGATTTAAAAATATTTTAAGAGATTTTACATCTTAATACACTGCAATCAGATACTCAAATTTATATGTTATAGTTTATAATAACTCGAATTCTGTTAGAATTAAGCCGAGCTAGGTGAAAGCCCTGCGCCAAACACAGGGAGCAGTTATTTAATAATAATATTTTAATTTTACTCATTTCCGGAGGAGTTAATCCTTCCAAGAAGCCCAACTTGAAAGAAAAATGTTTAAAACCTTAAAATTATTAATCAGTAGAAAAACAGTAGTATTAAAGTATCAAACTTTTAATGAAATTGCTATTTTTATTGCAGTATTAGGTATTTTTGGTTTTTGTGAAACGAAATCGGTTATTAGTTTTATTATCTACTAACCGATTTCGTTATATACTATGGAATTTTTTTTTCCATTTACTCACTTTTTATCGTTAATCTCCTTTTGCATACATACATATTGTCACGTCTTTATTCCTGAAAGGGGTAGGCAGAGGCACACTATACGCCCACATTTCACCGTATGCATATTTTATGCCAAGTAACAGGTGGCGAGCCCATTGAGTTGAAGTAGACAGGCGTAGGTTGTGGCGACCTGCAGTTAAAATTTTCAAGCTGCCAAAAAGGCCTTTAACTTGGTTAACGACTGCCATGTTACTGGCAACCGGAACCAACGGCTTAACGTGCCTTCCGAAGCATGGAAAAGCTCGCAAATGTTAACACCTTGCAAATTAAATGAATATCTTAGGAGATATGGCGAAAACAAAAAAAATAGCAAAAAAAAAAAAAAAATTTCGTGTCACCAAATTCAACCGGGCCGTGCTTAGGTACTTGAGAGCGGAGACATATCTAATCAAGTAATTTGAAAAATGTTCATACATTATTGAGAAATTAATAAATTACGGGATTAAATGGATGCCACGGGGTTTGAAGTGTGTCATGCAAAGCCGGGCGGGTCATCTAGTTATTTATAAACAGGATTTAGCTAGCGAGGTAATGAGATAGAATACAAGTATACTGTTGATGCACGAGTAGCACAACAACAACAATGCTACAACATACCACCAACCGAAGAGTGGAGGCCGTGGTGGTACAGCCCCCACCGGAGACCATCCGCGACGCTCGCCAACAATTTATATATTTTTGTATTGCCGAATAATTATTATACCTATCCAAAATTAATACAGTTCGCTTTTAATTTCAACACAACGTAAAATATCGAAGAACGTTCCCAACAAATGGGCCTTCGAGCCGGAAATAGCCCAAAGGCCTAACAATATTGGGAAACAGGATCTGCCACAGGTAGTGTGTCATGTAGTTAGTGGCAATCATAGTAGTGATAGTATTTAATAGTAGTTCAATTATACAACATCTCATTACCAGGTACTAATTTGTAATTTTTGTACGTCAAAATTACATCAACAATTTCAGTAACTAAATAAAATGTTTTACGCAAAATCATGATTTCTATATAAAATTTATATTAAATAACAAATACCTTTAACAAATTAGATGCTTTTGCCTCTAGTTAAGAAATAATCCGTCAAAGTGGATCGTCACCTTGCTCCAAACACCCAAGTTCGGGAGATCAGATTTACTAGAGATGGTCAGAGGCAGTTTCTTAAAGTAAATAAATAAATAAATATAAATAAATATTGTTGGGACAACTCACACAACGCCATCTGATTCCACACTAAGCAGAGCTTGTACTGTGGTAACCAGATAACTGATAAACATACTTATATATTTCTAAATACATACATATTATAGATAAATAACACCCAGACACAGTATAAACCATCGTGCTCATCACACAAAGTTTTATCCTGGGTGGGAATCGAACCCACGACCTCTTGCGTAGCAGTCGGATGCACTCCCACCGCGCCACAGAGGCAGTCAAGTGTTAGATATTATAGGAGCCGTAAATATATGTGAAAGAAGAACCTAGCACGATGGACGTCATGGTATAAGGAATGCGGGCTGCACAAGTATCCCGTATGGCACACGACAGGGATATGCCGTATTGCATCGCTATGGCTGACGTCAATGCATTGTATAGACAAGGACTACTAATATCAAAGAAGAACCTCACCCTGTGAAAAAGCAACCTGCCCATTGTAAAGGTTCGGAGTACTGAAAGGCTTGGAAAGGCACCAGTGTGGTGGCGGCCAAACCACCAAACAATAACATTCCCAAGGAGGGTTGGTGTCATATCCATAATATATTATATTTATAGAACCATATTATATTTTATCAAAACGCTTACTCGTACTGCTTACTCGTTCAGTTTTATTCAACGAATCGCCATGAATTTTAGCATAGCTAAAAGCTCTAGTAATTTCTGAATACACTCTCATTTCGTTTTAAATACTTACAGAACTTGTACCTGTGTACTAATCGCTCAGAACACAGACGAGTACAAACTGAAAAAGTTTGGGAGAGTACTGCCTCAGGGAAGTAATCGGTAGTGTAGGTACGTGTGTGTTCAAATCCTGGGTCGGAATAAATATTTGTGTGATCCACAAATGTGTGGTTGCAGATATGACATGTTTCCTATATATAATTATGTATGTAAGTATTTAGAAATGTGTAAGTACGTCCATAGTTAAAACATGCATTAGCTTAGTTCAGGCTAGATGGCACTGTGTACAAAAATGCCACCGCGCAATTTTTTTAACGACACTAAAAGACATAGAACACTTAAATTACTTTATAGATCAAGAAATCAACGCAGTGATTTTTAACGATTATTTGTCCACGATAAAAATACTTGAAACCATCAATCACGCTTTATCCCCAAAGAGGTGGCAGAAAAAACATTTGCAATCAAACCTGTCCGATCTGAGAGGTCTCTGCTGTCACATTGAGTTATGTTGAAGTAACAGGGGTAAAAGTGTCCTTGATTAAATGTGTGTACTAGTTCTAGCTACGGGACACTGGCAAGTTCTAGCTACGGGACACTGGCAAGTTCTAGCTACGGGACACTGGCAAGTTCTAGCTACGACACTGGCAAGTTCTAGCTACGGGACACTGGCAAGTTCTAGCTACGGGACACTGGCAAGTTCTAGCTACGGGACGCTGGCAAGTTCTAGCTACGGGACACTGGCAAGTTCTAGCTACGGGACACTGGCAAGTTCTAGCTACGGGACACTGGCAAGTTGCTGCAAAGGGCACAGAAAGCTATAATAAGAATTGAATTGAATTGATTAAATGTGTGTTATACTTCGACATTTGAGTTGGGGTGTTAACCATCTGCATACTGACTGCCTCGGTGGCGCATTGGTAGAGTATGCAACTGCCGCGACTGAGGTGTCGGGTCGGAAAAATATTTGTGTGATCAGTCCACACCATATCTCCTCGATATCAAATGCTTACTCGAGATCAACAAAAGCGCAGAAAACCTTATGGTTAAGCACCAAAAGCTTGTCCACGATCATGCGAAGAGAAACATGTACTTCATGCAACCTCGTTCACGTCTATTTTTATACCGAGATGGCAGATAAGCATACGTCCCACCTAATGGATGTCTGCGGCAATACTTAACCACGCGACTAAAAGCGTAGACGCATATTGACTGATGTTCATTTGCCTCATAGAACAAGCAGCACACCGTTTACACTGGTGATTGATGGCACTTGGTGGAACTTGCTACACATCTTGAACTAAAACACTTGTACTATTCCACTTATTTATTACTTAAACCTCCCTCAATGACATCCGAAATTAGGTTTAAGTAGGGTAAACTTAAACCTAATTTCGGATGTCATTGAGTACAATTTATTGTACTCAATGACATCCGAAATACATATAATATGTGCTAACCTTTGAAAATGCCGTAAGATGAAACCGGTCAAGTTTAAGTAATAAATAAGTGGAATAGTACAAGTGTTTTAGTTCAAGATAACAAGCAGCATAACCTGAGACAATAGGATTTTCATTAACTTTATTTTCGTCCACGCATTCAAATCGCATGGTCGAAAACGCCAGAGGCAGAGACAATCGCGCTGCAGACCATATTGTCGTTTAAATGGACAAGAACAGATCGAGGCTCAGTTGTTAAAACAATTCAAGGTACTCAGGCGCTAAAACTTGCCTTGACCACTAATTACTGGTAACCGCGACCTGTGAGTTAGCGTGCCTTTACAATAACAGAGTCATTCGTTAATGCAAATGTAAGAAACGGTCTCCCATCTCAGACCCGACCGCAGCATACGACGCTTAACGCAGTGGTAGTTTGTAAAACAATGAGCTGGCATTACAGTAATAATGACGTCATTGAATCCACGTATCTGATATAGTGTTGTGCGCCGTATTGTGGTGGTCAGAGCCGGCAACGGAGCGTCATCACAATAAACGTTGGCTCGTTTATAACGCCACATTTCATTAAACTGTACAATGTTATTACTAGACGTATGCAGTTTGATGGCTCCGTTAATCGATGCACGTGATGTGTGAGGGCGGTGCTAACATTACTTTATTATTATATCATACATTCTATGACTCATTCTTATAATCAACGTCCAGGGGAAGCCCTTGAACCAACAAACTTAAAAGTTTTAGGGTGAGCTCACCTAATATAGTAGGTTCCCACTAAGCAAGGTTTTTTTGAAATTCTAACCCTAAGGGGGTAAAATATGGAACAAACTTTTGTATGAAAGTTCGTCATATTCAAAGTTACAAAAATAAAATTACGTTCACGTTACGGTCACGGTCACGTATTACAAATAAATGGGTAAGAGGTAAAGTAGGGGTTCTAAGTTTATATGGGAGAATTCTTCTTTTTCAAAGAAAGCAACACCAAATTATGCATACCATACTTACTTCCAAATAAATAAATAAACTTTTGATAAAAAAAAAATAAACACGTTTTTCAGGATTGATGTGTGTTTATGTTTTTTTATAAAGATGTTAAATAGTAGATGAAAGTTTTATTGGCAATATTTGAATACCAATTAGGGGCAAGGGTTAGAGGAGTGAGAAGAGGATGGTTGTAACGGGATTTCAAAGTATATCACGGGCAAAGTCGGGAGCTATTACCTATATTAATAAAACTACCGGGTGTCTCAATTATCCATCAACGTCCAGCCGAAACCCTTACACTTAAAATAAAGTTATTTTTTGAAATAGCAAATTTTTTTATGCATAAGAACGGATTTTTGGAGATTTTACCTTTAAGGGGGTAAAGTAAGGGGTAAACGGTAAATTTATAGAGTAAGCTACTTTTATAATATACAAACACACAAAAAAAAAAGATTTTTCAAAATACCGCCCCTAAAGGAGTGAAATAAGTGATCATCATCATCATCCGAGCGTCTGTCCCAGTTGCGTCTCGCGACGCCCGGGGTCCGTTTTCCTACATTTTCTCCTCCACTTTACACAGTCGTCGGCATCCCCTGTAGTGAGACCATTGGCACGCATGTCATCCCTTACGACGTCAAGCCAGCACTTCTTGGGTCTGCCCCTCTTACCGGGACCCGGCGGGGCTGACATGACCAGACATTTGTTTCCTACGTAGCCTGGCGGTTGCCGCAAGACGTGACCATACCAACGAAGGCGACACTCTTGCAACTTGTCTGCAATGTCACGGACATGAAGGCTGCCACGGATGCGAGAGTTCCTCACGCGATCCATCCGCGTGACTCCACACATCCACCGCAGCATCTTCATTTCCGTAACACGCAGCTCCTGCTTGCGTCGCTCCAATATGGCCACGTCTCACTGCCATGTAAAAGGACAGGTCTAATGATGGTTTTGTAGACCTGTCCCTTCAACCGGATCGGCATTTTAGGATCACAAATGACACCGGTCATCTCCCGCCATTTGGCCGACGCGGCAGCAATGCGTGACTTGACATCGCAATCGATGTCACTGGACGTGTGAAAAACAGATCCCAGGTATTAAACCTGGTCCGTCCGCTCGACCGAGTGAAATAAGTGATAAGTTGTAAAGAAGTTCGTCATTTTCAAAGTTAGAAACCTAAAACTACGCACACGTGTATTTGGTTACAAATAAATGGCCAAGAGTATCATAGTTTTGCATAATTTTACCTGTAAAGTAATATTCGTTTAAAAAAACTAGGGGATCAAAGGAGTGAACAATTTACTGACGTTGCAAAAACTAATTATTGTATTTAAGTGAAGATTATTTACATAAATATAGTCATATATAAATGTTTATATTGTAACATGCAGTTTTGACTAGCGAGGTAGTGCGAACATATTGCCGCCAGACATCGCTAGTTATATTGATGGATAGGATGTTAGTACCTAGCGTTTGCGTATAGATGGCACTACCGGGTCTGATGTTCAACAGATCCCATTTTAATTAAAAAATATAACATTAAGATTGATATACCGTTTTTTTTAAGGAATACAAGTATTTAAATGAATAATTCATCATAAATATGAAATAACTTTAATTTGGTCTATAGTGGTAGAAATTAGTATGTCGATTACTGAACGACAAGAAAAGGATATTTTTGACAGTTCTGAAGAGTGGGGTCGAGAGGAAAAAAAGGATAAATAGGAGGAGTGTGGAAGGATCTAGATCGAGGATTGACCTGCGATAGTTAAAAGATACCCTAAGTTCTCCAGATTTCTGGGATATTCTCCATATTCGTTAATAGTGATTTTTCTTGTGCAAGTTCTGGCCAATCAAGCCAAATTCTATAGCCGTTGATAGTTATTATCACGTACGAGAGTATTAGAAACCCCGCCATCCACATAATTGCTGGAAGCGTTGTGGTTTCCCCTGGAGGAAAGGCGCGGAGGCTTCGCAAGATTTTGTTACTGTGCAGTTGCTCACGGTCTATGTGGGCTGTCACCGATTACTGCTGCTCTTGAGGGCACAGGATTGCCCTCAGTCCTTGGGCAGTCCTCTTCAACGTCGTGTACCAGTGGATCAACGCACAGGGGCTTGGCGTGAGCGAAATAATCAGCTCGCTCCGCAAGCTTCGCACCCTAGCACAAAGCTGAGTACATTTTCATTTTTTTACTTCTGCATCTGCTTCATATTTTCTTGTGTGTGTGTGTGTGTGTGTGAAGAATACCTCTTCATAAACATTATACCCATAGCATTGCCTTAATATAATAATTGATACTTGTGAAGAGCTTATATTGTTAAATATTTATATTTTTAATTGAGAGGTAGATTTTTTTCTTTCTTATAATAATCGAATTCCTTTTGTAATAAACCTCGTATAGAACAATTGTGCAAGCATATCATTTATCTCCCAACCACACACATTCTTCATACAAGGCGCCCTGGGATATTTCTTTTTGAGTCTCTCTTCATTGCTCTGCCCGGAGTGAAGCTGGTGGTAGCACCTTTAAAAAAAGTGTTACAATATATAGACATAATATATACGCCACCATTTTAATTAATAACACAGTGTGATACTTTTCGACATTATACAAAGTCGCAACGTTGCAATGTACCTAACTGCCACGTTATTGCTCCAAGGTTCTCCGGTACAAAGTTGATTCTTGTTGTGTTCCCTGCGTATAGTCTACCACATTAAAAGGTCGCTTTTGTTTTCAAAAGTTCTCAAAAGCTTTTATTTATTCATAGCGTTTTAACGTTATCATCGTAAAGACTTTTAACGTTTACTTTATCAACACAAAGGCAGCTCGCCATTGCGCGGTTCACAAAATTTAGCGTTCTTTTCTGTTTCAACGCACATTGCTTCGTACGTTGTAATGTTAAATCGACGCAGTTGCGATACACCACTTAAGAGATTTAGATATGTCATCTCATATCATGGTTGTAACCATGGACTAAACTTATTTCAACATAATGTTCCAGTTGTTTTTTTTATTTGGCCTTTTCAGCTATATTGCTCTCAACTTTTCCTTTTGCTTGCGCCTTATAAAATTCCCATTAAAAATAATATCAATACATAAAGGTGATCATCACCAACACGGGTGGTTAAGTTCTAGAATCTTAAAGAATCTACATAAATAAATTAAATAATAAAATAATAATAATAATACTCATTTATTTCAGGCAACATTAGAAAAGTAACAGATGTTATTAACTTATTCTATTCTACGGCCCATAGATAAATACCTTAAAACTAAGAATACATATAAATACATCACACTGTGTTAGTATATAAAATATTAATAGTAATATTAGGCGATGGAACACGACGCCCTGTGGCCAGAAGTTCTCCTGCAGGACTACGTGCAAGCTACTGTTGGGCACTCGTAGCACGAACGACAGGAAACTGACGTTCCGGCTCGACTCCAACTGCTACACTCTCACCGTGTAGTTCATCTTCTTGCGCACGTACTCCACGATGTTGTCCGCCTTAGTAGTGAAGCGTAGGCGAGAGACGTACACCGGTGTGGTCGGTATTCCAGCACGCAGCGCTAAGGTGGCCTGCACGGGAACCGGTGCAGTGCCGCAGCGGTTTAGTACGGTTCGCGTTATTCTAGTTTTTGGTTAATAGCAAATGTTAATACGCTTACGGCTATTTAATGTTTAATGTGACTTGTACGCGCACGAGGAAACAGCTGTCGCGTTTGCGCTCGCCGAGTTTGGGCTCTGCGGGCATCGAGTGGCGCACTAACGTTAGCAACTATATGTAACAATACACATCACATGTGAAACAAGAACGTTTGCGCTCGCCGAGGTCGGGCTCTGCGGGCATCGAGTGGCGAACTAACGTTAGCAACAATATGTAACAATACACATCACATGTGACACAAGAACGTTTGCGCTCGCCGAGGTCGGGCTCTGCGGGCATCGAGTGGCGAACTAACGTTAGCAACAATATGTAACAATACACATCACATGTGACACAAGAACGTTTGCGCTCGCCGAGGTCGGGCTCTGCGGGCATCGAGTGGCGAACTAACGTTAGCAACAATATGTAACAATACACATCACATGTGACACAAGAACGTTTGCGCTCGCCGAGGTCGGGCTCTGCGGGCATCGAGTGGCGAACTAACGTTAGCAACAATATGTAACAATACACATCACATGTGACACAAGAACGTTTGCGCTCGCCGAGGTCGGGCTCTGCGGGCATCGAGTGGCGAACTAACGTTAGCAACAATATGTAACAATACACATCACATGTGACACAAGAACGTTTGCGCTCGCCGAGGTCGGGCTCTGCGGGCATCGAGTGGCGAACTAACGTTAGCAACAATATGTAACAATACACATCACATGTGACACAAGAACGTTTGCGCTCGCCGAGGTCGGGCTCTGCGGGCATCGAGTGGCGAACTAACGTTAGCAACAATATGTAACAATACACATCACATGTGACACAAGAACGTTTGCGCTCGCCGAGGTCGGGCTCTGCGGGCATCGAGTGGCGAACTAACGTTAGCAACAATATGTAACAATACACATCACATGTGACACAAGAACGTTTGCGCTCGCCGAGGTCGGGCTCTGCGGGCATCGAGTGGCGAACTAACGTTAGCAACAATATGTAACAATACACATCACATGTGACACAAGAACGTTTGCGCTCGCCGAGGTCGGGCTCTGCGGGCATCGAGTGGCGAACTAACGTTAGCAACAATATGTAACAATACACATCACATGTGACACAAGAACGTTTGCGCTCGCCGAGGTCGGGCTCTGCGGGCATCGAGTGGCGAACTAACGTTAGCAACAATATGTAACAATACACATCACATGTGACACAAGAACGTTTGCGCTCGCCGAGGTCGGGCTCTGCGGGCATCGAGTGGCGAACTAACGTTAGCAACAATATGTAACAATACACATCACATGTGACACAAGAACGTTTGCGCTCGCCGAGGTCGGGCTCTGCGGGCATCGAGTGGCGAACTAACGTTAGCAACAATATGTAACAATACACATCACATGTGACACAAGAACGCTACTGTGATTAATCGCCTCAACAAACATGCTCGCTTCCTATATTTGTAGGATCAGAGATGTTTGTGTTTGCGATGTATTATACCAAACCTCGGCTTTTATTGTCATACTTACGAGTAAATATCGGGGTTTCATTAAATAAATGTGTTTAGTTAATTTATACGTAGTTTAGAAGGCGCGCGGGAAGGGAGGCGGAGGGGCGTTGCCGGAGATCTGTGAACGGATCTCCGGCAACGCCCCTCCAATATGATTTGTATTCTGAGCGCAAGTAATTTGCTGTATGAGGAGCTATTCGCACTACGAAAGGTTAATTGCTAATGAAATAATATTCTGACTTCGTACTTTGTAAATGAAATATGGAAGCTAATTCAGTTATTACACAAAAAAAATTGTAGGACAATTTTCACACAGCGCCATCTAGCCCAAAGTAACCTTTTATAAGCTTGTGATATGGGATTTAGATAACTGATTAACAACAACAAATATAATATGACTGCCTCTGTGGCGCGGTGGGAGTGCATCCGACTGCTACGCAAGAGGTCGTGGGTTCGATTCCCACCCAGGATAAAACTTTGTGTGATGAGCACGATGGTTTATTCTGTGTCTGGGTGTTATTTATCTATAATATGTATGTATTTAGAAATATATAAGTATGTTTATCAGTTATCTAGATCCCATAACACAAGCTAATATTAGCTTACTTTGGGCTAGATGGCGCTGTGTGAAAAGTGTCGCACAATATTTATAATATTTATTAATACAAATTGTCACGCCTTTATCCCCGAAGGGGTAGGCAGAGGCATATTAAACGCCCACATTTCACCGTATGCATTTTTGTCCCACGTAACAGGTGGTGAGCCCATTGCCGTGTTGAAATGGACAGGCACAGGCTGCGGCGACCAGCTGTTGAAATTTTTTAAGCCGCCCATAAGGCCTTCAACTTGGCTTAACCACTGCCATTTTATTGGCAACCGGGACCAACGGCTTAACGTGCCTTCCGAAGCACGGAACTGGGGTGGGTCTAAGGGCCGAATAAATTAAAAAAAATGTGTCTATTTTAGATGTTAAATTTGGAAGAAATTTTGAACCCATTGCCTTTTTAGTGAGGTGGTAATAAAAAGGCTAAAGGTCTTATGTGCTAGACACTAATTAGCACGACCAATTAAAGTCCTGGTAGTCTCGGACTGAACTGATAAACATACTTTTATATTTCTAAATACATACATATAATACATTGGAAACACCCAAACTCCGAAACACACATTTGTGGATCACACTAATATTTGTTCCGACCCGGGAGTTGAACCCGGGACCTCAAGCGCGGCAGTCGCATACACTACCACTGCGCCACCGAGGCAGTAACACAGTGCACAAGTATTGGATAATACATTTGTCTCGTCCCTGCCATACAAGATGACGCGGAATTTATCTTAATGTTTAATTTACATATGAAAGCAAATTTAATATTGTATAGTTTCTATACAATATTAAATTTGCTTTCAACATACTATTGGCAGATACCCATGTGATATTCAAATTGAGAGCTTGTTGATAACGTATTCCTAATTCTCTTATAAGAAGAACGGTCCTCATGCAGTTGTAAGTGCACCGCTGCCAACTCTGATACTTTCCAATGATGAGCTTTTCTGAGAGGTTGAACTTCTGAATAGGTGAGGTCATTGCCGTGTTAAATTATAGACAGACGCAGGTTGTGGCTACATGCTGTTGTAAACTTTCAAGCCGCTCATAAGACCTTCAACTTGGCTTATTGACTGCCAAATTACAGGCAACCGGGCCCAACGGTTTAACGTGCCTTCCCAGGCACGGAATCGCTCGCAAATGTAAATGCCACAAAGTGGTCACCCATCCATAGACCAGCCATGGCGAAAGTTGCTTAACGCAGTGACCGTTAACAGAACACTGAGTTAGCGGGGCCACAAGTATGAAATGTTTATTGGAGAACTAGCTGTGCCACCGGGCTTCGCTCGTGCCCCTTATAATTATTGAAATACCTTCATATTGAAATACCTTCATATAAACTTGATCTCCTATTTTACAGGAAAGAATATTGAAAAATCCTGAAACACGTATTTATTTATTTTTAATCAGAAGTAGGTATGCGAAGTTTGGTGTTGCTGTCTTTGAAAATGGAGAATCTGTCATAGACACTTAGAACCCCTATTTTACCCTTTTATAGGTAAAATCAAGCAAAACCGTTAAATACGTGCCCATTTTTTGAAACCATATTTTTTTTTTTATAAATGGTCACGCAGGGTTCTCATTTGTATTGTTCCCAGATAACACCACCTCACCACCTAGATATAAATATATATAAATAAATATTGTGGGACACTTTTCACTCAGCGCCATCTAGCCCAAAGTAAGCTAATATTAGCTTGTGTTATAGGATCTAGATAACTGATAAACATACTTATATATTTCTAAATACATACATATTATACATAGGAAACACCCAAACTCCGAAACAAACATTTGTGGATCACACAAATATTTGTTCCGAACCGGAAATCGAACCCGGGACCACTTGCGTAGCAGTCGGATACACTCCCACCGCGCCACAGAGGCAGTCATTTTTTAGTGGGAACCTAATATATAAGGGTAGCTTACCGTAAAAAAATAAGTCGGTGATCCAAGGGCTTTGTCTGGACATTGACTATAATAATGAGTCACCCACAATTTTATCAATAAAAGACAACCTACATTTTATCTCTTTAAAGGTAAAAATTAGCAAAACCGCGATACACGTGTTATTTATTTGTAAGGAGGAATAGGTACCTAGACGTAACTTCATGTCTCTAATTTTGAAAATGGCGAACATTCATACAACCGTATATACCTTATGTTCCCCCTTTAGGGGTGGAATTTGGAAAATACCATAGTCGTTTACCATAAAAATTTCAAGTTCCTAATTGTAAGGGTTTCGGCTGGGATGAGTGAGTCACGCGTAATTTTATTAATATAGATAGATGATGTATTATCCAACAAATCAGAAACGATCACTGATCGCGGTTATCAATAACTCGTCAGATCGTTATCCCAGCGACACGGAGGTGCGAGGTGCACGGTGTAGCGCACCGGCGACGTCATCAATATCTCGTGTCACGCGCGCTCCGCCGCCCATCTTACAGTACAGGGTCACTGGGTACAGGGTACAGGACACTCACTATAACAAGTCTGAACTAAACTACCAAAGTATGTATGTATGTACAATACTGTTTAAATCTGATTCTTTTTGAACCATATACTTAGTATTTATTAAGGGTTATTATCACTAATTACGACATATACTTAGTGATTTCTTTGAAATCTTTTACAAATAGTTATTTTACTGAAATTCAATTACAGCCGGAGATTACAACGGAATGTTGATATACGCACTAAATGTGGCATGAATGTATGATCGTATTATTATCACATTTCCTGTCGTGCTGCTACACACATGCTTTTATAATTTATATTTTTAAGTGAGAAAAGTATTCGACGCAGGGTCGAATCTGCAGATTATACAACAGACATCTTGATGCGGCGCGAAAAAACGTCTCACCTTTTTCAGGACTTCGAGCTTCCGCGAGCTCGCGACGAACGTCTATGTCGACGATTTCTAGATCGTTTTTCATTGGTATTATTGAGTTCTAAAGAGAGGGTAGAGGTAGGAAAGAGGTATGAACTATTGTGAGATCAGGTAGTAGTAAGTGCATATTATTTGTAATTTGTTTAATTCGTGAAGTCCCAAATAGTATTATTATAAAGTTTTAGTGTGTAGTGTGTGTAAATTAGCACCTAATACCGGCTATAAAGGTATAAGGACCGCGCGCAACTTACCCCGCCGCATTGCTGCGAGATCTCGTGTAATTTTCCCGAATCAATCCCGAAGCATAATTTGACGAAATCCCGTTCGAGACTAACGGGATTGGACGGCAGTGGTCAGCAACGTTAGACTAAAGTTTAGATAAATAAGAGTCAGTCATAAAAAATGAAATGGATTTATTCGAGTGTGGAACAGTTTGCAAATAATTGTTCAGTCAGCGGTAAATCAGTGTTAAGTCGGAGAGGGCACTCGCAGCAGCGGGGTACAGTGCTGCGGACGTTAGACGCTGAGTGCATTTTCATAAGTTATTTTCAAAATCACTTTCTAATCTCCTTTAGTTATAGTTGACTATGCTAATTTCCAACAAAACTTTCTTTATTAAGCTTTAAGATTTTTATTTTCTTTTCAATAATAATTTATTTTAAATAACCTCAGTATCAAAAAACAGGACAAGCGGTTTTCGTCGTTTTCAGTAATTCGATTTTTTTTTTACACTAGCTGAGATTACGATAATTCCAGGATCTCACAGGATAGGTATTGAATTTATAATTCCGCGGGATCTCGAATTTGCAATCTGATTTCGGGATTGCATTACCTAAGGCCTCCGCACACACTCGTTTCTTTTAGTATCCGCAACCGGCGACTTAATAGCTTTGTGGAAGCCGGATGCAGCGACCGAGCACTCCCCTCCCCCCCCCCCCCCCGCACACTATCGGACGCCGGTCGCGGCAACTTAGCATCTGTCTGCAGGAAACGATTAGGGATGCAATATCCCTCTTGAAAAAACATCGATATAAGAACAGTGGTATTTTTAAAACTAATCTTGAAAAGCAATGAGTAGGCGAACTATATTACTGAAAGCGCCATAGTTTTACCAGCTTCACTTTATAAATATTACGTCAAAAAGAGCAACATAATAATGCATACTATATAATATGTACGAGTATTGTATAATCTCGCTGCTGTACTGTGTAAAGGGTTCCCACGTAACGTGTTCACTTATTAATATACCACATCCGTAAGTTCAGATGCCATTGTAATTCTTAAGTTCATGGGCAAACATGTACGTCTCCACTGGGGGGTATCAGTTGGTGGTGTGACGGGGTAAGAATCCTTTCTCACCTGCCTACCATGTTCACGTTTGATTACTCTCCCGATGCTCCTTGCAGCTCGATTCTACGTTCCAACCTCAAACTTCCTAACCATAGAGCCAATTTCGACTCTTACCGCTTTACTGTGCACGCGGTCACATTGTGGAACTCAGTTCCACCTGTTATCAGAGACAGTATATCTGTTACTAATTTTAAAAGGAATGTTCGTGAACACTATCTGTACTGTAAATCAATTTTATTTATATGTGTAAAATTTATTTCGTATTTATTTATATTGTTTTATAAAAAGTATGTTTTATATACGTCGGCGCAACGTCGACAATTCATAAATATTTCTAGTAAAATTTTGTCAATATGGATTACTTAACTTTAATGTACTTGATGATGAATCCCAGAAGTTTCCACTTACACTATCCGGTGCGCTATTTTATTAATCACTAGCTGACCTGCCCGGCTTCGCCCGTGATATACTTCGAACCCCATGGCACCCATTTAATCCCGTCGCGTCGTTTATTAATTTCACAATAGTGTATAAGGATTTTCTGAATTCGTTGATTACTTGTTCGCTCTCCAGTACCTACCTACGCCCGCACGGCCTAGTCGAAATATGTAAATATTATGTACATAAACTGTACTTAGTGATGAAATAATTTATTTCGATAAGGATTAATACCATGAGTAAAATAAACGCGTTTAAATGGAGCCGAAAAAAAAAGATTTTTAAATAAAAAAATGGTTGTTGTGCCTCACTCGACATAGATCGATTAGAACAACACACTATGTGTCGCGGACTTTTTTGTAGATATTTATTAGATCTACAATTAATTAGAACATTTTATGGATCTATCTTTTATAGTTTAGGCAGCGTACGCAAAATAAGTAACTTTTCTGATTGATTTTTTACACCTTGTGTCCGATAAACCCCAATATCTTACGGACCTTTATTATTTTTCCAAAATAAAATATAGCTTATGTTACTTGTGGATAATGTAGCTTTCTAATGGTGAAAGAATTTTTAAAATCGGTCCAGTAGTTTCTGAGCCTATTCATTACAAACAAACAAACAAGTTTTCCTCTTTATAATATTAGTATAGACAAGTTCTTTAATAACGAATCATTATCCTGTAAAATTATTATCACAATAAATTCTGAATTATAACATGAAACAGTTCGTAAACTTTTGTTTATATATTTAATAACTAGTATCTAATTAGATTTGTAGCAAAAATAATCGAGCCCGGAACCTTTACAGATAAACATACATACAGACAAACATACATACAGGTGAACCTAATAAGTCGTGTTGTGATGCTTAGTACTTGTGAATAATTGTGATTAATTAAGTTAATATTAATGGAACATCCACATGTATTCTAGCACATGAAATAATAATAATGAGCCCATCTAGTGAGTTGGCAAGTCACCGTCTGCCAATATTTTGATTATATTATATTAAAATGGCAGACGCCGTCTTCATCCATAGTTCTAATCACCCAGTTCATCTAACTCCCAACCCAATAACCCATTTCATAGTTAGCATATTTTATAATAGTTTAACTCCCATTGGAGGTAGTCCATTACCGTTCTTCTACATAAGGCGGGCGTGGATTGTCTTTAGTGGGGGTCCCATTTCCTATTAGATTAAAATTCTCAAAGGGCCTCTGCGTGTGGGACCAGTATGTCCCCATGTAAGCCTACAAAAAAACCGGGTATTACGTAAAAAAAAAGGAGATACCCGTGAAACAGAGAAACATAATAATAATAATAATATGCAACGACATGATTACAAGATCCAGGAACAAACTGCCAGCACCAGTAACACCTCCGGACTCGTCACACAGCTCCGCCTCGCAGCCCACGGTGAGCACATCAGCTACACCGACTGCTGCTGAGGCGTCGAGTTCTAGTTCCAGTGACGAGTTCTTCTCTCCGCCGTCGTCACCACCACCAGCGCGGCGGCATGGGAGAGGCCGGCCACCGACTCGCTTGGCGCCCCGAGGCCCACCGGCTTCGAATAGGGCTCCCGCTACCGGTGGTGATGTGCGCCGCATGCGATGGACTAATTCGATAAATGAAAACGTCATGCGGGCATATTTTGTGGCTACAGAGGGGGGAACTAACCTTACTGCGTACCGTAGTCGGCTATTAACTGTGTTTCAGGATCTTGAACCAGCTGTTAACGTCTCGGCACAACGATTATCGGATCAGGTGCGGGCTATTCAACGTTGTAAAATGTTGGAGAGTACTGTACTTGAGCGGCTACGTTCTGAGGTACGAAATAATCTTGACTGTCCAACTTCATCACAGGTTACAAATTCATCGGTAACAAACACAACACACAATAATGAAGTTGTTGCAGTTGAGGTTATATCCGTAAGTATCCAGTGTAATGATAACTTAAGGAGTGCATTGGAGGATGCGATTCTGGAATTTCGATCTATGAGTCCAGGCTGTAGACCTAGCCTACCGCGTTTGCCTATGCATAAACGGAATATGGCCTTGGTGTGTGCTCTAGATTCGCTATTACCTGATTATTTGGATAATAGTGAAGACCTTGGTGATATGCACTCGATTCTATACTGTGCGGCCGTTGCAGCATGTAGAGTAGCTGAAGTAAAGTTTTTAGAAAAGAAACTTGCTTCTTCTCCTAAACCTGCTGTACCAGCTTGGCAGTGTAGAATTGAGCGTCGTATCGCTCGGGCTAGGGCACTCATTGGGAAGCTAATCTGCTTTAGATCGGGAAACACTCGTCCGAGGGTCATGCGCTTTGTGAAGCAGGCGTTTTCAGGCACTAACATCACGCCTCCAGAATATGTGAGAACGTCATGTATCACGGAGCGCATTGACTTTCTGAAGCAGAAAGTTTGTGCATGGGCAAACCGGATTCGCCGTTATAAGAAACGCGTAGAGCGATATACCCAGAACCGCATGTTCCAAAAGGATGAGAGGTGGGTTTATCGACGGTGGGAAAACCCCAATTCAGGTGTGGATAACGGACCGCGACCAAATGCTGATATTACTAATGCATTTTGGCGTGGTATTTGGTCGAGGCCCGTTAGTCATATTGAAGGTGAATGGATGAGAGATGTTGAACGAGAATGTGAATCTATACAGGCAATGGAGTCAATTAATATATCTGAACAGGATGTAGCAAATGCAGTCCGTTCGTTGCCCAATTGGAAATCAGCGGGACCGGACGGACTGCATAATTTCTGGCTAAAGTGTCTCCGTAGTTCACATTCTCGTTTAGCAACTCAATTCCAGTCGTCTGTAGAGTCGGGCTCTCTGCCCGATTTTATAACAACTGGAATAACCCACCTTCTCTATAAATCTGGCGATGCCTTGGATCCCAAAAATTATAGACCTATCACATGTTTACCAACAGTCTATAAACTTCTAACATCCATTTTGAGAATCAAAATTACTTCACATGTAGATAAAAATTCAGTCTTGTCTTTGTCTCAAAATGGATGTAGAGGTGGGACCCGAGGCACCAAAGAGCTCCTTATAATTGATATGACCATTAACCAACAGGTACGCCGTAATCGTCGCAGTCTGGCGACATGTTGGATTGATTATAAAAAGGCTTTTGACTCTGTGCCTCATACGTGGCTTCTGAGGGTGCTGGAGCTGTACAAAGTGGATGCAACTCTTTGTACTTTCCTGCAGTCATGTATGAGGCAATGGAGAACAGACCTTTGCTATCCAGGATGTCGTCAGACTGTAACAAATGGCTTGCCTATTGAGCGGGGCATATTCCAGGGCGACAGTCTCAGTCCTTTATGGTTTTGTCTAGCACTGAACCCTCTTAGTACTATACTAGAGAGTTCAGGGCTAGGCTTTCAGTTGCGAAGAGAAGGTCGAGTTATATCCCACCTGCTTTACATGGACGACCTTAAGCTATTTGCAACCACCAAATTGGAACTGATAGAACTATTGAAGTTAACAAAATCCTTCAGTAGTTCTATTAGAATGGAATTTGGCGTTGACAAATGTGCAGTCATGCATCTAAAGAAGGGTGGGATTGTGGAGTCTGAAGGTGTTGAGCTTTCGGATTCCATAATACTCAGATCTCTCTCCACTACTGAGACCTATAAGTATCTGGGTATATCACAGGCATTAGGAATTAACCAATCTGGTCTGAAACAAACATTGAAGGAGCGATTCTTTGGCCGTCTGAAAAAAGTACTGAAAAGTCTTTTATCAGGCGGTAATAAAGTGCGTGCCTTCAATGGGTGGGTCATACCGGTCCTAATGTATTCCTTCGGTATACTTAGATGGACTCAGACTGAATTAGATGCCCTGGATAGGAGAGTGCGGTCCCTGTTGACCACATTTCGAATGCATCATCCTCGTTCATCAGTAATGAGGTTGTATATCCCTCGGAAGTGTGGAGGTCGAGGCTTTTTAAATGTCAAGACCCTCTATAACCGTGAGATATGCAACCTCAGAGAATATTTTCTCAATGCTGACACGAGGTTGCATCGCGATGTGGTTGCAGTGGATAATGGACATACCCCGCTCTCGTTGGCTAAAGAGAATTGGCATAAACCTATAGTACTTGGTGTTACTGATCGCAAGGAGGTATGGAAGAGTAAGGAGCTGCATGGTCGTTTTTATCAGGCCTTACACAGGCCTGATATAGACTTCAATGCATCAGTATCTTGGCTACGATTTGGTGATCTCTTTGGAGAGACTGAAGGGTTTGTTTTTGCAATTACTGACGAAGTTGTAATGACAAAGAACTACAGGAAGTAGTATATCCTGAAGGATGGTACGGTAGACATCTGTCGGGCATGTCATCGTCCCGGAGAATCCCTTAGGCATATTATTTCTGGTTGTTCGAGTCTTGCAAACGGTGAGTATTTGCATCGACACAACCAAGTAGCCAAGATCATTCACCAGCAACTTGCTCTTAAGTACAATCTTGTTGATTTAGAGGTACCATACTATAGATATGTGCCCGACCCAGTTCTCGAAAATGGTCATGTCACATTATACTGGGATCGATCTATTATCACGAAGAAGCGCTCGTGGCCCCGCGGTCTCAGTGTTCGGTAAACGATCACTGAGGTACGCAACTTTCACTATGGCTGGTCGTCGGATGGGTGACCACTTTGTGGCATTTACATTTGCGAGCGTTTCCGTGCTTCGGAAGGCACGTTAAGCCGTTGGTCCCGGTTGCCAGTAAAATGGCAGTCGTTAAGCTTGGTTGAAGGCCTTATAGGCGGCTTAAAAAATTTCAACAGCAGGTAGCCACAGCCTGCGTCTGTCTATTTCAACACGGCAATGGGCTCACCACCTATTACGTGGGACAGGAATCCACACGGTGAAAAGTGGGAATAAAATATGCCTCTGCCACCCCTTCGGGGATAAGGCGTGATGGATATTTATTTTATTATTTATCTATTATCACGGACAGGACTATTGTCGCCAATAAGCCTGACATAGTGGTAATAGATCGATTAGAACGCCGTGCAATTATTGTTGACATCACCATACCTCACGACGAGAACCTCATGAAAGCCGAGGTAGACAAACAAAAGAAATATTTAGACTTGGCTCATGAGGTTGTCGACGTGTGGGGTGTGGATTCAGCGATCATTGTACCGATAGTCATATCTGTCCATGGACTTATAGCCAAGAGCCTTGACCATCACCTACAAAGGCTCGCGTTAAACGGCTGGATCAAGGGCCTGATACAGAAAGCAGTTCTTCTCGACACGGCACGTATTGTGAGGAAATTCCTTTCTCTGGAGCCCTAACCACCGGTAGCTTGGTCCCTGTACCCGATACCGGTGGGTCACTATTTTTTATATTTTTAAATGTATTTTTTATTTTATAGATATATTTAAAAATGTAATTGATATGTTGTATAAATAAATAAAGAGAATAATAATATTGTTAGGACAACCCACACAACGCCATCTGATTCCAAAATAAGCAGAGCTTGTACTATGGTAACCAGATAACTGACAAATCGTCCCTTTTGTTGGAGCGTTTGTCAATTATGGTCAAGGAACAACTAAGTACCTAGGGTTTCTATACTGAATTTGGTAAGATTTTTAAAGAGATTGTATAGTGATTTTTACGTTTTGTATAGTTATTTTTGTTATGGTCTTTTGTAATATGTTAATTTTATTTTCTATTTTTGCTCCCTTACGTGCACACTATTATTCGTTATTTTCCTACTTGTTCACGTTCTCCTATCGCCGGTCTGCTAGAAACTTAACATATTATGTATAGAGGACGCCAAGCGTGCTTGCTGGTCGCAGCGATAGCCATTAGGCAAATAAATAATAATTGTTTTTAAATTAAGAACGGAAAATAAAAGAGGATAGGCTGATGTCACTTCGGAGAAGATTGGATGGCTGAGCTCCGTGGCGACGACTTCGCTGCCGATTGCCATCAGTGAAAATCCGGGTTAGATACTGCATTGAACGTGCAGTCGCGTTTGTGAACCGTATATTAAAGTTCCATGTAACATAATATCTCGCGATAAGCCCAAATAAACACATTCGTTCAGTTCAGTGCTATTTGTTCTTATTTCAAATACCAGTGTATCCCACGCCCCTAGCTCAGGAGTAGGCGTGGACTAGCAGTGTTTCCAGTACCGGACAGTTGCAAGCCCACACCTCGTACTCCTGTTACTGTTGACTCCGGAAGGGCGTCACAGGTTATGGTGGAGGCGCCGTGCTTTTCGGCGTGTATTTCAAATCAGTTGATGTGAAAAAAGCTGCTGGAGCTGCGTAAAAAAATAGCTGCTACAAAGGACTACGCATAAACAGATAATTTTTTCACATTTATTAATATATAAGGAATTCATTAAACATGTCTAATATTAAAAAAAATTCTGGCACAGATGGCCTAAGGTTTGATGATTTCTTGAGCAGCGCTATATTATTATAACAGTATTTATGCGACATGCACTACTTTTGAGGAAAGTTGTGGAAAAATAAGAGCAGAATTCATTTCTGTGTTGAAATTGTATGTTGAAAATTTATACGCCGCTTACCAGAAAAGTGACAAGACACACATTGAATATTTCTACAGGCTATCCACAATAGCAACAATGGCAGACTTTACAGATGATAAAAAGATCATCAATAGAGTTTACAATAATAAACAGGAGCTTAAAGAAGTTCTCTTCCAGTTAGCAGATGTGAACAGCACATCATCGCAAATTTCTAATTTACCAATTAATCCTCCTCGTGGATTGGAAAAAGCTGTGAATTTTCGGATCAAGGAGCAAATAGAGGAGATGCACCTTCAGATGATGCAAGACGATCTCCATCGCCATTTAATACACGTGGCGATAGAGACACTTTTCACACTCCTAGTATAATTTAAGGCCTAGGAATATTAATTCTATTCTTGTGCCCTTTCCTAGAAATGAAAACTTGCAGTCACCTAGTGAGCAGTATAATAGAAGAGGACAGTTCTTTGAGAGAGAATTCGTCACTCCGAAGAAGAGAATACTAAATGTGGAGAGTTCCGAGTCCACTTAAGCAGAGCTACTCCACGAAGAAGACGATACATTTGGTCAGTTATCGCCTTTTATTAAATTAAATGTTAATGGGGAAACGTGTGTCGCATTATTAGACACAGGCGCAACAATAAACGCTATGAGTGGGTCATTAGCAGAAAGATTGAATCTTCAAATATGCCCGTCTTCGAGCTTAACTTACATCAAGAGCATCACAGGATCAACAGCGTCAGTCGCAGGCGAAGTCACTGTGAATACTATTATTGAAGACGTAGTAGTTAGAACAAATTTTGTAATTGTAAATGGAATTGAGTTGAACATAGTATTAGGTCAAAGTTTTATGTTTTCTAATGCTGTGAATATTGATTTCAGAGAGAAGTGCTTGTGGATCAAGAATTTTAAGGTAAATTGGTGAAACAAGTATGACTACGAGTCCGTGAGTACAATAACAAATTCTACAGCCAAAGTAGATTTTAGTATAATAAATACGTGTGACAAATTATGTTACCCTAATACTCTGAATCAAATATACGACGATGTATATGTAAACCGCGAAATAAAGGTAGCAAACAAACAAAGTGACGTCAAGACGTTATGGAAGAAGAAACTTACGACGTGCGAAGAAAAGCCGTTGCAAGTGAAGGAAGAGCGTGTAGACAGAGCTGCAGTAGATAGTTTACATTTAGATGAATTCACAGCGTCGAAAGTGAAGAAGATATATATATATATCAAAGGATGAAGTTCCTGTGCCGCAGTCGGAAAGCGATTATAGTGTTACTTTGAATACAAGAACTGCGATAAAGATTAAGAAAAAACAATCGTCAGACCTCATCTGTGGGTCGCTGAAGAATGACATGGTGAATAATAATATTACAATTCAAAAAGGTATTTTATTAGTTAATAATATAAATAGTAAAATAAGCAGACATGGTATAAAAAAGAATGTCGTAGGTCTACCGAAAGAATCTTTGAAGAAAACTTCCGAAGAACTCTACGATAAGCCATGGTCACGTGATCACTTCAGTATCACGACAACATCGAAGTTTCGAAGCCAGTTCAACATTCCGAAGGCTGAAAAAGATGAAGAAAAATGCATTAGAAGTTGTACATCGGATCAACGAAATAAGTTTAACTGAGAGTCGATTCTGCAATCAATACAATCACAGAAGAGACAAATTACTTACTATGACTAAAAAGTCAGGTACTTAACATATCAACCAGGTCAATTAGTATTGATATACCGGCGCAGGCGTATTACGGGCAGAAGCAGAAAATTATGTATGCCGTATAAAGGACCATATGTAATAATTCGAAGAATATCTAATGTTAATTACGTTATAGGAAAGTTGAATAACAGTACATTCACAGACGTAATACATACCAATTTATTAAAACCATTCTTCGTGAGGATGAATCGTCAATGAAGAATCTTCAGCAGTTGAAGAATCTTCAGCAGTTGAAAAATTATATTTGTTTATTTTGTTTGAATAAAGGATTTGTTGGTGTGAATTTTATTTGAAGTATGCCAAAAACAAAATCAAAAATCTTTATTCATATAGGTCACAAAGTAACACTTATGATCGTCAAGATTACTGCTTTTACATTTACATTTACTGCCAGATTCGCAAAGCAATAGGTAGAGCCTGAGGAAGAACCTGGCAATAAAACTCATGGCCACTCTTTTCTAACCGCCATTTGACACAGTTTGATTAACATGATATTTGACCAATTATACAGTAATGAAATTATACAAAAAAATAAACAAAATAAATGTTGTGTTCATTAAAATTACACTTACATAGTTCCTTTGAATTTATGTGAGAACAGTCGACCAAACTTAGTTTGCCTTAAATTTTAATAATATTATTTATAACAATTGCTATAACAGCTATGAGCTGACCAGTCCCAACAGACGGCACCCGTTCACGGGTATGAGGCATATAACTGCCATCGCCTTACTCAACCATATTGTAGGGAACAAGGCGACCCGATACATACGCCACCACTGCCAGGACACTTAGGCGAGCATGACATACCCATTAACAACACAGCAACTATCATGTCAATTTCAAAATTATAAATAAGTCTACATAGTGCTCACACAATAACATAGTCAATTACATATAATTATGTAAATTAGTTATTACCGGCACTAAACGCAGCCATACCTTTAGTTGCCTGGCGTTTCAAATTATTTATACTGGAGAATGTAAAAAAAAATAATGTAAAAAAATACAACATATATATGCAGATTCAAGACAAGTAGATAATATAACACAAGATTCATTCGAATCCTAAATAGCTCGAGCGAAGAGCAAGCAACTCGTTTCCATTTATTTTTATCATTCAAATAATCATTAATTGTGTAATAAGCCTTTTTCAAGAGGTGCGTCTTAATTTCCGCCTTAAATTTATGTAACGACAGGTTCATAATGCCTAAAGGAATTTTATTATATAGGCGTACGCCAATTCCTGCAAAAGAGTCGTGAACCTTTTGTAAACGATGATGCGTTCCAATTAATTTATGCTTATTTCTAGTATTTATCGAATGTATGTCACTGTGTAATAGACACAGTGACATACATTCGATAAATACTAAATGTATGTTCTGTTTAACTAACATGATATTTGCAAATATATACTGTGATGCAACCGTTAAAATGCCAATTTCTTTAAATTTCTCTCTAAGAGACACTCTAGCACTCAATTCATATATTGCACGTATAGCTCTCTTCTGGAGTACAAAAATTACTTGTAGATCAGCTGCTTTGCCCCACAGCAAAATGCCGTAAGACATGACACTATGAAAATAACTAAAGTACACTACCCTGGCAGTTTCTACATCAGTGAGCTGCCTGACTTTACTAACGGCAAAGGCTGCCGAGCTGAGTTTAACTGCAAGACACGTTATTTGGGCGTTCCACTGCAGTTTGCTATCTAAAGTGATCCCCAAAAATACAGTTGATTCTACAATATTTAGGGTAACACCGTTCAATGTTATATTTGTACCGCAATTCCTGACATTAGGTATACTAAATCTGATACATTTTGTCTTCTTAGCGTTTAGTAGCAAATTATTGGTTGTAAACCAATCTACAACTTGGGCAAGTGAACTATTAACGCCGTTAAAATCAGTAAGCGTACGATCTACTTTAAAAATAAGTGACGTATCATCAGCAAATAGAACAATGTCGCACAAGTTCTGTATTTAGAATGGCAGATCGTTAATATAAATTAAAAATAGAAACGGACCTAGAATTGATCCCTGCGGTACGCCTATAGCTACAGATGCTCCAGAGAAGCGAATTTCATTAACATCAACATGTTGTATCCGATCATTTAAGTAGGAGGCAACAAGGTCCAGTGCAGAGTCTTTGATACCATAATAAAAGAGTTTTCGCAATAGTGTTTTATGTTCAACGCAATCAAATGCTTTGGAGAGATCACAGAATACACCAATAGCATCTTGTCTATTCTCCCAGGCGTCATATATATGATTCAGACGTGTCACACCTGCATGAATGGTAGAACGACCCCTTGTGAACCCATACTGCTCTTTATGTAGTAGCATATTTGAATTAAAATGAGCTTGTAGTTGTTGCAATATAATTTTTTCAAAAATTTTGATTATTGCAGGTAATATTGAAATAGGTCTGAAATTACCAGGGTCGGTTTTGGATCCAGACTTAAATAGAGGTATTACCTTGCTGTGTTTCATTAAATCCGGAAACACTCCTTTATCGATACATTTATTAAATATTTCAGCTAGATGTGGAGATAAATTAACAATAATAGACTATATCAATTTCACAGAAATATCCCACAAGTAAGCTGTCTTTTTTGAGTTAAGCGACTTGAATACTTTAATGATATCGTTGGGGTTAACACATTTTAAGCTAAATAAGACATTGCACTGATCTACGCTGCCCCCAAGCATGCGTTGAGCTTTGATTAGACAAGAATTTAAGGAGCTAGTTGTTTTAGCGGGTATGTCTATAAAATAGTTGTTAAAAGTTTGTGCTACATCTAATTTATTATTAATCACCTTGTTATTTATAATTAACTCAAAGTTATTATCACGGGGTAGTAATCGACCGGTTTCAGTATTGATTACATTCCAAGTCATTTTTACCTTATTTTTTGAATCTTTAATCTTATTACTGATATGTAACGACTTGGCAGCAGCACAGGTCTTTTTGAAGGTCTTGGAATATTTTTTTACATATTGAATAAAAGCAGGATAAAAATTAAATTGCTTCATACCATATAGTTCGTACAACTTAGCCCTACTTTTGTAAATACCTGTAGTTGCCCACTAACAAAATTGCAGGTTTTTGTTTTTATAAAATGTTTTTGATTTAAATATATTGTTGTACTCAGCTTTAATTGTATTAAATAAGGAGTTATATAGGCCGTTTGGATCTGCCTGATTAAAATCAATATTAGTGACTTTTGCTGAAACATTAACATTAAATTGTTTAAGTCGATATGCACTCATTGGCCTACATACAATTTTATTTCCTTTGTAAGTGACATTAATAGGAAACGCTGCTTTCTGACCAAGATGATCTGAAGGAAAGTTACTTAGTATCTCCCTTGTTGTTGTTGCACAGTTGCAGAATATATTATCTATAAATTTTCTAGAATGTGAGGTAATTCTAGTTGGCTCACAATATAAATTTTGTAAGCCAAAAGACTTAAACAAATTTATAAATCTGATACATTTCGAAGACTGCACAAGTATGTCAACATTAAAATCCCCACACACCACAACATGTTTTCTACTACACTAAACTACTAGTAAATGAGTTGCTCAAGCTCAACACAGAATATGCCAATGTCAATTTTTGTTTTTTAATAGACGTTTGCAACCAAACCTAATGTAAATAAATAAATGATTATAAAATACTCTTTTAATTAGTATAAAATAAATGTAGTTTTTTTTATTATCGCTTTTCTACGTAAAAAATATTTAATTATATTCGTTTTATAATTGTTGAAAATTTTTTAGATTAATTTGGCTGTAATTTTGTTAATTAATTTTAATTTATTTCCTTACAAGGATATAACGTCATAGTAAACAATTTATATAAATTATTTCACTTGCTATGCCAAGATAAAGACAATTAAGTATAAGAAAATAATTATGACATTTTCTCTGAATTCTATTTGATGATTTTATTAATGTTGTGTATGTTATTTCTTTTTTTTAAGATGGAGTGAACAAATTAATATATTTAGTTTAGTGTAGAAAATATTCATATGGATATTTATGAGTGATGACTTGTGTGGAGCAAAGTTTGACATTTGTATACAGGACATATTATCCTACAAATGTAGAATTCGTTTCCACGCGCCAGGCTTTGCGTCGTACATTCGTTACATTAGATCATAATTATTCAAATGCAATGTTCTTAATACAGGTTAGAAGACGACAGAAAATTATCTTATGTACGCATATAATAGGCATACATAGGATAGTTGTAATGTCAATGCTTTCATTTTTGTTGAGGTAGGTAAATTAAATATCATATAGATATCAGATCTCTTAAAGATAATAATAATATATACCGTGAAGAGGTATCAATATATTTAAGATATAGTTTAGTGGTGATATCCAAAATTTTAAGTAGGGTTTTGTATTGGATATAGCATCAAGAAGTACGGGGTACTACTTTATGCTCTCCCTTATATGGGACACCACTTACAACTACGTATGCCTCACATTAGTTTAACGTAGGGACCCAGCTCAGGGATTATACTCTGCGCACAGCTTAAGGGCGTAGCTCCTGTGGTATTCGTCCCCATATTATGTATAGAGGACGCATGTCACGGTATGAGGTCAAGCGTGCTGGCTAGTCGCAGCGATAGCCATTAGGCAAATAATAATTATTTTTAAATTAAGAACGGAAAATAAAAGAGGATAGGCTGATGTCACATCGGAGAAGATTAGATGGCTGAGCTCCGTGGCGACGACTTCGCTGCCGATTGCCATCAGTGAAAATCCGGGTTAGATACTGCATTGAATGTGCAGTCGCGTTTGTGAACCGTATAATAAAGTTCCATGTAACATAATATCTCGCGATAAACCCAAATAAACACATTCGTTCAGTTCAGTGCTATTTGTTCTTATTTCAAATACCAGTGTATCCCACGCCCCTAGCTCAGGAGTAGGCGTGGACTAGCAGTGTTTCCAGTACCGGACAGTTGCAAGCCCACACCTCGTACTCCTGTTACTGTTGACTCCGGAAGGGCGTCACAGTACCTACGATGCTTCAAATGTTACTATCTGTTACCTAGTGTGTACATAAATAAATAAATAGTTAAACGATTATTTTTACAAAACACACATTCGCACTATTATACGTCTCGTTAGTAAAAGTATATTGTAGAACGTTGTTGCGCCAGGCGCCACAGTGTGTGAGCGCAAATCAAGAAGTGGTTTCAACAACTGGCAAATTTGTAAGATGAATGTGACAATATTTACTAAGCGGGTCACGAACTCACGATTAACGTATTGATATCCAGTCGCCCGGTCCCGGTGGGTCTGTCTCTAGAGACTGTCAGCCGGGCGGCTTAATGTAAGCAGTCTGTCTATTACTGTTCATGTACTTATATGGTCAGATCTAGTTAATATTTAATGGAATCATAAATTATTGTACCCTAACATGTTATCACAATCAATAATATGGCTTTGAATATTATCAAGAACAGTATTATATTGTCTCTCATCCTCATCATCCGAGCGTCTATCCCAGTTGCGTCTTGGGACTCCCGGTTTCCTACTTTTTCTCCCCCACTTCGCACGGTCGTCGGCATCCCCTGTAGTCAGACCATTGGCACGCATGTCTTCTCTTACGACGTCAAGCTAGCACTTCTTGGGTCTTCCCCTCTTACTGGGACCCGGCGGGGCCTACATGGCCAGACATTTGTTTCCCACGTAGCCCGGCGGTTGCCGCAAGACGTGACGTGTGAAAGACAGATTCCAGGTGTTTAACCTGGTCCGTGCGCTCGACCAAATCACCGCCTGTCGAGTTTAGTGCCAAGTAAACTCGGTCTTCGCCACATTTAGTTTTAGACCGTCGTTCTCAAGCATCTCCTTCGACGCCTGCACACGTCGCACCAATGGAATATGGATCCCATTGGTGCGACGTGTGCAGGCGATACGGATTGGGTTGCATAAATTTAAGAGGCATAACTTAAAACTGCATAATGGTTTTTGGCATACTCTTCGTTTTGCATAACGTTCAAACAGAATAAATCATTAGCCATACTTTATTTTCCCATAACTTCTTTATAATAATGATGTACCCGCATAAAATGTTTACGCATATTTTTTTTTACAATAACGATTACTAATCATAACATTTATTGGCATCTCACTCTATGGCATAAAGATTACAAGTCATACAGAATACCATAATGTTAACGAGTATATATTTTTATTTTTATATCTAAGCTTGAACTGTCTAAGATTTAAATGCCCACTGATTAAAAATGTCGATAGTCACTATACTGAAGTTCAAAATGAAGTAGGTATATTAAAACGAGCGATTCAGTTCTGGCGCAGTTCTGGCAAATCAGTTGTAGTCACAAGTGACCTAACACTCTTCCTCGCTTCGCTCGTCGTCGTACCTATTTAAGACTTTGCTCAAGACTAGTCTAAAATTAATAACACTTTTATAATATCATTTCATATGTTACAGCTTACAAACTTGGCTATGAGTGAGGTGATTATTTACAATGGTGTCTTATCATTTCTTAAATATTCTTAGTCAAATTTATAATTCATTTATGATTGAAGCGTTTATGCATACCTTCATTATGCGTTTTGTATTTTATGATAAATTATCTTTAGGCGTATAATAATTATACTCTTTATATGTATGCTGATTAAAATTATAATAAAAAAATTTAGAGTAATTTAAAGTTAAGCCAATAAAACTATTATGCGTTTATAACACTCTGCTTATCATAATTTATGCGAGAAAACTTTATGCTGAAACTGTTATGCCAAACTACATTATGCTGAAAAAGATTATGCGATCGAAAGGGCTCCCGCACCAATGTGCCCCTGTCCACGGCTGCCAGCGCAATATCTTCAGTATATTAAATTGTGTCTGGCAAATATAAAACCGAGTTTTACTAATCATGCCTAATAATTGTTTTTAACTTATGAGAATACATTTAAAATATTGTGCATATATGGTGAGATTACTATTATATTTGGGTATTACAAATACAACGACGAAACAACACGGGCGTGTTGACATGTTGGGTAACACACGCTAATGGTAGTCGTTCTCGAACGATAGCTGCTCCTGGGAGTCAGGTGAAAGTAGAACTCCAAATTCTGTGACTTTTGAACTTGAGAATACATTTAAAATATTGTACATATATGGTGAGATTACTATTATATTTGGGTATTACAAATACAACGACGAAACAACACGGGCGTGTTGACATGTTGGGTAACACACGCTAATGGTAGTCGTTCTCGAACGATAGCTGCTCCTGGGAGTCAGGTGAAAGTAGAACTCCAAATTCTGTGACTTTTGAACTTGAGAATACATTTAAAATATTGTACATATATGGTGAGATTACTATTATATTTGGGTATTACAAATACAACGACGAAACAACACGGGCGTGTTGACATGTTGGGTAACACACGCTAATGGTAGTCGTTCTCGAACGATAGCTGCTCCTGGGAGTCAGGTGAAAGTAGAACTCCAAATTCTGTGACTTTTGAACTTGAGAATACATTTAAAATATTGTACATATATGGTGAGATTACTATTATATTTGGGTATTACAAATACAACGACGAAACAACACGGGCGTGTTGACATGTTGGGTAACACACGCTAATGGTAGTCGTTCTCGAACGATAGCTGCTCCTGGGAGTCAGGTGAAAGTAGAACTCCAAATTCTGTGACTTTTGAACTTGAGAATACATTTAAAATATTGTACATATATGGTGAGATTACTATTATATTTGGGTATTACAAATACAACGACGAAACAACACGGGCGTGTTGACATGTTGGGTAACACACGCTAATGGTAGTCGTTCTCGAACGATAGCTGCTCCTGGGAGTCAGGTGAAAGTAGAACTCCAAATTCTGTGACTTTTGAACTTGAGACATACCCAACCAATTATTTTGCTTTGATAGAATCAAGTTTGTTTTGATTTGATTTGCTACCACAATTGACCAAATACTGGAGACAGTTTCGAGATAAGATCCCTGCTAATGAACTAAAACAAATAGCGTGAACTAAAAAACGAACTTATTTGACCTAAAAATATAAATAAAGACCATTTTGTTACATTGGATTTGCAATTATTCAATTTTCTTTAATGACTTCTTTTGACAAGCCACTTAATTAGCGTACTTAGTAAATTATTATCGCTTTCTACTTGTTCAACTTGCTCATGTATTGGCTGAATTTAAGAATTTGGGTATGAGCACAAATTGAGCACATGTTTGTGTGAACATTATTTTAATCTCTCAGTATGCAATGCAATGCTGGCTGAGGATACTACGCTTTCCACAATTTCTTGCTACTCAAATTAACTAGGAAAGTAAAATGAGCTCATGAGTGTTCTGTAAACGAGCACTGCGATAAGCATATCTCACTGTGGCTATTTACGAGCATTAATTCTAGTCTTTATCGAGTCAAAGCAAACTGTTCTAGTCGGAATGTACTAAATAAATTGGCTGAAAGATGAAATTTATGAAATTCCTACCCAGGGCTACTACATAAATAGGGATGATAGTGTTTAAATCTTATATAAGTAGAATTAACTAACTATCTTCATGCTATATCACTGATTGGGTACTTGAGAGAGGACAGATCGCCAATTATCGCGATCTATGCATAGGTCCTTCTTTCTATTTATAGTAAGTTCAAGCGTCGCCGTCGTGTAACTGGATGTAGTCAGCATCTAGCAAACATTTCCCAACGGTTAGAGATCTCGTCGGTAACGAGCCTATACCTAAATAGGCTCGCTCTATTAATAATAATACATCTAAAATGTATTATAAGATTAAGTAGTAGAAAAATACAAAGTAGCAACTACCCCCTCTTACAAGAAAAATGCAAAACAAATGAAATCAAATAGCAAGGTACATCTTCCAAGCCGGCTGGTCACCGTGGAAGATCACGACCAAAACCCTCCAAGGAAGCAAATCAAATCATTAAACAAATCATTAAACAAATTTTATCTAATTACCTACAATGTTAGAACTCTCTCAACGCATGAAAGACTGGTAGAGCTGAACGAGGCACTTCAAGACATAAAGTGGGATATCATAGGAATATTAGAAATAAAGCGACTCGGCAATAAAATTGAAGAATACGACGATTTTATCATATGTCACACTGGACAAACTCCTGGACAGTTTGGTGTAAGTTTTCTAATTCAGAAACGTCACAAGAAAAACATAGTAATTTACTTTGGCTACACTGAAAGAGTCGCCTTACTCAATGTAAACATAGAAGGCACCCTCTTATCTATCATCCAAGCGTACGCTCCAACGGAAATAAGTTGCGATGAAATAGATGACTTTTATATGACACTTAATACGGCAATAGAGGCAATTATCAAATCTTTTATATTAATGGGTGACTTCAACGCCAAAATAGGCCAGCGCAGGGACGAAGAACACCATATTATGAAACAATACTGATACGGGATAAGAAACGAAAGAGGCCAAAAACTAATAGATTTTGCTACAGAAAATAAACCGTAGATACTTTGCGCTTAGATTTCGAAAATGTTCTCGATAAAATTAACTTGCTTAAATTAAAATTAAATCTCGATTTCTTATTAAGTTATGACGCTATGTCATCTTTCGAAGATTTAATTTTTCGCATAAAACGTGTCGCTAAGTCATTGCAAGCGCCCGTGCCCGTAGTAGTCACCGATTCGAAACCCGGGCCAGCCGGTTTAGATTTGCTGAAACGGGACCGACCTAAATTACCGCCCATACAAATACACGAATTTGATGGCAATATTAAAAATTGGCCTTTGTTGGCCAAAAATGATTGCTCGCAGGTTTGCACGTTGCTCCACCGATGTTAAAATAACTTTATTTCGCTCAAATTGTACATCCTTTTACACATGCCATTTGTGGGTTAATATCGTACAGTGCCCTTCGAGTTGAGTACAATAACTCGTTCCGAGTGTTGATGGGGCTGCCTCGGTATTGCAGCGCATCAAGAATGTTTGCAGAGGTACGTGTTGACTGCTTTTACACGCTAATACGAAAGCGGTGTGCATCCCTGGTGCGTCGTGTGCGGGTCAGCCCCAACAACATTCTGGAGTGTATAGCGAGTAGGCTCGACTGCATACACATAAATCACTGTTGCAGACTATCCACATCTGTGTTGGTTATGTAATGGAAATTAATTGATGTTTTATTTTGATTGATTGTTATTTATTCTTATTTCATAATGTACTAAATCTATTTTAATTATTTAAATGCTAAATTAAGTTTGAATTTGTTAATATATTTATGATGCTTAATGTTTTACTTATTTTACTTTTATTATATTTACATATCGTCTATTTTAATTATATACTATATATTTAATTTCATGCATATGCTTGTTAATTAATAATTAGTTACTCAACAATTAATATTAATGCTATTTTAAGATTGTAAATTGTCTTTATATGGGTCTATTATGTCCTGAATTAAATGATTGATTATTATTATTATATTATTATTAAGCGTATTATTCAGTTTTACCATAAAAATGTACAGTGTTAAATTGGCAAAAATGTTTATGATTTTATAGACATTTCTATTTACGAGTGTTTCGGAGGCACTTTAAGGGCCGGCAGGCCAAATCGCGTAGGCACAACAACGCTTCCTCAGCCCCCGCCAAGATAGATCGACGATGTATTTTCTGCTGGCACGATACAGTAAAAATGATTGGCAGTAGCAATCGAAATGGAATATCTCTGTTATTGTGTTGGATTTTATTGTAGGTTTAAGATATACTAGTTGACGCCCGCGGCTCCGCCCGCGTGATGAAGTTTTCACGTTCCCGTTTTCTACAGGAACTTGTTCCCGGAATAAAAAGTAGCCTATGTGTTAATCTGATAGATAAGCTATTATATAAATAATACATAGTTATGGTAAATTTTATTTAAATTACATTCAATAGTTTTACGTGCAAGTAACAAACATCCATACTTACAAACTTTCGCGTTTATAATATTAGTAGGAGTTAATGATGATATATTTAATAACAAATTTAGGCTTTATGTACAAGTTCCAAATAAAATGTCCCGTACTCATAATACTATTTTTTTTTAAATAATATTAAAATCAAAAAATAATAATGTTGTGTTCCTGTCTTGGGCAGCTAGTCACCGTTGTACATCAGAACAATCTTCCGTCCGCGCTAAACATTCTCCATAAGTACACAATTTCAATCAATTGCTCTAAACGTTGCCGGTTTACCCAAATCTTGCTTTTAGTTCTTCCTTTTTCTTTTTCAAATACCCGATTCTTAGTTTAACATGCATGTTCGCGTTAAAATGTTGGGATTATTAATTATTAGTTACATAAAATTTTATACATTGTTTAAGGCTACTAACATAAAGTAAAAATATAAATAACAAGCGCTCGTAGCCCTACTAACTCGGTTTCTGTGAAAGATCACTGATTTAAGAAACTCTTTCGGATTTTGGATGGATGACCGCTTTGTAGCATTTTCATTTACCAGCGTTTTCGTCTGTCGAAGAACACATTAAGCTGTTTGTCCCGGTTGATAGTAACGTTGCAATCGACACTCGTTAAGTCAAGTGAATACCCTTTGAGCGACTTAAAAATTACAAAGGCGAGTCGCTACAATCTGAGCCTGTCCATTTGAACACAGGCATTGAACTGATCACAATATGCCTCTGCCACACATTCGGAGATAAAGTCGTAGCTAATAAATTTATAAATGTACTTGAATGATTAATACTGAAAGCATAAAACAAAGGTCTTAGATACAATTATAATAATGTATGCGAAGCGAAGCGAAGCGAAGCGAAGCTATCATTGAACGGCCCACTGGCTCAGTTGGTTATATAACTGCCTCCTAACCTGTGGGTACCGGATTCGATTTTATACTACTTACAGATAATTCTAACGCTACTGTGAAGTGTAGGTACTTTATTTTATATTAAAACTCTCATATATTTTATTTATCTATCACATCTTATCCCTGAAAGGGTGGCAGAGGCATATTAGTATATGCCCACTTTTCACCATGTGTATTCCTGTCCCACGTAATAGTGGTGAGTCCATTGCCGTATATAACTCTCATATATATACACTATGTAAAACTAACTCCGGGGGTCACGAGATGCAACTGGCACAGACGTTCGGATGATGATGGAAGGCTTACTGCTCTCATAAATATACTGTGCCATTGCGAAGAAATAGCAAGGGGAGCGCAGCGAAAAAACCTAACATAGTTCCTACCTCAGTAAGCGCCAGCGCGCGACTGATCAGGCCTCAGCGTCGCGAATCTGATATTATTTAAACATTTGTAATATAAAAATCACTGTATATAGTCAAAGTAAGCGATTATGTCTACAAATATTCAGTAGCCATAGCTGTGTATAAAAAAACATGAAAATTATCAGTACTTTAGATTTGGCATTGAAAAAACATTTCGAAAGGGGGCAACTTTGGGATGTTTTTCTATCAAGTGAAGTTTATTAGATTTTGTAACAGAAAGCCATTTTGACTAGCTTTTTTCTAGAATCCTTAACTAACATATATCTCTTTTTCAGAATCAACCTTTCTTCTACGATTCGTATTGTTTTAAAAAACTCAAAAGCGTGGCCTCGGCAGGAATACCAAGCCTTAAGCCGTTGGTCACGGAGGACAGTAACATGCGACTCGTTAAACCAAGTTGAAAGACCTATGTGCGACAAATTCACTTACTTATACGGTCCAAAGTGTAATACAATTAAGTTTAAGTTAGTCCCAAACTATGTAGCCAGCCGCTGATTAGTGTCCGATAGTGTTGGCGCTCATCGCGTCTAGCTCCGGCAGATGGCGCGGCGCGGCGCGGCGCACACAAGCGGCCTCTTGCGCTTTACGCCCTTTGTAAAAGTAACATTCATGAGAGCAATACAAACTTGATTGTGCACATTTATTGTGTTTTCCTTCAATTTGCGACACACTACCCTCTTTGTTAACCTTTATTAGGCGTTTATGTTTCATAATAAAAAAGTGTAAAAAATATGATGACGCAAAGGTTCGCACGATATCATTTAATGGCCATTACCGGCTGGAGCGTAGCTATTACGTCGTCAGATTGTGGTCGTAGGTACCACCAGCCTATACCGGAATATTGTTTTGTTTTATGCATAGATCGCGAAGCGTGGCGATCTGTCCTCTCTGACTACCCCGTCAGGGATACAGCGTGAAGATAGTTAGTTAGTTAGTTGTTTTGTCGATACATTATTTAGTGTAGGTACTTAAATGTATATGTATATAGCGGTTTAATACTTCTGCTGTGTCACTTACTGCTGTACCAGATCTTACGCAGATCCAAGTCGGACAGCCGTCCCCAAGACGATATTAGCGCACATAAATTTCATGCCTGATAAAATTAAATGTGTTGGTGAGTGTTTAAGTACCTATTACTTGAACACTCACCGATGTATCATTAAAGAGTTCTATGTTTCCTACCTATACTCCTCTCACACAAACTAGAACTAGCGGGAGGCGTGTTATATTGTAACTTCATGATTTTCAACCCTTCCCCGTGGATCAATCTGATCGGCGTTTCTCCAGGCACTTCTCAACTACCTAGCTCTTAGTCGATAACCAAACCTGTTATCGTAGACGCCAATCAGCGTCAATATCTGAGGCATCGGAGTTCCGCGTGTCGGATGTGATTTGCCACGGCCGTAATTAATACCTATATAATATAATTAATGAAACTTTACAGTAAGATACTTCATACATATACATCAGGATAGTTTAGAGGGTATTTTAAAATCCCGGAAACATGTTCCTGTGGAAAACGGGAACGGGATAACTAGACCACGCGGGCGGCACCGCGAGCATTAAGCAGAGAATAACTTAACTACTTCTCATCAAAGATTAAGCTAGAGACCGCCAAATGTTTGAAAGTTCTGCTACAAAGTAATTGCACAATTATGAGCGCGTTGAATGTGTGCCAGTGCCAAGTGACTACTTCATCTAAATTATCGTAATGGTAAGCGCATAAACAATGAACGTCACATTGTGAGCGGTCGCGCGCTCCACGTCCGTGCGGCCACTGCTATTTGTGGCCCTTGTCAACTGTACCACTGTGTTGTACACTTGTTTATTGTACCAGTAAACTAATTATCATCTAGTAGTGACACATGTAGACAGCCTTTATGTACTACACTATTACGTCAGATGGCGTATTTTAAAATAAATTTCACATTCAATGGATTGCAATATTTGCAACCCACTCCCACATTAATATATTTAGGTATATGTTATCGACTGTTTTATAATGCATTATCTTACAATGGTCTTATGACTTGCACTTATATCTTCACACCTGTTACCAGCCCTCCCCTATCCTACCTCACACTACATTGGTCACACTCAGCAGCCATTGAGGGATGTGGTAAATCCTACAGTCTTACCTGTACGTCAGCCGGGAATTTTATGCTTACGTGCTTTCGACATAATAATATGATACAAGAAACGTAAGCGTCCTAAGAGAAGTAATGTGTGTGACTTGTCATGGCAACACTAACATTTGTTCAGTTACCTATTTCATTCCTTCTTACTGTATGAGGAAGGGAATAGTTACATTAGAGACAGGTTCGGGTTTTTTTATTATGTCTAGGTTACGTTAGATATGTCAGATGCCAGGCTGTATCGTCGGTGTTAACTATGTAACTTTAGTCCAAGTGTCACTTTCCAATTTGGTTTCATTACAAAATTAACAATTCGACGTATTTAGTCCACATACCCAAAGTTATTTAACATAAACAGGTGCAAGCAAGATTGACTCTGGTTTTATTTAAAAGTTTGGTTATGAAATGCAAGCTTGCAAATATAAATTAATACATTAAAGACTATATCTGCGCGTATCGTCGCAGGTCATGTTCACAGTGTGGTGCTGCCGTCACACGTGGCCAGCAATCCCCAGCTGACGCACAGTTTTTGAATACTCAAGAAACACTTGAGAGTAGCATTATAAGGTAAAAACTAGCCTCAAGCGTCGATTGAGTATTGAGAAACGTTCTGGAATACAGCCCTTAATGATCGTTATCTACAGACGTCGTCGTTATCTGAAGATGTCTGTCTGGTGAGCACACGAAATAGATCACCAGGGAGAAATAGTCATATTAGAGAGGGTAACCGCATATGGTTATAAGTAAACTAGTGGTTCACACAAGATATTTGTCCACGTTCAACAAATTAGAATAATTAAAGTTGTATATTATTAATATCGTAGAATACTAAAATGAATCGAGTCCGAGACTACCAGGACTTTAATTGGTAGTGCTAATTAGTGTCTTGCACATAAGACCTTTTAGCCTTTTTGTTACCACCTCACTAAAATGGCAATTTATTCCAAATTTAACATCTAAAATAGACACATTTTATTTTATTAAATTTATTCGGCCTTTTAGACCCACCCCAGTTCCGTGCTTCGAAAGGCACGTTAAGCCGTTGGTCCCGGTTGCCAATAAAACGGCAGTCGTTAAGCCAAGTTGAAGACCTTATGGGCGGCTTAAAAAAATTCAACAGCAGGTCGCCGCAGCCTGCGCCTGTCCATTTCAACACGGCAATGGGCTCACCACCTGTTACGTGGGACAAAAGTGCATACGGTGAAATGTAGGCATTTAATATGCCTCTGCCTACCCCTTCGGGGATAAAGGCGTGACAATATGTATGTATGTACTAAAATGACTTCCAAATCCCATGAAATGACAATGTCGCTCGCCCGTATCGGCCACCCACTGACAGCATAAATGTCTGTGGTTGAGATGGGATGAAACTGTGTGCAGTAAAAATTTACTTAGTTAAAATATTGAGTTTAGCTAACTTCCCGAAATGGAACGTTGTCGGAAACTGCCGACGAGAGCCGATACCGCTCCGAACTCAGTTTTTATTGGACAATATGGACGCTATACATCACAATGCGATGGAGTATTGAGAAGTCGTGTCAGGTTGACTCTACCAACAACATATAATAGGTTTATATTCACTTCCCTTCCGTTTCAGTTCGCATTTGAACGTGCTGTGTAACTTCGTCACAAGCGTGAACTTACGGTAGGTCGCGGGCATATTATTCAATTCAAAAAGTAGCACTCAGTACCATGTAAACAAATGCCAATATTCATAATGTTCCCAGTAATGGTGGGCCGAGCGCGTGGCTCTAATTGTCAGTGTATCATATCACGCACTACTGGGATATTAATTATTATAGTCTCCGGTGAGTTTTCAGATACAACATGTTGCATTTCTGCAGGCAACGGACAGCACGGATATAATTATGTAGGTATGAAATGACTATGACTCAATATAATATACTTACAATTAAAATATTTGTTTGCGCGCCAACATGTAGCGTATGGAAATAGTTTAGTAATAAACAAAACAACATTGCAGGTAGCCATGTTCTTGCAAAGACATGATTTAAAATAAAACAAAAATTGTTAGTAAGAAATATAAACATTTTATTAAACTTAATATAAAAATCATCTTGACCTTCTCCCTGAGAGATAATCCCCGCCATTAATTTGTTCATTGGTCCCTACTAGGGCTCCAACATTAAATTTAAACTATTCATGAGAGCTAAACGGTTAAGGGCCTTCGACTTGCCTTTTTTGTACTATTAATAAATTCAACAAAATGTTTAACATTATATTCCGAGAACCTGATGGCATTTGTTCGCTAATGTTAGCATTGCAAGTGACTGGTTACTAGGTCAGTCTGTGGGTATACAACTAACTAATCAACACTGTGTATGTTTTCATGAGACTTTGAAGTTCTGTTATATACAGTACACCCACATTGGTGCGCTTATAGAATTGGAGTTAATTATATCGTTAGCAATTATATTAGTACCAAGCACATTATATAAATACCATACACAGGAATAATTTCACAAACCAACGAAAAGTAGAATGTGATAAACAAAATGCTACTACAAAAGCTACGTGAGCACCAACTAAGGACCCCCGGGCCCGTATGCGTTCCTAACAAGACCTCTTGACTTCGGGCGGAAGCTTATTTAGTTTCATTATACAATAGGTGACCCCCACGGCTTCGCCCGTCAAATACTCCAGTCGCACCTATTTAATCCCGTCGTTTATAAATTCTACAATAATGTATAAAAATTCGCCCGATTTGTCGACATTCATGATTACTGCTTCGCCCTTCAGGATAGTAGCGTGATGATTTATATAGTTTATACCCTTCCTCAATCCTTCCTATACCCTCCAACACAAAAAGAATTTTTCAAATCCGACCAAACAAACAAACAAACTCTTCAGCTTTAGTCATAAGTATAGCTGTGGAGATTTATTGTACCCCAAGTGAATAAAATTAAATTAAAATGTATCAATTTAGAAGCGCTCGTGGCCCCGCGGACCGCGGACAGTTTTATGTAAACGATCACTACGTTAAGCGACTTTCATTATAGCTGGTCCTCGGATGGGTGACCGCGTTGACGCGTTTCCGTGCTTCGGAAGGCACGTTACGCCGTTGGTCCCGGTTGCCAGTAACATGGCAGTCGTTAATCCCAGTTGAAGGCCTTATGGGCTTGAAAAAATTTCAACAGCAGGTCATCACAACCTCCGCCTGTCCATTTCAACACGGCAATGGGCTCACCACCTGTTACGTGGGACAAAAGTGCATACGGTGTAATGTGGGTGTTAGTATGCCTCTGCCTACCCCTCCGGGGATAAAGGCGTGACAATATGTATGTATGTTATAATATATTACTGTTAGTGCAATTACATGGCATTTTGTAAATATACCCACCGTAAACCTAAAAGGTGTCTACTGTAGACGAGTACTTCTCGCTGCGTCGCGTCACCGTATCACACCCTTATCTGGTGCTTATGTCGATATTATCACAAAACGGAACCAGGTAGTTACACGCCGTCATATTCGGACATTACTCGGGGGAAAATAGCAAGCTGAATCGACATCGCTATAATAATAATTCGTGATGTGAGGTGATACCCGCTGTCGTTCATTTTGTCATTGGTCAGTCACAGGCACTGCTATAGCAGCAGTTCGATCCTAGATATTGCCGAGCCGAGACCTACAAGAGCTTCGGTAACAATGGCTACTAGCGCTCGGTACACGATGGTGAGTCAGGCACCAGACACGTGGCTTATAACTTTCAGCAGTAAACATCAGTGCGAATAAGTTGTCTAAGTGAACGTCCCCTTTAAACATTATCTACACAACGGCGGCGTAGTTAAGTGGTGCGATCCATAAATGTTTGTTTCGGGGTTTGCAAGTTTCCTATACATAAAATAAAAAATAAATATCCATCACGCCTTATCCCCGAAGGGGTGGCAGAGGCATATTATATGCCCACTTTTCACCGTGTGGATTCCTGTCCCACGTAATAGGTGGTGAGCCCATTGCCGTGTTGAAATAGACAGACGCAGGCTGTGGCCACCTGCTGTTGAAATTTTTTAAGCCGCCTATAAGGCCTTCAACCAGGCTTAACGACTGCCATTTTACTGGCAACCGGGACCAACGGCTTAACGTGCCTTCCGAAGCACGGAAACGCTCGCAAATGTAAATGCCACAAAGTGGTCACCCATCCGACGACCAGCCATAGTGAAAGTTGCGTACCTCTGTGATCGTTTACCGAACACTGAGACCGCGGGGCCACGAGAGCTTCCTATACATAATTGTATATATTGTCTAAATCCAATAGTCCGAGGTTATATCAGCTTATTTAGTGCTAGATGGTGATGTGTAAAAATATCTCTCAAAGTTATATGACAATAGAATTAAATTTAAGAATTCATACAGCACAAACATGCTTGCATGCTAAAACGTGTATCGTACAAAACCGTGTATGTTCCCGAAAACGAACAATAAATCTCATTACAATCATATATGTAGGTATGTAGTGGGGGTATGCGGAATACAGGGGTTGCGGCTCTAATGGACCGTTCAACCGCGCTCGGCTCAACTCGAAGTGCTCTGTACCGTACGTGCAGTTGAGAAATAGAAATATGAATTGAATACCAATATGTAGTTACTACAAACATCCTTAGGTGCCGGGAACAATATATTTGTACTCACTATAGATACCATTCTTAGAAACGTGTGGAGTTATAAAATATAAGGACTTCTGTTAGGATTTGGGTTTAGTCGAATGAGGAATAGTTAGTACATACGGGAGAACCGCAACAGAATCGTAGTTATACTGGGGTAATGGTTTGATGGGCCACCAATGACACCGTGTATTCTCGTACAATGTTAAAATAATTATTATTTTGATACTATATTAAATATTTTTATTGTTTTTTAAATATTTTAATATATACTCATAAGTTAAACCGTTGATCTCGGTTGCCAGCAACAAGGCAGATTTTTGTTATTTTATCACATTTTGATGAAAATCGGGATTTTCGAAAGTTGATGCCCGCGGCTCCGCTCACGTGAAGTCGTTAGTACACAAAAAGGAATAAAATGATTTCCCGGGATGTAAAGTAGGTACCCTATGTATTCATTCGGATATTCAGGATATTCAGTTCAAGCAGTTTCGCCCGCGAGTATAATATTCAGTTGTAAGTAACTCATTAAAAAGTATTCCGATTTCATTCAGTTTAAGTTTCATTCTGTTATTAAAAAGCGAATACTTCAGAAGTTGTTTCATAAGAATAGCCTACGCGCCACCCTCTTCAACTAATGTTTCTTTCTTTGTCTGTTTCTTTTATGTGGCGCTAACGAAGTTGCGCGGGTCAGCTACTCTATAATATTAAAAAAAATTATATATATATAAAAGGCAAAATCACTGACCGACTCATTGATCACGAAATCTCTGAAACTACCGAAGCTAGGAAGCTCAAACTTCGTATGGAGATTCCATTTAATACGTAGGTTTCCGTTAAGAAGGGATTTTGCGAAATTCTACCCCTAGGGAAGTAAATAAGCGATAACCTGTTGTATGGAAGTTCGCCATTTTTAAAGTTAGAAACATGAGTTACGTACACCTGTTTTTGGTTACAAATAAATGGGCACGTGTATCGCTATTTTGAAAAAGTTTACCTATAAGGAGTTAAAACAGAGGTTGTATAAACTGACTCATTAATCACGAAATCCATGGAGCTAACGGAGCTATTAAGTCCAAACTTTGCATTGGGGTTTCTTTGCGGGGGAGCTTATGAAGGAGTTTTGCGAATTTTTACCCATTAGGTCATAAATAAGGGACCCCTAAATAAACGATTGTACCGAAGATTGACATTTTCAAAGTTAGTAACATGTACTTACACCTGTTTTAGAAGATTCTTCTAAGGCCTGTATTACCAGCGAGTTCGGTGTTCCCACGGGTATCTAAACTATGTCAATAAACCATTCACAGCCTAAACATTAAACATGGAAACCTGCAATTTAGTGAATGTATACTTTAAGTCTTTGAATAAGCAATAAAAACGGGATGCCCCAATATTTCCATGGAAACGGGAACTACGCGGATGAAGTCACACACAGTATTATATATACAAAGTATTTATTATATATCTACCTCAAATCAGCACTAAGAAAGGAATACCCGGTATTCCTACGGGAACGGGAACTACGGGGGTAAAACCATACACAATCTAAAATTTGATGAACGTATTTTTTAAGTACTTTTACGTTACATGAGCACCAAGAAAGAATTGCCGGTATTCCCCCGGGAATGTAATCTTATTAATATTAAAAATGTTAAGGTTTGGAAAGATTTCTATATTATTTGGACATTTGTTATTTAATTACATTTTGATGAAAATCGGCATATAGGTTGAACATTTCCAAAAGTTTATGCCCGCGGCTCCACTCACGTGAAGTCTTTAGTATATAAAAGGTTTTCTTGCGGGAAAAAGATGTTTTCCCGGAATATAAAGTATGTACACTATGTATTAAAATCAGGAAATTTCTCGCACAGGATATTCAGCTCAAGCAGTTTCGCCCGCGTTCAGTTGTAAGTAATTCATCAACAAGTATTCCGATTTCATTCAGTTTTTTGTTGTTAAAAACCGAATACTTCAGAAGTTGTTTCATAAGAATAGCCTACGCGCCACCCTCTTTAACTAATTTCTCTTTTTTGTCAGTTTCTCTTATGTGGCGCTAACGAAGTTGCGCGGGTCAGTTAGTTATAAATAAAATCCACATCTCTTTATTTTCAAATTTACCCAACACCGATGTAGCATTTAGTTTTCTATTCCCCCAAGTACGGGGGGGTTAGAAACTTCTGAGGGACAACTCATTACTGAGCTAAATAAAAATATTTTTCATATCTGGCTCGTAATGTGTAAAGTTCCCTACGTCTATAGTGTTGCATAAATATTTCAGCTGCACCTAGCGCCTGGCGCCTGCCCCATCCGTAATGGAATCTTATAAGTAAGGCTCATTTACGAAACTTCAATTCTCTGGAAATCTCATCTGGAAAATTTTGGAAGGAATGATTATGAGAACATCCCTCGATAAGTCTATTCGCTACAGAATTGCGTTACTTGCAGAAGTTATCGTTTTGTCTCTTCTAATAGTGGGTTTATCCTTGGTCGCGTATTCTATAGTATTCAAAGGAACATTGTATCTATATTAGCTACTGTTATTAACATCTCCAACTGCGCCATCCTACCGAATTTTTTGGCGCCAAAACCTCACCTGCAAGAGGTGCAGCTGCCGGCTAACGAACGAGCTCTCGTCGAAACGTAGGGCAAACTCCAAACAAAACCCTGCCCCGACCGGTGTGGCCGGCGTGGCAGGTACAGTAAGCTCGTCACCGACACAGTACGAGAGCGAGAGGCCTACCTACTACCTGTGTACTTGGTACTTAGCTATCACCGCCACAGCTGCAACAGGAGGCGCCCGGAGAGGGGAGAGGCTCTATAAATAAAGAGTTAAATGTGTGATGTTTTTAAATATTTTATTACAAACACAGCGCGCGAATGTTTCTGTTCAAATAAAATAGTTTGATCGACGGATGCTTCTGATCCGTCTGTTTATTTTAAGTCGATAAACAAGTAATTAAAACTATACGAACGTTGCAGGAGTGTAATATATGTAGTCCGTGCGTTCGTTCTGTTGGCATCCGAAGCCTTTAATACACAAAAGATCAACAAAGTAGCCAATTGCGTTTTAACGACTTTATTTCATCTATCTGAACTATATTAAAATTGTAAAAATAGCTGTGACGGTACATTCAAGATAAATAAAAAAATGTAGTCAACTAATTAAGGAATTCTTAGTACGAAACTGTGATTTTTCACAAATGTCTAATTAGAATATTGTTGTTACCTTTCCACCCCCCCCCCCTTCTTTTTGTATTGTTGATACAATTGGCTTTCATTAAAACTTATTTTTTCACATACTTGCTGGTTTTCAGTTATGCACATACTCATATCGAGTTGCCTTCACTGATGACTAAACGATAAGCGAAGTTAAGTTAACTATCTGATTGCGTTAACATTTTGGATGGGTAACCACTTCAAAAGTAGGTGCTTCAAGTGGTCACCGTAGCCTATAAATAAATATTGTGGGACACTTTTCACACAGCGCCATCTAGCCCAAAGTAAGCTAATATTAGCTTGTGTTATGGGATCTAGATAACTGATGAACATGCTTATATATTTCTAAATACATACATAATATAGATAAATAACACCCAGACACAGAATAAATCATCGTGCTCATCACACAAAGTTTTATCCTGGGTGGGAATCGAACCCACGACCTCTTGCGTAGCAGTCGGATGCACTCCCACCGCGCCACAGAGGCAGTCAAATAAGCGTTTGCAACACCAGAGGTGCAGCACTTGCGCTGCCGACCCTTTATAAACCTTCTAAGACCCCTTTTGACGAACCCCAAAATGTAGACGTTCGGGAAAATCCAGACAGGGAAGTTTATTCCACTATTTTCATTTTACTGGCAACCGGGACCAACGACTTGACGTGTCTTCCAAAGGACGGAAACCCTCGCAAATGTAAACGCCATCTTTAGCAAAAGTTGCCGAACGCTGTGATTGTCTACAAAAAACTCAGTTAGCGAGGCCACGAGCGCATCTTCTTATTTATAAAAGATACTTATTTACTTCAATTCTGATCAAGCTTCATTTTCGATTGAACTCCTAATTTAGGTAGAGGTTCAGATTTTAGAAGTTTATTGTTTGTACGTGATGGAATGCATTAGGGCCCTTCTTCTTCTTCCTACTTGCTGCAGGGAGCAGCAAAGCGGCTTTGTGGGAGTGGAGACGGGACTACCCACTAAACTACCACGTTGCTCCGTGTCGCAACTGCCAAGACGCAGGGTAGGCGAGAAGTTAATGCACTGCGATTTTTGCTAGCAAGCCGGGCGGCGGTGAGAAACCGCGAGAGAATTTTCCTCTCAAGTTCCGCAGTTCGGGTGCCGCAGACATTTTTTCGCCCAGGACTGCAGGCCTTCATGACGGAGGGCGCGAAGACGGCGGGTGGGCTTCTCGCCGTCCTTACAGAAACAGGACCTAGACGATGGCGTGGCGTTATAACTGCACGTACACTCTTCACCTTTTAAACCACTTTTAAAGAAGTGGGATAACACCTGAACCCCCCAAAGACGAGGCCGCGGTGGTCTGTCAGGTGCCCTGAACTATCCTGGCGAGTGCTCACGCGGGGCTCAGGGTCATTGGCAGATTCAAGGGCACAGTGTGTTTTAGTCGGTAGGATTTCGGCATAGCATCCAGGGTGCATCAGTGGTCCTGAATCCGTTGACCCCGAGTCAGCCCAAAAGGGGTAATAAACTGAATCGCCAATGTGGAAGTGACAATCCTTTTTGTCTTGTTCAGCGAGCAAAATGACCCAAATCTGATAACGACCATCAATCATTTTTAAGAGGAGCTGAGACAGGTCAGCAAACTACTTAGACTCTACTCTCAAAATATCCAACAAACCTATTAAGCAGGAAATCTTTTACGCAGCCGCGAAGTTACTACCAATTCAGTACGCAGAAAGGTATCAGTACTAATAACCAAATTATCACACGCATTCTCCACTGTAGCCATATTCCAGTAACATTTAAATAGAGTATCAAAACTTTCTGTACAATTGTTGTGAATAAAATCATTTGCACGCGACAGTAAACAGTGAACAGTGACGTCCGCACCACGCCCGCCCGCGCTGCACAAAAAAGGAAAACGAGTTTCGATTAACTACAGAGTTCCATTAATTACAGTGGCGGGTTCAATTAGTGGCGCTGCGAATCGCACAAAAAGCGCTTCTGTTCGCTCCGAGCGCGTGCGCGTGCGCGTGCGCGAGCGCCCGATAGCATCAAGCGCGCTCACGGTGACAGGAGCCTCCCCGGATAATGTGCACACACTTACATTTTTAATCAATGGCTACAATCTCATTCCGTCGACATTAAACAAAGTGAATTACTTTTTTATTTACTGGATCAATCAATCTTAGGGAATTGGGAAGTGAGTGAGACATCTGTGTGTCTGTCAAATGATGGCAGCATTTGTATCAAATTGGTATATACAATATATATCCTGAATATACATATATGCATGTCTGGTCACCTGTACATGAATTCTCTATAGGAATATATTTACACGCAATTGATGTTTATTACCTATTCGTCTTTATAAGGAACTCGTTGCAATTATTTGAAGACCAGCCTAAGGAGGGTACGCCATACATCATCGTCATTTCCGCTGATTGAAGCCCACCGCTAGACGTGCTTTGCCGAGGTCGTCGAGCATTGCGTAGAGTTCCATCAGAAACATAACATCGCGACTAATCAGCAATCCGAACACGAGTACGTTACTTACCATACTAGCTAACTCACAATGCTCTGCTTGTGTCACGTCCATCACCAAGTCATACGAACTTATTCCCTTTACTAAACGCAAAGCGTTTATTGAAAAAGTAGCCGCTTTCATAATACTCGATTGTTTTAATAATCTTGAAGTCGTAATTTTTCATTATAATCTAAGTATCTTCCCAAATCAGTTTACATAATCATTCGAGTTGTTTGTAATGAAAAAAGAATACCGGCGCTACTACAATCAGTTGAGGATTTCTCCAAAAACGTTCAAAATAAGTTGTTCGTTCCGGAATCCAAGGCCTTTTGCTTATTTCTACTTAGTAATTTTAGTGGGATTATTTGCTTGTCTGGCACCATAGTGATATTAAAAGAACAAAATCCTGCTCTAACAGTCAAAGACAATCTACAAACCTTAGTTTGGGTAAAAAAAGGTCAAAGAATTAGGCACGGCCACAAATGAAAATTCTTATCTTATAAAATCGACAGAGTGAGCAGATCCATTAGCGGAGAGTGGAATTTATGATCAGAGGTACCCGGCTTTTTGGACATGTTTGTGAACAAGAAAGTATCCCGGTTTTATTCAATTACTTGATAAAACTATGTGTGTCGACATCTCGTCGTTTAGGCACTATTCGGCTGAAGGAAAAACATTCTTTCATCGTACAATAACACGCCTACCCAGATCAGAAGGGTTTCGTATGTAAAGTAGCGTGTGACGTAAGTGGTACCCAAAAGTGTAGCGCCACGGAATACCTAATGTCATTTGGCTCAAGTGCGTTGTTTACGCTACTTATTGTGTCGCCGCTGCCGCGCTACAATTCCTTATTCTCCGCTGTTGGCTGTCCACTAATTATACAGACTGATTGTACATCATTATTTGTGGTCCTAAGTAGCGTCGGTAATGAGGTTCATTGTTGCCTGCACTTGACTTACTTCACGGTTCTTTTGCAACAAGGAGGTACATAGTCGGAAACATGTTGACGTTAACTAGTAATGTAGTAGCAGTTAGGTTCCCGTTGGGACCGACAAAACGATTGATATGAATCGAACCACGGGACGATTGTGTTTGTTTATTACAGTAGGATTGTTTCGTAAAGCCCTCCAACGATTTAGAAAGCATAATATTGTGATATTTATGATTATGGATCTTTAAAGTTAAACTTACTAGAACCTATGTGGCACCGCGTTAGTAATAATGTAATGTGTGTGATGTATGATTTGGCCGGTTTGTTGACATTTTAATTTCTTGGGTAGTAGCCAGATGTAGTTTGTAGCCTTCCTCGATAAATAAGCTTTCGCACACATTGAGGTATTACTAGTAATATAGTTTAATGTTCCCACAAAATTTTTTTTTTGTTTCAAACCAGTAAGTAGTTCCTAAGATTAGCGCGTTCAACCAAACAAGCAAAATATTCAATTAGTAGTATATCAGTAGCGCTTCCATTTTCTATAGAAGGTACAACTAGCTGCTCTGGTTCTGAACTTCTTCTTCTGATTTATTTCGATGCGGGTTCTAAGACAGTTTCGGACCTAACGGAGGTCCTTTTTTAAGTGATGTAAGTGGTAGTGGAAACGACTGCCGCGCTGGTGGTCCGGGTTCGATCCCGATCCAAACGCTCACGAAAGTTATTATTCTAATATACAAGTATGTTTATGAGTTGTGTAGATCCCACACCATAAGCTTAATTAGTTTACTTTGGGCAAGACGACGCTACGTTGTAAAGTTGTCCCACGTAAATAGTCCCGCAACGATAAAACATATTTTTACACGTGTTCACTTGAGGATATGAAGTAAGTACTACACGTATTTATTAACTAATCGCAACACGAATAAACAGTTTATAAACCAGTAGCTATGAATAATACGACGACGACTGGCTAAATTATACTTACTTTCACGCCTTTATCCCCGAAGGGGTAGGCAGATACTATACGCCCACGGTCACCGTATGCTTTGCTTTTTGTCCCACGTAATAGGTGGTGAGCCCATTGCCGTGTTGAAATGGACAGATGCAGGTTGTGGCGACCTGCTGTTGAAATTTTTCAAGCCATAAGGCATTCAACTGGCTTATCGACTGCCATATTACTGGCAACCGGGACTGACGGCTTAACGTGCCTTCCAAAGCACGGAAACGCTCGCAAATATAAATGCCACAAAGTGGTCACCCATCCGAGGACCAGCCATAGTGAAAGTTGCTTAACGCAGTGATCGTTTACAGAACACTACGTCCGCGGGGCCACGAGCGCTGGCTAAATTAACTTGTGACTAAGTATCTAATCCTATCTCAGAAATGTGGAATCATTAGTAAAAGAAAGTCACTCGAGGAACATGAAATAATTTTATTATTAGCAGGATATAAACTTATTAGCAGGAGAATATGAACCTGTGCTCTGATAATCGCGCGTTGGCGACATTCACCGACACAGAACATCAACGATTTGCTTTTAAATACAATCATGTGTCAGGTGCATCCGTTATCGGCTGCAACAGGGACTAAGGGATGTTATTGATGAGAACATATTTAAGTTAATTAAAATAAAATAATATATTACAAAAGAACAACACACACTATACACAAGTAGCAACTACGATTTACATAAGAATCAGATGGTTTTCTCTCAACGTCCCAGTTAAAAATGTACACACGTTAATGTATTACAAAGCCGGGGAAGGCTTCGTGCTGTGAAGAGCGAAGTGAACGAGGTATATATACCTTCAAAAACACGTCATGCTCTAAATCTAATTGTTTCGTATGTTTGAGTCAATGAGTCATTATCATGTGCACCTATACAATATGTTAAGAAAACCCTGTCCGATCCGTGAAGATATTAGTAGGTATCGAGATGTGATTTTATTCATGTAATCCTTTTTAGAAATTACTCCAAAAAATACTCCAAAAAATGTACCCCAAAAATTTACCCAGAATGAAATAACTTAAAAATTTATATAATGTGGTAGCTTACATGGCAACACAGGGAAAGGGCTATTCGGAAATGCAAGGTCAAAAGGTCAGCTTACACCTGCCGACGGTTTTTTATGATATCACATACACTCGTCGTCGCCGCAAGCGAACGAAGGTGTTGTCTGTTTTTAAAAATTTGCTATATTTTAAGGAAATTGAGACTAATTCTGATACTAAAAACACGCATTTAAAATAATGATAACTATTTCATACTCCTAAATAATATGATTCCAGAAACCCCAATATATTTACATAAACCCGTAAAACTTAAGAAGCAACCACTATATTTTACCTTAACAATGTGAACTCTCTTGTAAAACGGGTGTAAACCTTTAGGTTGTACAGGACCCTACGGGAGATAAATGAAAGTAGTAGTTAGAATTATACAGTATATTTCCCGATAGGGCCAAAAGTAGTCAAGTCAAGTAGGCGCGACCAGAAGGAGCCTCGGAGCAGCTCTCAGCCAACAGATAGTAGGTTGTAGTGGTGGAACCATAAAGGTTCAACCGTAACAAAGGACCCGGGATATTCCGGATCCAATATTTTAACAATTATATTTAATTATATTTTATTATTTAATTATATTTATATCCGTATATATTCGTATCCGAGTACTTTTGACCTTTCCGTTTTTGAGCAATCTGCTCAAAAACGGAAAGGTCAAAAGTACTCGGATACCCAGACGTGCGTGTATGAAGCGATTGATGAATCTCGAAGAAGCGAAAGAAGTATGTATGGATCGCGATGCCTGGCGATCTGTCCTCTCTGACTACCCCGTCAGGGATACAGCGTGAAGATAGTTAGTTAATATTTAAGAAATATTTTATAAATTTATATAGTTTTAGGATAAATAAATTTATATACTTTATTTTATAATTCTATTTTATCGAGATTATTGTGTGGTAGTACACAGTGGCGTAATTGACAAATCTAGGTTGTTCCCGAAACTTCCTGTCAACTGCTTATATAGGGCCCAGGGGTGGGTCAATGTGCGGGGGACAGGACCTCGAACTCCCACTCCACGCTTATACGGAAGAAACTTCAATGCCGCATCCGTCCGATAGATGGAGTTAGTCGTATGATGGCGCGGCTCGACCACGCGTCATTACACGGGGTTCAACCTATATCAACACTTCAAAAGTTATGTTGAGAAAAGCTCACTGAAATTGCAACAGCAAAGTTATAATTAACTCGCTAATTTACGTTGCCCGTTAGACAAACAAGCAAGCAAACAGACACGAAGAACCTCAGTTGTTTTAAATTCAGAATCCCTACAATAGTTGATTAGAGTTAGTGTAATGTACTTAACCGTCTATGCGTCCGAAGTTTCATGTTATGTGATAAGTCCCACACCGAAGCGAGACTCGCAGGTCGATACACACCTACTTATACAACTTTATTTGATCGCAAACCAATCTCCTTAGTTACACCAAGTGACAGCATACAGTGACTATGTTTATTTTATTTATCCGAAGCCACACTATTCGTATCATTATCTCCGAATGAATAAGCCTGTCTCTCAGCGATTTTATCCCCTAAGATGGCAAACGAGCACACGGCCCGCCCGAATGGAAGTGGTCAGGGTGACCTATACGTGTGGTGAAAAGTGTGTCCAAAACAGTCGTATGACATCTGCGAGCTATGCTAAATGCACGCGGGGCTACAGGCGCCAGGGATTGCTTACTTTGTGCTATTTGACAATAACAGATTTCTCTTTCTTTCACTTTCACAATACATTCAACACGGCAATGGGCTGTTACGTGGGACAAAAAGCATACGGTGAAATGTCGGCGTATAGTATGCCTCTGCCTACCCCTTCGGGGATGAAGGCGTGACAATATGTATGTATGTAACAATAAATCACAAAATGTGCAAAACTGAGAACTTGCAAAATTTTTACTTTCTAAGGTTTGCTACGAGTATTAGCCGGGTAAGGTCTTTTGTAAAGAAAATTGAATGAATTTAAATGAATCGCAGAGACAGTGTGCAACAAATGTTGAATGATCGGCCGGTAAACAATACCAATCTATATTAATAAAATTACGTGTGACTCCTCATTTTGTCAACGCCCAGCCGAAACCCTTACATCTAGAAATCAGACTTTTTTAATGTGAGCTACCCTTATAACGTACCCACCAAGAAAGGTTTTTTTTAAACTCCACCCCTTATGTAAGACACTAGCTGACCTACCCGGCTTCGTCCGGGACATACTTCCAACCCCGTGGCACCCATTTAATCCCGTCGCTTATTACTTTTCTAAAAATGTATGAGAGTTTCCCCGATTTGTTGATATTTATGATTACTGCTCCGCTCTCCTGTGTAGTAGCGTGATGATATACAGCTAAGAACCTTTCTCAATAAATGGGCTATCCAATACAAAAAGAATTTTTCAAATCGGTCAAGCCATTTTCATGCTATGTCGTGACAACGGAAAACGGGTTTCATTTTTATATATATAGATAAACGGATGTTTGAAAGTTCGTCATTTTCAAAGTTAGAGTTAGATCATCTACTACCCTGGAGAGCGGAACAGTAATCATAAATGTCGACAAATTGAGCAAATTTTTATGCATTGTAGAATTTATAGGCGAGTGACTGGATTAAATATGTGCGACGGAGTTCGAAGTATGTCACGGGCCAAGCTTTGTGGGCACCAAGTTAAAGAAAATATGTAAAATGAATTAAATGACGGGGCAACGGGATGCAAAGAAACAGGAAGTAAATCACTTGCGAAGCCGGGGGGCACAGCTAGTATTATAGTTGATAGCGGTACAGCGGTCGTGGTCAAAATATAAGTAATAATCAGTTCTGTGCCTCTTGCCGTTGTATAGTTTTATTTCCATCAGACTATAATGATTATTGGAGAACAGCTATCCACAAGGTGGTGTCGGAGGTTCCCGTGAAATAGTTACTACATATCTCATAATACCTATAGCACATTGTGACAAATAGATTCTTGTGACATTCCAGAACAATAACGTATACTATCTACAAAAAATATGACAGTGCTTAATCAATAAACATGAGGCTGTGTACTGATACTGGCCAGCGTTTATGGGTACTTGGAGCCGTGTTAAGGCCGCTCCGACGTAACGATCATAATTATGCTGACAAACACCTAGTGCCGTGCCGTAAATCCCCAGGAGTGCTTATAATTCGCTAAAACATAATACATAATAACTTTGTTGGTTTAGATTAGTGAAAGGAAACATAATTCAATCAATACACAGTTATTCCCACAGTCTATTAGTAGGTATATTTGAGTGACCGGCCGTCACTCTAATACAACACACAGTGGAAGGGCTCTCAAATGTAAGTGGTATACACAAAGGTTACTCAAACGATTTGCAGACATAATCAGCTAAGCAGCCGACAAATAATTTGCATCATGGCAACATTCACGATGCTTCATTTTACGCAACAGTATTTGACTATTTAATATTTACTATGCTACTTAATTTGGTTAAAATATTATTAGTTTTATTTGGTACACAATGTAATTTCTATAATGTTCTGTTAGGTTCTGATACATAACTTAAAAACTATTTCGAAATTGAACGTAAACATTTGCTGACCTAATTGTCGTAGAACGAAACGTTCAATTTGATTGACATTAGTGACTTGTAAACATTTTTCTAAAATAAATTAGGATATGGAAGAATAATATTGGAATATGCTTCTTCAGCAGGCGTCTGTATGTAGCAATGGAGTCAGCAAATAGGGCCGACATGAATAGCCGCTATCTCCAAGAATGACCATATTGGCAAAATCACTATCTATAATTTTATTTTTAATTCGATTCGAGACCGATTGAACCCGTTCAGTGACTAGAACATTGCCCTGGTTAGGCAAAGGTCACGGGTTCAATCCCCGTCTCGAATCGAATTGTCTTTTTCCACTTTATTAAACATTTATGAGAAAATCACTATAATCGAATTGCGTTGATAGTTACTGTTTTTCTCCACTTGTTTTTACAAAACGTGTTTGTTTGTTTGTTTGGTTGAACGCGCTAATCAGGAAGCAGTTACCACTTATCAGATTTGAAAAATTCTGTTCGTATTGTATAGCCTAGTTATCAATGAAAGCTATAGGCTATATATCATCATATGAAGCCCAAACTTCGCATGGGGGTTCTTATTAACACGTAGGTGCCCACTATGAAAGGGTTACGTGAAATTCTACCACTAAAGACGTAAATAAGTGATAAACGGTAGTATGGAAGATTGTAATTATTAAAGTTAGTAACATGAACTTACGTACATCTGTTACAGAAGAATCTCATAAGGCTAAAAGAAAGCTCCTGTATTACCAGTGAGTTCAGTGTTCCCACGGGAACCGAATATGCGGGTAAAACACGTATAGCTTAAGCATTAAACATACAATCCTGACATTTGGTGAATGTATACTAAAGTATTTGGAAAAAAAAAACGGTGTTCCTGATATTACCATGGGAATGGAAACTACGCGGGTGAAGCCACACACACCCTAATTATCAAACATAGGTACATACCTGAAATTTAGTGAGAGTACTCATTAGGTCTACCTTGAATCAGCGCTCGTGGCCCTGCGGTCTCAGTGTTCTGTAAACGATCACTGAGTTACGCAACTTTCACTATGGCTGGTCCTCGGATGGGTGAACACTTTGTGGCATTTATATTTACGAGCGTTTCCGTGCTTCGGAAGGCACGTTAAGCCGTTGGTCCCGGTTGCCAGTAAAATGGCAGTCGTTAAGCCAATTTGAAGGCCTTATTGGCGGCTTGATCAATTTCAACAGCAGGTAGCCACAACCTGCGTCTGTCTATTTCAACACGGCAATGGGCTCACCACCTATTACGTGGGACAGGAATCCACACGGTGAAAAGTGGGCATATAATATGCCTCTGCCACCCCTTCGGGGATAAGGCGTGATGGATATTTAATTATTTTTATTTATTTGAGTCAGCACCAAGAAAATAAATACCCGGTATTCCCACGGAAACGGAACTACGTGGGTAAAACCATACACAGCCTGAAAATTGGTGAACGTATTTGTTACGTACCTACTTTAGATGAGCACCAGAAAGGAATTACTGGTATTCCCAGAGGAATGTAGTCGTACTAACATAATAAATGTACAAGTTTGTGAAGATTTCTATATTATTAAGACGTTTGTTATTTAATCGGCGTGTAGATAAAACATTTCCTGAATTAATACATATTTTTAGGATAAAAAGGATTAAAAGGATTTCTTGCGGCAAAAAGATGTTTTCCCGGACAAAAGTAGGTACTTTTGTCCGGGAAAACATCTTTTTGCCGCAAGAAATCCTATTTGTCCATAACGGAACTTCACGTGAGCGGAGCCTTGGGCATCAACTGTTGGGGATATTTGAAAATTATTTTTGTAGGACTGTCTATATTCGACCATCAAGCCGAGAATACTGAATGAATTTTGGCATGATTTGAGTTTAAATACTGATATTCTGCGCGGTTCCTTTGCGAGAGAGGATTAAAATGTGTGTAAAATGTATATTCTGTTCCCGTAGTTTCGCAAGTGTATAGTAGTCCGATTCAGTGCTTTGTGGTTAGAAAGAGGATACTTCAAAAGTTGTTTCCTAAGAAAAGCCTTCGCGCCACCCTCTTAATCTAATCTCTCTTTGTCTGTTTCTCTTAAGTGGCGCAAACGAAGTTGCGCGGGTCAGCTAGTAACCTTATAATTATAGTTCAAGAGTAATTAAACACAACCATAGGAGTCAACAACGAAAGTGCACAAGAATCAACTGAGTCGCTGTAAAGTGTAAGTATCAGCGCTTTCTACGACTTACATGAATTTCTAAATACAAAGTTGCAATGTATGTTTACAAAACAGATCAAAATGTAGTAAGAAACTGGTTTAAGCAAATACAAAGTTTGACTTGGAACAGTTTACTACTTGGTTCCACTTGCTAGTTGAACACTTATCGTTTAATTACTTAACAGAATTAAAATATTTTAATTCTTAGCACCTTCCTCTACATTGCGACATTCTAAATTAGATTTCATTCTACTTATTTTTTAGTGAATGATTGCATACAGAGTCCTTTCTTTCGCTTGTTTAACAAATGCAGCATGCTGACGATGTATCTCTGTCGCCGTCCCAGACCTGCGACGAAGTTTACTTATAAATTGCACATTAGTATTGCGAACAGTTCTAACGCCGGGCCAGGCCATTACGGCTACAATCTTAAGCGCGAAACTAGCAAGTTGATATCCTTGTTGGTATAATGAACACATGACCCGAAGGGTGCCCCTGCTAACAGATTATTTAGAAATGCTCTTGGCCGGAACACGTTACAGGTTATAATGTTTTGGCCAATTTGCTCGTATTAAATAGCAAAATCTATACTAATTTTATAAAGCTGAAGTGTTTGTTTGTTTGTTTGTTTGGTTGGACGCGATAATCTCAGGAACTACTGCTCAGATTTGAAAAAATATTTTTGTAATAGATAACCCATTTATCGAGGAAGGCTATAGGCTATATATCATCACGCTACTACCCTGGGCAGCAGAGCAGTAATCATAAATGTCGAGAAATCGGGCATATTTTTATGCATTATTGTGGAATTTATAAGCGACGACGACGGGATTAAATAGGTGCGACGGAAGTTCGAATTATGCCACGGGGCTGTGTGAGCTGTGGGGGTCATCTAGTATATAATATAAGTCATTTGTAAAATGTCACAAAGGCACAAAATAGTCACAATTAGAAAACAATGGTATAGTTTATGAGTGTTGCTAAGCGTTTGGTTTTGGCAAGGACTCACAGGTCGTGCAACCAATAATCCAATAATCAATCATATTCAGTTTCGTATACATCAACCTGAGTCGAGCCACGTAATAAGTAATATTTTCTGTTGTATATTAAATACAATTATAGTTAGGAGACAACGAGCTGCAGCTGTCCAACATTAAATTATTATTGCGCCTCTACACAGTACGTTATTCAATTCAAAAGAAATTTAATTTGGTTGTTAATCTGCATCATAATAATGACGCGATGAACGAATTTATGCATTGACTTCAGTCTCGTGTTCCCCTCCTTCTCCTACTAGTACCTACACACATTATGTCCTGGTGCTTCTACTGTAGGTATGTAGATAACTGGGATTAAATTAACATTTTATTACACCTTCTCCTACACATAACATATTATACAGTCAAACAATAAAATTAATAACACTCAAATCCTTTAATGGTTTCTTTTTGTATGTGGTAAAATGCATTTTGGCACTTCACTACTCTCAAGGCCTTCACAAAGCCCTCGCGAGGACCAGACTACACAATAAATCACTTCGGTTACTTAAACGTAAAATTAAGAATACTAACGATATGTGACGAGACATAAAATTAAGTGTAGTGGATTTGGGAGAGCAAATGTTTTGGGTAAAGTGACGGGGCGGCGGAAATTAAATCAGCTGTCGCCAAAACGAGCGAGTGTGGCGGCGCGGCTCGACCCGAGCGGGACGTGTCGGGAGACCGGCGCCGTCCCTCGTGACGAGCACGTCGTTTGTATACAGCTTCATATATTGCACACGATATTTATTTCAAACTTGAGTCTCATATGATAAAGCACTGTATAAAAACGTGTCTGCAATCTTTTTCAAATAAATGTAAGATAAAAGACGCATTTATTTTATGCATTATACATTCCCCCCCCCTTTCCCCCCGCCGCTATAATTGTAATTGATCATTTGCCTAGATATTAAATTCGTGATATCTCTATTAAGCGAGATCCGACTTTTAAAATTGAAAAAGCAGGGTGCTACCATACTTGAAAATAAAGTAATTTATTTGGATCAGGATTAATACCAAGGTACCAATAATATGGTCTTAAAATTTACCACTGATTTTAATAATTTTGTAACATGAAAAAGTAGTAGTGAAGAAACCATTAAAGTTATACCTATGCTATCTCGGACTTTTTTGTAGATTTTAATGTTTCTATTCTTTAAAATTACAATTTTAAAGAATAGATACATTAAAATCTACAAAAAAGTCCGCGTACGCGATGTAAGAAATTTGATGACTATTTTATTTACACTTTGGGTTCATTATTCGAGATATCGTACAAAACCCTAAACTTTTTGAAAATCCAATGTAGCCTATGTTACTCATTGATAATATTGCTTTCTAATGGTGAAAGAATATTTAGAATCGGCCCAGTAGTTTCTGAGCCTATTCATTACAAACAAATTAATAAATCTTTTCACTTTATAATATTAGTATAGATAGAAAACACAATTTATTTCTTAAGATATATTTATTTGGATCAGAGTTTCAGACCCGAAACAGAGGTAGTTAATTTCTCACTTATTGGATGGAACAATCAACCATTTACATGTTCGTTTGGCACTAATTACCAAACCCTCTCGACATCTCTGGGCAGCATAACTTACACTGCACAAGCACAGTACACTTCTATTACGTACAAGTTCAAGTAGTGAGGTGATTAGGCCTATTCCGTTAGATTAAAGCAACGTTTCCCAAAGTGGACGATAACGCCCCCTTGTGGGCGCTGCAGGCCTATAGGGGGGCGGTAAGAGACCCAGACAAAAATGGGGGCGTTGTGTAGGCTTCAGGGGGCGATTTGTAATTTCATCTAGCTAGGAGGACTCTCAGACACCGACAGAGCTCTCGACTCTCGGCTACAACTTGTGAACATCAACTAATATTAATTAAGAGATTGCTCAAACTCGGTTCGATATTTCTCTCCGCGTAGTTCATGTATCTGTGCTGTTTTATTCAATAAATATAAGAAAAATCATGTCAATCGGTCGCTCCGTTTCGAAATGAAAGTAGACACAAACAAAGAAATAAACAGGCAATAGACATAGTTTCGCATTTTAATAGTTATTAGTATTCCTAGATAGGTAATTTTCGTAGATAATAGACCGCGGGCAATCATGGTTTAACAAGTTTTTGTTAAATAACCCGATTTGTGCATTCCTGTATCAATCGGCTGATTCATAGAATACTTGTTCTTACTTGTTGAGTACAATTGAGCGTCGAATGAGATAAACGAGTTAATGCATGTTTGTCTTATTCCTGTCGGTGCGTGCTGCTTATGCAATCCTATTTAAACAACGGAATATTTATTTTATTTTCATTTGTGGTTTCGCGCGTAATAGATAAGCAGTACTTAAGTTCAACACTAACTTACGTATTTCTTAAAACAAAACAATGTCGGAAGTAAAAAAGAAGAGACGGCAATACTCTGTGGAATATATTAAATTTGGATTCATTGAAAATCCCACAAACCCATCGTCGCCTCAGTGCCTTCTATTTCTAAAAACATTTTCGAATGAAGCAATAAAGCCTTCAAGACTGCAAGATCATTTGAATAAAATGCATCCAGATAAGAAAGACAATATTGTAGCATATTTTCAAGACCTAGAGATGAAGCATAATACTCAGCCAAGTGTAGCAAAACTATTTTCAGCAGCTGCTAAGCAAGATGACGACGTACTTCGAGCTTCGTACAATATATTGTTAATTGCTCAAAAAGGCAAACCACACAACATCGGAGAAGAGTTAATTTTGCCAGCAATAAAGGAAGTAATAACTACTGTGCTTCATAAACCGGCCGCAGATATTATTCGAAAAATTCCTTTGAGTAATAATTCTGTGCAAAGACGAATTGATGAAATGGCTGAAAACATTGAAGGATCATTGTGCAATCATCTGAAGACTAGTCAATTCTCAATTTAGCTCTATGAGTTCACTTTACCTACTAATAAAGCATTGTTGCTGTCTTACGTGAGGTTTATTAAACATGAGAAAATATGTGAAGAACTATTGTTTGCTAGAAATTTAGAGACCGATACAAAAGGCGAAACCATTTTCAATACATTGGAAAAGTTTTGTGATGAGAAAAAGATTCCCTTGAAAAATATTATATCAGTTGCTACGGATGGCGCTCCGGCTATGACAGGGTGCCATAAAGGCTTCATAGCGTACTTAAAAAATAAAATTCCTGATGTACTTGCTGTACATTGCGTTATTCATAGACAACATTTGGTTGCTAGAAACTTAAGTGAACGACTATTTCAATCACTGCAATATGTCATCAAAGCAGTCAATAAAATCCGTACCAGCTTTTTAAATGATAGATTATTTTATCAGCTTTGTGTTACTAATAACGTAGATTCCAACCGTTTGTTGCTTCATACTGAGGTTCGTTGGCTATCAAGAGGCAATTGTCTGACTCGATTTTACTACCTGTTTGACTCTGTGATAGAGTTCTTGGAAACTAAAGATACAGAATTGCGCAACAAGCTGATTACATCAAAAAATGATATAGCTTACATGACATACCTGTATAAATTGTTCAACGACACGAATCTCCAACTGCAAGGCGATGAACTAAATTTAATTAAAACAAAAAATGTCGTTGCTGCTTTCGCAGCCAAACTGCTTCTAAACAAAAAGAATATGGGCAGACGTGAGTTTCACAATTTTCCGAACTTATCAGTATCCTGCAGTAACGACGACTTGTTTGCCTACTGCCAACATTTGGAAAACCTCCACATTGACTTCACCGAACGATACCAGGACATTTTGAACTTGGAAATACCAGGCTGAGTGTTAGATTCGTTTTCAAATGTTAACACAGCAATCTCACCTCAGCTGGAAGAAGAACTTATAGAATTGACAACAAACGAGGAAATAAAAATCAAGTTCAAAAATGGCTATCAAGAATTTTGGCTACAAAAACCGATCCCGCAATTGTAACCTGGATTGTGGTCAATCATTCAACGATTCTTGATAGCATTCCCATCGTCATATTTGTGTGAATGTGGATTTAGTGCTGTGGCAAGGCTGCTTACTAAAAAGAGAAATCGTTGGCATGTTACCGAACGTGGCGACTTGCGGCTGTTCTTGAGTAAATTGGAACCTGATACCAACAAACTTATTAAACAGCATCAGATTCATCCTTCACATTAGTTTTTAACGTTCAAGCTGCTAAAGCAGCTGACTTTTTTTGCCTTTTCTTTTTTAGAACTGACCTCATTTCAAAAAATTTTTAAACAATGTTGTCTGTGGTTTTAATGAATGAATTTTATACCATTAGAATCGTGGATAAAATGCCCGTCTATTAGAGGTTTAATATCTATATGTCATAATATCAAAATTCAAAGTAAATGCGGTATAAACATTGCCGGCGGCCATTTTCCCGCCATTTTTTTAGTTTTGCGTTAATATTTAATGGGTTAACAAATTTTTAGTTTTTTTTAGAATAATTATAAGTTATTAGTGTCATATATCGTTTTAATCGTTATAATTCCAAGAATTTAATTATGTAAAAAAAATAATAGTGTTTTATATTAGTTTTTCGCGTGAGTGGCAAATTTTTAAAAAATAACGTTTATTTATTTTTTTACCGACTTTTTCGTGTTTATACCAATATATCAGTTATTTATGATTAAAATTCCAAATTATTATAGCTATAAGTTTTATCTTTATATATTTTACGATTTTTCAGTAGTTAAATTTTTTTGTCTAGATATTATAGTTTCCAAGATATCACGATTTTAGTTAATTAGGTCATAGGTTAATTACAAAAAATGCGCTGCCCTGGCAGCGCGAACGGATAGTGAACGTTTGAGTGGGTAGGAATCGATTATGTTTGTTTTATTTTGAATAAAAGATACTCTGTCTGCATACTATAAAGTTGCGTTTCAATAATCATTCTCATTGGCAGGTGTAGCCCGTAAGAATTAACTTGAGACCTGAAGGCCAATTCTCCTAATTAATAAACATCACAGAATGAGCTGTTATTGAATCTATACTGAATTATGAAGTGAGTGAAATTCGGTATTCTCCTAACCAAAATTACAATAGCATGTTGGTTAGGTTTTAGTTAAATGATAGGTATGATTTCAGTTTAGACTTGTGTCAATCTCGCGATAAAACATCATGTTACAGTATAAAACAGACAGTGCACCCATCACCCCTAGATGAACTACATTTTTTTTTAAGTGAAAACGCCTCTTAGCGTGGTACACATATTTTTAGAGGAGATAAAATTTCTGGATTTGCGACTATAATCATCATCATCATCTAATGTTGATCCCGGTCATCTACAGGTCTTATTAAATAATATTGTGTAATCAATTAAGACTCTTTCAGAGTAGAATTTTTTTTCATCATCATCATTAACGTCCATCCCGGTCAATTTTTGAAGTGAATATTCTTTAAGCGCGGTACGCATATTTTTAGATGAGATAAAATCTCTGGACTCGCGACCATAGTCATCATCATCATCTAACGTTGATTCCGGTAATCTACAGGTCTTATTATATAATGCTGTGTAATCAATTAGGACTCTTTCAGTATAGATTTATTTTTCATCATCATCGTCATGAACGTCGATCCCGGTCAATTTTTGAAGGAAAAACTTCTTTTAGCGCGGTACGCAATTTTTTAGATGAGATAAATCTCTGGACTCGCTACACCCCGTTACGATACGCAGCTATAGTGTGTGCATATATGCACGTACCAACGCGTGAGATAAATAAATTATTAATAAATTGAGTTTTCACTTCTGTCGGCACTCCCGGAGTGCAACCCGTATTTTTTTGTAATTTTTAAATTGTAGTTGAACGTTAATGAGGCTTTCAGTGGAATTTGCGCGGCAATATCAAAAATATCATTTCACTGCAAATCACTGTCTTTCACTATAGCACGTTTACACAACTTATGTCTAAAAAACTACCATTTTTAAACATTAAACAAGGTTAATGTACTAGTTTCTGAAAATAATAAACAGCAAACGGCTTTATCCCAGAAAATCCTGCGCAAATTACCTGTATACTTCAGCTAAGCATCACCCAGAGACAATTAAAATAGAATTTCATTGCCACCGTCGTAAATATCTGCTCATATTTAACACGAATCGTGTTTTAACCGAACAAAAACAGGTTCTCAGCAGTATTCCGTCGATCTTGTGTTGATATACATTCAAACTCAAATAAATGTCAAATTTGACACATAAATCATGACGAGAATACCAAATACATTTCATTCAAAATTGAGTCTCAAAGAATAAGACTAGCAGAATACAGATTTTGTCATTTTCAACTTTCAGTCTCAATTCGATTTAATCAACTAACTAACTAACTATCTTCACGCTGTATCCCTGACGGGGTAGTCAGAGAGGACAGATCGCCAGGCTTCGCGATCCATGCACACTTCTCTCGCTTCTTCGAGATTCATCAATCGCTTCATACACGCACGTCTGGGTATCCGAGTACTTTTGACCTCCGTTTTTGAGCAATCTGCTCACGTGGTCTTCATATGTAAGTCTCGGCCTACCCTGACTCCTTCTACCCTCTACTTTTGAACAATATATATTCTTCGTCAATCGTTCCTCACTCATTCGTTGGACGTGTCCAAACCAACGGAGCACGCCCTTTTCCAGCTTAACGCTGACACTTTCATTCAAACCTGCCAAATTGCGTATCACTTCGTTACGTATTCGGCCAGCCAAGGTAACGCCGCACAACTTTCGAAGTGATCGCATCTCCACAGCATTCAATTTACTTTCATGCATCTGCTGACATACCCAGGTTTAACTACAGTAAAGCAAAGTTGGCACTAGCACTGCGTTATGAATCGCCAGTCGTGCTTCTTTTACGATGCTTTGTCGGTTTACTAACTGGGACAAAGCACCGTTAACTTTGTTTCCGGCAGCTACTCGCCGTTCCACATCCGAATCACATCTTCCATCCGCGCTAAACATACTTCCTAAATACACAATTTCATTCACTTGCTCTAGACGTTCCTGGTTTACCCTAATCTCGCATTTAGTTCTTACGTCACCTCTTTCAAATACTAGAACCTTAGTTTTACTTGCATTCAAGCGGAGACTCTTACTTTCACACCCCTCTTTCATATTAGTGACTAATGCCTGAAGGTCGGCTTCTGATGAGGCCATGAGCACCGCATCATCAGCGTACAGCAGACAGTTTACTGTAAAGTCACCCAAATTCAGACCCATATTAAAATCTTTCAACTTCTGCAGGCAACTGTCCAGATACACTATGAACAGCCAGGCGGACATGACACATCCCTGTTTGACGCCTGTACAGACATCAAAAAGAGGTGACACATCCCCCCCTACTCGCACGCAAGCCTTACAGTCCCTATAAAGCGACTGTATTGCCCGCAGTAGCGAGCCGTCCACACCATATCCTGGCAGCAAGTCCCACAGCGTTTCTCTCACAACGTTATCGAATGCTTTCTCTAGATCCACAAAAGCGCAGAAAACCTTCTGGCTAAGAGCCAGAAACTTTTCCGCGATCATGCGGAGAGAAAACACTTGATCCATGCAACCTCTTCCACGTCGGAATCCGCATTGAGCCTCCCATAAATACCTTTCAGACTTTTCTTGCATTCGTGCCGTTATAACCTTTGCATACACCTTACTAGCTAAGCTGACCAAGCTGATCGCCCTGTAGCTGGAGCAGTTTAGGCGCGAGCCTTTCCCTTTGTAAATAGGTACTACAACTGCTACTCGCCAGTCATCTGGGACCTCACCCGTCCGCCAGCACAAGTTGCATAACAGACATAGTGTGTCCCAGACACGCGACCCACCGTACTTGATCATCTCAGCAGTGACTCTGTCTTTTCCCGCAGCCTTACCACATTTCATACTTCTTATCGCTTGTTCTATTTCTTTCATACTAATGACTTCAATGACATCGGGATCCGGAGCATCGAAGTGAGCTCCCCTTCCCGATGTGGCATCTCTGTCTTTTCTTGCATACATCTTTCCATAATATTCACTCCATCTCTGCAGGACGTCACTTTGGTCTGTTAGGACGTCATTGTTAACACTAAGCACTTTATTCATACTGCAGATTGCCGAACAACTCCGGGTCTTGCCTACCTCTTTCCAGAAGAGCTTGGCATTATCCCGGAAATTGGACGACAACCTTTCATCCGCTTTCATTCTGCACCTTTCACGAGCTTCTTCTATAAGTGCCTTCGTGTTAACTTTCTGCAGCTTGTATCTCTCTTTCATATTAAAATCATTCCGCGAGGCTAAGTAGTCTAGCCATGCTTTCTTCTTCATTCGAACTGCTTCTTTCACTTCCTCATTCCACCATGCATCACGCTTATTACTACTGCCTCTTTTCGTTTCTCCACACACTTCCACAGCGGCATTTATCATACTATCCCTAAGGTTCTGCCATACACTTTCCACATTCTCACTGCTTACATTGACATCGCCAAGCTTTTCGGCTACCCTTTCATTATATTTATCCCTAATGGATGCATCCTGCAGCTTCCAGCTTTTGATGCTATAAGTCGGCTCAGGTTCAGGACACTCGGTACAATGACGCCAACCCGCGAACAGACCCCTAATCCTAGTTATGACTAGGTAGTGGTCTGATCCCAGCTCAGCGCCTCGATAAACCCTTGTGTCCATCACCTGTTTACGGAGCCGACTATCCATTAGGAATAGATCTATCATGCTTCTCTTTGACTTACATCTCCTCGTATACATATGAATTTGTTTGTGGTTGAACATTGTGTTCGCCACAAACAAATCCTTTTCCTTACAAAATGCCAGTATTAGCTTGCCAGCGTCGTTCACCCTTTTATCCCCATACTTCCCGAGTACCGACTCAAAACCATCGCGAGCGGTACCCACCCATCCATTCAAGTCTCCACATACTATAGTTTTACACGGATCCAGAGGATTCTAGGACCTATCAGTTTGTACTCATACATACCGGAGGCCAATCGCGAGGACAGCAAAATTCCAACCCCCCGACTGCCATGCTCGCTCTCTGGTACTCCAGACCAAAGCGCGAGCATCCCACCCGGGAGCTCCAAGACTTCGCTGCCCTTGCGCTTGGTCTCTGTCAAGCACACTGCATCTAACTTTCTCTCATTCATAACATCCATCAACTCATTCATCTTATCTGTCATTCCTCCCCTAACATTCCACGCAGCTACCCTGCACTCCATCCTCCACTTCCCGCCGTGTCGGGCCGAGCGTGTAGGGTGGCGGTCCCCTACGCCGCTCTGGCTCACACTTTTCGCACCAGCGGGGACGAACTGGTGCGCGTCGCCTCGGGGGCACGCCCTAGCAGTAATCGCCCTGGTGGCGATTTAATCAACTTACAGTTAATGTTAGATGCATAAAACTTTGTTACGAGAATACCTTTTTTAAGATTTAGGAGTCTGAGCTTAGATCGGAACTTAACTTTAACCGTGCTTTTATTACGAGAATTGGCCTTCTGAGCGTCGTTATGTACTACCTACTGTGCTCAGGTCTCAAGTTAACTCTTGCGGATTATAGTAAAAGTCTACTTTAGAATGAATGTTTAATCTCCGCTAATATAGCTCACAACAATTAATTAATTTAATTTGAAGTTATAGTGGTTTTTAAGTAGGTGAAAAAATGGAGGCGCGCTAAAATTTATTTAGTCTCAAAGTGGGCAGTAGACAAAATAAGATAAGGAACCTCTGGATTAAAGCGTTAAGGTTGTCGCTGTAATTAATTTTAAACCAATATTGTTTTATTTCTACAGTTAAGTACACAGTTACGCTTTATATATATAATTTTATTATAAATTATGGTTAGGGCAGTTTTGATGATAGCGGTGTAGTTAGCTGAGGAAAATAATTAAAGGCACCGTAATATATTTAAAGAGATCGCGCTAGAATTTAATGAAGAACAATCTAGACATTCTCGGCATTGAATTTTGTCGTTCTATACTATTTAGAGAGCTGTATTGAGCTGGTTCCCGGTAACTAAGAATCCTGAATAAGGTAAGGCCATTCTTTACGCCGTACCAGCGTACTTGCTGTGTACGACGCAGATTCATTATTATTTTATAATTTTGTGATTCTATTACGCCTTCTAATTCTATTCTCATTATAACTTTCTAAAAGCCTTTAAGTGGTTTGAACTATTCGTTAACAGATCAGTCAATATTTTTGTATTCTGAGCACCTACTTAATACGAATGAAGCTGAAGAGTATTTGACCACAATACAACGTACATTCATGTAACAGAGACACTCTGTCACGTAGTAGTTGCTAGTTTGGTGACACAAACTCTCTCTGTCAGCTACTAATCCTAATTACCAAGCGATGTCACGCGGCTTGATGAGCGGAACACGGCAAGCAATTAAGCGCATGACAGTGTCACCCCGGCGCCTGCACGAGTGACGGGCGTGACGCCGCCGCCTCCGCGCTCGCTCGTGCGGTAAACAGCGTTATGGTAATCACCTCTCACCTGTGCACTGACACGACCGCTGACAGCGAAGTGTTGTGGCACCGTTGATTTTGCATTTGCACTTGATTAGCCGCCGTTTTAATGGCTACGGTATTTTAGTTGGGCCAGTAGTACAGAAAGTATTTTATTTTTAACTCTTAATATGACAAAGAAGTGATTGAAGATAGATTTTTGATAGTGGCCCTCAATTGAATGACGACTCACGCTTCGATTTGGAAGAGTCAGGGATATTTATAGTGCGGAAATGCTGGTAGATCGTTTAAAGATCGCGCTACACCGCAGCATCTCCACAAAACTAGCATGTCTTCGTAGCGTTTACATTAAATTATTTTTATTGCCGTTAATTATCGTTTGCATTCAATGAAGGTAGTCGCTCTAGAGCCGGGCACATAATTTATCAAGTTGATAGGAGTTTTAAGGGAGCGATAACTATTTGTAAGATGCGTGGTTGCAGATAATATTGCTAAGATCTCAAAGATTTCCATAAATGTGGCCTTTATGACTGAAAGTCGCAGTACCAGGGGTATCTCACGGATAGCTGTTATAACTCACCTATGCACAATGAAAGTCACAGTGAAGCGTGAACTAGTCAACATCTAATACTAACTTAATACCAATTTTATGAGTTATCTCACAAGTTTTTATGACTCAGAAAAAAAAAATTATCACCACCTCTATAAAAACGACATTAGTTTCATTGCGTATTGAAATATACGGTAGTCGTAGTTAAACTTTCAAAACATAGGCATAAAGAATTATTGGTGAATTTAATAATCAAATAGTTGATACATATCGTCATCATCCGAGCGTCTGTCCCAGTTGCGTCTCGCGACGCCCGGGTTCTATGTTTTCTCCTTCAACTCGGCAGGCACGACACCATTGGCGCGCGTGTCTTACGACGTCAAGCCAGCACTTCTTGGGTCTTCCCCTCGTACCGGGACCCGGCGGGGCTGACATGGCCAGACATTTGTTTCCTACGTAGCCCGGCGGTTGCCGCAAGACGTGACCGTACACAACGAAGGCGACACTCTTGCAAACATTTATCTGCAATGTCACGGACGTGAAGGCTGTCGCGGATGCGAAAGTTCCTCACGCGGTCCATCCGCGTGGCTCCACACATCCACCGCAGTATCTTCATTTTCGTGCCACACAGCTCCTGCTTATCCCTTCAACCGGATCGTCACAAATGACACCGGTCATCTCTCGCCATTTGGCCCATCGATGACACTGGACATGTGAAATACAAATCCCAGGTATTTAACCTGGTCCGTGCGCTCGACCAAATCGTATATCAACTAATTTTGGACTCGCATGAGCAGCCTCCATGGTTGCTTATGTATGTTGACGATATTGCGCTGGCAGACGCGGACAGGGGCAGATTGGTGCGACGTGTGACGGCGATGAAGGAGGCGCTTGAGAACGGCGGTCTGAAACTAAATATAGCAAAGACCGAGTACTTGGCAATAAACTCGACATGTCCCACAACGTGAATATATTATTATATCACATAATATTTCGTAGTTCCAGTTGCCAGGATTATGGCAAGTGGAAAGTCAAAGTTTTTGCCTACCCTTATGGGAGATATGCGTGATGATATGTATGTATGTATGATTTTCATCAAACCAACCAATACTAACCAAAAAGTTTAAACTTAAATGAAAATAAAAACTGTAATTATTTTGTTCTATAGTTTTTGCAAAATTCCGCTTTTTTAAAATGTCGGACTATGTCGACACGTGTTTCGCCTATCCACGTGATACAAAATGAAAATTCAAAGTGAAATGCTTGTAAATTTAATTAGTTATTTAAATGAAAATAATAGTTTTATCTAAATTTTGGAAGATATCATAATTTGATTCTAAACAATCATAACTGTAAAATAAGAAATTATTGCAATAAGTTAACACGAAGCACTGATTGAAGAAGCTTGTGAAATGTGCATAATGAAAGGGGATGGTTGTCCACAATTTCAGTGACAATGCCAAGTTTTATGTAAAGAGATAGGCAAAGGTCCGAACTGTGCGACCACCTGCGCTATGAATGAAGTGCTTAGTGTTGACTTCGATTACTTAACAGACAAAACTGAAGTCAGGTACAGTTTTTGATTTCGTAGAGCTGTTCTAAAGTCTAGGGTTTTATACAGGCCAGCAATAGGAGCCAAACTGTTCAAAGAGTTGTCAACGGTATCAACAAGTATGTGTTGAAGAACAAGCGCCATTCAGTGGAAGATCAGTAATGGTTTGGGTTTTGGCTAAAATATCTGCAGAGACTGTTTACACTGTAGATTGATAGCACTTGGTGGAACTTGCTACACATCTTGAACTAAAACACTTGTACTGTTGTTATTTAAGATATCTGCAGAGAGTCGTACTGTGACTACTCTCAGATATGAATAAGAGATTTGAGTTTTAGCATATAACATATAACATATAACAGTACGACACATTGGCTCAATGACGTGATACTAGGACTAGTAAGGTACCTACCAAATAGAATATCTCTGCCATATAAATTCATGTTTGTGAGCTAATAAAGATGCATCTGTGGGAATTAGCAGTGCATGCCGAGATACAGGTTTCCCCACCTAGTTCGGCTGCAGATGCTCCCATAGTACTTTTCTGCGAAAAAATATGAAACATGTTATACGTATTTCTTCTGAGAATCTGTATTTTTTATTATAAAATAATTCTAAAATAATTCTATATTTATATATCAGATTAGATTTATTTTTAAATATGACGCCAATTAAATGTCATTTGGTATCATAAAATATAGCAATTACATTGCATAAAAAAACGTTTTAACCAGTTTTAAATAAAACTAATTACTGTTCCATTGTAGGTATTTAACATATTGTCATATTGAATTGTATGTAATATTAGGAGCTCTAATTTTTGCGACCCAGTACATAAATATGAAAGATTGCGGGGATACAATCCCAAGAGTTAGGACAACGATGGCGGCTCCGAGCAGCCCAATAAAATTGAGCCTGGAATCCCGATTTAGGTAGGGTTTGGACGCAACTGGGAAAACACTTAAGATGAAGAACACTGGGTATTGAATAAACGGACAAAAATTTCAAACTGACTCAACTAACATTGAGTCCAACTCTTGTTCGGTTGGACGTACCTGTTAGCTGCGTTAGGAGCCATTGTACATAAGCTAGTTAACCTAGACTGGGATTGTCACAGGTGTATGGGAGAGTTCAAAGTGATTTGTTTGGATATCTGTAAAACTGGTTGGTGGCGTTTTACTTATTAAGTATCGTAAGTCCAATGTCTGTTTATGGTTTTATATTTATGGAGTAATCGCTCGTACACGTTAGACGATTGCGCCGGGTACCTATAAAGCTAAATAAAAGTTTTTGTACATCACTCGAGATATTTCACATGTACCTGCGAATGTTCGATCTAATCGTATGTAGCGCTTGCGTCATGCAATCAAAGAAACAAGTTCGATGTGTTTATAGTTCCCACGAGAGATGCTCGCTCGCTATTAGTATACACATCAGGACGCTTGAACGTCCGAACAGCCTGCGTGCGAGAGACTGAAATAAAATGCAAAAGCCTCGTCTCTACCGCTGTTCTGACTCACCTCTACTTTATTGTTCTAAACATAAAGAGAGGGTTTAACATCTTTCGGCGGCTTTAGGGGTTTGTAAACCAAAAGTTAAGTGCCAATCCTTCTGTGGGACGGAACAGCTCGTGAATAGAAATGTCATAAAGCTATCACCCCTTCGGGGAGCAGCCATAGTGAAAGTTGCATAACGCAGTGCTCGTTTACAGAACACTGAGTTATATGGTTAAAGGCTGCGAGCGCATCAAGAGAGAAGAGATAAAGAATTATATTCATTTTGTAGACGCGACAATAATATTTTACAATGCAGTAAAATTTTAAAACTACATCGTGGTTATTCTGCAATTCAGCTTCAGAAAGTGTCCTTGCACTGGAATAACGAAAATATCTGAAAAAGACATGGCACATTCGACGCGGACTCGTCTAGATAATATTCAAATGGCGACCGGAGACGGGTGACGGCGACGCTCGTCGGATAACGTATCACTTTATTTTTGCATAACATTGTCTTCGCTTTCATCTTTTATATCGTTCACAAACAACGTTTGCAGGAATGTTCTCATTAACGCTATTTAAAGACGAAGTGGAGCCGGGTTTTCTGTGGTGTCTCTCATCTCGAGACTCCCAATTAGAATAATATAGTAATAATATAGGAGTCGAGGGCTGTCTCCGTACCTGCTGCCAATTTTGCAGTCAATCCATGGTCCAAAACTTATACTTGACCGAATATTATATACGAATATAATTGCACATTACATTGATGTACGCTATGTATTACATTATGGAGCACTAAAGAATCTGCTCCACAAACCTGTATAAAAGGAACGAAGCCAGCTGTCCATTAGTGCGAGGCTCGGGTTACGCACCTCTCTCACAAATAGACCCTGTCTCCGTGCGGTCATTGTCGAGGACTGCGTTCCCATTTAGTTGGTAATAACTAACGCGATACGGATAAGTAGTTAGAAGAAATAAAATCAGGACACAGCCAGTATTTATGTGTCCTAGGGCCATAATATTGATATCATTTGCAATGTATGAAGTAGCAATCATTTTTTTAAGCTCATTCTCGTCTTGAGTGTTATTCTTGTACATATATTTCGAGATGCTTTGATTAGTTTTGGACACTTTTATTGGTTAAGGTGTACTAATAATTATTAATAAGAAAACAATTGATTAAATACAAATTATTAAATTATTAAATTAATTTTAGTACATGATTTGAGTTGTATCTGTTATTTGCATTAAATGCAGTGCTATTTTTAGTAAAATCATATTTAGTGTGTATTGTTAATTTTATAATGAACAAAAATTATGTATCTATGTATTCTTTAACGAAATATACCAGATTAGATGAAAGAAAATTATTGGACTCGGCACCACAATAATAGTTATTGCGCAGGACCATCATTGAAAATCAATTATTGACCAAAAACGCAACAAATATTACAACTATCTTACTTTTCAAATATGGCTCTAGAGTACCGTTTCTTTTTTCTGAACTCCTGTTGACCACTTCGTGGCGTTATCATTTGGGAAAAATCATGAACACTCAATTTCGTAAACAGCGTTTAAAATATGTTTTGATGATAAGATTATTTGTTGGCGTAAGGTATCGTTTGTGAGGGAGCATACTTTGAACGCGAACCCCGTACGTAACATTTTGTGTATTGTTTAGATTAAAATTAGTGTAAAATTCAGGTATTAACGCATAGCAACGCAGGTCACAAGCATACTGCTTGTGACCACGGCTGCATGGCAAGCATGATCGCGTTAATAGAATAAAACAGAATAGAATATTCTTTATTGTACACCAATCATTACATTAAAATTAAGGATTACATAATAGTAAATGTACAAATGGCGGCCTTATCGCTAAAAGCAATTTCTTACAGGCAACCTTAGGATGGACATAAATTCAAAGAACCAGCACTATAGTGGGTAGTTGTTGGTGTAAGTGATGACTAGTATATCTAAAACAAATATAGGAATAGATACATAGACCTAACCTAATTTAAAATTATAAAATAAACTAAAATAAATAAAAAAATAAAATAGTAGTCATTTGAGTATTAAGACTATTGGAACATTAATACTACATATTAATAAATAAATATATAAATAAAATGAAAATAAAATACACATACATACATACATATAATATATGTACGTAAAAGTATAATGAAATATTAACAATCAGTCAAGTCGTAAGAAAATGCTCCATGACCATACTTTTAAAAACATTCAGTGATTGCGCACGCCTAATGGACACAGGCAATGCATTCCACATTCTTACAGCTTGAACAGTAAAAGATTTATCATAAAATTTTGTGGAATGCATAGGTATTGCCAATACCAACGAATTCGACGACCTCAAGAATTTTGAATGTGTGCCATGAAGAAACGTAAAACGTTCTTTTAAATATCTGGGAGTACGGGGATTAAAGAGAATGCCATTGAGAATAGCAAGAATATGAGTATTCCGACGAAGGCGAATTGGGAGCCACCTGAGTAAGTTGCGCAATTCTGACACGTGATCATATTTGTGCAATCCAAATATGAATCTTATGCAAAAATTTTGTAGGCGCTCAAGTTTATCCAGTTACTCCTCGGTGATATCAAGATAGCAGACATCAGCATAGTCAAGCAAAGAGAGAAGAAGAGAATGTGCAAGTGCAACTTTAGTGGCTGTTGGCAAAAAGTTTCGCAACCTGCGCATGCAACCTGCTGATGCATTCAATTTACGGCTAACTTCACTCATCTGTGGTCGCCAGGATAACGTATTATCTATAATTATACCAAAATTTTTTACTTCGGTGCTAATAGGTATTACCACTCCATTAAATACAATGCTCGGGAGATGCGTCCAGTCAATTCTAGAAATCATCCAAGGGCTACCAACCACAATAATTTGCGTCTTGGAGGGATTCACTTCCAAACCATGTAGCTTACTCTAGTTGGATATACGTGTCAAATCACAGTTGATGCCTGAGAAAGCTTCAGATAGATCTTGCAATGGTGCTTGTGTAAATATTTGGAGATCATCTGCATAAAGGTAGTAGGAGGAAGTTAATAAATTGGAGATGGAATTAATGAAAATCGCGAAGAGTAGAGGAGAAAGCACGCCACCCTGCGGAACACCGACAGAAGTATTAGACCACGATGAATAAGTTTCTTCAAGACGAATACGCTGCCGGCGCCCAAACAGGTAACTACGAAATCAATTAATTACTGTTGGAGATATGTCAATAGAGCGTAGGATGCCAAGAAGGAGATCAAAATCTACAGTGTTAAAGGCATTACTAAAATCGAGTAAACACAGCACTGTAAGATTTCCATTCTCCATTCCTGTTCTAATATCGTCAGTAATCTTAGTGAGTGCACTCACCGTGCTGTGACCAGGACGAAAGCCAGATTGGTAAGGATTAAGGAGATCATTTCTTGTAAGATATGAGCTAATTTGAGTATGGACGAGGCGTTCTAAAATTTTGGACAGGAAGGGTAATATAGAGACTAACTATCTTCACGCTGTATCCCTGACGGGGTAGTCAGAGAGGACAGATCGCCAGGCTTCGCGATCCATGCATACTTCTTTCGCTTCTTCGAGATTCATCAATCGCTTCATGCACGCACGTCTGGGTATCCGAGTACGTTTGACCTTTCCGTTTTTGAGCAATCTGCTCACGTGGTCTTCATATGTAAGTCTCGGCCTTCCCTGACTCCTTCTACCCTCTACTTTTGAACAATATATATTCTTCGTCAATCGTTCCTGTCCAAACCAACGGAGCACGCCCTTTTCCAGCTTAACGCTGACACTTTCATTCAAACCTGCCATATTGCGTATCACTTCGTTACGTATTCGGTTGGCCAAGGTAACGCCGCACAATTTTCGAAGTGATCGCATCTCCACAGCATTCAATTTACTTTCATGCCTCTGCTGACATACCCAGGTTTCACTACCGTAAATCAAAGTTGGCACTAGCACTGCGTTATGAATCGCCATTCGTGCTTCTTTTACGATGCTTTGTCGCTTTACTAACTGGGACAAAGCACCGTTAACTTTGTTTCCGGCAGCTACTCGCCGTTCTACATCCGAATCACATCTTTCATCCGCGCTAAACATACTTCCTAAATACACAATTTCATTCACTTGCTCTAGACGTTCCTGGTTTACCCTAATCTCGCATTTAGTTCTTACGTCACCTCTTTCAAATACTAGAACCTTAGTTTTACTTGCATTCAAGCGGAGACTCTTACTTTCACACCCCTCTTTCATATTAGTGACTAATGCCTGTAGGTCGGCTTCTGATGAGGCCATGAGCACCGCATCATCAGCGTACAGCAGACAGTTTACTGTAAAGTCACCCAAATTCACACCTATATTAAAATCTTTCAACTTTTGTAGGCAGCTGTCCAGATACACTATGAACAGCCAGGCGGACATGACACATCCCTGTTTGACGCCTGTACAGACATCAAAAAGAGGTGACACATCCCCCCCTACTCGCACGCAAGCCTTACAGTCCCTATAAAGCGACTGTATTGCCCGCAGTAGCGAGCCGTCCACACCATATCCTGGCAGCAAGTCCCACAGCGTTTCTCTCACAACGTTATCAAATGCTTTCTCTAGATCCACAAAAGCGCAGAAAACCTTCTGGCTAAGAGCCAGAAACTTTTCCGCGATCATGCGGAGAGAAAACACTTGATCCATGCAACCTCTTCCACGTCGGAATCCGCATTGAGCCTCCCATAAATACCTTTCAGACTTTTCTTGCATTCGTGCCGTTATAACCTTACTAGCTAAGCTGACCAAGCTGATCGCCCTGTAGCTGGAGCAGTTTTGGCGCGAGCCTTTCCCTTTGTAAATAGGTACTACAACTGCTACTCGCCAGTCATCTGGGACCTCACCCGCCCTCCAGCACAAGTTGCATAACAGACATAGTGTGTCCCAGACACGCGACCCACCGTACTTGATCATCTCAGCAGTAACTCTGTCTTTTCCCGCAGCCTTACCACATTTCATACTTCTTATCGCTTGTTCTATTTCTTTCATACTAATGACTTCAATGACATCGGGATCCGGAGCATCGAAGTGAGCTCCACTTCCCGACGTCGCATCTCTGTCTTTTCTTGCATACATCTTTCCATAATATTCACTCCATCTCTGCAGGACGTCACTTTGGTCTGTTAGGACGTCATTGTTAACACTAAGCACTTTATTCATACTGCAGATTCGGAACAACTCCGGGTCTTGCCTACCTCTTTCCAGAAGAGCTTGGCATTATCCCGGAAATTGGACGACAACCTTTCATCCGCTTTCATTCTGCACCTTTCACGAGCTTCTTCTATCAGTGCCTTCGTGTTAACTTTCTGCAGCTTGTATCTCTCTTTCATATTAAAATCATTCCGCGAGGCTAAGTAGTCTAGCCATGCTTTCTTCTTCATTCGAACTGCTTCTTTCACTTCCTCATTCCACCATGCATCACGCTTATTACTACTGCCTCTTTTCGTTTCTCCACACACTTCCACAGCGGCATTTATTATACTGTCCCTAAGGTTCTGCCATACACTTTCCACATTCTCACTGCTTACATTGACGTCGCCAAGCTTTTCGGCTACCCTTTCATTATATTTATCCCTAATGGATGCATCCTGCAGCTTCCAGCTTTTGATGCTACAAGTCGGCTCAGGTTCAAGACACTCGGTACGATGACGCCAACCCGCGAACAGACCCCTAATCCTAGTTATGACTAGGTAGTGGTCTGATCCCAGCTCAGCGCCTCGATAAACCCTTGTGTCCATCACCTGTTTACGGAGCCGACTATCCATTAGGAATAAATCTATCATGCTTCTCTTTGACTTACATCTCCTCGTATACATATGAATTTGTTTGTGGTTGAACATTGTGTTCGCCACAAACAAATCCTTTTCCTTACAAAATGCCAGTATTAGCTTGCCAGCGTCGTTCACCCTTTTATCCCCATACTTCCCGAGTACCGACTCAAAACCATCGCGAGCGGTACCCACCCATCCATTCAAGTCTCCACATACTATAAGTCTTTCATTTCCTTCTATCACATTTAGAGCTTCCCTCATACTCTCCCAGAAGTCCTCTAGCTCACTCGCGTTCGACGATGATACTGGCGCGTAAGCAGCTACCAGGAAAATCTTCGTCAAACCAAGTTTTACACGGATCCAGAGGATTCTAGGACCTACCAGTTTGTACTCATACATACCGGAGACCAATCGCGAGGACAGCGAAATTCCAACCCCTCGACTGCCATGCTCGCTCTCTGGTACTCCAGACCAAAGCGCGAGCATCCCACCCGGGAGCTCCAAGACTTCGCTGCCCTTGCGCTTGGTCTCTGTCAAGCACACTGCATCTAACTTTCTCTCATTCATAACATCCATCAACTCATTCATCTTATCTGTCATTCCTCCCCTAACATTCCACGCAGCTACCCTGCACTCCGTCCTCCACTTCCCGCCGTGTCGGGCCGCGCGTGTAGGGTGGCGGTCCCCTACGCCGCTCTGGCACACACTTTTCGCACCAGCGGGGACGAACTGGTGCGCGTCGCCTCGGGGGCACGCCCTAGCATCACTCGTCCTGGTGGCACTCGTGTTGGAGTAGAATTGCAGCCGTAGCTGGCAGGGATGGCGACGTGCACGCTTCTACTCTTCATCCTCTGATGAATAATATAGAGATGGGACGATATTCGGATATGGAAGTTGGATTGGATTTTTAGGCAACGGTATAACTTGGGCCTCTTTCCAAATTTTGGGGAACACCGAGCAAGAAAGGGAATAGTTTAGTACATGACTAATAATAGGAAGGATGTGGTCCAGAATTGGCAGTATCATTTTTCGGCTAATGCAAAAAATACATCTCTTAACATCACAATCAGATAATTGATTAAATGAAAACGGTGGAGAGACAGGAGCTGGAAGAGATGAAAGTGATAGTAAAGTTATGTCTTTATTAGTCTGATCAAATTTAGACGACGATGAGAAGTGTTGATTTAACAACTCAATGTCAATTTGTTTATGAACTGAGTCATGCTGCGACTTACCAACTCCCAGTGTTTTAAGAAATTTCCATACTTTTGTGTGTTCGCCGTTTTCGACCGAATTATGTAGGTATATACCTGAATTTTACACTAATATTAATCATGCAACGCGAAAGTTTAAAAGTTAGTATTGTTTAGATTCCCGGTACTTTCTTGACAGAGAAGTATATACAGAAAAAAAAACAGTATATAATATATTTAAGACTGACAATGCTCTATCTATGTGTAAAAGATTCCTCCTCATCAAAGTCGACTGGTGAGGTTCTCATAAGGTTAACCGTTTTATCACGTTGTATGGCAATGCTTATTCTCGGAGCGATACAAAGGTCAGTCTTATGGTCACTAGAAGCGCCGGCCATAAAAGATAATATAGTTACGTTTACACTAGTACATTTAAGTACATATATTTTTGAACAAATTTCATAATACCCAAACGGCGCACGTGCGCTTGTACATTAGCTTCCTTATCACTAATAGATGAACAGAAAATCAAGAGTATGAATGTTAGTAGTAGTAGAAATTCATTTAGACATAGGTATCTTATTATATTGTAAGCTTGAATCCTACTAATAGTATAAACGCGAAAGTTTGTAAGTATGGATGTTTACAATTATATAGCTTACACATTAGAATAACACATAGGCTATTTTTTATCCCGGGATCAAGTTCCTTGCGGGAAACGGGAACGGAATTTTAAATTACCAGGCGTGCGGAGCCGCGGGCGTCAACTACTAGTAGTGTAATAAAAGCAGGAAGCAAAGAGATGTGTTGGAGAAATCGCAGTTAAAGGTAGTATTTGCTGATTGTTGTGTTTCCATTAAGTGCGTAAAGTGGCAGTGTCGTGTGTCGCGTCGGAGATAGCCGCACCAAGAGCGGTGTTCTTTGTTGACTCACTTTCGTTGCCTTTTCAATTACATTGGTTATTATAACAATTTTTTTTAAATAAGTGCTTATCATTATTATTATATTAACTAATAACTTTTAAAAAAAATTACAAAATATGCTTTGATTGTTGTATCTAAAATATATTTTTTGGAATAATCAAAAGCCGCCTTTACATACTAAATTATTATTTACATGTAATAAAACATGTTAACATTAGTTTAGTATGTTATAACGCACATAATTGATGTGAGGAATATTATAAACTAAAACATCATTCACTGTTAGTGTATTTTTAGTTTAGTTAATAGCTATAGCTGGTTGTGTACGCCGTATTGCGATGTCTATATCACATTGAGGTTCATTAAATTCCTTCTTAGATCGCGTCATCTAAGAGGGAATCATCAATTGTCACAATTTCATTAAACTACATAATGGCGTAAAAAGAATTCCAACAGTGTGTGAACAATATTAAAAAGTGTCATCTTTTATGAACGAACCGAAAGATATGCAGTGCAGGCAAGCTTTTCAACGCCACGATCGGTGATGTTTTCTTGTATGATTACCACTACATTCCCAATCTTCTTCTTATCTGTGTATAAATACGGGTGATTAATTTACCATTTATCTTGACCTTCTCTCGATTTTCCTTGTAGCCACGAACTCTCGAACGTGCCCCCATACCGCATGGGTGACCGATGCAACCAACTCCCCGTGTAGCTATCCCTTGGCCCCCCTGGGCCTCCGAGGGAGCCAGTCCCTTGGGACCAGTATAGGTAGGTGTACATAAAGCAAGATATTGTTACGCCGGTGGACTAGTGACTATTCCGCGGAGGCTCTTTCACATACAATATTATCAAAATGTCACCCCTGTTGCTGTTGTTCTCAGGCGCCTGAAACATGTGTTCAGTCCGTTTGAGACCACGCCCTTTCACATGTCACCGTAATCTGAAAACTCTTTTTCAGTTGTGTGTGTTTTCAGTACCCCTTCCACAAGTCCACATCAGTATATGGAGAAATTTCAAGCAGTGAAAGAGATAGCACTATTATAAGAAGACAGCTACAGAGAATGTTCGAAAAAAATGTGAACAATATCCTATCGCACCAGGAGGGACAGCAATAGTTCGGGAACTTTCTAGCACACAACGAAGGAGATATATAAATGAATCTGAATCTACGAGTATCGTATGGAACATTCCAGAGAATGTACCTGAGTGTAGGTACGGAAGAAATCCTCCCAAAGGTTCCAGAACACTAATGGGCGTATATAAAGGGCCGATCTCGCGGCTACTGGACAGTCTCCTTTAGGATAGCGAATAGTGCAAATCGAAGCGAATTAGAGTTAACAGTGCCCTAGTGTTTCAGTGCGACTATCCAAGCGAGTTTGTGTTTAGTAAATAGTAGCGGTTGTTAATTGTAATGTTGTTGTTTTTGTTTAAAGTAATTAAAGAGTTTCTTTTTAATTTGATATATGAGTGCTAATCCTATTAGTACCCGCACCCTACGAACGTAACAATATGTTGCTAGCAATAAGTGAAAATTGTATACGCGGCCCGTCACTAGTAATTATGTAATCGTTTATGTAAAGTCTGACGCCCCCAGAAACGCCTGGTTGTATGAAATACTCGTATAGAGTAATGTGACTCTAGCAGAGTCAATAGGCTCACCACCTGTTACGTGTCATAAAAATGCATACGGGATAATAATCATAATAATGTGGGAGTATAGTATGCCCCTGCCTACTCCTCCGGGTACAAAGGTGCGACAATATGTTTTGTATGTATAACTTTAGTAAGCGAGATACAGTAATTCCTTGCTCCGTGTAGGCGGTATCATTGTATACATATAACGACCACAACCTCCTCCAATGTTGTTACATTTATCTATATGTGTATATTTTGTATAGCCTCGAAATTAAAATCGTAGTTTAACAAAACTTACAAAAAGGAGTGTCTAAATCAGTTCACCTTCCTTACCCCCCAATAATATCCCGTACTACATCGTCCACCTACTTCAGAAGGAGTTTCCTGATCCAGTTTTTTATAGAAACTAGCCCGTACGATATCATGCAGCAATGTGGTACTGTAGTAGGTACGTAAAGCACGGCGCCGCATAGACACGCGATCGTCGCGCGATGATTTACGGCGCGTTTACGACTCGCTCGATGCGAGGCACATGTTGTCAGCTACGCCCATCTGTCGGGAAGGTTTTCTTATTTTTTTATTTCAGATCATTCAATTTTAAATCTGTACTAGGTGAACACCCCGGCTTCGCCCGTAATATACTTCGAACTCCCGTCGGAGCTATTTAAACCCGTCTGTCTAAAACGTGCCCGATTTGTCGACATTTATGACTTCTTCATTTATGGCTTCGCTCTCCAGTATAGAAATATAATACAAATAGCCTATAGCCTTCCTCAATAAATAGGCTATCTAACACAAAAATATTTTTTCAGATCCGACACAACAAACAAACAAACTCTTCAGCTTTATAATATTAGTGTGGATTAGTCTTCATACAAAAACAACGATTGACCGAATCAAGATTAGGAACACAAGTCTAAGTTGCGACGACTTGTGTACGCATTTCGGACAAGGTTGAAGTGGTAGCCTATCGGTAGCGTCACTTTCATAATCTTTTGCTTCTCTATTCTACATAACTTAAATTTACCTCCAAAGGTGTCTATCTATGAGAACACCTTTTTTTCTTTACTTTTCGTTTGTATGTGGCCAGGAAACCCGGTTGACCCTCAAAAGGAAATTCCAGAGACCCTGATCAGCCCTGGTCGCAGGTCCTTGGCGACCCTTGACCATTGTTTTTCGGGTAGTCGGGACGTCGAAAATACCAAAAGAAGACGCCGGTTCTACTTCTGTAAGAGTAATAGTTTGCTAGGAGTGTCACCCTCAGGCTCACGCTTATGGGGGACGGAGATCATTCTGGGATCTTCGCTTTAGCGGACATCATCTCCTCACAGAACAAGGCGACGGATTCCGTGATCCACTCAGAGTAATTAGTCAGCTTCGCACTTCCTGTCCACTTCGTCACCGCGACCGCGCACCTTCGTGCAGATCTCGACGAGTCTTCCATTAATCGTGCTATGCGTTTATGGAACTCGCTGCCTCACATACTTACGCGACAGCCCCTCATTTAATATATTCCACAGGAAAGTTAAAGAACTATACCTTTACCAAGTTGTTTTTACTTAACTTTTAATATCTATTGATACATATATCAGATTGTTTTTTCTTGGTTTTTTCTATATTTAGAAAGCGATAGTAAACGTTTTGTTCGTATTCAATAAAACCAAAGTCAATACAAAACGTAAACACTTCTTTCCCTCCACTTACAGAATCTCTAATATTATGTTCAAAGCGCATTATTTTATTTTAAATATACCTATAATGATATAAATATAAAACATAGATCGTAGTAGTACATCATTATGTCATCTTTTAAATCAGTTTTTTAAGTTAATCACTTCGGGTCTCCAATGTTCATCGGCGGTTCTAAATGTTTTTTTGAGTGTTATTGTAATTATATCCATGAATTTTAATTTTATTCTAATTTATTTAGTTAATGGACTCTGATTTGTATATTGTATTGAATTATAATTTTATTTTGTAAATGTATGTCTCTGCCTGCCCCTTCGGGGGTGGAGGCGTGGCGGTGTGTACGTGTGTATTTATAAGGGGTGTAAAAGGAAACAGGAGATGTACAATTACTTGCGTGGATATGTTCGTGTGTCGATGAACGCACATAAATTAACATGTCATGCCCTAATCTTAAACATTTAGTATTTGTTGATTTTATTCGGAACACAAATTAACAGTCTCTAGACGAGTATGTACTTAAGATCCTCTATTAACAAGTTTTTGTACTTAAATACATATAAGAACTTGCAGTTATTACTTTGAGATATTAAACAGTGATCCATCTACGACATACTCCTTTAGCATCGAGTCACCTATAAAATTAAGCTATAAATAACATACACCTGTAAATCGTTATATGCTGTTCAAAAAGTACAATCATTGAATTGATGAAATGGATGAATATACTCAATATCGGCAAAAGGCGAAAGATAATCCTTTCAAAATGATATAAGATGAAGAAATGCTCAGTATCTAACGTGTAGTGAGCATTTAAGTAATATCACTAGCGTTCAAATGTTGTTAAACAAAGATAATATAACATGTAGTACTTACTGCATATGATATACTTGGTGACCCGCCCCGGCTTCGCCCGTGACATACTTTGAAATCCCGTCACACCTACTTAATCCTATCACTTATAAATTCTACAAATATGCTTAAATTTTTTCCGATTTGTCGACATTTTATGATTACTGCTCCGCTTTCCAGGGTAGTAGCGTGATAATATATAGCCTATAGCCTTCCTCGATAAATGGGCTTTCCAACACAAAAATAAATTTTCAAATCCGACCAGTAGTTCCTGAGATTACTGCCTTCAACCAAACAAACAAACAAACTCATCAGCTTTATAATATTAAATAAAAATAAATAAATATCCATCACGCCTTATCCCCGAAGGGGTGGCAGAGGCATATTATATGCCCACTTTTCACCGTGTGGATTCCTGTCCCACGTAATAGGTATAATAATAATATTAAGTATAGATAACAATAATAATTCATAACAACCAAAATTTTTAGTAGTAAACGACTAAATAGCCGTTTAACCTTATCCTGTTCGTTACTTTTAGACGGGGCTATCCTTCCGAGGGCTTACCCGGGGCTGCCGGCCATAGCAGATGGAAGGGCACCGTGTGGTTTTGGTCAGTTTCAAGGTTTAAAAGCACTCAAGTATCTGCGTACCATCTCCTACCAATGCTTTCAGCTTATGCTCATAACGGAGAGGGTTAATGTCCGATATAAATCAGTTAATATAAATAAAGTATTACATTGTGTTGGTTGTTATTACGGCAGTCTAACCTTCCCCTAACTTTCAGCAAGGCCAACTTTTAGAAAATAAATAGTGGATTCATTTTTCTAATTTATTAATGTGCTTATTTCCTTTTCATAAATTGAGACAAGTACCGTTTCCTGCTTTTATTTAAGCATGAAAACGATATTTATCTGAATTTATGAAAATGCAAAAAATGCAAAGAAAGTTTTAAGGATAATCAACGATTGCCTGGCACAAAATGAATAATTTCATCAACATCTGATACATAATATTTGGATATATAGGAGTAATGTACAATTACTTTCAAATTAATAGGTAGGTCCGGTAGGTTGGACATGTCTTCAGTTATAAATATAATAAAATTTCAAACTTCTGTACTGGTACAGTGTACCTCGTCTATCTCCATTCATTATTTTCTTCTTCAAAGCCTAAATGACTCGTGGAAATGTCATAAAATCGGCTGATATATAGTTTGTTGAATATTGGTCTTGTAAACGATTCATCAACTAAATCAATGTACTTGCGTATCACATTGGTGTATCACGGCCATCACAGCGCTAATCTGTAGCTGATTCGATTCGCGCCACATGTGAGCTACACATGCTGCGACACAGATAAGTCGTGAACAGTGGTGTCTGATTTAAGCTCGTTCATTTTTCCTTATTGTCTGACTTACTGTGTTGTCAATTTATATTACTAACAAAAGATTTATAAAAAGAAACTAAATTTAACAAAAGATTACTTAGGTTTGTCAAATAGTTTCAGCCTTTTATACCTACAATACAGTATAATATAAGAGAAACTTCGACAATGTTTCGGCTGCGCTTACAAGGAGATTTTATGCTATTACATACTGCTTGCAGTTAAAGGTAATTAACTAGCACATTGTAAAAGTTTTGTTGCCACAGATGTAGAAGGATCGCACTGATGAGCCTGGTTCCATTACTGTAATGCTAGTGATTAGCCACTTACTACCTACGTCAAGAATTACTTTGTACTCTGAGGTTACGTGTTTGTGAGTGAGCTACAACAGGATATGTGCCATAGTTACCTCACCGGCTTGTCACAAACAATAAACTCGTTATGGAAATGTAGCCGTTTTCCTATTCTTCTCCCTCCACTCTGTACGATCGTCAACATCGCTTGCAGTGAGACTTCTTACCTGACTCTACCATCTTTGGGACCTGACTCTTCTGCTGGCACCAGGTGGACTCCGCGGGACCAGACACTTATTTTCCTTTCTTAGAAACTCTCCTATGCTTTACAACGCCGAATGAAAAAAGGAATCTGTTATAAAACTGAAGTCTGATTGTAGAGAAGATATTTATTAGATCTATCTGGTTTTCAATTCACTCCGAGGACAACAAAATGTTGCCGCAGCTTTTGATGTTTGACATATCTAAGAGCCTCCCTCGGCACCCAGACATCGGCCGTTATTAATTTTGATCATAATTGTTTTGTTGAACACCTTTCATCTCTTCTTGCCTTTGAACTATTGCTGTTGTATTTAATCATGAATTTATGCGCAGTGACGCAAGATTGCTTCAGTTTAGATCTAATATTAATAAATAAGACAATTTTGTCAGCAATATGCGAGTTGTGCGGTTCACAACTTGAAACCGTAAATTGTGTCAAAGATGTGGAGGGCATGTTGGACAATGAGCTACACCTCGACCAGAGTGTAGATACTTAGCGTCATAAATAAGTGAACCGTATGCTAATGAACGGCCAACATTGTAGCGCCAACGACTTAGCTGCAACATGTGATCTTTGATGGGTCGTGAACCGGAACAGTCCTTCACTTAACTATATATTACTAGTTGACACCCGCGGCTCGGCACGCGTGGTGGAGTTTTCCCGTTCTCGTTTCCCACAGGAACTTGTTCCCGGGATAAAAACTAGCAGATATATTTTTTAATGTGTAAGCTATATTATTGTAAAGTTTCATCAAAATCCATTCAGTAGATTTTGCGTGAAAGAGTAATAAAAATACATTCTTACAAATAAAATAAATAAATAAATATCCATCACGCCTTATCCCCGAAGGGGTGGCAGAGGCATATTATATGCCCACTTTTCACCGTGTGGATTCCTGTCTCACGTAATAGGTGGTGAGCCCATTGCCGTGTTGAAATAGACAGACGCAGGTTGTGGCTACCTGCTGTTGAAATTTTCAAGCCGCCCATAAGGCCTTCAACCAGGCTTAACGACTGCCATTTTACTGGCTACCGGGACCAACGGCTTAACGTGCCTTCCGAAGCACGGAAACGCTCGCAAATGTAAATGCCACAAAGTGGTCACCCATCCGAGGACCAGCCATAGTGAAAGTTGCGTAACTCAGTGATCGTTTACAGAACACCGAGACCGCGAGGCCACGAGCGCTTCAACATTCTTACAAACTTTCGCATTTATAATATTTGTAGGATAAACAATCATGCACTACTGGTCATTTACATTTTGATTGCCGCTAATCTCTATTATGGTGTCCGTGGAAAATTACATCATGCACATGAATAATAATAATTTATTTGTATGTTTATCAGTCGTCTAGATCCCAAACACAGCTTATATTAGCTTACTTTGGAAAGCGTTTCGTATCCGTCGAGTGAGAAATAAGTGAACTATGTATGTATGTTGGACACCTCGTACCTCGTCCTATTAGTAGGTATGTTAAGTATGCCGCCAGTCGGCTAGTCCCGGTAATGCAAGTTGCGCACTACTCTCAACGTAAGTTGCTGCAAGAATATAAAAAGTAAGCGAGAAAGAGCTCATGTTAACATGCTTTTGGGCACGTCGCGTCGGGCGAGATTAGCTACAACGCGCGACACGTACCTAGTCGACAATGTGATAGTGGAGCGAAGCGAGTTGCTCGGATTCGTACGTGCGTCGCCTCGCGATGATGCGGCGTTACGGACTGGGGCTAACAGTTTGTTCGCTAATGATACACGTAAGTAGAAACTTAACTCAGTAGAGATTATATACTTATTTTAGCAGCATTCGTAGTCCTGCAAACTTAGTGTTTTGCAAACGATCTCTGCGACTTTCGCTATGGCTGATTTCTCATATTTTATAGATAGAGTTTTTATGCATCGAAAGGCATGTTAAGCTGATGATCTCGGTTCCCAGTTAGTGGTAGTCATTAAGCTAGTTGAAGCCTTATGGGTGACTTGGATAATTTTAACATCGGTCGCCAGAACCTTCGCTTGTCCATTTCGACACGGCAATGGGCTTACTATTAGTTATAAGAGATAGGTAAATATGCTTACGGTGAAATGTGGGCGCATACTATACCTCTGCCATTTGCCACTACTTCGGAGATACAGGCGAGACTGGTAAGTGAACTATGATCCTTTTGAGGTTGGATACTTCGCAGACGCGTAACGGAATCAGAAAAAATGGAATTTTATGTTTATAAAAAATGAGAATAAATCTATTAGCTAGGTATGCATACTAAGGGGACAGAAAGTTACGGTAAAGGATAATGCCTAGCACTGCCCCAGAAGGCGCCTCGAGCGCCGGAAATCCTGGTCTTATGGGCTAACAGAGGCAGGGATGTGCTACATTGTTTGTGAGTTTGCGTGTTCCCTACGGGCGAGGACTACTATATCTCCGACTGAGCCAGCGTCGCTGGAGGAGTTCGCGATGTGAAGTCCATGAGGATGTCGGACGTTAAAAAGTGTACCTAATACATATAACTAATAATAATGGTCCCGGTTGCCAGTAACGTGGCAGTCGCTATGTCAAGTTACAGGCTTTATGAGCGGCTTGAAAAATTTCAACAGCAGGTAGCCACAACCTGCGTATGTTTATTTCAACACAGAAATGTGTTCACCACCTATTACGTGGGATAGGAATACACATGGTGAAAAGTGGGTATATAATATGCCTCTGCCACCCCTTCGGGGATAAAGTGTGATAGATGAATAAATAAAATAATATTAATACTAACTGGAAAAAAATTCTCAATAATAGATGAATTCAGAGGCAAAAGAAGCTTAAAATTACAATGTGGCTTGTCTTCACATTTGAACTTATTGTTGTACTCGTACTGGCTTCTCGCGAGTTCAACAGGAATATTCTATACTAATGTATACCTAAAGCTGAAGAGTTTCTTGACTTGTATCTAGGTTTGCTTGAATTAAAATATCTTTTAGTGAAAGCTTTATATTTCCACTATGTTGCCTAGGAAATCGTAGTAGTAATCACAAGTGTCAACAAATCGGGAAACAATTTCTTACGATATATAATGACCAGGGGGGCTCGAAGCATATCAAGCGTACTAACCGTGGAGTTCAGCTAGTACAGCAATTATATCAAATATTACAAATAATATTATTGAAATTTAAGGCAAACTATGTTTGATCGACTGTTCTTACATAACTCTATAGAACAATGTAAGTTAATTATTGTATGCAATACCAACATTTAAATGATAAAAATGTATGGGATTAAGTCGCTCTTAGTTAACACATATAAATATGCAAAGTAATAGACAATATCGTTTAAAAATAAACATTTTTATTTAAATTATGTAAATGTAAACTAATATAATTGCTGGCGATTATAAAAGACTGGACATGAGTTTTATTGTCAGGTTCTTCCTCAGGCTCTACCTATTGCTTAGCGAATCCAGTAGTAAGTGTAAATGTAGTAGCAATAATCTTGATGTTCACTACTTTGTGACCCACACGTATAAAGATATTTGAATTTTGAGTACAGTCAGTAGGAGCGAATAACATTTCAAATCGACGCTGTCATTTTTGAAAGAGCCGTGACGTGCCAGGTTTCTTTCTCAATGACACAGAGGAAAAAATTCAGCTGAGCGAATCTATTTTTATGTTGAATGTATTTCAAATTTTCCCAAGGACTTGGAGATTTCATTCATAATTCTTTGTTATCGAATCGTGTAAAAATAGTTATGTTGTAAACCAAAATTGTTTGGGCTACGAATAGTAGCACCGTTGGTATAAATCTAAGTAATTCTATAGATTAATCACTACGTTTTAACGGTACCTACTACGTTTTTAAAAATGTTTGTAACATGGTAACATTTAATGCTAAAATTAACACAAAATACGTTTAATGTAAAAGCTTATTTAGTCATACACAAACAAATGTAAATAAAATAAGATTGCATGTTCACTACAAGGGTAGGCTCCCTAAGCGGTTTGTCAAAATATCAGACTACACACTTATCCCTGTACAATGAAAATGGCGCTCTAATAGGCCACTCTGCAATTATTTTTATTCATTAACAGCCAAAAACATTATAGATAGGAAAAATCGGGTTAGAAATGCAAATGAACCGAGAAAGCCAAATTTTGGATATTACGTGGGGTTGGGCTAGAAAAGCTTAAGTTCAAGTTGTCGACCAAAATAAACTGATGGGTTTTCCGCCTTCTTAAAAAAAGTTTTTGAGTTTTTTCATCATAACTCGGTTCCCCGCTGAGATAGGAAAAAAAAAATTTTTTTTTTAATTTTATTTTTTACAATTTTATTTTTTATTTTTATTTACTTTTTTCAAGATAACTGAAAGCCCATCAGGTTATTTTGGTCGACAATTTGAACTTAAGCTTTTCTAGCCCCCAACGTAATATCCAAAATTTGGCTTTCTCGGTTCATTTGCGTTTCCAAATGTATATAATGACTGGACTATTACAAAAAGACATAAACTAATGACGCTACGGACTTGACATTTACTGACGGATGTAAAACCAGACTGATTCGATGTTTCGCACAAAATTACTTTGAAATATAATTACATATTTGCACCTATGGTATAATTATGTAATGTACTCATATTAATGACTGAATCGCCAGGGGAACATGGCGGAGCAACGCCATAAGCACGGCGTGGCGCGGCGCGGGGCAGGGAAGGGACTCGTAAACCTATGCTATTATGATATTTACGGTCCGCCGTTACGAGTGACACTAAATAATACATGGCTTCGCTAAATAAAATCGATTCAATCAATGAATTAAACACAACCATGTTTGGTGAACAATTCAATCAATAGATAAGCAACATTTTTAGTTTCATTACTCGTTTTTTTTTTTTCAAAGTATACACGTGGCCAACGTGCATGAGAGATCGTTTTATTTCTTCGACGCCAGTAATACCTAAAATTATTACTACTCCTGAAAAGTGCCATACACATTACTGGAATCAAACATAGCTCACATAGGACCCGTAATATACTATTACCGTAGTGCTTCCCTATTTCTATATGATTTACACCTAGTTGCTTTCCAGGTCTCCCGCTTAGCAAAGGAGGGAAGAGGCGTTACGTTCTTTTCCTACTTACTCAAATTATCTTCTGATTAATTTCGTTGCGGATTCCAAGACATGCTAACTTCTCCTGGGCCTTCACCGAGATCGAGCTGGGTGTAACTTTTCTGGTGTTTTGGTCATTGCTGTAGATCCTGGTTTACAGAAGCCACAGTAATGGAAATGCGGGTGGGTTTAGTCCTGAAACGTGAAGAGCGGGGCTCAACCGCATAGAGATCGTATTTCGAAACAATAGTTGTAGAGAATTGGAAAACACAATATTAAGGGCATGGGACAAATACACCATGTTCACAATCTGTCACGAACGTTAGACTTTTAAACTGATACATTTTTATTGTTGCTCACAGTAGTGCAGTATAATAGATCGGTGATAGCCACATTCTTCCAAGACTGGCAAAATTTTACGGATAGTCCTCACTGGTCTGGTTTCCCACTTCTTGAAGCAGAGTGTGGCAAGACATCCTTGTGGCTCCCAGCGCCACATAACAAACAGCTATCAGGTGGGCCACTTTGTAAAATTTACAAGAACACGTAAATCGTGCTTCGGAAGGCATGCTAAGCCGCTGGTCCCGGTTGCCAGTCACATGGCAGTGGTGCAGCCAAGTTGAAGGCCTTGAAAATTTCAACAGCAGGTAGCCACAACCTGCGTCTGTCTATTTCAACACTGCAATGGGGTCACCACCTATTACGTGGGACAGGAAAACACATGGTGAAAAGTGGGCATATAATCTGCCTCTACCACCCCTTCGGGGATAAGGCGTGATAGATAAATAATAATAGTTTTTTATATAACATCAAAGATACAATAATTATAATTCTAATTGTGACAGATATTGAAGAACATCGAATGTTATTGCAGTAAATGTGTGGCTATATACCAGGTATACTATATATCAGGTATATATATACACTATATACCAGGTATACTCGTATGTTGCCACTAGTCGGACAATAACGGTAGGTGCACAAACAAGTACTCTTCACTTCAATGACAGGCTCTTGTGATGTAACCCAATATTTCGCATGACAAAGTTAATATTTTGGCATCAAACGTTCCATTTTGTATCGCCACTTCAGTTTACCGAATGTGAGCCGGAGCGCACTTGACAGATTGTCCTTAACCGTCCCTAAATGAAATTAACCTTCAGCGCTGAACGGTCCTTAGCTCTATTTGGAACAGATTAGGTGCGAGACTACACGTGTAATTACGATGGGCTGAGTAGAGTGAGGAAACCGAGGAAACCAGATTATTAACCCGGACTCACATAATAGGTACTATGGCAGTGTTGCTAACACCCTGACAAGTTGTACTTAATTACGATGGGCTGAGTAGAGTGAGGAAACCGAGGAAACAAGATTATTAACCCGGACTCACATAATAGGTACTATGGAAGTGTTGCTAACACCCTGATAAGTTGTACTTAATTACGATGGGCTGAGTAGAGTGAGGAAACCGAGGAAACCAGATTATTAACCCGGACTCACATTATAGGTACTACGGAAGTGTTGCTAACACCCTGACAAGTTGTACTTAATTACGATGGGCTGAGTAGAGTGAGGAAACCGAGGAAACCAGATTATTAACCCGGACTCACATAAAAGGTACTATGGAAGTGTTGCTAACACCCTGACAAGTTGTACTTAATTACGATGGGCTGAGTAGAGTGAGGAAACCGAGGAAACCAGATTATTAACCTGGACTCACATAATAGGTACTATGGAAGTGTTGCTAACACCCTGACAAGTTGTACTTAATTACGATGGGCTGAGTAGAGTGAGGAAACCGAGGAAACCAGATTATTAACCCGGACTCACATAATAGGTACTATGGAAGTGTTGCTAACACCCTGACAAGTTGTACTTAATTACGATGGGCTGAGTAGAGTGAGGAAACCGAGGAAATCAGATTATTAACCCGGACTCACATAATAGGTACTATGGAAGTGTTGCTAACACCCTGACAAGTTGTACTTAATTACGATGGGCTGAGTAGAGTGAGGAAACCGAGGAAACCAGATTATTAACCCGGACTCACATAATAGGTACTATGGAAGTGTTGCTAACACCCTGACAAGTTGTACTAAATTACGATGGGCTGAGTAGAGTGAGGAAACCGAGGAAACCAGATTATTAACCCGGACTCACATAAAAGGTACTATGGAAGTGTTGCTAACACCCTGACAAGTTGTACTTAATTACGATGGGCTGAGTAGAGTGAGGAAACCGAGGAAACCAGATTATTAGCCCGGACTCACATTATAGGTACTATGGAAGTGTTGCTAACACCCTGACAAGTTGTACTTAATTCGGGGTCTGTTCCGAACCTTCGTGTTATGTATGAATACCGATAAATACATCTTAGATTGAAATTCATCTCTCTCGTTTGTAATTGAGAGCCTCCGATAGAGAGACCATTAGCAAGCTCGCCATTCTCTACGAGGTTGAGCCGCCTCGTAAATAATCAAATTTGCAAGAATCATATTTTGGTGTAAGCAAACAAACACAAACAGACAAAACAGTTGTTTTTTTTTGTATGGACATTGTAACGAAGTTTGCAAAACGTTTTCCTGCTGCTCACACGTGGTTGTAATTAAAATCATAAAAATATCAATAGTGAAGATGGATTCAAACTATTCGTGGTTTTCAGTAATTAAGAAATTTCATCCCCAAGCGACAGTTTTCCCGAAGATCTAAAGTATGGGCTTTATTCAAGGAGTATTTAAAGGGTCTTGCAGGGTCGACAGCGCAAGTGTAACACCTCTGCTGTTGCAAATGTCCATACGCTACGACGACCACGTTCGATGACATCAGGTGGCGGTATGCTTATCTGCCACCTTATTTGTCACATCGCGACTAATTTGATTTGCCATTTGTAATAAAACAATGTATCCTAAAATACAGACTCAGTCTAATTTGAAAAACTGTGATGTACCACCTGTTAACAGTGTATTTTTACAATAAATGCCCGTTTTAATCTAATTAACATTTGCTTTTAAATACAGTTCAAAGATTTTAATCAGACTATAGCAAATAATACTATACCGAAGCATTTTATATAGTTGTTTAATTTAAGTATATCGACAAGTAATAAAGTGAACACATCATTAACGTAGCAGAAGTCATTTACTTAAGCATTGTTAAGATAATTTAAAAATCAATAGTTGGGTCTTGATTAAATTAAACATGAAAGTAAGATAAAATAAAGATACAGAGTCAGTGCAAAACTTATTCATTTTAGAATCGGTTAAAATGGATGCCGTATGCCCACACTTTGCCTATTGCCGTGATACTGATACTGCTGTCTGGGTCAGGGGTATGAGCTGGGAGAAGCTACCCCGTGCCGACTTGCTTCACCAGTCAGACGTCGAGTTGGCCCACACGATAAGCATATGACATATTTCACGTTTCTCTGTCATTCCATGTCAGTGCTAGTATGTAATATACGTAGTATCTAATAAGCTGGACGTTTCTCGGGTGAAGCAGTTCGTAACGCCACAGTTGCAGACGATTGCGCCGAACGTATTTATTAACAAACTATTTCCACCGGCTCGTACGCCATGTGTTTACCTACTTTTATTTCAACGTTCCTAAGATTTACGATTTTTAGTCAGAAACAGATTCATTAATTTTATGCGATTTCCTATGAAACGGTTGGCGGGATGTTTAACTGTTTTAAAAATTACAGCAGCAAACGGGAAAGAAAACCTAAGTATTAAAGTAATAAACTCACCGGAAAAAAGTTTGAAAGTAAGAGATGTCGCTCCTAGTGTACTCAGCAGAAGGAAGTCCTGTGACACACGTGTTGCACTGGTCACTGGCGGCACTGCGCGAGTGGAGCCGGCTCAGCGCTGCACGCGGTCGGCACGCGCGCCCTCGCTAGAGAGACTGCCGCGCGTTCGCCGCCCGAGCTCCGACTCGGCCTGAGATGAGATACACAGCCCGCAGCTAATCTTCAGCAACTCCTCAATATATTGTAATGTCGTCACTATTTCGTATTGACATCACAGGAGACCGAAGAGCTGGCAGCTACCTCGGACAAAGAATTAGTCTAGCTATTCAAAGGGGGAACGCTGCCTGTTTTTCGGAACCTTGCCTAAAGGGACCTCTATTAATAATATAATTTAGTTATATATTATATATTTAAGGTTTTAGCGGACCCCGGGCGTCGCGAGACGCAACTGGGACAGACGCTCGGATGATGATGAATATATATTTAAGGTTATTTAATAATTTGTAATGTCGTTATGTAACAGTCTTTATTAATTAATAGCAAGTCCGTTTCAGCCCTTGAAGGGAATTCGAAAATCCCTTTCTCAGTGCATGCCTAAAGTGTAACGGTAGATTACCCTAAAATATTAAAAGTTTCTTATGGGTGGGTGATGGATATTAATAGGTGAATCAAGTCACTCTTTGAAGATCTTCATAGAGGTCCCTTTGAAGGTCCTTACAGGGTCGCTAGCGCGAGTCTAACACCCCCGTCGACTCATGACCATGTCGTTCAGGGGGCCGCAGCCCGCATGCTTGTATGCCGCCTAGTGGTGACATAAACATGTTATATTACCGTTTGTAAAAATGCCAGCATAGTCAACTCCCAGCTCCCTTTCCAGGTTTTCTAATGCTCTTAATTAGCTCCGTCCTCGTGGTGCAGTTTTGCGGAGACGATAGGGTTCGCCTGGTCTCGAAAATAAAAGAATTCAAACAAACCGTCACATTCATGAAAACTTTCTAACAGTAAAAATCGGTTACGTTGGACGAGTACAAAATTTAAAACATGAATTGCATTTGGATTTCCTCAATATGCCAAGGGGATGCCATACTAAATCTTGAACTACATTAGTAGGGTGATATTAATAAATGTTAAGTGTAAATAGTATCTCGCTTGATTGAGTTGAGTTATAATTAAAGTGTTGCTTGTAAGTTGTAATCACGTCAGACGCTCTACAGGTCGTCATTTGTATTTTAACGAAACCAAGTTTAGTTCTGATTTAAGTAAATTTCTAGCAGCGTATTGCTTTTGGGCAAAATAGGTTCAGGGAGTTCACGTCATGCTGTATTTTTTTAATTAAGGTAGTAATAATCTCAATTAATTATATTACCTGAAAAACTTGGACTACAAGTATTTAAGTCCCTGGAAACGTTCGATGTCACAGTTTTTATAGTTATATTTACTAAACGAACTAAGGCAGTTGGTATATCTACATCTTGAATTATTGACATGACAAACTTGCTGTCAGATCTTTTAAACTTGACATCAAATCGAATGATCTCAATTATTTTAGAAATGGACAATGTATTCAACAGCAAAGTATAATGACATGTACAATATTCATTCATAATGTTTTAGAAGATCGATCAATACACAGGTGAGTATAGCATACAGTAAGAATGATAAAAACATATCAATGGAATACTCATTAGTAAATATAGGTGTCTTATAATGTGGTTAAGATATTCAGCGCTTAAGTTCCTCTGTGTATAATGTGTATAATGCATTCATGCTCAGAACTCCGATGTGTTACATATTTGTTCTCTCAATGCGGTCTGTTTTATATAGAAAACTGTTACAAACATCACAATGGGAGCACGTTGCGATGCAGAATGGTGATCGAACGGTAACAATAGAAAATGTGTATGTGTTTAATAGGTGCGTAACGCGAAATGAGCTCAAACTCGATAGTGTACAATAATGCGCGCCACGCTGTAACGTTTTAATGCGTCTTGGAAATATTTCAATCAAAAACTAAAGCGTTTTCTTCGCATTTGACTGACTGTTAGCAGCGCACTGACTCACGCTGGCGACATTTACATGTTACAATCAATTGCTCTACTGTGTACAATACTCATGTTTATCCTACTAATACTATAAAAGCGAAAGTTTGTAAGAATGGATGTTTGTTACTCTTTCACGCAAAATCTACAATGTTGGACATACTAGATTTTGATGAAGCTTTACAATAATATAGCTTACACATCACAAATATACATAGGCTACTTTTTTATCCCGGGAACAAGATCCTGTGGGAAACGGGAACAGGAAAACTTCAGCACGCGTACGGAGCTGCGGGCGTCAACTAGTATTAATTCGAAATCCTCAGGGGATTCAATTTTTAAATAAAATTCACTGAACTTCAGTGGTACATTAATAGTGATCAAAGCTACTGCGATAAATTTGTTACATTGAACATTAAAATCGTAGCTTGGCAAACTAGTAATATTCTCTGTACCTAGTCCATGTGTTGAGCTCTACACCGGCCAGCAATTTTGTTCCACGTTGGGCACCAATTTAGGTACCGATTTATTAATGTCATTAGATAAATTACTACTATTATGATAAAATAATGTGCTGAGAATACTATTATGATAAAAGGAAATGTTAAGTGCCTACAAAGTAACAGGTGAAAACCACTACGATCAACAATCGCCCTCTGTATACATAATGATACTGTGGTACTGTGGTCTAATCAACGAACTCACGGCTGTGAAATATTGAAGTGACCCAGTTAGAGAGGAGCTACTGTAATCCGAGCGGGTCAATTGTAAGCACGGAGCTGGGCCGAGGTGATAAGTCATTACTGAACTATTATCGTTCGCGTGTCGCCACTCGCCTGACCACCGACGGCTGTCGGCTGCCCCGTGTCGGCGAGGCGGCTCACGTCTACGACAAGTAGACGACCCGCGCCGCTCCCATTACATTCGATGTGATACGCGCTTGATAGTACGGGACCTATTGAAAGCTTCTTCGTTTAGACGTTTCTGTTTTCATTTAAAAGTTTATTATATTTTTGGAATTACGTACCCAAAGGATAAAAAAGGGATCCTATTAGTAAAACTCCGCTGTCCGTCTGTCTGTCCGTCACCATCTCTTGAACCGTGACAGCTGTTAGACAGTGTCATTTTCACTGGTGATGTATTTCTGTTGCCGCTATAGCAACAAAAACAGGATAAAATAAATATTTAAGGGGAGCTTTCACACGTCAATGTAATGTCTTTAACGTTTTTGGCTCGATATTAATATCGGCAACAGGTAGACGCTTTAAAAATTCACAGAATATATAGTTGTATGAAAATGAAAATAGCCTTTATTCTACCATAAACAAACTTTTACATTTAAAAATAATATTTTACTTCTTGTACAATTCTTCAAATTAAAAAATCAAGTACACAATTACTTTACTTATTACTACATATGTACATCAATTAAAACATAAAATAAATGATAAAAGATTCAATCATTATTCTATTCAATTGCTTTTAAACTCAATCGAATTAAATTAATATTTATGATAACATTTACAAAAATTAAAAACTTTTCGTATTTATTGGTTTTGCATTTCCTACGTTGCATTATTATGTAAGTTAATTAATACTTGATTCTTTCATTGCACAATTATTCATATAAAAATAATTACATACATACATATTGTCACGCCTTTATCCCCGAAGGGGTAGACAGAGGCATATTAAACGCCCACATTTCATCGTATGCATTTTTGTCCCAAGTATCAAGTGGTGAGCCATTGCCGTGTTGAAATGGGCAGGCGCAGGCTGTGGCGACCTGCTGTTGAAATTTTTTAAGCCGCCCATAAGGCCTTCAACTTGGCTTAACGAATGCCAATTTATTGGCAAACGGGACCAACGGCTTAACGTGCCTTCCGAAGCACGAAACTGGGGTGGGTCTAAAGGGCCGAAAAAATTTGATAAATAAAATGTGTCTATTTTAGATGTTAAATTTGGAAGAAATTTTGAACCCGATGCCTTTTTAGTGAGGTGGTAACAAAAAGGCTAAAAGGTCTTATGTGCTAGACACTAATTAGCACGACCAATTAAAGTCCTGGTAGTCTCAGACTTTAAAATAATTAAATATATCAAATTAAAACATGCAATAAATAAATAAATTAGTTAATATAACATTGAATCATTAAATTGTTAGTGCATCAAATTTAATTAAAATTAACGTTTATGGACGTTGTCTCTTTAACGTAGGCCTCCCCCAGCTTCCCTCCACATCCCTCTGTCTCTCGCCTGTCTTGTCCAGTACGGTCCACATCTCTGCTTAATATGTCTTCCCATCGCTGTCTTGATCTGCCTCTTTTTCTTTGTGTTTCTCGTGGTACCCACTCAGTGACTTTTCTGGTCCATCTATCGCATGGCATCCTACACACGTGACCTGCCCAATTCCATTTAGTACTTCTAATTTTTTCTAATATATCAATTGGTTTGGTTTGGTTCGACTTCTTATTGTCTCATTTTTAATTTTATTCAATAGTTTAATACCTAACATGCTTCTTTCCATTTCTCTTTGGTGTATTGCTAGTTTATTTTCATCTATTTTTCGTAGCGACCATGTTTGGCAACCATATGTTAGGCATGGCATGATTACCATGTTATAGAGTTTACTTTTTATGTAAATGTTTATTTCTTTGTTTTTCATAATTTCTTTTAAATTCCAGTATTTTTTCCAAGCGATTGCAATTCTTCTGTTTATTTCTCTCTCTGTCTGATCTTTAAATGAAATTGATTGGGCCAAGTAAATGTATTCTGTGACATAGTCAATATTTTCGCCATTTACTTTGACGACGCATTCTCTACCATTAGTAACAATTTTTATTTTAGAGATGTTTAACGACAGCCCTACTTTCTTGCTCTCCCTTGCCAAATCATTAATCATTTGTTCTAACTGTATACTGTTCTCGGAAAATATAGCAATATATTCGGCAAATCGAAGGTGGCTTAAGTATTCTCCATCAATTTTAATTCTTTGGTTTTCCCAGTTAATTTTTCTGAAGACTATTTCCAGAACCGCAGAAAATATTTTTGGTGAGAGCGGATCGCCCTGTCTGACTCCTTTCCTTATAGAAAATTCTGGCCCCTCCGTCTCCAGTCTTATTTTAGCCGTAATTTGGGAGTATATGCTGTATAGTAGCTCTATGTATACGTGGTCTATATTGTGCTGTATTAGTGCCTTCCATATAGCGTGATTTTCCAAGGAATCGAATGCCTTAGTAAAGTCGATAAAGCAAATGTACACCGTCATTTGATATTCTTTACTTTTCTCTATCAATTAAGTCATTACGTGAATATAATCGATTGTCGTAAAATTTTTCCGAAATCCTGCTTGTTCACGTGGTTGATTTTCGTCCAAGATGGTGGAGAGTCTATTGAGTATGATCTTTGAAAAAACTTTGTAAACATTGCTCATAAGACTAATGGGCCTGTAGTTGTTTAAGTTGCCTCTATCACCATGCGACGACGTCTCCCGGACACGACGTGCCACGCAACTATCGCTATTGTTACTAACTGAGCTAGACACGTTATTTTGATTGAGCGCTTGACTAAAATGCCGGGCAAACGATTCCGCGATTAAATTGTGTTTTTGCAACCCATTCACAGTTACAGGTAGGCGTGGTTTAAAAGACAAATTGTTAGTCGATTTCCAAAATTTACAGAAGTATTTGGACGCTCTCTTAATAAATTGCTCATTTCTTTTTCGAAATTATTATATTGTTTTTGAACATCCGACGTTTTTTCCACCGCAGTTGAAAACTTTTCCATCCATTCTTTACCACTCTATCTGGTTAGTCTCGGCGAGTCTCTAGTAACCTCTCTTGGTGATTTGATGTATTTCCTTTTCTCAGTGTCTTCTATGTGGATTTTACATCTGATCATTCTGTGATCAGTACTAAAATTAAGCTTTTGTATTATATCAAAATTACATATCTCTAGGTTATAGGATACCAGAATGTAGTCAATATCATTGCGATATAGGTCACCTGGTGACATCCAGGTCCATTTTTTGTTTTTCCTAACTTTGAACATGCTATTAGTAATTCTTAAGCTTTTTTCTAGGGCAAACTCGACCAGTCTCTAACCATGTTTTGACCTCTTGCCATTAGAGTACCTTCCTAATACCATTTCCTCACCCTGCAGTGCCCGTCCTACTTCGGCATTAAAATCATCCATGACTATGAATCTCTTGGTATTAGCTGATTCTATAGCTGTCTCTAGAGTTGTGTAGAAACCATCTAGTTCATCATTCTGGCATATTTTGCGCTATTATACGGTAAGCTTATCTCCAAGGCGGCAACTATTCCGGAATACTTTTTGAACTGAATGATATTCTTTTTCAGGTGTTTCTTTACCAAGAATCCCAGTCCGTACTGACCCTTTGTACCTTCTGTGCTATAAAATATATATTTGGAGTATTCTAATATTTCTTCTTTTTCTCTTCTCGTTTCACACAGACCGATAATGTCCTAATTTTATATAGCATTGTATATAGCATAGTTTAGTTCTGTGATTCTCGAATCGCACTTTAAGGTTTTTACGTTTAAACTAGCAATGTATAATATTCTTTTCATAGGCTGGACTTCTCTTGTGTTTTGCTTTGGGGGCTGTAGTCTACATCCTCAACTGCAGTTCCGGGGACCAGCCGGCCTAGAGGATGCTGTGAGAGGGGTACTAATTGCTATTTGTCTTCGTTATACTGTTCTCTTATACGTGGTGGGGTAGGCCTTTGCATGTAAGCTGAAATATCGCAAATTTTGTTTTTCTTTCTGCTTTGATGAATTAAATTTCCTTTTTTAATTGTTCACTCGTTTGATCTATATCTATAGTTACTGGCGATTCTGATAGATCTCTTTTCTGTGTTCTTTTTTGTTTATTTTGTTTTTCACCTACAGTTATTATTTTATCGTAACGCAAAAACGCTGTCTCTACATTTTCTTGTTTTATTTTCAGCTTTTGTTGCAAAAGTTTTCGCTTTTGTAAGACACTTTGAGTGTAGTCTGCTTTTACGTAAACATTTAACGCTTTAAGCAATCTATTTTTTTTTCAAAATGACAATTTTTCTACCTACAGTTGTTACCGGAAGGATCACAGGCCTAGTTTTACCCTTCTTTTTACCAAGTCGTCTTACATTTTCCACCTCACTTATTTGGCAGTGAACTTCCATTACCTTGTTTATAATGTCTAGATTTTTTTCCTGTAAATCTGTGTAATTACGTTCTGTCTCTTCGATTCCAAAAAATATAACATTTTTTACTTTTTCTTGTCTTTCGAAATATTTTATTATTTTTCGTTGCTCTTCAACTTGTTTTTCTAACTTGAGAGTTCTTGATTCCATTTTAGTGAATTTCATAACCTATATTTTTATTGATATTTGTGGTAATATTGTATTCTAAATTCTTTATACTTTCCTTTTGTTCGCTTAGATCGCGTTGTATTGTTTCCAACATTTTCTGTATAGTCTCCATTTTCATAAAAGTGCCCTCTAGCGGTGAGTAGCATGCAAATTTCAAGTAGAAATTTTAGATTTTGATAGGTTTGCCTCTTGTTGTGTATTGACTTAAAATATATTAAAGGGAGCTCCCATACAACAACATAATTTGTTTTTTTTATTTTTCTCTCGATCTTAGTAACGACAAATAGGTAGAAATTTTAAAGTCTGTTTGTTTATCTTCACGCATTCTGGGGCAAGAAAAGAAAGGCAGAGTCAATCTACACACAACATTACACAATTCTGTTCCTTGTAACAGATTGTGAGCCTATTGCCGTAAAGAAATGTCCCAAATTGACTTAACGACTGCCATGTTGAGTGTCTCGCAAAAAAGGTTACAATATATATTACTAGATGACGAGCTTCGCCCGTGGAATATTTCGACCTCCCGTCGCACTTATTTAATCCCGTCGCTTACAAATTCTACAATGGTACATAAAAATTTGCCCGATTTGTCGACATTTATGACTACTGCTCTGCTCCCCAGTGTAGTAGCGTAATAATATATAGCCCTTAGCCTTCCTCGATAAATGGGTTATATAACATAAAAATATTTTTTCAAATCCCATATATAGTTCCTGAGATTAGTGCGTTTAACCAAACAAACAAACAATCAATCATACTCTTCAGCTTTATAATATTAGTATAGATATAGGTATTGATATTGAGTCCGAGACTACCAGGACTTTAATTGGTCGTGTTAATTAGTGTCTAGCACATAAGACCTTTAGCCTTTTTGTTACCACCTCACTAAAAAGGCATGGGTTCAAAATTTCTTCCGAATTTAACATCTAAAATAGACACATTTTTATGTTATTAAATTTATTCGGCCCTTTAGACCCACCCCAGTTCCGTGCTTCGGAAGGCACGTTAAGCCGTTGGTCCCGGTTGCTAATAAAATGGCAGTCGTTAAGCCAAGTTGAAGGCCGTATGGGCGGCTTAAAAAATTTCAACAGCAGGTCGATGCAGCCTGCGCCTGTCCATATCAACACGGCAATGGGCTCACCACTTGTTACGTGGGACGAAAGTGCATACGGTGAAACGTGGGCGTTTAATATGCCTCTGCCTACCCCTTCGGGGATAAAGGCGTGACAATATGTATGTATGTATGTAGATTTAGGTATTATTGGTGCTAATTCTGTTGTTAAGACCACCAAACTAAGTTTCTCTAAAATTTACTTATTTTTATAAGAGATTGCCAAATGCTATTCTGTTATTAAGTCGAACTAAAGTTAGTGATATCATAAATAGCACTTAATTTGGATCTGATATCACTTAAATTCATTTTATGTGATAAAATTGAACAAGATGTGAAAAATGTACATGGACAGACGAATGTAAATACATGCCGACTAACTTAGTGATTGAACTGTCTATGTACATTTTTAACTTTACAATGGTGCTAATTCTGTTGTTGAAACCATTAAACTAAATTACTCTAAAATTTTCTTATTTTTATTAAGAGATTTCCAAATGCTATTCTGTTATTAAGTCGAACTAAAGTTGGTGATATCATAAATAGCACTTCATTTATATCTGATGTCACTAAAATTCCTTTTATGTGATAAAATTGAACAATACATGTATTTAGATGTGAATACGTCTAAATTTAGTGTGTCGTTAAATTGTATCTGACATCACTAAAATTCATTTTATGTGATAAAATTCAACAAAAAGTGAAAAATGTACATAGATAGTTCAATCACTAAGTAAGTCGGCATCTAAATACATGTTTTATTGAGTTTTATCACATAAAAGGTATTTTAGTAATGTCAGATAGAAATTTAGTGCTGTAAACAGCACTAAATTTGTGTTGTATATTTCACAATGCCAGAAATAAAAATACAAACAATAACTGTTCCTTGCTGCCAAATACAAGTGAACACCAGACGCAAATACCTGGCAAGGTTTGGAAACAACTAAGAATACACCAAATAAGGCCCTGAAAGTAAATAAAAAAAATAACTGTTTTGGGAAGACTGTGGCTACTAGGAGACTAAAGAAACCTATAACCTACAGTGCTTATTATTAACAAGATTTGGGTCGCAGTTCTTTTGCAAATGAGCTTCAGCCTCTACATTAACATACATTGTTTTATACCCTCGAACGTATATATTATATCTTGAGACAAAGGATATTCAACACCATCATTGCCTTGTAGAGTGCCCAATCATTTTAGGATTTTTTTTTGTATATATTGTTAGATGCAAAACTAGGTTTTGTAATGATGCGTGGCCAAGCAGCGCCATCATACGACTAACGCCATCTATCGGACGGATGCGACATTAAAGTTACTCCCGTATAAGCGTGTAGTGGGAGTTCGAGGTCCCGTCCCCCGCACATTGACCCACCCCTGGGCCCTATATAAGCAGTTGACAGGAAGTTTCGGGAACAACCTAGATTTGTCAATTACGCTACTGTGTACTACCACACAATAGTCAGTCACGAAAAAATAGAATAAAATAAAGTAATTGCAAATTAAATAGAATTTGCTCTTCTTTAAAGTACTTTCCTAAAACTATATTCATTTATAAGATATTTGTAAAAATATTGGACCCGGAATATCCCGGTAAGTTTCTAATTATAATCAATCATCCTTACTAACTTTTGTTTCCTGCAGGAAGGAGTGTATAAATCGTAATTATATCTATAGTGTTCTTACCTATTTCCTTTTCAGCGTATGTATTACCGCAATTAATAGCTATTTTTATCATTGCTAAATCTATTACAATCGCTAATTTTCAGCTATAGCTATAAGTGGGTAGGAATACGTATAAAGCTTTAATTTTCACAAGTGTCCAACCAACCCTTATTAAATTTAATTCTATGTACCTACCACCTACAACCTATATGTAAGACTTCCCGCCTCTCCAGCCAACCTGGGCCTGAGGAGAGGCTGGAAGCCTTTTAGGTTTCCGGCTGAGGTTCTTACCCCAGGCTTCTGTCTTCCAGGGTCCTTTGTTACGGTTGAACCTTTACGGTTCCACCACTACAACTACTACCTGATAGCTGAGCGCTGCTCCGAGGCTCCTTCTGGTCGCGCCTAGACTGGGAGTGGAAGCCGTCGCCCAGCCGGAGAACCCTACTACGATAGCGAGAGGAACAACATCCGACCCGTGGAGGATCACCTTTCCCTCCCTCAGATAAGTCCAGATTCCGCGGCCTCTCGCGGCAGAGTCCACCTTACGGTTGCCTATCGATATTCAACACCGGCGACCCTGACTACAACAACTTTTGGCCCTATCGGGAAATATATATTATATTCTAACTACATACTTCTACTTTCATTTATCTCCCGTAGGGTCCTGTACAACCAAAAGGTTTACAGTTTGCACTAGCAACACCCAATTACCCAAGACAGCTATAAAAAGAAAGCAGATAGTCATTTCTGCCTCTTCTCTGTCGATTGTCGTAGCGTGCGGAAGCTCTGCCCTTTGTTGTCACTATAATTTGCGTTCTAATTTCCAAATAGAAGTCTTAAAACTAGCAATCTGCGTTCTTATTTGTAACAATACATTGTAATCTGTTTCTTAACTCAGACCAGAACTTACAATAAACACTGAAAACTTTAGATATGACTAGTATTAATGTATTTGAAAAATGTTTGTGGTCGATGATGTGGACGAGATATTATAGTAGTTTTTGTGATGTTGGACAGTCTCGGCAACTTGTTGCCATACTTTAATCGTTTAGTTTAGGCTTGACTAGCTTTTACCACTTTATTGAAATATTATTGAATCTGCAGATTGCGAAAGTAATGCATTGATCGTGAAGTCTGGCGATCATCCTCTGACTACCCCGTTAGGTATACAGCGTGAAGATAGATACTTAAATATTTTTAACCAATGTTTTTTTCAATTTACTGTAGCGCAGATTGCTTTTAGAACAGTATCTTGTAAATATATATTATTTGAACGAGTTGATCAATCGCAGAGCCGTGAAACGTGAAAATACGAGATTTTACCGGGATTGTTGAACTTATTGAAATTTTAATGAACACATCTGAGCTCGGGCGCAAATTTATGGCAACAGTTGAAAACGAACTTTGTTTGGTACTTATATCTATTTCAATTTCATGTTCGCTGGATGCACATTCGTTATGCAATATTCGCGGTTAGAGTGTGCCTTGTATATGTATATAGTCGGTCGCTTTCTGAAAAGGAAAAATCCATAGATATTACCGTAAGAACCGATTCGTACGGTGGCTTTTTATTACCGGTAGGCTACAGTTATTGCATTTAACATGCACATGCACACAGCTTAATAATATCAAATATGTGAAAGGTGAAGCATCTGGAATATTTAGATGTTTGTTACGGAATCACGCTGTAACTCTTGAACAAATTTGTCTGAAACTAGGTATACAGATCTGAGGGTAGGCAGTGGTACCCTGGATTGAAGATGAATGAATGACGATGGTGGAAAAAGTTTCTCTGGTAAACGAATATAGGAAACTTTACCACGCGGGAGGAGTCGCGAGTGTCAAATGATTTTGTTTATATCTCGAAGAGTTATTTTTTTATACCACTAAGGTGACAGACAACCATACGGCCCACCTGATGAAAAGTGGGTTTGCAACACCAAAGGTCCACCACGACCCTTTCAGAACCTTTTGAGACCCCTTTTGAAGAAACCCATACTGTAGAAGTTAGTCGCTTTGTCATAGTTTTTTTTAATGGTTTATTTTTGAGTCAAAAATATTAACCATAAAGTGTTAGTAGGGCGCTAATATTTGTCTATTACATTCTGTTGGCAAGAAAGATATTCTGAAAGAGTTGACATAATATTACTTTTGAAGGATTCTCATTATTACTGACTGAACTTTCGGCGTCTATTATCGGAACCACAATGCCTTTAAAGCCGTTATTATCGAAACATTTTGTATAGAAAAAAATCTTTTTATTTCTTTTGTGGAATGAGATATAGGAATTGACCCTTATTTCTGGCTGACGGCACCTCGGAACATTTCAATAATGAGTTTCATAAGTTGCTAGCAGCGTTAGTAGCGAGGGCGAGTTGTATGGAAACTAAGATTATTAGTTTTGAACTAAAATTGCTTCAGATGCCATTTAACAAAGTTCAATATAAGCTGACGTTAGAGTTTGTGTTTGTCTGTGGAGTGATAGAAAATATTAAAGAAAAATATTCAAACAACAATGAATAACACAAATAACTATGTTTATATCCCGGGTAGTAGGTGGCAGAGACTAACTAAATTACAACATATGAATTTTTGTCCTCCGTAACAGGTGGTGAGTCCTTTGTCGTGCTAAAATTTCCTGTCCATTGACCGTCCATTGGCGACCTGCTGTTGCTATTTTTCATATTATCACACCTTTATCCTCAAATGGGTGGGCAGAGGTATGGTAGGCAAAAGGAATATCATGTTGTTGGGCGACCTGCAGTCAAAATTATTCCTTTCAAAAAGCTTTCAATTTGGCTTAATGACTGCCATTTTGCTGGCAACCGGGACCAATGACTTAACGTGCATTCCGTTGTACGGAAATGCTCGTGTTTAGAAATGCCATAAAGTGGTTACCCATCCGAGGACCAGCCTTAGCGAAAGATGCTTGACGCTATATTCGTTTACAGAACACTGAGTTAGCGGGCTACGAGTGCTCATACGACCTCCACGGCTTCACGACCGTCGTGTTCCTGGTAACCGGGTCCGTCCTCAGACATCGAAACGGTCGTAGATGAAAATTCCATCTTTAAGTAATACGATTATTTTCTACATGAAATATCACCACAAAGAATTTTCTTGAAGTGAGACGAATATAGCCAACAATAGGAAATAGATGTCGCATTACATGTTACATATAGCTACGTCGGCTTAGGGCGAGGCATAAGAAACCACAAAATAAACTTTTCTTAGATTATATATTATTTTGCTTTGGGCTGCTTGAATCTCTACGACTTACGAAAGATTTACTTATGAGTTGGGTTTGGGGCATACATAAAATTATTTCTATCTACAAAACGGTTTACAGTACATTAACTTTCTAAATTCACATTTGCTCGTGGCCCCGCGGTCTCAGTGTTCTGTAAACGATCACTAAGTTACGCAACTTTCACTATGGCTGGTCCTCGGATGGGTGACCACTTTGTGGCATTTACATTTGCGAGCGTTTCCGTGCTTCGGAAGGCACGTTAAGCCGTTGGTCCCGGTTGCCGGTAAAATGGCAGTCGTTACGCCTGGTTGAAGGCCTTATGGGCGGCTTGAAAAAGTTCAACAGCAGGTAGCCACAACCTGCGTCTGTCTATTTCAACACGGCAATGGGCTCACCACCTATTACGTGGGACAGGAATCCACACGATGAAAAGTGGGCATATAATATGCCACCCCTTCGGGGATAAGGCGTGATGGATATTTTTACTATTCACTTTAATATATTTTTAAGCTAACTGAAATTAAAATTGGTTAAAATATAAAAAATACTACAAGGAATTTAGTAATACTGAACTTGTTTAACCCACAATTTGGTGTTTATGTACCTACCATACTCACTCCGTACCTACTGTTGGTGTGAAGAGCGATGTAAGTGTGCCACGTCCACACATGAAGCGTTCTCGGGGAGATTGTGCTCGGACAAAAGGAAATTGGTTTCAGCGCGATGAAATTGAACGATAAGAAATTGGTTTCATATCTGTTCTGTGGCTGGAAATAAAAAATGTATAATACTGCGCTTGCAAGATAAAACCCTGAAACGTACTCTCGGCATGCAATTAGCATCCACGAAGTAACTGAACTCTTTGAGACTGAGTTTTACAAAGCGTTAACGCCTTTACAGCCCTCATTATGTCGGGACAAAAATGATGATAAACTTCTTTACAGAAAATACTTTAGAGTAATTAAATTCGTTAAATAAGTTATGAATATAACCTTATTTGGTCCTTTAGTCGGAATTTAACAAATATTGCGATTAATATATCTACAGGAAGCTAAAAAAATATGCATGGATCGCGAAACCTGGCGAACTGGCTTCTCGGACTACCCCGCTAGGGATACAGCTTGAAGATAGATTTTTTTTTTCAGTTGTAGCCTGGTATGAACTTCGTAGACACACACGTTAAAAAAATAAGTGTGAGGCATCAAGAGGAGCACGCGGTAGGGGGCAGGTCTGTGCGCACGTGACAATTAATCGCCCACAAAAGCTTTCACAAATAATTAGTATTGCGCTCATGAAACAGTACCGATGTAGAGATAGCAATAGGAAATCACATCAACTGTTGACACCGATACAAGTGTTCCTTGTAGTAGCTAGCGGTGCCGCGGTTAGCTAGATTAGCTCCACTCATCGTGAGTAGAGCTAATCGATCGCTATAATTGATAGTTGATAGTCAATGACGCTGTGTTGTGACTTTGATAGCTGGCAACAGGATGCCAATTACATCTGAGTTAGTAGTGTAGGATAATGATTAAAGAACCGTTACTCGGGGACAATAAGAATGGCCGGTAGCAAGGAATCTCTATATCTACTTATCATTCACGCCTATATCCCGTAGGGATGGTACACATTTTACGGTAAGCATTTTCGTCCTAAGTAACAGCTAAACTGATAAGCCCATTGCCGTATTAGATAGACAGACGTAGGTTGTAGTGCCCTACTGTTGAAAAATGTTTAAGCCATAAGACCTTCAGCTTGGCTAACGACTACCATGTTACTGGCAACCGGGACCAATAGCTGAACGTGCTATTTTCATAATATTTTATTATAATTCTATTTAATGAATCAACACATGATTTTTTATTTTTAATGACGTTTAGAAAGAAGAAAAAAATTAATAAGAAGCAACAGAAGTACGCATGGATCACGAAGCCTGGCGGAGATCCAGCCAAAGTCTGGAAATTTCTCAAATCTTTGGGAGTTGGTAAACACGTCAAGATTCTGTTTCAAAAAGTCTTAACTTAAATTCACTTAATCAATTTTTCACTGCTAACACCAATTTTAATATGGAAGCTAAAAAAAATACTCTTAAACATCTTTCAACAATGTCCACTCCTGACTGTGCTCCTTTCTTTTTTAGTCAATTCACTGCTTGTGATGTTAAGAAGAGCATATTGTCCATTAGTTCTGATGCAGTAGGTATCGACAGTCTTAGCCGTAAGATGATTATTCCCATAATTGATGAAATACTTCCTGTTCTTTGTCATATCCTGAATTTCTCTATAATCCACAGTGTTCCCAATTTCTTGGAAAGATGCTCTAATTATTCCTATTGCCAAAAAAACCAACCCTTCCTCGTATTCTGACTATCGTCCTATCTCTATTCTGCCATTCTTGTCTAAAGTTCTAGAACGACTTGTTCACACTCAGCTCACTAATTTCCATTCCCTTAATAAACTCTTAAACCCTTTTCAATCTGGGTTTCGTGCAGGACACAGTACTACAACAACCTTACTACATATTACTGAGGATATAAGGGTGGGTATGGAGAACGGCATGTTAACAGTTTTAGCGCTGCTAGACTTTAGTAATGCCTTTAATACGGTAGACTTTGACGTCTTGCTCAGTACATTGTGCTCAATTAACATATCTCCAACGGTGATTGATTGGTTTCGTAGTTACCTGTTTGGCCGCCGGCAGCGTATTAATGTCGAAGATGTATTTTCGTCTGGGTGTAGTACGTCAGCTGGGGTGCCACAGGGCGGCGTTCTGTCACCTTTACTTTTCACAGTTTTTTATATACTCTATAACAAAGGACTTATCTTCTTCCTACCACTTATATGCTGATGATCTTCAAATTTATTCCTAAGCTTCATTGGATAACTTGAGCATAGCTATTGGCAACGTCAATACAGACTTGGATAAAATTTGCAGATGGAGTGAATCTCACGGAGTTAAGGTTAATCCGATCAAGACTCAGGCTATAATAGTTGGCTGCCCTAGAATGATTTCGAGAATCGACTGGACACTGAGTCCTAAACTTACATGTAATGGAACAGCTTTATCGTACAGTGGTCGCTTTAAATATTTTAAATAGTGTATGACATTTTGTAAGCGCCGTTAAAATGGTCTATGCAAAATAAAGATATTTTTTTTTTTTTTTTTTTAGTAACTCCTTCAAAAATCTAGGAATTGATATAGATTCTTGTTTATGTTGGGGTCCTCAATTGCAGGAGCTCAGACGCAAAATATTTGCCGCTTCAGGGTCCTTGCGCAGACTGAGAAATTTTCTACCAATTACAACTAAAATTGCGCTAGTTCAATCACTTCTTTTTCCTATCCTTGATTATGCCGATGCCAGCTATCTAGATCTCACTGAGGACCAACTAAATAAACTTGAGAGACTTCAAAATTATTGCATTAGATTCATATTTGGATTACGCAAATATGATCACATTTCTGAGTATCGTAAAAGACTCAAGTGGTTACCTATCCGCCTTCGCCGGAATGCTCACATCTTCTTCTCATTGTATAGTATCCTTTTTAACCCTTACACTCCGACTTACCTAAAGAAACGCTTCAATTTCTTGAATCTCTCCCACACTAGAACTTTGCGATCATCAGAGAATTTGAGGTTGAAAATGCCTGGCCACTCCACTAACTTTATGGACAATTCTTTCACTGTCCAAGCGGTTCGCTTGTGGAATGCGCTACCAGTGACAATCCGACGTGCACAATCGTCGAACACTTTCAAGACATTAGTCAAAAACTATTATTTGCGTGCAGCTGACAATTTATAATTTATTGAATTTACTTACATAAATACCAAAAAAAAAGTATATGTATATACTGTATTTATTATATGTATATAAAATGTAATGATTGAGTATGTATGCGTGTGTATGAGTGAGTGTGTGTGTGTGTGTGTGAGTGTGTGTGTGTGTGTGTGTGTGTGTGTGTGTGTGTGTGTGTGTGTGTGTGTGTGTACGTGCTATTTTCTTTTTTTTTAAGGAAAATTGTATATATATTTGGATATGTTTAATATATGTAGTTATATATCAATTATGTACACCAAAAACTGCCCTATATATCTCTCACCCTGTAGTCTCCATCCAAAGGTTGCCTGTAAGAGATTGCCTCGCGCGATAAGGCCGCCAATTGTTATACCATTAAGTCTCGTTGTCATGTTCATTTTGTGTTTCCTGGTGTACAATAAATAGTTTTTTACTTTTACTCGTCAGGGATACAGCGTGAATATGGTTAGTATAAGATTTTAGTTATTTTAGATTACAGAAAAAGGAATATAAAGAACCATAATTACTCCAAAATAAGGTTTATCAAAAACCTAAATTATGTACCCTCTCACCTATTGTAAAAATATAATCTCATAAAAGGGTTTCTTACGAATCATAAAGGAGATTCGTAGTATGGTTAGGTATCTATAAATTTGGATAGATGGTGACAGCCCTATTTAATTACAAGAACATCTGTACCTCACTTTATTAACCCTACTACCCTATTAGTGGTTAATTGGAGTCTAATAGGGGTTTGTTGAATTTCTTGAAATAGAATAATAATTTGGGAATCTAATGCCGTTTTGCCGAACACAACATAAAAAAATTCTTGAAATCGTATATATCACACGGAAGAAAGATAAAATTCCAGTTGAAAGTGAAGATTGGTTAGGCCAATCTTCACGTTATTTTTGGTACATGAAACCTTACAGGAGGTTAAGCTAGGAATTTAACAGTATTGAGAATGTCGATCGGTAGTAAATAAACCAGTGTTATATTTCAATCAATGTTTGATTGAATTTGTTAAAACAATCTGCCAAAAAATGTAACCGGTTTTAACCGGTAAAACAGAACAATTAAAGACTTCCGTTGTAAATGTTCATTAATTAGACCCATAAGGCGGGCCTCCTACAACCTATCAAACAATTTGATTGAGTTCAAATAATTAATTTCAGATTGTTTTTCATCTAGGATACTTTACCAACATCTTTAAATACGTAAATTTCAACAAAATTGATGACTTTTTGATGTTTTTTTATAATAATTACATTAAAAATCTGGTTTAGTAATAATGACACTTTAATGCACAATAATACACGACACTTTAAACGTGTACAAATATCGGAGGAGTGAATTTTTGGAAGACAATTTGGAAATTAAAATGTATATGTTCACTACCTCTGACTTCTTCGAAGTTCAAATATAAAGAAGAAAGCAAAGTCGCCTGACACTTCTATTTGACTTCTATAAGAACATTGATCTGAAGGTGTCAGAATGTGTGCGATATATAATTAGTCACTGCCTGACAAATGACATTATAACTGTCGCGTGTCAGCAACTTCACTCCCTGGAGTTAGTTACTCTGTCTACGCCCTGGAGACATAAATTTAAGGTATAAACTACAGATTTCAAAAATGTCTAAATAGTATAATATAAGCAGAATTAAATCGACAGATAAAACCGGCAAACAAATGCGTCAATTACGTCGGAGCGATGTACGTTACAACCCACGAGTGTGTGTAAAAGATGGAGGGGTCTTCAATTGAATTTGAATGTTTTATGAGAAACCTAATTTATATCTAAAATGAAATGTCGATAGGACACTTTACCTTTTGGAAGTACCGACTTTCGGGCTTCATTGCACATCCGTTTCTTTTTGTTTTGTCTATATTTAATATGCTTTATCATAAGGAGTGACTTTACATCAAAGTGACCGACAATAGTAGGTATGTGCCATGTCCTACAGGCAGCGGCTCAAAGCTCACTGCACGCTACATTCGAGTGAGCTCTGTGCGACGACGCGGCGACGACAGGAACAAATATATTATGCACTGAAGCTGAGCTTTTCTCATCACCATTAAACGTCGTCACCAGCTTTTGCATACAATGTCTCACATATTAATTGACTTCTTGTTTTCCTAGTTACTTCCAACCCCTTGATTGGCAGGAGCAGCTAATGCTTGACTTTTATTAACAACATATTTTATGGAACGAATGCCGACTGACCTGCTATTTTTATTGAGTATGTTTGTTTGTATTTACTCATACGCCACCATATATCTCTTTGCGCCAGCTGATTATGATTAGAATTTCACTGGCAGATAGTTGATGTTACAAGGTGTAACTGCGAATATTTACTCAACGGGAACGAGCACTACGCTGGTGAAACCGCGGGGCAGCGCTAGCACAAAATAAAACCTTTACTGTGTTGTGTAACGTCTACTTGAAATAGTACATACATACATACTACACATTGTCACGCCTTTATCCCCGAAGGGGTAGGCAGAGGCATATTAAACGCCCACATTTCACCGTATGCATTTTTGTCCCACGTAACAGGTGGTGAGCCCATTGCCGTGTTGAAATGGACAGGCGCAGGCTGCGGCGACCTGCTGTTGAAATTGTTTAAGCCGCCCATAAGGTCTTCAACTTGGCTTAACGACTGCCGTTTTATTGGCAACCGGGACCAACGGCTTAAGGTGCCTTCCGAAGCACGGAACTAGGGTGGGTCTAAAGGGCCGAATAAATTTAATAAAATAAAATGTGTCTATTTTAGATGTTAAATTTGGAATAAATTTTGAACCCGTTGCCTTTTTAGTGAGCTGGTAACAAAAAGGCTACAAGGTCTTATGTGCTAGACACTAATTAGCACGACCAATTAAAGTCCTGGTAGTCTCGGACTAGTACAATCACTATAATATCGAAATCAACCGTGTACCTACAAGGGAAGCACTCGGCAAGTGGTCTCAAGTTCTAACACGGTGCGTGTCATTACTTACAAGTTGCCAGGCCCGCGGAAGTCTCTCTTGAGAGAATAGCTAATAAGTGTACCTACTGACCTGAGGGGTCACTTGGCGTATTAAGTTCCTTAACTAGACATTAGTTCACGACTAAGTATTTCTTTTGTACCGCTGAGGTAGTAGACAAGCATACGGCCCAAGTAATGGAAAATGGTCACCGTAGTCTATGTACGTTTGCAACATCAATGCTGCCGACTCTGAAACTCCATCTAAGATCCCTTTTGAAGAACCCCATACTGTAGACATTTGGGGAAACCCAGGCGGCGACCTCATTACACAATCCGAGCGTACGCCACTTATATCGGAAAACTAACGCCTTAAATGATATCTTATACTGTATTTAAATATGCTTTAACAAAATTTTAAAACGAGATTGATCTGGGATACCAAGGTTCGCGATCCATGTAAGTATAGTTTTTTATTTTGATGATAGGTTGATATTTATTTGCCAGGTTGCGGAACTCTAGTTGCAGACCTATATTTAGCTTCTTAAAACAACAAACTTCCGTATGTAAACATCATGGCTCTTTCAAGTGCGTAAACGTTAGTGTTGGGGTGATGGCGAGTGGCGCGTCACTAACTCATTAGCGCTTAGGGAGGTACTACATTTATCAAAAATGTTTGTCCAATGTACATTTGATCAAAGCAATTGGACAACTTCATCAGATGTATTGGCAATCCGGTATTTGACCAAATCTTAATGACATTTAAATAAAACCGGCCAAGTGCGAATTGGACAAGTGCGCGAAGGGTTCCGCATCGTTATCTATAAAAATTAAAACATGTCTGTTGTATGGGAGCCCCCATTAAATATTTATTCTATTTTCGGCTCCGCGCGCGTAATGAAGCTATCCCGTTCCCGTTACAATTTTTCAAATTTTTCTTTCCATAAAAATCTTCTTAGAGTTCAGGGAATAAATAACAAAATAACCAAATTGGTCCAGCCATATTTTGTGATTCATATTTATTTATGAAGATTTTTAAAATATAATATAATTAAATATTCTATGAATATTTAATAAAATATAGTATAATTATTTATTCTGTGAATATTCAATATAATATAATATAATTAAATATTCTATGAATATTTTAAGCGTAAGCGTATCGAGCACAAGCAAAAATAAAAAAAAAAATATATTTTATTCTCTTGTTGTTACAGCGGCACCAGTCTTACATTATCTGTAGAACTGTCTCTCACGCTTTATCAGCGTCATGAAAGTAACACAGTACAGCAAATGCTGTAAAGTGATGCAGCATTTTCAGTGTTAGGTACTTGCATAATAATGTAATTAAATGTTGAGACGTTTATACGTAAAAAAATCTTGTTTCAATGTCGATTTGTAATTCTTTATCTTGAATGCTATCTTTTCTTCCTCTTTAGATCCATAGCTTCAGGGATGAATGGCATGATGGTTCCTTTCCTGTTTAGATTTTTTCTCTTATAGTATGAAGCGCCCGTGGCCCCGCGGTCTCAGTGTTCTGTAAACGATCACTGAGTTACGCAACTTTCACTATGGCTGGTCCTCGGATGGGTGACCACTTTGTTGTGGCATTTACGTTTGCGAGCGTTTCCGTGCTTCGGAAGTCACGTTAAGCCGTTGGTTGCCAGTAAAATGATAGTCGTTAAGCCTGGCTGAAGGCCTTATGGGCGGCTTGAAAAATTTCAACAGCAGGTAGCCACAATCTGCGTCTGTCTATTTCAACACGGCAATGGGCTCACCACTTATTACGTGGGACAGGTATAAAAATGGTGAAAAGTGGGCATATAATATGTCTCTGCCACCCCTTCGGGGATAAGGCGTGATGAATATATAAATAAATGAATAAATAAATAATAGTATTAACATAATGATGATGGCACCGGTCTGACTCAATATCAAAACATAAAGACTATTCATTTACCTTAATTTCCTTCTTCAAATGTTGGATCAATGGAATGGTTTGAAATGTGGAGCCACCCTTAGTCGGTCGAAGCTCGTTCATTAAGCTTATAGGTGTTTGTCTGCACGCGACGGCCTCTATACATATCTCACATTTAGTTAATTACTTATCTATTTTAAAATGCATACATACATATACATACTGTCACGGCTTTATCCCCGAAGGGGTTGGCAGAGGCATACTATACGCCCACATTTCACCGTATGCATTCTTGTCCCACGTAACAGGTGGTGAGGCCATTGCCGTGTTGAAATGGACAAGTGCAGGCTGTGGCTACCTGCTGTTGAAACTTTTCAAGCCGCCCATAAGGCCTTTAACCGAGCTTAACGACTGCCATTTTACTGATAACCGGGACCAACGGCTTAGCGTACTTTAAAATACATCTGTGAAGTTTATTTCCACAATTACGCCTTCTGGGTGGTGCGTACATTTTTTCGAGGAAATTCACACGGACTTGTGGAATGCTAACATAAGATCGATCGGTTTATTTGCTCTTCTCACATAATGAGCTTATTGATAAACAGCTTAGGCCGTTCTAGGAAAGTCTATCTATTGAAGAACAACATAATATGATTCGTCTATCTACACCGTGGCTTAGCCCGCTTGTATATTGATGACACGTTTTGTGATTTATCTAAACAAACTTCGAATCCTCTAACTGAAATTTGATGATTTTTTTAAAAAAATACTTTCATATCACCCGTAACTAACATTTGTTTTAAACTAACACGCGTTGAATACATAATTTTGTATTGAACGGGATTTCGTAACTACTTTATAATCTCCTATACTTTCTGTTTCGAGTATGCTAATTTGCGATTTTTTTTAAATTATTTTGTTAGTTTTACCTATTGAAGAATAAAGGTGTTTGGTTTCTTTTAAATAATGTTATTTTAAATAACCTGACTATCACAAACAAGCAGTTTATATCGTTTTCAGTCATCTGAACCAGTCTGAAACCAGACGAGATCCCGAAAATACCGTGATCTCACAGGATTAATACTTCTAATCCCGCGCAATTAATTAGTGATCGTATCGGCTAGTATCACAGATAATATACTATGTAGTATGTAACGGACAATGACGACGGAATCTTTCAATGTAATTTTCACCAATTTTTACAAGTCTAACTATCTTGAAAATTTGAACAGATGTTGAGATTAATATTTAAATTATTTCTCAAAAAGTACACGAAGATCCAAAAAATGGTGTACAAATATTTTTTAACGATTAATTGTAATTATGACAATTTCGCGTGTTTTAGATTAATTATCCTTTACCTACATATACTGTAATGTTTGTTATAATATATTTTATGTTTATTGTAACTCAAATTTAATATTTCTTAAGATTCCCTTTATTATGTCGACACACGATAGTAAATTATTTACTATTAACGAGATATTTACCATGTATTAATAAGTTGTCGATATTACGATTCCGATCTTGTTGAAGTGCCATAATCACGGATGTCCTGAGAAGCTGCGAGTTAGTTGTTTGTTGTTAGATCGTAGCGATCTACCCTCTTCCTGATTCGTTCATTACACAACTTAGCACTTCCACCGTTCACTTTGTCGTCCCGATATCGATAAGCCCCTATACATAATACGTAGGGGTGTTTCTATCTCACAAAACAGTATCGAACAAATATTGACACAATACGAATGCTCACTTTGTCCACTCTTTTGTGACCAGAACTCTGGCTACAGTATGTATTACACACTCCATTAACGGACAGTTACTCCCAAGACTTTTGTAAATACCACGAATACTACAAAAGAAAAGGCTGTGATTTCCAAAGCTATCGCCAATTTATTGGGTTTGGTAAATATTTCTTACTAGCTGGCCACAACAGCTTCTTCCGTGACATATCGCACCTATTTCATCCCTGTCGTTTATAAATTTTACATAATGTATGCTAATTTGCCCGATTTGTTGACATTTAAATGTACAAATAGCCTTCCTCAACAAATAGGCTCATAACATTAAAATAAATTTATACTTCGACCCAGTAGTTCCTAAGATTAGCGTGTTCAGCCAAATAAACACACAAACATTTTTTTGCTTTACATAATACTAGCGGACGCCCGCCGCTTTGCCCGCGTAGAGAAGTTTTCCCGTTCCTGTTTCCCACAGGAATTGGTTTCCGGGATAAAAATTAGCCTATGTTTTATTCTGATGTATAAGCTATATTATTGTAAAGTTTTATTAAAATCTATTCAGTAGTTATAGCGTGAAATAGTAACAAACATCCATACAAACTTTCGCATTTATAATAATATTATTAAGATTAGTATATAGTGTGACAAAATATGAATGTGTGAGCCCAAGACTCCTTTGGTTGAGGCTGAAGGTTGGGCTTACCCACATCTTTGTTTTAGGAGTTTATGCTCCGCATGATGCGTGGTGGCGCCGATCTTCAAAGGATCAAAGTGAGAGGCAGGCATTTTGGGAGAGTGTAAGCGATATACTGAGTAAATGCAAACGGAATGTAAGAATAGTAATGTTAGGTGATTTTAATGGTTGGGTTGGTGTGAAGCGTGATGGTTATGAAAGTGTATTGGGAAAGTATGGTGATGAACGAGTGAATGAAAATGGAGAAAGTTTGCTTGAGGTATGTTTGGAGAGGAATCCTGTGATAACCAACACCATGTTCAACCACAAGGATATCCATTTGTTTACGAGACAAGAAGGAAGCCAGCGAAGCATGATTGATTATGTGATTGTAGATGCAAGGATGAGAAAGAAAGTGTTAGACACTCGGGCATACCGCGGTGCCGGGATTGACACAGACCACTTCTTGGTTGTTAGTCGAGTAAGAGGTCTGTTTCAGCGGTGGCGGCATCGTGTGCATGCACCTGTGAGTGTACTAGAATGCATAAAAGTCGAGAATTTGCAAGAGATAGGCATACATTTTCAAATTCAGTCTTGTTTGGGCCGCGTACTGATGCGGACATGTGTGCTGTGCTGACTATTTTTATAACAGTGTAGCGCGGCTAGAGCCGTTGCACTACTGGCGTTCCTGCAGCAGAAGCTGGATGTGATGGACGAGCTGTCCGCTATCCAGATCTGTGCTTCGAGCTTTAGTCAGGAGGATATAGCTGCATCCAAGCGGCTATTATACGGTGCTCTCAACAAGAGCGACCAGATGGTGTCCCGCCGGCATGACGGGACAAGGAAAAGTATACAGGACATCATCACGCTGCTTAAGGAGACCGATCCGGATGACGTGCCTACGTTTGTGGCGAAGGACTTGCAGAAGCTTCCTCCCGTCACCTTCGACCACGTCGATGTTACCTGCCTCTTAAAGGAAATAGTGTCCTTAAAAGCAAGCTTGGCGGACGTTCAAATAAAGTTGGCAAAAACCGAGGATGTCGTTGTAAATTTGCGTAAATAACTCCTTACTTTGCGTGATACTACAGCGATATCTAGGTCACCACCTAATGCGAACGTAAACACGCGTCGCGGAGCTGACCTCAACGTGAGTTTCGCGTCAGCAGTTTTGTCGCCGTCACCGTCACCAAGTGCTGACCGCGTCGCTTGCGCAACCAGTGAGCCCTGCACTGCCGCACCCGCCCCTGAGGCTGTTACTTGTGAAGCCATTCAGGCTCCACGCCCCGCACCGCTGCCCGTTCCAGCAGCTCAGGCGAAACTTCAAACAACATCTCGACAAAGTTTCGCTAACGTCACTAAGAGCGCTCCGACCGCTCCACCGAAGCCACTACCAGAGAAGGTTGCAAACTTGGCTGCTGATGGTTTTGTGACGGTGAAAAATAGGAAGCGCCGTCCGCGAACCGTAGTGAACCGTTGTGGCACTGCACCAGTTCCTGTGCAGTCCACCTTAGCGCTGCGTGCCGCAATACCGACCACACCGGTGTACGTCTCCCGCCTACACTTCACTACTAAGGCGGAGAACTTCGTGGAGTACGTGCGCAAGAAGATGAACTACACAGTGAGAGTGCAGCAGTTGCAGTCGAGCCGGAACGTCAGTTTCCTGTCGTTCGTGCTACGAGTGCCCAACAGTAGCTTGCACGTATGCAGGAGAACTTCTGGCCACAGGGCGTGGTGTTCCGTCGCTTCCGCGGACATTTACCACCGGATCGCAAAAAGACATAGTGCGACAGTGAAGTGAAACTAATATTAGTATTAAGATTTTATATACTAACACAGTGTGATGTATTTATATGTATTCTTAGTTTTAAGGTAAGGCTGTACAACATGGACAGCTACCTGAAAGAACTGCAAGAGAGTACGTATGGTATAAAAATGGATGAACTGACCGTCAAGTGCCTCCTATACGCCGATGATCAGGTAATACTAGCATTATCGGCGGAGGAGTTGCAGATTAACATTATGTATGATGCGTTAAAAAACAAAGGAATGAAAGTAAATGTAAACAAGTCGAAAGTAATGGTTTTTGAAAGAGAGGCAAGTATGACGGATTGCTCGATTGTTGTGGAAGGAGAAAGAGTAGAACAAGTTAAAGAGTTTGTATATCTAGGTACAAAATTTGCGAGAGATGGAAAGTATGACTATGACATTAAGCAAAGAGTATTGGCAGCAAATAAAGTGATTGGAGCCATGTACGCCTTTATGAGCAGTCAGAACGTTTCGAAGAAGGCACGACTGGCTGTACATAGAGGTGTGCTGGTCCCCACACTTATGTATGGCAGTGAAAGTTGGGTATGGCAGAAAACGCATAAAAGTAAAATAAATGCAGTGGAAATGAGAAGTCTGCGAAGTATAGCTGGATTGAAGTTGATGGATAAAGAAAGGAACAGCGCGATAAGGGAACATTGCGGTATGACAGAAGATGTAGTGACTAAGATAGAAAAAGGTATGCTTAGATGGTTCGGACACGTGGAGAGGATGGATGAAAGTAGACTGACGAAGCAGATTTATGTGGCGAGAGTGAATGGGCAAACTGGTAGGGGTAGACGTCGGCGTACGTATGTCAATCAAATCGAAGACCTTTTGGAAAAAGACCAGGTCAAGAGTACCGGCGAGCGTGTACGAAAACACTTATGAAAGTAGAAGAAGCGAAAGTGGTATGTCAGGATGGAAAATCATAGTCTCTGCCTACCCCTATGGGAAACAGGCGTTATAATATGTATGTATGTATGTATACATGTAGTAGGGTTTGTCTGCAAAATATTACATCTGTCAGCAAAACGTAGTCGCCAAACAACATATAAAACAATGTCAATGTCAAACGAAAATAAATATACATATTCCATGCTGACATACATGTATTTTCTTTAAAGTACTTTATTAGTATCTAGTAACTCGAGATTATTATTTTAACAACAATTTGAGCGCGTGACCCATCGCTATCAATTGATTAATCATAATTTTATTGTAATTATGATGAATTGTGAGTAATTGATGTCAGCTGAGGAAAACCTCTATCTAGGTTCCACTCGCTCGGCTCGTGCCCAGGGGTCAGGGGTCGCAGTTGTAACTACACCTAACCTAATCGAATCTTTATTGCGTATTACTGCAGGCAAGGAGTGCTTTCCCTTCTCGCATCCGGCTTTTAAATTTAGTATAGAGCATTTTTATAGCCCTTTTAAACATTTAAAAAAGTCCAACTGTTTTTAAAGTAATCTATTGTATCTTCACGCTTTATTTCTGTCGGTAGTTAGAGAGAACAGAAGTTTCACGATCCATGCATATATCCTTCGTTTTGTGCAGATTCATTAATCGCTTCATAAATATGCATATCTGGGTATCCGAGTACTTTTGACCTTTCGGTTTTTGAGCAATTCGCTAACGTGGTCTTCGTATGTAATTCTCTAACCTGAAGCCTGTTACAGTCTACTTCTGCAAAAAATAATGAGCCATATTGCGTATCACTTTGTTATGCACTGGGTCAGCCAACGTCACGCCCCACAATTTTCGAAGTATTCCATCTTCACAGCATGCAACTATTCAGTTTTCGACTGCAATTAATTTTCTGACATAACCAAGTTTCTCTACCGAAAAGCATCGTTGGTACTAGCACTGCCTTATGAATCGCGAGGCATGCTTCTTCTAAAATACTTTGTAAGTCGTTGTAAGGAGATGATATTCGATTTATTTGCTGACAGATCTACTAGTCTGAGTACCGAGCTAATATTTTAGGGGTAAGTCTATTTTCCTTAGAACAAAATGTTTATTCATGGAATGAGACATTCTACTAGACTTAGCATGGGTAATTTTTTTAAAACAGTATACCATTAAAATACATGAACTAAACCAAAACCGTAGGCGAATTAACCGCTGCGCTCGAAATCATTTGCATCACGAAGTTATCTCGTATCTGTATAAAATCAACCTCATTGAGTTTGTTGTTTAGTGGTGGAATTTATCGTTTCTGATCCGTGGTACAATGAACACTGTACCATTATGATGTCAGGGGAGCAGGCTACAGAGGGCTAAATTACCTACTAAACCGCCACGGTGTTCCGCCTTGCCTCTACAGAGCCGCAGGATAGGCCAGCGGTGGCGTCACTGGGACTTGACAAAGATACACTCCAGAATAGGGCTCTCCTAGCTGGGGGCAGATAAATGACCTCCGAACTCCAGCTTATGATCTTATGAAAAAAAAAGAAGCTAAGAGGAACGCAGAGGACCACTCGCCATTTGAGACTGTGTGATAATCATCGATGGGTCTGTGAACTTTTGTATTCGTGATGTATAGAAGTCTCAGCAAAAACCTTTGAATTCCTCAGGAATCGCGGGCCTTGAACAGGTTACGGTTTTACCTCCACTGTTGTCAGTTTCGCCAAATAACAAATTACATTAAGTATCGTGTCATACTTTATAAAAGCATTACTTTTAAAGTCGATAGTGGTGGAGTGCAAGTATGTAAGCGCCTATTATCGACTGAGGCACCTCACATTCTAGTGAAACATACATCAACGACGATTGGGTGATGCTCTACTAGTGCCCAAATCCACACATACCCTATAACTGTATACAGACGTTTCACTTTGAACATTCGTGAGAAATATAACCTTGAACGAGGAAAACGGAGATATTTTTGTGCACAATACAGTGTTACCACAATATTTTATTTTTCTTACTCGTATAACTGAAATATTTTTAGCGTGCATTTGTAAAGCGTGAACGTTAAGATAAACTTTAACATTCTCATGAAAATGGTAGATAACTGTGAAACTTCTGAAATAGCCAATAAAAAAAGTTCATATAATATTATGGGTAGGAAAGTGATGTTTGTTAGTTCTTTTATCATATCGTAAATAATCAATAAATATGCATGATTTTTAAGTTGAGATGCTGTAGTCATACAGTTACTCTACTTTGAGATGTGTTTCCGAAAAAATGCAACTTTTCATTTTTTTCGGAAACACATCTTATTTCCAAAGGCAGTACATCCGAGCTTTGACAAAAATTTCATGCGAACAGCGTCGAAGGTATCCTCTATATTATTACACTCGAAGTCGCCCACGACCTCCTCGTTGTGAAGTGTCCTGGTACTCGTATTCTATAAGATCATTTTTCGGGTTAAATAGTAATCGATGTGTTAATCTTGGATATCAGCTGCCTCCTCACAAAATTTTATACAAATTAGACAAGCCCTTTGAGCGTACAGAAATAAAAAACATACAAGCTTACAAGCTTTCGTCTTTACAGTAAGTACTGTGTGTGCCGATAGGGCGAATATCTGAGCTACCCGGTTCATGTGATTGAAAGTCAACGCCTTTCTTTGATATTATTATGTTAAGTTAATAGGACTGTAAGCACCAAGCATACAGAAGGTACAGGTACCAGCAGGTGTGCTCGCGGTTTAGCTTGATATTCAGAGACGCGCTGCCTTGTACCACAGATAATATAATATAATTCTCATACTTGTACTATGCGGCTAGAGATGACACGGACAAGACGGGTTATTGTTAGAAAGAGATCGTCGCCATATAAATTGCCAGTATGATCAGCCAATTACTCATCTAGTTACCAATTCTTTTTTCTTGAATCGAGCGAAGCTCCGCTAACTCAGAGGTCTTTAAACGATCACTGCGTTAAGCAACTTTCGCTATGGTTAGTCCTCGGTTGGGTTACCGCCTTGTGGCATTCTCAATTACTAGCGTTTTCGTGCTTCGAAAAGCTCGTTAAATCTTTAGTCCCGGTTGCCAGTGACATGGCAGAGGTAAAGCCAACTTGAAGGCCTTATGAGAGACTTGAAATATTTCAACAGTACATCGAAACAGCGCTTGTCCATTGCAATACAACAAAGGGCTCACTGCCTGTTAACGTGGCACAGGGTGAAATTTCGGTGTATAATAATAATAATATGCCTCTGCCACCCCTTAGGGAATAAAGGCGTGACTTCTAAACTAAAATAAACCTAACTTTAAAACACCTAAGCCCAAGTCAAACAGTGAAGCGAATGTAAGGGTGACGTCACAATAAGCGCCCTCTCGCCGCGCACACAACTCTCGTTCTGTTGCCAATATCTTACGAAGAACATTCAAGGGGTCGGATGTGCGATATTTGTATTTGATAAAGCTTATAGGATCGGATTAAGTTATCACCGATCGAATCAATGATCCCCAATCCATAAGGTCCAGAATAAATGAAATGGCTCCTATTTGCTATTTTTATAACATTGGTGTTAAATACATGTGTTTTGTCTGACGATGTTCAACTAAATATAATATCCTTTAGGTAAACGTGTATGTATGTATGCTTGAACATTTTACCAGCCTTCCTGATAGTGTACTACACTAATTTTAGTAAAGTATTAAGATGAAATACCGCTATTATATTTTTGACTTGATTAGAGGTTATTCTTTTCTGGTTGTACCGCAAACGTCACTGATACCTACACGGGATGGAAATAGACATTTTAACAAATATCTCTACACGTTGTCCTCTCTGACTAACCCGTAGGGGATACAACGTAACTTTAGCCCCTCCACTTCATACATTAAATATACGAAAACAGGACAGTCAGATTACCACTCGCTCAACTTGATATTCACGTCAAAGGGCTCGCAAGAGGCACACATTGGTAAGTACCGTTTTAGCACAAAATTCCTTTTATGTACAAACATGTCAACTAAATCTTACTTCTAAGTATATGAGTGAGGTTACAGTAGTCCCCTGAGGGAGTCGGGTCACATCCACTGCACACGCATGCTTCGTTTCTTTCAAAACTATGAACAAAGATAAGTTATTCTGTTAGTTACGAGTACATGTCATAAAGCTTTTTTCGTTACGCCCGCCGAGATTTAGAGCAACATTGACACGGTCTGCTACAAATTGGTGCGCGATAAGACCCAAACCTTAATTTATTTCTGCCATAAAACCGAATAATATATTACGTTTCACCCTATTATTCTCTAAAGCGTATTGTACGATGGGGCTAGGACCTATAATTGAGCGTAAATCAGTTGAAGAATTGACAGACGAGGTGTGTGCCCGGTTTACGACACAATCAAACGTGTAATGGTGGAAATGCTCAAGTACCGACGATTACGCGTTGTCTGCGCTCCGTCGCACTAATGCTCTGCCTAGAACTCTCGTCTCAATGTGAAATTTAAGCTGGAGCTTACTTACATGGACTTAAGTCAACTGAGGGAATAACATCGTTACGTGCTCGTCGAAGGGAATGTTTGTATGTTAAGTACTACGTTTGTACGGCGTTAGTAACGCCTGCTACCCAAGCTCACGATTTATTTGACTAAGCTACGGCCTAATACAGAGTGGAAGATTAAAAAAAACTTGTAGCATTTAGAGTCAAGTAATGTTATGTGAAGAATCATGAATTGACATGACATAATTTCTCCATTCTTGGCAAACCAAAGAGACCTTAAATGAACAACTAACACAGCAAGCGACTCTTATAAGGCATCGATTCTTCGACGATTTACTCTACGAGTGACGTCAGCGAGGTGACAAAGGTCCGCTACTCATCGGTATGTGCGCGGCAACATCAGGTTAGGAAAAGGAGGTGGAGGAAGGTAAGACGGCAAGCCCCCGCGATGTACGAGCATTGATTTATAAAATACATAAAATTGTAAGATCGACTTGTATGAATTCATTTTGTACTAGGTACCAGCGCCTAGGCTCACGTGGCGAAGATTTCCCGTTGTCGTTTTCCACATGAACATATTCCCGGGATAAAACGAAGCGTGCATTAATCCTGAGTGCCTGACGCACTCAGGATTAATATTTTTTTATTCTTCATCTGAGTGATTTCCGAGTTGCTTCCAGATTTTACCAGAATATAGACTCCCGACTTATTTGTTTGCAATCACTTCGCTTATCGCTTGAGATATGGCAAAGGGGAGCAAGCATGATTTTTTATAGTTCCTTTATCGTCACATTTTTAGAGTACACAAACGTCGCAAACACGTTGCGGTGTAGGCCACACATTCCTACTACTATGCATGGCCAGTATTATCATTAACATCAAACCCTTCAGAACACTTGCCGGGCTATATTCGGTACAGTACAACAAAAGAATCTATTCAGAGTACTGTGCTGCGCCAGAGGACGGAATTCGCATTATATATACCTAGTCAGGTCATAAGTATTGTCTCACAGTAAAAACTTTTCTTTTAGAATGCTGGCCACAAAAAAGTTTATTGAATTCGAAATTCGAATTGTTCACGAAAATAAAAATGTATACTTTTTAGAATATTATTCATTTTTAAATATGGAGTTGACGCTTAAAGAAGACCGTGTTGCAGTTATTGCGTTGCATCGTTGCGGTTACGCGCCAATTCAAATTTTTGACATACTGAAAAATTTGAATATAACCAATGCAAAAAAATAAACAAATTTGAAAACTGCCTCTGTGGCGCGGTGGGAGTGCATCCGACTGCTACGCAAGAGGTCGTGGGTTCGATTCCCACCCAGGATAAAACTTTGTGTGATGAGCACGATGGTTTATTCTGTGTCTGGGTGTTATTTATCTATAATATGTATGTATTTAGAAATATTATAAGTATGTTAATCAGTTATCTAGATCCCAAAACACAAGCTAATATTAGCTTACTTTGGGCTAGATGGCGCTGTGTGAAAAGTGTCCCACAATATTAAAAAAAAAAAAACCAAAAGATTCATTTATCGTACCATCAAACGATACAATGAAGACTCTAGTGTAGATGACAGGTCAAGAAGTGGTCGCCCTCGGTCTGTTAGGACTCCAGCAGTGATAAAAGCTGTGAAGGCGCGAAATCAAAGAAATCCCAAACGTAAGCAGAAACTGTTGGCCCTTCAGATGGGGTTAAGTTAAGTTAAATGAAGACTTAGGGCTTCGGTCATATCGAAGAAAAACAGGACATCGTTTAAATGCTCGTCTAATGGACCTGAGACCGAAGTGATGCCGCGCTTTGTTGAAGCGGTACGCGGGAAAAAAATATCGGGAAATTCATTTTTCGGATGAAAAAATTTTTACCGTAGAAGAGAGCTACAACAAACAAAATGTTAAGGTTTACGCACATAGTAGTGAAGAAGCGAGCAACCGTATTCCGCGTGTCCAACGAGGTCATTTTCCACCCTCGCTCATGGTATGGTTGGGAGTTTCTTATTGGGGCTTAACATAGGTACATTTTTGTGAGAAAGGTGTAAAAACGAAAGCAGTTGTGTATCAAAATACAGTCCTGACGAACCTTGTGGAACCTGTTTCTCATACCATGTTCAATAACAGGCCAGTGCCTGTTATTGAACATGGTACCTTGTTGGAATACCCAGTGGTATTCCAACAAGATTCGGCGCCAGCTCATAGAGCGAAGAGCACACAAGACAGGCTGGCGGCGCGTGAAATCGACTTCATCCGGCACGAAGACTGGCCTACCTCCAGTCCAGATTTGTGTCCTTTAGATTACAAAATATGGCAACACTTGGAGGAAAAGGCGTGCTCAAAGCTTCGTCCCAATTTGGAGTCACTCAAGACATCCTTGATTAAGGCAGCCGCCGATATTGACATGGACCTCGTTCGTGCTCCGATTGACGACTGGCCGCGCAGATTGAAGGCCTGTATTCAAAATCACGGAGGTCATTTTGAATAAACTTTATTGTCTTAAGAATCTATGTTTTGTTAAGTTCATTTTGATATATAAATGGTTACATAATGAATAAAATGTTTTGAATAATATTTAGAATTTATGACCTAACTAGGTATAGATTGTCCTAGAGTATGGATACGGTACTCTAGGACAATCTATAAATATATACACATTCACATTATATATATATATATATATATATATATATATATATATATATATATATATATATATATATAATGTGAATGGGTCGGAGATAAAAACTCTCAAGCACAATTTAAAATCAGTACAAAAAAGTGTATTATTATATATGACATGGCATATATTATATGTCGGCAGGTATAGTACTTCGAGGTTGCCTTTCAACCTTAATATAACTTAAATAAATCATCTTAAATTATAAGACTGCTTACGTTTTCATTTCCAAGAGAACACTCGCGCTATAGCTCACGTCAGATGCGCGTCGCGACTCCCGCGGGACGTCGCGGGCGTCGGCGTGTCGGTACATATGACAAATTACACTACCTACGAGTAGATATTGTGGCCCGTACACACCTGCTACAGCCCCCGCGGGACTGTGCAACAAGTTACCTCACTTTACCTTTGAACCGGGCACAAGAATTGTATAAAAATGGAAATGTAAATAAGTGAAACAGTACAAGTGTTTTCATCAAGTGCCATCAATTCACAGTACAAACAATAGTATATGAAGCGGACAAATTATTGGAGATTTTATTACATCATAATTGGTTTAATGTATTTACAAACTTACGTATCTTGGTGGTGAGATCATCACTACACTCTCTCATATACAATGTGTTAAGAAAACCCTGTCCGATCCGTGAAGGTATTGGTAGGTATCGAGATGTGATTTTATTCATAATCCTTTTTAGAAATTACCGCAAAATATTACCCCAAAAAAATTACCCTAAAAATTTACCGCGAATATAATAAATTAAAAATTAATATAAAGTGATAGCGTAGATGGCAACACAGGAAAAGGGCTATTCGGAAATGCAAGGTCAAAAGGTCAGCTTACACCTGCCAGCGGTTTTTTTTTATTTTACATACTCTCGTCGCCGCATGCCAAAAAAGTTGTTGTCAGTTTTTGAAAATTTGCTATATATTTAGGAAATTGGACTAATTTTGATTCTAAAAACACGCATTTTAAAAAATGATAACTAATTCATACTAAATAATAAATAATATGATTTGAATTTTTTTTTTGGTTATGTTATTGAAGTGCCTATGTGCCTCTTTCGGGTCGGACAGGGTTTTCTTAACACATTGTAGTTACCATAGTTTGCCACATGTCATAAGGCTCGTGAGCTAATACCAATTATTAATTAACAAAAAAAAAAAATACTTAATTTGCTTTTAGTTTGAAACTTCACGACATTATTTCTCATCATGAGGGATTGTGAGACCGACAACCAGGTTGAGGTGTCTCTAATAGTCTTGTTTGTGTTGATGATGCTTCTAGAAGGAAACAAAGCTTTCTAGAGATCTAGCTAAGTACCTACTCAAGCTAACCAAGCGGTACTCCAGTACAAGCTGTGGGTGATAAAATCCCGTTTAGTTGGTTGTACTGATGCAGAGTGCACTGCAACATTACCACGATACATTATTCACATTTTTATTAAGACAACTCGTTTCCTACAGGAACTTGTTCTCAGGATAAAAAGTAGCAAATGATAGGGAGTTACTACATCAGAATAGGAATTCTGATGTAGTAACTCCTTATGTTACAGTAAAGTTTCATTAAAATCCACACAGTACTTATTTGTTGAAATATTATTCAAAAAAATTATTATTAAAAAGCTTTCACTTTTAAAATATTAGAAGGATTTACAACAAATCTTGTTCTCAAATTTGAACTCAGTTTTTGTTTTCAATTAATAGTGAGCTGAATGTGTATAAATCAAAACATAAATAAGGCAATGCTCCAGTCATCTCAGAATTGTGTAACATATTCAGCAATGGGCTCACCACCTATTACGTAAACCTGGAACACACATGGTGAAAAGTGGGCATATAATATGCCTCTGCTACCCCTTCGGGGATAAGGCGTGATAGATAAATAAATCGTCTCGTCTAATCTAATCTCGTGGCCCCGCGGTCTCAGTGTTCTGTAAACGATCACTGAGTTACGCAACTTTCACTATGGCTGGTCCTCGGATGGGTGACCACTTTGTGGCATTTACATTTGCGAGCGTTTCCGTGCTTCGGAAGGCACGTTAAGCCGTTGGTCCCGGTTGCCAGTAAAATGGCAGTCGTTAAGCCTGGTTGAATGCCTTATGGGCGGCTTGAAAAATTTCAACAGCAGGTAGCCACAACCTGCGTCTGTCTATTTCAACACGGCAATGGGCTCACCACCTATTACGTGGGACAGAAAAATCCACACGGTGAAAAGTGGGCATATAATATGCCTCTGCCACCCCTTCGGGGATAAGGCGTGATGGATATATATATAGATAAATAAATAAATAAGCGCAATTTTTACGTGACAGTAAGTTGTATAAGGCTGTAATGACCTCCCAGGAGAATTTGTTTCCAAACTTTCGGAAGGGCACTTTACACAAAAGTATAACTTTATGAAAAAGTCTATTATAGCTTTGAAAACTCAGTTTTCACACACATTGTTAGAATAGACAGAGACGAAGTTATTATATCAACCAACAGATTGTCTGTTGACACTAATTTAATTAAGTCTATCGACAAGTTTCCAAGCATATCTCACTATGTAGACACCATACATTCAAATAAAGAAAAGAGTTAGTATTTCAATAATAATAAATAAATAAATATTGTAGTAACAACATTCAGACAACTGATAAAAAATATTATATATTTCTAAATAGTACAAACTAAAACACATTCCGAATTATACATAATATTTGTTTGAACACCACGCCACCCCACCATGTCATCATACTTGGGGGCAGCGTAGATCAGTGCAATGTCTTATTTAGCTTTAAATATGTTAACCCCAATGATATCATTAAAGTATTCAAGTCGCTTAACTCAAAAAAGACAGCTGGCTTGTGGGGTATTTCTGTGAAATTGATACAGTCTATTATTGTTAATTTATCTCCACATCTAGCTGAAATATTTAATAAATTTATCGATAAAGGAGTGTTTCCGGATTTAATGAAACACAGTAAGGTAATACCTCTATTTAAGTCTGGATCCAAAACCGACCCTGGTAATTTCAGACCTATTTCAATATTACCTGCCATTAACAAAATTTTTGAAAAAATTATATTGCAACAACTACAAGCTCATTTTAATTCAAATATGCTACTACATAAAGAGCAGTATGGGTTCACAAGGGGTCGTTCTACCATTCATGCAGGTGTGACACTTCTGAATCATATATATGACGCCTGGGAGAATAGACAAGATGCTATTGGTGTATTCTGCGATCTCTCCAAAGCATTTGATTGCGTTGAACATAAAACACTATTGCGAAAACTCTTTTATTATGGTATCAAAGACTCTGCACTGGATCTTGTTGCCTCCTACTTAAATGATCGGATACAACATGTTGATGTTAATGAAATTCGCACCTCTGGAGCATCTGTAGCTATGGGCGTACCGCAGGGATCAATTCTAGGTACGTTTCTATTTTTAATTTATATTAACGATTTGCCATTCTAAATAGAGAACTTGTACGACATTGTTCTATTTGCTGATGATACGTCACTTATTTTTAAAGTAGATCGTACGCTTACTGATTTTAACGGCGTTAATAGTTCACTTGCCCAAGTTGTAGATTGGTTTACGACCAATAATTTGCTACTAAACGCTAAGAAGACAAAATGTATCAGATTTAGCATGCCTAATGTCAGGAATTGCGGTACAAATATAACATTGAACGGTAATACCCTTAATATTGTAGAATCAACTGTATTTTTGGGGATCACTTTAGATAGCAAACTGCAGTGGAACGCCCAAATAACGTGTCTTGCAGGTAAACTCAGCTCGGCAGCCTTTGCCGTTAGTAAAGTCAGGCAGCTCACTGATGTAGAAACTGCCAGGCTAGTATACTTTAGTTATTTTCATAGTGTCATGTCTTACGGCATTTTGTTGTGGGGTAAAGCAGCTGATCTACAAGTAATTTTTGTACTCCAGAAGAGAGCTATACGTGCAATATATAAATTGAGTGCTAGAGTGTCTCTTAGAGAGAAATTTAAAGAAATTGGCATTTTAACGGTTGCATCACAGTATAAATTTGCAAATATCATGTTAGTTAAACAGAACATACATTTATACAATGGACACAGTGACATACATTCGATAAATACTAGAAATAAGCATAAATTAATTGGAACGCACTATCGTTTACAAAAGGTTCATGACTCTTTTGCAGGAATTGGCTTACGCCTATATTATAAAATTCCTTTAGACATTATGAACCTGCCCTTACATAAATTTAGGGCGGAAATTAAGACGCGCCTCTTGAAAAGGGCTTATTACACAATTAATGATTATTTAAATGATAAAAATAAATGGAAATGAGTTGCTTGCTCTTCGCTCGAGCTATTTAGGATTCGAATGAATCTTGTGTTATATTATCTACTTGTCTTGAATCTGCATATATATGTTGTATTTTTTTTTACATTATTTTTATTTACATTCTCCAGTATAAATAATTTGAAACGCCAGGCAACTAAAGATATGGCTGCGTTTAGTCCCGGTAATAACTAATATACATAATTATATGTAATTTGACTTTGTTATTGTGTGAGCACTATGTAGACTTATTTATAATTTTGAAATTGACATGATAGTTGCTGTGTAGTTTTTGGGTATGTCATGCTCGCCTAAGTGTCCTGGCAGTGGTGGCGTATGTATCGGGTCGCCTTGTTCCCTACAATACGGTTAAATAGGGCGATGGCTGATATATGCGTCATACCCGTGAACGGGTGCCGTCTGTTGGGACTGGTCAGCTCATAGCTGTTATAGCAATTGTTACAAATAATATTATTTAATTTTATGGCAAACTAAGTTTAGTCGACTGTTCTCACATAAATTCAAAGGAACTATGTAAGTGTAATTTTAATGAACACAACATTATTTTTGCTTTTTTTTTTGTTTAATTTCTTTACTGTATAATTGGTCAAATATCATGTTAATCAAACTGTGTCAAATGGCGGTTAGAAAAGAGTGGCCATGAGTTTTATTGCCAGATTCTTCCTCTGGCTCTACCTATTGCTTTGCGAATCTGGCAGTAAATGTAAACGTAGAAGCAGTAATCTTGACGTTCATAAGTGTTACTTTGTGACCTACATGAATAAAGATTTTTGATTTTGATTTTGATGTACACCATTTCATTCATTTCATTCATTGTTTTTTTTTGTTTAATTTCTTTACTGTATAATTGGTCAAATATCATGTTATTCAAACTGTGTCAAATGGCGGTTAGAAAAGAGTGGCCATGAGTTTTATTGCCAGATTCTTCCTCTGGCTCTACCTATTGCTTTGCGAATCTGGCAGTAAATGTAAACGTAGAAGCAGTAATCTTGACGTTCATAAGTGTTACTTTGTGACCTACATGAATAAAGATTTTTGATTTTGATTTTGATGTACACCATTTCATTCATTTCATTCATTGTTTTTTTTTGTTTAATTTCTTTACTGTATAATTGGTCAAATATCATGTTAATCAAACTGTGTCAAATGGCGGTTAGAAAAGAGTGGCCATGAGTTTTATTGCCAGATTCTTCCTCTGGCTCTACCTATTGCTTTGCGAATCTGGCAGTAAATGTAAACGTAGAAGCAGTAATCTTGACGTTCATAAGTGTTACTTTGTGACCTACATGAATAAAGATTTTTGATTTTGATTTTGATGTACACCATTTCATTCATTTCATTCATTGTTTTTTTTTGTTTAATTTCTTTACTGTATAATTGGTCAAATATCATGTTATTCAAACTGTGTCAAATGGCGGTTAGAAAAGAGTGGCCATGAGTTTTATTGCCAGATTCTTCCTCTGGCTCTACCTATTGCTTTGCGAATCTGGCAGTAAATGTAAACGTAGAAGCAGTAATCTTGACGTTCATAAGTGTTACTTTGTGACCTACATGAATAAATATTTTTGATTTTGATTTTGATGTACACCATTTCATTCATTGTTTTTTTTTGTTTAATTTCTTTACTGTATAATTGGTCAAATATCATGTTAATCAAACTGTGTCAAATGGCGGTTAGAAAAGAGTGGCCATGAGTTTTATTGCCAGGTTCTTCCTCTGGCTCTACCTATTGCTTTGCGAATCTGGCAGTAAATGTAAATGTAGAAGCAGTAATCTTGACGTTCATAAGTGTTACTTTGTGACCTACTAGAATAAAGATTTTTGATTTTGATTTTGATGTACATTCATTCACCATCTCGACACGGGAGGCTGGACACACGTGTGATCAGTTGGTGCAATTATTATATTTATTAATTCGTCATCTGGACACGAAAGGATTTTTACGTACATTTTACATTATGAATATTTACATAGTGAAACTTAAATTAAATACTTTAATGTTTTCGTCAACTGGGCACACGTTCATATTTTACCCAAAATAATGACAAAGTACAGTTATGTAGATTGATGTAGATTAAATTTGAGTCGTAATCTCTGTGTATCACTTATAGTATGCTATGATATGCTATGATATAATGTTTATTATTATAAGTGACATACCTTAAAAAATACAATAATATATTGTGATGAGTGACATTGTATTTCTGAAATGATATTTCTATGACTTACTTACTCTATGTGATAATTTTTGGTTATTAGGTATTATTATGTATATCTTTATTAGTTATTTCTGTGGATTTCGAAGTGATAGTTTAAATTAAACAATTACTAGGTGTAGACCTTGGCTTTGCCCGTGACTTTCTTCGAACACCCATTGCACCCGACATCTCTAACCCATGCTATTAATTATTTGGCTTACTTTACGACATTGGCATGACGAATTCTTGTTGGCGATGAGTCAGTATGAAGTGGATTTTATGGCTATAAACGAGACATGGATTCCATCAGGGCAAGAGGGACGTGCTCCAGCAGTACCAGGTTATGTACTGCGAAATATCCCTCGACCAGAACATCACCATAAGACGAGGGGAGGAGGAGTCGCATTTTATATCAATTCCGGTATGCGCGTGCGTCTGCGTCCTTATCCGATCAATCCCATAGTTGAACAGATGTGGCTTGGTCTCACTGCAAAAAAGAAAAAAATATTAATAGGAACAGCTTACCATCCACCTGATTTAAACATGGATATTTTTTTGGATGCCTTAACTGATAGCATCAGTGCTCTGGGTCCTTATGATAATATAATGAGTACAAAACAATCAAGTTCAATAATAAAGTTATTGAACTTGATTGTTTTGTACAATTAGTCTGTTTGTTTGTACAATTAGTTTGTTTAGACATTTTAGCCTGGATCAGATTGTATCTACGCCCACGCACTTTGTGGGGACCAGTAGTACTCTTATTGACGTGATCTGTACTGATGCTCGTTGGCGGAACGTCATTGTGGACCACATACCAGAGCTCGGTAAACACTCATTTGTCACTTGTGAGTTGTTGATTAAGGGAGACAAACCAGGGCGCAAGCAACTTACTTATCGACCGATCAGGGATATTCTTGGGGACCATTTTATGTCTGATTTGGAGTCTGTTCCTTGGAACTCCATTTGTGATCTGTGGTGTGTGGATGACATGGTGTCTCTATTTAACTCTTTCATTAATTATTTATTTGATCTTCATGCCACTTTAAGAACCTCATACCTCAAAACTCAACCCACACCATGGATAACAGAAACAATGAAAAAGATTTTTAAGCTGTGAAATGATGCTCGGCGTCGATACCGTGAGTCTGGTCTGGATGCTCATAAAAATTACTATTTGGACCTTAAAACACATGCAGAAACAGCTTTAAACAAGGAGAAAAAAGCTTTTTTTAAAAAACACGTTAATGAAAATATTTCTAATCCTAAACTACTTTGGCAAAGCTTAAAACAGCATGTACTACTGTCAAACACCAATAGTGAGCTTCCATGGCACTTTGATGACCCCGATTTGATTAACTTGGCTTTTTTGGATGTTCCTGGTAATCTTGGATATAGCATTTCGCCCTTAACATCTTTTGAATTTAGTCGTCATGGACCTGCTGAGTTTTCCCTGCAGCCAGTAGATCAGGAGGCTGTCGCTCAAATTCTGCAGTCAATAGCCACGAATGCACAAGGAGTTGATGGAATATCAAAGGATATGATTTAACTTACCTTGCCATACTCCTTAAAGGCAATAACGGCTATTGTAAATACATCAATTATGTCAAATACGTTTCCAGATCTGTGGCGTAGGGCGATCGTTCGTCCATTACCTAAAAATAGTAATCCTCAAACCTTTAAAGATCTTCGTCCCATTAGCATCTTACCTTGGCTGTCAAAGGTTTTGGAGAAAGTGGTGTGTCGCCAGGTATCTGACTACCTGGAAGCCTATAATATACTTTAAGACTTGCAATCGGGATTCCGAAGGGGACGAGGAACAGCCACTGCTCTGGCTGACGTGGTAGGCAATATCCTTGAAGCCAGTGATCAGGGTGAGGGGTCTATTCTGACTTTGCTGGATTTTTCTCGGGCTTTTGACTCAATTAATACTACCCTGTTATTATCAAAACTCACCTACTATGGGTTCCAGCAGGACACAATAAAATGGTTTGACAGTTATTTGTCAAAAAGGTCACAGCAGGTTGAGGTTCGGAAGAGAGATGGGTCCTCACTGGTGTCTTCACTTGGAGGATAGAGCATGCAATATGGCTTGGAGGTCAATCCCTCTAAGACTAAAGTCATTGTGGTGGGCAGCTCTCGAATGCTAAGTCAAGTTCAATGGACAAAAATAAAATAAAATAAAATAAAAATATCTTTATTTTGCATAGACCATTTTAACGGCGCTTACAAAATGTCATACCCTATTTAAAATATTTAAAGCGACCGCCGGTTCGGAACGCGGCCCACCTGAGAAGAACCGGCAAGAAACTTAGGAAGGCTTTTTTTTTTGATGGCCTATTTACAATTTAATATTATTTCACTTTGCCAGCAGATCATTTCCAGGCGTCCCTGTCCTGCAAATAGTCTGTAACGGAGTAAAAACCTTTTTCACAAAGCTTGCTTTTAATAAACTTTTTAAATTTATTTAAAGGTAAATTTCTCAGGTCACAGGGAAGCTTGTTGTAAAAGCGTATACAGTTACCCTGGAAAGAATCGCCAATCTTATGTAGTCGACTGTGGTGGACTGAAAGATTATTTTTATTTCTAGTGTTTATATTATGTTTATCACAGAGTTTAGAAAACTGTGATAGATTTTTCTGGACATACATAAGATTGGCAAAAATGTATTGTGATGGTACGGTTAGAATATTTACTTCTTTGAATTTTTCTCGGAGAGAAACTCTGGGGCCCAAATTATAAATAGCGCGTACAGCCCGCTTTTGTAGAACAAAAATAATATTTAAATCTGCAGCACTCCCCCAAAGGAGAATACCGTAAGACATAATACTATGAAAATAGCTGAAGTAAACCATTCTAGCCGTATCCACATCTGTTAGAGTCCTGATCTTTTTTACAGCGTATGCAGCCGAACTTAATCTAGAGGCTGTCTTTTCTATGTGTGGGCCCCACTGCAAATTGGCATCAATAGTTATACCTAGGAACACAGTTGATTCTACAAACTCTAACACTTGTCCATTCAGTTGAACATTGGCCGCAACTTGTTTTACATTTGGTAGAGTAAATTTTATACATTTAGTTTTATTTTCATTAAGGCAAAGATTATTTGAGCTGAACCAATGAACTACTCTTGCAATTGCATTGTTTACATCGTCATAGTTATCTAATTGTCTTTTAATTTTAAAAATTAATGAGGTGTCATCTGCAAACAAAACAATCCTATTCCTGTCCCCTACATAAAATGGTAAATCATTAATATAAATGAGGAACAAGAATGGCCCAAGTATCGAGCCTTGCGGCACACCCATTGTAACCATGGATCCTACAGAACGTGTACCATTAATATCGACCCTCTGTATTCTATTGTTCAAATATGAAGACAGAAGGTCGAGAGCTTTGCCTCTTATTCCATAGTGGTGTAATTTTTTGCACAGCGTTTCATGTTGAACGCAATCAAAAGCCTTTGATAGATCGCAAAATATACCTAATGCATCGTGCTTGTCTTCCCATGCTTCATGAATACATTTTAATAACTCAACACCAGCATCGGAAGTTGAGCGCCCTTTCGTAAACCCAAATTGATTCGCATGGAGTATTTTATGACTATTAAAATGGGATAGCATTTGATTCAAGATTATTTTTTCAAATACTTTGCTCAAAGTTGGCAGCACTGACACTGGTCGGAAATTAGACGGCTCTGTAGCGCTGCCAGCCTTGAACAAGGGAACGACTTTGCTGTGTTTCATTAAATCAGGAAATGTACCACTAGAAACACAGTCATTAAACTCAGTTGCTAGATGGGGCGCAATTACCTCAATTATACATGATGCAGTTTTGACCGACCGACGACCCCCAAATGTCCGCGGTTTTCTTAATTTCGATACATTTAAATGTTTTTACAATGTCCTGAGCACAAATATCTGTGAATACAAATGCATCCCTGCAACAAAGAACAGATTCTTCTAATAAAAGTTCAGCGGAACTGGAAGATGCTTGGAGAGATTTTGTTGTCAATATAGGTACATTTTTGAAAAAGTGTTCAAACTCCGTAGCCACTTCCAGGTAACATGGCAACCATTTACTTTTAAGTGGAAATCCCTTTCAGTCACTAAAGATCTACCGCATTCAGAGTTAATGATGTTCCAAGTCATTTTTATTTTATTTACAGAATTAGAAATTTTATTTTTAATGAAGTTTGACTTAGCAAGATGACACGTTTGTTTAAATATCTTTGAATAATTTTTAACATATTCCTGAAAGGTTTGCCTAAAATTATATGATTTTTCTGAATATAATTCAAATAATTTATTTCTACTTTTAAAGATACCTGGTGTTGCCCAGTCACTGAAAACAGGACGACCACCAATCTGTAGAGTTTTTGAGGTAAAAACTTTGCCAAACTCATCATTAATCAAATTAAATAAGTGTTTATATGACTGGTCTACACAAGTAAAGTTAGGTAGATATGGTAATCTCTTTAATACATTTTCTTTAAAATTATTCAAACGACTTTGGTTAATTGGTACATATTTAATTTGTTTTTTGCTGACTTTGTTACTACTTTTAGGAAATTTTATCCATTGGCCACGATGATCTGACTCCACAGGATCCACAATACCTTTATCTATAGGTTTAATATCAGTAAAAATATTATCAATACATTTTGCACTGGTGGCTGTAATACGAGTGGGTTCTAAGAATGTACTATGCAGATTAAAGGATTTAAATAAATTTTTCATTTTATTTCTCTCTGATGGAGTTAATGATGTATCTAATATATCAACATTAAAATCTCCACAAACTATTATAGATTTCTTAGAACATTGGCATTTGAACAGTGCTTCTTCAAGCTTTTCTTCAAATTTAATGTAAGAAGCATCAGGGGGACTGTATACGCTTAACAAGATGAAATGCTCAAACTCAATACTGGCAATCTCAATAACTCGCTCAATGGAGAGGGCTACTAAATCCTTACGTTCTTTAAATTTTAAGTTTTTATTAATTAATATTAAAGAGCCTCCACGTTTAGAATGTTTTCTATTGAACGAGCTAGCAACCTGGTGATTTACGAAGTTCAACAATGTGATTTGATGATCTTTTAACCAGTGCTCTGTAGCACAAAAAATATTAATAGAATTTGCATTAATGTATAGCTCTAACTCTAAATCTTTACCTTTTATTAAACCTCTAACATTATGGTGCACCAGGTTTATAAAAACAATATTTTTACTAAGATTATTCTCAGGGGCCAAAGTCAACTGGCCAGATTTATTATCTGTTGTCCTATAAACTAGTTTTTTGGAATTTCATTTTCCAAATGTGAAGTATCGAAACTATCCTGCTCAATAAAAGCAGTTGTACTAGCCAATAATTTGGCTTGAAAAATTAAAAAATTAGATAGCAACAGAGCTACCTTTCGTTGTAAAAATTTTGATAGAAAATATCTATCTAATGTCAACAAACTATTATTATTGAAAATTATGTTCCAATCGAACAATTCAATTTTTTTGGAATATGATACCATGGTATGTAGTTTCATATTTAATTTGTATCTTAAGTGATTTTCCTTGTGGCTTATAGCAGTGCTGTATGGCAAGGTGGACAAAATTACTTGTTTTACTTGCAGACTTGATAACTTATCAAAAACTTTTAAAAGTTTGTCACTATTAATATTGCCTCTTCTGCCAACCAGCACCACTATAGTAGACTGCATGCAGTGTGTACCAGTCAATATAAAATCTATAATTTGAGAGTATGAAGCTCCTGGATATGTATGATTTATTACAGAATGACTTAACTGTGATAAATAATGTCCAAAATTTTTACCTATTTCATCGCAATAGACTATGGTCTTTGCATCACTTTTTATTTGCAACTTTTCTATTATACTCGTAGATGCCTCGCAATTACTACTTGAACTTAATATACTATTATCCACACTGCACACAGTTTTAATTGGTGAAAATTCATCATTGCATCTAATTCTTTCACAACTTAAGGGTGAGGAGGGAACATGGCCTGCGGATATCAATTGGTCATTTTGACAATGACATGAATTTACTAATTTACCTATGGCTAACACCTGTTCCCTACTCTGTTTCTCTGCTGTTTCATATTTATATGAAATTGATTTCAAAGAGTCTTGAAGTCGGTCAATCTGACATTGAAGGGCCTGTGTATCAGTTTTGTACTGTTGTGCAACAGTATCAAGTTCTAACATATACATATTTACCTGGTCAATCAGTTGCAATCTCTGTCTATTAAGTGACATGCTATTTATAAAAAACTTGTATTTATGTATCATTTTTTTAGATTTAGTAATAAACTTTTTAATTTTTAAATATTTCTTTAACTTATTCTTACTACACTTAATAATTTTTAATGATTTAGAACAGCCCCCGGTTTCATCATCAGAAGTGAGGTCTATGACAATGGAAGGGTGAGCTGTAGCAGTATCTAAGCTTGTAGCCATCAGTTCATCGAACAAACTCTGATTAGATTGAACCACTGTGCTCTGTTTCTTGTCTTCTAGTTGCGATATTTTGATTTCCGATCGTTGTAGCTCCTCCTTTAGTATTCTAATTTGGTGCAGAGTTTGTTCATAATGTTCCCTACATGAGTCAAAACTGTCAACTATAAGTTGTAACCTATCCCGATCCTGTAAGGTATCAGTATACAGTGAATGCAACTGTGCCAGTTCTTTTTTGAGTTGTCCGTTTTTACTTAAAATACCTAGCAGTTCTAACTCATTTTCGTCCCTTTCCTTGTTCAGTTTATCGCACTTCTCCCTAAAAATCTGTAATTCTTTCAACGTTAATTGAAGCCTTGTCTCTTGTTGACGAGCCAAGGCCTTACGCGTCATTATCATGTTATTAGTATTCGACATTTTGTTATAATTACGTGCTACAGAATCAGTAATTATTAGCAAAGTAGACTTAGAGCAAAGAAATGCGAAACAAAACGAGGTTATGTTTTATTCATAGAAAATTACAAAATCACACTATTAATGGACATATGAGGATGTAAAACAACCCTTCCAGATATCAAATTTGATGGAGTTGCCCTGCAAATTAACAGTGAAGTAAAGGATTTGGGTATCATAATCGACAGCACACTATCTTGGCGTCCACAAATGAGCGAAGTCAGCCGTAAGTTATTTGCTTCTGCAGGCTCTTTGCGTAGATTGCGAAACTTTCTTCCAACAGATAATAAAAGGGCGCTTGCAGAATCCCTTCTCCTTCTTATACTCGATTATGCAGATGTCAGCTATCTTGATGTCACTGAGGAGGAGCTAGACAAGCTTGAGCGATTTCAAAATTTTTGCATTAGATTTATATTTGGGTTACGCAAATATGATCACGTATCACAATTTCGCAAATTGCTCAAGTGGCTCCCGATTCGCCTTCGACGGAACGCTCATATTCTCTCTTTGCTTTACAGCACCCTTTTCAATCCCACTACACCCATTTATTTAAAAGAACGATTTATGTTTCTTAATGACACACATTTAAGATCCTTATCCTTATCCTAAAAAAAATTTAAGGTCATCAGAGTCACTGGAATTAGAGGTTCCTAGACATTCCACATGGTTTTACGACAAATCCTTCACTGTACAGGCTGTACGGTTGTGGAATGAGCTACCTTTAAACATAAGGCGAGCGCAGTCGTTGACTATTTTTAAGAAACTAATAAAAGAGTACTACTTGGCTTCGTAGTATCTGTGTATGTACGCATAATATTTGTGTGGATGTGAATGTATTTATGTTTGTGTATGTATTTATGTATGTGTATGTATTTATGTATGTATATTTATTTTTGTGTATGTATGTGAAACTACATTATAATTATTAGTTAATCGCCTTTCTTAATTAAAAACACCAATTGCTACCCATTTCCCTTAAGGTCCTTGACAACTTCTCCATCCAAAGGTTGCCTGTAAGAGATTGCTCTTTAGCGATAAGGCCGCCCTTTGTACATTTATGAAACTGTAATCTATTTATGTGAGTGTTTTATATTTGTGTGCAATAAAGTTTATTCTATTCTATTCTATTCTATTCTTCACCATTGGTGGTGTCCAGGGGCGTTCCCCAGGGATCCATGATCGGTCCACTTCTCTTCATTTTGTACAGTGCAGACAACAAACAACAGTTTTTTTTTTTTTTTTTTTAGACATCACAATCTGTTTTCATCACTGTAAATATCATATATATGCTGATGACACAAAGGTATATTATTCTTTTAATGCAGGTTATACTCCTTCAGCAATTAAAAATATTGAAGAGGATCTTCAGAGAGTAGCCTTGTGGTCTAGCACAAACTGTTTAGTGCTCAACCCACTTAAATCAAAGTTTATGGTCATGGGGAGTAGAAACCAAATAGACAACATTTTGTCAGCTGATCCTGTGATCACACTGATGGGCAGTGTTATTGAGAGAGTGTAGCTGTTATAGCAATTATTAAAAATAATCTTATTTATATTTAAGGTAAACTTAAGTTTAGCGAGAATGGTAAAAGAAGCCATTGAAATTATGAAACAAAAATTTCAATCGTGAAGACGGGTATCAACTGTTGAGTGTTTGGCATCCAGTGGTTCAATTGTGTAAAAACAAAAAGCAAACCGTACCAAACATGCGTGTTGATACAGTGAGTATTGTGTGTCGCGATCGAGTTCGAGTACACAGTGGTAGTGGTGTCGTTCCGTGTAAACGAACTAGAAGGAGGGTAGAACGATATATGTGCTAGTGAGAACATTTCAACCGCAGTGTCTCCAGTTACTCCGTGATCATGGCGCTTGCAACAGTGCCGAAATATCGGATGCTCGCGTATGAAAATAGATATGGTAAAAATCCCGACAATCAATATTTTAGTAATGTTTATGACCATGACATTTTAAATTCATTTATGTATAATAATGGTTTGAAAATAATTAATAATGATTTAATAATGTTAATATAATTTGTATTTTCTTTTATTATGAATAAAATGGACAAGTTGTGTATTTTCCACAGTTATACAAGAGTAGAGTACTTTCTAATTCTTTTTAAATATTATTATTATTGTACATCTATAATTTCAATATTGGTGACCCTAACACAACAAGTTGGCGGACTTAATACCTATATAGCATGTTTGTTTTTATATTTTTTGTTGCTTGATATTATTTATTTGTTTTATTTATATATTCTTAATAACTAGGAGCCAGTTGAAAATCAGCGCCGAATACAGTAATGTGCTCTGCATTTAGCTGAACTGGCTACCGGCTACTGGTTGGAAAACTGTTTTTACTCAGTTCAGGAGTTTCTCACATACCGGAATAAATAAGTGGCATGGACCAATGTTGTTAATTTTATAGGTTGTTTATTGACTGTGGTGTTTGTTTTTTTTTATTGTGGATACCTATTGTTACTATAATTATGCATGTGATATATTAATTAATTTGTATTGTAAATTCAGAAATGTAATCAATTTATTATATATGAATCCTAATGAAATTTATATAATGTAATGCAATTAAAAAATTCATATGAAATTGTAAAGTTATTTGAAATTAATTGAATTACGGATTGAAAATGAAATTCATTTTACTTTTATAATTTAGTATTTAAGGAAACTTTTGCATGCTATTGGTTAAATGGCTAAATGGGCTAGTACTATAATTTTGTGAATTGTGATTTACCATCTCGCTACAACCTCATTTACAGCAAATAAATCATTTATCATTTATCATTACCTTTTCAGTGTAAGATATTTTAAAAATTTAAGTAAGTATCATGTTATTGTAATAGGAACGCTGATTGAATGATTTTTCTTTCTTCTTTCTTTCTTTCTTTAAACTGCCTTTACATCTCTCTGACCTATGCCGCTCATAATTTTTCAAATATTTAGTTTTTTTCAAATATGTCGTATATCATAAATCCTGAAACATATGTTTGTTTGTTTTTAATCATAAGCAGATATACGAAATATGATATAAAAGTTTTGAAAATGAAGGTTTTCCTATATAAACTTACAAACATTATTTCATCCCCGTAAAACCTCGATACATCTGTACATTTATTTGTAACTTAGATAAACACCTGTTGCATCCTCCAGAATTTTAATTCATGCCCCTAATAAGGTTTTACATATTTTCATAGAAACTTTGCTCCCCTATTTTACAACCTTAAAAAATTTCAACGATTTTAAATATTTAGAAATATATATTTCTATTTGTTTATTAGAAGTAGGTATACCAATATTGAAGTTAGTTTATTTGATAATAAAGAATTTTTCATTAAAATAAGAACCCCTAGTTTACCTTCTTATAGGTAAAATATTCAAAACCACGAAGCACGACTAAATGTATTCGTAAACAGAAACACGAGCACATAATCTGATATTTCTAACTTTGATAATCTCGAACTTCTGTACAACTGCTTATCCCTAATTTTCCCCCTTTAGTGAGTGCCTACATTATAAATATATCTTACCCTTAAAATTTTAACAAGGGCTTCGGCTGGGCGTAGGTTATTAAGAATGAGTCACCCAGTAATTTTATTAATAAAGACAACTATTTTTACCTTTTTTATCCATTTATTTGAAATCAGGAAGAAATATGCGTAATTGCATGTTTCCAACTTTGAAAATGATGAAGTTGGAAATATTTTTCATGAACTCACCTCATTTATAAAATCAATAAATGAAACTATTCTTAACATGACTGTACCATTTCCCAAAAATCTTAAGTATGTCCAGTTGACGAAAACATTAAAGTATTTAATTTAAGCTTCACTATGTGGACACGCGTAAAAATAGAATGGCGTGTCCAGACGACGAAATAATTAATATTATTTTTTTGGAGTTTAACCAACTGATCACACGCCTGGACACGCGTGTGATCAGTTGGTTAAACTCCTCCCGTGTCGAGATTGTGAATAACCCCCATGTACATAATACACTACAACTTCTACTACGGGTTACTACGTACGGTCAGATTGTCACATTTTCACTAGTTACTATTAAGCTAGCTTATTGGGGGATGATCTAGTTAGGGCAGAGGATCAACACTTGCAGAAGCAATGCTCCAGTCATCTCAGAATTGTGGAACATATTCCTGAAAAACATCTTTACAAATTATTACATTATTCAATTTTATATAACATGGTAAACGATATATTGTAGTAAAACTCGCACGTTGTATTGTTATTCCTCAGAATTTGAAGCAAGTTCATCGAGATCTTATTTTCTCGATTGTGCCATTAATTATTCATACATCAGCCTGCATAAATATATTTGTTAGTATGCTTTTTCTCTCAAAGTTTTGTTAGAAACTATTATGTAGTCGTCTCTGTACTGAAAAATATAATTTGTGGTAATGGAACTATAAATCGCCTTTATAAAATAAAACTTTATAAAAAAAGCAATTTGTTATATTTGCGATTTTCTGGCTCGGTTCCAAAACGTCCTTGTCGCGCTAAATCGGTACCCATAAGCAGTAAACAAACATTACATTGTGTATACAACATATATTTCTTTAAGAAAATCAAAACATAACAAATTCATTCAAGACCCTTCTTTAAGACGAAAAAAAGCTAAGAACATTTTAAAAATGTACCCTGGAGACCAATAAAGGTACTAACTGAGCAGCGTTTTAAGAATGACGTGTCCTGCGGCGAATGCTTAACAGAGTCAACCAAAATAACGTACGTATTTATTCATATTTATGTATGTTATGTGAACACTTACATCCTTTTTTACACGATACGCGTAATAAGTTTATAATATCCCTAATCGTGTCGTGTCTTTCTTCGGTCCCTATGAGAGTCTCGTGTCGAATTCGAATGTTTTTTTGCGTAACCAACGTCGCAGAATATCACCATATCGTTTTTAAGATAGAAGCCAAGATACAATACATTCTTCTTAAAAATAATACGAATGCCGCAAAAATAACATTGCATCCCTAGCAAGGCAAAACTTTTAAATGAGTATTTAAATAAATAAATATCCATCACGCCTTATCCCCGAAGGGGTGGCAGAGGCATATTATATGCCCACTTTTCACCGTGTGGATTCCTGTCCCACGTAATAGGTGGTGAGCCCATTGCCGTGTTGAAATAGACAGACGCAGGTTGTGGCTACCTGCTGTTGAAATTTTTAAGCCGCCTATAAGGCCTTCAACCAGGCTTAACGACTGCCATTTTACTGGCAACCGGGACCAACGGCTTAACGTGCCTTCCGAAGCACGGAAACGCTCGCAAATGTAAATGCCACAAAGTGGTCACCCATCCGACGACCAGCCATAGTGAAAGTTGCGTACCTCTGTGATCGTTTACCGAACACTGAGACCGCGGGGCCACGAGCGCTTCAATTACACGAGTATTTGGTTAGGAAATTCTCAGTGGCAGCCCAGATGTGAAACATTGCGTGTTACTGGCGTTTTGTTAGATTCAAGATGGCGTAGAGCCTAATTTCTTAGTAACTAACTTACCCAACATACTCTACAGCGTAATAAACGTAATTATATGGAGAAAGCAAAAATGCTTTCTTTCGACTTCGATCTGTCTCGCTTGCAATGTCCCAACCTTTAGGGAACCGCTTTATACTTCTAAGACTTGCAATAGTAATATTATTTGCTGGCAAACAATCTCCAACGACAGTAAGCCAACACATTTTGTCACCACATCTCTTCTTAAACTCCCCAAGAGCACATAAGTATATATGAGTCATGTCACTTGTCAATAATGAGGCGTAAAGTGTGGTAATGCATGCGGCCCACTAAGTTTATATATCCATCACGCCTTATCCCCGAAGGGGTGGCAGAGGCATATTATATGCCCACTTTTCACCGTGTGGATTGCTGTCTCACATAATAGGTGGTGAGCCCATTGCCGTGTTGAAATAGACAGACGCAGGTTGTGGCTACCTGCTGTTGAAATTTTTGAGCCGCTCATAAGGCCTTCAACCAGGCTTAACGACTGCCGTTTTACTGGCAACCGGGACCAACGGCTTAACGTGCTTTCCGAAGCACGGAAACGCTCGCAAATGTAAATGCCACAAAGTGGTCACCCATTCGAGTACCAGCCATAGTGAAAGTTGCGTAACTCAGTGATCGTATACAGAACACTGAGACCGCGGAGCCACGAGTGCTTCGCTGTAGTATTAAAATTTCACAAAGTTTCACTGTTGTATTAAAATTGTGAAGAAGGGATTATGTTGAAAGGAACGTTTGTTTTTAATCTCGTCAGTTAAACAGACTCATGTAAAGATATTAAGGAAGCATCTTGTTTTTAAGATGTTTGTGTGAGGCGATCTGGACTCGTAAAACAACACCTACTAACGAAATAAAACTCGACTCTCACGCGATGCGAGCAGCAGCTTAGGCGTCTATTGAATATAAACATACGAACACACATTAAATTATATTTTAATACAGAAAATGGATTTAATTATAACGGTTCAAATAAAGTGGTTTTGGTAGAAGTTTTGCGTGTATATGTTTATAATCTCCTCTCTAGATATTTTCTGTACGATGAATTAACTGTCACCAGATTGTTTATCTCATTCAAGGATAGTGATGACCTGGACGGATACTTCAACTCGATTGATACCCCACTTGGTACGTCAGACCACTCGGTGGGCTGAGTGAGACATCAGCCCACTGAGTGGCTATTGTTATGGCATAGATTGCGCTGGACTGCAGAAGCTCTTTGCGTTGTACCTTTGCTTCACTTCAGAAGGTCTGAACTTCTACCCGTGGTAGCTACAGAGACGATTTTAGCGAGTATGTCGCGCTTTACAGGGTGAATTTTTAAGAAGGGATAGTACTATTACAGTACGAAGGGATAAGCCTTAACGAATTAAGGTATATTGAACTGTATTAACAGATTTTACATGTAAGTAACTTACTTTTTTTTCTACTGGTAAAGATTGACCGGTTTCAGTTGTGTTAAGATAGCCTTTTTCGGAGGGGGACCATTTTTCGAGTTCTCTGTGCGCACTGACAGTGTCTGTATTCACATATTTCTGAAAAATATTACCGTTATCAAAACGATGCTGAAACCCTAGAAAAAAATTTTTGTATCATTGAATACGATCTTATTTTTTTATGAGTAAGGTAAGGTATGAGTACTAGAATGACGGAAATCGCCAAAGAATTTTTACCACAAAATTGTATAAAATATACATCCAATCCAGTTAATTTAATATACATTAAATTAACTGGATTGGATGGATATACTTGGTAGTGTTTAAGCAATTTACTCTCTAGTTGTGTCCGGTACCAACACGACGTTTTCATATTCCACCAAACAAAATGCGAGTCGACCCTTGCTCGTTTCCACTATCGACGAACAAAACCATTATGTGATTTATGTTGTAACACTTCTGAGTGTCGGTTACATATTCCTAAGATTGGATTTACTAACCTTGTTTTTATATACATCCCTTTTGTGGGAAACAAACTCAATTTTCACAATACTTTAGTTATAACTCTAAAGTCATTTGTCTAATTATTTAAAAGTTTAAAAGATTTCACATTGTTTGTTTTTGTTTTGAAAGACATGAGTTTGACGTTGTCAAAACTGTCACGGACGTTTCGACTCTTTGGGCGCGTTCTAGAATTAACGCGTGCTGTCTATGGTGGTTTTCAGTTTGGTGCTGGACATTGAACTTAGATAGATTAACTGCCCTGACTCACATCCACACATAATGTATTGCGTGCGGTGTGACAAACAGGAATAGTAAGGTTTTTATGTTGGTTTCGTTTATTCTGCCAATGTTTTGTCAATGCTGTATGGTGTATGACTTTAGCCTGCCGTGATCGAGCGGAAAAAAAAAGAAGCTTGTTCTTTTTGACGAGAACGGCGTGATGAAAAAGCGCTTGGTCATGGTGATTTAATTCGGATTAATATCCGAAGTCTTTTTAGCTAATGCTGAGGTGAGAATAGTTGTTTATATTTGTTTCTTCGTAATCGGCAAGATTACTTGGCATTTGCGAATAATATGTTCTTACAATGGTTGTACTTTGTATTTCAGTCTGCTTATCAAGAGACTTAGCAAATAAGATGAAAAGGGGATGATGATAGAAGGATCTGGTTAAGGCCCCACTGAAATAAGTGGTAAGTTAAAACTATATAATCTCTTAGACTGTATTCCTTAACAGAATGTTGAGGGTAAAAGTGATTTTTATTACAAATTACTAATGTCTGTAACTTTTCTGTTACAGGGGTTTTTCGTTTTTGTTCTTTTTCGTTTTGGTTCTTTATTTTATATCTACATAATAATTGAGTTTAACGTGTTTCACGTTCTCTGCATTCTACATTTTTTACTCCTGAATGTCTGTAAGAAGACTTAAAGTAAGCTGAGACAATGTGCAAAGATGATATTTTTCTCTACTCTGGTTACCTACTACCTGGACTTCTAGAATAGGAAGAGATGTGAAGGACTTGGATGTTCTTCAACCTTATATCGAGATAAGTAGTAATCTTTAATTAGTTTCTCTGTATAATAACCCGGTAAAGGCCGACTGATGTTGATAGTTTAAAAGGAATAACTTTTAACCTTAAATATTTATTTTTCTATTACATATGTAGCTTTCAACTACTTTAATATACTGGACTACCGATGTGATGTTCCAATTACACATATTTTATAATCTTTTTATTATCACAAAGGAATATTAATGTGAAACTTTATTTTTACCTTGTTATGTTGTAGTGTATGAGGATGATGATGATAGGAAGCGGCGTTGTGTGTTTAACTAAACTAAGAAATAGTTTAAATGTATGTCTGTATATAATTTAGATATTGTTAAGGCATCTAACAACTGCTTATATATTTGTCATTTTAGACCCCCCTTTCCATACTTTGGTTTTAATTTTTATTTGTACTAAATATAAACTTATTTTTAAGTGACCATAAATATATGGGTCCCACTATGCTTGACTAAGCCATTTCTTTTTACTTTCATATATGTATATTCATGTCTACATATGGATATAGTTTAAATAGGGGAAAGTCGCCGATATCGTAGCACTTAACTTTGAACTAATTTTAAAAGAAAACTGTTAAAGATATTGTAATAACGCCGTATTTAAATAATGATACTGCTATTAAACTACAAAACTAATATCATCAATTTCGGCTAGGAACATAACGGCATAACTCACAATCATTTTTTAAAATATTGTCCAAAGGTACGATTTAGGAATCGGTTTGTTTAATTGTACCCCGTGGTTCTTAAATCGTACTTTAGAATTTTGTATTAAATTATCAATGAAACTTAACTACAGTTTATTAGCATAATAAACCTCAGAGAGGTTCAATATAATCTGAAAGCTAAGCATTGGGATATTTACTGTCGAATATTGTCAAATATTAATGCATTATATTTAGAATATATAAAGAAAATGTTTGTTTTAAAATTTTCTAGGTACGATTTAGACGCACGTTCTTATATTGCATTTTAGGGTTCCTTAGTTAAAATTGAATTGTATTTCTAAAATAAAAAAACATAACTAGAACATTTATTTTTTTCTATAAAATCAGACAAAGATAACTTTTTTGAGAGAGATTTACAAACTTTTAAATGTATGTAGGGTTCCGTAGATGCTAATCTGTACATTTTTTCCTTGATAAATTTTATAATTTCAAAAAGTCATTTTTTCTATCGATGATAAATTATTTTAAAACTTGATTTCGAGTGATACGTTTAGATACTACAGTATAAGCTTAAAAATGGTCTCAAAATAAATATCGTGTTAAAACAGATTGCGTTGTAAGTCGTGGTGTAAGCGACTGATCTTTGACTTCCTAACCACTTTATGGGCACCTGCACTGGTCCGCGGCCTCTCAATATAAACATCAGCGGCTATTGGACTACTGTTCTGACACATTTATAGTAAATGCAAACAAAGCATGTTAGTGGTTTATACTGAACTGCGCACGTTTACAATAGCGTGAGATTACAATATCGTGAGATTACCATATCGTGCAAGCGATGGGCAGAAGTAGTTCGCTTTGGTGTTAATCCCGTTGTTGAGTATAAATATGTTGCTTCCATAGCTCATGTAGATCACTTCAACATGATGGATTCGGGTAATATTTCATTTTGTTCGCGAGAATCAAGGAACCCGTCAATTTTCGTGCACATCTCATTGCTATGAAAGAATACATAAATCATTTTAAATTGCTATACGCCGTTATAAAGTCATGGCTGCGCTAAAACCATAAAACAATATTTATCGTTATAGAGCAGAGCAAGCTTAGAATTGTGAATATAAGCGTACACACTCGAACGGAACGCGATCATGTCATACAAACATATCAACATACTTATCTTTAAACTAGATGACCCCCACAGCTTCGCCCGTGGAATATATCGACCTCACGTCGCAACTATTTGATTCCTTCGCTTATAAATTCTACAATGATGCATAAAAATTTGCCTGATTTGTCGACATTTATGACTACTACTCTGCTCCCCAGTGTAAGCGTAATGATCTATAGCCTATAACCTTCCTCGATAAATGGGCTATCTAACACAATAAGAATTTTTCAAATCCGATAGTAGTTCCTGAGATTAGCGCGTTCAACCAAACAAACAAACTCATCAGCTTTATAATAATAGTATAGATAAGCTGTTACCCTGATCCACATAAAACGTCGGCCCAAGCTGTCTGTCGCGTCCTTACTATCGGGTATCCACATCTTATCCTGTAGAGCTTATAGGAACGAATTGACATACTTGATGTACGGGAACTCCAAAGTAGAAAATAATATGACAGAGACAAATGAAACCAAGCAGGCCATAACTTAAACTTATCGACCGTTTATAACATCTCGCAATACATCATCAAAAATGGCTACAAGGTATGAAAAAAAAATGCTTGCTTTTATTCAAAAACGAGTACAAACTGTCTTAGGTTAGAAATCTTACTAATATTATATAGTGTGAAAGTTTGTGTGGCTGTTTATTAGAGCTCTAACCCCTGAACTATTTAGATGAAACTTGGTCTACAGATAGCTGACACCCTGGATGATAAAGTACTTATTCTTGGTAATTATTGTAGTAGAAATAAGTTCCAAACAAATCTTCACAACGAGGGCGGAGCCGCGGACATCAACTAGTCACATAAAGTGTGCAGTTATACCCCCCAGCACCTGTCGCCACAACTACAAAGCAACATGGCTCATTCGCTCGGTACAGTTTTTAATCAGTTCGTAAGCCCCGGTAATAACAGCAGCGCCACGTACGAGAATATTGCCTGCATAATTACCTATACCTACTGTTTCATGATGTGAAAGCCTTTTTCGTAGAGTTTTATGATAAAATTCACCACATGTAATTATGAGGTCGAGGTAATCAAGTTTTTACACCACTCAGGTGGCAAGCAATCATAGAATTCGTCTGATGCAATAGTGAAGGATCGTGGGTGGCATCACATCAACCACCCCCTGAAACAGATAGCCCTATCGAGATCTGTCTTTTTGCCATGTCCTCCATTCTCCATCCATCCTGCAATTGGATATGACGCTGGATTTAAAAAAGTAGTTAAAGTAGTAGTAGTAGGTATTTAAAGTGACCTCTTTTCCTGTTGCATGGAGCCTCACATATACCTATCTATGCTACCTTGCTGCCTGGTTGCCTTGTTACCTTGCTGCCCCTGCAACACGGGCGAAAGTGCGTACAAAATATTCCCCGCGTCAAAAAAGCAAAGAGGGTTTTACAAAGAAGATTAGAGCGCTCGAACTCCTCTGTATAGGCAGGCAGTGTAGAGTAGGATTACCGATCATGCATCAGGGTCACGATCGGTATATCCTTCAATAAGGTTAGTAATATTTTTATGGTTTTGAGTCCAGTGAGCTTGTTAGGAATCAGTCAACTTCTAGGCATTTTACTTAAACAAATCATTCTGTGTCCTAGATATTTTTTAATTCTAAGTATTATATACTCTCTTAGCCCTGTTAATCCCACCCGCATTCTCATTACTATAATACCTGTAAACCAGGATCTTCAGCAATGACCAAGACCAGAACAGTTACACCGAGCTCGATCTCGCGTGCTGCTCTGGGGCGGACCCACCCTGCGCTATAAAAATTTAATAAGTACCAAAAAAATTGTATATAATAGCTATATACTTGTTCGATCTCAGTGAAGTCCCAGGAGAAGTTACAGTGTCATGGGACCCGCAGCGACACTAATGATACAGTGTTCTGTAAACGATCACTGCGTTTAGCAACTATCGCTATAGCTGGTTACCGATGGGTGATCACTTTATGTTATTTTCATTAACAAACGTTTCCGTGCTTCGTAAGGCACGTTAAGCCTCTGGTAATGGTTGCCAGGAACATAGCAGCATAACAGTTAGGCGGCTTGAAACATTTCAACAGCAGGTAGCCACATCCTGCGTCGACTATTTTATCACGGCAATGGGCTATGGCACCTATTACATGGGACAGCAATGCACACGGTGAAATATGGACATATAATATGCCTCTTATTTTATATTTCTAAGCCTTGATATTTTTCATGTTCAAGGCTCACCTTAGTAACACAACAATAATAATCATTACACCTTCTTTTTATTACTTAATACTACGGCTTTGAACTAACATTTGTAAGTATAATTACTTAACAAGTTAAAAGTTTGCAAACATGTCTACATGTGTCCCGTGGTCTAATTTTGTGGGTCTACTACGAGTAAATTACAAAATGACTATTTTACAAAATTGAAATAAACTGTAGCGTTAATGTATTTAAATGGTTTCTTTCCATAGAGATGTCGTGAATAAAGAAAATCGAACCGGTAAATATGGCGCTAGAGGAGATCGCCGCCTCTTTGATGTCCTAAATCAAATTATGTGAATACATTTGGCTCCAGAACGCGTCAAATGCGCTTCTTAAGGATACTCTGTACTTATGTAACGAAGGATGGAGGAAATTCAATTTAAACGTACCGCTTTTAACTTAGTCGACAGTAGAGAATCAAATAATGTTCAATAAGTGTGTGCTATAGATGTTAGGTATCCTATGCTCTGTTTTAAAAGTACATAATGTGCAATCGAGTTGGGGCCGCGCGTTTTGAAATTAATGTTTAGAAAAGCTGGGACTCAAAACGCACAGTGCCAGTATAATTTAGATCTCGTTTCAGTTTACAAATATGTCTTAATGTATCGCTAAGTGTAATATTTTTCTAGTACAAAGATTTTTACATAGAACATCTAATAACTGTGCATAAAACTATACTAATATAACACAAAGGTAGATTGTGATGTTATGAGTTTGTTTCGTTGTAGGGGGTAATCTCTGGATTACGGAACTGATTTTGTAAATTCTTTCACTACCAAATAGGTGTATTATCCCTGTTATCCCGGCTACTTTTTATCACGGGAAACGGGAACAGGAAATCTTTGCCAAGCGGACCGAGACCCGAGCATTAGCTACTTACAAATAAAAAGATAATTAAAATCTCAAAAGGATCACGTTTGGGAAATTACGTGTCAAAGTTAGTCACGTGGCCCAATGACCAAGCTTTTATGTTTATGATTTCAGAAACGCGACACCTTGCGATGAACGGTGTATCTAATTATATGTTTCGTTTATATTGATGTCAGCTATCGGTAGCCGCCATTTTACATTTCTTTTTGCAGTAGATGTACCTACACGTACATCATGTAACCCCTTTGACACACAAACTTTGAAATGTTACCACGAAATCACTTTCTCGATGTAGAAATGGTATTACGGAATAACATTGTCGGCATTATTTATTGTACAAACTGTAACTGCATGAAGTTTTGATTAGTTATCATCTACCTCTTTATCCACAAAGGGGTAGCAGAGACATTTATATACCCAGATTTCACCGTGATTTTTGTCCCACGTAACAGGTGGTTAAGGTCCTACAGTTTGGCTTTAAGAATGTTACTGGCCGCTGAGGCCAACAATTTACAGTAACGCGATCAACAAAGCAATCACTCATCCTAGGACTAGCCACGGCAGAAGTTGCTTAACTCAGTAATCGTTTACAGAGAACTGTGTTAGCTAGTGTTAGGGGTTACGAACGGTTTTTCAACGTTTGATTTTAATTATTACATACATAGCTATTTAATCACGCTTATTACATTAATTGCACAGCCGCACTTGTGTGCCTGTAGTTTTGTTGTCCCCCGTAATAGAAGGCATGCCTATAGCCACAACAAGGAATGTATCAGTATGTAACAATGTGAGCCAAAATTCCAACACTCAGGACAGATGTCACACATCCACAAATACAATATCTGCTGCCCGACCATTTTAATTGAGTGGATGAAAACTAATAACCATTAATTCTGTAGCGGAATACTCGGGACGCAATTGGATTGGACGTTGACGATATCAGATTACAACAGTTACACACGCTTTGTATGCCTATGTTTGTATCTACAATCCCTCCCACCGTAATATAACTACTAAACCCGTTAATGTATTATAATCTACTGTTAGCTTGCTCAGTCTCCACCTCCAGATTATTTTTGCATGACTTTTTTGCATTTTCTAATTAAATTTCTAGGTTTCTCGTAGAATCTTTATGAATTATATTATATTAACGAATCAATCAATCAATCAAGGAGAGCCCGACTCATCTTCACAACCTGGGGGCCGCTGTCGGCCCAGAAGTAAGTATAGTATAGTGGCCCTCAATTACGGGTCATCTTCTGTTTTCTATAAGGCGGGCTATTTAAAACAAATTTTTCAAATTAGCTATACGATATACAGATTGAGTTAGAAAATATTACTTTAAGGTACTGTCTACAAGAGCCCCCTAACTTCACAATCAATGAAGTCAGTATCTGAAAATTATCCGTTGGGACCCAACTCACAGGCCTTAACATAAACAGTAACAAGACAAATCCGAACATTACCGCACTGCCTGCGAGCTTGTTAGGTATCAAAACAACAACTTGATTATTGTTTAGGCGAAGTATTAACACAATTTGTTTAGTAGAAGGTTACACCCAGCTAAACATGGTTGTGTAAATGAAAGTCACACTTATAAGATAACTCTGTACCAAACATTATAATTATTAGACTTCGTTCAAACGTGGCACATTTTAATTCTGAGACGAAATAAGATATTTACGCGTACCATTTCTGAACCTGAAGCCTCACATACTTTTTGATTTGATTTGTATCATATCTGATACCGAAAGCTTTCTGATGAACCAAGTTGGTTACCTTTTACAAAGCTATAAAGGGTCCCTAAGACTAATTCTTAGGGACCCTTTAGAGGACGCTGCGAGAGAATCCACTTGTTACATAGCCTAGACTTTTTTTGCCATTGTATAATTAAACAAATATATATTAATTTTACATTTCTAATATTAGGGTAGTGTATAAACGAAGCGAGTACCGCAATATCAGTTTAACAAATCCCACCTTCTGAGTTTATTTAACCAATGGCATTTTGTAGTCAAGTCACACACAACTGCCAAACAAATCGTTTAATTTGTCTCGCGTTAACAGATGGCACTCGACTGCATTAAAGCGGCCCCAGACATGTGACGCGGGGTTTTAATTGTTCTTAATAATATATATAGGGTTAAATAAGTAGCGGTAAAATAATGTTTGTCAGTTTTATTTCTTGTGAAGCACCAAAATTTTCGTAACTAAGTACGCTAGCACAGTGTTCTGTAAACGATCGCAGCGTTGAGCACCTTGTGTATGGAAGGTCCTGCGATGGGTGATTATTTGTGGCATTTCATTTACAGCTTCGGAAACAACGTTAAGCCTTTGATCCTGGCTACTAGAAACAGGGAAGTCGTTAAACTAAGTTGAAAGCCTAATAGGTGGATTGAAAAATTTTAACAGCGACGGTCACAGTCTGTTCACATCCGTTTAAATACGGGAATTAGGCCAGCAGGGCGAGTGTAATACCTCGGTCCGTCAATCCTTGACAAAAACAAATAAGCTCGTGTAATGTGTATACGTAAAGAAGAAATAATAATTATTTAATTTAAACTGTTTATATACATTTCGCGGTGAAATGTGGGCGTATAATATGCCTCTGCCACCCCTTCGGTGAACAAATATATTAGTTCTCCGCCAAAGCGAATAACGCAGTAGACGCTGCTAATAACCTTTCTGAATGAGTGGGACTCTCAATGTTTGAAAGTCGCCATAACTTTCCATCGCACTAGCAGCGTGGCTCACTTTTGGGAATCAGTTTCAGTCACCAACCTTCTTAACCTCACTGTATTCTTGGGCGGTTGATTTCCATCCATCCTACAAAAGTGAGCAAATCATCGTCAATCTGAGCTTACGTTAAGCTTGTAATAAGTTCGTAAACATATTTTTCAATATAGTTTGCAGATATTGTTTTAAGTTATAGGGAAACATGTTATTCTATTATAATTGCAACACATACTTTATTTTATTTTGGTGTACAATAAAGTATAAAGCAAATAAAATGATTTAACTTTAATACTACTCTGTAAAAAAGGTACCTGAATATCCAAAAATATACAAAATGTAACTAATTCATCCAAATTTATTTTATCGCCAGCCTTGAAAGTAAAAAACGATACACTTACGTCATCAAATAAATCAATCATCACAACATTTTAAACGCTTTCCCGGAATTGAGTCGAGTTCTCGCCGCGGGTTCTCCTTCATGGCGTCTACCTACATGGAATGAAAACGGACACCAACAATCTCTAAGTACAGTTTAGAAAAAGAAAGAAGTTAGTGGTTCCTAGATGATGTTTGTTGAGTGTTTGGTCTAGAATTGTTAAATTCAGTAGAGGCCTTATGCGAAGACTTATTAACGTGGTGCAAAATCTAAGAATTTTCTTTCTTTTCAGTTAGCATACCGTTCATAACCTACGTACCTACGTAGGCGAGGCAAATCTTTCGTCTCATCTCGATCGCTTTGTACCCGCTTTATACGCCTTATGTAACATTTTCAGTAACTTTGAACACGAAATTCCATTGACTATGCAAAAGTCTTTGTACGACGTTCTTGCACAATATGAAATTCGCAATACCCACTAGATACGATCTTCCATTGTGCTTTTGGATGCGATGTATTTTCGGGACCCATATCCCGTGTAAGTGTAACCCTCCTGGCTAACCGACCAGTTAGAGAAGGAATACTGAAAACACAACCCTGTACTCACACCCGTCTGGCCATCGGAGTATATTAACACTAATATCCCTTACAAAATGATTGGGTGAAGGTTAACATCATTCATCATCGTCAATTTCAACGTCAGCAGCGCGAGTGCTGCATCTGGTGTTCGAAACATCCATCTACGGTAAACACTTTCCATCAGGTAGGCCGTATGCTTGTCTGCTACCTCACTGGTATAAAAAAAACGGACTTCGATAGACTGATTTGGTTGATAGATGGATTTGGGCGACGATCGCGTACGAACTGGCAATCAAACATGAATCCTGTGTCCTTATTGGCAGTCGCGGGATGTGGCTTACACTTATGATGGTTTTATCGCTTACTCGCGCGATAATCGCCTAGTTTGTTAAATTAGGGCAACGCGTTGGGTTGCACGGTACGTTAATAATAATCAAAATGTGTGTCTCTTGTCTGAGTCGCTCAGACATTCCAGATTAATCACTAACATTAGTTGCTTAGAACACAATAAACAATCTGCACTAGTCTACTACTACAAGGTAAACTTTATGGTTAAAATCCGAGACTTTTATAACTGCGGCACACACAAACATTATCACTGTGCCACCTATTTGGTTAGAAGAACATGTACATGAACATGATTATTTTCTTACAGAAGTATGCTTTCACTACTGAAAATAATTTAAAGGAAAAGTTCATTTTACTAGTTGCTCTGTGATATAAAGCTATCCACATAGAGATAATAGATTATACCTACGACAATGGGGACTTAGAATGTGCCTGTCACTGCGAGGGACATCGATCAGTAGATGTGTGAAAGTTTTTGTTTGGCAATATCTATTGTACGCGTCTTACAAAACTGTGTGCAACAAGTAACTGGAGTACCTACAGCGCCCTTAGTTGTGGACCCTCGGAACGATTGATGGGTTGTGACGCCATTGTAGAGCCGCTGCTGTTTGTGGAATATTTGTGAGGCCTCTATTCACCAGTTGCGGATATATTTCAATAGAGCCGCGTATATTGTTACGCGATAATTGTTACATATTTTATGATTCTGTTCTTACTTCATATACTTTTCTGAACTTCTCATGATATTATGTATAATTTAACACTAAATTGTGCGGACCGTTTGAACACGTTACAACGCTCGAAATCGTGACCAGAATGGTGAACGTTTGAAGCGTCCCCATTTGTCAGTGACAATTTATACCTTTATAAATTATACTGCCCCAGCTTGGCACAGGTAAATTTAACATAATAAACAAAAACATACATATAATTCCTCCATAACTTCAAGCTACGCCGTCTTGCTGCGTCCTCGTGGTGCGAGTGTGCGTAACACGAAAGATATCACGCATGCAGTTCCTCCGCATGACTTCTCACACCAATATTCGCCGATCGCCATAGTCCAGTTATTGCATTTCGACACGCACCGCGGTGCCGCACTGCTTAGGCCAATATTTATGTTCACTCGGTTTCTTGTAAAATGTCTGTCCGGGTGGAATCTTCTTATCATTACATAGAATCTTGTTTATCAGAAGTGAACAAAAAAGAGAAAGTATTTTAGTCCATCATAAAAACATGCCTTAATTTGTTTTTTTTTAATAAAAGCTTGTTCTTCTAATAGGTATAATCTTTTCATTAAAATGTCCAATTTCATTAATTTAAAAAAGCAGTCTACTGGTACTGAACCATTATTAACTACAAAAATATACACCTTGGGTTACATTATTGGCGTTTTCGTAAGAATCCCCTATGTCACTCAAGAATATAATAGCGTTCTGTTAGTGAAAGAATGTTACGATTTGGTCCCTTAGATTTTGAGTTTATTCGTTGCAAACAAAATTACAAAATATAAAGGTGCTGAACTCAAACCTTAACTACATATCGTACAGTAGCAGTCATAGAAAAGGCAAAGAACCACTCGGACCCTTTGAATCTCCTGTGCAGCGCTCCACAGGGTGTTACGGTTTCATTCATGTGTACTTAAGTTCACCTTCTATTCTACTCACAATTAACCGGTAAAAATAAATGGTCCTTGACATGCGAACGCTGCCGCGCTGCAAGCACGGATACAAACGAGACTAATGAGATGAACGCGTGACGCGTGAAGGATCAACTTGTAGCAGATTGCGCACGTCACTTGACTCTGAGAAGTTACGAGGTTTTAGTAACATTTATTTTATCGCGAGCAAAAGATAAATGATGTTGACTTGGTGGAGAAACGAAAGGGTACGATAACAAAAGATAAATATACTACATTGTGTACAAAAAATTACCACGGGAATAAAGTATATTATTGACCTCTTTGCTTGCCAGAGACGCGTAGTTTTTACTCATATGAGTAAACCTACGCGTTATATACAATATTATCTATACTATTAAATCCTAGAAATGTAAATTAAAAAGTATGCCTATATAAATATTTTTAATATAATTTTCACAAGAATCGGGTCTCTACTGCCAGAAGTCGTTATCACCACAACAATTTGATCTTAAAAACTAGTTAAATGAGATAGCTAATTATTTAGCAAGAACTATCTTCACGCTGTATCCCTGACGGAAAGTCAGAGAAAATAAAAAGAAAAGAACGAAGAGAGAAATAAAAGGAGAGATTAATATTTCCACAACACATATATCATTATCTTATTTCTATGATATTTATATTCTAAATAAATAATAATAAAATGAGGAGAGGAATTAAGCGCTGGTTCTGTCGCTGCGTCGAGCAATGCTCGCTAAGTTTGGTCCTCGGAGAGGTGACTTCTTTATGGCATAATAATAATATCGTTAGGACAACTCACACAACGACATCTGATTCCAAACTAAGCAGAGCTTGTAATATGTTAACCAGATAACTGATAAACATACATATATTATATACAAATAACACCCAGACACAGAATAAACCATCGTGCTCATCACAAAAAGTTTTATCCTGGGTGGGAATCGAACCCACGACCTGTTGCGTAACAGTCGGATACACTCCCACCGCGCCACAGAGGCAGTCAGTGTGCATTTTCATTTACTTTGAAACTAAGTGTCACGTTGAGGTAAGTTGCAGGCCTGATTGGCGGCTTGAAAAATTTCAATATTAGGTCGCCACAACTTGCCTTTCAACACGGCACTGGGCTTACAACCTTTTGGTAACATGGCACAAAAATGCACACGGTGAAATCTGGGCGTAATGCGTCGGCCACCCCTATGAGGATAGAGGCATGATTGATACACAAAAAAAAAGGATTGACATAGGTAAACTACTTCGCTTGCTTACTCGTAAACACTGTTTTTAACAAAATGTAAAAAAACGGTGTTTACGAGTAAGCGAAGATAACTAGAACACTAATTTTGTGTGCACAGCTATTTGAATTGACAATTGAATGTCAATGTTATATTTTTAGTGTTTTAGCCTCGAGTGGAATTCAAATTCTGACTTGACGGGTGAGTTGCTTAACCAACTGCGTTGCCGAGAATACTCGAAACACGGAACTTACAATTTTTCTATTTTTTCTACTTAAATTTTATGTTATTGGCGGCATCCTATAACAACTTCGTAAAATGTTATTTTAACTTTACGTATGTCAATGAGTCTTTTTTACTTGATTACATGACTAATCGCACCTAACCTTAGAGAGATCGATGGTCACAACAATTCATATCATAAGTTCATTCAATCATAGTTCATAAAAATTGCAATAAGAAAATTTATGTCGAATTGCCAGTGTTGATTGGAATAATTTATTTGTACTGGTATTATGCCATTTGATATTCATCGTGTGTGTAACCGAAAGATACGGAGTCAATGGAGACGAAATGAAGTATTAATACGACAAATTTCATTATACAGTCACTCCTTTTACCGACCGAAAAACAGGCCAAGCTAATTTTCATAGAAAAGCAAACATGTAAAAAGTCTGTTAAATACTAATGTAGCTAAGTATACGTACAAGTTTGTATTAATATACGTTGAGAAGTTTCACATAAAGTTTTTCATCGAACCATCCGTGCCTATGATACTCGTATTACATACCATGCAACGATACTATACAACTGGTTGTGTCCTGGGGATTATATTTTCCCAATATTCACACTGGCTGCGGTAACACATTCCCTCGGTGGGTATTCAAATATACTTGCAATAAAATAAAGTATTTATTTATTTTCAGAATCAAATTCACAACAAGTTCTTTCAGTATCGGCTTCAGGCTCTCCTCGTACCATACACATATGAGCACATCTAACTAGTCATTTATTATTTTTAAACTTATACGGTTTATACTCATATTTTATATACTACGCGGGACATCTAAAATGACTCACATTTATGGCAACGCTCAAGTGTTATACGCGATATTTTATATCCATATATTATTAGACACATATAACCATAACAAAAGACGTTTTAATTTGCTAATAAACCGTTACTACTGTCCTGAAACTGCTAAACTTTCAGAGTTGTATAATTCAGCTATCACTACTTTTCAGGACGAATTTTATTGCACTCTGTAATAAAATATTATAATCTATTACAATGGACATTTCTTCGTTAAAAAAGTGTGTTTTTCAACAAGCATTTTTCAACTACTTTTAGTTTACGGTCCTTTGGTTCTACGGTTCTCATGACATATTTAGTCCTTTCGTAGAAATAAAAGACTGTTGTCCGCGGTTGTGTGTTGTGCTCTAACCGTGACCGTGACGCATAATTGAAGCAATTTTCATTTTCAAAAATTTATTAATATATAAAATTATCGTATTTAACCGGCCCCCAAAGTTTGGGAATCCCACCGCGGAATGACAGCGCGTACACCCATATTTATCAATATTCCTAATCCTACAGCAAAAATTTAATTGCTAGACAGCGTTAAGTAAAAGAGGTTAAAATCAAGTTTTATTTATTAATTACACCTGTGATAAGATAAGCACAATACGCTGCGCGAGACTCATAAAACAAATGCTAATGTTATTTATTTTCTTTCAGCGACATAAAGCAGCTACTCTGCTTAATGTATTCATGTTAATTTTATTTGAATTATGGCAAAGACCTTTGTTCGGTTAAGTCTACACTTAAAAGCTTTGCAGTAAAATGTTTCATTACGTTGTTAATTATTTATTTTCTTCATTATGGCAAATCATTAACAGAGAATATTAGTCATTAGCGGTTGGTTTTCTTACCTTTTGTTACCTAACATAAGGTCATGTTCCTTTAAAGTCACTGTGACGGGTTAAACATTAAAATCTAGTGGAGCCGTCTTACCAATTTCTAATAGGACGTATTGTTTGCTTTCGTCATTCCATACATTGGACATTCAGTATTCAGTATTCAGTATTCAGTATTTATTTCGCATTAAACAGGTAGGTATTACAATGTTGGTATTTGTCAATATATTAAATACATATGTGCGCTGTTTTATAGCCTTCATAAGACATGCAAAAATATATAAGGTACATACTAACATTAAATATAATCTTGAAAAAAAGAAACACAAATATGTAAGTCAAAATAGGAAAAATTACTTATTATCATATGTCAAATAGGTCAAATATCATGAACTTACACAATATCAAAGATTAACAATAAAAAACAAAAAGGCAAAATAAAATACAACAACATAATTATATAATTACAAATTGTCAATAGTTGTAGTAATGTCAAATAGGTAAACAAATTATTAACAGATTATTTAACACAACAATTTCATCAAAGTGTATCAGATAGGAAATCTTGGACACTATAATAGCATTTCTCACTCAGGAGCCTATTTAAGCGTTGTTTAAAAATATACAGGTCTGATTCTTTTATATGTTTAGGTATCTTATTATATAATTTAGGAGCCATGGCAAAAACACTGTTATGCATTAACGTTGTGTTTGCTTTATATAAGCAAAAACGACTCTTGTCTCTTTGCTCACGACCAGACACGCCAGAGGCAAGTACGAATAGATTTTGATTGCGCTTAACAAATACAGCTATTTCAAATATGTATATAGAAGGTAGCGTTAGGATGTCATATCTTTTAAAGTATGGCATGCAGCTGTCAGTTACTTTTATTGAGAACATAGCTCTTATACAGCGCTTTTGTGCCTTAAATATCATGTCTTTATGTACAGAATTTCCCCAGAATATTACACCATATCGCAAAACAGAGGCTACTAGACCATGGTACGCAGTTAATAGTGCATCTGTATTTAGAACTTGTGTAAGTTCATGTAGTGCATATACAGATTTATTTATACGTTTGCATAACTTTTCTACATGCTCCTTCCATGTCAGTTTACTATCTATTATTAAACCTAAAAACTTTGTTGATTCCACTTCGGTTAAAAATTGACCATTTGCACATATTTCCAAGTTGTGTGCTTTGGGGATACGCTGACTAAACTGCATTAACATGGTTTGCTAATGTTGGCTCTCAAATTATTACCGTCTAACCAGTCGATAACAGAGTTCAATGCTCCATTTATATCAGATTCGTATGTATTTCTAGTGTTACATTTAATCGAAATTGTGCTATCATCTGCATACAGAGATACTGGATTCCTGGTTACCTTTGGTAGGTCATTAATATACAGCAAAAACAACAGAGGCCCCAAAACGCTACCCTGTGGCACACCGTATCGTATTAGTCGCGAGCTAGATCGGTAGGTTTCTTCTATTTTAGTTTTTGTATTGATTCTTACGATTTCAGTGTACTGTTTACGGTCTTTAATATAAGATTCAATCAGTTCCAACACAATACCTCTTATTCCATAAGAATCTAACCTGTCTAACAGAGTGGCATGACTTACATGGTTAAAAGCTTGAGTCATATCCATATATATGGCACAGACAGGTGTCCTATTATCAACATTCTTCATTACAAAACTTAAAAAATCGTATATAGCTATATTAATTGATTTGTTTCTTCTAAAACCCTTTTGCTCGTTCGCCAGAATACAGTTAGTTTCTAAATAACAGTTACTAATTAACAGTATATATATTTTTCAAATATTTTGGAAATTATAGGAACTAGGGCTATTGGTCTATAATTCTCTATATTAGACTTGTTTTCCTTTTTATAAATAGGTTTAACAATAACGGTTTTTAATTTGGATGGGAATACTCCAGCCACTATACACAAATTTAGGATATGACTGATATGATGGCATATATTAGTCGCCACGTATTTTATTACCCTAGTATTGATTTCATCGTACCCTACACTGTTTGTATTCTTAAGATTTTTTATTATATTCACTACATTGAGGGGAGTGCATGGTTTAAGAAACATTGATTTTTGTGTGGTATAGGTAGTCGCTATAGAATTCGATTTATTCTTCAATATATTGTTATTATTAGATACAATTCGGTCTATAAAATAGTTGTTGAAAGTATTACAAATTTGTTTGGGTTCTGTCAAGACTAGATTATTATGTTTTATACAAGTAATATATTCTCTTGGTACATTTTGCTTAGAATTATTTATAATTGCCCAGGCAGCCTTAGATTTGTTACGAGCCGTATCAATACAATAACTATTTTGTGCTCGCTGAGTTAATTTGATTATTTTCCTCAATCGTTTTGAGTAATCACCTAATTTTACCCTATTATCAGAAGTTCTTTTTTTCTGGTATATTAACAACAACTCTCGCTTTTTTCTGCAGCAAATTCTTATGCCGCGTGAAACCCATTTTTGTTTTTTGTGGGCTTTAATGGTTAGAACTCTGATTGGGAAGCAAAGGTCATAAAATAGCTTAAACAAATCATAAAAATTGTCATATGCTGAGTTAGGGTTCTCTGTAGCGTAGATTTCTGAGAAACTTAGTTTACCTATACAACCGTCAAACCTTTGTAGGTTTTCTATGGAATAGTCTCTGCGTTTAACTCTCCAACGGTCAATCAAAAGGATTTTTTTAATTGGGCAGGTCAACATCTAGGCTGTGTGATCTGACAATCCAAAGTTTAGTATATATGATTTGCATTTCTTTGGACAACTGTGTGCAAAATTATCCAAACAGGTCCCACTAACAGGTCGTGTTGGTTTTCTCAAGACCAATTCTAAATTATAACTATGTAGTAGACTTTCGAACCTCGATGTTATGTTATTTCGTTCTAATATATTTATATTAAAATCCCCGGCAAGAATAATTTTATGTTTTTTGTATGTCTTGATAGTGTATTGTAGTAATTTATCTAATTTTGCAAAGAAAGTATCAAGATTATTGCGGTACGGCGTTCTGTAAATGCATATAATAATAATATCATTTTCGGTTAGTTCTATACCACAGCACTCAAAGCTAGAAATTACAGATAAAGCTGCTGCATTAATTACTTCGCAATAAAGCTCAGCCGTGGTATTAAGTAACTAAAATGGATATCAGTTTGATTGCGATTTGCGCTAATCAGCCGTCAAAATTCAATTTTGGTATTATATAAGTTCAGTGGGCAACTGAAATGATCATGATTCAAATTTGACAGCTACTTTCGTATCGATATTCCTATAAACGCGTGAAATTGGTATTATCTAAGCATAATGGACTTCAAATTTATAACTAACATCGTTTTCAAAGCAACTCGGTGACGCAATACGCTGCGCGAGACTCATAAAATGTTATTTATATTGTTTCAGCGACATAAAGCAGCTACTCTGCTTAATGTATTCATGTTAATTTTATTTGAATGATGGCAAAGACCTTTGATCAGTTAAGTCTACACTTAAAAGCTTTGCAGTAAAATGTTTCATTACGTTGTTAATTATTCATTTTCTTCATTATGGCAAATCATTAACAGAGAATATTAGTCATTAGCGGTTAGTTTTCATACCTTTTGTTACCTAACATAAGGTCATGTTCCTTTAAAGTCACTGTGACGGGTTAAACATTAAAATCTAGTGGAGCCGTCTTACCAATTTCTAATAGGACGTATTGTTTGCTGTCGTCATTCCATACATTGGACATTCAGTATTCAGTATTCAGTATTTATTTCGCATTAAACAGGTAGGAATGTTGGTATTTGTCAATATATTAAATACATATGTGCGCTGTTTTATAGCCTTCATAAGACATGCAAAAATATATAAGGTACATACTAACATTAAATATAATCTTGAAAAAAAGAAACACAAATATGTAAGTCAAAATAGGAAAAATTACTTATTATCATATGTCAAATAGGTCAAATATCATGAACTTACACAATATCAAAGATTAACAATAAAAAACAAAAAGGCAAAATAAAATACAACAACATAATTATATAATTACAAATTGTCAATAGTTGTAGTAATGTCAAATAGGTAAACAAATTATTAACAGATTATTTAACACAACAATTTCATCAAAGTGTATCAGATAGGAAATCTTGGACACTATAATAGCATTTCTCACTCAGGAGCCTATTTAAGCGTTGTTTAAAAATATACAGGTCTGATTCTTTTATATGTTTAGGTATCTTATTATATAATTTAGGAGCCATGGCAAAAACACTGTTATGCATTAACGTTGTGTTTGCTTTATATAAGCAAAAACGACTCTTGTCTCTTTGCTCACGACCAGACACGCCAGAGGCAAGTACGAATAGATTTTGATTGCGCTTAACAAATACAGCTATTTCAAATATGTATATAGAAGGTAGCGTTAGGATGTCATATCTTTTAAAGTATGGCATGCAGCTGTCAGTTACTTTTATTGAGAACATAGCTCTTATACAGCGCTTTTGTGCCTTAAATATCATGTCTTTATGTACAGAATTTCCCCAGAATATTACACCATATCGCAAAACAGAGGCTACTAGACCATGGTACGCAGTTAATAGTGCATCTGTATTTAGAACTTGTGTAAGTTCATGTAGTGCATATACAGATTTATTTATACGTTTGCATAACTTTTCTACATGCTCCTTCCATGTCAGTTTACTATCTATTATTAAACCTAAAAACTTTGTTGATTCCACTTCGGTTAAAAATTGACCATTTGCACATATTTCCAAGTTGTGTGCTTTGGGGATACGCTGACTAAACTGCATTAACATGGTTTGCTAATGTTGGCTCTCAAATTATTACCGTCTAACCAGTCGATAACAGAGTTCAATGCTCCATTTATATCAGATTCGTATGTATTTCTAGTGTTACATTTAATCGAAATTGTGCTATCATCTGCATACAGAGATACTGGATTCCTGGTTACCTTTGGTAGGTCATTAATATACAGCAAAAACAACAGAGGCCCCAAAACGCTACCCTGTGGCACACCGTATCGTATTAGTCGCGAGCTAGATCGGTAGGTTTCTTCTATTTTAGTTTTTGTATTGATTCTTACGATTTCAGTGTACTGTTTACGGTCTTTAATATAAGATTCAATCAGTTCCAACACAATACCTCTTATTCCATAAGAATCTAACCTGTCTAACAGAGTGGCATGACTTACATGGTTAAAAGCTTGAGTCATATCCATATATATGGCACAGACAGGTGTCCTATTATCAACATTCTTCATTACAAAACTTAAAAAATCGTATATAGCTATATTAATTGATTTGTTTCTTCTAAAACCCTTTTGCTCGTTCGCCAGAATACAGTTAGTTTCTAAATAACAGTTACTAATTAACAGTATATATATTTTTCAAATATTTTGGAAATTATAGGAACTAGGGCTATTGGTCTATAATTCTCTATATTAGACTTGTTTTCCTTTTTATAAATAGGTTTAACAATAACGGTTTTTAATTTGGATGGGAATACTCCAGCCACTATACACAAATTTAGGATATGACTGATATGATGGCATATATTAGTCGCCACGTATTTTATTACCCTAGTATTGATTTCATCGTACCCTACACTGTTTGTATTCTTAAGATTTTTTATTATATTCACTACATTGAGGGGAGTGCATGGTTTAAGAAACATTGATTTTTGTGTGGTATAGGTAGTCGCTATAGAATTCGATTTATTCTTCAATATATTGTTATTATTAGATACAATTCGGTCTATAAAATAGTTGTTGAAAGTATTACAAATTTGTTTGGGTTCTGTCAAGACTAGATTATTATGTTTTATACAAGTAATATATTCTCTTGGTACATTTTGCTTAGAATTATTTATAATTGCCCAGGCAGCCTTAGATTTGTTACGAGCCGTATCAATACAATAACTATTTTGTGCTCGCTGAGTTAATTTGATTATTTTCCTCAATCGTTTTGAGTAATCACCTAATTTTACCCTATTATCAGAAGTTCTTTTTTTCTGGTATATTAACAACAACTCTCGCTTTTTTCTGCAGCAAATTCTTATGCCGCGTGAAACCCATTTTTGTTTTTTGTGGGCTTTAATGGTTAGAACTCTGATTGGGAAGCAAAGGTCATAAAATAGCTTAAACAAATCATAAAAATTGTCATATGCTGAGTTAGGGTTCTCTGTAGCGTAGATTTCTGAGAAACTTAGTTTACCTATACAACCGTCAAACCTTTGTAGGTTTTCTATGGAATAGTCTCTGCGTTTAACTCTCCAACGGTCAATCAAAAGGATTTTTTTAATTGGGCAGGTCAACATCTAGGCTGTGTGATCTGACAATCCAAAGTTTAGTATATATGATTTGCATTTCTTTGGACAACTGTGTGCAAAATTATCCAAACAGGTCCCACTAACAGGTCGTGTTGGTTTTCTCAAGACCAATTCTAAATTATAACTATGTAGTAGACTTTCGAACCTCGATGTTATGTTATTTCGTTCTAATATATTTATATTAAAATCCCCGGCAAGAATAATTTTATGTTTTTTGTATGTCTTGATAGTGTATTGTAGTAATTTATCTAATTTTGCAAAGAAAGTATCAAGATTATTGCGGTACGGCGTTCTGTAAATGCATATAATAATAATATCATTTTCGGTTAGTTCTATACCACAGCACTCAAAGCTAGAAATTACAGATAAAGCTGCTGCATTAATTACTTCGCAATAAAGCTCAGCCGTGGTATTAAGTAACTAAAATGGATATCAGTTTGATTGCGATTTGCGCTAATCAGCCGTCAAAATTCAATTTTGGTATTATATAAGTTCAGTGGGCAACTGAAATGATCATGATTCAAATTTGACAGCTACTTTCGTATCGATATTCCTATAAACGCGTGAAATTGGTATTATCTAAGCATAATGGACTTCAAATTTATAACTAACATCGTTTTCAAAGCAACTCGGTGACTATGCCGAAAGCGGTTGCTAAAGAGATGCGTATATGAAGTTTTGCTGAAAAGTAACTATTATGCGGTTGATTAAACAATTGTCAATAGCCTAAATAACTAATAGATATTGATATACTTGTAATTTAAGGGATAATTTCCTTACACGCTTTGTCTTTGTGGCTTCAGAGATTTACAAGTGTGTGAACTGAAAATCTGTACGTTTTTTAAATTTCAGTAAGGCAATGGGCTCACCACCACCTGTTACCTACTTGGGACAAAATGCATATAGGGAAATGTGGGCGTATAATATGCCATTGCCTTCGGGGATCTGCGGGACTAATTAACTTATAAGGTAGCTCGTGCCATATTTTGGGATTTGCCGAGGAAGAAAGCTGGGAGAGTAGGTAGGTATAGTGATATATGTATATACCTAGTCAGGTCATAAATTCTGTCACATGTTTAATATAAAATAATTGAAACAAGTTTTTTCATTATATAACCATTTATATACCAAAATGAACTTAACAAAACATAGATTCTTATGACAATAAAGTTAATTCAAAATGACCTCCGTGATTTTGAATACAGGCCTTCAATCTGCGCGGCCAGAACGAGGTCCATGTCAATATCGGCGGCTGCCTTAATCAAGGATGTCTTGAGTGACTCCAAATTGGGATAAGGCTTTGAGCACGCCTTTTCCTCCAAGTGTTGCCATATCTTGTAATCTAACAGACTCAAATCTGGACTGGAGGAGGGCCAGTCTTCGTGCCGGATGAAGTCGATTTCACGCGCCGCCAGCCAGTCTTGTGTGCTCTTCGCTCTATGAGCTGGCGCCGAATCTTGTTGGAATATCCAATGCCTGTTATTGAACATGGTATGAGAAACAGGTTCCACAAGGTTAGTCAGGACTGTATTTTGATACACAACTGCATTCGTTTTTACACCTTTCTCACAAAAATGTACCTCTGTTAAGCCCCAATAAGAAACTCCCAACCATACCAAGAGCGAGGGTGGAAAATGACCTCGTTGGATACGCGGGATACGGTTGCTCGCTTCTTCACTACTGTGTGCGTACACCTTATCATTTTGTTTGTTGTAGCTCTCTTCTACGGTAAAAATTTTTTCATCCGAAAAAAGAATTTTCCGATATTTTTTTCCCGCGTACCTTCAACAAAGCGCGGCATTCTCTTCAGTCTCAGGTCCATTAGACGAAAATTTAAACGATGTCCTGTTTTTCTTCGATATGACCGAAGCCCTAAGTCTTCATTTAACACCCTTTTCACCGTGGTTCTGCTTAACCCCACCTGAAGGGCCAACAGTTTCTGCTTACGTTTGGGATTTCTTTGAATTCGCGCCTTCACAGCTTTTATCACTGCTGGAGTCCTAACAGACCGAGGGCGACCACTTCTTGACCTGTCATCTACACTAGAGTCTTCATTGTATCGTTTGACGGTACGATAAACGAATCTTTTGGTTATATTCAAATTTTTCAGTATGTCAATAATTTGAATTGGCGCGTAACCGCAACGATGCAACGCAATAACTGCAACACGGTCTCCTTTAAGCGTCAACTCCATATTTAAAAATGAGAACAATTCTAAAAAGTATAAATTTTTATTTTCATGAACAATTCAAAATTCGAATTCAATAAACTTTCTTGTGGCCAGCATTCTAAAAGAAAAGTTTTTACTGTGTGACAATACCTATGACCTGACTAGGTATTATAAGGAGCTAGCTTGGGCAAAAATTAACGCTTCTGTATAAAAACGAGACTAGGGCAATTTTTGATTGATTTTATATGAAGTTGAAACTTAGCATAATTTTGGTCGGTTATGTAGGTTTATCGATGGAGAGCTAGAGGAAGGCCAAAGAAAAAATGGATGAACTATGTAAGGAGTGATATGAATATGAAAGGAGTGAATGATCAGATGACGAATAACAGGGATGAATGGAAGAAGAAAACATACTGCGCCGACCCCAAGTAAATTGGGACAAGGGCAAGAGGAGGATGATCGAGACATGTAAATATTTCGCGATTTAGACACATGCAGTATTGGTTAAAGAGCTCTTGCGTTGTTGGTGGAAATACTAATTTAACCTATGGTTTATCGTACACAACTTTTACACATTTTTTGCCATATCTCTTAAACAGAGCGTCAGAGCTTGAAAATAATGAGATTTTTGGTCCCCTTTGTAGCCCCCAAACACCTCCTTCACTACTAATTAGAAGATAAAAAGGATGGAAATTTGACGTTTATAATTTTTAATAAGTATTTCAAATACTACAAAACCATCCTTACGCCTGTCTTTTGCGATTAATATCTAATATTTTTATTGTGCCTCATTGCCATGAGGCACACTAAAAAAACGATGAAAATTGGAAAGTCCTGCCTAAATACTTGACTATAACTCGGACTCTTCCTCTTATGCATCGATTTTTCCTGTACAAAAATCTTGTTACCATTAAACTAAAATTGCCTACGAAATTTATAAAATAATTTACTCACAGAAAAAATAGATCAAGCTAGAGTTAATCTTTTATCGCAAGGTGTAGGTGGCGTCCACAGATATAATCCCGTTATCTCAGACAAATCTTTGATCCCAAAGAGCCTTTCAGTCCAATATAATTATGATTTGGGATTAAAGGGGACCCGGTGACTTTTCAATACTCGCTACAGTTCCTATTCCTTTATATATTTATTTATATAAGTATTGTACTACTTACTAAAATCTTATATTATTAAGTAACAGTGTGAACTTTTTGTGTTTTTCTTAAATATGTATTATTAGCTTGAAGTGCATGTACAGTCGTCACTTACTGCGTTTAATAAGTCAAATTATTGACTGAACACTGTCTCCTAAAATACAGGCGCAAGCCTAGTTTGGGAGCCAGTATCAGGTATGTATGTAACTCTCACTACAGCATAATCTAAGAAATGATTGTAAATCTTCTCTGTGACCAACAAAACATATTTATTTATTTATTTATTCCTATCCCTATCTTATCCAAGCCCCGAATGCTTGTTCACTGAAATAGTTATGCTGTTCATAATGACTTTCACAAGTTTCCTGCTACATTAAAGGCCGTTCTAATATAATAGGACAAACGATACTAGTAGTAACTGTAGCGAATCGTAATCAAGTAGCCCATTAGTCTTTCACTTGGCTACTTGGCCTACTTGGTTTTCAACGACTACCATGTTCCTGGCCGTGGCGACCAGCGCCACGCGCCGTCCTAATCAACTAACGCTCGTACGATGAAACGATGCAATTGATATTAATATATTTTATATATTGATACGATTAAGTGATCATGCGTTGCTAGGTTCCTCAGTTTCTCAAAGACACTTTTCGTAAGCAATTATTATTTACCCAAGAATCATCAATCTCTCATTTTAAACCCTTCCCAAGCTTCCGAATTAATCTGCGGAAATAAATTCATTAATAATAATGTGAAATGTATAAAGCTGCTTGTGCAAAGGTAACAAAACCATTATTTGTTGGCGCGTGGATAACTTTATGTCGAATATTTCTTCATCTTTGCGTATTCTCAGGTACTTCGAACCCTACCTGGATGTGGAACCTTGTGTTCGCCCCTATTGGCTGCCTGGAGCAGCTTTGATTTGACTTTTATATATTATGAGCGTTGTTACGAGCAACTGCTGCCTGACTTCCCAACCCTATGAGGGCTAATGAGTGATCGTTTGTCCGTTGATCAGCAGGAACATCGCCAGAAATCAGGTCGATTTCAATACTAGAAATAAAATGAAATGCTTCGATTACAAATTAACACATCTTAACCTATCTAAGCATGCCCAACACGTGTAAGAACCTAGTGTTTATAAATAATAATAATAATAATAATAATAAACCCCTCGAGGACAGTCGTTATCTTTTATAGGATTAACGCAACCCTATGGGGGCATAGTAGATTCGCTTTTTGAGTTATCCACTTTCTGATACCAACAAAAAAATGTATCAGTAAGTAATTGAAAAGCTCACATCCGCAGGGCAGCTTGTGGCGAGCTGAATGTGCGTGGCTACACATCGGTCCCGATTCCTCAGAGTTTTGTTGCCCTTCTGCACCGGTTAGGATTTAATGGCCTAACGGGAGAGCAGTGAGAGTGCTACTCCCGGGAGTGGTGCGAATCTCAACTCTGGCTTCCCTGGCTGGCCAGAGGGAGGGAGCCTTAGCTATTTGCTCGGGGGTGGAAGTGTCATTTTCAAGGGCATAACTACGGGGAAGCCCGCTCCGGGCCTGTCCCGCGAAGGTGAAACCGGCGCCGCACCGCTCGACACCCCAAGCCGCTCACACCGTCGCCTTACAGGCTTATCATGCCTATGGCGATTGTATAGGGTAACTCACTAGATGGGCCCCATCTAGTGAGTTGGCAAGTCACCGTCTGCCAGTATTTTGATAATAATATATTAAAATGGCAGACGCCGTCTTCAACCATAGTTTTAGTTACATACTCCATATAACCTTCAACTCAATAGCCCATTTAGTAGTTAGCATATTGTACAATAGTTTAACTCACATTGGAGGTGGTCCATTACCGTTCTTCTACATAAGGCGGGCGTGGACTATCTGCAGTGGGGGTCCCATTCCCTATTAGATTAAAATTCTCAAAGGGCCTCTGCGTGCTGGACCTATGTCCCCATGTAAGCCTACCAAAAGTCCGGGTATCTTCATGAGAAAAAAAGAAGATACCCGTGTAAAAAGAAGAGACATAATAATAATAATAATTTATTTATTTTTCTCTCACCACATTATACAAATATATCACAAATAATACAATTATTCCTTATTCATTTTAGTTCTATCTATTATAAAATTAAATATTTATTTTCAGTATTTTTTCTATATTTATACTTAGGGAATGCTCGTACCTGTAGTACCGAGGGAATAAAATATATTTTCCGAGGTTAAAAAGCCAACGGCGCTCTCTAGACTCAACTGTATTCATTTTAATAGTCACGTCTGTCCTTTGTTTCCGGACGTGAAATAAGGACAAACAATCGGAATGTACTTAGTGAAGTTACTACTTAAACTAAATTACGAGTAAACTGGGTCATTGATAGTAATGAATACACACACACGCATGTTCTCACACACATTGCAATTACTATATTATTTTTTGCTTGATTGATGTAAGCTATGTATTTTTGAGAACATAACATGTTGTGCTATAAACTAAAGATGAAAGCAGACTAGCATTATAATGTCTAACAACAGGCTGCTTTGTAGCCTATCTGGAGGAACAGATGAATTAGAAGGGAGGAGAATGAGTACCTAGCTTATTCCTTCCAATTTGTCCTCAATTTCCAATTTGTCAATTTGTAACACACACACACAGACACTATGTCATCGCATGGAGTTGTATTAAGATAATTGATTTTTTACAATCTTTATTTCAAAGGATTTTTATTCTAATGGACATTAATCCTATCGTAACTTATTACTGGTTTCACAGAAAAGAGAGTCACCAAATGTACATAAAAAAAACAAAAATAGACTTTAACTTTACAATAACCAATAACAATTACAATAATTCCTTTAATTTTATAGTCAGGAGTGTCACTCACAAGAAGCAACCAAACTGTACATAGCCGCTGTAATTGCGGATCTTGGGACGGATAATATGGATTGTATTACATTAAAAAGGATTCTCTTTGAATGATTTTTTTTTTGCATTTGATACTATTATCAAATGCAAAAAAAAAAACATTTAAAGAGAATCCTTTTTAATGTAATACAATCCATTTACAAATATCCCAATGCAGAGAGTAGTTCTGGGTTCACTCCAACTTCTTGGGTCATTTCTGTGGGTGGGACATTCAAATCCTCCCTGAGGTTTTTTAAATCCGGAGGGGCGAAGGCTTGCTTTAATTGGTCTCCTTCAGACAAAGACATACGATCGGTGAGTATATGCATTGTCTTGCCGTCAATATAGGTGTGGTATTATGTATATAGCTGAGAACTATCACCTATTTCCAAATTTGTCATGAGAACATGACCCATAATTAGCTCGCAGCTTATTAAGCCATCGTGGTTGACTCGCGGTCCACCTCGATTTTATTGTAGGTAGGTTAGGTAACCGTGACGAATATAATATAAGATAACACATCTTCTACACGATTTGTCATGAAACCATGACCCATAATTAGCTCGCAGCTAATTATGTTATCGTGATTGACTCGCAGTCAATCCCGATTTGGTTTACGTTAAGTAGGTAAGAACACTTTTAACACTTAATGAAATAAGGTTTGACTAACCTGCAATATATTCTTCATCGGATGAATCGAACGGTTTTTGTATTCTGCGGTATTTTTGCCGTTCTTTTTCCTCTAATTTCCTGACCTTTTTTCTGTATCTTTCTAGTTTATATTGTACACTACGTTTCGGCATTATTGTAAGCACATGTGCTTGTTGCCTCGCACAAAAAGGAATGAACAATTATCACAAAGATGGTCGATGGTATGTAGCGGTACGAAACTACCTTAGTATATATCTTCGAATGATGCGACTCATGTGCGATGTTGCCTGTACCTTAGTATATATCTTCGAATGATGCGACTCATGTGCGATGTTGCCTGTACCTTAGTATATATCTTCGAATGATGCGACTCATGTGCGATGTTGCCTGTACCTTAGTATATATCTTGGAATGATGCGACGAAATATAATAAATGTTGTACATCATCTAACGTACAACATTCCTCACAATTAGGTGAGTCGGATTTATTTATTAGTTATGCAAACTTTTTCGAAGGATAATGTCCCGAGCGTATCTTCCTTACTGCTAATTTTATTACACTTCTATTAAGTTTAGTATTCATGGAATCCGCATTGGTTCACTTTATATTATTTTGTACCAGATTCCTTTGGTTTTTGATCACGCATAAACATATTTTATTCACTGAACGTAACAGAGTTTTTTTAGATTTGGTCAACACTTCTGAATAGTAATGGGGGCGGCGGTATCTTCCTTGTTGCACAGGCTAACTAGGTCAATTGATCAGCTTGCTCATTGCCGTGTACACCTATATGTGATGAAACCCATTGAAATTTTAGCACCTTACCATTTTGACCTAAGTGATATTTTTTTTGTAGCCCAGCATAAGCAACGTCGGTACACCTCTGTGTCCAGAGACGCATCGAGCTAAGTGCTGTAGTGCACGCTGGACGCAGCATATGTTACTGCTTCTGAGATAGCCAAGAGTTTCAAGGACATTATTGACACACAGCCTTTAATTTCAAAAGAACAAGTACTGGAGTGAAGTGAAAATACATAGGCCGCCTCTCTATCCATTTTATTTATCAATGCATCAGTAAATATTTTTATCCAACTGTCGTATTCTTAACTTTATTCCTCCACTACATTAGCCCTCAAACAATTTATCTCTTGGTTGTGCTTAGCACCTTTAATAGCATCTAAATTGATATAAATTATCATAAATTCTTGAGAGCTTAACTGGTAAATTAAACATATCTAACAGATAACTCGAGTATATCTCAGTATCTCTTAGTGCTGTTAATACAATGGGTTGCTTTTTATTCGTCCAATAACTGGTGGCGCACTGTACATTTAAGTACAATATAGTGTTAAATTTTATAATTATAGTCCTATTCATGAACATAACTCTGCGAAGAGCTACCGTTCCCGTAGCAACCAGCAACCTATTAAGTACACCGGAGGAAGGGAACTGATCATCCTTTATACAGGTTAATAATTGACATATCAAGGGTAACAGAACTACACTCACTGGATGGTATCCCAGAAATAGATGTTACAATTAGTTGGTAACAGCCTATTGTAAACTACAATCACTTTAGTACAACTAAATAATAAAAAAAAAACATTTAATAAAATAATTAATTTGTGGGTCATTTTTTTTTCACACAGCACCGACTAGCCAGTAAGCTAATATAAGCTTGTGTTATGGGATCTAGACGACTGATAAACATACTTATATATTTCTAAATACATACATATTATACATAGGAAACACTCAAACTCCGAAACAAACAATTGTGGATCACACAAATATTTTTTCCGACCCGGGAATCGACCTCTGGACCTCAGTCGCGGCAGTCGCATACACTACCACGGCGCCACCGACGCACTCAACTGTGTATTAGTTATTTTATCAAATGATTTATTTACACATTTAACTTGTAACAAAAATTATGTGATTCCAAAATGTCGTTACTGAAATTAAATAATTATTATAATAACTCTGAAAACACGCTTTCCTTTATTTTATTAACTTATTATTCACGCGTTTATCACCGAAGGGGCGGCCTATTCATACTATAGGCCCACATTTCCCCATCAGTATTTTTGTTCCACGTAACAAGTGGTGCCGCACTTTCCTGTTTATAACAATTAGTTAGGCTGATATGTACTTTATGTCCATTTTGTCCATACTGACACTCCTGTGCACAGAGCTGTTTAACAATCGACATCGACAACACGTAGGTGTTATTACGCAATTTTTTTTAATTACCTAGCTGTTTGTACGTAAGATTTTACTTTATTTACATAAACTGCTTGGTAATTATATAGGCTACTAGGATCGACCTCAAATAAACGCAGCTGATAAAGATTCAAATAAAGCCGGAGTCGATATTAATTGAGTGGGAACCTCACTGATGTAAATGGAATTTAAATGAATTCGAATTGACGCAGATTGATTGAAATATTCAACAATCATTAGAACGGGCGGGCGCTGGGTGTGGTGAAGCGCTCAGGTAAAAGCGTTGAATTAAATTGGGTATGAATTCGATGCAAATTTATGGCTGTTATTTGTTCGAGTGTTCGATGAGCTTAAAACTTCATACATTATGTTATGTAGCGAAGAATAGGATCAAAAAATACCTACAGAATATTTAGATAGCATTTTTGTAACAGTTAAAGTTCCTTTATGCTTTGCATCTTTCTTTGCTGACTGTAAGTGATTCCAAACTTGTTCGATTACAATTTTGTTTGGGTGTTTCTACTAAAATATTCTCAGAAGCAGCACGAAGTATGGTACCGTGAATATACATACATACATACATATTATCACGCCTGTTTCTAATCGGCGGAGGCAGAGAATATGGCTTTCCACTTGCTACGATCCTGACATACAGCTTTCGCTTCTTCGACTTTCATGAGTGTTTTCATACACGCTCGCTGGTTAAGGGTACTCTTGACCTGGCCTTTTTCCAAAAGATCGTCGATTTGATTGACGTAGGTACGCCGAGGTCGACCCCTACCAGTTTGCCCTTTCACTCTCGCCACACATATCTGCTTCGTCAGTCTATTTTCATCCATCCTCTCCACGTGTCCGAACCATCTAAGCATCCCTTTTTCTATTTTAGTCACTACGTCTTCTGTCATACCGCAATGTTCCCTTATCGCGCTGTTCCTTTCTTTATCCATCAACTTCACTCCAGCTATACTTCGCAGACTTCTCATTTCCACTGCATTTATTTTACTTTTATGCGTCTTATTGCGTATGTACAAAATTAATAACTCTTTAATTTTGTACATATGTCATATACATGGTCGCTTTAAATATTTTAAATAGTGTATGACATTTTGTAAGCGCCGTTAAAATGGTCTATGCAAAATAAAGATATTTTTATTTTATTTATTTAATTTTATTCTTTGAACAGATCGAAAGTCTCCGTTACTTTCAATTTACAGAGGGCTGCTGGTATTCGATCTGTAAAGCGCTTTAAGCTGGTGACCCAAATAATTAATTGACAACGAGGTCAATATTGAGTAATGCTCGAACGCTACTGTTTACCAACAGTTCTTTTATTGTTAATGTGTGGTTATCATTGAATATTGGTTATCCTTTACTCCTTGCGTACCTGTTTCGTGTCATTGTGTTTATATTCATCTTACCTACCATTGGTTGTGTTATGAAAAAGAAGTTAACATCGTTAATTTTTCTAAGAATGAGTTCTATTTATTATGTACAATGAAGAATATTATTATTATTAATTTAAAAAGGCATTAGTTTTAAAGAAAGCTGGCAATAGCTTTTATAAAAACTTAATAGATTGTTTGTATTTTTATCTAGAAGCATAATCTGTGACTGTTCATCGAAGTTAAAAGGAGTAATTAGCGAGAAAATTTGTGAAAAATGTGTACTAATAACGCTCAAAAAAAATCTGAATCTGACCATTTGAACACAAAGACTAAGTCACTGCGTTCTCTCGGCCACCATATAAAAATAGGAATTTAATTTCAAAAATACGTAGATAGAAGAAGCAGTAGTTTAAGTACAATAACACTGTGAAGTATCGCGGCAGGCACGAGCTATGTGACGTCACACAAGGATGTATCGCGGCAGGCACGAGCTATGTGACGTCACACAAGGATGTATCGTCTAAACGCCTGGCTCCAAGCGAAGCTATTATTCTTGTTAAAGAAAATTCACTTAATGTAGGCCTCTTTAAGTTAAAAGCTTTCCCAAAAGGAAACATGTAATGAGCCTGTGAATTATTTTATTACAAATTGTACGGTTCTGAAGTATAATATATAGTACGATAGCTATGAATGTATTTCAACTTTGTGTTTGGTGGTGCAAACTGTGTTTTAGAGGAATAAGTGGAACCGCTGCAAAATAAAGATGGACCGAGGCTCCAAATCTTATAACTCTTCAAACTTATGATGAGGAGGACTTTAAATTGGAAAGTGTATATTGGTGGTTGATTTGACCTTGGTTTAAGCATCGCACCGTTAGGAACGAATGGATTGACCATGGTCCATGGTTGTACTAGGAACGAAGCAGACACGAAAAGTACCCACAATACGCGCAGCTATGGCGTTCTGTGCCCGTATGCAAACTGTACGATGCCCGTTTAATATATTTTGAAGCCAAATCCCTAACAGAAATAGATATTAAGACGTTGCGTCTCGGTGTTGTTACAGATTACCAAGAAGAGGTATGCTCAACGAAAAAAACTAACTAACTAACTAACTATCTTCACGCTGTATCCCTGACGGGGTAGTCAGAGAGGACAGATCGCCAGGCTTTGCGATCCATGCATACTTCTTTCGCTTCTTCGAGATTCATCAATCGCTTCATACACGCACGTCTGGGTATCCGAGTACTTTTGACCTTTCCGTTTTTGAGCAATCTGCTCACGTGGTCTTCATATGTAAGTCTCGGCCTACCCTGACTCCTTCCACCCTCTACTTTTGAACAATATATATTCTTCGTCAATCGTTCCTCACTCATTCGTTGGACGTGTCCAAACCAACGGAGCACGCCCTTTTCCAGCTTAACGCTGACACTTTCATTCAAACCTGCCATATTGCGTATCACTTCGTTACGTATTCGGTCGGCCAAGGTAACGCCGCACAATTTTCGAAGTGATCGCATCTCCACAGCATTCAATTTACTTTCATGCATCTGTTGACATACCCAGGTTTCACTACCGTAAAGCAAAGTTGGCACTAGCACTGCCTTATAAATCGCCATTCGTGCTTCTTTTACGATGCTTTGTCGCTTTACTAACTGGGACAAAGCACCGTTAACTTTGTTTCCGGCAGCTACTCGCCGTTCTACATCCGAATCACATCTTCCATCCGCGCTAAACATACTTCCTAAATACATAATTTCATTCACTTGCTCTAGACGTTCCTAGTTTACCCTAATCTCGCATTTAGTTCTTACGTCACCTCTTTCAAATACTAGAACCTTAGTTTTACTTACATTCAAGAGAAGACCCTTACTTTCACACTCCTCTTTCATATTAGTGACTAATGTCTGAAGGTCGGCTTCTGATGAGGCCATGAGCACCGCATCATCAGCGTACAGCAGACAGTTTACTGTAAAGTCACCTAAATTCACACCCATATTAAAATCTTTTAACTTCTGCAGGCAACTGTCCAGATACACTATGAACAGCCAGACGGACATGACACATCCCTGTTTGACGCCTGTACAGACATCAAAGTGCAAGTCCCACAGCGTTTCTCTCACAACGTTATTAAATGCTTATTTATGCTCAACGACTTTATTAAAATTCATTACATTTATTATATATTAAAAAAAATGTTCTTTCCGACTATTATTACGCTCTGTGCAGACAGGTCAGGACAGACAAACGTACAAATTACATTTTTTGCTTGACATGTTCCTAGCACCATCATGGTATGAGACGGTGTTTTGGGTAGACTTCTTAAGAGTGTTAAGTTACTTTATTCGACGGTGTATTATACTTTATTCAAACATTTTATTCGACGGTGATAACTTATTAAAACCAGACCAAGAAATAATCCAAATAAGAATTGGTCAAAAACGAAAAGTTCGAAAGTAATCGGCTACCCAGACGTGCATGTATGAAGCTATTAATTTGCAGAAAGCGAAAAAAAAAAAAAGTTTGCATGGATTGCGAAACCTAAAAACCTGTCCTTTTTGAATACCTCGTCAGGGATACACTGACATCAAGGTAAGTTGCTGTATGTACATCTCTTGCGTTGTGCTTCGGGCTACATCTGTGCATATAATAACTACTTTATACAACTTTTATTTCTTTTTGTTAGAGATAATAAGTACCTTGTACCTTTCAGTACATCGCCGTTAGAAATAAACAACACAAGACTCGTATTCGCAGAATTCTATTCAACACAACAGGAAAAAATTAATGACATTTTAGTGTCCCGTGTCTCGACGAACTGGCGCGAACATTACAAAGTCAAAGCGTCAGCTTAATTTGCGTCTCTTTATAACACTTTTTGTGACGTTCCTGTTTACGGCGCAAATCTGAAAATAGTCTTTTTATTGTGTTAGCAGGAGATTGTAGCTCGTCTGTCTAATGTATTTCAAAGCGGATCGACTATATTACAAGTCACAGATAAACTACTATATTTATGAAACACCTTACATCTGTTTAAAGTAGGACTTTTGGCGAAAAGTACTTACTATCTAAACAGGCAAATGTTGATTTTCTTAAACGTGGAGGATATCAATTCTAACATTTATAGTCACAGTGAGCTATTAAAGAAATTGAAATAAAACGAGGTCGGTTTCACCTGATACGTTGAAGAAAATTTTTAAGAACTTACAGTTGTTGCACAAAACTATTTTAAAAAAATATTTCTTTCCTAAAAACTCTAAGTCAATAACACGTTTCATAAATTCTACCATAATTTTTGTATTAAAAGCCATTGATATGAAATCGGTAGGCAGAATTAATAATGTCGCCACAATTAGTTATTAAAATTAATAGCATTAAATGTAATAGCTAATTGAAAACTAGGAGAAGGGGGTGTTATGGCCCGCAAGGTCTCCGTAATTTTAGTCCTTGTTTATGACGCCATTTGTACGAGTTTATACAATTATGTTAGAAGGCATAACTTTGCTCCCTGTTTTCCCCGCCCAACGGACAGAAAGCGTTTCATCAAAGGTTTGTGCTACTCAGATAACACACGACTCAAGGACTTTTGGCAGACCTTTGGCGAAAATGTACAACAGTATCAAATACACATTAGACGGTTGAAGAGTTCACTTACATCTCTTTCTACGTAAATAAGTGATATGTTATACTGACTTTAAATACCATCTCAATACGTCTCAAGTTACTAATGGTATATTACAGACGGTAAATTAATTAGGATTAATAGAAGAAGATCTAGCTAATGCTACGTACCTCTTCTAAATAATCTATGACATTTGTAAGCATCGATTAAAGGCTCGTGGGTACTAATTGTAATTTCGAGTGTTTATGTGCAACAAGGGTAGATTCTGAAACATAGACATAACTTTTGTTAGAATGTTGTCCCAACGGAACGTTTTTTAGAAGAAAGCTTCACTACTATTTCCATTCTATTACTTTACTGGAGTAAAATTTTTACCAAACCTGGACATAAATACACTATCTACAAGAATGTACCTCTGATAAAAGGATAAGATTTATGATTTCAACTTAGGAATTAAAAATAAAATACAAATTACAAAGACCATCTCAATTGAATGTCTCTAGCATTTCTGAAGGCGAAAAAACTAAAAAGAAAAGTAAATAAAACACAAGATTTGTCTATTATATATGTATAACATTAATATCTCATAAAAATCATCGGTTACGTTATGTAAGCGCTGTTATTTGGTGTAAATTATAAACAAATCTATACCTACCTCACCTTAAATATCCATCGTCATATCGATCACCTTCGCAGTACGCAGCTTATAATTTGAGGCGAAATTAAAGCCATAGGTGTACGACAGGTGGCTGACTGATATTCCGCGTACTCAGGTTCTCGTGTAAACACACACAATAACAAAATACATAGTTTACGAGCTCAAGAATAGTTCATGATTGTAAAAATGTGGCGAACACATAAAGTGATGTAACAGGCACATTGCTCAACAAGCAGCCGATCGAAAGTCATCTCGTAAACTCGTTGTGTTGTATGTAATTATAATATATATATATATAAAATATTGTGGGACACTTTTCACACACCGCCATCTAGCCCAAAGTAAACTAATATTAGCTTGTGTTATGGGATCTAGATAACTGATAAACATACTTATATATTTCTAAATACATACATATTATAGATAAATAAAACCCAGACACAGAAGTATGCATGGATCGCGAAGCCTGGCGATCTGTCCTCTCTGACTACCCCGTCAGGGATACAGCGTGAAGATAGTTAGTTAGTCAGACACAGAATAAACCATCGTGCTCATCACACAAAGTTTTATCCTGGGTGGGAATCGAACCCACGACCTCTTGCGTAGCAGTCGGATGCACTCCCACCGCGCCACAGAGGCAGTCATTAATTTAATTTAATAATTAGTCCTAAAGTTAGTTGTAGCACTTTTTTCTGTCACGTAAAAATACTCAAAATACATAAGACATCTAAAGTACAATGTAGTTGTATTAGAGTTTATACAAAGAGTTTGTACAATAATGATATTAGTACAGCTAAAGAAATTTACGTAACCTGGCTATACATGTGTGTCTACATTTATCGAAAAGTTATAGCGATAAGTTTGTGATATCTATTTTCTTCAAACGTTCGATTTGTAGTTTAAACGTTACAATTGTTTAGTTAAATTATTCTTTGACCATTGTGTGCCGAAATTGACGAATACCTATTTGTGGTATGATGCAGACATTGAACCTTTAGTTCGCATTACAGAATGTTAACCGATTTTCTCCTGTATAAGTGCCGGTGATAGCAACAAGCTAGCCCTCTAATGTTGCTCCAATAAAACTCCAGGCCAAGTGTGGGTGTGTAAATCATCTGCGCCTACCCGCTATAGACATGATTGTATGTAAATGTACACGTATTTTAAATTTAGTGACTCATCAAATCACATCACATGTTTGACTGTGTAAAAATATATTTATCTAGCTGACCCTCACGGATTCCCCCGTGACATACTTCGGATTCCCGTCGCACCCATTCCAGTCGTTTATTACTTTTACAAATGTATGAAAGTTTACCCAATTTGTTAACATTTATGATTACTGCTACGCTTTCGAGGGTTGTAGTGTGATTATTATATAGCCTATAGCCTACCTAGATAAATGGATTATCCAACACGAAAATAATTTTTCAATTCGGACCTGTAGTTGTTGAGATTAGCGCGTTTAACCAAACAAACAATCAAACTCTTCAACTATATATACAATTTATAGATTAGCTTATTAATTAACTAACTTGTATTCAAACTATGTCTAGATGTAGATGCAGTCGCCAACTATGCAGAGAGTTAGTGCAGGTATCCGCAAATCAACTTTACGTTACTATTAATAAAGGACAGATGTTGTTCTGGGAAACTATAACGTTTAGTTTACAGAAGGCAAGTGTTGACTCGTTCGTTCGGAGCGGTGGTGCGCCTCGGGTGCTGAGCGGGCCCTGTCGGCGAGGTCACGCCGTTCTCTCAGTGTTCTCTTGTTCTTGAACAAGAGTATGGTAATAAAGGTAAATCTTTATATTGCTACCTTAGTGGAGCGTAAGTTTCTGGATTGATAAGATAATATTCATTACGTACAGATATATATATCTAGTCAGGTCATAGGTATTGTCACACAGTAAAAACTTTTCTTTTAGAATGCTGGCCACAAAAAAGTTATTTGAATTCGAATTTTGAATTGTTCATGAAAATAAAAATGTATACGTTTTAGAATTTTACTCATTTTTAAATATGGAGTGGACGCTTAAAGAAGACCGTGTTGCAGTTATTGCGTTGCATCGTTGCATTTACGCGCCAATTCAAATTTTTGACATACTGAAAAATTTGAATAGAACCAAAAGATTCGTTTATCGTACCATCAAACGATACAATGAAGACTCTAGTGTAGATTACAGGTTAAGAAGTGGTCGCCCGCGTTGTGTTAGGAGTCCAGCAGTGATAAAAGCTGTGAAGGCGCGAATTCATAGAAATCCCAAACCTAAGCAGAAACTGTTGGCCCTTCAGATGGGGTTAAGCAGAACCACGGTGAAAAGGGTGTTAAATGAAGACTTAGGACTTCGGTCATATCGAAGAAAAACAGGACATCGTTTAAATGCTCGTCTAATGGACCTGAGACTGAAGAGATGCCGCGCTTTGTTGAAGCGGTACGCGGGAAAAAAAATATCGGGAAATTCTTTTTTGGGATGAAAAAATTTTTACCGTAGAAGAGAGCTACAACAAACAAAATGATAAGGTGTACGCACACAGCAGTGAAGAAGCGAGCAACCGTATCCCGCGCGTCCAAAGAGGTCATTTTCCACCCTCGCTCATGGTATGGTTGGGAGTTTCTTATTGGGGCTTAACAGAGGTACATTTTTGTGAGAAAGGTGTAAAAACTAATGCAGTTGTGTATCAAAATACAGTCCTGACTAACCTTGTGGAACCTGTTTCTCATACCATGTTCAATAACAGGCACTGGGTATTCCAACAAGATTCGGCGCCAGCTCATGGAGCGAAGAGCACACAAGACTGGCTGGCGGCGCGTGAAATCGACTTCATCCGGCACGAAGACTGGCCCTCCTCCAGTCCAGATTTGAGTCCGTTAGATTACAAGATATGGCAACACTTGGAGGAAAAGGCGTGCTCAAAGCCTCATCCCAATTTGGAGTCACTCAAGACATCCTTGATTAAGGCAGCCGCCGATATTAACATGGACCTCGTTCGTGCTGCGATAGACGACTGGCCGCGCAGATTGAAGGCCTGTATTCAAAATCACGGAGGTCATTTTGAATAAACTTTATTGTCATAAGAATCTATGTTTTGTTAAGTTCATTTTGGTATATAAATGGTTACATAATGAATAAACTTGTTTCAATTATTTTATATTAAACATGTGACAGAATTTATAACCTGACTAGGTATATATCTGTACGTAAATGAATATTATCTAATATCTAATGAATATATATATATATATATATATATATTTAGTACATCGATAACAGAAGTATCAATTAATGAAATGGCAAAACCGCGGTTTTTCAGGAGAGCTAAAAAACGATTTCATATTTTAAAATGTGTCTATAAGTTTTAACTGTTTGGTCTTATTTTAATCGTATCAAAAGCTTTTTCTTAGAATTTTCTTTTTTTTTATGCTGTAAATGTAAAATTTAAGAATATTCAGTGGTTCAAGACCACTATACTATACTATATTATACTATACTATACTATACTATACTATACTATACTATACTATACTATACTATACTATACTATACTATACTATACTATACTATACTATACTATACTATACTATACTATACTATACTATACTATACTATACTATACTATACTATACTATACTATACTATACTATACTATACTATACTATACTATACTATACTATACTATACTATACTATACTATCTTCGGGGTCATTTATCACTATACTACTGACGGGGTAGTCAGAGAGGACAGATCGCCTAACCTCGCGATCCATGCATACTTTCTTTTGATTATTGAATTTACAGTGAGCATAGTGTAAGCAGCACAATATATAAAAAATACACGTAATTCAATTGTAAAGGACTTTTACAAAGTTACGATTTGATGTAATTATAGATCATCAACTAAAATATATGGTATTTGAACACCAGGGAAACTAATTCTTTACATGATTACTTATTTATCAATCAGGGGCAAGCCCCCAAGAGTAAAAGAAAGGACGTCTTCATCGTTTGTCCTGGGCCCCAGCTTGAACACTCTGATAGAGTGGCAAGTTAAGTGACTAAACTTCTACAACTGTAGACACTTAGCTTCTGACAATGAGCCAAAAAGCAGAGACTCAAGAGGAAAGGTGTACAGGTACACCTTTCTTGTCTACTCTGTATGTATAGGTGTTGTTATCGTGTTGCGATATCATATCGCAACTGTTGTATGGAAGCCTACTGGCTATCAAACTTCGACAGCAGCGAGGTCTCCATGAGTGGCTATGAAGAGTAGGAGAGTATCCGCTCCACCGCCTACAGGTCGTCGGGGCTGAAGGGAAAATCCTTCCAAAATCTAAGGAGTGTTGCATACTCGGTCCTAGATCATCTGCACAAACTGCAGGCCCGCACAAAATCGATTGAAGTCGCTCGCCTGTAACGTAAACAGCAGATCGCCGCCGTCAACCACGTGTGATGAAGTTATGGTTCTCATCAACGGTATTAGTGACTTAGTGTTGCTAGAGCCGCGACTGCGCCTGCCCTAAGCGGCCACGTGCGTAGCGGCACCCATTCTGCTAGTGTCGCTACTCCCACCTATAGCTTTGCTGGCTACTCAAAGGTCGAGTGCTCCGCGGTCGCGTGACTTTTTAGGCTCCCGAGCTTTACTGGCGTTCTGTCTTGCATTGCCGACTCCATTGGCTTTGTCACTTGCACTACTGACGCCGCATGCTTATCAGCCACCACACGTTTCCCTGCTGTCAGACATTTCACTGCCATCTCTCTCTCAGTTGCATTTGTCTCCAACCCTTTGTTTTGTCAAGAAATAGAGGAACACTGTTGCGCTTGAGGAGGAGGCGACGTGACAGGCGTTTTGACATGAAACTTCTTTATAACTAACTGACTAACTAACTATCTTCACGCTGTATCCCTGACGGGGTAGTCAGAGAGGACAGATCGCCAGGCTTCGCGATCCATACATACTTCTTTCGCTTCTTTGAGATTCATCAATCGCTTCATACACGCACGTCTGGGTATCCGAGTACTTTTGACCTTTCAGTTTTTGAGCAATCTGCTCACGTGGTCTTCATATGTAAGTCTCGGCCTACCCTGGCTCCTTCTACCCTCTACTTTTGAACAATATATATTCTTCGTCAATCGTTCCTCACTCATTCGTTGGACGTGTCCAAACCAATGGAGCACGCCCTTTTTCAGCTTAACGCTGACACTTTCATTCAAACCTGCTTTTCACTTCATTACGTATTCGGTCGGCCAAGGTAACGCCGCACAATTTTCGAAGTGATCGCATCTCCATAGCATTCAATTTACTTTCATGCATCTGCTGACATACCAGGGTTTCACTACCGTAAAGCAAAGTTGGCACTAGCACTGCGTTATGAATCGCCATGCGTGCTTCTTTTACGATGCTTTGTCGCTTTACTATCTGGGACAAACCGTTAACTTTGTTTCCGGCAGCTACTCGCCGTTCTACATCCGAATCACATCTTCCATCCGCGCTAAACATACTACCTAAATACACAATTTCATTCACTTGCTCTAGACGTTCCTGGTTTACCATAATCTCGCATTTAGTTCTTACGTCACCTCTTTCAAATACAAATACAAACCTTAGTTTTACTTGCATTCAAGCGAAGACCCTTACTTTCACACTCCTCTTTCATATTAGTGACTAATGACTAATGCCGGCCGACTAATGGTCGGCTTCTGATGAGACAGATTACTGTTAAGTCACCCAAATTCACACCCATATTAAAATCTTTCAACTTCTGGAGGCAACTGTCCAGATACACTATGAACAGCCAGGCGGACATGACACATCCCTGTTTGACGCCAGTACAGACATCAAAAAGAGGTGACACATCCCCCCCTACCCGCACGCAAGCCTTAGAGTCCCTATAAAGCGACTGTATTGCCCGCAGTAGCGAGCCGTCCACACCATATCCGGGCAGCAAGTCCCCCTGCGTTTCTCTCACAACGTTATCAAATGCTTTCTCTAGATCCACAAAAGCGGTCCATCCGATCATGCGGAGAGAAAACACTTGATCCATGCTCTTTCACGTCGGAATCCGCATTTAGCCTCCCATAAATACCTTTCAGACTTTTCTTGTATTCGTGCCGTTATAACCTTTGCATACACCTTACTAGCTAAGCTGCCAAGCTGATCGCCCTGTAGCTGGAGCAGTTTAGGCGCGAGCCTTTCCCTTTGTAAATAGGTACTACAACTGCTACTCGCCAGTCATCTGGGACCTCACCCGTCCGCCAGCACAAGTTGCATAACAGACATAGTGTGTCCCAGACACGCGACCCACCGTACTTGATCATCTCAGCAGTGACTCTGTCTTTTCCCGCAGCCTTACCACATTTCATACTTCTTATAGCTTGTTCTATTTCTTTCATACTAATGACTTCAATGACATCGGGATCCGGAGCATCAAGTGAGCTCCCCTTCCCGATGTGGCATCTCTGTCTTTTCTTGCATACATCTTTCCATAATATTCACTCCATCTCTGCAGGACGTCAGTTTGGTCTGTTAGGACGTCATTGTTAACACTAAGCACTTTATTCATACTGCAGATTGCCGAACAACTCCGGGTCTTGCCTACCTCTTTCCAGAAGAGCTTGGCATTATCCCGGAAATTGGACGACAACCTTTCATCCGCTTTCATTCTGCACCTTTCACGAGTTTCTTCTATCAGTGCCTTCGTGTTAACTTTCTGCAGCTTGTATCTCTCTTTCATATTAAAATCATTTCGCGAGGCTAAGTAGTCTTGCTTTCTTCTTCATTCGAACTGCTTCGTTCACTTCCTCATTCCACCATGCATCACGCTTATTACTACTGCCTCTTTTCGTTTCTCCACACACTTCCACAGCGGCATTTATCATACCATCCCTAAGGTTCTGCCATACACTTTCCACATTCTCACTGCTTACATTGACGTCGCCAAACTTTTCGGCTACCCTTTCATTTTATTTATCCCTAATGGATGCATCCTGCAGCTTCCAGTTTTTGATGCTATAAGTCGGCTTAAGCTCAGGACACTCGGTACGATGACGCCAACCCGCGAATAGACCCCTAATCCTAGTTATGACTAGGTAGTGGTCTGATCCCAGCTCAGCGCCTCGATAAACCCTTGTGTCCATCACCTGTTTACGGAGCCGACTATCCATTAGGAATAGATCTATCATGCTTCTCTTTGACTTACATCTCCTCGGATACATATGAATTTGTTTGTAGTTGAACATTGTGTTCGCCACTAACAAATCCTTTTCCTTACAACTTATTATATATAATACAATATAACGTATTGTATTCGCTTGCCAGCGTCGTTCACCCTTTTATCCCCATACTTTCCGAGTACCGACTCAAAACCATCGCGAGCGGTACCCACCCATCCATTTAAGTCTCCACATACTATAAGTCTTTCATTTCCTTCTATCACATTTAGAGCTTCTCTCATACTCTCCCAGAAATCCTCTAGCTCACTCGCGTTCGACGAAGATACTGGCGCGTAAGCAGCTACCAGGAAAATCTTCGTCAAACCAAGTTTTACACGGATCCAGAGGATTCTAGGACCTACCAGTTTGTACTCATACATACCGGAGGCCAATCGCGAGGACAGCAAAATTCCAACCCCCCAACTGCCATGCCCGCTCTCTGGTACTCCAGACCAAAGCGCGAGCATCCCACCCGGGAGCTCGAAGACTTCGCTGCCCTTGCGCTTGGTCTCTGTCAAGCACACTGCATCTAATTTTCTCTCATTCATAACATCCATCAAATCATTCATCTTATCTGTCATTCCTCCTCTAACATTCCACGCAGCTACCCTGCACTCCATCCTCCACTTCCCGCCGTGTCGGGCCGCGCGTGTAGGGCGGCGGTCCCCTACGCCGCTCTGGCTCACACTTTTCGCACCAGCGGGGACGAACTGGTGCGCGTCGCCTCGGGGGCACGCCCTAGCAGTATTCGCCCTGGTGGCACTCGTGTTGGAGTAGAATTGCAGCCGTAGCTGGCAGAGATGGCGACGTGCACGCTTCTACTCTTCATCCCCTATCTTTATTAAACTATCTATATTAAACTTCTTTATCATAAGTGAAACTTCTTTATCGACGTATGAGAGAAATTTAATATCTGTAAAAAAATGCCGTAAAGAAGTTTCACTTCTTACCGTATACTCTGGTACACACACATTTATTTGTTTTTAAGAGCATGAGAAAATTACGATTGTGGAGTATAATATTATAGAACTGTGGACGTGACTAAAGAGCTGAAGTGCCGTTAAGCTGGTTTAACAATTTCGTTATGTCAGAATAAGATGAGGTTGTTGATCTCTTAACTAACCATTAGACACGCTCACGACAGTAAAATTTATCCACTTAGTTCCAAAAGGCTTCGTCTAAAATATGCAACAATAAACAAATAATAAAATATAATAACTTGTTGGATGTTGGATTGTGACCGTGGCTTTTAATTTGCTAGATGTAGCCATGGCTTTCCATCAGACGGGCGACGTCACTTTGGCGAGATAAATAAAAAAAATGCACTTTACTATTAAAGTGTTAAGTAAAAAAAGCATGAGTTGTTCGTCTCTATTAATTTATAAGTAGGATTGCATTGTGCCTATTTGCGGGGTAGTTAAGATACTAGTGTAGGTATTACTTCAATACGCATAATAGAGCGGGTGTTCTTTTTTTTAATTGTAGAGTCTGTTTTTAAATCCCTAATAAACAGTTTTTTATTCAATAAATATGAAAGTAGGTAAATATACGGTACTAAAATAAAAAAACTAATTTGAAAAAAAATCTCTAAAATGACTTGATTTGATTTTAAAAGAACTTTCGCTGACAGATTGCTGATATTATAAGGCATAGGCAAATAAGGCAACATTTTGTCCCCGTATTTTCACTGGAACAATCTTCGAAAGTTTGATCATGTCATTGTAGCAACTTTTCGTTCTGAGCTACGTTGGTTACCGATATACGATGAATCCATGATCTTGCCAATTAGCAATTTCTGTAATAAATACAACTTACGAAATCATTTGCCAACTTCTTAAAACATCGTTAAGGATCTATCAGTCCTAATAGATCACAGAGAGGATTAGTTAACAGCCTCCTTCCCACTCGCTGCCCGAACACTGTGTGTTACCCCGCGGTAGTAAATCAGGTAAATGTTGTGGAAGGGAAAGGACTCGTTGGTGGGAGACGAGCGTCACTACATTTAGCGAGTTAATGAGCAGTGTAATGAACAACTTTGTCGTATGACTGAATGTAATGTTGGTTATAGTATTGAGCTCTTGGAAGAGATAAATTTTATTTTATTTTAACATACATACATATTTACGTGCCTTAATCCTCGAAGGAGTAGGCAGAGGCAATCTGGTGGTGAACCCATTGCCGTGTTGCACCAAACAGTAGGTGGCCACAATCTACGCCTGTTCATTACAGGCGCAGGTTGTGGCGACGTGCTGTTTTTCAAGAATAAGAATAAAGCCTTCAACTTAACGACTGCCATGTTCCTGGCAACCGGAATCAATGGCTGAACATGCCTTCCAAAGAACGGCAACGCTCGTACATATAGATCCCACAAAGTAATCTTTACAGAACACTAAGGTCCGTATTCCAGAAGGTTTCCCAATACTTAATCAACGCTTTAGGCTACATTTTGCCTTATAAAATCTACTCTCAAGCGTCAATTGAGTATTGAGATACCCTAAGTCTGTGGTGCTGGGAGCGCATATTTTAAAGACAGTTTTTAATTTCATTCGTTTCTTACGAGTATTAATTGCAGCAAAAGTTAAGGTCGTCACTATAGGTACCAAGTGTAGCAACTATTAGTCACTAAAAACGAATCAGTAAATAAATAAATAAAAATAAAAATGTCTTCATTTTGCATAGACAATTTCAACGGCGCTTACAAAATGTCATACATTAAAACTAAAGAAAAAAATGTATATTTTAAGTGACCACCGGTTCGGAACGCGGCCCACCTGAGAAGAACCAGCAAGAAACTTAGGAAGGCTTTTTTTATTGATGGCCTATTTACAATTTAATATTTTATGACTATAATATTTTATTTGCCAGCAGATAATTTCCAGGCATCCCTGTCCTGTAAATAGTCTTGAATAGAGTAATAACCTTTTTCACAAAGCTTTCTTTTAATATACTTTTTAAATTTATTTAATGGTAAATTTCTCAGGTCACAGGGAAGCTTGTTGTAAAAGCGTATACAGTTACCCTGGAAAGAATCGCCAATCTTATGCAGCCGACTGTGGTGAACTGAAAGATTGTTTTTATGTCTAGTGTTTATATTATGTATATCACAGAGTTTAGTAAACTGTGATAGATTTTTCTGGACATACATAAGATTGGCAAAAATGTATTGTGATGGTACGGTTAGAATATTTACTTCTTTGAATTTTTCTTGGAGGGAGACTCTGGGCCCAAATTATATTTAGCGCGTACAGCCCGCTTTTGAAGAACAAAAATGTTATTGACATCTGCAGCACTCCCCCAGAGGAGAATACCGTAAGACATAATACTATGAAAATAGCTGAAGTAAACCATTCTAGCCGTATCAACATCTGTTAGAGTCCTGATCTTTTCTACAGCGAATGCAGCCGAACTTAACCTAGAGGCCGTCTTTTGCAAACTTTATTACTAGTTTTAGGAAACTTTATCCATTGGCCACGATGATCTGACTCTACAGGATCCACAATACCTTTATTTATTGGTTTAATATCAGTAAAAATATTATCAATACATTTTCCACTGGTGGCTGTAATACGAGTAGGTTCTAAGAATGTACTATGCAGATTAAAGGATTTAAATAACTTTTTCATTTTATTTCTCTCTGATGGAGTTAATGAGGTATCTATTATATCGACATTAAAATCTCCACAAACTATTATAAATTTCTTAGAACATTGGCAGTTGAACAGTGCTTCTTCAAGCTTTTCTTCAAATTTAATGTACGGAGCTTTAGGGGGACTGTATACGCTTAACAAGATGAAATGCTCAAATTCAATACTGGCAATCTCAATAACTCGTTCAATGGAGAGGGCTACTAAATCCTTACGTTCTTTAAATTTTAAGTTTTTATTAATTAATATTAAAGTGCCTCCACGTTTAGAATGTTTTCTATTGAACGAGCTAGCAACCTGGTGATTTATGAAGTTCCACAATGTGATTTCATGATATTTTAACCAGTGCTCTGTAGCACAAAAAATATTAATAGAATTTGCATTAATGTATAGCTCCAACCCTAAATCTTTACCATTTATTAAACCTCTAACATTATGGTGCACCAGGTTTATAAAAACAATTTTTTTATTATGATTATTCTGAGGGGCCAAAATCTGACAAAACTGGCCAGATTTATTATCTGTTGTCCTACAAACTAGTTTTTTGGAATTTCATTTTCCAAATGTGAAGTGTCAAAATTATCCTGCTCAATAAAAGCAGTTGTACTTGCCAATAACTTGGCATGAAAATTAATAAAATTGATAGCAACAGCTATCTTAGTATTGGTTCCTACCTAAAGAGCTTAGTAACAGAATTTAATATAAGAAAATTTTCTGTTGAAATCAGGGCATTATGAGTAATCCCACTTAATCAAGCGTTAGCCTAAGCTGTTACAATATTCTTGTATTAGAAATATTTTTTGGCGCTAACATAAAGAGCCGGCAAAGATTGTCGCGTGCCGATAGTTAAATAAATTTTAGTTTTTACTCGTACTTCGAAAAGCACAGTATACCGTTCAAATTTCAATGGTCTCTCTACAGGGGATGCCGGTGACCGTGCGAAGTGGAGGAGAAAATGTAGGAAAGCGGACCCCGGACGTCGCAACTGGGACAGACGCTCGGATGATGATGATGACGGTTCAAATTTCATTAAAATTGTTATAATTAACTGTAAAGTATGTATTGAGAAAAGTCTACTTTAATTCCATGGACTGTGATAGCGGTGGGTCTGATGTCTGAAGGGATCTCTAGAAACTTATCAACTTTTTGGATTAATATTTCAATACCAAACTGACATTTGAAAACATTAAATGTAAAGATAATGTACTCGGAAGCTAGATACTTGATTTAACTACTCCCCCCGATTTAAGAATAATTGTTAGAAGAAGGTAGCAAAGAGGGTGTACGGTTAATACGTAACTGTTTATGACTGTTTCTTTATCTATCACGCCTTATCCCCGAAGTGGTGGCAGGGGCATATTATATGCCCACTTTTCACCGTGAGTATTCCTGTCCCACGCAATAGGTTGTGAGCTCATTGCCGTGTTGAAATAGACAGATGCAGGTTTTGGCTAAATGCTGGCTTGAAAAATGTCAACATCAAAATTTCAACACCATTTGACTTAACGACTGCCATATTACTGGCAAACGGGACCAACGGCTTAACGTGCCTTCCGAAGCACGGAAACGCTCTCAAATGTAAATGTTACAAAGTGGTCACCCATCTGAAGACCAGCCATTGTGAAAGTTTCGTAACTTAGTGATCGTTTACGGAACACTGAGTCCGCGGGGCCACGAACACTTCATGAATTTAGCGCTTTATGAATGTGTCAACAAAAACACACAAACATTTTATAGGCTGAGCTTGAGAATCTACCGTAAGATTGTTATTGTATCCTACTTGGTAAGTCAGGGGCGGTAAGTCACACTATGTGTGGAGGGGGGTAGACGTGCGATCGTTGCCGCAACTTGCATAGCGTGTTGCATTTACATAATAGAATAACTGTCAACGTGGTGCCTGATTATCATACAGTGAGAAGTGAGGATTGCATCTGTTCAGTGTTGCTAACTTTTTACATAAACAGACATGACAGATGGCTTATATATTTTTAAGACTTTAAGTCTGTACGTTCAAAATCCTACGTGTAAAAGCTGAAAGTATTGTGTAAACCTCAATTTGATAATATACCTAAATTGAAATGAACTAGATTTTATTTAATGTTAACTGCTTTTGCCTTTTCCTTCAGAAAGTAGTACTAATTACATAATAAACTTGGTACTAATGTCCCTCGGCTACTACGTCCAGAGAACCTTTGATCGTTACGCCGACAATCAACTGTTACAACAAGTTTCGCATTAAACAAAAAATGTACTTTGAAACTCAATTGCGGCACACAAAATCTTGAGAAATTTTTATTAAGTTAAAAATTTACTATTTCGTTATAAACCTCCAGGAGGGTTTTAAATTGAAGTCTGTGAAGAAGTTAGCTCGTGCATTGTCAGTATTGTAATGAGACGCCTGGCGCGTCCTTGAGCTTTTCGTATCGATAAATAATGTTGAAGTAATCTCATAATAGACTTGGTTTTTGAAAGTATCCAGAAAAAGTTTTGGTAATATTTTGAAGATTAATAAAGAACCGTGGGAAGAGCGTTGTGACGTAAATAATATTTATCTTTAAAAACGAACCCCAGGCCTTTCATAGAATCTCTATAATACCAGCTTAAGTAAAGCTTATTGAATCCTAAATACTTAGACAGGTTTGATAGGATTTAAGCTAATAATTTGGCGCAGCTAACGCGGCGCCGGGAAGGTACGTATATCGATTTATTACACCAGTATCTCAATTACGACTAAATAAGAATAATCTTTATGTATATCTCTTCTTAAAAGCTTTTTAAAAAGCCCTTTGTTGCCTACACTTCAAACACTGATCAGAATGATATAAAGCCTTAAAAATAAAAGTGTCAGATTATTTTTTGTTATTTTTGTAGTAAAAATAACGTAGATAAATGTTTCATTAGCTAAGTTACTACTACAAACTGGTACTACAGTGACAAGGGGTGCGGTATAACTCAAGTAGAGAGCATCTGATAAAGATTCAATCAAAGTCCCGGGGAGGGATCCACGAGCCTCTGTCGCAGACGTAATGAAGATTTAAATGAACGTGATTCGACACAGGCTGATTGAAATATTTGACAATCATTAGATTAGAGGGTCGGTGGGCTGAGATTCGGAGAAATAAATGTATTGTACGGATTCGATGTCGCCAATAAATCTCGTACAGAATATATATAATATTTATATAATAAATATATATATTCCTTACCTTAAGGAAGTAAGTAAGTAAGGAAGTAAAACAGTAAGACAGAAACAATATAACATATTTGGTTTCTAGTTCAAAGGCTAATTTCTTAGTATTAAAAATGTCATGGAGCGAATTATATTTCACAGTAGGTATTCGCTCTCGGCTCCACTCGCGTATAGCTTGGGCCGTGAATATACAAACGTAAAGATAATGTGTTTACGTAGTAACAAGAAGTGTTACGGAATAAGTATAAAACTTAAACAGTACTCCATACCCACAAGTGTCTCTGTTTAAATAAAGTAAATTCAGATAAAAAAGCAACATTGAGATCCTTGCGACGCGACGTGAAGTCACACACATTTTATTATTTAATACAAAGGATTGAACCAACAGATATTATTGTGTAATCCATACCATTGTTTCCCTAGAATCTTCAGGGCGCTCAGGGCGCTGAACTCAGCAAAAAACAAAACAAATCTCTAAATTTAAAAACTACCACAATAATCTATAAACATCACTTTTCCCAAAGGCCTATCGAACAGTTGCTTTTATATTCTATTAATCTATAATAATATTATAAAGTCACAAAAGACGGCGAATCCATATGTCTAATAAAACACACAAAGGTATACAACAACAAAAAACCTACAAGTGTAAATGACTAAGTATATAAATACATAAATAATAATAAAAAAAATAGATACACACGTTTCTATCCATTCGGCTAGCATTTTCTCAGTAAAACGTAGATAAGGTTCATATCGACCCGACTTTTAATTCTGAAAGTAATTTCCGTGTTGTCTACTGACCAAGAGATCTATCTGACTGTTATATTAAAGAATAAAAGGTCTTAGTTATTACCGGGACTAAACGCCAGTCAGCCTGTGACCACGGCCGGTGCAATCTGGTCGAAACGTCAGGCAACAAAAGGTATGAAAATTAACCGCGTTCAGTCCCGGTAATAACTAATATATTTATAGAATGCAACGCGATAGTTTGAAAGTTAGTAATAACAGGTCTTTAAAAATTTTCATGTTGTCAATTGGCAATTACCTATTCGTTACACCCGACGGCGACTTCGCCCCTGACATAAAGGCATATTTCGATTTAACGTTGCACCCCACACCTCTGTTGTGACAATTAGAGATCATTTGTCATTATAAGCTTTTGCAACACGGTCTGTGTTGCAGTTATTGCGTTGCATCGTTGCGGTTACGCGCCAATTCAAATTTTTGACATACTGAAAAATATGAATATAACCAAAAGATTCGTTTATCGTACTATCAAACGATACAATGAAGACTCTAGTGTAGATGACAGGTCAAGAAGTGGTCGCCCTCGGTCTGTTAGGACTCCAGCAGTGATAAAAGCTGTGTAGGCGCGAATTCAAAGAAATCCCACACGTAAGCAGAATCTGTTGGCCCTTCAGATGGGGTTAAGCAGAACCACGGTAAAAAGGGTGTTAAATGAAGACTTAGGGCTTCGGTCATATCGAAGAAAAACAGGACATCGTTTAAATGCTCGTCTAATGGACCTGAGACTGAAGAGATGCCGCGCTTTGTTGAAGCGGTACGCGGGAAAAAAATATCGGGAAATTATTTTTTCGGATGAAAAAATTTTTACCGTAGAAGAGAGCTACAACAAACAAAATGATAAGGTGTACGCACACAGTAGTGAAGAAGCGAGCAACCGTATTCCGCGTGTCCAACGAGGTCATTTTCCACCCTCGCTCATGGTATGGTTGGGAGTTTCTTATTGGGGCTTAACAAAGGTACATTTTTGTGAGAAAGGTGTAAAAACGAATGCAGTTGTGTATCAAAATACAGTCCTGACGAACCTTGTAGAACCTCATACCATGTTCAATAACAGGCACTGGGTATTCCAACAAGATTCGGCGCCAGCTCATAGAGCGAAGAGCACACAAGACTGGCTGACGGCGCGTGAAATCGACTTCATCCGGCACGAAGACTGGCCCTCCTCCAGTCCAGATTTGAGTCCGTTAGATTACAAGATATGGCAACACTTGGAGGAAAAGGCGTGCTCAAAGCCTCATCCCAATTTGGAGTCACTCAAGACATCCTAGATTAAGGCAGCCGCCGATATTGACATGGACCTCGTTCGTGCTGCGATAGACGACTGGCCGCGCAGATTGAAGGCCTGTATTCAAAATCACGGAGGTCATTTTGAATAAACTTTATTGTCATAAGAATCTATGTTTTGTTAAGTTCATTTTGGTATATACATAAATGGTTACATAATGTATAGACTTGTTTCAATTATTTTATATTAAACGTGTGACAGAATTTATGTAGGTAGTATGCCTCTGCTTACCCCTTCGGAGATAAAGGCTTGACGATATGCATGTATGTATCGTGATCAATATCATCTATCGATACCAAAAATGTTAAAATTTAAATGTTTTTTTAGGTTACACTTTTTTTTCGTCGTTCATTTGTTTTTTTGCAATCTTCATTTGTTTTCAAGGACGAAGAATCCAATTTAATTTCTTTAAAAAAGGGATCAAGGGGAATAACATGACTAATATATTATCATAATTAGATAAGCAATACAATTACTACGGTTTCTGTAAACACAAAAGTCTTTAAGCTGTACTTAATATTGCAGACAAAAATGGGTGTACTTCAATATTTTTGTACACGTTACCATTATAAATTGAAATTATTCCACCCATAGCACAAACTTATATTAGTTTACTTTGGGCTGGATAACTCTGTGTAAAAGAGGACCACAATGTTTACACAAATCTCCCATCCTTTCCTTATAAAACGTAGGTATTGATTTGCGTCCATTTTACTAACAAATTAAATTACAACCATATCATCCTAACGCATTTGATAAATATCACAGAGACCTATTGGATCAATTGTCGATCTAGTATCTAAGCAAGAGGAGACAATAATATTCATAAATCCTGATAGCTCCACTTGTTTTGAACAATGGAGACACGAGTACTGTCAAAATCCTGATGGACCCATCAATGGAACTTTCCAATGGAACCAACAGTCCTAAACCAGAATTTCCTATTTGTACTTACAAAACCCATTTCTACCCCCTTATAGGCAATACTGCAATACACCTATCCACTTTTTGTAACCAGAAACAGTAGTAGTAATTTTATGCTTCTTATTTTAAATCTGACTTATTTCCATACAATCGTTCCATACCCATTTTGTTGATGAAATTTTCAATAGTCCCTTCTTATTGTGTGCCTACATTAATACACACTTACAATACAACTTTTAAGTGTCTAGGTGTAATGGCTTTCGCTAGGCGTTGATAGATGAGTGAGCAACCCGGTAATTTTATTAATATAGATTAAATGTCAGTAAAATGAAATTATGCGATAAACGCTCACCGCGCGCGTACGCGAGGGAACGTTCAGTCAGTGTGGAAATAGATGAATGTTTGTGGCATTTCCATTAACGAGCATTTCTGTGCTCCAGGAGGCATGTTAAGCCGTTGATGTCATTTGCAGCAACATGGTAGTCGTTAAGTTGATGGCCTTAGGGGCGACTTGAATATTTCAACAGAAGGTAGCCACAACCTCACCTTATTCGTTTCGTTACGACAATAGGCTCACCGCTTATTAGTTAATAGCCAAAATGAGGCATTGAAAATAAGCGTAAGGTAAGCTCGTATTTAATTAATTTGCATTTTTAAATGCTACCTGTGTTAGCATAGCCTCCAAAGAACAGCAATTATTTTTACTTATTTAACATTTATGTTACTAATTCAGTTACGAATTTTACGGTTTACCAACAATATTATGTTTTACAGTTTCAACATAAGTTCAAGGTTATCTAGAAAACATCAAATATTATAATTTAGCATGTGAAATACATCGTATTAGGTTATAATGAAAATAAAGACTGCGAGATCTTATTGGCGCGAGTGAGTATTAAATTTCTTAGGAGTTCAACCCCACTTTTTAGTATGTGCAACCAAATTTAGTAACTGTTTGTGTAATGACCATCTCGAATATGGGTTCTGTTTATAAAGGACAGAATGTGATGGGGATTTAAGAAGATTGCCATCTCCTAAGTCAATTTTTAATAAGGTCACACAGCATTGGCTTTCCGATATACAGTAAAACGGGCCGAAGCGGTCTATAGTCCTAAAATATTGTAGCCGACGTAAACAGATATGAAATAAGAGAGGTCACGATGACTCGACACATTTGGTTCACATTTTGCATGTTTTGGGATATTTTTACATCGCGTGATGCCGAGCCACGCCCGCATCTAATTTGTTATCACACTCATCTTCATGGGTAGCTGTTTATATTCTTTAGTAGATAAAAGTATCCTATGGCACACTTCAGGCCTTCAACTGTCTCTGTTTAAAAAATGTCGTCAATTTATTGTTTAAATATGATGTGAAAAGAGGACAAGCATACAACTTCACTTTATAATATCACCCGTTTCCCACAGGAACTTGTTCCCGAGATAAAAATTAGCTTATGTGTTATTCGGATGTGTTTGTATTATTGCAAATTTTCTTAAAAATTATTTCTGTAGATTTTGCGTGAAAGAGTACCAAACATCCATTCCTACAAATGTAGGATTAAAAGTGGATAGATGATTTATCCGTCTGGATAGTAGTAGAAAGTATCCACTATGTAAGCACTTTTCTAACTTTCTGGCATCCAAAGTATGTAGAAGGCAAAAAAGGGGAAGAAATCCTACTAAATAATGAGCGATTTCTGTCACAGTAATACGAATTGAAGGTTAGGTGCTGAATTCATTTGTAAGGAATCCTTGAGACATGTGATGTTCCGTGAGTGACTGTTACGAAGCAAAACATTAATTAATGTTTCAAGTTACAACGTATATATAGAAAACAAATTATTATCCTATTTTTATTTCAATGAATTCTTATTAATTAAAGTGAATTTAATATTTGATAGTGTAAAAATAATGAGATCGATTTCTATGATATTTTTATTCACAGATAGCTGAAAAGAAAGATTTTCTTAAATAAAAAATACTAGAGACGATCATTAAAATCCGGGATCCTGTTGAAACAACACGTTTCCCGACAGTCACCCATGACAATCTGCAGACCTGCAATGTAAAAATTACACAAATGAACGAACATACTTTTCCATTTTAATATTAGTATGATATGGTTGAAACTAAATAGCATTAGAGTAACAGTTGCTCTAAAACCACAGATTATATATTAACACGTTTTAATTAGCCCCACTTACGTAACGATACCTTTGAGCGTGATATTCGCCGACATGAAAAAGGTTGTGTGGAGTTGAAACCGCACACAAGTTCAGGATGATCCTTTTATCTTGCTTGATATGGGTATCATAGTAAGAGAAAGGGTTGCCTGAAAAGGATGCGAAATATTAGACAATACATTTAATTTTGTTTTTTACTTTAACTATCATGTTTTTATTTATCCACGCAAATGATTTTATAGATAAATAAGGTCAGGAAATAGGCAGAACCAATTTTTTTTTATCTTTTAGTGGGCCCAATATGGCTAAGGTGATTATTAATTAAATTAAATGTATAATTTAAAAAGTATGTTTTATTTCGATTCCGAGACTACCAGGACTTTAATTGGTCGTGTTAATTAGTGTCTAGCACATAAGACCTTTTAGCCTTTTTGTTACCACCTCACTAAAAAGGCAACGGGTTCAAAATTTCTTCCGGATTTAACATCTAAAATAGACACATTTTATTTTATTAAATTTATTCGGCCCTTTAGACCCACCCCAGTTCCGTGCTTCGGAAGGCACGTTAAGCCGTTGGTCCCGGTTGCTAATAAATGGCAGTCGTTAAGCCAAGTTGAAGGCCTTATGGGCGGCTTAAAAAATTTCAACAGCAGTTCGATTCAGCCTGCGCCTGTCCACATCAACACGGCAATGGTCTCACCACCTGTTACGTGGGACGAAAGTGCATACGGTGAAACGTGGGCGTTTAATATTCCTCTGCCTACCCCTTCGGGGATAAAGGCGTGGCAATATGTATGTATGTATGTATGTTTTATTTCTTACTATTGAACATTGAAGCGTTCGTGGCCCCGCTAACTTAGTGTTCGTAAACGATCACTGCGCTAAGCAACTTTTATTATGGCTGATTCTGGGATGGGATGGTGATATTTACATTTGCGAGTGTTTCCGTGCTTCGGAAGGCACGTTATGCCGTTGGTCCCGGTTGCCAGTAACATGGCAGTCGTTAAGCCCAGATGAAGACCTTATGGCCGGCTTGAAAAATTTCAACAGCAGGTCGCCACAAACAATAGAAGTTGTAATATATTTTTTAAATTGTTAATTAATGGATGCAATCAAATTCAAATACCTTGTTTTATTATTTTTGAATAAATAAATAAAAATTAAAATGAATGTTATAAGTCAGCAGGTCGCCACAAACTGCGCTTGTCCATTTCAACGCGGCAATAGACCCACTATCTGTTACGGACACAAATTAAAACGGTGGAATGATAGCGTATAGAATGCATTAGCCCCCCTTCAGCGATACAGGCGAGAAAATATGTTTTGCATGTAAAAAAATTAGTCTTTCATGACATCCGGTGCTACATTCGAATTCGTAGCGCGTCTGCCTACGGCGTAGCATCATCTACGGTGTGTAACAGGCCAGATTTAGTTATACGACCAGGCTACTTATAAATAAAGCTCTACTTAATAAGTTTTAATAACTAATTAGTAAATGGTTATTTTATCATTCCAACGGATGTTATGCTATGATTATGATCCAAGGTTTTTTTATTTGGTATATCCTGCCGCATCACTACTTGCGCATGGATACATTTTCCAGGTGTATGTAATTATTACTGAACACTACTGTGTTGGTATCGTAATACTTGAAACTAAGCCTTTGTTTTACGAATGTGGTCTTTGGAGAATATGATATCTATCCCGCGACGGAGTCTGTCGTTTTTAGTACTATTATTGTAAACTAAGTGAACTTGGTGTAGATGAATTAGTACTGCTATTGTAAACTACGTGAACTTGGTGTAGATGAATTAGTACTGCTATTGTAAACTAAGTGAATTTGTGTAGATGAATTAGTACTGCTATTGTAAACTAAGTGAACTTGGTGTAGATGAATTAGTACTGCTATTGTAAACTAAGTGAACTTGGTGTAGATGAATTAGTACTGCTATTGTAAACTAAGTGAACTTAGTGTAGATGAATTAGTACTGCTATTGTAAACTAAGTGAACTTGGTGTAGATGAATTAATTTTAGATATCTATTCTATTAATATTATAAACATAAAACTTCTGAATGGATTTTGATGAAAGTTTACAATAATATAGCATACACATTAGAATAACACATAGGCTACGTTTTACCTCGTGAACAAGTTCATGTGGGAAACGGGAATGGGTAGATTTAACCGCGTGGGCGGAACCGCGGGCGTCACCTAGTTCATAATGTGATAAAAGAAAGCTAAACTTACTTATATAACAGTAAAGTTTCTATAAAAAGTAAAGTTAGAGTTCCGTCGCGCAGAAGCGTGACTGACGCGCGCAGCACGCGCTCGGGGTCCACGTAGGCAGTGTACTAGACTTACGGAATGGGACACGATCCAGAGCGGGCACATTAGCTTTTAGAACGTGCTTCGTATTGCTTACGTGATATTATTACCATTGTTTTATTTACAACGAACTTTTTACTGTTAAAAAAAAACTTTGTGTGATGAGCACGGTGGTTTATTCTGTGTCTGGGTGTTATTTATCTATAATAATTATGTACTTATGTATTTAGAATTATATAAGTATGTTTATCAGTTATCTGGTTACCATAGTACAAGCTCTGCTTAGTTTGGAATCAGATGACGTTGTGTGAGTTGTCCCAACAAAATTTATTTATTTATTTATATATAACACAAAAAATGTTTGTGAAGATAATGTCGCAACCGTGGTCAGCCCATCGCCGCCATCTTGAATTGTACACTCAAGATGGCGGCGCAGCAATCTTTATAAATGTAATTGAAAAACCTTAAACTTAATTTTCGATTTAAGTAGTGAACAACTTTGGTTGTTAGTAAACGCTGTTTGTTTCTTACCCATGAACACAGCGAGGTAACGATACCTCCTTGTACAGCATATTGCTACTGCTGTGACACATCAGCATTCGCCGAACACACACAATTTCTTAACCACCTAAGTCCAAATAATATCCGCAAAAAATGCTCAACGTATTGACCTACATCGTTCATTTATAATATTGATCATCTATTCCACGTTATAGGTACATAGCTAAAAATCACGAGCAAACCGTTTGTTTTTGTAAGAGCTCGACCCTACAAATTTCTGAAAAAATACCGCTGTGTATCAAACAATGCCGCTTGCGGGCTTCTTATCAGCAGGATCACACAATCTCAGTACGACGTTATCACAACTGGCTCTCTTCATAACATTTTTGTATAACTTCTTTATTTTTAGTAACATTTAAGTGATTTTTATTTTTGTAAATGCATTTAAAACTGTATATTTGGAGAACTGTCTGCGTTATATAATTTGTTCAGTACGGCTGTTTTGGGTAATGTTGAACCAAGTCCTATGTAGTGCACACTTGAAGTTACGGATTTCACCAACAGATTTAATTATTAAATAGTAAATTTTGTATAAATATTACATACACAATTGTAAAACTGCAACGCCTTGCTAATCAAATATGGCAGACTTAAACGCTTATTTTCCAGCGCCTATACAGGAGTTTCTCAGCTAAAGGTTACAGAGAAGCGCTGAATGCTTAGTAAAGTTGTTAGTCAGCGCACCAATATGATAGGCTTGGTTTGTGGGGATTAGTTATTCCCTTACAGAGAAGCGCTCGTGGCCCCGCGGAATAAGTGTTCTGCGTTAAGCAACTTTGTGGCATTTACATTGGCGAGCGTTTCCGTGCTTCGGAAGGCATGTTAAGCTGTTGGTCTCGGTTGCCAGTAAAATGGCAGTCGTTAAGCCCAGTTGAAGGCCTTACGTGGAGCTTGAAAATTTTCAACAGTATGTCGCCACAACCTGCGCTTGTCCATTTCATCACGTGGGACAAAAGTGCATACGGTGAAATGTGGGGGTATAGTATGCCTCTGCATACCCCTTTGGGGATAAAGGCGTGACAATATGCCTATGGCACTAGGAGTTCATAACTGCAAACTGCTGCAAACATACACACTCACTTTTTCACTCACTGGATACACAATGATACCTATCTCATGATATATATACTTAACGAATCTATCACATTATTGTGACAGTCACATTACGCTTACGAAACTTGTTGTATACCCTTAAAGCGACAAGCAGAGCTAATTTTCGTTGTCCCTTTTCACTGAAATGGTTGTCCTGACCTTAACCTCGCCATTTGTACGAGATCTAAACCGTAAGATACATATGTTATGGGAGAACAACCCTTAAGTGCCGTACACAAACGATTACTTTCCTCTAACACTAATTCTCTTTTATGAGCGTATGTTGTTGTACTTGTTTAGGTATAAATAATGTTGAGTGTGCCCAAGATCCTTTGAAAGTACATTAACTTTGAGTGTGTGTTGCATTACTTTACATTACTTTAATGAATAGCATCCATACCAATAAAAAATTCAGTCCTTGCGTAGGCTTATAATTTTCATAAGACAAGTTTAATTAACTAGCGCGAGATATGCTCTTAAAGAAATTATACAGAGTTGAAAACTAATGAATATTAATTGAGCTAAGGAAGATAGTGTGACTGAAATAGAGATAAGTGACAAAGTCAACACCCACTATCAATATCACAACGAGACGGCTGCCTCCTACGACTCATACAAGTTTGCTCTACTGTAATAATCATCTTTCGACATTCACGCGTCCGGTCTTTTTCCTTCAATTTGTTCCCTTTACAATCAATATTAAGAACTAGGGCGGCTTAATCTCAGTCACTTACTATTTATGTTTCAGAAACTACAGTATATGTCTAAGTTATGTGTATTACCATATGCAACTACCTTGAAACACTCTACCTGATTCACTCTATAAATGAAGTTGACATTACATCCGCTTTATACAAGACATACATATAGTTGAAAGAAACACCTAATATAATAGACTAGCCAATGCCTGCGGTTGCGCCCGCGTGGTGGAGATATCCCTTGTTCATTTTTGGAATATAAAGTATATCTCAACGATAATATTATTTTTGTACAGTGGCAGAATTGTCAAAATCGATTCAGTAGATTGAAAGATTAACGTAGGGTCCGTAAGTCCCCGCCTTTCGGAATAAGGAAGATTGTTCCTTATTCCGAAAGGCGGGGACTCACCATCCAGATACCGGCCAATCGTGTTGCTCGACGAGGTGTGCAAGCTCTTTGAGCGCATCATTGCTGAGCGCCTCGTCGGGCATCTTACACACGTGGGGCCAGACCTAGCGGATAACCAGTTTGATTTCCGTCGAGGACGCTCCACAGTGTACGCGATTATGCGTGTTAGAGCCCTGACGGAGAGAGCAATATCGACTGCAGCGAGGATACGGCGCTGCATACATTAGCGGAGTGCTCAGTGTGGGCGCTGCAGCGCCGGGACCTCGTTGCGGGTCTGGGTGTGGACGTCCTCACGCTGGAAACCATGGTAAGAGCCATGATTTCCAGAGAGAGGGAATGGGAGAGAATTCTCCCTCTCGAGTTCCGCAGTCTGTGGCGGGGGCGTCGCAGATTGATCTACGCCCAGGACCACCGGCCTCCATGACCAGGTGCCTGAGGACGGAGAGTGGGCTGCTCGCCGTCCTTACAGAAGCAGGCCTTAGACGGTGGCGTGACGTCAGAACTTCGCTTACGTCTTTCACCCCCTCAAGAAAGTAGGACGGACGACACCCCAATCCTCCCCAAAGATATAAGATTAGCGGGATACACCTGAACCCCCCCCCCCCCTCCGAAGAAGATACCGCGCTTGCGGATAAAGTCTGCTGGGAGCCCTAGGGCTATCCTCCCGAAGACCCGGGACATAGACAACTGGAAGTACACCGTGTGGTTTTAGTCGGTAAGAGTCCGGCATAGCATCCATGGGTAAGACCACAAGATAAAAAAAAAAGAAAAGGGGTATTCTTCCTCTTCTTAAACCTTACAACTTTTACCTCTTTATAATATAAGTGTAGATATAGGACAGTAGGCTGCGATAGGGTGATTCAATTGAATAATAGTGAATATAGCTAGAAATAAATACCGTAGTATAATTATCAGTGGCAGGAGTTAGTTGTGGTGAAGTTGACCTCTATCCCTACTAGCTCGATTGACCAAATTAGTAGGATCTCTTACGTTGTTTGTGATTACAAAGGTGTCCCAAGTATATTATTACTGCTCGGATACCGTTGGCTGGGCAACGGAGATTGCCATAAAAACAGATTTAGTGAGTCGCCTTACTGAACTTGTTACTGTAAAAGTTAAGTGTTAAAAGTGATTTACACAGTGTCACTCCCTGGACGATTATCTACTGCAGATTATAACTGTCCACTACGTTCGTGTACACAAGAGCTTATTGATTTACTTTAACGAGTGCTTTTATTGGTCACTGTATTGCTTTGCTGAAGGTAAGCAGACTATGAACTTGCTGTGTTCCTGTGATATGTCCTCTCGCTTATGGCACAGATAATTAATCAGGTTCAGTCCAGAAAGTTTTTTGCTTTTTTTTTTATAATGCTATACAGTCACCTGAATGGCAGTAGGCGGTCGGTTCTTAGATTAAGTTACTTAATCGTAAATATAGAATGTTGGGTTTGGGACTCTGATTTGTTTGCCAAGTGTCTTATTGTTTCCAATTTGTAGCACTAAGCTTAGTCCGTCTTGTGACGTATCTGGGAATTAAATTTTAAAAATTAATGTTTGTAAATAAAGCTCCCTTCTCTTCAAGCATCCAACAAGACAATGACGAACTATACCACTACTACAAAAACATTGTTTTGTCGTATCTTAAGCAAATGCTACTTTAATTAGTTTACTGTCACCAATTGCTGAAATAATGAATAACAACTTACACATTAAACTGAACTCAATTATGACTAGCTGAACTTTACAATACGAATGTTGTTCTTCAAATCTGGAACCTCTTCTTACGCGTGACAAATCTTCAAAATGAGGGACAACATTGGTATACAGATTCCCTGCCACTACTGTGAACGTAGAGATCGATCAGCCGCTGTATCAAAACCATTCTAAACCAGATTGTAGACGGACTCAATACTCAAGTCTCTCATGTTATATTCGGTACAGACGTTACACTACACAATAGCACATTACATACAGACAGGAACGACTAGAGCTTTGTATTATGCACCAAGTTAACGAACGCTGAGACAGCTTTGAAAGAGCCAGCATTGAACGACGAACCTACAGAGCTATGATTTTAATACTTTAGTTAATTCATTTAAATCTTACTTTTGCATTTATAACGTGCTTTTTATGGGTGTATAATAATAATATATTGAACCATAGCAGCAAGTTCCGTTGCCGTAAAATATTAAGCCGTTGGTCTCGGTTACCAGTAACATGGCAGTCATTAAGCCAAGTTCAAGGCCTAAGGGCTGCTTGAAAAATTCCACTGTAGGTCGCCACAACCTGTGTCTGGCCATTTCAACACGGCAATATACTCACCACCTGTTAAGTAAAACAAAAATTCACACGGTTTGGGCGTATAGTATGCCTCTGCCACCCCTTCGGGAATAAAGGCATGAAAATTAAACAATAAATTGCTTTTAAATAACGAAATTTTTATTTGTGATCATCAAGCTAATGGTACCTGTCTTGGAACTGGTAGAGATCAAATAACGAAAATCCAATCACATAATAATTAAAAATTAGTAAATTCCTTTGACACTGTCTGTGTAAAGTATTTATAAAGCTTATTTCACTCGCCTTACTACTTTACATTAAAAGTGACCCGTGACACATTATGATTTGAGCACTTTCTCAAGTTTGTTGCACCACTCCGGGCTCATTCTGTATTTATGAGTCCGTGCACGCCCCGCTGTTGCACTGGGATGCGGCGAGATTGTGTATTTCGTAGAGAACACAGAACATGCTGTGTTCTATACGGTACTCTATACTACAATGTATTTACTGCACAGTGTTACTTTGTTGGAAAGCATTGGGTGTTGTCTATTTTGTTAGCATTTTTATAGGATCTGCTCGTGACTAGAGTGTGATTTGTGCAAAGCATGATGTATATTGTGATTAGTTTGTGGACACTTTTATATGTGTGCCTGATTTGTTGCTTACAATATATTACGTGCAGTAGTTTCAGGCTGCATTGTAAGAGGAGTTAAATATCCTTAACGCCCGTAAGACAAAACATATTTATCCAAAATTATTAGTTAAGGCATTTCGTTCTGCCTACCCTTTCAATTTGACATGACTTTATAAACACAATTTAAACTTAAGAGTGACTAATGTGCAACTTTGTTGAAAGCATTTTGTAATTAAGAGAGTTTCGTAGCTTCCAATTGAATTCAGAAACACGTCTCAGGCGATAACTCACGAACACATTACGGAAGGACCGACACATAGAGAGCATCCATATTAATAAATATAATGTATACCTATAGACCTCAGGCCCAAGAACTAAAGTATACTATTAGATGATCCGAATATTACATCAAAATTGTTGATGCTAATAAAAATAATCCCTTCACTTGTAGCGGTCTAGAGTGATTTGCGTTAGACTGAGAGTTGTTTTGTGATAGAGGCAAACAACTAATTAATAACTGCTAGCTTATTTATGCGATATGAAGGCTACTTTCACAGTCTACAATTTAAGACAATTGTCCTCAACGTGATGACCCAAAGATGGCCTCTTTAAAAAACTCTTAAAAAAACCGAACCTAGACATCATTCACGCTGGTTCGTTTCACTAACTCACTAACTATTTTCATGCTGTGTATCTGAATAATCTGGTAAAATATCTGGTACTCACGGAGGACAGATCGTCGTGCGATCCATGCTTATTTTAAATGCTTCTGATTAGGATATAAGTACCGTATCATAAGCGGACAACTGACAATTTACTGTTAAACCACCCACTTTCACACCCATAACAAGGCCGAAATGACACAACCGTGTTTCAAGCCCGAACACAAGTTGAAAGAGCCTCTAAGCCTTACAGGTCATATAAAGTAACTGGCTTGCCCACAATACCATGTCGTCAATGCCATATCCGGGCCGCGAGTCTCACAGCATTTCTCTCACAACGTTTTCCGTAGAGAAACTTTTTGATCCATGAAAACACTTCCATGTCGGAATTGGTACTAAGCCTCCGTGGAATACCTCTCAGACTGATGTTGCATTCTTCCCTTTGCTTCTGCGTCTAATTACCTTTGGATATATTAACCCGTTTATTGCCAGTGGTCCAACTGCGTAGTCCGGGTGGACCACGGGCAATTACCATACTAGCTGTATAAAGAGGTAACACAACGCTATTGGCCAGACTGGCGGGACTTGCTAAAACATAGTGTGCAGCAGTCGCGTGACCTACCATATATGATCATCTCAGCAGTAAGCCTTTTTTTTCCTGCGGCCTTAAGATATTTCATGTTTCCAGTGGCTCGTTCATTCTCTCTCATGCTAACGACTTCAGTAACACGAAACTCCAACCAGAGCGTCAAAATGAGCTCCGGTCCTCGAAGTTAAATACATACATCTTTTCATTCTATTCGCTCCATGCCTGGGACTTTGGTCTGTTAAGACGTAAACAATAAGATGAATTATTATATACTAGTTGGCGCCCGCGGCTCCGCACGCATGGTGAAGTTTTCCCGTTCCGGTTTCCCACAGGAACTTGTTCCCGGGATGAAAGTGACCTATGTGTTATTTTGATGTGTAATATTATAATAAAGTTTCATCAAAATCAATCAAACAATAATCCATCTCTACTTACAAACTTTCGCGTTTATAATATTAGTAGGATACTGCAGGTTGTCGTCTCTCAACTCTAAGCCCTGCCAACTTCCAGAAGAACTTGACACTATCCCAAAAATTTGTCGATAATCTATAAACAGCTTTTATTCTTTGACTGCCTCGGTGGCGCAGTGGTAGTGTATGCGACTGCCGCGCCTGAGGTTTTGGGTTCGAATCCCGGATTGGTACAAATATTTGTGTGTACCACAAATGATTGATCCGGAGTTTGGGTGTTTCTTATGTATAATATCAATATATTCATAAATATATAAATATGTTTATCAGCCCACACACAAGCTTATATTAGCTTACTTTGGGCTAGACGGCTCTACGTAAAAAAAATGTCCTACAATATTTATTTATTCTGCACCTTTGACGAGTGTGAAGCGCTCGTGGCCCCGCGGACGTAGTGTTCTGTAAACGATCACTGCGTTAAGCAACTTTCACTATGGCTGGTCCTCGGATGGGTGACCACTTTGTGGCATTTATATTTGCGAGCGTTTCCGTGCTTCGAAAGGCACGTTAAGCCGTTGGTCCCGGTTGCCAGAAACATGACAGTCGTTAAGTCAAGTTGAAGGCATAATGCCTTCAACTTGACTTAACAACTTGAAAAATTTCAACAGCAGGTCGCCACAACCTGCATCTGTCCATTTCAACACAGCAATGGGCTCACCACCTGTTACGTGGGACAAAAAGCAAAGCATACGGTGAAACGTGGGCGTATAGTACGCCTCTGCCTACCCCTTCGGGGATAAGGCTGTTTGACGAGTGTCTTCAACTAGTGCCTTTGGTTATGTTTTTGTAGCTAGCATCTATATATTATTTTGGAATTATTCCGCGAAGCTATGTAGTTCAACCTGACTTTCTTTTTTATTAAAACGGCTTCTTTCACTTCTTCATTACACCATACATCACGCTTGTTACTACTACCTTATTGTGTGACATTTCACCCCTAAGAGTTTGCCATACGCATTCTTACTATTAAAATTGACATCGCCAAGGTCTTGGCTAGATTCCTTTATCCATAATGGATGCATCCTGTAGCTTTTGCTGCTCGTTCAGTTTGGCGACATTCCTCACGATGGCACCAACCAGCGCACTAATCCTAGTAATAATTTGGTAGTGGTCTGATTCCAGATCGGCGATTCCATAAGCTCGGTGTCCACGTTGCTTGCGGAGTCGACTATCCAATTGAAATAGATCTATCAGAAATAAGCAAAATATCCTTCAAGGCTTTTTATTTAAAAAGATACATGTTAGGCGGCTTACACACCGAAGCCGCCGGCCCGTGTAGGCAGCTATAGGTAACTTCTAGGGCCGAGTCTGCTATTTCAATTGTGTCGGAATAGAATCGAAATTGGTACTCAATAGAAAGCCAAAGGTACAATTTTGACAGTTTTTGTTGTCTTTCGCACTCCAATAGACTTCTATCGGTCGGGCGATAGAATTCTACTAACACTTGGCGCGCCAGTGGCCGCTAGGCAGTTGCGTTTGTCAGTCTACTAACTTCTATAGTAGACTCGGCCCCTGATTTCGTGACAACGTTCTATGGTTACGGTTATGGTTATGGTTACGTTCTATGGTTACGGTCTATTAACAATGCTTATTTATAAACGTATGTATATATTTATAAAAGCAGGAGTTAACACTTTTAAGCATTTAATTTCTAATTTTATTAGTTGAATTAAAGAAATTGTTACGTAGGTACGTAGATTATGATAATTGTACAATTCCTAAACAAATAATGAATTAACAGCTAATAGGTAATTAATAATTATTTCTTTGATATCAGCATTAACCTTCTATTCAATCTAATGAAAACCAATTCAAACTAAACTCTCATGTTACACGCAAGCCATAGAGTATAAATGCGTTGTGTGAAACTATAACCGTTAACTAAATATAAAATTGCTAAAAAATAATATTTGAATATTAATATAATTGAACTGAAATATTTGTCAAATTTATACGCTGTTACTGACATAGGATACGGATATAAGGATGCATTGCATTGTAATGTTACGTGGGGGTTCGCCCCCCATAGTAGACTTAGGTCTATTATTGACAAGCCCTATGGCTTGTCAATAATAGACCGATATAGATATATAGAATAGAATAAGAATTGCTGTTTTTAGCTGTCAAAATGTTAGTAGACTACTAATAGTGCAACTGACTAGCGGCCACTGGCGCGTCACATGTTAGTAGAATTCGATCGGCCTACCGATAGAAGTCTATTGGAGTGCGAAACATAACGAAACTGTCAAGATTGCACATTTGGCTTTCTATTGAACGACGATTTCGATTCTATTCCGACACAATTGAAATAGCAGACTCGGCCCCCTGTTGTCTCATGACATAACTAACACACACGAGTACATTATAATATATATCGAAACATTCGGGACGCGAGCAACAAGTAAACTCACTTTCCTCTTGCGCGCTGGGATTCTAACAGAGATTTACGTAGCACCACATCGCTACCCTTTATTATAAAATACGACTTTTAAATAAAGAATTTACACTAAATAATTCTATATAGTAAAAAGCTAATTTACGTGTTTATTGGATTATACCTATGATTACTGTACTGTGGTTCGTATCCAAATTTTGGTTAATTACACTGTTGTAAAAAGAAAAATAAATTACCAACAATACCGTTATATATTATTTCCAAATGAACACGCAATGGGCTCACCACCTGTTACGTGGGACAAAAATGCATACGGTGAAATATGGGCGTATGGTATGCCTCTACCTACCCCTTCGGGGATAAAGGCGTGACAACATGTATTGTATGTATGTATGTATTATTCGCAAATCATAAAAATCTCAAATCATCAAATGAAGCTGTCGGTGATTATGAAATCTCTACCTACCGGACTCAAGATCAAACCTTTCATTAAATTCATTCCACAAATAAATGTTGCCCTTATATCCTTTGGCTTGATGAACACGTTCCATTCCTGAGTTAATCTTGAGATTAATTTGGGATTAATGAAGACTGTGTTGTTTGACTAAAGACGCGTCGCAGCCACGTGTAGTGAGGTCAACGAGGTCAGACGAAACAGCTTTAATAGAATGCGACTGAGTTGTATTGTCTAATGAAATGAAATGAAAAATCTTTATTTTATGTCACAAAGTATCACATGAACGTCAAGAATTTATATTGCTTCTATATTTACATTGACTGCTTGATTCGCAAAGCAATAAGGAAGGGTCTGCCTGACAATAAAACTCATACGTAAAATATTGATTTTTGGAATATTTACAATGTACACATCCACGCGCGAGCATCCGATATTTCGGCACTGTTGCGAGCGCCATGATCACGGAGGAACTGAAAATCAATACTTTACGTATTCGAATGACCATGATAGTTTAAATTCTAATAAAACTCATAGCCACTCTTTTCTAACGGCCAGTATTTAAATTAGTTTTATTAACAGGATAATATTTGAACAAATTCGTCATCATCATCGACAGCCTATTGATTAAATACCTCCTTCTGAAGAACAAGAGGTTCTAGTTGCTATCTTCTACGAGGTCGTTTGAATTGAATTGCTGTAATTTCTGGCGATTTGTGTACATTTTGTTTATCTAAGGTTTTATATAAATTAAATCATGCTTTGTTCTTTCTTATTAATATTAAACGCAACATTGAGTCACCTCCAAAATTAAAAGGTTGAAAATAGTTCGCGAGTTATGACTATTGCTCACTATTGTAACTACATACATTTCGCGATACAATGTGCTAAAAATCTGCTGATCCAATACATAACTAGCAATATGCTATAAAATGTACGTTTTAAATTAATTCACGTACCCTCGAAATATTAGCATCATCCCTCCTCTTTGTAATAAATAATAGGCCTAAGTAAAAGTAAACACTTTGTTTAAAATTAATTGTTAGGTACGTGCGGTGAGACCCTTGTTGATGAGTGGAGTGGGCAGATGAAATCACATACAATTTAATGTATGTTAAGCTATGTTAGTATAAATAAACTATGTATTGTAATTTAAATGTGTATTGTATTAAGTTAGCCATATATATTGCTACATTTATGTTTACAGTTCATGTGGTTATTTGAAGCCTATCAGAATTAATACTTGCCTTCATATTTGAACGACCTCATTGGTTTTCGGAACCCGGACTTAAAGGGTAGTACTGTTTTAATGACGATTATACAACGTCTACGAGACGAATGTATACTTCATACCGCACTAATATAGAGTTGTTCTGCTACTAGACTACCTACTGCTACTTAACGCGATTAGTAGAAAACGATACTATTGATTAAATTCCTGAAACGCGCTGCGGCAATCAGGTATTATATAAACAAATGAAAACTCAGATTAGAGCTAATGTGGTGCCTACTTTGTAAAACCGATCTCATCAATTATATTTTTAAATGAATGAAATATAAACAGCATCGAGCAGATACGATACAATTTACTACAAATTTCAAAGTAGACGTGAAATATACACACACTATGAGACGCTGTACATAGGTGAACTGGAGATACATAGAGGGTTATCATGTTATGGTATAGTATCAAGATCTATTTCATGAAATATAACTACACAGTTTCGCACCGTTACAAGTAAGTGAAGTACGGTCCGAATGTCGGGTCCGGTGTCCTTTGAGGTACAAAACATAGAGTAACGTTTGATGAGTGATATCGTCATTTCCACTTGATGATAAGGTGTACATAAACCCTCAAATATGTATACTTATATTAAAATATATACGTGCTGGATTGCCACTGGCATCAGTCTTCACTAGGTACGTTTTATTGAAGAATAAAGATATTTTGAATATTATTTAACCAAGTGGACATCACTGAAGAATCTGTGTGCTACATCTCATGAATTTCAGTCCGATCGTTCAATAAAGAGTGCAGTCATGATCTCAAACCGTAACTCTTGGATCTTACAATGAATATACTAACCTTAGCTTTATTTGTAAGGTTTATAATCCCCAAGTATGCGACTGTCGCGTGGCCTAGAGTTGAAGCCTTACCAAACCCGAAAATGAGAAGAAATGGTCGTGCCAGATCTCTGACAACGATGGTAGCTCATCTGCATAGGGGTTCTACGTGGATGCAGTATCTGAAGGAAGACTTGTTTCCATTGAAACTGAACAGTCAAGAGTTTCTGCGAAATGCTTCATGCGCTTGGTATAAAGACGGTCCCACGAATTCTCGTAAGTGGTAACTTAACAGTAGCATACATACATACTTACATATTGTCACGCCTTTATCCCCGAAGGAGTAGGCAGAGGTATACATTTTTGTCCTGTGTCATGTGTGCCCATTGCCGTGTAGAAATGGACAGCCGCAGGCTGTGGCGACCTGCTGTTGAAAATTTTCATAAGGCCTTCAACCAGGCTTAATGACTGCCATTTTACTGGAACCGGTACCAACGGCTTATCGTGCCTTCCAAAGCATCGAAACGCTTGAAAAATGATTATTCCACAAAGTGGTCACCCATCCAAGGATCACCTTTAGCGAATGTGGCTTAACGCAGTGATCGTTTACAGAACACTTAGAACACAGGCCACGAGCGCATTTAACAGTAGCAAGCTAGGAAAATAAATTTCAAAGCTTAACATACATACATATTGTCACGCCTTTATCCTCTAAGGGGTTGGCAGAGGCATATTAAACGCCCCCATTTCACCGTATGCATTTTTGTCCCACGTAACAGGTGGTAAGCCCATTGCCGTGCCAAAACTTAACACAGACTATATTTTATTCTGTCCGAACAAAATTTTACAGAGACTTTTTATTTATATCCTTTCTTTCCGTCTTACTATTCAGAGTCGATAAGTAGGTGGCTCAAATTGCCCTATCTCCAATTCCAATTCAAATTCTTTTTTCGGGTTCCAAGTCACGTAAAGCAATACATCGCCCGAGTCAATAGACTGCAATAGAACCCGACAGGTCATTGACCTTTAACATCCTATCCTTGTCTGTTTCTAGATATATCTGTAAAAATTGTTAAGACATAGCTTATTTTAGTAAACGTTTCAATTCAATATTTTAATAGGTAATTAGGGGCTAGTGTTTGTTTTCATTTAGCCCAAGCTATTTGTCCGACGTGGTGACTAACATGGATTTTATGACATCTAACGCGGGACCGCTCAGCGTGGAGATTGAGTCATAAAACTTTGCAATACTAGCAATGTGATGACTGCGGTGTATTGAGCTGAGATACTATTGTCACAAAATGTGGGTCGGTTTGCCAGCTTACTGTCAAATGGTCCAATTTAACGTAACGTAAATAATTTTATTTACCGAATACGTAAAGAAGTTATACGCAATATGGCAGGTTTGAATGAAAATGTCAGTGTTAAGCTGGAAAAAAGGCATGCTGCGTTGGTTTGGACACGGCCAACGAATAAGTGAGGAACGATTGACGAAGAATATATATTGTGCGAATGTAGAGGCTAGAAGGAGTGAGGGTAGACTGAGACTTACATAATGAAGACCAGCCGCGTCAGCAGATTGCTCAAAAACGGAAAAATCTAAAGTACTCGGATACCCAGTCGTGCATGTATGATGCGATTGATGAATCTGCAAGAAGCGAAAGAAGTATGCGTGGATCGCGAAGCTTGGCGATCTGTCCTCTCTGACCTACCCCGTCAGGGATACAACGTAAATAATTTAGTTAAATAACGTAGGTTTAGCGAATTTAGATCCCTTTATAAAATGTTGGATCTAAACTATCGGTTTCTCTAATAAAAATACTTTCGTATATTACAAACGTAGTATAAATACTAGGTTATACATGCGGCTCGGCAAAATATCGAGAAAGTTTAAGGAAACAAATACACATTGAGACCCGGAACGCAACCAGCCAGCGCAGAACCGGTTCTTCACCGCCCTCCTCCACCGTGTCGACGCGGGCCCCACTTGGCCGTTTTACAGCACTCGCTTAAGACATACCTATTTACTTATCATTGTACCAAAGCTATCAAATTTTTATTTTTTTAATTGTTAGAATTTGGTTTCGTATTCACAAGCCCCGGATCTATCAATACTGATAAAAGATCTTAATGAGAACTAAGAAGTTACATTTAAAATTTACTTAAATTGAATCATACCCCAAGCTACGATATCTTGCCTCTCAATTTGCGATACATAAACTGAATAAGTATGCCTTGCGGAGGGCGCCTCACAAGTAGATAAACCTTATGTTTTAAGGAATTAATGGACGGTGGAATTAGATTACTGTTTTTGTTGTTTTGTAACTGATAGGGATGTTCTTAGATCGGCCTACATAAACAAACAAAACGATGGCCATTTAAATAAAGGAAGGAGGAGGAGGGAGCATACGCTCAAGTACCAGGAGAGGGAGAGGGAGAGAGAGAATATAAAATGCTAATTATGATTATAAATATAATTAATGCTAATTATGAATTAAGATTGACAAAGTAATTAAAAACATTTCTTTTAATCTACTAACAACCCACCTGCCTTCTCTAACAAGAAAAATAATTAAATAACTAATTTATATTTACAGGAAGCGAAAGAAGAATGCGTGGATCGCGATGCCTGCCGATCTTTAAGTTTAAGTAGTTAAGTTTAAGAAAATTATGAGCTAATTAACTAATACAAATGCATATTTTATACGTGAAATATATTATGTATTTATTTTATGAAGCGCTCGTGGCCCCGCGGTCTCAGTGTTCTGTAAACGATCACTGAGTTACGCAACTTTCACTGTGGCTGGTCCTCGGATGGGTGACCACTTTGTGGCATTTACATTCGCGAGCGTTTCTGTGCTTCGGAAGGTACTTTAAGCCGTTGGTCCCGGTTGCCAGTAAACTGGCAGTCGTTAAGCCTGGTTGAATGCCTTATGGGCGGCATGAAAAATTTCAACAGCAGGTAGCCACAACCTGCGTCTGTCTATTTCAATACGGCAATGGGCTCAACACCTATTACGTGGGACAGAAATCCACACGGTGAAAAGTGGGCATATAATATGCCTCTGCCACCCCTTCGGGGATAAGGCGTGATGGATATTTATTTTTATTTTTATACTGAAGACGTAGTACTGTGTCATTTGGTTTAATATAGAATAATGATATCACAGATAAATAAAAAATCTCATTCTTTACTGGTAGAAAAAATACCCAATAGAATAAACTTAAACATCGCTAAGTAAATAGAGTTGTTGACCTTAGCGTAATTATGCCGGTGTAATACACAATATTGAATTTACAAACAGTTTAAATACCTCTATATGTGTCTCGGCAATGGGCTTACCACCTGTTACGTGGGACAAAAATGCATATGGTGAAACGTGGGCGTTTAATATGCTAATATGCCTCTGCCTACTCCTTCGGGGATTAAGGCGTGATAATATATGTGTGTGTGAATATGTTTTAAAAAGGTATTTCTGCTTTTTTCTTTTCTCTACACTCACACTTGCCCACACATAACGTACGTTCTTTTTTAAAAACATTATATTTTCATTTCCTCAATTCAAACGACGTAGGCGTAGCCATTAATGCCGCAGTATATTATTTATGTGACCTCCATTTGTTACATATTTAGGCCTATTGTGTTGTACACCTATTTAAATGTAAATTTCGTCCAATAAGAATTCGCCGCTTTGATGAAAGGAGCACCGTGTTACTCATTTGTTATTCTTTTTTAATATACGAGTAATAATAAGTTGTGGAAATTCTGTTAAAATTAATATTAAAAAGTAAAGAAAATGGTTTTTGACCAAGGTAGGTACGTTCTCCGCGATTACTGAAATACTGAGGAGGCCCTTGACTGTACTCAGTATCTTCGAGCGAACGCTGAGAATCTTGGTGAGGGCAATGAGAGTATCACTTCATAATCAAACGAATTTGTGTCAGTAAGCTGGACACGTACCTCGTAGAGCTGTCAGCAAATACTCGTATTATTGAAAGGTGCGGAGTCTTCCTGAAAGGTGGGCTGACAACCAATAACAACAACAAGCGTATACATACTTGTGCTGTATGATCTAGGCAGCTGATAACATTCATAAATACTTCGTATATATTTCAATAGAACATTCTCTAAACTCAAAAACAAATATTTTCGGATATCTCAGCTGCGGCAATCGCACACACTACCACTGCACCACCAAAGTTGAAAACAAATAACACGGGCATGATTAAGTGTCAGTTCTTTCTGGGAGAGGTAGACCAAAGACGATATTTTTTTGGTGCACCATTTTTGGCGCCTCCACTCCATTTCGTCCACCTGTAAGTTATCACTATTATGTTCTTTAAATATTTTGTAAAGTCTTATTCTAATGTTATTTTTTCCTTGCCGCAACTCTGTGCGAAAGCCCTAGGAACCTACTAAGATCTACGTATCAACACTTTGTTTTAACAGATTTCTTACATTGTTTGAACTTCAAATTGCTTTTCTTCGAACATTAAACATTATTCTTAACTCCGTAACTGTATAAAGAGATTTATCTTGCGAAAACTTCTGCTCATCTCCTTTGACTCGTACATCTCACTTACAATAATGGATATAAAGTATAAAGTGGAATATAAAGCTTTGCAAATATAGTACGTTACTCACAATGAATTTAAATAATACTTTGATAGGTAGCCTCTGATATCTAAGAGACAACCTTTAAATTGTATTATTTATACTGTTGATTGATGGCGCTTGGTGGAACTTGCTACACATATTAAATAACACCACTTATACTGGTACACAACATTTACTTTGTAAACCTGACCGGTTTCGCCTCACGGCATTCTCAAAGGTACACAATATGATGACTGGACCTAGAAAGTATACTAAAACTAATAACCGTACAACGTAGGTATATCGACATTACAAGTTACCAGTTTAGAAATTTACCCCAAAATTAGAATACAATTTTATATTTGAAAAAAATTAAATACTACAAATCATAATATATTTAAAATTTTAGAATTGCAAATGTCAAAGTGTCATATTATTCAATGTCAAGAATTTAAAATGTCAAAAGTATTAAATGTCAAGATATTAAATTGTCACAATTATTAAATATTAATTAGGTACTAAATTACCTAGATTTGTCATATTGAACTAATGAATCCTCAGCCTCCAAAACTTCATGCCTACTATAAGTTACATAAACCTGATGTTCCTATCCGTCCAGTAGTTGCATATACCGCAGCACCAGCGTTCAAAATGGCAGCAGAGGTTAACCAACTGTTTAAGCAACATACAAGCTTTGTACCTACTAATAGTATAAAAAATAGTCTCGAACTTGTAAGAAAGATAAAAGATATTCATGTACCAGACAAAGCGATGTTAATTTCTTTTGATGTAAAGAATCTGTTTCCGTGCATCCCTCTAAATGAGTGTAAAGTAGTCGACCCACAAATATCCATAGATTTAGAACATGCCATATCTGTATGCCTAGACCAAAATTATTTTTTAATTTTGTAATAAATTTTATAAACAGATAAATGGCCTCTCACCTCTTTGTGCAGACATTTTTATGAATTACATCGAGGAGCAGATTTTAAGAAACAATGTTTGCAAGCCATTTATTATTTATTGGTATAGATATGTAGATGGCATTATTTGTTTGTGGACCGGAAGTGTAGATGTAAATTTTCTTGACATTACCATTAGTTTAATTAATCATAGACATACTTTTAAAGATTAAAGAAAGCCCACATTTACTGATAATGTTATACATATAAACTCTAGGCACCCGACAAGTCATAAACATGCTGCCTTTCACTCAATGGTGCATCGATTACTTTCGATCCCAATGTCGCAAAATGACTTCGAAGAGGAATTAGCATGGATAAAAACAATAGCGAAAAATAATGGTTTCCCATTTCAATTAATAGACAAAATGGTGAGTAGAAAGAGAGCAAGGGCTGTCACAGATTAAGCGTATAGAAGAAGAATACCCACGACCGTGAATACACAAAGAAAACGATGGGCTCGCATACCTTACATCGGTAATATTTCATATCAATGCGCTAGGAAGCTATCTGAATACAAAACCGGCATATTATACCACTCATAACCTAAGCAATTTATTTTGTAACAGTAAGGATATAACTCCTGTGGAACAAAAAAGTGGTATATATGAACTGACATGTGCCAATTGCAATAAAAAATACGTTGGCCAAACCGGCAGATGTTTTCAGACTAGAGTTGCAGACAATGTCAGTGGCTGGAGACTCAAAAAGACTGATTCCAATTTTGCAGAACACCTAGTAGCAGAAAAGCATTGTTTTGACCCAAAAGCGAATTTCAAGGTGCTCCATTCTTGTGACAAAGGAAGGAAAATGAATGCTCTCGAAGCACTCGAGATAGGTATATATATAAGTGCAGACCCAAACATTATTTTAAATCAACAGTTGGATTTAAATAGTTCACCCTTATTACATTATTACAAGTGATGACATCTATATATTTATACTATTAACACAGAATATGTAAAAAAATATATTTTTAGTTAACCAAATAATGTTTGTAATTTGTGTAGTTAATGACATAGTTCAATATGGCAAATCATAGTAATTTAGTACCTAATTAATATTTAATAATTGTAACAATTTAATATCTTGACATTTAATACTTTTGACATTTTAAATTCTTGACATTGAATAATATGTCACTTTGACATTTGCAATTCTAATATTTTAAATATAATTATGATTTGTAGTATTTAATTTTGTTCAAATATAAAATTGTATTTTCCCTAATTTTGGGGTAAATTTCTAAACTGGTAACTTGTAATGTCGATATACCTACATTGTACGGTTATTAGTTTTAGTATACTTTCTAGGTCCAGTCGTCATATACCTTTGAGAATGCCGTGAGGCGAAACCGGTCAGGTTTACAAAGTAAATGTTGTGGAACAGTACAAGTGGTGTTGAAGTACTATGACCAGTATAACGAGATACATGACGATATACATAAAATATGTATATCATCATGTATCAGCTCTTGCGTAAATAGAAATACATCACGCCTTTATCGCCGAAGTTTCATTAGCAAAGGCATAATATACGCGCACATGTCACCGTATGCATTTTTATCCCACGTAACAGGTGGTGAGGCCATTGCCGCGTTGAAATGGACAAGAGCAAGCTGTGGCGACCTGCTGTTAAAATTTTCAAGCCGCCTATGAGGCCTTTAATTGAGCTTAACGACTGCCGTTTTACAATCAACCGGGACCAACGGCTTAGCATGCCTTCCGAAGTAAGGAAAATGCCCGCCGCCAGCGCTGCTATATAGATATGTTGTAGTTTGAAATAAATTATATTATACCTACCTAAATATCTATCTTACTTGAGTAACTTCTAAAACAGGTACTTACAAACCTTTGAGGGTTTTATATAATTCATTCAACCATGAAACTTGGCTCGTCAAAATTAAGTGACAAAATCAACGCCGGGTTAACTGCCTACATACTTGAGATGCTAATCTCATTAAAATCTCATTGACACAGGGAAGCTGTCCTCGAAGAAGGCTTATGTTAGAGACATCATATTTTCATTAAATTCATCTGACAAGCTTTAGTTATCACCCCTCTGTAATTGAGCGCCTCTGGAGAGGAAAGATTTCTTAAATAGCTGTCGACGCTGTCACAATAGGCCTCACTCACTCACTCACTCACTGTAATAATGGATAGCCAGTGTAGTTGAAAAACACTTTTTGAACAAAATCCCATAATTATTACCTATGTCACGGTACGAACAAAACTTTGTACGTGCCTCTTCAGCCATCGTAGGGATTAGGTTGGATTTTGATATTATTTCACAAGAGTCGAGTTGAAGGTGAAAAATTTGTTGGAAAGCGAGAGAGTTAGAGTTAAGTATAATTGAAATGAACCCTTATTATCTGTAAAAATGTTTTATTGGAAACACTAGTTTTCTACCGTGGTTTGTCCGCATGGATATAAAAGTAGCCTATGTTTATCATTTGGGTTAAAATCACAAAACAAGAGACGACTTGCTCCATATATTTCATACTTACAACCAAGCAAGTTCGGGAGCGTCATCGTTTTTCATACGATTACACTAACTACTACAGGCAAGAATAGTGGCAGGTCTCATATGCGATTTTCTCATACAGTTTGACGTTTACGGCATTATTGTTACTTTTGTCTTAGCTAGGCGCGAGCGTGAGGGAGCGAGCAACATTCCTTGCTCAGTGGTTTATATTATTTGCAATAGTAAATTAAAATCACCGAAAATATAATAAATCTAATTCCCCACAAATAATGTGAAAACAGAAAATAAAACTTATCAAGTTGCCGATCTATTAACTATCTTCACGCTGTAGCACTGACGGGGTAGTCAAAGATGACAGATCGCCAGGCTTCGCGATCCAAGAACTGGCAACTAGAATAGCTCTAATTTTGATATGATTTTAAACACAACATTGATTTTGTTTTTTTTTTGTTTTGTATAAATTCATTTTACACACAACATTGATTTTGTTTTGTATTAATTCATTACTATATAATTGGTCAAACATCATGTAACTCAAACTAATGTAATTACTGGCGGTTAGAAAAGAGTGGCCATGAGTTTTATTGCCAGGTTCTTCCTCAGGCTCTACCTATTGCTTTGCGAATTTGGCAGTCAATGTAAATGTAGAAGCAATAATCTTGACGTTCATAAGTGTTACTTTGTGACCTACATGAATAAAGATTTTTCATTTCATTTCATGCATACTTCTTTCGATATCTGCAGATTCATTAATTGCTTCATACATGCACGTCTGGGTATCCGAGTACTATTGTCCTTCCATTTTTGGGCAATCTGCTCACGTGGTCTTCATATGTAAGTCTCGGCCTACCCTGACTCCTTTTACCCTCTATTTTCATGCAATAAATATTCTTTGTCAATCAATCCTTACTCATTCGTTGAACGTTTCCTTTTCCAGATTAATGCTTTACACTTAACGTTGATCTATTAATATAGTAAAAGCAAAACCTAAGTGATAAACATCGCATCGCGTAATCGAATGTCACATCGCAATTTCATTATGTTCTGTGGATTGTAGCCGATATATATTTGCGCTTTACATAGGATGTTTTGGATTCTTTTCCCTGAAACATAACAGAAATATAATTAAAGAATACCAATTTGAGACCAGAAATATTTCAAATACATCTTCACGCGGAACAGAAATTTTGGCCACTTGGGGACAACATACATGCATACATATTGTCACGCCTTTATTCCCGAAGGGGTTGGCAGAGGCATACTATACACCCACATTTCACCGTATGCACTTTCGTCCCACGTGACAGGTGGTGAGCCCGTTGCCGTGTTGAAATGGACAGGCGCAGGTTGTGGCGACCTGCTGTTGAAAATTTTCAAGCCGCCCATAAAGCCTTCAACTGTACTTAACGACTGCCATAGTACTGGCAACCAGGACCAACGGCTTAACGTGCCTTCCGAAGCACGGAAACGCTTGCAAATGTAAATACTACAAAGTTCACGAACACAAAATATATTATATTACAAAGAATATATGATATTAGACCAAAAAGTAGGGTGAGCGCTCGTGGCCCCGCGGTCTCAGTGTTCTGTAAACGATCACTGAGTTACGCAACTTTCACTAATATGGCTGGTCCTCGGATGGGTGACCACTTTGTGGCATTTACATTTACGAGCGTTTCCGTGCTTCGGAAGGCACGTTAAGCCGTTGGTCCGGGTTGCCAGTAAAATGGCAGTCGTTAAGCCTGGTTGAAGGCCTTATGGGCGGCTTGAAAATTTTAACAGCAGGTAGCCACAACTTGCGTCTGTCTATTTCAACACGGCAATGGGCTCACCACCTATTGCGTGGGACATATAATATGCCTCTGCCACCCCTTCGGGGATAAGGCGTGATGGATATTTATTTTATATTTTCTTTAGACAAAAAATCGTATCAGAAGTTTAATTTACAACCATTTCGCTTTTTTTGCGCCTATTATTAATTTTCAGTAAAACCTTATAGTTTTTGTAATTGAGAGACTGGATGTTTATAGACATTAAGTATATAATCTCGTAGCCCCTTTTCCTACTCAGCGTTTGTTAAACGATCGCGTATGCTCAAATCAATCCTCGATGGAATTTCTAGTTACGAGTGTTAACAACTTGATTATGTCCGTTTTTTAAGGCAAAACGCTGAACACTACATTTCATAACATTAACGCCTTTATACGCCTACGTTTCGCTCTAGCATCATTGTTCTACGTAAAATTAGAAGTATTGCCGTGTTGAAATGGTCAGGCGCATTTTGTGGTGATCTGTTGTTGAAATTTTTTAAACTGCTCATATGGCTTAAACTTGGTTTAACGACTGGCATGTTACTGGCAACCGGGACCAACAGCTTAACGTGCCTTTCGAAGCACGAAAACGCTCATGAATAGAAATTCTATCACAATAGTGAAAGTTGCTAACGCAATAACCGTTTACAGAACACAGGATTGAGAGAACTAATGAAGTGTTAGCTAATAGTATGCCTCTGCTTATACCTTCAAAGATTTCAAAATATTATATAGGTACATTAACTCTGCATATATATCTGCTGTTACAAAGAGCACCCCAATATTGTACTCGTATTGACAGCTATAATAATAGAAAAGGTCCCAAATTCCTACCCACTATGTCAATGACGGCACGCGATAACCCAGATAATTCTTTGACAACAAGGTCAATATTGAATAAGGCTTGGACGCGTTGTTTACCAACTTTCTTTTGTTGCTGCCTCATCTCGAAGATCAACTTAATTTTGTGTCGTAAATGTATGTACTTGAGCGAATTACACTCTTATTAGACACCACTTAAATCGCAGACATGTTAAATATAAACTGAAACAAGTCTTTTCATGGATTTATTACCAAGTTTGTGGCGGGAACAATAGAGGAGACATTTTACAGACACCGATTAAATAAATAAATAAATATAAATAAAATAAATAAAATAAAATAAATATCCATCACGCCTTATCCCCGAAGGGGTGGCAGAGGCAATGATATGTCCACTTTTCACCGTGTGGATTCCTGTCCCACGTAATAGGTGGTGAGCCCATTGCCGTGTTGAAATAGACAGACGCAGGTCGAGGCTACCTGCTGTTGAAATTTTTCAAGCCGCCCATAAGACCTTCAACCAGGCTTAACGACTGCCATTTTACTGGCAACCGGGACCAACAGCTTAACGAGCCTTCCGAAGCACGGAAACGCTCGCAAATGTAAATGCCACAAAGTGGTCACCCATCCGAGGACCAGCCATAGTGAAAGTTGCGTAACTCAGTGATCGTTTACAGAACACTGAGACCGCTAGGCCACGAGCGCTTCTAATATAAATAAAAATATCTTTATTTTGCATAGACCATTTCAACGGCGCTTACAAAATGTCATACACTAAAACTAAAGAAAAAATAATATATTTAAAGTGACCACCTGAGAAGAATCGGCAAGAAACTTAGGAAGGCTTTTTTTATGGCCTATTTACAATTTAATATTTTAATTATGTATTTTATGACTATAATATTTTATTTGCCAGCTTATCATTTCCAGGCATCCCTGTCCTGTAAATAGTCTTTAATGGAGACCTTTTTCACAAAGCTTTGTTTTAAAATACTTTTTAAATTTATTTAATGGTAAATTTACAGTTACCCTGGAAAGAATCGCCAATCTTATGCAGCCGACTGTGGTGAACTGAAAGATTGTTTTTATGTCACTAGACATAAGAAAAATCTATCACAGTTTACTAAACTCTGTGATATACATAATATAAACACTAGTTTATATTAAGTATATCACAGAGTTTAGTAAACTGTGATAGATTTTTATGAACATACATAAGATTGGCAAAAATATATTGTGATGCTACGGTTAGAAAATTTATTTCTTTGAATTTTTCTAGGAGGGAGACTCTGAGGCCCAAATTATAAACTGCGCGTACAGCCCGCTTTTGAAAAACATAAATGTTATTGACATCTGCAGCACTCCCCCAAAGGAGAATACCGTAAGACATAATACTATGAAAATAGCTGAAGTAAACCATTCTAGCTGTATCCACATCTGTTAGAGTCCTGATCTTTTTTACAGCGTATGCAGCCGAACTTAACCTAGATGCCTTCTTTTCTATGTGTGGGCCCCACTGCAAATTGGCATCAATAGTTATACCAAGGAACACAGTTGATTCCACAAACTCTAACACTTGTCCATTAAGTTGAACATTGGCCGTAACTTGTTTTACATTTGGTAGAGTAAATTTAATACATTTAGTTTTGTTTTCATTTAGGCAAAGATTATTTGAGCTGAACCAATGAACTACTCTCGTGATTGCATTGTTTACATCGTCAAAATTACCAAATTGTCTTCTAATTTTAAAAATCAATGAGGTATCATCTGCAAACAAAACAATCCTATTCCTGTCCCCTACATAAAATGGTAAATCATTAATATAAATGAGAAACAAGAATGGCCCAAGTATCGAGCGCCCTTTTGTAAAACCAAACTGTTTTGTATGAAATATTTTATGAATTTCATAATGGGATAGCATATGATTCAAAATTATTGTTTCAAATACTTTGCTCAAAGTTGGCAGCACTGACACTGGTAGGAAATTAGACGGGTCTGTAGCGCTGCCAGCCTTGAACAAGGGTATGACTTTGCTGTGTTTCATTAAATCAGGAAATATTCCACTAGAAACACAGTCATTAAACACAGTTGCTAGATGGGGCGCAATGACCTCAATTATACATGATGCAGTTTTGACTGATTATCCCCAAAGGTCCGCGGTTTTCTAAATTTCAATACATTTAAAAGTTTTTATAATATCCTGAGCGCAAATATCTGTGAATATAAATGCATCCCGGCAATAAGGAACAGATTCTTCTAATAAATGTCCAGAGGAACTGGAAGACGCTTGGAGAGATTTAGTCGTCAAAATAGGTACATTATTGAAGAAATGTTTAAACTCCGTCGCCACTTCCAGGTCCCCTGTAACATGGCAACCATTTACTTTTAAGTGGAAATTCCTTTCTATCACCATAGATCTAACGCATTCAGAGTTAATGATATTCCAAGTCATTTTTATTTTATTAACAGAATTAGAAATTTTATTTATAATGAAGTTTGACTTTGCAAGATAACATGTTTGTTTAAATATCTTAGAATAATTTTTAACATATTCCTGAAAGGTTTGGTTAAAATTATATGATTTTTCTGAATATAATTCAAATAATTTGTTTCTACTTTTAAAGATACCTGGTGTAGCCCAGTCACTAAAAACAGGACGACGGGCAATCTGTAGAGTTTTTGAGGTAAAAACTTTGCCAAACTCATCATTAAGCAAATGAAATAAGTGTGTATATGACTGATCTACACAAGTGAAGTCAGGTAGATATGGCAATGTCTTTACAATATTTTCTTTAAAAATATTCAAACGACTTTGGTTAATTAAATATGTACCATTTAAATTGTTTTTTGCAAACTTTATTACTAGTTTTAGGAAACTTTATCCATTGGCCACGATGATCTGACTCTACAGGATCCACAATACCTTTATTTATAGGTTTAATATCAGTAAAAATATTATCAATACATTTTGCACTGGTGGCTGTAATACGAGTAGGTTCTAAGAATGTACTATGCAGATTAAAGGATTTAAATAATTTTTTCATTTTATTTCTCTCTGATGGAGTTAATGATGTATCTAGTATATCAACATTAAAATCTCCACAAACTATTATAAATTTCTTAGAACATTGGCATTTGAACAGTGCTTCTTCAAGCTTTTCTTCAAATTTAATGTAAGGAGCATCAGGGGGACTGTATACACTTAACAAGATGATATGCTCAAACTCAATACTGGCAATCTCAATAACTCGCTCAATGGAGAGGGCTACTAAATCCTTACGTTCTTTAAATTTTAAGTTTTTATTAATTAATATTAAAGAGCCTCCACGTTTAGAATGTTTTCTATAGAACGAGCTAGCAACCTGGTGATTTATGAAGTTCAACAATGTGATTTCATGATCTTTTAACCAGTGCTCTGTAGCACAAAAAATATTAATAGAATTTGCATTAATGTACAGCTCCAACTCTAAATCTTTACCATTTATTAAACCTCTAACATTATGGTGCACCAGGTTTATAAAAACAATATTTTTATTAAGATTATTCTCAGGGGCCAAAGTCAACTGGCCAGATTTATTATCTGTTGTCCTATAAACTAGTTTTTTGGAATTACATTTTACAAATGTGAAGTGTCAAAATTATCCTGCTCAATAAAAGCAGTTGTACTTGCCAATATTTTACTTGAAAAATTAAAAAATTAGATAGCAACAGAGCTACCTTTCGTTGTAAAGTTTTTGATAGAAAATATCTATCTAATGTCAACAGACTATTATTATTGAAAATAATATTCTAATTTTAAATTTCCGCGTTCCGAACCGGTGGTCACTTTAAATATACAATTTTTTTCTTTAGTTTTAGTGTATGACATTTTTTAGCGCCGTTGAAATGGTCTATGCAAAATAAAGACATTTTTATTTTATATACTTTTATTTTACTTTCAAAAATATTTATAAGTTTGTCACTATTAATATTGCCCCTTCTACCAACCAGCACCACTATAGTGGACTGCATGCAGTGTGTACCAGTCAAAATAAAATCTATAATTTTAGAGTAAGAAGCACCTGGATATGTATGATTTATTACAGAATGACCTGATAAATGGTGTCCAAAATTTTTACCTATTTCATCGCAATACTCTATGGTTTTTTCATTATTTTTTATTTGCAACTTTTCTATTACAGATACCTCGCTGGTACTGCTTGAACTTAATATACTAGTATCTACACTGCACACAGTTTTAACTGGTGATGAAGTGAGTTTATCACCAGATGTTATTGAATGTGCAAGTGATATATTACTATGCAATGTACCACCGCACATTTTTTCATTTAGGATTAAAGAACTTGTTTGCTCACCAATTCCATCACTGCATATATTTTTTTTACAATTCAACGGTGAGGAGGGAACATGGCCAGCGGATATTAAATGGTCATTTTGACAATGACATGAATTTACTAATTTACCTATAGCTAACACCTGTTCCCTACTCTGTTTCTCTGCCGTTTCATATTTATATGTAATTGCTTTTAAAGAGTCTTGAAGCCGGTCAATCTGATATTGAAGGGCCCGTGTATCTGTTTTGTACTGTAGTGCGACAGTGTCCAGTTCTAACATATACATATTAACCTGGTCAATCAGTTGCAATCTCTGTCTATTAAGTGACATACTATTTATAAAAAACTTATATTTATGTATCATTTTTTTAGATTTAGTAATAAAATTTTAATTTTTAAATATTTCTTTAACTTATTTTTACTACATTTAATAATTTTCAACGACTTAGAACAGCCCCCGGATTCATCATCAGAGGTGAGGTCTATGATAATGGAGGGGTGAGCTTTAGTAGTACTATGCTTGTAGCCATCAGTTCATCGAACAAACTCTGATTAGATTGAACCACATTGCTCTGTTTCTCAGCTTCAAGTTGTGATATTTTAATCTCTGATCGTTGTAGCTCCTCCTTAAGTACTGCAATTTGGTTCAGAGCTTGTTCGTAATGATCCCTACTATAGTCGAAACTGTCAACTATAAGTTGTAGCCTATCCCGATCCTGTAAGGTATCAGTAAACAGTGAATGCAACTGTGCCAGTTCTTTCTTGAGCTGTCCGTTCTTACTTAAAATACCAAGCAGTTCTAATTCATTTTCGTCTCTTTCCTTGTTAAGTTTATCGCATTTCTCCCTCATAATTTGTAACTCTTTCAACGTTAATTGGAGCCTTGTCTCTTGCTGATTAGCCAAGGCCTTACGCGTCATTATCATATTAACAGTACTCGACATTTTTAATTATAATTACGTACTACAGAATCAGTGATTATTAGCAAAAAAGAGTAAGAAAGGCGAAACAAAAACAAGGTAATGTTCTATTCATAGAAAGTTACAAAAACAATCTATTAGTGGACATGTGAGAATGTAAAAGTAAACACACAAACCTTGATTTAAACAACTATAACTTTCAAAAATCTTGCCTAACCCAAGTACTTATTTTAAATATTGAAATTTTTTTTCCGATGTATAACTGTCACTGCACCGGTACAATTTTAAAGTTTATATTTATCTACTTTTATCACAAATAGATTATGTAACACTTAATATACTATTTTTTGGCAATGAGGAATTGGTTTTTACTTAAAATTATAATTATTTTTGTAATATTACAATATAAAATACGGAGCCAATTCTAATCAGCTGTTATGCCTAGGGTTGCCACAAGAAATAACTGGAACTTATGAACTTATGACCCAAAAAAACATTTGTAAATCACTCAAATATTATTTCCAACCTGAGAATCGAACCCGGGACCTCAGTCGCGGCAGTCGCACACACTTCCACTGCGCCACCGAAGCAGTCTTAAATAACAAAACTAAATAAAAACCTAACCACTCCGGGAGTGCCGACAGAAGTGAAAACTCAATTTATTAATAATTTATTTATCTAGACGCGTTGGTACATGCATATATGCACACACTATAGCTGCGTATCGTAACGGGGTGTAGCGAGTCCAGAGATTTATCTCATCTAAAAAATTGCGTACCGGGATCGACGTTAATGATGATGATGATGAAAAATAAATCTACACTGAAAGACTCCTAATTGATTACACAGCATTATTTAATAAGACCTGTAGATGACCGGAATCAACGTTAGATGATGATGATGATAATGGTCGCGAGTCCAGAGATTTTATCTCATCTAAAAATATGCGTACCGCGCTAAAAGAAGTTTTTCCTTCAAAAATTGACCGGGATCGACGTAAAGATGATGATGATAAAAATAATTCTACACTGAAAGAGTCCTAATTGATTACACAGCATTATTTAATAAGACCTGTAGATGACCGGAATCAACGTTTGATGATGATGATGATTATGGTCGCGAGTCCAGAGATTTTATCTCATCTAAAAATATGCGTACCGCGCTAAAAGAAGTTTTTCCTTCAAAAATTGACCGGGATCGACGTAAAGATGATGATGATAAAAAATAATTCTACACTGAAAGAGTCCTAATTGATTACACAGCATTATTTAATAAGACCTGTAGATGACCGGAATCAACGTTGGATGATGATGATGATGATTATGGTCGCGAGTCCAGAGATTTTATCTCATCTAAAAATATGCGTACCGCGCTAAAAGAAGTTTTTCCTTCAAAAATTGACCGGCATCGACGTAAAGATGATGATGATAAAAAATCTTACGCTTTTTCGATCAGGACACGTGACCCTGACGCGAGTTTAAGACTTTATACCCAACGCCGCTAAAGAAGTTTTCACTTCAAAAATTCTTAAGATAGATTATGATTCTTACCGCTAGATTAGTGTTAGCTCAGACTGTCTTCACGAGATACCCTAAGACCATTGGTTTTAACGCAATATGCACTCGCCAAATAGTTGTGTTACAGCAGACAGGAGCACTTCCACATGCACTGAACTTCAGTTTAGATTAAAAACTAGCATACGAGTATAACCTCTTAGCTTTCTGTTCCAAAGAATATTTGTAACGCGATTCCATAGCGATCGGGGAGTCCTATCCCATAAAAAGGCTGAACCGTCGGAGATGCTCTCTGGCCAGGGTTTAAACTACATACGTGAGACCTTTCAGAACTTTCTATTTCGTGTCCACATGACAATCAAATCATGACTTGCTTTCTAGAATCTTAGGTAGGTGCCTAGTAATTACAAAAAGCTAAACTAAAAACTATTGCTGTCATCGTCAAAACTGGCAACTTTTTTAATGGCAGTATTGCCGTGTGCATTTTGGCCCGAACACATATGTTCCAATCTAGAATTAGACCTGGAGACTTCAGTAACGGCAGCCACACGCTTCACCAGCGAGGGTAATTATGTAGAAGAAATGAACTTACGTATCGGTTCCCTGTAGGGCTGAACGAAGAAGATATTTTATTGAGGCGCGCCATTTTCAGATCCGCCTCTCCATATTGCGAACTTCTCAGTTAAAATATCTATCATGTTTTTAAAAAAAGTGATAAGTTTTATTAACATGTCTATTTTTAGGCCAGACAATGTGAGTAGTTTAGTAACTGTCTAGTTCAAGGTGTAGATACCCTTTTAATTTCAATGTTAATTCGGCAACTTTTGGGACTATTAATCCCACCCGCATTGCCATTACTGTCACTCCTGTAAGCCAGGATCTACAGCAATGACTAAGATCAGAAAAGTTACACCGAGCTCGATCTCGGTGAAGTCCCAGGTCAAGTTAGTGTCATGGAACACGCATCGAAATTAATCAGAATATTAATTATATTAATCATTCATTAATATAATTAATATTTCATATTTGCTCATACCTTTTGTCTTCATTGTTAAATCAATATAATTATACATCACAAAGTCGGTTCTAACAATTAGGTAAGCTGAATAATTTCACTCACTTAATATACTTCATCATCATCATCCGAGCGTCTGTCCCAGTTGCGTCTTGCGACGCCCGGGGTCCGCTTTCCTACATTTTCTCCTCCACTTCGCACGGTCTTCGGCATCCCCTGTAGTGAGACCATTGGCACGCATGTCATCCCTTACGACGTCAAGCCAGCACTTCTTGGGTCTTCCCCTCTTACCGGGACCCGGCGGGGCTGAATCACTTAATATACTTCATTTAGGTATTAAATTGTCATAATTAGACATTGAATTATTAATCTGTATAAGGAAACTTTATATAAAGTTTTAGTAGACTATATCTCTATCTAGAAACAAGTAAATAAAAGAAAGTGAAAATATTCGTTGAAAGCTCAACAAAAAAGCAGCAAATTGTCTGTTTATGTGATACAAATTTGGGGCTCAAACGCTTGGATATGAAGTATGGGACAGCTTTACTGAGTTATGTGATGTAAAATATAAAATATGTAATAATGTAAAAGCCTAGTCCTAAGCCGGGCCATTACTCTTGTCAAATCTACCTACTAGATCTAATTTAGACGTGTTCAAGTTAAAAGCTTTTGCGAAAGGGAATATTTGACGAGATTATGATTTAATTTATAGTGTTTACATTATTTGTCAGTACATTTATTATGGTACAATACCATGATAAAATTCATAGTAGTTTCATAATCTGGATACAGATTTTAAAAAATGTACTCTTCTTCACTCTCTTAGGTCCCTCTTTCTAGAAGATTTCTATGATTCTTTCATTGGGTCGAAAATAAAAAAAAAACATCAATACCGACCCTTTCATATCAACATAAGTATGGCCTTTATTGTGAAGAGAATTTCTATTCTCACTAACTCTAAGGTGAGTATTCCAGACCGTTTCTCAATACTCGATTAACGCTTGAGACTAGATTTTGCCGTATAAAATCTACTCTCAAGTGTTTCTTGAGTGTTGGTAAACGTTCTGGAATACGGCCCTAAGAGGCGTAGGTATAAGTTTCTTGGACTAGCGGTCGAAGCTATTATAGTGGCCCGTTATCGTGCACACTACACAACTACTACGCCCTTACTACATAATATACATCAATTCCTATATAGGGCAGATGGAAATAAACCCATAGCGCGATACGACACTGGTGTACCACACCATCTTTCATTAACTAATCTTGGGTGATATATTCATGTTTTCCGTTCATGTCAATTGTTTAAACATACGAGCCTTGTAAAAAGATGGTTAAATTTATTTATACCATGCTTTGCCTAATGGCTTCCGGATCTTTTTAAAGAAATATCATAACTTTTACTCACTTCTCGACGTTTCGGCCGTTTCGGCCATACTGAAATAGACGTCATGTGTAGACTCCAACCACGAGATTTACTCGTTAGTCTAGTTAATTCCTTACTCTACCTGGTTTTGAAGCGCAGTGTTTAGTTTTATTGGGCTGTTTGGAGCAGCTATCACTTTGCTTTTGATTTACGGCATTGTTATGTAGGAGCGACTAGGTAAGAGATGATGATGATAAGGGAAAAAAAGTTGTTTATGCTTACCTATAATAATTATTACAATACACTTTACTAATTTCTTTTCTTTTGCTCCAAACGAAACTGTAGAGAGAGAGAAAATTAAAATGTATTGAAGCTCGTGACTAATTTAATAAGAAGCTAATTAGTGTAAGTTCTCGAAACTGCTTAACGTAGGTTGCCGGGATTGCGATGGTTAGCTTTTCCGTTCACCTACTACTTCTATTTTTGTGCCGTAACGTTATAACTCAATACGCATGGTAACATAGGTATAGTCGCGCTTTTACCCAAAGGGTTAGGTAGAGGCGTACTGTTTCACCAGTTGTTTTCAAACCTTGGTAGTAGGTGATAAGTTACTCGTCATGAAACATTTTTGGCGAGGCTAATATTGTTAGTTCTAGAAGCGCTCGTGGTCTGTGGCAGCTTGAAAATTTTCAGTAGCAGGTCGCTATGAACTGCGCCTGTCCATATCAACACGGCAACGCGGCTCGCCGCCTGTTAGCATAAATATTGTTACGCCTTTATCCCCGAAGGGGTAGGCATTTCACCATGTAACAGGTGGTGAGGCCATTGCCGTGTTGAAACGGACAGGCGCAGGTTGTGGCGACTTGCTGTTGAAACTTTTCAAGCCGCCCATAAGGCCTTCAACTGGGCTTAATGACGGCCATTCTACTGGCAACCAGGACCAACGGCTTAACGTGCCTTACGAAGTCCGGAAACGCTCGCAAATATAAATGCCACAAAGTATATAAATTTAGTGCTGTTTATAATATCACCACGTTTAGTTAGACGTAATAACAGAATAGCATTTGGCAATCTCTTAATAAAAATAAGAACATTTTAGAGAAATTTAGTTTAGTGGTTTCAACAACAGAATTAGCACCATTAGCTATGATTTAATTTATCTAGAAATTATAATTTCTATGTAATTGTAGTAACTCGCTAAAGTTTTCCAAGTTGATTTTAGGACTTGCTCTATACAACACAACACAATTTAAAATTCTCTACCTAATAAAGAAAAAATAAAATGTAGTCGCGTTGCTTGGTAAGTAGAAGCGAGTACATTATTAAGCCAAAGAGTCATCTTATTTTACGTCATTCGACATATCGTCTCACAGACAATACAAAATTTATGTCCATATAACCTAGGTTGTTATGTTCAGACAATGAACCACCCTAACGATTATTATTTCATCGATTGCGTATGAAACTGTGAGAGGAACACTTTCAATTTACGGTGAAGCACTCATATATGAAGTAAAGCATGTGTTAAAAGACAATTGAATTTAAAGTACGAGGGCTAATGGAATAACGGTGGAAGCCTTACAAAATTAATGGCATAAACATAGACCAGCGCTCGTGGCCCCGCGGTCTCAGTGTTCTGTAAACGACTGAGTTACGAAACTTTCACTATGGCTGGTCCTCGGATGGGTGACCACTTTGTGGCATTTACATTTGCGAGCGTTTCCGTGCTTCGGAAGGCTCGTTAAGCTGTTGGTCCCGGTTGCCAGTAAAATGGCAGTCGTTAAGCCTGGTTGAAGGTCTTATGGGCGGCTTGAAAAATTTCAACAGCAGGTAGCCTCGACCTGCGTCTGTCTATTTCAACACGGCAATGGGCTCACCACCTATTACGTGGGACAGGAATCCACACGGTGAAAAGTGGACATATCATTGCCTCTGCCACCCCTTCGGGGATAAGGCGTGATGGATATTTATTTATTTTACTTAGTTAATTGAACGTCACCGGTGGAGTAGTGGGTTGAGTTCTAGGACGATTTAACCAATGAACGCACTATCTTACCGTTTGGGCCTATACCCCGCTTGCCCCTTGCTAAGCATTTTTAGTTAAGGCTTGGTATTCCTGCCGAGGCCACGATTTTGAGTTTTTTAAAACAATGCGAATCGTAGAAAAAAGGGTTTTTGATTCTGAAAAAAATATATATCATAGTTAAGGATTTAATCTTGTCAAAATGGCTTTCTGTTACAAAATCTAATAAACTTCACTTGATAGAAAAACATTCCAAAGTTTCCCCCTTTCGTAATGTTTTTTCAATGCCAAATCTAAAGTACTGATAATTTTCATGAAATTTTTATACCCAACTACTGAATATTTGTAGACATAATCGCTTACTTTGACTATATACAGTGATTTTTATAGTGAAAATGTTTAAATAATACCAGATTCGCGCCGCTGACGCCTGATCAGTCGCGCGCTGGCGCTTACTGAGGTAGGACCTGTGTCAGGGTTATTCGTTGCTCGTTCCAATTCGATTGCTACTGCCAATCATTTTCACTGTGGCGTGCCAGCGGAAAATACATCGTCAATCTATCTTGACGGGGGCTGAGGAAGCGTTTTGGTGCCTATGCGACTTGGCCTACCTGCCCTTAAGTCGCTGTTCCGCGAACTCAGTCTATCGTACACGTTCGGAGCGTCATTCATTAAGAAAAAATGACGAAATGTGCTGGAAATGGTGTAAAAGTTATAGCGGTCGAACAATTAATGTTTGTTTTCACTCGTAAGTAAAAAATTATTATTTTATTTACATAACTATTTAAAAAATAAAACATTAATTATTGAAACATACCAACAACTTAATAGGCCTATATTCAATATACTTTCATTCTCTACGAGGAGCAGTCATATAACGGGAGAACCCAGTTTTGACTATTACATTGCATGCGTTATTATTTTCTAAGAACACTACATTTTGTTTTGAAATCCATCCTTAAATGGCAAAGTTATTTAATATTTTATTGAGCCTTATTAAGAAACGCGCGCATCCCGGCCGTGGATACTGATGACGTCATTCTACACAGTCCGTCCGCGCGCGATCGCATTCGTCCAGTACGCATATTCTTGGTTAGTAGTAAACGCTTTTGGTTTTTTTAAGTCTTGTGCATTGTTGGGTTATTGTTTCTGTGTTCTGTAATGATGAGCAACAAATTGGAAGATGGATTTAATATAGGACAGTCAAATAATCTACCTAAAGTAGATTCTTTCATGGCTTTTGAATATTTAAATAATCATGTGAAGTATACCAGCCCTGAAATCCGCGGTTGGAAGCTTCACAGGTAAGTACGTACCTAATTTAATATGTCTTAGTTAGTTCAAGCATACTTCTTTACATGGCAGGTGCGGTAGATAATCCTACTACAGTGGAATCTCGGTAACTCGAATGTCAAGGGAAATGCAAATAGGGTAATGTAGCCTGTTCGCGTCCACCGCCCAGTTCGCGTCCAAAAGATGGGGCACTCCTCAAAAACAGTTGGAAATAACCATACCGAGTAACTAACAAAAATAAACGGTATCTCTATATACTACACCTAAAATCTCTCATTTTTGTAAAGATACTTATCTCTTCTAAGTTGGTTTTCGCAAACTGGTCCACAGGTGGTCGCAATCTGGATTTTATGGACGCAAAATGGGTAAATCATATGTTTTGGCTATTAGTCTATTTATTCATTAATATATCAAACGGTTTGTCCAAAACTGTATAATAACTTTACAAGACTATATACAGAATATGTAAAATCCATTTTTCATTCGAAATAATTTTCTATCATTTTTATTTTCTTGCTCAAACCTACCAAGTCCACTAAGTGGACGCAAACTTAAACATATATAAGCTAGTCTAGGTATCTGAACAGCATAACTCACTCCATCATAAAAAGCAGCTGGACTCGCCCTCGCTTGGCGACCGTCAAGTACCAAGTACCTACATTCTTTCGTCCTACGGAGTTGAAGTTAATGTTTTTTTTAAGCAGGCATGATTTATTGCGATTTAGTAAGTGCTGGTCTCATGTTCACCTAAACATTATAGACCGGAAGTGTGCCATAGGTTTACTAACAGTAGCGGATACCTACCATATTCTTTTGTTTCGAAGCACTGAAATGGTGCAGTTGCATTAGGTGATGTGGTATAGATTAAAGTTTAATTTCGTATGATTATTACAGGTCTGTACGAGAGTCATATGGCGACGATGCCGTAGAATACGTCCAAGTCCAAAGAAATGAAAATATGTGCACAGTAAAGGCAAGAATAACACCGGACCATAAAGTAAAAAGTAAAGGTTATAGCTGCACTCTCAAATGTGATGAAAATAATAAAACGATACTTGATGTTGCATGCCATGATTGTGCTGCACAAAAAGGAGGTTGCAAATATAGTGTAGCTTTCCTTATGTGGATACACAGACACAGTGAAGAGCCGTCTCCTACTGAACAAAAATGTTACTGGGCCAAACCAAAGCTGGCCACAGTGGGCACAACCTTAAAATTTATAAAAGCCAAAGATATCTGTTCCAGCGCTGCAGATATTCATGATAAAGCTAATGTAAAAAGTGAACAATTTTTTAACGAACTAGTGCAGAAAATACAGTTAAATTCTATTAAGACTCAGTTAACAAGTTACGTTTCACAGAATGACCTTAAAAAACTATCATTGCATAGTTTGATAAATGATTATAAAAAAGAAGGTAATGACACGAACAGTGCACAAGGCTTCATTGATTATTGTACAACAAAACAAACACCAGAAAAGTGTTCAAAAATAGAACAAGAATCTCTCTCTATCTCAAGCTCAGTCTCCTTTATGGTATGGGATGCGATATTGCAGAATAACCGCATCAAAAGTACACGACGCCGCCCATTGCAAATCCCCTGATGGTTCATTAGTTGAGCAATTATTCGGTGCTATCATACCAGAAACTCCCGCAATGCGAAGAGGCAAAGAGATGTCAAAGCGGAAGTAGCGAAATTAAGAAAACTAGTTATCGAAAATGGTGGGCTCTTTTAAAAAAAATGATTGGCCTATTTTAGGTGCATCTCCTGATGGCTTAACACAAGAATATGTTATAGAAATAAAATGTCCCATGAGCTCACAAGGCAAAGAAAGCTTTATTAAAAATAATCGTCTCAAAAACAAATCAAAAGGTCAAATCCAGCTGCCAAAGTTTTTTTGCAACAAAACAAGGCTTTTCTGTGTTGCTGATAAAAATTTTGAAGCTAACAAAAAAGTAGAAATATTTGAAGAAGAATTTGATGAAATTTACTGCAAAGATCTTTTGGAAAAGTCCACAAGTTTTTGGAAGCACTTAGTCTTTCTTAAATTGGTTAAAAAACTTAGGTATTTATATGGATTTAACATTAAACAGGTGGCTTAAAATATTGTTTTATTTAAACTTGGTTTCTGAATAAGCAATCTTGAAGATTAATTACTCCACAAGCACATGTCACAACATAGTCTAATATTCTAACATAATCAATGTCTACGCATGAATGAGGTGCAATCATTTCAAACTCCCTTAAACGCCCTATACTTCTCTCGACGTGTACTCGAAGGGCTGCTATTCTTTTAGTTTCTAAAACTTTTTCTTTACTTAGTTTTGATCCTGAGTCAACACTAGGAGGTCTTAAAAGTTTGCAACCATGATGTTCGAGTAAATGAGCTATATTTTTAAATCCCCTATCAGCCATCACTACGTCACCGGGGATAACATCTGAAGAAAACCACAGTCTTCAAAGATAAGAGCGACCTACGTCCTTCCTCCATAACCTTCGGATATGAAGCTTATAAGTCCATCAGGTGTAATCGATATTAGATATTTTATAGTATAAGCATTCTTATATTGTGACCAAGTGAGCGCCTGATGTACAGCAGAGCTAGGTTTCTCGATTTGAATTTCGAAACAATCTATGATGCTGATAACTGTCGAATAACGCCTCCTGAAAGGTATCGAGAGATTTGAGCGAATATCATCGCGAGGAGGAATAAAAATCAGTTTTTCCATGCATTGAGCAACCTTAGGTATTGTTTCTTTGAAATTTCTAGCTACAGTAGATTCCGAAACTCCAAAATGAACAGCAACAACGGAATTCGGTTCTCGCCATTTCAGTTTTTTCAAGCTCAGTAACACATCCATCAGGGGCCTCTCAACATTTTCACTCAAATAGTCTAGACAGAAATACACTTGCAATGGTAATCCGAGAAAAAGCTTTGGTTCTCTAGATATAGACATTAAAGTTCCTTTTTGCATGTGTTTCTTATATAACACAGTTTCTACCTGTCGTTTCATTTCGGAGGCGTCAGTATTTACACTGAATTCACTTAGACTGGCAGAAACACATGAGGTATTAGAGTAAGATGTGAAGCTATCATGCCCTGGGTTCTGATGATTCTTTTTTTTGTTTCACCTTTTTTATTTTAAGAGTTTGATCGGAGTCAGTATTTATGCCTTTGCTTCGAACTTTGGGCTTTATATTAACTTGCACTACGATTGATTTATATTTAAGATCATTTTGTAGATTTGCCGCATTATCTTCTTCAAGTGGGTTTATAACCTCTATAACATTGGAATCAAAATCTATAGTTTCACACGCCACGAACTCTTCTTGTGTTATTAGGTTTTCATGACCAACTTCCGGATGAAGCACTCTTTCAAAGTACTCAATCTGCTGTCTTTTTTTATATCCAGCCCGGTCTACAGTGGCATTTTCCTTTCTTTGGCAGTCAAATTTATGCGGCAGAACTCCTTTTTTTAGTCTTAGTTGACCACCCGTCAATCGGTACCTTATATAATTTTCCATGTCGTTTTCGACCTGTAAAAAGTAAAAACAGATAAAAATGTGTATTTTCCATTAAAATAATAATGTCACTTACTTAGAAAATCAGATCCAAAAGATACTACAGCAAAGAAATAAAAAAATCTAATCATTATGGTAATATAGCCTATTCGCGTCCACCACCCAGTTCGCGTCCGCTCCTCAATTACAGTGGGAAATAACCATACCGAATCAGTAACAAAAATGAACAGAATTTCTATAAAAGCTGAGATAGTTGGTAAGTATTTGCATATAAATAAACTCTTTGTGCGCGTTACCACCATTACGTAGAAAATATTCTAAAATCGTGTATGATACAAATGAATGCAGTATTATATAATAAAATAGGTAAAATTTCATAATACGAGGATAAGTATAAAACTTACGTTGAAATGATCTTCGCAACAGTAATATCCTTTAATAAACAGTTTGTTTGATAAAGGATCTCTCTTCATAACACTACACCACTTTTTTCTAGCTTTTAGGTCCGTTGGAACACAAAAAAATAGTTTGTCCGGCGTACTATTAGTTGTACTCTTGCACTTTGGTACGATACAATATTTGTAAGTCATTTTTGTAGGCTATTGGTGTACGGGCAAACCCGTACATTTGCATATGTATTGTTAATATGCAAATCCACCAAATCATAGCAGATTTAGCACAGTTACAGCAAATTTAAATACCAAGATGGCTGGGCACAAAACCAGCACATAAAATTGAGTTACATGGATTTTGTGACTCGTCAATAAAGGCATACGCATGTGCTATTTATTGCAAAGTCTATCAGGAAAAGGCAACGATTACGTTAGTAGCACGCAAATCAAGAATAGTACCGCCTAACAAAAATATATCTTTACCACGGTTGGAGCTTTGTGGAGCTCTTTTGCTAGCAAAGCTCATGAGTAAAGTCAAACAATGTTTAGCTAACTTCGACATAGATGTATACGGCTGGATAGACTCTACTGCCGTATTAGGATGGCTTCAAGGTGACCCAGGCAGATGGCAACCATTTGTGGCCAACCGAACAACAACAATTACTAAGGTTATACCTCGTGCGTGCTGGCGTTACGTAAAGTCTAGCGACAACCCAGCGGACTGCGCAAGCAGAGGACTCTACATACCGCAATTAAAATCACATCCCTTGTACACGCACGGGCCATCGTGGCTTCTCACATATATAGCCAATAATCAACAATTGCAGCCCATATATACCACGACACAAGAGATGAAGAAACAAGTAGCAGTTGTTATAAAACAAGACCCAGATAGCGTGGTCATCAATAATTTATTGAAAAATTATAGTTCTTTTACCAAGATTATACATATACTAGCATGGATATATAGATTTATTTCACGTAAGCAGAATGGAAAACAACCACATCTTACGTTAGAGGAGATACGAATGGCAAAATTATGCATTATCAAGCACGTACAACAAGATGAATTCGCAGAGGAAAAAACATGTTTGAAGGATAATGGGAAATTAAGCAACAAAAGTAGAATCCTAAATCTCAATCCCTATCTGGATGAAACAGGACTTCTTCGTGTGGGTGGAAAATTACGACATGCTCACATAAACAAGGAGATGCAGCATCCCATCATCACCCCTTACAAAGGACTCTTCACAGAGCGACTAATAGAGTACGCTCACCAGCTTACCTTTCACGGTGGAGCCCGTTTAATCTCAGCGTTTCTCAGACAAAAGTATTGGATCATTGGAGGTAACGATGCTACAAAAAAGATGATACGTTTATGCATCAAATGTAGAAAATTAAATCCAAGCAGGCAGTGTCAAATAATGGGTGACTTACCAAAGGCTAGGACCAACCCATCTAGGCCATTTGCACATACTGGTATTGATTTTACGGGACACATTTTCATCAAGGCTAACAAAGGCCGTGAAATGAAAACGACAAAAGGATACGTTGCACTATTTGTGTGCGTGGCCACCAAGGCTGCGCAATTAGAACTGGTATCAGACATGAGCACTTCAGCATTCATGGCTGCACTACGAAGAATGGCAGCTCGCAGGGGAATACCGCGCCACATTTATAGTGATAACGGTGAACATTTTGTGGGAGCTAACAAACAATTACAACAAGAATTTGAAGAACTACAGAAAGTATTCAATACAGAGTTTTTCGCTGAAGTTGCAGAAATGGAAATCCATTGGCATTTCAACGCGCCTAGATGGCCAAGTGCTTCTGGATTAGTCGAAAGTCTAGTGAAGAGTTTTAAATATCATTTTAAAAGAGTAGTGGGCGAGCTGAAATTGACGTTCGAGGAGCTATCAACAGTATTATCTCAAATTGAAGCCTGCCTCAACTCTCGACCATTATGCCCCTTAACAGAAGATCCAGAAAATTTAAACTTTTTAACATCGTCACATTTCTTGACGGGTCCCGCACTTACTCTTATGGAAACGGAAAGAGATTTACGCACAAGGTGGCAGCTGACCCAGAAAATTGTAAGCGATATATGGAAAAGATGGCGTTCTGAGTATTTGACACAACTAACTACTCGAAGCAAATGGCGACAACCACATGAAAATATCAAATTGAATGAAGTAGTACTTCTCCACGAAGACAACTTAGCACCAGGAAAATGGTCCATGGGCAGAGTTATTGAACTACACCCAGGAGCTTATAAATATGTAAGAGTCGCGGTCGTTACCATTCGTACCAAATCAGGAATGCTCCGTCGTCCTATTACAAATTATCAATCCTACCTGTAAATCAGGAAGCAACGGATAAATCTCAAACAACAAAACAATCGATACCAGACGGTATGGATGGACCAAATTTGTCTACTGAACATACAGACTCTAACTTCAAACAATTTAAGTCAGCAACTTGCAACATTGTGACATTGTTTACATCATCACATTCTTTATGAAGATTATATCAACCGTGATTATATCAACTTCCACGTGACAACATTTAGGCCAAATCAAAGTCTATATTTTGAAAAAATGTCTAATATACACATAGTAAAAGATGATTGGAAACTTATCGTTTACTACGTCATGGAACCTTATTGGGAAGGTATACGAGCTCTCAATAAATACACAACGTTGCTAGGTCAAACATGCAGAACAATAAATAATGCAATGAGTTGTGGTATCATATTACTACAATTAAATCACGGGATCACTGAACTTGAGTACTACAATCAGATCTTGCTCGGTCAGCAAACAAATACGGAAATCCCGAGACAGCGACGCGGACTCATTGACGGTGTCGTATATCTTGCCAACAGCCTCTTTGGAGTACTAGATGCGAGAAATATATTACTATACTACGTGAAAATCAGAAACATAATGGAAGTTGACTATAATCTTCTGAAACATACTGAACAAACAATGAACAGGCAACATAAAATGGTTACTCAACACATTATTTCTATGGAAAGTGCATTGAACATCATTGCTTCGGCTACAAAAAACATGTCTCTTATCAATAAGTTGACTATAGGAGCCATTATAGGAAGCAATATTCTGCAAAACCTAAAATCTTTTAAATAAATAAATAAATAAATCTTTATTCATTTAGGTCACAAAGTAACACTTATGAACGTCAAGAATATTGCTTCTACATTTACATTTACTGCCAGATTCGCAAAGCAATAGGTAGAGCCTGAGGAAGAACCTGGCAATAAAACTCATGGCCACTCTTTTCTAAACGCCAGTAATTACATTAATTAGATTAACATGATATTTGACCAATTATTTAGTAATGAATTTATACAAACAAAAAAACAAAATCAATGTTGTGTTTAAAATCATATCAAAATTAGAGCGATTATAGTTGCCGGTTCTAAGGGCAGCCTACCCTTGAAGAAGAGGAATCTGGCAAGAAAGTCAATGGATGCTATTGTAAAATGTAGGAATGGCTTACAACATTAAAATTACACTTACATTGTTCCTTTGGATTTATGTGAGAACTGTCGACTTAACTTAAGTTTATCTTAAATATAAATAAGATTATTTGTAATAATTGCTATAACAGCTATGAGCTGACCAGTCCCAACAGACGGCACTCGTTCACGGGTATGACGCATTATATCAGCCATCGCCCTACTCAACCGTATTATAGGGAATAAGGCGACCCGATACATACGGCACCACTGCATGGACACTTAGGCGAGCATGACATACTCAAAAACTGCACAGCAACTAACATGTAAATTTCAAAGAAATAAATAAGTCTACATGGTGCTCACACAATAACAAACTCAAATTACATTGTATATTAGTTAATACCGGGACTAAACGCAGCCAATTTAGAAACCTTTAGTTCTGACAACTACGTTTCAAGTTATTAATAATGTAGAGATGTAAAAATACAACATATATATGCAGATTCAAGGCATATCACAAGATTCATTCAAATCCTAAATAGCTCAAGCGAAGAGCAAGCAACTCATTTCCATTTATTTTTATCGTTCAAATAATCATTAGTTGTGTAATAGGCCCTTTTCAAGAGGTGCGTCTTTGCAGAACACATTACTTGACACTGTCACAGACATCTATCATGGTAACTTTAACCCTCACATTGTGACTCCTATGCAACTACAAAACCAATTGAGTACCATCGTGTTGCGTGTGCCGATAGCGCCACCGCCCTCTCCTGCGCAGGGTGCGCAGTCTCCTGAATCCACATCGGTAATACAAGACAGTGTTCAGTGTGCAAGTGTCAGTGATAAAGTAATATGTCAGTGTGTAAGTGAATCAAATGACAGCAATAAAAACCACAGTGCTAAAATAATCAGTGCTCGGGTACAAAACAAGGCAACATCGCCAGTTTTTAATTGATGAACTTTATAGAGACAATAAGACATAAACAATTTAAACATTAAAGAATAATATGTTGTTATCGCATCAATTTTAATTGATTATTATTTTTTGTATTCACTTACAGTTGAATCAGTTTTTTCATTATGTTATCATTCTTTGTTGCCTAACTTGTTTAATTTTCTTGTTCGGGAGCATGTACGGGCAAACCCGTACATTTGCATATGTATTGTTAATATGCAACGCTAGCACAACCCGACAATGTAATTAAGTATCATAAGTATTCATTTCTTTAGTACCAATAAACACCTCGTACGGTAAACGTTGTTTTAATCAGTGCAACCTAGCGCACCGGTCGGTCGGTACTCAACACTCCTGCCTAACTCAACTCCAGTAACACACACGTCCAACGAATGAGTAGAGGGTAGAAGGAGTCAGGGCAGGCCGAGACTTACATATGAAGACCACGTGAGCAGATTGCTCAAAAACGGAAAGGTCAAAAGTTCTCGGATACCCAGACGTGCGTGTATGAAGCGATTGATGAATCTCGAAGAAGCGAAAGAAGTATGCATGGATCTGTCCTCTCTGACTACCCCGTCAGGGATACAGCGTGAAGATAGTTAGTTAGTAAGATGCACATTGCAATTATGTTCTCTGCACAGTCGTTGGGAAAATGTGAACAAAGTCGGGAAGCTAACGTCCAAACTAAGTAATAAGAAAAACTTTGTTGTGAATAATATGAACGCTTAAGGAAGGTCTAGTGGAAGATGCGGTGGAAGTGTGTGGGGTAAATAAAAGGAGCCAAGGATGTAAGGTGAAGAGAATGTGTGCAGAAGTCATGAAAGCATTGTCCGACAAGAAGAAGGCATGGTTGGACTGGCTGACTTCAAAGGTGAATCAAAGAATGTAGAGGGCAACGGATGAGGATGCATACATGGCAAAGAATGAATATAAAAGGTATAAACGAGTTGCAAAAGAAGTATAAAAAGAGAGAAAGAGAATGATAGGGATAAATTTAATAGTAGGTTATCTAATAATTTCCAGCAGTATATAAAATTCTTTTGGAAATCTATAAAATCTGCGAGGGATCAACAAACATCATCGAAATCCAGTAACATCAGAAACCAGGATGGCAGTTTTCAGAGAAGAGTGTGTGCTAAAAAGATGGAAGGATTATTTTTAAAGCTTATATGAAAAAGAGGATATGGAAGCACAAACGAGTTCTTGGGAAAGGAATGAACTTAGCAACGAAAGCATCATAAGTATGGAAGAAATTGTGGAATCATTGAGTAGTATGAAATTGGATAAGGCTGCTGGATTTGATAGGATTTCTGTCGAGATGCTGAAAGCGGGACATGGCGTGGTAGCTTTCCAGCTGTACCGCCTTTTTAATCTTCGCTGGAGGAGTGGCAGCGTTCCAGGAGATTGGTGCAAGGCTGTCATCGTGCCGCTTTACAAAGGAAAAGGGTCACAGCAAGAGTGCAAAAACTACCGCCGCATAAGCTTGCTCAGCATCGTCGGAAAATTGTATGCAAAAGTTTTGATAAAAATATATAATATATACATAATATAAAAAAGACATCCTCTAGGCTAAGTTCGGCTGCGTACGCTGTAATACATGCATGTTAATGCATCATAATGTTATCGTTGAAATATTTTAAGGCAAGTTACCTGGATGTAAGATGCCTAAGCGACCTCACCTGCTGACGAACGGAGGACAGGACAGGGTAGGAGGTCAGAAGGCTGACGCTCCCAACAAATAAAAAACTTAAAAAAAATTTAATCCCAGGTTTCACATCCAGTTGGGGTTTGGATATAACTAATAAAATATGCTTTATAGAAAGGCATTATTATTTTTTTATACAGTAGTTTTATTTAAGACTATTCTGTTCACAAAATCAGCAGTTATGTTTCATTAACATTCAGTACCAGCATGAGAATAAATAAGCCTTAAATCAAAGTAGGATTCGAATAAATACCCATAAATTTATGTAAGGGGTAAATATTCAACCTCCTAATACTAATACACCCGACTCTTATCGATCTTGTGTTAAATTCGTGTAACTATTGCTTGTTACCCTCGAGAATAATCTGCATTTTCAGTACTGACCCATCAATGGATATAAAATACTGTCAAAAGTCTATATTATAGGGCAAGTACAGTTTTAGGTATATATTAATAAGATCGGATATCGTGGAAGTCGACATGGCATTAGTTGTCGAGAAAACAATTTTGATACTCCTTGGTAATATCACAGCCGAAAGATCATAGGTTTCTCTCTTTTTACAGTGGTAATATTATATTCTTCCATCAACTGCGTATCTCTAAGCAAATCGACGATACGATTATGTTCAGTACATTTTTAACACAAAGTAGAATCTTCAACCTCCACTACAGAATGTTCTTCCTGTTCTCAAAAATAACATACCTGTACTCGTACACTAGTTAGGTTCATTCAAGGAGCTGCCTCCGCTGTTGTCCGCCACTGTTCGTTAAGTGTCCGCTTGTCTCAAGTCGCGCTGTCAATTTTTACCTTCTCATAAAGTTCTCACAAATTGCAAATATAACTGAGACGCGCAACAAGATCTTAGGTCCTCTGCAGACAACCACTTTTCGTATCCACAATCGACGATTTTGTCGCAAAATACATGGATACAGTCTCAATAAAGCCAGTTGCCGTTACTGACCTACCGTCACTACCTGCTGGTCTGAGGTGGCCATTACGGAAGTATATTTCAGACATCGCGCCGCCCTTCGCTCGTCCCTTCCAAAGCCGACATCAAATGCCTTTCATGTCGTGGATATATACTCGTATAAAACTCTATGATATTTGTTGAATGGCCGATCTCGTGCGTGCGTCCGCAACATGATTGATCTGCTTCTGTTGATGACAAGCACGGTTCCACGATACGATGATAAATTAAGGCTTGCTCGTGAAATATGTTTTGTGCAATTTATACAAAAATTTGATCCTACTAAGAACTCTTTTTAGAAAGCACCACAAAATAAAAGCGAAGTAATCGCTTGGAGTTGTCCTTTACTTCGCTTTTGTTTTCATTCAGTCTCGGGAATTCAAAAAATCCTATAAGTCAGTATCGGAATTTCAAATACAGCTTAGCTAAGTGACAACTAAGTGTTAAATTTCTTCCGAGAAATTCTATTTTATAAAATACCTGTTTACATACTGGTGCTTCGCTGTGTGTGTGTTTTCAACCTGTAGCGAAATGGCAACAACAAACCTTAGAACTGATCTTTACCACCCACACCAATTAAATATGACTACGGGTTTTTTATTCGGAATTGTATTTATAATTTAGTGTAAATTATGTATATCAATCATATAATTTACGCTAAACAACTTTTAATGGTCCTCAGATGAGTGACCACCACTTTGTGTTATTTTCATTTATGAGCGATTCCGTGCGTTCAATGGCAACTTAAGCCGTTGATCCCGGTTGCCAATAACACGGTTGTCATTAAACAAATTTGAAGGCCTTATGGGCGGCTTGAAAAATTTCAACGGCAGGTGGCCACACCCTGCGCCTGTTCATTTCAACACGGCAACAAGCTTTTCAGCGGGACAAAAATGCACAAGGTGAATTGTGAGCATCTTAATATGTGTCTAACCTAACCCTTCTGAATGCGTAACTGTTAAATAAATCCTTGACTTACAATAAATATCAATCATTACTATTAGATTATATACACTGTGGATAAATATTTAAAGTAATTATTTTGCTAAATTTCTCATAATTTTTTAATTAAGTGGAAAAAAAGTGGCTCTGGTCATACTCTTAAAATGACGATTAAAATATGGTGGAGAATTTCAACTTGATTCGATACGGTTCGGGTAGTTCAGGTGGCTAGAACATTGCCCTGGTTAGCAAAGGTCACGGGTTTAATTCCCGTCTTGAAAAGAATTGTCTTTTCCCACTTTATTAAAAATGTATATACACTGTGACAATCCTACGGACACATCAACTTCAGAGGTAACAACGTATAAATGGTAGATTATACTGGAACGCCTTAAAAGCACATCAAAGTGCACCCAGCACTTGCATATTCAAACGAGCCAGTTCGGATGGTTTGAATATGCTAGTTACGCTTGAGGTATCTGGCGTTCCATATTTAAATTGAAGTATCCCTACTAGCTGCCCATTCGTCCGTAATTTGATGTTTTCACATTTATATATGGGAGCCTACTCGATTTGTTATATCTACCTATAGCATTTCTCAATAAACGGTACAAAAAGGAATTTTGAAATCGGATTAGTTAATACTATCCTACCAACATAATAAACTTGAAGGTTTGTAATAATGTTTGGATGTAGGTTAATTGCTCTTTTACTCGAAAACTACTTAATGCATTTTGATAAAACTACAATAATATAGCTTACACATCAGAATAACACAAAGGCTATCTGGGATTAAGTTCCTGTGGTAAACGGGAACGGAAAATCTCTTCTACGTGGGCGAAGCCGCGGGCGTCAACTAGTATACTATTGTTTTGAGATTAGCGCGTTCAATCGAAAAGGTCAATGTAGTCTTTTACTCTAAACCGTGAACTTGTGTGTAAAGTTTGTGTCACACCGTGACAGAGACCGAGGAATGTTGCTCTGTCCCTCGGTAGTGCGATAGACAGTGGATTCCTTTCCTTGTTCTGTGATCGTAACGTTTGTCTTTTTACCAATTGGCAGCAGATAGCTTCACCTACTAGACAATATGCGCTGCAAAATAAAAACATTAATTAAATGCCACTACTTACCTCTCTACCACAGACATGAAGCGGAAAACGGATGAATGCGAAAGTAAGTTTGTTTCTTTATTTGTGTGCTCACGACGAGTCGCTAGTACCTGTGTTGTTACGGTTTTGATGAATACAGAAACAGTTGACATGTGACGGTGCAGGCTACTTTGAACGGCAAAAACAACACAAAAGGATATGAAGGAGCATTTATGTTGTTTATTTAATTTCGACGAAATAGTACAGACAGCTCCAGAGAAATTTTACCCCCAGTGTTTACCTTTACATTCTCTAATAGGATGAGATTTATTTGGCACTGTGCGTGCAAAACAGAATGATATAGTTGCTACTATAAGAACTAAGAGTCATCCTTCCACGGATAGGGCTCCATCAGTCCCAATCTCAGCAAGGCTTAGTTAATGGCCCTCCCAATCACTCAGCGCACAATCTGTGTTCATCCTAAATCACGTAAATGTCTTGGAAATCTATATGTTCGACAGTCATTGACTTGCCACAGTAGTAGTTTAGTTATGTAATGAAAATAATGGTGAGTTAAGTGAGAGTAATGTTGTATAGTTTATTGAAAACTTGAGAAAAGGTAAAGGCCCACACATATGTAGTTGAGATGATAATTAAATAAACTGTTCATGCATGCGCATATACATTTTGAGTTTGATCTGAATTAGTAGCGGTGTCTGAAAGGATTATGTGGAGTGATTACCAGGTCACGGGAAATAGTAGAGGTGTTGAAAATACGTGGGGAGCAAAGTTAGCTGTGAGGCGGATGGCTGTGGTTCGGTGGGAGTTTTGTTCTTGCATATTGTGAGTTGGTTATATATGTGAATATTTTTTTTACTCTGCGTTCCGTTAAGGCTGAAATGATACAAGTAAAAAGTTATAATTAAGTTATGTTCCTTACGTCAAATAAAAACATGTTCAGTGTCACAACGACAAATTGACGTTTTAAATACCTTTGTAGATTCTATCGCGAATATACGAGCCTCAGTACACGAGTATACTAATTATTAATGACATGTTCCTCAACGTACATTTAACTTACGACAAAGATCTCGGTAACGTGCCTTAAGTTAGGTTCTAGGCATTATAAACTTTAAAACAAACAACTGCATCCATTAGTTCTTAGAGTGTTACTTAATATTCATTAGCAAAAGCTTTTAACTAAAAACTAACTTAACGTTTAGCTTGTTTAACTAAAAGTTTTTTGAATTTTTGGTTGAGAAAGTGTAAAAGTTGTGAATTTTATTGACTGTCATATGATTTATGTATGTCAATAACTGGTTAGAGGAATCAAGTTTGCTTCGTAATACGAAACCAAAACTTAAATACAATCATCGCTATAATAAATTTAAAATGGGCAAGTCACTTCGAAAGTGTTAGTGTAAAGTAATTCCGTCTGATAAAATTGAATAAAAGAGTCGTGGATTCGACAAGGGGCAGTCACGATGGAAAAGGTAACTGAGATTTAAATGAACGCAAAGTGACACAGCTTGTTTGAAATATTTTCCGATCAATAGATTAGAAACGGCCGGAGGACAATTAATTGAATATCGATGTCTGTAATGTATGGATACAAAGGGTGAGTTTTGCACTTCAACTGTGAATAATGAACAAACAACTTATTTTCCAACGAAATACATTTTATTAACATTATCATCATTGTCATCATTCTCTTAGCCTATTGTCGCCAATTTCTGGGCGCTCAAATAGTAATAGGTGGCGACAAAGGTCAGTGGATAGGGTACATTCGATTACCACGAATCGACATTTTATTTTAGCTAGGAAGCCCCTTCCCAAATTACTACATATTGTAAAACAAAGTCATTCGCACTGCTGCACCGATTTTTTTTGCTGTTTCCACTAATTGGTAGTGGTTCAGGTTAGAAATGTTTATATATTGGCTAAAATATTATGATATTTGTTATTGCTTTCAACGAAAACGCTGCCTAAACCTTTTGAGATATAACAAAATAATGTTTGGTGGATCTGTGCATCTTAAAAAGTCTATAGAAAGTCCGCGAAGGCATAACGTCTACTTCTTAATAAAACAAAATAAAAGATATCTATATTTTGCATAGACCATTTTAACGGCGTTTATAAAATGTCATACACTATTTAAAATACTTAAAGTGACCATATATAGAGATAACATACTAGCTTACTATAACACTGGGAGAAACGGATACGGGAAAACGTCTCCACGCGGGCGAAGCTGCGGACATCAGCTAGTTACATTATAAAACTATGACACCTATACTAGACGTCTTCCGACGTTCTATGATTGACAACACTGACGACGAACATTTCTATAGAGGAAGCCTTAAATATATCAAACTGCAGACAGCCGCTGTTTTGTGATGAATGATGCTCTTGATCCTTGAGCCGTTCCCCCTCACCCAGGCTTTGTTGTCACACACACAGTGACGTTGACACAATCGAAAGGACATAGTCATCCAAGGAAGCAGAAAATGTTTTGTGTTGCAATCTTATTTATAAAATAGTTCGTGTTGAAATTTATATCTATACTCTATACTAACATAAAAACTGGGGTCGACCTCGACGTACGCATGCCAAGCAAATTGAAGACCTTTTGACAAAAGGTCAGGTCAAGAGTACCCTTAACCGGCGAGCTTGTATGAAAACACTTACGAAAGTAGAAGAAGCGAAAGTTATATGCCAGAATCGTAACAAGTGGAAAGCCAAAATCTATGCCTACGCCGATGGGAGACAGGCGTGATGATATATTGTATGTATGTATCTTTACTAATATTATAAAGCTGAACAGTTTGATTGTTTGTTTGTTTGGTTGAACGCGCTCTTCTAAGGAACTACTGGACGGATATGAAAATTACTTTTTGTGTTGGATAGTCCATTTATTGAGGAAGGCAAAAGGCTATATATTATCACGCTAATACCCTGGAGACCGGAGTAGTAATCAGAAATGTCGGCAAATCGGGCCATTTTAACACTTTTGTAAAATTTATTATCGACGGGATTAAAAGGTGTGACGGGAATTCGAAGTATGTCACGGGCGAAGCCGAGGAGGTCATCTCGTATAAGATAAATTAAATAATAAAATAAAAATAAATATCCATAGCCTTATCCCCGAAGGGGTGGCAGAGGCATATTATTTGCCCACTTTTCACCGTGTGGATTTCTGTCCCACGTAATAGGTGGTGAGCCCATTGCCGTGTTGAAAAAAACAGACGCAGGTTGTGTTTACCTGCTATTAAAATTTTTCATGCCGCCCATAAGGCATTCAACCAGGTTTAACGACTGCCAATTTACTGGCAACCGGGACCAACGGCTTAACGTGCCTTCCGAAGCACGGAAACGCTCGCAAATGTAAAAGCCACAAAGTGGTCACCCATCCGAGGAAAGTTATAGTTAAAAAAGTTAAAGTTAAAGTTATAGTGAAAGTTGCGTAACTCAGTGATCGTTTACAGAGCACTGAGACCGCGGAGCCACGAGCGCTTCAAGATAAATTAAAAATAATAATGGCAGCTTGTAAGTGACAAGTGTACAACGCTCCGCTCGTGATTACCCCAGTTAGCTGCTCCTATGAGTGTGTTCCATTGTGGAACATTCATAGATTCATTCTGTTAGGATTATTGGACGGCCTCTGTGGCGCGGTGGGAGTGAATTCGACTACTACGCAAGCGGTCGTGGGTTCGATTCCCACCCAGGATACAACTTTGTGTGATGAGCACGATGGTTTATTCTGTTTCTGGGTGTTATTTATCTATAATATGTATGTAGTTAGAAATTTATAAGTATGTTTATCAGTTATCTGGTTACCATAGTACAAGCTCTGTTTAGTTTGGAATCGGATGGCGTTGTGTGAGTTGTCCCAACGATATTTATATTTATTTATTTATATTTCTTAAGTATATATTTCTTGTGAAGTACGGAACCCAAATAATAAAATATGTATCAAAGTACAAGTGATGAGATTAGCGAATGCCTCGCGGTTTCATTCGTGTAGTTTCTGGTACCCGTTGAAATACGGGGAAAAAATAGAAATGTAGCCTAAGCCTATCAGCTATCTACTAATGAAAGTCCCGTTGAAACCGGTCGAGCCGATTCTCTCAGAGACTAGCCGGAACAAATAGACAGACGGACAGACAGACAGAGATAATATTTAAAATTGGTTTGTGTGTGTACGTACCGTAAGTAAGTTCATATGCATAATAAAAAAATAGTGTAAAATTGAGGAGTCTGCTTGTGCCTGGTGCAAAGCAGTCGAAACGTCAAGCTATTTAAGGCAGGTAAATAAGCATGATCGCGTTAATACCTGAATTTTACACTAATTTTAATCATGCAACGCGAAAGTTTAAATGTTAGCATAATAAAAAAGTTGTTAATTTGAAATTACAAACACATACTTCAATTTTTAATTATCTATATAGATGTACAGTACAACGCAATACAATACACGTTGTAATCACAATGAAGTACCTTGCTGACTCGTGATCCTTGTGGGTATGAAATGCATTCAGAATACCAGAGTTACATCTATGTATTCAACACGAGTCTGAGATTGGGATCCGAGGCTTATATGTTCTGCGATCACATTAGCTTTTAAAGTGAGTTCTGTATTGCTTACTTACGTGACAACACTATTGCTCCTCTACTTAAAACTTAGGGTCGTATTATAGAACCTTACTCAAGCCTCAAGTATTACTTAGAACTAGTTTTAAGCTGAGCTTTTATTATAGAACCTTACTCGATTCGTGAAACGTCAATCTAGAATCACCTGAGAGCTGTCACAGTGAAATGACGTTTGATTCATATTATAGAACAGTGCTCAAGTGTCATTTCAGTAATCCTTTATTTTTAAACCATATTCAGCTCAGATTCGCTACTTGATTCGAGATTTGCGAGCAGTTTTCGTAAGTTTAGTCGACACCACGCTCAAGCAGAGATTTTAGTTAACAAAAATAAAAGATGGCCTCCTTTATCTTTCTAAAATTGATATTTTTGAAGATAAATAGACTATTACTTACTTATCATTCACGTGTTTATCCCCGAAAGGGTGGCAGAGTCATATTTACGCCCCTATTTCAGTGCCAGCACTTTCTACCAAACAGCAGACCCGTACCAATCAATAACAATTACTTTACAAAGATATTAATTCAGTATTATATTAATACCGAAGACAGTGTGATCTTGTATTGTGTGGCAGTGTGGATCGTATTGCTTCATTCTTTTATTTCAACTACCACACTTTTAATAGAAATGTGATAATAAAATAATACCTATGATAATAATGAGATATGTGGATATTAAAAAATAATGTCATTATTATGGTTGTGTTGTTGAGTCAATGTCGCTTACGAGTAGTGTAGCTATGTACCATTAAACACTAGATAATACCTTAAATGATGGAACATTTGTTAAAGCAATACCAGCGTGGACATCCTTTTTATGCCACAGCATCCTTTCAGGATAGTACTGTAGCTTGTGCTGTACTGCACTATTGTGCCTATTATATTAATATCCCTATTGACTTCCAATACACTTTACCCCCTAAGAGAGTACTCCATATAATAAGAACATGATCATTCAATATGTAGGAGGAATAGGAATAGATAAAGGAGAGGTTTGGATAAATTTTCAAAGCGATTTGTAGATGCTGACTTTCATATAATTTTTATTAAAGTGAAAAACATGACTTGGTTTAGGATGGGGTTTGACCCGTAACCTATGTCTAACCAGGGCAATGTTCTATGCCACTGAGGTATCATAACCATACCAAAATATGTAGAAATTATTTACTATATTTTCATTGTCACTCGTTCAAGCCCCATCTTGAACCGAGTTATCTTTATCACTGTAATAACATTTATTTGAATGAGAGGTGTGTACACTACAACTTATAACAACCATCATCAATAGATAAAATATTTATTTTAATGATTTTTTTATACTATATTAATAAAATATTCATATTAAACAATACAATACAATTATATTTTATTTTATTTTATTTAAATAAAGAACCTAAAAATAATTAATCATTATTATTATTATTTCTTAAGATAATGATTTGATGACAGATTCTTTGGTACTTTCTTGTGGTGAATATTGTGCATGACAGGCTCGGCAAGTTTTTGGACGCTTGTGTCACAGTCGACTATCTCATTAATAACAAAAGGACAAGAGTTTCAACTTCTGTTCTCTGAGATACTATTATTTCCACAGTATCTGTTTCAGCTTACAATATCACTGTAACAAAAAAAAATCTTCAGGTATCTTACTGGCTCGGTGGTGTAGGTGATAGTGTATGTGACTGCTACTCATGTAAGGGTCCCAGATTGGAATAAATATTTGTGAGATCCCCAAATGTTTGTTTAGAAGTTTGGGTGTTTGCTCTATAACAATGTATATATTTAGATATACATAAGTATGTTTATCAGGTGAGTAGTTCCCATAACCCAAGCTTAAAGGGTTAGATGGTGCTGTGTGAAAAGTGTCCATGTTTATTTATAAACTCATTACCTACATACAACTTTGACTCACGGTGTTAAAGCTTCTGTTCTACATGTGACTTTAAGCTCTATCTTTCTATCCTCTCAAGGTTGTTTATGACAGAGCCCCGAACCCTATGCAACCAATGTTACAAAGTGTACAAAACTCTATAATATTTTCAACAAATAATAGGTAATTACCCGGTATGTGTCAATAGTCTCTGGTATTTAAATTGAGTGCATATGTTACTTTAGATATCTGGATCCATATCGGCATCAGGATAAAGACCTCCACAGACAGAGGCTATATGGTACTGCCTTTCACACGTAAGTTCATCACGCTGTCTTGCTCTGAAATTTTACCACAAAGCGGCTCAACTGCTCTCCAGATGCCTAGAACAAAAATAGAACGAATCTTATTAAACAGTTATCATGAATTACTAGATGGTGTATATCTGCACAAATATATAAGACCATAAACCTCCAACACTTACTGTTTCGATAGTTTTTGTAGTAAATATACTTTTCTGAAATATTGGCCCAAGACGTTGTATGGCATCGTTTTTTATTACCTTCTTGAAAGATTTCAATATTTCTAGTAATAGATTCCTTTGGACGATCGTAAAATTCTTCTTTTTTCAGATATGTACAGAATTAGAAGAATTTCAATTAATTTACAATATAAACAACACTGGCACCATAATATCAAATGTCAGTCAAGCAAAGTTTATTAAACTCGCGATCCATTTAACGCAGAGAAAAGGTTCATTTTATGAGTCCGGGACTTCCTCTACAGCAGTTTTTTGTTTAGTATTTTGAAGTAAGGATACTTTAAAGCAATCACAGAGGTGATTAAATCATTTCAATGAAAAAAGTAAATAAAAAATAAGCTTTTGAAACATAAATATCAAAAAGTAAGCTGCGTGGAATGAAAACAAAATATGTAAGGAATAAAAATGTAATAGAAAACAGACTGTTTTTAGGCTTGCAACATTCCAATGCGTATTCTGGCGATTGGAGATTTGGATATTTACTCAAGGTTACTTTTCACCGATCTGAGCATGGGGATAGTTCTATAATAAACCACATGCTTATGTCTAGATTTAGCACTCAAGTGTCAATCTGCTAAATTCCGTTTATGTGTGACTTGAGTTAGTTTCTGTAATACGACCCTTATATAACTATTTCTTTCTGGTTTAGACGACTATAAAACCAACGAAAATGGACCAAACAGTGCGAGCCTATATACAAAGTGGCCCATTTAAAACGGTCAGTATGGAGAGTACTGAAACCATAAGACATAAAAAAATCTGTTCTAAGGAACCATGTCATCGATTTTAGTAAAAAGAAAAACTGCATTCGTAGATTAAAAGTATACCTTTTATTCGAGTCGCAAATTGAACCCGAAAGTTTAAAAAACTAAATCTTATTTTTTCTATTTGGATATCGATAATGTAAATCTCTTGCAGTAAATGTTACTATGAAACATGATAGGTATCGAAAATGATTAACACACATTTTTTTTTCATGCTCATCTTATTGGTTGGTAGGTGTGTTCGAAATGGCAACAAATTTTTTTGCAAGACAACATTCTACCCGTGTTGCAAAATACTATATGGTCGGTGTCACAACTTGTCACATACCTTTCATAAATTCTATACCTACTTAATAAGCAAATGGCACACACTTCCTGATATTTCGTTCGACAAAATATGGATTGGTACAAATAGCCGTATGAAATTGTCCGCGCCCGACTTTACTTGACAATTTCTTACATCATTGAACAAGTTTTGTCACCATTGAAATCCATAGATTCAATTTTAAGTCTAATTCACCACGTGACAATACATTACCCAATAGTAAAATAAACTAACCTAACTAAACGAGTTCAATGTTGTACTTAAAAAAAAAGGGGCCCAGTGCGAGCCAGACTCGACCATAAAGGGTTCCGTTGCAGCAATTAGTTGAATGAAAGGTAAATTGCGGTTTACGATTTATGACGATTTAAAAAAAAACTACTTACTAAATCTCGTTCAAACTAATTGTCGGTGGAAGTTTGCATGGTAATATACATCACATATTTTTTTTGGTTTATCATATTCTTATTTTAGAAGTTACAGGGGGTCGCACATTTTACCACTTTGGAAGTATCTCTCGCGCAAACTATTCACTTTAGAAACAATAAAATTAGAAACCTCAATATCATTTTGGAAGACCTATCCATAGATACCCCACCCCACTGTACCCCACACGTACGGGTTTAATGAAAAAAATTTTTTTGGGTTGCAGTTCTAAGTATGGGGAACCCGTAAAATTTATATTTTATTTTTTATACGGATTGACAGACAGATATGAATCCATAAGGGTTTAGTTTTTTGCCATTTGGCTACGGAACCCTAAAAAGGGAGGTCATTCCGAATATCTTTTTTTTATACCACTGAGGTGGCAGACAACCATACGGGAAAGTGAAATAAACCCATCAAGAAACAACCAAGAAACCCGTCTACTAAATATCAATCACGCCTTATCCCCCAAGGTGTAGCAGGGGCACATTATATGCCCATTTTTTTAATTGTGTATTCCTATTTCACGTAATAGGTAATACGTAATAGGTGGTGAGCCGGTTGCCGTGTTAAAATGGACAGACGCAGGTTGTGGCTACATGCTGTTGAAATTTTTCAAGCCGCCCATAAGGCCTTCGACTTGGCTTAACCAATGCCACTTACAAACGGTGACCAACGGCTTAACGTGCTTTAAGAAGTTCGGAAACTAGCAAATGTAAATGTCAACGTAGGAAAAATGTTAATCAACATCTTTATGGATGAGAAACACCACACACACATCGATTCTTCGATTCTACCGCACTACAGTCAAAGGTAACCTCAACTAATTGTAACGGGAAGGAACAATGAATTGAAATCCACAACGAAAGAGTTACAGGCAGTAGGTACTTTAATCCTCCAAATTGTTAATAATGTGCAACAATAAAAACACAATTCTACTTAAAACCTGACGTTAAATCGACATAAGACGTTTTGCACCGCCTTTATAGCACGACCTTCCCACTAATCAACATAAATAAAAGTAATTGTAAGTGTCGACATATTTTATAGGCCTTTTAGACAAAAATGTTGAATTTCAAAAGCATTATTATTATTTATGTTAGGCAAAATATGATATTATATTATTTAGGTGTGGCCATTTTGAAAACAGCTAGGTTTTCCTGATACTTAAAATAATATTGCGTACAACGAAGGCATCTTAACTTACACATACCGGATTTCTTATTTAAGAACCTAAAAGGTAACAAAATATACTCGTACAGGGTGGCTCATTTCAAATATCGAAATTAAGAAAACCGCGGACCTTTGGGGATTATCGGTCAAAACTGCATCATGTATAATTGAGGTAATTGCGCCCCATCTAGCAACTGTGTTTAATGACTGTGTTTCTAGTGGTACATTTCCTGATTTAATGAAACACAGCAAAGTCGTTCCCTTGTTCAAGGCTGGCAGCGCTACAGAGCCGTCTAATTTCCGACCAGTGTCAGTGCTGCCAACTTTGAGCAAATATATAATATTGAATCAAATGCTATCCCATTTTAATAGTCATATAATACTTCATGCGAATCATTTGGGTTTACGAAAGGGCGCTCAACTTCCGATGCTGGTGTTGAGTTATTAAAATGTATTCATGAAGCTTGGGAAGATAAGCACGATGCATTAGGTATATTTTGCGATGTATCAAAGGCTTTTGATTGCGTTCAACATGAAACGCTGTGCAAAAAATTACACCACTATGGAATAAGAGGCAAAGCTCTCGACCTTCTGTCTTCATATTTGAACAATAGAATACAGAGGGTCGATATTAATGGTACACGTTCTGTAGGATCCATGGTTAAAATGGGTGTGCCGCAAGGCTCGATACTTGGGCCATTCTTGTTCCTCATTTATATTAATGATTTACCATTTTATGTAGGGGACAGGAATAGAATTGTTTTGTTTGCAGATGACACCTCATTAATTTTTAAAATTAAAAGACAATTAGATAACTATGACGATGTAAACAATGCAATTGCAAGAGTATGGGCATAAGTGGGTAGTTGTGATATAAACACTCATCTATTTTGCTCTGCATATTATTTATTTATTTTAATTAGTTTTCGTAGTCAATTATATGTGTAATATAATCAACTTAGTTTAAAACCCACCTGTGGTTGCTGACATTTGTTTTTAACATCTCTTACAACATTTTTGGTTGACTTGTCATTATCACCACCATGGACTCAAAATTAACTGTTGGTCTAAAGGACCTGGAAAATCATTTCACTACCCAGATGAAGGAATTTAATGACAAACTGCTAACAATTTCACCTGGAGTCGTTGCTGTACCAAGTGACTTAGCTACACTTACCCGTGAGTTCCAAGATTTTAAAAATTTTGTTTGACAAACATTGTCCAAAATGAAGTTTCAACTTGAGCTTCTTACACTGGGGTTAGATCGGCATGAAACAGCGATGAGGAGAAAGGTGTTGTTATTTCATGGCATTAGTGAGAGTCCCAATGAGAACCTGCATGAAGTGATACACAAAGTTATCTCTATGGATATGAAGCTGACCGAAGTTGGCGTTCAACACGTTAAAGTTTGTCACCGATTGGGCGGCGCACGCGGTAAGACCAGGCCAGTGCTGGTTAGGTTTTGCAATGTGGAACACCGTCACATGGTATGGGATAGTAAAACTTCTCTTAAAGGTACTGCAATCACAATATCGGAGTTTCTCACTAAAACGCGCCACCACTTATTTACTTCAGCTAGACAACACTTTGGTGTTAAAAGTTGCTGGTCGGTTGTAGGGAAGATAGTCCTCTTGACCCCTGACAAGACTCGTCATAAAATCGAGTGTAAAGCAGAGCTTGATGCCATTATCAAGCAATTTCCTCGTAGCGTCCCTGAGCCTGTCAAATCGCCTTTGCCTGCGGTTGTAACATTAAACAATACAGCATTGAAGGCCACAACTAAAACATCCAAGTCAACTAGACGTCGAATGTAAAGACAAGTCCCATTTCAGCTTTTGTCGTGTGATCACCGTAACCGCTCGTGTATAGTATAGGTTTACAACGTATATGTATGTTACCACTCCAATCATTATTGTCTGTTATCACTTCAATGATTTACCATTACCTGCAACTTGAAAATAAATATTTTTGTTTTTTAAAGAATTATCGGTCAACTGTCATCTGTTTGACAATGTCATCTGTACTGTCATGCTCTGCAATTTGAACACAGAGAATGTAACACTACGTTTACGTAATTTTATTTGTAATGGTTGTGAATCACAGCGGTTACCTTTTTGAAAAATATGTGTTTCATATTTTTTTTTTATGGTGTATGTTTTATTGCAACGTTTAATACCTTATACTTTTTTTTTTGTTGTTGTTTCACATGCACGACCTCCTGTACCTGTTTTTATCTCTTTCTTTCTGTCATGCTGTTTTGTTAAAATTTCTACCACTATGTCTGCGAGCAAGTGAGTTAGTATTTTAATTTTATATTTATATTCATATTATAAATATTTAGTGTAGTTGTTCATATTTTATATATTTACTGGTTTATCTATTATATACTTTTATAGCTAACTATGGACACAGATTTATTAAATGATAGTTATTTTTCTTGTTCTTCATCTTTGGATAGTTATCTAAGCGCGGACGACATTAATTCTTCAGCAGCTCTCACCTTACATGATCACTTATCCTCTACATTTTCCCATTATCCCAAAAACCTCAATCTAGTTCATATTAATGCTCAGAGTGTTCCTGCCCATTACTCCGACGTTCTGGCGTCTTTTAGCAACTCTTCTCTCGATGCTGTACTAATTTCCGAATCTTTTCTTAAACCTTCTCTTCTGTCTACGCAATTCTCTCTTCCCGGTTTCGTTCTGATCCGCAATGACAGAACGGAAAAGCGATTTGGAGGTGTAGCAGTGTACCTTCGTGCTAACATTCCATTTAAGATTGTTAGCGCATCCCCTTCTCCTTACTCTGAATCCGCTGAACATTTATTTCTTGAAATTACCTTATTACATACCAAAGTCCTTTTAGGAGTTTTCTATAATCCCAATGAAAACATTCCTTGCCATAACTCCCTGGATAACCTATTACATAATATCTCTCCCTCATATAATCACATAATGGGCGACTTTAATAACTGCCTGCTTAGGAGCGATAGCCAAGGTCGTAAACTTTTATGTATCTTGTCTTCGTATAATCTTACTTCGTTGCCTCTTTCGGCCACTCATCACTTTCCTAACTGCACTCCCACCCTTATCGACCTTATCGTTGTTTCGTCCCCGGACGCTGTTGGCACACATGGGCAGCTCACTGCACCTTTTTCCTATCACGTCCTCATATTCCTGTCTTATCGTATCCGTCCTCCTAAACGCTTTGTGCAAACCCGCCTACTTCGAAATTTTAGGTGTATGGACCTGGAGGCTTTGCGGGAGGAGGCTGACCGCATTGATTGGTCACCTGTGTTCGACTCGACGGACATCAACCAAATGGTCACTATTTTTAATACTAATATTATTCGTTTATTCGACAGACATGCCCCGGTCAAAAAAGTCAGGATAAAACATAACCCTGCCCCTTGGCTAAATGACTCTATCAAAACCCTCATGGCGCGCAGGGACAAAGCAAAACGACGCTATAAACATTGTCAGTCAATAGAAAATTTCCTCTCATATAAGTCATTGCGTAACCGCTGCAGTCGGATGTGTAGAGATGCAAAGAGGCACCACTTCCATAAATCGCTCTCTAGCCGTAATTCCTCTGATACCTGGAGATTCCTTAGGTCTGTTGGAGTTGGTAAAGCATCTGCGTTCGACGTCAGTGATTTGGATGTAAACTCACTTAATAATTACTTCGTAGTGCCTCCAGTTGCCTTAGACGCAATTGCTAAATGCACTACATTGTCGTCCCTCTCGGCTAAGCCTGTCCCACAGATCCCCCCGTTTCATTTCAGTGCGGTATCTGAATGTGATGTCAGGAAATCTCTTTTAGCCATTTCTTCCACTGCTACTGGCAACGATAATATATGCTTATTACAGCTCTCATCAAGGTAACTGATGATATTCGCTTGGCTATGGAAAGGAAGGAATTAACTTTGTTGACATTGCTGGACTTTAGTAGCGCTTTCACTTCAGTAGATTTTGATATGCTGCTGGGTACACTGAAGTCTATTAACATATCTTCATCATCTTTATCGTGGTTCGACTCCTATCTTCGAGGGCGTTCGCAATGCGTCCATTTGGATTTAAAGTCTTCGGACTGGTGTCAACTCATTGCGGGCGTACCTCAGGGTGGTGTGCTCTCTCCTCTTTTATTTTCCATCTTTATTAACTCTGTTTCATGTTTAATTTCTTGTAATTTCCATCTCTACGCAGACGATCTGCAGCTTTTTCATCACTTCAATGCTCGCGATGCCCCGTCTAGTATTGCCGTTATGAATCGGGACTTGGCTTGCCTTGCAGACTGGGCCAGGTCGGTCGGATTAAGGATTAATCCAAAAAAATCACAGGCCATAATAATAGGCAGCAGACACATGCGTAGCCATTTGGTTATGGCGGAGTTACCGCCTGTTGTCTTGGATGGAACGCGTATTCCCTACTTCGATAAAGTAAAAAATCTGGGAGTACTAATGGATTGCAACCTATCTTGGAGTGCTCAAGTCAATGAGGTCAGCAATAAGGTACAATACACCTTTCACTCTTTGAAAGGTCTCCAGAGTTTCCTGCCCCTGAAAATTAAAATCACTCTTGCCCAAACACTTATTCAGCCCATTATAGACTATGCTGATGCCTGCTACTTAGATGCCACAGAGGAGCTGTTAGATAAACTTGAGAGGCTGCAAAATTTGTGTATTCGTTTTATCTATAATCTAAGAAAGTATGACCATGTTTCACATTTTCGCCAAGAACTCAAGTGGCTCCCAATCCGCCTTCACAGGAACACTCGGATACTCTGTCTCCTCTTCAATATACTGTTTAACCCAAATTCCCCGTCCTACCTGAGGGAGCGGTTCTCATTTATACGATCTCCTGATGCTCCTTGCAGGTCCCACCTTCGCTCCATTCTTAAATTCCCATCCGACAAATCTGACTTCTACTCCTATTCTTTTTCAGTTCATGCGGTGAGGCTGTGGAACTCTCTGCCGCCAAATATCAGAGAGGTTAATACTGTCGTGAATTTTAAAAACAAAGTCCGCGAATACTATCTCTCTACCACTTCGAACTCCTAAATTCGTCTTGTCCTACAGGTATATCTGTATTGTTATGTATATTTATGAACATAATATAATGCGCAAGTATGTATATGTGTATGTATGCATTTATATGTTGTATTTATATATTTATGTATTTATTTAGAGTATTTGAATAAACAATTTATCCTTTCTAGTTATCTTTCACACTTCTACCTTTTTCAATAGTTTTAGTTTATGCTCTCCTCTCGCCGGCCTGCTGGAAGAGATTTCTTTTAGAAATAAGCAGTGCCATTGTACTCTTTTTCTTATAACTGTTTCTTTATAATATATGTGTGTACATAAACTGTTAAATAAAAAAATAAAATAAAGTAGTTCATTGGTTCAGCTCAAATAATCTTTGCCTTAATGAAAATAAAACTAAATGTATAAAATTTACTCTACCAAATGTAAAACAAGTTGCGGCCAATGTTCAACTGAATGGACAAGTGTTAGAGTTTGTAGAATCAACTGTGTTCCTCGGTATAACTATTGATGCCAATTTGCAGTGGGGCCCACACATAGAAAAGACAGCCTCTAGATTAAGTTCGGCTGCATACGCTGTAAAAAAGATCAGGACTCTAACAGATGTGGATACGGCTAGAATGGTTTACTTCAGCTATTTTCATAGTATTATGTCTTACGGTATTCTCCTTTGGGGGAGTGCTGCAGATTTAAATATTATTTTTGTTCTACAAAAGCGGGCTGTACGCGCTATTTATAATTTGGGCCCCAGAGTTTCTCTCCGAGAAAAATTCAAAGAAGTAAATATTCTAACCGTACCATCACAATACATTTTTGCCAATCTTATGTATGTCCAGAAAAATCTATCACAGTTTTCTAAACTCTGTGATAAACATAATATAAACACTAGAAATAAAAATAATCTTTCAGTCCACCACAGTCGACTACATAAGATTGGCGATTCTTTCCAGGGTAACTGTATACGCTTTTACAACAAGCTTCCCTGTGACCTAAGAAATTTACCATTAAATAAATTTAAAAAGTTTATTAAAAACAAGCTTTGTGAAAAAGGTTTTTACTCCGTTACAGACTATTTGCAGGACAGGGACGCCTGGAAATGATCTGCTGGCAAAGTGAAATAATATTAAATTGTAAATAGGCCATCAAAAAAAAAAGCCTTCCTAAGTTTCTTGCCGGTTCTTCTCAGGTGGGCCGCGTTCCGAACCGGTGGTCGCTTTAAATATTTTAAATAGTGTATGACATTTTGTAAGCGCCGTTAAAATGGTCTATACAAAATAAAGATATTTTTATTTTATATTTTAAAACGGTTAGTATGGGCAACTCTAAAACTATAAAATATAGAAAGACATCTTCTAAGGAACCGTGTCACCGATTTTAGTGAAGTACAACCAGCTCATATGCTGGGCGTTCATGGATTATGAGAAGGCTTTCGATTCAATCGAGATTTTGGCCATGTTGCGGTCTCTACAGCAATGTCAAATCGATTATCGGTACCTCGGGGTGTTGAAGTATCTATTCAAAAATGCCACAATGTCCGTCCGAATGCGGAACCACATCTCCAAATCCATCCAACTGCAGAGAGGGAGATGTTGTTTCCCCTAAATTGTTTACTGCTGCCCTGGAAGATGTGTTTAAGGTTCTGGATTGGGAGGGGCTTGGCATTAATGTAAACGGCGAGTATCTCACTCACCTTCGGCTTGCCGATGATTTAGTGGTTATGGCTGAGACCTTGGAAGAGCTCAGCACAATGCTCGATGATCTTAGTATAGGATAAAAATTATGTCGAATGTTTACGTTGTGCCCACTCCAATTACAATCGGATAGTCAACTCTTAAAGTTGTAGATGATTACATCTATCTGGGACAAATCGTATAGTTAGGCAGATCAATCGTCCAATCCGACTCGGTAAGGCAGCGTTCGAAAAGCTACAAAACATCTTTTCGTCCAAAATACCGCAGTGTCTAAAGAGCAGAGTCTTCGACCAATATGTGAATGTGTGCCAGTGATGACTTATGGAACTCAAACGTGGCCATTAACAGTGGTCCTCTTTGAGAGGCTGGCTGTCACCCAGAGAGCAATGGAAAGGCCAAGCTCGGAGTGTCACTTCATGAACGAAGCCGCAATGCAATGAATCCGAAGAAGAACCCGGGTCACCGACATAGCCAGACAGTGACAGACAATGGACAAATAACCTGGTGTTTATTCGAGTTTGCGAGAGCTTCCTGGATGCAGGCGGTCTTCCCTCCTTTATTATCGTTCTACGATGGATTTCCGCCATGTAGTGCCCGCTTCCATTAGTTATCTGTTAGTCTGTCTGTTTCTACACGCTTATTTCTGAAACAGCTTAACCAATTTATGTGCGGTTTTCACTAATAGGTATGTTGTGCAACTCTTCACTAAGCATTAAGTGTTTATTGTATTTATCACAGTCAACATTTGGATGGGTATAGGCGGGTTTTGTGAAATGGGTGAATTCACACTAAAGTTTCATTCGCGCTTATCACTATCCACCAACTTCACCGGCTTATGAGGGAGTTTTATTTGTAGGAGCCCCCAAGGTTTCTAAGAATAACATTACATATATTATATGCCCACTTTTCACCATGCGTATTCCAGTCCCACGTAATAGGTGGTGAACCCATTGCAATGTTAAATGTTTTAACAGACACAGACAGACGCAGGTTCAGTAAGGCCTTCAACTTGATTGACTGCCATGTTACTGGCAACCAGGACCAACGGCTTAAAGTGCCTTCCGAAGCACGGAAACGCTCGCAAATGTAAATGCCACAAATTGGTCAGCCATCCGAAGACCAGCCATAGTGAAAGTTACGTAATTCAGTGATCGTTTACAGAACACTGAGTCCGCGGGGCCACGAGCGCTTCTAATACTCGTAATAACAATATTAACAGAAGATACTGACAAAAATTGACAATGTGAAGTAACTATCTTCATGCGACAAGGTAGTTAAATATGACAGATCGCCAGGCTTCAGATCTTTCCATACCTAATTACTCATTTTATGTCCTGTAGATTCAAAAATCGTTTCATATTTAATATGCAAACACTCATAACAATATATTATTGTATAGTTATGTGCCGGCATTCATTAAAACAAAATGCTTTTTAAGATTCCGTACCGTTTCGCTTCCGTAAAACAAAGTTCGCCAGAAAGAAAAAATCGCCTGGCTTCTTTTACGATGCTTTGTAGCTTTACTAATTGGGACCGTTAGCTTTGTTTCTGGCAGCCACTCGCCGTTCTACATCCGAAACACATCTTCCGTCTGCGCTAAACATACTCCCTAAATACACAATTTCATTCACTTGCTCTAGACGTTCCTGGTTTACCCTAATCTCGCATTTAGTTCTTACGTCACCTCTTTCAAATACTAGAACCTTAGTTTTACTTGCATTCAAACGAAGACCCGTACTTTCACACTCCTTTCTCATATTAGTGACTAATGCCTGAACGTCGGCTTCTGATGGCATATTTTTTAGACAAAGTTTTGTATTTACTTGAGGAGTTTGCTTCCGTTGATGACAGATATGATTATGATTATGACTAATTTGGTATTAAGTATTCAATTTATTTTACAAATATTATGAAATTAATTTAGTAATAAGTAGTATTTTACACGCATTTTATTCATATTGTTTATTAATATTATGAAATTATTTGTAATTTTAAGCAATGAAATTTTGTTATTATTTTTATTATTTAATGTTATTTTATTGTTATTGTTAGTGTAAAGAATTTAGAAACACAATTGTAAAATTGTTTATGAATAAATATATGAAATATGAATATGATGACGCCATGAGCACCACATTATCATAAATAATAAATAAATAATAAATAAATATTGTGGGACACTTTTCACACCGCGCCATCTAGCCCAAAGTAAGCTAACATTAGCTTGTGTTATGGGATCTAGATAACTGATAAACATACTTATATATTTCTAAATACATACATATTATACATAGGAAACACCCAGACTCCGAAACACACATTTGTGGATCACACAAATATTTGTTCCGACCCGGGAATCGAACCCGGGACCTCTTGCGTAGCAGTCGGATACACTCCCACAGCGCCACAGAGGCAGTCAAATCATCATCATCATCCGAGCGTCTGTCCCAGTTGCGTATCGCGACGCCCGGGGTCCGCTTTTCTACATTTTCTCCTCCACTTCGCACGGTCGTCGGCATCCCCTGTAGTGAGACCATTGGCACGCATGTCATCCCTTACGACGTCAAGCCAGCACTTCTTGGGTCTTCCCCTCTTACCGGGACCCGGCGGGGCTGACATGGCCAGACATTTGTTACCTACGTAGCCCGGCGGTTGCCGCAAGACGTGACCATACCAACGAAGGCGACACTCTTGCAACTTGTCTGTAATGTCACGGACGTGAAGGCTGCCGCGGATGCGAGAGTTCCTCACGCGGTCCATCCGCGTGACTCCACACATCCACCGCAGCATCTTCATTTCCGTGACACGCAGCTCCTGCTGGTATCGCTCCAATATCGGCCACGTCTCACTGCCATGTAAAAGGACAGGTCTAATAATGGTTTTGTAGACCTTCAACCGGATCGGCATTTTAGGATCACAAATGACACCGGTCATCTCCCGCCATTTGGCCCACGCGGCAGCAATGCGTGACTTGACATCGCAATCGATGTCACTGGACGTGTGAAAAACAGATCCCAGGTATTTAACCTGGTCCGTGCGCTCGACCAAATCACCGCCTATGCGGACGGATGTGGGATCTGTCGAGTTTAGTGCTAAGTATTCGGTCTTCGCCACATTTAGTTTCAGACCGCCGTTCTCAAGCGTCTCCTTCCACGCCTTTATACGTCGCACCAATCTGCCCCTGTCCGCGTCTGCCAGCGCAATATCGTCAGCATACATGAGCAACCATGGAGGCTGCTCATGCGGGTTTCTGATGCTGTCCGACAATTCATCTAATATTACACTGAACAGAAGCGGACTAAGGACAGAACCCTGGTGTACCCCGACGGTGATGGGGAAGGGTTTTGTGTCGCCAACAGCAGTCCGAACCATTGAATCGGAATCACAGTACATGTCCCGGATAGTGTCAATATAGACCTCTGGAACCCCTTTGGACCGCAGTGCCCACCACATCATCGCACGAGGAACACAGTCGAAGGCCTTCTGCATGTCTAGAAACAAACAGTGCAGAGGCGTGTTCTTCGAACTGTATTTCTCTGCGACAACCCTCAGGGCAAAAACAGGGTCCGTGGTCCCATGACCAGGGCGAAACCCATATTGACACTCCGAGAGAGTACACTCCTGCCGGATCCGAGAGTCTATAATCCTCTCGAAGATCTTCATGGTGTGGGACATCACCTTTATACCGCGGTAGCTCCCGCACTCCTGCACTGACCCCTTACCTTTGAAGACTGGAGTAATAGTACTCAGTCTCCATTGGTTTGGGATCTGCTCGCTGAGGAGTATGCGGTTAAAAAGGTTTACTAAGATGCCCACACCGCGAGCACCCATCGCCTTCCAGGCTTCGATGGGGACTCCATCGGGTCCGACAGCTTTTCGATTCTTCATGCGGCGAAGCGCAGTCAGGACTTCTCCAGGCGTTACCGGTGGCACTAGAGCACCACATCATCAGCGTACAGCAAACAGTTTACAGTAAAGTCACCAAAATTCACACCCTTATCACAATCTTTCAACTTCTGCTGGCAACTGTCCAGATACACTATGAACAGCCAGGCGGACATGACACAACCCTGTTTGACGCCTGTACAGACATCGAAAAGAGGTGTCACATCCCCCCTACTCGCACGAACGCCTTACAGTCCTTATAAAGCGACTGTGTTGCCCGCATTAGCAAGCCGTCCACACCGTATTCGGGCAGTAAATCCCACAGAGTTTCTCTCGTAACGTTTCTCATAACGTCATTTCTCCAGATTCACAAAAGCACAAAAACTTTCTGGCTTGCATAACAGACATAGTGTGTCCCAGACATGCGACCCACCGTACCTACTTGATCATCTCAGCAGCAGCTCTGTCTTTTCCTGCAGCCTTACCACATTTCATACTTCTTATCGCTTTCTTTTCACGTAAAAACTACTGAATGGATTTAAATAAACTTTATAATATTATAGCTTATACGGGTATCTCAGAATAACAGATATGATACTTTTTATCCCAGGAACAAATTCCTGTGTAAAACGGGAACAGGAAAACTGAATGACGCAGGCGGAGCCTTCTACTTATCATACCCAAAATTATTTATTTATAAAATAAATATTTTTTTTATTTATAAAATAAATAATTTTTGCGATGGCGATGGTTTTGAGTCGGTACTCGGAATGTATGGGGATAAAAGAGTGTACGACGCTGGCAAGCTTATACTGGCATTTTGTAAGGAAAAGGATTTGTTTGTGGCGAACACAATGTTCAGCCACAAACAAATTCATATGATACTTATGGATAGTCGGCTCCGTAAACAGGTGATGGACACAAGGGTTTATCGAGGCACTGAGCTGGGATTAGACCACTACCTAGTCATAACTAGGATAAGGGGACTGTTCGCGGGTTTGCGTCATCGTACCGAGTGTCCTGAACCTGAGCCAACCTATAGCATCATCATCATCGGGATCCGGAGCATCGAATTGAGCTCCAGTTCCCATGTAACATCTCTGTCTTTTCTTGCATACATATTTTCATAACATTCACTCCATCTCTGCAGGATGTCAGTTTGGTCTGTTAGGACGTCATTGTTAACACTAAGCACTTTATTCATACTACAAATTGTCGAGCAACTCTGAGAATTGCGTACCTCTTTCCAGAAGAGCATGGCATTATCCCGGAAATTGGACGACAACCTTTCATCCACTTTCATTCTGCACCTTTCACGAGCTTCTTCTATCAGTGCCTTGGTGTTGACTTTTTGCAGTTTGTATCTCTCTTTCATATTAAAATCATTTCGCGAGGCTAAGTAGTCTTACCATGCTTTCTTCTTCATTCGAACTGCTTTTTTCACTTCCTGATTCCACCATGCATCACGCTTATTACTACTGCCTCTTTTGTTTCTCCACACACTTCCACAGCGGCATTTACCATACTTTCCCTAAGATTCTGCCATACACTTTCCACATTCTCACTAACATTGACGTCGCCAAGCTTTTCGGCTACCCTTTCTTTATATTTATCCCTAATGGATGCACCCTGCAGCTTCCAGCTTTTGATGCTATAGGTTAGCTCAGGTTCAGGACACTCGGTACGATGACGCAAACCCGCGAACAGTCCCCTTATCCTAGTTATGACAAGGTAGTGATCTAATCCCAGCTCAGCGCCTCGATAAACCCTTGTGTCCATCACCTGTTTACGGAGCCGACTATCCATAAGTATCATATGAATTTGTTTGTGGCTGAACATTGTGTTCGCCCAAACAAATCCTTTTCCTTACAAAATGCCTTGTTTGAGCATTTCATCTTGTTAAGCGTATACAGTCCCCCTAAAGCTCCGTACATTAAATTTGAAGAAAAGCAAGCCCTATTCAAATGCCAATGTTCTAAGAAATCTATAATAGTTTGTGGAGATTTTAATGTTGATATTCTAGATACATCATTAATTCCATCAGAGATAAATAAAATGAAAAATTTATTTAAATCCTTTAATCTGCATAGTATTTTCTTAGAACCTACTCGTATTACAGCCACCAGTGCAAAATGTATTGATAATATTTTTACTAATATTAAACCAATAAATAAAGGTATTGTGGATTCTGTAGAGTCAGATCATCGTGGCCAATGGATAAAGTTTCCTAAAATTAGTAATAAATTCTGCAAATAACAAATTAAATATGTACCAATTAACCAAAGTCGTATGAATATTTTTAAAGAAAATATAGTAAAGAGATTGCCATATCTACCTGACTTTACTAGTGTAGACCAGTCATATACAAACTTATTTAATTTGATTAATGATGAGTTTGGCAAAGTTTATACCTCAAAAACTCTACAGATTGGTGGTCGTCCTGTTTTCAGTGATTGGGCTACACCAGGTATTTTTAAAAGTAGAAACAAATTATTTGAATTATATTCAGAAAAATCATATAATTTTAACCAAACCTTTCAGGAATATGTAAAAAATTATTATAATATATTTAAACAAACATGTTATCTTGCAAAGTCAAACTTTATTAAAAATAAAATTTCTAATTCTGTGAATAAAATAAAAATGACTTGGATCATATAAATTGCACTTGTAAAAAAGTTTATGACTTGTACACGCTACTACAGTATACATATAAATTGACATACCAACATATAAATCTGATCATTAACTCTGAATGCGGTAGAACTATGGTGACAGAAAGGGATTTCCACTTAAAAGTAAATGATTTTTATGTTACAGGGGACCTGGAAGTGGCGACGGAATTTGATTTTTTTTTCGAAAATGTACCTATTTTGACGACTAAATCTCTGCAAGCGTCTTCCAGTTCCTCTGAACATTTATTAGAAGAATCTGTTCCTTATTGCAGGGATGCATTTGTATTCACAGATATTTGCGCTCAGGATATTATAAAAACTTTTAAATGTATTGAAATTAAGAAAACCGCGGACCTTTGGGGATTATCAGTCAAAACTGCATCATGTATCATTGAGGCCATTGCGCCGCAATATTACCTGATTTAATGAAACACAGCAAAGTCATACCCTTGTTCAAGGCTGGCAGCGCTACAGACCCGTTTAATTTCCGACCAGTGTCAGTGCTGCCAACTTTGAGCAAAGTATTTGAAAAAATAATTTTGAATCATATGTTATCCCATTTTGAAATTCATCAAATATTTTATACAAAACAGTTTGGTTTTACGAAAGGGCGCTCAACTTCCGATGCTGGTGTTGAGTTATTAAAATGTATTCATTAAGCCTGGGAAGACAAGCAAGATGCATTAGGTATATTCTGCGATCTGTCCAAGGCTTTTGATTGCGTTCAACATGAAACATTGTGCAAAAAATTACACCACTATGGAATAAGAGGCAAATCTCTCGACCTTTTGTCTTCATATTTGAATAATAGAATACAAAGGGTCGATATTAATGGTACACGTTCTGTAGGATCCATGGTTACAATGGGTGTGCCACAAGGCTCGATACTTGGGCCATTCTTGTTTCTCATTTATATTAATGATTTACCATTTATGTAGGGGACAGGAATAGGATTGTTTTGTTTGCAGATGATACCTCATTGATTTTTAAAATTAGAAGACAATTAGATAATTATGACGATGTAAACAATGCAATCACGAGAGTAGTTCATTGGTTCAGCTCAAATAATCTTTGCCTAAATGAAAATAAAACTAAATGCATTAAATTTACTCTACCAAATGTAAAACAAGTTACGGCCAATGTTCAACTTAATGGACAAGTGTTAGAGTTTGTGGAATCAACTGTGTTCCTTGGTATAACTATTGATGCCAATTTGCAGTGGGGCCCGCACATAGAACAGACGGCCTCAAGGTTAAGTTCGGCTGCATACGCTGTAAAAAAGATCAGGACTCTAACAGATGTAGATACGGCTAGAATGGTTTACTTCAGCTATTTTCATAGTATTATGTCTTACGGTATTCTCCTTTGGGGGAGTGCTGCAGATGTAAATAACATTTTTGTTCTTCAAAAGCGGGCTGTACGCGCAGTTTATAATTTGGGCCCCAGAGTCTCCGTCCGAGAAAAAATCAAATAAATATTCTAACCGTAGCAACACAATACATTTTTGCCAATCTTATGTATGTCCAGAAAAATCTATCACAGGTTACTAAACTCTGTGATATACATAATATAAACACTAGACATAAAAACAATCTTTTAGTTCACCACAGTCGGTTGCATAAGATTGGCGATTCTTTCCAGGGTAACTGTATACGCTTTTACAACAAGCTTCCCTGTGACCTGAGAAATTTACCATTTAATAAATTTAAAAAGTTTATTAAAAGAAATCTTTGTGAAAAAGGTTATTACTCTTTTCAAGACTATTTACAGGACAGGGATGCCTGGAAATGATCTGCTGGCAAATAAAATATTATAGTCATAATATAATAAATTGTAAATAGGCCATCAAAAAAAAAAGCCTTCCTAAATTTCTTGCCAGTTCTTCTCAGGAAGGTCGCGTTCCGAACCGGTGGTCACTTAAAATATACAATTTTTTTCTCTAGTTTTAGTGTATGACATTTTGTAAGCGCTGTTGAAATGGTCTATGCAAAATAAAGACATTTTATTTTTTTATTTTTTTTTATTTTACTGTAAAATAACTCACCCGGATCCGCATTAAAGTCATCCAATATAAAAACAGATTCAACATTACTGTCATCTATAATAGCACTTATCACACTCATATAGCCAATAAAATCCGGCAAATTTTTCACAGAATTTGTTGGTAAATATACACTCATTATCAGCACTGACCTATCACCGTCCGATATGTTAATGGCACATATTCGCTCACTACACTGAATAACCGACACATCTCGAAAGGCACTGTGTCGCCATAACAACGCGACGCCACCATGAGGCCTCCCTCGTAGTATGCCCGCTGAGGTGTCCACAGCTGACGACGCTGAGTAACCGAAGCTAGCATCAATTGTGCCCACAAATGGTATGTCATGTGGGGGCAGCCATGTCTCCTGCAGACATATCACATCACTGATGTCCCACACTGCCCGCTTAATGTTTTTACAATTGTAAGTTGCAAAGCGATACGACCTATCCATTCTTACATTTATTTGAGCCGTGTGGAGAATTCTCCTCTTTTCTATAATGTCTTTCATAATGCACAAATCTTCGAAATATTATACCTGCTGGCCACAATTTCTCATCCATATACACAGGCAGATTAGACTCCAATATATAGAACTTATATGCTTTATATCCTCTCAGCACTTTCATATTTATAGCTTCTAAGGAACAGTTTCGCTTGTTCTTTGTTGTGTATATTGGATTATATCGCACTCCGTAGTCAAGCTATGTACATTAGTAGTAGTATATATAGAATAGTAGAATAGTGAAGCTTCGCAGAAAATTAGATAACAATTATTTGTCTTCTATGTTATTTTTTAATAAATAAGATTATGGGACATTAAAAAAAATAAGTCTCAGGCAGATTCAATGATTATTTTTACATGGTTAATACGATAACCACGAAGGATAAATTCAATAGTAAAAAACGTTCCACGCTTGCGGAGGTGCGGGTAACAGCTAATTATGTATATATTTATCGGTTTAGATAAATAACGCAATGATTGCAAATGCGAGAGCCAGATCGAGTGAGAGGACTGATCGGACCAGGTTAAATACCAACGCACCTGATGACATCGTCTGCCTCATTCTGTGCGGATGACACGCCCGGCTGCCTAGGTAAAGTGGCGTGAGCTTGTCACACACTGAGTTTTATAAGTCAGTGTTTTCATATATCTTATCGTCATCTTTAACGTAATATATTTGGATATTCCTGTGCAACTACACGACGTGGCTACACGGCAAATGCAAAAGTATCATCATGTCTTGTTGTTCAGTAAAAAATCAACAACTCTTTCGCCGATAGCAATGGTCACAGCTGAGGGATTAGCATGCGGCACCCTGGGCAGTACACTGAGGTCTGCGACGCGAAGACGCTTCACGCCGACCACTCTCAACTCAGAATCCAGCACGCTGCCTAAAGCTGCTGTGCCCACTGCGTGGTATACTGCAAACGTCATGTGTCGCACATAGCATCGCCAATATTTTTTTTTATCTACCTCATAGCGAGGACAATCAGGCAATTCCAACCTTAACAATGAAACATTACGTTTGACGAAGGTGCGCGTCTCTACGAGTTGTTCAACAATACCGATGGAGCGTACTATCTCATCCACATCGCGGCTGTCTCCTAGATAGTTCGGGTATATAGCTGGAGGCTCTAATGGGTCTCTACTAGCTAACTGCACGTTGCCCATTGAACGTGGTGATAAGAGAATAGGCGACAGCACGATGAATCCATAGTCTTTATTGACCTCCTTTAATTTATCGATGATATTATCATCTAGATTCGACGTTTGCTTTACCAGTTTTTTCACAAGGGAAAAAATGTTTCTTTCTATGTATGCGATAATAATTTGTAAGTTTGGCACATTACAATCACTGCCATTTGAACTTTCACTAAGTAACTTCCTCTGCCTAAAATCATAGCAATGAGTGTTGGCAAAGACGGAGACGTCGGTGAGACCATTCGATGTTAGTGCACCTTTGTTTGCTACTAAAAGTTCAATTAACTGCGGTATCTTTGAAGTCACAATTTCTATTTTACCGAGAGGCCCCAAGTTTTGTTTAACTTGCAGAATAATTAAAGGAAATACGTGATCTGTCATACCAGACCCAACAGGGATATCTACTTTGACTGGTATGCCCATATTTTTTAAGTGATTAGCTGGTCCAATACCCGAAAGCATCAATATCTGTGGAGTGCCAATTGCCCCTGCACTCAATATGACTTCTTTCCGAGCATATAGGTTCAATTTTCGGAAACCTTGAATGGCAGTGACGCCCTCGGCAATGTTATTATTGTTGATAATTACTCCAGTACACATGGTATTTTTAGCCACATTCAGTCTTTTCTTGACGTCTTCTCTAGCTAGATATCCTCGTGCTGTACTCATTCTTTCTCCTTTGTACACATATCCAACAAATTTAGAGACACCGATTTGTGACTCAGCATTCACATCTGGGTTATAGGGAAAGTGTAAAGATCGAAATCCTCTAATTAACCTGGAATGCCACGGGTGTTGGGAGTCATTAAAAAAACCGATCCTCATAGGTCCAGTCGTGTTATGATAATGTTTGGAAGATGTCTGAAGTTGACTGAGATCTTGCAAGCCTTCGTACCGAAGAAAATAGGGCATTATTTCATCGAAGCTCCAGCCAGGAGTAGTTATTGTATCATAGTCCACCCTGTTTCCACGCGAGTACAGCATGTAGTTGATGGAAGTAGACCCGCCAAGACACTTGCCGCGACTAAAGCGGCACTGTTTGCCGACTGATGAGAGACATGATACGTTGTTCGATAAAGTCTTGTACTGCCAGTCTAGACGGGAACCCAAGAGTGCCATTGCCGCACTTGGTACCTAAAATAAAGTTTTAATGTTTTAAAGTAAAACTGTTGGCGGTAACTATAAAGTCTGTGACAAAGACAATGAACATTTTAATTCATTTAAAATTGATTTTTAAAAGCAGTTGTTATAAAATAAATATAATGTTGACCAGTTTCGCTAAAGCCACAGAATAAAGGTAAAGCTAGAGAGTAGATAAAATTTAAACTGTTAAAGTGCCCAATTAACATAATGGCTACCTTAATGTTAGTGCAGGATGTTCATGCGCACTGTCCCTATAACAACCAAATCATAGTCCCTGCAGTAAAATCTCAAGATATACATAGGTACTGAGGAAACATTTCAAGACTGTTTTATGATGTTTAAAAATGATAATGCTAAAACATTTGTTGCTGAGTTCACTGACTGTGTGTTCGGTTCCCATAAATTTTATCTTATTATATGAATACAACTAAATTACCATTTTATTAAAAAAAAATCGTTGTTTTGCCATATAAAGGTCTATTACTCTTGTCTTCTTGCGGTATAAATAAAATTTAAGAGCTATTCTCAGACCTACCGAATATCCATATAAAATTTTATGAATATAGTTTTCGAAGGAATATGGCACGTGGTTAAGTAGGTGTAAGGATTTCGGCTGAGCTTGATAGTTGAGTGAGTCAACTGTAATTTTATTAATATAGATTTGCCCTTATTTCGCTCGTGACATAGCTACTTCGAAATCCCGTTGCAACCCCCTTACCCTCCCCCACGCATCTAACCCACACCCCTAATTACTGTTCAAATATATTTATTCAAACTTTCATTGTCTATTTTACACCCTTAAGAGTAGAATGTTAGAAAATCCTGAAACACGTATTTATTTATTTTTAATCAAAATTAGGTATAAGTTGGTGTTATTGTCTTTGAAAATGGAGAATCACACATATAAACTTAGAACCTATATTTTACCCTTTTACAACTAACTTTAACTTTAACTATCTTCACGCTGTATCCCTGACGGGGTAGTCAGAGAGGACAGATCGCCAGGCTTCGCGATCCATGCATACTTCTTTCGCTTCTTCAAGATTCATCAATCGCTTCATACACGCACGTCTGTGTATCCGATTACTTTTGACCTTTCCGTTTTTAGCAATCTGCTCACGTGGTCTTCATATGTAAGTATCGGCCTACCCTGACTTCCTCTACCCTCTACTTTCGCACAATATATATCCTCGTTAATCGTTCCACACTCATTCGTTGGACGTGTCCAAACCAACGGAGCACGCCCTTTTCCAGCTTAACGCTGACACTTTAATTCAAACCTGCCATATTGCGTATCGCTTCGTTACGTATTCGGTCGGCCCAAGTAACGCCGCACAATATTCGAAGTGATCGCATCTCCACAGCATTCAAATTACTTTCATTCATCTGCTGACATACCCAGGTTTCGCTACCGTAAAGCAAAGTTGGCACAAGCACTGCGTTATAAAACGCCAGTCGTGCTTCTTTTACGATGCTTTGTCGCTTTATTAATTGGGACAAAGCACCGTTAACTCTGTTTCCGGCAGCTACTCGCCGTTCTACATCCGAATCACATCTTCCATCCGCGCTCAACATACTCCCTAAATACACAATTTCATTCACTTGCTCTAGAAGTTCCTGGTTTACCCTCTTCTCGCATTTGGTTATTACGTCATTTCTTTCAAATACTAGAACCTTAGTTTTACTTGCATTCAAGCGAAGACCCTTACTTACATACTCCTTTTTCATATTAGTGACTAATGCCTGAAGATCGGCTTCTGATGAGGCCATGAGCACCGCATCATCAGCGTACAGCAGACAGCTTACTGAAAAGTCACCCAAATTCACACCCATATCACAATCTTTCAATTTCTGTAGGCAACTGTCCAGATACAGTATGAACAGCCTGCTTGACGCCTGTACAGACATCAAAAAGAGGTGACACATCCCCCCCTACTCGCACGCAAGCCTTACAGTCCTTATAAAGCGACTGTATTGCCCGCAGTAGCGAGCCGTCCACACCATATCCGGGCAGCAAATCCCACAGAGTTTCCCTAACCACGTTATCAAATGCTTTCTCCAGATCCACAAAAGCGCAGAAAACCTTCTGGCTAATGGCCAAAAACTTCTCCGCGATCATGCGGAGAGAAAACACTTGATCCATGCAACCTCTTCCACGTCAGAATCCGCATTGAGCCTCCCATAAATACCTTTCAGACTTTTGTTGCATTCTTGCCGTTATAATCTTGGCATACACCTTACTAGCTAAGCTGACCAAGCTGATCGCCCTGTAGCTGGAGCAGATTAGGCGCGAGCCTTTCCTTTTGTACATAGGTACTACAACTGCTATTCGCCAGTCATCTGGGACCTCACCCGTCCGCCAGCACAAGTTGCATAACAAACATAGTGTGTCTACGTGACGCGCGACCCACCTTACTTGATCATCTCAGCAGTAACTCTGTCTTTTCCCGCAGCCTTACCACATTTCATACTTCTTATCGCTTGTTTAATTTCTTTCATACTAATGAATTCAATGACATCAGGATCCGGAGCAACGAAGTGAGCTCCACTTCCCGATGTGGCATCTCTGTCTTTTCTTGCATACATCTTTCCATAATATTCTCTCCATCTCTGCAGGACGTCAGTTTGGTCTGTTAGGACGTCATTGTTAACACTAAGCACTTTATTCATACTGCAGATTGCAGAACAACTCCGGGTCTGCCTACCTCTTTCCAGAAGAGCTTGGCATTATCCCGGAAATTGGACGACAACCTTTCATCCGCTTTCATTCTGCACCATTCACGAGCTTCTTCTATCAGTGCTTTTGTGTTAACTGTTTGGAGCTTGTATCTTTCTTTCATATTAAAATCATTCCGCGAGGCTAAGTAGTCTAACCATGCTTTTTTCTTCATTCGAACTGCTTCTTTCGCTTCCTCATTCCACCATGCATCACGCTTATTACTACTGCCTCTTTTCGTTTCTCCACACATTTCCACAGCGGCATTTGCCATACTATCCCTAAGGTTCTGCCATACACTTTCCACATTCTCACTAACATTGACGTCGCCAAGCTTTTCGGCTACCCTTTCTTTATATTTATCCCTAATGGATGCATCCTGCAGTTTTAAGCTTTTGATGCTATAAGTTGGCTCAGGTTCAGGACACTCGGTACGATGACGCCAACCCGCGAACAGTCCCCTAATCCTAGTTCTGACTAGGTAGTGGTCTGATCCCAGCTCAGCCCTTCTATAAGCCCTTGTGTCCATTACCTGTTTACGGAGCCGACTATATATATAATAGATCTATCATGCTTCTCTTTGACTTACATCTCCTCGTAAACATATGAATTTGTTTGTGGCTGAACATTGTGTTCGCCACAAACAAATCCTTTTCTTTACAAAATGCCAGTAAAAGCTTTCCAGCGTCGTTCACCATTTTATCCCCATACTTCCCGAGTACCGACTCAAAACCATCGCGATCGATACCCACCCATCCATTCAAGTCTCCACATACTATAAGTCTTTCATTTCCTTCTATCACATTTAGAGCTTCTCTCATACTCTTCCAGAAATCCTCTAGCTCACTCAGCTACCAGGAAAATCTTCGTCAAACCAAGTTTTAGACGTAACCAGAGGATTCTAGGACCTACCAGTTTGTATTCATACATACCGGAGGCCAATCGCGAGGACAACAAAATTCCAACCCCCCCGACTGCCATGCTCGCTCTCTGGTACTCCAAACCATAGCGCGAGCACCCCACTCGGGAGCTCCAAGACTTCGCTGCGCGTGCGCTTGGTCTCTGTCAAGCACACTACATCTAACTTTCTCTCATTCACAACATCCATCAACTCATTCATCTTATCTGCCATTCCTCCTCTAACATTCCACGCAGCTACCCTGCACTCCATCCTCCACTTCCCGCCGTGTCGGGCCGCGCGTGTAGGTTGGCGGTCCCCTACGCCGCTCTGGCACACAGTTTTCGCCCCAGCGGGGACGAACTGGTGCGCGACGCCTAGGGGGCACGCCCTAGCATTGTTCGCTCCTGTGGCACTCGTGTTGGAGTAGAATTGCAGCCCGTAACTGGCAGGGATGGCGACATGCACGCTTCTACTCTTCATTCTCTTTACAGGTTTTACTCTTCATCCCCTTTACAGGTTTATTTATTATGTAGTGCCAGTTTATTATACAAAGCCGCGAAACATAGATTGATTTGTGACCAAAAGCACGCACGCGTACACGAGTGGTTATAACGTGTTTTGGCAAAGTTAGAAATATAAAACTTTTCATGTTTCTAACTTTGAAAATAATGACTTTCTATGCTACTGCTTATCATTTACATCCTTAGGGGTGATATTTAGTTTTTTTTTTCTGATTGTCATAGTGTGTGACAATCATTATAAAAATAGATTACTCCAAAAAAATAAGTTTGTAGGCCCAAAGGCATCGGCTGGGCGATTATAAGAACATATCTTCTCTAATATTATAAAGAGGAAAACTTTGTTTGTATGTTTGTTTGTTTGTAATGAATAAGCTCAACAACAACAGGACCGATTTTAAAAATTCTTACACCATTTGAAAGCTACATTATCCACGAATAACATAGGCTATATTTTATTTTGGAAAAAAATAGGGTTTTGTAAGATATTTGGATTTTTCGGACACAAGTTGTAAAAAATCAACCTTAAAATAAAAGTTACTTATTTTGCGTACGCTGCCTAAACTATAAAAGATAGATCCATAAAATGTTCTAATTAATTGTAGATCTTATAAATATCTACAAAATAGTCCGCGACACGCTATACCCATCAATGTCGAGTGAGGCACAATTTTATAATGAGACATAACAACAACGTGCGCCTACCACGAATGGACAATAACAAAAAAAATACTCATATTTGAAAAATGGAAACGTTAGGGTGGGAGAGCCATTTATCAATCCTGTAATCTATACTAATATTATAAAGCTAAAGGGTTTATTTGTTTTTTTGTTCGGTTGAACGCGCTAATCTCAGGAACTACTTGGTCGGATTTGTAAAAAATCTTTTTGTGTTAGATAGCCCATTTATCGAGAAAGACTATAGGCTATATATTATTACGCTAATACACTGGGGAGCAGAGCAGTAGTCATAAATGTCGACAAATCGGGCAAATTTTTATGCATAATTGCAGAATTTATAAGCGACGGGTTTAAATAGGTGCGACGGGAGGTCGACATATTCCACGATATTCCATATCTAGGGGGAAAGATTTGTAAGTTTGTTTGTATTTCACCACGCAGGCAAAGCTGCGGGCATAAACTAGTCATATCAATAAAAGACAACCTTTATTTTTTCCTATTCTACGTAAAATTAACTGTGCACCCGGCTTCACTCGTGAAATTATTGGAACACCCGTTGCACCTCATACATTTGACCTATACCCCTTATAAATAGTCAAATACTCTGACTTTAAAAAATGTGTCTCTCACTGTTTGGATGACTGCGATACAATCAAAATCGACCGAATGAGTTTTCAAACGGTTTCTATCAATAGACAGAAAGAAGAAAGAAAAACATTTTATTCTGCTTGAAATCATGCATAATACATAAAAAGGCATATTATGGGAATTTAAATAAAAGAGGAAAAATAAAATAACTTAAATGCCTATATACGCCTCATCCACGCAGAACAGGGGACACTTTTCAGCAATTGCTGACGCGCGGGCAGCATGTTACTGCTGACACGTGACAGCGCTGATTTTAAAAAGTTACCCCGGAAAACAATAAAAATAATAATAAGATATTAAATTTTCAAAATTACCCAGTGAATAACAATATAATGTACCTAATGATAATGCTAAGACAGAGAGATTAATAGAGGTTTCATTCGATTCATATATGCATAAGTCATCAATCATGTTTCATTTAAATTGACACATTGTTATATGACTGACTATAAATTGATACAAAATGTTTTTTTTAAAACTTTGTTAGTTTTTCTTTTAACTATAAAACTAACGTTATTATCACACATTATAAATAAATAAACTCGGGGATTACTCACGTTTTACGACCAGTATAGACCATCCTTCAGGATACCCCACAACAGGAAGAACGCAGCGCGCGAGCGAGCGGCGAGAGCAAATGCGCGTGCGCGTAAAGAGTATTCGGCGAACGGTTCACACCTCTGAAAATGGCTGTCTTAATCCAGCTGAAACCAGTTGGTCTATTACTGGTCGTAAAAAGTACGCAGTCCCGTTTACTTATTTATAACTTAGTAGTTAGTTGTTTTCAAAATCCAAGCGACCGATTTCCATGATACTTAAATGGGACTATCTTTGAAGTATATCCGTTAAAACAAAAAAGAATTTTCAAAATTTGTTCAAGTAATCGGGGAAAATACATAAAAAACAATATTATGACGAATTGAGTACTCCTTTTGTTTTGAGGTCTGTCACAAATAGCATTAAATTGACTATTTGGTTTGTACATTAACAATAAAGTAATACCTTAGTGAGCACGCCGGGGTCCCCGCCGGCCTCCAGCAGCAGCACGTGGTGTCCGGCGAGCGCCAGCCGCGAGGCCGCCACGGCGCCGCCCGCGCCCGCGCCCACCACGATGTAGTCGAACTGCTGCCCGTCTGGAACATTGTTATACCAACCTGAGATATAAAAACTGCTGGCCTAATTATATAAAAAAGCTTTAATTGGTTAAAATGTCACACTCTAATTCATTGGCTCGGAGCGTGGTGTTGGCACATTTAATTATTTTGTCATAACATCTAGGTCCTTATTTCTAAAGGAGTACTGTGACTGATAAAATTTAACAGATGAGGAGCGTCAAGCTACGTCGGAAGCTGCGCTGACACTTCTACTAGTCTAGTCGGGCTATCCCGAAATTCGTAATACCCGTAGTTTGTAATAATGAACAACGCTCACGAAAGTTATTATTTTAATAGATGATCTCAAAATGGGCTGTATTTCGGCCAAATATTTTTATCAGCATATAGTTCTACCCTGCACTCCATCCTCCACATCATCATCTCTCTGGCTACCCCGTCAGGGATACAGCGTAGAGATAGTTAGTTAGTTTTTTAGTTCTCATTCCATTATGATTAGGTGCGATTTATCTAAAGCCTACGATTGCGTTCATCACGAAACTCTTGTTAAAAAATTTCGCCACTGCGATATCAGAAATGAAGCTCTCAACCGCACGACTTCTTATTTAAGTTATAGAATTTTGAGGGTTGAAGTAAGAGGTAAACAAACAGCAGGATCTGCAGTTGTAATGGGTGTCCCACAGGGATCAATCTTTGGTCCTTTTTTATTTGTTGTATGATTGGCCAAGCCTAAAAATTGTTTTTACTCTTCAAGCGGGGGTTTTCACACATTTTTGTTCAAATTTGTCAAATACTAATAAAGATTCGTTTCGTCAAGGCATGTAAAGGTTCTTATTGGACAAGTCTGTGGAAACTTTTTAATAAAGTGGAAAAAGACAATTCGATTCGAGACGGGGATTTAACCCGTGACCTTTGCCTAACCAGGGAAATGTTTTAGCCCTTGAAAAAAAAAAAAACTAACCGAACCTTATGTTGTTGAAATTTTCTACTATATTTTAATCGTCATTTTTAAAGTATGACTAGAGCCGTCTATCGAGCTAATGAACAACTTGATACTAATGAACAGTGATACAACCATTTTTAAACATTGATGCTTATATATATTTTTATATAATGTCATCCTCTGCAGTCGACCATATTTCTATTGATGATTATTTTACATGTAGCGAGAATGATAGCTCGGTAAGCACTCCTTCACTTGCAGACGCGCTTGAATCGCATTTCTCTGATGTACCCACGAACTTCAATGTTGTGCATATTAATGCCCAGAGTATTCCCGCCCACTTTCCTGATATCCTGATAAGCACTCAGTCTATGGATGCATTTTTTTAAAGCAATTATGTTACTAAATATCTCATATTTTTTTAATAAAGTGGAAAAAGATGGGACATTGCTTTACGGTAGCGAAACCTGGGTATGTCAGCAGATGCATAAAAGTAAATTGAATGCTGTGGAAATGCGATCACTTTGAAAATTGTGCGGCGTAATTTCGGCCGACCGAATACGTAACGAAGTGATACGCAATATGGCAGGTTTGAATGAAAGTGTCAGCATTAAGTTGAAAAATGGTGTGCTCCGTTGGTTTGGACATCTCCAAGAATAAGTGAGCAACGATTGACGAAGAATATATATTGTGCGCAAGTAGAGGGTAGTAGGAGTCAGGGTAGGCCGAGACTTACATAATTGAAGACCACGTGAGCAGATTGCTTAAAAACTAATAAGTCAAAAGTAGTCGGATTCCCGGATGTGCCTGAATGAAGCGATTGATGAATCTTAAAGAAGCGAAAGAAGTATGCATGGATCGCAAAGCCTGGCGATCTATCCTCTCTGAATACCCCGTCAGGGATACAGTGTGAAGATATTTAGTTAGTTAGTACAGCATGTCTCGCCGTGGTCACAGTATGTAAATTAAAAGTAAAATAATTCTAAAATCAATACTAATAAATAAAAAAATATGTATATTTTGCATGGAGTTATTCACCATCTCGACACAAAAAGCTAGACACACGTGTGATCAGTTGGTGAAACTCCAAAAAATATTATTTATTATTTCGTCATCTGGACACGCCAGGATTTTTACGCGTGTCCACATTGTGAAACTTAAATAAAATACTTTAATGTTTTCGTCAACTGGACACACGTTCATATTTTACCTAAAATAATGACAAAGCACAGTCACGTGGATTAATTTTGAGTCGAAATCTTTGTATTTATGTTATCACTTATAGAAAAAAAATATTATTTTAAAAATATATTTTATCATAATATGCTATGATTTAATGTTTATTAATATTAATGTCATATCTTAAAAAAATACAACAATATTATTTAATGAATGACATTGTATTTCTGAAATGATTTTTCTATGACTGTGTGTGTACTCTATGTGATGATTTTTAGTTATTAGGTTTTTTTATTCGTTATTTTTGTGGAACTCGAAGTAATAGTTTAAATTACACAATTACTAGGCTTTGCCCGTGACATTCTTCGAACACCTATATATACCCCTAATATGCCATTTATTGTTATCAAATACTTTCATACCAACATTGATTCCCTATTTTCCATTGACACACAATAAGGTTTATAGGTAAAATTTTGCTAAACCGGGAAACACGTTTACCTGTAACCAGATATAGGTATAAATACTTTCATGTTTCTAACTATGAAAATTACGAAGTTTGATATGACTGTTTATCACTTATTGATACCTTTTTTAGTATGTGCCTTCTTTTATGGGCATATTTTTATAAAAAATCATGTTTCTAGGTGTAAGGATTTCATCTGGGCGTAGAAAAATGAGTGATTCACCTCATAATTTTTTCAATATATTAGTTTTACCTCTCGGCTTTGCCCGTGGCTTACTTTAATCCCCCTTTACATCCCTCCGATCAATGCCTTTAATTAGTGCCCTTTTTTCAAATATTTCATATTTTACAGATCCTGAAACGTATGTTTGTTGGTTTTTAATCATCAGCAGGTATACAAAATATATGCTAGTTTTGAAAATGAAGGATTTCCCATATAAATTTACTACCATTATTTATACAAAATATATGCTAGTTTTGAAAATGAAGGATTTCCCATATAAACGTGAAACCTTTATTTCATCCCCATCAAAACCTCGATACATCTGTACATTTATTTGTACATACATACATACATATTGTCACGCCTCTATCCCCGAAGGAGTAGGCCGAGCCATATTAAACGCCCACATTTCACCGCATGCATTTTTGTCCCACGTAACAGGTGGTGAGCCCATTGCCGTGTTGAAAAATACAGACACAGGCTGCTGCGAGCTGCTGTTGAAATTTTTGAGACGCCCATAAGGCCTTCAACTTGGCTTTACGACTGCCATTTTATTGGCAACCGGGACCAACGGCTTAACGTGCCTTCTGAAGCACGAAACTGAGGTGGGTCTAAAGCGCCGAATAAATTTCATAAAATGTGTCTATTTTTTATTTATTTGTAACCTAGTATAAACACCTGTTGCATCCTCCAGACTTCTAATTCCTGCCCCTAATAAGGTTTTACATATTTTACTTCCTTTGGTGAGTGCTTACATTATAAATATTGCTTACCCTATAAATTTTAACAAGGGCTTCGGCAGGGCGTAGCTTGTAAAAGAATAAGTCACCCAGTAATTTTATTAATAAAGACAACCTTTTTTACCTTCTTATCTATTTATTTTAAATCAAGAAGAGATATGCGTAATTTTATGTTTCCAACTTGAAATTACGCAAAATGATGACGTTTTAAATATTTTTCATAAACTCACCTCATTTATGAAATCAATGAATGAAACTATTCTTAACATGACTGTACCTTTTTTCCCAAAAATCTTAGGTATGTCCAGTTGACGAAAAACGAATAACCCTTGTGATTTATTCGTAGAGAGCAAATTGTGGGTTAGGGTATGACTGAAATAGGCTATACGCGTCAAAGTTCCTATAAAAAATATATTTAGAAAAATAAGTCTACAATCGCAAAATACATGTTTTGCTTGCCTTAGAATTTCTGGCTACAGGTGTAGCAAACAGCAATAATCGAATATTTTTTTAAAACTATAAGAATAAGATTAAAGAATATAAGAAGAATATTTTAGAATACTAGAAACTAGCAGTACTTTTTTATGACTAAGGTGGCAGGACAAGATAACGGTCCACCTAATGGAAAGTAATCACTGAAGCCTTTGGACAACTATTTTATTATTAATATTTAATAATTGAAACTATCTTCACGCTGTATCCCTGACGGGGTAGTTTTAGTTAGTTAGTCAGTTAATAATTTAAACTGATTCATCGTGTACCTATTATTTACACTAAACATTAAAAAATGAATAAACTTTAAATAGAGACGTCGGCAAGACTGGGAGTTGTTCGACGATCTGCAATATGAATAAAAATGTTGACAACGACGTCCTAACAGACCAAACTGACGTCCTGCAGAGATGGAGTGAATATTATGGAAAGGTGGATGCAAGAAAAGACAGAGATACCACATCGGGAAGTCGTGCTCGCTTCATGCATTATATCAATTTCGTAATAGTCTAAACATCAAAACAATAACAATAATTGAGACTCAAACAATCAGATTTCATTAATCAAATAATAATAATTCTAAATTTCAAGTAAATATAAATTATGAGTCAATGTCAATTATATTATTACATAATAATAATAATGTCCTAAATACATAATATACATTATTTGTTATGCTTTTGTTAACTTTTATTCAAGACTGAGTAATTAGCAATTAATAAATCCTTGATCCGTCTTTTTAATAGGTGTAGGCTTAAAAATTTATTACTTAGGAAATTTACTATACATTTTTGGTGTAGAATACGCTTGTCCACATAAGTGTTATACTAGACTTTTGATTTCATAATTTATCTTTGCGTCTACTGCGAGTCGAGATGTCTGACAATTTGGAAAATAAGTGAAGGTTAGATTTCACAAATAAAGCCACTTCAAAAACATATATAAAGGGAAGCGTAAGAATCTTATATCTAATAAAGAGTGGCTTGCAGCTGTCTATTAGATTAAGTTTGAATATGGCTTTATGCATCTCTTCTGGGACTTAAACACATTATTAGTAGAATTGCCCCAAAAGATAATGCCATGTCTTAGTACAGATGCAACTATACCATGATAGGCAGTGATGATTCAATGCTAACTACTGGAGCAAGCTTGTACTCGTAAAGGGCATATGAAGAGCTACATTTTTTTTGCAAAGACTTCTTTAAGAGCCTTCCAATTTAGTTGTGTATCAATTGTCAAACCAAGAAACTTCGTCATTTCAGTTTCTTAAAGTTCCTTATTAAGATATTTAATGTGTATATCAGTACGTGCAGTCGTTCTTTGCATAAAGTGCATAATTATGAGTTTTTTTAGATTTATTATAAAATTTTTATTTCACTATCACGCCTTATCCCCGAAGGGGTGGCCGAGGCATATTATATGCCCTCTTTTCACCATGTGTATTCCATTCCCACGTAATAAACACCTGTTGCATAGGTGGTGAGACTGGTGAGCACATTGCCGTGTTGAAATAGACAGCCGCAGGTTGTGGCTACCTGCTAATGAAGTTTTTCAAGCCGCCGCCGACTGTTTGAGAAGTGATCAAGTGAAATAACCGGCTGCTCCTAGATGGCGCTATTATGATATTTTTGTATTCTGAGTTTTGCCATGGTACTGAAGGATTTAATTGATTATGTAGTTAGAATTCACATTTTAAATTCAAATTCACATTTTAAACCCAGTGTAATACTGGGTATGTCAGAAGATGCATGTGTAAATTTAATTTAAGTAAATTTAATGCTGTGGAGATGCGATTAGGTACTTCAAAAATTGTGCGGCGTAAAGTTGGCCGACCGAATACTTAACGAAGTGATATACAATATGGTAGGTTTGAATAAAAGTGTCAGAATTAAGCTGGGAAAGGGCGTGCTCGGTTGTTCTGGACGCGTTCAACGAATGAGTGAGGAAAAATTAACGAAGAACCTATATTGTACAACAGCCGAGACTTACATATGAGGACCACGTGAGAAATAGTTTTGAAAACGGAAAGGTCAAAGGTACAGGATATACAGACGTACATATGTATGAAGTGATTAATGAATCTGCGGGAAGCTGTCCTCTCTGACTACCCCGTCAGAACCTGTCAGAGTTGAACAGAAAAGTGTCAAACAAACTTCAAACAAAAAACCTTGCACTAAAAAGGGAAAATTAACTTTTTTTTTTTTACTTGTGGTAATCTCCTCTGATGTCATGCCGGACTCGAACCGGCTAAAACCACACAGTCCCCGCCTAACTGTCTATTGCCGGACGCCCCGGGTAACTTTTCGGAAAGACGTCCCAGAGCTCTCGGCAGACTTTGGCTACCACCGCGGCCTCACCTAGGTTTCGGGTGTTATCCCGCTTCTTTGGGGGTTGGTTCGGGTACTATCCCGCTTCTTGGGGCATGAAGCATGCGTGAGATTTTCACGTCATGCCGACGTCTTGGGCCTGCTTCTGTAAGGACGGCGAGCAGCCCACCCGCCGTCCTCAGGCACCCGGTAAAAACAAAAGCAAAAAAAAATCCACGAAAATCCTGAAAATTAACTATTACAATATAAAAGAATTTAATGATATGTTTCAAGTTAGTGCCAAGACAAAAAATTTACAAGATAGAATGACACCTACTTAGTAAAATGCAAGTTTAAATTTAAACGTAAAATAGTCCTATTGAAATCACTACAGAACAAAGACCGAGCAATGCGACGGGCCTATCAAGTCCATTTGGCTTGGCAGCTCGAACAGATTATTAGATACCTAGCACGAACAGTCAGCTCCAGAGAAATCTCACCCCCAGTAGTTTACATTTACATTCTAAATGGATTAAATTACTATGGAGCTGTCCGTACTATAATACTTTATTTAAGTTAATAGTTAAGAGATTTAAACAAAATTTGTCACATATATTATTTCTATTTAAAATTTAATAAATAAACAGAAAACTGTATTAAAAAAAGGGGGATAGAGATTATTACAAGACTGACAATTGCTCACAAGATGCCTCCACTAGGTGACGAAGAATTCCTCTCCACCAAAACCAACCAGTAAGGTGCCATTGCCACGTTGTATGGCAATGCTTATTCTATAAGCGAGAAAGAGGCCAGCCCTATGGTCACGAGAATATTCGACTTGTCGTTTTGCGATATCTTATGTTGCTCGTAAATAATAATGAATCAAGTATAGTAATCTAATATAATAAATTTTTAACAAAGTGAATAAAGACAATTCGATTCGAGACGGGGATTGAACCCTAACATTGAACATTGCCTAACTAGGGCAATGTTCTAGCCACTGAACTACCTGAACCGTATCGAATCAAGTTGAAATTCTTCACCGTATTTTAATCGTCATTTTAAGAGTATGACCAGAGCCATATCTTAATCTATACTAATAATATTTAGCTAAAGAGTTTGTTTGTTTGTTTATTCGGTTGAACGCGCTAATCTCAGAAACTACTGGTCGGAAAAAAAAATCTTATTGTTTTAGATAGCCCATTTATCGAGGAAGGCTATAGGCTCTATATCATTACGCTACTACACTAGGGAGCAAAGCAATAGTCATAAATGTCGACAAATCGGGCAATTTTTTATGCTTCATTGTAGAATTTATAAGCGACGGGATTAAATAGGTGCGAAGGGAGGTCGAAATATTCCACGGGCGAAGCTGTGGGGGTCATCTAGTTATTATTATAGCCATATAATAATATTATTAATATAATAAATATTAAAGAACTATTCTTATTCTGATTGACATAAGCTTGATATTACATTTTATATGTTATGCGCGCCTTGTTTTTAAATAAAAATTATAAAGGTAAATAACCTTAGTAATATTATTACAATGAGTACTTAACAAATTTATGTATAATTTATATCTTATTTAATTGACTTTTGCTACTGTATCATTGTTATTATCATTTATTTAAAATATTTATCACTAGTTTATGCCCACGACTCCGCCTGCGTTGTGAACTTTCTCCTTCCCGTTTCACATAGGAATTTGTTCCCGGAATAAATGAAGCCTATTTCCTATGCTTGGGCGGCTTGAAAATTTCAACAGCAGGTAGCCACAACCTGCGTCTGTCTATTACAACACGGCAATGGGCCCACCACCTATTACGTGGGACAGGAATCCACACGGTGAAAAGTGGGCATATAAAATGCCTCTGCCACGCCTTCGGGGATAAGGCGTGATGGATATTTATTTCATTTATTAATTTCCTATGCTGATGTATGAGCTATATTAGCATAAAGATTTATTAAAATCCGTTCAATAGCTTTTGCGTAAACGTACATAAACGTACTAGTTAAATATTAGTAGGGTTGTTAATTTTACGTGTGTAAGTTGCTTGCAGTAAAAAAACGACCGGTCCTGCCGTTTAGTGACCATTCGCCAGGCATATCACATAACACAGAGATAATAGTAATGTGGTAATCTATATCGACTGTATGTTTCAGAATCCTATCCATCCTATTTTTATTTATATCTATTTATTATAAACGTGAAAGTTTGCAGAATGTATGGATATGTGTTTGTTACTCTTTCACGCAAAAAATACTGTATGGATTTTCATGAAACTTGACAATAATATAACTTATTACACATCAGAATAGCAAATACACTACTTTTTATCTCAGAATCCAGTTCCTGTAAGAAACGGGAACAGGTAAACTGCTTTACGCGGGCGGAGCCGCGGCCGTAATATTACAAACGCGAAAGGTTGTAAAAATCTATGGATGTGTAAAATATATATTTGTTACTCTTTCACACAATAACTACTGAATGGATTTTGATGAAACATTACAATAATATACACAAGAACTAATGTTATTTGTACGGTTTGAAACGGTTTTTCCGAAATTTGAAGCTTGGACGATGACGCTGTTATTTGCGGTTCAGTTTATTGTGGCGTTGGATGAAATGAATATAGATTATAAGTTACCTTTCAACAGAGTTCCAACAGGAAATGTGTATAAATCAAATTGTAGTTCAGCATTCATCACGAGGAAGTTCATCCAGGATGATACGAGTGCAAGCAACGTGATTCTGAAATTATAAACACATCTCGTGTCACATCATGATACGAGTAAAGTAGACAATTGAGAACGGCGTTCTGAAACTTAATGAGTTAAAGACCGTGTACTTGACATTAAACTATACAAATCCGATGACTGGCGTCATGTGTGACCAAAAAATGCCGGTCAGGTTGAAGGTACAGGTCAAAAATCCATCATTAGGCCTGTTCTTTTCACATGGCAGTGAGACGTGGCCACTATCGGAGCGACACAGATTTTTATTTACCGAGCGCGCTAGCTACGAGTTGGCGATTTAGATTTCATCTAATGTTTATTATAATGAATAATGTTTGTAGGAAATAAGTCAAAAGATCAATTATAATCTCTGAGGTCCAGAGACGATAATTAATCTTTTGACTCTCAATTCGGTGCCAGCTAGTGTTGCTACGAGTAGGCACCACCGTACAACTGTGCCAAGTCTCGCAAGTACACCAGCCTCGGTTGGGTTGCGTTAGGGTATCAGCAGCTGTATAGTCGCGTCCGGGGCGGTTCTTGATGCAGCTGGCGACTAGTCTCTCGCCTACTGCATTCAGATGGCGTTAAGTGGAGTCTAGTGTGGCTGACGTGGGCTGACCCACCGGCCTAATAGGATGACCTGTAGAAAAATAGTGCCGCTAGCCGCCCGCGACGTAGTATAGAGCCTCAACTAGGAATCACTCTCACTCCAACACACACATCACCTCAGGCAGCTATCCCTAGCTTATCGTGCATCAACTTGATGTGGATCGTTGTTGCAAACCATGTAAATAAACGGAATACTTTTAATTTTGACATTGCTTTTCATCGCGAATAGTTAAGTTTATCCAAGCTCCTCGCTATTAGGTTTTGTAATCTTTGTAAATTGGCCTATAGGGATAGCCGTACCGGTTCTCCAGCAGTTTAGATAGAACATTACATCGGTCCTGGGTCAATCATGGGCCAAGAGCAGCGCAGCAAGTATTTATACAATTTAAGAGCGCCCTTGCTGACTGACAAACAGCTACAGAAAATAAATCTAGAGAAACAACATTACGCAGGGAACGCCGAGATCTACTATTGAGATCAACGTAAACAATTCTGGATTCAACCCTACAAATATGGCAACTTCATAAATATATAGACTTAGTAAAGTTAAGATATTATGCTCTTGAAATAGTGGCTTATATGTATCCGTTGTCCGCATCCCAAACATAGCTCTAATACATCGTTTTTGTGCTCTGAATACCAGATCACGATCTGTTAAGTTTCTCCAGTACAGAACTCCATATCATTATAGTGATCCCACCAGACCATGATATATGCTGTTAATAGTGCACCTAAACTTACACGATATGCTACTAGTGCAGAGCATAGACAGATTAAGTTTTGTATATAGTTGTTTCACATGTTGTTTCCATTTTTATATTCCAAGAAACTTGGTGGTCCGAACTTCAGACATTGGTTCACTTTAGTAGGCAATATTAGGCATTAAGGCTATTGTGCTTTGAGTAAAGTGCATCAACTATGTTTATCCAGCACAGGCAGAAATCGTTTCTCCGCTGAAGTCACCAGTGACCAGCTGGGGTATGAGAATATAAATGACTGTAGCACATCAAATATCAGCAACAGTAAAATAACAAATACCTCATTACAAATATTCCAAGATATCAATACTTATAATGACAAAAACTACCTAATCCCCGAAGGGGTGGGTGGGGCATATTATATGCCCAGTTTTCACCGTGTTTTTTCCTGTCCTGATTGTTAAACAAAGACTACCGCTCGCTCAGTTATAATCTCTGCATAGGAAAAGGGTTAGGTGACATATTAAATAGTAGCTTTGGTACAATGGTATAATAAAGTCTTTAATGAGAGGTATACGATTTAAATACTATATTACTATATTTGTTGGTAACTGTACAAAAATTAAAAAAACTGACCTTACCTAAACCGTCTCTCATATGTTGAGCTTGAATTGTCTGAAGATAAATTATGTGCTTTTCTTTATAGTGACAATTTATCTATTATATAGGATTAATATTTGTGATTTTAAGCTCTATCAAGAATGCATACCTGATTTGGACGTGCATTTTTGTTGGTGTATAATAAGTTCGTCGAAGTCACACTAAATCGTGTAAAACACTGCAGACTATATTGCGCGTAGGCCTCGGCAAGCTACGTCTTGTTCGTGTCGTGAAACAACACAAAATAAACTGTATGACCTGCCCACATACAACGTTACAGAAAATGACCCTGAGTAAATTTCAATGAAAAAACATCAATGAATGATTTTTTTTCCAGCAATGCTACAATTGGTTTGACCTTTTTAAACTTGCTTATTTATAATTTACCTTTAATCCAATGGTCAATACAAAAAAAAATGTTTCTATATCTTAAAGTCTAAATGTATTTAACTGGAATAACGTAATAAACTTTTTTCTCACTGGAATAGGTCTTGGACGTGACTTAAAAATATTTTTTATGAACTACCTTATGTATTTTTAATATATTCAAATATTATTAAATAAATAAATTAATTATATTTAATTATTTATTATGAAATTTCTAAAAACATGTATAAATCACAAAACATCACGATTTACTTTTTATTGCATGTCGTCAGTACACGAAATAGTGATAATATCATTTTGCAACTCGTTCACCACTTGCCACCCACGTATATAGGCCTCGTATATGTATACTTACATTAAGAATTAATGTTGCAGGGACTGGGTCTTGTGAACCCTTTATGGGATATCAGCAGCGTTGACCAAGATACCGTAAAACATGACGTTGTGAAAGTTGCTGAAAGAAACCTATCTGGCCGTTTTAACGTCTGTAAGCTGTCTTAGTTTATAGACAGCAAAAGCTGCGGAGCTGAGGTTTTCCGCGAGACACGAAATTTAGACGTTCCACTGCAATTTACTATACAATGTTATTCCTAAGAAAACATGAATTCTACTATTGTAAAGGTTTCATAATTCAAAGTTATATTTGTATACAAACAATCAATACAATACAATCATTTTATGGCTGAACATGTTACATAAGTTAAATACGTACAAGATGTTAAATGATGTTAAGCAATCCATGTTCTACCGATTCAGGTATGCAACTTTTTACGATTTTTATATTTATATATAAAAATGTTAAAAAGTAGATTGAGATAGATTATTCTATTCTACATAATTAGTTTAAATAAAATCAAATAACTTCTTCAATAATAATAATAGTTAGCAAATGTCATAACATTTACTAGGTTCTTTACGAATTCGATGAAAATAGTCAATCATAAAATAAAATGAATCCATCATACTCCTTGACATTTGAGATACTGAATTTAACACATTTTTAAAAATTAGATCTTCCAGAACCATTGCAAGACAACTAGTTAGTTCGTCAAAATTATTTAACTTATGACTAACGAAAAATCAAGTCACGTAACATCAGCAAATAGAACAATATTGCACAAGTTCTGTACATGAAATGGTAAATCATTAATATAAATCAGAAAAAGCTAAAACTTCTAAGATTTATGAACAATTTGTGCATAGCCGAATCACTGACTTACTGAATAAATTTGAAATTATAAAACAGGAGCAAAATGGTTTTCAAAAGAATAAGATCACTTCGCTTACTAGTTTTTCCTTTTTAAAGACAGTTACTAAAAAGTAACATTGCAGTCGTTAAGTCAAGTTGAAGGCCTTATGGGCGGCTTGAATAATTTCAACAGCAGGTAGTCACAACCTGCGTCTGTCTATTTCAACACGACAATGGGCTCACCACCTGTTACGTGGGACAGGAATACTCGTGATGAAAAGTGGGCATAAAAATATGTATGCTTCTGCCACCCCTTCGGAAACAAGGCGTGCTGGATAAATAAATAAACCACTAAAAATATAGACAACAAGATCCCTGTCACGGTATTTTATTCCTCGATATATCCAGAGCTCGATTTTGTGAATCATTCGACTCTGCTAACTTAATATGAATGCTGAGGAATTTGAGGCCCAACGGGGCCTCAAATTCCTCAGCATTCATTTTCATTATAATTTCGGTTAAAATCTACCTGTCAAACAGTCTTAACTCGAAAAAGGCTTCTATAACCTATCGGCTTATAAACTTAACGAGACCGGAGTTCTTCAGGGGAGTGTGATGTCTCTTCTGTTCTTATTATACATAAACGATAAGTAACAATAAATATAAATAAAAGTAAGTGAGTAATAGTAAGTCAACCATGTATCTGGTTTGCAGATGACGTGTCGGTAACAATTCCAAATCATGATCGTCTTAATCAAAATTATGAGTTGGTGACAAATATAGTATTATCTGACAAATTACATTGGTTGAAATATAATGATTTGAGTGCAAACCTCGGGAAGACTAAGTATAAAACTGTTCTTATAATAATAAAATACAAGTAAATATCATAGTTTTAAAACATGATGTTAATATTATTGACAACATAGATAATATAAAATGTTTGGGTATTACAGTCAATAATCTTCGTACCTGGAAACCACACACAAACGAAATTTCCAAAATAATCAATAAATTTGTCTATGCGTTGCGTAGTTTGCGAAAACTTGCTTCAGAAGAAACAGCAATAACTGCCCACTATGGCTAAGTGGGATCCGTTTTACGCTACGGTATAATATTATGGGGCAATTCAACGCATTTTAACAGAGTTTAACTATCGCAAAAAAAATGTCTACGAGCGGCCTGTGTTGCGGGGCCCCTAGGTTCCTGCAGACCTCTTTTCAAAAGTACTTAAAATTTAGCTTTGACCTAACTATATTTATTAGAAATTGGACTTATTGTTCGGAAACACCGATAGGGGTCGATATAGACAAAGAGATCCAACGAAGCTCGTGGTACAAAAGTTTCGACATGCACTTCATCACAAAAATTGTTTGCTCATGTGTGTAAAGGTTTACATTAAAATACAACAAACAATTCGAGAACCTCCTATGAGATCTTTTGGGTTCAAACTCAAGGTGTGGGTACAAGAAAGGTGTTTCTACACCATACAAGAGTTTTTTATAAGTATACAAACACAAACATTATTAATTGTTTATTAAACTATGGTTATGTAATATTAGTTAGACGGACGGATTATTATAATTATTATTTTAATTTATTGTTTTGAAGTGAAATTTCTTTATCGACGTTGAGAGTCCATATTTCATGCAAATTAATAAATAAATTACAAAACGCCATCTAGCCCAAAGCAAGCTAATATAAGCTTGTGGTATAGGATCTAGACAAAGGTTAACCCTAATTACATAATTCAAAATACACACATAATACATACGAAACACTCAAACATTTGCGGATCACACAAATATTAGTTCCAACCCAGGAATCGAACCCGAAATCTCAGCGCGGTCGCATACACTATTACTTACGCCACCGAGGAGGACTTAATCTTATTTAAGTACTTATCTTAGATAACCACAAATCATCTTAATTAGATTGACAGAGTGGTGGCATACATTAATGACGTACTTGAACTAATACTACCACGCACATCCCGTCTTCAATAATTAACATATTATCATCAGATCTTAAAATAATAACTACTGATAATTCCCTTTCATATTTATGGCCTATGCCTTTATAATATTCCATAGACATTAAATTATTGAGCTTCCTGTAAAATATCGTTATCGCAAGCGACATTAACATTAAATTAATTTATAATGATAAAGAACACTCTAACGACGGTACTAACTAAGATATTTGAATATACTAACTACGCACGGCCTCCTTCAAGGTCACTCACTGCCTACACAAGAAAAGGCCTCTCTAGACCACATTAATTTGAAACTTATTACTGACTTTAGCGCTACCATAGCCGTTATGGGTACACAAATTACAGATCACCTAACTATACTTGTAAGCTATTGAGTGAACAACAAACGCAAAAATGTTTTCATATTAAAAGTGTACTTGATTTAAAAAGCGCACTTGATGAGTTGGTATTTTCAACCTTTTCTACTAATTTGCGACTTGAATATGCCTACCGATGGTTTAATTTTAATTTGACATGAAATCCTTAAGACTTTACGACCAACACTAGCATACTACGAGACTTCTCGTAAGATATCGAACTATTAAATCCTGGATGGTTCTCGGACTTTTTCACAATCAATCATGAATCAATATGCTAAATAATACTGAAACTAGATCCTTTTAATGAAATATAAAATATCACTCAACGGAACTACAGTTACTATATTTTAAAAAAGTAAAAGCGTAAATACTACAAAGAGTTGGTAGGAAAAGTTTAGAAAACCCTCAGCTTGAACTGAAAAGTAGTCCAGAGAAATCCGTAGATTCTGTCAACATAATTTTTATTCGTAATATATATAAAATTCTCGCCAGCGAAGTTAGCACAAAAACGCGCCCGCGCTCGAAAGAGGAGGATAATACCTGATTTACCCAATGACCGAGACTACATATTAAACTAAAACACTTGTACTGTTCCACTTATTTATTACTAAAAACCTGACAGGTTCGTCTTACGGCATTTTCAAAGGTTAGCACATATTGTCTGTATTAATATGTATTTCGACTTACATACAATATGTGCTAACCTTTGAAAATGCCGTAAGCGAAACCGGTCAGGGTTAAGTAATAAATAAGTGGAACAGTACAAGTGTTTTAGTTCAAGATGTGAAGCAAGTTCCTCTAAGTGCCATCAATCAACAGTGTAAACACGAGATAACACTCGAATCCCAAAAGAGAGGCGGGAATACACCCGAACCCCCTGAAACGAAGCCGCGGTAGTTGTCTGTCGGGAGCCTTGGGGTATCCTTCTGATGGCTTACGCGGGATTTTCGGCCGTGGCAGATGGAAGGGTGACCTGTGGTTTTAATAGGTTGAAGTGATGATATTTGTACATTTTATATCTCTGGTCTTGTAGAATAAGAAGGTTATATTTATTACCATATTAGATATTACCATGCAAGACAAAATCTCTGTTGCTTAGTTTAAATTGTCAATAATCGAATAGATAATAATAATTACCTAATCTCAGTAAGTGTCAAAAGAATTTACCTGTGGTTCTAAATTCGTTAGGTTTTTGTATCATAAGCTGTACGTTGTGTATCCGGGATTTCTATTGTTGTACCCCACTTTATTTATATTGGGTATGGTGGTGTATTACAAATTGGAAGTAAGACGAGAAGTGGCACTGGCATTATACGTGTTTAGAGTGCTTCGGGGTGTCATTCACAACCCAGCCATCTTAGCGGAGCTCAAGCTGTGTGTCCCGAGGGAGTAGGTATGTGTCGCGGAGGCGGCGTCCGCCTGTTGGGGGTGGCCCTCGCACGCACCATCTTGATGCAGACAGATGGCGACGCTCAGTGAGGTGGCGAACCGCGTGGATTTAGCCTTGTGTCCGCTGAGAGGCTATTTATTGTGAAATATCTAATAATGAATATTAATTTTATAATGAATAATGATGAAATATTTTTTTTTTCTTGACATCTTAATCTTAACATTCAAATTTTAGTTATGTATTCAAATTATTGATTGTATGTTTAGACTTCATTATATAATATTGATGTTGAAATTTGTTTAAATTTTCATGAATAAAACTAGGTAAAGGTAATAATATAATAGTTAAGAATTAAATCTAATTAATATCGCAATAAATGAATACATTGTTGATAATTTAATTATTTGTTTGCATATTAGGATCCATATTGATAATTGATTTGTTAATGCTGTTTTTACTAAATATTTGTGTTAAATGGTTATATTAGGTTTTTAAGTGTTAGATAATTGTTCGTTCTACACTATTGTATAAGGATTAGTCCTGTAATAAAAAGTACCAGTATTGAATTATTAAAGAAACTCAAACAGTAACAAATGGTTTCTCAAATGGTTTTCACCAATGGGCAGAGTGGTTCGTGAGGAAGGTTTAAGTACGGAATGCATTATTCAAATTGAGTGAAAATGACAGACTATGAAACGATTTATACAAATTTTTAGTTTGAGGAGGGAGGAACCAACCTTTTGAAACAAAAAAAAGGAATTTATAAATCGTTTCAGGCGTTTTCGACATAGCGGTGATTATGCGGAATGGATAACTGATGATAAACACTGGATAACTGCGATAACCTCTACAAACTACCGAATGGGTTTTCAAACGGTTTGCACCAATAGACAGAGTGATTCACAATAGGTCACAATAGACAGAGTGATTCACATTAGGTCACAATAGACAGAGTGATTCACAATAGGTCACAATAGACAGAGTGATTCACAATAGGTCACAATAGACAGAGTGATTCACAATAGGTCACAATAGACAGAGTGATTCACAATAGGTCACAATAGACAGAGTGATTCACAATAGGTCACAATAGACAGAGTGATTCACAATAGGTCACAATAGACAGAGTGATTCACAATAGGTCACAATAGACAGAGTGATTCACAATAGGTCACAATAGACAGAGTGATTAACAATAGGTCACAATAGACAGAGTGATTCACAATAGGTCACAATAGACAGAGTGATTCAAATAGGTCACAATAGACAGAGTGGTTCACAATAGGTCACAATAGGTTATACTCTTAAATGACGATTAAATATAGTGAAGAATTTCAAGTTATTTCGGTACGGTTCGGGTAGTTTAGTGGCTAGAACATTGCCCTGGTTAAGGAAAGGTCAAGGGTTCAATCCTCGTCCTGAAACAAGTTGTCTTTTTTCAGATTAATAAAAAAGTATAGGAAATATCAACTCACTCTCTGGAATGGAAACCTTCAGATCTAAGGTATATGAGTTTAGTACCTATGAACTAAAGAAAGTATCTAAAAAGAAAACTAAAAAGAAAGTATCCTTATATATCTATCAGAACGCTTCATTAGCTTTAAATTTTTAAGTGGAAAAAATTTTTCGGTGACGAGCTGGACTCGTACCAGCGTCTTCTGGTTAAACGCACCAGACGCGTTTACGTCTGGTGCGTTGAAGCGAGGTGTCATCACAAATTGAATAATTATAGATGCAATCCTAGACATTCGTACCGTGCAACTTTGCTATGTGCCTGTCGCTGGCGCCAACTCACCACTTAATTATGCCCTTAAATAATTGTCCTTTCTGAGTCTGATAGGTTACGATTATTCACTAAAGAATTAAACAAATCTAAATAACTGAGCCAGTGAGATGTCTGACATCAAAATTCTAGTTATGAAAAACTGGTAATTTTGCCTTTACTTGGTCACTGAAATCCTTGCCCGAGAAATGAGCTTTTATCTCCATAGTCTGATCTTCTGAAGTTGATACGAGCTTTATTATCAATAGATTAATTTTACTAAATTGAGGCTGGAATTCATCAAACTCACCTTCCTCGATTTCAGCCTATATCCCCACTACCCTTTGATACACATCGACTGCTACTGAGTAATATTTAATAAAATTATGGCAAAAGAACCGCGTTTAGCCCTGAAAATATATTTTGTGTAAGATATATTTTGTATATTATATTGTACTTAGCACCTGCGTGCGAGTTGACGACAAGACAAACAAACACTTTCAGGAAAAGAGACAGAATCTCTTTGATGAATAAGCGAAAAGGTGCATTACTCATGCCTCTACATCAGCATCGTGTCCTTTAGTAATTCTATAATAATTTAAAATACATCTATTAAATTTTATCTATTAAAAAATATATTAAATTATTACCTAAAGTTCATTTATTTTAAGATCATTTATGTTATGATGGTGTGAGTGATGCCGGGGCTAGATAATTATAATGATAAACGTACAACACGTTTGGTCGGATTTATACTTGACTCATTTTTGTATTCAATCTGTTTATTCTATGGGATTCATAATGCATACATTTTGTCACGCTTTTATCCCAGAAGGGGTGGCAAAGACATTATCCACGTAACATGTAGTGAGCCTATTGCTTTGTTAATAGGGACAGGCGCCGGTTGTGGCGACCTGTTGTTGAATCGTGTGAAATTTTTCCAGCTGCCCACCCACAAGGATTTAAGCTTGTCATAACGAATGTTTCAGGTAGATGAAGTCACGGTAGACCGGGCCTTAAATATAAAAACCTCGTGAACAGATTGCTTAAAAACGGAAAGGTCAAAAGTACCAATAAGTAGTAACACTTATGAACGTTAAGATTATTGCTTCTACATTTATATTTACCGCAAGGTTCGCAAAGAAGTAGGTAGAGCCTGAGGAAGAACCTGGCAATAAAACTAATGTCCACTGCTTTGAAGGTCACTCTGTTCCCACTACTATGGGTCAGTTGTGTCTCTTCACTAGTTTAATTTTCTTTTTCTTTTATGCTCCAGTTATGCTTATCATTCAACTGATCCGGGAAAGCTATATTAATAAAAAAATTAACAATCATTACATTTTCATGGTTTTAGCATTAAGGCTTTCATAGGGCATCCAGCGAATTAGCTGTGTTTGACAACGTTATAAAGGAATTTCAGTATTAAAAGCCTCAATGTTAAATAACTTAATATCATTTACATGAAGTTAAAATTATCTGCAATTATTGCAACATTGATTTGGTTTTAAATGCGTTAAGTGGATAATAAGAATGATGAACAAAGGAGGGTGCGCTAAAATTATGAAAATTGTATCTTATTATTAATTGTTTATAACAGACATCAAAAAGAAGGATTTTTTGGAGTATGAATATTTTTTAAGTGTATTCCCCTATTACTCGAAGATGCCTAAATCGATTAGTAAAAAATATTTTTTGTTTTTAATGGTATTCTTCTCAGCTGTTTACCATAATATATATCTGCTTATTAATTAGCTAACCAGTTCCTTCTTTCAAGTTAGCTAACCTCTTTGGCGAAGAGCACGCTCTGTCAATGTAGGTGCGTGTGCCTCGTCTTGAGTAGCAGATATGGAGATTGCTGTGGTGTTAACTACAGGAGCCAAATGTGCAAACGTACACACAGCACTGTTCGTATCTCTCTACAAGACTGGAACATTATTGGTCCCCCCAATAACGTTCCAGTCTTTAAAACCTTATAGCTTTAAAGCCGGTCTCCATGCAGAGGGCAATACCCAGCCAGAGTCCCTGTTGAAGTTCGGACGACGCGCGACGGCTGATTTTGATGGCTTCGCGTACTTTACGTGAAACGAAGTACTCTCTGTCGCTAGTACAGAGGCCTTATCAAATCTTATGTAATGAGCCGTGTCCGTCTGGCAGGCGTGCTAAGCCACCGCTGACCTCTCGGTGTTAATGCTTTTCATGCTACGTATATGCTTCTGGAGCCTGGTAGATACGCTGCGACGAGTCTCACCTATATAACAGTTGCCGCAGTCACACGGAATCGTGTAAACTTCTGGTGCACTCAGCGGATCCGCATCCTTTGGGGAGCGCAAGAGCTGTCTCAAAAGTCTCGTTCCAGTACGTCAGTAGACTCGGTTTCGACTACACCTGTACAACTTCTCGCTGCATGTTTATTTAATACTTACAAGTGTTTCTCAAAGTTGTGATGAAAATGTTCACGTGCAAACGTTGTGATGTTGAAGCTAGGGATGGCGCCACTTGCTCGGTATGTACGGGTCAGTTTGACTTCCCTTGTGCGGGAATAACTGAAGGTGGATGGAGGAAACTGGGGTACCGGAAATCAAGTTGGAAATGCCCTGGTTGCAGATCCGTGGGTACTGCTAGTCCTAGAATCATTCCGGCAACAGCTTCAGATACCATCCTTGCCGAGCTGAAACGTTTATCGTCGCAAATGGATGATATACCAGCATTGGTTGATAGCGTGAGGGCCATACAAGCCGAATTAATGGATCTTAAAGCTATGAGAGATGAGTTCTCGGACATGAAGGCGTCAATTGAATTTGTCCATAGTGCGGTCGAGGCTTTAACTAATAAAGTTTCAATTCTAGAACAGGAAATCCAAAATTTTTGATAAGACTAACGAAGATGTGTTGAGCCTTCAAGAGCGTGTCAGTAAGTTGGAGGAATTACAACACGATAGGGACCAAAGATCTCGCATAAACAACATTGAGATTAAAGGCGTCCCAATGGCCAATTCTGAAAATTTATTTAATATATTGAATAAGATTGGAAATATTATCGGCTGTGAAATCCAAAGAGAACAAGTCAACTACATAGCCAGAGTGCCCACGCGTAATGACAAGCTAAATAAAAACATAATATGGTCTGTCCATAGTAGTTACCTAAAGAATGACTTTGTGGCGGCGGCTAAAAAACACAAGACCCTGAAGGCGATGGATTTAGGATTACGAAGTGATAACAGGATCTTCGTCAATGATCATTTAACTCTAGAGAATAAGGTCTTATTAAATAAAACCAAAGCCCTAGCAAGAGAACGAGGATTTGAACATGTGTGGGTCAAAGCGTGCAAAATTTTTTTAAGAAAAAATTCTTCTTCTCCGATGCATCATATAAATACGGAACGAGATTTTAAAAAATATTTGTCATAAACACAATAAAACAGCATTCCGACGTGTTGCATTGTTGCATCGGCTCGTTAAGTTTGAGAACCACAGGTACATTCTGTTGCTATTCATTCCGATGTCAATGGGCTTTTGTTCGCTTATCTCTCGGCGTTATTGACCCTGTATTATTTTGCTATTTTTATATTAGACATTATTTATTTGTAAATAGAATCGCTTTTTGCTCAATCAGGCTGATATGTTTTTATCCTAAAAATTTTATATTTTATTTTACCCGATACCTATGCTTTGGAGTTTGTGTACTTATCTTATATAGCACTATAGCTCATATTTGCGTGTTATTAATGCTATACATGTTTTCAAATCGCTTTGAATGTACCTTACATTTTATTTTTATCTTCCATTGCTATTTTTGTGTTAATTTCTTTTATAATGTTTATGATGGCGCTCAGTGAGGTGGCGAACCGCGTGGATTTAGCCTTGTGTCCGCTGAGAGGCTATTTATTGTGAAATATCTAATAATGAATATTAATTTTATAATGAATAATGATGAAATATTTTTTTTTTCTTGACATCTTAATCTTAACATTCAAATTTTAGTTATGTATTCAAATTATTGATTGTATGTTTAGACTTCATTATATAATATTGATGTTGAAATTTGTTTAAATTTTCATGAATAAAACTAGGTAAAGGTAATAATATAATAGTTAAGAATTAAATCTAATTAATATCGCAATTAATGAATACATTGTTGATAATTTAATTATTTGTTTGCATATTAGGATCCATATTGATAATTGATTTGTTAATGCTGTTTTTACTAAATATTTGTGTTAAATGGTTATATTAGGTTTTTAAGTGTTAGATAATTGTTCGTTCTACACTATTGTATAAGGATTAGTCCTGTAATAAAAAGTACCAGTATTGAATTATTAAAGAAACTCAAACAGTAACAAATGGTTTCTCAAATGGTTTTCACCAATGGGCAGAGTGGTTCGTGAGGAAGGTTTAAGTACGGAATGCATTATTCAAATTGAGTGAAAATGACAGACTATGAAACGATTTATACAAATTTTTAGTTTGAGGAGGGAGGAACCAACCTTTTGAAACAAAAAAAAGGAATTTATAAATCGTTTCAGGCGTTTTCGACATAGCGGTGATTATGCGGAATGGATAACTGATGATAAACACTGGATAACTGCGATAACCTCTACAAACTACCGAATGGGTTTTCAAACGGTTTGCACCAATAGACAGAGTGATTCACAATAGGTCACAATAGACAGAGTGATTCACATTAGGTCACAATAGACAGAGTGATTCACAATAGGTCACAATAGACAGAGTGATTCACAATAGGTCACAATAGACAGAGTGATTCACAATAGGTCACAATAGACAGAGTGATTCACAATAGGTCACAATAGACAGAGTGATTCACAATAGGTCACAATAGACAGAGTGATTCACAATAGGTCACAATAGACAGAGTGATTCACAATAGGTCACAATAGACAGAGTGATTCACAATAGGTCACAATAGACAGAGTGATTAACAATAGGTCACAATAGACAGAGTGATTCACAATAGGTCACAATAGACAGAGTGATTCAAATAGGTCACAATAGACAGAGTGGTTCACAATAGGTCACAATAGGTTATACTCTTAAATGACGATTAAATATAGTGAAGAATTTCAAGTTATTTCGGTACGGTTCGGGTAGTTTAGTGGCTAGAACATTGCCCTGGTTAAGGAAAGGTCAAGGGTTCAATCCTCGTCCTGAAACAAGTTGTCTTTTTTCAGATTAATAAAAAAGTATAGGAAATATCAACTCACTCTCTGGAATGGAAACCTTCAGATCTAAGGTATATGAGTTTAGTACCTATGAACTAAAGAAAGTATCTAAAAAGAAAACTAAAAAGAAAGTATCCTTATATATCTATCAGAACGCTTCATTAGCTTTAAATTTTTAAGTGGAAAAAATTTTTCGGTGACGAGCTGGACTCGTACCAGCGTCTTCTGGTTAAACGCACCAGACGCGTTTACGTCTGGTGCGTTGAAGCGAGGTGTCATCACAAATTGAATAATTATAGATGCAATCCTAGACATTCGTACCGTGCAACTTTGCTATGTGCCTGTCGCTGGCGCCAACTCACCACTTAATTATGCCCTTAAATAATTGTCCTTTCTGAGTCTGATAGGTTACGATTATTCACTAAAGAATTAAACAAATCTAAATAACTGAGCCAGTGAGATGTCTGACATCAAAATTCTAGTTATGAAAAACTGGTAATTTTGCCTTTACTTGGTCACTGAAATCCTTGCCCGAGAAATGAGCTTTTATCTCCATAGTCTGATCTTCTGAAGTTGATACGAGCTTTATTATCAATAGATTAATTTTACTAAATTGAGGCTGGAATTCATCAAACTCACCTTCCTCGATTTCAGCCTATATCCCCACTACCCTTTGATACACATCGACTGCTACTGAGTAATATTTAATAAAATTATGGCAAAAGAACCGCGTTTAGCCCTGAAAATATATTTTGTATATTATATTGTACTTAGCACCTGCGTGCGAGTTGACGACAAGACAAACAAACACTTTCAGGAAAAGAGACAGAATCTCTTTGATGAATAAGCGAAAAGGTGCATTACTCATGCCTCTACATCAGCATCGTGTCCTTTAGTAATTCTATAATAATTTAAAATACATCTATTAAATTTTATCTATTAAAAAATATATTAAATTATTACCTAAAGTTCATTTATTTTAAGATCATTTATGTTATGATGGTGTGAGTGATGCCGGGGCTAGATAATTATAATGATAAACGTACAACACGTTTGGTCGGATTTATACTTGACTCATTTTTGTATTCAATCTGTTTATTCTATGGGATTCATAATGCATACATTTTGTCACGCTTTTATCCCAGAAGGGGTGGCAAAGACATTATCCACGTAACATGTAGTGAGCCTATTGCTTTGTTAATAGGGACAGGCGCCGGTTGTGGCGACCTGTTGTTGAATCGTGTGAAATTTTTCCAGCTGCCCACCCACAAGGATTTAAGCTTGTCATAACGAATGTTTCAGGTAGATGAAGTCACGGTAGACCGGGCCTTAAATATAAAAACCTCGTGAACAGATTGCTTAAAAACGGAAAGGTCAAAAGTACCAATAAGTAGTAACACTTATGAACGTTAAGATTATTGCTTCTACATTTATATTTACCGCAAGGTTCGCAAAGAAGTAGGTAGAGCCTGAGGAAGAACCTGGCAATAAAACTAATGTCCACTGCTTTGAAGGTCACTCTGTTCCCACTACTATGGGTCAGTTGTGTCTCTTCACTAGTTTAATTTTCTTTTTCTTTTATGCTCCAGTTATGCTTATCATTCAACTGATCCGGGAAAGCTATATTAATAAAAAAATTAACAATCATTACATTTTCATGGTTTTAGCATTAAGGCTTTCATAGGGCATCCAGCGAATTAGCTGTGTTTGACAACGTTATAAAGGAATTTCAGTATTAAAAGCCTCAATGTTAAATAACTTAATATCATTTACATGAAGTTAAAATTATCTGCAATTATTGCAACATTGATTTGGTTTTAAATGCGTTAAGTGGATAATAAGAATGATGAACAAAGGAGGGTGCGCTAAAATTATGAAAATTGTATCTTATTATTAATTGTTTATAACAGACATCAAAAAGAAGGATTTTTTGGAGTATGAATATTTTTTAAGTGTATTCCCCTATTACTCGAAGATGCCTAAATCGATTAGTAAAAAATATTTTTTGTTTTTAATGGTATTCTTCTCAGCTGTTTACCATAATATATATCTGCTTATTAATTAGCTAACCAGTTCCTTCTTTCAAGTTAGCTAACCTCTTTGGCGAAGAGCACGCTCTGTCAATGTAGGTGCGTGTGCCTCGTCTTGAGTAGCAGATATGGAGATTGCTGTGGTGTTAACTACAGGAGCCAAATGTGCAAACGTACACACAGCACTGTTCGTATCTCTCTACAAGACTGGAACATTATTGGTCCCCCCAATAACGTTCCAGTCTTTAAAACCTTATAGCTTTAAAGCCGGTCTCCATGCAGAGGGCAATACCCAGCCAGAGTCCCTGTTGAAGTTCGGACGACGCGCGACGGCTGATTTTGATGGCTTCGCGTACTTTACGTGAAACGAAGTACTCTCTGTCGCTAGTACAGAGGCCTTATCAAATCTTATGTAATGAGCCGTGTCCGTCTGGCAGGCGTGCTAAGCCACCGCTGACCTCTCGGTGTTAATGCTTTTCATGCTACGTATATGCTTCTGGAGCCTGGTAGATACGCTGCGACGAGTCTCACCTATATAACAGTTGCCGCAGTCACACGGAATCGTGTAAACTTCTGGTGCACTCAGCGGATCCGCATCCTTTGGGGAGCGCAAGAGCTGTCTCAAAAGTCTCGTTCCAGTACGTCAGTAGACTCGGTTTCGACTACACCTGTACAACTTCTCGCTGCATGTTTATTTAATACTTACAAGTGTTTCTCAAAGTTGTGATGAAAATGTTCACGTGCAAACGTTGTGATGTTGAAGCTAGGGATGGCGCCACTTGCTCGGTATGTACGGGTCAGTTTGACTTCCCTTGTGCGGGAATAACTGAAGGTGGATGGAGGAAACTGGGGTACCGGAAATCAAGTTGGAAATGCCCTGGTTGCAGATCCGTGGGTACTGCTAGTCCTAGAATCATTCCGGCAACAGCTTCAGATACCATCCTTGCCGAGCTGAAACGTTTATCGTCGCAAATGGATGATATACCAGCATTGGTTGATAGCGTGAGGGCCATACAAGCCGAATTAATGGATCTTAAAGCTATGAGAGATGAGTTCTCGGACATGAAGGCGTCAATTGAATTTGTCCATAGTGCGGTCGAGGCTTTAACTAATAAAGTTTCAATTCTAGAACAGGAAATCCAAAATTTTTGATAAGACTAACGAAGATGTGTTGAGCCTTCAAGAGCGTGTCAGTAAGTTGGAGGAATTACAACACGATAGGGACCAAAGATCTCGCATAAACAACATTGAGATTAAAGGCGTCCCAATGGCCAATTCTGAAAATTTATTTAATATATTGAATAAGATTGGAAATATTATCGGCTGTGAAATCCAAAGAGAACAAGTCAACTACATAGCCAGAGTGCCCACGCGTAATGACAAGCTAAATAAAAACATAATATGGTCTGTCCATAGTAGTTACCTAAAGAATGACTTTGTGGCGGCGGCTAAAAAACACAAGACCCTGAAGGCGATGGATTTAGGATTACGAAGTGATAACAGGATCTTCGTCAATGATCATTTAACTCTAGAGAATAAGGTCTTATTAAATAAAACCAAAGCCCTAGCAAGAGAACGAGGATTTGAACATGTGTGGGTCAAAGCGTGCAAAATTTTTTTAAGAAAAAATTCTTCTTCTCCGATGCATCATATAAATACGGAACGAGATTTTAAAAAATATTTGTCATAAACACAATAAAACAGCATTCCGACGTGTTGCATTGTTGCATCGGCTCGTTAAGTTTGAGAACCACAGGTACATTCTGTTGCTATTCATTCCGATGTCAATGGGCTTTTGTTCGCTTATCTCTCGGCGTTATTGACCCTGTATTATTTTGCTATTTTTATATTAGACATTATTTATTTGTAAATAGAATCGCTTTTTGCTCAATCAGGCTGATATGTTTTTATCCTAAAAATTTTATATTTTATTTTACCCGATACCTATGCTTTGGAATTTGTGTACTTATCTTATATAGCACTATAGCTCATATTTGCGTGTTATTAATGCTATACATGTTTTCAAATCGCTTTGAATGTACCTTACATTTTATTTTTATCTTCCATTGCTATTTTTGTGTTAATTTCTTTTATAATGTTTATGATGGCGCTCAGTGAGGTGGCGAACCGCGTGGATTTAGCCTTGTGTCCGCTGAGAGGCTATTTATTGTGAAATATCTAATAATGAATATTAATTTTATAATGAATAATGATGAAATATTTTTTTTTTCTTGACATCTTAATCTTAACATTCAAATTTTAGTTATGTATTCAAATTATTGATTGTATGTTTAGACTTCATTATATAATATTGATGTTGAAATTTGTTTAAATTTTCATGAATAAAACTAGGTAAAGGTAATAATATAATAGTTAAGAATTAAATCTAATTAATATCGCAATTAATGAATACATTGTTGATAATTTAATTATTTGTTTGCATATTAGGATCCATATTGATAATTGATTTGTTAATGCTGTTTTTACTAAATATTTGTGTTAAATGGTTATATTAGGTTTTTAAGTGTTAGATAATTGTTCGTTCTACACTATTGTATAAGGATTAGTCCTGTAATAAAAAGTACCAGTATTGAATTATTAAAGAAACTCAAACAGTAACAAATGGTTCCTCAAATGGTTTTCACCAATGGGCAGAGTGGTTCGTGAGGAAGGTTTAAGTACGGAATGCATTATTCAAATTGAGTGAAAATGACAGACTATGAAACGATTTATACAAATTTTTAGTTTGAGGAGGGAGGAACCAACCTTTTGAAACAAAAAAAAGGAATTTATAAATCGTTTCAGGCGTTTTCGACATAGCGGTGATTATGCGGAATGGATAACTGATGATAAACACTGGATAACTGCGATAACCTCTACAAACTACCGAATGGGTTTTCAAACGGTTTGCACCAATAGACAGAGTGATTCACAATAGGTCACAATAGACAGAGTGATTCACATTAGGTCACAATAGACAGAGTGATTCACAATAGGTCACAATAGACAGAGTGATTCACAATAGGTCACAATAGACAGAGTGATTCACAATAGGTCACAATAGACAGAGTGATTCACAATAGGTCACAATAGACAGAGTGATTCACAATAGGTCACAATAGACAGAGTGATTCACAATAGGTCACAATAGACAGAGTGATTCACAATAGGTCACAATAGACAGAGTGATTCACAATAGGTCACAATAGACAGAGTGATTAACAATAGGTCACAATAGACAGAGTGATTCACAATAGGTCACAATAGACAGAGTGATTCAAATAGGTCACAATAGACAGAGTGGTTCACAATAGGTCACAATAGGTTATACTCTTAAATGACGATTAAATATAGTGAAGAATTTCAAGTTATTTCGGTACGGTTCGGGTAGTTTAGTGGCTAGAACATTGCCCTGGTTAAGGAAAGGTCAAGGGTTCAATCCTCGTCCTGAAACAAGTTGTCTTTTTTCAGATTAATAAAAAAGTATAGGAAATATCAACTCACTCTCTGGAATGGAAACCTTCAGATCTAAGGTATATGAGTTTAGTACCTATGAACTAAAGAAAGTATCTAAAAAGAAAACTAAAAAGAAAGTATCCTTATATATCTATCAGAACGCTTCATTAGCTTTAAATTTTTAAGTGGAAAAAATTTTTCGGTGACGAGCTGGACTCGTACCAGCGTCTTCTGGTTAAACGCACCAGACGCGTTTACGTCTGGTGCGTTGAAGCGAGGTGTCATCACAAATTGAATAATTATAGATGCAATCCTAGACATTCGTACCGTGCAACTTTGCTATGTGCCTGTCGCTGGCGCCAACTCACCACTTAATTATGCCCTTAAATAATTGTCCTTTCTGAGTCTGATAGGTTACGATTATTCACTAAAGAATTAAACAAATCTAAATAACTGAGCCAGTGAGATGTCTGACATCAAAATTCTAGTTATGAAAAACTGGTAATTTTGCCTTTACTTGGTCACTGAAATCCTTGCCCGAGAAATGAGCTTTTATCTCCATAGTCTGATCTTCTGAAGTTGATACGAGCTTTATTATCAATAGATTAATTTTACTAAATTAAGGCTGGAATTCATCAAACTCACCTTCCTCGATTTCAGCCTATATCCCCACTACCCTTTGATACACATCGACTGCTACTGAGTAATATTTAATAAAATTATGGCAAAAGAACCGCGTTTAGCCCTGAAAATATATTTTGTGTAAGATATATTTTGTATATTATATTGTACTTAGCACCTGCGTGCGAGTTGACGACAAGACAAACAAACACTTTCAGGAAAAGAGACAGAATCTCTTTGATGAATAAGCGAAAAGGTGCATTACTCATGCCTCTACATCAGCATCGTGTCCTTTAGTAATTCTATAATAATTTAAAATACATCTATTAAATTTTATCTATTAAAAAATATATTAAATTATTACCTAAAGTTCATTTATTTTAAGATCATTTATGTTATGATGGTGTGAGTGATGCCGGGGCTAGATAATTATAATGATAAACGTACAACACGTTTGGTCGGATTTATACTTGACTCATTTTTGTATTCAATCTGTTTATTCTATGGGATTCATAATGCATACATTTTGTCACGCTTTTATCCCAGAAGGGGTGGCAAAGACATTATCCACGTAACATGTAGTGAGCCTATTGCTTTGTTAATAGGGACAGGCGCCGGTTGTGGCGACCTGTTGTTGAATCGTGTGAAATTTTTCCAGCTGCCCACCCACAAGGATTTAAGCTTGTCATAACGAATGTTTCAGGTAGATGAAGTCACGGTAGACCGGGCCTTAAATATAAAAACCTCGTGAACAGATTGCTTAAAAACGGAAAGGTCAAAAGTACCAATAAGTAGTAACACTTATGAACGTTAAGATTATTGCTTCTACATTTATATTTACCGCAAGGTTCGCAAAGAAGTAGGTAGAGCCTGAGGAAGAACCTGGCAATAAAACTAATGTCCACTGCTTTGAAGGTCACTCTGTTCCCACTACTATGGGTCAGTTGTGTCTCTTCACTAGTTTAATTTTCTTTTTCTTTTATGCTCCAGTTATGCTTATCATTCAACTGATCCGGGAAAGCTATATTAATAAAAAAATTAACAATCATTACATTTTCATGGTTTTAGCATTAAGGCTTTCATAGGGCATCCAGCGAATTAGCTGTGTTTGACAACGTTATAAAGGAATTTCAGTATTAAAAGCCTCAATGTTAAATAACTTAATATCATTTACATGAAGTTAAAATTATCTGCAATTATTGCAACATTGATTTGGTTTTAAATGCGTTAAGTGGATAATAAGAATGATGAACAAAGGAGGGTGCGCTAAAATTATGAAAATTGTATCTTATTATTAATTGTTTATAACAGACATCAAAAAGAAGGATTTTTTGGAGTATGAATATTTTTTAAGTGTATTCCCCTATTACTCGAAGATGCCTAAATCGATTAGTAAAAAATATTTTTTGTTTTTAATGGTATTCTTCTCAGCTGTTTACCATAATATATATCTGCTTATTAATTAGCTAACCAGTTCCTTCTTTCAAGTTAGCTAACCTCTTTGGCGAAGAGCACGCTCTGTCAATGTAGGTGCGTGTGCCTCGTCTTGAGTAGCAGATATGGAGATTGCTGTGGTGTTAACTACAGGAGCCAAATGTGCAAACGTACACACAGCACTGTTCGTATCTCTCTACAAGACTGGAACATTATTGGTCCCCCCAATAACGTTCCAGTCTTTAAAACCTTATAGCTTTAAAGCCGGTCTCCATGCAGAGGGCAATACCCAGCCAGAGTCCCTGTTGAAGTTCGGACGACGCGCGACGGCTGATTTTGATGGCTTCGCGTACTTTACGTGAAACGAAGTACTCTCTGTCGCTAGTACAGAGGCCTTATCAAATCTTATGTAATGAGCCGTGTCCGTCTGGCAGGCGTGCTAAGCCACCGCTGACCTCTCGGTGTTAATGCTTTTCATGCTACGTATATGCTTCTGGAGCCTGGTAGATACGCTGCGACGAGTCTCACCTATATAACAGTTGCCGCAGTCACACGGAATCGTGTAAACTTCTGGTGCACTCAGCGGATCCGCATCCTTTGGGGAGCGCAAGAGCTGTCTCAAAAGTCTCGTTCCAGTACGTCAGTAGACTCGGTTTCGACTACACCTGTACAACTTCTCGCTGCATGTTTATTTAATACTTACAAGTGTTTCTCAAAGTTGTGATGAAAATGTTCACGTGCAAACGTTGTGATGTTGAAGCTAGGGATGGCGCCACTTGCTCGGTATGTACGGGTCAGTTTGACTTCCCTTGTGCGGGAATAACTGAAGGTGGATGGAGGAAACTGGGGTACCGGAAATCAAGTTGGAAATGCCCTGGTTGCAGATCCGTGGGTACTGCTAGTCCTAGAATCATTCCGGCAACAGCTTCAGATACCATCCTTGCCGAGCTGAAACGTTTATCGTCGCAAATGGATGATATACCAGCATTGGTTGATAGCGTGAGGGCCATACAAGCCGAATTAATGGATCTTAAAGCTATGAGAGATGAGTTCTCGGACATGAAGGCGTCAATTGAATTTGTCTATAGTGCGGTCGAGGCTTTAACTAATAAAGTTTCAATTCTAGAACAGGAAATCCAAAATTTTTGATAAGACTAACGAAGATGTGTTGAGCCTTCAAGAGCGTGTCAGTAAGTTGGAGGAATTACAACACGATAGGGACCAAAGATCTCGCATAAACAACATTGAGATTAAAGGCGTCCCAATGGCCAATTCTGAAAATTTATTTAATATATTGAATAAGATTGGAAATATTATCGGCTGTGAAATCCAAAGAGAACAAGTCAACTACATAGCCAGAGTGCCCACGCGTATTGACAAGCTAAATAAAAACATAATATGGTCTGTCCATAGTAGTTACCTAAAGAATGACTTTGTGGCGGCGGCTAAAAAACACAAGACCCTGAAGGCGATGGATTTAGGATTACGAAGTGATAACAGGATCTTCGTCAATGATCATTTAACTCTAGAGAATAAGGTCTTATTAAATAAAACCAAAGCCCTAGCAAGAGAACGAGGATTTGAACATGTGTGGGTCAAAGCGTGCAAAATTTTTTTAAGAAAAAATTCTTCTTCTCCGATGCATCATATAAATACGGAACGAGATTTTAAAAAATATTTGTCATAAACACAATAAAACAGCATTCCGACGTGTTGCATTGTTGCATCGGCTCGTTAAGTTTGAGAACCACAGGTACATTCTGTTGCTATTCATTCCGATGTCAATGGGCTTTTGTTCGCTTATCTCTCGGCGTTATTGACCCTGTATTATTTTGCTATTTTTATATTAGACATTATTTATTTGTAAATAGAATCGCTTTTTGCTCAATCAGGCTGATATGTTTTTATCCTAAAAATTTTATATTTTATTTTACCCGATACCTATGCTTTGGAATTTGTGTACTTATCTTATATAGCACTATAGCTCATATTTGCGTGTTATTAATGCTATACATGTTTTCAAATCGCTTTGAATGTACCTTACATTTTATTTTTATCTTCCATTGCTATTTTTGTGTTAATTTCTTTTATAATGTTTATGATGGCGCCTCTTAGCATTTTTATCAAAATGTTCGTGGTCTACGAACAAAAACAAGTACTTTCTATAGAAATGTATGTATTGGTGACTACGATATTATTTGCATCACGGAAACGTGGTTGCTTGGGGGTATATCTGATTCAGAACTGTTTGATGATCGATATCTTGTATGGAGACGGGATCGCAATTATGCTATAACGAAACAAGAGAAGGGAGGAGGTGTTTTAATAGCTGTTATAAGGGACATAGTTGCTAACTTTCGAAGTGAATGGTTTTCATCGGCCGAGGACCTGTGGATTTCACTTACCTTAAGTCACGGGAAGCCAAAAGTTTCTTATAAAATACATATCTGCGTTGTATATATTTGTAACGAGAACTTAGGCAATACATTAGCAGCTCAATTAACTAATTTTTCCAACAGCTTATTAAATATTGTACTTAAACATCCGTCTGATACATTTTTAATACTAGGCGATTTTAACCAACCTCACATTAAGTGGAGTCCGTCAAGTAACTCTTCTTCCCTTAATCCAAGTAACCTAGAGGGTGATGTACAATGTAATTTTATTGACAATTTGAATATTTGTAATCTATCGCAATATAATAGCTTCCATAATATTAAAAATAGGTTGTTGGATCTTGTCCTATGTAATAATAATATCTCCGTTACTTGCTGGGATAATCCTCTCGTACCCGAGGATCCCCAACACAAGGCACTCTGCGTTTCGGTCGAGTTTTTTCAATTGCACAGCCTGCCAAATCGTCCTCGTATACAGTACTTGTATAATAAGGCTAATTATGATGCTATAAGGTACGAGTTGGATTCCAAGAATTGGGACTATGAGCTAAACTCTAGAACCCTCCATGATGCCGTAGTATATTTTTATGAGGTTATTAATGAGTTGCGTAACACTTATATACCATCAAAAACTGTAACCGTAAATTCAAAATATCCTATCTGGTTTAATACCTCATTAATTAAGATAATCAAGGATAATCAAAATATCATACAAAATTCAAAAAATATAGTAATGTTTCGGATTATCATTCATTTGTTATTTTACGTCAGCGTGTAAAAGATTTAGAAAAGGAGTTATTTGAAAATTACATTTCCAAAATAGAATCAAATATAAATCGTAACCCTTGTGCTTTTTGGGGTTATGTGAAATCGAAACAGCACTCCAGTTGCTATCCCTCTTTTCTACAATATGGACAGCGTTCCTCTGGTGATGGAGATGTTATATGCAACATGTTTAGTGACTACTTTTACTCGAACTTTTTAGAACCAAGCACTAACAATAACAGCTCATCGCTTCTCACTGCGGAATACGTTCGCGTGGGGGCGGGTTGCGTAGGCTCAGATATTGGGTCCATTGAGATAGACAGAGAGGAGGTCAGTAGATTACTGAAGCAAGTAGACTTGAACAAGTCTTCGGGGCCAGACAACATTTCCCCAGTTTTTATCGTAAACTGCGCTGATAGTCTCACTGTACCGCTCTCAATTTTGTTCCAATGCTCACTTACAACTGGAGTGGTGCCCAGTATCTGGAAGTCTGCGTATATAACACCTATTTTAAAAAAAGGCTCAAGAATCGTCGTAGAAAATTACAGACCAATTTCCAAGCTGTGTGTGTTCGCTAAATTCTTAGAACAAAATTGTTTATAGGCAGGTGTATTCGGCACTAAAGCAGAACTTTAGTGAACACCAGCACGGTTTCTTAAGAGGTCGTTCGACTACATCAAATCTTATCCTATGTAGTGATTTCATTTCTTATTCCATGTCGCAGAGATCCCAGGTAGATGTTATATACACAGACTACAGCAAATGTTTTGATAAAATAGACCATAACATACTTATGGTCAAGTTATCATCTATGGGTATCCGGGGCAATCTCTTTAGATGGTTTACGTCGTACGTAGAGAATAGGTGCCAGACTGTGGTACTAAATGGGTATTCATCGAGAGCCATGCGCGTCCCCTCCGGGGTTCCTCTGGGATCGCTTTTAGGACCACTTTTATTCAATATTTTTATCAATGACATCTCGTATTGTTTTCTATGGTCTAAAATATTACTGTATGCTGACGACATGAAAATCCTTAAGCAGATAAATACCCCTGCAGATGCTCTCCTTCTACAGGAGGATCTGGACCGTTTCCAAAATTACTGTGTAATGAACAAGCTAGATCTAAATGTTTCCAAGTGCTACACTTGCACATTTACGCGTAAACCACAGCCTTTGAATTATACCTATACACTTCGAGATACACCATTAGCTAAGGTTACTTCTGTCAAAGATCTCGGAGTTACTTTTGACTGCAAACTTCTCTTCGATTTACACATTAGCAATATTGTTAGTAAAGCCACGAAAGCTTTAGGTTTTATTCTAAGAATCTCTGCCGATTTCAAGAGTGTTAAAACTATTAAAATTTTATATTGCTCTTTTGTTCGTAGTCTCCTTGAATATGCCTCACAAGTGTGGAACCCGATTTATAACACTTATATTGACCGTCTAGAAAGTATACAACGAAAGATCTTAAGGTACATTCAATTCCGATCAAACTGTTATCTGCCTGATTACCAAACCCGCTGTAAAAAAATTCACATTTTACCTCTGGTAGAACGTCGTAAAATAGCAGATTTAGCATTTTTAATGTCTATCTTTAACGGATCTGCGGATTTGCCGGAGATGGTGTGTAGGGTAGGCTTGTACGCACCACCATTGTTTCTGCGTAGGCCGAACCTACTGCACATTCCTATGGCAAGAACAACCTATAGGCAAAACTCTTATTTACTACGAGCATGCCGTGCGTACAATGTAGCATGTCGGGATGTTGATATATGAATATTTTTCAGTAGTATTTCTAAAGTAAAGAAAGTCTTATGTAATCAGTATTTTGTTGAATGAATACATTTGTGGTTGTATTAGGTGTGTATGGATTGAGTCTGTGGCATTTTTCTGACTTTTCTAAAATAATATTAATGTTATTAGTGAAAACTTTTAATTGGCCTTCATTATGTTACTTATATAATAATTGTATTTTGTTAGCTGTAAGTTTTCCAAAAACCTTAAAATAAAATAAAATAAAATAAAACTGTCTGGGTGGGAGAAAGATTGTCCTAATGCTATGTCTTCAACGTGTAACAACGGACATGCGTCATTTCCACACTCACATACTGGGGATCGCAGAGACTAAGGTCCCGGTTTATTTGCGATCTTTGGACTGATGACAGCTGAGAAGGGTGGTGATGTAAATCCTCCCGGAGGTATATGTCCGTGTGTGTCGGTTTTCTATATACCGTATGTGACAGGTGGCCATTATGACCACGAATTACTAAAACGTCCAAAAACAGAAGCACCCCTTCATTCTTATCCTACACTGTATAATTCACAGACTAAGCGCAACTTGAGAACAACATCAATCCAAGAACAGGCAGGTTTCCGAAATAAGTTCTCTACTGTCGACCATATACGAGTACATGCTTTAGAGTTTGTTAGGGCCAATTCTATGTGTTAAATACTTATACCTATAAATATGTACCTACTATGCATACGAACTTACTTAGGATAGGTTGACAAGTTAGTGCAGATAAATTCATTGAAGCTAACACACGTCTCATTTCATTTAATAATCTGTACCAATCTAAAGTGAACCTTATTGCTTCGATCATATGGTCCAAACGAATCGGATGATTTAAGTATTGTAAAAAATACGACCGGCCGAACGAAGACAAAAGAACTGCATTCCTGCGCGATAAGTGAACAAAAGACTTGAGTTTGTACCAAGTTTTATAAAAACATCGTAGCGATTGAATTATATTGTTTATAAAGTGATTTTTGGGTCAAAATATACTGTTTAAAGGTTATTTTTTATGAAAATGAGTACCTCAACCACTCAATTACTCGAAGTTTTGGAAGTTACCGCAAAGAAAATGCAAAAAGCGCAAGTTAATTTAAAGAAATGTCCTAAGGCGAGATTAACTAAAGGTAATATTCAAACTCGGTTACAGTCCATAGAGGAGTATTGGCAATACTTTAAATCGACAGATCAAGAATTAGAGGATGAAGAGTAGAAGCGTGCACGTCGCCATTCCTGCCAGCTACGGCTGCAATTCTACTCCAACACGAGTGCCACCAGGGCGATTACTGCTAGGGCGTGCCCCCGAGGCGAAGCGCACCAGTTCGTCCCCGCTGGTGCGAAAAGTGTGTGCCAGAGCGGCGTAGGGGACCGCCACCCTACACGCGCGGCCCGACACGGCGGGAAGTGGAGGATGGAGTGCAGGGTAGCTGCGTGGAATGTTAGGGGAGGAATGACAGATAAGATGAATGAGTTGATGGATGTTATGAATGAGAGAAAGTTAGATGCAGTGTGCTTGACAGAGACCAAGCGCAAGGGCAGCGAAGTCTTGGAGCTCACGGGTGGGATGCTCGCGCTTTGGTCTGGAGTACCAGAGAGCGAGCATGGCAGTCGGGGGATTGGAATTTTGCTGACCTCGCGATTGGCCTCCGGTATGTATGAGTACAAACTGGTAGGTCTTAGAATCCTCTGGATCCATGTAAAACTTGGTTTGACGAAGATTTTCCTGGTAGCTGCTTACGCGCCAGTATCTTCGTCGAACGCGAGTGTGCTAGAGGACTTCTGGGAGAGTATGAGAGAAGCTCTAAATGTGATAGAAGGAAATGAAAGACTTATAGTATGTGGAGACTTGAATGGATGGGTGGGTATCGCTCGCGATGGTTTTGAGTCGGTACTCGGGAAGTATGGGGATAAAAGGGTGAACGACGCTGGCAAGCTAATACTGGCATTTTGTAAGGAAAAGGATTTGTTTGTGGCGAACACAATGTTCAACCACAAACAAATTCATATGTATACGAGGAGATGTAAGTCAAAGAGAAGCATGATAGATCTATTCCTAATGGATAGTCAGCTCCGTAAACAGGTGATGGACACGAGGGTTTATCAAGGCGCTGAGCTGGGATCAGACCACTACCTAGTCATAACTAGGATTAGGGGTCTGTTCGCGGGTTGGCGTCATCGTACGGAGTGTCCTGAACCTGGTCCGACTATTAGCATCAAAAGCTGGAAGCTGCAGGATGCATCCATTAGGGATAAATATAATGAAAGGGTAGCCGAAAAGCTTGACGACGTCAATGTAAGCAGTGAGAATGTGGAAAGTGTATGGCAGAACCTTAGGGACAGTATGATAAATGCCGCTGTGGAAGTGTGTGGAGAAACGAAAAAAGGCAGTAGTAATAAGCGTGATGCATGGTGGAATGAGGAAGTGAAAGAAGCAGTTCGAATGAAGAAGAAAGCATGGCTAGACTACTTAGCCTCACGGAATGATTTTAATATGAAAGAGAGATACAAGCTGCAGAAAGTTAACACGAAGGCACTGATAGAAGAAGCTCGTGAAAGGTGCAGAATGAAAGCGGATGAAAGGTTGTCGTCCAATTTCCGGGATAATGCCAAGCTCTTCTGGAAAGAGGTAGGCTAGACCCGGAGTTGTTCGGCAATCTGCAGTATGAATAAAGTGCTTAGTGTTAACAATGACGTCCTAACAGACCAAAGTGACGTCCTGCAGAGATGGAGTGAATATTATTGAAAGATGTATGCAAGAAAAGACAGAGATGCCACATCGGGAAGTGGAGCTCACTTAGATGCTCCGGATCCCGATGTCATTGAAGTCATTAGTATGAAAGAAATAGAACAAGCGATAAGAAGTATGAAGTGTGGTAAGGCTGCGGGAAAAGACAGAGTTACTGCTGAGATGATCAAGTACGGTGGGTCGCGTGTCTGCGACACACTATGTCTGTTATGCAACTTGTGCTGGCGGACGGGTGAGGTCCCAGATGACTGGCGAGTAGCAGTTGTAGTACCTATTTACAAAGGGAAAGGCTCGCGCCTAAACTGCTCCAGCTACAGGGCGGTCAGCTTGGCACGACTGCAAGAAAATCATCATCATCATCATCAAATCTTTATTTCCTTAGAATATGGTATCATGCATAGGTGTTACATTATTTTTGTTTCCAGCACATTCTGCCATCATAAAAGTCTGAAAGGTATTTATGGGAGGCTCAATGCGGATTCCGACGTGGAAGAGGTTGCATGGATCAAGTGTTTTCTCTCCGCATGATCGCGGAAAAGTTTCTGGCTCTTAGCCAGAAGGTTTTCTGCGCTTTTGTGGATCTAGAGAAAGCATTTGATAACGTTGTGAGAGAAACGCTGTGGGACTTGCTGCCAGAATATGGTGTGGACGGCTCGCTACTGCGGGCAATACAGTCGCTTTATAGGGACTGTAAGGCTTGCGTGCGAGTAGGGCGGGATGTGTCACCTCTTTTTGATGTCTGTACAGGCGTCAAACAGGGATGTGTCATGTCCGCCTGGCTGTTCATAGTGTATCTGGACAGTTGCCTGCGGAAGTTGAAAGATTTTAATATGGGTGTGAATTTGGGTGACTTTACATTAAACTGTCTGCTGTACGCTGATGATGCGGTGCTCATGGCCTCATCAGAAGCCGACCTTCGGGCATTAGTCACTAATATGAAAGAGGGGTGTGAAAGTAAGGGTCTCCGCTTGAATGCAAGTAAAACTAAGCTTCTAGTATTTGAAAGAGGTGACGTAAGAACTAAATGCGAGATTAGGGTAAACCAGGAACGTCTAGAGCAAGTGAATAAAATTGTGTATTTAGGAAGTATGTTTAGCGCGGATGGAAGATGTGATTCGGATGTAGAACGGCGAGTAGCTGCCGGAAACAAAGTTAACGGTGCTTTGTCCCAGTTAGTAAAGCGACAAAGCATCGTAAAAGAAGCACGAATGGCGATTCATAACGCAGTGCTAGTGCCAACTTTGCTTTACGGTAGTGAAACCTACCCAGGTTTCACTACCGTAAAGCAAAGTGTCAGCAGATACATGAAAGTAAATTGAATGCTGTGGAGATGCGATCACTTCGAAAATTGTGCGGCGTTACCTTGGCCGACCGAATACGTAACGAAGTGATACGCAATATGGCAGGTTTGAATGAAAGTGTCAGCGTTAAGCTGGAAAAGGGCGTGCCCCGTTGGTTTGGACACGTCCAACGAATGAGTGAGGAACGATTAACGAAGAATATATATTGTTCAAAAGTAGAGGGTAGAAGGAGTCAGGGAAGGCCGAGACTTACATATGAAGACCACGTGAGCAGATTGCTCAAAAACGGAAAGGTCAAAAGTACTCGGATACCCAGACGTGCGTGTATGAAGCGATTGATGAATCTCGACGAAGCGAAAGAAGTATGCATGGATCGCGAAGACTGGCGATCTGTCCTCTCTGACAACCCCGTCAGGGATACAGCGTGAAGAAGAATTAGAGAAGTGTTTACCGAAAGAACAACGTGGTAATATACCATATTTGGTGAACGAAGATTATTATGTTATTGAGGACTTGTACCTTTGTTAACAAGGTGATTTAAAGGACATGATGTCTGCCGTAACATCAAACAGTGCTGATGTGAGTACTAACCCTACACAAGTTAAGCTGCCTAGAATACAACTTCCTGAGTTTAATGGTAAATACGTTGATTGGCCCACATATCATGATTTGTTTATATCATTGGTACACAAGAATACATCGCTAAGTTTGGTACAGAAGTTGCAATATTTAATGTCAAGTATCACTGGTGAAGCTGAAGCCTTGTTGAAACATATATACAGATAACTGAAAATAATTACGAACAAGCTTGGAATATATTAAAACAACGCTTCGGCAATAAACGTTTGATTGTGAATTCCCTTTTAAAACGACTTACCGGCCAAAGAATTATAAAATCGCCGTCTGCAAACCTAATAAAATCATTATTAGACACTACCACAGAATGTTTAAATAGTCTACAAAATCTAGACATATCCATTGAGGCTTGGGACCCCATCATTATATTTTTGGTGGTTCAGAAATTAGATACTGAGACCCATAAGGACTGGGAAGAGCATGCATACACTCAGGACTCTAATAAGCTGCCAACCTGGAAGGAACTCAATATATTCTTGGAGTCCAAGTTCCGTACATTGGAGTTGATAACACCTGTAAGTTCTGTAGCTGTCTCAAGGGAAAGGGTCATTAAAGAAAAATTATGTCACGTTTCAACAACCACACCAGTGAAGACGTGTACAATGTGCAAGGAAAATCATACCATGAGCCATTGTAAGGATTTTATAAAGCTTCAACCTATGGAGAGAAGTGAGTTTGTAAGAAATAACCAATTATGTTACAATTGTCTGATACCCGGGCATTCCGCCTGGAAGTGCCGAGTTAATTGTCGCCGATGTAATCGACGTCATTACTCTCTGTTACATCAGTTGAGAAGTACCAAACAATCAGATAATACACAAATTCAGCACAGTCACACCGAAGGTTAAGGTCATGAGACAAAGAATGGAGATGAAAATATAGACGTTGCAATATCATCACACTTCACAGCGAAGAAGTCCACAGCCTTGCTGGCAACAGCTTTGGTCTATGTAAGGGATGTTAATGGACTAACTATAGTTTTGCACGCCTTGATTGATCATGGGTCTCATGAAAGTTTTATTAGTGAAAGAGCAGTACAGATGTTAAAGACGAGAAGACAGCCAAGTAGGGGTACAATTACAACAGTTGGAGGGAAACAAACACAGATAAGTCAAGTCGTAGAGTTTGATCTTATTTCCAGATGTGATGACAATTTCAAAGTACTAATAAAGGCATACGTAATACCCACAAAGATTACCTCCAACCTGCCTCCAAGACATTTTACCGATAATATGAAGGCCTGGGCGCACTTACAAGGACTCACTCTGGCTGATCCAAGCTATAACCAACCAGGGCGAGTAGACCTTTTATTAGGTGTCCAAGTCTATGACATTATTTTGAAAGACGGTCTTCTTAAAGGTCCACTAGGCTCCCCAACTGCTCAGAACACAAGCCTAGGGTGGATTCTTTTTGGAAGAGTGGAAGAAAACACTTCATCAGAAGACATTACTGTCATGCATCATCATCATATGAATATAGATAGTATGTTGAAGTCATTTTGGGAGGTTGAAGAAGACAGTAAGAATAAACTAACAAAGGATGAAGAATTATGCGAGAAAATATATAAAGAGACACATACAAGAGACAAAGAGGGAAGATACGTATTGAAACTGCCATTTAAGACTGGGAAACCTAAATCTACAGAGGGTCATACCAGAGATATAGCACTGAAGAGATATATGCAGCTAGAACGTCGCTTAGAAAATGATATAAATCTAAGAACAGAGTATACAAGAGTGATGCAAGAATATATTAGTCTTAACCACATGGAAGAAGTTCCAAAACATGAAATCTACAACCCAGCTGTGTACTTACCACACCACCCAGTCATAAAGGAGACCAGAAACTCCAAAACTGAGAGTGGTGTTTGACGCTTCTGCCAAGGGTTCGAATAACATATCTCTGAACGAAGAACTGCTTATAGGGCCACAATTACAAGACGATATGAGATATTTAGTAATGAGATGGAGAATGAAACCTGTATGCTTTGTGGCTGACATCCAGAAAATGTATCGCATGATATTGGTGACAAAGGCAGATGCAGATTATCAACGCCTTCTGTGGAGAAATAATACTAATGAACCCATAAAAGATTATCGCCTGCTGAGGGTCACATTTGGCACAGCTTCAGCTCCTTACCTTGCCGTTAAAACCCTTCACCAGGTCGCAGAAGACGAGGGCACTGATTATCCCTCTGCAGTGGCAATTATTAAGAAAGACTGTTTTATGGATGACATCTAAACAGGTGAGGATACAGTTAAGAGGGCTGTGGAGTTAGCTAAAAATATCACCAATATTTTACAACGTGGTGGGTTTACCTTGCAGAAGTGGTCGTCGAACAGTGTTGAGTTCATACAACAATTTGAACTTTCACAATATAGTAAGCAGGTTACGATAGATATGAAGCTGCATGGTACAGTCAGAGCGCTTGGTCTATCCTGGGACATGGGTAAAAATACCATATATTACCATATTGGCTCTGAGCTGCGGTCTGAAACTATGACTAAGAGGAAGATATTGGCTGAGGTTCATCGCCTGTTTGACCCCTTGGGATGGCTGGCAGCTGCTATAGTACCTGCAAAGATATTAATACAGAGGTTGTGGTTGAATCATCATGCCTGGGATGATGAAGTAGATGCTGAAATAGAAAGAGAGTGGACTAGTATACGTCAAAGTTTTACACATTTAAAGGAAATAGAAATACAAAGATGGTTACTATGTACAAGCATGAACATGAAACACGTTACAGTCCATGGTTTCTGCGAACTTCTTCTTCTAACAAGGCGTATGGCGCCGTCGCTTACATGGGAGAGGATAACAAATACAAAACATCCATTATTGCTGCAAAATCCCGAGTTGCACCGGTAAAACCAATGTCCTTACCACGACTCGAGCTATGCGGTGCTGTACTTCTCTCACAATTGTTAAAACAAATAAGCGAAGCAATGCGAATTCATGTTAGTCAAATATTTGCATGGACAGATTCGACAATAGTTTTATCATGGCTGCAAGGAGATCCTATAAGATGGCAGACGTTTGTTCGTAACAGGGTAGTTACAATAACTAATAATATAAGCAGTAAGTGGTTTCATGTAGATTCGCAACACAACCCTGCAGACATTGTGTCTCGAGGTATGTTGTTGCCAGATTTAAAAGGATGTAAATTGTGGTGGGAAGGACCTGAATGGCTGAAGCAAGAAGAAATTGAATTTAAAGTCATAAACCCTACAACTGATTTGGAAATAAAAATGAATTTTAATGTTAACATAGTAGTGAAGAGAAGTCATGGTCAACCCGCTTCGAAGTCTGTGACACGTTGAGAGAACTAGTGAGAAGCGTGACTTACTGTAGACAATACTTGAATCTGAAAAAGGTAAACACAAAAATTAATATAACTACGGACGAGTTACAAATATCATTACAAAAATGTATACAAATAAATGAAAAAAAAATGAAAAAGAGGAATGAAAAAATTACTTACAAAATAAAGGAAGAGTTAAGAATATAACCAGATTAAAGTCCCTTAACCCATACTTAGATCGAAATAATTTAATCAGGGTGGGCGGAAGAATACAACATGCCTGTTTAAGTGAAGACAGAAAACACCCTTACATTCTAAATAACAAATGCTATTTAACAAAGTTAATTGTTGCTGATGCACATATAGCAACATTGCACGGAGGAGTACAGTTGATGCTCAACTACATTCGATCTAAATATTGGATATTGAATTGTAAGGGTTTAGTAAAAATAGAATTACATAAATGTTTGATTTGTGCTAAGCAACGAGCAAATGTAAGAACCCAAATGATGGGAGAACTGCCCAAGGAAAGAGTTACACCAGCGCGCCCCTTATTGAATTGTGGCGTTAATTTTGCAGGCCCATACAATATACTGATGTCCAAGGGTAGACGCGCTAAAACAAATAAAGGTTATATAGTATTATTTATATGTATGGTCACAAAGGCCATACATTTAGAGCTCGTTGGGAATTTGACAGCAGAAGCCTTTATCGGAGCCTTCCGACGTTTGGTTGCACGTCGAGGTCGATGCAGTCATATGTGGAGTGACCAAGGCCGTAACTTCATAGGCGCTAATAAGGAGCTTCATGAGACCTGGAAGGAAGCCAGATTAGAATTTAAGGGTAATATTGCTGACACTCTAGTTAAAGACGGCACGCAGTGGCATTTTATCCCGGCATTTAGTCCAATTTTTGGTGGCCTTTGGGAGGCCAATATTAAAACAATGAAATACCATTTGAAACGCGTTCTGAATTGTAACATGACTTTTGAGGAATTAAGTACACTTTATGCCAAATCGAGGCCTGCCATAATTCTAGACCTCTCTGTCCTATAGATTGCTCAGACCCTGAAAATTTGGATATATTAACTCCAGGGCATTTCTTGATTGGAGAGGCACCTGTCGTTGTTCCTGCACCCAGCTTGCAAGACGTCTCTATACCTAATTTATCCAGATGGCAACACTCTCAAAAAATGCTTAATGATTTTTGGAAGCGCTGGCAACAAGAGTACTTGTCGAGATTGCAGCAGCGACCCAAATGGTTAAAGGGAAATGAAGATTTTGAAATTGGACAAATAGTACTCATCAAAACAGATGGACGCATAGTCGATAAACACCCTGGTCCGGATAAACTTACCCGAGTGTATAGTGTGAAGAGTGGTAATTCTATATTTAAAAGATCTATTGGTAAATTATGTCTATTGCCCATTAATGTTAATGATTAAAATAATAAGTTAAAAAGAAATGTAATAAATATGAACACTCAATTGTATGCATGGTAATTTGGCAAAAATATATCACTATTATTAAGTATGCAATTTGTTATAGTTAAGAATATAATCAATTTTGTATGTACATATAGCATGTTTGTAAAATTATGATAATTTGATATCAGGGATGATAAGCATGTTTAAGTAATTAAAGAACTCAGTAGTTCTTTGGTGGGCGGTATGTTAGGGCCAATTCTATGTGTTAAATACTTATACCTATAAATATGTACCTACTATGCATACGAACTTACTTAGGATAGGTTGACAAGTTAGTGCAAATAAATTCATTGAAGCTAACACACGTCTCATTTCATTTAATAATCTGTACCAATCTAAAGTGAACCTTATAGCGACGATCAGAGTTAGTAATTGAAAAATATCAAGAACAGCAGAGACCTCTCTACATTGCATTTATCGACTACCAAAAAGCCTTTGATACTGTCTCTCACAAAAGTATATGGGACACACTAAAAGCACAAAATGCAGAGCTCAAATACATATCTATACCTTTTTTTTTTCAATTTTACGTTGAATGGTACAAAGTAACGCGATTTTATACGTCCGAATGTGCCTTAATGGTTTTGGGTTGTATTATTATGGATAGATGATGTGTAAGGATGTTGTGAGTTGTTTTGGGGTTTAAGGAATTTTATATATTATCTGTGCGTGTGCATGGTTGGTATGAGACATCATATGGAATATTGCATCCTAGGCTATTCAGACTTCTAAAAGTAATTTACCAAAGATAAATGTAGATTTATAATATCGTACATATGTAAATACATATATATATTTATAAATATAAATAGATATATAAAATATACTCATGCACACCACAAAGTACTCACATAAATAAATTATTTATTATAATAATTACTATAGTAAATAATAAATAAAAAAATAAATAAAAAATCGACTGTCTCATGCCTGTCGAAGTTCTCCATCTAAGGTTGGTTTCTACCACTATCCTCCTGATGATTACTCCCTTAGTGATTTTGTGGGCAATTGGCAGGCATGGCTCTGGTCCCACCAAGCTTTCATCAGCTCCTTCCCGGGCTAGTTCATCAGCTAGTTCGTTGCCCGGGATTCCTTCGTGTCCAGGTACCCATGCAACATCCACTCTCACTTTTCTCGCCCGCCGGTCAAGTGACCTTTTACTCTCTTTAACCATTGCTGACGCAGTCTCCTCTTTGTTAAGGGCTTTCAGTGCAGCTTGACTGTCGCTATATATAATTGCCTTTCTTGTTTCAATTTCGTTACGGATAATTTGCGCACATTCTGTTATGGCGCAAATTTCCGTCTGAAAGACACTAGCGAACTTACCTAATCTTAAGGATCTGTTTATCTCCGTTCCGTTTTCGCATTTTATATGCATTCCAGCACCGGAGAGTTTCGTCGATTCCTTCCTGGAACCGTCTGTATAGCAGATAGTACCTTCATAATTGTCTATCGGCCAGTTTTCTTTTTATCCTATATGTATTCTATACTTTTTGTCAAAAATCCTCTCCTTTTTAATTAGGTCATTATTGAAGAGTATCATTGACATTTTTACTTCATAGCCTTTGCGTGTCCACTTTCCCTTGAGTATCCTGTCCATAGGCAAAGGCTTTTCAGTTTGAACCATTGTTCTACTGCCTTCTTTTTTATCTCCAAATCCAGGGGGTGGAGTCCCAGTACGTTTTCAAGCACGGCTGTTGGAGTTGTCCGCATCGCGCCCGTCGTCATCAGGGCCGCCAGGCTCTGTACCTTATCTAGTTGTGTCTTATTTGTCTTAGTGATGGCCTTGTGCCACCAAACTAAGGCCCCATGTAGTATCCTGGGTTGGATAATGGCTTTATATAACCAAATTGACTGCCTCTGTGGCGCGGTGGGCGTGCATCCGACTGCTACGCAAGTGGTCGTGGGTTCGATTCCCACCCACGATAAAACTTTGTGTGATGAGCACGATGGTTTATTCTGTGTCTGGGTGTTATTTATCTATAATATGTATGTATTTAGAAATATATAAGTATGTTTATCAGTTATCTAGATCCCATAACACAAGCTAATATTAGCTTACTTTGGGCTAGATGGCGCTATGTGTAAAGTGTCCCACAAATTATTTATTATTATTTATTAAATTGCTGTCGCGGGTTTTACTCCCCACGTCTTCCCTATTGCACTTTTACACTGCATCAGAGCCATTTTGGGTTTTGAGCATGTGTTATTTATGTGCGTCTTAAAAGTCAGTTTGCTGTCCAGTGTTACTCCCAGGTACTTGATTTCCCTAACCACTTCCAGGACGTGGTTGTTCAGTCTCACCGGCTCAGCGTCTCCTATTTTCCTTTTTTTAGTAAATAACACAATTTAGGTCTTTTCGGGATTTAAATTCAACCCTTTACTCTTACACCATGCCAAAGCTACCTTTAGCCCTTTGTTCATGATGTCGCATATGACGCTTAGAACTGTGCCTGTTACCAAGAACACCCCATCATCGAAATAGACCTGCGTGTAGATGTGCATCCCATTAATTTTCTTTTTTAACTCGTCTATTAGCAGGCACCACAGCAGCGGCGAAAGTCAGCCTCCCTGTGGAAATACTCTTCTCGCTTCTACCGTTATCGTGACGCCTGCCTACTCAGCCTGAATCAGTCGGTGTTTCAGCATTTTTTTCACCCATTCTGATAAGTCTTTATCTATTCCTTCGCGGTTTAAGGTGGCTTCTATCGATTCTGGAGTGGCCATATCAAAGGCTCCCTCGACATCGAAGAAGCATCCCAGCGCGTATTCCTTGTTGTTTATCGATCTCTGCACTCTGTTTACCAGTTTGTGAAGGGCCGTGTCAGTTGATCTACCTTCCATGTATGCGTGTTGGTTAGAGTGCAGAGGCGATCCACTATTGACTATTTGTTCTCGGATCACTCTATCTAGTATTTTCTCTAGTATCTTGAGCAGGAAAGAGGACAGACTAATGCATCTGAAAGCCTTTGCTTCCTGATACGACGGTTTTCCAGATTTTGGTATGAAATCCGCTCTTACCTCTCTCCATTTCTTTGGGATGTACTTTGTCTTGATGCTGTTGTTATACAGAGCAAGTATGTCTTCAGCTATTATATCGATAACTGTCTGCAACATCTTCGGGAATATCCCATATGGTCCAGTTGCCTTGTAGGGCTGAAAGGACCGGACACTCCATCGGAGGTTTTCCTCTGTGATGGTTATGTTCAGCCGTCCATTCTCAATGTTAGTTGAGACACCTCTTTCCTCGACCGTTACCTACGTTCATTATACCTAGATCTGAGGTACTTATAAATTCTAGAAGCAAATCTCCTTTTATGTTGCAGTCTGTGCTGGCCCCAGGCCACGTGATGGGCATTGGCGTCACAGCCTACAACAATAGGGATGCGGTTACCTTGGTATGTCTTGACGATTTCTTGAAGTTCTTGTGTAGGCGGTTCGAAGTCTCTCTCACTAGGTAGATATGCTGAGACTAGAAGCACCTTTTCCTTTTCCTTTTGCGTCTGTAGCGTCATTTCAACGCTGGCGAGGTCACTGTAACAATCTGCTTTTATTAGTCCTAGGGTTCTTGTCCTGCTGCTGGCATAAATGCGGGCCCTTGGGATTGACTCACCATCCATCGTCATGATATATGATGTCTCCTCCCAAAGAGCCGAGCCCAACTATACGTTTATTTAGTACGTATGGCTCCTGCTGCAGGGCGATATCTATTGTCTTATCCACCACATAGCGGCAAAGTTCGGTGGAAGCCTCGCGGCAGTGGTGAAGGTTTAGTTGAACTACTTTTATTTTGTGTTTTTGTGTTGTGTTATTGTATGTGTTGGTTGTCATATGTGTGTGTTATTGTATGTGTGTGTGTGTATGTGTTTTTGTACCCTCCCTACTCGTGGTCCGTGTCCGCGGCCCGCTCCTTGCACCAGTACGGCTGCAGTAGTGCTGCTCTCTGTGGGGGAGACAGGTCCTTCCGCAGGGTATGGAGGGGGTTTGTTGTGCCGTGTGTTGTGTTGAAATTTGGGTTGGGTGTCGCCTGCTGTTGTGTAGGTGCGTCACGGCTATCAGAAGGGTTCTTTCGTGGGATTGCCCTCTGCTTTTCTACCCTTCCCATGGTTGTGTGGTCTGTTGTGTTTGTGGGGTTAGCACTCCGTTGGCTCGGTTTAACCCCCTCAGTGGGACCTCCTGTAGAGGTTCCAGGTTGATTGGCGCTGCCGTTGTCAACAAGCGCTGCTTTGATCGTCCTTTTCTTTCTTCCTTTCTCCCAGTCCTTTATATGTAATGGGTCGGGCAAGAACACGCGTGGCCTGGTAGTTTAGCCACACGTTTCCCGTCGTCACCGCTTCCTCAGGAACGCCCACTGTAAGTCGCACTCCTAGTGGGAGTGTTTTCCTACGAATGGGCGTCCACTGAGAAACCTTCAGCTCGTCCTCCCTGTTGTCGTTCTGGGCCCTAATAAAGTCCATTGGATCAATAGTAAGGCCCTCTGCGCTTCCAGGGAGCAAGATGCACATTCTGTGCCTCTCCAGCCTCCTCGCCTTTAGAGGCACGCCATCCTGTTCACCAAACTCGCAGCCCAGCAGCCACCTCATCGAGTCCTCGGTGCCCGGCGTCACGAGGTAGTATCCCTCCGCCACCAGACCCGAAGCCAAGAAAGTCAGACTCCCGCTGCGCAGTCCAGCGATGATGGCCTTCTCGATCTGGAGAGTCAATTTTCGCCTGATCTCAGCAGCCGCAGCCTCATCCACCGGCGCCCCATCCTCCCGCTGAATGACGACCGAGAAATCACTTTGATTTGACTGTGGTCGCCGTGATCCCTCGCCCCGCTCAGCGTGGTGGTGTTTAAAACGCTTCGGTGGCTGTTGCTGCGACTGCTCGCTAGGAGCCCGCCGTCGCACTGGCTTGGTTAGCCATGGCCACGCCGGTTCGAGCCTGTTCCTGTCCCTTCTTCATCTGCTTCCTTCGGGCCTTCTTGAGGCGCTTCCATTTTGAGTAGGAAACCCAGCCTTCCTCATCTCCAATCTTCACTCTCGACAGATCGTCCCCGAGAGTCTCCGAAAGAGACCTACCGGGACGCATCTGTCCGCGATTTCCTTGCTCTTCTTTATTCTTAATATTCGTGATATTTCGCGCAAGTTGCTCCTCCACAGATACGGAGCTGCCTGCGCCACCAGCTGCAGCACTATTCGATACTACTGGTGGCGCATGGAGGGATTCTCCGGCTCCGCCGGTACCCTCCTGTGGTAGACACGACACTTTTTTGAACATTTGCGTTTAACACGTTTAGTCCGGGGCTGCCGGTTTGTGTGGGGGGAGGGGAGGGGTTTGGTTGGGTAGGAGAAAAAGGGGGGTGATCATGGATAGGATGTGGGAGGGTGATTTGCCGTCACGCGCGCCAGCTCGCTTGCGTTCACCTCTTAGTGTTCACTAGTCCGCCGGCGCGCCCGCCCGGGTGGTAAAGGTTGGGAGAGGACAGAGTTGGGGAGTGGAGCAGCCAGAGGTTTTGGTTACGTCAATTACTTAAGGGTATTTGACCAAGAACGGGCAGTAACCTCGAGAAGGATAGTCCTCTGGCTTTGTCTAGGGGATCCTTGCGACTTGCGCTACTCCCTAGACCGTTCGCCAAACCCAACACCGGACAGATGTTGGGAGTAGGGGGAACACCAACCACTCATTGAGTTGATTGATCTTCCCCCCGCCCATAGTACAAGAACTTACGTACCTACACCTTTTTTAAAAAGAGTCTCTTAAGGACTGTGTTGCCAGCAAGTTCGGTGTTCCCACGGAAACCGAAACTATGTTAGTAAACCACGCACAGGAAAACCTGAAATTTGGTGAATGTATACTTTAAGAAACTAACTAACTATCTTCACGCTATATCCCTGACCGGGTAGTCAGAGAGGACAGATCGCCAGGCTTCGCGATCCATGCATACTTCTTTCGCTTCTTCGAGATTCATCAATCGCTTCATACACGCACGTCTGGGTATCCGAGTACTTTTGACCTTTCCGTTTTTGAGCAATCTGCTCACGTGGTCTTCATATGTAAGTCTCGGCCTACCCTGACTCCTTCTACCCTCTACTTTTGAACAATATATATTCTTCGTCAATCGTTCCTCACTCATTCGTTGAACGTGTCCAAACCAACGGAGCACGCCCTTTTCCAGCTTAACGCTGACACTTTCATTCAAACCTGCCATATTGCGTATCACTTCGTTACGTATTCGGTCGGCCAAGGTAACGCCGCACAATTTTCGAAGTGATCGCATCTCCACAGCATTCAATTTACTTTCATGCATCTGCTGACATACCCAGGTTTCACTACCGTAAAGCAAAGTTGGCACTAGCACTGCGTTATGAATCGCCATTCGTGCTTCTTTTACGATGCTTTGTCGCTTTACTAACTGGGACAAAGCACCGTTAACTTTGTTTCCGGCAGCTACTCGCTTCAAATACTAGAAGCTTAGTTTTACTTGCATTCAAGCGGAGACCCTTACTTTCACACCCCTCTTTCATATTAGTGACTAATGCCCGAAGGTCGGCTTCTAATGAGGCCATGAGTACCGCATCATCAGCGTACAGCAGACAGTTTACTGTAAAGTCACCCAAATTCACACCCATATTAAAATCTTTCAACTTCTGCAGGCAACTGTCCAGATACACTATGAACAGCCAGGCGGACATGACACATCCCTGTTTGACGCCTGTACAGACATCAAAAAGAGGTGACACATCCCCCACTACTCGCACGCAAGCCTTACAGTCCCTATAAAGCGACTGTATTGCCCGCAGTAGCGAGCCGTCCACACCATATCCTGGCAGCAAGTCCCACAGCGTTTCTCTCACAACGTTATCAAATGCTTTCTCTAGATCGCGGAAAAGTTTCATCATGCGGAGAGAAAACACTTGATCCATGCAACCTCTTCCACGTCGGAATCCGCATTGAGCCTCCCATAAATACCTTTCAGACTTTTCTTGCATTCGTGCCGTTATAACCTTTGCATACACCTTACTAGCTAAGCTGACCAAGCTGATCGCCCTGTAGCTGGAGCAGTTTAGGCGCGAGCCTTTCCCTTTGTAAATAGGTACTACAACTGCAACTCGCCAGTCATCTGGGACCTCACCCGTCCGCCAGCACAAGTTGCATAACAGACATAGTGTGTCCCAGACACGCGACCCACCGTACTTGATCATCTCAGCAGTACCTCTGTCTTTTCCCGCAGCCTTTCCACATTTCATACTTCTTATCGCTTGTTCTATTTCTTTCATACTAATGACTTCAATGACATCGGGATCCGGAGCATCGAAGTGAGCTCCACTTTCCGATGTGGCATCTCTGTCTTTACTTTACGTAAAGTTTAAGTCTTTGGAAAAGCAATAAAAACGGGATTCCCGATATCTCTATGGAAACGGGAACTACGCAGATGAAGCCACGCACAGTCTAATCTATCAAACATAGTTACTTAAATATAAACATAACCTTAAATCAGCACTAAGAAAGGAATGCCCGGTATTCCCACGGGAACAGAAACTCCGTATGTAAAATCATACACAACCTAAAATTTGTGAACGTATTCTTTACGTACCTACGTTAGATGAGCCCCAAGAAAGAATTCCCAATATTCCCACGGGAATGTAATCTCACTACTTTTATAAATGTGAAATTTTGTAAAGATTTCAATTTTTTTTTTGTATACCACTGACGTCACGCAGCAAGCATACGGCCCACCTGATGGAAAGTGGTTACCGTAGCCTATAGACGTTTGCAACAACAGAGGTGCAGCACCTGCGCTGCCGACCCTTTATAAACCTTCTAAGATCCCTTTTGAAGAACTACATACTGTAGACGTTTGGAAAAACCCAGGCAGAGAGTTCATTCCACAATCTAAGCGTTCGCGGAATAAAGCCTCTATCGGATCTCACCGTATGCGTGCGCTCCGGACGCAAAGTGTGAGGGTGAACAACACCCTGTCTATGGCGAGCGGTGCGATGATAGAAGGTAGTCGTGGGCATCATATCAAACAACTGTCAAATATGTAAATATTTTAAATTTTAATTTGTTAAAAATATGTTAATTTAAATAATAAATTTAGAATAAGTTTGCATATGAAGTATAATGAGACTAAACCGTGTTCGTTACAAAAACAAATAGAATTACGTAATAAAATCTAAAAATTAAAAAAAAAGAAAAATAAAAAATCCTCATATATTATTTGGACGTTTGTTATTTAATCACATTTTGAAGGATATTGGCATATAGGTAGAACATTTCCGAAAGTTGATGCCCGCGGCTCCGCTTGCCGTTTCGTTAGTACACAAGAAGGCTTTCTCGCAGGAAAAATATGTTTTCCCGAGATACAAAGCAGGTAAGGTACCCTATGTAGGTATTAATTCAGGAAATTTCTCGCACAGGATATTTAGTTCAAGCAGTTTCGCCCGCGAGTGAATTATACAGTTGTATCTAAGTATCTCATCAACAAGTAAGTATTCAGATTACATTCAGATTTTTGTTGTTATAAAGCGAATACTTCAGAAGTTGTTTCATAAGAATAGCTACCTTTTGTTATTCTATCTACTTACAACTTTCTCTTCTCTTGGGTCTGTTGGAAGAGATTTCTATTTAGAAATAAGCAGACCCTTTGTACTTCTTTTCTTTTACTTTTTCACTGTGTTAGATTGTATGTACAATAAATGAATAAATAAATAGCCTACGCCACTAACTAATGTCTCTTTCTTTGTCTGTTTCTCTTGTGTGGCGCTAACGAAGTTGCGCGGGTCAGCTAGTATTAAATATAAAAAATAAGATTTAAATAATTGTAATTGATAGTGTTAGTAAGATATAATTAGTAAATTTCTACGGAATAAGTTGAAATGTACCTACCTACCTCTACTTATTCAGCAATACCAATGTATCAGGAAATAAATTAACTAACTATAACTAACTAACTATCTTCACGCTGTATCCCTGACGGGGTAGTCAGAGAGGACAGATCGCTAGGCTTCGCGATCCATGCATACCGCTTTCGCTTCTTCGAGATTCATCAATCGCTTCATACACGCACGTCTGGGTATCCGAGTACTTTGACCTTTCCGTTTTTGAGCAATCTGCTCACGTGGTCTTCATATGTAAGTCTCGGCCTACCCTGACTCCTTATACCCTCTACTTTTGAACAATATATATTCTTCGTCAATCGTTTCTCACTCATTCGTTGGACGTGTCCAAACCAACGGAGCACGCCCTTTTCCAGCTTAACGCTGATACTTTCATTCAAACCTGCCATATTGCGTATCACTTCGTTACGTATTCGGTCGGCCAAGGTAACGCCGCACAATTTTCGAAGTGATCGCATCTCCACAGCATTCAATTTACTTTCATGCATCTGCTGACATACCCAGGTTTCACTACCGTAAAGCAAAGTTGGCACTAGCACTGCGTTATGAATCGCCATTCGTGCTTCTTTTACGATGCTTTGTCGCTTTACTAACTAATAAATTAGGCATAAAATATTAGGTCCGCCAAAGTGTCTCGGTTAACGACAGCGAATATATCATCCCAGTATCGGGGCTCGACCGTGCCGTACTCAGGGCCCGTTCCTCAAACCACTCCATGAATATATTTGCCACCACCGGCGCCAGTGGTGACCCCATGGTAACTCCATTTACCTGTAAATAATAGTCCCCCTTCAACAGAAAAGACCCATTTCAAGACAGAACTTTATGCAATTAATGTATCCAGTGGGTAAATCTGTGCCTTGTAGTACATATATACATACTGTCATGCCTTTATACCCGAAGGGGTAGACAGAGGCGAACTTTACGCCCACGTTTCACCGTATGCTTTGCTTTTTGTCCCAAGTAACAGGTGATGAGCCCATTGCCATGTTGAAATGGACAGGTGCAGGTTGTGGCGCCCTGCTGTTGAAATTTTTCAAGCCGCCCATAAGGCCTTCAACTTGACTTAACGACTGTCATGCTACTGGCAACCGGGACCAACGGCTTAACGTGCCTATTACGTGCTTAACGAAGCACGGAAACGCTCGCAAATGTAAATGCCACAAAGTGGTCACCCATCCGTGGACCAGCCATAGTCAAAGTTGCGTAACTTATATATGTACTGTGGCATAACGGCGCTTAACTGTTAGGTAACTTCATTTTCAATGTTAGTTTTTAACACCGCGATGGACAACAACGGCTGGATAACAGATTTTTCTGGAGGCGTTTAGATATGCATAGCTATACTCGTATTAGGTTTGTAAATGAACAGATCATTATAATATAGCAGGAGTGGTTCATCTATCAGCTTTACCAGTAATCCAGTTGTATGATTCAAGTGTTAATAGATAAACAAGGGTTTGATAGGTTTTAGGTTTTAGGACTTTAGTAACGCTAAAGTCACGTAATATTGGAAAAAAATGTCCACTCATACCAGACACAAGCTGAAGCAACTCACCGGATAAAACTTAAGCTCTTAATGATATTAAGACACTTCTGTATGGTCCCGCACAGCATTGTATGTACTTCGAGTAATTTCACGTACACCTCGCGCCCTAAGAAGCGGGATAACTCCCGAACCTCTACGTGAGACCGCGGGTGTAGTCAAAGCCTGTCGGGAGCACTGGGACATCTTTCCGAGGAGTCACCCGGGGCATCCGGCAATAGACAGGCAGGGACCATGTGGTTTTAATCGGCTCGAACCCGGCATGACATCCGAGGGAATTTCCACTCGTTAAAAAATATTTACTCCAAGTACCAGTACAATTTAATATTAATAGAATGTTAATAGAGCTGTTTAAAAAAACAATTATTACCAACAAATAGTTATGTAGGATTCACTAAAGCGTATTATCCGTCCTTATCAGCACTCAATCATAAGTAAACCATGTAGGCGATGGCCAAGGACGCGAAGGTAATTATGTAGTTAAACAACAACTACACTACTGCAAGTGTGGAGTTTTACGTAACAACCTATCCAATGAACTTGTGTCTGAGAACATAGTAAACCAATGATCTACTTTCGGTTGATACAAATAAAGTTATGCCAGCCTTATGGGAACTTTTCCAGTTGACATCGGTGGTATGAATTCCAGACATGGTTTCTACAGTCTTGTACATTGTGTCCCCTTCTTATGTTATTCTGCAAATATTTTCTTTTTATATTATTAGTATATTTAGTTGTAAAGCTTATTTTAATAATATTAAGATAAGACTGAACAACTACACAATAACCTCATACTATTCGGTAGAAACCAGCTCACTTAAAACCAATCTTATTACCTACTGCTTGCCAGGATGTGGCGGCGCTTGCTAAGATTAGAGCGGTCTCAAAGGGCTGTCCTAAAAGTAACACTTTGCAAGCTCTATAGACATTCCATAACGGAGCTATATAAACATGCCAGGTGTTAAGAGTTAGGGAACTACTAATTTATACTACTTACAATGTATCATCAGACTACAATGAAAATATCTTTCATGGTATTGTGGGTCATTTTTTTATACAGCGCCATTTAACCCAAAGTAAGCTAATATGAGCTAGTGGTAATATATAGAATATCTATCAGTTGTCTATACACACTAGATAACTGATAGACATTGTTATATATTTCAAACATTTGCGGATTACACAAATATTAGTTCCGACGCGGGAATCAAACCCGGGATTTCAGTGCGGCAGTCGCATACGCAACCATTGCGCCACCGAGGTAGTTGTATTCCCGTGTAACAGAATCCACACTACCTGAATGAAACACCTGTACCATTCAATGAGTACACTTATATATAAGAAGATAAAACGGAGTTAAAGAACTTGTCTTTTTTTGTAAATGGACTAAAATGACTTTGTCACAATAGAAAAATAGTATAATGAGTAAAATTAATAGGTAGTTAGCTGTTTATTAGTTTGAAATTGTTTCTATATAAGGTACAACAAATTGAAACACTAAAATATATGCTATATACGTGTCGAAGAAATGCAAGAGAAAATAAAACACTAAACTTTCTTAATCAATATTTAATTCTAAATCACTTTCAAAATCTGTTTTTCATTTATTATTAATCTTTCTATCAACCATTTTTTCTGCTTTTTCCTAGAGAGACTAGAAGGCCAGGCCAAGAGTACCCTTAACCGGCGAGGTTGTATAGAAACACTCATAAAAAAAAAAGCGAAAGTGGTATGTCACGATCATAGCAAGTGGAAAACCAAAGTATCTGCCTACCACGATGGGAAACAGGCGTGATAATTTGTGTGTATGTAGGTACCTACCACTTTACGGATAATATTTGTATTATCGATTTAATGAAGTAGCCTTTTCCGACGCTAAGACGATGTAAGTTTATCATTATGTTGAAGGAAAATTGGTTGCCAAGTGCCAAGTCACAGTCATAAGCCTAGTTTGGGAGCCAGGAAATCTAAATAACAATTACCTCATCTATACTAATATTATCAAAAAAAAAATATAATAAATTGTAAATAGGCCATCAAAAAAAAAGCCTTCCTAAGTTTCTTGCCGGTTCTTCTCAGGTGGGCCGCGTTCCGAACCGGTGGTCGCTTTAAATATTTTAAATAGTGTATGACATTTTGTAAGCGCCGTTGAAATGGTCTATGCAAAATAAAATATTTTTATTTTTTATTTATTTTATTTTTTTATTATAAAGCTGAAGAGTTTGTTTGTTTGCTTCAACACGCTAATCTCAGGAACTACTCGGTCGGTCGGAATTGAAAAAATATTTTTTTTTTAGATAGCCCATTTATCAAGGAAGGCTATATATCATTACGCTACTACACTGGGGAGCAGAGCCGTAGTCATAAATGTCGACAAATAGGGCAATTTTAACGCATCATTGTAGAATTTATAAGCGACGGGATTAAATAGGTGCGACGGGAGGTCGAAATATTCCACGGGCGAAGCTGTGGGGGTCATCTAGTTTTATATAATCGTCATTTTTGGTGCCTTTTTGTAATTTTCTTAGGAAATAATCTATTATACAATTAGACTGTTTACACTGTTGATTGATGGCACTTGGTGGAACTTGCTAAACATCGTGAACAAAAACCACTTCCACTTATTTATTATTTAAACCTGAGCGGTTTCGCCTTACGGCATTATCAAAGCTTAGCACATATTTTATTACCCAATTAGGAATACCTTATTCGTTTTATTATTTACTATACGTTGGGCTAGCCCAAGCGCAGGCCATAGTAGGCCTCGGAACCGCACTGACATTTAATTAGGCTTGGCATATAGTGTACCGCTAAATAAACTAACACAAGACCAGCAACCATTTAAAATAAGAGTCAAGTAGGATCGAAAGCTTTGGGCAAAGAAGAGACGTCTTCTGCATTTGTCAAGGTATGCTAAGAGTCGCTTGACAACTTGTAGGGAAAGTTTTAGTAAATGTTGCCGGGGGGCTCGGGCACTGCGGCGACACGGTGCTTCGACTGATCGGTTGCGCGTGTTTAGGGCTCAGAAGCGTTGTCTTAGAACAATGTATAGTCTTACAACCAAAAATCATGCAGGTTATACCCAAAGAATGGTGGTACCAGATATATATCACTCGGATCTTCACGTGAAATATTATTTACATACACCGACATTTTGAAGATGTTGCAGCGCCTGATATCGCGATGGACTGCGCTGAGGACCGAGAATACCATACTTTGTGCCAAGAGTATGCATGGAGTTACTTTTGTGTAAGGCCGAAGCTGGTTAGTTTGTAAAATAAATCGGCAATTGTAAACACGTTGAGTCAGGCAGTAATTACTCAGTCGAATCGAAGGTTGAGACTTCACTGCAAACGCCATAATCAAATAACGCAATATCGTAGGGAAAATTCACACAACGCCATCTGATTCCAAACTAAGCAGAGCTTGTACTATGGTAACCAGATAACTGATAAACATACTTATATATTTCTAAATACCTATACATACATATTATAGATAAATAACACCCAGACACAGAATAAACCATCGTGCTCATCACACAAAGCTTTATCCTGGGTGGGAATCGAACACACGACCTCTTGCGTAGCAGTCGAATACACTCCCACCGCGCCACAGAGGCAGTCAAAAAAGAGTAACAAGTTTTGAGATCTTGGGACACTGGGTTACCGTAAGTAGGTGCAATAATAGATACATAGATAGATAATTCTTTATTGCACACCATTACAAACAATATTTTTACGACTAAAAACTACAAGTGAGATAATTTTGAAAATCAATTAGTATGCTAACATTTTCTAAATATAAAATTTAAAGTGGTAAAATTTTTCAGTCTTGAGCTGGACTCGAACCAGCGTCTTCTGGTTCAACGCACCAGACTCGTTTACCAACTACACCACCGAGACCTGCTCGAAACTGACGAATTAACTCACCTCTTTACGTCTTAAAGCGACGTAAGGCGCCATCGACCTGCACTTAGCAAAGTTCCACGGTACGAATGTAAAAAATTGCATCTATAATTATTCTATTTGTGTTGACACCTGCCTAAACCATTTTTCCACTTTATGCTAAAGATTTACAAGTGAGAGTACAATAGGCGCCTTTCGCTAAAAGGATATCTTCCAGACAACCTTAGTATGGCTAGAAAAAATTAAGAAAGAAAGAATGAGGTTGTTGATGGCGTAATTACATAATATAATAACTACAGATTAATATGATAGCGATAATAATAGTTATGTTGTATAGAGTAAAATTGAAGAACTAAAAAAATACAAATAAAAATTAGTAAGGACAGAAGTGGGTTTTTAATCTTGTCCCTAAATGTAACTAGTGGCTTCGCACGACGTATCCTATGGCAGCGCATTCCACAATCGTATAGCCAAGACAGTAAACGATTTTCCTAAGAATGTTGAGGAATGCGACGGCATTTTTAGTCTCAATCTGATGATCTTAAGCACTTCGAATGAGTTTGAGATAGGTAGGCGTAGAATGAGATGACATTTGTAGTCCATATGAGAGTAAATATTCTCACCCGTGAGTTTGAACGGTGTAATAATCGTGTTAAACAAATTCTTTTCAAAGCCTATTGTCAGTCCTTCGCCGGAATGGATATTGCCATATTGGATTTAAAGTGACGTCACCTTGTTTTTCCAGTTATTCTTGGCAAACACTTTCATGTTATACCCTTATTGCAGGAGTGAAGTAAAAAAAAATCGTCGGTCATCTTAGATGATCGGTCGTCATACAGCTAACCATACATTGTTATCCAAAAGAAATGTGTGTACAAAATTTCAGCGCAATTGGTTCAAGATATCTGCTTCAAAATTGAATTGTAAAAACAAACTCTCCTCGAATAAACATACATACAGGATAAGTTATCATCATCATCATCCGAGCGTCTGTCCCAGTTGCGTCTCGCGACGCCCGGGGTCCGCTTTCCTACATTTTCTCCTCCACTTCGCACGGTCGTCGGCATCCCCTGTAGTGAGACCATTGGCACGCATGTCATCCCTTACGACGTCAAGCCAGCACTTCTTGGGTCTTCCCCTCTTACCGGGACCCAGCGGGGCTGACATGGCCAGACATTTGTTACCTACGTAGCCCGGCGGTTGCCGCAAGACGTGACCATACCAACGAAGGCGACACTCTTGCAACTTGTCTGCAATATCACGGACGTGAAGGCTGCCGCGGATGCGAGAGTTCCTCACGCGGTCCATCCGCGTGACTCCACACATCCACCGCAGCATCTTCATTTCCGTGACACGCAGCTCCTGCTTGTGTCGCTCCAATATCGGCCACGTCTCACTGTCATGTAAAAGGACAGGTCTAATAATGGTTTTGTAGACCTGTCCCTTCAACCGGATCGGCATTTTAGGGTCACAAATGACACCTGTCATCTCCCGCCATTTGGCCCACGCGGCAGCAATGCGTGACTTGACATCGCAATCGATGTCACTGGACGTGTGAAAAACAGATCCCAGGTATTTAACCTGGTCCGTGCGCTCGACCAAATCACCGCCTATGCGGACGGATGTGGGATCTGTCGAGTTTAGTGCCAAGAACTCGGTCTTCGCCACATTTAGTTTCAGGCCGCCGTTCTCAAGCGTCTCCTTCCACGCCTTTACACGTCGCACCAATCTGCCCCTGTCCGCGTCTGCCAGCGCAATATCGTCAGCATACATGAGCAACCATGGAGGCTGCTCATGCGGGTTTCTGATGCTGTCCGACAATTCGTCTAATATTACACTGAACAGAAGCGGACTAAGGACAGAACCCTGGTGTACCCCGACGGTGATGGGGAAGGGTTTCGTGTCACCAACAGCAGTCCGAACCATTGAATCGGAGTCACAGTACATGTCCCGGATAGTGTCAATATAGACCTCTGGAACCCCTTTGGACCGCAGTGCCCACCAGATCATCGCACGAGGAACACAGTCGAAGGCCTTCTGCATATCTAGAAACAAACAGTGCAGAAGGGTGTTCTTCGACCTGTATTTCTCTGCGACAACCCTCAGGGGAAAAACAGGGTCCGTGGTCCCATGACCAGGGCGAAACCCATATTGACACTCCGAGAGAGTACACTCCTGCCGGATCCGAGAGTCTATAATCCTCTCGAAGATCTTCATGTTGTGGGACATCACCTTAATACCGCGGTAGCTCCCGCACTCCTGCACTGACCCCTTACCTTTGAAGACTGGAGTAATAATACTCAGTCTCCATTGGTTTGGGATCTGCCCGCTGAGGAGTATGCGGTTAAAAAGGTTTACTAAGATGCCCACACCGCGAGCACCCATCGCCTTCCAGGCTTCGATGGGGACTCCATCGGGTCCGACAGCTTTTCGATTCTTCATGCGGCGAAGCGCAGTCAGGACTTCTACAGGCGTTACCGGTGGACGTTGAACGGTGGAAGTTGCCCTCAGGGTCTTTTACACAGCGACACTTGGATATATCCTGTGCCGCTTTGACCCTGGAGCGCGCGCTAGCTTATAGATGAGCTTCTGCTCCTCAGACGATTCCAGCTTATCATACAAAGGTTGTAAGTGGTCTCGTCTGGCTCTGGCTACAGCTCTCTTTGTGGCGCGCTTGGCAGCCCTGTACGCGTCGCGATCTTCGGGAGATCCGGTCGCTTGCCACTTTTTAAAGAGGGCTTTCTTCTCCCTGGTCGCCCTCAGGACTGCGTCGTTCCACCACCAAGTTTCCTTGTCACATTTGCGTCCACCCTTAGACTCACCGAGCACCACCTTCGCCGCTCCAAGGATGGCCGCCTGAACTTTGTCCCAGTAATCTTGAACTGGTTCGCCTTCAGTGTCGGTGCACTTGTCAACGTTGCTTGTAAGAGATTGCTTTTAGCGACAAGGCCGACTTTGTACATATATGAAACTGTGATCAATTTATATGGGTGTTCTTATATTTGTGTGCAATAAAGTTTATTCTATGCTATTCTATTCTTTAGTACAAACCATCCGTCATTTATTGTCTTCGTGCAAAAAGTCAACAACTCTTTCACCGATAGCGAGGCTTACAGCTGCAGTATTAGAACGTGGTACCCTGGGCAGAGCACTGAGGTCAGCAACACGAAGTCTTTGCACCCCTAGAACCCGGAGTTTTGTGTCAAGCACTCTTCCTAAGGCTGCTGTGCCCGCTGCATGTTGTCCTGAATACGTCATGTGGCGCACATAGCACTGCCAGTAACCTTGCTTGTTATCTTCAAAGTGAGGACAGTCTGGCCATTCCAATCGTAATAAAGAAATATTCAGTTTAACGAAAAGAGGCGTTTCTATAAGTTGTTCTAATATGCCGATAGATCGTACAATCTCATCTACATCTCGACGGTCTCCTAAATAGTTCGGGTATATGGCTGGGTGCTCTAATGGGTCTCTGCTAGCCAACTGCACGTTGCCCACTGACTGTGGCGATAAGAGAACAGGCGACAGCACGATGAAGCCATAGTCTTTATTCGGCTCACTTAGTTGATCTATAACTTCATCATTAAAACCCGTCTGTTGCTTGAAAAACATTTTCACAAGCGAAACTAAATCCCTATCTATATATGCATGAATAACCTGTAAGTTTGGCACTTTACAGTCGCTGCCATTTGAACTTTCATTCAGTAACTTTCTTTGTTTGAAATCATAGCAATGAGTGTTAGCGAATACGTCGATATCGCCGAGACCATTTGACGTTAGCTCACCTTTATTAGCAAATAAAAGTTCAATAAACTGCGGAATTTTTGACGTCAAGAGTTCTATTTTACCGAGAGGCCCCCATTTTTGTTGAACTTGTAGTATAAATATGGTCAATACGTGGTCTGTCATACCAGCCCCAACAGGGATATCTACTTTTACTGGTATGCCCATATTTTTCAAATGATTGGCTGGTCCAATACCTGAAAGCATTAATATTTGTGGGGTACCAATTGTTCCTGCACTCAATATAACCTCTTTTCGAACATATAGTCTCAAGGTTCGGAAACCTTGAATGGCGGTGACGCCCTCGGCAATGTTATTGTTGTTGATAATTACTCCGGTACACGTGGTATATTTAGCTACTGTGAGTCTTCTCTTGACATCATCTCTCGCCAGAAATCCTCGTGCTGTACTCATTCTTTCTCCTTTGTACACATATCCCAATATTTTAGAGACACCGATTTGTGACTCTGCGTTCACATCTGGGTTAAAGGGAAAGTGTAGAGATCGAAATCCTTTAATTAACTTGGAATACCACGGGTTTTGGGATTTATTAAAGAAACCGATCCGCATAGGTCCAGTCGTGTTATGATAAGGCTTGGAGGATTTAGGAAGTCGGTTGAGATCTTGCAAGCCTTCGTAGCGAAGAAAATAGGGCAAGAGGTCATCGTAGCTCCAGCCAGGAGAAGTTATTTCATCGTAATCTACCCTGTTGCCACGCAAGTAGTGCAAATGATTGATGGAAGTAGACCCACCCAGGCACTTGCCACGACTAAAGCGGCACTGCTTGCCGACTGATGAGAGGCATGACACGTTGTTCGGTAAAGTCTTGTACCGCCAGTCTAGATCTGTACCCATGAGCGCCAACGATGCAGCGGGCACCTATAATAACACATATCAGTTATTGTACGAGTTTGTATTTAACATTATTGATTGTTATATTGTCTGTGATACTTCATAACTATTTTCTGAATGAACTGATTTAGATAACTTTATATTTAATAGACACTGCTTTTTGTGTGGTCCAAAGAATATACTTTAGTGAGCACGCCGGGGTCCCCGCCGGCCTCCAGCAGCAGCACGTGGTGTCCGGCGAGCGCCAGCCGCGAGGCCGCCACGGCGCCGCCCGCGCCCGCGCCCACCACGATGTAGTCGAACTGCTGCCCGTCTGGAAGAGAGAACCTAAATATTACTGTTCAACACATTCTCTCAAAAAAGAACATTTAATTTTACAAAAAGGTCAGTATAGGAACAAAGCTCAAAAAAAAAACACTATATGCGATATAAACGCAACGAACTCTGTGCCACGATGTGGTTGATCTTACGAGTATATAGAAAATATAAGTAACTGTTTATAGTTTTAAGTTGATCAATGGCTCTTGATGCACGGCCTTGCGGCACAGTTGGTTAGTTAAAAGTAAAAAATATGGAAGACTAGGCAACGCCTGCGTTTTCCATTACCCGTTTCTTACAGGTACCTGATCCCAGAATTAAAAGTAGGTAGACTGTGTGTTCATCCAGTGTGTCAGCTACATCAAATAAAAAAAAACAGTTAATAACACGTTGCTCCATACAAACTTTGCAGCCCCATTTACCCCCTCAGGAGTTAAAATAAATATCCATCACGCCTTATCCCCGAAGGGGTGGCAGAGGCATATTATATGCCCACTTTTCACCGTATGGATTTCTGTCCCACGTAATTGGTGGTGAGCCCATTGCCGTGTTGATATAGACAGACGCAGGTTGTGGCTACCTGCTGTTGAAAATTTTCAAGCCGCCCATAAAGCCTTCAACCAGGCTTAACGACTGCCATTTTACTGGCAATCGGGACCAACGGCTTAACGTGCTTTCCGAAGCACGGAAAGGCTCGCAAAAGTAAATGCCACAAAGTGGTCACCCATCCGAGGACCAACCATAGCTTTGCGTAACTTAGTGATCGTTTACAGAACACTGAGACCGCGGGGCCACGAGCGCTTCAATCCGTCGTCCGAAGTCCCCTTAGGAGTTGAAATTTCAAAAGTCACTTAAGAAACATTTGCTTTAGCTGTGCGTTGTTCGAGTCAATCAGTTTCTGCTTTTAAATATATAGATAGACTTAGTACAAGGGTTTTCATTCAAGACATTATTAACTAAGGGATTTCATAAAACCTAGTCGAGCCCGAAAGACACACACAGGCTTTTTCACAATAATAAAGTCCCGTTTCCTACCTCTACCGTCACTTCAGAATGCCACAATCCCGTAAAAGGTAATAGGACTCACCATTACGTCACACGAGTGTGGTGTAACGGTATTTCGTATCCCCGTAAAAAGAGTCAACCTTGCTTTACGGTAGCGAAACTTGGGTATGTCAGCAGATGCATTAAAGTAAATTGAATGCTGTGGAGATGCGATCACTTCGAAAATTGTGCGGCGTTACTTTGGCCAACCGAATACATACGAAGTGATACGCAATATGGCAGTTTTGAATAAAAGTGTCAGCGTTAAGCTGCAAAAGGGCGTGCTCCGTTGGTTTGGACACGTCCAACGAATGAGTGAGTAACGATTGACGAAGAATATATATTGTGCGAAAGTTGAGGGTAGAAGAAGTCAGGGTAGGCCGAGACTAACATATGAAGACCACGTGAGCAGATTGCTCAAAAGGTCAAAAGTACTCGGATACCCATACGTGCGTGTATGAAGCGATTGATGAATCTTGAAGAAGCGAAAGAAGTATGCATGAATGGCGAAGCCTGGCGATCTGTCCTCTCTGACTACCCCGTCAGGGATACAGCGTGAAGATAGTTAGTTAGTTGGTTAAAAAGAGTCAATCCCGACATCCTCAGTATAGAGTATAGACTTCCGTCGTGAGCTCAATAACAAAATCTATATAGAGAGGGTATGAGGGCTAGCGCACAGGAAGTTGAAATCGTGAAAAAGTAATTTATCATCTTTTTATTAATAAAGCATCAACTAATCTAATAATAAACTTTACTAAAAAAATGTAATACCTACGGCCCCACAAACCGACAAAGTTTATTTACTTTCAAAGTATACTTATAAGGACTAACAACGAACAACCTGCCATTATATTCTCAATAACTGGATGATTAAACAATTAACTCATTAAAAATGTTATGGTGCTTGCGCTTGGTATATCTATCGTATTTTCTGTAAACAGTCGATATAAGGAGAAAGAAAAAGAAATTTGCATAAACGTAGATCTTATAAAACAACAGCAAGCTGATCTGTTGTTTGTTGTCTGGTGTATTTTGTAACTGACTGGCCAATCGTCGTTTCAAATCGTTTTGAAGCTAAAGCAAAAGCTTTTGCTTTGAAACGATTTGAACGGTTGGTTCGGGTACTATCCCGCTTTTTGGGGCATGAGGCGTGCGTGAAATTTTCACGTCATGCCGACGTCTTGGGCCTGCTTCGGATGCTCAATTCGTACTTTCCATGTCTCTATGAATTCCTGTCGGAGTTTTTCCCTCGATTTCTGAGGGCGAAGGCCTATGGCCCTGCATTTAAATCATGACGCAAGGGCCCTCGCTTTCAGGTCCCATGGAGGAGTCCCGGTAAGGAGACATGCCGCCTCAACAGAGATCGTGCGGTACCCTCTTATCACCCTGACAGCCATCGCCTTCAGCGGGCTATGTAATATAGCCGCATTGCGGGCCGTCAGGTTATGCTGGATCTATTGTTATGCTGGATCCTGGGGGAGGCCGCTTCCTAGGCCCGTGAAAACAAAGGCCACGGCAGGTGTTGCTTAGGTCATGGGTCGCATCCGGCAGCTGGGACTTGAGGTTGCCATGCACAAATCCGAGGCTGTATCGACGGATAATTTAGGTAGTCTACTCGTTAGTAGTTGTTTAATAAACCGCTGGGAAGTGAGCATGTGCAAGATATCGACAGTGAAAACAGTCGATTATAAACTTCCTAAAATGTTTATTTCTATCACTTACCGGTCAATAATACTCCATCCGGAAGCGTGTAGACATCCCGATTTAGTTGTGCGTCGACCACGGCGGCGGCGCTCTCCATCCATGACGATATCAGGCCAATCAACGTGATTCTGAAATTTTAAGTATATCCAGCGATTAGCCATAATGTCGTTTTACTTAATTTAAACATAAATGATCTTATTTTCGTCAACTTCAGCAATCGTTTCTACTTTGGAGCTTGCTTTTTCGATTAATTAAAATACAATTCCTCCTTTTTATTACATGTGAACGGCAATTATTGGTCTATTTAAGTGCAAAGTGCGCGGGGTGGACCTTCGTCTTCCGCACTAGACTCTACTGAGCACTTAGAGGTCCCTTGCCTGCTACATCGAGAAACGCTACGGGCCCGGCTATGTAGCTGTTAAACTCCTAACGTAACCTAACCGAAGCTACTCCTGTCCCGCGACGCCGGGCGTAGCTCCAGCGCGCCCTTGACTAGTTTACGGCTGTGGGCGGAAGGTCTGGGGACCACGCTCACAATGGCCTTCTGACGGCTGGCATCCCTGGTGGTCTGGGGTGCTTTTTAATGCCTGTTAGATCGCTTTCCACCCCCTCTGGTCTCAGAGGGACGTTCGGGGGGCTGCTCGAAGCGGGCATAGGCAAATCTCCTTCAGGAGATTGGGGGGGGGGGGGGGGGGGCAGCACATCTAGCCCTCTGAGGAGAGCCTCATATTCCCTTAGCCGGGTCGCCGTGAATAGCCCTCAGGTCTATCTTGCAACCCGGTTGGAATAAAAGACAAAACATCGCGGGATTTAGTGGGTAGGACAGCCAACACAGGGCCGGGGTGCCTCAGACACCGTCCACATTTACGTGCCGTCATTCCAGCTATCCTGAGCAGGATTGACGAAGCGTAAATTAATTCATCGCGTCTACTAAAACCGCGTAAGCGTGACACAGCTGCATGGTGCGTAACCAGCAAAACATCTTACGCAAAAATTATACTTTATCGCAAGGTCAAGATTCATATACCTAATTAGCATGTTGTTTTTTCCGATGAGCACGAATATTATGATTATCTACGTCCTGCACGTTACGCGAACTCACAATAACTACAAGGATTGTTTTGTTTGCAACCAAATGCAACGACTCCACCGATCGTGAGTAATTATTGAAATTTTATGACGCATGTTAGCTTTTTTTTTGGTTTCGCGGGGAATGCATTTACGCCGTCTTACCCACTAAACCCCGCGGTGTTCCGCCTCACCTTAAAACCGACTCGCAGGGTAGGCCTGAGGTTAAATCACTGCGAGCCGGCAAGGGGCACCCCAGAACGGAGGGGTCCGTCTCGGGGCGGTCGATAAGCGACCACCCTGGAGCTCCCTAAGGAGCTGTAGAACTAGCCCACACCTCCACCACTCTCGAGCGCTCCTCTGTAAGCAGAGGAGGTGAGGGCGGCCGGTACGGGCGTGCGCAAAAAGTGGGCACCCCCTGGAACACACAAAAAGTGCCCGTCGCCAAGTGGCCAGTTGGGCGGGGTCCCCCGACCTTCCACCCACGGCCAGAGACTATTCGGGGGGGCGCATGTATTGAGCACGTCGACGCCCCCGAACCGGACGGCGGGGTGGAAGCGTCTTTCCCGTACGCTCCCGCACCCGCTACTCCTCACGTTTCGCCGCCATCACCTCGAAAGCAAACGAGGCGACGGCGGCCCAGCACTGTTGGCTGCCGACCATGGCTCGCACTACGGCCGGCAGCGACAAATCGACACCAATAACGCCCGTGAGGGCGATACGCGGCCCGTCCCACGCCGCGCACACAGCGAGTGTGTGCTCCGCCGTGTCCACGACGCCACTTGAGCAGTGATGACACACGGGGCCCGGCTCCACTCCAGCCACCTCCCACAGGTACTTGGCGAATACGCCATGCCCTATAAGGAGTTGACTGAGGTGGAACGTAGGCGCACCGTGTGCCCTCTCTACCCAAGCACGTAGGGCGGGCCGGACAGCCTCCACGAGCCGGGGACAGAGGGGCCTACCAACCTCTGACGCATGTTAGGTTGGGTTATTGGTTTTTAGTTAGTTTAGTTTAGAATTAATTTATTCTAATATGAAACTGTAGTTTTAGTTTATTTAAAAATAAATTTATGTAAATATTTTCAGTTCCATAATTAAAATGTTTCGTTTATACTTCTTCTTGTTCTTCTTTAAGTGCCTCTTCATTATTGAAGGTTGGCTGCCAACTTTCCGTAGTCCTTCTTATCTAAGACGGGGTAACACAAGTGCTCGACAGAACTGATCCCCGGCCACTCCCTAATATTTCACAGCTAATAGTCTTTCTTCGTCCAACGCGCCTTTTACCGTCAAACTTGCGTATCATTATCAGTTGGAGCAGCTTGTACCTGTCGTGTCTAAGCATGAGACCGAGGTATTCTATTTTTCGCTTCTTAATAGTATGCATGAGTTTCCGGATCATTCCGACACGCTAGAGTACAGTTTAGTTCCTGATTTTTTCAGACCTACTATGAGCATGCGACATGAAATGAAATGAAATATCTTTATTCATGTAGGTCACAAAGTAACACTTATGAACGTCAAGATTATTGCTTCTACATTAACATTTACTGCCAGATTCGCAAAGCAATAGGTAGAGCCTGAGGAAGAACCTGGCAATAAAACTCATGGCCACTCTTTTTTAACCGCCAGTAATTACATTAGTTTGATGATGACATGATGTTTGACCAATAATATAGTAATGAATTTATACAAAACAAAAACAAAATCAATGTTATGTTTAAAATCATATCAAAATTAGAGCTATTCTAGTTGCCAGTTCTAAGGGCAGCCTACACTTTAAGAAGAATCTAGCAAGAAAGTCAATGGATGCTCTTTTAAAATGTAGGTGTGGCTTACAACATTAAAATTACACTTACATTGTTCCTTTGGATTTATGTGAGAACAGTCGACTAAACATAGTTTGCCTTAAATTTAAATAATATTATAAATAAAATAAATATCCATCACGCCTGTCTACGCCACGCTCGACCAATCGAGCGACGTGGATATCACCTCATCAGCAGCAGCCAATCACAAGCCACCGCTATCATCGCGCCACCGGCGTGGGAGCGTCGGGCGGCGGCCATTACCAAGAATCCTTTACGCGGTTGAGACGCAATAATAAAATATACAAACGAATATCGCACTACAAGCGTACTAAAAGTAAATGTTTAACCTATTTTATAGTAAACTGAGTCTATTGTAAACCCCAACTTGTTTTGAGTTGAATAAACCCAAGATTATCAAACGAAAGTTAGTTTTTTCTTGTATGTCGCTTAACGGCGCATACAAAGTGGCGACCGTGACAGGACACGAACCTGCAATCTTCGGATCGGGTAAAATCTACTACAATTATTTTTTTCTCTAAGTGATACTTAAAGACGGTGGCGAACTACGCCGCCTTCAACTGCCCGCTTGGAGAGGAGCGGCTGACTCACCGGACCCCGGAGCCCACGACGTCGCAGCCTGCCTACTAGCGGTCGGTGCCCTAGCGCTCTGCTGGACTTGGGCGCAGTATCGAGGGCCGCATCACAGCCGGCCACCCAGCGGCGTCGTCCGGGACTGCCGAGTAAACGGTGAGCCAGTTCCTGTACCCTTGCCCCAAAGTACCCTATCCCGGTTGTCCCTTTCTTTTGGGCAACACGTGGCAGCCTTCTTCTATCTCCCCATTTAAGGAAGACCTAACTCTTATGTGTCTTTAAACCTACTTATTCTGCGCTTGTCACGCAGCCTACATTTATTAACTTAGCCTTCATTAAATATTTCATAACTTCACATTCGCCTATTTGGCACCAATATGCTTTAAATTCAAGAAAAACATTTACATTCAATGGGTTCAATGTCCTTTTCTATACCTACCTAAAAAATATACCTACCTACATTGCATTTGTTAGTATGCACCTACGCAGCTTTATGCACTATTATTTGCCTTTAACGAATGTTTTGTGCCTATACCTATCTCTAATATGATAGCCTAAATTCCAAACCCTTAATTTGCATTTTTTCGGCAGCCTACGTATTACAATACGAGTACCTACTAGTCAAGCAACCTAATCTTTTTGTTTTACCCAGGGGCTTGTAAGGTATTTGCCTACCTATGCACTACATTTAATTCATTCCAATTTCACAACTACGTATCCAATCGCTAATATTTCAAATATCAATTAAACATCTCAGCTGTTCAATACAACAGCTGTTCATAATTATACTTATCTGCATATAGCACTGCAACGCTGTCTTCTATTCGCACGCGCCGATACGCTTGTCTTGTTTACTATCAGCTGTTCACTTGCCTACCGGTATTTTCCAGCTACGAGATCACGGAATGCGCGCGATCGCATGCGTGGCGCCTGTGTGACATCGCTTGTGTGCCCTGCTCATCGGCTGAGCGTCTAGCCTGTGGTGCGGTGCTTCACCCCTGCTTCGCTGACGGGTCGCCGGTTTCTACTGCCAGCCTACGAAACAAGGAGCGTATCGTACCTATTTTCATTAATTATCATTCAACTTTGAATTCTATTTGCTATGACTTCCGAGATGAAACTTAAAGATTTCATTATTAAACGTGGTTCTATCAAGGGACGCGTCACCAAATTCAAACTTTATTTAGATTCATTAGAGACTTTAGAATCAGTTTCAACTATTGAAGTCAATAAAGTTGCAATGAAGTTATCGCGAATGGAAGCGTTATTCATTGAATTCGACGAGTTGCAGAACCAAATAGAACTATTAAATGAGAATAATCAGGCTCATGAATTAACTAATCGCGATTTAATTGAACAAGAATTTGATAACTGTATTTCATTTGCCCAAAATTTAAACAAACACATAGCCCATCCTCCAAGAAAGATCAAGGTCAAGTTTCTAATTGTTCTCACGTCAACAATTGACCTGACTGTCATCATCATGACAGCCATGACGGTTGCGGTAGTTTTGGCTTAGGCTTTAAATTACCCGTTATTAAAATACCTAAATTTGATGGTACATATTCCAAATGGCTAGAATTTAAAGAAATTTATTGTTCACTGATACATGATAACACAAGAATTAAAAATATACACAAATATCATTACCTGAGTTCATACTTGGAGGGTGAAGCTGCACATGTACTGAGCAACTTAGAAGTGTCTGATAAAAATTACATTGAGGCCTGGTCTATTCTCTGTAGCCGTTATGATAATAAAAGACAACTAATTAACAACCATTTAAAATCTTTGTTGATATTGAACATGTCCGAGAAACTGATAAATCTTTGAGATACATTATTGATCATGTCAACAAAAACCTCCGTGCCTTGAGCACTCTAGGTTTACCTACAGAAAAGTGGGATGTTCTTATTATTCACATTTTGTCAACAAAATTGGATAACGGTACTAAATTTAAATGGGAGGAGCACAGGAATACCCTGCCTGAAATACCACGTCTTGATGATTTCTTCTACTTTCTCAAAAATCGCGCTGACGTTATAGAAATAGTAAATAGAAACCGCACTGATGGACCCGATAAGAATAAACAATTAAATTCTACTAATAAATCCCACACTAGGGCTTTTGTAGCAACTTCTGAGCACAAGGAAATTTCTCCTTCTTTTCAAAATAAAGGTCAATGCCCCATGTGCCAAGGTAACCACCATATTTACCAATGCATGACCTTCCAGTCAAAGAGCCCTGAAGATAGGAATTCCTTAGCCACTAAATGGAAGTTGTGCAAGAATTGTCTCAGGTACGGTCACTATGCTCAGAATTGTAAGCTGCCTGGTTCCTGCAGACAGTGCCGAAAGAAACATAATTCGTTGCTCCATTTACCTGACACTCAAGTGTCACCTACTACTAGTAACGAAACTATAGCTATGTCCACTTTGTCTTCTTCTGAAATATTACTATGTACTGCTATGGTACGCCTAATGAACCCTCAAACCAAGAATGTTATTACTGTTCGAGCTTTACTTGACAGCGGGAGTCAGTCATCCTTTATTACAGAAAGTGTAAAGAGGCGACTCAACTTGACTCCTCAGCCATCAAATGTTGGTATTGTTGGAATAGGTGATAACCTTATAAATTTGAGCACAGAACGCTGCGCTCTCAAATTATTCTCCAACACTAGCACATTCCAAGTGTCAATGTGTTGCCTAGTTTTACAAAGTATAACCAATAATATACCTAAAGCTTCCTTTGATGTTAGCCATCTTAACCTAACTGAGTTTAAGCTAGCAGACCCCCGCTTTAACGTACCTTCCCCTATTGATATGCTCATAGGTGCCGACTGGTTTTGGGATCTAATTGGTAACAAACACCACTCCCTTGGGTCAGTTGAGTGCCACTAAATTAAGGAGCTCTAAACTCGGTTGGCTCGTCGCAGGTCACATACCTATTTTAAACTCAAACTCAAACTCAACTAATAAATCAACTATATGTAATCTTTCAATAGATCGTGAACAGTCTAGTATAGACAATCAGCTGATAAAATTTTGGGAAATAGAAAATGTTCCTAAAGGTCAACCCTATTCTGATGAAGACAATGCTTGCGAAAGGCACTTCATCACTAATACCATTCGTGAAAACGATGGCCGTTTTTGTGTAGGTCTCCCTTTAAGAGACAACCCAGATTGTCTAGGAGAATCTTACTACACAGCCAAGAAGAGGCTTTTTAGTCTAGAAGCTCGCTTCAAGAAAAACCCAGAGCTCAAAAATCTATACTCTAAATTTATTCAGGAGTATTCCGATTGGGGCCATCTTTCCGAGTCTACGGATCCTAGGCCACCTAATTCTTACTTTCTTCCTCACCATCTTGTTATCAAGGAAAGCAGTGAGTCCACTAAACTCAGGGTAGTCTTCAATGCCTCTAAGCCCTCTTCGTCAGGCTTATCGATTAATCAGCTCCAATTGGTAGGCCCAACTATCCAAGATTCACTATTTAATATTCTATTGCGTTTCCGACAATATAAATATGTCTTATCAGGAGACATTGAAAAAATGTTTAGGCAAGTAGGTAAATGTGCGCGAGTCTGATCGTAACCTACAACTAATTCTGTGGCGCGACAGTGAAAAGGAGCCTATACGCACCTTAAGACTAAACACCGTGACCTATGGTTTCGCTAGTGCAAGCTTTCTGACCACTAGATGCATTTGGCAGCTTGGTGAAGAGTGTAAAAACTCAAAAATTAAAGAAATCATACAAAGGGATTTCTATTGTGATGATTTACTCACGGGCAGTGACTCAAAAGATGAACTGCGGTACATTCAACGCTCTGTAGCCACAGAGTTAGCCAAAGGTTGCTTTCCCCTCAGGAAATATAGATCCAATTTGCCTAACTTCCTAACGCACACTTCTAATAGTTGTAGTGATATCCATCACGCCTTATCCCCGAAGGGGTGGCAGAGGGATATTATATGCCCACTTTTCACCGTGTGGATTCCTGTCCCACGTAATAGGTGGTGAGCCCATTGCCGTGTTGAAATAGACAGACGCAGGCTGTGGCTACCTGCTGTTGAATTTTTTTTAAGCCGCCTATAAGGCCTTCAACCAGGCTTAACGACTGCCATTTTACTGGCAACCGGGACCAACGGCTTAACGTGCCTTCCGAAGCACGGAAACGCTCGCAAATGTAAATGCCACAAAGTGGTCACCCATCCGACGACCAGCCATAGTGAAATTTGCGTGCCTCAGTGATCGTTTACCGAACACTGAGACCGCGGGGGCACGAGTTGTAGTGAAGACTCTAAATTAATTATTAGCAATGCCACTAGCACTTTAGGTGTAGGCTGGTCTCCTGTATTGGACGAAATACATTTTCCTATTAATTATGCTCCCAATGCTACTTGCACGAAAAGGTCTATTTTATCCACTACCTTTAAAATATTTGACCCTCTTGGGCTAATTTCAATATGTACAATTAAAGCTAAAATCCTCCTACAGTCTCTGTGGATGAAAGGGTTGGAGTGGGACAAACAGGTTCCCCTCGACGTCCAGAATGTTTGGAATAAATTTATTAATCAAATTGAATATTTACAGTCTTTACAAATCCCAAGATGTGTTCTTATTTTTAATCCAATTCATATAGAACTTCACTGTTTTTGTGATGCTTCACAGCAGGCCTATGGTAGCTGCATTTACTTGCGGTCCATAGATGAAAAGAGAAACACATTGGTTCGTTTACTGTGCGCCAAGGCTCGCGTGGCGCCTATCAAGGCTTGCACTATTCCTAGATTAGAACTCTGTGGAGCTCTTCTAGGCGCAGAGCTGGCTCACGCCGTCAGTAAGGCACTAACTTGCAACATAAAGCGAGCCATTTATTGGACAGACTCGAACGTGGTTTTGGGTTGGCTTAGGACACCAAAGAGAACTAAAAGTTTTGTTGCCAACAGAGTTGCTGCAATAAACGAGCTCACAGCGAGCGCTGAGTGGCGCCACGTCCCTACAGCCGAAAATCCTGCCGATCTTGCCTCGAGAGGCGTAAATCCTTCAGATGTCCCTAACTTAGATCTGTGGTGGCTTGGGCCCTCGTTTCTCAAACAGCCTGAGTCAGCCAGGCCCGCGTTCTCCAGTCAGGCTGTCGAATTACCCGAATTAAAGGTGATGTCTGTAACAACGTGTTCAGAATTCTCACCCTTACCTAATTTTGACAGATTTTCCAAATTAAGTTTGTTACAGCGAACATACGCTATGGTTTTAAGGTTTGTACATAACTGTAGAAATCAACAGAACAAACGTAGTGGTAACTTGAAAGTTCAAGAGCTCAATGATGCACTTACCTATCTTATACAAGTAGCTCAAAATCACTCATTTTCAAAGGAAATTAATTTATTAAAGTCTAATCTGCCACTTAAATCTAAAAGTCTTCTTTTATCTCTAAACCCCAACTTGTTTTGAGTTGAATAAACCCAAGATTATCAAACGAAAGTTAGTTTTTTCTTGTATGTCGCTTAACGGCGCTTATCCTCGAAGGGGTGGTAGAGGCATATTATATGCCCACTTTTCACCGTGTGGATACTCCCACGTAATATTATTTGTAATAATTGCTATTACAGCTATGAGCTGACCAGTCCCAACAGACGGCACCCGTTCACGGGTATGACGTATATATCAGCCATCGCCCTACTCAACCGTATTATAGGGAATAAGGCGACCCGATAAATACGCCACCACTGCCAGGACACTTAGGCGAGCATGACATACCCAAAAACTGCACAGCAACTATCATGTCAATTTCAAAATAATAAATAAGTCTACTTGGTGCTCACACAATAACAAATTCAAATTACATATTTGTATATTAGTTATTACCGGAACTAAACGCAGTCAATTTAGAAGCCTTTAGTTGTCTGACGTTTCAAATTATTCACGATGTAGAGATGTAAAAATACAACATATACATACATACGAGTAAAAAAATAACACAAGATTCATTCAAATCATTCATCTAAATAGCTCGAGCGAAGAGCAAGCAACTCATTTCCATTTATTTTTATCATTTAAATAATCATTAATTCTGTAATAAGCCCTTTTCAAGAGGTGCGTCTTAATTTCCGCCTTAAATTTATGTAACGGCAGGTTCATAATGTCTAAAGGAATTTTATTATATAGGCGTACGCCAATTCCTGCAAAAGAGTCATGAACCTTTTGTAAACGATGATGCGTTCCAATTAATTTATGCTTATTTCTAGTATTTATCGAATGTATGTCACTGTGTCTATCGTATAAATGTATGTTCTGTTTAACTAACATAATATTTGCAAATATATGCTGTGATGCAACCGTTAAAATGCTAACCTAAAACCGTTAAAATCTCTAGCACTTAATTAATATATTGCACGTATAGCTCTCTTCTGGAGTACAAAAATTACTTGTAGATCAGCTGCTTTGCCCCACAGCAAAATGTCGTAAGACATGACACTATGAAAATAACTAAAGTATACTAGCCTGGCAGTTTCTACATCAGTGAGCTGCCTGACTTTTCCCACGGCAAAGGCTGCCGAGCTGAGTTTACCTGCAAGACACGTTATTTGGGCGTTCCACTGCAGTTTGCTATCTAAAGTGATCCCCAAAAATACAGTTGATTCTACAAGATTAAGGGTATCACCGTTCAATGTTATATTTGTACCGCAATTCCTGACATTAGGCATGCTGAATCTGATACATTTTGTCTTCTTTTGCGTTTAGTAGCAAATTATTGGTCGTAAACCAATCTACAACTTGGGCAAGTGAACTATTTACGCCGTTAAAATCAGTAAGCGTGCGATCAACTTTAAAAACAAGTGACGTATCATCCTCAAATAGAACAATGTCGCACAAGTTCTGTATATAGAATGGCAGATCGTTAATATAAATTAAAAATAGAAACGGACCTAGAATTGATCCCTGCGGTACGCCCATAGCTACAGATGCTCCAGAGGAGCTAATTCCATTGACATCAACATGTTGTATTCGATCGTTTAGGTAGGAGGCAACAAGTTCCAGTGCAGAGTCTTTGATACCATAATAAAATAGTTTTTTTTAGTCAACGCAATCAAATGCTTTGGAGAGATCGCAGAAAACACCAATAGCATCTTGTCTATTCTCCTAGGCGCTATATATATGATTTAGAAGTGTCACACCTGCATGAATGGTAGAACGGCCCCTTGTGAACCCATACTGCTCTTTTTGTAATAGCATATTTAAATTAAAAAGAGCTTGTAATTGTTGCAACATAATTTTTTCAAAAATTTTGCTAATTGCAGGTAATATTGAAATTAGTCTGAAATTACCAGGGTCGGTTTTGGATCCATTTTTAAATAGATGTATTACTTTACTGTGTTTCATTAAATCCGGAAACACTCCTTTATCAACACACTTATTAAATATTTCAGCTAGATCTGTTGATATATTAACAATAATAGACTGTATCAATTTTACAGAAATACCCCACAAGTCAGCTGTTTTTTTTTTGATTAAGTGACTTGAATACTTTAATGATATCGTTGGGGTTTAAAGCTAAATAAGACACTGCACTGATCCACACTGCCCCCAAGCATACGTTGAACTTTTATTGGACAAGAATTTAAGGAGCTAGTTGTTTTCACAACAACACTACATCTCAAAAGCCCTGAATACGTCTCAGAGTGTCCTCTTTTAAGGTCCATGCTTTGCAGCCGTAGACGTTCTAACTCGGAGCTAAATGTTTATTCGTCGACAAAACAAAATATTCGTCATTTTGTTAAATGATGCTCGGGAATCTCAATCCGGATCTTGATTTCTTGATCAGGTTCCTAGCTTTATTTACCTAAGCACCGAGGTACTTATATTGTCGTACACGCCTTAGGTTTGTGTTGTTTGTTAGAATTTAAATCGGGATTTCTCGATATCACCATGAATTCAGTCTTACTGGTGTTAATAGTCAGCCTTGCTCTCTCACTACTCTCATTTACCCGGTTTATCATTGCCTGAGGTCGATTGCTGAAGCTGCAATGAGAATAGTGTCATCTGCAAACTTTATACTTCTTATACCAAAAAAACAAGATGCTCAATTTCTAAGTTGTTAAAAAAAATAAAAGAGCCTTATATTACTTGCTTAAAATATACAAGAAGCGCTCGTGGTCCCGCGGACTCAGTGTTCTGTTAACGATCACTGAGTTACGCAACTTTCACTATGGCTGGTCCTCGGATTGGTGACATTACATTTGCGAGTGTTTCCGTGATTTGAAAGGCACGTCAAGCCGTTGGTCCCGGTTGCCAGTAATATGGCCGTCGTTAAGTCAAGTTGAAGCCATATGGGGGCTTGAAAAATTTCAATAGCAGGTAGCCACAACCTGCGTCTATCTATTTCAACACGGCAATAGTCTCACCACTTATTACATGGGACAGGTATACACATGGTGAAAAGTGGGCATATAATATGCCTCTGCCATCCTTTTGGGTATAAGGTGTGATAGATAAATTATAATAAAAAATTAGAATATATATAAAAATAAGTAATCAACCTAAATCTTATTTTAGGGTTAGTATTATTAGTAATATTTTCGAGATAACACTCGAACCCCCCAAAGAGGCAGGATACACACCCGAACCCCCCCTGAACGAGCCTGCGGTAGCGGACAAGGTCTGTCAGGAGCCCTGGGGCTGTCCTTCCGAGGGCTCACCCGGGACTCCTGGCTATAGACAGACGAAGGGCAACGTGTGGTTTTAGTCGGTAGGAGTCAGACATAGCATGCATGAGGACTTCCACACGAAAAAAAAAGAAAAAAAAAGGGTTAGTATTTTACATGTAAGAAATACCAGCTGTTTGTATTATTTCGTCCTCCTACCTTGCATAGGGTCTGCCCTGTTCACGTGCTCCATGTGATCCTTTTCATACTGTCACATTTCCAGTCCATCTCTGGTCTTGAAGACGCGCCACATGTCCAGCCCATTTCTACTTCAAGGATTGAGTGTACGCCAGGGCATCAGTTGCTTTCGTATGTTTACGTATATTGGTGTGACGGATTTTTTAAAAAAATCTTATTTTCAGCATACTGCGTTATAATCCCCTGTGGCATATGGTTATTTTATTTTTGGTCTTGGTAAATATTTCCACGTCTGGCAAGGCTAAGTTGTTACTTAATGAAATTAATCTTGAGCTGGTTTTTTTTTTTTACACAGCGCCATCTAGCCGAAAGTAAGCTAATATAGGCTTGTGGTATCTATATCTCGGGATCTAGACAACTGATAGACAAACTTATATATTTCTAAGTACATACATATTATACAATGTGCTTCAGAAATGTGTAGTCATATGCGAAGGTGGCGTTGAGAATCATATCAGTAACGCACGGCTAGGGGTTTTGATTCCCATCGACTTATCGTGTCGTGTGAAATTATTTTTTTCTTTCATCGACAGTACAAAATATCGATATCGTATTTATGTTCATACCCAACACAAACAATAAACATACCTATTTCGAATGAACTCTAGCTTTGAACCCGAGTAGGTTCACCAAAATATTGACATCAATGGGCTTTGTCTAGTTTTCGCTCTGCCCAACGCTACACACAGCTCAGATTGTAAAGTTATGTTACAAAGTAAGGCGAAGTCTACTTACAATTACAAAAAATAAGATAAGATACACAATAAGTATCACTTAAGTACAGAGACAGCATTTTAAAATTTATTTGATATCAATGTAGATTGCGAGATTGTCTTGAAGGCTTCATAAACATATTGTCAACCTACTCATGTTTCAGGCGCCACATTAACGAATTTTACCTTAATTTTAACTCTTAAATGAACTGGTTCCGTACAGATATTTCAAAACATACCTACTTTTTGCTGCAATATTTGCCAGATATGTGTTAGGTTATGGATAATGAATGATTTATTTCGTGTTATGTCTTCCTCATATCATACATTTATTCCACTTTACATTGTAGGTACACAAGAGAATTCATTAAAAATTATTCTGATTATCGTAAGGACGCCGCATAGCCTATGACACACTGTGAAAGCATATGAATCGAATGACACCACTCATTTCAAAATCGGTGAAACAGTTTAGGGGACATGAAGTTATAATGCAACGGATACAAACATACATGAACACAAAAAAGCATTACCCTTCCACAGAGTCTACTTGGTAGAATAAATAATAGGAAACAAATCCTTTTCCAAGTTAAGTTAACTTACATTTCGAAATATTTCTAAATGCATGTACAAGAAAAATTACTGCAAACGTCGTGATAGGCCTCCGGGACCCAAGTGACCTCACCTGCTAGCGGCACACCTGCACAATGAGGCAACGACGCAATAGCCCTGACGGGTTTGGGGGGTTAGACGCCAGTCGCTCCCAACAATGCCATTAAAAATCCATTTAGGATTTGGAAGCAACTGGGAATACACTAAAATCAAGGACAGACTAGGATTACATAATAAATAAATAAATATCCATCACGCCTTATCCCCGAAGGGGTGGCAGAGGCATATTATATGCCCACTTTTCACCGTGTGGATTCCTGTCCCACGTAATAGGTGGTGAGCCCATTGCCGTGTTGAAATAGACAGACGCAGGTTGTGGCTACCTGCTGTTGAAATTTATTAAGCCGCCTATAAGGCCTTCAACCAGGCTTAACGACTGCCATTTTACTGGCAACCGGGACCAACGGCTTAACGTGCCTTCCGAAGCACGGAAACGCTCGCAAATGTAAATGCTACAAAGTGGTCACCCATCCGACGACCAGCCATAGTGAAAGTTGCTTACCTCAGTGATCGTTTACCGAACACTGAGACCGCGGGGCCACGAGCGCTTCATTAGGATTACATAATACTGTAGAAGGTATTTGTCTAAGTGTTCACTAAACCGTGCTTTACGGTACCCTACAATAATATTAGGAAACGCCTATTATTCACCCACACAAAGAAACAATAGGGTAAATCGTTCAATTCTGAGCTCATAATATTAATTTTTGAATTCATGGAACGTGAACAACCAGGAAATAGGTAGCTGACTTTAAGAGAATCAAAGTTCACTCAAAAATCTCACCGATGAACAATACCGTGATTACTATTCAACTTTTACTTTCTTAATTTCTCAAATTTTACTGCTAAATTACCACTAACAGAAAAAATATGGTAATAATCGGCATGGTGTAAATGCCTAAAAACCAAATCGACAACACTAAGTCGGAAAAGCAGGGTCTCGATGCAACCGCGAAGACATTAAAAATAAAAAAAAATAAAAAAAATGGACTGGGATTATTATGAGGTCACTAATAATTGGACAGTTCACCTTATTCTTTCGAATGTGTGTGTATAATGTGGGCGTTTCCAAATATTATTACAATCTTTAAATTTTAGGGTACCGTAAAGGAAGTTTTAGTTAACACTGACCGAAACTTTCTACAGTATTATGTAAACCTAGTAGTGTAGCAATTTATTCCGTCGGTATCATTTGCATTCTAGCGTCTTTTTTTTCGGTGTCTTAAAAAGCTTACGTTTTGGACTTCTTCGTTCGTTACTGTGTGGCTTTGCACAGGTGTTTGATTCTTGATACCTTCTTGTGTTTTATTAGAGTACTACGGGTAATAAAGTGTAAAAGGCAATGACGAAAACAATGTTACTGCAACCGTATCAGATAGAGAGGTTACCAACTTACCTAAGTCATGAAAATGAATTACTTTTGATTCTGATAATTTAATTACAAGAAAATGTTTCACAAATTAATGATTTTTTAACTTTCGCTATTTTCACTATTTTTATGATATTTCGGGTCTTATTCGCGCGTATATTATTAGGTACAAAGCCTACCGTATACTTACCGATATTTCGACCGGAAATATTGGAAAAAAATCTATTTACTGATGAAATAGAACAAGCGATAAGAAGTATGAAATGTGGTAAGGCTGCGGGAAAAGACAGAGTCACTGCTGAGATGATCAAGTACGGTGGGTCGCGTGTCTGGGACACACTATGTCTGTTATGCAACTTGTGCTGGCGGACGGGTGAGGTCCCAGATGACTGGCGAGTAGCAGTTGTAGTACCTATTTACAAAGGGAAAGGCTCGCGCCTAAACTGCTCCAGCTACAGGGCGATCAGCTTGGTCAGCTTAGCTAGTAAGGTGTATGCAAAGGTTATAACGGCACGAATGCAAGAAAAGTCTGAAAGGTATTTATGGGAGGCTCAATGCGGATTCCGACGTGGAAGAGGTTGCATGGATCAAGTGTTTTCTCTCCGCATGATCCCGGAAAAGTTTCTGGCTCTTAGCCAGAAGGTTTTCTGCGCTTTTGTGGATCTAGAGAAAGCATTTGATAACGTTGTGAGAGAAACGCTGTGGGACTTGCTGCCAGGATATGGTGTGGACGGCTCGCTACTGCGGGCAATACAGTGGCTTTATAGGGACTGTAAGGCTTGCGTGCGAGTAGGGGGGGATGTGTCACCTCTTTTTGATGTCTGTACAGGCGTCAAACAGGGATGTGTCGTGTCCGCCTGGCTGTTCATAGTGTATCTGGACAGTTGCCTGCAGAAGTTGAAAGATTTTAATATGGGTGTGAATTTGGGTGACTTTACAGTAAACTGTCTGCTGTACGCTGATGATGCGGTGCTCATGGCCTCATCAGAAGCCGACCTTCAGGCATTAGTCACTAATATGAAAGAGGGGTGTGAAAGTAAGGGTCTCCGCTTGAATGCAAGTAAAACTAAGGTTCTAGTATTTGAAAGAGGTGACGTAAGAACTAAATGCGAGATTAGGGTAAACCAGGAACGTCTAGAGCAAGTGAATGAAATTGTGTATTTAGGAAGTATGTTTAGCGCGGATGGAAGATGTGATTCGGATGTGGAACGGCGAGTAGCTGCCGGAAACAAAGTTAACGGTGCTTTGTCCCAGTTAGTAAAGCGACAAAGCATCGTAAAAGAAGCACGACTGGCGATTCATAACGCAGTGCTAGTGCCAACTTTGCTTTACGGTAGTGAAACCTGGGTATGTCAGCAGATGCATGAAAGTAAATTGAATGCTGTGGAGATGCGATCACTTCGAAAGTTGTGCGGCGTTACCTTGGCTGGCCGAATACGTAACGAAGTGATACGCAATTTGGCAGGTTTGAATGAAAGTGTCAGCGTTAAGCTGGAAAAGGGCGTGCTCCGTTGGTTTGGACACGTCCAACGAATGAGTGAGGAACGATTGACGAAGAATATATATTGTTCAAAAGTAGAGGGTAGAAGGAGTCAGGGTAGGCCGAGACTTACATATGAAGACCACGTGAGCAGATTGCTCAAAAACGGAAAGGTCAAAAGTACTCGGATACCCAGACGTGCGTGTATGAAGCGATTGATGAATCTCGAAGAAGCGAAAGAAGTATGCATGGATCGCGAAGCCTGGCGATCTGTCCTCTCTGACTACCCCGTCAGGGATACAGCGTGAAGATAGTTAGTTAGTTAGTTTACTGATGTAAACTACGCTTAAATCCAATGTTTAATTTAAGTACGTTCCATTGTGACTTCCTGTTGCCTAAATGGTCTCACCGATTTTGAGACGGCTTATGTCATTTAATTTGAATGGTTTTACGGTACGTCATAGGTTATGCGTTTGATTTTTGAATGAATGTACTTGTGCAGAATGTATGAAAAATAATAAATGATAAAGATAAACATAAAGGTCCATCAAAATCTACTGGGCCCAAGCTCTTAATGCTAATGGTGTGTGTGCACATGATAATGGATGTGGCAACGACGCAGGCTTCCATTTACGGGGTCGGGTCAGATGGGGGTCGCTCCCATAATGCCAAAATCAATAGGCTAAACGATAGCTGCTCCTTGCAGCCAAATAAAAGTGAACCCTAGACTCCAAATCGATTTACGATTTGGAAGCAACTGGGAATACACTAAGACGGAGAAATAGAAAAAGATACACGTATCTGGCAAATATTGCAACAAAAAAATTCTAAAATATTGACGATGTTTTAAAATTTCTGTACGGAACCAACTTAATTCAAGCGTAAAAATGAAGTGTACCCCTGGTACATGAAGAGGTCTAGAGTCTAGATTAGGCTAAGAGCGGCGCGGCACAAAGGCGGCTGGCGCGGGCGCCGACAAAGGAGCTGGCGCGAATGTTTAGGTAAAAGGTATACCATTTACTGAATTTTACCTAATAAATTTGAACTGTATTTTGATGCTTGAGCAGTGAAAATAACTTTCACCACTAGTTGTTTGGGATAGTCTGTAGCATTATAATATCCAAACGGATTGATGGATTTGGATGCGGCTTTCGTTATTTGAAAGCTGACGTGATCGAGAAGATACTTAGCTACAATGTACTAGCTTATGTCCGCGGTTCAACCCGCGTATTTGATTTGAAATATCGGGATTGATTGAAAGTTTTCGTTTAATACTTTAACAATAATAGACATAAGTAAATAAATTATCTTACTTTAATCGTATCCAGAAAAGTTTCAATAGGTTATTTTCACGTTTTTTATGCTTTAAGTATGGTGTATTAATTAGTGGTGATTTGTTTTGGATTTTTTGTTAGTCTCCAAATGACAAATGTGTATTTTTTTTAAATATTCTTACTATCACGTTTAACTGCGTTAATGTTATTGTCAAGTGTTTTCAAAATAAATTTTATTAGATAAGGTACATATGCTTTGAAAAATGGCAACACTGTCACTTCTAAAATTCATTTCCTCATAGTAACTCAGTGTAGATAGTAGCCTGTAGTGATTAAGGCGTTTTTTAGTAATAGTGAATATTACGAAATGATGTTTTGTATGGATGCCGCTGACTCGTTGGCTGTATGGGGAAAGATTTGTTGACGAAACACAAGAGGGTCACCGGCCAGAAGGCGGCTTCCATCTCTGGAATGTTTTCGCAAGATGGTGAATCTGAGTCGGTTCTACCTACCATACCGATTAATTTTGTGGGGCAATTAAGCAGCAGGGTGATCGTATCGAACCTTTACTGTAAATGAGTTTAGTTGAATGAAGTGAACATCAAGATATTAGTGTAATTTTGTAACATTGTACCACTTTCTTTGAACTCGTAAAAAGAATACATTGCAATAAAGAGTGTAATATTTTATGCATTATGTGTGTCTGTAAAGTGTATTGACGTCAGTGAATATCATGACCTTTATCGTAGTTATGTGAAGTGATAATAATCCTTTCCTAATGTACCTACCACGCTGCTAGGAAAGTTCAGAAACTCAAGGCCGCCAACGCAAAGTTATGGCGCCGCTGTGTCTGAATTGGATCCAGATAGGTAAATTGACCAGGCATACATAATTCTTAATAGCCCTAACACACGACCAAATTTGGTCTGCCGGACCTCGACAGATTTGATCCGCCGAGTCTGCCGACCAAATCTGTTGTCGCAACAGACGACCGGATCAGACCGCACCGGAAGACCAGACGACCAGACAGGGTGTTCAGATTAGGGGCTTTTTCCCTATTCTAGGGTACAATTTTTTTTAAGGAACTTTTGTGGAAATGAAAAGTTTCTAATAAAGTATATTATTTTATATGCATTTAGTGAAAAGCTGCAAATTTAAAATTACACACACACTCATTTCAATTTTACTTATCTATGTAGATAACTGGTATGCAAAGTATTCCTCTACATAGAGTAAATAAACACTACGTTATGTATTAACGTAGCTCTTTTTTCTTTCTGGCAAAAAATGTATAAAAAAGTAATTTTTTGGGGAAAGGTAAAATCGGTACTGGGGACATTTTTGACAAAGTAACTAAGATGGCATCATTGGGAAGAAAAATATGAAAAAGTGTCTATTTGGAGAAAAATTAAATTAAATCTGGGGAAATTTACGACAAAGTAGCTAGAACGACAACATTGATCATATCCGATGCGGATCGAGGCGCACTCAATTAATAATAATTATGTCCGCCGGACTGCTCTACAGACGGTAAGATTTGGTCGGGCGGCCAATGAAATCCGCTGTCTGGTCGGATCACATCCGGTCGTGTGTTAGGGCTTTAAAAGAGCTAAAACACGACCAAATTTGGTCTGCCGGACCTCGACAGATTTGATCCGCCGAGTCTGCCGACCAAATCTGTTGTCGCAACAGACGACCGGATCAGACCGCACCGGACGACCAGACGACCAGACAGGGTGTTCAGATTGGGGGTTTTTTCCCTATTCTGGGGTAAAATTACTTTTTTTAAGGAACTTTTGTGGAAATGAAAAGTTTCTAATAAAGTATATTATTTTATATGCATTTAGTGAAAAGCTGCAAATTTGAAATTACACACACACACATTTCAATTTTACTTATCTATGTAGATAACTGGTATGCAGTATTCCTCTACATAGAGTAAATAAACACTACGTTATGTATTAACGTAGGTCTTTTTTTCTTTCTGGCAAAAAATGTATGAAAAAGTAAATTTTTGGGGAAAGGTAAAATCGGTACTGGGGACATTTTTGACAAAGTAACTAAGATGGCAACATTGGGAAAAAAATTATGAAAAAGTGTCTATTTGGAGAAAAATTAAATTAAATCTGGGGAAATTTACGGCTAGAACGGCAACATTGATCATATCCGATGCGGATCGAGGCGGACTCAATTAATAATAATTATGTCCGCCGGACTGCTCTACAGACGGTAAGATTTGGTCGGGCGGCCAATCAAATCCGCTGTCTGGTCGGATCAAATCCGGTCGTGTGTTAGGGCTTTAAAGCGCTAATACACGTTCAGATTTGGTCTGCCGGACCTCGACGGATCAAATCCGCCGAGTCCGCCGACCAATACTGGTGTCACAACAGACGACCGAATCAGACCGCACCGGACGGCAGACGACCAGACAGGGTGTTCAGATTGGGGGCTTTTTTCCCAATTCTGGGGTAAAATTAAAATTTTTGAGTTAATGAAAAATATATAATAAGGTATATACTTTCATATGCATTAAGTGAAAAGCTGTTAATTTGAAATTACAAACAGACATTTGAATTTTATTTATCTATGTAGATAACTGAATTGCATAGTATTTCTTTCCATAGAGCAAATAAACACTAGCTATGAAACGCTGGTGGTCCCCGGACTCAGTGTTCTGTAAATAATCACAGCGTTAAGCAAATTACGCTATGACTGGTCGTGGATGGGTGACCACTTTGTGGCATTTATTAGCGTTTAGCTTTAGCTTTACGAGCGTTTCCGTGCTTTGGAAGGCACGTTAAGCTGTTGATCCCGGTTGCCAGTAACATGGCAGTCGTTAAGTCAAGTTGAAGGCCTTATGGGTGGCTTGAAAAATTTCAATAGCTGGTAGCCACAATCTGCGTCTGTCTATTTCAAATACAGCAATGGGCTCAACACCTATTACGTGGGACAGGAATACACATGGTGAAAAGTTATAATAAATATATAATAATAATTAAAGTATATATAATATGTCTCTGTCACCCCTTCGGGATAAGGCGTGATAGATAAATAAAAATAATAAATAAATAAACCCTAAGTTATGTTAAGTTATAAAAATAATATTTTTGGGCAAAGTAAAACTAAGACTGCAACATTGGGTAAAAAATGTAAAAGTGTCTTTTTGGAGAAAAAAAAATTAAATATGGGAAAATTTAGGACAAAGTAGCTAGAACGGCAACATTGATCATATCCGATGCGGATCGAGGCGGACTCAATTAATAATAATTATGTCCGCCGGACTGCTCTACAGACTGTAAGATTTGGTCGGGCGGCAAATCTAATCCGCGGTCTGGTCGGATCAAATCCGGTCGTGTGTTAGCCCTTTTACAGCTGAGCGCAGTTCAATGAACGTCCTTGAAAGTAGGTGATTATAGGTAGTGTTGCGACGTACTTATTTTAATACACTATCGAAAAATATAAGGGTTTTCTTAAATTTGAATAAAATTACCGAGCCCATGATTTTTTTGACATTTCGCAATAGTCGCCGAGCATATGCTCAAGTTATCAGACATGTGTACCGGTCATACATATATACATAGGACAAATATGACTACACATTTCTGAAGCACATTGTAGATATAAAAGTTAGTAAAAATTACGGAAATAGTGACAGTGATAAAATCAATAAGAAACTATATTTACTATATTTGCTCAAGGTGTATTGGATTTCATATGTTTCAAGGAGAACTTGGGCTAAAAACATACGTGTGAGCGTAATATTTTGTATTCTACTTCAAATGAACTTTTTAAATACAAAATTTAACACGTTATTTTTCATTCATTTGAATCTCGTAAAATCAAGAAAACAGTAATACCGACATACCAACTAAGTTTTGAAACGCGTTCCAGTCTGTAAGTGCACATCTTAAACATGATTTGTGCTCTGGAATCGGGGCTTTTGAGAAACTCGACTGGACAAATAATGGATCAAGTGAATAATATAACATATCGCCAACCAGGCAGAGTAAACTCATATGATAATATCGTTGACATGACATACGAAGATAGAAATGACCAATCCGGACTATTTGATGCTACAATCAGGAGTAATCCAAACGAAAATTGGCATATTGACTCAGATTACATAAAAGACCTTCAAGACCAAATCCAGTTATTGAGTAATGCATTACAGAGTGCCCATACTGAAATTGAAAATTTAAATTCTGAAAACTTTAGGCTCAAAGAGGACCTACATAATGCACTAAGACTAAGTGAAACATATAAGAAAATCTGTTCAACTCCTAGCAGAACACCAAAACTACAAAATAAGAAAAAATCTCAGCCGCCTACTAAAATCATTGACAGTCATTTAATAAGCAATGGACTTGTATCTGTATCACAAAATGAAGCAACAATCTCTGATGTGCGACGTCCCATTGGTGAGCAACACCAAAAGAAAGATAAAAGATAAAAGATAGTTAAAAGAAGGTTAAGCAATATAAAGAGGATCTAGTTGAAATCAAGAAAAGAAAAATAATAATATTGGCAGATCAACAAGGATATAAAATTACAGGCATCTTACAAAAACTAATCGGTGATAAATTTTTAGTAAAAGTCTACTGGAAATCTAGTGGCAAAATGAAACAAGTTTTAACTGCTAAAGACGAAATATTGACATTAGACAAAAACGATTTTGTTGTTATTCTGGGTAGCACTAATGACAGAAGGCCAAATGATTTATTATTTTATCTGTCATCTTTTTTGACAGGTACTATCAATACCAATATTTTTATTTCAGAAATACCATACAACAAATATCTTGTGTGTATCGACCAGACCAATAAACGAAAATTGAATTATGAGTTAAAATTTTTAATTAGTAAGTTTCGTAATTGTAGCGTTGTAAAACGTCACATTGGAATGTCATTGTTAGTCTTGGGATTTAGAGAGAGAAAAGAGTAGATTGTTGACTCTTTCGCTCCGTGTGTCATCGATTTTAAACAAATTGCGATTTCTGTAAGGCTGTATTCCTTAGTTCCATGCCATAGGGTGGACATGAAAAGAAAGAAAAAAAATGTCTTTTTGTCTGTGGTGACGGAACAAGCCATTCGCCTAGCTACAATGGACGTCAAGAAGATGTCGATTGTAAATATATTTTATAAACTTCGCTAAAAAGAAGTAATCTTTTAAAAATTGTACATGGAAGTTCACGCCTGTGACTTCTTATCAATGGTTATATCAAAATAACTATGTATTTCGGTAAGAACTTTGGATTTTTGAAACCACGTTTCTAGCCTTGGTGATCTTTAGTATTTTGACGAAAGATTATTCATTTGTTTACAGCTTATTACGATGTTTAGAACAGCGTTAATGGAATATTTGCCTGCTCTTCAAGATTTATTGGTTTTTCTTTAAAAAAGTGGTAAGTTCTCTTTATGTATTCAAATCACGAACAAATATCCAATTGTTTTTCCAAATCTAATGGAACTAATTCTTTTCTTTGCAGCTGAAAAGGCACTTTTTTAATATTAATTCTATTGTTGGATAAAATTTGCCGTAAATGCTGACCATCTGGTGAATTCTTTGCATCCTGTGGTTACGGGCTCGTCATTCTCGTGGTGACGGCACCTGTCGCGGTCTGCAGATGTGATTTCGAATCCCGTGGTAATTTAACCACGCCTTCAGGTACCTAGTTTTAATTGTTTTTGTGTAGATTAATCTAATGTGATGCACGACTCAATGAACCGGCCCATGTAATGACTCAATGATTTGGCTCATGTTTTAAACCATGTTACGATATATATTTTGACTCATAAGCTGGCCTTATGCTGGATCTCACTATTCTAAATTTCACGCTTCAACCCTGTGAATAGTTAATCTTTAGCTTACTAAATCACTGGAATAGATTATACCAATAGTGATAATGTATATAATGTATATTCAATCAATTCGCCTATAAAAATATAGAAACTTTCTTCTAGAGATGTATTCCATTATTTTTGGTTTCTGCTCTTATGATTAGAAGCTCAATCTCTATCGCTGATATCCGTGTGCATAAAGTTGGTAGGACTTATCCTCCTGGCGCCTGAAACGAGTTATAACTTTTGTTAGTTTGTTAGTTCATGTCCCCATAATAAGACAATTGAAATATTATTATTACAATTGGCACGCCCCCAGGGACCTAGTAGTGGTTCCTCGTCATTATTAAGTAATATTATTATTACAGTACGTTGACATGAACTATTGTGATTTTTTACCTAGACGTGATTCTTTTGCACCCCACAAGAGTGAGCGATTTCTTTTAAAGGAAATACTTCATGCGAACTATTTATCAGAATTTAACCTATATTGTAGAAATAACGAAAATACACTAAGACATACTGTATTAAAGTTAAAAAACCAGTGTACACAGACTGATGGATGCCTTGATCGAGTAAGTGTTATGTCAGCTCCGGGACAATCAGATAGCTTTTTTCGATCATAATCATATCCTCATATTTCATCAGAACCTTGATGGCCTGATATTCAAATCAGATCGTTTAATGGTTGACCTTGATTCTGTTGAGGCCGAATATTGTGGATATTTTGTGTCTCTCTGAGCATGACATGGTTGTCTCTGATAAAGTTTCACTGAGATTAATTAACTATAAACTTGGATCACTTTACTGTAGGAGAAACCGTTATGGTGGGTCTTGTATCATGATAAGAAATACTATTGCTTTTAGGCCATTACATGATTTAGATAAATATTCATTGGAACTTGTCATACAGTGTTCGGGGGTGATATTGACAGACTACAATATTTGTATATTATGCATCTACAGACCTCCAAGGTCTCATGTGGAAGATATAGATACATTATTTTGTAATTTTAATTAAATTTTAAATGAATTTTGCTACAGTAAACGGAAAGTTGTGATTCTAATAAATGTAAAGCAACTTGTATTGTAATTCGCGGTAACCAAATGAAACCACCTGATGACCAAATAAACCACATAAAGATTAATGGCAACATTTTTCATGAGCCCTTGGAAATTGTTAATCATTTTAACAATTTTTTCGTGGACAAAGTTATACAGACAGTACCAGGTCCATTGTTAGGACCGGTGCCCTATGAACATAAACAGAAAATAATTTAGAGTTTAAAAAATACTAATAGTGAATGAAGGGTATGACCACATATCAACAAAAATAATAAAACTTGTTTGTGTTGCACTGTCACATGTATTAAGTCATATAATAAATTTATGTATTCAAGATGGCATTTACCCTGATCTTTTGAAATTGACTGTCATCAAATCTATACACAAGAACAATGACAAAAGTGATATGCACAACTATCGCCGTATAGCACTTGTTCCAATTCTCTCTAAATTTTTTGAAATGGGAATACATAACTCCTTATATAACTATTTTGAAAGTCATAATCTATTTTGTACTGAACAGATAGGATTTAGCAAAAATAAATCTATTGATATGGCAGTATATAACTTCTTAGCTACTGTATTGACTAATATAGATAGAGATAAACAAGTTTGTGCGTTGTATATGGACCTAACAAAGGCATTTGACTATGTTGATCACAAAATATTACTAAAGAAATTATATGCATACGGAGTCAGAGGAAAAGTATACTCTTCAATGAAATCCTATCTAAGCAATAGAACACAAGTCACACAAATCAAAAGGCTATGTACCACTACAAAAAAAGTAATTGAATATACATCAAAAACGAGAAACGTCACAGTTGGGGTACCTCAGGTGTACTTGGTCCATTGCTGTTCATAATATACACTCCCGGACTCTTGAATGAGCCACCTTACATTCCCGGGCCTAAAAGCCCAATACACAAAAAATATACAATATAACAAAAAAGTTTTTATGCATTATAATATATCATCGTCTTTCCCGTATGTATTAATCCAAATTTGAATTTAGAATTTAAAATAAAGAACAATAGCCGAGCTTGGTCACTGATTTGAAAAAAAAATGACTGTTGAAAGTAGCTTTTGAAGCAATTTAATGTGGATTTGGTTTGAATTTTCGCAATTGTTGTTAACCAAAGTTTAGTTTAGTTTTTTTTCTATAATTTGAACCGTTTTTGGCTATAAAATTATGGATACTTCACCTGAAGTAGCCGCGCAAGCTGTAGCACTTCCTCAATCTGGGCTAAGTCAGCAAGATGTGAGTTCACAACTTCACATAAGTCGTTCCGCTGTTCAAAGAGTGTACCACCGATACCTGCAGACTGGCGGCTTCGTTCGGCGAACAGGAGGACCTCGTTACCGAGTGACAACGGCGAGACAAGATCAATACATTGTCACTACTAGCTTACAAAATCGACGCCTTAACTCTGTTCAGATACAAGAACAGCTCAGGGACTTTCACGGAGTGGCTGTAAGTGCTCGGACCGTTAGAAGGCGACTCAATGAACGTGGTTTAAAGCCCCATAAGCCAGCCAATGGACCCAAATTGACACGAGCGCACCAAATAGCCTGTCTAGAGTTTGCGCGTGAACATCTAAATTGAACTCGACATCAATGGAGCCAGGTTCTCTTCACAGATGAGTCCAAGATAATGCTATACGGTAATGACGGAAGGGGTAAGGTGTACCGAAGACAGAATGAGCGTTTTGCACAATGCTGTATTGACTAGAAAGTGAGTTATGGTGGAGGATCATGGACAGTCTGGGGAGGAATCTCTATGGAAGGCAAAACTGAGCTAGAGGTAGTGACGGGACCACGACTGCCGCCCCTATATGGCAATAAATACATTCGCCAATGTTTAGAGAACCACGTGATGCCATATGCTGGATTTTTTGGCCAAGATTTCGTTTTAATGCATAATAATGCAAGGGCCCATACTGCGGGAATCATCAGAGAGTACTTAAATGACATTGGTATCACTGTTATGAGATGGCCAGCGCGAAGTCCTGATATGAATCCTATAGAGCATCTATGGTATGAGCTGAAGTGTTCGAGCTCATCATCCTGCCCCGCAAACCATGCAGGAGCTCAAAAATGTAATTTTGGAAGAATGGAAGGACATTCCTCAACATGTCATAACGACTGATTAATTCTATGCCAAACCGTATGAGAGCTGTCATAAATGCACTGGGAGGCAATACAAGTTACTAAATTAACATTTCTTTTCGTGTAAAACATGTCTTTATTTAAAAATCGATTAGATGTTTTTCCTTGAAAAAAGCAAATATGGACTTGTTTCAACGTAACTCGACTTTTTTAATAAACCGTAGTTCAAATTTAGAAATGTGGCACTCTAAATGAATGATGAGTATACCAGCTCCAAAACTGCATCAAAACATTTTCCTTCTACATACATCTTTTATAAGTTACATTACTCCAAACCAAAAAAATCAAAGTGGCTCGATTTAGGTGTCCGGGTATAGTATATATATAGTATAGTATAGGTAGTGTATGTGATATAATGATCTACCTAAAGTAACTCATAATAACATGGTCTTGTTTGCGGATGACAGTACAATTGTGTTTACTGGTAACAATTAAGAAAAGTTGGAATGTGAGGTAAATCTGACATTGACTAATACAATTAACTGGTTGACAAGTAATAACTTAATTATTAATACTGACAAAACATATAATATGACATTTAGAAATAGGGTAAATATTTATACCTATTTAATCAACATACTATTACATAAAACATACATTTACAACAAATTATTAAATAACCTTAAAAATATGATAATTTAAAATATATTAATATAAGGAGTCCCTTTAGGCAAGGTTCCGAAGATACTGGCAGCGTTCCCCCTTTGAATAGCTAGACTAATTCTTTGTCCGAGGTAGCTGCCAGCTCTTCGGTTTCCTGTGATGTCGACTAACCTTTTTGCTATTTCTTTAAAAAGCCTTGTAGCCCTAGGACCCCACGGACCAAGGGTCTCAAAACCGAATGGGACAAAGTCATATTCGGAGCCTAGACCCCTGTATTTGCATGCTTTAGCTTTTTCAGCCGCTTCACTAGCCGCACCAGCTCTGTTGTTGGTTCCATGTAGATGGGAAGGGGCCAGCGTGTCTGAACAGGTTGCATCCCATACCAGCACCCGGCCCATCTTCCATGGAATCAAACTCATACCGTCCGGTCTCTTGCCATCGTCTCTTGCAATACCAGTCGGCTCAAGTAGACTTGGCACGTTGACAGTGGCAAGAGACCGGCAAATGATATCGTTTAGTGCGGCATGTCTCGAGAAGCAGCCTGCACTTTTTTGGCATGACAGCATGTCGACATCACTAAATAAATAGGGGTAAATAGTATTTCTAATATGGACATTTATAGTTCAAATAAAAGAATTTCTGAGATAGCTGTAACAAAGTTTTTAGGTCTTAATGTCGATCATAACTTGAGTTGGAAAAAACATATTGAACTATTATGCAATAAAGTAAATGCGTTTTCATATGCGTTATTCATGTTGAGGAAAACAGCCAGTCAAACAGCTGTTCTCACTGCATATCGGCTTTGATGCACCTCTCTTGAGATATGGTGTCATGTTTTGGGGAAAATCCACTGATAAAGAAGCTGCATTTGTGGCTCACAAGAGATGTATCCGGTCTATATGCCATTTAAAACCCTTGGATAGTTGCAGGCCCTATTTCCAACTGGTAAATGTTTTAACACCACCGTGTATATACATTTTAGAAGTTGTACTCTTTGTTAGGAAAAATAAACATTTATTTACAAATTTAAACAGTAAACGCCATAACTTAACATTGAGCATGCCGGCAAATAAGACTGAATTTATGAATAAGAGTTTTTTATGCATGGCCTTTATAACAAGTTACCAACAGATTTATTAGAAATAAATGAATTGCATAGGTTTAAAGCTAGAGTCAAACTCATACTATTGAATAAATGTTTTTACTCACTTGACAAATAAATAAATAAATATCCATCACGCCTTATCCCCGAAGGGGTGGCAGAGGCATATTATATGCCCACTTTTCACCGTGTGGATTCCTGTCCCACGTAATAGGTGGTGAGCCCATTGCCGTGTTGAAATAGACAGACGCAGGTTGTGGCTACCTGCTGTTGAAATTTTCTAGCCGCCGATAAGGCCTTCAACCAGGCTTAACGACTGCCATTTTACTGGCAACCGGGCCCAACGGCTTAACGTGCCTTCCGAAGCACGGAAACGCTCGCAAATGTAAATACCACAAAGTGGTCACCCATGCAAGGACCAGCCATAGTGAAAGTTGCGTAACTCAGTGATCGTTTACAGAACACTGAGACCGCGGGGCCACGAGCGCTTCAAGAGAACCCAGTGACACGGAGCATATTCCACAAGCGGGATTGCGAAAGGCAAAACCGTACACGAGTACTCCGGGCGTCGCGTGTTGACACCTGACTGTGGCGAGCGGTGCCATGATAGAAAACAAACGTAGAGCCTCGTCGTTTTGTTGAAACACAGTGAACCTGGGCCGCAATTCTCATGCCTTCGAAACAGTCTCGATTTCAAGATAAATCTCGAATTCGAACTTTATTCGAGTTTTATTGACGTTTAGCTATTCTGCAAATCTCGAACTCGACTTTTCTCGAAGGGAAGCCACTCGAGTTGCTTCGAATGGTTGGTAGCAGTCGAGACGCAGATTTCGAAGTCGAATCACTATAATCTTTGGACATTTCTTCGACCCTAAATTAGTATTATATTACATTTTTAACATTTTTACATTTAATAAATATTAAAACGAGTGTTGAATTAACAGTTTACTACGTGCAAAACATATTGCAACTCGCTTCAATTTCAAACACGTCGTCGCCGATGTTTCAGTAATGTGGAAATTTCAGCAATTTGATTTGTGATTACAAATAACAGTCTTCAACAATATAGACAACACACAGAGACAGTGAAACATTCAGATATTTTTCATTTTACGGGACGGTATAAGTAATTTTTAACATTTATTATGCAGTTTACAATTTTTTTCCTTTAAATAATGACTATAAAATACGTAATTAATGTTTATAAGGTGTAAAATAAGCTTAAAAAACTTTTAAAACATTTTGTAAGAGTAGTTTTGTTGTAACCGTTTTAAAACCGGATGAAACGTATCGAACGGAACGCATCGTAATGTGACATGGTTCTTAAATGGCAACATTTCACACAATAATCTCGAACTTTAGTTCGAATGGTGGTGAGAATAAGTCATTCGAAAAAACCAATTTTTACGAAATCATCTTTCGATTTACGAGATTTTATGGTCGAAAAAGGATTAGAAGAGTGAACTCGAATTCGAGATTATTTCGAAGAAAACGAGAATTGCCTCCCTGGTCTAATTTATTTCTTGAATTGAAAATTTTTAAGTAATAAAGACAAACATTTCTAAAACATTAATTATAAAATTTGGTTGTTTCTGAAAGTTCTGTAATTTGTTGGGTAATAAAATATTGTTCAACTTCTGGCGAGGTAAATTTTATTTGTCAGCGAAATTTATTGTAGCGTTTAGGCGGTTGGCGGCATACTAGTCAAGTTTGTGGCATTTCCATTTACGAACTTTTCCGTGCCAGTGAGGGCTGCCAGTAACGTGGTAGTAACTGAATCAAATTATAACACAGTTTAAAACCGTTTTGAAAGCGCGAGTGTAAAAAAAAGGGCTGCTCTAGTCACCCCCTTTTTTTTACTATCCACTCAAACGTTAATTTTAAGTGGATAGTTTATTGATTGACTTACAACGACAGTGAACAGAGAAACATGTGCACACGCTATTTATAAACCGACTAGATGTAAACATTGCCGCCCAATATGGTGCAGTAGAAAATGAAGTCACAACTTATGTTTACTATTAAACATGTTGCTTGACGTGGCGTTATAATTAATCATCCTGTAAGCAATTGCTCTTGCAAAAATGGCAAGACCTAACTCAGTGAACATTTGCTTTAGCTAGCGATAGTTATGACTTATATTTGCTCGACAAAAAGGATTTAGCGGCATAGACTGCGGCAAGATCAGTTTAACGACGTCGGCTTTTTGAGTTTGGTCAGATTTCAATCAATCAAACGTCTCGGCACTGTAAATCATATGTAACGGGTAGAAGGCACTGGTTGTAGACTTTCTTCTTCAGGTATTGCGGTACAAGCTGAACGGTGTCCAGTCCAAGTCGGTCCTTCTAACGATTTCCTTTTCCTGGTTTTTTTCGCTAAATTGGATAACCTGCCCAAGGTAAGTATATTCCTGGACAGCTTTGCGTCTCAATCTTTCGAAGCAAACTCCTCATGCCGCTCCAGTATTCCACACTTATTGCTACTAAAACGATACAAACCGAAAATGTGAGATGCATTCGCCGTTTATATTCAAGTCTTATCCTCCCCAGTCCTGCGCGTTAAAGACATCTTCTCTTGGTCTTACTTCTCTACGCAGCTCAATGGGGTTAATCTTTTTGTTTTGTAGATAGACTGTCATTGTAGTTGAAAATATTCTTTGTTTGTGGGTAAACTTGAAATATAAGCTGTAACTTTATACACTATAATGTCACTCACAGTTGTATTATTTTCTCAAAGTCACTGTATTTACGAGTCAAAGATAAAAAAAGTACAGTTACAGAATAAGTATAATAACTGTAATTCGCAATGAACAGCTCTTTTCAAATACAAACATCAACTTTTCCACTCATTTTTGAATTTCTCATTACGGAGCAACAACGACTTCGACTAATGTCAAAATGCCATTCCACCTTTACTCCACCATGGCAAAATGCTTTCTAATGGAGTGGGATACTACAACGATTCGTGGCCAGGCAGCGTCAACCATACCAGTAGCGCTACCTGTCGGTCTGATTAGGTTCTAAAGAAATGCTATCTCACACACATGCGTGGGAGTCTTTAAACTTTCGCCCTTCACCCGCGCCGCAACGTTGTTTATTATTAATAACTAAAGTTTTACATTCGTATTAATTTCCGGATATTCCGTCTAGTTTCGGACATAACAGAGGTCCTTTTTCAAGAGGAGCGTCAAGCTACGCCGGAAGCTACCATTAATGAATGGTTATGAATCTCCCAAATTTTATTGAATATTTTTACGTTTTTTATACATTTAATCCTAATTGCTAACAAATTAATAGATAAAACAGTTTAATTCGGTAGCTTAGCGTATTATTTTAGTGTTTTTGTGGTGTGAAATTGTTGTAAGTAATGTGTGACGATTACCGGTACTCTGACATCGGATATTTAAGGTATAAAATACAATTTACACGTGAGTAAAGCCGTTTATTTAGTAATAACAATATCAAATAATCTACATCCTAATGAAAAAAATCAAAATGTGTTAAATTCACTATGCCAAATGTCAAGGAGTATGATGCTAGTATACGAGTAACTTTGAATAATGAAATACTTACATCGGTAGAATCCACTGTGTCCGTAGAAATAACTCTGGATAGTAAATTACAATGGAATGCCTAAATCTCGTGTCTCACGGTAAAACACAGCTTTTGTCGTCTTTAAATTAAGACAGCTTACAGACATAGAAACGGCGAGATTGGCATTAGCTACTTACACCGCGTCATGTCTTACTGTATTCTGGTCTGGGCAACACTGCTGATACTTTTAAAGCTGAAAAAAATACTACTAATTATATGTTGTGCTAATAAACAAAATAAGTGAAGTGAATTTAACATGAAATTGAAGCTGCGCTGGCACTGACGTAGTTTTCGACGTAGCTTGACGCTCCTCTTGAAGAAGGACCTCCGTTAGGTCCGAAACTAGTCGGGCTATCCCGACATAGGTTCTAAAGAAATTGACGGTGTACGGATAAAAAATTCCCTACCCTCCGTGCTAGTCAAACGACTGTGTTACGGCAGGGTAGTGATTCTCGCTCCAGAGATACCGACAGTATTCAAAAGAAATAAAGACATTTTTCTATAAGCTAATAATAAATATTAAATTACTAATAATTAATAGGGTGAAGCTACTTACTAATGAGTTTAGTGTAGACATAGTATATGGAAAATTATAAGATAAGACAAAGAGCTATAATGCTAGAATTCTTAAATTTAATACAAAATTTATTATCTAATCAAACCAAGTAATCATGCATAAATAAACACCTACATATATATCTGTAAAGGTTTATACCCGTTTATACACGTACTTATATAATAATATAATATAAATTACATTCATAGGACATTTTTTTTTTTACTCCGCCGTTTAGCCCAAAGTAAGCTAATATAAGCTTGTGTTATGGGATACAGATGACTGATAAACATACTTATTTATTTCTAAATACATACATATAGTTAATTTAACCACATATTCGAATATACCATGAGCCACTATGAGAACACAATATACCACTATAAGAACACTATGAGGAACCAAATCAAATCATGTAATGTGTCTAATAAATTATTATTGGAGCGCTCGTGGCCCCGCGGACTCAGTTCGTCGTTCAGTTCAGCTGCGTTAAGCAACTTTCACTATGGCTGGTCCTCGGATGGATGACAGCTTTATGATATTTACATTTGCGAGCGTTTTCGTGCTCCGAAAGGCACGTTATGCCGTTAGTCCCGGTTGCCAGTAACATGATAGTCGTTAAGTCAAGATGAAAACCTTATGGGCGCCTTGAAAAATTTCAACAGCAGGTTGCCACAACCTGCGCCTGTCCATTTCAACATGGCAATGGGCTCAACACCTATGACGTGGTACACGAATATACAAGGTGAAAAGTGGGCATATAATATGTCTCTGACACCCCTTTGAGGATAAGGCGTGATAGATAAAATAAATAATGTGTCTATGTAAATAATAGTGGTTTTTAATACTGAAAGGTTTGTGTTAATATCTGTTCTAGGTAATTAGATTTATCACACATTTATATCGTGTGAATACTTTGTGTTTACTATAAACAGTCTTTAACATGTCACGAGTAAGGCGAAGCCTTAGTGGGTTCGTGGCGCCATCTAGCTAATAAATAGAGGAGCACGTTGAAGTGAAGCGCAGTTTATATGATGGTGGCGAACCGGATGGTTGCTTGTGAACAGTGATAGAGAAATGTTGGAGAAATAAAAGTGTCGTGTGTTGTTTCACTTCTGTGTTATATTATCTGTAATCTCGAAGATAATTAAATTGTTATTGAATTAGTAAGTTTATTGTGTCATGCACTTGCCATAACCCGTGATGACGCCCACAAACCTGAAAACAGCAACGACACCTTCGAGGAACTTGCTGTATCTCTGCTCATTCTCCGACATATAAAAATATATTGCACAAGTTCTGTACATAAAATGGTAAATTATTTATCAATTGAATAGACACGTATCGCGGTTTAGCTAATTTTTACCTTTAAAGAGGTAAAATGAAGGTTGTCTTTTATTGATAAAATTAGTGGTTGACTCATTCTTATAATCAATGTCCAGACTTAGCCCTTGAACCAACAAATTTTAAGCGTTGGCTACCCTTATACACGAAAAGATTTTAACTACCAGAAAAAGTTAAGAGCAGAAGCAGACAAAATATACTTTGACATTGGCCTAATGAGAAAATTATTATTATATTCAAATATATTCTTATAGACAAAGTTATTACCATTTATGAATATTAACAGCAGATCACAAATCATGGTTCACATGATTATGACGCGACCGCTCCCCGGCCCGGCGGCGGGCGGCGCGTCGGTGTAGGCATGTATAGGTGTATAGGTATATGAATATGATCAAACAGCTGATATGATTTATTCTAGTAAATAGTTCGAAATGCCCACCATTATTTTGGACTCAAACACGTGAACGTTTTTGTAAGTTGAGTATATCTGTTTGTTGTCGAACTTCGTCAAAGGCTTTAATTATTCTTTCCTTTAAATTTTTCCCGGATATTTGGTTCACTCACATACACTCTTCGTTTTATCCCTCCACATGGAAAACTCCATAGGATTTAAGTCCGGAGATCGCGCGGGCTACGCGATGGGTTCTCCGCGACCGATCTATCTATCTCCGAACGCGGTATTTAGGTAGGTACGTACCGCACTATGGCAATGCGGTGGAGCCCCGTCTTGTTGTATCCATAACCCTCTTAGGTTTACTAAGGGAATGGCGTCTAACATATTGTTCAGCATAGAACGAAGAAGATTTAGATACGTTTCGCCCGTTAGCCGACCCTCAATGAAGTATGGACCTACAATGTGCTCGTTTAAGATCCCAGCCCACACGTTCACGCTAAACCTATGTTGGAATGAATGTCGTCGGGTTAATTTGGGATTTTGATAAGACCACCAATGTTCGTTGTGTTTGTTGAATAGCCCGATCCGCGTAAACAAACATTCATCTTTGCACAGGACATTCAAGTTCGGGTTAGTAATCCTTGGCACTAGATCGATTGCAGTGAGCTCCTGGACCTTTCTGTAGTGGTATGGATGCATTCTAGTGGAATTCACTATCTTCCAGGCACAACGCTGACTTATACCAAAAGGACGTGCGGCGTCGTTAGTGCTCCGACGAGGATCTTCTGCGAAAAATTCTAGTACCTCCTCATATAAGTTTTGTAAGAAGTCTGGTCTTCCCCTGCCGTGTGCATGCGAGGGCATGTGGAGTAACCCGTGGTCTAGCAAACGCTGGTACACGCCGAACATCGTGGCTTGGTTGCCCAGCGTTTGGATAAAGCTCACGGTACATACGTAAACCGGCACTAACATTTTGTTCACACATAAAATATGCACGCAGCATGAGTACCTGAGATTCGTGATTTCGTGATTCGTGAATTGGTATGCCATTTCGTAAGTCGATTGTTACGGTGCTGCGGTAGTAACACACAACTGCATCAACGAACATCCGCGCGACGACTCGGTCGTCGATCGCTCATTCGCCCCGCAACCTGACGATGATCACACGAGCCGCACGGGCGGGGGACCTCACCTCCCCTGCTCTGAGCCGTGAGAGCAGTGAGACACTGACCAAATATTTTTAGGTATCTACATATTGTAAATTTTATGGGACAAAGTAGTAACATTATTCAAAGATTTTTTTTTCTTAAAACTGTATTATCGATTCAGTTACGTTTACTGATTACCCCAATTCTTTTTTTCTGGTTGTTAAAAACTATTCGTGTATAGCAGGTTCCCACTAAGAAAGGGTTATTTTGTAATTCCAACCCTAAGGGAGTAAAATAAGGGACAAACTTTTGTATGCAAGTTTATCATTTTCAAAGTTAGAAACATTAAATTACCCAAACATGTTTTTGGTTACAAATAAATAGGCACGTGATTCTACATTTTCGAAGATAGCAATACTAAATTTCACATTCTTTCATTTGATTACAGTGATGCAGTCCGAGACTACCAGGACTTTAATTGGTCGTGCTAATAAGTGTCTAGCACATAGCGTCTAGACCTTTTAGCCATTTTGTTGCCATCTCACTAAAAAGGCAACGGGTTCAAAATTTCTTCCATATTTAACATCTAAAATAGACACATTTTATTAAATTTATTCGGCCCTTTAGACCCACCCCAGTTCCGTGCTTCGGACGGCACGTTAAGCCGTTGATCTCGGTTGCCAATGAAATGGCAGTCGTTAAGCCAAGTTGAAGGGGGTATGGGCGGCTTAAAAATTTCAACAGCAGGTCGTCGCAACCTGCGCCTGTCCATTTCAACACGGCAATGGGCTCACCCCCTGATACGTGGGACAAAAATGCATACGGTGAAATATGGGCGTTAATTATACCTCTGCCTACCCCTTCGGCGATAAAGGCCTGAAAATAAGTATGTATGTATGTACATTTGATAAAAAAAATAAACAGGGGTTTTAAGATTTTACAAAATTCAACCCGCAAGGTTGAAAATTCGGTATTAATAAAATTATAGGAACCATTTATCTATCAACGCCCAGCCAAAACCCTTACACATAGGAACCAACAAATTTTTAGAGTAAGCTACTCTTATAATGTAGAAAGGATTTTTCAAAATTCCACCCATAAGTGGGTAAAATAAGGCATTAACGGTTGTATGAAAGTAATTTTCAAAGTTAAAAACATGAAATTACGTATCCTATTAATGATTACATAAAAAATGGACGCGTGTATCGCAGCTTTCGAAGTCAAGACGAAGCCATTAAACCAACTAACTTAATTTTTTACGGTAAGCTACCCTTATATTGTATGTTCCCACTAAGAAAGGGTCTTTTTTTTTAAATAAGGGACATACTTTTGTAAGAAAGGTCGTAATTTTCCTAGTTGGAAATATACAATTACGTACACGAATTTATGGCTACAAATAAATGGACACGTATTTTACAGTTTTGCCTGGTTTTACCTATAAAGGGGTAAAATAGTGGTTCTAAGTTTCTATGGGAGATTCTCCATTTTCAAAGATAGCAGCACTATACTTCGCATACCTACTTATGATTAAAAATTAATAAATACGTGTTTTAAGATTTTCCAAAACTGTACCCTTAAAGGTGTAAAAAAAAATTAATTAATTTAAATGTATTTAAATATTTATAAGGGGCATGTGTCAAATGTACAACGGTACAACGGTTGTTCAAAGAATTTCACGAGCGAAGCAAGGCACTGCTAGTTTCTAAATATAGGGCTCAAATGCTGGCGATTGACATTAAGTGGCGAGCATAATTTCAGCACTATCAGTGCATGATGAGAAAAATTACTGCTCATTCGTACAATTACAGGAGTTAACTAGCTCGCCTATAGCCAGCACTTAATCCCTACTGTTTTTCAACCATTTCACACTTTAATGTAATGGAATTTAGAGACTCTTGAAGCCGGTCAATCTTACACTGCAGAGTCCGTGTATCTTTTTTATTCTGCAGAGCAATACTGTCCAACTCCTTCTCTCCATTAGTTGCAATCTTTGCCTGTTTAAGGTCATACGAGTACATAAAAAAAATGTGTTTATGAATTAATCTTTTACATTTACGAATATTTTTGTTTTTTTTATATTCTAAGGTTCTTTTATAATCTACTATTGCTGCATTTAATGACTCTTACAGATTTGTTACATTTCACGGACTCATCATTAGTTGAATCTATAATAAGTGAAGGATGCATGTCATCAACTGCAGCAGTACTTATATTCATGCTCGCGGCCATAGCTCATCGAATAAGCTTTGATTGAAATGTGCTAAGTTGGTTTGCTAATCATTTTCTAATTCTGATATCCGCTTTTGCAACTGGTGTAGCTGTTCCTTTAACTCAGTTATATACTTAAGTGTAAATTCATCGTACAAGCGCTCGTGACCCCGCGGTCTCAGTGTTCTGTAAACGATCACTCAGTTACGCAACTTTCACTATGGCTGGTCCTTTGTGGCATTTACATTTGCGAGCGTTTCCGTGCTTCGGAAGGCACGTTAAGCCGTTGGTCCCGGTTGCCAGTAAAATGGCAGTCGTTAAGCCTTGTTGATTGCCTTATGGGCGGCATGAAAAATTTCAACAGCAGGTAGCCACAACCTGCGTCTGTCTATTTCAACACGGCAATGGGCTCACCACCTATTACGTGGGACAGGAATCCACACGGTGAAAAGTGGGCATATAATATGCCTCTGCCACCCCTTCGGGGATAAGGTGTGATGGATATTTATATTAAATTCATATTCATTTCTACAACTATCAAAGCTGTCAACAATAAGATGTAGCCTGTCCCGATCATGAGAGGCTTCAATGTATTGAGAGTGCAACTAAGATACATATTTCCTTTTTAAGTCTTTTATTTTTTTATGAATATATAATAGTTCAGCCTCATTTTTATCTCTTTCCCTGCCTTTAATTATTTCAAAGTCAATTGGAGTTTTGTCTCCACTTGATGAGCCGAGGCCTTATGTGTCATGATCATGATGTTTAGTAATAAACACTTGTCGAGTCACGGATTGGTTATATGAAATACCAAGAAAAGGTGCAACTGATCAAAAAGGTGGTTATATTAAATGTATAAAATATTATTGGACAAATGCGCAATAATTGTGTGTGTGACAAACTGATTACAAGAATATAAAAATAAACTTACAGAACCTTAAAAGAGATGAACATAATTCTCAAATATTCACAATACACTTTTATATTTAAACAACAAACCATGCAATTTGTCAATTTTATTATTTGTGATTTTGCGCAGTAAAACTCACTGTTAACACTATTATACTAATTACTTTATTCTATAAATCAGTTTTCGTTAATAATACATATAAATATGGGACAAATATTTGTCAGCTGTAGCCAACCGACCGGTCGGTAGCCAACGACCGTCGACAAGGCGTCACATTATATAGTTATATTTCAAGTTTTTCGCCTTTCAATTATGGACGATATTTTCTCTCGACTCAAAAAACCTGTTTTACTGAGACGAAAAAACTGCTATATTTAAATGCTAAATATAGGTACTATAATATTTTCTATCATTAAGAGGACCACGTGATCCAGATTACTTTAACACGGAAAAGTCAAAAGTATATGAAGCGATTAACAAATCTGCAGGAAGTGAAAGAAGTATGCATGGATCCCGAAGCCTAGGGATCTATCCTCTCTGACCTTCAGGGATACAGCGTCATGATAGTTAAGTTTTTATATTCTTTCTGTATATTGTTTCTTTTTATATATTTTTTTTTTTACTTTGAGTTCGCTTTCGGATGTCTTCCCATAACTGATATTGGTAGTCTCTCCCAACGAAATCCCTAATTCGTGCTAGTGTTAGGACCGGCCAGGACAGTACCTGGTCGCGGATACTACAGTGCCAAAGTCTTGCGTCCCCTGTAAATATCTCAGAGGCCGTTTTAAGCATGCGGCTCTCGTCGATTTCGCAGGCAGGCTTAAAGTCCTCGATTCTTCCGAACAACGCGTACTCGACGATTCTCTCACCATACTTAAATTTAGACAGCTCGCTGTGGACGAGTGTTCGCACTTGACCGACTCCTGAACTTTATTCATATCAACAGATGGTTCCACACGGAACAGGAATCCACACGGTGAAAAGTGGGCATATAATATGCCTCTGCCACCCCGTCGGGGATAAGGCGTGATGGATATTTATTTATTTTATAACAGATGGTTGAGTTATAGTAGGAGTTGGAGGAGGCGAACTTTTAACTATGTCCAGACACAAGATCGTTGGACATAGGAGGTTGTTACGCAAAATTCAATACTCGCGTTATTGTAGTTGCTTGTACATTGTACTTACAATGTCTACATCCTTTTAACATTTTAAATGTGAATGTAAGTTTGTTTGTTACGCTTTCACGCGAAACCTACTTAACCGATCATCATGAAACTTTGTACACATATTTTTGGAGGTATTGGAAGTAACATTATCATATGTTACGTCCAAAACTTCTTTTTTAAATTTTCTTTTACGAAATATATTGTCTGTTTCTCTTATGTAGCGCTAACAAAGTCAAACAACCTGCGCAGGGTCAGCTACATAATTACCATTGAGTCCTTGACTATCGCCGACATGATTTATTTATGACTGATTGCTAATAAGGACAGATAATATGCTTTACCGAATTCTACATAATATTGTTAATAATAAAGTTTCCTATTTCATCAGCAATGTTTACATTGAATTAATATTAAGATCATTAAGATTTTAAATTTTATAGGGTCAGTTGCTTCAGCTTGTATCTGGTATAAGTCGTCTTTACACATTATTCAGTGACTTTATAGTTATCTTCCTATATAACCTATCCATCGACACTTAACGCGTCTCCTCAATCATACAACTGGATTGCTGATAAATCTGGCGTATTGCATTGCACCGCTCCTGCCGTATTTTAATGATCTATCCTTTGCTACACATAATTTAAACCCACAGTGAAAAATCTGTCAGCTAATTATTGTCGTCAGTATCGCTGTATTAAAAAACAACATTGAAAAGGCTGTCAACAATTTGACGTCGCTTAGCGATCCAATTAACTTAACTAGGATTTAGTCAATTAATATTAGAAATCCAATGAAGAAAGTTTGCAACGTGCATTACCTTCGCCAAGATATTAGTCAAACCAAATCAGTTGTGATAATTATCTTCTAACTGGAGTTACCAACAATTTGACAAATTAGAGATTGGCTTTTTTAATCAGAAGCATTTGGTACAACCTCTTTTATAGTTAAACAAACTATTACCATCCAGCCTGAGTTTTTCAATGTGAACACTACAGTGTCTTAAACTTATAATAATAGTATGTCTCATTGTGGTACAGACTGAGTCAATTGTAGCACTAACAAGAAGTAAGTAGTTTCTGACTAATATATTGAAGGTGTTCGATGATTATACATGACGAATGATTTCTTTCAGAGCATTGGGCGTCAAAAATATCCATGTACGCGCCCTTATTTTTTTATGTGGAAATCCTCATGGATGCCTTGCCGGACTTATTACAGACTGTAGGGACACACTGCTGACGCAGGAGTTTTGTATACCGAGGCGCAACCATGGTAGACAAATGAATATCTGAAAGTCAAAGGGAAGAAAATAAGTCCTTCAGGATGTCCCATCCATTAAATTCGATCCCTTGAAGTTATGGTGTTATATTACCTTCAAATATACATATAAAAAAAACGGTCATAAGACTGGTTACTCAGGTTTCGTCACAAAATAAACACATTTAGAATGGAATAAAATATTTATAATTAAAAAAAAACATACAATTATTGCACACATTAATGCGACTTAAAAAATGTTAAAATAAAAATTATAAAATCCAAAAATAATCAAAATTTTAAAACAATAATTATAGACTCCAAAAATTATCACAAAAGAAAATAGCATAATAATAGTTCTGGAACACTCGAACTGGCTACAGTTTCTATTGACCTCCTATTTCTTAACTTAACTCCCGTACATCGACCAACCCGCTGACACCAGCAGTGGCAGCAATTACACCCTCAAGGGTCATAGTCCGAGGACCTCACGGGTCAACTCAAGGGTCACCGGTAACAACGATTAGATTATGAATAATGAAAAAATGAGCTCACATAAATCACCATTAGCTTCAGGCACTTTCCAAATATGGGTGTTTCCTATGTACATATACATACTTATACATACATAAATATATAAGTATGTATATCAGTTGTCTAGATCCCATAAGCTTATAGCTTAGTTTGGGCTAGATGGCGCTGTGCAAAAAGTGTCCCACAATGTTTATTATTACATAACATAACATACTTTCACGCCTTTATCCCCGAAGGGGTAGACAGAGGCGTACTATACGCCCACGTTTCAGCGTATGCTTTGCTTTTTGTCCCACGTAACAGGTGGTGAGAACATTGGCGTGTTGAAATGGGCAGGTGCAGGTTTGTGGCGACCTGCTGTTGAAATTTTTCAAGCCGCCCATAAGGCATTCAACTGGCTTAACGACTGCCATGTTACTGGCAACCGGGACCAACGGCTTAACGTGCCTTGCGAAGCACGGAAACGCTCGCAAATATATATGTCACAAAGTGGTCACCCATCCAAGGACCAGCCATAGTGAAAGTTGCTTAACGCAGTGATCGTTTACAGAACACTACGTCCGCGGGGCCACGAGCGCTTCGAGCACGAGCACGAGCGAATGTTTATTATTCCTATATCCAGTCCGAGACTACCAGGACTTTAATTGGACGTGCTAATTAGTATCTAGCACATAACACCTATTAGCCTTTTTGCTACCACCTCACTAAAAAGCCAACGGATTCAAAATTTCTTCCGAATTTAATATCTAAAATTGACACATTTTATTAAATTTAAGTTTCCGTGCTTCGGATGGCACGTTAAGCCGTTGGTCCCGGTAGCCAGTAAAATGGCAGTTGTTAAGCCTGGTTGAAGGCCTTATGAGCGGCTTGAAAATTTTCAACCGCAGGTCGCCACAGTCTGCACCTATCCATTTCAACACGACAATGGGCTCACCACCCGTTTCGGGGGACAAAAATGCATACGGTGAAATGAGGGCGTTTATTATGCCTCTGCCTACCCCTTCGGGGATAAAGGTGTGACAATATGTATGTATGTAAGTCTGCAAGTAAAACAAGTAATTTTGTCCACCTTGCCATACAGCACTGCTATGAGCCACAAGGAAAATCACTTAAGATACAAATTAAATATGAAACTACATACCATGGTTTCATATTCCAAAAAAATTGAATTGTTCGATTGGAACATAATTTTCAATAATAATACTTTGTTGACATTAGATAGATATTTTCTATCAAAATTTTTACAACGAAAGGTAGTTCTGTTGCTATCTAATTTTTTAATTTTTCAAGCCAAATTATTGGCAAGTACAACTGCTTTTATTGAGCAGGATAGTTTAGATACTTCACATTTGGAAAATGAAATTCCAAAAAACTAGTTTATAGGACAACAGATAATAAATCTGGCCAGTTGACTTTGGCCCCTGAGAATAATCTTAGTAAAAATATTGTTTTTATAAACCTGGTGCACCATAATGTTAGAGGTTTAATAAATGGTAAAGATTTAGAGTTAGAGCTATACATTAATGCAAATTCTATTAATATTTTGTGTGCTACAGAGCACTGGTTAAAAGATCATCAAATCACATTGTTGAACTTCGTAAATCACCAGGTTGCTAGCTCGTTCAATAGAAAACATTCTAAACGTGGAGGCTCTTTAATATTAATTAATAAAAACTTAAAATTTAAAGAACGTAAGGATTTAGTAGCCCTCTCCATTGAGCGAGTTATTGAGATTGCCAGTATTGAGTTTGAACATTTCATCTTGTTAAGCGTATACAGTGATGCTTCTTACATTAAATTTGAAGAAAAGTTTGAAGAAGCACTGTTCAAATGCCAATGTTCTAAGAAATCTATAATAGTTTGTGGAGATTTTACTGTTGATATATTAGATACATCATTAACTCCATCAGAGAGAAATAAAATGAAATTTTTTTTTTAAATCCTTTAATCTGCATAGTACATTCTTAGAACCCACTCGAATTACAGCCACCAGTGCAAAATGTATTGATAATATTTTTACTGATATTAAACCTATAGATAAAGGTATTGTGGATCCTGTGGAGTCCGATCATCGTGGCCAATGGATAAAATTTCCTAAAAGTAGTAACAAAGTCAGCAAAAAACAAATTAAATATGTACCAATTAACCAAAGTCGTTTGAATAATTTTAAAGAAAATGTATTAAAGAGATTACCACATCTACCTAACTTCACTTGTGTAGACCAGTCATATAAACACCTATTTAATTTGATTAATGATGAGTTTGGCAAAGTTTTTACCTCAAAAACTCTACAGATTGGTGGTCGTCCTGTTTTCAGTGACTGGGTAACACCAGGTATCTTTAAAAGTAGAAATAAATAAAAAAAATAAAAAAAAATAGAAATAAATTATTTGAATTATATTCAGAAAAATCATATAATTTTAGGCAAACCTTTCAGGAATATGTTAAAAATTATTCAAAGATATTTAAACAAACGTGTCATCTTGCTAAGTCAAACTTCATTAAAAATAAAATTTCTAATTCTGTAAATAAAATAAAAATGACTTGGAACATCATTAACTCTGAATGCGGTAGATCTTTAGTGACTGAAAGGGATTTCCACTTAAAAGTAAATGGTTGCCATGTTACAGGGGACCTGGAAGTGGATACGGAGTTTGAACATTTTTTCAAAAATGTACCTATATTGATAACAAAATCTCTCCAAGCATCTTCCAGTTCCGCTGAACTTTTATTAGAAGAATCTGTTCTTTGTTGCAGGGATGCATTTGTATTCACAGATATTTGTGCTCAGGACATTGTAAAGACATTTAAATGTATCGAAATTAAGAAAACCGCGGACATTTGGGGATTATCGGCCAAAACTGCATCATGTATAATTGAGGTAATTGTGCCCCATCTAGCAACTGTGTTTAATGACTGTGTTTCTAGTGGTACATTTCCTGATTTAATGAAACACAGCAAAGTCGTTCCCTTGTTCAAGGCTGGCAGCGCTACAGAGCCGTCTAATTTTCGACCAGTGTCAGTGCTGCCAACTTTGAGCAAAGTATTTGAAAAAATAATCTTGAATCAAATGCTATCCCATTTTAATAGTCATAAAATACTCCATGCGAATCAATTTGGGTTTACGAAAGGGCGCTCAACTTCCGATGCTGGTGTTGAGTTATTAAAATGTATTCATGAAGCTTGGGAAGACAAGCACGATGCATTAGGTATATTTTGCGATCTATCAAAGGCTTTTGATTGCGTTCAACATGAAACGCTGTGCAAAAAATTACACCACTATGGAATAAGAGGCAAAGCTCTCGACCTTCTGTCTTCATATTTGAACAACAGAATACAGAGGGTCGATATTAATGGTACACGTTCTGTAGGATCCATGGTTACAATGGGTGTGCCGCAAGGCTCGATACTTGGGCCATTCTTGTTCCTCATTTATATTAATGATTTACCATTTTATGTAGGGGACAGGAATAGGATTGTTTTGTTTGCAGATGACACCTCATTAATTTTTAAAATTAAAAGACAATTAGATAACTATGACGATGTAAACAATGCAATTGCAAGAGTAGTTCATTGGTTCAGCTCAAATAATCTTTGCCTTAATGAAAATAAAACTAAATGTATAAAATTTACTCTACCAAATGTAAAACAAGTTGCGGCCAATGTTCAACTGAATGGACAAGTGTTAGAGTTTGTAGAATCAACTGTGTTCCTAGGTATAACTATTGATGCCAATTTGCAGTGGGGCCCACACATAGAAAAGACAGCCTCTAGATTAAGTTCGGCTGCATACGCTGTAAAAAAGATCAGGACTCTAACAGATGTATATCTAACGGATACGGCTAGAATGGTTTACTTCAGCTATTTTCATAGTATTATGTCTTACGGTATTCTCCTTTGGGGGAGTGCTGCAGATTTAAATATTATTTTTGTTCTACAAAAGCGGGCTGTACGCGCTATTTATAATTTGGGCCCCAGAGTTTCTCTCCGAGAAAAACTCAAAGAAGTAAATATTCTAACCGTACCATCACAATACATTTTTGCCAATCTTATGTATGTCCAGAAAAATCTATCACAGTTTTCTAAACTCTGTGATAAACATAATATAAACACTAGAAATAAAAATAATCTTTCAGTCCACCACAGTCGACTACATAAGATTGGCGATTCTTTCCAGGGTAACTGTATACGCTTTTACAACAAGCTTCCCTGTGACCTGAGAAATTTACCTTTAAATAAATTTAAAAAGTTTATTAAAAACAAGCTTTGTGAAAAAGGTTTTTACTCCGTTACAGACTATTTGCAGGACAGGGACGCCTGGAAATGATCTGCTGGCAAAGTAAAATAATATTAAATTGTAAATAGGCCATCAAAAAAAAAGCCTTCCTAAGTTTCTTGCCGGTTCTTCTCAGGTGGGCCGCGTTCCGAACCGGTGGTCGCTTTAAATATTTTAAATAGTGTATGACATTTTGTAAGCGCCGTTAAAATGGTCTATGCAAAATAAAGATATTTTTATTTTATTTTATTTTATCTATAAATAAAAAAAAAATAAATAAATAAGTCGTCTTTACACATTATTCTGTGACTTTATAGTTATCTTCCTATATAACCTATCCATCGACACTTAACTCGTCTCCTCAATCATACAACTGGATTGCTGATAAATCTGGCGTATTGCATTGCACCGCTCCTGCCGTATTTTAATGATCTATCCTTTGCTACACATAATTTAAACCCACAGTGAAAAATCTGTCAGCTAATTATTGTCGTCAGTATCGCTGTATTAAAAAACAACATTGAAAAGGCTGTCAACAATTTGACGTCGCTTAGCGATCCAATTAACTTAACTAGGATTTAGTCAATTAATATTAGAAATCCAATGAAGAAAGTTTGCAACGTGCATTACCTTCGCCAAGATATTAGTCAAACCAAATCAGTTGTGATAATTATCTTCTAACTGGAGTTACCAACAATTTGACAAATTAGAGATTGGCTTTTTTAATCAGAAGCATTTGGTACAACCTCTTTTATAGTTAAACAAACTATTACCATCCAGCCTGAGTTTTTCAATGTGAACACTACAGTGTCTTAAAGTTATAATAATAGTATGTCTCATTGTGGTACAGACTGAGTCAATTGTAGCACTAACAAGAAGTAAGTAGTTTCTGACTAATATATTGAAGGTGTTCGATGATTATACATGACGAATGATTTCTTTCAGAGCATTGGGCGTCAAAAATATCCATGTACGCGCCCTTATTTTTTTATGTGGAAATCCTCATGGATGCCTTGCCGGACTTATTACAGACTGTAGGGACACACTGCTGACGCAGGAGTTTTGTATACCGAGGCGCAACCATGGTAGACAAATGAATATCTGAAAGTCAAAGGGAAGAAAATAAGTCCTTCAGGATGTCCCATCCATTAAATTCGATCCCTTGAAGTTATGGTGTTATATTACCTTCAAATATACATATAAAAAAAACGGTCATAAGACTGGTTACTCAGGTTTCGTCACAAAATAAACACATTTAGAATGGAATAAAATATTTATAATTAAAAAAAAACATACAATTATTGCACACATTAATGCGACTTAAAAAATGTTAAAATAAAAATTATAAAATCCAAAAATAATCAAAATTTTAAAACAATAATTATAGACTCCAAAAATTATCACAAAAGAAAATAGCATAATAATAGTTCTGGAACACTCGAACTGGCTACAGTTTCTATTGACCTCCTATTTCTTAACTTAACTCCCGTACATCGACCAACCCGCTGACACCAGCAGTGGCAGCAATTACACCCTCAAGGGTCATAGTCCGAGGACCTCACGGGTCAACTCAAGGGTCACCGGTAACAACGATTAGATTATGAATAATGAAAAAATGAGCTCACATAAATCACCATTAGCTTCAGGCACTTTCCAAATATGGGTGTTTCCTATGTACATATACATACTTATACATACATAAATATATAAGTATGTATATCAGTTGTCTAGATCCCATAAGCTTGTAGCTTAGTTTGGGCTAGATGGCGCTGTGCAAAAAGTGTCCCACAATGTTTATTATTACATAACATAACATACTTTCACGCCTTTATCCCCGAAGGGGTAGACAGAGGCGTACTATACGCCCACGTTTCAGCGTATGCTTTGCTTTTTGTCCCACGTAACAGGTGGTGAGAACATTGGCGTGTTGAAATGGGCAGGTGCAGGTTTGTGGCGACCTGCTGTTGAAATTTTTCAAGCCGCCCATAAGGCATTCAACTGGCTTAACGACTGCCATGTTACTGGCAACCGGGACCAACGGCTTAACGTGCCTTGCGAAGCACGGAAACGCTCGCAAATATATATGTCACAAAGTGGTCACCCATCCAAGGACCAGCCATAGTGAAAGTTGCTTAACGCAGTGATCGTTTACAGAACACTACGTCCGCGGGGCCACGAGCGCTTCGAGCACGAGCACGAGCGAATGTTTATTATTCCTATATCCAGTCCGAGACTACCAGGACTTTAATTGGACGTGCTAATTAGTATCTAGCACATAACACCTTTTAGCCTTTTTGCTACCACCTCACTAAAAAGCCAACGGATTCAAAATTTCTTCCGAATTTAATATCTAAAATTGACACATTTTATTAAATTTAAGTTTCCGTGCTTCGGATGGCACGTTAAGCCGTTGGTCCCGGTAGCCAGTAAAATGGCAGTTGTTAAGCCTGGTTGAAGGCCTTATGAGCGGCTTGAAAATTTTCAACCGCAGGTCGCCACAGTCTGCACCTATCCATTTCAACACGACAATGGGCTCACCACCCGTTTCGGGGGACAAAAATGCATACGGTGAAATGAGGGCGTTTATTATGCCTCTGCCTACCCCTTCGGGGATAAAGGTGTGACAATATGTATGTATGTAAGTCTGCAAGTAAAACAAGTAATTTTGTCCACCTTGCCATACAGCACTGCTATGAGCCACAAGGAAAATCACTTAAGATACAAATTAAATATGAAACTACATACCATGGTTACATATTCCAAAAAAATTGAATTGTTCGATTGGAACATAATTTTCAATAATAATACTTTGTTGACATTAGATAGATATTTTCTATCAAAATTTTTACAACGAAAGGTAGTTCTGTTGCTATCTAATTTTTTAATTTTTCAAGCCAAATTATTGGCAAGTACAACTGCTTTTATTGAGCAGGATAGTTTAGATACTTCACATTTGGAAAATGAAATTCCAAAAAACTAGTTTATAGGACAACAGATAATAAATCTGGCCAGTTGACTTTGGCCCCTGAGAATAATCTTAGTAAAAATATTGTTTTTATAAACCTGGTGCACCATAATGTTAGAGGTTTAATAAATGGTAAAGATTTAGAGTTAGAGCTATACGTTAATGCAAATTCTATTAATATTTTGTGTGCTACAGAGCACTGGTTAAAAGATCATCAAATCACATTGCTGAACTTCGTAAATCACCAGGTTGCTAGCTCGTTCAATAGAAAACATTCTAAACGTGGAGGCTCTTTAATATTAATTAATAAAAACTTAAAATTTAAAGAACGTAAGGATTTAGTAGCCCTCTCCATTGAGCGAGTTATTGAGATTGCCAGTATTGAGTTTGAGCATTTCATCTTGTTAAGCGTATACAGTGATGCTTCTTACATTAAATTTGAAGAAAAGCTTGAAGAAGCACTGTTCAAATGCCAATGTTCTAAGAAATCTATAATAGTTTGTGGAGATTTTACTGTTGATATATTAGATACATCATTAACTCCATCAGAGAGAAATAAAATGAAAAATTTTTTTTAAATCCTTTAATCTGCATAGTACATTCTTAGAACCCACTCGAATTACAGCCACCAGTGCAAAATGTATTGATAATATTTTTACTGATATTAAACCTATAGATAAAGGTATTGTGGATCCTGTGGAGTCCGATCATCGTGGCCAATGGATAAAATTTCCTAAAAGTAGTAACAAAGTCAGCAAAAAACAAATTAAATATGTACCAATTAACCAAAGTCGTTTGAATAATTTTAAAGAAAATGTATTAAAGAGATTACCACATCTACCTAACTTCACTTGTGTAGACCAGTCATATAAACACCTATTTAATTTGATTAATGATGAGTTTGGCAAAGTTTTTACCTCAAAAACTCTACAGATTGGTGGTCGTCCTGTTTTCAGTGACTGGGTAACACCAGGTATCTTTAAAAGTAGAAATAAATAAAAAAAATAAAAAAAAATAGAAATAAATTATTTGAATTATATTCAGAAAAATCATATAATTTTAGGCAAACCTTTCAGGAATATGTTAAAAATTATTCAAAGATATTTAAACAAACGTGTCATCTTGCTAAGTCAAACTTCATTAAAAATAAAATTTCTAATTCTGTAAATAAAATAAAAATGACTTGGAACATCATTAACTCTGAATGCGGTAGATCTTTAGTGACTGAAAGGGATTTCCACTTAAAAGTAAATGGTTGCCATGTTACAGGGGACCTGGAAGTGGATACGGAGTTTGAACATTTTTTCAAAAATGTACCTATATTGATAACAAAATCTCTCCAAGCATCTTCCAGTTCCGCTGAACTTTTATTAGAAGAATCTGTTCTTTGTTGCAGGGATGCATTTGTATTCACAGATATTTGTGCTCAGGACATTGTAAAGACATTTAAATGTATCGAAATTAAGAAAACCGCGGACATTTGGGGATTATCGGCCAAAACTGCATCATGTATAATTGAGGTAATTGTGCCCCATCTAGCAACTGTGTTTAATGACTGTGTTTCTAGTGGTACATTTCCTGATTTAATGAAACACAGCAAAGTCGTTCCCTTGTTCAAGGCTGGCAGCGCTACAGAGCCGTCTAATTTTCGACCAGTGTCAGTGCTGCCAACTTTGAGCAAAGTATTTGAAAAAATAATCTTGAATCAAATGCTATCCCATTTTAATAGTCATAAAATACTCCATGCGAATCAATTTGGGTTTACGAAAGGGCGCTCAACTTCCGATGCTGGTGTTGAGTTATTAAAATGTATTCATGAAGCTTGGGAAGACAAGCACGATGCATTAGGTATATTTTGCGATCTATCAAAGGCTTTTGATTGCGTTCAACATGAAACGCTGTGCAAAAAATTACACCACTATGGAATAAGAGGCAAAGCTCTCGACCTTCTGTCTTCATATTTGAACAACAGAATACAGAGGGTCGATATTAATGGTACACGTTCTGTAGGATCCATGGTTACAATGGGTGTGCCGCAAGGCTCGATACTTGGGCCATTCTTGTTCCTCATTTATATTAATGATTTACCATTTTATGTAGGGGACAGGAATAGGATTGTTTTGTTTGCAGATGACACCTCATTAATTTTTAAAATTAAAAGACAATTAGATAACTATGACGATGTAAACAATGCAATTGCAAGAGTAGTTCATTGGTTCAGCTCAAATAATCTTTGCCTTAATGAAAATAAAACTAAATGTATAAAATTTACTCTACCAAATGTAAAACAAGTTGCGGCCAATGTTCAACTGAATGGACAAGTGTTAGAGTTTGTAGAATCAACTGTGTTCCTAGGTATAACTATTGATGCCAATTTGCAGTGGGGCCCACACATAGAAAAGACAGCCTCTAGATTAAGTTCGGCTGCATACGCTGTAAAAAAGATCAGGACTCTAACAGATGTATATCTAACGGATACGGCTAGAATGGTTTACTTCAGCTATTTTCATAGTATTATGTCTTACGGTATTCTCCTTTGGGGGAGTGCTGCAGATTTAAATATTATTTTTGTTCTACAAAAGCGGGCTGTACGCGCTATTTATAATTTGGGCCCCAGAGTTTCTCTCCGAGAAAAACTCAAAGAAGTAAATATTCTAACCGTACCATCACAATACATTTTTGCCAATCTTATGTATGTCCAGAAAAATCTATCACAGTTTTCTAAACTCTGTGATAAACATAATATAAACACTAGAAATAAAAATAATCTTTCAGTCCACCACAGTCGACTACATAAGATTGGCGATTCTTTCCAGGGTAACTGTATACGCTTTTACAACAAGCTTCCCTGTGACCTGAGAAATTTACCTTTAAATAAATTTAAAAAGTTTATTAAAAACAAGCTTTGTGAAAAAGGTTTTTACTCCGTTACAGACTATTTGCAGGACAGGGACGCCTGGAAATGATCTGCTGGCAAAGTAAAATAATATTAAATTGTAAATAGGCCATCAAAAAAAAAGCCTTCCTAAGTTTCTTGCCGGTTCTTCTCAGGTGGGCCGCGTTCCGAACCGGTGGTCGCTTTAAATATTTTAAATAGTGTATGACATTTTGTAAGCGCCGTTAAAATGGTCTATGCAAAATAAAGATATTTTTATTTTATTTTATTTTATCTATAAATAAAAAAAAAATAAATAAATAAGTCGTCTTTACACATTATTCTGTGACTTTATAGTTATCTTCCTATATAACCTATCCATCGACACTTAACTCGTCTCCTCAATCATACAACTGGATTGCTGATAAATCTGGCGTATTGCATTGCACCGCTCCTGCCGTATTTTAATGATCTATCCTTTGCTACACATAATTTAAACCCACAGTGAAAAATCTGTCAGCTAATTATTGTCGTCAGTATCGCTGTATTAAAAAACAACATTGAAAAGGCTGTCAACAATTTGACGTCGCTTAGCGATCCAATTAACTTAACTAGGATTTAGTCAATTAATATTAGAAATCCAATGAAGAAAGTTTGCAACGTGCATTACCTTCGCCAAGATATTAGTCAAACCAGATCAGTTGTGATAATTATCTTCTAACTGGAGTTACCAACAATTTGACAAATTAGAGATTGGCTTTTTTAATCAGAAGCATTTGGTACAACCTCTTTTATAGTTAAACAAACTATTACCATCCAGCCTGAGTTTTTCAATGTGAACACTACAGTGTCTTAAAGTTATAATAATAGTATGTCTCATTGTGGTACAGACTGAGTCAATTGTAGCACTAACAAGAAGTAAGTAGTTTCTGACTAATATATTGAAGGTGTTCGATGATTATACATGACGAATGATTTCTTTCAGAGCATTGGGCGTCAAAAATATCCATGTACGCGCCCTTATTTTTTTATGTGGAAATCCTCATGGATGCCTTGCCGGACTTATTACAGACTGTAGGGACACACTGCTGACGCAGGAGTTTTGTATACCGAGGCGCAACCATGGTAGACAAATGAATATCTGAAAGTCAAAGGGAAGAAAATAAGTCCTTCAGGATGTCCCATCCATTAAATTCGATCCCTTGAAGTTATGGTGTTATATTACCTTCAAATATACATATAAAAAAAACGGTCATAAGACTGGTTACTCAGGTTTCGTCACAAAATAAACACATTTAGAATGGAATAAAATATTTATAATTAAAAAAAAACATACAATTATTGCACACATTAATGCGACTTAAAAAATGTTAAAATAAAAATTATAAAATCCAAAAATAATCAAAATTTTAAAACAATAATTATAGACTCCAAAAATTATCACAAAAGAAAATAGCATAATAATAGTTCTGGAACACTCGAACTGGCTACAGTTTCTATTGACCTCCTATTTCTTAACTTAACTCCCGTACATCGACCAACCCGCTGACACCAGCAGTGGCAGCAATTACACCCTCAAGGGTCATAGTCCGAGGACCTCACGGGTCAACTCAAGGGTCACCGGTAACAACGATTAGATTATGAATAATGAAAAAATGAGCTCACATAAATCACCATTAGCTTCAGGCACTTTCCAAATATGGGTGTTTCCTATGTACATATACATACTTATACATACATAAATATATAAGTATGTATATCAGTTGTCTAGATCCCATAAGCTTATAGCTTAGTTTGGGCTAGATGGCGCTGTGCAAAAAGTGTCCCACAATGTTTATTATTACATAACATAACATACTTTCACGCCTTTATCCCCGAAGGGGTAGACAGAGGCGTACTATACGCCCACGTTTCAGCGTATGCTTTGCTTTTTGTCCCACGTAACAGGTGGTGAGAACATTGGCGTGTTGAAATGGGCAGGTGCAGGTTTGTGGCGACCTGCTGTTGAAATTTTTCAAGCCGCCCATAAGGCATTCAACTGGCTTAACGACTGCCATGTTACTGGCAACCGGGACCAACGGCTTAACGTGCCTTGCGAAGCACGGAAACGCTCGCAAATATATATGTCACAAAGTGGTCACCCATCCAAGGACCAGCCATAGTGAAAGTTGCTTAACGCAGTGATCGTTTACAGAACACTACGTCCGCGGGGCCACGAGCGCTTCGAGCACGAGCACGAGCGAATGTTTATTATTCCTATATCCAGTCCGAGACTACCAGGACTTTAATTGGACGTGCTAATTAGTATCTAGCACATAACACCTATTAGCCTTTTTGCTACCACCTCACTAAAAAGCCAACGGATTCAAAATTTCTTCCGAATTTAATATCTAAAATTGACACATTTTATTAAATTTAAGTTTCCGTGCTTCGGATGGCACGTTAAGCCGTTGGTCCCGGTAGCCAGTAAAATGGCAGTTGTTAAGCCTGGTTGAAGGCCTTATGAGCGGCTTGAAAATTTTCAACCGCAGGTCGCCACAGTCTGCACCTATCCATTTCAACACGACAATGGGCTCACCACCCGTTTCGGGGGACAAAAATGCATACGGTGAAATGAGGGCGTTTATTATGCCTCTGCCTACCCCTTCGGGGATAAAGGTGTGACAATATGTATGTATGTAAGTCTGCAAGTAAAACAAGTAATTTTGTCCACCTTGCCATACAGCACTGCTATGAGCCACAAGGAAAATCACTTAAGATACAAATTAAATATGAAACTACATACCATGGTTTCATATTCCAAAAAAATTGAATTGTTCGATTGGAACATAATTTTCAATAATAATACTTTGTTGACATTAGATAGATATTTTCTATCAAAATTTTTACAACGAAAGGTAGTTCTGTTGCTATCTAATTTTTTAATTTTTCAAGCCAAATTATTGGCAAGTACAACTGCTTTTATTGAGCAGGATAGTTTAGATACTTCACATTTGGAAAATGAAATTCCAAAAAACTAGTTTATAGGACAACAGATAATAAATCTGGCCAGTTGACTTTGGCCCCTGAGAATAATCTTAGTAAAAATATTGTTTTTATAAACCTGGTGCACCATAATGTTAGAGGTTTAATAAATGGTAAAGATTTAGAGTTAGAGCTATACATTAATGCAAATTCTATTAATATTTTGTGTGCTACAGAGCACTGGTTAAAAGATCATCAAATCACATTGTTGAACTTCGTAAATCACCAGGTTGCTAGCTCGTTCAATAGAAAACATTCTAAACGTGGAGGCTCTTTAATATTAATTAATAAAAACTTAAAATTTAAAGAACGTAAGGATTTAGTAGCCCTCTCCATTGAGCGAGTTATTGAGATTGCCAGTATTGAGTTTGAGCATTTCATCTTGTTAAGCGTATACAGTGATGCTTCTTACATTAAATTTGAAGAAAAGCTTGAAGAAGCACTGTTCAAATGCCAATGTTCTAAGAAATCTATAATAGTTTGTGGAGATTTTACTGTTGATATATTAGATACATCATTAACTCCATCAGAGAGAAATAAAATGAAAAATTTTTTTTAAATCCTTTAATCTGCATAGTACATTCTTAGAACCCACTCGAATTACAGCCACCAGTGCAAAATGTATTGATAATATTTTTACTGATATTAAACCTATAGATAAAGGTATTGTGGATCCTGTGGAGTCCGATCATCGTGGCCAATGGATAAAATTTCCTAAAAGTAGTAACAAAGTCAGCAAAAAACAAATTAAATATGTACCAATTAACCAAAGTCGTTTGAATAATTTTAAAGAAAATGTATTAAAGAGATTACCACATCTACCTAACTTCACTTGTGTAGACCAGTCATATAAACACTTATTTAATTTGATTAATGATGAGTTTGGCAAAGTTTTTACCTCAAAAACTCTACAGATTGGTGGTCGTCCTGTTTTCAGTGACTGGGTAACACCAGGTATCTTTAAAAGTAGAAATAAATAAAAAAAATAAAAAAAAATAGAAATAAATTATTTGAATTATATTCAGAAAAATCATATAATTTTAGGCAAACCTTTCAGGAATATGTTAAAAATTATTCAAAGATATTTAAACAAACGTGTCATCTTGCTAAGTCAAACTTCATTAAAAATAAAATTTCTAATTCTGTAAATAAAATAAAAATGACTTGGAACATCATTAACTCTGAATGCGGTAGATCTTTAGTGACTGAAAGGGATTTCCACTTAAAAGTAAATGGTTGCCATGTTACAGGGGACCTGGAAGTGGCTACGGAGTTTGAACATTTTTTCAAAAATGTACCTATATTGATAACAAAATCTCTCCAAGCATCTTCCAGTTCCGCTGAACTTTTATTAGAAGAATCTGTTCTTTGTTGCAGGGATGCATTTGTATTCACAGATATTTGTGCTCAGGACATTGTAAAGACATTTAAATGTATCGAAATTAAGAAAACCGCGGACATTTGGGGATTATCGGCCAAAACTGCATCATGTATAATTGAGGTAATTGTGCCCCATCTAGCAACTGTGTTTAATGACTGTGTTTCTAGTGGTACATTTCCTGATTTAATGAAACACAGCAAAGTCGTTCCCTTGTTCAAGGCTGGCAGCGCTACAGAGCCGTCTAATTTTCGACCAGTGTCAGTGCTGCCAACTTTGAGCAAAGTATTTGAAAAAATAATCTTGAATCAAATGCTATCCCATTTTAATAGTCATAAAATACTCCATGCGAATCAATTTGGGTTTACGAAAGGGCGCTCAACTTCCGATGCTGGTGTTGAGTTATTAAAATGTATTCATGAAGCTTGGGAAGACAAGCACGATGCATTAGGTATATTTTGCGATCTATCAAAGGCTTTTGATTGCGTTCAACATGAAACGCTGTGCAAAAAATTACACCACTATGGAATAAGAGGCAAAGCTCTCGACCTTCTGTCTTCATATTTGAACAACAGAATACAGAGGGTCGATATTAATGGTACACGTTCTGTAGGATCCATGGTTACAATGGGTGTGCCGCAAGGCTCGATACTTGGGCCATTCTTGTTCCTCATTTATATTAATGATTTACCATTTTATGTAGGGGACAGGAATAGGATTGTTTTGTTTGCAGATGACACCTCATTAATTTTTAAAATTAAAAGACAATTAGATAACTATGACGATGTAAACAATGCAATTGCAAGAGTAGTTCATTGGTTCAGCTCAAATAATCTTTGCCTTAATGAAAATAAAACTAAATGTATAAAATTTACTCTACCAAATGTAAAACAAGTTGCGGCCAATGTTCAACTGAATGGACAAGTGTTAGAGTTTGTAGAATCAACTGTGTTCCTAGGTATAACTATTGATGCCAATTTGCAGTGGGGCCCACACATAGAAAAGACAGCCTCTAGATTAAGTTCGGCTGCATACGCTGTAAAAAAGATCAGGACTCTAACAGATGTATATCTAACGGATACGGCTAGAATGGTTTACTTCAGCTATTTTCATAGTATTATGTCTTACGGTATTCTCCTTTGGGGGAGTGCTGCAGATTTAAATATTATTTTTGTTCTACAAAAGCGGGCTGTACGCGCTATTTATAATTTGGGCCCCAGAGTTTCTCTCCGAGAAAAACTCAAAGAAGTAAATATTCTAACCGTACCATCACAATACATTTTTGCCAATCTTATGTATGTCCAGAAAAATCTATCACAGTTTTCTAAACTCTGTGATAAACATAATATAAACACTAGAAATAAAAATAATCTTTCAGTCCACCACAGTCGACTACATAAGATTGGCGATTCTTTCCAGGGTAACTGTATACGCTTTTACAACAAGCTTCCCTGTGACCTGAGAAATTTACCTTTAAATAAATTTAAAAAGTTTATTAAAAACAAGCTTTGTGAAAAAGGTTTTTACTCCGTTACAGACTATTTGCAGGACAGGGACGCCTGGAAATGATCTGCTGGCAAAGTAAAATAATATTAAATTGTAAATAGGCCATCAAAAAAAAAGCCTTCCTAAGTTTCTTGCCGGTTCTTCTCAGGTGGGCCGCGTTCCGAACCGGTGGTCGCTTTAAATATTTTAAATAGTGTATGACATTTTGTAAGCGCCGTTAAAATGGTCTATGCAAAATAAAGATATTTTTATTTTATTTTATTTTATCTATAAATAAAAAAAAAATAAATAAATAAGTCGTCTTTACACATTATTCTGTGACTTTATAGTTATCTTCCTATATAACCTATCCATCGACACTTAACTCGTCTCCTCAATCATACAACTGGATTGCTGATAAATCTGGCGTATTGCATTGCACCGCTCCTGCCGTATTTTAATGATCTATCCTTTGCTACACATAATTTAAACCCACAGTGAAAAATCTGTCAGCTAATTATTGTCGTCAGTATCGCTGTATTAAAAAACAACATTGAAAAGGCTGTCAACAATTTGACGTCGCTTAGCGATCCAATTAACTTAACTAGGATTTAGTCAATTAATATTAGAAATCCAATGAAGAAAGTTTGCAACGTGCATTACCTTCGCCAAGATATTAGTCAAACCAAATCAGTTGTGATAATTATCTTCTAACTGGAGTTACCAACAATTTGACAAATTAGAGATTGGCTTTTTTAATCAGAAGCATTTGGTACAACCTCTTTTATAGTTAAACAAACTATTACCATCCAGCCTGAGTTTTTCAATGTGAACACTACAGTGTCTTAAAGTTATAATAATAGTATGTCTCATTGTGGTACAGACTGAGTCAATTGTAGCACTAACAAGAAGTAAGTAGTTTCTGACTAATATATTGAAGGTGTTCGATGATTATACATGACGAATGATTTCTTTCAGAGCATTGGGCGTCAAAAATATCCATGTACGCGCCCTTATTTTTTTATGTGGAAATCCTCATGGATGCCTTGCCGGACTTATTACAGACTGTAGGGACACACTGCTGACGCAGGAGTTTTGTATACCGAGGCGCAACCATGGTAGACAAATGAATATCTGAAAGTCAAAGGGAAGAAAATAAGTCCTTCAGGATGTCCCATCCATTAAATTCGATCCCTTGAAGTTATGGTGTTATATTACCTTCAAATATACATATAAAAAAAACGGTCATAAGACTGGTTACTCAGGTTTCGTCACAAAATAAACACATTTAGAATGGAATAAAATATTTATAATTAAAAAAAAACATACAATTATTGCACACATTAATGCGACTTAAAAAATGTTAAAATAAAAATTATAAAATCCAAAAATAATCAAAATTTTAAAACAATAATTATAGACTCCAAAAATTATCACAAAAGAAAATAGCATAATAATAGTTCTGGAACACTCGAACTGGCTACAGTTTCTATTGACCTCCTATTTCTTAACTTAACTCCCGTACATCGACCAACCCGCTGACACCAGCAGTGGCAGCAATTACACCCTCAAGGGTCATAGTCCGAGGACCTCACGGGTCAACTCAAGGGTCACCGGTAACAACGATTAGATTATGAATAATGAAAAAATGAGCTCACATAAATCACCATTAGCTTCAGGCACTTTCCAAATATGGGTGTTTCCTATGTACATATACATACTTATACATACATAAATATATAAGTATGTATATCAGTTGTCTAGATCCCATAAGCTTGTAGCTTAGTTTGGGCTAGATGGCGCTGTGCAAAAAGTGTCCCACAATGTTTATTATTACATAACATAACATACTTTCACGCCTTTATCCCCGAAGGGGTAGACAGAGGCGTACTATACGCCCACGTTTCAGCGTATGCTTTGCTTTTTGTCCCACGTAACAGGTGGTGAGAACATTGGCGTGTTGAAATGGGCAGGTGCAGGTTTGTGGCGACCTGCTGTTGAAATTTTTCAAGCCGCCCATAAGGCATTCAACTGGCTTAACGACTGCCATGTTACTGGCAACCGGGACCAACGGCTTAACGTGCCTTGCGAAGCACGGAAACGCTCGCAAATATATATGTCACAAAGTGGTCACCCATCCAAGGACCAGCCATAGTGAAAGTTGCTTAACGCAGTGATCGTTTACAGAACACTACGTCCGCGGGGCCACGAGCGCTTCGAGCACGAGCACGAGCGAATGTTTATTATTCCTATATCCAGTCCGAGACTACCAGGACTTTAATTGGACGTGCTAATTAGTATCTAGCACATAACACCTTTTAGCCTTTTTGCTACCACCTCACTAAAAAGCCAACGGATTCAAAATTTCTTCCGAATTTAATATCTAAAATTGACACATTTTATTAAATTTAAGTTTCCGTGCTTCGGATGGCACGTTAAGCCGTTGGTCCCGGTAGCCAGTAAAATGGCAGTTGTTAAGCCTGGTTGAAGGCCTTATGAGCGGCTTGAAAATTTTCAACCGCAGGTCGCCACAGTCTGCACCTATCCATTTCAACACGACAATGGGCTCACCACCCGTTTCGGGGGACAAAAATGCATACGGTGAAATGAGGGCGTTTATTATGCCTCTGCCTACCCCTTCGGGGATAAAGGTGTGACAATATGTATGTATGTAAGTCTGCAAGTAAAACAAGTAATTTTGTCCACCTTGCCATACAGCACTGCTATGAGCCACAAGGAAAATCACTTAAGATACAAATTAAATATGAAACTACATACCATGGTTACATATTCCAAAAAAATTGAATTGTTCGATTGGAACATAATTTTCAATAATAATACTTTGTTGACATTAGATAGATATTTTCTATCAAAATTTTTACAACGAAAGGTAGTTCTGTTGCTATCTAATTTTTTAATTTTTCAAGCCAAATTATTGGCAAGTACAACTGCTTTTATTGAGCAGGATAGTTTAGATACTTCACATTTGGAAAATGAAATTCCAAAAAACTAGTTTATAGGACAACAGATAATAAATCTGGCCAGTTGACTTTGGCCCCTGAGAATAATCTTAGTAAAAATATTGTTTTTATAAACCTGGTGCACCATAATGTTAGAGGTTTAATAAATGGTAAAGATTTAGAGTTAGAGCTATACGTTAATGCAAATTCTATTAATATTTTGTGTGCTACAGAGCACTGGTTAAAAGATCATCAAATCACATTGCTGAACTTCGTAAATCACCAGGTTGCTAGCTCGTTCAATAGAAAACATTCTAAACGTGGAGGCTCTTTAATATTAATTAATAAAAACTTAAAATTTAAAGAACGTAAGGATTTAGTAGCCCTCTCCATTGAGCGAGTTATTGAGATTGCCAGTATTGAGTTTGAGCATTTCATCTTGTTAAGCGTATACAGTGATGCTTCTTACATTAAATTTGAAGAAAAGCTTGAAGAAGCACTGTTCAAATGCCAATGTTCTAAGAAATCTATAATAGTTTGTGGAGATTTTACTGTTGATATATTAGATACATCATTAACTCCATCAGAGAGAAATAAAATGAAAATTTTTTTTTAAATCCTTTAATCTGCATAGTACATTCTTAGAACCCACTCGAATTACAGCCACCAGTGCAAAATGTATTGATAATATTTTTACTGATATTAAACCTATAGATAAAGGTATTGTGGATCCTGTGGAGTCCGATCATCGTGGCCAATGGATAAAATTTCCTAAAAGTAGTAACAAAGTCAGCAAAAAACAAATTAAATATGTACCAATTAACCAAAGTCGTTTGAATAATTTTAAAGAAAATGTATTAAAGAGATTACCACATCTACCTAACTTCACTTGTGTAGACCAGTCATATAAACACTTATTTAATTTGATTAATGATGAGTTTGGCAAAGTTTTTACCTCAAAAACTCTACAGATTGGTGGTCGTCCTGTTTTCAGTGACTGGGTAACACCAGGTATCTTTAAAAGTAGAAATAAATAAAAAAAATAAAAAAAAATAGAAATAAATTATTTGAATTATATTCAGAAAAATCATATAATTTTAGGCAAACCTTTCAGGAATATGTTAAAAATTATTCAAAGATATTTAAACAAACGTGTCATCTTGCTAAGTCAAACTTCATTAAAAATAAAATTTCTAATTCTGTAAATAAAATAAAAATGACTTGGAACATCATTAACTCTGAATGCGGTAGATCTTTAGTGACTGAAAGGGATTTCCACTTAAAAGTAAATGGTTGCCATGTTACAGGGGACCTGGAAGTGGCTACGGAGTTTGAACATTTTTTCAAAAATGTACCTATATTGATAACAAAATCTCTCCAAGCATCTTCCAGTTCCGCTGAACTTTTATTAGAAGAATCTGTTCTTTGTTGCAGGGATGCATTTGTATTCACAGATATTTGTGCTCAGGACATTGTAAAGACATTTAAATGTATCGAAATTAAGAAAACCGCGGACATTTGGGGATTATCGGCCAAAACTGCATCATGTATAATTGAGGTAATTGTGCCCCATCTAGCAACTGTGTTTAATGACTGTGTTTCTAGTGGTACATTTCCTGATTTAATGAAACACAGCAAAGTCGTTCCCTTGTTCAAGGCTGGCAGCGCTACAGAGCCGTCTAATTTTCGACCAGTGTCAGTGCTGCCAACTTTGAGCAAAGTATTTGAAAAAATAATCTTGAATCAAATGCTATCCCATTTTAATAGTCATAAAATACTCCATGCGAATCAATTTGGGTTTACGAAAGGGCGCTCAACTTCCGATGCTGGTGTTGAGTTATTAAAATGTATTCATGAAGCTTGGGAAGACAAGCACGATGCATTAGGTATATTTTGCGATCTATCAAAGGCTTTTGATTGCGTTCAACATGAAACGCTGTGCAAAAAATTACACCACTATGGAATAAGAGGCAAAGCTCTCGACCTTCTGTCTTCATATTTGAACAACAGAATACAGAGGGTCGATATTAATGGTACACGTTCTGTAGGATCCATGGTTACAATGGGTGTGCCGCAAGGCTCGATACTTGGGCCATTCTTGTTCCTCATTTATATTAATGATTTACCATTTTATGTAGGGGACAGGAATAGGATTGTTTTGTTTGCAGATGACACCTCATTAATTTTTAAAATTAAAAGACAATTAGATAACTATGACGATGTAAACAATGCAATTGCAAGAGTAGTTCATTGGTTCAGCTCAAATAATCTTTGCCTTAATGAAAATAAAACTAAATGTATAAAATTTACTCTACCAAATGTAAAACAAGTTGCGGCCAATGTTCAACTGAATGGACAAGTGTTAGAGTTTGTAGAATCAACTGTGTTCCTAGGTATAACTATTGATGCCAATTTGCAGTGGGGCCCACACATAGAAAAGACAGCCTCTAGATTAAGTTCGGCTGCATACGCTGTAAAAAAGATCAGGACTCTAACAGATGTGGATAAGGCTAGAATGGGTTACTTCAGCTATTTTCATAGTATTGTGTCTTACGGTATTCTCCTTTGGGGGAGTGCTGCAGATTTAAATATTATTTTTGTTCTACAAAAGCGGGCTGTACGCGCTATTTATAATTTGGGCCCCAGAGTTTCTCTCCGAGAAAAATTCAAAGAAGTAAATATTCTAACCGTACCATCACAATACATTTTTGCCAATCTTATGTATGTCCAGAAAAATCTATCACAGTTTTCTAAACTCTGTGATAAACATAATATAAACACTAGAAATAAAAATAATCTTTCAGTTCACCACAGTCGACTACATAAGATTGGCGATTCTTTCCAGGGTAACTGTATACGCTTTTACAACAAGCTTCCCTGTGACCTGAGAAATTTACCTTAAAATAAATTTAAAAAGTTTATTAAAAACAAGCTTTGTGAAAAAGGTTTTTACTCCGTTACAGACTATTTGCAGGACAGGGACGCCTGGAAATGATCTGCTGGCAAAGTAAAATAATATTAAATTGTAAATAGGCCATCAAAAAAAAAGCCTTCCTAAGTTTCTTGCCGGTTCTTCTCAGGTGGGCCGCGTTCCGAACCGGTGGTCGCTTTAAATATTTTAAATAGTGTATGACATTTTGTAAGCGCCGTTAAAATGTTCTATGCAAAATAAAGATATTTTTATTTTATTTTATTTTATCTATAAATAAAAAAAAAATAAATAAATAAGTCGTCTTTACACATTATTCAGTGACTTTATAGTTATCTTCCTATATAACCTATCCATCGACACTTAACTCGTCTCCTCAATCATACAACTGGATTGCTGATAAATCTGGCGTATTGCATTGCACCGCTCCTGCCGTATTTTAATGATCTATCCTTTGCTACACATAATTTAAACCCACAGTGAAAAATCTGTCAGCCAATTATTGTCGTCAGTATCGCTGTATTAAAAAACAACATTGAAAAGGCTGTCAACAATTTGACGTCGCTTAGCGATCCAATTAACTTAACTAGGATTTAGTCAATTAATATTAGAAATCCAATGAAGAAAGTTTGCAACGTGCATTACCTTCGCCAAGATATTAGTCAAACCAAATCAGTTGTGATAATTATCTTCTAACTGGAGTTACCAACAATTTGACAAATTAGAGATTGGCTTTTTTAATCAGAAGCATTTGGTACAACCTCTTTTATAGTTAAACAAACTATTACCATCCAGCCTGAGTTTTTCAATGTGAACACTACAGTGTCTTAAAGTTATAATAATAGTATGTCTCATTGTGGTACAGACTGAGTCAATTGTAGCACTAACAAGAAGTAAGTAGTTTCTGACTAATATATTGAAGGTGTTCGATGATTATACATGACGAATGATTTCTTTCAGAGCATTGGGCGTCAAAAATATCCATGTACGCGCCCTTATTTTTTTATGTGGAAATCCTCATGGATGCCTTGCCGGACTTATTACAGACTGTAGGGACACACTGCTGACGCAGGAGTTTTGTATACCGAGGCGCAACCATGGTAGACAAATGAATATCTGAAAGTCAAAGGGAAGAAAATAAGTCCTTCAGGATGTCCCATCCATTAAATTCGATCCCTTGAAGTTATGGTGTTATATTACCTTCAAATATACATATAAAAAAAACGGTCATAAGACTGGTTACTCAGGTTTCGTCACAAAATAAACACATTTAGAATGGAATAAAATATTTATAATTAAAAAAAAACATACAATTATTGCACACATTAATGCGACTTAAAAAATGTTAAAATAAAAATTATAAAATCCAAAAATAATCAAAATTTTAAAACAATAATTATAGACTCCAAAAATTATCACAAAAGAAAATAGCATAATAATAGTTCTGGAACACTCGAACTGGCTACAGTTTCTATTGACCTCCTATTTCTTAACTTAACTCCCGTACATCGACCAACCCGCTGACACCAGCAGTGGCAGCAATTACACCCTCAAGGGTCATAGTCCGAGGACCTCACGGGTCAACTCAAGGGTCACCGGTAACAACGATTAGATTATGAATAATGAAAAAATGAGCTCACATAAATCACCATTAGCTTCAGGCACTTTCCAAATATGGGTGTTTCCTATGTACATATACATACTTATACATACATAAATATATAAGTATGTATATCAGTTGTCTAGATCCCATAAGCTTATAGCTTAGTTTGGGCTAGATGGCGCTGTGCAAAAAGTGTCCCACAATGTTTATTATTACATAACATAACATACTTTCACGCCTTTATCCCCGAAGGGGTAGACAGAGGCGTACTATACGCCCACGTTTCAGCGTATGCTTTGCTTTTTGTCCCACGTAACAGGTGGTGAGAACATTGGCGTGTTGAAATGGGCAGGTGCAGGTTTGTGGCGACCTGCTGTTGAAATTTTTCAAGCCGCCCATAAGGCATTCAACTGGCTTAACGACTGCCATGTTACTGGCAACCGGGACCAACGGCTTAACGTGCCTTGCGAAGCACGGAAACGCTCGCAAATATATATGTCACAAAGTGGTCACCCATCCAAGGACCAGCCATAGTGAAAGTTGCTTAACGCAGTGATCGTTTACAGAACACTACGTCCGCGGGGCCACGAGCGCTTCGAGCACGAGCACGAGCGAATGTTTATTATTCCTATATCCAGTCCGAGACTACCAGGACTTTAATTGGACGTGCTAATTAGTATCTAGCACATAACACCTATTAGCCTTTTTGCTACCACCTCACTAAAAAGCCAACGGATTCAAAATTTCTTCCGAATTTAATATCTAAAATTGACACATTTTATTAAATTTAAGTTTCCGTGCTTCGGATGGCACGTTAAGCCGTTGGTCCCGGTAGCCAGTAAAATGGCAGTTGTTAAGCCTGGTTGAAGGCCTTATGAGCGGCTTGAAAATTTTCAACCGCAGGTCGCCACAGTCTGCACCTATCCATTTCAACACGACAATGGGCTCACCACCCGTTTCGGGGGACAAAAATGCATACGGTGAAATGAGGGCGTTTATTATGCCTCTGCCTACCCCTTCGGGGATAAAGGTGTGACAATATGTATGTATGTAAGTCTGCAAGTAAAACAAGTAATTTTGTCCACCTTGCCATACAGCACTGCTATGAGCCACAAGGAAAATCACTTAAGATACAAATTAAATATGAAACTACATACCATGGTATCATATTCCAAAAAAATTGAATTGTTCGATTGGAACATAATTTTCAATAATAATAGTTTGTTGACATTAGATAGATATTTTCTATCAAAATTTTTACAACGAAAGGTAGTTCTGTTGCTATCTAATTTTTTAATTTTTCAAGCCAAATTATTGGCAAGTACAACTGCTTTTATTGAGCAGGATAGTTTAGATACTTCACATTTGGAAAATGAAATTTCAAAAAACTAGTTTATAGGACAACAGATAATAAATCTGGCCAGTTGACTTTGGCCCCTGAGAATAATCTTAGTAAAAATATTGTTTTTATAAACCTGGTGCACCATAATGTTAGAGGTTTAATAAATGGTAAAGATTTAGAGTTAGAGCTATACATTAATGCAAATTCTATTAATATTTTGTGTGCTACAGAGCACTGGTTAAAAGATCATCAAATCACATTGTTGAACTTCGTAAATCACCAGGTTGCTAGCTCGTTCAGTAGAAAACATTCTAAACGTGGAGGCTCTTTAATATTAATTAATAAAAACTTAAAATTTAAAGAACGTAAGGATTTAGTAGCCCTCTCCATTGAGCGAGTTATTGAGATTGCCAGTATTGAGTTTGAGCATTTCATCTTGTTAAGCGTATACAGTGATGCTTCTTACATTAAATTTGAAGAAAAGCTTGAAGAAGCACTGTTCAAATGCCAATGTTCTAAGAAATCTATAATAGTTTGTGGAGATTTTACTGTTGATATATTAGATACATCATTAACTCCATCAGAGAGAAATAAAATGAAAATTTTTTTTTAAATCCTTTAATCTGCATAGTACATTCTTAGAACCCACTCGTATTACAGCCACCAGTGCAAAATGTATTGATAATATTTTTACTGATATTAAACCTATAGATAAAGGTATTGTGGATCCTGTGGAGTCAGATCATCGTGGCCAATGGATAAAATTTCCTAAAAGTAGTAACAAAGTCAGCAAAAAACAAATTAAATATGTACCAATTAACCAAAGTCGTTTGAATAATTTTAAAGAAAATGTATTAAAGAGATTACCATATCTACTTAACTTCACTTGTGTAGACCAGTCATATAAACACTTATTTAATTTGATTAATGATGAGTTTGGCAAAGTTTTTACCTCAAAAACTCTACAGATTGGTGGTCGTCCTGTTTTCAGTGACTGGGCAACACCAGGTATCTTAAAAAGTAAAAATAAATTATTTGAATTATATTCAGAAAAATCATATAATTTTAGGCAAACCTTTCAGGAATATGTTAAAAATTATTCAAAGATATTTAAACAAACGTGTCATCTTGCTAAGTCAAACTTCATTAAAAATAAAATTTCTAATTCTGTAAATAAAATAAAAATGACTTGGAACATCATTAACTCTGAATGCGGTAGATCTTTAGTGACTGAAAGGGATTTCCACTTAAAAGTAAATGGTTGCCATGTTACAGGGGACCTGTAAGTGGCTACGGAGTTTGAACATTTTTTCAAAAATGTACCTATATTGATAACAAAATCTCTTTTTATTAGAAGAATCTGTTCTTTGTTGCAGGGATGCATTTATATTCACAGATATTTGTGCTCAGGACATTGTAAAGACATTTAAATGTATCGAAATTAAGAAAACCGCGGACATTTGGGGATTATCGGTCAAAACTGCATCATGTATAATTGAGGTAATTGCGCCCCATCTAGCAACTGTGTTTAATGACTGTGTTTCTAGTGGTACATTTCCTGATTTAATGAAACACAGCAAAGTCGTTCCCTTGTTCAAGGCTGGCAGCGCTACAGAGCCGTCTAATTTTCGACCAGTGTCAGTGCTGCCAACTTTGAGCAAAGTATTTGAAAAAATAATCTTGAATCAAATGCTATCCCATTTTAATAGTCATAAAATACTCCATGCGAATCAATTTGGGTTTACGAAAGGGCGCTCAACTTCCGATGCTGGTGTTGAGTTATTAAAATGTATTCATGAAGCTTGGGAAGACAAGCACGATGCATTAGGTATATTTTGCGATCTATCAAAGGCTTTTGATTGCGTTCAACATGAAACGCTGTGCAAAAAATTACACCACTATGGAATAAGAGGCAAAGCTCTCGACCTTCTGTCTTCATATTTGAACAACAGAATACAGAGGGTCGATATTAATGGTACACGTTCTGTAGGATCCATGGTTACAATGGGTGTGCCGCAAGGCTCGATACTTGGGCCATTCTTGTTCCTCATTTATATTAATGATTTACCATTTTATGTAGGGGACAGGAATAGGATTGTTTTGTTTGCAGATGACACCTCATTAATTTTTAAAATTAAAAGACAATTAGATAACTATGACGATGTAAACAATGCAATTGCAAGAGTAGTTCATTGGTTCAGCTCAAATAATCTTTGCCTTAATGAAAATAAAACTAAATGTATAAAATTTACTCTACCAAATGTAAAACAAGTTGCGACCAATGTTCAACTGAATGGACAAGTGTTAGAGTTTGTAGAATCAACTGTGTTCCTAGGTATAACTATTGATGCCAATTTGCAGTGGGGCCCACACATAGAAAAGACAGCCTCTAGATTAAGTTCGGCTGCATACGCTGTAAAAAAGATCAGGACTCTAACAGATGTATATCTAACGGATACGGCTAGAATGGTTTACTTCAGCTATTTTCATAGTATTATGTCTTACGGTATTCTCCTTTGGGGGAGTGCTGCAGATTTAAATATTATTTTTGTTCTACAAAAGCGGGCTGTACGCGCTATTTATAATTTGGGCCCCAGAGTTTCTCTCCGAGAAAAACTCAAAGAAGTAAATATTCTAACCGTACCATCACAATACATTTTTGCCAATCTTATGTATGTCCAGAAAAATCTATCACAGTTTTCTAAACTCTGTGATAAACATAATATAAACACTAGAAATAAAAATAATCTTTCAGTCCACCACAGTCGACTACATAAGATTGGCGATTCTTTCCAGGGTAACTGTATACGCTTTTACAACAAGCTTGCCTGTGACCTGAGAAATTTACCTTTAAATAAATTTAAAAAGTTTATTAAAAACAAGCTTTGTGAAAAAGGTTTTTACTCCGTTACAGACTATTTGCAGGACAGGGACGCCTGGAAATGATCTGCTGGCAAAGTGAAATAATATTAAATTGTAAATAGGCCATCAAAAAAAAAGCCTTCCTAAGTTTCTTGCCGGTTCTTCTCAGGTGGGCCGCGTTCCGAACCGGTGGTCGCTTTAAATATTTTAAATAGTGTATGACATTTTGTAAGCGCCGTTAAAATGGTCTATGCAAAATAAAGATATTTTTATTTTATTTTATGTTATCTATTATTATTATTACCTGCGTTACCCTTGTATTTAGACTTACGCTAATTTTAGGCTAAATTTTACGGGGAGCCAATCTGCAACTTATCACTATAAGTTAAACAACCGCCCATATTCTCCACAACAGGAGTGGAAAACCCACCCTGGAATCCAGGCACACAGACCTGATAAATTATAGAACATCGGCTCAATCAAGGCCTCGAGGCGTTCGCAGCATTTATATAAATTATAAATTTACACAGCATTTTTAAATGTTATACAAAATACACTCAATAATTCTATAATAATCAATGGCTACGTACCAAACTCCCCGCAGATACAGTATTACAAAAATAATTATATTTATTTATTTATTTATTAACCAACTTATACTAACAGTATAGCACCACACATATAAGTTATAGGTTACATACACAATTATATCTAAACTTATGTTTAAGTTAACTTAAATTCAACGGACGGTTTTATATAGTACATCATAAATTATATTTTCAATAAAATTTGTAACAATAAAATATTAAAAATGTATATTATATTATTATTCAATAAACCATTATTGAATAATAATTGAATCGAAGGGGATGAAGAGTACAAGCGTGCACGTCGCCGTCTCATGTCTGTTCGCGGGTTGGCGTCTTCGTACCGAGTGTCCAGAACCTGAGCCGAAGCTGGAAGCTGCAGGATGCATCCATTAGGAATAAATATAATGAAAGGGTAGCCGAAAAGCTTGGCGACGTCAATGTAAGTAGTGAGAATGTGGAAAGTGTATGGCAGACCTTTAGGGATAGTATGATAAATGCCGCTGTGGAAGTGTGTGGAGAAACGAAAAGAGGCAGTAGTAATAAGCGTGATGCATGGTGGAATGAGGAAGTGAAAGAAGCAGTTCGAATGAAGAAGAAAGCATGGCTAGACTACTTAGCCTCGCGGAATGATTTTAATATGAAAGAGAGATACAAGCTTCAGAAAGTTAACACGAAGGCACTGATAGAAGAAGCTCGTGAAAGGTGCAGAATGAAAGTGGATGAAAGGTTGTCGTCTAATTTCCGGGATAATGCCAAGCTCGTTTCAGTCCGAGACTACCAGGACTTTAATTGGTCGTGCTAATGAGTGTCTAGCACATAAGACCTTTTAGCCTTTTTGTTACCACCTCACTAAAAAGGCAACAGGTTCAAAATTACTTACAAATTTGCCATCTAAAATAGACACATTTTATTAAATTCATTCGGCCCTTTGGCCCCACCCCAGTCCGTGCTTCGGAAGGCACGTTAAGCCGTTGGTCCCGGTTGCCAATAAATTGGCAGTCGTTAAGCCAGGTTGAAGGCCAACAATTTCAACGTCAGGTAGCAACCGACTGCGTCTGTCTATTTTAACACGGCAATGGGCTCACCACCTATTACGTGGGACAGGAATACACATGGTGAAAAGTGGGCATATAATATATATGCCTCTGCCACCCCTTCGGGGATAAGGCGTGATAGATAAATAAATGCCAAGCTCTTCTGGAAAGAGGTAGGCAAGACCCGGAGTTGTTCTGCAATCTGCAGTATGAATAAAGTGCTTAGTGTTAACAATGACGTCCTAACAGACCAAACTGACGTCCTGCAGAGATGGAGTGAATATTATGGAAAGATGTATGCAAGAAAAGACAGAGGTGCCACATCGGGAAGTGGAGCTCACTTCGATGCTCCGGATTCCGATGTCATTGAAGTTATTAGTATGAAAGAAATAGAACAAGCGATAAGAAGTATGAAATGTGGTAAGGCTGCGGGAAAAGACGGAGTTACTGCTGAGATGATCAAGTACGGTGGGTCGCGTGTCTGGGACACACTATGTCTGTTATGCAACTTGGGCTGGCGGACGGGTGAGGTCCCAGATGACTGGCGAGTAGCAGTTGTAGTACCTATTTACAAAGGGAAAGGCTCGCGCCTAAAATGCTCCAGCTACAGGGAGATCAGCTTGGTCAGCTTAGCTAGTAAGGGTATGCAAAGGTTATAACGGCACGAATGCAAGAAAAGTTTGAAAGGTATTTATGGGAGGCTCAATGCAGATTCCGACGTGGAAGAGGTTGCATGGATCAAGTGTTTTCTCTCCGCATGATCGCGGAAAAGTTTCTGGCTCTCAGCCAGAAGGTTTTCTGCGCTTTTGTCTAGAGAAAGCATTTGATAACGTTGTGAGAGAAACGCTGTGGGACTTGCTGCCCGGATATGGGACGGCTCGCTACTGCGGGCAATACAGTCGCTTTATAGGGACTGTAAGGCTTGCGTGCGAGTAGGGGGTGTGTGTGTAAGGTTTGGGTGACTTTACAGTAAACTGTCTGCTGTACGCTGATGATGCGGTGCTCATGGCCTCATCAGAAGCCGACCTTCAGACATTAGTCACTAATATGAAAGAGGGGTGTGAAAGTAAGGGTCTTCGCTTGAATGCAAGTAAAACTAAGGTTCTAGTATTTGAAAGAGGTGACGTAAGAACTAAATGCGAGATTAGGGTAAACCAGGAACGTCTAGAGCAAGTGAATGAAATTGTGTATTTAGGAAGTATGTTTAGCGCGGATGGAAGATGTGATTCGGATGTAGAACGGCGAGTAGCTGCCGGAAACAAAGTTAACGGTGCTTTGTCCCAGTTAGTAAAGCGACAAAGCATCGTAAAAGAAGCACGAATGGCGATTCATAACGCAGTGCTAGTGCCAACTTTGCTTTACGGTAGTGAAACCTGGGTATGTCAGCAGATGCATGAAAGTAAATTGAATGCTATGGAGATGCGATCACTTAGAAAATTGTGCGGCGTTACTTTGGCTGACCGAATATGTAACGAAGTGATACGCAATATGGCAGGTTTGAATGAAAGTGTCAGCGTTAAGCTGGAAAAGGGCGTGCTCCGTTGGTTTGGACACGTCCAACGAATGAGTGAGGAACGATTGACGAAGAATACATATTGTTCAAAAGTAGAGGGTAGAAGGAGTCAGGGTAGGCCGAGACTTACATATGAAGACCACGTGAGTAGATTGCTCAAAAACGGAAAGGTCAAAAGTACTCGGATACCCAGACGTGCGTGTATGAAGCGATTGATGAATCTCGAAGAAGCGAAAGAAGTATGCATGGATCGCGAAGCCTGGCGATCTGTCCTCTCTGACTACCCCGTCAGGGATACAGCGTGAAGATTGTTAGTTAGTTAGTTATTATTGAATAATAATATAATATACATTTTTAATATTTTATTTATAAGTACCAACTGGATGTGGTTATACTCTCTAGATAGTGACTAGCTGCAGCCAGGAATCTCGGTTCCGTAAACATGAATATATCTACGGTCTCATCCCGTAGAAGAATATTGTTAAGGTGGGTGAGGTATAGTGGGCTATTAGTAAGGGTTACAGAAGAGGTAGGTACTAAAAAAAGGGGACGTTGCCGAGGGCGTAATGATCGCCTGATTGGTAGAGGAACATTTATAAAAATATATTGCAAAAGTGTAGAATTAGACAGATTACCACGAATTAGGCTGTAAAAATAAATATTAAGGCTGAGATTTCTTCTAACTTCTAGACTCTGATAGGCGACCATACCTAGCACAAATGGTGTGGGGTACATGTAGGGATAGTAGCCGTACAGTTTGAGGTAGAAGTAGCGAATGAAAGATTTTTGCACTTTTTCGATCATATGTATATAAGATTTTTCGTGTGGATTCCAGATGGCGCTGTTAGTCTCCAATAAGCTACGGGCATAAGAATTGTACAATAAAGTTATAGCATGGGGGCAGTTAAGAACCTTTGTGTGTGTCGCATAACAAATCCTAGACTTTTTCGGGATCTATTATTATAATATTTTAATTAAAGGTAAGTTTTGGGTCAAAATGTGTCCCCAAATCACGAATTGTTGAAACACGATTCAGGGTTACAGAGTTCAACGTAAAGGATTTGATAATCGGTTGTCGTGTTTTTGAATAAGACATAATAGCGCATTTATTGATATTGAGATTAAGACCGTTACGAATACTCCAAATGTAAATATTGTCAATATCTGCCTGAAGTTTAACTTCTTTAGTGTCATTTGTGTCATTTATTGGTAGTGTGATTTTAACATCATCTGCATACATAAGAACCATGGAATATTTTATATGTGTTGGAAGGTCGTTTATGAATATTAAGAAAAGCAGTGGACCTATGCTACTACCTTGTCCAATACCCGAGGTGACTGGGTAGACCTCAGAACGATTATTTTTTTATAAAACGTATTGTTTACGGTCTTTTAAATAGTTAGCAAAGAATTGAAGCAATCGTCTAGAAAAACCTGAAGTAGCCATTTTTGTTAATAGTATATCATTGTCTACTCTATCGAAAGCCTTTTGAAAATCCAAATACATCCACTTGAGTCTTATTATTTAGGTTTGTAGCTATGAACGTAGAAATATTGAGAAGATTCGAAGTAGTAGAGCACTTCGGTAAGAATCCATGTTGCTCTTCAGCAAACCAGCCAGCTATATCACTGTTCTTTTATATAATATGGACTCAAAGACTACTGAATATGGACAAAACAGCAATAGGTCGGTAGTTTTTGAAGTCGGATTTAGAGCCATTTTTGTGAACTGGAAGCACTTTGGAAGTTTTCCATATTGTTGGATACACATTCGTCTGGATGGCGGGATTAAAAATATATAGTAATGGGTTTGTGAAAATCCTCTTGCCATCTCTTACAATAAATTGAGGTACACCATCTGGCCCTTGAGTTTCCTTTGACGCAAGTCGCGATGTAGCTCTAAGCACTTCCAGTTCGTTGAAACGGGTAAAATTAGCATTAAAATTATTTGCCCATATATTTGCCGAGATGCTTGCGTTATCGATACTCAAAGATGGGGTATCGGGCAGAAATGCATTTTTAAAATACTTACAGAATTCATCTGTTATCTGAGGCGATGGCATATTGCCAAAAGTAGCCTGTACATTGTATTTTCTATTGCCTTTAACATAGATCCAAAATGTTTTGAGGTCACGCGTAATATTTGTTTGAAAACGGTTAGTGATATTTAAAAATTCTGATTCGGTTTCCTTTTTTACTCCCATCTTCATCCGAGCGTCTGTCCCAGTTGCGTCTCGCGACGCCCGGGGTCCGCTTTCCTACATTTTCTCCTCCACTTCGCACGGTCTTCGGCATCCCCTGAAGTGAGACCATTGGCACGCATGTCATCCCTTACGACGTCAAGCCAGCACTTCTTGGGTCTTCCCCTCTTACCGGGACCCGGCGGGGCTGACATGGCCAGACATTTGTTACCTACGTAGCCCGGCGGTTGCCGCAAGACGTGACCATACCAACGAAGGCGACACTCTTGCAACTTGTCTGCAATGTCGTCCGTGACATTGCAGACAAGTTGCAAGAGCAAGCACCATCTGGCCCTTGAGTTTCCTTTGACGCAAGTCGCGATGTAGCTCTAAGCACTTCCAGTTCGTAGAAACGGGTAAAATTAGCATTAAAATTATTTGCACATATATTTGCCGAGATGCTTGCGTTATCGATACTCAAAGATGGGGTATCGGGCAGAAATGCATTTTTAAAATAAAAAAAAAATAAAAATAAAAATATCTTTATTTTGCATAGACCATTTTAACGGCGCTTACAAAATGTCATACCCTATTTAAAATATTTAAAGCGACCACCGGTTCGGAACGCGGCCCACCTGAGAAGAACCGGCAAGAAACTTAGGAAGGCTTTTTTTTTTGATGGCCTATTTACAATTTAATATTATTTCACTTTTGATAAATTTTTAAAGCAATTATTTGCTAAATTTCTCATAAATTTTTTTATTAAAGTGGAAAAAGACAACTTGATTCGAGACAGGGATTGAACCTGTGACCTTTGCCTAACCAGGGCAATGTTCTAGCCACCTGAACTACCCGAACCGTATCGAATCAAGTTGAAATTCTCCACCTTATTTATATCGTCATTTTAAGAGTATGACCAGAGCCATCTATCGAGCTAATGAACAACTCGATACCAATGAACAGTGTTACAACTATTTTTAAACATTGATGCAATGGACTCCACTCAGTATATTGATAAATTTTTAAAGCAATTATTTGCTAAATTTCTCATAAATTTTTTTATTAAAGTGGAAAAAGACAACTTGATTCGAGACAGGGATTGAACCTGTGACCTTTGCCTAACCAGGGCAATGTTCTAGCCACCTGAACTACCCGAACCGTATCGAATCAAGTTGAAATTCTCCACCTTATTTATATCGTCATTTTAAGAGTATGACCAGAGCCATCTATCGAGCTAATGAACAACTCGATACCAATGAACAGTGTTACAACCATTTTTAAACATTGATGCAATGGACTCCACTCAGTATATTGATAAATTTTTAAAGCAATTATTTGCTAAATTTCTCATAATTTTTTTTTATTAAAGTGGAAAAAGACAACTTGATTCGAGACAGGGATTGAACCTGTGACCTTTGCCTAACCAGGGCAATGTTCTAGCCACCTGAACTACCCGAACCGTATCGAATCAAGTTGAAATTCTCCACCTTATTTATATCGTCATTTTAAGAGTATGACCAGAGCCATCTATCGAGCTAATGAACAACTCGATACCAATGAACAGTGTTACAACTATTTTTAAACATTGATGCAATGGACTCCACTCAGTATATTGATACATTTTTAAAGCAATTATTTGCTAAATTTCTCATAAATTTTTTTATTAAAGTGGAAAAAGACAACTTGATTCGAGACAGGGATTGAACCTGTGACCTTTGCCTAACCAGGGCAATGTTCTAGCCACCTGAACTACCCGAACCGTATCGAATCAAGTTGAAATTCTCCACCTTATTTATATCGTCATTTTAAGAGTATGACCAGAGCCATCTATCGAGCTAATGAACAACTCGATTCGACATTTAATAAAAAAATTTATGAGAAATTTAGCAAATAATTGCTTTAAAAATTTATCAATATACTGAGTGGAGTCCATTGCATCAATGTTTAAAAATAGTTGTAACACTGTTCATTGGTATCGAGTTGTTCATTAGCTCGATAGATGGCTCTGGTCATACTCTTAAAATGACGATATAAATAAGGTGGAGAATTTCAACTTGATTCGATACGGTTCGGGTAGTTCAGGTGGCTAGAACATTGCCCTGGTTAGGCAAAGGTCACAGGTTCAATCCCTGTCTCGAATCAAGTTGTCTTTTTCCACTTTAATAAAAAAAAAAAAATGGGAAGTTTAGCAAATAATTGCTTTAAAAATTTATCCATATACTGAGTGGAGTCCATTGCATCAATGTTTAAAAATAGTTGTAACACTGTTCATTGGTATCGAGTTGTTCATTAGCTCGATAGATGGCTCTGGTCATACTCTTAAAATGACGATATAAATAAGGTGGAGAATTTCAACTTGATTCGATACGGTTCGGGTAGTTCAGGTGGCTAGAACATTGCCCTGGTTAGGCAAAGGTCACAGGTTCAATCCCTGTCTCGAATCAAGTTGTCTTTTTCCACTTTAATAAAAAAATTTATGAGAAATTTAGCAAATAATTGCTTTAAAAATTTATCAATATACTGAGTGGAGTCCATTGCATCAATGTTTAAAAATAGTTGTAACACTGTTCATTGGTATCGAGTTGTTCATTAGCTCGATAGATGGCTCTGGTCATACTCTTAAAATGACGATATAAATAAGGTGGAGAATTTCAACTTGATTCGATACGGTTCGGGTAGTTCAGGTGGCTAGAACATTGCCCTGGTTAGGCAAAGGTCACAGGTTCAATCCCTGTCTCGAATCAAGTTGTCTTTTTCCACTTTAATAAAAAAAAAATTATGAGAAATATAGCAAATAATTGCTTTAAAAATTTATCAATATACTGAGTGGAGTCCATTGCATCAATGTTTAAAAATAGTTGTAACACTGTTCATTGGTATCGAGTTGTTCATTAGCTCGATAGATGGCTCTGGTCATACTCTTAAAATGACGATATAAATAAGGTGGAGAATTTCAACTTGATTCGATACGGTTCGGGTAGTTCAGGTGGCTAGAACATTGCCCTGGTTAGGCAAAGGTCACAGGTTCAATCCCTGTCTCGAATCAAGTTGTCTTTTTCCACTTTAATAAAAAAATTTATTTCACTTTGCCAGCAGATCATTTCCAGGCGTCCCTGTCCTGCAAATAGTCTGTAACGGAGTAAAAACCTTTTTCACAAAGCTTGCTTTTAATAAACTTTTTAAATTTATTTAAAGGTAAATTTCTCAGGTCACAGGGAAGCTTGTTGTAAAAGCGTATACAGTTACCCTGGAAAGAATCGCCAATCTTATGTAGTCGACTGTGGTGGACTGAAAGATTATTTTTATTTCTAGTGTTTATATTATGTTTATCACAGAGTTTAGAAAACTGTGATAGATTTTTCTGGACATACATAAGATTGGCAAAAATGTATTGTGATGGTACGGTTAGAATATTTACTTCTTTGAATTTTTCTCGGAGAGAAACTCTGGGGCCCAAATTATAAATAGCGCGTACAGCCCGGTTTTGTAGAACAAAAATAATATTTAAATCTGCAGCACTCCCCCAAAGGAGAATACCGTAAGACATAATACTATGAAAATAGCTGAAGTAAACCATTCTAGCCGTATCCACATCTGTTAGAGTCCTGATCTTTTTTACAGCGTATGCAGCCGAACTTAATCTAGAGGCTGTCTTTTCTATGTGTGGGCCCCACTGCAAATTGGCATCAATAGTTATACCTAGGAACACAGTTGATTCTACAAACTCTAACACTTGTCCATTCAGTTGAACATTGGCCGCAACTTGTTTTACATTTGGTAGAGTAAATTTTATACATTTAGTTTTATTTTCATTAAGGCAAAGATTATTTGAGCTGAACCAATGAACTACTCTTGCAATTGCATTGTTTACATCGTCATAGTTATCTAATTGTCTTTTAATTTTAAAAATTAATGAGGTGTCATCTGCAAACAAAACAATCCTATTCCTGTCCCCTACATAAAATGGTAAATCATTAATATAAATGAGGAACAAGAATGGCCCAAGTATCGAGCCTTGCGGCACACCCATTGTAACCATGGATCCTACAGAACGTGTACCATTAATATCGACCCTCTGTATTCTATTGTTCAAATATGAAGACAGAAGGTCGAGAGCTTTGCCTCTTATTCCATAGTGGTGTAGTTTCCTGCACAGCGTTTCATGTTGAACGCAATCAAAAGCTTTTGATAGATCGCAAAATATACCTAATGCATCGTGCTTGTCTTCCCATGCTTCATGAAAACATTTTAATAACTCAACACCAGCATCGGAAGTTGAGCGCCCTTTCGTAAACCCAAATTGATTCGCATGGAGTATTTTATGACTATCAAAATGGGATAGCATTTGATTCAAGATTATTTTTTCAAATACTTTGCTCAAAGTTGGCAGCACTGACACTGGTCGAAAATTAGACGGCTCTGTAGCGCTGCCAGCCTTGAACAAGGGAACGACTTTGCTGTGTTTCATTAAATCAGGAAATGTACCACTAGAAACACAGTCATTAAACACAGTTGCTAGATGGGGCGCAATTACCTCAATTATACATGATGCAGTTTTGACCGATAATCCCCAAATGTCCGCGGTTTTCTTAATTTCGATACATTTAAATGTTTTTACAATGTCCTGAGCACAAATATCTGTGAATACAAATGCATCCCTGCAACAAAGAACAGATTCTTCTAATAAAAGTTTTAGGAAGATGCTTGGAGAGATTTTGTTGTCAATATAGGTACATTTTTGAAAAAGTGTTCAAACTCCGTAGCCACTTCCAGGTCCCCTGTAACATGGCAACCATTTACTTTTAAGTGGAAATCCCTTTCAGTCACTAAAGATCTACCGCATTCAGAGTTAATGATGTTCCAAGTCATTTTTATTTTATTTACAGAATTAGAAATTTTATTTTTAATGAAGTTTGACTTAGCAAGATGACACGTTTGTTTAAATATCTTTGAATAATTTTTAACATATTCCTGAAAGGTTTGCCTAAAATTATATGATTTTTCTGAATATAATTCAAATAATTTATTTCTACTTTTAAAGATACCTGGTGTTGCCCAGTCACTGAAAACAGGACGACCACCAATCTGTAGAGTTTTTGAGGTAAAAACTTTGCCAAACTCATCATTAATCAAATTAAATAAGTGTTTATATGACTGGTCTACACAAGTGAAGTTAGGTAGATATGGTAATTTCTTTAATACATTTTCTTTAAAATTATTCATACGACTTTGGTTAATTGGTACATATTTAATTTGTTTTTTGCTGACTTTGTTACTACTTTTAGGAAATTTTATCCATTGGCCACGATGATCTGACTCCACAGGATCCACAATACCTTTATCTATAGGTTTATAGTAATACTTACAGAATTCATCTGTTATCTGAGGCGATGGCATATTGCCAAAAGTAGCCTGTACATTGTATTTTCTATTGCCTTTAACATAGATCCAAAATGTTTTGGGGTCACGCGTAATATTTGGTTGAAAACGGTTAGTGAAATTTAAAAATTCTGATTCGGTTTCCTTTTTTACTCCCATCATCATCCGAGCGTCTGTCCCAGTTGCGTCTCGCGACGCCCGGGGTCCGCTTTCCTACATTTTCTCCTCCACTTCGCACGGTCTTCGGCATCCCCTGTAGTGAGACCATCGGCACGCATGTCATCCCTTACGACGTCAAGCCAGCACTTCTTGGGTCTTCCCCTCTTACCGGGACCCTGCGGGGCTGACATGGCCAGACATTTGTTACCTACGTAGCCCGGCGGTTGCCGCAAGACGTGACCATACCAACGAAGGCGACACTTTTGCAACTTGTCTGCAATGTCACGGACGTGAAGGCTGCCGCGGATGCGAGAGTTCCTCACGCGGTCCATCCGCGTGACCCCACACATCCACCGCAGCATATTCATTTCCGTGACACGCAGCTCCTGCTTGTGTCGCTCCAATATCGGCCACGTCTCACTGCCATGTAAAATGTCCTTTTTTACTAAACGCCTGAAATATGTAAAAAACGACGCGTAAGATATTTGTTCGTTTGTCTGTTTATATAGTCTATGATAGTTATTTTTAAGTTTGTTCAAGTTAATGGTGGTAGAAGAAAGCCAGTGCGGGTAACGTTGATTTAATGCGTTTTTGGCTCTTTTGAGAGGTACGTGTTCATCAATTACTTCATTTAATAACTTATAGAATGTATCCACAGCTTTACATCATCTCTTAAATATACCGGTTTCTAGTCTATATTTGAGAGCGCCGAATATAATTCGAAAAAATCTACGTTTCGGTAATTTCGGATGGGTGTACCACTACTATTAGTACTTAAGTTACTTGGGCTATCGTTATTTGCATAACTATTTGTATGCAGCGTAAATACATTAATAGTGACATCTAACGGCTGGTGATGCATTTCATTAGAGATGATACCGGGACAACGGGAAACCGAGATTTCTGCTATATACGGATTTATCAAAATTAAATCCAGCATTCTACCAAGGCCATTAGTAACTGTATTTTTTTGTATTAAATTATTTTCAGCTATAAATAGTTCAAAATCGTTACAGGCCGTGGTACTAGCTGAAACCGTATTAAAATCTCCCATTATTAAGATTGGTAGTGTACTATTTTTAGACATTATTCTTCTAATGCAGTTAAAAATACTATGATACCGGTTTTGCGGTACGCCTGGAGGTAAATAAACTACACAACACATAAAATTGATATTACCCTTAGGGACTTTTTCACATATAATTTCGTCTCCGATTTCGGACTGACAGTCCAAGTGTGTGAGTGAGTAGGGGGAACGTGCAGCGATTAGTACTCCACCTTGACTTCGCCCAACACGATCGCAACGCAGTACGCTGTAATCCTGTGGAAACACTTCAGAGTCGAACACACTGTCGTCGAGACCTGTTTCTGTAAGGGCTAATAAATTGCTCGGAAAAGTTTGTAACAATATTTTTGTATTTGAGCACCTGGTTTTGAGGCCACGAACATTTTGGATTCAAGATCTTATCCAATTTTTTAGTTTTCCTCACGAAAAAATGTTTTATTTTTCTTTGGGGACCATTGTGTGTACCATTCTGGAAGTGAGGTATTTTAGGCCAATTATTTGGTGCAAGGTATGAATTGAAAAGATGTGCCGGAACGCCCACTGTGAAACAGTTATGCTTGGTATGCTCTGGGTTGTGTTTTATAATGGTGATTGCTTCGATGTTAGAGTGCATCTTCGTCAGATAAGATTGTATGTTTTCCTGCGACACCTCATTATGAAAGTTCCAGGCATGAATGTATCTCATACGCACTAAATTTTTCAAGTCTGCGTCAGCATCACCTGTCGCGTGGACTACAGTTCGTTGCTGGCGTTGTGGTCCTTTGCCTGTTGTGAATACTCGTGATTTGTACCTACTATTGGGGGGACCAGCTAAGCCTATAGATTGATCTGCTGAGGCCCGTGGTGGAGATAGAGTTGGCTGTTGTTGGTGAGGTTGATCATGAGGCAGTGTGACAGAGTTTGCAGAAGCTTGCCTACCAAGATGATTCTCATTATATTTATTTTGGTATTGTGCGCCTGTTGTACTATTATTTACTATCATTTTATCTATAGTATCCAGTCTGTGTTTTTTAAGCTCCATTTGATATCTTACAGTTATTTCTCACAATTCTAGTTCGGCTAGACGCTTTTCATTATTTTCGCACTGTAATTTACATTCAAATTGAGCGCTTGAATTAACAGCTGAGATTTCAAATAATTTACGTTATATTATACGTTTACTATATTTTACGTTACTTAGCCACTCGATATTTAAGTCATACCGTGTGCCCGACCTATCTAATAAAAAATCATCAGTAATGACCGCTTCAAGTGGCGCAGTTTAGTTTGTTTACTGATATGATTAGCTATTATGAAATACAATGGTATATTTGATGGTATATGTGATAATATTTTATAAGCATTTAAAGTTAGGAACAAGTAGAAATTCATATTATTATTTTATTTTTAAATTTAATAAAATCTTGAACTGATTAGCTGCAATAAAACTATATTTTTGAGCAATAGTATGTAAAACAATTCAAAGTACCTATGTACATGGCATTTTTCCGAAATCCTTTTTCACAAAAGTTCCACAACAATATTTTTGTCTCTTTCCTTCAAACAATTTAATTATTATTTATTTATTTATTTGTACATAGGAAAACATACAGCTTATTAAAACTAAAAATATGTTAAAAATTAAGTACTACAAGCCATTTATGTGTTTTCACAAATAAGTTTCTACAAGCGCTTAGTTAGGTATATTACAACGTAAACAGGACTGAGTCATTACCACAATATAGCAATAAAAGATGAATTTATATAAAAACAAATTTAACAATATTTAAGAACTATCCTAGGCATTAAAATACTTGTTGGCCATCAACTGCCTGAGTGCGACTGGCCGGGTATTAAATACATCAACTAACTGGTCATTAAGGAGCAATTCATTAAACTCTGCGCTAGCTCTGCAAATAAATTAATTTTGGCGATAATTCGTATTATAAGTGGGGACGTGAAAAGGCAGGTAACACAGAATTGAATCTCATTGAATAGTTGAGGAAAATCTACATACTTATTAATTATTTTACTGAGATATACAATGTCAGCAGTACTTCGACGATTTTTTAGAGGAAGGAAATGAAATTTTCTACATCTGGCGTCATAATCGGGAAGAAATATTTTACTCTTGAATTATAAGTATGTAGTAGTTAATATGAAATAAAATATATCACTCCAGCGCCCCCTAGTGAGCTACTCATCGACAAACTACATCTACAAAACCATTACTGAAAACCGTATCAAAAGCATCAAAAGTGAATTGTTACCGTAACACCTATCTAAGAATATGCACCAATCAAACTTAAACCAATAACTGAAAACTATATCAAAATCAGACTGGTAGTTGTGGAGAAAATGACAAAATGCATTTGCGCAAATAAACATCCTCTCATCCCTAAACGTATATACCGTCTCCGTTCTGTCGTGGGTAAAAAATGGCGCGAAACTATGAAACTTTTAAAATGTATACTTTTGAGATAAGCATTATAAACCTCTAAATCCTTGTATTAAGATTTAAAGCATGTTTTAAAATTATCACTTCATGCAACTCCAGTTACGTTAAGCAAAACTGATGGTCAACATTCTGTAATCACATGCAATTGAGCGGTTAGCGACTTGTGCCGTTGACCATGTACCAATATTGACATTGAAAGTTCAGACTGCACCGCAGAGCCAATGTCTTATCCTCATCATTAACCCAACATTCCGAAAAGAAATCGAAATATAAGTTTGAGACTACTTCAGGCCTACTTCACTATATCCGGTATACAACAAACAACAACGTGTAATTCGTTTAAGTTCAATATGCTTGTTATAAACAGAATACAGTGAAAAAAGTATAGAAAGTGTTACAAACAATCTAAAATCCGATACTGCTGTGGGTGTTGACAGTACCTATGTAACATGAGAAATTCTGTGCTCCATGTTCTTTAGGCTATTTAATTTGCAAAGTCAAACACTTAGGCATTTTAAAACCGCTGTCCGTCATTTATTGTCCTCGAGCAAAAAGTCAACAACTCTTTCACCGATAGCGAGAGTCACAGCTGCAGTATTGGAACGTGGTACCCTGGGCAGTGCACTGAGGTCAGCAACACGAAGTCGTTGCACCCCCAACACTCGAAGTTTTGTGTCAAGCACTCTTCCTAAGGCTGCTGTGCCCGCTGCATGTTGTCCTGAATACGTCATGTGGCGCACATAGCACCGCCAGTAACCTTGCTTGTTACCTTCATAGTGAGGACATTCTGGCCATTTTAATTGTAATAAAGAAACATTCAGTTTAACGAAAATAGGCGTCTCTATAAGTTGTTCTATTATACGTATAGAATGTAAAATCTCATCTACATCTCGGCGGTCTCCTAAATAGTTTGGGTATATAGCTGGAGGCTCTAATGGGTCTCTGCTAGCCAACTGCACGTTACCCACTGACTGTGGCGATAAGAGAGTAGACGTCAGCACGATGAAGCCATAGTCTTTATTCGCCTCACTTAGTTGATGTATTGCTTTATCACCAAAACCGGTCACTTGCTTGAAAAATTTTTTCACAAGGGAAATCAAATTTCTATCTATATATGCATGAATAAACTGTAAGTTTGGCACTTTACAGTCGCTGCCATCTGAACTTTCATTCAATAACTTCCTTTGTTTGAAATCATAGCAATGAGTGTTAGCGAATACGTCGATGTCGCTGAGACCATTTGACGTTAGCTCACCTTTATTTGCAAATAAAAGTTCAATAAACTGCGGAATTTTTGACGTTAAGAGTTCTATTTTACCGAAAGGCCCCAGTTTTGTTGAACTTGTAGTATAAATAAGGTCAATACGTGGTCTGTCATACCAGACCCAACAGGGATATCTACTTTTACTGGTATGCCCATATTTTTCAAATGATTAGCTGGTCCAATACCTGATAGCATTAATATTTGTGGAGTACCAATTGCTCCTGCACTTAATATGACCTCTTTACGAGCATATAGGTTCAAGTTTTGGAAACCTTGGATAGCAGTGACGCCCTCGGCAACGTTATTATTGTTGATAATTACTCCAGTACACATAGTATATTTAGCCACCGTGAGTCTTCTCTTGACGTCGTCTCTTGCTAGAAATCCTCGAGCTGTACTCATTCTTTCTCCTTTGTATACATATCCTACTACTTGAGTGACACCGATTTGTGACTCTGCGTTCACATCTGGGTTAAAGGGGAAGTGAAGAGATTGAAATCCTTTAATTAACCTGGGATGCCACGGGTTTTGGGATTTATTAAAGAAACCGATCCGCATAGGTCCAGTCGTGTTATGATAAGGCCTGGAGGATTTAGGAAGTCGGCTGAGATCTTGCAAGCCTTCGTAGCGAAGAAAATATGGCAAGAGATCGTCGTAGCTCCAGCCAGGAGAAGTTAGTTCATCGAAATCTACCCTGTTGCCACGCAAGTAGTGGAAATGATTGATGGAAGTAGACCCACCCAGGCACTTGCCACGACTAAAGCGGCACTGCTTGCGGACTGATGAGAGGCATGAAACGTTGTTCGGTAAAGTCTTGTACTGCCAGTCTAGATCAGTACCCATGAGCGCCAATGATGCAGCGGGCACCTAGAATGACATATAGTAGTTATTTTACGAGTTTGTATTTAACATTTTTGATTGTTATATTGTCTGTGATCCTTAATAACTTTTTTCTGAGTGAACTGATTTAGATAACTTTTTTATTTACTGCTTTTGGGTAGTCCCATGTGATATTGTTCGTTTCCAATATAAATGTACAAAGAGTATACCTTGGTGAGCACGCCGGGGTCCCCGCCGGCCTCCAGCAGCAGCACGTGGTGTCCGGCGAGCGCCAGCCGCGAGGCCGCCACGGCGCCGCCCGCGCCCGCGCCTACCACGATGTAGTCGAACTGCTGCCCGTCTGGAAAATAAAACCTAAATATTACTGTTCATTACTCTCTGTAGGTATCTAATACTATACTATCATAAAAGAAATAATTTTATAATAAGACCAATATAGGAAATAAACACAAATAATACGTATTCATACAAATTTAGTAACGAACACTGCCATGATATGGTTGGTATCGTACTATGTTAGAAACGCGAAAGTTTGTAAGAATGTATGTATGTAGGTTTATTACTCTTTCATGCAAAAAGTATTTAATGAATTTTGATAAAAATTTACAATAATATAGCCTACACATCAGAATAAAACATAGGCTATTTAAATACTTATATAAAAATGACTTGCTGTTGTTTTGTCTCGCTAGATCTCGAAAATGGCGGGTTAATTTAGATCTTCAGATATTTGTGGAAGTTCAGGAAAGGCGAAAATCAGGAATAATAAACATAGGAAAATACTTAAAAAAATAACAATTCAATTTCCAATACGAGTCAGGCCTTTTAAGTTTTGTCGTTTGAAGAAAAAAACACAACTAGAACTTTATAGTACATTTTATTGTTTCTCAAAGTATTCACCACGTAGCTTAATACACTTTTTCATGCGCTCAAACCAGTTATTATAACATTTATTCCAGTCTAAAGTGGGGGTGTTCAAAATGGCTGACTTGAAAGCGTCGACTACTTCTTCACCGGACTGGAACTTTTGACCACGTAGACTTTTCTTAATTTTATAAAATTTAACGAAATCGTTAGGGCTTAGGTCAGGACTGTATGGAGGATGGTCAAGAATTTCTACTTTTTCTTGCTTTAAATACTCAATCGTTTGACAAGCACTGTGTGAGTTTGCGTTGTCGTCGTACAGGATGATACATCGCTTTGAGTTATATTTTCGAAGTTTGGCGATGACTTGTGGTAAACAAACTGTGGTATACCACTCTGCGTTAACCGTTCTACGATCTTCAAGTGCAATAGTCGCAACATGGCCGGTTTTATCCAACGAACGCGGCCACCATCTTCTTTGAAGTGCTTCAGGAACGAATTACTTTAGTATGCTTTTGCTTGTCTTGAAATATCCAGATTGTGGATTGTTGTTTAGATTCAGGATCGTAGGCTTAGATCCAAGATTCGTCACCACCGATGATGTCGTAGACGTGATTTGGCTCTCCTCGGTTGAACCTTTGCAGAGTTTTCTTACACTATCTGACGCGGGCCGCCCTGTGATCGTCGGAAATCACCGGCAATCAACGGCAAACTTGCTTTCTCACACCAAGGGCTTCATGCAAGATCTTCTGAATGGAACTGTCCCTGAGATGCTTAATAGAGCCTCAATCGACGATCTTCGACAATTAGTTGTCTCACAGCAATGATGTTATCTTCAGTGAAGGCGGATTTTGGGCGTCCTTCGCGAGATTCGTCCCTAACAGTATACTACTGTTAGGGACTAACACTAGTATGTCCACGCTGAAATTCTAAATAGCTGAAACAATAGCTGTATCTTTTACAATAATGTATGAAAATTTGCCCGATTGTTTGACATTTATGATTACTGCTCCGCTCTTCTGGGTTGTATGTTATACGAGTATAGATATCTACAATAAATGTACTATCCAACACAAAAAGATTTTTTTAATTTGGACCAGAAGTTCCTGAGACTAGCGCGGTCAACCAAACAAACAAACTCTTCAACTTTAAATATTAGTTTTTTTGTATTTAAATGTTCGTCCTATCAGAGCGGTAATTGGGATCGCCAGTCTTTGAACAAGTGCGTTCAGTCGGCCGGTTGTTACACAGACATACTCGTCTTAGACCATCTGACTATGGTCTAAGATACTCGTATTATATGTCTGTAGCCGGGTCTAATCTCTTTGGTCTTTTATGTTGGACTAAAAAATCGTTCTGTGTCATAAATAAAAATGAATTGTGTAATTCAATGGATTACTTTATTGTTTGAAAATACTATTGGACTTGGTGGCAAATTAGCTTACCTTACTAGGTATATCATCAAATTTGCTGTACAAGAGAAAATTTGTATTACGCCAACCGTAGATTCATAAGTAGGTTTTTTTATACCACTGAGATGGCAGTCATGTTTACCAACCACCTGATTGAAAGTGATCATCGTAACCTATGAACGTTTGTAATACCAGAGGTGCTGCAATTGTGCTATATACATTTTAAAACCTTTTTTAAAGATACGAGGCAGTGAGTTTATTCCGCAATCCAAGCGTACGCTGAAGAAAGCCCCATACGGACCATATAGTATGAGAGCGCTCCGCACGCAAAATGTTAGAATGAACACTTAGGCAAGTAATGATAGAAGAAAATTGTGCGTCATGTAATTTAATTTGATATTTAATATTTAAGGTTATTTAATAATTTGTATTTAATCAATTGTATTCTTATATATTTAAATTATTTTATTATAATAGTTTTCCTGTTTTTTATGAGTGGTAGAACAATGGTTTTTATCAACGTTTCATGAAGATGTAAGTAGAAGTATTGCAGACAAGCTTATTAAATGGCAAGTTAAATAAATTAGACATTTTAGCATACAATGAACAATTTCCCTACATCAAATGTTAAATACCAAGGCTGTCGTGTTTTTCCCTGTGACATGGAATGGACACCCCGCGGCTCATCGTACGCCTCGCATCGTACGCCATTACATAATAATAATTTATCTGCCGTGCAAATGGGGGCGGGTTTATATCAAATTGAGATGCAAACATATTTGTGATTACTTCAGCATCCTGAACTCCGTTTACTATCAAAACTTGCTTTATATTGTAAAGATTAACGGTTTTTAAGAATTTAGAAAAAAAAATGCCTGTCTATATTTAACTATGATTTGGATTTATTTGAGGACGTTGTTGTGAGTTTTATTTTCGCCTTTAGACTACTAGACTACGAGTAGAAGAGATTTTTATTCGTTTCGCCTGTCATGACGATGTATAATTTAGGGAGTCTCTTAGTTTATAATTTAGGAGCTCTTTAGTACTTGTTTTTTATAAAAGCACTGGGACATGATATTGAATCCTGTGGCATGCACTAAGTGACAAAAATATAAAAGCCTTGGTTATCAAAGGACGTGAAACAACTGATCAAAGAAAAAATGACACTATAGGGCAGATATGCTTTGACTGGGCTTACGTACGACAGCAGGTTACGTCAAAAATAAGCATCCCTACTATTCTGCATAATGTCCAAGGTGAGACTGTAACCACACCAGCAGAGGTTACGATGACATACACACTAAAATAATTAAACTAATACCTCAATATGTAGCACCTGTTCTTAGTCATATTATTAATTTAAGCATTGAACAGGGGGTGTTTCCCACAAGACTGAAAGTAACCATTATTAATCCATTGCTTAAAAAAGAAAAAAAAGAGAGTATAAACTCATATAGACCAATTGCATTAATTCCAATCATAGCAAAGAAATTTGAAAAGGTTATCTATAGTACTATATACAATTACTTTGAAGAGGATAATATATTTACCGAAGAACAATTTGGATTTCGAAAAGGAAAATCAACTAATACTGCTCTTTTTCATTATTTGGAACAAGTAATGACAGGGCTGGACAAGAAAAAATGTATTATATCTCTCTTCATGGATATGACCAAAGCATTTGATCATGTAGATCACGAAATATTATTATTAAAACTAGAGAAATATGGAGTAAGAGGTAATGCATTTGCTTTAATAAAATCATACCTCACAGGAAGAGTACAGGTTACGTCAATTAAAAAAGTCGATAAAAATACAAAAACTGAAATAAACTACATTTCGAAACCAAAAATTGTCAAATATGGTGTGCCACAGGGCAGTATTCTTGGGCCGCTGTTGTTTTTGGTGTATATAAATGACCTTCCAAAAGCTATCAACGAAAACATAATACTATTCGCTGATGATAGTACGGCTATCTTTACAACTGACAATAAAATATTAAATTATGAAATTGACATAAATAGTTCACTTCAAAATATAATTGAATGGATGACACAAAATAATCTAAAAATAAATTTAGAAAAAACAAATTACATAATATTTAGGAACAAAAATTCTATACATACCAATCTATCACTTAACTATCAAGGCGAAAAAATAAAGGAAGTTGAGGTTACAAAATTTTTGGGTATATACATTGTCTGATTTAAACTGGAAGACACAAGTTGATCAAATCTGTAGTAAATTAAGTTCATTTTCATATGCACTGTATATGCTAAGAAAAGTGGCTAACGAAGAAACACTATTAACAGTATATCATGCTAACGTAGCCTCGATTCTCAAATATGGCATTTTATTTTGGGGTAACTCAGTTAATAAAGAGTATGTTCTAAGAGCTCAAAAGAAGTGTATCAGAAGTATGTGCGGACGTAAACAGATAGACTCATGTAAACCCTCGTTTCGTAGGTTAAAAATACTTACCCTTCCTGCTCTGTATATTTATGAAGCCGCAATATATGTAAAAAATAATTTAAACAAATATGTAAGCCTGTTCAGCAAAAGACATAAAAATATACTTCACATCGATAAATGTAGGACTGAACAATTTAGAAAAAGCATTTTTGGAATCAGTGCAAAGATATATAATAAATTGCCTGATTACATAAAAACCTCTGAAACCATTTTCATATTTAAGGAAAGACTCTATATATTATTAACTAATAAGGCTTATTATTCGATTGAGGAATACTTGGATGATAGGAATGTATGAGTTCTGTGACATTATATTATAATTTTCACATTTTTTTTTAAATTATTTTAATAATAAGGACATTTGTTTATTTTTATTCCTATTTTATGACAGAGTTCTAATTTTGTATAAATCTTACTGATATTGATTGATATATAATTTAATATTCAATACATTACATTATTGTACGCCTACAAGGCATGTTACGGAAGATCACAAAAAATATATAATAACTTTGTAACCACCTGTAACAAACAATAAATAAATAAATTGAAAAAATTGAAATTGAAATTGAAATTGCAAGGGTATTTGCAGATCAGTTTGTCAGTGTCTACCAAAAGGAAACACTTGATCAATTACCATTCTAGGATTCATTATTACGGATCGAAGAATCTATTGAAGATATTGTGTTTACAAAAGAGAAAATCCAAAATGCCATTAAAGATATAAAAACAGACTCCTCACCAGGACCAGAAGGCTAATTCTCCTAATTAATAAGCATCACAGAGTAAACTGTTATTGAATCTAAACTGAATTATTATGTGAGTGAAAATCGGTATTCTCCTAACCAAAATTACAATAGCATGTTGGTTAGGTTTTAGTTAAATGATAGGTATGATTTCAGTTCAGACTCGTGTCAATCTCGCGAGAAAAACATCATGTTACAGAATAAAACATATCACCCCTTACATGAAGTATACTTTTTTTGAAGTGAAAACTTCTTTTAGCGCGGTACGCATATTTTTAAAGATAAAATCTCTGGACTCGCAACTATAATCATCATCATCATGTAACGTTGATCCCGGTCATCTACAGGTCTTATTAAATAATATTGTGTAATGAATTAAGACTCTTTCAAAGTAGAATTTTTTATTCATCATCATCATCATTTTTACGGAAGGCCGATTTTCATGCCGATTTTCGCAAGGCCGATTTTCATGCCCTGTATTCCGCCCTGGCGTCTGCTGAATGGGATCGAGTATATTCTGCCACTGATGTTGATAACGCTGTCCATACCTTCTATTATATATTGGGAGGCTGTTTTGATAGCTGTGTTCCTTTAAAAAAGCAAAAAACAGCACTTACTCGTAGCTCGCGTTATCAGTATCCAGGTTGGTATAACCCAGACATTATACGCAATATTAAGAATAAATATTTCCATTTGAAAAAATTTAGAATTAATCAATCAGAATTTAATCAAGACATGTATAAATTTTATAGACTCCGGGTAAAAGAACTCATTTATCAGGCTTATAATAACTATATAAAAAATACAGAAGCAAATATCAAACACAATCCTAAAGCTTTTTGGAAGTTCGTTAAAGACCAGCGCGCGGTGGACCAGTGCGAACAGGAATTTGAATATGAAGGTACTACCGTCAAGGGAGGAGAGGCTGCAAATACCTTTGCGCGATACTTCAGCTCTGTGTTTTTGACAGACGATCCAATATTGTCTGCTAGAGATGCTGATAAACAAACACTGTCCTCTTTGTATTCTCTGCGAGTTGCGGTAGATGGGGTTACTTCTCATGACTTATTCTGTGCAGTCAAGAAGCTAAAAGCGCACTTATCAATAGGACCCGATGGCATACCTTCGTTCATTGTAAAAGATTGTTATGAAGCACTTAAGTTGCCACTACTATTTATTTTTAATCTCGCTTTGCAAACCTGTACATATCCAGCTAAGTGGAAAATATCAAGGGTCACACCCATACCCAAAGACGGTCCCAGGTCGAAGGTACATAGCTATAGGCCTATAGCTGTTCTGTCGGCATTCGGCAAGGTGTTTGAGTCTGTTTTAAACCGTGATATCACCCGGCAAATAAATACGCAACTTTCCGATTCGCAACACGGATTCAGAGCGGGTAGATCGACTGCTACTAACATTATAAATTTTTTAGATGACTCTGTTTTGGAAATGGATAGAGGCAAACAAGTGGACGTGGTATACCTAGATTTTAAAAAAGCATTTGACCGCGTTCAAAATAAAGTACTACTAAGGAAGTTTTCTGAAATTGGTTTTACACCAAATTTAATAAATTTTTTTGCCAGCTATTTTTCGAACCGTATACAATATGTACAGTTATCCGGATACCGTTCAGACCCATATGTGACTACTTCCGGAGTAAGCCAGGGAAGTATCCTGGGGCCAACCCAGTTCTTAATCATGGTGAATGACTTGCCGAATGTCGTCAGGTCAGCTAAGTGCCTTATGTTTGCCGATGACATAAAACTTTACTTGGGTGTGGAAAGTGTTGCGGACTGTGAGGCACTCCAAATGGATGTAAGGAGTGTGGTAGCTTGGAGCGAACTCAATCAACTTGAGCTCAATATCTCCAAATGCAAAACGTCAACATTTACCCGTCGTCGTACGCCGATAGTTCATCTCTATAATATCAATGGACAAGTTCTGGGGCGAGTCACGGATATCCGTGATCTTGGTGTGACTTTTGACACTAAATTAACTCTAAACGAACATATTATGAATCTGTGTGCTCGTGCATATAAGTGTCTCGGTTTTGTCATGAGACAGGCAAGGAGATTCAATGATCGCCATACGATCCTAAGCCTATATTACGCGTTTGTGAGAAGTAAATTGGAGTATAATTCAATAGTATGGGATCCTCACGAACCCAAATATATTGTCATGCTAGAAAAGGTGCAAAAGAAGTTCGCTCGGTTCTTATATCTAAAGATATATGGATATTATCCCTATCTATATCCGTCTCTTTTTGTAGGTGGCATGGTGGGAATTAACACATTAGAGGTTAGACGCAAGTGTTCGTTAATGATCCACTACTATTTGCTGCTAAATAATAAAATAGACAATCCATCCGCACTGGCGCGCTGTGCGCTGCTCACGGTGGACAGAACGCGGCCGCGAGCCGCGCACGGGCCTCGCCGGCTGTTCGCGCTTCCAATGGCACGCACCAATACCGCCGAGTACGCGCCGACGAGACAAGCCTTGAATGTCCTCAATGCCTTGATTGCTTACGAACCTAGCATGGACGTGTTTTGTATTAGGCTTAGTTTGTACATTCACATTTGTATAGAATATTTTACCAACTATTTGTAATTGTGTACCTATCTAATAAAATACAATAACAAAACTGTAATAGCTTGATGTGCGACTTGGCTATGCTGTAAGCACATCAAGTACCTGCATTTAAATAAATAAATAAATAAATAAATCATTAACGTCGATCCTGGTCAATTTTTGAAGTGAAAACTTCTTTTAGCGCGGATCTATGCATATTTTTAGATGAGATGAAACCTCTGGACTCACGACTATAATTATCATCATCATCTAATGTTGCTCCCGGTCATCTACAGGTCTAATTAAATAATATTGTGTGATCAATTAAGACTCTTACAAAGTAGAATTTTTTATTCATCATCATCATCATTATTAACGTCGATCCCGGTCAATTTTTGAAGTGAAAACTTCTTTTAGCGCGGTACCTATGCATATTTTTAGATGAGATAAAACCTCTGGACTCGCGACTATAATTATCATCATCATCTAACGTTGATCCCGGTCATCTACAGGTCTTATTAAATAATATTGTGTAATCAATTAGGACTCTTTCAGTGTAGAATTTTTTTTTATCATTATCATCATCATCATTAACGTCGATCCCGGTCACTATTTAAAGTGAAAGCCTCGTTTAGCGCGGTACGCAATTTTTTAAATGAGATAAAATCTCTGGACTCGCTACATCTTTACAATACGCAACTATAGTGTGTGCATTATGCATGTACATATAGCACACCGCAAATTCATTCACACAAATTCCATTAAGTATACTTCATCTAAGCATCACCCAGAGACAATTAATAAAGAATTTCATTACCACCATCGTAAATATCCGCTCATATTTAACACGAATCGCGTTTTAACCGAACAAAAACAGGTTTTCCGCAGTATTCCGTCGATCTACTGTCGATATACATTCAAACTCATATAAATGTCAAATTTGACACATAAATTATGACGAGAATACCAAATATATTTCATTCAGAATTGTGTCTCAAAGAATAAGACTAGCAGAATACTGATTTTGTCATTTTCAACTTTCAGTCTCAATTCGATTTAATCAACTTACAGTTAATGTTAGATGCATAAAACTTTGTTACGAGAATACCTTTTTTAAGATTTAGGAGTCTGAGCTTAGATCGGAATTTAACTTTAACCGTGCTTTTATTACGAGAATTGGCCTTCAGATCAAATACCTGTGACCATTCTGCAAAAATGTGACCTAGCAGACTATTTATCAACAATTATGCAGACCTCATTCAACACGGGAGTACTGCCGGATTTGTGGAAGACTGCCATTGTTACACCGATATTCAAAAAGGGAAGTAAGTTAGAGCCCTCTAACTATAGGCCTATTAGCTTAACCAGTGTGGTCTGTAAGGTTATGGAAAAAAATGTGGTTAAGCATTTCAGAGAATTTTTTGCTGAGCATCCTGTGATTCCTGTACAGCAACATGGGTTTTGCCCCCATCATGTTTGTTATCATGGACAAAGGTTTTTAATAACAGAGAGCCTGTAGATGTAATCTACTTGGATTATAAGAAAGCCTTTGACAAAGTTCCGATTAGAAAACTTTACATAAACTGGAATTTGTGGGAATTCGCGGGAGACTGCTTAGTTGGATCGAAGCATTCCTAGATCAGAGAACCTTTCGGGTAAGAGTGGGTGAAATGTTATCGGAGCGATGCACCATTACCAGTGGAGTACCACAAGGCTCTGTAATAGGACCAGGGCTGTACATAATTTATACTTTCGACCTGCCACACTGCTTGAAATGTAGTGTCAGTGTCTTTGCCGATGACGCCAAGCTTTTTGCCAACCCACTGTCTGATTACGAGCGTCTCCAAGCAGATCTAGACCGAATATATAATATAAATGTATCAAAATGCTCTGTGCTTCATATAGGAAACCGCAATCCTCATCATTCATATATATTGAACAACACACAACTTGTGAACGTCAAAGAACAAACGGATCTAGGGGTGAAGATAGATAGATAGATACTGAGGATCTGAAATGGGAGCAAACAGTTTGATCTACCTCACAAGGAAAGCATTCGGAATCCTAACTCCAGAGATGATGATGAAGATTCACAAATCTTTCATAAGACCTATATTGGAATACGCTTTTCAGATCGATTTTCGTAGCCCTTATTTTGTTAACGACATTGAACTCTTAGAAAAGGTACAGAGACGTTTGACTAAAATACCTAGAATAATCAAACAAAAAACGAAGGATCGCAGAGATCGTGGGGACCTAATTGAAACATTTAAGATATTAAACGGGCACTATGATGTTAGAGATTTGGACAACTTATGTAAACGAAATATTAATGTTCACCTTAGAGGACATCACTTGAAGTTGAGTACCAGTTTTTCCAACAACAATCCACACAGACATTTTTTAAGTAACAGAGTGGTCAGAGAATGGATTAAGCTCCCAGAGTTTGTAGTATCAGCCGGAAATACAATTCAATTTAAGAACAGACTTGATAAGTACTTGGAAAAACATAAATGAAAAAAACAATAAGGGAAAAAGGGATACAGGCACTATCAGTTGTCTACAACTGCCTGCCTGCTAATTAATAATAATAATAATATGTCACTTACCGGTCAATAAGACTCCATCCGGAAGCGTGTACACGTCCTGATTTAGTTGTGCGTCGACCACGGCGCTCTCCATCCATGACGATATTATTCCAATCAACGTGATCCTGAAATTACAAGTATATCCAGACATTAGCCATAAATCGCTTCACTCATTGTATTAATGAGTAAAGCGATAAGGGTGAATTTCACCAAATTACAGTGACGAAATTTTTTATTAATATTTAAAGAATCATTAATCGTGATAATATTGGTAACCTTATAGTATGCACTCTAAGAAAACATAAGCATTTCAACAAATAAGTGTACCAGAAACCGGTAAATAAACATTTTATGCAAAAATTTGGAGTAGGGACAGTCCACAGAAATTAGAATTTAGGACTTTGAGATTTTTTTAAATATGATGGTAAATGTGATGAGACAGTTAAAACAATGCATATAAAAATATATGTCACCACAGACTAACATCGCACATCGATTTTCATCTCCGCCGTGCAAAAAACATGAATGGGAAAATCACCCATAAACAAAGAACATCTAAAATCGGTAGTTTAAAAGATTTTAATGTACTTGCATACAGACCTTATTTTCGTCAATGTCAGCAATCGGGTCTACTTGTATATCTCGATTAAATAAAATACAATTTGTCACTTTTATTACATGTAACGGTAAATTATAGTCTGTTAAATCGCAAAGTGCGCGGGGTTGACTCACGTCATCCGCACTAAGCTCCACTGGGCACTGGTACCTTGCTTGCTACATCGAGAAACGCCACGTGCCTGGCTCTGCAGCTGTTGAATCCCTAATGTAACCCAAACGAGATTAGATTACTTGGGGGACTTGACACAGATGCACGGTGATAACCCTCCGGACCAACACTTTTTACCGGGAGACATTTCGATCGCATAATCTTTTTCAGCATAATGTAGGTTGACATAACAGTTCCAGCATAAAGTTTTCACGCATAAATTATGATAAGCAGAGTGGTTTAAACGCATAATGGTATAACTTTAACTTACTCTAATTTTTTTATCATAATTTTAATTAGCAAACATATAAACGCTCGTGGCCCCGCGGTCTCAGTGTTCTGTAAACGATCACTGAGTTACGCAACTTTCACTATGGCTGGTCCTCGGATGGGTGACCACTTTGTGGTATTTACATTTTCGAGCGTTTTCGTGCTTCGGAAGGCACGTTAAGCCGTTAGTCCCGGTTGCCAGTAAAATGGCAGTCGTTAAGCCTGGTTGAAGGCCTTATGGGCGGCTTGAAAATTTCAACAGCTGGTAGCCACAACCTGCGTCTGTATATTTCAACACGGCAATGGGCTCACCACCTATTACGTGGGACAGGAATCCACACGGTGAAAAGTGGGCATATAATATGCCTCTGCCACCCCTTCGGGGATAAGGCGTGATGGATATTTATTTTTATTTATTTATTTATTATACATATAAACGGTATAATTGTTATACGCCTAAAGATAATTTATCATAAAATACAAAACGCATAATGGAGGTATGCATAACCGTTTAAATCATAAATGAATAATAAATTCGACTAAGAATGTTTAAGAAATGATAAGACACCATTATAAATAATCATCTCACTCATAGTCAAATTTGTAAGCAGTAACATATAAAATTATATTTTAAGTTTTATTAATTTTAGACTAGTCTTGAGCACAGTCGTAAATAGGTACGACGACGAGCGAAGCGAGGAGGAATGTTAGGTTACTCGTGACCACTGAATCGCTTGTTTTAATCTACGTACTTCTTTTTGTATGTTTTGTTATGTACTCTATATATAAGTGTTGACATTCAGTATAGTGACTATCGCCATTTTTAATTAGAATAGATATTTCCATCGTAGACAGTTCAAGCTTAGATATAAAAATAAAAATATGGGACTTATTTATATTATGGTATTCTATATTTTTGACTTGCAATCTTTATGCCATAGAGTGAGTTTTAAGTTATGTCTCTATAATTTATGCAACCCAATACGGAGCCCAATTCTGGATCCTTTAAGAGAGGCGTGAAAAAATCGTAAAGTAGGTGTATCTGTGTCGTCAGTCTGAGGGCCGCTTTCGGAGCTGTGAAAGTGGCCATAAACTTTTTTTGGCCACTTTCACAGCATTTGTTTTCGCTACAAATACAAATCTTATTCCTTGCTAAATGAAAATGTAAGTTTACCGGCGGCGTCGTTCACCCTTTGGTCTCTATACGTCTCGAGTATCGAGTACCGACTCAATCCATCGCGAGCGGTTTCCAGTAACCCATTGAAATCCCCATACTCCTTAATTCTTTGATGTCGTTCTAGTACATTTAGAGCTTCTCTCACGCCCTTCCCAGAAGCGCTCTCAATTACTCGCATTTGACGAAGATACCGATCGGTGCGTAAGCAGTAAAACTTATATCTCTATCGCAAGGTTAAGATTCACATACCTAATTAGTAGCTTGTTCATTCCGGTGCACATACACACGTTAATCTACGTTCTGCACGTTACGCGAACTCGCAACAACGACAAGGAATACTCTATTTTCAAAAAAAGAACCGACTCGACCGCCCGTAAGTAATCATTGAATCATAATTTTAATTTCCATAAATTCATTCATTTATAATTTAATTACCAAAAATGTCATTGCTCAACATTAAGTTGTTACACCAAATTGACCTTGACCTTGTAAATTACGTAGATATTTCAACATTTACTGTAAACGGTCGCTCGCGGCTCCGCCCCGTTGGTTAAATTTGACCGTACCTTTTTCCCCACAGGAACCTGTTCCCGGCATACAAGTTAACCAGGGTGACAGCTACATCCGTTCGAGCGTATAGAAGTAACAATCCTCGCAAATTGTCACTTATATAATATTAGTACTGATAATCTAAACTAATATAACAATACGTACTCTGTATTTTGTGAGCTTGTGTCTGTGTCAGGGTTAACATGACCACTACCATCATCATCCGAGCGTCTGTCCCAGTTGCGTCTCGCGACGCCCGGGGTCCGCTTTCCTACATTTTCTCCACCACTTCGCACGGTCGTCGGCATCCCCTGTAGTGAGACCATTGGCACGCATGTCATCCCTTACGACGTCAAGCCAGCACTTCTTGGGTCTTCCCCTTTTACCGGGATCCGGCAGGGCTGACATGGCCAGACATTTGTTTCCCACGTAGACGTGACCATGACCTCTGCCACCCCTTCGGGGATAAGGCGTGATAGATAAATAAAAAAAAAAAAATATCTTCAGGCAGAGCAGAGGTGAATTATACACTCACACTTTGCCAGTAGCGTTGTTAGTCCTACGTAATAGGGGGCAAACCTATTGCTGTCACCGGACACCATTTGGAGAAACTGTATACCCATTCTGTAACCCAAACCAACAACAGTAATCTATATACTAATCGATAAAGCTGAAGACTTTGTTTGTTTGGTTTAACGCGCTAATCTCAATTTTTGTGTTGGATAGCCTATCGAGGAAGGCTACAGGCTATATATCATCATGCTACTACCCTGTAGAGCGGAGCAGTAATCATAAGTTACGACAAATCGGACATTTTTTTATGAACTAAGTGAGCCTTCAGGGTCAAATCCTAAACTATAAGGAATATCGAAAAATGCTCAAAGCAGTCGCAAGCCCGATTTTGATGGATATAAGAACTGCATATTTGGATATTTGAAAAATCAGTAATCCTATCCAGGAATCGAACACAATGATTTAAAAAAAACACAGCCGGGTGAATATTTCATTTCGTGCATATTGCATGGCGCACGATAAATAACAATTTTAATTTTTATTTTTAAGTGTTACCTTGTTTTCGTTTAATTTAAGTAGGCCTGCGTTAGGCGCAATCCTTAAAAATCTTGATTTTTGTTAGAAATGCATGAAATTTTGAAAATAAAAGCCAAAATCTAATCACCATCAGTGTCCCTTTTCCCAGATTTTAATAAATTTATGAGTCTTTCTAAAAAGTCTATTGGGAGAAAGATTTTTTTTAAGACGTTTTCGGTTAGTTGATTAATTAATCCATATTACATTTTAGTAACGTTTACGAAATAGCAAATTAAAATGGTATCATACCACTTAGAAAAATGTCCCTGCACTCACACATAATTACCATTCAAAGACATTTACGACTCAATATTTTCTCATTTACCCACGGTTATGGAATAGATTAAACATAAAAGATTCGCTGACCATCACCGCATTACGGTCGTAAACAACACACCCCTGAAAGTACATATTTTTACTATGAAATTTAGAGTTCTCCTGCTCGAAAACTGGTTTGGTTCAAAACCTTTCTACATACCATTTGCCTTTCAAAAGGTAATTATTTTATGTTCTTTTATTTAATTATTTGCTAGATGTTTCCAATATATATACCTCTATACAGTGTTAAACTTTACAAATCATTACCTATTTAAAATATCCTTTTATTTGCGAAATTATTGAAAATCTCATTACCATTATTATAATTACCATTAATTCCCATTCTTTTTAAAATGGAATGGTAATTAGAAGAAACAAACGGTAATGATTTTTTATTGAGTCTGGATGACGTAGCAATGACAGAGGTGGTAATCTCCCCATCGTGGACGCCAGCGGCTGTCCCAGTGACCAGGCGAGAGCCAAAACTAGACGCTTCGGCTTCACCGGTCACGATCTTCAGCTGCCCAGCGTGTAAAAACAGCGGATGAACAGAACCTCCTCATTAGACTTCCGAAAGACCAAAGTGTATCTCCTACAGTCCTGCGAAACTAGATCCTAGAGGTCCCTTACCGGGGGGAGTATGGGGTACAGTGCACAGTGAAAGTTACCGTGAGGAACCATTGCTTCCGCTGCAGTTAGTCCTGTCACAAAGCAAGCTCTTACCGCTGTCTCACCGCACTACTTTAGTTGCGTTGCTTCAGGTATGGGTAGTGGTTGTTACCGGTCAAGAGCGGCCACGTTCACGACAGGATGGGGGAATAGAGGTTAATGGCCATACTTATCGGCATTCTACAGGTGAATATAAACCACTGCTCTGCTGCTCAGGATCTCCTGCGAATGTCAGAGCCCAGAGCATTGCGCAGTGGACAATCGCCTACCACAAGTAGTTATCAAGGAAGAAGGAAAACTCTTCTTTCTAACTGGTTGCGTAACATGATTGCGATGACGAGAGGTCTATTAGGTTCTATAACGTGGTCACCGTTGCCAAGCCGTACTGAGTCTACCACGGGAGCCCAGTCACCATAGACAGCTTAGCTCTTTTTAGCTTTGGGTGTTGACGCGGACACCTCGCGCCTTGAAATTATTGCTAGGAGCCGATGCTGCGTTGCAGCTGATTGCAGCGGAGTGGTTATCATGGCCGCTTATTTCTCGCCAACCTGTAAGCAATATCAATTCGAACTATGGCTCGCTGAGCAAGACGTCATTCTTACCGCATTTCGTCCCAGTCCTGAAAAATTTCAACGCCTGGGGGTGACAATTGAGGCTCCCGAAAAACCACTTGTAGGGGGAGAACTTCGGCGGTCTGGGTGGTCAATCCATGACCGGAAAAATATAACCACCTGTGTGTGGGCGTGTGCGCGGTTCGATCGTAGATGTATCGTTTGCGACCCCTGATCGCACACGCCGCGTCCAGGGTTGGCATGTGGTGGAAGGAGGGGTCGTTATTCGTTCATAGTTATATTTAGTTTGACGTTTCTCCTCCAACTAGCCACCCACTGGCTATCCTAAATACTTTGGCATACATTGGGCTGTCAAACACCTGAATCAAGGGCTTTCCGGGATGCAGCTATCGTGCAGGCCTGATTCCCGGTGGAGATCGCAATGTGCACGCAGCGTGCATCTCTGCTATCGGTACACCAGGCACTGAGGCCCCAGAGACGAACCACACGAGTGTTACAAGGGTGCCGAAAGGTCCCTCTAGGAGACCATTAAACTGCCCAAGAAATTGGCCCGAAAATAGCTCCTAGAGAATATGGAATGGGACGGCCATCCGCTGGCCCAAACCCCAGCCAATGTTAGGGATTACGTCGAGAACGAAGTGCCCGCAGTCACTAAAAGTGAGCTATAGGTGCTGCGGCTAAGCACCGCAAGAGAATCACTCCGGATTCGGATCCAGGAGTCATACTCCCCCGGAAAGCTATCGGTAGCATTCCGGGGTGAGTATGACTCCTGGATCTCAATGAACGTTGACTATTAAGGTTTTGGCTCATCCTTCAATAAAGACTGGTTTCCCAAGGTGTCGTATACGGGAAAATTGATCCTTATGCAAAACGAGGGCGGCTGGCGGCCTCGCCTGACGGCTATTGGTCGCTCGTATTGCTCGACGAGATATGCAAGCTCTTTGAGCGTATCATTGCAGAGCACTTCGTCGCATATGTCACAGTCATGGGGATTTTGTACACAAGCAGTTTGGTTTCAATGCTGCTCCGATGACGCTATCATGCATGTCAGAGTCCTCGCGGAAGGAGCGTCATCACAGTTGAGGTAGTCATGGCGGTGTCGCATGACATAGTCAACGCCTAGAAATGCTTTAAGAAGACACTCATTTTCATATAGTACCTCCCTGCCTCTAGTGCATTTTCGGGGCTTATCTTTCCGAGGAAGCCATAGCTTACCAAAGCTAGGGCTGGCATGGCGGGAAGTGTTGTGTTTCCCAGGGATCGGTCCTAGGACCACTTCTGTAGAACATCGGCTACGATTGGATGCTGCGCGGTCCGTTGCTGAGAGGTCACTCTCGTGATGGCGCGAGGAGGAATGCATCAAGATGCAATACTAAGGACCACGTCAGGTGTTGCTCCAGTCCTGTGTCAAGGTTATTTTTCTTAGATTTTTTGTATTTACCTTTGATTTTATTTTTAATTACCATTTCAATTAATTTCATTACCATATCTCGAGATCTAATTACAGTATCTGGGAAATCTCATTACCGTTTTAGAAAAGAGTAATTGCTAGGCCTTTCAAAATTAAATTTCTTGCCTTTCGAAATTCAGTTTCTATCATTAAATTCTTTCCGAAAAATTCATAAAAAACATGAATATGTCCATTTATATTTTTATTCTCTAAAACGTCAAATCTGCTCGAAATGAAATATTCACCCAGCCTGTATTATTACCGTTTATTGCCCGTGGTGCACCTGCGTGGTTCACCTGGGTGGACCACGGGCAGTTACACCATTCGATAGTATTGTTAATAAGGATCGAATTCTGGGGAGCAATTATATACAGGAAACTAATGGAAAATGTTGTTCATCATACTACAAAGAGTATTTTTCGTATTTCATTAAAGTTTTCAAGCAATACTTACTTGGACTGTGTGTTGAGGATGGATTTAACAAATGTTGAAATGAAATGAATTTGATTTGATGGTGGCATACTTTATCAATGTTGATTTCCCCACTATTAAGCGTTTAGAAAAATAGTTAACAACCTTAAACAAGGAGGTGGTTATATACACGGCAGCCTCACCTACCGGATGTCACAGACACTTACCGGGCACGGGTGCTTCGGTAAGTTTCTGTCGCGTATACACCGGGAGGTAACACCAGAGTGCCAGCACTGTGGGGACTGCAGCGAGGATACGGTGCTGCATACACTGACGGAGTGTTCAGCGTGAGAGCTGCAGCGCTGGGACCTCGTTGCAAGTCTGGGCGTGGACATTCCTACGCTGGAGACGATGGTGAGAGCCATGATCTCCAGTGGGAGCAAGTGGGAGGCGCTGCGTCTTTTTGCGAGCAAGTTATGCTCGCTAAAAACTCTTCTTCTCGACTTCCGCAGTTTTGTCTTCGCCCAAGACTACCGGCCTCCGTGACCGGGGGCCTGAGTACGGCGGGCGGGCTGCTCGCCATTCTAACAGAAGCAGGTCATGGAAAGTGGCGAAGCGTGAGGGTTACACGCACGCCCTTCACCCTATCAAGGAAGTGTTATAACACCCCACACCTGATAACACTCGAACCCCCCAAAGAGGCAGAATAACACCCGAACTCCCCTGAACGAGCCTGCGGTAATCGACAAAGACTGTCAGCCCTGGGGCTATCCTTCCGAGGGCTCACCCGGGACTCTTGGCTATAGACAGATGAAAGGGAAACGTGTGATTTTAGTCGGTAGGAGTCCGGTAAAGCATCCATGAGGATTTCCACACGAAAAAAAAACTAATAAAGCCACGAATACGTAATGAAGATTTAGAAATTGCTATTTTAACCTATTTTGAGTCATTCTCCACTGATTCCACTCGCAATGCAGCTAAAAACATTCGAGCATCTCAAACTACCAAATGTAAAGTTTAAAAAAAATACAAATATAAATGTTAACGTTCCGGACGCCTTGTGCAACAGTTACATCCAGGACTACATAACTTAGGACATTGTTCCTGAGATAAAAAGTAGCCTATGTGTTATTCTGATAAAATAAAAATAAATAAATATCCATCAGAGGCATATTATATGCCCACTTTTCACCGTGTGGATTCCTGTCCCACGTAATAGGTGGTGAGCCCATTGCCGTGTTGAAATAGACAGACGCAGGTTGTGGCTACCTGCTGTTGAAATTTTTCAAGCTGCCCATAAGGCCTTTAAACAGGCTTAACGACTGCCATTTTACTGGCAACCGGGACCAACGGCTTATTTTACGGCCCTGTGTTATTCTGATAGATAAGCTATATATATATAATATATAGTTATGGTAAAGAACGAAATTAAAAACAGTTTGCTAGGCTATCACCGGCGACTGCGACATCACCCCAATCCCCTGGCTTCACAACTAACACATCGAGGTTATAGGAAAAGATTAAAAAGGAAAGACATAATCAGTGACGACTGAGCCCATTGGAAATAAACGGGGAGATGTTCCCACTGGAGAGCACACTCACTCACCTAATTACCCTCACACAATCTGCTTATAGTAGAACTGATTGCAGATAACAGAACACAAAAAAAAGGTAAAGTTTATTTAAATTCCATTCAGTAGTTTTACGTGCAAGTAACAAACATCCATACTTACAAACTTTCGCGTTTATAATATTAGTAGGAGTTTATGATGATATATTTAATAACAAATTTATGCTTTATGTACAAGTACCAAATAAAATGTCCCACACTCATTATACTCATTTTTTTTAAATAATATTAAAATCAAAAAGTCATAATGTTATGTTCCTGTCTTCGGCAGCTAGTCACCGTTGTTCTTCAGAACATATCTTCCGTCCGCGCTAAACATTCTCCTCAAGTACACAATTTCATTCAATTGCTCTAAACGTTGCCGGTTTACCCAAATCTTGCTTTTAGTTCTTACTTTTTCTTTATCAAATACCCGATTCTTAGATTAACATGCAGCGAAGACCTTTACTTTTATATTAGTGACTAATGCCTGAAGGTCGGCTTCTAATGAGACCATCACTACCGCATCATCAGCGTACAACCTCCAAATCATAATCTTATAACTTTTGCAGCCAAACTTTTGCACAACTATCCAGATACACTATGAAAAGCCAGGCGGACATAACACAACCCCGTTTGACGCCCGAACAGAAGTCAAAAAGAGGCGCCAGGTGAACATCCCCCTTGGTCGCACGCAAGCTTTACAGTCCGTATAAAGAGACTATATCGCCAGCAGCAGCTGGCCGTCCACACCATATTCTGCCCGGATATGGTGTAGACGGCCAGCCAGGCCACACGGACGAGTACCACAGAGTTTCTCTCACAACGTTATCAAATGCTTTCTTTAGATCCAATAAAGCGCAAAAAACCTTCGCGTTAAAATGTTGGGATTATTAATTGAATGAATGAATGATAAATGTTTATTCATGTAGGTCACAAAGTAACACTTATGAACGTCAAGATTATAGCTTCTACATTTACATTTACTGCCAGATTCACAAAGCAATAGGTAGAGCCTGAGGAAGAACCTGGCAATAAAACTCATGGCCACTCTTTTCTAACCGCCAGTAATTACATTAGTTTGAGTTACATGATGTGTTACCAATTATATAGTAATGAATTTATACAAATCCAAAAAACAAAATCAATGTTGTGTTTAAAATCATATCAAAATTAGAGCTATTCTAGTTGCCAGTTCTAAGGGCAGCCTACACTTTAAGAAGAAGAATCTAGCAAGAAAGTAAATGAATTTAAAATGTAGGTATGGCTTACAACATTAAAATTAAAATTACACTTACATTGTTCCTTTGGATTTATGTGAGAACAGTCGACTAAACTTAGTTTGCCTTAAATTATAATTATATTATTTGTAAAAATTGCTATTTTATTTACATGAAATGTCATACATGGTTTAAGGCTACTAACATAAAGTAAAAACTTAAATAAAAAGCGCTCGTAGCCCTACTAACTCGGTTTCTGTAAAATATCACTGATTTAAGAAACAGTCTCGGATTTTGGATGGATGACCGCTTTGTAGCATTTTCATTTACCAGCGTTTTCGTGCTTCGAAGGACACATTAAGCTGTTTGTCCCGGTTGATGGTAACGTTGCAATCGACACTCGTTAAGTCAAGTGAATACCTTTTGAGCGACTTAAAAATTACAACAGCGATTCGCTACAATCTGAGCCTGTCCATTTGAACACAGGCATTGGGCTCACCACAATATGCCTCTACCACACCTTCAGGGATAAAGTCCTAGCTAATAAATTTATAAATATACTTAAATAATTAATACTGAAAGCATAAAACAATAACTATTTTAATAATTTATGCGAAGCGAAGCTTCAATATAACAACTGCACTGATTACTTCAGCCAGTGGCAGACGGTAAGTTTAAGCTTCAGAATCTATTGATCAAATTTGTTTATAGGTAAACATACATTGACCGGCCCACTGGCTCAGTTGGTTATATAACTGCTTTCTTAGGTTCGATTTTATACTACTTACAGGGATAATTCTAACGCTTCTGTGAAGTGTAGGTACTTTATTTTATATTAAAACTCTCATATATTTTATTTATCTATCACGCCTTATCCCCGAAAGGGTGGCAGAGGCATATTAGTATATGCCCACTTTTCACCATGTGTATTCCTGTCCCACGTAATGGGTGGTAAGTCCATTGCCGTATATAACTCTCATATATATACACTATATAAAGCTAACTCCGGGCGTCGCGAGATGCAACTGGGACAGACGCTCGGATGATGATGGAATGCTTACTGCTCTCATAAATACACTGTGCCATTGCGAAAAAATAGCAAGGGTAGCGAAACGAAAAAACCTAACACAGGTCCTTTACTTACCTTACCTTAGTAAGCGCCAGCGCGCGACTGATCAGGCCTCAGCGTCGCGAATCTGATATTATTTAACATTTATTCTATAAAAATCACTGTATATAGTCAAAATAAGCCATTATGTCTATAAATATTCAGTAGCTATAGTTGTGTATAAAAATTTCATGAAAATTATCTGTAGTTTAGATTTGGCATTGAAAAAACATTTCGAAAGGGGGCAACTTTGGGATGTTTTTGTATCAAGTGAAGTTTATTAGATTTTGTAACAGAAGGCCATTTTGACTAGCTTAAATCCTTAACTAACATATATCTCTTTTTCAGAATCAAAAACCCTTTCTTCTACGATTAGCATTGTTTTAAAAAACTCAAAAGCGTGGCCTCGGCAGCAATACCAAGCCTTAATTGTTAGTGCGGTATTTTGAAGGACAAAGTACTTTATTTCAAAATTTACGATGAAACATTGACCTTGTTTAAATATGTCGAAATTTTAAATGAACTATTTAAAGAGTCGGATAATTTGCCTTTAGCCCAGACAATCCAATTATTGTTTGAACAAGATGGAGCCCCAGCCAAAAATAGCCGCAGTGAAAAAATTCTGGCTCAGCAATTTGGCGAAAACTTGATTGGAACACATGGTCCTGTGCCGTGGCTAGCAAGTTCACCGGATCTTACCCCCTTGGATTACGTTCTTTGGGGTGCCTGGTAAAGCAGTTTCACATTCAAATGGTATGAAAATTTTAAATTAAGAAATTTTAAATGTTGTGTTTCCCTATTTTTTGTCTTAAACGTAATTCCAGGGCACACCTCTCTCCATCTTTGATAGTATTGGGATCCTCGGTGTTGAGATCATTAGTGACATCCAATGCCGTAGTCATCTAGAGGACAAATTAGAAAAATCATGAAAATACATTGAAGCGCTCGTGGCCCCGCGGTCTCCGTGTTCTGTAAACGATCACTGAGTTACGCAACTTTCACTATGGCTGGTCCTCGGATGGGTGACCACTTTGTGGCAATTACATTTGCGAGCGTTTCCGTGCTTCGGAAGGCACGTTAAGCCGTTGGTCCCGGTTGCCAGTAAAATGGCAGTCGTTATGCCTGGTTGAAGGCCTTATGGGCGGCTTGAAAATTTCAACAGCAGGTAGCCACTAAATAAAAAAAAATCGGATAACATTTTATTTACAACAACCGAAACATGATTTTAAGTGCAGTTTAGTTAGATAGTTTAAGAGTGCAGTAAATATTAATTTTGGTATAACACCTTCAAATAACCGTAGTCCGAGACTACCAGGACTTTAATTGGTCGTGCTAATTAGTGTCTAGCACATAAGACCTTTTAACCTTTTGTTACCACCTCACTAAAAGGGCAACGGGTTCCAAATTTCTTTCAAATTTAACATCTAAAATAGACACAATGTATTTTTTATATATTAAATTTGTTCCGCCCTTTAGACCCACCCACAGAAGAAGCGCTCGTGGCCCCGCGGATTTAGTGTTCTGTAAACGATCACTGTGTTAGCAACTTTCCCTATAGCTGGTCCTCGGATGGGTGACCACTTTGTGGCATTTACATTTGCGAGCGTTTCCGTGCTTCAGAAGGCACGTTAAGCCGTTGGTCCCGGTTGCCAGAAACATGGCAGTCGTTAAGCCAAGTTGAAGGCTTTAAGGGCGGCTTGAAAAATTTCAACACCAGGTCCTTCAACCTGCGCTTGTCCATTTCAACACGGCAATGGGCTCACCACCTGTTACGTGGGACAAAAAGTGCATACGGTGAAATGTGGGCGTATAGTATGCCTCTGCCTACCCCTTCGGGGATAAAGGCATGACAATATGTATATATGTACCAGTATATGTACTTATAGTAATGCATAAAGTAGAAACACTAATCAATGGGTTCCTGAGGTGGGACGCAAAACAAACAACTGAATTCAGATTTATAATATAATCACAAAAATTGTACACACCTTATTTACGGAATCGTAGAAAAAAATTCAATAAAAATATATAAACACAGTAGTAGCAAGATAACACGATGCTTTTTATATAAAAGTACTAGCTTTGCCCCCCGGCTTCGCTCGTGAAATTCTTGGAACACCCGTTGTATCCATGCCCCTTATAAATATTTAAAAACATTCATTTTATCTCCTATTTTACATCCTTAAGGGTAGAATTTTTGAAAATCCTGTTACACCTTTTTACTTTTTTTTTCAAAAGAAAGTATGCAAAATTTGGTGTTGCTATCTTTGAAAATGAAGACTCTCCCGTACAAACTTAGAACCCCGACTTAACCCCTTTATAGGTAAAAATAGGCAAAACCGCGATACGTAGGTACGTAGTTTTATGTTTATAAGTTTGTAAATGTTGAACTTTTATACAAAAGCTTCTTCCTTATTTTTCCCCCTTTAGGTTTGGAATTTCAAAAGACCCTTAGTGGGAACCTACTATATAATGGTAGCTTACCCTAAAAAAATTAAGTATTTTGGTCCAAGGGCTTCGTCTGGACGTTGATTATAAGAATGAGTCACCCACTAATTTTATCAATAAAAAAGCAACCTCTATTTTACCTCCTTAAAGGTAAAAATTAGGAAAACTGCGATACACATGTCTATTCATTTCTAATGAGGAATAGGGATACGTAATTTCATGTATCTAACTTTGAAAATGACAAAAGTTCATGCAAACGTTCATGCCTTATTATACCATTAGGGGTGGAATTGAAAAAAAATCCTTACTTATTGGGTGCCTACATTATACGGGTAGCTTACATTAAAAATTTAAAATTCCTAGGTGCAAGGGTTTCGGCTGGGCATTGATAGATGAGTGAGTCACACGTAATTTTATGACAAGTATTAATTTTAACCTATTACTTTGAACGATACTTGTTATTTCTTTCTGGTTCTAGGTCCGGTACTTGTATCCCAGGACACGTACTCGAGAATTCGCAGCTACAATCAGCAATGTCTTATATACTCACGGTAGTGATAGGCGTTGACCAAGCGACACCCTTAGCGATATTAAGATTCTGGAAAACCCTATACCAACTCGGCTGGCCTGCGCTGGTGCAGCGTCGGGCAGTAACGTTAGACACACTCTAGATTGCCCAGGATAATAAAAATTTCACATACTAATTTTTTACATGTTTTGAACTTCATTTTAATCACATACAAAATATTACACAGCGTGGCCGCGGGCAAACGCTAGTACAAAAATACAAACAGTAATACTGAATTCCATATCGGAACGGACAAGGAACGCAACGTATAGGGTTAAATAATATTTTTTATAGATAAATCTATTATTTTAATATTTTTTAATAAAAATAAATAGTTATGTAATATAATATGTATTAGAATTGATAAATAACGCAATGATGGGATATGCGAAAACCAGATCAAGCGAGAGGACTGAACAGACCAGCAAATATCAATGCATCTGGTGACATCGTCTGCAACGTAAATCCTCATTCTGTGCCGATGACACGCCCGCCTGCCTGGGTGACGTAGCGTGAGCTGGCAGCCATCACCCTTGACACACACGAGTTGTATAAATTAGTGTATGTCATCGTTTGATATTAAAAACATAATATATTTGGATATTCCTGTGAAACTACACGATGTGGCTATACGGCAAATGCTAAATTATCATCATTTTTTGTTGTTGAGTAAAAAATCAACAACTCTTTCGCCGATAGCAATGGTCACAGCTGAGGGATTAGCATGCGGCAACCTGGGCAGTACACTGAGGTCTGCGACGCGAAGACGCTTTACACCGAGCACTCTCAGCTCCGAATCCAGTACTCTGCCTAAAGCTGCTGTGCCCACTGCGTGGTATGGTGCAAACGTCATGTGCCGCACATAGCATCGCCAATATTTCTTTTTATCTACCTCATAGCGAGGACAATCTGGCAATACCAACCTTAACAATGAAACATTTTGTTCGACGAAGGTGCTCGTCTCTACGAGTTGTTCAAAAATACCGATAGAGCGTACTATCTCATCCACATCGCGGCTGTCTCCTAGATAGTTCGGGTATATAGCTGGAGGCTCTAATGGGTCTCTACTAGCTAACTGCACGTTGCCCATTGATCGTGGTGATAAGAGAATAGGCGACAGCACGATGAATCCATAGTCTTTATTCACCTCCATTAATTTATCGATGGTATTATCATCCAGATTCGTCGTTTGCTTGAACAGTTTTGTCACAAGGGAAATTATATTTCTTTCTATGTATGCGATAATAATTTGTAAGTTTGGCACATTACAATCACTGCCATTTGAACTTTTGCTGAGTAACTTCTTTTGCCTGAAATCATAGCAATGAGTGTTGGCAAAGACGGAGACGTCGGTGAGACCATTTGATGTTAGTGCACCTTTGTTTGCTACTAAAAGTTCAATTAACGGCGGTATTTTCGATGTCACAATTTCTATTTTACCGAGAGGCCCCAAGGTTTGTTTAACTTGCAGCAAAATTAAACAAGATATGTGGTCTATCATTCCAGACCCAACAGGGATATCTACTTTGACTGGAATGCCCATATTTTTTAAATGATTAGCTGGTCCAATACCCGATAGCATCAATATCTGTGGAGTTCCAATTGCCCCTGCACTTAATATAACTTCTTTCCGAGCATATAAGTTTAAGTTTCGGAAACCTTGAATGGCAGTGACACCCGCGGCAATCTTATTATTGTTGATAATTACTCCAGTACACATGGTATTTTTAGCCACATTTAGTCTTTTCTTGACGTCTTCTCTAGCTAGATATCCTCGTGCTGTACTCATTCTTTCTCCTTTGTACACATATCCCACTAATTTAGAGACACCGATTTGTGACTCAGCATTCACATCTGGGTTATAGGGAAAGTGTAGAGATCGAAATCCTGTAATTAATCTGGAGTGCCACGGGTTTTGGGGGTCATTAAAAAAACCGATCCGCATAGGTCCAGTTGTGTTATGATAATGTTTGGAAGATGTCTGAAGTTGACTGAGATCTTGCAAGCCTTCGAACCGAAGAAAATAGGGCATGAGTTCATCGAAGCTCCAGCCAGGAGTAGTTATTGTATCATAGTCCACCCTGTTACCACGCGAGTACAACATGTAGTTGATGGAAGTAGACCCGCCAAGACACTTGCCGCGACTAAAGCGGCACTGTTTGCCGACTGATGAGAGACATGATACGTTGTTCGATAAAGTCTTGTACTGCCAGTCTAGACGGGAACCCAATAGTGCCATTGCCGCACTTGGTACCTAAAATAACGTCATAATGTTTTAAAGTTAAACTGTTGGAGGTAGCTGCGATGTCAGTGACAAAAATCAATGAATATATTAACTCGTTTAAAATTGATCTTTATTTTTCTTAATAATAAAATTAATATAATGTTCACCAGTTTTGCTAAAGCAACAGAATAAAGGTAAAGCTAAAATGTAGCATAGGAACTGAGGCAACATTTTAAGACTGTTTTTACGATATTCAAAAATTATAATGACAATATGCCAAACACTTTTGTTGCTGACTGTGCTGCGCTGACTGTGTGTTTGATTCCCATAAATTGTAGCCTATCTTATATACCCTTAGCGCACCACATAAAAATATTAAAATGTACATATATACATACATACATACATATTGTCACGCCATAATCCCCGAAGGGGTAGGCAGAAGCATACTATACGCCCGTAATTCACCGTATGCATTTTAATAATATTAAAAGAAAGACAAAAATACCATAAAAAGTATGGCAATATTTCCGATTACTACTCCTTTTTGGTGCTGCGTATATAACCGAGCTAAGCGTTACAAAACTGAATGCTATGAGTGTTATATAGAAAAAATGGAATTATCTATTATTATAAGGAAACCCAAACCTATATAAAAAGTCAAAATACTTTTTAATAAATATAAAATATTAGTTGACACCCGTGGCTCTGCACGCGTGGTGAAGATTTTCCGTTCCCGTTCTAGTACCGTAAAATAATAAGTTCTAAGTACTCTGACGGAAGCAGCAGTGATGAAAAGTGAGCCGGTCACGATGCTGCGCTGTTTACCGCCGCACCCTCCAAACGTGTACGATTGACTGAATCCGCGGAACAGCGACTTAGCTAAAAATGCTTAGCAAATGGCAAGCGGGGTATAGGCGCAAACGGTAAGATAGCGCGTCCATCGGTTAAATCCTCCCAGGTTGGTCGTCATGACGGTAGTTTAGGTAAGCTACAAACTTATGATAAGCCAAAAAAAAATCATTCATAACATCATATGAACATATATTATCTAATTGTGTATATTGCAATCAAGCCTATTTTATTTATACCTGTGACAAATTTAAGGCACTATTGATGTTTGAAAAAATAGAAAATGTTAAAAAAATAATTATGACAAAGTTGTCTTCGCTCAGGTCATCAAGTCGCTCAATGCCGGTCCATGTAGAATCTGCAAAAACCACATAATTAAATATTAGATACATAAATCAACACAAAATATTAACAATAACACTTAAAGTTCGCCAACGAGCTCCAATGCTGATTCTTTAAGCACTGATGAGTCAGCATTGACAGTTCCTAATGTATCTTTGTCGGCTGTGCTTCCAGTCCAGGTGTTGCTATGTACTGCAGAATTTGAACTTGTTGGTCCTATTATTTATTTATTGCATGGAAGACTTACAGCTACACATAACTAAATAGTTATTATGGATAGCTATATAAAGACCATTTACAAGTCCTCGCTCATAGTTGCAGACTAATTAGGTACAAAAATGTGAGCTTTAAATTATTAAACATGTTAAAAAAAAACCTCGGTATTACAGTTACACATAGATCACACAAGGCAAAATGATAGGTAACTATACCTTGATTTTTTTCTTTATATACTAGAATGACATTTCTGTGTGTCATAATTTCATTTTAATGTTGCAAGTTTGCAACCGTAGTGCCTTACTTAGTCGATTTAGTTTATGAATCGAATCACTCGACTAGTAGGAAAGACAGTTTCAGGCATTAGTCACTAATATAAAAGAGGTGTGTGAAAGTAAAGGTCTTTGCTTGAATGCAAATAAAACTAAGGTTCTAGTATTTAAAAGAGATAACGTAAGAACTAAATGCAAGATTTGGGTAAACCAGGAACGTCTAGAGCAAGTGAATGAAATTATGTATTTAGGGAGTGTGTTTGGCGCGGACGAAAGATGTGTTTGGATGTGGAACGTTGCTTTGTCTCATTTTGTAAAGCGGCAAGGCATCGTTAATGAAGCACGACTAGCGATTTATAACGCAGTGTTAGTGCCAACTTTGCTTTTCGGTAGCGAAACCTGGGTATTTTTCACACACAATTTTCGAAGTTATCAAAAATGAGTTGATCAAGGGGCCGACCGAATACGTAACGAAGTGATGCTCAATTTGGCAGGTTTGAATGAAAGTGTCAGCGTTTAGCTGAAAAAGGGCGTGCTTCGTTAGTTTGGACACGTCCAACGAATGAGTGAGGAACGATTGACGAAGAAGCTATATTGTGCGAAAGTAGAGGGTAGAAGGAGTCAGGGTAGGCCGAAACTTGATTGCTCAAAAACGGAAAAGTCAAAAATACTCGGATACCCAGAAGTGCATGCATGAAGCGATTGATGAATCTGCAAGAAGCGAAAGAAGTATGCATGGATCGATAAGCCTGGCGATCTGTCCTCTCTGACTACCCCGTCGGGGATATAGGGTGAAGACAGTTATTATTTTTGCTCTTGGACGACGATAGCACTGCGGGAGCAAGCACGTCATGTCGCGAAAGAGGCGGCGTAGAGGTAGCGGGTAGTAACTCTCCAAGCCGATCCGCAGTATGTCGTCGTAAACAAATTCGATACGTTATTAGGTGACAAACGAAACAAGCGCTATAGTGCTCAAAAAAAACTTATGTAGTTTTGGGAATTGATGTTTTCACTGTTTAATATGTTAAAAGATATAAAGAAGAATGTGATACTGACTTCGCCAAAACGATCTGGCCATAGGCTGTCTTTTAAAGACAAGTTTGACGAGTTCACATTTTCTGCCATTTAACGCAAAGCGCACAGTATTAACAACGTCGTTTATAAACTTTTAGTCAGAGTGAAATCCGATTTGTTGCTGATCCAGAGCGTACCTTTTTTCTCGTGCGTTTCAAACAAGTAACTTGCGATGAACGAAATCGCGTATCTAAACACATATATACGCAATATCCGAATAAAACTGCATGACTTAAATTAATTAAATTCTAAAATTTCTCAAAACATAGTACTACGTACAGAAGTGTCACACCCTAACAAAAGTCCGTTTTAGGTATGAAAATATACCTAGACTCGCCGCCTGCAAGCAAATTTGATACTTATAACAACGCGCACGAACGGTGAGTTTTCTTTGCGCGCCAGAGTTTTATGACCGAGCTGCGAAGTGCGTGCGGGGTTGTCACTTGAGAAGTGTTGTACCTATACTCTGATTTTTTCCTTTATATACTAGAATGAACTCCAGTGGAGCTGTTTGTTGTTCTAACAGATACAAGCCCCGTAGGCTACTTCACTGGCATCTGTACAAGAATAGATCTGAATTTAAATTGGATTCAAAGTCAAAACGTATCTTGGTATTATTAATTTTGCAAGACTGTTAATGTTATTTCAAAATTGCTATTTGCTTTAACGTCGCTAGGGTACTAGATGATGCCAATCGCATTTTAGAGCCACAAATGTTGAATTAAGATCTTGGTAATAATCGTAAATGCTGACAATAAGCCCAAAGGATCAAACGTGACTTCTACACGCCGACCCTGTGTTCAAGTCATCTACATAAAAAAATTTAGAGAATCATCTAAGCTAGGTATCTGATTGGCACATGATAGCTCGTAGCGGCTAATGACACTCGGCTCGCACGACAGTCGCACTCTAAATAAATCAACTATACTCTGATTTTTTTTCTTTATAGACTAGAATGACATTTCAGTATGTCATTAACATTTTTAATGTTGCAAGAGTGCAAGAATAGTGCCTTTCTTAGTCGATTTCGTTTATGAATTCGTACGATTTTTTTAATTTTGAGTGATTCGCACTCGACTAAAAGGAAAGGTTTTTAAAATTACTATCAATATGCATACTACATACAAATAATGTTATAATTATTTCTTAACTAATATTTTTGCTCTTGGACACACGACGACGACTTGGCGACACGAAACCCTTCCCCATCAACGTCGGGGTACACCAGGGCTCTGTCCTTAGTCCGTTCTTGTTTAGCGTGATATTAGAAGTGATGTCAGACAGCATCAGGAACTCACATGAGCAGCCTCCGTGATTGTTCGTGTATGCTGATGATATCGCGCTGGCAAACGCGGACAGGGGCAGGTTGGTACGACGTGTGAAGGCGTGGAAGGAGATGTTTGAGAACGACGGTCTGAAACGTAATGTGGCGAAGACCGAGTACTTGGCATTAAACTCTACAGATCCCACATCCGTCCGCATAGGCGATGATTTGGTCGAGCGCACGGACCAGGTTAAATACCTGGGATCTGTATTTCACGAGTCTAGTGACATCGATTGCGACGTCAAGACGCGCATTGCTGCTGCGTGGTCCAAGCGGCGGGAGATGACTGGTGACATTTGTGACCCAAATATGCCGGTCAGGTTGAAGGGTCAGGTCTACAAAACCCTCATTAGACCTGTCCTTTTACATGGCAGTGAGGCGTGGCCACTACTGGAGTGACACTAGCAGGAGCTGCGTGTCACGGAAATGAGGAACTCTCGCATCCGCGGCAGCCTTCACGTCCGTGACATTGCAGATAAGCTGCAAGAGTCTCGCCTTCGCTGGTATGGTCACGTCTTGCTGCAGCCGCAGGGCTACGTGGGAAATAAATGTCTGGCTATATCGGCCCCGCCGGGTCCCGGTACGAGGGAAAGACCCAAGAAGTGCTGGCTTGACGTCGTAAGGGATGACATGCGTGGCAATGTTCTCACTACAGGGGATGCTGACGACAACCGTGCGAAGTGGAGGAGAAAATGTAGGAATGCGGACCCCTAAACCGGGCATCGCGAGACGCAACTGTGTCTTTTTTCAAATTAAAACAATGAAATCTGCCAGAAAATACCATACCGCTATACATCTACCTTCTTCGCTCCCGATCGGTTTAACGTATACCTACCTATTCAACAAGCTTTGCTACGTTGTTGTTTGAGTGTCACTGTTTGGTTTTATGCTTGTTGTATTATGTAAAACATCATGCAAAACATTGAAGCGAGTACTGCAGTTATGCCTCCAAGAAAAAAAACACCGGGTTGCTTTGAGCGTCAGGGAAGACAGTGTTACATAACTTGTTAAATGCGTTTCCAATGAGGAGGAAAGCTAATTCGATATGTTATTAGAAAAACTTATAAAACTTATAAAATTTTGTGGATTGGTGTTTCCACTGTACACATATATACGCAATATCCGAATAAAACTGCATGACTTAAATTAATAAAATTCTAAAATTTCTCAAAACATAGTACTACGTACAGAAGTGTCACACCCTAACAAAAGTCCGTTTTAGGTATGAAAATATACCTAGACTCGCCGCCTGCAAGCAAATTTGAAACTTATAACAACGCGCGCGAACGGTGAGTTTTCTTTGCGCGCCAGAGTTTTATGACCGAGCTGCGAAGTGCGTGCGGGGTTGTCACTTGAGAAGTGTTGTACCTATACTCTGATTTTTTCCTTTATATACTAGAATGACATTTGGAATGTTGCCGCTTTATCGCAATAAAAATATAGTGACGTGACCAAAAATAATAGGTGGTTAGTTGATTATTTTAAAATTGTGTCTATGCAAATTCAAGGAGTATTGAATGAGAAGTTTCAGAATTTAATTAATTTAAGTCACGCAGTTTTATTCGGATATTGCGTATATATGTGTACAGTGGAAACACCAATCCACAAAATTTTATAAGTTTTATAAGTTTTTCTAATAACATATCGAATTAGCTTTCCTCCTCATTGGAAACGCATTTAACAAGTTATGTAACACTGTCTTCCCTGAAGCTCAAAGCAACCCGGTGTTTTTTTTCTTGGAGGCATAACTGCAGTACTCGCTTCAATGTTTTGCATGATGTTTTACATAATACAACAAGCATAAAACCAAACAGTGACACTCAAACAACAACGTAGCAAAGCTTGTTGAATAGGTAGGTATACGTTAAACCGATCGGGAGCGAAGAAGGTAGACGTATAGCGGTATGGTATTTTCTGGCAGATTTCATTGTTTTAATTTGAAAAAAGACACAGTTGCGTCTCGCGATGCCCGGTTTAGGGGTCCGCATTCCTACATTTTCTCCTCCACTTCGCACGGTTGTCGTCAGCATCCCCTGTAGTGAGAACATTGCCACGCATGTCATCCCTTACGACGTCAAGCCAGCACTTCTTGGGTCTTTCCCTCGTACCGGGACCCGGCGGGGCCGATATAGCCAGACATTTATTTCCCACGTAGCCCTGCGGCTGCAGCAAGACGTGACCATACCAGCGAAGGCGAGACTCTTGCAGCTTATCTGCAATGTCACGGACGTGAAGGCTGCCGCGGATGCGAGAGTTCCTCATTTCCGTGACACGCAGCTCCTGCTAGTGTCACTCCAGTAGTGGCCACGCCTCACTGCCATGTAAAAGGACAGGTCTAATGAGGGTTTTGTAGACCTGACCCTTCAACCTGACCGGCATATTTGGGTCACAAATGTCACCAGTCATCTCCCGCCGCTTGGACCACGCAGCAGCAATGCGCGTCTTGACGTCGCAATCGATGTCACTAGACTCGTGAAATACAGATCCCAGGTATTTAACCTGGTCCGTGCGCTCGACCAAATCATCGCCTATGCGGACGGATGTGGGATCTGTAGAGTTTAATGCCAAGTACTCGGTCTTCGCCACATTACGTTTCAGACCGTCGTTCTCAAACATCTCCTTCCACGCCTTCACACGTCGTACCAACCTGCCCCTGTCCGCGTCTGCCAGCGCGATATCATCAGCATACATGAACAATCACGGAGGCTGCTCATGTGAGTCCCTGATGCTGTCTGACATCACTTCTAATATCACGCTAAACAAGAACGGACTAAGGACAGAACCCTGGTGTACCCCGACGTTGATGGGGAAGGGTTTCGTGTCGCCAAGTCGTCGTCGTGTGTCCAAGAGCAAAAATATTAGTTAAGAAATAATTATAACATTATTTGTATGTAGTATTCATATTGATAGTAATTTTAAAAACCTTTCCTTTTAGTCGAGTGCGAATCACTCAAAATTAAAAAAATCGTACGAATTCATAAACGAAATCGACTAAGTAAGGCACTATGCTTGCACTCTTGCAACATTCAAAATGTTAATGACATACTGAAATGTCATTCTAGTCTATAAAGAAAAAAAATCAGAATATAGTTGATTTATTTAGAGTGCGACTGTCGTGCGAGCCGAGTGTCATTAGCCGCTACGAGCTATCATGTGCCAATCAGATACCTAGCTTAGATGATTCTCTAAATTTTTTTTATGTAGATGACTTGAACACAGGGTCGGCGTGTAGAAGTCACGTTTGATCCTTTGGGCTTATTGTCAGCATTTACGATTATTACCAAGATCTTTATTCAACATTTGTGGCTCTAAAATGCGATTGGCATCATCTAGTACCCTAGCGACGTTAAAGCAAATAGCAATTTTGAAATAACATTAACAGTCTTGCAAAATTAATAATACCAAGATACGTTTTGACTTTGAATCCAATTCAAATTCAGATCTATTCTTGTACAGTAGCATACGGGGCTTGTATCTGTTAGAACAACAAACAGCTCCACTGGAGTTCTTAAAGTTAGACTATTCACTGCAAAGGGCCTATTAAGCCCGAATTGACAATCCCGAGGTTAGAGATGATGGGTGCTTTACTCGGTGCACGTTTATTTGAAAAAGTTAAGTCTTCTTTAAGACTTTCTATTTCTCAATCTGTATACTCGTGTGATTCGACTATAGTTTTAGGGTGATTAAAACACAACCTAAGATGTTGAAAACATATCTGTGTAATAGAATACATGAAATAAGAAACTTAACTGATGAATTATTATGGCGTCATATACCTACCAGTTGTAATCCTGCTGACTTGGCGTTGGCGTCCTAATCAGTTGGCTGGCAATAACATAAGGTGGAATGGCCCATCTTTCCTACTTAAACCTGAGAATGAATGCCTTGCAATACACAGTGTCACGTGCTACCTGAAATAAAAAAATGCATGATATTAGAATATGTGAATGTAATCGTTCCGTTTGAAAGGTTTTCTAAACTTTGTAAGCTTCAGAGAGTGTTTGCCTTCGTTTATATAATAACTGTACACTAGTTTTAAGTTTAACCTCAAATAAAAGAAAAATGGTTAACTTACAGCTACAAAGCTAAAAAAATCATTAACGATTCTGGCTAAGCAGTCACAAAATGGATCTTATGCTGCAGATATTCAATCACTTTTAACTTGAAAATTCTTACCTTTTAAGTCAAAAATCTTACCGTTAAGTCCATTTCTTGATGAGAATAATATTTTGCGGTTCGCATTCAAAATGCTTCACATTGTTCAAATAAAAAAATACATCCGATATTGGTAGGTTCGAAACATACATTTACTAATCTCTTATTTGAAGCAGAGCATATTTGCCTGCTACACTGTGGTCCACAACAATTGTTAAGCTCGATACGGGTTAATTTTTGGGCAATCGGAGGTCGAGCTCTAAGTAGCAAAATAGTTAAAAGAATGCATAAATTATAAGCGTCTAAAGGCACAGACTTACCCCAATAATGTGAAATTTCAATTTCATCACCATTTGAGAACTGTTGCACAGATTTCGCGGGACCATTTGTTATTACCGCAGGGGTCGCTGAGCAAAAACCACAAAGTGTTACTTATGTAGTGTTGTTTGTATGTGCACAAAAGTGGTGCACTTCGAAGTTGTGAGCGATCTTAGCACTAATGCCTTTCTGTTGTGTTTGCGTAGGTTTATCGCTTGTAGAGGGAAACTTCAAACTATCTTTTGTGACAATGGTAAATAATTTGTGAGTGCAAACAGCGAACTCCGAAAGTTACTTAAGTCTCCCATTTTCAGAGTCTCTGCTATTGGCAAAAAGGTTGCCAGAGCATAGGATACAGAAAGCGTACAGGAGTCATAAAGCATCCACTGTCTTGGTTATATTGGCCGCATTTGACACGGCGTGGTTATGAGCGGCAAATTAACTCGACATGACCATGATGAATTATGGGATCTGCTCCACTTTTTCAAAAATTGCGTCAATTTTATCTGTAACAGGGCGACCAGAGCGAGGTGCATCTCAAAATTCTCGGATTGAGCTACTCTTGCTGACACTGCATTAGGTCCATAAACGTCACAATTTTTTTTCGCAGCTTGCGTTGCATTTTTCCCCTTTTTATAATAAAACTTTAAAATGTATCGAATTTCTTCATTAGATTCACTCATTTTGACAGAGAGAAAAACAAATGAAAAATAGCGGGAAACAAATTTTTACTAACTTGTGTCTTTTTTTTAAATGTAACATTTTTAATGTTATCAAAATCAGCCAGACAAAAATTGTACAGCCAAAGATTTTTTATTACAAGTATTTACATACTAAATGCGAAAAGACTTTTTTACCCAACCTATACATATATAAACTGAGCTGAACTGAGGAAAGCTGTATAACAACAATATATCGCGAGACATATTGTTGTTATAACAATATAGCGAGTGTTCCCATCAAATGTGACTACACACGTTTCGATTGGTTTCCACTCTGTGAGCTCATCCCTTAAACTTTCCTCTTTATTCGTCGGATCTTTAATATATGTCCGCAACCTGATGGCACTGTAAGATACACTGATGCCTGTTCGTCCGTCTATTGGTATCCCACTGACTTCTCACATGCGCGTAACAGAATTTGAGTAGTACTAGTAAAGACCTATTATTTTATTGTTAATAAACAAATTATTACAGCCACAAAAATCGACTAAATATTTCCGTAAAGATAGTGTAATAACAAACAAAAAAAAATTTACCACGCTTATTTTATACTAATTTGACATATTTCAATAGCGATGATTTTTTACTTATTTTACATAACGATTGGCGTGTCTTGAAAATTGTTTGTTTTGGTTAATTTTGTGGTAGAATAGTAAATTTTCTCAGCCTGCCTATTTCCCAGTTCATCAAACCCCCTTTGCCAATTTGCAGATTTTGTTAACAATATCTCGGACACCGAGACCCGAAAACGTTCTCTTGAAAAAGAAACCTGCCCCCAGCCGACCGGCAAAACAGCCCAAAAGTCCTGTCGCTCGGGATTACTAGTAGACGATAAAGCTCCCTACATCGTCCAATCGTCCATGTCTCCCGTAAAGAGACCCATGTCACCTTTTGTTTTTTTTTTCTACTTGGAAATAATATGTCAAACATCACCAATGATGAGGTGAAAAGGTTAGGTTGGAACTGCGTTTTTGTTCAATTTGCATCACCCAGTGAGGCAAACTCTTTTCGAAACAATACCATTTTCTCTAAAAATAACTATGTAGCCACAATATCCTCATATTCTGTTTGCATACATGTTCGCAAGTAATAGTTCCATGTTCTTGTCCAAATCTCGCAAGAGCGGAGAATGTGACGTACCTGGGAGTGCAAATTGATTCAGGCTTGCGGTGGGATAGGCACCTGGAGACCCTAACAAACAGAATCATGAGACTCATCCACATCTTTAAAACACTCAGATGCTCAGCAAACCCTGATATTTTAAAGATGGTCTACAGTACACTGTGTCAATATGTATTGGCCTATTAAATCCCTGTTTAGGAAGGGGCAACAAGGACCACCTTCTAGGAGTGAAAAGAGCACATACTTAAGGTTATGACACGAAAACCATTTCGCTATTCTACTAGTCAGTTATACCATGATTGTAAAGTCTTAACGGTTCGTCAGCTCTCCGGTGTATTCTAAAGAGACACACCAGCGTGCCTCCTTCCAACGAGAATAAACGGATAAATTTCCCAAAAGGCCAACGCCATAGAACCACATTTGCCAAACATCAGTTCTATATATTAAGCACACATATTACTAAACACATAAATAAAAAGCTAAACATTATTTACCTAAACAGCAATGACTTAAAAACCATAGTGTCACAAAGGCTTTTAAAACAGAACTATTCACAAACAGAAGCTCTTCTTACATATATCGTATAATTAACCCGAAGTTAGTTACCAAATGCAAACGGTGACAGCACACACACACACAACCATTCATATACACAGTCCAACACACGTGCTTCGGAAGGTACGTCAAGCCGTTGGTCCCGGTTGCCAGTAAAATGGCAGTCGTTAAGCTTGGTTGAAGGACTTCGCCTGCGCCTTTCCATTTCAACACGGCAATGTTGAAATGGAAAGCCACCTGTTACGTGGGACAAAAATGCATCTCCATATGCATTTTTGTCCCACTTAACAGTGTAGGCGTGTAGTATGCCTCTGCCTACCCCTTCGGGATATAGGCGTGACAATATGTATGTATGTAGTTCGGTACAGGTACATGACACTTGGTACGATGACGCCAACCCGCGAACATACCCCTAATCCTAATTGTGACTATAGGTAGTGGTCTGATCCCAGTTCAGTGCCTCGATAAGCCCTCGTATCTATCACCAGCTTTCGTAGCCAACTATCCCTTACGAATAGATCTAATATGCTTCTCTTTGACTTTTATCTCCTCGTATACATATGAATTTGTTTGTGGTTGAACATTGTGTTCGCCACAAATAAATCCTTTTCCTTACAAAATGTCATTACATACAACCATCTTTAACTAGGATTTACGGTTTACGACCTTTAGGATATTCTAAGCGCAAACCCACCAATTCTATTGCGTCAACTAAGTCCAGCTTCTTGAGTTGGTTTTCGCTCGCAACACGTAGAACTACACCCGATTTCGCGGTTGTTTTAATGCCTACAATTCGGAAGCCATCATCACTGGACTTGAAACCTTTCATAAGGGCCTATTTAGTCACGGTCACCGTTGTGAACTCGGTTGAAAGATTAGGCGCGGGGTAAGCCACCACACAGGGTCGAGCTGGAAAAGCCTTTACTGCTGCTGAGGCCATAGGGCCTCCGCACTAGCAGTAAAGAAATTTAAAGCAAAATGAAAAAAGTTTTTTAAAATCTTTTAGTCATCTTTGAGTAATCGGTAAAAATACATAAAAAATCCACCACATTACATCCTTCTGTTTTGAGGTCTGTCACAAATAGCAATAAATCGACTATTTGGTTTATACATTACTATACATACATACCATATCCCCGAAGAGGTAGGCAGAGGCATACTATACCCACATTTCTCCGTATGCATTTTCATCCCACACAACAGGTGGTAAGCCCATTACCGCGTTGAAATGGACAGGCGCAGACCTGCTGAAAAAGTTTTTCTAACCGCCTATAAGGCCTTCAACCAGGTTTAACGACTGCCATTTTACTGGCAACCAAGACCAACGGCTCAACGATCGCAAATGCAAATTCCACAAAGTGGTCCTCCATCCAAGGACCAACTATAGCGAATGTTGCTTAACGTAATTATCGCTTAAAGAACACTGAGCCAGCCGGCCTACGAGCGCTTCAAATACTAAACAATTAAACATAACGCATAAAGCAATACCTTGGTGAGCACGTCGGGGTCCCCGCCGGCCTCCAGCAGCAGCACGTGGTGTCCGGCGAGCGCCAGCCGCGAGGCCGCCACGGCGCCGCCCGCGCCCGCGCCCACCACGATGTAGTCGAACTGCTGCCCGTCTGGAACATTGTTATACCAACCTGAGATATAAAAAACTGCTCGCTTATATAAAAAAGCTTTAATTGATTAAATAAGTCGCCATCTAACTCATTGGCTTTGAGCGTGGTGGTTTGTTTTTTTTATTATACCACTGAGGCGGCATACTAGCATACGGTCTACCTGATGGAAAGTGGTCACCGTAGCCTATGGACGTTTGCAACACCAGAGGTGCAGCACTCGCGCTGCCGACCCTTTAAAAACCTTCTAAGACCCCTTTTGAAGAACCACATACTGTAGACATTCGGGAAAACCCAGGTAGAGAGCTCATTCCACAACCTAAGCGTACGCAAAATACAGCCTCTATAGGATCTCTCCGTATGTGAGCGCTCCGGACGCAAAGTGTGAGGGCGAACACCCTGTCTATGGCTAGCGGTGCGATGATAGAAGCTAGCCGTGGGCATCATGTCAAACAATTCCTCAGAGCACAGACAGTTGTACAGGCGATAGAACACACGGAGGGAGGCGAAGTCTCTTCTATCACGAAGGAGCTCAACACCGCCTGTTAGTAGAGAATCGTTGACAATTCTCATAGCACGCCCTTCTGCCGAGTCAAAAGGTCGAAGCTGGTATTCAGGTGCACCAGCCCAAAGGTGACAGCAGTAGTTAATTTGTGGCCGCACTTGCGACTTATGGAGGAGCAGTGTTTGCTCCGCAGTAAAGTACTTCCGCGCCCCGTTGAGCACGCCGAGCTTTATGGACGCCAGTTTCGCCTTGTCCTCTAAATGACTACGGTATTGGACGTCACTAGAAATCTCAACATCAAAGATTCTTGGTAGGGTTAAATTAGACAAGATTTTGCCTACCCCAATCGGACACTCTTGCAAGAGTAGCCTCGATTTCAGACACAAGTTGTTTACGACTTTCTTCCACTGCAGACCGGGGGATATTGGAGCGACCCGTGTAATAAGTGTCACCCGTACTATCATCTGCATAGCAATGAATGCCGTCAATGGACAGCATCTCATTGATATGCAGCAAAAACAGGGTGGGTGACAACACTGAGCCCTGCGGGACCCCAGCATTTATGGCCATGTAGTCCGAATAGCAGCCGTCAACTACGGCTCTGATAGTTCTACCGGCCAAAAAGCTGGATACCCATTCGCAAAGTCCCCCGTTTCGATAGAAGACCACGGTGCCAGACCCGATCAAAGGCCTTTGAGATATCAAGACTCACTACTAGAGCCTCTCCCTTACTCTCAATAGCCGTGAGGTACACAAGAAGATTGCCAGTCGAGCGACCGTGACGGAAACCGTACTGCCATCACTGACCATCACTGAGCAGGTCGTGTTCTTCCAGGTACCTCAGGAGCTGTGTATTGATTACACGCTCCATCACCTTAGATAAAAGAGAGGTAACGGCTATCGGCCTATAATTGGACGGATCGGTCCTGTATCCCTTCTTAGGCACAGGATGCACATTCGCGGTCTTCCATGAAGCCGGGACTTGTTTCGTGGGATACGAAAGCAGGAAAAGACGTGTAACTACCGGACACAACTCGGGACCACACTGCTTGAGTACCACCGCGGGTATATGGTCTGGCCCACTCGACTTATGAATTTCGAGGGACTGAAGCTCTCGCCGGACCACCCGCTGTGTGAATTTGGCATGGAAGTTCCACACAACGGGACGTAAGGCGGCAAAGCGCCCTCGTCGTCCATAGTCTAGTCAGAGGCAAAGAAAGAACCCAGAAGGTCGGATTTCTCCTTGGCACTATGAGCCATACTACCGTTGGGTTTAAGTAGGGGTGGTAAATTTTGCTGGCCCTTGAAGCGGCATTTAGTTTGCGTTTCACTTCAGAGATATTGATGCCATTATTAGCCCGAGCCGTGGTCCAAGCTTTATAGGCCGATTAAACCAAGGACGCTTTATGGCCCTGCGTGAATACAGCGATGAGGAATATAATATTCCATGCCCGTCAAGATTCCCTCAGAAACTGCTGCAGCGCAGGAGCTCACATCATTTGAAGTGAAGCAAAGCCGCTTCCACTGGTAAGACTCAAAGAATTCTCGCAGTCCATCCCAGTCTGCCGACTTATAGAGCCATACATGCCGCCACTCCTTAGGCAGGAATGGGTCAGGCCTAGCGTGAAGCACTTGCGCCCGGACGAGGCAGTGGTCTGATGTGCCAAGCGGCGCATCCACTGAGACGGTGTATCCGTCCGGACGCGTAGTCAGCAGGAGGTCCAGCAAAGCACTCCGCTTGTTCTCCTTATCTGGTATCCTCGTGTGAGAATTGACCAGTTGGGAGAACCTGTAGGTCAGGGCAAATTCGTGAGCAGCTCTCCTCGCGAAGTCAGTGCCCATAGAACCCAACCAATCAACATGGTGACCGTTGAAGTCCCCCAGCATCACTATCTCTGCGGAGGGATACTGCTCAATGACTTAGTCAGTCGTGTTTTGCAGGTGGTCAAAGAGGCGAACTGTGTCCGTGTGCATTTACAGTTCTCACAGCGGTGTGTGAGAACTGTAAATGCACGCGTAGATCCGGGTGTGGCCCCCGTGATCCACGCGTACCCATAGTGTAGACAGGTCCCTGTCTTTGAGGCCCTTAAGACGGCGACAACAGATATCATCCCGGATGTACATACATACCCCGGCTTGTCGCCTGAAGTTGTACTCAGTTTGTAGCCGGGGTACATCAAGTAAGATGTATCGGCCGGGCATGATATCTTTGTTTCCGTCAAGTAAAATAAGGTCGGCTGCGCAGTATCAAGGTGGTAATGGACTGCGTTGATGTTTGTGTGTATTCCCCTAATGTTGCAAAAGTGCACATGCAGTGTGGACGACGATACCGCTGTGGAACTATTGTTCTAATTTTTGGAGCCATGTTTTTTTTTTAAAGAAAGGTGATTTAGAAAGATGATGATGGAGGTGTGCCTGTGTACCGTTGCCGCAGGAGACTAAGCGAGGCTCTAACTCTCCAACGGCAGGCAACGGCTGACTGGCACGGCGGGTGGAAGGGCCCCCCGGTCCCCCCCTAATGCAGTGGCCGGGTCCACCCCGGTCTCCTCCTCCGGCACGACCACAACATCAGGGACTTTACACAGGCTGCTGGTTCAGCCTCCAGGTGCGGAGATTAGGTGATCCCCAGGTTCGGGTCCCGTACAGACTGCGGGCGGCCAGTGGACAACTAAGTTTTTTAACTGTTATTAGAATTCTTGTATTTAATCTACGAATGCAATGAAATTCAGTAAGATATCGAAGTTCAGTACGAAGTTTTACGAGTTGTTTTTCATTAAGTACATTATTAAAATACATACCTACCTATTTACTGAAACACACTTATTGAAAAATTATCTGAAATAAACTCCCTTACCAATGACGTTTAATAATAATAATAAACCCCTCGAGGACAGTCGTTAACTTTTATAGGATTAACGCAACCCTATGAGGGCATAGTAGATTCGCTTTTTGATTTATCCACTTTCTGATACCAACAAAAAATGTATCAGTAAGTTATTGTAAAGCTCACATCCCATCATCATCATCACAATGCGCGTGTCTACACATCGGTCCCGATTCATCAGAGTTTTGTTGCCCTTCTGCACCGGTTAGGATTTAATGAATAGCAGTGAGAGTCCCGGGAGTGCAGCAAATCTCAACTCTGGCTTGCCTTAATTGGCCGGTCAGAGGGAGGGCGCCAGAGCGATATGCTCGGGGGTGGAAGTGTCATTTTCAAGGGCATAACTACGGGGAAGCCCGCTCCGGGCCTGTCCCGCGAAGGTGAAACCGGCGCCGCACCGCTCGACACCCCAAGCCGCTCACACCGGTGTTGCCCCCTGTCGCCTTACAGGCTTATCATGCCTATGGTGATTGTATAGGGGGCCCATCTAGTGAGTTGGCGAGTCACCGTCTGCCAGTAGTTTAATAATAATATATTAAAATGGCAGATGCCGTTTTCATCAATAGCTTAATTCATCCGAACCATTTAACCCCCAACCCAATAGCCCATTTCATAGTAAGCACATTTTACAATAGTTTAACTCCCATTGGAGGTGATCCATTACCGTTCTTCTACATAAGGCGGGCGTGGACTATTTGCAGTGGGGGTCCCATTCCCTATTAGATTAAAATTCTCAAAGGGCCTCTGCGTGTTGGACCTATGTCCCCATGTAAGCCTATCAAAAGTCCGGGTATCTTCATGAGAAAAAAAAAGAAGATACCCGTGTAAAGAAGAGACATAATAAAAATATGTTTATTTTGGTCACAGAGAAGATTTACAATCATGTCTTAGATTATGCTGTAGTGAGAGTTACAAACATACCTGATACTGGCTCCTTTAATATATGCAACCCCGTTCCTTAATACTAAAAGCTTTCCTGAATTCTCTAAACCTTAAATACCCCTTAATAACTTATAATAGACTCGCCCAATTCAATTATAAATTCAAAGTGTTGTGCTTTAAACAGGACATTCTGCTGGTATTCCCAAGAGAAGCAACCTTTAATACACAGGTTCCGTACCTCAAACGGAAAACCTTAATACTTTGTGCTATAAGACCTTGCTTCTAACCAAAATGTACAATTATATGCCAACTGGAAGTACCCTATAGGTTTTGAGTCGAAAACCTATACGGTAGTTCTTGTTGACTTAGAATCACTAAATTTTAGCAAAAAGCAAGGTCCTGCAGCACAAATATAGGAAAAATACCAAAAAGTAAAAAAAAGTAGAAAATTAAAAGGTGACCCCATACATACATAAAAAAAAGTAATTAAATACAATTAGTTAAAGTTTTATGAACGCTCATGCAAATTGGAGTTCTAGGTTAATTGGCCTTTTTCAAATATTTGTGTAGGTAATATTCCATAGCATATTGGAATAACTTCAACAGATAGTGCAGCCTTAGAGGGAGATTCGACCAGTTCGGTGTGTGCGACTGCACCGTTGGCTTCTGTGGTTAACACCACAGCAATCTTCACATCTGCTACTCAACGAACGTCGTCTTGCACCTACACTGACACAGCGTGCTGTCCAGCCATCACTGCCTGGACACTTGAACATACCCAAAATTGCACAGCAACTATCATGTCAATTTCAAAATAATAAATAAGTCTACTTGGTGGTGGATAGATATTTGTATATTAGTTATTACCGGGACTCAACGCAGCCAATTTAGAAACCTTTAGTTGTCTGACGTTTCAAATTATTCATTATGTAGAAATGTAAAAATACAACATATATATGCAGATTCAAGACAAGTACAAAATAATACAAAGTAGCTCGAGCGAAGAGCAAGCAACTCATTTCCATTTATTTTTATCATTCAAATAATCATATCATAACTTGCAGTGTATTTCCTTCAATGTAGAAAGAGGTACGAATTATTCCCATTCCCAAAAACCTAACCCAACATCATTTGCTGAATTTCGTCCTACATCCATTTTGCCTTTCCTTTCCAAAGTCTTAGAACAGCTTGTACACAGCCAACTTAGCTCATTCCTTACTCTAAACCACCTCCTTAACCCATTCCAGTCCGGCTTTCGACCAGGATATAGTACGACAAGTGCGTTGATCAACGTCACTGATGACATTAGGCTGGGTATGTAGCATGGAAATCTAACTGTACTATCTTTACTTGACTTCAGCAACGCTTTTAATACAGTGGATTTCAAAATCCTCCTTGGTATTTTGCGCTCGATTAACATATCTCCAACAGGTATTGATTGGTTTCACAGTTACCTGTTCGGACGGCGACAGCGTGTATACATTTAAGAACCAATTTCTTCTTGGTGCGACACGACTGTTGGCGTACTACAGGGCCACCCTGTAGTACGCCAACAGTCGTTCTATCCCCATTACTTTTCTCTATTTTTATAAATTCCTTTTCTAAATCTTTATTGTCTTCCTACCACTTGTACGCAGATGATTTACAGATCTATATGCAAGCTCCGGTGCATGAAATTACTGAGGCTATTTCAATAATTAACTCAGATTTAAGGCGGATATGTAAGTGGAGCAAGCTATACGGACTTAGTGTGAACCCCTCCAAAACTCAAGTGACTGTTATAGGCAGCCCCAATATGGTGTCACGAATAGACAGGTCACAACTACCTGACATCACATTTAACGGTGTCATACTGGCAATACTCCCAGTACAAAAGGGTCATTACGAGTATAATTAATGCACAATGTTCGTAGGACAACCAATGTTATTATCTCATCATTTTACGTGGATTTTTTTTAATTTTATTTTATATTTCTAAATTTATATATTTGTAGTTTTTTAGTTCACTTTTACCTTTTTTCCATATTTTATTATTTTTTCTTTATACGTTAACTTTGTTACTTAGTTCATCGATGTTAATATATATGAGTGTATGTGTACTAATAACGCGTGGCAAGTGAACATCCCATGATGTGTATGCTATATTTGGATCACTGTCTAGACATAACATGTACATGTGTCAAATGTTTTTATTTCATGTAATGGCATTGGTCTGTAAGCGTACCTGTACGAAATAAATAAATAATATGTATAAATGTCAAGAATTTGGTCATTTTGGTTGATGACATGCTTTCCTGCAGACCCCAACTGTAAGAAGTCAGTCGGAAACAGTTCGCATCTGCAGGATCCTTGCGCCGTCTGCGTAATTTCCTGCCAACAGCCACTAAAATTGCGCTCGCTCAATCTCTCCGATTGAGCGAGCGCAATTTTAGTGGCCGTTGGCAGTTCTTCCCTTGCTAGATTATGCCGACGTCAGCTATCTCGATATCACCGAAGAGCAACTTGATAAGCTTGAGCGCCTTCAAAACTTCTGTATAAGATTCATATTTGGCTTACGCAAATATGATCACGTAACCGAATATCGCAACTTGCTCGAATGGCTTCCAATTCGCCTTCGACGGAATACTCATATCCTTTCTGTGCTTTACAATGTACTGTTCAATCCGCGTTCCCCAGCATATCTCAAAGAACGATTTATGTTCCTTAATGACACACATTCAAGATCCTTGAGGTCGTCGGAATCTATGGAATTGGCAATGCCTACTCATTCCACTAGTTTTTACGATAAATCGTTTACCGTACAGGCTGTGCGGTTATGGAATGCATTGCCTATTCCAATTAGAAGGGCTCAGTCTCTGTTTGTCTTTAAGCGCATGGTAAAAGAACATTATTTGACCAGATAGTTAATTCCTTCTCTTGTTGCTATGAGTCCGATAATTTTGAAAATTATTCTATTATAATAATGTATGATAATGTTTATATAATTTGTAAGTGTATGTATGAATGTATATGTGTATGTATCTATGTTTTTATGTAGTATGTATTATGTGTTGTATATATGTGTTACATTTATTATTATTATTATGTATTGTGTATATTGTATCATGTAGCTAAATTTTGTTATTTTTTTTTACACCACCGTCTTCCTGACAATTAACATCCTTTTCTGTCCTTCAGGTTGCCTGGAAGAAATTGCTTTTTAGCGATAAGGCCGCCCTTTGTACATTATCTAACTAAAATATGTAATCTAGTTTTAATTTAGTGTACATATAAAGTTTTATTCTATTCTATTCTAATTGTGTAATAGGCCCTTTTCAAGAGGTGTATCTTAATTTCCGCCTTAAATTTATGTAACGGCAGGTTCATAATGTCTAAAGGAATTTTATTATATAGGCGTACGCCAATTCCGGCAAAAGAGTCGAGAACCTTTTGTAAACGATGGTGCGTTCCATTAATTTATGCTTATTTCTAGTATTTATCGAATGTATGTCACTGTGTCTATTGTATAAATGTATGTTCTGTTTAACTAATGTGATATTTGCAAATATATACCACACAGTACACTTGAATACTCAACACTGACCTCAACGTTTCACCGACCGAGTTATTTATTTATTTTATACATTTCTTTTGCAGAAGGCTTACAGACTAATAGCTACATAGACTACTCAATCAATAAACTAATAATTCGCTAACAAAAAGCCATTAAGTACATTCTTATGTAATAGGTATTTTAAAAACAGTCAGTCACACTCAAACATCTACATATAACAGAAAAACTTAATTATCTTCACGCTGTATCCCTGACGGGGTAGTCAGAGAAGACAGATCGCCAGGCTTCACGATCCATGCATACTTCATACATGCACGTCTGAGTATCCGAGTACTTTTGACTTTTTCGTTTTCGATCAATTTGCCCACGTGGTCTTCATATGTAAGTCTCGGCCTACCTTGACACCTTCTACCCTCTACTGCACAATATATTCTTATAATATTCTTCGGCAATCGTTTCTCACTCATTAAAAAAAAACAGAAAAACTAAAAAGTCTGAAATATTTAAATAAAACAAAGAATAAAAAAATACTGTATGGACCGAGTTTGCCTCGCCTACCCAAGCTGGAAGAAGACCAAATAACAAAACTATGCTGACTCTTGTAGTCTTTGGGGATTATTGGCGCGAATATGAGCGGTATGCGCGAATATGCTTACTACTGGCGCACGTTTGTCGTATATTATTTTTCAAAATTAGTGTATAATTCGTGTTTCTGTGATTATAATTTCCATAGAAGGTTGCAATAATGATCCACTGTCTTTCTCAATGATCGTAAAGTGTTATTATAAGTAAACAATAAGTTTTACGGTCCTAAATCATCCTCAAGGATCTGTTGTCTCTCCATTACTTTTGTTCTGAGTATGGTGCAGTATGAAATCTCTTCCCAAATCTGTAAAGTACTTATTTTTTGCCGATGACTTAGTTATTTATGCAGATTGTAATGATGTTACACAAGATGAAGATATTATTAATAACTGTGTAAGAATCGTTAGTAATTAACTCGGCAATAATTTAAAGCTTGAAGTCAATGTCAGTAAAATTGCAGTCATTCAGTCATTGCGTTTTCGTTGAATGGTTTTCGTCAACCACTCATCAAATATAATGACTTAATTATTCTTGTCCAATCCTATGTTAAGTATGTAGGTGTGATTTTAGATTTTGTATTGCCCTGGAAACCACACGATGAATTTGTTTGTAAAAATTCGAATTAGGTTTAAATATTATGAAATCCCTTGCCGGACTTAGTTGGGGATCAGACCCTAAAGTGCTCAAAACTATTTCTATTACAATAGTACGACGTCATTTTGATTATGGATGCATATTTTTTGATGAGGCTCAAGAAATTGGATATTTTACAAAATAAAGGCCTGCGTATAATTTACAGTCCGAGACTACCAGGACTTTAATTGGTCGTGCTAATTAGTGCCTAGTTCATAAGACCTTTTAGCCTTTTTGTTACCACCTCACTAAAAAGGCAACGGGTTCAAAATTTCTTCCAAATTTAACATCTAAAATAGACACAGTTTATTAAATTTTTTCGGCCCTTTAGACCCACCCCAGTTCCGTGCTTCGGAAGGCACGTTAAGCCGTTGGTCCCGGTTGCCAATAAAATGGCAGTCGTTAAGCCAAGTTGGAGGCCCTATGGGCGGCTTAAAAAATTTCAACAGCAGGTCGATGCAGCCTGCGCCTGTCCATTTCAACACGGCAATAGGCTCACCACCTGTTACGTGGGATGGAAATGCATACGGTGAAACGTGGGCGTTAAATATGCCTCTGCCTACCCCTTCGGGGATAAAGGCGTGACAATATGTATGTATAATTTACACCTGCATTACACGGCAATGGGCTCACCACCTGTTACGTGGGACAGAAATGCATACGGTGAAACGTGGGCATTAAATATGCCTCTGCTTACCCCTTCGGGGAAAAAGGCGTGACAATATGTATGAATGTATGTATGTATAATTTCCGGACATAGCTCCGGAAATTTCAGCAACTTCTAGCAACTTAATCACATTTTGTAAAAATTTATACAGATGAATCCAAAACTACAAATAGGACCAGCTTTGCAATTTATACAACCACCCACATAGGAATGTAGCACCCACATAGGAAAATCAAAGAACAAGTGCAAGGCCACATGGAATGTAATAAAAAACAAAAATGACTGCATGAAATGCAATGACTATATAAAATTTATTAAAAGCAGTAATGCTGTTCTCACAAACCCTATAGATATAGCAAACGCATTCAATGAATACTATATAAATACAGGGACACCAAAAAAAACTTCTTCATTCAAATTAAATTCCATAAAAAGGGTAGATTAGTCATTATTTCTGTTACCCTGTACCGCCGCTGAAGTGGAAAGAATTATCAAATCACTAAATAACACTAAGTCTGTGGGTTATGATCATATCTTTACTATGATAATCAAAAGCAGCGCTATGGTAATATCCACACCTTTATCCTACTTGATAAACCTTTCATTTTGTCAAGGACTATTTCCAGATAGGTTAAAAATATCGGTGGTGAGGCCCTTGTTTAAAAAGGATGATGCATCTGAAATGATCAACTACAGGCCCATTACTTTAATACCAGTCATTTCTAAAATATATGAAAAGCTGGTGCATAGTCGTATTACCAGCTTTTTAAACAAATTCCATATTATTAAGGACGAACAAAATGGCTTCCAAAAGAACAAATCTACAACACTTGCAGCTTTCTCTCTTGTAAAAACAATCACAGATAATATAGATAAATAAAATCCAATAACAGTGTTGTTTCTAGACATGTCTAAAGCATTCGATTGTGTAAATCACGCCAAATTATTGGACTGGTTCAAAAGCTGCCTAACTGACCGAACTCAGTGCGTTGAAATGAACCGGTTGAATAGCAGTCTTGTATCAACGCCGTACAGATCAATATTCAAAAGGAACGCGATAGGAGTCCCACAGGGTAGTGTGATCGGACCTCTGTTGTTTCTTTTGTACATAAACGATCTATCTAATATTACAAACAATCAATGCGTTCTATAACGTATCTATAGCTATACCTGACGATAATCGAGGACAAACCCATGAAACAGGAGTAAATAACATTTTATTTGACATAATTGAATGGCTAACATTAAACGGCTTATATATTAATTATACAAAAACTAAATATATTCAGTTCTCTAGTTGCAAGATGCCCACAAGTGACATTAATATAAAATACAAATATAACGTAATCAAAAGTACTGACCAAATAAAAATTCCTGGGTGTTACAATGGACCGTTTCTGTAACTGGAATCACACATCGATGACGTGTTTAAAAAAATTAAGAAGTTTGTGTTTGCTTTGCGCAACCTTCGTAAGTTGGCGTCAGAGGGTGTAGCTCTAATAGCCTATCATGGTTACATTGGTTCAATTCTACGATATGGCCTATTATTGTGGGGCAACTCAACATTAGTTATTAATGTCTTTAGAGCCCAAAAAAAGTGCTTAAGGTCTAGGTAATGGCTGGTGAAAAAGTGTTTTTATGATATCCAGGTGTTCTTAGATTGTAGGCAACGATATAACTGAATCGCTATCTAGTGACGTGCCATTTTCTACACCTTGTATTCTTTTGACATGTTGTAATAATAGTTTTATATTGTACTAGACATTTTGAATTTTTATGATTTAGCTTTATTTAGATTGTAGAAAGTTGACATTGTAAACTAAACATATATTTTGAGGGTTGGCATTGACAGATTATGTACTTAAGTGTAAGTGGCTGATTCTGTGCTTGGCAAGTTGTATAATGCAGTTTATGTGTAAGCTTGATATCGTGCTTACTACTGTAACTAATGATAACAAATAAAAATTTGCATGCCACAAACTGCGGCTAAACATGCTGTGCTATGTACACAACTAATATAAGACCTTATTGTAACCATGTTTAAAAGTAAATAAATTCTATTTTATTCTATGATTCATTTTTAAAATTTGTAAAAATTTATGACTGTCACAAAGAATTTTCTATTTTTTCGGCTGAAAATCTAGCTGAAATTATTATATGCTGTTAGATATATTTTGGATAATATGTACAGTTCTAATAAACGTATATTAATTGTATCTGATTCAATGAGCAATCACAAGTCAAATTACAAGCCTTATGTAAGAAAAATATTACGGCTAACTGTAATTATTTAGTTTATGAACTTCGACGGGCTATAGCTTCTTTACTTAATAAAGATTATAATTATCCAATTTTGTTCGGTTCTAGGTCATTCTGGTATCCTAGGAAACGAATTCGCTGATAGTATTGCTAGATCTACTGTAGATAGTGTACAATGTAATTAAAAAGTTCCTTTAACTGATTTATTACTTTATTTGAAACAAAATATGATGTACCGATGGACTAGGTCACTTGATGCTAGCAGGGCTCTGAAAGGAAAGTGGCTGGCTGATATTAACCCAGTACCATCGACGAAAGCGTGGTTTGAGAAGTATTAAAAATATCCTGGACAAGATTTCATCACAACCATGTCTAGATTAAGAATCGGGCATTGTAAGTTTCCTGCTTGTCTTAACAGACTTAATCTTGTAAATGATACATCCTGTAAATACTGTAACTTCAAATACTGTGATCTGCAGCACTTATTTTTCGCGTGTCTTACTTTTAGTTTAGATCGTTTGATATTAATCTCAGAATATATTGATATTTTAAAATCACAAGTTGTTCCGTGTACTGTCCCGAATTTACTGAAACATGTACAGTTGTATAGTTGTAAATAATTTTGTATGTCATACTACTGGTAAACTATAACTTAATGAAATGGTGTTATTTTTTTTTAAAATAGGTAGTATCTTTGTTTATTTTTAGTTAAATAATGTATGTACTAAGTTTAATATTAATATACTGGTTCTTGCTTAGACCGATGGCCTTGATGCCAATGTCTTAAATAAATTTAAAAACATATGTGCTAAGACAACAACATTAACCGTGGTCTTTGGTCATCCTGCTATGTGTGTGTGTGTTTTTTTATCATTACAATAAATATATAATTAAAATTCCATTCCAAATTAACAGCTCTTCATAAATGTTTTTGAAAGAATATACCACTTACAAATAATAATATATTTATGAGTTTTAGATGCACAAAACTACGTTCTAAACATGATTTTAATAATTACGTGAGCGTATACATACATATTGTCACACATTTATCCCCGAAGGGATAGGCAGAGGCATATTAAACGCCCACATTTCACCGTATCCATTTTTGTCCCACGTAACAGGTGGTGAGCCCATTGCCGTGTTGAAATGGACAGGCGCAGGCTGCAGCGACCTGCTGTTGAATTTTTTTAAGCTACCCATAAGGCTTTCAACCTGACTTAAGATCTTTCCTAACATAATGTGATTCGACCACTGGAAACTCTTTAATATGATTTATTATGCTGTTTTTGGTTTCATTACTCATTTTCTTTGGTCTGTTCGTATGAGTCCCTCTTAGGTATTGGATCGATGTATATTTTTCCCTATAGCTGTATAGGCTACTTTCTCAGTAATCCCAATTTTAAAACAGTTTTATACATACCTACCTAAAGCAGAAATAAGCAGTTTTTATTATTTAAAAGAAAATACCCCATTTACAATTTTACAATATATAACATACTAATAAAACAAGGTTATTACTTTGTTTGGCATCACCGGATTGCTAAAAGAGGGGCTAATGAAATTGCAAGTTGCCTTTATCACTATATTAAAGAGGAGTCAAACAAAATATATTTCATTCTATTCTGATTCTTGTGCATTTATGTTAAGGGCCACAGTCAATCTGATGGTGACATGATGCACTCCTGTGTAGAAAGAGCAAAATAAACGACTATCTGTTTACACTCCTGATCAAATGTAGTGCATAATAAATAATGCTAAAGTCAATAGGCAAAAATTTAAAATGAAAGAAATGCACAGCAAGATTTCTATGACTTTAAATGTTAAAGTCATAGAAATCTTGCTGTTAAACTAAAAATCAAAAAATTGGTTTCAGGATGACAATAGCGTAAAAATATATTGGTCGGAAGTAAGGGAATTTATGGTGGATAGCGCTAATCCGGACTTACTATATTATAGTAACATCCTAACCGTTGAATACAAAACCATTAACACGAACCGCATACTTTCTCGGCGCAGAAGACATAATAACATCCCCAATGAAAATCAAAGTTTTCAACCAGCTTATACAGGCTTTATTCCTGTACCTCAGCCTTTGTACAATGATTTAATGAGTTTATGTAATTCAGAGGCTATTCCTGTTCAATACCAAGACTTTTACAAGAAACTGGAACCAAATAATCAAATTATTGGTGATGAAAATTTCTTCAAATAATCCAGATCAAGATGAAGCAGAAGAATGATTAATCACTACATATTATAAACCAAAGTCGCTTTTCGCTGTCTGTCCCTATGTATGCTTAGATCTCTACAACTACGAGACGAATTACGATGCGGTTTTTTTTATAGTTAGAGTGATTCCTATAGAAGGTTTTTATGTATAATTTGTTAAGTTTTTGTATACATTGACCAAATTATAACGATATTTGTTGGAGATGTCGGAAAAAATAAGCCGTCTGGGAGCTTTCAACAAAAGCGCTGCCTAAACCTTTTGAGATATAACAAAATAATGTACGGTGCAATCGTGTATCTAATGTAGGTCTACAAAAAAGTCCGCGATGATATAATTATGTCTATCTCATAAGAATAACATACAATATCAATTTTAATACTTTAAAAAACCATCAATTATAAAGCGGTAATTTGAAGGCTATTTACACAAATATGCTATTAATCCTTATCATTTTTACTACTTTAGTTGGCTTCAGCATTTCATGAAGATTATTTTGTCCCTTTCCACCTTGCCAATTAAATGAATATCTTACGAGTTATCGCAAATTCAAAATAAAGCGCAAAGAAATTAATTTCGTGTAACCATAATTCGACCGGGCCGTGCGGGTGGTAAGTAGGTACTGGAGAGCGGAGAAGAAATCAATGAATTTGGAAAATGTTCATACATTGTTGTGAATGTGAATGTGAAATTAATAAACAACGGGATTAAATGGGTGCCACGGGGTTCGAAGTATGTCACGGGCGAAGCCGGGCGGGACAGCTAGTAAATAATAAATTGTTTTATTTTATATTACTTCGAAATTTGTGTTTAATTGATTAAAACTTCATATAAACATTTATGTTAAAAATGATTAATTATTTTCGTTCAATAATTTCAATTTAAATAGTATGAAAAGCTTAATTTCAATGTAACTATTAGTCTAGAAGATAAATCAAAATATGGTTGTGATTATTATTAAAACTAAACTGTCTGCTGTACGCTGATGATGCGGTGCTCATGGCCTCATCAGAAGCCGACCTTCAGGCATTAGTCACTAATAAAAATAAATGTGAAAGTCGCTTGAATGCAAGTAAGACTAAGGTTCTAGTATTTGAAAGAGATGACGTAAGAACTAAATGCGAGATTAGGGTAAACCAGGAACGTCTAGAGCAAGTGAATGAAATTGTGTATTTAGGGAGTATGTTTAGCGCGGATGGAAGATGTGATTCGGATGTAGAATGGCGAGTAGCTGCCGGAAACAGAGTTAACGGTGCTTTGTCCCAATTAGTAAAGCGACAAAGCATCGTAAAAAAAGCACGACTGGCGATTCATAACGCAGTGCTAGTGCCAACTTTGCTTTACGGTAGCGAATCCTGGGTATGTCAGCAGATGCATGAAAGTAAATTGAATGCTGTGGAGATGCGATCACTTCGATAATTGTGCGGCGTTACCTTGGCCGACCGAATACGTAACGAAGTGATACGCAATATGACAGGTTTGAATGAAAGTGTCAGCGTCAAGCTGGAAAAGGGCGTGCTCCGTTGGTTTGGACTCGTTCAACGAATGAGTGAGGAACGATTGACGAAGAATATATATATTTTTTATTTTTTTATTTATTTATGTACACACAAGAATATAGTAAAAACAGAAGGAGTCATAGGTACAATGGTACTGCTTATTTCTATAAGAAATATCTGCCAGCAGACCGGCGAGAGGAAAATGTGAATAAATAGGAAAGAACAAATAAAAGAGTGTAAATAAAAAGTAGACAAGAACTAAATCAACACACATTCAAAATAACTCAAAATAGACAAAATATAATTATTAACTATAAGGATATATACAAATACGTATAATGAAAGAATAAAAAAAAATGATAATAATAATACTTACACATACACATATACTTTACACTTATTATAAATTTACACATATAAATAATAAGGTTTACAGAGTAGAAAGGTAGTGCTCACGGACTTTCCTTTTAAAAGTAGTAATAGATTTACTGTCTCTAATAACAGGCGGAAGAGAATTCCACAGTCTAACTGCATGCACTGTGAAAGAATAAGTATAGAAATCTGTTTTATGATTTGGGAATTTGAGATTTGAGCGTAGATTTGACCTACAAGGAGCATCAGGAGAGCGAACAAAAGAGAAGCGCTCCTTTAGGTAGGAAGGGGAAGATGGATTGTAAAGGATACTGAAAAGGAGACTGAGAATTCGAGTGTTCCGGCAAAGGCGGATTGGGAGCCACTTGAGTTCTTTGCGAAATTCGGACACATGATCGTATTTTCTAAGATTGAATATGAAGCGTATACATAAATTTTGCAACCTCTCATGTTTATCTAGCAGCTCCTCAGTAGCGTCTAAGTAACAAGCATCAGCGTAGTCGATAATGGGTAGAATAAGAGTTTGAGCAAGACTGATTTTCGTCCGCAAGGGCAGGAAGCCCTGGAGGCATCTCAAAGAATGAAAAGAAAAGTGTACTTTTTTGCTGACAACACCAATATGCGTGCTCCAAGATAGTGTGGTGTCCATTATTACACCCAGGTTCTTCACGGAATCCGCATAAGGTATCTGAGTGCCGTCCAATACCACGGGATTCAACCCAGACACCGGGAGTGTGCCACATTGGTATTTGCTACCGATGATGATAGCTTGCGACTTCGACGGGTTAATGCGTAATCCCACCGACCTGGCCCAGTCACTTAACTTATTTAAATCTCGGGTTATAGAAGATATCCCAGAAAAAGCATCAGTAGCCGTAAAATGACGGTACAGATGCAAGTCATCAGCGTAGAGATGGAAGTTACTGGAGATAAGACTCGTAGCAGAGTTGATAAAGATAGAAAATAAAAGAGGAGATAGAACGCCACCCTGAGGAACGCCAACAGACAGCTCGCACCAATCCGAGGAGGTCTGGCCGATGCGAACACACTGCGAGCGCCCTCGAAGGTAAGAATCAAACCAAGATATAACAGAAGAGGAGATATTTATAGACTTCAGTGTACGGAGAAGTATATCGAAATCGACAGAATTGAATGCACTACTGAAGTCAAGTAAAACTAAAAGGCTTAACTCTTTCCGCTCCATAGCCCAGCGAATATCGTCTGTCACTTTAACAAGCGCAGTGACAGTGCTATGTCCAGTGCGAAAACCGGACTGGAAGGGACTGAGCGAGTTGGAAGATGTCAGAAAGACTGTGAGCTGCCGATGGACAACATGCTCAAGGACTTTAGAGAGAAAAGGAAGAATGGAGATTGGTCGGTAATCAGTTAACAAGCAGGGATTGGATGTTTTAGGAAGGGGAACAATATACGCTGACTTCCAAACAGCAGGAAAGGAGCCAGAGAATAAAGAAAAATTGAACATATGTGTGATGACAGGAAGAACGATATGGAGAATAGGCAGGACCATCCTTGAGCAAAGACCATCGTCACCCGAAGCTGATGAAGAAATAGACAGGAGTGATCTCTCAACGTCAGACTCGGAGACCGATTGAAACTGAAATGGAGAGGTCAGTGGCACAGGCCCAACCATGAGACTGCGTAACGTAGCACTTTTTACATCTGCCTCCAAGAAATTGTGCGAAAGCAGGGGGTAGAAGAGGTCAGGGTAGGCCGAGACTTACATATGAAGACCACGTGAGCAGATTGCTCAGAAACGGAAAGGTCAAAAGTACTCGGATACCCAGACGTGCGTGTATGAAGCGATTGATGAATCTCGAAGAAGCGAAAGAAGTATGCATGGATCGCGAAGCCTGGCGATCTGTCCTCTCTGACTACCCCGTCAGGGATACAGCGTGAAGATAGTTAAGTTAAGTTATTATTATTAAATGCTCTATTTCCTAACTGTTGTTTTTATTCTATTTATGTTTTTAGTTCGTGTAACATACGTTTTTCAGTGCCTCTGTATTTAAATACCTTTGAACACAAAAAGGTTTTTATGATTTATTTACAATCACTAAGTTGACATATTTATCGACAAACTAGCTTTTGCCCGCGGCTACGCTCGCGTAGTTTTTTGTATGTGCAATGACTAATAAAAAGTTCAATATTTGTACATAATTACATTTATACTCATTTCCTGTGGCAATATGGACGATGTTTAAACTGTATAGTTACTGTCCACGCCATGCGCGCGGACCAGACGAGTTATTGCATGGTTTTGTTTAGTGTTTACCATTTCTTAACCATTTTAGGTGCACTATTGCAGATAGGGTCCCTATGCACCCCAATTGCCAAGGCTTGCTCGGGGTCTGCGGAAGCAGGAGTGCTGATGCACCTCTGAGCAATAGCTAACAGCTGTAGAGCTCAACGCTGCCCCTATAAATTGTCGTACGAATTCCCGGAATAATAATAATAATAATTTATTTAATTCTCAGAATGTGGTACATCTGGTTCTCAATTGTGATTATATAGTTCCACACATTCTACCGTGTCTCATCGTAGAAATCTTAATCTTAATTTAATATACATTGCATTGCTTTCATAATTACTATTCATTTTTTTTTCATACATAATGGTCAGTTTAATTATAATTCTAAATAATTCCATTCGATTTCATTGTAAAAAACTCAAAATTACTACAAATATAATAAAATAATTAAATAATAAAATTTCAACGTCAGATTCATAAAACTACAATGTCATTTCTAACAATGTCATTTCACAAAGGTTATTAATATAAAAAATAAGAAAAGAATTATTTAAAAAAGAAAACAAAAAATTAACTATAACGCTACAACACATAATAAAATATCAAAAATAATTAATAAGACAGATTCACAATTTTGTTTATGTCTGCGATTTTACCATTTGTGCTCTGAATATTCTTTGATCGAATAGAAACATTTTTCTAGAAACATCCGGAATATTTTTTTATTGAACTGATGGTATGCAAGTACCCTTACTGTACTACAAACACCCTATATCTCTAATGAGTTACCCCATATTATAATATGACTCCATTGCATGAGAGCATTGTAGTTTGGCGGGCCTGTAAGGCTTGCGGCAGTGCGGCGCTCCCAGGCTGACTGGTAGAAGCGAAATACCGAAATTGTGTTTGCAGCGTCGTTGGTTTAGATGTATCGCATCCGGCAAGTTTGGTCGCGATGCCCTCGCTCACAACTCAGCTCGCGAGGTAATGGCAGCGAGGAGAAAATGATAATGCCGCCTGGTTTGCGCAACTACTACTGGAGTGGCCGTCAGTACCCCGTCCACCAATAGTCATACGGGGCCCCGTGCTACATCTTTTCACCTCCTTGGAACGTGACTTAACTCCTGCGTTACGATAGTGACGAGAGGAAACAACGTGGTGGTTTAGTGGGTAGTCGGCCCTCCAAGACAGGGAGTTTCCCACAAAGCCACTCTGCTGCTCCCTGCAGCGGGTTAGTGAAGTGCTCTAATGCAGTGGTCACTGCCTAAAAGTTGATAACCTTAGTATTTAACTCGATATGCGTAACTGACCCATCTAAAAGTTGACCGCGCCTAGGGTGTTTATCTTCTCTGATCCTTTACCAAATAGAAACTGTAACTAAAAGAAACGTAAATTAAAAGCAATGCACCTACTTTTAAAACGGTCACCCGTCTAAAACTTGACCACGCCTAGATAACTTAACTTTACTCATCGTTTAGATATCAGCGAAGGCATCTCGATACGAATATGGGCATAACTGAAAATCAGTGGGCATGTGAAAAATAGTGTCTTAATTAAAGCCTAAATAACGAACTAAAATACTTTGACCTGTCTAATGTATAACGCATCTAGTAATAAATGGTTCAAGCTGTATTATCACTCCTGCTAAACCGATTTTGATGAATAATAGCGCAGTATTTAAGCTGGAAAATTAACCACAATATTCTCATGGAGAGTTGTGATTAACCGCCTGGATTTTGGTGCAACCCCGAACAAACAAACAAACAGACACGAAGAAAATCACAGTTTTGGACTCAGAATCCCTTAATTAGTTGAAAACAATTTTTTTTTTTAAATTCATATATTCAGGCACAGCTAATTTTAGAATTTTATAATAATATAGTATAGATAAAGACATAATAGATTGATACATTTATTAACAATTAAATTAAAACGGTAATTTCATAGGTAAAGACCTAATAGTATAAGATAACGACATTATAGATTAACAAACATTAATGGAAACATGCAAAACTTTAGCCGGTTAATGTTTATGTAAAATAAACATACATACATACAAACATATTGTCACGCCTTTATCCCCGAAGGGGTAGGCAGAGGCATATTAAACGCCCACTTTTCACCATATGAATCTTTGTCCCACGTAACAGATGGTGAGCCCATTGCCGTGATGGAAATGGACAGGCGCAGGCTGCGGCGACCTGCTCTTGAAATTTTTTAAGCCGCCCATAAGTCCTTCAACCCATTTTATTGGCATCCGGGACCAACGGCTTAACGCGCCATCCGAAGCACGGAACTGGGGTGGGTCTATAGGGACGAATAAATTTAATAAAATATAATGTGTCTATTTTAGATGTTACATTTGGAAGAAATTTTGAACCCGTTGCCTAAAATAAACATGTAGATAGTTATAGACGAATAAAGGCGTACACAATAATCATACAAAAAAAATGTTGGATAAATGTTAGTCGAACAAAAATATAAGGTACTGCTTAATAATTTAAAAAATTCTAGGTATTTATTGTAGTCTCATTTTCGTTCACTTTAAAGCTTTATTTTTTTCATATCCGGTTATATAACATACATAATGGTTGGGTAAAGTTGTACTTTTAATATTACTGCTTTATTCGTTTGGGCCGTCGATGTAATTTGGTTCACTGATTTACAGAAGATGAAATAAGTACCAAAACTATCACTGAGTAACAAAACGCGAACAGTTCCGACGAGACTAGTGCCCACCGCGCCAGTTCGTAGACGAGAGCCCGAATGGTTGCCGGCTTCACCCACACTACCTCTCCAAAACTCCGTACAGCACCACTAGGTGGCGCTTGCGTTCCGCAACAACTTCAGAGTCATTAATATATACTCATGACCTAAACCTTCCATACTTATGACTTAATACGACATATTTTATTTTTGAAAAACAATTCTCATATTTTATTTAAATAAAGTTGAAAAAGACAATTTGACTCGAGACCCTTCTCGAGTCAAATTGTCTTTTAGTACCCTATACGATACCCGCATTATTACAATCCCCTGATTGAACCCGTGACCTTTGTCTAACCAGGGCAATGTTCTAGCCACCTGAACTACCCGAACCGTATCGAAACACGTTGAAATTCTCCACCTTAAACCTTAAAATATTAATCGTCATTTTTAAGAGTATGACCAGAGCCAGCTATTGAACTAATGAACAACTCGATACCAATGAACAGTGTCACAACCATTTTTAAACATTGATGCAATGGACTCCAAACAGTCAAAATTTCTCATAAATTTTTAATAAAGTGGAATAAGACAATTCTATTCGAGACGGGGATTGACGGCAATTCTCTGTCTCTCTGTTTGTTCCGGTTAATCACTGAAACGGCGGACCGTACATAACTTGTCCCTCGCCAGCAGAATAGCCGATATCATAAGGAGCACACGACTGCTTTTTCCTGGCATTGAATTCCTGGTATTAATTTTAGATAGGTATAATAATAATTCGGCAATACAAAAATATACAAATTTTCGGTGAGTATCGCGGATGGTCTCGCTGCGCGAAGTAAATCCAAGTGGGGGCTGTACCACCACGCCCTCCACTGTTTGGTTGGTAGTGGTATGTTGTGCCGTTGTTGCTGTGCTACATGCGCATCAACACACTGCTCCGGTTGAAGTGCTTGTACTTCAATGAAGCGGTATCGGGCATAAGGTGTTGAATCCTCTTGTCACAGTCCCAGTCTTAATTTTTACTTCTGCGACTCTCGTGATGCCGTCGCTGCTCTTGTAGATCTTGACAATGCGACCCAATGGCCAAAGAAGTGCTGGAGCTGTCATGTTCTTTACAAGGACTAGTGAACCCAGTTCGAGGCTCCCAGTGGATTGTCGCCACTTAGTTTTCTGTTGTAACAGTTGAAGATATTCGCTACTGAAACGTGACCAAAAATGTTGTCGTAAGCATTCGATCCGTTGGTAGCGTTCCAGGCGTGTGATTTTGCCGTCAGTAACCTGAGGATGTGGTACGGACATAAGTGGTCGTCCGATAATGAAGTGTGCAGGAGTGAGGGCAGTCAAATCTAATGGATCAGAGGAAGCAGGTATTAGAGGACGTGAGTTAAGAATAGCCTCAATTTGACATAAGCAGGTTGCCATTTCCTCAAATGTCAAATGCGTGAGAGTAAGTATTTTCTTTAGATGGCCTTTAGTAGCTTTGACAGCCGCTTCGGCAATTCCGTTAAAATGTGGAGAGTGGGGTGGGGAAAAGTGGAACGAAATACCCTCTTGGGCCAAGTCCGAAGCGATACCTGAGTTGGATAGGAGTTTGTTTATTTCGTTGGAACCGCCAACGAAATTAGTGCCGTTATCAGACCAAACACTACGAGGCTTGCCTCGACGTGATATGAACCGCTTAAAGGCAGCCATATAAGCATCCGTGGTTAAGGCCGTGACGAGTTCGAGGTGAATAGCCTTTATCGCAAGACACAAAAATGCATAAATATGACTTAAGCAGTCTACAACCTCGCCCCTTCCGATCAGCGATCAAGATTGGCCTCGCATAATCAACGCTACAATTTAAAAAAGGGAATTGAAGATCAGTACGAGACGTAGGTAATTGGCCCATAATAGTTTGAACGTTTTTAGCTCTAAATCTAAAACACTTCATGCATTTCCTAACTATAGCTTTAGATAAATTTCTACCACCTAAAGGCCAGTAACGTTGGCGTATGTGTGAAAGTAAAAGCTGTGGACCTGCATGTAAAAGCTTCAAATGTTCAAAATGGAAAAGTAACTTTGTAAATTCATGCTTGCTGCATAACAGTATAGGATGTTTTATATTAAAATCATAGAGGGAGTTGTCAAGCCTGCCGCCCACACGCATAATGTTTTGTGAATCTATAAAAGGAGTTAAAGAAGACGATTGCTACGCGGCAGAGTCTTGCCCGATTTTAATAAGGAGTACTCCTCTGTGAACATCTGAATCTGAGCGGCGAGTAAAATAAAATTTGTAGAATTTTGTAGTTCATTTGTTGATAAAAATCCAATAAGTTTATTTTGTTTCAATTTAAAATTGTTAGCTCTAAGTACATAAGCAACTACTCTTTGCAAGCGATTAAAATTGGAGTACTTGGTAATGAGATGTTGTATCATCGTACTTCTATAAATACTATCACTACTATGATTGCTACTAACTACATGACATACTACCTCTGGTCCGCCGGGTTGTCTTTCGACGGAACATAGTTCCAAGCACAACCAACAGTACCTTCTTGGATTTCGTTCACTCTGTTACGTACAAAAGGTTTGAGTTGCTTGGGTGATGTAGATAGCCATGAAAGAACTATTGTTGAGTCACACCATAAATAAATTTTGTCAATACGCATCGTAAGAGAGTCACGAACTTTAGTACACAGTCTTGTTGCCACTAACGCACCGCAAAGTTCAAGCCAGGCGTATTGTGGTAGGCTTAATTGGGGCCACGCGGTTTTTTTAGGCTAAAGGTCTTATTTGTATAGAACCCTGTTTGTCTTTTGAAAGACTATAAAGACAAGCTCCATATGCCCTTTTAGACGCATCGGAAAAGACGTGAATTTCGTTGCATATGGAGTCACAACATGAAATAAATCTAGGTATCGCAAGCTTATTAAGGGCTGGTAATGCATTTGCAAATGAGGACCAAAGATCCTTAATTTCATGAGAAACCTCTTCATCCCAGTCATAACTGGTAGTCCAAAGCCGCTGCATGATAAGTTTTGCTTCGATCACACATGCACCGACCAGTCCTAGTGGATCAAAAATCTGACTTATGGCAGACAATATGTGGCGTTTTGTAAGCTTTTTATAATTTGTAGCAATATTTATAGAGAATGAAAGTGAATCTGAATCACACGACCAATGTAGACCAAATGTTTTAGATGAAGTGTTCGTATTATTTCTGTTAAAATCTAATACGTTATCGAAAGTAGATTTATTTGTTTTAAAATTTGAGAGTCATTAGATTTAAATTTTCGCAAGCCACTTTTCAGAAGAAAGAGTATTAATGACACCCCTGCCCAGTTCTACTGCGCCAGAAATAGTGTTAGATCCGATAAGAAAATCGTCAACATAGAAATCATGTTCTATTGCTCGTCTTACGTCATCGCTAACCACAGACGAGGCAAGAGAGGTAACGCATTTGGTAGCTAAGTACGCCGACGAAGCCAGTCCATAAGTTAGAGTATTGAGGTAGTATACCCGAAGTGGCTTCCTTGGTGTATCGCGAAACACGATTCACTGTAGACACCTCTGAGACGGATCTACCTCTATGGCTCTGTACATTTTTTCGATGTCGCCCGATTTTACATATCTGTGTTGACGAAAGCGTAACAAGATTGATAGAAGATCGTCTTGAACTACAGGGCCAATCATTTGAATGGCGTTTAGTGAGTTGCCAGAAGATGTGTTGGCAGAACCGTCGAACACTGTTCGCAACTTGGTTGTTGAACTGGACTCTTTAATGACTCCGTGGTGGGGTAAAAAATAGTGAACCTTTTGGTTAAGAAGAGTTTTGGAAAAGTTGGTGACCGTACCTTGATCACTCATATGACCTAATTGTTCATACTCACTCATGAATTCAAGGTAACGTTGTTTGAAGCGTGGGTCACGTTGAAAGCGTCGCTCTAGTGACAAGAAGCGACTGATAGCCATTTGCAAAGACTCACCTAATACATGAGGGTCCTCCTTAAGAGGCATTGTGACCACATAACGTCCTTCATTATTACGGTTAGTATTTTGTTGAAAATGATTTTCACAAGCATTTTCTTCTTTTGTAAATAAATGCGAACTAGATACTGTATCAAGTTCCCAAAAGCGGTCAATATTGATTTCACCTTTTACAAAATGACACAATTGGGAGGAAGTTTGACCGTGGGTTTGATGTGATACTTGCCCAGAAACAATCCAACCTAATTTGGTTTCGTGAAGCTTGGGCTGGTGTTTCCCTAAGTTGATCGTATTGCGTAGTAAGACGTTCCAAAATGCATCAGCGCTGACAAGGATGTCTATGGCTGACGGAATGTTAAAGGTAGGGTCAGCTAGACACAATCCCGATGGAAGAGGGATATGCTTAACATTTATAAAACTCGATGGCAACACTTTAGCGATCTCGGGTAGTATAAGACAATCTAAGTTGAACGTATAGTCACAGTAATAAGACTCCAGCGTGAGGTTACAAGACTGTGTACTATAAGAGGTCTGATTGTTGAACCTGTAATTGTAGATGAACTAGTACCGTGTCGTGGCAACCCTAGCTTCGATGATAAAGCATGTGTTATGAAGTTGGCGGTACTACCGTTGTCCAATAAGATCCTGGCAGAATGCTTATTACCGTCGGCACCATACACTCTCACCATAGCTGTGGAAAGTAATACAGTGTCATGTGAATTGCTATGTTCATAATCGGCTGAAAGAACAATGTTTTCACTACTTGGCATGGGGTTAGAATGCGCGCTTGTTTCAGGTTCTAAATGTAATAGGGTGTTATGACGTGCTTTGCAACATTTGCAATGTGATAGCTTGCACGCCCTATCAATGTGACCTGAACGTAAACAATTCATGCAAACTTTGAATTGTTTCGCCTTTTCAATACGTGCTATAATAGGTAAGCTTCTGAATGTATCACAGGCGTATAGAAAATGATTTTCAAATCATAAAAGACACTTGTAAATTGTTGACAAGCTTTTTGGTTTTATGTTTTGGTTAGAATTATTTTCTGGTACTTTAGGCTTAAGGTTAGTTTAAGTATTTTCTTCTAATTTCTCTAGTAAATTAATTTGATTTTCAATTAATTTTATGAACTGATTTAATGTAGGGAGACAGGGTAAAGTATTGCGGTGCTCTTCCCAATAACGACTCGTACTGTTATCTAATTTCTGAGATATCCTAAAAATAATTATAGTGTCCCAGTGTTCAGTCGGCTGTTTTAACGTTTTTAATGCCCTGATGTTTTTATTTGTAACATCAATCAAGTACCGCAAGCTTTTACTAGACTCTTTTGTGCAAGCCTGAACACCAAATAAGGCCTGCAAGTGGTTGTGTATAATCAAGTGATCATTGTCATAACGCTGACTCAACAAATCCCATGCATTAGTATAATTTTCACTAGTAAAATCTATGTTTTTAATTACCAATGCAGCACTACCGCGTCAACAAGATCGTAAATCGCGTAAAGAATGGGAGAATATTCATCAACATTGGCTCCGAAACCTCGTGTTCAGTATGCCGAATCGACTTGAAGCTGTAAACAGAGTCCGAGGAGGCAATACCAGTTATTAAAAAACTAACCTAATCTAACCCCCGCGGCTTCGCCCGTGACATACTTCGAACCCCCGTCGCACCTATTTAATCCCGTCATTTACGATTTATTAAAATTGCCCGATTAGTTGAAATTTACGACTACTCTACTCCCCTTATTTATAGCGTGATGATATATAGCCGAGGAAGGCTATATATCATCACTGAGGATGGCTATACATCCTCGAAAAAAGTTCTATCCATAACAAAAAGATTTTTCTAATTTGAATTAGTAGTTTCTGAGATTAGCGCTGCTCCGCTCTCCAGGGTAGTAGCGTGATGATGTATAGCCTATAGCCTTCCTCGATAATAGGGCTTCCCAACACAAAACGATTTTTTTTAATTTGACCCAGTAGTTCCTGATATAAATCGCTGAACCAAACAAAGAAACAATCTTTTCAGCTTTACATATTAGATTCTCTATCTATTATGTAAATCTGAAAAGTACTCGTAGATAAATAACACCTAAGTAAAAGAAGAAGAGTAAAAAAAGAAGACAACCGAAGTGCAGACACAATCTATATAAATATTAAATGTAACATTCCAAAGTTAACAGCAAAACATCTGGCAACACTAATGCCGTAAACATTAGCTCTGTATATAAAATTCGTATAAAAGAATAAAAATGCTTTATTTTTGTGTCTAAAAGTGTTATCACTGCTTGTAAGCGTCTGAATTATGTGTATAGGTGTTATTGATGCCACATAAAGTAAAAACTTGAAAATACAACTGAAAGTAAAATCAACTCATACAAGATATAACAAACTCTGTGTTGTTTTAAGTGTTTAAAAACTTCTTATGAATCATAATTGATTGTGTGCAATACGGTGACAACAATACTTATAATAATTATTCACTAAAAAGAAGAAAAAATAAGAAAACCTTTAATTGTGAATCTGTTAAAAATTCAAATTATAATTTTTCCAATGGTAACATGAAAAACCTAACAATTTACTAAAACAGAGTAACAAGAAAGACCGAACCAACTCTATAAGGAGTACTGTAGTGTTTACCTACAACCTTGAAGATTACCAATATTGACATAACTACAATACATACCTACTGGGCAAATGTAGTGTTAATTCGGTAATATGACTGATAACAGATCTGCACATAGTATACTAAATAATGTCACAACCACTCCACTATCTTCACATAACACTGAAATAAATACCACTTCAGAGAATGTAACCTTTCGTAGTAGACATAAAATTAACATACCCACAAATAACTCATTTATTGTCTTGTCAGATCATTCAGAGTATGAAGATACCTTCAATTCGACTCCCATTCAGGAGTTTAATCGAAGTTATCCTGATATGTCAAAAAGTACGTTTGATGATATGAATGAACTAAAGAGTAAAATTTATTCACTAGAAGAAAAACTAGAAGTGGCTGAAAATGAAATTGAGAATTTGCTACTGGAAAATAGCCAGCAAGCCAAATTAATTCATGAATTTAAATTAAGAAATGATCAGCTGACTCATATTTGTAAGAACACATCTATAAAAAAAATAAAGAAAACGTCACGTAAAAGTTTAGTAAAATCAAAACTTAATTTTAATACCCCAGAAACTCAACTAAACCATAACCAAACTCCTGTTGCGAAGAGACTGCCATCTTTCGAATTATCTTTAAACTCAAACCGTCGTCCTGAGAGCATTGCAAGCGGCTGCACTCGCGATCACAAACGCCTGATAAATATGCAACTTGACGATTCTACAAATACACAACTAGATGGCGTTATCAGTTCTTATCATAAGCCTAATAAAATTTATATTCTTGGAGACGAACAATTAAGAGGACTGTCTGCTGCTTTATTAAGATCGAGAGAACACAAATGGAACGACATATACGCACCAACTGCGTTGATTTTGTCAGGAGCTTCTAGTACGGAAATATTAACAAAATGTGATGATATTGCGAACTCCTTAAAACCAGGTGATACAGTAATAATAAGTATGGGTTCAAATGATAGAAATGTGCAAATGTTACATTTTAATTTAAATATTGCTTTATATAAGTTGAGAAGGGCATTTATTTATATAGCACCAATCAGTTTTAGTCCATATTTGAATGAACATATGCTAAATAAATCATTAAAGGTATGGACTAGTCACTTGAACAATTGTATAGTTATTGACGACTATAAGGGTATGTATTATAAGCACTATAACTTTATAAATTATATGTGTAGCAAGGTAAACTTTAATATTGATTTTACCAAATATCAAGCTGAATTTTTAACATCTAAGCAAATTAAAAAATATATACATCAATGCAAAGATATTAGAATTGATCATGTAAAGAGGTGTACACAACACAATAGTAACATCAAAAAGGGCACAATCCCATACTATTTCCGAACGAAAAATATTAGTCAACATAATACTGATATTAGTCCTGAAAAATGCAGTATTACGGCCTCAAAGCCGCAGCAGTCAAACTTAAGCGATAATAAAAAGCTTTTTCGTGACTGACTCCTTCACTTTGTTACACCAAAATATAGGTGGGCTAATTTCAAAAAGGGAACTTTTAGAAATGACTTTAGCGGAATTAATGCCAGAAACAAATCCAGATATATTATGTTTCACTGAAACTTTCATAAAGTCGGGTACTGAGAAAAGTATTAATATTGCAAACTATGAACTTGCATCCTTTTATAGTAGACCGAAAAAAAGAGGGGGTTCTTGCATAATGGTAAGGAGAGGTACTCTATACAAAAATATTTCTCATTTTGATGATCTAAACATGATTTTTCATTTTGAACTATGTGCGATAAAAATTGAGCCAAATATCTTACTTTTTTGTATTTATAGGATACCTTCAAATAAAATCAGACACTTGGAATATTTTTTTGAGAAACTTAACCTTCTGTTGTATAGATATCTATCAAGATTTTCAAAATATAAGATAATTATTGCGGGAGACTTAAACATCAATATTCTAAAAAGACAGGTTCCCAAGACTCTTAGGCTCATGGATATTATACAAAAGTATAACTTAACATCTCATATATCGGTCCCCACGAGAGGTAAGTCATGTCTTGACTTAATAATTAGCAACATTACCAAGAATTCAGGTGCTACCTTGCCATTAATGTTATCAGACCATGATACAGCACAAATACTCACTTGGCCGGTTGAGTGCAAGAGAAAAATACCTTTATATGTGTACAATTTTAGAAGATCGTATTCGGAGGAAAATTTAAATGTATTTAAACGTTACTTACCAAGCCTATTGTACTTAGATTGGCACAAACAGACTGATCTTAACATGGCATTTGATAGCTTTTATGATTTCTTCTGTCTTCTTTATTATCTCTGCTTCCCTATAATTAGAGTCAAAAGTAACCTATCACAACAAATAAACTGGATGACAAAGGGTCTCAAGCAGAGCTGCAAAACTAAAAGAAGTCTTCGATTTGCATATTATTCTTCGCGATCGGCAAATAATAAACATAAATATTTACAGTACAGTAAACTATTTAAAAAGTGTATAAACTGTTCAAAAAAGAATAATAACAGAAACTATGTAATAAATAGTAAAAACAAATGTAAGGCAACTTGGACTGTAATTAGGGGTGAAACCGGAAATGATAATAATAAAATTAAAAATTATATTTCCAAAGTCAGTCATAACAATGCAATTGTAACGGAAACTTTTACTGTGGCTAGTGTCTTTAATGAATATTTCATCACGTCAACCAATAAATGTAACCATAACCTTTGTAACACTAACACGAAGCATAACGAGCTTAACTCTATCTTTTTGGCGCCAGTGGATGAGCTCTATATTTTTAAAATAATACAGTCTCTTAAAAATACTACGTCCGAAGGTTATGATAGCATAAGTACGAGGGTCATAAAGGCATGTAGCAAACAACTCACACCTATGTTTACATTTTTAATCAATCTCTCCTTGGAAACTGGCCAATTTCCAAATAAACTTAAATACTCCGTAGTTAAACCATTACATAAGCGCGGTGATATGACAGATTTGAGTAATTATAGACCTATAACGCTATTACCAGTTATATCAAAAATTTTTGAAAAAGTTATGCATGACAAATTAACATCATTTTTCAATAGCCACAATACCATAGTAAATAACCAATTTGGATTTCAATGTAACAAGTCTACTAGGGATGCTATCTTTGATTTGGTAAATGACACATTACATAATGTCAATGCCCAACATTATACAACTGTCTTGTTTCTGGATATGTCAAGGGCTTTTGACCTGGTGTCTCATAAGTTGCTATTGAACAAATTGGTACATAGTGGAATTCGAGGGCCAGCTCTAAATTGGTTAAAAACTTATCTGGAGAATAGGCTACAATGTGTAGACGTCGCGCATGTGGACTACAATAACTCAATACAAGTAAGTAGGTCTGATTTTATGAAGAATGAATTCGGAGTACCTCAGGGGAGTATTCTGGGACCTTTGCTGTTCCTTTTATATATAAATGATTTACCTGAGGTCACTCACCATAAGACTATATTATTTGCTGACGACATTTCCATTATAGTGACATCAGATAGAAATAACATGACATTCCCACAACATGAAATTGAAATTAAAAATACTCTAGCAATTATTATAAAATGGTTAAACAATAATAATTTACAAATTAATTTATCAAAAACCAATTATATTAATTTTAACAATTTCAAAGATTATAAATTACATATAAATTATGAGAGGCAGGTGTTATTAAATCCTATAAATGTAACATTCCTTGGGTTGATTATAAATAGTAAATTTAACTGGAAAGAACAAATAAATAAGATTAGCAATAAAGTTACGGGATTTTCGTTTGCACTATATAAACTGGCAAAGGTCTCAAGCAGAAAAACTGCTTGTACTGCCTACTTTGCTTATGTGGAATCCATCCTTAGGTACGGACTTTTCATTTGGGGTAACGGTACAGATATAGAAAGAGTTTTCATTGCTCAGAAACGATGTATAAGGTCCATATGTGATATCGCACCGGATGTGTCTTGTCGCCCCTATTTCAAACTTTTAAAAATATTACCATTGCCTTGTTTATATATCATCGAAGTAGTGAAATTTGTAAAACAGAACCCTACATTATTTAAAAAAGCAAAAGATAATACGAAAAGGGAAAATATAAGAAACCCAGACCGGTTGATACTTGGTACGGTACCAAAAACCACAAAATTTCAGAGCAATAGTTATTCCATGTGCATAAAAATTTATAATAAAATTCCTGGTCGTTTTAAGGAATTACCTTTAAAAAGATTTGTACCAAGTATTAGCTGCTGGCTGTTGGAAAACTGTTTTTACACAGTTCAGGAGTTTCTCACATTCCGGGATATATAGGTGGCATGGACCAGTGTTGTTAATTTTATAGGTTGTTTATTGACTGTGGTGATTGTTTTTGTTATTGTGGATACCTATTGTTACTATAATTATGCATGTGAAATATTAATTAATTTGTATTGTAAATCCAGAAATGTAATCAATTTATTATATATGAATCCTAATGAAATTTTTATAATGTAATGCAATTAAAAAATTCATATGAAATTGTAAATTTATTTGAAATTATTTGAATTACGGATTGAAAATGAAATTAATTTTACTTTTATAATTTAGTATTTAAGGAAAGTTTTGCATGCTATTGGTTAAATGGCTAAATGGGCTAGTACTATAATTTTGTGAATTGTGATTTACCATCTCGCTACAACCTCATTTACAGCAAATAAATCATTTATCATTATCATTATCATTATCACTAAAACATTAACTTGTAAATATTAATTGAGTTTTGTGACACTAAGCTAAAAATGGGAATTTTTATTATTTTATCTTTTTTTAGACTTAAATGTGTTACAAATGTATAATTTACTATAGTTTCAAAGAAAGCTGATGAAAATTGGTATAAAACGTTATTTATTTTGGGTGTTAAATTTAAAGAAAAGCTTGAAGAAGCACTGTTCAAATGCCAATGTTCTAAGAAATCTATAATAGTTTGTGGAGATTTTAATGTTGATATATTAGATACATCATTAACTCCATCAGAGAGAAATAAAATGAAAAATTTATTTAAATCCTTTAATCTGCATAGTACATTCTTAGAACCCACTCGTATTACAGCCACCAGTGCAAAATGTATTGATAATATTTTTACTGATATTAAACCTATAGATAAAGGTGTTGTGGATCCTGTGGAGTCAGATCATCGTGGCCAATGGACAAAATTTCCTAAAAGTAGTAACAAAGTCAGCAAAAAACAAATTAAATATGTACCAATTAACCAAAGTCGTTTGAATAATTTTTAAGAAAATGTATTAAAGAGATTACCATATCTACCTAACTTCACTTGTGTAGACCAGTCATATAAACACTTATTTAATTTGATTAATGATGAGTTTGGCAAAGTTTTTACCTCAAAAACTCTACAGATTGGTGGTCGTCCTGTTTTCAGTGACTGGGCAACACCAGGTATCTTTAAAAGTAGAAATAAATTATTTGAATTATATTCAGAAAAATCATATAATTTTAGGCAAACCTTTCAGGAATATGTTAAAAATTATTCAAAGATATTTAAACAAACGTGTCATCTTGTTAAGTCAATTTTCATTATAAATAAAATTTCTAATTCTGTAAATAAAATAAAAATGACTTGGAACATCATTAACTCTGAATGCGGTAGATCTTTAGTGACTGAAAGGGATTTCCACTTAAAAGTAAATGGTTGCCATGTTACAGGGGACCTGGAAGTGGCTACGGAGTTTGAACTCTTTTTCAAAAATGTACCTATATTGACAACAAAATCTCTCCAAGCATCTTCCAGTTCCGCTGAACTTTTATTAGAAGAATCTGTTCTTTGTTGCAGGGATGCATTTGTATTCACAGATATTTGTGCTCAGGACATTGTAAAAACATTTAAATGTATCGAAATTAAGAAAACCGCGGACATTTGGGGATTATCGGTCAAAACTGCAGCATGTATAATTGAGGTAATTGCGCCCCATCTAGCAACTGTGTTTAATGACTGTGTTTCTAGTGGTACATTTCCTGATTTAATGAAACACAGCAAAGTCGTTCCCTTGTTCAAGGCTGGCAGCGCTACAGAGCCGTCTAATTTCCGACCAGTGTCAGTGCTGCCAACTTTGAGCAAAGTATTTGAAAAAATAATCTTGAATCAAATGCTATCCCATTTTAATAGTCATAAAATACTCCATGCGAATCAATTTGGGTTTACGAAAGGGCGCTCAACTTCCGATGCTGGTGTTGAGTTATTAAAATGTATTCATGAAGCATGGGAAGACAAGCACGATGCATTAGGTATATTTTGCGATCTATCAAAGGCTTTTGATTGCGTTCAACATGAAACGCTGTGCAAAAAATTACACCACTATGGAATAAGAGGCAAAGCTCTCGACCTTCTGTCTTCATATTTGAACAATAGAATACAGAGGGTCGATATTAATGGTACACGTTCTGTAGGATCCATGGTTACAATGGGTGTGCCGCAAGGCTCGATACTTGGGCCATTCTTGTTCCTCATTTATATTAATGATTTACCATTTTATGTAGGGGACAGGAATAGGATTGTTTTGTTTGCAGATGACACCTCATTAATTTTTAAAATTAAAAGACAATTAGATAACTATGACGATGTAAACAATGCAATTGCAAGAGTAGTTCATTGGTTCAGCTCAAATAATCTTTGCCTTAATGAAAATAAAACTAAATGTATAAAATTTACTCTACCAAATGTAAAACAAGTTGCGGCCAATGTTCAACTGAATGGACAAGTGTTAGAGTTTGTAGAATCAACTGTGTTCCTAGGTATAACTATTGATGCCAATTTGCAGTGGGGCCCACACATAGAAAAGACAGCCTCTAGATTAAGTTCGGCTGCATACGCTGTAAAAAAGATCAGGACTCTAACAGATGTGGATACGGCTAGAATGGTTTACTTCAGCTATTTTCATAGTATTATGTCTTACGGTATTCTCCTTTGGGGGAGTGCTGCAGATTTAAATATTATTTTTGTTCTACAAAAGCGGGCTGTACGCGCTATTTATAATTTGGGCCCCAGAGTTTCTCTCCGAGAAAAATTCAAAGAAGTGAATATTCTAACCGTACCATCACAATACATTTTTGCCAATCTTATGTATGTCCAGAAAAATCTATCACAGTTTTCTAAACTCTGTGATAAACATAATATAAACACTAGAAATAAAAATAATCTTTCAGTCCACCACAGTCGACTACATAAGATTGGCGATTCTTTCCAGGGTAACTGTATACGCTTTTACAACAAGCTTCCCTGTGACCTGAGAAATTTACCTTTAAATAAATTTAAAAAGTTTATTAAAAACAAGCTTTGTGAAAAAGGTTTTTACTCCGTTACAGACTATTTGCAGGACAGGGACGCCTGGAAATGATCTGCTGGCAAAGTGAAATAATATTAAATTGTAAATAGGCCATCAAAAAAAAAGCCTTCCTAAGTTTCTTGCCGGTTCTTCTCAGGTGGGCCGCGTTCCGAACCGGTGGTCGCTTTAAATATTTTAAATAGTGTATGACATTTTGTAAGCGCCGTTAAAATGGTCTATGCAAAATAAAGATATTTTTATTTTTTTATTTTTTTTTTATTTTGTACTTCCGAAAAGCGCATCGACCTAACATTTGGTATACTAACGTATTTTGACCTCCTGATCACGATATCGTAACGAAAATTGGCGCAAACGCCATTTTGAATAAGAAAAATGGAGGAGAACCTCATTCGTTCAGTGTGCATGATCGCACATCGAAGGGGTCATGTCAGATTTTTCCACTACTCGGCCCGACTCCCTCTATACGACCCCACCAAAAGTTTCTCCCTACCGACACTGTAAGTGGGAGAACAATTATGTCAATCAGTGAGTAGTAAGTTTTAATTATATATAATATAATAATAGTAATAAACAAAAATAGTAAAAATTATACAGAAAAAAAAAATTGTGTAATTACTGCAAAAATATTAAAAGAAACAAGTGAACAAAGAATTTTTGTGGCGAATGAGGATAAAAAAACTCAATGTCGATCCCTTCACCCAACTGATCGCGGACGTTAAAACTTGCCATTATGGAAAAGATACATAAAACACACACATGGTTTTGAGGTGTTTAAAATGTGGGAGTGACACAGACCCTTTCTGGGGAAAGCTAAAAAAAAATGTCTAAATCGGTTAGTAACGCGCGATCACGCACACCGAACGAAAAGAGTTTCTTCTCCGTTTGTCTTATTCAAACTGGCGTTTGCGCCAATTTTCGTTATGATATCGTGATCAGGAGGTCAAAATAATTTTATTACACAAAATTTCTGATTGATCGGAGGTATGCGCTTTTCGGAAGTTTATCCTTTATTTTATATCTCTAACTTCTTTATTTAAAAAAAAAATTAAAAGTTAAAAACTATTGATTTAAAAGAAACACGTTTAATTTGCACAGTTGTTAAAAGTTATTAAAGTCTAATACTTTTTATTTGCTATTCACAACAAACAAAAAGTATCATCATCATTATGCAAAGGTTAATCCCGATTCTATCCAAAGCCCTCGCTTCGCATCCTGGAATTTGCTTTCCTACTGTTCTACACACTACTACTTTTTGGCATCCCTAGCAGTGTAAGACGCATTCTATCCTTCAGACTCGATATACGTGGCATAGCCAGACACTTGAACTTAGAATTAAAGTATACTAATAGACTTACCTTTCAAGTGGACACCTGTAGGGAACGTGTAAAACTCCCTGTTAGGTACATCTGCCACGGAAGCACAGCTCACCCACGTTGATAAAACCACCAGCCACTTTCTGAAACTGATGATATATTGGATAAAATTGCATTTGCATTCATTTTGTGTCTATTATAATTGTTGATAGACGGTTTTGAAATTGTAAATCCAGAGGTTCCACATGTCTTTAAAACTAGCTGCTTTACCGAACGGGTGCAAAAGTGTTCAAGTTCAGTGTCAATCTAACTATGGGGAGGTTTAATATCTGAGATAGGAATGTTGGTAAGTAATGTACGATGATAATTGCTGCCAAGAGTTTTAAATTGCGGCAAAAAAGAAGCCAGATCACAACAGCTCCTAGCAGACACGTTAAGGCGTGCGCCACTAGGACACTACGACTAGGACTTTTGTATATACCATGACTACACGCTGTGATGCTACATTACGTATATTTCTTTTTCATATGGAACTGTTACTCCCGGTTTATACCGTATCAGTACCGGTCTGTATACCGCTACTTTCTTCGCTACAGGTAGAATATTCTCACATTTGCGTACGATATCCAGTTATATAGGTAAGTTGACTTACGTAAAATGGAGTGTCCATTCTCGAACTTGTGGTAACGTCATAATAATTTTAATTTGTTGTACCGATATTAATTTATTATATTGTCAGTTACTTGCTTTGTGGATATATATAGCATTGAATTAATATATACTAGGCAAAAAAATATTTTTAGAGATACTGCAGTTGATGCGTACTGACTTCTAAATAAATTATTGTACTGTTCATGTACTTAATACAATATAACGTGTACGTTAAAAATAAAACTGAAGTAATTTACATGAAGTGGCCATAACCATACTAGATGTGGCATCCAAAAATTAGTAAAATTCACGTGGTAGTTCATTATTCAATTTACTGGAATCCCACGTAATTTAAAAACCTACTTACAATCCTAATCTTCTCCTTGTGCTATACTCGATCTTCAACACCACTACATGGGGAAGCTAATAGCGCGCATGTGTCTTCCCCTACCACAGTCAGCTACGAATTTTTGGGTCGACCTCTCCTGCCGCAATCCATAGGAGGTGGCACAGCCGGACACTTGATCCCCATGTATACGGGGGGTTTTTTTTATACCTCTGAGGTGGCAGAGAAGCATACGGCCCACCTGACGAAAAGTGGTTTACGTAACGTCACCATAGAAGTTTGGCAGACTGGTTCCATCAGCTCTATGGCGAGCATAGCTCGGATTTAGAGAGATGGTTATTGACAATCTAGCTGTATACTAATTTATTTTCAAAGTTCAGACTAGACTAGGTATATAAGTAAAAAAATTGTCTTACGGTTTTTTCAAAGGTTGGCACATATAAAAAATATATAAAATGTGTGTCTTCCTTGACTAAACTGGTCACGTTAAAAAATAAATTTTGTGGAATAGTATAAGTATTGTTATTCAAAACATTATTTACTGCCTCCATAGTGTATTGGAAGTAAAAAAATTGAAGATGTTGCTGAACAGCTGGATATGCGCCTTAAATTTAAATATGTCAATATTTAGTGGTTGAGCGGGCGAGATAAATAAATTCAAAGTGGACTGTACTTGCGGGGAAAAACTAAAATGAAATTTACACGCGCTTGTCGACGGAAAAAGTAATGGAAAAACAGGAATATGCACACTACCTTGCTGCTTGCTGCGAGATGCTGAGGTGGAGGCTGCCGGGGGCGTCCCTGGACTTGAATTCCTGGTTTCCTTGCACGAAACACTATTTATCCATGGAAAATACGATTATTGCGATAGTTGGTGCGGGATTATTGCGAAAGGTTTTTAGCGGGCGCGCGTGCGGAGTTGTAGGAACAGACTGCCAGCCCTCAAACGTGGCCGCCGACGTGAGGATAGCGGAGCGCGCGTAGGTACTTGCGCGCTCGTAAAACAGCTGTCTCGCTCCTCCTTTATAGGTGCGTGTGCGAGACAAGGTAGGTGCGAAAGAGAAATGGAATAAAGGGGAGCGGGGGGAGTGTCGACAACTAATTAATTAAAAACAAATGCAGATCAGCGATGAAACATAGAAAAAATAACGCGGCTATTCTTTCATCATATACCGGCGCAACCATTTAGGATTAGTTAGTGTAAGATATCCGTTGTGAAAAGGATAAACAATTATCGAAATAAAGTATTAATATTTACATTCAGCATCCTGATTGTTAAAATATGCGTAAGTGCTAAAATAGATGTAAATAGAATATTGCCGTTCTAATAGCGATAGTTAATCGATAGTATCGTGATATTATCTTAAAAATTAGACTGATCTCGGCAAGCGTCGATCGTTGACTTTAAACATTTAACTTAAACCGCTATCGAAAATAAAACAAGAGTAAGGAATTTACTATTAGATAGTATATATTTATCTCAAATTTGTATTTGCCAGCGGCGACTTGGCAGACATAATTATGACCTGCTATGTTAGTTCGAGCCTGTTCTAAAGGTTCCCGATCCGCCCATCAGCTAATGTCAGTGAGGTGTAGCGGTGTAGCTAGCTGCTACGGGGCGAGCGACGGCAACTGTAGCGTGCGCTGCGCACGATTATTTCGGAATTTAAAGTATTCTACTTATTTGTTAATCCAGGATGTCAGCTTCCTCTACAGCAAACCTGTGCAGCCGTTTGGACGTAAAGAAGTAACAAACATAAAGTTAACACAAAATAAACACAATTAGGGTAATGTTTAACAGAGAACTTTTTCTGCAATATTTAATGATAAAAAATAAATAAATATCCCCGAAGGGGTGGTAGAGGCATATTATATGCCCTCTTTTCATCGTGTGGATTCCTGTCCCACGTAATAGGTGGTGAGCCCATTGCCGTGTTGAAATAGACAGATGCAGGTTGTGGCTACCTGCTGTTGAATTTTTCAAGCCGCCCATAAGGCTTTCAACCAGGTTTAACGACTTCGATTTTACTGGCAACCGGGATCAACGGCTTAACGTGCCTTCCGAAGCACGGAAATGCCACAAAGTGGTCACACACCGAGGATCAGCCATAGTGAAACTTGCGTAACTCAGTAATCGTTTATAGAACACTGAGACCACGAGCGTTGCACTATTAAATGTTTTTTAATAATAGTTTCATTGTAGTCTAATGTTAACCGTGACGTACTATATTATGGCAATTAAGTTGCTGTTTGCATAACGTGATGGTGATGGTAATATTTATAAACTGTGTAATTAATCACCTTAAAAATTCACACATTAAATTTAGAATAATATCTAAAAGTAAAGATGTGTAATTAGCTGTCAGATCACTATGCTGTTTGCTCACAAACTTTATTTACTTATCAGTCACGCCTATATCCCCGAAGGGATGGCAGAGGCATATTGTACACACAGTGTTGAAATGAACAAGCGCAAGTTGTGGATTGTCTTTGATGTAATTAAAGATATACCACTAATACATTTTATGACTATAGTTTGTTTATCAATGACGCCTTATCCCCTAAGGGGTGGCAGAGGCATATTAAACGCCTACTTTTCAACGTGTGTATTCTTGTCCCACGTAATAGGTGGTGAGACCATTGCCGTGTTAAAATAGGCAGACGCAGGTTGACCTGCTGTTGAAATTTTTCAGGCCGCCCATAAATCTTTCAACTGGGCTGAACGACTGCCATTTTCCTGGCAACCGGAACCAACAGCTTAATGTTCTTTCCGAAGCACGCAAACGCTCGCAAATGTAAATGTCACAAAGTGGTCACCCATCTAGAGGCCAGCTATAGCAAGTAATCGTTTATATTTTCGGGCCACGAGCGTAAAAAAACAATTATGTCATAAAATAATCCTAAACACACTTCATTGCTTTTATGGATAATTCTATTCGTGGCATACATTCGCAAGCAAGCAATAATGAGAAACTTTATTTATCGTAACAATAAACTAAAAAAAAAAAACTTGTCCTCTTTTGTAATTTTAAGTCTACGTTGGGTTTTATTTCCAGGTCTGTTGTAAAAGATAAGTGTTATATATATTTTTTATTGTTTCTTTTATTTGAGTGTTCGAAGCTCGAAGTTTCAATGTAGGATAGTACTTACTGTGTAACGAATTGCCAAAAGTGGGTAGAACAAACGTTGTTGGTTATGACCTTGGCAATCTACTCCTAGGAGGTTGCTGGTGTTTTACAAATGACCCTGTCTAAAAAGCTGAAGAGTTTGTTTGGTTGAACGCGCAAATCTGAGGTAATTATTATTTTGAAATTGACATGATAGTTGCTGTGCAGTTTTTGGGTATGTCATGCTCGCCTAAGTGTCCTGGCAGTGGTGGCGTATGTAACAGGTCGCCTTGTACCCTATAATACGCTTGAGTAAGGCGATGGCTGATATATGCGTCATACCCGTAAAAGAGTGTGTTGGGTCTGGTCAGCTCATAGCTGTTAAAGCAATTATTACAAATAATAATAATTATTTAATTTTAAGGCAAACTAAGTTTAGGCGATTGTTCTCACATAAATCCAAAGGAACTATGTAAGTGTAATTTTAATGAACACAACATTGACTTTGTATTTTTTTTGTATAAATTCATTACTATACGAGTATAATTGGTCAAATATCATGTAAATCAAACTAATGTAATTATTGCTGGTTAGAAAAGAGTGGCCATAAATTTTATTGCCAGGTTCTTCGTCGGTTCAAGATTACTGGGACAGAAGTCAGGCGGCCATCCTTGGAGCGGCAAAGGTGGTGTTCGGTGAGTCTAAGGGTGGACGCAAATGTGACATGGAAACCTGGTGGTGGAACGACACAGTCCAGAGGGAGACTAGGGAGAACCAAGCCCTCTTTAAAAAGTGGCAAGCGTCAGGATCTCCTGAAGATCGCGACGCGTACAGGGCTGCGAAGCGCGCCATTAAGAGAGCTGTAGCCAGAACCAGACGTGACACTTACAACCTCTAGATGAGAAGTTAGAATCGTCTGAGGGGCATAAGCTCATCTATAAGTTGGCAGGCTCCAGGATCAAAGCGGTACAGGATATCTCCAAGTGCCGCTGTGTAAAAGATCCTGAAGGTACTCTGCTATGCGAAGACCTCGCGGTGAAGGAGAGATGGCGCTCGTACTTCCACGAGCTGCTCTATAAGCAGCATACAGAGGTGCAGCCTACGGACGTCCCTCCGAATCAGGGACTAGTGCCATCGGTAACGCCTGCAGAAGTCCAAATTGCTCTTCGACGCATGATGAATCGGAAAGCTATCAGAGCCGATGGGTCCTCGCGGTGTGGGCATCTTAGTAAACCTTTTTTAACCGCCTTAGCGGGCAGATCCCAAACCAATGGAGGCAGAGTATTATTACTCCAGTCTTCAAACGTAAGGGGTCAGTGCAGGAGTGTGGGAGCTACCGCGGTATAAAGGTTATGTCGCACATCATGAAGATCATTGAGAGGATTAGAGACTCCCGGATCCGGCAGGAGTGTACCCTCTCGGAGTGTCAATATGGGTTTCGCCCTGGCCATGAGAGCACGGACACTGTTATTGCCCTGGAGGTTGTCGCGGAGAAATGCAGGACTAAGAACACGCCTCTGCACTGTATGTTCCTCGACATGCAGAAGGCTTTCGACTGTGTTCCTCGAGCGATGATCTGGTGGGCACTGCGGTCCAAAGGGGTTCCAGAGGTCTATATTGACACTATTCGGGACATGTACCGCGACTCCGATTGGTTCGGACTGCTGTTGGCGACACGAAACCCTTCCCCATCACCGTCGGGGTACACCAGAGTTCAGTCCTTAGTCCGATTCTGTTCAGTGTGATATTAGACGAATTGTCGGACAGCATCAGGAACTCGAATGAGCAGCCTCCATTGTTGCTCATGTATGCTGGCAATATCGCGTTGGCAGACGCAGACAGGGAGGATCAGCCATAGTGAAACTTGCGTAACTCAGTAATCGTTTATAGAACACTGAGACCGCCGGGCCACGAGCGTTGCACTATTAAATGTTTTTTAATGATAGTTTCATTGTAGTCTAATGTTAACCGTGACGTACTATATTATGGCAATTAAGTTGCTGTTTGCATAACGTGATGGTGATGGTAATATTTATAAACTGTGTAATTAATCACCTTAAAAATTCACACATTAAATTTAGAATAATATCTAAAAGTAAAGATGTGTAATTAGCTGTCAGATCACTATGCTGTTTGCTCACAAACTTTATTTACTTATCAGTCACGCCTATATCCCCGAAGGGATGGCAGAGGCATATTGTACACACAGTGTTGAAATGAACAAGCGCAAGTTGTGGATTGTCTTTGGTGTAATTAAAGATATACCACTAATACATTTTATGACTATAGTTTGTTTATCAATGACGCCTTATCTAGGGGATAAGGCGTCATTGATTGTGGGGTGGCAGAGGCATATTAAACGCCTACTTTTCAACGTGTGTATTCTTGTCCCACGTAATAGGTGGTGAGACCATTGCCGTGTTAAAATAGGCAGACGCAGGTTGACTGCGGTCCAAAGGGGTTCCAGAGGTCTATATTGACACTATTCGGGACATGTACCGCGACTCCGATTGGTTCGGACTGCTGTTGGCGACACGAAACCCTTCCCCATCACCGTCGGGGTACACCAGAGTTCAGTCCTTAGTCCGATTCTGTTCAGTGTGATATTAGACGAATTGTCGGACAGCATCAGGAACTCGAATGAGCAGCCTCCATTGTTGCTCATGTATGCTGGCAATATCGCGTTGGCAGACGCAGACAGGGATAGATTGGTGCCACGTGTGAAGGCGTGGAAGGAGACGCTTGAGAACGGCGGTCTGAAACTAAATATGGCGAAGCCGAGTACTTGACATTCAACTCTACAGACCCACATCCGTCCGCATAGGCGGTAATTTGGTTGAGCGCACGGACCAGGTTAAATACCTGGTATCTGTATTTCACACGTCCAGTGACATCGATTGCGATGTCTAGTCACGCATTGCAGCCGCGTGGGCTAAATGGTGGGAGATGACCAGTGTCAATTGTGATCCAAAAATGCCGATCCGGTGGAAGAGACAAAACCATCATTAGACCTGTTCTTTTACATGGCAGTGAGACGTGGCCAATATTGGAGCGAAACAAGCAGGAGCTGAGTGTCACGGAAATGAAGATGCTGCGGTGGATGTGTGGAGTCACGCGGATGGACCGCGTGAGGAACTCTCGCATCCGCGGCAACCTTCACGTCCGCGACATTGCGGACAAGTTACAAGTGTCGCCTTCGTTGGTATGTATGGTCACATCTTGCGGCAACCGCCGAGCTACGTGGGAAACAAATGTCTGGCCATATCAGCCCCGCCGGGTCCCGGTAAGAGAGGAAGACCTAAGAAGTGCTGGCTTGACGTCGTAAGGGATGACATGTGTGCCAATGGTCTCACTACAGGGGATGCTGACGACCGTACGAAGTGGAGGAGAATATGTAGGAAAGCGGACCCCGGGCGTCGCGAGACGCAACTGGGACAGACGCTCGGATAATGATGATGATGCCAAAGTACTAGACTACGCCCCTGCGCGCGAGTTGTACCGAAAAAGTTGAAATTAAAGTTAATAATTGAAATTTGTGAAAGTGAAATTGCAGGTGATTTTAGTTTATTTTGTTGTTATCACAATAAATAAATAAATATAAATAAATAAGCCTTTTATTATTTCTCATTTACATGCTATTACAATTTCATACTAGTGGTTTTTCTTGTTTTTTCGTTTATACATTCAAATAAAATAATATTTACTATCCTACTACAATTACATGCAAATATTATTAATACTTTATCATTGAATTACAATATTTCATTCGTACAAATATATTAATGTCATGCAACTTTATTTTTATTAATTTAAATTGATAATTTTTACATTTACTTAATTTATACGCTCGTGGCCTCGCGGTCTCAGTGTTCTGTAAACGATCACTGAGTTACGCAACTTTCACTATGGCTGGTCCTCGGATGGGTGACCACTTTGTGGCATTTACATTTGCGAGCGTTTCCGTGCTTCGGAAGGCACGTTAAGCCGTTGGTCCCGGTTGCCAGTAAAATGGCAGTCGTTAAGCCTGGTTGAAGGCCTTATGGGCGGCTTGAAAATTTCAACAGCAGGTAGCCACAACCTGCGTCTGTCTATTTCAACACGGCAATGGGCTCACCACCTATTACGTGGGACAGGAATCCACACGGTGAAAAGTGGGCATATAATATGCCTCTGCCAACCCCTTCGGGGATAAGGCGTGATGGATATTTATTTTATTTATTTTAATTTATATTATTAGAATTAATTGGTGTTTTTGATTTTTAAAATGAGAACCCCTATTTAGCGTAAAGGCCTCCTCCATTTTTAACCATTGTTTCCTATCTCTCGCCTTTGTTTGCCAGTCGTCTCCTGCTACAGCTTTTAAATCATTAACCCATCTTCGTGTTGGTCTTCCTCGTTTTCTCTTTCCCTTGGGTCCTTTCCATAAAACGGTACGACTCGTCCACCGAGCGTCGTCAGCTCTAGCGAGATGTCCCGCCCATTTCCACTTTAATTTCATAGAGTGTAATAGGAAATCTATTTGTTTTGTTTTTTCTCTTATTGTAGTTTGGCGTATTTTTCGAATTCCTAGTATAGATCTTTCCATGGCCGCTTGACATATTCTAATTTTATCTTTCAACTGTTTTGTGTACGTCCAGGTTTGTGAGCCGTATGTCAAACAGGGAAGGATACTACCGTCCATTACTTTCTTTTTCACAGAAAGTGGCATGTCTCCTTTCATTATTTCTCGGTGAGCCCAGTATTTTTGCCATGCCATATTTATTCTTCTGTTTATTTCCTCAAAGTTGTTGTTTATGTGGAATGATACTTGTTTTCCAAGATGTGACGTGTCTACATATTCGAGATTCAGTTTTCCTACCTTAATTTGTGGTTTTAAAGAGTTGGTTAACAATTTGCTTACTGCGTGTAGATGTTGTATCATTTCCTCTAGTTGTAAACTTGATTCTGAGAATAGAACAATATCGTCAGCAAAGCGTAGATGACTGAGAAATTTGTTATTTATTTTTATACCAAGATCCGTCCAGCAAAGTCTTCTAAATACGGTCTCTAGTACAGCGATAAACAGCTTTGGTGATAGAGGGTCACCCTATTTTACGCCTCTTTTGATTTTAATTTCCGGACCACTTGTTTCTAGGGTGACTCTACTTGTACTTCGCTCATAGATGTTTTTAATAATGTTGCAATCGGTTTCGTCTACGTTATTTTCCCTCAGTCCCTCGTATATTGAGATGTGCGAAATAGAGTCAAAAGCTTTTTGGTAGTCTATAAAAGCTAAGTAGAGAGATCTCTGAAATTCTTTGTATTTCTCTATTATGCTCTCTAAGGTTTAAATATGGTCGACGGTTGAATATCCTCTACGAAATCCTGCTTGTTCTACTGGCTGATTTTCTTCAATTTTAGCAGATATTTTACTTAAGATACATTGTGAAAATAGTTTGTAGAGGCTGGGTAGGAGACTGATAGGTCGGTAGTTTCCTATGTCCTGAGGATCACCTTTCTTATACAACAATATGATATTTGATTTTGTCCATTGATCAGGGACTCTCTGCTCTATGTTTATTAAATTAAATAATCGGGTAAATACTGGTGTGAGTAGTGTTCTAGCCAGTTTTAATGACTCATTTGGGATACCGTCTGGCCCTGGACTCTTATAAGATTTAAGCTGCTTTATTTCTCGATCTATCTCTATTTCGTTCCAACCAGTATTACAAATATTTTTAGAGTAAAAACTTCCGGTTTCGAAGTCTCCGTAAACTCTTTGGTCGTAAAGGTCTGTATAGAAATTTGTCGCTATTTTGAGAATGTTTTCTCTATTAGTTAATGGAGTAGAGTGTTCTGATAAGCTAGGTATCCAGGTTTTGTGTGTACGGAGTTCTTTATATGCTCGTTTGCAGCTGCCACTGGTTTTTAAATGTTTCTCTATAATTGTTAGTCTGTGGTTTTTGTAATCTTTTCTGATATTTTTATTTGTTATTTTATAGATGGAGCTGAGTTTTTTCCTGTCATCTCGGCTTTTTGGTTTGAGATTTTGTAAATAATGACGTTGCTTAATTAGATTTAGTGTTTCCTCGGTGAGAATGTTGCATAATTTATCTTTTACTAATTTTTTATCTATTTTCATACTTTCCAGTATGAAAATAGATACAGTTTTCTAATTTATTGTACAAGTTTTGTCCTGTGCTTGGCACTTCAATGTCTAAAGATTGTATATTTATTGCAAGTTTTTCAAGGAAACATTTCACTTCATCTTGTTTTTATAATGAGTAGGTAGGGCTTTTGTATTTTAAACGACTTTTTTTCATTTGTGTAAACAATATTTTTGATGTTACCATTCTGTGGTCTGAGGGGAACCTGATAGCATTTAAAACATGTACATCCTGAAATCTTTTAGGAAAATTTGTAAGTATTTAGTCAATTTCATTTTTGGTTACCTGGTCAGGAGACTTCCATGTCCATTTTTGACTAGACTTTTTTTTTTTAAATGTGTTCATGATGGATAAGTTATATTCTTGTGCATAGTGTATCAGCTGTTGTCCTCTAGGACTTCTTTTTCCATACCCAAAATTGCCAATAAGTTTGCTTTCTTCAGAATTAGTTTTCCCTATTTTCGCATTAAAATCGCCCATGACTATATTTTTTCTTGAATTTTCATGAGCTTTATGTAGAGTGTTATAAAATATTTCGATCTCCGACTCCTCAGACTCTTCAATAGGAGAATATACCTGGATGATAGTGACTGGTAGACTATTTAAATCTATATCTAGAAGTGCTACTCGGTCAGATAGTCCTCTGAAACTCTTCACACAGGTTTTCAGGTGTTTTTTTATAATGAAGCCAACTCCATACTGTCCCTTTGTCTGTCCTTTGTAGCATAAGATGAATTCGTCGTATTCGTGAATGCCATAGCCCATCCTTCTCACCTCTGACAAACCGATGATGTCATACTTCACATTTTTGATTGCATTCATAAATTCAATAAGTCTAGCCTAGTCTTCTATAGCGTGAAGATAATATATAATATATATAAATAAGCGAAAAAATGTGAAGTGAGTGACTTTACTTATTATACTCTTTGGAGTGACTGTATTTTGTAGGCCACAAGTGTTTGAGCATTCCAGCCACCCTTTGTCAACATAAATATCGCGGTTACTACGGCAACTTTATCATTGCCACTTTTCTCAAAGGTGAGTGTACTTTCATTACAAATAAACAAAAAAGGGATATTCAAACTTTGGTATCCAAAAAATGCGTTTTTATTTTTTTTCTCTAAAATATTATTCTATCCATATAGAAAGGAAAAACCTTTTATTTTATTATTAAACACACATAAATTAGCCAGTACACTTCTACTTAGCTTTAAAATCATTAAAATAATAAGAGAGATGAAAACAGTAGAACCTCACTAGTGTCATAGCAGAATGTGTCCTTAAAAGGCTGCAGTTCAGCTAATGCTATTGATATAATATCCTTAGCGCTGATCTTCCACTGCCGCCAGAGATACCGGGCAGCTATACAGCAGGTAACAAAATTCCGTATATCTATTTTCAGTTTGCCATTCTCTGCCTAGGATGTTAAAAAATAAAATTAAAATAAAATGTCAAACAATAAGAAGGCAGGCAAGGCAGGATTGAATGAAAACTTCAGCATAATACTGATAAAAAGACGTGCTATGTCGGTTCGGAAACGCTCAGCGAATGACCGGGGAACGATTATATGCGTAAAGGGTAGAAGGAGTCACGACAGATGGAGATCCACATACAAAAACTACGTAAGCAGATCGCTCAAAAAACGAAAAGGTCTAAAGCACTCGGACACCCAAACGTACACGACTTATGAATCCGCAGAAAGCGAAAGAAGTAGAAGTATCGTCGCAATTAAGGAGTTCAGAATGCATGTTTATGATTGTACAGCTTTTTGTTTATCTAGAAGTACCTAAAAGAACCTAGAAGAACCTTTAAGTCTTCATCTGAAGCACTGTACTTTTTTAAGTCGACGAAGAGGAGGAGGAATGTTGTTCCAGATCTTACTTGAAGCTGTCCCGAAAAGCCGCTGTTTTATGCAAGGGCACATACAGATTTATCCGCGTCCTTCTTGAGGAATATTTACTACCCTTATTTAGCCAGTTCAGCTTGTGGTAAAGGTACTCAGGCCTCCCCGTCGCTACGATTCCAAACAAAGCAGTAGCCAAGTGCAATTCTCTCCTGTAATGCATTATACGGTGAAATGTGGGCGTTTATTATGCCTCTGCGTACCCCTTCGGGGATAAAGGCGTGACAAAATGTATGTATGTATGTATGTAATGCATTCTAAGTTTATTTCTCGCAATGAGATATGGAGTCACACGGCTCCTAGGAGCTATATTATAGCAAAAGCGAGCACATGCGTTTTGCACCCGCTCTATTAGGTTAGATGTTTTTACAAAAATCCTAGGACCATACGCCACATCCAAGTAATTTTATCTTGATAACATCAATGTGTCAACCAATGTTTCACGCAAGTCGATAGAAAGGTAATTACACAGCTTGTATAGGAGCTTCAAGCGGTAAAAACAACCCCTCAGCAATATTTTGCTCAAACCTAAGTTCCTCATCCATCAACAAACCCAGATTTCTTGCTTCTTGCACTCGCTGAATAGACACTCCATCCACAATGATTACGGGACATCGAGTTTCTATTTGAGCTATTTGGTGATTTGAGCCCATTATTAAGTATGTGGTGGACACACATACTCACACCACTTAACTATACGTATTTCTATGTACTATATATTATTTCTTTTATTTATTACACACGATGAAAATCGGGCGTCTAATATGCCTCTGCTACCCCTCATACAGTCTCAACATTTTATCTATGTAATATGTATTATATTATATCTAGCTACACATAGCTACCGCGCGCCAGCTGTCTCAATGAATAACGGTACATCGATAGCTGCGCGAGCGCAGGCATGACAGCGATGAAGCCTCTCGCTCTCACCAGTCACGACCTAAGCCTCGCGCCGAGTGCACGTACTTCTGTCGCGAATACTTTTATACACGCCACGTCTATTCTCTCGCAAAACTATCAGCTGTGCTTTTTGCCCATTGTAATTTTTCGCCTTCTATTTTTGTGTGGAGTAATATCGCTGTATTCTAAGAAGTACATTATATCGCTTCTCAATACTTCGCTTTTTCTTCTACCACTCCCTCAAGTACTTATTCTATTAAGATTTACATTTCGTTAAGGGACAAGGATTTTGAGGAGTTGATAAAAAATAATTATATATTATATATATTTATATTATATTATATTTAATTATAAAATAATATATTTATATAATATAAATATATTATTTTTTATCGACTCCTCAAATCCGTGTCCACTAACGAAATGTAAATCTGAACATTATCAGCATATACATGAAACCTGCGCAATATCCGCTCTGTAAAGAATAAACAGCAACGGGCCTAGAACGGATCCCTGTGGCACGCCCTTATATATAGTGGAAATAGTGGATCTCAAGGTAGATCCATTGTCATTGTGAGTTTCCACATACTGTGTACGGCCACTTAAATAGGAGTGGAACCACTGGATTGTCCCAATCTCAAAACAATAATACGGCAGCTTGTAGTAGTTGTTCGCAATAGCGAAATATTTAGGGCGTCAAAAGCCCTGGAGAAGTCCAACATGACTCAAACCGTACCCTCACCCTGATCTTGAGCTGCCAGTATGTTGTCTGTAACATCTATATATTGTACGTTTCCAAATATTGCCTAAGCTGCGACGCTATCACTTTCTCTAATATTTTTGACAAACAAGGTAAGATGCTAATGGGTCGTAACTCTTTAACATCCCTTATATTTTTAGTCTTAGAAATTGGTCGAACAATAGCAGTTTTCCAATTTGTAGGGAATTTGGACGTAACAATAGATCTGTTTATTATAGCAGTAATTACCTCTAGTGTTTCTTGGGCTACCATATTTATCATTTGTAATGATAAACCATCGCATCCAATTGCATTAGATTGAAGTTCGTTTATAATTTTAAGAACCACTGAGGAATTTACAGGCTTTAGAGAAAAAGAAGTATGGCTATATCTATTGAATTCATAAAATGTAAGCTTGGATAGTGACACTACTCCGCTGCCAGGAACATTCAAAAATATTTATTTATTCTATTTCGATCATTAAAGTGGGCTGGTATTTCTGTACACGTATGAGGGTTCAAATTAGACTTTAAATTTTTCCACAACATCTTAGGGTTCCCAATGTTACCGTTTATCTGTTGTTTAAAATAACATTTTTTTTTCGCTATTAATTGCAAAATCAACTTTCTTAAGATCTTTCGCTTTAACGCTGCATCTCGCAGTCTCATCATAAACTTTAAATTGCTTGTCAACCAGGGCGTGGGCAGATCTTTGATGGTTTTACTTCTTACCGGTGCATGCAATTTGAATATGTAATTAATGTAAGTTGTGTAGTCACTCACAATATAGTCGACGTCCTCAAGATGCATTATCCGATTCCAATTGATGGTCCTTAGGTCTTCAGTAAATTTCATGTCTGTTGATGGGTGGGGACGGAACATACATTTTTGCTCATGGTCCTTTAAAGCGGAAAAAAAATTCTGTCTCGAGCTGGACTCGAACCAGCGTCTACCCTATCGTTTATTTCTCGGTGGGATCTTCAACGAGCTTTTCCATAGGGCCTTGAAACTTGTCGTCGGGCACCGACCATACCTCCCTTTAGCGCCGACAATCTGGCTTCAAGTCTGTCGATGCGGAAGTCGCATTTCTGCACAGACTCCTTTATAGCGGCGATCTCGACCTCCATCTGACTCTAGAATAATTTAACATCCGCGCGCAGTGCCTTTATTTTTTTTATAAGAAGCTGAAACTATGAACGCCGCCCGCCGCCAGTCCTCGGCGCAGTACGCGAGAGTGATTCACTCGGCGAAGCATGCAGAGACTCCGTGGCATGCACCGAACAGAGGGCGTCGCTCGCACAGGTGTCTCGTCATTTCTATGTTTTTTTATGACTTGTCGTTGGCACTCTGGGCATCGCCAGTGCGCAGGGGTACCTCCTTTGGGCCGTATGGTTGTCTGCCACCTCAATGGTATAAAAAAAATTGAATCAAGTAAGTGAAAAGTAAAGTTGGATCTAGGATTCTCTAAAGCTTTTGAGTGGTCATATGACCAAGTTTTACCGACTTGTTGGTAATAGACGCTGTGGCTTTTTGTTGTTTTCAGAAGCAGGACAAGAATAAACATGGTGAAAAGAGGGCATATAATATGCCTCAGACATCTCTTTGGGGATTAGACGTGATAGATTAAAAGTCCTAAGATCGATAATAAACCGGGCCCTTAGTCTCTGCGATCCGCAGTACGTGAGTGTGGATTTGGCGCAAGTCCAATGCACGTTACAGAAAAATGGCTACCGGTGGCGACAGAGCATGCGAGCTGCGAGTTCGACAACCCATACACACACGACTGTTGCGCTGTGGATTTATTAGGACAATCTTTCACCCACCCGGACAGATGAGACAGCTCTTGCGCTCCCCAAAGAATTCGGATCCGCTGAGTGCACAGGAGTATACACGATTCCGTGTGACTTCGGCAAGTGTTATATAGGCGAGACTCATCGCAGCGTATCAACCAGGCAACAGGAGCATATACATAGCATGAAAAGCATGGATACCGAAAGGTCAGCGGTGGCTGAGCACGCCTGCCAGACGGACACGACTCATTACGTATTATTTGATAAGGCCTTCGTTCCACGTAAAGTACGCGAGGCCATCGAAATCAACCGCCGTCCGAACTTCAACAGGGACTCTGGCTGGGTATTGCCCCCTGCATGGAGACTGGCTTTAAAGCTTGCTCCCCCCAATAATGTTCCAGTCTTGGCGGGAGATACGACCTATGCGGTGTGTACGTTTGCACCTTTGGCCCCTGTGATTAACACCACAGCAATCTCCACATCTGCTACTCAGGACGAGGCACACCCACTTTCACTGCGACAGCGTGCTCTTCGCCAGAGAGGTCGTTGGCAACGCAGTACCAGCGCAGCTTCCGACGTAGCTTGACGCTCCTCTTGAAAAGAGACCTCCGTTAGGTCCGAAACTAGTCGGGCTATCCCGAAATTCACACGTGAGTATAAACGTTTAGTTTGTAATAATGAACAACGCTCACGATAGTTATTATTCTAATGATAGATAAATATATAAAATAAAAACATTTTGTTTTGCCATAAGCAAAATAAGATTATACGTAGTACTTATATCGTGCAATAAATTACATCTAGACGAATACTTTTTTATTTATATATTATTTAGTCCGAGACTACCAGGACTTTAATTGGTCGTGCTAATTAGTGTCTAGCACATAAGAACTTTAGCCTTTTTGTTATCACCTCACTAAAAAGGCAACGGGTTTAAAATTTCTTCCAAATTTAACATAAATAAACATATTTTATTAAATTTATTCGGCCTTTTAGACCCACCCCAGTTCCGTGCTTCGGAAGGCATCCCGGTAGCCAATAAAATGGTAGTCGTTAAGCCAGGTTGAAGGCCTTATGGGCGGCTTAAAACATTTCAACAGCAGGTTGCCACAGCCTGCGCCTGTCCATTTCAACATGGCAATGGGCTCACCACCTGTTACGTGGGACAAAAATGCATACGGTGAAATGTGGGCGTTTAATATGCCTCTGCCTACCCTTTCCAGGATAAAGGCGTGATAATACGTATGTATGTAGACCAACGTTTCCCAAAGTGGGCGATAATGCCCCCTTGTGGGTGCTGCAGGCCCAAAGGGGGGCGGTAAGAGACCCAGAAATAAAATGGGGGCGTTGTGTAGGCTTCGGGGGGCGATTTGTAATTTCATCTAGCTAGGAGGACTCTTAGACACCGACAGAGCTCTCGACTCTCGGCTACAACTTGTAAACATCAACTAATATTAATTAAGAGATTGTCAAACTAGGTTCGATATTTCTCTCCGCGTAGTTCATGTCCTGTTTTCTTCAACAAATAGAAGAAAAATCATGTCAATCGGTCGATCCGTTTCGAAATGAAAGTAGACACAAACAAACAAACAAATAAAAAGTCAATAGACACACTTTCGCATTTTAATAGTTATTAGTATTCCTAGATAGGTAATTTTCGTAGATAATAGACCGCGGGCAATCATGTTTTAACAAGTTTTTGTTAAATAACCCGATTTGTGCATTCATAGAATACTTGTTCTTACTTGTTAAGTACAATTGAGCGTCGAATGAGCGTCGATGACCGCGGGCAATCATGTTTTAACAAGTTTTTGTTAAATAACCCGATTTGTGCATTCCTGTATCAATCGGCTGATTTATAAAATACTTGTTCTTACTTGTTGAGTACAATTGAGCGTCGAATGAGATAAACGAGTTAATGCATGTTTGTCTTATTCCTGTCGGTGCGTGCTGCTTATGCAATCCTATATAAACAACGGAATATTTATTTTATTTTCATTTGCCGTTTCGCGCGTAATAGATAAGCAGTACTTAAGTTCAACACTTACGTTTTTCTTAAAACAAAACAATGTCGGAAGTAAAAAAGAAGAGACGGCAATACTCTGTGGAATATATTAAATTCGAATTTATTGAAAATTCCACAAACCCATCGTCGCCTCAGTGCCTTCTATGTCTAAAAATATTTTCGAATGAAGCAATGAAGCCTTCAAGACTGCTAGATCATTTGAATAAAATGCATCCAGATAAGAAAGACAAGAATGTAGCATATTTTCAAGACCTAGAGATGAAGCATAATACTCAGCCAAGTGTAGCAAAACTATTTTCAGCAGCTGCTAAGCAAGATGACGACGGACTTCGAGCTTCGTACAATATGTCTTTGTTAATCGCTTAAAAAGGCAAACCACACATAATCGGAGAAGAGTTAATTTTGCCAGCAATAAAGGAAGTAATAACTACTGTGCTTCATAAACCGGCCGCAGATATTATCCGAAAAATTCCTTTAAGTAATAATTCTGTGCAAAGACGAATTGATAAAATGGCTGAAAACATTGAAGGATCATTGTACAATCATCTGAGACTAGTCAATTCTCAATTCAGCTCGATGAGTCCACTTTACCTACTAATGAAGCATTGTTGCTGTCTTACGTGAGGTTTATTAAACATGAGAAAATGTGTGAGGAACTATTGTTTGCCAGAAATTTAGAGACCGATACAAAAAGCGAAACCATATTCAATACATTGGAAAAGTTTTGTGATGAGAAAGAGATTCCCTTGAAAAATATTATATCAGTTGCTACGGATGGCGCTCCGGCTATGACAAGGGTCCATAAAGGCTTTATAGCGTACTTAAAAAATAAAATTCTAGATGTACTTGCTGTATATTGCGTTATTCATAGACAACATTTGGTTGCCAGAAACTTAAGTGACGACGAAGAGACTGTTTCAATCACTGCAATATGTCATCAAAGCAGTAAAAAAATCCGTACCAGCTCTTTAAATGATTGATTATTTCATCAGCATAGTGTTACTAATGACGAAGATTCCAACCGTTTGTTGCTTCATACTGAGGTTCGTTGGCTATCAAGAGGCAATTTTCTGACTCGATTTTACAACCTGTTTGACTCTGTGATAGAGTTCTTGGAAACTAAAGATACAGAATTGCGCAACAAGGTCAATACATCAAAAAATGATATAGCTTACATGACAGACCTGTATAAATTGTTCAACGACATGAATCTCCAACTGCAAGGCGATGAACTAAATTTAATTAAAACAAAAAATGTCGTTGCTGCTTTCGCAGCCAAACTGCTTCTACACAAAAAGAATATTATTATACAGTATCCTGCAGTAACGACGACTTGTTTGACTACTGCCAACATTTGGAAAACCTCCACATTGACTTCACCAAACGATACCAGGACATTTTGAACTTGGAAATACCAGGCTGGGTGTTAGATCCGTTTTCAAATGTCAACACAGCAATCTCACCTCAGCTGGAAGAAGAACTTATAGAATTGACAACAAACGAGGAAATAAAAATCAAGTTCAAAAATGGCTATCAAGAATTTTGGCTACAAAAACCGATCTCGCAATTGTACCCTGGATTGTGGTCAATCGTTCAACGATTTTTGATAGCATACCCATCGTCATATTTGTGTGAACGTGGATTTAGTGCTGTGGCAACGCTGCTTACTAAAAAAAGAAATCGCTTGCATGTTACCGAACGTGGCGACTTGCGGCTGTTCTTGAGTAAATTGGAACCTGATATCAACAAACTTATTAAACAGCATCAGATTCATCCTTCACATTAGTTTTTATATAAGAATCGATTATGTTTGTTTTATTTTGAATAGAAGATACTCTGTCTGAATACTATAAAGTTGCGTTTCAATAATCATTCTCATTGGCAGGTGTAGCCCGTAAGAGTTAACTTGAGACCTGAGCGTCGTTATGTACTACCTACTGCGCTCAGGTCTCAAGTTAACTCTTGCGGATTTAAGTAAAAGTCTATTTTAGAATGAATGTGTAATCTCCGCTAATATAGCTCACAACAATTAATTAATTTAATTTGAAATTATAGTGGTTTTTAAGTAGGTGAAAAAATGGGGGCGCTAAAAATTTATTTAGTCTCAATATGGGCAGTAGACCAAATAAGTTTGGGAACCTCTGAGTAGACGAATACACTTTTGCATTGATTTTGAATGCCTGCAATTGTAGGCGTCCATAGTGGACGTTATTCCACTATGGACGCCTACAATATTGAGACCTCGTATCTTGACCAATTAACCGCTTACCTCTCCGATATATCTTCTTCTTGTTCAACTTTGCGTATTCCCGGTTGTCCCGGGGTCCACCTTCTTTGGAGCTACTGCTGTTTGAACTCTCAATTCCGGTAGGGTGCCTACGTTGTAACTCTCTGATATATCTAAATTATTTTAGTAAAATTATAGTGTCGAAATTGGGTTTTTGAAAAAAAAAAAGTATAAACAAACATAATAACTAAAAATACTAACTTTCTGTCCTCCGTGGTTTTCACTTGCCAATGCCTGATAATCGAGAATTTTTCCAATAGCAAGCGACATCTGTTAGTGTCAGATTCTTACTTCTCCGATGGGTCCACATTAGTAATGATAAACAGAAAATATCTGTCTAAATCAAGAACGAGCCAAACTCCAATATTATTGAATATAAATAAATTAATATCGCTGGGACAACTCACATAACGCCATCTGATTCCAAACTAAGCAGTGCTTGTACTATGGTAACCAGATAACTGATAAACATACTTAGTAGTATAATTAATGGGAATTCTAGATCACATCACCCATCGTCTTGACTCTCGCTACGTTTCACTTCGCTCTTCAGCGCTTCGCGTTGCATCTTCAGCCCATGGGTTGTTGTGATCTAGAATTCCCCATTAATATTCAAAAAACGTATTATACAAATAAACTAGCCTTTAGCATTCCGTTTCTATCGCCGATGGATTACCGCATCACCGCGCACTATTGACCGCATCGGACTAATGTAGGTACGTTTTTTAGACCAAGGTTACTCGGCTTGGAGAATCAGGTAATTTTGATGACAATATACATCTTAGTCGACCGCGGGTTAAACCAAGAACTTAGCGTACTATTGACCGCATCGGACTACTGTAGGTACGTTTTTGTAAACTTGTGACGGCTCGCAGTTAGCTGCTTTAACGAACCTACTCAAGAGGCAGTTTACGTCACAAGTTTGAACCAAGAACATATCGTAAGATCGTCCGCAAACAGTAAAATACGTTTTTGTGAACTTCTGATGGCTCGCAGTGAGCTGCTTTAACGAACCTACTCAAGAGGCAGTTTACGTCACAAGCTTGAACCAAGAACATATCGCAAGATCGTCCGCAAACAGTAAAATACGTTTTTGTGAACTTCTGATGGCTCGCAGTGAGCTGCTTTAACGAACCTACTCAAGAGGCAGTTTACGTCACAAGTTTAAACCAAGAACATAGCGTTAGATCGTCCGCATACAGTAAAGTACGTTTTTGTGACCCGCGGTCGACTAAGATGTATATTGTCATCAAAATTACCTGATTCTCCAAGTCGAGTTAAATCACCAGATCCTTGAGCCACACAAGCAACACGTTAAACTTAACGCTCAATCGTCCATCACGGTTCCTAGCTGACTGGCTGTATGCGTTTCAAATGAGTCGATGCACAGAACATAAATACTAATGAACAGGGGGTCGAGTCTCCTATTGACTTGTGTGATCCACAAATGTTTGTTTCGGAGTTTGGGGGTTTCTTATGTATAATATGTATGTATTTAGAAAAATATAAGTATGTTTATCAGTCGTCTAGATCCCATAACACAAGCTTATATTAGCTTACTTTGAGTTAGACGTAGCTGTGTAAAAAAAAAAAATGTCCCACAATATTTATATTTATATAAAATGTTAGTAGACTACAACTAGAAATGCGGTCACTGACCCGGGCGTGTTAGTAGAATTCGGCCGATCGATAAAAGTCTATTGGAGTACTTACGATTGTAATAGTAGAGTATGAAAAACTATTAAAATTTTACTGTTGGATTTCTATTGAGCGACGATTTCGATTCCTTTCTGACACGATTGAAATCACGATTGAGACTTGGCCCCCAGATGCGTCAGCTGTTTGCATTGGCGATAGAGGCTTGGAGTTTCAACATATTATTGTAATATAATCTGACAACGGCGTAACATTTGAAACGTGATATTTTACCAATACAAGTTTATAATGCGGATTCCCTTGTTTTTTGGTTTAAAATAAGAATAAACATTTCTTATTTTACTTCTGAAAATATTAATATGTAAAATATAATATAATGATAATATAAAGGTGATATGGGTAATCATATTCGGATATATTTAGTACACTCATAGTATAAGTTATTGGAAACCATCATAATAAAGTAAGTACATTACAATATTACATAATATTCTAATAAAGTTAATAATTCTTTTAAAATAAGTGAATTACTAAATAAAATTTAATATAAGCGGGAGCCGTAGTCAGTGTCTAGTTATTTATTATTTGAATAAAGGAACCCTAAAATTTAAAACTGTCTATTGATCAATTATTTAAGTAATAACCTATTTAATGACGTTAATATGTTCCTATGTGTGAATCAAACTTGCAAATGTGTTAATATTAAGGATTTCTATAAAAGAAAATAATTCAATTAATTGAGTCACTTATTTTCTTAATCGCATACACTCGTTGTCAGTGCCTACTGGTCTTAGCAGTATATTAGTACTAAGCAAGCTTCAAGATTCGCATCAAGTGCTATAACATAATGTATGTCAGGTTTTTTTCTATTTTTTTTTTTACTCATTTTTTATTTCGTTCACTTTAGATAATGCTAGTTCGCAAGATTACGACAACAGTCCAAGACAACTTTTGAACAAGACTTTTTTTTAATTATTGTACAATAGTATTTTTGGGAAAACTTTAGAAGACGTTGAACGTCGAGTTGATGTAAAGTTAGTCAACATATGGCGTGCCAAAAGAAATAAGACTAAAAAACCTAACCACTCCGGGAGTGCCGACAGAAGTGAAAACTCAATTTATTAATAATTTATTTATCTAGTCGCGTTGGTACATGCATATATGCACACACTATAGCTGCGTATCGTAACGGGGAGTAGCGAGTCCAAATTTATCTCATCTAAAAAATTGCGTACCGCGCTAAAAGAAGTTTTTCCTTCAAAAATTGACCGGGATCGACGTAAAGATGATGATGATGAAAAATAAATCTACACTGAAAGAGTCCTAATTGATTACACAGCATTATTTAATAAGACCTGTAGATGACCGGAATCAACGTTAGATGATGATGATGATTATGGTAGCGAGTCCAGAGATTTTATCTCATCTAAAAATATGCGTACCGCGCTAAAAGAAGTTTTTCCTTCAAAAATTGACCGGGATCGACGTAAAGATGATGATGATAAAAATAATTCTACACTGAAAGAGTCCTAATTGATTACACAGCATTATTTAATAAGACCTGTAGATGACCGGAATCAACGTTTGATGATGATGATGATTATGGTCGCGAGTCCAGAGATTTTATCTCATCTATAAATATGCGTACCGCGCTAAAAGAAGTTTTTCCTTCAAAAATTGACCGGGATCGACGTAAAGATGATGATGATAAAAAATAATTCTACACTGAAAGAGTCCTAATTGATTACACAGCATTATTTAATAAGACCTGTAGATGACCGGAATCAACGTTAGATGATGATGATGATTATGGTCGCGAGTCCAGAGATTTTATCTCATCTAAAAATATGCGTACCGCGCTAAAAGAAGTTTTTCCTTCAAAAATTTACCGGGATCGACGTAATGATGATGATAAAAAAATCTTACGCTTTTTCGATCAGGCCACGTGTCCTGACGCGAGTTTAAGATTTTATACCCAACGCCGCTAAAGAAGTTTTCACTTCAAAAATAATTCTAAACTGAAAGAGTCCTAATTGATTACACAGCATTATTTAATAAGACCTGTAGATGACCGGAATCAACGTTAGATGATGATGATGATTATGGTCGCGAGTCCAGAGATTTTATCTCATCTAAAAATATGCGTACCGCGCTAAAAGAAGTTTTTCCTTCAAAAATTGACCGGGATCGACGTAAAGATGATGATGAAAATCTTACGCTTTTTCGATCAGGGTCACGTGTCCTGACGCCACGTGTCCTGACGCCACGTGTCCTGACGCGAGTTTAAGATTTTATACCCATTACAGAAAAAGTGCTCAACGCCGCTAAAGAAGTTTTCACTTCAAAAATTTACGGTGCTGAACAATTAATAGCTCGTCCTAACTTTCATAGTGGAACATTTTTTGATGAAAATCTCGTTGCTGTGCAGCTAAATCGTGAAAAGGTAATTCTAAATAAACCAATTTACATAGGTTTCTCTGTATTAGAGATATTCAAAAGCCATATGTATAATTTTTACTATACTGATAAATTTTTAAAGCAATTATTTGCTAAATTTCTCATACATTCTTAATAAAGTGGAAAAAGACAATTCGATTCGAGACAGGGATTGAACCTGTGACCTTTGCCTAACCAGGGCAATGTTCTAGCCACCTGAACTACCCGAACCGTATCGAATCAAGTAGAAATTCTCCACCATATTTATATCACTGTTCATTGGTATCGAGTTGTTCATTAGCTCGATAGATGGCTCTGGTCATACTCTTAAAATGACGATATTCTTAAGAGGACGATTTTTATGAAGACTTAAAAAATAATTTTATTGATTACTTTGACACTAGTAATTTCAATCCAAACAACTGTTTTAAAATAAAACTGAAACATAAAAAAGTTCCAGGGCTCTTTAAGGATGAGTTAGGTGGACACATATTATTAGAATTTGTAGGCTTAAGATCAAAATTGTATAGCACAAAATCGAGTGACAGTGAAGTCAAAAAAGCTAAGGGTATTAAAAAAGCTGTTGTAAAAGATTTGAAATTTGCAGACTACACTGATGTATTAAAATATAGTAAAGAATTAAGAAAAAAGAATGTGTATTTCAAGTCTATAAAACATCAAATTTTCACTCAGGAGCAAAACAAAATAGCATTATCGAGAAAAGATGATAAACGGTTTATTTTGAAGGACAACATATCAACTTTAGCTTGGGTCATTATTCAATAATATAAAAGTGTATTATTATATGCGTGTAAATTAATTATATAAGATTTGTATTAGACTTTGAGTAAAGGATGACTTATTATTATTATTATTTTTTTTTTGTAAATTTTTTTGGGCATTGTATACTTAATCTAGAAAATAAACTTACATTAGTCTTTTATTAATAACTAAAATTATAAATAAGTATTTGATGAGTCTAAGAATATGTAATTGTCTATAGTGTATGTAATGTATGTCTATAATGTTTCTCTTTTTATTAAATGTATGGAATTCCTATATTATAAGAAATTAATAATTGAACAAATTTATCAATAGCTTTTTAAGTAATTAAGAAATAAATGAATACCTACTTACAATTTGTTTTAATTAACATCCTTCACTAGTGACATAATATGTGAAATACGGCATGATACCTATTATCATCATTATTATGTTTTTCTGCTTTGGAACATTTTTAAAATGAAAAAAAAAAGACATGTAATGATACACAAGTTCCACTACTTACTTGGTCGTGTAATCTGAGACTGATTAAGACTTGTTGTACTTATAATTTTCATGTTCCAACATGTTGTATAAGATATAATTACAAGTTACAACTTGATCGTGTAATTTGAAACTGAATAAATCTTTTTGTACATATAAGTTTCATGTTCCAACATGTTCGATAATCTATAAATAATTTTAATGTCAGCACAATTTTCTGATTAGTTCACACGACTGAATATCAAGTTTCAATAGTCCTAAGTTAATTAACTTGTTCATTCGTCATTTAGTAATCGTGGTGTTCAGTAGTCACTAGTTCAGTAGAGCATTTTTCCTACAGTTACAAAATGGTAAAATCTTTTGTTAATTTATTTGTTATTTTTGAAGTGTTTAGTTTAGTGAAAATTGGTTTGTCATTAATTCTATTTTTGTTTCAGAATACAAAAGTTCCATTCTACCCACTGTTAAAAATAGATGAGAGAAACAGATCTTCGAACGGATTATATTCTCCTGTATCTCTCCACGATGCTCAAGATCCGAATGAATTTTATAACGAAAATTGTGGAACATCGACGATCTCCCCCATTAATGAAATGATTAAACGTAAAAGGGAAGCAGATAGAAACTTATCCGTTCGCAGCAAAATAAGTGTAAAGAAGTGTAGTCAAATTCACCCCTCATACATTGTCAACGGCGAGAGAAACAAAGGAAGGCGTTTATAAAATTCTCCTTAAATGTGTACTCGCATTATTAAAAATAAAATGATAGAAATCAGAGTGCAGTCTCTTATATTATATCTAATTTTTACTTTACAAGAGAAGTTACTTTAATCCAACTGTTTTCGTTTTCACTGAGCCCTAACCATTTAACGTATAATTTCCTACCACTCTTTTTTATTACTCTTTCAATTAAGTATACATTAGGATAATTGGTTTTTTGAAGTTCCTCTTTATAAAAAGCACCTAAAACCTGTAGTTTTCTTTGATCTTCGATATAATATGTTTCGTTAACTTTTATAATTTTAAATATTTCACTAGTCCAATTAGGACTATAACCTTTTTGGAATGGACTTTTATACTTACTAATACGAACGAAGTCACCTAATCTAAATTTAAATGTATTTGCTCGAGTAGAATTTTTGTTAGAGCTAATAATATTATTCAATATGGTTAATTCATTTGAAATATTTACTTTAAATGGCTTGCATTTTATAGTTCTATGTTTTGAATTATTATATGAACTCAAAACATCTTCTAACGGTTTTCCTATCCATTTATAACTACCATTAAAACTAAATAATTTGAACAATTTATTTTTTAAAGTCTTTATCATTCTTTCGACAATTGACGCTTTTTTTATTGAATAGGTAGAATAATGATTTACATTATAATCCTTTAGTAGTTTTTTAAATAGTTCATTAAAGAGTTCCTTTCCCATATCAGTTTGTTAATTAACAGGACATCGGCAACTATTTGTTAATATGCGTCGAAAGGCATCAGTAACGTCAGACTTGGATTTAGTTTTCAACCCAATTGACCATACAAACTTAGAGAGGCAGTCAATCATAACTAAGACAATTTTTTATCCCTTATTATATGATTTTAACTGTGTCAAATCAATGAGGTCAGCTTGCCACAAGTCATCAATCTTCTTTAAAATAACGGAGTGGCGTATGAAATTCCTTCGAGCAGTTCTGTGTATTTCATTAACAACATTTTCCTTTATAGAACTCATTACAGTTTCTTAGAAGGTTTTGTTTCACCCGCGAAGTGGTCTTTCACAGACTGAGTCACGACACGCTTCATTTCTATTTTTAAATTGCTGATTAGAAGTGCTTATATATCTTCTAATATTTTATTTCTATGTTGTTTTAATAGACCATCAACATCTTTCTTTGTATAAAATCTAGTCTGCGTAATTTGATCAACGTATTCTTTATTTACAACTTCATCAGCAGCAATAGGATACTTTGCACCGCGTAATGTACACAGTTTTAAATCGAAATCACCCAATTCAGTTTTAATCAGTACATTTTCTGAGAAGTCAAATATATTGGAAAGACGCATTTTTTATGAATATGGTGTCCAAATTTGTCAACGTTCATTTTTAAGGTATGAGGTATTAAGAAGTTAAGATTTAAATGAGAGATTATAAGCTAATGCACTTAATTTATTTGCTTATAAATCCCCTTTCACGTAACTCTTCAATGATTGAAATTATTTAATTGTCTAATCCTGCTTCTTTTGATGCTATTAACAATTTTAATCTTTCACCTAATTGATTGGGATCGTCCCAATAAATGAAATCAACATTTTCTTGCCATTTCTTCATCACCGGAAGACCTTCTCCTTTTGAAATAGTACCATCTGTTAACTCAGAGTCTGTTCGATGTTTAAACAGAGGTTTAATAACTTGCAAATATTTTTGACCTTTATTGCTTTTGATTGGCTTTTTTGGATTACAATCTCGTCTGTGAGCATTCGTGTACATCAACAAAGATTTATAGTTCTGAAGATCATTTTCTGTAACTAACTTTAAGTTTGGAGTCTTACTACACATTAATTCTTTGAGTCAAGGTGTAGTAATATGTTTCTTAATACAAACCTACTGTTATGAAGTTATCGTTAAAAGTAACACGAGCAGAGCCAAACATCAATTTACCTCGTTCATGTCTAATTCTATATGGAACATGTTTATGCATTTCACTGCTTAACGACCAACTTGTGACATCTCTATTTGGAGTTAAACTTTTATCAGCAGTCTCAAATGAATGAAAGCTATTGTCATCAGCATCGTCATTATCATGACTACTTTCTTCATCGTCATGAGTACTGTAGTCATTTTCTTCATCAGATTTTGGATAAATTTCAGAATTATCATCATTACTATCTTTTCTTCTTTTTATTGAATTTTCTTCTTCTTGAAGCGCTCGTGGCCTCGCGGTCTCAGTGTTCTGTAAACGATCACTGAGTTACGCAACTTTCACTATGGCTGGTCGGATGGGTGACCACTTTGTGGCATTTACATTTGCGAGCGTTTCCGTGCTTCGGAAGGCACGTTAAGCCGTTGGTCCCGGTTGCCAGTAAAATGGCAGTCGTTAAGCCTGGTTGAAAGCCTTATGGGCGGCTTGAAACAATTCAACAGCAGGTACCCACAACCTGCGTCTGTACATTTCAACACGGCAATGGGCTCACCACCTATTACGTGGTACAGGAATCCACATGGTGAAAAGTGGGCATATAATATGCCTCTGCCACCCCTTCGGGGATAAGGCGTGATGGATATTTATTTATTCTTTTTATAAGAGTTTTATTTACCGAAGAATCGTTTTCATATTTCATTGCATATTCATCTGATGAATTTTCATAATTTTTTTTCTTCTTCGCATTTATAATTTCAGTAAGAGGACCAGTCACCGGTTTAAAAACTGCGTCTAACACATTAGAATTTTCTATTTCCGTATCACGTAATTTTTCCACCTTTCGTTTTACTGCCTCTGCAGCTTTAACAATTTGTTTATTCAGAGTTTGCTCCATTTTAACTAATACAAACTTATACTATGTATTGTCTCAGTGTTTAAGGAAATAATATTTCCAAATTAATCTTGTTTAAGTTTATATATAAGTTTTTCAATCAAAGACTACAAACGTATCAAATTTATTCCTGTAGCAACCCTCATTTAATTTACAATCTTTGTTTATGACTAAGTAACTGTAAGGCTCCTTCCATATTTTTGCACACATTTCACGAAAATAGTTCCAGGTATATATATATATAGTTATAGGTATTTTCTGTATTTACTTGCTCGTCATATACATGAAGCATATTTATTTCATCTTGCTTAAAAAGTATTATTAGGTTAGCATTATCTCGAATAAGTTGTTTTGGTACTTTATTATAGGTTTGATTTAAGTAAAAGCAATCTATATTTTTATGCCTACCCATCGCAAAATAGTCTCTCATACTATTCTGATTCTCACATGCCACGTCATTAAATATTATTATTGAATCACATTTAGCTTTTTGAGGATCAACTACTTCTTTTTTGTCGCTGTATTAAAAAAATATGATTCCTGGAACCGATTTCAAAACTCTTTCTAAAAATATGTATTTTTGTTGATGAAGTGTTTTTGAGTAAACATAAACACTCCTAAATCTTAAACCATTCTCGTGTAAAAGTAGTCGATGTGACGAAGTGACGAAGTGATCTCGTGTAAAAATACTAGATGGGCCACATATGATACATCTTACAGTATTCGGGAGTAATATACCATGCCTTAGAAGTTTATTTTTTGGTTCCAAACAAACGTTTTCCAACTGAAGTGATTGGCGTTGTTTAATAAATTTCATACTGTGTTATTTAAATGCTCTTGGCGTATTATAAAAATAGGTATACACCTATGTTTTATATATATATATATATATATATATATATATATATATATATATATATAAGTAAAACAATGGTGTAAGGGGCCCCACCAAGATCTTCGGCGCCCAAGTCAACCTCCCGTGCTAGTGCGTGCACCTGCTGATTAACGGACGAGGCTCTGGCACTGGCTTTCCCCTCTGGGGTTGGGAGGTCTGAGGGCGTCACTCCCATAAAAGCCACCCGCCGAAACAAAATGGTAAAGTATAATAGGAAAGGTGCTAGGGATAGGGCGCCGCCGCAAAACGGCGCGCAGGAGCCCCGCCCGACTCCTGTGGCAAGTGGGCTAGGGCTGCCGTGTGTCGGGCCAGCACGGCTAAAGAAGTTAGCCCCACCCCGAATCCGCTTCGCATCTTGGAACATTGGCACGCTGACTGGGCGTGCGGTAGAGTTGGCCGAGGTACTCTCCAGGCGGAGGGTGGACGTGGCGTTCCTGCAGGAGACTAGGTGGAAGGGCAACAGAGCCCGGCCATTGCAGAACGGCTACAAGCTGTATTACACGGGTGCGCCTGGTGGGGAGAACGGGGTGGCCGTTGTGCTCTCCGAGGGGCTGCAGAGTGGCATCTTGGAGGTGAAACGCTGTAGCGACCGGCTTATGATCGTGAGGGTGCTTATCGATGGGATTATTACCCTCCTGATAAGTGCCTACGCGCCACAGGCCGGTTGTAGCGACGCCGATAAGATGTCGTTTTGGGGTCAACTCGAGGGAGTGCTTCGGAGCATTCCGTTGTCACAGGGAATCGTTTTGGGCGGCGACCTAAACGGTCATGTGGGTGAGAGGTGTGAGGAGTTTGAGCGTGTTCATGGTGGTTTTAGATACGGCAACCGCAACGCAGAAGGAGAAACTATCCTCAGAACGTGTGCGGCTGCCGATCTGGCCATTGTGAACACGTATTTCAAAAAGAAATCCGAACATCTCATCACCTACAAGAGCGGGAGGCGTACAACTCAGATCGATTTCCTACTCACTAGGCGACACAGCATCGGCAAGGTGGCCAACTGCAAGGTCATACCCGGTGAGAGTCTTACTGCACAACACCGTCTCCATGTCATGGACCTCTGCGTGAAGCCCAAAGGCAAACGCATCGAGCGGTGCCAGCGCCGCATCAGATGGTGGCTGCTTGATGAAACTAGGTCCCAGGAGTTCGTCTCAGCTGTCGGTGACAAGTGCACCGACACTGAAGGCGAACCAGTTCAAGATTACTGGGACAAAGTTCAGGCGGCCATCCTTGGAACGGCGAAGGTGGTGCTCGGTGAGTCTAAGGGTGGACGCAAATGTGACAAGGAAACTTGGTGGTGGAACGACGCAATCCAGAGGGAGACTAGGGAAAAGAAAGCCCTCTTTAAAAAGTGGCAAGCGACCGGATCTCCTGAAGACCGCGATGCGTACAGGGCTGCCAAGCGCGCCACAAAGAGAGCTGTAGCCAGAGCCAGACGTGACCACTTACAACCTCTGTATGATAAGCTGGAATCGTCTGCTTCCACGAGGTGCAGCCTGCGGACCTCCCTCCGAATCAGGGACTAGTGCCACCGGTAACGCCTGGAGAAGTCCTGACTGCGCTTCGCCGCATGAAGAATCGGAAAGCTGTCGGACCCGATGGAGTCCCCATCGAAGCCTGGAAGGCGATGGGTCCTCGCGGTGTGGGCATCTTAGTAAACCTTTTTAACCGCATACTCCTCAGCGGGCAGATCCCAAACCGATGGAGACTGAGTATTATTACTCCAGTCTTCAAAGGTAAGGGGTCAGTGCAGGAGTGCGGGAGCTACCGCGGTATTAAGGTGATGTCCCACACCATGAAGATCTTCGAGAGGATTATAGACTCTCGGATCCGGCAGGAGTGCACTCTCTCGGGGTGTCAATATGGGTTTCGCCCTGGTTATGGGACCACGGACCCTGTTTTTGCCCTGAGGGTTGTCGCAGAGAAATACAGGTCGAAGAACACGCCTCTGCACTGTTTGTTTCTAGACATGCAGAAGGCCTTCGACTGTGTTCCTCGTGCGATGATCTGGTGGGCACTGCGGTCCAAAGGGGTTCCAGAGGTCTATATTGACACTATCCGGGACATGTACTGTGACTCAGATTCAATGGTTCGGACTGCTGTTGGCGACACGAAACCCTTCCCCATCACCGTCGGGGTACACCAGGGTTCGAGATGACCGGTGTCATTTGTGACCCTAAAATGCCGATCCGGTTGAAGGGACAGGTCTACAAAACCATTAGACCTGTCCTTTTACATGGCAGTGAGACGTGGCCGATATTGGAGCGACACAAGCAGGAGCTGCGTGTCACGGAAATGAAGATGCTGCGGTGGATGTGTGGGGTCACGCGGATGGACCGCGTGAGAAACTCTCGCATCCGCGGCAGCTTTCACGTCCGTGACATTGCAGACAAGTTGCAAGAGTGTCGCCTTCGTTGGTATGGTCACGTCTTGCGGCAACCGCCGGGCTACGTAGGTAACAAATGTCTGGCCATGTCAGCCCCGCCGGGTCCCGGTAAGAGGGGAAGACCCAAGAAGTGCTGGCTTGACGTCGTAAGGGATGACATGCGTGTCAATGGTCACACTACAGGGGATGCCGAAGACCGTGCGAAGTGGAGGAGAAAATGTAGGAAAGCGGACCCCGGGCGTCGCGAGACGCAACTGGGACAGACGCTCGGATGATGATGGGCGTATTATAAAACATAAAAGTGTTGCTGTGTTTATTATGCATCTGTTTATATAGATATAAAAAGTAGATCCCTGTTGCAATGTCTAATAACCGGCGATGTCATTGATTCAAGTACGTGTCAAAAAAATTTTTAGGTAGCTGTGATTTAAAATTATCTAGTAACCATAGTCTAAAAACGCACCTACATTAGTCCGATGCGGTCAATAGTGCGCGGTGATGCGGTAATCCATCGGCGATAGAAACGGAATGCTAAAGGCTAGTTTATTTGTATAATACGTTTTTTGAATATTAATGGGGAATTCTAGATCACAACAACCCATGGGCTGACGATGCAACGCGAAGCGTTGCCGAGCGAAGTGGAACGTAGCGAGAGTCAAGACGATGGGTGATGTGATCTAGAATCCCCATTAATTATATTACTAAACATATATATTTCTGAATACATACATTATTATAGAAAAATGACACACAGACACAGAATAAACCATCGTGCTCATCACACAAAGTTTTATCCTGGGTGGGAATCGAACCCACGACTTCTTGCGTAGCAGTCGGATGCACTCCCACCGCACCACCGAGGCTATCAATATATATTTTATAATAATTATTAAACACAATACAGATTATACTCGTACAATAGTGCCATAATGATGCAGATCTGAATTATAATCCAAAAAATTGTGTTCTTAGAGAAGGACCAATACACCCCCAAAGAAACGAAACACAAGAACAAACGGGCAACATTGCCTTGAGGGTTTGCATATCATTTACTAAATTGAATTCTAACGGCAGGCGTAGAAAAAACACATCCTTGAGTTGTCTGATGTATGCATCTTAGGAACGAGGATATCAAGAGAGACTTTATTTTTAGTCTTAAACCCAGTGTCCAGCCATCCTAACAATAGGGTTAAAGTATGATATGTAGTTTTTATGTGTATGTAATGCAGAATGACTTGTTTGATTTTACCTGCACGCACTGTAAGAGAGCAAGCACACAGTTTCTTGTTCATTTTACGGAAATAAAGGATGTCAATATACTTACGACGATTCTCCAATATAATAATATTTATATAAAACGTTGAGATTAATTAAAAAAAAAAGAATATTAAAGACATTTTGTTATCTTAATAATATAATTATTTTAACATTTTTAAATCTACACCGGCGATTACCAGAATTGATCAACCCAGTTTATAAACCTAGCAAATGAATTGTCCACGTCCCTAACAGACATGACTCATGCTCCACGCGTTAGCTCTCAACTAGCCCATTTTTACCGATGGTTTTTGAGTGTGTTTTTACTGGACATTGTGTAGTTGTAAGGCCATTGAATGAACATGTCTTAACTTTGTAGATATATTCACTTGATTTGTGTTGTGCCCAAATAAATGCTTTGTCCTTTTGGATTGCCACACACTTGAAGAGAGACGGTTTCGGGTCTGGCGTCCGAAGAGCTACTGGAATAACTTCTTGAATAACTTGGGTGAAACCGACTGGTTTTTGGCAGCGCGCAACTGGGGAAAAATAAAATATTTTTTTAGAAAATTTGAAATGTTGAAACTATTTTTAACTAACTAACTATCTTCACGCTGTATTCCTGACAGAGTAGTCAGAGAGGACAGATCACCAGGTTTCGCTATCCATGCATACTTGTTTCGCTTCTTCAAGATTCATCAATCGCTTCATACACGCACGTCTGGGTATCCGAGTACTTTTGACCTTTCCATTTTTGAGCAGTCTGCTCACGTGGTTTTCATATGTAAGTCTCGGCCTACCCTGACTTCTTCTACCCTCTACTTTTGCACAATATACCGAGTGGTGCCGAGGATATCACATTAATTTGAACCACCTTACAGTATATGTTGTCTTCTGCGAAAATACCCCAACATGAACCAAAAATACCAATCAGTTTAGCCAGGATTCGATTATGTTTGTGTAATTTATTTCATTATCATGTGTTGGCTTAAATCCTTTAGATCTTGTTGGGGTCCGAAACGAGGCACTAAGGACAAAGGACAAACATGTTCAATATAATATCACCTTGGGACATTGTGTTTTAAACTAACTCACTTTAAACACATACCAGGGGTACCCGCGTTGTAAAGTTGTGTAAAAAAGGTCATCAAATGCAGTGTTCCGCTAAATGCCGTTCATTGTGAGTAAAAGTGTGAATTTCATATTTAACCTTTAGCGTTGAAGTCAAGGAATTTTGTCATTTGAGTTCTAAGGTCAACCAAGGTCAACCTTTTAACTAGAGACCTTCACGTCGAGAATTTATATCAGTGAGTTCTCAGGTCAAAGCCAGTTGGACTGTGTTAGTTTAACCGGCACGTATCATAGTGCAGATTTTTATACAACTCCATAAACTTACCGTTTGTATAGCTTCTTGTATATTTTTTTCTTGCACACAAATATAAAGAATATCAACAACCCGATGAGCATATTGTATGTATCAATAATCCACCAGATGTTGAACTGAGGACTGAGGTAGCTAATGATCTCGAACAACCAGCTTAGGCCCATTACCACTGACAGCTTTAGGTAAACGATGAACCTGAAAATATACACCAGTGATTCAAATGATAAATTAAATTTTCGCTGCAAATACTCGTACTTCATGTACTTATATTATTTTGTATTTACTACACATTTTGGTTACAGCTTGCTCCCTATTACGTGGGTAGGACCAACAAAACTGCTGACAAAATGTGAGTGTGTCATGCATCTCTGCCTTCTCCCTCGGGGCTATAGGAGGGATTATATATACGTTTGCAACGTTAGTACAGACCCGGACCCGTGGCAACGCTGTACCTGGACTGCAGAAAGTGGGGAGAGTTGGCATTAGTAAGTAATGTTGTGTGATAACCTACCATTATAATTTTATGTAAGGTAAGGCTGGAGCCACATTGCATCAGTTTTAATGAACAAAGCTTTGTTTTTTAATAGCGTTGATGAAGCTGTATACAATTATTACTACCCGAGTTCATTGTATTTAATGCTCAATCTTAATCAAAATTGGCACTTGATTGATTGATTGTAGTTATAAACTTTATTTTTAAACTGAATATTTATGAATTCTAGAGAGAATATTATACATGTAGTGTATGTAGTGTATCACCTCTTGTTGCCTAGCTACTAATAGAAATAGGTACTGACCTGCGTCTCTGGGTGCGGTGTGCCGCAGGAGTTCCAGCGGCAGCAGCATCAAGTATGGCGGTCCCTCGCGTGAGACGCCACATATTGAATGCAGTCATCACGTAGAACAGCCAGTTGAATATGATTAATATCAGCATCGGTGTATAGAAGTACAGCATGAGGGGTGGACCTGAGATGAAAGAGCACATGTGATGCTAGGAACTGAGAAGTCCAATGTACAAATGATAGATTAAATAAATATTTCAGCACCCGATTCGATACAGTGACCAGAGAGTTCGATCCGATCTAACACAGACCAATAGCACACACACAACTTCACAGCATAAACTGATTTAAATGTTGCAATCAGTGCAAATTTCAAGTACAATATCACCATTTTGATGTTTTTTATTTATTTTTGTAGCACCAGTTAATTTTAGATTTTAGTATTTTGTCTCCTTTCAACTAGTAAACAGATAAGTTACTTGCTATTGAAATCTTTTTCCACTGAAAGAAAGCACAGTGGCACAGGATTACAAGTATGTAATTATGTACAGAACGCAACGGATATAAGTATACAGGGGTTTACAAACTATTAGGATTGATGTTTTTCAGAAGATCTTGTTCTTAATTTTATGATATTTCTATAAATATCATTTTTTTATTAAATATTGCTTAACATATTTCACACAGCGCAATCTAGCCCAAAGTAAACTAATATGCGCTTGTGGTATGTGATGGCAACTGATAAACATAGTATATTGCTAAATATCAAATCATTGAATATTTATAAAAGGTTTTCTGAAAAAATATCAACACGCCCTCTATACAATAATCTTTTGCCCACTGTAAAGTCAGCAACAGAATTCGTTGAACATAATATGTTTTCCTATTCTTTAACATGTCCGTATTTCCACTGTTACGCGACTATGCAAGGTTACTAAATGACTGGCTTTCAAACTATCCAGGACGTATGCTAGATAGCCTCTAACTTACCGCCTCTGTATTGAAATTTAGATATGTTTGTTTTAGTGGTTTTATGTACCTTTAAAAGTGGCGGTCAGACTAGAGCACTTGCAGTCGGTAAAACTCAATTCAATGCACTGATTGTAGAATTTGCTCTCACTGATTTGTTTTCATTGTTGTGATAACTGTGTTTATCGGAAGTCGAATATTAGAAATTTATATTTATTTATTTGATATAAAATACAATGTGTTGAAATTGAGTTGACAATTATAAGATACATGGAAAACAGTTGACATGTTATAAAAGATCAACTTAAACTAACATCACCAATTATTATTTTTTGTAATATTGAGATCATAACCTTATTCTGTGCTAGTTAATACTAAAATCACTTTTCTGACAATTGAATTTTTGGTTCGTTTTAACGTACAGGTGGTTTGTAAATTAGTATATAATCATGAACTTTTGTTTCTGACCGTACATGTTTCAGTACATACATACATTCATTCATATATACATACATACATATATACATACATACATACATACATATTGTCACGCCTTTATCCCCGAAGGGGTAGGCAGAGGCCTGTGAAAATGAGAAAGTGTAAATTGCGTAACTCAGTGATCGTTTACAGAACACTGAGGACGCAGGGCCACGAGCGCTTACATGTTCCAATAAACAAGAATAATTGGATAATAACCTTGGAGAAAACAGCTTTCACTCCTCCAAGGTATGATAAACCAGGGCAGGTGACTCATATCCGTCTTGATAAGAACATACAGGAAGATCGTCATGAGTAGCGGAACTCCATAGGCGTAGAGGCAGTACATGGCGAGCTTGAAGCGCTCCCCGCGTCGGTGGATCTGCCTCGCTTTAGCATAACCTCTGGAAAAGAAGAAATCAATTATGATATTATTAATTAAATTTTATCTAAATGTCTATTAAAAAAATATATAAAATTATCACCTGAACGTCCACCAGATATCATACGACATGACACTCATCCAGCAGAAGGAAGCCAGAAATGAATAGTAAATACCCAGAGCTGAAAAAATGATCATGTCTCTATACTGTATTATATACGTCACATTACAATAAGTAATTAATATTTTAAAAAGTATACCACTCACTTAGAATAACGCAACTTGCAGACGTAGGGCCTAACATGATGATAGCTAGCAGTAAGAAAGCAACGAACAGGGTGCTAACATAGTTCATCAATATCAAACCGCCCAGGTTCCGGAGCTCAGGCAACAATGTGTACACGACCAATACCAGCAGAAGGAATACACACGAGATCCAACGGGCTGTGAATCACACAAACAGTGAAACCCTACTAAATTAAAATTCTAAATATAATGATATTTACAAAAGCATTAGGTATGTTCAGTGTATTATCAAATTTAACGTGCTCTCAGAATATCTTTAATAAAAAAAATAACACGGCAATGGGCTCACCACCTGTTACGTGGGACAAAAATGCATGCGGTGAAATGTATAGTCGTGTAGTATGCCTCCGCTTACCCCTTCGGGGATAAAGTAGTGACAATATGTATGTAAACAAAATACGTCGGTTTGTCGACATATTTAATATCATTTATTATACTTTATATGGAATATATCTGTATTTTACTTCAATTTTGAATTCAACTTATTTATTCATTTTACAAATCACTAAATTTTATAAAACAAAGTCGCTTTTCGCTGTCTGTCCCTATGTATGCTTAGATCTTTAAAAATACGAAACGAATTACAATGCGGTTTTTTTTTAATAGTTAGTGTGATTCTTATAGAAGGTTCTTATGTATAATTTGTTAAGTTTTTGTATACACTGACCAAACTATAACGATATTTGTTGGGGATGTCGAAAAAATAAGCCGTTTGGGAGCTTTCCACAAAAACGCTGCCTAAACCCTTTGAGTTATAACAAAATAATGTATGGTGCAATTGTGTATCTAATGTAGGTCTACAAAAAAGTCCGCGACGATATATGTCTTTCTCATAAGAATAACATACTATATTCATTTTTATGCTTTAAAAAACCATCAATTATAAAGCGGTTTTTGAAGGCTATTTACACAAATATGCTATTAATCCTTATCATTTTTACTACGTTAGTTGGCTTCAGCATTTCATGGAGATTATTTTTACCCTTTCCACCTTGCAAATTAAATGAATATCTTACGAGTTATCACAGATTCAAAATAAAGCACAAAGACATTAATTTCGTGTAACCATAATTCGACCGGCCCGTGCGGCGGCGGCGTGCGGGCGTTACGAGTAGGTACTGGAGAGCGGTGAAGTACCTAATCAATGAATTTGGAAAATGTTCATACATTATTGTGAATGTGAAAGTAACAAACAACGAGATTAAATGGGTGCCACGGGGTTCGAAGTATGTCACGGGCGAAGCCGGGCGGGACAGCTAGTCTTATTTATAAAAAATAATTGATGTGCGTTAGTCTCGCTAAAACTCGACAATGGCTGATCCGATTTGACTGATTTTCATATTGAAAGGTTTGTAAAGGTTCAGGGTAGGTTTAAACGGTAAGAAACAAACATAATAAATAAATCAAAAACTAAAAAAGACGATTAAATTTTTCAATACAAAATGTTCCTGCCTGAAATTTAGATGTTTTATGAGTCTCTTTTGATTTTTTTTAGAAATTTAAAAATAGAATCACTTGGTTGTCAAATATTGATTGGTGCTTTGAACAATTTGTATGTTTCATAGCATGAGGTCCCCAGCTCTTTGGTCTATTTTGTTGGAATACAAAAGAGTTCTGTTTCAGTAATAAAGAAATAAAAAAAATAAGTTCAGTTTATTGTTCAAAATATAAAATCTATAATTTCATAATTAGTAATATAATAATTATATAATTATACTGTACGTGTGTTTGTTAGTCTTCCGAAACAGCCAGACCAATTTGGATGAAATTTTGTGTGTATATTTCAATGGTTTACTAGATTATTTTTGACTGCCGCTGATCGCACTTTGGACTTACAGAGAGGCAATGGTTGCAGCGCAGTAAAGTACTGGCGTACCCTGTTGGGTCCTCCGAGATTTTTTGACCTCCAGTTTTAACCTTATCCTGTAAATGAATACATTATCATACATTGTATTTAAAAATGAATTGATGTTCGTTAGTCTTACTAAAACTCGAGTATGGCTGAACTGATTTGGCTAATTTTGATCTTGAAATATTGTTAAAGGTTCAGGGTAGGTTAAAACGGTTAGAAACAAACATAATAAATAAAAAAAAAACTAAATATGACCATTAAAAATTTTCATCACAAAATGTTCTTGCTTGTGAAATTTAGACGTACTTTGAGTCTCTTTTGTTTTTGGTTTAGTAATTTAAAAATAGAGTTACCTGGTTGTCAAATATTGGTTGCGCCGGCATGCGATAAAAGTGTAACCGCGTTATTTTTTCTATGTTGCATCGCTGATCTAGATTTTTTTAATTAATTAGAAGTCGACACTCCCCCTTTCCTTATATTCCATTTCTCTTTCGCACCTACCTTGTCTCGCATAAAGGAGGAGCGAGACAGCTGTATTGCGCGCGCAAGTACCTACGGGCAGCGACCACGATTGAAGGCTGGCAGTCTACTACAATGACCGCACGCGCGCGCCCGCACCAACTATCGCAATAATTGTATTTTCCATGGATTAATAGTGTTTCGTGCAAGGAAACCAGGAATTCAAGTCCAGGGACGCCCCTGGCAGCCTCCACCTCAGCATCTCGCAGCAAGCAGCAAGGTAGTGTGCCCATTCCGGTTTTTTCATTTCTTTTTACGTCGACATTCGCGTGTAAATTTCATTTTTTGTATTTCCCCGCAAATACAGTCCATTTTGAATTTATTTATCTCGCCCGCTCAACCAAATATTTATTGATGTGTTTCATAGATTGGTTGGTTGGAATACAAAATAGTTCTGTTTCAGATATAAAAAATATAGTGTCAGTTGGTGGCCGAAAAAATAAACTCTAAATTTATAATGCTACTGTACGTATGTTTGTTATCTGACTCCTATAGGACGGGATCGATTTAAATGAAATTTTGTGTGTATATTTTAATGGGTTACTCAAAATCAAAAATCTTTATTCATGTAGGTCACAAAGTAACACTTATGAACGTCAAGATTACTGCTTCTACATTTACATTTACTGCCAGATTCGCAAAGCAATATGTAGAGCCAGAGGAAGAATCTGGCAATAAAACTCATGGCCACTCTTTTCTAACCGCCATTTGACACAGTTTGATTAACATGATATTTGACCAATTATACAGTAAAGAAATTATACAAAAAAAAAAACAAAATAATTGTTGTGTTCATTAAAATTACACTTACATAGTTCCTTTGAATTTATGTGAGAACAGTCGACTAAACTTAGTTTGCCTTAAATTTAAATAATATTATTTGTAACAATTGCTATAACAGCTATGAGCTGACCAGTCCCAAGAGACGGCACCCGTTCACGGGTATGACGCATATATCAGCCATCGCCCTATTCAACCGTATTGTAGGAAACAAGGCGACCCGATAGATACGCCACCACTGCCAGGACACTTAGGCGAGCATGACATACCCAAAAACTACACAGTAACTATCATGTCAATTTCAAAATAATATATAAGTCTACATGGTGCTCATGTTATTTTTAAACTTTCGCGGTTTATACTCATATTTTATATACTACACGGGACTTCACGCGAAACAATTTTGTACTACATTGGTGGGAATAACACCGTCTTTTGTCAAAGATTCTCGCCATTTTGTGGACATAGTTAGAGACATTAAGTTGGAACCGGATGAGATTTTGGTAAGTTTTGATGTGGAATCTTTATTTACTAATGTTCCATTAGAAGAGTGTCTACTGATTATTGAGACTAAAGTGAGGGAGAATGATCTGCCGAACAGTTACACAACACTATTGCGAAGTTGCATAGAAGGAAACTACTTCCTTTACCACAACCAACACTACCTCCAGATAGACGGCGTTGCTATGGGAAGTCCATTGGCACCAGTGTTTGCGAATATTTGGATGGAGCATATAGAAGACATGGTATCCCAGGATGCCCAAAGCCAGATCAGGTTGTGGAAAAGGTATGTAGATGACATTTTCTGCATATTTAAAGGCAACAGAGAACAGATGATTTGTTTTACTGAGTATCTCAACTCATTACATGTGAAAAGACAGTTTACGTATGAGATTGAGAACAACAGATTATTATCCTTTCTCGACATTAAGTTAATGGTGAGAACTGGTGGTTGCTTGGCCCATACTGTGTACCGGAAACCCACTCACACTAACAGATACTTGCACGCCTCATCGCATCATCACCCACTTCACCTAAAATCAGTAAGCGCCACGCTCATCACGAGAGTCAATGACCTCTGCGACCCTGAGCATCTACAGCAGGAGTTGGAGCATATTCAGGAGATACTTAGGATGAATGGGTATGATACGAGTAGCAGGAAGACACGACGTGCAAAGAGGAAGATGAAACCGGGTGTTGACCGTCAACCGGCCTATATGCCGTATGTGAAAGGTATAACGGACAAGATTGGATCGTGTTTACGGCAGTTCTCCATTCGTACAATATACAAACCGTTAGCCAAAGTAGCAAAGTATGTGCGAATACCAAAGGACGTCATCCCTCTGCAAACTTCAGGTGTCTACAAAGTGGATTGCAGCTGCGGTCGTTCATATATAGGCCAAACAAAACGAACCATCGCAGAAAGGGTCAAAGACCACATCGCAGCTGTGAAAAACCGTCAGTTCAACAAATCGGCGATAGCGGAACACCTCGAGTCGGGTAGTAATCACTGGATCGAACTCCATCAACCCAAAGGCCTCTCCACTGATCGCCACTATTATCCTCGTGTTGTGCGTGAAGCTATTGAAATTAGAAGATACAATAATTTCAATAGGGAAGATGGATTCAAGCTATCCGGGATGTGGAATCCAGTGATGAAAAAACTTGACCGTAGAAAACCTGTGCCAAACAAAACTGACGTAGTGAGTGAAGTGTCTCGCCGGCCTTATCCTACATTATAATAATAATAGAGGGTAGCTACAAACAAAAGAAACTCCATGAATACTCTCGGCCCTCACCATCAGTCCAGCCGCGACCACGGGCGCCGCAACGCGCTCGAAACGTCGGTGAATGTAAGTACAAAATTGTTTCGCGTGAAGTCTCGAAAAGTATAAAAAATACATGGTGCTCACACAATAACAAAGTCAAATTACATATAATTATGTATATTAGTTATTACCTGGACTAAACGCAGCCACACCTTTAGTTACCTGGCGTTTCAAATTATTTATACTGGAGAATGTAAAAAAACATAATGTAAAAAATACAACATATATATGCAGATTCAAGACAAGTAGATAATATAACACAAGATTCATTCGAATCCCAAATAGCTCGAGCGAAGAGCAAGCAACTCATTTCCATTTATTTTTATCATTCAAATAACCATTAATTGTGTAATAAGTCCTTTTCAAGAGGTGCGTCTTAATTTCCGCCTTAAATTTATGTAACGGCAGGTTCATAATGTCTAAAGGAACAATTTTATTATATAGGCGTACACCAATTCCTGCAAAAGAGTCGTGAACCTTTTGTAAACGATGATGCGTTCCAATTAATTTATGCTTATTTCTAGTATTTATCGAATGTATGTCACTGTGTCTATTGTATAAATGTATGTTCTGTTTAACTAACATGATATTTGCAAATATATACTGTGATGCAACCGTTAAAATGCCAATTACTTTAAATTTCTCTTTATGAGACACTCTAGCACTCAATTTTATATATGGCGCTTATAGCTCTCTTCTGGAGTACAAAGATTACTTGTATATCAGCTGCTTTGCCCCACAGCAAAATGCCGTAAGACATGACACTATGAAAATAACTAAAGTATACTAGCCTGGCAGTTTCTTCATCAGTGGGCTGCCTGACTTTACTAACGGCAAAGGCTGCCGAGTTGAGTTTACCTGCAAGACACGTTATTTGGGCGTCCCACCGCAGTTTGCTATCTAAAGTGATCCCCAAAAATACAGTTGATTCTACAATATTAAGGGTATCACTGTTCAATGTTATATTTGTACCGCTATTCCTGACATTAGGCGTTCTGAATCTGATACATTTTGTCTTCTTAGCGTTTAGTAGCAAATTATTGGACGTAAACCAATTTACTAATTGGGCAAGTGAACTATTTACGCCGTTAAAATCAGTAAGCGTACGATCAACTTTAAAAATAAGTGACGTATCATCAGCAAATAGTACAATGTCGCACAAGTTCTTTATATAGAATGGCAGATCGTTAATAAAATTAAAAATAGAAACGGACCTAGAATGTATCCCTGCCGTACGCCCATAGCTACAGATGCTCCAGAGGAGCGAATTTCATTAACATCAACATGTTGTATCCGATCATTTAAGTAGGAGGCAACAAGGTCCAGTGCTTTCTTTGATACCATAATAAAAGAGTTTTCGCAATAGTGTTTTATGTTCAACGCAATCAAATGCTTTGGAGAGATCGCAGAATACACCAATAGCATCTTGTCTATTCTCCCAGGTGTCATATATATGATTCAGAAGTGTCACACCTGCATGAATGGTAAAACGACCCCTTGTAAACCCATACTGCTCTTTATGTAGTAGCAGCATATTTGAATTAAAATGAGCTTGTAGTTGTTACAATATATTTTTTTCAAAAATTTTGCTAATGGTAGGTAATATTGAAATAGGTCTGAAATTACCAGGGTCGGTTTTGGATTCAGACTTAAATAGAGGTATTACCTTGCTGTGTTTCATTAAATCCGGAAACACTCCTTTATCGATACATTTATTAAATATTTCAGCTAAATATGGAGATAAATGAACAATAATAGACTGTATCAATTTCACAGAAATACCGCACAAGTCAGCTGTCTTTTTTGAGTTAAGCGACTTGAATACTTTAATGATATCGTTAGGGTTAACACATTTAAAGCTAAATAAGACATTACACTGATCTACGCTGCCCCTAAGCATGCGTTGAGCTTTGATTGGCCAAGAATTTAAAGAGATAGTTGTTTTCGCGGGTATGTCTATAAAATAGTTGTTAAAAGTTTGTGCTACATCTAATTTATCACCTTGTTATTTATAATTAACTCAAAGTTGTTATCACGGAGTAGTAATCGACCGGTTTCAGTATTGATTACATTCCAAGTCATTTTTACCTTATTTTTTGAATCTTTAATCTTATTACTGATATGTAACGACTTGGCAGCAGCACAAGCCTTTTTGAAGGTCTTGGAATATTTTTTTACATATTGAATAAAAGCAGGATCAAAATTTAATTGCTTCATACCATATAGTTCGTACAACTTAGCCCTACTTTTGTAAATACCTGAAGTTGCCCACTCACAAAATTGCAGGTTTTTGTTTTTATAAAATGTTTTTGATTTAAATATATTGTTGTACTCAGCTTTAATTGTATTAAATAAGGAGTTATATAAGCCGTTTGGATGTTCCTGATAAAATCAATATTAGTGACTTTTGCTGAAACATTAACAGCAGCATTAATTGCAGAATATATTATCTATACATTTTCTAGAATGTGAGGTAATTCTAGTTGGCTCACAAAATAAATTTTGTAAGCCAAAAGACTTAAACAAATTTATAAATCTGATACATTTCAAAGACTGCAAAAGTATGTCAACATTAAAATCCCCACACACCACTACATGTTTTCTACTAGTAAACAAACGCTTCAATACATTTTCCATTACAGTTTCTAATAAATTATAATCCCTATCTGGAGGACTGTAGACACAAAGGACAATGAGTTGCTCAAGCTCAACACAGGAAAATTCTACAGTACGCTCAATAGAAAGGGCCACAATATCTTTACGTTCTTTACATTTCAAATTATTAGATACAAATATAAGAGAGCCCCCACGAATGGCTTTCTTTCTTGAGAACGCACTGCTAAGTGAATAAAATTCATTGTTGAACAATAGTTCATGACTTTTAAACCTATGTTCTGTAATACAAAAACTGTGAACATTGTGTTCCTTTCTATAAAGTTCTGTTTACAGAAAACAGAATAAATCTACCGACGGTCAAAAAAGGAATGCAGGCACGATTGTTATTACGCTGAAAGAGGATCAACGGGATGTGTAGTTGGAAGCTGCGAAAACAAAGATCATTACGGAAAGAGATATTGGCAGAGAGGGTAACTCCAAAATATTTCTAAGGGAGGCACTTTCACCTACCACTGCCCATCTCCTATGGCGTGCTAAGGCAGAACTGAAGCTTACAAACTTGGTAAAATTTGTGTGGTGCAAACGCGGTAATATTCTTATACGGAAAACTGATCAGGATAAAATATACGTTATTTGCTCTGAAGAGGATATTAGGAAATGGGTGCAAGATACAAGTAGCAACAAATCGTGAGTTTCTGCACTTTTTACTTGTTTTGTATGGTGTCAACAATGCAATTTTACATCAACCTATCTAAGAGTAAATAAATCATGGTTAGTACAACTAATAGTATATTTGAAAAAACATTTGATACATGGAATGAGTATGTTACATCATTACCACAAAATAAGCAGCAAATAATAACTTTACATGTGAATATAAGGTCTATTATATTGAATTTCGCACAGATTGAGTATATGGTTGCTTCGAGCCCTCGATTGGCAACAGTAACCAGGAACAGTCCTCAGGAACAGAACAGTCCACTACAGAAGAAATCCTCAAGAATCCTGAAGAAATCCTGGACCAGAAGAATAGTTCTAGCAAGAATTTACTGTGGCAGATTGTGTGGCAAGAATAAACGGTCAAGCACGATCTGGCATTGCGGTTTTCATTTAGTACTTCACCAACCCCAGTCCCACCGAACACTACAGCGGGGTAAATAGTGCTCCTCACGGTGCCCCGCTGTACATTTTGGTCCTGGTCGAGCCGGATTGTGAAGTACTGAAGATTCCAAGATGCCAGTAACCAGATCGGAGGGAAGAAGCCGCAAGCACGTGGAACAGACGCCGTCATCCTCGGATGACACTGCCGCTTCCTCGTGGACCGGTACAACCGGAGCAACAGTCACAGGGACCACCACCACGGGAGTCACAGAACAGACAAGATTATTAACCCCCATGGCATTGGAGTCCACATCAAGCCCGGTTGAAGCCATCACCACGCCGCCGCCATGCGTCGCTTCGGTCCTCACAGACGCCGCCGCCGCCGCCACCCGGTCTGCCGCCACTGCCGCCGCCAGAACTATCGCCGCCGTCTCGACTGTCACCGACGCCGCCCTGCTCTCCGCCCATACAGAAGAATCGACTGCGGAAAGGAGGGTGCCGGCAACGTACAGAACAGAAGCTCCTTTATATATGGAACAGAATAAAGGAGCACCCGGTCTGCCGGGCCCAAGCAGACAACAGGACCACCTCGCCACCAGCCGAAAAGGGGGTAAGGGAGGGTCAACTCGCAGCAAGAACAAGACTTACAGAATTGCAAAAGCAAAAGAAGAGCTCCTGCGACTACAAGTTGAACTAGCAACAGCGCGGATAGCCACGATGAAGAGGACAACGAGACCTCATCGAGCAGCAGAACAGAAGCCAACGAACGTGTCGACCACTGGTTGAAGACCCATGAACAACCACCCAAGCCTACGGTCACTAACGAAACGGACCACCCAGCCAAGACTCCCGTAGTCTCAAGACAAGACGCAGAGAAGCAAGAAGAGGAACCGTACTCACAGTCAAGGCATCCACCGACGGTTGCCCAGCCTGAATTCGCAGGACTAGCCGCAGCAATCACCAGCGCTGTCAAAGCCGCACAGCGCCCGAAGTTTATAGAGCTGCCCTTCTTCAGCGGGTCACATCAAGAGTGGTTACTCTTCCGTGCCGCCTACTACGAGACGGAGCACATGTTCTCAGCGGTCGAGAATACCAACAGACTACGGAGAAACCTTAAAGGGAAGGCAAAAGAAGCGGTCGAGGGCCTACATATCACCAGCGCTCACCCATCCGAAATAGTGAAAACCCTGGAGTCAAGATTTGGAAGACCAGAATCCATAGCAATAATGGGGATGGAAGCACTTCGAGGTCTACCACGATTAACAGAATCAGCACGTGACATCTGCATCTTCGCCACGAAGGTCTCCAACATAGTAGCAACATTGAAGACACTGGGCTGCATCAACTACATGTACAACCCGGAAGTCTCGAAGACCGTAGTCGACAAGCTCACACCTACGCTGCGATACAGATTCTACGACTTCGCTACAACTCTGCCAAGGGACGAACCAGATATAATGAAAATAGAAAAGTTCCTGAAGAAAGAAGCCGAGCTATGCGGACCGTATGCACTACCTGAACCGATAGTACCGCATACTCCACTACAGAAGAGGTCGCAGAAGATACACAATGTTACAGAAAAAACAGGTGATTCAAGATGTCCTATATGCCAAGAAAAGGGACATGCCTCAACAGACTGCGAACAGTTCAAGTCCGCTGATGAAAACGGAAGATGGGATATAGCAAAAACCAAGCGTCTCTGCTTCCGGTGCCTTCATTACAGAAACAAGACGCATCACTGTCGAGTCAAGCCGTGTGGTGTCAACAGCTGCAAGTACTTTCATCACAAGATGCTGCACTACAACAGAACTACAGATAGGCCGACAATGAACAAACAGAATGAAGACACAACAGAAGCCATCAACTCAGCCTGGACTCATTGAAAGAAACAGTAATTTCTGAAGGTCATACCAATACAGATCGAAGGACCCAAAGAAACAGTCGACACCTTCGCCTTGTTGGACGATGGGTCAACAGTCACTTTGATAGACAGCAACATCGCCGACCGCATCGGAGCAAGAGGGCCTACGGAAACTCTCAAGATAGAAGCCATCAACGAGTTGAAGACAACAGAAACAGCCTCAAGAAGGGTCAACGTTCAACTTTGGGGCCGTAATGGATACGAAGAAAGAATACAAGCACGCACTATCACAAACTTACAAGTCTCGTCTTAGCAAGTTCCAGTGAGTCTGCTCAAAGGGTGCCGACATTTAGAAGACATCAGAGGGCAGCTCACTTATGAAGAAGTAAAACCGAGAGTGCTGATAGGTCAAGACAACTGGCATCTCCTACTGACATCGGAAACAAGGAAAGGTGGAAAGGACCAACCAGTGGCTTCACTCACTCAGTGGGTTCTGCACGGAACCTATAGTAACACCTTTGGGAGAACCATGAACGTCGTATCGCACATCACAGAAAAAGCTGTAGACAGCCTTGAAGACTTAGTAAGACAGTACTTCGAGATGGACGCGCTGAGTCTGAACCCTAAGAAGCCCAAGTCAGATCCAGAAGTCAAGGCCCTGCAAATCCTAGAGAAGACCACGAAGAAAACAGAAACAGGCAAATATGAAACCGGTCTACTCTGGCGTAAGGAAGATATAAACTTTCCCGATAACTACGACAACTCGTTGAAGCGTCTTCTCAGTATAGAAAAGAAAATAGATAGAGAACCCGAGCTCAAGAGAAAATACACAGAACAGATGGAAGCTCTCATCTCTAAAGGATACGCTGAACTCGCTTCGAAGAATACAGTTCCTGGCAAGACATGGTACTTGGCTCACTTCGCCGTCGTGATCCCAATGAAACCGGACAAACTACGAGTAGTCCATGACGCTGCAGCCAAGACGAAGGGTGTATCTCTGAACGACATGCTGCTTAAAGGCCCAGACCTTCTACAGTCGCTACCCGGTGTCATCATGCGTTTTCGTCAACATCCGATCGCCGTGACAGCAGACATCAAAGAAATGTTCATGCAAGTCAAGATACGAAAGGAAGACAGAGACACACTGCGGTACCTATGGCGCGGCAGCCGACGAGATAACCAACCACCAGACGAATACAGAATGACCAGGGCCCCGACTTCCTCTACGAAACAGAAGATCTTTGGCCTACTGAACCACAGACAGCGGAGCAACAGATACCTACTGATGAAGAGAAAACTCATCATATCAAACTGAAGACAGAAAAGAAACTCGCAAATAGCCTACCGGACGTCTCTCGTTTCTCAAACTGGGATAGACTTCGGTATACAACAGCAAGAGTCCTACAGTTCATTCGACTTTGCAGACCACATAAACAGGTAGTCAGCTACAAGAGGACCAAGAAAAATACAGAGGAGGATTCAACATGGAAGAAAGCAGTCAAACCCTCCGTCACTCAGACTGAATGGAAGAAAACAGCGTCATCACAAAATAAACCTCAGTTCCTCCGAACCTCTGCAGAAGACCTCAGATTGGCCGAAGAATTATTAATGCGTGCCTCACAAGAAGACTCTTTCGCCGTCGAAATAGAAAATCTTAAGAATGAAAAACCGATCGACAAGGAGAGTCGTCTTCGACAGTTGAGCGTCGTGTATGAAAGTGGAGTCATCAGATTGAGAAGCCGTATCCAAGCCGTTCAAGGCATCACAGAAGAACTTAAAAGCCCTATGATCCTTGACGGTGCACACCCAACAGTCAAACTCTGGGTACAGGCAGTACATCGTCTGCTACATCACTCTGGAGTCGAAGCAACAGTGAACGAGTGCAGACAGCAATATTGGGTGCTAAGAATAAGACCCATCACTCGCACTCTACTCCGAAGCTGCCTGTTCTGCCGAATGAAGACTCAAACACCGCCTCACCCGAGAACAGGAAACCTGCCGGCGTGTCGCCTAGCTCACCACAAGCGACCCTTCACATACACAGGGGTTGATTACTTTGGTCCCCTCACAGTGACCGTCGGAAGAAGTCACCAGAAGAGATACGTGTCAATATTCACTTGTCTCACCACCCGAGCCATACATTTGGAAGTCGCTGCCTCGCTCAACACGGACTCTGCAGTGATGGCCCTAAGAAGAATGATGGCACGCCGTGGTTGCCCTACAGAAATCTGGTCAGACAACGGCACCAACCTAAAGGGAGCGGACAAAGAAATTCGACGTGGCATCGACGAAGCAACGCAGGCAGAAGCAGCCAAGAAGACAATCTCATGGCGCTACATCCCCCCTGGAGCCCCATTTACGGGGGGGGGCTTGGGAACGAATGGTCCGCTCAGTGAAGACGGCCTTAACAGCAACGTTACATGAACGCATTTCTACAGAAGAAGTACTCGTCACGCTATTAACAGAAGTCGAGTACACAGTCAACAGTCGCCCACTGACACATGTATCAGTAAACGAAGAGGATCCAGAAGCCCTGACGCCCAATCACTTCCTACTGGGGGGCCAAGGGCGAGTACCGCAGCCTGGGTCATTCACCGATCAAGACACAGTATCAAGCTGGCGGGCTTCACAACGCCTAGCAGACCTCTTTTGGATACGCTGGTTACGAGAGTATCTCCCTGAGCTTCAACACCGGCGGGAGCCCCACGGACGAGGACAGCCAGTACAGAACAACGATCTCGTGCAGATAGTCGACGCAAACCTTCCTCACAACGTGTGGATACGAGGCCGAGTTATCGCCACGTACCCTGGACCGGACAACATCGTGCGGACAGTGGACATCGCGACCAAAGGAGGCGTCCTGCGGCGGCCGGTGAAGAAGCTGATAGTACTACCCGTGTCAACAGACGTCGCGCCCGTACTCGAAGATAATGCAACATAGTTGCACGGCGGGAGAGATGTACGGGACGACTTGAAGATCGCATAGTACAATGATACCTACGTATCTATAGACTAGTACGTACAGTACTTGTGGTTTCGATTTGTTTTGTTTACATAATTTCTTATATAGTCTTTTTGTTGATGTTATATTTTTTATAGATGTGTAATAACGTAGTAAATAAGAAAATACATAGTTTATATACTTTTAATTAGATTTTAAGGTAGAAATCGACAAAAAAGTGCCGCGGCTCTCGTTACGGTATAGTTTCGAAGTAGCTTAGTAAAAATTTGTAAATATTGAGTAATTACTATTGGTTAAAATGTAGACATTCTGATTGGACTTGTATTTTTGTCCAATAATAAATAATGCGAAAATTGAATAAATACACGACCCATTTTGGGTATCGACACAGTCAACCGGCAACAGTAACCAGGAACAGTCCTCAGGAACGGAACAGTCCACTACAGAAGAAATCCTCAGGAATCCTGAAGAAATCCTGGACCAGAAGAATAGTTCTAGCAAGAATTTACTGTGGCAGATTGTGTGGCAAGAATAAACGGTCAAGCACGATCTGGCATTGCGGTTTTGCGGTAGCTGTAGTGCAGCGGGGTAAATAGTGCTCCTCACGGTGCCCTGCTGTACAGTAACCACTACCGTCCTATCACCATACTGTCTTGTATCGATAAGTTAATTGAGAGGTACGTAGGGGATAAACTCAGTCACTTCTTGCATTCGCACGATATAATACATGATAAACAGTACGGTTTCCAAAAGGGTCGGAGCACATCTCAATTACTTTGTCAATTTACTGATGAGATTAATGAGCACCTAAATGAAAGACGTCACGTTCTTGTTGTTTTCATTGATTTTAGTAGGGCTTTTGATATGCTACAATATAATGTGTTGTATGAGAGATTGGAGAAAGCTGGCATACGAGGCCTACTCTTAAGATTTTTCCAAAACAATGCATCAAAATAGGCACACAAAAGTAAAAGTAGGAAATGCATAAAGTGATAACATAAATACAACCAAAGGCACGGCACAAGACTCGATAATTGGCCCTAATGAATATATTATTTATGTCAATCAAATGTGTAATTTGTTTGAGTATGGCTCCGTGTACCAGTTCGCTGATGACACATGCTTAATAGTAGCTGACAGAGACATACGGACTGCTGAGCTCAAACTGGAGGAAAATTTTAATAAAATGTTTCAATGGGCGCACGACGTACGTTTATTGATAAACGCTAAAAAAACTAAATATATGTGTATAGAATCATCTCACAACATAAGCAGTTATACGCCAAATATAGTAGCACATGAGCAAGAATGTCTGCATAATAACCTTTTGTGTAAGCCCAATAGCACATGTACCAAGCTCGAGCGAGTATCTGAACATAGGTACCTAGGCCTAATAATAGGCAACCGATTTAACTGGGGTACCCATATAGAACATGTTTGTAAAAAGTTAAGAGCCATTCTCAGTAAGTTGTATATTATAAAGAACAAAACGCCATTTAAAACTTTACGCTTATTATACCTGGCATTGGCTGATTCTGTTATTGGCTACGGCTTATGTGGCTATGGTCGCACCTACAGGACATATGTTGCAAGAGTATATAGGTTGCAGGTAAGATTGTTGAAAGCTATTGTCCCGCATAATGTTAAAAATGAACAAAGTGACAATTATAATAATTAGTTAATTAATTATAATAATTAATTATCAGGCATTACCAATTCATTCTAAAATTATAATGGCCATTATGAGAGAAGAAACTGTAAATACTGATAAACTTTGTAAAAGGACACGTAATGATAACTTGAGAAATTTGTCATATTTAAAAAAATATTGTATTCCAAATTTTAATAAGCTTTATGGAACCAGAACAAGTCGTTACATGCTGCCTAGTGTTATGAATAGATTGCCTAAAAAAAATTATATGTAAATATGTCACTAAACAACCGATTTTAAAAACCTTGCATAAATACTTGCTAGAAAATTTAGAATTGAATAATGAATGTATAAATTAATAATGATGATTTTAATATTGATGATTGTTATGGTGTAGCTCTTTGTTTTAACGACGTGTAGAACCTATTATAATTTATTTATTTTATTGTCATTTTATGTTATAATATAATTATTAGTAAATTGCGAACTCCTGCTCGCGCAAAAACCTTCGAAGTTTATGCGAGTAGTTGTAATATAATATTTATGATTATTGTAATTTATTGGTAAATAAACTTAAAAAAAAAAATTGTAGTAGTTTTTCAGATATGCCTTCAATATTTTGGTGAACTAAGTTTAAACTACTAGAAGTATAGTTAATAAACTCAGAATTATTACAACCAATATTATTATTAGTGTCTTTAAATAAAGTAGACCGAATGGGTTCAAAAGATCTATAACCATGACCAGATTTTTTACCTGTTGTCTTACAAACTGATTTTTTGAGATAATATCCCAAGTTAATAAGTCATTATTACTAAGCTCAAAAGGAGCTGGTTTATAAGCCAATAATTTGGCTTGAATCAATAAAAATTTTGATAACAATACAGCTATCTGACGTCGTAAAAACTTTGATAGTAAATAACTATCTAATGTCATAAAGTAATTATTCTGTAATAAAAGACTACAGTCAAATAATTCCATTTTCCTACAATTAGTGGTCAAGGTATGAATGAATGAATGAATGAATATTTTATTCACATATAAATAGAGTACACGAAGGTGATAAATAGGTTACAGTTCTTCCATTTAGCCTCAATGGCATGTGAAATATAATTGTTACATTATAATATTAGTCATGCAATGTCAAAGATCAAAGTTTACATAAAAATGAATAAATTAAAAATAACAAAATAATTATACGCACTAAAATGTCATAAATACCATAAATAAATTCAATTCAAAATTATAATCAACATATTTCTCTAATTTCATAAAAGCTATTTTCCAGTAGTCAAGTTTTGAGCCTTTTCTTGAATAGAGTTAGTGGAAGATCTTTTATACACTGTGGTAATGTATTGTATATTTTTATGCACATAGCGTAACAATTCCTCTGATACATTGTAGTTCTTGGCACAAACTCATGTACAAGCCTATTAGGGTTTCGCGAATTACGAGGATAAATATCCTTAGCGGTAACAAATAGCGACGGACTTTTTTTTACAAACACTGCTATTTCAAAAATGTACATTGATGTTAATGTAAGTATGCCATATTGTTTAAAGTAGGGCTTACATGACTGATCGGGAAGAATCCCAGCTATAGCTCTAATACAGCGTTTCTGTGAGACAAATGCCCTGTTGATATGTGTGGAATTACCCCACAATAGTAATCCATATCGTAAAACAGAGCTCACGTAACCATGGTAGGCCAGCAAGGTAGTTCCGAGTGATGAAGTTCGTCTTAGCCTACTTAGAACATAAACAAATCTATTGATCTTACTGCATGTTGTATTTATATGTTCCTTCCATTCAATGTGCACATCCATAGTTATTCCCAAAAAATTCACACAGTCCGTTGCCTGTATATCTACGCCATTATATTCTATATGTCTATCTATAAGTTTTGTATTTTTGTTGTGGAATTGAATAAAGTTAGTTTTCGCCAAATTTACGGTAAGATTATTATATTTTAAAAACTGTATTACTCTAGCAAATGTATTATTTATTTCGTCATCATAATTTGTCAATTCATTATATGTCAATATTACAGATATGTCATCGGCAAATAAAATACATTGATAATTTGTTATGTCAGGAAGATCATTAATATATAATAAAAATAATAAAGGACCAAGCACGGATCCTTGGGGCACCCCACTGCTGTTTGTTTTAAATGATGACCTGTTTTGTATTTTTGTTAATGTTTTGTCTATATTGCTAATTTCTACACATTGTTGCCGATTTTTTAAATAGGATTCCAACCAATCAAGAGCAGGTCCACGAATCCCATAGTCATGCATCTTCTGTAAGAGCAATTTGTGTGATACTAAATCAAATGCCCTAGACATATCGAAAAAGAATACTAAAGTAGGGATTTTTCTGTCCAAATATGACGTTACCCTATGAACTAGATGAAATGCCGCTAATGTTGTGGATTTTCCCCTTTGAAATCCATTTTGTTCCTCTTTTATAACATCGTACTTATTTAAAAATGTGGTTAATCTTTTATGCATTGCTTTTTCAAAAACTTTAGATATTACAGGGATTAGGGTTATAGGCCTATAATTTGACATTATAGGCCTATAACCTATGTAATAATATGTAACTTTCTATTCATATTGTATCCAATGTTGTTTTCAATTTGTGTAAAAGATTTGCTATATGGCAGTGTAGACAGTATAACCTGTTTAACTTGCAAGTTTGATAACTGTTCGTAAAACTTAATGATAGTTTAACGGTCTTATTCATAATGAAACGCTTATCGAGTCCATAAACCTTCTATAATTAAAACGTATTTTAAGTTTAATAAACCTTCTATATAATTCTTTATTTACAATGTGCCCATAAACCTCTGAAAACTAAAATAGCTTTATAATACAAAATGTTGCCAATTGATGGAAAAAAAGATGACTTAATTGAAAACCCCGAAAATCAATCACCGTTCATGTCATAGTTGTCATTTACTTCTTTAAATATTGTGACCGCGTAAATGTATGAGCTTTTCAAAACAAAATAATGTTAAATATTGCAGATAAAACGATAGGCTTGTAATTTTTATTGTTTCAATAATGGTGCCGCCAAAATATAAGCGCCAAGGAGTTGAATATAAGTTACAAGAAGACAAGGTTGGTGTCAATAATTTCATGAGATTGTTTGTACGCTGCAGGTTGCTTTTTTGTTTAGATATACCTAGTTTTTTATTGATTTCAATAATTTTAAAATATTTATTTGGTAGCTCACAGTTATTGAACATAAATATATTGGCACAAAATTAATTACGCTAAGATGTGTAAAATGTGCAACGAAATAATGGAAAGGTTATGTTCTACCTAACTTATATAGGCACCTTTTAAATTTGTTGTATTATTTTCTTGTACGTATTTCAGTTTGCGACGCCAGCTGAAAAATTAGTGCATATTGAAATTGGGTGCCGTAACGAACTGTACCTACTCCATTCAAATGGGTAATGAAACCCCACGGCAGCAAAATTTAGAATTGATAGAGACGTTGATGAAGAAAAGTCTAATCTTATCAAAATAAAAATTATATGTAATCACTCATGTAATTTTATTTAACATTTATTAACGTTTCCGTGCTTCGGAAGGCACGTTAAGTCATTGGTCACGGTTGCCAGTAACATGGTAGTCGTTAAACCATGTTCGACTCCTTATGGGCGGGTTGAAAATTTTCAACAGCAGGTCGTCACAACCTACCCCTGTCGATTTTAATACGGCAATGGACTTATCAACTGTTCCGTGGGTCAAAATGCATACATACTGTGAAATGTGTGTATAATGCCTCAGCCTACCCCTTCGAAGATAAAGGCGTGACAATATGTATGTATGGGTGTCACTCTATTTATACCTATGTTGACATCATCAAGGACATGGCGGCCAACCCTTACCCATACCCTGTACCTACCGAGGTTCTGTCCTTAGCCCATTTCTGTTTAGCTTACTATTTGACGAACTATCGGACAGCTTCAGAGAGAGATGATGATGACGGATTCTTGCAAACCGTGGATAAGTGGAGTTCTACCGCTTCCTTTCCCAACCGCTGAAGTCCTTTATTGTTTGAGGGAAAATCTTCCCTAACTAGATAAAAATTCATACGAGTGTTTATCCACATCATCTATAGAAATGGATTTAAACTTTACTGCACGAACGATTTTCAGTAATTTCAATGCTACGAGATGTTTGTAAGGCTTGCAACACTCGCAATGCTTTCCTATTGCATTATGGTATCTATGTAAATTAAAATTACTTATAGTTACAATAATTTCTATCTACTATTTATCACAGACTAGCGACCTGGCTCGAAATTAATTGCGTTGCGCGTTAATATTGATTTTACCATAGATCCTAAAGTTTTCAATTAAATAGCATGGTGTAAAAGGAAACAATACTCTTAATACGATGTTCTAGTCAACCAATATATCGTCCCCGTAGAGCGAAAAGTCACTAAGTCGAAAAATCAAGTTTTGAGATATTGAGGTTTAAAGTTTTGAAAAATATAAATCGTCATAACTTTAACATATATCTCCGATTTTGGTTTTATTTTGAAGGAAATTAAATCAAGCTTGCTATTTTAAGGAATAAATTAGTATTTACTGAGAAAATTAGAAAATCGTTAGTTAATTATTTGTTCGCTATAGATAGTCTGATCTAGCGATGACTTAGTTAACTTTCGCCCTTAGTTAGTGATTTTTCACTCAGTTATAAATTACGTCAGAGAAATATAACTCAAGTTGGTTAATTAGTGTCTAACTGCTACATGTACAAAATGTGCATTGTTAATAATACCTATCTTTAAATTAGAAGGCTAGATGTCGACTTTCTTTTTAATTTTGAAGTTTATATGAAATAAAAATATCTGTAAAGGCTGGTGTCGTAATTTCGAAATTTCGGAAACAGATATTTTTTGTTATTAGTAGATTGATTGTTAGGAAATTATCACTAAGCCATTTCACAGTTCTTGCTAGAACGATTTATGCCGACTTATTAACTTGTAGCCACGATACATCCTGAAAAATAAGTGCCGTATCGTTGAATGACTGGCAAAAATGTAGTTTAGCTCAATAGGGTTAAACTGGCACAAATTTTAGCCGGACATGGTTCAAATGATAACGATACTGAACCTAAATTAATGTACGTTGTCTACGCCTGGCATAGCATTCGGATACACGCCAGTAATCTTTCTACTAACGCCGGGTAGTTAGGACTATGTTAAACCGATTTTTCTTAAATCTTCTTTAAAGCACTAGAAATATCAGTAAATTAAAACATTAGAGGAAACGCTGAAGAAGTGAGGGTACTTCTTCAGTGCTGTTCCTCTATTGAAATAAAATGAGCGTACCAACCAAGAAAGTCAACTGAAACAGCATTATATCATGTGATGAGTAGAGTGAAGTAAGTGCTGGATAATCATAGCCTAGAGGCATTCGTGCATTCAATATGAGCTTTTGATAGAATCATATTCACAACTATAAACACAGCTACAGAAAACTATGCATAGAATCCATATGATTGAATTGCCATATGATTGAATTGCTCAAGGGAAAGACAATACCCGCAGAACTCCTAGAGGACCAAATAAAAGTACAAGTATACTAACTGAGACTGAAGGCTACGCACAAGAGTTCTGTCCTCAACATTACGGTAAATATTCTGCTCAAAAAATTTAATACAATTGGCTATTAGAGTGATCTCGTTGTAACGATCAACGGAAAAGTCAAGTGAGAGTGTTGGCCATAAGATGTTTGGATAAAGCCAAACTATTATCCCAAAAAACTGTGATAGTCACATTCACAATAAAAGGAATCTATCAGTAAGTGAGACGTTAAAACTATATAGTGAGAAACTAAGCATGTCCACAAAGTTATCTAGGTGTTATACTAGATAGTACTCGTATGCTAATCAACGTGTTGAAAAGCAACAACGAAAGCAATGAGCCGTGCCACTCTTTTTATGGAAAGCCATGTCTTATTCATATCAAAAGGTTCATTGGATCTTTTCATTGACGGTGAGATCAATATTTACGTATGTAACGACAGACCTAAATATTTTTTGATGGCCCAAGATAAAATTGGAGAACTGTAGGCGGATGCTGTTTAGGTAAGAGCAAGCAGCAGTAGAGGCAACGCAAGTGGAAGTACTAAGGCTACGGTGACCCTTTCAATAAGGTGGGGCCGTATGCTTATCTGCCACCTGTGGTATAAAAAAATGCGTGGCAGTAACAGGAGCACTCCAATAGCAACACTTTCACTCTACTACACATTAGAGGGTTAGATGATAGAGAGATCAGAGTTTTAGATATAGATTTAGATTCAAGAAATGCCATTAACAAGCTTGGAACTGAACAAAGTAAACAAGAATGGGTCTTGACAAGATACAGACCATCTACAACTTTAAAAGGGACTGAAATTCTGCAAAGCATAATAAACCAACGGATCGAAGCTGAGAACCGGCTCAGGTGCAGAGGTATATAATGATCAATTTGTGAGAGTATACAGCGGTCTTCCAGGTGAAGACCTTTGCCATAGTTACGTGCTTGTGGAAAATAGTACAGAGCACTGATCCAGGTTACTGTGGCTATTCAAATAGGGCATTATACAACAAGGTAGCACCTCCACAAGATTGAACTCATGGCAAACCTGATATGAAGGTCCTGTGGCTATGGTAGTGGAACCATTCACCACCTGCTAGTGTATCACATAGTGCAAAGAGATTGAGTTTTCTAGGGCATGCATATCCGGTGCCAAAGGACTGCAGGCTCATCCCCTTAAAGTATATACCCAAGTTTATGGAGGTGTTTTAAGGCCGCTGGGGGGATTGGGCAAAGGGAGGGGAACAGTACAGTAGACCCAAAAGGATCGTAGTGCTAGTACAAAGCTGGCCTCAAGCCCGACGTGTTGGAAGACGTCAGTGACACAAATGAAAATCACCACACACTACGCTTGTAGCTCCGGCCGCGATAAAATCACTAACTCGCAAGCGATATGTACCTAAGTGCATAAGATGCACGTCGAAATTATGAAATAATAACTAAGAGATTTAAAGTATCATTCATAATAAGTTTTTAATCCATTTTTATTATAAAAGAAGTAATTAAATTGAAATGATGACTTTTTACTTTGTCAGTATTTTACAAAATCATTTAAAACTAAAGAGTGAATAGTCACTATTTCGATTAAGTAAATTTTCGTTTTTGGGTGTTTTAGCAAACTACTGATTTTAAAAAGTCACTAAATCGTTTTAGTGATTTTATTTTACTAAAAGACCACCGCATGCATTGAAAATTCAATAGAAGAAGTAATTAAGTCGTTTTATTTTTAAGCTTCGTACATTTTCTGTAAATATAAAATAATTAACAATGTTTAGTTATTTCTCTCATTTTTCTAAAAAGTACAAAGGATAGATTTACTCACTTTTCACATTTCATAAATCACATTTCATAAAAATGATTGTTAGAGAAATTATTAGAAAAAAAAAATGTAGTTTTATTGGCATCAATAACTCATTTTGGCCATTTTTCGACTTAGTGACTTTTCGCTCTACAGGGACGATATTTAAAATAATAAGGATTAAAATCGAATTTGTGTAAAATAACTTTCCAATTATCACTTAAAATGCCCATTTTAGCAGTATTAAACTGGAGGAGGATAGTATGATATCCTAAAAAGCTAGACATATGCCGTCGCCGACTTATCTGTAGATCTATTTAAGATACACAACTCGGCGATACAGAGTTTTGTAATATCTCAAAGTGTTTAGATAGCGTTTTCGGTGAAAGCTCACAGACGGCCTATTTTATTCCGTATCAACCAATATCGTTACAATTTACTCAATGTACCTACACAAAAACTTAACAAATTATATATCAAAACCTTCCTCTTCAATTATTCTATCCATTGAAAAAAAACGTATTAAAATCCGTTGTGTAGTTTTAAATATCTAAACATACATAGGGGCAGACAGAGAGCGGGAAGGAGCTTAGTTTTATGGCCGTAGTGACAATCAAGCCCCAAAACACGGAACAGCTGATCGCGGTCGGCCATTTTGCTTTCTAAAATAGGTTTATAGAAGGGGTCTGGCTTCTATAAAATCAGATAGATTTATCAGAGGTTTATAGAACGTTTTAGTGCTTTTGAGCGATTATGAATAAGACTTTTTAGCAAGCCTCTAATAAGGGCTTATTAAACCTCTCATAACTCATTTTGAATAAGACGGAGTGTTTGCATTATCTCTTCTGCCAATAAGTATCACTATTGTTGTTTGAGGGCAATGTGTACTGGTTAACACCTTATTAATTATTTGAGAGTAGGATGCCCCAGGAAATGAAAGGGTTATGACCAAATTACCCAGATGTTGAACTAAGTGATAACCTAAACTTTTGCCTATTTCATCACAATAAACAACAGGCTTTTCAACGTTTAAAGGTTGTGTAATTTTTGTTACAGGGCTATTACAGCAAGTGTTATTTGTGTTTATAATATTGTCACATGGATTGTTCGAAAATACAATTGGACCCGGTAGACGGCGGTGCTTTCGGTATGTCACCTAATTTGTTGTACAAGAGAAACTTACATATTTTTTAAACACCTTTGTGTGCTTCGTGCCAATATTTTTTAATCTTACATATCGTGGCTTCGCGGTCTCAGTATTCTGTAAACGATCACTGAGTTACGCAACTTTCACTATGGCTGGTCCTCGGACGGGTGACCACTTTGTGGCATTTACATTTGCGAGCGTTTTCGTGCTTCGGAAGGCACGTTAAGCCGTTGGTCCCGGTTGCCAGTAAAGTGGCAGTCGTTAAGCCTGGTTGAAGTCCTTATGGGCGGCTTGAAAATTTCAACAGCAGGTAGCCACAACCTGCGTCTGTCTATTTCAACACGGCAATGGGCTCACCACCTATTACGTGGGACAGGAATCCACACGGTGAAAAGTGGGCATATAATATGCCTCTGCCACCCCTTCGGAGATAAGGCGTGATGGATATTTATTTTTATTTTATTTTTTAGATTCGTTACAAGTTTTTTGTTATTATTTTTAGGTATATCACTTTGGTGGCGAAAGTGGTCACCGCAGCCAATGGATGTAACATAGGAGGGGCGGCACTCGCACTACCGACCACCCGGTAAAAGCCTTCCAAGACTCCTTTTGAAGAACTCACGTGAAGATTTTTGTATACCACTGCATACGGCCCACCTGATGGAAAAAGGTCACTTTAGCCTATGGGCGTTTACAAAACCAGAGGTGCGGCACTCGCGTTGCTGACCGTGTAGAAACCTTCCAAGGCCTCTTTTGAGGAACCCTATATTGTCGATGTTCGGGAAAACCGGGAGCTCAGTCTAGAATCGAAAGCGGATGAAACCCCCTGTCGGACCTAACCCTATGCGAGAGTCGCAAAGTCTAAGGGTGAATATCCTGTCTATGCCAAGCGGTGGGATGATAAGACGTAGCCATAGGCATCATATCAAACAATTCTTCAGAGCTACATAGAGAGAAACTGCATTTACTGCTTTAAAATTAAACTAATATCTATCTATCTATCTTCACGCTGTATCCCTGACGGGGTAGTCAGAGAGGACAGATCGCCCGGCTTCGCGATCCATACATACTTCTCCGCTCTCTTATGTAGTGGCGTGATGATAGATATCTTAGAACCTTCCTCAATGAATGGGCTATCTAATGCAAATAAAAGATTTTTTCAAATCGGTCCAACCGTTCACGCGTGATGGCGTGACCAAGAGAAAAAGGGATTAATTTTTATATATTTAATGATTTCATAGTTGATTACATCATAGCACTTAATAATTATGCTAGAATTATATTCAGGATTCGGTCGTGAACATACCGCCTACCAAGGACGACACTGAGCGAACGTCCTTCTAAATTGAACTAAACACATTACACACAGTTTATTAATACCAAATATTGACTGTCACTGTCGAGTTTAATATTTTCCTACTTAGTACTAACTAAAAAAAAAATATAACTATAACTATCTTCACGCTGTATCCCTGACGGGGTAGTCAGAGAGGACAGATCGCCAGGCTTCGCGATCCATGCATACTTCTTTCGCTTCTTCGAGATTCATCAATCGCTTCATACACGCACGTCTGGGTATCCGAGTACTTTTGACCTTTCCGTTTTTGAGCAATCTGCTCACGTGGTCTTCATATGTAAGTCTCGGCCTTCCCTGACTCCTTCTACCCTCTACTTTTGAACAATATATATTCTTCGTCAATCGTTCCTCACTCATTCGTTGGACGTGTCCAAACCAACGGAGCACGCCCTTTTCCAGCTTAACGCTGACACTTTTTATTCAAACCTGCCATATTGCGTATCACTTCGTTACGTATTCGGTCGGCCAAGGTAACGCCGCACAATTTTCGAAGTGATCGCATCTCCACAGCATTCAATTTACTTTCATGCATCTGCTGACATACCCAGGTTTCACTACCGTAAAGCAAAGTTGGCACTAGCACTGCACATTACACACAGTTTATTAATACCAAATATTGACTGTCACTGTCGAGTTTAATATTTTCCTACTTAGTACTACTTTGAACTAAAATCTTAAAACTATTTTGCAAATCTAATCCTAACTTGTCTAGAACTTAAACGTGACAGTTAAAACTTTATGTAACAAAATCTAATCTTAAAAATAACCATGGACCAAGTTGATTTAAAACTGTACACAAACACAGTAAAAATGAAAAAAAGTATAAAGAAATAAAAACGAGTGTAAAAAATTTTACAATATAATTCTGTTGTACAATTTGATCTGAAAGTTGAAATATAATATAGGAAAAATTTCAATTGAACAAAATATTTAAAACTTCATAAAAGATTCTTAATCTATACAATAAAAGGTTCTTAATCTATTCAATAAAAGGTTCTAAATCTATTCAATAAAAGGTTCTTAATCTATACAATAAAAGGTTTTTAATGTATTTAATAAAAGGGTCTTAATCCATACAATAAAAGGTTCTTAATCTATACAATAAAAGGTTATCTTTAAGGTAATCTTTACAATAAAAGGTTCTTAATCGACTATGGGTAAAATGCATATTTTGGATGTTGGCCGTTTAATAGTTGATGACTTAGTGCGCAGTGTAACTACACGGGTGAGATTATCATCACCGGGATGCTTTTCTAATATTCGACCCATCAACAAACGACTCGGTGGCAAGTCGGCCTCCTTGAATAAAACGATGTCTCCGATTTTAGGTTCTTCAACTTGGGAAGACCATTTGTACCGATTAACTAAATTCGATAAATATTCTTGCGACCAACGCTTCCAAAAAGACTGAAGCAGTCGTTGAACAAACTTCCAGCGTGTTAAATAATTTATATTAGAAATATATATATATATATATTTTTTTTTTATATATAAATATAACATAATTTTGATCGGGTACCGAAACCAAGGGTTCTCCTATTAAAAAATGTCCAGGATTCAGAGGTATTGGTTCACCGGGATCATCAACATTAATAGTGCTCATAGGGCGTGAATTCAAACAAGCTTCGACCTGATTAAGAAGAGTGGTTAATACTTCATAGGTGAGAGTGGCATTACCAATCACTCTTTTTAAGTGGTATTTTGTGGACCTCACCCCCGCTTCCCAAAGATCACCAAAATTAGGACTGTGGAAGGGATGAAATGCCACTCTGTGCCGTTTGCTTCGAGATGTTCTGCTATTGAAGGCTGGATTGACATTAACTGCTGTAATTCTCTGGAGGCACCTACAAATGTGGTGCCATTGTCGCTCCACAATTTAGCGCAATGACCTCGTCTAGACACAAAGCGTCTAAAAACTGCTAGGAAGGCCTGGGTGCTCATGTCACTGACTGCTTCTAAATGCAATGCACGAGTGACCATACAAACAAAGATACAAATGTACCCTTTGTGCGAGCGATGTCCACGCCTTCGGTTGTCCGAACGTTGATTGGTCCAGCATAATCCACGCCGCTGTGTAGAAATGGACGTGCTGGAGTACACCGAACAGCTGGGAGTGAGCCCATCATTTGGTTTTTTGTGCTGGCCCTCTTTCTGGTACAAGTCACACATTTGTTGACATGCCTTGTGACCAGGTTTCTTAATCCAAGAATCCAGTAAGCTGTTCTTAAGTAATTTATCATCAGCTGAGGACCTCCATGTAAGGTCTTATAATGGACTTCATTTATGATGAGTTGACTAAGATGACTAGAGTGAGCAAGTACAATGGGATGCTTCATCTCTTCGCTCAACTGAGATTTCTCCAGTCGACCTCGTACTCTTATAATGCCTTTGTTATCAAGGTAAGGGCAGAGTGATTTTAGCGAACTAGATTTTGTTTGTAAATAGCCTTTGTCCTGTAATTCTTTGAATTCTATTGTAAATATTTCTTTCTGTGTTTGTCTAATATAACAATCGAGTGCAGCATCTATTTCTACTTTTTGTAAATACTTATTTCGATGAACTTTGTTCTCCTTTAATAATCTGCGACAGTATGCAACAATTCTAGCCATTTTTTGTAACCTAGAATACTGTTCGAAAATGGAACAGTCCGGAACTAGTGCCACATGTGTCTTTACAGATTCTTCTAAATCTGTACTATAGATACTGTTTGGTCTGCTATTAATTATTGCTTCTTTCTGAGAAACGATGGTCCAGAAAACCATAAATCGTTTTCTAGAAGTGAACTAGGCAGTAGCCCTCTAGAGGCACATTCTGCCGGGTTGTGCTTGGTCGACACGTGAAGCCATTGTGACGCGCTTTCATAGTGTTCAAGATTTCCGATGTGCGATTGGCCACGAAAGTCTTCCATTTACTTGGGTGGCTGTTAATTCAGGCCGACACCACAGTAGAATCCGTCCAGGCCTTGACCTTGTCCTGAGAAATGTTCAAGACGTCTGCGGTTTGTGAAATTAACTGAGACAATAAAAGTGCTCCACACAGCTCTAACCGTGGGATACTTAACTGCTGGCGCAACTCTAGTTTTGGCAACTAGTAAAGACACTTGAACCTTGCCTTCTGTATCGTAGTAAATAAATCACGGCCGAATAAGCAGTTTTAGAGGCGTCACTAAAACCAAGCCAACGTGGGATGCGAACCTTGGTGAGTAGTAACAATTCCTCACGATATGAGCTCCATTCATTTACTAATTCTTTCGTCAGCTCTTCGTCCCAACCCCTGCAAGCCATAATTTTTGAATGAAAACCTTTGCTAAGACCACACTAGGAGCTAACCAACCTAATGGATCAAAGAGTCGTGCTATAACAGATATAATTATGCGTTTAGTTTTAGTTTAGTTACAGGACGGCAGCGGGAGATTCACCGTATACTGGAAGGTGTCTTCGTTGCGATTCCAGGTAAGTCCAAGAATTTTTATAGTACTGTCAAGTTTCATTTCTGTTGAAATCGGCGATCTGATATGACTTAGCGACACGTTTTTGATCCCCAAAAACGTGTCGCTATGTCACTTCAGATCGCCGATTTCAACGCATTAATATAGATAGAATTTTCGCATTCTCGGACTTGACCGTCGCTTTGTGTTAGACACATTCTTCGCCCCATCGTTGGGATACATTTGTCGCAAATAGGGTGGCAAAAATTCAGTCGGAATTGGCGCCGCAAAACTTTTATCACGTCTCAGGTACGGACAACCCTGCCGATTGTTTGTCTCGTGGGTTAACACCTGCACAGATTTTGGATCATCCGTTGTGGTTCCATGGCTCTTCCTGGTGCCAAGCCCCACCTGATGAATGGCCTGTTAGTCCTTTCAACCCGGCTACTGTGTCCACGCCGCCAGAGGAAAAGAAAACCTCTTTAGTTACTACCGCACCGCTCGAAAAATCGCCTATCTTAGAGTTGGCTAGCCGTGTTTCATCGTGGTCGATTCTTTTACGTAGAGTTGTTTTTATTTGTCGATTTTTGAAAATCCCTCCTCGTCGCGAGCATGTTACCGCCTTTGACTTAAACAAGGCTGAGTTAATCGTGCTTCGTGAACTTTAGCGATTTTATTTTTCGTCTGAAATTGGAAATTTGGAATTAAATAAACTTTGTAGTCGCGCTTTTCAACATTTGAAACCTATTTTGAAGGATGGCCTCATTCGAGTTGGTGGTTGTTTGAGCCAGTCCGCATTAGAGTACGATCAAATGCATCCTATAGTTCTCCCGCGCAAGGATCATATCGTTGATCTTTTAGTTGAATATCACCATAGGGTGAATTGTCACGCTGGTCCAGATTTATTAATGTCAATTTTGCGCCAGAAATACTGGATTCTTTCCGCACGCAATTTGATTCGTTAGATAGTTCAGAGATGTATTCCGTGTTTCAAACCTCGCCCGAAGTCAATCGCGCCCGAAATGGCCGATCATCGTCTTTGTCGTGTTGTTCAGGCTGCTAAACCGTTCGTACACACGGGTACCAATTACGCTGGCCTCTTCAGGGTAACAGTTTCTCGTGGTCGTGGTATACGCTCCACGAAAGCTTATGTTTGTCTTTTTGTTTGTATGACGACTCGCGCCGGTTATATAGAATAAGCTGGTGATTTGAGCACGCCATGCTTCATGGCTGCATTTAAAAGATTTTTGTCGCGTCGGGGTTCCGTATCTCGAATGTATTCGGACAACGGTACGAATTACGTCGGAGCTCGTCGTAACCTTTCCGAACTACATAATTTTTTGCGTTCCAAACACTTTACGTTTGAAGAGCTGATCACCGTGCTCACTCAAGTCGAGGTCGTAATGAATACGCGTCCTCTTTGTAGAACCTTGTCTAGTGATCCCTCGGAGCCGCTTGCACTGACTCCAGCGCACCTTTTTAAGGTTACACTGTTACAATACTTACCCTCCTTTGAAATAGAGGAAGATCGACTTCATCTTCTCTCAAGTCATGCCTTATTGGATAAACTCGTTCAATCGTTTTGTAGGCGTTGGAGGACAGACTATTTGCATACGCTACAGTCACGTCAGAAATGGAATACTCCATCGAACCCTATTACTGTCGGTACTGTCGTAGTTATTTTAACTGAAAATATGCCTCCATTACATTGGCCTCTTGGGGTGGTAGAAGAAGTTTTCCCTGGGTCAAATGGGATCACCCGTATAGTTCGCGTTAAAACCGCAACTGGTTCGTACTTGCGACCAGTTATTCGTCTTTGTCCTTTGCCTAATCAACAGTAACTTCAATAACAAATTTAGCTTGTTCGATTAGGTTTAGTTTAGTTTAGTTCGATAGCATTTTGTATAGTTAGCAGCTAAAGCTTAGTGGCAACTGTATAGTCAGTTGTTCCTTTTTTCGAAGGTAATCCTTCAAGCCGGGGGGGGGGGGGGGGGAATGGTTGCGCCGGTATACGATTCAAAAGTAGCCGCGTTATTTTATACATACGCGTTATATATACATTTGTTTTTAATTAATTAGTTGTCGACACTCCCACCCCGCTTCCCTTTATTCCATTTCTCTTTCGCACCTACCTTGTCTCGCATAAAATGGAGCTGAACGTCCCCGGCAGCCTGCACCTCAGCATCTCGCAGCAAGCAGCAAGGTAGTGTGCCCATTCCAGTTTTTCCATTTCTTTTTCGTCGACAACCGCGTGTAAATTTCATTTTTGTCTTTCCCCGCAAATACAGTCCACTTCGAATTTATTTATCTCGCCCGCTCAACCAGTCCCTTCTAGTTGTACTCTCGTAGATCTCTTCACATTGCTTATCTTCAGGTGTAAGTAGTTTCTTATAACTACTTTGCTCTTCGATTTCCCAGAATCTTTTGAGAATATCGTCCTCTTGAACATGTACATGCATTACATTGAACTTATTCGACCTACCTGAAAGCACACACCCCAAGGCGGTGTTTTGACCTATCAGATTACCTGAAGGACTCTTTACCATCTCTTCCATTATGATGCAGCTGTAAGCGTCAGCTCTTAACAAAATATCTACTTTATTGGGTGTGTTGAACTCAGGATCTGCGAGCTGTAAACTTTTAACACTCAACCAATCAATGGTGTTGATACTACGCTCTGGTAAGTACGAGGTTTTTTTCTTTAATACGTACGCATTGACGGTAAGATTGAACTTTGGCTCTATCCGAGATTGGATATTCACCTGTACCATGTATCTTGCCATGGTTGAACTAGAGTCACCCACTTCTGCACACCTGCCTGGGCTTAGTAATAATACCGGTAGACACGCACGAAACTACCGGCGTAGAACTGGAAGAATCAGCACTCTCGATAGCCGACGTTGTCGATGGCTGATCTTTGTTAACGGGCTCCAAATGCAGATGCGAATGGTGGCGTTTTTGGCAAACCTTACAAATGGTGGGCTTTTTGCAATCTGCTAGGATATGATTACTGCCTAAGTAGTTGAAACAAATTCTATTTTTTGCTGCAAACTCTCGCCTAGTTTCAATCGGCTGCTTAGTAAATCCTTTGCAGAAACAAAGTTTGTGACCTTCCGAACAAAATTCACATTTAAACTTTGACGAATTAGTAGCTAACATTACTTTATGATAAGCTTGTGAGCCTTTATTACTGCTGTTAACCTGGTGACCTGTGACCTTTTTTGACTCTAAACCTTCCAAAGCACGAAACCGACTTTCAATAAAAAAATTTAAACTGGTCTAAAGTTGGTAAGTCATTTTCAGAGTCATTGTTAACCTTAAGTTCCCATTGTTTACGCGTGTCATTATCTAATTTATAAGCAGCAATGTCTATGATAATCACATCCCACGTACTCACATCATCTTTTAAGTTTTTTAACGCATTAAGGCAATCACACGTGGTATCAATTAACTCTTTTAGAGCTGTACCAGATTCCACTTGCATACGTTTTTCTTTAAATATCCTATCTAAAATGCATTTTACTAAGTACCTAACATTATTATACCTTTTCTCTAACATTGTCCAGCACTGGCTATAATTGGCATCAGTTATAGGAGTGTGGCATATCAATTGACCTACCTTATCAGAGAGATGACTTTTTAAATAATGAAGCTTTTGCACGTTATCTAAAGATTCATTCTTATGCACTAAAGATGTAAAAAGATCGTAAAATGTAGTCCATTCATAGTATTTCCCTGAAAATGTTGGAAATGTTGGAATAGAATTCCTAGGCAACTTTACAAAAGAACTACCAGACTTGGATGCACTAGAAGAAGCATCGTGACTTGGTTGTGCAGGACCTTTCTCGTTACGAATGGTTTTTAGCAAAGTCCTAATCAGACTTATGTATGTGGGATGTAGCAGTCAAACAAAGTTTGAAAATTAAAAGAATTCACTTTTATTTTTAATTAGAAAAAAACCTCGTACAATCTTTTCTCTCGTGCACACCGTTCTACCTCTTTTTCTTATTCCCCCTCACATTTTACATTTTCTGCGGCATACCTCGCTCTCACTCTCACCAATACATACCTTTCACTCCTTACGTTCCGTACATCCTAAGCATTCATCAACTTACCATTCCCACATTCGGCCGTCCTGAACTGATGTCTGTCCTCAGACATCCATCTGTAGCCATTATGTATCCTCATTCAATACAAATCGTCACTTACACTCTCTTCTTATCACACCTAACAATATTCGAGAATAACTCTAAGATTAATTAAGACTAATATTACATATTGTGGTTACACAAGTTAATAAAACACAGTTAAATACACCTAATACCATAGGTTTAAGTATCTCAACAACTATATTCAATACATTAACCGAAACAATAGTCTGGTAAGTACGAAGGGCTTTATGCCCCGACGATAAATATTCAATGCACCATGATACTGAATGAAGACTACAAATAATCGAAAATAAAGTTAGTATTCAAACTTACTAGATCATGAGCTATTCTCATAGTCAGGCCAACGTTTCATGTGGTCAGCGGAACTGGAAGTTTTCATAGGTCCCTCAGTAGAACTATCTACTTTTTCTAGGTCATAACGATCATTTCTTTTCACCTTTACTATCTTATAGGGTCCTAGATATTTCTGTTTCAATTTAAGTCCTGGTCCAAACTGAGTTCTTTTTATTGCTACCATATCACCAATTCCATATTTAGAACTACATTTTCTTCTTTTGTTATAGTTCTTGGTATTTTCATCTTGAATCTTTAGGATTTGTTCTTTAGCTTGTTTCCTAAGATCCTCTCTATCATCACAATACTGCTGTATAACTTCCTGCTGCAGTATTTCCCGTATTTTTATGTCTTCCTTAGTTCGCATTTTTGTGCCCATCAATAGCTCAAAAGGGGTGCTCTGTACACTCCTTTGGAAAGTGCTATTAATAGCTCTTTGGACTCGGCTTACATGCTTATACCAGAGTCCCGCCTCTTCCAAACATAATTTCGTCAGTAATGGAACTACGATTTTGTGTATCCTTTCAATTTGGCCATTGCCTCGTGGTTGACCTGTAGTAATGGTAACATGCTGGATGTTCTCTGTCTTACAATATTCTCCAAAATCGTGGCTGGTAAAAGCGGTTCCCTTATCTGTTATTATTCGCTGTGGATTCCCAAAGTGTTGCTGATGGATCTCTAACTTGTTTATTGTTTCTCTGCTTGATGTAGTCTTAGTAGGGAACAACCAGACAAATTTTGTAAAGGCATCCACTATTGCCAGTATGTAGTTATATTGTTTACTCGTTTGTGTCAGCGGCCCTACATGGTCTATATGGATTGTATCAAATGGAATGCACTCTTTTTTGATGGGGTTGAGAAAGCCTTCTTGCTTACCCTCTTTCCTAGTTGCTAACAAGCATGGAATACATGACACAACAAAATCCTCTAACTTCTTATCTAATCCTCTTATGTAATACTCCTTTTCGATTACTTCTTTCATCTTCTTTTTAGAAAAATGTCCATTGCTATGTATTTTTTTCAGCACTTCTTTTTCCATGGTATTGGGAAGTACCAGTAACTTCCCATCTCCTTTATACAGTAATTCATTTTCCAACCAGTAGTCCTTATATGATCTGTTTTTTAAAATCTCTTTAATAGCATGCAGCCCTTCATCTAGATCTTGGGCTTGTCTCACCCTATCATACAGTGATGTTATCCCCACATAAGGGTAGCGGCTTAAAGCGTCTGCATGTCTCATCCTCGAGCCCGATCTGTGCACAATTTCAAAATCATATTCATTGAGACACAATACCCATCGTGCCACCTTGGCAGTTAGATCCTTCTTTCTTAAAGTCATTTCAAATGCTTTACAGTCGGTTACGATTTTAAAGTGTATGCCATACAAGTAGTGGCGAAACTTTTTCACACCTTCAATCACCGCTAAGGCTTCTAGCTCATAACTGGAATATCTGCTTTGGGCATCATTTGTTTTACAACTCATATAATAAACTGGGTGAAGTCCTGTGTCTGGGTAATATTGTAATAAGATAGCAGCATAGGCCACACAAGATGCATCTGTATGTAATTCGGTCTTTAACTTCGGGTTAAAAATCTTGAGCACCGGGCTTGTAGTTAATCTATCCTTCAAGATTCTGAAAGCTGTTTTCTGCTCTTCTTCAAACACAAATTCCTTATCCTTCTTCAGTAAATCGGTTAGTGGTTTGGCTATTAAAGCAAAATCTTCAATATACTTTCTAAAGTAGGACGTAAGACCAATGAAACTGTGAAGCTGTTTCACATTCTGAGGTTCGGGATACTTATGAACAGCATCTGTCTTCTCTCGACTTGGTCGGATCTCACCATCACTAATTACATGGCCCAGATATTCAATTTCTCTCTTTATCAAACTTGCTTTCTTCCAGTTTATTTGAAGACCATATTCTGAAGCTACATTTAGAACCAACTCCAGTCTATCAACTGCTTGCTCTTCGTTGAGTGCTGTAATAATAATATCGTCAACAAATATCATCATTATCCCTTGGGAAATCATATCTCTAAATATAATGCTGACAAATCGCATAAAATACTTCGGGCTCACAGCCAAGCCGAATGGTGCTCTAAGAAATTCATACTGCCCTTGAGGGGTCACAAAGGAGGTGTAATGAATTGATTCATCAGAGACCTTCAAATGGAAAAACCCGTTCTTCAAATCCAACACACTGAACACTCTGGCTCCAACAAGCTTATCTATCATATCATCGATTACAGGTAAAGGGAATTCATCTTTTAATATTTTCTTATTTAATAACCTATAGTCTACGCAGACTCTGATAGAACCATTCTTTTTTCTCACAAGCACTAAAGGGCTAGAATATTCTGAGAAACTTACTCGTATTATACCTTCTGCCAACCATTCGTTAACTTGATCCTCCACCACCTTCTGCTCAACCATGGAAAGACGCCTAGGTCGCTGTGTGACAGGTACATCGTCTTTAAGAATAATTTTCAACTGGATGGGTGCTTCCCTCGTTTGCACTGGATTATAACCATTGATACACTCCACAACTCTCCGCCTGACCCTTGGATTGACTATGTGATTTAATTCTATAATATCATCTGCAAAATAAGACACTTTATACAACCATTCATCCCTCTCAGGCAAAAACATTACTTTATCTCCATTCAGTATCATGGTGATATGTCTTAATAAATCCTGGCCTATTATCATTTGAAAGGGCATGACATTTTGATCAACAACATGAAATAACACTTCTTTAAAGTCTATACTGTCGATATTAATACTAACGAACACTTTTCCCAACGAGTTCACTTTGGTATGTCCAAGTCCAGTTAGTGATAATTCATCTTCACATAATTTCGCGCCGATTGCGATACAACATTCATACGATATCAAATTTACATCACTTCCTGAGTCGACCAATGCATCAAACGTGAAATTGTTGATGTTTACTTTCTTCATAGGCTTCCCCGGTTTGTTTACATTATAAACTTGCATGACATCTTGTATTTCCAAGGAAGTCTCTGATTGGTCGGCTGTCAACTGCACGTCATTGTACTGTGCCGCCATGTTGTAAGTCGATTTCTGTTTTACCGACTGATGGCCTGCAGTGCTGCCACCTGATGTCAAGGTATTTTTCGGACGTATCTGTGCTGATGTTGATGTGGTTTTTAACGGTGTCGTCATTTTGCCGCCATTTTCCGTACAATGACTCCCAATATGACCGTACTTATTACAACGAAAACATTTCAGCCCTTTAACGCACGAACTTGCTACATGGTCTGTATCGCCACAATTAAAACATCTCCTAATAGCAGTCGTATTTTTTTTAGCTTCTTGTGGTAGCTTATCCGCACGATGTTTCTTCATTTTTTGCTTCATAGCTTCGTATTGAATCAATTTTTCTTTAAGTACTGCGTATGACGTCACGCCGTATAAATTCATTTTATTTAACTCACTATCTTGAATACCGTCTATGATATATTGCACTGCTACGTAATCGGGAAACTTCGCCCTTCTGCCGATTTCTTTCATGGCCAACATGTATTGATAGCAACTTTCCGTATTCTTTTTTTTGCGGGAACTCATTAGCTCATGCATCTCCTTGCTGTTTAATGTTTCGGGAAACTCTTTAGTCAGCGCAGCTTTAAGCTCATCAAATGTTCTAAACACCTTCTCCGACCGCAGCCACAGCGCCGCCGTACCGGTAAGGGACCTGCGAGCCAAGATTAATTTTTGTTGGGGGGTCCAACTGAATACTTCGGCATTGTCTTCGATATCTTGCACCCACTTGCTCGAAGAATAAGTCACATCCTCGCCATTGAATGGTGTTATGCATGAGTCCATCATTTGAAAGTATGGTGGCACAAGTTTTTTATCATCGTCCGCCATCGTAAAAATGTAGGTAACTAAGTAATACTTTTTGCAAACCTTTTGCAGTCGTCTTCTTCGTCGTCGTCGTAATAATCGCTACGTCGTTAACGATTATCTTCGTTAGTTACTTGTTACCAGATCTTTCAATGTCCGCCAATCGAAAAAATTACCACCTCACGTGCACGACGCACCGTCTTGCTTCTTGTCTGGTCGTCGCAGAACACACTTTTTGGAATCTTTTAAGTTTTTTTTACATCCCGGACGAGCCCCCAATTTTGTGGGATGTAGCAGTCAAACAAAGTTTGAAAATTAAAAGAATTCACTTTTATTTTTAATTAGAAAAAAACCTCGTACAATCTTTTCTCTCGTGCACACCGTTCTACCTCTTTTTCTTATTCCCCCTCACATTTTACATTTTCTGCGGCATACCTCGCTCTCACTCTCACCAATACATACCTTTCACTCCTTACGTTCCGTACATCCTAAGCATTCATCAACTTACCATTCCCACATGTAAGTGATATAAGTGTTCTCGGTTGCATAATAAATATCATCTTCTGTTCTACGTCCTCAGTCTTAAAATTTTCATATATTTTCGTGTAATTGGTTTTAAACAACGGCCAATCCTTTTCCAATAGATCCTACCTAGCTTCTATGTACTCTTGTGTTAATCTATCTTTGCCACTTTTCTTAAAATTAATCAAATCTTTATTAATAATACTTTGTTGACCTTTCAAAACATTAAATATTCCTTCCATTATTATCAGTTATTTTATTGTTTAATAAACTGAAAATAAGTTTGTTAAATAAATCTAGCAATTTAAAGTTATGTAAACTATTTTTATCTCAGAAAAGTAAACGACTAAAGGCAACGTTATATCAATTTCAAGTTAATCTAATTATTTTGAAACCTAAATAAATAACAAATTGAACTATCCGCTACTGCTGAGCTTGCCACCCAAAGCTGGGCAAAGCTGTTGCGTGCGGGAAGCCGTGTACCTTGCTGCAGCGATCCACTGCAAGTACACGGGGTAAGCGGGCAAACGCTGGCCAGACTTCAAACAAAAAGATAGCCTCTCGATCCGTCTTTAAGGACCAAAATGTATAATACCGAGGTTGGTATTATATGAACTTTACACTAGCGGGAATTTCAAATAAAACCACTGTGTACTGTACTGCTGGCGATCAACTATCTGCCAATAGCTCTTTCTCTTTCTCGCTTTATTAAAATAAGTATTAGATTATACACAACTTATGTGAACAAAACAATAACGAGATCTAATTCGACAGCAACGCCATCTAGAGACCAAACTTAGGAACTAAATATAAGGTATGATTTCATAGTTGATTACATCATAGCACTTAATTATTTATGCTAGAATTCTATTCAGGATTCGGTCGTGAACAAAAATAAATAAATAATTGAAGTGAATCGACGTTGAGAGAAATTTTATAGCTATAAAAAAATCGTCACGCTTCTTTATCGACGTATATTTTTCAATGAAAGTCCTATTTATTAGCAAAAAATGACAATACATAATTAAATAGAACTAATCCCATAAGTCATTATTTAATTGAAATACAAAGTTATAAAATCAACAAATCGATATACATCGTTACAGTAATCTACGTGTACACAAAGATCCTCGGTATATTTATAGGTTAGCCAAATGAGCCATTTTGTGACTATTAATTTTGCTTGCTTTACTGAGGAGCGCTTTACATTACATGTCTCAACTATCTTGTTATAAACATAAATATCTTTATATGGACTGCAGCGTCTAGCAAAGACAAGAGTTCGCTGGTTTTTTTTTATTATTGGAAAGAAGACATACTGTTTTCATAGTTTACTTTCTTTAGGTTTTTTGCGTTGTCACAAAGTTCTCCACTTCATACAACATGTGATATGATGATAACCTTTTTTTATTTTTGTTCAACTTTTGGATTAGATCTAGATTTATTTTCTTTTTAATTTATAATTTCTCAGTTTTGAATGTTTCTCCTTCTAATACACTGTCTGTCTCAGTTTATTTCCAATTCGATATCCATACAAGGGGTTCGACGACTTGAATAAAAATTCAAGAAGCGTGGGAAACAACAACTAGTCTTCGTCTTCATCTGAGTGTATTCCCAGTTCCTTCTAAACCCAACTTGGAATTGGAATCTCGGGTCCACTTTATTTTGCTGATCTTATCAGTTTGCATCGTTTAGCTATTGATTTTCGGCATTAGAGGGCGCGACTGCTTAGTGGTATAATAAAATCAAAAGGCATTTCAAAATATTATTCGTAATCTGAGTGGGATAGTGCATATTCATCAGCTAGCGTGGACATTGTGGAAACTGTTCACAAACCCAACTGCAATCGGAACATTAATCAAATTTCAGTTTGCCTATTGCATTTTTATTAATGAGATAGATAGATAGTTTTTTTATTTAATTTATTCAATTCGGAAAATGAGATAATATGCCTCTGCCACCCCTTCGGGGACAATTAAAATATTAATAATTTCTATGAAACAGCAATCTTCTTAAGTAAATACCTACCTAATCAATATGATTCAAAAATGATTTCAATCGGATAATCAATTAAGGCGCACACATAACTTTTTTCATTGGTGCAGTCTACATGAGCCCGCTGCTGGCACTCTTGGCATTGCACCAAGTTTTCCCATACTTAATGTGGTTATTTCCTAAAAGTTGGTGCTTCTGTTTTCTTCTAAAGTTTTCTTTGGTTTTTTATTTATAGTTTTTTGACTACTACAACTTTTGACGATATCTCTAGCAGTCTGTAAAATGGTTTTTTAACTACTCTCCATCCAAGCTATTTTCTTCTTTATCTAGAATTTCAAGCGTGTTTGGAGTGTCTGTAACTATGGCTAATTTTCTGCCTTTTCATTATTCTTCTTAGGGCCTGCTTTTGCCAAAGGCTTAACTTCATAGGGGCTCTTCTTCTTCAGTAACTGAAGATGTAGGCGGGTTGGTTAAATTATTATCAGATGACGTCGATGAAATAGCCACATCTGCTTCATAAACATATGTAGACAGCTATTATTGGGTGCTTAATTAATTCAGGAGGAGTCTTGTAGTAATAGTGATGAGGAGGGAGAAGCTACTGGTGATATTGATAATGTTGTGAGTTTAGCACACACTGTAGAGGCTGCAAGTCTTCAGGCGAAATAGTTCTTTTGCATATAATGATGAAGTGTGTGTGGTTTCAATCAGACGTTTTGTTAATAGTATGTTGGCAATGGTATCTCTACACGTCACTAGGCGATGCTAACGGTCGATCAGTGACGGAGCTAAGCAAGAGTCGACGTCTGTAAATATTTGTGTATTGCTATGCATTCTTGAATAAGAACATGTAGTACATTGTAGTACATTAAAATTTAAATAAATACAATAAGATATGTACCACGACCTTAATCGGGATGAAAGTAACAATTTGTTACTTTCATCCCTATTTTTTAATTTTCCCGAATTTGACAAAAAATCGGTCATAACTTAAAAATATCATTAGAAAGTTACCGTCTTTTATACCATTATAGCAAGGCGAATAGTTACGTTATTAAAATAAAACTTAACATGTAAGCTAAAGCTAAATAAGATCAAAACTTACTTTGAGGGTATTTTTGCGGCATCCATTCGCTACATCCACAAGCAATCGGTACAACGCTGTGAACTCAACTGAGGCTAAGGGCGGTGTAAAATGGCACCTACCAGTGATGCATCTATCAGTGTAGAGCACATAGTTTTTTCAAAAATTCGTTTGTTACGTTCATCCCGTGTTATTTTCATACCTGATCTCCCCTACATAAATTTTATTAAATACATTGACCTCCACACTAGTATCCCCTGTGTCATGGCGGCCATACTACTCTAGTATAATGACATGACACAAGTGAAATAGACATGTGAAGCAAAAACTAAACGCAAGTTAAATTAGATTAGGCTAAAGGATAAGCAGCACCGCACCTCTTAACTTAACTTTGAATTCACACATACATACAATAAACAATAGTGAAATAAAAATGTAAAATACAAATAGTATAATACATTATCACTAGGTTTTTTTTTAATGTAATTAATGATTTTAGAATTTAGATTAGCATAACTTAGATACAATGATGCATGCCATGCTTGCCTGTAAGAGGTTGAGCATTTAGCCTTAGGCTTACATTGTGTTAGTTCCTAGATGTAAGTAACCATGGCTCATACTACGTAAGCTTTTTGTGTATTTTTTTTTTATAATGTTTCACTGTTTCAACTGTTGGCAGGATAAATAAATAAATAGATGATACATATGACGTTCTATTTATTTTAGTATTTTACATCTCTCATATTCGGTAAGTAGGTCCTTATTACCCCCGAATGGGGCTTGTAGGTGACCAATTAGCGCTCCAGGGTAATCATGTAGCTAGAACAGCCCTAGGGCGGTAGGTATTTAAAAAAAATACTACACTCTTTCAAAAAGTTCGCGTACATCTCACCATCATACTGGCAATACACATCATGCATTCAGCCCAAAGACAAAAAAAAATCGCTTCGTTATTCAACCTTGTCTTCGTATGAGTATAATGGTCATCAAATTTAAATATCGAACGGCGAAGCTCATTTTCGTTTATGAAAAAAAATAATTTAAAAAAAAATTAACTAATAAAATGTTTTATTCTTGTAATGCCGGTTTTTTTCTACTTACCTCACAATCAAGATGTAAAGCAGAGTAATTAGCTCGGGTGTAAGCATCAATTGCACCTCGCTGCGCTCGTGCGCCTAAATATCTCGGGCTACAATTGATGCCTTACAGCCCTTGGCTACTAATCTACTATTACAGTCGCCTAGTAATTCTTCTTTTAAAAATTAATGCGACTTACCAACAGCGTAATAAGTAGCGTTTCCACTGAAGTTTTCTCCGCTGTCTTCGCCAACAACGAACGCAAATACCTTCGGCTCTTTCGTCAAGCTCCCTTTCCTGGTGACCACGTAATCTATGCAGAAGTCTTTATTTGGAACTGTTATCCAGCGGTGGTACACGTTTGATTTCACTAACTGCAGATCACCTTTCTAAAAATAATATAATCATTAATTTTTAAGACCTTGTGATATGTGAGTAGTGAGTAGAAACACCTGAACCACTAATGCCATCTAGTATATTTTTTATGAACTTATGAAAATGACATTGTATTTTCCATGTAAGTTACCGTGACTTAAAAAACAATACAGATCAATTAAATTTAAAAAAATTAATGTCTGTTTGTTTATCCAAAATAACAGTTTTTCACTAAATGCTTTTGAAACGGTACTCACATATAAAATCAATTATTAAAATTGATTTCTGTATGTCTGTTTGAACCGGCTAAACTTTGAAACGGCAAGACAATTTTAATGTGACTTTCACAGTCCGATAGGCCTTTACCCAGTATTTCCAAGGGAATGGGTACTAAATAATTAACTAATTTCCAGATAATTAAGCTCTGCTGCATATGCAGTAAAAACAATAAGACGGCTCACTGATGTTGAAATGGCTAGAATAGTTTATTTCAGTTATTTCCATTGCGTTATGTCATACGGAATTCTTCTCTGGGGAGACTCAGCGGACATTAATACGATATTTATTTTACAGAAGAGAGCTGTGAGAGCAATATACCAGCTTGGTCCCGGGTATCTCTAAGAGAAAGATTCAAAGACCTTAATATTCTTACCGTTATATCAATTGTGTATAATATAAAATATATTGATATATATGAGAATTTACTTTATGTGCACAAAAACATATACACATTTCTTAAAAAAAGTGATAAACATAATGTAAACACTAGGCATAAAGATAATCTTGTATTACATTCTACTCGTCTCGAAATAATCAGCAATTCTTTTATGGGGCAATGTATACGATTCTATAACAAACTTCCCGATGAAATTAGAATATTGTCATTAAATATGTTTAAGACAACAGTCAAGGCCAAATTGTGTAACAAGGCATATTATAAAATTTCAGACTATATAAATGATAAAAATGCATGGGAGTAAATCGCTCTAAGTCAACACACATAAATATACAAATATAATTAATAATAATAATAAAGAAACATAAATATAATGTACATTTGTTCAAAATAAGTGATCTGAAACGTCAGGTTAACTAATATAATTATATGTAATTTGAGTTTGTTATTGTGTGAGCACCGTCCACATAGCTTTTTATACATTTGGAAATTGACATGATGGTTGCTGTGCAGTTTGAGTATGTCATGTTCGCCTAAGTGTCCTGGCAGTGGTGGTGCATGTATCGGGTCGCCTTATTCCCTATAATACGGTTGAGTAGGGCGATGGCTGATATATGCGTCATACTCGTGAACGGGTGCCGTCTGTTGGGACTGGTCAGCTCATAGCTGTTATAGCAATTATTACAAATAAAACTATTTATATTTTAAGCAAATTAAGTTTAGTCGACTGTTCTCACGTAACTCCAAAGGAGCAACGTAAGTTTAATATTGTAAGCCATACCTGCATTTTAAAATAGCAGCCATTTAGTTTCTTGCCGGAGTCTTCCTCATAAGGGTGGGCTACCTTTAAAACTGGCAACTAGATACGCTCTCATTTTGATTTGATTTGGTTTCTTTTGTAAAGACTCATAACTTTATAATTTGTTCAAATATCATGTAAATAAAACTAATGTAATTACTGGCAGTTAGAAAAGAGTGGCCATGAGTTTTATTGCCAGGTTTTTCCTCAGGCTCTACCTATTGCGTTGCGAATCTGGCAGTAAATGTAAATGTAGAAGCAATAATCTTGACGTTTATAAGTGTTACTTTGTGACCTACATGAATAAAGATTTTTCACTTCACTTCACTGTGCGAGTGAAATGAAATGCGGAGCGTCCGCTAGTACTTATGAAATAAAGTTAGTGTACCGTGGTAATTTTAGAATCGAGGGTAACTGAATGAAGGGCCAAGTATGCTTTTTTGCAATTTTTTTGATAGTTATATTTCAGTATTTTCAAATTCACAACGAGAATTTTAGAATGGAGACCGCGACCCGGTAAACGTACGGTAGGACGACCCCCCGCTGGATGGAGAGACGCCCTGAAAAATTAGCAAGGAGGGCTCAGAGAACAGAAAAAACAGGCCTGGATGCTGAACGCTCAGTATTGTGTGTTGTGGCGTAAATTGGGAGAGGCCTACGTACAGCAGTGGACAGCCATAAGCTGATTTGATTAAGATTCAAAACAAGTTCTGACTGCCTCTGTGGCGCAGTGGGAGTGTATCCGACTGCTACGCAAGAGGTCCCGGGTCGGAACAAATATTTGTGTGATCCACAAATGTGTGTTTCGGAGTTTGGGTGTTTCCTATGTATTATATGTATGTATTTAGAAATATATAAGTATGTTTATCAGTTATCTAAATCCCATAACACAAGCTAATATTAGCTTACTTTGGGCTAGATGGCGCAGTGTGAAAAGTGTCCCACATTACTTAAAACAAAAAAGTTCGTGCTATATTTATATCCAGTTAAATAGGTACAGGCAGTTACCTAATAGCCATAAGATCCAGTTATTATACGTAACAGGCAAATTACTTAACAAAATCTAATTAATTACAAAGTAAAGTAACATCTTATTTATTGTTGGCGTGAGTAATGTACAGTCTGTTATTATTAGGGTCATCTAACCATGGACGTCCCGATCTGCGGTAAGTTACGTCATGGAAAATAGGTGTAGTATTGTAGGTTGTTAATTGTTGTATGTAGAGACACACATTCACAGAAGATGACACTTTGTTTAAAAGTTGGCTCTTCTTTAACTTTATTGAATAATGATTTTCAATACAATTTTAATAAAGCAGAACTATCTTCATGTTTTATCCCTGACGGGGTATTCAGAGAGAACAGATGGCGATCTGTTCACATAGATCACAAAGTATACATAGATCACAAAACCTGGGGAGGTTTTGTGATCTATGTATACTTTTTTCGTTCTCTACAGATTCTCTACACGCTTCTTTTCAAATTGAATATCATCTAAACTACTCCACTAGAATCCTTGTTCTGGCTCACTTAAATGATCAATGCTAAGAAACAATTTGTGAAACCGAGACCGTTGTGACACCTTCGTGTGAAGCCTTTGATGCTCACGATTCGTCGGTATTGTTATTGATCTACGAGTACTTATGGTGTATTGGAAAAATAAGATGTCTGTTTTCTTGGCTGACATTCCCACAGGAAAAATTCTATTACGTAATATATTTATTATTTAATCATCATCATCCGAGCGTCTGTCCCAGTTACGTCGCGCGACGCCCGGGGTCCGTTTTCCTACTTTATTAAATAATATAACAAAAATAAGTTTGGCTGTCTCAGTGGCGCAGTAGTACTGTATGCGACTGCCGCGCTGAAGTTTCAGGTTCCAATCCCGGATCAGATATTTGTGATTGTGTTTCGGAGTATATGTTTTCTATGTATGTATTTAGTAATATATTACTATCATTTGTCTAGATTCCGTACGATAAGCTTTTATTAGTTTAATTTGGGCTAGATGGCGTTGTGTATAAAACGTCACTCAATATTTATCTATAATCAATATTTATTTTAAAAAAATGCAAATCGTATTAATATAATGGTACCTCTTCCCAGACAAAAGTCTTTATCTGGGAAGAGGTACCAGTTTATATCTTTAAATAAAACATAGGTACTAATACCATTTGCTTTCTTTTTAAATAATTATTGATTATAGATAAATATTGAGAGACGTTTAATACACAGCGCTATCCTAGCCCAAATTAAACTAATAAAAAAAAGAATATGTAGCACAAAATCAGAGACTTTGCAAATTTACTAACAATCGATTGGTTGCAAAGTGTAGTTTCAGAAGTAAAAATCTTTTTTCCGTACAATTTAGCAGCTATGAAACCCAATATTGAACTTCGACAATATTGAACCCGACTCGCAAGTACGTGAATAATATCCTAGTGCATTCACCAGGATATTTATTGCACAGATTATCAAGAGACCCTAATTATTTTTGCATAAAACATAGCACAAACTACGGTAAACCTTTCATCCGCTCATTCAAGTGGCTTAGTAGCTAATTATGTATTTATCATATTATACAGAAAATAGAACTTACCTCTAGAATGTAGGTTGAAAAACCAACAGAATTTCTGTTCACAGAAGAGTTTTGGAAGCCAGGTTCTTCCACGAACTTTCCACCATCCATTACAGTGAAAATATCTTGTACGTTTTGCCCCGTTTTCTGGAGTTCTTTATCATAAACATTTAGGGTAGAGAAGTCTACGACTTTTGGATGTGGCTGGCACGTCTTTGGTTTTGGGTATTGGCCTCGTGGACAACATTTATAAATACACTTTTTAACCGACTCTATAGTGGGACAGGATTGGCTTACGGATGCAACCCCGAATACCTCTAAAAATACAAATATTATAAATATAATAATTGATGGCACTTGCGCCATACTGACGTCCTGTTTACAGGCTACACACAATTTAATGAGTAATAATTTCCTCCTTAAGAAAATGTAATACAAATAGTTAAACCTCTGCAAGTCGAACTTGTACCTATTCGGTACGCTGACTTTCTTGACTCTGCGATTTGATGCGATTGATGAGAATTAAGACGGCCGGTCTTTTTTTTTGGTTTCTTTAATTACTTACTTTTCTCTTATCTCGTCAGTAAATCATCAGTAGAAAAGTGAAATAGAAGTTCACTTGTCTACTAATGGTTTACTAGGGTTCACCTAGGTCAATTTGGTACAGAGTGTTAACGTCTTTCACTTTTCCATAGACGATCCACGTCGTTCACTTGTCCATAGAGTGTTTTGTACTTACAAACACTCGTATTTATAATATGGATTTTTGTTACATTTATCATGCAAAATCTACCGAATGAATTTGAATGAAACCTTACAATAACATAGCTTACACATCAGAATGACACATACGCTACTTTTTATCCCGGGAACAAGTTCCTGTGGGAAACGGGAAAGGGCGGACCACAGGTGCGGAGCCGCAAGCGTCAACTAGTTTGTTTATAATTCATGTTTATGGCATTATTAATGATTCAGTTGTTGTGGTTTCAGTAATTATTATTTCCTTATAGTTATCAAAACTCAGTGCGTTTGTTAAACAAATTAATGTTTATTGTGTTTTCCTATGTTTTGTAAACTAATTAAAGTGGTTCATGTTCGTCGCTGGTTAGAATGGGATTACTGATTGCAAACTTTATTTCCATGTTTCTGGAATCATCTTAGCGTAGACACCCGGTTGTATACATTACGTGACTTTGGACTTGATGTTTATTCCACACTAGGTGACCCTTCCACACTAGTGGTCGCACTTATTTAATCCCGTCGCTTATAAGTTCTGCAATAAAGCATACAAAATTTACAAATTTGTCGACATTTATGAATCCTGCTCCGCTCTCCAAGGTAGTAGCGTGATGATATATAGCCTATAGCCTTCCTCGATAAATGGGCTATCCAGCATAAAAATATTTTTTCTAATCCGACCAGTTAACCCTAAGATTAGCGCTTTCAACAAACAAACTAACAAACTCTTCAGCTTTAAATATTAGTAAAGAGTATAAAATGTCAGAAGATGCATACAAGTAAGTTAAATGCTGGGGAGATGCGATCACTTCGAAAATTGTGCGTCGTAACTTGGCCGACCGAATACGTAACGAAGTGATACGCAATATGGCAGGTTTGAATGACAGTGTCAGCGTTAAGCTGTGTCCAGTGTCAGCGTGGTCCATTGGTTTGGACACGTCTAACGAATGAGTGAGGAACGATTGACGAATAATTAGATATATTATGCGCAATATAAATATTGTGCGCAAGAAGGGGGTAGAAGGAGTCACGGTAGGCTGAGGAAAATAAAATATGAAGACCACGTAAGCAGTGAGCGTAACGTGAGCGTGGAAAAGTCAAATGTGCTCGGATACCAGACGTGCGTGTATGAAGCGATTAATGAATCAGCAGGAAGCGAAAAAAGTATTCATGGATCTGTCCTCTCTGACTACCCCGTCAGTGATACAGCGTGGAGATAGTTAGTTACAACTATAAGCGAGGACTTGTATTTGACCCTTATACATATAACGAAATCAACGAAATAATTATAATTTAATAAATTAATAAAATTACGTCCTACTTTTTCAGATGTTATGAATTTGCAAAAAAAAAGAAAGGTAATCGAAAATCTTTTGCGCTTCCAGTATAAGTATGTTGTACCCTTTAGTGCACTCGGTAGATGAGGCTCCTACCTATTTAAAGAAAGTTTAGTCTAGATATTCCAGCTCGCAACCTTTGAGAGGTCCCAAAATACCTCGTCGTGATTCCTCACATTATGAGGTTTATTCCATGTTCTATACTATGAACATGTCATGTATCATGTTATAAGAATTTTGGACAATTGTGGTCATTTCGTCAAGGTGAGCTGTTTAAGTGGGCATGGATGGATTCAATTTCGAAAGCATATGGAATAAAGCAAAAAGTCCTTAAAGGCATATTCTCACGCCCGATTTTTACGTGAACGAAAACTGCATCGATGTATTTATGGAAAATGAATATTTTAAGCCAGGAACCGGATCTGTAAGTTTTGAAAAAAGACACTATAGTATATTTCAATCGTGTCACTAACTAGTAACTACTATATTGTACACCAATTATTATTATTTACAAGTATATGGAATACAGGTTATGAAATGTACAATAGGCGGCCTTATCGCTAAGTGCAATTTCTTACAGATAACTTTTAGATGGACATTAATAAAAGAGAAGGTAATGTAATGAGGTACAGTAAATGCAAGAGAATTTTAAATTTTTAATTTATTTAGGCCTCTTATCTCTTTTGTACTTCTTGCAGTACCGGTTTCGCCGCTGATTCTGCGCAGACCTTTAAACGGAAAAAAACCACGTGGTAGCTGGACCACGTGGTCTAGACGTTCATCCAACCCTCCGTCATGCACCCAGTATGTTTCCACATCACAACTCCTCTCTTTTTGACGACTAGCTGGTAAACGAGGCGACGGCGACTCAACACAGTTAGTGGCCGCCCATGTGGCTTAATAACTACGATGCAAAGACTGCTAGTTCGCGCCCGCGGCCACACATGGAGCATTACTATTGGGTTTGTGCTTGCTTTCTGAGGTGAACCTGAGTACCAGCTTCGCTCGTTCGATATGTACCTACCGTTTGTACTAAGGTTTGTGATCTTATAATTGCACCGATTGACACGGACAGGGTGTTCTTCCTAATGCGTACTTAGCGACCGGAGCGCTGGCATATGGTAAGGTCTTTCAAGGGCTTTACTCTGCATATAAATATTGTGGGACACTTTTCACACAGTGCCATTAGCCCAAAGTAAGCTAATATTAGCTTGTGTTTTGAGAGCTAGGATATGCTTTGATTGTTAAATAAGCTCCCGGCCTTTTATGAACTTCTATAGTACTATAGTTCTACAGTCCGAAACTACCAGGACTTTAATTGGTCGTGCTAATTAGTGTCTAGCACATAAGACCTTTTAGCCTTTTTTATACCACCTCACTAAAAAGGCAACGGGTTCAAAATTTCTTCCAAATTGAACATCTAAAATTGACACATTTTACTTTATTAAATTTATTCGGCCCTTTAGACCCACCCCAGCTCCGTGTTTCGGAAGGCACGTTAAGCCGTTGGTTCCGGTTGCCAATAAAACGGCAGTCGTTAAGCCGGGTTGAAGGCTTAATGGGCGGCTTAAAAAATTTCAACAGCGGTTCGCCGCAGCCTGCGCCTGTGCATTTCAGCACGGTAATGGGCTCACCACCTGTTACGTGGGACAAGGATGCATACGGTGAAATGAGGGCGTTTAGTATGCCTCTGCCTACCCCTTCGGGGATAGAGGCCTGACAATATGTATGTATGTATAGTATAGGATTCTTCGAATTATCGTTTCTGTTTTCGACGTAGCGTGATGTATGACCATGTACCTCATTACCAGCTTATATTTGAGAAGGTCCGTCATTTCTCCGAGGGAGTGTGTTGTAGTATGTGTTAAAAAGTAGAGTTTTCTATGGACTATGAGGACTATGTTATACATATCTCCCACCAGATCGATAGTGGTCAACCTAGGCTATAAACGTTCATAACACCAGAGGTACAAGTACAACACTCGCGCTGCCAACTGCCAAACCTGCTATAACCTTCTAAGACCCCTTTCTGTAGACGTCAGGTTAAACCCAGGCAGGGAGCTCATTCTACAATGTGAGGGTACACAGAAGTGGGTCACTATCGGACCTTACCTGCTAAGCGAGCGTTCCCAAAATGCTCAACTGAACGCAAAATGATAACAAAATGGACATAGAATTTCTCTGTGTCTTTGCCGTACACGAGCGCTCTGAGCGCCATTTAACATATAGTCCTCTGGTGCCACTTCTGTGCAACATCGGCTTCGACTGGGTACTTTGAGCTAACCCACCAGTAAGCGGTGGCTGGTGAGTTGAGATCAATTACGAACACAGTCACACACACAGAGAATTGGACATTGGACATTGGATTTTGGACACTGGACATAGGACTTAGAGGGTGTGCGGTGAGATCCTCCTCCCCTCCATTATTATCGTTCTACATAAATAATATAAATACATAAATATTGTGGGACGCTTTTCACACAGCGCCATCTAACCCAAAGTAAGCTTAAATAAGCTTTAGTTATGGGATCTAGATAACCGATCAATATACTTATATATTTCTAAATACATACATATTATACATAGGAAACACCCAAACTCCGAAACACACATTTGTGGATCACACAAATATTTGTTCCGACCTGGGAATTGAAGCGCGGCGGTCGCATCATTACCACTGCGCCACCGAGGCAGTCACACATACACCGTATCTAAAAGTAACGGGACATTTTGACACACGAGACTAATGGGCCCAGTGTCACATTGAGGAGTTACCCGTGCTGCCGCCGCTGTACCACGATCAAAATATTGAGAGTCAAAAACAAAAGAATAATTTGCAAAAGAAAACTATAATTATTAATATTTTATCTACTTATGCTATCTAAATGTCTATAACCTATCAATAGCTTTTTTGATTTGAATACTTCCAAAAGCTTCATCGATTGGTTTTCATCATTTCAGTCTTTTCAATATGTGTCCGGTCTGCTTGGCGTCGCTAGTAGCTCTTGTAGGCAATCTCTCGAACTTATTATATACCTGCATTAATCACATGATTGCCAAGGTCATACTTTTCTGGCGTTGCGTGAATATTAATGTCTTTATTTTCAAATTGTGTCCTCTGTGGCGTAGAATACAATTTATTTTTTCCTTTCGGGTCTGAACATACACGAAGTGCAACTGATTCTGGATTAGTGTCTGAAGAGCTATTGGAATGACTCTTTGATGAACCTAGGTAAAATTTGCTCGTATGGGGCAACGCGAAACTGAAAAACAAATAAACACTTCTTAGTTACTGAAATATTTCTTATCACTGACGGGCAACGGCCATACTCATCGAAAGTGATACCATATAGTCTATTTATTCAACTACAATTATTTAGGTGTTTGGAATTCTTCGAGGTGCGTCGCGCCTGCACCTGACGATCGAGGGTCGGACGGTTGGAAGGTTAGATAGCAATTATCAATAACGAAGAAGAAACTAGCCCTTGAGCTATATTTGGCAGCGGACCCAGTACGGTCAATAGATTCTTAAAATCTTTTCAAACTTATACATTTACTAGGTGACCCCCACGACTTCCCCCGTGACGTACTATGACCTCCCGTCGCACCTATTTATTCCCGTCGTATAAAATATAAAATCTTGCCGGATTTGTCAACATTTATGATTACTGCAGGATAAATAGCCTATCCTATTATACCTTCCTTGATAAATGGGCAATCAAACTCAAAAATATTTTTTCAAATCCGACCTCTAATTCCTGAGATTAGCGCGATCAACCAAACAAACAAACTTTTCAGCTTTATAATATTAAGTATAGATTCAGAGACGCACATAATGGACACTAACAAAGGTGATAAATAATCTATCGTTGTGAGGTGTGAACGCTCAGCAGCTTTGAGCAGCGGGCATTATTTGCCGGACATGTGATAATAGAATGTGCCAGCGCCTGCCGCCTGCTAGCGCTGCAGGACGATACCGTTCGGAGCTGGGACAGCTGCTCCTAGCTGGCAATTCATAATAGAGCCCGTGCTCCAGACCCAAGTAGGGATTGGAACCAACTAGGAATTCACTAAGATAAAGAGAAGTTTTGATGATAAATCAATTTCAACACGATTAGAATGTTCGACTTCACGCAGATTTAATTGGACTAAAGCTAAATTTGGGTATACATTTTTAAACAGCTTACCGTTTGTAAATCTTTCTGTATATTTTCTTCTTACACACAAATATGATGAAGATTAACAATCCAAGCAGCATGTTGTACGTGTCAGATATGCACCACATAAAGCTGTACTCGGGGTGGACGAAACTGATGATCTCGAACAGCCAGCTTAGTCCCATCACCACTGACAACTTAAGGTACACCATGAACCTGGAAGATAAATAATATATCATGAACTACTGTTTTTCTTTCACATTCGTAGCCCGTCATCTTGAGAGACTCTATTAATGATCTTTGTGGCCATAATTTGTTGGTTATAGCCTATCCATCGGTGGGCGAAGTTATTTCACAAGTTACATATAAAAATACGTACAGTCACACCTGCTTATGCAAAGGGGATATCATCGATCAATCAAACCAGCCCATCACAGTCCATCGCTAGACGTAGGCCTCTCACAATTTTATTTTGTGATGCAGATTGCCATGTCCACGCTGGCCAGACGGGATGGTACAGATTTTTCTTTTTCTGGTGTACCTGCTGAAACGGACGAGGTCATGGCGAAGCGAACAGAGCATATAATGCATGTACAGCAGAAACGGCTGGACCCCATTACACGCAGCAAGGGAATATTCATACACATTATAAGTGTCACACAATAGGTACACAATAGGGGAGAGGTATGAGAGAGGTGGCCGAAAACTTAACACGTGCACACGGTACTGCCCCCACAGTCCCTGAAAGTCACTCCATCGAATTTTACTGCTTTTATGATTTTCTCTCATTGCCGAGTCGTGATGGATATTATCTGATCCTCTGTAGTTTCCATCACATACATACATAACATACTGTCACGCCTTTATCCCCGAAGGGGTTGGCAGAGGCGTACTGTACGCCCACGTTTCACCGTATGCTTTGCGTTTTGTTCCACGTAACAGGTGGTGAGCCCATTGCCGTATTGAAATGGACAGGTGCAGGTTGTGGCGACATACTGTTGAAATTTTTCAAGCCGCCCATAAGGCCTTCAACTGGCTTAACGACTGCCATGTTACTGGCAACCGGCACCAACGGCTTAACGTGCCTTCCGAAGCACGAAAACGCTCGCACATATAAATGCCACAAAGTCACGAGTCACACCCATCCGAGGACCAGCCATAGTGAAAATTGCTTAACGCAGTGATCGTTTACAGAACACTACTACACGAGCGCTACGTTAGTTTCCATCATAAAGGTGAATATGTATTTCAAGAGATCATAATAGAAGAGGTTGTGTCTGTATGGTGTATCTAAAAATAGCGGCCCCTACTCAAAGTTAAAACTTCTAACGCAGCATTAGTAACTAACTCGGGCGATGATAATCGTCCACGTTGTTTCAAAAATAACTATACAATATACAAATATCTCAGAACAAATTAATCTATGAAACAAATAATTATAAATATTATTGAACAGACAGATTATTAAGGTAAATTACACAACCGATTCCAGAAAATAACCGCAAAGAGTCATATTTATAATAAAGTTTCCCCAAGTTGCCAACTATGGTGTACACACGATCCATCAAACACGTACAATATAGGCAACAACACCTAAATCGTGTAGTGGATAATATACTCCACTAGTGGATAATACCTACCTAATACTAAAATTGTACACTTGTGCTTTCTATGTATACTCGTATGTACAGGGTCATACACAGACTTTTTTCAATTTCTTACAAAACACGTACCTTATACATTGTAACTATACATAGTACCGTATACATTGAACCCTCGAGCTGCACCTTATTTTTTGGTCTTGGAATCGCTTAAGAGAACTCCAAGTTCCTGCATGACTCGATAATGGATTTTCAAATGGACGCACGCGCATCGATACGCTTAAAAAGACCAAGGTCAACGGTCACTGATTCCCAAGTCGCCTAGCCTAGCCTAGCAGGGGTAAATATTGACATTATTGCATATTTTTGTTATTGTAGTTCTGTTTTTGTTCAAATAAATATTATTATGATTAATATTTGAGACACACTGACCTGTTCCTTTGATAGCGATGAGCTGAAGGAGAACCGGCGGCGGCATTGTTAAGTATGGCGGTGCCTCGGATGAGCCGGTACATGTTGAAAGCCGTCATGACGTAGAACAACCAGTTGAACGCGATCAAAATCAACATCGGGATGTATAGATACAGCAGTTTTGGGACACCTGTGGTCAAATATAGGCAGACGATCTTTTTACATACGTATATTGTGACGCCTTTATCCCCGAAGGGGTAGACAGAGGAAAGTTATCCGCCCACGGTTTGCATTTTTGTCCCAGTAACAAGTGGTGAGGCCCGTATTCAATCATTTTGTGATGAAATTTTCAATTTGGATAGTTTTGTGTTGTTACAAGCAACAAAGCACGGGTGTAGAGGCACTCTACCAAATTCCTTGCTGGGTCCACACCGACCTTATTTACAAGCTGACCTCCTGTTCTCTAATGGATCAGTCTTTAATATAGGTGCCTATGCAGAAAATATAATAGCAGTCATTTCCAACAATATCCTGCTAATTTTATAAATGTGAAAGTTTGTATGGTTAGTTTGTTAGGTACCTACTCTTTCACGCAAATACTTCAGAATGGATTTTATTGAAACTTTACAGTATCACATATCAGAATATTAGTATCACATATGAAAATATTAGTATCTCATATCAGAATATGACATAGGCAATAATAATATGTTTATCCCGGGAACAAGTTCTAATACAAGGGAAACGGGAATGGAAAAACTTCACAACGCTGACGGGCTGCAGGCATCAACTAGTTAAAAAGGTTTGCAGTCAATACATAAATCTGTCTTTGTGGACGTCGTGCAAGAGATCTTAATTTATTAAAGAAATAAGTACAAGGATTGAATTCCTGACCTTCGAGGAAGCATCCCAGGTTCACAAGGTCAGGTATGATGAACCACGGTAAGCTTTTCATATCCACAACCATCACTAGGTACAGGAAGATCGTCATGAGTAGTGGAACTCCATAGGCGTAGAGGCAGTACATGGCGAGCTTGAAGCGCTCCCCGCGCCGGTGGATCTGCCTCGCTTTAGCATAACCTCTGGACAAGAACTCGCTGATAAGTAAAGCTAAAAAATGAGATATTGGGATGGCCAACAAGCATACAGTGAATATCGACTTAGAATATCACAGCCGAAAGATCGTAGGTTTTCTCTCTTTATACTGTGCACAAAGCACATGTGCACAGCATAGAATACAGCAACAAATAGAGACTTTCTCTCTACAGACTTTACTCTAGTAAAGATAAAAATTATAATTTTTGCATGACTTCACAGTCATTGTCACTTCATTCACTAAGTGGTGGCTGAGGCTATATGTGGTACTATAAGCCCACATTTCATGGTATGCATTTTTGACCCACATTGGTTTTGGATAGTGAGCCTATTGTGTTGTTGTATGCATCTGCCGTTGAAATTTTTAAGTCTGTCCATACCTACTTACTTGGCTTAACGACTGCCATATTACTGACAACCGGGACCTACATATTATCGTGCCTTCCGAAGCAAGTAAACTCCCGTTAATGGAAATGCAACCCATCTGAGGACCAGCCTTAGCGAAAGTTGCATAACGTAGTGATCGTTAAGAGAATACTAAGTTAACGGGGTTACGGACTAAACGAAGATAACAAAATCTTCACACTGTTTCCTGAGGGGTAGTCAGAGAAGACAGTGCGCCAGGCATCGCGATCCATGCATACCTCTTTTGCTTCCTGTGGATTCATTAATCGCTTCATATACGCACGTCTGGGTAAGCGAGTACTTTTGACCATTCCTACTCGTATTTTGAGCAATCTGCTTACGTGGTCTTCATATAAAGTTAATAGAGTTTAAAAGTAGGTATATGCGAATTATAGTTACCTGAACGTCCACCAAATATCGTACGACATGACACTCATCCAACAGAACGTAGCCAGGAAGGAGTAGTAAATACCCAAAGCTAAAACAAAAATATGTCGTTACAAAGTTGTCACAGTGAAACCTAGCTAGTTTTTCGATAAATCCTACTAATATTATAAATGGGAAAGTTTGTAAGCATGGATGAATGTTTGTTACTCTTTCACACAAAAACTATTGAATGGATTTTAATGAAAAATTGCAATAAAATAGCTTACACATCAGAATAACACATAGGTTACTTTTTATCCCGGGAACAAGTTCCTGTGGGAAACGGGAACGGGAAAACTTCACGACGCGTGCGTAGCGTCAACTAGTAATGTAATTATAGTGCTCCCGGGTAATATTGATTAAGCAAGATTTTCGACTTCAGCAATTTCCATTGTTCGATACTATTATATTTTGGGAGATTATTACACAACTCCGTCTAGTCCGAATCTAGACAACTCATAATGATACTTATACTATATACATACATATCCGCTACAAATATTTGCGAATCACACAGAAATTTGTTTCGATCGGACTCGAACCCGGGACCTTAGCTCAGTCGCATACACTACTACTTACGCGACTGAGGCAGTCACATGCCACGTTGGTATGTATTTATTATGATCATTGCCTTTTATACCATAACACATATTACTTATCAGGGAAACGTTTAAGGTAAGACATTAAATACTAAAACTTGTACTGTTCCACACCATTAAAATGCTGTGGAACAGTACAAGTGGTGTAATTTTATGTGTAGCAAGTTCCACCAAGTGCCATCAATCAAAAGTATAAATAATTTAAATGTAAGACGCTAAAGGTACGTGTACTCACGCGGTTTCTCTGAAACTACAAGATATTGAAAAACTGAATACAGGTGGTGTCACACAAAAACTATTTTATTTTATTTTATCGCTGCACAGCATCCAAAATTGCCCAAAATTCGATAGAGCCGAAGGCTTCTTGATGCCTTAAAAATTCATACACAGAAGCTGGCTCTAGGTGCTCTTTTTTATACATAATCTACCGAACAGTATGGTGTGGACCACGTACAGAAGCTTTTTAATGAATTACAGGCGATAAGAAAATAGTAGCCATGACATTCAGATCAGGGTAACAGTATACGCTTTTACAACAAGCTTCCCTGTGACCTGAGAAATTTACCGATAAAAAAATTTTAAAAGTTAATAAAAAAAAAGCTTTGTGATAAAGGTTATTACTCTGTTAAGGACTATTTGCAGGACAGGGACACCTGGAAATGATCTGCTGGCAAAGTGAAATAATATTAAATTGTAATTCGGTCATAAAAAAAAACCTTTCTATGTTTCTTGCCGGTTCTTCTCAGGTGGGCCGCGTTCCGAACCGGTGGTTACTTTAAATATTTTAAATAGCGTAAGACATATTGTAAGCGCCGTTAAAATGGTCTATACAAAATAAAGTTTTTTTTTTTAAATTCAGTTTCTTTCTCAGGATTTAGTTGTTGGTTTGTGACTAGGTAATTTTGCGAACAACTGCTATATGAGTTTGTAGATCCTTAGCAATGTTTTACTCCACTACCTCCTCCTTGTTTATACAAGCTGTTGATTTCCAACGTGCAATACTTGCAAACACGACTTACGAACTCATTAACTTGTAGTTTGTAAATGTTGTGTTTATTTTTGTTAGTATAAATAGTTGCAAATAGCAATTACATGCAAGATTAAAAAAGAAGTAAAAATAGGTGTATCGTTTATCCATGTAATATTGACGAGTAAAAGCAGTTGGGAGTCCCTGTCTGCAAGTACTGCACAGTTGAATATCATGCTTGTATAGGCGTAATATACCAGTACCATTTTCAAAGAGCACCTGTCGGTGAGCCGACGCCCTGATAACAAGATCCTTTAACTTAACTAACTTAACTATCTTCACGCTGTATCCCTGACGGGGTAGTCAGAGAGGACAGATCACCAGGCTTCGCGATCCATGCATACATCTTTCGCTTCTTCGAGATTCATCAATCGTTTCATACACGCACGTCTGGGTATCCGAGTACTTTTGACCTTTCCGTTTTTGAGCAATCTGCTCACGTGGTCTTCATATGTAAGTCTCGGCCTACCCTGACCTCTTCTACCCTCTGCTTTCGCACAATATATATTCTTCGTTAATAGTTCCTCACTCATTCGTTGGACGTGTCCAAACCAACGAAGCACGCCCTTTTCCAGCTTAACGCTGACACTTTCATTCATACCTGCCATATTGCGTATCACTTCGTTACGTATTCGGTCGGCCAAGGTAACGCCGCACAATTTTCGAAGTGATCGCATCTCCACAGCATTCAATTTACTTTCATGCATCTGCTGACATACCCAGGTTTCGCTACCGTAAAGCAAAGTTGGCACTAGCACTGCGTTATGAATCGCCAGTCGTGCTTCTTTTACGATGCTTTGTCGCTTTACTAATTGGGACAAAGCACCGTTAACTCTGTTTCCGGCAGCTACTCGCCGTTCTACATCCGAATCACATCTTCCATCCGCGCTAAACATACTCCCTAAATACACAATTTCATTCACTTGCTCTAGACGTTCCTGGTTTACCCTAATCTTGCATTTAGTTCTTACGTCATCTCTTTCAAATACTCTAACCTAACCTAACCTAACCTAACCTTAGTCTTACAAGATCCTTTTTTACTATAAAATCGCCACTACTCTCAAGTGAATGCCTCCATCACTTTTCAGAATGCAAAACGTGGCGCCTGACGCAAAGGTTAAAGGCCTAACCGCACACAACAGTGCCGGCACTGTTATGTGACAGTGACGTGCAGTGCGCACTGAACGTCACTGTCACTGACGAGTGCGGATAGCGTCGTACAAAATGTATGCAACAATATAATTTTTCACTGAAACTGATGTATACGTTACTGATCGGCACGTGTCGTCACTGTGCCGACACTGTTGTGTGCGAATAGGCCTTAACGTGTCCATTCTTCGAACCGGTATCCACCTCGAGTTCGGCACCTTCGAAACAGTTTTTCGTCATTTTATGTACCTTATTAGGAGGGTAATTCTTATTGGCCATACTGCGCAACGTTTTGAGTTGGCATTCTCTACGCCATGACCTATCCGTTTATCGTCAGCAGGAGCACCACTCGCAGGTGACTCCCCGTGAAGCCCCGAACATCTCGATAGTAATATTTTCGATTCACTTGATATCAATTATCAGTTCTGATCAGTATTCTGTATTCCAATAAGTAGTTTGTATAGTTTAAACGTAATTAAGTAGATATTTACTTTTTACATTTTTACTCTGTATTTAACTCTCTGTAAAGGTAAAAAATTGTAACAATAAACTATTATCTAAAAGGTACTAAGTCGTGTAGGTAAGAGGTTGTACTCACTCAGAACCATGCAATCGCTAGTAGAATATGTAGACAGTTGTATGACCGCGAGCAGAAGGAAGGCCGTAAATAGGCTGCCCACGTAATTCATCAGTATGAGACCGCCTAAGTTCTGCAGCTCTGGCAGCAACATGTAGACCACTAGCAGTAGCAGCAGGAACACGCACGAGATCCAGCGAGCTGCGGAATATTAGCACGTTGAAAACCCAACAATTTCTGGTAGAGGTACTCCTCTGTTTGAGTACAATAAAAATGTTACACTATCTCTTTTTTAAACAACAGTTTACAACAGCATTCATAATTTTCAAAATCTCATAGTTATTAGGTACTGATCTCGGAGTCGAAACCGATGCATGCACCTTTAAATGCCCCAAAGATAAATAATTGAGGAATATTCCCCGCCGGCCTGTCACAGCTATTTCAATAATATTATTGTTTCCATAGAATTAGTAATTATAATTGATGATGACGAGCCCTTTATTCTAGGTAAAATTTCATTATGAGAATCGCTAATTGCTTGGGCTTTAGGGTAACCGCAAATATGTAGTCATACTGCTCTTATCACATAAACTTCACGTCATGCAGTACGTAGGGCCGTATTACAGAACGTTTCTCAATATTCATGAAACACTTGAAAGTACTATTTTAAGGCGAAAACTAACCTTAGCGTTTCTTGAGTATTGAGAAATGTTCTGCAGTACGGCCCTTAGAATAAGGCATTAGCCAGTGAGCAGAGTTTCTCTCTCAGAGTTCAACATATTTAGATTAAGTGTAAAACTCTTGAACCTGACTCCATCTCTTTTATTAGTGCATATTTGTAGCTGTATGACAGCTGGTGAAATCGAAAGAGGCTTAGAATTTTTTGAAAACCCGTCCTTTCATTTCAATGTTATTGTAAATAATACGCGAACTCATCACAGCCGCTCAGACTGCCTTTATATTCATCTCAAGCACACCGTGCAGAATTTTACTCATGCTAGATTCATTTGGTCACTCTACTATCCAGCTACCAACCTATCCATACCCGTCGCCAAAGATCTCACTACCGCGGATGCTGTGAGAAATTGCAACCGAACAGCAACAGGCAAACTTGCTCGCTGGATGAAAAGTGTACTTTGAAGTTAACCTTTTAAATTACTGAACTTACCAACGGCCAGAAAAGTGGTGCCTTCGCTAACTATGACACTGAGGCCATCAGCTGCCACCACAAAAAACTTAGGCTCCGCTGTCAGGCTTCCTTTCGCAGTGACCGCGTAATCGATGCAGAAGTCCACATTAGGAACGTCAACCCAACGGTAATAAACATTTGGCTTTTCTAGCTGCAGGTCGCCATTCTGAAGAAATACAATAACAACAAGTGAATGTGAGCTGAGCTGTAGTGCCACCGAAGCAGTGTTTTTTTCGCTACGGGAAACGAAGATAATGAGGAAGATGAGATGATTGAGAAAAGATAAATGAGTTGATGGATGGAAAAAATTAACTTTCTAGTCAAGATTACAGGGGCTGGTAAAACAAGAGTGGTGTACGCGTACGATCATCTTATGGTAGTTTGATTAGTTCCCTATTAGGATTTTCCTATCGAACCCGTAAGAGGCTCCTCCATAGGTTTCAATCATTTGTTGAATATGTCAGTTTTATGAGAAAAAGGATTAGTCTCTTAAATTACCAATTTTCAAACGGAAAACCTTAAGGAAACTTGGTAGCTTCAATTGTACCACCAAGATAAGACATTTATTGTATGATGGACACATGCACTACTACTGTCCCTTATTTCCACTTTCACAGCGTAAACTTACGCTTGATCATCCAAATGAGGGGAATGTGATTACGGTGCTCGTTCACTTAAAAGCCTTTAAGAATTCAATAAGCTGAAGGCACTGATTATAGGCAGCCGCCTATAAGCATATCTCAGTGCCTTCAGCTTAAAAACCTCTATTCTGGCCTTACCGTTTAGTGTGTGTGTTCGTGTGTCTGTGTGTGCACACCCACATCATACAAGTGAAATTATTTCGATATTTAAAAAATAATAAGAAACTTACCTCGAGCACATAGGGCACAAATCCAACAGAATTTCTGTTCACTGATGTGTTCCTGAACAGAGGATCAGACAAGAATCTGCCTTCCAATATAGTGAACGTATCTTCCACATTCCTCACTGTCTTCCGAAGCTCCTTATCGTACACGCTTACTTCTGAAAAGTCTACCGCCTTCTCATGAGGCAAGCACTTCTTCTGTCTCACATATTGTCCTCGTGGACAACATTTGTAAATGCACTTTTTCCCCGACTCAATTGTGGGGCAATTTTTAAGAGATGACAAAAGTTCATTTGTCTTAACCGATAGTGATGAAACACACAATGTTTCCATAGATATCAATATTATAAATATGCAAATTAATTGCACGTGCTCCATTATGAAGTCCTGTTCAATAACTGCCTTCCAAACAGTTCTAAAGGTGCTCTACAACTGTAGGTACTTGGTTTCAATTTAAATATAGAATAACAAATATAATGATTCATAAAACATAATTTGCCGCTAACTCGCAGTATTGATTGACCTATTGGAATTCGTAGCTTACCGAACAACGAACCTCCGAGTACCTAGCGCAAACCTTCGGTCATTTATTGTCACTCGTAAATTCGAGTAGGTGAATCTGTTTATCCGTTTTCCGGAATTAGGTATAATAACTTATCCTTATGAAAAATGCACAATTAGAAGCTGATCTAAGTCCATTAATTAAAAGATTTTTGATTTGAACTCTAATTAAAACGTGAAATAAACCACGCACTAATCTGTCTCTGCGTTAGGTTCTGCTTATACTTGTAGGAAATATCGCTGATTTTAAGTACGCCTCTGTGCATTTTTGATTGTTAAGTTAAAATTAATAAAATACTTAACTCATTTCTATGGCATACCTGAGTCCTCGGCTTCAGGCAGCGTAAAGGCAGCACAGTTTGGTGGTAGTTGACGCGATTCCTATGTACCTACCTCACTAGTAGCCCAGGTACTCGTAGTAACTTTAGTCTTATCTAAGTGGGGCTTGGGAATTCCCTGGTACATATGTAATAAGTGTATGACGACATTAAGTACATATTCAAAACAGGTCATCCAAAGTACCTACAAATTACAAAATATTCTATAAATGTTAATGCTTTTAAACTGTCGCTGTTTTTACAATAATTGCATTATAAGTTACGATACTTTTTGATGCAGGTAGTAGGTAAGCTGCCCGTGACCGCGGTCAGTGCCTTGTCCTTTAAATGTATAATAAATAGTACGCGATCAAATCCCACTTCGTATATATAATATAATAAATATATTAGGTACGATGTTTAATCATTACTTACTAGATAGGTATAATTTCACACAAAACAGACCAGCAATGCTGTCAACCAGTAGAACCATTTAAAAATAATTAACTAAGTAAGTAAAATAGTATCGGAGCACTTTCCGTATTTCAATGCATAATGCCGCGCTTTCGCGATATATGTGAATATTCTTACAGAATAGCATTGTTGCGCAGAAGTTTAGTATAGTTAAGATTTTTAAAATCGGTCCAGTAGTTTCTGAGCCTATTCATTACAAACAAACTTACAAATGCCTATTCATTAAAAACGACTGCCTCTGTGGCGCGGTGGGAGTGCATCCAACTGCTACGCAAGAGGTCGTGGGTTCGATTCCCACCCAGGATAAAACTTTGTGTGATGAGCACGATGGTTTATTCTGTGTCTGGGTGTTATTTATCTATAATATGTATGTATTTAGAAATATATAAGTATGTTTATCAGTTATCTAGATCCCATAACACAAGCTAATATTAGCTTACTTTGGGCTAGATGGCGCTGTGTGAAAAGTGTCCCACAATATTTATTTATTTAAATCTTTCCTCTTTATAATATTAGTAGGTACCTATAGATTTTTATTTTTTTGACTAGTAGGTATGTTGCATTTCATGTAAAAAATAGAAACTTGATTTTAATTGTCACACATACACACGCACACACACACACACACAAGTCAACACAAATCACGTACACCTAGCTACGTAACTCTTACATTCACTGCTGCAAGTACCTATACTTAGCAAATGCAAGTGACAACAAGATTGTTATTTCATTGATAACTATTTACTAGAACCTTATTGATAAAATGATAGTGGCCACACTCATATATCGATAACAAAACGTAAAGTATCTTGCCCCAGTTATTTTTTCTTTTTTAGGACATCACATCACAAATATAGGTAGGGTCAGCAACAAGTCGCCAACAGACGTTTGATATTATGATAACAAAAACTAAACTTATATGTAAGCAACGTATTCGAAACGTCGGTGTATGTAAATAAATATTATTTCGCGTAGGCGTTCTTCTTTTTTATCGACAATGACGTCTTTTCTATAAAAAAAATGATTTCCCTCTAAAATACTAAATAACTTGAATTTTTTTTACAAACACGCAGTTGATAATGCTACAATCATAATCTACTCAGAACTAGATTTTGATCATTATTTTTACAAAATTATAGTGACACAGTATACAAAAATCGTAACATTTGATTATTATTATTTACAAAATTATTGTGACATGGTATACAAAAATCGTGACGGAGGTGTTTTACATACAAATGATAGTGTCCCTCTGGGACCACTAATAGTGTAGGAAATATTAGCGTTAGCAATCATATTTAATTGCTAAGACTCCATTCGTATTAATTTAATGAATAGTACTTGGTAAAATTAATTATTGCTAAGAGACATCGATTACGCAATAATTGACAATTCGTCACGAACCCACAATCTCCCTCCAAAACATGACTAAGCGCATCGACGTTCGCGCCGCTACTGAGTGGCGAGTTGTGAATGCTAAATTAAATTGCCAAAACTCATAATTATAATTCACGACAAATTCATATCGCAGGCGAGCTGTGAACGCTGCGTCGCTGCGACGACTAAATCATGAGGCAGGCGAGCTGCGAATGATGCGTCGCTGCGATTGCTAAAATGAATTTTCACGTCTAATTCATGAATGGATCGTGTCATTGTGCTATTGCGAAATACGGAGTGTGTGAATGAAAAAGTGCACGGTTGATATTATTTTTAACTATTAAATGCTTGTGTTTGGGGTTATTTATTCCATTTTAGTATAATTTTTTTGACATTCTGTGAATGCCATTGAGTTGAGTAAGAAGTCGAAATTCGTACGTACTTTTTACGAGTTGTAGATACTTTGGTTTTTATGTATTATTCTTTTATTTTCAATATATAAACCCTAAAATCGTGTGATTGTACTTTATTGTGGAATAAATAATGTAATACAAAATGTATTTTTTGGGTTCCATCTCTCGAAAGGAAAACAACGGAACTAAAGTTTATTTTATTTTTATTGAATTGAAAACTTCTTTTAGAGCGGTACGCTTATTTTTAGATGATATAAATATCTGGACCCACGACACCGTTAGGCATATGCATGTATATATAGCAGACCGCGAACGCGTCTAGAAAAATATTTATTCTTGACAGTTAATTTGTAGATTCAATATCTTGCTACTAAATAATAGAATCATCATCATTATCATCTAACGTTAATCCCGGTCATCTTCAGTTCTTATTAAAAAATATTGTGTAATCAATAAGACTCTTTCGGTGTAGAATTTTTTTTCATCATCATCATCATTAACGTCGATCCCGGTAAATTTTTCGTTTTTTCGTAATTATTAAATTTTCTCAAGAACGGAAGGACCTAGCAAGTTGATGTTTACTTCATTGATGTTCATATTAGCATAGCAATAGTACGTCGCATGCTAAGAGATAAAAATTAGCACGCTAGTGAAATTATCAAAAAATAGCATTAATTTCCATCACTAACCACTAATGTGAACAAACTGCTTTCGTTGAAAAAAAATATGGAAAGTTTATATTTAAAAACATTTACTACTTAACCGTTAGATAAATAGAGTATGACCAGAGCCATCTATCGAGCTAATGAACAACTCGATACCAATGAACAGTGTCACAACCATTTTTAAACATTGATGCGATGGACTTCACTCAATTTAAATACATTTTAAAAGCAATTATTATTGTGCCCTGGTTAGGCCAAAGGGTTCAATCCCCGTCTCGAATTGAATTATCTTATTATACTTTATTAAGAAATTAATTAACCGTTGTTCGTTATTAAATTAATAAGTAATTGTTATTAGTTTCGTCTGTATTAGGTGCGAGCAAGAGGAAGCATTGAGCATTCCTTGATCTATACCTAGAGGCGCCCCTTGCACATAACTCAAAAACTAAAATACAAAACTTCAAATGAGTGAACGCCGTCGCGAGTGTGAGGACTGGTAAATATTTAAAAAAAAACCAAGGGGTATGTTTCTACGTTTATTGTGTTACAAACTTACAAGATATAAAATACACGGTAGCTAGGCAACAATAATACATGAGCCACAGGAGCCATGCTGCCACTAATCGTATTCCAACTTGAGTCACTTTGTCTAAGAATAGATATTATGCGAAAGTAGAGGGTAAGACTGAAGCTTACATATGAAGACCACGTGAGCAGATTGCTCAAACACGGAAAAGTCAAAAGTATTCGGATAATACTTGCATGTATGAAGCGATTAATGAATCTACAGGAAGAGAAAGAAGTCTGCATGGATTGCATGGATCCACTGTGATTCTATTATGGCAATAGGATCATCACTTATAGCCAGGGGCAAAGCATTACTGGTGAACTATTAGCGTGTAGTGTACCTATGTTTCTGCCTACACCTTCAGGGGAAAAGGTGACACTATATCAACATATAGTGTCACCTTATTACGCCTTTAACCCTGAGCGTAAATGCCCACATTTCACAGTAATCATTTTTATCCCAGGTGAGTCCATTGCCGTGTTTGAAAAGGGCAGGCGCAGGTTGTGAGACATCTCACCCCCAGTAGTTTACATTTACATTTAAAAGGTTTTTTTGTATTTATTTTATAGCCTGGTTACTAAGACCAAATCTTATTATTATATATTTCTTCAATCTTATCTTCTAATTTAGTCCTGTCCAGTCCTTCGTCGATGTCCAGTCCAGTCATAGGTTCTGTGTCCTTGCCCCATTAACATGGTAGAACGTTATTGGGGCTTTCAGTGGAATTTGCAAGACATCATGTTTTAAAATAGCTTTTTACTGCAATATATCAGTCTTTCACTATAGCACGTTTACACAACTTTTATGTCTAAGCAACTACCATTTTTACACATAAAACAAGGTTTTGGGGAATAATATACAGCAAGCGGCCGCCAATTTACCAAGATCCTGCACAAATCCTTCTATGGAGCTGTCGGTACATGGATCTATTTCTTGCTATAATCCTACTAATATTATAAACGCGGAAGTTTGTAAGTTTGTTACTCTTTCACGCAAAATCTACAGAATAGATTTTGATGAAACTTTACAATAATATAGCTTTACACATCAGAATAACACAGGCTACTTTTTATCCCGGGAACAAGTGCCTGTGGGGAACGGGAACGGGAAAACTTCACCACGCGTGCGGAGCCGCAGGCGTCAACTCATTTTACAGTTTAAGAAACTTTTTAACATGGCAACAGGGCTCTATGTGTACAGCTTAATTACTTGGACACCTTATGGACTAGATTGAAATAACATGTAATACAATCATATAACATTATACTTTTAAAATAAAACAATTTCATAAAACATATATTAATGTAAACAACTGTAGGTATTGATTACGAATTGTATTAAAACTAAAAATTATAATAGTCGTGGAGAAATAAGGCTCGATACACACTTCACAACAATAACATACAATACTATATTCAAACTACACAACTAGTGCTTTGTCTTCGGGGTTATCATTTGAATCACAGTCTTTATCTGCGCGACTTTCACCTCAGATAGGCGAACTTAATCGACCGACTGGGCGAGCGCTCGCATGTGCGGATTTAGGCGCTCATAAATAGGGTTCTATAATCTATACTAATATTATAAAGCTGAAGAGTTTGTTTGTTTGTATGTTCTAATCTCAGGAAGTACTGGTCCGTTAATGAAAAAATATTTTTGTATTGGATAGTCCATTTATCGAGAAGGCTATATAACATCACGCTACTACCCAGGAGATACGATACAATAATCATAAATGTCGACCAATCGGGCAAATTTTTATAAATGATTATTGTAGAAATTATAAGCGACGGGATCGGATCGGATCGTGACGGATTTTATTTTTTTCAAATTTGACCAGTAGTTCCTGAGATTAGCGCGTTCAACCAAACAAACAAACTCTTCAGATTTATAGATTAGTAGGTATATAGAATACTAGGCCCCCCACGGCTTTGCCCGTGACATCCTCGAACTCCCGTCGCACCGGTTACGTCGCTTATAAATTCTACAATGCATTAAAATTTGCCCGATTTTTTGACATTTATGATTACTTCTCCGCTCTCGACGGTAGTAGCGTGATGATATTATAGCCTATAGCCTTTCTCGATGAATGGGCTATTCAACACAAAATATTTTTCGAATACGAGCAGTAGTTCCTGAGATTGGCATGTTTAAACAAACAAACAAACCAACTCTTCAGCTTTATAGATCAGTACGTATACAGAATATAGAATTATAGATAATAGTTTTATACACAACATCATCTAACATCGAACTAAAGCATAGCTTGTACTGTGAGATACCTTTATTATTATAACTTTGATTTCTAAACACATTGTTCATTTAAATACATTTTGGTATTATACATTTACTTACGAGTGTATATGTGACACTTACGAACTAATACTGTAATATTCAGATCAATTCCTTCAAGATTTCTTAATCGTTACTCTTTGGTGGTTGGAGATGCTGTTTATAATACTTATTGTTCTGCTGTTAAGGTGTGCTCACACCATGGTGAAACAGCTGTCAGAATTTTGTAATTTTAATACATAAATAGTTCCGTACCACAAAAGGAAAAAAAAGGAGCACGTTTGTTATCACTTTCTTGGCCGTCTGTACGACTGTTAGCCGTGTGTCACTCGATTTTCTCAGGAACGAGTGGACCTATCAAGTTGAAATTTATACCAGATACTAGGTCTATAGTCCCTATTAGGTGTATAAAAATCAAGTTTCTGAGTTACACGATCAAAAGATATGGGTAAAGTTAGGTTTTCGCGAAAAATTGTAAGTACCAAAATTTACCTTAATTTCTAACTTTTTATTTTTCGGATTTAATAAATAAATCCCCAATTAATTAATATATAAATTTTATTTCTATCAACCATATTGTGACCACACCCATTTATATAACAAATTGCTAAGCAAATCCTAATTTGGTTTCACTTCAGCCTTAATAATATTACAATTCGGTGTACACCTATAGCTACGGATCTAGCAGTTATTATGTGCAACCATAAACAAATGCCTACAATCTAAAACAGCTATATTAACTTATTTTAACATTGTATCATTTTAAACATTGTTAATATTTCTTACGTATATAAAAATAAAAGCTAATATTGTTATAACTAAATCTCTTTGGTGTATCAAAAGTAATAAATGCTCTATTATTTATGAATATACCCACATTTGGATGTTTCATTACTCAGTAATGTAGAAACATGCCTTCATATAATTCATATTAATTTGTTTGTAAATTTTATTGCAATCTCGTAACGGACATTTTATTGGTCTTATAAGACTTAAACTATGGACTCTTAAGTATATAAAATAAATACTAGACTTTGGTATATAAAGATTACGTTATCAATATATGTATATAAACTGTTATTTTTATCGTCAGTAAGACGATTAATGGGTTTATTATGTTCACGATGACATAAAAACAGCTCCGAATTTAGCGGTACCGTAAGATACGCTCTAGTGAACGGAAACCTTAGGCTAATATTCTTTCAATGACTATTATATACAAATGTAATCGTTATACATTGCACATAATTAATTTCACTCCATAGTCGCCAGCTCCGTCGTTCTCAGACATTATTCTTATTAATATTATAAATGTGAAAGTATCTTTGTCTGTTTGTCGCGTTTTCACACGAAAACTGCTTTTGTCCCGGAAACAAGTGCTACAACAACAACAGATCTTCAAGACTAGATTAGATAGATGCAGCTCTGGGAGCAGTGGACGTCCGGAATCTGAACGAGTAGGCAAACTCTCACAGCGTCCACAAGTGCACCAAGTGTAATGTTGTAGTCTTTGCCTGTTCTGGGGAGATGAGGCCTAAGCCCCGAAGTATGTTTGCGTAGTTTAGATTCAGGTAAAGGCAGTGGTAATCCTTGTACAAATGTGTTGACGCCCCTCGACCAGACCCGTCAGCCATCGCCGTTCATGCTAAATCTCACCGCGACCCCATCCTGCCCAGTGCCTGTAGGTGCGGGCTGCGAGAGTCGCGTGGCGAGTAGAGGCGTGGAACCTTACAGCAGCGTGCACGAGGAGCGGCAGCCCTTCCTGCGACGGCGAGTCTTTTCCTCTTGCTGCGGGTGGGTGCGGATTATGCGCACCAGCTGAAATATTAGCAAATTAACTTAACTATCTTCACGCTGTGTCCCTGACGGGGACAGATCTCCAGGCTTCGCGATCCATGCATACTTCTTGCGCTTCTTCAAGATTCATCAATCGCTTCATACACGCACGTCTGGGTATCCGAGTTTTTGAGCGCAGCGCACATGTCATACGTCACACAAGCACTCGGCGCCGACAAGCCGACAGCACAGCGCGGTCACCTCCACCCCCCAGTGCGGCAGCCCGTGGGCCGAGTGCTACGGGCAGGGCTGCACTGACTTCACCGATGACCCGTACAGTACACACACACACACACACACACCTCGTGGAAGGCCGCGTCCACGTTGAGCGGCGGCTCCTTGGCGCTGGTCTCGATGTAGGGCGCGTGCAGGCGGCGCACAGTGCAGTACACAGTACACAGTACACACACACACACACACACACACACACACACACACACACACACACTCGTGGAAGGCCGCGTCCACGTTGAGCGGCGGCTCCTTGGCGCTGGTCTCGATGTAGGGCGCGTGCAGGCGGCGCACAGTGCAGTACACAGTACACACACACACACACACCTCGTGGAAGGCCGCGTCCACGTTGAGCGGCGGCTCCTTGGCGCTGGTCTCGATGTAGGGCGCGTGCAGGCGGCGCACAGTGCAGTACACAGTACACACACACACACACACCTCGTGGAAGGCCGCGTCCACGTTGAGCGGCGGCTCCTTGGCGCTGGTCTCGATGTAGGGCGCGTGCAGGCGGCGCACAGTGCAGTACACAGTACACACACACACACACACCTCGTGGAAGGCCGCGTCCACGTTGAGCGGCGGCTCCTTGGCGCTGGTCTCGATGTAGGGCGCGTGCAGGCGGCGCACAGTGCAGTACACAGTACACACACACACACACACCTCGTGGAAGGCCGCGTCCACGTTGAGCGGCGGCTCCTTGGCGCTGGTCTCGATGTAGGGCGCGTGCAGGCGGCGCACAGTGCAGTACACAGTACACACACACACACACACCTCGTGGAAGGCCGCGTCCACGTTGAGCGGCGGCTCCTTGGCGCTGGTCTCGATGTAGGGCGCGTGCAGGCGGCGCACAGTGCAGTACACAGTACACACACACACACACACCTCGTGGAAGGCCGCGTCCACGTTGAGCGGCGGCTCCTTGGCGCTGGTCTCGATGTAGGGCGCGTGCAGGCGGCGCGCCAGCTCGCGGCCCGCCTCCTCGCCCACGGCGCGCGCGTGCAGCAGGTCCACCTTGTTGGCCGCCAGCAGCATGGGGTACGAGTCGCGGTCCTGCAACCATACGACGCCGACGTGTCATTGCCGCCAGCAGCATGGGGTACGAGTCGCGGTCCTGCAACCATACGACGCCGACGTGTCATTGCCGCCAGCAGCATGGGGTACGAGTCGCGGTCCTGCAACCATACGACGCCGACGTGTCATTGCCGCCAGCAGCATGGGGTACGAGTCGCGGTCCTGCAACCATACGACGCCGACGTGTCATTGCCGCCAGCAGCATGGGGTACGAGTCGCGGTCCTGCAACCATACGACGCCGACGTGTCATTGCCGCCAGCAGCATGGGGTACGAGTCGCGGTCCTGCAACCATACGACGCCGACGTGTCATTGCCGCCAGCAGCATGGGGTACGAGTCGCGGTCCTGCAACCATACGACGCCGACGTGTCATTGCCGCCAGCACCATGGGGTACGAGTCGCGGTCCTACAACCATACCGACGCCGACGTGTCATTGCCGCTGGCACCCCACTAAGCACTGGCTCACACCGATTCACCACGAGTAATGTATAAAGTAGTGAATAGTAAATTATCAAGTTATAATACTAGAGTATTAAATCAAATGAGTGCTAAAATACCTTGACCCGGAGGATCTGCGTGTAGAAGTGTGTGATGTTCTCGTAGGACTGTTTGTCGGTGACGGAGTAGACGAGCAGAAAGCCGTCGCCCTTGCGCATGTACTGCTCGCGCATGGCGCTGAACTCCTCCTGCCCCGCCGTGTCCAGCACTGCCCATTGCAACCAGATTGAATACACATGTTTACCTCATGTTTATCAAAGGTCCCAGTGCAATCCAAAACCACTTGTAGGGAAAACAAGTCTATTGACACTGGCCAAATTGGTCAGTATAAACAACAGAGTATCTATCTGAAGTACTCTTATTCCAATACTACTGTCACAACAGCAGAAGGTTTGATGGTCTCCCTCTTTTACTGCATAGATTTAGCTCATCCTCCAAAGCGGCCGACACGGGCAGATACGACAAGGCCAAGCCCGAGGTTTATTTAATATAATTTTCACTTATTTTACAGACTTACCCATTCCTTAATGTTTTTAAACTTTCGCGATTGTCACTCATATTTATGATATCAACCCGTGACCACGGCTGGTGTAATCCGGTCGAAACGTTGGGAAGTATAAGCCGGCTTTGTACCTAATAATATAAGTCGCGAATAAGACCCGAAATATCATAAACATTAACCATTCCTACCTGATAACCTACATATGGTCTGAAGATAGCTGGATCTGTAGGGTGAACAATGCTTGCATATCAGGTTGAATTGTGACCCAGCACACAATTTTCTCCCATCATAGAGTAAATACCAGGCTCTTAGCAGATATGATATAAAACACTATTTACCATCTAAAATGCACCATTGTCCATCAACTTCGGTGTGCTGAATGTACGAATCTTCGATAGTTGGATCGTAGTCGGTGACAAATAACTTCTGGAAGAATTGGATCGTGATAGCAGACTTGCCCACTCCACCATCTCCCACTACTACCAGTTTGATCTAGAAATGCGAGAAATATTTTGGATAAATTAACTTCTCTATTGATGTTGGTGGTCATTGCCGGAAAGGGACATATGAGGGGTGATTATTATGGAAAAGGAAACTTGAATAAGGCATTCAGGATAAGTAGTATAGACAAACTTGAAACTGTATCAGTAATGTAATCAAGTAGTATATGGTGAATGCAGTATAAAGGGCAGCTCTTTATGGCGGATCGATTAGTAGGTAGATTAAAAACCAGTCATGCTTGTAAGAAATGCAAGAAAAATCAAGATCTTGTCATTATAAATCAGCACACAATACCACTAACACTGTCACTGTTTTTGAATAAGGGCATAGTTCAAACTGATGCAGATGATCCTGCAACACTGTAAACAAATCATGATTTAGCTTTAGATCAAAGTTACAGTAATTGATCAATAAAAACAAAATGACAAAATTTTTTATTCATGTAGGCACTTATGAATAGACAATAATTAAAATGAGAGTGATTCTAGTTGCCATTTCTAAGAGTAGCCTAACCTTCATGGAAACGATTCTGGCAAAAAACTCCATGGATGCTCTTTTAAAATGTATGTATGTCTTTCAATAATTAATATACATTGATCTTTGGAGTAATGTGAGAACAGTCAACTAAACTTAGTTTGCCTTGATGATGATAGACTTCTACTTCTTAAACACTTGAACCAGATCCAACAGAGAAGCTTCATCAGGTACCCATGTTTAAGAGTAAATTATAACTTTGTTTACAAACACCAGGTAATTTGTGGTGACAAGATCATGAAGGAGGCGATCACATCTATGATATTCAGTTCAAGCAGAACCGCTTGCCTATGCTCTAACTTGCCTAGCATGCCTATACTACACCAGTGTAGTATAGTAGAGACATTATAGGATAGGAAAGCAATTCCTGAGTTACCATGGCCTTACAAGGGCAATCTTCCCACCCAAGTTGTTTTTTTAATTATAGCTAAAAGCTAATATGAAAAAATTCTTTTTATAAACAATAGCTAAAAACTATCATAAAAAAGTTAGCATACTAATTGCATTATAAAATAATCAATTCTCATTTTCTTCTTCATAAAATAGGAACAGGAAATTAAGCAGGTGTTAGTGGATGGAATCTGAGTATCATAATATGAACCCTAGATGGTCAAATGATTTCTTAGTGAAGAAAACTCTCAGTACTATAGTCCCATGAGAAACTAAAATAACTATTTTCAATGATACCGTGAAGAACTTTTAGTTACATTGGTTTCATGCAAGTCGAGAATGAAAATATGAACATAAGAGTTGCTACAATCCTTACTTGAAATAACTGAATACTAATGGCTAAAGCAGAATAACCACAGTATTTAAAGACAGGTATTAAACACAGACAGAGTTGATCTTTTGGAGCTAAGCCTAATGAAATTGTAATACAAATTGTATTAAAATGATTTTTTTAAATCTCAAAATGATTATTTTTAGCTTAGCTGAAGCTTAGAAATAAGCAAATTCAGCAAAATTCAAGTGGCACTTTATAAGCTGTTTTTTACCTAGTTATTTTTAAAACTAGCGAGCTAGTTGTTTTTTGCATAGCTATTTATGATAACAAACTATGTTATCATACATATTGGAAAGACAAGAGGTAATTAATTAGTATAGTACAAATCTCAAAACTCACGGTGGGCAGATTTTCATTAGGAGGCCCCGGGCGCGTCATTGTTATCCAGCGCTGTTGCGCCCCACCACCTTTCTAAGATTACCGGAGCCACTCATTGATAATTTATCTGCGGAATAACAACCGAGTTCCATCAACAAAATGTTTCATTCAACCTTCAACAACATTTTCATGTTGGCACTCAGTCATTCCACGCCCATCAATCGAATTACAGCTGATCGAATTAAAATTTACTCACCTCATGGTAAATAATATAGTTTAGTGCTGCTGTTGTATATATAATTTGGTATGTTTGATTGGAATTTTAAAAATAAACACTAAATTGTGGCGAAACGATATTCATAAGTAAGAAAGATTAAACTGAAAGCAGAAAGATGGTCAAAATACTCAAAATATAAAATACAGATTTTGTGACATAAAACTGTGACATTTGTGTTAAAATTGACGTTTGACGTTATTAGTGAAGTGGTTGTTAAAATTTGGTACATCGATGACGATAGCTTTTAGGATGGATAATACTGTTGAATCGACAGTTCATAAGGCAGGTGAGTGATTGACAAATGATCACCAATGTTTAGTTACAGAGGTAACTGGTAAGATTTGATATAGGGAGAGCAGGGTACGCCGCCACTGCTTACAATGATTGTTATAATAATCTTTGAGGTTGACTTTGCGGCAGTGACTGTAAAAGAATATTAAACTATTAAGGTGGAAGGCAAGCAATTATCGTATCGTATCGTAATTATGGAAATTTGCAACACCAGGCGTGTTTGAAATAATATTGAAAAACAATTAGTATGCTAACTAAATAATTTTAATGTGGAAAAAAATTCTGACCAAAGGCGAAATACTCTATAGACTCGGTCAAAATATTCATTTTTACAATCTTACATAGTTTGTTATATTATACAAATAACCATTTATTAATTTATTAAATCACGTAATCTAGGCCACGCATGACGAGACTAACGCAAAGTTAAGCTATGTTGAAACGATGTTAGAGTATGCAGGTGAAACGGATTGGTGAATACGGCCGCTGCGTCATCACCACTTGCGTTAATAGAGCGCTAGTTCGATGAGGTTCGCGTTTGTTTGTTGTATGTTGTTGATATGTGTAACCGAAAAGAATTTACACAAGATATAGATGTTACAAAATTTAATACTGCTACAAGCCGATAAAAAATAGAGTTCGATAATTTGTTCTTTGCGATACACATCACTAGCAAATGTCAGTTTGCAGTCTGGTCAACACATACAAATAATTATGAGTTTCAATCTATGCAGATGATTTTTGATTAGATTTTAAAATTAATATGGTTAATAATAAAAGGTTATTTGAAGATAATGCAATTGAAACTTTGCTTAAGGCAGGAAATTAGCCGGGGTGCCCGGCAATGGACTGGTTGGTAGGCCGTGTAAATTTAGTTGCTCCGAATCCGGCATAACATCCAAGGGCGATTTCCAGACGTTAAAAAAAGGAATTTATCTGATAAAAATTCGAAAACAGGTATTAAAATCGCCTTTTTCATTTTAACTTAATAATTGGATAATAAATAATAATGTAATTTATTTGTTCCATAACAAGACTACACAGCTTATAGCTAGACAGTAGGTAAATGCTTAGACGACACCCTTGTCACGGCGCGGGGCAGAACGTACCACGAGGCATCGTCGAGGGTGACAGCTGGGGCTGACCAGGTTGTTGAACAAATCCGGCGGCTGGGTCTAGAGGTGACTCTCCACAAATTTGGTGCCCTTTGCTTCCACGGGCCTCGAAGAGGACCACCAACGGGATCGAGCATTGTGTTGAGAGGCGTCAGCATCAATATCGAGTCCTCGATGAGGTATTCGGGTCTTGTACTTGATAGCCGGTGGGACTTTGGGTACCATCTAAGAACTCTAGTCCCTAAGCTGGTGAAGACGGCTGGCACACTTAAGCGACTCTTGCCTAACTTGGGCGGACCCGGCGTGTTCTGCAGGAGACTCTATACGGGTGTCGTGCGCTCCATGGCCCTTTACGGCGCCCCAGTGTGGGCGGCACACCTGAAGGCGGGTAACATTCCACACTTTAGTGGAATGCCCAGCGTGGGCGCAAGAGCGCTGCAACCTGAAGACGGCCCTTAGGGTGAGCAACCTCTCACTGTAGACCATAGCTCTGACCATGCGAATGGAATGCCGCTGCCTCCTTCTGCGAGGCAGTAATGACTGTCAAGGAGGCGATTGGACGAGAACGAGAGAGAGCTGAACTCCTTATCCCGTCCCGAAGAAGGCCAAACGGACGCCGGAGAACGCAGTATGCAAGAGAACTTGCTGATAATCTCTTCTTCCTCCATGAGCGCAGACCTGGGAGTAACGATTGCCCGTTGCTCTACCAGTGGCAGGATTTAAATGCGAAGGTGACGAGATATAACTCGCGCCTATCTTTTCAAGAGGTGACTACACCCATCTCCCAAGAAGTGGTTTGTCCTAAGTAGTGGCCCGTGGGGACATCCTCTCTAGGGCACACCTGGGCGTCCTGAAATAAGGCATAGGAGCGCCGTGTGGTTTTAGTCTGTAAGAGTCCGACATGCCCACCTCGTCAAAAGCGAGGTGAAGTCCATAAGGATTTCCAACTAACTAACTAACTATCTTCACGCTGTATCCCTGACGGAGTAGTCAGAGAGGACAGATCGCCAGGCTTCGCGACCCATGCATATTTCTTTCGCTTCTTCAGGATTCATCAATCGCTTCATACACGCACGTCTTAGTATCCGAGTACTTTTGACCATTCCGTTTTTATATGTAAGTATCTTCATATGTTAGTCTCGGCCTACCCTGACTTCTTCTACCCTCTACTTTCGCACAATATATATTCTTCGTCAATCGTTCCTCACGCATTCGTTGGACGTGTCCAAACCAACGGAGCACACCCTTTCCCAGCTTAACGCTGACCCTTTCATTCAAACCTGCCATATTGCGTATCACTTCGTTACGTATTCGGTCGGCCAAAGTAACGCCGCACAATCTTCGAAGTGATCGCATCTCCACAGCATTCAATTTACTTTCATGCATCTGCTGACATACCCAGGTTTCACTACCGTAAAGCAAAGTTGGCACTAGCACTGCGTTATGAATCGCCATTCGTGCTTCTTTTACGATGCTTTGTCGCTTTACTAACTGGGACAAAGCACCGTTAACTTTGTTTCCGGCAGCTACTCGCCGTTCTACATCCGAATCAAATCTTCCATCCGCGCTAAATATACTCCCTAAATACACCATTTCTTTCACTTGCTCTAGTCGTTCCTAGGATTTTCACATGGTTAAAAAAAATGTAGGAATATGCACTGACAATGTTCAACTTGTGTTATGGGTACCGGGGAATGTTATTGGAACGATAATGGGAATGGGAATGATAATGGGATATCAATAGCAGATTAGATTGAAATTAAAATTTGTAGTTGATTTGTATTTCTGATGTTGGTTGTTCTAGGATACTTTGTATAATTCCAACGTCGTAAAGATTGATGAAAATGAAAAATAAAAAAGTCACTTTATCAAAACAGTGACCCGGCTTCACACGGGTGTACAGATGATACTGCGAGAATGTTTTATGCATATTAGAGTTTCGTCGCCCTTGATCAACCAAGGCTCTGGGGCAACACAGGTACCTATCTCATAAATAATTAAGTTCAGGTTAAGGGTACCTTTACAAGCGTTACGGTACAAACGACCCTTTAGCAATACATCACTCACGAGCTGTTTATGCAAGTCTACGAATGCCTCTCGAATGTAAAGTTAAGCTATCAATATAGCCACCCTCTGATCTCCTTAGAGTACGATGTTCCATCATCCTTCACTTGAAGCGAGCTATAGATTGGATGTTAGTACTTTATTGATTAAGGAAAATCATTAGGTAGATCTGAGAAATTTTGTGCGTACAGTTTAGAATTAGGTTATTATTTCTTCCTCATACACGTTTGGGAAGGAAAAATATCGATATACATTGTATATTGTATTGTAGGTACATAGTGGTTGATGGTAAATCATCACGACACACGCTTAGTAGCCTATGTGTAAATCCAAGGTGTCAGCTCAAACTACGCTCTCAAACTTTCGAATGTATACCTAAGTATAGATCAGTAGAAAATATATATTAGTAGAATTACACACAATAAGCATACTAAGCATAGCATATATTGTATCAAATACCAATTAGGTTCCAAAAGTTGGTCCCATGTAGGTACATTTTATGAACATCTGGGGTTGAGCATTGTCAGCTGTATTTATTTCGTGTAATGTTACGATGACTACCTAATAGGTAGTACCTATGTACCCAGGGTCTTGGAACTATATAGGTACATCTCGTGCCCGGGATTCATAACCAATTACTTAGTTTCTATTACTAATTTTAAAATGTCAATAAACCTTCCCTGCTCACCTCACCGAGTCTGTAAATAAAGTATTTACCAATCCATTTGCAGACTTAAAGTTATAATCTACGACTTACCACCCCATGCCGCTTAACCTACCTGATGATTGAAAAACTTGTCATCCCCCGAGCGTTAATCCCAGATGCATCCGAAGTCCTTACTTCGAAACGCCGAATCCCCTTTCCTCTTTTTTACCCTCCACTTTGCACGCCAAGCCACGACTAAATCAAGCTATGGGTACCAATATTAAAATTAACCTACAAATAATGTTTCTACAAAACCACTAGTGTCTCTCACCACGATTCAACGACAAAACAATGAATAGTTCTGCCAGATAAACCATTACTAATGCACTTCAGCGCCCCGGGTCAGCCAGGTGTCCTAATCGATTGCACCCTGCACCACTTCAAAGTCCCAATTGTATCGAAACGTGACATGTTTGAATCTATATCTAATGATCTGCCGTTCATTGATTTGTTTTTCTTTTTGGGCTAAATTATCTGAATTGACACAGACGGTCCATCTAGTTGTCATGAATCTAATCGGAAGGTTGTTTGAACTTCGATTTTTAGACGGCCATATCTTTGTGTGATGACTATCTTTGTGTGATTATGATGAATAAAGTAGGTACAGGTAAATACCAATATAGAATAAGGCGTATAATATAAAGTAGGTATGCTCACATATGACATAGGGTGTTAAACATAATCCCCAATCAAAATGCATCCGTTTCTAAATAAATAAAAGCAATAAACTTACATCTGTTGCTTTTTTTTGCCATCGGCAACATTATGCTCATCATATAAATCAATCGACGTCCCATTAGACAACTTTATTTTTTCCTCACACGTGCCCTCACCGTTGCACGTGATTAGTGGACCGGCGCCACCTTCCTGGTCCCTCTATGACCTAATTTGTCCCCTTCGTACGTCGGCCGTCTATATGGAAGTCGCTTTTGCCCAAAAAATGGTGCAGAACAAAAAAAAGAGACAACTTACTAACTTTTAAAGTATCGCGCACTTTAGTATATTTGATATGACTAAACGCGGTTATTTCAAATAAATTTTGATCCCTGACGTTTTCACCAGGTTACACCGTAGTCAACGACTGACAGAGAAGGTACAATTTAACCGGGCTTAACGACAACCACAGTTTACTGGCAGCCGGGACTCTTACCTAACGCGATTTGTGAAGCACGAAAACGTTCGCACATAGAAAAGCTACAAATGTCGTTTAAGATTATGACCAGAGCCATCTATCGAGCTACTCAACAACTCTGATACCAATGAAGTGAATTAGTAGGTAGTAGCAGTACGGTTCGGATAGTTCAGAGGCTAGAACATTGCCCTGGTTAGGCAAAGATCACGGGTTCAATTCCCGTCTCGACCCGAGTTGTCTATTTTCACTTTAATAAAAATTTATGTGAAAGTTAGCATACTAACTGCTTTAAATAAATATCCATGGTTTAAAGATGAAGAAGAAGCCAGTAATGACGTCATGACGTATTTTAACATTAAAATATTTAATTATAAACGAAATACGATGAATACAACAAAAATAGCTGCATAATTTGCTTTATAATAATTTGTGCACTATAATTTTTAAATCTGAAATAAAAAATACCGGTGAAGCCCGAGTTGAACTTTTGCGCCGAGGGTTTGCTAATTTAAGATGGTGCCAATTATGCTATATCTCCAAACTGTATGAGCGCCCATACAACTTGGAGGTCTATGTTAATTGGTGTATTCTATGTATGTATAGGGACCACCCTAGTTCTCAAATTTTTAAATTTTTGTTTTCTTTTTATTTGTGCTGTAAGACCTTGCTTTTGGAGTAACCAATGGTACGAAACACTAATTAAGGGTAATGAATTTCGATCAATCCCCATTGTAACTCATTTATAGTCTGAAGATTTGGTAATGTTATAGGATGTGTTGTGAATCCCTTTTGTTTTCCCCGTAAGGTACTTCCTTAGTGTTCTGTTTGTGTTCTGTACTTTCCGTCTGTTTTAATTGTATGACATGCATAAGACGTAATAACCACCATAATGTGTTATTTAGATTCCTATGGTGGTAGGCGTTCGACCCTTTCATTACCATAGCATGTCGTGAATTCATAAAAAAGAGCGCTTGCATTTCGTGACAAAGTTTCTGCTTACGAGGTTTCCGTGTTGGTGACAAGTGAGCCACTTTAGGTACTTTCGTGAATCATAATACCTAAGTAATTACCGACCTACTTTAGTTCATTACATACTAACTAAAATCAAGCCTCTTCTCCTTTACGTTCAGTTTTACACACGTTGAACTGTCTAAACCGAAACCAGTTTCAAAACTGGAAGTGGTAGAAATTTCAAAACCGCCCATGCACGTATTCATGGTGTACTGAATCGAATGCCGCAAACAGTTTGTCTCTATCTCATATAGTTCCTTAGAAAAAGATACCTAGGTACTGACGGACAAAAGGACTGCCAACCTTCAAAATCTCCTATGAAAAAAAAAAAAATCTTTATTTTGTATAGACCATTTTAACGGCGCTTACAAAATGTCATACACTATTTAAAATATTTAAAGCGACCACCGGTTCGGAACGCGGCCCACCTAAGAAGAACCGGCAAGAAACTTAGGAAGGCTTTTTTTTTGATGGCCTATTTACAATTTAATATTATTTCACTTTGCCAGCAGATCATTTCCAGGCGTCCCTGTCCTGCAAATAGTCTGTAACGGAGTAAAAACCTTTTTCACAAAGCTTGTTTTTAATAAACTTTTTAAATTTATTTAATGGTAAATTTCTCAGGTCACAGGGAAGCTTGTTGTAAAATATACAGTTACCCCGGAAAGAATCGCCAATCTTATGTAGTCGACTGTGGTGGATGCTTTCATGATGTCCTGCGTCGAATTCCGCAAACCATATTTTTATGTATGGATTATGATTTCTTCCCCAATCGAGGACCGATCTTTTTTTATAATTCACTAAATAAAATAGAGCGCCTACTTAGGTACCTACGTGTTTATGTTAGCCTGGTACATAGGTACACGCTAATGTAACGTAACGCTATGTAACGTTTTTGACCTAGTTTTTGTCCTGACATTGATTTCGTTGTGAGTAGGTACCTCTACCTACGTACTAACTTTTGATGCTATCATTATATCAATTTCGACAGCAGGTCGCCACAGGCATTTCTACACGGGAATAGGCCACAACCTGACAAAAATGTACACCGTAAAAAGAAAAGGGGGAACGCTGCCAGTATCTTCGGAACCTTGCCAAAAGGGACCTCTTTTAATAATATATTTTAGTTATGCATCATATTTTTAAGGTTATATTTAATGTTAATATTAAGTTAAGTTGATATTTATTAATATTGTATAATATAATTATGTATATCTATAAATATTGTATTTTTGTGGATATCGTTTATGTAATTTCACTTCAATACAGTTAAATGTGGTCGTATAATATGCCTCTGCCACCCATTCATCAAATTTAAGTCTACATACAGAATTTAGTCAACATAGTATATATGTTGATTAAATTCTCTCGCTAAGGTTGCTAAGGTTCGATTACAATATAAACTTAACTATACCTGAAAAATATCTCTTCACTATCTACCTACATCTCCTTTTGGAAGAAGATGGACCCGAATCTCAAGGATATGTCATGGGGAAACGCTTAACTCGTTTTAATATACTTTTACGAAGTATTCTTGGCGTCCTTCCAGTTGTTCTGACGGTTGGTTTGTTGGTTGGACATGTACTTAGAAGTAACTAGCCAGTTGACAACTGGAGAGCATCCGATACACCGACTTTAACTACGATCTGGTTAAATCGGGAGAGTGGGTATATTTTTTTACAGTAAAAACGGGTTTTACACTCGATTTTCGTTGCTTTTTAAGTGAACAATCACACGCTGGTTACAGCTCTTCCTTCACACAGGTCATCAAAATTTATAATCAAAGTTAATTAGCCTACTTAAAATTTTCTGTATTTTATAGTCATTGTTAAAGAAAGTGTTTCTAATATATTTGAGTATCAACTTAAATAATGCAGTATAAAGATAAAGGAGCATACAGAAGCATTGCCTACTGTTACATCTTTCAGTGGGCACTTGACATTTAGAAGAGAGGTAGTTCTGAATCATGTATTTTGTCTAACTGAATATTAAGTATAACAAATTATGTTTCAATTTGTACGCTAGTCTCTTTAAAATCTATGCAAATTTTACTAAAACACGTACTACGAATACTACCGCATAGCATCTATCCTATGGGATATTTATTATACCTATATCTAGTTCGACTTCGTCTGGTCGCCAGCCGGTTACTATGACAACACCAAAATGGCGGAAACCGGTGCGCTGGACGATTTCCCGCGCTTTCCTCGCGTTCCCGCCATCCCGCCATATTGATCGAGCTACGTTCCTTTCCTAAACCCCTTATTAAAAATATTACCTATTACTCAAAATTGTATGACGTCATTTAACGGATAAAATTATTGCCCTGCTTTAATTGTGGGGATTTATTAGGGTGCTGTGTTTATGAATGGGCATTCTTTTGATTAACGTTCAAGTTTTTTTCGTAAATCCATTGTATACCTTTCAGAATATCACTTCCTAACTGATACATGTTATTAGTGTGTCATTAGTTCTAAAACTTATTAGGTATTATTGTAACCACGCGTAAAACTACGTATATTAAAATAGCCATCACGCCTTATCCCCGAAGGGGTGGCAGAGGCATATTATATGCCCACTTTTCACCATGTGGATTCCTGTCCCACGTAATAGGTGGTGAGCCCATTGCCGTGTTGAATTAGACAGACGCAGGTTGTGGCTACCTGCTGTTAAAATTTTCAAGCCGCCCATAAGGCCTTCAACTGGGCTTAACGACTACCATTTTACTGGCAACCGGGACCAACGGCTTAACGTGCCTTCCGAAGCACGGAAACGCTCGCAAATGTAAATGCCTCAAAGTGGTCACCCATCCGAGGACCAGCCATAGTGAAAGTTTGCGTAACTCAGTGATCGTTTACAGAACACTAAAACCGCGGGGCCACGAGCGTTATAACGAGCATTATATTTATTCTAATAAATATATCTACGTATTTATAAACACTTGCCCTAATTTAAATGGAACTGGGGATGAAGAGTAGATGCGTGCACGTCGCCATCCCTGCCAGCTACGGCTGCAATTCTACTCCAACACGAGTGCCACCAGGACGAATGATGCTAGGGCGTGCCCCCGAGGCGACGCGCACCAGTTCGTTCCCGCTGGTGCGAAAAGTGTGTGCCAGAGCGGCGTAGGGGACCGCCACCCAACACGCGCGGCCCGACACGGCGGGAAGTGGAGGATGGAGTGCAGGGTAGCTGCGTGGAATGTTAGGGGAGGAATGACAGATAAGATGAATGAGTTGATGGATGTTATGAATGAGAGAAAGTTAGATGCAGTGTGCTTGACAGAGACCAAGCGCAAGGGCAGCGAAGTCTTGGAGCTCCCGGGTGGGATGCTCGCGCTTTGGTCTGGAGTACCAGAGAGCGAGCATAGCAGTCGGGGGTTTGGAATTTTGCTGTCCTCGCGATTGGCCTCCGGTATGTATGAGTACAAACTGGTAGGTCCTAGAATCCTCTGGATCCGTGTAAAACTTGGTTTGACGAAGATTTTCCTGGTAGCTGCTTACGCGCCAGTATCTTCGTCGAACGCGAGTGAGCTAGAGGACTTCTGGGAGAGTTTGAGAGAAGCTCTAAATGTGATAGAAGGAAATGAAAGACTTATTGTATGTGGAGACTTGAATGGATGGGTGGGTACCGCTCGCGATGGTTTTGAGTCGGTACTCGGGAAGTATGGGGATATAAGGGTGAACGACACTGGCAAGCTAATACTGGCATTTTGTAAGGAAAAGGATTTGTTTGTGGCGAACGCAATGTTCAACCACAAACAAATTCATATGTATACGAGGAGATGTAAGTCAAAGAGAAGCATGATAGATCTATTCCTAATGGATAGTCGGCTCCGTAAACAGGTGATGGACACAAGGGTTTATCGAGGCGCTGAGCTGGGATCAGACCACTACCTAGTCATAACTAGGATTAGGTGTCTGTTCGCGGGTTGGCGTCATCGTACCGAGTGTCCTGAACCTGAGCCGACTTATAGCATCAAAAGCTGGAAGCTGCAGGATGCATCCATTAGGGATGAATATAATGAAAGGGTAGCCGAAAAGCTTGGCGACGTCAATGTAAGCAGTGAGAATGTGGAAAGTGTATGGCAGAACCTTAGGGACAGTATGATAAATGCCGCTGTGGAAGTGTGTGGAGAAACGAAAAGAGGCAGTAGTAATAAGCGTGATGCATGGTGGAATGAGGAAGTGAAAGAAGCAGTTCGAATGAAGAAGAAAGCATGGCTGGACTACTTAGCCTCGCGGAATGATTTTAATATGAAAGAGAGATACAAGCTGCAGAAAGTTAACACGAAGGCACTGATAGAAGAAGCACGTGAAAGGTGCAGAATGAAAGCAGATGAAAGGTTGTCGTCCAATTTCCGGGATAATGCCAAGCTCTTCTGGAAAGAGGTAGGCAAGACCCGGAGTTGTTCGGCAATCTGCAGTATGAATAAAGTGCTTAGTGTTAACAATGACGTCCTAACAGACCAAAGTGACGTCCTGCAGAGATGGAGTGAATATTATGGAAAGATGTATGCAAGAAAAGACAGAGATGCCACATCGGGAAGTGGAGCTCACTTCGATGCTCCGGATCCCGATGTCATTGAAGTCATTAGTATGAAAGAAATAGAACAAGCGATAAGAAGTATGAAATGTGGTAAGGCTGCGGGAAAAGACAGAGTTACTGCTGAGATGATCAAGTACGGTGGGTCGCGTGTCTGGGACACACTATGTCTGTTATGCAACTTGTGCTGGCGGACGGGTGAGGTCCCAGATGACTGGCGAGTAGCAGTTGTAGTACCTATTTACAAAGGGAAAGGCTCGCGCCTAAACTGCTCCAGCTACAGGGCGATCAGCTTGGTCAGCTTAGCTAGTAAGGTGTATGCAAAGGTTATAACGGCACGAATGCAAGAAAAGTCTGAAAGGTATTTATGGGAGGCTCAATGCGGATTCTGACGTGGAAGAGGTTGCATGGATCAAGTGTTTTCTCTCCGCATGATCGCGGAGAAGTTTCTGGCTCTTAGCCAGAAGGTTTTCTGCGCTTTTGTAGATTTAGAGAAAGCATTTGATAACGTTGTGAGAGAAACGCTGTGGGACTTGCTGCCAGGATATGGTGTGGACGGCTCGCTACTGCGGGCAATACAGTCGCTTTATAGGGACTGTAAGGCTTGCGTGCGAGTAGGGGGGGATGTGTCACCTCTTTTTGATGTCTGTACAGGCGTCAAACAGGGATGTGTCATGTCCGCCTGGCTGTTCATAGTGTATCTGGACAGTTGCCTGCAGAAGTTGAAAGATTTTAATATGGGTGTGAATTTGGGTGACTTTACAGTAAACTGTCTGCTGTACGCTGATGATGCGGTGCTCATGGCCTCATCAGAAGCCGACCTACAGGCATTAGTCACTAATATGAAAGAGGGGTGTGAAAGTAAGGGTCTCCGCTTGAATGCAAGTAAAACTAAGGTTCTAGTATTTGAAAGAGGTGACGTAAGAACTAAATGCGAGATTAGGGTAAACCAGGAACGTCTAGAGCAAGTGAATAAAATTGTGTATTTAGGAAGTATGTTTAGCGCGGATGGAAGATGTGATTCGGATGTAGAACGGCGAGTAGCTGCCGGAAACAAAGTTAACGGTGCTTTGTCCCAGTCAGTAAAGCGACAAAGCATCGTAAAAGAAGCACGAATGGCGATTCATAACGCAGTGCTAGTGCCAACTTTGCTTTACGGTAGTGAAACCTGGGTATGTCAGCAGATGCATGAAAGTAAATTGAATGCTGTGGAGATGCGATCACTTCGAAAATTGTGCGGCGTTACCTTGGCCGACCGAATACGTAACGAAGTGATACGCAATATGGCAGGTTTGAATGAAAGTGTCAGCGTTAAGCTGGAAAAGGGCGTGCTCCGTTGGTTTGGACACGTCCAACGAATGAGTGAGGAACGATTGACGAAGAATATATATTGTTCAAAAGTAGAGGGTAGAAGGAGTCAGGGAAGGCCGAGACTTACATATGAAGACCACGTGAGCAGATTGCTCAAAAACGGAAAGGTCAAAAGTACTCGGATACCCAGACGTGCGTGTATGAAGCGATTGATGAATCTCGAAGAAGCGAAAGAAGTATGCATGGATCGCGAAGCCTGGCGATCTGTCCTCTCTGACTACCCCGTCAGGGATACAGCGTGAAGATAGTTAGTTAGTTTGCCCTAATTTATTTGGAGTCGTATATTTTCTTAGTATTTTCTACGTTTTTATATCAGGGTACGTAATAATATCAGCCTGTTCCCTGAACCTATGAGTTTGGTCTAAACACTATGGCAACAACAAAGCGACGCGACGTGTGAAACATGAACGTTTTTATCTCCGTTAAAATAAGAAATAGTTAAATAATAAATAACTATAATTTTGTTTTGTTTTAAATGTTATTTTTGCAATGAGTTTTCGAAGAGTGGAGTTCTCTGGAGACCAATCTGGTTGCGGCATCAGGTCGAAGTTATCAATTAAATGACAGTTATCGACTATACTGCCACACGTTAAAAACTTAATTGAGTAATCATACGCCAAAAATGCGTTATACATTTCCGAAAAAAGCTGATATGCTTACCCAGACCGATCTTAACCAAACATAGCTTAGAACCACCGCAAGGAAAATGGCTTTCAAATGAATAAACCACTTTGAAATCGGTCCATTCATTTGAGAGCTACGATGCTACAGACAGACACACACAAAGACATCGACGTCAAACTTTTATTTTTTTATTATACGTTTGTATATAAAATCTATGCAAATGTAATTCCATTCACGCGCGGTAAGAAGGCCGAGAAATCAACTATGTACATGTTTGGTATCTCAGTGTAAAATTAATTAAGGTAGCAAATGAAAAGTCGTAAAAATTATAGCAAACTTTTCACTATGATGCACAAAAACGGCCTTAAGAGGTTATTTGTGCATTTATAAATAATTACCCTATATACCAGCGCATTATATTTAGTATGCGTCTTAATGTTAAGATATCTTAATAAAAGTTAAATTAAGATATCTATGTTAGGCATATTGGATAGTCATGGTGTTCATGGCAGCCTTCATAATAAATCTATTCTTGTTTTATGACACGGAGATATCAGAATAAAGGAACAATTTGACTAGAATATTTAGCGTAAAAAGTGTTATCTCATTCCAATTCAGTGACTCAACCAAGACTGTAGTGGTCTCCCGGGACGAGGAAGAGGTTCAACATCCTCGGCCTTGACATGGTTGCGTAATGTTACCGCAGCAATACCGCGATTTGTTCACTGAATTATCAAACTGGTACCGCCTTTGTCAACTCATACATTTTAGCAGATCCTAATAGTCGAAAATTTTAGGCAATAGGCTAATACTACTGATGAAATATGAGCATATAATATATTGCCTCGGCCAACCTCTTCAGGGGGAAGGGCGTGTATATATAATATGTGAACGTATGTGAAGTTTCAAGCAGGTGAAAATGTTTAATACAATCTTGCCTTGAAAAGCACATTAATGAAAGTCAATTAATGTGTCACGTTAATTTTCAAAAGAAACAAATTAGAACAAAACTTATTTAGAGAATACCGCCGCACTGGAAATTAATATTAACTGGTAGTCAGATACACACGCGTTCCTAAATCACTACATTTAGCTTAAAGCTTTAGCCATGCGTGTCATCCAGGCTTCCATCTACCTCAGTATCAAAATAATTAGAATCGGTTCAGTGATTTCTATATATTTCAAAGCTTAACTCATTCTTACATTGGATTGCTGCTAGATGTTTTATCAATTCCATTTCCTTAATGTTATAACATACAGCGGAAGCCGATACATAAAAAAATTAGCTCCATTTGGTACAACGACCCCTAAGTGTCCGGCCGGTCCGCTCTCCCTCCCCTAACGACATCGTTGGCTTGTAATTAAAAGCGCACGTCGGCCATCCACTGGCCAGTGAAATTCTATTGACCACTGACCGGATTACTTCAACCGGAACATTCATGCAATAAAACCTCACTTACTTATCATTTCCACAAAATGCATTTTGTAAAATGAATTACAAATGCATTATATCGTAAGAAAACTTTGAAAATGTTGCAGAATTTGAATTTAATTACCTTTTTTTTATAAATGTAATTCATTAATTCAAAGACATTTTGCTTAATCTTTCGTTAAGTAGTAGAAGCTGACTGAAGTGAAGAATATTCAAGGTTTGGTGAGGCAAAATCATCTGCCTCCCAAGTTACTAACACCTGATGCCGCTCTCATCACGGCATTAGCTCGATATTATTAGAACGAAATACAACCGGCGACCCGCTAAATATTATATACTGTGGGAGTATGATATACCTAGGCTCTCCTTTAGGGATATATACAGTGTGGTAGTATGTCAATCAAAATTGAATTGTGCCATAATAGCGCGACCGATGTCATAAACAAGCGACAATCACAACTCTTAACAACATAGGCGACGTCACTTGCGACGATTTAGCGCTCTCAGTCCTGTCTCCGGCCAGTGCCGGTGGCTGCGCAACGCACCCTCCTGGAAAAGTCACGTGGGGTTGCGGAAGAGGAATACTTTCGTTCAATTTGGGGAGAAAATATAAAAAAAAATATTAGTCATATATCGTCTTGTAATTAATCTTTACGGTTTTGATTAATTATCCTCCTTTTTTATTATTTTATATCAATTAACACTTATCTTTTGTTAAATTTCACTAGATATTTTATTACAAATATAATAATACTACAATACTTCTGTAATAATATATCTTTCAAATATACAAAAGGGGCTACATTGCACATGTAAACACTGCACTCGAAATCTGGGAAAAATTACATGAAGAATACCGTCGAGGTTAGCAAACTCGAGAACACCTCTACGATTTTAATGTAATTTGTGTAAGTCCAACTCCAAATTTATGTTTTAATTTTTAGTAATAGGTACCTGTCTTGTTCATGTTATCATCAGTAGTAATTTAATTAATGCATCAAATTTTAGTTGCATATTCAAATTTATACTGGTGTACGCTTGTACGTCAAGATAGTATAAAATTTTAGAAATTAGTCAATAGAGATACTTTAGGTTTGATTTGATGTAGTCCGCTTCCTAATTGAAGTATAGACACTATTTGGGGAGTCCATATTGTTGGACTAACAACCCCTCCACGCTTAGCTTGTCAGTGCGTCGCGCAACGGCGACGGTGTTGCGCGTTTCAGCCCGAACTCCTGCCCCACGCGTTTAAACAAAGACTAGTGCAGTGTTTACTGTTTATCTCACTGTTTGGATTAAGTACCGCGGTGATGGGGAGCTGGTAAGTGACGCGTGCCGTGGTTTACTTACATCTGTACCATAATTGCGACGAGGGTGCCAGGTTTTGGGGAATTCCTACTGAGCGCACTATTTATTTTTGTCTTGTTTAGCAATTCCCCCATCAGTATATAATACACGTACAAACTACTTATCTGTACAATTTTAGATGGAGTTTTTATATAGATCGCTGTGAATATCCTGATAATATATACAATAGAGTTGGTATACAAAATGCCATAAAAATAACTTGTATAACTCTCTTCACTTCCGCAACCATTTTCTTTTCATGCTCGCTTTTGTTGTAGCGGACATAAAAGAGGAAAATGAAAAGCATTTTCAGACAAAAAGTTTTACTAATGTAGGTTGGCCTTGTGACCTGCTTGCGTACAAACAGTATCAATGACCGTACGCACATCACTATAAGTACAGTGTTGAAATTCATCTCGGTTCCATATTATTGGCGCCCAAACGTGGGACTTCGTGATTTCTCTGCTATTCAATACTAATAAAATTGTAATACGTCCTGAATTAAAATTTCATTGATATCCCTTCGTTGATTTCAATTATAGTAATAAAAATAAATATTTATGTAAATACCTAATTTATGTAAATACATTTACATTTACATAGCGCCATCTAGAACAAATTAAGGTGGCCGATGAAGCTTTCTCTCATGGACGCAAAATAATCGCGTAGACCGTTCTAGTCTGCTGTGAGAAAACTGGACAGCATCTTGATTTGCAAGGAGTTCACGTACTCGTGTCTTGACGATCTCCACCTCGAATGGTGATGAGATTGGACCCCTGTTATGTGTCGCAGGTAGCTAAATGCTGCATCAAAGTCACCCCTAATGCATCCCAACCGGGGCTGAGTTACTTGAGGGCCTTGCCACAGCTTGCCACCCCTTTTTATCACCTGGTACCTATATGGGGGCTAAGACATATGTAGCTTGCAACGTTTCACCACTTACTACCTAATTTTATCATCCTTTATCTAATTTCCTTTTAATTTTTAAATTCTTCCATATTTATTTTCTGTGTATTCATCTCTATTTACTATAATTTTCTTTGAAATATATAATTTGAAATATTAAAACATTTTGAAAGACTTCTTTATTATCGTTTCTATTGGTTTAAACTTATTTTAAGGTCCAAATCTTTCTGGCCACGTGAAATATACTCCATATATTCAAAATTCTAAATTTTTATCAATCACGCCTTTATCAGCATGGCAAGAATTGGACCATAAATAAATATCGGAGAACGACGATTATCTATATTTATAAAAATGAATCCCTATTTCCCTTGGTCAGGCCATCACGCGTGAACGGCTGGACCGATTTGAAAAATTATTTTTGTATTGGATAGCCCATTTATTGAGGAAGTTTCTATGAATGAAGCTTTATTTGCAAGAACATGGGTACATTAATTTGTTAGTAGTTACATTACATGATGGTTGTTTCACCATAGTCAACCTTAGAAGTTGTGCAAATATTATTTTATATTAAAACAGTGTTACATTACAGTCAGAGCATATTAGGACAAAACATATATAAATTAATGTCAAAAATATCTATAAATTAACTAATTATGTCAAAATTTTATTTAATTACATTATAACAAATTCCAAAATAATAATACCTAATTCAAAATTATTTAAAATTAAAATATAGTCAGAATATAAAATTAGTGATGTCAACATATTTTTTTTTAATTGTTAATAAGTTATTGCCCCTTAAATTCAAAATATTCATCAACTGAATAAAAACATCTCTCACATAACCAATCAAATAATGTTTTGTAAATTTTTTTTCTAGATTTCTGATTGTTATAGGTAATTTGTTATATATTTTTACTGCCATTGTATAGCAGTTCTTATCACACAATACTAATCTATTTCTTGGCACTACTGGCTTCTGCACAATTTTTCGTTTAAAACAGGCTTTTCATCTTGTTAAAATTGGGAGAAGTTGTCTTTAACAAATCTACACATCTCATACAAATATAAACAAGGAAGAGTCAACAATCTCTGTGTTGTAAATATAGGTCGACAAGAGTCAAACCATTTAAGGCCGAAAATAGATCTGATACATTTTTTTCTGCACAATAAAAGCTCTTTGAATCTCGCTAGAGTTCGCCCATAGTATCAGACCGATTCTTAATACGGAACATACATATCCATTATATACAACTAAAGCAGTCTGCACATTTACTATACTTTAAATTTATATATGCACTGCGTAGGGTACGCAGTGCATATATAAATTTATTTATTTTATTGCATACATTATCTACGTGTTGTTACCAATTACGGTATCTGTCTATTATTAATCCTAAAAAAATTGTGTCATTTACTTCTTTAATGTCAAAATCATTCAATTTTATAGGTATGCAAAAATGTGTCTGCTATTGTCCATATATGTCAAATATCTCATAAATTTAGTCTTGCTACTATTTACTTGCAAATTAATAGATTCGAGCCAGTTAGTAACTTCATTTAAGGCCTTATTTGCTTCTAAGCTATACATCATCACGCCACTAATCAGGAGAGCGGAACAGTAATCATAAATGTCAACAAATCGGGGAAACTGATAAGCGACGGGATTAAATGGGTGCCACGGGGTCGGAAGTATGTCACGAACGAAGCCGGGCAGGTCAGCTAGTGTTACAATAAAATCCTCTAACAATATATAATTACTACTACTTATAGTATCAAACCAATATTACTAATAAAATATTAATCAACTTTGGTACATTACTTATCAATAAAATGTAAAACGCCTATCAAAATGAGTCACACACAATAAACTTCGTACAAAGACGAAAGTAACGAAGTCAGTTAGCTGATAGAAAAACTTGACAATGGAGCAGCGCATCGATTATATAGATGACAATAGTGAACTGACGTCGATTTCAATAACTAACCAACCTTTCTGTTTTGACCAGGTTTCGTGACAAAATAAAAATTACATACTAATATGTATGTACTAATAATATATATGTACAAAATGTATGTATGTATGTATCAATTCATAATACTTCTAAAAACCTATCAAAGCTGACCTCTGTATCCCAACTTTATTGGATACTAGCTGATGAAGTTTTCGTATTCGTATAACCCTGAACTAATTGAATATCCAATATAGCCTATGTTACTCACGAAGAAAGTAGCTTTCTAATGGTAAAAGAATTTTTAAATCGGCCCTGTAGTTTCTGAGCCATATTCATTATAAACAACCTTACAAATCTTTCCTCTTTATGATATTAGTATAGAAGTATAGATATTTTAAAGTTAGACTTCGCGGGCATCCGCCGCCGGGTTACGTGAGAAACAAATGAATGGCCATGCCGTCCCCACAGTGACCTGGTAAAAGAGGAAGACCAAAAGGCGGCGGGCCGTCGGCACATAGACAGCTTAAGAGATGATATGCGTGCCAATGGTCTTACTACGGGGAATACCGAAGACTGCGCGAAGTGGAGGAGACAAAGTAGAAAAGTGGACCCGGGACGTCGCGAGACGCAACTGGGATAGACGATCGGATGATGGTGATTTGAAAGCTGGGATGATATAAAATCTCGTAAATTGACTACCTATAGCTTTTAAAACTAACTAAATTAAAAACTATGACAAGAGGGTGTTCACTTTAAGCAATGGACCTCGCTTTCACTGCTAGGTCGCGTACGGCGGAACCCATTAACATAGCATTTTACTAGCAAGAATGGTGTGTGTGCGGTTTCATTTATAGTAATCCAAACTGCGCTCGTGGGTTCTTATGGCATGCTTGGTAACGGACTCACGATCAGAAATGCTGAATATCGACAGAAAAGGAAGAAGAAAGGTGCACAGCGAGGGCTATTTATGTAAACAGTGAAGGAAACCTGGAAATCCCTGTATATAATCTTAATATGTACAAGGCAAAATCACTGACTGACTCATTGATCACGAAATCTCCGAAACTACCAAAGCTATGAAGCTCAAACTTCGCATGGAGATTCTTTTTAATACGTAGGTTTCCGTTAAGAAGGGATTTTGCGAAATTGTACCCCTAGGGAGTAAATAAGCGATAAACGGTTGTATAGAAGTTCGACATTGTCAAAGTTAGAAACATGAATTTATGTACACCTGTTTTTAGTTACAAATAAATGAGTTCGTGTATCGCGGTTTTGCAAAATTTTACCTAAAAGGGGGTTAACAAGGGCTGAAAGTTTATATGGAAAAATCTTCATCTTCAAACATAGCAACACCGAATTTCTTATACCTGCTTCTGTATAAAAAACAATATTTACGTGTTAGGGAATTTTGATAAATTCTACCCTTGAGGGGGTAAAAAAGAGTTTGTAATAACTGACTCATTAATCACGAAACCTATAAAACTAACAAAGCTACGAAGCCCAAATTTCGCATGGGGTCTTCCTTTTAACACGTGGCTTTCCCTTAAGAATGGATTTTTCGAAATTCTACCTCTAAGGAAGTAAATAAGCGATAAACGGTTGTATGGAAGTTCGTCATTTTCAAAGTTAGAAACATGAATATACGAACACCTGTTTCTGGTTACAAATATGCCCCGTGTATCGCGGTTCCGCAAAAGTTTACCTATAAGCTTTAGTATTAAACCTTAGTGGTTTTTTAAATGCTATTAAGTTTAAAACCATGTAAATGTTTCTTTAATTGATAAATAACGAAACAAAAAAAAAGGATGTAAAACAGAGGTTGTATTAACTGACTCATTAATCACGAAATCCATGGAGCTATGGAGTCCAAACTTAGCGTTGGGGTTCCTTTCAACACGTAAGTGCCCCTATGAAGGAGATTTGCGATTTTTACCCCTAAGGACGTAAATAAGGAATAAAAGATTGTATTGAAAGATTGTCATTTTCAAAGTTAGTAACATGTACTTACGTACCTACACCTGTTATAGAAGAATGTCCTAAAGCCTCTATTACCATCGAGTTTGGTGTTCCCACGGGAACCGAAACTATGTCAGTAAACCACGCACAGCCTAAACATTAAACATGGAAACCTGAAATTTGGCGAATGTATACTTTAAGTGTTGTTTGGATAAGCAATAAAAACGAGATTCTCGATATTTCCATGGAAACGATTTGGAATCATGGAACTACGCGGATGGAGCCACACACAGTCTAAACTATCAAACATAGGTACATACCTGAAATTTGGTGAAAGTATTTATTAGGTATCTACCTTGAATCAGCACTAAGAAAGGAACACCCGGTATTCCCACGGGAACGGGAACTACGTGGGTAAAACCATACACAACCTAAAATTTGGTGATCGAATTCTTTACGTACCTACGTTAGATGGGCACCAAGAAAGTTTTCGCGCGGGAAAAAGATGTTTTCGCGCGGGAAAAAGATGTTTTCCCGGGATATAAAGTACAGTACAGGTTATTCAGTTCAAGCAGTTATTCAGCCCACGTGAATATTATTCAGTTGTATACTTACTCAAATCATCAACAAGTATTCCGATTTTTTTGATTTTTTGTTGTTAAAAAGCGAATACTTCAGAAGTTGTTTTATAAGAATAGCCTACGCACCCCTCTTTAACTTAATGTCTCTTTTTTGCCTGTTTCTCTTATGTGGCGCAAACGAAGTTGCGCGGGTCAGCTAGTAATCTTAATAATCTTAATTTTATACTTATTAAAGCTATGCTGCATTGTGGTTTTATATACCCATTAAGTAATGGGTGCGATAAAACCACAATAGGTCTTAGTAAGATTAACCTGTTCTCGGGCTAAATAGGTGATAGAGCATGAAACAGGCAAAAAAAAAATTTGCTCGAATTTATTTTTTTAATTTTACATTTTTTGGTCTAACTATAATGAACACAAAAACAATAATAATCTAATACGGTGCAGTCGTTCGGATGTTATATGAAGTATGTACTACAACTATATAATTCAAGCAGTACGTTAAAATAGTTATTATTTTTATTTAAAACAATAAATATCTATTTAGTTCTAGCAGGTTGCTGGAGTTAAAATGACCCTGTAGTAGAAGAAATTGTGAAAGTTTGTAAAGGTGTTTGTTAATCGATCACGCTCTAACCGGGAACACATTTCTGTAGGTACTTAAAAGTAACAACGCGGGCGGAGCCACGGGCATCAGCTTGTCTAAACTATATGCAGATAAATAAAAGCGAAGTGACTATTTGTAATTTTAAATTTGCAGCTATTCACTAAATACTTATGAAATTATTAACGGTACTAACATAAAAAACTTTTTTTTGTCTCTCTCTTTGTTTCAACTAATATCTAAAGCGGCTGGACCCATTTTAACGAAACTTTTACTAGCTGATAGCTGATGTAGTAAGGTAGTCTAAATTAGTGTTAGGCTATTTTTTATCCCCTTATTCCCACGGGAACGTCAATTACACGGGTGAAACCGCGAGGCGTTCGCTAGACAGCAATAAATGTAACCGCAACAAATTTTAAGCGCCACTCAAATTAACTAATGTATTTATTCCAAACGATTCATTGATTCATTTCCTCCCCTGACATTTCACCACGTCCCCGAAGTTGCATGTCGACATGACGGCTCCGTTCGGCGGCGGCTTTGTTGCATCACAACACCGGGGGCGAGGTCGTTCACCCCCGCTATCGACCTACGAACACTAAATATTTTTAAAACTACCCCTCTAACCGCTTAAGGCACTCCCTCACAGGTGCATGCGTTTTTGAGATAATGTGTCCCGACTGTATGCTAGAAAGCTATCGCCTGATCTATACTTAATATGTATTATAAAGCTGAAGTTTGTTTATTTGTTCGGTTGAACGCGCTTATCTCAGGAACTACTGGTCGGATTTGGAAAATTATTTTTGTGTTAGATAACCCATTTATCGAGGAAGGCTATAGACTATATATCATTACGCTATTACACTGGGGAGCAGAGCAGTAGTCATAAATGTCGACAATTCGGGCAATTTTTTATGCATTATTGTAGAATTTATAAGCGACGGGATTAAATAGGTGCGACGGGAGGTCAAAATATTCCACGGGCGAAGCTGTGGGGGTCATCTAGTATATGATAAAGTATTTTTAAATTATTGTTAAAAGTCGCATTTTAAAGGGCTTTTTTTTATACCACTGAGGTGACATACAATCATACATGATGGAAAGTTATCTCAGTAGCTTATGTACGTTTGCAACACCAGAGGTGCGGAACTATCATTGTAAAAACTATTTAGGACCCCTTTTGAAGAACCCCGTACTGTAGACGTTCGGGCAAACCCAGACAGGTATTACACTACGAGCCTTTTCAGGTTTTGCGTACCCTCGAGAATTCCACGCAAACCAATCACACCACTGTGTCCACCATTGAGAAGAACTGTTCTTGGTGCATAAGGTGCATACAAGTGATAAATTAATGGATACGAAAACCTGGAACTGAATTACTTAGCCAGATAATTTAAGTAATAATTGTTACTGCTGTGCTTTTTTTTTGTTTATTTCCAATTTTATTGTTCTTTTATTGTGTTATCTATTGATCACTGTAATGTGTTGTAATAATTATTGTAATAATTATTAATTATTAATAATTATTGTAATAATTATTGGCGATTGGAAAAGAGTAGCCGTGAGATTACTTGTCAGATTCTTATTTATACCTTACTTGTTGCTTTGCAAATCTGGCACTAAGTAAATGTACATGTATACTACATTCGTAACATAATGACGTTTTATTAAGAGTCACTACGTAACCTACATGATGGCTCTAAAGAGTTTAAAACTCATTTATTTTGATGAATAACGTAAGAGTGTGGATGATCATTTCCAGGGATGCCTGGAAATGATCTACTGGCAAATGAAATAATGTAGTCATAAAATATATTATTAAAGTATTAAATTGTAAATAGGCCATAAAAAAAAACCTTCCTAAGTTTCTTGCCGGTTCTTCTCAGGTGGGCCGCGTTCCGAACCGGTGGTCACTTTAAATATATTATTTTTTTCTTTAGTTTTAGTGTAAGACAATATGTAAGCGCCGATGAAATGGTCAATGCAAAATAAAGACATCTTTTATATTTTTTGCAACTCATGGACTAAGTGGCTTCACACTTATCTTCCACCAATATATTATTTCAGCAGTGTGTAATTTTTCAACTGCTCTGTTACAAATTATACTTACTTAAACAGTTTAAAGAGTCATTCGAATGCGATAATATTGACGGAGCCATTATTAGAATCAAACCCATTGATCAAGGGATCCAGTAGTAACACGCAATTCTGTTTTTAACGAAATTTCTGAAGAAGTGCTTCAGCTATCACATTATATTTAACTAACGTCTCCTTGCTATTGGCAGTACAAGGGGTGGAATGGTGTAGGATGGACTTCATTTACTAATTCAAATTCACCGAATTCAAAGCTTTATAGTGCAGGATCCAACATCCATTTAAGTAGAATTTTATATTTCTTACCGAGGTGATAATATGGCTAATTAAAATCTTATTTGTCTTAAACCTTGAACGTTTACACTTGTAGATTTACGACACATTTTTCTGTAAGATATTACTGAAAAGGCTTTTAGCCTTTTAGTAATATCTTATCTAATCTATCTATCTCTTCGAACTAATATCTTTTTATTAGCATTAGAGAACCGCCCGATCCCCTTTACCTTTGAACCCTGATGTTAACACACAATCGCCCATTAAGCCACGACATCACTCACTATGCTGAGGGTAGATCCAGTTAAATTTCAAAAATTAAAGTACGTTTTGATTTCCTTATTTCACTGCTGCAACCCTTGCGAAACCAACGTAACCTAATATAATAATATAGAGACTAAAACCACAGGAAGTTCCTTCATGACTGTAAGTAACCAGAGAATTTGATTTAACCCGACGGGAGATACCCTGATCCCTACCAGCCTTGATTACCAACTGTGGTAACATCTGCTCGTTTTAATTAAGGGAGTCCATCCCCATCATCTGAGGTTTCTTCTGCTACAATTACAATGATAACTAGCCCAGTCTTCCCCAGGCCCGATTTTTCGTGTCTACAGAATAGAGAAAGTAGTGTTACTTAGTATCTATCTCAAACAAATTTAAATGCCTCTGTGGCGCGAGTGCATCTGGTGGGAGTGCATCCGACTGCTACGCAAGAGGTCGTGGGTTCGATTCCCACCCAGGATAAAACTTTGTGTGATGAGCACGATGGTTTATTCTGTGTTTGGGTGTTATTTATTTATAATATGTATGTATTTAGAAATATATAAGTATGTTTATCAGTTATCTGGTTACCATCGTACAAGCTCTGCTTAGTTTGGAATCAGATGACGTTGTGTGAGTTGTCCCAACGATATATTATTAACTAACTAAGTATCTTCACGCTGTATCCCTGACAGGGTAGTCAGAGAGGACAGATCGCCAGGCTCTGCGATCCATGCATACTTCTTTTGCTTCTTCAAGATTATATTATTATATTACAATTTACGATTTCAATTACATAGTGGTGTTAAAAGATCTCCCACGATGTTTTCACAGCTTATAACGCTTCTGTAATATTTTTCGCACTAGGTCGCCTCGTCCGTTACGAGCTATAATTTTGTACAGGCTCGTTATGCTAGCAGACAGTGAGTAATGAGCTCTTTAACTCGTTATCTGTCTCCCCTACTGAGCCGCGATGTGCTGATATTAATGTCTCGAAGATGGTCTTCGAAACATCTTCGAGATGAATCTTCAATTTAGTCATAAATCTTTTTACTAGGCAGCCAATAAATTAAGAATGTTACCCACACGGCTTCTAACTGGTGTATCTGCATTCGTAAAATAGCCTAGAACACGTTAAATGAAGTAGATGAACTAGGTAATGTATGTCTTAAATTACATACGTGGACATTAAAAGTTAATGAAACTCTAACCTCAAAACCCGGCATTAAAGAAGGCTCCTCATAACCCGATTCCTACGGACTTCGGCCAGTCATTGTAAGCTGTACAATGGAACTGTCAATGTAGCGCATCCGCTGGGAACTGATTAGTCGCTAGCGCGAGTCAGTACCCGCAGTATTGTATGGCGTGACTTGACTAACGAATTGTGAGAAATGGAACGCTATTTAGTAAAAAAAATACATTTGTATATGTCTAAGTCTGTTTCTTGGCCAATATCTAGGATGTAATCTATTTAGGGGGTACAAGGGAGAACAGACCGCCAGGTGCCGCAATTTCTGCATACTTTTCTCGATTCCTGCAGATTCATTAATCGTTTCATTCATTCACGTCTGGCTGTCAGAATACTTTTGATCTTTCCATTTTTGAGCATACTGTCCGCGTGGTTAGTAACGTAAAATAAAAATAAATATCCATCACGCCTTATCCCCGAAGGGGTGGCAGAGGCATATTATATGCCCACTTTTTACCGTGTGGATTCCTGTCCCACGTAATAGGTGGTGAGCCCATTGCCGTGTTGAAATAGACAGACGCAAGTTGTGGCTACCTGCTGCTGAAGTTTTCAAGCCGCCCATAAGGCCTTCAACCAGGCTTAACGACTGCCATTTTACTGGCAACCGGGACCAACGGCTTAACGTGCCTTCCGAAGCACGGAAACGCTCGCAAATGTAAATGCCACAAAGTGGTCACCCATCCGAGGACCAGCCATAGTGAAAGTTGCTTAACTCAGTGATCGTTTACAGAACACTGAGACCGCTAGGCCACGAGCGCTTCAATGGTTAGTAACGTCCTACTATTTATATTTGGTCTACCCTTTTCCGCCGCACAAGAAATATTCTAAGTCAATCATTCCGCAGTGAACTCAGTTCTAAATTAATTAATGAACCAATTGAAGAGTACCACTACATATCCAGCGAGTGTGTTTGACAACACTTCTGAAGGTAGTTGTAGCGAATGGTGTATCTAAGAATTGCAGCAACTGGAGATCCATGATATCTGTCCCCTCAATGGAAAGAGGCATGCATTATGTGTGAATTATATAAAACTTGGAAGGTAATATAAATGTACTGCGTATGTCGTGTGCCCTCGTAACTGTCTATCAGTATCGTACCGCTGTCAAGCAGAAACAGGATAACAAGGCATCGTAAAAATGGCTGCCATTTTAGTCTTGAAATATTGGCGGGAAAAATTGTCAATCATGATAACGTTTGCGGTCTGATCCCGTTCATTCATTGCCAACGGTTATCGTATCATCAGTCATGTACTGCGTTCACATTTAGTGACTACGTTAGACTAGTACAATGGATCGTTATGCTACGTGGTTTGGCACAATTATTTGTTAGGTAATTTAGCTCTGACTGGGTAATGCCTAATCTACAAAACCCCCTGATCATCAAATATTCGATAGATACGACTTGATTGCCCAACGCTGCGACATAACCTTCCTATAGGTAGGTGACAATTGCGCGCCAAATCTAATTTGTTCCCTCCGGTTCCCCCGCTTCTACTCTCCAGACACCCCCTCACCCACACGCCCCTGCAGCCCACATCCACCTGCCCTCTCTCAAGCATTATGTGCTTTTAATAATATCATATTGATGGTTTCCATTAGAGGTTCCGATAGTTTTATCAATCGGTCTGTGACTCATTGGAAAAAATGCGTTAAGATTTATTAGTGGTTTATAAATACATTTTACCACCCTTTTATTACCCTTTTTATTTTATATATTATTTTATTACCCTGAACATAATTAAATTATCTACAAAAAATATTTCTTTTTGTTACATAAATGTTAATCTAAAACAGAATGTAAAAAACATCTCACGAACTCATAGTAACTCTTTAAGTTTTACTCCGATTGTATCTAAATCATGAAGACCTCGTTTCTGCTCTTACATTTCCTATTCTCTCTATCATCAGCATCCCTGATAGACCCTGATAGACCATGTGTAAAAGTGTCATCCTCTATAATGTCACAATGGTGACCAAAACTGATTCAATGGAAACGAAAAACGTTACCTACATTATTCTAAATATAAAGTCTCAATAGTCAAATTTCCCTCATGCCTGTAACACGAGCGCTATCTACCACCCTGGCTGCAATTAATAGTAAAGGGGGAGACTGGGATGCCATGATTACCGGTCAGACGGCTTGGTACTTTCAATAATTTGCTAGATACACCGAAACGTGCAGTCCGCCGGCAGAAGAGTGTATTTCAGTTCTGTTCACCAATAGGTTTTTATTGCACTGAAGTTACAAAAGCTATATACATTGTACTGGAATAAAGCAAATGTTACCAGTCGTTGTTTGTAGTGTTATACTAACTGAATCAGTGTGACAGCGTTCTTATTTAACTTGGTTTACTATTTATAAAGTTAGAATTACATTGTGAATAATGAGTCAGCTAATACACAAAATAAATAATAGTACTGCTAATATACAGCTCTTGAGTTACTTTGGAAGTGAATTATCATAGATAGCAATAAAGTGTTTTTATCAGATACGCTCAATCAGTGCCATATTGATAGATAACGCTTCAATTAATTAAAATTACACATATTCCCAGTTGTAAAGTTAGGCGTAGATATAGTTCTTATGACTGTCCTAATGTAAAAATACATTCACCAAACTTAGCTTAAGTACCAACCGAGTTGTGTGTCATAAACACGCAAGTCGATGCAAATGAAATGTCAACATAGGCGATGCTTAGATCAAAGAGTTTTATAGGTATGATTGACTTTAATTGTGATTGGTGCAAATGGGCATTAGACTCTAACAATAATAAACCGTGAATGGTTCGGCAACTCGCCACGGCTCGTGTGAAGTGTCCTTCCACCATAGATCTACGTTGGCGTAAGGTATCGTTTCTGAGTGTGCGCTTCCATTGCTCTGCCACGGAGCCCGATCAAAAACCTCCGCCATAAATTTGTCGGAATTTGTCAAAACTGAATGCAACAAACCAAAAAATTGTCAAAGTAGAAATAAAGAAGGATTGGGTGATGAAAGGTGGATCGGTGGAGGGAGGATTGCGCAGCCACGGAGAGAGAACACTCTTTGAAAACGTGAAGTCTTGCAAGACTCTTGTAAAACTTTTGATGTGACAGCCATCAATTTTTTTTTATAAAGTTTACAAATCCCCGTGTAGGTTATGCCGGAGTCGAACCGACTAAACCATATGGTCCCCCTACCTATCTGTCTAGTTCCGGGCATCCTGGGAATAATAATAAGTATACGAAGTTGTGAGATGTGTGTGACAGATTGCCAGTTCATCCTCTAAAAGCATTAGATAAGCTATTTACGTGAATGAAGTCACAAGTTCGCAGCAGCCGGTCGTAATTCATTTGGTACATGTATCGCGACACATAGGATGTGATATATTTACTGGTTGTTTTGAACAAAGTGATTTAGAAAAATATTAGGTAATTTGTAGCACATAAATACTCGTATTGCTGGGAGGTTCGTTTCTGTTTATTTCAGAATCCTTGTTCGTGTCCAATCCAAAAATAAAATGCTGTTCTAGGGAACAGCATTTTATTTTTGGATTTTTATCTTCCTTGCTGCTAGTGAATTTAAACGACTCCGCAACAGTTCCCTCTTAACCAGACTCCTCTCAAAAACAAAGTGTCGCCGCGTTTGTCTGTCTGTTCGCGATAAACTCAAAAATTTAAAAAACTACTGCACCGATTTTTCTGTTGTTTTCATCAATGGATATAGTGGTCCTCGAGGGACAAATTATATACTAAAACGTATATAATTTATTAAGTTTTGTTTATTTTGGCTAAAATATTAATATTTGTTGAAAGTGTCGGAAAAATAATATAACATCTGGGAGCTTTCAACAAAAACGCTGCGTAAACCATTTGAAATATACCTAACATATGTCTATCGAGTCTATCTCTTAAAGATCTTACTATAACATTGGGGCAAACGAGTACGGGAAGTTTTTACAATGTGGGCGAAGCTGCGGGCATCAGCTAGTAGTAGTAGTACCTACCTATAAAGAATAGCAACCTCCAAAATCATTAAATCGTCACGACACTTCAGACATAAGTACCTATAGAAAAATACTGTAGTTTTCTTCTTCACTATATCTGACACCATCAAATTTGTTTACTTAAGCCTAGCCATTAGGAATCAAAAAGGTGTGTAAGCAAACATGATACACAGCGTTCAGCAGACTCATCGAAAGGTTGAGTCAACAAACAAGGAAAGTGCGGTGCTCGCCATTAACACGTAACTAATCACAAAAAAAAGCAACCAAGAGGTTGCTTAGTAGGACCAATAGTTTTAATTAAGTTTTAAATAATGTAATATCATTTTTTATTGTGATATTCCTTATTTCTTTTCTTTATTTTGTTTAGTTTATGTTTAGTTTATAATTAATTTAGTTTATTTTATATGATTATATTTTTTTTATATTTCCGCAATTGTGTTACACTTCTATGTATGATGTGACCTTAAAATGTTGTGCATTAAACGATATATTAATGTTGTACTTATAATTTGAGTTAGGTATGTGATAATGTAACAACAACTGTTGTTACGTCACAACACATAATCCCCGTAATCCTCTCTTTTAAGAGCGCCGGTGCCGCAGTCTATGGCATTCGTTAGGAAGACGAGGTAATGCCCTCTCTTTCCACCCCTTACCATCACCTCCCACACGATCTCACCCCTCGCTGTTTACAGGCCGTTCAAGATCTGAATATGTATCGAACTAAGTATGTCACCGAATGACGTTATTACATATTCTATTATACTAGAATTTCATTTTCAAAACAAGAAAATTTAAAAAAATAATGGTTAAAACTTTATTTAAAACAATATTTTCACACCAATATTACTTATAAGACAGCATAAAAACTTAGTATTTAGTAGTTGATCAATACTACAAGTTATTAGAAAGCTTGTAAATATATTGAAAAGAATCTCTGTATATTTGAGTTAAGATGTTGTTTTAGAGTTGTGTCAATAAATGTTTGTTTGTAAATAAGATGCATACTATTGTTACATAGGGACCAAGTTGTTATATAGGGAAATGGAATGAACATTCAGTGCATTTTTTTTTAGCAGGTACTTAATTACCGAAATTTATTTAAAAATTAAACTACATATAACTTAAATTCGTTTACATCTCCGTATCAAATACTGACCCTAAAGGATTATATCAAAGCGCCAGCTTATTTAGTACGAATGATGAGTCCACATACAGCCTATAAGTCGTTGCCAATAAAGCAAACATCTACCGTAGACTCGTTCACACCCCGACTATTATATCAAGACCCTTAATATAGCCCCTACGTTTTTATTTTTACCTACCAGTAGACAAACATATTGAGAGCTTGAGGTCAGCGTTAAATTGTCAACAAGTCACGTGGTAAACAAAGGGTTCGACCCTGAGCAGCGACTAATTATAGGGCCATCGTCGACGGTTAAATGTTTATGTTACGAAGAGATGCGGTTTCTGGAATATGGACGTCCGTTTTTTATAGCAGACACACATTATTGTGAATCCTTTTTTCCCTCAATGGGTTAGCAGAAACAACCATTTTACATTTTGTGAGTTGTATAATTATAGTCCCACGTAATAAGCGGTAAGCCTATTGAAGTGCTGGCTCCTAAGGCCTTCAACTTTGTTTAACGATTGCCATGTTACTGGTAACCGGGACCAACGGCTTAACGTGCCTACCGAAGTAGGGAAACGCTCGTACATGGCAATGCCACAAATCCTAACCATTCCTTAACTGTACCTATCTCCCTACTTAGAACCCTACAGGACCTGGCAAGCCGCCAACAGTCTGATATTGTTAAGTACTACAAAGTTTAATCAAGGTATTTCGCTACACAAATCGCTTAAATTACTAAGTGAGGTATATACGAATATAGTTTGAATCTATGTACAAGCTTTTTGTCATTCTTTCCTAATTCTAAATTTTGTCCCACATGCATGACTACAACTTGTAAACTACACTTAATCCTATTACGTACTCGCTACATTAGAATCTAACCATCAATCACACAAATAAAACTACTGATCGTAACGAATGTTTGCACATTGTAAACGATAACTCTCAACATATTCCCGAAAGCAGGGAGTCACTTGCAATAAGCAAAAGTTATAGATGTAGAAACGCGAGGGAGCCAAAGACGAGCCCTGAGGGACGCCGGTATTTCATCCACCCCATGCGTCGACTAGTTGGAGATTTTTATGCAGAGCATAGAGGGGAGTAAATGCATTTATCTGAAGGGACGTCTTTGAAGTCGCAAACTTTCGATTAAAGGAAAGGGAACGATGCAATGTGGTTTAACTGTGTAAAAAGCTTCGAAGCGTGCAATTGTTACATTTTATTTATCGTGAGCTCGCTGTATGTATGTTTACTTTTATATAAGTATAAGGATACATTCCTAATATAATCATCTCTTAATTATTTTCCTTGCTTCACCACGGTATTTGCACATTGCTACGAAATAAGAATTTTTTTAAGTGGAACAATGTACATGTTCACGCGGCATTCGTGATAGGAACTTGCATCTTTTTCCTTGCCGGAAAAGTTGCTTTTTGACCGCTATAACTATATCATAATTTATTCAATATTTTAAAAAATTATGATATACTTAGTTAAAAAGCTAATTGCTTTTAAAATTTATTTCGAATAAAATGATTATTTCAGTTTTTCGTAATCAGTTACCAATAACAAATATTTTAAAATATGCTAGAAAGCCACTAAAAAAGTTCACCATGGAACAAAATGAAATGTTGCTTCATTTTATAACAGCTTATTAAAAAAGACTAATGTAACTAACTAACAAAAGACTAATCGATTAGGCTTTAAATCCAGAGTCCAAAGAAGAGGTGTATGTGCTTGACTCGATTGTTACAAATAAAGAAAGTCAAGAACGTCAAAATTCTCATGTGATTGAATGTAAAAGCTGAATATCAACTAAAATATTCTTCAATGGTAACCGATTATGAAAAACCGAAAAAAATATCATATTTCGTAGCGTATCTAAAATTATAATCGAAATTAGATATCCATTCACTTATGTATTTATTTGTGTAAGCACAGGTAGTATCATAATGTAGTCTTGAATATATATTTATAGATCTAGTTATTAACATTAACATAAGTTCGTGTGTGTGCATTTTATTGACTGAGGAGTTTCTCTCCGTTTTAAGTCCACTGGTACGGGAAAAATACTATTGATATCCGACCGTTCGTCCGTCCATTCAGTCTACAGGTGGCATTATTCATCGGATTTGCATGCAAGTTGGCATGGACAATCCTTGATATAGCTAAAAACTTTAAGCGAGGGGGCTTTTCTATTGGGGGGGGGGGGGGGCAATGGAGGCAAGGGAGGAGAAATGGTAAAAAATGTTTAGCCTTTTTCCTCCATTTACTCCGAAGTCTACAGTTCACAGGACCACTAGTTCTATCCAGTTGTTTACTTTTTCAAGCTATTCTCGCCGGACTTCAGGAACAATGGGGAAACTTTTCTTCGACTCATTCCTTAGTATTGTTTCATCCACTTCACTTCACTGTAACTTTAATCTGTTTGTCCCCAGATGAGATGTGGAGCAGCGTGGAGAGCGTGGGCGCGCTGCCGCGGGCAGTGCCGTGCGCGCGCGGCAAGCACTCGGCGACGCTGCTGGGCGGCCACGTGTACGTGCTCGGCGGACGCGGCTCCGGCGGGTCGGTGCCGCTCAGGGATTTCTGGAGATACAGCCTCGGTAACACTGTCTTCTTTATTTGATTGATAACTCATCCTACCAATATTATAAACGCGAAACTTTGTAAGAATTTATGGATGTATGATTGTTACTCGTTCACGTAAAAACTACTAAATGAATTTTGATAAAACTTGCATTTGTTTCGCTTTAACATCAATGAAGCTTTTGTTACTTATCTTTAAAATCAGCAATAAGATGAAAGTTTACAATAATATAGGTTACACATCAGAATAACACATAGTTAGTCTACTTTTTATCTCGGAAACAAGTTCCTGCGGGAAACGGGAACGGGAATCCTTCACTACGTGCGGAGCCGCGGGCGTCAACTAGTATGTACTTATGTACTGCAACGGGGAAGAAAGCAACATTGCGTCCTTCCGAGTCTTGAAAACGTTTTGTTTCACTTTGATAGCAATCAAGCTTTTGTTAGTTATCTTTAAAATCAGCTACAGAAAACACCATCTCGAGAGCAAATAAAACAATTTAGTAGCTTGGCTGCTAGCTCCACTTTACACATTTACCTATGTTTTGAAATCCATTTTTTTTCAATGACTGAACTGTAATTTAGTACATAGATATTTAGACCGGCAGTGTATTTGCATGTCGATAATGATAGTAACAAATTTAAACGTGTTAATCTTAAACCCTACGTTATTTAAACGGCGGGTTTCCTTTATAATAAAAAAATCCCAAACATGCTTATGTCGGAAGCAAGTTGACTTTAGTTACCCAACAAACAAGATGACCTTATAAAGTTGATTCTATAATGTCTTAACCATTATTGTAGTTTTAAAATGACATCGATTACGCCAATGTGCCTTATAATGACATATTAAAAGAGGATTTGGCTAATATTACCTTAATTCTTATAATTAGGTTGGTTAAACGTTTATAACCCAATTAATATTTGACTGCCTCTGTGACGCAGTGGGAGTGTATCCGACTGCTACGCAAGAGGTCCCGGGTTCGATTCCCGGGTCGGAACAAATATTTGTGTGATCCACAAATGTTTGTTTCGGAGTTTGGGTGTTTCCTTTGTATAATATGTATGTATTTAGAAATATATAAGTATGTTTATCAGTTATCTAGATCCCATAACACAAGCTAATATTAGCTTACTTTGGGCTAGATGGCGCTGAGTGAAAAGTCTCCCACAATTTAAAAAAAAAAATATGACTACAATAGGAATTCAAAAAGTATTCTTATTATAGAGCCTAGTTACATTGCTTTTTAACCGTATAATAATCATAGTCATATAAAGGTTTTGAATATGGCCATTTCTTTTTATTAAGTTAATGCACTAGATAACTATAATACTTTTTAACTTATAGCAGCGATGTATTTGATGTTTATTCAACAAACGAATAATAGCATTTTTCATGATCTTTACAAGAATGCTAGCAATCCAATTTTACTTATATACTAATTATAAAGGCATAGTTCTTTATGCAGTTATATTTCAATGTTTTACATAACAATATTCGCCATGTTGAAAGTTCAGCAGATGTGAATTGATTACTGAGTTTTTAGAGTTTAAATTAATAATAAGGAGGAATAGAAGTAGTGGTTATAAAAGAAAAGTAAAAAATATACGAAAACATTGTTGTGGCTAATCCCGCAACTTTCACTGCCCGAAAAGGTCAACTGTTACCAACGAACCATGCAGTGGTTCCGCAAAAAATACTACATAATGTACCTAATGCCATTAAAAAAGTAATTGGATGCGTGTACATTGCTCAAAAAAATAAAGTAAATACCTTTAGCAATCAATCAAATCAGCCTATGGCATTCCACTACTGGACGTGAGCCTCTCCCAATTCACGCCACATAGTCCTGAACCTTCCGCATCCAGTCCCTCCTAGCGATATTTTCCAGGCCGTCGCTCCATCTGGCTGGGGTCGTCCTACAGTACGTTGGCCGAGTCGCGGTCTCCACTCCAGAACTCGCTTACTCTATTGGCCATCGGTTTTTCTACAGATGTGACCAGCCTATTGCCACTTTAATGTACTTACCCAGCGAGCTATGTCGCACTTTGGTCCTCTGACGGATACGCTCTTTCCGAAGTTTAAGTAGATATGCATTAAAGAAATTGATACTGGACATTCCTGGCATAATTGATTACTTGTACAATTTCATGTGCTGACATTTAATGTTAATTATTAAATATAATTCAGTATTGTACTTTATACCATTACTCCCAATTCTTTGTAAAATAAAACAAATTTAAAAATCAAGTATTTGTATTAGTCATCATTTTTATTTTATTTCTGGCTGCCGAATTTTTTCAAAATTCCTATACACGTAGAAGGAGGCTGGTTCTCAAATCGGGCATTATCTAAAGAAATTTTGTTAGAAATTTGCCAACGTTATACTACCGTTGTAAAATCTGCGAACAAAGAAAATATTATCTATATAATAGTACGTACCTATGGTACGGGAACGGGATTTTACTTGTGAGAAAGGAACCCTAACTAAATGTAAAATGGCAGAATGTTATGCCACAAATGGAACCATTACAAAGTTTTGAATCTCTTAGTCTCTTTGTAAACGATGTACGAATTGCTTTTTCTCTTATAGTAGACTTATATAAAACGTGACTCGATAAATTAACCATATTTATAACGTATCACATTTTGTCATGCATTTAATTTCCCACACAGTTTTCACTACAACCAAGAACATAATTGACCTAAATTCATGAAATAAATTATAACTTACCGTTTTATTTTTATTAAAATGGTTGACGATTTTCATTTTTTTTTGTTTTGTTGTGTAAATATAAATCACTAAACAAAAATACTTATTGCAGTGTTTTAAACACACAATTTTAGACTGAATATGTTTTTAAAAGCCTTTGTTTTGCTGTTATATGATTTATTCTCTTGTTGTTGATCATAATAAAATGGGTGCCTTTTCGATCGCATAACTTTTTTCAGCATAATGTAGTTTGGCATAACAGTTTCAGCATAAAGTTTTCACGTATAAATTATGATAAGCAGAGTGTTATAAACGCATAATGGTTTTATTGGCATAACTTACTCTAATTTTTTTATCATAATTTTAATCAGCATAAATGTAAAGGGTATAATTGTTATACGCCTAAAGATAATTTATCATAAAATACAAAACGCATAATGGATAATTATTTAAATACTAGATGACCCCAACAGCTTCGCCCGTGGCATAATTCGAACTTCCGTCGCACCTATTTAATTATGTCGCTTATAAATTCTACAATAATGCATAAAAATTTGCCCGATTTCTTGACATTTATGACTACTGCTCCGCTTCCCAGGGTAGTAGCGTGATGATATATAGCCTATAGCCTTCCTCGATAAATGCGCTATCTAACACAAAAATAATTTTTCTAATCCGACGTTCGGGAGATTAGCGCGTTCAACCAAACAAACAAACAAACTCTTCAGCTTTATAATATTAGTGTAGATTTATTATAATAACATTTTTTTTTTAAATATTTATTTGTCTAAGAATATTTTGAGAAATAATAAGACACCATTGTAAATAATCATCTCACTCATAGCCAAGTTTGTAAAATGTAACATATAAAACGATATTTTAAGTGTTATTTTTTTTAGACTAGTCTTGAGCAAAGTCGTAAATAGGTACGACGACGAGCGAAGCGAGGAGGAGTGTTAGGTCACTTGTGACCACAACGCGCGAGCCGAGCGAGCGAAGCGAGCGGGCCGCGGCAGCGGCCGGCGATGCGCCAAAACTGAATCGCTCGTTTTAATCTACCTACTTCTTTTTGTATTTTATTTATATCTTCTATATGTGTTGACATTTTGAACTTCAGTATAGTGACAATCGACATTTTTAATCAGTGGGCATTTCAATATTAGGCAGTTCAAGCTTAGATATAAAAATATGTACTCGTTAACATTATGGTATTCTATATGTATGACTTGTAATCTTTATGCGAGAGTGAGTGAGATGCCAATGTTGTGTTGTGTTGTTGTGATTAGTAATCGTTATTGTAAAAAAAATATGCGTAAACATTTTATGCGGGTATATCATTAAAAAAAAAGTTATGGGAAAATAAAGTATGCCTAATGATTTATTTTGTTTGAACGTTATGCGAAACAAAGGGTATGCCAAAAAACGTTATGCAGTTTTAAGTTATGCCTCTAAAATTTATGCAACCCAATACGGACCCTAATAAAATACATTTAAGAGTGATCATCCTTATTAACGTTATTGATATATTTCTTATAAGTACATTGACCTTGTATTTACATTTTCGTGGCCATTATAAGTTTAACTATCCTGTTACTTGCCATAATAAAACACGTATAAGAAATAAAAGCTATAACTAAAGCAACTATAAGGGGATTATTAGATTACTGTGCTTATAAATTGTGCTCAAACGCACTCTTATTAGCGATAATACGACTCTTAAAAGAGTATTATTTTTGACTTTATTAGCCACTATAAGGAAATATTTTGTTAGTTGGGTAGTTACTAATGGTTTTCGAAAAGTTTAAGTAGGCTCCTACTTATCATTTCGTCATTTCTCGAAACAACTTTCTTTGGCAGCATAGTCACAATAAGATAACAATCGTACTCATTCGTGAGTGGCTGTAGTCAGCAGTCGCTAGCGGCTGGAGAGCCCTACAATACAACAAAAGTATCTTCGGCTCCAGTGGCGCGTAGCGTGATTAATTAGGTCTAGTGCCCTTTAGATATTTACTGTTCAATCTCTTAATTTATTCGCAACTTTAAATGTTAGGGGACTGTATTTAGCTCCGAGGAGATTAAGTGTTCGCTTTAGCGTGTAATGTATTGTAATTTTCTGGCGTAATCTGGTTCTGGTCTTGTTATCATTCCTCATCTATATCTACTTATATCTATACTACCTAATATATAAAGCTGAAACGTTGCTAGCTTATACATCAGAATAACACATAGGCTGCTTTTTATCCCGGGAACAAGTTCGAAGAAGAAGTCCGGGAACGGGAAAACTTCACCGCTGTCACTACACTAGGACCCAGCGGATGACACACCCTTGTACCATTCGAATACCAGCGAAGGCATAGTAGGCATAAGTGCTATTTACTGTATTTACGGGTATGCTTACGTTTCAGCGACGGGCCGATGGGAGAAGCTGGAGTGCCGCGGCGAGCCGCCCCCCTCGCTGCAGGAGCACACGGCCACGGCGCACGAGAACAAGCTGTACGTGTTCGGAGGAGAAGCGGGCACGCTGTCCAACGAGACGCCTCTCTGGATATACGATACCGAGGTTTGTTACTTTTTAGCCTGCCTTCAAATCTTGCTACAACTGTCTTGTGTGTTCTTAGGGTATGCAGTCTCAGTTCGCAGGCTACCGCAGTCCACTGCTGGACCTAACCTTTCTCCATTTGCGCCATAGGTTCATCGATAGACCGGCCAGGCTATTGCCGTTGTGGCGTGCTGCGAGCTCTACGTGGTTTTTCTCTTCTGTCATAGACTTTCCAACATATCACATGCCAAAGACACGAAGACAAAAGAATTAAAATGGTATTATCCGTCGATATGGGCATGTTCGATATTACGAGATTTCTTTACTCTCCCGACTACCTCAGCCGAAAGATCATTATACTGTGCTCCTATACAAATAAGTACTAATTATCCAGAAGCCTCATAACTGCACACAATCTCATAGTTGTCTCTATGCATAGATGAATGGGGGCTGCTCTGTGTGTTTATAGACAAATTGTGTATTCCTTGTTTTACCTTCGCGCTGGCAGCGTAGGTATGTCACGCATCCGTATAATAATCGTAAGTAGTTGCAATTATTAGCTAAACGAATTTATTTATTTACTCACGTGTAAATTTCGGGATAGCCCGAAGCGATAGAGGAGCTTCAAACTACGTCCAGTGTAGTTTCAGACGTAGCTTGACGCTCCTCTTAAAAAGCCTCCGTTAGGGCCTAAACTTGTCGGACTGTGCCTAAATTTACACGTGAGTGAGTAAAACTGTTTAGTTAGTAATGATGTAGGCAATGTTAGTGTCACAGCATTGTACCAAGTAGAAGTTATGGCGGGCGTTCGAGTTTGTGCAGTCTAGAATAGCTTGAGATACTTAGTTTAAAAAATCAACTCCTTCCCCAGACCCAAATTTGGCGAAAATTGCCGGGACACACCGGCAGCGGGTCCATCAGGCGGCGCGGCGGCAAGGAGGCGCGCAGCCCCGGGGAGGGGCCCCGCGGCCGCCGCGGACACTCGGCGCACGCGCTCAAGGACTGCCTGCTCGTGTACGGCGGGTACCGGGACCTGCGGGGCTCCACCAACGAGCTCTGGGCATTTCACTACGGTGAGTGGATTTTATATAAGTAAGGAGGGCAAGAATTTTTGTTTTTTCAAATTAATCTATTAGATCTACTTACAATTATACCAGCGTTTATGTTACTCACTTATCTAGTGATTCTACTCATTTGCAAGTACTGTGTGGCGAGTGTCGCTTATATCCCCGAGCGGAACCCGCGAACAGTGCAGTACGTACGATTGCAGAGTCGGCGTCGTGGCACCAGGTGCGCACGGGCACGGCGGGCCCGGCGCGCCACCGGCACGCGGCGGCGCTGCACGACAACCGCCTGTACGTGCACGGCGGGCAGTGCGACCTGCGCGACTGCGCCGACCTGTGGCACTACGACACGCGTGAGTCGCCTCTCCCTGTCTCTCTCTGCCCCGTGTCCGCCCCGCACCCCACTACAGCCGTCCCCGTCCGCAGTGTCGCGCGTGTGGAGCCAGGTGCGCGTGGCGGCGCGCGCGTCGCCGGGGGCGCGCAGCGGCCACGCGGGGCTGCGCGCGGGCGCGCACCTCTACATCTTCGGCGGCGAGGCGCTCGGCGCCGCTTGCAGCGAGCTGTGGCGCTTCCACTTCGGTAACCGCTGCTAGCTCAGACCTCGTCGCACGGTTTAATAAATTCGTGCCGAAACATAATGTGCTTGTACGTTTCCAGCGACGGAGACGTGGGAGAGGATGGTGCAATCCCTGCGCTGGCCGTCGGCGCGCGTGGACAGCTGCGCGCTGCTCGTGCCCGCGGCGCCGGCGCGCGCGCGCTCCGCCGCCGCGCCCGTGGCCGCGCGCGCGGAGCCGCCCAGCAACCTGCTGAGGGAGATCTCCAAGCTGTCCTCGTTCCACATCCGCCGGGGGCCGCGCTGCTCGTACAACGTGCTGGCCGGCGAGCGCGACTCCACCGAGAGCCTGGTGCGGCAGGAGGCGGCCGCGCTGTCCAAGTCGCACTCGGCCTACGTCATAGACCGGCGGCAGCCGGCCGACGGCGACGAGAGCCCGAGGGAGGGGGACGTCCCGGACTTTCCGTCGGAAATAGCGAGGGAGCCCATCTCGGTCCCGGACTTCGCCGACATGGTTCTGCCGACCCCGGTGCTGTCGCCCGCGGAGGCGACTAAGCTCGTCTACCTGGACTCGGAGGAGGAGGAGGACGTCCGACGCGAGTTGAACGGCTCGAGGAAACCCGACGGGGCCCCGTCCGCGAGGGTGGACGGGAGAGTCACGATGGTCACCGTGTCTGCGTCGGTCAGGTTTACGAGGGACACCGTAGTAACCGACGAGGAGGACACGGAGCTGTCCACGTCGGACTACGCGAGCGCGGAGGGAGTCAACCGACTGTCGGGGAACTCTCTAGGGTTTAGCAATCCTCACTACCTGGGCCCCGATGTTAGAAATTTAGGGATGGCGTTAACTCCAGACTCAGGCGTGGGACCTGGAGATATTGAGCTACAAGATATGAGCGCTCGGCGGGCGCGCAGTGTCCCGCGGGCCGGCGCGGCGCAGCTGCACCTGCTGCTGGTGGGCGGGAGGGAGCCGCCGCACCTGGCGCTGCTGCAGAGCCCGCTGTCCATGTGGACCTACAGGTTGTTGTAACTAGAATTCGTTTCTCGTCCAATTTTAGAACTAGAGTGATCAGAGGCTAGTAACCATCGTCTAGATATTCTCAATTAGATTATTTATATTGAGAGTGATCTTTTCAGAAAATTACGTCCAAACTTATTCGTGTAAAGAAATTATGATGCTTATATTAGTAATACAGTGTGGTGATCTGCATTTGCTAAGAACTAACAGGGCTCTGACTCTAACTCTACTACTAATACTTATCGAAAACACGTGAAAAAAGTGCTCAAGTTTAAAATAATCTTTCATTTATCAGATGTATATATGCACAAAGGCACTCGAGGACATTTGATAGTACATACTCTGTCTGTCTGCGACAAGTGATACATAGCCAGAGGAAACAGTACTCCTACTCGCAACGTAGTGATTAAATACTCAGTGAGTAGGTACACAAACTTTGTGATTTGTCCGTATCATGGTTTAGTTAGCGAATCCGAAGTTGCCAGAGGAGCCAACATTAAGATATCGTAGGCAGGTACCTATATTTAGGTGTACCTACCTACCACATGATCCACAGAATACACAGATGCAGATTTGTTAATTTTATATTAAGTTTTTTTATTGTTAACGATAATTAATTCACTTAAACAAATTATGGTATGTTTACATTTGTTTTTCAAAGTACCTACGTTTCCAATTTTTTAGTAATATATATATATATATATATATGTAGGTACTAATACTCATTGTTAGGTTAGTTTATCAGCGAAACCTGGGTAAGTCAGAAGTAAGTTAAATACTGTGGAGATGCGATCACTTCGAAAATTGTGCTGCGTTACTTTGGCCGACCGAATATGTAACGAAGGGATACGCAATACGGCAGGTTTGAATAAAAGTGTCAGCGTTAAGCTGGAAAAGGGCGTGCTCCGTTGGTTTGGACACGTTCAACGAATGAGTGAGGAGCGATTGAAGAAGAATATATATTGTGTGAAAGAAGAGGACAAGAGTCTGGGTAGGCCGAGACTTACATATAAAGACCACACGAGCAGATTGCTCAAAACGGAAAAGTCAAAAGTACCCGGTTACCCAGACGTGCATGTATGAAGCGATTGATGAATCTACTGGAAGCGAAAGAAGTATGCATGGATCACGAATAACCGCGCTGCCTGGCGACCTGTCCTCTCTGACTACCCCATCAGGGATACAGTGTGAAGTTAGTTAAGTTTTTATGTTTATCCGCAAGTAATCGGTTTACTCTAGCTTTAATTTTGTTAATATATTTTTATCTGCTGTGAAATATAACAACATTGTATAGATGTGACTTGAAAGCGTACTGCTGTGACTCTTATTTCAGAGAAGACACTGTGACCTAAGTTAACTATACCCGACTCAGCACATATTGTTCACCACTTCCTTATTCGCGGCGGAGTTAATATAAGTATTTTTCGTTTGAATGTATATTTAGATACCTAAGTTTAATTTTGTACCTGATGATGATGCTATTAAAATGTTGTACCTACCTTGACTAGTTATCCTTACCTCTAATTGTTTTACCTGTTATAATTTATGACCCAAGCTGTTACGTGTTCCAAGGTGGAAGATCCACTCGCCAATAGCGGCCATTAGCTTAGCTCGGGGTCTACTGATGTAGCATCTGCTAAGACTGAGTAGTGAGTAGCATACTTTATAATGTGTACCTACTGTATTATAGTTGTATGACTTGTATGTTAGTGTTCCGTGTACATGCTGTGTAGTCTCACACTCCGCCAGGTACGTAGATGGTGATGATACGATCAAAAATACCGTCTATTCTCGCGTTTTTGTCTGCCGTAGTCTTAGAAAAGTGTAATAATTATATCTATGCCCTTTATAGCACACTGCTGTTTATTATTACAAAATATCGTTACATATTTGTGTGAAATTATAATACTAAGGTGTGGAAATATCATCTTGTCGCGTTGTACCTGGCGGGTCCCTCAAGCGACCAAAAGAAAAAAGATTTTTTATAACAAACTAGCGACTTATCGCGTGCATTTAGATCAAATACAACATTCGATAATGTTAATAAATGTAGTTATGTCGGAAAAATGTCTTTTATTCCTTTAATCCACACTGCTTTGACTTAGCGTATTTCTAGTTGCTTTCAAATCCATTGTATTTGGCTGAAGGGACCGCAACTATGGTTTTAGCTTTTTTTTCGACTTCTCAACCCTCGTCTCGTCCGTTAGTGAGCAGGTGCACGCTTAACAGGTGAAGTCCAGAGCCCCACAGATATCGGGCCCCTTGCACTATCTCGTCTCTGGCGTCTGTTTCCTTGATGCCCTAATCCAATCAGTGATTCTCTCCCACTGTTGCACAATAGGTAATGACGTCATGACTCAGTGGAATTTAAAGTCGCCGCAGTAGCGTAATAATCCTACTAATATTATAGATGCGAAAGTTTGTAAGAATGTATGTTTGTTCTCTTTCACGCAAAATCAACTGAATGGATTTTGATGAAATTTTACAATGATATAGCTTATACATCAGAATAACACATAGGCTTCTTTTTATCCCGGGAACATGTTCCTGTGGAAAACGGAAACGGGAATACTTCACCACGCGTGCGAAGCCGCGGGCGTCAACTAGTGGTAAATAAATAAAACAATGTGCTTAATACTTTTGTGTTTTATTGTAAATGTACTGCACTATACATGTCACATACAATTTCGATACCGATACTGATGAGGATTCAAAATGAAATACCGAAGTAAATTATCACAACATCAAAAAACGTATTTGGAGAGGAACCGTTTGGAAATTTGGGAGAATACTTATAAATAAACTTATATCTACATTGTATAGTAAATAGGTGAAAGGTGTAGTCCTTAGTCAAAATATTATACTTATTTAAATGTCAATCTTCTTTTAAATTTCAAAATACCAGCACTTTACGCGGCGTAGAATATTCTAGACCGACACGTGTAATCGCACGGCCGAGTATGCTTTGTTTTTGCGTCGCCCAGGCACGTCATACACAATGACAGTTGGAAAGAGACATCTACTAGGTTTAATTTGACATAATGCCATCTCTCTGTTGCACGAAGCTCGTACGCCTAAATATACAGTTCGATAGATACGTAGTGTGCGAGCGAGATAGCACACCACCAAACCGAAACGAATGCTTTTAGTTCAATAAGTATTATTTATCGTTGGGTACTGCAGTTTACTAGAGCGAGGAAGGTAAGATTTAACAGTGTAATAGCATTTCTTGCTCTAGCATACGAGATAGGTGACGGACAGAAAGAGACAGCATGAGACATTGCGATTCGTTGCGCACGTGTACGACGCTCTCGGGCCGACACTCGTGACGGGGTGGGCAGTGCACATTGTACACTCTTAACGTATACAATCATCAGATACATTATTGAAATTCATTATTATTGATCTATTCATAGTTATAATAATTGGTATATAAGTCGTCAAGGGATTAAAGTTGAATATGATAAAAAAAACCCTACGGAAGGGCTGGGTACGACTATTTGTCTGCCCACGTAATGCGGGATTCTTTCGGCCTGGAAGTCTCCGGCTGGGAAGCGTTGGATGTAAACGATTGTATGTTTTTTATATATCCACGGCGCCTTATAGTACATATTTGGGTCAGATTTAGTGAACACAGTTGCGACAAGAAATAAACCGGCAAACGCATTGCACTAACAGATCTGACTTAATCTAGAACAACTTCGTTCGCATTACATTTCTTGTGACATGTGAAAAAGATACAAAAGATTCCCTCAAAATGACGAGAGCTTCTAAAATCATATTGCTGTCGTGAATATGGAAAATAGTAGTAGTTTATTGTGTCGACCGCCGGCGTGTGGTCGACGACTAGTTCTGCTGGTCCTCGTCGAACACGATGTTGTACAGGTTGGAGCACGCGGCTTTGGCGGCCATCTTGCGAGCCTCCTTCTTGTTGTTACCTGAAATATTACGTTAGTCAGCATATTCTCGTGTCAATGTGTCACAAAATTTTGTTTTTATAACGAGTTTTAAACCGAGAATTATGGAACAAAAATATGGATCGGAGAAAATGGTGGCCAGCGTGAAGATAGTTAGTTAAGTTAGTAGTAAAATACAAAAATATAATGAAACCGGAATCGCCTAAAATAGATTCGCCCGCAACAATTTTAAAGATACGATTTGTTAATCTAATTTTATAGTGAATGTCTATCAGCGACTTATGATGTGTAAGATGTTAAGTGACAACAAATGCAATACTCCTATCATCGTTTTATGGAAATTTGTAATGTTAAGTTTATTTTGATATTGTGTCACAGCACCGACTTATGGTAAGTTTAATGTTCACAATATTTTGTCTGCTTAAGTGTACAAGCGACTTTTGGGGCTGACTGTACATGTGTACTACCCATATTTTTGATAAGTTACTAGCGTATTCTCTTTATTATTTCATATTCTTAGTTTTAATTATTGTTAACGTCACTATCAATACGCTTTGCCACACAAAGATATTTAAACACAAGTACTTACTGGGATGACACCCGCGCTGCTTAGCTTGCTTATGTATACTCTAAGGTTGTTCCCTATTGAAATAACGGTATTCGCCAGGAGCATAGCTACCTTTCCCGACGTAGGTGACGCCGTCCACGTCCACGGCCATGGTGAAGGCCGGCTTGGTGTGCTTGTCGGCAGCGGGCGCGTCCATGGGCACCTCGAGATAGGCCAGGCCGGGCCGCATCTGCGCCAGCAGCATCACGGGGTGCAGCGCAGCCGCGTTGGCCGGCAGCGCCTTGCGCGGCGCCTGGACCTGCACCGCCACTGGACTCTCGCACAGCCCCGTCTGCGCACCCACATACAACTAATCTAGAGACTTTTTTTTATATAAATATTGTTAGGACGACTCACACGTCGCCATCTGATTCCACATTAGGCAGAACTTGTACTATGGTAACCAGAATAACTGATAAACATACTTATATATTTCTAGATACGTAAATATTATAACACCCAGACACAGAATAAACCACCGTGCTCATCACACAGTTTTATCCTGGGTGAGAATTGAACCCACGACCTCTTGTGCATCAGTCCGATACACTCCCACCGCGGCAAATATTATAACACCCAGACACAGAATAAACCATCGTGCTCATCACACAGTTTTATCCTGGGTGAGAATTGAACCCACGACCTCTTGTGCATCAGTCCGATACACTCCCACCGCGGCAAAGAGGCAATCAAACGCTCTCATTTTAATTCAGAATGAAAGAAAAGTCAAAAATCTATTTTATTTATGGATCACATCATTGTACATAAAAAAAAAGTACGTTTATAAATTTTTTACATTGTTTCTGCTTTGTTAGAGGCACCATAAACAACAGTCTTTTAAATAAGGTAATGCTTATGGCGTCCATAGATAAACAAAAATTTTAAAAAATGATCAAAATTGACACTTCTGACATATCACTGTGACGTGCATGACGTGTCATAATTACGTAGGGATTTGATTTTTTTCTTTTGTATAGACTAATTACTATATAATATGTTCAAATACCATGTAAATAAACCTAATGTAATTACTGGTGGTTAGAAAAGAGTGGCCATGACTTTTATTGCCAGAATCTTCCTAAGGCTCTACATATTGCCTTGCGAATCTGACAGTAAATGTAGTAGCAATAATCTTGACATTCATAAGTGTTACTTTGTGACTTACATGAATAAAGATTTTTCATTTTCAATCAATCAGTCTCTGAGTGATCGTTATAAGCAGGATACCATCTAGACGCGACGCATGATCGACACCGTCTCAATATCGCTAACTTACTATCTTCACGCTATATCCCTGACGGAATAGTCAGAGAGGACAGATCGCCAGGCTTCGCGATCCATGCATACTTCTTTTGCTTCCTGCCGATTCGATTCAGAGTCAGCAGCGCGAGTGCTGCACCTCTGGTGTTGCAAACGCCCATAGGCTACGGTGATCACTTTCCATCAGGTAAGCCGTACGCTTGTCTGCCATCAGTGGTATAAATAAATAAAAAATCATCAATCGCTTCATACACGCACGTCTGGATATCCGAGTACTTTTGACTTTTCCGTTTATGAGCAATCTGGATTATTTTTGGATGTGACCAAACCTTTCATTCAAACCAGCCATATTGCGTATCACTTCGTTACGTATTTGGTCGGCGAAGATTACGCCGCCAAATTTTTAAAGTGATCGCATCTCCACAGCATTTAATTCATAATCGCTAGTTTCGGATATTAAAAAAGTCACTGGTTCCTTTTAGTATCTTCAATCTGGCAATTTTGACACTTATTGGAACCAAAAAACCCCAAAATGTTCCATCATTGAGATCACACATTGCCGATACTAAAAGTAGCTAATATCCGGTGGCCCTAACAAACGACACTCGATGCGGGTGGCGGACTTTGTGCGTTCTGCGAGTGTCGATATCCGGGTTGTCAGCGACGCTGTATTTGTTATTATTTGGCACACTCGTCAGCGAGATGATGAATGAAACAACGATGGAATAATCAGTAACCTCAATTTTGGACTCAAAATTGTTCATTTACAAAAGAATAGGATCAAAAATTCTGCACTAGCAAACTACGTCAACAAGCAATTGTACCACCTTAAGGGTGAATTGCACGAATTCTTTAGTTATAGTTTCCGTCAAAATTAACTTTAGCAGTAACAATAACGGTAGCAATAAAATTTAACAATGATGCGTTGCACAATACTACTTTTTGTTATAGTTAATGTAAATGTAAAATGGTTGCAAATGTAAAGTTACTTTCTCTCCATCAAAATTGAAGGGGTAATTTTTTTCGTTCTGAAAACACTTCTTTCAAGCGTCATAAAAAACTGTCAAAGACTAATTCAAACGTCAATTTTGCAGGCTGATCGTTGAAATTGATTTAGTAATAATTATAAATAAAATAAGTATTTAGTTTACTGAAAACATGAAAGTGCCACAGGATCAAGCTCAATTATTGGGTTGGATGAATACTGTATGAAGTAAGTTCACCATTACATGTTCCATTCCGTCGCGTTGGTTATATGTTCAGTGAAAAATTATTAATATAATATTTTTATTTTCAGAGAAAGAAGTGTTAATTTTACTAAAGCTGAAGTAAATCATTTGCTTGCAAATACTGGTGGATAAACGCAAGAGCATTTTAATGTCTAAAAAACATGCATGCATGCATTCATGGTGATGAAAATTGGTCAGTTCAAAAGGAAAATGACTGAAGAAATATTATTTAATTTTGACTGCAGTACACCTCATTCTTCATTGAGGAAACCGTTGGCACCACCACTAAAAGGTAGGTGTTTTTGATAAATGAATTTATATCAGACTAGCTTCCGCTTGCGGCTCTGCGCACTTTAGTTAAAAACTATTGCATGGCTTTCTTCAAGACTCGAATCTATCTTTATACAATATTTTGATGAAATTTTGACCAACACTTTTGTTTTAATAATATTAGTATGGATGTCTGATCTTTATTCCAAAAAGACATACATATTGTCACGTCTTCATCCCCGAAGGGGTAGGCAGAGGCATACTAAACGCCCACATTTCATTGTATGCATTTTTGTCCTACGTAACATGTGGTGAGCCCATTGCCCTGTTGCAATGGACAGGCGCAGGCTGTTGCGACCTGCTGTTGAAATTTTTCAAGCTGCTCATAAGGCCTTCAACTGGGCTTAACGACTGCCATTTTACTGGCAACCGGGACCAACGGCTTATGGTGCTTTCCGAAGCACGGAAACGCTCGCAAATGTTAATGCCACAAAGTGGTCACCCATCCAAGGACCACCTATACCTAAAGCGATAGTTGCTTAATGCAGTGATCGGTTACAGAACACTCAGTTAGTCCAGGAGCGCTTCTTCAAAAAGAAGTTGTAGCAATTACTTTTTTGTTAAACTGGAACAGTTTTTGACAGTCGCCATGCCCTTGAACTGGAAAGAATTCAGCGAAGTATCAGGCAGCAAAAAGAACTTCATGATCAAATCATGAGACAATGAAGAACGAAATAAACAAGAATTAATAAAACTTCAATTTCAAATTGACATATTAGAAAATAAAAAAATAATATGATAATTAATAAATTGTTTATTAAAGTATTTAATTGTCTGTTTATTTCTACATAAACCACAGAATAAACCTTACTCATGTACTGCTATTAATGTAATCTTTACACTGTATCCCTGACGGGGTATTCAGAGCAGGCCGATCACCTGGCTTCGCAATCCATGCATACTTCTTTCGCTTCTTGCAGATTTATCAATCGCTTCATACATGCACGTCGGGGTATCTGAGTACTTTTGACTTTTCCGTTTTTGAGGAATCTGCTCACGTGGTCTTCAAGTCTCGGCCTACCCTGGCTCCTTCTACTTTCGCTCAATATATATTCTTCGTCAAACTCAATCGTTCCTCACTCATTCGTTGGACGACGACTGTATGTCTCGGAATTTATTCCACCTGAAGATTTGATATTTAAATATCAAATCTAGGTATCTATACTTTACTTATTACGAATGTTTATGCCCACAAGCATATTATATAGGAATATTTGATTATTGTTTGTAGTGTCAAGTTGACCGTAACGTCATTACGTCTGTTACTGTTACTATAACCGACGATATAACTTTAACCGCTAAGATTCAGCTTGTTAAAGTTAGTGTCAGATGAGACGTCATTTAAACCATTGTAAGAATGGTGCAATTCAACTAGTGCTTAACCAGAGATTTGACGGATGGTTTGGCTTTGGTTATTGTTATAGTAAGTTGATGCAATCCACCCTAAAATTCCTAAATTAAAGTTCATGACCGTAACTGTGGTTAGTTCGTTTGCTGCTTTTTGTTTCAATATACTATAATGAAGTGTATAAAGGGTGAATCTTTATGGTTTACACAGTTCAGTTTATGTAACTTCGGCGTTTAACATGTAACATGGGTATGAATTAATTAACTCACAGCTACTTGTTCATAATTAAAACAATAAATTACTAGGTGGTGAGATTCAATCGATAATTTGTTAATTGTTAAGTAATTTGACACTTCTATAAACAGGTTACCTGATAACTGTAGAAAACGTTAAAAACCTGTTAGTTTTCAAAAATCTGTAAATTTTTAATGGACATGGAAATGAGACAAATAATGAATTGTTTACTATGTGCTTTAAAGGCTTAGTGGTGTAGTGTGAAGTGTAGTGTAGTGTTGTGGTGTGGTGTAGTGGTGTGGTGTAGTGGTGTGGTGTAGTGGTGTGGTGTAGTGGTGTGGTGTAGTGGTGTGGTGTAGTGGTGTGGTGTAGTGGTGTGGTGTAGTGGTGTGGTGTAGTGGTGTGGTGTAGTGGTGTGGTGTAGTGTAGTGGTGTAGTGGTGTGGTATAGTGGTGCGGTGTAGTGGTGCGGTGTGGTGTAGTGGTGTGGTGTAGTGGTGTGGTGTAGTGGTGTGGTGTAGTGGTGTGGTGTAGTGGTGTGGTGTAGTGGTGTGGTGTAGTGGTGTGGTGTAGTGGTGTGGTGTAGTGGTGTGGTGTAGTGGTGTGGTGTAGTGGTGTGGTGTAGTGGTGCGGTGTAGTGGTGTGGTGTGGTGTGGTGTAGTGGTGTGGTGTATTGGTGTGGTGTACTGGTGTGGTGTAGTGGTGTGGTGTAGTGGTGTGGTGTGGTGTAGTGGTGCGGTGTAGTGGTGTGGTGTAGTGGTGTGGTGTAGGGTAGTGGCACTGACCTCCTGCTGCTGCTGCTGTTGCTGCTGCTGCGCGGGCTTGAAGAGCGGCACGGGATGGCCCTCGTACTCCCACTCGCTGAACAGCTTGTGCAGCGCGAAGGACGCCAGCTGGATCATGGGCAGCGCCTCCTCGTCCTCGGCGCCGGCCTCCCCGCCCAGCGACCCCACCGAGCCTGGCGCAGACAAGCGAACGTAGTCGTAGCCGCCCTGCCGACCCTTTCAAAACCTTCTAAGACCCCTTTTGAGGAACCCCATACGGTAGACGTTCGGAAAAACCCAGACAGGGATCTCATTCCACTCCTAAGCGTACGCGAAATAAAGCCTCTATCGGACCTAACCGTAAGTGAGCATTATGTATGGAGGATGCATATCACGGTATGGGGCCGAGCGTGCTGGCCGGTCGCAGCGACAGCCGTTAGGTAAATAAACAATTATTGTTTTAAAATAAAGAACAGAAAATAAAAGAGGATAGGTTGATGTCACTTCGTGGAGGATTGGATGGCTGAGTTCCGTGGCGAGGACTTCGCTGCTGATCGCCACCAGTAAAAATCCGGGTGAGATACTACATTGAATTTGCAGTCGCGTTTGTGAACCGTATAAAGTTCCTTGTAACAAAATATCTCGCGATAAACCCAAATAATCATTTTCGTTCAGTTCAGTGCTATTTGTTTGAATTTGAAATACCAGTGTATCCCACGTCCCTAGCTCAGGAGTAGGCGTGGACTAGCAGTGTTTCCAGTGCCGGACAGTTGCAAGCCCACACCTCGTACTCCTTATACTCTTGACTCCGGAAGGGCGTCACACGACACGCAACTGAGTCCAGGTGCTCACCCGCGTCACTGTTGAGCGTCTTGTTCATCTTCTTGATGATGAGGTCCCGTATCGCTTGCTCGGCGGCAGCGTTCCGAGCTGTCAGTTTGTTTTCACCTGCAACGTCACACGGCTGTAAGAATCACCTATAAATTACCCAAATCAAATTACTTCAAGTTTTAATTACAGATGTGAAGCTCGAAAGAGGAGACAAGAGAATGTTAATCAATAGATGACCAAATGTTGGGAAGTACTGACCGAACCCCTTGTACACGGTGCCCTCGATGGTGAGATCTGCACAAAAAGAAAGTGTGTTCGCTGCTTTGTATGTGGTGACAGGAACCTGCTCCACTTTGAATTGCTGAAAAACAAGCAGACGGATGAATTATTTCTCTCATGTTACTTCATTGCTGGAATGTTTTTCATACAATGTACAACACACAAGTCTCACAAGTAACCGTCCTTGACACATATTGAACGTCAAGTGTGTGCCATCCACTTCAAAGACTCACTTTAGAAGTTAAATTATGCTATGCTCTGGGTCTACATATTGCTCGCCTTTCGCGGCGTGTTCCTTATATACTACATAATTTGCTGAAGCTATTTGACGTGATCATTAATCATCGTCTGTCACAGTTGACCAACTCCACTACAAAAACAAACAAATAAATACGGTGTAGGTAGGGTAGTAGGGCGCACTCACGTTGGCGACCTGGTCGGTGAGCATCATCTCGTTGAGCGCCATGAGCGCGTTCTTGGGCGTCAGCAGCCGCCGCAGGTGCCGGTTCTGGCGCCGCCGCCGCTCCTTGTTCGACACCTTCTTCACTGCAACACACACCCACACACTCACTCACTCACTCCTGACCTTGACCACAAACCACTGAGGTGGCAGACAAGCATACGGCCCACCTGATGGAAAGTAGTCACCGTAGCCTATCCATCCAACACCAGAGGAGCAGCACTCGCGCTGCTGACCCTTTAAAAACCTTCTAAGACTCTTTTGAAGAACCCCATACTGTGTGTGACGTTCGGGAAAACCCAGGCAGGGAGCTCATTCCACAACATAAGCATACGCGAAATAAAGCCACTACTGGACCTAACCGTATATGAGCGCTCCGGATGCAAAGTGTGAGGGTGAACAGGTAGCCGTGGGCATCATATCAAACAATCCCTCAGTGCACAGACCATTGTACAGTACAGGCGAAGTCTCTCCTATCACGGAGGAGCCAACACCGCCTACTAGTAGAGGATCGTTTACAATTCTCATAGCATGTTCTTCTACTGAGTCAAAAGGTCAAAGCTGGTATATATATAGTTTACTTATTATCTAGAAGCTATGCTGCACATATTTACCCTGCTTGTAAAGTACAAGCACGAAAGTCATCTCTTTATTATAGTGTTTGTGATATGACACCCCTACTTGGTAATAATCAAACCGTACATACCTCCCAGCAGCTTCGATTTCATCCAATATGGACGATTGGAACCATCATCTGAGGTAACGGATTGATTCATCTCCTCTGAATCCATAGGCATGTCTTCTTGCGCACGCATCTAATAAACAAAACGAAATATGACTTACTTGGGCGAGGAGCAATGTATGTTTAGTTATAACACTCTAGATTTGGCTCAGTTTTGGTCACAATGCTTAGCATTTATCGGAAAGGTAAAATTTTTGTCTACTCACGATGGGCTGCAAGTTCTGCGGTATCGACTTGCGTTGTTGCGCCTGTGGCTGTGGCTGTGGCGGGAACGCCTGTGGTAATACCACATTAATGAAATTATAGCATAAATTACACTAGCACATTAAATAGTCTGTAGCATATAGATGGTTTTAATTTACAGTTATTAAGGACCATTTTTATAATGATTACTTGAGAAATATAGAATAACATATAACAGACATTGACAGCATTAAAAACATAATAGACAATCCTCTTCATATCTGCATTGTCACAAGACGAGGGCTTCGACCTTACAATAGTACCGAGGGCGTACTCACTGGTGAGGGTCGAGCGCTGGCGAGTGCGCGGCGTGAGGCCCCCCGTCGTCGGCCGCCAGCTGGCACCAGTCCGCCGCGTGGGGGATGCGCTCCACCACTCACATACTTGTTCTCACACAAATACTAACACATATACCTACTAGAAATGTCCGAAGGGCATTCAAAAGATTAATCCATTGCTACCTGTGGATCGTCCATTTTTATTGTCCTTGCCCAAGATATACGGGCTAATGCCTGGGGTTAACCTTAGTTGGCTGATATTTTGGAGGTTTCCGGCGTTTTATACTTTATTTTCTGTGATAAATATAAAAGCTCTCGTGGCCCCGCGGTCTCAGTGTTCTGTAAACGATCACTGAGTTACGCAACTTTCACTATGGCTGGTCCTCGGATGGGTGACCACTTTGTGGCATTTACATTTGCGAGCGTTTCCGTGCTTCGGAAGGCACGTTAAGCCGTTGGTCCCGGTTGCCAGTAAAATGGCAGTCGTTAAGCCTGGTTGAAGGCCTTATGGGCGGCTTGAAAAATTTCAACAGCAGGTAGCCACAACCTGCGTCTGTCTATTTCAACACGGCAATGGGCTCACCACCTACTACGTGGGACAGGGATCCACACGGTGAAAAGTGAGCGTATAATTACTCTGCCACCCCTTCGGGGATAAGGCGTGATGGATATTTATTTTAATATAGAACTAAATACCCAAGGCGTGTTAGGACATTTTAAAGTTACATGTCTGGGCCACTTTACACAATAATAGACATTTTAGTAATAATTGCAATTTAGGCAAAGGTCACAGGTTCAATCCCTGTCTCGAATCGAATTGTCTTTTTCCACTTTTTTAAAAATTTATGAGAAATTTAGCAAAATAATTGCTTTAAAAATTTATCAGTTTCAGTAATAAATACTACTTCATTTGCCTTTCCATATTGGTACCTTAAATTGAAAAAAATAAACTACTTTCTTATTTACAAAATCTTCCTTCATCTCGCACACAGTGACGGTGGTAGCACATCACCCATCTACATCCATATTCCTATCATGTCTGTCACCCAGTTAAATTGCAACCTCTTTACTCACCAACACAAACAGACAACAGTTATGGAGTATGTTATAGGTACAATTTGCCAGGGTTCTTACATGCTAGAAATCTGGAGCAGCTTACTGTCTAATTAAGTCTAGAGAATGCTCCATGTTGACGAAAGTGATTCATCAAGTTCGTCAGCATACTGCAATCTCAACCCACTGAGCTCTCCTCTGACTGTGCCCCATCGCCATCTGATAAAGTCTCACCACAGGCGCCTATGTATACTTAATATCAAAGCCACTGGTGGTACACCAACATCATATGAGATGACATACAAGTGTAGGACTTGAATTTGTCTCGTAAGATGTCAGTTGCAGATCGGCTGACTCAAGCACAGGCAGAGGATAGCTGTCGACTTTATAATGCCAGGAGTGGGGCGGATGGGGTACTGCATTATGCTGTGGTAACAGATTAAACTTTATTTTTATTATTAATTATTGCTGGTGACTCTTGTCATTCTGGCAGTTATTAATAAAAAATATTGACTCATGTTGTTCAAAAATCAGTCAATGAAATCTGCCAGTATAACATGACTAAAGATAATTGCATAATGATTTATACTTAACATTCACAGCATAATAATAATTTTATATGAAACATGATGATTTAGTATAATTCCGAATTAAGAACTAGTTTATCAAGCATTGTAGAGATAATTATGCAAATTACAGAAGTGTTTTACTACATGTTATACCCATACCGATAAATAAAATTGAAGTATACGTTTGTAATTCAGAAATCAACAGCTTTTCATTAAATGCATTTGAAAGTTTATAAGAACTAAATAAAAAAAAATTATGGAGAGTGCAGAGTGCTGACCGAAGTGAAAACTTAATTTATTAACTATTTACACTGTTCATTGGTTTGGACACGTCCAACGAATGAGTGAGGAACGATTGACAAAGAATATATATTGTGCGAAAGCAGAGGGTAGAAGAGGTCAGGGTAGGCCGAGACTTACATATGAAGACCACGTGAGCAGACTGCTCAAAAACGGAAAGGTCAAAAGTACTTGGATACCCAGACGTGCGTGTATGAAACGATTAATGAATCTCGAAGAAGCGAAAGAAGTATGCATGGATCGCGAAGCCTGGCGATCTATCCTCTCTGACTACTCCATCAGGGATACAGCATGAAGATAGTTAGTTTTTTTTTTAGTTTACACTGTTCATTGTTGGCACTTGGTGGTTCCACTTATTTATTATTTAAACCTGACCTATTTCGACTTACAGCATTTTCAAAGGTTAGCACTTATTTTTTGTTTCAGAAAACAGTACAAGTGTTTTAGTTCAAGATGTAAATTTATTCATCTAGACACGATCGCGGTCTGCTATATGTACATGCATATATATGCACACACCATAGCTGCGTCTCGTAACGGTGTCGTGAGTCCAGAGATTTTATCCCATCTAAAAATATGCATACTATGATAAGATAAGTTTTCATTTCAAAAATAGTCTGTCGGTTCCAGCAATTTTCTGAAATGGCTGGACCAATTCTAGCCAGACTTTCTGGCCGATAGTTAATGTTAGAAGGAAGTAACTTAGGCTATATTTCATCCCCATATTCCATCAGAAATGGGCACTATGCAGGTATGAAGTCTTGACAGTTAAGAGCTTGGTCAACTAGTACAATCCAATATTAACATAAATTTTTATTATAAAAAATTTATTTGAAGGATAGGTAGTACATTGAAGATCATTGTTTAATGAACATGATATATTATATTCTTAAAATGAAGAAAATAAGTAATAAGTATAATTACCTCTCCCGCCGATACAAACTGGCCTGGTGTGTTGTAACGGCCAGAAAATCTTGTGTTATCTGTAATCAACACATGAAGCAATCAAAAATTATGTTAACCTTATAACTACTTAATACATGCTAGATACACCATATTGTGATGTTCCTAGTAAAATAATTTGCATATCTTAGCTCACACAGTCGGTGCAACCAAGTACAAAAGAAACCTTTAGATATACACATGCATCTCCATAAAAATATATATCCTTCTAGTATGACTACTAGTACAATAAAAATATACATTAAGTTTGAAACCAATTATGTTTTTGCTGTATTTATCCTATTCTTCCTGTTCATGTGCACCCTGCCAATACTGCTAACTTTCTGTTTTTGAACAATCTGCTCATGTTGTCTTCATATTAATGAAGTTTTGGTTCTTTCATAGCAATTTTATATATATAAGTAGAAGAAAATAACAAACGGAATGACAACATAGCACTAAGGCACTTTTTATATTGATGTGTATAGGTTATTGAATGTTAAGACTAAAAACTGCAAACTTTAATTGCACATGACCTACCTATACATAAATATTTCAAACATTCTTTTAATAGAGACACATAATTAACTATATTAATAAAAGTAGAATAGCGGTCTGAACCGTTTATATATTTATATTGATGTTCTGCAAACAGTTTATTATTTACTAATAACCTCAATGCCTTGTTGTTTTCTAAAGGACTTTAAAATGGTAGGATGGGTCGGTAATGCATTGTACATACATTTTCGTGTGTTGTGGTGGAACCTGTAAAAAACTGTATTGCCGCAGGCGTCATCGAACTTTCAGAACGGTCGCAATCAATACAGTTAGGTCATTAGGCGGCTCGTTAAACGACGTGGTAATTTGGAGTTACATCAAATAAAATAGATATATCTTAGAATCTAAATAAGGAATAATAGAAAGAATAACACTATTTTGTGTGACTATTTATTGTTATCAAAGGTAAAACCACTTACATTGCTTATTGTTGTATGCCATTTGACGGAATTGTTATAGCCGCTGAGTTAAATAAACAGCAGATTTAAGGCAGAAGTTTCTGTATCTGTCTGAGACAGTCTGAGTTCACAACCACAAAAACGAATTAATTGATGGAATGTGCCCAATCATTAAGGAAACAAAATTATGAAGCGATATACTAAAAAGAATTAAAAGAACTGAGGACATGAAAGAGGACTTTTCAAAGCAGATTTTTTTAAAATTATTTTATGGCCTGGTTCTAAAGACTTTTTATTACAATCTTATTTTTTATATCATATTTCTACAATCATATCTTCTAATTAGTCCTGTCCAGTCTTTTTCGATGTCGTGTCCTTGGTCTTAGGTCCGTCCTTGCCCTCAGTATAATGGTAATTCTTATACTGAGGTTTTCAGTGGACTTTTCGCGGCAAGAGAGAAAATAAAATTTCACTGCATACATATCACTATAGCACGTTAACACAACTTTTATGTCCTAGTGGTTTCTTCTTCTCTAGCACTCCTGCACATAAAACAAGATAAATGCACTAGCTTTAGAAAATAATATACAGCAAGCGTCCGCACTTGTCACTCTTCCCTCCAAAAGTCTTTTCAAAGCAGAGATTTGTTGTTAATTGTCTTCGCCCATCATATATATGCAATGAAATGCTATTTTCTCACTTGACGCGAAAAGTCCACTGAAAAAAAACCTCAGTATAAGAATTACCATTATACTGAGGGCAAGGACAAGGACCTAGGACTAAATACTAAGGCCGAGATTCATAGATCGCACTAAGCCTTTACTTTGCATCAAAGTCGCACTTTGAACCAGAATAATGTTTCATAGTCGTCTCAAACTCGCCTTTACTTTGCGAAACCCTACTTTGCTTAGTAAAGTACAAGTGCACGATATGGATGACTTTACGCCTCAAAGTAAACTTTGAATGATTATACTTCTGATTTAAACAGTCCTGTAAATAGCGTAAAACTTATATTATAATGGTCAATTGAATTTAGTTGAACACTTTGCTCTGTATTATTATTATATAATCAATATAGTGCTGCCATTGATGAGCAGAATAGGCTGCAATCTATGATAGATGGGTTTGACCAATGTCGCAGAGAGTATGACTTTGGGTTGCAGCAATTTTCAAGGTTAGAAAAAGAGCTTCACGAAGCAAATAATGAAATATCAAGATTAAAATCACAATTAGATAAATCTGAACATAAGTTAGTTGCTTCAACGAACCGGACCCTCTATGATGAATTGTTAGTCGAGGACGCTTCTATGATTTCTGGTGCTTGTTATATGCCGACTGTAAACAAATTAAAGAAATATGTTAATATTAATAAGTATATTAAGAAAACTCAAAAATTAATTAAACAACACAAGTTTTCCTTTAAGTATGAAAAGTTTAATAGCGAGAGATTGCAATTTAGAGAGAAAGTAAAGGCACATTCAATGAGGTTAAAAAATATTATTTTAAGACATACATTGGATGTGCATACTCAAGAAGTTACAATCAGCCAACTCTAGGACTCACTCCATTCAATAACCAAAAAATATGAGCTTTCTGGACTACAAATCCAGCAGCACATTCTTGCTATGGATGAACTAATTCGGTTAAGTGATCAAGTGACAAGCATATTTGTGAGTGTCAGCTTTTAAGCGATGAACGGTTATGTGAGCATTCCTTTTTGAAAGCTGATTCTCCGGCTATGTTGCAAAATAAATCCAGTAATAGTAAAGACTCCTTGAGTGTATCACTGTCTGTAGAAATGAAGCACCTTGCTACTAAGTTATATAAAAAAAATTAAAATTTCAAAAGCAAGCATAATATAGTAATATTTAGCGATGAAAATGGAAAAAAATTAGGTTATTTATTAACTAAGATGGGACATTGCACAATCAACTGTTGTATGCCTGGTGCCTCCCACCAGTACATATTAAAATCAGCTACTGAGTATGTATATAATAATAATAAAACATTAATGATATTTTTGGGAAATAGGGGGAATTTGAACAAGTCCACTTTGGTAAACTATATAAATAAACTGGATTCTTTAAATGTAAAGAAAATTATAATGTTCACACTCCCCTATAGTAACAGTTTGTCACAAGAGGAAAATATTACTAGATATAAGTTAAATATGACTTTGCATACATTATGTATGAATAATAAAAAGTTTCATTTTATTGATACTAACAACTATGTTAGAAAATCATTTTATTTGACAAAAGATAATTATTATTATCTTTCCAATTATTCTATAAGAGAAATAGCTACTTCGCTATCATATTTATTAGATATATCAGCCAAGAACTTGGCTAAACAAGTTGCTCCTATTGAGCAATGTTTATATGACATTCACAATGTCAGTAATTTTACTACTGACAATTCAAATTTATTTAATTTAAACTGAGTGATAAGACAACAGATAATTTTTCTTCCATAGTACCAACATATGTACCTCCCTATTCTGGGGCTAAAGAAAAAAAATGTATAACTAGGGTTTCAAGTAAAAATATGAACCCATCAAACATATCTGTGAATTGTAACAGTATGAAGAAGTGTCTCAACCTGGTGCATCAAAACATTCGAGGTTTAAAAGGTAAAGAGCTAGAATTGGAGTTGTTAATGAATTGTAACAGTATTGATATTGTATGTTTAAATGAGCACTGGCTAAAAAGTCATAAATTCACTCATAGCTTCAATAATCACTAGGTTGCAAGCTCGTTCTATAGAAAGAACTATAAACGAGATGGCTCTTTAATATTAATTAATAAAATATTTAAATTTAAAGAAAGATTGGATGTTGTGAGCCTCTCTGTAGGGCGAGTTGTGGAGATTTCATGTGTTGAATTGAAGCGATTCATTGTGTTGAATCTGTACAAACCTCCATGCGCGCCAGTTAAGTCTGTTTTTGAAATAATGGAGGAAGCCTTAAGTAAAATATATAATAGCCATAAAACAATTGTTGTATGTGGAGACTAAATGATAATGTTTTAGATAAGTCTTCAGAAAGTATAGATTTTCTGAATTTAGCAAAATCATTTAATTTATATCACAATTTTATGGAACCCACTAGAATAACGGCCACTACTGCAAGATGTATTGATAACATATTTAGTAGTGTGAAACAAATACATACATCTATAATCCATAAGGTTGACTCGGACCACACAGGGCAGGTGGTTTCCTTTTGTAATTCTCAAAGTAATGTAAAAAGACAAATAAATGTGATACCATTCAGTGAGAACCGTATAGAAAATTTTAAATGTAATATTACAAAAAAAGTTAAATTTTTGCCCTGTCACGGAAATGTGGATCACTTATACAACTCATTAGTCAACATGATTAATGGTGAGTTCATCTCAATTTTTACTCCTAAGCACTTATCTAAGAGTGAAGGCCTAACTTTCAGTGACTGGGCAACTCCAGGAATCTATAAAAGTCGTAAGAAATTGTATCAACTATACGAAGAGAAGTCCTATAATCATAATCCAAATTTTCAAGAGTTTGTAAAAAAATACTCAAAAACATTTAGACAAACCTGCCTGAAAGCAAAATCGATTTATTTAAAAAATAAAATCAAATATTCAAATAATGTTATTAAGGAAACTTGGAATGTTATAAATATTGAAACTGGTAAATCCAAAGTGCGCAGTCATGATTTTCATTTAAAAATAAATAACGTAAATATTATAGAAGATTTTAAAGTAGCAACTGAATTTGAAAAATATTTTTCTAACATTCCTCTTTCAAATACAAGAACTCTCTCGTCTTGCTCTAACGATGCTGAACAACTTTTAAAACATGGCGTGGGGGACTGTGGCACAGACTTTGAATTTTCAGCTGTTAGTCCTAGAGATATTTTAAAAACTTTTAAGGCAATTAATATGAAAAACACCAAAGATTTGTGGGGTCTATCTGTTAAAACTGTCTCTCATATTATCACTGTAATAGCTCCACATCTGGCAGCTGTGTTCAATTGCTGTGTCAAGTCTGGGGTATTTCCTGACTTAATGAAACATAGTAAAGTAGTTCCTTTATTTAAAGCTGGCGATAATGCATATCCCTCTAACTTTCGGCCTGTTTCCGTACTACCAACACTAAGTAAAATATTCGAAAAGCTAATGCTTGGACAGTTGCTTAGTCACTTTAATATACATAATTTACTACACAGGAAACAGTATAGATTTACAAAGGGTTGCTCAACGGTGAATGCAGGAGTTGCTTTACTCAAAAGTATTTATGCGGCTTGGGAGGATTCGTAGGATGCATTAGGTGTTTTTTGCGATTTATCTAAAGCCTTCGATTGCGTTCATCACGAAACTCTTGTAAAGAAATTACGCCACTACTGTATCAGAAAAAAGCTCTCGACCTTATGACTTCTTATTTAAGCAATAGAATTCAGAGGGTTGAAATAAACGGTAAACGATCAGCAGGATCTCCAGTTGTAATGGGTGTTCCACAGGGATCAATCCTTGGTCCATTTCTTTTTTTGATATACTTTAATGACTTACCTTACTATGTTGGGGATAAACATGAGATTGTGCTGTTTGCGCATGATACCTCTTTGACATTTAAAATTAATAGACAATTAATTAATTATGACGATGTTAACAGTGCACTCTCAAAAGTTGTTCATTGGTTTAACGTTAATAATCTTCTTTTAAATGATATAAAAACTAAAGTAATTAAGTTTTCGACACCTAACGTGAGACAGGTGGCGACCAATGTGCAACTTAATGGATCAGGGTTGGATACTGTTGGGGCTTCTGTGTTTTTGGGTATAACTATTGATTCAAAGTTGCAGTGGGGACCACATATAGAAAAATTGTCAGGCAAATTAAGCTCTGCTGCATATGCAGTAAAAACAATAAGACGGCTCACTGATGTCGAAATGGCTCGAATAGTTTATTTCAGTTATTTCCATAGCGTTATGTCATACGGAATTCTTCTCTGGGGAGACTCAGCGGACATTAATACGATATTTATTTTACAGAAAAGAGCTGTGAGAGCAATATACCAGCTTGGTCCCAGGGTATCTCCAAGAGAAAGATTCAAAGAAATTAATATTCTTACCGTTATATCACAATATATATATATGAGAATTTACTTTATGTGCACAAAAACATAGACACATTTCTTAAAAAAAGTGACATACATAATGTAAACACTAGGCATAAAGATAATCTTGTGTTACATTCTACTTGTCTCGAAATAATCAGCAATTCTTTTATGGGGCAATGTATACGATTCTATAACAAACTTCCCGATAAAATAAGAATATTGTCAATAAATATGTTTAAGACAACAGTCAAGGCCAAATTGTGTAACAAGGCATATTATAAAATTTCAGACTATATAAATGATAAAAATGCATGGGAGTAAGTCGCTCTAAGTCAACACACATAAATATACAAATAGAATTAATAATAATAAAACATTATAAATATAATGTACATTTGTTCAACATAAGTGATCTGAAACGTCAGGTTCACTAATATAATTATATGTAATTTGAGTTTGTTATTGTGTGAGCACCGTCCACATAGCTTTTTATAATTTTTGAAATTGACATGATGGTTGCTGTGCAGTTTGAGTATGTCATGCTCGCCTAAGTGTCCTAGCAGTGGTGGTGCATGTATCGGGTCGCCTTATTCCCTATAATACGGTTGAGTAGGGCGATGGCTGATATATGCGTCATACCCGTGAACGGGTGCCGTCTGTTGGGACTGGTCAGCTCCTAGCTGTTATAGCAATTATTACAAATAATACTATTTATATTTAAGGCAAATTAAGTTTAGTCGACTGTTCTCACGTAACTCCAAGGGAACAATGTAAGTTTAATATTGTAAGCTATACCTGCATTTTAAAATAACAGCTATTTAGTTTCTTGCCGGAGTCTTCCTCATCAGGGTGGGCTACCTTTAAAACTGGCAACTAGAAACGCTTTCATTTTAATTTGATTTTGTTTCTTTTGTATAGACTCATTACTATATAATTTGTTCAAATATCATGTAAATAAAACTAATGTAATTACTGGCAGTTAGAAAAGAGTGGCCATGAGTTTTATTGCCAGGTTCTTCCTCAGGCTCTACCTATTGCGTTGCGAATCTGGCAGTAAATGTAAATGTAGAAGCAATAATCTTGACGTTTATATGTGTTACTTTGTGACCTACATGAATAAAGATTTTTCACTTTCACTCTTAAATGTCATTTCTGAGATGTGTTGACAAACTGAACTCTATTGTGTTATTCGAATTCGATTTTTCTGCTTTTTTTTTTTTGCACTTTTTTTACCTGACTATGGTCTGTGTGAAAGATTGTCTGTGTTAAATAAAATTACCAATGGTACCTACATTGTTTTTTATTGCATTTAAATATCATAACTATGCATTTTCAAGCATATTAAGTGCTAATGTATTTCGTATATTATTTTTTAACAAAAATTGAATCACTAGGAATAATTTACCAATTTTCAAGTAATATAAACTTTGCGAGTAACGTATCACTTTCATAGTTTGCATTGGTTTTACTTAGCTTAGCACCATAAAGCAGCACTTTGCTTAGTAAAGTAGAGCAACGACTATGAAATTGGATTTCGCCAAAGATTACTTTGACATGTGCAAGTTAGCTTTGCGAAGTCTACTTTGATGCGAAATAAAGTTCTGTCTATGAATCTCGGCCTAAGAAAATATAAATACCGAAGACCAGGCTGTATGGACAAAGTTTCCTTTGCCTGGCCAAAATGGGCGAAGACAACCAAAAAAAAATGTCTTTGCCCATCTTGGGCAGGCAAAGGAAACTTAGTCCATACAGCCTCTTCTTCAGTATTTATAAATTTTTATTAATTAGTTTTAGTCATGTTTAGTCCTTTGTCGATATCAAGTCCTCAGTCCTAGGTCCTAGCGTAGGTAGTAGTAAAGCAGTTGATCCTTTACTAGAGCTTACTATGGACATTTGGCACTAACACACACCGCTGTTCACTGCAACATTTTACTTTCCATAACTCAAGCACATTTTGAACACTTTATGTATCATAATCCACCATTATTAAACACCAAATCACGAATTATACACTAAGTAGTTTTGGAAAATAAAATACGGCAACAAAGCGTCTTGTTCAAGAATTGGCGCCAGACGGTCTAAGTAGCGAAGTCTAATAAAAGTTAGACTGTCTGTCTCTGAATATCACAGTATCACTGTCAAATGACTGTAAAATCAGGTTCGGCGACGCTAACTGTCTTAACCGCTGAATATCGAGTAGTGTAATAGGGTTAGACCTGTTCAGTCCACGCTCGCCGCCCGAAGAATATAAAAAGCTCAGTATTTGCATTCTCTATATTTTTTTCTTTAACAGCAAATATTAATATGTGGTTAATATTAACCACCTGTTACGTGGGACAGAAATGCATACGGTGAAATGTGGGCGTTAAATATGCCTCTGCCTACCCCTTCGGGGATAAAGGCGTGACAATATGTATGTTTGTATGAATGTATGTAACAGGTAACAGCAAATATTCCTCCTCCTCCTTCCACCCCACAGATATAGAAAAGCAAGCAGATCAAACATATTCTTTTATTTATGGTGTAATACTTTATTCTTTTCACTCTTGCCATTTGTTGTATAAAGCTATCTTAATTATTTCTGTGTAGCTACATCGAACTCACACTGTGACTGCAACCAGCGTGTAGCCAATTTTTCTACTAATGTCAACCGTCGCTGTCATCTTTGAATCAAAGATTTATGTATCGAAGTGAAAATATTACATAAAATTATTGTAAAATTTAACAAAAGTAGTAAAAAAATATGTAAACAGTTCAATTATTCAAACAAAACATAGAGTGGTGAACAAGAAATCACCAGGAATAACTTTTCATGGATAATTTATGTACCACTTACGACTACGTACTGTTACACTAATATTTGTATCCAAAATGATGAAATTTCTTGGTGAACACTTGAAAAGGTTATTGCTAACTGTTCATAGTATCTGTTCCATAAATCGTTTGGTTGCTGTCGTCATCTACAGCTAAGTTTTTTGTTAATTTAGTTACACTTTGTACTGTAATGCTATTTCAAGTAATCAGGGACGAATTTAGTACAGAGGCCACAAAATGTTATATTTCAATACTCAGTGTATCTAAATGTTATGGAAATCTTGTTTTAGGTTTACAATAATATAAGCAATAAATAACTGTTAAAAATTGTAAAATAAAAGGTTATTGTATTAATTAAAAATAAATATCTTTGTACAATAATGCTTTAAATTTTATCTTATCTTAGACGCTATAAGACATATTTCTGTTTGGTGAAGGTGCTTTCGGTGTAGTACAAATCGTGGGTCTCTATCTCAGAAGTGCAGCAAATCTCACAACAGGCTTGCCTTTGTTGACCGGTTAGTCTTCCCTCTCCCAACTACAGCTATATGTTCGAATGAGGGTCCCATTTCCTATTAGATAAGTCCCAAGGGTCAAAAATTCTCAAGGGTCTCTGCGTATAAACCAGTATGTCCCTATTTAAGCCTTCCAAAAGACAAAGTTTCTTCGTAAGAAAATAAAGATAGTGATGAAGGAGCCAGTTTTATTTTACTAAGTTCATATTTTAGTTAATATTTGTGAGCTCGTAAGAATTAATTAATAACTGTAAAATAATCATAGTATTGCGATTTGAAAGTTTAAAGCGATTTTGAAGTTTCGGGACTTATAATGCCAGTGAGTGAGTCATTGTTTTCTAGAAGATCTATTGATGGCATTTCATCGGAATCCATCGGGATTGAGACAGATTTTGTTCATTTAGTTCGGGAGCAGAGGGCATTTCAACGCCCAGGTCGTCTAGACAGATAGGTGTAAAAGCAGGAGAGCGATTTTGATCGTTAGTTTTGGAAGTAGAAGGAGTAGGGTTCTCGTATGGATCTTCTATAGGGTTTACGGGAAACCGAGACAGAGCATCGGCGTTGATATTGATTTTGCCTTTTTTGTATTCAATGTCATAGTCAAACTCTTCGAGTTTGAGGCGCCATCTAACTAAGCGGGAACCAGGATCTTTGCAATTGAATAGCCACTTCAATGGTCGATGATCGATTATTCTCGTGAATTTATGACCATATCAATAAGGTCTGAAGGTTTTTGTATCGAAAACGATTGCTAAGCATTATTTTTCTGTTGTTGAATAATTCGTTTCGGCTTTATTAAGGGTTCTAGAAGAGTAGGCTATAGGGCGATCTTGTCCAATTTTACCTTGGGATAGGATAGCAGAGATAACATACTTAGATGCGTCACTTGTGAGAACGAATTGTTGTGTGAAATCGGGATAAATAGGGATGGGCGCAGAAGTAACTTTTTGTTTAAGGTCTTCAAATGCTACCTGTTGTTCGTAGACCCAGTGAAATGGGATGTCCTTTTTGAGAAGGGAAGTTAGAGGTTTGGTGGTTTTGGAAAAGTCTGGAATGAAACAGCGGTAATAGGATACGAGTCCTAGGAAAGATTTGACATCTTTAGGTGATTTAGGAATTTGAAATTGGGCTACTGCCTTTATCTTTTCAGGATTAGGTTTTACTCCTTTGTCACTGATAATGTGACCTAGGTACCCAACTTCTTTGCGGAAGAATTCGCATTTGTCAGGCTGTAGTTTGAGGTTATGTAAGCGAAGCCTCTCAAAGATTTTAGAGAGCTTTTCACAATGAGATTGAAGGTCGTAAGAGTAGATTACTATGTCGTCGAGGTATACATAGCAGTGGATTGCTTGAAGGCCTGCAAAGTAGCAGGAGCGTTTTTTAATCCAAATGGCATACGCTTAATCTGGAAATGGCCTTGAGAGACAGTAAAAGCTGTCTTAGGTGCATCTCTTTCAGTTATAGAGATTTGGTGAAAGTCTGAGCAGAGATCGAGAGTAGAAAAGTATTTGCTATAGCCTAATTGGTCGAGAATGCATTACCATCTAGCTTCTCAATCGCCGGTAGTACTGAGCTCATGTTACCTCCATGGGATGAATGTGATCTCTCACTCGAGCTTACTGTGCTAACAGAACTCCTATTTCCAGTGTTTAACATTATGATAGTATACTCCTTTAGTGCTGGTTGACCATAACCTGATAGGATAAGGCAGGGCGACAGTGGTAGCACCACTCTTTAGGATGCTTAAGCAAGGAAATACATATCAAAACTTGGTAACATATATAATACTAGCAAATGGGTACAAATTAACAAGAGCTGCCCCTAACTGCCCCCCCCCCCCCCCCCCCCCCCTGGTACGCCCATGACCACCAGTATCATCTGTGTTTACAGGAGAATGTTTAGGATTGTTAAAAGCGATTGAATATGTATTTATAATGAAACTTCAAAATACAGTCATTTTCTCGGACGCTAAAAGTGCCCTTCAGGCTTTACAGAAATTTCCCTTTACTAGTAAAACTGTTTTCCCTCGTATAATTGAAATCAGAAAATTTATTTATAAATGCTTTTCATACAAATTAAATGTTTCGTTTGCCTGGATACCAAGCCACTCTGGTATTCCAGGCAATGTTAGAGCCGACAGCCTTGTAAATAATGCCGTGGAGTCTGGTGACATCTATCTGTACAAAAATTATTACCACGACCTGGCAGCTTTGCCAGCTTTATATTTAAAGCAGTCCTGGGAAAAGTTATGGTCGATTAGTTGTAAGTCTACAGTTAAACACTATTCTTTAATACAGTCGACCATCCTTTACAAACCCTGGTTCTCAAGATTCAAACTTGGGAAGCAGTCTACAACCATCTTAATTAGAACGAGACTTGGTCACGTATGTACCCCTGCCCACCTAGCCAAATTAAATATTGCTCAAACTGATAGATGTGAATGCGGGGAAGTGGGTGACATCAATCATATAATACTTTCCTGTCCCAAGTATGATCATTCTTTATTATTTTCTTCCTTAATTTCAACCTCTATCCCACTGCCCACATCTGTTCCTATTTTATTAGCATCGAATAATGGTGATATTTACAAATCTATTTCCTTATTTATATCTTCTAACAATATTAAAATGTAAAATATTCGTTTAGTCTAAATCATATATAACTATTTATATCTTTGTTTACTTTAAAAATAAACAATTATTATTATTTATTTTTTTATTTGTGTGGCGGAAAAAAAAAAATAAGGAATCAATATTACTTAAAAAAAAGGAATCTATAAACGTAAACGTAGCATTTTTTTTTAATAATTATTTAATGGCCTGGTTCCTAAGACCTTTTAGCAAAATCTTATTTTTTTTATAATAATTTAAGATTGAAAAATTGCAGAACAATCTTATCTTCTAATTAGTCCTGTCCAGTCGATGTCGTGTCCTCATTGTCCGTCCTGGTCCTTGCCCTCAGTATAATGATGATTCTTATACTAAGGTTGTCAGTGGACGTTTCGCGGCAAGAGAGAAAATAGCATTTCACTGCATATATATCATTGTCTTTCACTATAGCACGTTAACACAACTTTTATGTCCAAAAAACCACCACTTCCGCACATAAAACAAGATAAATGCACTAGTTTTAGAAAATAATATAAAGCAAGCGTCCGCACTTGTCACTCTTCCCGCCAAATCTTAGAAACGTAGCAAATGAAATTATTTTATTATGGATGGGACATGGAATAATTGTTTATATTTTTTTAATAATTATTTAATGGCCTGGTTCCTAAGACCTTTTAGCAAAACCTTTTTTTTTAGATCATATTTCTTCAATCTTATCTTCTAATTAGTCCTGTCCAGTCGATGTCTTGTCCTCAGGGTACGTCCTGGTCCTTGCCCTTAGTATAATGATGATTCTTATACTAAGGTTGTCAGTGGACGTTTCGCGGCAAGAGAGAAAATAGCATTTCACTGCATATATATCATTGTCTTTCACTATAGCACGTTAACACAACTTTTATGTCCAAGAAATCACCACTCCCGCACATAAAACAAGATAAATGCACTAGTTTTAGAAAATAATATAAAGCAAGCGTCCGCACTTGTCACTCTTCCGCCAAATGTCCTTTGATTCCTTAACTTTACTATTTTATCATGAGTTGGGCAAAATCCTCTAATCGAGAAAGCTCAAGAAGAAAAAAGAAAAAACACCCACAACTGCAATTTGTAATCATGTATTTGATTTGGCTATACAATGCAAATTCAGCAAATTAATTAATAAGATTTAGAAATCTTTAACGCTTGTAAAAAGAATCGCTCCAAGAATACAGGGTCTCGTTCTCGTAACATTGTACTCATATACAATTGCCTACTGTTGTTACGAACGGCGAGGACGAGGATGTTATGATATTGGTGACCAGTAGCAAAATGATAGCTTGTTGTTAAAACTTGTGTAAGTTAAAATGAGTGAAAAATGTACTCCAACACTTGTGCAGCGGCCGTGGTCAGTGTTAAATTAACCTAATGCTGATATTTGGGATTTCTTTAATGTAAGTGCAAGTTTTGTTTTTAGTATCTTGTTTATGTCTTCTTGTTTGACATCGCTATGTCGCAACAATCTTTGGTATTGCGAATAGTGTAAACAGTCCGATAACTCGAGAAAGCCTAAATAAATTTGTCGTCGTGGAGCAGCGTGTTGAATAATTATCTTTTGCTATTATAATAGTAATGATAAAACAAAAAATGTGTAATAGCTAAATGACCTTAATTACGTTGTGAGGAATAATAATTATATGCCTGTCTTTATTAGTCGTATCTTAATCAATAAATCATTGGGTTTAATGGGCCCTACTATACCTGTAAAATGCATGCACCTGATTACTAATGGAATATGCTCTGACATAGGTAGCCCTTTTTTTAGTTAGTTTAGAAATGTTGAATTTTATGAAATTTAATATAAAAGGAATTCATAAATTTTGTCCTTTTTAGACAATGTCATCAGTTCATTGTGTAGTGGTGTGGGAGTGGCAGTGTAATGGTCAGTGGTTACCACACACATCAGGAGTCACCCGGACACTGGAGAGAGCACATGCTAAAAAACTCACTAGAGTTGTGTTGGCCGATGCAGATCCGGCCCTCAGAGGCCATTATGTTAATTTAAGGACACTCACTCAGTGCATGGATACATCAGGTAAGCTTACACGAGATTTCAAATAACTTTGAGTTTTATTACTTAAACATGTTTTGTGATTATTGACAATTTTTTTTAGTATAGTTGGCTTCAATGTAATTATCTTAGCATTTTACCCAATTGCATTTAAAACCTTCACTTTCACATCCATAAATCCATGTTAGACATGAAGTTATAGTGCGCTTATATCTATAGGTAATACCAGTGTCTTTAGGAAGGCCACAATACAAACAGTTAAATTCAATATTTGTTATATTAAAAAGACAACACTGTTTGGGCCATAAGGCATGGCAACACTGCCAATAAAAAGTTGACGTTTGACAGCATAAGAAATTAGTGTTTTTTGTAATAAACGGGGGAGGTAGTTGTTTCTGGGTTACTTCTGGGAGGCAATTCTCGTTTTCTTCGAATTAATCTCGAATTCGAGTTCACTCTTCGAATCCTTTTTCGACCATAAAATCTTGTAAACCGAGATGGTTTTTTCGAATGTCTTATTCTCCCCACCATTCGAACTAAAGTTCGAGATTATTGTGTGAAATGTTGCCATTTAAGAACCATGTCACATTATGATGCGTTCCATTCGACACATTTCATCCAGTTTTAAAACAGTTACAACAAGACTACTCTTACAAAATGTTCTAAAAGTTTTTTCTAAAAGTTTTTTAAGCATATTTTACACGTTATAAACAATAATTACGTATTTTATAGTAATTATTAAAGGATAAATTTTGTAAACTGCATAATAAATGTTACTTAATGTATATTTAAAAAATTGCTATACCGTCCCGTAAAATGAAAAATATCTGAATGTGTCGCTGTCACTGTGTGTTGTCTATATTATTGAAGACTGTGTTATTTGTAATCACAAATCAAATTACTGAAATTTCCACATCGCTGAGACTGTTTCGAAGGCATGAGAATTGCGGCCCTGGGAGGACATGGTGTGATTTTATCATCTGGACACGATATCAAACCCTCGCCGGAGAATATCGCCCACAGTTTGGCCTTTTAAGGAATAAGATTATAATTATCTTATTATGGTTAATAAGGTCCAAGCCCTGTCACCCAGGACGCCATACTCCAAGATAAACTTATACTTCTTGGCAGCAATCCACCCTCAATTATACTCAGGTTGATCTCAATTATATAAATATATATTGAAGATGTACCTTACTTTAGAATGCCACACACCCTAGTAAGTTGTTGCATCAAGCCTGCAATCAGTAGAAACTTTATAAAATGTTTTAATAAAGTTAGCGGGGAGCAATCTGCAACAATCATTACAAATAAACTGCCTACCTATATTCCCCACAACAGGAGCGGAAAGCCCACCCTAAAGTTCAGGCACACGTACCTGATGAATTACAGAAAAAAGGCTCAGTCAATTCCTAGAGGTGTACGTAGCTTCATATTTAAGTTAACACAAATTCTATACAATACACTTAGTAGATATTATAGTAAATCCATGACTACATACCAGACACACTGCAGATATATAATTCCAAAAGATACTATATTGTAATTCCAATTATCTAATTAGTCCAATATCCAATCTGCTTGAATATAATGTGAAACATTTTATATCAACCGAGACCAATGCGTAACCCTAATTAGGGCAACATCCTAATTAAGGTTACGCGAGAATATCTATTAAGTGGATGAAGTCCAGATTTGTCTTTTTACCAATTATATAAAAACAATACTGGTAATAGACACATGACAATTACAAATGCCACTTGCTGCTAGATGGCGGTGTATCATTATATTTTATTATATCTTAATTTTTAAGGTATCTTCAAATATACACTACTATATAATATATTAACTCTACACGCTTTCTATTCCTGCTATTCCATTTCTATTTCTAGCTTTCAGCATATCTATCTCATAATGAGGAAAATGAGTATGCATTTTAGATGGTGGTAGTGCAGAATGCGGTGTCCGACGGTCTTGCTATAGTGTTCAGTCGCCGGCGGGACGGGGTACACAGTGGGAGTGGGCGAGGTTTGTTTCCCCACCCCTCGGAGGAGAGTTAAATTATGAACCTTTGCCTATGGAGGTGAGTACTGTAATGTTTTATTTATGTTATAACTATAATGGGCGATGAGATTGAATTACTATGTCCCTAAAGTGTGCCAATTGTAATAATAAGTCAATATGAATGTCACAATTGTTTTATTTTGGCGAGGAACCAAAAATAATAATAGATCTCTAATTATGGAGACATGAACTAACAAACAAACTAACAAACACAATATATAACTTGTTTCAGGCGCCAGGAGGATAAGTCCTACCAACTTTATGCACACGGATATCAGCGATGGAGATTGAGCCTTTAATCATAAGGGCAGGAACCAAAAATAATAGAATACATCTCTAGAAGGAAGTTTCTATATTTTTATAGGCGAATTGATTGACTATACATTATAAACATTATCCCTATTGGTATAATTTATTCTAGTGATTTAGTAAGCTAAAGATTAACTATTCTCAGGGTTGAGGCGTGAAGTTTAGAATACCCAGCATAATGCCAGCTTATAAGTCAAAATATATATCGTAACATGATTCAAAACGAGAGCCAAATCATTGAGTAGTTACATGGGCCTAATCATGAGTCTTTGGGCCTGTTCATTGAGTCTTTACTCTTGAGTCGTGCATCATTATTAGATTAATCTACACAAAAACAATTCAAACTAAATACCTGAAGGCGGTTACTTAACCACGGGAGATTCGGAATCACGTATGCAGACCGCGACAGGTGTCGTCTCCACTAGAATGGCGAGCTCGTAACCACATGGTCAGCATTTACGGCAAACTTCATCCAAGAATGAAGTTAATATATAAAAAAAAGTGCCTTTTCAGCTGCAAAGAAAAGAAATTAGTTCCATTAGATTTGGAAGACAATTGGAAATTTGCTCGTGATTTGAACACATAAAGAAACTTACCACTTTTTATGGAGAATACTAATTAATCTTGAAGAGCAGGCAAATATTCCTTTAACGCCTCTTCAAGCCTCGCAAACTTCGTAATCAGCCGTAAACAACGCATAATTTTTCGTCAGAATATCACCTTGTCATCGAGGTTATGAACGTGTTTCCAAGAATCCAAAGATCTTACCGAAATACATAGACATCCTGATACAATCCTTCATAAGAAGTCACAGGCGTGAACTTCCATATACAATTTGTTAAGGATTACTTCCTTTTAGGGAAGTTTTAAAAAATATATTTACGACGACATATTTTTCCGTCGACTGTAGAAAAACGAATGTCGTTCCGTCACCACTGTCAAAAGACATTGACCAATTGACAGAACTTTTTTTGTTGGCATGGTTGCCAAGACATTGGCCTGTGGACAAGACCATTCAATTTCGTTCGTTCCAAGAACAGGCTATACATTCAAAGCATTCTGCCTACTCAAAACGTAATTTTATATAAATTCGACGACAAGTAGTGAGAAAGGGTTAATAATCTACTCTCCTCTATCTCTAAATCTCAAGACTAACAATGAAACTTCCATGTGACGTTTTACAACGTTACATCACACCCCAACCAGCAATAAAAGAAAGGAACTTTCTTTTTCAAACAATTAAGCTCTAATAAAGAAATAGAAATAATTCCAATAAGAGAAAACCAAAATCCCAAAAACAAAATTCTGTAACAAGAATAAATAACCAACTAACCATAAGTATAGTTCCAACAAGAATCTATAACACAAACCAGAACATTCCATTCCATGAGTTCAGAAAAACATCCGACTCTACCAACACTAAACTATATACGAAAGTACGGTTGAGCACCATAGCCACCGACTCTATCATCCAACTCTCCACAAATAAGAATATCAAAATTGATACAACAAAAAACTTAAAGTCAAAGCATTGACTTAACGTAAGTACTAAAAAATAACAAATCCAACCAAGTTCTCAAACCAGGAGTTCAGTTAAGCTATCTAGCCACTGACTCTTTCATCCAATCTTACCCTTATATATACTGAAGATGCGGTTGAGCTCTATCGCCACCGACTTCTTTCACTTACATTCCCATATAAAAACCAAAATATCAGCAAAACTGTGTTGTAACTTGTAATAAATACAAAGTCAAACAGCAACTGTACAAAGTGTCGTGACAAACGAACAACTTCAATATCAAACAGCATCACCAACGTGGCTGTGACAAACAAAGACACAAAGTCAAACAGTAACTGCACATAGTACTGTGACGAACAAATTATTCCAACAAAAAATATTGTAGAAAAATATACCAAGCAGATGTGATCGGCTCAACACCACCGAACTCCCGAGCACAAACGCCGTAACAAAACCAAACAGATGTGATCGGCTCAACACCACCGAACTTCCGAACACAAATGTTGTAACAAATCCAAGCAGATGTGATCGGCTCAACACCAGCGAACTTCCGAACACAAATGTTGTAACAAAACCAAACAGATGTGATCGGCTCAACACCACCGAACTTCCGAACACAAATGTTGTAACAAAACCAAACAGATGTGATCGGCTCAACACCACCGAACTTCTGAGCACAAATGCTGTAACAAAACAATATGACAAATGTGACCGGCACAACCCTACCGACTTTCCGAACACAAATGCATATATAAAGATGTGATCCTATAGTCAAAAGAGACAGATATCAACATCAAAAGGTATTTCAAAAGTCATATCCGGGTAACTTTGAATTACTTAACAAACAAACAAAATATATACAATATGTACAAAATTAAAATTTAGGAGTAATAACCTAAACATACAAACAAAACTAGGAAAATTCCTACAAGCAGAATAATATCATTCCATAATATAAGTGGAATAATAATGTTTTAATAACCAATTAAGGTTCCAACAAACAAACAAAAAGATAAGATCTTTCGATGTGTATGACAGTTATTTGTGTGAAAAAGTTAACGTTATTTCTAAAAGGCTAATTTTAATAATTCCAAAAGGTAAATTGATAAATTTTTTATCAATTTGTTATATCCTAAGTTCTATTTTTTAAAGATTCAGAACTTGATTCTAATAAAAAGTTTTGAAGTAAACTAACATACATCTCTTTCAAAAGGCTATTTTCTCTCATACATCATACTAACAAAAGCCTATTCCTTCCAAACCAGTACCAAAACCAAGACCAAAGTCTGTAATATTCAAAACAAAATAATTTAATATTTAATTATATCCTTAACATGGTAGCGACCTGTGGATCCTTTGTTCAGGTCCTCCAGAAGGTAAACGTTAGGTGAAACTTTAGAAACTACTTTACACTTAACGAACTTAGGTGCAAGTTTAGCAGAAAAATATGCAGGAGCATTAGACTGCACAAAGCTTCTTCTCCACACAATATCATCAACACCAAAAGAAATGATTCGCCTCCTTACATTATAATAACTAGCATTTCGCTTATACGCTTTCTACAAACAAGATTGTACTTTAACAAAGATTTCACTAAGTGAATTGAGCGAAGTTGCAAAAGAACTTCTATCTCCTACCTCTAGTTGATCTAAATTATCAATAGAGGTACTAACACGGTGCAGAGATGCATCAAAAATAAGTTCTCTACCGAACATTAAAAAGTTAGGAGTAAAATCTGTCGCAAGATTCACACTATTGTTCAAAGCTAGTTGAACATGAGATAAAAACTTTGACCACGTTCTATGATCATCTCTAACAAAACATGCGATACATGTCTCAACGGTTTTATTATATCTTTCAACTGGATTATTTTGAGGAGTATACAGGGAATTATAAAATATTTTATTTATATTATAACCATTAAGAAATGCAACAAACTGTCTAGCAGTAAATTGAGTTCCATTATCACAAACAAATATTTTTGGAGTTCCATACTTAAGGAAAATCTCCTTCTCAAGAAGTTTACAAATTACATTAGTAGAAGCATTTATCATTGGGAATAACCAACAGAATTTGGTAAAAACATCTACAACAGAGAGTATATATCGATGACCAGAATAAGTTTTAGGAAGAGGTCCGACAATATCAATAGAAAGCATAAGCATAGGCTTATCAACTTTTTTAGGATTAACCATAATTCCATGGGGTGGGTTTGTAGAAGATTTGTAAGCTTTACATACATCACAAGAATTGATATATTTAACTACATCATTAAACATTCCTTTCCAAAAATAATGTTGTTTTAATTTTTTAATGGTTTTATGATTACCCAAATGGGCAGAATTAAGATCATCATGATTTGACTTAATTGTATCCATAATATGTTCCCTTGGAATAACTATTTTCCAATTAAGACGATTAAAAGGATCAAATTTATCCTTACAAAACCTATACAAGGTAAGATTCTCTACTTTATAATTTTTATATTTAGTAGGAAACTTCTGACAATTTATAAATATTCTTTTATACCATGGATCATCGATATCTTCGTCTGGAGATACGATATCCCTATTAGAGACAGAACTAATAGCGTTAATTTCAATTCGAGATAAGCAATCTGGAACTAAGTGCAAGGCGCCTTTTTTATATTTCACATCAAAAGTAAATTGAGAAATTCTAGCAGCCCATCGTGCTAATCGACCAGTAGGATTATTAAGTTTAAGTAGCCACGTCGAACTGGCGTGATCGGTAATAACAGTAAATTTCATACCCTCAATATAAGGTCTAAAATGTTCAATTGAATCTAAAATGGATAACAACTCTCTCTCTGTAGTACTATAATTTCTTTCACATTTATTAAGAGATCTAGAATAATAAGCTACAGGATGTTGATCAGAATTTTCATCTTCCTGACTCAACACACTACCAATTCCCACAGAACTAGCATCACAATGAAGAAAAAATGGTTTCTCAAAATTAGGACAATGCAAAATAGGAGCAGAGACTAATACTAGTTTTAATTTTTCAAAAGCTTCTTATGCCTCATCATTCCAAACAAGAGGTTTCTTAGAATTTTTCCACCTTTCAATTTAGTTAAAGGTGAAGCAATATCAGCAAAACTATTAATAAATCTACGGTAATATGAACACAATCCAAGGAAACTTCTAAGCTGTTTCACTGATTCAGGACGGGGGAAATTCTTTATAGACTCTAATTTAACTGGATCTGTATGTAGACCATCTCTATCCACTATATAACCAAGATAGCGTAATCTATCCTTACAGAACTTACATTTCTTTAAATTAACCGTGAGACCGGAGTCTTTAAGAATCTTATAGATTTTATGCAAATACCTTATATGACTGTCAAAGTCAGAATTTACCAAAATTAGGTCATCTAAGTAACAAAACGCAACATTATCAAACTCAGGACCAAATAACGTGTCCACTAAACGTTGCAGCTCGGCAGGGGCGTTAGTTAAACCATATGGCATTCGAATAAAGTGAAATAATCCCCTACCAGGAACTACGAAAGCTGTCTTCTCTTCAGAAGATTCTTCCAAGGGTATCTGTAAAAATGCTTTAGAGAGATCTATAGTTGTAATGTATTTAGCATCTCGGAGATTATCCAAAATTCTAGAAGGGTAAGGCAAAGGATAAGAGTCTTTGACAGTAATTGAATTCAATCGTCTAGAATCCAAACACAATCTAGTACCACCATCCCTTTTATCAACGGCCAAAACTGGAGAGCACCAAGGAGATTTAGAAGGTTCTATAATATTTTCTCTCAATAAAACATCTACTTCATCATAAAGTTCCTTCTGCTTAACAGGACTAAGAGGCCAATATCGTTGTTTAAAAGGTTCACCAGTAACATTAATTTTATGTTGGACTAAATTAGTTAGACCTAAGCCTTTCTTTTCATAAGAAATATTTTCAAAAAGAGTGATAATTTTATTAAGTTCCGATTTCTCAGAAGGAGAAAGTTCAGAAACAGAAGTGACAGCAGCAACCTGTGGCTTCTCCTGACATCTATAAGTTATATTCTTCCATAAGTCACCGGCAAGATCAAAAGTTAACCAAAAGTCAAATCCCAAAATAATTGAAGATTTAAATGAAGGTATTATTAAAAACTCAAAATATGTAGTAACATTATCACAAGTAATAGGTAACAGCATAGATCCAATAACCTCATGCGGTGTACCATCGGCTGTATTAGCAGAACTAACGATTGGTTCCATTTGAAAACCCAATTGCAAAAATATTAAGTGGCTATTAGAACCTAAGACACTAACAGTGGGTGTAAGGGGCCCCACCAAGATCTTCGGGGCCCAAGTCAACCTCCCGTGCCAGTGCGTGCACCTGCTGATTAACGGACGAGGCTCTGGCGCTGGCTTTCCCCTCTGGGGTTGGGAGGTCTGAGGGCGTCGCTCCCATAAAAGCCACCCGCCGAAACAAATAATGAAAAGAAGTAAAAGGAATGCTGCTAGGGATAGGGCGCCGCCGCAAAACGGCGCGCAGGAGCCCCGCCCGACTCCTGTGGCAAGTGGGCTAGGGCTGCCGTGTGTCGGGCCAGCACGGCGAAAGAAGTTAGCCCCAACCCGAATCCGCTTCGCATCTTGGAACATTGGCACGCTGACTGGGCGTGCGGTAGAGTTGGCCGAAGTACTCTCCAGGCGGAGGGTGGACGTGGCGTTCCTGCAGGAGACTCGGTGGAAGGGCAACAGAGCCCGGCCTTTGCAGAAAGGCTACAAGCTGTACTACACGGGTGCGCCTGGTGGGGAGAACGGGGTGGCCGTGGTGCTCTCCGAAGGGCTGCAGAGCGGCATCTTGGAGGTGAAACGCTGTAGCGACCGGCTTATGATCGTGAGGGTGCTTATCGATGGGATTATTACCCACCTGATAAGTGCCTACGCGCCACAGGCCGGTTGTAGCGACGCCGATAAGATGTCGTTTTGGGGCCAACTCGAGGGAGTGCTTCGGAGCATTCCGTTGTCACAGGGAATCGTTTTGGGCGGCGACCTAAACGGTCATGTGGGTGAGAGGTGTGAGGAGTTTGAACGTGTTCATGGTGGTTTTGGATACGGCACCCGCAACACTGAAGGAGAAACTATCCTCAGAACGTGTGCGGCTGCCGATCTGGCCATTGTGAACACGTATTTCAAAAAGAAATCCGAACATCTCATCACCTACAAGAGCGGGAGGCGTACAACTCAGATCGATTTCCTACTCACTAGGCGACACAGCATCGGCAAGGTGGCCAACTGCAAGGTCATACCCGGTGAGAGTCTTACTGCACAACACCGTCTCCTTGTCATGGACCTCTGCGTGAAGCCTAAAGGCAAACGCATCGAGCGGTGCCAGCGCCGCATCAGATGGTGGCTGCTTGATGAAACTAGGTCCCAGGAGTTCGTCTCAGCTGTCGGTGACAAGTGCACCGACACTGAAGGCGAACCAGTTCAAGATTACTGGGACAAAGTTCAGGCGGCCATCCTTGGAGCGGCGAAGGTGGTGCTCGGTGAGTCTAAGGGTGGACGCAAATGTGACAAGGAAACTTGGTGGTGGAACGACGCAGTCCTGAGGGAGACCAGGGAGAAGAAAGCCCTCTTTAAAAAGTGGCAAGCGACCGGATCTTCCGAAGACCGCGACGCGTACAGGGCTGCCAAGCGCGCCACAAAGAGAGCTGTAGCCAGAGCCAGACGAGACCACTTACAACCTTTGTATGATAAGCTGGAATCGTCTGAGGGGCAGAAGCTCATCTATAAGCTGGCGCGCTCCAGGGTCAAAGCGGCACAGGATATATCCAAGTGTCGCTGTGTAAAAGACCCTGAGGGCAACCTGTTAAGCGAAGACCTCGCGGTAAAGGAGAGATGGCGCTCGTACTTCCACGAGCTGCTTAATAAGCAGCATAAAGAGGTGCAGCCTCCGGACCTCCCTCCGAATCAAGGACTAGTGCCACCGGTAACGCCTGGAGAAGTCCTGACTGTGCTTCGCCGCATGAAGAATCGGAAAGCTGTCGGACCCGATGGAGTCCCCATCGAAGCCTGGAAGGCGATGGGTCCTCGCGGTGTGGGCATCTTAGTAAACCTTTTTAACCGCATACTCCTCAGCGGGCAGATCCCAAACCAATGGAGACTAAGTATTATTACTCCAGTCTTCAAAGGTAAGGGGTCAGTGCAGGAGTGCGGGAGCTACCGCGGTATTAAGGTGATGTCCCACACCATGAAGATCTTCGAGAGGATTATAGACTCTCGGATCCGGCAGGAGTGTACTCTCTCGGGGTGTCAATATGGGTTTCGCCCTGGTCATGGGACCACGGACCCTGTTTTTGCCCTGAGGGTTGTCGCAGAGAAATACAGGTCGAAGAACACGCCTCTGCACTGTTTGTTCCTAGATATGCAGAAGGCCTTCGACTGTGTTCCTCGTGCGATGATCTGGTGGGCACTGCGGTCCAAAGGGGTTCCAGAGGTCTATATTGACACTATCCGGGACATGTACTGTGACTCCGACTCAATGGTTCGGACTGCTGTTGGCGACACGAAACCCTTCCCCATCACCGTCGGGGTACACCAGGGTTCTGTCCTTAGTCCGCTTCTGTTCAGTGTAATATTAGACGAATTGTCGGACAGCATCAGAAACCCGCATGAGCAGCCTCCATGGTTGCTATAATACTTGGGATCTGTTTTTCACACGTCCAGTGACATCGATTGCGATGTCAAGTCACGCATTGCTGCCGCGTGGGCCAAATGGCGGGAGATGACCGGTGTCATTTGTGACCCTAAAATGCCGATCCGGTTGAAGGGACAGGTCTACAAAACCATTATTAGACCTGTCCTTTTACATGGCAGTGAGACGTGGCCGATATTGGAGCGACACAAGCAGGAGCTGCGTGTCACGGAAATGAAGATGCTGCGGTGGATGTGTGGAGTCACGCGGATGGACCGCGTGAGGAACTCTCGCATCCGCGGCAGCCTTCACGTCCGTGACATTGCAGACAAGTTGCAAGAGTGTCGCCTTCGTTGGTATGGTCACGTCTTGCGGCAACCGCCGGGCTACGTAGGTAACAAATGTCTGGCCATGTCAGCCCCGCCGGGTCCCGGTAAGAGGGGAAGACCCAAGAAGTGCTGGCTTGACGTCGTAAGGGATGACATGCGTGCCAATGGTCTCACCACAGGGGATGCCGACGACCGTGCGAAGTGGAGGAGAAAATGTAGGAAAGCGGACCCCGGGCGTCGCGAGACGCAACTGGGACAGACGCTCGGATGATGATGATGACACTAACAGTGGAACCACTGTCCAATAATCCAGAAAATGTTTTATTATTTATAAGAAATTCTAAGTAAGGTCTAGTATCTTTACTTTTAACAAACAAAATAGGAGCTGAATTTATGTTTCTAGAATAAACTTTCAAATAATTTAGCCAATGACTGCGTTCTCTTTCATTAGTTGCAGCATCAGGAGCATAACTAAATTTCTTTAACATCGAGTCACTATCAGTTCTTACACAAACTTGTGCTCGATGGGACCTAATCAGTTTTTTGAACTGTTATCATTATTACTCCTCACTAAATTGCAAACGTCGCAAGTATTGGAAGTAACACCTAATTTGTGACATCTAAAACAAATAATTCCAGGAATTTTTAAACAATTTTTAAAAGTATGACCAGAAGTCTTACATTTTAAACAAACTAAGTTTTTATTATTGTTGTCATTATTGACAGCATTAACCGCAGCAAATTTATGTAAGGGTTTCATAACCTTAGGGGAGGTGGGGACTTTACGTTCAACACAGTCTTCGAATTCTCTGCTAAGTTTAAGAAAATTGTTAACAGAAGAGATCTGTTTACCATAAAGAAAAGGTTTGTATATGTTTAAAATGTTATATTTAATAATTTTTATCAAAGTGTGGTCCGGAATAGGAACCGACAACTTACCAGCCATGTCCATAATATCAGTAATAATTCTGGAAGAGATTCAGAATACCTTTGTTTTTTAGTACGAAGTTCATTTTCTAAAAGATGATCATATTCATCCTTATCAAAACGCTCCAACAAAGCAATCTTCAGATCCTGCCAAGAAGATATCTGAATGCGAACACTACGGAACCATTTGATTGCAGTACCCGACAAAAGATCAGTAAATGAACCTACTAGCAAATGTTCATTAAAATTCTTAAATAAAAAGTATTCCTCTACCTGAGTTATAAATTCTCTAACACAAGATTTACCATCATAATTAATCCTACTACGCTTCAGGTCAGGCAATTTAGTCACCGAAGGTAAATGTTTTCTAATATTTTCATAAAGTGAGACGTTCAATGCATTACACGAATGCAAACCCCTATATGAGCTATGAGTATCATTTATATTTTGAAGAAAAGGTTCAGACACATCAGCAAGGCCGACTGTCTCACTGACAGTATACATGGTATCGTCAGGGATCCGCTCCTCCTTATCATCAGGCAAGGGTGGAAACTGCACGCTCTTGTCCATAGTTGACAAGTAAAAGATCAAAGAAATTCAAAAGCTAAAACAATTAATTGCAAAAATATCCAAAGGCAACCGAGACCGAATGGTAATTATTAACATCCAAAAGCCAAAACAACTTCAAAGAAAGCACTGAAAACTCAATTAAATCAATCACTGCTATAGTCAAGCACAACCGGGCCTTGACGCTCAGATGATGATTGTCAAAAAGCAAATTATTATCATTCAAACAAGTTTCAAAAGCTTCGAACACTCCGTTGCAAAGTTACACAAGTGTGATTGGAAAGACCTCAGATGAATAATTATAATTTTAATGGTTATGTTTTATTTATATTAATATCACCTATTAATAGGCTGTAAAGTAGTATGCTGTAGAAATATTAAACCTTTAATGATGCATGGCTCGTACAAATAGTAGGGCTATATAATTAAGTTTGTCACAAAATGCATTATTATGTAAATACAAGTTATCATTCAAAACATTGTTATGTTATTTATAACAATTCATTCATATTTTTATATCATAAAAAGCAAATAATAGTTAACAAAGTCACATCAATATGTAGATACAATTAGTATACAAACTAATTACTCTGTATTATTAAAAGTTAGGTTATAAGTTATTTTCAAGAAATCACAATTACTTTAGTTTAAGATTACTCCAATTTTAGACATATATATACCAGTAGAACAGTATTTTTTCATTTGTTGAGAATGTTTCAATAACAAAATAGTTTAATATACTCTTAGCAAAATATACAAATATATATTTCAGAGCAAAACATATATAATAATACATAAGATCACTATAAGATGCACGACTCACTCACCCTCTACTCACAATTAGCAAATGTATATTCAAATCAATCCTTCAAGTCTCTGTTCACACGCGCCAATTGTAATGTTTTATTTATGTTATAACTATAATGGGCGATGAGATTGAATTACTATGTCCCTAAAGTGTGCCAATTGTAATAATAAGTCAATATAAATGTCACAATTGTTTTATTTTGGCGAGGAACCAAAAATAATAATAAATCTCTAATTATGGAGACATGAACTAACAAACAAACTAACAAACACAATATATAACTTGTTTCAGGCGCCAACCAACCAACTTTATGCACACGGATATCAGCGATGGAGATTGAGCCTTTAATCATAAGGGCAGGAACCAAAAATAATAGAATTTATCTCTAGAAGGAAGTTTCTATATTTTTATAGACGAATTGATTGAATATACATTATAAACATTATCCCTATTGGTATAATTTATTCTAGTGTTTTAGTAAGCTAAAGATTAACTATTCTCAGGGTTGAGGCGTGAAGTTTAGAATACCCAGCATAATGCCAGCTTATAAGTCAAAATATATATCGTAACATGATTCAAAACGAGAGCCAAATCATTGAGTAGTTACATGGGCCTAATCATGAGTCTTTGGGCCTGTTCATTGAGTCTTTACTCTTGAGTCGTGCATCATTATTAGATTAATCTACACAAAAACAATTCAAACTAAATACCTGAAGGCGGTTACTTAACCACGGGAGATTCGAAATCACGTATGCAGACCGCGACAGGTGTCGTCTCCACTAGAATGGCGAGCCCGTAACCACATGGTCAGCATTTACGGCAAACTTCATCCAAGAATGAAGTTAATATATAAAAAAAAGTTTTTTCAGCTGCAAAGAAAAGAAATTAGTTCCATTAGATTTGGAAGACAATTGGAAATTTGCTCGTGATTTGAACACATAAAGAAACTTACCACTTTTTATGGGGAATACTAATTAATCTTGAAGAGCAGGCAAATATTCCTTTAACGCCTCTTCAAGCCTCGCAAACTTCGTAATCAGCTGTAAACAACGCATAATTTTTCGTCAGAATATCACCTTGTCATCGAGGTTATGAACGTGTTTCCAAGAATCCAAAGATCTTACCGAAATACATAGACATCCTGATACAATCCTTCATAAGAAGTCACAGGCGTGAACTTTCATATACAATTTGTTAAGGATTACTTCCTTTTAGGGAAGTTTTAAAAAATATATTTACGACGACATATTTTTCCGTCGACTGTAGAAAAACGAATGTCGTTCCGTCACCACTGTCAAAAGACATTGACCAATTGACAGAACTTTTTTTGTTGGCATGGTTGCCAAGGCATTGGCCTGTGGACAAGACCATTCAATTTCGTTCGTTCCAAGAACAGGCTATACATTCAAAGCATTCTGCCTACTCAAAACGTAATTTTATATAAATTCGACGACAAGTAGTGAGAAAGGGTTAATAATCTACTCTCCTCTCTCTCTAAACCTCAAGACTACAACGAAACTTCCATGTGACGTTTTACAACGTTACAGTACGCTAAAGAACCAACTTAAAAATGTTAACTCAAAATAATTTAATTTTTCACTTACATCTTGTCATAATTTTAAAACAAACATATCATTTAAAATTAATTGTCTGTCTATTTCGCCATGGCAATGGGCGGGATCATCACCTATTACTTAGGACAGGAATGCACACGATGGAAATATGCCTCTGCCACCCCATCGGGGATAACGCGTGAATGATATGTATAAACTTTTAAAATACAGAATCTACACACGCCGGCACAATTAGCGGAACATAAAAAAAATGCTAAATATTTTGATGTGTATGTTTGATGAGTGTAGAATTCTTTTAAATCAAATTGATGGACGTCAAAGACTATGGAGACGTGAAGGGGAACGATACAGTCAGTTAAACTTTGAAACTACGGTAGCAGCATACCGCGGAGGGTCCACAATGGTTTGGGAGCTCGCACGGACTTAATGGTGTTCGATAGAGGGAGACTGACTGCTGATCGATACATAAGGGAGGTTCTTGAAGAAAACGTGGTACCCTTTTCCCCCTTTATCGGTGACGGCTTTGTGTTGATGCAAGATAATGCTCGGCCTCATACCGCACTGCGAACTCGCGAGTACCTTAATCATGTGAACATCGCAGTAATGGAGTGACCAGCAAGGCCACCAGAGATGAATCCGATTGAAGTCTGGGACTTACTAAAACGTGGGGTGAAATCCAGAATACCCGCTCCTGTGACTTTGGATTAACTGTGAAATGCCGTATTGGAGGAATGGCAGACACTTTTCCAAGAAACGGTAGACAATATCATTCTTAGCATGCCAAGACGGGTAGAAACTTTAATAAGGGCACGTGGAGGAAATACTCGATACTGATTTAGGGACCGTTCAAGTATTACGTAACGCAATTTGGGGGGAGGAGGGGTCTTGTTAAACGTTACGATGCGTTACAGGGGAGGGAGGGGTTTAACTACGTGTTACGTAACATTTTTAAAATATAATTATTGTAATAAAAAGGGAATGAGTCATCATGGTACGCCTGATAATTATGTTGTACAAGTTACATAGACAGAAGAACAGAATACAACGGGAATTAGATATGGTAGGTATAATGAAAAGATGAAGCATTACAAAAGGAGTTCACTCCTCAAAAACGTTTGCCTTTGAACGGGCACAAGACAAAATTGCTAATTATTGATTGTCTAATTTAAAATTGAATTAATTTAATAAAAATTAAAATTATTTTATATAATTATACAAATGTTCATATATAATTTAATATTTTGAATATTATTTAAATCAAATTAAATTTAATAAAGTTATTGAATCATAATTTAATTATTAATTAATAAATCAATATGAATAATATAATAAGCGTATTTTTACAATTATTTTAAACAACCAAAACAGTATCTAAAGTAGTTTAGGGACTTAACGGTTCCTGGTAACAAAATAATAGACTCTTGAGTGTTATGTATCATTTATAGAGAAAGAGGGGGGGGGGGGGGAAGGGGTACAGAAAAACGTTATGGCGCGTTACACAGGGGGAGGGGGGGTCAGAAATATTCAAATATTGCGTTACGTAATACTTGAACGGTCCCTTATCCTTTATTTCAATGAAAAATAAAGTGTTTAATTGTTTTTTTTTAATTTTTTTAGTCACCATGAAAATTCAAGAATATTTATTTTTCGTAATGTTTATTCTTCTCAATTAAATTGCACCAAACAAAGTACCTCTTAATTTTAAATTATGGCATTTTATTTATGACAGCGAATGGCATTTATTGGTTTTTAAAATAAAATTGTTTTGAAAAATATTTAGCATTTTTTTTATGTTCCGCTAATTGTGCCGGTGTGTGTATTAATATCAAATTACAGTATCTATTTGGTCCTCCTATGATATCACAGTTAAACACGGTTCCTCCTTCTGTAAAGTGGGGATAGTTCTATGTCCTGAAAAGACATCACATGCTCCCCATGTGGGATATTAAAATAACGTCCGGCGCCGTCTAGTAGATAGATACAGAGTTTGTAACGTGGTACAGGTCCAGTGCGTGCTGGAACAGTCGTGGTTGGCGGGCGGGGACACGGTGACGTTCGACGGGTGGGTGGCGTCAGCGGCGCGAATGACGGCGCGTGCGCCTTCCTCCGGCGCGTTAGCGCTACTGCGGCGCGCCCCGCACCCGCCCTACCCGCTCACGCGCAGCGAGCCTCGCGCTCCGCCCCCGCCTGACCGCGCGCCCCTAGACGGTGAGACACACACAATAGGGAGAATTTGCGCGGGATCTTGATAAATAGCGACCGCTTGCTGTATATTATTCTCCAAAACCAGTGCATTAACTTTATTTTATGTGTAAAAATGATAGTTTCTTAGACATAAAAGTTATGTAAACGTGATATAGTGAAAGACAGTGATTGCAGTGAAAAGCTATTTTACAATGTGTCGTGCAAATTCGACTGAAAGCCTCATTAACGCTCTACCACGTTAATGGGGCAAGGACACAGGACCTATGACTGGACTTGACATCGTTAAAGGACTGGACCGGACTAAATTAGAAGATAAGATTGAAGTAATATGATATAAAAAATAAGATTTGGCTAAAAGGCCTTCGTAACCAGACCATAAAATAATAACAAAAAATAAAAAAAACACCCATTGGGGCTGAGGGTTACTTGTCTCAGTACCATAGTAACTTCACTGTATTTTCTCCTACATTTGCATCTCCATTACACCCTACTTCAGCATATCCCATAAATAATTTGTTGCTTGTGTCTACACCCTATCTATGTTAAACAGAAGTCATTTGATTCTTACGCTTTCATCCCTGATGACTCCTGAGTATCTAGTGCGAATTATTGCGAGCGCCATAAAATCATTACGGTGAAAGCGTTAATACGAATTTGTCATTGTCTTGTCACCAATTGCAAAATCCCGCCGCCATACAATTACACATAGACGCGGTCCAGGCGCCCTCTAAAACTCAGGATAGTGAGCATCTTAGCCATGAATAGTAATGTATATAAAGCGGGCTGTAAAGAATTGTGATGGCGCGACAGTACGCTGTCCGCGCATCCCGCAGCAGCACACGGGTTCGAGCGTGCACTCGGTGCAGTCGCTGCAGTCGCTCCAGTCGCTCCACTCGGTGCAGTCGCTGCAGTCCACGCAGTCGGCCCCCGCCGGCCACGCCTCGCCGAGGGAACGCAAGCCAGGCTTCCGCCAGATACTGCACAACTTGAACATATTCAGTAAGCACTATTATTCACTTAACATTACAAAATATTTAAAGTATTGTTAACTTATTTACATTGAATAAATACAAATACGTTGAGAGTTGGAGTATCATTGTGGAAAAGTAGTCTTTTTTCTACTATAAATTAATTTTTAAATTTCTCTGAGGTCAATAATTCTTTCTTTACTCCAGGTAATAATCACAAGCAGCCGCCATTGCCAGAAGCCAAGCACAAAGAGGATGTCTCTGAGGAGCAGCGAACAGACACGGAGTGTAGTAGCACTCGTTCTGGACGGAGACACAGCATCGACACTGTGTCGACTTATCTCAGCCACGAGAGCAAAGAGAGCTTACAGGTCAGTGCACTGTCTCATAGCTGGGAGATCATTTTTGAAACAGTCCTTTAGATAAATATTAATGTAAACCTATATAAATATTAGGTATTAAAAGAAAAAAAGCGTTAGTAATATACATTTAGATATAAGTGCGTTATGGTGGTTGTAACATATGAGGTAGTTCTTCAGCCCAAGCTATTGGCGAGGGCGTTATAGAGCTGAGTGAGTTACCAATATACTCACGTATATCGTATGATGTTTTTTAACATACAAATACTGCGGTTATAATAATGAGCTGCTTTATGTATCTAAAACAAATGAAATTAGATGTACTTTACGAGCAAGTGTGTTGAAAAATATGTAACATCACTATTTGCATCTATAACACGCGTGTTTTATAAGCTGCTTTATGTATCTGAAACTAATGAAATTAGATCTACTTTACGAGCAAGTGTGTTGAAAAATATGAAACTTCACTATTTGCATCTATAACACACGCGTGTTTTATGAGTTGAGCTGCTTTATGTATGTAAAACTAATGAAATTAGATCTACATTACGAGCAAGTGTGTTGAAAAATATGTAACTTCACTATTTGCATCTATAACACATGAGTGTTTTATGAGCTGCATTATGTATCTAACATTTACTTTACTTTAGTAAAATCGCTCATTAGTAATCTTAACTCTAAGATTCCAACATCTGCTCTGTTATTGGATCTAAGCAAGGCGCTTGACTACGTGAGTCATTCAAAGCTGATCACTAAGTTGAAGCGCTCGTGGCCCCGCGGTCTCAGTGTTCTGTAAACGATCACTGAGTTACGCAACTTTCACTATGGCTGATCCTCCATTGACTCCACCACCATGTGACTCAGGTGACATATGTGGCATTTACATTTGCGAGCGTTTCCGTGCTTCGGAAGGCACGTTAAGCCGTTGGTCCCGGTTGCCAGTAAAATGGCAGTCGTTGAGCCTGGTTGAATGCCTCATGGGCGGCATGAAAAATTTCAACAGCAGGTAGCCACAACCTGCGTCTGTCTATTTTAACACGGCAATGGGCTCACCACCTATTACGTGGGACAGGTGGAAGATCCACACGGTGAAAAGTGGGCATATAATATGCCTCTGCCACCCCTTCGGGGATAAGGTGTGATGGATATTTATTTATTTACTAAGTTAGATAAGTATGGTATTAGAGGTCTAGCTTTATTGTGGTTCCAATCATACCTCAACAACAGAAAACAGTTTACTAGGGTTACTAAATACAATGGAGAAGCCAACAGCGTTGATGACTTCGACTCTGAGCGCAGAGTTAATTATTTCGGCGTTCCCCAGGGAAGCATTCTAGGGCCCTTGTTATTTTTAATATATGTCAATGACCTTCCACGCGCACTATCTCATAATTGTGTCTTGTTTGCGGACGACACAACGATTATTCTTAACTGTAAAAACGTAGATACATATGAATTGGAAACAAATAATATTACATTAAAGGATGTTATCAAATGGCTTGATACGAACAAACTCAAAATTAATCTGGATAAAACGTAATTTATACAATTTAAAACCTATCAGAGTAAATGCATAGACTTAAATATCAGATACAAAAATATATTAGTCCAACAAGTGACTACTGCAAAATTTTTAGGTTTGACATTAGACGCACATTTTACATGGAAGGAACATATTGACAGTGTATGCATGAAATTAAATAGATTTAGTTTTGCTATTCGAAAAGTGAAAGACGTGACATGTAGACAAACTGCTCTTATGGTTTATCATTCGTACATTTGTTCCATTATATTTTATGGTATTGTTATATGGGGGAACTCTTCTGAACTCTCAAGGGTATTTATAGGACAGAAAAAATTTATTCGAACTAACTATCTTCACGCTGTATCCCTGACGGGGTAGTCAGAGAGGACAGATCGCCAGGCTTCGCGATCCATGCATACTTCTTTCGCTTCTTCGAGATTCATCAATCGCTTCATACACGCACGTCTGGGTATCCGAGTACTTTTGACCTTTCCGTTTTTGAGCAATCTGCTCACGTGGTCTTCATATGTAAGTCTCGGCCTACCCTGACTCCTTCTACCCTCTACTTTTGAACAATATATATTCTTCGTCAATCGTTCCTCACTCATTCGTTGGACGTGTCCAAACCAACGGAGCACGCCCTTTTCCAGCTTAACGCTGACACTTTCATTCAAACCTGCCAAATTGCGTATCACTTCGTTACGTATTCGGCCAGCCAAGGTAACGCCGCACAACTTTCGAAGTGATCGCATCTCCACAGCATTCAATTTACTTTCATGCATCTGCTGACATACCCAGGTTTTCACTACCGTAAAGCAAAGTTGGCACAAGCACTGCGTTATGAATCGCCAGTCGTGCTTCTTTTACGATGCTTTGTCGCTTTACTAACTGGGACAAAGCACCGTTAACTTTGTTTCCGGCAGCTACTCGCCGTTCCACATCCGAATCACATCTTCCATCCGCGCTAAACATACTTCCTAAATACACAATTTCATTCACTTGCTCTAGACGTTCCTGGTTTACCCTAATCTCGCATTTAGTTCTTACGTCACCTCTTTCAAATACTAGAACCTTAGTTTTACTTGCATTCAAGCGGAGACCCTTACTTTCACACCCCTCTTTCATATTAGTGACTAATGCCTGAAGGTCGGCTTCTGATGAGGCCATGAGCACCGCATCATCAGCGTACAGCAGACAGTTTACTGTAAAGTCACCCAAATTCACACCCATATTAAAATCTTTCAACTTCTGCAGGCAACTGTCCAGATACACTATGAACAGCCAGGCGGACATGACACATCCCTGTTTGACGCCTGTACAGACATCAAAAAGAGGTGACACATCCCCCCCTACTCGCACGCAAGCCTTACAGTCCCTATAAAGCGACTGTATTGCCCGCAGTAGCGAGCCGTCCACACCATATCCTGGCAGCAAGTCCCACAGCGTTTCTCTCACAACGTTATCAAATGCTTTCTCTAGATCCACAAAAGCGCAGAAAACCTTCTGGCTAAGAGCCAGAAACTTTTCCGCGATCATGCGGAGAGAAAACACTTGATCCATGCAACCTCTTCCACGTCGGAATCCGCATTGAGCCTCCCATAAATACCTTTCAGACTTTTCTTGCATTCGTGCCGTTATAACCTTTGCATACACCTTACTAGCTAAGCTGACCAAGCCGATCGCCCTGTAGCTGGAGCAGTTTAGGCGCGAGCCTTTCCCTTTGTAAATAGGTACTACAACTGCTACTCGCCAGTCATCTGGGACCTCACCCGTCCGCCAGCACAAGTTGCATAACAGACATAGTGTGTCCCAGACACGCGACCCACCGTACTTGATCATCTCAGCAGTGACTCTGTCTTTTCCCGCAGCCTTACCACATTTCATACTTCTTATCGCTTGTTCTATTTCTTTCATACTAATGACTTCAATGACATCGGGATCCGGAGCATCGAAGTGAGCTCCCCTTCCCGATGTGGCATCTCTGTCTTTTCTTGCATACATCTTTCCATAATATTCACTCCATCTCTGCAGGACGTCACTTTGGTCTGTTAGGACGTCATTGTTAACACTAAGTACTTTATTCATACTGCAGATTGCCGAGCAACTCCGGGTCTTGCCTACCTCTTTCCAGAAGAGCTTGGCATTATCCCGGAAATTGGACGACAACCTTTCATCCGCTTTCATTCTGCACCTTTCACGAGCTTCTTCTATAAGTGCCTTCGTGTTAACTTTCTGCAGCTTGTATCTCTCTTTCATATTAAAATCATTCCGCGAGGCTAAGTAGTCTAGCCATGCTTTCTTCTTCATTCGAACTGCTTCTTTCACTTCCTCATTCCACCATGCATCACGCTTATTACTACTGCCTCTTTTCGTTTCTCCACACACTTCCACAGCGGCATTTATCATACTATCCCTAAGGTTCTGCCATACACTTTCCACATTCTCACTGCTTACATTGACATCGCCAAGCTTTTCGGCTACCCTTTCATTATATTTATCCCTAATGGATGCATCCTGCAGCTTCCAGCTTTTGATGCTATAAGTCGGCTCAGGTTCAGGACACTCGGTACGATGACGCCAACCCGCGAACAGACCCCTAATCCTAGTTATGACTAGGTAGTGGTCTGATCCCAGCTCAGCGCCTCGATAAACCCTTGTGTCCATCACCTGTTTACGGAGCCGACTATCCATTAGGAATAGATCTATCATGCTTCTCTTTGACTTACATCTCCTCGTATACATATGAATTTGTTTGTGGTTGAACATTGTGTTCGCCACAAACAAATCCTTTTCCTTACAAAATGCCAGTATTAGCTTGCCAGCGTCGTTCACCCTTTTATCCCCATACTTCCCGAGTACCGACTCAAAACCATCGCGAGCGGTACCCACCCATCCATTCAAGTCTCCACATACTATAAGTCTTTCATTTCCTTCTATCACATTTAGAGCTTCTCTCATACTCTCCCAGAAGTCCTCTAGCTCACTCGCGTTCGACGAAGATACTGGCGCGTAAGCAGCTACCAGGAAAATCTTCGTCAAACCAAGTTTTACACGGATCCAGAGGATTCTAGGACCTATCAGTTTGTACTCATACATACCGGAGGCCAATCGCGAGGACAGCAAAATTCCAACCCCCCGACTGCCATGCTCGCTCTCTGGTACTCCAGACCAAAGCGCGAGCATCCCACCCGGGAGCTCCAAGACTTCGCTGCCCTTGCGCTTGGTCTCTGTCAAGCACACTGCATCTAACTTTCTCTCATTCATAACATCCATCAACTCATTCATCTTATCTGTCATTCCTCCCCTAACATTCCACGCAGCTACCCTGCACTCCATCCTCCACTTCCCGCCGTGTCGGGCCGCGCGTGTAGGGTGGCGGTCCCCTACGCCGCTCTGGCTCACACTTTTCGCACCAGCGGGGACGAACTGGTGCGCGTCGCCTCGGGGGCACGCCCTAGCAGTAATCGCCCTGGTGGCACTCGTGTTGGAGTAGAATTGCAGCCGTAGCTGGCAGGGATGGCGACGTGCACGCTTCTACTCTTCATCCCCGAGAAGCGATTTTTAGCGAAATTTATTCGAGCTTTGTTTAATATGAAATGGTTCGAATCTTGCAGGTCAATATTTTCAATGAATAATCTTTTGACCGTCCCCTGTATCTACATTTATGAAATTGCAAAATTGTTAAATTTCACAAGGACCTCTTTGAAAATAATATATATATAAGCAAGCGACAAGTCACACACTTGCCTTTAAAAATGCCAATACCTAAGTTGGAACTACTTCGGAAAAGTTGTGTCTATATGGCACCTCTCATCTTTAACTCCTTGCCCCGATCGATAGTAGAATTACCAATTAAAAGATTTTGTGGCGTATTGCGGAGGTGGTTAATACAAAAGAGCTTCTATTCTACTGAGGATTTTTTGAAACAGAGCTCTTGGCGTTTCTGTCACTATTGATTTATAAAATTAATAATATTTAAAATTTGTATGTGCACCTTGTAACGAATTAATATTTTGAATGTAACTTTATTATTTTCAATTGCATTATATTTAATTAAATTCTATTGACAATATGTAACGACGTTTTTTGACATGTATTTTATTAAATTTTGATTAATTTCAATTGTATTATTATTAATTTAACATTGTATCGATGAACTGTAACGTTTTGACATGTATTTAATTATTGAATTTTATTATCTTAGTTAATTAATTAATTTTGATTTTAGTAACGTTGGTTGAATGCTTTGAAATATCATTTATCATGTCATGTTTTCACTAGTAATAATGACCTAATTGTATGTACCTATTGCATGCCTATGTTACTAGCGAAATGTGTCTTGTACAAATTATATTGTAGGATCCTATTTACCATATTTCTTGCAAATAAAATAAAAATAATCTAAAGATAGTGAAATTAGATTTGTGTGTTGAAAAACTTCGTTCGATATACATGCGTAAAACTCACTTGGCTCTATTACGCCCTCACCGCTCGTGTTCAAGCAAATTATGATAATTATTTTGAAACTAGATGGCGCATGTATAAATTATAGAAGTCGGTGTTAAGATTCTCCGCAACGCTATGACTACATTTTGATTTATCATTATTAAATTCTTAGCTTTGCTTAAATGCTTCGAACGGTTGGTAGGTGTTTCATTGCAAGTATCAATGTAGACTTTATTACCCTCCGCGAGGCCGCTAAGTCAGGTGTACAACTCCGCGAAAGTGGTGCGTGAGAGTGTGTACATTATGGTCCTTCGAGCCGGATATCAGTGAAATCGCCGGTGGATCGCCGTCGAAACCGCTTGCCAGGAAGCCACGGCGATTTATGCGTGCAGTGTAGTCCAGTGTGTTGTGCTTCCGACAGAAATCTGTCAGGAAACGTAGATGGTTGGTGTATGTGACACCGACAGGAGGAAGATTCGATGAAGTTGAGACCCAACATAGTCGGACGAAGACTCATCAACGAAGCTGAGACCAGCATCGGAAGAATCTCATCAATTAAGCTGAGACCCAGCATCTAAGCAGTCTGATCAACCAAGCTGAGACCCAGCAACGGAGGAGCAGTCTGATCAATTAAGCTGAGACCCAGCATCGAAGTTATGGCCTAAGGAAATGGGTAATGTGAGTGAAGCATAATAACTGTGAGGACTTTTACTTTGTTGTTTAGAAGTGAACTCTATTTACAAGAAAACTTAAACTTAAAAAATAATCTTTGAATAAAATAAAATTTGCCATTTAAAATTCAACCTTAGTATAAAGAATTGTTTACTTAGTTTATTTCCAATTGTAGTAGTAGTCTGTAAAATAAGGACTTAGAATAATTCAATAAAAAGTGGTCAGACGGGGAACCTATGCCCGATTTCACATCGAGTTTATTAAAGTTCCAAACACTTGTAAAAAATTAGCATTTTTATCATTTCTAAATTTCTAAGTGATACCCACTTAGAAAATTTTGGACTGATTAGTTTGCCTTGGCAGTTAATTTATTTGTGCTAATAACATTATTTTGATAGCCCTTGGATTGTTTATATTATATTCATATAAAAGTTTGTTTGTTTGTAACCTATCTCTTAACATACTGTAATTTGATTAAATTTATAAATACTTAGCCATGGAGGCAATTAGTAAGTTGTTATTCAGTTTAGAAGAACTACATAGCCGGTTTTCTAAATAAAGATCCAACTTTAAAAAGAGCCCAAAGGATCGAATCTCTAAAGCATATATAGACGATTAGACATTTTAGAGCAGTTATGGGATGAATTTCATTCTGGGCACAGAGAATTAATGCGTTCAGTATCTTCAGTAAAGGAAATTAAAGATTCAAATTACATAAAAGGTAACATGTTCGATTCAGATGAAGAAAATTATTTAGATTATAAATGTGAATTAAAAACAGCGCTGATTGCTATTACAGGAACTCTGCAGTCATTTCAAATGTCTGAGACTATTCAAGCGCCACATAGCAATGTAAAGTTACTTAAAGTAAATATACCAAAATTTTCTGGAAAGTACTCCGAATGGAATACTTTTCGCGATTTATTTCGTTCTCTTGTGCACAAAAACTGTCATTTAGATGGGGTTCAGAAATTGTTATATCTAAAAGGTTATCTAGCTGGAGAAGCTGATCAGCTTTTGAGCAACATTCCAATAACCGAAAATAATTATGAGAGATGTTGGTCATTGTTAGAAGAAAGGTTCAATAATAAATCACACATATGTCAACAAGTAATAAGTAGATTACTAAATCAATATAATTTAAAATTCGAATCCGCAAAGGGATTAAAAGATATAGTGGATACAACTAACGATTGCCTGGCTTCATTGTCTAATTTGGGTATTGATGTTAAGAGTTGGGATATATTAGTCATTCTTATCTTGACACCTAAATTGGATTTAGAATCTCGTCGCCAATGGGAATTTAGTGTAGCAAATAACAATTCGTCTAACGATCTTCCTACTTACCATCAATTCACCGAATTCTTAACAAATAGATTCCGTGCATTAGAGGTTCTGAATACCAAAACAACGGTGTCCGGATATAAAAATCAAATTAAGGCCAATAATAATGTTAAATCCTTGCACATAGTCCATAGAACATGTATATATTGCAAGGAAATTCATAAATTAACACAATGTAAGGAGTTCCAAAAGGCTTCTGTTGAGGAGCGACGTAAGTTTGCTCTAGACAACAATGCATGTTTTAATTGAATGGGCAGCAATCATACAGCCAATGAGTGTACAACTAATTTGAAATGTCGAATTTGTAGAAAGCATCATCATTCCCTTCTTCATCCTGCATCCTCCAATTATGTAAGCAACCCGTGTACCATGACACCCGCAATTTCCAATGATGAATCATGCGTTGAGGCATCTTTAAGTACGACAGCACTAGTGGCGTCGTGCACAGCCGCTACCAAGACACAACAGCAAGTATTACTTGCTACTGCTCTGGTAAATGCAAGGGCAAAAAGCGGAGAATTATGTGCTATTCGGGCGCTTTTGGATCAAGGGTCACAGGCTTCTTTTGTGACTGAATCGACGGCTCAATATTTGGGTTTGAAGAAATTTAAAACCTCCAGCCAAATAACAGGCCTGGGTGGAGACAAAGGCATAGTCTCCAAGGCAGTTGTCAATATCGACGTTCAATCCCGTTTCAATCCCAATATACAGGTGACAGTAAAAGCTCACGTACTTAAGCGTATTACATCAATCCTTCCAACGAAGCGTATTGAAGCCATAGAATGGCAGGAGCTGAGTGAGCTGGTACTATCTGATCCAGATTACTTCACACCTAACAGAATCGATCTTCTTTTAGGAGCTGAAGTATACAGTCAAATCCTGAAGGTTGGATTGAAAAAGGGTGCTCAAGAATCATCTATCATAGCACAGGCAACAAGTTTCGGGTGGATTCTATCCGGTGTGGTAAATTCCACATCCGCAACTCCACCTCAAATAAAATCCATGCATTGCTGCACAATCGATAATGATATGCTTAAAATATTTTGGGAACTAGAATCTGATGTACAAATGCCAAAGCAATATATGTACACAGATGAAGAAAAACGTTGCGAACGACATTTTAAAGAAAATACCACGAGAGACGAAAACGACAGATACGTGGTTCGACGGCCATTTAAAAATGGCTCTCTAGAAGAAGTAGTCGGATCGTTACAAATTGCTGAGAAACGTTTCAAATCCTTAGAGTACAAGCTCGATAAGAACGAAACTTTAAAAGCAAGTTATCAAAACGTGATTGACGAATATTTGACTCTAAATCACATGGAAATGGTACCTGAACGTGAACTCAAAGATGGGATAGCCATTTATTTACCGCATCATGCTGTTGTTCGAAATGACAGGGCAACCACAAAAGTCAGGGTTGTTTTTGACGCGTCCTGCAAAGGAAGAAATAACTTGTCTCTGAATGAGCAGTTATTAGTTGGTCCTACCTTGCAGCCGGAACTTAGACATCTCATCACGCAGTGGCGTTCCTCACCTATTTGCATGTCAGCTGACATCGTTAAGATGTACCGGCAGGTTAAAACTGAAAATAAGGATTCAAATTGTCAAAGATTACTATGGAGAGAAAATAAAAGTTCTGAACTGAAACATTACAGACTTACACGAGTCACTTTTGGTACATCAGCTGCTCCATATTTAGCAGTAAAGACTTTGCAACAAGTCGCTGTAGATCATGGCGAAGAGTACCCTAATGCTTCTGAAAGGGTTCTGAAGCATTTTTATGTTGATGACTTGATGACAGGAGTTCAGACCGTGGAAGAAGGCAGACAAGTATTTAAAGAGATGACTGAATTATTAGTTAAAGGTGGATTCGAGATGCAAAAATGGAATAGCAATTGCGATGAGTTAGTTCAAGCAATGGATGTTGACGGAAAGGTACACGAAGCAAACCAAAAGCTCATACTAAAGAAAGATGAGTTAGTGAAAATAATGGGACTTACCTGGAACCGTTGCGATGACACATTTCAATATACGCTGAATCTATCGAAGCTGCAAAATCCTATAACGAAAAGAAAAATTATTTCTGATATTTCTCGTCTCTTTGACCCACTCGGTTGGGTTGGACCTACCATCATACTAGCAAAAATTATGATACAGAAGTTGTGGTTAGCAGGTTTGGACGGGGACGATGAAGTTCCAAATGCTATAGCAAATGAATGGCTAACTTACCGTGAAGAACAATTATTGTTAAGTGAAATTCGCATACCTAGATGGCTTGGTACAAGGGCAAATGACATACACGTTGCATTGCAGGGGTTTTGCGACGCTTCCAAGTCAGCTTACGCGGCAGTAGTATACTTTCGTGTCGTAGACTCTGAAAATAAAGTAAAGGTTTCATTAATTACTGCAAAAACCAAGGTAGCGCCAGTAAAACAAGTATCCATACCTCGCTTAGAATTGTGCGGTGCAGTGCTTTTGTCCAAATTGCTACTTGAAGTTGCCAAGGTCTTGAATATAGATAAGAAGAATCTTCATGCATGGACCGTCTCGACAGTTGAATAACCATCCAAGCAAATGGACTGTTTTCGTGTATCAGAGATTCTCACTAATTTAGAACCACAAAATTGGTCTCATGTGTTATTCAAACAGAACCCAGCGGATTGTGCATCCAGAGGCATGATTTCATCGGAGCTAGTGAAAAACAAATTGTGGTTTAGTGGTCCAGAGTTTCTTTCTCAGGAAATAATTAAATATGAAAAACCAAAACAAGTACAGACTCATATTGAAGCTGTAAAAATAAGAGCTCATTGTGTCACTGAAGAGATTTCATGTTGGGAAAGATACTCATCACTGCTAAAAGCAACTAGAATCATAGCTTACTGTAGAAGATTTATAAGCAATTGTAAAACATCAAAGGATAACAGAAACATTGGTTATCTCACGATTAGGGAATTAGCAATAGCATTGAACGTCTGCATTAAGCAATACTTACCCAAGCGCTCCAATCTTCAGGCGCTGAATCCCTTTCTCGACGACGACGGTATCCTGAAGGTTGGTGGCAGATTGAACAACTCTACATTGTGTGCTCAAAGAAAACATCCCATTTTAATCCCTAAGCAATCTCACTTGACAGACCTCATAATTTCAGATGCTCATAAGCAAACATTACACGGCGGTCCACAGCTAACATTGGCATATATTCAGTCCAAATATTGCGTACTGGGCGCAAAGCAATGGGTAAAATCACACTATCGTAAATGTGTTACTTGTACGAGACATGCCGCTGTTACGAATAACCATTTGATGGATCAACTGCCAACAGAACGTGTAACACCAACACGTGCATTCAAACACAGTGGGGTCGATTACGCCGGACCAATTCAAATTCGAACGTCTAAAGGTAGAGGTCATCAATCCTACAAGGGTTACATTTGTATATTTATTTGTATGGCCACTGGCTCTACATCTGGAAGCTGTAACAGATCTGACATCTCAGGGTTTTCTTCAAGCATACAAACGATTTGTAGCTAGACGTAGCCGCTGTTCACAACTTTGGAGTGACAACGGCACACATTTTATCGGAGCAGCAAAAGCATTACAAAAACTTAGAAAAACTGAACATAATTCGGTGACTCAAGAGATTGCCGAATCCTTCACAGCCTACTAGTGCGAATGGCATTTTATACCAACCCATTCTCCTAATTTTGGGGGCCTGTGGGAGGCAGGTGTCAAGTCTGTAAAATATCATCTCAAGCGCGTCATCGGAAATTCTACTTTGACGTATGAAGAGATGGCTACAGTTTTAGCTCAGATTGAGGCGTGTCTAAACTCGCGGCCTCTTTCAACGATCTGGGACGATCCAGATAACTTTACTGTACTAACGCCTGGACATTTCACTTTAGGAGAAGCACCCGTGACAGCACCTGATAAGAACTTTGAGCTATTGAATGTCAGTACTCTTAGAAGATGGCAGCATACTCAACGCATGCTTCAATCGTTTTGGCGGCAGTGGTCGCAGCAATATTTGACAAAGTTCTTGCGTAGATACAAATGGTCAAATAATATTTCACAAGCCAGCATTGGAGATGTGTGTGTAGTCAAGGAAGATAATTTACCTCCATCCCGATGGCTTTATGGCCGTATTATTGCTACTCATCCTGGTGTTGATAACATTATTAGGGTCGTAACATTGAAAACTAAAACTGGAGTAATTAAAAGACCCGTTTCTAAATTATGTTTTTTACCAGTAACAGTTTCCTAAAATGATGTAATGTCTAGTATGTAAGTATTGCAGTATTGTCAATTTAATTGTTAGTTTAAATAAGTGCATAGTCACATTTTAATTGTTAAACTTGTTGGAGAGTTTTATCACCTATATTCATGGTGGGCGATTGATAAAAGGACAAAGCTCAGCTTATCCTTGGTGGGCGATATGTTCAAGCAAATTATGATTATTATTTTGAAACTAGATGGCGCATGTATAAATTATAGAAGTCTGTGTTAAGATTCTCCGCTACGCTATGACTACATTTTGATTTATCATTATTAAATTCTTAGCTTTGCTTAAATGCTTCGAATGGTTGGTAGGTGTTTCATTGCAAGTATCAATGTAGACTTTATTACCCACCGCGAGGCCGCTAAGTCAGGTGTACAACTCCGCGAAAGTGGTGCGTGAGAGTGTACAGCTCGTGTGTTATAACCACCGTATCGCACTCGTAGCGTGTACTACTAAAGCATAGTTGAACAATGGAAAGGCAGTGACGGTAGCGGTGTGCGTGCGCGCGTGTGTGTGTGCAGCAAGGGTCGGTGGGCGAGCTGCTGAACTGCAGCGCCGCCAGCGACGAGGCGTTCGAGGCGCCGCGGCCCGCGTCCGCCGGCAGCGCCGTGGCGGCGGTGAGCGCGTGGGTGCGCGCGGCGCCCGTGCCGCAGTGGGGCGCGCTGTGCCCCGCCTGCCTGCGGCCGCTGGGCGCCGCGCCGCCCGCGCGCGCCGTGGCGCTGCACGCCTGCCAGCACCTGCTGCACCTGCACTGCCTCAACCGCCAGCTGGAGCGGCTGCAGGCCCGCCAGGTATGTGTAACTAGGGGAATTCCTACAAACTGTATACACTCGGTTATGGGGCAACGCCAAGGTAAAATACGTATGTATTTAGAAATATTTAAGTATTTTAATCAGTCGTCTAGATCCCATAACACAAGCTTAGTTTGGGCTAGACGGTGGTGTTTTATTTTAATATTTAGGTACAAAAAACGTACCAAAATAAAGAGACATTAGTTAAAAAAGAGTGGCGCGTAGGCTTCGAACAACTTCTGAAGTATTCGCATTTTTACAATAAACTGTTTGAATTGAATATCCTGTGCGAAACATTTCCTGAATTAATACATAGAGTATCCCGGGAAAACATCTTATTCCCGCGCGAAAACCCTTTTGTGTACTCACTTCACCGGAGCGGAGCCACGGGCATCAACTTTCGAAATCAAAAATCAAAATCAAAAATCTTTATTCATGTAGGTCACAAAGTAACACTTATGAACGTCAAGATTACTGCTTCTACATTTACATTTACTGCCAGATTCGCAAAGCAATAGGTAGAGCCAGAGGAAGAACCTGGCAATAAAACTCATGGCCACTCTTTTCTAACCGCCATTTGACACAGTTTGATTAACATGATATTTGACCAATTATACAGTAAAGATTTTATACAAAAAAAAACAAAATAAATGTTATGAAATGTTCTACCTATATGCCGAGTTTTATCAAAATGTGATTAATTAACAAATGTCCAAATAAAATAGAAATCTTTACAAACTTTCAGATTTATAATATTAGTAAGATTACATTCCCGTGGGAATACCGGGAATTCTTTCTTGGTGCTCATCTAACGTAGGTACGTAAAGAATATGTTCACCAAATTTTAGGTTGTGTATGGTTTTACTCACTTAGTTCCCGTTCCCGTGGGAATACCAGGTATTCCTTTCTTAGTGCTGATTCAAGGTAGATACCTAGTAAATACTTTCACCAAATTTCAAGTAAGTACCTATGTTTGATAGTTTAGACTGTGTGTGGCATCATCCATGTAGTTCCCGTTTCCATGGAAATACCGGGAATGTTGTTTTTATTGGTTATCGAAAGACTTTAAGTGCCTATACATTCACCAAATTTTACATTTCCATGTTTAATGTTTAGGGTGTGCGTAGTTTACTGACATAGTTTTCGGTTCCCGTGGGAACACCGAACTCGCTGGTAATACAGGCCTTAGGAGATTCTTCAAAAACAGGTGTAGGTACGTAAGTATATGTTACTATCTGGCAGTAAATGTAAATGTAGAAGTAATAATCTTGACGTTCATAAGTGTTACTTGGTGACCTACATGAATAAAGATTTTTCAGTTTCATTTTCATTTATCCCTTATTTACGTTTAGGGGTAAAAATTCGCAAAACTCCTTCATAGGGGGTACCCACGTGTTAAAAGGAACCCCAATGCGAAGTTTGGACTTCATAGCTCCGCTAGCCCCATGGATTTTGTGATTAATGAGTCAGTTAATACAACCGCTGTTTTATCTCCTTAAAGGTAAACTTATGCGAAACCGCGATCATCATCATCATCATCCGAGCGTCTGTACCAGTTGCGTCTCGCGACGCCCGGGGTCCGCTTTCCTACATTTTCTCCTCCACTTCACACGGTCGTCGGCATCCCCTTTAGTGAGACCATTGGCACGCATGTCATCCCTTACGACGTCAAGCCAGCACTTCTTGGGTCTTCCCCTCTTACCGGGACCCGGCGGGGCTGACATGGCCAGACATTTGTTTCCTACGTAGCCCGGCGGTTGCCGCAAGACGTGACCATACCAACGAAGGCGACACTATTGCAACTTGTCTGCAATGTCACGGACATGAAGGCTGCCGCGGATGCGAGAGTTCCTCACGCGATCCATCCGCGTGACTCCACACATCCACCGCAGCATCTTCATTTCCGTGACACGCAGCTCCTGCTTGTGTCGCTCCAATATTGGCCACGTCTCACTGCCATGTAAAAAGACAGGTCTAATGATGATTTTGTAGACCTGTCCCTTCAACCGGATCATCATTTTAGGATCACAAATGACACCGGTCATCTCCCGCCATTTGGCCCACGCGGCAGCAATGCGTGACTTGACATCGCAATCGATGTCACTGGACGTGTGAAAAACAGATCCCAGGTATTTAACCTGGTCCGTCCGCTCGACCAAATCACCGCCAATGCGGACGGATGTGGGATCTGTCGAGTTTAGCGCCAAGTACTCGGTCTTCGCCACATTTAGTTTTAGACCGCCGTTCTCAAGCGTCTCCCTCTACACCATCACACGTCGCACCAATCTGCTCCTGTCCGCGTCTGCCAGCGCAATATCGTCAGCATACATGAGCAACCATGGAGGCTGCTCATGCGAGTTCCTGATGCTGTCCGACAATTCGTCTAATATTACGCTGAACAGAAGCGGACTAAGGACCGAACCCTGGTGTACACCGACGGTGATGGGAAAGGATTTCGTGTCGCCAACAGCAGTCCGAACCATGAAATCGGAGTCACAGTACATGTCCCGGATAGTGTCAATATAGACCTCGGGAACCCCTTTGGACCGCAGTGCCCACCAGATCATCGCGCGAGGAACGCAGTCGAAGGCCTTCTGCATGTCTAGAAACATACAGTGCAGAGGCGTGTTCTTCGACCTGTATTTCTCTGCGACAACCCTCAGGGCAAAAACAGGGTCCGTGGTCCCATGACCAGGGCGAAACCCATATTGACACCCCGAGAGAGTACACTCCTGCCTGATCCTAGAGTCTATAATCCTCTCGAAGATCTTCAAGGTGTGGGACATCACCTTTATACCGCGGTAGCTCCCGCACTCCTGCACTGACCCCTTGCCTTTGAAGACTGGAGTAATAATACTCAGTCTCCATTGGTTTTGGATCTGCCCGCTGAGGAGTATGCGGTTAAAAAGGTTTACTAAGATGCCCACACCGCGAGGACCCATCGCCTTCCAGGCTTCGATGGGGACTCCATCGGGTCCGACAGCTTTCTGATTCTTCATGCGGCGAAGCGCAGTCAGGATTTCTCCAGGCGCTAACGGTGGCACTGGTCCCTGATTCGGAGGGAGGTCCGGAGGCTGCACCTCTTTATGCTGTTTATTAAGCAGCTCGTGAAAATACGAGCGCCATCTCTCCTTTACCGCGATGTCTTCGCTTAACAGGTTGCCCTCAGGGTCTTTTACACAGCGACACTTGGATATATCCTGTGCCGCTTCGACCCTGGAGCGCGCCAGCTTATAGATGAGCTTCTGCTTCTCAGACGATTCCAGCTTATCATACAGAGGTTATAAGTGGTCTCGTCTGGCTCTGGCTACAGCTCTCTTTGTGGCGCGCTTAGCAGCCCTGTACGCGTCGCGGTCTTCGGGAGATCCGGTCGCTTGCCACTTTTTAAAGAGGGCTTTCTTTTCCCTAGTCTCCCTCTGGACTTCGTCGTTCCACCACCAAGTTTCCTTGTCACATTTGCGTCCATAGACTCACCGAGCACCACCTTCGCCGCTCTAAGGATGGCCGCCTGAACTTTGTCCCAGTAATCTTGAACTGGTTCGCCTTCAGTGTCGGTGCACTTGTCACCGACAGCTGAGACGAACTCCTGGGACCTAGTTTCATCAAGCAGCCACCATTCTGACGCGGATGCGTTTGCCTTTGGGCTTCACGCAGAGGTCCATGACAAGGAGACGGTGTTGTGCAGTAAGACTCTCTCCGGGTATGACCTTGCAGTTGGCCACCTTGCCGATGCTGTGTCGCCTAGTGAGTAGGAAATCGATCTGAGTTGTACGCCTCCCGCTCTTGTAGGTGATGAGATGTACGGATTTCTTTTTGAAATACGTGTTCACAATGGCCAGATCAGCAGCCGCACACGTTCTGAGGATAGTTCCTCCTTCAGCGTTGCGGTTGCCGTATCCAAAACCACCATGAACACGCTCAAACTCCTCACACCTCTCACCCACATGACCGTTTAGGTCGCCGCCCAAAACGATTCCCCGTGACAACGGAATGCTCCGAAGCACTCCCTCGAGTTGGCCCCAAAACGACATCTTATCGGCGTCGCTACAACCGGCCTGTGGCGCGTAGGCACTTACCAGGTGGGTTATAATCCCATCGATAAGCACCCTCACGATCATAAGCCGGTCGCTACAGCGTTTCATCTCCAAGATGCCGCTCTGCAGCTCCTCGGAGAGCACCATGGCCACCCCGTTCTCCCCACCAGGCGCACCCGTGTAATACAGCTTGTAGCCGTTCTGCAGAGGCCAGGCTCTGTTGCCCTTCCACAGAGTCTCCTGCAGGAACGCCACGTCCATCGTCTGCCTGGAGAGTACTTCGGCCAACTGTACCGCACGCCCAGTCAGCGTGCCAATGTTCCACGATGCGAAGCGGATACGGGTTGGGGCTAACTTCTTTAGCCGTGCTGGCCCGACACACGGCAGCCCTAGCCCACTTGCCACAGGAGTCGGGCGGGGCTCCTGCGCGCCGTTTTGCGGCGGCGCCCTATCCCTAGCTACATTCCGATTGTACATTTCCATTTAGTTTTGGCGGGTGGCTTTTATGGGAGCGAAGCCCTCAGACCTTCCAAACCCTGAGGGGAAAGCCAGCGCCAGAGCCTCGTCCGTTAATCAGCAGGTGCACGCACTAGCACGGGAGGTTGACTTGGGCCCCGAAGATCTAGGTGGGGCCCCTTAAACCGCGATATACGTGCCTCTTTGTTTGTAACCAGAAACAGGTGTACGTAAATTCATATTTCTAACTTTGAAAATGACGAACTTTTATACATACGTTTATTGCTTATTTACGTTCTTAGAGGTAGAATTTCGCAAAAGCCTTTCTTAGGGAGCACTACGTGTTAAAAGGAAGACCCATGTTATTTTTTACTAACATTATTTTCTACCGTAGCTGCGTACGCTAAAGCTACTACATACAGCCTAGTTTTTGAAATACATAATATTTTTTATTTATTATTAAATAACACTAATCCCTTGTAATTTGTATTTATTTTTAAATAACACTAATCACTGTTAATTTGTATACAAAACTAAATAATGTATAACTAAATAATGGTATAAAATAGTAGATTGTATAACAAGGGAGCAAAATTGTATTTTTATGGCGAAGGTGCTACTTTGAAGCACGAGCGAAGCGAAGGATTCTAACGTAGAATCCTGAGCGCAGCGAGGGATTCAAAGTATATCGCCCGAGGGAAAAATAATTTGCTTCTGAGTAATATATTCTACTTGTCATCCCCTTTCTATGAGAAAATAAATAAGAGACGCTGTTAGCTTCTATAGTTATTGTTTCAGGAGTTAATGCATTATCACTTTCATAAGTCGAGGTAGTAGAACTCATTATTTTTGCAAAATACAATAAAATATGTACTGAGGTAACTGGAACAGGAAAGTAATTCGAGCGCTTTTGTTTTTTTAGTTAGTGCGGGTCTCTGTGCCGTGCAGCCAACACGTACCAGCCTGTAAATTATACAATTTGCGTTCGATTTCTATGAATGATATATGTTCTAAATTCAAATCTCTTTCACGCCCGCTAAAAAGTTCTTATCGGAAAAGAGCTATTTTGTTTACACTTATAGAGGAACAAAGCGACACTTTTCGAATAGAAGGGATGAAAATAAACTTTTATTTGTTATATTTTAAGTAATAGAGTTTATTTATTAAGAAAAATATTTACATACTGTTTCTATGACAACGTTTTGCTGATTAAAAAAAAACCAAATAGTGCAGTTATAGAATATAGATCCACTTTGCGAGCAAGTGAGTTGAAAAGTAACATTAAAGAGCACCACAATTAACACGAGCTCTCGCTTCGGCTCCAGGAAGAGCCGTACATCGAGTGCCTGGTGTGCGGCCTGGTGTACGGCGCGCCGCCCGCGGGCCGCGGCGCGCAGCCGCCCGGCGCCGTGACGTGGGCGGCGCAGGCGCGCTGCCTGCCGCAGCAGCCGCCCCGCACCGGCTCCATACTCGTCACGTACAAGTGAGCCGCTGTGCACTACTCACATTGTTGTTCGTTTTATAAGACAAACAGAAAGACAGAGATAGACGCGCTATCTTACCGTTTGCATTTGCTAAGCATTTTTAGCTAAGTCGCTGTCTTAATCGGCCTATATTCCCTTATATTGAATTAGCCGAATAATATTGTGTCAAATTCGTATTGCATACCTACATTTTTATGGGCGGCTTTAAAAATTTCAACAGCAGGTAGTCACATCCTGCGTCTGTCTATTTCAACACGGCAATGGGCTCACCACCTATTACGTGGGACAGGAATCCACACAGTGAAAAGTGGGCATATAATATGCCTCTGCAACCCCTTCGGGGATAAGGCGTGATGGATATTTATTAATTTATTTTTTAATTTTGTTATTGGTTGCTAGACAGTGATAACACTTCATGCAAGAGTAAGAAAACAATATGTGTGTAGTTTCCCCCCGGCGCGAAAGTTGGTTGAACGTGATTTCATATTTTATTGAGTACATTACAATACAATACAATACAATATGCTTTATTGTACACCATAAGTCACATACACTTCAGATTACAGGGTACAATCGGCGGTCCAGACAACCTAAAATGGACATCGTTCAATGAATTTGTGTCTATAGGCAGTTCATTGGTGCACAAAATTAGTATGATAAGTACACATGACTAAACTTAATTCTTTTAATACCTACACATAGGTAATAAATAAATAGGTATAAATATCTTCATAATTTTATACATACATACCGCTTAATATATACAATACATAAATAGGTACACACATACATACTCCGACATTATAATCTACTTAATACATTCTCACTAGACAAGAGGGAAACCAGAGAAGTATGATCGATTTTGTGATTGTAGATGCAAGACTACGAAAGAAAGTCTTAGACACCCGGGCATACCGCGGTGCCGGGATTGATACAGATCACTTCTTGGTTATCAGCCGAGTAAGAGGTCTGTTTCAACGGTGGCGGCATCGTGTGTGTGAACCTGAAAGTGTACTAGACCGCATAAAAGTCGAAAATTTGCAAGAGATGAGCATAAAAGAAGGATTCGTGAGTAAATTAAGTAAGAAATTTAAAAATTTAGATGAAGTATGTGAGATTGAAGAATTATGGAAGACGCTTAAGGAAGGTCTAGTGGAAGTTGCGGTGGAAGTGTGTGGGGTAAATAAAATAAGCCAGGGATGTAAGGTGAAGAGAATGTGTGCAGAAGTCATGAAAGCATTGTCCGACAAGAAGAAGGCATGGTTGGACTGGCTGACTTCAAAGGTGAATCAAAGAATGCAGAGGGCAACGTTGAGGATGTAAAAATGGCAAAGAATGAATATAAAAGGTATAAACGAGTTGCAAAAGAAGTTATAAAAGAGAGAAAGAGAATGATAGGGATAAATTTAATAGTAGGTTATCTGATAATTTCCAGCAGAATATAAAATTCTTTTGGAAATCTATAAAATCTGTGAGGGGTCAACAAACATCATCGAAACCCAGTAATATCAGAAACCAGAATGGCAGTTTTCTAAAAGGAGAAGAATGTGTGCTAAAAAGATGGAAATATTATTTTGAAAGCTTATATGAAAAAGAGGATATGGAAGCACAAACGAGTTCTTGGGAAAGGAATGAACTAAGCAACGAAAGCATCATAAGTATGGAAGAAATTGTGAAAGCATTGATTAGTATGAAATTCGGTAAGGCTGCTGGATTTGATAGGATTTCTGTCGAGATGCTGAAAGCGGGACATGGCGTGGTAGCTTGCCAGCTGTACCGCCTTTTTAATCTTTGCTGGAGGAGTGGCAGCGTGCCAGGAGATTGGTGCAAGGCTGTCATCGTGCCGCTTTACAAAGGAAAAGGGTCACAGCAAGAGTGCAAAAACTACCGCAGCATAAGCTTGCTCAGCATCGTCGGCAAATTGTATGCAAAAGTTTTGATAAAAAGAGTGATGAATGAAACTGAAGGGAAAATGTGGGATGTACAAGCAGGATTTATGAAAGGAAGATGATGCACGGATCAGGGCTTTTCCTTACGATGCATAGCCGAAAAATTTTTTGCGAAATGTCAAAAGGTCTATTGCATATTTGTAGACTTGGAAAAGGCCTATGACCGAGTGGTGAGGCATGAACTATGGACAACACTGGCCAAGTATGGAGTAAGCAATCACTTGATACGAGCACTGAAATCTCTATGAGGGCTCCAGTGCTTGTGTCAGGATCAACGGAGCTTGCACAGACTTTTTTCACATTGAAAAAGGTGTGAGACAGGGTTGTGTAGCGTCACCGGCGCTGTTTAACCTATACATGGACAGTTGTTTGAAAGAACTGCAAGAGAGTGCGTATGGTTTAAAAATCAATGAACTGACTGTCAAATGCCTCCTATACGCTGATGACCAGGTAATACTGGCATCATCGGCGAAGGAGTTGCAGTTGATGGTTAACATTATGCATGATACGCTAAAAAGCAAAGGAATGAAGTGAATGTAAATAAGACAAAATTAATGGTTTTTGAAAGAGAGGAAAGTATGACGAATTAATCGATTTTTGTGGAAGGAAAACGAGTGGAACAGGTGAAAGAATTTGTATATTTAGGTTCAAAATTTGTGAGAGATGGAAAGTGTGATTGTGACATTGAACGAAGAGTTTTGGCTGGAAATCAAGTGAATGGAGCCATGCACGCCTTTATGAGCAGTCAGAACGTGTCTGAGCATGCAAGACTGGCTATGCATAGAGGAGTACTTGTTACTACGCTCATGTATGGCAGTGAAAGTTGGGTGTGGCAAAAGAAGCATAGAAGTAAAATTAATGCAGTGGAAATGAGTAAGTCTGCGGAGTATCGCTGGAGTGAAATTGATGGACAAAGAAAGGAACAGTGTGATAAGGGAACATTGCGGTATGGTAGAAGAAGTAGTGACTAAAATAGAAAAAGGTATGCTTAGATGGTTCGGACACGTGGCGAGGATGGATAAAAGTAGACTAACGAAACAGATTTATCAGAAGAGAGTGAATGGGCAAACTGGTAAGGGGCGACCTCGACGTACATATGTCAATCAAATAGAAGACATTTTGGAAAAAGGTCAGGTCAAGAGTAACAGTAAAAAAACCGTTAAAAAAGTTAACCGGCGTGTGTGTATGAAAACACTTATGAAAGTGGAAGAAGCGAAAGTTGTATGCCAGGATCGTAGCAAGTGGAAAGCCATAGTCTCTGCCTACCCCGATGGGAGACAGGCGTGACGATATGTATGTATGTACACTCTCAATAAATAAATAGGTCAAATAAACTAACCGACAAACGGCTCATAAAGTTAGAAGTGTTAAGTGAGTAAGGTAAGAAGTATTAGAGGAGTTACAGTGATAGACAGTAATTTATAACTAATTTTTTGAAATTACAAAGTTATTCACGTCGTGCACGTCGCACAGTTACAGGTAAAGCATTCCACAAGCGAATTGCCTGTACTGTAAAAGATTTATCTAGAAATCTTGTAGAATGCATTGGCATTTTAAGGCGCAAGTTTTCCGATGATCTCAGGAACCTCGAATGCGTTTCACCTAAAAACGTGAAGCGTTCTTTAAGATAAGTGGGAGAACAGGGATTAAACAAGATATTATATTAAAGAAAATATGCGCTTTATGGTGAAGTCTAATAGGAATAGAAAGTCTAATAAGCCACTTGGGTTTCGTGCGAAATTCAGAAATATGATCATATTTGCGCAAACCAAAATATGAATCTAATGCAGAAATTCTGGAGACGCTCAAGTTTATTAAATTGTTCCTCCGTTAGATTTAGATAGCTGGCATCGGCGTAGTCGAGGATTGGCATCATTAGAGATTGAGCCAGTGCAGTTTTTATGGCAGTGGGCAAAAAGTCACGTAATCTCCTTAGGGCACCACCGGAAGTGAAAATCTTACGACTAACCTCCCGGAGCTGCGGATCCCAAGACATTGTTTTATCGAAGTAGACGCCTAAGTTCCGTACCTTGTCACTGAATGGAATAACAGTACCATTGATAACAATTTCAGGTAGTTTTGTGCAGTTAAGTTTTGGAATAAGCCCGGGACTACCAACAATAATAACTTGACTCTTTGATGGATTTACTGTGAGTCCATACTTAAGGCTCCAGTCAGCTATATGAGCCAGGTCTCTATTTATAAAATTAATAGCATCAGAAATCTGAGCAAGTGGAGCTTGTGTGTAAATTTGTAAATCATCTGCATAAAGGTGGTAGGACGAAAGAAGATTAGAGGAGATAAGGTTAATGAATGCTGCGAAAAGTAAGGGATATAAAACGCCACCCTGCGGCACCCCAGCTGATACATTACTCCAAGAAGACGTCGTATCTTCTATTTGAATACGCTGTCGGCGGCCAGACAGGTAACTGTGAAACAAATTTATCACTGTTGGAGATATATTAAGAGAGCGGAGGATGGCCAGCAATACTTCAAAATCCACGGTGTTAAAAGCATTGCTGAAATCCAAAAAAAAAGCACCGTAAGTTTCCCATTTTCCATACCCATTCTCATGTCATCTGTGACTTTGATAAGAGCTGTCGTGGTACTGTGACTGGACGAAATCCTGATTGATAGCTATTGAGGAGGTTATTTTTATTAAAGAAGGAGCTAATTTGGTTATGGACTTGACGCTCCATAACTTTGGAAAGGAATGGGAGTATAGCAATGGGGCGATATTTGGAGAAGGATGAGGGATTTGAATTTTTTTTGAAGACACCACTGTATAGTGAAAAATTTAAATAATGACATAAGATTGGGAGGATCTCATCTAGTATGGGAATTACCATATTGCGGCTCACACAATCAGTTCCAATTGCGTTGGATGTTGGACAGTATGCTCTTAATATCACAAGCAGTAACTTCATTAAACATAAATGGGACATAATCAGGAGTTGGAAGCGATGATAAATGGACTAAAGTATTTGTTTTAGTTGTCCCATTTAAGTTGGACGAGGCTGTGAAATGGTTATTTAACAAATCAAAATTAATGTTTTTGGAAATGGTTTCTGCTCGTGCTTTTCCAACCCCTAATGATTTCAAAAAGTTCCAAACCTTAGATTGATCACCGTTTTGAACGGACTTATAATGTGTTGGTGTTGTGCTTTCCTACACACCTTATTGCAGTGATTACGAATAGATATATATTTGTCCAGATTTTCCTGTGTAGCCCGGCGTTTATATTTAGATTTTGCAGCTGCTTTTTTTGCAATTAAGTTTTTTATGTCTTGAGTAAGCCAAGGTGATGGTAAATGTCTTAACTTAATTCCGCGCATAGGAGCATGCTTATCATATAATTTGATTAGTTGATCCGTAAACAAGTCGATCTTTGCGTCAACCGATTCAGCAACCAGCAATGGTAACCAGTCGATACCCTTGGCATCTTCGATAAGTTTAACACGGTCCTTGCCACCGAAATTGCGCTGACGAAGAATTTTTGGTTTTGCTTTAGGAGGGCGTATTTTGTACGATAGAAAAAGGAGATCATGATAGGAAAGCATGTCAGCAGGATACTGCTCATGATTAATGACATGATTAGGGGAGGATACAATTATGAGGTCAAGAAGTGAAGGAGTACACTTCGGAAAGTGATGAGTGGTTGAGAGAGGGAGAATGGAGAGGTTGCAAGAGTCTAATACATGTTGAAGGGAAGAAGAGCGTGAGTCATTTTTGAGAAGGCATGTATTAAAATCTCCCATAATTATGGTATGACTGTAGGAAGCCACATGATTCTCCAGAAAAGTTTCAAGTGAAGAAAAGTACACACTTGAGAGATGAGAGTAAAATACACCTACCAGGATCTTTACATGATTAAGTATTACTTCAATAAAAAATTGTTCACCAGCATTAAGTGGTGGTGGCTGTAGAGACATATCAACAATATTAAAAGGAATGTGTTCTCTCAGGTAAATAGCCACAACACGACCTCTCTGCCCCAAACAATCATTGCGTATTAGTCGAAATCCTGGTAGTGCTACAGATTTAGAAGAAATAGAAGGTTTCAGCCATGACTCAGAAACTAGAGACTCAGAAGAATAACATGTATATTACCACAGTCAAACGTTGCCAGCATATCAGTGATGTGGGCCGGAATGCTCTGTGCATTGATGTGAACAACATTAAGGCTCCGCAAGACACCCGAAAACTGGGCCTGTAGTGAATCGGCAAGTGTCGGTATACTAACAAAGCTGTCATATTACTGGAAGCAGAGATGAAACTTTCAGAATCGGTAGAATCTAAATCAACGTTTAGAATATCAATATCATTGTGTCCCACAATATTTATAGATAGATATCTGTATGTAATTATATATTTATATTCAAAGCAATATATAAATAAAATATTTACTTATAAAATAAATAAATAAACAATAAATACGTATATTTATGCAAATATTTTATGCACAAACACAGTCAAATCACGTTGTCCACTCGCCAGTTGAGTGCTATAATACATTTTCAATTTTACATATAACAGCTTACTGCCCAGCAACAATCACAATGTTAGTGTTACTTACCGTTCAAGTACATCAACAAAACAGATAAATAAATAAAATGTGCAAAAAACAAAAAGAAACAGAAAAAAGAAAATAATAATAAATATAAAAATCATCATCGCACAGCCACGACACGACACACTAGATCACGCAGCAATCATCCATCGGTCTGTTGAAAGTTTGTTGTGAAAGCAGCTTGCGACAGTACCTAATTGAGTCAGTTGACAGTTGCGCCAATGCGACCAGGTGACAGATGGCTATGACAGATAACTATTCGTGATGAATTTTGGCGATTATGTTGCACTTGATTAATGATAAAAAGTACAGTTTGCGGGTAAATAATTGAAAAACAAATAAAGTTCATAGACTTAAATAGGAAATTCACCACATAGGTACTTATATAGTTATACTTGTGTATCTCTCACCCGAACGGCAGCAAATTGCATGGAAGGAAGTGTTTTTGTTGAAGCAATTCTTCTTTACTTACTGCTGGCTTATCGGCTGGTGCGGGCTTTGGAATCTCTTCGTAATTTATCTTAGTAACATCACTTATGGTAAGCGCTCGTGGCCCCGCGGTCTCAGTGTTCTGTAAACGATCACTGAGTTACGCAACTTTCACTATGGCTGGTCCTCGGATGGGTGACCACTTTGTGGTATTTACATTTGCGAGCGTTTTCGTGCTTCGGAAGCCACGTTAAGCCGTTGGTCCCAATTGCCAGTAAAATGGCAGTCTTTAAGCCTGGTTGAAGGCCTTATGGGCGGCTTGAAAATTTCAACAGCAGGTAGCCACAACCTGCGTCTGTCTATTTCAACACGGCAATGGGCTCACCACCTATTACGTGGGACAGGAATCCACACGGTGAAAAGTGGGCATATAATATGCCTCTGCCACCCCTTCGGGGATAAAGCGTGATGGATATTTATTTATTTTATTTATTTATTTACTTATGGTATTGATTTTATGTTTGACGTTATTGGGCCCAGAAACATAAATGGATCCCTCTCTCGTCCAACACTTGGAAATGCCAAATTTACCTCGAGCAGCCATGAAGATATCATGTCTAGACTTCGTCAGAAACTCCGATACTGTTACTCCAGAGCCTTTTAATTTTGTTTTCGTGAACCATATCTTATCACGTGCCACTACATCCACCAGCTTGACTAAGATTGGACGAGGGCTCTTTGCCGTACGAGGCCTGCCCATTCGATGACACTGTCTGATGTGGGCAATATTAAAGTCGTCCAATCCCAGCCGCCCCCGCACCACACTGACCAACACTTGCGACACACTCTCATCACTGGACTCTGTTACACTATGGAACATACCCATTGTATAGTATAAGGGGTTTTTTGGTATGCTGATAAGAATTTCGTGTCAATTTTGTAATCCATTATGGCCACCGCGCTGTGGTTATAAAATTTCATGTTGGGTATATCGTATAAGGGGTTTTATGGTATGCTGAGTAAGAATTTCGTGTTAATTTTGCAATCAAAAATGGCCGCTATGCCGTTATAAAAAAAAATAATGGAGTGGGTGCATGAACAAGGAATGGAAATTGGGGATGATAACTAGGTATGAGAAATGGTAACTGGGAGCTGGGGATGGGAACTAGGAATTCAAACAAGGGTAATATATGTGTGCTCCGTATACCATATTACTCTTATGCGATACCCAACATGAAATTTTATAAGAAATGGCGCGGTCACTTTTTTGAATTGCCAAATTAACACGAAATTCATACTCAGCATACCGAAAAACCCCTTATACCCAACATGAAATATTATGACCACGGCGTGGCGGCCATATTAGATTGCATTTTGAACACGAAATTTGTATTCAGAATATAAAAAAACCCCACGAATTATAAATGTACCCTACATGATAATTGTATAACTACGATTTAAGGCAGCCATTTTGTAAACGCTTTCTCATAAAAGAACTCTTCAAACGACATGAATACACCTTACCTTTCTTCCGTGTGCGGCAATTGATGAAATCGCAGATCTTTATTTTACCGCAATGATGACTTGCAATCTCTTACAGCACAATTCGTATGCATCATTTTTGTTTTTTAGCAAATGAAATAATGAATTAAAGAAATAGATACAAAATTAAAAAAAATATAGCAGGCGGTCGTGAAAGACTGTCCCAAGCTACTAACAAAATTTTGTTCGCAGGTTGGGACAAGCTCTCCCCCGTCTCGTCCCTTGTCCCCCGCACGACAGCTTCGTTGACAGACTTTATGTCTTTCGGCTGTGCTATTACATTGGTTCCATAGTGTTATCTTAATATTTAGCGTCAGTATCTGTGGCTTAGCTGACTTATGGGATATTGTCACCTCTGAAAACGCGTGCTACTTAAAGCGTCTACTTATTAAAGCTTTTTTCCTAGCTTCCAGTCAGGTCGCCAGGGCCCGGAGCACCCGGTGCCGGGCGCCCCGTATTACGCGGTGGGGTTCCCCAGACACACGCTGCTGCCTGACACCACACTCGGACGCCAGGTGAGGACCACATCGGTTTATAACCGTTCTTTGTAATTTGACAATATTTTACGAGAAGTGTGTGGCCGCATACGTCACAACCCTGCTCATTCGACAGTTGCACTCTCGTTCGCACTCGAACGCCGCTTCCCGCCTTGTCGTAGTCTGTGCGTGTGACGTAAAAATAGGCGCGCCTAATCTCGGAAATTAAAAATAGAACTAATACTTCTCGTCGTTATAACATCGGAAATACTGCATGTATTGAAGTGAAATAAAATCTAATGTAATGGAAATGAACAACGCTCCAATTTTAGCTGCATTTGACAGTAATATTTTGACCCTGTGGTGTTCTCTATTTGCGGTAAACATGTTAATTTATTGGAACGAAGTTTTTTAACTCGGCTTACGGGTAGTGCTTTTTAATGAAAAACGTTGCGCAACGAAATGTCGTGTGCTGTGTGTGTATGCGAGGATGTATCGAGCCTACTAAAAGCAAATGAGCTTACAAGCGAGTGTGTGCGCAGCCGGGGGCGCAAATTTCTCTCTCTTTTTATCATATAATCTTAGCACACGAATTTTTTAATTCTTTTTACAAATTAAATGAATTTTATTACGTCAGCAATGAATCCTCCCTCCACTGCAGATATACTTTTTTTTTTCAAACAAAAATAGAGGTGTGGCGTGTACGAGTGAGTGTGTGTGTGTGTGTAGGTGCTGGCGGGTCTGCGCGCGGCGTGGGCGCGCGGCGTGCTGTTCGCGGTGAGCGCGTCGCGCACCACGGGCCGCGAGCACGTGGTGGCGTGGTGCACCGCGCCGCCGCCCGCCGCGCGCCATGAATACGCGGCGCACCACGACGCTGAGCTGCTGCTGCGCGCCGCGCTCGCCCGCCTCACGCAGCTACTCGACTCCGCGCACTGACCTCGCGCTCCCACCGCTGACACCATGCCTCTGTCTCACGTACATCATCATAAAGTTAATAAATGACCCCGCGCTCCCACCGCTGACACCATGCCTCTGTCTCACGTACATCATCATAAAGTTAATAAATGACCCCGCGCTCCCACCGCTGACACCATGCCTCTGTCTCACGTACATCATCATAAAGTTAATAAATGACCCCGCGCTCCCACCGCTGACACCATGCCTCTGTCTCACGTACATCATCATAAAGTTAATAAATGACCCCGCGCTCCCACCGCTGACACCATGCCTCTGTCTCACGTACATCATCATAAAGTTAATAAATGACCCCGCGCTCCCACCGCTGACACCATGCCTCTGTCTCACGTACATCATCATAAAGTTAATAAATGACCCCGCGCTCCCACCGCTGACACCATGCCTCTCTCTCACCTACAGTCTATACTACTGAAGGTAATGAAGGCGCCAGGACCACTACCTACTTTAACTACAACCGCCGGTTTTGAAGTTACACTTCTTTAAGCACTCGCAAGGCGGACAAAGTTGAAAAGAAAATTTTTAATTTTGTGAAAATAAAAAGAGAGAGTAAATTTACGTATTACTGTAGAAGTAAAAAGGAGGTGCAAGCACACATCTTAATTCTCTCGTAGCCAGTGGACCTAATACAATTTTATTTCAGCCGTATGATTTAAAAGACGCTCAACTTTTGAAACTGTGTCGATGTATTTATTAAAATCAAAATTGCGTAACTAAACAAAAATTATGTCCTCTAAAAAGTAACGAAATCGTTTGTTGCGAATACTAAATGTAGCTATCTATGGTAACCCTAACGGGAACACTTACCCCATGATATTTTTCCACACATTTCAACAATGTAACCATTACTGACATTACTGGAAAAAAATCTTGCAAAATAAACTAATATGTATATACATATTAAAGCCACTACAGATTCGCTACTTTAAATATCCGCTACCAGCTTTTTTATTACTTTTTAGAAGCTAAATACATCGATACAATCTTAAAATAGCCATTTGCGTATACTAAAAGTGCCTAATCTGTGGTTAAATACCGCATTCAGAAGTTTTTTGTACTAAATTATAATTTGGTACAAATTTTGTACTTCGTAGATCCATACCTATCACTTTATATGGGACAGTACTCTTCTAATTTTAAGTTAAGAAAAATGCATTATACATATCTATAGCATTAGAAAAATTGCAGCTAATCTTAATCATCGTCAAAATGTAATACTCGTAAATCGAATCATTTATTAATTAATCTCAGATGTTTCTATTAAGAAAAAGAAGGATTAAAGTACTCTTACTACAATAAAATAATTATTTAACAGCTAGCTCATGTGAAATTTTTTATTAATTATAATGTACTATTATTATACCTTACTGAAACTATCAAAATTATTATATTTTAGATATTAAACAATACAAAAATGATTATCCATAAGGTGCAATAAATGTTAACGAACAATGGTCAGATGGGCTGACTGTTTAAGTTTGAAGAAACATTTAATCTTTCCCTTTTAAAATGTATAAATATTTTAAAAATATACTAACATTAGACTGTTGCATTTTAATTAAATGTATTTTTAAGTCTTCCAATAGTTACGACGTGCTTCCAGCAAAGTTCTGTATTTTTGAGAACTGTATTATATTATGTTTATAATGTAAGAGACTGAATTATACACAATGTTATATAGACTTCATTACTATAATGGAAAATTAGTTATAAACATATTACTAAGCTGTATAATTATAAGAAATACGCTTAATATGATGCCCCGAGTGATGTAATACTCGTAGTATTTTAACGAAATGCAATGCAGCACTATATAGTATTGGCTAGTACATTCCATTTATTTTTGAAGATCCTTACATAGTCCCACTGTATTACATACATGAGATGACAAAATAATATGTAATGTTATCTTAGTGTATTCCCAGTTGCTTCCAAGCTTTACCTGGGTTTGGAGCCTGGAGTTCTTTTATTTGGCTGATAGAAACAACTATGGTTTAGTTTTTCGGTATTGCTGGGAGCAATTGTGTAGATGCATCGCCGGCAAATCTCGGTGGGCTCCCTACACCCCTTTGAGAACTTGTATGTCATGAGCCTGCTACTGGCTCACGGTCGGCGCGTGATAAGAGTCTTTAACCACCTCGAGGGTATAATAGTAGATAAGATTACTACTGTTCTTGATTGTTGAGCCGCTCATGTCCACCTAATTAGAGTTTATTATGAAATTCGAATGTACAAGCAAGTGTCATCATAAATAGAATTATAGGCGCAACTCTATACATGCGAACTCTATTCCGCGTAACTAAGTGCGGGTTCGTAAAACTTTTTCCCACATTAACTATATGTGTCTTGCCAATATATTAAATTAAAAATTCCTACTTACCCCCTTACGTCCAAATTCTATGCCAGGGCGCTTTAGGACCGCGGATTAAACGAGCGAATTGCAGGCTTGTAATAAGCCTCTGGCTAGCCTTTTTGTGCGGGCAACATGTATGATTGTACGCAGATGCTCAACTTGAGTGCCTTACTAACCGAAGTCCGACCGTCTAGAGAATGTGTTTCTCATTGCTTTTACGATGCAACTATAGAAAGTACATAATATAAAAACACAGAATACAATTAGATGTGATATTCATTGGCTCACACACATTTTCTTGGCGGCCGTACTGTATTAATGTTATATATATCTAAATAAAATCAATTTAGAGAAATAATAAAAACCAAACGATGCTAATACAGGCGGGAGAGACTCCTTACCCTTCTACTAATAATTTCTAATATTGAAAACTTCGACCAATATCTAGCGAGTGAGCCGTAAGCTTACTTGCCACCTAAGTGGTGGGAAAAAATTCTCATCAAGTTGTGACTCCATTATTATTCAAAATTGATTTTATATTTTAAGTATTAAATTGTATTATTATTAACCATAGAACTCGAAATAACAAGTCTTTAGATAGATGTTAGCCGACCGAATACGTAACGAAGTAATAATTACGCAATATGACAGTTTTGATTGAAAGTGTCAGCATTAAGCTGGAAAAGGGCGTGCCACATTGTTTTGGACGCGTCTAACGAATAAGTGAGGAACAATGGACAAAGAATATTTACTTTGCGAAATTAGAAGTTAGACCAAGACTTACATACTAGCACAATGCTCAAAAACTGAAAGTTCAGAAGTACTCTGGTACCCAGCAGGCTTGTATGTATGAAGCGAAATGAATTTGCACCTTTATTCTCTTTAACCCCCTTGATGATTCTGTAAAGATTGTCAGTTAAAGATACAAATGGTACTTACACAATTTAAAAAATACATTGGCTTTTCCACATATTTTGTATTGAGATTGTAATTCGTTGTGACTCAAATTCAGGGGAGTGCAGTCTTTGCATTTCAATTTATATATAGTGAAACTTTTTTCCACATTTCGGGATGTTACCGATATAGTGTAATCGGAAACTTAATAATATCTACCGACTTGTTATATAGAGTACTATGCATTTAATTAGTTGTAAGTTTTCGAACGTCTTCCTGATGCAACTCTCTTCCAATAAGTTTAATTTTAATGTTATTTAAATTATTCATAAAAATAACTTTTATTTTAGTTGTAATTCTAGTTAGATTTTATTTTATTGGAAAACGAATGTATTAAATATTTTAGCAAACTTAAATATTGGTTCGCAATCTCACTGCCGCTCAATGTGTAGTTATTATAGTTTCCAGTATACAAAATAAAATCTAATACTGTGAAAAAATGAATGTAAAAGATAAAATACTATGTGTTTTATCTTTTACATTCATATATATAAACTCAGTAAATCCGAGAGCAAAGGATATAGAGGAAAGAAAATAACTAAGGCATTAAGAGCACTTTCACATTAGAACGTTAGAAGCACGAGCAGTGCGGCAGAAGCAAATGACTTCTCATTATAATGACTGCAGCGCGCCCGCAGTTTAGGTCAGAGTGGTTCCTTTTAAAGTGGTGCATTTCCGAGAGCATTTCATTTCAAAAATGTATTCCGACGGAGAAACATTGTTGTAATTGTAAATAGTTCGGTATCAAACTGCTCATTTTCTGCACAGCGCGTATTAAATATGAAATCCGACGCTGACTGGACGACAGTCGCGCGTTTATCTGGTTTCGCTTAATAAATTAAATAATACCATTTTCACTTTTAAGCACTTTAGAAACCAGACAAACGCCATCGCATAACTTATTAAGTTTTTAAATAAATTCTTAAAAAAACCTGCCTTAGGAGCCATGGCTTCTTTGTACAACAATTTTGATATACTTCTCGGAACTTGTGATATTTACGACAAAAATGTAACTAAAATGGATGGTAGGCGTACAAAAATTAATCATTGCGATTATCGCTGCTCGCGGCAATCTAGCCGCGAACATGGACTTTGCGACGCTTCCGATACGTCAGTACGAGCAAGTGTCATAATTATTGCGAGTCCCAGCAAGTATATTAAGAGTAAAGTATACAAGTATTCCCGCAAAAGTTTAAACCTCCTTGTGTCTTTTACGGGATTGAATTTCCTCTTACTGATCTATTTAAAAAAATAGGGCTATTTCATATGCGCGCCACGTCATAGCACCATTGTATGGTAACTTTAAACGTTGAACAGTGGATGTTAGTATTTTTATTACAGCACCATCTGTGGTCTGGTCCTAGCGTAAGCAGCAAATAAATTATATCAAATTTCCGATAGATGGCGTTGTATCGGACCTGATGCAAAAGTATAGAAACCTTACTGGCGTTATTGAAATTTGTTTGTTACCTATTCGTCTAACTACGCACTGTTGTGCTGGCCGTGTTACCCCAACGCGACTTAGAAACGCTACTATTAACCACTGACGTGCCTTTATGTGGAAACGCGTAAAATGTTGTTATCAAATTAAAAAGACATGAAAAAGATTAATATACGGTACGCAAGCGAGCAATAAGCCAAATGTTGCCATATTGTAAAATATTATAGTGCCAAAGTGAACCGATGTTCGTGTTGCTTTGGTTTCATACGAAATATTTTATTGTTTTTTAAATATAGTTATTTATACAGTAACTGTTTATTACTTTACTTTCACCAACCAAACTACCTTCACGCAGATTGACGCAGAATTTAATTACTGTTGGGATGTTAAGCACAGTTTATTCTCTTTCTTAAAATATAATAACACTATTGTATTTAGTTTAACTTACATTGGGGGTGATCTATTACCGTTGTTCTACATAAGGTGGGTTTGGACTATCTGCAGTGAGATAGTATCCCATTCCGTATTAGATTAAAATTCTCAAAGGTCCTATGCCTGTTGGACCTATGTCCCCATGTAAGCCGGTAGGCCATCATCTTTATTTTGTCTCGTGAAGTTACCCGGACTTTTGGTAAAAGGTCCGGGTAAATTCATGAGAGAAAAAAAGATGATACCCGTGTAAAGAAGAAACACTCGTATATAGAGATTACTAACTAACTATCTTCACGCTGTATCCCTGACGGGGTAGTCAAAAAAACAGATCGCCAGGCTTCACAATCCATGCATACTTCTTTCGCTTCTTGCAGATTCATAAATCGCTTCATACATGCACGTCTGGGTATCCGACTACTTGTGACTTTTCCGTTTTTGAGCAATCTGCTTACGTGGTCTTCATACTCGTATATAAGTCTTCTGTATTTTGAGATTACAGTTTTATAAAAGTGCAGAGCGGCCTTATCACTAAAGAGCAATCTCTTACAAAAGCAGCACTTCATGTAGGGAATTGCCGTTGCTTTTGAAACCTGGATTTAGAGCCTGGAGTACACTTTTATTTAGCTGCTCCGAGTAACTGTCGTTTGGCTTATAATTTTGGTATTATTAGGAGTGGTCATACGACAGTTTGACCGCCCAACCCGGTTTATGGGCCTGTGTCGTTCACCCGTCCGTTATTAAACTGGTGCACCGCTAGCAGGTGCCCCGGAGGTGTTGGTGTGGCCGCTTACACCCTTATCGCTGAAGGGGTTGGCAGAGGCATATTACACACCCACATTTCATCCTGCCTATATTTTTTTTAATTTAATCCCAATTTTAAACAGAAGTTATTGCTAAATTTATCAACCAAGAACCCAACGGTAAAAGTGGAGATGTGGAGATGTCATAATTCTGTGTGAATTTCATCGGTATATAGTATGCCTCTGCCACCCCTTCGATATAGGCGTGAATAACTTCTAAATTTTCCATCTATTACCTAAAGTCGGCACTAATGCGTTTATTTGTAGTATCACTAAGTATATCCAAGTATTGTATAACTGTGTGAACCCCGCGGCTTCGCCCGTAACATACTTCGAACTCCCGTCGCACCCATTTAATCGCGTCGCTTATTACTTTTACAAAAATGTATGAAAATTTCCCCGATTTGTCGACATTAATGATTACTGCTCCGCTCTCCTAGGTAGTAGCGTGATGTTATATAGCCTTCCTCGATAAATGGACTATCCATCACAAAAATGTTTTTTCATTCGGACCTGCGGTTCCTGAGATTAGCGTTTTTAACCAAACAAACACACTCTTCAGCTTTATAATATTAGTAGGTATAGATATTAACTATCGTCTGCATATTTATTTAGACACGATCTTGATATAAACTGCAAGTTTGACTTCATAAAGTAGGTCCTCAGATCCCCCAGCAAATACTAATTTATTTACATTTCATATTTACCATGAGATACAATACTTGTTTCTTGATATCATGACATTTAGACATTTGAGTTTATTTTAGCATTTTGATCAATAGATAAAATACCACTATATAATGAAACAATAGTAAAGTAAATATAGTCGAACTCGAAGATGCTTGGAAAGTCGCAGCGCCTTGACGAGATCTTGAATGAAAAACAAATCCACCATGTTGTGACACAGTCCATTGGTGAGGATGTAGCTTGGGAATTGAGAGGCAGTGAAGTAAAACCGGCAGTGGATGGTATAGCTGGTTTTTTGGGTGACCATATGAAAGCTGTGTTACATCTGGACGTCCACGGAGAACGGAAGGATGTGTATTTGTTTATAAAGCGTATTCCCGCGAACAATTTACCTAAAAATGATTTCATCGATGAAAATCATTATTTTCGACGTGAAATGCTCATGTATCGAGTTATTGACGATATTTATGTTAACGGTAAGTGCATAGATTTGTGTATTTTTTTAGGGTTCCGTACATCCAAGAGACAAAACGCAACCTTTCACTTTGTTGACCATCCACCCCGTCTGTCTATTAAGATCCTTTACCTCGTGAACGCGTGAAGGTATCGATTTGAATTTTAGTCTACAGTCCCTTCAACAAAATTAACAAAGCCCTTTATATCCTAAAACTAGATGTTGTGTGAATAAAATTGTTTATGACTTTCTACATAACTTAGGCCCGTATTGCAGAACGTTTCTCAATACTCGATCGACGCTTGAGACTAGATTTTGCCATATAAAATCTACTCTCAAGTGTTTCTTGAGCGTTGATAAACGTTCTGGAATACGGACCTTAGACTATAATGAAACGGAAAATTTGCTAAATTTACTAAAGTAACAAATACTTTTATAAATTCCTAATTACGTACATTCATTTCACATACCTATACCTACGAACACACAAATTCACACACTCACACACACACACACACACACACACACACACACACACACACACACACACACTCACTCATACACACTCACTCACTCACACACACTCACTCACTCACACACACAGACACAGAACCGCGCGCGCACGCTCGCCCAACAGATACACATAGTCAATGGTACACTTTACTTTCTTTTATTATTGTAAACATTTCCAGTTTACAGTGCATATTATGTACAATATTGCACTGTCTCAGAATAAGATTTTTCAGTGAAATGGAAGCCCGGTTATCCATCTCACAGGTTCATACTTAGCTTGGAAGCCAGTCTCCCAATAATCCAATATGTTGAATGCCTACATATGTTAACACGTATTTGGGAGAAAATAAATAAAGTTATTATTATACATCACTGAGGCCTCGGATTTGAATCCTGGGCGGAAAAAATATTTGTATATGTTTGTTTAATATGTATGTAGAAATATGTATGTATGTTTAATTTGGGCTATACGACGTTGTGTGAGAATGTAAAAAATATATATTTATTCAAATATATTATCTTTGGTTATAGGTTCTACTTCGTGGTGCGCGAGAGCGTACATCTACACAGAGTCAATCTTAGCGATGCCAGATTTGAATAAGGCTGGCTACACGTCTCGTCATTTTCTGGAGACCCTTGATACACAACATATACTTTTGACATCGTCGTCGCTTGCTCGATTTCATTCTGCTTTCGTCAATTACGAAACGAAGAAAAGCATCGATCTAAAACGCCCATACAGTACCATGCAAGAGTATGGCCACTTATTGAACGAACCAACGTATCGTGATTGCCCACCGCTCAGAGCAGCCGCTAAACTGGCAGCTAATCTCCTGAAAAGCTTCTCTACGAAAACCTACCGCAACGTGCCAGGACAGTCCAAATTCTATGAACTGTTTCTGAAAGCTTGTCACAGTTTGACAGAATATAAAGGCAGTGTAAATGTGTTACTACATAAAGATTTGTGGGTAAACAACATATTGTTCAAGTATGATAACGGTGTGCCAACAAACGCGTTGATAATAGACTTTCAGTGCTTGCGGTATGCACCTCCTGCTTTCGATCTCATGATTTTCTTGTATTTGGTTTCTGATAGAAATTTCCGTCAGCAACACGAGAAAGATGTCTTTGATATGTATTATTCTATATTTGTGGATAATTTAACTATAGATTCTAAGAAGAGAATGGAAGGATTAGGTTATGATAAAGGAAATTTCTTAGACTGGTGTGAGAAAGCCAGAATGTTCGGTATATTAGAGGCAATAAGTATCTACCCTTTCATTCTCATGGATCCGAAGACTGCTCAGAAAGTGTTCGACGACCCTGAGACGTATGATAAGCATATCAACTGTGACAGATCGGAGCCAGTACTGGCTCATGCGTCCAAGTGCAAGCTGTACAAAGACAGAAACGTGGAGGTCATTGAGGATTTCGTTGAGAGATACGCGTTGAATTGAATATTTTGCGATGTTGTATATTTATAGCAGATACCTACTTACGTTTATTCGTAATATAAGGTAATAAACATTAAATTCATTATAAGGGCTTACTACATTATAACCCATTTAGTTTGTAACCAGAGATCACAGATGGAGTGGAGACTATCTAGATCGTTAGTAGTATGTAGGTACCTACCCACTTACTTTAAGCTGTGGTGACAGCAGCCGCTATCAGGGTGAATTGTTTTGTACTAGACTGGTAGCTATAGGTAAGTATTTGGAAAAGATTTTACCACGCCACCAATTTTTTACTTACGCAATTCTGAACTACAATTTTAAATTATTGTATCCTAGTGACCGATTTGCATAATCTGCGATGACTTGATGCCGAGGTGTGTTGCGATGATGAGAAAATCTGCGCCATATGGTCGTAGAAGCTCAGACAGATGCCACTCCCGCTATGGTCACACCGACCAGTTGTCTAGGGTTGACAACAACAAAAATTTCTTCACCCGCTATCACTTGAACCGTGCAATTCATTGTGCTATTTATACATCAGTAACCCAGTTCCTTCTTCGGATTTCCTCGGCACGGAATCTACTACGAAGCCCTCTCCTTTGGGTTATAGCAATATTCTTCCATTCGGTTACAGGCTTCTCTGTGAGGACTACTGTCAATATTCACAAATCAGCACTGTCAAGACTCGCTCGTGGCCGCGCTGACTCAGTGTTCTGTAAACAATCACTTAGTTAAGAAACATTCGCTATAGGTGGTCCTTGAATTGAATTTACATTTTCTAGCGTTTCCGTGCTTCGCAAGATACGTCAAGCCGTTGGTCCCGGTTTCCAGTTTAATGACAGTCGATAAGCCTGGTTAAAGGCCTTATGGGCGGCTTGAAAAATTTCTACAGCAGGTCGCCACAGCCTGCCCTTGACCATTTCAACACGGCAATGGACCTGTTACGTGGGGCAAAAATGCATACGGTGAAATGTGGGCGTATAGTATGCCTCTGCCTACCCTTTCGGGGATAAAGGCGTGACAAAATGTATGTATGTATACAGTAGTACTGTCCACACACATCAAAAATGTTTGCTTTTTTTACAATCTTGGGTTCTTTAAGCGGAGCGTGAAGAGGCACATCATTGAGCTATCAATTCGAAGGCCGCTTTCAATACTCTTAACATGTGGGCCTTAGATTATGTGGGCATATTGACATACTGGCGATTTTGTACAAGAACGTCAACACTTTGATGTTTCAAGATGACTATCTTGATTACACAGAAATAGGCCATGTCTCGATCGAATACAACGATTTCATAAAGTTCACTCCAAGTACATAAATAGTTCATTCATGAATGCAAGCCATTCCACTCTTCGGTCTTCTATTGCGTTTGTATGTGGACTATGATGTTCTATTTTTTTTCAAACTGGTTTATTCTGAAGTTAGAAAGTCGCAGAGCTGCGATACGCAATAACCCGGTGTGCTGATGAATTTCATAATATTTATGGCAGGTAATGCCCAGAAGTTTCCTAAACATATTAATATATCTTAATTTTTAATTTTCAATAACTATCATACCTATAGGTAACACTTATCTGAAACGGTAAAGTAAATCTAAAACTCTAACGTGCCAGCCCTACGTGTGTGACACAGTTAGTATAAGATGTATGGACTTGTCACAACCATAACAACTGGTGCTATAATGAGAGTGAAAAAGCGCATGACGGGACGTACGGCTAATACAGTTCATTGCAATCACTTCGTTAAGACTTATGCAAGGCTATATTGGTTTTAAGCGCAGAAAGGAACATCTGTGAGCAATCTGAACAAGAGACGTGACTCTAGATAATAAATATTTTGGAACACTTTTTTACACCACTCCATCTAACCCAAACTAAACTAATCTTTTGCTATGGGATGTAGACAACTCATAAACAAACTTATATAATTTAAAATACTATAATTTAAAATAGATACATACGCAAACATTAGCATACATACTGTCATATACATACATACTGTCATGCCCTTATCCCTGAAGGGGTAGGCAGAGGTATACTATACGCTCACATTTCACCATTATGCATTTTTGTCCCACGTAACTGGTGGTGAAACCATTGCCGTGTCGAAAATGGACAGGCGCAGGCAATGGCGACCTGCTGTAGAAAATTTTCAAGCTGCCCCTACGGCCTTCAACTTGGCTTAACGACGGCCATTTTACTGGCAACCGGAACCAACGGTTTAAAGTGTCTTCCAAAGCACGAAAACGCTCGCAAATGTACATGCGGCAATGTGGTCAAAGTTGTCAAACATTAGCGTTGCAGACAAAATATTTGTTTATACAGACCTTTGAACCCCAGACGTAAGCAAGGCAGTTACATACAGTACCACTGCGGCTAGTACTCGTACCTCCGCCTCCGTGGCGCGCACAAAAGTTGTACATGCAAGTATACAACAGAGCTTTGTACATGCAAGTATACAACAGAGCTTCGTATACTTCAACGCAAGGCTAATGACCTTGCTCAACATGATGTTAATAATTGGCAGCAAAGAGCAGGAATAAAGGCCTTAATGATATTTTTAACTTTTCAAAATAGCGCTCAGACTAATAAATAGTCATTGTGGGATCCCGTAATTAATAAGATGCATTCCACGCCCCAATGTTGCTAAATAAAGACAAGTGCTCACTGGTATATATTTCTGAGTAAAAGCGGTCGACTAAGGGAACAACCACAGCCTGTAAAATGCGAAAACATCGTCCGTTGCCGATACTAAAAGTAGCTACATTGCTGTACCCCCAAAGAAATATCATTCAAGTCAAGTCCTTTTACATATATATGATAGTGGAATTATTTAACGCTCACCATGAGGATCTCGGCAATAGCTTTTGCCTGCTTTGCTTAGTTAATACTTTTTAGGTTGTTTGTAATTAAGTAGTTGGGGAAATATGTTCGAAACAAGGGCCGTATTCCAGAACGTTTATCAACACTCATAACTTGTCATCGTCGTAAGTAATTATTGTACAAGGGGATGATCTAACTACTTGTAAAAGGGTTGAAAATTCAATAAAACTCTGAAGTATGCAGACTAGATTAGATCATTTATTTAGTAGACAAAATATACTTTAGATCATTGAACGACGCATCTTAACACCGCGATCTATATTTTAACGCAGTGCCATCTGCCATCGATAAACAGTTAAATAAATTAACATTAAGTTTTGTCCTACTTCAACAATTATAGAAAATGCAGGCATATTAGTCTAAAGTTTCTGACGAGATCTGAGATTGTTGGAACGAATGCCTTCACTATCGATAACGATGCAGAGTTTTTTGTATACTATATAGGATTACTACTAGGACAACCATGGAGGATATTACTGGCTTAATGGGAATAGACAAGATAAGGTCTGGGGAGTAACTACCTTCAAGATTTGAAATGAAATGAAATGAAATAAAATATCTTTATTCGTATAGGTCAAAAAGTAACACTTATGAACGTCTAGATTTTTGCTTCTACATTTACATTTACTGCCAGATTCGCAAAGCAATAGGTAGAGCCTGAGGAAGAACCTGGCAATAAAACTCATGGCCACTCTTTTTTAACCGCCAGTAATTACATTAGTTTGATTAACATGATATTTGACCAATAATATAGTAATGAATTTATACAAAACAAAAACAAAATCAATGTTATGTTTAAAATCATATCAAAATTAGAGCTATTCTAGTTGCCAGTTCTAAGGGCAGCCTACACTTTAAGAAGAAGAATCTAGCAAGAAAGTAATGGATACTCTTTTAAAATGTATGTGTGGCGTACAACATTAAAATTACACTTACATTGTTCCTTTAGATTTATGTGAGAACAGTCGACTAAACTTAGGGTCGTATTATAGAACCTTACTCAAGCCTCAAGTATTACTTAGAACTAGTTTTAAGCTGAGCTTTTATTATAGAACCTTACTCGATTCGTGAAACGTCAATCTCGAATCACCTGAGAGCTGTCACAGTGAAATGACGTTTGATTCATATTATAGAACAGTGCTCAAGTGTCATTTCAGGAATCCTTTATTTTTAAACCATATTCAGCTCAGATTCGCTACTTGATTCGAGATTTGCAAGCAGTTTTCGTAAGTTTGGTCGACACCACGCTCAAGCAGAGATTTTAGTTAACAAAAATAAAAGATGGCCTCCTTTATCTTTCTAAAATTGATATTTTTGAAGATAAATAGACTATTACTTACTTATCATTCAGGTGTTTATCCCCGAAAAGGTGGCAGAGTCATATTTACGCCCCTATTTCAGTGCCAGCACATTCTTGTTACATAGTTGCTATGCACCAAAGTCGCTGACAAGCATTTACGTCATTCACTTCACTGCGCAATTTATATCAAGTATTCCATCAGCCACGCCACGAGGAGTCGAGTCAGCACAACGTGCAACCTGAGGACACCGGACGCCGCGGCATGGCATGGAGCGTCACTTTGGACACAACATCGGTCGATTGTCGACGTACTTAGCTATTAATTTAGTAATTAAAATTCATTGTACTTTTTAATTAAATTTAGTTTAAATAAATTGTATTTTTTTGCATCCTCCGGCTACAGCCTACGTATTTGGCGCAGTCGGTAGGATATTCGCGGCCGAGATAAAAATCGTCAGAATCGCGAGTCACCCGGGTGACCTTCGGACACCTCTACGAATATCCAGAATCTACGAGTGCTGCAGCCCAGAGGAGTATCCGGCCATTGATACAGCAGAGAATACAAGGTTATTACTCGGTGAGTACTTTAGAATCATTCTAGAGTCGCATACCTCCTAATTTAAGTTTTATCCAATTATCCAAGATTTTTCATCCAAGGCAATCTCGGTCTCATAGGTTAGATAGCAATAGGCACAGCGCGATAGATACTAGTAGGAATTTGATGACGGAACAGACGACGGAGTGTAGCACCAGTGTAGTAAGCGGGCACCCGTCAAGCATGACTGAATCAGTAGATCAAATCTACAAAGCCCTTCGATTAGTTCCGGAGTTCGATGGGAACTCTTACGTACTTACTCGATTTATAAAATTATGTGATCAATTAGTGCATCAATACATGAAAGATGGGCCCGCATTCCAACTAACTAATTTAGCTCTACGTAACGGTATTTTAAATAAAATAGTAGGCCCAGCTGCGCGTACAATAAACTCAAACGGTATTCCAGAAAATTGGCACGGCATTAGATCTGCCCTAATCAACAACTTCGCCGATCAGCGAGACGAAACATCGTTATACAACGATTTGGCGCTTTTGACCCAGGGTTCGGCAACCCCGCAAGAGTTCTATGAGCAATGCCAAAACCTGTTCAGCACTATCATGACGTATATCAGCCGTCATGAAACGATAGCGAGTACCATAGAATCTAAGCGCGATTTGTATAAAAAACTTACGTTACAATCATATTTGCGTGGTCTACGTGACCCGCTTGGTTCTCGTATTCGGTGCATGCGGCCTGATAGCCTTGAAAAAGCTCTAGAGTTCGTGCACGAGGAAATGAACACCTTGTATTTGCAGCAACGCAACGAACATGCCCCGAGCAGAAAGATCCAGTCCCAGCACCAACCTCATCAGGTCAGTCATAGGCTTAATCATGATTTTAAACAACCTGCTCTTATAGCACCACCCGCAATGCGGTCATTTAATCTACCACCCCCTAGGACCTTTGGCATGCCAGGACAACCGCGTCCATTCATTTATCAGCCACAAGCACCGTTCCCAATTTGGAAAAATCAATCCCCTCAATACCGTGGTCCATCGCGAACGCAACAAATGTTCGGCTCACCTCCACCAAATTATAAACCCCAGAGCCAAATCTTTAAGATACCAAGCCCCAAACCGTCAACTAGTAACGCCCCACAACCTATGAGTGTTGTAAGTCATTATGCGACCAGACAATTTGCTCCACGAGGACAAAATGACTGGTCTAGGTTCGGAAATCCACCTCCATCTAACTACTTTAAATCAAGGGAGGCAGATTTCAACGATTTTGGTGAATTATCGTCGTATGAGGGCTATGGCGACTATTACTATCCCTATGCCGACGATTATTACCCCCAAGAATACTTCGAACATCCCGAGTATCCTTACTGCAGCGAACTCACCTATGAGCAACAAGGTATAGACACCTATATTGCCGAGGAAGTAAATGACACTCCTTCCATAGAACCTGAGGATTTTCAGAAAATCCCCAAATCAAACAAGCTAAAATAGAAATTAATTTACAAATTCAAAGGCAATTACCTTATATCGAAATTACCAATCCTCCAGTCAAATTACTAATTGATACAGGTGCCAATATTTCTTTTCTTACTCCTTTAGCTATAAAAAAATTTCTACCAGATGTTCAATGGGATTACGATCCGTTCCAGATCACTAATATTCATGCTATAACGAGAAACAATTATTCAATTACAATACCGTGTTTTCAGGAATTTAAAGAACCAAGAGATATGATGATTAAACTGTATGTATACTCTTTCCACGATTTTTTTGATGGTTTAATTGGCTATGACTTACTAGAAAAATTAGAATCTAACATAGACTTAAAGAATAAACTGTTGGTCACGCGTAATTCCAGTACTCCCTTGTTGATGTACGATTCATATAATTGTAACCTTTACGAAAGTATAATACCGGCTAACTCTTCCAAATTAATTAGGGTCCCAATCAACGCGCGAGACGGTGATGTTTCAGTTCCCGAGCAACGAATTTCCAACTGCATTGTACATGACTGTTTGACGACTGTAAGAAATAATAGGGGTTTAGTCGAAGTAACAAACCCGTCCCGACACGACATAGTATTCTCAATGGATACCCCGGTTCATGCTGAATTGTATAGTTTTCACTATTCCAGTACCCAACAGTCTTCCGATCGTGCTAGGGAAGTATTAAGTCGCCTACGCACCGATCATTTGAATCCCGAAGAGAAGGCTAACTTAGAAACACTTTGCGCCCGGTACGCCGACGTATTTTACATAGAGGGCGAACCCTTAACGTTCACTAACCAAATTAAGCATTCCATAAGAACGACAGATGAATCCCCAATCTATACGAAAAGTTACAGGTATCCATTTATTCACAAACAGGAAGTCCAAGAACAAATATCTAAAATGTTAGAACAGAATATTATACGCCCATCACAGTCTGCATGGAGCTCCCCCATCTGGGTAGTTCCCAAGAAAAACGATGCCAGTGGCCAACCTAAATGGCGCTTGGTAATCGACTTCAGGAAAGTAAATGAAAAAACTATAGATGATCGGTATCCTATACCCAACATTTCGGATGTTCTTGACAAATTAGGCAATTGTCATTACTTTACGACTCTTGACCTTGCAAGTGGGTTCTACCAAGTCGAAATGGACCCAAAGGACATCCATAAAACCGCCTTCACAGTTGAACACGCCATTTTGAATTTTTACGCATGCCAATGGGTTTGAAGAACTCTCCGTCCACCTTTCAACGCGTTATGGACAACGTCCTTAGAGATCTGCAAAACAATATATGCTTAGTGTATCTGGACGACATAATTGTGTTCAGCGTTTCTCTTCAAGAACATATGACTAACTTAGAAAAGGTGTTTCAGAGACTTAGAGAATCTAACTTCAAGATTCAGATGAACAAATCAGAATTCCTGAAGTTGGAAACCAAATGTCTAGGGCATATCATAGGTAAGGATGGAATCAAACCAAACCCTGACAAAATCATAGCTGTCCAGAAATTCCCACTGCCTAGAACGACAACTGAGATAAAACGGTTCTTAGGTTTATTAGGCTATTACAGGAAGTTCATCCCCGATTTCGCTCGTATCACAAAACCCATGACCCAATGCCTCAAGAAAGGTTCTAAAATCGTAACCTCTGACCCTAACTATATAAGTTGTTTTGAGAAATGTAAAACCCTATTGACTAACGACCCTATATTGCAATATCCAGATTTTACTAAGGATTTTATATTGACCACTGACGCTTCGAACCTCGCCATTGGTGCCGTTCTTTCGCAAGGTCAGATAGGCACTGACAAACCTATAGCATATGCATCCCGTACACTAAACACTAGTGAGATCAACTATAGCACTATAGAGAAAGAATTATTGGCCATCGTGTGGGCTACTAAGTATTTCCGTCCCTACCTATTTGGTAGGAAATTCAAAATTGTTACCGACCACAAACCGCTACAATGGGTCATGAACCTAAAAGAACCAAATTCTCGATTAACCCGTTGGAGATTAAAACTAAGTGAATACAATTTCACTACGGTTTACAAACAGGTAAAACTCAACACCAACGCCGATGCGTTGTCGCGTGTCGAGATTTATAACGAAGACGCATGTTCCATCGCCGTGAACACATCTGAAAAACCCCCTTCGTTTTCTGGTTCGACTACCTTAACCGCCCATACCGATGCCGAAAACCCCATTTTAGAGGTACCGATATCCGACGACCCTCTTAACAAATTTCATCGCCAAATTTTCTTAGTGGTCGTAGGAGACATAAAAAAACGCCCAATAGTGTCTAAACCTTTCGAATCTCACACCAAAACGACTATACAATTGTCAGAATCCAATCTCGAAATTGACGTCGTTAATGCTGTAAAGGAATACGTCAATCCCAAAGTCAAAACCGGCATTATTATACATCCACCCTTAGCCATGTACAAAATCATTCCCATCATTCAAGATAATTTTAGAAACTCTGCCATGAATATTGTCCTAACGAAGAAAGAGGTAGAAAATGTTAAAGACTACCTAAGACAACAGGAAATTATAAGAAATTATCACGAGGGCAAAACCAATCACCGCGGTATAACTGAATGTTACCTTGCCCTATCGTACCGTTACTTTTGGCCCAAAATGAAGGAAAGTATTGCAAAGTATATTAATGAATGTAGCATTTGTGGACAAGCAAAATATGATCGGAATCCCATTAAGCAAAGATTCTCTATTGTTCCCCCTCCTACTAAACCATTTGAAGTAGTGCACCTCGATCTCTTCACTGCTCAGAATGAGAAATTTCTTACATTAGTTGATGTTTTATCTAAATACGCACAAGCCTATCACCTTAGAGATGGTACAGCTCTTAGCGTCGTACAAGCTCTCCTAACGTATTGCACCCATCATGGCGTTCCATATACCATTACTACAGATCAAGGACCCGAGTTCACCAATGCTTTATTTTCTGAATTTGTCCGCCTCCACAAAATACATCATCATAAAATACTTGCCCATACGCCGAACGATAACGGAATAGTAGAACGCTTTCATTCTACCATTCTCGAACACCTCAGAATCCTAAAACTAGAGAAACGAAATGAACCCGTAATAAACCTTATGCCTTATGCTATTTTAGGATACAACAGCTCCATACATAGCTTCACTAAATGCAGACCTATTGACTTAATTACTGGACATTTTGATCCCCGAGACACTCTAGATGTTAGCTTATCCGAGCATTTACTACAGCAATACTTACAGGACCATAAAAAACGCTTGACTCAAGTTTACGACATAATAAATGAAACTTCCCTTCATCATCGTATTGAATTGACCGAATCTAGAAATAAAGACCATGAACCCGAAAAAGAATATACACCTGACCAACAAGTTTTTGTAAAAAACCCTTTAGCTAGCAGGCAGAAGCTTGCGCCGCGCTTCACGCAAGATACAGTCCTAGCCGACCTTCCCATCCATATCTATACAAAGAAGAAACGTGGCCCTGTCGCGAAGTCTCGCCTTAAAAGAAATCCTTGATCTAGAGATAAGAGATTACTATGACATAATTAGACTAGGATATTTTTATATAGATAATCAGGTAGTCATAGTGTTCAAAATGCCGATTGCTTTCCCTCGCACCTATACCCTCTATAAACTCTCTATTGTTCCAAATAAATTTAACCAAATCCTCTTACCCGTCTCACCCTTCATTGCGATTTCTGGAAATGATTTTATGTACATAGAGGCTGAATGCCCGAAGATCAATACCTTGTATCTCTGTGAGGAAAAATCAAAATACAAAAATCAAAATGAACCAGACTGCATTCAACACCTGATCACCACTCAGGAGCTTCACTCATCTTGCAAATCATTGTCAGTCGTCTTGAAGAAACAAGCTGTGGAGCAACTTGATGAGAAACATTATACCATTAGCTTCCCACATCCAACCAAAGTGAAAATATCATGCGGGCAGGAGACGTACGATACTCTTGAAGGCAGCTATCTAGCTATCATTCCACACAATTGCCATATAAGAACACCTGAGTTCACAATAGCAAACTTTAATAACCATATTAAGGGGTTTGCTCTGAAGATAATGCAAGTCCCCACGTTTGAAGAAATTCGAGACGTCCAGTGGGACCCCAATAGTACTCAACTCTATCGATCTCGAAAACTTGCACTCCATTAACACCAAAATTTCGCTACAAACTCCAGTTAATTTAGATGAAGCTAGTGACATGACTCTATATCACACTACAATTCCAGTCTATTTTACCCTGTTCATCGCAGCTTCTCTCGCGTTGATAGTTATGTATCGCCGACGCCAGAGAACAAAGCTTCTTCGAGGGAACAAACCAAAAGAATTGGATAATGTGACATCTCCAGGAATCTACGCCGAAATTCAAAAATCAAGAGCAATTCACCCCAGTAAGATAAGAATTGACCACAGCAATATTTCATCATCCCCATCTCTCAAGATGTCGAAATAGTTGCTGATCTACGGGGGGAGGTGTTACATAGTTGCTATGCACCAAAGTCGCTGACAAGCATTTACGTCATTCACTTCACTGCGCAATTTATATCAAGTATTGCATCAGCCACGCCACGAGGAGTCGAGTCAGCACAACGTGCAACAACGTGCAACCTGAGGACACCGGACGCCGCGGCATGGCATGGAGCGTCACTTTGGACACAACATCGGTCGATTGTCGACGTACTTAGCTATTAATTTAGTAATTAAAATTCATTGTACTTTTTAATGGGGGATGAAGAGTAGAAGCGTGCACGTCGCCATCCCTGCCAGCTACGGCTGCAATTCTACTCCAACACGAGTGCCACCAGGGCGAATGATGCTAGGGCGTGCCCCCGAGGCGACGCGCACCAGTTCGTCCCCGCTGGTGCGAAAAGTGTGTGCCAGAGCGGCGTAGGGGACCGCCACCCTACACGCGCGGCCCGACACGGTGGGAAGTGGAGGATGGAGTGCAGGGTAGCTGCGTGGAATGTTAGGGGAGGAATGACAGATAAGATGAATGAGTTGATGGATGTTATGAATGAGAGAAAGTTAGATGCAGTGTGCTTGACAGAGACCAAGCGCAAGGGCAGCGAAGTCTTGGAGCTCCCGGGTGGGATGCTCGCGCTTTGGTCTGGAGTACCAGAGAGCGAGCATGGCAGTCGGGGGGTTGGAATTTTGCTGTCCTCGCGATTGGCCTCCGGTATGTATGAGTACAAACTGGTAGGTCCTAGAATCCTCTGGATCCGTGTAAAACTTGGTTTGACGAAGATTTTCCTGGTAGCTGCTTACGCGCCAGTATCTTCGTCGAACGCGAGTGAGCTAGAGGACTTCTGGGAGAGTATGAGAGAAGCTCTAAATGTGATAGAAGGAAATGAAAGACTTATAGTATGTGGAGACTTGAATGGATGGGTGGGTACCGCTCGCGATGGTTTTGAGTCGGTACTCGGGAAGTATGGGGATAAAAGGGTGAACGACGCTGGCAAGCTAATACTAGCATTTTGTAAGGAAAAGGATTTGTTTGTGGCGAACACGATGTTCAACCACAAACAAATTCATATGTATACGAGGAGATGTAAGTCAAAGAGAAGCATGATAGATCTATTCCTAATGGATAGTCGGCTCCGTAAACAGGTGATGGACACAAGGGTTTATCGAGGCGCTGAGCTGGGATCAGACCACTACCTAGTCATAACTAGGATTAGGGGTCTGTTCGCGGGTTGGCGTCATCGTACCGAGTGTTCTGAACCTGAGCCGACTTATAGCATCAAAAGCTGGAAGCTGCAGGATGCATCCATTAGGGATAAATATAATGAAAGAGTAGCCGAAAAGCTTGGCGACGTCAATGTAAGCAGTGAGAATGTGGAAAGTGTATGGCAGAACCTTAGGGACAGTATGATAAATGCCGCTGTGGAAGTGTGTGGAGAAACGAAAAGAGGCAGTAGTAATAAGCGTGATGCATGGTGGAATGAGGAAGTGAAAGAAGCAGTTCGAATGAAGAAGAAAGCATGGCTAGACTACTTAGCCTCGCGGAATGATTTTAATATGAAAGAGAGATACAAGCTGCAGAAAGTTAACACGAAGGCACTGATAGAAGAAGCTCGTGAAAGGTGCAGAATGAAAGCGGATGAAAGGTTGTCGTCCAATTTCCGGGATAATGCCAAGCTCTTCTGGAAAGAGGTAGGCAAGACCCGGAGTTGTTCGGCAATCTGCAGTATGAATAAAGTGCTTAGTGTTAACAATGACGTCCTAACAGACCAAAGTGACGTCCTGCAGAGATGTAGTGAATATTATGGAAAGATGTATGCAAGAAAAGACAGAGATGCCACGTCGGGAAGTGGAGCTCACTTCGATGCTCCGGATCCCGATGTCATTGAAGTCATTAGTATGAAAGAAATAGAACAAGCGATAAGAAGTATGAAATGTGGTAAGGCTGCGGGAAAAGACAGAGTTACTGCTGAGATGATCAAGTACGGTGGGTCGCGTGTCTGGGACACACTATGTCTGTTATGCAACTTGTGCTGGCGGACGGGTGAGGTCCCAGATGACTGGCGAGTAGCAGTTGTAGTACCTATTTACAAAGGGAAAGGCTCGCGCCTAAACTGCTCCAGCTACAGGGCGATCAGCTTGGTCAGCTTAGCTAGTAAGGTGTATGCAAAGGTTATAACGGCACGAATGCAAGAAAAGTCTGAAAGGTATTTATGGGAGGCTCAATGCGGATTCCGACGTGGAAGAGGTTGCATGGATCAAGTGTTTTCTCTCCGCATGATCGCGGAAAAGTTTCTGGCTCTTAGCCAGAAGGTTTTCTGCGCTTTTGTGGATCTAGAGAAAGCATTTGATAACGTTGTGAGAGAAACGCTGTGGGACTTGCTGCCAGGATATGGTGTGGACGGCTCGCTACTGCGGGCAATACAGTCGCTTTATAGGGACTGTAAGGCTTGCGTGCGAGTAGGGGGGGATGTGTCACCTCTTTTTGATGTCTGTACAGGCGTCAAACAGGGATGTGTCATGTCCGCCTGGCTGTTCATAGTGTATCTGGACAGCTGCCTACAGAAGTTGAAAGATTTTAATATGGGTGTGAATTTGGGTGACTTTACAGTAAACTGTCTGCTGTACGCTGATGATGCGGTGCTCATGGCCTCATCAGAAGCCGACCTACAGGCATTAGTCACTAATATGAAAGAGGGGTGTGAAAGTAAGGGTCTTCGCTTGAATGCAAGTAAAACTAAGGTTCTAGTATTTGAAAGAGGTGACGTAAGAACTAAATGCGAGATTAGAGTAAACCAGGAACGTCTAGAGCAAGTGAATGAAATTGTGTATTTAGGAAGTATGTTTAGCGCGGATGGAAGATGTGATTCGGATGTAGAACGGCGAGTAGCTGCCGGAAACAATGTTAACGGTGCTTTGTCCCAGTTAGTAAAGCGACAAAGCATCGTAAAAGAAGCACGAATGGCGATTCATAACGCAGTGCTAGTGCCAACTTTGCTTTACGGTAGTGAAACCTGGGTATGTCAGCAGATGCATGAAAGTAAATTGAATGCTGTGGAGATGCGATCACTTCGAAAATTGTGCGGCGTTACCTTGGCCGACCGAATACGTAACGAAGTGATACGCAATATGGCAGGTTTGAATGAAAGTGTCAGCGTTAAGCTGGAAAAGGGCGTGCTCCGTTGGTTTGGACACGTCCAACGAATGAGTGAGGAACGATTGACGAAGAATATATATTGTTCAAAAGTAGAGGGTAGAAGGAGTCAGGGAAGGCCGAGACTTACATATGAAGACCACGTGAGCAGATTGCTCAAAAACGGAAAGGTCAAAAGTACTCGGATACCCAGACGTGCGTGTATGAAGCGATTGATGAATCTCGAAGAAGCGAAAGAAGTATGCATGGATCGCGAAGCCTGGCGATCTGTCCTCTCTGACTACCCCGTCAGGGATACAGCGTGAAGATAGTTAGTTACTTTTTAATTAAATTTAGTTTAAATAAATTGTATTTTTTTGCATCGTCCGGCTACAGCCTACGTATTTTTCTACCAAACAGCAGACCCGTACCAATCAATAACAATTACTTTACAAAGATATTAATTCAGTATTATATCAATACCGAAGACAGTGTGATCTTGTATTGTGTGGCAGTGTGGATCGTATTGCTTCATTCTTTTATTTCAACTACCACACTTTTAATAGAAATGTGATAATAGAATAATACCTATGATAATAATGAGATATGTGGATATTAAAAAATAATGTCATTATATGGTTGTGTTGTAGAGTCAATGTCGCTTACGAGTAGTGTAGCTATATACCATCAAACACATAACATTAAACACAAGATAATACCTTAAATGATGGAACATTCGTTAAAGCAATACCAGCGTGGACATCCTTTTTATGCCACAGCATCCTTTCAGGATAGTACTGTAGCTTGTGCTGTACTGCACTATTGTGCCTATTATAATAATATCGCCATTGACTTCCAATACACTTTACCTCCTAGAGAGTACTCCATATAATAAGAACATGATCATTCAATATGTAGGAGGAATAGATAAAGGAGAGGTTTGGATAAATTTTCAAAGCAATTTGTAGATGCTGACTTTCATATAATTGTTATTAAAGTGAAAAACATGACTTGGTTTAGGATGGGGTTTGACCCGTAACCTATGTCTAACCAGGGCAATGCTCTATGCCACTGAGGTACCATAACCATACCAAAATAAGATGAAATTATTCACAATATTTTCATTGTCACTCGTTCAAGCCCCATCTTGAACCGAGTTATCTTTATCACTGTAATAACATTTATTAGAATGAGAGGTGTGTACACTACAACTTATAACAACCATCATCAATAGATAAATATTTATTTTAATGATTTATTTATACTTTTTTTTTTTTTTTATTTATATTAATTAAATATATTAAACAATACAATTATTTTTTTTTTTAAATAAAGAACCTAAAAATGATTAATCATTATTTTTATTATTATTTCTTAAGATAATGACAAATTTGTGAATGAATTGATGACAGATTCTTTGGTACTTTCTTAATATTGTGCACGACAGGCTCGGCAAGTTTTTGGACGCTTGTGTCACAGTCGACTATCTCATTAATAACAAAAGGACAAGAGTTTCAACTTCTGTTCTCTGAGATACTATTATTTCCACAGTATCTGTTTCAGCTTACAATATCACTGTAACAAAAAAAAATCTTCAGGTATCTTACTGGCTCGGTGGTGTAGGTGATAGTGTATGTGACTGCTACTCATGTAAGGGTCCCAGATTGGAATAAATATTTGTGAGATCCCCAAATGTTTGTTTAGAAGTTTGGGTGTTTGCTCTATAACAATGTATATATTTAGATATACATAAGTATGTTTATCAGGTGAGTAGTTCCCATAACCCAAGCTTAAAGGGTTAGATGGTGCTGTGTGAAAAGTGTCCTACAATGTTTATTTATAAACTCATTACCTACATACAACTTTGATTCACTGTGTTAAAGCTTCTGTTCTACATGTGACTTTAAGCTCTATCTTTCTATTCTCTCAAGGTTGTTTATGACAGAGCCCCGAACCCTATGCAACCAATGTTACAAAGTGTACAAAACTCTATAATATTTTCAACAAATAATAGGTAATTACCCGGTATGTGTCAATAGTCTCTGGTATTTAAATTCAGTGCATATGTTACATTAGATATCTGGATCCATATCGGCATCAGGATAAAGACCTCCACAGACAGTGGCTATATGGTACTGCCTTTCACACGTAAGTTCATCACGCTGTCTTGCTCTGAAATTTTACCACAAAGCGGCTCAACTGCTCTCCGGATGCCTAGAACAAAAATAGAACGAATCTTATTAAACAGTTATCATGAATTACTAGATGGTGTAAATCTGCACAAATATATAAGACCATAAACCTCCAACACTTACTGTTTCGATAGTTTTTGTAGTAAATATACTTTTCTGAAATATTGGCCCAAGACGTTGTATGGCATCGTTTTTTATTTTGTATACCTAATATTCTTGAAAGATTTCAATATTTCTAGTAATAGATTCCTTTGGACAATCGTAAAATTCTTCTTTTTTCAGATATGTACAGAATTAGAAGAATTTCAATTAATTTACAATGTAAACATAACACTGGCACCATAATATCAAATGTCAGTCAAGCAAAGTTTATTAAACTCGCGATCCATTTAACGCAGAGAAAAGGTTCATTTTATGAGTCCGGGACTTCCTCTACAGCAGTTTTTTGTTTAGTATTTTGAAGTAAGGATACTTTAAAGCAATCACAGAGGTGATTAAATCATTTCAATGAAAAAAGTAAATAAAAAATAAGCTTTTGAAACATAAATATCAAAAAGTAAGCTGCGTGGAATGAAAACAAAATATGTAAGGAATAAAAATGTAATAGAAAACAGACTGTTTTTAGGCTTGCAACATTCCAATGCGTATTCTGGCGATTGGAGATTTGGATATTTACTCAAGGTTACTTTTCACCGATCTGAGCATGGGGATAGTTCTATAATAAACCACATGCTTATGTCTAGATTTAGCACTCAAGTGTCAATCTGCTAAATTCCGTTTATGTGTGACTTGAGTTAGTTTCTGTAAAACGACCCTTAGTTTGCCTTAAATTTAAATAATATTATTTGTAATAATTGCTATTACAACTATGAGCTGACCAGTCCCAACAGACGGCACTCGTACACGGGTATGACGTATATATCAGCCATCGCCCTACTCAACCGTATTATAGGGAATAAGGCGACCCGATACATACGCCACCACTGCCAGGACACTTAGGCGAGCATGACATACCCAAAAACTGCACAGCAACTATCATGTCAATTTCAAAATAATAAATAAGTCTACTTCTCTATTTCTGTGCCTGTAATGAATATTTACATAGGGGCAACCTACAGATTCATAATCTAAAGTGGTTTGTCTTAAGACTCGGAATGCCACAGCATTCTACAAATTTCATGGACTTTACTGTACAAGCGGTTCGCCTGTGGAATGCTTTGCCAGTATCGATAAGACGAGCACAATCACTGGCGTCATTTAAGAGAATGTTAAGGGATCACTTTCTGTCTGTCTCACATTAGTGCAGCGTATCTTTTGTTATTGTCTATTAATATATTATTATTTTATTTTTATTTTTGTGTGGTTATGTACACTAAGTATGTACGGGGAGGAGGGGGCATAACGGGGACGTTAAGGGAAATTAACAATAAAAAAATAAGCATAACTTACTTTTAATAAAAACAAATGACAAACCTTTGGTTACTTATTAAATTATAATTTGACACCTAATTTTGTGAATTAACAAATCAAATAATAATTTTTATTTTTATTTTACTAAAACTTTATGAAAACTCCATCGTGCCCCGGAGTAGGGGCAGTATGGGGTACCCATTGCGGGGCAGTACGGGGTATATTATTTTATCTGTCACAAAATAAGCAGATGTGGATTTCTTCTAAATCAGCGTCATCAACTCCTGCACAGGCTGTATGGGCCCACTGTCCACATAACTGGCAGGCCACCCAACCCTCCGAAGACTTCGAATAAGTGTTTTTCGAGTCAGCACAGTAGATGCATGAGACGTCCTCATTAACATTTTCTCCATCACAGCGAGCTTTTTAGGGCTTCTGTTTTTTTGAGTTTCTTTTCAACCGGGGATCATTCAGATTTAAACGCTTCATCGTAAAACTGCATCAATTGCGTATTTCATACTTTCTACAGACCAATTTCCTCTATAACTTCTCTTTTTGTAAGTTCGTACTATTTGATATACCTAAAACAAAATAACTAATATTATTGTAATAATATCGAATGAACAGACCATTCAGGGCATAATGGGCACGGGGCACGGCGGGGTACCCCATTGTGCCCCATACCCAAGTCCCCGTTATGCCCCCATGTCTAACAGAATTTTAAATAACGAACCAAAAAATGAAATTAAGGTCAGAGTGATTTTGCTCAAAACATATCAAAAGTTGATGTTAGTAGTAAAACACATTAAAAAAACTAAAGTAGTAATCTAAACACTTACCTTTTTAGACGCGTTTTGGTCACCACTCAAAATTACATGAAATGTGGCCGGAAAAAAAAGTTGGTCGTCAAAAAGAAATGCATGCAATCTGGTCACCGATGACTACCGCACTGAAGGCCGATGCGAAATGCCCTCTTATTGGTGAAAATAACACACGGCTAAAGTGCGTAGTTATTTGTATGTGTGGGTGGCCCCGTCGTGCCTCGCATCCCCGTTATGCCCCCTCCTCCCTTACTGGTACGTACCTACTTGTGTATTTTTTGTTCTTGTGTATTGTTTTATTGTTTACTAGCTGTCCCGCCCGGCTTCGTCCGTGACATACTTCGAAACCCGTGGCACCCATTTAATCCCGTTATTTAATAATTTCACATTCACAATAATGTATGATCATTTTCCAAATTCATTGATTACTTCTCCGCTCTCCAGTACTTAGGTACCTACCTACCCGCACGGCCCGGTCCAATTAAATTAATTTTATTTGCGCCTAATTTTGAATTTGCGATAATTCGTAAGATATTCATTTAATTTGCAAGGTGTAAAGGGACAAAATAATCTTCATGAAATGCTGAAGCCAACTAATGTAGTAAAAATGATAAGGATTAATAGCATATTTGTGTAAATAGCCTTCAAATTACCGCTTTATAATTGCTGTTTTCTTAAAGTATTAAAATGGATATAGTATGTTATTCTTGAGAAATAGACATATGTCATCCCAGACTTTTTTGTAGACCTTTATTAGATACACAATTGCACCATACTTTATTTTGTTATATCTTTTGAGATATAACACGTTTAGGCAGAGTTTTTGTTGAAAGCTCCCAGACGGCTAATTTTTCCCGACATCCCCAACAAATATCGTTATAATTTAGTCAATATATACAAAAACTTAACAAATTATACATAAAAACCTTCTATGAGAATCACTCTAACTATTAAAAAAAACGTATCGTAATCCGTTGCGTAGTTTTAAAGATCTAAGCATACATAGGGACAGACAGCGAAAAGCGACTTTGTTTTATTATATGTAGTGATATGTTTATTATATATTATGGTTTATATGTATCTTAAAAATTTGTACACTGCCTCAATCAGCTCCATTTATTTCTCTCCATTCAAAGGTTGCCTGGAAGAGATTGCTTTTAGCGATAAGGCCGCCTATTGTACATACATAACTTAATTAAGTTCTTCTTAAAAGATGTTCTTTTGTAGTGTACAATAAAGAATATTTATTATTATTATTATGTTTCTTCTTTTCACGGGTATCTTCTTTTTTTTATAGGAAATACCCGGGCTTTTGCAAGGCGTACATGGGGACTTACTGGTCCAACACGCAGAGGCCCTTTAAGAATTTTAATCTAAAAGGAAATGGGACCCACACTGCAGACAGTCCACGCCCGCCTTATGTAGAAGAACAATAATGGACCACCTCCAATGGGAGTTAAACTATTGTAAAATATGCTAACTATGAAATGGGCTATTGGGTTGGAGGTTTGATGAACTAGAGGTGATTATAACTATGGATGAAGGCGGCGTCTGCCATTTTAATATTTGATTATCAATTTGGCAGACGTTGACTCGCCAACTCACTAGATGGGCCCCCTATACAATCGCCATAGGCATGATAAGCCTGTAAGGCGACAGGAGGCAACACCGGTGTGAGCGGCTTGGGGAGTCGAGCGGTGCGGCGCCGATTTCACCATCGCGGGTCAGACCCGGAGCGGGCTTCCCCGTAGTTATGCCCTTGAAAATGACACTTCCACCCCCGAGCGTATAGCTCTGGCTCCCTACCTCTGGCCGGCCAATTAAGGCAAGCCAGAGTTGAGATTTGATGCACTCGCGGGAGTAGCACTCTCACTGCTCTCCCGTTAGGCCATTAAATCCTAACCGGTGCAGAAGGGCAACAAAACTCTGAGGAATCGGGACCGATGTGTAGCCACGCACATTCAGCTCGCCACAAGCTGCTCTGCGGATGTGAGCTTTTCAATAACTTTCTGATACATTTTTTGTTGATATCAGAAAGTTGATTATTATTATGTCTCTTCTTTACACGGGTATCTTCTTTTTTTTTCCTCATGAAGATACCCGGACTTTTGATAGGCTTACATGGGGACATAGGTCCAACACGCAGAGGCCCTTTGAGAATTTTATTGTAACAGGGAATGGGACCCCCACTGCAGACAATCCACGCCCGCCTTATGTAGAAGAACGGTAATGGACCATCTCCAATGGGAGTTAAACTATTGTACGATATACTAACTACTGTTGGGCTATTAAGTTGGAGGTTAAATGTACTGGGTGACTTGAGCTACGGATGAAGACGGCGTCTGCCATTTTAATATATTATTTTTTAAATACTGGCAGACGGTGACTTGCCAACTCACTAGATGGGCCCCCTATACAATCGTCATAGGCATGATAAGCCTGTAAGGCGACAGAGGGCAACACCGATGTGAGCGGCTTGGGGTGTCGAGCGGTGCGGCGCCGGTTTCACCTTCGCGGGTCAGACCCGGAGCGGGCTTCCCCGTAGTTATGCCCTTGAAAATGACACTTCCACCCCCGAGCATATAGCTCTGGCTCCCTCCCTCTGACCGGCCAATTAAGGCAAGCCAGAGTTGAGATTTGCTGCACTCCCGGAAGTAGCACTCTCACTGCTCTCCCGTTAGGCCATTAAATCCTAACCGGTGCAGAAGGGCAACAAAACTCTGAGGAATCGGGACCGATGTGTAGCCACGCACATTCAGCTCGCCACAAGCTGCCCTGCGGATGTGAGCTTTTCTATAACTTACTGATACATTTTTTTGTTGGTATCAGAAAGTGGATAACTCAAAAAGCGAATCTGCTATGCCCCCATAGGGTTTGCGTTAATCCTATAAAAGATAACGACTGTCCTCGAGGGGTTGATTATTATTATTATTATGTATAATAAGCCAGGCACCTTGAAGGACGGCAGGTGCCGGCTTCTACCGGTTGCGTTCGTTTACATACATTCTATTGTTTTGTATCTAATACAGAAGCCTACATAGGTTAGTATGAAGTTCATATTACCTACTTACAGAAAATCCACCGTTTACAAGAATTTTGCTAATCACGGGGTTCTAATAACAGTGCACCTTCAGCTTGACGGTCTCTAATTTGTAAAGATTTTAGGGGTGAGAGTTGAAATTGGTCTCGAACAACCCAAAAAACATCGGCTAATCAAACAATATCCAAAATGTGTATCCTGTCTGCTCTGTGAGACACGTAAGTACTACCTATGCCTATTTTGTCTCTTTTTCACGGGATTATAATTAGGATAACGTAACTAATATTACAATGAACCATCCAAACTAAACATGGATAGCCATGGAGAACACAAAAGGGTCAAAATACTATCAAATACAGGTACTATGGTAACCAGATAACTGATAAACATATCTACTTATATATTTCTAAATACATACATATTATTGATAAATAACACCCAGTCACAGAATAAACCATCGTGCTCATCACACAAAGTTTTATCCTGGGTGGGAATCGAACCCTCGACCTCTTGCGTAGCAGTCGGATGTACACCCACCGCGCCACAGAGGCAGTCAGTCAGAGGCAGTATAATATTTTTTTTTTTGTAAATGTATTTGGAATTAAAAATAAACAACGTTTGTCAGACCCATTACAATTTATTCGGGAGGCAAGGGGTTACATTTAACTAGCAAGACTTATTTTAGAATTTTCATTGTTTTAGGTGAGGTTAATATCAATTTGTTATTAATTTCATTTTCATAAGCTGCTTGCAACCGAGTCCAATGCATAACATATTAACCAATATAATATATGCTTCCATATTTCAAAATTTACCATTGTAATGTTCCGAGTTATTAATTAAAAATAATTATGAACCTCCTATTTACACTATAGAATATGATACTGTTTATGAAATAGCTTAAAAAAATTAGTGTGTATTGTTAATTGTAGACATTACGTCATCAAGTAATTTTTATAATAATAAACGGTCCTGATTGGGCATACAAAAAGATAAAAGTACTTAATTACGAATATGAGGTCAGTTAGTTCGGTGCTGGGTTGCATCAGATCGTAAATCTATCTGTGGTGATTATTCGCATCACACGGTCATGTGGTGAAGCATAACTCAAAAGTACAGGGTTGAAACCAATTAAAAAGGGTCCGATTGCTAAACTTACTATGTATTTAATCCAAAATTATGAAACCGAAACGCTCGTGGCCCCGCGGACTCAGTGTTCTGTAAACGATCACTGCTTTAAACAACTTTAGCTATGGCTGGTCACGGATTGGTGACCACTTTGTGGCATTTACGTTTGCGAGCGTTTGCATGCTTTGGAAGCACGTTAAGCCGTAGGTCCCGGTTGCCAGTAACATGCCGTTAGGCCTAATTGAAGGCCTTATTAATTTCAACAGCAGGTAGCCATAACCTTTATTTCAACATGGCAACGAGCTCATCATGTACGGCATGTAATATGTGGCCTATTACGTGGGGCAGGAATTTACATGGTGAAAAGTGTATTCACTTTTCACCGTGTATATTCCTACCCCACGTAATACTTTAAATTATTTTTAAGTATAGGGGTATTAGAGAGGTATTAGAGGTATTCCTCTGCCACTGCTTTCGGGATAAGGTGAGATTGATAATATATTTGATTCAAAATTATAAAACCGACGATACGCAATTTTAAATCAATTGAATCTTATGTTGACAAGTATCGCTTATTATTTGTCCAAAATAATAAAAACTGTAAAATATTTTCTTAAATAAATGTATAACTACTTAAGAGACAGTCGATCACATCTGTTATTATTGTTATTATTTTCTTGTTGGGGACGCCGGCACCGCCGAGCGAACGATCCGACCGCATCTCTTGCCGCCCACTTCGCTCATTTCCCCGAAATCTCCTCCTTGCGGTTTGGATTGGGTATCCCAGCAGTCTTCACGGCGCCTCGTTAAACCTTCTTGTTTCCTTGCAGAAGCTTACTATCTGATCCACCTTCAGATGTTCTTTATCTTCTTCTCCTAGTGTGTCTGTGCCCATAATTTCCCATCTTGTTAACGAATACATGGGGCACTCAGCTAGTAGGTGGAAGCTGATTTCTTCTCTCATTTCGGGCATAATGGGTCATCCATTACTCCTATCACTGTTAGGTGCCTGTTGAGGCGACAGTGTCCTGTGATGATCTCTATAACAAGCCTCATATTTGCTCTAGTAAGTTTGACCAGTCGGCTTGTCCTTTTCGCATCCATTCCTCTGATAAAGATCTTCGATTGTCTCATGCCTATTGAGGACCTCCATCTAAGGTTGGTTTCTACTGTTATGCTTCTGCTAATTACTCCTTTCGTGATCTTATGAGCGATTGGAAGCCATGGCTTCGGTCCGATCACGCATTCGTCAGCCCCTTCCCGGGCCAGTTTGTCCACTAGTTCATTGCCCGGGACTCCCTCATGTCCGGGGACCCAGGCAACGTAGACTTCAGTTCTTTCCGCCAGCTTTTCGAGTGATTTTTTGCACTCCTTGACTGTTGCTGACATTGTCTCTACTTTATTTAGGGCTTTCAATGCTGCTTGTCTCCACATCGAAGCCTAGAAGGCGATGGGTCCTCGCGGTGTGGGCATCTTAGTAAACCTTTTTAACCGCATACTCCTCAGCGGGCAGATCCCAAACCAATGGAGACTGAGTATTATTACTCCAGTCTTCAAAGGCAAGGGGTCAGTGCAGAAGTGCGGGAGCTACCGCGGTATTAAGGTGATGATGAACACCATGAAGATCTTCGAGAGGATTATAGACTCTCGGATCCGGCAGGAGTGTACCCTCTCGGAGTGTCAATATGGGTTTCGCCCTGGTTATGGGACCACGGACCCTGTTTTTGCCCTGAGGGTTGTCGCAGAGAAATACAGGTCGAAGAACACGCCTCTGCACTGTCTGTTTCTAGACATGCAGAAGGCCTTCGACTGTGTTCCTCGTGCGATGATCTGGTGGGCACTGCGGTCCAAAGGGGTTCCAGAGGTCTATGTTGACACTATCCGGGACATGTACTGTGACTCCGATTCAATGGTTCGGACTGCTGTTGGCGACACGAAACCCTTCCCCATCACCGTCGGGGTACACCAGGGTTCGGTCCTTAGTCCGCTTCTGTTCAGTGTAATATTGAATAAGAATTGTCGGACAGCATCAGAAACCCGCATGAGCAGCCTCCATGGTTGCTCATGTATGCTGATGATATTGCGCTGGCAGACGCGGACAGGGGCAGATTGGTGCGACGTGTAAAGGCGTGGAAGGAGACGCTTGAGCGCTGTTCTCAAGCGTCTGAAACTAAATGTGGCGAAGACCGAGTACTTGGCACTAAACTCGACAGATCCCACATCCGTCCGCATAGGCGGTGATTTGATCGAGCGCACGGACCAGGTTAAATACCTGGGATCGGTTTTTCACACGTTTCATCGATTGCGATGTCAAGTCACGCATTGCTGCCGCGTGGGCCAAATGGAGGGAGATGACCGGTGTCATTTGTGACCCTAAAATGCCGATCCGGTTGAAGGAACAGGTCTACAAAACCATTATTAGACCTGTCCTTTTACATGGCAGTGAGACGTGGCCGATATTGGAGCGACACAAGCAGGAGCTGCGTGTCACGGAAATGAAGATGCTGCGGTGGATGTGTGGGGTCACGCGGATGGACCGCGTGAGTAACTCTCGCATCCGCGGCAGCCTTCACGTCCGTGTCATTGCAGACAAGTTGCAAGGGTGTCGCCTTCGTTGGTATGGTCACGTATTGCGGCAACCGTCGGGCTACGTAGGTAACAAATGTCTGGCCATGTCAGCCCCGCCGGGTCCCGGTAAGAGGGGAAGACCCAAGTGCTGGCTTGACGTCGTAAGGGATGACATGCGTGCCAATGGTCTCACTACAGGGGATGCCGAAGACCGTGCGAAGTGGAGGAGAAAATGTAGGAAAGCGGACCCCGGGCATAGTCACCTTTTTTATGTCTGTATGGCGGTGTATAGTTTGCGCACACTCTGTGATGGCGCATATTTCCGCCTGAAAGACACTTTCGTATTTGCCTAACCGTATTGATCTATTAATATCCGTCCCATTTGCACATTGTATTGATTAGGTCATTGTTAGAGAGAATCATTGACAATTTATCTTCGTATTTCTTATTGATACTAGCATGTCCGCCATCTTGAGGATTACCTCTCCATAGGCCCACGCTTTTCAATTTAAACCATTGGTCAATTGCTTTCTTTTTAAGTTCTAGATCGAGAGGATGGAGTCCCAATACGATCTCTAGCGCAGCTGTGGGAGTTGTCCTCATAGCACCTGTTGTCATCAGGGCCGCCAGCCTCTGTACCTTGTCTAATTCTATTTTGTTTGTCTTGTTCGCTGCCTTGTGCCACCATACTATGGCCCCGTGCAGTATTCTGGGTAGGATTGATTTATATATCCATATGACTGTTGCTGGTTTCGTTCCCCAGGTTCTTCCTATTACACTATTACATTGCATCAACGCCATTTTGGCTTTTGTGCATGTGTTTTTTAGTTGAGTCTTAAAAGTCAATTTGCTGTCCAGTGTGACTCCCAGGTATCTGATATCCTCAACCACCTCCAGGGTTTTATTTGTAAATATCACTACCTTTGTCTTGTCGGGATTATAGTTTAACCCTTTGCTTTTGCACCATGTTAGAACTACCTTCAGTCCTCTGTTAATGATGTCGCACATAACACTTGGCACTTTGCCGGTGACCAGGAGCACGCCGTCGTCGGAATATGCCTGTGGGTATATATGTGCATCCTGTTAATTTTCTTAATAAGTTCATCTATTAGAAGGCACCATAGTAAAGGCGATAAACATCCTCCCTGTGGGAATCCTCTGCTTGCCTCTACTTTTAGAGTCACGCCTGCCATCTCTGCCTGTATCAGTCGGTGCCTCAGCATTAGTTTCACCCATTCTGATATGTCTTTATCTATTCCTTCACGGTCGAGGGTAGCTTCTATCGATTCGGGAGTGGCCATGTCGAAGGCTCCCTCGACGTCAAAGAAGGATCCTAGTGCATGTTCCTTGTTTTCTATCGATCTCTGTACCCTGTTCACCAGGTTGTGGAGAACTGTATCCGTTGATCTTCCCTCTATGTACGCATGTTGGTTTAGGTGCAGAGGCGATTCACTTTTATCTATTTGTTCTCTTATTATCCTGTCTAGTATTTTTTCCAGTATCTTGAGTAGGAAAGAGGAGAGACTGATACACCTAAAGGTCTTTGCCTCCTGGTAAGATGATTTACCAGGTTTCGGTATAAAGACTGCTCTGACCTCTCTCCATTTCTTTGGGGTGTATCTTGACTTAATGCTACTGTTGTACAGAGCAAGTAGGTCTTCGCTTATGTGGTTTATTACCGTCTGCCGCATCTTCGGAAGTATCCCGTCTGGTCCAGCAGCCTTATAAGGCGGAAACGATTGGACACTCCATCTTAGATGTTCCTCTGTTATACAACTATTCAGCCTTACGCTCTCGATGTTAATTGAGTCGACTGGCATTGTATTATCTGTGTGTCTCATGCATTCAGGGAAGTGAGTTTTGAGCATGATCGCCATAATCTTTTCGGGATCAGTCACTAATTCTTCCCCGTTCTTTATGCTGCCTAGTTTGCAGGAGTTGACCTTGGAGAGCGTTTTCATCAGTCTTGCAGCATCTGGTTGCTTTTCGACCCCCTCACAAAACGCTCTCTAACAGTTCCTACTTTCCTTTCTGCAATCTTTTTTGAACGAATTTATTTCTTCCCTATATGCTCGCCAGCTTTCCTCATCCTCTTTTTTGAGGGCTTGTCTAAAGGCCCGGCGAGCTTTTTTCCTTTTCTTACCTAGTGTTTTTGTCCACCATGGTTGTCCTTTTCCCGGTTTGATCTCCCTTAGAGGACATACTTTGTGATGTGCCTCTCTCAGGGTTTCTTCGGGATTTTCTGACTAGGGCTCCAGTTTTCCTTCACATAACTTTCGAACTTAACCCAATCAGTTTTCCTCGGGTTTCTAATCATTACCTTTTCAATATTGCTCTCCAGACTGAAAGTGATTCTCCGATGATCTGACATAGAGTCACTTTCGTCCACTTTCCAGTCACTAATGTGTCGGCTTATTCTATCAGTTGCAATAGTAATATCCAACACCTCTCGCCTCGTGTAACAAAAGTGGGTGTGTTTCCCATATTTATTATTCCTAAAGCTGAGGCACTTATGAAATCTAAAAGTAAGTCTCCCTTTTTGTTGCAGTCTGTGCTGCCCCAGGCAACATGATGTGCGTTGGCATCACAGCCTACAACAAATAGGTATGCACTTACCTTGGTATTTTACAGTTAATTCTCGAAGTTCTTGTGTTGGCAGCTCGAAGTCTCTCTCGCTTGGTAGATAGGCTGAGACTAGGAGTACCCTTTCCTTCTCCTTTCGCGTCTGTAGCGTTAATTCAGCGCTCGCGAGGTCATTGTAACAATCTGCCTTTATTAGTCCTAACGTTCTCGTCCTGCTGCTGTCATAAATGCACGCTCTCGGGGTTGACTCACCATTCTCATGATATATGATGTATATGCAGTGGTGAATGAAGGTTTAGTTGAACTACTTTAATTTTATTGTGTTTATGTGTAGTGTTTCTGTGTGTTATCATTTGAGTGTGAATGTTTGCTTGTGTGAGTGTTTTTGTGTCCTCCTACTTACTATCCGCGTCTGCGGCCCGCCCCCCACACCGCTTACAGGTTACGCTTCCAGGTAGCCAGATCATCATCCTGTGACGCTCCAGCCTTTTCGCCTTGAGTGGCACTCCATTCTGCTCGCCGAACTCGCAGCTTAGGAGCCACCTCATCGACTCCTCGGTGCCCGGTGTCACGAGATAGAACCCCACGGCCACCAGGCCCGAGGCGAAGGTCAAGCTTCCGCTGCGCAGTCCGGCAATGACGCCTTTTTCTATTTGGAGCGTCAGTCTGCGCCTGATTTCAGCAGCCGTCGCCTCATCCACCGAGACTCCGTCCTCCCGTTGAATAATGACCGAGAGATCACTGTGACCCACTTGTGGTCGCCTTGATCCCTCGCCCCGATCAGTCTGGTGGTGTTTGGGGCGCGTCGGTGTCAGGGTCAGTTCCCGGCCTTCTTTCTTTGGCGGGCCTGGAACCTGCAGGCCCCGCCGTCGCATTGGCCAGGTTAGCCATTGCCACGCCGGGTCGAGCTTGTCCCTGTCCTGATTCCATTTTCCTTCTGCGGGCCTTCTTGAGGCGCTTCCATTTAGAATTGGAGACCCAGGCTTCTTCGTCTCCAATCCTAACTCTAGACAGATCGAGAACCCGAGAGTCTCCGAAAGAGACCTACCGGGACGCATCTGTCCGCGACTACCTTGTTCTATTGTAATTGTTATATTTCCTCCTCCACTGATACGGAACTGCCTGCGCCACCAGCTGCAGCACTATTCAATACTGCTGGTGGCACAGGGAGGGATTCTCCGGCTCCGCGGGTACCCTCCTGTGGTAGGCACGAAAGATTTTTAGACATTGCGCATGATTTTTATTTTTTCCGGGGCTGCCGGTTTGAGTGGGGGGAGGGGTTGGATTAGGGGGAAAGAAAGGAAGGGGATAACCATAAATAGGATGTGGGAGAGTGACTTACCGTCGCGCGCGCCAGCACGCAGGCGTTCACCTCTTCGTGTTCGCCAGTCCGCCAGCGCGTCCGCCCGTGTGGAGAGATTGGGAGTGGACAGGGTGGGGGGTGGGGAAGGGGGGGGAAGGTTGGACAGAGGTTTTAATTGCGTCAATTACTGCTGGTAATTGACCAAGAACGGGCAGCAACCTCGAGAAGGATAGTCCTATGGCCTTGTCTAGTGGATCCTTGCGACCTGCGCTACTCCCTAGACCGTTCGCCAAACCCAACATCGGACAGATGTTTGGAGTAGGGGGAAGAACAACCACTCATTTAGTTGGTTGATCTTCCCCCCGCCCATCACATCTGTTATCAAACTAGAAAACCTGTGTCAAAGTATTTATTTGTCACAAATTCGTAAGTTCCTTTAGATACACAGGCAAAGGTTTAACTTTATACTTATTTTTATGCGTCGAGGTTTTAAAACTGAAAAACTTAGTACTCGTATTTTATCGAAAAGAACAGAAGTCGCCTTATACATTTTCAATTCCAAAAGATAGGGGCCATTCATTTATTACATAAGACGAATTTTTCTAGTTTTTGACCACCTCCCGCCATATTATAAGAAAAAATAAGAATAGGTCGACCCCCTCCCTCACTCCCTGTTTAATATTTATTACGTTAAAATCTAAAGGAAAAGCTTAATACAAGTTTGGTTTGTTTTAATGTTTATTTTTCGAAGTAAATTTTTTTTAGAAATGTTTAAGAATTTGTACTTCCAAAGGTACTAATAATTTTTATTTTTTGATAGTACGATAAATAACGTAACAGGTATTGTGATAGGGATATACAAATTAATAATACCTAAGTGTGTGTGACAACCCTAAGGTCTACCCCCATAGTGTGGGACAAGGGCAGCGTGTCGCCCGATACGGTGTCTTCAATGCCTGCCTCTCGATTTCATGTGTAAATATACTTTATTGTCACTACATTAGCGCACTCAACGACTATTTTGTATACGTTATTTAAGGTTAGTAAGGTCGTTTAAAAATGTTACGTTAACAAGTAATTAGTCTTTTGTCGGACTTAAAATAGAAGTGTCGCTAGCAGGTACTAATGACTTAGCTTCTTATACAATTGATTGCATTAAGGAAGACTGTTCTAAAAGAGGACATACCTCTTTGTTATACGATTGGTGCTGTCCTGGTGTAATTTATTAAAGCGTAAAAGATGCTCTTGGCCCCACTGACTGTGGTCTGTTAACGATCACTGCGTTAATCAACTTTCGGTTACGGATGGGTGACATCTTTGTGGCATTAATATTTTCGAGCGTTTCCGTGGTTGGGAAGGCACGTTAAACCGTTGGCCCCGGTTGCCCGTAAAATGGCAGTCGTTAAGTCAAGTTGAAGGCCTTATGGGCGACTTGAAAAAAATCTTTAGCAGGTCGACACAACTTGCGCCTGTACCTTTCAACACGGCAATGTTCTCACCACCTGTTACGTGGGACAAAAATGCATACAGTGAAATGTGGGCGTATTGCCTTATTCCTTTTGTGGATAAAGACATGATAATATGCATGTATATCTATATACATCTATACAGATAAATAAAATTGTATGTTTGTAATTCCAAATTTATAGCTTTTTTTTCTCTATCTGTCTATTTATTCCGGGTGATCTCTAAAACGACTGGATCGCTTTTAACAGGACGTTTCATTGGCAGATATCTGATGTTGTAGGCAGTAATGTAGGCTGCAGTATATCGACGCTGCGTCTTTTACAGAGCCTTCCGAGGACTCACCAGGGTCTCCTGGCCATAGACAGATGGAAGGGCACCGTGTGGTTTTAGTCTGTAGAAGTCCAGCATAGCCACCTTGAGGATTTTTCACACGAAAAATGTCAGGTCGGGGACACAAATAGTTAATAATAATATCAAAAGATAATATCTGAAGTCAACTTTAAATTTAAATATAATTAAAATTACGGTTTATTTAAAAACAACACTAAAATAAAAATATCTTTATTTTGCATAGATTAGTTTAACGGCGCGGCGTCGTTTACAAAATGTCATCCACTATTTGAAATATTTAAAGTGACCACCGCTGCACCTGAGAACCTGAGAAGAACCGGTAAGAAACTTAGGAAGGCTTTTTCTTGATCGCCTATTTATGTCACAATTTAATATTATTACACTTTGCCAGCAGATCATTTCCAGGCGTCCCTGTCCTGCAAATAGTCTTTAACGGAGTAATAACCTTTTTCACAAAGCTTTTTTTTAAACTTTTTAATTTATTTAAAAATTAAGTAAGTAAATTGGACGTGAAGCCGTGTTTTATTAGTTTTACTTCATCTAGTAGCCACTCTGCGTATGCGAGACAACTTTTCCAGGTGTATTCGTTCTTTCTCAGCTGACATATAATTATGGTTAACTCCTTGTAGGTACGTCAAGTATTCTTACTTCGGAATTGAATGGACTTAAACTGGTTGATAGTAAGTATATTTTTCCTAATCGGTTGAGCAGGCTGGCAGGCCCTGGTGCCCTATATGGGTCACTCTCAGTTTCACTAGAACTGGTAAAGTACAGGAAAACTTAAACGTAAATACCATGCGCAGTTCACCGCGGCACCTGGCCCCTACACCTTGAACTGATTTATTTATTTGTTCTGTTATTTTTTTTACTTTATTATAGAATAATCGGAATTTATGTCATTCTTTTTAATGTATGTCTAAGAATTGAAACGAAGTTCTACCCTGATTGATTGATTGATTGATTGATTTATCTCTTTATTGTACACCAGAAATGTAACAGTATTGGATTACAATTTAAAAAAAAACTTATCGGTAATACAATTGGCGGCCTTATCGCACAAGGCAATCTCTTACAGGCAACCTTTGATTCTGCCTAATTAGATAAAAAGCTATGGATATTAACACTTATTAGTCACAAATAGCTCATAATCGACTTCTAAAACAATGATTATAGAATTTATATTGGTCCTCATTTTTTTAGCTGTCTGATGAGAAGGTTTAATGAGCCTGTCGACCACGTTCATAGTTAACCATTTATATTACTTGAAAATATATTTTTTTAAATAAAAACAAATGTTTTAAAACTGTTTATTACATGACTCAGTCCTTATTCTATCTATTTAAGTAATTCGGCCAAAAATATTTTGACAATTCAACTCATGAAATATCTTGCTGACAAACCCGAAGGTATAATAAACCCTTCGGGTTGGTGACATACTTTCGATCAAATGCATCGTGTGCTTATTTCTTACCTTAGTAGTTTAAAAAAGGGCGTAGTTAGTATTGCTGTGCAGTAAAAATATACCTACTTAGTCACTTTTAAAGTCGAAGTTGACGAATAACGCAATGTGACATTGACCTAAATGAGTAACTTTAAAATTTAAACCAACAAGTTACATCTTTCAAGAATTTATTGCGGTTTTTAAACAGAACATTATAATTAATTACGACGCGTTCGATTGTGGTATTATTTAAAAATGCAAATGTTACGGGCTATGCTAGAAAAAGTATTACCCGGGTTTACAAGAAATCGCCCATGTTACTTGAGTAATGTATACTCGCCTAGCAGAGGTAGTTCTCAATGTTGTCTACATTGTGCTAGGTCAGGTTAGAAAACTTATTAAATTAAAAGTTAAAGACATTGGCAGCAAATAAATAAATTTTAGTACATACCTTAATGAATTGTAGCCGTGTCTCGCAATGATGACGACACCAAAAAAAAATCGTGCTGACATTTTCTACTTTCAATTAAACCTAGTGCTAGTCGTGTTATTTATTTAGTTAATCTGTTGACGTTTATCAGAACTAGTTGCAACGGGCATTTGGCGGGAAGAGTGACAAGTGCGGACGCTTGCTTTGATTATTTTCTAAAACTAGTGCATTGATCTTGTTTTATGTGCGGGAGTGGTGATTTCTTGGACATAAAAGTTGTGTTAACGTGCTATAGTGAAAGACAAAGATATATATGCAGTGAAATGCTATTTTCTCTCTTGCCGCGAAACGTCCACTGACAACCTTAGTATAAGAATCACCATTATACTGAGGGCAAGGACCAGGACGGACAATGAGGACACGACATCGACTGGACAGGACTAATTAGAAGATAAGATTGAAGAAATATGATATAAAAAATAAGATTTGGCTAAAAGGTCTTAGGAACCAGGCCATTAAATAAATATTGAAAAAAAAAACTAGTTGCAACCAACACAGTTGACAGCCTACATAATGAATGAGTACTATGATTAATTTACAAACTGTTGTCACTTTCTTTTTAAGTAGTGTCTATAACATGAATTATTTTATAAATGTATCCATTAGCTGTCTCATTAGTTAAGCGATAAGATGACCAGAACACATGACAGAGCATCAATCTGCCAGCGGCTCACGACTGACTCAGTTCTGATGGCATTAATTACTAGAGACTGCTTCGTTACAGTACATTTTTATAATGTACCTACTGTGGCTTTAACATACTGGACTGGTCTGGATGGTTATAGATAACTAGAGAGAGAGAGACAGGACTTGGGCTTAGGCAGCAAAGTGCCTATTTGGAAGAGGTTAACGCGCAACTTTATGATTACTTTGTTCGTTCCAGTAATAGACACCTATTATTTGCATGGTTGTATGTATGTATGATATCTATAAAAAAATAGTCGCCTGACAGTTTCAAAGAATAAAACTTTTGAATACGTAGGTAATATGTACTAAGTAGTCGGGTTTTAAAATCTAACTATTAAAAAATCAAGTCATGATAATGGAGTAATGGAAAATTTAGGTAATAGAGATTTGGCGTGACAAAGCGACTGGACCAGTCGCATTTTATTCAAACCAGGCAGCTCAATTAGAATTTGTCCAAATAACAAGCTTGGTCATTTACTTGCTTGGTGAGTTCACGTCGAGTTACTTGGGTTGAGTGTAGATGGTACGCGCATGGGTGCTCGAGTGATCCATCACGCCTTTTCCCCGAAGGGGTGGCAGAGGCATATTATATGCCCACTTTTCACCGTGTGGATTCCTGTCCCACGTAATAGGTGGTGAGCCCATTGCCGTGTTGAAATAGACAGACGCAGGACGCGACTTGAAAAATTTCAACAGCAGGTTGTTGACATTTTTCAAGCCGCCCATAAGGCATTCAACCAGGATTAACGACTGCCATTTTACTGGCAACCGGGACAAACGGCTTAACGTGCCTTCCGAAGCACGGAAACGCTCGCAAATGTAAATGCCACAAAGGGGTGACCACTTTGTGGCTTTTACATTTGCGAGCGTTTCCATCCGAGGACCAGCCATAGTGAAAGTTGCGTAACTCAGTGATCGTTTACAAAACACTGAGACCGCGGGGCCACGAGCGCTTCGGTGCTCGAGAGCGAGTTGGATTTGAGATGCTACTTACTAACTAACTCATCAGCCATACCCTTGGAACAGGATACCTTTTGCACAGTGGTCCCTTTCAGCAGACTAGGGTTAAAGCCGAATTTATAAAAATCAACCCCTAAGGGGCTATAAATTTGGCATTTTCATGGAAATCCGTATTTTTTAACGTAATATACCTACCTTCTATTGGTATTTCGATCGGAAGTTAAGAAAGAAATACTTATAGAATTTTTTTAGGCAATTATAATGCTAAATTTCTCATAATTAAAAAAAAAATTATAAAAATTAAAAAGTAATGTTCATTGTTATCGAGTAGTTGAGTAGTTCGATAGATGGCTCTGGTCATACTCTTAAATGACGATTAAAATATGGTGAAGAATTTCAACTTGATTCGATACGGTTAGGGTAGTTCTGTAGCAAGAACATTGCCCTGGTTAGGCTCACGGGTGCAATCCCCGTCTCGAAACGAACTGTCTTTTTTCACTTTATTAAAAAAAATATAAGACATACTTATATTAGCATTTCCCGGAATTCTACTTTTCTGTTTTGATAAAATTACCGGGTGACTCTCTTATTTTTACGCCCAGGCGAAACCCTAACACCAAGAAGCTTGATATTGTTAGGGCAAGATACCCTTTTAATGTAGTCACCTACTATAAAAAGCTGTTGCAGAATTCCATCCCTAAGCTAAACTTGAGGTTTTAAGTTTATGGAAATGTGTCAAAGGCAAAGCCCAGGGGCACAGATATTAAAGTACAATAATTAACAATTGAATTCAAAGTTGAACGAATTATGACTGAATCTTGAACATTAACCACATAAATTATAGATGAACGATAGGACACCTAAAAAAACTCAGCACTCGAAAGTACACACAGCAGATCAGATACATCTACAGGAACCAAAAATATAAGCCAATCTCTGTAGAACATCATCGAATGTTTAACTTAGCTTGTTGATCAATGCATGTGTCATATTATTTTAATGTGTTTGTGCCAGGTTTGTGCGAAGGCGATGTGCCGTCATCGGTTCGCATCTTGGCCACGCCACAAGGAAAAGATTATTGTCACCAAGTTGTTGTGCGCGAGTGTAGGTTGCTATCGTACTACAGGATGAATAATTAAAATCTAAAAGTGCGAACGACAGGTCGTCACAATCTAGGTACGTCTCTCTATTCCGCAACACTGCAATGGGCTCACCATTTGTTACGTGGGACTAAAAGCATACGGACAAATGTAGGCCTATAGTATGCCTCTGCCACCCCTTCGGAGTTATAGGCGTTACTGATAAACATACACGAAGAATCTTGAAGGTATATTGTTTCTTAAAGCGAGAGGACCTCAGTCTTTACCGATTATTGTTACCCAACAGTTAGCTTAAAGTACGTTCATGAGACTGCCACTATATTAGAATACTAGACACACGGCTTCGCCCGTGATAAGCTTCGACCCTGGTAGCACCAGTTTAATATGTAGTATAACCCGTATTTACTACAATGTATGGAAATTTGCTCGGTTTGTTGCTCAATTCTCTTTAAGAGTGTTTAATATAGGTTCAGTAGTTCCAGAGTTGGTTTCAATTTGTCATTACTATATATAGTATGTCATTACCCCGTCAGGGATACAACGTGAAGAAAGATATATAGATTGCTCCTGAGTTTATCGACTAAAACACCAACAAATCTTACCTCTTTTTAATACTAGTATACTTTAAATAAATATGCTGGTACCTAACCTATGTCTATGACTTAATCTTTGTCCAGATTTTAAAAGGAAAAGTTCTACTTTTTCATGTTTTACTTGGCATTTATAAATATGACAATTGCTGTAAAATAACACAAACATGCTGTATATACCAATATATTGGTACGTACCAATACAATTATCCAAGGAGAACGAGAACGTTATTTGCTACGAGTATGTACTTTACATGTAATGTAATGTCATGATGCAGTTTCATTGAGGATCATGAAATATGAGTCAGTCAGCATCATTCCAGAATTAGTCCAGGTTGCTTTCCTCCTCTGACGTTACTTAGTTAAAAAATACATTTGTCTTGTTTGGTCTGTCAGCATTGAGCTAAAATTTACGTCGATATCAGTCAACTTACACAGTATTTAAGTTTCAAATTTAAATCACTGAAATATTATAAAACAACCTCCTCCGCCACTTCTGTCTGTCTTTTCGCGATCAACTCAAAAAGTACGGCACCGATTTTTGTGCTGGTTTTACCAATAAACAATGTGGTTCTTGAGGAAAATTTTAGTATATCATTTGTTATTTTTTTGTAATATTGGCTAAAATATGACGATATTTGCTAAAGTTACATACATACATACATATTGTCACGCCTTTATCCCTGAAGGGATAGGCAGAGGCATAATAAACGCCCACATTTCACCGTATGCATTTTTGTCCCACGTAACAGGTGGTGAGCCCATTGCCGTGTTGAAATGGAAAGCTAAAGGTCGGTAGAAAATTAGAAATTAGAAATATATAGAAAATACACTGGGGTAAACACCACGCGGGCAACGGTGCGGGGATCCGCTAGTCATCCTACTAATATTATAAACGCGAAAGTTTGTAAGAATGGATGTTTGTTACTCTTTCACGCAAAGTTTACGGAATAGATTTTGATGAGAAAACTAACTTTATTATTACACACTAGCATTTACCCGCGGCTACGCTCGCGGGATTTTTTGTATGTGAATAACATTAAGTTCAAAACTTGTAAAAAAATGTGGCAATATGGTGGACGATTTTAAAAGTTATTGTTACACGCCGCGCGCGCTGTCCGACGAGTTAGTGCAGGGTTTCGTTTAGAGTTTACCGTTTTTTAGCCATGTTAGGTGCACTACTTTCAGATCTTTATGCACCCGATTACCCTTTCTTGTATCAGACCTAAATTCGAATCGAGACTCGTCACATAATAAAAATCCTAAAGCTCTTTGGTTCAAGTTATGCGTTTTCGGTCATTCGCATCACTTCGTCGATTTCACATGGTTTCTTTTAGAGTGGTTAGTCGAATATTTCGAGAGTAGAACTTCGTTGTTCGCTGACTGATCTCAGCTCTTCTTAAAGATGTTTCATGGCCATTTTCAGATTTGAAACTCTTTGCTCGCTGATCACTGATCAAAAGGTCTCTTAAAAAGGAGTGATGAACTCTTTGAGAATTGAGCATTTCTGCGCTGTAACCTTCAGCCCAATATTTATCAAATATGGTGTAAGATCTTTCTAAGATGGCAGCCGTTCTTCTCGTTGTGACAGGATTTCATTTGTATTGTTTAGTTTCTTTCATATTCTTAGTAATAACAAATAATAGTTTCTAACCCCAATAATGTTTCAATCAATAAAAAAAAATTAAGGCTGTGTAAAGCTCTAAATGTAAATGAGATTGGAATCGGGAAGCCTCCACGTTTCTTACCCCTTACGCGCTTGCTGGCGGTCAGCGGAAGCAGGACTGCTGATGCACCCTGGAGAGATGGTTAACAAGTGTAGAGCTTAACGCTGCCCCTAGTCGTTGTACGAATTCCCGGCAGCTGACCCCATTGCAAGAGAACATTGTGGTTTTGCAGACCTGCAAGGCTTGCGGCATTGCGGTACTCCCAGGTTGACTAGTAGAAGCGAAATACCGAAAGTGTGTTTGCAGCAACGTTAGTTTGGATGTACTAAATCCATCGCGTTTGGTCGCAATGCCCTCTTTCGCTGTCGAGGTGATGGCAGCGAGGAGAAAAATATAATGCCGTTTAGTTTGAAGGCGCCACCTCGCGGTTGTCATGCACGACCACGACTGGAGTAGCCGATAGTACCCCGGCCACCAATAGTCATATGGGGCCCCGTGTTACCACTTTCCACCCCCTTGGAACGTAGTGACTTAACTCCCGCGTTTCGATAGTGGTGAGGCGGAATAATGTGGTGGTTTAGTGGTTTGTACACTCTGTAGGACTGGGAGTTCTCCACAAAGTCACTCTGCTGCTCCCTGAAGCAAGTTTGTCATCACCATCATCCGAGCGTCTGTTGCAGTTGCACCTCGCGACGTCCGAGGTCCACTTTCCTACTTTTTGTCCTCCACTTCGCACGGTCGTCGGCCATTGTCAAGCATGTCATCCTTTACGATGTCAAGCCCGCACTTCTTGGGTCTTCCACTCTTACCGGGACCCGGCGGGGCTGACATGACCAGACATTTGTTGCCTACGGAGTCCGGCGGTTGCCTCAGGACGTGACCATACCAGCGAAGACGACATACTTGCAGCTTATCTGCAATGTCACGGACGCAAAGACTGCCGCGGATGCGAGAGTTAAGGTTTGTGAAGTGCCTTAATGCATTCCAACACGTACAAAAATCAATCTTCTATAATCTGAACTTCTACCTAACTAAATATAAGCAAATATATATCAGAAGATAAATCAATGACAACAAAACGATATTTCTAAGCTTATCAATCACGCTTCACTAATATGAAATAGAAGTGTGAAACCCTCACGGAAGACCCTTACGGTCTTCGCTTGAATGCAAGTCAAACTTAAGTTCTAGTATTTGAAAGAGAGGACGTAAGAACTAACTGCAAGATTTGGGTAAACCAGAAACGTCTAGAGTAAGTGAATATAATTGTGTATTTAGGGAGTATGTTTAGCGCAGACGGAAGATGTGATTCGGATTTAGAACGGCGAGTAGCTGCCGAAAATAAAGCTAACAGTGCTTCGTTGCAATTACTAAAACGACAAAGCATCGTAAAAGAAGCACGTTACGGAAGTGAAACCTGGGTATACCAGCAGACGCATGAAAGGAAATTGAATGCTGTGGATAAGAGATCACTTTGAAAATTGTGCGACGTAACTTTGGCAAACCAAATACATAACAAAGTGATACGCAATATGGCAGGTTTGACTGAGAGTGTCAGCGTTAAGCTAGAAAAGGGCGTGCTCCATTGGTTTGGACACGTCCACCGAATGAGTGAGGAACGATTGACGAAGATTGTGCGAAAGTAGAGGATAGAAGGAGTCAGTGTAGACCGAGACTTACATATGAAGATCAAGTGAGCAGATTGAGCAATCTTCAAAAGAAACTGAAAAATCTAAAGTGGGATACCCAGACGTGTATGAAGCGATTGATTAATCTGCAAAAAGTGAAAGAAGTATGCATGGAGGAAGCCTGGCGATGTTTTCTCTCTGACTACCTCGTCAGTGATACAGCGTGAAGATAGTTAATTAGTTCGTTTTTTATCAATGACGCCTTTATTTCCGAAGTTCTAGGCAGAGGTATCTATACGCCCACATTCCATTGTATGAATTTTTGTCCCACGTAACAGGTTGTGAGCCCATAGCCGCGTTAAAATAAATAGCCGCAGGCTGTGGCTACCTGCTGTTGAAATTTTTCAAAGTCCTACAACTTGGCTTAACCGCTACCATAATATGTTACTGGCAACCGGGACTAACGGCTTAACATGCCTTCCGAAGCACGGTAACGCTCGTAAATGGAAATACCACAAAGTTGTCACTTATTTATAACCAAACCAGTCATGGCAAAATTTGCTTAACGCAGTGATTGTTACGATTTTAAACCAAACTCAAAAATAAATTTGAGACATTTGCGTTTCTCTGCAATCTATTATAATATATACATTCATTACTGTTTATTCAAGGGGTATAAACCATAAGATAGTTACTATAGTTTTAAATCTGTTGTACAGATACTTATTTGCCTTGTCATTGGGACAAAAATTTGTATGTATAATTTAAAAGAGTATCTATTCGCTGGTTTTAATTCCTTCGGTTTATAGAACTTTGAGCTTTGTAGTTGTAACTGCGGATTTTGCAAAGTCGTCACCCTTCCAAAACCCTTCCAAAGTTTACCATGCTAAGATTACTTTATGTCACTGCTCTTTTACCCACTAATGACAAAAACTTGTGCATAAATAAAAGCAAAATGTCTGCTGAAATGTGTTTCACTTTCTCTCAAAATGGTCACTGCTTTACCTTAGTTTTTATTTCAATGTGCGTAACTGACCCATCTAAAAGAGACCGCGCCTTGTGTGTTTACCTTCTCTGATCCTTTACCTATTAGAGACTGTAACTAAAAGAAAAGTGTTTGCTGACGTGATGCACCTACTTTTGAAATGGTTACCCATCCAAAATTAGATCGCACTTAGATAGCTTAACTTTACTCATCGTGTAGTCATCAGTGAAGACAACTCGATACGAAAATCAGTGGGCATATGAAAAATGGTGTCTTAATTAAAACCTAACTACCGAACCAATATACTTTGACCTGTCCTATGTATAGCACGTCTAGTAAGATGTAGTTCAAGCTGTACTATCACTTCTGCTGAACCGATTTTGATGAAATATAGCGCAGTATTTAGGCTGGAAAATTAACCACAATATTCTTTTAGCAGCAGAGTTGTGATTTTGCGTCCGGATTTTGCTCCAACCCCAAACAAACAAACAAACAGACACGAAGAAAAAAAAACACATATTCGGACTCAGAATCCCTTAAATAGTCGATTACAATATATTTTTATTTTATTTTATATGTTAGTCACGGCTAATTTTACAATTTTATAATAGTATAGATTATAAATAAGTAAACGGGATTACTCACGTTTTTACGACAAGTAATAGACCGAACGGTTTCAGCTGTATTTAGACAGTCTTTTTCAGAGGTGCGAACCGTTCGCCGAGCACTCTTTACGCACACTGCGCGTATCGCTCTCGCCGCTCGCGCGCTGCGCGATTTTTGTTGTTGGGGTGTTCGGTGGACGTAGGGTTGCGCCGAGGCACACGTGAGATCCGCTCCACTATCGCTCCCATCCAAACTACTCGGAGCGTCTCTGCATGCGTAGCTCACTGTGTCTTCAACAGACTCGCTTTCCACACAACAACGAGCACTACGAAGGCACGGCTTCCATGTAGGAGATAAACTCCAGCCCCAGGTCTATTACTGGTCGTAAAAAACGTGAGTAATCCCGTTTACTTAATTATAATGGATTTTGATGAGCTTACACATCAGAATAACACATAGGCTACTTTTTATCCCGGGAACATGTGCTTGTGGGAAACGGGAACGGGAAAACATTGCTACGCGTGTGGAGCCGCGGGAGTCAACTAGTTTATAATATATTCATAATTGTAGCTAATCATCAGTTACCAAAAAGACGTTTGTTATCAACACATATTTACCGACGTATCATTGTACGAATAACTTTGGCATAATTTTAAATAAACGTTATCAAGATCCAAGTGTCCCGCTGAACCAACCGCACGAAACGTCGCGACTATAGAAAGTGATTGATAACTCTCATTATAGGCTTTTATCGTTATCAATAACTAGTTATAAACCTTTTTATCGATAACTGTTATTTACAAACGTTTTAGATTGAGAGCCAGTTTGTATGAATTTCTTGGAACTTATTTGCTGAAAGAGTTTGCATAAGAGTCAACGCACATTCGACGATTTATAGTCGCGCGATAGTTGATTGTTGAATTTGAGGTGTTGTCTTAATTTAATTAGTATGCGAATGCACAATTTTCATAGGAAGTAAATTTTATTGTATTTAATATTTGAAATTACTTATTCTGTAGCTATAGGTGATTTTCAAATTCAATAAAAAGTTAAAATAGTTAAATGTTATTTTTTTATACCACTGAGGTGGCAGACAATCTTACGGTCCGCCTGATGGAAAGTGGTCACTGTAGCCTATGGACGTTTGCAGCACTAGTGATGCAGCACTCGCGCTGCCGATCCTTTATAAACCTTCTAAGACCCCTTTTGAAAAAAATTAAAGAGCATACTGTAGACGTTCGGTAAAACCCAGGCAGGGAGTTCATCAATCTTCTAATGGAGAGATTTATAATTAATTTCTAAATAAAACAAATTGTAAATCTGTCATTAGTTGGTAACTCAGAGTTTCCGATAAAAGTAAGTACTCGTAAAATACGCTATGCTATGCTCCTGAGCAGCACACTGCGGTCAGTGTAGAGTTACCGGCAACGCGCAAGTTGCGACACGACGCGTGCGGGCACACCGCCTGCACCCACGCTTGCAACACGGTGTAAGTGATACTTTCTTAGGACACGTGTGTATTGTGATAGTAAATCACGTAAATATATTACTTTTATCACGTAACGTCTTCTCGTTGCTTAGAAAACTTAAAATTTAAAGCAGGGGTCTGCTTTTGCTGATAAAGTTATCTTTAGCCCGGTAATCGGTAGTAGGTGTAATATATTAGTATTTTTTGAAAGATATAAATATCAATAACATTGTAACGATGATGCATGATAAAATTTGTAATTATTCGAAATGTATGGGTCTCATAACTTTTTTGTTCGAAAAGTACATTTTCTCAGTATACTACCTGAACCAGTACAATTTATAGCATGCTCCTTTCAACTTAGAAATACATCTAACCACCTGGACGCTTTATACGCGCGAAATTAACCTCTTGATTTGGGGGAGTAGGAGCGGAAAGATAGATTCCTTCTTCAGGCGGCTTCTCCTGTGACATATAGCCAACTTGCCCTGCAAGACGTTTCTTACCTACTGGATACCTTCGTAATAATAACTGTCTATTTGCCTAGTTCGTTCAGCGGTTTTTGCAGTGCGTTGATCAGTTAGTTCAGTCCCGCTTGTCTTTAATATGTACACTAGGAGAACCCCCCCGGCTTCGCCTGTGACTTATTTCGAACTCCCGTCGCACCTATTTAATCCCATCGCTTATAATTTCTTAAAAAAAACATAACAATTTCCCCGATTTGTCGACATTTATGATTACTGCTCTTTAGGGAAGTAGCGCGATGATATAAAGCCTATAGCCTTCCCCGATAAATAGGCTATCCAACACAAAATATTTTTTCTAAATCCGACCCGTAGTTCCTGAGATTAGCGCGTTCAACCAAATAATCAAACAAACAAACAAACTCTTCAGCTTTATAATATTAGTATAGATATAAGACGAACGAATTTGGTCAAAACGTCTACAGCATACGGAAATGCGAAGAGCAGTCTGCATGTTGTCGATGTCGCAGCAGACGAGGCCGCGGCGCTGCTCCGGCGCCCACGCTGAATTTGATTTATACTCGTGCTACGAGCTACTTTTATGAGCGAGGAGGTTATTGTTTACGATCGAGCTGATCTACAACGAAGATTCAAAATATTTGGTATAATGCAAAATATTTGCAGAATCCTCGGGGCGGTGATATAATTTCTGTGGGTGCTATACTGACATTGGTCAAGTTGCTAAATCTATATGGAATGATGTGCCCTTGAAATGGCGCACTCTGTAAGCAATGAATCATGCTTCTGCCGCTAGGAGAAGTTGCTGTGACCTATCTCCAGTCGCCATGAGTGTTACGTGCTTTATCTAATAATAAAATAATAAAAATAGATTGCATCACATAAGTATTATAATTTTTTTTTATAGAATCTTCTGCTAATAAAGTTTGTTTAATTAAAGTTTAATTAAAGTTTGTTGAGTAACTATTTAGTAAATAACGTGCGGATCTGATACACTTTTTACAAACAATTATATCTAGATTAAAAGTCCAAGTCCTTTCATTTGATACCTATATTGTAGAAGACTATAAAAACTGTTTTCGGTCATAATAAATTTAAAGTGACGTCACTTTATTTTTCGAGTTGGTCTTAGCAACTCCTTTTGTTTGATATCTATATTGTAGCAGTGCATTAAAATAATTAGTCCAGCATTTCAGGTGTTCCACCACATTAGATTTACAGTAGCGTCCGTCACACAGCTAAGGATGGATCATCCAAACCAAACCTCTATACAAAATTTCAACACCACCAGTTGAAGACATCCTGCTTAAGAATTGAGTTGCAAGATTTCATCCGAATTACCTATATACATTGCAAGTTAATACAGTTAAAGCTTGCATGTAAAATAATAATTACCTACTCATTTATTTTGTCTTTTTTTTACCGAAGCACGTCCACACAATGTTCAGAGTTAATCTAGGACACAATTTATATTTGCGACCGGCTAAAAAAACTGTATAAAACATACTGCCTTTTGGAATTGAGTAATAATATTGATATTAACGCTAATCCTTAACAATAACTAGACATAGTGAACTGTCGTACACAGCTACCGGTGGTGCGTGCACAGCGCGTGGTGCGTGCACAGCGCGTGGTCACGTGCGAGTTGCGTGCGCACGCGCCTTTTCTTCGTGTTGCACTTGATTTGTTGTTATGGCGCATTACCAATTGTTGTACTATATGTCAGGATAACTAATAAGAAATACCTAACTGGATAGTCCGATACTTGCATCGCACTTAAAAGCATTGGTCTGGATCGCAAAGGGATGAGAAGAAAGTGGAAAGGATCGTCATCGTTAGATGAATTTTAAATTTGGTTGATTTATAATAATGAACACTATGTTTCATAAATATTTTTTTGATTTACAATTTATGAATTTAAACTTGGTGACATTTATATGTATAGGTAAAACTTTTGTTAAGCCATTTTACCAGTGTATTATGACATGTAACAAGACTTCTTTTTTTACCATAGTAATATTGAATGATATTTATTTATTGTAATGTATAATTGTATATTCAACGTTGCTTTACGGTAGCAAAACCTAGATATGTCAGCAGATGCATGAAAGTAAATTGAATGTTGTGGAGATGCGATCACTTCGAAAATTGTGCGGCGTAACTTTGGCCGACCGAATAGGTAATGAAGTGATACGCAATATGGCAGGTTTGAATGAAAGTGTCCGCGTTAAGCTGGAAAATGCCGTGCTCCGTTGGTTTGGACACGTCCAACGAATGAATGAGGAACGATTGACGAAGAATATATATTGTACGAAAGTAGAGGGTAGACGTACGCAGGGTAGGCGACTTACATATAAGGCCACGTAAGCAGATTGCTCAAAATCGGATAACCAGACGTGCGTGTATGAAGCGATTGATGAATCTACAAGAAACGAAAGAAGTATGCATGGATCGCGAAGCCTGGCCATCTGTCCTCTCTGACTACCCCGTCGGGATACAAAGTGAAAACAGCTTTTTTTTTATTTTTTTTTTAATAATTGTATAATGTTCATGACATTTTTTACGATTTTTATTGATTAATTTTTGTTGGTTATTTTTATCATATTAGATTTTAAATAACTAATTAAATCAGGCGTAACAAGGCGAAAATCCATTTTAAAATACTATAAATATATTGTGTTAAATGATATTTTTGCAAAATTTCGCTTTTTTAAATTGTTGTATGATGTCGACACGTGTTTCGCCTGCACACGAGGCATTATCAAGACTGTTTGACTATTTTTAATTAATAGATTGCTGTGACATCGACATTTAGTTTTATATATTCACTGGCATACACAATGTAAATTGTTTTTGATTAAATACAATACTATGTGCTTCAGAATATGTCACATGGCAGATTCGGTAAATTTCTACCGTTTAGGGCAGTTTAAATTGTAATCTGTTTCCTATTAAATTCATTTATACCTAAGATAAATGGATTGTGTCCGTTAAACTCGAGGAAGATCTGCATAATAAATTGAGGTGATTTCATTGATGTGTTGATCTGATCCGTGGGTGTTCGTGACGTCAGCCTGCGCGTGTGCCTATTTATGACAGAATAGTCGCGCGATGTTCCGAAAACCAATATGGGAGTGTATATGTGAATATAGCTAATCCAATGAATGGGGGTGTATATTCACGGCTTTAGGAGAATTCCTACAATGTAGAAAATAAATAAAAACCATGAGAATTCACAGTTAACTTCACGATCACAAGCTACGGTGAATACTTTTCATCAGGTGAGCCGATATACTTCTCTGACACAGCAGTGGTTTAAAGATAGTAAACCACATACGATTCAAGATTTTTATTTATTATCTACATTCTAGAGACTACGTGGTACCTCTACTTAATTTCCTCGGGTTCAGTTTAATTTGTGGCAAGGGACAGTAATGATATGAAGTATTTTGACATTTATGAAAATGACAATTGTCTGTCAACCGACACCTTCCTAGGGTCACCTGCTCCGTCAGATGTATCGACCGGTAGACGAAGTCGGCTTGGGCCCACAGAACATTAAACTAATTGAAGAAATACACGTAAGTATTTGAAAAAAACATTGAGAAAAGCATATTTTAAAAGGTTTCAAACTGTTTCAGTAAAAACTTAAATATTTTTTACATATGGAGCTTTCACTTTTAAATAGCGTGTAGCTAGATACGTATTACAGGTAGGTACAAAGCGTATTTTCTGTATTAAATTTAAGTGGCTACGAGACCAGTTACAGATAAATATGTCAAATAAATAATAATTATCGGAACCTTTCTTTGTAATAGCATCGAGTTAAATTAACGTCTATATAATAGCTATTAAGATGCCACCAACGCAGCTCATTCAGACTTCCTCCTAACTGCTCTTTGATTATAACTATGATTTATTGGTATGGCAACTGTGACTTGGAAGATTTGTTGTATTTCTATACCCTGTCTATAAGACATAATCCAATTCCACTGCCTCGGAACCTGACGAAAATCTATAAATTATCAGGTTAGGCTGAGATGAAACAGTGTCTCGATATCACAGTGGTAGCACAGTATAAAGGTGGTAGTGTATCTCTCCCATGTTGCTGAGGATATAACGATTCTGGGGTCGAAACAAATATTTGTGTGATCCACAAATTGTTGTTTCGGAATTTGAAAGTTTTCAATGTAGGCATTTTGTACTGCAGCGGCAGTACGAACGGTGGGTAGGAGCTATGCCCCGTGGTGATACGCCGTCTTCCCAAACGGATAAGCCTGAGTGTTGTTCACGGCAATTCGGATAAGGGAATGCTCCAATTAGAGGCTCTCCTCGGGGGCTAGATCTGCCCCCCATGATCTTCCGGATTCCGTAAGAGATTAGGTAACGTCTTCTTCGAGCCGTCCTCAAACGTCCCTCCAAGAACAAAGGAGGTGGAAAACGACCGAGCCGGCATCATAAGGCACCTCGGAACACGAAGGGTACCAGCCGCCAGAAGGCTATTGTGAGGTGGTTCCCCTAACTTCCGCCAACGGCCGAGACTATTTAAAAGTTAATTATTCTACAACTGAATACAACCACGCATAACTGTATTAAATGTAACATAAAAAAACTGCCTCAGGTGCCAACAACATACCGTTAATTCTTGATTTTGGACCTCTCCTATCAACCGCTCCTAGGGGTGGGAGCGGGTAGTATAAAACGTGACGCTCCTGAAGTTCTTTTGTTTCCGATCTTCTGACTTAGGCAGTGGTTAGGAAAAGTTGGACTTGTCTATAATTAAAATATATAGTAATTAGTAACTAGTTTATAATTAAAATGTTGAATTCAAAGTTATTAAAAGGATGTAAGAAACTCTAGCATAAAATTAATAGAGCCAATCAAAATAAGTATTATTAATTATCGATGTATAAAAAAGACAGTGAAATATCAGCGCACAGCTTCAACCGCTGAACGGATTTGTGACAAATTTGGCACATGGTTTTTTTGTTCGGATTTATCCCACCCGCATTCCTATTACTGTGACTCCTGTAAACCAGGATCTAAACAAGAACACTGAAACAAAGACACTGAGCTCGATCTCGGTTAAGTCCCAGGAGAAGTTAGAATGTCTTGGAACCCGCAACGAAATTCAGCAGAAGATAATTTGAGGGAGTTGGCACATAAATAGTTCTTATGAAGAAGGCATCCTCCAAGAAAGAATTTAAAACTCCTACCATAAAGCATATTACCCTTTTTGGGTTCTGGTATATTTTTTCCTCATTTAACATGTCTATGCAAGTATAATGTTAAATGAATTAATGTTTTTAAATTGTCGCTAATATTCGCGAGCCGTTTCAGAGCGAGATTCTTGTTATGGTTATCGTCCTGACCTGACCATATGGCGAGATGAAGTCACTTTGTTAGTTTTATTAGGATTCTAGAAATTATTACAGACATGTCCGACCACACGGACATTTGAGTGATCGTATTGTATCTGACACTGAGTTATCTTTTTTAACTGTTTGTTAAAATAGATAACTTCACTTCAGACTTGTTTTCTATTATTTAAATACAAGGCAAACATAGTACAAGCTTATAGCTTAGTTTGGACTAGATGGCGCTGTGTAAAAGTGCCCCACAATATTATACACTCCCGGACACCTCAATCGAGCCACCTTGATTTTTTTGGTTTGGAGTACTGTAACTTATAAAAGATGTATGTAGAAGGAAATTGTTTTGATGCAGTTTTGGAGCTGGTATACTAATCATTCATTTAGAGTGCCACTGTTCTAAATTTGAACTACAGTTTATTAAAAAAGTCGAGTTACATTGAAACAAGTCCATATTTGCTTTTTTCAAGGAAAAAAAACTAATCGATTTCTAAATAAAGACATGTTTTACATGAAAAGAAATGTTTATTTAGTAACTTGTATTGCCTCCCAGTGCATTTATGACAGCTCTCATACGGTTTGGCATAGAATTAATCAATGTCGTTATGACATGTTGAGGAATGTCCTCCCATTCTTCCAAAATGACATTTTTGAGCTCCTGCATGGTTTGCGGGGCAGGATGATGAGCTCGAACACGCCTCTTCAGCTCATCCCATAGATGCTCTATAGGATTCATATCAGGACTTAGCGCTGGCCATCTCATAACAGTGATACCAATGTCTTTTAAGTACTCCCTGACGATTCCCGCAATATGGGCCCTTGCATTATCATGCATTAAAACGAAATCTTGGTCAATAAATCCAGCATATGGTATCACGTGGTTCTCTAAACATTGGCGAATGTGTCTATTGCCATCTAGAGGCGGCAGTCGTGGTCCCGTCACTACCTCTAGCTCAGTTTTGCCTTCCATAGAGATTTCTTGCCAGACTGTCCATGATCCTCCACCATAACTCACTTTCTCGTCAATACAGCATTGCGCGAAACGCTCGTTCTGTCTTCGGTACACCTTACTCCTTCCGTCATTACCGTATAGCATTATCGTAGACTCATCTGTGAAGAGAACCTGGCTCCATTGATGTCGAGTCCAATTTAGATGTTCGCGCGCACACTCTAGACGGGCTATTCGGTGTGCTCGTGTCAATTTGGGTCCATTGGCTGGCTTATGGGACTTTAAACCACGTTCATTGAGTCGCCTTCTAACGGTCTGAGCACTTACAGCCACTCCGTTAAAGTCCCTGAGCTGTTCTTGTATCTGAACAGAGTTAAGGCGTCGATTTCATAAGCTAGTAGTGACAATGTATTGATCTTGTCTCGCCATTGTCACTCGGTAACGAGGTCCTCCTGTTCGCCAAACGAAGCAGCCAGTCTCCAGGTATCGGTGGTACACTCTTTGAACAGCGGAACGACTTATGTGAAGTTGTGAACTCACATCTCGCTGACTTAGCCCAGATTGAAGAAGTGCTACAGCTTGCGTGGCTACATTTTATAGCCAAAAACGGTTCAAATTATAGAAAAATAACTAAACTAAACTTTGGTTAACAACAATTGCGAAAATTCAAACCAAATCGACATTAAATTGCTTCAAAAGTAACTTTCAACAGTCATTATTTTTTTCAAATCAGTGACCAAGCCCGGCTTTTGTTCTTTATTTTAAATTCTAAAATTCAAATTTGGAATAATACATACGGGAAAGACGATGAAATATACCAGCATTAAAAATGCATAAAAACTTTTTTGTTAAATTGTATATTTTTTGTGTATTGGGCTTTTAGGCCCGGGAATGTAAGGTGGCTCGATTCAAGAGTCCGCGAGTGTATTATATCTAAAGCAGTGCCTATAATATCCATATTAATAAAACTTATTTTTTTATAGCTTTGTGTGGCTGTCGAAACCCTTTTTTAATGCATTAAATATACCTATATCGTAATTTATTCGCAAATTAATCACCAAAGTAGTCGATTCTTGTGTCAATATTTACATTTTTGTCACGATGACTGAACATTAAATTATTATTTTTTATTAATTTTTATGTCATGGCTACTTCGGCCTAACATGAAATTAACCTATAGGTCGCTATAGGTATTGTCTCCTATGTCAAAACAGTGCCTCGATGAGTGTATGCATGAGTGGTGATCAGTTGCATGACGGTTTGTCACGTAGGTATATAGGTTTCAAATCTGAAGTGAATGAACGGTGGCAATGTGTATATGGAAATGTGTGTATGTATAGTTTGTGCGTATAATATGCCAATCCCCTTCGGGGATAATAATACGACTGTTAAGCAAAAATCTTACTTTTACATCATACGTCAATGCGTACGTCTGACATTGTAAGTTTTTTGAATCAAAGTTGATCCCGTATGGGATGTTGGATGTAAGAGTGGACATGGGCATGTTACATGGTGTTGCTGCACGATTGTGATGCTAATGTGTGACGTCACACGTCGCTGGCGCACAGCGTTAGGTGTTCAGTGACGTCAGACGTCATAGTAAGTTATACGAAATTATTCCGTATGACTTGCTTTCAAATAAAAGTTTTTGTTTGAAAGTATGGCATAGAGAGTCAAGTATGTAATGATTAATGGTTATAGTAAAAGCTAATCGAGTGTCGTGGGTTCTTATGCGTAGGTAAGTGTGGGATAATCTTCAAGATCTTGACTACTATCCTTTACCCGTCGACCCTTACTGATAGACAGAACCTGCTTTACATGACAATAGTTTCGCATCCAATATTACAAAACCGAAGAACTACTTAGTACAAAAGGGCAACGGCAAACGGTTGAAATGGTCTATGCAAAATAAAGACATTTTTTATAATAACATTATCGGCCAGTCTTCCATGCTAATAATATTACTCACACTCAATGTCATTCAATGGCGTCCATTTATATTAATTAGCACTTAATCAACATACAATATAAGTGCATAAGAATAGCCACATCGAGCGCAGCTTGATGTGTCACGGGCGTGACAAGTCACCCTGTCACACCCACTTAATCCCATCGTACAAATTCTACAATAATGTGTAAAAATTTTCCAGATTTGTTGACATTTAAGTGCTCTGCTCTCCAGGCAAATAGGAGAGTGCTACGCAAGAGGTCGTGGGTTCGATTCCCACCCAGGATAAATCTTTGTGTGATGAGCACGATAGTTTATTCTCTGTGTGGGTGTTATTTATTTATAATATGTATATTAATATAGCTCAACACAACATTTAGTATTTGGTTACCATAGCACAAGCTCCGCTTAGTTTGGAATCAAATGGCGTTGTGTGAGTTGTCTCAACGATATATATTTATATTTAGATCGCCAAAATGACACCATTGATATTTCACAAGAACATGAAGACAGTCAATCTTAAGTTGAAGGCCCAATGATGTACCTCTTCACGCTTCGCCAAGGTTGGTGGTAGGAGACAGGAAACACGTCCGCTGACAAAATGTTCCAAGTAAACCACAATAGAAAATTGTTTGTGCTATCCTTAGAGTGTACATAAGCAAGGTGCTATCAGTAAAACTATGGTACCACATTGCTACAGTTAAGCATTGACTATATGTACTTAGACCTCAAACGAATTAGGTGAGCATATATCTACCGAAAAACCATTTATTACTCAATATCTGAGCTCTGATAGAAGTAAGTACGCACGTCAGATACACATATAAATATTCTAAAATACAATTTGCCTGAAGATCGCCTTGATAAAGGGAAAAAGGAATACCTAATTAATTACTTAAATCAATAATGAATTGCTATCAACCTTCATAGCACCTTGTAGTGAATAGCAATGTACTGCGCCATTGACTCTCCTTATTTACACACATCACAAATTAACAGTAATTCAACTTAATGAGATAAAAGTACCTACACAATTCACAGAATATCAGAAATGCTGTTTTATTATTTGCTCTCATGTGGAATATATCATGCTTTTAAAATAGCAGCGATTTAAGGAGTAGGTGCTTAAAATGATGCGGGACGAGGCCGTGCAATCATACCAGTAGCGCCACCTGTCGGTTGACCACACTTTAAGGGTTGTAGATTTGTTAATTCCAAGATTTGTTCTACAATTGTTTCATGACTACTACCAAAACATATTATGGTCCCTCAGTTCACACGTACAAGTGAATTCAGCACTAAAGATTTGCCCTCACACACACACACATACACACACATGCATGGTGTGGGAGTTCCTCAAATTCCGCCAGCAATCCTACGCCCAGCAGTGGGCGGTTGGGGTTGACAGGAGATTTCAAGATCAGAACATTCAGCGTGTTCAAGTTCTATCATGGAAAAAGCATTTTTTTTATATATTGCAAGGTGATATATATCTACTTACCTACAGTCTAATTTTCTATTCACAAAGATTTTCATGTCTACGTTTCTGTTATAATCTAATTGTTGTCTTGTCTTATCTTGTCTGTATTAATCTATAATATGTTTCTGTTATAATAACTACAAACAATTTAATTTCAATCATCCTGCAAGCATTCAGGGTCGGCAGCGTGAGTGCTACACCTTCGGGTGTTGCAAATGTTCATTACCAATAGTGACCACTTTACAACAGATGGGCTGCATGCTTGTCTGCCATCTTGGTGGTATAAAAAGGGTATAATTACTATTTTAATACATTATGTTAGCGATTAGATAAAATGATTACAATGTAATTATTAAAGTCCAACACAAAAAGTGGTATTTCAGTATTCCTTTTTTTTTTTCAATTCAATTCATATTTATTTGCTAGAAAGGTGGTACAATGCGAGGTAAATATAACATAGATATGTAGTACATTTTTTAGAGCCACACCAATCACCATATACATTATGGCATGCAAATTGTAGTCATGTTGGAACTACTCAAATATTCAATTATAAAACTATATTTACAATGTCACGATTAATAAAAATATTACAAATGGAGGTAATGTCAAGTTATTGATAAACATTCAATTATATTTCATTAAAATTAGGAAGTTTTTTCTACATCATACAAGTATAGTCATTACAACAATAAAATAGCATGGTCCAAACAAAAAGAATATACAAAATCACACAATATAACATTAAATTAGTAACATTTATTTATTTGGAGTTTTTGAATTCCTGTATCGAATAAAAACTTTTCATAAGAAGCCATTTTTTTAACTTACTCCTAAATAGTGTGGTTGGGTGTTCTTTAATTTGATTCGGTATAGCGTTATAAATATAACCACACATAGCAAAGCAATTTTTCTGATAAAGGCTTGTTCTAAGCACCCGCTCTAGAACTATCCTATTAGGGTTCCTGGTACATCTAGGAAACACCTCTTTAGCTTTAGCAAATAGTGTAGGGTGTTCTCTTACAAAGATTGCAACTTGGTATATATACATACTGGGGAGGGTCAAGAGCCCAAACTTCTTAAACAAAGGTCTACATGAGTGCCATGGCGCTGCGCCACATATGGCTCGGACTACCCTTTTTTGTGCAATGAAAGCTCTAGTTACATGAGTAGAGTTGCCCCAAAGCATCAAACCATAGTTTAATACAGATGCAATATACCCATGGTATGCCATTAAAACCGTCCTTGGATTTGAGGTCTTTCTAAGTTTCGCCAACACGTAGACAAATCTATTGACCCTGTCACAAACTCTATCTACTTGTGCTTTCCAGTCCAGACTCTTGTCAATCATTATACCCAAAAACCTCGCTTTATCAACTCCTTTTAAAGTATGTGTAGAATATTTTATACTAAGTGGTTTAGGTTTTTTAGCATAATTATGAAATTGAATATACTGAGTCTTATCTAGATTGACCTGCAAATTATTATTGTGTAGCCATTGTAATATAGATTTGATTACATTATTTATGTCATTTATGTAATTATCATTAGAATAGTGAGATGTCAAGAGAAGTGAAATGTCATCAGCAAATAATGTACAAGGATAGGTAGTAACACTGGGCAAATCATTGATATATATCAGGAACAAGAGAGGACCCAAAATACTTCCCTGAGGCACACCAGAGTTATTGATTCTAAAGCAGGATCTATATGTCAATAATTCCTGTTTGTTGTTAAAACTCGCTAACTCGACACATTGCACCCTATCTTTCAAGTATGTGTATAGACACTTGTGCGCAAGACCCCGAATACCATACTTATCGAGTTTATCCAATAGTAGTTCATGGGGCACTAAATCAAACGCGCTTTTCATGTCGAAGAAAATAGCAGTTGTTTGAGTATTATATGTGTCTAAGGTCTCTAAGACCTTAGAAATCAAGTTGAAACAAGCCTGAGTAGTAGATTTTCCTTTTTGGAACCCAAATTGCTCATCACGCAAAACTTTATGCTTTACAACAAAATCGTATATTCTCCTATGCATAGCTACTTCAAAGATCTTTGACATAACGGGAATCAACGTAATGGGTCTATAATTACAGAGTGAAGTTTTGTCACCTTTTTTATAAATGGGTTTAATAATAGATTTTTTTAGCAAGGTCGGGAACTTGCCTTCACTGAATGACAGATTTATCAAGTAGGTTAAAATAGGTGTTAGTGATATAGCACAGTTCTTTAAAATTTCGGTACTGATCTCATCATAACCTACCGAACTGGTATTTTTCAGTGACATGATAATCTTGATAACTTCGGTGCAGTCGCATGGCTTAAGATAAATGCTGTCACAAATACTCGGTATGTTTAGGACATTTACACTACGATTAAAGGAGTGGCAATATTTTGAACGAGCCTCCATAAAGTGATTGCTAAAGATGTGGGCCATTGCTTGTGGGTCTTTTAACAGCTTACCCTCAGTATTTATCTCACTAATTAAGTTCTTTACTGATAAACCTCCAGTATCTTTTTTGATTGTCTGCCATGATGTTCTACAAATATTTTGGCAGTTACTAAGTTTAGTATGGTTGCAATTTTTCATAGATTCATAAATACACTTACGCAACAATTTGGAATAAGACTTAAATTTGTCTCTAAGGGTATCTGACTTTTTTCTATAGTATTTTAGACGTAGTGTGCGTTTAGTTTTACAGCTTACTCTGAGTCCCTTGCTAATCCAGGCTATTTTTTTTGGTTTATATAAAACCTGCTTTCTTAATATAGGGAAACACAAATTAAAAAATAAAATCATAAGATCCTGAAATATAAGATAAGCTGTATCTAAATCTATCTGCTCATAAACCTCATTAAAAGAAAGACTCGAAATACAGTCTTTAAACTTCGCAATATTTTCGTTGCAACAATCTCTTTTATAGATGAAATATCTGGTAAGCAACATTTTTTTATTAGCACTTGGGATAGTCAAAAGTTGTGCCGTCTCATGGTCTGACATGCCAAGCTGAAGGAGTTCAGCTTTAGCTGTTTTGAAATTGCTAATAATATGATCAATACAGGTTTTTTGCTGTCGAGTTGGTTTGTTTATATGAAGTATTAAGCTGTAATTTTTAGCTAGGTCAAGTAAATGTGTTGATTCTTTTGTAATGACAAGGGTATCTATATTTATGTCACCGGCTATAACAACATTTTTGTCAGTATTATATATAAGGTCTGTAAGTATATTGTCGAGCATTTTAAAAAAAATATTAACGTCAGAATCAGGGGTCCTATATAGACAGACTAATATCAAATTAAAGTCACTTACTTCAATAGCACAACATTCAAAGTTGTTGTTGTGTTGAAAGCTACTAGATAGAGATGGTTCTTAGTATACTACTAGCCTACACCCGCGGCTCCACACTCGTAAAAGTTGGTCATGCCAAAGGACCCTTTAAATCTATACAAATATTATAATTTGAACATTTTGTTCCTTATACGGAACGCGCTAATCTCAGGCACTATTGGATTAATTTTTTTTGTTGGATAGCCTAGAACCTGCCACCCTGGACCTGTCTCTGATAGGACGACAGCTAGCCCAAACAGTCATTCCAGGCACGCATTATTTGAGGTTCTAAATCGTTCTGCGATCTACGGTGCCCAGTTTTCTGCGCGGCACATGACTGCCATGCAGTGCTGCCAACTAGGGTTTTGTAAAAGGCGTAGATCACATTAGAAAATCACGTAGAATTAGTAAAATTTCCGTATGAAAAGTTCGTAGATCTAAGTACTTTTTTCTAAGTGTAATAAAGAGGTTAGGGTAGCTAGACCTCACTGGGACATATTTTCGAGGAGTTACAATAGACAGTTAGGCAGGGACCGTGTGGTTTTAGCCGGTTCGAGTCCAGCATGACGTCCGAGGGGATATGCACACATAACAAAGTAGCTAGAACTGGATGAATCGAGTGTTTTGTTGAAAAATACAAATAATACTTATACATATAATTATTGAAATGTTTAAAATGTTCTTAAGGCTCGCAGATTTTTAAAGCCTTTTTGTAAAAAAGCAAGCCTGTTGGCGTTTCAATGGAAATTCTATTTTTGATGTTGGTTTTCATTATGGTTTATCAAATGTGGCAATGTCAATAAATTTTGTGCAAATTGGGTCGATAAAGAAAACATTTGTGATGAATCGTTTTTTTTATACCGCTGAGGTTGCAGATAAGCATACGGCCCACCTGATGGAAAGTGGTCACCTTAGCCTATGAACGTTCGCAACACCAGAGGTGCAGCACTCGCGCTGCCGACCCTTTATAAACCTTCTAAGAACCCTTTTGAAGAAACCCATACTGTAGACACTCTGGAAAACCCAGGCAGGGAGTTCATTCCACAATCTAAGCGTTCGCGGAATAAAGCCTCAAAACTTGTCTGCTTTACTTATTTGTTTCTCGTGAATTTAAGATTAATATTTCTTGGAGTCCTCCATTCCCTGTCTAATTCAGTTCAGATCTGTTGTACATGGAAGAAAAAAATTCATAGAAAATGCGTAGATTCTTGGATTGAAGTTCTTAGGTTTGCAGGAAAGGTCCAAAGTTAGTTGATCTACATAAAAAGCCGTAGATGTGGCAAAGCTACTGCCATGTCTCTCCCGTGCCTTTAACACTTATTTTAACTGCCTCGGTGACGTAGTGGTAGTATATGCGGCTGCCGCACTGTGGTCCCGGGTATAATATGTATTTAGAAATAAATAAGTAAGATAATCAGTTGTCTTATCTCATACCACAAGCTTATATTAGCTTACTTTGGGCTAGACGGCGCTGTGTAAGAAGTGTCCCACATAATTGCAGGAGTGTCAAATAGCCTTGTGCGTATAAATATTACATTACGTGTTGTTGATGATAACACAAATCCAATCCTGCGGTGGCTAAGTGGGCGATCGCCAGAATTCGATGATGTCATTGTTTAATATTGCCTTTTGCAAGGTAAACTATATTCAGCATTGAAATCCTTTATTCCTTGTCGAGTAGTTTTTTTATTTGTAATACGAAAAAGCTTTTTTTATTTTTCGAAAATATTTTGAAGTATCATAGTTAAACACCGCAAAAATAACTACCTAATTACAATGGGGAAGAAAACTTTTTTGTAGAGGGCGCTGTGTGTTTGTTACACGAAAAACGTTGTTTCATTGCAAAACCTATAGACTGCTTTGTCTGCGTTTTGTTATTGCTTGTGGTTGGAAAACGCTTATTTAGAACGAAAAAGAATGAACATTGACAGCTGCTTTGTAACAAACATTTGGCGCCCTCTACAATAAACTATTTGACAGTTTTCTTCCACATTGGGGCTACGACAATATTGGCAGACACCTACGGCTTAACGTAGGTGGTTGCCACCCATTCGGGACTGAACTCACTACTAAAGGAAAAGAAAGTAGTACATTATATTCATGAAACGTCAGTAATAGTAATGTCATTATTTATGTTACTGACAGGATCTGGAACTCTGGACGACTTTTATACAACTTGATTTGGAATGATTTCAGATTTGATTGTGTCGGAACTATGAGTAGGCAAAAAACATGCCATGCATGTTCATGTGTTGTTGTTGGTAAGGAATCATAGGGTATAGGTTTATCCACAATTTTATATCTAAATAGATTAGTTAAGTTTCTGTTCTTCGAAGGGGTGGCAGGGTCCCACATGTTACCGTTAGCATTTTTGTCCCCACATAGTGAGCCCATTGCCATATTGAAATGAACTCTCGTCTCTAACTACCCTATCATGAATTCAGCGTGCAGATAATCTGTATTAATATTATAAAGCTGAAGAGTTTGTTTGTTTGTTTGGTTGAACGCGCTAATCTCAGGAACTACTGGTCGGAGTTCAAAAGTTATTTTTGTGTTAGATTGTCCATTTATCGAGGAAGGATATAGGCTATATATCATCACGATACTACCCTGGGCAGCGGAGCAGTAGTCATAAATGTCAAGAAATTGGGCAAATTTTTATGCATTATTGTAGAATTTATAAGCGACGGGATTAAATAGGTGCGACGGGATTTCGACTTATGCCACGGGCGAAGCTGTGGGGGTCATCTAGTTGTTTATATAAGTACATTAACTGTAGTAGGTTATTGTGGTTAAAGTTATACTTTTGATAGGTATTTGCCTTGCCTTTAAAACCTATGCTAAGGTACCTACTTGCACTCCTCTTACTTCCATTTAGACTGTTTAGCCTTTCTTTCTTCGCCATTGTTTTAAAACGAGGAGGAGGAGACCGGAGTCCGAGACTACCAGGACTTTAATTGGTCGTGCTAATTAGTGTCTAGCACATAAGACCTTTTAGCCTCACTAAAAAGGCAACGGGTTCAAAATTTCTTTCAAATTTAACATCTAAAATAGGCACATTATTTTATTAAATTTATTTGGCCCTTTAGACCGACCCCAGTTCCGTGCTTCGGAAGGCACGTTAAGCCGTTGGTCCCGGTTGCCAATAAGATGGCAGTCGTTAAGCCAAGTTGAAAGCCTTATGGGCGGCTTAAAAAATTTCAACAGCAGGTCACCACAGCCTGCGCCTGTCCATTTCAACACGGCAATGGGCTCACTACCTGTTACGTGGGACAAAAATGCATACGGTGAAATGTGGGCGTTCAATATGCCTCTGCCTACCCCTTCGGGGATAAAGGCGTGACAATATGTATGTATGTATGTGTATGTATGTTTTAAAACACCAGATTTTCTTACATAAATCAGTATATCATGTTCCTTGTATATTGTAATAACTTATCAATAACATATTTACGGCTTTAGCGAAAATAAATGTAGTCTGGTGGCAACAAAACCCGTTATTTCGTGAGGTTGACCTCGAACCATTATCTACTGATAAAGGTTCCTCACAAGGTTTTCTTTTTCGCTAATTTACATATAAATAATAGCTCAAGGAAAACAGCGAAGAATCCATAAGGTATTGGCGATGTATCGGTTCGCCGCTGTATTACCACTCCGTTCCGGTTTTCCACAAAGGCCCAGAGTCATTGTCCAGTCGTACTTATCGTACAATCGCTGCCGCTCGCCTGCCATTGTGTAACATAACCATCATCACTCCAATATCGATTGTTTCTTATAATAATTTCCTTAAGCATTTTTCTTGGACCAAGGATTACCGGCAATTTAAATCACCACTTTCACCGATGATTTAGTGCTCTCAAGATCGTATTCTTGTTCACTTTTAATGAATATTCTCTCTCACAGTCTCCGAACAAGATACATTTATGTATACTTTAAAATGTCGAAGTAATTTTTATAGTTCGGGGTACAGTGAACTGTTCAGTGGGCAACTCAATATGTGCGTCGCCGTCGGGACAATCACCTCATAAACATTAGACAATCTATCCAAAAAACGTTTATCGCGTCAAAGTAAATAACACGCTTATCCAAATTAGAGTTGTACATTCGTGTGTGTGTTGTGCATCGTTTCGTTGGAACGCGGCTCGATGAGTATTTTATCTTAGAGCACGAAGGCAACGAAAGCCTCCGGGAGAAGGTCGAGGGAGGAGTAGGAGGTAGAAGGTGATTGCGCATCCCGCGACCCGCGGCGCAGGGATGTGGCGGGCAGTACGCGCCCGCGCAGCGCAGCCAGTTTAGTGATCGCTCGGACGCCAACCGCGCCGCACGCCACGTATATCGAACACACGCCCTCGCCTTCAAGCCGTACCACGCGAAAAAATACAATAAAACCAATCGACCCCGAGTGACCCCAAAAGTGCATACCGAGCGGCCGACACGAACGAAACGACTTCGCTGAGACACTGACCGCACACAGCAATAACTAACATTAACGCTTAACCATAACACGTGAGCTTCATTAACTGTTATTATAAGTTATTTTAATTAACATAAAGGTGGAAAATAAACTGTGTACCGGAAGATATCGAGTTCAGAGCGAATTGTTTTGAATTTAAATGATAACGGGCGTGTAGTGGCCGGCAGCAGAGGCGGCGCTTCACACAGGTGAGTTTGAATTTGTCTCACACATCACATAATCATAATCAGCTGAGCGGGTTCGCTCGCCGGCATTTTTGACAGTTGTGTTTATTGTAAACGTGTCTACGCATAATTTAGATGCTCCTTTAATTCATAGACCCCTGGGAACAAAGTTAAAGAGTTCATGTCAGTTTAATCTTTATAAAGGTATTTGATGAAGTACCTAGGTGTAGGTACTTTGTAGAGGTGTGAGTAATGTAAATGTTATCACCGAATGTTTAGGTATCCATCCGGTCGTTGTTTGCTTATGTAGGTATTTGTCTCACTATGTAGTGTGTGTAGTGGAATGCGCCGGCTTTGTCCCGTGTTGTCATCATAACAAATATCTTAGCGTCTTGGTGTGTGGCATGGCAAGGCTGCTCGGAGCTCGGATGCTCATGTTTGCACACCTGTTGAATGGAATCTTTTACCAAACTATTGGAGTAGGTACATATTGTCTCTCTTTGATATTTAAAAATGATTAATCAATTTATCATAATCTGTAAGAAACTTAAGTTGCACTTGCAATCTGGAGCTTTAAATATCTGTCAAGATATCTTCGCTTTAAATTGTGATTGCTTATGTACGTATGTACGGGGGTGCTAGGAGTCGGATGTTCGAAGTAGATAGGTATGTCATGTCACAGGCGATGCTTTTGGGCACAGCTAGTGTTTAGTAAATTTTTTTTTGTTTAGTAAATTTTAAAGTGGAATAATTTTTTGTTACGAGCTGGAGTCGAACCAGCGTCTTCTCACTTTCCGGGTGGGACGCTTATCCAACTTAGCTACGGAGACTCACTCAACTTTCTATGAGATTTATCCTTAGGTGATTGGACACGACACACTTAGGTTATAGGTATGTGTGTTAATTTCCAACTATTGTTTAGAGAACAAACAAATTTTATTTTTTAAATATTATCCTTTTATTCTGAATCATACTCACCACCTATAACCTCCGTGGGACAGGAATACAAATGGTAAAAAGTAGGCATACAATATGTATGCCTCTGCCACCCCTTCGGGTATAAGGCGTGATAGATAAATAAATCTCAATCATAGCTTAAAACCGTAGCTTCCAATTCTTTTTGTCATAAGGTCCATGTCGGTAAGAGTCAAGGATAAAATTAAGTCCGAGCATTAGTCACTGTTCAATACCTGATCCACCCACATCGAACTTAGATATAAATAGATACTTACACTTACACACCATCGTCTTCAGAACCTATTTAGTAAAATACCTCAATAAATATTGGAAGGATTTTAAAACCAAAGAAATCAAAAAAAATTAAGTATAATAATGTAATGTATAAAATATTTGGTCGATTTGTCGACATTTATGGTTACTGCCCCGCTCTCCAGGGTGGTAGCGATGATATATAGGTAGCCTATGGCCTTCCTCATAAATGGGCTATTCAAGACAACAATAATTTTTCAAATTCGACTATACTAGATAGGTAGTTCCTAAGATTAGCGCATTCTACTCTATAGCTGCGTATCGTAACGGGGTGTAGCGAGTCCAGAGATTTATCTCATCTAAAAAATTGCGTACCGCGCTAAAAGAAGTTTTTCCTTCAAAAATTGACCGGGATCGACGTTAATGATGATGATGATGAAAAATAAATCTACACTGAAAGACTCCTAATTAATTACACAGCATTATTTAATAAGACCTGTAGATGACCGGAATCAACGTTAGATGATGATGATGATAATGGTCGCGAGTCCAGAGATTTTATCTCATCTAAAAATAAGCGTACCGCGCTAAAAGAATATTCACTTCAAAAATTAACCGGGATGGACGTTAATGATGATGATGAAAAAAAAATTCTACTCTGAAAGAGTCTTAATTGATTACACAATATTATTTAATAAGACCTGTAGATGACCGGGTTCAACATTAGATGATGATGATGATTATAGTCGCAAATCCAGAGATTTTATCTCCTCTAAAAATATGTGTACCACGCTAAGAGGCGTTTTCACTTAAAAAACTCAATTTATTAATACTTTATTTATCTAGTCGCGTTGGTACATGCATATATGCACACACTATAGCTGCGTATCGTAACGGGGAGTAGCGAGTCCAAATTTATCTCATCTAAAAAATTGCGTACCGCGCTAAAAGAAGTTTTTCCTTCAAAAATTGACCGGGATCGACGTAAAGATGATGATGATAAAAAATAATTCTACACTGAAAGAGTCCTAATTGATTACACAGCATTATTTAATAAGACCTGTAGATGACCGGAATCAACGTTTGATGATGATGATGATTATGGTCGCGAGTCCAGAGATTTTATCTCATCTAAAAATATGCGTACCGCGCTAAAAGAAGTTTTTCCTTCATAAATTGACCGGGATCGACGTAAAGATGATGATGATAAAAAATAATTCTACACTGAAAGAGTCCTAATTGATTACACAGCATTATTTAATAAGACCTGTAGATGACCGGAATCAACGTTAGATGATGATGATGATTATGGTCGCGAGTCCAGAGATTTTATCTCATCTAAAAATATGCGTACCGCGCTAAAAGAAGTTTTTCCTTCAAAAATTGACCGGGATCGACGTAAAGATGATGATGATAAAAAATAATTCTACACTGAAAGAGTCCTAATTGATTACACAGCATTATTTAATAAGACCTGTAGATGACCGGAATCAACGTTTGATGATGATGATGATTATGGTCGCGAGTCCAGAGATTTTATCTCATCTAAAAATATGCGTACCGCACTAAAAGAAGTTTTTCCTTCAAAAATTGACCGGGATCGACGTAAAGATGATGATGATAAAAAATAATTCTACACTGAAAGAGTCCTAATTGATTACACAGCATTATTTAATAAGACCTGTAGATGATGGAATCAACGTTAGATGATGATGATGATTATGGTCGCGAGTCCAGAGATTTTATCTCATCTAAAAATATGCGTACCGCGCTAAAAGAAGTTTTTCCTTCAAAAATTGACCGGGGTCGACGTAAAGATGATGATGATAAAAAAATCTTACGCTTTTTCGATCAGGACACGTGTCCTGACGACACGTGTCCTGACGCGAGTTTAAGATTTTATACCCATTACAGAAAAAGTGCTCAACGCCGCTAAAGAAGTTTTCACTTCAAAAATAATATATTTAAAGCGACCACCGGTTCGGAACGCGGCCCACCTGAGAAGAACCGGCAAGAAACTTAGGAAGGCTTTTTTTTGATGGCCTATTTACAATTCAATATTTTAATTATGTATTTTATGACTATAATATTTTATTTGTCAGCAGATCATTTCCAGACATCCCTGTCCTGTAAATAGTCTTTAATAGAGTAATGAACTTTTTCACAAAGCTTTCTGTTAATATACTTTTTAAATTTATTAAATGGTAAATTTCTCAGGTCACAGGGAAGCTTGTTGTAATATTATACACTACAAGATACTAAACATCAAAGAACCTGCTCCGGTTCGTACCCGACCCAAAGGTGCCCATAACACTGGCAGCATTGCCGCGCTGAATTGCAATGGCCAATCTTTGTGTGAGGTACGTCCCGGCGAAGGAGTCAAGGGTTTTCTCCCGTAACGACTTCCCGTAACGTAACCCAATGCCAATTGAAAAAATATGGATTTTTTGTTGAAAAATGCCGGTCAAACTTAAAACTTGATATCATAAACTTATGCGTCAATTTCGTTGCTATTTTCTTACAAAAATGTGTTCACACATTATACATACATACATATTGTCACGCCTTTATCCCCAAAGGGGTAGACAGAGGCATAATAAACGCCCACATTTCACCGTACGCATTTTTGTCTCACGTAACAGGTGGTGAGCCCATTGCCGTGTTGAAATGGACAGGCGCAGGCTGTGGCGACCTGCTGTTGAATTTTTTAAGCCGCCCATAAGGCCTTCAACTTGGCTTAACGACTGCCATTTTATTGGCAACCGGGACCAACAGCTTAACGTGCCTTCCGAAGTACGGAACTGGAGTGCGACTAAAGGGCCGAAAAAATTAATAAAATAAAATGTGTCTATTTTAGATGATAAATTTGGAAGGATTTTGAACCCGTTGTCTTTTTAGTGAGGTGGTAACAAAAAGGCTAAAAGATCTTATGTGCTAGACACTAATTAGCACAACCAATTAAAGTCCTGGTAGTCTCGGACTGACACACATTATAGTAAAACCTGATATTTCAATAGATTTATGACAGAAGATAAATTTGAAGCAAGTAGGTATCTAACATTAACGCGTGTTATATAGCTTGTTTACATTCGTAGGCTAATCAGAGTTGATTGGTTGTCAGATCCCCTCAAAGGCAGAAAGTACTTTCACTCAAGTCTTTACAATTTATAAAAAATGTATCCTAAATTTAAAAGGGATTTTTTTCCAGTCTCGTGTTAGTACGGAAAGAGGTGAAGTTTCGAGTGGGTCTCGATAGCCTGGTTGGTAAAGAATCTGACTGTAAAGACTGTACAATTTTTCCGCTTTAAATTCCTTCCTGATCCGTCCTCTCTGACTACCCCGTCAGGGATACAGCGTGAAGACAGTAAGTTAGTTAGTTAAATTCCTTAGAAGCCTACGACAGTCCTTTAAACCAGTGTGCATGCACATGGCTCGCCAGCTTTCTGCATGAGCGCCGTATTCGGGTCCAATGCGACGGTCATGCCTCAGACTGCTTGAAGATAAATGCTGGCGTGCGGCTGGGGTCCGTTTTGTCGCCCATTCTCTTTCTTCTGCATATCAATGATATGTTGTCTTTGGGCACTATACATTGCTATGCAGACGATAGTACATTACATGGGAGATATGTAAGTCACCCGGCGGCAAAGCGGACGGATGTTGAGGCTATAAACAAGTTATGGCGGAGTTTGATCGGAGTCTGGATCGCATCTCACGGTGGGGTACTGACAATCTGGTCGAGTTCAGAACACAACATTGCCGTTGCAAAATTACCTCAGCATTCTGGGGTTAGACGTTCGTCGAGAGCCTAATAACAAAAACTACATCGAGGGGTGCATCAGCTTGGCCTCTCGCAAGCTCGGATCCCTTAACAGGGTGAGGCGGTTTTTCACACCGGAACAGAGATGCTTACTATATACGAGTAAGTGTTACACACATCTCTGGGATGGCTCCGCCAAGTACTTGCTTGAAGCTCTCGACGCTTTGCAGCGACGTGCCATCCGCATAATAGATTGTCCAGAGGTCACTAGCAGATTTGTATCGTTGGAGATGCGCAGAACAGTCTCCAGCTTAGCTGCATTTTACCGCATCTTCCACGGTGAGTGTTCTGAAGAACTCTTCCAATTGGTCCCACCCTCCCCCTTCCGATCTCGAACAACACGAGCGGGGCAGAGATGTCATCCTTGCACTGTGGACACAATCGTGCCGAGAACCGAATGATTCCCTAAGTCTTTCTTATGTCGCACCATAAAAACATGGAAATCTCTGCCGGCGCACGTGTTTCTCTTCTCTTACAATCCTGGGTCCTTTAAGAGAAGCGTGAAAAGGCATATTTTTGGGCCGTCAAAAAGAGGGTCGCTATTGGAACCCTCCGTGCGGGTTGAGATAGCGGCCCTCATTCACGGGTCGTCGTCTTTGCTTACAATCAGGCAGGCGACGCCATTTTGACCAGCCAAATATAAAAAAAAAACCGGGACCAACGGCTTAAAGTGCCTTCCGAAGCACGGAAACGCTCGCAAATGTAAATGCCACAAAGTGGTCACCCTTCCGAGGACCAGCCATAGTGAAAGTTGAGTAACTCAGTGATCGTTTACAGAACACTGCGTCCACGGGGCCACGAGCGCTTCGTATTATTTTAATATTTAAATTCAATATTACAATAATGAAATTTAATAAAATACGAAGCCATTGAATATTAATTAAACGGGTATACTATATAAACAAGACTTCCCATTGTTTAATATGTTATACAATTTATTATTATCGGCATTCAATAATCGTGAACGTCTTTTTTGCAAATAGTACCTACTACGCAAGGAACTTCCCACTAACAAGTTTTTAAATCATAGTATCTTAAATGTTCAACTGTTTCAACAAATAGTTGAACTAAAAGTTGGAAAGGAATACGAAATATTTTACTAAGTTAAAAGTTTAATAATGAACGAAAATTATCAACACTTTTAAACAATTGGTTTTATGATAATGGAAGTTACGTTTGTATTAGGACACAAAACCAAACTGTTAAAAACTGAATGCGTGTTCTCGCGTCCCATAAAGGTATACATAAGTATTATTTCACTTTCTTCATCTTCTCAGTAGCAAATCTGTCGATATGAGTGACAGAGGTATATATCTCTTGGACCAAGCTGTCAAATTTAACTTTGCAATTTGTGTGATCTTTTTTAAACACACAAATTGCACTTTTGCCAAAGAAAAACGAGATGCAACCTAACAATTAAAAACATGCTCAATTTTGATTCGTGGTACTGAGTACCGAACATCGGCGAATATAAATTATAAGGCTATAGCTACAAAGTTGCCAGGCGGGTCTCAGCATCCAGTTCGGGTAGTTTCTCAAATAACCTCACTTGCTCGATGTTGTATAATAATTTTCTCACGCAGATATTAAGCGGACTATTAAAAAAACGATTATCGTATATAAGTGGCACTGTGTTATGTAAAATAAATAAATAAATAATAAATATCCATCACGCTTTATCCCCGAAGGGGTGGCAGATGCATATTATATGCCCACTTTTCACCGTGTGGATTCCTGTCCCACGTAACAGGTGGTGAGCCCATTGCCGTGTTGAAATAGACAGACGCAGGTTGTGGCTACCTGCTGTTGAAATTTTTCAAGCCGCCCTTAAGGCCTTCAACCAGGCTTAACGACTGCCATTTTACTGGCAACCGGGACCAACGGCTTGATGTGCCATCCGAAGCACGGAAACGCTCGCAAATGTAAATGCCACAAAGTGGTCACCCATCCGAGGACCAGCCATAGTGAAAGTTGCCTAACTCAGTGATCGTTTACAGAACACTGAGACCGCGGGGCCACGAGCGCTTCAATTATGATATATAATGCCTTTTCTTCAAAATCCCATCGCACCTATTTAATCCCGTCGCTTATAAATTTTACAAAATTGCATAGAAATTGGCCCGATTTGTCGAATTTTACGGCTATTGCTCTGCTCACCAGGGTGGTAGCGTGATGATATGCCTATAGCCTTTCTCGATAAATGGGCTATCTAACACAAAAATATTTTTTCAAATCCGACCAGTAGTTCCTGAGATTAGCGCGTTCAACCAAACAAACAAACAACCTCTTTAGCTTTATAATATTAGTATAGATTGAGATTTTGGTTGATCTTCGTCTTTATCATAGCACCTTCCCAGATGCATCAAAGACTACATTTTGAGTCAGGATTACGCATTTACTAGTTCTGTCTGACCTCTAGGTCATCAAGCTCCAAGAAGAAATATGGATGCTTGATGATGATGAAGAACGAATTATCATCAGATAGGTCGAAACTTACATATGAAGACCACGTGAGCAGATTGCTCAAAAACGGTATAGTCAAAAGTACTCGGAAACCAGACATGCGTGTATGATGAAGCGATTCATGAATCTTGAAGAAGCGAAAGAAGTATGCATGGTTCGCGAAGTCTGGCGATCTGTCCTCTCTGACTACCCCGACAGGGATACAGCGTGAAGATAGTAGTATAATTCATATGATCGAAGCTCAATCAATTTTTTTTAGTATGAACAGTACAAAGCTGCCACTCACACCCACACGCTCCAGAAAACAATAAGTTCACAATAAACGAATATAAAGACCAGTAATTATAATAATTATAGTGTAACGTACAATGTGCAATTGTTGAATGTAACGACGTCAGAAGCGTGCGCATGAGCACTATCCTTCACGCTGTTGTAAGCCTTTACGACCTGTTGAAGAAGCTATTTTGTCTCTTGCTCCACTCTCTAAGGCGATAAGCACACTGTCCTGCGGTCTGCAGTCTATTTGCACTACCCAACCGACTTGACCAACTCTTATCGAAGCATTTGCTTACATAATCTGATGATCCTTATAAGTAGTCCTTGACATTCAAAACGGTTCTAAAGGGAAATTATAGCGTATTCTTTTTGTGAAACTCTTAATTCTGACGTATTTCGTGACCACAATTTTCCAAATAATAGACCTCCGAAAGTTCCTTCGTTTGACTGCTTTGGTGGCGTAAGTAGTAGTGTATGCGACTACCGCACTGTGGTCTCGGGTTCAATTCCCAAGTCCGACGGAACAAAAATATTTGTGTGATCTGCAAATGTTAGTTTTGGGGCTTGGGTGAGGTTTGGGGTAGAGAATATGTATAATATGAATGTAAAAAATATATAAGTATGTTTATCAGTTCTCCAGATCCCAATCAACAAGCTTATATTAGCTTACTTTGGGCTAGATAAAGCTGTGTTAAAAAATGTCTTAAAAAAGTATTTGGCTGTATGCACATGGTTCTAACATTTACAGTGGACGCAAAACTATGAAGGTCTCCTCAAATCTGGCAAGGAGGCGGTGTGTTCGACGCCTAACTAAATAATCGGCCCTCTCATTCTAGCTAATGCATGCGTTTAGATTTTGTTTTTATTTTTAAGCGTCTTTAGAATACTCACTGAGATGGAACAAATTGGTTCTCACGTGAGTTTGTTAAAACGAATACTCGGAACAGAACAATAATACTTGTGTTGTGTATGTGTGTTTGTATATGCATGTTTTAAAAAGTAATGTTTTTTTATATTTTGCTCAGACAGTCCCACAGCTGGGCAAAAGCTTCCTCCAAAATTTTCCTCCAAAATTACAAAATTAAAATACATACATATGGTCACGCCTGTATCCTCTAAGGGGTAGGCAGAAGCATACTAAAAGCCCACAACACCGTATGCATTTTAGTCCCACGTAACAGGTGGTGAGCCCATTGCCGTGTTGAAATGGACAGGCGCAGTCTGTGGCGACCTGCTGTTGAAATGTTTCAAGCCGCCCATAACCAGGCTTAAGGACTGTCATTTGTGGTCACCCATCCAAGGACCACCTATAGCGAATGTTGCTTAACGCAGTGATCGTTTACAGAACACTGAGTCACCGGGGCCACGAGCGCTTCACGAAATTAAGAGGTTAAAATAAAAGTCAACCGACCGAGAAAATGTATCGAAGTTGATGTCTGATGTAAAAACGGTTTCGAAGTTAAATTTCCTACAATTAGCACCTACAGAACCCAACTACGCGCATTTTCCTAAACGCTCTTGATTGGTTTTTAAGTTAATCGCGTAGAACCAATCATCTTATGACGTCACAAATGAATCATATGCGTGGGCTCTGCGAATAATAGTAAATATTACCTGTTATACTCGTATGTATGTTTATTTGTCGTAGAGGCGTTTATTGGCGGGCTACACGTTCACCGTGACATATTCATTAATAATATTGATTCAAATCGCGTGCTATTTCTGCAAGGTGTTGCACTGAAAATGAAATATTTATCCATCCTAAAGTGTGGTCTAGCTGAAATGAAAACGACCAGGGGGCCGAGTCTGCTATTTCAATCGTGTCGAAATCGTCGCTCAATAGAAAGCCGCCGGTACACTTTTGACAGTTTTTCGTAGTCTACTATTACAATCGTACTCTAATAGATTTCTATCGGTCGGCCGATAGAATTCTACTAACACGTACCGCGCCAATGGCCGCTAGTCAGTGACATTTTTGATAGTCTACTAACATTTTGACAGCTAAAAACAGCGATTCTGATTCTATTCTACGGCTTGTCTATAGTAGACTAACGCATTATACTTAATTACGCATTTTGGGTACGCATACTACACATCCAATCCAAACTTCTGTTGAACTTTACACCTCGTAGCAGGTTGTGAACCTATTGGTCACTTTTAACACAAGCAAAATCAACCTGAGTTGTTCTTCTATTTTATATACTACTCGGGACTTTACGCGAAACTATTTCGTACTTACATTCACTAACGTTACGAGCGCGTTGCAGCGTTGATGACTTGGTCTTGTCAAACTGTATTTTTTTATAAAAATTGTTAGTTATTCCAAATAACGTTTTATATTAATAGCCTTTTTAAAAAAATCGACAGTTTGACAATAAAATCACGATCTTCGTCGTGTAATGATACCAGAAACGGTGCTGCAGTTCGATTCCAGATTAAATGCAATGGCTGTATGTTCAGCAAATTTATAATAAAGTATGAGGTTGTTCAAACTATAGTTACGTAACGAAGTGATACGCAATATGGCAGGTGTGAATGAAAGTGTCAGCGCTAAACTGGAATATGACGTGCTCCGTTGGTTTGGACACGTCCAACTAATGAGTGAGGAACGATTGACGAAAAATATATTGTGTGAAAGTAGAGGGTAGAAGAAGTCAGGGTAGGCCGAGACTTACATAATTATGAAGAACACCTGAACAGACTTCTCAAATACGGAAGGGTCAAAAGTACTCGGATACCCAGACGTGCTTGTATAGAGTGATTATTGAATCTGTACTGCCTGAAAACTCCGTCAGGGGTAGGTACAGCATGAAGATAGTTAGTTCAAGTTGATTCTTGTATTCTATTTAGATTAGTCTAAGGGCCGTATTTTAGAACGATACTCAATACTCAAGAAATGCTTAAGGCTAGTTTTCGCCTTAAAATACTACTCTCAAGTGTTTCTTGAGTATTGAGGAACGTTCTAAAATACGGCCCTAAGAATATTATATTCAACATATTGTCTCCGACACTGCTATAGGCGTAGCAATCACAAGATATCTTCTGATAAAAGTACCTATTGCAACGTCTGGTGTCGCAAGTGCTATTTATTCTGTACTATGGCACGCAGGCACGTGTTCTAGAAGCACATGTCACTGATTACCGAGGCAATCGTTACGGGTCTTCGTAGACTTTGCATGAAGAAATTGAACTTAGATTTGATTCAGAATTCAAATTCGAACGAGTGAGAACAACCATAATCACTATCTTACAAATTAAGTCCTGGTTGCGGTATTTTTACGCATCTTTGCATGCACTATTAAACTCGAAGAATAGATTTACTTATAGTTCGAAACACGATATATGTACGTTCAAATTTTAACCGACTTTAGAAATGTTAAATAACCTTTCAGTAAAACTCTTTTTTTTCTGTTGAAAGAGTTTAAATATCTCAAAATACAAAAAGTGGTTTAGATATCAGACTTATACAAAGAAATTTACACTAACATATTAATTTGTTTACAAACAAGGGTCGAGTACTCTTTAATTGAGTCAACTAGCGGATAATGACGTCACGACTGGGTGAGTTCCCATGCTAATGCGACGATGTGTATAATACCGGTATGCAGTTTTATAGATTTTGAGCAGCTTATAAATGCACTACTTACGTAAGTTTTGAGAGGTGCATGCATTTATAGTGACTTCTGTCTGACCCCGCAGCTCGTTTACTATCGGAATTGTAGGTTAGTCGTCGTGCCCCGAGAACAACTGGCTACTGGCTAGACACTCAGCAGACTTTTTTGCCGGAATAAAAAGTAGCCTATGTATTATTCTGATGTGTAAAGTTTCATCAAAATCCATTCAGTAGATTTTGCGTGAAAGAGTAACAAACATTCATATTTACAAACTTTCGCGTTTATAATATTAGTAGTATTTAATAATATGCAGGCGGTACTCAATACAAGTTCTAATAGATTTATAATTAACTTTCCTAGTTTCCTAGGTCCTCCTTGTTCAGGAGAAGACAGGGTTTACAAGTTTGGCATACAAATGTGATGCTGTTTAGATTGTTCTTACACTTGGTTCTCAACTTAAATAATATTACTAAGTGATTAACAGTGAAAAATCTTCCAGTGTAATAATAAATAATTAATTAAATAATAATAATAAAGAATTATTATTATTATTACCTTGGATTTCATCACGCTGTATCCCTGACGGGGTAGTCAGAGAGGACAGATCGCCAGGCTTCGCGATCCATGCATACTTCTTTCTATTTCATCAAGGCAAGTAAATAGTTTTGCTATTCAATTTAATTCTATAATACATGTTGTGTTCCCGATAATTATATTAATATTCTAGCTAAACTTAATTTGCATTGCACAGTAATACATCAACCACAAAAATCGAAACAAGAACGGTTTTCCTATGTCTTTGGTTTCATCCAAGATGTAACTCCTTTCTCAAATCTGACACCTTACCTACTCACTACTAGAAAACCGTTGTTAAAGCCTGTTAACCAATCATTACAAAACTTCCTTCTAAGTTTAATGTTGTAGGTGAAACTCCTACACAGTATTCCGCGAGGCGTCTAATGTCTAATGAACGTGTTGTAGACTCTCTCTTGTTAGTGTGAAACTGTCTTTATCACCTTATTTTACAAGCTCAGAACTGACAGTTACGTTTTCGATATACACTAGTATTTTGAAAGAAATCCGCATCAGTTAATCTCGCACTGTGATGTGAAGTCTTCAAATGCAACTGTACGAGCAACAATGCGACGATCCGAGAACCTATATTACCTATATGTAAGTGTATGGAGACGGACGGGGATATATTTTCGTAGACACGGACACAAGTTTCATAAAAAAATAACTAGTCTACTACTCTTTTTATTATATACCACTGAGGTGGCAGACAAGCGTACGGCCTACCTGATGGAAAGTGGTCACCGTAAACTATTAAATAAGCAAGCGAGCAACACCAGGTCTAACACAATGACGACGATGATATGTCTTTGCTCATAGTCCACTAGCAGTCCCATTAGTAAGCTATCTAGTCAGATCAGTACTAGACAAGCAATCAATCAGGCATGTAACGATACTCTTATTGAAGCTATTACGAGCTCGGTACGCGCACACCGGCCGCCCACGCCTAGGCATCTCAGGCTATCATCTAAGATGCTTTAATCTGAAGATCGCAGAATGTTAAATCAGTTTTATTATACCATAAATTGTAGGTAATTTACTGGTTTTGTCGTTCCTTTAACTCTGTGGCAGTAGGGAATGCAACTCCTGCGCATTATCCCGAGTACTACAGTTGAAGTGAAAACGAAACGTAATTCTCGGAAAAACTAAACGTTTCTACCATACGTATTACTGGAATCAAACATAGCTCACATAGGACCCGTAATATACTATTACCGTGGTGCTTCCCTATTTCTATAGGATTTACACCTAGTTGCTTTCCAGGTCTCCCGCTTTGCAAAGGAGGGAAGAGGCATTCCGTTCTTTTCTTACTTCCTCACATTATCTTCTGATTACTTTCGTTGCGGGTTCCAAGACATGCTAACTTCTCCTGGGACATCACCGAGATCGAGCTCGGTGTAACATTTCTGGTGTTTTGGTCATTGCTGTAGATCCTGGTTTACAGGAGTCACAGTAATGGGAATGTGGGTGGGATTAGTTCCAATTTTAACTTCCGGGATGCAAGAAAACTGTTGAAATGTGGGTGAATGGTACGCCTGTGTGACGTGTACTAATTCTCCTTTACTTATGCGTTTTTTCTGAATGCTACCGAGGCAGCCGGGTCCAGTTAATGACACAAATTTGTGGCAGAGACTTCCACTTGACTATCAAAACCTAGCCTGCGCAAATGGCGGGATCGACAGCATAGCGTATAAACAAAATAAGTATAATCGTGCGCCACTAGGGTATAATGGTATATCAATATTCATTAATTCGTATCCAGTTAATTCGAGTGAGCTCACACACATTCTGCTGATATCTATGTAAATGAAATGGTCTGTTTAATGCTCACATTATACTTCATTGGACTAATTGCTCGAAGGCAATGTCCTCATTTATTTTATTTTACTTTTTATTAATGTATATTGAGTTGTTTTTTGTTCATAGATATTTTTAGGGTACTGTTTTAAACAAGGGGCCCTTATAGTTTTATCATATTCGTATGTCTGCTACACAGAGCAAGGTATCAACATCGCTCGCGCTCATCGAGAGACGCCTTGCCTTCTACATGAATTCATACTAATATTAAAAAGAAGAAGAGTTTGTTTGTTTGTTTAGTTGAACGCACTAATCTCTGGAACTACTGGTAGGATTTGAAAAAATATTTTTGTGTTGGATAGCCCATTTATCGAGGAAGGCTATAGGCTATATATCTTCACGCTACTACCCTGGAGAGCGAAGCAGTATTCATAAATGTATTTTTAAGCATTTTTGTAGAATTTATAAGCGACGGGATTAAATAGGTGCGACGGGAGTTCAAAGGATGTCACGGGTGAAGCCGGGGGGTTCACCTTGTATTTCATACAACGAAGCGTGTCAGGGGGCGTCATCCTTTACTCATACGATTAAACTAAGTACTGTGTGGGGCATTCGGCAATAGACAGGCAAGAACCATGTGGTTTTAGCCGGTTTGAGTCCGGCATGACATCCTCCGTTAGACATTATTTCCACACGGAAAAAAAGGTAACTGACAGGTCGCTGTGATTATCTTTAGTTATATAAAATTTGATTGATTTCTCTTACAGCCTGACATTAATTTGCATCTCGTATTATTTTGGTCTCTACTAGCCTTTTTTGCCTGTGGTTCGCACCCTAGTCCAGAGACCTTTAGACATCTGTAATTCGATATGAATTTATACATTAGTCACGCCTTTTTCATAAATTTATATTTCCAGTATGGCTATAGTGGAAAATAAAAATTATGAAAAGGTTTTTGGAGTACCTGCCCTACACGAAAAGCGGGATTATGGTCCTATCATTTCACTTAGTATCGCAAAAGCAAGAAATAGACGCACGATCTTAATAATAAGCTTCACTTATGAAGTAAACTTATGTAGTTCTCGATTACAAGGCTTCTCTATAAACCTTTACAGGATTCCAGAATTTTCGTACGACGCTGAAAGAATAAGGGTATGGGAGTGACAGTAATGGGGGTGTGGGTTGATAGTATTCCCATTTATACAGATTTAGAAATAGTAGTGATCTCATACGTTGTCATTTTATATGCATTTCAACACAATGTACGCACGCCGGAGGATGTTGTAATAGTGACATTGTTGACAGCTGATGTTATTAATGTAGTAGTGTCAATTTATTTAAAATTGCAGCAATAACGGGTTTCAGGATGCATCCAATGTTGCCACATGTTTTCCTCCTCTTACAATTCTGGGCCCTTTATGGGAAGCGTGAAAAGGCATATTTCTGGGCCGTCAAATTGAGGGTCGCTATCGGACCACTGTGGGTTGAAATAGTGGCCCCAATCATGGGTCGTCGTCTTTGCTTACACTTACAAAAATCATATTAATAATATCCAATGCAATTGTATGTCTGAACTAGCCAAAATAGGGGAACCCAGGCTCCAATTTCAAATAGGGTTTGTAAGCAATTGTGAAAACATTAAGATGAAAAAGATAATCTTTTGCCATGGGATCTAGATAACTGATAAACATAATTAAATATTTTTAAGCACATACTCGTACATGTTTGATATAGACAACACACATTTGCGAATCACAAAAAGATTTCTTTCGATCCGGGATTCGTACCCAAGACCTCAGCAACAGATGTCATATGCACTGCAATGGACTGCGCCCCTCTTACATCTAAGAGGACGTGAAAAACAGGTCTTCATTTTTTGGTCCTCACCAAAGACGAACTCAAGTAGATGCTCCCTTGTTAAATAAAGAATGTAAACCATTTAATGGGAGGTATGGCATCTTCGGCAATGTGATTTATGACCAGTGTGTGTGTCACTTTATTGTCTACACGGACATAAAAACAGTAGTATATGTATGCATAATTATTTTTTAAATAAGGTTTTTTGCGTGCAATTTATGATTAAGACGGAGTGCGTTGAAGTCTCTTGTTCATGCGTAGACAAGAAGACACATGCATGTATTATTATTATAATTTTTATTTATTTATTTATTATCCCTATAATTTCATATATTCGTCGTGCATCCAGATATTTTTCCTCCTCGAATAATTCTTCGTCATCGTGTTTTCACGTGATGATCTTGACGTCACGTAAAATTTAATGTTTTTAAACTTTCGCGATTGTCACTCATATTTATGATATTTCGGGTCTTATTCGCGACATATATTATTAGTCAACCCGTGACCACGGCTGGAGAAGTCCGATCGAAACGTCGGAAAGTATAAGGTAGGCTTTGTACCTAATAATATACGTTAGGTACGTAAAAAGTCATCTGAAAATCAGGAATTTTCTTTAATCGGCTGAAATAGAAAAACTTCACATATTTATAAACTAAGGCCGCCGCGACCGCGTCTGTCTGTTAGCCTTTTTGGTTGATTCATTAAAAGATTTATATGCATTATGTAAAATTTCAAGCAGGAGAAACCATGTTCACTTATACTCGTAAATCAATAAAAGTGAAGTTTAGCCTCGAAATGTAGACTTTGATTGATTTATATTAAGCATCTACCTGAACTATAATAAATTATAATTTGAGTGGGTGTGAAGTGAACATTAACTTAAGTTTTGTCCGCCAAAAATACTTATCGTACATCCTAGCTTTAGCTGTAAAAAAATGCCTAATCAGGGGGCCGAGTCTGCTATTTCAATCGTGTCGAAATCATCGCTAAATAGAAAGCCACCGGTACATGTTTGACAGTTTTTCGTAGTCTACTATTATAATATTACTCCAATAGACATCTATCGATCGGCCGATGAGTTTTACAAACACGTATTGCGCCAGTGGCCGCTAGTCAGTAGCATTTTTGATAGTCTACTAACATTTTGACAGCTACAAACAGTGATTCTGGTTCCATTCTACGGCTTGTCAATAGTAGACTCATCCCCCTGATTTTTAGTAACTCCAAAAATATTTAGTGAACAGTTGACTACGTCGGTGGCGCTGAGGCAAGTGTATGAGACAAACATCAGTGTCATATACAAATGTTTGTTCCGGGGTTTGTTTGGTTGTATATTTCTATATACAACCAATCAAACCCCGGAACTGAACAGTGAAATGAAACGAAAATATCTTTATTCATATAAGTCACAAAGTAACACTATGAGCGTCAAGATTATTGCTTCTACATTTACATTTACTGCCAGATGCCCAAAGCAATAGGTAGAGCCTGAGAAAGAACCTACCAATAAAACTCATGGCCATTCTTTTTTAATCAAATAAGTATGACTTTCAGTTATCTAGACTAGGGTATATATAACTGAAATTCATACTTATTTGATTATATTACAGTAGGTATAAGTTTTATAAGCTTCATTTGTGTGGCGTTGTGTTAGAATGTCGGATACATTTTGCTAGTAGACTTTCGCACAGCATATTAATTCAAGCAACTACGGTAATATCGATAGCATATCCTAAAGGACATGTAAAGTGCGCGTGAGTGAGCACTTCAATAACCAATCTTACAATATAGGTACGCACTTGTCTCCAAGTATTATTCAATAAATTGAAAAACAATTACTTCGTTACTAAAATTTTCAAATGGTAAAAAAATACTCCGCCTTATGGCCGGTGAGCGTAGGCGCCGTTCGGTTCGGATCGAGCGATGGTTTCATCAAGCGGCCCCCGCGCCCTCGCCTGGCGAGTGCCACTCACGCGCAGCTCCTCAGTCTACCGCGATCTAGTGCACAACCTTACCGGGTCAGGATCTATAGTACACGGATCGTAATCTGATTGAGTTTAAGAAATTGGTGAGTGTCTGAAATTAATATGGAAGTCTATACTAATATATTTAGAAGAGTTTGTTTAGTATGGCGCTAATCTTAAGAACCACTGGGTTGAATTGATTATTTTTTTGTGCTAGATAGCCCATTTATCTAGAAAGGCTATAGGCTATATATCATCACGTTACTACCCAGGAAAGCGGAGCAGTAATCATAAATTTCAACAAATCAGGCAAACATTAGTACATTATTATAAATTTTATAAACGACGGGATGAAATAAAATACGACTATTTAATCTCGTCGTTAAGACGGGATAATACGACGAATAGTCGATACCCGACGAGAGTTCGATTTTTGTTACGGGTTATGTGGAGATCAGCAAGTATGCATTCATTTTACATTAATATGCTGAAGTTGGAATACATAATTGGAAGAATTCATAGTGTGACAAAAGATAAACGAAATTGATACAATAGTTTTGCAAATAGAACTCACTTTAATAGATTTTATGAGAGATTTATGAAGAATGCTGAAAGTACGTTTAACATATTGATTAAAACTGTAAATAATATATTTTTGAGTGTCGACTACAGTATCAATTGTATATTTAACTATTTTGATCAAAATTATTTTTCTCAGTAATACCTTGTTCAAAATATTTTAAATACATTTTTTTAGATGTTTTTATATTTATATTAATGGTACAAATTAAAGTAAAGTAAATTTATCAAATTTTAAAAATACCAGATCCTGACTGCTCCCCTTGTTTCGTATTCAGAGGTACACTCATCTCATACGTTAACTATAAGACATAATATCGAAGTCGTTCCTTGTTTGGAATTGTAACTTCCATATTTTTTTAATTGAAAAAGAAAAGGCAAATTGGTTCGAGACGGGGATTGAACCCATGCCTAACCGAAACAAGCTGAAATCCTTCACTATATTTTAAAAGTCATTTGAGAGTATGACCAGAGCCATCTATCGAGCCACTTAACAACTCTGATACCAATGAACAGTGTTACAACCATTTTTAAACATTTAACTGATGGACTCCACACAATCTATGGATAAATTTTATTTTAAAAGCAATTAGTATATAGATCACTTTCACATATTTTTTTTATCTCCCACGGTTGCTCTGCACGAGAGTTCCTTAAAAAAATAGTAGTCATTATTACTAACTAAACGGGCTTACTGACGCGTAAATTGCGGGATCGCCTGACGAGTATCAGCGCAGCTTCCAGTGGTTTGACGCTCCTCTTGGAAAAGGACCTCCGTTAGGTCCGAAACTCACGCGTACGTAATTTACGCGTGAGTAAGATCGTGTAGTTTGTAATAATGAACAATACTCACCCTTGATAATTAACTACACTAGCTGTTATACGATGGGCATAAACTTTTCATCAGTTGGCCGTAAGCTTGTTTGCCACCTCAGTGGTTTAAAACAAAACCCAACAGAACGTTTCTCTATTTTCTATTTAAATGTAAGGAGTACTATGATGTAATAGTACTTAATGTGTAACATCAACGATATAATTATTATGATTCTTCCTTCGAGCAACGTCAAACTCAAAACCAATTCAAAAAAATTTCATTTTCCGTCCTATTCTGTGATTATTTACAAGCGACGTGACAACTGAGGTGGCAGACAAGCATACGACGCAACTGATGGAAAGTGGTCACCGTAGCCTATAGACGCTCGCAACACCAGAGGTGCCGTGACAATTGGTGAGGCTCTTCTTACCTCCTCTATCTTGTTTTCACTATCCTTATCACTAAATCTGAAAGTAAAAGAACTCTGGTGGTCTGTTACTTTTTGACTACTGAGCCGCAGAACCTAGGACGATCGCTGAACCCTTATTTCTTCGCGCAATCCAGAGTGTGGCATCATGCGCAATTACTGTAGGTTGTTGAACGAAAATATAATTTGCGTATATCACACGAACGAACACGCATAAATTATGCTTACTTATAATGTTACTAGTTGACGCCCGCGGCTTCGCCCGCGTAAAGAAGTTTTCCACTCCCGTTTCCCACAGAAACTTGTTCCCGGGATAAAAAGTAACCTATGTGTTATTCTGATGTATAAGCTATATTATTTTTAAAGTTTCACTAAAATCCATTCAGTAGTTTTTACGTGAAAGAGTAACAAACATCCATACTTACAAACTTTCGCGTTTATCATATTAGTAGGATATAATCTATAGTTATTAATAACGTTCTATTTAGTGTCCAATACCAAATGTATTAATTAATAGCTGTCAAAACACAATTTTGAAGGAAAAACGTTTTGCTACACATAAAAATTCTAATTGTATTATTGGAGGCTGGTGTGGGTTTCCGTAGGTTATATTAATATTTCTGGCAAGTCATCTCATTAATATTTGTTGAACTGAGTGTAAATAAATCGCCCGCCCAAAAGAAGTCTGGTGCCCAAATTTGGCATGGGGAAAATATCATTAAACTGAGAATTTGGCAAAACATCTTTAATTGCTTTCCTCGCGAATTTATTACTTTATAATTATTGAAACATAAGCTTTTGCGTGAATAGACAGATTTTGTTAAATCTTATATCCATCCGTCTGTCTGTCCGCATTTAGTTCAGAGTCCCAGCATTAGAAAGAAAGTTGTATTTTGGGATGGTCGTACACAAAGCCGCCAAAGTGGGAAATAAAAAAAATTCAAATCCATTCTCATCTATCCAATAGTGGGAGGACTACATTTTGATAAGCTTTTAAGAGATTTCTTTTAAAATACTAAAACGACAAATTGTTTAAGAGACCGGGCAATTGTCTTATACCTAACCTCAAACTATTAAATCTAATTACTTCCCACACTGATGTTTAAGTAATTATCGATAAACGACGACCCATTAATGTTAGAAAGAAAAAAAACGATTAAGAAATCATTTTTTTGCAAGATTCAGCTTTCAGCCTTTCTGGTTACAGAAAAGTAAACTTTATAAGTTTACGAATAATAGTCAACTAACTGAGAAAATGTACTTTATGAAGGTAAAATAGTTTTGAGTAATAATATCGTAAATAATAATGGTTAGAGCAGGAGCACCCTAAATAGCGCATGTATCAGTAAACACTTGTCAAGTTTTTTTTTATTTAAGCTTTGACACTGTTTCCGTATACTTTTGTAGAACGATTCTGAACGTTAAACTAATATATAGGAAATGTAAAATAAGGGAAATGAAATTAGGACGTGCCACATTAAAAATGAACAAGCTATTGTTAAAATTTCAACAGTTTTGAACAGAGTTCTAGTGATATATGAAGAAGTAGCATCGGTTAACTCATTGTTTATGGATTCGATTGGCGTGTGAACTGAAATATTTGGAAGTTACGACAGAATTTGATGCCAAACATTTTATACTACACCGGTGCAATATTGTTCAGCAATCCGCCCGTTACTGCAATGCTAGACTGGTAGACAAACTATAGCGGTCTGGTGCAGCCGTATTATGCTGGATTTGAAATTGTTTTTGGTCTGGCATAATTCTGATATACTGTATAGGAGTTGTCTACGACTCCTCGCTGGTAAGGTCATGTTTTGCACCGACTAATCGGATATTTGAAAAGAAATTCCTGATAGACACAGTATTTAGATATTTACGTCCAAGATCACACTAATACATTTTGTTACACTTAAATAAGCTCGCGTTAGACCACGTCGAGGTCATTCATATAAACAACAATATTCATCAGTGTTTGAAAAATTTGAAACACATATCCTAAAAATCTTACAATGAGTGATTGAAAATAATAGCAATGACAATGTACACGTAAGAGACATTTCAAGGAAGCCCGTTCGTTCCAATGCCCATTCGACCTACACGACCTGAGTCTCATCCACAAAATAAAAGCAGCAATTTATAAACTAACCACAACATAAATTGCTTTACCGTAGTTGATAGTTTATCATTCACATCTGATGACACAGTGGCCTACATTTTATACTACACCGGTGCAATATTGTTCAGCAATCCGCCCGTTACTGCAATGCTAGACTGGTAGACAAACTATAGCGGTCTGGTGCAGCCGTATTATGCTGGATTTGAAATTGTTTTTGGTCTGGCATAATTCTGATATACTGTATAGGAGTTGTCTACGACTCCTCGCTGGTAAGGTCATGTTTTGCACCGACTAATCGGATATTTGAAAAGAAATTCCTGATAGACACAGTATTTAGATATTTACGTCCAAGATCACACTAATACATTTTGTTACACTTAAATAAGCTCGCGTTAGACCACGTCGAGGTCATTCATATAAACAACAATATTCATCAGTGTTTGAAAAATTTGAAACACATATCCTAAAAATCTTACAATGAGTGATTGAAAATAATAGCAATGACAATGTACACGTAAGAGACATTTCAAGGAAGCCCGTTCGTTCCAATGCCCATTCGACCTACACGACCTGAGTCTCATCCACAAAATAAAAGCAGCAATTTATAAACTAACCACAACATAAATTGCTTTACCGTAGTTGATAGTTTATCATTCACATCTGATGACACAGTGGCCTACTGTCCGTTCAAAATGGCGGTCGTCCAGACGCAAATACGAATGACTTCATCTCACTTCCAATGTCGTGCAGGATCCGTAGATATCGAGATGATCACCTCTAATTTATCAGATGATTTGTACAAAGGTGAGGTTGTGGATGCACCGAGATGTTATTGTTCGTGGGAGGATCGGATGGATATGGTATTTAATCATTTAGGATGATTAGAAGTAAAGAACGGGATTTTTATAAAGCACTAGCTTTTGCTCCAGACGAAGCTCTAGAGAAAAAACATGACCCATAACGTTCAATTTGATTCAATTTATTTATAATTTTTTAATAAAGTGGAAAAAGACAATTCGATTCGAGACAGGGATTGAACCTGTGACCTTTGCCTAACCAGGCCAATGTTCTAGCCACCTGAACTACCCGAACCGTATCGAACCAAGTTGAAATTCTCCACTATATTTATATGGTCATTTTAAGAGTATGACCAGAGCCATCTATCGAGCTAATGAACAACTCGATATTAATGAACAGTGTTACAACTATTTTTAAACATTGATGCAATGGACTCCACTCAGTATATTGATAAATTTTTAAAGCAATTATAAGCTAAATTTCTCATAATTTTTTAATAAAGTGGAAAAAGACAATTCGATTCGAGACAGGGATTGAACCTGTGACCTTTGCCTAACCAGGGCAATGTTCTAGCCACCTGAACTACCCGAACCGTATCGAACCAAGTTGAAATTCTTTACTATATTTATATCGTCATTTTAAGAGTATGACCAGAGCCATCTATCGAGCTAATGAACAACTCGATATCAATGAACAGTGTTACAACTATTTTTAAACATTGATGCAATGGACTCCACTCAGTATATTGATAAATTTTTAAAGCAATTATTAGCTAAATTTCTCATAATTTTTTAATAAAGTGGAAAAAGACAATTCGATTCGAGACAGGGATTGAACCTGTGACCTTTGCCTAACCAGGGCAATGTTCTAGCCACCTGAACTACCCGAACCGTATCGAACCAAGTTGAAATTCTCCACTATATTTATATCGTAATTTTAAGAGTATGACCAGAGCCATCTATCGAGCTAATGAACAACACGATACCAATGAACAGTGTTACAACTATTTTTAAACATTGATGCAATGGACTCCACTCAGTATATTGATAATTTTTTTTTTTTAAAGCAATTATTAGCTAAATTTCTCATAATTTTTTAATAAAGTGGAAAAAAACAATTCTCATATTTCACTCACTCATATTGGTCATACTCTTAAAATGACGATATAAATATAGTGGAGAATTTCAACTTGGTTCGATACGGTTCGGGTAGTTCAGGTGGCTAGAACATTGCCCTGGTTAGGCAAAGGTCACAGGTTCAATCCCTGTCTCGAATCGAATTGTCTTTTTCCACTTTATTAAAAAATTATGAGAAATTTAGCTAATAATTGCTTTAAAAAATTATCAATATACTGAGTGGAGTCCATTGCATCAATGTTTAAAAATAGTTGTAACACTGTTCATTGATATCGAGTTGTTCATTAGCTCGATAGATGGCTCTGGTCATACTCTTAAAATGACGATATAAATATAGTGGAGAATTTCAACTTGGTTCGATACGGTTCGGGTAGTTCAGGTGGCTAGAACATTGCCCTGGTTAGGCAAAGGTCACAGGTTCAATCCCTGTCTCGAATCGAATTGTCTTTTTCCACTTTATTAAAAAATTATGAGAAATTTAGCTAATAATTGCTTTACAAATTTATCAATTTATTTATTTGTGGAGCATAGGTTAGTTTACAGGTCTTAAATCTATGTTACATTTTCGTACGCTGTGTCCTATCACACAATATGGTGTACAAATTAAAAAAACAAAATTATAATAATATTAATCAATTACTTAAGTAATATAAAATTATTAAACATGTCGAGTATGTACATCATTGTTCAAATTAAAATTTTTTAAACGTATCCAGAATCCTATATATCTTAAATACAAATTTTATCCAACCGTATACCATAGTCTAAAGTAGTAAAGAAATACTTATCTACTGTCATTTTTTCCTTTACATAAGGCAATTACCCCATTTCAACAATCAAACTATCTATAGAAAAAAGAAGAATCACTTAATACTGATCATAAATCTCAGCGTAATCGGTGTACGTACATTAAAAAGAAAATATCCATCACGCCTTATCCCCGAAGGGGTGGCAGAGGCATATTATATGCCTACTTTTCACCGTGTGGATTCCGGTCTCACGTAATAGATGGTGAGCCCATTGCCGTGTTGAAATAGACAGACGCAGGTTGTGGCTACCTGCTGTTGAAATTTTTTAAGCCGCCTATAAGGCCTTCAACCAGGCTTAACGACCGCCATTTTACTGGCAACCGGGACCAACAGTTTAACGTGCCTTCCGAAGCACGGAAACGCTCGCAAATGTAAATGCCACAAAGTGTTCACCCATCCGACGACCAGCCATAGTGAAAGTTGCGTACCTCAGTGATCGTTTACCGAACACTGAGACCGCGGGGCCACGAGCGCTTCATTAAAAAAAATACCCATTGAATTGATTACCTCCTCTTTTTTGGAAGTCAATTCAAAATTACTTAAAGATAATCAATGTTGTTGATCGTCTCCTTTCGAGAGATGAAATATTCCTTACGAAGACCATTCCAAGTGGAGAGAAATTGTAGAAAAGCAAGGGTTTCGACTGAGACAGTGACGAATCGACTAAATTGTACATCATTGTATGCCATTCGATGAATCCCATAAAGCTGCATTACAAATATTTATAATTGTTTTACCAGGACAATCTTCGTTAGTTAGAGTTCTTAATAATTCGTTACATTGAGGTAAAGCGAGGAAAATAACTTTGACTTTGAGGAGGTCAATACGTTGTTCTATGTAAATACTAGTTCGTGACCTGGATTTGTTTTTATTTCCGTGTATTACTGCTAGTGTAATTACTCACCGGGACATAGTACGTGTAATTCTGTATTGGTCACAAGTCAACTTATGATTACTCAGGAAATTAGTAGATTCCTTGAAATAATTTTGTTTAGAAAAAAATATTGTACGTATGTGGTGCTGCATAACAGACAGATGAACCTTGACTTTTCCACCACCTTAGTTTTACCTTAGTATTATGCGCAGATCGCTAAGCCTGGCGATCTGTCCTCTCCGACTACCCCATCAGGGATACAGCGTGAAGATAGTTAGTTAGTTACTTAGTATTACAGAATTGCTCGAATCGGTGAATGTAAGTAGAATATTTTTTCACGTGAACTCCCGAGTAGTATATAAAAATAGGTGACACCCATGGCTTCGCCCGTGACATATGTCGAACTCCCGTTGCACCTATTTAACCCCGTCGTTTAAAAATTCTTTAACAATGTACAAAAAATTGCACGTTTTGTCGACATTTATGAAGTGACTAGATGAGCCCCACAGCTTCGCCGTGAATTATTTCGACCTCCCGTCGCACCTATTTAATTCCGTCGCAAATAAATTCTACAATGGGACTAATCCCACCCACATTCCCATTACTGTGACTCCTGTAAACATGTCTGGGAACCCGCAACGAAATTAATCAGAAGATAATGTGAGGAAGTAATGAAAGAACGTGATACATAAATTCTACAATGATGCATAAAAATATGCCCGATTTGACGACATTTATGACTACTGCTCTGCTCCCCAGTGTAGTAGCGTAATGATATATAGCCTATAGCCTTCCTTAATAAATGGGCTGTCTAACACAAAAATAACCTTTCAAAGCCGACCAGATGTTCCTGAGATTAGCGCGTTCAACCAAACAAACAAACTCTTCAGCTTATACCTAGATACGCTTGTAACACATTTATTTAAAGTTTCGCGTTTGTAATTAAAAGGTAATCTTTATCACATTCATCTTGATTTAATTCGTTAGTACAATAAATCCTTCTACAAAATAAAGGATACTTTGGTCCATAAAGGGTCTGATCCTTTGCCCCGAACGTCTGAAACCAATCCTTATGGCTACACTTAAATATTTACCTACATCGAACTATTATTTGTGTGAGGGTTGTGCGTGTAAACCTATAACACACAGCTGTGTGTTGCAGCGCCGCGCATTGTATAAATGTTTGATATTTTGTTAAAGTAAATTATGTTAAGGAGTCATACATGTTATGATTTTAAAGTTATTAATAAGTCTGTTATATTATGCCATTCCCAGGTCGGAAAAAATATTTGTGTGATATATAAATGTTTGTTTCGGAGTTTCGGTGTTTGCTATGTATAATATGAATGAAGTATATAATGAAGTATGAATGTATAATATGAATGAAGCGCTCGTGGCCCCGCGGTCTCAGTGTTCTGTAAACGATCACTGAGTTACGCAACTTTCACTATGGCTGGTCCTCCGATGGGTGACCACTTTGTGGCATTTACATTTGCGAGCGTTTCCGTGATTCGGAAGGCACGTTAAGCCGTTCTGGCGCCATCTGGGCGGCTTGAAAAAAATCAACAGCAGGTAGCCACAACCTGCGTCTGTCTATTTCAACACGGCAATGGGCTCACCACCTATTACGTGGGACAGGAATCCATACGGTGAAAAGTGGGCATACAATATGCCTCTGCCACCCCTTCGGGGATAAGGCGTGATGGATATTTAATTTAATTTTTTAATATGAATGTATTTAGAAATATATAAGTATGCTCATTAGTTGTCTAGATCCTATAACACAAGCTTGTGTTATAGGATCCCAAATCATCTCATATACCATCCCATCTCCTAAATTAACTTTTATTAGACGAAACAGCCAAATCTAATATATTTACAGTTTCAAGTACTTGACTCTTCAAACCGTCAATTTGAGCTATACGATGGTGGGCTTCAATTTCAGGTTGCCTGGGGTGACGTCATTTTGAGGTCGTTATTGGGTAGGTGCTTGTTTGTGTTGCATTCCATTCCATCAGTGACCGAGTGTCTTGTTCTTGTTGAGCACAATACGCGTGACAGAGCGTACAGAACTGCTCGGCTGCTCCGCGCAACAAGCGTGAAGGCTACCGGCATCATGTAGGCTCGTGTATAAAACTTACCTAACTAAGATGAATAGCATTTAGTTGAAAGAAACAACACATAAAGTCAGTTTTACCTTCGCTAGAGAAAGATTCCTTATTTTCTTTATTTGTCTTTCATTATGTGGTTTGGGCCAAGTCGAAGTTGCTTGGGCGTCAGAAATTAGCTATTATATTATAGTATATTCCATATCCATCACGCCTTATCCCCGAAGGGGTGGCAGAGGCATATTATATGCCCACTTTTCACCGTGTGGATTTCTGTCCCACGTAATAGGTGGTGAGCCCATTGCCGTGTTGAAATAGACAGACGCAGGTTGTGGCTACCTGCTGTTGAAATTTTTCATGCCGCCCATAAGGCATTCAACCAGGCTTAACGACTGCCATTTTACTGGCAACCGGGACCAACGGCTTAACGTGCCTTCCGAAGCACGGAAACGCTCGCAAATGTAAATGCCACAAAGTGGTCACCCATCCGAGGACCAGCCATAGTGAAAGTTGCGTAACTCAGTGATCGTTAACAGAACACTGAGACCGCGCGGCCACGAGCGCTTCTATATAGTATATTCCAAACTACAATTTTGTGTCTGGAGTATCATGTTAACCACGTCTATCTTCTATCATCACACCGCTCGCCAAAGACCGTGTTCATCCACACATTTTGCGTTCGGAGCGCTCATATACGGTTAGCTCCGATAGAGGCTTTTTATTCCTCGTACGCTTTGATTGTAGAATGAATTCCCTGCCTAGGTATACCCGAACGTCTAAAGTATTGGGTTCTTCAAAAGCGGTCTTAGAATTATTTTAAAGGGTCGGCAGCGCGATTGCTGCACCTCTGGTGTTGCACACGTTCATAGGCTACGGTGACCACTTTCCATCAGGTGGGCCGTATGCTTGTCTGCTACCTTAGAGGTATAAAAAAATCATGATACTATAGTTTGAAACCCCACTATTTTCCCAACCTAAAATAAATGTACCTTCAATTTTCCGGTTCAACTCTTGCCACTCTTTTTCGGTGTTGTACTATTCTTATCCCTACCTGGATTTGGAGCTTGAAGTTTAATTTTATTTGGCAGCTATCGATGTCTTTCAATTTTCATAGGTTATTCATACTCATAGGTCATTATTCAACAGTCGGTTGGACCCGGACATTTTGGTGAAGTCTTTTACACCCATACACCTTACTATTCGGTATCTCTCAATGCTTGCAGGTACTTCCTGTTTATGTAGACGAATGATGTGTATGATCCATTATCGTAGGCATTGTAGGTATGGTGGGCAAGGTCCGTTGCGATAGGTACCTCCGGTTAGTTCCCACTAGAAAGTGTGCTTACATCTGATGTAGAGCGTATGTTTTGAGAAGTGTTGGTGTTACGTTACGTCCATTATCGCCAAAACACGGCGTCTCGTCTATTCGATTCGTGGAATCGATGTGTGCGCATGACACAGATCGAGTGCTCTATATACACTTGCCATGGGTTCATTTGAGCATGAAAATAGGACCAAGTTATGTATTAAAGTCGAGATTTTAATGGTTACCAAGAACCTAACCCAAAAGCAAACAAAAATTTATAGATATTTATTTTATATCGCATTGTTCAAGTGTGTCCTAAGCAACCTATCCATTCATCAGATGTGACTGATCGCTTGAGATCTTTGTCGTAATTAGTCAGTGCGTTTGAATATTTAAGCATTTAAATTACAATTTCTAAATACAATTATTGCCAAACTGCTAGTGCGGTTTGTAGGCGTTTCGCTTATTCAACCATTTTATTTGATTTGTTGAAGGGGATTTTAGAGGGGGGAATGTCTATTTTAAATTTGTGAAGGGCAATCTAACGCACTGACTAATTACGACAAAGATCTCAAGCGATCAGTCACATCTGATGAATGGATAGGTTGCTTAGGACACACTTGAACAATGCGATATAAAATAAATATCTATAAATTTTTGTTTGCTTTTGGGTTAGGTTCTTAGTAACCATTAAAATCTCGACTTTAATACATAACTTGGTCCTATTTTCATTTTCTAAGTTACACTTCCTTTGGGGCGTTAGGGAAAAATAATAAGAGTAAATTTTTACGATGCGCAGACCGTCTCGAAAAACCGACACCTTGAAGTTACCTGATAAGTGTTTCCATGACAACTTATAAACACCCTGAAGTTAGGTGATAAGTGTTTCCATGACAACTTATGACTACATTCAAAGTAGTTTAATTATTTTAATGCCTTTCTTTCTTACTAATTGATCATTTCTGTTACAAACAAAGAGTTGTGGTATATGTGATGAAATCTTATTAGACTAAAGCAGTAATCATCAAACTCGTGTACAGTACTTGGTTTTTTTTCTTTTGCTGATACTTGGAAGGTTCGCGATTGTGACGGCTTAGATTTTACGGGCTGATAAGGCTAATGTTGATTATGCATCACAATTATTAAAAATAATATAAAAATTAAAAAAAAAAGGTCAATGCAAATGTCTTACACTAAAACTAAAGATAAATTTAATATTTTTAAAGGGAACATTATAGTAAATGAAACCGATCAGTAATATGCCTTTAAGGCCTTATGGAAGGCTTGAAAAATTTGAACAGCAGGTAGCCACCACCTGCGTCTATTTCAATTCAATGGGCTCACCACCTATTATTTGAGTATTACACACGGTAAAAAGTGTGCGTATAATATGCCTCTGCCACCGCTTCGGGGATAAGGCGTGATTGATACACCTAAATAATAAACTTTGAGTCCACAAGTAGCTACAGTCATATTTCAAGTGCATGTCACGAAACAACATTTAAATGCCTTTTGGTTATCTTTGGGTGAATTATCTCATAACTTGTGCTTAAAGTAGGCGGCGATCCTTTAAGGTATTAAGTCGCCCAAACAAGGCGCACAAAAAACTTACTTTTATGTACGGACTCCGAATATCTTAGCTGTATTCGGAAACTAGTATTATTAAACAGAATTAGACTTTATTTAATAAATCTTAAGATATGGTTTTGACTGGCGATACGATAACCTATTCACTTAGCATCTATGCCCGTTTTGGAAATTTAAAATTTGGAAGATATATTATGTTTATTTGTTTAAAGGTGTTTGTATCTATGCAGCCATGTTGAACAAGTTAGAGATAAATCTTCTAACTCCTCACCATAAATAATTCAGATCACAAAGTGATATGTTTGTTTTTGTGCTAGACAAACTGTGATCTTATAACAATCCCACAAATCCTGAAATACAAGAAAACTGATTCAAAATTTTCACAAAGCCATCACTTAATGCAATTTTAGATTTGGAACTAATTGCCAAAAAATGGAATGAATATGGATTATATTTTCGGCGCAACATTATGTAGATACATTTATGCATAGATGTCTGGGCTTTGATAAATGGAAAGTGTTTCGAGACAATGAATTTCTAGAACACTATGAAAGTGGTAGGTAAATATATATGTACTTGGCATGTATCTGTGTTACGAAAGTTTAATTTGTTACAAATTTTACGAAAATGTGTTTGTTTGTTATACTATTTTTTTTCAAACATACTCGTAGTTAAGTTAATTGCGAAAATAAACCACAACAAAATCTATTTAATTATAAATTTATAACTATAACTATCGGCTACAAAATTGTAGCGAATTCCTATTGGCATAAACGCCTTCAGGCCTTGACTGGCCTTGTATCACAGCGCTAAGATGCAATGGCTGCATCCCACGGCAACTAAAGCTAGTTTCAGACAGGATTCATTTTAGTTTATCTGTTGAAAGTAGGCGTAGAAGTGTAAATATAGCCTGTAGACTAAGTTCAAGGCTGTCACCAACCAATATTCGTATATCCTTTTACTACTAGTGACTCTGAGGGAGTAAATTCATTTAAAATATACCTTTAAGTAGATGTTAGTTTATATTGTATGTCTTGTATGGACTACAATGAATATTATATTGAAGCGCTCGTGGCCCCGCGGTCTCAGTGTTCTGTAAACGATCACTGAGTTACGCAACTTTCACTATGGCTGGTCCTCGGATGGGTGACCACTTTGTGGCATTTACATTTGCGAGCGTTTCCGTGCTTCGGAAGGCACGTTAAGCCGTTGGTCCCGGTTGCCAGTAAAATGGCAGTCGTTAAGCCTGGTTGAATGCCTTATGGGCGGCTTGAAAAATTTCAACAGCAGGTAGCCACAACCTGCGTCTGTCTATTTCAACACGGCAATGGGCTCACCACCTATTACGTGGGACAGAAAAATCCACACGGTGAAAAGTGGGCATATAATATGCCTCTGCCACCCCTTCGGGGATAAGGCGTGATGGATACAATGAATACGTATAATTTACCAAGTATCCACTATCACAGAGCATATCTCTCACCATCTCGGATTAGATCTCTAGAGACTTTCAGTACCGAGTCATCTACAACATACATACATATTGTCACGCCTTTATCCCCAAAGGGGTAGGCAGAGGCATACTATACGCCCACATTTCACCGTATGCATTTTTGTCCCACGTAACAGGCGGTGAGCCCATTCCCGTGCTGAAATGTACAGATGCAGGCTTTATTTTACTGGCTTAACGTGCTTTCCGAAACACGGAAATTTAAATTTAATAAAATATGTCAATTTTAGATGTTAAATTTGGAAGAAATTTTGAACCCTTTGCCTTTTTGGGGTGGTAGCAAAAAGGCTAAAAGGTCTTATGTGCTAACGATCAATTAAAGTCCTGGTAGTCTCGAACTCATCTATAAATGGGGTTTTAATGTGTCACGCCAAGTAACAGGGAGTACAATCGTGACTGTAACACTAGTGATTATGCTGACAAAGGGTTCCAAATTTCAATGATTCAGTACAGGACAGAATTGCTGCACATATTTGCTCCGCACGTGTTGTCATCACCATTCTTAGTAATATCTTCACCTATATTATGACAACTGTCAATATGTTATGTCAATAACAATGGACGATCGATCATGGCACTAGAGCCCCGTGGGCGTCGAGCGCTGACTCATGCTCTCGGTTAGCCTCGACAGTGGCAAGGCCGAAATAACATCAAGTATTGTAAACATTCGAGTGCTTTCCTCACTTACATATCTTCATATAAGATAAGATTGCATTTCTGAAATACGGGCTTGCCTTCTTATTCCTTAGTCCTTATAGCCTGGTTACCATCGTTCATACCTCCAACGAATTGCAGGAACGGAGACGGAGCCACCTTCCCGCTACTGTAACACAGGGTTATTCCTAGCTCGGGGCTGGGAGCTGGTTTTGGATTTGCCCTGGAACTCGGCATTGTTACAACAACTGTTCATTTATTTGTATTGCTTTAGGTCACTTAGGCTTTGCTTAATAAAGATTATTATTATATTATCATAACTATTTGCTCAAAGGGGTAAGCAGAGATATAACAAATAACTACTTTACCCAAATAATATTATTTTACTTTCACGTGGGGTGCGGTAAATTCCTTCCATCAGGACTAACTAGGACTTATTTTCAAAAGTGATTCGATGAAGGACCCTTTACGACGCACCACATCATAAAAAAGTTAAATATATAAATGAACTTAAATACTTTATTATATGTATGAAGCGCTCGCTGCCCCGCGGTCTCAGTGTTCTGTAAACGATCACTGAGTTACGCAACTTTCACTATGGCTGGTCCTTGGATGGGTGACCACTTTGTGGCATTTATATTTGCGAGCGTTTCCGTGCTTCGGAAGGCACGTTAAACCGTTGGTCCCGGTTGCCAGTAAAATGGCAGTCGTTAAGCCTGGTTGAAGGCCTTATGGGCGGCTTGAAAACCTTCAACAGCAGGTCGCCACAACCTGCGTCTGTCTATTTAAACCCGGCAATGGGCTCACCACCTATTACGTGGGACAGGAATCCACACGGTGAAAAGTGGGCATATAATATGCCTCTGCCACCCCTTCGGGGATAAGGCGTGATGATATTTATTTATTTAACTTAAATACTTATACACTAAAAATATTTAGTTAACAAGGACAAGGAAACGACTTGAGTGTTTAGTTTGCACAGATTAGCTAAACTGCCTAGAACACGTGAGATCATCCGTCTGTCTTGTGTTGCCAAAATGGCACCAGCAGGAAATATTTGACTGGGCATATGATTGCATTTTATTATTGTGTAAATATTCTGTGGGCTGAGAACATTTTGTACATTTTAAAGAATTCTTCAAATTTGTCGCAAGGCCGGTAATCTTTGAATCTGAAGTGTAAGTAGGTACAAATGTACACTCACAAAACTATATATGACCTGCATATACGTTTTTAAGTACATAGTAAATCCAAAAACCATGTAAACAACAATTAGATATGGACAAATAAGATAAATAAAATAGTCGAATTGTAAACTTCTATTCATTTTAAAGTGAGAAAAGTGCACATTGACCTGTCCCGCTGTCACTTGGAGATAAGAATTGGTAATTATACGCTAAGGCGCTTAGCTACATTGACTTGACGTCGTTTTTACGAGTTTCTCCATAAGTTGTTGTATTTGTCACAATTAACAATCTAATATAGAAAACAGGTTAGAGACCTGTTTGTTTATCTCGTCGAACCTTCCTAGGTATTATTGGTATTATAGTCCATATCCATACTAATTGTAATTAATATTTTTATAATAAAATTGTTTTTTAGTCCGAGACTACCAGTACTTTAATTGGTCGTGCTAATTAGTGTCTAGCATATAAGACCTTTTAGCCTTTTTGTTACCACCTCGCTAAAAAGGCAACGGGTTCAAAATTTCTTCCAAATTTAACATCTAAAATAAACACATTATATTAAATTTATTAAGCTCTTTAGACCCACCTCGGTGCTTCAGAAGGCACGTTAAGCCGTTGGTCCCGATTGCCAATAAAATGACAGTCGGTTAGCCAGGTTGAAGGCCTAATGGGCGGCTTAAGAAATTTCAACAGCAGGTCACCACAGCCTGCGTCTGTCCATTTCAACACGGCAATGGGCTCACCACCTGTTACGTGGGACAAAAATGTATTACGGTGAAATGTAGGCGTTTAATATGTCTCTTCCTACCCCTTCGAGGATAAAGGCGCGCCACAATATGTATGTATGTATGTAAAATTGTTAATCATAAATAATATTTATAATATTGACTGCAATGGTGGCGCAGTGGTAGTGAATGTATAATATGTATGCATTTAGAAATATAAAAGTATATTTAAAAGTTGTGTAGATACCATAACACAAGCTTATATTAGCTTACTTTAGGCTAAATGGAGCTCTGTAAAAAATATCCCCTAATATAATATGAGTGTAATTGTTTGTCTTTCATGTTATAGGGAATCAATGGAATAACAGAAATATTAATATGGTGATATCTGTAGGACTGAAAAGTCTTATAGTACCTTGACTTGACTTGTACCAGAATTTGCGCAGGTGGAAGCGCAGGTGTTCTCTGGTTAATATGTAACGCATAGACCAGTTTCAGTACTCGGATATCCAGACGAGCGTGTATGAAGCGATTGATGAATCTCGAAGAAGCGAAAGAACTATGCATCGCGAAGCCTGGCGATCTGTCCTCTCTGACTACCCCGTCAGGGATACAGCGTGAAGATAGTTAGTTAGTTAGTTAGTTATAGACCAGTTTCAGGTCTCCAGGCCTTAAGTCATCTTTACCTGCACGTGTTCAGGTACTGACTAAGGAAGGAAGCCGTGGCGTGACGCTCTATTGTCATGACATTTGTGGAAGGTCTGGCGATAATTGCTTTCAACAATACCAGCCTAGCATTATCCACGTAGGATCTGAATAGTTAATTTCACAAATTAGATCCTGGAATGAACTCCTGGCCACAGTGTTCCTAAACCACTACACTATGTGATTCTTCAAAAGGTTTCCTAGAAAGTTTATCTACTAAAGATCTAATGTAAGGACTCTGGCATTGCAAGTGTACATAAGGCTTCGTTGTCTACTTCCTATCTATCAGGATGCTGTATACTTTTTGAATGAATGACGAACTATTGACGAAGAATATATATTGTGCGAAAGTAGAGGATAGAAGGAGTTAGGGTAAGCCGAGACGTACTTACGAAGACCACGTGAGTAGATTGCTCAAAAATGGAAAAGTCAAAAGTACTCGGATACCGAGACGTGCATTTATAAAGCGATTAATTAATCTTCAGGAAGCGAAAAAAGCATGCATGAATCGCGAAGCCTGGCGATCTGTCCTCTCCGTCTACCCCGTCCGGGATACAGCGTAAAGAAAGTTACTTTTTGCTACCTTAATAATATAACATCTCGTACCCCGTATTATTTCTAATCCGTGTATCTCAATTGAATTATATTCTTATCTAGCTGATGACCGCAGCTTCGCCCGCGTGGTTAAGTTTTCCTATTGGAGATTTCGTACCGGAACCCTAAACTTTTTACTTACAAATAATGTATCTTTCTAATGGTGAAAGAGTTATTAAAATCGCCCAGCAGTTTCTGTGCCTATTAATGACAAACAAACTTACAAATCTTTTCTTTTTATAATATTAGTATAGATATCGGGGTAAATAGTATAGAAACGCTTTTCCACCAGAAATTGCGCATTCAAGACGTATCATCATCTGGTGTTCATATTCAGGGTACGGGTCGAATCTATTACGTGATTGGAGTAAAGTTTCGCTCGCTCCCGGTACCGGATGAAGTAAGTAAAAGTTCGGTACTGTTCTCACGTTGTTGTTTGTTTACCTCTGAGTTCCTTCCTCATCAACATCAGCTGAAACTAGTGCAAATTCAAAGACCTCACTAGCCTCAATATTAGACGTTAATAACCACTTTTTAACTCTTAGGCCCTTTCCTGACTTGACATGCTGATGTGGCGCTGTTTCTACACCGAAAAATCAGAAAAGCGGCTTAGCTGTATCATCAGTCAGCGCTTTCATACCTAAGCTTACAAATTCACGGCCTCCGCTCAAGTAAAGTGATTCGTTATGGTATATTTAGTAAAACAAATATACATTACGTATTCGCGAACCGGTTCGAGGATTACCTGTTAGTGATCATGTCACGTGTCAATGTAAAACATTCGAGATGTCATTCCAGATTCTAAGACTATGAAAATCTTTGTGCCAAATATAAAGACACACAGACAGCAATACTTAAACATTTATATTCGATTTATCAATCACGCCTGAGTCCCCAAAGGGGTGGCAGAGCCAACCCCCAAATTTCACAGTGTGCATTTTTGTCACAAATAACAAGTATTGAAATCGTTGAAATGGACAAGCGCTGGTTGTGGCGAGACAAGCTGTTAAAATTTTTCAATCTAAAATCTAAAGTCTTAACGATTATTACTTTACTGGTCACTGTCTTTCTGTAAAAGTGCATACGGTGAATTGTGGGTGTATAGTATGCCTCTGCCAACCCCTTCGGGGATAAAGGCGTGACAATATGTCTATGTGTCACTGTCTTTCTGTAGCTACATACTCATTTTTAAATACCTGGTCAATTGAGGAATATCTCCTACACCATTCTAGGAGACATTTCTCAATATTGACCATTGAATAACGAAATCTCATGCTTTGTGTCCACACTCTATCACCAACTTGCATAACATAGCACTTTACTTTCATCAATAATACAAGTACTTAGCACACAACTTCCCCTGTCCGTCGAGAACTATTAGTGTGACCAATCAACGCCTTTGACTGTAAAATATTGGTGTTTAGTAATCACTGTCAGTCGACTGGACACCCATTAGATGACCTCGGCGTTTGTTTATAGCTAGTCGCAGTGGCTGTATCAGGACAGTGCTACTAACTACCTAAATTTATACCACGAGAACGAAGTCGGGCGTCAAAATTGTTGTGGAAAATTATTTGTGATTATCCTTTTCTTGATATGATATGAGTAATTTAAACAACTGGCTGAATTAACGGGCAACACTAATTCACTTAGTTTTTTATTTAAGCCCTTAATTAAATACAACCATTTATTATTATTATCGTCTCTTCTTCACGGGTATCTTCTATTTTTTTTTCTTATGAAGATACCCGGTCTTTTGGCAGGCTTACATGGGGACATATTGGTCCAACACGCAGATGCCCTTTGAGAATTTTAATCTAATAGGAAATGGGACTCCCACTACAGGCAATCCACGCCCGCCTTATGTAGAAGAACGGTAATGGATCACCTCCAATGGGAGTTAAACTATTGTAAAATGTGCTAACTATGAAATGGGCTATTGGGTTGGGTGTTAAATGGATTGGGTGATTTAAGCTATTGATGAAAACGGCGTCTGCCTTTTTAATATATTATTATCAAAATAGTGGTATACAATCGCCATAGGCAAAATAAGCCTGTAAGGCGACAGAGGGCAACACCGGTGTGAGCGGCTTGGGGAGTCGAGGGGTGCGGCGCCGGTTTCACCTTCGCGGGACAGGCCCGGAGCGGGCTTCCCCGTAGTTATGCCCTTGAAAATGACACTTTCACCCCCGAGCATATCGCTCTGGCTCCCTCCCTCTAACCGGCCAATGAAGGCAAGCCAGAGTTGAGATTTGCTGCACTCCCGGGAGTAGCACTCTCACTGCTCTCCCGTTAGGCCATTAAATCCTAACTGGTGCAGAAGGGCAACAAAACTCTGAGGAATCGGGACCGATGTGTAGCCACGCACATTCAGCTCGCCACAAGCTGCCCTGCGGATGTGAGCTTTTCAATTACTTACTGATACATTTTTTTGTTGGTATCAGAAAGTGGATAACTCAAAAAGCGAATTTACTATGCCCTCATAGGGTTGCGTTAATCCTATAAAAGATAACGACTGTCCTCGAGGGGGTTTATTATTATTATTATTATTATTATTCTCTTTGTTTATTTATACAACATATCTATAAAATAAAAAATACATTTAAAAATATAAAAAGAGTGACCCACCGGTATCGGGTACAGGGACCAAGCTACCGGTGGTTAGGGCTCCAGAGAAAGGAATTTCCTCACAATACGTGCCGTGTCGAGAAGAACTGCTTTCTGTATCAGGCCCTTGATCCAGCTGTTTAACGCGAGCCTTTGTAGGTGTTGGTCAAGGCTCTTGGCTATAAGTCCATGGACAGATATGACTATCGGTACAATGATCGCTGAATCCACACCCCACACGTCGACAACCTCATGAGCCAGGTCTAAATTTATTATTATTATTATTATTCGCGGTCCAATATACTTACTTAGTTCTATTTTATTTTTTTCATCCTTCTATCGGGCAGGCAAGAAATATGAATCTTTTTTGTTTTCTTTTTTTATATGAATAGCAGAGACAACAAGCATAGATTTAGGGCCGCTATCATAGCCAACAGTGCTTCGATAACGGCCCTCAGATTCACGGTCCTAAAATATGTTTGTTCACAAAAGCCTGTCCTGCAGCCGTTAACCCTGAAAATAACCCAATATTTAGTTGAGGCTTCGGTCTAAAAAAGACTGCTGCCTGGCACATTGTGAGTGCTTGTATCGTTAAGTGCATGGATCACCAGGTTGGTGCACCTGGCAGGTGAGGTTGACTTGGGCTCCAGATATGTTGATGGAAACTCATGTTCATTACACCACCCGAAAGCCTGTTAGTTTTATTATAAGTAACACTGTCTTTTTATCGCGAAGTAATTAAAGTTATTGTTTAAGTAAACATTACATTTTAAGTAATTCATTTAACACGACCTCGGTAAGTAGGACATTTCGAATAATTCCAATACGTTTCTCGAGATAAAAAATAATACCTCCTTGTAAGGCTTAAAGGGGGACAAGGGCGTCGGGGATGTCTGTATATGGATACAACCTTCTCGCATAGGTCGTGCTGCCATATGGCTCGAGGGTGACATATGCTAGCTTGGTAGGAGATGTATGGAATGGTCCACAAGCAATTTAATGTTGATGACATTTATAAGGTGAAATGTGGGCGTATAGTATGCCTCTGCCTACACCTTCGGGGATAAAGGCTTGACAATATGTATGTATGAATATTTATGCTTATAAAGCTGCGATGTCACATTGGGAGATATAGGTATACCGTACGTTAGAAATTTTAGTGTAAATGATTCTATTCAAAAGTATTGTGAGTGATATGATCTTATATACCGGAATCAGCGCAAATATTATAGTAGCGAAAGAATGTGAGTGTATTTTAGCTACTTCACGATCATTTTGGATGGAATTTGGTGTAGATGTACTTAGCTGACACTCAGGATTACCACATACATTTAGGGCCGTATTCCATAACGTTTCTCAATACTCAATCGACGCTTAAAAGTAGTTTTTATAAGGCAAAAGCTAGCCTCAAACAGGCATCTGTAGGAAACTTTTACTGGAAGACTTCAACAGAGCTTAATAAAATATCCTAAAATGAGAACGCCATTTAAGGTTACGGCATGTTACAGTCTTTATTAGGCAGATTATTCTAATTGATAAATTTTGAAGGCAATTATTTTGCTAAATTTTCTCATAAATGATTCGAGACAGGGATTGAACCTGTGACCTTTGCCTAACCAGGGCAATGTTCTGGCCACCTGAAAAGATTATTCTAATGTTACAGTCTGTTTACACTGGTGATTGATGGCTCTTGGTGGAACTTGCTACACATCTATCTATCGAACTAACATTGAGTACAATTGTAATACAAGTGTACTCGGGTGTAATACAATTGTACTCAATGAGTACAATCATTCAGTACAATTTTACTCAATGACATCCGAAATACAAATAATATGTGCTAACCTTTGAAAATGCCGTAAGGCGAAACCGGTCAGGTTAAAGTAATAAATACGTCGAACAGTACAAGTGTTTTAGTTCATGGCATGTTACAGTCCTATGAAATACTTGTTTATACTATGCAAAATACGCATTGTTTGCATTTTGGTAGATCCTTATTATATGTAAATCTTACTTTAGGGTCGCTGCCAAGACTTTCCATTTGTGAGAGTGACCCTCTAGGTGTGTGGACGCAAAGATGGCCGGTGTCGTTTTGGCGAGCATCTCTATTAATAAATGACGGGGTGGCTCACTCATCTATCAACGACTAGCCAAAACCTTTACACCAAGGAACTTGAAATTTAAAGGGCAGTCGTGTCCTATATGTAGGCACCCATGAAATAAAAGTGATGGTGTGGACTGTGGTACCCCCGGACTTCGCCCGAGTCTGGTATCTTGTATAAAAATTTAAATAAGATAAATTTGATGCTACTTTAGAGGCCTACATCTCACGGCGACGCGAAAGCGCTATTTAAAAATGATACAGCCAGCACCACCTAATTATTAACCCTCAGATAAGGCGGCTTTCGCAACCCAAAGCGTTGACAAATCGTCAAGTCATCAATGATTTTATGTGATAACTCCCTGACATCTTTTTGTTTGGGTTTTGAACTACTGTTTTGAACTAGACCACCTAATAATATTCTCTCGGAGTCCTTTAAACATTTCTTATTTCACTTGCTACTTTCTATCTCCTTGTCTTTTCATTCCTGCTTCTCAATACTTCTTCCTTTAGAACTATATTGCTCCCAATAATTTTAAACTTTTTTTATCTATCACGTCTTATTCCCGTAGGGGTGGCAGAGGCGTGATAGATAAAAAAACATAAAGTTCTTCTACTGAAATGGTGATATTCGACAAAGTATAGAACCATGTAGATGTATCACCAATTAACGCATCAAGCGTTTGGTCATTTAGTCAATCAGTGCGACCGCTTGTCACCAAGACGGGACAAGGATGGGACCTTGGAATAAATGAGCGTGTCGTTTCAACGCTTACATCTTCATTGCCAGATTGATAAGAGTGCATTTTTATGCAATTTGATGTTACATTATTTACATCTAGAGTACAAACCTGAATTTCACTTACTGTACCATGGGAAGTAGAGAATTTGCCTAATTTTATGAATGGATAAAATTACAAAGAATTAATATGTGTAATAGACACATGTTAATTCTTTGTAATTTTCTACATATTTTTAACGTTGTGGTAACAATTTACACTTAAAAAAGCGGAATATTGCAAAAATAAATTATAACTAACTAACTAACTATCTTCACGCTGTATCCCTGACGGGGTAGTCAGAGAGGACAGATCGCCAGGCTTCGCGATCCATGCATACTTCTTTCGCTTCTTCGAGATTCATCAATCGCTTCATAGACGCACGTCTGGGTATCCGAGTACTTTTGACCTTTCCGTTTTTGAGCAATCTGCTCACGTGGTCTTCATATGCAAGTCTCGGCCTACCCTGACTCCTTCTACCCTCTACTTTTGAACAATATATATTCTTCGTCAATCGTTCCTCACTCATTCGTTGGACGTGTCCAAACCAACGGAGCACGCCCTTTTCCAGCTTAACGCTGACACTTTCATTCAAACCTGCCAAATTGCGTATCACTTCGTTACGTATTCGGCCAGCCAAGGTAACGCCGCACAACTTTCGAAGTGATCGCATCTCCACAGCATTCAATTTACTTTCATGCATCTGCTGACATACCCAGGATTCACTACCGTAAAGCAAAGTTGGCACTAGCACTGCGTTATGAATCGCCAGTCGTGCTTCTTTTACGATGCTTTGTCGCTTTACTAACTGGGACAAAGCACCGTTAACTTTGTTTCCGGCAGCTACTCGCCGTTCCACATCCGAATCACATCTTCCATCCGCGCTAAACATACTTCCTAAATACACAATTTCATTCACTTGCTCTAGACGTTTCTGGTTTACCCTAATCTCGCATTTAGTTCTTACGTCACCTCTTTCAAATACTAGAACCTTAGTTTTACTTGCATTCAAGCGGAGACCCTTACTTTCACACCCCTCTTTCATATTAGTGACTAATGCCTGAAGGTCGGCTTCTGATGAGGCCATGAGCACCGCATCATCAGCGTACAGCAGACAGTTTACTGTAAAGTCACCCAAATTCACACCCATATTAAAATCTTTCAACTTCTGCAGGCAACTGTCCAGATACACTATGAACAGCCAGGCGGACATGACACATCCCTGTTTGACGCCTGTACAGACATCAAAAAGAGGTGACACATCCCCCCCTACTCGCACGCAAGCCTTACAGTCCCTATAAAGCGACTGTATTGCCCGCAGTAGCGAGCCGTCCACACCATATCCTGGCAGCAAGTCCCACAGCGTTTCTCTCACAACGTTATCAAATGCTTTCTCTAGATCCACAAAAGCGCAGAAAACCTTCTGGCTAAGAGCCAGAAACTTTTCCGCGATCATGCGGAGAGAAAACACTTGATCCATGCAACCTCTTCCACGTCGGAATCCGCATTGAGCCTCCTATAAATACCTTTCAGACTTTTCTTGCATTCGTGCCGTTATAACCTTTGCATACACCTTACTAGCTAAGCTGACCAAGCCGATCGCCCTGTAGCTGGAGCAGTTTAGGCGCGAGCCTTTCCCTTTGTAAATAGGTACTACAACTGCTACTCGCCAGTCATCTGGGACCTCACCCGTCCGCCAGCACAAGTTGCATAACAGACATAGTGTGTCCCAGACACGCGACCCACCGTACTTGATCATCTCAGCAGTGACTCTGTCTTTTCCCGCAGCCTTACCACATTTCATACCTCTTATCGCTTGTTCTATTTCTTTCATACTAATGACTTCAATGACATCGGGATCCGGAGCATCGAAGTGAGCTCCACTTCCCGATGTGGCATCTCTGTCTTTTCTTGCATACATCTTTCCATAATATTCACTCCATCTCTGCAGGACGTCACTTTGGTCTGTTAGGACGTCATTGTTAACACTAAGCACTTTATTCATACTGCAGATTGCCGAACAACTCCGGGTCTTGCCTACCTCTTTCCAGAAGAGCTTGGCATTATCCCGGAAATTGGACGACAACCTTTCATCCGCTTTCATTCTGCACCTTTCACGAGCTTCTTCTATAAGTGCCTTCGTGTTAACTTTTTGCAGCTTGTATCTCTCTTTCATATTAAAATCATTCCGCGAGGCTGAGTAGTCTAGCCATGCTTTCTTCTTCATTCGAACTGCTTCTTTCACTTCCTCATTCCACCATGCATCACGCTTATTACTACTGCCTCTTTTCGTTTCTCCACACACTTCCACAGCGGCATTTATCATACTATCCCTAAGGTTCTGCCATACACTTTCCACATTCTCACTGCTTACATTGACATCGCCAAGCTTTTCGGCTACCCTTTCATTATATTTATCCCTAATGGATGCATCCTGCAGCTTCCAGCTTTTGATGCTATAAGTCGGCTCAGGTTCAGGACACTCGGTACGATGACGCCAACCCGCGAACAGACCCCTAATCCTAGTTATGACTAGGTAGTGGTCTGATCCCAGCTCAGCGCTTCGATAAACCCTTGTGTCCATCACCTGTTTACGGAGCCGACTATCCATTAGGAATAGATCTATCAAGCTTCTCTTTGACTTACATCTCCTCGTATACATATGAATTTGTTTGTGGTTGAACATTGTGTTCGCCACAAACAAATCCTTTTCCTTACAAAATGCCAGTATTAGCTTGCCAGCGTCGTTCACCCTTTTATCCCCATACTTCCCGAGTACCGACTCAAAACCATCGCGAGCGGTACCCACCCATCCATTCAAGTCTCCACATACTATAAGTCTTTCATTTCCTTCTATCACATTTAGAGCTTCTCTCATACTCTCCCAGAAGTCCTCTAGCTCACTCGCGTTCGACGAAGATACTGGCGCGTAAGCAGCTACCAGGAAAATCTTCGTCAAACCAAGTTTTACACGGATCCAGAGGATTCTAGGACCTATCAGTTTGTACTCATACATACCGGAGGCCAATCGCGAGGACAGCAAAATTCCAACCCCCCGACTGCCATGCTCGCTCTCTGGTACTCCAGACCAAAGCGCGAGCATCCCACCCGGGAGCTCCAAGACTTCGCTGCCCTTGCGCTTGGTCTCTGTCAAGCACACTGCATCTAACTTTCTCTCATTCATAACATCCATCAACTCATTCATCTTATCTGTCATTCCTCCCCTAACATTCCACGCAGCTACCCTGCACTCCATCCTCCACTTCCCGCCGTGTCGGGCCGCGCGTGTAGGGTGGCGGTCCCCTACGCCGCTCTGGCTCACACTTTTCGCACCAGCGGGGACGAACTGGTGCGCGTCGCCTCGGGGGCACGCCCTAGCAGTAATCGCCCTGGTGGCACTCGTGTTGGAGTAGAATTGCAGCCGTAGCTGGCAGGGATGGCGACGTGCACGCTTCTACTCTTCATCCCCTTATATAAAAGTAAATTATAAAAATTATAAAAAATTACAAAGAAACATTTAAAACAAAATAATTATAGTTTTTTAAAATGGATTTCCGCCATGTAACGCCTGATTAAATTAGTTAATTTACACTTAGTTTTGTCTGCAGCCATATCCATTTACTTTACTATTTAATCCTCCTATAGCTTATAAATTCTACAATAATGTTGAAAAATTAGCACGATTTGTGAATTTATGATTACTGCTCCGTTCTCCAGGGTAGTAGTAGTAGTGTGATATATAGCCTATAGCATGGGCTATCCAACACAAAATGAGTTTTTCACATCCGACCAGTAGTTCTTGAGATAAGCACGTTCAACCAAACAAACACAGTCTTCAGCTTTATATATTAATTTGGATTTAGATATTACCTATACAGATACCAAAGTTTACATTTTAAAGTGTACAGGTAATTAGACCAATATGTTTGGTCCACATTGTTTCACAAACTGCCTCATCAAACCGATAGCTCTTGTCAGCATCTCTCCCGAACACTCATGGACTCTTGTGCTCATGGACTCTTGTGCCCACCCTGCGCCTTTACACTATACCTAATACCTATGTTGCTAAATCGAATAGCACCATATACAACAGAAAGCTAAATTTGCAAGTGTGATACTGAACAGGTACATTGTCTATTGTTTCAGAATGTCTGACGGAGACGTGTCGTTGATCCACGACGAGGACTTGCTGCGGCGCATGGTGAGACACTGTTGTTTGCCGATTTGAAATATGAAGCACTCGTGGCTTGTTCTGTAAACGATCCCTGCTTTAAGCAACTTTCGCTATAGCTTATCCTTGGATTGGTCCACTTTGTGGCATTCACACTTACGAGCGTTTCTGGGCTTTGGCCATAGGGGCGGCTTGAAAAATTTTAACAGCAGGTATCCACAGCCTGCGTCAGTCAATTTCAACACGGCAATGACTTACCACCTGTTACGTGGGACAAAAAGGCATACAGTGAAATGTGGGCGTATAGTATGCCTCTGTCTATCCCTCCGGGGATAAAGACGTGACAATATGTATGTATGTAAAAGACTTGCATTCGCGCTTACAAGCTCATTGCCATGTTGAAACGGACAGGCGCAGAGTTGAAATTATAATGTTTTTATTATTTATTCCAAATGTCGTTTCTAGTCTAGCTTCTCTAGCATAACTTTAATATGCTCAACTGAGCATAGTATAGCAAATGATACACAGCCTTATCATGCGTCCATTCCTGATGGTACAAGACGTACTTACCATGCAATGTACCGTGTGGGAATATCAAATTTTAAAATAATACAGACTACTTTTGACCAAGGCTGCTCCCACCCAATCGAAAATAAATAATCTGTATCATGCAATAAGAAAGTCTAAAAGTTAGTATTATAAAACCAAACGCCTGATAATATTTTAACCGCAATAAGCATTACGTCCCCTATCACTGCTACACAAAGCTGACCCATAAATTAGGACTATTTGTAAATCCTAAGGAGCGACATGTCGCTCAATGTGTAAAGGACGACTCAAGTTGAAGGCGCATCGAAATACAAATAATTGATCGAGTCTATATCATGAGTGACTCTCTATTTCCAGATGATTTTTCTTATTGCGTGTGTTGTAGGTTTAACCAAAATTCATTGAGTAATGGCTAATATTTTATCCTGAATAGGTATCTCTTGTATTATTATAACTCTTTTTCAGAAGATTAATGTTAAATACAGATTATGTATTAGCTCACCGTATAAATTTAAATTTCCAGTGGCAGCAAACGGAGGACTTCTCCCGCAAGAAAGAGATCCGAGCGCACATGTACCGCCTGAGGGAGGAGCGTCTGCGGAACTTGTACTCGCCCGAGCCCAAGCACGAGGGGAAAGGTACGGCACTCGTTTAATGCCCATAGGGAAAAGGGGAAAAACGTATAGGCAGGAGGCTATAGGGGGTGAGATGAGGAAAAACAACCAGCTCACTGAGCCAGCATGCTACAGTAAGACCAATGACCTTCCCAATATGCCGAAAAGTGGGAGTGGGAGTGATAGGCTGATTTTATTGATTGATTTCATAGACATAAATGAAAAATACTGCGGACTAAGTTGTGGAGTTAATTCAAATCTCAGTAAATATGAGTAAGGTTCAGTATTTTTCGACACTCTGTCCGACATCTGTGGATACTTTTACCTGATGTACGTTACATGGCATAACTCGCCCGATTGTACAAAGTACAGAGAAGTCAAAGGACTATTAAAGTTGCTATGGCTATATTTTAATGGCTCTCAAGTCACAGTAAATATTTCTGTTTAAAGTTGTTTGCATATTGTTGATACAAAAAATGTACGCTCCAATTTATCATGTAACTATTGATTTGTCATGTAACATCAAATTACTAAATCTCTTAGTTAGTGGAATTGTGCCCAAATTCTACAGGTACTGAGTTCACGGCGTCGCAAGACCACGTCAAATCCTTCGCTGACCAGAGCTTCCAGTCCATGAAGAGCAAGGAGGTCCGTGATGCGGGCTCCCCACCCAAGGAGTTTACTTACCGCGGTCAAGGTGCTCCCCGCAAGATATTGTCTCAACCCTAACAGAACTAACGCTTATTAACCGGTAACGGTGTGAAAACATCACTATTAGACGATTAATGTACTTCTTTTTTATTACAGATTTGAAGGCACTCTCCAACGCGGGCTGGAACGTGGAGCAGGAGAACAAGACCACTGATGATGGACACACCCACGTTAAGTCTATCAATGCCAACATTGAAGGAAGTTATGACGTTGACGGTGGTAGAGGTCAATTCGCTGCTGTTGATCGGCACAAGGAGGCTATTACCGAATATCATGACAAAAACAATAGCCTGAAACGCAACGAGACGTCATCAAACACGGCTGCGCGTGAACACGTCGTGCGTCAGACCGACGATGGCACCCACATCTCTTCTTCGACTAGCTCCTCAACTTCGTCCTCCAAATTCCAACAGACGTCCTCAACGACACATGAATCAGTGCCATATGTAACTAATGATGACTATGACCTACAAAGTTGTGATACTAACCGTAACGATGATGTTTCCTCAGTAACCAGGAAGCAAATCACTAAAACTAATCATCACGAGCAGAATCTGCGAAGCAATAAAAATGAGCGTATCTTGAAGAAGAATGATTACGAGCAAATTGTAAGAACAAATGATTGTGAGACCGGAGAATTGCTATCGAGAAAAGTAGACTATCCTGATGATAATACCAGAGTGATAGTAGAGACACGATGTTTGCCGGACGGTACTCGGGTAACAAGTACCAAGCGGGAATTCCGTGCTCCGGTGCAAAGCACTCGTACAGAACAATCTTATCAAACGCGAAGCGAGAACAGGTCTTATTCAAGTCAACAAAGGTCTGATACAAAAGAGTCTTCTAAAATGATTCAGCACGAGATAGATAACCATGAAAATCGCTCCAGTAATATAGTTGACTCCCAACGTAATGTTGACGATTACGATTTCAAGAGACAAATCACAGATGATATTGATGATAACTCTAATACACAGAATTATGAGACAAAAGTTAACAAGAAAATTATTGACCATTCTAATATCGATAAATCCTACGATAATGTACAACGTGTAACTAAAATTAATAAAACCAGTATTGATGATCATCAATCTGATAATCTCCGTAATGTTACTACTACAACTAACAAAACTATTCTTGACCAGTCTAATACTGACAATGATTATTCTAAGGTTCGTCAATATCACACTACAATCAATAAATTGACAACAGATAATTCTAAAATTGAAGCTAATAACTCTCAATTGCAGCATCATGAAACGAACCCTCAACTTGTAGTAGATCACTCCAAAATTGACGATGATTATAAGCAGACAACTCATGTAACTAAAACGCACAAAATCATTGAATCGACTGATAATAATGATTATGTGCAAACGCATCGCGAAAAAAATCAACAACGCTATGACAATACTAATGATGATCATCGTCATTTTCAACCGAGGGATAATAAAGATGTCCAGACTAGAGATGCAAAACCTAGGAACTCACAACCCCGAGATAAAAGCCCAGTAAAACGTAAAGACACCGTGCCTAAAACAACTCAATCTAGGTACAATGAATCTCAACAGCATGAAAATAAGTCTCATAACGTCACCACTGATGAAAAGATTGAAGCAACTGTTCATGCAGAAGAACGCAAAACCACATATCAAACAGATTACACTCAAAAGAAAATTAGTAATGACTGGAGCCCTTCACATACAGCTTGGGCTAGTACTCTTAGGAGTGACACACCATCTACGATTCGTCCTTCCACAAGAGCATCATCACCTGGAAGTAAGACATTTAAATCAAGCAACTCCTCTCTTAGGAGCAGTGTAAGCCCTGACAAAATACACAAAAAGCCCCAAAGCCGTGGTAGTAGCCCAAATAAAATAGATAGGTCTTCACCTAATCGTTCGTACTCTGACCATCAATATATTCATTCCACACAGTCTATCACTGAAATTCAGTCAGATTCAACGCCTGACGAACGAAGACCACAAACTGGGTGCCATCCAGGTAGCACTAGATTTAGTCCTGAGAGGAAACCGCAGGATCATCGTCAGAGGCCGAGTGTCAGTCCTGAGAAAAGGCCCCAAAGCTTGATACAGAGAAATAGTATTAGCCCCGATAGAAAACTAAATCTAAAAACTTCCCCTGACAACTGTCCGCGAAGTGATTCTCCAAGTTATCTTGTTAATCAACGTTATTCACCTTCAAGACAGCAAGAAAGTCCAGAAAGATCAAGCCCTCAAACGCCAAGTAGATCAAGTATGAGTCCAGAGAAGCCTGCTGCTGTAAAACCTAAAGATACCCCTAGACTATCTAGTCCGAGCCCAGTCAGGAAACCAGGATATCAAAAACCAGTTACCGGAATTCCTGGCATCCGACAAAGCAATTCTCCCACTACGGACCAGAATCCACAAGTATCTACTAAAAAAACAAGTAAGAAACATGATGCGGATAATACGGCTAATAGAGCAGACATTAGTCCTGATAGAAAGCCTGGTTATATGAAGCCCACAGCGTCAAGTGAGTCTCCTGAAATGCAAAAATCTCCCACAAACACCGACAATAGATCACCAAGTACGCATGGATTTTCCCCGAGTCCTACGCGTAATTTTCAAGATTATACAACTACACAGCACAAACAATACTATGACGATCATTACAAGTTTATTGATGAAGAAACAAAAATGTATACTCGCACAGACAAAACTCAAGTCGATAGTAGCAAGAGTGTATCAAAAGAATCTAGATACCGTACCCCGAAGGATAAATGTCCTTCTCCTAGCAGACAACAACATAATGAACATGTTACAAATGCCGAAAAGTATGACCGCAACACAACTGTCAAAACATGTGACGTAACTGATAATATGACTAACACTTATTCCTCCTCGACGGCCAAGGATATCCCTCGGGACGAGATATGCCAGTCCAGAGAACCATCTCCTTCGAAGTTTGTAAGATACGACAAAAAGAAGCCGTACACTGAAACTACTGAGGAGACAAATAGAAATGCTAGTCCCTCACCTACAAGAACAAGCCCTAGTAAAGATACAGAATTTATTAAAAATGTACCTGGTAAAAGGTCTCCATCGCCAAGGCACCAAGTAATGAGAACAGAAAACTATAATCGGGTGGATAGTACCATCAGAACCACTGAGAGTACCAATAATGTGATAAATAAATCGAGTCCTCCAAGAGATATGAGTTCATCTAGAAACAAGATGCCCAGAGAGTCATCACCTTCTAAATTCGGAACATATGATAAAAAAAGACCATATACTGAAACCGCTGATGTACTGACAACAAAAGACACCAAATACAAAGAACACGAAAAGGTGCCTAACAACTCAACTATGTCCGTATCTCCCATAAGGAAGACTCCTAAGTCGTCAGCATCTCCCACTAGAATAACTCATGAGCGATCACTGTCTCCCAACATAAAGATCAGTGTAATTTCTACTGATTCTGACACGAGAAGTACAAAATACAAACATACTACTGACTTATTACACTCTGAGAGAAATACTGAGGAGATCAATAAGAAATCATCGAAAAAACATACTCGGCAACTAGTGACACCGTCTTCAAGCCCGACTAGAAAACCTAAAACACCTATTAACACGGAACCATCAACTGGACAAAGTTCACCTACGACATCTGCCAGTGGATTTGTTTACTTCAACTCTCCTCCACCTGTAACAGATTTGGATGATGAAGAATGTACTGAAATACAGTCATTTGATGAAACCAACATTACTTCTCAAAGACCTAATAATCTCAATATACAGAAATCACCATTTCCTTCCAAAATTCCCTGTCGCTCTCCAACTCCTGAACGACACTTTTCCCCACCCAAAGATATCCTTCCTAGAAAAAGCTCATTAAAAAAGACTGTAACTGATACTACTCAAACATCACCAGTTGAGAAACCTCCGACCAGTTTTCTTATTTCACCAGAGGAACCTAAAGAATTTCCTAGTCATAAATCAGTTAAGAAGGATAATCCTGATGAATCAAAAAGTAAATCACCATTAAAATCTAAACCACCTTTAGAAAGACGTGAAACTTATGAGGATCGCTGCCGCATGATATTAGGCATGACTCAGGATACAGGCGATACATTAAAGAAGCAAACTTCATACTTAATTGAACCGGAATCTGACATTAGTTCTTCCAGTATATCTCCTTGCCGCAGTCCAGGTGCTAATGATACGAATTTTAAATATCCAATGATAAAGAATATTACTGATCATAAAGTTACAGGAACCGAAATAATAGAACACGAACAAAAAAATATGCTGCAATCTACTCCAAAACCATCAGATGACAAGTCTGGGAAAAAGCCATATAAAGTATCACCTGAGCGGTCTCCTACTAAACATCAACCGGAAAAGTATACGACAAAATGTGAGGTATCTATTGATACTAAAGATACTGATATCAAAAAATCTCGCCCTGATAGTTTTCCTCGACGTAGTACGAGTCCTGAGAGAAAATTAGGAACACCACATGTGACTTACATTTGCAGCGAGATTAACACAACTATTTCTTCGAAATATGATGTAGATAATGACACCGAAGAAATAACAGTCACAACAAAAACCACTGACAAGAAGCCATCGCGATTATCCGAATCGAAGATGCAAAAACATCCTGAAGATCTGATAATAGATGAAGCTCAGAAAAATACCAATAAATTGGAAACGACAACTTCGATGGTAGTCAAATATGGTTCTACCGAAGACCTGGTAGTACAAGCAGACTCAACTCAAACTCATTCTTCTCAGCCCTCTAATTTGCCTACAAGTAAATCTGCCCTCTATTTTGAAAACCTTCCAGAATCTAAACCACTATCTAGAAACAGCCCCGAAAAGAAGTACGGAGACAAGACTACAGATTTATCTCCTACTAAGCCAAAATACAACAAACCTGCAATTACAAAGACTTCAAATGAAACTACTACAGAAGAAAGTTGTGTTTCAGAACCATTTAAGGATAAAAAATCATCATCCCATATAATAGAATCTCCTCCTCCTGAAATTTCTAAGACAGATAGATCTAATCCGATAAAGAAACCTGGTAATAGAAATGAAGCTGTTCCTCAAGATTCTTCCCCAGTTCATGGGAACACACGGAAGGTCCCGGGTTATATGAAAACAACAGAATCCGTTAGTTCCAAATTAAATACTACTTCCGAGTTTGACCAAGAAGCGATATTGAAGGGCGAATGTCATCATCCCTCACAACATTTAGTATCACCAACACCTAAAACTTCACAACTGTATTCAAATGACATAGAAAATTCTAAGGAAACATCACCTCATCGTTCTTATATTGACAATACTCCTCATTATATGACTCCGATTTCTCCTCACATATTATATATTCATATTCACCAAACTGAAACTATGGATAATGAATACGTACAACGTAAATCTACTGATTATGCATCAACACCGCGGTCACATTCACCTTCTCATGAGGCAATCACAAAGGAAATTCCACATTATATGCAATCGATTAATCCACACCGGCACACACATGAAACTATTTCTGTTATAAATGTTCATGAGAACCGTCCTCATGATTTAATTACTCACGCAGAGAAGACTTCGGATAATTTAACACCAATTTTATCTCATCACAACAAAGATGATTCCGTGGTACCTAAAGAAAATGTCAAAATAAAGTCTAGGGAAACATCTGATCGTACTCGTTTGACTTCACCAACCCGTCCTCGTCCTACCAAAAATACTCCATCTAACGAAAATTCTAAATTGCATTCATCTTTGTATCAACAACAATCGGAACAAACAGAGCAGTTGAGGAAACAACACAAAGAAGCTTCTCCTACCAGAAAAGTAATTAAGACAAGTACTTCTAACAGCAGCCAAAAACTTAGCCCTGATAGAAAACCAGGATATATGAATTCAACAACTTCAGTAACTTCAAAGCATGAGACGGTTAGTACTGAGAATAATGACATTGCTGAATTTAGAGATAAAACTTTTTCGTCTCGATCTTCTGTGTCACTTTCACGAAGTCGTTCACCAGACGTAACTTCAAAAATAAACGCTGGTTATCCAAAAGAGCCTGAAGAATCTCGACAGCTTCGAACGCCTTCACCATCCAAAAAATCTACGAAAATTACTGAAATTAGTACCGAATTTCTAATGTCTGAGCGAGAACAAGAAATTTTGGATAGAGTTCAAAAGTCGTTGAGGAAATTATCACCAGATCGTCAACAGAAGTCTCCAAGCAGGGAAACAAGTCCAGAAAAATCAACAACTAGTTTACAGGATATTAACATAAATATCAAAAGATCAAAAGAAGTCATATCTGAAGAAAAAACTAAGTTGTCAACGAAAGATACTAAAATTGATAGTCACCCTGCAAAACCCAAAGAACTAACTCCTAAAGATCCTAATAGACCTGCAAAGCCATCTTCTAGAAATGCTTCTCCAACGAAGAAGTCGTCAAGAATTTCCAGTCCTACTAAAATAGATAAAAGTTTCGAGTCAGCAACAAAACCAAGAAGTATTTCACCTAAAAAGCTGCCGTCTCCAACTGAACAGCCTCAGTCGTCTTCAGTTCCTAAGACAAGTGGTATCAAACCAAAAGAACAAATACCTTCTCACATAACACGTAAACCTACTCCTGCTACTCTAGCTACGACTAAGGTAGAGAAATCTACTACTGACCTAAAGAGGACAACCAATTCTACTATTACAAAGCAGAATAGTTTTTCAAAGACCGTTACCTCTTCAAAAGTGACTTCAAAGACAGTTTCAACAACAACAGGTAGAACCATTGAGCCACGAACACCTACCCCTAAAGGAACTAGAGAGAGTGGAATCCCAAAAAAAGAAATGGATATAAAAGTGACTCGTACTGTTAGTGATATTACAATGAAATCGAAAAAGACATCGCCTACATCACCACAGAGAATTAAATCTAAGCCAGAAATACATGTTAGCGACCTATCTAATTCAAAAACTACAGGAAAACCTCAAAAGTCTTCGTTAAGGGAACCTCAATCTAGGCTTCCTGGCAAACCGAAGTCTGCCACCGCATTAAATACGCCTAGGGATGACGATGATATTATTATTGATGTTCAGCAATCGAAATCGTCTAGGGAAAATTCACCAGATCGTATATGTCCTACACCAGTGAATTTCATAGATGATGTTGAAAAGCCTCGCTACCCTGATGAGGTTAAAGAACCTGAAGACGATTTACACAGACGGACCCATCATACTATTCACGAAACTGAGTCAATTGTTGATGATATCGTTGAAATATGTGAAGACGATGAACTGTTTGTAAGAAAATCTGATGTGCATCTTATTGAAGAAAATAAAATGTACGTGAAGGGTGTTGATACCAAAAAGCCCATAGATGCCACTGGTGAATTTAAAGATATCGAAAGTAGAGTTCATTCAGATTTCGTGAATTTGAAGTCCGATGAGTGTTTACTATCCGTTTCCGAAAAAGTCAATAAATTTGCTAAAGGCCCCAGAAATATTAAAGAAAAGAGCCCAGCTCGTAAAATAACGGATGAGTATGATAAAAATACTGTTTATACTGATGATTATACAAAACTAAGTGTACATGATAAGGCACATTTGTTTGTAGAGACTGCGGAAAATGTAAAAACTCCTAAAGCAAAACCTGCTCCACAGAAAGTCGAACGTCCAGATTTGACTAACGTTGATGAAACTTTGAAGAGTGATGATTGTTTACTTAGCGTCTCTGACAAGGTAAATAAATTTGTTAAAACAGCCGAACAATTCATGGCAGAAACTCATGAGGATGAAGAAAAAGATAAAAAAATTAAAGAGCAACACGATAAAATAATGAAGAAGATTGTAAATGAATCAATTGATGAAATATACGATGTTGCAGAAAATACCGTAACGCATAATGTGGCAGTTAGTAAAAATGATATAACTAATTACACAGATAGCCCAAATGTTACCAAGGTCGATACATCTTCCAAGCCAAAAGAACACAGCAGCTCCACTCCTAATAAGCCTACTGAAAAAACACCCGCTATGAAAATAACCACTATGCGAAGTCATGAAGCTGTAAAAAAAGCCAAAGCTTTATTCGAAAACATTGCGTCAACACCAAAAACAAAAGATGTCACTTACTCGAAGACAACCACTAAGCTGACTGATATTGGTGTTATAAAATTAACTCCCAAGACAGATTCCACAACTGTTATACACCCATCTGTGGAAGAAGTGACATCTGTAACAAACAAGGACAGTAACATTGACGTCGTCGGTATCCATTCTAGAGACCGTCCTTTGAGTGGTACATTAAGGCGACCACAACATCAGTATCCCGATGACAAACCACGTGAAAGTCCTACTCGTCTCGCCACGCAGACACCCAGTGACCGTAGATCGAAGTCGCCAATGCACCCAACAATAAACTCTACAGGTCATACTAAAACAATCTCATCTGTTGATCCATCAACAAATTTCCCTGAAGGAGACAAGCAAGAAAAGGTCCCTGGATACCTTCGACCAACAAAAACGAGTCATATAAAAGAAGAGTCGAAAGTCATTGAAGAGACAGAAGTAAGCACACGTAGAGGCAGTGGCAAGTTTGGTGTTGAACTTCGTAGGACCAGTGTGGAGCGATCAACTGCCAGTAGTGAGCGTCGGCGCAGCGTCGAACACCCCTGTATTGAAGACATCTTCGATATAGACCTCCTGGAACAAATGGTCAGTAATCACAATATCTGCATGCTCGCACTTATAATTTCAATCTCTATGATTTATTTAAATCTCTTTTGACTATATTCTAATTTTCAGTTGGAAAAGGTCGTGGGATATGAGCAGAGACGACGCATCCGAGCTCAGATACGAATTGCTCGAAAACTGGAAACAGATCATGTAGATCACACAGCACCTACAAGAATAATTAAACAAACTACTATTACTCACAAAGATCGGACTCCTGAACGCCAGCCAACCCATTCTTCTGAACGCGCTTCTAGAACTGCTACACATAAATCATTTTCCCCAGATCGTCATGCAAAAATAATTTCAGAACGCACTCAACCGAAAGATCATGAACAACCAATACTTAATGGACACGTAAAGGAACCGGCCAAGATCATTACTGACAAGCGAAATAGAACTCAAAGTCCTGAAAAAATTGCTACGAAATTCTCACTAAAGACTAAAAGCCCAATTCGTCCATCTAGTCCTGATAAAAAGACCAGAAATCATTCTCCAAGCAAAACCATCAGTCAAAAACCCAAACCAAACCGCTTTAACGAATATGCGTCTGCTTACATGATAAAAGTAGGTCTAAACGAGGCAGATAAATTGAAATTTTCTGAAACCAAGAAAAAGGTTACTGAAGAAAGGCATAAGACTGAAAAGCACGTAGAAGAACACAAAGATATCGAAGAGTTTTCGACTACTAAAAATGTAACTAAGAGGACCTCTTCTAAAGATGTCATAGAAGTTATCCAAACAAATGGTAGTAAAAGAAACCCGATACCTGAAAATAGACAGAGTCCAGAACGCCAATCCCTGCGTCGGGAAAGATTTCACGAAAGGACGCCTAGCCCTGACCAGAAACATTCCACGCAGTACAAAAAATCTGAACCTATAAAAAAAGAAACTATTATAAAGACTGTGTACGAAGAGGAGAAAAAGACACCACAGAAGCATACTCCAGAAGAAAAACCATCCTGGATGACTAACAGGAACTTGAAGAAGATTACATCTGAAACTCGTACCTTTAGTACTAAAAAGATTGAGGATAAGCCTAAGTATAGGGCACCGAGTCCCTCTAAGGTGATTTCGAAACCTATTGACGTGATCACATCGAGCTATGGGCCAGGGCCATTAGATGCTGAAGGGAAACCGCTATTTGGTATAAAGGCTCTGAGGAAAGGTGCTAGCAACTATCAAGGTAAATCATTTTATTTCTTTAATTCTTCTACATCATTATCTTGGAATTATATTTAGCACCCACTTTCTAGCTATATCGTCTCTAATATATTGTAAGTTCTCTCCGACATCTTTGTTAGTGACACCATTGACACGTTTTGCAATCATTGACACCATTGACACGTTTTGCAATCATCCCTCATCGTCGTGTAACTGCCTCTGATGCCGTTTCCTTGTAGAAAAGCATTGCTTGACAATTTGTTTCTAAGTCTTCATTTATTTGTTTTTATTATTGATATGGTCACGGATTACAAAAAGTTACCACCTCAAGTGGTAACGTGTTCTTACTAGAAAATGGTAGAAACAGAAAGATTTTTTTTATATCACCCAGAATGACGTGTACCTACTACAATAGGCTCACGATGGGAAATAAAAGAATGGGAGAAAAAATAACGTCATAATTGGTAAAGTGGAACCTGGGTCCGAAGCAAGGGTATCAGATACATAACAACAAACGTATCTGTAAATACCTATCTTAGATAATATAATAGGAGCACAAGATATCTTGAATGATTCACATAAGCATGTATCACTGTACAAATATTGTCACAACTGAAATACCACCTCTATGGGTATTTGTCTTGAAGTCCTAAGTACAGTTGTAGTAAAAGTGGTGACGGTGGCATGCTTAGAGCTTTGTGAACAACAGGTTTCTTATTTTATGTGAATTGCTTGTGTTGTGAAATTGGGTAAGCAGAATGCTATAACTAAAAATAAAATAATCCATGCTTTAGACAACAGACTGTGTCTCAAATGTGAAGAGTTCCTTTATGAATTACTATCATTTCATTATTAGTATTTGACTGCCTACGTGACGCGGTGGGCGTGTGTATCCGACTGCTACGCAAAAGGTCGTGGCTTCGATTCCGACCCAGAATATAAATTTGTGTGATGAGAACGATGGTTTATTCTGTGTCTGGGTGTTATTTATCTATAATATGTATAAATAGTCCGAAACTACCAGGACTTTAATTGGTCGTGGTAATTAGTGTCTATCACATAAGACCTTTAAGCCTTTTAGTTACCACGTCACTAAAAATGCAACGGGTTCAAAAATTCTTCCAAATTTAACATCTAAAATAGACATATTTTATTAAATTTATTCGGCCCTTTATATCTACCCCAGTTCCGTGCTTCGGAAGGCACGATAAGCCGTTGGTCTCGGTTGCCAATAAAATGGCAGTCATTAAGCCAAGTTGAAGGCCTTACGGGCGGCTTAAAAAATTTCAACAGCAGGTCGCCGCAGCCTGCATCTGTCCATTTCAACACGGCAATGGGCTCACCACCTGTTACGGGGACAAAAATGCATACGGTGAAATGTGGGCTTTTAATTTGCCTCTGCCTACCCCTTCGGGGATAAAGGCGTGACAATATGTATGTATGTAATATGTATAAATTTAGAAATATATAAGTACGTTTATCAGTTATATGGTTACCATAGTACAAGCTCTGCTTAGTTTGGAATCAGATGGCGTTGAGTGAATTGTCCCAACGATATTTATTTATTTATCTAGAATTTCGCGTATGTTTCGCTGATTAAAATTATATAATCCCTCCATAAACACGCAATCTCCAATCAGTGTTCACTTTACTCTGTTTAAGAATACAAATGTGTTTATCAAAATAGTAATGACAACGTTATTATTACTATACCTACTTAATTTCAAGTAAATTTAAATTTTCCTCTCAGGTCTCTTTATAGCGCTTGCAGACACGCTTGCTCAGGGTTCTGTAGACGATCACTGCGTTATGCATTTTACCCTAGTACTTTTACGGAAATTGTTTGTTCCTTGTCTATTTTTTGATACTGGTTTATCAAAGTATAGTTCTCAATGCTATTTCCTTGACAGTGAAGGGCACGGTAATACGTCAAGAGTACCATTCCCGCAACGGAGGCGAGCCTGAGGGTACTGTCTCCGTGACAGCCTACTCCACGGAACCAGAAGAGCTGGAGAAACTCCTGCAGCGCCAGGGAGAAAAACCGTCAAGGATACATGGACTTGCGGCAATAACCACAACTAAGAAGTTTGGTGGTGATACTGGGACTACGTTAAAGGATATTCATGGGGTAACGACGTTTGATTTAAAATAGCCATATTTTAAATCGAACGTTTTCTGATTATCGAACGCGAGTTAGAAAATATATTAAAAAGTAAATGTTTAAATGATGTTATATTTAAAAAAATAAAACAAAATCGCTAAACTATGTGTTGCTGATATTTGGGCACTGTTGCAAGCCCTAATATATTTAGAAATATAGAAGAATGTTTATATTGTCTAGATCCCATTCTACAAGCTTATATTAGTTTATTTTGGGCTAGATAGCGTAGTGTAAAAAAAATGTCCCTCAGTATCTATTTATATTACCCGACTGGTAGAAAGGATGGGTAATAAAAATCTATATATCTCACTCTTTAATTCATTTTCTAGAAGGAGGAACGCGCAGCCCTAGATAATTTCACACACAGCGACCGCAGAGTCAGCGACACCACTATAGAAAATGTATCAGAGAGTTACAGCAGCAGACATGAGATAACACAAGACACCAGAAGCTTAAACACTAGAAAAGAAGAGATTGTGGAAGAGACCATAACGGACAAGACTAATAGTGGAACAGACAGGATGCAAAAGAGAGTCGAGAGGGCTGAAAAAGGAGAAACGAAGGGAGATAGAGTTCAGAGGAAAGACAGACCAGACGATAAGAAGCCTGTGAGACAGAGCTCTGTGAAGTCTCTTACTGAAAAGTACATCACAAAAGCAAGTAAGTAGCGTCTTTATATTGAATCCAGTTATGTGTGTGTGCATATCTATAACAAAACATTAACATAAGAATTTTCAAAATATCTTTGGAGTTGAAACTATTCAGCTGTTTGAATTGTGCGAGAATATTGATAGGTCAGTCAGTTATAGTTTCCTCATGATCTTGTGTTCTTTTTTATGTAAAGGGCTTTTTTATGTTATCGGCAGTTCTTTTTTATGTAATCGGCAGGACTTTTGTATGTTATCGGCAGTTCTTTTTTATGTAATCGGCAGGACTTTTGTATGTTATTGGCTGTTATTTTTTTATGTTATCGTCATTGGATTGGTCGGATTGAAAATAATTTATCAGTCGCGCCTTCATCATAGCCCGACATATGAGTGGACTGCTGCATCTTATTGGTTAGATTAGGGAAATTTATTTGTCTGAAGACTACATTGTTTTGTTCTACATCCATGGCTCGTACTTGTGTATGTTTTTTAGTTGTCTAGATCCTACAGCACAAGCTAATATTACCTTGATTTAAGTTAGATGGCGTCATGTAAACATTTCTATAGATTTCATTTCAGTTTTTCTTTTTAATGTTTTATGTATGTCGTTTAAGATCGATGGATCAAGCTACTGTCGACACTTTACAGAGCACTGCCACAGTTAGATCATGTCGCATCCGCCATTGTCGGTTATTTCAAAAGATTTCACTTTCTATCGATTATTTCATACTTGTTGTACAAAAACGTGATGTTTTAACAACGCAGTACCGATTCAATTGTTAACTCGTAACTATACTCTTGTCGTTTCTCTAGTAACTAAATAACTAAAAGTCCTCTCAGTAACTATTTCTACATAAAGGAACTATTATTATATACGTTGTTTGCCAACGGGGAATTCAACTCAGCCAGGTAGACGCGAACTATCCGGCCGTGTATTTTAGCGTCTATTTCATTTATTTCATAAATAAAGCCATACTTAAAAGGTGCTAAAAACACTAGAATGATAAAAAGGTAGTTTTACCACAGTACATAAATGTGCAGTAAGGAAACTAGGCCTAAAGCTAAAATTCCGTATCTATTCTCCACAGAAGCGTTAGCGTAGTCTAAGTAATATAAAATCGAATGTTTTTATATAATTAATTACGTCTGTATCTGAGTCTATATCTATATCATAATATTTATATTTTTAGAATAAAGACTAATTGACACCCGCGGCTCTGCCCGAGTGGAGAAGTTTTCCAGTTTCACACAGGAACTTGTGTTGGTTAAAAAATAAAAAGTAATTATAATATTTACTTCTTTATTTTTACACAGCGCCATCTAGCCCAAAGCTAATATAGCTTGTGTTATGGGATCTAGACGACTGATAAACATATTTATATATTTCTAAATACATACATATTATACATAGCAAACACCCAAACTCTGAAACAAACGTTTGTGGATCACACAAATATCTTTTCCGACCCGGGAATCGAACCCTGGACCTCAGACGCGGCAGTCGCATACACTACCACTGGCCCACCGAGGCAGATAAAGGTAGGCTATGTGTGATTCTGATGTGTAAGCTTTATTATCGTAAAGTTTCATCAAAATCCATTCAGTAGTTTTTGTGTGAAAGAGTAACGAACCTTCATCCATACATTCTTACAAAATGTTCCCGATTCGTTTGTTTTCGTTTTTTAATTTATTGAATATAGGATATTACGAAATTTTGATTTACTGTTTGATTGCTACACAACTACTACTGAAAAAATTTTGATGAATTCCGATTCGAAGATAGGCGGGACTCTGAAAACTTTTAGAGTAAAGATACGACCAAATTTCCTGCATTTCCTCTAAAATACAAATCATATCTTAACGCGAGTGAAGTGGCATGCCAAATCTAGTTATAGATAAAGACTACGATTGTGTGATATTTAATTATTTACATCACCCTCAACCTTCCGTTACCGAACAAAACGGGTGGGGCAGAGATCTCACACTGTGGACACCATCGCGCCCAAAGCCGAGAGATTCCGTAGGTCTTTCTTGTGTCGCACCACAAAAACATGGAACTCTCTGCCGGCGCACGTGTAGGGTTTAATTGTAAGTGGAGGGTCCACTTACAATTGTGGGTCCTTTAAGAGAAGTGTGAAAAAGCACAAGTCTAGGCTGTCAACCTAAGGGTCACTATTGGATCCCTATCGACTGGGATAGCGGCTCTCAATCACGGGTCGTCGTCGTGGCTTATCAGGTATGTGACGCCATTTTGACGTGACCAATATATATTTAAAAAAATCTTTTAAGAGCTGCGTTTCGAGTAGTTGGATTTTCCCTTTTTAAATTTAATTAAGATCGTTTTATATCGCGCTTTGGCCTGTTGATGTGTGGCATTAGATTACGGTTAATTTTGTGGGTCTGTTGACCTCTGAGTCACTCACAGGATACGACAAATTAAAGTTAAATTGCTGCTTTTCCATCTCACAGACTACGATAAAACACTTATATATTCGTATAGCAAATTAAATCTATACTAATATTATAAAGTTTAAGAGTTTATTTTTTTGTTTTGTAAAATTGTGTACAAGTGAAATTCAAATTGAAAAAATTGTTTTGTTTTGGATAGCCCATTTTTCAAGAGTCGCTAGAGGTTACACGTCATGCTATGCACCTACGAGAGCGGAGCAGTAATCATAACCGCAAACGAAACGGGAACATTTTGTAAGAATGTATGGATGAAGGTTCGTTACTCTTTCACACAAAAACTACTGAATGGATTTTGATGAAACTTTACTATAATAAAGCTTACACATGAGAATCACACATAGCCTACCTTTATCTGCCTCGGTGGGCCAGTGGTAGAGTATGCGACTGCAGCGCCTGAGGTCCGGGGTTCGATTCCCGGGTCGGAAAAGATATTTGTGTGATTCACAAACGTTTGTTTCAGAGTTTGGGTGTTTGCTATGTATAATATGTATGTATTTAGAAATATATAAGTATGTTTATCAGTCGTCTAGATCCCATAACACAAGCTATATTAGCTTTGGGCTAGATGGCGCTGTGTAAAAATAAAGAAGTAAATATTGTATTTACTTTTTATTTTTTATAAGAAGTATGCATGCATCGCGAAGCCTGGCGATCTGTCCTCTCTGACTACCCCGTCAGGGATACAGCGTGAAGATAGTTTATATTCAACAAATGCCTTGTTGTTTTGAACTATAGCCGTGACCCCGATAACATTATGAAAACGTTCAGAATAAGAATTACTTGAAGGTCTATCAGGCTTTTCTTCTATGGAAATCAGTTTCGTGTAACGCATAATCATAACGTAACGAAAACGCACGCGAACCCGTTACCACAAGCCTCCTTATGTAATAACTTTCATACTTTCATATTGCACCGAACGCGTTAACGTTTTCAGTATGCATTTAGCGCTCTGACTTGCCCCACGAGGCCGACGGTGAACGAAATATTTGTTTTGATAAATAACTTGAAGTTTATTAAAAATGGATCAGAATAATAATTGTGGATATAATTTTAAGTTGTTATTAAGTATTTACCAAAAGTTGGGTGAGTTTATTGTTTATTTTGTTATCCTTCCTTATTTTTATTCGATAATTCAACAAATTGTCAATCACATTTTTTTTAATTCTATACATGTTTATTTTATAATATTGGTTTTTTAAATTTATTTTGTTAGTTAATGTCATGCGACTTAATTTCATAGGTACTGTTTTTATCGTGTGGACTCCTTCCGACTTAAATCACACGGTGTCCTTCCATCAGCCTATAGCCGGAGGACCCGGGTGAAAATATCCTATCTTAGAGAATTTCTATGATAATTATATCATAGAAATTCTCTCAAAAGAGATTTGAATCAAATTTGGAACACAGATAGGTATTAACCTATCTGTGTTCCAAATTTGATTCAAATCTCTTCAGCAGTTTGGTCAAACAATCATCCAGTGAGTTGCCTTTTATAGCGAGTTGTGTCTTTGCGCAATTGAGGTTTTCAATTTTATGTTCTTGTCTAAAAGTTCTTTTCCTACTTCCTCAAATTACCTTCTGATTAATTTCTTTGCGGGTTCCAACACATGCTAACTTCTCCTGAGACTTCACCGAGATCGAGCTCGGTGTAACTTTTCTGGTGTTTTGGTTATTGCTGTAGATCCTGGTTTACAGGAGTCACAGTAATGGGAATGCGGGTGGGATTAGTCCCAATAAAAAAAAAGAATTATCTTGTCTGAAAGTTTTTTAAAAGTAAAAATGTAAGGAAAATTTTAATACTTATGTATGGATCCCGAAGCCTGGCGATCTGTCCTTTCTGATTTAATCCTATTGTCTGCCTCGGTGGCGCAGTGATAGTGTAAGCAACTGCCGCGACTGCGGACTCGGGTTGGTTCCTCTGTCGGAAAAATATATTTATGTGATCCACAAATGTTTGTTTCGGAGTTTGGGTGTTTCCTATATTTATATGTATAATATGTATTTATTTAGATATATAAGTACGTTTAGCAGTCGTCTAGATCCCATAAGACACAAACTTATATTAGCTTACATTGGGCTAGACGGTGCTGTGTAAAAAAAAAGTCCCACATTATTCAAATGTTATAACATTTGGGTAACAGAACATCAAAGCATTGAAGTTGTTTGTAAGGAGTTTGCTAAAAGGACATTATATCCTGAAAACTTACGAGTAGGTATTTACACTCTAATACACCTGATTCAATCCAGGAAAAAGGCCAAATAGAATCTCTAGCACTGAGATTCTTATATATACCTTAGTACTATTAGTTGTCTTTGCCGACAAAAGAGCGGTGAAGGACTTGTTGACATTTTTTCCAATATTACAATGAGCGATTGTGTTTATGGAATCATCATACACAAGTGTTGTGTATTTGTGGTTTGTTCGGAATGCGGTGTAGCGAATCACAGACAAATACTATGTATTTATTGGTACAAACAATAGCCGTATCATATTTTACTTGAAAATGTGAGAGTATACACGTTTGCTGTGTACTCATATCTCTCACTCCTAGTTGTAAGTACTACTTCGTAATACGGGACAACTGGAGCTGCAATGAGTCCAAAACGTTTATAAAAATAAGTATTTTTAATACCACGAATAGTATCTTTACTTCTATACGTTTTTTTTTATAATATATTACGCTCAGCTTATCTCAGGAACTACTAGTCCGATTTGAAAAATTCTTCTTATGTTTGATAGCCTATCTTATCGAGGTAGGCTATATATCATCACGCTGCTACCCTGAAGAGCGAAGCAGTAACCATAAATGTCAACAAATCGGTCAAATTTTCGTACATTATTGTAAAAGTAATAAACGACGAGATTAAATAGGTGTGAGGGGGGTTCAAAATAAGTCACGGGCCGAGTAATCTAATTTAGTATGTAGTATAATACCTCAATCAATAGTTAGTACTCTTTGCCCGAGGATTAACAGCTGTCACATGTTAATCACTTGTACAAGAGTCAAAGAAACTATTTACCACGATAGATGTGAGCCATAGCGGTCTTGAGAAGCTGAAACGTATTGAGGTGCCAGCTCTAAAGTCTTCAATCTCAAATAAAATCTTAGATCCCTTTTACAAACATCGGTTATAGAGTAGAGAGAACCACTTGCTACAGTCAAGAATTACGAGGTTATTAGGTTTTTTGTAACTCATTATTATTCCAAAACGTGTTAAAAATATGCAGCTGGTTCGGTAATGTGCATTTCATTGATTAAGGCCCAATTCTACTAGAAGAGTTTTCACTTAAATTGTAGTTTAAACAGCAGTAAAAAAATATTGATTAATTGACAATTCCTTCTTAGCAATTCCTTCTTCTACACTAATTTGTATCAATAGTGCACATCAAGAGTCGTGTATTCTTTAAATCTAGTGTTTTCGTTTAGAAATTAAAAGTAATTATTTAAAATTCTGAAAGTAGTACGTAAATAAATTTTAGTCAAATTTATACTAATTATAAAATGGCTAAAATATATTTGCTTTACTGTCAATGTTACACTTGCAATGATAATTTTTGGTGAAATTAATGTGCTCTGGTTGAATTCAAGGTCATTTTTATCTGTTGGGCTTCGAAATTTATCAAATACTATATTTATTACAAAATATTTACGATATTGATTTTGTATCTACAAAAGATTTAAATTTTTTTTTTTTAAATCAGTTGATGCTTCTACTTGTTCACGTTCAATATAATAAAACGTCTAAACTTTTTTTTATAAGTCCTTTATAAGTCGAGTCTTGGGTATTATTTAATTACTAGCTGAAGTCCGCGGCTTCGCCTGTGTCATACTTCGAACCCACATTAAATGCCATCGTTTATAAATATTTCAAAAATATAAGAAAATTTGCCGATTTGTAAACATTTATCATTACTCCTCCACTCTCTTGGGTAGAAGCGTGACAATATTTTAAATAGCCTCAGCCTTTTTCGGTAAATGGCTATCCTACACAATTTTTTTTTCATTTAGAACCAGTTGTTTCTGAAAGCAACGCGTACAAAATAAACAAACTTTGCAGCTTTATCTTGTAGTATATGAATATATATATATATATATATATATATATATATATATATATATATATATATATATATCCAGTTCTTATAACATTTGCAGAGCCTGTCACAAAATTATTGTTATCATCTAATCCCTTATCTATGTAGAATGTAGATACATTCCGATCCTACTCGGGCAATCGGCCAAGTCAATGTGGACTGTTTTGGTGATAAGCCGTATCTTCTTATCTATTATTCTCTAAGATCTTCCATCTAAACTATGTAACATGTTTGATACGATTTTAACTGTTTATACTGTTTTTCATTTGCGAGCGTTTCCATGCTTCGGAAGGCATGTTAAGCCGTTGGTCCCGGTTGCCAGTAACATGGCGGTCGTTAGTGCAGGTTGAGGGCTTTATGAGCGGCTTGAAGGATTTCAAAACCTATAGTAATTGATAACTTGTTAACAAAATATACAAGTAACCTTAATTACTAGTAAAAATACTAAAATAAACTAAGGCTACAAAAAAAGGTACCTAAATTAACAAGAAGAAAACCACAAATCCAATAGATATCCATCATAAAATTTCTCAAGTGTTAGCATCTTCAGAAGACTGGCAGCAACGCTGGTTTCTTTTTCGCACAAAGGATAATTAATGCTATGCGTAAAAAATATATAAACAATTTAGAATTTGAGAGAACTAAAACGCTCCTGTGACATAATTTTATACTATGAAAGGATACCTGCATGAAAACATTATCGCAAAGACTCTAAAAGGCGTTGACAAAAAACTTGAAGTTCAAGTATAAGTACGGAATATGTAAGCGACCCAGTGGAACAGTCATGTCGTTAATGAGCTCGTCAAGTTCGTAGACCTCGGTTGAGTCATCCCACACTTGCATGTTGTTAGGCAACTCATTGACGAGGCGCAACTGTGTGTACACGTGAGTCCCACGGTTGCAACACCGCTACTTATTGTTTTAGTTTGAAGATTCGCCTTAGTATTTCTATTGTGTTTCTTGAAAGGTTGTATGATATTTTAAGGCAGCATTCTACCAAATATGAATAAAGAAACTATAATGAAAATATAAATAAAAGCTTGAAACTTTCTTCTTTAAAAAAAGTACAATGATATTGCGATATGCGTAACGTAAGCGCTCGTGGCCCTGCGGTCTCATTGTTCTGTAAACGACCACTGAGTTACGCAACTTTCACTATGGCTGGTCCTCGGATGGGTGACCACTTTGTGGCATTTACATTTGCGAGCGTTTCCGTGCTTCGGAAGGCACGTTAAGCCGTTGGTCCCGGTTGCCAGTAAAATGGCAGTCGTTAAGCCTGGTTGAAGGCCTTATGGGCGGCTTGAAAAGTTTCAACAGCAGGTAGTTACAACCTGCGTCTGTCTATTTCAACACGGCAATTGGCTCACCACCTATTACGTGGAACAGGAATCCACACGGTGAAAAGTGGACATATAATAGGCCTCTGCCACCCCTTCGGGGATAAGGCGTGATGGATATTTATGAATACAACTAACTATGATAATGATAAAATATAATTAAAAAACAAAGAAACTAAACTTATATATACAACACTACAATACACGCGTCGAAAAATTCCTTCGCATCATCGCTGATCGGAAACGTACCCACAAGACTGGCAGCATTGCCACGTTGAATGGCAATGCTACTTCTTTGTGTAAGGAAATAGTCAGCCTTCTTCTCATCTCGTGAAGCGTCGATTAGCCGCTTTGCTAGATCTTTCTTCTTTTAAGTTATAAATTTAAGAATATTGTAACAGTACGGCATTACAATAATTCTTGTAGTAGCAACCATATTTGGGACAAATTAATAGCAAATTGATTGAAGGCATATTTTATGATTTTCCTATACAAATTTTGAACATTGAAAGCACTCCATAGGAATTTCTAAATAAACTGTGTTCCAAATTTGAGTCAATTCCGTTTTGAGGTTGTTTTATATAGTAGACTAGCTGTGCCCACGACTTCGTCCGCGTGGAATCGTAATTTTAGATGGTATTTTTTATTATTCTTCTAATAAGACACATTGCAAAAATAAATTACATTTTTATATCATATAAAAAAAGTAGCCTATGTCCTACTTCCTCACGGTTCAGTGGTTTTGATGTAACAGACAGATTAACTTTCGTATTTTAGTAGGGAAATATAATAATATGTCAATCTACAATACTGTTGAAAAATATCGCAATACGGAACCGCACAATATTATTGTTAATAGCTGTGCCCGCGACTCCGTCAGCGTGTAACTCCTTGTGTGTTATTGGTAATATTGTGTAGATCACGTTCAATGAGGCTTAAGTACCTATAGAACGAAAATACTTCAGCGCAAAGCTTCCGGGTAAACTATGTTGAAAGTTGACCCGTCCGGCACGTGAACATAAAGATTTCTAGAACTGCTAACCCGGGAAGGAGCGACGCTCAACTGACCATGCAAGAAACAACTGACACCAAGATCTACTCCAGCAACACGAAAGTCTGCCCTTGAGCCTTATTAATTGTCATTGCATAGCACACCGATACTGGGAATTGCGTTATTATAGATTGGAATGCAAAATTATTTGGTATTATGGGAATTCTAGGAATAAAGACAGTTTCTCCTGCACCGCAACCTGTTAAAATTTGAACCTCGATTATATTTTGTTGCAACTGGGTTACTTTTAGCCGAGTTCCATTGCAAAGTTGTGGTGAGCTTAAATTTCGGGGCAGAATAATCGGAATTCTAATTTTTAAACAAACTTCATGAGAAGTAAGTCCGGGCATATTTAAAGAACTTAAAAATTCTATCGGGTAATTAGTGGCTTCCTGTTCATCGACCATTCTATTTATTGAACTATATACTTTGCTTTCCCCCTGTATATTCGACAGTTTTTTGTTATTAATCTTAAATGCCTGGTCATTGCGAGGAGTTAAAATGGATCTTTCGCATAGCCAAGAATTGTCCCTATTAAATTTATTTGTTACATCACCGTAAACCGACGATATAAGATGTGGTTGGGATTGCACTATACAACATAACTCAGGCGTCATTATAAGTTTTCCTTGGTGTAGTTGTGGATAGGTACCTTCACCAATCTTTAATAATGTATCAGAAAATTGACAATCATCCGGGTTATCTCCAGTTCTCACTTGCATGTTTATAGTCAAATGCACCGATTGTATATCACGCCACAAATAAGAGGTTTTCGGGCAAGCCCTAACCTCATCGTCTCGGGTTCCCCGTGGTATTGGCAGTTAGGTTTGTCGGAAATCACCACATAATAAAACCGTGATACCGCCGTTGATCATTTTGTCTTATATCCTTAAAGTTCTGAATACTGCTTCTACTCCTTTTGGATTGGCCACCGTACATTCATCCCATATGATTAAATTACACTCACGTAATACTTTAGCTTTGTCGCTATTTCTTGAAATACTACAGACTGTTTACACTGGTGATTGATGGCACTTGGTGGAACTTGCTACACATCTTGAACTGCAAATAAACTGCACATATTATATCAAAATAAAAAAATAATATGTGCTAACCTTTGAAAATGCCGTAAGGCGAAACCGGTCAGGTTTAAGTAATAAATAAGTGGAATAGTACAAGTGTTTTAGTTCAAGATGAAATACTACAGGTTGGACTTTCCGTGCGATATAAATCAATTGGTATTTTAAACATAGTGTGAGCTGTTCTACCTCCTTGTACCAATGTTGCAGCTATACCTGATGAAGCTACGGCAAAAGCAATTTTACGCTGATTTCGAACATAAGCTAATATTAATTTAGTCATAAAGGTTTTCCCAGTTCCTCCAGGTGCATCTAAAAACCATATTGTTCCCAAATTATTCTGAACACTCTCGCACACGCGATCATAGACTGAACGTTGTTCTGCTGTCACCATTGGGAAACCGTTTTCTAATGTTGCCAGCAGTTCCATTGAGTTGTAACCAATCTCTGCGGAATCTTCCCTATTGGAAACCTCTCCGACTGAGGTTGGTGTTGGCAAACCATATTCACAGAGTGATTTACCGCCTACTGCTGTTAAGTCTTCCTGAAGAACTAATAAGCACTGGTTTATGGCAAGATCACGATAATTATCATTAGTTGCGCCTTCGTCATTGTGACATATATTCCGAAGAAAGTCTTCTGCAAATTTAGTTTTTATATTTTTTCCATAATTGTACAGCATCTGACAAATTACAAAATGTGAGTAATGTTACAAATAAATGGCGTAATCGTCGTAGATTATCACTAACACAGGATTGTGCTAAAGATTCTCTTTTATGGAATAGTTAATAATGTTAACTTTTTTAATTAGGGATGACTGAGATTGTCAAAAACGTAAGAGTAGACAAATATAATCAGAAAGCTTCGATCTGCTAATCTATCGGGAGTTACACGTGTTATTGTCAGTCAACCATAAAAGATAGACATATGCTGTCGTGGGATATTTTTTATATAATTTTAAGGAGAACATTTCCTTCATACATGATTTCTGTGTAGCTTTAACCATTAAGGTTGCACACGCGACGGAAGCTTAAAAAATGGAGTAACTTCTCCCGTTTTCGCAACATTTCCCTTCACTGCTCTTCTCCTATTGATTGTAGCGTGATGAAAACCACGCTCTACTATAACCAGCTCAGGAGTATGAAAAATAATTGTACCAAGTTTCGTTAAAATCCGTCGAGTAGTTTTTGTTTCTATAACGGTTATACAGACCGACAGACAGAAATTTTGCTGATTGCATTTTTGGCATCAGTATCGCTCCCTAATCATCCCCTGATAGTTATTTTGGAAATATATTTCATGTACAGAATTGACCTCTCTACAGATTTATTATAAGTATAGACAAATCAGTACACAATACTTAATGTGAGTATCAGTGGAAATAAAAGTATGCGATCGGTGGCAACACTTAGGTAAAGTCTGAACCGTATCTTTTTGTCATAGATTGTATAGAATCATTAAGAGGAATCACAAATTTAGTTTTTTTTACCGATTTGAAATAAGGATGCTCGTAGCGGTATAAGGAGATATAAAGATGCCGGAGAACATTACAAAACAATGCTAACCGTATGACAAAAAGCTAATAAAACTAACCTTGAAATAGCGTAGTTTTCTACTGAATAGTTACATAATTTGTGAGCGTAAAATGGTCTGAAACTGTCATCACTTAGCAGCCCAAGCTGCAGTTCGCTGTTTTACAACAAAATATCACCATATACCCTAATATAAAGAGAAGTTATTCATAACTCTATACGTTGTCACCAGATGAGAGCTCCAAAGCTGAGCGGGCGACGTACCCCAAGGCCGGGCTGATCCTCCGCACCGCCACTTTGAAGGACAGTGTATCCAGCGACTCCTCAGCACATGCCGGTGAGTTTTTATAGCTCTTACTCTTACTTAGAGGTTATAAGAGATGGATGAATGGATCAGGTATGACATCAGGCTAAGTATGACATCAGTTGTCATACTTTGTTCAGCGGTACAAGATAGCAGTAGAGGGATGTTTACCCAACCGAAGATGATTAGCTGACATTTATGTTGTTTCTTATGAGGTTGAGAGATAAGTTCTATTAAACTACCTACTACCAACTATGTACTAAAAGTCTGTAGTACCTACATGTTGCTGCAGACTTTATATTATTACTCAACCACTGAGGTGGTCGGCAGTTAATTACATTAACCTGTAAAGGTGAAAAGCTGATAAAGTTGCGGTCAATTAAATATTGTCGTGTCGTGTGTCAAATAATACAATTAGGCAGAATAGTCTCGTTATGTATACCTATTTAATATCTCGTTGAGGTATAGTAGAGTATTGTAAAATTATATAGGGTTCTTTTAGAGCCAGTAAAGTTTGAAGTAGAACAACTAAGATTTTTTATATTTCAACAGCAAGTAGCGGCAACCTGCTTCTGTCTATTTCAACACGGCAATAGGCTAACCATCTATTACGTGGGATAGAAATATACACGGTGAAATGTGGGCGTCACTTTTATCCCTGAAGGGGTGGCAGAGGCATATTACTTTGCCACCCCTTCAGGGATAAAAGTGTGATGAATCTAGAGTAATATCTAGTATATAGGGTGGCTGAGACCAAGTGTTATAAAATGAAAACGCTGTAATTTTATTCATTTACATTTTTTTTATTGAAATTCCGTGGAATATGATAAAAACATATTACATTTTATGAAAAACATGTTACTGCTCGATATCCTTTGATCCTTTGGCTCTGATTATTTAATACAGTCTTCCATAGAAAGCATTGCATGCTGACCGAACGTGGTCTTGCGGAATTTTATTCCATTCTCGAACAAGAACTGACTTCAATGCATCAACACTTTCGTATTTTTTAGTGGACTCCTTACTCTCCAAAATGGACCATGTGGAGAAATCCATGGGATTCAAGTCCGGTAAATGTGGTGGCCATTCTTTCGACGAAATCAGCCGCCTGTGTCACTCGAGCTTTGTGTGACGGTGCCGAGTCCTGTTGTAATGTCCAACGGTTCGTACCAAAGTGTTTACGTGCCCAAGGTAGCAAAGCATCGTTTAGGATCTTTTGGCGGTACACCTCTTGGTTTACCTTGACTCCCTGTTCGATGTAATTCACAGGAGTGCGTCCATCCGCAGTCACTGCAGCCCAAACCATAACAGAAGCTGGTGATTGCTTGCGCATGGCAACTCTTGCGTCCAAATTATCGTTGGACTTGTGCTCTAACCAAACACGATCATTTTGTTTATTCACATACTGTTGAATGGTGAAAATTTTCGTAAGATCTTGAACTTTTTGTATCTTATAGGGCTTCAAGTGTACTTCATTTTTTAATATGGTTTGAATGCTGTATCGTAAAACATGCAGACGTGCTGCTAATTGATTGGCACTTTGACGAGGATTTCGTTGGTTTTTTTTTTTTTTTATATATCTAGCTCGCCAAAATGACGCCGTCCGCCTGATGGAAAGCCATGACGACATCTAGCGAATTGAGGGCACTCTCTTAGTCTACATGACTACTGACAGCGTCCCTCAAGTTGGCGGCCCAATGATGTGCCTCTTCACGCTCCGCTTGAAGAACCCGGGATTGTAAGAGGAAGGAAACACGTGCGCTGGCAGAGCGTTCCAGGTAACTATAGTTCGACAGAGAAACGATCTTTTAAATCGTTCCGTTCTGGCGAAAATTCTTTCCACTGTATGGGAGTGGCACTTCTGCCCAGCACGCGTTGTTCGGGAACGAAAAGGAGAGGGTGGGCTTAGGTTGAAGAGCTCTTCAGAACACTCGCCATGGTACATGCGGTAAAATGCAGCCAAGGACGCTATGGTTCTACGCTGCGCCAGCGGCTCAAGTCTTCCTGTTACCTCAGGACAATCTATAATGCGAATAGCACGTCTCTGCATAGCGTCGAGGGCGTCCAGCAAGTACCTCGCGGAATCATCCCAAAGGTGAGAACAGTATTCGACGCAGGGACGAATCTGTGTTTTGTACAACATACATCTCTGCTGCGGCGTGAAAAAACGTCTCACCTTATTCGGGACTCCTAACTTCCGCGAGGCTAGCCCAATACAGCTCTCTATATAAGATTTGTTACTGAGCTCACGACGAACGTCTATGCCGAGGATGTCTAGATTGTCCTTCATTGGTATTGTAGTGTTCTGAAGAGATGGTAGAGGTAGGAAAGGGGATTTTTTAGCTGTGAACGCACACGCCTGTGTTTTTCGGGCATTGAAATCGACCAGGTTTTCAGAGCCCCATCCGGAAATGCGATTCAGAACCAGGTCGACATCAGTCACAAGTTGCCGTCTTTTTTCCTCAATGTCGGCCCTTCCCACTGCTGGACGGGCAGAATAACTCCCGTGCAACGTGCTATCATCCGCATAGCAATGAATGTTCCCGAGGGACAGCATGTCATTGATATGCAGAAGAAAGAGAGTTGGCGACAATACAGACCCCTGTGGTACCCCGGCATTAACCCGCAAAAAGCAAGAAGCCTGGCCATCACAGAGGACCCGCATACGACGCCCTTGTAAGAAGCTGGCTATCCAGCAGCACAATTGAGGCGGTAGACCATATGCCGGCAGCTTGGAAAGAAGTGACGCATGCCAAACTCTATCGAAGGCTTTGGCAATGTCCAGACTTATAGCCAAGGATTCACCGTGCCTTTCCATAGCCTCACCCCAAACATGTGTTACGTACGCTAGAAGATCACCCGTTGACCGTTTGGGCCTAAAGCCATATTGCCGATCATTGATCAACGAGTGATCCTCTAGGTATCGCATTAGCTGCTTGTTGACAATGAGCTCGAACACTTTACAGATAACTGAGGTGATGGCTATGGGGCGATAGTTGGCTGGATCTGAACGATCCCCTTTTTTGGGAATCGGTTGTACGTTCGCTTCCTTCCAAGCCTCCGGCACGTCCCCTGAAGAATACGATAGACGGTACAGACGCGTTAGCGCTGGAGACAACTCGGCTGCACATTTTTGAAGTACCACCGCCGGAATACCGTCAGGGCAACTCGCTTTCCGCGTGTCGAGTGACCGTAGCACTGCCCGTACGTCACATTGTCTGATCACAATATCAGGCATTGTGTAGCCACAATTAGTAATGGTGGGTGGCTGCAGGCCACAGTCGTCGACCCGGGAATTAGCCGCAAAGAGATTTGCAAGCAAGTCGGCTTTCTCTTGAGCTTTGTGAGCCAGTGACCCATTAGGGTAACGCAGCGGGGGCAACGAGGTTTGGCAGAAGTTGGCTTGCACGGCTTTGGCCAGTTGCCAGTATCCACGGCTGCCCGTTGGATGTGACGTAAGCTCTCGGCCCAGCCGCGCGACGCGCTGGGCATCCGCTCTCCTGAAGGCAAGCCCTAGTGGACCTGTTGTACGCTGCCTTGAGGCGGCCTACTTTCGGATCGCGCACCGCCCGAGCCCTGATCCAGGCGCGATACGCCGTCTGCTTTTGTTGAACAGCCTCAAAGCGCACTCACGCCCGAACCAGGGCCGAGTTTTGCGAATGCTGGCGACATCAGTATATGGGATGTAATATTCCATCCCTAAACTGACCTCGCCAGCAATCGCGGAGGCACTATCCGACACAGCTTTGCTTGCAAAGCAGCGCTGACTCCATGGGATGGAAGCAAAGTACTCGCGAAGACCATCCCAATCTACCGACGAGTAATGCCATAATCGCCGCGTTACCTCTACTGCACGTGCAGGAGATGACGCCAGCATGCGAGTCTGCACAACACAGGGGTCGGAGGTGCCCAATGGAGCGCCCACCGACACACTGTGCCGGTCTGGGCGACTCGTCAGCAGTAGGTCCAGCAAAGCGGGCGCGTGGTCTGACCTGTCTGGTATCCGCGTGATCCCGCGTACCATCTGGGTCAGACCATGGGAGAGAGCAAATGCATGGGCGGCACGTCCCGCAAGATCGGTCCTGAGGGACCCCAGCCACTCAGTGTGGTGACCGTTGAAGTCCCCCAGAAACAGCAACTCGGCGTTCGGGAACCGCGCCTGCGCGTCATCGGCCCCCTCGCTGAGGTATTGAAACAGCCTAGTCGTCTCTGCTTCCCCTGTGTGGGAACGGTATACGCACACGTAGATCTGGCTCATGGAGCCATGATCCACGTGCAGCCAAAGGACAGAGTAGGAGGAGTTATCGAGGCAACGCAACCGGCGACAGCAAACATCCACCCTAACGAATACGCACGCCCCTGCTTTATCTCGAAATTGCTCCTCGATGATATAGCCGGGGTAACACAGGTAAGACGAGTCGTCAGGGCGGCGTATTTGTGTCTCCGTGAGGAACATCACAGCTGGCCGTGCGGTCTCAAGGTGGTGGTGGACGGCATCGAGGATTGAGTGGAGTCCACGGATGTTAGTGAACTCCACCTCGAAAGCAAATTTTGCGGGGTTTTGGACGGCCACTGTGATCCTCTTTCTTTTTCTTTGCGTTGCCATTTTCATTTTTTTTTTTTGAAGGAATGTATGAAGTTGTTGCAACATTTGCTGCAGCAGTGAGTGACAAGGCGCAGACGCTAGTTTTGACTATGTATGTGTGGTTAGATGGAAGCCGACCCGCCGGACGGAAGGGCCCCCGTACCCCCCCGAATGTGGTCGCCGGGACCCCGCGCCGGTCACCATCCGGCACGACGATCCACATCGGGATTATGCGCGACCTGGTGGGGCAGCCTCCTGAGGTGGTTAGTCCCAGTTGGGCCCCTGTACTATGCCGCGGGCGGCCAGCGACACCACCGTTTCTACAGGTCTCCCTGGCCGACGGATCGACTCACATCACCCACACTAGACTCCACTAAGCGCCCACTGGTCCCTCGCCTGCTGCATCAAGCGCTGCCCCAGGCCCGGCTGTGCAGCTGCTGAGCCCCTAACGCAACCCAATCGGAGCTGGGTTACTTGGGGGGCCTGACACAGCTGCATGGTGGTACCCCCCCGGACCAACACATTGTACCACCTGGCACCCACACGGAGGTCATACCACCACGTGGATACCCTAAAGCGTCGGAGCCTCGTCTGTTGGTCAGCAGGTGCGCCACTTGCAGGTGAGGTCGCTTGGGCCCCCTAAAGATCTTGGTGGGACCCCTTGCACCCAAGATTTGGATTCGATTCTTCACCTTTCGTATCATTTCTTTTGATGTTGCTGTCTTATTAGGACCGTCTCTGTTGCGTTTGGCGATGCTACCAGTTTCGTTGTATCGAGTTATTATTATTATTATTGAGTTATGGTGCGATATACAAACATTTTATTCACATTAAAATGCTGGAGCTGACGAACTATTGCGGTTTGTGAATTTCCAGTCAAATTCAGTGCAATTACACTATTACGTTTGAATTCCATTACGATTTTATTATGAAGATATTAATTTAGAACAATTCTTTTTTTACCGTATATAAACAACTAACCAAACTTCAATCTGTCAAAAAATTGACGCGCGAAAATGCCAACTACACAAATAACAGCAGAGTGAAGTTAGTAACGTTTAGTCTCAGCCACCCGGTATATGTTTTGAAATTTGTCTGTAGGTCTAGCCCGTACAGACAGTGAACACAGTCTAGCTTCAGTGGAAGACACTGTTGTCACCACGGAGCGGGTCGACGGGGGTGTGCGCACAGTCACCACCACCAGAACCCACACGCACCACTCTGAGCCGGAGGTGATCCACACGGAGCGCTCCTTCCTCGACAGTAACACGAAGGTCACCGGAGTACAGGATATCTTGACTAGGATGAAGAATGCTGACATAGGTTTGTAAATTATATTTGATTTTATTCTACTAAGGCGTCAAAGTAGTACACGACCTACCTGATGATACAGGACACTGTAACTTATGGACGCTTTCAAACCAGAGGCGGTACACTCGCATTGCATGCATGCATTGTATTGTCGGCATGTAGACTACATCTAGAGCGGGTGATCCGCTTCCACCGTTTTCTGTCCAGCGCGTCGCACAATATCGTAAAATTTAGACGACGAGGTTTCTTTTATTTGATCAATAAACAAACGTATATATTTCTAAATACTTATTTATTTATTTATACTTTTTGTACACATTAAATAGTTACAGCAACAAACAAGTAAATATCATGTACAAAGGCGTGCTTAACTCATAGTTGAGTTCTCTTACAGCAAACCCTAAAGATTTTAAAGATTAAGAAAATCAATCAAGGAGTCCACATGTACCTTAAATTACATACAGATACCTTATCTAACTACAGATACACAAATATCTACTAATATAATAACTACATTGGTATATATAAATATATTTATTTTTATTTATTTATTTTTATTTATTTATTTCACACAATTACAAAATCCTCACAGTACATATGCACCAAATCGATATTGTAAGCAATCATCCAAGAAAATAATATAATCTAAGATCTTCTAAAATAAACAAAATTCGCAAATCACCACTGTTCAATTCACAATTCATAGCAATATAATTACAGTGAACAATGCAATTAATATATTCAATGGATCAATCTATTAAACATTAGTTCAGTAAATCAAGTCAGTAAATTAAGTCAGTAAATTAAACAATAATCACTACCAATCATGTCAACTTCGTGATGATAAAATGTCAATTTAATAACTGGGTGATACTTAATAAAATTACTAATTTAAAAATAATAATAATAAATAGGTCAATAAATAACAATGTCAATTATATACAGTTGTTAATTAAAAAATTCATATGTCAATTTAATAACTTGGCGATACTTAATAAAAATACTAATCTAATAATAATAAAAATAAATAGGTCGATAAACAACAATGTCAATTCCATACAGTTGTCGATTTTAAAACTCAAACGTCAGTTTTAATTTAATTATACATAATCCATATCATAGGTACAGTTTACTTGTATTTACAAAATAAATATAATGTCCTTTCACCACTCAGGTTTTTAATATGCAGCATAATTGATTATTAATTTTAAAATGACATTCTGTAATAAGCGACCTTTGTGAATTCATCCAGAGTACAGTTAAATAAGTCAAAGTGTTGAGCCACCACATTTAACAGCCGCAGCATGTATGTATGATATATATATATATATATATATATATATATGTCGCATGTATGATATATATATATATCATACATGCGATGAGTCTAATTCTAGTTTGAAGGGGAAGGAAGTTCTGCAGGCGCTTGAGGGAATGATAGGTTCCAAAAACCCTCCTGCTGACCTCGTTAATATGTGGAGCCCACGACAAATTATTTTCCATAAGTAGCCCCAGATTCTTAACAACGTTAGAGTACGGTACGATAGTTTTATTATACAGAATTGGAGGCAGTGAAATATGGTCAAGGTTGTTGTACAAGTACCTACCCCCAACAATAAGTCCTTGAGATTTGGCTGGATTAACTACAAGACCAAAAGACTTTGCCCAATCACTAATATTCTCAAGGTCCTCATTAATAGCCGCAATGCCTTCTTTAAGTTCTTCAAATTTAAAATGACGATAAAGCTGCAAGTCGTCTGCATAAAGATGATAGCTAGAAGAAATAACTTTAGTGATAGCATTTATAAAAATGGAGAAGAAAAGAGGAGATAGTACGCCTCATCATAACAAACCCTTTTTAAATACATGTTATAGGAAACACCCAAACTCTGAAATCAATATTGGTAGATCACACAAATATTTGTTCCGACCCGGGAATCGAACCTGGGATCACAGCGCGGCAGTCGCATACACTACCACTGCTTAAAAATATCCTAATTTGTATAAACTAAAGCTACATACGTCATAGGGTGATAGCGGGTAGAGCATCCTAACAGTAATATCTTTTTTTTCACAGTGATCCAAGAAGGCGACACTTCAGAAGACATGGAGGCCCGCGCGCTCCTCAACAAGTTCCTGGGAGCCACCGTGCTGATGGCTGGCATGCAGTCCTACGTCACTGAGAAGCCTTCTGGGAAAGTCACCGTCAAACAGGTCAGTTTTAGCTGTTAGAATAATACCTCATTTGTGATTTTCAGGTTATTTACTGAAATTCGAGTATACCAAAAAGTAAATTAAACAACTACAATTATGCTTCGTCTGTACGTTGAACATGTCATTTAGAGAACAAATTAAGCCAATACAATCTCTTACCCCATTTATGTTATACTAGTTGACGCCCGCGGCTCCGCACGTAGTGAACTTTTCCCGTTCCCATTTCCCATAGGAACTTGTTTTCGGGATAAAAAGTAGCCTACGTGTTATTCTGATGTGTAAGTTTCATCAAAATCCATTTCGTAGATTTTGCGTTAAAGAGTGACAAACATCCATTTTTACAAAGTATCGCGTTTATATTATAAGTAGGATAATCCCGGCGAGCTTTGCGTGTAGATACTAGTTCCATAGACAATGTATGTGTAACATCACATTTTTTTTATCTGGTTTTGGGTTTTTGCTAATTTTACTGTTTTTTTTACTAGTTATCCTATTCCGGATAAAGACAAGTCCAAAAATCCAACAATCATAATAATCGACTCACCCGTACTCGAGTTATAAATGGTGTAACTAACACGACTTTGTTATACACACTACCTTACGCCTTTATACTCGTATGTTTAGATAATTATAATGACTGCCTCGGTGGTGTAAGTTAATGAGAAAGAAAAAAAGGAAAGGAAAAGGACTTTATTTAGACTAGTTGACTGAAATAAGTTATACCCACCTAAAAAATAATGGCATCTTGTTGCCTCTCAGCGTGACTTTACAATTATCTTTCAACAATAAAAACAACCATTCTCCTTATAAGGTCATCACCTGACCCGTTGACAGGTCTCGTGTTGTCCCAGTGTCTATTTGCGCACCAGAACCGCAGGTACATTCTACAAACGAGAGAACGAGTGGATCCAAGCGCGTGGCGTGCGCACGCGCATTTGTTGTTTACTTTATTGCATTTACGCGTCAGTCAATTAAGTTAGACTGGAAGTAAACCATTGTTTTATTTGTAAATGCAACACACGCGTGCCCATTTTATTTTGTATCTACAACATATTTATTGCACGGATTTTCTTACACAGCGCCATCTAGCTCAAACCAAGCTAATGGTGCTAATTCTGTTGTTGAAACGTCACTTGAAACCACTAAACTAAATTTCTCTAAATTCTTCTTATTTTTATTGAGAGATTTCCAAATGCTATTCTATTATTATGTCGAACTAAACTTGGTGATATCATAAACAGCAGTAAATTTGTATTTGACATCACTAAAATTCCATTTATGTGATAAAATTCAACAAAACATGTATTTAGATGCCGACTAACTTAGTGATTGAACTGTCTATTTCATTTTTCACTTTTTGTTAAATTTTATCACATAAAATGAATTTTAGTGATATCAGACACATATTTAACGTCAGACAAAATTTAGATGTTTTCTCAGACCTAAATAGGTGACGTCTAATTCTAGTGGGACGTTTATTAATTTAAGTAACCCTTTGAAACGTGAAAACGTGTAAAACGTTGTAACGTGAAATATGTACATAGGCAGTTCAATCATCAAGTTAGTCGGCATGTATTTACATTCGACTGTCTATGTACATTTTTCACGTTACAACGGCAAGTTCTTAATAAAAATAAGGAAATTTTAGAGATATTTAGTTTAGTGGTCTCAACAACAGAATTAGCACCAATATGAGCTTGTGTTATGTGATCTACACACATATCATCGGAACTGGAACCTGAGACCTCAAAACGACAGTGGAATACACTTAGAGGTATAAACTACCACTGCGGCAATGAGGCCATATAGCCACAAAATAAGTAATAGAATAGTTTGTTACTTAACTCTCTGCCAACCAATATCATAACAAAAAAGATCTGATGCATGCGCAGCACCAGTAGAAGATGATAGTAGAAGTCGAGAGTCGAAGGTATAGCAAAAAAGTTAAACATTTTACTTAAACCGGAAAGAAACGTGAGTAACCGATGCGGTGAGAAACTAAATCGTTCACTAATACAATCAACTCCTTGACCCTTTGCCTGCATTTTAGCAAATCTACCATTGCATGCTTGTATTCTCAAAAGTTCCGAAACATAAGTGTCAGGTAGAATACCACTACCCTCCCATACGGTCTAATGAATCTCAACCAGAACCTACTTGGTGTTTCTTCGACTCTTTTCTATATACTATTATAGAGGTTTTATAGGTACGCATTAGTCCACTAATACAATTCAGTGTATTTAAATGGTACCAGCGTAGTATAAAATGTTTCCAATTGGAACACTACGACATTTTCCGTTCCTAAACTGAACAATTCAATAAGACTTTGAAGCTTCAACGTTATGAGTCTGAAAGCCAGTAAATATCTGTCCCAATAAAGTGTAACGCGGCCATGTTAACATTGCCAACTAGCCTACTTAGTATTACAAAGAAATACGGCGTAAACAAAGCTCTTGTATAAAGCCTGTACACGTACATGGTAGACGGGTATTGCCGTTTTAAGCCACGCGTTGTAGCGCGGAAAACGACGAAAATCGTATGCAAAAATAACATGCCCGGTCCGACATTTCACTAAACACAACCTAAAAATGATCTAACACTCATATTATATGAAGCAAAAATGCACCTTCGTGTCTGTGAAACGGGAGGACGTTCATTTGAGATTCTCCTGCGCAATTTTCAGGACTATATTTGGTTTCATGACGTCAGAGTGGATAGCGCGCGCAGTCTGCCCCCAACTCCCGCGCAACCGGCACGCTGCCGATGCCATGAAACTGAAGCTAATTATTCTAAAATGAATCTTATTATTATGACAAAATAGCATTAATTAGTGCAACACAACCAAACACACCCCGGTGTAGATTAGTGATTGAAAGAAACTAAGGATTTTTAAACACATTTCTCTCTACATTTTGTGGTGAGTTTTAGATTCCATTATTTTAATATATTATAATATTACTGTTACTATATAACTATATTTAAGTTTTAATATTTTACAATAAGTATAATATTTCTAGATTTAAATTAATAACATTGCAGTTAACTATGGGCATTTTAATTGATTTTTGTAAAATCAACTTAAACATAAAATAATGTTAATCACCAAACATCAATAGCAGCACAGATAAATTAATATAATTCTTATATAGCAGGTAGCAATAAAATAATATTCAAACGAAAACAACTAGGAAAGCATAATGTGCATTTATACCTCGCAAATGAGATCACAGTGTTCTTATTCTTTTAACCAAATTAATCAAATCAGCCTATGGCAGTCCTCTGCTGGACGTAGGCCTCTTCCAATTTACGCCACAACTCACTGTACTGTGCCTACCGCATCCAGTCCCTCCCTGCAACCTTTTCCACGGTCCATCTCGCGGGAGGTAGTAGTACTGTACGTTTAGTCGCGATCTCCACTCTAGAACTCTTGTTTTTTTTTATACCACTGTGGTGGCAGACAACCTTCTAAGACCCCTTTTGAATAATCTTTTTGTTGAATCTTCTACTGTGGCCAGCCCATTGCCACTTTAACGCGTTTACTCTGCGAACTATGTCGATCACTATGATTCTCTTCTCACTAAACATTTACCTACTCAATTTAAATTCTCTTTGAAGTGGTGGTTATAATATTCATGTTAAAACTTTTTTATTTAAATTTCGTATTGCCATTTATTCTCCATTTATGCGGTCACTCTATATAAGCATATGTCCCTTTAAGCGACTCATCCAATTCGCTAAGGACCAATTCACCTTTATTCATAATCACGTTCCCAATCATACGAGTTGTAAATGTATTACAAGAGCTACCATCGTATCTATCGACCTAGAAAGACCAATACTTGGGGATCGATCTGAAATAAATATGATTTCTACGTCGCAAATGGCGCTGATTGTAAACACGCGCACTAAATTTGGACATGTTCAATATATAGGTTAGTGCGAACTAGGTCATTGATCTGTGGCCTATAATTTTAGAGTTCCGCTTTTCTATACATTATAATCTTTCTAGAATCTATATTATATAACTTAAGATTTCTTCATCTTATCGTTTTCTTAGTTACATAAAAACTCTACAACTACAACTGAGTCATTTATTCTCACTAATTAATTAACTACTTATCTATAAAATTAGCTTTCAGCGCGTTGTTTACAGTGGTGAAACAATTAATTGTTATTTAAAGTTTAAAATTATTAATTATTATTTAAAGTATAATATTATTATTTATTTCATTATTAAATTATTATTTATTGCATTATTAAATTAATATTATTTCATTACTGAAGCGCTCGTGGCCCCGCGGTCTCAGTGTTCTGTAAACGATCACTGAGTTACGCATCTTTCACTATGGCTGGTCCTCGGATGGGTGACCACTTTGTGGCATTTCCATTTGCGACCGTTTCCGTGCTTCGGAAGGCACGTTGGTCCCGGTTGCCAGTAAAATGGCAGTCGTTAAGCCTGGTTGAAGGACTTATGGGCGGCCACAACCTGCGTCTGTCTATTTCAACACGGCAATGGGTTCACCACCTATTACGTGGGACAGGAATCCACACGGTGAAAAGTGGGCATAGAATATGCCTCTGCCACCCCTTCGGGGATAAGGCGTGATGGATATTTATTTATTTATTTTAATTATTTTTCTTTATTGAAATTTTGAAACTTACGTTTAATATTGTTAATATTTTAAACTTTTCATTTCACACAATTAAAACACTTCTTTCTATACCTCATGCTTTAAAATTGATTCAGGATTACTAGGCACTAAGGTGGAAAATACACATGCACTGCTACACTAATCGCCCTTCTTTAGCATGTCGCTATGCCGTAGTCGTGTAAAAAGGCTTCCGTTTCTAACTATGCAGGTACCTTAAGGTAACCGACTAAAATGCATTAGTTCGAGACATGAATGTTTAAAGTGTGTACTATCGATCCCGGCCAGCCTTGACGCGGCCACCTTCCTCAATAAAGAGGTGTTCAAAGGAACACAGCCCACCATTCTTTGCTAGCCTTTGCTAGAACATTGAACCCATAGTATGTACTTACACCACTTCCGCTCCTTTGCCGGTGCAAATTTATTACAAAATACATTACAAAATACATGAAAATTTTACATATATCTAGGACGGAAATTGAGGTCTTTGACTGACATTGGATGTCTATTAAAAAAAAAACAAGATTAGTAAATTAAACTTAATACAAAAACGTATTAAATTACATTCTGCATTGGAATTTTTTGAAAGAATATAGTTATAAATGTATGACAGGTTCTCAAATCTTTGGAAAAAATGATGATTGACCTACTTGTCGTGAGTGGGTTGGGTTAGCTATCATGCACAATGTCATGTCTAACAAACATGCGTCAAACAGAGGTCAAACTTGCGACATCGCGATATTGAAACACACACAAAACTCGCAATGTTTAATGTAAGTAGGAGAGCAGCATGCAGTTGAAATAACACGAGTGGTCGACCCTACCCGTCTTTATTGTATTCTATGGTGCCGATACAAGTGCATCCAACATTTTTATGTAAACTGTTTTTCAGTTCCACTTTATTTATAATCTAACTAATCTAACTCTTAACAAAACATTTAACTAAGAAAACGCGTCTGGAGCACAAGAAAAGGCGAAGGAATGTTTGAGAGATAAGCCATTATCAATGAAAGACCTATAAATCTCTAACTAACTTTCTTCATGCTGTCTGTGCTTCTTCCTTGACGGGGTATTCAGAGAGGACAGGTCGCCAAGCTTTTCGATAATCAACCGTCTTGTACACAGTAAAAACTGGAAAATAACTATTGTGGAATTTTCAAACACAAGCATTATTTAGCTTACATGGAAGTTCCTACTGAAATATATTGTAACAAAATTTGTGACATGAAATTAACATTTTTACTATTTTTTATTTTGTTCACGTCTGGGTATCCGAGTACTTTGACCTTTTCATTTTTGAGCAATCTGCTCACATGGTCTTTATATGTAAGTCTCGGTCTACCCTGACTCTTTCTACTCCTATGAATACCTATTAATAATAATTTTTCTTCTCTTATGAATCTCAAAAGTATTTTTTAAATCTAACCGCTTTTCCATAGATTACTATATTTAAAAAATATCAAGCTCCTCAGTTTTAGGCCACACAATAATGAAAGTCATATTAATTAACAAAACAAATGGATGATACGCACTTTTCAATACTCACATTGCGCAATAATTGAGAGACTGTGCGCTTTCTTGCGTTATGCAATATTGTCACTGTAGGCATTGAGACGTAGGTACATCCGTACATTAAATTAATTAAAGTAAGAACAGTGGTGGAGGTGGAACAATTGTAAGAATCGGCTGCGATACACCGATTATTGTTACACAACACACCAGACGGCGACCTGTGGCATTTTCTGATTTGAAACCGATATATACAAGGACAATACACAACGCTATCTAGCCTTAACTGGGTAACTGATATATTACTTACATACCCTACTAAGTTTTCAAGATCTCTTGACCTGCTGCTCTCTCAGCAAATTGTACACAAGCAGTAGACTTCGTCCAATTCAGTGAGATCTCACACTACACAGTTATGATCAAAATTACTTATCCGTCGCATACGCAAGAGGTATACGATGCGGGTGTGGAATTTTGATAGATAGGATAGCCTTTACTTCCCATTCGGTAGGATTACCACGAAAAACTCACAACCTACTCTTTCTATTTTTTTGATCTTTCAGCATTTTGCTTTGTATTGCTTTTCAAAGATTTGTGTCCGGACGACACGACATTCACTCTGTATTTAATGACAACGTTACGAATTAGTGAACAATTTCGTGTATAAAATACTAATTTGAGATAGCATATATTTGTTTTTGTCATACCATATACGAATCCAAATAATAATAATCAGAACGGCGTGTAGAAATTATTTCGTTGAGTTTTCAGCAGGTCAAGGTTATAATAAAAAAAAATTAAAGATGGCACACCGTCATCTTAATACACACTGACTCATCTAGTGTTATTGAGCTATTAATTACAATGAGTGGTATTGTATTGAACGGATCGAATTTTATGTGACTTGTCAAATATGAAATACGTACGCTACGGTTTGAATGGTGTATAAATCTTTTATTTTAGGTAATTCTATATTTATTTGCATGTGGAAATCCTCATGGATGCTTTGCCGGGCCCCTAGCGACTACTAAAACCACAAGTTCCATCTGCCTATGGCTGAAAGTCCTCGGAAGAATAGTTCCAGGGTACACGAAAAACTTTGTCCGATACCGCGTCTTTGTCTCAGAGGGGTCCGGGTGTCCACTCGAAAATATCGAACCTTGATATTGTTTTATTGTATTGATCCTTTCAGTTATTAAATACTGTTGACGCCCGCAGCTCCGCGTGGTGAAGTTTTCCACAGGAACTTGTTCCTGGTATAAAAAGTAGCCTACGTGTTATTCTAATCTAGTCATCAAAATCCATTCAGTAGATTTTGCGTGAAAGAGTAACAAACATCCATTCTTACACACTTTCGCGTTTATAATATTAGTAGGATTAGTACCAACTACACCTTGCATGTTACCTATCCTTCGAGTAACCATCACTCCGATAAGTTGGTCATGAGGTGGCATTTCCATTAATGACGGTTTCTATGCTTTTGATAGCTCGTCAATAAGCTATTTTTCTCGGTTGCTACTTAGCTAGTAACATAGCAATAGGCTCTCCACATATTACTTGGAAATTTAGAGCTGATAAAAATAGTATGCCTTACCCTATGTAATTATATAGGTGTGTAAAACACCTTCTGCATGTGCCGTAAGTCTTTCTAACACCGTAAATCTCAGTTACTTTTGTGTGACAATATCTATTTTGTGATGCAGCGTTTCTTCGCCAACCCCGCAGTTTTAGCCAGATTCGAGCTCAATCAATCGACTAGCCGTTTGGCCATTCACCTTGCTAATTTTAAGCTTCTGCTTGCGCCAAGTAAAGTGGGTCAATCGACTTATTAATTGGTGCTAACTTTAATGCCAGGTTACACCTGGTACCAGAGTATATAGGTTATACCTGGTAACCAGGAACTGATAGGCCATCTAGTGTGCATATAGAATATTGCAATTTAGATACCACAGTTCGGTTCTCGCATTAACTGAAACTATTAAAAAAGGAACTACATTTTGCTAAAACTCAGCTGATTGAGAAATGAACGTTCAGTTTATTTAATGTTTTAAACTTTCGCGATTTTCACTCTTATTTATGATATTTCGGGTCTTATTCAGTACAGTTTATTGTTATTCATCGAAAATGAACCGAGATTTATGAAAGGATCACAAGCAGTAGACATCAGTTTCGTAACCAATACTGCCATGAACTTCATTCAACCAATATTTTTGTACATTAGTAGTCCTAGAAATTTATCTTACGCGTTCCAGAAATTAGTACCGCCAAATTAGTTATCAAGAAAAATGCCATAAACACAAATTACGGTTGAACCGTGTCAAAAGTTTATAATAAGATAGTATTTTTCTCAGAACCATTTTTCCCTTGCCAAAAAAATTGCAGTGTCAAAATTTTTCTCACCAATATTGGAAAATTCTCGTACCATTTTCCTTAAAAATGTATCTTAATGTCTTTGTTCGTCCAGAAATATCTAGTGACGTAGCAGGTAGTGCTTTTGACTAATCATCCACACGTGGTGCGCCGTAGCATCTGTCAACGAAACCGCGCGAGGTGTCGAAACTACTTGCTAATTGTTTTGATACACAAGAGTGGACATTTTCTGTTACATTGTCTACGTTGTGCTTTGTACTTCTTACACATTTTAACACTAACAGAAATTTTGTACGTAAGAATTTTAGGGTGCTTCCGTATGTGAACCAATTTTTTTAGTCACAAGCAAGCAAACTGAGGTAAAGATATTGATAAAAACAAGTGCTTTCAGTCAATGTTCCATCTGTTGTTCTCATAATTCCTTAGGAGAAGTGCTTTTTACGCAAAGAAGTACGTTCTATTTTTTTGTATGCAGTTACCTATATATTTTATAAGGTACACAGTTTATACCGGAATCCTGTGTGGCGGGACAAAAGGAGGATATAAAACCTTGGCCGTTTCTTCTAATGCATTGTTCCATATATAGAGGAGAGGGAAGCAGGATGGAAGGTCATTAGCTTGTCAGTATCGTAGATGCGCAACTTGGCACGAGATCAATGGAGGCACGCTGCGCACACGCTTTGCTCGTTTTTGGGCAATTGTATTTTTAGTCGCACTTGATGGATAATGTTGAGCATTGTTTTATTCACAATCAAACAAAAAACGACGTCTCAATGAGCAAGAATACCAGCCTAGCAATGTTACCCCCAGAGGTCCTTCATTCAAACACATAATGATTGGAATAACCAATTGCTTGGAGTTTAATAGCTTCACACTGCTACAGTAGTTTTGATATCTACGAAATCTTTGATATAAGAAACATTTGTATATTTATTAAGTAAATTACGCGAACGGATAAAATACTATCTGTAACAAACTATAAATACATTTATATTTACGGGGACAGACACAGTTATTTTCAGGTTCACCTACGGAGTAGTTAAAGTATGTCTTTCGGCTGTGATTAAAGTGTGATTTTAGAGTCTTACCTAAAATCTATTGCAGCATATGTTTCAACGTACACGTAAGTTAATAATACAAATATTTACACGAGTAATTACGGCGAGTAAATACATATACATAGTTAGATATGTATGTAGGTATGTATGTTGTTCACGCTACTGAACATCTGTTCAACCTCAGAGAATTGCATTATATTTGTATAAATATTCAGTGCGGTTGCATTCGTTGTGAATATTCATACTTGTAACTTGCAGTGCAGTCATTAAAACGATGTACTTGTGATTAAAAGAGGTTGTGGCATAGATGTGACTTCTCATCATCATAATCGTCGTCTAAGAGCTATACCTGGTTGCATCCGAAACCCTATCTTTGACTTCGTGCTTCGCTTTATAACGACTCTAATTTCAAATCTTATTATGGAGATCTTTCATGAAAAAAGAACAGCAAGGAGTCTTGAAAGGTCTTTCCATGGTGGGCAGACTGTAACGCCTTTGATATTGTGCAAGTGTCCAGAAGCTACGATGCCCATTTTTGATCAGTTGTGCCTGTTTGCCACCGTGTCGCATAAAAAACTCCGATAATATGACGATTGGCACAAATATCATCTCCTTTGCAAAGCACAGTGAACTCTTGCTGGCGAATAAGACATAACCAGACACTTGATTTTATATTCTATCTCTTTCTGTTGCTCAATCATCATCATCAATCATTCAAGTGATAGGACAAAGTAGGTAGTGAGCAAGTTTTGTCACGCGACTGAATTCACTAATAATATTCACTGAGTCGATCGAAAACAAAAAGGCTGTACAAGGCTGCGTTACTATTTCATTGGACACTGATAAACCGTCTACAAGCGTGCTTGTGAGTATTGGCTGATGCCCCGGGTGCATTACGGATATATTTCTCTCCATCTGCGATAGGACCTTATTCCTCGAAAGTTGGTTCCCTTCCTTGCCTGAGTTTTGAATAGTATTCTTGGCTACATGGCCTTTTACTTTGAGTCCGTAGGGCCTTTTTATCCAAGCCCAAGGAGAGATTATGTGAAATCGTGATTTTATCGTACGTCAGATTCAGTTCTACCAACTGACAGGATTCGATTATCATAAAGTTACCACTTTCTAAATGAATTTACATATATTTATGAAATCATTTACAATACAGTAGTCAGCTAAGCGTGGTTCATAGACCTTGATACAAAAAACTGTGTAAAAAAAAAAAACGCGATACCCGTGTCCATTTATTTAAAACCAGAAGCACTATTTGAAAACATGGAACTTCCTATAACTGCTTATCTTTTATTTTAGCCCCTTAGAGATGGGATTTTGAAAACTTTTTCTAGTGAGTGCCTACATTATAAGGGTAGCTCACGCTAAAAGTTTCAAGTTAGTAATTGTAAGTATTTCGGCTGGGCTTGATAGTTGAGTTTTAATTAATTCGCCCGTGACATAGCTACTTCGAAATCCTGTTGCAACCCCCTTCCCCTGCCCCACACCTCTAATTACTGTTCCAATATATTAATTAAAAATTTCATTATTTATTTTACACCCTTAAGAGTAGAATTTAAGAAAATTCTGAAACACATATATATTTATTTTTAATAAAATTATATAATAAAAAGTATACGTAATTTCATGTCTCTAACTTTAAAAATCAATTAATACAATTATATATAATATAATTATCATAATCTATTATCTATTATTATATAAAATCAATTAATATAAATGATAAAACTTTTAAAATTTTGTCCGAGACTACCAGGACTTTAATTGGTCGTGCTAATTAGTGTCTAGCACATAAGACCTTTTAGCCTTTTTGTTACCACCTCACCAAAAAGGCAACGGGTTCAAAATATCTTCCATATTTAACATCTAAAATAGACACAATTTATTATATTTATTCGGCTCTTTAGACCCACCCCAGTTCCGTGCTTCGGAAAGCATGTTAAGCCGTTGGTCCCGGTTGCCAATAAAATGGCAGTCGTTAAGCCAAGTTGAGGGCCTTAAAAATAGAGCCTTTAAAAAAGGCCGGCTTAAAAATTTCAACAGCGGGTCGCCTTAGCCTGCGCCTGTCCATTTCAACACGGCAATGGGCTCACCACCTGTTGCGTGGGACAAAAATGCATACGGTGAAATGTGAGCGTTTAATATGCCTCTGCCTACCCCTTCGGGGATAAAGGCGTGACAATATGTAATGTAATGTATGTAATGTAACTTTAAAAATGACGAACTTTCATACAATCGTTAATGCCTTATTTTAAACTCTAAGGGGTGGAATTTTGAAAAATCCTTTCTTTGTGAGTGCGTAGATTATACGGGTAGTTTATCCTATAAATTTCAAGTTACTAGGTGTTGATAGATGAGTGAGTCACACCTAATTTTATTTTAATAGTTTGTTGAATTGTGAACTAACTACAGTGGTCTTAACGTTTTGATAAACTTCGTTGTATTTAATGTTATGTTATGTTTCAGAATTAAATTTTTTCATTTATTTATTCTCATGTCTCTGTTACATATACTCTTAGGTAAGAGTATATGTAACAGAGACTGTCAGGTGACAGTGCACGGACAGTAGGCTAGTCTTCTGTACCGATTTCTACGATCCTCATATATATTTAGCGCAACTTTTATTTTTCTGAGATTTCCGACTTAAACCTTCGTTAGCAAGATTTGGATCTGGATAAAGTATGCCTAACTCAACCCTTACCAGCTTATCCTTTTGCACTCGTCTCATTAATTTTCTCGTAAATTTGCTGAGCTACCTGTCTATTTAAACAACTCGTTCTCTACCTTCGTCATTAATTATTAAAAAAAAATTAAAAGCTACGTTCCTTTCTATACTGTTTTCCCTTTGTTACTGGTAATAAAACTAGTGGTCATTCATTATCGAAAAATACCATAAATCTTATTAACGTGAAAATAGACCAGTTGGTTTGGGACGCGACCCGTGACCTTTGCCTGTCTAGGGCAAAGTTTAATTCACTGAGCTACCAGAGCCTCTTCTCAGAAGTCATTTTTGTTTTATTTATGTAATATTCTTTTTTTTCGTTATCCGAGATGCCTTGAAAATGGCAGATCAAAAATTTCCTGAAGCTTTAATTGTTTGCGTTCATTTTTTCTGTGGTAGGATTTTAAATTCTTAAATTTTATTGTGCTGCCCTTTTCGTTTAAGCCTATTTCAAATTTATTACACTTAGTTGATATAAGTTAGCATTGAATTGAATTTTAAATATTTTTATGAAACAAATTATTTTTTAAGGAGTCGCCATGGTTCTTTTATAATTCCATTGCGCAATACACTCAAGACATTTCCCGCCGGTTGTCACTTTCACCGTTAATTACGTGCAAACTTGTTTAGTTTTTATTGAGACTCAATCAGTCATATTGTTCTGTTATCACAATAATCTGTTTGTGCCCACTGTTTTCAACCGCTTGATGTAATGCTGTGGTCATTGTTTTTGATGCAATATCTAAATTATAAACTGCAGAATAAAAGCTTATTCAGGGAGTTAGGTCTGGTCACAATTGGAGCAACATAGGCAAGAGTTTTGTGTCACGGAAATGAAAATACTGCTGAATGAACCGCATGAGGAACTCTCGTATCCACGGCAACCTTCGTGTCCATGACATTGCAGATAAGTTGCAGGAGTGTCACCTTCATCGTTGTGATCATGTTTACAACCGCCAAGCTGGGGAATAAATGTCTAGTCACTTATGTCGTATAAATCAAAAATCAAAATCAAAATCAAAATCAAATCAAAAATCTTTATTCATGTAGGTCACAAAGTAACACTTATGAACGTCAAGATTACTGCTTCTACATTTACATTTACTGCCAGATTCGCAAAGCAATAGGTAGAGCCAGAGGAAGAACCTGGCAATAAAACTCATGGCCACTCTTTTCTAACCGCCATTTGACACAGTTTGATTAACATGATATTTGACCAATTATACAGTAAAGAAAATTTACAAAAAAAAAAAAACAAAATAAATGTTGAGTTCATTAAAATTATATTATACTAAAGCGTAAGACCTCAGGGATATTTATTTTTAAGGCTTAATTATCATAGTACACTCCTTCACCTGGATGTCTCGACCGTTCTTATTGCAAAATTTCTCATCTCTAAGCAATATTCGTTTCTGAACAATGTAAAATACCTAACATTGGTAAAGTTCGGAGCTAAAACAATACGCAAAAGTACACAAACACATCGGCGGTATCACAGATATGCCTACAACCAAAACTAAACAGTCTTACAAAAGTACGTCATGGTTAGGCCAACTCTAGTAAAAATAACCCTAAATCTTGCAATGCGAAAGTTTAAAAGTATCTCTAACACTTCCTATACAAGTATCCTGTATCCACGCTCGCTAGATGGACGGTGCGAGCGCATATCACGTTATTTTTACACCGCGCACGCGCACCGCTGGCGTCAGCTCGACCTGCCAAATATGCGCCCCACTGATCTTCTGAAATATAACGCGTAAACTATTAATGCTATCAGGCCTGATGTGGTTAGATCATTGTCTCGAAGTGGGTTGAAACACTTAGATTGTTGTGTACCTTGCCTGATGGCCTTTGTCGAAGTAAATTGTCTATATTCATCTCGTGTTAACTTATCTGGAAATAGTTAAAGTCCCTGACTTTTCGCTCTTTCGAACTTGTTGAATCGCCTGGATGTTACCATAAATTTATTTTTTTCTTTACGATGGCATATTTTTCTTTTCCATCTTAGCGTGTCTTCGGTTGCGTCCGATGATGATAGATCTGGGTTACGTGAAAATTATTTAAATTAGTTATTATCAAGTTATCAGTAAGACTGTCTTCGACTTGCACCATCTTCATTCAGCCAATATCAGACATTATTACTCTAACTCCATAGAAGATCGCATAGAAAGATCATACTGAACATTGGCACAACCGAGGCTGATGACTGACTGACTCATCTCATATCGACACAGTATGTCAACGAACGCCTCCGAATGCCAAGCGTCGGGTGTCAATCATTTGGTCGATGACTTGAAACATTAATGATGGGAGACTATAAATAGTTCAATGTTTTGAATTCTATTGAGGTAGATGATGCGTACATGTAGACAAAATAAGAAAACGCGCGCGCACGTCGTAGGTAATGATAGGGTAGTAATCGAACGATCACTTTATCTCTCTTGTAGGACCACGATGATTAGGTGGGATAGTCCGTAGTAGAAGCAGTAGTAAGAGTCGTGACTCGTGATGTCCATCTCGGGTTGTCCCGAGGTCAGTCACATAACTTACTATCGTGGATGAACATCGCCTTTTTCTTTTCTAGGTCGAGTATTCTAAAGACTTCTATAATTTTCCCATTTTGATGATAGAATTGCGTGCATAACCGAAACTTAACCCTCCTCTCAATAAACCAGCCCCAATCAAGCAGTACCTTTTAGACACATGTTTTATAACAATAAAAGCTTGGAACTAATTAAACACCTGTGATTTACACCTCTTTAAATCTCAGGCTTACTAAGAGATGTATTAAAATCATTACTAATGTTCACATGATGATTTGATACCGGGACCTGAACCAAAGCAGCGGACTCGGCAACAGCATTCGTTTTTATTTTTGGATCGTCCTGCACGACAGCTGGAGCGATTGGTCTACTGAAGTACAAATTGAGTACTTGCTAAAAACATTCATTTCATTGCATTCCTCGACAAAGCTATGCGACACTGAGCTGGAATTAGGCTTAATCTTCTCAAGTAAGGAATGAAATAAGAGTCAGATATGCGACATTTCTTCAAATGATATCTGATGACTCACAGTTAAATATAACGAGGCGTTATTGGCTAAAGCAGTCTGGATGGAAAGTAACACATAACTACACTTAAATTTTGAGTTGTGAGACGCCTAAACATCTCCGGTTTTCAAGTCTTTTTCACCTGCAAGTGGTTCAGTAATTGACTGACGAACGAGTCTCTGGCACTCGCTGCAGAGGTTTAGAGTTCAAACCGTAGTCGCTTCTGATCAAAGATATTTGAATTAAATAATTTGGACCTGTCTTGAGATGAATACCTTTTATCTGAACAGGTTTTTATCGCTGAAGTAAAATGAGGGCCTAATTACATTTTCTTAGTGATGCTTTATGAATGAAAGAATATTGTGATTACCCTGGCACTATAACAAACAAGAGTCAAACACATGCTATCACAAAATGATATTATACCGCACTGTTTGAATCATCAATGGAGTAAAAAAGCATTTCATATAAAAACTGTAACAAAAAATTCTACGTCTCTACAATCTAATGATAATAAATGAGTATATAAAATCTAATCTCTGAAGATATTATGAAGATTCGTCTATTTATGGAGAGCTACATCACAAAATTAATGTTTCGACGCGTTCCGCGTTGGAGTCGCGCCCGCTACCGTTTGCTTATACTGGAACATTAATAAACAAACATAACCTCATATAAGTTGTAAATATATTTTGGCAATAAACATTCATCATCATCATCTGAACCTTACTCCCGGTCGCATCTGAAGCGCATGCGACGCAGGCACGCTTTTCTGCTATTATGTTTTAACTTTTCTTTGAGCATCCGGTACAGTTGGTAGTATGCTAATTGTCATCTGCAATTATCTACAACTTCAAGCCAAGACTTTTCTTCACCCTATCGGAGGAGGTGCCTCTTCCAAAGTATTGCTTATGTAGACAGACGCCAGCTTGTATGTGACTAGGTGGGGTGGTGACCTCACCGACAGAGGAAACCTTCCTGTAACTTATAATGTTACTTAACTTAGAAGTTTAGAGTTGTGTAACTTACAATGTGGGAGTTTATACCGATGTTCCATCACGTGACGCATTGCATGTCTCTTCATTTTCATCAGACGGAGTCCCGGCTTGTGTAATCTGTTGAAACCATATTCGGCACATTTACAATATTCTCCTTAAGTTTTATTTAGGGTAGGACCAAACCCTAAATTAAATTTCAGATGAATCCTAATTTACATTTTGTTATCACATTTGAAGCCAGCTAACTGTTCAGTAAAATATATTATACCTGTTTGACGGTAGAGAAATGTCATAAATGTTTTTACAAGTTTTTAAACAATTGCAAAGATCAGATTGTGATACAGCAAGAACATATATATATTATCTCATTTATCTGTACAAAATAATCTGATCGTTAATATCAAAAAACGGTAGCAGTAGCACTTGATGTGTATCTTTGAGTTATATCTGAGAATAGATACAACAGCCAGTCGTACAACATACTACCGACCGCTGCGCTGAAGGGCTGTCAAAATAAGACAAAGTTGGCACTAATTGTTCGTGACTTATTATATTGCCTTTGTATTTTTGTTTTGCTCTTTTAATATAATCGCAAATCATTATGACGTAAAAAGTTACTGTTTTATTACTTCTCAAGTCCCCAAAAATAAACAAACATCCTCGGTGGTCTAAGTGATGGGTAGGTATGCTACTGCCGCGCTAAGGTCTTGGGCTTGTTTCCCGAGTCGGAAGATTTATTTAGAAATATATAAGTATGTTTATCAGTTGTCCAGATTCCATACCATAAGCCTATATACTTTGGGCTAGATGGCGCTGTGTAATCAAACATCCCACATTACGTATAATTGTCTTTACAAAAAAAAAATTACGGAGAGAGAAATGTATTCATAGAAAAATAATCATAGTAGGTTTATAGTGACATATCTATATTTCACATTTCTTCCCACAAATTCGACAACAAATCATGCTGAATACTGACAACCCTAAACAAAAAAAAATATTCAAGGTTAAAATGTGTGTATACACTGAAATTGGCAAGTGAACCAAATAATCCTAGGAGCGTTCTCGCATTTCCTCCACTTTTCACCGCCCACGGCTGTCATCAAACCTTCAATGAATCTTAAAGTAAACGGCCTAAACAAATTCATTTCTTATGAAAGTTTGTAGCAGCTGTTTTTGTACGAGATATACCCTCCCTGTATTATCTTTCTATAATTACATCAGAAGTTTCACGGTCAAGAAGCAAGTTGTCGATCTTCTTCAAGAGTGTTCAATGTTAAATTAATGGCAGCTTTATAGCTACACCGACTAGCTGACACCCACAGCTTCGCCTGTGACGTACTTGGAACTCCCGTCGCACCTATTTAATCCCGTCGTTTATAAATTTTAGTTTCAGAGATTAGCGCCTTTAATCAAACAAACAAACTCTTCATTATCATCCGAGCGTCTGTCCCAGTTGTGTATCGCGACGCCCGGGGTCCGCTTTTCTACATTTTCTCCTCCACTTCGCACGGTCGTCTCTTCCCCTGTAGTGGGACCAGTGGCACGCATGTAATCCCTTACGACGTCAAGCCAACACTTCTTGGGTCTTCCCCTCTTACCAGGACTCGGTGGGGCTGACATGGCCGGACATTTGTTTCCTACGTAGCCCGGCGGTTGCCGCAAGACGTGGCCTGCGAACAACAAACTCTTCAGCTTTATATATTAAAATATAGATTAGACACCATCAGTACACATAATATACATATGAGGTAGGTAACTAATCTAATATTGATGTCGATCGATGTCCGTTTAATAATTAACGCAATTGTAATTACCTGTGATCGCCTACGAGTATTACTCTAAATTTACCTAATTAAAAATAGCTTTGTGTACTTCTCCATATAAAAAACATAAGCTGTGTCGAATTTCACATTTGTTGCGGAATTTTATTACAAAGGGATACAAAGTCTTCGCTTCACGTACCTTTCCTTCCTGCCCCTCTGGTGCACCACTTGTTTAAGCTAGCCTCGGACTCTCAAGGAGCCTGGGCCTATACGGGCTTATATGTACTGTGGCCTGGTGATCTAAGTACGTAGTAGAAAAATAAGTTTATACTTTTTTCTATCGAACTAAAATTATTTATTTATGAATACTGCAGACGCATTGAGTATATTTTATTTCATCTTCGAATTAATGTCCTATGGGAATTTATGTAACTGTGGCATTGAACTAAACAGTTTTACAAGCTGCTGTGTAAATATAAAACATGACAGAAAATACCATTTATCAATGTCGGTATTGCTTCATGACATGACGTCCTTCGTTTTCTAAAGATGATTTTGTATAACCCAATTAAAGAACAGTGGGGTGGTGAGAACCTTTAAGCACAGACTGGAGTATCATATATGTATAACAATAAACAAGAAACTCGTAGTGGCATGTAAAACAAGTACCATGGATTATGTGCCTAATACGCTGCACATATCGTGTTTAAAAGAAAAGAACGTAAGCTTGAAACCGTCTTGAAATTATCATTAGTTGCTTCTTATCATGAAATCGGTACTTCTAATCCCGGTGGTGTCCATTTAATCCAGCTGTTTATAAATTTTCCCGATATGTAATATACATATCGGGATATGTATATTACATATCGGGTATGTAATATACATATCCCGGTAGCAGCGGGATGGTAGCAGCCTATAACCTTCTTGGATAACCAGTATTTCCTGATATTAATGCCTTTTATAATAGTAGTATAGATTTGGAACCGAACTTCTCGAATTCCATATGTACTGCAAACTGTTACAACCTCCAACATTGTACAATTACTACTAAGTCTAGAGTGACGATCAGTTTGGTTTGGTCACATTCAGATTAGACGATAAAACAAAAAGTTACTCTACAATATGAACTATAACTAATGCATTTCGTAATACATTGCACAAAATCTTTCCATTTTTCAACCACGAAATCTAAATATTCGTCGACAGACATAAACTTGCGCGAGTGGCGCCGAAGGGCGACCTTTGGAACAAGGTTTTCTATTTTTTCACGTTTAAAACACGAAAGAAAAGAACATGTCTTCGTTTAAATTAAAATAGAACTGTTAAGTAACCGAGGTAATCGATTGGAGTGTGAAATTTTTTAACTTCTAGTATGTTGTGTGATCTCAATTTGCATAATAGGTCTCCTTTGTCTGAGAGACGTTTTGTTTCCATTGCTGTTATATAATATTTCATGCTAAGAACCTTTACCCGACTATGACGAAGCCAACAAAAAGGAGAAGGTAATGAACTTAGTCGTTTAAGTATAGTTGTAGGCCTTATGGGCGGCTTGCAAAATATCAACAGCAGGTAGCCATAACCTGCGTCTGTCTAATTCAACACGTGTATATTACGTGGGACAGAAATACACATGGTGAAAACTGGCCATAAAATATGTGTGCCTCTGCCACCCCTTCGGGGAAAAGGTGTGATAGATAAATAATATAAATGTATATTTGTATTTATGTAAATATAACATAGCTTAGTGCCTCAATATAGTAAAGAATTTGGATTTTTCTGTACCTAATACATAGCTCGGGTTTTAGTTTTGAACTTACCTTATTTCCTTACTTTGGCGGATGTTCTGTAATCATAGTTTACACATTAAAGTCTCTGCAGTGTATCATACTCTAACTTTTGTAAAGCAACAACGCCAGGAATATTTTCACTTCATATGTTACCTCCCAACGCAGTTCCATAGGCCGAAACCGCAAGAACCGTCTGTTCTGTTCCTGACACACTGCTCCAAATGCAAGTAGAGTTTGGAAGTAACTGGGAATAAACTAAGATGAAGTCGAATTTTCCGCCTATATTCAGAAGAACGACAACATATGCCAATGACGCATTGTCAGGATACCCCATCGATTAAACAGTTTACTTTCTCACCAATTGTTTGACCTAGTTTCTACAACGCACAGTATAAAGTTTGCTATTATCGCGTGACTGACGTGATGCTATTTTTGTCTGCAGGAGACAGTTCGTACCAATAGCAACAGCAGCGGGAAGGTAACCAGCACCCAGTCCTGCACCCTCCAGGAGTTCGATATAGACCAGTGCTGGGACGAACGGCTCCTGAGGAAACTTGTGAGTCATTTCAGAACATTTTCTTCTTATTAACCTCTATACTGCATAACCTGCGGTATATATTTAGGTAGTTGCCGCCATTGTGGTAAGTGGCAATCATTGGGAGAAACTGAAATAGTGTTTATAGGGTAATGAAGATCTTACTATATTTATTTTAGCCTCGCGTATAAAGTATCTAAGAGAGGCTGTCAGTACATTTTAGGCGATTGAGAGTATTTTTGTTCAAAAGGTTAAGGCACACATCTTTGAACTATCGTAACACATTCGGAGTCCTCTAGGGCTCACAAAAGCGTATCTCAAGGCACGAAAAAAATTAAAAAGAATTGCTTTTTACGCGAATAAAGTCGTTCACTACTTTAGCGACCAAACATATTCTTTTAATGGAATGATTATGAAGTAGAAATAACGAAAGAACTCTTCTAAGAAATTTTTTACGGACATTTGGACTACGTACACAAAGCTTCCTCTAAAGCTACCTACAATAACTACAACTACCCGTTGACCTTATTGGTGGACTTGTACGGCACTTCAGCGTATGAAGGTAGGTAGAGACGATTGTGCAGTACGCCTATCTGGTAAGCAGAATCGTAATTGTTTATTGTTCTAACGGAGAAGGCGATTTGTTCCTACTCGAACAATAAAACAAAGCTGGGAAATTCTTCATAGTTTATTACTATTTGGTATTTATCAGTAGTATATAGATATTACTTCTAATAACATAATTTGCTGGAAGCTGGTGGAGGCAGCATGTTCAGACTTCAGGTCCCCACGTATAGAGGTGCATATTCTCCGCAAAATATATAGGAAGGTGTTGTCGGCGTAGCACGTCACGGCGACTCTCCCCAAAATCTAATTATTATTTTTCCTTTTTATTCATTTGTTTACTAAATTCAATTCTTTCAGTGAGCTTTGTGCATAAGTACGTCAAAAAAATACCAACTAGCGATATTTGACTAGTGCCACTAATTTTTTTAATCTACTTGTTCTCATTTAAGACAGGTTTTGTAAAATGAGGAGATTAAGATTGTTTGTCCGTTAATGGTAATCCTGTAAAAAATATATAAATACAACCAACAAAAACGTGGAATGAACTTCCTATAAACCAAGGTGATGACCAAAGCCTTAATTCCAAACTTGTAAATATAAAACACACCATACATTTGTTGTTACAAGTAGACTCGGACATCAAAATGTAAAGATAATTACACTGTGACATTTAAATATCCATTTCAATGCAAGTGCTGAGAAGAACTAACATGTAACGCAATGTATACGAGTCATGAGTCATCAATAATCTGATCAATGTTGTAACGATTAGTCAACTTTCATTCTCAAGTAGTCTCCTATGGACGCGACAGTGAGACGTGATCGACACGTCTGGTCAATCTAGTCCTAGAAATCATCGCTCTTAGGTCTGGTCATACAGGTTCCTTGTTGAAATATATATATTAATTTTACAAGTTTCTGACACATTCAATGGCGTATTGTTCAAGTGGCTAGCAGTACTGACTGCTTAACCGTGATTAGTGGCTTCGGATAGTTCATTAAATAAATGTAATTTCGCTGTTTCTTTAACTATTTGACCAATTAAGGAATCTTCATTGTGATAGTAGTTACGGTCTGATATCCCAACTACTAAACCCGAAAATGCACAACGGTATCAAACAATAGGCAAAATTCTCTCAATATATTCTATGGTTATTTTTAAAAAATGGGAGTGGTAGTCAGATTTTGAATACGAAGGTACGATAGGATTCAGATAACAGAAATGAGAAGGGTATGTGGAAATGCCACGGGAGATTTTATTATCTTGATTTAAGCGTTTCTATTCCTTCATACGCAAGGTGTGGACGCGTTGCTTATTCAATATTTATTTATGCTTCAAGTGCAGAGTTATCCTCTCGTCAAACATCTATAAATAACTCAAAGTCAGTGCGTGGAAAGTACAGCACAAAGCAGTTGAGGCTTTCTCGACAAGCCACCACTTACGTGCGTGTCGTCACGAGAAACTTCCGGCGAGACTAACTGTCGACTGATCACACACTGTTGCACGCGCCACGAGCCATAAGCGCATGCGTTTGAATAACTTGTAAATATAAAACACACCATACATTTACCTGAGAAAGAAAATGTTGTTACACTACTTAGTGTTAAGTAGGGACCCTATATAATTATCATAATTTCGGAAACTACCTAATAAAAGGAAACGAGTGTAGTAAAGAAAGAATATCTTTATTCATGGTATACACAAGTGAAATTACTACGTGCGTGTGGAAATTTATTAATAAAACGAATTTGGTTACCACCAAATTTCTTCAATTCCACTGCTTAGATGAGAAAGTAGGAAACAATTTCTTCTACACCGCTTCGTTGTTTAAATGTAATAAACATTATTTTCATAGTTGATCACTTTATCAACTGCTAACTGGCACGCTCCCAACATATATGCCATAAAAAATATACAACATTATTAACACAATATTGTAATATAAAATCTGTCGTAATAGACTTGGCCTTTAAACACACTGAACTAACTCACTTCTTGTGTCATGTATTTATCAACACGATAATTTTAGTAAATATTGAATTTAGATGTTTGTCAATAATCGCTCCCCGCTCTTCACTTGCACAGCGCGTTGCAATCACTTTCATTGAAATCGCGCCGGCGCACATGTGCTGGTCATCGTCAGCCGTCTATTGCGATTTATAGCCTGTCACAGGCAGTACGACACGATACTCTCAGCGTTAAGTCCCGGTTGCATACAAATCCTACATTTTGAAACTTGACACTATAATAATCTACTATAATAATCTACTATAATAATCTACTATAATAATCTGCCACTCTGGTCGCCATACTACCATAATATCAGAAAGAACACCACTTGTATGATAGCCTAGATCCCAACATTTCAACCACACGATACAAGCTCTATCACAGTCATACTATTTTATAGTAACTTAGTAGACCACCACCACTTCGTGGGCCACTGGGGGAGTCAAGTCTACGAAGAGATTTTATGTTCAGACGGAGTACATAAATCTTCCTCTCAATTCCGTACCACTATTTTAATAATTACCTCATAGTTACACATAATCAGACTTTCTCGATAAGTACTTATTTTTAATATATTACTTTGACACTTCATTATATGTATCTACTTACTTATTTAGTGTCACGTAATAAGCGGCGAACTTATTGATGTGATGAAGAAGACAGAGAGAAGATTTTCAAGCTGCCCAAAGGCCTCTAACTTGGTTTTTTTTCAACATTTTATAGGTTTAACAGCTATCATGTTACTAGCAGCCGGGATCAACGGTGACCATTGTCAGGGCTGACTGACCTTAACATACGTTTACCACGGCGATAATTTACCGAATACTGAGGTTTAAAGAAAAATAATAATAACTGTAAATAGTGTCCGCTATGGGGTCAAACAACAAAGCCGCAGATTACTTCCTGTTTCCGGCGAGAGAGCAGTTCCGGTCCGCGGTTGCAACACCTCACGTATTGACAACTAGTCCACTCGTGCAGAAATATAAGTCTATGGCTGCACTGTTTTACTTTTCACCATGTTTTTTTTATGGTTTGGCTTTTATTTTTCTGCATTGTTGGAAGAGACTGCTATCTGATCTCTTAACCAAAATATAATAAGGGCGCCTGCGTTGTTGCCTCGTGCGCTAGTCACAGGTGCGCTAAAAGCTAAGGTTACTGGAGACCTGGAGATCTTGGGACCCCTTACATGGACAACTACATCACCAATGTACATATAAATAACTTAAAACCACATCACCTAATACGTATACATTATTGCCTAGTTACTCGTAAACAGTGATATGTATAGCATAGGCATACAAAACTGTTCAAATTTAAAAAAAAAAAGCTCATCCAACAGCGTGCACAGGCCCGTATCGTTATTAGCGTATGGACATCACGCTGTACCGATCTACTCTCTGTAAACAGTAGTGCCTCCCGGTGGCAGTAGTGTGCACGTGGGTTGTGCACACGCGTGTCAATAAGTTTTAGATTCAGTTCTGGATTTTTTTGTCTGTTAAATATATTACTATGTTGAAAGGATTACAAGAGTTGAATGTAAGTTCGTAGTAAAATTTAGTGACTTTATTCAGCAATTACCTAACCCTGTACCCATAGCATAAATTTCTTCCCATACCACTCTGGTCGTGATTTCTTGTACAGCACCGTAAAATACAAAATTTATGATAACCTATTGTCACTTTTATTTATTTATGTATGATTTCAATAATTTTTGTTTTGTCAATAGGGTGTAAAGGTGGAAATTGGTTGACAACAATTGTAACATTTAAAATGACATTCATTCTACTGAGGGTCGCAAACATACATGGAGCCTTATTTGAATTTGGAGGTGTTCACCTGACTAAGTTAATGGGTGTTATGTATACTGAGTAGAGTCTTTCTGGAGCTGAATTATTATGAAAAAAATATAGAGATATTTAGGTGGACAGACTTCGGACATTTTAGGCACCTTTAATGACTAATGGTGGTAGAGGTTGAGTGTTTCGATTTAGTGCATAAGTTTGCTATGACCAACATACTCCACAAAATTTCTTCAAATTGTTGAGTTTATGAATAAAAAAATCATACTTTTACTATATTTGCCCAAATAATAAGTAAGGATGTGTCTGTGATGTTACAGTTGGACGAGAGTAAGGACTACGAGCAGCGTCGAAGAACACGTGCGCGGATACGGGCACTCATGGCTGAACAAGAAGGTAACACACATTCGTACTGAAGTAGCCTGCTTCTCCTATACTGCAACAGTTCAAATCCTTGTAAGATGTTGATATAAATACGAAGAGTTGTCTCTCTTGCAGCATGTGCGAGCGCCGTGACGGAGGCGCTGGCGGCGGCCGGAGAAGCGGCCGAGGACAACAGCGAGGCCCGCGGTGAGTCCCTCCTATTACCGCTGCTGCAGGGGCTGCTGGGCGGCGGCGGCGAGCGCCTGCTGGCCGGCCTGGGCGCCGCGCCCGCCGACGTCGTGCAGGACGTGCGCCGCTCGCTGGCCAGGCTGCGCGCCGCGCTGGCGCCGCCCGCCGCGCACGCGCAGGCGCGGGCCCTGCTGGCGCTGGCCGACCGGCTGGAGGACGCGCTCGACGCCGCCGACCGGCTCGACGGGCGCCGCCCGCGCCGGCCGCGGCGCCGCTCCCGCGCCGCGCGCCACACGGTGGGCGTCACCCGGGGAGAACTGGACGAGGCGCGCCGCCTGGTCGCCCACGACCAACTCGCGCTCCCTGCCGACCGACGCGGCTCCGGTGCCACCTCCACCGCCTCCGTAAACACGGCCAGCCCCGACGAGTCCGCGACCCCCGAGCGTAAACAGAGCGTCGACGAGGAAGTCGGCTACCACGACGCCGTCCCCTCGCGGCAGAGACCCGTTCCCGTAGCTCATTCTGTAAGCTATGATACCGCTCCTTCGGTTAACAGGGACACCGTCGTTGTTGAAAAACGGGCCCCTGCACAGCGTAAACCGGACTTTTATCGTCATTCGGTGGCCGATGTAGAAACGCAGCGACCGCAGCATCGAGCTGAATTTGACCAACAATCGCACCCCCCGCCTCGACCGGCGCAACAGTCGCAGCCTCAGTCGCACCAGAAGGACGTTCAAGTGCCTCAACCGCAGTCGCTCCATCAACCGCAACCCCCGCTCCACCGACCGCAGCCCCCGCTGCCGCCGGCGCAGACGTATCCCACGCCGCTGAATTACATGGACCGCCGACCATCCGAGTCTAAAAGTAGTATAGCTGCTATTGCCAATAAATTTGACTCCCACGCCCGTGATTCGTCTAGTGATAGAAAGGAAAACGTGCAGAGACGAGCACCTATTGAGTTTCCGGCTCAACTCAAAGAAATCAAACGTGAAGAAAAACATACATACATGCCTCTTCCGCCCTCGTATAACTTTGCAGCGCCGCCTACCAGCCTCGATGATTCTAAACCGCTAAATAGGTTCTCAAATAATAAACGGCTGCGTATGAAACGCGCTAATACCGTTGACATAGGACGACCACTCGCCGGCTATCGTCTGGACAGCGAGGAGGATGATAGTCCGACGCAGCCAAAAGTGCCAGAGTTCCGGCCGCAGACCGAAAACGACCACAAGTTTGTCGCTTTCATGAAGAAGAATGTAGCCGCTGAAAGAGAAGCTGCGGACACGGCACAGACAAACTGGAGCAGCCGCTTCGGGAACATTAAACACGCATTCGAAAACCGCGAGCGCGAGGATCATAGTCGATCATCTAGCGCGTCATCTGCGCGTTGCTTCTGGCGTGGAGCCGATGAAGCCGCTATAAACCCGGCTGGCGCGCGCCCGAGGAAATTCTTGTCAGAAAACTCCGTGAATATAATAAAGCCCCCGTGGGTAGCAGAGCGACGGGAGCCAGCCCGAGTGAACTTCCCACGACAAGTGCAACAAGCACCGGCTCCACCGTATTTACCAGCCCGCGCTCCGACCGGACCCATGCCCGGTCGCAAACCATCGGTCCATGCACCCTTTCTAGCGACTGCACTACTTCCAGCAGCATCCATGGCACCGCCATCACACCCCCCGATACCGCAATCTCCTACTAAACCGTTGGTAGTGAAACCGTTCGCGACGCGACCTATCCCCGTAAATCAGTTTTCACATGCACCTATGTCCGCGTTCAAACCGCCGACAAAAGTGGCTTCGCCAACAACTGCACCTGTAAATGTCTGGAGTCCTCCCTCTGTTATAAACAATATGGCGTCACCAACTATCTCCTCGCCCACAACACCACTCAGCCCTATCGCATCTAATGGAGCATGGGTTGTAACTCCTGATGCCAATAAGCCTAGAAAGATGGCCGGTGTCACCAGTACTAGATTGAAGCAGAATAATGCCAAGCAGGAGACGCCTCCGTACAGGCCGTCCACAAACCATCAGGTCCCGCCACTGACTCACGCGTTCCCGCAAATACAAAGCTATCCGGTTAAGATTATACCTAATCAGTATGCACTCGCCGCTCCGGAGCTAGTGCGTAAATTAGACGATGTTAAACACGCGCCGCAAGATTCACACGTGCCGACAGTCGATGCACAGAGATTACAGATCGAGTTTTATGAAAAGCAAATTCGGGAGAAGAGCCGTCGCGAGCCGACGATGAACGGTCACCACGAGCCAGTGGAACGTAAACCCCCCGCCCCTCGCGCCTACACCGTCACGGACTACACGCCAGCCGTTAACGTATCCACCTTCGTGCCGCTACAACGCACACCTGACATAGAAAAGGCACGGGCGCACAAAGTCGATTATCTGCCAGACGTCGTGACTAACGAAACTGACCGACAACGAAATGGCATCTCTCCTCATGTCGCCCGCGTCCCTGCCAGTCCTCTCTCGCCGAGGTCTAGCCACCCGATGGAGTCCCCACAGGCGTACCAAAATGGAGACGCGTCCTACACAAACGGATTGAACGACGGGGTGACGACAGAGCATAACAGTGTAGTGACGCGTGTGATGCGCGGCCCAGTGCGCGGCTCCGCCACCATCACGACCGGCGTGCGGACGCGTAACGATGATGGTCGCCGGGGCTCCGCGGCAGACAGTCTGCGGGGCGCCCTCGACAAGCTGGCATCACCAAAACACGACGTCATCGCTCAGATTGAACGAAAAAGGCGGGAATCTGCAAGGACGCAGGTACGGGCCCCTGTACATATCGGCCGCTCCCCTCTGCCCGCACCGACAGCCCCGCACGTCCGTCCCCCCACTTTCGACCTAGGCGGCACGCCCCTCTCCCCCGGCACAACCGTGATTGCCCGCGAGTCCGTGTCCAGCGAGTCCACAGTCAGCGTGGGCTCGAGTCCCCTCAGTCGGTCCGGCTCCTGGCATCAGATACCCGTCAGCCCCAAATCGGCATCGCCGCGAAGAGTGGTCGCGCGCGCCAAGTCAATGCATCTCCTGGCGGTACCCAAGATGTTCGAGGGCGGTATCGCGCGCGAGGAGGTGACGGAGAAGAAGCGCACGGTGGAGGCGTACTTCGCGCGCGAGCAGCGGCAGCGCGGCCGGCCCGCGGCGTACTCGCTGGGGCGCAGCCGCACCGTGCCGGCGGTGTCGGAGCTGCAGTTCCTGGACGAGAGCAACACGGACGACGCGTTCGAGGACCTGGTGTCGGCGCTCGGCTAGCGCCCGCCGCGCCGCGACATTCCACTAGTTAGGAGCGGGAGGCGAGCGAGACGCGCGTGAGTCGAGTGTGTGTGACGTCGTTCGCTTGTGCCGCCCGCCGCATGTACCCACCCCGCGTGTCCGTCTCTGTACATACTCTGTGCTCGTAACATCCGACCATCACCGCTCCGCGCCCGTAACCGTGTTATTTCACTAATAGCTTATAGGTTTCGTTGTACTGTCTTGCTGGTTGTGTTTCGAGTTAGTTTCGTGTGTGACCCACGCCTCTTAGACAATTTATTGAACTATTTTTCGTTTTCAGAGGAAGAGGAAGTAACTGTGACATCGAGCGTAAGGAGAAACTCTTCAGAGAAAACCGTTAGCAGTAGCACCACAACCACAAAAACTTCTAAAGGTTAGAATTTTATTGTAAATTAGGAAATGTTAATAATACTTCCATAACACTATCCAAAAATACTCCCAAGAAAAGGAGAGATAACTAAGCGTAGTGTACTATTTGAGTAACAGTAACTCAAGTACTATCCAACTCGACGGACCACAATAAAGTTTGGTGAAACCACTAGATAATCCAAAATGTTTTTTTGTTAATTGAGATTATGTGTTTAGCGGTTTGAGTCGCACATAATTTTTGTCTTAAGTATCTATCTATATCGGACCAATGCTGTCGCTCTTGAACGATACAAGCCATGTCGTAAGTGAGATAATTGAATTAATTTTCGCATAGGCTCAACTGTATAACACAATACACGACATGCATCACAGATGCACATTTGGTTAGAACATTTGTGTCGTTCTAAAGTTAGGCTTTATAGCTTGTACATTTATATATATTTAAGGCATACGATATTTTACAGTGATAGAGAGCATGACCAGGCCAGCGCCTAAGCCCGTGTCGCCGTTCGCCAAGTTTCGGCAACTCGAAAAACAAAATTCTACTAATAGTCCCAAGTAAGTTATTGCCTTGATTATATTACCCTCTACTCTACACCACACTTCAATTCGTTACGGATAAGATGATACAATACAATATTCTATGTTTATGATCCTGTCGCTTGATAAGTAATGTAATGCAGTATATTTTATTTATTTGGCAGCTATATCTCTGGATACGAATAAGGATAGATTCAAGTAAATATTCAAGTTAAATTTGCATTATAACATGTACATTAAACGCTTATATGAATCATTTATCTTGAAGCTACATACGCGGGTAGAAATCAAAGACGCATCCCGTACTTCATCTGACATGAGGGCATTGAATCACATAATAATCAATGATAAGACTATAGTTGACATGATTTAGCACTCGTTAATAATAATAATATATTGTAAATAACTGCGAACCCCATTAATGACATAAAACATTCTGCACACGCGTTTCGCAGCACAAGATAACTAGGGCAAACGTAACGACGTGTGCGTTTGTGAGTCGTACAGAGCACTCAGCTCGGTCCGGTACTAACGTTCCGCCCCGTTGTAGCCCGGCCAGTCCGAAGAGCCCGGGCTCTCCCATGTCGGCGCCGTACTTCAAGTTCACGGAGCCCGCGCTGCAGGCGAGCGCGCTCACGATTAAAGAGCGGCTGCTGCAGTGGTGCCGCGACCACACGCGGGACTACGAGGTACCACACCCCACTGCGTGCACCCAGCTGCCAAACGGGTGCTCCCCACTCTCGGGCTTTTATTTTGTACAAATACTTGTAAAAATGATCACGTATTGGGAGGTAAGGGTTGTGATACAACAGACAGATGCACATTTTTTTCTATTGATTAAAAAGTGCATCTTTGATTCCGGGGCGCTCGGATGTATCGCAGTTAACGCGTTGTCGAGAGGCATGTTGTTAGCATTCGCTGCGCACACGCACCGTAATAACAAACACGTCACTATCACTCGCTCATCCTCCACGCTTCTCTTATTGCTTGACTGCGTTCGCTATTTCTGTATATATTTATGACTGTGTAAGTAGTATTATTGTAACTCATTTATGTACGACCAAATTATATTACTTTGGTTTGGAAATCTTTTCTTTTACATATATTTTATTACCTATGTATTTTATAATACATTAATCGATGACTTACTTACATGAATATTCCAAAATATTAAACAGAAGTAACACTGAGTGACATCGTATTTGTAACCAAAAACAATTAATAAAACCTTAACTGTATTCTCTCTTTTCAAAGTGTGAGAGGCATGGATTTTTGTTGTTTCAAAGGAAATTATGTGTAAATTTTAAAAACGACGTATTTGAAATAAATTGCATGATTTGTGTGTCGATAAAATATAATTAGGTAGATATGATCCCACTGGACAGTACAGATATATGTAAATATCAGTAAATCTAGATGTGTGTATGTATCTAATGTTCCACAACAGGAAACTAAATGTGTAGAAATAGCTTAAATATTGTTTTAGAATACTTAGTACCATTGCACTTTCCCAATATGTAAGTATATTGCTGGTTGTAAAAAAATTCGGGACTTGTATGAAACATAAAATATACAAATGTAGATAACGGAACACGTCCACATCACTAAGGTGTTGTAGGAACTTAATATTATAAAACTAAATTAGTTTACTTCAAACAACTTATAACGTGAGATATTAGCAAAATATGTAAGTCGGGTACTGCCGCGTATACCCTTGAATACGTGTTATTTCTTTGCTCCACTTAACTGCGCTACTTTATGCACTGTCACGTAATAATAGATCTCCAGTGATTAGGCGACAATAGACGACGAAATTTTAAAAATACCATATACTGCTTAATAAGTCATTGGTTCAATCAAATCCGGTTCGAAGGACCATGCAATTTACAGTTTGTTGTGGTACAAATCCTTCCGCTCTAAATCACTTTTATCAAATGTAGTCTTACGACTCTAGTGCACAGTATTCTGAAAATACAATCTCAAGTAGCTAGCAAATAAGTGAGCAGAGCAAAGCATTTAAACTGCTATCTACAAATACTAATGTTTGTTTCGGGATGTCGTGCAGAATGTAAAGCTGGAGAACTTTTCAACGAGCTGGGCGGACGGGTTGGCCTTCTGCGCGCTCGTGCACCACTTCCTGCCCGACGCCTTCGACTACTCGCAGCTGAGCCCCGAAACTCGCCGACACAACTTCACGCTCGCCTTCAAAGTTGCCGAGTAAGTGTGAACTTATAAACATTTTATGTAGTTACTGGGAGCGAACTATCAGTATCAACTCGAAGGCAAACTGGAGTAATTCACTCCAGTAGCGCAATTCAAAAATCTCGGATCCAAATCCTCTACTGCGCAAATGTCATCGATATTCTAATTCTATGAACATCGATGACATTTGCGCTGCAGAGGATTTGGATCCGAGATTTGTGAATTGCGCTACAGTTCTGTTATAAATTGCACCAATGCAGCAGTCGCATAAATTGCTACATCGGTGCTAAACTGGCACCACTTATAATAAAATGTTTGTCTCCAGTGAGAAGGCGGACATCTATCCCCTGCTAGACGTGGACGATATGGTGGCGATGCGCAAGCCCGACTGGAAGTGCGTGTTCACTTACGTACAGTCCATCCATCGCCGGTTCAAGGACGCATGACGTCACCATAGCGACAGTCGGGGGCCGAGTGCCGGCGTCGACGTACCAACCCACCAACCGTCAGGCTAAGCCTCGACAAGTAATTTATTAGCAACGTCTAAGAAAGCGATTACTTTTAGAGAGTAAATGCAAAGCTCGGTATTAAGATGAGCTGAATCAATTGTAGTTTTTCTTGCGGATCTTCTTTCTTGGGCACTGTAATTTGAGACCTTAATTAGAATATACCTAAGTTACTATTTTTCTGGGGTATTTTTGCACAGTTACAATACACATTATATTCATTATACATACTGTATCTTAAAAAATATCGTGCAAATACGTGCGTACCTACTATGTTAGAGAACAATGATCGTGCTGGTTCACCAGTTAGAATGCTCAAGTGAGAAGGAGTCTTAAGTTAGAACAACACTAGTGAATTCAATATACAAGGTTTGGGTCGTCGGTACGCCGGCGCCGGAACGATGCCGCGAGCAGTGGAACGTTGTAGTCACAAATAGTTGGTACGAAGTGTGTTACAAATCCAAAGAGCGTTTGTTGTTGATTGTTTTTGTTGTAAGTGTAAATGTCAGTGTCCGCCCAAATCGTATCTCCAAGCGCTGTCTCGACAGTCCTCCTATTTATTATAATCTCAACATGTGATTTTTTCTACGTTTAGTTTATAAGTATGTTACTAACCTCTATTAAATAAATCGACCGACGGTAGGTAGGTCATTAGTCATAGCGCAGTCCGCACTGTTAAGGATCGCTTGCACTTATATAAGCAACATAAGAAAGTAGAATCCTTTATTAGTCAGTGTACAGACAGATATTATCACGAACGTTTATTTAACATTTTAAGGATTTGACATATTTTATTAATATAAAGCGGCTTGATATATTCGCCAACTGATTTTATAAAATTTGATATTATATTGATTATTATGTTAATTTATATTGATAACGAAATAAATATTCATTAACAAAAACATAAGGTGTAATTATTTAATTCTTTTATTTACGAGTATAATTGGCAATGAGATTCTAACCTTATAAACTTACAAAGATAATTTATATTCTAATAACAGTCTTTGAAACATTAATTTATCACAGCTTTTTTTAAACAATTGTTGTTACAACAATTATAGTTAAGTATAATAATATAATTGTTGATTTCATATTATATATTCGGGAGCTTAATTATTATTGGTTACACCTAGTTTTTTGTAGTTATGTAGGAAACCAAACAATTGTTATATTAAGCTACAAACAGTATAATTGGAATTGAGTAAACAAATTCAATTTAAACCTAAATTTAATACAATATAATCATAGGAACCCCATAACTATTTTATTATAATTTTGCTACTGATTTATTTTCATAAAATTATTTAGATTCCCAGCAGACCAGCAGATCATACAATCATGTAGGAAGATAGTTCCTATTGTTCTGTCAAAAACTGATTGAGAAGCTTCCTTTCCTTCCTTGTTACCCAATGTTTAGACCAAATTGCACCGATCGTGGCCACTAGATATAAAGGTAAATAGTAAACCCTGATTCATCTATATCTATTTAAGTTACAAAGTATTTAAACATTATTTCGTCAATAGTTGTCGACTAGAATTGGTAAAGATAGGTACCTCATTTATCTAAAAAGATACTCGTAGGTATACAAACTTTCACAACGATTATAAATAAGTGTAATTTTATTAACAATTTTAAATTGACCATTTTATAATAGGCAGTCAATCATTCTTATTTAATTGAAAAAAGTTTTTTTTAAATTAAATACACCGGCTAAATGTGGAGTATTTTTTACTATGGTAATACTACCTTTACAAAAAACTACTGCTACAAAAATGTAAAAAAAAATGTTAAGTTATAATCTTTTATCAAACTTTGGAATCATTGCCCTACATACAGCAGTCTTTGTTAATTTTCTGAAATAAATCTCTCTGTATTCGTATTTTCGGATGACATTATGAAAATATAAGCAAACAAAATAATAAACGTGATGCCCGTAGACGCTAAGAATACTATGAACGATATCGCCATGATTGTTACTGTAAAATTCTGCCGAGTTCAGTTTCACTTATAGATATTCAAGTCGCAATAACTTTAGAGAGCTTGTAGCGGTAAATAGTGTCTGAAATATAAAAAGTATTATTATACGTTATAAAGTATTAGATAATTTAAAAAAGAATCTAAGCTACCAAAGGAGATAGTCATATTTATCCAAAAACGGACCCCGAGTCCCTAAATTTTAGAATACTGATGGAAAGACGATATCTAGTGCCCAAAAACTCATCACCGCAATTGTATATCGCAACCATACAAGCCTACGCCTACGCTTTAAGCCTTATGATTGATGTTTTATGGCTAGCGATACCATATAAATTATTGTAGGATTAGATACTCTATGTAGGGAGGGATTTTCCTTACAAATTTCACATTAACAAGCTGGCGCTGTCGAGAGGCAGGCTGTGGTAAAAACCGTAATTTACGCCCACATTTTACATTTTATTTTGAGGAAATCAAATGTACTCGGATAACCAGACGTATATGTATGAAGCGATTAATGAATCTACAGGAAGCGAAAGAAGTATGCATGGATCGCGATGCTTGGCGATCTGTCCTCTCTGACTACCCAGTCAGCGATACAGCGTGTAGATAATTATTTCACCGTGTGCATTCCTGTCCCACGTAATATATGGTGAAACAATTGCCGTGTTGAAATAGATAGACGCAGGTTGTCACTATATGCTGTTTTTCAAGCCGTCCATTAGGCCTTCAACATGACTTAATGACTGATAAGCTACCGGGACCAACGGCTTAACGTGCCTTCCGGAGAACGCTAACGCTCGTAAATGAAAATACCACAAAGCTGACACCCATGCGTAACTAGCCACAGCGAAAGTTACTTAGCAAAGTTATCGTTTACAGAAATTAAAAAAAAAAATTAAAAAAAAAATCTTTATTTTGCATAGACCATTTTAACGGCGCTTACAAAATGTCATACACTATTTAAAATATTTAAAGCGATCACCGGTTCGGAACGCGGCCCACCTGAGAAGAACCGGCAAGAAACTTAGGAAGGCTTTTTTTTTTGATGGCCTATTTACAATTTAATATTATTTCATTTTGCCAGCAGATCATTTCCAGGCGTCCCCGTCCTGCAAATAGTCTTTAACGGAGTAATAACCTTTTTCACAAAGCTTGTATTTAATTAACCTTTTAAATTTATTTAATGGTAAATTTCTCAGGTCACAGGGAAGCTTGTTGTAAAAGCGTATACAGTTACCCAGAACACTGAGTCATCGGAGCCACGAGCGCTTCAATATGTATTTGCAAGAAATAATAGGAAAACCTTGTCCTTTTCTATATTAACTTGCTGTCAAGACACTTTGGCTGCTGCCGAACATTTTGGCGAATCAAAAGCTATGCTAACATCGACACACCAGGAGTGATTTCAGTACCTACGGGTATTAATTAAAGTAAAAGTCTGATTGTGAGTGGATATTAGTAGTCATAGTAGAGTGTCTCTACTATTTGCACTTCAAAGGCCTCGATTTATATTTACCCATTTTTACTATTTAGTCATTTTAGTCAAAAAGTATTTACTTTTTCACTTTGTTACACGAGTAGAAGTTTACCGATATACCTACATAATTTACTAGTTGACGCCCGCAGCCCCACTAGCGTGGAGAAGTATTCCCGTTTTCCACAGGAACTTGTTCCCAAGATAAAATCATGCCTTATTCTGATGCATAAGCTATATTATTCTGGGTCGGAACAAATATTTCTGTGATCCTCAAATGTGTGTTCCGGAGTTTGGGTGTTTCTTATTGTTACACGAGTCGAAGTTTACCGATATACCTACATAATTTACTAGTTGACGCCCGCAGCTCCACTAGCGTGGAGAAGTATTCCCGTTTTCCACAGGAACTTGTTCCCAAGATAAAATCATGCGTTATTCTGATGCATAAGCTATATTATTCCGGGTCGGAACAAATATTTCTGTGATTCACAAATGTGTGTTCCGGAGTTTGGGTGTTTCCTATGTATAATATGTATGTATTTAGATATATATAAGTATGTTTATCAGTTATCTAGATCCCATAACACAAACTAATATTAGCTTTGGGCTAGATGTCGCTGTGTGAAAAGTGTCCCACAATGTTTATATTTATTTTTATTTATTCTAAATGTGAAAGAGTAACAAACCTAAATCTATTATATACATTCTTTCAAAGTTTTATCATTTTTAATATTAGTAAGAAGTATATCTGCAACTCAATTGTTTTTTTTTTGTAAAACTACAGAATTTCAATAAATGAAATCGATTTTAATATATTTATAATTTTCCATATCTAAAAATTGATATGAACATGTGGCCACCACGTCACTCCACGGCACGGCGCCGACATGGCTGGTATCGGGCCTTTTTTTATATTAAAAAGATTTATAACTTTAAAACCCCTTTCTTTAGAACATTTTTTTTTTAGAAGCGCTCGTGGCCCCGCGGTCTCAGTGTTCGGTAAACGATCACTGAGGTACGCAACTTTCACTATGGCTGGTCGTCGGATGGGTGACCACTTTGTGGCATTTACATTTGCGAGCGTTTCCGTGCTTCGGAAGGCACGTTAAGCCGTTGGTCCCGGTTGCCAGTAAAATGGCGGTCGTTAAGCCTGGTTGAAGGCCCCATAGGCGGCTTGAAAAAAAATTTCAACAGCAGGTAGCCACAACCTGCGTCTGTCTATTTCAACACGGCAATGGGCTCACCACCTATTACGTGGGACAGGAATCCACACGGTGAAAAGTGGGCATATAATATGCCTCTGCCACCCCTTCGGGGATAAGGCGTGATGGATATTTAATAATTTTTTTTTACAATTTTTATTTGTTGAAAAGATATGTCTTTGTTAAAAATCAATTAGATTTTTTTTAAAAGGTGCCGCCCTATTGTGTTGTCACATGTCTGTTACAACAAACAAAGCTTTATTTTGTTACCTAATAAAAAATGTTACAGTTTATGTTATTATCACTGATGATGTGCATTCCCGGTGCGTCTTTGTCATAAAAGGACACACGGTGCTTGTAAGTCTAAATCGCACACCGTTTGCGAACATACGCACACGCGATGAATAAAGAAAACGCACACGGTACGGGATCCAGCAGTGAATGAGATGGATCGTGGATGGGACATTTTAAGCTAATATACGCTTGTGTAATAGTATCTAAACAACTGATAAACATATTTATATTTCTAAATAAATAGGTACATAGGAAACACTCAAACTCCGAAACGAACATTTACGGATCCAACAAATATTTGCCCCGACCCAGGATTTAAAGTGCGACAGTCGCATACACTACCGTTTACTGGTGATAAGAGGCAAAAAAAGGCACAAGCTACTACCTAATTACATAGATAGGTTAAATATGTACCTTCTATGAGCAAGTTCATGGGCCAATAAAGAACATAGCCTCATACCAAGGGTCTGGCAGCGTGTAGGGCAGCGCCACCATGAAGGGGTCGGCCACGTTGGTGCTGCGGTCGGCCGTGGCGCCGGGCGCGTCGGCCACCACGGTCGCGTCGGAAGGGTGCGGCGTGAGCGTGCCGTCCTCGTCGCCCAGCGACACGTGCACGTGCAGCGTGCTGTCGCGCCACGCCTGCCACGACAGCTGGTGCTCCTGGATCTTCAGCAGCATCCACGTGGTCAGCAGCCCGTTCAGAGCACCTGGTGGAGCGGTCATCACTCATCACCAATTTACTTGACACAGTATCTTCGCTATTACAGATCTCGCGATTACGCGGTATTACAGAAATTTGTTATAGTAGTTGGCGTCGATTACACTTTGTTGGTATGCCTAAGCCATACCTACTAGATAATAAGAAAAATATAAGCATGACAGCGCGGGCTGTCAGTTGGCACTTTTTTCATATAATTAATTTTACGTAGAGCTAGATTATGTTATTCATGTACGATCCAAGAGTAATTAAACCATATTACATTTAAATACACTTTTATTTTAACACACTTCTTTAATAAGAACTATATTTAATTTTGTTTGTTGTAGCTCTCTTCTACGGTAATTTTTTTTTCATCCGAAAAAAGAAGTTCCGGATATTTTTTTCCCGCGTACCGCTTCAACAAAGCGCGGCATCTCTTCAGTCTCAGGTCCATTAGACGAGCATTTAAACGATGTCCTGTAATTTTACGTAGAGCTAGATTATGTTATTCATGTACGATCCGAGAGTAATTAAACCATATTACATTTAAATACACTTTTATTTTAACACACTTCTTTAATAAGAACTATATTTAATTTTGTTTGTTGTAGTTCTCTTCTACGGTAATTTTTTTTTCATCCGAAAAAAGAAGTTCCCGATATTTTTTTCCCGCGTACCGCTTTAACAAAGCGCGGCATCTCTTCAGTCTCAGGTCCATTAGACGAGCATTTAAACGATGTCCTGTTTTTCTTCAAAAAAAAAAAAAATTCTGTTTTTCTTCGATATGACCAAAGCCCTCAGTCTTCATTTAACACCCTTTTCACCGTGGTTCTGCTTAACCCCATCTGAAGGGATTTCTTTAAATTCGCGCCTTCACAGCTTTTATCACTGCTGGAGTCCTAACAGACCGAGGGCGACCACTTCTTGACCTGTCAACTACACTAGAGTCTTCATTGTATCGTTTGATGGTACGATAAACGAATCTTTTGGTTATATTCAAATTTTTCAAAATGTCAATAATTTAAAAATGAGTAAAATTCTAAAAAGTATACATTTTTATTTTCATGAACAATTAGACATTCTAATTCAATTAACTTTTTTGTAGCCAGCATTCTAAAAGAAAAGTTTTTACTGTGTGACAATACATATGACCTGACTAGGTACAGTGGATATGTAATAGAAATGTAAAGTTGAAAAAATAGAGAGTAGGGTGTACTCTTTTTTTTGCAAAAATACCGAATTCTATTTACTCTTTCGCATTTTCATTTTTGTTTTTCATTTCATTTCATTTTAATCTTTGTAAAATTTGAGAAAAAGTATCTACTTTTTCACTTTGTTATGTAAGTTGAAGTTTACCTATACTGAAAGCCGCGTATACCGCAGCTCCACCCACGTGGAGAAGCTACCGTTTCCCACAGGAACTCGTTCCCAAGATAAAAGTAATCAATTATGTGTTATTCTGATGCGTAAGCTATATTTTTGTAAAGTTTCATCAAAATCCATTTAGTAGTTTTTGCATGAAAGAGTAACAAATCTATAATAATAATCCACACATTCTTACAAACTTTCAAGTATATAATACCAGTTGACGCCCGCGGCTACGCACGCGTGTGATGCTTCCCCGTTTTTTTTCCATAGAAACTTATTGCCGGGATAAAAAGTAGCCTAAGAGTTATTCTGATGTGTAAGCTATATTATTGTAAAGTTTCATCAAAATCCATTCTGTAGATTTTGCGTGAAAAAGTAACAAACATCCATCCATACTTACAAACTTTCGCATTTATAATATTAGTAGGAAGTATAACTGCGACTTCAATTGTTTTTATAAGTTACAATTCTTATATATATTTTAAAAATTCAATCAAATAATTGTTACTAACATGTAGCCACGCCACACCACAGTGTGACGCCGTCTTGGGTGGTACCGTAGCCCTTTTATCTATTTTTTATATAAAAACTAATTTGCAACTCTAAAAACCCTTTCTTTAGAAAAATAGACAATTTTGGCCGCTACCATTTTATTACATTTATTGTAGAAAAAGTTGCAAGACTTTGTTTAAAAATCAGGTAGGATTCTTTGAAAGAGATGTCGCCCTATTATGTTGTCACACGTGTTTTACAACATACAAAGCTTTATTTTACTACCTAATACAAAAACAATTGAAATAAAAAAAACTTTTTACTTAATGTTGTTAACACTGACGACGTAAAGTGTGCACTCGGTGCGTAAATATAAAAATCACACGACATGTGTGAAAACACGCTCATGTCATATATAAAGTCCACACATATGATACGGGAGCCAGCAGTGAATGTGTTAGTTCAAATTGTCGACCAAAATAACTTGATGGGTTTTCCGCCATCTTGAAAAAAGTTAAAATAATAATAATAATAATAATAAAAGCCTTTAATTCCCAAAATACAAATATAAATAGTTACAAAATTTAAATAAATACAATAATTTTCCTTTACATCATTATTTCAATAATATTCAATTCCATAACATTAAGCAAATTTAGGTACTATCAATCTCAACTATTTATAGGATTCAAATTACAATGTCTGTGATTTTGCATTTGAAAATTGAAAACTTGCAAAAATTTTTAACATATACTATGGCATTTTTTAATAATTTTACTTGTAAATAAATTTTGTTTATTAAATTTATACTTAGTCATAACTTGTCATTATTTAATGTTCCACATTTAATTAATTATTGGGTTACCCATTTACGGGCATAGGCCTCCTCCAACCCTTTCCATTGTTCTCGGTTTTGTGCTTGACGAGTCCATACAGGCCCACCTACTTCGCGGATATCGTCTTGCCAACGTCGTCTGGGCCGACCTCGCGGGCGCTTCGTGTCATAGGGGTGCCAGTGTAGCACTCTGTAGCTCCATCTGTTGTCTACAGTTCTGGCTGCATGTCCTGCCCAGCGCCATTTCAGTCTACTGGCAAGTTCAACGGCATCTGTTATTTTAGTAATTTGTCTAATGTGTGTGTTTCTTATCTTATCTTTCAATCTTATCCCTAGCATACTTCTTTCAGTAGCTCTCTGAAATACATTAATCTTTTGCAAGATATCTTTGGTGAAGGTCCAGCTTTGACAACCATAGAGTAATGTGGGTAAGACAACAGAGTCCATAGCTTTCCTTTTAAGGTGTATTGGTAATTTACCTTTAAGTATTTCTTTAAGAGACCAATATTTACCCCAAGCTTTCTTTATTCGGCGTTCAACTTCATGAGATGTATGATCAGTAAATAATATATTTTGTCCTAAGTAGATATACTGCTCTACGTAGTTAATAGTATGTATTTGACTTCTGATAGCCACTTTTTCGCCGTTTGTCATAACAAATGTCTTTTCCATATTCATTTCTAGTCCACACTTTCTACTTTCGGTATCTAAATTAATTATCATATATTGTAAGTCTTCATAACTTTCAGAGAGCAAGACAATGTCATCTGCAAATCGCAAGTTATTGAGGTATTCTCCATAAATATTCACACCTTTGCTTTCCCAGTTAAGCTGTCTAAAAATATGCTCTAGGAGGGCAGTAAACAAAATGGGTGATATAGGGTCGCCCTGTTTCACTCCTCTCTGGATTTCAAACGGCTCTCCCTTTTGCTCCAGTCTGACCACTGCTCTACTGTTTTTGTAGATTTCTTGCAGTATCTCTATATATCTGCTCTCTACGCCTTGTGTCTTTAGTGCCAGCCATAGAGGTTGGTGTAGTATAGAGTCAAAGGCTTTACGATAATCTATAAACGCTATGTAGATTGTTTTTCCATATTCTACGTGTTTTTCAATGACTTGGGTCAAAGTGAAGATGTGATCCACGGTTGAATATGTCTGTCTGAAGCCAGCCTGTTCCTTCGGTTGATTTCTGTCTAGAGTTTTTGAGATTCTACTTACCAGTATTGAGGCGAAAACCTTATATAGTGTTTGTTGCAAACTGATGGGTCTATAGTTTCCTAGGTCTTTGGGATCTCTTTTTTTGTATAGTAAGGTTATGATGGATATGCCCCAGTCTTTCGGTATTTCCTTGGATATTAATATGTTGTTAAAAATTTACAGCAATATAGGAACTAAAGAGTTGGAGATTGATTTCAGGATATCGTTTGTTATCCCGTCATCACCTGGGCTTTTTGTAGATTTAAGCTTTTGGATTGTACTATGGACCTCGCTTTCCAATATAGGTGGTATGATGTCCTCGTATAGCTCAAAGTTGTCATATTCTAAGCTAGACTCTTTCCTTTCATAGAGTTTTCTGTAGAAATTTGTAGCTGTTTCAATAAGCTGGTCCCGATTTGAAATTATTTCATTTTTGTTGTTGTTAAGAGACGTAATCCACTGTTTAGTTGAATTTAGTTTTAGCTGTGCCCTTTTTATCGATGACCTTTTCTCCAGTTCTTCTTCTATTACACTATAGCGGTGTGCCCTGTGTTCTCGATTAATTTGCTTTTTGACAAGCCTGTAGAGTGCCTTGAGCTGTTGCCTTTCTGATCGTGTTATGTTTTCTTTATTTTTCAGTCTATTCCGTTCGTTTATAAGGTTCTCCACATATGTTGACAGCAGTGGCTTGTCCGGTTTTGTGTTTTGGCATTTTTCTTACAGAATCTTGTATACTTTTAATTAGTTGTTCATATGTTAGTTGAGTGTTTTCTTTCCAAACGAGTTGTATGTCACTGTTATATATGTTTTTCAAGGACTCTAGTTCTAGTTGATTTAATTTAGATAGTTTGCACCTGTAAGCTTTTCTTGGCTTAGTTTTATTCCAGTTATTTAACAAACTCATTCATATTATTCTGTGATCTGAAGGAAATTTTGTATCTATAACTTGTACATTTATTACCTATTTCGTTATGTGTGGTTCCGCCAGGTGATAACCAAGTCCATTTTTGTTTGGGCTTTTTCTTGAAGTGAGAGTTGGCAATGTAGAGCTGGTTCTCAAAGCAAAATTGTATTAATATGTCTCCTCTCGTGTTCCTTTCACCATACCCCCATGGTCCCATAATATTTTTATCCTCAGCTGTAGGCATCCCAATCTTAGAATTAAAGTCTCCCATGACTATTGTATTTTTTCCCGTATTTTCTAGAGCAGATTTCACATGTTTATAGAATGTCTCCAAATCTTCAGGTGTTGATCGTTCTGTAGGTGCATAGCATTGTATTAAATTGTAAGATTTATTATATAGCGATATGTCCAATCTCATGACTCTTTCGGATATAGTATGGATATCGACTATGTGTGATTTTAGGTGTTTTTTAATAATGAAACCGACACCATTTCTTCCGCTTTTTTCTCCATAGTATGCCATGATATAATTTCCAGTTTCTAGTATTTCTGTCCCTTCTTTTTTTACTTCTGATAATCCAATAATGTCCCATTTAAACTTTGTCAGACTGTGTTCTAATTCTATGTGTCTTGTCTCAAGCAATAGTGATCTTACGTTCCAAGAACAGATATAAATATTATTTTGCATATCACTTGACGTATTATCTGCACAGTAATAGTGTTTATTTTGGTTGGAGGGTTTTGGTCGTATCCTTCCGCGGGGACCAGCCGTATTGGGAGGTGTTGTGGGTTTGATTGTATTATCTTGGTTCTGTCTGCGAAGATGCGAAGGGGCTTGTCTCAGTTTTTTGGGGTCTCCTGTACATCTGTGCTCGTTGAAGCTTTTGCAGTGGGACTAGGTTGCGATGGGCTCAAGTAGTTCATTATGTTTTGTGGTCTATTTTTCTTCGGTACTTGTCTAATTTTCTCATGGATGTTGCTCACCTCCCGGTTTGCTGGAGCATCAGGTGACTCTGACAAGAACCTTTTACTAGCGGGTTTATCTGCTGACGTACGGGCTGCCCCCCTTGGCTCTCGTGTAATAATTTTGTCATAGCGTAGGACAACCTTCTGACCAGATTCCCATTTTTCTTTCAGTTCCTTTTGGAGCTCCTTCCATTTTTGAAGTACGGCGGGGCTGTAATCTTCTTTTATATAAATTTTTGTAGTTTGCAGCGACTTTTTCTTACTAAGGAGTTTCAACTTTAAAAAAAAAAAAATCATTAAATTGTACTAAAAAAAATAAAAATATAGAAATATAAAAAAAAAGACGTGCGAGCTTCGTACAATCGTACCATATAATATATGTACATACACGTTAAGCCAACGCTCGGCCGTGCTCGGTGAACTTCGTGTGACTTCGTCTTAGGTTTTTTTCCTTACGGAATTTCTTGATTAAAGCTCACTCAAAGCCCGCGATAAAAACTATGCAATAGCTTAAAAAAAAACAAAAAAACACCCTCTCCCTCTCCCTCACCCTCACCCCTCACTCTCACCCTCATTCTCACCCTCACACTCACTATCATTACGTCTCGAGCAGTGCGAGCTTCGTACAATCGTACCATATAATATATGTACATACACGTTAAGCCAACGCTCGGCCGTGCTCGGTGAACTTCGTGTGACTTCGTCTTAGGTTTTTTTCCTTACGGAATTTCTTGATTAAAGCTCACTCAAAGCCCGCGATAAAAACTATGCAATAGCTTAAAAAAAAACAAAAAAACACCCTCTCCCTCTCCCTCACCCTCACCCCTCACTCTCACCCTCATTCTCACCCTCACACTCACTATCATTACGTCTCGAGCAGTGCGAGCTTCGTACAATCGTACCATATAATATATGTACATACACGTTAAGCCAACGCTCGGCCGTGCTCGGTGAACTTCGTGTGACCTCGTCTCGATCAATTTCTTGATTAAAGCCCACTCAAAGCCCGCGATAAAAACTATGCAATAGCTTACAAAAAATACAAAAAAAAAATCGTATCTCAACGTGGAACCGAGTTATGATGAAAAAACTGAATTTCACTTTTTTCAAGATGGCGGAAAACCCATCAGGTTATGTTGGTCGACAATTTGAACTCAAGCTTTTCTAGCCTCCCCCACGTAATATCCAAAATTTGGCTTTCTCGGTTCATTTGCATTTCTAACCCGATTTTTCCGACGTAATGACTAGACTAATACTCGTAAGCCTATAGCAGTCAGAGATAAGACATATTTTTAACATAGAAAGTATTTTCAAAATCGTTTCTGTTGTAGAGGGCAATTTCTAATTGCCCTCTACAACGTCTCAATCTTGCAAACTTTACGTCTTTATAATATAAAGTAAGATTAGGTATAGGTCGCGCGACGAATGATGAGCTCTGTAAGAAATTGGAAGGGTAATGCGCAGAACTCATAATTTAGGTCTAATTGGCGGGGTGAGAGGGCTAAAGGGCGGGAGTGTAGGAGATTGGACCCAGGAATGGTCGAAATCTGTCGAAATCCTACACGCACACTAGTGCACAGCCGCACACTTCTCCGCGATATGTCGGCACGTGTTGTCATTAGTCTCGGTACTGTCACGCACATAAAATATTCTACTCTTTTTGGCAAATCTTTTAATAGCGTCTTGAGGTTTTCATGCACCGAGACAATTTTCTGTCCAATATGGACAAGAAAGAAAAATGGTAAATTATGTCAATTATTTGATCAAATATTTATACCAATTATAATTATTATTATTATTGGCTATACATAACGCAGTGCTAGTGCCACCGTTGCTTTACGGTAGGGAAACCTGGGTATGTCAGATGCAACAAAAATTCACTTAAAAATTGTGCGGCATAACTTTGGCCGACCGAATACGTAACGAAGTGATACGTAATGTGGCAGGTTTGAATGAAAGGGTCAGCGTTAAGCTGGAAAAGGGCGTGCTTCGTTGGTTTGGAGACGTCCAACGTATGAGTGGGAAACGATTTACGAAGAATATATATTGTGCGAAAGTAGAGGGTAGAAGGAATCAGGGTAGGCCGAGACTTGCATATGAAGACCACGTGAGCAGGTTGCTCAAAAACGGAATAGGATACCCAGACGTGCGTTCGTGACGTGGTTGATGAATCTTATGGAAGCGAAATAAGTATGCATGGATCGCGAAGCCTGGCAATCTGTCCTCTCTGACTACCCCGTCAGGGATACAGCTATATAAATAAGCAGTATAAATTTTCGACAATTTCATGTTTAATACAAAAATAAAATCACGCCTATCATTCCCCGGGGTAGGCAGAGACTTCTTCCACTTCTTTTACTTTAATAAGAATTGTCAGTGTCACACACATTAGGTATATGCCTATTTCTACATTGAAATATTACAATAAAAATGTTTTTTCTAGAAACATGATCACTGAAAACTAAATAAAATACTTATTATGGTTTGTTATTTTCACGTAAAACACTTTGAACTCACTTGTTGTAAATAATATAAACCTACTTAAGTACCCACTTACCTACGTTATAAAATAAAATAAAATGTTTAATGGTTCAAAGCATAGTCGTATTAAACTTGATACTTTGTGTAAATATATTGTGCGCGATTATACATGCGCAAACTATCCCCACTAATTTTTGTCAGAGCTCATCATTCGCCGCGCGACCTGTAATGATATAAACTCATAACTATTTATTACTTCACGTGGATTTTATGGTAGGGCTTGAGTGAGAGTCTTAATTGTGGATTGGATAAACATTGAAAGCAATTATTTTGCTAAATTCTCATAAATCTATATATATAAAAGAAAGTCGTGAGCAGATTGCTCAAAAACGGAAAGGTCAAAAGTACTCGGATACCCAGACGTGCGTGTATGAAGCGATTAATAAATCTCGACGAAGCGAAAGAAGTATGCATGGATCGCGAAGCCTGGCGATCTGTCCTCTCTAACTACCCCGTCAGGGATACAGCGTGAAGATAGTTAGTTAGTTAGTTTAGTTAAAAGAAAGTCGTGTTAGTTACACTATTTATAACTCCACAATGGCTTTACCGAATTAGCTGAAAATCTATATATATAAAAGAAAGTCGTGTTAGTTACACTATTTATAACTCCACAACGGCTGTACCGAATTGGCTGAAAATTGGTGGCGAGGTAGCTTAGAGCCAGGAAACGGACATAGGCTACTTTTTATCCCGGGAACAAGTTCCTGTGGGAAACGGGAACGGAAAACTTCTCTACGCGGGCGAAGCCGCCGGCATCAACTAGTTTTTAATAACGTGACCACATTTTCTGACGTCACAGGACTGAATGGAGTCCATTGCATCAATGTTTAAAAATGGTTGTAGCACTGTTCATTGGTATCGAGTTGTTCATTGGTATCGAGTTGTTCATTAGCTCGATAGATGGCTCTGGTCATACTCTTAAAATGACGGTTAAAATATGGTGGAGAATTTTAACTTGATTCGAAACGGTTCGGGTAGTTCAGTGGCTAGAACATTGCCCTGGTTAGGCAAAGGTCACCGGTTCAATCCCCGTCTCGAATCGAATTGTCTTTTTCCACGTTATTAAAAAAAATGATTAATTGTGGATTAACAGTAAAAATAATCTACTTTTATAACGAATTTTACATTCTCTATAGAAACTTTTGATCTTGATACTAAAGGAATTATTTAATATTATTCGCATTCTCGTTTACAACACTTGGCACGTCATAAAAACTGAGGATTTGCTATTTAATACTGATTAGACGTTATCGCGTATTGCACCGTGTAGAACTTGAGCTAAATAAATAGGTTCAACGAACGCGACGGTTCAAGCAATTGACGGGTATCAAAATGCCTAAGTATTTGTACATCCATCCACGGCACCTGCAACCCGTGGAAGTTCACTTTGGTAGATACATTTAGGTGCACTTGTACATGTGTAAGAAGTATGTATTTAAAGGGTAATTAGAAAGGGTGCAGGGAGAATAATAGAAAATCTTTACTAAGTATTAGACGTCAAAATAAAGCAGATAGGAATTTACCAATCATAATTTATATTTTATTTCAATGGATTTGTGGACTAAATTGACGCATCACTATGATCAAAATTTCTTTGTGATAACAGATACGTACGTAATTATTACCTGAAATAGTTTATTACTGGAGAGTACCTGCCTTCCCAAAAGTAAAGTAAAATTCTATCGAGTAGATAGAGTTACAAAAGGTGATGGAAATATCAGGAAATCGAAGGCACGGTACCGGATCTACTGCGGCAAGTCACAGGACCACCACAATAGGGTATATTTACATATTTATTTACCTCAAGTTCTACGTACAGAAGTCATCCCTTTTTGTTCACCGTTGGTCACGGCTCCTTTAATTTATAAGTACATGTCGATGGGTTATTGTACCTAATAAATTATAGACGGTGTAACATGCAGTTTTGACTAGCGATATAGTGCGGACATATAGCCGCCAGACGTCGCTAGTTATATTGATAGATAGGATGTCAGTGCCTAGCATTTGCGTATAGATGGCATTACCGGGTCTGATGTTCAAAGAACCCATTTTAATTAAAAAATATAACATTAAAATTGAATGAACAGTTTTTTTTAAGGAATACAAGTATTTAAATCAATAATTCAACATAAATATGAAATAACTTTAATTTGGTCTATGGTGGTAGAAATTAGTATGTCGATTACTGAATGACAAGAAAAGGATATTTTTGACAGTTTTCCAGAGTGGGGTCGAGATGAAAAAAATGGATAAATAGGAGGAGTGTAGAAGGGTCTAGAGCGATTATTGACCTGCGATAGTTAAAAGGATATCCGAAGTTCTCCAGATTTCTGAGAAATTCTTCAAATTCGTTAATAGTGATTTTTTTTGTGCAAGTTTTGGCCAATCCAGCCAAGTTCTATAGCCGTTAATAGTTATAATCACGTACGAGTGTGTTAGAAACCCCGCTATCCACATAATTGCTGGAAGCGTTGTGGTTTCCCTTGGAGGAAAGGCGCGGAGGCTTTGCAAGATTCTGCCACTTGTTTGTGAGTTGCACTCACAAGGGCCGCTGCTCACGGTCTCTGTGGGCTGTCATCGATTACTGCTGCTCTTGAGGGCAATCCTGGTCCTCGGGCGGTCTTCCTCAGCGTTGGGCATCAGCGGGTCGACGCACGGAAGCTTGGCGCCTCGGGCGGTCTTCCTCAGCGTTGGGCATCAGCGGGTCGACGCACGGAAGCTTGGCGTGAGCGGAATTGTCAGTTTGCTCCGCAAGCTTCGCACAAGCTGAGTACTTTTTATTTTTCTACTCCTGCATTCTGCTTCATATTTTCTTGTGTGTGTGTGAAGATTACCTATTTATGAACATTATACCCTTAGCATTGCATTAATATAATACATGATACTTGTGATGAACTTATATTGTTAAATATTTATATTATTTTATTGTGAGGTAGATTTTTTTCCTTTCTTATAATAATCAAATTCTTTTTTAATAAACCTTGTAAAGAACAATTGTGCAAGAATATCATTTATCTCCCAACCACACACATTCTTCATACAAGGTGCCCTGGGATATTTCTTTTTAGAGTCTCTCTTCATTGCTCTGCCCGGAGTGAAGCTGGTGATAGCACCAAAAAAAAAAAAAAAGTTTTACAACTGTAGATCTGTAGTCATATCCCTGGGTTGGATAAATTGATACTGGGATTTCCCTTTGATGGGAGCAGGCAGGCGACTGTATTAGATGTTATTATCACAGATAATAAAATATAATTTATTATGTTAAGTATAATATATTATGTGGATATGTATGACACTATATAGACAGTAGCTAATTTTTCTATGTTTCCACTGTAGCCTACCCGGAATAGTACACGCATTACATTTATATTCACATACTTACTATTAATATAGGTATAACCCTACAAAATATTGCAACTTTTCTATTTACATATTGTACATATTTACAATGATATATTTACATATTTATGTTATATATACATTTCTATCATATTTACAATTACCAACTCCAATATCGGTTCGTCTAGTAATTCTGGTTTCGGCAATACCAATTGTCGATATTTTTATCGACAATGCCCTCGCACTAGTATGTAACGGGACTTACGGCCGGTGCACGCGCCGCTTGTTAGAACAGTCGATTTATAACATTGACGCGGAGCGCACGCTACTCAGCCTGATATCTTGTAATGCACGAATTGTTTACGCTTTATCTACTGTGCTATTTCACAAGTCTATCCTACTCTTCTTTTTTCTACTACTGCTTGAAGCCTGTGACCTATAGTGCTTAAGAAATATATCTATTGCTGCATACTGTGCCTTCAGAATTACGTGTTTGGAACATCAATATACTAATCAACCGTAAGTTGCATTTTGTTATTATTTACTCCCGGCCATACGCTCAACTTACCGACAGGTGGTATATACCTTCCACCTTACTACACTGGTGAGCCTCATATTGAACAAAAATGTCGGTTGAGAAAGATTCTCAATATGCACTAGGTCAACAACAGGCCAGTACTAGTGATGGGACAAAGTCGATAGAACATGTCGATGTTTTTAGAGTCGGTGTTAAAGTACCACCGTTTTGGGCCGAAGAACCCGATATTTGGTTCGCGCAAGTTGAAGGCCAGTTTGCGATATCCGGTATTACCAGCGACCTTACGAAATTCAAATACGTTATCGGCCATCTTGATAACGAGCATTCCAGGGAAGTTAAGACGTCATCGTGAAACCACCGACGGCTGGTAGATACGAAAAGCTCAAAACTGAGCTCATCAAAAGACTGAGTGCGTCGAAGGAGAACAAAATCAAGCAATTACTGATGCACGAAGAGCTTGGAGATCGAAAGCCTTCGCAATTTCTCCGTCACCTACAGGGCCTCGCTGGTGCTAACGTCCCAGATTACTTTTTGAAGACGATTTGGATTAGTCGCCTTCCACACTGCGTACAGACGGTACTGGCGGGACAAGCTACTACAACTTCGCTGGAGGACTTGGCAGATTTAGCTGACAGGGTAAACGATCTTGCCTCTTCTACCCCAAAGGTTGCAGCTGCAAACGAGGTTCCTGGATCCGTCATTAATGACCTGGTGACGGGAGTTGCGGAATTGCGCAGGCAGTTTGAGAGACTGTCATCGGAGAGAAACAGTCGTTCCCACTCCCGTTCGTCACGTTCGCGAGGCAATCGCAGTACTTCAAGGCAACACTCCCTATCAAACTATCGCAAGTTCCCGCTATGCTGGTATCACAGTAACTTCGGCGAGAAGGCTGCGAAGTGCATCCGCCCTTGTGATTATAAAGCGGAAAACTTAAAGGGCGGTCGGTAATGGCGACTGACGATTGCCCTGCATCTACAACTGGTCGCCTATTCATCACAGACAGATCATCGAAGGTATAGTTTTTGGTCGACACCGGCAGCGACCTCTGTGTCTTCCCACGATCGGCGCTGCGTGAACGTCGAGTTAAGACTAATTATAGTTTAAGTGCTGCAAACGGTTCAAATATAGCAACATATGGTTATTTACATTTAGAATTAGACTTTGGCTTACATAGGAATTTTGTATGGCGATTTGTTGTAGCTGACGTCACAAAACCTATAATAGGCGTCGACTTTCTGAACTATTATAACATTGTTGTTGATTGCCGTAATAAACGGTTGATAGACAATTTAACTTCTGTTTCAGCCATAGCTAGCTTAGCAAACTGTAGCAGTGTATTTTCTATCAAAGTGATAACAGGCGAGTCGCGGTACCATAAAATCTTGGAAGAATTTCCGGAGATTACTAGACCAGCCGGTATGTATCACACCAAACTTCATAACACAGTCCACTACATACACACGACACCAGGCCCCCCAGTTGCATCACCTCCTCGACGTTTGGCTCCTGATAAGCTCCTAATTGAGCGGAAAGAATTTCAGTCTATGATGTCTAATGGCACAGCTAGACCATCTAATAGTCCATGGTCGTCTCCGCTGCATTTAGACCCGAAAAAGGACAATGGCTAGCGACCTTGCGGCGATTACCGCAAGCTAAATGCCCGTACTGTGCCTGACAGGTATCCGATTAAACACATTCATGATTTTACACATAGTATTTCAGGAAGTACTATATTTTCTACCTTGGACTTAGATAAGGCTTATAATCAGATACCTGTCAGTGCAGAGGACATTCCCAAGACCGCCATTACGACTCCTTTCGGGCTGTTTAAGTTTCAATTTATGGGTTTTGGTTTGAGGAACGCGAGCCAGACCTTACAGCGCTTCGTAGACGAGCTAACGAGAGGGCTGGATAACGTCTACTGCTATTTAGATGATTTTTTGGTCTATTCCAAATCGCTCGAAGAGCATGAAAAGCATCTATGGGAAGTTTTTGAAAGGTTGAATGGTTATGGAATGCTTGTGAACATCTCCAAATGAATCTTTGGTGCAAAAGAGGTAAAATTTATAGGTTACAGCATTTCGAAAGAAGGATGTCGTCGTTGATATTTTTATTTGCAATTATTTGCTAAATTTCTCATAGTATGACCGATATCGATAGATGGCTCTGGTCATACTCTTAAAATGACGATATAAATATGGTGGAGAATTTCAACTTGATTCGATACGGTTCGGGTAGTTCAGGTGGCTAGAACATTGCCCTGGTTAGGCAAAGGTCACAGGTTCAATCCCTGTCTCGAATCGGATTGTTACTTTATTAAAAATTTATGAGAAGGATGTCATCCTCTAAGTTGCAAGGTACAGGCTGTACTACATTTTCCCCCTCCTTCCAACGTACGGCAGTTACGAGCGTTTTTAGGCATGATCAACTTCTACAGGAGGTTTCTGCCACGAGCAGCCGAGATCCAAGCGCCACTTCATGCTCTGCTGGCTGGATCCGTGAAAGGTTCACAACCAATTAACCTTACAGGAGATACCTTAGCCGCATTTGAAGCTTGTAAGAATAGTTTAAGTAATGCCGCATTACTGGCACGTCCTGACTGCACCGCTAAAATGGCCGTAGTAACAGACGCGTCGGATAAAGCCCTAGGCGCGGTACTACAGCAATTTAAAAACGGTGAATGGCAACCGTTAGCCTTCTTCTCAAGGAAACTGAGCCCCTCACAGGTAAAATATTCACCTTATGATAGGGAACTTCTTGCCATTTACGAGGCAATAAAATATTTTCGACACATGCTTGAGGCTAGACATTTTCTAGTCTATACCGATCACAAGCCTATTAGCTTTGCCTTCCACGAAAGGAAAAATAACTGTTGGCCTAGACAGTATAGGCATTTAGACTTTATTTCCTAATTCACGACTGACATCCGCCATATATCAGGTAAAAATAACGTTGTGGCGGACACTTTGTCACGAATTGAGGAATTAGAAGCACCTGTAAGCTTCGATGTATTAGCTGAAGCACAAGTTACCGATGCTGAACTTTTTTATGCTTTGAAAAGCTTTTAACCGAAGGTTCATCACTTCATTTGGATAAAATGAAAATTCCTGGGAGTTCAGTACCCATTTACTGCGACGTCAGTAACTCGACTCCTAGACCTTTTGTTCCAAAAGATTACCGTAAGCAGGTTTTTAATAGCTTACACTCACTAAGCTATCCCGGTGCAAACGCATAGGCCAGATAGCCGCGCGTTTTGTTTGGCCAGGGGTGCGAAAGGATTGTAGGGATTGGGCACGTGCGTGCATACAATGCCAACGTGCAAAAGTACACCGTCATGTGTCCGCCCGTCTTGGTACTTTTAATTTACCACGTGCACGATTCAAGCAGATCCATATTAATCTGGTTGGCCCCCTTCCAATATCGCACGGCTACCGATACTGCCTGACGGCCGTGGATCGATTTTCACGATAGCCAGAAGCAGTGCCGATCGTAGATATAACTGCTGAAACCGTAGCTAAGGCATTGCTGTCAACTTGGATAGCTCGTTTCGGCTGCCCAGCTGTTATAACAACTGACAGGGGACGGCAGTTTGAGTCGTCTTTATTTAAGTGTCTGGCTGCCATCGCTGGTTTTGTACATAAGAGGACAACGGCCTATCACCCGATTTGCAATGGGTTAGTCGAGCGCTTCTACCGCCAGCTTAAAGCTGCAATAGTTTGCCATGCAAATGACAGGTGGACAGAATCCATGCCATTGGTCTTACTGGACATCAGAACTTCGTTCAAAGAGGACTTACGGGCCTCCTCAGCGGAACTCGTCTATGGCGAACCGTTGAGACTCTCTGGTGAGTTTCTCAGCCAACTGTCGATGGTAGCACAGATTTATCGGATTTGTCTGTTAGAATTAGAAAATTCGCTGATAAATTGCGACCAGTGCCTGCTGCTCATCATAGCAAACCGAAAATTTTTGTTTTTAAGGAGTTAGATACCTGTGACTACGTGTTCCTTCGAGAAGACGCGTCGCGAGGTTCACTGCAAGCCGCTTACTCTGGATCACATAAGGTCCTAGGTAAAGGGGACAAGGTATTTAAAATACTTGTAAATAACAAGGAAACCACGGTCTCCATAAATAGGTTAAAACCAGCTTTTATACTATCCGTTCAGCAGGACGAACCTGATAGATAGCCCAATCTTGAAAGACTACGTAACCCGCTCAGCGCGTCACGTGAGATTCCCAAACTTTTATCGCCCTTGACGGTCTCCGGTGGGGGGTGGTGTAGCCTACCCGGAATAGTACACGCATTACATTTATATTTACATACTTACTATTAATATAATTACTTACAACATACTTACTAAAGAACTTACAATATACTTACTTACAATCTAACTTTTCTATTTACATATTGTACATATTTACAATGATATATTTACATATTTATGTTATAAATATACATTTCTATCATATTTACAATTACCAACTCCAATATCGGTTCGTCTAGTAATTCTGGTTTCGACAATACCAATTGTCGATATTTTTATCGACAATGCCCTCGCACTAGCATGTAACGGGACTTACGGCCGGCGCATCATTTGGCGGGAAGAGTGTCAAGTGCGGACGCTTGCTTTATATTATTTTCTAAATCTAGTGCATTTATCTTGTTTTATGTGCGGGAGTGGTGGTTTCTTGGACATAAAAGTTGTGTTAACGTGCTATAGTGAAAGACAATGATATATATGCCGTGAAATGCTATTTTCTCTCTTGCCGCGAAACGTCCACTGACAACCTTAGTATAAGAATCACCATTATACTGAGGGCAAGGACCAGGACGTAGCCTGAGGACACGACATCGACTGGACAGGACTAATTAGAAGATAAGATTGAAGAAATATAATATAAAAAATAAGATTTGGCTAAAAGGTCTTAGAAACCAGGCCATTAAATAATTATTAAAAAAAAACGGCCGGCGCACGCGCCGCTTGCTAGAACAGTCGATTTATAGCATTGACGCGGACCGCACGCTACTCAGCCTGATATCTTTTAATGCACGAATTGTTTATGCTTTATCTACTGTGCTATTTATAAAATAAATAAATAAATATCCATCACGCCTTATCCCCGAAGGGGTGGCAGAGGCATATTATATGCCCACTTTTCACCGAGTGGATTCCTGTCCCACGTAATAGGTGGTGAGCCCATTGCCGTGTTGAAATAGACAGACGCAAGTTGTGGCTACCTGCTGTTGAAGTTTTCAAGCCGCCCATAAGGCCTTCAACCAGGCTTAACGACTGCCATTTTACTGGCAACCGGGACCAACGGCTTAACGTGCCTTCCGAAGCTCGGAAACGCTCGCAATGTAAATGCCACAAAGTGAACATTTAATTTTACGAAAAGGCCAGAATAGGAACAAAACTCAAAAAAAAGCACTATATGCGATATAAACGCAACGAACTCTGTGCCACGATGTGGTTGATCTTACGAATATATAGAAATATAAGTAACTGTTTATAGTTTTAAGTTGATCAATGGCACTTGATGCACGGCCTTGCGGCACAATTGGTTAGTTAAAAGTAAATAATATGGAAGACTAGGCAACGCCTGCGTTTTCCTTTACCCGTTTCTTACAGGTACCTAATCTCAGAATTAAAAGTAGGTAGACTGTGTGTTCATCCAGTGTGTCAGCTACATCAAATAAAAAAAAACAGATAATAACACGTTGCTCCATACAAACTTTGCAGCCCCATTTTACCCCCTCAGGAGTTAAAATAAATATCCATCAGGCCTTATCCCCGAAGGGGTGGCAGAGGCATATTATATGCCCACTTTTCACCCTGTGGATTTCGGTCCCACGTAATTGGTGGTGAGCCCATTGCCGTGTTGAAATATACAGACGCAAGTTGTGGCTACCTGCTGTTGAAGTTTTCAAGCCGCCCATAAGGCCTTCAACCAGGCTTAACGACTGCCATTTTACTGGCAACCGGGACCAACGGCTTAACGTGCCTTCCGAAGCACGGAAACGCTCGCAATGTAAATGCCACAAAGTGGTCACCCATCCGAGGACCAGCCATAGTGAAAGTTGCGTAACTCAGTGATCGTTTACAGAACACTGAGACCGCTAGGCCACGAGCGCTTCTTGTACTGTGCTATTTCACAAGTCTATCCTATTCTTCTTTTTTCTACTACTGCTTGAAGCCTGTGACCTATAGTGCTTAAGAAATATATCTATTGCTGTATACTGTGCCTTCAGAATTACGTGTTTGGAACATCAATATACTAATCAACCGTAAGTTGCATTTTGTTATTATTTACTCCCGGCCATACGCTCAACTTACAGACAGGTGGTATATACCTTCCAATTCAATTTCAATTTCAATTTATTTATTGTCCTTACTACACCACAATAAATAAATTGAAATTGAAATTGAATTCCTTAGACAACAATATTAAGAAAAATATGAAATAGATTCTGAAACAAATAGAATTATTTTTTGTATTTAGGTTAGGTGCTATTTATCTAAGTTTTTGAAGTAAAAACTTCTTTTGGCGCACCGCACACAGATTTTTCTGTAGGTAGTAATATTAAGTAATCCACCTCAGGCACCAGAGCTGGGTCCTTCTGCTTCTGCTTCAGCCCCATCAGCTGGAGCCTGGGCATCTGCTGCTACAAGAAGTGTACATAATACTGAAGCTAATGAAAAACCTACCTTGTCAAGTATGAGCGATCCTACAACCCAGGAGATGATCAAAATTATTAATGTTATACGTGAGTTAAAACAACAATTTCTAGCTTGTTCAACAATGTTTGATAAAGCTGTACTTATTATAACTCATTTAGGCCACTATGTTTAACGGTGAAAAAATCAATTTACTATCCTGGAACTCTGATGGGGTGCGTAACAAAATACACGAGCATCTGAATCTTGCGGTGGGTGCCCTATCTGTTGATATTATTGGTGTTTGTGAGACTAAGCTAACTGATAAGATTTCTATGGATACGCCTGGGTTTTGTTGTTACCGCCTAGATAAACATCACTCTGGTAGGGGACAAGGTGTGGCTATTATTGTCAGAAAAAACATACAACATACTCTAGTCAAAATACCTTCAACTAAGAACATTGAGGCTATTGGTATCAAAATTATTCTATCAAATACTGAATATACTGAATATACTATCTTATCTATTTACCAATCTCCAAACTTACCCCTACTACACACTGATCAGGATATACTCTTGAGACTTGGCAGTAAGGTGATTATTATGGGGGACTTTAATGCTAACCACCCCTTCTGGCATAGCTTTTATACGAATGGTCGAGGTAGAACTCTCTTTAACCATATGTTAGAACATGACTATGTAATCTACTCCTCTACAATACCTACCCAAATAAATTACCGCCATGATCTGTCACCTACTAATCCTGATTTAGTCCTTTGTCACAGTGTTCACTGCATAGATAACTTAAGCGCGTTGCCAGTCTTGTCCTCTAACCATCTACCCTTGATCTTCTCAATTCAGGGTTATGTTCAGTATAATTCTTTACCTAAAAGATATAAATTTAACGAGGCCAATTGGCGTGGATTTCGCTCCTTATTAAATTATAACATCTCTTTAAGTAGTAGGGTTCTTAAAGATACTCAAGAGATAGATGATGCAGTCGAGCATTTACAGAACAGCATCTTGGAATCGAGGGATCTTAATATTCCTAACTCTGTGACTTCAATGAGCAAACATAAATTGCCACGTAGAATCAAAAAGCTCATACGGCAAAGAAATCAGCTTCGCCGTCAGAATCAAAAGCTGTCAGGTGGTGAAATTCGTCGTCAAATAAATAACCTACAACAAATTATTCGTGCATCAATACAGACACATTTAGATAAAGTTTGGGATGAAAAGCTAGCCAAAGTGGATAACCCTAGTAATGATATCTGGCGATTCATCAAAAACTTAAAGCCAAATAACAGTAAACCACCTTCCTTAAAGCAAGCAGACGGTTCCTTAACGACGAATACTCAAGAGCAGTGCGAGACACTAGCTAAGGCCTTCAAAGCAAATATGAGTCTTACAATAGACTGGAAGAGTCCCGAAGTTGAAGACGACGTTAGAAAGTCGCTCTTAGATCTTGACAATTACAAAGTCTCTGAACATTTTAAACCTGTTTACTCACATGGGATAATAAAAACTCTGCATAAGTTACAGAATTATAAATCTCCAGGTGTGGATGGTATCCAAAATATTCTTCTTAAGAATCTTCCTCAAAAAGCTTCTGTCTATATCACCAAGATTTTTAATGCTTGTCTTAATTTTGGCTATTTTCCTAAAGCTTGGAAAGATGCCAAGGTTATAGCATTGAAGAAATCTGGCTAAGATGATTCTTTACCAGTTAATTATCGACCAATTAGCTTATTGCCTGCACTTGGTAAATTATTTGAAAAGATAATTTCTACTCGTCTATTATCATATTCTAATCAAAAAATCATAAATGAACAATTTGGCTTCCGGGCACATCACTCAACCACTTTACAACTCACTAGGCCGACAGAACACATAGTGCATAATTTAAATCTTAATAAATCAACAGGCATGGTCCTGCTTGATGTAGAAAAGGCTTTTGATTCAGTGTGGCATGAGGGACTCATTCACAAGCTGATCTCTTTCGGCGTACCATTGCACATTGTTAAGGTTCTGCAATCTTACCTAAGTAATCGACATTTTGCAGTTAACATAGGAAATATAAAAACATCCTTACACACGATACCTGCTGGCGTACCGCAGGGTTCAGTCCTTGGGCCAATTTTGTTCATTTTGTACGTCAATGACTTGCCTATCCAGCCACGCACACAATTGGCATGTTTTGCCGATGACACAGCAACGTACTCTACATCAGAGGACTTAGACCTTGTTGTGGGCAGACTGCAATTGTCACTTGATCTCTTGCAACAATTCTTTTCAAAGTGGAAACTCAAAGTCAATGGCCATAAAACTGAAGCTATCATGTTCACTCGTAAACGCCAGGCTCCACATAAGCTCCTTAATATAGATGGATGCTCAATACCCTGGAGTCAATCAGTGCAATATCTTGGGCTTACCATGGACAACAAGATCAATTGGACTAAACACATTGCCAAATTACGGGTTAAAGCTGCCCAAGCTTTGGGTGCCTTACATCCAGTAATGAACAGCAAAAGTAAACTGAGCTCAATAACAAAGCTTAGAATCTATACAACCCTGGTCCGCCCCAGTTTAACGTACTCGTGTCCAACCTGGAGTAGTACGTGTAATAGTAATTACCAACTACTTCAAACCATTCAAAACAAAGCAGTTAAAATATCGTACAACACACAGTTTCGGACAAACTTAACCAAATTACATATCACTATAAACTTACCGTTATTAAAACATGTATAATTAAGCAATCAATTCAGTTTTTCACAAAGCGTAAACATAGAAATCATTCAAACAAATTGATCTCAAATATTGGACAGTCGAAAATTTCCGAATTGTCGCGATAGTTATGGTACCTACCGCTTGCCTCATCGCTATGTTTTGTTCCCAATCCGTGACAGTGGCGGTACCAGTTAAAATATACTGTAATAAGTGCAGGCGCAGTTCTATTTGCCTACATTAGTAGTTATTTTTTGTTGTACAATGTTTTATAAGAATGCAATAAATGAATTAAAACTAATTAATTCATAACAGTTCCTAGCATGTAATTAGACTGTGTTATTAATATGGGATTTAACTGGTAAGTGTATTTATTATTTAGAAAACTTTTATAGGCGCTTGAGTCTGATAAAGTAGTTACGTTATATTATAGAATTTGTAACTAACTTTCAACAGTTGTTACCCTGTACCATGTAATGTTATTTTGTAATAAAGAACTTTTAAAAACAAAACAAAACACTGATTTTTCTGTAGGTAGTAAGTTCGGTTGATCCGTCACGCTCTGAGGTGATAGGCTCGATCGGGTAAACTCGGGAAAGCGTACTCGAGTGAGAAAGATAGAGTCAGCTGCTCTTCGCAGTGTCGCTGTGTTTAGTAAAACAATTCATACGTAATAATCGATTGCGATTGTCAATGAAGTTTTCACTTCTTCCGTGACAGTTTAGGCACACACTCTTAATTTTCTTTTATCTGGGTTTGTGAATATAGCATATCGCGGTAAAGTTGAGAATATTCAGCGATTAAAGACAATCAGCTCACTGACCTATGATGCCGATGAGCAGCGAGGAGAAGAGGTTGGCGGCGAGCGCGGCGCCGCCCCCGCGCCGCGCGCCCGCCTGCAGCACGGCGTCGCAGGCGTGCAGCGCGCGCGCCGTGCCCAGCACGCTGGCCGCGCCCAGCGCCGCGCCGCGCCACGCGTCCGCCGCCAGCGCGCGCCCGCGCCCCGACCAAGCCCACTCGCACAGCGACCGCAGCCACGACCATCTGCTGACACACCACTCGTCATAGGCACACGCCCACCCTCACTTCGTCCGTCTATATACGGGTGTCAATTTAGATACATATAAAATGTTGGACCGGAATGAGAAGGTCCTCGGATACGTCTAAAACGATTCGTAGACCTAACGACGGCCACCCAGAACTACAGGTAGCAGTCGAAATACTCTGTTCGGCTCTCGTTACAGGGTCCACCTCTTTTACCCGTCGTCGTATACCAGACAGGTGTAATTACCTACATCAGGGTACCGCTCGACACACTTTCATACGCTGACAGGTTTAAAAATAAATTGTGTATATTATACAAAATAATAGAATTACAAGCTTACAAACTTTTGCTATGAATTATCGCGTAGGGGTTATGAAATAAATAAAGTAAAGATAATAACAATTAAACCACATCGAATCAGAGCGTGAAATGTGAAAGGGTTCTATTCCTAATTATACTGAAGCGTAAGAGAAAAAAAAAGACTCGATTAGAAAAGTATTTCGGTCGTTATCGTGTTAACAAGAAAATATCCGTAACATACAGACAAACGGACGTCCAAGATGGAGCTTTTTTAAACAGTTTTTTAACTAGTTTAAATAACAAAAATGGCATCAAAAATATCATGAGTGTTAAAAATAGTGTTTTTCTTGATATGTGTTTGTATATATTATTTTACAAGTGCAATATATGATAAATAGAGACATTTTAAGTTTGAAAAATCAGATGTTATTCAGATATATACAGATATTTCTTGGAGGGTAGTTGACGAAAAGGCGTAAATAATTTGCTCAGAGTTTAATTTATAATACTTAAATGATTTATTAATGAATTAATTTATTATTATTATATTTATACATTAATTGTTATGGTGAAATTGTACAAGTAATAATCAACACCTGCCAGAAAGTGTTATATCAATTCTGTAATACTTCACAAATTTATAACAACATCTTTGTTTCATCATGTCTGTTGAGATGTTACAGTCATCATTGGCGCAGTTGACGGAGTCTTTTAATGCCAGGATGGCTAATTTTGAGGCAGATCTGCCGAAAACACATAATGCTCCTGCAGTCACAACATCGGCACTGGCTACAGAGTTTGGTCTATTCAAAATGTTTGTGAAAGAGACTTTAAATACACTACAGCGTCAAATTGAAGTGTTAGCATTCCAGATTGATTCAATGGAGATGCGCACACGAAAATATACTCGTTAACATATTGCCTTCCTATCCACATACTATCATCATGGGTGACTTTAACACCTGTCTTTTAAAACAGGATTCTCGAACTGCTTCTCTAACAGCTATTACGCATTCTACCAATCTTTCTATTCTTCCTCTTAATGCTACTCATAACGTTCCTGGTTGTAGACCCTCTCTTCTTGACCTTATCCTAGTATCTTCAGCAAATCATGTTGTTAAACATGGTCAACTTGCTGCAAATGCGTTTTCATGTCATGATTTGCTCTTCCTCTCCTATAAACTCCGTCCGCCAAAGGCAAGATCTAAATTTACCATGCAACGTAATTTTGGTGGTATGAACTTAGATGCACTGCGTGGGGATGCAGAGGATATAGACTGGTCTTCGCTGTTGGCTTCAGAATCTATGGACAGTAAAATAGATATTTTTAGTAATACCATCATGCAGCTATATGACAAACATACACCAATAAAGCGAATTAAGATAAAACATGCACCTACTCCTTGGCTTACTGACAAAATTAGAAACCTCATGCAGAGAAAAGTTGCTGCCAAAAGAAAGGTAAACGCAAAGGGTAGCGACATGAATCGTGAAAAATATATTTTAATCCGAAATCGCTGCAATAAAGAGTGTAGAGATGCTCAACGCCAATACATTCATAAGTCTGTTCAAAACGGAGATCCAGCTAAGGTCTGGAAGTTTCTTAAAACTCTGGGAGTTGGAAAAGCACAACATAGTGCCATTCCAAAGGATTTTAACATTGATTTACTTAATCAACATTTTGCTGCCTCGTCCAGCTTTAATGCGAACATAAAGGCAAATACTTTAAGATTTCTTTCATCTTTTCCAATGCCCAATTAGTCACCATTTGTATTGAATCAATTTCCGGCTTGTGATGTTAAGAAAAGCATTCTAGGAATCACATCCAATGCAGTTGGAAGTGACTGTATTAGCAGGAACATGATCCTTCCTATTCTGGACCAAATTCTTCCAACAATCTGCCATATCCTTAATTATTCTGTACTTAGTAGTACCTTTCCAACAGATTGGAAAGATGCTCAAATCATTCCCCTACCTAAAAAACCTAATCCCGTGTCTTATTCTGATTTTCGCCCTATATCTATTCTCCCTTTCTTGTCTAAGGTTCTTGAGCGCCTTGTTCACAACCAACTCTGCTCATTTCTTACCAATAATAAATTACTTAACCCTTATCAATCTGGGTTCCGTTCTGGTCATAGCACAACCACAGCTCTGGTGAATATCACAGATGATATTAGATCTGGGATGGAGGGTGGAAAGCTGACTGTATTAGCACTACTCGATTTTTCGAATGCTTTCAATACGGTAGATTTTGATGTTCTGCTGGGAATGCTAGGCACGCTTAACATATCTCCACCGGTAATCGATTGGTTTCGTAGTTACCTGTATGGTCGCCGACAATGTATAAGTATAGAGGATGCTCGCTCGTTTTGGTGTAATACATCAGTCGGTGTACCCCAGGGTGGCGTTCTGTCTCCATTACTATTCGCAATTTTTATAAATTCTATCTATGATCAACTTCTCTCTCGCTATCATCTTTATGCAGACGATCTTCAGATTTACTATCAAGCATCGCTAGATCAATTGACAGAGGCAATAAATTTATTGTATTTGTAAGTACTTATATGTATTGTATGTATGAATATTTGTATGTATACATGTATATGTGTGTAATAGATTTATATTTTTATGCATATTTATTTACTTTAGCAGTAAGCATTATTTTGTCACTATCACTATGCCTAGTACGCCATAAACTACCATTTAAGATAATTTCTAAAACCCAAATTCTTCCTATGGTTGTCTGGAAGAGATCGCTATAAGCGATAAGACCGCCCATTGTACATAGATTTAATTTAGTAGTAAATTTCTTATAAGACTTGATATGGAGTACAATAAAGTGTTTTTTTATTCTATTCTATGTTATGCGCGAAGTGACAGTAGTACCCACCTCAACGCTTCGCTTATGAGGCGTGCAAAAGCATCCGTGCACTTGTCATCGATCTTGAAGCTACTCACTTGTGACTCCTGGTGACGACATAATGGTGTCGACAAAGTTCGCAGTACGATGTGGCCGCCTGCAGCAGCCAGCGCTCCAGGCACGAACGGTGCACCGCCGCTATCGTGCCCCGGCAGGAGCACGGCCGCACGAGCCGCTCGGCTGACTCCCCGCCGAAGCAGATACGGCAGATGTTATCAGACTGTAGGCTACCCGTGAAGCTGGTGACTTCCTTTGCTACTTGCGGGCCCTTTACGAAATATTTTCACCATGTATTTTTAGACTATTAGGGTAATTTGCCGCATAAAAAAGCGTAAACGTGTACTTCCCTTCTGTACATTTTATGCGGCAAGACGGAAAATCGCAATGTCTTTTAAATAACATTTTCAAATAAATACGTTAAAACTCATAACAACATAAAGCTGGTAATGAGCGGTCATATCTGTCGAAGAACTGATACACGGCTAAATGGAGTTAACGAGTTTTGGTTTATAGACGGCGCATTAGTTAGTTGAGTGTTTTCCGCACTTATCATGAGGCATTGTGCATTGTGCATAATGAATGGAATGGGTGGACGAGTCTCTCCAGCTCAGCCCCGTCGTCCGCGTTCTCGGTACTCTGCCCACTATTGACTGTGTAAAAATTGTGTGTTTTTTTTGGTATTTATCCTACCCAAATTCCTATTACTGTGAACCTGTAAACCAGGATCTACAGCAATAACCAAGACCAAAAAAATTGTTTGCAATTGTTTGGCATTTGCGAAACCAGCATTTTGCTAAAGGGATTCGGCACAGTTTTTTTTCGGGTGCAGTAATCCCATCTTTACTATGCCGTTTTATGCTGCCCTATTGGAAGGGTGCTGCCACAGATAATATCACATCTTTTTCTTGTTTCAATGCACGAGGGACCATATAATACAAAATTACAGAAATCACTATTAATACTAATCTATGAAAAGCAAACTGATGCTGGCTAAAGACAATAATGAAACTGACTACATGTGTAGAAGTACGTAGTTGCAGCAGTTGTGGCAAGTTCTTCGTAATAGTTACAATGACTACCTGTTTATTGAGCAACAGCGCACACACCGAGCCCAAGATGGACATGGACCTCCCACCTCCGGACTGCAGCAGTGATGATGCCGGCGATGAAAACGTCAGCGAGTCCGCAATTCGTGCCCGCATCACACGTTGATCCTCGGCATCATTTACAGTAGCTAGAAAATTAATTTAAAAAGTAATAAGTCAATTATTTTGTTTGTACTATCACGACATTCCATACTTTTTGCCATACTTTGACTATCCCGTCAGGGATGCGTGAAGATAGTTAGTTGCCAGAGCTTGCCCGTGTAGACTTACCTCATAATCCTAATTCATCTGTGTAATAATTTATCCTTTATAAGTGTTCAAACCATCTAAGCATAACATTATCCTTTTCTATATCTTAGTCACTACATCCACGTTCGTACCGGAACATTCTCATGCCGCCCTGGAGTTGGGAAGTCAGACGTCAGTGGGTCCTAAAATACCGAAAATTAAAAGCCAAACTATAGCTGCTCCTTAGCGGCTAAACAAGGTGAATTACAGGCTCTAAATTCAGGCAATATTTGGAAGCAACTGGGAAACCTAATACGTGGGACAAAAATACATACGGTAATAGGCACACACCCCACCGCCCCACTCTCACATCATCCATCAATATATCAAATGTGGGCGTCTAGTATGCCTCTGCAACTAAGGGGTAGCCCTTCAGGAATAAAGAAGTGACAATATACAGGGTCATTTGTAAAACACCAGCAACCTGCTAAGAGTAGATAGCCAAGGTCATAACCAATAACGTTTTATCTACCACTTTTGGCAATTCGTTACACAGCGAGTATTATCGTACATTGAAACTTTGAGTCGTCATAGGTTTTCGTTCTTGGATTCGCTTAAAAAACTCCTGGGTCTCTTTTTCGTCACGTACTGCATGCTTCGATGAACGATTAATATGCGCGCATCAAAGCGGTTGAAAAAGGTCAAGGTCAAAGGAGTTATGACCGGTCCACCCCCATCCCCCGTGATTTTTACGAGTTGTGTATTACTGTAATTCAATCAGTACATTAAGTTAAAGATAAATTTGAAAAAAAAAATATAAAATTTAAAAAAAATCAAACTCTAAAAAAAAATTCGTAGAACATGTTTTTATGATGTTTGCTACCTAGTCCTAGCAGGTTGCTGGTGTTTTACAAATGACCCTGTTTATATATGTATGCAACTGAGAAAACTCTACATGGAGAAGAAGAAGGTAAACATTAGTAGGATGCTTACTTGGTGAAGATATGGCCGGGGTTTGTCGACAGCTGATATCAGTCTGTTGAGCAGCTGAGCGCAACTCTTTCTCGCGCTGTTGAGGCGGTGGTGTTACCTAGGTTGAAAACGCGTGGTTAATAATTGTATTGTGCATCTGATATTATTGGATTGTGGTATGTCGCAAACAATTACCAGCTTTTTAGGATTATTATCCGCCTGGCTCAATTGGCAGTGGCACTTTACTCGTAGAACTACCAGAAGGTTATCAAATGGCATCTGCGTGCTGGAAAATACCGCGTAGGTATTTCAAAGTGAACTGACGACCTACGGCTACGGGCTGAACAAGACCCAGTGAAGTGGCGATCTTTGATGAAGGCTTTTCTACAGAAAGTTAAGGTTAATAGGTAAAGCAGACTCACAGGCATATGCAATGACGAGCAGCTGGAGGCAGACATGCTCATAGTAGCTTTACTGTCGGAGCGGCCCAGGCCCCAGAACATCAACAGGGTATCGCCCTCGCCAACATCACATTCCTGAAAGATAATACTCAGATAATACGTGGCCGAGTAGCTTACTAGGGTCTAAACCAGCATTAATACGAAAACCGACGTTACGAACGACGTTATGGCCTATTGACGCGAACGTTAATCCCTAGAGAGCATCATTATTTTTGCCTAACCTTGCTCCTACTCCATAACTGACTGAAATTATGAAGATACCTTACGTTATTGTTATACCTGGCATGGTTATGTCTAGCATAGGTTTGTCCCTAATGCTAGTATGCTAGGAAGGTAAAGGTACTGATTTCAAAATAGTGAATACATACAAATAGTGAATAAAACACCTACCCTTATGATATTTGAATAACTGCAAGTCCTGTGAAATTTGAAATTAATTTTTTGCAAGGCTTGCTGAATCCTCGGTGAAAACCCAATCGGAGTTAGCACAGCCTGCCTCAGCCTTTGAATCACATCGCTCGGAAATGGTTCTATATCATTATTATCCACTAAGCAATTTATCGCGACGTATCTACGCATTGTTTATCTGTCACCATCGCGGAAACATTTTTCTTGGTTTTAGGGTTTTTTCGTTATTTTACTAAAATATACGTAGGTAACAATAGTTACTAAAAATTATCCATCGTGTAATCTCGATGGTTTGTCAAATTAGATATTCTCGTAATGTTTTTCTTTTCTGTACAGTAGAATGAGGTTTTACGGTCTAATCGCTTCTGTGAATATGAAATTATTTCTATAGCTAATTACAAAAGGATGTGCCCCAGTCACGGGTATGGCAGGGTGGATGTAAGAACCTTATGCGCTTGCTCTCTGCTAAGGCGGGTCGCTCCGAAGTTTATTAATTAGACTGGAATTCCTTCCACACACGCCCTCCGTATCCCCTCTAAGAGTATGGTGCCTTATAGTGCGTTGATATTTCAGCCTTGTGAAATAGATGAAAAGGCAATATTACTAATAGCAATGGTGGTCTGAGGTGTGTGGAGGCTACCCCAAATCCGTTTTATTATTAATATTATTAATTTTATAAGAATAAAAAATGCCGCCGTGGCTCATGGATGTAAGGATGATTATTAATGATAATTAAAATCATGTCTTAGATAGCGTATGAAAAATTTGAGTAATTTGAGACATTTCTCGGAGGTTTTGCTTGTGAGCTCGCCTTCTTGACTCGTGCAATAGTGCTTCGATATTGAGTCGAAACAGTCCATTGTAAAAAAATCGTTTGTAGCAACTTAGGAAAACTATATTGGTAGATACTTGGTGCGTTGTGGTATAACGAAGTAGTTTAAAGCACCACAAGAAGCATTGTAGGCACATTCATGGTAGTGATATTGTTAAATTGTTTCTTAGTAATATTTTTGATGTGAGATCGTGAAATGAGTGGCGATTTACGTTTCCGATAGTTTGAGAGGCACATCATAGACATAACCATAGACATATTGTCACGCCTTTATCCCCGAAGGGGTAGGCAGAGGCATACTATGCGCCCACATTTCACCGTATGCACTTTTGTCCCATGTAACAGGTGGTGAGCCCATTGCCGTGTTGAAATGGACGGCGGCACATCAAAGACTACAATGGTATATCTGCGGCACATGCCCTAGACACAGCTACTCGCCTGCAACGAACTTTAACAAGTCCCGGCAGTATACAAATAGCAGACATTTTTCTTGGTTTAATGGTTTTTTCGGGTTGGAGGGCTTTGCAACTATTTGATCCAAAAGGCGAGGCCTCGGAGATCTTGGAGAGCCAATAGAATGTTAATGTACCTAAATAATGGGATAGCGCCATGTTAATGGTTAACCTATGTCGAAGCATATGAAATAAACTTAAAACGTTGACATTTAGCGCTTTTTTTAAATTAATAGGTAATTTGATCTCCAACATTGCGTAAGAACTGTAATAAAATAGATATTGTAATAGAAAACAGGTAATAATATGTAATCAGGTTATTACATAGGTCTCTACTTAAAAGATGGCAAAAAAAAAATCCGTTTATTACAAATTACTTCTACAAAACAACACTCCGGCTCAATATCAAGTCACATTGAAGATTAGCGAATATTTAAATACTTTAAAAATTGCACTACATATTTACAACATGTGTAAATGATTACCTACACAATAATGAGACGCGAGCTATTGAGCGACCTATACAAATAGACAAATGACAAGAAATTGTTCAAATTGTTGCACCCTGTTGCACCATATTTTTTGCGGTGCCGCCGCTCCGCCTGCTCACTCCCCACTCCACCCCCTTCATCCACCACCCACTTATTCAAAGAGAATGTAACACTACGTATACACTCAAACTTCGTGATTTTTATTTTTTAACCCGCAACAGGCTATGAGTAAAATACATGCTGCCTAGTCATCGATTTTAAAAATAATTGTCCAGAAATTATTATTTATTCTTCAACTAATAATATGAAAAAAAAGGGATTTTTTAATTCATTTAACGTAGTTGTTGAAACAGTTTCATGCACCGAACGAAGGTCATTACTGTTCCGAAATAGTTGTGAGACCAATACTAACTTTTAAACTTTCGCGTTGCATGATTAAAATAAGTGTAAAATACAGGTATTAACGCGATCATGCTATGTAAACCTTTAGACTTTTTAACGGGAGATAAATAAAAATAGTAGTAGATAGAATTAATAAAGTATATTTCCCGATAGGGTCAAAAGTAGTCAAGTCAGGTCAACCGTAAGGTGGACTCTGCCGCGAGAGGCCGCGACATCTGGACTTATCTGAGGTAGGGCCAGGTGATCTTCCACGGGTCGGATGTTGTTCCTCTCGCTATCGTAGTAGGGTTCTCCGGCTGGGCGACGGCTTCCACTCCCGGTCTAGGCGCGACCAGTAGGAGCCTCGGAGCAGCGCTCAGCTATCCGGTAGTAGTTGTAGTGGTGGAACCGTAAAGGTTCCAGCCTCTCCTCAGGCCCAGGTTGGCTGGAGAGGCGGGAAGTCTTACATATAGGTTGTAGGTGGTAGGTACATGGAATGAAATTTAATAAGGGTTGGTTGGACACTTGTGAAAATTAAAGCTTTATACGGCTGGTGCAACCCAGTCGAAACGTCAAGCTATTTAAGGTAAATTAGCATGATCGCGTTAATACCTGTATTTTACACTTATTTTAGTTGTGAGACCGTTGATAAATTTCCTGCGGTGTACCTCTTAGTACAAACTGTAAGAGTAAATCACTATAAAAAGCTGTCTCATCTTGGTGGTTATTGTTTATTAAAACACCTCTAATACCTTGCCAGTTTTTAGGTTTATAATACCTTTACATTTTGGTTAATGTTATGTAAAAGTAGCTGACCCCGACGGACTTCGTATCGCTTTAAAATTAATAAACTTTCTGTTTAACTTTATCACTTTTATTGCAAAGTAAAAAATAAGTCTTTATATTGACTAATTCCTGGAAAATAATTATGTTTTTTCTTGTATAAACTTTTTTATCTCGTTATCGAGTTACCCTGCTAATTGCGCTGTCTGACGGTAGCGTAATTCGTATGGGCAGGAGCAAAGACTCTTGGTGAGGGAAATCATGTTTCCACAAGTGTTCGTTGGCTTGAAGGATTTCGACGGTTGTGTCGAGGCTTGTGCCGGCAGGACTCGTTGACATGTGTATTAGTATCAGCTGGTTGGTTGAACGGTGTACGGGTGCTGCACGTAGCCGTGGTTAGTCGGAGGATCTTGGGAAACCGGTAAGGGATACCATACCAGCGAAGTGGCTGGGAGGCGTTATCACCCCTGTGCCAACGGGATGGTGGAGCGCCTGCACAGACAGCCCAAGGAATCTTTAATATGCCTTGAGGAAGCATGGACGAAGGCTTTGCCTATCGTTCTACTCGGCATTAGTGCAGTATTAAAGGATAACTTGAAGGCGTCCTCAGCCGAACTCGTACACGGAGAGCCCTTACATCTCCCTGGTGAGACGATTGTTACTCCGTCCGAGAATCAAACCGCCCATTCATGTTCCTTATATATTTTTCGGAACTAAACGTCATGTCACCAGACCAGTATGCCTATACCTCAAATATACATCCATTACATTTTCCTTTCTTAAGTTACAGATCTCATTTTCCTAAGAAAAATTGATTCCTTAACTTTAAATTACTTTAGTGGCAAAACCCTCAAATCGAAAAAGTCCAAGTAAAAGAGAAAACAATCCAAACCAATAAATTACCGGAGTTTGGCGCCAATTCTTGAACATGACGGACGGTTGCCATATTTTATTTTACTAAACTAGTGTAAAAATCGTGATTTGTGTTTAATAATGGTGGATTATGATACATAGTGTTCGTAAATGTGCATCAGTGTCCACTTGATGTAAACATTTTGCTACTTACTTTGTACCTAGTAACGTATTTCCCCACTGCTTTACTAGGGTAAGGGCCAGGACCTAGGACTGAGGATTTGATATCGACAAAGGACTAGACATGAATAAAACTAAATAATATGAAAATATTAATACTGAAGACCAAGCTGTTTGAGCTAAGTTTCCTTTGCCTGCCTAAGATGGGCGTAGACACACTAACAACAACAACAACCAATAAATTACCACAGCGTCTGTCAAATTGACGTTAAATAATCGTGCCTCGCTGCCGTACCGTGTTTTTCGTGTATCAGGAAACATTTTTGTGGTGAAATACTTTGTAATTCTTATAATCATGGCTGTTCGCGTGCAATTTGAAAACAACAATGAAGTGGGAGTGTTTAGTAAGCTGACAAATTCCTATTGCCTTGTTGCAATTGGAGGATCAGAAAATTTTTACAGCGTGTTCGAGGCGGAGCTCGCTGATACGATCCCTGTGGTTCATGTAAGCATAGCCGGATGCCGCATCATAGGCCGTATGACGGTTGCAAACAAAAACGGACTCTTGGTACCCTCATCTACAACAGATACAGAACTGCAACACATTAGAAATAGTCTCCCAGACAACGTAAAGGTGCAGCGCGTAGAGGAACGCCTCAGTGCTCTAGGCAATGTGATCGCGTGCAATGATTACGTTGCTCTCGTGCACCCTGACCTCGACCGCGCTACAGAAGAAATATTAGCTGACACGTTAAATGTTGAAGTATTCAGACAGCCAGTAGCCGGTAATGTTCTAGTGGGCTCCTACGTAGCATTAAGTAACCGTGGTGGACTGGTTCACCCAAATACTACTATCCAAGATCAAACAGAGATGTCATCACTCTTGCAAGTTCCCTTGGTGGCTGGCACCGTGAACAGAGGCAGCGATGTCATTGCGGCTGGTATGGTTGTAAATGATTGGTGCGCCTTCTGTGGTCTAGACACAACTTCAACAGAGATTTCAGTAATAGAAAGTGTATTTAAGTTAAATGATGCTAAACCTACTGAAATTACATCTACAATGAGAGCATCTCTAATTGATAGCATGTCGTAACGTAACTTGTATCATCAATTACTGATGCCACTGACTATTTGTGATAGTTAATTTTATGACCTGCATATTATCATTGCAAATTTAAAATAGTCCTATGGGACATATTTGTCATCATATTAGCAAAAATTCCTATGTAAACATCTCATTTTAATATATTATAATTATTTTTAAAATAAACTCAAGAGAATATCTAGATTTTTTTGTTAAAAAAAAATCCCATTTGGGAATACAATATATAATATTATGTATGTTAATTAACATATTTATTTATAATAAATCCTGTTTACAGGATCTTTAATTTAACCAGACAAATAATAATATTTATTTATTTTATTTATATTTATTTTTGGCAGTTATAATAATTTATGCACATAGGTAATTATAAATTTGCAATGATATATTAAAAAAATTTTGAAGTACCAAAACTGTTAAAAGATTTTTTAATCTTATGATCCCAGGGAGTATTCTTTTTTGTGAACAATAGTGATAAATGTGAATAAAGTTTTATTATTCTGTATGTATGTTTTTGAACTCATCTATTTGAAATCGTCAAAAAAGCCAAGTGAATATTGGATACCGTGCTGTGATTGTATTTCAGGATTCATGCAGAACAATGTCTACAAGGCATTTATTTTGTTAACAAATAACAAGGGAATAGTCATTACAAAAAAAGGAAAAATAAATATTTAAAAAAGCATGTAAATATCTTTTTGAATTACTAACTAAACTAACTATCTTCACGCTGTATCCCTGACGGGGTAGTCAGAGAGGACAGATCGCCAGGCTTCGCGATCCATGCATACATTTTTGTATTACATGATTGAAAGACATGGCAACATCAAGCAGATGAAGGGTTGCTATCACAGCCCACAAGACTATTGAAAGTGGTCAAGTAGGTCGCCCAATGATGTACTCCTTCACAATTCAGTTTGAAGAACCCAGGGGAAAGTAAGAGTAAGTAAAATGTGTGCATTTGCAGCGCTCAATCAATCATCAACCACAATATGAGAGAGACCTTTGCCCAGTTGTTCTGGATTAAAGTCATTTTGAACTATTGGTTGCACTAAATAGTTAGTTCGATCCAATAGGATTCTCAAGTTAATATGGCTTCTGGATCCAATAATATCTTTGAATTCCTATGGTTCCATTGAGAATTTTAAGAAGTACGAATCTCTTTATTTTTTATATTACTGAGATGGCAGATAAGCCCACCTGATGGAAAGTGGTCACCACAGCCTATGGACGCAGTAAGTACCTACTTCATGGAGTCATCCCAAAGATGACAGCATTGACACAAACGATTCTGCGTACAGTGCGTTTTGTAGAGCGGCCACTGGCTCCATATGTAGTTTTTATTGCTGAATGAGGATACATAGTTTGTCTTTCAATCTATACTAATATTATAAAGCTGAAGAGTTTGTTTGGTTGAACGCGCTAATCTCAGAAACTACTGGTGGGATTTGAAAAATAATTTTTATGTTAAATAGCCCATTTATCGAGAAAGGCTATAGGCTATATATCATTACGCTACTACACTGGGGAGCAGAGCAGTAGTCATAAATGTCGTCAAATCGGGCAAATTTTTATGTATCATTGTAGAATTTATAAGCGACGGGAAGTCGAAATATTCCACGGGCGAAACTGTGGGGGTCATCTAGTATTATTATATCAGTAAAGGGTGGTGGAAGGAAAGGAAAATGTTTATGCTGTGCACACGCCTTTGTCTCAGGTTTTGAAATAGTCTAGGTTTTCGGAACCCCATCGGGAACTGCAATTTGTATCCTGGTCAAGATCAGCTACAAGTTATTATTAATAAAGTTATTATTCAACAATATATTTTTGGCTGTTAATACAGTTCTTTGACTACTAGAAAAGCTATGTTAAATCTTTAATATGTATTTTTAATTATTTTTAATAACATTACTTTCTGTTAACCTTTTTATGAATTTATTTTTAGCACAAATAATATGGGAGCCCTTTCGAACGCATAATTTTTTTTAGCATAATGTAGTTTGGCATAACAGTTTCAGCATAAAGTTTTCTCGCTTAAATTATGATAAGCAGAGTGTTATAAACGCATAATAGTTTTAATGGCATAACATTAACTTACTCTAATTTTTTTATCATAATTTTAATCAGCATGCATGTAAATTATATAATTGTTATACGCCTAAAGATAATTTATCATAAAATACAAAACGCATAATGGAGGTATGGATAACCGTTTAAATCATAAATGAATAATAATTTGACTAAGAATATTTAAGAAATGATAAGACACCATTGTAAATATTCATCTCACTCATAGCCAAGTTTGTAAGCTGTAATAATTGAAACGATATTTTAATAGTGTTATTTTTTTTATATTAATCTTGAGCAAAGTCGTAAATAGGTACCTACGACGACGAGCAAAGCGAGAAGGAGTGTTAGTTCACTTGTGACCACAACGCGCGAGCCAAGCGAGCGGGCCGCGGCAGCGGCCGGCGATTCGCCAGAACTGAATCGCTCGTTTTAATTTACCTACTTCTTTTTGTATTTTATTTATAATAGATAAGTGTTGACATTTTGAACTTCAGTATTGTGACTATCGACATTTTTAATCAGTGGGCATTTCAATCTTAGACAGTTCAAGCTTAGATTTAAAAATAAAAATAAGTATAGTATTCTATATGTATGATTTTTACACATTTTTTTTTACAATAACGATTAGTAATCGTTATTGTAAACAAAAATTATGCGTAAACATTTTATGCGGGTGTATCATTATTATAAAGAAGTTATGGGAAAATAAAGTATGCCTAATGATTTATTTTGTTTGAACGTTATGCGAAACGAAGAGTATGCCAAAAAACGTTATGCATTTTTAAGTTATGCCTCTAAAATTTATGCAACCCAATACAGACCCAAATAATATTGACTTTAAGTAGACCTTTAAAAAAATATACAATTACATACGGATTAAAATCAATTCTAAACGCTTTTTTAATTAGTACTGAATACAGTACAGTTTGTGCTTTCTGCTCTTTTTTGCCACCCCCATACATTTTTTTTATATTGTCGTACGGCAGAAGGGCAATGAATAGATGGCGAGATGTTTATAAATTGTGACTCCAAGCAAAAAAAGGCTAAAAAATCTACAGATAATTCTACAAATAGCTATGTTAAATAGCAATGTTATGATTATGAAGATTCTCCAAAATATTTTTTCCAAACGTGTGTTTTTACTACCTTAACTAACAGCTTCCGATCAGCTACTTTCTTTAAAATCCTGTCTTAAATGAAATCGCCATAATTTCTCCACATATATATATACATATTGTCACGCCTTTATCCCCGGACGGTTAGTAGAGGCATACTATACACCATATTTCACCATGTGTATTTTTGTAGTAACAGGTGGTGAGCCAATTATCGTGTCGAAATTGACAAGTGCATATTGAGGTGATGTGCTGTTGAAAATTATCAATAAGTTGGCATAACGAATGCCTTATTACTGGCAACCGGGGCCGATGGCTTAACATGCCTTCCGGAGTACGAACACGCTCGTAAAAGTAAATGTCACAAAGCGGTCACCCATCCAAGGACTAGCCATAGCGAAATTGTCTTAACGCAGTGATTGTTTACAGGACACTGAGTTTTTTGGGGCTGTGAGCGCTAGCCTTTCTTCAGAAATAATTTTATTGAAAGTGGGTCTTTCATCAGAGCAAGATAAATATTTAGGTGATGAAAACGATGTTTTAATAATTATGTATTAATTAATGTTTTTTAGTTGTATTAAATTTTTAACCAAAATTAATAAGGAAAAATACCTATATGTTTGTAATTTTTTCTCTAGAATTATATACCTACTGTGCGGTATCTTCACATTTTAGCCTTAAAATCAGAACGTATTTGAAGAATGGAATTAAGTTCCCCTAGATTACGAAAATATCACAGTGTGCGCTGGACTGGTAGAGTAACTCCCATGCATAGTGCTATCATCTGCATAGCAATTAAAGTACCTGACAGGCGGCGGCAAAACAGGCCCCTGTGTAACAACGGCATTACCTGCCAAAAGCATTTTCAATTATAATATACATACATACATATTGTCACGCCTTTATCCCCGAAGGGGTAGGCAGAGGCATTCTACACGCCCACATTTCACCGTATGCATTTTTGTCCCACGTAACAGGGGGAGAGCACATTGCCGTGTTGAAATGGACAGGCGCAGGCTGTGGCGACCTGCTGTTGGAAATTTTTCAAGCCGCCCATAAGGCCTTCAACCAGGCTTAACGACTGCCAATTTACTGGCAACCGAGACCAACTGCTTAACGTGTCTTCCAAAGCATGGAAACGCTCACAAATGTAAATTCCACAAAGTGGTCACCCATCCAAGGACCACCTATAAGGAATGTTGCTAACGCAATGATAGTTTACAGAACACTGACTCAGCGGGGCCACGAGCGCTTCTTTTGAATTACCCGTCCTTTGACTACCCCGTCAGGGATACAGCGTGAAGTAATATATAATAGTAATATCGTAATTAATAATTTTCTTTACTCCTAGTAGTATGCCTTAGCTCAAAAACACTGTCCCCATATACCGGTGCATTATACAATATTCTAATAAGGGATGAAATAAATCTACAACAAAATAATTATACATTTTATTTAGAAATATTTATTAGTTGCAATCATTTCTATCTACAGTTGCCACATTCGTTATTCTGGAAGTAAACACTGCTTGAGGAACAAACAACATAACTATAATATAAATTTTCTAATATAAATATATGATTTCATATCAACCTAAATAGTACATGGTTTATTTACAATCAATCACTCAATGTATTTCCAAGCAGACCCCATAATAAAATAACAGTTGTCAGTTGAATATCTTCGTAATAAGTCGAATGTCTTAATGATATTCAAGGTCTGGCAGAAGCTGGAAGCACAATAACATCTGTAATATCTGTGCCCACACCTCGCATCACAGAATCTTGAACGTAATTTGTCTGTCTACCCTTTTCGGGAAAATAAGCGCGATTATATAACCTAGTACAAAACAGAAAATCATTGTAGTTAATATCAATAATGGACTCGAATCTACTGTGGGTGAACCACCATGAATTACTCTTTCCCATGGGGTAAGAATTGGATGAGTCACAACAAAGGAAGCAGGTCTCTGTTCAACTATTTGTTGATATTTTGGCGGCAAGACACCGACACACAACCGAGTCATTATCAAGGTCTGAATCACAAATATGTTGCGCAATAATGTATAAAAATAATTTCGAAAATTAAAGCAATGGCTAACACAAGTTATCATGATCGTTAACTGTAGGTACTTGGTAATACAATTAATTGTCGAAATTAATTTAATAAAAACAATTATTTTCGGCACTTAATGCAACTTAGTATTCACCAATTTTCTTAGATTTCCACTTACACAGGAGTCGTGGTATAAACTCTTGTATTCAATTTCAATAAGGAGAAAGAACATTGCACAACATTGCAACCCATGACTTTGTCGCAGAATGTCTCCTACTCGCCAAATGTCCTTTTCACCGAACTTCCGTTGTGTATGAGAAATATGGGTGTATCAATACAGCTAACTCGTCCTTGGGAGAACAACAGACAAAGATAACTGTAATAACTCATAAGTTGTAACTTTTAACTTTACGAGAGAGACATTTTGCGAACGGGACGTTTTGAGCATATGGGACATTGTGCGAAGAGGACACCCAATTATATAACTATCACATAATAATTGCAAAGCTGTGTGGACCTGAAACCTGCGCCTGTACATAGACACCTTAATGATGGCCAAATACAAGACAATTTTATTTAACCGTCAGTTGCTTTTTCTATTGTCCTGACTAGCCGGCTGACTTTTCCCGCCTCTCCGACCCATTATAGTTGCTGCTCCCTAATTTTGGTAGAAGTGAAGATCTGTCTTGTACTCTATAAACAACTCTTAATTTTAATAGTCACAACTAAAAATATACTACTTAGGAAAAGTAAGTCCTAAATATAACATTTAACATTAAAATTAGGCTGCTTTTTACAATTATTAAATTTACTTTGTGCCGTAGTTTTTGGTTATTTGTAATATTTATAAGTGTTTGAAAAATTTTTTCTAAAACTAAACATAATATACCACAATATTCGAGACTGCTGACAGAACAATTTGTAAACATTTGTGGCACTACCATTCCCCTTATGGCGAAATTCAGTGCCAGAGTTCTTACACAATTTTGCACGCCCTATAAGTTTTCAAACCACACATTTTACTTTCCATAATTCAATGCTCAAATCCTAAAACCAACTACCTACCCATCATATAGTGCTCTCGATCATCTAGTGCAGACAACAGACGTGTCATAAATTCTATGTTATTTTTATTATCTCATTAAAAAAATATTCACTCAAAATTCACCCCAAAAGTTAAGTGTTTACGAAGCATTATTCGCTGAAAGCTGCAGTGATCGCACTCTGCAACAATCGACCTTATGACAAAAGCGGTAAGTCTGAAATCTTTTAGCACACTCACAAACATAGTGAAAATATATTTCCCACATTGATATCTTTCTCAAGAAAAAAATAGATACTTGTGCTATTGAAATTTAATAAGATGCATAATTGTGATGAATGTAATTTACAAGTAAAGGAATCAGACAGAGTGATTTGTTCACAAAAGAATTGTGCTTCCCAATGCCACCGTAGTTGCATCGGTCTCGAGGCTGAAACAGCATCCACCGAGCTTAAGTCATGGTTTTGCCCTAAGTGTGCTAAAGGCCCCTCTTCAAGCAAGGACTGTACTCCCGTTAAACTACCATCTGAGCCAACTACACGCACCCGGAAAAATGTGTCCAGAAACATAACTGTAAAGAAAACGGTTTCTTCAAAGCCCAAGGAACCGCAACAATCACCTGACGGGACAACAGATGTGTTGCACGTTATACGCGCAGAGCTACCATATATTATACGCGATTTATTGGCGCCAGATTTCCGTAAAACTCAGAAGCAAATAAATAAAAAAAACTGTTAAATTTGTTAGCTCTCAATATGACGACATCATTCCACAGGTAACGGAAAATAACGAGGAACTCAAAGCTTTGAAAGAACAAAATCAGAGCTTGTTGAATTGAATGTTGAATTTGCTCACCGAGTGCAGCCGCGCCACCAAACTATCACATCAAACAAATACCCAACCAAAGCAAGTAACACACACATACACGCGCGCGCGCACACATACACACACACACACACACAGCACACAGCAGAAAACTATATATTTAATTATGTTTAAGAGCTGTGGATTTTCTAATCACTATAAATAAATAAATTAAAAACCTTCAATTTCTAAAACAAAATTTCACGTCTACAGATTGGGGTTCTTCAAAAGGGGTCTTAGAAGGTTTTTAAAGGATAGGCAGCGCGAGTGCTGCACGTCTGGTGTTGCAAACGTCCATAGGGTACGATGACCACTTTTTATCAGGTGGGCTACGGCCCAATAAGCATACGTGCTTATATGTAAAAAAACAAGGAATTTGGGACATTTTCTTTACAGATTCATCTAGCCCAATTTAGGCTAATAAAAGCTTACGCTATTGGATTTCATACTATTGCCTATACTATTTGATGGACAATATGAAATGAAAAATTGATTGAAAATATTGATAAACAAATTTGCTCTGTCATCAGCTTATTACGAGCCTCTACCAACAATTACAACCAAAACGGCAAATTACAACCAAACCGCAGATCCAAACAGAAGTACGGACGTAACTTTTGATTTATCATTCGTGAAATATGAAAATGGCGCCCAACATTTTGCATTGTGCAACACACACATGCCCACGTTGTGCATGCAACAAAAAACTAGTTTGTTTCAACCGATGTGACGGGCAGCAATTTGACACAGTTTTGTGCATTGTAAACTTATGTATCACAATTTCATATGTCTATAATAACTGCACTCGCCACATAGTGAAGTTATTGAACACAAATAAATTCACGTTCATAATAGTGTGTCCGTACTTCTTTAAGGACCGCGACTATAACTATATTTTATGCTTTAATACCATGATATCTCTCATCTCAGTAGATGTTACAAGAAGTGGCCGTGTTCCATCACTCACAAGTAATAAGGGTCGCATCGATTCATCGGACACCAGCACGCCTATCTACCTCGCAAGTAGTGCGTTGAAACTGAAGAACTTATTTTGACGAGAGGCATAAACCCATTACAGTAAAAATTACTTGAAAATGCACAGAGTTGAGTAATAAAAAAATAATTTAATTTTCTTTACTTGCCAACGTATGTAATCTATATAAAGATAATTAAAGTACAAAATTTGATTTTCGAGACATATATCATAATATTTAGGCACAATAAACAAATGTAAAATAGTCAACAGTTAAAATAAATGCATTAAAAAAAGTACATAAGTGGTTATACAAAATGCTTTAACATTCTTTAACGGAATTATCTTTGCACTCAACAAACTGACGTCATAGAACTGTAAGGTCAGTAAACAAAATGAACACATGTGAGTCAGCGCTAGTGCAGGTTAACGCGGGGGAACCAACCGCATCTGAGCAAAGTGCATACACATTTCTGACGGGTTATACAGTCTAACGATTGGGTATCCTGAGGCAGCGTGCATCTATGACTTTATCATGGATAAGGCTTTTAGTGTGAATACGCCCCAATCTTGCCCTCTCCCTTTTCCCAGCCCCTTTAGGAACCTAACAAATTCTTTGGTTTTAAATATCAAATTTAGATAATATTGCATTTGCAACATCAAGCTATACCACTTGAATTATTACCAATTTCTCGACTGCAGCACACAATGGAAGCTTTTAATAAGTATACACATCACATTAACATTGCAAGGTTTTATGACGTATTCGCGTCAACAACAACATTATATAGAAATTGTTAAAATTTTAAATACAAACTTCAAAGTGTAAGGCGAACTTTGAAGTTTGTCTTTAAAAAATTAACTGTGTCAGGCACTAACCATTGCATCCAGACATTTAACTATTACTAACAATCCACTTCTGTAATAGTGAGCACAATACGAGAAATTTTTGAAATTTTCTCTCTTTATGGGATGTTCCCTTCCGCCCTCCACTTCATAGATTTAAATTAAAAAAAAAACAACGCGTAATACGCTCTAGAATATTCTCAAATTTATTATTATGCTATTATTATTATAATACACAACATTCGTTGAATATAAAATGTAAATGCAAACACAGCAAAATGCAAAAATTTATAAAATGCATTAATAAGGGGATTATTAGCGGTCTGCTGTTAATACTATTGCGATCATTAAAGAATGTTCAAGGAAACTAATGGAATACTCATCTATGGAAACTCTCATCCTATACACAAAATGCTTTTATAAGATATAATATGAATTTATATTAAACTGTAGAAAACGTGGACGAGATAGACACGAGAAATAGTGGAGTGGAAAAATATATTATATTTGACTTAGTTTAAAATGGCAACACTAACATCTAGAGATGAGTTTTGATATAATAACAAGAAGTACTAAGTCTATTATTATTTATCTATCACGCCTTATCGCCGGAGGGGTGGCAGAGGCATTTTTATATGCCCACTTCTCACCATGTGTATTCCTGTCCCACGTAATAGGTGGTGAGCCCATTGCCGTGTTGAAATAGACAGACGCAGGTTGTGGCTACTCGCTGTTGAAATTTTTCAAGCCGCCCATAAGGCCTTCAACTTCACTTATCGACTGCCATGTTACTGGCAACCGGGACCAACAGATTAACGCATCTTGAATACTTAATCAGGTTGAAAAGTAAATAATGTGGAATAGTACAAGTGTTGTTATTCAAGATGTGTAGCAAGTGCCATCAATCAACAGTATATCATTGGATTATATCTATATATATGCATTGGATTTTCATGACGGAGCCTCGTCTGTAGACTGTTGATAGCAATGCAAGCATCACTATCTGTGCTGCACCCCTTCCGCTATCACCCAAGATATTTTAATGCATCATCGCACCGCTATCTCTCCCGCCAGCTCGACGCCATGGCCCAGGCCTTACTCATTCATAGAATTTAAGTGCCTTTTTTATATAAAAGTGACACTTGTAGGATATTAACTACAAGTTCTACTAACGTATTTAAATACACTGTTTTTTTATAATCTCATTTTCTCTTTGCAGATAGCATATAGATAGTAATTAGATGTTACATTTTTTTTATATTGTAGTATTACATGATTTTTATATTCATATTTTCTTTTTAAACAAGATCGATGAACAATGTAGAGATAGTACAGTTAGCCTCTAAAGTCACCACTGCATAGTAACTTAATAAGACTAGATTGACAGAATTTTATGTACATGTATCGTAAAAATTTCATTGTATTGTATAAATATACAATATATCAGTACAACAGGAAAATCGGCAGGCTTCGTAGAGAAATATTTATTTACAAATAGATTTTTAATTATACTAAATAATATCTCCGATATATTCAGTGAGTCTTAATCAGATAATCTATGTATTCTGTAATTTTAAATTGTATTTTCTATAAGATATGGCCTTTACATGCACCTTAAATTCTCAAGTGTTGATTAAATTTTGGATTCCAAAAAATGTTTACTTTACTGAGCGAGTCAATGTTTTGGAAAGAAAGTATTTTCCATTTTCATCACGGTAATAGATTCCAAGATATTCAATCTGTATTGACATTAAATACCAATAATATCCTATTCCGTTAATAATATACTATAATACTTGAAAATGAGCGCTCAATGACAAAAATAGATTTACGTGAAATAGTTTAAATGTATCCAAAACAGGTTTTTGTTCATTTAGATGTAGGTCGATTACCATAGGTTCACTAAGGCCTGTAGAGGTCATCTATGAAGTTGTTAATCAACTTTTGTTGTTGACTGTACAAACAAACCAACACTATTAGACCTATAATATAATTTTATATGATTGTGTTAATTTTTTAATTAATTTTAACATGTCGTTGTTCTTTGGTTTACTAATCAGGTTGTAAAACCAACCATACTGAGAGATGGTACATGAATCGATGACTATAGAATACCCGTTTCTACCTGTCTTTGTCACTCCTGCGCAAATATATTGACATTTCACTCACAGAGTAGTATCAGTCGTGTTCTTCCACTGTGAATTCATTCAAACTGACTACCATATAAGGACATTTCTGGTTGTATGACTCCATAGTCGTTCCGATACTTGCTTGAATAAGTCGAGGATTGGGGGTCAGTCCCTGGGTCGAATGAGGAGCTAGAAATGTTGGGTACCGGCCGTGGAAAGAGCAGTGTCTGGTCGAACTCGCTCGTAGAACAACATGTAGGCCGAGCATCGCAGCACTTCATGCAGGGACACCTCGTGGACTAGAGTGTCTGATGTATACCACCATCTAAAATTTTATGAAATAATTAGTATAGGACGCGCATTTACATCTGCAAGCCATTTGCACTTGTAAGCTGGTACTCCTGATTAATTTATTTAATTAATTATTATTTCATTAGTTGTTAAGCTATTAAAAATGCTGAGAAACGTTCATCAGAACTGCTGTTTTATTTTTTGGGGAGGATTTGCTTTTAATATCTTATAATTATTGAAAGCAAATCTCGCTTTCTAGATTGGGGGATATTGATGTGGGTGGAAGGTATGTTTTAGAAATTTGGGGATGTCATTGGGAAAAAATTCTATACATAATTAAGTAGCTGTATTCTATACCATACAAACACCGAATAGGGAAAATATAAAAACTAAATCATTGTTTGTGATTGTGTACGTCATAATAACTAGATACGAGCCAAATTAGAAAGCAAATATGTTGAGAAGTTTGAGCTGTACATGGATAGATAGTTACGAATGCGAGTATAATGGAAATCTGCTTTTCAACTTAGCGTATTCCCTATTACTTCCAAACTCTGGAAATTGGAGCATGGAATCTACCTTTATTTTAATGGAAGGAACAGCTTTCGTTTAGATCTTGATTTTCGGTATTGTTGGGACTGCCGTCTGAGTTGTGGGAGCAAGTGTAAAGCTAGTAGGTGAAGTTGCATGAGCACTTTAAACCCAGGCAGGGGGATGACACTGCGCAGTTTAGGTATACACGGGCAGCGCACCGCTCGTAGCGGCTAATGGCAGTGGCCACTCGGCTCGCACGACACGAGCGCTCCAAATAAATCAACTAGGTACAAAAACTTCTCAAGTGACAACCCCACGCGGACTTCGCAGCACGCTCACAAAACTCTGGCTCGCAAAGAAAATTCAACGTTCCAGCGCAGTAATAAGTTTTAATTTAGCTTGCAGGCGGCGAGTCTAGGTATGTTTTCATACCTAAAACTGACTTTAAGGAGTAAAACTTCTGTACGTAGTACAATTACTTATTCAATGACCCAGTGTGCGCAGACAGTCACCTGACTTTCGCGGGAACAGTGACAATTGCGGACGCATGCTGTACATTATTTTCTAAAACTTGTTGTACATTTATCTTGTTTTATGTGCGAGAGTGATGGTTTCTTGGACATAAAAGTTGTATTAACGTGCTATAGTGAACGACAATGATATATATGCAGTGAAATGCTATTTTTTCTCTTGCCGCGAAATGTCCACTGAAAACCTCAGTATAAGAACCACCATTATACCGAGAGCAAGGACTAGGACTGAGGACTCGACATCGACAAAGACTGGACAGGACTAAATTAGAAGATAAGATTTTATGAAATATGATATAAAAAATAAGATTTGGCTAAAAGGTCTCAGTAACCAGGCCATAAAAAAAATACAAAAAGTGACCTGCGCGCCTCGAAGCCGTTCCCGCGGCGGTAGGTGGCGAAGTGCCCGGAGCGCGGCCCGCCCACGTGCACCACCACGCCCGCCAGCCGGTACAGCCAGCCGCCCTCGCCGCCACCACCACCACCACCGGCCTCCGCCGCGTTCAGCGCCGACAGGCCGCTGCGGAGGCGCCCGGAGCTCACCAGCGACACCAGGTCCAGCTGTAAACACCAAACTACTTAGACACCACCTGGGTCGGTGCTAAGCTTCATCGGGGTTCTGCTTAAATCTTAATCTTAATAACATAATGAATGCGAAAGTTTGTGAGGATGTTTGTTACTCTTTAACGATAGAACTACTGAATAGATTTTAATGACACTTTACAGTAATATAGCTTATACATCAAAATAACACATAGGCTACTTTTTATACCGGGAACGAGTTCCTGTGGGAAACGGGAAAGAGAAAACTTCTCAACTAGAATTATTATATAGGTATTTTATATAGATAACTATTACTATTGATGAACATGTTCTGATATGGCTAACTTTATAAAATGTTCTAAACAGCGTTCATATTTTTTGGAAAAAAGTTACCATAGGATAAAAAAAAATTCGAAATACATTGTGCCGATTCGATTCTATTTTATTGTGCATCAATAAAGTCAAATTTTTAATAGAATAACTTAAGGCAGGTAGGCCAAGTCGCGTAGGCACCAAAACGCTTCCTCAGCCCCCGCCAACAAAGATTGACGATGTATTTTCCGCTGGCACGCCACAGTAAAAATGATTGGCAGCAGCAATCGAAAAGGAATATCTCTGTTATTGTGTTGGATTTTATTATAGGTTTATGATATACTAGTTGACGCGACTCCGCCCGCGTGATGAAGTTTTCTCGTTCCCTTTATCTAAAGGAACTTGTTTCCGGGGTAAAAAGTAGCATATGTGTTATTCTGATAGATAAGCTATATTATTGTAAAGTTTATTTAAATTGCATTCAGTAGTTTTTATATGTAAGTATCATCAAACATTCATACTTACAAACTTTCGCGTTTATTATATTAGTAGGAGTTAATGATGGTATATTTAATAACAAATTTATGCTTTATGTACAAGTTATAAATAAAATAACCCGCACTCATTATACTTATCTTTTTTTAAAAAATAATATTAAAATAAAAAAATCATAATGTTATGTCTCTGTCCCAGGCAGCTAGTCACCGTTGTACTTCAGAACACATCTTCTGTTCGCGCTAAATATTCTCCCTAAGTATAGAACTTCATTTAATTGCTCTAAACGTTTCCGGTTTACCCAAATCTTGCTGTTAGTTCCTACTTTTTCTCTTTCAAATACTCGATTCTTAGTTTAACATGCAGCGAACACTTCTACTTTCATATTAGTGACTAATGCCTAAAGGTCGGCTTCTGATGAGACCATCACTACCGCATCATCAGCGTACAACAGACAATGTACTGTAAAGTTTCCAATTTTAGAAAACATCATAATCTTTAAACTTTTGCAGCCAACTATTAGATACACTATGAAAAACACAACCAAGGCGGACATAACACAAGCCCGTTTGACGCCCTAACAGACGTCAAAAAGAGGCACCAGGTGAACATCCGCCTTGGTCGCACGTAAGTTTTACAGTCCGTAGAAAGTGACTGTATCGCCCGCAGCAGCTGGCCGTCCACACCATATCCTGCCCGGAGATGGTGTGGACGGCCAGCCAGACCACACGGAGGAGTACCACAGAGTTTCTCTCGAAACGTTATCAAATGCTTTCTCCAGATCCACTAAAGCGCAGAAACCCTTGGGGTTAAAATGTTGGGATTATTAATTACTAGTTGACGCCCGCAGCTTCGCCCGCGTAGAGTTTTCCCGTTCCCATTTCCCACAGGAACTTGTTCCCGGTATAAAAAGTAGCCTATGTCCGTCTCCTGGCTCTAAGCTACCTCCCCACCAATTTTCAGCCAAATCGGTACAGCCGTTGTTAAGTTATAAATAGTGTAACTAACACGACTTTCTTTTATATATTTAGATTAAGATACATGAAATGTTATACATTTTTTAAGGCTACTAACAACTAACTAACTAACTATCTTCACGCTGTATCCCTGACGGGGTAGTCAGAGAGGACAGATCGCCAGGCTTCGCGATCCATGCATACTTCTTTCGCTTCTTCGAGATTCATCAATCGCTTCATACACGCACGTCTGGGTATCCGAGTACTTTTGACCTTTCCGTTTTTGAGCAATCTGCTCACGTGGTCTTCATATGTAAGTCTCGGCCTACCCTGACTCCTTCTACCCTCTACTTTTGAACAATATATATTCTTCGTCAATCGTTCCTCACTCATTCGTTGGACGTGTCCAAACCAACGGAGCACGCCCTTTTCCAGCTTAACGCTGACACTTTCATTCAAACCTGCCAAATTGCGTATCACTTCGTTACGTATTCGGCCAGCCAAGGTAACGCCGCACAACTTTCGAAGTGATCGCATCTCCACAGCATTCAATTTACTTTCATGCATCTGCTGACATACCCAGGTTTCACTACCGTAAAGCAAAGTTGGCACTAGCACTGCATTATGAATCGCCAGTCGTGCTTCTTTTACGATGCTTTGTCGCTTTACTAACTGGGACAAAGCACCGTTAACTTTGTTTCCGGCAGCTACTCGCCGTTCCACATCCGAATCACATCTTCCATCCGCGCTAAACATACTTCCTAAATACACAATTTCATTCACTTGCTCTAGACGTTCCTGGTTTACCCTAATCTCGCATTTAGTTCTTACGTCACCTCTTTCAAATACTAGAACCTTAGTTTTACTTGCATTCAAGCGGAGACCCTTACTTTCACACCCCTCTTTCATATTAGTGACTAATGCCTGAAGGTCGGCTTCTGATGAGGCCATGAGCACCGCATCATCAGCGTACAGCAGACAGTTTACTGTAAAGTCACCCAAATTCACACCCATATTAAAATCTTTCAACTTCTGCAGGCAACTGTCCAGATACACTATGAACAGCCAGGCGGACATGACACATCCCTGTTTGACGCCTGTACAGACATCAAAAAGAGGTGACACATCCCCCCCTACTCGCACGCAAGCCTTACAGTCCCTATAAAGCGACTGTATTGCCCGCAGTAGCGAGCCGTCCACACCATATCCTGGCAGCAAGTCCCACAGCGTTTCTCTCACAACGTTATCAAATGCTTTCTCTAGATCCACAAAAGCGCAGAAAACCTTCTGGCTAAGAGCCAGAAACTTTTCCGCGATCATGCGGAGAGAAAACACTTGATCCATGCAACCTCTTCCACGTCGGAATCCGCATTGAGCCTCCCATAAATACCTTTCAGACTTTTCTTGCATTCGTGCCGTTATAACCTTTGCATACACCTTACTAGCTAAGCTGACCAAGCTGATCGCCCTGTAGCTGGAGCAGTTTAGGCGCGAGCCTTTCCCTTTGTAAATAGGTACTACAACTGCTACTCGCCAGTCATCTGGGACCTCACCCGTCCGCCAGCACAAGTTGCATAACAGACATAATGTGTCCCAGACACGCGACCCACCGTACTTGATCATCTCAGCAGTGACTCTGTCTTTTCCCGCAGCCTTACCACATTTCATACTTCTTATCGCTTGTTCTATTTCTTTCATACTAATGACTTCAATGACATCGGGATCCGGAGCATCGAAGTGAGCTCCCCTTCCCGATGTGGCATCTCTGTCTTTTCTTGCATACATCTTTCCATAATATTCACTCCATCTCTGCAGGACGTCACTTTGGTCTGTTAGGACGTCATTGTTAACACTAAGCACTTTATTCATACTGCAGATTGCCGAACAACTCCGGGTCTTGCCTACCTCTTTCCAGAAGAGCTTGGCATTATCCCGGAAATTGGACGACAACCTTTCATCCGCTTTCATTCTGCTCCTTTCACGAGCTTCTTCTATAAGTGCCTTCGTGTTAACTTTCTGCAGCTTGTATCTCTCTTTCATATTAAAATCATTCCGCGAGGCTAAGTAGTCTAGCCATGCTTTCTTCTTCATTCGAACTGCTTCTTTCACTTCCTCATTCCACCATGCATCACGCTTATTACTACTGCCTCTTTTCGTTTCTCCACACACTTCCACAACGGCATTTATCATACTATCCCTAAGGTTCTGCCATACACTTTCCACATTCTCACTGCTTACATTGACATCGCCAAGCTTCTCGGCTACCCTTTCATTATATTTATCCCTAATGGATGCATCCTGCAGCTTCCAGCTTTTGATGCTATAAGTCGGCTCAGGTTCAGGACACTCGGTACGATGACGCCAACCCGCGAACAGACCCCCAATCCTAGTTATGACTAGGTAGTGGTCTGATCCCAGCTTAGCGCCTCGATAAACCCTTGTGTCCATCACCTGTTTACGGAGACGACTATCCATTAGGAATAGATCTATCATGCTTCTCTTTGACTTACATCTCCTCGTATACATATGAATTTGTTTGTGGTTGAACATTGTGTTCGCCACAAACAAATCCTTTTCCTTACAAAATGTCAGTATTAGCTTGCCAGCGTCGTTCACCCTTTTATCCCCATACTTCCCGAGTACCGACTCAAAACCATCGCGAGCGGTACCCACCCATCCATTCAAGTCTCCACATACTATAAGTCTTTCATTTCCTTCTATCACATTTAGAGCTTCTCTCATACTCTCCCAGAAGTCCTCTAGCTCACTCGCGTTCGACGAAGATACTGGCGCGTAAGCAGCTACCAGGAAAATCTTCGTCAGACCAAGTTTTACACGGATCCAGAGGATTCTAGGACCTATCAGTTTGTACTCATACATACCGGAGGCCAATCGCGAGGACAGCAAAATTCCAACCCCCCGACTGCCATGCTCGCTCTCTGGTACTCCAGACCAAAGCGCGAGCATCCCACCCGGGAGCTCCAAGACTTCGCTGCCCTTGCGCTTGGTCTCTGTCAAGCACACTGCATCTAACTTTCTCTCATTCATAACATCCATCAACTCATTCATCTTATCTGTCATTCCTCGCCTAACATTCCACGCAGCTACCCTGCACTCCATCCTCCACTTCCCGCCGTGTCGGGCCGCGCGTGTAGGGTGGCGGTCCCCTACGCCGCTCTGGCTCACACTTTTCGCACCAGCGGGGACGAACTGGTGCGCGTCGCCTCGGGGGCATGCCCTAGCAGTAATCGCCCTGGTGGCACTCGTGTTACTAACATAAAGTAAAAATATACATATAAAAGCGCTGGTAGCCCCACTAATTCAGTTCTCTGTAAAAGATCACTGGTTAAAGAAACTCCCTCGGACTTTGGATGGATGACCGCTTTGTAGCATTATCATTTACCAGCGATTTCGTCCTTCGAAGGACACGTTGAGCTGTTTGTCCCGGTTGCTAGTAACGTTGCAATCGGCACTCGTTAAGTCAAGTAAATACCGTTACAGCGACCTAAAAATTACAACAGCGAGTCGCCACAATCTGAGGCTGTCCTGTGAACACAGGCATTGGGCTCATCACAATATGCCTCTGCCACACCTTCGGGGATAAATTCGTGGCTAATAAATTTATAAATATACTTAAATAATTTATACTTCAAGAATAAAACAAAGGTCTTGGATACAATTTAAATAATTTGTGCAGAGCGAAGCGAAGCTTAAATATAACAACTGCACTGATTACTTCAGCCAGTGGCAGTCGATATGTTAAAGCTTCAGAATCTATTGATAAAATTTATTTAGAACCAAATTGAAAGTATAAGTTACACAGAAACAATTGAAATTCATCAATAGTTAGCAGAAAAATAGGTAAACATACATTGAACAGCCCACTGGCTCAGTTAATTATATAACTGCCTTCTATATAAAATATAAATTTAAATTATATAGATATATGAAATAAATTGAAGCGCTCGTGGCCCCGCGGTCTCAGTGTTCTGTAAACGATCACTGAGTTACGCAACTTTCACTATGGCTGGTCCTCGGATGGGTGACCACTTTGTGGTATTTACATTTGCGAGTGTTTCCGTGCTTCGGAAGGCACGTTAAGCCGTTGGTCCCGGTTGCCAGTAAAATGGCAGTCGTTAAGCCTGGTTGAAGGCCTTATAGGCGGCTTGAAAATTTCAACAGCAGGTAGCCAACACCTGCGTCTGTCTATATCAACACGGCAATGGGCTCACCACCTATTACGTGGGACAGGAATCCACACGGTGAAAAGTGGGCATATAATATGCCTCTGCCACCCCTTCGGGGATAAGGCGTGATGGATATTTATTTATTTTAATTGAAATATAAATTGTTCCCGCCAGTAATTTTAATCTTACCGGGTTCGATTTTATACTACTTACAGGGATAATTCTAACGCGTCTGTGAAGTGTACGTAGCTCATTTTATATTAAAATTCTCATATACACTATACAAAGCGGACTCCGGGGGTCGCGAGATGCAGCTGGGACAGACGCTCGGATGATGATGGAATGCTTACTGCTCTGCTAAATATACTGTGCCATTGCGAAAAATAACAAGGGGAGCGCAACGAAAAAAACCTGACACAGGTCCTACCTCAGTAAGCGCCAGCGCGCGACTGATCAGGCGTCAGCGGCCCGAATCTGGTATTATTTAAACATTTGTACTATAAAAATCACTGTATATAATCAAAGTAAGCCATTATGTCTATAATTATTTAGTAGCTATAGTTGGGTATAAAAGTTTCATGAAAATTATCTGTAGTTTAGATTTGGCATTGAAAAAACTTTTCGAAACGGGGGCAACTTTGGAATGTTTTTCTATCAAGTGAAGTTTATTAGATTTTGTACCAGAAAGCCATTTTGAGTTTTAAATCAACCCTGAGAATTATTTTATTTAGGAAAATCACATGCAACGCACAATAGTGTAAACAGCAATAGTGAGGTTGCTAATCAGAAAATTAAACCCTATGGCTTTTCTAATTAGTAATTGATCTACTACTGCTTGGAACCTCAAAATATAATTCACGCCAGGTCCTTTCAATGATTTTGTTAGGGTGCTGTAATCTATATGTATATGTACAAAACTGTAATCCATGTGACCATCGCAGGAACCAACGCACGATGCGACCACCGACTGAAACATTGAAACTATGAAACCATTACTAATATATAGAATTGTATACATTCATACCGTATAACATGTAAAGAGGTAGATAAATTTGAAATTTTGGGTGGCCTCGGTTGCTAAGTTGGAATATTTTTTATACAGCACAATCTGGCCTAATGTAAGCTAATTATAAGCTTGTGGTATAGGATCTGTACAACTAATAAACGTACTTATAAATTTCTAAATACATACATGCATATTATCACGCCTGTCTCCCATGGGGGTAGGCAGAGACTATGGCTTGCCACTTGCTACGTTTCAGGTATAAAACTTTCGCTTCTTCTACTTTCATAAGTGTTTTCATACAAGCTCGCCGGTTAAGGGTACTCTGAACTGGCCTTTTGTCAAAAGCTCTTCAATTTGACCCCTACCAGTTTGCCCATTCACTCTCACCGCATAAATCTGCTTTGTCAGTCTATTTTCATCCATTCTTTCCACGTGTCCGAACCATCTAAGCATCACGCTGTTCCTTTCCTTGTTTCTAAATACATACATATATAATAAGAAGTACCCAAACTCAGAATCAAATATTCGCATACACTACCACTTACGCCACCGAGCCAGTCAAGTTGGATAAGTCGCTGGCTTCAAGTCCCACCCGAGGCTGAAAATTTCCTCAAACAATAACATGTTCGCAAGACGCGATGGTTGGAGCAGCACGGCGGCGGTACCTTGGGCTGCTGCGCGTGCGCGTAGGGCGCCATGGGCAGCGTCTCGGGGAAGGCCACGAACTCGGAGCGCTTGTTGAGCGCGCCGCCCAGCCACTCCACGCGCCCGATGTGCAGGCACAGGCATGCAGGCAACTATACCAACAACGGATTTTAGGCAGCAAAATCACTGACAGCAAACACTTGCTGTATTAGTATATTTCGATACAAGTGCGAAATGCCAAGTTGCAATGACGGTTCTGCACGTGTATTGAACGACTATTTTTAATACAGTTGCGAAAAAATGAAGCAATTTAATAAAATAATAAAAACACAATAAACTCAAGTAACTACTCATTTATTTCTTGTAAAAGTTATAGTTCACATATACATTGAAATTGGTACAGTTTTTGATATTAACTGGGGAAGTTTTCGGTTGCATATTTACTGTTTGAGACAAACTATTATTAATTTCATATGATTGTTCATGTATATTTGTCAGAGGTGTCATATAAGGGCGTTTGCTAGTTGATGGAATTGGATCTGATGAATTATAATTATCAACGAAGGTAGGCGGACGAACGTTCTCTTCAGTATTGTCATGTGAAGGAGATGGACTGGACTTTAAATTAATGGATTGTGTGATTTTTTTCCCAGTTTCTAGTTTGTTGTTTAATGAATCAGCAATATAGCCTTCTGCAACTTTGTCTGACTTCCAGCCTCCTAGTCGCTTTAAGGACGTCAAATTGGCTCCTGAATCTGCCAATAATGTAGCAAAGGTCCTCCTGAAGTTGTGCCCAGTATAATACTCAGCATCCGGCAGACCAAGAAACGTAGCTATTTCTTTTGGCATATTACCAAATTTGTTTATCCCGATTGCTTGAGCTGTACACTTCCCTTTTTGATAATTTTTGAAAAAACGGTCGGTTTTTGCTTTTTGGGACCGCTGATTCATATATTTTTGCACTATTTTAAGAAAATCTCCTTCAACAATAAAGCTTCTCGGTATCTTATTTTTTGTATTCGGAATATTGATTAGTAGCATTTTTCCATGGATTTCAATATCTTTTAAAGTGATATTAGCTAACTCCTCTCTGCGGCAAGCACCAGCAACGCCAAAAATCAGCGCAACCTACAAAAAAAAAGGTTTTGATTAATATTTTTTTATATTGAGTGTATTTTGCGATTTCGTAAACTGAATACCAAAGAAAAATAGAAGTACTTTTTAATAAATTACCTTTGTGCTTAAATAACGATCATCGGGAGCTTCGTTCAAAAACCTTTGCACTTCATTCGATGTTAATATTTTCGACATTTTAGTTGTAAAGCCTTTTCTATAAAGTTAAGGGCTTCACCCTTAACTTTTATAGAAAGTTTACTACCTGAAAACATCAAGGAAAAATATCTATTTGTTTTATTTAGTGTTATATTATTCATAAGTGTATTGAAAAACGTCGTATGATACACGTCTGTATTGTTGATTACCGTCTTCGGCTGTCTTTAGACCCTCGCCTTACTGCTCGGTCAATAGTGCCTCAGCGGTAATCACAAACTTCATCACATAATCTACTATTATCCCACTAGTGATTTAATAACAATCAAAAAACCACAGTTTGATAATAGGTATCATTATGTGCCTAATTGTGGTGAAATTAGAGCCATATTATAAGTATATGTATTGAAAAATAAGTTTTAATACAGTTGCTCATAATATGGCTCATAGTATTATATTATTCATAAGTGTATTGAAAAACGTCGTATGATACACGTGTGTATTTTTGATTACCGTCTTCAGCTCCCTTTAGCGCCTCAGCGGTAATCCCCAACTTTACACACTTGTACCATAATCTACTATTCTAAAACTAGTGTATTTATCTTGTTATATGTGCGGAAGTGGTGATTTCTTGGACATAAAAGTTGTGTTAACGTAATATAGTCAAATAAAGTGATATTTATACAGTGAAATGTGTTTTACATTGCCGCGTAAAAAACACTGAAAACTCAGTAAAACAACGACTATCATACTGGGTGAGACTGACCTTGACTTAAGACTAGACTTGACTAAAAATATGTAAAGGACAGGGACATTATAAATAATAATAAGTTTGAAAACATATTAAACAAATAAGATTTGGCTAAAAGATCTTAGTAACCAGGTCATAAATAATTACAAAAAAAACTTCACCACTGCGCCTCTTTAGTCATTGCTAGCTGGCCCTGTCCCCTCACATAACACTATTCCAACTATAGATATCTATACTAATGTACAACGCTGAAGAGTTTGCTTGTTTGTTTTAACGCGCTAAACTTCTGTGAAAAATTATTTTTGTATTGGATAGCCTATTTATCTGGAAGGCTATAGACTATTCTGTCTTAACTGTGTATGTATGTAAATTGTTTCAATATTGGAATCAAACTGTTCGGATGTGGGCGTTGATATCCGCGTCACTGTTTATTCTATTGCGGATATCTTCGTTATATTGTACTGTATAGATTGTTATCTGTTCCAAATAAATAAAAATAAATATTAACTTATACGTTACTAACCTGGAGAAAATTTCATACATTTTTGTAAAAGACAGGTGTTCAAAGTATGTCACAGGCGAAGCCGCGGTTGTCTGATAGTATTTTATAAACAGCGCAGCATCTGTGCGCTTGTTGCGTACAACGTCGTGTTATTTATAACTAACTATCTTCACGCTGTATCCCTGACGGGGTAGTCTGAGAGGACAGATCGCCAGGCTTCGCTATCCATGCACACTTCTTTCGCTTCTTCGAGATTCATCAATCGCTTCATACACGCACGTCTAAGTATCCCAGTACTTTTGACCTTTCCGTTTTTGAGCAATCTGCTCACGTGGTCTTCATATGTAAAGTCTAGGCCTACCCTGACTCCTTCTACCCTCTACTTTCGCACAATATATATTCTTCGTCAATCGTTCCTCACTCATTCGTTGTCCAAACCAACAGAGCACGCCCTTTTCCAGCTTAACGCTGACACTTTCATTCAACCCTGCCATATTGCGTATCACTTCGTTACGTATTCGGTCGGCCAAAGTTACGCCGCACAATTTTCGAAGTGATCGCATCTCCACAGCATTCAATTTACTTTCATGCATCTGCTGACATACCCAGGTTTCACTACCGTAAAGAAAAGTGGGCACTAGCACTGCGTTATGAATCGCCATTCGTGCTTCTTTTACGATGCTTTGTCACTTTACTAATTGGGACAGAGCACCGTTAACTTTGTTTCCAGCAGCTACTCGCCGTTCTACATCCGAATCACATCTTCCATCCGCGCTAAACATACCTCCTAAATACACAATTTCATTCACTTGCTTTAGACGTTCCTGGTTTACCCTAATCTCGCATTTAGTTCTTACGTCACCTCTTTCAAATACTAGAACCTTAGGTTTACTTGCATTCAAGCGGAGACCCTTTCTTTCACACTCCTCTTTCATATTAGTTAATAATTCCTGAAGGTCGGCTTCTGATGAGGCCATGAGCACCGCATCATCAGCGTACAGCAGACAGTTTACTGTAAAGTCACCCAAATTCACACCCATATCACAATCTTTCAACTTCTGCAGGCAACTGTCCAGATACACTATGAACTGCCAGGCGGACATGACACAGCCCTGTTTGACGCCTGTACAGACATCAAAAAGAGGTGACACATCCCCCCCTACTCGCACGCAAGCCTTACAGTTCTCTATAAAGCGACTGTATTGCCCGCAGTAGCGAGTCGTCCACACCATATCCGGGCAGCAAATCCCACAGAGTTTCTCTCACAATGTTATCAAATGCTTTCTCCAGATCCACAAAAGCGCAGAAAACCTTCTGGCTAATAGCCAGAAACTTCTCCGCGATCATGCGGAGAGAAAACACTTGATCCATGCAACCTCTTCCACGTCGGAATCCGCATTGTGCCTCCCATAAATACCTTTCAGACTTTTCTTGCATTCTTGCCGTTATAACCTTTGCATACACCTTACTAGCTAAGCTGACCAAGCTGATCGCCCTGTAGCTGGAGCAGTCTAGGCGCGAGCCTTTCCCTTTGTAAATAGGTACTACAACTGCTACTCGCCAGTCATTTGGGACCTCACCCGTCCGCCAGCACAAGTTGCATAACAGACAGAGTGTGTCCCAGACGCACGACCCACCGTACTTGATCATCTCATTAGTAACTCTGTCTTTTTCTGCAGCCTTACCACATTTCGTACTTCTTATCGCTTGTTCTATTTCTTTCATACTAATGACTTCAATGACATCGGGATCCAGTGCATCGAAGTGAGCTTCACTTCCCGATGTGGCATCTCTGTCTTTTCTTGCATACATCTTTCCATAACATTCACTACATCTCTGCAGGACGTCAGTTTGGTCTGTTAGGACGTCATTGTTAACACTAAGCACTTTATTCATACTGAAGATTGCCGAACAACTCCGGGTCTTGCCTACCTCTTTCTAGAAGAGCTTGGCATTATATCGGAAATTGGACGACAACCTTTCATCCGCTTTCATTCTGCACCTTTCACGAGCTTCTTCTATCAGTGCCTTCGTGTTAACTTTCTGCAGCTTGTATCTCTCTTTCATATTAAAATCATTCCGCGAGGCTAAGTAGTCTAGCCATGCTTTTTTCTTCATTCGAACTGCTTCTTTCACTTCCTCGTTCCACCATGCATCACGCTTATTACTACTGCCTCTTTTCGTTTCTCCACACACTTCCACAGCGGCATTTACCATACTATCCCTAAGGTTCTGCCATACACTTTCCACATTCTCACTACTTACATTGACGTCGCCAAGCTTTTCGGCTACCCTTTCTTTATATTTATCCCTAATGGATGCATCCTGCAGCTTCCAGCTTTTGATGCTATAAGTCGGCTCAGGTTCAGGACACTCGGAACGATGACACCAACCCGCGAACAGACCCCTAATCCTAGTTATGACTAGGTAGTGGTCTGATCCCAGCTCAGCGCCTCGATAAACCCTTGTGTCCATCAACTGTTTACGGAGCCGACTATCCAGTAGGAATAGATCTATCATGCTTCTCTTTGACTTACATCTCCTCGTATACATATGAATTTTGTTTGTGGTTGAACATTGAGTTCGCCACAAACAAATCCTTTTCCTTACAAAATGCCAGTATTAGTGTGTTTATAAAGTGTTTTTGTTTCTTGTTTATAACGTAGGGAACAACTGTGTAATATTATTTCATGGACTGGGCAACATAGCTATGCCAATTTCCACTGGCACTAAAATCTAGGAGGTTTGAGCGAGAGTGTAACTTGTTATGTATTAGTACATTTGTAATGTTTCGAACAATAAATAAATTATTTTTCCTTGTATATATAAAACATTCCTAATTTGTCGATATTTATGATTACAATTTTATTTTAAAACTAGCTAACCCGCGCAACTTTGTTAGCACCACACCACATAAGAGATAGAAACTGAGAAAGAGAGCGAAACGGGAAGAAAGATTTAAACTTTTTTCTATATTATACACTTGACAACAACATTTATAATATTAGCAGAAATACTCCGTGGGAATACCGGGCATTCCTTTCTTGTTGCTTATTTAAGATACCAAAAGAATATGTTCACCAAATTTCAGGTATCTAAGTTTCATAATTTAGAGTGTGTGATTTTACAAGCATTGTTGCCGTTCACATAACAATATTGGCAATTCTTTTATTAGTACTCATCCAAAGTAATCAAATAACATATTCATGTTTCTATGTTTAGTAATCTAGGCAGTTTGTGGTTTCATCCGCAAGAGTCCCTTTCCTATGAAAATATCTGGCACTCCTTACTTAGGGCTTATTTATGGTTTTACATACAGAATATTTTCATTAAATTTTATGTTTCAATATCTAATAGTTCAAGCTGTGTGAGGTTTCACCCGCGTAGTTACCGTTCACGGAGGAACTTATCTAAAGTACCTAAAGAATACATTCACCAAATTTCACATTTCTATGCTTAATCGTTTAGGCTGTGTGTGGTTTATCCGCGTAGTTCCCGTTTCCATTGAAACGTAAAATTTTGTTATATTATTTACTAGTACATTATGTAAGCGCCAAGAAATGAACTCCTAACATTCGCACGGGAAAGGGAACTACAAGGGTGAAACCAAAACAGCCTAAACTATTAGACATAGATACATGAAACTTGGACAATTAAAAAAAAACACCACCACAAGGAATGCCCGGTATTTCAACGGCAATGTAATCCTACTATTATTATATGTGTCAAAGTTTGTGAAGATTTTGATTTGAATGTTTGTTACGTAAGAAGCCGGCGAACACCAAATTTCCGATACAAACGTTATACCACAATCAATTTTCAATTTGAGAATAACTCGACATATCATCGCTGTTATTCAGATTAAGGAACTATGTTTTAATTCAAAAATTTTCTTAAAAATATATTTATCTACGCACAATATATGTAAACACAGCTTATATTGTCTAGTTACACAATGTCTAAAAGAAAATCAAAGTCAGTCAATAGTCAAGTTTTATTCATCATTTTTGGTATTCGCAACTGCACACAAATTTCTACTAATTTCGAACAGCCATCTTGCTGTTCTCCTCGCACGGGAAGGAGGCGCGGGGCGAGCGACAGAGATAGCGATATGTCCGAGGAACGGCGGCGTTCTCCGCGAATTGAATTTGTACGGCCACTCCGCCGGACTCTTAATCACATTTAGATGGAAATCGGAATATAGACAGAACATTTCCTAGATTAACATAGGAAACTTTTTATACCAGGAAACATCTTATTCCCGCGGGAAACACTTTTTGTGCAATGACCAGAATATAATTAAAATGAGAATTACACTGAGATAGTAAAATAATAATTGTAAGCGCCACTACTTGGATCGATGCACAAACAATAATAATGGCCGAAAACAGTGTACAGAGTAGGAAGAATTATTGTGTGTAAGAGAGAGAAGAGAGGCTACATATTCATACCTTCTCCGTGCTGATTAGTGGGTGAGAAGTGACACAGTTAGAAGCCTGGTAGGGATAACTAATAAGTGATAATTGGTGAGTTATCGACCAGCGTTTAAAAATTGTTAAATTACTAAAATCGCTATTAAAAAATAGGAGTTCTAAGGTGATATATATATTATTGTTACGCCGGCGGACTAGTGAACAACTTTAAGGTCATTTTCTGGGCCTTGGGAACGTTTTCAGCAGGCTGAAAAGCGGTTTCAAAAGGAGGCTCTATCACATACCAAATTATCCGAATTTCACACCAGTGCCGTTGTTTTCAGGCGCCTGAAACATGTTTTCAGTTCGTTTCAGGCCACCCCCTATCACATGAAATAATATCCTGAAAACCCCTTTTCAGGCGTTTTCAGGATGGGCCTTTGAAGCCCACTTCAGTATATGGCGAAATTTTAAGGAGTGACAAGGATAGCAGTATTAGAAAGAGAGAGCTACACTAAGAACATTCCAGAGCTATTGGACAGGGATAGCACTATTAAAAAGAGATAGCTACACTAAGACCATTCTAGAACTATGTGATAGAGATAGCACCAGAAGGGACAGCAATAGGTCGAGAACCTTCCGGCACATAACGAAGGAGCAACTAGTATCGTGTGGAAAATTCTAGAGATGTACCCGATTGTAGGTACCGAACGAATTCTCCCGAATATTCCAGAACAGTACTAGGCGTTATAAAGGGCCGAGCTCGCGGCTACTGGACAGTCTCCTTTGAGGAAGCGAACAGTGCAAATCAAAGCGAATCGAAGTGATTGAAGCTACTCGTAAATAGTGCGATTCTGTTACAGTGAGATTATCTAAGCGAAGAGTTTGTGTTTAGTGGCGATTATTATATACGAACAGGCTAGAAAACAGGACGAACAATCTAGAAAACAAGACGAACAATCTAAAAAACATGAAGAACTATCCGGAATGCTACGCGAGGTACTCGAAAATACCGCAGCATGAAAGAAGGAAATGCTAGAGGTCCAGGAGAAACTTACCGACATGGACGTCAGAATACACGACGTGAATGAAAAGGTGGAGACGCACAAAAACCGCCTGCAGAAATTGGAGACCAAAGCAAAAACAGTCAACAGTTCCTGTGTGCATGAGACTACCATGCCTGACTACCAGGTGGAATATTCAAAGCACCTCCCTTTCCGTTTCCCAGGCTAAGGGCTGGAGTTATCTAAGACGGCGTTAACGTTAGCGCTACGTGATGAGGCCCGCACCATCTTGGAGGCCCTGGGAGACGACAGGACGTACGACCGTCTTCTTGAAGCTCTGGAGGCGCGTTACGGCGATGGTCACCTGGAGCACGTGTATCGAGCACAACTGAAGGACCGAAGCCAAGGGCGTAGTGAGTCCTTACAACAGTGGGCCTTAGCAATAGAGAAATTGGTCAGGAAGGCTTATCAACGAGCTTCAGCGTCTCTGGTGGACCGCGTGCTGGTGCAGGCCTTTATTGACGGGATACGGGACCTTGAGGTAAGAGCCGCAGTGCGTTTGGGGCACCACGGGAGTCTTAAGGACGCAGTTGCCCACGTACTGGAAGTAGAGGCTGTACGGCATGATTCGTCGAGGCCTTACAGGGTGCGGGAAGTATCTGCTAAGGAGCCAACAGCACCTCGCCGTGAGTTTGGACCACGATGCTACAATTGTGGCGAACGAGCCCTCAGTATCTCATACAGTCCGGTTGCCCCAAGAAGAAGAGAGAAGTTCGCGACCTAGCCCCGATGACAAGGACGTCATGCTCAGCCCCTGCGCCGCAGCAGGGAAACGAATAAAAGCCAGGACTACGGGACGAGTGCTGGCTGGTGGTAGAAATGTTCCAGTTATGATCTCACAGGCGAACGACGGGAATAGTCTGGTTGTTACAGGAGACATTGCTGGAATAACATGTCCTTACCATCGAGACCGGAGCTTCTCGGACAGTGATCAGTTCTCGGCTACTGAAGTACCTGCCCAGAGATCATCTAGTCCCACCTAAGCAACTCCGGCTGCTAACAGCTACCGGCCAGCATATTCCCATTCAAGGTGAGCGGGAGGTAGTGTTCGGAATTGGTGAAAAGAACTACCGGCATAAAGTCATCGTAGCTTTTATTTAGAGTAATTAAAGTGTTAGTTTTATAATTTGTGGTATTAGTGCAACTCCTATTAGTACTCGTACCTACCCTACGAACGTAACATTATGTAATTTAGAATTACATTTTATTACTTTTTATAAGTGTTTAGAATTAAGAGTATACAGTTCGCCGCGCACAATTTTCACTTACCTTTCCGAAGCTAACGGTGCGTATGTGTTTGGTGTAGGCAGAGGTAGGACTTTTGGGAGGGACGGGGGAATCCGGCGGCACCGGGGGCTCCGGACAGCACTTGCTGCAGCGGACTCCCTTCACCATCTCTGGCGCTGTGAAGGCGCGCAGTAGACCTGCCACCAAAATTAACTAACTAACTTCACGCTGTATCCCTGACGGGGTAGTCAAAAATAAATAAAATTTTAACTAAATTTAAACCAAAATAATATAGTTATAATACTTCTAACTTCACCGAGATCTATCCACTATTTTTTTTATTAATTTATCAATCACGCCTTATTGGTTTGGTGGCACAGCGAGTGGCTGAGGCATATTGTACTTTTCCACGTGTATATTATTGTCTCACGTAATAGGTGGTGAGCCCATCGCCGTGTTGAAATAGACAGACGCAGGTCGTGGTGACTTGCTATGAAAACATTTCAAGCCGCCTATAAGGTTTTCAACTTGGTTTAACAACTGCCATGTTACTGGCTACTGGGACTAACGGCTTAATGTGCTCTCTGAAGCATGGAAACGCAAAGGTAAATGCCACAAATTGGTTACCCATCCGTGACCAGCAATAGCGCGCAGAGATCGTTTATAGAGCACTGCGTGGGCGGAACTACGATCGCTTCATACAATTTATAGAAAGAAGATAGTGTAGAACTTACCTTTACCTAAAATATATTTATCCCAAACTAGACTAATACGACTTAGGTAATTTGAAAGTTTACAAGTAATGCTATTTGATTTCTTTGTAACCACTATCTGTGCGAAACTCACCGGCGAGACTGAACGAGCCTGCGAGTCCGACGCTCGCGTTCGTCATCGACAGTGAAATGCTGTCAAACTTGTCGTACCGGATTGGACTCTGGCGGAGGACAACATTTTCATTAAAGTAAGGACATTTTTACTTTTTTTAAATATTGTCCTAAACCCTAAGAAAAGTGTTAGAACTTACTTTATGTGAGCAGACAGTGCACTGCAGCCTGGAGGCGAGCGTCCCGCGGAAGGGCGGCGCGGGGGGCGGCCGCGCCACCGCCGGCGCCGCCCAGCGCCGCCCCGCGCAGCTCAGCTGGCACAGCGAGCGCGACACGCCCTTCGGGAGCCGCGCCAGCGAGGGCTCTGTGCCACCATTGCAGACCACCATTAACTAAACAGTTTGGGCCTTCCAGCAGGTTTGAGAGACGACGTCATTATGTACTAAAAAGTTTGGTCCTTCTAGCAGATTTAAGGCACAACGTTATTATTTACTAAATAATGTGGTCCTTCTAGCAGATTTAAGGCACAACATTATTATTTACTAAGTAGTTTGATCCTTCCAGCAGATTTAAGATAGTCAGTTTGGTAATTCGAGCAGATTTTAGACACAACATCTTTATTAACTAAATTGTTTGGTCCTTCCAGCAATCAAATTCTGTTTTATTTGTTATGAGTATTATGAGGTTATATTGGTTATGGTTAGCTTATTTCAGCTAAAATGCAAAAATACAAGTTCTCACCTAGGGTCCTCTTTAGATAACTAAGAATATTAATTTCAGAAAATTTTGGAAAGATTACTGTTTAAGAATGAGAAATGAGACACTCGCCGACACGATGAACAGTGATTTAATTCCTTTCCCACTCACGCATTGTATGGGTACAAGTATTCGCATTCTATTTACATCTGCCTCCTACATTTGTGAGTTGAGACACTAATTTTAATTTGTGAAGTGAAAATGGTTTAGGAAAGGTATTGTGGAACTCTTTTTTACACACCGCCGTCTAGCCCAAAGTAAGCTAATATAAGCTTGTGTAATGGGGTCTAGAACACAGTTAAATAACTAGACAAGAACTATACATGCTAGATGTATGGTTCTTGTGTATCTGGATACATTTTTTAAAGCAATTATTTGCTAAATTTCACAATTCGATTCGATCTGGTCATACTCTTTAAATGGCGGTTAAAATATGTTGGAGAATTCTTGTGTATATTTTCCAAGAGCTCTTACCTGGTTCGACTAAATCGGGTTCATCAGTGGGTGCAGCGGAGGCTGGCCTAATGGAGAGTCCTAAAGGTGTGGGCGGCGTGGAGTCTGCTCGGAGCGGGTGCGGCGCGGCGGGAGGGGACGCGGGCGATGCGAGAGCGGACCACGCGCGACTTCCGCCCAGACCGAGGGCGTCCGATAGACACCCGGGCTGCAATGGACAGACGACAAGGACTTAGCCACATAACTATGGTTGGTTAAGATGATTTTGTATAAATTCATCACTATATAATTGGTCAAATATCATGTAAATCAAACTAATGTAATTACTGGCGGTTAGAAAAGAGTGGCCATGAGTTTTATTGCCAGGTTCTTCCTCAGGCACTACCTGTTGCGTTGCGAAACTGGCAGTAAATGTAAATGGAGTAGCAGTAATCTTGACGTTCATAAGTGTTACTTTGTGACCTACATGAATAAAGATTTTTCATTTTCATGTAGTTAATTTGCTTTGGTCTTTATTAATTAGGTATATTAAAATATAATTTTGCTATAGATAGTCATTATAACCATAGATGCCTATGTATTTATATTGTACCTACATTTTGAAAGAGCATCCATTTGATTTCTTGCTAGATTCTTCTTCTTCAAGGGTAGGCTGCCCTTAATGCTGGCAACTAGAATTGCTCTTTTTTTATATTGTATCCTGCTCATCCCAGCAATCTGACGACGACATTTAGCTGCTTCTTTGTCCGAACCTTCTCTGATTATTGTTTTCTTTGAAGCAGGGGAGTTGTCCATTGACCTTACCATTCTTTAGGAAATCTGTTTTTGAGATTGGGAACACTGTTCCTTCTCAGTCTAGTGTAAATAGTGCTACCAGAACCCATCAGTCTGGCAGCCAGAACATTAACATGTGATGTTAATTTTTGCTGGTATTTGTTGCTTGGGCATTGATTTCCTGTTTCACAGTGTTAAGTTTTAAGTCCTGTAGAATATATTTGTTGTGAATGCATTTAGGAATGTCAAGCATAGATCTTAAAGCCTTTGCCAGAATTGCTCTAATTTTGATATGATTTTAAGCACAACATTGATTTTGTTTTTGTTGTATAAATTCATTACTATATAATTGGTCAAATATCATGTTAATCAAACTAATGTAAATTCTTCATTTTCATGTCGAAATAAAAGTCGATTTTTGTTTACTTTTAAATAATTGAATACAACTTTGCTAAAATCTTAAACTAACACACAAGTGTGAAACTGACATTGTGTTAATTACTACTTTAAAATAATTAGCATTAAATATTTAATAACAATTAATTTCTAAGATATTTTAAAATTATCTATTAAGTTGCCTTGGGATTATCAAAGGAAAGGAAAATAAAAGTATTGTCAATGCTTATGATATTTCTGCACAGGATCTTGTCTTAGGAAGTTAGCCAAAATATATAACAATACAATAAGCATAAATGGTTAAAATTGGTTTTGATGAATTTAGACAAAGATAGGCACCCTGAAAATGATAAATTAGCTACTTATTAAGCAGTATATAATACATAGGTACATACATATTGTCACGCCCTTATCCCCGAAGGTGTAGGTAGAAGTATACTATACGCCTACATTTGACCGTATAAATTTTGTCCCACATAACGGGTGGTGAGCCCATTGCCGTGTTGAATTGGTCAGGCGTAGGCTGTGGCGACCTGCTGTTGAAATTGTTCAGGCCATTTATAAGACCTTCAACCAGGCATAACAACTGCCATTTTACAGGCAACCGGGGCCAACGGCTTAATGTGCCTTCAGAAGCACAGAAACACTTGCAAATGTAAATTCCACAAAGTGGTCACCAATCCAATAGGACCACCTATAGCAAATGTTGCTGAACGCAGTGATAGTCTACAAAACACTCACTCAGCCCCGCGGCCACAAGCATTTCTAATATAGTGTAACATTGTAAAATGTCACATTGGGATGTCATGGTTAGTCTTGAGATTTGGAGAGAGAGGTGAGTAAATTGTTGACTCTTTCGCTCCGTGTGTCATCGATTTTAAACAAATTGCGATTTCTATAAGGCTGTATTCCTTAGTTTCCATGCCATAGGGTAGACTTGAAAAGAAAAAAAAAGAAAAAATGACTTTTTGTCTGTGGTGACGGTACAAGCATTCGCCTAGCTACATCGACGACAAAAAGATGTCGATTGTAAATATATTTTTTAAACTTCGCTAAAAAGAAGTATTCTTTTATAAATTGTATATGGAAGTTCGCGCCTGTGAATTCTTATAAATGGTTATACCAAAATAACTACGTATTTCGTTAAGAATTTTGGATTTTTGAAACCACGTTTCTAACCTTGGTGATCTTTAGTATTTTGACGAAAGATTATTCGCTTGTTTACAGCGTATTACGATGCTTAGAGCGGCGTTAATGGAATATTTGCCTGCTCTTCAAGATTTATTGGTTTTTCTTTAAAAAAGTGGTAAGTTCTCTTTATGTGTTCAAATCACGAACAAATCTCCAATTGTTTTTCCAAATCTAATGGAACTAATTATTTTCTTTGCAGCTGAAAAAGCACTTTTTTTATATTAATTCTATAGTTGGATAAAATTTGCCATAAATGCTGACCATCTGGTGAATTCTTCGAAACCTGTGATTACGGGCTCGTCGTTCTCGTGGAGACGGCACCTGTCGCGGTCTGCAGACGTGATTTCGAATCCCGTGGTAATGTAACCACGCCTCAGGTACCTAAAATTGATTTTCTTTTGTGTAGATTAATCTAGTAGTGATTCACGACTCAATGATTAGGTCCATGATACGACTCCATGTAATACTCAGCGATTTACGACTCAATGACTTGGCTCATGTTTTGAATCATGTTACGATATATTTTTTGACTCATAATCTGGCACTATGCTGGATCTCACGATTCTAAATTTCACGCCTCAACTCTGTGAATAGTTAATCTTTAGCTTACTAAATCACTAGTATATGTTATACAAATAGTGATAACGTATATAATGTATATTCAATCAATTCGCCTATAAGAATATAGAAACTTTCTTCTAGAGATGTATTTTATTATTTTTGGTTCCTGCTCTTATGATTAGAAGCACAATCTCTATCGCCGATATCCGTGTGCATAAAGTTAGTAGGACTTATCCTCCTGGCGCCTGAACCGAGTTATAACTTTTGTTTGTTAGTTAGTTCATGTTTACGTAATGAGACAATGTAAGATTTCCTTTCATGATTAGATGTACTGTTAAGGTAATTTAAACTACATTGGCTGTATATCAATTCATTTATTTTATATACCGGGACCTAGTAGTCATCATCGCCATTAATTAACCATAATTAATATTACAATAGCAATGATAGAATAATATAAATACAAATACAAAAATACAAAAGCCTTTATTGCTGACAAGTACATAACAAAAAAAAAACATCAATAACATTGTTGGTTATCGTGCGTGTCCTACAGACACATAGGCCTCCTCCAGCTTTTTCCACCCTGACCTATCTCTAGCTAGCCTTAGCCATAGTGGACCAGCTATATTTCTTATGTCATCCGACCAGCTTTTTAGCTGTCGTCCCCGTTTGCGTAAAGTGTTCAGTCTGGGTATTCATTTAGTTGTCTTCTTTGTCCATTTCCCTGTACCATCTCTTATGACGTGGCCTGCCCACTTCCATTTGAGTTGCCTACTTTTTCGAATGACGTCTTCAAGTTTTGTGGATTTTCTAATGTCTGTAGCCCTCTTCTTGTCACTCCTTCTGTATCCTAGAATACTTCTCTCCATGACTCTCTGACATGTTGGTAGTTTATTTTGCATAGCTTGTGTGATGGCCCAAGTTTGGCAACCATATGTTAGTATTGGCAAAATGCATGTGTTAAACAGTTTCCTTTTCACTGATATTGTGTAGTGGGCATTCTTCATAATATCTTTCAAAGTCCAATACCTTTTCCAAGCATTGACAATCCGTCTATCGATTTCCTGTGGCATCTGGTCTTGAAATGATACAAGTTGTCCAAGATAAATGTACGATTTTACATTCTCCAGCTCTTCCTCATTGACATAGATGTTGGTTTCCAACCTGTTTGTCATGACTTAGGTTTTTGACATGTTAATTGTCAACCCCACCTCTTTGCTTTTTGTGGCAAGGTCTTGTACCATTGATTGCAATGACTTAGGGTTATCAGTAATTAGCACCAAGTCGTCGGCAAACCTAAGGTGGTTCAACTTTTGGCCATTCACAACAATACCTACGTCACCCCAATCCAAGGCTTTAATGACTTCTTCTAGAACCGCCGTGAACAACTTTGGTGAGAGGGGATCTCCTTGTCTCACACCTTTTTGAATAGAGAAGCTTTCGCCATATGTTTCGAGCTTAACCCGTGATGAGCTGTTTAGATATATATTCCTGATCACCCTTATATATTTAAGTTCTACTCCCTGGTTTTTCAGGGCTCTCCATATATTTGTATGTTCCAAACAATCAAAGGCCTTGTTGTAATCAACAAATGCCAAGTACAAAGCTAGCCCATATTCTTGACATTTTTCCATAACTTGCTTTAGTGTGTGCATATGGTCTGTTGTTGCAAATCCAGATCTGAATCCTGCCTGTTCTACTGGTTGGTGAAAGTCTAATGTTTTAGAAATATGGTTAAGAATGACTTTTGAGAACACCTTATACACATTTGACATAAGACTGATAGGTCGGTAGTTCCCTATATCGTCCTTATCTCCTTTTTTGTGTAGTAAGATAATGGTGCTAATTGTCCATTGAACAGGAATACATTCTGACTCTAAAATTAGGTTGTAGATTTTAGTCAACTTTTGAATATTATCTGGTAATGTTATTTTCATGATCTCATTGGTGATATAGTCATGGCCTGGTGATTTGTCATTTTTCTGTGACATAACAGCATTAGCTAATTCACTCTCCAGAATTGATGGTATGGTTTCTTTAGTACCTTCTGTTAGATTTATGTTTTCTTTAATATAGAATATTCTTTCTGTAGAAGTCAGTCGCAACATTTATTATATTTTTCCTTTCAGACTCGGGTTTTTTGATCTTGTTTATTAATATTGGTATCCATGATTTTGATTCTCTGAGTTCTTTCAATGCCTTCTTGATCCCACCTGTTTTAATGATGTGTTGGTTAATACATTCCATTCTTTTCCTAGCCCTGTCCTTCTTTATACTTTTGCTTATTTCTTTGCTTACCCTGGTAATTTCCATAAGTAGTGTTTTTTCTTTCTTGTTGCCTTTTAACATGTCTCTTCTTATATTGATTAGTGATTTCGTGGTTTCGCTTAATGTTTAATTTTTTGTGGTTTTGGGTTGAGTTGTTTTGTACATACTGTTTATTTCCTTATTATATGTTTCTTGGATTGTGTTATTGGTTGTTATTCCACTAAAACCTGATAAAGTTGGTTGAGCTGGCTCACAATAGCTTTGTTGCTTGAAATTCTTTCTACATTTTATTTGACTTGTGGTAGAAATTGTTGCTCTGACCATACGATGATTGGTATAGAAGTTAAACTGGGAGATAACATTTACATTGTGAAATACTTTAGGGCGGTTACTCAGAATGTGGTCGATTTCGTTGCGATAAAAGCCGTCAGGCTCACCTGACGGCAAAAAATGGACATGGATCTCAATCCATGTCCATTTTTTTGATAGCTTTTTCTTGAAACAGCTGTTCATGATCTTTAGTTTGTGTTCCAGGGCCAATGTTATGATCCTCTCCCCATTGGGACTCTTTATGCCAGTTCCATGTTTTCCCATTATGGGCTCCTCTCCTGGACGCTGCTTACCAATTTTGCCATTAAAGTCACCCATGACTATCAAATTTTTGTAACACAGTTCTAAGGTTTCGTTTAAGTTTCTGTAGAAGTCACTTTTTAGATCATCGTTCGCAGCCCCTGTCGGTGCTTAAATCTGAACGATGGACCAGTTATTGTTGGCGCCAGGTAACCTAATGTTTAATACTGCTATTCTCTCGGATACACCTATAAACTCTAAGATATTCTTTCTCAATTCTTTTTTTATAATAAAGCCAACCCCATACTGTCCTTTAGTTTCTCCTTTGTAATGGAATTTGTAATCATTATACTCTTCAATTGTATCGCCCAATCTTCTTATTTCGCTAAGGCAAGTCATCCTGGATGTCCCAATTAACGTTCTGCAGTGCATTCTCTAATTCTTGAAGCCGCTCATCAGTTCTTAGGGTTAATACATTTAGTGTTGCTATTTGTAAGTTAATATTATGTTTAGAGTTTTGTCTTTCTTTTAGGTTTTGTTTCTTTGGTCTTGTTTTAGGGCATTGTTCATGATATTGCTGTGCTGGAGGGTTGCGGTCATTATCCCCCACGGAGACCGCAATCTGGCTTGGGGGAGGCTTCCGGTTATTGATGTGTGTACAATGTCATTGGTTGTTGACGTCTGGAGTTGAGTTAGTTCTTGGTCGTGGTGTAAATCCTAATGGATTTGTTTTATTAATTTTTGCTCTTGTCTCACATAGTTTAGTGTTATCTAGCAATTTGGGCGAGTCTGTTGGTGATCTCTTTCTCTTTTCACTTTCTTTGGCGACTAAGTAATTGTGTTTTAATGGATTTCTGTCTTTTACTATCAGCTTGTCATAACGTATATAAGCCCTTTTTTATTTCCACTTGCTGCTTGACTTTTAGCTCTTTTCTGATATTTAGAATCTCTTTAGGGTAGTCTTCGATAATGTATATGTTCTTAGGGAATCTTTTCTTGTTACGAAGCGTTTCTAGTTTTGTCCATTCGAGCGTAAGTGTAAATAGTATAGGTCGCGTGTTCATGTTGTCTTTTGTACCCAGTCTTTGTATTCTGCTTATCTCATACTTGTCCCAATTGTCGAGACCAGTCTCTTTGTAAATGTTATTGAGACATATGATAAGTGAATCTACCAGTTCCGCATTATTTGTTTCATTTTCTTGAAGGCCATGTAAAATCAGATTATTTTTTCTCACATTGAGTTCAAGGTTGAGTACTTTTTTATTGAGAAATGCGACTTCATTTCTCGGATGCTGGTTTTCTTCCACCATAGGCCTTAATTTCTCGTCTATGGAGACGGATAAGTAGGCAATGCTATCTGTTAGAGTTTTGGTTTGTTTTTGATATTCTCGCTGCATTTCGTCCATTTTATCCAGTATAGCTTTCATTGACATGTTCATACTGATGATGTAAAACAATAAAACTTTTAGATTTGGCAGATTACTATAAATTTTTGGCCTTCTAAATACTGCCAAAAAAATAAATTACTGTAAATATTTTTTCGGGCCCTTTTAAATGGCCGCACTTTTTTGATGGCAATACAGGCATGATTGTGTCAACTGTCATCAATCGTATGTCGATAGTCCGACTTGTGAAGATTTGTTATGATTTGTGGGTATTTTATGATGTTACCTTGGTTATCTATACGTATATATGTCGTCTTGAGTTTTATTTCGCCACTGTTTTCAGTTTATTTTAATGTATTTCTCACTGTTTTGATTTGAAACTAACACTTTTGTACATATTTCACTCTTTAAGATAAGTTTTTCGGAGAAAATATGTTCGTTTTAGTAGTTTTATTTAAAAACTGCAGAGTTTAGAACAACACTCGTTACTCAACGATGACCGAACCGGAAGTCTCGCAGTATATAAATAAATACTTAATAGATTATTGAGAAATTAATTATGTTATTTGTGGTGAAAGGTAATATTATTAAAATTTACCTTTTTTGCCATAGCAGTGGTCTCTTCTTCTATACATGACAGCAACACATGTAATAGTTCATGGGCATCCTGCTGGTCAGCCGGCACCACCCAGCCAGCAGCTCGGAGTGACTGTAGTACTCCAAGAGGACAAACTGGTGTACCTCGGGCAGACTCATGTGTTCCATTTACAACTGTTAGTACAAAGAATGAGATATATGTTAGTGTTTATCATCATCATCTGAGCGTCAGTGCCAATAGCATCTCAAGACGCTTGCAGTCTGCTTTCCTCACAATGTTAGATTTTAGGAAGGATAAGTGTTTTCTTTTTAGTACCGTGGTGAAATGCATTTATGTTAAAGGGGCATCCCAGCATGGAGCTTTACTTGGAGGACCAATAAGGGGCCTACACAAACTCCCTAAGTTCATAGCAGTGCCCATGTCCCACCTTCCTCCAGCACAGCACTAGAAGCAGAAGGGATATGGGCATTCAAGAGTGTGTTAGTTCACTTTACTTATTGAACACAATTTCATAGAGCCTGGTGTAAGAAGTTAATATGTAGCATCTAATCATAAAGCACTTGTAGCCCCGCGGTCTCAGTGTTCGGTAAACAATCACTGAGTTATGCAACTTTCACTATGGCTGGTCCTCGGATGGGTGACCACTTTGTGGCATTTACATTTGCGAGTGTTTCCATGCTTCGGAAGGCACGTTTAACCGTTGGTCCCGGTTGCCAGTAAAATGGCAGTTGTTAAGCCTGGTTGAAGGCCTTATGGGTGGCTTGAAAATTTCAACAGCAGGTAGCCACAACCTGCATCTGTCTATTTCAACACGGCAATGGGCTCACCACCTATTACGTGGGACAGGAATCCACACGGTGAAAGGTGGGCATATAATATGCCTCTGCCACCCCTTCGGGGATAAGGCGTGATGGATATTTATTTATTTATTTATAATCATAACTAAAGTTTCTTTTCCTGTCTGACTACTGGTATTCTTTTGGTACTGTTAATTTACTTTTCCAATCATGACTCTTGTGCTACTCAGTGCTGACACTCCTTCTTGAAAGCTACAATGTTTGATGAACTTATGATATAATCACAAGGTCATATGCTCGATAGACATTTATAATCTATGTTACTTAACAACATTACTGAGTTTTGTCACAGCATTACTTATACTGAGTGAACAATATAAAACGGAGAAATACCTGTCTAAACACAATAAAAATTTGATTAAAGTTTCAAAATTATCTACTTTGATGAGTTAAAGTACATATTGAATAACATTTACCTTCTATTACTGTATATAATGTGGTAATCATACTGTTGTGGTTGTTAGTTTTGGCGTACTTCTTGAGCCAGTCGATGAATGTGGGACAGGCAGCTAGTGCCTGCAGCAATGTGTTTAGAAAACAAGTCCTACCCAGGTTTTGGAGCCCCGCTATTTGTCCCCGACGCTTCCGCACTTTGGGAGCCCCACCAGGACCCCACAATACAAATGCACCCACTACCACTGCAGCAGTCAGGCCCGCAGCCACCAAAATCCTGTCACCACCATCCATCGTCTCAAGCTGGTAAATAAACCCCTCACTAAAATTCACATACTAATGGATACAGATTTGAAAATTAGGGACAAATAATTCGACAAGCTCTTGTTACTACGTTCTATTCGTAATGTTCATGAAAAAAAGAAAACCTGAGTTTGATTTGTAGGATTTGTATTCTGAATTTGACATTCAAAACTCGTATCAGGTTTTTAAATAAGGCCTCCACACACCACTGCGGTACAGCTGATACACTGACCTCCATACATACAAAGGTCAGTGCAGCTGATACCACTGACCTTCATACATACAACAGTGGCGGAGGTTTGGCGCCAACGCGAGCGGTGAAGCACGTTTGTTGTATATTATTTTCAAAAACTAGTGTAAAATTCGTGTTTTTGTGTTTAATAATGGTGGAATATTATACATAAAGAGTTCGGAAAAGTGCATTAGTGAACGAAAGTGATATATTGCAAAGAATAGCGGTGTTGTTTGTGTTAGTGCCAAATTTCCACAGGGAGCTGCAATAAGGGATCCATTGCCTTATTGGGGCACGGACTAGGACTGAAGACTTGACATCGACAAACGACTAGACAGGACTAAAACATAATAACAAGAAAAATAAATACTGAAGACTAGGCTGTATGGACTAAGTTTCCTTTGCCTGCCCAAGATGGGCGAAGACAACTAAAAAAAACAACAGTGGCTACATGGCCTGCAACCAACCATTCGACAGATGAGGCTCTTATATGTCTGGGGGTGAGATGACCTTAGAACCTCAGAAACAATATTTTGAAAAGCATATTGCAGCATGCTTAACTTTTGTTTCCGCAACTATTTTGTCTCTTACACTCTCTCGCTCTCATGCGAGCATCTTTTAAATCACGGGAAGGAGACGGAGACAGAGACAAACAAATTGCCGTGCAACTTAGTTGCTGGGGCTCTAAGAAGATTAAACCAGTCAGGTTTAAGTAATAAATAAGTGGAACAGTACAAGTGTTTTAGTTCAATATATCTAAAAAGGTGGAGGAAATAAATATATTTGATTATGGAGACTAAAATGTAAGAGAAGTCAGAGGCAGTAAGAATATTTTTTTACTGCCTCTGTGGTGCGGTGGGAGGGAGTGTATTCGACTGCTACGCAAGAGGTCGTGGGTCCGATTCCCACCCAGGATAAAACTTTGTGTGATGGTTTATTCTGTGTCTGGGTGTTATTTATCTATAATATGTATATACTATATTTAGTAATATATAAGTATGTTTGTCAGTTATTTGGTACCATAGTACAATCTCTGCTTAGTTTGTAATCAGATGGCGTTGTGTGAGTAGTCCCAACGATATTTTTAATTTTATTTTATTATTATTTCTCTATCACGCCTTATCCCCGAAGGGGTGGCAGAGGCATATTTATTATATGCGACGAAATTAATGAAATATAAATATATAAAATTAAAAGTATCGAGTCCGAGACTACCAGGACTTTAATTGGTCGTGCTAATGAGTGTCTAGCACATAAGACCTTTTAGCCTTTTTGTTACCACCTCACTAAAAAGGCAACAGGTTCAAAATTTCTTACAAATTTAACATCTAAAATAGACACATTTTATTAAATTCATTCGGCCCTTTAGACCCACCCCAGTTCCGTGCTTCGGAAGGCACGTTAAGCCGTTGGTCCCGGTTGCTAGTAATATGGCAGTCAGTTAAGTCAAGTTAAAGGCCTTACGGGTGGCTTGAAAACTTCAACAGCAGGTAGCCACAACTTGCGTCTGTCTATTTCAACACGGCAATGGGCTCACCACCTATTACGTGGGACAGGAATCCACACGGTGGAAAGTGGGCATATAATATGCCTCTGCCACCCCTTCCGGGATAAGGCGTGATGGATATTTATTTATTTATTAAAAATTTCAACAGCAGGTAGCCATAAGATGCGTCTGTTTATTTCAACATGGCATTGGGCTCACCACATGTTACGTGGGACAGGAAGACACATGGTGAAAAGTATATTATGCCTCTGCCACCCCTTCGAGGATAAGCTGTGATAGATGAATCAATTTCATTAACCAGGCCACATAATTATTAAAAAAACAAAATGGACAGTTAGGCATGGTTTGGGACTTTTGGCGCCAACACGAGCGGTGACCCACGTTTGTCGTATATTATTTTTAAAAACCAGTGTAAAATTCGTGTTTTTGTGTTTAATAATGGTGGAATATTCTACATAAAGAGTTCGGAAAAGTGCATTAGTGAACGAAAGTGATATATTGTAAAGAATAGCGGTGTTGTTTGTGTTAGTGCCAAATTTCCATAGAAAGCCAATAAGGGATCCACTGCCTTATTGGGGCACGGACTATGACCTAGGACTGAGGACTTGACATCGACAAACGACTAGACAGGACTAAAACAAAATAACAAGAAAATAATAAATACTGAACACTAGGCTGTATGGACTAAGTTTCCTTTGCCTTCTCAAGATGGGCGAAGATAACTAAAAAAAAATTGTCATTGTTTGACACTTGACATTACAACACAACCTCAAAATGCAAAACCTCAAATTCGTTTGTAAACAAAAGTCACAATTCACCAATTCTTAAAATTTCATTAGTTATAAAATACAATGAAATTATGAATTCGTCGCATATGAAGGACAGAATTAAGTTGAGTCAGTGATTTCAAAATAGTAATCATTATTAAATAATCATTATTCACCGACTTTAATGACAATAATTTTATTTTAACAACAATGATACCCTCAAACACAATATACGTGTCCCAGGAAGGGCCTGCGAACGCCTTAGCTTTAAACAAAGACTGTTCACAAGTTGTAATAGCTGGACGCAATGGTATATTATTATTATTACAAATAAAACTTAACAAAATTTCTCATTTTATTGTGGACAATAACTAATTAAAATTTATTTTGTTACAGTGTTTAAAGTATTCTCAATTGGTGAAAACGATTTTTCTGAAGTGTGTAATTTAAGGGTGGGCAAAAATTTGAATCTTAATTTTTCGTCTATTGATGTAGCATGGAGTGCAATCGAAGGTAATATTTTAAATCATTAGTACTATGTAATATCTTGTCCAAATATTAAGTTAAAAAAATATTATTTCAAGACTTGATTATTTGACTAGACTGAAGGTGTCTTATTATCAGAAAATGTATATGCTACATCAATCCTTACAGTATAATTAAGTTAGCAGTTTTGTCAATAACCTCCATCAAACACCTTATTTTTATTAAATTAATTTTAATAAGAAATTGAAGATCTTAACAATTTTTTATACCACTTCGTTTATAATGTGCCTGGTGCCTTCTTCATGAGAAAATGTAAATATTTTATTGAATTCCAATACTTTTTATGTACAGAAAATACTTTGGCAACAGCAGCAACAAATGGCGCAGTAGTAGTGTGGAATCTAGGCAGGTCGGGAAGGTCCAAACAGGAACATGTGTTTTCAGACCACAAGAGGACGGTTAACAAGGTAATTTTCCGATTCTAATGATTCCATAGATCACTATATAGAATCACTGTTGTGATTTTTAAGTGTGCCATAGGCTACTTTTTATTTTTATAATATCATTACTACAGGATAACCATGCATTATTTTTTTCTATATGATATATGCCCACAACTACATCCACATTAAAATAATTATTTTTGACTTCTATGCCTGCTAACTTTTATTTGCTTGTAATTGATAAACTCGGAACACAGGTGTAGATTTTTTTTCAGTCAGTAACATTTGGGTGCTTACGTAGCGAGAGCCTCACCCCACTCTCATTCCTGTTTCAAGGTTATACTCACAAAAAAAAGAATGTTTCTCTCTATTCACGTTACAATTAGGTACCTACCAGTTCACATCTGCACTCTGAACCTAGAATTAACATTACAACACAACTATATAATGCTAGTAGTGTTGTTATGAATAGCTAGCTCGCATCGGTTTAAAATGAGCATAGACCATTCAAAATTCAATACCCTCTACCTTCACCTAGAGTGTCTGCCCATTTGGGTTGCAGACATGCGGCTACCGCTGCCTGTAACTGTTTTATCCTACCCGGGTTTTTATTTTGCTGCAACTTATCTGATCGTCCAACGCTAACTCTACTAACTAGTTTTAAGTCAATCCGAACCTACATCAGCTAAAATAAACCCCTCACACTCCTTACCTCTCTGGCGCCTTTCGCTAATGTTGTTTGAACATTTACGTATAGTGAGTGGTCGTGCGCAGGAGTGAAACATGTACTTAGCAGCAATGAGAAAATAATTAGACTTCTTTACTAATTGCGAATATAAACCTCCTCTGAAGAATTTGAAAACATAAACAGAAATTTAAGCTTAAAGCAAAATAGCAGTTAAAGTCACTTCAAAGCATGGAACATAAATTATCTTCTACTCTCCTGTCTCCCACAGGTCAGCTTTCATCTGACAGAACCAGCCCTGCTTATATCTGGCTCTCAAGATGGCATGATGAAATGCTTTGATCTGCGGATGAAAGAAGTGGCCCGGACATTCATTAGGTAAGACTTTGAAAAGTGTGTTTAATATATTTTTCTCTGAACTGTAAGGCATGTGTATATTGACTTCATGTAAGTGTGTTGCAGTCTTTCATATACCGATTACCATATAGGGTCGGCAGCGCGAGTGCCGTAAATCTCCATAGGCTACGGTGACAACTTTCCATCTTGTGGGCCGTATTGTAACATTGTAAAACGTCACATTGGAATGTCATTGTTAGTCTTGGGATTTAGAGAGAGAAAAGAGTAGATTGTTGACTCTCCCTACTTGTCATCGAATTTATATAATTTACGTTTTGAGTAATAATAATAATAAATCTTTATTCATTTAGGTCACAAAGTAACACTTATGAACGTCAAGAATATTGCTTCTACATTTACATTTACTGCCAGATTCGCAAAGCAATAGGTAGAGCCTGAGGAAGAACCTGGCAATAAAACTCATGGCCACTCTTTTCTAAACGCCAGTAATTACATTAGTTTGATTAACCAGTAATTACATTAGTGTTTAAATCATATCAGAATTAGAGCGATTATAGTTGCCGGTTCTAAGGGCAGCCTACCCTTGAAGAAGAAGAATCTGGCAAGAAAGTCAATGGATGCCATTTTAAAATGTAGGAATGGCTTACAACATTAAAATTACACTTACATTGTTCCTTTGGATTTATGTGAGAACAGTCGACTAAACTTAAGTTTACCTTAAATATAAATAAGATTATTTTTAATAATTGCTATAACAGCTATGAGCTGACCAGTCCCAACAGACGGCACCCGTTCACGGGTATGACGCATTATATCAGCCATCGCCCTACTCAACCGTATTATAGGGAATAAGGCGACCCGATACATACGCCACCACTGCCAGGACACTTAGGCGAGCATGACATACTCAAAAACTGCACAGCAACTATCATGTCAATTTCAAAGAAATAAATAAGTCTACATGGTACTCACACAATAACAAACTCAAATTACATTGTATACCGGGACTAAACGCAGCCAATTTAGAAACCTTTAGTTGAACCAGATGTTTTAAATTATTAATAATGTAGAGATGTAAAAATACAACATATATATGCAGATACAAGGCATACGAGTATCACAAGATTGATTCGAATCCTAAATAGCTCAAGCGAAGAGCAAGCAACTCATTTCCATTTATTTTTATCATTCAAATAATCATTAGTTGTGTAATAGGCCCTTTTCAAGAGGTGCGTCTTAATTTCCGCCTTAAATTTATGTAACGGCAGGTTCATAATGTTTAAAGGAATTTTATTATATAGTCGTATGCCAATTCCTGCAAAAGAGTCGTGAACCTTTTGTAAACGATGATGCGTTCCAGTTAATTTATGCTTATTTCTAGTATTTTTCGAATGTATGTCACTGTGTCTATTGTAAAAATGTATGTTCTGTTTAACTAACATAATATTTGCAAATATATACTGTGATGCAACCGTTAAAATGCCAATTTCTTTAAATTTTTCTCTAAGAGACACTCTAGCACTCAATTTATATATTGCACGTATAGCTCTCTTCTGGAGTACAAAAATTACTTGTTGCTGATTGCTGATCTCAGCTGCTTTGCCCCACAGCAAAATGCCGTAAGACATGACACTATGAAAATAACTAAAGTATACCAGCCTGGCAGTTGCCACATCAGTAAGCTGCATGATTTTACTAACGGCAAAGGCTGCCGAGCTGAGTTTATCTGCAAGACACGTTATTTGGGCATTCCACTGCAGTTTGCTATCTAAAGTGATCCCAAAAATACAGTTGATTCTACAAGATTAAGGGTATCACTGTTCAATGTTATATTTGTACCGCAATTCCTGACATTAGGCATGCTGAATCTGATACATTTTGTCTTCTTAGCGTTTAGTAGCAAATTATTGGTCGTAAACCAATCTACAACTTGGGCAAGTGAACTATTTACGCCGTTAAAATTACTAAGCGTGCGATCAACTTTAAAAATAAGTGACGTATCATCAGCAAATAGAACAATGTCGCACAAGTTCTGTATATAGAATGGCAGATCGTTAATATAAATTAAAAATAGAAACGGACCCAGAATTGATCCCTGCGGTACGCCCATAGCAACAGATGCTCCAGGGGAGCGAATTCCATTGACATCAACATGTTGTTTTCGATCATTTAGGTAGGAGGCAACAAGGTTCAGTGCAGAGTCTTTGATACCATAATAAAAGAGTTTTCCCAAAAGTGTTTTATGGTCAACGCAATCAAATGCTTTGGAGAGATCGCAGAATACACCAATAGCATCTTGTCTATTCTCCCAGGCGTCAGTAGGCAGAATGCTTTGAATGTCTTAGCCTGTTCTTAGAACGAATGAAATAAAATGGTTTTGTCAATTCGTCAATGTCTTGGCAGCCATGCCAACGAAAAAAGTATTTTAAAATTGGTACGTCATTCGCCTAGCTACAGCGACGTCAAAAAGATGTCGATCGTAAATATATTTTATAAACTTCGCTAAGAGAAGTAATCTTATATAAATTGTATATGGAAGTTCACACCTGTGAATTCTTATAAATGGTTATTCCATAATAACTATGTATTTCGGTAAGAACTTTGGATTTGGGTTGGATTGGAATGGAATATTTGCCTGCTCTTCAAGATTTATTGGTTTTTCTTTAAAAAAGTGGTAAGTTCTCTATATGTATTCGAATCACGAACAAATCTCCAATTGTTTTTCCAAATCTAATGGAACTAATTCTTTTCTTTGCAACTAAAAAAGCACTTTTTTTTTATTAACTTTATGGTTAGATAAAATTTGCCATAAATGCTGACCATGTGGTTTCGGGCTCGTCGTTCTCGTGGGGACGGCACCTGTCGCGGTCTGCAGATGTGATTTCGAATCCCGTGGTAATGTAACCACGCTTCAGGTACCTAAAATTGTTTTTCTTTTGTGTAGATTAATCTAGTAATGATGCACGACTCAATGATTAGGCCCATGTAATGACTCCATGATTAGACTCAACGATTTACGACTCAATGATTTGGCTCATGTTTTGAATCATGTTACGATATATATTTTGACTCATAAGCTGGCATTATGCTGGATCTCACTATTCTAAATTTCACGCCTCAACCCTGTGAATAGTTAATCTTTAGCTTACTAAATCACTTGAATAGGTTATACCAATAGTGATAACGTATATAATGTATATTCAATCAATTCGCCTATAAAAATATAGAAACTTTCTTCTAGAGATGTATTCTATTATTTTTGGTTCCTGCTCTTATGATTAGAAGCTCAATCTCTATCGCCGATATCCGTGTGCATAAAGTTGGTAGGACTTATCCTCCTGGCGCCTGAACCGAGTTATAACTTTTGTTTGTTTGTTAGTTGAAGTCTCCGTAATGAGACAATGCATAATTTCCTTTCATGATAAGATGTACTGTTGAGGTAAATTAAACTACATTTGCTGTATATCAATTCATTTATTTTATATACAGGGACCTAGTAGTCATCGTCATTAATTAACCACTATTATTATTACAATTGGCGCCCGAACAGGGACTTGAAGGATTGATTTGAATATACATTTGCTTGTAGTGAGTGAGTCGTGCATCTTATAGTGGTATTGTTACATTGTTTTGCTCTGAAATATATTTGTATATTTCGCTTAGAGTATATTAAACTATTTTGTTATTGAAACATTCTCAACAAATGAAAAAATACTGTTCTACTGGTATATATATATACCGCGGCAGCGCTCGTGGCCCCGCGGTCTCAGTGTTCGGTAAACGATCATAGAGGTACGCATCTTTCACTATGGCTGGTCGTCGGATGGGTGACCACTTTGTGGCATTTACATTAGCGAGCGTTTCCGTGCTTCGGAAGGCACGTTAAGCCGTTGGTCCCGGTTGCCAGTAAAATGGCAGTCGTTAAGCCTGGTTGAAGGCCTTATAGGCGGCTTAAAAAATTTCAACAGCAGGTAGCCACAGCCTGCGTCTGTCTATTTCAACACGGCAATGGGCTCACCACCTATTACGTGGGACAGGAATCCACACGGTGAAAAGTGGGCATATAATATGCCTCTGCCACCCCTTCGGGGATAAGGCGTGATGGATATTTATTTATTTTATTTTTATATATATCTAAAACTGGAGTAATCTTAAACTAAAGTAATTATGATTTCTTGAAAATAACCTATAACTTAACTTTTTAATAATATGAAGTAATAAGTTTGTACACTAATTGCATCTACATATTGATGTGACTTTCATAACTATTATTTGCTTTTTATGATATAAAAATATGAGTGAATTGCTATAAATAACATAACAATGTTTTAAATGATAACTTGTGTTTACATAATAATGCATTTGTGACAAGCTTAATTATAGCCTTACTATTTGTACGAGCCATGCATCATTAATGGTTTAACATTTTTACAGCATATTGCTTTACAGCCTATTAATAGGTTATATTAATATAAATAGAACATAACCATTTAAATTAAAATTATTCATCTGAGATCTTTCCAATCCCACTTGTGTAACTTTACAGCGGAGTGTTCGAAGCTTTTGAAACTTGTTTGAATGATAATATTTTGCTTTTTGACAATCATCATCTGAGCGTCAAGGCCTGGTTGTGCTTAACTGTGGCAGTGATTGACTTGAGTTTTCAATGCTTTCTTTGAATTTGTTTTGACTTTTGAATGTTAATAGCTGACTGCTGACTATTACTATCATCTTACCATTCGGTCTCGGTTGCCTTTGGATATTTAAACAATTAATTGTTTTTGCTTTTGAATTTCTTTGATCTTTTACTTGTCAACTATGGACAAGAGCGTGCAGTTTCCACCCTTGCTTGATGATAAGGAGGAGCGGATCCCTGACGATACCATGTGTACTGTCAGTGAGACAGTCGGCCTTGCTGATGTTTCTGAACCTTTTCTTCCAAATATAAATGATACTCATAGCTCATATAGGGGTTTGCCTTCGTGTAATACATTGAACGTCTCACTTAATGAAAATATTAGAAAACATTTACCTTCGGTGACAAAATTGCCTGACCTGAGCGTAGTAGAATTAATTATGATGGTAAATCTTGTGTTAGAGAATTTATAACTCAGGTAGAGGAATACTTTTTATTTAAGAATTTTAATGAACATTTGCTAGTAGGTTCATTTACTGATCTTTTGTCGGGTACTGCAATCAAATGGTTCCGTAGTGTTCGCATTCAGATATCTTCTTGGCAGGATCTGAAGGTTGCTTTGTTGGAGCGTTTTGATAAAGATGAATATGATCATCTTTTGGAAAATGAACTTCGTAATAGAAAACATAAATATTCTGAATCTCTTCCAGATTTTATTACTGATATTATGGACATGGCTAGTAAGTTGTCGGTTCCTATTCCAGATCACACTTTGATAAAAATTGTTAAACTTAACATTTTAAACATTTACAAACCTTTTCTTTTTGGTAAACAGATCTCTTCTGGTAACAATTTTCTTAATCTTAGCCGAGAACTTGAAGACTGTGTTGAACGTAAAGTCCCCACATCCCCTAAGGTTATTAAACCCTTACATAAATTTGCTGCGGTTAATGCTGTCAGTAATGACAACAATAATAAAAACTTAGTTTGTTTAAAATGTAAGACTTCTGGTCATACTTTTAAGAATTGTTTAAAAATCGCTGGAATTATTTGTTTTAAAAGTCACAAATTAGGTGTTACTTCCAAGACTTGCGATGTTTCAATTTAGTGAGGAGTAATAATGATAACAGTTCAAAAAACTGATTAGGCCCCATCGAGCACAGGTTTGTGTATGAACTGATAGTGACTCGATGTTAAAGAAATTTAGTTATGCTCCTGATACTGCAACTAGTGAAAGAGAACGCAGTCATTGGCTAAATAATTTAAAAGTTTATTTTAGAAACATAATTTCAGCCCCTATTTTGTTTGTTAAAAGTAAAGATACTAGACTTAAAAAAACTTAACTTAACTATCTTCACGCTGTATCCCTGATACAGATAGATACTAGACCTTACTTAGAATTTCTTATAAATAATAGAACTTATTCTGGTCATTGATATATACTTTCTGTTGTAGATGTTTTTACTAAATACTGTTGGTTATTCCCAATGATAAATGCTACTACTAATGTAATTTGTAAACTTCTTGAGAAGGAGATTTTCCTTAACTATGGAACTCCAAAAATATTTGTTTGTGATAATGGAACTCAATTTACTGCTAGACAGTTTGTTACGTTTCTTAAGGGTTATAATATAAATAAAATATTTTATAATTCCTTATATACTCTTCAAAATAATCCAGTTGAAAGATACAATAAAACTATTTATACTGTTGATTGATGGCGCTTGGTGGAACTTGCTACACATTTTAATAACACCACTTGTACTGTTCCACAACATTTGCTTTGTAAACCTGACCGGTTTCGCCTCACGGCATTCTCAAAGGTACACAATATGACGACTGGTCACATGTCCAGTCGTCATGGACAGTCGTCATATTGTGTACCTTTGAGAATGCCGTGAGGCGAAACCGGTCAGGTTTGTGTTATTAAATATATAATAAAACCGTTGAGACATGTATAGCATGTTTTGTTAAAGATGATCATAGAACGTGGTCGAAGTTTTTATCTCATGTTCAACTAGCTTTGAATAATAGTGTGAATCTTGCGACAAATTTTACGCCTAACTTTTTAATGTTCGGTAGAGAACTTATTTTTGATGCATCTTTGCACCGTGTTAGTACCTCTATTGATAATTTAGATCAACTAGAGGTAGGAGATAGAAGTTATTTTGCAACTTCACTCAATTCACTTAGTGAAGTCTTTGTTAAGGTACAATCTTGTTTGTTGAAAGCGTATAAGCGAAATGCTAATTATTATAATGTAGGGAGGCGAATCATTTCTTTTGGTGTTGAATATTGTGTGGAGGAGAAGCTTTGTGCAGTCTAATGCTCCTGCATATTTTTCTGCTAAACTTGCACCTAAGTTCGTTAAGTGTAAAGTAGTTTCTAAAGTTTCACCTAACGTTTACCTTTTGGAGAACCTGAATAAAGGTACCACAGGTCGCTACCATGTTAAGGATATAATAAAATATTAAATTATTTTGTTTTGAATATTACAGACTTTGATCTTGGATTTGGTACTGGTTTGGAAGGAATTGGCTTTTGTTAGTATGATGTATGAGATTTTTTTTTAATATTTATTTAATGGTCTGGTTTCGAAGACCTTTTAGCCAAATCTTATTTTTTATATCATATTTCTTCAATCTTATCTTCTAATTAGTCCTGTCCAGTCGATGTCGTGTCCTCAGGCTACGTCCTGGTCCTTGCCCTCAGTATAATGGTGATTCTTATACTAAGGTTGTCAGTGGACGTTTCGCGGCAAGAGAGAAAATAGCATTTCACTGCATATATATCATTGTCTTTCACTATAGCACGTTAACACAACTTTTATGTCCAAGAAACCACCACTCCCGCACATAAAACAAGATAAATGCACTAGTTTTAGAAAATAATATAAAGCAAGCGTCCGCACTTGTCACTCTTCCCGCCAAATGTCCTGACATATGAGAGAAATTAGCCATTTGAATGAGATGTACTCGTATGTTAGGTTACTTCACAACTTTTTATTAGAATCAAGTAGAGAATCTTTAAAAAAAAAATAGAACTTAAGATATTACAAATTGATTAAAAATTTATCAGTTTACCTTTTGGAGTTATTAAAATTAGCCTTTTAGAAATAACACTAACTTTTTCACACAAATAACTGTCATAGACATCGAAAGATCTTATCTTTTTGTTTGTTTGTTGGAACCTTAATTGGTTGTTAAAACATGATTATTCCACTTATATTATGGAATGATATTGTTCTGCTTGTAGGAAATTTTCCTAGTTTTGTTTGTATGTTTAAGTTATTACTCCTAAATTTTATTTTATATATAATGTATTCTTATATTGGGATGATGAATCCTTAAGAATAGTTATGATGTTGTGTTTCTGGGTTGGTAGAAGTAGCTGTATCTCAGTTCTTCTGATCCCGAGGCCATGTCGCAGGGCTGACCCACGCATATTGTATATATTTTGTTTGTTTGTTAAGTAATTCAAAGTTGATAAATTTTTTTAAAGCAATTATTTGCTAAATTTCTCATAAATTTTTAATAAAGTGGAAAGAGACAATTTGATTCGAGACAGGGAATGAACCCGTGACCTTTGCCTAACCAGGGCAATGTTCTAGCCACCTGAACTACCCGAACCGTATCGAATCAAGTTGAAATTCTCCACCATATTTATATCGTCATTTTAAGAGTATGACCAGAGCCATCTATCGAGCTAATGAACAACTCGATACCAATGAACAGTGTTACAACTATTTTTAAACATTGATGCAATGGACTCCACTCAGTATATTGATAATTTTTTTTAAAGCAATTATTTGCTAAATTTCTCATAAATTTTTAATAAAGTGGAAAAAGACAATTTGATTCGAGACAGGGATTGAACCTGTGACCTTTGCCTAACCAGGGCAATGTTCTAGTCACCTGAACTACCCGAACCGTATCGAATCAAGTTGAAATTCTCCACCATATTTATATCGTCATTTTAAGAGTATGACCGTTTAATTCAAAGTTACCCGTATATGACTCTTGAAATATCTTTTGATGTTGATATCTGTCTATTTTGACTATAGGATCACATCTTTATATATGCATTTGTGTTCGGAAAGTCGGTAGGGTTGTGCCGGTCACATTTGTCATATTGTTTTGTTACAGCATTTGTATTCGGAAGTTCGGTGGTGTAGAGCCGATCACATCTGTTTGGTTTTGTTACAGCATTTGTGCTTGGGAGTTCGGTGTTGTTGAGCCGATCACATCTGCTTGGTGTATTTTTCCACAATATATTTTGTTGGAATATTTTGCTTGTCACAGTACTACGTGCAGTTACTGTTTGACTTTGTGTCTTTGTATGTCACAGCCACGTTGGTGATGCTGTTTGATATTGAAGTTGTTCGTTTGTTACGACACTTTGTACAGTTGCTGTTTGACTTTGTAATTATTACAAGTTACAGCACAGTTTTGTTTTTTATATGGGATTGTAAGTGAAAGAAGTCGGTGGCGATAGGGCTCAACCGCATCTTCAGTATATATAAGGATAAGATTGGATGAAAGAGTCAGTGGCTAGATAGCTTAACTGAACTCCTGGTTTGAGAACTTGGTTGGATTTGTTATTCTTTAGTACTTAGGTTAAGTCAATGCTTTGACTTTAAGTTTTTTGTTGTATCAATTTTGATATTCTTATTTGTAAAGAGTTGGATGATAGAGTCGGTGGCTATGGTGCTCAACCGTACTTTCGTATTTAGTTTAGCGTTGGTAGAGTCGGATGTTTTTCTGAACTCGTGGATTGTGAATGGTCTGGCTTGTTTACTAGATTTTTATTGGAACTATACTTATGGTTAGTTGGTTATTTATTCTTGTTACAGAATTTTGTTTTTGGGATTTTGGTTTTCCTTTTTTGGAATTATATCCATTTCTTTCTTTATTGTTTGAAAAAGAAAGTTCCTTTCTTTTATTGCTGGTTGTGGTGTGATGTAACGTTGTAAAACGTCACATTGGAATGTCATTGATAGTCTTGGGATTTAGAGAGAGAAAAGAGTAGATTGTTGACTCTTTCTCCCTACTTGTCATCGAATTTATATAATTTACGTTTTGAGTAGGCAGAATGCTTTGAATGTCTTAGCCTGTTCTTAGAACGAATGAAATAAAATGGTTTTGTCAATTGATCAATGTCTTGGCAGCCATGCCAACGAAAAAAGTATTTTAAAATTGGAACGTCATTCGCCTAGCTACAGCGACGTCAAAAAGATGTCGATTGTAAATATATTTTTTAAACTTCGCTAAAAAGAAATAATCTTTTATAAATTGTATATGGAAGTTCACGCCTGTGAATTCTTATAAATGGTTATTCCAAAATAACTATGTATTTCGGTAAGAACTTTGGATTTTTGAAACCACGGTTCTAACCTTGGTGATCTTTAGTATTTTGACGAAAGTTTATTCGCTTGTTTACAGCTTAATACGATGTTTAGAGCGGCGTTAATGGAATATTTGCCTGCTCTCCAAGATTTACTGGTTTTTCTTTAAAAAAAGTGGTAAGTTCTCTTTATGTATTCGAATCACGAACAAATCTCCATTTGTTTTTCCAAATCTAATGGAACTAATTTTGCAGTTGAAAAAGCACTTTTTTTTATTAACTTTATGGTTGGATAAAATTTGCCATAAATGCTGACCATGTGGTTTCGGGCTCGTCATTCTCGTGGAGACGGCACCTGTCGCGGACTGCAGATGTGATTTCGAATCCCGTGGTAATGTAACCACGCTTCAGGTACCTAAAATTGATTTTCTTTTGTGTAGATTAATCTAGTAATGATGCACGACTCAATGATTAGGCCCATGTAATGACTCCATGATTAGACTCAACGATTTACGACTCAATGATTTGGCTCATGTTTTGAATCATGTTACGATATATATTTTGACTCATAAACTGGCATTATGCTTGATCTCACTATTTTAAATTATCTCGCCTCAACCCTGTGAATGGTTAAAATTTAGCTTACTAAATCACTTGAATAGGTTATACCAATAGTGATAACGTATATAAGGTATATTCAATCAATTCGCCTATAAAAATATATAAACTTTCTTCTAGAGATGTATTCTATTATTTTTGGTTCCTGCTCTTATGATTAGAAGCTCAATCTCTATCGCCGATATCCGTGTGCATAAAGTTGGTAGGACTTATCCTCCTGGCGCCTGAACCGAGTTATAACTTTGTTTGTTTGTTAGTTCATGTCTCCGTAATGAGACAATGCATAATGTCATTTCATGATTAGATGTACTGTTGAGGTAAATTAAACTACATTTGCTGTATATCAATTCATTTATTTTAAATACAGGGACCTAGTAGTCATCGCCATTAATTAACCACTATTATTATTACAGTATCATGGCTGACACCCAGTGGTATAAATAAAAAATGATATTCCATAATTTGTTAACTAAAATTGTCATTTTTCAAATGCGAACCATTTAACTGTTCCACAGTAACACGGAATCAATCCGCGATGTCCAATTTAGTCCGCACCAAGCGAACACCTTCGCGGCAGTCTCCGAAAACGGCAACGTTCAGCTATGGGACGTGCGACGACATGAGCGATGCCTTCAGCAGTTCACGGCGCACTCGGGGCCGGTGTTTACCTGCGACTGGCACCCTGAGATGCCCTGGCTGGCTACGGCATCTAGAGATAAGACTATCAAGGTATGTTCTACTTTACATATAGTAAAGTAAGTTTATAGCTGTCTACTAACGCTTTCGTGCTACAAAAACACACCCTCCTAGAATTTAATTTAATGCACAGCTGTTGCGTCGGTGTATTACCTACTCAACATTATTAGCGAAAGACACTGTGCTATGCTATGCATAATATGATATTATATGATTTCCTTACTATCAAAATTACCGGGTGACGCATTCACTCATCTATCATCATCCAACCAAAACCTTTACACCTAAATACTTGAAATTTTAGGCTAAGCTACCCTTATAATGTAGATACCCCAAGGATTTTTCAAAACACCTTCCATGGGCGAGTTAAGAAAGAAGTTTAATTTTTAGCTATTGCGAAAACTGTTAGTCGTGATTATGAAACAAGGTATAATAATAAGTAACTTCTATAACCCCTACGGCCTTTGTGCAATATTCTGCAGAAAGTTAAAATTACAAAATAAACGTTGTTTGCTTTTGGAAATTCTACCAGTCAAGAGGTGAAATAGTGAGTTTGGACGCGCCTTTTGAAAAAAGAATTCCGGGTATGTCCAAAACTAGTCAGGCTATCACAAAATTTACGCATGAGTACAATCGCAATCCGCAAGATGCGCGGTGGCGCCGATCCTCAAGAGACCAAAGTGAGAGCCAGGCCTTTTGGGAGAGTGTGAGCGATATTCTGAGTAAATGCAAACGGAACGAGAGAATTGTAATGTTAGGAGATTTTAATGGTTGGGTTGGAGTGAAGCGTGATGAATATGAAAGTGTATTGGGCAAGTTTGGTGACGAACGAGTGAATGAAAATGGTGGTAACTAACAACATATTTAACCACAAACAGATTCATTTGTATACTAGACAAGAGGGAAACCAGAGAAGTATGATCGATTTTGTGATTGTAGATGCAAGACTAAGAAAGAAAGTCTTAGACACCCGGCCATACCGCGGTGCCGGGATTGATACAGATCACTTCTTGGTTATCAGCCGAGTAAGAGATCTGTTTCAACGGTGGCGGCATCGTGTGTGTGAACCTGAAAGTGTACTAGAGCGCATAAAAGTCGAAAATTTGCAAGAGATGAGTATAAAAGAAGGATTCGTGAGTAAATTGAGGAAGAAATTTAAAAATTTAGATGAAGTATGTGAGATTGAAGAATTATGGAAGACGCTTGTCCGACAAGAAGAAGGCATGGTTGGACTGGCTGACTTCAAAGGTGAATCAAAGAATGCAGAGGGCAACGGATGAGGATGTAAAAATGGCAAAGAATGAATATAAAAGGTATAAACGAGTTGCAAAAGAAGTTATAAAAAGAGAGAAAGAGAATGATAGGGATAAATTTAATAGTAGGTTATCTGATCATTTCCAGCAGAATATAAAATTCTTTTGGAAATCTATAAAATCTGTGAGGGGTCAACAAACATCATTGAAACTCAGTAACATCAGAAACCAGAATGCCAGTTTTCTAAAAGGAGAAGAAGTTGTGCTAAAACGATGGAAGGATTATTTTGAAAGCTTATATATGAAAAAGAGGATATGGAAGCACAAACGAGTTCTTGGGAAAGGAATGAACTTAGCAACGAAAGCATCATAAGTATGGAAGAAATTGTGGAAGCATTGAGTAGTATGAAATTGGATAAGGCTGCTGGATTTGATAGGATTTCTGTCGAGATGCTGAAAGCGGGACATGGCGTGGTAACTTGCCATCTGTACCGCCTTTTTAATCTTTGCTGGAGGAGAGGCAGCGTGCCAGGAGATTGGTGCAAGGCTGTCATCGTGCCGCTTTACAAAGGAATAGGGTCACAGCAAGAGTGCAAAAACTACCGCGGCATAAGCTTGCTCAGCATTGTCGGCAAATTGTATGCAAAAGTTTTGATAAAAAGAGTGATGAATGAAACTGAAGGGAAAATGTGGGATGTACAAGCAGGATTTATGAAAGGAAGAGGATGCACGGATCAGGTCTTTTCCTTATGATGCATAGCATTTGGCGAAATGTCAAAAGGTCTATTGCATATTTGTAGACTTGGATAAGGCCTATGACCGAGTGGTGAGGCATGAACTATGGACAACACTGGCCAAGTATGGAGTAAGCAGTCACTTGATACGAGCACTGAAATCTCTCTATGAGGGCTCCAGTGCTTGTGTCAGGATCAACGGAGCTTGCACATACTTTTTTCACATTGATAAAGGTGTGAGACAGGGTTGTGTAGCGTCACCGGCGCTGTTTAACCTATACATGGACAGTTGTTTGAAAGAACTGCAAGAGAGTGCGTATGTTTTAAAAATGAATGAACTGACTGTCAAATGCCTCCTATACGCTGATGACCAGGTAATACTGGCATCATCGGCGGAGGAGTTGCAGTTGATGGTTAATATTATGCATGATGTACATATGTCAATCAAATAGAAGACATTTTGGAAAAAGGTCAGGTCAAGAGTACCCTTAACCGGCGTGTGTGTATGAAAACACTTATGAAAGTGGAAGAAGCGAAAGCTGTATGCTAGGATCGTAGCAAGTGGAAACCCTTAGTCTCTGCCTACCCCGATGGGAGACAGGCGTGACGATATGTATGTATGTATGTGCAACTAAACCTAATATTGCTACCCCCGCATCTTATATATTTATTTATTTCATTACTAGAAATAATAATTACCTGGCATTTATTCTTTTTCTGCTTTTGTGCAGCAATATGTCACTATAAATGAATACTATAATTGACTGCCTCTGTAGCGCGGTGGGAGTGCATCCGACTACTACGCAAGAGGTCGTGGGTTCGATTACCACCCAGGATAAAACTTTGTGTGATGAGCACGATGGTTTATTCTGTGTCTGGGTGTTATTTATCTATAATATGTATGTATTTAGAAATATATAAGTATGTTTATCAGTTATCTAGATCCCACAACACAAGCTAATATTAGTTTACTTTGGGCTAGATAGCGCTGTGTGAAAAGTGTCCCACAATGTCCCACCCACATTGCCAGCCATCACGAGTACTCGAAGAAAATAACAAATATAATCTTTTAACATCAATATATTGAATTGATAATTATATACTTAATATATTTTTTTATTCGATTAGTTTTCAGATATTGTTCCTAAATTTACGATAGAAAAAGTATAACAATAATTGGACTGGGATTCAACTGAAATACTATCCTACTTTCTTCTTGATAGCGTATTTTTTCAAAATAACTGATTCAATTTATATATGTTTAAAGTCCGTATCGGTTCGTTCGCATTAATCGATACTTTTAATCATGTCATCTCACTATGAAGCAAAAACTGACGCTTGTCAAATGTGGCCTATTATAATGACTCGACTATAGTTAGTAATATTGAACAAAAGCTCACAAAATGTATTATTCTGATAATGACTCCGGTAATTAGTATTCAAGGAAACGTTTTTCGTTAAAATGTCTTTGAGCTTATCGGGAAAAATTAAATGTACTGACGGAATACATTCACCTTCATGATCCTCACAGCACACTTGAAAGATACTTTGGTATCTACTTTATGCTAATTAACTTAGTAAATGATAATAATATATAGTAATGCTACCAAATGCTACATTATCGGAGACTGTTCAAAAAACATGTGGGTCAGGCAGATAAGGCCCATATGTTGATCGCCAAATGTGTATTCATTACCTAGCTGTTGTATTATTATGCAAATTAGTGATGAATTGGGTTAAAATGACATATTTTGAATCGGATGCGACCTGCGTGGTACCTAATGGGGTTCGCTACGCTACTAATTTAAAAAAACTTTAGTTACTTTAAAGATTAATTGCTAAGTTTACAGTAAAGGATAAGCTAAGCTATTGCTGAAATTAGTAAAAGATGGAAATGAATGCACCCGGTCGCTATCCGTTATGCACTGAGCTCGCGGCGCACTTAGTGCGGCCGTATTGTATAGCTGGTTCCGCAAACACGTGATCGATGGCAATTATTGCATCGAACATATTTAGATCACTGGCACAAAGACTATTCTATACCAATTTGCCAAACTATTACAGATCAAGTAATCTGAACGTAGAACAAGACATTATATCTCTTAGAATAAAGGTATGTGAAATGGAACATAAAAAATGGCGGTTGTTAAGAGTGTGATGCAATAAAAACAGAAAAGTCGTGGACAACTGTCATAGGGATTATCGATTCATCAGTCGCAAAATATATGATCACGCAGAACGTACGGAAACAAAAAGTAGAATATAAAGGCGAGGCAACGTAGACACTCCCAATGTATTGACTATTCATATGTTTTGGAACATTGTGGAATAAATCACTCTGATAAAGTTAGAAATTACATCACATGGTAACTCTAAAAATAAATATATAAATAGTCAAGAAAGCGAATGTGTGGTCATGCGTCGATAACCTTGTAGTCTTAGCCATAACAGACTAAAAGGTGTCATAGGTTAAACAACTTCACTGATTAGAGACATAAGACATTTGCTATGCGTGTGACCTAGCGTGATTACATTCTGTGTATTGAGCGTTGTGTGATTGCCCAGTGACCCCCCACTAGACAATTTTAAAAATACTCTATACTAGTCATTGTTAATAACTTCATCCTAAGGGGTAATATGTATTCAAACACCAAAACTAAACTTAGATTGTTTATTCTACCATCATAATAAAATTAGTCAAATCTATATAATGATAAAATGGAGAAAAGGTATTGGTACTACTTTATAATTTGAAAGATTTGCTGTCTCAAGGGAAATAAAACATTTTGAGCTAGACAACTAAAAGGTCTATTTAAATTGTTTGATGTGTTATGGAATGCTATAGAACACTTCGAAGAAATTAGAATGGTTTTATTAGAAAATTAATAGAAGAGAAAAGTAATAACTGCCATTGCGTCACTACTTCTTGTCTTAACCTTCCGCAACGATGAGTGCTAATAACTTCTCAACAACAAAACCGTGACCTTTTATATCTGCTCCAGACATTTGCTTATTATTTAATATTAGAATACATAAGTTTAGTTTTTAAAGTCGCTTGGATAATTTGGTACACCGTCAAGCTTTATAAAGCTTTAAGTTGACGCTTTGTGTTTCAGGTATGGGACATCAGTTCGAAACCGACTCTGGAGCACACTATCTACACCATAGCATCCGTCGGACATGTGAAGTGGAGACCACAGAAAAAGTTTGTACCATTACTCCCACCGTAAAATACTGGTCCATGTATACTACAGGTATCGAACTTGTTACCGGGGTAAAAAGTAGCCTATGTCGTATTCTGATGTGTAAATATATAATATATATATATATTTACACATCTAGTAAAACCGTAATGTAATGTTATCCTAAAATGGTTTTACAATTGGCGGCCTTATCGCACAAAGGCAATTTCTTATAGGCAACCTTTGGATGGAATGGGATGCAGAATGGTGTTACATTTAAATGTTACCACCGAGATCTGCCCTACATATATATAGTAGTGCAAGTGGTAACGCACGGCAGGTACCAGATCGCGTCGTGCGCGCTGGTGCTGGACCACGCGGTGCAGGTGTGGGAGGCGCGGCGGCCGCACGTGCCGCTGGCCACGTTCGCGGAGCACCGCGACGTCACCACCGCCATCGCCTGGCTGGCGCGCCCCGACGCCTTCCTCTCCACCAGCCGGGTGAGACATGGTCACATATACAATGCTCTTTTCTAAACAATGCAGGGAAATACTTTTCAAACTACATTTCATTTATGTTTGTCTTCATCTATAGTTCATCCTTCCCCCAACCCGATAGTCCATTTCATACTTACCATACTGTACAATAGTTTAACTCCCATTGGAGGTAGTCCATTATCGTTCTTCTACATAAGGCGGGCGTGAATTGTCTGCAGTGGGGGTCCCATTTCCTGTTACATTAAAATTCTCCCCATGTAAGTCTATCAAAAGACCGGTAATTTAGTTAATATTAAAAGATGCAATAATCGTATTGGGGTAGTTACTAAAAGAAAATATTATTGATGTCCCTTCAGTAGATATACACGGCAAGATAGAAAATCTATAGTATATGAGGCTTGCCGCGCTGAGGTCTAGTGTTCTATTCCCGGGTCGAACAAATATTTGTGTGTTCCGCAAATTTTTTTTCTGAGTTTCAGTGTATCCTATGTATAATGTGTATGTTTTTAGAATTATATAAGTATGTTTATTATCAGTTGTCTTGACCCATAGTAAAAGAATATAGCATAGTTTGGGCTAGATGCCGCTGTGTAAAAAGTGTATTTCTTTTCTTTCTTTTAAGTTTTACTTCAATCGCGTGGTCTAAAACAAACTCCATTTTATTAATTTTTGTCCTCTTGCATTTGCTTGCTATTGTGCTCATTAGTCAAAGCAACTAGCGTGCGCTTCCCCGGTTTCCAATAACTAATTTCCGTCCCTTTTTTAAAATCACTCTCACTAAAACTATCCTGCAACTGAGAGGAGAGACGTTATACATCACAAATTTTAGATTGAACTAAAAAAAAAAGTTAAATGGAACGAAGATAATAATTGTGCATGCTGGCTACATTGTCACTAATGAAATGGAATAAATGACGCCCGACAATAAATGAAGAACATTTTGTCGAATATTTACGATACTTTCTGTCGGGTGTCACACGATCACACGAACAACACAATAGCGCGCCCATTTTTATCTATTACGTTTTTTTGCCAAGTTGCATGATATCATGCTATTGAATTTTAAGGTATAAGTAAAATGGCCCTTATTTAAATAAAATCTTTTTTATATACCACTGAGGTGGCAGCAAGCGTACCTGATGGAAAATAGTCACCGTAGCCTACGGACTTTTGCACGTTTGTTTTTCATTTTGCTTCTAATATATATGATAAATGTAAAGAAAATCTAGTAGTTTTGTAACACAACCGCTGTCCAAATACAACATTAGCATTTCTTAGCGCAAAATAAAAAAATATTTTTATTTTTTATAAATTTTTGTTGCTAAATTTAGTGCTCCATGTGTTCCATTTTTTTTATTGTTATCCTATATTTGTAGATCATTGTTTTACATATTAATGTTTTATAGATAAGATAATGTTGTTTTTATTTTTACTTATTTTGTATTACTGTATTTTGTTAACATCTCTTTTCTTTTATAGGCTTTATGTAACTTTGTTTTTTGAGTGTCATATTTATTTTGCTGACTTAGTTAATAACTCGAATGAGTTTACTCGTATGTTTGAAGCATTGTTATGTACTGGACTGTTTATCCTTAGGGCCACTGGACATTAGCTAGTATCCTCAACCGGAGAATTTGAGACTGAATGTACATATTTATCTTCTATACTAGAAACGCACCCACCACTATCGTAGCGAAGAATACAGACGATCCCTAAACCAGTTTCAAAACCGGAAGTGGTAGTTAATAGTACCACTTGCGGTACCACCATAATAGTGGTACACGTATTCATGGTGTCCTGTATCTAATGACGCAAACCGTTTGTCTCTATCTCTTACAGTCCCTTAGAAACAGATGTGTACAGACGAACGGACTAGTTTTATAAGACTTTTCTAAGAAACAGATGTGTACAGAAGAACGGACTGGTTTTATAATTCTTTTCTAAGAAACAGATGTGTACAGACGAACGGACTGGTTTTATAAGACTTTTCTAAGAAACAGATGTGTACAGATGAACGGACTGGTTTTATAAGACTTTTCTAAGAAACAGATGTGTACAGACGAACGGACTGGTTTTATAAGACTTTTCTAAGAAACAGATGTGTACAGACGAACGGACTGGTTTTATAAGACTTTTCTATACTGTAGGGTTTAGAAGTCTAAATGTAACTAAATTGCCGGTTGCGAATACTAGAAGTAACTAGTCTGCTCCCTTAGGTACTGTAATTAGTACGGTTCTGGTAGCTAAATCGGCTTAGAAGATTGCCCTGAATAGGTTCCAGTCCCGTCTCAAACCGAGTAGTTTAATGTATGCCTTTTATTTTGAGTTCCGAAATCAAAAAAAAATTATTAAATTATTATTATTATAATAAACTATAATACAATAATAATCATAGCTTATTGGAATAAGAAATAAATTCAACGCACCAGAGAATACCAGACTTCTGATAATAATCTTACATTTCTACAAGCTGCAGTTTTCAAAAATGAAAAACTTCCGGCCAGTGAGAAGAAAGTGAGAGTGGAAAGAGGTCCTTTCATTGCGGAACGTGAACTCGCTTGCGCAGTATGTACCACACTGGGTTTGCTAGTTCTCGGCCGGCATTAAAAGGTCACCGACATATCACTTGAAAGTTTTGAAAGCTTTTTTTATGGAAAGTTTAATTGAAGTCTATCGGGATTTAACGAACAAATATTTGCAACGCATATTTTCATTATAAAATACTTGTTTGTTCTTTATATTGATTGATTTATAAGGGTAAAATATGCGCCATCTGCTAATATTGTGTGTGAACTAACCTTAATTTTTTGTTAACCTAGTTTAAAGTTGTGAGCAATTAGTATTATTATTATTTGCAAATGATTTTTAGGTGTTAGAAGTATTGTGTTGTACTCTTGTTTTGTTCTATGTTTTTTTAATAGTGGTTTTGTGAACCGTAGACTTCGGGGTAAATTGAGGAAAAAGGCTAATCTTTTTTTTGGTTAATGTGTTAATTATTGTTAGTAGAGAGCATGCATGGCTTTCGCCTATATCACCCCATACCGTTTTGAGCGCTCTTGCCAACCACTACGGGACCATCCTCCCCCCTGCCTCCATTTCCCCCCGATCGAAAAACCCCCTCGCTAAAAGTTTTTGGCTATAGCAAGAATTGTCCACGCCAAGTTGCATAATGCGACCTGTGACTGAATTGACGGACGAACGGTCAGCCATCGATAGTATTTTTCCCGTACCAGTGGACCTAAAACGGAGACTTTCGTCGGTACACTTCGCTCGCTTCCTCAGTCAATAAACTCAAATTTTTTAGGGTAAACCTTAGGTGTTCCGTGCCGGCGGCTGGCCGTAGCCTTTATTTTGATTTTGCCACTCGCCTCAGTCAGGCGGTTTAATAGAGCAGAGCACTCAGAGCTAGAGGAGTCATGGTAATGAACACATATTAATGGACTCACGGTGTGACACGAGGAAACATTACTCGTTGCCCTATAGAGCTGATGCACGGTAGCTGCAGCGCTCGTTAGATGTACATCGATTGCATGGAAAGTATGAAGCGACCTTTTGTCGTCCTAAAGACAAAATTGAAAGTGTATGTAGGGATCCCGGAGACCTAGCTACTTTTAGCATCCTCGACCGCCGATTCAGAGAGTGTGTCGAGGTCGGCGGTGTGAGTGAGACGGTGTGAGTGAGTGAGCGTGTGGTGTGCGGTGTGCGCAGGACTGCAGCCTGCACCGGCACCGGTTCGCGTCGGCGGCGCACCCGGTGCTGTGGGCCAACCCGCAGGCCGTGTGCGTGTCGGCGCGCGGCGAGATCGCGCACGCCGCGCCCGCGCGCCCGCTGCCCGCGCTCGCGCTGGCGCCCAGCGCCGCCGAGCGACACCTGCCCGGCCTGGGGTCAGTCGCTCCTCTCGCTCCTCTTGCTCCTCTTGCTACCCTAGCTGCAGTAAATGGGCCGCTAGGTCATTTTGACGAACAAAATTTAACAATAAAACTTTAATTAAAGTTTACACTTTTGTGGCAATGCTCCCCGGATGTCACGCCACCTATCGCGTATACTTGCTACCCTAGCTTCAGTAAATGGGCCGCTAGGTCATTTTGACGAACAAAATTTAACAATAAAACTTTAATTAAAGTTTACACTTTTGTGGCAATGCTCCCCGGATGTCACGCCACCTATACGCGTCTTAAATAAAATATTATTATTTTCTACAAAGATATTAAATGTAATAAAGCTGTGCTTATAATGAAATTAGCTAACGTTATGCTATCCCATATTCCTCACTATTCGTTTCTCCCGTTTCTAGCCGCAAGCACCCAACGGCCGGTGCACTATCGAGCGCTGCACAGGCTCAACTCGAGCGGGCGTTCCCGGGAAGTGCTACTTCGGTTCTATATCGATACCAGGCCGCTTCGGAGCTGACCCCGGGGTCAAATACTGGACCTCAAAATTTGCGTGGGGAGCCGCGGCCCGGTCCGTTGCCGCACTCGTCCACTCTGCCGCATGTCGCTTCAGACCCTCGCCCGGCCCCCCTGCACTCCCCGCTGGTCCACTGTGCCATCAAATACAAGATACGAGGCGGCACTCCACAGGAGTTGGCAGCCCATAACGCTGAAGTGGCGAGATCGCAAAAACGACACATGGTATGGTTTTAAGTAGTAATATATATGATTATGTTATTTTTTCCCATCGTTTTTGCACTTTCCCTACGAGTTAAAAAAAAAATCTTAGTTTAAGCTATTTAAATCATTGATAAAAAGTTTTATTCTGATTAAAGGCAACTCTATTTTAAGTTCGAGTGACATATTTTGAATCGCTCGCTGTTGGTTGTATTCTTAACTCATTCGCTACACACGAGACTGTCCTTATAAATACCTCATGCCTATTAGAATTCGTAACTACCCTTGCCTTCAAAATATTCATTTAGTCGGTAGACAAATGGAGAGCGCCGATTTGGAAGTATTAGAGCGGATCCGTAGCGCCTATTTTGTAACAAAACGAGTTAGCCATCATTCGTGGCGACAAACATGCTATACCCCATTTACACTCTCGCACGAGCTCAAATGTAATACCATAAACCAATAACCAAAATAAGTAAGATTTTTGAGATATTTACCATGTACATTTTAACGCGCGAGCATCCGTTACTCCGTGATAATGGCGCTTGCAACAGTGCCGCGTACATGGTAAATATCCAGAAAATCAATATTTTACTTATGTGAATGACCATGATAGTTTAAATTCTTATATCAATAACCATAATATTGCGTTTACACTCGCGGCTCGTCTCGTGGCTCGTCAGGCCACGCCTCTAACATGTTGGTGTGTGTGTGTGTGTCAGGTGGCGCACATGTGGGACGTGGTGCAGTGCGAGTACAGCTACCGCGCCGCCGTGGGCCGCGCCACGCCCGCCCCCGCCCGCCCCCACCCCCACGCCGCCGACGCGCCGCCGCAGCCGCCCTACAGCGCCGCCTACCCCGCCGGGTACGTGTCTCCATCGAGCCTACTTACTACTAGCTAATGAGCAAGTTGAGTGCGCAGCCGTGTGTGTGTGTGTGTGTGTATATGTGTTTGCGTGCGTGCGTGCATGTGTGTGTGTGTGTGTGTGTGTGTGTGTGTGTGTGTGTGTGTGTGTGTGTGTGTGTGTGTGTGTGTAAAGAAACAATACTTTGTTATCCTAAATGTCACTATCCTAAATTCAATTTCAAGTACTATCAATTATTACGGATTAAAAAAAAAATTATGTTATGGTAGTTGTGGCCGCTAGAATGGTCTCTCTCCTTGCCCTCAATCTAATATACAATGTGCTTCAGAAATGTGTAGTCATATTTGACCTTCGGTACACATGTCTGATAACTTGAGCATATGCTCGGCCACTATTGCGAATTGTCAAAAAAGTCATGGGCTCGGTAAATTCATTCATATTTAAGAGACCCCTTATTTTTTTCGATAGCGTATTAAAATAAGTACGTCGCAACACTACCTATAATCACCTACTTTCAAGGACGTTCAATGAACTGCGCTCAGCTGTAAGAATTATGTATGCCTGTAGCAGCGTGGTAGCTACATTAGGTAAGGATTATTATCACTTGACATAACTACGATAAAGGTCATGATATTCACTGACATCAATACACTTTACAGACACACATAATGCATATAATTTTACACTCTTTATTGCAATGTATTCTCTTTTTACGAGTTCAATGAAAGTAGTACAAGGTTATAAGCACTAAATTACACTAATATCTTGATGTTCACTTCATTCAACTAAACTCAATTACAGTAAAGGTTCGATACGTTCACCCTGCTGCTTAATTGCCCCACGAAATAAATCGGTATGGTAGGTAGAACCGATTCAGATTCACCATCTTGCGAAAACATTCCAGAGACGGAAGCCGCCGCCGGCCGGTGACCCTCTTGTGTTTCGTCAACAAATCGTTTCGTGATAGTAAGAATATTTAAAAAAAATACACATTTGTCATTTGGAGACCAACAAAAAATCCAAAACAAATCACCACTAATTAATACACCATACTTAAAGCATAAAAAACGTGAATATAACCTATTGAAACTTTTCTGGATACGATTAAAGTAAGATAATTTATTTACTTATGTCTATTATTGTTAAAGTATTAAACGAAAACTTTCAATCAATCCCGATATTTCAAATCAAATACGCGGGTTGAACCGCGGACATAAGCTAGTACATTGTAGCTAAGTATCTTCTCGATCACGTCAGCTTTCAAATAACGAAAGCCGCATCCAAATCCATCAATCCGTTTGGATATTATGATGCTACAGACAAACCCAAACAACTAGTGGTGAAAGTTATTTTCACTGATCAAGCATCAAAATACAGTTCCCGTTTATTAGGTAAAATTAAGTAAATGGTTTTTATTTTTTCCTTATACCTTAACATTAGCGCCAGCTCCTTTGTCGGCGCCTGCGCCAGCCGCCTCTGTGCTACGCCGCTCTTAGCCTACTGTAAACCTCTTCATGTACCAGGGGTACACTTCATTTTTATGCTTGAATTAAGTTGGTTCCGTACAGAAATTTTAAAACATCGTCAATGTTTTAGAATCTCTGTACATTTTTTTGTTGCAATATTTGCCAGATACGTGTATCTTTGTCTATTTCTCCGTCTTAGTGTATTCCCAGTTGCTTCCAAATCGTAAATCGATTTGGAATCTAGGGTTCACTTTTATTTGGCTGCAAGGAGCAGCTATCGTTTAGCCTTTTGTTTTGGCATTATGGGAGCGACCCCCATCTGACCCGACCCCGTAAATGGAAGCCTGCGTCGTTGCCACATCCATTATCATGTGCACACACACATCCCTTAGCATTAAGAGCTTGGGCCCAGTAGATTTTGATGGGGCCCCTTACACCTTTATGTTTATCTTTATCATTTATTAATTATTTTTCTGGCGATCTGTCCTCTCTGACTACCCCGTCAGGGATACAGCGTGAAGATATTTAGTTAGTTTAGTTAGTTAATTATTTTTCATACATTCTGCACAAGTACATTCATTCAAAAATCAAACGCCGCCGCATAACCTATGACGTACCGTAAAACCATTCAAATTAAATGACATAAGCCGTCTCAAAATCGGTGAAACCATTTAGGCAACAGGAAGTCACAATGGAACGTATTTATATTAAACATCGGATTTAAGCGTAGTTTACATCAGTAAATATATTTTTTTCTAATATTTCCGGTCGAAATGTCGGGAAGTATACGGTAGGCTTTTGTACCTAATAATATACGCGCGAATAATACCCGAAATATCATAAAAATAGTGAAAATAGCGAAAGTTAAAAAACATTCATTTGTGAAACATTTTCTTGTAATTAAATTATCAGAATCAAAAGTAATAAATGGAATCAAATCATTTTTATGACTTAGGTAAGTTGGTAACCTCTCTATCTGATACGGTTGCAGCAACAATGTTTTCGTGATTGCCTTTTACACTTTATTACCCGTAGTACTCTAATAAAACACAAGAAGGTATCAAGAATAAAACACCTGTGCAAAGCCACACAGTAACGAACGAAGAAGTCCAAAACGTAAGCTTTTTAAGCAACCGAAAAAAAACACGCTAGAATGCAAATGATACCGACGGAACAAATTGCTACACTACTAGGTTTACATAATACTGTAGAAAGTGTTTCGGCCAGTGTTTACAAAAACTTGCTTTACGGTACCCTAAAATTTAAAGATTGTAATAATATTTGGAAACGCCCACATTATACACACACATTCGAAAGAATAAGGTGAACTGTCCAATTATTAGTGACCTCATAATAATCCCAGTCCAATTTTTTCTTTTTTTTTTTCATTTTAACGTCTGCATCTTCTTTCACGAAAGCAGGGTTTCGATGCAACATCGCTGTTGCATCGAAACCCTGCTTTTCGGACTTACTGAACTCGATTTGGTCTTTAGGCATTTACACCATGCCGATTACTGCCGTATTTTTTCTGTTAGTGGTAATTTAGCAGTGAAATTTGAGAAATTAAGAAAGTAGAAGTTGAATAGTAATCACGGTATTGTTCACCGGTGAGATTTTTGAGTGAACTTATCAACGTTCACTCAAAAATCACACAATACTGTAGAAGGTATTTGTCTAAGTGTTCACTAAACCGTGCTTTACCGTACCCTAAAATAATATTAGGAAACGCCCATTATTCACCCACACAAAGAAACAATAGGATGAATCGTTCAATCATCGGTCATAATTTTAATTTTTGAATTCATGGGACGTGAACAACCAGGAAATAGGTAGCTGACTTTAAGAGAATCATCTCTTAAAGTCAGCTAGAAGAGTAGTAGTAGACTTCGCCTTATTTTGTAACATAACTTTACAATCTGAGCTGTGTGTAGCGTTAGGCAGAGCGAAAACCAGACAAAGCCCATTGATTTCAATATTTTGGTGAACCTACTCGGGTTCAAAGCTAGAGTTCATTCGAAATAGGTATTGTAAACCTTTAAATTGTACAGGACCCTACGGGAGATAAATAAAAATAGTAGTAGTTAGAATATATTTCCCGGTAGGGCTAAAAGTAGTCAGTTCAGGGTCGCGGGTGTCGAATATCGATAGGCAACCGTAACACTGCCGCGAGAGGCCGCTGAATCTGGACTTATCTGAGGGAGGGCCAGGTGATCTTCCACGTGTCGGATGATTGTTTTAGGTTGAATATAGTTTTAGGAAAGTAAAGAAGAGCAAATTGTATTTAATTTGCATTTACTTTATTTTATAATTCAATTTTTTTCGAGACTGGATTGTGTGGTAGTACACAGTATCGTAATTGACAAATCTAGGTTGATCCCGAAACTTCCTGTCAACTGCTTATTTAGGGCCCAGGGGTGGGTCAATGTGCTGGGGACGGGACCTCGAACTCCCACTCCACGCTTATACGGGAGTTACTTCAATGCCGCATCAGTCCGATAGATGGCGTTAGTCGTATGATGGCGCGGCTCGACCACGCATCATTACAGTATGTTGGTTGTTTGTGTTGGGTATGAACATAAATACGATATCGGTATTTTGCACTGTCGATGAAAGAAAAAAATCATTTCACACGACACGATAAGTTGATGGGAATCAAAACCCCTAGCCGTGCGTTACTGATATGATTCTCAACGCCACTTTCGCATATGACTACACATTTCTGTAAATCATTGTATAACTTTTGCGTATGGCGGTGTTTGTTACCAAAACTGCTTGACCGAAACGGCTTGACCGATATATATGAAAACTCGTTAATTTTTTGAATTTGATTTTATTTTTATATTTTATGATGTGGCATTAAAAATACATACAACACTAAATTTTCACTCTTTTAATAGCGTTATTAGTAATTTAACATTTTTTAACTCCGGTCGATAACTGATCAATTATCCTTTATCAGTTATCCCCGCCAGGCGTCTTACGTTGTGACATCTCAACCAATAAACAGAATGGAATAGGGATGAGATTGAAGCCGGTCTCCTGTCTCTCTCACACAATAATCCCTTACTCCGTACACTGTTTTCGGCCATTATTATTGTTTGTGCATCGATCGTAGTAGTGGCGTTTACAATAATTATTTTACTATCTCAGAGCAATTGTCATTTTAATTATATTATCAACAAAATGTATTATGAACTAGCTGATAACCGCAGTTCCGCTCGCGCGAAAGGAGATAAACCATAAACGGCCTTGATTACTGAACATAGAAACATGAAATATGGTGAATTCTTTTAGTACTTTGAATGAATACCAGCAAAGGAATTGTCATGGCCATAGGAACTATGCAGGTGAAATTTAGTTAACGTGTTCTTTAGGTAAATTAGATAAGCCCGGTATTCGCACGGGAATGTATTCCTATTAATATCGTGAAAGTGGTTGTTTAGTGTATAATGGGGAAAAAAGTGTCAGATCCTTTAGAATTGTATTATAGATTCTTACACCCGCTCTCTTTCTCTCTCTCTCTGTTTCTCTCTCTTATGTAGAGCTAACAAAGTTGAGCGGGTCAGGAATATGGTGTATAAAATCTGAATACAAGACGGGACATTACTTCAATTTATGTTCATTTCTCTTACTAACAGTGCCGTAGAAGAAGAACCCTTAGAAGACGAGGAAGAGGATTGGTCAGAGTCCCAGTTCCACTACAGCGGCGTGCTAGGCAAACCTACAGTCAGTATATACATACCGCCCACCAAGCAGCTTGCCAACCTTAGAGTCGATGGTGAGTACTTTCTGATTCCTGAAGAAATTTCAAAGTCGCTTCGCTCTAGATCTCCAAACATTATTCAAGATTTTTGAGTACATACTTCACTTCACCTAAAAATCTTAAATCCGTATCGGTTTATAGTAATACTAAACCTGGGGATGAAGAGTAGAAGCGTGCACGTCGCCATCCCTGCCAGCTACGGCTGCAATTCTACTCCAACACGAGCACCGCAAGGGCGAACTATGTTAGGGCGTGCCCCCGAGGCGACGCGCACCAGTTCGTGCCCGCTGGTGCGTGCGGTGTGTGCCAGAGCGGCGTAGGGGACCGCCACCCACACGGTGTGTGCCAGAGCGGCGTAGGCGACCGCCACCCACATGGTGTGTGTCAGAGCGGCGTAGGGGACCGCCACCCACACGGTGTGTGCCAGAGCGGCGTAGGGGACCGCCACCCACATGGTGTGTGCCAGAGCGGTTTAGGGGACCGCCACCCACACGGTGTGTGCCAGAGCGGCGTAGGGGACCGCCACCCACATGGTGCGTGCCAGAGCGTCGTAGGGGACCGCCACCCACACGGTGTGTGCCAGAGCGGCGTAGGGGACCGCCACCCACACGGTGTGTGCCAGAGCGGCGTAGGCGACCGCCACCCACATGGTGTGTGCCAGAGCGGCGTAAGGGACCGCCACCCACACGGTGTGTGCCAGAGCGGCGTAGGGGACCGCCACCCACATGGTGTGTGCCAGAGCGGTTTAGGGGACCGCCACCCACACGGTGTGTGCCAGAGCGGCGTAGGGGACCGCCACCCACACGGTGTGTGCCAGAGCGGCGTAGGGGACTAAATAAATGCCGCAGTGGAAGTGTGTGGAGAAACGAGAAGAGGCAGTAGTAATAAGCGTGATGCATGGTGGAAAGAGGAAGTGAAAGAAGCAGTTCGAATGAAGAAGAAAGCATGGCTAGACTACTTAGCCTCGCGGTATGATTTTAATATGAAAGAGAGAAACAAGGTGCAAAAAGTTAACACGAAGGCACTGATAGAAGAAGCTCGTGAAAGGTGCAGAATGAAAGCGGATGAAAGGTTGTCGTCCAATTTCCGGGATAATGCCAGGCTCTTCTGGAAAGAGGTAGGCAATACCCGGAGTTGTTCGGCAATCTGCAGTATGAATAAAGTGCTTAGTGTTAACAATGACGTCCTAACACACCAAACTGACTTCCTGCAGAGATGGAGTGAATATTATGGAAAGATGTATGCAAGAAAAGACGCCACATCGGGAAGTGGAGCTCACTTCGTTGCTCCGGATCCCGATGTCATTGAAGTCATTAGTATGAAAGAAATTGAACAAGCGATAAGAAGTATGGAATGTGGTAAGGCTGCGGGAAAAGACAGAGTTACTGCTGAGATGATCAAGTACGGTGGGTCGCGCGTCTGGGACACTCTATGTCTGTTATGCAACTTGAGCTGGCGGACGGGTGAGGTCCCAGATGACTGGCGAATAGCAGTTGTAGTACCTATCTACAAAGGGAAAGGCTCGCGCCTAAACTGCTCCAGCTACAGGGCGATCAGCTTGGTCAGCTTAGCTAGTCAGGTGTATGCAAAGATTATAACGACAAGAATGCAAGAAAAGTCTGAAAGGTATTTATGGGAGGCTCAATGCGGATTCCGACGTGGAAGAGGTTGCATGGATCAAGTGTTTTCTCTCCGCATGATCGCGGAGAAGTTTCTGGCTATTAGCCAGAGGGTTTTCTGCGCTTTTGTGGATTGTGACTTTTCAGTAAACTGTCTGCTGTACGCTGATGATGCGGTGCTCATGGCCTCATCAGAAGCCGACCTTCAGGCATTAGTCACTAATATGAAAGACCACTCTTCCCTCTCGCTCTTGTTGAGCAAGCGGGTCTGTGCGATCGCTCCGTAATTTTAATAATTTTTCTTTGGTTTAACTTTGTATTCCCAGCTCGTGAATTGGTTTATGTGATATTTTAGTGATTGTGTTTCAGTAACACGTAAGTGAAACTTGGTTTTATTGTCGTTAATCGCGTAAATATTGCTATTTATCAATCGGTAAGTTTTTTTTTGAATTTCATTCTAAAGTGTGGGTATCAGTGAATTAAGATGCGCCGATAATTTTATTGTTTACACTTTATTTAGACACTTTTTTTTTATTTGTGCTGTATAATTAGTGTTAAAAAATAATGCCCTTGCGAGATGAACCTCCCGATAGAGGGGGAGGTAAACGCGTATGTGCTACTATAAGGTCGCCACCGGCAAAGCGACTTTTTAGTGAAATGTCTCCGGTTTTCCAAACACCCGAAGATGTAAACAGACGGGTACAATCAGTTAAATTGGTCAATAGTGACTTGTCGGAGTACCATAATCAAGGCGAATATTGCACGTTAGTCGAGCAGGCAAACAGTTATATTGCTACAATAAATAATATAATCAACGATCAGGGATCGCGAATCACTTTGTCTAATAAAACTTCTATCATGGATTTAAACCAGCGCTTGACCGGCATTATTTCTATGCTGGCATTAAAATCGTCATGCAACGAAACTAAGGTTGCAAATATGGCCAAAGAACTGCAAGCACTTAAATGTCAGCAACCAAAAATGTCATATGCGGATAAACTAAGGTTACGTTTGCTAGCTAAATCGGCTCCCGCCCCAGCAGCAGTGAAGGCTCTTCCAGCCCGACCCTGTGTGGTGGCTTACCCCGCGCCTGATCATTCAACCGAGTTCACAACGGCGTCCGCGACTAAACAGGCACTTATGAAAGCTATCAAGCCCAGTGACGATGGCTTCCAAATTGTAGGCATTAAAAAAACCGCGAAATCGGGTGTAGTACTTCGTGTTGCGAGCGAAAGCCAACTCAAGAAGTTGGAGTCAGTGGACGCAATCAAATCGGCGGGCTTGCGCTTAGAAAAACCCAAGGGTCGTAAACCGCGAATCCTAGTTAAAGATGTTCCTGGGTCTATGGAAGACCATGACTTTATTAGAGCCTTATATCGCCAAAACATTAAGGACGAATTAAAAATTAGCGAGGAGGACTTTATTAAGAATTCCAAAATAGTTCGTTGGCGTCGTTTAGCTAACGGTCGTTCGTGGGTGGGTTTGGAGCTGGAGCCGGAGATTCGGAATCATTTGGTGGCCACGAAGGATAAATTATTTATTGATTGGGCCACTTGTAGATTTATCGATGACCTCAACGCACTAGCGTTGTATGAACTGTCAACAATACGGTCATGTTCACAAATTTTGTACCAGCAAGTCACCCAGCTGTGCTAATTGCGGCGAGGAACATGATACACGAGCATGTCCACATAAAGACAGTCCTGATTTTAAACCCATCTGTATAACCTGCAAAAGGTTTCAAAAGCCCCATGACTACCGTTGCGGCTCTCGGGAGTGTCATACCTATAAGCATATGCTGCAGCAGTTCATTCTGAGCATAAACTACCTGTAGTTGTTTCATTTAATTAAAAAAAATAATCTTGAAACATGAAAGATCTAATTATAGGACAGCTTAATTTACACAACGATAGGGCAGCCACGGCGGAACTGGACCGCCTAGTAATAGAGAACAAATTAGACATTGTCCTCTTACAGGAACAATATCAGAGCGCCCACCTGCATAACAGAGTGGTACAATTACATGCCAAGGCACGAGCTGGGATTTATGTTTCTAGTACAAATTTTACTGTAACATGTTTGAGCAACCTCATGACATCTCATTGTGCTGTTGCTGAGGTTACTTCCTCGGCCTATAGGGTGTTTGTTGTGAGCTGCTACTTTCAATATTCACATCATATCGATCACTTACATCATCTTCGTCACGTACTGCAGTCTCTTGCGGGTCAAAGAATAATCATAGGCGCTGATGTCAATGCCTCTTCTACATTATGGTATGGCAAACTATGTGTATTCGATAGGGACCGGCGCTGTGCCGTCGAAGAATTCATTGCAGAAATGAATTTATCTACACACAATTGTCCCAATGCACCACCTACTTTTTGCGGCCCTATGGGTGAGTCTTCTATTGACGTGACGCTTTCACGCGGCGACGTCTCGATATCCGAATGGCGTGTCCTCCCGGATGCGTCCTGTAGTGACCATCGTCTAATCGTTTACAAGCTCTTACCCGGTGATGCACGAGAGGCGCAAAGTACTACTTGTAATTTCAAATATAAAAGTAGGGGCGCAAACTGGGAGCTCTTTGGTTCTCTGATTGCGACTCACGCTAAAGATTTTGGTCGTGGTAACCTGTCTGTCGAAGAGAGTGCTTCGTTAATGTCAGAAACTTTTACCTACTGCGCCGACATGGCCATTGGTCGTGGATCTATTAACAACACCTGGAGATGCGATTGGTGGAGTGATCGTTTGGCTGAGCTTCGAAGGCGTTTCCGGAGAGCTCGTAGAAAATTAAATTATTTTAAAAAGCATAAAATTAGTGCCGGTGCGGAATACAATAGCGCTTTACTTGCTCTTAGAGTTGCCAGGTCCCATTATAGGGCGGCTGTAGAAAAATCAAAGGGTAATTTCCTACGTAAACTAGTGCATGGGCTGGAAGCTGAGGGTTCGTGGTCGCCTATATATCATGAGTTTAGGGCTAACCGTTCTTTTGATCTTGCCTATGTACGTAATATCAAAATTAACAACTCGCATACTATAGGTCTGAAGGAAACCGCGGATTACCTCTTGGATTCTCTTATACCCGACGACTGCTCGGAGAACGATAGTGATTATCACCGACATATAAGACAGTGGGCTCTTGAGCCACTATACTCACTCCAGTCAGACCTACCAACTTCTGATGAGTTAGGTCGGTAGTAGGAAATTGTTAGGTCGTTGTCCATAGGTAAGGCGTCGGGGGACGATAAAATATCTAACAAAATGTTAAGGAGGCTTGCAAGCTGTCGGGTGAAGTAATATTAAATGTTTTTAACCGGTGTATTTACGAGGGAATGTTCCCCCATATTTGGCGATGTGGCTATATTCGGATTATTCCTAAAAAAAGGCGACAAGCTACCAGATGACCCTAAGTCGTACCGACCGATCACATTGTTGCCTTCCTTGGGAAAGCTTTTAGAGCGTCTCATAGTACACCGGCTCCTGCCGGGCGGTATTAAGTTTCACGAAAATCAATTTGGATTTACAGTAGGAAAATCTACTATTGACGCAGCGATATCAGTGCGAAAGACTGTCACTTCATTGGTTTCTCAATATGTGCTGGCCATCTTCCTAGATATTTCCGGGGCTTTCGATAACGCTTGGTGGCCAATGCTATTAATGAAATTAAAGTCTCGCGGTTGCTATAGAAATATTTACTCTCTTAATTATATTTTTTTTATATTTTATTATTTTTATATTATATTATATTATATTATATTATATATATTTATATTATATTTTTCACAAGGTACAACGACTTTAAAATTAGGTCATTATTCTGCTACCAAAACGTTAACAATAGGCTGTCCTCAGGGGTCAGTGCTAGGCCCACACTTGTGGAACTTAGGATTTGATGACTTTTTCAGTTTACCATTACCGGAGGGCTGTTCAATGACAGGATACTCCGATGACGGTATGTTGATCGTTCAGTCGAATACTCGTGCGGGACTCGAGAGCTTGGCGTACGAAACAGGTTATTTTGTGCACCCAACAAAACATTTCAGTTGCTTTTGAAAAGAAGTTTGAAAGTACCACCGCGCAATAAATTCAATAACGTTTACATTATAATAAAACTTCGGTTTGCTATTTAGGATTGATTTTAGAGAGAAATTTTGCATTCGTGGAGCACATAAAAACTGTAGGTGAAAAGGCTAAAAATAGCTTTTATGCGTTATCGAGAATATCTACTGCTACATGGGGACTTTCGTTCAAAACACTGAAGGTCGTTTACGGGGCCACTTATCTAGGCTGTATGTGTTACGGGGCGCCGGTATGGGCAGATAAGGCTACTATTGGTGCTGCACGTTTAAAGTTACTGCAAAGTCAACGCCTTGCATTGATATTTTTATGCAAGGCTAACAGGACGGTTAGCACGGAGGCTCTGCCGGTGATGGCAGGGGTCCTCCCGGTTGATCTCGAAATTCAGAGACGCGCGGCTTTATACTATTCGGCTAAGGATGGCATGGATGATAGGTTTTTGTTAGAAAGAGATCGCCATAGAATTGCCAGACGTGCCAGATAATGTACGTGAAGAACTTTTAGACGAATGGCAGCTGCGTTGGAACACTTCCATCAAAGGGCGCCACCTCTACCAGTTTTTCCCATACGTTCGTGAACGCCTGGGAATGTCCTGGCTGGAGGTTGATCACTGTGTTGCTCAATTTCTCACGGGACATGGTAACTTTAGGAGCAAATTACATTCGTTTAAGCTGGTTGAGTCACCGTTCTGTCAGTGTTCAACTGCTGACGCCAAATATGATCAGACCGCCCATCATATACTTTGGGAGTGTAGCATTTGGCAAAATAAGCGATATAATATGCTTAATTGTTTACAAGTCGGGAGTAGTTTACTATGCGGATCTCGTGGCATCGTGGGTAAATTTTCGAGCTTTTAAACGTTTCTGCCATACATATTACTGGAATCAAACATAGCTCACATAGGACCCGTAATATACTATTACCGTGGTGCTTCCCTATTTCTATAGGATTTACACCTAGTTGCTTTCCAGGTCTCCCGCTTTGCACAGGAGGGAAGAGGCATTACGTTCTTTTCTTACTTCCTCACATTATCTTCTGATTAATTTCGTTGCGGGTTCCAAGACATGCTAACTTCTCCTGGGACATCACCGAGATCGAGCTCGGTGTAACTTTTCTGGTGTTTTGGTCATTGCTGTAGATCCTGGTTTACAGGAGTCACAGTAATAGGAATGTGGGTGGGATTAGTCCCAATTAAAAAAATAATATGAAAGAGGAGTGTGAAAGTAAGGGTCTTCGCTTAAATGCAAGTAAGACTAAGGTCTAGTATTTGAAAGAGATGACGTAAGAACTAAATGCGAGATTAGGGTAAACCAGGAACGTCTAGAGCAAGTGAATGAAATTGTGTATTTAGGGAGTATGTTTAGCGCGGATGGAAGATGTGATTCGGATGTAGAACGGCGAGTAGCTGCCGGAAACAGAGTTAACGGTGCTTTGTCCCAATTAGTAAAGCGACAAAGCATCGTAAAAGAAGCACGACTGGCGATTCATAATGCAGTGCTAGTGCTAACTTTGCTTTACGGTAGTGAAACCTGGGTATGTCAGCAGATGCATGAAAGTAAATTGAATGCTGTGGAGATGCGATCACTTCGAAAATTGTGCGGCGTTACCTTGGCCGACCGAATACGTAACGAAGTGATACGCAATATGGCAGGTTTGAATGAAAGTGTCGGCGTTAAGCTGGAATAGGGCGTGCTCCGTTGGTTTGGACACGTCCAACGCATGAGTGAGGATCGATTGACGAAGAATATATATTGTGCGAAAGCAGAGAGTAGAAGAAGTCAGGGTAGGCCGAGACTTACATATGAAGAGCTCGTGAGCAGATTGTTCAAAAACGGAAAGGTCAAAAGTACTCTGATACCCAGACGTGCGTGTATGAAGCGATTGATGAATCTTGAAGCAGCGAAAGAAGTATGCATGGATCACGAAGCCTGGCGATCTGTGCTCTCTGACTACCCCGTCAGGGATACAGCGTGAAGATAGTTAGCTAAACCTGACGGAGTCGTCAGAGAGGACAAATCGCTAGGTTACGCGATCCATGCATACTTCTTCCGCTGCCTGTAGATGCATTAATCATTTCATACATGCATGTTCTGGGAATTCGAATGCTTTTGACATTAGCGTGTTGTCTACTACCTTCTCACTATAGATATTCTTCGTCAATCGTTTCTCACACTTCCTTGACTACCTCGTCAGGTATAGTGAAAGATAGGTACTACTTAATCTGTCAAAAAAATATAAATGAAATACAAAGCCGCCTGGCATCTCGTAAGCATGTTGTTGTGGTAGCAGAGGCGGAGTGTCCGGGCTGGGTGCCGGCGGCGGCGGCGCACTACGTGGACGAGGACGCGCTGGACTGGGCGCTGCCCGCCGAGGCCTTCCCGCTGCGCACGCAGCCGCCCCCGCCCGCGCCGCCCGACAAGGAGCCGCAGCGGGACTGTATGTACCCTCGTATAGGAGCGCTTTCTTCACATATTTTTAAGACTTATCTCGAAAAGCAAAATTATTTCCCAGACAATTTTATTTCACATTTTGAAAAATAAAACCAATAGCCATAACTTTATTTAAACTGTTTTTAATTTCAATTATTTCATAATCATAAAGTGCTTTATCCGCATACATTTAATAATGAAAGAGCATTAAGTTAAGTAGAACTGTGACCCAAAATAAATGCAAATGAAGCGAGGAGTGCAATGTAAAGAACATGTGTGTGTGTGTGTGATGTGTGTAGCGGCGGCGTGTCGGTCGGAGCGCGGCAGCTCGAGCTCCGGCCCGCCGGCGTCGCCGGGCGGCAGCTCGTCCCCGGGCGGCGCCTCCAGCGGCTCCGGCTCCGCCAGCTCCGCGCCGCCCGCCGACACCGCACACGTCAGTCCACACACTTCATTCTTACTGTCGCTACTCTAATACCCGCTTCAATACTTTTGTAATGCCATTATGACCCTTGGATAGCTCCGCTACGAGTGCTGGGCCTATTTGCCTACGGTGTTGGATACTGATTTCAAAAGTAGTAGGAACGGTCAGGGTCCTAGTATGGGGGGACTGCGGGAGGCAGAGATTGAATGCAAGTCGTTTTGAGCCATATTGACCACGTTGCCATATAGATAGCGGACCCCGGGCGTCGCGAGACGCAACTGGGACAAACGCTCGGATGATGATGATTGACTACGTTGATGTGTCAGTTACCAAAATTTTTTTTTACGCAAATATATTCGAATATCATGATGTAATGAGTAAGAGAGCGTTTATGGATACACTATGCACCGCTTTGTTAGTGTAACGCCAGTACAAGGGCTTGTGCACGTGCACGTGTGCAGGTGGAAGGCGGCAGCGGACTGCACGTGCGTGCGCAGGCGCTGCCGCACAAAACCCCGGCGTTCGACATCGCGCCGCTCATCGCCGCCACGCTGCGCCAGCACGCCGACCTGGGCGACGTGCAGACCGCCGCCTGCGTCATGCTAGTTCTGCAGGACCACAGGTACAACACTACTGAACTGTAAACTGTGGGGAGCGGTGAACTAACGTTACACTACATTATGATATATTCTGCCAAGGTGCCATTAATCGATCGACCGCATCAAGTTCTCATAATAAGACCTACAATTTGATATAATGTCAATTTTATATATTCGTCTAGCGTTCTGTTCACTTATTCACTTGTGTGGAATTGTGCCAGAAACTTACAAGATACAGGTGTCAAGATACACTATAGTCACTGCTTATTATAACAGTTAAAAAAAATGTGTGTACCAGAAGTGTATAAGAAGTGAAACTTCTTTATGACATATCATTTTTCTAAGTATTCTAATAATTACAACTTCACTATAATTGATTAGGTAAGACTTACGCATACGTTGATAAAGAAGTTTCACTTCCGTCGATAAAGAAATTTCACTTTAAAATAACATGGCGCGTAACCAAAAAACGTGTCGATTTTTGTATAGCTATAAATTTTTCTCATACGTCGATAAAAAAGTTTTACTTCAATAAATGCTTTGTTTTCAGATCTGACTTGTACCCATATATCGAGGAAACTTTGCAGGAGCACTGGTTACTCGGTTACATCGAATTGTTGCACAGGCATAAATTGTATAATGTTGCTACAGAGGTAAGTATTAATACTAGAAAATCAACACATACATCATGACTGTTACAATAACTGTCGCATGCTACACCGCGGGTTATATGCCAAATGTAGTTAAAATGTCGAGATTAAGAAGAAACACCTACTGCCCCCATTTTGGTGACCTCTGGGAGGTCGGATAAAATATCTTTACATCTCTCATATTCGGTAAGTAGGTCCTTATTAGCCCCAAATGGGGCTTGTAGGTGACCAATTAGCGCTCTAGGGTAATAATGTAACTAGAAAAGCCCTAGGGCGGTAAGTAATTAAAAAAAAAACTTCACTCTTCCAAAAAGTTCGCGTACATCTAACCATCATACTGGCAATAGACATCATGCATTCCGCCCAATGACAAAAGAGGTCGCTTCGCTATTCAGCCTTGTCTTCGTATGAGTATAATAGTCATCAATTTTAAATATCGAACGGAGAAGCTCGATTTCGTTCTTGAAAAAAATAATTTAAAAATTTTAACTAATAAAATGTTTTATTCTTGTAATGCCGGTTTTTTTCTACTTACCTCACAATCGAAATGTAAAGCAGAGTAGTTAGCTCGGGTGTAAGCATCAATTGCACCCTGAAACTTTACAAATATCTCGGGCTGCAATTGATGCCTTACAGCCCTTGGCTACTAATCTACTATTGAAAATGAACCTGTGAAATACATGGGATTATAAATTCAATTTCGAGCCTCTCTCGGCTCATAATATGATTTAAATTGATCTCAAATGTGAAATATTTTGGAGTTTTCTTTAATCTATAATATTTAGCTAGGTATAATATTGCGTTTGAAAGCAGCGTGTTGCGCAGGTGATCAAGTGCGCGTGGCTGAACTCGGTGTGGTCGATGTCGCAGCAGTCCACCGTGGTAGGGGTGTGCTGCGGACGCTGCGGGCGCCGCACGAGGCCCTACACGCCGTGCGAGTCGTGCCAGCCCGTGTTGCGACATGCGCCCGACATGTGTTCCGTGTGCCACCAGGTGCGTACAGATTTTTGATCAAGATGGGCACATCGTTAATGCACCGGTGTTTATTTTATGTTTATATGGTGCCTATTTTGTCCTTTATCTATAATTTATGTCATTGATTTCTTTAATGTTGTATATTTTATAATAGGTAGGTAACATAAAAGTATAAAAATACAACAGACTAGTTGACGCCTTCGGTTTCGCCCGCATATAGAAGTTTTTCCGTTCCCGTTTCCCAAAGGAACTTGTTTCCGGGATAAAAAGTAGCCTACGTGTTATTCTGATGTATAAGCTATATTATTGTAAAGGTTCATTAAAATCTATTTAGTATTTTTTTCGTGAAAGAGTAACAAACATCCATTCTTAGAAACTATCGCATTTATTATATTAGTAGGATTTTATTCCTTCTATCTAGCTAATTTTAGCATCCACAACCGAGTACTTTGAGACAGTATCAATGTACTAAGCTTCTGATACTAAATGACTGGTAGCGGATACTAAAAGTAGGTAGTCTGCAGCTGTTATTAGCAGTAACACACAAGTGTGACAGGTGGTACGAGGGATTTGCACGGGATCTTGATAAATGGCGGCCGCTTGCTGTAGGTATATTATTTTCCAAAACTAGTGCATTAACCTTGTTTTATGTGGAAAAATGGTAGTTTCTTAGACATATAAGTTGTGTAAACATAGTAAAGTGAAAGGCAGTGATATATTGCATTGTGAAAAGCTATTTTACGTGTCGTTCAAATTCCAGTGAAAGCCTCATTAACGCTCTACCACGTTATTGGGGGAAAGGACACAGGACCTATGACTGGACTTGACATAGACAAAGAACTGGACAGGACTAAATTAGAAGATAAGATTGGAGAAATATGAAATAAATAAACTTGAGAGGTGTCAAGGGACACCCGGATGGAACGAAGTTATATTGTCCACAAGGAAATATAATATTAAAAAAAATATAAAATACGAAACGAAAATAACTGACTTGTTTTCTATGAGAGAGAGACAGAGAGAGAGAGGGAGACACGCGCACGCCGCTCGGCTTACAACTATAGCAAAAAGTGTCGATACAATTTTTGGTTGTAACATTTGCTGACTAGCCCCCTTTCGCAACACGCGATAAGGAACTTCGTTCCAAAAATAAGATTTGGCGAAAGTCTAAAAAAGTTCCAAAAAAAATACAGGTGGTGCGCGGCCTGTACGCGTGGTGCCAGGGTTGCTCGCACGGCGGCCACCTGCTGCACATGCGCCGCTGGTTCGCCGACCACGCGCTGTGCCCCGCGGGCTGCGGACACAGCTGCCAACTGGCGTGAAGACCATCCAAGATGGCGAAACTGAAGGTATCGTATACTTTTGCCTACTCTACGACTACACTGACGACTGTCGTTTCTGCCGGCTATGAGACCCGACGATCTGTGACAAAACTAACTTAGTTTTAAGCGAATTGCTTTCATTTTAAGCGAACTGATTTAATATTAACCTAGTTAAGTTTTTAAGTTTTTTGTGTGAGGGAGTGTATTGGTTTTAGATGTAAGACCGCGTTTTTATTAATAATTTTGGTGCGTCGAAATTTGATGAGGGGTAGTTAGAAGTAGGAATAAGTGTTATGTTTATAATTTTCTTAAACTGATACTGTCTATCAGTGGCTAGGATAAAGTTTCAATGTATACCTTGTACGGTGCTATAAGACATTTGAAATAACGTGAAAAAAAAGTGAAATATTTGATATCCGGCTTAATATTGCTAACAATAACTTATTCTAAGACATACAAGTTAGGGTATAACAGGTAGCATGCTATTTGTCGCACTTATCAGTCTACTGAAGTGGAAAGAATCTACTCAATAATAATAAACGGCTGTACTTAAGTTTCAGACAATATAGCTACCTCGAAATAGAATAGTATGTCTATTATGGGGTATTCTGAAGATATCCATACAACCTTATCATCAGTTTATAGTGGTCAATAACACTCAACGATCAAATCTCTTGGACAAAATATCTTTGATATTTTGTGAGTCCGCTCGCTGTAATAAATGTTTACAAAGTATTTACTTACAAATAATTATCAGATATACATTAATATCGCGTTACATATAGGAATTATAATATATAAATAATACACAATATGAATTAAAATAAGAAGTACTTGACCTTTATGATCGTTTTTAAAATATCTTTTTAGACATCTCAATATTAATAAATGAATCAAAATTATGTTACATCATATTATACTATAATAGTAAATTTATCTTTATTATATATAATTATCATAATTATAGCAATAAATGGTAGACAAAAATTATTAGAGCGCTGAAGATTACGAGTATCAACTTTACTGTCTAATTGAGATAAAAATAAAATTTACTATACACGAAAATGTGTAGAGTAACTTATAATTATAGTTATTGAATGTAACATTGTCTATATTTTTCTATAAATACTGAATTCTTGTAAAAAAATACTCGTCCTTGCCAAAATTTTGCAACGTAACTCATAATTCACATCTGAACTTTATAAGATATTTCTTAGGACAAGAATATTATCATAAAAATATGGAATTTTTCACGCAAACATTTTGTGCGCTAACTCTATCCCGCAAATAGTCTGCCGTCTGTTATACGCCTAGTGAAATATAATAAACATATTTTGAAATAAAGATCACATAGAATCAAGCCTAGTAGTAATATCCGTGTTGACGTAATTTTTAGTACAAATATGTCTATTTGAAAAATTACTGAACTCTTAAAAGTCGGTTATGACTATCTGAATTTATTTTTGAATTGCAGTTTATATGCAATAAAATAAGACACGTAAGTTTTTGACAGAATAAATAGCCAATAGGGCAGATGAGAGAGGGTATGTTATACAGGGACCTAAAGGAAGTAATTACATTATCGATTAGCAGAAAAATGTATATTAAGTGTAGTTTAATACGGTAATAGGGCACTCCTCGTGGTTTTTAATGGTGACTGCGAGTGTTCAGTTACAGTTAAAGTTATATAAACTGCACCAGTCCATGCATCTGTTGAGACCCTACCTCCTAAGCCAGTGAGTTGTTTAAGTAACTATTAAGACTAAAATAGTTTAAGGTAAAGTGTACAACCATAAATGTATTTTATCATCACAAACTACATGTAAAATGTATACTGTACACAAATAGTAAACGGTAAATGGGATCGTTACTAGATGTCGCTAGTGTCTTAACCTACGGGTAATGTTGCCAACTCAGAATAATAATTTAGCTTTGAACCCGGACTAATATGAAAACCAATATTTATAGTTTGTTGCTACTCTTGCCTGTGTTGAGGGTATAAAACCTGACAAAAACTAAAAATACACCTTTAATATTACGATACCTATTAAATGGCTAGCTCGGACGGGTTCTTTTGGTCCTGATAACATAGAATCTTTAATTACAGGAAGCCCATGAAAAGTTATTTATAACTAGTTGATTCCGCACCGCCCGTGTAATGAAGCTTTTCTGTGCCAGTTGCAATATTTCCAATTTTTTATCGTAAAAAGAAACCATCCTTAGAGTTCAATTAAAACAAAATTTTGTACTCGAATTGGTCCAGCCGTCATTTTTATGATAATAAAGTAATGCTTACAATCAATTTAATCCAGCAAATACTCGAAACGTTTCCCTTCATTCCTTCTTTTAATATTTTTACTTCCTGTTCATTTATATTTTTATGGTAAATGTTTTAATTGATATGTCAAAGTCTCATTTCTAATTCTTGCCCCTCTCCTTACTGCTTCTTGTAACATAATTCTAACATTGAAGTTAGGTTTGGGGATCTCGCCAGTTACCTATTTATTTTTAAATCAGTAATATATATTGTTGTACTACATTTTTTTTTAATTAATTTGTTTATCATAGACTTTTAATCGGGAAATAATACGTATTTGTCAAAGGGGTATTTTTAATAATCTGCATAAGCCATGGTTCAGTCAAGGAAAAAAAACAAAGTGTTAATATTCCTAATTTTTTTTTGTAATATATAAATGCAAAATTTCATGGTTTTCATTTTATATTTAAGATACTGTGTTATTTAGAAACAAATGTCCTTACGGACATTTGGCGGGAAGAGAGACAAGTGCGAACGCTTGCTTTATATTATTTTCTAAAACTAGTGCATTTATCTTGTTTTATGTGCGGGAGTGGTGGTTTCTTGGACATAAAAGTTGTGTTAACGTGCTATAGTGAAAGACAATGATATATATGCAGTGAAATGCTATTTTCTCTCTTGCCGCGAAACGTCCACTGACAACCTTAGTATAAGAATCACCATTATACTGAGGGCAAGGACCAGGACGTAGCCTGAGGATACGACATCGACTGGACAGGACTAATTAGAAGATAAGATTGAAGAAATATGATATAAAAAATAAGATTTGGCTAACAGGTCTTAGAAACCAGGCCATTAAATAATTATTAAAAAAAATGTCCTTACGACTGAACCTTACGATCGCAATCGTAAAATTACTGGTGGATTTTTAACCATTTGACAGGTGACCGGTGCGACAGGCGATTACTCAAAAATCTTATAAAACATTTGTTTTAAACAACATCGATTTTAAATTAAATTATTTTTTCTTGCTTCCCTTATTAATAAGAATAGTATCCCTTCGTGGCGCGTTAGCTATAGGTATCATACCGTAAGTCACTAAAAAACCGGTAGTGTGGGCAAGTCAATACTTACTTTTCAAAGAATACTATTTACAGTGATCCCTATAATTTCAGCTAATTTATTACGCACGCATTTGCTATCGTGCATATCTTTACAATGGAGGTCAGTTTTAGGTCATGAACAATATCGAGGGCCTACTCCTACGATATCGTCTACCTCTAAAGGCAGAGAAAGGGCGCGGACAATAACACGATAGGTAAAATAAAATTAAAATTAAATCTGATTAATTTCGATGCGGGTTCCAAGACAAACATCTCCCGGAACTTCACCGAGATTAGGCTCGGTGTAATTTTTTGTGGTCTTGGTCATTGCTGTAGATCCTGGTTTACAGGAGTCACAGTAATGGGAATGCGGGTGGGATTAGTCCCAATAAAAGAAAAGTAAAAATAATATATTTTTGGTTTTTATTTTAGTCCGAATTTTATAGTTTCATTATAATTCTGAGGTTACCATTCATGTAAATAGTTTCAAAATATTAATTTCATAGCTTTAAATGTAAAGAGCATCACATTATGATAACCCCTCTTAAAAATACAATCTGTTATTTTATATACTTATTTAAATTAGATTTTCTTTTTTGGTGAAAAATGTGAAACTCTGACAAAGTGATGAAATGATAGTTTGTAAACTTAAGGCAAACCTTTGTGAGGGACGTATAGACCATAGGGAAAATGGTAAAGAACAACATCGCAGTATCAAAAAATATATGTAGTTATCAAAATTGAAAAAAGGATGCTTAAATAAGTTAAATACGTACATAATATATACGCGTGTACGTATTAATACAGTTATGAAAGTAAAAAATTCAAAACATATATTCAGCGATGCGTGACAATGTATGTATGTGTCTGTGTCAATAGAGAAACTAGTCACTATCTAGTCCCAATAGTGTTCGTTGACAATCCTATATTAACTTATCTAATTTAGATCTTCACGCCTGTGTGTCTTTGGTAGAGTAGCTGAAACGTTTTACCTGCTATGTTTTTAGCAAAGGCGAGCCTGATGCTATGGTAACAGCTTCCCACCAAAAATCATGACGCGACAGATGTTAATGTTTCATCATCTTAGCCCACTGACGCTCACTAAGGTTTCCCGGAAAGATCGGTACAATGTTTGGACACGCATCTAGTAGGCTCGTCGAAAATGCAGAACATTTTGCGATACGTGGTTGCCACTCGACCTTTCGTGTCCATAAGCCGTCAGCCCTATGAGCAAAATATCCCGTCTCTCCTACTCCCACTTAAACCAAGCCATTCTTTACCTACGTAAACCTTTATACGTCCTAATATTCAACGCTTTTAAACACTGCGTTTATTCCACAACTCTTTAAGCTAGCTTAAATTTTGAGAAATATTATAGTTTAGGTTCCCCACCGCTATTCCCGAGCTACCAAATAACTAGAATTGAACGGCACCAAATACAACTAGTCAAGCATGATCTGCACACAGTTTTGAAGCAACCAATGTCCATGACTTCATTGGACATTCATTTCTATGGATGGTTTCTAAAAACTGTGAAGTATCCCATTCCACTAAATTCGATGTAGATTTTGCCAAATATATATACAATCATTGTAGACTGTGCTGCGCCCGGAGAGTTATACATGTTTTACTAAAATATTTGAATGTAAATAGAATTTCGTATGTAATTATATTCTTTTTAGGTAAGATAAACTTTTAAATGCACACTGATTTAAACGAGAATATGATTTTTGTAAGTTCATGTAAATAAATGAACATGTAAAAGCAAATTACAAAAAATTGATTTTAATGTCATGTTGGTAACTGTTTTAAACGCTCCAGCGGAAAACAGACGGTGATTTATACCTGGTTGAGTCGATAAACGATACCTGTCGCTCTGCATACATGTGATTATCGACATCAATTGTCAGCGCGGTTGAGTGGGTGTCCGTATGCTCTAAATAATGCGTTAACGAGCCAACGCAGACCTCTGTAGGCGCAAAGATACTGATAAAAATTGCAGTTTAAAATAAACCTTAATAGAAAATAATTCGGTTAAAAATTAAGTATTTCGCAGATATTGGTGATCTAAAATACTATATTTTCAACCTTATGCTTAAGGTTTAGTTCAACTGTTATTTTGTTTCATCATCTTGGCGCCGATTAGTTTGCAATGGTAATATCATATGTATGGAGAGAGATATATCTTTTATCATCTGTTTCTCGTCACACTGCCATTGCAACAAACTATGTAAAGATGAAAATCCTTGTGCACACATATTTCAACCCTACTGACATTAGTTTGATTAATCGGTCAGTACCTATCTCTTTCATCAATATATTATAACACTTACTCAGGTGTTGCAATCAATATTTATCATTACGGTTGAAAATGGCTTGAACTTATTTCTTGTTGTATGTAATATAACAATATTTATCGGTATATATTAAAAAAAAAGTCAATTTATATCCGATATTTGGGCACTATTGCAGGCGCCATGTTCACGGAGGTACTCCAAACTTGGATATTATAAATATTCCGATAAACATTATTGTAATTCTGTGAATAATCATGACAGTGTAAATTTTTTATTGTATCTTATTAGCTTTAGCAAAAACAAAGTTTATTTATTATATATTTTATTATCTTTGTTCATCGCTTTTACTACAGTTCCAAAACGATTAAACATTTTGAACTTTTCAATACGATATTTTTAGACCATACTGTGTTGTTTTTTTGGCAGTTCTACATGTTGAATTAACTCTAGGAGGGTCCGATTTATCAGTGTGCATATCTTGCTACTTTACTGACGTATACCTAAGTAATTTTAAGTCTAGCTACCAATGGCTTTCAAGTCTGCCAGTTTGTAGATAGGTTTTAGATTTAAACGAGATCATAGACTGAATACAAAGGTATATTTTTTGAATATTTTTTATAATAAAATAAAAGATGAATATTACATAATAGTTTTATTATAATATTTATAATGTAGGTATCTATTTACAGGAACATTGTAACTTATACATATCTTAGCTTGGCGAGGCTTTTGTTGAAAGATTACAGACCCATAAACAAAGACCAAAAAATAACTCTAAGCCTCATGCGGTCAGTATAGAACCAGAGAGCTATTTTATATTCATTCGAGGCCTTTGACTTAGCCTTTCAGCATTCAATAATTTTGTTCACAGGCCTGTATATGTCTACAAAGTATATTGGCACTTGGCTCATGCGAATTGAGAATTATTTATGGAAGAAATGGGTACTTAACACTATTTTAGCTTAGTAAATACAATCGGCCAATTCAGAGCTCTGTGTCGATGCTACTATTACTTTGCCAGGTAATTCAATATTTATTGTCTGTCTGTCGAATACCTCGGCGGTCGAAAGAGAATAAAAATATGATTAATGGTGGGTTATTGACACATCACAGGTACACACACATATATTTGTTCCAATCTGGGATTCGAACCCAGAGTCCTTGGCTACTCCGAATTCTATCAGTCAACTTCTGATCATTTAGTATGCATGAAATCGTTCAACCTGGTTGTATCTGACTACACTTTATCATAGTCCTGTAACATTCGTGCTTTTTATCCAGTACTGATTTGGCAATGTCCATTGGAAGTACTGGCATAGCTCTATCAAACTTTCTAAATAAATATTGTCCTCGCTTTCTGTTTATTCTATCGAACAGGTAAATCTAATATACCTTCAATGTAGTGAGGGTTGACCAAGTACCTTTAAGCCCATTGGTTTTGCATGTCCATGAAACCAAAGGGGAGAAAATGTCTAAGCCAAATCAGAGCAGATCGAACAACTTAATGGCTTAGTCCACATTGTTTATGAAGGATCTTTGGTGAAGCTAGATCATAGGGCAGCATGAAGTGTGCTTCTTGGATTCCGACAGGTCTTCGGCGGGGCTCAGTCCTTTCTTCAACGCTGACATGGTTCGGATCAAGGACAGGAAAGCCTGCACAGGCATTGGTAAAATTGTAGTTTATTATCAATTTTGACTAGTATATTTGAATTTTTTTTAGTATTTAACTTACTATAGCCACAAAGATGTTTATGTACAAATTTTCCAATTACCTATTATTTTAACCTATCACCTATATTTAACATCTCCCGCTGTGGAGATAAGGTTGAAACTAGATTAACTTTTAGCTTAACTTTGTTTTACTTCCACTAGCTTAATAAACCCCTGTAGTATATTTGAAACTACACTTATAATCAGACAAGATAGAATCTGTAAATACACTCTTCGTGTAAGGAACCTTTACACGAAGAGATGAAGAGATTGAAACTATTGTATCCATAACTCTTCACTACACTGACTGCAATAACTCTGTCGGCCCCAAGGACTCGAAAACATTTTTAGTTCAGCTAAATTGCTACCTAGATGTTAATGCATTATAATGAGTCCTACCAGTTATGGAGTACCTACCTGCTAAATTCTGAATTACTACCACAGAAGCTTTCGTGTGAACCTGGAACAGGATACATTCTAGTCTGAAGGATATGAAGCAACTGGTCCCCTGTACTGTACCTACGAGTTGAAAACTTAGGAAATACCAGTAGGTATCTATCACTCCGCTGCAGCCAACAGTGAGATGCGTATGTCGAAATCGAATCGACTAAAGTTGATGCTCCATAGATGTGTGTCCGGGGAACCTTTTTTCTTGAACATATTCTGTATATTACTCTTAATAAAAACATGCTTCCTATGTACTTTTAGGTTTGCGTAGTAAAAAGGATCAGTTTAGCTCAGGTACTAACTGCAAAGCTGTAATTCGGCATATTAGGTACCTACGCCGACAGTGGGTATCTGAAGAATGGCATGACTATAGAGTCTGGAGAGGACAGGGTCACAATTTTTTTAACTGCTCTTTTCGTTTATACCATTTTATGAGGTATCGTTGAATAGGTACTTCAAAATTTTGTAAATTTGCTAAAACCCTTTTTCGTGTCCCGACACTAACCCGATAATTAGTACTATTATAAATAATACACGTCATTTTGCAAATCTGTATATTTTCTGCTTTATATTTAATGGTTTAGTTCCAGCGACTTCGATAAACTTACATACACGTAGGTACATAATCATACATTTGCGAACTAAAACAGCTATTCTATTAGGTATACGCTCATTCTGCGCATCTAGTTTGCGTCCATAGGGATGCCTGCATCGCAGTGGGCGCAGACTGGACGCGTGGCGTAACCTTTGCTTAAGTATTAAGTATTTCTGAAGAAATAAAAATACTGAATACGACTCGACTGCTCTCGATAACACATTTACAGAGATTAACGTCAAAAGTTTTGGAAGTAGCCAAATATGTCTTATGACTTGTGCAAGATTCTAGACTGTGTACACATTACAGAAATTCGAGTACATCGAATGATCCGATACTCTGTCACTATCGAGGTGGACATTACCGTCTTAGTGACATGCCCATATATTAGAGAGCGACAGAGATAGGTAGAATAGCTTCGTTGTACTGTATTCTCTGCGTTCCAAGATTCGAGTGCATATCAGTTACTAAGTTCGTGTTGGCAGTATCTGGCTTGTTTAAACTTATACGAGGTTTCTGCTAAATTTGTATTGCTGTGTGTACTGAATGGATATATATAACCAAAGCCGTGAACACGAACATGTTAATCTTTCTTACACATTTTTATAATGAGGTTGTATATCAAATTTAATGTTAAAATTATCATACTATATCGAACTGTATTTACAAAAAAGTGGGTAGTTGTAGAAAATGTAGTTGTAAAAAAATAGACGAACCAGACAGTCGCAAAAATATGCGTTCGTGACCTACGTACCTGAGACCGAAGTTCTTTCTTGTTACCTACCCAGAATCAGTGCTTTGTGTCAAACTTACATATTTCACTGTAAAATGATAGACATAATAAATAGTTTTTACTTTAATAACGTATTCTCGTGCCAAGTGGTAGTTGCTCACAATACACATTATCTTAAAGTAAAATCCAATATCCAAATGGCAGGTTAATAGCCAGATATAATTAAAAATAAATCACGGAGATTTAAAAATATCAGACTTTGTTGCATACAAAACTTAGAATTACTTTTTTGTTTGGCATTTTGACTGCCAGCCAAACTAACACGAAACCATAAATACTGTTTAGAATAGTATTTGATCAGATACAAATGGAGTTAAGTGTAATTTAAAACGGCAGTCAAAACGTAAAACCGTCACATACAAGACATCACCACAACGGAGAGTCTCGTGAAGCAATACTTAGAACGATACACTAGGGTGCGGACAATCACAATCTAACACGTGTTCATTGAAACAGGACCTTTTTATTATTTATTTATATGTTTAGCACGACAAAATGGCGTCGCTACCTTATAGTAGGAAATGGCGTCCGGAGGTTGGGGACCACCATCATGGCCGTCAAAGTCCCTCAGCTTGACAGCCGTGACAGTTGTTTGTTTTTAAGTGTGTTTATTCTATTTTTAGTAACATTTTTAAGGGTATTATTTCGAGTGTAAATTTATTACTTTCATTTTGCAAGTTACAATTTTATTTCAATTGAAATAACACTTATAAAACCGTTTCATCGAACTCACTACATATACCCCTCAACACATTACACATTTAGCACTTATACATACAAATAAATACAAAAATTATGCTACATCCATGCCAAATACGTGTGCGGGTACCCGTATCCCATTGCTCATACTGACAGAACACTGAGCAGAATTATTCAACTGAACGAACACACAAATATGGCCGCAAAATTAGCAAGCAATGTTGAATATCAATCAAATTTGAACCTGAATTTCACTAGAAAAGACATGATTTAATTTTTTTGGATGGTAATTCTGTGGGACTGCGTAAGACTAATCAGATTACTATTCGAGGGAAAAGTAGAGGCTTCGCAAAAGTGCTGATTTATTTAGTTATATATAGCTAATTAAAGTGGTTTAGCTTAATATTAAGCTGCGAACATCGCCTATGAAAGATCATATCTAACAGCTTCCGAAGGTAAAACATGTCTCCTAGACAACTCTTAGATATCGAGTGGTAATGGTATTATTAAAACCTGTCTGGATAGTGAACAATGTAACACTCTGTACCCCACACACTCACTACGCGTACTCCAACAATAGGCATTAAGCTTAGAATAATGTACAACATCCTTTTAAAAAATATTATGGAATTCTGTTTGTAACAAAATAAAAGTAATGTGTTTTTGATGTAAGAGATCGCGAGGCTTGCTGTGTTCGAAGTTATGATATTTATTATTGTAAATAATATTTTGTTCTATTTTTGTATTTATAGTTTAATATTTCATCTTTACAGGGAAGCTGGGTGACACTTACAAAATTATTCTACTATTATTAAAATAAAAAAATATTTTATTTAAAATATTTATTACAAACAGTATTCGATAAATGCGAGCACCAAACTGGGCGAAATATATTAAAATTTACAAGAACCTGTCTTACACCTAACAGCGTGCCGCGACACGCAAATATCAACTACAATATCAGTGTTATAGAGTACAAAGTACATTATGACAAAATTTACAATAACTATTCGGCAAACTGCTGCATTTGATGGCTATAATATACTCTACACATTATTCTTATATCTTTTCATTATATTATTCAGCGGACTCAATGGGATTTGCCACACTATTTACGAAAGCGATTAAAATTGTTGTGTATGTGTCCACTAGTCAAGACATAAGTGGACACACAAGCCCTTCGGAACTAATCGAACCTTCGGAACAAGCGTGTGCTCGAAGTATCTGTCCTCTAATACTAGACACGGTGGCGTTCGTACTCGACAATATTTACAAGGAATATTTCCAGACATGGAACCGACGTCCATATGGCAAATCCGGCTAGCGATTCGCTCGGCAGGCGGGAGAGAGAACGGGTAGAGTGGGGAGTCGAGGGTCTACAAGATGCTGCACTTGATCTTCTTGCCCTTTTTTTTCTTGACGTCGCCGTTGGTGGCGCGGCTGTCGTCGGACTTGCGCGACCGGATCTCCCGCATGAGGTCAAAGAACACCTGCACACCACACCCTGGTCAGCACCTCACACAACACATAAGCCCCACAAAACCCAAAGCCACCATTACAACTATATGGACATTTGTCTGATATTTTTATGACATTTATATCAAGTTAAGGGAATATCACTCTTACGGCTTTCGGCTGAAGTTAGTTGTGTTTCGCACTGCCTTTGTCCAACTCTATATCATGTGATGGTAATAACGCGATGTAAATATTTGAGGGTATCGTTTTGATCAAAATGTTTTATTACTATTTATGATTTTCAAGAATTGTATCTTTTTATAAACCGATAGAGTACTAGTTCTCTGAAATAAGTCACGATAATACTAAAATGATATGCTCACTGAATAAAATGAGGAAAAAAAAGACATCTCTGAATGGAAGTGAAACATTGTTTCTTCATCTTCGAGAAATCTTAAATATGCAAGATTGAGGAAAAAATTTGTTTGAAACACAATTGCATTGGTAATTATGATGTAAATACAAAAAGGCTTTGTAAAAATAAATCTCAGCCAGAAATGCGTAGGAAACAGCAAAGCTTAACTGAAAATCAAAATGGCAGTAGAAGGAACTCGTTAGCACCAAATGGATACTAACAAACGGTCTTATTCACATGTAAATTGCGTGACAGTCCGACCGATCTATATTGAATACCATAGTAAACGTATTTTTGTAATTTACAATCGATTTTATAACAACCTATTTATCTAACGCAGTCGATGCATATTCATGTGTGTACAATTATTTAAAAACAAGCTTTACGCAGATGCGGCAACACAACTCTAAATAAGCCGACCAGAGCCGCACGCAATTATTACCTACGGATAGTTGAAAGCGTGTGCTAAGCTCAGGCTTGGTTTTGGTGGGGACTTAAAAAAGAAACGGAAAATGATTATTCTATGTAAGTGATACGTAAGGCTTGGCAGGTAGGGAGGGGCACTCCATCTGGTATCATGATAACAATTCCGCTCGTTAGTCACTCGCTCGCTACGGTATTTTTTGGCGACGAGATAACCTTTTGTTGTTAAAATGGAGGTTTCTATAGATAAGATAGGCAACTTGCAGGTGTTTATATGAGTTAGGGTAGTCACTTTATAATGTTAACACAAGAGTCGCAATTTATATAAATGATTTCTCAGAGTGCGCCATCTTTCCATGTACTATAATAACTTTTCTTTGATAAAGAGAAGAAAGGGAGAAAATATAATGGACCAATCGTACTAGTTCCCCGGTAGCCCGTACAAGCGCAAGGGCGGGCAGCGGCACTGACCTTGTCCACGTTGTCGCGGGTCTTGGCGCTGGTCTCCACGTACGGCACCTGCCAGTTCTGCGCGCGCTCGCGGCACGTGTCCAGCGGCACGCGCCGCTTGTCCGCCAGGTCCGACTTGTTGCCCACCAGTAGGAACGGGATGTTCTCGTCGTTCTTCACGCGCAGGATCTGTTCCCTGGAACGTGATATATAATAATAGCTATATTTACCCAGTACTTACTACATTCACATTCACACAGCGATCGGAGCCCCGCTTGTTGTTTGTTTATCTATCACGCCTTATCCCCGAAGGGGTGGTAGAGGCATATTGTATACCCACTTTTCACCATGCGCATTCCTGTCCCACGTAAAAGGTGGTGAGGCCTTTGCCGTGTTAAAATAGACAGACGCAGGTTGTGGCTACCTGCTGTTGAAATTTTTTAAACCGCCCATAAGGCCTTCTACTTGATTTAACGACTGCCATTTTACTGGCAACCGGGACCAACGGCTTAACGTGCCTTCCGAAGCACGGAAACGCTCGCAAATAAAAATGCCACAAAGTGGTCACTCAACTGTGACCAGCCATAGCGAAGTTGCTTAACGCAGTGATCGTTTACAGAACACTGAGTCCGCGGGACCACGAGCGCTTTAATCTTCTATGTTAATCGTACTATTCCCGGTTTAGTCATTTTAGTAATTACTACATATTAAACGTTTCCACTGCTACTCATTGACAATCTCTTACCGAAACTCTTGTGTGGCATCAAAACTCTCGGGCTCCGTGATAGAGAAGACGCAGAGGAATCCCTCCCCGGACCTGAAGTAATTGTCGCGGATGGCGGCGTAATCCTCCTGGCCAGCCGTGTCCAAGATGTCGATCTGGACTTCTTCACCATCCAACACTACCTGGAATTATTTCATGGTTCCTTTTATCTATAAGGTTATAATTTTTATGCTCTATTTGGCTGGTAGAGTGAATACAAAAATTGCACTACCAGCGGTGTAATTCACAAATCTCGGATCCAAATCCTCTACTACGCAAATTTTATCGATATTCATAGAACTCGAATATTGATGACATTTGCGAGGATTTGGATCCGAGATTTGTGAATTGCGTTACAAGACTGCCAAAGGCTGATTTGATGGATTGATTTGAATGAAAGCAGATGGCGGGATGCTATAAAATTTAATTGTTTCAAATCTCACTTATGAAAGGTAAGTGCACGTAATTTCTTTAATAAAATTAAAATCTCTTTTATATAACTAACTAACTATCTTCACGCTGTATCCCTGACGGGGTAGTCAGAGAGGACAGATCGCCAGGCTTCGCGATCTTTCGCTTCTTCGAGACTCATAAATCGCTTCATACACGCACGTCTGGGTATCCGAGTACTATTGACCTTTCCGTTGTTGAGCAGTCTGCTCACATGGTCTTCATATGTAAGTCTCGGCCTACCCTGACTCCTTCTACCCTCTTCTTTTGAACAATATATATTCTTCGTCAATCGATCCTCACTCATTCATTGGACGTGTCTTTTATATAATGTTAAAATTTATAATAATTTCTGTACGGGACGACTTGAAGATCGCATAGTACAATGATACCTACGTATCTATAGACTAGTACGTACAGTACTTTGGTTTCGATTTGTTTTGTTTACATGTTTTATTATATAGTCTTTTTGTTGATGTTATATTTTTTATAGATGTGTAATAACGTAGTAAATAAGAAAATATGTAGTTTATATACTTTTAATTAGATTTTAAGGTAGAAAATCGACAAAAATGTGCCGCGGCTCTCGTTACGGTAAATTTTCGAAGTAGCTTAGTAAAAATTTGTAAATATTGTGTAATTACTATTGGTTAAAATGTAGACATTCTGATTGGACTTGTATTTTTGTCCAATAATAAATAATGCGAAAATTGAATAAATACACGACCCATTTTGGGTAAAGACACAGTCAACCGGCAACAGTAACCAGGAACAGTCCTCAGGAACAGAACAGTCCACTACAGAAGAAATCCTCAAGAATCCTGAAGAAATCCTGGACCAGAAGAATAGTTCTAGCAAGAATTTACTGTGGCAGATTGTGTGGCAAGAATAAACGGTCAAGCACGATCTGGCATTGCGGTTTTCATTTAGTACTTCACCAACCCCAGTCCCACCGAACACTACAGCGGGGTAAATAGTGCTCCTCACGGTGCCCTGCTGTACATTTTGGTCCTGGTCGAGCCGGATTGTGAAGTACTGAAGATTCCAAGATGCCAGTAACCAGATCGGAGGGAAGAAGCCGCAAGCACGTGGAACAGACGCCGTCATCCTCGGGGGACACTGCCGCTTCCTCGAGGACCGGTACAACCGGAGCAACAGTCACAGGGACCACCACCACGGGAGTCACAGAACAGACAAGATTATTAACCCCCATGGCATTGGAGTCCACATCAAGCCCGGTTGAAGCCATCACCACGCCGCCGCCATGCGTCGCTTCGGTCCTCGCAAACGCCGCCACCCGGTCTGCCGCCACTGCCGCCGCCAGAACTATCGCCGCCGTCTCGACTGTCACCGACGCCGCCCTGCTCTCCGCCCATACAGAAGAACCAACTGCGGAAAGGAGGGTGCCGGCAACGTACAGAACAGAAGCACCTTTATATATGGAACAGAATAAAGGAGCACCCGGTCTGCCGGGCCCAAGCAGACAACAGGACCACCTCGCCACCAGCCGAAAAGGGGGTAAGGGGGGGTCAACTCGCAGCAAGAACAAGACTTACAGAATTGCAAAAGCAAAAGAAGAGCTCCTGCGACTACAAGTTGAACTAGCAACAGCGCGGATAGCCACGATGGAAGCCGAGGACTCCGAGGATGAAGAGGACAACGAGACCTCATCGAGCAGCAGAACAGAAGCCAACGAACGTGTCGACCACTGGTTGAAGACCCATGAACAACCACCCAAGCCTACGGTCACTAACGAAACGGACCACCCAGCCAAGACTCCCGTAGTCTCAAGACAAGACGCAGAGAAGCAAGAAGAGGAACCGTACTCACAGTCAAGGCATCCACCGACGGTTGCCCAGCCTGACTTCGCAGGACTAGCCGCAGCAATCACCAGCGCTGTCAAAGCCGCACAGTGCCCGAAGTTTATAGAGCTGCCCTTCTTCAGCGGGTCACATCAAGAGTGGTTACCCTTCCGTGCCGCCTACTACGAGACGGAGCACATGTTCTCAGCGGTCGAGAATACCAACAGACTACGGAGAAACCTTAAAGGGAAGGCAAAAGAAGCGGTCGAGGGCCTACTTATCACCAGCGCTCACCCATCCGAAATAGTGAAAACCCTGGAGTCAAGATTTGGAAGACCAGAATCCATAGCAATAATGGAGATGGAAGCACTTCGAGGTCTACCACGATTAACAGAATCAGCACGTGACATCTGCATCTTCGCCACGAAGGTCTCCAACATAGTAGCAACATTGAAGACACTGGGCTGCATCAACTACATGTACAACCCGGAAGTCTCGAAGACCGTAGTCGACAAGCTCACACCTACGCTGCGATACAGATTCTACGACTTCGCTACAACTCTGCCAAGGGACGAACCAGATTTAATGAAAATAGAAAAGTTCCTGAAGAAAGAAGCCGAGCTATGCGGACCGTATGCACTACCTGAACAGATAGTACCGCATACTCCACTACAGAAGAGGTCGCAGAAGATACACAATGTTACAGAAAAAACAGGTGATTCAAGATGTCCTATATGCCAAGAAAAGGGACATGCCTCAACAGACTGCGAACAGTTCAAGTCCGCTGATGAAAACGGAAGATGGGATATAGCAAAGACCAAGCGTCTCTGCTTCCGGTGCCTTCATTACAGAAACAAGACGCATCACTGTCGAGTCAAGCCGTGTGGTGTCAACAGCTGCAAGTACTTTCATCACAAGATGCTGCACTACAACAGAACTACAGATAGGCCGACAATGAACAAACAGAATGAAGACACAACAGAAGCCATCAACTCAGCCTGGACTCATAGAAAGAAACAGTCATTTCCGAAGGTCATACCAATACAGATCGAAGGACCCAAAGAAACAGTCGACACCTTCGCCTTGTTGGACGATGGGTCAACAGTCACTTTGATAGACAGCAACATCGCCGACCGCATCGGAGCAAGAGGGCCTACGGAAACTCTCAAGATAGAAGCCATCAACGAGTTGAAGACAACAGAAACAGCCTCAAGAAGGGTCAACGTTCAACTTAGGGGCCGTAATGGATACGAAGAAAGAATACAAGCACGCACCATCACAAACTTACAAGTCTCGTCTCAGCAAGTTCCAGTGAGTCTGCTCAAAGGATGCCGACATTTAGAAGACATCAGAGGACAGCTCACTTATGAAGAAGTAAAACCGAGAGTGCTGATAGGTCAAGACAACTGGCATCTCCTACTGACATCGGAAACAAGGAAAGGTGGAAAGGACCAACCAGTGGCTTCACTCACACCACTGGGTTGGGTTCTGCACGGAACCTATAGTAACACCTTTGGGAGAACCATGAACGTCGTATCGCACATCACAGAAAAAGCTGAAGACAGCCTTGAAGATTTAGTAAGACAGTACTTCGAGATGGACGCGCTGAGTCTGAACCCTAAGAAGCCCAAGTCAGATCCAGAAGTCAAGGCCCTGCAAATCCTAGAGAAGACCACGAAGAAAACAGAAACAGGCAAATATGAAACCGGTCTACTCTGGCGTAAGGAAGATATAAACTTTCCCGATAACTACGACAACTCGTTGAAGCGTCTCCTCAGTATAGAAAAGAAAATAGATAGAGAACCCGAGCTCAAGAGAAAATACACAGAACAGATGGAAGCTCTCATCTCTAAGGGATACGCTGAACTCGCTCCGAAGAATACAGTTCCTGGCAAGACATGGTACTTGCCTCACTTCGCCGTCGTGAACCCAATGAAACCGGACAAACTACGAGTAGTCCACGACGCTGCAGCCAAGACGAAGGGCGTATCTCTGAACGACATGCTGCTTAAAGGCCCAGACCTTCTACAGTCGCTACCCGGTGTCATCATGCGTTTTCGTCAACATCCGATCGCCGTGACAGCAGACATCAAAGAAATGTTCATGCAAGTCAAGATACGAAAGGAAGACAGAGACACACTGCGGTACCTATGGCGCGGCAGCCGACGAGATAACCAACCACCAGATGAATACAGAATGACCTCATTGATCTTCGGCGCTTCAAGTTCTCCATCAACAGCGATTTACATCAAGAACCTGAACGCTAAAGAGTATGAGCACAGTCACCCTGAGGCAGCAGCGGCGATCATCGAAAAGCACTACGTCGACGACTACTTGGATAGCTTCAAGACTATACAGGACGCCACACGTATCACGACGGGCGTAAGAGAAGTACACACAAAGGCCGGCTTTGAGCTCAAACAGTGGAAGTCGAACTCAACGGCTCTGCTCGAAGAACTCGGCGAATGTCAACATACAGAAGATCTGGAACTTTACAAACCAGACGAAGCAACAGAAAGGGTGCTGGGTGTTATTTGGAAGCTCGATACAGATGAACTCAGTTTCAACCTCAGCCTCACCCGCATCCCATCGAAACTTCTCGAAGGAAAAATACCAACTAAAAGAGAAGCTTTGAAGATAGTAATGTCTTTATTTGACCCGCTTGGTCTTGCGTCACCCGTCACCATAAGAGCGAAATAACTGCTACAGGAAGTATGGCGCAGAGGGACAGCTTGGGACACCGAGATTGACAACGACTTAGCCGAAGAATGGAAAAATTGGATGGCTCATCTGAACAGTCTACGTAACGTTTCAATCCCACGACAGTATCTTAGTTACAGTGACACTACTTCGCTACAGCTTCACGTATTTACCGATGCCAGCGAGTCAGCATACTCCGCAGTCCTATTCTGGAGAACGGAGAATGCCAGCGGCGAAGTCAACCTGTCGCTAGTTAGGGCCAAAGCGAAAGTAGCACCGTTGAAGTTAACATCGATCCCAAGACTAGAATTACAAGCAGCCGTTATGGGGACAAGACTTGCGGAAACAGTAATAGAAGAGCACGAGAGGAAGCCTGACTGCAAGGTGTTCTGGACAGACAGCAAAACAGTGCTCACCTGGATACGAACCGGTTCAAGGTCGTATAAACCCTACGTTGCTCATCGGCTAGCAGCTATAGAAGAGAGCTCCAAAGTCAACGAATGGCGCTGGGTGCCTACCAAGAAGAACGTGGCAGATGATGCCACTCGCGACGTCCCAGCTGATTTCGGAAAGAACCATCGCTGGTACAAGGGCCCCGACTTCCTCTACGAGACAGAAGATCTTTGGCCTACTGAACCACAGACAGCGGAGCAACAGATATCTACTGATGAAGAGAAAACTCATCACATCAAACTGAAGACAGAAAAGAAGCTCGCAAATAGCCTACCAGACGTCTCTCGTTTCTCAAACTGGGATAGACTTCGGTATACAACAGCAAGAGTCCTACAGTTCATTCGACTTTGCAGACCACATAAACAGGCAGTCTGCTACAAGAGGACCAAGAAAAATACAGAGGAGGATTCAACATGGAAGAAAACAGTCAAACCCTCCGTCACTCAGACTGAATGGAAGAAAACAGCGTCATCACAAAATAAACAGTTCCTCCGAACCTCCGCAGAAGACCTCAGATTGGCCGAAGAATTATTAATGCGTGCCTCACAAGAAGACTCTTTCGCCGTCGAAATAGAAAATCTTAAGAATAAAAAACCGATCGACAAGGAGAGTCGTCTTCGACAGTTGAGCGTCGTGTATGAAAGCGGAGTCATCAGATTGAGAAGCCGTATCCAAGCCGTTCAAGGCATCACAGAAGAACTTAAAAGCCCTATGATCCTTGACGGTGCACACCCAACAGTCAAACTCTGGGTACAGGCAGTACATCGTCAGCTACATCACTCTGGAGTCGAAGCAACAGTGAACGAGTGCAGACAACAATATTGGGTGCTAAGAATAAGACCCATCACTCGCACACTACTCCGAAGCTGCCTGTTCTGCCAAATGAAGACTCAAACACCGCCTCACCCGAGAACAGGAAACCTGCCGGCGTGTCGCCTAGCTCACCACAAGCGACCCTTCACATACACAGGGGTTGATTACTTTGGTCCCCTCACAGTGACCGTCGGAAGAAGTCACCAGAAGAGATACGTGTCAATATTCACTTGTCTCACCACCCGAGCCATACATTTGGAAGTCGCTGCCTCGCTCAACACGGACTCTGCAGTGATGGCCCTAAGAAGAATGATGGCACGCCGTGGTTGCCCTACAGAAATCTGGTCAGACAACGGCACCAACCTAAAGGGAGCGGACAAAGAAACTCGACGTGGCATCGACGAAGCAACGCAGGCAGAAGCAGCCAAGAAGACAATCTCATGGCGCTACATCCCCCCTGGAGCCCCATTTATGGGGGGGGCTTGGGAACGAATGGTCCGCTCAGTGAAGACGGCCTTAACAGCAACGTTACATGAACGCTTTCCTACAGAAGAAGTACTCGTCACGCTATTAACAGAAGTCGAGTACACAGTCAACAGTCGCCCACTGACACATGTATCAGTAAACGAAGAGGATCCAGAAGCCCTGACGCCCAATCACTTCCTACTGGGGGGCCAAGGGCGAGTACCGCAGCCTGGGTCATTCACCGATCAAGACACAGTATCCAGGTCAAGCTGGCGGGCTTCACAACGCCTAGCAGACCTCTTTTGGACACGCTGGTTACGAGAGTACCTCCCTGAGCTTCAACACCGGCGGGAGCCCCACGGACGAGCACAGCCAGTACAGAACAACGATCTCGTACAGATAGTCGACGCAAACCTTCCTCGCAACGTGTGGATACGAGGCCGAGTTATCGCCACGTACCCTGGACCGGACAACATCGTGCGGACAGTGGACATCGCGACCAAAGGAGGCGTCCTGCGGCGGCCGGTGAAGAAGCTGATAGTACTACCCGTGTCAACAGACGTCGCGCCCGTACTCGAAGATAATGCAACATAGTTGCACGGCGGGAGAGATGTACGGGACGACTTGAAGATCGCATAGTACAATGATACCTACGTATCTATAGACTAGTACGTACAGTACTTTGGTTTCGATTTGTTTTGTTTACATGTTTTATTATATAGTCTTTTTGTTGATGTTATATTTTTTATAGATGTGTAATAACGTAGTAAATAAGAAAATATGTAGTTTATATACTTTTAATTAGATTTTAAGGTAGAAAATCGACAAAAATGTGCCGCGGCTCTCGTTACGGTAAAGTTTCGAAGTAGCTTAGTAAAAATTTGTAAATATTGTGTAATTACTATTGGTTAAAATGTAGACATTCTGATTGGACTTGTATTTTTGTCCAATAATAAATAATGCGAAAATTGAATAAATACACGACCCATTTTGGGTATCGACACAGTCAACCGGCAACAGTAACCAGGAACAGTCCTCAGGAACAGAACAGTCCACTACAGAAGAAATCCTCAAGAATCCTGAAGAAATCCTGGACCAGAAGAATAGTTCTAGCAAGAATTTACTGTGGCAGATTGTGTGGCAAGAATAAACGGTCAAGCACGATCTGGCATTGCGGTTTTCATTTAGTACTTCACCAACCCCAGTCCCACCGAACACTACAGCGGGGTAAATAGTGCTCCTCACGGTGCCCTGCTGTACAATTTCATAATATTCGATATATGACAACTGATAACAGTTGTTACCGACCTCATTATTGATGCAATGCTGATAGAAATATGGGTAGAGATTACTCTCAAAAAACAATCCATATATTGTGTAGATGATTACATATGGTTAGAATTGGAATTAAAACAATAAGAGTAAACATTAAAGAGGCATAACTAACGCGGTGTCGGTAACATGTCATTATCATGTCACGTCTACTGAATATTTAAAGAAAACTTCAATGATCGATTTATTAAACACTCGTTGACGGGAATTTATAATGACTGGATGTCCATTTACTGTCTAAAAATATTGAAGTGAACAAGTGAAAGTAGGTATTATTAATAGTTTCTCTGTTGTATATAGTCACGCTTTAAAATCGGTTGGCGTCGCCTCCTGCCGTTTAGATCACAAACGGTTTTTGCATTTTTTCGAGTGTAGTTGCATTTTAAGTTATACTAGCTGTGCTTCCCAGCTTCGTCCGAGACACAGTTCCATATACTTTTCTTCTTAATCCCTTTTCAATATTGCAAAAGCCTTTATTAAAAGCCCTTATAATTTCAAGTTTCTAGGTTTAAGGGTTTCGTATGCGAGTGAGAGAGAGGTAATTTTAAAATATAGATTTTAAACATCCGCAACCATATTTAATCTACCGGGGTATTTGGCTGACAATGTTGGAGAGATGGGAACATGTGAGAAAGATGCTATGGCGCAAAGTGGCTTCTTCGCATCATTCTTCGAAAGTAGGCATAGATCGCATAATTTGACTATCATAGATCGATAAGCCTGGTGATCCTAATATCCCATCAAGGATACATTGTAAAGACTTTGTTAAGATGCAACCGGAACCGCTAAGATGGTACGAAATTAAACACTGCATTGGTTACTCATATCTAAGCTTATTTTATAAAAATTCTAGCGCCTTTAGAATCAGCTTCCATGTAAAATAATGAGAAAATGATTTTTCAGAATTCTTACATACATACATATCGTCACGCCTGTCTCCCATCGGGGTAGGCAGAGACTAAGGCTTTCCACTTGCTACAATCCTGGCATACAACTTTCGCTTCTGCCACTTTCATAAGTGTTTTCATACACACACGCCGGTTAAGGGTACTCTTGACCTGACCTTTTTCCAAAATGTCTTCTATTTGATTGACATATGTACGTCGCCCCTTACCAGTTTGCCCATTCACTCTCTTCTGATAAATCTGTTTCGTTAGTCTACTTTCATCCATCCTCTCCACGTGTCCGAACCATCTAAGCATACCTATTTCTATCTTAGTCACTACTTCTTCTACCATACCGCAATGTTCCCTTATCACACTGTTCCTTTCTTTGTCCATCAATTTCACTCCAGCTATACTCCGCAGACTTCTCATTTCCACTGCATTAATTTTACTTCTATGCTTCTTCTGCCACACCCAACTTTCACTGCCATACATGAGTGTAGGAACAAGTACTTCTCTATGCACAGCCAGTCTTGCCTTCTCAGACACGTTCTGACTGCTCATAAAGGCGTGCATGGCTCCATTCACTTCATTTCCAGCCAAAACTTCGTTCTTTCAATGTTCTTCGTTCAATGTCACAATCACACTTTCCATCTCTCACTTTTGAACCTAAATATACAAATTCTTTCACCTGTTCCACTCGTTTTCCTTCCACAAAAATCGAGCAATCCGTCATACTTTCCTCTCTTTCAAAAACCATTACTATTGTCTTATTTACATTCACTTTTATTCCTTTGCTTTTTAGCGTATCTTTAGAATTCTTTTTTTATTTTTATATTGTCTATTTATGCAAATCCAACAAATCAAGAATCTTAAAAATGAAATCCTTGTAAGAAACACGACTTTGTTTTACGAATATATATATTAAGATAAAGGGTATATTATTGCAGCCACCTATAAATTTTAAATGATTTGGCTAGAGAAAAGTTTCATACAAAGCAAGGCTTAAGTCACAACAAGACTACTTTGATTTCACATAACGAAGTGCTACGGGCTGTATTGATAATGGCCACATAAAATGGAGTTTGAAAACAACGCTGGAATTTGGATAATCCAAGTTTTTAGGAAGTTAAATTTCGTATATTTACAAGCAGCGGCGAGTGTACGCCGACCGCAGCAGTTAAATCACATTCTTTAGATTAATTAAACTATTTTACGATTAATGCCGCGTTAATTAACGATAAATGTGCAATAACTTCAGGGTATAAGCAGTGTAAGTAAAAAACGGAATGAGTCTAATACTCGACTACATTGTGCACACGGCTTCGTTCGTCTACATTTCAGTTGGTTTCCAGTTTGAAGAGAAATTGAACATCCTAACTTAAATTAACCAATAAAAAAACTAACTATCTCCCGGATGTTATCTCCAACCAAATTTTTTTTAAATCAGTGATTTATTGGCGATGTAAAAGTCTAACAAGTAAATTAACTTACTCAAATACTCGTTGGGAACATTTTCTGCCTACCTCTAAATGAAAAAATAAATAGTAATTATTAATAAAACTTGGATCTACAAAGCAAACAAAAATGACATTGGCTGATGTATCCTCATGATAAATGAGAAATCACAAGGTTGGATTCATGGGCGTACCCAGGGGGGGGCAGCGGCCCCCCCTTGGCTTTGGTTTGAACTCCTACTTTTGTCGATAATAGTACAAAAATAACTTTTTCCCATTTGCAATACCCTATACATCTTTTAAAAATCGTGAGGCACGTCCCATTTAACTGTTTGTTAGCAGCGTCAAGCCGGACTTGAAACGACTAAAAAACTCTCGATTTCTACCTATCAGTTTAACACCGGGAAATAATATTAAATTGTAAATAGGCCATCAAAAAAAACATTCCTAAGTTTCTTGCCGGTTCTTCTCAGGTGGGCCGCGTTCCGAACCGGTGGTCACTCTAAAAATATTAAATTTATCTTTAAACAAGTGTATGACATTTTCTAAGCGCCGTTAAAATGGTCTATGCAAAATAAAGACTTTATTTCTGTAGTGAAAATCTGTAAATTTGGAATTACAAACAGACATTTTAATTTTATTTTAAGATACATATAGATTTAAACATAACCAAATAAAAAAATATAAATTATAAAATAAATTATATTTCAAAATTCAAAAATATTATTTTTATATATACTTACTTGTATTTTAAGGAACAACCCTTAAAAAGTAGGTACTAGGTATATTAAAAACGCCTAACATTATTATGAAAAAAAAAGGTGATTCTCTTACACAGCTAGACCGATATTAACCAAATATACCTAAGAACCACCACCAAGAAACGGGTTTTCAAATGAAAAAAAAAACCGCATTGAAATCGGTCTGTCCGTTTAAGAGCTACGATGCCACAGACAGACACACTTACACACCGAAATCTACGTCTAACTTATAACATTAACACCCCTATTTTTGCGGGGTTTAAAAACAGGTAACATTATAAAAAATCGGAATTGCCCCCCCCCCCCCGCCCCCCCCCCCCCCGCCCCTGGCCCAGATCCTGGGTACGCCCATGGGTTGGATTTCAAAAATACAAGTTTATTTTGTAAATTAAAACATAGTCCAGGCAAAAGGCCAGTATACAATATACGATTGACGAAGAATGTACATTGTGCGCAAGAAAAGGGTAGGAGTCGGGGGTAGGGTTAGACCTAGATTTACATATGAATACCACGTGAGCAGATGCAGAAATGTCAAAAGTACTCGGATACCCACACGTGCATGTATGAAGCGATTAATAAATGTGCAGGAAAGGAAAAAAGTATGCATGGATCGCGAAATCTAGCAATCTATTCTTTCTGACGGGTAGTCAGGGATATAGCGTAGATAGTTTAGTTAGCAGTATTCTCTGTATCTGGTAGAAACTTCTATCTGCCAGTCTTTTTGGAGCCTAGTGTCCATTTTGTTGCTTTCTTGGAGACTGGTTTCCGCTTTATGATGTGGTCTACTTTTTGGGATTAGGTTGAAGCCCAGATCTTCGGCACTTATTTTCAAAGCCAACTTAAGGTGCTGTGTAGTTTGATTTCAGATTTTATGCCGTACGTTAACGTTGTACACCGTTTAGTATTTGTCGGTTTTAAGTGAAAAAAGACAGCTCGGTTCAGACGGTACTTGAACTCGTGAGCTTTGTCTACAAAGGACAAAACTACATTATTAAGTTTTTCGTGTATAGCACACGGTTTTCGCTTTTTGGAGCCGCGTGTTCGCTTGTTTTTACAACACATGGCTCGCACAGTTAGACCCGGGTCATAAGAGACCTGTCGTAGCCTGTTAATGATACACCAACTTACTTTCTTTCTGTAACTGTCTGCTTTTGTGGGTTCGTAGTCCTCGACGAACTCATCGTACATGAACTGCAAGGTCAATGCGGACTTGCCTACGCCTCCAGAGCCCACCATAATGACCTTGTGCAGCGTTGGCTGCGCCGCCGGCTTCTTCGACATGTTGGCCGGACTTACGAGACACGAGCACTGCAACAAGAATTACAAAATCGATCACAAATGATTTCTTTTCAAAGGAAGGTCCTAACTAAGCAAAAATATATAATGTTTCTTTTAAAAAAACAAACAACTTAAATGACTAAACTTAACTAACATTTTGATCAGATTAAGTCATTATGAACGGCAGTAAACTGAACCAACTGTAAGATCGATATAACAATTACCTAATGACCTAGATGGAAAAGCAATTACTAAACATTGACGTCATCAGCATCACCACTAGACAGAAAAGAATTGCAGGAGTAATATCTACGTCATTTGGATGATCTCATCTAAAGATTCAGATTAATTTATTGCGAAAATTACAATTACGAGCATTAGAGATGTTGAACAATGCATGGGTGATAAGTTTCTACCAATAGGCATGTCGAAGTGACCGCCCACAACATGTTACGGTTAACATACACACAAGACAAGAATTGGTCAAGATTGTAACTTTTGATAAAGTTCCTCCTTGAAATAGCGCACTTCCCAAAAACACTATGTACCAAGACGCTGTGAAATGGATTGCTGGTATTAGATTATTTGCCAATAGTAACTCTCAAATAACCTCGAAAGAACTCTATCACAGTCCGTCGTGAGCATCGTCTCCATGGTGGATCAGAAAATCACTGTGGCATAACCTTAATCGTTTACTGGTAAAACTATCAGATGGTGAAGATTGGTACAAATTCCTCCATGGAAATTTTGACAAAGCGCCTCTAGCCCAAATTCAGTGAATATTGTGCTATGCTACCTTGAGCCTCAACGCATCCAGCTGTGATGAGCTGATTTGATTCATTAATGCTACGAGATCAAGACAATTGATAAATAACCTTACATATTTATAAATACATGCATTTGATGTGACCATCTATCCAGGATTTAAAACTCGGCAACAGCATATCTATCACTACCTAAAGCTATCACTACTCCACTAAGGCTTCACCATTAGTTACCAAAATGGTGTGCTTTGATTTCCATGAAACACAAATTTCTTTGAGCCATTAACTACTTATACGGGAATTTAAACGATTATGTAAATTTACTAGTTTAAAGTGGAACACACGAAATGTTTCTATAACTTTGGCGTATTTCATCATGGTCGAAACGTTACATATGGCACAATTTATGGGCAGTTAACCCAATTATGTTAATATTGTGTGTATGAGATACTTTTCAGCCAAATTTGCCCAGTATACATAACAGTGTATTCAATTTTATCAACCAATATTGTATGAAGCTCATTAAATTCTAACAGAAAACAGGATGTGAGAAGATCTTTCTAAATATATCGGTCAATAAATGACGGATTATGTTGAACCGCGGCTTTGAGAATCCTTCTTTGAAGTCATTAATATAGTTATCGGAAGCAATTCAATATTTCGTTTCAATAAAAACATGCTAAATTCCGATGATTAATAAGTAATTTAATCTAAATCGGTGACAACAAACAACAAATAGAATATATGCACCGATAAGGATTATATTGTTACCTCTTTATGATGTAGCGATAAGCGCCTAGATAACATAGTTATCCAATATATTAAATGCAAGAATTGTCACTTAAAATTTCGAAACAATTTTGAAAAGCCATTAGTATGCTAACTTTTTCTAAATTTAAATTTTTAAAGTGGAAAAAATTTTTAGTCACGAGTTGGACTCGAACCAGCGTCTTAAGGCCTATGGTGTGCTTAAGACGTAAAGAGGTGGATTAATTCGTCAGTTACGAGCAGGTCACGGTGGTGTAGTTGGTAACGCGTCTGGTGCGTTGAACCTGAAGACGCAGGTTCGATTCAGCTCGTGACTGAATAATTTTTCCACTTTAAAAATTTAAATTCAAATATTTCGATTTACTTTCTCAAAAATTTTCAAAATTTTCCTTTACCTATTTCCCACAAGAACGTGATCCCAGAATAAAAACTAGGCTATGTCTAAATCCATTGTGTCAGCTATCTCCAAAACAAATTGAAAAATGCCACAAATAAAGTAGTGTACACCAAAGTCACATAAGGAATAGTTGTGTAAAATATCATGATTTCTAAACCCAGTCGTTTCAGCGTGGGCTGATCGACCAATCAGTTTCTACTTTTTATAAAAATAAGTTACTGAAATCAGCTCGTCGTGATTGGTCGACGATAGTGCTTTTCCTTTCTATGTAACGGGGTTTACATGTCCAACAGTATGAACGGCATTTTAAGTGTGAAACTACATTTCCTTTGTATTACACAGTTATTTCATTTCATCTTACGAGATCTACAAATGAATTTGTCACGCGAAGTACAACGCTATCAACAGCGGTGACCAATTTAAAAACGGTATTTACTATTTATTTATCAGTCACGCCTTTCCTCCTCAAAAGGGTGGCAGGGGCATACCATACGCCTACATTTTACAGTGTGCAAATATTTATTATGTATTTTTGTACTTTTGGACAAGTGAACAAACTGCTTCCTAATTCCTGCAATTAGATACGAATTAAATACGAACGAATAGTTCTCGAAATCCCTTCATATTGATATCCTTGTGCTAGGCTGGTGTATGCGAGTGCGAGACTAATATCGCTCGTAAACCGACCGTATAAGATTAATTGTTAACTGAGGCAGTTAAATCTTGTTCCTCGTTCCTCTTGGTAATAAGTTGGGATTACGTCCTATGTCTGTGTGTTGAAAGTATTGTATTTTTAACCGATTCCAAAAAGGAGATTTTTTTTATGTCAATTCGAGTGAAAGTTGTTTTTTTTTTTCACTTTTTATTACTATATCATTCCGCTATTTTTTTCCTTGATTTTGATGATGTTTTTTTGTTTGATAGGTCTGGGTAGGTCTCACTTCAGAGATCGAAATTGATTTAGCACTTGTTGACAAAATCAACAAGAACAAAACACAGATAATGTTTTGATAGAAGTTCCCTTCAGCAAAACTAAAAAATACACTTCCTTCCTATTTTTTAATTTAAGTTTGACAAAAGATAGCCATAGCAGCTATCCAACGAGGTAATGCCGCAAGTGTATTTGGGCACCTTTGCATAGGGTATGGTAAGGGGTGAGTTATTCAGTAGGGAATATGGGTGGGTTCGTGACATTCACGTGACACTTTTGTATGTTATAATAATAGTATCTAATAAATTGTAATTTGTGAACTACTGGTTTATATTATTTAAAGATGTATTTAACTAATTTAAGTTTGTACAAAGTACTCGATATTTATAGTCTCGTGCCAGAATTTGTTTAACATGGAAAAAAAGACATGCGTTAAATTATCGGTCTAAGTAAAGAAAGGTAAAACGTTGATTATTTCTAAATGATACCAGTATGTGGAAAAGAATACTTATCAGTTGCTTGAATGTGTAAATAAGCAATTTTTAGGATTTCCATAAAATATGGAAACATTATAGTTTCCATTTTGCCATACCTGTCTGTCTGTCCGCTCAGGGGGTACAACAATCCTCTTCCTAAAATAATTATTATATAATAAATAAGTGTGTAGGAGAAAACCACGACATCATATTATATTTAAAATGCGGAATATTACAAAATCAAAATTAAAATCAAAAATAATTTAAGTATTAAATAATTTAAGTGGAAGCGCTCGTGGCCCCGCGGTCTCAGTGTTCTGTAAACGATCACTGAGTTACGCAACTTTCACTATGGCTGGTCCTCGGATGGGTGACCACTTTGTGGCATTTACATTTGCGAGCGTTTCCGTGCTTCGGAAGGCACGTTAAGCCGTTGGTCCCGGTTACCAGTAAAATGGCAGTCGTTAAGCCTGGTTGAAGGCCTTATGGGCGGCTGGTAAAAGTTCAAAAAATAAAAAAAAATATCTTTATTTTGCATAGACCATTTTAACGGCGCTTACAAAATGTCATACACTTGTTTAAAGATAAATTTAATATTTTTAGAGTGACCACCGGTTCGGAACGCGGCCCACCTGAGAAGAACCGGCAAGAAACTTAGGAAGGCTTTTTTTTTTGATGGCCTATTTACAATTTAATATTATTTTACTTTGCCAGCAGATCATTTTCAGGCGTCCCTGTCCTGCAAATAGTCTGTAACGGAGTAAAAACCTTTTTCACAAAGCTTGTTTTTAATAAACTTTTTAAATTTATTTAAAGGTAAATTTCTCAGGTCACAGGGAAGCTTGTTGTAAAAGCGTATACAGTTACCCTGGAAAGAATCGCCAATCTTATGTAGTCGACTGTGGTGGACTGAAAGATTATTTTTATTTCTAGTGTTTATATTATGTTTATCACAGAGTTTAGAAAACTGTGATAGATTTTTCTGGACATACATAAGATTGGCAAAAATGTATTGTGATGGTACGGTTAGAATATTTACTTCTTTGAATTTTTCTCGGAGAGAAACTCTGGGGCCCAAATTATAAATAGCGCGTACAGCCCGCTTTTGTAGAACAAAAATAATATTTAAATCTGCAGCACTCCCCCAAAGGAGAATACCGTAAGACATAATACTATGAAAATAGCTGAAGTAAACCATTCTAGCCGTATCCACATCTGTTAGAGTCCTGATCTTTTTTACAGCGTATGCAGCCGAACTTAATCTAGAGGCTGTCTTTTCTATGTGTGGGCCCCACTGTAAATTGGCATCAATAGTTATACCGAGGAACACAGTTGATTCTACAAACTCTAACACTTGTCCATTCAGTTGAACATTGGCTGCAACTTGTTTTACATTTGGTAGAGTAAATTTTATACATTTAGTTTTATTTTCATTAAGGCAAAGATTATTTGAGCTGAACCAATGAACTACTCTTGCAATTGCATTGTTTACATCGTCATAGTTATCTAATTGTCTTTTAATTTTAAAAATTAATGAGGTGTCATCTGCAAACAAAACACTCCTATTCCTGTCCCCTACATAAAATGGTAAATCATTAATATAAATGAGGAACAAGAATGGCCCAAGTATCGAGCCTTGCGGCACACCCATTGTAACCATGGATCCTACAGAACGTGTACCATTAATATCGACCCTCTGTATTCTATTGTTCAAATATGAAGACAGAAGGTCGAGAGCTTTGCCTCTTATTCCATAGTGGTGTAATTTTTTGCACAGCGTTTCATGTTGAACGCAATCAAAAGCCTTTGATAGATCGCAAAATATACCTAATGCATCGTGCTTGTCTTCCCAAGCTTCATGAATACATTTTAATAACTCAACACCAGCATCGGAAGTTGAGCGCCCTTTCGTAAACCCAAATTGATTCGCATGGAGTATTTTATGACTATTAAAATGGGATAGCATTTGATTCAAGATTATTTTTTCAAATACTTTGCTCAAAGTTGGCAGCACTGACACTGGTCGGAAATTAGACGGCTCTGTAGCGCTGCCAGCCTTGAACAAGGGAACGACTTTGCTGTGTTTCATTAAATCAGGAAATGTACCACTAGAAACACAGTCATTAAACACAGTTGCTAGATGGGGCGCAATTACCTCAATTATACATGATGCAGTTTTGACCGATAATCCCCAAATGTCCGCGGTTTTCTTAATTTCGATACATTTAAATGTTTTTACAATGTCCTGAGCACAAATACTGTGAATACAAATGCATCCCTGCAACAAAGAACAGATTCTTCTAATAAAAGTTCAGCGGAACTGGAAGATGCTTGGAGAGATTTTGTTGTCAATATAGGTACATTTTTGAAAAAATGTTCCAACTCCGTAGCCACTTCCAGGTCCCCTGTAACATGGCAATTTTTGTTTTTTTTTTTATTTATTTATTTAATTTAAGTATTACATTTTTTTTAGTTTCAAATTAAATATTCTAACGGACGACCATTCGGACCGGTTCACTCACTGTGTCAAAGTAATAAAATGAAAACCTTTAAAAAAAATCCCGGCTAGGTTTTTAGCTGGTTCGAGTCCGGCATGACATCCGAGGGGATATCCACACGAAAAAAAAGGGTACTTTCCTTACGTGCAAAACGGGGCTGCTATTTTTACTTCTCGTCTACCCCAGGTGTGTGGGTTTATAGTTTGAAGGTTCTTTCCAAATATTGTAATTTTGCTATTCACACTGTAGGTATAAAAGTAGTACATTTTTATTTTGTACAAGTAAACAGCTACAGAAACCTAATTATAGGTGGGATATTTGTCGGTTTTATTTCAATATTATATAACATGGCTAGTGGTTAGTACATTATTCTAGACATCAAGTTGGATCGTGGATTGTGAATATACAATGAAGGTCGCTAAAGAGACACTAAAGAAACAAACAAAATGGTTTAAACCTATTAATGCGGAACACTGATTGACAAAGAAAAATGTGTTATGCATGTAAATAGGCTGCCACAAGGGAAGCTGTGCTGTGTATTAACAGATGCATCACGTTTATTTATACGACTCAGATGCCAAAGTACCACTTCATTGAACGGGACAGTAAATTAAATACTACATTGAATCGTCAGTTTCCAAGAAACCATCAAAGCTAGACTTTAAATTTTTGCGTTATCACTATGAGATAGATGTGTTTGATAGATAAAAGATATTATCTTTAAGGCTACCGCTTGCACGTTGCACTTCATCAAAATTCACTAATTAAAAATGCTTATAAAACTGGTACCGAGGTTTCTGATTGTTACTGAAACCCAGTTCGGTAGTTTTTTTTATTTTATTGATTCAGGGCCTTCTTAACAAGTCAATGAACTAGGTTCGACTAGCGTACGTCCGCGACTCCAACAACTTATAAAATTTGATAATACCACAGGAACGTGTTTTACCTGGAATACAAGTATTCTATGCAACCTAACCTCCAGGGCAAATAATATATCTATTTACTAAATACAGCCCAACTGGTTCCACCTACTGTTGACTGATTGAGTATGAAAGAGCCAAAATAGCCCAATTTGCCAATCAAACCTTTAGACTCCTTTTAAGAATTTTGAAAAAACCGCTTACTTCCTCTAAACAGAGTCAGACTCTCTCTCCAGTCATTATTATTCTGTACGATTCGGTACGACTTTTTATCTATATATTTATACCTATATTTATTAGCCATAATACGTTATCCACCAACAAAGATTCTTATAGCTAGAGCAATCAGATAGCAGACTTCTTTTCAATCAGTTGCGAAACGACTTGAGAATTGAAATGTTCTGCTAATGTTAAGAAAATCCATCCATACGCGTCCTTGTCCACTCGACGCAACGATACATATCTACTGATAATAATACCTCAAGACGCGTAAAGAATGTGTAATCATGTGGGCGATTTATATCCAGACCACGTATCACGAGTTTCAGTCATCGACAGTATAAATTATACTGTTAGATGTCCTGCTCCAAACAACGGGATTTCTCCATTATAAAACACGCCAAAAATTTGGTACACTGCAGATAATGAAATTCTTTCACGGAGATTAAAGAAACGGCAGAAGATAGACAATTTGATAAAAGGGCAATTATAAGAAAACTGCGCAATGGATAATACAATCATTAATAGCAAGGCCAGTGAGGACATTTCAGAGCAAATTTAGAATTCAGACGTTAATGATCAGTTCTTTGACTGGCTATATTCTACAGTTTTGGGAGAGAAATCTACCGCAGTGATGTCCTTACACAGCTGCAACCGAAAATAGATTGCTTCCTCCAATTAAAGTTAAAATAGAAACTACCACAGACGGCGGATCATCTTGTTAAAAATGAAAATTTTCTTTTATTACTGACTTGAAGTTATTATAGACTTCCCGATACCAAACGACAGTCTTAGGAATACTAAAAAAATTATCAAACAAAACTGAAAAAGTAACCATTATGTGTTAGTCTTAACTAATATAAACAAGAATATATTTTTTAGTTTTTATTTTGAATTTGCAATATTCCGCTTTTTAAATATAGTATGATGTCGACACGTGTTTCGCCTAGGCACGAGGCTGTCAGGCATGTCAGGTGTATGACAGCTGTCAAGTAGTCTTAAGGATTGAGGATGCCTCGTGGCAGATTAAGCCATGTGACGCCTGATTTAATTAGTTATTATAAACAAACTGCTATAAAAAGAATTAATTTTACAATGAAAAGTGTGCCCATGAATTGTATTGCCAGGTTCTTTCTCAGGCTCTACCTATTGTCTTGCGAATCTAGCGTACCTAAATGTAGAAGCAATAATCTTGACGTTAATAAGTATTACTTTGTGACCTACATGAATATGGATACTTTCGTTATTTGTCGTGCAAACCTTGTCTTGAATTACAAGCGAAGTCGTGATCAAAAGCTTTAGTTAATATTGTTACAAAAATGGCGTATCTCATTATATCATCTCCAATATTACGAGTTTCAATTATCAATCATAATGATTGATAGCAGGGACCTATCATATAGTGAAAACCATCCCAGTGGCAATATTAATTTGATACGGAAAGGAAAATGGATGGATGTGTATTAAAGTTACAAACACTTAAGTATCATTAAGAGGAGCCCTAAATGGCCCATTTTTCACTTGTAATAAAAGTACTTATTACGTACCATGTCATGGAATTCATTAGTCAATTATCTAATTGATCAAAGGCCACACAAGCAGCAGACTAATTGTATACCGCCCAAGTTATGTTCGTGACCTGCCTTTGTTCTTATGGCTTAAATACGTAAATTTATTATTCAACCTTCATCTCCTGAAGTACATCCCCGTTAATTCCATGTCAGATACCTTAAATTCTAGTCCTGAAATGTGTTTAGCGTTACTGAACCTTGGCATTATGGAGCGTAACGGATTCACTCCTGATTACGCGTTAATAAAATACTGGAAATACAGTTGTTTACAAAACAACGTAAAGCTCTATGATTGCCTTGCAAAAAGTAGTAAATAATCGTCTCCAGGACTGCGACCTATCTCTGTACTAAAATTCATCAAAATAGGTTCCGCGATTTAGGTAGGAAAGCGTAACAAATAAACTGACTACGTTAATATTTTCCCACCAGTTCCAACCCCTGCTCCGTAATAAGAAGCCCTACTAGTTAATAGGATCAAACAAGTTCAAATGGTAGTTACAGATGAGTTTACTATGACTCACACGCATATATAAAAAACTTATCAACAAAGGATGAATCACAACTCACACAGCACAAGCGACTCATCCGTTTCTGTAGCCGGCCCATGATACGATAGATGATAACACACAGATCTCACGAAAAACACTGAACTGAATTTTGTTAAAATCTTTACACGCCACACACGTCCGTCCTTTCAGAGTCTGGATACGAAATGTGTCATGCATAGTTATCGTAGTCGTCTGTGGTGAATAGTTTTTACCGCCATCTGTAGTTAGGGATTTCCTTGTAATATAATGTAAATAATATTTATATTTAATTTATAATGTAAGAACTACTGAATGGAGTTTAATAAAAGTTTACAATAATATAGCTTATACATCAGAATAACACATAGGCTACTTTCTATCCCGGGAACAAGCTCCTGTGGGGAACGGGAAAACTTCTCTATGCGGGTTAAGCCGCAGGCGTCAACTAGTTTTTTATAAAACAAGTCCTCGTAGCCAGACGATCACTGCCTTAATGAAACTTAGGTCCGCTAGGACTGGTCCTAAAATGAGAGACCGCTTTGTGGCATTAACAAGCGTTTCCGTGCTTCGGAAGGCGCCTTAGCCGGTTGTGAGCAACATGGCAATCGTTAAGTCAAATCGAAGGCATAATGGGCGATTCAAAATATTTGACTTTATTGCAATAAGCTCATCACATATTACTTGGTACAATTTAATTCATTTTTTTTATTTTTTACAAAATACATACGTATTGTATAGGTACCTCTTTTTTTATACCACTGAGGTGGCAGACAAGCATACGGGGCACCTGATGGAAAGTGGTTACCATAGCCTATGGACGTTTGCAATACTAGAGGTGCAGCACTCGCGCTGCCGACCTTGATCTAATCTACCTTGTCTCTAGTAGAGAGCGCGCGAGTGACTTTGATTCCTTGCTCTGTTTGGGGTACAGGTCACCCACAGAAGAGAGCCGGGGCCGTCAGAACGGTTGACTCTTGGTGCTCGCCTTGGCAGGCGGTCCGGAATTATATAGCGCTCGGTGGGAGGGCTGTGCCCTCTGATAGTGTGGGCTGTGCTTAAAGACAAACAAGTCTACGCGTCCTTTGACACCGGACATCGTTCGAAAGTCGCTAGACCGGCGATGGCTACCCTTGGCGTCAGTTCTGGACACTGACGCAGGGAATTCAATCGCGACATAACCTTACGTAATATGTTGTAGGATAACGTCGTTGTCTGCAGTAAACTTGTGACGACGACGGCTGGTAGCTCTCAGCCCTCTGCCTGCCCTCTTTACGTGGAGGCCTGACTCGAGGCCCCTTCTTCACAACCTGCGAGTCTCTTTAGAAGAAACACTTGGACCTTCAACTTTTCCCCCGGTTTCCCTGGCCTTATATTAACATCAATTAAATTATTTTGCCATTTCCTCTTTTACCTTTTCTTTTAAGTCGGGACTCTTCCAGATCTGGTGATAGTTTCCTCCTTGACCTTACCTCTTCCCCTCCCGGGAAAATGTAATGTTACACAGGCTAATCTTAGTTTAGAAAAATAATTATAATACTAGCAAACATTTCTTCCGAGGCATTCCGACCGGTCGTTAAAGTAAACAAAACTTCACACCTTTTTAAAAAAATTGACATCAACACGTTTATTTTTGACACGGGGAATGCTTTTACTCGCCATCAGCTGCAGGCGCAGCAGGAATGGTGTGTGGACTCCCGGCCTATGGGGGAGGTCCTACCCACTAAACCCCGCGGTGTTCCGCCTTCTTCCCAACCGGGGCGCAGTATAGGCCTATGGGCTATTCACCCTCAAGGGAATACCCCAATATGAGACTCTCCGCGGGGGGCTAGATGTGCTGCCCGCCAAAAGGTCAGCACATCTAACCCCCGCCCCCGCCCATGAGCTTGGGCGCCCGTCCTAAGCAGTAAACACAGCGAGCGTGTGCTCAGACGTGTCCACAGCGCCGCTAGGGCCGTGACGGCACACGAAATCCGGCTCTACACCCACCAGCTCACACCGGTATTTGGCAAAACAGCCATGACCTGTGAGAAGCTGGGTGAGATGGTACGTTGGAGTACAGTGTGACCTCTCTACTCACTGCCGTAGGACGGGCCGAACGGCCGAAGTTGGAAGCGCAGAGGGAGTCCGCCCAAATAGGCGCTCCATAGAGCGCCTTGGATAGCACTTCAACATCGTAGAGAATGACATCAATACGTGTAATATTATACTATAGATACGACTTTCAACAAAAACAAGTGAAAGTTGTTCGAAGGATTATATAAGCAATTCGATATTTGTATCGGAATACGCTTAGCCTTACACAGTATGTAAATGACATCTCGCTTCGACGCTGCGCAGGCGCAGCTGATAAGCAGTGAACTATTTTTATACGTTAAATGCATATAACAGGAATATTTACAGATAACCTTTATAATATTCATATACAACTTAAATATTTTTTATTAAGCCTCATAGACGGGATCGTATCGAGAAAACTAAATATTACAATATATATTTCGTAGAAAAGATAATGGTAAATTATTATTATAGTGAAGCCGCATAATTAATCACATGATACATTATTATGGTATAGGAATGCATAGTTGACAAACAAACATCGGATCATTCACGTCGATAACAATAGATTTTCCTATTGCGTGTCCCCAAAGTATAATCGCTAATGAATAATAAATTATCCAATACAATAAAAACATTGAGCGACATCGTCGCGTGGCACCAGCTTATCGCTTTCCAGTACAAACACCTGTGACAATTAGTTCGAGCGAGTCACAAACAAATCTAGTTGTGGTAAAGTTTATCCGTTCCAGTTTTCCATAGGACCTTGTTCCCGGAATATTAATAGTCTATAGCACTCAGAAATAATATAACTTTCTAACAGCAAAAGGACTTTTAAAATAGGTTAAGTAGATCCAGAGATTCAACTTCTGGACATGCAGAGGCATTTCATACGCCCCACAGAACATGAAAGTAGTTAGAGGCCGCCAGTCGGACACATTAACATGGCATATAATTTTTTACAATTACAACACCTAATTTAGGTACTAGTCATCGCAACTATTACAAATAAACTTACAGTTATAGCAATATGAATGGTTTCCACAGCGATTTCATCTATTTTAATTATTCAAATATATAAAGGCCGCGCAACTCTCATAAAGTGCCTGGTCAAGAAGGCCATTATTACCCTGACAATTGCATTTCATCACATGTAATTGGTGACGAACCGTGAGGAGAGAGACATGAGCAGGTGGCAGGTTACACAGGAGTATGGAGATTGTGGAGAGGGTGGATTGTTTTGAATTTATAATTTTACTCCACCAACCTTACTTAATAAAAGACCAGAAAGATCAGCAATATGCGACATCTTTCTCTTCTCTCAATCCCCAGGTCAGCAATAGATCGAGAGGACAGGGTTGGAATAGAATTGGTACTCACACAGGTAAATGCTAGTAAGCAGATGGAGAAAGTGGGATACAAAGTGGCAGATTTTGATAAAATGAAATTCAAAATGTACGTCTGTTTGACATGTGTACATAATATGAGATAATAATTTCACGAGTGCTGATAAACGCTTGCTAAGATAGTTGTTAACAAGCTAGTTAAGTGTGTTCCAAACGTCTTTAGGATACGGTAACCAATTTCGAATATGCCGTATGCTAGTCTGCCACATCAACAGTATATAAAAGTGTGATTAGTGTTAGTTCCATATAAAAGGCATTTATGGAAGTTAATGCAAGTCAAACTTAAAACAAAAGTAAATTGAACTAGGAGATCCATGTTGTGCTAATAATAATTTGTATGTTTGGGTAGAGAAACCTTAAGATCGCCGAGACCCAATCCACAGACCTGTCTATGTGTGAACAATGTGGTCAGGTACCAAGGTGATCCAGAGAAAATCAGATGGCATTTGCTCCGATACAACAAAAACAAAAAACCGCTGCGAATTGTACGTTTTTCGATGACTGGACATTATGAGTATTGGGCATTTTGTGCAATATAGCTCAAAATGCTTCATGCGCGCAAAAATACGGCTATAACACGTTTGTTGTATGGGAGGCCCCTTAAATATTTATTTTATTTTGTTTTTAGTATTTGTTGTTATAGCACCAACACAAATACGAGTACATCATCTGTCAAAATTTCAACTATACTATAGCACATGGTACCGTAGCTATAGGCCTATTAATGGTGCTGTGGAGTTGGAGGAACGTATTCCCTTTGCGCATACATTTGGGGACATAAAGACGTAAGTACACATCACGTATCGAAATACTAACGGTGCGCGTTCCTTTCGCGACAACAATGGCATTTCTATTTTCAGTCGTCACTTCGTCAGGCATCACGTTCAATCACGCACACAGGCCAAATTTCAATCAAAAGGATTCCGCCAGCCATCGTATTTTATTTATACACACGCACACATATTTATAATGTTACTTATACTAATTTATTTGTGTAAGAAGCAGTTGAGTAAATGTTAACGGTAAGAAGACACCCTTGCTTAACCGTACCAAGTAGTATTGACCAAACACCAAACTGCATTGCATTTATATTTTTGCGCACTGGGTAGTTTTTTGACTGCCTCGGTAGCGCAGTGGTGAGCGACTGCCGCGACTGAGGTCCCGGGTCGATACCCGGGTCGGAAAAAAATATTAGTGTGATCCACAAATGTTTGTTTACCATGTATAATATGTATGTATTTAAAAATATATAAGTATGTTTATCATTCTTCTGGATCCCATAACATCAGTTTATATTAGCTTACTTTGGGCTAGACAGCAGTAGGTAAAAAAGAAAAGTCCCACAATATACGGAGATATCTCGGTGTGAAAGTGTATATATTAATTTTAGACACAGTTTCAAATAATATGCTGAGAAGACAGGCATCTATCTGTCTGTGCTGATTTGGTTGTTCTGTGCACAAACGCTTCGTTACATTGGGTCCTGTTATTGGTGGGTTAGATTGGTACTAGAAGTATTAGTAAGCGATATCCTCTATTGCCACTAGTTCCTTTGACCAGTTTGATAACTACTAGACATAACATGAACATAAAAGAGACAGGATAGCTGCTGGATTTGTATGAATGTGTACTCGTATGCCCTGTTTTTGTCGGTTGTTGCCAAAACGTCATCGCCAACGAACTCTCCATATTGTGTAAAAAATGTTTCACTCCAAATTACCACCTATTACGTGGGACAGGTAAATCCACACGGTGAAAAGTGGGCATATAATATGCCTCTGCCACCCCTTCGGGGATAAGGCGTGATGGATATTTATTTATTTTATTTACTCCAAATTAAGTTGAAAGTAAAGTCATATGAAGGCAACCATTGCTAATTATATTGTACACATAAACATATACCTTATTATACGTCATCCTGATGAAAAGACAGACATAATGCTAGCTCCAGTTAGCTATGACACAAATATTGAGCACTTTCAGCTGAGTATCCTACAAATATTATAAACGCGAAAGTTTGTAAGAATAGATGTTTGTTACTCTTTCACCCAAAATCTACTGAATGGATTTTGATGAAACTTTACAATAATATAGCTTACACATCAGAATAACACATAGGCTACTTTTTATGCCTGTGGAAAACGGGAGCGGGAAAACTTCACCACGCGTGCGGAGCCGCGTGCGTCAACTAGTAATGAATAAAGAGCTGCTTGGTCGGTTTCGAAACTACGAATACTAGTAGCACTAGGATTTTGTCATCGGCGGACCGAAGGTGAAAGGAAAGAAGTAGAATCGAAACCACTTTCAGTACCTGTGAAGACGAAAAAGAGAAACTTTTCTCCGACCCATAGAACTTGATAACCTCATAGAGGTGGTCAGAGTGTTGAAGGATAATGATGGTACTAAGATGCCAGTGACATACATCGTACATACATACAAACTCATAACAAATTAACGCACAGATATTAGAAATCAAAGATTGTGCTAATCGGCGGAAATCCTCACTAGATTAATAAAAGCTATAACTGACAGTTATAGCTTTTATATAGTAGTAGTTATACATACCTACATACGCCAGAGCAATGACCAAAAATATTCTAATATAATTATCAGCAGTAAAGGTCACGTTAGTAGAGCGGCACACCGGGTCGCCATGATACGGCCGTGAGTCACGGGCCAGTAACCCGCATAATTTCATCAAACTACCTGTTTGAGCTCAATTTGCAGTGTATGTCTGGAAGTTGACGGGTCCAGCAGATTGATCACAAGCCACACGGTAGGAATTCTGGTGTCGTTTTGGTCGATCGCATGCCAATCGGTGTTGCTGACAGTGCATTCCCAGATGAACATTATTTCCAAGTACGAGACTAGGTGCTGCCTCCTATACAGCGGTAAAACAGGCTGATGTTCGTTGAAAAGAGAAAACATTTTATGACTGAGCTTGACCGGAAACGTTTCGCAGTGGCAGATCAAATCAAGTTTGAAACTGGATCGAAACAAGCGAAAGAGACGTTTAAACTAAAGTAATCTCCTCTCATCACACTCCGCAATACACCCCTTCCGCTGCTGATCTCGTTGATTTTAATGCCATGATAATCGCTTAAAGAAGGGTAAAACGCTTCAATAGTAGAAGAGTATTTTTTATTACACGCTTTATATTAGCTTCACCTCTCTTTAAACGGCCACATTTCGTTCAAACTTTGTAGATTTATCGAGGACAGATGACAATACGCTAATTTGATAAAATTATTCTATTTTTCAATTTGTAAATTTTTATTTTTGCGGATTCCTATATGAAGTGAGCTTTTTTTAGTTTTGTTAAACTATTATACTATTACGATTTATACTGTTTCCATTGAAAAAGTACGTGATTATCTGAAGCATTTTTTAGGATAACTATAAATAAACTACCGAATTAATTATTGTCGGTGAAAAGATTATTACATAGCAGCGAAAGTAATGTAGTCGGCTGCTGTTGGTATGTTTCGGTAGTGGATAGCCACACTATACTAAATATTTGATAATTGGGCTTGGAAATTCTCTGTAAAATGTTTGACCTTTTACAGACGAGAGACTACCAACCTGAGGCAGTAGAGGAGACAATGAACCTTAGGCAGGGTAATCGAGAGATGTCTACGAAGCAGATCAAGGATATTAACGAAAAACTTTTAATTAAACCCCAATTCTCGCAAAAAAAAAAATGTAATAAAACTAGTCGATACCTTTTAATAAAATATTCCTCGTCATGTCATCATCGTTCAACTTAGATCGTCTAACTTATTAGTTAGACGGTCTAAGACGTTAAATGAAGTTCCATACTAACAAGGCTAGCAACTTGGACCACGTCATGTTACTTTCGGTAGTTAACAATTTATGAATATTAGACGGTGCAGTTCGATAGATACCTAACTTGTCGTCCGAGAATTTGCTCTCAACACCGATACGCCGCCAGTGGTCCGGTAACGGTTCAAGGTATACAAACTAGAATAAAATACTACAATGACACAACTACGAGGTTAAGTGCGCTAAATGGAATAAATAAATTAGTCTAACTTTTATCGTCATAAAATTGGTTCGTCATCGACTTATACTCATACAAAAAGAGGGCGGCCGCCAATAAGGAGACAAGCACATCTCCATTTTGACCTAACCAATCGATAAGGACGGGTTAGTGGAGGTCTATACCAAATGACACATAATACAACTCAAGACCTGATTAATTACACTGTGTCGCTCAAAAGTATCGAATGTGTTATCATAGTGCATTTCACTTCATTTCTCCGTTCTTTCCACGTGTCATCACTAATTGACACCCCCAGTGCTGTCATGGGGAATCTCTTCTCCCCAGTTATATCAGTAACTTTATACCCTTTCACATAAGCATATTCCAATGGAATATTATTTGGGAACTGTTGCATCAACTATTCCGTCTGCTGATCAGTACTGCAAGTCTTTGACATGGTGTCAAATACAATATACTCGTAATGTCATCGCATATTCGACACCTGCAATATGTAGAAACCTACTTATTTCTTGTTTAAATTTGTACCCGCATGTAACGCTTTCACGTTGGTGTATTTATACATACCAAAAATACGCAATTTTTATGGTTACACTGAATACCATTACCTATTGTAAGTAGAGTCCAGTACATGCACACATAGGCGCACAAAGAAAGTAAAAGTTTATTATAGTTTCGGTTCATGTACGCGCTAATTATATTTCCGTTTACCTAAAAAAATTAAAATTTATATATGTATACAACTATGCACAATATGACCACTACCGCGTAATTTTCGGATTACGAATTCGGAATAATTTGCATTTGTTTATTTCGGCGCAGGCATCATCAATAAGCTCGCGCTATTAACTAAAGTCCCGTCGAACTAAGTGGGTCAAGCGCATCTACTGAATGAGGTCTGATGTGCTGTCCTATTTCTCATTTAACATGGCTTAGGTGCAAGCTGAGACTGATAGTCTGCTTTTCTAAACTTTCGAACTAGTTTTGGTCGCTAAGTAAAGTATGTCATATTGCAGCGGTTTTATTGAATTCGTAATGAGGAACTCCGAAGGAGGAGCCGAAAGAACTGCCTAGATAAATTTGCAGTGGGTGTGCCAGTGCTAGTGAAATAGACGGTCACGGAAAATATTGAAGTAGCAACCACGTACCGGAAAACACAGTATGGGTAGGTGTCATAACGGTTGAGGGAGCTCACTGGATGTCGAAGGGGCAGGACCACGATAGTGTGGGTATTTTGAAATAGCCGGCAGTGGGCGTCAATTGTCTGAAATGATGAGTGAAAGTTTAGTTTGTCACTACTTTAAGTATGAACAATGCATGCCAGAGAAGAAAATTCTCATCACACTTCCTCACTTATCAGCTAACCATATCTTATGATACACATTTTATCATTAGCATTTTTGTCCCACATTTCGAGCCCATTGCTATGTTGCATGCATTTATTAAATAAATTTCAAGCCACCTTTTAACTTCGATTAATGACTGCCATGTTAGCATAGCATATAAACACTCGGAAATGGAAACCACCATAAATGGATGATGGAAGACGCTTAATACAGTGATTGTTTACAAAAATTTAAGTTACCGTGGCTACAAGTGCATCTAATAATTTTTGGTCACTTTAGAATCCCTTGAAGCACAAAACAATTACAAAGGAATTGTACCATAGATTTGGAATAATAAGAAGTGGCACATAAGGCAGACTAACAGTCCATGCAGAAAATATAAAGTCATATTAAAAACACCTGCCAGGCTCTAAATCCAGGATTGATTTGGAAGCAACTGGGAAGACACTAATGTGAAGATGTGGGAATAAAAATTAATTTTAATTCCCGTACTGTGCAGGGAGGGTAAAAAAGGAAGGTTGGCAGACCATACAAGCGCTGGGTGGATGATATAATCTAAATAACAGGAGAACAATGTGAAAATTGCCCAAAATTGGAGAAAGCCTTCACCCAGAGGAATTCATAATTAAATAGAACATTATTAACCCAACTAACATAGCATACACTAAAATAACAAATAAGATTTTCAATAACAATACTAACCTTAATTCAAATATAAATCAAGTTATGAAATAAAACATGCTTTATTATTATTATACTGTAAAAAATGCTATGATTTTTTATTATGAGAAGTGCTCGTGGCCCCACGGTCTCAGTGTTATGTAAACGATCACTGAGTTACGCAACTTTCACTATGGCTGGTCCTCGGATGGGTGACCACTTTGTGGCATTTACATTTGCGAGCGTTTCCTTGCTTCGGAAGGCACGTTAAGCTGTTGGTCCCGGTTGCCAGTAATATGGCAGTCGTTAAGCCTGGTTGAAGGCCTTATGGGCGGCTTGAAAATTTTCAACAGCAGGTAGCCATAACCTGTGTCTGTCTATTTCAACACGGCAGTGGGCTCACCACCTATTACATGGGACAGGAATCCACACGGTGAAAAGTGGGCATACAATATGCCTCTGCCACCCTTTCGGGGAAAGGCGTGATGGATATTTATTTATTTATTTTATTTTTTCATTTTGTTGTTACACTATGTGCTTAACAAATTATCTTCGAAAAGTATCCCTGACAAAGCAGTCAGGGAGGGAGACAGGCTTTGTAATCTATGCATACTCTTCTCACTTCTTGCAGATTCATTAATAGTTTCATACATACATGTATGGGTATACAAGTATGTTTGATCTTACTGTTTTTCAAGCAAACTGCTCTTGTGGTCTTGGCTTTTAAGTCTGGGTTCTACCCTGACTCCTTCTATCCTTTACTTTCACTCAATAAATATTTGTTAACCATTCCTCACTCATTCATTTTACACTATATATATGCTATAAAAAGAAACATTTAGCGCAGAGAGAACAAGCAAATAATGTGAAAGGAAATTATTACCTTAAAAATACAACAGTTAATATGACATGTAATATACATTGTTAATGTGATATGTACCTATATGTTGTACACATTCATCACAGTCCCATACTGCAGTCATATAGCAAGTTTAACATTTTGTTATTACACTAGCGGCATTCTATGATGGCAGTTCATTTTATATTTTTGTCTTAGAAAAATAATGTTTTAGATTGACATTAATAAAAAAATCCCTAAAACAAAAAAATTAAAAGAACTTTGCAAGGTATTTTATTTCTTATAAATCAAATCTTTTTGCATCATTGTAATATGTTCAACGGCCACCATAGCGTGCTGCTAGTATAGTTACTTCCTATCTACTGTAATGTTATATTTTACTCATTAACATTTAAAGATTACGAGATATTTATAAAGCCTCACCTCTAAATCCTCTAGAAATTTTGTTGATAGCTGATAAGCTATAGCAGAGAACATCACTGGACACACTCAGCATCGTCTCCAAGCTATGGGAGACGACAGAGAGGCCCCTAATACAAACATTATTATAAATGTTACAGTTATCGCTCAGATTAATGGGTATGGTATAAATTATATTCACTACAATGGATAATTGCAAGAAAATGTCGTAAAAATCAATCAGAGCCGGAGCGTTTCAATGACTCACTGACGTTTCCTGGTTTCTACGCTTGGTACCTCGTAGAAAACACTAACTGTACAACACGCGACCTATAACGCTAACGTAGTACACCGTCTGCTAACCAGGTCGAGAAAAGCGCAATAACACGTGAGAACCGTAAGACAATGCGCGAGAAACTGTGGGAGAGCGAATGCGAGGCGTTGCCATTGTCGTAAACATTAACATCACGTCATTGACCCACACAAAGACGCAACTATACTTTTTGAACGACACCGTATAATGTATTATCTTCTAGCACTTACCTTAAATAAGATTCCGATGACTTTACAACTCGATTTGGTGTAAATTGATTGCACTTATTTGGTCAATATTCATTCACATAAAACACGACTGTCAAAAAGGGTTGCCGTTGACATAGTTGATTTTGATGAACGGTGTCAAACCAAACCACTCAAAGTGTCGCGCAGCGACCTCTTCCTTAATTTAGGGAAGGTTTTCTAAAACTAATGAAGTAAAAATATATCCCACTCTGTGAGGAAATCCTTAGCCGATAGAAGGTGGAGTACAGATAGATATTACCTTATAATAAGAGTTAGTTTCAATGTATAAAAGCATTATAATTGAAATAAGTTTTCTATTTATGCTTACAATAAAATTTTATACGTATACTTTACCTACCCATCCCTGTAAGGATAAAAGCACGAAAGAAAGTAGTTACAGCGCCAATGTTTGAACAGAAAAGTAAGACTTATTTTTGTATAATAAAAATATTAATGTGAAAATGAGGCAGTAGGTATATTTATTTTATTTTAGGATGTTCATCTTTACATTTCACTCTAATACGGTAAAGTTCGATAGGGTTAGATTATGGAATAAAATTTTTGCAATGACTTTTTTTTAAACCACTGAGACTATGTTTTTTTAATTGTCAATTACGAATTAGCGATTCTAATAAAAATATTTCAATATCCAGCTGTTTTCTTGTTTATCTACTTATCATGCGCAATTAATATTTTTAAGTTGATTAAATAAAATTAAAAAATCATTTCTAGGATGTATTCAAAGTAGATTATGGCAATTTATGATCCCTGCTACATTTAACAAAACGTTCTAAAATAAAGCCACAGCAACAAAGTAAAGGAAAAGCCAAACCATATTAAATAATAATCTTACAAACAATAATCTTAGAAGATAAAAATGGAGATGAAGATGCCTAGTCTAAAGATTCACACACAACAATAAATTTAAATTATATTTTTTTCGGCCTAAAGGGGCCCATTCACTATCCTGTACAACAGTCCGCCGAGCAAGACTGCAAAGCAGCACGTACGACACATTGCACTGCTTGGCCGCCCATCACATCATCACCAGTACATTTTCTTTCCTCTCTGGTATCAGTATTCTTGCAATTATGTTGCGTGCTATTTCAAAAAGAAAAGAAAATAGTAAATCTGCTATTTTTATGTTATGCTATTTCGAAAAAAAAAAGCTATTCTTCTATTTCTTTTATTACGGTATTTAAAAAAGAAAGGATTAATGCTATTTTTTTCTGCTATTTTTTATATATATATCCATTACGCCTAATCCCCGAAGGGGTGGCAGAGGCATATTATATGCCCACTTTTCACCGTGTGGATTTCTGTCCCACGTAATAGGTGGTGAGCCCATTGCCGTGTTTAAATAGACAGACGCAGGTTGTGGCTACCTGCTGTTGAAATTTATTAAGCCGCCTATAAGGCCTTCAACCAGGCTTAACGACTGCCATTTTACTGGCAACCGGGACCAACGGCTTAACGTGCCTTCCGAAGCACGGAAACGCTCGCAAATGTAAATGCCACAAAGTGGTCACCCATCCGACGACCAGCCATAGTGAAAGTTGCGTACCTCAGTGATCGTTTACCGAACACTGAGACCGCGGGGCCACGAGCGCTTTTTTTATTATTAGGCAATAATATAAAAACCGTTGAAGTGCGAGTAGAACTAGTGCGCCAAGTGTTTCGTACCTACTACGTCACCAACGGTAAGTACCACATAGGTTTTCGACCCAAAACCTATAGGGTACTTCCCGTTGACATAGAATGGTAGATTTTAGTTAAAAATAAAAAAGTTGTAAAATTAAGGTAAACTCTAGTACAAGTTTTCGCGAAAATCTAAATTTTACTGTTTTGACTCAAGACCTTGATTTTTTACATACCTAATAAAGTCTATATATATATATCTTCAGTATCTGGTATAAATTTCAACTTGCTAGATTCCTGAGAAAATCGATCTTGACACACTGATAGTCAGACGGACAAGACAGGTTAAGTTTTTCTTTTAATATTTGTGGCATGGAACTCTAAAAAGGGTGTGGGAAAAGCACTGTTTGCTGTACCGTATTTCTTAACTGTTTGGTACTGTAATTTGGGGTACCGTTGTTTAGTACGGTAATTTTTGATCCAACAAACAGCGATTTTATTTATTCATCAATAAATTCTTCTTATATCTTGTTTATTATCGTGTTGTTAACCAAATGGCGAACTGCAGTCCTGCGTTCAAATTTACAAAAATATTTAAATACAATTACAAAAGATAAAGTGTCGGACAGCAATGCCGCCTGCCGTGAATGGGTCATTTAATAGTCTTAGGGCTTACTTACAGTGCGACATAAAAGAGTAGAAATTAATTATTTAAGAACTAACTAGTCACTCTTACAGGCAACACCAAAAAAAAAAGTATTTATAGCGCGACTACTGCATTTGATACTTGTTTTCACTCAATGAATTATGCAAGTAAGAAATAAGCATATAAATAAATAAAGAAGAATTAGTATAGAAGTAATATATGCATACAAATTGCATATTTTAGAAATAAAATATATAGTAGGTAAAATAATGAGTAAAAGAAGAATATTTTGAATTGCGAAAGTTTGTGTGAGTGTATGTACGACGCTGATTTATATTTTAATATTTTATATCAATGTTCTCATTGTTTTGGTTGATGCTATTGTAAAAGTTGCGCTCACGATCAAACGTCGATTTAGGAAAACGTCTAAAGAGCAGGAAGGTTAGCATAATGTTCAATTAGCAAAGTAGTCGTATTGATGGGTACACTGACCTCTTTTCGGATTTCCATGCCCTTTCTGAAGTCCCCTTTACATACTATATTTATATCATTTATAGATACTTATTTCATTCTGTTTAAATGAGAATTCGTGTCTTGCAAATATTATACTTGCAAAAATAATACAAGTATCAAAAACGTTTGTTTCTTACTAACTGTGTTGCTACATGCAAGATACAAAAGCGATAGTGACGCCCTCATTTATTGTCAACTCTTTTATGTCGCACTGTACTTTCGTCCATACTGTATATACATACATATGTTTATTTACCGTCCGTCCATACATATGTTTATTTCATAATTATTATATCTTTACAGAAAGACTACTTAAAGCCTATATATTTTCTAGGTCGCAATGAAATATAAGTCAGTCTTACCCTAGTATAGTAGTGGAAGTTTGCAGTTTTTTTTAATTCATAACATGTTGACATAACTTTTATATCCAAGAATCCACCATTCCCACAAAATATATTGTTACGCCGGCGGACTAGTGAACAACTTTAAACGTCATTTTCTGGACCTTGGGAACGTTTTCAGCAGACTGAAAAGCGGTTTCAGGCCGTTTCCGAGGAGGCTCTATCAAATATCAAATTATTCAAATTTCATCCCAGTTGCCTTTGTTTTCAGGCGCCTGAAACATGTTTTCAGTTCGTTTCAGGCCACCCCCTATCACATGCCATCATAACCTGAAAACCCTTTTTCAGGCGTTTTCAGGACCCCTTATGGGCCTTTGACAAGGATAGCAGTATTAGAAAGAGAGAGCTACATTCAAAATATTCCAGAGCTATGAAACAGGGATAGCACTATTAAAAAGAGATAGCTACACTAAGAACATTTTAGAAGTATGTGATAGAGATGGCACCAGAAGTGACAGCAATAGGTCGAGAACCTTCCGGCACATACCGAAGGAGCAACTAGTATCGTGTGGAACATTCTAGAGATATACCCGATTGTAGGTTCCGAACGAATTCTCCCGAATATTCCAGAACAGTACTAGGCGTATATAAAGGGCCGAGCTCGCGGCTACAGGACAGTCTCCTTTGAGGAAGCGAACAGTGCGAATCGAAGTGATCGAAGCCAAATAGTGCGATACTGTTACAGTGCGATTATCTTAGAGAAGAATTTGTGCTTAGTGTGTTTAGTGGCGATATTTTTAATTTATTTATTAACTCGTACTCGCAATCAACTATAAACATTATAATATAATATCTTAATCTTAATAATTTTATAAATGTGAAAATTTGTAGAGATGTTTGTTACTCTTTCACGTAAAAACTACTGAATAGATTTTAATGAAACTTTACAATAATATAGCTTATACATCGGAATAACACATATACTTTTTATCCCGGGAACAATTTCTTATGGGAAACGGGAACGGGAAAACTTCTCTACACGGGCGAAGCCAGGGTGTCAACTAGTATGTATATATAATAAATCAATAATATAAATACCGGTTTAAAAAAAAGGATCTGAGATTTCATCAATTGCCGCACACGGAAGTAAATAAGGTTTATTTCATGTCAAAGCGATAGATTTTTATAAGAAAGAGCGTTAACGAAATGGCTGCTGCGTAGTAGATATAAAATTATGGGGTTTCTAGCAATCAATATGGCCGCCGAACTATTCTTATAAAATTTTATGTTGGGTATCGTATAAAGGGTTTTTTGGTATGCTGAGTACGAATTTCGTGTTAATTTTGCTATCCAATATGTCCGCCGCGTCGTGGTTTTCAAATTTCATGTTAGGTATCGTATAAGGGGTTTTTTGGTATGCTGAGTACGAATTTAGCGTTTATTTTGCAATCCAATGTGGCCGCCGCACCGTGGTTATAAAATTTAATGTTGGGTATCGTATAAGGCGCTTTTTGGTATGCTGAGCACGAATTTCGTGTTAATTTTGCAATCCAATATGACCGCCGCGCCAACTGTTATAAATTTCATGTTGGGTATCGCATAAGATTATTATGGTATGCGGAGTAAGTATTTATATTTTCTTAGTATTTAGTCCTGTCTAGTCTTTGTCGATGTCCAGTCCTCAGTCTTAGGACCTGGTCCTTGCCCTCAGTATAATAGTGGTTCTTATACTGAGATTTTCAGTGGACTTTAGGCGGCAATGCGTCCGCACTTGTCACTCTTCCCGCCGAAAAGTCGTAACATAATAGGATTCCGCACAGTCATAGGTATGAGATTTATGCTGCAAAACGTAGCGTTCATTCAATCAGTGCGACGCTAAACTCTAATCTTAGTGCATAAACAAAACTCATTATACGTCAAAACTGATCAAAACATTCTTGTTTGCGTGCGATTTTCATAACAATGTTTTGTTTAAATTAGAAATGTACTTGTTAGTGTAGTACCGTGTTTTTTTGAAAAAAATAGTGAAATGATGTCAGGGATAAAATCAGATGTATTGTGGTCACCAGTGCACCATGATAAGTTTATTATATGGGGCCCAGATATAACCCTGTACGAAGTCTCTCGAATTAAGGAAATAGAGAAAAAAACAGCTTGTATGTATTGTCTTAATCAATATTTTATAAAAATCTAATCCCATTGTTTGAAGATACTGATGCTTTAGATTTGCGACGGCTATATTCTGTAATACTGTGTACCGTCTAGTTGTGGACAAACTTCGGCCTAGCCTACAAATACACAATGAGCTTATTTACTAGCACTGTTCCAATTTTAACGAGATAAACTTCATACTTTAAATATTTTAAATAGTGTATGAACATTTTGTAAGCGCCGTTAAAATGGTCTATGCAAAATAAAGATATTTTATTTTATACATAAATAGTTTTTATAATACTTTCTCCTTATCTTATCTATCTCTGGGGTCGGAGGTTGAATGAGGTATTAAGCTGTGGATCATACTTTGTGTTTCTCATATATTAAAATCTTATTTCCTGTGTAATTGTGTTTACTTTTTTGTAGTCACTCCTATATCCTCAAGTCGTGGAGCAACAGTTATAGCATCACAGAGTGCAAGCGGTGTGCGTTGTGTTGACATTAGTGCAATCCCGGACCAACCTGAACCTTTGCTAGCACTGGGTTACACAAATGGCCGAGTAGTATTAACTACTCTCAAGCAGACATATGATCCACTTGGACTTGTTGGCAGGGAATTTTGTAAGTCTTGCATGTTTTTAACATTTATAGTGTCACAGGAATTGCTTGGATGTTTTTAGTTGGTTTAAAGAGCTAAAGTGCATACCGTCACCAATTATGCAAACCATCAAATTTCTTTTTATTAAAATTTTTGTCCTTACAAAGTGTGGTAACTTTCAAGAAATTGAATTTGTTATTTTTTTTTATCTATACTGATATATAAAGTTGAAGAGTTTGTTTGTTTGTTTGATTGAACATGCTCATCTCAGGAATACTATTGATACCTGAATTAAAAAATCCTTTTTGTGAGTTTAGCAATAAAAAAAATTAGCAAATAAGGCTATAGGCTATAAATCATCATGCTACTACCCTGGAGAGTGGAGCAGTAACCATAATATACAACTATTTTTTTTGTAATAATAATTAATGATGGGATTATATGGGCGCGACGGACTTCGAAATATGTCAGGGGCGAAGCTGTGGGAGTCAGCTAGTTAATTATATAAAATATTCACTATATTTTTTTAACTTTATAATAGCATCTCGACATCCTCGACTATGCAACTCTGTGTCCTGGAATCATCAGGAGACGAATATGCTGGCAGTGGCAATGGAAAAACACCGCAGTGATCACTGCATTCTCCTGTGGGATGTTAACCGCGGATCTTTGCTTTGTGATGAAGCAAGAGGTAAGAAACGACTATGACGGGCTCTTTTTCCAAGCGCAAATCTAAAATACGTCCTGTGAGATCATTGACCACCAAGTCATGAACCAAGTTTATTTGATGAACTTGATAGTTGCTGGCATGAAGAAGTTGTTTTAAAAATAGTTCTGATGATTATTATTTACCAGCAAGGAAGGACTTGTGCTCACATTTGACTTGTGTTGCAATATTGAACTTAGAAAATTTATATGCCAAAATACTTAAAATAAATTTTTTTTAATTTCGTACTAAAAAAAGTACCAGAATACAATTTTTTTAAATTTCTAACGCTTAACATTGTAAAACGTCACATTGGAATGTCATTGTTAGTCTTGAGATTTAGAGAGAGAGGTGAGTAGATTGTTGTCCGTGTGTCATCGATTTTAAACAAATTGCGATTTCTGTAAGGCTGTATGCCTGCCTTAGTTTCCATGCCATAGGGTAGACTTGGAAAGAAAAAAATGTCTTTTGTCTGTGGTGACGGAACAAGCATTTGTCTAGCTACATTGACGTCAAAAAGATGTCGATTGTAAATATATTTTTTAAACTTCGCTAAAAAGAAGTAATCTTTTATAAATTGTATATGGAAGTTCATGCCTGTGAATTCTTATACATAGTTATACCAAAATAACTATGTATTTCTGTAACATTCTGGGCGCTCGTGGCCCCGCGGTCTCAGTGTTCTGTAAACGATCACTGAGTTACGCAACTTTCACTATGGCTGGTCCTCGGATGGGTGACCACTTTGTGGCATTTACATTTGCGAGCGTTTCCGTGCTTCGGAAGGCACGTTAAGCCGTTGGTCCCGGTTGCCAGTAAAAAGGCAGTCGTTAAGCCTGGTTGAATGCCATATGGGCGGCCTAAAAAATTTCAACAGCAGGTAGTCACATCCTGCGTCTGTCTATTTCAACACGGCAATGGGCTCACCACCCATTACGTGGGACAGGAATCCACACGGTGAAAAGTGGGCATATAATATGCCTCTGCCACCCCTTCGGGGAAAAGGCGTGATGGATATTTATTATTTATTTCTGTAACAACTTTGGATTTTTGGAACCACGTTTCTAACCTTGGTGATCTTTTTTTTTTATTTGTCTTCGCCCATTTGGGCAGGCAAAGGAAACTTAGTCCATACAGCCTAGTCATCAGTATTTATTATTTTCTTGTTTTAGTCCTGTCTAGTCGTTTGTCGATGTCAAGTCCTCAGTCCTAGGTCCTAGTCCGTGCTCCAATAAGGCAGTGGATCCCTTATTGCTGCTCTCTATGGAAATTTGGCACTAACACAAACAACACCGCTATGCATTGCAATATATCACTTTCTTTAACTAATGCACTTCCGAACTCTTTATGTATAATATTCCACCATTATTAAACACATAAACACGAATTTTACACTAGTTTTTGAAAATAATATACGACAAACGTGCGTCACTGCTCATCTTCGCGCCAAAAGTCCCTTGGTGATCTTTAGTATTTTGACGAAAGATTATTCGTTTGTTTACAGCTTATTACGAAGCTTGGAGCGGCGTTAATGGAATATTTGCCTGCTCTCCAAGATTTATTGGTTTTTCTTTGAAAAAGTGGTAAGTTCTCTTTATGTGTTCAAATCACGAACAAATCTCCAATTGTTTTTCCAAATCTAATGGAACTAATTCTTTTCTTAGCAGCTGAAAAAGCACTTTTTTTTATTTCAGCTTTTTTCTTGGATGAAATTTGCCATAAATGCTGACCATGTGGTTACGGGCTCGTCATTCTCGTGGAGACGGCACCTGTCGCGGTCTGCAGAGGTGATTTCGAATCCCGTGGTAAAGTAACCACACTTCCGGTACCTAGTTTGATTTTTTTTTGTGTAGATTAATCTAGTAATGATGCACGACTCAATGATCAGGCCCATGTAATGACTCAATGATTAGACTCAACGATTTACGACTCAATGATTTGGCTCATGTTTTGAATCATGTTACGATATACATTTTGACTTATAAGCTGGCATTATGCTGGATCTCACTATTCTAAATTTCACGCCTCAACCCTGTGAATAGTTAATCTTTAGCTTACTAAATTACTTGAATAGGTTATACCATTAGTGATAATGTATACAATGTATATTCAATCAATTCGCCTATAAGAATATAGAAACTTTCTTCTAGAGATGTATTCTATTATTTTTGGTTCCTGCTCTTATGATTAGAAGCTCAATCTCTATCGCCGATATCCGTGTGCATAAAGTTGGTAGGACTTATCCTCCTGGCGCCTGAACCGAGTTATAACTTTTGTTTGTTTGTTAGTTCATGTCTCCATAATAAGACACACTGTATTAATTTATTGGTGTCATATTGTTCCTATAGCAGGTGAGAGTGCATCTCCTACTCCTGATCCTGTAAAGCCTGTAGCAGAGATGGGTCTATCGGAAATGGCACACTGTGTCACATGGGCCAGCTTTTCTCCACGCACCCTCATCGCTTCCATGAACCTGAAGAACATTAAAATATTCGATCTTAGAGGTAGGTGGTGCTATTGTCTGTATCTCAAAATACAGAATAGAATTTGATAAGCACATTGGTGGAATACTATACTTGTGTCTTACTTGAATATGTGCATCCTTTTTAAAATGTAAAGATGGATTATAAAGTGTTATATTTCCTATAATCCCAGGTTCCTCAGGTGGCTGTCAACTTTTTTCTGTAGGAGAATGCGTGAGATTTCTGGCCAATGCATTTTCTGAAATAACTAGAGAACTTACCCAACTGTACTCTGCACGGGACAGAAACTGTGTTGTGTGGGCTGATGTTTCTAACTAATAGATTTAATTCTGATATGCAAACCTAATTGTAATTGGCATAGCTGTAATAGTCGTAAATTGTAAATAGTTGTAAGCAAGTACCTATGGAGCGACGTTGTCAGAATACTTTGTTTCGCAATAGTCTCTCTGGCTGTGATTGTCCATCCCGGGACGTGGCAGTGATGTGAACATTTGTCGGGCAGACCTGTCGAACAAGGCGGTGAGCACGACGAGCACGCGGCACTGCTACGGCGTGTGCGCGGAGCCGGGGGGCTGGCGGCTGGCGTCGCGCGGCGAGGGCGTGGCGTGCGTGTGGGACGCGCGCGCCCTCGCCCGCCCGCTGCTCACGCTCACGCACCCCCGTCCGCTCACACACCTGCAGTGGTGCCCCACCAGGTACCACCTTACCCTGTCTGTTGTGCTGCTTAAATAATAGATTTACCAAACAGAGAAAATAACAAAAATGTAAAGTACAGTCAACACAGTCACATAATCATTATGTAGGTCTAACTCTGTATGTAAACAACAATTATTTGTTGTACAATCAATCAATAAGTCAAAACAATAGTCAGGTTTTACCTTTTAGTCATTGTCATGTCAGAGTCTTCAAGTCCAAGAGATCTCAATTCAGTCCACATAGCAACAGTCATACTTTTAGTAATAATTTTAACAGTCAGTCAATGAAAAGCAGTCACAATAATTTGTCTAGTACCTATAGGCACAGTTCTCATTCATGTCATACTTTGCATTATTTTTAGAGTCACATAATTCAAGTACAAGTAGTTCAGTGTCAAATACAAACAATTATTATCCGAAAAATTCATGGAACATTACATAAAAGATAACGCAGGAGAAACTAATCAACTTTCTCATACATCCTTGGTAAGACTAAATAAGGAAAAGTCAAAAAAGCACAGAGATTGGAAAAGACATAAAAACCCAGTCGATTACCTTGAATTCTCTGAGCTTAGAAAGACACAGAAAGCAATGCAAAATGTATGTTTCAACAATTACGTGAAACACGCACATACGATGATAAAAAACAATTCAACATTTTTCTGGTCCTACGTTAAACCTTTGCGACAGAGGGGTTTGTGTTACCCGCAACAAATGACTTATGCTAATACATTATTTAACACGCATGAAGAGATTTGCAAGGCATTCAACTCATTTTTTAAAGCGAACTTTGGGGAGCCTGTGCCTCATATATCACTCGGACGGCGCGACTCGAACTTTTACTGCAATGCGAGCCACTCCATAATACACTCCGCAAAAGTCGATATGGAGGAGATTGTTAAACTAATCCGCAGTCTGGATGTCACTAAGGGTACAGGTTCGGATAGGATTCCTCCCATATTTCTTCTTCAATGCGCTGATGCTATTGCCAAACCAATTGAACTAATGTTCAACAGATGTTTATCTGATGGCTATTTTTTTTTTCTTCTTTCGATCGCGTGGATCATGCTATACTTCTGCAAAAGCTTTTCGATCTTGGGATACGAGGAAACCTGCTAAGATGGATGGAATCGTACCTGCGTAACCGCTCCCAAGCGGTTGTGATAGGCGGCTGTTGCTCAGACTTTGTGACTGTTTAGCCTGGTGTGGCATAGGTAAATGTTTCTTGCACTCGAAGTACTTTATGTATGCCGACGATACGAAGATCTTTATGAGAGTCAGAAACATTGATGACTGTGAAAAACTTCAATTAGATTTGCATAGATTGAGCTCCTACTGCATAGCTAATAGTATAACAATGAATGCATCTAAATGTCATCATATTTCATTTACAAGAAGGAGATGTCCCGTCAAATTTAATTATAATATTAACAATGTCAACATAAGCAAACTAAACTCAGTAAAGGATTTGGGTGTGATAATGGACGAGAAACTATCATTCGGAACATTTTGAGTACATAACTAATAAAGCATTTAGAAATCTAGGATTTGTACTGCGATTCACTGATATCAGTTGTTTAAAAATGTTCAAGCACTTAAACTATAGAAGTAGTCGCAGTTTTAATGACCACTACGAATCGTGTCAATATCATCATCTGTCTTCACTCAAACCCTCTTCGATATGATATTTTTGTACAATGCGTGTAACGATTATATTGATTGCCCTGAACTAGTAACTAGAATGCTTTGTTTCTGTTGCCCTAAAGACATACAAATTTATTCGCGGTATCCCTTAGTAAAACAAATTATACGTATAATTTGTTTTACTAAGGGATACCGCATATATAATCGTTACACGCATTGTACAAAAATATCATATCGAAGAGGGTACGACGATCTTTGAGTGAAGACGACGTGATGATATTGACACGATTCGTAGTGGTCATTAAAACTGCGACTACTTCTATAATTTAAGTGCTTGAACATTTTTAAACAACTGATATCAGTGAATCGCAGTACAAATCCTAGATTTCTAAATGCTTTATTAGTTATGTACTCAAAATGTTCCGAATGATAGTTTCTCGTCCATTATCACACCCAAATCCTTTACTGAGTTTAGTTTGCTTATGTTGACATTGTTAATATTATAATTAAATTTGACGGGACATCTCCTTCTTGTAAATGAAATATGATGACATTTAGATGCATTCATTGTTATACTATTAGCTATGCAGTAGGAGCTCAATCTATGCAAATCTAATTGAAGTTTTTCACAGTCATCAATGTTTCTGACTCTCATAAAGATCTTCGTATCGTCGGCATACATAAGGTACTTCGAGTGCAAGAAACATTTGCCTATGTCGGGCCCTTTGCTATTTGCATACGCCGCAAATAGCAAAGGGTCCAATATCGAGCCCTGCGGCACACCAGGCTAAACAGTCACAAAGTCTGAGCAACAGCCGCCTATCACAACCGCTTGGGAGCGGTTACGCAGGTACGATTCCATCCATCTTAGCAGGTTTCCTCGTATCCCAAGATCGAAAAGCTTTTGCAGAAGTATAGCATGATCCTAGCGATCGAAAGAAGAAAAAAAAAATAGCTATCAGATAAACATCTGTTGAACATTAGTTCAATTGGTTTGGCAATAGCATCAGCGCATTGAAGAAGAAATATGGGAGGAATCCTAGCCGAACCTGTACCCTTAGTGACATCCAGACTGCGGATTAGTTTAACAATCTCCTCCATATCGACTTTTGCGGAGTGTATTATGGAGTGGCTCGCATTGCAGTAAAAGTTCGAGTCGCGCCGTCCGAGTGATATATGAGGCACAGGCTCCCCAAAGTTCGCTTTAAAAAATGAGTTGAATGCCTTGCAAATCTCTTCATGCGTGTTAAATAATGTATTAGCATAAGTCATTTGTTGCGGGTAACACAAACCCCTCTGTCGCAAAGGTTTAACGTAGGACCAGAAAAATGTTGAATTGTTTTTTATCATCGTATGTGCGTGTTTCACGTAATTGTTGAAACATACATTTTGCATTGCTTTCTGTGTCTTTCTAAGCTCAGAGAATTCAAGGTAATCGACTGGGTTTTTATGTCTTTTCGTTCTTATGTCAATCTCTGTGCTTTTTTGACATTTCCTTATTTAGTCTTACCAAGGATGTATGAGAAAGTTGATTAGTTTCTCCTGCGTTATCTTTTATGTAATGTTCCATGATTTTTTCGGATAATAATTGTTTGTATTTGACACTGAACTACTTGTACTTGAATTATGTGACTCTAAAAATAATGCAAAGTATGACATGAATGAGAACTGTGCCTATAGGTACTAGACAAATTATTGTGACTGCTTTTCATTGACTGACTGTTAAAATTATTACTAAAAGTATGACTGTTGCTATGTGGACTGAATTGAGATCTCTTGGACTTGAAGACTCTGACAATGACTAAAAGGTAAAACCTGACTATTGTTTTGACTTATTGATTGATTGTACAACAAATAATTGTTGTTTAAAAATTTAGTAATTTTCGTATGTAAGAGGTATCCTCGAGTACTGTAGCTCGATATGGTGTCCTGTCCACACTACATCACGCAAATTCAAGCTATTGAAAATATACGGAATAAGTTTTTCAAGCACGTAAATTATAGAAGTAATCGCAGTTTTAATGACCACTACGAATCGTGTCAATATCATCATCTGTCTTCGCTTAATAATTCGCTTGTTAATCGTATTCATCGAAATTATAAAATATCATTCGATGCCGTTGATATTTTCAATAACAGCATGCAAGGTTTTAAAAGGTAAGTATTGCAGATACTAAATAGTGAAGTAACGTAAAAAATATATGCCAAGTCTAAACAAACACGCACACACACACACACACACACACACACACACACACACACACACACACACACACACACACACACACACACACACACACACACACACACACAAACTCACATACACACTCACAAACGTGTACACAGAGAGCTGTTATTTGTTAGTATTTTTTATTTATTGTTACCCTAGTTTACTCGAGACTGCCTATTTATCCTTTTTGTTTAAAGAATGTAAATACATAATTGACTGTATGTCCCAATATCTACGGTTTTGTAAGTAGGATTAAGAGAACTGTGGAATTTGTAAATTAAATAAATAAGTGCTCAAGACTTTAGAAAAGTTTCAAATATCATTCAAAAGTAATGACATGGTTATAATATAGCAGCAGACTTTTAAAAGTAATTCACGCTGGGTCAGAATATAGGGTAATATTGTTTATGTGTCTGTGGTCTGTTCTTTAAAAAAACTTCGAACTGAATTGATTGCTTTGTCAATGCCTTGAAAATGATATTGTACAAAATGCTGGAACAAAAAGAATTTCCAAATGGGTTCATTAACGACGAGAATTATGAGGTCACCAGGGAGCTTAGTTTAGTCTTCGAATTGGAAAAGTGGGCATCGAGCAGCGTAAATCAAACAATTAATCTCTGAATAACACTAATATTCAGTAATCTAAAAATTTCCAAAACAGAGTTGCATATTGCATATATATTATACGTTTATAGACAAGTAAGTGTATGAGAGTCGAGTAGTAAACCTCAAGAGATGAAATTCTAAAATGTTAAGTTCAAAATCGTGTTTTAAAACGGCATCCCAACAGTCTCACTGCATTCTCATTTACTAAATTTTAGCATGCGTTTACATTGCATCTTTATAATATCCAACAAAGGCTGAGATCTATTGCAATACGTTCATGGGCCTGATTTATATGTGCAATAGCGTGTTTATAGGGTTATGTGCTCGGTGGGAACGACGTTGTAAACATTCTCTGTCATTTATAGTGGTGTTTCACAAGGTAGCATGATGGGTGCAGTAAGACTCTTGTATGTCAGTTATCATTATGCAGTCAATTTTAATATGTGTTTGTTGTATGTGTAAGTTTTCTATTGGTGTCATGTTGTCTCATGTCGACCATACGCAGTGACTCGAGCTAGTAAATGTTTTTTACACTATAGTCAACCTTAAATAACTCGAATCTCTTAATGCTCATTCTTTTAATTTTCAGACGAAACCTCCTTCTTACGCTACAGCGGGACTCTACTACATTGCGCGTTCACGACATTCAGCAAGCGAGCGAAAGCAAGGTCAATGTGCCAGGAAATGATAATGTGGTATGTTAAATATGAAAAGTTAACAAAAATCAAGAAACAGTCTTCTATTACATATGTAGACCTTATATCATTCATTTTCCATTTTCATAACTAGACGACTGCCACTGCCGTAGAAGCAGAGCTCGAGGAGCAGTACTCCCGCGGCCCCAGCGTGATAGAGCGTGACGTGACCCCTTCACCCTCAACAACGATAGTGACGTTCAGTTGTCACCCGGTCCACGAGGCTAGGCTTCTGTGTGTATGTGCTAACGGTGAGTAGCGTAGGTATGGCTATCTCATCGAAGCAGGATTTTATATGTCGAAATATATTATCATTAGGTGTATTCTCTTTTTACTGTTCCTGTAAAGATAGTGAAAAGCAATTTTAACTAGAAAACTAACTTTATTATTACACATAAATAAGTAAACGGAAATTACGTTTACGACCAGTAATAGACCTTCCAGCAGGATACCCCCGGCGGCGAGAGTGAATGAGCGCAGTGCGCGTAAAGAGCCCTCGGCGAACGGTTCGCACCTCTGCAAAAGGCTGTCTTAATATAGCTGAAACCGGTCAGTCTATTACTGGTCGTAAAACGTGAGTATTCCCGTTTACTTATTTATAAATAGTGAAAAGCATAAACTTGAATAAATAAATAAATGTACATCAAATATGGCTATTGCTCATCAAGTTTTTTGTTTATCTTTTGTATAAGTTCATGTAGTTTGAAAAAGCATGTCAGATGGTAAACTATGGCGACAAAGTTCAACTTGATTTAACCGTGGGTGTGGGCCAGGCTCGCTGGTGGACTACACGGTGTGCGAGCGCGTGACGGTGGCGTGGGGCGGCGGGGGCGCGCTGCTGTGGGCGGGCGGGGGCGGCGGCGGCGCGAGCACGCTGCGCATGATGGGAGAAGACTTCCACGCCTCGCTGGGGGACGTGTCCTACGTCATGAAGCGGCGCGCGCAGACCGACTACGGGCTCAAGGTGAACTTCTCTATTTGTTCCATCTAACATAAATGCATTTTAACATCCAAACAAAAACAGTCGGTTTTCGATTTCAGCAGAGCCTTTGACTTTATTAATCATCAACAAGGTGAACTTTTCTATTTGCTCCTTCTAAAATTTTCATTGAATGTCCAAACAAAAACAGTTAGGTTTCGATTTGAGCAGAGCCTTTGAGTTTATTGATCATCAACAAGGTGAACTTTTCTATTTGCTCCATCTAAGATTGTCATTGAATGTTCAAACAAAAACAGTAAGGTTTCGATTTGAGCAAAGCCTTTGACTTTATTGATCATTGACATGGTGAACTTTTCCATTTGCTCCACCTATAAATTTCATTGAATGTCCGAACAAAAACAGTTACTTTTCGATTTAAACAGAGCCTTTGACTTTATTGATCATCAACAAGGCGAACTTTTCTATTTGCTCCATCTAAAATTTTCATTGAATGTCCAAACAAAAACAATTAGGTTTCGATTTGAGCAGAGCCTTTGACTTTATTGATGATTGACATGGAGAACTTTTTAATTTGGTCCATCTAAAATTTTCATTGAAAGTCCAAACAAAAACGGTTTTCGATTTAAACAGAGCCTTTGACTTTATTCATCATCAAAATGGTGAACTTTTATATTAGCTCCATCTAAAATTTTTATTGAATGTCCAAACAGAAACAGTTAGCTTTCGATTTGAGCAGAGCCTTTGACTTCATTGATCATCAACAAGATGAACTTTTCTATTTGCTCCTTCTAAAACTTTCATTGAATGTCCAAACAAAAACAGTTAGGTTTCGATTTGAGCAAAGCCTTTGAGTTTATTGATCATCAACAATGTGAACTTTCCTATTTGTTCCTTCTAAAATTTTCATTGAATGTCCAAACAAAAACAGTTAGGTTTCGATTTGAGCAGAGCCTTTGACTTTATTAGTTAGTCACTTCCAATATTGATTATACGAAAATTGCCACATTAAGAAACCAGTCACGATTAAAAATAGTAAAAAATTTAATTAACATTAATCTTTTGGCTTAGATTTTAACAAAACCTTTGACTTTGTACACCGTGAAATATGAGATAGTAAACAAAATATAGTCTCTGTCATTTTTCAGCCATTGACTAACTACTCAGTAGAATCACTGGATAGTTAGATTATGATTATGAATGTTTATTATGTTTTAAGTGAGACCATGACAGTTTTACGAAGTAAAACTGATTAAAAAGAACGGAAAAATAACCCTAAAAATCCGTATTTGATGCACAAGTAAATTGATACCAGTAATGTAATATATTTACAATTTTTGGGTAAGTGAAAATACAATGGATTTTTTTAAAAAATTCGTTTCTTTCCAGCAAGATTTATGGCAAAATGCAGATCTGGCAGACGACGATGCACTTAGTGCACTCTGGCACTTCATGGCGCTCAGTAAATCTCTCGTTGAGGATGGTAAGTGAGACTTCACAGTACCCGTAGCTATCTACTATACTAGGTTGGTTTTACAGATTCACAATCATCAAGCCATTTGATACTTTATTTATATCTTAATAAATACACTCCCGGACACCTAAATCGAGCCACCTTGATTTTTTGGTTTGGAGTACTGTAACTTATAAAAGATGTATGTTGGAAATGGAAATGGAAAGAATGGAAACTGTTTTGATGCAGTTTTGGAGCTGGTATACTCATCATTCATTTAGAGTGCCACTGTTCTAAATTTGAACTACAGTTTATTAAAAAAGTCGAGTTACGTTGAAACAAGTCCATATTTGCTTTTATCAAGGAAATAAATGTAATCGATTTTTAAATAAAGACAAGTTTTACATGAAAAGAAATGTTTATTTAGTAACTTGTATTGCCTCCCAGTGCATTTATGACAGCTCTCATACGGTTTGGCATAGAATTAATCAATGTCTTTATGACATGTTAAGGAATGTCCTCCCATTCTTCCAAAATTACATGGTTTGCGGGGCAGGATGATGAGCTCGAACACGACTTTTCAGCTCATCCCATAGATGCTCTATAGGATTCATATCAGGACTTCGCGCTGGCCATCTCATAACAGTGATACCAATGTCATTTAAGTACTCCTTGACGATTCCCGCAGTATGGTCCCTTTTGGCATCACGTGGTTCTCTAAACATTGGCGAATGTATCTATTGCCATCTAGGGGCGGCAGTCGTGGTCCCGTCACTACCTCTAGCTCAGTTTTGCCTTCCATAGAGATTCCTCCCCAGACTCTCCATGATCCTCCACCATAACTCACTTTCTCGTCAATACAGCATTGCGCGAAACGCTCGTTCTGTCTTCGGTACACCTTACTCCTTCCGTCATTACCGTATAGCATTATCTTGGACTCATCTGTGAAGAGAACCTGACTCCATTGATGTCGAGTTCAATTAAGATGTTCGCGCGCAAATTCTAGACGGGCTATTCGGTGTGCTCGTGTCAATTTGGGTCCATTGGCTGGCTTATGGGGCTTTAAACCACGTTCATTGAGTCGCCTTCTAACGGTCCGAGCACTTACAGCCACTCCGTGAAAGTCCCTGAGCTGTTCTTGTATCTGAACAGAGTTAAGGCGTCGATTTCGTAAGCTAGTAGTGACAATGTATTGATTGCCTCGCCGTTGTCACTCGGTAACGAGGTCCTCCTGTTCGCCGAACGAAGCCGCTAGTCTCCAGGTATCGATGGTACACTCTTTGAACAGCGGAACGACTTATGTGAAGTTGTGAACTCACATCTCGATGACTTAGATTGAAAAAGTGCTACAGCTTTCGCGGCTACTTCAGGTGAAGTATCCATAATTTTATAGCCAAAAACGGTTCAAATTATAAAAAATAACTAAACTAAACTTTGGTTAACAACAATTGCGAAAATTCAAACCAAATCGACATTAAATTGTTTCAAAACCAACTTTCAACAGTCATAATTTTTTTTAAAATCAGGGATCAAGCTCGGCTTTTGTTCTTTATTTTAAATTCTAAAATTCAAAGGATAGTGACCTCTATGGGGTTTTGACCACAATGCGGACAATTTTGTAGCGCCTTAAAAATACTGCTATTTCATAGCTGAGACTATGTAGAAACCCATGATATAGAATTTTTTGTAGCCAGGTAGTTAAAAGAAATAAATCAAAATATAATGAAACGGCAGGTTATATTCTCAATTTAATTTTCTAATGTGTCATCATCTTCATATGTTAGTAAAACAATGTCTAGGATTGAGCTGAAGGAGTAATATTTTCACCATACCTTGCCCAACTTAAGTAACACATCACAAACATGATATGAGCAAACAACCAATAGGTGATTGCCCGACAATGCTGTAACAATAATAATGTTTTATGGTTTCTAGGTTGCCAATGTTATTTTCATTTATAAACAAAATATGTTTTTTTTTTGCTTTTATAACTAAAATAAATAAATAAATATCCATCACGCCTTATCCCCGAAGGGGTGGCAGAGGCATATTATATGCCCACTTTTCACCGTGTGGATTACTGTCCCACGTAATAGGTGGTGAGCCCATTGCCGTGTTGAAATAGACAGACGCAGGCTGTGGCTACTTGCTGTTGAAAATTTTTAAGCCGCCAATGAGGTCTTCAACCAGGCTTAACGACTGCCATTTTACTGGCAACCGGGACCAACGGCTTAACGTGCCTTCCGAAGCACGGAAACGCTCGCAAATGTAAATGCCACAAAGTGGTCACCCATCCGACGACCAGCCATAGTGAAAGTTGCGTACCTCAGTGATCGTTTACAGAACACTGAGACCGCGGGGCCACGAGCGCTTCATTTTCTTGTTTTGAGTTTTACTTGCATTCAAGCGGAGACCCTTACTTTCACACCCCTCTTTCATATTAGTGACTAATGTCTGTAGGTCGCCTTCTGATGAGGCCATGAGCACCGCATCATCAGCGTACAGCAGACAGTTTACTGTAAAGTCACCCAAATTCACACCCTTGATCAAACACTTGATCCATGCAACCTCTTCCACGTCGGAATCCGCATTGAGCCTCCCATAAATACCTTTCAGACTTTTCTTGCATTCGTGCCGTTATAACCTTTGCATACACCTTACTAGCTAAGCTGACCAAGCTGATTGACCTGTAGCTGGAGCAGTTTAGGCGCGAGCCTTTCCCTTTGTAAATAGGTACTACAACTGCTACTCGCCAGTCATCTGGGACCTCACCCGTCCGCCAGCACAAGTTGCATAACAGACATAGTGGGTCCCAGACACGCGACCCACCGTACTTGATCATCTCAGCAGTAACTCTGTCTTTTCCCGCAGCCTTTCAACCACATTTCATACTTCTTATCGCTTGTTCTATTTCTTTCATACTAATGACTTCAATGACATCGGGATCCGGAGCATCGAAGTGAGCTCCACTTCCCGATGTGGCATCTCTGTCTTTTCTTGCATACATCTTTCCTTAATATTCACTCCATATCTGCAGGACGTCACTTTGGTCTGTTAGGACGTCATTGTTAACACTAAGCACTTTATTCATACTGCAGATTGCCGAACAACTCCGGGTCTTGCCTGCCTCTTTCCAGAAGAGCTTGGCATTATCCCGGAAATTGGACGACAACCTTTCATCCGCTTTCATTCTGCACCTTTCACGAGCTTCTTCTATCAGTGCCTTCGTGTTAACTTTCTGCAGCTTGTATCTCTCTTTCATATTAAAATCATTCCGCGAGGCTAAGTAGTCTAGCCATGCTTTCTTCTTCATTCGAACTGCTTCTTTCACTTCCTCATTCCACTATGCATCACGCTTATTACTACTGCCTCTTTTCGTTTCTCCACACACTTCCACAGCGGCATTTATCATACTGTCCCTAAGGTTCTGCCATACACTTTCCACATTCTCACTGCTTACATTGACGTCGCCAATCTTTTCGGCTACCCTTTCATTATATTTATCCCTAATGGATGCATTCTGCAGCTTCCAGCTTTTGACGCTATAAGTCGGCTCAGGTTCAGGACACTCAGTACGATGACGCCAACCCGCGACCAGACCCCTAATCCTAGTTATGACTAGGTAGTGGTCTGATCCCAGCTCAGCGCCTCGATAAACCCTTGTGTCCATCACCTGTTTACGGAGCCGACTATCCATTAGGAATAGATCTATCATGCTTCTCTTTGACTTACATCTCCTCGTATACATATGAATTTGTTTGTGGTTGAACATTGTGTTCGCCACAAACAAATCCTTTTCCTTACAAAATGCCAGTATTAGCTTGCCAGCGTCGTTCACCTTTTTATCCCCATACTTCCCGAGTACCGACTCAAAACCATCGCGAGCGGTACCCACCCATCCATTCAAGTCTCCACATACTATAAGTCTTTCATTTCTTTCTATCACATTTAGAGCTTCTCTCATACTCTCCCAGAAGTCCTCTAGCTCACTCGCGTTCGACGAAGATACTGGCGCGTAAGCAGCTACCAGGAAAATCTTCGTCAAACCAAGTTTTACACGGATCCAGAGGATTCTAGGACCTACCAGTTTGTACTCATACATACCGGAGGCCAATCGCGAGGACAGCAAAATTCCAACCCCCCGACTGCCATGCTCGCTCTCTGGTACTCCAGACCAAAGCGCGAGCATCCCACCCGGGAGCTCCAAGACTTCGCTGCCCTTGCGCTTGGTCTCTGTCAAGCACACTGCATCTAACTTTCTCTCATTCATAACATCCATCAACTCATTCATCTTATCTGTCATTCCTCCCCTAACATTCCACGCAGCTACCCTGAACTCCATCCTCCACTTCCCGCCGTGTCGGGCCGCGTGTGTAGGGTGGCGGTCCCCTACGCCGCTCTGGCACACACTTTTCGCACCAGCGAGGACGAACTGGTGCGCGTCGCCTCGGGGGCACGCCCTAACATCACTCGTCCTGGTGGCACTCGTGTTGGAGTAGAATTGCAGCCGTAGCTGGCAGGGATGGCGACGTGCACGCTTCTACTCTTAATCCCCATAATATTATATAGAAAATAAAAAATAAAAGCATTATTTATTGTCACCAAGTATAAGGAAATTATAAATGAAATTGGCAAATCAGACATTGCTGTAGTATATATCATATATACTTTGTTTATATATGTACTCTGAGTCACCTAGAAACTTAATATATCTCTTCATAGTTACAGTTCAGGGAAAAAACAATGTAATAGAGTATCAGCGGCTTTCTTCAATTCTGGCAAAAAGATGGTTCCTTCTGGGTACTGTTATTTTACTTGAAAATTATTATGTCCTTGCAGATTGCAAGTAACTTTGCCCATAGGGCAAATCAAACAAGTATGACAAGTTCTGTCAGATGCTCTTAACTGAAACAAAAAAGGCAATGAAAAGTACTTGAATAGGTATATGTAACAAACCTTTTGGTAAAAGTTGATCTAAGAGGCTCCAAAATAATCTATGGCCATTTCACCTGCAGGTAATGCAGCTACTGGCTAGCCCACTAAATCGATTAAAAACAATTCTTTTAACATTTGGAACCTATGTTGTGTAAAAGAAAAACAGTAGTAATTATTAATACCAAAAATCAGGCAGAGTTTAATACGTTAATGTGCTGATGTTTATATTCAATAAATTATTATAAATGGAAAGTCAGGAGTGAGGCACAGCTAGTCTTTGTATATTGGTCACTTTAATAATACATAATAAAGTAAATCCTTCAAATTCAATAAACTAAAAGTAAGTAAGCGACCATTTATAACAACCTACTTGAAAATAAAAAAAAACTTACTACTCAGGGTACAATCCACTGAAGAATATTACATACGGCACTTCCATCAGGTCAAGAGTTATGACGACTTCTGTGTGTAATACCATTACCACAACAGATTTAACAAACAAAAAATGCCATTGTCTTTATTACAAGATCAAAAAAGCCATGGTGGTCGTAAGAAGTTGAATTAGTTATTATGATACAAAACACTCGATAAATACAAACGCGAACTATATAATTATATAGTTGAAAAATAATTATATAGTTGAAAATGTAATTTTAATAAGACACTTTGTTTACATTCGTCGTTCAAGGTCGTTAGACTTCGATGACAGGTTAATCAGTGTTGCTAGAAGATGAAAACTAAAATACCCAATACGTTTTATCTTTTATAAAAATATGCATTTATTTAAACATATTTAGTATTTAAGGCATATAGTAGTATTTTAAATAATCAATAAAAAATCACACAAAACAGTTTCAGTTATTAAATGAAATAGTAGAGACTAATAACTAAACTTATTTCTCCCTACTCTTGTAATTACTTTTATTTTATGCAACACAAGGGTGACAATCAAAGTAACATCCGTTTGTAAGCCAAGACAAATATTTTTTTAATTCGTTTTGAATATCGGATAAGTGGCTACAACCAAATTGTCATTAATAATTATTGTATAATAAATAAAAATTATTACTATATTTATAACTTTCCAAAGCCACTGTCCGCGCTCAGGCCAGATTCGGTCACTGTTCTATGGAATAATACATAAGGGAAAGACGATGAAATATGCCAGCATTAAAAATACATAAAAACTTTTTGTTATATTGTATATTTTTTGTGTATTGGGCTTTTAGGCCCGGGAATGTAAGGTGGCTCGATTCAAGAGTCCGGGAGTGTATATATTAAAATCATTTTTAAAAAATTACACCCAAATAACAAACAACACTGAAACAACAATACTTTTATCTCGAATATATAAATTTCAACATAATAATGTAGTACACTAGTTGACGCCCGCGGCTCCGCACGCGTGGTGAAGTTTTCCCGTTCCGTTAATATTATTGTAAAGTTTCATCAATTTAATAGATTTTGCGTCAAAGAGTAACAAACATCCATCCATACTTACACACTTTTGCGTTTATAATATTAGTAGGATTATTATGTTCAAATATTATATTATTCTAATATTATTATTTTTAAATTTATATTTATTAGAGATCAGGAAGATACTACATTCGTTATTTCACAGGGAGGTATTTTAAGATTCACGTTATTTTCCATTTAACGACCTTGCTTATTTTACTTGTAGGTAAAAAAAATATGACCAGTAGTTTTAGCAGTTCACAATCAAGTTACTTTGAAATTGTAACATGAAATAAAATATTATAAACGAGTTACAGAGTTATTTTGAAAAATCGGAACACTTTGTTCATACTATGGTTTCGTAAAAAAACAATTATTTCATAATATAATAATATTATAAATGCGAATATTATCAGTCCGAGACCACCAAAACTTTAATTGGTCGTGCTGATGAGTGTCTAGCACATAAGACCTTTTAGTCTTTTTGTTACCACCTCACTAAAAAGGCAACGGGTTCGAAATTGCTGCCAAATTTAACATCTAAAATAGACACATTTTATTAAATTTAAATTTACGTGCTTCGGAAGGCACGTTGAGCCGTTGGTCCCGGTTGCCAGTATAATGGCAGTCCATAAGCCTGGTTGAAGGCCTTATGAGCGGCTTGAAAAATTTCAACAGCAGGTCGCCACAGCCTACACCTCTCCATTTCAACACGGCAATGGGCTTATCGCCTGTTACGTGGGACGAAAAATGTATACCTCTGCCTACCCCTTCGGGGATAAAGGCGTGACAATATGTATGTATGTATGTATAAATGCGAAAGTTTGTATGGATGTTTGTTACTCTTTCATGTAAAAACTACTGAATGGATTTTAATGAAACTTTACAATAATATAGTTTATACATCAGAATAACACATAGGCTACTTTTTATCCCGGGAACAAGTTCCTGTGGGAAACGGAAACGGGAAAGCTTCTCTACACGGGCGAAGCCGCGGGCGTCAACTTTTAAATTACTAGATTATTCGGTAAACACCCAGTTTGTCCGCTATAAATTTGAAGTAGAGTAAAGCAAATCATTTCAATCTACCTTAGGATGCATACGCAACAGTCCTTGGAAACACCCTGGAGTATGCACGGTGTTGAAGTCAGTAGGCGACGGCGGCTACCGCTCAGAGATGGTTGCTTCCATTTTGCCGGACCTGCCCAACCGTAGAGTCACAATTTATCGGTGAGTACTCAATTAGCTCAGGGTTAATAAAAGTTTTCTGCCATGTATTTTGTACGCCCTGCACCCTAACCCGTATTTCTACATTTGTGGTGTCAGTAGGTTCCTCTCGTTTGTGTGAATGACATTTCTTTTGTATGTGGTGGATGAATGTTTGTAGTTTGCTCACCTTGCTAAGCAGGCGGTTTTGTGTGGATCTTCTAGCCCTGGAGAGGGGGTCATCCGTGATGTTTTGTCTTGCCTCTACCGAGCTGCTGATTAGATCAGAGTCACTGCGAGAGTGACGTAGGGGAACATTATGTCTACGACTTTAGCAAAAAAAGAATATCGGTAAATAATCTATTTCAAATACTGATATTTTATAGTTACTTATTTGTTTTTAAAATATTTACTTGTCGTGTCTGCGAAACTATCCATCGTCCTGTTGCCCTTGTCCCAATTTATTTGGGGTCGGCGCAGTTATCTTCTTCATCCATTCAATTTATTTCTAACATTCCTATTTCAATTACTCTCTCGTCTTGCTCTAACGATGCTGGACAACTTTTAAAAAATGGCGTGGAGGAATATGGCACAGACTTTGAATTTTCAGCTGTCAGTTCTAGAGATATTTTAAAAACTTTCAAGGCAATTAATATAAAAAAAACACTAAGGATTTGTGTGGTCTATTTGTTAAAACTGTATCACATATTATCACTGTAATAGTTCCACATCAGGCAGCTGTGTTCAATTGCTGTGTCAAGTCTGGTGTATTTTCTGACTTATTGAAACATAGTAAAATAATTCCTTTTTTTGAAGCCGGTGATATTGCAGTTCCCTCTAACTTTCGGCTTGTTTCCGTACTACCAACTCTTAGTAAAATATTTGAAGAGTTAATGCTTGGACAGTTGCTTAGTCACTTTATTGTACACATTAGTCACTTTATTATACATTTTGGTTGCTCAACGGTGGATGCAGGGGTTGCTTTACAAAAAAGTATTTATGCGGCTTGGGAGAAATTGCAAGGTGCATTAGGTGTTTTTTTGCGATTTATCTAAAGCCCGATTGCGTCCACCAAGTAACTCATGTAAAAAAATTGCGCCATTAAGTGGTATCAGAAATAAAGCTCTCGACCTTATGACTTCTTATTTAAGCAATAGAATTCAAAGGGTTGAATTAAACGGTAAATGATCAGCAGGATCTCCAGTTGTAATGGGTGTTCCACAGGGATCAATCCTAGGTCTATTTCATTTTTCTTAGATATATTAATTACTTACCTTTCTATGTTGGGGATAAACATAAGATTGTACTGTTTGCGTATGATACTTCTTTTACATTTAAAATTAATAGACAATTAATTAATTATGACGATGTTAACAGCGCACTCTCAAAAGTTGTTCATTGGTTTAACGTTAATAATCTTCTTTTAAATGATAATAAATCTAAAGTAATTAAGTTTTCGACACCTAATGTAAAACAGGTGGCGACCAATGTGCAACTTAATAGATCAGGGTTGGATTTTATTGGGGCTTCTGTATTTTTCTTGACACACCACGCATCCATTTTAACATTCTCATGTCATCTATATGCATTGTTCTTTCAGTCATTTTCTTAACGGTATCAAATTCTGATCCATATAATATGACTGTCTTATAATAATATATGAGAGTCCTTAAACAGTCATATTAGACTGTCTTATATATGAGAGTCCTTAAACTTGAGGGTCCGTGGATCGCATATTGTGGCCGTAATTTGTCTCCATTTCATTCACTCCGTTAATTATCACCATATTTCCAGTCTGCTCTGTACATCAAAGCTTTCGTCGGCTACTGGTACAATATCGTTTTAAGCACTCCTCTCCTCGCCGGGACCCACCACCGCACTTTTGTGGTACCCGAACCCGTGGCCTTTTCGAATACCATGTGCTAATTTTGTGTGCACTCCTGTGATTTTTGAACAAGGGGCGAATAATAATAACGGCGTCTGCTGACTCGCGCCCTAGCACAAAACCAACCGACCGTAGCTCAAATGACTTATTCCCACCCTTTCGGCGTCCCTATAACCGGTGTGCGGGCGCGCAGGAGCGGCGAGCGCAGCCGCGCGCTGCAGCTGTGCGGCTGGGGCTGGGGCTGGGAGAACGCGCTGGCGGGCGTGGAGCGCGCCGAGGCGGAGGGCACGCCGTGCCGCGCCGCCGCGCTGGCCGCCTTCCAGCTGCGCGTGCGCGCCGCGCTCGACGTGCTGGCGCGCGGCCCGCCCGCGCTGCGCGTGGCGGCGCTGGCGCTGGCCGGGCTCAGCGACGAGCGCCTGTGGCGCGGCGCGTCGGCGGCGGCGGCGGCGGCGCTGCCCGACCCGTACCTGCGCGCGCTGCTGCGCTTCCTGGCCGCCACGGCGCCCGCGCACGCGCCGCTCGCCGCGCCCGCCGCCGACCCCGCCGACGTGCTGGAGGAGACCGCCATGCGCCTCGAGGACCGCGTCGCCTTCGCCTGCATCTTCCTCTCCGACACGCGCCTGCACGACTACATCCGCCGCACGTGCGACGCGCTCGTCGACCAGGGCGACCTCTCCGGCGTACTGCTCACAGGTACCCTTACGTGTCATGTAAAGACCTTCGACGTTCAATTATGCCATAGTAGAAATAGTAGATTGTGGTACAAATGAGTAAAGTTGTTGTTTGTTGGTGATTACCGCTGAGGCGCTATTGAGAGCCGAAGACGGTAATCAACAATATACACTTGTATCATACGACGTTTTTCAATACACTTATGAGTAATATAGTACTAAATAAAACAAATAGATATTTTTCCTTGGAGTTTTCAGGTTGTAAACTTTCTATAACGTTAAGGGCTTCACATCTTATATCGGGCGGTGTAGATACTACATAAATCACTTTCTTCATAAATAGTACGTGTAGACATTTTAATTAATATATAACTTTAATTTTAACAGGGAAAACGAGTTGTGAATCTTTTTGCTACTGGCGAAACAACAATTATTTAGTTTTTTTTATGCACGCGCATTGACCACAGAGTATAGAATGAGGTTTCTTTTTTTTGTTAAAGTTTTTGTATAAAGTTTTGAACAGAGAAACAACAAAAGTTTTTTTTTAGTAAAAGTAAAAAATAACTTGATTATTATGCACGTACAAGATGAAATTTTCTATTTAAATACGAAGTTGCATGAAATGGGCAAGCATAGGTACGTATATTAATTTATTTGTTCTATTGAACGTGGTCTTTTTTGTATAGATTTTTTTTAATGCATCACAACCAGTGCATTAAAAACAAATCTTTTATCCCACTAGTGATATAATAACAATCAAAAAACCACAGTTTGATAATAGGTATCATTATGTGCCTAATTGCGGTGAGATAAGAGCCATATTACGAGCAAGTGTATTGAAAACACAATTGATGGTAAGGTTGAGGTAGATAACACATCGTGTCGCGACTTTGCGGATGGCAGGCGCGTCGGCGGAGGGCGTGGCGCTGCTGCAGCGCTGGGTGGAGGCGGGCGGCGACGTGCAGTCGGCGGCGCTGCTGGCGGCGCGCTGCTTCACGCCCGACCTGCTGCAGGACCCGCGAGTGCTCAACTGGCTCGATAGGTGACGCACTACTCATTCACACCTCTTCTCTCATTCACAGCTCTTTCCTCACTCATTCACAGCTCTTTCGTCAATCATTCGTAACTCTTTTCTCCCTCATTCACAGCTCTTTTGTCATTCATTCACTACTCTATCGTCAATCATTCACCGCTCTTTCATTACTCATTAGACATGAGACAAAAAATATTGAGATTTTATTATTTAAGTACCGTATAGACTTACATATACATTTAGCTATTAATTTTGAATTACAAACAGATACTTCAATTTTATTTATCTGTTTGTATGAGTAGATATATGGGACATTTAGCCATTTAACCAATAGCATGCAAAAAAATCCTTAAATACTAAATTATAAAAGTAAAATGAATTTCATTTTCAATCCGTAATTCAATTGATTTCAAATAAATTTACAATTTCATATTAATTTTAATAACATTGCATTACATTATATAAATTTTATTATGATTCATATAAAATTGATTACATTTCTGAATTTACAATACAAATTGATTAATATTTCACATGCATAATAATAGTAATAATACAATAACAAAAATAATCACAACATTTAAACAACCTATATAAATAAAAATCACAACATTGGTCCATGCCACTTATTTATCCCGGTATGTGAGAAACTCCCGCTATGGAATTCACAATTCTCGGATCCAAATCCGCTACGGCGCAAATGTCATCGATATACGTAGAACTCGAATATCAATGACATTTGCGCCGTAGCGGATTTGGATCCGAGATTTGTGAATTGCATATTCCAACAGCCAGCGGCTAATACTCACAAATCTTTTTAAAGGTAATTTTTTTTATTAAGGTATTTGCTTTAATAGGTTGTGGGTAGAGTTGTGTGCGATTATAATAAGCAATTTGACCGTAATGCTAATTAACTGTAACAATTTCCAGTAATGCTATATACTAATAAACTAGGATTAAAAATTTCATTTTAAATAATGTAAAAAGAAATATGGCAGCGGTGGGATTCGAACCCACGCCTCCGAAGAGACTGGTGCCTTAAACCAGCGCCTTAGACCGCTCGGCCACGCTACCCTCGATGCATAGATTAGTAATAGACACTCTAATAATGACAGTTTAAATTATATACGAAACTGCTGAACATTTTAATTATGTTGGCATACATTCAAGTAATTGTGCTTCGCCGTGAGGTATAAAATCATAATATCGTTTGAATAATTCAAGGTAGCTAAGCTAAGCGATCGGTTAAAATTTGTGAAGCTTTATTTTTTATTTGTACTACGTCATAATTTGTTTTCTTTTTATGTAATAGAAGTGCTCGTGGCCTCGGTGTCCTCTAAACGATCACCGAGTTACGCAACTTTCACTCCGTCCGGTGTAGTATGTTGTATGTGCGCAGCTACCGCACGATGCTGGACAGCTGGCGCCTGTGGTGGGCGCGCTGCGCCGTGGACACGTGGGCGTGCGCGGCGGAGGGCGAGGGCGGCGCGCGGCGCGTGTGCGTGGCGTGCACGTACTGCGGCAAGTCCGTGGCGGCGCCGCCCGGCCACCAGCGCCCGCGCGTCGCCTTCGCGCGCCTGCCGCCGCCCGCCGCCAAGATGAAGGTCACTGCATGCACCGATTGTTTCTTTGTAGACTAGAATGACATTTGAAGTGTTGCCGCCGCGGAGGACGGAAAGAACGGGGATGTTGCGAGCAAATTCTCTTTAGTAAAATGCGTGCCAAACTGCGGGTGGGAAATGGGGACAAAGACTGAACTCCGCCTTTAACCCGTCCCTAATAGTAAATCCATCTAGCGACATAATGGTGCAACACTTATCGAACTGAAAATGCAACGATCATTTTAGTTTGTCTACTTGCAACAATAGCGCTACCTACAGTTCTAGAACATTCTCTGCGACCACTTCTTGAAAACTAATGAATATTTTTAGAGGAAGTAGTAACGTTAGTAGGGTATATGTAATGTGCAAATGTATTTGCAGACTGCCTCTGTGGCGCGGTGGGAGTGCATCCGACTGCTACGCAAGAGGTCGTGGGTTCGATTCCCACCCAGGTTAAAACTTTGTGTGATGAGCACGATGGTTTATACTGTGTCTGGGTGTTATTTACCTATAATATGTATTTATTTAGAAATATATAAGTATGTTTATCAGTTTATCTAGATACCATAACACAAGCTAATATTAGCTTACTTTGGGCTAGATGACGCTGTGTGACAAGTGTCCCACAATATATTTTATTTTAATTTTATTTTATTTAGTTTTTCATATTTTACGAAATATTTTTTTAACGCGTGTGTTTCTTTATACCTTCATTCTACTATTATTTTAATTGTAAAAAAATGTATGGATGTTTGTTACTCATTCAGGCAAAACCTACTGATGGATTTTAATAAAACTTTACAGTAATATAACTTTCACATAAAAAAAAAAGATAACAAAAACTAATACATTAGAAGTTTTTTTGTAAAGCAAAATCTATCCCAAATATAATAAGTTTGTGCTATTGTATCTAGACAACTGGATAACATTTTTTTTCTACAAACTTGGTGTTACTGTACGGTATGAAACATACATTGGCACTGGTTTGGACAGTAATATAGTGTAAAAAGTCTTCTATGCCAGTGTAAGCAATTAGCTATTACTGGCAGTGCCATAAATAACAATTCTGACGGAATAATGTTCAAGTGGAACGCTCAAAATACGCTCCTGTTTTTAGAGAACTTTAGAAAGTATTAAATTAAAACCTTAAGACGTTAGATCTTCGAGAAGACGCGACCAGACGCGTTACCAACTACACCACCGTGACCTGCTCGTAACTGACGAATTAATCCACCTCTTTACGTCTTAAGGCGACGTAAGGCGCCATCTACCGGCACTTAGCAAAGTTGCACGGTACGAATGTATAGAATTGCATCTATGATCATTCGATTTGTGATGACACCATCTATCGTTTAGAAATTCGTCTATAGAATAGTAGGCCTTGTTTACTAGAATCTTAGTCAGCTTCCTTTTAAATAACGTCATGCTTTTTAATCGGATAGGTGGAGGTATGTTGTTATATATAATTGGTGCCATACAAAATAAACTTCCACGTAGTAATTGCGTTCTACATGGCACATGTTCTAAATTACCCTTACGTCTAGTACCAGATGGTTTTGCAGAAAACAAGTGGGGATTCTTTTTAACTAATATGTCTCTAATATGTAAATGGAAGGTACTGTCAAAATGCCTAATTCTTTGAACTTATCTCTACACGATTCTCTCTTTTTTAAACCTATAATAGATCGGACACAACGTTTTTGGGAAATAAGTACTCGTAATTTATCTGTTGAGTTGCCTCAAAATATTATCCCATATCTGAGAGTAGAGTCCACGTGGCCGTAGCATGCAGTAATAACTGTCGATCAATTTGCTATCCGAGATAATTTATATAGGGCAAACGAAAACTTATATAATTTTTTTACATACATTGTCAATGTGTAGTTTCCAGGTCAGTTGGTCATCAATAGTTAGTCCGAGAAAGCGTGTTGAATTAATTTCAGCCAATGTTGCATCTACATACTTTATTCTATTATTAATTTTGAGATTATTAAATGTCAACCAGTTTTCAATAGACGTCAAAGTTTTAACAATCTCAGATTCCAAAGTACTATAGTCGTTTTGAATGAATAAAATAGTGCTGTCATCAGCAAACAACGTCATAAAGTGTTCAGTTATATTTGGCATGTCATTTATGTATATTAAAAAGAGAAGGGGTCCCAAAACACTTCATTGAGGAACATCATAGTGAATTGGCCTTGTATCCGAAGCAAAAAGAGTGTCAGTACGCGTTTTAGAACATATTTTGTTTATATGGGTAACTTGTGTCCTGTTAGTCAAATAAGAGTCAAATACGATTCCAATAATAAATATGCGTTTCCTCGAACACCATAATCATTAAGCTTCTTAAGTAGGATGTTGTGATCTACTCGGTCAAACGCTTTCGACATATAGTGTCTAGATATAGTGCTGAGATCCTATTTTTCTTATCAATTGCTGTTAAGAGTTTATATATTTATTGTTTTGTTTTTACGAAATCCAAACTGTATGTCTGATAGTATATCCTTCTCAAAAAAATTTGCCATTACCGGGATTAGTGCAATGGGCCTGTAATTACCTATGTCATTAGGACATCCGTTTTTGTACAATGGTTTTATAACTGATATTTTAAGTTTATCGGGAAATATGCCCTGTTCCATACATAAATTAATTATATTACTTAGTACTGGAGATACTTTTGGAGCCACATCCTTAAGTATCTTTGTACATATACCGTCATACCCAACAGAGTTAGAATTCTTAAGGCTAGATATATTTTTTAGAATGTCAAGTGGTATACAGGGAGTCAAGATTAAAGAATTAGATTTATTATGTTTAATACTATATGTCATGTCATTATTGTCATTAATTGGATCGATTGTTGAAAATTAATTATTAACTGCATTAGCTAAGTCATATGGGTTGGTTATTAATTTATTATCTAATAATAATTGTGGGACTTTTTCTGTATGTTGATTTTGTACACGATTATTAATAATTCTCCATGTAGCTTTAGATTTGCATTTCGCTATTTTTTTATAGTTATTTTTTATTTGATAGTCATTTTGAGATCTTTGGGTGAGTGCAATAACTTTTTTGAATTTATTTGAATATAATTTCAATATGCTCATATTGCAATTGGTTGGGCACAGTCTGTATTTCTCAACAGTTTCTGTTTGATTTTACTGCCCTTTTTAATGCCATTTGATAGCCATTTTGGTTTACTAGTTACTGTTACTCTGTTTTTTTTACATAAGGAATAATATTTGTTAAAGATAACTTATTAATAATATTTTTAAATTTTATTCCCCTACCTAACCCTATCTCTAATTATTAATAATTAGAGATAGGGTTCTCCTTAAATTGTAACTGATTGGCCACTATATTTTGTTGTTGTGTTCAGTGACAAAATATAATGTTTTGACAAAATATAAAGGAAATCATTATATTTTGACACTTAACAACAAAATATAGTGAAATATTATGGACTATATTCTATGAAAACCCAATTAGTGTTCCCGTTAATATAACGTACAATGTGTCATCAATAAAATTATAGGGTTATGCACTGGTGGTGTTGGATGAATGCACAGATGGTGTTATTCTTATTTAAAATTAGCCTCGCAGACTAACAAAATAATTGTCGTTTGGGCAGAAATATGAACAAGCATTATTCCATCATCATCCGAGCGTCTGTCCCAGTTGCGTCTCGCGACGCCCGGGGTCCGCCTTCCTCCATTTTCTCCTCCACTTCGCACGGTCGTCGGCATCCCCTGTAGCGAGACCAAGCATTATTATGTGGCTTATTTACAAAAGTATACATTGAGTATTATTTATTCTATTTTTTCTTCAATAGGTACATGTCAAAAGTTACTTGCATGTATTGTCTCATAGATGCCTCTAATTTACATTTTTGATGAAGATCCGAGAAAAATATTTTATAAATTGTTTTTATTAAGTAAAAATACTTACAAATGAAATATTATATCATCATAATTTTAAAATAAGTTCCTGAATCGTTTTTGCATCAAAGGATAGTACACTTCATGGTAAAAACCGTTATTAACTATTGAAATTGCGAAAAAAAAATTCAGACTCAACCGAGCACAGCAACGATTTACATGAAACAGTGGCGTTTGGCTCCGCCCACTCTGTGACGTAACAACTCACTTGGTGGCACGCAACTTAGTTGCCCTTACGGCATCTTCGCTGTTGTTCTCTACTCCGTGGTTGCCGCGTTATCGCTATAAAAAGATAGTATCGTGACCAAAAATAGAAGGTGATTAGTTGATTAGTATGAAATTGTGAAAACCTATCCATGACTAGAAAGAAAAATTCGGACAAATGCAAGTAGCACTCGCCCATCAAAGGCCTCCATACAATATTTTACTAATTTCCATTTGAATATTATTTATAGGATAATTACAAATGTATTGTTTTTAGATATATATTCTGCGGTATTTTTTTTGGACAAGCCTAATTATCTGGTTTACATTTGAACTCGATATCTCTACGCGTTCCCGAGATAAAGGCATTAGATAAGATTTTTTGTGTCCGAGCTAGGCTTAGCGGACTGTAAGATGTGTGTGTGTGTATATGTGCAGCAAATCTCGTCGTGCCCGCACTGCCGCAAGCCGCTAGCGCGCTGCGGCGTGTGCGCCTTGCACCTGGGCACGGGCGCAGGCGCGGGCCCCGGCGCGCACTTCGGCGGCTGGTTCAGCTGGTGCGTGGGCTGCCGGCACGGCGGCCACGCGCACCACCTCATCAACTGGTTCAAGTGAGTGGATTGCACTGCACACTACACACTGCACACTGCACACTACACACTGCACACTACACACTGCACACTACAAACTGCACACTGCACACTGCACACTGCACACTACACACTGCACACTACACCGTAAATGAAATAATGAAATGAAATTTATTTGCTTTCAGTATGGTATGATAAGTTGGTACAATAGTATATATGATGTGTCTCACATACCTCGTCGGAACTATGTCCAACATGCAAAAAATTATAAAACTTATATATATCTCTATTATATTATATGTCAATACTACTACAATATATAAATGTGCAATGTCAAGATAATTAAATTTAGTCTATAAAGTCTCCATAAATTCCTTCACGCTATAAAAACCCTTATCTAAGAGCCACCTGTACAGTGTCGATTTAAATTGCCGCGTAGGTAATTCTCTTATTTGCTTAGGTAACTTATTATATATTTTTATTGACATAATGAAACAGTTTTTCTGGCAGAGAGAAGTATTTCGCCGAGGAAGAATTAACCTTGATGGATCTTTGTATTTCAGCCTAGAGTTTACATTATCCCTTAACGCTTTAAAGAGTGTATCGTTTTCCCTTACAAAACAGACAATTTATAGTATATACATTCCTGTTAGTGTTAGTACGTTGAGCCTCCTAAATAGAGGTTTGAATGATGCCCGCGGATTAACACCAAACACGAAAGAAAAGTATAAGAGCTGTTTGCTCTTATACTTTTCTTTCGAATAATGAATGCTGCCTTTTATCAGTAGCATTGCCCCAAAGAATAAGTCCATATCTCAAGATTGAGGCCACATACCCATGATATGCGGTCAATGCTGTCTTTTGACCCGAAATATTCCTGAGCTTCTTGATCGAATAGACAAATTGATTTAATTTTTTACAAATTCTTTCTATATGCGCTCTCCAGTTGCAATGTTTATCAATCGCATTACCTAAAAATATTGTATCATCTACGGGTTCTATAATTTCGCTACGACATGTCAATGTATAATCATTATCATTATTTCTATTATTGTAATTAGTAAATTGGATATATTTTGTTTTTGATGGATTTGCTTGAAGATTATTAGATTCTAGCCATTTTAATACTAATTCAATTTGATTATTCAGAATGTCTTCATAATTGTCATCCTTATTATTGTTAGCAATTATGACCGAAATATCATCGGCAAATAAAATACACTGGTTTCCAACGACTGTAGGCAAATCATTAATATAAATCAGCAATAAAAGCGGCCCAAGTATGCGTACATTCGAGTACAGATGCTACGGTGCGCTACTATGGCGTGGCGCATCCGACACATAGCGTATCACTACTACATACGTTGTGTATCTCGTGCAGGGAACACACGGAGTGCCCCGTGAGCTCCTGCAGCTGCCCGTGTGCCACGCTGGACCCGCCGGACAGATTCTAGCTCGGCGGACGACACACGACTCTGACTCGACTCAGACGGATTAGGTTCTGCTCATTTATATATACAGGGTGATTTTTTCAAGTGGGCCTTCAGGGCCAAATCCTAAATTATAAAAAAAAAATATCCTTTACGCCTTATCCCCGAAGGGGTGGCAGAGGCATATTATATGCCCACTTTCACTTGTTTGTAGAGACTAAATTATAAGGAATATCTAAATAAGCACAAGGGAGTCGCGAGCCCGATTTTAAAGGAAATCAAAAGTGCATCAGTGCATTTTGAAAATAAATAATTCTAGTCAGAAATCGAGTTAAATAAATAAATAATAAATAAATAAAAATATCTTTATTTTGCATAGACCATTTTAACGGCGCTTACAAAATGTCATACACTATTTAAAATATTTAAAGCGACCACCGGTTCGGAACGCGGCCCACCTGAGAAGAACCGGCAAGAAACTTAGGAAGGCTTTTTTTTTGATGGCCTATTTACAATTTAATATTATTTCATTTTGCCAGCAGATCATTTCCAGGCGTCCCTGTCCTGCAAATAGTCTGTAACGGAGTAAAAACCTTTTTCACAAAGCTTGTTTTTAATAGACTTTTTAAATTTATTTAAAGGTAAATTTCTCAGGTCACAGGGAAGCTTGTTGTAAAAGCGTATACAGTTACCCTGGAAAGAATCGCCAATCTTATGTAGTCGACTGTGGTGGACTGAAAGATTATTTTTATTTCTAGTGTTTATATTATGTTTATCACAGAGTTTAGAAAACTGTGATAGATTTTTCTGGACATACATAAGATTGGCAAAAATGTATTGTGATGGTACGGTTAGAATATTCACTTCTTTGAATTTTTCTCGGAGAGAAACTTTGGGGACCAAATTATAAATAGCGCGTACAGCCCGCTTTTGTAGAACAAAAATAATATTTAAATCTGCAGCACTCCCCCAAAGGAGAATACCGTAAGACATAATACTATGAAAATAGCTGAAGTAAACCATTCTAGCCGTATCCACATCTGTTAGAGTCCTGATCTTTTTTACAGCGTATGCAGCCGAACTTAATCTAGAGGCTGTCTTTTCTATGTATGGGCCCCACTGCAAATTGGCATCAATAGTTATACCTAGGAACACAGTTGATTCTACAAACTCTAACACTTGTCCATTCAGTTGAACATTGGCCGCAACTTGTTTTACATTTGGTAGAGTAAATTTTATACATTTAGTTTTATTTTCATTAAGGCAAAGATTATTTGAGCTGAACCAATGAACTACTCTTGCAATTGCATTGTTTACATCGTCATAGTTATCTAATTGTCTTTTAATTTTAAAAATTAATGAGGTGTCATCTGCAAACAAAACAATCCTATTCCTGTCCCCTACATAAAATGGTAAATCATTAATATAAATGAGGAACAAGAATGGCCCAAGTATCGAGCCTTGCGGCACACCCATTGTAACCATGGATCCTACAGAACGTGTACCATTAATATCGACCCTCTGTATTCTATTGTTCAAATATGAAGACAGAAGGTCGAGAGCTTTGCCTCTTATTCCATAGTGGTGTAATTTTTTGCACAGCGTTTCATGTTGAACGCAATCAAAAGCCTTTGATAGATCGCAAAATATACCTAATGCATCGTGCTTGTCTTCCCATGCTTCATGAATACATTTTAATAACTCAACACCAGCATCGGAAGTTGAGCGCCCTTTCGTAAACCCAAATTGATTCGCATGGAGTATTTTATGACTATTAAAATGGGATAGCATTTGATTCAAGATTATTTTTTCAAATACTTTGCTCAAAGTTGGCAGCACTGACACTGGTCGGAAATTAGACGGCTCTGTAGCGCTGCCAGCCTTGAACAAGGGAACGACTTTGCTGTGTTTCATTAAATCAGGAAATGTACCACTAGAAACACAGTCATTAAACACAGTTGCTAGATGGGGCGCAATTACCTCAATTATACATGATGCAGTTTTGACCGATAACCCCCAAATGTCCGCGGTTTTCTTAATTTCGATACATTTAAATGTTTTTACAATGTCCTGAGCACAAATATCTGTGAATACAAATGCATCCCTGCAACAAAGAACAGATTCTTCTAATAAAAGTTCAGCGGAACTGGAAGATGCTTGGAGAGATTTTGTTGTCAAAATAGGTATATTTTTGAAAAAGTGTTCAAACTCCGTAGCCACTTCCAGGTCCCCTGTAACATGGCAACCATTTACTTTTAAGTGGAAATCCCTTTCAGTCACTAAAGATCTACCGCATTCAGAGTTAATGATGTTCCAAGTCATTTTTATTTTATTTACAGAATTAGAAATTTTATTTTTAATGAAGTTTGACTTAGCAAGATGACACGTTTGTTTAAATATCTTTGAATAATTTTTAACATATTCCTGAAAGGTTTGCCTAAAATTATATGATTTTTCTGAATATAATTCAAATAATTTATTTCTACTTTTAAAGATACCTGGTGTTGCCCAGTCACTGAAAACAGGACGACCACCAATCTGTAGAGTTTTTGAGGTAAAAACTTTGCCAAACTCATCATTAATCAAATTAAATAAGTGTTTATATGACTGGTCTACACAAGTGAAGTTAGGTAGATATGGTAATCTCTTTAATACATTTTCTTTAAAATTATTCAAACGACTTTGGTTAATTGGTACATATTTAATTTGTTTTTTGCTGACTTTCTTACTACTTTTAGGAAATTTTATCCATTGGCCACGATGATCTGACTCCACAGGATCCACAATACCTTTATCTATAGGTTTAATATCAGTAAAAATATTATCAATACATTTTGCACTGGTGGCTGTAATACGAGTGGGTTCTAAGAATGTACTATGCAGATTAAAGGATTTAAATAAATTTTTCATTTTATTTCTCTCTGATGGAGTTAATGATGTATCTAATATATCAACATTAAAATCTCCACAAACTATTATAGATTTCTTAGAACATTGGCATTTGAACAGTGCTTCTTCAAGCTTTTCTTCAAATTTAATGTAAGAAGCATCAGGGGGACTGTATACGCTTAACAAGATGAAATGCTCAAACTCAATACTGGCAATCTCAATAACTCGCTCAATGGAGAGGGCTACTAAATCCTTACGTTCTTTAAATTTTAAGTTTTTATTAATTAATATTAAAGAGCCTCCACGTTTAGAATGTTTTCTATTGAACGAGCTAGCAACCTGGTGATTTACGAAGTTCAACAATGTGATTTGATGATCTTTTAACCAGTGCTCTGTAGCACAAAAAATATTAATAGAATTTGCATTAATGTATAGCTCTAACTCTAAATCTTTACCATTTATTAAACCTCTAACATTATGGTGCACCAGGTTTATAAAAACAATATTTTTACTAAGATTATTCTCAGGGGCCAAAGTCAACTGGCCAGATTTATTATCTGTTGTCCTATAAACTAGTTTTTTGGAATTTCATTTTCCAAATGTGAAGTATCAAAACTATCCTGCTCAATAAAAGCAGTTGTACTTGCCAATAATTTGGCTTGAAAAATTAAAAAATTAGATAGCAACAGAGCTACCTTTCGTTGTAAAAATTTTGATAGAAAATATCTATCTAATGTCAACAAACTATTATTATTGAAGATTATGTTCCAATCGAACAATTCAATTTTTTTGGAATATGATACCATGGTATGTAGTTTCATATTTAATTTGTATCTTAAGTGATTTTCCTTGTGGCTCATAGCAGTGCTGTATGGCAAGGTGGACAAAATTACTTGTTTTACTTGCAGACTTGATAACTTATCAAAAATTTTTAAAAGTTTGTCACTATTAATATTGCCTCTTCTGCCAACCAGCACCACTATAGTAGACTGCATGCAGTGTGTACCAGTCAATATAAAATCTGTAATTTGAGAGTATGAAGCTCCTGGATATGTATGATTTATTACAGAATGACTTAACTGTGATAAATAATGTCCAAAATTTTTACCTATTTCATCGCAATAGACTATGGTCTTTGCATCACTTTTTATTTGCAACTTTTCTATTATACTCGTAGATGCCTCGCAATTACTACTTGAACTTAATATACTATTATCCACACTGCACACAGTTGAGCACGCAATGAATTTCAATACAAATACTGCATGTATTGAAATGAAATAATGAAGTAAAATAAAATCTAATAAAATGTACATGAGCTATGCTCCAATTTTAGCTGTATTTGACAGTAATATTTGGCGCCTTTTGTGTTCTCCATTATTGGCTTCGATTCCTGGCTAGGATTATTGATTACTACAAACTACGGTTATACTCACGTGCGAATTTCGGGATAGCCCGACTAGTTTCGGACCTAACGGAGGTCCTTTTTCAAGAGGAGAATTTATACTAGTCGGGCTATCCCGAAATTCACACGTGAGTATAACCGTAGTTTGTAATAATGAACCACGCTCACGAAAGTTATTATTATTGATATAGTTATTATTCTAGGATTATTGATATTTCAAAAATCCAATAGTGGACTTTTGACTTTCATCAAAATCGGGCTCGCGACTCCCTTGAGCATTTTTCGATATTCCTTATAGTTTAGGGGTATGCCCTAAAGGCCCACTTGAAAAATTCACGTATAAGCATATGTATAAGCTTTGGTAAGTTTAAAACTTAACTTAACTATCTTCACGCTGTATCCCTGACGGGGTAGTCAGAGAGGACAGATCGCCAGGCTTCGTGATCCATGCATACTTCTTTCGCTTCTTCGAGATTCATCAATCGCTTCATACACGCACGTCTGGGTATCCGAGTACTTTTGACCTTTCCGTTTTTGAGCAATCTGCTCACGTGGTCTTCGTATGTAAGTCTCGGCCTACCCTGACCTCTTCTACCTTCTGCTTTCGCACAATATATATTCTTCGTCATTCGTTCCTCACTAATTCGTTGGACGTGTCCAAACCAACAGAGCACGCCCTTTTCCAGCTTAACGCTGACACTTTCATTCAAACCTGCCATATTGCGTATCACTTCGTTACGTATTCGGTCGGCCAAGGTAACGCCGCACAATTTTCGAAGTGATCGCATCTCCACAGCATTCAATTTACTTTCATGCATCTGCTGACATACCCAGGTTTCGCTACCGTAAAGCAAAGTTTGCACTAGCACTGCGTTATGAATCGCCAGTCGTGCTTCTTTTACGATGCTTTGTCGCTTTACTAATTGGGACAAAGCACCGTTAACTCTGTTTCCGGCAGCTACTCGCCGTTCTACATCCGAATCACATCTTCCATCGGCGCTAAACATACTCCCTAAATACACAATTTCATTCACTTGCTAGACTAGACGTTCCTGGTTTACCCTAATCTCGCATTTAGTTCTTACGTCATCTCTTTCAAATACTAGAACCTTAGTCTTACTTGCATTCAAGCGAAGACCCTTACTTTCACACTCCTCTTTCATATTAGTGACTAATGCCTGAAGGTCGGCTTCTGATCAGGCCATGAGCACCGCATCATCAGCGGTAAGTTTATACGGTTATTTTATGAATATATAGATTTTATCAAGTTTACACCACTCTGCCAATTGAACTAGTCACATCATTTAACTTTGGTTTATTAACGAATTCAAAAATGTGTTCTTGTAATAAAAATTTGCAGCCATTTTCTTGTTACTTGATGAACGAAATAATGCCCGTAATAAAGCTAACAGTAAACAACTTAATGAGTATGTTACTCATTGTGCTAGCCAAATATTAATATCCACCGACCTCTAAACTTAAATATCTCTAAAATTTTCTTATTTTTATTAAGAGATTGCCAAATGCTATTCTGTTATTAGGTCGAACTAAACTTAGTGATGTCATAAACAGCCCTAAATTTGCATATGACATCACTAAAATTCATTTTATGTGATAAAATTCAACAAAACGTGAATAATGTCCATAATATATGCAACATTGTATGACTGGGTTGCACCATCCGTGGTCACAAGCATACTCTCTGTCCACTTCCAGTCCAGTCTGCTTGTGACCACAGCTGGTGCAACCCAATCGAAAAGTCAAGCTAATTTAAGATAAATTGATGTAACAAAGGTATCTCTTCGGAAATACGATATGACGACTCAAATTATGAGAATCGTTTCACAAAACAGTGACGTGCGTTAATAAATACTAGTATTACCTATTGCGGAATAACCGGTCGTAAGCATGCTTGCAACGCAAAAGAATAAAATTTAGTAGTAGCTTAAAATTAAAGTCAATTATATCACTTCAATTATTGTTATTCAATTTGCAAGAAAATGGCTCTGTGTAAATGAAAGGAGATACTGCTCCAGTAAGTGTTCAATATAAAGTGTACAGTACAGTAATTCTGACCATAGATATGTGGTACCAGTCTGCCTCAAGTAGGTTGACACATGATTTAGATCCATGAATGAAACTACTGTTTGTAACTATTTATTTAAGAACAGAGTATAAGTGAATATATACGATAATAGATGCAGACCCGGATATATAGATTTTATACTTTCTGTTATGCTTGGCTACTTCATTGCTGAACATTCGCCGTTGAATATTATTAAATGTTTTATTTTTACCAATACATTTGCAAGTGCGCCTTCAAGGTGTACAGGTTATGTAAGTATAATATATTCTTGATAATTGTGCAATAAAAAGGATTTAAATTGTTTTTTACAAAGTTTTTTTTTTCTAAATTGACATCTTCAAATATACCTGTACCTACTTGTGAACAACCTGTATGTAAATATTTTCATAAAGTATCACTCATAGAAATAAGCGCATATGGCTAATATTTTTGTAACTAGTTTGTAAGAGAGTTTATTTTTATAAATATAAATTACGTAGTCGTATACATGCTTTGTATCATTGACTTGAAGTAATCAAATCAGCCTATCACACGCCAGGTATATGCTGACTCCCTGAGGCCATTTCTCAGCTCATACGGAGACTTTATTTCCTTCCTCATTTTACAAGAACTATTAATAAATGGAAACGGATGGCTAAAATTGCTTGTTTGTGTCAAATTGTGCCCTAAATTTTTTTTTTATATATATATACAGGGTGATTTTTCAAGTGGGCCTTCAGGGCCAAATCCAAAACTATAAGAAATATCGAAAATGCTCAAAGGAGTCGCAATCCCAAGTTTGATGAAAACAAAAACTGCAACATTGGATTTTTGATAAATCAATAAACCTAGCCAGGAATCTAACCGAATGATTTAGAAAATAAATACTCAGCCTGTATTATTACACCATTCGATAGAGTTGTTAATAAGAATCAATTTCTGGGAATAATATACGGGAAACTAATGGAAAATTTTAATAAATTATTTCTTGTTCCACTTTGTTTGAAGCAATAATCAAAGCGATAATCATTATTTGTTTCAATACATACCCGCAGCACGGCATATCTTCACTACATTATGTTCGGATTTCAAATTTCTATTGAAGTATAGTCTCTTTGCAGTTATGGGCCACAGTAAAAAAAGTTAACATTTGAAATTAGAACGTTAAGCAAATTGGCGCCAATAATTTAAATCTTGTACGCAGTCATTTTGTACATCATACTACAACGAGTCTTTTTCGTATTTTGTTAAAGTTTTCAAGCAATACTTACTTGGACTGTGTGTTGAAGATGGATTAATGATCACATCGTTAGTGTAAACAAACATTAATAAGTGATATGTGCAATAATTCAGTTAAGCTAGTCAGTCACGGGTAGGTAGGGTCAAAGACTCAAAAGTAGTGCTTCGATGAACCAACTGATACACTAAAAATATCAATTACACTAGATGACCCCCACAGCTTCGCCCGTGGAATATTTCGACCTCCCGTCGCATCTGCCTCTGTGGCGCGGTGAGAGTGTATCCGACCGCTACGCAAGAGGTCCTGGGTTCGATTCCCGGGTCGGAACAAATATTTGTGTGATCTACAAATGTGTGTTTCGGAGTTTAAATGTTTCCTATGTATAATATGTATGTATTTAGAAATATATAAGTATGTTTATCAGTTATCTAGATCCCATAACACAAGCTAATATTAGCTTACTTTGGGCTAGATGACGCTGTGTGACAAGTGTCCCACAATATTTATTTATTTTTTTATTTTATCCCATTGCTTATTAATTCTACAATGATGCATAAAAACTTGCCTGATTTGTCGACATTTATGACTACTGCTCTGCTCCCCAGTGTAGTAGCGTAATGATATATAGCCTATAGCCTTCTTCGATAAATGGGCTATCTAACACAAAAAGAATTTTTCAAATCCGACCATTAGTTCCTGAGATTAGCGCGTTCAACCAAACTAACAAACAAACTCTTCAGCTTTATAATATTAGTATAGATTACAAATGTTGATGTAGGCAGAACACATACGGTACAATGGCGAGTGCTGACTAAAATTTATGTGACAAAAAGTTTTTCTGTTGAGCATACGACTGCCAGGCCGTGGGATAAGCAAGTTTAATCTTCCGAGCAAGGAAGGACTATCGATTTCTTCAAAAATGTTTTTTTAGTTTACATAGATACAAGATTAACCGGCGTGTGTATGAAAACTTATGAAAGTGGAAGAAGCGAAAGTGGTATGCCAGGATCGTAGCAAGTGGAAAGCCATAGCCTACCCTGATGGGAGACAGGCGTGACGATATATCATTGGGACAACTATGTATATATATGTATGTAGATACAAGATGTCAGTAACTTCCCGTCGACGTTTCAGTGACATCAGCTTGAAGTAAACAAGTCTAGATTCGTACGTCATTAGTTCGCGGCATAGATTATGTGCATATGATAGATGGTACAAAAACGCATGAATTCTCTACATTCTGGACACATGTACAGCGTAAGAAACATTCCATACTTGACTGCAATATTCAAGAATTGATCGTACGTAGGAATTGTAGACAAGGATAGGTACTTAATAGTCTTTAAAGAATTTGGATGGTTTTCGAATTTTATTTGTTACTAGCTGACCCGCGCGACTTCGTTAACGCCACCAATTTTTTTTATCTCGTAAAAGAACCTCTCGACCGATTTTGTGCAAACTTCACATAAACCATCTACTAAATAGTCCGAACAAAGTCTAAACATTTGGTTTGGATAGGTGAGCCCGTTCTTGAGTTATAAAATTACAACGAGAAGTGGTATTGATTTTTATATATAAGGATACTCTCCATATGTTCGTGGAAGTCCAACTTTTTGTCCACCACAACTCCCAGATCCCGTATACTCGTCACTTCAGCCATGTGGTTGTCGAACGTGCAATAAATGGCAGGCGTGGGATCCCGCTTACGTGAATTTGATGTGGAAACATTTAGAGGTATTATTTATTAGTTCTCATAATAATAAAGTTTCCACCCCACGGTTCCGATAACAAATTGGTTCTGTGCCATAAGGCTGCCAATTGTAAAACCAATTTATTAACACAATCTATTTTTGGTGGGACAATAAAGAATTACTATATAAATATTGTGAGTTGTAAAGCAATGATGGATTTTGTTAAGACATCAGTTTTATGAATAAAGTTAAGGATAGTTAGACACCTCTGGCTCTACCTATTGCTCTGCGAATCTGGCAGTAAATGTAAATGTAGAAGCAGTAATCTTGACGTTCATAAGTGTTACTTTGTGACCCACATGAATAAAGATTTTAGATTTTTGATTTTTTTTTTTTGAGTGGCATTATTATGATGTTCTCGGATAGATTATTTACTGAGTCAACAATCATTCTTATCAATTAAGTTCTAAAAATAGATTTAAATTCAGTTAGCACGACCAGACATGACTAGGTTATAGACGACGCGACGTTATGGCTTTTTCAAACATTTTAATACTTCTATGTAGAGATTTTATACAAACTAGCCTTGGTATAAGTGCGCGTAAGTAACGGCTTCTCGCAAGACAGACACGTTGAGAAGACACTAATATAGCGGTAAGTTTTAGATATTGTCCTCTCTGACTACCCCGTCAGGTATATAGCGTGAAGATAGTTAGTTAGTTATTTAGTTTTAGATATAATAATATACTTTTAGGATACGTTATGCTCGTTTCTAAGATCTCGTAGCAGACTGCGTGTTTTAAATTGTGTAGTTTAGAACTGTACAATAAAGTATATATAATATTTTAATTAAACACTAGACAATAATTCTGCCTATCAGTGATTACACAGTAAAGCCAGTCTCATCAGCGATCCCGGAATGTAGGAAATGTTGCACGTTATAGTTTTCAAAATGTACACGCTTGACGGTTTAAGGTAAGATATTGTTGCTCCGGCTCATTTCTTCCCTTCGCCGCTACCTCCTCGTCAGATAGATTCATTCACCCTACCGGGGTGGTTATAGATTCCTTGTTAGGTAAAAAGTAAGACTGGTTACTAGTAGCACCATTCAGTTCACACCTCCAGTAAAGCTAGAATTTGGTTGAATTTACAATTGAGAGCCCGATTTTAAAGTAAACCAAAAGTGCATCAGTGCATTTTAAAAATCAATAAGTCTAGTCAGAAATCGAGTTAAATGAATTTCAATACAAATACTGCATGTATTGAAATGAAATAATGAAGTAAAATAAAATCTAATATGTACATGAGCTATGCTCCAATTTTAGCTGTATTTGACAGTAATATTTGGCGCCTTTTGTGTTCTCCATTATTGGCTTCGATTCCTGGCTAGGATTATTGATTATTACAAACTACGGTTATACTCACGTGCGAATTTCGGGATAGCCCGACTAGTTTCGGACCTAACGGAGGTCCTTTTTCAAGAGGAGAATTTATACTAGTCGGGCTATCCCGAAATTCACACGTGAGTATAACCGTAGTTTGTAATAATGAACCACGCTCACGAAAGTTATTATTATTGATATAGTTATTATTCTAGGATTATTGATATTTCAAAAATCCAATAGTGGACTTTTGACTTTCATCAAAATCGGGCTCGCGACTCCCTTGAGCATTTTTCGATATTCCTTATAGTTTAGGGGTATGCCCTAAAGGCCCACTTGAAAAATTCACGTATAAGCATATGTATAAGCTTTGGTAAGTTTAAAACTTAACTTAACTATCTTCACGCTGTATCCCTGACGGGGTAGTCAGAGAGGACAGATCGCCAGGCTTCGCGATCCATGCATACTTCTTTCGCTTCTTCGAGATTCATCAATCGCTTCATACACGCACGTCTGGGTATCCGAGTACTTTTGACCTTTCCGTTTTTGAGCAATCTGCTCACGTGGTCTTTGTATGTAAGTCTCGGCCTACCCTGACCTCTTCTACCTTCTGCTTTCGCACAATATATATTCTTCGTCATTCGTTCCTCACTAATTCGTTGGACGTGTCCAAACCAACAGAGCACGCCCTTTTCCAGCTTAACGCTGACACTTTCATTCAAACCTGCCATATTGCGTATCACTTCGTTACGTATTCGGTCGGCCAAGGTAACGCCGCACAATTTTCGAAGTGATCGCATCTCCACAGCATTCAATTTACTTTCATGCATCTGCTGACATACCCAGGTTTCGCTACCGTAAAGCAAAGTTTGCACTAGCACTGCGTTATGAATCGCCAGTCGTGCTTCTTTTACGATGCTTTGTCGCTTTACTAATTGGGACAAAGCACCGTTAACTCTGTTTCCGGCAGCTACTCGCCGTTCTACATCCGAATCACATCTTCCATCCGCGCTAAACATACTCCCTAAATACACAATTTCATTCACTTGCTCTAGATGTTCCTGGTTTACCCTAATCTCGCATTTAGTTCTTACGTCATCTCTTTCAAATACTAGAACCTTAGTCTTACTTGCATTCAAGCGAAGACCCTTACTTTCACACTCCTCTTTCATATTAGTGACTAATGCCTGAAGGTCGGCTTCTGATCAGGCCATGAGCACCGCATCATCAGCGGTAAGTTTATACGGTTATTTTATGAATATATAGATTTTATCAAGTTTACACCACTCTGCCAATTGAACTAGTCACATCATTTAACTTTGGTTTATTAACGAATTCAAAAATGTGTTCTTGTAATAAAAATTTGCAGCCATTTTCTTGTTACTTGATGAACGAAATAAGGCCCGTAATAAAGCTAACAGTAAACAACTTAATGAGTATGTTACTCATTGTGCTAGCCAAATATTAATATCCACCGACCTCTAAACTTAAATATCTCTAAAATTTTCTTATTTTTATTAAGAGATTGCCAAATGCTATTCTGTTATTAGGTCGAACTAAACTTAGTGATGTCATAAACAGCCCTAAATTTGCATATGACATCACTAAAATTCATTTATGTGATAAAATTCAACAAAACGTGAATAATGTCCGTAATATATGCAACATTGTATGACTGGGTTGCACCATCCGTGGTCACAAGCATACTCTCTGTCCACTTCCAGTCCAGTCTGCTTGTGACCACGGCTGGTGCAACCCAATCGAAAAGTCAAGCTAATTTAAGATAAATTGATGTAACAAAGGTACCGTAAAACGTGGCAACTTGACCATATTTTTTCACAAAATGTTCTTCTATTTTTTAACTAAATGTTGCATGAATAAGAAATCAATTTTTATATACGTAATACACTATTGGGTACCCTTTTCTGTATAAGTCGCTATCTAAAACTTATTAATTAAAGCTATAGAGAAGAATAAACAACACAGGTAAAATTGACACGAAATTGGTAAATTTACCTACATTTTTTTCTTGTATATTTTTTTAATAAACTATTGCATATTTAATACTAATTTAGGTAAAGATGATTGTATCAAAGATTATCTTTACTATCAAAAAAAAAATAAAGAAATAATTTAATGAAGGAGACCCAAAAATGACCGTAGGTATAGTTGCCACTGAAATTTTTGTAATTTACATACAAAAAGTTTTATTGCGTAGGGTTGTGAAAATACAAAAATTCAATTGTTAAATTTTTATTTACTTTTTTTTCCGCTTGTGCTCTTTTAATGTTATATTCCGCTCTTGAACTATTGGTCTCGATGTCGCTCAACAAAGTTCTTTTTCCACCATTCTCCAGGCGAATCGCCAAATGTATCAGTCCTCTTATTTTTTGCAAAAATTCATGAACGGCTATTCTGAAGTCTAGTTGTGATAGAGGAGAACCGTAATCAAAGATCACAATAAGGCTTTTATTGAAGTACAATTCTTCGTCTGATGTTGATTTTCTCTGAATGGAGATATTTTATCTTTATTTTTATAGTCCTACTATTTTAAATTTTTAGTCGGCCTCATAAGATGATATTTTGTTTTTTTTAAGAATTTCAATAGCCAGGGCCGTCATTTCATCATTTTATTTTTTATATGACCTAGCGTTTTTTACTATTTTTGGTTTTTTTTTTGTACTAAAACAATGCACATGCATGAAGTAAAACTGGATATGGTTCATTTAATATTATGTACTACAAGCAATCTCGTTAAGATTATTTTACAATACCTTCGAAATTATATCAAAAACTATTATATATGACTAAAGAAAATCTTAATAATATCTATTATAAATGCGAAAGTTTGTATGGATGTTTGTTACTCTTTCACGGAAAAACTACTAATTAGATTTTATTGAAACTTTACAATAATATAGCTTATATATCAGAATAACACATAAGCTACTTTTTATCCCGGGAACAAGTTCCTGTGGGAAACGGGAACGGGAAAACTTTTCTACGCGGGCGAAGCCGCGGGCGGCAACTAGTTATAAATATAAATGTTTGATTTTTGAGACAACCCTAGCTACAGGTAAAGTTGCCAAGACCCACCCAATGGTAACTTTACCTAACCTTATTAACAATACCCCAAGAGATATTTCAATAAAGCGAAGAAATAACAATTAGCTGATCTTGTAACAGAAATGCCAACCGTTTTTTACACATAATATCAAAATTTCACCAACCTACAACATATAGTTTAGTCTCTGAGACCACAATTTTACACCTATTACCAAAATACCTTATCACTATAGCCGACTTGATGCAGCCCTATTGAAGAAACTATCTGTGTTATTAGTTACAAAAATACAAAAATGTTGCCGGAAGATATCGAAAAACTATCACCATTACGACGAAGTATCTATCTACAGATAATGAAAAGTTATTTGTGTTTATGTCAAATACCTATGATGTGGTAAAGTTACCACAGGTTTGGTCCAGTTGCCACGTTTTACGGTATCTCTTCGGAAATACGATATGACGACTCAAATTATGAGAATCGTTTCACAAAACAGTGACGTGCGTTAATAAATACTAGTATTACCTATTGCGGAATAACAGGTCGTAAGCATGCTTGCAACGCAAAAGAATAAAATTTAGTAGTAGCTTAAAATTAAAGTCAATTATATCACTTCAATTATTGTTATTCAATTTGCAAGAAAATGGCTCTGTGTAAATGAAAGGAGATACTGCTCCAGTAAGTGTTCAATATAAAGTGTACAGTACAGTAATTCTGACCATAGATATGTGGTACCAGTCTGCCTCAAGTAGGTTGACACATGATTTAGATCCATGAATGAAACTAGTGTTTGTAACTATTTATTTAAGAATAGAGTAAAAGTGAATATATACGATAATAGATGCAGACCCGGATATATAGATTTTATACTTTCTGTTATGCTTGGCTACTTCATTGCTGAACATTAACCGTTGAATATTATTAAATGTTTTATTTTTACCAATACACTTGCAAGTGCGCCTTCAAGGTATACAGGTTATGTAAGTATAATATATTCTTGATAATTGTGCAATAAAAATGATTTAAATTGTTTTTTACAAAGTTTTTTTTTTCTAAATTGACACCTTCAAATATACCTGTACCTACTTGTTGTTCACCTGTATGTAAATATTTTCATAAAGTATCACTCATAGAAATAAGCGCATATGGCTAATATTTTTGTAACTAGTTTGTAAGAGAGTTTATTTTTATAAATATAAATTACGTAGTCGTATACATGCTTTGTATCATTGACTTGAAGTAATCAAATCAGCCTATCACACGCCAGGTATATGCTGACTCCTGCACCCTACGCATCCAGTCCCTCCCTGAGGCCATTTCTCAGCTCATACGGAGACTTTATTTCCTTCCTCATTTTACAAGAACTATTTATAAATGGAAACGGATGGCTAAAATTGCTTGTTTGTGTCAAATTGTGCCCTAAATTATTTTTTTTTATATATATACAGGGTGATTTTTCAAGTGGGCCTTCAGGGCCAAATCCAAAACTATAAGAAATATCGAAAATGCTCAAAGGAGTCGCAATCCCAAGTTTGATGAAAACAAAAACTGCAACATTAGATTTTTGATAAATCAATAAACCTAGCCAGGAATCTAACCGAATAATTTAGAAAATAAATACTCAGCCTGTATTATTACACCATTCGATAGAGTTGTTAATAAGAATCAATTTCTGGGAATAATATACGGGAAACTAATGGAAAATTTTAATTAATTATTTCTTGTTCCACTTTGGTTGAAGCAATAATCAAAGCGATGATCATTATTTGTTTCAATACATACCCGCAGCACGGCATATCTTCACTACATTATGTTCGGATTTCAAATTTCTATTGAAGTATAGTCTCTTTGCAGTTATGGGCCACAGTAAAAAAAGTTAACATTTGAAATTAGAACGTTAAGCAAATTGGCGCCAATAATTTAAATCTTGTACGCAGTCATTTTGTACATCATACTACAACGAGTCTTTTTCGTATTTTGTTAAAGTTTTCAAGCAATACTTACTTGGACTGTGTGTTGAAGATGGATTAATGATCACATCGTTAGTGTAAACAAACATTAATAAGTGATATGTGCAATAATTCAGTTAAGCTAGTCAGTCACGGGTAGGTAGGGTCAAAGACTCAAAAGTAGTGCTTCGATGAACCAACTGATACACTAAAAATATCAATTACACTAGATGACCCCCACAGCTTCGCCCGTGGAATATTTCGACCTCCCGTCGCATCTGCCTCTGTGGCGCGGTGAGAGTGTATCCGACTGCTACGCAAGAGGTCCTGGGTTCGATTCCCGGGTCGGAACAAATATTTGTGTGATCTACAAATGTGTGTTTCGGAGTTTGGATGTTTCCTATGTATAATATGTATGTATTTAGAAATATATAAGTATGTTTATCAGTTATCTAGATCCCATAACACAAGCTAATATTAGCTTACTTTGGGCTAGATGACGCTGTGTGACAAGTGTCCCACAATATTTATTTATTTATCTATTTTATCCCATTGCTTATTAATTCTACAATGATGCATAAAAACTTGCCTGATTTGTCGACATTTATGACTACTGCTCTGCTCCCCAGTGTAGTAGCGTAATGATATATAGCCTAATATAGCCTTCTTCGATAAATGGGCTATCTAACACAAAAAGATTTTTTCAAATCCGACCATTAGTTCCTGAGATTAGCGCGTTCAACCAAACAAACAAACAAACTCTTCAGCTTTATAATATTAGTATAGATTACAAATGTTGATGTATGCAGAACACATACGGTACAATGGCGAGTGCTGACTAAAATTTATGTGACAAAAAGTTTTTCTGTTGAGCATACGACTGCCAGGCCGTGGGATAAGCAAGTTTAATCTTCCGAGCAAGGAAGGACTATCGATTTCTTCAAAAATGTTTTTTTAGTTTACATAGATACAAGATTAACCGGCGTGTGTATGAAAACTTATGAAAGTGGAAGAAGCGAAAGTGGTATGCCAGGATCGTAGCAAGTGGAAAGCCATAGCCTACCCTGATGGGAGACAGGCGTGACGATATATCATTGGGACAACTATGTATATATATGTATGTAGATACAAGATGTCAGTAACTTCCCGTCGACGTTTCAGTGACATCAGCTTGAAGTAAACAAGTCTAGATTCGTACGTCATTAGTTCCCGGCTTAGATTATGTGCATATGATAGATGGTACTAAAACGCATGAATTCTCTACATTCTGGACACATGTACAGCGTAAGAAACATTCCATACCTGATTGCAATATTCAAGAATTGATCGTACGTAGGAATTGTAGACAAGGATAGGTACTTAATAGTCTTTGAAGAATTTGGATGGTTTTCGAATTTTATTTGTTACTAGCTGACCCGCGCGACTTCGTTAACGCCACCAATTTTTTTTATCGCGTAAAAGAACCTCTCGACCGATTTTGTGCAAACTTCACATAAACCATCTACTAAATAGTCCGAACAAAGTCTAAACATTTGGTTTGGATAGGTGAGCCCGTTCTTGAGTTATAAAATTACAACGAGAAGTGGTATTGATTTTTATATATAAGGATACTCTCCATATGTTCGTGGAAGTCCAACTTTTTGTCCACCACAACTCCCAGATCCCGTATACTCGTCACTTCAGCCATGTGGTTGTCGAACGTGCAATAAATGGCAGGCGTGGGATCCCGCTTACGTGAATTTGATGTGGAAACATTTAGAGGTATTATTTATTAGTTCTCATAATAATAAAGTTTCCACCCCACGGTTCCGATAACAAATTGGTTCTGTGCCATAAGGCTGCCAATTGTAAAACCAATTTATTAACACAATCTATTTTTGGTGGGACAATAAAGAATTACTATATAAATATTGTGAGTTGTAAAGCAATGATGGATTTTGTTAAGACATCAGTTTTATGAATAAAGTTAAGGATAGTTAGACACCTCTGGCTCTACCTATTGCTCTGCGAATCTGGCAGTAAATGTAAATGTAGAAGCAGTAATCTTGACGTTCATAAGTGTTACTTTGTGACCCACATGAATAAAGATTTTAGATTTTTGATTTTTTTTTTTTGAGTGGCATTATTATGATGTTCTCGGATAGATTATTTACTGAGTCAACAATCATTCTTATCAATTAAGTTCTAAAAATAGATTTAAATTCAGTTAGCACGACCAGACATGACTAGGTTATAGACGACGCGACGTTATGGCTTTTTCAAACATTTTAATACTTCTATGTAGAGATTTTATACAAACTAGCCTTGGTATAAGTGCGCGTAAGTAACGGCTTCTCGCAAGACAGACACGTTGAGAAGACACTAATATAGCGGTAAGTTTTAGATATTGTCCTCTCTGACTACCCCGTCAGGTATATAGCGTGAAGATAGTTAGTTAGTAATTTAGTTTTAGATATAATAATATACTTTTAGGATACGTTATGCTCGTTTCTAAGATCTCGTAGCAGACTGCGTGTTTTAAATTGTGTAGTTTAGAACTGTACAATAAAGTATATATAATATTTTAATTAAACACTAGACAATAATTCTGCCTATCAGTGATTACACAGTAAAGCCAGTCTCATCAGCGATCCCGGAATGTAGGAAATGTTGCACGTTATAGTTTTCAAAATGTACACGCTTGACGGTTTAAGGTAAGATATTGTTGCTTCGGCTCATTTCTTCCCTTCGCCGCTACCTCCTCGTCAGATAGATTCATTCACCCTACCGGGGTGGTTATAGATTCCTTGTTAGGTAAAAAGTAAAACTGGTTACTAGTAGCACCATTCAGTTCACACCTCCAGTAAAGCTAGAATTTGGTTGAATTTACAATTGAGAGCCCGATTTTAAAGTAAACCAAAAGTGCATCAGTGCATTTTGAAAATCAATAAGTCTAGTCAGAAATCGAGTTAAATGAATTTCAATACAAATACTGCATGTATTGAAATGAAATAATGAAGTAAAATAAAATCTAATATGTACATGAGCTATGCTCCAATTTTAGCTGTATTTGACAGTAATATTTGGCGCCTTTTGTGTTCTCCATTATTGGCTTCGATTCCTGGCTAGGATTATTGATTATTACAAACTACGGTTATACTCACGTGCGAATTTCGGGATAGCCCGACTAGTTTCGGACCTAACGGAGGTCCTTTTTCAAGAGGAGAATTTATACTAGTCGGGCTATCCCGAAATTCACACGTGAGTATAACCGTAGTTTGTAATAATGAACCACGCTCACGAAAGTTATTATTATTGATATAGTTATTATTCTAGGATTATTGATATTTCAAAAATCCAGTAGTGGACTTTTGACTTTCATCAAAATCGGGCTCGCGACTCCCTTGAGCATTTTTCGATATTCCTTATAGTTTAGGGGTATGCCCTAAAGGCCCACTTGAAAAATTCACGTATAAGCATATGTATAAGCTTTGGTAAGTTTAAAACTTAACTTAACTTAACTATCTTCACGCTGTATCCCTGACGGGGTAGTCAGAAAGGACAGATCGCCAGGCTTCGCGATCCATGCATACTTCTTTCGCTTCTTCGAGATTCATCAATCGCTTCATACACGCACGTCTGGGTATCCGAGTACTTTTAACCTTTCCGTTTTTGATCAATCTGCTCACGTGGTCTTCATATGTAAGTCTCGGCCTACCCTGACCTCTTCTACCTTCTGCTTTCGCACAATATATATTCTTCGTCATTCGTTCCTCACTAATTCGTTGGACGTGTCCAAACCAACGGAGCACGCCCTTTTCCAGCTTAACGCTGACACTTTCATTCAAACCTGCCATATTGCGTATCACTTCGTTACGTATTCGGTCGGCCAAGGTAACGCCGCACAATTTTCGAAGTGATCGCATCTCCACAGCATTCAATTTACTTTCATGCATCTGCTGACATACCCAGGTTTCGCTACCGTAAAGCAAAGTTTGCACTAGCACTGCGTTATGAATCGCCAGTCGTGCTTCTTTTACGATGCTTTGTCGCTTTACTAATTGGGACAAAGCACCGTTAACTCTGTTTCCGGCAGCTACTCGCCGTTCTACATCCGAATCACATCTTCCATCCGCGCTAAACATACTCCCTAAATACACAATTTCATTCACTTGCTCTAGACGTTCCTGGTTTACCCTAATCTCGCATTTAGTTCTTACGTCATCTCTTTAAAATACTAGAACCTTAGTCTTACTTGCATTCAAGCGAAGACCCTTACTTTCACACTCCTCTTTCATATTAGTGACTAATGCCTGAAGGTCGGCTTCTGATCAGGCCATGAGCACCGCATCGTCAGCGGTAAGTTTATACGGTTATTTTATTAATATATAGATTTTATCAAGTTTACACCACTCTGCCAATTGAACTAGTCACATCATTTAACTTTGTTTTATTAACGAATTCAAAAATGTGTTCTTGTAATAAAAATTTGCAGCCATTTTCTTGTTACTTGATGAACGAAATAAGGCCCGTAATAAAGCTAACAGTAAACAACTTAATGAGTATGTTACTCATTGTGCTAGCCAAATATTAATATCCACCGACCTCCAAACTTAAATATCTCTAAAATTTTCTTATTTTTATTAAGAGATTGCCAAATGCTATTCTGTTATTAGGTCGAACTAAACTTAGTGATGTCATAAACAGCCCTAAATTTGCATATGACATCACTAAAATTCATTTTATGTGATAAAATTCAACAAAACGTGAATAATGTCCATAATATATGCAACATTGTATGACTGGGTTGCACCATCCGTGGTCACAAGCATACTCTCTGTCCACTTCCAGTCCAGTCTGCTTGTGACCACGGCTGGTGCAACCCAATCGAAAAGACAAGCTAATTTAAGATAAATTGATGTAACAAAGGTATCTCTTCGGAAATACGATATGACGACTCAAATTATGAGAATCGTTTCACAAAACAGTGACGTGCGTTAATAAATACTAGTATTACCTATTGCGGAATAACCGGTCGTAAGCATGCTTGCAACGCAAAAGAATAAAATTTAGTAGTAGCTTAAAATTAAAGTCAATTATATCACTTCAATTATTGTTATTCAATTTGCAAGAAAATGGCTCTGTGTAAATGAAAGGAGATACTGCTCCAGTAAGTGTTCAATATAAAGTGTACAGTACAGTAATTCTGACCATAGATATGTGGTACCAGTCTGCCTCAAGTAGGTTGACACATGATTTAGATCCATGAATGAAACTACTGTTTGTAACTATTTATTTAAGAATAGAGTAAAAGTGAATATATACGATAATAGATGCAGACCCGGATATATAGATTTTATACTTTCTGTTATGCTTGGCTACTTCATTGCTGAACATTAACCGTTGAATATTATTAAATGTTTTATTTTTACCAATACACTTGCAAGTGCGCCTTCAAGGTGTACAGGTTATGTAAGTATAATATATTCTTGATAATTGTGCAATAAAAATGATTTAAATTGTTTTTTAAAGTTTTTTTTTCTAAATTGACACCTTCAAATATACCTGTACCTACTTGTTGTTCACCTGTATGTAAATATTTTCATAAAGTATCACTCATAGAAATAAGCGCATATGGCTAATATTTTTGTAACTAGTTTGTAAGAGAGTTTATTTTTATAAATATAAATTACGTAGTCGTATACATGCTTTGTATCATTGACTTGAAGTAATCAAATCAGCCTATCACACGCCAGGTATATGCTGACTCCTGCACCCTACGCATCCAGTCCCTCCCTGAGGCCATTTCTCAGCTCATACGGAGACTTTATTTCCTTCCTCATTTTACAAGAACTATTTATAAATGGAAACGGATGGCTAAAACTGCTTGTTTGTGTCAAATTGTGCCCTAAATTTTTTTTTTAAATATATACAGGGTGATTTTTGAAGTGGGCCTTCAGGGCCAAATCCAAAACTATAAGAAATATCGAAAATGCTCAAAGGAGTCGCAATCCCAAGTTTGATGAAAACAAAAACTGCAACATCGGATTTTTGATAAATCAATAAACCTAGCCAGGAATCTAACCGAATGATTTAGAAAATAAAAACTCAGCCTGTATTATTACACCATTCGATAGAGTTGTTAATAAGAATCAATTTCTGGGAATAATATACGGGAAACTAATGGAAAATTTTAATAAATTATTTCTTGTTCCACTTTGGTTGAATCAATAATCAAAGCGATGATCATTATTTGTTTCAATACATACCCGCAGCACGGCATATCTTCACTACATTATGTTCGGATTTCAAATTTCTATTGAAGTATAGTCTCTTTGCAGTTATGGGCCACAGTAAAAAAAGTTAACATTTGAAATTAGAACGTTAAGCAAATTGGCGCCAATAATTTAAATCTTCAATTCAATTCAATTTTTCTTGAATGGCAAACGGTATCGGTAGTGATGTCCACCGACGACTACTGCCAAAATCAGATGTGTTATGGACACTCGTGTGTATAAAGATAGTAAAAAGAATTTTGATAATTCTCAAATTAAATTATATTGTGTATCTTCCTGATTAAGTTAAAACACAGAGATTACGAAGCTCTCTAAAGTTTACAATCTGATAGAATTAGTTCGGACAAAGCTAATCATGACCTCAAGGAGTTCTGGAGATGAGTCTGTTAGAAGTGACGGAATGTTGGTAGGAACGGGTACATTCAGTTTAGGAAGGCGGCTGTAAAGGTCAAAACTGTAATTAATTGGACAGCAGAAAAAAATATGCTCCAGGGAACCCTCGTCTATACCACACTCGCATAGAGATGTATCCCGAACATGGATTTTGCGCAGAAATATTCCAATATTTCAAGATTCGAATTCTAAAGAAAGAGGGATTCGTCTGGGCCACTGTTGTACTCCAGTACAACAGTGGCCCAGACGAATCCTGGAGATCACTGATACAACAGGTTTGGGAACCTTTTTATAATGGTAGAACCAGGGTCTCGGGGGAATGTCAGGCTGTATAGCATAGTAGAACTTTCCTTTTTGGGTGCTGCTTTTATTCCAGTATTCTTGCCATGACCTCCTAAGGTGTTGATGGTGAAGGTTCATCAGGTCACGGTTCTGGATGGAGAAATGCTTATGGTCAGCTATATCTGAAGTGACAGCATTTTTAGCTAAGGAGTCAGCATACTCGTTTCCTACAATGCCACGGTGACCAGGGATCCAAACAAGAATGACAATCTTTTGATTCTGGTTACATTTAAAAAGGGATTCTTTAATTTCAATCAGGAGAAAGTCCTGCTTTTTACTTCCACAATGGCTTCGTTGTAGTGCTTTGAGACAGCTAAGAGAATCAGTGAATATTACTGCCTTTTGTATGCTGTGGGACTCTACCTACCGACAAGCCTCAAGGATACCAATACATTCGCCAGTGTAGATTGATGATTCACTAGGGGATCTAAACTGTAGGGCTATTTTAGAATTTTGGACGTAGACTGCGACACCTGCACATTCGTTGGGACTCTTCGACGCATCTGTGTAAAATCTTTGGTAGTCACCCCAGTGCTCGTTCACCAGAGCATTAAAAACGGCATTTACGGCTGGGGATCTCTTAGAAATTCCAATATCTAAGATGACATTAGGCTTAAAACATAGGTTTTCATATTTAGTATTGAACATTGGGAGTCTAGGGAGGGATATGATCTCACATTCGAGGTTTTGAATGAAGCGGAAGGCTTTTATGATGTGGGGAAGTTCTTTGTGGCGCCAATAATCAACGTTGTTAGAGCACAAGTCATTCAATATTCTCAGTCTAATCATAAGTGGATGGGTTGATATGCCTACACACTTGGACACAAACCTGGAGGCCAAGTACTGTCTACGTAGTGATAATGGGGGATCCGCAGGTTCTACCTGAAGGGCATTTGTGGGAGTAGATTTCATGCACCCCAGAACAATCCGAAGACACTTGTACTGTATCTTGTCTAAGTTAACTAGAGCTCCCTTATTGCATGGGGGAAGGAGAAATGTACCATAATCCATAATGCTCCGAATAAGAGCATTATACACCCCACCACACCCCTGTCAGAACTTGTAGGATGGGTATTACTATCTCACACCTCTGGATAAGGTAGTTTATATGAAATTACCAGAGAGCCTGCGATCCAAGTAAACACCTAAAAATTTAACTTTTTGTACAACAGGAATTGCCTGTCCCTGTATTTGGACACGAATTGGGGGCGTGTTGTACCTGCGAGTGAATACCACTAAGCAACTCTTTTGAGCAGAGAGGCTTAGGCCATGACTCAGTAGCCACTGATTCAAAGAGTCCAGGGAGATGGACAAAGAGGAGGCAGCATCGCTGATGGAGTTATTAGTCACATATACTGCTAGGTCGTCAGCGTACTGGAGCATACTGCAGTTAATATTGAGACATGTCCCAATATCATGAGTGTACACATTATATAGAAGAGGACTGAGGACGGAACCCTGAGGCAATCCCCTCCACGTCCGCCTCTTTTGGAATTCCCCGCCCTGAGCACGTAGTACCAGGGAGCGAGACATCATAATACCGCATATGCATTGAACTATTTTCGCCGGGATTCTCAGAAGCAATAACTTCTGCCTGAGGATTGGGAGAAGGACGTTGTCATATGCTGAAGAAATATCCAAAAACGATGCTACCACCGAATCTTTTTTTGACAAAGATATTCTGATGTCTGACATTAAGATAGAGATACTATCCATAGTTCCTAAGCCCTTCCTAAACCCAAACTGAAATTTAGGCAGTATGTCGCGAGACTCCACCACCCATTCCAGTCTGTTTTTAATTAAGTGCTCAAATATCTTCAGCAGAACACAGGATAAAGCTATGGGGCGGTAGCTATTAGGGTCATCGACAGTTTTGCCTGGCTTTAGCATCTAGGGGGTCCTCAGATAAGGGGCTTGGGGGAAGTTGAATTTCGTCTAGTGTAGGGACATAGGGAGGCGTCAGTCTGTTGAAGAAGGCATCGGCTATCTCCTCTGAAATTGGGGAGGCGGGAGCAGGTGAGGAACCAGTACGAAATCGATTAATTTTCTTCCACACCAGTGATGGTGGAGTGGTAGGAGCCAGGGAAGAGCAAAATGTTTTCCAACCCTGGCGCTTTTTCTTACGGAGTAATCGCTTAGTTTTTGCAAACACTCTTTTATATTCAATGAAGTTTTCGGTGGTCATAGCTAAGTTGTATCTTCTCTCTGCCACCTTTCTTTCTTTAATTGCCACTGTGCAGTCTTGATCCCACCATGGTGGAGAAGGGATCTTGCCTCGAGCACTGCTCTTAACTGGAAATGATAACTCTGCAGCAGCATTAACAACAGAAACAAGACCTTCGCAACAGATTTGAACATGTCAGTAAACACTGTGAGAAGAAGAATGTTGATCTAGTCTCGGGAGGGATTCTATTTTAGATTCCAGTTCAATTCTATATTTTAGCCAATCTGGTTGGGTAAGATTATATTTAAGCAGGGGAGGAGGGATCTTCTGTAAGCAGAGTCTCTCTGAAAGGGAAATTTTGATAGGATAATGGTCACTGCCATGTGTAAGATCTGTGCATTGCCAGTGGGCTGAGGCCGCAAGGTCAGGAGTACAGAATGTAATATCGACACAGCTCTTCCGTTCACCAGGATTGCCTCTACGCGTAGGGCTACCGTTGTTAAGAACACAGAGGCCGAGGTTATCCAGAACGTCCACTAAGGCCATTCCTTCAGGACTACAATTCTCAGAGCCCCATCTATAGTGATGACAATTCAAATCTCCCATAACAAATAGTAGGCCATTCACAGATTTTAGTATGTCTTCTAGGACTGAGATGGAATTCAGATTAGGGTGTGCAAGATAAATAGAGAGAACTGTAATGTTCTGAACTATAGTAGCCACTACATTTAAATCGCCTACCAGAGGTGGTAGTGGAAAAGGGGACGCAGGAACATTATTCTGTCACACCTAAAAATTCTATAAAGTGGCATACGGAAATTGAGACTTCGCTCCAACCAAGTCTCAGTAACCGAACAGATGGTGGGCTTGTATTTATTTAGTAAGATGTTGTATTTTAATGAAATGCATTAAATACTTAAAATCAACTTTAATATTGAAAGGTCCATTACAGAGGTTTGATCAAGAGAGAGCTTCTTATTTTCTTAACATAATCAGTATACAGACTCAAGCTAAGACATAATATTTATACAGCCTAGTATGTCTACAACATCTCCCTTCTTTACATTGTTTTAAGAACTAATCTAGACCTTATTGTCTAACACACATTTTACATCAATATCATATTAAAGTCATTGAAATATTAATATTGTTCTATTGAATATACAATTAACAATAATCAGTTAAATGTTGTGGTCGTTTAACTTGTCTGCCACTCCTTGTCACATACCTATTTACTTCTAAATGATCATTTACAATTTGATCATTTACAGTATTATCATTTGAAATTGTCACATTATTTTCCAAGTTTTTATCATTATTAAATTCACCATTTAACTGATTTTCTTTATTGACATTGCTTTTATCATGGTACTTTCCACCAAGAATCAAATCTTTCCTATTCCTTGATATTATTCTGCCCTCTTCTGTCTGTATCTGATAAGACCTAGGACCTTGTCCTTGACCTACTACTATGCCACTCTTATGGGGGCCTGAACTAACTTCCTCTTTAATTTTTACAATTTTCCCTTTATCAACCTCAGGTAACTTTCTAGTAAATCTATTATAATAATTATTCTGTTTAAATTGTTTCTGTCTTAATACTTCCTGATGATTATTTTTATTTATGAAACTACTTTTGTTACATACTCTTGGTAAAGTATTAGTTACAACTCTGTTAAACAACAGCTCTGCAGGTGATTTTTCTCCGTCTGTGATTGGAGTATTTCTATATGTTAACAATCCCATGTAAATGTCCTTACCATCATCTATCAATTTTTTCAAAATTCTCTTTACTGTTTGTATGTACCTTTCTGCTAAACCATTACTTTGATGATATTTAGGACTTGTTGTTTTATGTTTAAAATACCACTGGCTGACAAAATTTTTAAATTCTAGACTTGTAAATTGTGAACCAGAATCAGAATACAAAATATGTGGGATACCATGTCGAGCAAAAATTTCTTTTAAACTATTAATTGTACATAGGGCTGATAAATCCTTTAATTTTTTAATTTCTACAAATTTGCTATAGGAATCTACCACAAGTATATAAGGAGATCCTCTTAAGAAAAATATATCACATGCTAAAATTTGCCAAGGTTTCACTGGAATTTCCTTACATATCATCGGTTCACTTCTATTACCAGATTGATATTGTTTACAAGTATCACAATTTGAAATCAAATCTTCTATCTCTTTATTCATATTCGGCCAATAAATTGTATTTCTAGCAAGTGACTTACACTTAGTGATACCTAAATGTGCATAATGAACTCTAGATAACATATCGGATCTAAGGGTTTTGGGTATTACAATTTGAGTTCCCTTCAAAATCACACCCTTGTACTCACTTAAATCTTCTTTATAAGAAAAATATGCTTTTGCCATTGAGTCTACATCACATTTATTACTTGGCCAACCATTCTTAATATAAAATAATACTGATTTCAGTTCTGTGTCCTTTTCAGTTTCCTGAATGATTAATTTCAATTTATGATCACTCACATCAAACTTAGTGAACACCATTGCTACATAGGCTTCAATATCCTGGTTTGTTTCAACTATCTCTTTGTCATTACAGTTATGAGTCAAGTATGACCTACTTAAATGATCAGCTACTACCAATTCCTTACCTGGTTTATAAACAACATGAAAATCATAAGGATGTAGGGCTAGTTTTATTCTTTGCAATCTTGGGGGACACTTATTCATTGGTTTCATGAATATGGAAACAAGCGGTTTATGATCAGATTCAACTGTAAATGTTTGACCATACAAGTACTGGTAGAATTTTTTACAACCAAATAATATTGCTAAACTTTCCTTTTCAATTTGACTGTACATTTGTTCAGTCTGTGTCAATGACCTAGAAGCATATGCAATTGGTTTATTTTCTTGCAACAATACAGCACCTAAACCATCCTTAGAAGCATCAACACTCAATACAATAGGTTTATTTATGTCAAAATATGCCAATACAGGAGGTTCACTTAAAACTTGTATTAACTTATTATATGTACTTTGATGAGTTTTATTCCAAAGAAATTGTACATCCTTTTTGAGTAATGCTCTCAATGGACCTGTGATCTCAGAATAATTTTTAATGAATCTACCTACATAATTGGTCATACCTAAGAATCTCATTAATTCTTTCTTATCTCTAGGTTCTTCCAATTTCTTTATAGTCTCTATTCTATCCAAATCAACTTCTATACCATTACCTGACAAAATATGACCCAAATATTTAACTTTGTCCACTTTTATTTGACATTTATCCTTGTTAAGCTTTATATTATATTGTCTCACTCTATCTAACACTTTCTTCAAAATGACATCATGATTTGCTTCATTTTCAGAGAATATCAAAATGTCGTCAATGAATATTACAACACCTTCTATGTCAGAGAATATTTGACTAAACAACTTATGGAAAACTTCTGAACTAGAGTTGAGACCAAACGGTAAGCGATTAAACATATACCTTCCAAAAGGTGTATTGAAAGTAGTTAATGGTCTGGACTCTGGAGACAAAACAATATGCCAGAATCTCTTATGAGCATCTAATGTACTAAACATCTTAGCTCCTTTCAATTTATTGGTTATTTCCTCTAATGTAGGTAACATATAATGTTCTCTTAATATTTGTTTGTTTAAATGTTGTGGATCAAGACATACCCTAATGGCACCGTTGGGCTTTGCCGCTATAACTAATGAATTCACATACTCAGTGGGCTCCAATACCTTACTAATTACATCATTTCTTTCCATCATATCAAGTTCCTTTCTTAACTTGGGCATTAACTTAAATGGTACATGTCTACTAGGTTCAACTTTGCCTACAGCATCACTTCTTAATTTAATTTTATACTCATGCTGTTCTATTTTGCCCAATCCAATAAATAGATCTTTATATTGCGATAAAATATTATTTTCAACATTCGCCTTGGAAATTCTACTTAATAAGTTTAATTCAATAATTGTTGGCAACCCTAATATAGACTCACAGTCATCTTTACATACTTGAAACTCTATTTGCACTACACGAGTACCAATTGAACACTTTTCATTAATTTTACCAACTGTCCTTATTCGAGATCCATCATAATTGCTCAATTTTAACATAGATTGCATAATATTACTGATTTTCATACTCTTACATACCCGTTCAGATATAACATTGCACTGAGCACCAGTATCAAGTTTTACTACAAGCATTTTACAATAATCTATAAATTTTATGGTCTCTTGCCAAATATTTTTATTTTTACAAATGGTATCTATCTTTACAAGACCCATAGTTATTTCATTTACATCCAAATTACTATTACTTTGTTCTGAGTTTACATCTACATATTTTATAACTTTCTGTTTACCTTTACACATAGATATAAAATGACCATACCTGTTACATTTGTGGCATTTCTTATTAAAAGCTGGACACTTCATTTTTGGATGCTGATTACCACATCTGGAACAAGTGAATGTACTGTCGCTACTACGACGATCTTGATTAGTGTTGCTTCTCTCGGGGTCCATCCGTTTGCCTAAAGAATTTTTCTTTTTATATATGGGATGCACCTCTGCAGCTTCTGACGTTTGAAATTTTTGAGACTGTTCACCAACTATTTCCGCTGACTTGCAAATTAAAACGCATTTCTCTAGAGGTAGCTCTGCCTCTCTTAGTAGTCTATCACGGAGTTTTCCATCTAATATACCTGCTACTATTCTGTCTCTAATAAGTCGTTTCTTTAATTCGCCAAAATTGCACTCTGACGCTAACTTTTTCAACTCTGTGACATATGCATCTATTTTTTCACCTTCTCTCTGATTTCTACAGAAAAAGATATGCGAGTTGACACATTCATTTTTCAATGGGACAAAATATCTGTTAAATTCCTCAATTACTTTTTCATATACATTTTTCGTTTCATCATTGAAGACAAAAGTATTGTAAATATCTATACATTGCTCACCCATACAGTGCAGCAAAACAGCAATCTGTGTATCATCTTCTTTTTTATTAATTCCCGATGCTTTCCTATAAAATTCGAACATTTGCATCCATTTTGTGTATGCTTCTGTCGACAACGTTGTAAGTGGTAACGGGGGTTTTAATCCTATTACACCTGCGTTTTCCATGATTGTTTTTCTTTATCTTTACACTTTAAATGTTATTAATATCGTTTTTGTCGCAGCGCCATGTTGTATTTTAATGAAATGCATTAAATACTTAAAATCAACTTTAATATTGAAAGGTCCATTACAGAGGTTTGATCAAGAGAGAGCTTCTTATTTTCTTAACATAATCAGTATACAGACTCAAGCTAAGACATAATATTTATACAGCCTAGTATGTCTACAACATAAGAATGAGAGGTCGTGCTTCTTATAGAACACACTCCTCACATTCCACTGAAGGAAGATCAAGTTTGGAGCCATCCTTATTATTAGAGAGAAGAGATATCAGATTTAAGGCAGCGTTGGACGGTGAATTATAGTTATTAGATCTAGAAGAACTCGGAATTGTTAGAAGAGATGTAGGATGATAATAGTTGTATTAAGAGGTAAATTATTGTGGATCTGTTGTCTAAGGATTGCAGGGCATGTCCATTAGGTTGGGTGGAGAGGGGGGAAGCTGTGATTTGACTGTGTGAAATTTTATCATAGGATGGGGAAAGAGGTATACGGGGCTTGGGTTTTAGAAGTACTTCTTTGCGGGACGATTGGTTTGGTAGATTAGATTTGGTAACCGTGGCATAGGTGGCATTATTTGGTCTAAGAGGAACTGATTTAGATGCCTCTGCATATGAGATGGCTTTTTCAGCCATTGCAGTTTTGATTGCTCTCTGTCTTCTATACTCTGGACAATCTTTGCTGTTGCAGCAAAATGACTGCCCGAGCACAGAACACAGAAAGCGTCATTAAAGGGCGTATCACAACCATTACCAGGATGTTCCTGCCCACATCTTAAACACCTAGGCTTCGATCTGCAAAGGGATTCTATATGTCCAAATCGACAACACTTTCTACACTGGATTGTAGGGTAGACATATTGTGCCACTGGAAGTGACGTGTAACATAGATAAATCCTCTTTGGTAAAGTTTGGCCATCAAATGTGAGGACACACGTCTCCGTAGGTCTCCATTCTACAGAGCCATCAGTAACTACCTTTCTATTAATGCGTCTAATTTTAAGAACTTCACCACAGTCCTGGGGCACAGACATATAAGCCCTCGCCTCTTCTTCTGACATGTCTGTTGGGACACCAGATACAACTCCCATACGGGATACATTAAAGGATGGAACTGTAGCAGTGAGCATATATCTACTGAGACAAGGGTTCGCAAGGAAAGCATTAGCATCCCGGTATGTTAAAAACTCAACGGACACACGATTCCTACCAACTCTTTTTACTCCATCTTTAACAATATTCACTATGTTGTTTTTAAAAAGCAAAGTTACATAAGGAAACTGGATGGAGAATGGAGCCTGTGGTCTGTTGAGTTTCAGTTCTACTCACATGAATGACAAATGGGCCGTTATCATCACTAATGTACTTATTTCTAGACGCTTGACCCTTTAGTTGTTTTGAAGGGTGAATAGGTAGGTTGTCGTCAACAACGGGGCGTTTACGCGAAATAATTGGGAGCTCACGTAAATCTATGGAAGAGTCGGAGAGCGCGGCTGTAGCTAATTGCGAGAGCGGGCTAGATGAACTCGAACTCATGGAAGGGGAAGTAGAAGGAGAATAAAACACTGGAGTATGACGATCCGGTGGGTCAGGGGGATCAGGAGGTTTAGCAGCCATAATGGCTGGGAGGCAAGTAAGAACCGTTTAAATCAAATTAATAGTTAATTGGAAACTACACAACACCAATACAAACCGAATCAAAGGAAGAAACACAAATAAATTAAAAAAAACTGAAACCAGAAGCTGAACACACGTACAATCCAAAAAACACTCCGGATGACCAATTTAAATCTTGTACGCAGTCATTTTGTACATCATACTACAACGAGTCTTTTTCGTATTTTGTTAAAGTTTTTAAGCAATACTTACTTGGAGTGTGTGTTGAAGATGGATTAATGATCACATCGTTAGTGTAAACAAACATTAATAAGTGATATGTGCAATAATTCAGTTAAGCTAGTCAGTCACGGGTAGGTAGGGTCAAAGACTCAAAAGTAGTGCTTCGATGAACCAGCTGATACACTAAAAATATCAATTACACTAGATGACCCCCACAGCTTCGCCCGTGGAATATTACGACCTCCCGTCGCATCTGCCTCTGTGACGCGGTGGGAGTGTATCCGACTGCTACGCAAGAGGTCCTGGGTTCGATTCCCGGGTCGGAACAAATATTTGTGTGATCTACAAATGTGTTTCGGAGTTTGGATGTTTCCTATGTATAATATGTATGTATTTAGAAATATATAAGTATGTTTATCAGTTATCTAGATCCCATAACACAAGCTAATATTAACTTACTTTGGGCTAGATGACGCTGTGTGAAAAGTGTCCCACAATATATATTTATTTATTTATTTATCTATTTTATCCCATTGCTTATTAATTCTACAAAGATGCATAAAAACTTTCCTGATTTGTCGACATTTATGACTACTGCTCTGCTCCCCAGTGTAGTAGCGTAATGATATATAGCCTATAGCCTTCTTCGATAAATGGGCTATCTAACACAAAAAGAATTTTTCAAATCCGACCATTAGTTCCTAAGATTAGCGCGTTCAACCAAACAAACTCTTCAGCTTTATAATATTAGTATAGATTACAAATGTTGATGTAGGCAGAACACATATGGTACAATGGCGAGTGCTGACTAAAATTTATGTGACAAAAAGTTTTTCTGTTGTGAATATGACTGCCAGGCCGTGGGATAAGCAAGTTTAATCTTCCGAGCAAGAAAGGACTATCGATTTCTTCAAAAATGTTTTTTTATATGAATGTGTGTATGAAAACACTTATGAAAGTGGAAGAAACGAACGAGCTTTCCGGCGGATGGGCTGACTTTGAACTTCTTCGGTGGGGCTGTTCCTTTTTTATGCCACTGCATAGACTCCTGCTTGCTCTCAGGATCATAGTGATGAACCCACGTTTCATCACCAGTAACAATCCGATCATAAATACTTTGTGGATTTTCACCACAGAGCTCCAAAAACTCCTTGCAACAATCAACTCGCACTTGTTTCTGAAGCGCTGTGAGCATTCGCGGCATCCATCTTGCACTGACCTTTGACAAATTCAGATGGTCATGAAGGATAGTGTGAATGGTACCCACAGATAGCTTGGTTCTTTCTGCTAATATTTTCACTCTCACACGGGCATCTTTGAGTACAAGTTTCTCAACAATTTTTACGTTTTCTTCAGTAGCGCCACTAACCGGCCCACCGGCACGAGGATCGTCTTCAATACTCTCTCTATCCCGTTTAAATTCACTTGACCACTTCTGAATTGTAGATAATGAAGGGGCAGAATCTTGGTAAAGCCATCATTTCTTCGTGAATTACTTTTTGAGTCTTTCCTTGTTTTGTGAGGAATTTTATCACAGTGCGATGCTCGATTTTTTTCAACATTGTCGTATCAGTCATCGTAGTTGCCTTTCCGAAATGATATTTTGAAAACTAGTGGCGACAATCAAATAAAATTTTGTATTTATACCCTCAATGAGTGTCATTAACTAATGAGATAATTTAATTACCCTCATCATTAGTATATTACCCCGATACCGAGAATACATTGTACGCCCCTCGTATCATTGGGACAACTATGTATATATATGTATGTAGATACAAGATGTCAGTAACTTCCCGTCGACGTGTCAGTGACATCAGCTTGAAGTAAACAAGTCTACATTCGTACGTCATTAGTTCGCGGCATAGATTATGTGCAAATGATAGATGGTACAAAAACGCATGAATTCTCTAAATTCTGGACACATGTACAGCGTAAGAAATATTCCATACCTGACTGCAATATTCAAGAATTGATCGTACGTAGGAATTGTAGAGAAGGATAGGTACTTAATAGTCTTTAATAAATTTTAAAGCAATTAGTTTGCTAAATTACTCATAAATTTTTAATAAAGTGGAAAAAGACAATTCGATTCAAGACAGGGATTGAACCTGTGACCTTTGCCTAACCAGGGCAATGTTCCAGCCACCTGAACTACCTAATTAAAAAATAACTAATTAAAAAAAAAAAATCTCCACCATATTTTAATCGTCATTTTAAGAGTATGACCAGAGCCATCTATCGAGCTAATGAACAACTCGATACCAATGAACAGCGTTACAACCATTTTTAAACATTGCTGTGATGGACTCCACTCAGTATATTGATAAATCTTTAAAGCAATTGTTTTGCTAAATTTCTCATAAATTTTTAATAAAGTGGAAAAAGACAATTCTATTCGAGACAGGGATTGAACCTGTGAGCTTTGCCTAACCAGGGCAATGTTCTAGCCACCTGAACTACCCGAACCGTATCGAATCAATTTGAAATTCTCCACCATATTTTAATCGTCATTTTAAGAGTATGACCAGAGCCATCTATCGAGCTAATGAACAACTCGATACCAATGAACAGCGTTACAACCATTTTTAAACATTGCTGCAATGGACTCCACTCAGTATATTGATAAATTTTTAAAGCAATTGTTTTGCTAAATTTCTCATAAATTTTTAATAAAGTGGAAAAAGACAATTCGATTCGAGACAGGGATTGAACCTGTGAGCGTTGCCTAACCAGGGCAATGTTCTAGCCACCTGAACTACCCGAACCGTAGCGAATCAATTTGAAATTCTCCACCATATTTTAATCGTCATTTTAAGAGTATGACCAGAGCCATCTATCGAGCTAATGAACAACTCGATACCAATGAACAGCGTTACAACCATTTTTAAACATTGATGCAATAGACTCCACTCAGTATATTGATAAATTTTTAAAGCAATTATTTTGCTAAATTTCTCATAAATTTTTAATAAAGTGGAAAAGACAATTCGATTCGAGACAGGGATTGAACCTGTGACCTTTGCCTAACCAGGGCAATGTTCTAGCCGTATCGTATCAATCGTCATTTTAAGAGTACCATGACCAGAGCCATCTATCGAGCTAATGAACAACTCTATACCAATGTACAGCGTTACAACCATTTTTAAACTTACACACACAGTATATTGATAAATTTTTAAAGCAATTATTTTGCTAAATTTCTCATATTTTTTAATAAAGTGGAAAAAGACAATTCGATTCGAGACAGGGATTGAACCGGTGACCTTTGCCTAACCAGGGCACTGACTGTTCTAGCCACCTGAACTACCCGAACCGTATCGAATCAAGTTGAAATTCTCCACCATATTTTAATCGTCATTTTAAGTGTATGACCAGAGCCATCTATCGAGCTAATGAACAACTCGATACCAATGAACAGTGTTACAACCATTTTTAAACATTGATGCAATGGACTCCACTCAGAATATTGATAAATTATTAAAGCAATTATTTTGCTAAATTTCTCATAAATTTTTAATAAAGTGAGTCATTGAGTCGCCTTCTAATGGTCCGAGCACTTACAGCCACTCCGTGAAAGTCCCTGAGCTGTTTTTGTATCTGAACAGAGTTAAGGCGTCGATTTCGTAAGCTAGTAGTGACAAATGTATTGATCTTGTCTCGCCGTTGTCACTCGGTAACGAGGTCCTCCTGTTCGCCGAACGAAGCCGCCAGTCTCCAGGTATCGGTGGTACACTCTTTGAACAGCGGAACGACTTATGTGAAGTTGTGAACTCACATCTCGCTGACTTAGCCCGATTGAAGAAGTGCTACAGCTTGCGCGGCTACTTCAGGTGAAGTATCCATAATTTTATAGCCAAAAACGGTTCAAATATAGAAAAATAACTGAACTAAACTTTGGTAAACAACAATTGCGAAAATTCAAACCAAATCAAAGCAACTTTCACCAGTCATTATTTTTTTCAAATCAGTGACCAAGCTCGGCTTTTGTTCTTTATTTTAAATTCTAAAATTCAAATTTGGGATAATACATACGGGAAAGACGATGAAATATGCCAGCATTAAAAATGCATAAAAACTTTTTTGTTATATTGTATATTTTTAGGGGATGAAGAGTAGAAGCGTGCACGTCGCCATCCCTGCCAGCTACGGCTGCAATTCTACTCCAACACGAGTGCCACCAGGGCGAATGATGCTAGGGCGTGCCCCCGAGGCGACGCGCACCAGTTCGTCCCCGCTGGTGCGAAAAGTGTGAGCCAGAGCGGTGTAGGGGACCGCCACCCTACACGCGCGGCCCGACACGGCGGGAAGTGGAGGATGGAGTGCAGGGTAGCTGCGTGGAATGTTAGGGGAAGAATGACAGATAAGATGAATGAGTTGATGGATGTTATGAATGAGAGAAAGTTAGATGCAGTGTGCTTGACAGAGACCAAGCGCAAGGGCAGCGAAGTCTTGGAGCTCCCGGGTGGGATGCTCGCGCTTTGGTCTGGAGTACCAGAGAGCGAGCATGGCAGTCGGGGGGTTAGAATTTTGCTGTCCTCGCGATTGGCCTCCGGTATGTATGAGTACAAACTGGTAGGTCCTAGAATCCTCTGGATCCGTGTAAAACTTGGTTTGACGAAGATTTTCCTGGTAGCTGCTTACGCGCCAGTATCTTCGTCGAACGCGAGTGAGCTAGAGAACTTCTGGGAGAGTATGAGTGAAGCTCTAAATGTGATAGAAGGAAATGAAAGACTTATTGTATGTGGAGACTTGAATGGATGGGTGGTTACCGCTCGCGATGGTTTTGAGTCGGTACTCGGGAAGTATGGGGATATAAGGGTGAACGACGCTGGCAAGCTAATACTGGCATTTTGTAAGGAAAAGGATTTGTTTGTGGCGAACACAATGTTCAACCACAAACAAATTCATATGTATACGAGGAGATGTAAGTCAAAGAGAAGCATGATAGATCTATTCCTAATGGATAGTCGGCTCCGTAAACAGGTGATGGACACAAGGGTTTATCGAGGCGCTGAGCTGGGTTCAGACCACTACCTAGTCATAACTAGGATTAGGGGTCTGTTCGCGGGTTGGCGTCATCGTACCGAGTGTCCTGAACCTGAGCCGACTTATAGCATCAAAAGCTGGAAGCTGCAGGATGCATCCATTAGGGATAAATATAATGAAAGGGTAGCCGAAAAGCTTGGCGACGTCAATGTAAGTAGTGAGAATGTGGAAAGTGTAGGGCAGAACCTTAGGGATAATATGATAAATGCCGCTGTGGAAGTGTGTGGAGAAACGAAAAGAGGCAGTAGTAATAAGCGTGATGCATGGTGGAATGACGAAGTGAAAGAAGCAGTTCGAATGAAGAAGAAAGCATGGCTAGACTACTTAGCCTCGCGGAATGATTTTAATATGAAAGAGAGATACAAGCTGCAGAAAGTTAACACGAAGGCACTAATAGAAGAAGCTCGTGAAAGGTGCAGAATGAAAGCGGATGAAAGGTTGTCGTCCAATTTCCGGGATAATGCCAAGCTCTTCTGGAAAGAGGTAGGCAAGACCCGGAGTTGTTCGGCAATCTGCAGTATGAATAAAGTGCTCAGTGTTAACAATGACGTCCTAACAGACCAAACTGACGTCCTGCAGAGATGGAGTGAATATTATGGAAAGATGTATGCAAGAAAAGACAGAGATGCCACATCGGGAAGTGGAGCTCACTTCGATGCTCCGGATCCCGATGTCATTGAAGTCATTAGTATGAAATAAATAGAACAAGCGATAAGAAGTATGAAATGTGGTAAGGCTGCGGGAAAAGACAGAGTTACTGCTGAGATGATCAAGTACGGTGGGTCGCGTGTCTGGGACACACTATGTCTGCTATGCAACTTGTGCTGGCGGACGGGTGAGGTCCCAGATGACTGGCGAGTAGCAGTTGAAGTACCTATTTACAAAGGGAAAGGCTCGCGCCTAAACTGCTCCAGCTACAGGGCGATCAGCTTGGTCAGCTTAGCTAGTAAGGTGTATGCAAAGGTTACAACGGCACGAATGCAAGAAAAGTCTGAAAGGTATTTATGGGAGGCTCAATGCGGATTCCGACGTGGAAGAGGTTGCATGGATCAAGTGTTTTCTCTCCGCATGATCGCGGAAAATGTTTCTGGCTGTTAGCCAGAAGGTTTTCTGCGCTTTTGTGGATCTAGAGAAAGCATTTGATAACGTTGTGAGAGAAACGCTGTGGGACTTGCTGCCCGGATATGGCGTGGACGGCTCGCTACTGCGGGCAATACAGTCGCTTTATAGGGACTGTAAGGCTTGCGTGCGAGTAGGGGGGGATGTGTCACCTCTTTTTGATGTCTGTACAGGCGTCAAACAGGTATGTGTCATGTCCGCCTGGCTGTTCATAGTGTATCTGGACAGTTGCCTGCAGAAGTTGAAAGATATTAATATGGGTGTGAATTTGGGTGACTTTACAGTAAACTGTCTGCTGTACGCTGATGATGGGGTGCTCATGGCCTCATCAGAAGCCGACCTTCAGACATTAGTCACTAATATAAAAGAGGAGTGTGAAAGTAAGGGTCTTCGCTTGAATGCAAGTAAAACTAAGGTTCTAGTATTTGAAAGAGGTGACGTAAGAACTAAATGCGAGATTAGGGTAAACCAGGAACGTTTAGAGCAAGTGAATGAAATTGTGTATTTAGGAAGTATGTTTAGCGCGGATGGAAGATGTGATTCGAATGTAGAACGGCGAGTAGCTGCCGGAAACAAAGTTAACGGTGCTTTGTCCCAGTTAGTAAAGCGACAAAGCATCGTAAAAGAAGCACGAATGGCGATTCATAACGCAGTGCTAGTGCCAACTTTGCTTTACGGTAGTGAAACCTGGGTATGTCAGCAGATGCATGAAAGTAAATTGAATGCTGTGGAGATGCGATCACTTCGAAAATTGTGCAACGTTACCTTGGCCGACCGAATACGTAACGAAGTGATACGCAATATGGCAGGTTTGAATGAAAGTGTCAGCGTTAAGCTGGAAAAGGGTGTGCTCCGTTGGTTTGGACACGTCCAACGAATGAGTGAGGAACGATTGACGAAGAATATATATTGTTCAAAAGTAGAGGGTAGAAGGAGTCAGGGTAGGCCGACTTACATATGAAGACCACGTGAGCAGATTGCTCAAAAACGGAAAGGTCAAAAGTACTCGGATACCCAGACGTGCGTGTATGAAGCGATTGATGAATCTCGAAGAAGCGAAAGAAGTATGCATGGATCGCGAAGCCTGGCGATCTGTCCTCTCTGACTACCCCGTCAGGGATACAGCGTGAAGATAGATTGTATATTTTTTGTGTATTGGGCTTTTAGGCCCGGGAATGTAAGGTGGCTCGCATTCAAGAGTCCGGGAGTGTATAATATTTTAATTAAACACTAGACAATGATTCTGCCTATCAGTGATTACACAGTAAAGCCAGTCTCATCAGCGATCCCGGAATGTAGGAAATGTTGCACGTTATAGTTATCAAAATGTACACGGATTCACGGTTTAAGGTAAGATTTTGTTGCTCCGGCTCATTTCTTCCCTTCGCCGCTACCTCCTCGTCAGATAGATTCATTCCCCCTACCTGGGTGGTTAGAGATTCCTTGTTAGGTAAAAAGTAAGGCTGGTTACTAGTAGCACCATTCAGTTCACACCTCCGGTAAAGCTAGAATTTGGTTGAATTTACAAGGATAATGATAAGAGAAATATCAAAGCGGAGAAGACATCGACACTGATTTCTTTCTTCATAGCGTTGAAGCCCAGCGACCCTTTTGCCAGTAAAGGTCCTTTGACTTAGTGAAAATTTATAGTAACTAATGTAAATTGCTGTCAAGCAGTCAAAATCTTTATTCTTTTCTGTCTTTTTGATCCGGCTAATCTCTGAAACAGCCGAACAGATTTTAACAGGACTTTTACTGCAGACAGCTCATGTTTGAAGGAGTAATTTAGGATACATTTTATCTCGATATTCCTACGGGATTGCGGGTCTATTCCGTTTGTCCCCATTGACGTTGACCCCACAACTAGAGACGGAACAGAGGACTGGAACAGAATTCAATACAATAATTTAAAATTATTCTTGTTTATTGGAAAATTGGTAGTTTTCTTGTCTATGGGACAAAGAAACACAGTAAAATATTTAAAATTTAATCCTGTTGAAATTCATAATTTTCAATAAATATGAATAATTATTAAAACAAAAAGTAGCTTATAGCACTTAGGAATTACTTACATCGAAACTCACAAACTCAAAAAGTAGAGGTTTCGGGAGTGTTCAAAATCGCGAAGGCGATCCATGCATACTTCTTTCACTTCGTGCAGATTCATCAGTTCGTTATTGCTCACTTACAATTGGTTAAGGTAATTCTTAACTGTTATGCGCTATTGCGTTCCTCACCCCCCTCCTCCTTTATTTTCGTTGAAGATTTAGGTCTCATTCATATCTTCCCAAACACACCGTGCTTTCTATTCTCTGAGCGAAGTTACTAAATAGTATTATTTCTCCTCCTCCGGGGCATAATAAAAAATTCAACGGTTATTGCTGTCTAGAATAACTATCACGGGGCTTTTAGTTATTAAAGTTCAATAAACAGCTCGAAAGGCATCAAATAAAAATTCGTCTATATTTCCAAATATATATATAATATATATACATTTATTAAATAATCTTCTCATCTTTATTCCAATTTAACAATAAAATTTTCAAAGACACAACATTTGTTTAACTCTGTTTATCGTACAAGGATCCCATCCCGTAGGTACGTTGTATACACACAGACAGCCGTCATACAAAAATATTTATACAATGGCGCGGGCGGGCATCGAACCCGCACCCGCGCCGAGAAGAGTCGCCGGCTAAACGAACAACACAACTACACGATCTGCATCACATTCGGCTAGTTAAATAATATAAGATTCTCATATCTATAAACAATAACTCTGAGTCTGCGTACAAACTATATTACATCAATATCGCGGGGTCGAAGCGACCCCCGGATCACAAGAAACATTAAATTCAACACCGATACACAACATTTGGCCTCGCGCGGAGGTCATAATATACAATACACCATTTAACAGTTTCATTAGGTTCTTTTATAAAATCTAATTCGTTTCATATTCAGTTATCACACGTTACAGAAAATGGGACGCGGCGTCCGAAAGTTACCTCCTAGCTAAACTTCATATACAGAACGAGCTGACGCGAGACAGCGACACGGGCCGCGAGCGAGCGAACGTGCCGCTCGCAGGACAGATATACAAATATATTCACCATAAAAATTCAATTTACAACAATAAAATTTTCCACAGTATCCATTATATACACATCGAATAAATACTTTCTTGTAACATCAGAATTAGCTTGCATCTTTGGTACGGGAGAACGCGCCGGGTCGGGTCGCTACGCCCACGGCTGGGCGCTAGGCGCGTCGCCGTCGCCTCCGACGACACTTAAAGCTTTCGAACGATTCGAGTGGAGCTGGCGCAGGCAGCGCGGGAATGTGCGAGCGAGAGGGCCGAGCGGCTCACTTGGCGTCGTCCGGCTCCGTGTCCATGGGCTCCTCCGACGCCGAGCGCGAGCACGACCCGTCCGCCGACCTGCAAGTACACGGTTATCACTACACATATTAAACGAGTCGTTTCCTGCCTGTCCCTATGTTTGCTTAGATCTTTAAAACTACGCAACGAATTACGATGCGGTTTGTTTTAATAGATAGAGTGATTCATCAGGAAGGTTATTATGTATAAATTGTTAAGTTTTTGTATACATTAACTACTTTATAACGATACTTGTTAGGGATGTGGAAAAAAAATTAACGAAAACGCTGCCTAAACCGTTTGAGATATAACAAAATAATGTATGGTGTAATTGTGTATCTAATGTAGGTCTACAATTAAAGTCCGCGACGTTATATGTCTATCTCTTATAGACAACATACTATATTCATTTTAATACTTCAAATAACCAGCAATTATATAGCGGTAACTTGAAGGTTATTTACACAAATATAAAACCTTAACATTTTTAATATGTTAGTTAGCATGATGATTATTTTGTCGCTCAACACCTTGCAAATTAAAGGAATATCTTAGGAGATATGGCAAAATCAAAATAATGCTCAAAGAAAATCGACTAATTTGGAAAATGTTCGTACATTATTGTGAAATTAATGAAAGACGGAATTAAACGGAAGCCACGGGGTTCGAAGTATGTCACGGGCGAAGCCGGGCGGGTCAGCTAGTATTCATTAAATTGATGTGAATCTCGGCCAGAACGGGTTAGCGTTAGAGCCAGTCCACATGACGCAATAGGTTGTGCTACAGCGGGCTGTATATTATGACGTTGATTGCGGCGGTGATGTAGTAATACGAGCAATGTCAGACGTCCGTTTCTAAAGACTATAGCGTTCTTTTTTACAAAATGCTTGCTGCAACTGTGTGTTGCCGCTGCGACCACAACCGTTCCGACTGCGCTGTAGCAATGCGGCTAAGTAGAGGGAGACGCGTCGCGCGACTCACCTGAGGTCGGGGTGCATGGAGAGCGTGGCCATGGCGGCGGCGGTGTCGGCGGCGTCGCGGTCGGCGTGCGGGTGCGGCGGCCGGTCCAGCGCGCTGCACGCCAGCAGGTCGGCGCTGCGCTTGAGCGCGGCCCAGTGCGGCAGGTGCGCGGCGAGCGTGGCGCGCAGCGCGGCCTGCGCGCGCGGGTGCGGCGCGCGCGCCAGCTCCGCCACGGGCGGCGGCGCGGCGCGCTCGCCCAGCAGCGCGCGCACGCACTCCTGCGCGCAGTCGCACACGGCGGGCAGGTCGTAGCCGCCCTCCAGCGCCAGCACCACGCGCCCGCCCGCCAGCGCGCCCAGCTCGCGCGTCATGTGCGCGAAGCACGCCGCCGACACGCTGTAGCCGCCCAGCGGCGCGGGGTGCCCGGCCGCCGCGTCGAACCCGCACGACACCAGCACGATCTCGGGGTCGTACTCCTGCGGACACACCGCCCGCGTCAGCTACGCTGCGACCGCGGCGCCCGCCGGCCGCTGCCGTGCGATACCCACCTTGGCGATGGGCATGATGATGGCGCGGAAGGCGGCCATGTACTCGGCGTCGGCGAGCGGCGGCTCCACGCCCGAGCTCCACGCCACGTTGACGGTGTAGCCCAGCCCGGCGCCCGCGCCGCACTCGGTGGCCGCGCCGGTGCCGGGGAAGAAGTTGCCCTCGTCGTGCCGGTGGATGCTCATGTACAGCACCGACGACTCCTCGTAGAAGATCTGCTGCGTGCCGTTGCCGTGGTGGACGTCCTGCGATTTAAAATAGCGTTTGTTTGTATGCCGATATATTGAATTCTTCATTCGTTCGATTAATTATTCATTCATTCTTTAATCAATCGAACTCTGCAACATCTGCATGTCAATACATCTGTAGAGCACATTAGGTTTGTGAGTACATTACTAAATTATCGACAGTTCCTTAACAGATCAGATATCATTCATTCATTTGTTCATCGTTCACTCGTCAAATATAGCTATAAAACGTACCCAATCAACAATCAATATCCTCTGCAGTCGATGCCTGGTCTGCAGGATGCGGGCCGCTATAGCCACTGAGTTGAAAAAGCAGAAGCCCATGGCCTGGTTGGGCTCCGCGTGATGCCCCGGGGGACGGACCACCGCAAAACTGTGCGCCGACAACAGGGCGAGTTAGTCAGGATGAAAAAAGTATTTTTAATACAAGAAGCAGTTTAGACATAGCTGTGTGTGGTGGATAAATTTCGATCCCAACGAATGAATCCCATGAATTCAGCCCGCCCTATTGAGTGAATCTGAATCTAAAAAAGTACACCTCAGTTCATCGTCCCGTGAACAATAACTTATTGAATTATATGTTAAAGATATCATTATTTAAGTAATAGTGAATCAGGTATATATATAATTTAAGAAGTCTGGGTGTGAAATGCCGTACGGAAATAGTAATTGTTATAAAAGGTGGGTTACAGGGCAACTGGTCTCAGGTCCCCTGCCATATTATGCGGAGTACGAAAAGTCGACCGAATGCGTGGGCCAAAACACCATAATTGAGCGAAGCGAAGATCCCATGGAGCGACTTCAATGGCGTTTGTAACACCGGACAGAACTTCGCCATTTCTTATCCGTTTTCTGTTTTTTTTCTGCTATGGAAATCTACTGAAATTATGCAGGTCGTGACGAAGCCCAAATTACAAAATTCGATCTAATAAAAAAGTTATCCGCAAAAATCATGCTGTCTATAGGAAAATACTTAGTTTGATTTAACGCTTTGCTCAAATTTATGCTGCTAGCATAGGTTACATCTTTGCGACTGCGGCTACCTAGTATATTAAATAATATGGTTATATTGAGATGCTAATTTTAATTTTATAATAATATAACTAAGATTTAGATACCATCGTATTCTGGCCCTAATATTCGGCCGACATTTCCACTACTGTTCCTACTCTGTGTAATACGAGTATGGGCCGCGGACTAGAGGCCAGTTACCCCCTAATCCGACGAGGTGGTAAATGGTTTAGGGGTAAACTGGTCTTTCGTCTGCGGCCTATTTTACACGGAGTAGGAATAGTAGTGGCAAAATCGGCCAAATACATGGACCAGAATACCATGTGAAAAAAGTATCGTAGTCATTTGGATTTTATTTCATTTAATGGACAAATAGTATAACACATACTCGTATGTATCTAAACATGATACTTTAAGTAATTTTTAAATAATTTTTAGTTAATATGTTATTAGTAGCTACACCTAAAATGACGATGTTAATGTTAATACTATGAAAATGATGGTGACAAATAAATAAGGAAAGTAGAATTTATGAAAACGAAATAAAAAGCTAGCCTATGCTGCTATAATAGCGTAATGAGTGATGGAGTGAGCAACAGTAGTGTAAAACCCCTCACCCGTTGCGCAGGTCCCCGCGCGCCGTGCGCACGGCCAGGTCCAGCACGGCGCCGGCCGCCATGCGCGCGGCGGGCGCCGTGTGCGCCTCGGACCACGCCGTGTCCGAGTCCACGCCCAGCCCGCCGCACGCCAGCCGCACCAGCTGCCGCACCGAGCCGCCGCCGCCCGCCTCGCGCGCGCGCCCGCCGAACACCGACACGTGCGCCTCCGTGTGCACCGACTGGCGGAAAGTCGTTAGCATTTGATTGCATGTATCATACATTGTTGCTTTATAACATTTTTATATTTAGCTATAAATGCAAAACTTTTCATAATTTCATCGTTTAAATGAACATATAAACAGATGAAATCAATAATGAAGTGGTGGGACTTGATCGAATGTAGAATATATATACGGAGTTCTTCAAGGTAACATCTGGGTCCAGTACTTTTTTTTTATACATATTTCATAAAACTTTTAATCTATGTTCGTATTATTATATTAGTTAATATTGTTGCTTTAATTAAAAAAAAAATAATTGTACAGGGGCGTGAGACTACATATTGCATGGTTTTAAATCAGTTCAGCTAGCCTTCCACGGGGCCTTCCGTCTTTCCTAGGGATATTTATTACAGGTGGTGATGTATTCCCGGGGCCCCACGCTGGGCGCTATCCTCGGCCGGGTTCGCTACAAGTACCCCTCGGCACATCACAATGTTGTTAGTGCATACCTGCAGTTCCTCGAAGGTAGCCTTCCTGGGGCGCGTGCGCTCGGCCCTGGCGGCCAGCCCCGTCTCGCACAGGCGCGCCCACACCGACTGCAGCCGCCCGCCGTGCTCCGGGTGCGTGGGCGCGTGGGCGCCGCACGCGCACCTGCACACAAGCGTCAGCATGAGCACACACTCCACCCGTCCGTGAGCGCCCACGTCCTACTGCTGTCGTATAGTCGCGGGCCGGGGACGCTCACAGCTATACAGTACTCTGTGAAGGAGATCCGTGCTCTCGAGGCCAGGTGCCAGGACTACTCACCCGTGCTTGAGCATGAGGGGGTCGTACGCCAGCCCCGTGGGCGGCGGGCGCGCGCCCACCAGCGGCGAGGACAGCGCGCGGGCCAGCGGCGCGGGCTCGCAGGGCGCGGCGGGCGCGGGGCGGCGCGCCGTGAGGTCGATGAGCTCGCCCTCCTCCTCGCGCAGCTGCGCCGCCGCCGCGTCGTGCGCGCGCGTCAGCACCTGCCGACATTACGCCTTTACTCTCCACTCTGCTCGGGACTCGACGCACACCGCTAGCGTTTAACTTGTAACAAACACGACTAGGGTACCATCAGTTTTGGCAGTATTACTCACTGTATTGTTCCATAACCAAAATCTAGCGATTTTTAACACGTTAATTTGGATCTCGCGATCCTCCGATTTAGGGTGTCCGGCGAATCGAGACGTAGGTTCCTGCTATACGTACCGTTTTTCTAATTTGATCTCGGAGATAGTGGTGAGCGTTTGTCGGCGCGAGCGCAGGGTCCCCGAGTGGCAGCGGCGCCGAGTACGTCCGGCCCAGGGGCCGCTTGGCTCCTCTCGCGCCGGGGCCCTCGGACACCGCGGGCAGAGCCGGGGCCATGGGCACCGGCAGCGGGGCGCCCACCTGTCGACACGCACTGTTGATCGAAACGGTCTAGGCGACGACAGGGGGGTGATGATAATAATTTAGTAACAAAAAAAGTACCAAAATCTAAAGCAAATACGAAAAACTAAAGTCGAACAGGTATGAACCATGTTTGCATGCACGAACATTTTTGTGGGTAGCACTACCTTATTTCATAATTAAATAAATATAAAAAAATATGTGTGTGTACCAGAGTACAAAGGTAAGAAGTGAAACTACTTTACGACATTTTTCACAGCTATAAAATTTCTCTCAACTTCGACAAAGAAGTTTCACTTCAATAATAAATTCTGGGCAGGGTAAAACTACGTCAACCTCCAAGCGCAGGACGCAGGATCCGGCTCGAGGGACCATTAAGTCGGTAATAACAATAATTAGTAGTGTACTACAACTTAAATGACGATGATAATGTTAATAATTTGTATGAAAATGAAGGTGATAAAAAAAATAAAAAAGTAGAATTACGGAAATGTTGCAGCCCCATACCGGCGAGTGGTGCGTGACGAGCGGCGGGTGGGGCGGGTGCGGCGGGTGCGGCGGGTGGTGCGGCGCGTGAGGCCGGCCCAGGCTGATGTTGGGCATGGAGGGCGACGAGAACAGCAGCTCGGCCGCGCGCCCGCAGCCCTCCTCCTCCTCGCGGATGGGCGCCGTGGCCCCCACGCCCGCCCCGCCCGGCGGGGACCCCCGCGGCGACCCGCCCTCGCAGTCTGCACACAACATATTTCTGTTTAGCTTCACGGTTCAGATGCTTCTAGTGTTGAAAGCAGCAGTGAATTTGAGACGCAAGGAAGCTAAACTTAAGGATAAGAATCGCGCGAGAAATTAAACCATTTCTAATCTTTTGGGCTATCATTCATAACGGTTGTTGTAGTTTTAAAGTAGACCATAAGTATATTTAACTATGATTTTTATACGTTGCTCTCATTATATTATATTATTAGTACGTTAATCGTGATCGACTAATAGACGCGGTGACTAAACAGAACGGCGCACCCTTTTAAAGCCCTGCCCATATAGACAGCGGTTTGGCGGGTACCATTTATGTTAGCTGGTTACGAGAAAGAGAGAATTACTGTTTGGCATTATTCTTACACATGCAACAAGCTTTCGATAAGGTTTATCATAGGAGTCTATTGTGCAAAATAAAAAAGTCTTCTCCCGAATTCAGTTTTCATAATCATAAAGTCCCGTCTAATTGGAACGTAATTCCAAGTAAAATTCGGACATTATCACTCAAAACTATATAACATATTTTAGCCAGGGTGGCTCAGGGCTCTATCTTGGGACCTGTCATTAACTGTATGTATAGGGCAGATCTGCCTGAAACAAACGACGTTGTAACTGCGACCTATACAGATGACAAGTGATATAGACCCTAATAAAGCATTTCTAATTTTACTTCATAAAGCGGGTAAATGACTGTAAAGTGGAGAATAAACCGTGGAACACACAAAACATCCACACAACGAAAAAGGATTGCTCTCCCGTCTATATGGATAATATGGACCTGAACACAACATCGACATGTGTAAAGTGCCTAGATATTCACCTAAATAGACGGCTGTTTTGAACCACAAAAACAAAAATTGATTTTGGGTTTTTTGCAGTAAATTTGAAAGATCAGTCACTGCACTGGTTGCTGAAATGTATGTCACCACTGTCTCTGAGCAACAGATCCTGATTTATGAGACCATCACAAAGCCTGTATGAACCTATGGTACAGAGCTCTAGGGTTCCACAACTCTAATTAGAAATCTGATGAAAAAATTCTACAGGTAATTCGATAGGCAGTAAAAAAACGCAGAGATATATGAATAGAGATGCCTACTTTTTAGAAAAAAATGCGTGTTATGGCAAAAATACAAAGATAAAACCCAATCATAACAAAGAATGCGAATCGTCTGAAGAGATGGCAAATATAAAAATATATACCGGAAAACTAAATTTTTGAAATGTAATATGGTGGCACTTAATAAATCTATCTTACAACCGATTGCAGATAGCAAAAGTGGAAAGAAACAGAAAAGAACCGTCACGACTTCCATACATTTAAATTTCTTCAAGAAGCAGTGTGAAGGTTTTGATGACAAACATAAAACTAGCACCAATCATTGAGTTACGTTATGTTAAAAAAAATGACGTATAAATTTATGTTAACGTTAAAAATGTGTTCTTATGAATATAGTCTGCGGGTATATTGTAGCAAAGTAAGATTATATTATCGATTGATTGATTGTGTGTTGTTGGTGTGTCGCGGACGCGGGTAGTTGGGTACTCACTGCGATGCTTGACGCGCGTCTTGAGCGGACGCCGCGCGAGCGGGGACGCGCGGCGCTCGATGACGCGCGACTTGAGCCGCACCTTCAGCATGTTGGGCTCCGACGCTGCGGGTTAGTCACGCCATGCTTACACAACGGTTAACTCACGCACTCACATCCAGCTTCTAAAGTTAGGTTGCATTTGCTAGCTTTCTAAGTTGAGATTCTAACTGTAGACACATCGATGAACAGATTTAAATGCCATCCAATATAAATTAGTTATAAAATATTGTATTCTGATCAAGATTTTTTTAGATTGAAAACAACAAATTTTAAAACTTAGAAAATTTTAATCGAACGCAAATATTTTATTGGGTATTTAATTTTAGTTTAAGGACTTAGTGACTTAACTCCCTTACTTATGATTATCGTTAAATATCACAACTTAGTGTTGTCTAATCATCTACTTAAAACTGTTCATAAGTGTCTATAGAGAGTTAAAGTTCGTGAATCTTGTTTGTGATTATCCCCTCCTACAACTACACTTCAGTCAGTAACATGCTCTCACACTAGTAACACGCATATTCAGTCGACCGAGCAAATCAAGTTTACAGTGTTATTTTAGACTACCAAGTACAAGATTTTCGCCTCAATTGTGTCGCTGATAGACCACATCAATCTTCGATTTTGTTAATTTTATCATGTGCTTATAGTAAATTGTCAACAAGAAAGAATTTAGTAGTGCCTTTGACTTTATGGTCAATTATATTTTGTCAAAGGAACTATGATTGATGAAATTAATATTGACAGTTTTATTTATTTATTTCAAACTTCAATTTGCAATTCATTTCTCAGTCCATTTTATCTAAACCTTTTCATTGTTGTTATCTAACAGTCAATAAAATGTGTTTACGGATACAACGAATTACTATAAAATTAAAAAATAACCCTCCAGCTAAAGTAGGTGAAATTTCGTACCAGGCAATCTGATCACATCGAAAGTCACACAAATCGGATGCAGTATACACTCGAGACACTAAAGGCCATTTCAATAGGCTAATTTGACATCTGTCAGTTGTCCATACAAGAGAGACAGAGGTGTCAAATGTTGTCTATTGAGGGGCCTAGTATAGAAGTGCGGTACGTACCAGTCTTGCGAAGCGGGTAGTCGGAGGGCGAGGGCTGGGGCGCGGCCGGCAGCGGCAGCGGCGCCGCCAGCCGGTACGGGTGCGTGGCCGCCGCGCCCGTCGACGTGATGGACTCGCCCGACGACGACTTCACTATACCCCTGCAAACCACCACCAAACTTCTTGAACCATTTTCAAAACGCGACAACACTTTACTAAGGTCATTGAAAAAACGAAATTCACATTCCTCAATATTTTTTAATTAGTTATGGATAATCACATCGCACCCTTGAAAAGGTTAAAAGGCATAGGTACTATACGTGCCCACGTTGCGGAACATATGTTTGGTCCTTCGAGCCGGAATAAAACGTATATGGATAAACAAATGTCACTAATGTGCTACGGACTGATAATAATGATCGGTCTAAATAGACGCACCCGAAGCCAGGCCACAAGCGGGACTGAAAAAGATTGAACGAAATTTGGTGGTATCGCAAATATCATGTTCCGAAAAGTAAACTTACCAATTCCTATACGACGATCCAGGTACTGTTCCATTCGCACTAGCTTGTTTCTTTTTCAAGAACTGTTGCAGCTTCTGTTTAACTTCTGTGGAAGCGTTCGCACTGTGCTCGTGCTTGTCCTTCTTGCGGAGAAGCTCCACGCGGTCCCTCTCGTGCCTCTCCCGCGCCTCCCGCGCCTCCAGGGCCTCCCGCGCCTCGCGGGCCTCGCGTCGCGCTGCCTCCTCCATGGCTTTCTGCTGCTCCCATAACTGTAACGATAGTATTCACATTACAAACAGAATTATTATGGGCCAGAGGCTATGCAAATCTCGTATGTTAACAAGATGACTTAAGCCTATAGCACGATATTCCTCAGATGGTTCATAATTTATAGCATTTGATGCGAGACTAGTGATTTGACTTTAATATTTTCTTATAAACACGCTACTATTGAACTTTCATTGATTTATTGAAGGGACACTATAAATCCAGTGTTAAAATATGCTGTAAAAACAAAGCAATACAGTTGTTATTCAATGTTAACATTGTGTAGTATACAGGATAATGAATAATACAGGTTAATATTATAATTATATGTTATAGCTGTAAAAGGGCGTGCTCCGTTGGTTTGGACTCGTCCAACAAATGAATTAGGATCGATTGACGAATATATATTGTGCGAAAGTAGAGGATAGAAGTCTATGAATACCACGTGAGCAGATTGCTCAAAAACGGAAAAGTCAAAAGTACTCGGATACCCAGACGTGCATGTATGAAGTGATTGATGAATCTGCAAGAAACGAAAGAAGTTTGCATGGATCGTGATGTCTGGCGATCTGTCCTCCCTGACTACCCCGTAAGGGATACAGCGAGAAAATAGTTAATTAATATTATAATTGACAGCATTTTCGAGAAAATACAAACAACTTGACATTTTTCACCTTAATAACGAGCGACGCGACGTGGAGAAATGTAATATAGTTCCATTTGTAATCAATAATACCACAATGCTGTTAATGATAACTACGCAAATGCAAAATGCTCTAAATCCCAGCATAATTTAACTTTACTTTACTTTTACTTTACTGCCACAGTCCGCTCTAGAGGTAACGTTAATTTGTGTACATTAAAGCATATTTCTATTCTACGCAGAACAACAACAAATAACACAAACTTAATGCGATGTTATTCAGAAATGGTCGCGAATATTTACGCAGTGAGCAACGATGACCTCTTTATATCAGGCTAGCTGAAGAGCAAATTATACACACTAGTAGTAAAACGAATCATTGCTATGAGTCAGACCTGTTGACTGTTAGGAATTCGACCATCACAGTGTTAGTGGACACGAGGGCTATGAGAAATGAAATTGTTTACATCGTTCACAAGTGACTAGTAGCTGCACCTACGTACGTCTTTTAAAACATTACTACTGGACTTGTAGAATGTAGGAAGAGTTTACGTGACTCGCAGTATTGGCAAAGTTAAGAAATTCTAACGAAAATAAAAATAAAATTTGATCAAAAGAACTGAAATATGAGTAAGCGCAACTCAAAATAAAATCTAGAATTCTGTCTTGACATGACTGACTAAAATTCATGTAAGGTTTAGTATGTGAAGCCTTATTATCCTTAAATTTCGTATTCGAAGATATATAATCTTTTCAATTGCAAAACCACAGTTTAATGTTAGGGTATTGTAAGCTTAATGATGCATTAAGCTTACAATAAATATGTATAGTACCCAACAAAACGCTGTATAGTTTAATAATAAGTACACACTATTAAAATACAAAGTTTATCAGACAGTAGGTACAGTCCGTCGAAATCGTTTTATATAATATAATCGATGTTTTAGGACATTGCATGTGTGAAGTCACTTAGCACGTCTAGACTACAAGTAAGCTTAAGTCCACAAGTTATTTTTAGATTATCGATGTATGACATCCAAAGGTGTCATGTCGCTGTTGATTTGACATTCAAAGATGTGTTAATTTAATCATAATATGTTTGGCATTATGTATAAAAATTATATGGTATATAAGAATATCCACATGACAAAGGTGGAGAATGATATACTTGCCTATCGTCTCACAAATGGGCATGCCGAAGACCAAGAGGACATGCAACCGGAAATAGTGATCGAATCGTCAGATTTTTTTTTAGATTTATCGTTTTTGTCGCGCAGATGTAACTTGACAATTGCCAATAATGAAGTTGAAGCCCCGAAAGCGATTCTCGGATGTTGAAAAATAGACAAATGGAGGTGGCCTATAGTGAAGGAGGTACTCGATTGACGGTAATTGTTTTGCTTCCTATTTATGATCATATTAGGTACTTTGAGTTAAAAAAAATTCTCTTCGGAAACTCTGCGATATGCCTCTTCTAACCCTTCGGGGATATAGACGTGAGTGATAAACAAAATCATTCCTGCAAAGGTAAATAAAGTTATATGTGTATGGTAAAGAAAACCAGTTCGATAGCTCAGTGATCAGAGCTTTGCCTTTGTTAGACAATGGTTTGTTACGCTTTTAAAAATATAATAAATTATCAATACAAATCAAAATAATCTTTGACACGTCTCCATACTGTTACATCACGAGCTCATTTCAGGATATCATCTCACTAATTTAAGAAGGGCGTGGTAAATGATCTGCCAGAACGAGGCTAACACAATTATACAAAGTACATATGAAGTAATTACTTGCACTGACTCAATTGCCGTCTATTTATAACGTTAATTAAGACCGTATATAACTAGTCGTTGAGAAACTGCCTCTATGTGAATCCAAACCGGTCAGTGCGGAAAACATCTGTATCTGCTATGACAAAACTCAAAGTTATATCAGTACATTGGAGATATTTAAAAAACACTTGGGATATGTTATTTTTATAAACTAATGAACGAATTTGATGTGTTTTCGTTTATTAGAGCTCTTTCTCTTAAAGCTGATCTTTGATTGCAATTGAAATGGGTAGAACCAAAGACATACACAAAGATGTTACAAATTACATTGTAATTTGATGAAATGTATCAATATATTTAAATCCAACTAGACGTAGCACTTACGCCGCAGCCATTAAAATATGATTAACCTTCAATAATTACAATTGATTATATTATGATGGGGATGAAGAGTAGAAGCGTGCCCGTCGCCATCCCTGCAGGCTGTATTACTATATTACTATACTATACTCTGCTCCAAGTACTACTACTATATTCTACTCCAAGACGAGCACTACAAAGCGTGCCCCCGAAGCGACGTGCACCAGTTCGTGCCCGCAGGTGAGGTGTGTGCCAGAGAGACGTAGAGGACCGTCACCCTACACGCGCGGCCCGACACACAGGCAAGTGGAGGACTTCTAAAATGACTTTGAGGGTTCGCTGAAGGATTGCGAAAGTAAAATTTACTGTGGCAAGTTTTGAAAACTCATTTATAATAGCGGTAGTGTTTTGTCTATTACATTGTCTAGAATATTAAATTTATGTATTTATTTTATTTTAAAAAAGTAATAGTCACATTAAATTAAAAATAAATAGCAAGTTAAAATCAAACACACAACACGTTAGCAACTGCAAAGGGTAAAGTTTATTTAAGAATTTAGCAATTAGGTACCGAGATAAGTTCTCCAAGTTAGTTACTCCAAAATGGCAAATACAATATTCCCCCATATCATTTATACCCTTTTCCGCTTGTAGCATGTAACCAATCGTATTTCATATTAGGTATTCAAGTATAAGTAACTACAAAGGCGTCACAACATTCAAAAAATAACTTACCTCAACATTACGTCAACCATTAACGTGCAATGAAATGGAATGCGATTAAAATGTCCAATTAAGAATTATTTTTGAATGTTAATAAAAGAACCGGTATTTTTAATACAGCAATCATAAATGATGTTGTACACAAAAAAGGTAGACTTCGTACTAGCTTGCCAAAACTAATATCATGTACAATTGTAAAAATGATATGGAAGGAGTACAATCAAATCGGTCTAACACAATCCACAGCTGGACGTAGGCCTCCACCATTTTTCACATTGGGTAGAGTGAGGTGAGTACTGGATTTCGTTTCGAATATTCCTTCTCTTCACCATGACCTTGTATTTTAGTCAGCAGGTGCACCACTCGCACGCGAGGTTGACTTGGGGACCCAAGTCAACCTCGCGTAGGGCCGCTCGAGGCTCGCGTAAGATCTCGGTAGGGCCCCCATTAATCTACTAACAACTTGTGCTAACTAAGCTACTTACAATTAATGTCTTACAATATAGTATATAATATATTGGTAATTTGTAAACTCATTTTGTTTATTATCTTGTACCTATATTCTTTTATTATATTCATGATCATAGTACTGTTGGGTACTTTGGGATGTGCAACGGTACTTACAGGTTCTACTTTTTACTTTGCGAATCTGGCAGTAAATATAATTTTGACGTTCAAGCGTTACCTATCAAATCAAATCAAAAATCTTTATTCATGTAGGTCACAAAGTAACACTTATGAACGTCAAGATTACTGCTTCTACATTTACATTTACTGCCAGATTCGCGAAGCAATAGGTAGAGCCAGAGGAAGAACCTGGCAACCGCCATTTGACACAGTTTGATTAACACGATATTTGACCAATTATACAGTAATGAAATTATACAAAAAAAAAGAACAAAATAAATGTTGTGTTCATTAAAATTACACTTACATAGTTCCTTTGAATTTATGTGAGAACAATCGACTAAACTTAGTTTGCCTTAAATTTAAATAATATTATTTGTAACAATTGCTATAACAGCTATGAGCTGACCAGTCCCAACAGACGGCACCCGTTCACGGGTATGACGCATATATCAGCCATCGCCTTACTCAACTGTATTGTAGGGAACAAGGCGACCCGATACATACGCCACCACTGCCAGGGCACTTAGGCGAGCATGACATACCCAAAAACTACACAGCAAATATCATGTCAATTTCAAAATTATAAATAAGTCTACATAGTGCTCACACAATAACAAAGTCAAATTACAATGTGAGCTAAAACTATGTGAGCTAATAAAGATTAGTGTGTTTGTTAGAACAACTCCGACACTAGTTGAAGTTCGTCAGTATATTATAATATTATTTATAAAACGTTGATGATATATAAAAAATCTAACTATGGATATAATATTGATAATTGTCTAAAAAAGTGTGTTATGTATCAGTCCATATTTATTATTTATATCCATATTTATATATGAAGCGCTCGTGGCCCCGCAGTCTCAGTGTTCTGTAAACGATCACCGAGTTACGCAACTTTCACTACGGCTGGTCCTCGGATGGGTGACCACTTTGTGGCATTTACATTTGCGAGCGTTTCCGTGCTTCGGAAGGCTCGTTAAGCCGTTGGTCCCGGTTGCCAGTAAAGTGGCAGTCGTTAAGCCTGGTTGAAGGCCTTATGGGCGGCTTGAAAATTTCAACAGCAGGTAGCCACAACCTGCGTCTGTCTATTTCAACACGGCAATGGGCTCACCACCTTTTACGTGGGACAGGAATCTACACGGTGAAAAGTGGGCATATAATATGCCTCTGCCACCCCTTCGGGGATAAGGCGTGATGGATATTTATTTATATTTATTATTTTGTTATTTATGCGTGATGTCATACAACAACAGACAGGCGTTAGTTACCAAGACAGGATCCTGCAGACCACATAAAATCACATTCATTGCAGTAATTTAGAGAACAAAAGACAGCGTTATTTAGATTGATATAATACTAATATTTTCGGTATCAGTATTTTGGTTACTACTTGTGGTATACCTTTCAGCAATACACACACAAAGTTGCGGTTAGTTTTAGTTTGGTAAAACTGTACTTCTATTAAGTGTAAATTCATCTTACACCATTTTAATATAATTTGTTTTGTCACTCACATTTACCTTCAAATGGTGCATTAGTTGTTGCTCGTGCTCTTGTGCCAATTGCTGGCGCTGTTGTTGGAAGTGTTGCAACAGAATCTCTTGCTGCAATTGCTGCTGCTTCTTTAACTGAAACATTATTGACAGTTGGTTTTAATTAATTTCTTGTTCCTTTGTTAGTATTATGAACACTCGACATTTTAAATTAGCAAGAATATCATATTATGTCTCAAAACATTTAGGTAAATATTATCGAAAAATGTGTGTTATTTACACTACATATTTACTGACACAGTAATATTATTTTAAGATGACATGTAATGATGGTGTCACATTTAACTATTTCGGCTGATTCAAATCTATACTACTAATAATTGCAATTTTCACTTTAGTAATCATTTAAACCATGTCCAGATCCCTCTCCAAATTCTTCGTTCGTTTTACATAGCAAATCTATTAATTTATGATAAGTTACTTTCTTAATATTGATGATGTTTTAATAAGTAAAGCTTCAACAATCCATAATTCTGGTATGGACCAGCATGAAATGTGTTTGAACTAGTTTGAAGAATGGTGACAACATTTGGACATGTTTTCGGTACGGTGAATGTGACAATATTCGGTGCACTGTTAACGCTTACTATTATAAGTTAGACTCACTTGCAACAGGAAACTATTTTCTAATGTCTGTTTCGCCCGCTCAGCAATATGATTCTTTCTTGGATTTTGATTCTGACAAGGAGAGATGAAATAAAATGTAGGATACAGACGACCAAAGTGGGGGTTGTGGGTCGATAAACCATGGAACATTGTTATTGATACAACGGCAAATAAAATAAAGCACAGTAAAATTAATGTTAAATTGTCAACGGCGCTACACAAAGACTTTCATACGCCGTAGTCTTATTTGAATTAAGTATTATGTAATATTGAAAAATGGAATTTTTAGGAATTGAACATTAGTTTATCGTCTTAAATCTTCCAAAACCTTATTGAAACTTAGTGTAAACAGAGTCTGAGAAGGAGGCACCTTGAAAGTTCTCAACTCTAACAAAAGAATAAATTAAACTCAAAACAATCAAATGCTTATGAAAAATCGCTAAATTGCATCAATGAGACTTTTCTTTTACTCTATCTAAACGTTATCATTGAAAGCTGTAACCTTCGATTGTTGCACTGGCGGAAGCTAAGCAAGAAAGTCATGGAATTTGTGGTACGATGTAAGCGTACGCTTATTTCTAGCGACGCGCACATTATTTTTGTTTGATGGGGAAAAATGGCGAGCAGCTGGAACACTCGTTTTCCGCGAATAGAACACGCGGACGGATGTTTTGCGCAGGCGCGTGGGCGGGACGGGATTGTCTTGATTCACGGGAGCCCGAGAGCTTGGACGCAAGTAGTATCCCTTCTTTATAGGTAGTTTGAAGGGCAACTTTGGCTAATATTTCACTAATTAAATATTAGCTTACTACAAATCTTGCTTCAATAAGTACAGTTTTATGTACTTTCTTCAGTTAGGTAATGCGGTTTCTATATAAACTCGAGGATGCAAGCGGTACATTTATGCCCTCAAACTAAAAAATTATAATATTAATATTTGTCAGCAATGGAGTGGATAGGTCCGCCCCTTTAAAATGAAAGGAAGAATACTTTTCGAGAGTGCCACTGCTTAGGTAGGTACATATCAACGCAGATACTGAGAGAACACAGAAAGTAGTCGACCAATTTCAAAGCAATAAAATTATCCTATCTATAAATATAAACATAAAAAAGCGGTGTTGTTAGGAGCTGCGAAATATCTAATTTTACTCTATAGAATATGCGTATTATAATATAACTGTGCAACACAAACATAGATCGTATACGCTGCGTATACGCCGATGTATAAATAGAGGCGCGCGTGCGGTATTAATATCTGGTAAAAATAATATGTAAGTAGGTAGAGTTGGCTGTGTTTCAGGAAAAGGTCACGGTAAACGGCGAATTTGCAATAAAATATATAGTTTTTGCATTCTAATACATTAAAAACAAGTTTTATAGTCTCGAGGCGGTAGGCAGCGGTCTCTTACGTAAACCTTTCGCTAGTAATGATATTGGCAACGTGCAGGAAGCTTTTTCATTAATAAACTAGTGTCAAGGTACTTTTAACGCATGGGCTGTATTTTTTATTTGTAGAAAGCATACTAGCAATCCGTGATTTATTAATGTTTCAGTATAAAGTCCAGTCCAGTGACGACATGTGCGTATGCTTGGAGGCCCATTCTTACGCACATGTAGTCGTGAGAGAGATATCCAAAGATATTGGAAGGAAATGTTGCTATGGTAACACCTCAGTTCTAGTGTTCATTCAAAAAGGTCGAAAGAAGTGTCACCCGCAAGATTCGATATTTTGATTGATTGATTTTCTACCTATCTGCACCGGCTGAATAGGGCTCAGGTCAACCTATAACAACAGTACTCTACTACAATTATTCAAAGATTTCTCCAAAACAAAACTTATCACAGATATTTTTAGTTAGATATATTCTAGTTGCTAATATATTTTCTAATGGGGTGTGAATTTGGGTGACTTTACAGTAAACTGTCTGCTGTACGCTGATGATGCGGTGCTCATGGCCTCATCAGAAGCCGACCTACAGGCATTAGTCACTAATATGAAAGAGGGGTGTGAAAGTAAGGGTCTCCGCTTGAATGCAAGTAAAACTAAGGTTCTAGTATTTGAAAGAGGTGACGTAAGAACTAAATGCGAGATTAGAGTAAACCTGGAACGTCTAGAGCAAGTGAATGAAATTGTGTATTTAGGAAGTATGTTTAGCGCGGATGGAAGATGTGATTCGGATGTAGAACGGCGAGTAGCTGCCGGAAACAAAGTTAACGGTGCTTTGTCCCTGTTAGTAAAGCGACAAAGCATCGTAAAAGAAGCACGAATGGCGATTCATAACGCAGTGCTAGTGCCAACTTTGCTTTACGGTAGTGAAGCCTGGGTATGTCAGCAGATGCATGAAAGTAAATTGAATGCTGTGGAGATGCGATCACTTCGAAAATTGTGCGGCGTTACCTTGGCCGACCGAATACGTAACGAAGTGATACGCAATATGGCAGGTTTGAATGAAAGTGTCAGCGTTGAGCTGGAAAAGGGCGTGCTCCGTTGGTTTGGACACGTCCAACGAATGAGTGAGGAACGATTGACGAAGAATATATATTGTTCAAAAGTAGAGGGTAGAAGAAGTCAGGGAAGGCCGAGACTTACATATGAAGACCACGTGAGCAGATTGCTCAAAAACGGAAAGGTCAAAAGTACTCGGATACCCAGACGTGCGTGTATGAAGCGATTGATGAATCTCGAAGAAGCGAAAGAAGTATGCATGGATCGCGAAGCCTGGCGATCTGTCCTCTCTGACTACCCCGTCAGGGATACAGCGTGAAGATAGTTAGTTAGTTAATATATTTTCTATATCTTTCGATGAACACATGACGTATTAAAGGCATAAGAGTATTTCAAAACTACTCACGTCGACATCGCTGCACGACAACTACTTAATTCAGTAGCTCCTACATATAGAGTTGAGATATATTATCAGGCCTTTTTTATTGCTCTACTAAATATAGCACGTCTATCTGTGATCCGTTTTATTTATAAACGCCTAGAATTATTGTTTGCATTAAACATACATGTCTGATAGTGTTTGTTACTAGCAAAACTTTTACAACTTATTGCCAGCAGCAAAAAGGTTCACTAATAACCGCGTTAAGCCTGGCAACCCTATCGCGTCCTTGTGCAATAGGCAAGCAAGTAATTCAAATTGTCAGTCCAGCCCGTCCTTCGCCCTACAACGTACTTAACACCATAAATTTACACTAATAAAGAGGAGCGGATAAAGCGATTTTTCGGTCCATACATAAAAAAAAAGGATCGGTTGAGGGTAGAGAAAAAATAAAGGTGCTCCATAATACTGCCTGAGGAATTAACAAAACTATTTGAACTTTTCGTAAAAAGAGTGATGGCAGTGCTATACCTGCATGATCTGGTGTTGGAAGCCAGTGTCGGCGAGCTGGAGACGAGGCGCGTGCGGCGGAGACGGCGTGTGCTGCGGCGAGCCGTCAGGTCCGCCCCCGCTCTCGTGCGCCATCTCCGCTGGAAACAAATTATACAGTAAGTTGTACGTCGACAGACAGACACTGAGACAAAAGTAAATTGGAAGTTTGGTGACTCCAAAACATTTATTTTAATCGGATTGATTTTATATTCTTTAAAAGGGATCCAAAGGATCAAAGCTCTATGAAATGACCAGCGCCAACGGAAATTGTAAATCTGCTCTATCAAAACACTACTCTCAACCCTATGCCACCACTTGAGCACGACGTCGACATCCAAAAACGAGGATTTATAATATCAATAAAATTGTGAAGAGCTCCACTACGACAGTCGGCAATAGTCAGGTCATGTTTGCAACTCAAATGTTGCATCCACTACGCTATTGCCAGGACCTCAAACAAAGCTTAATCCGTCTGAGAAGAATAAATAGTCATTAGGTTCATCTTCTCCTGACAGCAGCGAAACTAAACGAAATTACTTAGATGGAAATGTTATTGAGTGTCTTGAAGCTTTTATTGGTATTGTGTTTCACACGTGTGCCGTGTTGATACAAGTCGTAGAGTCTAGGCTACTGGCGTTTCAATCATTTATTTCACGAGCTCCGTTTGATTTAAAGAATCAGAGTCAACACTATAAACTACTTATACTTATATTAGCTTACTTTGGGCTAGATGACGCTGTGTGAAAAGTGTCCCACAATATTTAAATACTATTTTACTTGCGTATACAATTAATAGTACATCTTTTCAAGGCTCTTACACACTTAAAATTTTTTTGAAGTCGTAGTGACTTCAAAATGATACAGAAATAACAAAACGATATTAATTTTTTTTTTCGTAATCTAACCGTTTACAGGTTCAACCCGCTGGTCAATCAAGGTCAATTCCGCTGAATAATTTTAAACTGTAAACACTGTTATCATTAGTCGTGTGTTAAGATGTGTGTTAAAATAGGTTACAGAAATTCAGCAATATTTATTATCATAATAATAATGATATATATATATATATATATTTCACGTATAGAGAACATTCAGAAATAGTTCATTAGGTATTTATGTTATAGAACTAAAACTAAATATAGTTCAACTGATTATCACAAACTTTGCGCTAAATTTCATATTCTTCCACTAGAAGTACGTCGCGAGATAGCCGATGTCACATACTTGGTGGGAATATTGAGCGGGTCGATTGATTGCTCTGAGATGTTATCTAAAATTAACTTCAATATTCCAGGAATAGTAAGGAGACACTATGTGCCTATTCACTTACCTCTAGCATCTACTAATTATACACGGAATGCATTTCTGTGGCGGGCGAGCAGTGCACTGAATGAGCAGTATAAAAAACTACAATTGGAAGTTTTTGATACAAAGCCTGAGACGGTGAGGCGGGTACTTAGTCAGGATTTTTTCTCGGCCCATAGGCCAAAACTGTGATATTGCAATTTTTTATCAGAAATTTTATCATAGCTAATATTTAATTATTTTAGGTTTTGAAGACGTGGTACTCTTTTCCGAAGTGAGGTTTTTTATAGAATTTACTATTTGAGCTTGCTTATGTTTTTATTGTTTTAGAATTGATGTTTGTATTTTTGTATTCTGTGATTCATGCGTGGAGACCTATAATTGGCTTTCAGGTATTTTTTATATAAGTATATTGGTGTTGTTATTAGCTGTTGGTCTTCCAAAAATAAATATATATATAATTAGCAGATGATTTTGATTTCTGCTTATCAATCACAATCATGAAATGCAAGGTTTGAACAAATACAGAGAGCAATTGTGTATGAGGTCCCGTGAATGATCCGTAATTTTGTAAATCCGTAAGATGCCGAGGAAAGAAGCAAGAGCAATTAATCGATTAAGTGGCTTGATGACATCATAAAATCGCTAAGGGTTCTAAAGAAAGGCGCAGGATGCATTTATTTACATACTGAAAATGAAAAAATATTGTCAAATGTTATCCCGCGTTCCCACAATAATTGGATATTACATTGTGGCAACATCGTCATGGAATAGCACCTATCGTACACATAAATTATATAAACGATTAAATCATGTAAACTTGACTATTATTTAATTATTATTTTGAATACTGAGTTAGGTTAGGTTACCTACATAGAAGACTAACGTTTTGAAAATCATAAATTATTCATCGTAGTTGGAGTCAAGTATGTAGTTAAAAATAATGTCATATTTCTTTTGAAAATAAAAGTATGTATTTTTTGGAACAAATTGTGATAATTATACTTCATTATAATATATAAAATGATGTATAGAATAAAATATCTAGCTGATTATCCGCACAGTTCTGATGACAGGCATGTCATTTTAGATAATTTTGTCTCAAAATATTGGCTGAATCTCTCTGTTAACGCGTTGGATCTCGGCGTTGAGCACAGGCAGGTTTCTAATTTGTTGACTATAGGACTCTCAAACCTGAGATTTAACAAATCTCCAAAGAAAAAAACACATGGCGTTTAATCGCATGATATTAGTGACCACTTGATCTAAATTTCGTTAGATACCAAATTCGGTCTTTAGAATATTTTATTATACTATTTTCTACTAATAATATTCTATCTCCAGAAACAGTGTTGCGCAATACATCTATTGTTTCATAGACGGTGTGGCAGGTGGCGCCGCTGTCTTGCTAAAGCACATCTCGTCCTGATCCATAGCATACAGTTAAAGTCACAAGACCTCCGTTATCATATTCCTGGGACGAATACCGTTTAAAATAACTGCAACTCCGCACCAGACAGTTGCTCGTTGTAGATGTATTTGTTTCTCATAGGTTACCTTGGGATTTTCTAAGTTACGACAATTTTGTTTATGCAATGGCAATGGGTTCACTACCTGTTACGTGGGACAAAAGTGCATACGGTGAAGTGTGGGCGTGTGGGCGTGTGGTATGCCTCTGCCTATCCCTTCGGGGATAAAGGCGTGACAATATGTATATGACAAGTGCTTTTAGACGAAAATGCGGTTCGGTGATGATATTTTTTTCCGAAAATCGGCGTTCGCTTCATATTGGCGATTGAACGAATTGGTTTGAGCATTTGAGTCAGATATTCTTGTACGGGTTTAGGGTGGAAATCTTTCGTCATTCACTGCATAGTGCTTCTTGAATTTGAAGTTGTTGCGTACGATACAGGAGCGGGAGGATGTGGGAGAAATCGGCTACTTTTATTTTCGATAAAGAATTGCAGTCCACGCAGTCTAAAAATCCATTAAATTAAATGTTGAAATCGGCATCACCTTGTATATACTATAAATATTATAATGACACTTTATTGAAATGCTAAAATATTGTTGTACAATACAACGGAAGTCACGTAACATCCCCTACGACGCCAAAAGAACATGCATAGTTTCCTTACGGGTTAAGTTGTATGGGGTGATAGGTCAGTAGGCGTGAATTGTGACCCCATAGTGCTGGTATGCTTATCGGAGAGTTATATAAAATTGATTTGAAAACACTGTGGTGGATGTACGGAGGGGTAACTGGAAGATCTCTCATTCTGCGGGAACCCAAGTTGTGGATAAGCTTTAGGAGCATCACCTTTGGTGGTATGGAAGAGCACAAAAACGTGGGGAATGAGTGAGTCACGAGTGTGGCAGCAGGTCGAAAAAGGCAATCGAAACCAAGATAAACTGAAATCGTGCCAGGCACAGTCTGAAGTTTCCGTTAAAGACGGTTGCTTCCATTGATGAGCTCAACGAGATTTTCGAATTTCTTCGTCTTTACTACTTATTCCTATCATTATTACATCAATATAAGTAATCATTAATCAAGTCTTTTAACCACCAAAACCAGGACTTTTAAAGTAAAAGTCTTTTCGTACAGGGCGACAGCTTTTCTAAATATAACCCTCTCACAATAACAACTGTATCTCCCTCACCCCGCCTCCCCCTGTCGATAGGAGTCCACCCTTCAGGCTTCGCAGCAATCCCCCGTGCGACCTACATTAAATGAGTGGAGCAGGTCAGGACGCGACTCTGAGCAGCCTTATGCAATTTTAAGTGCAGCTTGATAATATAATGGGTCGTGGAAGGTGAAAACGCGCGTTTGTAGAGCACGTGGCAAAGCTATAAGTTTTCGTCAGAGAGGTACTTGGATCGTTTCTCATAGATGGGATTCAAAGTGTTGCATCTTTGAGTCACTTTCTATGATTGGTATGGTAGGGGCGTAGTCGATTCAGGCATATATCCCAAGATAACCGTGACTGAAACATATTTCAAAATTTATTTGAAAAAGTTGAACGGGACTGCTGAAAATAATAAAACAAGAATAAATTCTACACCTACAAGCTGCAGCCAGCCAAAAACAACTTATATTGTCAGCACATGAAACTAGCAATATTTTAGTGCTTTGCTAATTTAATATTGTTCTGGGGCGACCTACTCGTAATACTGTCCATGCTGTACATTAAATAAGTCGCCGACTGAAATTTGCTTACAAATTTATTTAATGCGGCTTATTCGCCCGCGTAGAGAAGTTTTCCCGTTCCCGTTTCCCACAAGAACTTGTTCCCGGGATAAAAGTAGCCTATGTGTTATTCTGATGTATAACCTATATTATTGTAAAGTTTCATTAAAATCTATTCAGCAGGTTTTACGTGAAAGAGTAACAAACATCCATACAAACTTTCGCATTTATAATATTAATAAGATTAAGATATATATATTATTGGATATAACAGTATTTGTGGATATAATCTTGTATAGGCTATATGGGACTGTAACAAGTTAGGTACTGTGACTGATATAAACGATATTTTATTTTTTATTTATTATTTTACCAAAATACAATAGCCATTAACGGTAGCCTCTTAGGTTAACTTTGACTCGTGTTTACATAGACTACCTCCACGATCGTTTAAGATTTATCTCTAAAAACGAATAAAATAAAAAAAATGAAAAAATATCCATCACGCCTTATCCCCGAAGGGGTGGCAGAGGCATATAATATGCCCACTTTTCACCGTGTGGATTTACCTGTCCCACGTAATAGGTGGTGAGCCCATTGCCGTGTTGAAATAGACAGACGCAGGTTGTGGCTACCTGCTGTTGAAATTTTTCATGCCCGCCCATAAGGCATTCAACCAGGCTTAACGACTGCCATTTTACTGACAACCGCGACCAACGGCTTAACGTGCCTTCCGAAGCACGGAAACGCTCGCAAATGTAAATGCCACAAAGTGGTCACCCATCCGAGGACCAGCCATAGTGAAAGTTGCGTAACTCAGTGATCGTTTACAGAACACTGAGACCGCGGGGCCACGAGCGCTTCATTCATCACATTCACAAAAATAAACCTAAGAACAAATTAAACCCATCGATGCATTAAGTACACTAATTATCAATAGACGTATCCGTAATATAATAGTCGTGATTATACCGAATGTATAATGTAAACAAGAGTCAACAATCGTGATTCACTTGACCTTACCGTGAAAACTCGAAGTAAAATTGATGTCCCTTCATTTATATCATATAAATCTCCTACTTTGCTCCATCTTTCGCAAGGTTCTCACCTTACAATCTTCGAGAACCACGCGGCTTTATTATTGGGTCATCGCCTATTATTGGGTTCGTGGGACTAACTAGTGGAGTGGCTATGTATGGAGTTGTAAGACAGGCATTATGGCATAAAATTAATAAAAGCGTCGGTTTGGAGTTTGATACTACTTTATAAAACAAAGTCGTTTTCGCTGTCTGTCCCTATGTATGCTTAGATCTTTAAAACTACGCTAAGAATTGCGATGTAGTTTTTTTAAATAGATAGAGTGATTCTTATAGAAGGTTTTTATGTATATTTTGTTAAGTTTTTGTATACATTAACTTAATTATAACGATATATGTTGGCGGTGTCGGAAAATATGAGCCGTCTGGGAGCTTTTAACGAAAACGCTGCCTAAACCCTATGAGATATAACAAAATAATGTAAAGTGGAATTGTGTATCTAATATAGGTCTACAAAAAAGTCCGCGACAGTCCGAGTATATGTCTATCTCTTAAGGATAACGTATTATATTCATTTTAATACTTTAAAAAAACAGCAATAATAAAGCGGTAATTTAAAGGCTATTTACACAAATACATTATTAATCCTTATCATTTTTAAAATGTTAGTTTGTTTCAGCATTTTATGAAGGTTATTTTGTCCCTTTACACTTTGCAAATTAAATGAATATATTAGGCGATATGGCAATATCAAAAAAACGCGCAAAAGAAATTTATTTCGTATAACAAAAATTTGACCGGGCCGTGCGGGCGTGCGCTTAGTAGGTATCTACTTCAGAGTGGAGAAGTAATCAAGAAATTTGGAAAATGTTCATACATTATCGTAAAATTAATAAACGACGGGATTAAATGGGTGCCACGGGGTTCGAAGTATATCACGGGCGAGGCCGGGCGGGTCAGCTAGTTTATCATAAATTAGTAAAGACAAATTAGAAATTGTTGCACGAATATTTTCATTAAGCCTACGGGAAACTATCGAGCTACGAGAGGGAAGATTCGTCTACGAGCGTAGCAAGTTCTACGAAATAGGCGGGTGTCTACGATTTGTCAACAAACAGATTTTAACAATCAATTTCTTGTTTGTTTATTCGATATCCAAATTTTTAAAGAAAAGTTTTTCGGCACTGACATGTGTTGCAACAATTTTGTAAACGGGATAATTTTAAATTTGAATTAGGTAATGGAGGCGTTTGTCGAAAAAATATTTTTATACGGTTTGAATTAAAATTTTCAACAAAATGTAAACAATTTAAAAAGGTTCGACACACTTAAATATAATTCGTCCTTCAGAAATACATTTACTTCGAGGTGGTTCAACTTTGTACACCTTTTGACTTTTAATAATTATCGTTGGGTCTCTTTAGTTGTATATTTATTAAATATTAATATTTTTCACAGTAAAATATCGTAATGAAAATTTGTATACCTAATCTGTGGGCCGAAATTACGAATCATCTTAAGGAGACTTTAGCTGGGGTTGAGTATAGGTGATTTAAAATGCCACAGAGTAGTATAGGTAGGTAGCTAAGGTACAACAAAGCTAGGATAAACAAAGCCGGCCGGGTCGAGCCCCCCTCACCTCTCTCCCCGCGATTTTATATTTAGAACACCCGGCAACGATGCCGCGCGACAAGTGAAGGACGCGTCCCGCCCTCGCCTCTATAGTCCATCTCCTTCACGCTCACTTAACACAGCACTCGTTCGAGCGAGAACCACCACAATGTACTACAAAATTATTAAGTTTTAAAAATAGAACGCACACGCGAGCTACTAAACGTGACACAGTCGAATTATTTTATCAATTCGCAGAGATCGCATTGTGTACCAATTAAACACATAATACATAGTTGTGTGTGTACACACACGACCGCGTGTTACGTGTACAATGCTGGCGACACGCGAACTCACTTCTATGAAGTATACAAACATAAATGCTTTGATTGGTTTATAGTCATTACATAATATACACTACAATTGAATGATGTATAATAAGATTTTATACACTCCATTATGTGTATAATGAGCAGATGAGGTTCGTTAACACATACACTTTATTATGCTTTCAATACCACTAAGGAGGCATTATTTAACCGCCTTAACCTTTAGCTTACGGTATTAGTCACTCTACTTCACCTAGAAACAAACAAACAAACAAACAAAACAGCAGCTTACAATACATTCTAACTAATACTCGTAGCCGGCATGTAGGCTCGTACATGTTGCTGATGCTGTAGGTCGTTAGTACTGAAATATTTAAAATATTAACAAAAAGCCTTCGCTATAAGAAGGTGGAGCAGAGTGCTTTTAGATATGTTATTAGGTTTATTATATTCAACAAAAAATGTGATCAGTCACGGTATAAGGAACACGTGAGATGCCCATACAATGGGCATACTTTTTGCTTCGTGCCGGGATCCACGTGAACGCCTTGACATGTGATGTGCAGCGCCCATTACTTTTAACAAGCAACGTGAAACGATTTTGACATACTGCCTTATGGTCAAGTTATACAAGCTAATTAAGTTTGTTTTATTTGTACGTGTACAGTCATGAGGAACAAATTAAACATGTTTATTCATTTGAAGTTTTTGTTATTTACCCATTGTTTAAGGTTCTCAACCACCAAAAGAATATATTTTTCAATATTTTCGTAAACTATAAGCTCTCGTGGCCCCGCGGTCTCAGTGATCTGTAAACGATCACTGAGTTACGCAACTTTCACTATGGCTGGTCCTCGGATGGGTGACCACTTTGTGGCATATACATTTGCGAGCGTTTCCTTGCTTCGGAAGGCACGTTAAGCCGTTGGTCCCGATTGCTAGTAAAATGGCAGTCGTTAAGCCTGGTTGAAGGCCTAACGGGCGGCTTCAAAAATTTCAACAGCAGGTAGCCACAACCTGCATCTGTCTATTTCAACACGGCAATGGGCTCACCACCTATTACGTGGGACAGGAATCCACATGGTGAAAAGTGGGCATATAATATGCCTCTGCCACCCCTTCGGGGATAAGGCGTGATGGATATTTATTTATTTATTTATAAACTCAAATATCAGGCAATTGTCGGTAAAGAGGATTGAACGCCAAAAAATAATGAAGTAATGTTTAAATTTTATCGATCAGGAATAGTCGCACGTCTCTTCTTAGCAGTTCTGGTTTAGGTAAGTTTAGAGGACCAGAAGTACCTCTTCCTCCTTTCACAAACTTTCCTTCTGCGTACGTACCGTTGTGACTTCTTGGTCATTTTGGTCTAAATGTCAGTAAGAACCATCAAGTAGATCATTTGCTTAGATATCGCGTCATACCTTGATATGAACGTTAAAACTACATAGATGATGATGATGATCATAACTAGATCTAAAGCTAGAAAACGTGGGTGAAATATATGTAATTGTATTTACCACAGACTTATAACAAGGTTTGGTTTCTTTAGCGTTAAGCTGTAACCGAACGTGCTCGTTCCGTTGGTTTGGACACGTCCAACGAATGAGTGAGAAACGATTGACGAAGAATATATACTGTGCGAAAGTAGAGGGTAGAAGGAGTCAGGGTAGGGTAGGGTAGACTTGAATATGAAGACCACGCGAGCAGATTGCTCAAAAACGGAAAAGTCAATAGAACCCGGACACCCAGACGTGCACGTATGAAGCGGTTAATAAATCTTCAGGAAGCGAAAGAATTATGCATGGATCGCGAAGACTGGCGATCTGTCCTATGTGACTACCCCCGTCAGGGAAACAGCGTGAAGATAGTTAGATATAACAAGGAGGCATCAGAATCCTAACACGTGATGTCGAAAAAGGACCTGAATCATACAGTCACCTGCCGTATCCAACATTCGTACCTCAGCGTAGGTCGGCAGTGGTCACCGAGAATAACCGTCCATAAAAGTGAACTCTTCTGCGTTCCATATTCAGCGCGAGCTTCTATTTCTGGTGTAAACTGTTTATTTGATTGCCCCTGCGCATGTGGCTCTATTTTCATACTACGTGCAATGCCGCCGGATACAGAGCAAATGGATTTTGGTGGGTAAATGGTACGTTTGGTTTATTGATCGTGGAGAGAAGTTTGTGCGCATCGCGGTTTAGAGTCAAAAGCGTAGGGAATTATATTAACAAGAATTAATTTTATTTCCATAATGCTTTACTTTCCTATTTCATAATAAAGCACTGATAATGTGCCACTTCTAATGATTTAAAGGGCCTCATCAAGATCTCCATGGTCTAAGCGACATCACCTCCTAGCAGGCTACATACTACTAACAGACGAGGTAGCGAAACAGGCGTAGTCCTTTTGATTTGGGAGGATAGGATAGAATAGGGAAATTATAGTGTACCTCAGGCTCCAAATGCTGGTAGGGTTTGAAAGCGACTGGGAATACGATAAGATGTAGAGGAGAAGAAAGTGCCACTTAGAAATGTAACAAAAATGACAATGGGAATACGAAGTGGGTAATAAAAACGCTAAGAAATATGGTGCCCTCTTCTGAGGGACGAGGCTCACTATCCATCAGAGTGATACACAGAACCCTGAAGAGGACCATTCTAGATGAACTGTAATTTATCTCAAAGATCTTAGATGGTTGATGATTTATGCGTTTAATCAGCAGATAGTTAGTTAATAAAAGTCAAGTCACCTGTGACAACAGTAACAAACAGTTGCATAAAATACCGTGACATTCAGAGGACATAAATGCGTAAGAAGAAATGATGAAAAGTCACACAAAGAGCACACAAAATGTTGTTTTTGTAACAAACGGTTCCAAAGGCAATATGGCGAAGCGCCCAAAAATATATTTTACTAAAAATATGTTGGATGTAAAAATAACACAGACTGGTTCGGGACATGAGTACACACGGGTGATTATTGAGCGCGTGCGACGCCACGCGACACGGTTCATTCAGACAAGCACAATGCTGGTTCGTCTCTATAATAATATGTTAAAGTAAAAATAGTTATCAGAACGCATAAGTCGCATTTTCAAAATGCAAGTACCTAATAGAAGTTTATGCAAAAAAGAACTTTGCAAAATATAGCAGTCACCAAAGGTATCTCGACAATTTGAGCGCATCATCAACTTCGTAATCGACAATATGGCGTTAGATCGAAACGTTCAACGTGTCGTATTCTAACGTACGTGAGGTCATGGACAAGCACGGTTAGTTAACTCTTGTCCCATTTTAATTACTGGATATTGGCAATGTGATCAAATAGTGCTATGTCAACATGCTAAACAAACAGATCAGGATAGCATATGTAAAAACAAGAAAGAAATGATGAATAGAAGAGCAGTTCCAACAAAATAATACAACATACAGCTGTATTGTTTCTTCTTCTCGGGTATTATTATTATATTATTGTATTATATAGTATTCTTACCTGTTTACATTTTACAAAGCACAATAGCTGTCTTAAGCCAATAACTATCTTCTGCAGAATGTTCATACTAAAAATTTCATACCCTTATTCTGTTCTTTAGATTCGGGCAATGAAATAACAAATGGCACCTAACGTTACAATGCATGTAAAACAATACAATGCCAGGAAACACGCAATTCAAACCAGTTGCAATAAATAGCACTTTTGGAAAACCAAATGATATCAACCCAAATATGTCTGAAAAAGCTGACCGAATTGAACACTTCTTCATATATTCTTCATTAATAAACTGCAGCATTTTAAAGATTATAACAGTTACTACCGCAATATAGTCCCGTATGTGCGGTGGTAATGTTTCGGTGAACTGGATTTACAAGTAAGACGTTTGGCCAAAACAGCAAGAAAACACATAATACCAAATTCACGGTGTCATCTCATTTGTAACTCAACTAATTTGTCAAAACAGGGCTTTGATAAAGCAAAAATAATATTTACATTTTGTGTGGTAGAACTGTATGTATAATATAGTTTCTCCGTTGATCCATGGCAACACAGTCATAGAATTATATGTATGTATTTGTTTAACAAAATTATAACATGATATTGATTTTAAATTGAATAATAAGCTCAAGGTTAAAGTATTACAAACCTGATCCACCTGCTGCATTATATTATAATTATTTACATAAATTAATTTTATTTATAACAACTTCATAATATTTAATCATAAATAGTTTGCGATGCTAATATAGTATAATAACATATAATTAAAAAATTAGAATGAAATAATGAAAAGAACATATTTATTAAAGACATTTACATAAAAATTAGTGAACTGGTATACTATACTGCAAGATTTGTACAATAAGAATAGGATAATGATAATTAAGAGAAGTTTGCAGAAGAACTACTTATATAATATTCTTTATTTATTGCTCTATATAGATAGCAGAGTATAAATGAAGTCATTGTATAAAAGTTTAAATTGAAGACCTGGCAGTATTAGTAGCTACGCTGGTACTGCGTAGCGCAACTTGAATTTGATTTCGATTCAGTACCTACCCCGCATGAAGTTTATTTTTCTTTGTCGTTTAGTTACAATTACATTTAAATATCCCTCTAGATATAAATAAATATGTTCTAAGTGGATGTTCATTAACAAAACATTTTAATTGGAAGGATGACGTAAAGCCGGCGGCATTGGGTAGCTGCGGCGAGTAGGTTAATAAAGCAGTTTGCTAGGTATTGGTTATTCTGTAAAACAGTAAAGTTAAAGAGTAAATGTGTAAGTAAATGAAGTATTGGTAACCAGACAAATGCGATATGTGTCTCTGCGTACTGTGCTCAGTGCACAGAGAGACATATCGCAGTAAGCTGCAAATAGACATTTTGCCCTAAAATCACACGTCTTCCCCAGTAGGGTACGCAAAGACTGCACTATACTACATATCTTACGATCTTTATCCTGACCTATTTCACTTTAACACTCTACGTTTTTATAGAATCGTGACGATCATTGAAAAGTATTCAAAGTTTTAAAATGTCTACGTGCAATTTTCTCGAAGTACAATACAGTCAATACATTTTAAATACTTTAGTAAAAACACTTGATCTTTACATATTATTAAAATTTCTTGTTAGAATGTAGTATTGTATATAAAGTTATTGGTTTTAGATTAGACATTAACTCAAGTAATATAGTAAACTAACATTATTTATAGTAACGTAAAAGAACTATTAAGTATTCTATGCATTACTAAGTTCTTAATATAAATTATTATAATTGTATTTCTAAGTAGCAATATCGTCATTATTTTAACTTTGATCCAAGTATAATCGCATCCGAAATCCTCATTTTAAACCCTTCATCTGATTTTTTGCTGTTATATCTTTTGTTCTCACAGTCTTCGGCATCTCAAGGAGTGAGATTATTGTCAAACCATTGTCATCCTCCACGACGTCAAGCCAACACTTCTTAGAATCTACAAAAACTTTATCTGGGTAGTACCCGTAATAATCTAACAGCGTTAAAAATTATAAAGGTAACGTTGTAATGGTCACTACTATTGTAATAAATACACTTAACACAGATAATTATAATTCGTTGTTTGAATTTATACTAATATTTATAACAATGCTAAACTCAAATGTAGATTTCCTTATATTATATTTCATTGTAGATGAGGCCGGTAGGCATTGGTCACATGTAATGAAAATAGGCCACGTACCCACATGCTGACATGCAGGCAATAATTCACGCCTAATAAACCAGACACAGAGAGCTTTGGTGAATCACAGTTATTTATATTCGCATATAATTAGTTCGCCATACAAAGGCTACCAACTTAATTTAATGATCTTATTTTTACTCTTTCCGTCGACAACTTCTAAGTTAAAATTATGAAATATTAACTTTAAAAAATGCAACTTTAAAAACAACAAACTTTGCAATAATGCAAAGTATTGTCAACTTTGCATTTTTGCAAAGTAAATCATTTATTGGTAAATCAAACAACTACTAAAAAACTTTAAAAGTTAAATCACACACAACTGCAATAAATGTAGTACAGCAAAAAAACCATTGAAAATTAAAAATACACATTTGTCGTCCCATCACAAATGAGTGAACTAATTTGCCTCCCCTCGGCACTCAATATGACACATGTCACCTGTCTCAACACTCTCATTCACTTGTCACTGAACAAGTTATTTTTTTTTGTCAACCTGTCCCCCGTCTGCACACAAATAGACTAGTAAATATCCCCCGCTTGCTCTATAAACAGATGCGCGCATTCCGTACCGATTTATTTTTAGATAGACCTAATTCTGGAATCACCGACTCCAGAGATTTTATTATCAACATGATTATTTTATTGACTTTTAAACTTAGGATTTCATTGCATTTTAAAAAAGAATCAAATAGTTTACGTGATTAAATATTTGTACTTGTGTAGTTTGAAAACAATTATAAAATAACCATAAAGAAACATAAATTTCACAAACCGGCACAAATCATCAAAAAGAACCTGCGTCACTCCAACATCAATTGTAACGGAGTAAATTATATCTGAGAAAATTTACCTTTTAAACATCATTGTGATATTAAAGTATTTAAATTAAAACGTAACGCAAATGGCGAAGTCCTCTTGACAGCTTAAATGTTACTATTATCTACACTCTTAACACGTATGTAAGTTATGAATTTAATGATTATAACAATAACGGAGACATTGAGACGTTTACTACTAAAAACCAACCACTTACCTACTTCAAACGATGCTTTCATGCCTACGTCACTATAATATTTGCACAACTAACCTTCAAACACATTGATTTAACCTTATGAATCACGAGAACGCAACATTAAGTTACGCTTCAACAGTCTACTTGAGTAATGCAAACAATCAAATGCCTTACTAAACTCACTTCTTCAAAATGAAATGTACCAAAATAAACTCAAGTAAGACTCTCCAGTGATGGAAGGAGGGGTAACATGGGTTATTTTGAAACAACAAAGAGTGGAACAAGTTGCTTCGTAGGATCTAAGAATAGCCGGGTCGATACTTTCTCACTAGTTTATTCCCAGACTTGGTTATACAAGGAGCTATTTTCGGACCTGTATTGTTACTTGGAGCAATAAATATTATGTTCGTATTTTTTTTTGTTTAGTGAAAACGTTTTCATGCTACAGTATATTATAGAAACGATGAGATTAGGCATAAATAAATATTACAAATAAATAATTATTGCTAGGTACGTCCATGTCCTTTAATGGCACTAAAGTGGTATCTTGTAATCGTATGGTTTCGATGTTCCTTTTGTTCGGAGGTGGTTCGAATTACGAGAAGGCGTGAAAATTCACAGATAAATGAAAACTAATTTTAAATACATATATACACACACATAAGCGGGAGGCCCAGGACCGTGTGATGTTGCGTGAATTGGGAGAGGCCTACGCCCAGCAGTGCACTGCTACAGGCTGATTTGATTTGATTAATATATTGGTAAATAATTGTCTAAAATATAAGTTCCCATTAAAACAAATAACACTTTAGTCTTACCTCCTTCCCAACCCTGCCTGAATTTCGAGTCCGAGATCTGGCTTTAAATAATCAAGATTTTTATTTCGGACATTGTTATAGGTGGCGCGGCGAATGATGAGCTCTGGAAGAAAGTGGAAGGGGCATGCACAGAACTTATAAATTAGGTCTAATTGGCGGGGTGACAGGGGATGAAGGGAGTGTAGGAGCGTGGACGCAGGAGTGGCCGAAATCCTACACGCACACTAGTGCACAGCTGCATACTACTCCGCGATTTGTCGGCACGTGTTGTCACTAGTCTCGGTACCGTCACGTACATAAAATATTGTTATCATTTTGGCAAATCTTTTAATAGCGTAATGAGGTATTGATGCCCCGAGTAAATTGACTGTCTAATCTAGACAAGAAAGAAAAACGGTTTAAAATGTAAATTGTTTGATCAAATATTTATAACAATTATACATTTCCGAAAATTTCATGTTTAATACAAAAAAAATCACGCCTATCTTTCATCGAGATAGGCAGAGACTTCTTTCACTTTTACTTTAATAAGTGTTGTCAGTGTCACACACATTATATACCTACCTATCTCAACATTAAAATATTACAATAAAATGGTTTAATAATTTCACGCAAAACACTTTGAACCACTTGTTGTAAATAATATATACCTACTTATGTACCTACGTTATAAAATAAAAAAATAATTTAAAGGTTCAAAGCAGAGTCGTATTAAACTTAATACTTTGTGTAATAATATTGTGCGCGATTATACATGCGCAAACTATCCCCACAATTTTTTGTCAGAGCTCATCATTCGCTGCGCGACCAGTACTACGACTGTACCTTTTTACTTATAGGAATATAATTGACAAAATTAATCCCAGCAAGGCGTTCTGTAAAAACAATGAACGAGGTATTTTAAAATAATCTACGTTGAAAATGAAAGATAAAATAACAATAGTAATAAGCTATATGTAAATGGCACGACAGTGAGGCATGATTGAAGGCATAAAGTCTAAAAATAGACAGCGGATTATGGGTGATAATGAAAAAACCGAATGGTGCGCGGATGTGCCAAACTAACAATCAAACATCAAGGCCCTTAGTTTGAATAGGTTGTTGATTGTGTGAATTAGTAATAAGCAGCCTAGAAAGAAGTGTCAATTTGTGGTACCTGAAAGTGATTTAATAAAAGTAATATAATATTCTCGACCACATTTAGTATAATACTTTAGCGAGTGTTATTCATAAACATTTAGTGTTATTAACTAACAGTGTGGCAGCAGTTGCTGCTCCTTGAAAAAGGACCTCCATAGATAACCACTCCGGAATAGACACGAGACTACAACCGATAAGTTAGTACATTAAATTTATTAGAACCGATTGTTTATTTATTTATGTATACACTAGGTAACAGATAGTAGCAGTTGTAGGAAACATTGGTACAGTGGTACTGCTTGTTTCTATAAGAAATATCTCCCAACAGACCGGCGACAGGAGAACGTGAAGAAGTAGGAAAATAAATAAAAGTGTGTAAGTAATAGAGCAAAGATAGAACTAAAATTAACACACATACAAACGAGCGTTACTAGGTCAAAACTATATTATATATAACAACATATTTTTATAAAACTTTATAAAAAAATAAATAATAAATAAATAAATATCCATCACGCCTTATCCCCGAAGGGGTGGCAGAGGCATATTATATGCCCACTTTTCACCGTGTGGATTCCTGTCCCACGTAATAGGTGGTGAGCCCATTGCCGTGTTGAAATAGACAGACGCAGGCTGTGGCTACCTGCTGTTGAAATTTTTTAAGCCGCCTATAAGGCCTTCAACTAGGCTTAACGACTGCCATTTTACTGGCAACCGGGACCAACGGCTTAACGTGCCTTCCGAAGCACGGAAACGCTCGCAAATGTAAATGCCACAAAGTGGTCACCCATCCGACGACCAGCCATAGTGAAAGTTGCGTACCTCAGTGATCGTTTACCGAACACTGAGACCGCGGGGCCACGAGCGAAATAAATACGAAATAAATATACTCTTACACATATAAATAAAATTTTCAAACTCGTTTTAGAAAGGTATTAGTACTTAGTTGATGCCCGAAGCTACGTCCGCGTGGTGAGATATACCAGTTACCCAAAAATACTTGTTCCCGGGATTACCCTGCTCTTATTCTGATATATAAAATACCTATATTACTGTAAAATTTCATTAAAATCGATTCAGTAGGTAATTTTTGCGTGAAAGAGTAACAAACACCCATAAGAACTTTTACATTTATAATAGGTATTAGAAGAAAATAGGATGCAACCAAAGTAATTCAAGTCAAGTTGCATAAAGCAAAGACATTGTGTATGTAAAAAAACTAAATACTAAAACAATCAAACACATAACCTCCTCGTTTTTGGAAGTCGGTAAATACCTCAGAGATTGTCAGTTGTCTCAGGATAGCAGTACTTCTAAACATTTTCAGGTAAAGTAGTTATATACTCGTACAGCTGAAGGTATTAATATAAATTAAAGGAAAAATTATTTGTTATTCATCCAAGAAATAAGCATGTGGTGGCGCACGCGATCGGCCCGGCGGCAAGTTATTATTAAATTTGTTATCAGGCCAATTGTTTAATAAGCACGCAATTAAATGTTTAAATATACCACGCATGTAAGGTTTTCCTCTTGTGGAACAATTTCCTGTGTAAACCCATGTAGGTATACCTATTATGGTTAGGGGTTTTATACCTAAGCAAGCAAACCACCGCAGCTTTCCCTGTGATATTCTTCAAACCACGTGGTTAGAAGAATGTCATAGAAGAAGCCACTACCTGCCACCATTTAATCTCGTTGTTTATTAATTTTACAATGCATGAAAAGTAGGCCGTTTTTAGATTTTAAATAAGCACATGCAAATCTCGTTGCCAGCTGCCGACCCGTGACCACGCTGAGAATAAAACCGTTTCCACAAATGAAAACCGTGCAGTCGCTGGAAATAAAAACAACACCAGCGTCAGCCTATTTTGGGCACCGGAAGACATTTTACCAAAAATAACTTGAACTTTGAAGGTAGACTTTTGAATGTTGGCTTCCGTCTTTATTTACCAATTTAAGTTATTTTTTATATTTGGTTACGAACCGTTCCGCTTCGTGAGTTTTTGGCTTTGATGGATAACGTACTGATCAAAGTTATATTGCTCTACTAGTTGACGCCCGCGGCTTCGCCCGCGTAGAGAAGTATTCCCGTTTCCGTTTCCCACAGGAACTTGTTCCCGGGATAAAAAGTAGCCTATGTGTTATTCTAATGTATAAGCTACATTGTCGTAAAGATTCATTAAAATCCGTTCAGTAGTTTTTACGTGAAAGAGTAACAAACATTCATACAAACTTTCACATTGATAATTATTATTAGGATAATGTGCTTCTTTGTACCGTGCATTGGTTTCAGTCAGAGGTTAATTATACGGCTGAAAATTTTGTTATTTAGTATTCCTATACGATTTTTGAAAGCAAGGTGTCAAGTAAAAGTACCGAATTGTCGGCAATATTACGAGCTCTTAAAGTGCACAAATTTTATAAATGCATTGGCATGTATGTAATCAATTAAACCTTGAGATTTATATAATTTAGCATATTATTATTACAAAAGCGTGTCGCCAAGAGGAACTAAGTCTCAACAATAAAAAAAAACATTGTTTATGCAAATTGTTTAAACATTGGTGCTATTTTTATAACATTAACAGGTAATAACAATTATTTACGTTGCTAGCCATCCTTTAACAAACAAACTCTACCCACAAACATAGCTTTTTATTTCGTGTTGGATAGACTTATGTAATACAAGTTGACGCCCGCGGCTCCGCATGCGTGGTGAAGTATTCCCGTTTCCGTTTCCCACAGGAACTTGTGCACGGTATAAAAAAAAGTCTATGTGTTATTCTGATATGTAAGGTATATTATTGTAAAGTTTCATCAAAATACATTAAGTAGATTTTGCGTAAAAGAGTAACAAACATCCATACTTATAAACTTTCGCGTTTATAATATTAGTAGGATATCTTTCAGCAAGGAACCCCCGAACATTTTACATTTGTGGACTTGAATTTCTATCCCATATATACTTTAACTTTCTTTTAAACTTAGCTGAAAGCCGGCAAAATGACGTAGCACGCCTAATGAAAAATTATGACAACATCTAGAGATTGGGCCACTTTTACAGTACACAAGACTATTGACAGTGGCCCTAAAGTTTAAACCCCCAATGCTCTCAAAAGATGTGTCTCCACACAACAACATTAACATTTATTCCTTTTTTTATTATTATTTATATTTTCTTTTATTTCCAACTTCTTAGTTTAGGAGGCATTTGACATAATTAAGTTAGCTCATAGTATGATAGCATTGTAGAATTTGTCGAATTGTAAGCAATATACTGCAGTGTTGCACTTCTTGTTGATGCTGTAGTTAAAAAGATGCGATATTATACTGGCACAATGACAAATTAAAACTCATTGTCCATTTCCTTCGTCTAAAAATAACTGAAACATAATTGTATTTCGGCCACGGTTTATGATAAAGTACCACATCCGTAACAGAATAGCTGTTGATAGTCACACACCATAACTACTATTATTCATTTATATTTAGACAGAGGAAGGAAGCCTGCTAAATAAGGAAATATACGATTTTACACGACATGATAGCGTAATAAATATGCTAACCTAACATTCATATAGACTTTAAAGCCATGAATAAATCTCAGGATTTTGTAAGATTTCATCCTTTTCAATAAAGAGGGTATTTTTGGAGGCCTCCCTATGCAGAGCAGCATAGTACATTAGTGTTCTTGGGAGTTTTTAAGTATCTTATAAATAAATAAATATCCATCACGCCTTATCCCCGAAGGGGTGGCAGAGGCATATTATATGCCCACTTTTCACCGTGTGGATTCCTGTCCCACGTAATAGGTGGTGAGCCCATTGCCGTGTTGAAAATAGACAGACGCAGGCTGTGGCTACTTGCTGTTGAAATTTTTTTAAGCCGCCTATAAGGCCTTCAACCAGGCTTAACGACTGCCATTTTACTGGCAACCGGGACCAACGGCTTAACGTGCCTTCCGAAGCACGGAAACGCTCGCAAATGTAAATGCCACAAAGTGGTCACCCATCCGACGACCAGCCATAGTGAAAGTTGCGTACCTCAGTGATCGTTTACCGAACACTAACTATATAAAAAAAAAACAAATTAAAAATAATAAAATAGTGTAAATATGAAGGCAAAATAATGTCTTTTTTAATTTTTTACGGGTTTGCATATAATAAATGAAAAACAAAAATGTTATGGAATACATTTTCTATGGACCCGAATTTCAAGGCAGTGAAAAGCTCGCCGGGGCCACTAGTAGTTGTGTAAAACGATGATAAAGTTAGTCAGTATGGTATTGATATGGAATAGAATGTAGTGTCGAGAATTGTCAATTTGATCAAATCAATACCTGTGGTGATTTTAACAAGTTAACCCAACCTTATGTTATAGCACTACTGAACTCACCACCTATTGGACAGGACTGAATAAAGCTGATGAAATGTGGGCGTCTTGTATACCTACCACATCTATACTAATATTATAAAGCTGAAGAGTTTGTTTGTTTGTTTGTTTGGTTGAACGCACTAATCTACTAATCTATCTCAGGAACTACTGGTCGGATTAGAATAATTATTTTTGTGTTAGATAGCCCATTCATCGGGGAAGGCTGTATATCATACGCTACTACCCTGGCGAGCGGAGCAGTAGCCATAAATGTCAACAAATCCGGCAAATTTTTATGCAATATTGTAGAATTTATAGGCGACGGGAGTTCGAAGTATGTCACGGGCGAAACCGAGGCGTCACCTAGTCTAGAATAAGATAGTAGCAATCCGAGAACTGTTGTGCTAAATTACAATTACACAAACATTAATATACCCGGTACTTTACTGTAAGGTCAAAGAGGATAAACACTCTGAAGAGAAGATGGCACTTCTGAATCCTATCGTCGCAGAACATCCCTTGACTAAATAGGTCATGTAACTCCTTATTTATAAAACATCGGCACTAGGAAAATCTCATTATTTTCTGCAAAGTTTACAACGAATCAAACATGTATAAAATCAATTCAGATTCGTTATTTATATAAATACTTGTTTTGGTTACACAACTTCACGTTGGAGGGGCGAGCCGCGTCTGCAAGCCGGATTAATATATATAGATAGTTTGTAGGTACCACAAATTCTGCATAATATATTTAACTCTCTCAACAAAATGTATGTAAACATTCGCGTAATGTATTCCAGCTGCATTCTTTTCTTACATATAATCACTTTTTATATCTCCATTGCAAACTTGTTAGAATTCCCTTGTTACAAAGAGTAAATGTGCCCATTTATGGTTAATGCCAGTTTAATTAGTATTACTTGGACATGAACACATAAAGATTGTTCCGTGACTTATCACTGAAACCTTGCACAAAGGAATGGAATAAGAACGATTAGTCAAGGTAATGTAGAGTATAGGTACAAGGAATAGGGCTAGAACTGTGGAACTTAGTATAGTCAGCTCATCAAAGCCTCCGAAGGTAGTAAGATATATTTGTATATTACTTTACAGTATAGAACTCATATTAAGGAGGAATCTCTCAATCTAGGAGCCCATTTGGATTGCCAGTTTGAGCTTAATTTTAAATGCAATATTTGAAGGTTATATAGAATTAAAATACAAGATTATTGTTTAACACACTCTACAACTCCAGGCTATAATTGTGTCACCTAGTTACAATAGCCAATCAACGCACTGTGTAAATAATTTTAAGCTTAGTATTAAGAATGATGTACCTATACTAGATTAAGGCACGATGGAGTTGACATTTCCTTGAAGGATAAAAACTCCAAAAAAAAAAAATGATTAAAAAAAAAAAAAAAAAAAAAACTATCAGTACCTAATCAAACTATCACTAGGTCTGGGTTATCGTAATTTGAACATATTACATTTATTAAATGAATGTATTTGATATAAAACTACATTCCTTACGTCAGCACTTACATATATTATCATACACTTATCTATATGAAACTATTCGTTCAGCAATACCTAGTTATACGATACATACACGAACCGTATCTAATTAACGTTAGAAGCTGACACTTTGAATAAATAAATTTCAAATTAGCATAAACCTGCCTCTGTTATCTATTTCAATCACTATATTTAGATACGATAGGTAGTTATTACGAGTATATTTTAACTCAATCGATAGCACAGCTTTTTTTTCCTTTTCGGTCAACTCGTTGAACCTACCTACTCGTACATAATTTGACTACCCCGGATTCTTTCAATGTTGCGTGTAAACGAGTGCTTTGACGGTGCAGGCAGTATATGCAAAATTTATGTGACTACCCAAACTCCGTTAATATTCATTTCGGAGTTTTCTTTCCCTTGTCCTAATCTAATATATCAAATTCGCCTGTCACATTGTTTGTTGCCATACTCCTTTGAAACGCCTGGAACTTTTTTAATAAACTTTTATATCTATATTCTGTAGGTCTGAGAATCGGTTCTAATCTACTTTCATGGTAGAACAACGTTTGCCGTTTACTACTCGTAGCTACTCTATAAAACTTTGATTACATTACTTATTAAATTTTATACAATGAAACAGACAGAATTACTTTTACATTCATTATACTAATATTAATAAGGATTATTAAATACTTTTTACGGCCGATATTATCTTCCGATATTGTTATCATTGTGTTTTAAATACTACTCGGGACTTCCCGGGAAAAAAATTATACTTACTTTCACCGACGTTTCAAACGCGTTGCAGCGTTCATCGTCGCGGCTGGACTATATACGAGTATACGCCGCGAAAGTTTAAAAATAACATTCGTAAATTGTTATCATTACCTATCTGAACTTCATTCCACCATGTCAAAAGGTGAGTACTACAACCGGCATAGACAAGTATTACTGTCAATAACACCACTATAACACCTAAACAAGAGGAAGTTTGTAAAGAAACCTCAGCGTGTTCTTACCAATGAATCAAGTCAACAGGTTGAAACTCACATTTTCCTCATAAAATTGCGTCAACTGTAGTAAGTAAACGGCACCGGTGTCTTATATTACGAAGCCTATTGTAATTGTTTCATGAATGTTAATGTATGATTCTTCGTAGTACACTCAAATAAATTATGTATACGTTTATATTACAGTACATTTGAATTTAAAAAGTTTGTTTTGTGTATTTTTACTTGGACCACCAAATGATCAATGACAGGAGTCTACTATTGACAAGCTGTAGAATAGAACCAGAATCGCAGTGTTTAGCTGTAAAAATGTTAAGAGACTATCAAAAATGCAACTGTCTTGCCGCCACTGGCGCAGTACGTGTTAGTAGAACTCATCGGCCGACCGATAGAAGTCTATTGGAGTACGATTGTATTAGTAAACTACGAAAAGAAGTCAAATTTGTACCGGTGGCTTTCTATTGAGCGACTATTTCGATTCTATTTCGACAACCACAGGTATATTGCTCGCTCCTTGCTCTTTCTCACTCGCAACCTAATAGAGACGATGAATAGAGAAAGATGAGAAAGAAGACATTGATTCCTTGCTCTCTGGACCCAACTCACTGAATAACCGCGTAGATGATGGATGGCAGTAAAAAAAGTACGGACCGAATTTTGGCTTTTGATGCAATTGATAGACGCATAACTGTGCTAAATTTGTGACAGTTGCAGCTTTACCACATAATCATATGACATTACGTCCGTACGTTTTTTAAGTTCAGGAGTGCGTTTGATATTCAAGATAAATTGAATTGATAGAAAACTATTTCGGTTTACTTTCAATTAAAAATCCTGAAGAGACTTGGAGGGCATATATTAACAAAGAACCTCGTATTGGTCCCAAAATAAATTGCTAGAATATTCTGTAGGCAAAAAATGTACCGTGACTGTACAAGGTCCTAAATACCTAGACTACTAACATTGTACACAGAACAGATTACATCACTGAATCTAAAAATAGCTAGCACAATCTATTGTGACCGGTATTATGTCCGACCATTATACTGACAACACCATTTGCGGTGTCTCTATAAATAGCTATGTTTTAAATGGCCGACGTTGTAGCTTTATGGAAATTTTATGCCATCATATGCCAATTATTGTGGGCGAATTTCTAGGGGGTTTATGACCTCACGTACCTTCCAAGGTAATATTTCCTCCAAATAGTACTTACACGTCAAATTAAGTGAATATATTCTGTACCAAGCGTGGCCAATTGTAAATGCAAGTGTGACAAAGATAGATGGTGGTGTCCAAAGGGAGGTTAAGGTGGAAAAGGTCTCCTTCATAAAGTGACAAGATTCAAGATCTCTCGCAGATCGCGATGCGTTCAAAGCTGCAGAATGCGTCACCAAGAAAACTGCTCCTAGTATCATGGGGCACGAGAGAAGGTTTTTAGAAGAAATTACATTAAATTTACAGAAGAATACTACATTACTTCTCTCATATTTAATAATATTAAAAACATTAATTACTTATCTGTCCATTTTCTACTCATCTGTGTATAATTGGTAACCGTTTACTTCGGTAATTTTACTTACTGACTCTCCTTCCCCTCCAACACTTAGTGTAGCAGAAATTGATTTACCTGAAAAAAAAAACATAAACATAAATTAGCGACGGAAGACTTCTTCAGACAATATAATCGGTATCATCTGTACATCGTTATTATAATGCTCTACGTCATGACTTCTCTCGAACGGGTAGGTATACTATACTATTCATACTTCATGAGTTGTATTCTTATATTCTTGGCGGGAAAAAGTGCGCTCTTTACCAAGGCACTTCAAAGTTTTTATGGATCAGAGATAAAATTGGTCAGATCAGAGAATCAGTTCCAGTTAAAATTCTTTCATCTGAGTGAGGGTAGCAAGTCTAACTGGCTCAAAATTTAAGAATACCTATAATACTTTAGGTGGCGAAAGAGAACAATTTTTTGTAAAAATATTAACACGTAAGTACAAATACATATATGTTACGACCCGGTATTCCAAGCCCCTGTTATTAAAGGTACTCGTACGATAATTACTTAGGGCGGTACTACCAAAATATATGTTAGGTTACTTTTGGTTTTAACAAAATAGCCCCGTATCACTGAACCGGCGCGTGTATTAAAATGATTCGCGTCTCGCAGAGGGCCAGAGGCCGTTGTCGCAAACTTCTATTTTCGAACTCATACAAATAGGATTTCCGAGAGAATTTTTACATTCGGGCTATTTCCATCGGTGTCGTTTCACACACCTACGTCGGCGCTAGGGTTGATAGAGTCGTGATATCTAAAAGTGATTTTATTGCAGTTTAAAAAGTGTTATTGGGAATAGAGTAGATATTTTTTTTAATTAAAATATGTGTTCGAATAAAATCTTATACTTATCTATTTTACTAAATCAATACTCCACGTTTTGTTTCCATTCATGATGTACTTAAGTGGACGGATTGAAAATTAATTGAATCATCGTTCATGTGCCTGTGCGTCAGCGACAAAATATAAAAGTGAAATCAACATAATAAAATACAGCGATCCACACTGATTTGTGTTATGTCGCAACACTTGCTACGTAAAGTTGATTTTTTTCCTTGTATTACAAAATGTATGATTATTTTGTCCCTTTCACAGTGTACCAACCCTGGCGGAAATACCAAAATAAACGCAGCGATATTGATACATAACTTTGCGCGAGTATTCGACGTGGGTAGCGAGGCGGCCCTGAACTTCTCAACACGTTGTACTTACCTTTTTGTATTTACCCACTGGTGCTATACTGTTTTAGATTACTATTATTGAAATGATACTTGTTGGTCGTAGGAAAATATACATTTTAATGACTGCCTCTGTGGCGCGGTGGGACTGTATCCGACTGCAACGCAAGAGGTCGTGGCATGGACACTGGGGAATTTAAAAGAAGGATTGTATGATATGAGACCTACTTTAAAAAAATAGAGAGAAGAGTTAATTTACAGCAGACCGTTAGGATTGAATGAAATTTTAATTCTATAAAATGTACACTCGGCTACACGTGACGTGACGACCCTGAACTTGTGTATGTGTGTGTGTGATGCCAGTGTTACATAATTTATTGACATTGATTCCAAATACGCGATGCCTAAATTGTTAGCATTTACGAGAGATCGTTGGAAGTTGGTTAAGTTAGAACGTTCGTACACGTTATTTTTCTTCTTTTTTAAAAAATAAGCACCGCCATTTTGCACATTTGGCGCTTTAGGATCATATCTTAGAAATATTTTATTGAATTTTCTTTCAAAATCTCACACGATGTGATTAGGGTTCATAGTCACGTTTCAATGCCCGCGTTACGGTAACCTTGGCCGTTGATATTTGATTATATAAATACTCACTGAATTGATTGATAAAAAAAGAAACCTCGTCTTTCGTGATGGGGAGTGGGGTGGGGCAATATATGAAATACATAATTGTAATTGGAATCGACGTTCGTATTCGATATTCGTCGCAGCTGTTCTAAGACCAATTGTAAAATAAAATCCTGCATTTGTGCAATGCTTCTTCAAGACCCAGTTGCCAGATACCTTCGTGGTGGCCTCGTTGTACGTCTGACCCAGTTCTGCCACAAGGGTGTCTACACACGTACCACGAAGCACGCGGTTTAAGCCATGGATCTACAGAAGTGGCCCTAATACAGCTCTTTGTACCACCGCACTACAATTTTCGCCGGCTGAGCTCTATTATATTCTACTCGGACACATGACAGCTCTCTTTGACATATATGAAATAATATATATCAGATAACTAATTCAATCGGGCGTTGCATGGCGGAAACCCATCGTAGATCGATAATAATACTAGATAAATCCAGGTAATACGGCGGAGGTAGAGTGACCCATTTTGGTAAAATAAAACCGGTGATGCATGAGTCGAACTCGTGCGCCGAGGGTTCCGTACCTACCCATTATACCGGCTTAATAATATTAGCAGTATATGAGGTATGAACAATTAAGCTAGACCTCCAAATTTTATGAGCGCCCATACAACTCCGAGATCTACGATAATTGGTAACCTATGTATGTACATATCTTTTATCGTGTTGATTCAGAACCTTGATTTTTATACATCTAATAAGGACTAGACTTCAGTATCAGGTATTTTTTTAAACTTTGATAGGTCTAATTGTTCTGAGACAGTCACACAAACAGACGGCCAAGAAAATGATCTTATAAGGGTTCCTTTTTTACCTTTTGAGGTACGGAATCATAACTAGCACCTTGTGTGTGTGTAATATGTGGTACAATACAGTACAGGGAATCAGGACAGCTTTCAGTCAGTTCTAGACTGTTTGATAAGACGTGGTACTGAGAATTGGGTGTGGGATGGATGAGAGCACGGTATGGGATGCGCGTGGATGTGAATTCCTCACCGATAGCGCATCCGGCGAGGTCGTCGCCCTTCCGCTGATAACGGTCAGCTGGACGGACGGCTTCAGTGACATTGCCAGAGATATTATACTTTCTTTTGTGATGAAGTCCAGTCATTATTAAATTGAAATCGTAAATATTGATTAAGAAGTATTGAAGGATCGCGTAGTCTGGCGATCTGTCCTCTTTGACCACCTCGTCAGGGATACAACATGGAACATGCTTCAAAGTTTGTTGAAATGCTTGGTTTCCGGTAGCCGTAGGGCTGACTATAAAGTTTGCTGCAACATGAATGTCTCTACATAAGCCTTATGTAAGGGGCCACAATAAACATCCCCAAATATAACCTCACAAACTTTCACATTTGTAATATAAGTAGGATATACATGCTGCCTGCAAGAGGTCGTGGGTTCGATTGCCACCCAGGATAAAACTTTGTGTGATGAGCACGATGTTTTATTCTGTGTCTGGGTGTTATTTATCTATAATATGTATTTAATTAGAAATATATAAGTATGTTTATGAGTTGTCTGGCTACCGTGGTACAAGCTCTTCTTAGTTTGGAATCAGATGACGTTGTCCGAGTTGTCCTAACGATATTTATATTTAATTTATTTATTTATGCATTGGGCAACTTCAGGACAAAACTATCCTCCACAACATTTGACAACAGTATGTCATGTGCGCCATGAACTGACCTAGTTCATGGAGATAAATATGTGCATATATCTGGTGACATCTGCATGTGCATATTAACATTTGCATGCATTACAATTGGAAAAGCTTACGTGTACACCACAAGCAATATGTCATTCATAATTGTCTACAGACATCTCGGCGGGCTGCGCACGCGCTTGTTATTTTCCTACGATTAATGCCCTCGCTCACGATACTATTCCACGGGCAATTCCTTTGACATTCTTTGTTATGCGCGTTACATTTTTGAGTAATTTCTTTTTCTTGCCCTTGGAGCTTCATTCAATAGTTATTTTAAACACATGCACGAATACGCCTTCATTTGTTTTAATGCTTTGAGTTCTGAGTGGAGGGACTTTGAGGCAATAGGAATGACCAGAAAGATAAAAAAACAGGTGAAGTCAATAGCAATAGTGACGTAGTAATTTCGAAATTTTCATGCAATTGTAACGACTGAACTAGCTAACTATAACTCTCGAAAGGTACGCTGTAAAAGCACAGTTAGCCATATAATAATATAATTGGTTTCGCACAATGGAGGACTTGAGTGAATGGAAAACTTTAGCCGATAAATACATATTGTAGTTTCTGAATATTTAATTATAAAGCGCAATTGGGACTAATCCTGGCTGTGGCTCTTGTAAACTAGGATCTACGTCAAATCAATGACCACGATCAGAAAATATCTCGATGAAATTCCAGGAGAAGTTAGTGTCATGGAACCCGCACCGAAATTAATCTATACTAATGTTATAAAGCTGAAGAGTGCGTTTGTTTGGTTGAACGCGCTAATGTCAGGAACTACTAGTCGGATTAGATTTTTTTCTTTTGTGTTATATAGCAGCCCATTTATCGAGGAAGGCTATAGGCTATATATCATCACACTACTACCATGGAGAGCGAAGCAGTAGTCATAAATGTCGACAAATCGGGATTTTTTTTATGAATTATTGTACAATTTATAAGCGAATGGATTAAATAGGTGCGACGGGAGTTCGAAGTATGTCACGGGCGAAGCCGGGGGGTTACCTAGTCAGAAGATAATTTGAAGGAGCTGGATAAATAAATATGTTTAATTCCAGTAATACTCGTATGTACAGCATCTCATCTCATCGTCTAACGTCAGGAAAATGTATTATTATTAAAGAGCGATTACTTACTCCAGACAGAATACAATGATTACTAATTCTGTAAACACATCTATTGACTTTTTATTTTCGATAGAAGACACAGATAATCCCTAGCATTCTCACGATGAAACAAGAATTTTATTCATTGATACTGCTAAATGTTGAAACAAAGGTGTTTGATAAAGTAAGACCTCGGCGTTATGTTAAAATATATGACATGTTGTGCATTACAATCTCAATCTGCGATATTGAGATCTTCATAACAGAGCACAAAGTCACTGGCTGAAGAATTAACTGGTATTGAAGATTTTCTTATAGAAATCCGATCGACTGATACATTATAATTCTACTGTCTTTTATAGGTATGAGGAGAGAGACGATTCACACACACACACACACACACCCTTATCTTTTAAACAATTATTTTTACAATCATCGTGTACCCAATGCCGTGTTGAAATGTACAGACGCAGGTTGTCGGTACCTGCTGTTGAATTTTTTCAAGCCGCCCATAAGGCTTTCAACCAGGCTTAACGACTGCCATTTTACTGGCAACCGGGACCAACGGCTTAACGTGCCTTCCGAAGCACGGAAACGCTCGCAAATGTAAATGCCACAAAGTGGTCACCCATCCGAGGACCAGCCATAGTGAAAGTTGCGTAACTCAGGGATCGTTTACAGAACACTGAGACCGCGAGGCCACGAGCGCTTCATCTTCATTTGTAAAATCTGCTATTGAGTATACTTGCACATTTCAAAGGCTTTACTGTTAACTCTTTTACAGTCACAATTCCTAGTATTGAATGCTCTGCTTTTGGTAATTAGATAATAACTACGAACTAAAAGTCATGTCATGGTTTTGAATACTCTAGTTATACTAACTTTAAAACTTTCGCGTTGCATGATTAAAATTAATGTAATATAAATTCAGGTATTAACGCGATCATGCTTATTTAACTTAATTAGCTTGACGTTTCGCTGTACCTGAATTTTATCTTAATTTTACTCTAGTTATGTGTGTTGGACCCTCATTATCCGATTTTTCACTTTCGCTGTTATTAAATCGATTTGTGTTAGTTAATATAACTGTTTTACAATATGACATCGCCAACAAACACTTCATCACTGGTCTGCTACTCCACTGTACCTAAACTAAAAGACCATAATTTCAAAAGTGTCAAAGCGAGTGGTCGTCTTTATTTCCGCCCATATATCTACAGTATATTATTATTTGTTATCAGTAATGACTGTGCCAGTGTTTGTGACTAAATAGCAAATACAAAGTAATTCATTGAAATAAATTAGGACAGCGTCTTCTTGGCCTACGCATACGGATATCTCCCTTTTTGACCTTTGAACTCGTCGCAATACTTCTTTGGAACACTAGGACAAATCTATAAATATGTTGTTTTAGTTATATCAACGACTTGAGATATAGAAATAATTTCAAGTTGAATAACTAAATAAAATTACAATCCAAACAAAATTTAATACTGCTAGTGAATAATTAACAAAATGACAATTTGTTAAAACATAACAACACAAATAGAAGACATTTTATGTAATATGGATAAAATGTCAAATGGTGCGACGATAAAAAAATATAGTGAGTTTGATGACACTCCACATTATTTTTGTGTTCCTTGATTTATTCATTAATCGAATGTATATTTTACCCGTTGCCGTTTCCCACAGTAACTTGTTCCCGGGATAAAAAGTAGCCTCTGTGGTATTCTGATGTGTAAGCTATAATATTGTTTAGTTTCGCGCAAAGTCCAGTCAGTAGATTTTGCGTGAAAGTGTAAGGAACATCCATTCTCACAAACTTTCGCATTTATAATATTAGTAGGATTTTAGGGTCTGAGGTCTTTATTATTTTTGTTACTCACACCGACAATAAATCTGTGTGGGTTTGATTTGACATGTTAAGGAAGGCAGGGGAAACATAGTGATCTAGGTTCATAAACGAAAACATAAAAAGAAAGTACCTAATATAAATGTTCTTATGTTTAGTATGTTGTAACTTTTCCTAAGCTTTTTATAATAAACACAAGAAATTTTAACATCTGATAATGATTACGACGATCTAGAAACGATATCATTGCAAGTTTAATCTATTTACCTTCCCATTATGCGCTATTCATTTTCGATGTACTAACACAATATAAAGTATTTGACCTCGATCGTCGGAACGGTTATCACGTCTTGTTTATGTTTACAATATTTGAAGAAACGTCGCGATGCCATGTCGGCTAGTTTCCATTTATTACTAAATCATCATTTAAATGCTGAATGTAAACAACAACGTATATTTAATTACAAGATGGGTGCGTTTTAAACATAAAAACGTATGTAGCGGGGACGAAATAATTAAAATGAATCGTTTACTTATTTATAAAGTGCGATAATAACGTTAGTGCTCTAGTAAAAAAGTTTGTTTAACTTATTTTCCAGTTCTACAATTTACATCCATATTACTCATTGAACAGGTAAACGTGAAAACGCCTGTGCCATAAACACAAGAAAATCAGCTATACAAGACATGCTAGCAGTTATGAGTTACCCGCCAACTAAATTCCGCGAGTCTGCTCAATCACATATGTGGGTCAGATCGGACAGCAGTGACCAGCGGTTCAGCGGTTATATCGGTGGGACCTTGGCCCGGCGGGGTGCTAGGTGCATTGCACAATGTACTATTCTGATGCATCACCTTGTCGCGGTTACAGCACGTGGAATTTCTCTAACTATGCACAATGCCTTTATAATGACCCGTTAATATTTTAGAAACTGTTCCAGTTAAGTACATTGTTCAAGTAAGGTTTTAGTGGAAAGGAGACAACTTTTAATAAGACAAATAGGCCGAAATAGCCAGATAAATAAATAAATAAAACGTATCATAAGGTCAGGAGTGAAAGATTCAGAGGCTTTGATTACATTATAAGCGAGATATAGTCACGCAAGACAAGATTGTTTTAATTTAGCAACTAAATATCAGTTTATGAAAAAATATTCGAATTTGGACAAAAATGCATACGGGGAAATGTGGGCGTATACTATGCCTCTGCCTACCCCTTCGGGGATAAAAGCGTGACAATGTGTATGTATGTATGTATGTAAAAAATATTCGTTTTAATTTTTTTTTAACCCACTCTCTACTGCAACGCAGTCCAGGCTACTGCATCGCCATGCGGCATTTAAAATAAAATTCTACAACATAGTAAAATGAACAAATGAAACGAAAGTACTTAAATAATACTTTCGAAAAAGTGTCAGAAAATTTGATGAAAAATAGTACCACTACCCCAAAGGGCCGGGCAAAAGGACTGATAATGAAGCACAGAGTTTAGGGACGTCAAAATCATTTGACCTAAAAGAAAAACACTGGTTTATTACTTTTGAAAGCATAGCTGAAGGAAGAAATATTGCAAAGATAAAATTGACTAAAGAAGTGTATTACCCGAAGAATATGTGTACCGATACCTACTTGAGAATCGTCTAAAATAACAGAATATCTATGTCCGCCACTCTATAGCATATGGTGCGAAATGAGGCGTACGTCTGCAACCGTGCAATAGGTGAAGTGACACATAAAATATTAATTTAATAGTCCTTTAAAATAACTCTCTGAGACGTAAAATGGCGATGGTCCATCTGTCATATCCGAGCTGAGCACGCACTACTAGTGCCAAACATTCATCAATGAAGACACCGAGACAGTAAGAGCTATGATTTTAACATAAATTCTTAGCCATGCCAAAATGTCTAAACATCTTGTCTGTTTTGTGACTGAAAATATTAGGTAGAAATTTAAGTTAAGAATTTAATAATAGGTGAGGCGCGCGAATTTATACTGGTGAAATATGTGCACTGTGCACCTTAGCTTCTTCATGACCTCACTATAGTTATCGTCCAAACATTAGTTTTGATAGCGTCCGGGTCCTCTTTCTTACTCTATTCATACACTTCGCAAAATTGAATGAAAAGTGTACATCGTACAAAACAATTGGTTCAGTCTACTGCTGGTACAGCGTACGCTTTCTATTCGGTTGAATGTGTGTTCGCTTAAATCGTCCTAGGTATTCGCACCCCAAACCGACAATTATATTGAATTTTCTACATACGTATTTTTATTATTTTATTTGCGTGCACTCTGTTGTCATTGGAAAACAGCATTGTACATTTTACTGTAATAATATTTTTATAATAAATTTTCATGCTGCCAACGAATTATAAGAACTACCATACATACTTACGCTGGCACTCAAACTATGTAATAAATGCCAAATTTTACGCAAATCCTTTCAGTATACAATCTCATTCTTCTCTGTTTAGTAATCAAAACGACAACATAATGTAAACAATCTTACACCCTTGACAAGTATTACAATCAAGCAAAAAGCCTAATTTAACTATTGACCTTCAATGATTACTTGAAATAAATTTATCTTACAACACATAAAATTGTTCAATAAAATCAAAATAAACAGACGTATATCGTAGTGCCAAATGCACTCATCATATCTACACCTAGTGAGTAGCTGATAAATCTGCTGTTCAACGCTATGCCAAGCTTGAAGCCATAGTTTAATTCGTTTCGTGTCAATAGGTGGTAATGTACTCGTTTGAAATAATGTAGGCACAATGAGAAGAACTAGGATGTACAATATTGATGGTCATATAGAACCGCATGAAGTTGTTTCAAAGACAAACAGTGATACTACTTATGATATTAATGTATACGATGACGAACTAGCACATCGTAATTGTCGCGAACATGTCCTACATATCCAGCTACGAAGCTACGCTTTGACTCTGGCATACGTTACCTCGTGAACGTATACGAAAGCCAACACAAACAAACCCGATGACACGACACACCTCCTTTGCATTCATAGGCATGTAGCCATGGAATCTATTGAGCATTAAATATGTTGCAACTGTAAAATCTTATGTCTAAGCTCGATGTTATAAATAAACAAGAATATCTTCTACTATACACTACTATACGCGGGAACTGTAACTCAAGTAACAGAAAAGCATCTATAAATTGTACGAGTTATCAAAACTCATTAAATTACTAGATTGCTACTTAAGAATTAGACACTAACACTTTCAACTCCTAAATCTATCATACGAGACCAGTTTGGTAATGGCCATACATGATAGTCAGATCCTGAGAACATAACGAGATCTAAATCTGGCCAGCATCCAATCAGGTGCGAAGTATGTTCGGGAGTCGCGCGGCCAATGCTAATAATACCCAGCCGAAGCGGCGCCATTTATAGCTTAACCAGAATAGACGGCTAAACATATAGCTTAAATAGACACGTATAGTGAGACGAATTTAGATACCGATGGGAACACCATTTACGGAAACTTAGACTTGATACCAGCGTAGTCAATTATTATCATTAACGATCAAGTAATGAAGACAATTCGAGTGTTGTAATTGATGTTTAAAAAACAATTTCTCGAATAAAACTGAAAGCATTATAGATAATATATATTTTGAATGAAATACAGTTGCTGCCAGATGTAAGACTATAAAGTTTTCAGAGAAAGCCATTGAGTTGAATATGAACGAGAATGCTAACGAGCCAAAAACGCTAGCGGCCAACTGTAGCAGAGCGGCTCGATCGCGTCATTTCCGCTGCTGCATTATTTAAAGTCCGAACCCTTTTAGATTTCCGGTAGATTCGCCTACGTGTTAAGCCACAAGTAAATATAGAATGAAATGTCAAAATATTTTTCAATTCATCATCCCCAAGACGGTGTGTTAACAGAGTACAGTTTTTAGATTAATGACAACTGTCAATCTATCACTCTACGGAAGTATTTTATACATTGTTTTATGCTTTAAACTTTCTTAACAATAATGAATTCAAAGTCCCATTTGTGAATTAAACACTCTTTATGTATCTCACAAATAGCAGAGCAAGCTATCATGTCGAGATTATTAGACTCGTTGATTAAACACACAGAAGTTTTACCGACACTTCAGACAGACGCTTAATATATAGCGATCGTTTTTGCTCAATATATTAGTAACAAAACATTCAAACTGCCATCGTCAATTACACAACATGTGTCCAAGACAGCCAGGCGATGGCCACGACGATATTTTTAGACGTTAACGCATAAGCCTTGTGAACACTAATTGTAACGGTATCGTTTAGTGTGGTCTAATATTACTGCAAATATTAGACCACACTAATCACAAATTAAATTATCATTCATAATGATATGAGCTGTCACTAGATAATGTAATTTTTTGATTGGATGAATTTAATCCTCAAAATATGCTTAACATAATCCAGTACTAAAGTTTACAATTTATTGGTGATAGTAAAAGAGTGGCCATGACACTTCTTGCGGGATTCTTACTCACAGACTCTATCTATTGCCTTGCTCATCTGGCAGTAAACGTATAATTATTACTAATGACGTTCATAAGAGTTTATATGTGACCTAAATCGATAAACATTATTTGGTTTCTTTGGTTTGTTAAAGCACTATCAAAGGAGACTATAGCTGTAAGAGATGTGATCGAAGATATAGATCAGATAGAAGAACCACCTGTTGTGTGTCAAAATATAATCAGAGCTTAGCCCTTCAGCGAGGCGCGGTATTGCGCTTTGCGTGCATTAGGTAACAAAAACTTCCCACCTACTAAATACAAAGAATGTGAGCAAGTCCCAAATAGCGTGAATCATTCCAAGTGGCCAAAATTGCCATTAACGTAAATTTATTCGAAACCACACATTTTATAGGCTTCAATGGGTTCGTTTTTGTATGAATATTAAACCGAGTAACAAACATTGGGAGGTACTCTAAGTATCAGTATTTTTATACAACAAGAATAAAACATACATTAATATTGACAAAGATAGCGTTGTATAAAATCATTTAGCACAAATGCTTTAAGAGTAAGTAAACGTTTCTGTAACAGCGATGTCTGAACCGCTATCACAAACTACAGCAGTTATTTTGAGTGAGATAAATTGATTCACAATTAATGACTGGAATCTTCCTGTATGGTAAATATATAGATCACGTTCGCGTATGGACACAGAACGAATTGTTTGTTGAATCAAAACACGTTGTTGCACTGGAATATTTATGGATGTATGTGATGCTTTATTGCTCGTATACCAAATAGTAATACGAAAGGTATGCGTCTTGTTATAGAAATTTTCCAAATCAGAAACTAGATTCATTGATATTTAATTTACATTCAACCCTGAGTACGATGGGTTGCCAGCACACATTCCATTCATCTTTGCCTTGTGATAGTTTCCTTCTTATATTTATTTTCATGTTGCCCCGCGGTCTCAGTGTTCTGTAAACGATCACTGAGTTACGCAACTTTCACTATGGCTGGTCCTCGGATGGGTGACCACTTTGTGGCATTTACATTTGCGAGCGTTTCCGTGCTTCGGAAGGCACGTTAAGCCGTTGTTCCCGGTTGCCAGTAAAATGGCAGTCGTTAAGCCTGGTTGAAGGCCTTATGGGCGGCTTGAAAATTTTCAACAGCAGGTAGCCTCATCCTGCGTCTGTCTATTTCAACACGGCAATGGGCTCACCACCTATTACGTGGGACAGGAATCCACACGGTGAAAAGTAAGCATTTAATATGCCTCTGCCACCCCTTCGGGGATAAGGCGTGATGGATATTTATGTTACCATGTGCTTATTTATTATCTTAGCAACGAAAATAACTCGTAAATAACCCGACAATACGTTAAAGATAGTTACAATTTATCTACTGTGTCACAAAAACATTTACAGTATTTTTTACCAATAAAATTCGAATATAGCTATTTAGAGTTGTTACGACGTCAACGGGAATAATGTTGTTTTAGACATTTAAATACAAAGAGACACTTTATGGTTCATGAACTTTACGTACAAAATAAAACACCATTACCATCACCAAGGTAAATAGTACAAAAGGCACGTAAACAATCAATTTGTTTGTTCAAGATGAATGAACGTTCATAAATTATTGCATTTAGCATTATACAATGACCCGACCTCCATGACAGTTGTGCTACGTGAATATTATCTAATGAAGGTTACTAGCCAGCTCTAGTACGCATTGGTACACTTCCGGAGACATCAACACTCATACATTTGTTCCAACGTTTGCTCAAACTGGCAGGTGTTAGTCAGCGCTGGTCAATTTCGGAGTTTGATCTACTGACACTGGACTATTGTTGTTTCCTGCTCACGACAATTATTCCAATTGTAGAGGTCTTCATTAAGTCTGTATGTAGTCTATTAAGTTCTTTAAATACTTATACATTATAGTAGGGACATGACCTGAAAACGTTTAACAAAAAGTAAGGTCTAAAAAACAGTATAAAGAGTAGTACACCTTAAAAATAAATTACAGAATAAATAGGTATTGAGTTGAATTAGGCTACACAACGCGATGGACTATCATTGGACAATTTATGACGTCTAGCCAATATTGATTGTAGTCATATGCGCTTGAGAATTGATACTCGTAGTTTAGAGTTTTACCGATGGATGAAATGTCATCATTTATTTATACTCTTAATATCTTATTTTAGACTGAAATGAACGATGGATCAACATAGTATGTTATACAAGATTTATCGTCAAACATAATTTACCGTGTCGACTGGGCACTAGACATTTTAATTATTACGCAAACCAAAAAGAGGTCTGACGCCTGAACTTTCACTCGCTGATGTTACAACGTGGAAAAAAATGGTTACGTGGTTACGATTATCATTTTCGAAAATAAAATTCATTCGGATTCCAATTATAACACGGCCTCTGCAATATGTTACAAATGAAATGTGGAAGACCCACGGTATTTCTTATTGCATTATGAGATGTTCCATAACCTTTTGGAGTTCAAGAGCCCGGTATTATCAGCTGACTTAATACATAAGCGAATGAATGAAAATCATTAAGGGCCGTCGGTTCTATACTTAAAAGGGTGCCTCAGAAATGTATCTTTCTTGCTGCAAAGGTTTTCTGTGACGTGAGAAATGCAGTAAGGGGCTTCGCTACCCTGCTGTAAGGGCGGCAGAGCGAGCTGGGCTAAAAGCAAGGTTAGCTTGTACAACAATATTCTTAGTGGGACAGGTGAAAGATTTTACACAGTTCAAAGTAAATAATTTGGAGACAATTATAACAGGACTTCAAAACAAGAACGTCATGGTCTCAAACAGAATACTACAAAAATATTTTCTCATTAAATGTTACACCAAATTGTTCTAAATTAGTAGATTACAAAACTTTGTTCAAGGTAACAGATGTTCGTTTTTATAACGTAATAGACTAATGAACTATATATAGTATAAGAAGTAATTAAGGTGGTCGGTTGACAGTTTTGAATGTATTAATACTGAAGGTGAGGCTTGTTTACAACAATAAAACTAAACGTTTTATAATTACGAATAATGTTGTAAATATAATAACCATGAGTGTCAAAGAAGATGACTAAGAGTGTTGACATATAAGGCATTATGATGGAGGACAGGAAACACGATGGAATAGAATATGCAGATCCCATAAGTGACTAAAGTACCTATAGATTTGTTGAAATCTAAAGCTCCACCTATAATGAAGAACAACAAAACGTCAAACAAAGGGCGCTTATCTTTCTTTTTTTATTATTTTGTTTTAATAGGGACTTTGACGCGCAGCGTATGTCAGTCCCATCGTACCCTAACCCACAATTTGCTGTCTACGAAATCTATGAATACGCAGACGTGATAGACGCCATGAACTCAAAAAGAGCTCCTGCATCATCGCCATTAGGTTGCGATAGGATATTATGGAAAATACCTACATCAGCTCCGTTTAAATTCAAGACCCTTATCAGATTATTTCTAATTGATTCATACCGGCCACACTCCATCAGTAAATGTTGCAGATCTTCGACCACTCCACACTCCTCACAACGAGGGCAGTCTGTTTTCTTCATGAGGAAAGTAAACTTTTTACATGGAATGTGCCCGGATCTGAGTCTATGAGCTGTAACTACAAGTCTCCTACTCAGGTTACTGTTCATACACCAGGGCACACGAACGGGCTGACACTGTATGGTTTTATACCATATATCCTTTTCAATTGATCGTGCGTCACAATATTCTTTCCAAAGATTATAACAAACGATGTTAAATTTAGGTAAGTATTCGAAGTAATCTAATTTTAATTCAAAATTTTTGCCACCTTTACTCCCGTATTTTGCCATTAGGTCAGCCTTTTCATTGCCCTGCAGTCCAATATGCGATGGAACCCATTGCAATCGCAGTTGAACTTGAATTGATACAAAGGGCGCTTATCTTATAACTATTAGAAACGCTAAACTACCTCTCTGCTGAAATGCAAATTCTTAAACAAATGGTTGACGCCTGTATGCCCTAGCTTTTCGAATATAAAAGAATAACCAGTAACTATTTGGTTCTCTTTAAATATTTAATAATGGAAAAGATAACAGCATTTGCTCCAATAACATGAACAATATTTAGCTGAATAAAACCGTGTTAAAATGTATGTATTTTGATAAATTTAAGTAGAACATTGTACACAACAATGTTGCTGTATATTTTATGGTGCTGCTAGCTTTTGTTCGATAGCGAAGTGTGAGAGACGGAACGCAACACTTACATGTAGTAGCAAACCGTTATCAAGGTATTACTTGTGAATGTGTCAAGTCTAGCGAGACTGTTCGTTTGTTCAGTTTGTTTTAAATATAACAACGAGCAGCACTACCTACGATAACAGAATATGACATCACCGTCCGTATTAATTATCACTCTACAGAATATTTATAATATTCTTCACTTCACATTTATCTAAATGTTAATTGGAGTTACGTAAATGTTTTAGTTACAATATGTTTATTTAACAGACGTAGCTTCATTTTTTAAATATTAATTTAAACAAGTAATAAATACCTATTCCATCCCTAGAGGAAACTATACTAAACTAGTGTTAGTAAATATTGGCATACTTACTCAGAAGTGTCATCAGAAAACTATAGCAAGGTCTCAGTTGTGTGTGAAAAGTAACTATTTAAAATAACATTAACTATTTAAATTCAGTAAGACAAGTAATTAATGTACATCACAATAGAGACTACGGCTGCTTAAGTAAGAATACTGGTATAGAAATAAAATATCCTTTTACCATGAACAATGCCGATTATTGCAAGGAACTTCCCTGAGTCGGGCGGTGTTATGCTCAACGCCCACATTGCGCCACTAAAGGTCAAGGAATAATGTCAACACTCACGCTCGATTCAGAACTATATAAACGATATTCAGCGTTTAACGGTATTCACGCAAAGGTTCGTGTTTAGGAAAAGGATCAAACAATAATGTGAAATGCAGTCATTAATTATAGTCACCCACACAACCACTGCATTAATCCTATATTTATTTATTTAAAGAAATATCCTGAAAAGAAATGACATAAAGTTCATCTTCCTCCCTTTCGATTAACTCTCACTGTCGATCATATAGTATGTATTGCCCAAATATCGCCAAAATGGTCTTGCACTCTTGCGCCACCCGCATCCAGCTGACTCTCATTCCCACGACATTTATTAAGCTCTCAGATCTATACTATGTGTGTTACAACAATATTTATTTCAAAGCTCACGTAAATTTTCAATGCCACATTGTACAGGTAAATATCTTCGGTAAAAAAGAGATTTCCAAGTAACCATGCCTCATTGCCACGGACCGAATTACCATCACGGTCGAACTCGAATTTTACTAAATACAATAGAAATAAATGTTTGACTTCCTATGTAGCGGTTTTGCTACGGAAGCCTATATAAACGAAAAGGGAAAAAAGTATTGCCTTAATTTTACGCTTCGTCAGTTTCAAATCGTCCACACTACAGACGACTTCCTTATCAAGCCCTCTAGTTAGAGATTCAGGGCCGTATTCCAGAACGCCCCTCAACACTAAATCGACGCTTGAGAGTGGATTTTATAAGGCAAAAGCTAGCCTCAAGCGCCGATCAAGCACTGAGAAACGTTCTGGAATACGGACCTCTGTTTAAAAAACGGTTCCCTAGAATATTGCACAAATGAAAAAATACTATAAAGGATTTTAGCAGAACAGCAACATTACAAATGTACAAAAAAAAGAAATTACCGACTACGAAAATGTTAAGGTTTCACCTATAATCAAGGAAAAATAAAAATAGCAATCGAGAAAGTAATCATGATGACTGACTGTAACTTGCTAAAACTCGTAATAAAATTTTGGTACTTACAAGATGATAATTATACATCGTTATTACATTTAAATACAATAATTAGTAAAACAAGTGTATTATTATATTTTTTCTATATCAGACCACACAGTTTTAAAAGATCTTTTAATAACTTTCAGGTTATATCATGTCATAGAACAGAGTTTATGAACAAATTAATTACCTTTGTATTCACCGCAGGTCAAATGTCGATGGAAATCGATTTATTTGTCCGCGGAAACTGGACATTTTTCCCTGAATTGTTTGTCCAGGATGAGTCAATAGGACCATTTCAGTTGTTTATATTGGTCAGTTTGACGTAAATGCGGTCAATAGTCACCTAATGTGTGTCTTCTACAGAAAAATAACTCAAGCCCCAAGGAATAAATTGTACGTATTTCGTATTACAGACATTTGCTTGATACAATTTTAAAGCTAAAACAGATAAGTTTATAGGTGAGAATCATTCGTCTACTCCGTGCCTAGTATTTCTTAAAGAATCTGATAAACTCATCAGATATTTCAATTCTGTAGAAAATAATGTATTCCCAAGTGTTATATAAACCAGCAATAACTTCTTTAACATAGTATATACCTACTCCATTCGTAGACAATGCACGGCCATTGACCACAATAACACGACAACAGGATACTTATTAATGATGTGCACTACAACTGAAAGTGTAAATGGGAATTACGAGTTAACTCAGAGAACAGGAAAAAATTACATTGAATAGGTGAAACATTTTTAAGTTTATTGTGCATTTTTTTATTGTGGAATTAATGATGCTGTTTGCAATAGAGAATATAATATGCGTCCTTCAGTGTACTCCAATCGCACGCAGTTCGCTCGTCTAGACCGAGTTCCGTAATTATTTCTGTCGCAAATTTAAGACGAACGTGGCATGACGCACGCTCTTGACGCAACGAACCGAAAAAAATATAAGATTATTAACATTGTATAATGCAGCACCTCGTCTTGACCAATTGAGATAATGGCCACATACAGCTTAGTAAATTCGTCTTTGAATGAAACTAACATTTTTGGTTGCTGGCTACAAAAGCAAAATACTGTTAAATATTCACAATGTCATTGATAAATGAAGCACATCAATTCCAGTAGTACATTTTACTGAAAAATATTACGATTCTTTCTAAAGGTTTGCCATATTAATGATGTAAAATTTATTTACGCACTCTTGACTTGGGGAGTAAGTTGGAGAATGCGAAACGAAAAGTGTGATCGTCCCAGGCGAACCGAAGTAGAAAGAAAGTTATGTTTCTTATATTACTGTAAGGGCAAGAAAGATTTTCTTTCTCTCTATCTCTCGTAGCCAGTAGATGGAGCTAAAGAAGTTTTACTTCAGTCGTCGTGTGGTTCAAAGTTTTTACTCCGTTACAGACTATTTGCAGGACAGGGACGCCTGGAAATGATCTGCTGGCAAAGTGAAATAATATTAAATTGTAAATAGGCCATCAAAAAAAAAGCCTTCCTAAGTTTCTTGCCGGTTCTTCTCAGGTGGGCCGCGTTCCGAACCGGTGGTCGCTTTAAATATTTTAAATAGTGTATGACATTTTGTAAGCGCCGTTAAAATGGTCTATGCAAAATAAAGATTTTTTTTTTTTTTAAAGCACACATCTTCTTTTTTTTTTTATTTGGCCGGGTGTAAGCCTTCAATCAAAGCCTTTTTAAACAACTAATTACCATATAGACCCTTTGAAAATCAACCACCTGCATTGCTGCAACTTTTAAAGTTTTAAATGTACACCAAACGGCGGGAACGAAAGGGCAAGGACGCCACTCCGTTGTATACATTTTATAAACTAGTATATTTTCAAAGGTTTATGTGTAGAAGTGGTGAATTTTTTAAAATAAAAGCGTTGATAACGTGTTGAAAATTATAAACTAAAGGTAATGCAGCTTTTTTGCTGCTTTCTAAACTGCACAGATAAAACTGTTCATATTTTACGTATGGAAATTCTTATGAATGCTATGTCGGACTCCCAGCGACTAAAACCACACGGTGTCCTTTCATTTGCCAAAGGCCGAGAGTCTCGGATGAGCCCCAGTAAGGCTCCCGACAGACTTTATCCGCCTACGTTCCACAGATAGATCTAGAAAATGTAGTAAATAAATAACCATCACGCCTTATCCCTGAGGCATATTATATGCCCACTTTTCACCGTGTGGATTCCTGTCCCACGTTATAGGTGGTGAGCCCATTGCCGTGTTGAAATAGACAGACGCAGGTTGTGGCTACCTGCTGTTGAACTTTTTCAAGCCGCCCATAAGGCCTTCAACCAGGCTTTTCGACTGCCATTTTACTGGCAACCGGGACCAACGGCTTAACGTGCCTTCCGAAGCACGGAAAAGCTCGCAAATGTAAATGACACAAAGTGGTCACCCATCCGAGGACAAGCCATAGTGAAAGTTGCGTAACTCAGTGATCGTTTACAGAACTATGAGACCGCGGGGCCACGAGCGCTTCAAAATGTAGTAGAACTTTTAACAAACCTTTACATGAACACGCTGCTATCTACAAGAATGTTTTTCTTGTATATGAAAAAGATTAATATTTATGTCTTGAAAATACAATAGAAATAACAAGGAAGACCTGACATTGTTCAAACCAATAAAGTACTCTTATACTTTTCTTCTTAGAAAAGAAAAAATGGGGGGAATTTTGGCTCCAACGTAGCAAATAGCGCACGGTTGTCGTATAATTATTTTCCAAAATGAGTGTTTAATTCGTAATAGTATCAAGTCGAAACATAAGTATTAGCGTATATATCGAACGAACGTTTTCAAATACTATCTACCAATTTATGAAGTACCTAATTGATATAAAACACTAACATTACGTGGAAAAAATAATTGTACAAAAATATTATTAATTTATTTTTGTTAGTTATAACTTCCAATATTGATACTTCCAGACATATGTATAATTGATAAATATCTATTTTACGTTATTGAAATCAAAACAATTTCATAAAAATAAAGAGATTGTTTACATTTAAAAATATTCTGACAAGATGGAAGTGAAGATGTTCAGTTAAAGATTATATTTTCTGATGTACAGGATAGATTTTACCTTAATATTCTGATATATAGTTTTTAACTAAACGATTAAGATCTGAGGAACGTTAAAAGGAATAAAGTACAGCGATTCAGTGGTTCTCAAATCTGAATCAAATTCATTTGCTGTCGATTGCGACATTAAAAAACATTGAAAACTTTGCCACCAAAAATAGATAATGTCGGTAGATTGCTAAATCCGTTTAAAATCCAATGAACGCATTTATCGCGTTTTGTAAATGAGGCCGCTTAAGCCAAACATAGTTCGTGTTATCTAACTAACGTCAATTATGGCTATTAATAGAACTGATAAGGATTGCATGGCCGCATGAAAATCCACGACATAATTAATAGAAGAGTTAGTGTTGAAGGCGGACGCGGGGGTGTCAATAGAATTACATCAATATTACTATCATTTTTACCTTTTTCTTCAGAAATATCGTCAGTCCATCCCTTAACTGTCTCATTGATAACATTAGTTAAAATCGGACTCTGGGAGATATCGCTCGCAGCGATAATACCTACATTTACCTTGTCTTTAGGTCTTTGTACCAGAATACTGCACATCCGAAAGACATAGGTAGGCTTACTCTCACCAGAGAGTAAGCCTACCTATGTGTTTCGGATGTGCAGTATTCTGGTACAAAGACCTAAAGAAAGTAAAGAAACCATTCTTTACTTATTAGTATTAAAGAATAAATTAATATTAAAGAAAGTAAAGAAACCTAAAGAAAGTAAAGAAACCATTCTTTACTTTCTTTAGGTTTACTCTCTTTTGTAGGTTTACTCTCTTTATACTGTGGTAGAAGTGTGTAATCTTTATTGTATTATCCATATATCTATCTACGAGTATTAGTTGAATCGAATTTCATTATTACTGATATTGCCTTGTCTGCTTTACGTCATTCTGGTGGGCATTGACCCCAATATTGGTGATTAGGCTTCTCTGGAAATGACTAAAATAAAACGTTGAGAATTATGATAAGATATTATATATTACACCAAGTCATAATTATTAAAATATATTTTTAGATAGCAACGTTTTCGTCGAGTACAACAAAGATGGCGGCTTGACGTCTCTGACGTGAGTTCCACGCTTGACACTCCAGGAAGCGGGATAACACCCATATCCTTTGGTGTGGCTGCAATGGTAGCCAACGTCTGACGGAAATCCCTAGAAAAACCTGTTATGGGGTTACCTAGGGCGCTTGGCGCTAGACGGATAAGTAGGGACCGTGTGATATCAGTCAGATAGAGTTCGACATAACGTTCGTGGGGATTACCAGATATAAAAAAAAGGATTTGACATTCCATGATTTTAATTCTGACTCTCTCTGAACTAAGTGACAAAGTTCCGTATCGAATTGGTAAGGTAGGTACGACATCTATTCAATTCCATGTCTAGGTGTCGTTCGATTAGATATCGAAAATTTGTGAATTGGAGAGTCAGTCTAATTGTCTAACGTCACGTATTTCATTCATAACTTTTCCCTTTTTTAATGGATATCTTTTTATTTTATATTGTGATATTATTAAATATTTGATAATTACTTCTATCAATTTGCGAATTTTCTAATTACTGACACAATTTTGAAATCCATTCAAGTTTTGATTACGTACAAACACACAGAGGTGTTTATTTATTACAGTCTTAATGTAGAATGAGGATCCGGCTATGGAGGTCAGTGGCCTGAGCGCGCGCCATTCCGTCTACCTCCTGGACCTTCCCCGAGACAGGTTCCGTGTAACGGGAACTGATACCGTGTCAATCACGCCAATTATTTAGTTCCTTACTTGCAACCTACAGCCTAGTCTCTCTCTCTGTTTTTTACGGATTCTATGACATAGTTACCTTAAAAACAAATGACTTCTAAACATTTCCTTGTCAAGTCTAATTTAAAGTTTGCCCCAAGAAAGGGGTGGAGGCTTTTATAGAGATTTCTATAGTATTACAAGTAAAAACAGAAACTGGGTTCTACTGCGTTACAAAACAATAATCTTGCATAATGAAAAAGCTTATAGGTTTAATCACTACTAATAACAAACAGTAAGTTATGACGTTTCTTGATGTACCCGCCCGCACAAAACCTTCCCCAATCTCACTCTGTTGAAGACTGTAGTGTTGCTATTTGAAATGAAATAATAAGGTAAATTAGTTTCACTACGAATATAAATAATAATATAAAGGTTAGAAAATATCAACGCCCATAAAACACACATAAAGGAGACCGTTGACTGCAGTGACAGTCAGGTGTCACTGTAATTCAATGATCATTTCGCAAGTCACTGCTTTACCGTATAATATACCTACAGATTTATATTCAATATTTTCCTTGTTGCGACTAGAGCATAGTAAGCATTTACAGTAACTTGATTCGCTTAAGAAATAATGACACATAATAATAACAAAGTTACAACGCTTACAAAACCGATATATGTATTTAACTGCATATAAACTATTTTTGCTTATCAATAACGCCTTATATCCGAAGGGGTGGCTGAGCATATTATAAGCTCACTTTCACCGTGTGTATTTATGCCCCACGTAATAGGTGGTCAGCCCATTGCCATGTTGAAATAGGTAGACGCAGGTTGTGGTTACCTAATGAAGGTTTATTACAATATTTCTCCATTTTCGAAACATTATTTGAAAAAAAAAACCTACTAATAAATTTCGACATCGCCGAATCGTTCGATTGCCTGAATGGTTTTATATTTTTATGCCATTCTACACCCCCTTCAGTCTACCTGAACGATGATACTCAAGTTTAATTTACAAAATATAACCAAGTAAATTAATACCTTAAATCAGGTCATGACGTAAAATGCAACAACCATATCCTAGCCAAGTGAATTTAAATTATAATTTTCATTCTTGCTTCTAACAAAAATTAAAGCGCTGTTAAGTTATTTTCAAACATGTGAAATTAATTTATAGCGAACTCAATCTTTGTACGCTTGATATATCTAGGCAAAAAGGGCTTAGATCTTGAACATCATGTGCAATCATAGATATACTCCAATAGGTTGGTCTGGGTTGGTCTGTGTGTGAAATTAACGAATTCCACTTCAATGATAGATGTTCGAAGAGAAAACTTAAAAATAATAATATATTTACAGGTTGTACCTTCTTTATATGCAGTATATGACATGATTGTACAACAAAGGACTCCACGAACCACACAAACACAAAGTGTATTACCAGTTAGAAATACAAGGTTATGCGAACAAATTACAAGGAAATTCGGTAAAATGTTAAGAACAATCATACATTATAGTTGTAGCAAACGCGTATTTTGCTGTAACTCAGCTATCAGTTTGGCTAAATTTTTAATTAACCTCCATACTGTTAGAATCTTAATTAATAACGTATCCTTCCGTGAATCTAATTAAACGTTAATAAACCATCACTATCTAAATAAAAGAGAAAATAATTCCTATAAATATTTTATCTTTTAGTGTCAAGACGATAACAATACACGTGTTCTGATTATCTTTACGATAGGAGCTGCTAGATCTTTCAATCTTGAACCTTTCCCTTATGCAATAAAAAGGAATTTGCCCTTATTGTACAGACTTGAGATAAGATACGAGGATCTATATTTATCGATAGTTTTGATAAGTTATACGCAAACAAGTGTTGCTAACGTAAGTGAATGAAGATATCTTGTATTTGTTGATATTTAGTGCGCATGTCAGTAATGTGTTTGGTCTGTGATCCTTTCAAGATCTCTAAATATGTCTTCGAGCTTTATGGATCAAATGATTACCTTGTAAAATAACCTGTTGTGTTTGAAGTCAAATTAGATATTAAACTTGCACCAAGTTAAATGAAAATATAAGCAGAAACTCATTAATGGAAAATAACAGACATTACTGTGATTCGTCAAATAAAATTATTTAATACCTATTAGCAGTAAAGATTTTTGTGTTTGTCAATGTTAGAGTTTTCTTTCATTCAGACTGAAACACTAGTAATCAATACAGTCAAATTGACAATATACTGGATAATAATGCACCGGAAAGAGACGAGCAGATTAATAATGCAAAAGTTTATCAATCTGACTTTACCCTCGAAGGGGTGGCAGAGGATTATTATACGCCCACTTTTCACCATGTTTTACCTACGTAATAGGTGGAGAGCCCATTGCCGTGTTATAATAGACAGACGCAGGTTGTGGCTACCTGCCGTTGAAATTTTTCAAGCCGCCTATAAGGCCTTAATCTCATGTTACTGGCAACCGGGACGAAGACCGAGTACTTGGCACTAAACTCAACAGATCCCACATCCGTCCGCATAGGCGGTGATTTGGTCGAGCGCACGGACCAGGTTAAATACCTGGGATCTGTTTTTCACACGTCCAGTGACATCGATTGCGATGTCAAGTCACGCATTGCTGCCGCGTGGGCCAAATGGCGGGAGATGACCGGTGTCATTTGTGACCCTAAAATGCCGATCCGGTTGAAGGGACAGGTCTACAAAACTGTGTGGAGTCACGCAGATGGACCGCGTGAGGAACTCTCGCATCCGCGGCGGCCTTCACGTCCGTGACATTGCAGACAAGTTGCAAGAGTGTCGCCTTCGCTGGTATGGTCACGTCTTGCGGCAACCGCCGGGCTACGTAGGTAACAAATGTCTGGCCATGTCAGCCCCGCCGGGTCCCGGTAAGAGGGGAAGACCCAAGAAGTGCTGGCTTGACGTCGTAAGGGATGACATGCGTGCCAATGGTCTCACTAAAGGGGATACCGATGACCGTGCGAAGTGGAGGAGAAAATGTAGGAAAGCGGACCCCGGGCGTCGCGAGACGCAACTGGGACAAACGCTCGGATGATGATGATGGACTGGCAACCGGGACCAACGGCTTAACGTGCCTTCCTAGGACGGAAACACTTGCAAATGTAAGTCATCAGTGACCATCCATAGCGAAAGTTGTCAAGCACCTTAAGCGACGCAGCTACTGAGTAACACAGGCAATAACACAGGCGCCCCTACTTGGTTCTACTAACTGCCCCTACTAACAATCAGCTGAATAAAAGTGGACCCCAAGCTCCAAAGTCAGGTAAGGTTTGGAAGCAACTAGCAATACACTTAAGAAGACTCGTGGAACATTGAGTGATAAATAGGAATATTTGAATCTAAGTGGATAAGTATTTGGTTAAAACTTAATTTATTATATTTCATAATTTCAAACTGTTTTAAACAACCCAGTAAAAGTACAATAGTGAGTCAGAACTACGATCAAGGACCCTATTACGGTTATAGCTGTGAAAATGTCCAATAAACTACAATGTAAATTTTCAGCATCCGCTTGTGAATGGAAATTTCCATAAGCCTTAATTTTGCGGAAATTATGTCAAAGCGTTATACTATCCCATTTTACAAGTCTATAACAACAACTAACAAATATGGAAACATTTGTTTGGAGACTTAGAATTTTTAACATAATTAAATGAATTCTAATGATGAAATAAAACATTAGCAACAATATCAAGCAAGGCGAATGATAACAGAGCAAACGCGGATACAACGTTCATACTTGCGCACACGCATACAGAGCACGACACATATTATAGGCACACACAGGCGTACCAGACAAAAATAGCTTCACCGATAGCGCAAACACACCAACACACGCCCACACCTCGTATGTGAACGGTAATAAAAACATACATACACATACTCATCGCGCTATGAATAACACTGAAATTGAAATGGAATCATACGAGCGAGCTGATTGCGAACTAAACCAATCAATATTGCTCAGCCACACGTAGCACCCGGCAAAACCACAAAAATACAGAGTGAAAGCAGATTTCGAAAATCGACCTCGAATTAAAGTGCGTATCTTGATGAAGCCTATGACTAAACGTCAATACGTTGAGTGGAACTTCAGCAATGAATAGGTACCGGTTTCATCTAGTTGCAATTATTGGACCACACCACAATTCTATATCATGATACCTTTCGAGGAATGTGGATCTGCAACGTTGTCGCCGTATGTCGAAGCGGACTCACCTAAATTTATGACATACATGGCCTGGGAGCGCTCGAGTCTCCTCGTGTGCTCCACGGCCGGGTACAGTCCGCCGGAATCCACTTTAAAGGCACTAAAAAACTGTAACACAAACAAGAACCACTGCGTCAAACGCAAGCATCTTATGTGGGCACAAACACTTGCCGTCGAACGGCACAGAACCGATTGTGGTTGTAAGACACTCGATGGAGCGACAGGTAAGCTCGAATCGCGGTCGAACACTGAGGACACAGCGCGAGACGCGGCGGGCGGGCGGCCGAAGTGCGGGCAGTGCGGGTGACGCGGACGCACAGCTTATCGCGCAGCCGCGCCGGCGCACCGCACCGCTCCACCAACTACATCTAACACCACTAAATCATTAGCATTTTTGCCAAAACTTAAAAAATATGGAAAGTATTCATACAAAGTAAACGATATAAATTTTTGACTAGATAATAAATTATGTTTATACCATAAAGACATTTTGTATCAGATATTAACTAATACTAGAATTCTATTAACTTATGTAACATACAATTTAAGGATATATATATAGACCAATTATTGACAGAGTTAATGATTATGGAAGCTGGAACATAAAAACCACTCGAAGAACTGACACGTGCGTTCAAAGTATTAAAATTATTAATGACGCAACATCAGCGTTTTGCTTAAGTATAAACAAGGTGGCCAAAAATGAACTCTTTAAACTTTGTGTGGTTACGTAATATCGGAAAAATGATTATCATAAAATAAAAGTATAAACATCGTACAAATACATTAATCGAAATTCCGATTCAAAGATCCTGAAAATTTTCATTAATGCTCTTCCTAGCGCTACCAGCGCGATGGGTTGAAGCTTCAGCTGTCTATAAGCCATTTACAACATACATAATTTACACAGTGCTGAAAATTATGACTTTCTGTAGACAACTCGGTAGGTTTGTCGTTGTACAAACAGTGTTTTTTAATTAACCCCTCATTGCTTTTATCGATGTCGGTATTGGTATTGTTTTCCGCCAAGTAATATTTACTGAAATGAATAATCTTTATTCGTGTAGGCACAAAGTAACACTTAAGAACCTCAAAATTATTGCTTTATCACTGCCAGATTCGCAAAGCAATAGGTAAAGCCTGAGGAAGAACCTGGCAATAAAACTCATGGCCACTCTTTTCTTACCTGCCAAATAATCTCAGAAGATTGAAGAGTTAATTTTGTAAAGCCCTTTTATATTATTGAAATAGGGGTTATTATATAACAAAATATCCATGCGTATTATTGCTTGATCAGAGGTTACGGCAGTCTTGAACCGTTGGAGATGCGCAGAACGGTCGACAGCATAGCAGATTTTACTTTTAAAAAAATCGTCGCCTACGTTGTGACGGATGTGGGACCTATAGAGTTTAGTGCCAGGTAGGTACTCAGTTTTCGCCACATTAAGATGCAGACCGCCATTCCAAAGCGTCTACTTACATGCCTTCTCACGTTCCATCAAGTAACCAAGAAGGCTGCTCATTTGAGTCCCTGAACTGAACAAAAACGGACTAAGGACCGATCTAACTAGCAGACTGAAACAATTTTGAGGCCCCTATTGAAAATATTCGGACCCCAAGTCTAATTGGACCACAGTAGGTCAGAAAGCAGGCTTCATACTCCGGACCCGGCGCGGAAATTTAAATTTGAGAGAGATGCTCAGACAAGTTAGCGATCTCTTCCGGTATTACGAGTAAGCCTAATTATCTGAGAAATATTACCAAATATACACTTCCTGTCCGTTCAGAATTCTGTCTCGTTTTATAGTGAGCTTGTCCAGGATTCGCCAAGGATAAGTCTGGTGTATGATGATAATCATGTATGGTAGCCTCCTGTAACCCGGAGATTCTTCACACCCCTCTTCAGGGGAGCAATTCTCGTTTTCTTCGAAATAATCTCGAATTCGAGTTCACTCTTCGAATCCTTTTTCAACGATAAAATCTCGTAAATCGAGATGGTTTTTTCGAATGTCTTATTCTCACCACTATTCGAACTAAAGTTCGAGATTATTGTGTGAAATGTTGCCATTTAAGAACCATGTCACATTACGATGCGTTCCGTTCGACACATTTCATCCGGTTTTAAAACGGTTACAACAAGACTACTATTACAAAATGTTCTAAAAGTTTTTTAAGCTTATTTTACACGTTATAAACAATAATTACGTATTTTATAGTAATTATTAAAGGAAAAAATATTGTAAACTGCATAATAAATGTTACTTAATGTATATTTTAAAAATTGCTTATACGGTCCCGTAAAATGAAAAAATTCTGAATGTGTCGCTGTCACTGTGTGTTGTCTATATTATTGAAGATTGTGTTATTTGTAATCACAAATCAAATTGCTGAAATTTTCGCATTGTTGAAACATCGGCGACGACGTGTTTGAAATTGAAGCGAGTTGCAATATGTTTTGCACGTATTAAACTATTAATTCATCACTCATTTTCATATTTATTAAATGTAAAATGTAATATAATGCTAATTTAGGGTCGGTCACTGAAGAAATGTCCAAAGATTATAGTGATTCGACTTCGAAATCTGCGTCTCGACCGCTACCAACCATTCGAAGCAACTCGAGTAGCTTCCCTTCGAGAAAAGTCGAGTTCGAGATTTGCAGAATAGCTAAACGTCAATAAAACTCGAATAAAGTTCGAATTCGAGATTTATCTCGAAATCGAGACTGTTTCGAAGGCATGAGAATTGCGGTCCTGATATCACCCCGATCGCTACCGTGAACAGCGGAAGTGCAGGGAATTGGGGGCCATTTCTTATATGTGCCTTCATATTGGGAGGGTTTGGCCTTATTTTACCACGCTGGCCAGGCAGGTTGGAACAGGGATTTGTCTCGAATTTTCCTTTTTTCGCCATGACGTCGTCCGTTAATCAGCGGGTGGAGCACTCGCAGGTGAGGCTGGCTTGGAACCCGACCCCAACGAGGCCCTACAGCCCTATTGCACCCAAACTCTGCTTTAGAATGCTTAAAATAAGTGTGATATGTCCACACATTTACATATTATTACAAGTACTGGAAAAAAAACCCCACCCTAAAACTAAAATTAAGTGTCCTGGCAGTGGTGGCGTATGTATCGGGTCGCCTTGTTCCCTACAATACGGTTGAATAGGGCGATGGCTGATATATGCGTCATACCCGTGAACGGGTGCCGTCTGTTGGGACTGGTCAGCTCATAGCTGTTATAGCAATTGTTACAAATAATATTATTTAATTTTCAGGCAAACTAAGTTTAGTCGACTGTTCTCACATAAATTCAAAGGAACTATGTAAGTGTAATTTTAATGAACACAACATTTATTTTGTTTTTTTTTTTTGTATAATTTCTTTACTGTATAATTGGTCAAATATCATGTTAATCAAACTGTGTCAAATGGCGGTTAGAAAAGAGTGGCCATGAGTTTTATTGCCAGGTTCTTCCTCTGGCTCTACCTATTGCTTTGCGAATCTGGCAGTAAATGTAAATGTAGAAGCTTGACGTTCATAAGTGTTACTTTGTGACCTACATGAATAAAGATTTTTGATTTTTTTTTTTAATTCTAGCTACGCCCGTTACTATAGAAGTCAAAGATTTTAAAAATCCCATCTTGTATAGACTCGTGCGAGCAAGTGCAGTAACCTCTGGTAGTATTTGATAATATTTTAATGAAAACTACTTAAATGTTTTATGCTCTGTACTGAATACTAAGTCAAATTGTAACTACTGATACGAGAGCTTAAGAATATGTGTGACTAGAATGTTGGTAAGTTGAATACCATTTTTATTACAATGCTATGAAATCTTTTAGCTGGTTAAAGAAAGGCGATAGTCTAATGCATTCCACAAACCCTCAATCCAAGTAAAATTATAATTAATTATATTTCCAAAAATATAATTGACTTTGAAATACTTTCTTTTTTTAAGCTAGCACGCAAACGTTAACTGTATTTAATACAAACCGACTTTCATTTCTTGGAATAAAATGTAACAGCAATAATGATAAATGACTACAGATAATTTCAATAACCAGTTCTCCTTAAAATAAAAAGTCATATCAAGACTCAACTCACAAATTCTTGAAATTCGCTTTAGTCTGAGTACGCTCACGATATGAGACAGTTCATAGTGTGTTATAAAGAATTTGACATAGATATGATCTTTCAAGACAACCAATGAAGGTGAACAATTTATATTTCAGAACATATACAATGATAGTAGTACATATGTCGGTGGTCACATGATTACAAATATCATACGGACTTCCACAGGGCGCTATGTAAAGGACACAATTATAAACCATTTGTTACAACTGAGCGGCTTCGTGATGTGATCTGGATAGGTGTAGCTGTAATGTGCTATGCTGAGACACCCTTGTTAAAGCCAAAGTGTTGCAACTTGAACATGATAGCGATGGAAAAGGTCAAATAGCCAAAAATAGTAACAGTGAAGTAGTATAGATACAGTTTAAATCGTTCGTGTTTTGTACGACGCGTGTGGTCAATTTTATGTCGTGGAACCAGTATAAGCAGTCGGTTGTCAAAACTAAACTGATAAATTTTATAGATTGAAGCGCTCGTGGCCCCGCGGTCTCAGTGTTCGGTAAACGATCACTGAGGTACGCAACTTTCACTATGGCTGGTCGTCGGATGGGTGACCACTTTGTGGCATTTACATTTGCGAGCGTTTCCGTGCTTCGGAAGGCACGTTAAGCCGTTGGTCCCGGTTGCTAGTAAAATGGCAGTCGTTAAGCCTGGTTTCTTATAGGCGGCTTAAAAAATTTCAACAGTAGGTAGCCACAGCCTGCGTCTGTCTATTTCAACACGGCAATGGGCTCACCACCTATTACGTGGGACAGGAATCCACACGGTGAAAAGTGGGCATATAATATGCCTCTGCCACCCCTTCGGGGATAAGGCGTGATGGATATTTATTTATTATTATTTATTTATTCTGTAAATTTTGTATGTGATGAAGTGTGATATACAATCACACTACATCACATACAAAATTTGGGCCTCTCTAAATTTAATTTTGGAGGGTGATAGATACTTTACAACACTGGCCAGAAGATTTGGTACAGGGTTTTGTTTGGAGTATTCCTTCCCTCCGCCATGATCTCGTATCGTCAGCAGGAGCAAAGAGGCTGGCTTAGGCCCTGAAGATCTCCATCGCACCCTTCGTATTATAAAAATCTCAAATTTAAGTCGGCAGTACATTAAAGCTGGTGGAAAACCCGATATAAATAAAATAAAAAAATGATGGACATTTTTTTTTATTATGATTATATGATTGAGCCGGTATTGGATAACTAACAAAATTACATCGATCTGAGAAATATAAACATGCAACCAAAATGTAAAATCCGCTAAAATTTAATTTCGTTTCTAAGAAAACATAAAAAGGAATATATAAATATAATCCGTGCAAACGATGATATAATGATCTTTAGCATATCCTATATCAAAACATACAAAGTTTGAATCACCAAGTTCAGATTTAACTCGTCGAGACACAAGCACGCGTCATTGTGGGTGACACACGCAACTTTGTTCGTTACTTGCCAAAATACTGTTAATTTTACACTTGCTTTTTAAATGATCTTTTTCTATATAAAAAATATCAATGATTTGTGTTCAAGAACGCTTTGTTCTCTACAGAATCGAATTTTTTATTATATAATAGACTAGTTGATTCCAGCGGCTCCGCCCGCTTAATGAAGCTTTCCCGTTCCTGTTTCCCATTCGTACAATTTTTCATTTTTTTTCTCTCCATAAAAATCGAGTTCAAGGAATATTAAAAAAAATACTCGAATTAGTCGAGCCGTCTTAAAGTTTTGCGCTTAGCAACATATTTTGCGATTCATTTTTATTTAAATAAACTAGTGAATGCAATACTAGCAACTAATATTGATAGCAAATCTGTTGGTTTCGTATGTTATACAAGAGAACGCTAGGTAAAATAATATGAAACTGGATGATATCGAATTGTATCTTTTAAATTGTGTCTTGCTCACATCTATATTTATATAAATGCGAAGATCAGTGTCAAGTTCAGTGCCGTAAGTGTCAAGACCGTAAGGATTTTTGATCAGTAGAAAAATCTCTGTATACATGACAAGGGTCAATCTTCCTATACTCTGGACTCTGCCATATAGGCATACTCCACATCAAATGCACAATTCGATATAGGATTGGGTATTACGTATTACTCCATAGTACAGTTGGCAAATCCGGTTTACCGGATTACAGTAAATTTATATGTAATAAGTGGTGAGACTGAGTGCCTAGGTTCTGCAATGTGCCGATGTGGGTGGGGAACTCAATGCCAAGTTTTACATAGCTTCAGATTACGCAGAAACCTGTGGCGCAAAGCATTTTAAATTCCAATGTCCAGCCGCGACCACGGGCGCTGCAACGCGCTCGAAACGTCGGTGAATGTAAGTACAAAATTGTTTCGCGTGAAGTCCCGAGTAGTATATAAAATATCATTATAAATTCGTAACTTCAATGCGGGTAGACGAAATCGTGTTCATAATAGGCTAGTACCGAAGTTATTTGAATGTTCTAAAAACAATAATTAAACCGATGCGATTGAACAAAAGCGAAAATCATTAGATTAGACAAGAGACAAATCTTGACCATTTGCGGCTTACAAGCGCTGAATGTGCCGAAGCTTTACGGCCATGATTTGGTATTTTTTTAAATGTCTATAAATCAAGTCAATTGGGTACATATGCCATTGAAAAGCGCACCAATGAGCTAACCAACTCGGTTCGCAAACATGAAGGCTGTCGCTGTAGCCGACGGTGACAGATATACAGACAGATTTATTATGATAAATTCGATTTAATTTGTAAGTATTCCAATATTTCATAATCATCTTCTTTTTTTTTAACGTGTGGAAATCCCCTCGTATATCATGCCGGACTCGAACCGGCTACAACCACACAGTCCCCGCCTAACTGTCTATTGCCGGACGCCCCGGGTAACTCCTCTGAAAGATGTCCCAGAGCTCCCGGCAGACTTTGGCTACCACCGCGGCCTCACCTGAATCATAATCAACTTAATTTTACTTTGGTTTTCGAGATATCAAACCAATACACAAAAGGCTTATCACACTAAAATTGCCGGTCATATCACTAAATGCGATTTCTTCCAAATAACCAGAATAACGAAAAACTTGTGAACAACGGACTTCAAGTGCATAAAATGTATATGTCCAATTATATGTCCTCCAATAACAAGACTGTTTTCAAGAACGTCCTCAACTTTTTCTAGAAGCAGATTATAAAGACGCCCACCAAATTCCTTAACTTCGATTAAGGTGAACTATTATGTTCTCATGAAGTAGAAGCATACCTTACTATTATTACTAAATAAATGGCTTTACTCACGTGTAAATTTCGAGATAGCCCGACTAGTTTCGGACCTAACGGAGGTCCTTCTTCAAGAGGAGCGTCAAGCTACGTCGGAAGCTGCGCTGGCCAGCCGTTTATTTAGTAGTAATGAACATCGCTCACGAAAGTTATTATTCTAATACCTTACTATTGTCAATATTGATCAGAGACTAGAGAGATACCTATAGCAAAGCAGTGCAGATTGTTTCATGTGGAGATTGTTTCAAGTGGTCCATGACTTAATAAATTAATAATAATGACTTGTGGAAATTTATGGAGATTTAAATTTAAATTTTAACATAAAATATTTGAATCCAATAAACAAAGGTTATCATTACATAATAATAAGCGTCCTATTGAACGATAGAATTAACGACGGTGCCTGTGCTAGGATAAACTGTGTGCCAGACTTCGACATCTTACATCCAATATCACCATACGTTTTGTCCCAGCATCCATATGACACTTATGTTACCTTAAATTGACAAATTTTCTAAGTATCTGAACTACCCTAATAGTAATGGTGTTACGTAAATAATCCTGACTGTTGGATTCGGTCTAGACAACGTTGGTCACCCACGACGCCACACAGACCGGCGCCAGCACGGAGGAACACTCCAAATATAAATATAGAAAATACTCTTTAGGTTGGCGGTACTAAATATTTAAAAAAGTAAAGAGTAAATAATATAGAAAAATATAAGGGAAAAATTTTGCAATCACTCAAAGTACACAACAGCGTTACTCTAATAAAATGGACAAAATGAAGCTGATCCTGCTTCGAGCGAGGATTTGGAAGCAATCGTGGCTAATGGATTCACTATAACCCTTTCTTGACTGCCTTTGTGGTGCGGTGGGAGTGTATCCGACTGCTAAGCAAGAGGTCGTGGGTTCGATTCCCGCTCAGGATAAAACTTTGTGTGACGAGTGGTTTATTCATATGTATGTATTTAAAAATATATATGTATGTTTATCAGTTATCTGGTGACCATAGTACAAGCTCTGCTTAGTTTGGAATCAGATGGCGTTGTGTAAGTTCTCCCAACGATATTAATTATTATTATTATTTATTTATTTCAGGTACTCCGAACAGGCAAACTTTTTGTCTTTTATAAAATTCGCAATGCACACTGGATACGATCTTACTAAAAACAATACATCTTTTAGTTAGATCATATCTATTTTATTTATAAAACTGACAACAAACAACAAAAAAAAGAAACGTATATTTTTTAAATACAAAAGATCCATTACTGATATTTTTTTGAAAACTGTCCCTACAAATTTAAATTAATTTTAGAAGTCTGTTGTTATTCTATTACTTAATTAGTTTGTGTTGAATACATACATGTATAATATGTGAACTTCAATGCATACACGTGTAGAATACATACAGTATTTTTCAAATCCGACCAGTAGTTCTTGAGATTAGCGCGTTCAACCAAACAAACCCTTCAGCTTTATATATTAGTATAGAGTACTAGGTGACCTATTTAATCCCGTCGCTTATAAATTCTACAATAATGCATTAAAATTTATCCGATTTGTCGACATTTATAAGGCTTCAACTGAGCTTAACGACTGCCATTTTACTGGCAACCGGGACCAACAGCTTATATCAAATCAATGATAATCAGCGGATAGATACTATTCTCAATTAAAAAAACCAACTTTTTTACTATTGAGGTGAAGAATAAGCTATCTGACGAAAAGTATTCACCGTAACCTACATACATTTGATTTTTGCAAAACCAAAGATGATTATTCAATCGCGTCGCTGAACACTGTGTTTGGATCTAAAATTAAAGATGTCTATTATGGTTTATACTTTCTCTTAATTAATTTTGTGATTTTACGTATCGTGTGTGCGTAACTATAGATGATAGTCCAATTCATTTAAGTGTCCCACAAAGTTACTGTCTTTCGCTTCTATTAGTCAGGCCGCGAGCGCCACACCTCCGCAGGCCTTACCGGCCTACCATACCATGATGCTCACTTGCACTGAGGTTAGCTGGCAGAAATTTGTACGATGATTAGGGTTAGATAGATAGATAGATAAGTTCTTTCTTAGCACACAACACAAAAGTACATAGCAAACACATTAAAATTACACACAGAGAAAAACAAAATACAAATAAAATAAAAAAAAAATAATAATACAAATGATAAAATGAAAAACAATAACAAACAAAAGTCGAGTCCGCTATTTCCTACTTCGTGTGGGCAAAATTTATGTATGGCTCGGCACCGCGTTTGGTATCGGTGGCTAGGTACAGTGCTGTGTGACTAAAAGGCCACAGCTCAGCATATGCTACAAAATGTTAGCGCTAGGGCAGCGTTAAGCTTTACACCAGCAAGTGGGACGCCGTTGTATGTTTTTGCTTGCAAGTCATGCTTACGGAAAAGGCGGCGGTGAGGTAGCGGGAGAAAATTCTCCCTCTCGAGTTCCACAGCTCGGTCGTCGCAGACATTTTTTGTGCCCAGGACTACAGGCCTGCATAACCGGGGGCGTGAAGACGGTGGGAGGGCTGCTCGCCGTCCTTACAGAAGGCACTAGAGAGTGCCTTCCATATGTAAAGTGGAGTAACCCCATTTGCATCTCAAATCTGACAAACACAATCAATGATTTTTGAGAGGAGCTGAGACCAGTCCACGAACAACGAGGCTCTACTCTGAAAATATTCAACAAACCACTCTAAAAGAAATCATAATGAGACGGAGTGATGTAGAGAGATGAGAGTGATCGAGAACGCATAACTTGGAACAAAAAGCAACAAGAAGCTTAACATTAGGGTGCATAGTGGCTCCACAAAGAATTTTAGGGCCCAGGACGGCTTTATCTTGAAGTACTAGCAGATGAAGTTTAGAGGCTAAGAAAAATAAAATTTAATTCAACACCCTGTAATTACTTATCTGACTTGCTTGGTGTGGAGAAATAACGTTATACACTTTCCAGATTACCTATTACAGGATAATAAGTACTTATAAACGTACTCATGAAATCTATTAGTATGCCAATAAGTTTTGAACTTTATGTTAAGTTACATAAAAACACAAGGCGAGCGAAGCCGCGGGCAAAAGCTAGTATACACTAAAATCAAACATACGTAAATTACTATTATAATAGATGCAACAAAAAATATTGTTCGTAAAAAGCTAAGTACGTGTAGTATAATCGATGGGTTATGGTTTTGATCTCTTGAGGAGATCATAACCACAAATCGACCTTTCACAGATATTTAAAAAAATAAACTATTACTTCAATTCTCAGAAACTCCGATACAAATGTTACGACTGGGTGACGTAAAAGATTTTTTATAGATGTTGGCTGTCAGCGGAGAACCTTGAGTGCCGTTTCCTTAGCACATCATGTTTCCTGGTACCTAACAGCGATATCAGATGGCAAATTTCATAAAAATAGAAAATAAAATTACACTTAAATAGAAAATATGCTGCAGTTTCAACAGGTGTGGAAATAATCGAAAATTACTTTTGAATGAAAGTAATGGTGTGAACGATAGTTCTGTAGAAATAGTACAAATTACGATTGCAACTGTCTACCATGAAAGCTGATGTTCTGGAATGACAGCTGTCATGTTATCAGACATAGGACTATAGTTTTCTAAGGCTAAGAACCTCAACAGGTTAAACCTACCCCTCTATGCCACTACCAACAACGCCAGCGCAGCAGGTGAGAACTCGGAGAACGCGGTGGGTTCAATATACCTGATTTTCTCCAAACTCACTAATATGACATTGTCTGGTCTGATTTTGCAGCAGTTTAGGGTAAGGTAACCGGTTCTTGCTAAGAAACTTAATGCACCAATAAATTGAACCAAACCTATAAACGTCGAGTCATAAAGCTCGCCTGACAAATCGTCGCCACTGCCACAATTGACGAACGCGCCCAGACAAGCAAACATTATACCTCATCGAGAACTAAACAAATCGGTTAGGATCATAGGTTTATATTTAGTGTATGATAGTCGCATCGCCGCCGTGTCGCCGCCGCGTCGCGTCGCCGTCGTCGACTCACAGCAAACATTAACGGACGGCGCCTATGGTCATCAAAATAAATATTACTTCACACGCATTACTGTACTGTTTATGTCACAGTTAGGTGAATCATGGACACTCTCCCGATCCAGCACGCATAGCATGAATAAGGAACTTAGAGAGTGATGGCAAATGAAAACACTAACCACGTCCTGCTTGTTGGAAATCAGAGCAAAGTGCTTAAGGAGGCGCCTCGATTTCATTTTTGTGGAAAGGTTAAAGCTGTATTGTTCCAGGGTGCAATAGTAATTTAAAAGTACTATTCTATGAATGAGCAGTATTGTTGATTTGTATTAGACCACAAATGTAAAATAAACAATGCCGACACTTTCTGAGGTTTTCGCGGTTACTACACAAATGCGTCTGTTCGATGTAGAAATCGAATATTAGTTTTAAGCAAATACGTCTTTGTTATAAGTCTATAGATGGCGTTGTATTGTGTGACTGAATCGCGATATGGTTTGTTGCAGAACTTGTTATACAATGTCAATGTTAATAAATTAAAGTTGTTGTATTGAGCAAATGGTGTTCATTACGTTATTAAATTCCACCGAATGAACATAAGGTCCATCGGTCCGGATGATTTTTGCAGTCAGTGACAGCTATTTCAGGTCGTAGGCAGAGTGCCATCTGTCTTCTACAGCAAAGCGGTGGAATATTTATATTCAGACTCAGGATTAACTGAATATCAACTCAAGAGCTATCAGCGCCCCCTGGCGGAGTAAAATACACTGGAACAGGAGAGTGATAATAGTGAGTGCAGTCAGTAATTTAAAATATAAAGTGGACTTATAAAACTGTGAGTACAATTTTAATTCTAAGTGTTAAAGACTTGTAAAAATTTAACATCAATGCATGAACTTAGAAAATTTTGAAGATATAAATTTGGAACTTAGAATAATTTGCAAAAAAGTGAAGAGACGGGGAGGGGAATCTATGCCCGATTTTGGTTCGAGTTAAAGTGCAGTTAAAACACTTAGAATATTTTCTACATTTGAGACTTATACGGAAATTTAGATCTGTTTGACATAGACGAATCTGGTCAGTTTCATCAATATGGAAGCACATAATAGAGTATTAGAAAACCTCAAAATTCAAATAGAAAAAGGGTTCATTAATTACAAGAAGTCTCCAAAGGAGAGAATTAATGAAGATTATATCGAAGCCAGATTGGATATACTGGAGAAACAGTTTAATAATTTTACAGTAAAGCACGAAGAATTAATTCTACAATATGGTGGTCAAGAATTGAATTCGACAGACTATATTAAAAAGGATATGTTTGACAGTGTTTTAGATAGTTTTCTAACTTATAAGACTGAATTAAAAAATACATTATCTAAGGTTAAATCACATTTATGTAAATTGCAGGATGCTTCACCCAACGGTTTAGATAGTTTATCTAAGGCCCAAACCCATAAAATGTCTATGGCCAAATTACCAAAAATTTCTATCCCCAATTTCAGTGGTAAGTACCACGAGTGGTCGACCTTTCGAGACTTGTTCGTGTCCTTAGTTCATAAAAACACCGGTCTCGACGATGTACAACGTTTACACTATTTGAGATCGATGTTGTTGGGTGAAGCAGATCAGACACATACCTATTACAGAATTAAATTATGAAAAGTGTTGGAATATGTTAAATAGTCGCTATAATAATAAACGATTTGTGGCAAACTGCATTCTCAAGCGTCTACTTAATCAAAAATCTCTCTCAGTAGAGTCATCCAGTGCCATCAAAGAAATTTTAGATACTACAACGGATTGTATACATGAGTTATCGACTCTCAAGATTAAAGTAGACACTTGGGATATAATAATACTTTATTTGATTAGCTGGAAGTTGGACTCCGAAACCCGTAAAAATTGGGAAATGCAGGTAAGTCAATCCGGAGAGGAGCTACCCACTTTCAGGGCATTTCAGAACATTTTGGAAACACGATTTAGAGCCTTAGAATTTGTTGACACAAAGTCAGATAAAGCTAAAAACAGTAACAATAAAGTATTGCATGCTGTTTCCAAAGGGTCCTGTCCACATTGTTTTGATAGTCACACCTTGTGGAATTGTAAAAGGTTCTTTAACGAAGACGTTGATCAACGGCGTCGTATAGTCAAGTCACTCAGTTTATGTTTTAATTGCCTTCGCCCAAATCATACTATTTTTTATTGTCGCGCTTCTAATAAATGTCGTATTTGTCATAAAAAACATCACTCACTATTACACCATACTTAGGACACAAGTAGAGATATCAGTTCTTCGCACATCAGTAAAGAAAATGATACACCGTCGGTTTTTAATTCAGCTCAAAATGAAACCGTGCAAGCATCCAAAATCACAACCCATTTCTCTAAAAATATGAATACTCAAGTGTTGTTAGCTACAGCTATTATAAAAGCTGAATCACGAAATGGGTCTACTGCACCCTTAAGAGCACTACTGGATCAAGGGTCTCAGGCTTCCTTTATCACGGAGGCTGCTGTTCAGCTTCTGCAACTAAAAAAGACAGCAGTTAAAACAACTATCTCAGGCATAGGTGGTGGTCAGAGTGGGGCAACCTCTAGGTATGTGGTTACAGTTAAAATTCAGTCACTCCGCAACCCCACATTTAGCTTAAAAGTTAAAGCTCATATATTGAGTAGGGTAACGTCCGTTTTACCCGAACGGAATTTTACTGTGGTTAATTGGTCGGACCTCAGTAAGATGGACTTAGCTGATCCATATTTTAATACACCTGGCAAAATATATATATTTTGTTAGGATCTGAGGTCTATTGTAGAGTCTTGAAAGAGGGTCTGATGAAGGATCCAAGTGGGAAAACAATAGCTCAAAATACATACCTGGGCTGGGTAGTTTCGGGAAAAGTCAGTGGTGGAGATCTATTACAATCTTGTCACAATGTGGTGGTAAGGATGCATGCCCACGTACAAGAAAATGATGTTAAGAAAATTTTGGGAAATTGAGACAGAGCCATCGTGTGGTAAGCATATTTTATCTCCTGAGGAACAAGACTGTGAGAACCACTTTGCTGCTACCACACGCAGAGATGAATGTGGTCGTTTCATTGTAAAACTTCCTTTTAAGTCTTGTGAACCACCGCAAGGAACTAAAGAAATAGCAAAAAAAAGATTGGTTAGCCTTGAAAGAAAGCTATCAAAAGATGATGGACTTAGAGATCAAAGAAGATGAAATTACTAGAGTACTTGGACTCATCTGGAATCGCTGTAATGATGAGTTTCATTACACAGTGTACTTACCTTCAATTACTTCGTCTTCGTTACCATCTCCATCTATAACTAAAAGAAATGTTATATCAGAAATTGCACGATTATATGATCCGCTAGGTTGGATTGCACCGTGTATAATTACCGCCAAGATATTCATCCAGAAGCTCTGGATCGCTGGTATGAACTGGGACGACGAGCTGTCACTGAATCTTTTAAAAGAATGGCAATCTTATCGCATGAAATTACATGACTTTAACCAATTTAGAATTCTAAGGTGAGTTCAAAGAAATGACGTTGATCGTATAGTGGAGTTGCATGGTTTCTCGGATGCGTCGAGTGTGGCATATCCTGGAGTCATATATATCAGAGTAATCGATTCTAATAAAGTTGTTCATTCCAATTTGGTTACTTCAAAGGCGAGAGTTGCTCCGATCAGGCAAGTGTCAATCCCAAGGCTTGAATTGAGTGCGGTCTTAGATACGAAATTGTTGCCGGAGTCAATATTTCAAAGAAGTCGCTGGAAGACTTTCATCGCTAATAGGACCTCGGAGATCCTTAGTGTTCTTGATTCATCTCAGTGGCATTATGTTCAAACAAAAGACAATCCAGCAGATAGTGCCTCTCGGGGTATTGATCCTAATTCATTTTTAACTGATACTCTCTGGAAAAACGGGCCTGAGTTTGGCCCAATGAAGTCATTGAGTACACCAGACCGAAGTCTATAATGACTAAGTTGGAACAAAAATCTATAAAGGTTCACATTATGACTGACACTAAAGATAATCCAACTGAGGAGATATTGTTTAGATTTTCATCACTTCGCAGATTGGTCAGAGTACTTACCTGGTGTAGAAGATTTCTGAAAGTTAGAGATGTTCATAATAAAGGCGCAAAATTACCACCCTACCTCAAGGCTCTAGAAATAAAAACCACGATGGAGGTTTGTCTTCGGCAAAGTCAGCAGGTGTGGTTCCAATCAGAAATTAAATTGATTAAAGCTAAAAAGGATTGCAGCAAAGGTAGCTTAGTTTCTTTGAACCCGTTTATAGATAGCAAGGACTTGGGTGGTCGTATTAACAACTCACTTTTGGATAACGATACAAAACACCCTATTATAGTCTCTCACCAATCAAATTAGGAAAATTAATTGTAGCCGATGCCCATGAAAAAGTATTGCACGGTGGACATCGGTTAACACTGAACTTTATACGGTCTAAGTACTGGATAGTAAAAGTCAAAAATCTGATCAAAGCACACATACACAGTTGTGTACCGTGTATTAGACACGCAGCAGTGATCAGGAATTAACAAATGGGTCAGTTACCGACATGTCTAGTTACACCGAGCAAACCTTTTCTCAATTCAGGTGTGGATTATGCAGGGCCCATTCAAATCAGAACATCAAAAAGTCGGGGACATAAATCATATAAAGGTTATATATGCCTTTTTGTATGCATGGCAACCCGTGCGGTTCATATTGAAGCAGTATCTGACCTGACCTCTCGTGGTTTCCTTTCAGCTTTTAAGCGTTTTGTCGCCAGACGCGGTCATTGTGCTAATATCTGGAGCGACAACGGCACAAATTTTGTAGGTGCTTCAAGAGAGCTTAAAGCAATGTTTATTGATGAGAATGCTTCTCTGGTGCGAGAAATAGCGGCTGCATAGGCAAATAATGGCACAGTGTGGCATTTTATTCCACCCACTCTCCAAATTTCGGCAGTCTCTGGGAAGCCGGAATAAAAAGTACGAAGCATCATTTAAAGCGGGTGATAGGTAATTCCACTCTTACTTTCGAAGAGTTATCTACAGTTCTGACTCAGATAGAGGCATGTTTGAATTCAAGACCTCTATCAAAACTTGATACTAATTCCACAGACCCGACACCATTAACCCCAGGACATTTTCTAGTGGGACAGCCAATAGTAACAGCTCCGGATTATAATATTGAGTGCACACCAATGAACCATTTGAGGCGCTGGCAATTAACTCAGAGAATGTTACAACAGTTTTGGAGACGTTGGTCTCAAGAATATTTAAGTAGCTTTCTACAAAGAAACAAGTGGGCTCATCGTCGACGTAATTTTGAGGTTGGGGATGTTGTTCTTGTCAAGGAAGACAACTTGCCGCCGACTAAGTGGTTGTATGGAAAGGTAGTCGAATCACACCCGGGTAAAGATGGTTTGGTAAGAGTTGTAACTCTTAAGTGTAATGATTGCCTTATTAAACGTCCAACTTCGAAGCTGTGCATCTTGCCGACAAATTATAACTTTTATAACTAATTACTTAATGTCACTATTCTGTTTGTTTTGCATGTTAATTTAATTTATTTTTTTTAATATACAGTCTGCTCAATATCCATAGCTAGTTTTAAGTACATATATACATATATGATATCCAACGTAGATCAATGTATAAAAGGAAAACTGCATAGTGTCATGTGTAGGTATTTGTAGTAGTATGTTTTATAAAATTCAAGAATATCAACAAATACAATATTTATTATAAGTAGATTTGAAGTTTATATTGAGTACAACACATGTTTTAATTGATTGTACGAGTATGTTTCGTGCACTAGGGATGTATATCGACTGCTTATCTGTTTAAGTGCAGAAAGATTCAAGGTGGGCGGTTGTAAAGGACTAGGTCCTTGGTGGGCGGAATGTTCGATGTAGAAATCGAATATTAGTTTTAAGCAAATACGTCTTTGTTATAAGTCTATAGATGGCGTTGTATTGTGTGACTGAATCGCGATATGGTTTGTTGCAGAACTTGTTATACAATGTCAATGTTAATAAATTAAAGTTGTTGTTTTGAGCAAATGGTGCATTTTCATTACGTTATTAAATTCCACCGAATGAAAAGCGTCTAAAAAAAATTTTAAGGTTACATTAAGCAACTATGGTCAAAATATAAAGTTAAGTTCTTAAGTCAAAGCAAATCATTTTTTACACCCAGATTAAGCAGAGCCTTAAATGATTTATTTTTAGATATAAACTGGTTCTATCCTATGGCGTAGCTAAGGATTTAAAGAAGCAGATGCCCTCAGCTCAATTCGGAGCGATAGAAAAGGAAAAAAAAAAAAAAGGACTGGGAGAGCCTCTGTGCGACAAAAGACAAGGTGGATGCTGGAGACATCAAACCCATTTCTGTGTGCCTAGGCTACAGTTCACACCACCTCAGCAGCCGCTAGCCGTCTAACTGTTGCCCTAGCAGAAGAAAATTCAAGATGCCCCCAAACTATAAGCAGCAGTCACTAAGATTGGTCAACTCTGGTCAGGGTACCTACCATTAATCACCTTTCGAGGGGTTATCAGAGAGATTATCCTCGATTACCTAGTTAAGTCCTGTTCTAAAATAAAAGTTTATGTTAATTTTAGTTTTTGATTAGAGTAATTTAAAAGAATCATAGGCTGCTAGTTCTATTTTGCTTACGCATGTGTGTTATCTTCTCAGCAGTCACACTTGGCATTTTGCGCTGAAGTATTGCCATGATAGAATGGTACTTAGAGAGCTACTTGTTGGTCTTTTTATCGAGTTTCGAAGATGTTAGGCAGACAATTGCGTTGAAGAAGCAATTGCGTTGCTGTGGTTCATCTACATGTTTTCAGGCATATCCTGTCGGGACGTAAAGGAATCATGTTTCACTGCACATCTCTCCCATCTTAATTTCTGTCACCCTGGTACATCCAAAATATAGAAATTTCATTTTTCTTGCAAAGAAAAATTTCTCTATGACATTCGAGGTTATGTCCTGGAAGTATCTAACGTACATTTAAATACATAAATAGTGAACGTATTCCTTAAACAGAACTTTTACATCGACAGTGTCTAGCGAATTGCAAAAGCGAGCTTTATAAATAGATCTCAAGTTGTTCTCCCACAAACAACTAATTCTAGTTAATGGCTAGTTTAGGCAAATCTATTATAATCGTACAAGTGTAAACCGGTATAACCAGAGAACGCTGCAAAAAGAACTCTTGGCAGATTTTATAAATGACTAACAAATTAACCAGAATCAGTGATCTATTCGACCACACCGATTTCCTGGAGTTGTTATCATTTCCATTTAATATACTAATGCCCATACTGCGCTTTTGGCAATGGTATATTATTCGTAGTAATCTATAAGGGGTAGGTATTATATGTATACATAGGCAGATGAGAGGCATACTGCGAACAAAGTTTAGACTGCAACGGCTGGAGTTTTGAACTACGAATAATATAGGGTCGGGTACAGATTTTATTCCTAGTGTCTCTTTTTGGTGCAACTTCTCGCAGCTCCGTTTGTTCAGTCATTGCGTTAAGCATCTAACACTATGATCCTCTGTTAAGTCAAGCTGGAGTCACTTGTTCCTGTCCGTTTCGGCAAGAGACTCATCGCCAATAACGTGGGACTAAATACGACTGGTGAAATGTAAAAGGAAAATGACGTGACATATATGTATCTATTTATTAATTATATGACATTTATTTCATAGGAAAGTTTATGACTATTCGTCCATTTCAACTACCGATTGTATTGTGCTTTATCAATCTGCTTATTGATAAAGCACAATACAATTCGCTACATCAGAGATAATATCCTTGACTTGTAGAAGTTCAAAGACGAGGTCACCAACAAAACAAAGTGCTATTAAATAAACAACAACAAAGTTCGAAGCGCCCGCGCCCGTACCAGCCGCACCCAAACATGCTGAGTTCATCCAAACAGCTAACACACACACACTCGTTTAAAAGCAATGTAAACAGGGGCTCAGCATCGCACAAACGTAGCGGTATCAACAGGGACGCTACTATTTCGGCAGGTGACATTACGATTGTGATTCACCCTGGGAAATCCCAGCAAAATGATAGGGCTGGCACTCTCATGTATTCGAAAAAGATTAAAAGGTTTTATCGCAGCCCTTGCATTTATTATTTTGATATTAGATCAAAATATGATTTTAGTAAAGTTTTGATTCAAAGTTATGCTTTTTTTTATACCACTGAGGTGGCAGACAGTCATAGGCCCACCTGATGGAACATGGTCACCGTAGCCTATGGACGTTTGTAACTGTAAATGGTATAAAATATATGATTAATATAATAGTAAACATAATGTTATATTTACTATTTGAATACGCATCAATAAACAATCATCTCCTGTTCCTCTTGCATCAACTATTACTTTAGCAGCCGACAATAACACAGGGTCTTCGTGACTAATCAATTTGGAAAATCCTAATATTAACGCAGGGCTGTGATACGTTATAGTAACTTATTCTTTAAAAGAAAACCTGTATTAAGTCATTAATACCTACTTTAGATTTGATAACTTCATTAAATATATTATATATTGAAGCGCTCGTGGCCCCGCGGTCTCAGTGTTCTGTAAACTTTCCCTATGGCTGGTCCTCGGATGGGTGACCTTTACATTTGGGTGGCATTTACATTTGCGAGCGTTTCCGTGCTTCGGAAGGCACGTTAAGCAGTTGGTCCCGGTTGCCAGTAAAATGGCAGTCGTTAAGCCTGGTTGAAAGCCTTATGGGCGGCATGAAAATTTTCAACAGTAGGTAGCCACAACCTGCGTCTGTCTATTTCCATACGGCAATGGGCTCACCACCTATTACGTGGGACAGGAATCCACACGGTGAAAAGTGGGCATATAATATGCCTCTGCCAGCCCTTCGAGGATAAGGCGTGATGGATATTTATAAATATGTTCTCAAGCAATAGGATACTGATTTTACGGTAAATTTTTGACAATAACGGTAACGTTATGTTCTGCACTAATATAATTTGAAATTCTGTGCTAGAACGCAGAGTATTTAGATTTGTGTCAACCCTGTGAGTCAAACTTCATCAAGCGCACAGTTCGTGGTTTCGTGCGTCAATGCCCCAAATACACGATACAGTTCGCGGTTAAACGCTCGTTCTTCCGTATGTCACAATTCATTAACCATCCACTTCTGATGAGTGTGATGCCAACTATTTTGTTTTGGTGCTACTTAGAACGTATGACATGTTTTTGTAGCTGTGTCAGAATTCACTTCAAAGACAATGTCCTGGAAAAAAGCAACCATGGAGAAAGCATTACGTAGCCGCAACTTCTGTAAAATTAAGATTTGTACTTAACTAAGTTGAATAAGACAATGAAAATTGTGAACATGATCGAATGCTAAAAGCTTCTCTGGAACTCAACCCATTTAAATGGAAAACAGCTCAAATGATAGAACTTGTTTTCTATGGATGAAATGAAACCGCATACTTATACGAATTAAAAACGGAGATGATAAAACTATGACCACATTAAATATGCACGGTAGAAAATGACGATCGATTATAACTTGAGAAGATGATATTTGCCCAATTTATCGACATTTATAATTACTGCTCCACTCTCCAGGGCAGTAGTGTAATGATATATAGCCTTCCTCGATAAATGAGCTATCCCACACAAAAGGAATTTTTCAAATCCGACCAATATTTTCCTGAGATTAGTGTGTTGAACTAAACAAACAAACAAACACTTCAGCTTTATATATTAGTATGAATATGAATATATTCTAAGACTAACATACCTAATTACTGAAAAACTAAACCTGCTCATAAAACCACCATGGAGCCACCCTCAATTTCTAGGCGAATATCTAGTCTAGGCTGGCACTGTTCCAGCACCAAGTTTATTACAATCTTCACAAAAATAACAAAGAAACCACCTTCAATTGTACGGCAAGAAACCTTTTCTAGAACTTATTTAGATGAGCAAGCCCTAAGGTCGATGCACTTATAATAACGAATCATCGGATTTTCCGTTCCAATAATATTCCACTGGTTTTCATTGCCATACGGACCTGTTATGTTTACTGGAAATGTGGTTAGAGCGAATAATAAGACAGTCATCATAATCAATACGTAACTAAAACTTTAAGTGATATGTGCTAATCTGCACGTAGTTTAATATAGTCTCTAGGAAAATAATTGAAGGACGATTACTCATTAGTTTGAGATCGTACGACCAAAATATGATAAGTATATTTTTTTCTCGTTGCTAATTATTCTTCTACACAGCCAAAACTATAATTAAAATTTTTGAAAAGTTAGAATTCGCGAAACATTGATATTTTATTGGTACTTTACATGCCATTGTGTGAATGAAAATAGACTGACCAAGAAAATTTATGCGGTGAGAGTAAATGGGCAATCTGGTAAGGGTCGACCTCGACGTACATATACCGATCAAATTGAAGATCTTTTGACAAAAGGCCAGGTCAAGAGTACCCTTATTCGGCGAGCGTGTATGAAAACAATTATGAAAGTTGACGAAGCGAAAGTTGTATGCCAGAATCGTAGCAAGTGGAAAGCCATAGTCTCTGCCTACCCCGATGGAAGACAGGCGTGATGATATGTATGTATGTATTTACATGCCACTTTACGAGTGGAACTAAAGTTAGTTAAGAATTTTTAATTAAAATACCAAATAATTTTATTTTAACGGGAATACTTAAATCCTTAAATACAAGACCCGAAAGTCAACCGTAAATCTCCAATCAAAATCAAATCAACGAGGCTTGCCGTTCTTGTTTGGGGTACATATAATTTTACATCTTAGTTGCTACTTACCAAACTGGTAGAAGTTGTATGTCATTAAGAAACGTGTTTAGTTTCGTATTAGATTATTCTTAATTGCTTTTCAGTTTTTAGTTTGAAAATGAGGTACAACAAACAAATGCTACTTAGATTTGAACAAAATACCTGATAAGCTGTACTAAACATAAATTAATTAAAACATTATTAGAAGAAATGCAATATTCCAAAACGTAGTGTTGTGTGAGCTACCGATGACGTAAAAACATACAAGTAGTTTAACCCTGAGACGTGTGTTAGACTGCCGAAGAATATTCAAATCTAAATCTGCGCTGTGTTAATAGTGTCAATACGAGGTACATTATATTAGGCTAAGAAAATAGTAATATAGCTCTGGATGCAACAGGATGCGTATTTTGTGATGTCGGTCGCAATAGCGACCCAGCGGTTCCAGATAATAGGTAGAACGCTTGGGACTGGTAATTGTAGAGAGTCAACAAAGTGCGTGCCAAAAGAGCTCACGTAAGTAAAGCGTCATCTCCCAACGATTCAGTTCATATAGCCAAGAGGCTGGAGTAGCTGGAGGGACCATGGGCTGGAGAAGGAACCTGTCCGATTCATAGTGTGAAAGTTAAAGTAAGTAATATTTTAAGAGATGGCGATAAGTCCACTGGTAATGATCATAATCGCAGATTTGCTTCGTGAATTTAATCAAATCAAGTCAAGGTATTGTAACATTGTGACCACTGCCTCATCCTGCCTCCGTCAAATATTTCTTTTATTCCAGTACATAACATACATAAAAGCGCCTTCTAGGGACAGCTGCTCATTTTAGTTGGTCAAGTTAACATTCGATACCGCGTCGAAATGCGTAAACGTTCAAAGGTTGCCCACGGTCCTACACAGAGCGCGTGAAACTTTCTTTATAAATAGACTAGCGGCCCGCCCCTTTTCCTCACGGATGGCAAAAACGTTTCCGCGGAAATAGCTAAAATAGTACCGTGGAAATTTCTCAGGGGTAGAAATTAGCCCATAGTCTGCTATGGCCAGCGCTTCTGAAGAGTATTTTATATTTCTATACCATTATTTATTTTTCCCAAGGGAATTTTCCGTACAAAAGGCAGTTTTTTGAGCTGTAAAGGTTATTTTCAGTATTCAGTATTTAGGTTATTTTCCTGAAAATATGTTTAGCTGTGTGAAATTTAATAGATTATAGAGCTTCCCAGTAAACAACATTTAATGTACGCTGTAAATCTTGTGTGCATACCTGTGAGGTTCGCTAATTTTGTTCAGCAAAACGCTGTGAATGTCCGGCGCTCGATTCCATTGCACGTAATAGCGATGCGTATTCCATTTAACATGCAAGTCGATTTTCATTATCAAATAAGGATTCTCCTATTCGACCTATTTTGGTTGTCCTCGCCTGTTAACTATTTTTAAATGACGATTAAAATGTAGTGAAGAATTTCAACTTGTTTTGGTAGGGTTCGGGTAGTTCAGTGGCTAGAACATTGCCCTGGTTAGGCAAAGGTCACGGGTTCAATCTCCGTCTCGAACTAAGTTGTCTTTTATCACTTTAATAAAAATTTAGGAAGATTGGTTACCTAGACTTACTGACCGACGATTAACATCTAGCCGGGCGATGTTACCTTTGCATGTTACTTTTAAAAAAGAAAACATTAATCATATTTTTTTAATAAAGTGAAAAAAGACAATTCGGGGATTGTACTCGTGACCTTTGCCTAACTAGGGCAATATTCTAGCCACTGAACTACCCGAACCGTATCGAACCAAGTTGAAATTCTTCACCATATTGTAATCGTCATTTAAGAGTATGACCATTAATCATATACTAAACTTCTTCTTGGATTTTATTGGACCTTTCTCGTATAGTCACGAAAAGATAAAATTTCAAGCCTTCATGGTGTGGTCCTTTCCTGGAAAGTATTTGGTGTAATTATGACGTGAAAAGGTGGCAAAGGTCACTTCACGTTTAAAAAATGGTAATGTTTAAAAGGCACAAGTCACACGCGTTGCCATTAACACCGCATTATACCATGACGAAACAGTTGTTACAGTAAATTGTACTCAATTATGTGGGTACACGCAAGCGGCGTCACGAAACAGCAGTTAACCCCGCCACGTCATAGTCGCAGCGTGACGTCACCGACGCCCTATATCAAATAACCAGTTAGTCGGTCAAATTAAAGGTTATCACACACCAGAACGGACTAATCTATGTATAAACATAATCAGGTTAGTTAAGTCATTTAGAACTCAAAAATGGCTGAACGTCTTTGGTATGTTGGACTTGTCTTCGCCTCGGATAGAGCCCCGGTTAAAACATCGTGAAATGCAAGGCAAGCAATTAATTTTCTCATACATTTTCTTTGCACGGCTACGACGCAGGTAAATCTATCATCTTAAAATGTCATAATTATCCAACAACCAATTAAAGCGAACCTCAAAAGTCAAAAATTTAGGAACGAAGAATTAATGCAAAGACGAAAAAATTATATTTAAACAAAAAAAAGCTGGAATTGTTAACTATATTAGTTTCAAATGATTGGGCAAGCGTCATCATAAATCGTAAACTTATAGGTGCAATTCTCACATCACATTCGTAAAGTGTAACTTAACTAAATAGCGGTAGATATAGGTATATTTCATTAGGTTCGAGCGTTGCTTGATACCTAAGCGGTCTAAAGCAATTTCTCCAGACTGGGACAGGTAAGATTCGAATTCCGGGCGATCTCGTGAAATTTTATCCAAATTATATTAATGAAGATCTACTAGCCTTGGTTATTATGTAACTTAAGCAGATTCGAAGATGTCTGACTAACTCACTATGCAGATGCAGTTATAAAAAAACTAAATTCGTAAGTAACGGGTAACTTAATTACACTTTTCGAAAAAAAATACTGGTTTTACCCGCATGGTGTTGGTACACGTAGGAATATGGGGATTCCATGTTACTTCTTAAAACATCCGTTAAAATCGATCCTGCAATTTCAGAAATTAGCCGAAACAGACATAAAATAACAATGTTTTTTATATAATAACCGTATTTGCTTTCATATTATGCATTTACAGACTAGCTGTAAATTTGGAAATACAAACAAACACGATAGGTATATGAACGTACGATGATAATTTATATAAAAAATGTAGTCAATTGACTACAATAATCATCTTCTTCTCTCTTCATCTTAATTTATTCCCAGTTATTGCCAACTCACCAGGTTTGGAGCCTGGAGTACGCTTTTATTGGCTACAAGAAGCAGCCTGGTTTAACTTTTTATTTTCAGCCTCGTTGGGGGCAACTACTGTCTGACCTCAAACATGCCTGGGTGCCTCGTCCTGTTATCAGCAGGTGCACCGATGACGTCACTTAGGTTCCGAAGTTCTTGATAGAGCCCCTTACACTCTCAGTCAAATAACTACAATAAAATTGTAGGAATATCAATAATATAGCAATCTCTATCTTTACAGTGTGTTAAATACCAATTCGTTTCAACAAAAACAGAGATGCTTGTAAGAAATATACTATTCTGTGTATAATTTCATTACTTCAATGGTTCAACCATCCACCGATAAAAAGAAGCACCAACTCTGAAATACTCTACCCCACTGGCTAGCCAGGTTTTAGTTTTAGGGGGGGGTTTTCCAATACTGGTAATAATGTGTACATTTTTGGATAGATCGAACAATAATCTAAGCATTCTAAATTAGATTTTGGATGCGATAGGGTCCTGCCTACATCTTCGGAGTCCAAGCCAGCTTCACCATCAAGTAGTTGCTGCTGACTAACAGACGAGGAAATCGCGAAGAAAAGGAAAATTCGAGACATAACCCTGTACCAACCCGTCTGGCCAGCGTGGCTTAGTAAGGCCAAACCATCCCAATATGAGGGCACAAACAAGAACAAACAAGAAAAGGAGCCCGGTTCTTGGCACCTACCGCGCTGTTCTTGATTACGGTAGTGACTGCGGGAGAGAGGGGAGCCAAGAATCTGTGGGCTTCGGGAGGCTACTATACCCGATTGACTCTGGCAACCTATGGAAATACCCTACGGCTGGACGAGCGCCTTACCGAACTTGAGGTAGAACTGGGTAGCATACAATGGCCCATATTGAGTTAATTCAGCTCCAATGAAAGGGGGAGGACACACTACCCCCTCCTTTAAGCGACCTTTTCTACGTTCGGAAAGGTGATGGAAGGCATTCCCCGAGTGATTTTTTCATGAATGACAGCGTTGTGGAAGCAGCAGTGTGTCAGCTCGGGAAGTATACTTAATACTGAAGCTCACCGATAGGGATTCATGAACACCTCCAGTGTAATCCAGTAAATGCCTCGACCTTGAGAAGCACTGACGTGGTAGTTGCGTTGCGTGGTAGATAGCGACAGCATTATGCGTACTACTAAGGCTCACTGCAATGTTGTAAGGGAGGTGCTTTACCGCCAAAGTGGGACTACAACAATACAGTGAAATTGTTATATTTTATGAAATTAATATTGTGAAATTGGTAATATAGGAGCTTATTAACTTTTTCGAGTCGCAGAGGTTCTTTTTGATAAATTCTAACTTTAATAAAAAGCCCCACAGAAAATGGACTTGGTTTGATGAAGCTCTGACAAGGTCACAAGGAACGAGATAGACTTTTGCTTTTAGACCTACACGAGCAGACTGCTGCGTGAAAATACTGCGGTGGTTATCAGCATCCACGGTCTTGAATGGAGGAGTAGAAGTAGGAAAGTAGACACCGGGCGCTGAGAACAGAACACAGACAGACGCTCGGATGATGTTAATATCGTTAACATTCTGGGGTTGACCCCCATAAACTCCCCTCCCCCTTGGCTACGCCCGTGCTCTACCCTATCCAAAAACCATCGGAGACGGTATACATATGGTGAAAATCCATACTAATATATAAAGCTGAAGAGTTTGTTTGTTTGGTTGAACGCGCTAATCTCAGGAACTATTGGTCGGATTTCAAAAATAATATTTTTGTGTAGGGTAACCCATTTTTCGAAAAAGGCTATATATCATTATGCTACTACCCTGGATAGCTAAGCAGAATCATAAATGTTGATAAATCGGGAACTTTTTTTGATTTATTGTAGATTTATAAGCGACGGGATTAAATAGGTGCGACGGAAGTTCGAAATATGTCACGGGTGAAGCTGTGGGGTCACCTAGTTCCTTGATAAAATGATAAAAATACTTTGTCTTACGATTCGATTTCCGACAAATAAATAAATTGGGACAACTCACACAACGCTATCTGATTCCAAACTAAGCAGAGCTTGTACTATGGTAACTAGATAACTGATAAACATACTTATATATTTCTAAATACATACATATTATACATAAATAACACCCAGACACAATAAACAATCGTGCTAATAGGTCTATACATATTAGCACGATGACGGTAATATACATATTATATATTATAGTAGATACATACATAGTTGCTCTAATCCAAGACATTTTTGAAAAAAATGTACTCCCAATCATCTTCTAGGATCTTCGTCTCTACATTGTAGGAATCTGTCATGTTAGATGGAAACTTTCTGAGTCTGACATAAAACTACCAGATGATAATGCTACTTATAACAGCGTAACGACGAAAAATTCTTAATGTAAAGTACTTAAGTGCTACTAACATTACCTGTAGCGACAGTCGTAGGATTAGCGGACATGTTGTAAGTCACGCTCAATATATACTATCGTTCATAGACACTAGGTAGTAACGCCATCCACTCTTGTTTATATTCTTCTTTACTGTATAGAGGTCACTATGCACTCAACTGAGTACTCAAAAACCTATGCAAAGGTTGCATAGACTGTTTATAAACGCTGCTGCAAAACGCAGGACAGTCTTAAATAGGTCACAAAAATGTTTATATTCGCAGGACATTCCAGGTGTTATGCCTAGGATCGCTGGGGTACGGACGTACGGTCCCCGCGAACACCCGACACCGACTGGGTCGGCTCTATCCGCCCCCGTTGGGATGGGGAGGTGTATACTACGGGTGGGGCACGTGTCCGGAGAGAGGGAGAAGCGGCAGAAAGCACAGCCTCCGACCAATAACAATTATGAAAGGGTTGTTGCTGTTATTTTTAGTGCGAAGTCGCCACGTTACCAGTTTCTGTAGCAAAGCATATTACGCTATCAGGGTTTTAAAAATAGCACGTGTGTAGTGCAATAGGTGTTATGTACGCAACGATGCTATTTGTGGAACTGTTAATGTGGTTTCTTTAGTATTGGACATGGCAAGTTTAATGGGTTTGTATTTAGTTATGGCAACTTGTTTGAATTAGGACTTCGTTTAATGCCAAGCACTTGGGGAAATTCATGTACTCGCCCATATAATATAAATTGGAAATCATCTGGTCATCAATTTTTCGGATGATTCGAGATGATTCAAGTCAGAGTCTGATAAATCTACCCTAAGGTCAATCCTGCTCGTGAAATGAGCAATTGTGTGTTGCGTTTCCATTCACGTAGGTTTTTGTGCTTCGGAAGGGACCTTAAGCTGTAGTCGCATAAACCTGTATATATGTATAACCTGTATGAATGGTGTTTCAGTAAAGAAGATGGAAGAGATTCCACTTCTACAGGACTTGAGTTGATCAAACTTCACCGTTAAGAAAAATTGTCTAACAGTTCGATCACAAATGTCAGGATAGGATGCAAGCCTCAGATCTTTTTATATTTTTTTATGAGTGCCACACGCCTTCAATGTACTATAGCGATATTTCTTCCCACAGGTCATTAACTCATTTCATTCATCTATGTTTCTTCCCAATCGACATCGGCGATGGATCAGGGTTGACATTAAAAGAAATGAAAATAGTGTAGATATGTGTTTTAGACAGTGATTCGATATCAATAACATAATTGTAACCTTCAGAACGGATTTAGCATACAACAATATCTATACATTAGAACGAATTCTTTTACGACGCCTCTAAAAGATTGAGGCGCAAGTGTTAACTAAAGAATTATAAGAACCACCAAAAGAAAAATCTGTTCACATATACACGAATAAAATCTGTGAGAGAAGAAAGATTTCACTATTAGCAATAACCCAAGACGCAACAAGAATGTTGCGGCTTGGGTTATTGCTAATAGTGAAATCTTACAAAACTTGTAAATATAAAAACAGATAGACGGACGGAAGAAAAACAATGTGATCCTATAATGGTTCCGCTTTTTCCTTTTGACGTACGGACCCCTAAAAAAAATTACTATTTTTAGAACATGGCGAATAAATTCTCCATTAAATCTGTAAGTTGTGCAACGGGTTTCACGGACATCAACCCTCTCAGTTATTTTTGTATCCATCAATTTTCAATTTCCATCTCATTGCGTAACTTCTAAAACGTTTAAAATTGACTTACGCTACTTTCTATTTTTATAAGGGCTGTTGAAACCTGCCAACAAGTAAAACACCTATTTATTTTGGTCATTCGAAGTGTCCCTACTTGGCCAGCAACATTTATAGCAAGATTTATAATTTAATAAACGAATTTTGTTTTAAAAAGGTTTCTTATCGAGTTAGTCATCGTAGTGTTTCTCAGTAGTTGCCAGGTCAAGCACTACACGGTAACGGGAAAAATATCTAAATAAATGAGATTTAGACTAAGTTTGTTTTGATAGAACGTGATTCTATTGTCGTTGACTAAGACTAATTCAACAGTAATAACTGCCTGGAACCACCTTCACTTGTAGGTCGTTTAAAATGACGTTCGACTACGTGGGGGCGCAAAATATATCCCCATAAGACTCAGTCGGTCTCCGGGATGAGGGGTGAAGCTGGGAATTACTTGCTAGACATCGTGGATGATAAAACCTCAGAGATGGCGGTATAGAATAGCATGCAATAGCAAAAATTTAGGGCCAGTGATGGTCAAACAATAATTCCGATCTAAAATGTCCTACCCGATATGTAAATACACCATTTGATTATGATCATATCAAGAAATCAAAAAAGCCAATAAATATATTTTGCATTATACATTAATCTGTTATACGCTAAAAGATTTGCTTCTATAGAAAATATTTAAAAAAAAGTTCTGAGAAACACCCTTCCCCACCCCACGGCGGGCAGCACCCGCGTCTAATACCTCCCCCACGGCCAGATCCACGCTGCGTAGGCGTGTGTTGACATACGATGTTGCTGTGTCTATTTTTAGCTCAAGCTGTGCCACGCCTATAGTCCCCCCGCCTTCGCCCCTCGTCTTCGCCTCCCGGGGCCCAGCCGCTGCCTAAATGTGCCCTTGACCTTTGTAACCAAACAACCGCAGTCACAACAAGCAGGGATTTCGATCATCATTTATTTTTCTGGAGTCCAAATTGTGTGTGTTTTGTTGTGTTGTTTGTGTGTATGTTGTGTGTAACATCGGTGATTGAAGGTAGATAATATTGCTCTAAATGTTAGTGGAAGGTGATGGTTTTAATCGATTACACACATTGATATATCTACTGATATACACATTGAGATACTGAACATTGATATACTGCAAGTGCAAGCAAGCAAGTTTTGAGTAGCAGTTGTTTATGAACAGAATGTGATGCAAAATATTCCTAGATGCATTAATGCAGCCTCGATGGTGAATCATAATGAAATGTGCCTTATTTCCTTCTGGGTTATAAATGCCTTCATTGGGCATTGATAAGGGCAATTATACAAGGTGCCAATTATTTAGCAGTTCCTCGATAATGCCCAGCTAATATAAATAATAATTAGCTCAGTTTACCTGAATTAACAAAGTGTGGTTGCTATACTATATGCTATGCAATACACCCCTCAAACCTTAAACGCAGAAAATTTAGTTGGTGGAAGTGTGATGCTATTGTCTAGGTAGAAGGGCTTGGAAATTTTAGAAGAGATATTCACATTAAAAAAATAACTTGAAGAATTAAACGTACTTTTATATATTGAGCACTTGAATGTACCTTGTACAGTTGACCTATCAATGGACATAAAGGAGCCCCAACATTTCAACCGGGACTCACACACAAGCACTTCATGAACAGGCTGATGAGTCTACAGGAGACTGATATTATAAAAAAGATAAATAAAAGCTGAGATTATACTAAATACAAGATATGATAAAAATAGTCCAGTCTTGTTTATTGCCAATTTTATTTTTATTTATCTATACTAATATTATAAAACTGAAGAGTTTGTTTAGTTGAACGCGCTAATCTCAGTAACTACAAGACGGATTTGATAAAATCTTTTTGTGTTAGATTGCCCATTTATCGAGGAAGGCTATACGCTATATATTACCACGCTACTGCCCTGAGGAACGGAGCAGTAATCATAAATGTCGACAAATCGGGCAAGTTTCTGTGAATTATTTGTAGAATTTATAAGCGACAAGATTAAATAGGTGAGTCGGGAATTCGAAGTATGTTACGGGCGGAGCTGTGGGCGTTACCTAGTGTACTATATAACTTACAACCACTCTTACAGACTACGCAAAATACAATGGAAGTAGAAATAATTTTAGCAGCAGTAACTTTGACAACACAATACATGGCCCGTGTGAATTTATTCAGCGTAGACGAAAACAAATCTTTTTTTTAATAGACGTATGCAATAATTTTGATATTGCCACACAATCTTATTACATACTGAATAAATTATTTACACTTGTAATACGCGGTTTGCTCTAGGAATACTATCACATGATTTTTAAATGCATTATCATTCAGCTCCTTTCAGTTTTTAGACAATCTATATCGTATCCAATCTTGCATTATAGTATTAGTAATTCTAAAGTGTAGTTGTATGTATGTCCTTCAACCAGGCTGTAACCACTGATCCGATTATGCTGAAAATTATTTTAGTAGCTGTCATCCTGGAAGGAACATAAGATTTTATTCCAGGGACGGGTTCCTGTAGGAAACGAATACGCGAAAATATCTCCTCGCGGGCGGAATCGCGGTCTTCCTCTAGCTTAACGTTTAGGAGTTATAAAACAGCTTTATCTTGTGCATAGTACAAGTGATACGGACATGAAACCCGACTTAAACAATAATATCTTTTGCATTAGAAGTTCACTTCGGGGTCACCAGAAATAAAGCTAAAATATATATATGCCGTGAGCAGTGTACCCGGTCACGCCGTCAACGTTAAGCGCTTTTGTATTGTTGGAACAGGAATTACGCGGCTGTACAAACTGGGCCAATGTAGTAGTGAGCATGTTGGGTCAAAATAATGATATGCAAATGTTTTTCTTTTAAATTGTTTAAAAGAAGATGGTGGGTGTTGACTCTCCGCCTGAATACTTTTAGTACACTCAATTTCAAGAACTTTATCTGTTTATTAAATACAGCGTGAAGATAGTTTAGTTTTTTTTAATCTATTTATTCACTTTTGTTCAGAACTGAATTAGAGATCAACGTGTGAACACTCACTACGTAACGGACCTAGATCCTTTGATATGCGCACGAAAAACCGTGAACATTGGTTGGCTGGCCAATATTGGCACCTACTCTATTATCGACAATTAGACGCCCAACACGCTGATCCAATGCCTTGGCCCAATGTATACAAAGGCCATGAGACGCGGCTCTACCTGTACGGGCAAACCCGTACATTTGCATATGTATTGTTAATATGCAACGCTAGCACAACCCGACAATGTAATTAAGTATCATAAGTATTCATTTCTTTAGTACCAATAAACACCTCGTACGGTAAACGTTGTTTTAATCAGTGAAACCTCGCGCACCGTCGGTCGGTACTCAACACTCCTCCCTAACTCAAATCCAGTAACACAAGGTGTAGGGCTCTCCCCGTACACTACCTACGTACGTCAGAGAGAGACAGTAACAGTTCCAGCAAGTGCGCTTTTAACAGATTCTGACAATCCTCCTCTTTCTATCTATCAAAAACAAGCACAAGTCAAACTCGTGCGCGAAGGGTTCACGTAAAAAAATAGGAGTGGATTCAATTAAGCTAGACCTCCAAATTGTATGGGCGCCTATTCAACTCAGAGGTCTATGTTAATTGGTTTCTACTATGTATGTATGGGGGACAGCCCTTAATTATCAACTTTTTTATTATTTCCTTTTTTTTGTTTTTGATTTTTTTCCTTTTTTTTGTGCTGTAAGACCTTCCTTTTTGCCAAAATTCGTGATTCTAGGTCAACGGGAACTACCATTTAGGTTTTCGACCCCAATACACAAACCTATAGGGTTTTTATCATGTTGACTCAATACTTTGATTTTGATACACCTAATAGTGACTATAAACCACAATATCTGGTATAAATTGCAACTTGCTAGGTTAACTCATTCCTGTGAAAATCGATGGTGACACACGTTTAGGCAGACGGACATGAATGTGATTTAATAGGGGTTTCGTTTCTTCTAAGGTAGGGAACCCTAAAAACCATACATAAGCATGGTGAAACACAGGAACCCTCACCTAAATTAAAAGTTTCACGACTTATTTGGCCTAGCTTAACTATAATCTTCTCACCCCTATCTCTATATATATATATCAATGTATCACTTGCCTTTTGCTAAATTCTGCTTTCAATTAAAGGTATGGTTAATAGAAAAGTGTTTCTACTCTGTTACAGAATTGTTGAAATAATACTATGAAATTATGATAAATTTTATTTATTTATTTATGTATCAGGCCTTATCCCCGAAGGGGTGGCGGATGCATATTATATGCCCACTTTTCACCATGTGTATTCCTGATAAATTCAAATTAAATATAAGAAAAAAATGTCTATATAATATAATTAAATTGTTAAATGTATGCAACATGATTTAATTTATTGGTAATAATTGTAGATTAAAAAAATAGTTAACCTAGGTTAGATTGAAATGTTTTGCATGGTACTATGTTGGCTAAACAGGAAAGCATAATACCTATGAATATACCATAACATCTTTTGTACCCTCCTTATTGCAAATGAAAATTTGTATTCGTATTTATTTGTATCGCGACAGTATTAGGGTACCCCGCATCACTGCCGATATCCGTAAACAATGACATAAACGCGGCGCTATTACAAGGCGCTATGCTATACTAACCTACAGACTGAACAAATATTTGTACCCCAAAGGTGTGTCACTGTGAGCATTGAACTCGCCGAGTATGTCATTAGCGTTGATAGGTTTAATAAGCTCGATTGGCAACGCGATCAGTTCGATCGAACTACATTATAAAACAATGTGGACATTGTAAGTTACAGTAGGTGTGTCTGTGGAATGTGATTACAAGAGGCAAATTTATCAAGCAGTGATCAAATATCTAAATAACTATCTTCACGCTGTATCCCTGACGGGGTAGTGAGAGAGGACAGGTCGCTTTCACGAGCATTGCGTAACTTTTTCTTCCTGCAGATTCATTTATCGCTTCATACATGCACGTCTGGGTATCCAAGTACTTTTGCCCTTACCGTTTTTGAGCAGTCTGTTCACGTCATTATGTAAGACTCTGTCTACCCTGACTCCTTCTACCCTCTACTTTCACACAAAATATATTTTTCGTCAATCGTTCCTCACTTATTCGTTGTACGTGTCCAAACGATTTCTGCACCCCTTTTCCCGCTTAACGCTGATAATTTTATTCAAAAGTGGCATATTGCGTATCACTTTATAAACGTCGGTTGGAAAAAAATTAATATATACCTAATTATTTTAACTCATGATTAACTGCAACAGAATTTATGTCACTTTAAGTTTACGATAAACTTAAAGAGTAGAAGAAGGGTGAAACTTGGTACGATATATAGGTATACGAGTGTAGAATACTTTTGATATTTGGACAAATGTTAGGTCCCGCGGGAAAAACTATCAAAATTTCCATTACATTTTAAGCTTTAATATTTATTAGGTACTTACCCTAATAAATATTAAAGCTGCTCCTAGTAGTCAATACAGACAGACCACAGGCTCCCAACACAGGTAGAGTTTAATAGAGCGAACCTCCTCCTCCCCCCCCCCCCCCCTCCCTGAACGAGCGCGCGGTAGCAGACTAAATCTGTCGGGAGCCCTGAGGCTCTCATTCCGAGGGTTTCCCCGGGACTCCCGGCCATAGACAGATGGAAGAAAAACGTGTGGTTTTAGACGGTAAGAGTCGGGCATAGCATTCACGAGGTTTTCCACACGAACAAAAAAACAAACAAACAAACAACAAAAAAATATACGCAAAAACATGAAGAATAGAACATTTATTTTATTTCTTGTGACACTTATTTCTATCTTTATAAAATTGATGCAATTGTATGAAATGTAAAATAAATAAATATTCATCACGCCCTATCCCCGAAGGGGTGGCAGAGGCATATTATATGCCCACTTTACACTGCGTGGAAGAAATGAAACTTTTCATGAAATGTATTAATTTGATATTTTTTACATTTTATTTTTGAATTATTTTTATACATAGTTTATGTGATTCGGTATTCTCAAAGTAGTTGGTTACCGTTTAGATGTGGCGGGGACAGAAATAGATAATTAATTGTGTACCACTACTGTACACACATCGGAAATATCCTTAAAATATAGCAAATTTTCAAAAACTGACAACTTTGTTGGCATGGGGCGAAGAGTGTATGTGATATCAAAAGAAACCGCCGGCAGATGTAAGCTGACCTTTTGACCTTGCATTTCCGAATAACTCTTCGCTGTGTTGCCATGTAAGCTACCACATTATATTAATTTTTAGGTTATTTTATCAGGGGTAAATTTTTCGAGTAATTTTTTTGGGGTGATTTTTTTTTGGTAAATTCAAAAGAGTATTACACGAATAAAATCAGTTCTCGATACCTTCCAAAACCTTCACGGCTAGGACAGGGTGTTCTTAACATATAGTATATACAGGTCCGTCCTACTGCAATGAATAGATAGAGGGCGCAAGGTACTCCGACATACAATCTAAATCAGCATATCACAATCAGCTCTGCTAAGTTCCTGTGTGAACTGGTTGGTGTGGAGTCGGACTACGTGTGCCGTCACTGCCTAGGTTACGTGTATATGGCAAAAAGGTCTTTTTAAATATCTTTGAAGGTACAGAGGGTTGTAGTTTAAGGGCCGTGTTACAAAACGATACTCAATTCTCAAGAAACGTATGAACATAAAACTGGGCCTTTATTAAGAAACGTTGCATAGTTACAAACCCTAGGAATACTTATAAAGGTACCCTAGCAATTTCAGTAATCACGGTGACAAGAACATTTTCTTGAAAGTGACAGCTACTACGTAACAACGAATTCGTGGGCGACGTCAATGCTTTTGTTCTAATGCTGAGAGACTTGTTTACAAGCCGAGCAGATTGTGATTAGGTAACATTATGATTAGATATTAAAAAGCTAATTTTAAATTAGCTATATTTAGGATGACAAATCTTGAAAAATGTATCTAAATCATGTCATAATTACAATTATTTTTACATAGCCTAACAATTATAGTAAAGCTATCAAATTATTTGTCAAGGTTAAAGTACAATTTAATTGTATTCAATTTAAATTGACAATTCAACAGATTTCAGGAATTAGGGTAGTTTGATATATTATTTTCGATTAGTCTTTTATATGGGCGCAGTGGTGCTCAATGAAGATATTCAAGATCCAAACCTACAAGAAGTGCACCTGCGGACGGGAAGAAGGAAGCTAAAGATAAAGAACACACTGTATCCACCGCTGCTGTAGTAATTGCACCAGTCGGCCAGCGTGGTACAATAATGCCAATCTTCCTAACAAATTGATTGGGAGAGGCCTACGTCCAGATGGTGGACTGCAAAAGGCTGGTTTGATTGATTGATTTATGAATTTAAAAATCGAAGGTTGCCTATAAGAAATTACAGTTAACTGTAATTTAGTACTTTATTTCTATATTTTACACGATCACTGAGTTACGCAACTTTCACTATGGCTGGTCCTCGGATGGGTGACCACTTTGTGGCATTTACATTTGCGAGCGTTTCCGGGCTTCGGAAGGCACGTTAAGCCGTTGGTCTCGGTTGCCAGTAACATGGCAGTCGTTAAGTCAAGTTGAAGGCTTTGCCTTGAAAATTTCAACAGCAGGTAGCCACAACCTGCGTCTGTCTATTTTAATACGGCAATGGGCTTACCATCTATTACGTGGGACAGGTATACACATGGTTGAAAAGTGGGCATATAATATGCTTCTGCCACCCCTTCGGGGATTAGGCGCGATAGATAAATAATAATAATAATTATATAAAAATGTACCAAACTGCCCCATTTCAAAATCCTTATCCCGTAGTGTTCATCCCATGGCTGCGTGAGATGAGGCCGTCAATTGTGTTACTGTTTATTTGTATTCTTGGTGTACAATAAAGTATTACTTACTTACTTACTCAACGATAAGACTGGTCATTGTACAATTTGTACAATTCAAAACATGTATTCCATATACATGTAAATTTCAATTGGTAAAGTATATTTCTAATCTATCCTTAAACTATTTAGAAAATACTTGCTCTTATTACGGTTTAATTTTGCTTAAAAACAGTTAAGAACATGAAATGAAATAGATTAACTCGTTTGAGAATTACCAGACCACAGAAAATTAATCTCTATTAATGAACCCTTATTTCTTATCGAAGATTGATTATTATATCGTACGGTTCGGGAACATTGTTATGTTTGAAATCGGTTAGACATCAATTTAACGAGATAATAACTATCTGAACTATAATAACAATAAATTAGGGAAATATAGTACACGCGGACAGCAAGCAAGGTCGTACGTCGAACCTCTTCCTGGCTCCAGGGGCGCTATACCTCACCCGGCGGCCGGGAGGGGAGCCCGGGGTGTCGCAAGGGGCGCTAGAGCTGGTGCTATTTATATAAAATCGATAGAACCGTGGCCTTGGGCGCATCGATCGCCGCCGCCATTTCAGGGGTGTGGAAGTCAAGCCCCCGATTGTGTTCTACGCATCACGTCTGGAAATTTCCCGGCTAAAATTTTCCGTGTTTATCTTAGACAGAACACATTATTTACTTCCCCATATTACATTTTATTGGATTTATATAAAGTCAAAAATATGTTATCGTTCACTTTCTTTGCTTAAATTGTTTACACAGTTCGTATCTAATACGAAAATTTGTGATATTTTTTGAATACAGAATTATCTTACATCAGAAACAATATGGAAAAGAAACTAGTATGCGAACTTTTTCGAAATTTTATTTTTTTAAAGTGTAATTTTTTTTAGACTCGAGCTTGACTCCACTTAGCGTCTTCTGGTTCTACGCACCAGACGCGTTTACCAATGACACCACCGGGCCCTACTCTACCTAATCATTCATTAATTTTCCTGTCCATAAATTTACATAATGTCAGTTTCATTGTCTGACGTTATTTATGATTTAGCAGAATTTTACTTTTCCGATGATATACGTCACCGCTACCTGAAGGGAACCAAGGACAGAAAACTCATTATGAGTTACAAAATAATTATATACGTGGTGTACTTGAGAGACTCGGGCTGAATACAACATTTTCGGATAATGCCGGGTGTAATGCGTTAATAATTATTATTTCTTGTATTATTTAATCAATTGCGTGAAAAATAAACACACTATATTTTATAATTAGTGATTGTGAAAAGTGAAAAGTATTAATAGTGAAAAGATTATGGACTAACAAAATGAGATAGCAATGGATTTTATGGGGAGTTTAAAATATGAGGTTACGTCAAGCATGTTTGATTTAGCATACTTTTATAATTATGTTCAACAAATAAAGAAATATTATTAATACGTATAGTTATCAGCATTAAAAGTGCCTTGTTGAAATCAATGGGTTTGACAGGACTTCAACTAATATCTTCTTTATCTTAGTGTATTCCCAGGTGCTTCCAAACCCTCTCTAGATTGAGAGTCAGGGATTCGCCTTTATTTGGTAGCTAGGAGCAGTTATTTTTTGACTTTTGAATGCTTAGAATGAAAGTGTTAAGCTGGAAAATGGCGTACTCCGTTGGTTTAGACATGTCCAACGAATGAGTGAGGAACGATTGACGAAGAATATATAATGTGCGAAAGTAGAGGGTAGAAGGAGTCAAGGTAGGCCGAGATTTACATATGAAGACCACGTGAGCAGATTGCCCAAAAACGGAAAATTCTAAAGTACTCGGATACCCACCCAGACGTGCGTGTATGAAGCGATTGATGAAACTTCAAGAAGCGAAAGAAATATGTATGGATCACGAAGCCTGGCGATCTGTCCTCTCTGACTCTCTGTCTCTGACGCTCTGAGGGATATAGCGTGAAGATAGGTAGATAGATATCAGGAAGATTTCATCATTAAATAGATGATGACACACACTTAGATGATCGGCGATCGTCTCTACTTCGTCCGTGACTGACACGCAATGGTTTTAGACGCAGTGTGTAAATGAGGGGTTCGAGGGGTTTATATAGAGTCAAGATAACAATAATGAAAATATTTAAAAAATTAGGAGTCACTAAGCTTTCATATTTTACAAATTTTTTTCATGAAACTTCTCGCGTAAAAGAAGCTTATTTAGAGTATGAAACATTCGAAAACTGCCGTACAGACATATTTTGTTTATTAAAAACATCGGTGGTAGAGGTAGTGTATGCGACTGAGGTCCCGGGTTCGATAACCGGGTCGGAAAAAATATTTGTGTGATCCATAATTATTTGTTTTGGAGTTTGGGTGTTTCCTATGTATAATATGTATGTATTTAGAAATACATAAGTATATTTATCAGTTGTCTAAACCTCATAACACAAGCTTATATTAGCTTACTTTGGGCTAGATGGCGGTGTGTAAAAAAAATTATGTCTCACAATATTTATCATTATCAAATAACTTATTTTGTTTAATTAAATATACTCATACATACATACATATTGTCACGCCTTTATCTCCGAAGAGGAAGAGGTATAGAGCAGGGCATAAAATACGCCCACATTTCACCGTATGCACTTTGTACCATGTAACAGGTGGGTAGCCCTTTAATATACATATTTATATAAAATCTCCTAAGAGCCGAAAGTCTTACGTAATGAAATTTGCAATTCTCGGTTTGAACATCATCTTGCTTCTCATTTGAAAATACAGACATCTTTAACTGCTTAAGCGAAGCCCACCAAACAGTTTATGCTCGCAGCTAGAGCAGCCTTAACATTAACACATACCTGAACCAGCAGAGGACCGGCCAGGGTCGTCACCCATGTCTTGGACAACCTGAAAGTGGTTTTCCTTAAGTATATAGTATATAGGATTGTGATGACTTTGTATGGTTCTATAGGTATATGTGAGTAGGTCTCTATTTATAGCAAACTTCTCATAGCCCTGCTAACTCAGTATTCCGTAAACAATCACTGCATGAAGCATCTTACGCTGAGGCAGGTCCTGAGATCAGTGGCCATTATTATCCATTTATTTAGGCCATTTATTTAGGAGGTTACCATCCTTCAGAAGACATGTTAAACCATTAGTCCCCATTGCCAGTAACATTGAAGTTATTAAGACAAGTTGAAGACCTAATGGGTGGTTTTAAAAATTTTAACTGCTGGTAGCCATACATTTCAACACGGTAAGGATTGCCACCTGTTACGCAAGACAATAATGCTAATGGTGAAATGTGGGTGCCTACGCTGGGCATTTAAGAGTAACTGTGCATGTGTGTATTCCACCAATGAGAGTTTTTGTAATTTCATAATCTTAACAAGAATCTTATTTTAACTAAAAAAACTCAATGCTCTCTGTTATGCAATAACCTTTGAAAATGTCTATAATAAGAAAACTGCACATTATTTTTATTATACATTTCAATACGTGTAAATACTCAACCTAAAGTCTAAATAATTTATACAAAACTGAAGAAATTTGAAAAAAGAAATACCTGACTGCTATTAAAAAATCTGGGTTAGAAAAGGAGATGTGATATACTACAATGACACTATATTCTATTGTGTCAAGATCAACGTAAATTTGTATGAGATAACTACACTATTTTAACACTGTATCACTGAAGAGGTTTTCAGAGAGGACAGCTTGCGGCTTTGTGATCCATTCATACTTTTTTTTCTTTTATAGGAAATCTACTGTAAATAAAAGCAACTTGATGCCTTGTATGAAAAATGAACTTGGTTAATTAGATAAGTTTCCAAAACTTAACACTAATGGATATTTTATGAGAATACGGACATGATACGAAACTCTAGATATATCTCTATTCAACTAAGGCAACATAAAGTTATGAATCACAGGTTACCTAGTTATATGGGTTTAGTAGAAAACTAATCAAGTAGTACAAGTACAACTGTTTGAATGCCAAATTCACAGTTATGATTTAGACCACTGTATGGAATTTCAAAGGTTTTTTGAAAGGCTAGTTGAAGTTCTTTTTGAGTGGGTCGAACCATTCATTTATACTGTTTGATATACCAACTTCAGTTTTCAGTTAAATATGTTAAATTGTGTCATAAAACTAAGCACAAAGCATAGATCCTAGATGAGAGTGCAATGGACACTTGGAAATGAAGCAGTATCAAATGTCTTTATGTATGTATTATAATTACAATTGTAATTGATAAAGTGAATAGCTAAAAAGGAGCAAGGTAGAAAATTGGTAAAAGATTGCCAATAAGAAATAGAAGTTCCCAGTTAAATAAATTGAAAATCAATATTATGATTTGACTAAATCAATAAAAAAAAAACAATTATAATGGATGTCGCGGTGATATGTCAATGAATTATCTTCATTATTAAAAAGACTTGATACTAAAATAAATTTACTACACATTTATGTTTAGGAAAAAACACGATTCCTAGGAATCGAAAAGCGTCGTTTTTTAATATTATACATTGGCAAAACATATGTTTATTTTGTAAAAATCACATATATAATTGTGATAATCCAAAATATAATACATAAACACGTGAAAAACAAACAAATATACCTTGCAACCAGCTGGGCTTCTAAGCACTCGTTTTATGAAAGTTCAAAAACAATTTCTTAATAGTTGTCCATAAGTATTACAAAGACTGCTTAGCAGCTGGTAATATTAACAGCTTGTTATGGATAATTTCATCTCGAAGTCCACATAATCGCTCCACCAAAACAATCTATAAATCTCAGTACTTAATCAGTTTTGACGATTTTGACGTATCTCAGAACATTTGGAATAGGAGGATAGCAATACTATATGTCATTTTTGTCAATCTCATCATAGCAATTCTACACGTCATTTTCGTTACCATTTTGTCCTCTACTGTCCTTTAAGATAAAGAATTGTACTTATTTTAACTTGGTCCTTGTTGTTTTGAAATGAATCCTTGTTTTGTTTACTATCATCTGAATATGAAGACATATGGAATTGCCATGCCATCTCTGCAATATTGTAAGAGGTGTGCAGTGTGTAGAATCAGTTCTTGCTGTTGGCGTTTTTGGTTCGGGGTTTAGCTTACTTTACCTATCTGTAAGGTAGGCGACCAACGTTCAAAATAAACCAAAACATCAAAGAAAAGTACGTGTATATTGAAAGCGACAGGGCTAAGTTAACCGCAGTCAACGCGCAGTGGCAAGATAAAGTAAGTAGGGTAGGTACAAAGATAATGTAAAACTAAATAAATTACTCGGTGGGCCGGGAGACATAAATCGTTTATATCAAATGACCAAGGCAAGGGAACGAAAGAAGTGGGAATGTGATGAGAAGTAATGATACTCATGTAAAAAAAAAGATTTATTTATCTATCACGCCTTATCCCCGAAGGGGTATCAGAGGCATATATATTATATGCCCACTTTTCACCATGTGTATTCCTGGCCCACGTAATAGGTGGTGAGCCCATCGCCGTGTTGAAATAGACAGACGCAGGTTGTTGCTGTTGAAATTTTTAAGCTGCCCATAAGGCCTTCAACTTGGCTTAACGACTGCCATTTTATTGGCTACCGGGACCAACGGCTTAACGTGCCTTCCGAAGCACGGAACGGGGGTGGGTCTAAAGAAAAAAAAAGATGAATATGAATATTATGAAGGATTAAAAAGGATTAAGAGTTAGAGGATATCTAATGAAAATATGATGAATTGTGTAAGAAATAAGTGATATAAATATAAAAGGAGGAACTGATCAAATTAATGACGAATAACAGTGATGAGTGGAAGAAGAAGACATACTACATAAATAAATTGGGACAAAAGCACAGTAGCGCAATTCACACATCTCGGATCCAAAGCCTCTACCGCGCAAATGTCATCGATATTCATAAAACTCGAACATCGATGACATTTACGCGGTAGAGGATTTGGTTCCGAGATTTGTAAATTGCGCTACTGACCTCCATACATATGGAATAGTATATATGTATGGAGGTATGCGTACTTGTATGTATAGAGGTCAGTGGACAAAAGCCAGAAAATAATGATGGAAGTGAATGGAAATGCTGTACCCATTTTTTTAGTTGTATTGGCTTCGTTATCTACTTGAGCAGGCAAAGGAAACATGTCCGTACAGCCTTATCATTGGTATAGATAGTTCTCAATGTCAAGTCCAGCCTGTCTTCTTGTCCCAATACGATAGTAGACTAAAGGCAGTAGCTTACTGCAGCTTTCAATGGAGATTTGGCACTAATACAAACAACACCGTTATTCACTGTAACATATCACTTTTCTTCACTAATGCATATTTTTGAACTCTTTATGTATAAATATTCCACCATTATTAGACACAAAACACGAATTATAGAGTAATTTTGGAAAATATATTTAACAAATATGCGTCAATGTTCATATATGCGCCAAAAATTCAGCTTATAGCGTATAGCAGAATTTTACATGTGACCATTCACGGTTCAACCATTGGTGTAGCGGCTATGGAATCACGACACCACTGTCTAGTAGTATGCGAGAACTTATCGATATACCTAGCTAATGTATGGCCCTAAATCTTTAGTAATTAATATTTATTATCTGTTTGTGTTGGCTAATATTTATTGTCTGTTGTATTTGTAAGTGTGTGGTGTGTGTTGACTTTTTCATGTGTAATTCTGGCTCAATTAACTTTATATCCAAGGCCACCGGTCAAATCCCGAGCCACTGTATGCCTCCTTCGTTACTAGTTCTAGCTAGGGGACACTGGCAAGTTGCTGCAAAGAGCACAGACAGCCATAATAAGAATTGAATTGAATTGACTTTAAACCATTATTTTTAATCAGTTTTTTTTTGTTGTCTTCGCCCATCTTGGGCAGGCAAAGGAAATTTAGTCTATACAGCCTAGTCTTCAGTATTTATTATTTTCTTGTAATTTTATTTTAGTCCTTTCTAGTCGTTTGTCGATTTCAAGTCCTAAGTCCTAGTCCGTGCCCCAATAAGACAGTGGATCCCTTATTGCGGCTATCTATGGAAATTTGGCACCGCTCGTGTTGGCGCCCAACCCTTTTTAATCAGTTACTCTCACTCCTTTACGGAAGGCGAAGCGATGGCACATGCATATTATATGCCCCACGTTTCACTGTATGCAGTTTATCCCACGTTACGGTGAGCCCATTGCCATGTTGAAAATTGACAAGCTGCTCATAAGACCTTAAACTTGACTTAAACGACTGCCTTGTTACTGGTAACCAAGACCGACGGCTTAACGTATCTTCCGAAGCATTAAAACGTTTGTAATTGGAAATGCCACCAATCGGTCGACCATACTAGGTATACTTAATTTGACCCTGATTGACCACGATCGATCATATCAGACAAAGATAATATCTTAGAAAGAGAATGTAAGCACTACGTTTAATGCTTGTATGTATGGAGGTCAGTGGTTCAATGCCTGTCATGGCCATTGTCATTACTGTCAAATCTATCAATATCTAATATTCATTAGGGTTTTGGCGCCAACGCTAGCGGTGACGCACGTTTGTTGTATATTATTTTCAAAAACTAGTGTAAAATTCGTGTTTTTGTGTTTAATAATGGTGGAATATAATACATAAAGAGTTCGGAAAAGTGCATTAGTGAACGAAAGTAAAATATTGCAAAGAATAGCGGTGTTGTTTCTGTTAGTGCCAAATTTCCAAAGAGAGCTGCAATAAGGGATCCACTGCCTTATTGGGGCATGGACTAGGACCTAGGACTGAGGACTTGACATCGACAAACGACTAGACAGGACTAAAACATAATTACAAGAAAAATAAATACTGAAGACTAGACTGTATGGACTAAGTTTCCTTTGCCTGCCCAAGATGGGCGAAGACAACTAAAAAATAATAATATTCATTATCAATCTGCAGTTCTGCACTGATAGTTGACACCGTCAAGGAAATTACTGTACAGAATATAATAAAATGTTTTCCTCAATATTTGGCAAAAGGAGATCCTCTCCCGTGGAAGATGAAATACCTCCAATACCTGGTGCTGCACCCAGTTCCGAAGATAGTTTTGAAGTGATTGATCCTAGTTCTCCGAGAAATAACTTATATCCAAATGTAAGTGGGAGTGGAGGAGCCCTACCGTACCCACAGAGACCTGCGCCACCCGCTCCGTTTACCAGAAAGGCCACAGACCCAACATTCCACTACCTACAAGGAGTTCCATTTAATGTATGCAAAACACTACAAATGGCTTCGAACAAGAATTCTTTCGCTACAGAAACAGCGGATCTTCTCGCCTTTCTGACTAACAAAGTGAATGTTAGCAGTTATGACTATGATTTCTCTGTTGAAAAAAGTGTTTTGAAAGAATGTTGAATAATAACTTTAGTTCTACCAACTATTATTGGTTTATATACTTTGTTTTGTGTACATATTACATATATACTTAATTTTATATTGACCATAATGTAATTATTATTTGTACAGAAAATCTGTTTAAATAGTTAACATCTCAAATTTATTTACATGTACAACGAATTAATTGTGGAAAATAATCATAGTGACTTATTGTTAGGACCAATAAGCTGTTTCTGAGCAAATGTGCTTGTGAAACTAATTGGATAGTATTTGTACATACCACACACTTCTGATGATTAGTGCAATGTAATTATGTATAACAGTTAACATTGAATTAATGATGTCATCTACATTTATGTATACTTGCATCATTGAAACTGAATTCGATTAGCAAAAATGATTTCATTATTGCTGTTAACCATCAATGTACAATGCCGTTGGTTATAATGTCAATTGTCTTATTTGAGATATTTTATTATTGAGGATTTATGATGTAAATAAAATCAAGGCAGGCATGACAATAAAGTTTATTATAATCCTTTCCTAACACACAATAAATATATTATTAGTAACAAGACAGATCAAAAATACACATAGTAAATCTTAACTATGTCTAATACATATATGGATGATAATTTTGATATCTTGCGGTAGCAATGAGGGTAGTACAGTGAATTTAAAGAATTGTTCATTATTACTTTCATAGAACTTTTATTCAAATGTTGCATGAATAGCAATCAAGATCTGCAACCACAAAGATTTAACTCCAATGTCAAATGTGCCCTTCAAAACATCAGTTTATTGCTGATTCAGTTGCAAAGAAGCTGTAAAATAAGTACCATACAAAAATGAGTTGAAGACCCTTCATCTGCATGAGTTGATTTGGGAACTAAAACATTTTGAGATACAAAATAAGTTGAGGAACAGGTGGAATGTTCCAACAATAAACAACTCCTCTCCAAACACGCAAGATGATCATGCTAAATGATGATATGTTTGTTATATGTCTCTACTACCAGAACTAATATATTACAAATTCGTAGTAATTCGGCTCATTTTCACTTACCGGAGCTGGTCGACAAATCATTACAATGTAAGTACATGAGTTATTTACCAGAAAACGAAATTGAATGGCTTTACCAGATAGAACTTGCTTCCATATCACCGGCATTGTCATGTAGTTTGGATCAGATAGCAGACGCACCGATTGGGTCAATATTATTCTCATCAATTAGGTTTAATACTTTGCAGACACTAAATCTAGTATCCAGGTAGAAATTATGTGCCACCAACTAAAATTATAGTAAATAGACTTGTAAAACCTTGACTTCAATAAATATAGGATGGTCAAAATTTAAAAAACCCTGTCAATAACCTTGTAAAATTGGCTGTAATTTTTTAACATTGTTCACAAGTTTAATATTCCATCCGAGTCCACCAGCATACATGCTACTCACGTGGACCTTGGATGCTGTCCGTATGATGGGTGGAAAAACGGGATAAGGATGAAGTCGTGTGCTACGTCATAGTACACACGGCTTCGATGTTCGAACTAGGGAACCGGAATCAAAGTTCCTACGTATCACGGATGGTATGTACCTACAAGACCTATATATAATGATTTTTTTACTTTTTTTTTCATTCATTTAATTTGCCTTATAGTTAAGTACTAATCACGATTACATTGTTAATTAGGACTTCTCCGACCAGCAGCAGCAAGCAGGGAAAGTATAACTAAATACTCATCTAAGTTCTGTCTAAATACAACTGGAGCAGTTAAATGTTTAATAAATATAAGATTCATATAATAGAAGAAGACAATAATTTGATTTACAAGTGCTATAGATCACCAAACATAGTGTACAACTCAAGGTTCACTACCTGTGATTGTGGTGTTCTTTACACTACCCCTATAATTGTACAAGATAGTGATTTTGAAGCATATATATTCATATTAGGAAATATTAAAGTTGACAGAGAAACTTTAATATTAGAAGGAATACTAAATACTAACGAGTCATCAATTGTTGATAGATTGCTCTCTGATCATAATATCAACTCAGACATTATAAAACATATAATAGGACATATCTCTCTAACCCTCAAAAATGAGTATGGCAGAGACATACACTTCGAAGGATGTCCTAGACAATCTAAAATTAACACCTAATGAAGAGACTCAGAAAGAGTATGAGGCATCTGGTATTACACCAGAAAGTATCTCTTCTATAGACATCAAGAAAAATGTTATCCTCTTTGGTATAACACCTGAACATTTTTCAACAACTTATGCATCAATAGAGTTTGATTTTGGACAGTTAAAAGATAAATTTGCTCAATATTGTAAGGATTTCAATGATAACCTAACTGATGAAGTACCCAGTAAAGCTCTTGAGTTCTGTTCCAAAATATTATTTGAATATGGGCCATATATGAGAGTTGAACGTAAAGGGAAGGGAGACAAAGCCATTAGGTTCCGATTCCCTTATGCCAAAGATGATAATGGTAAAGTTGGATTAAGGATAAGGACAGTTATTGTAACAACTTTCAAAGATATCAAATATACGACTTCTGAGATAGATGACAAGATGATACTGACTTTCAGGCAAGCAGCATTGCTTGCAATGGTTACTTTCAGCAAAGCAATAGAGTATTGTTATAACAAAAATGTAGGTACAATCTTGTTAACACCATTATGTGGTGCTATCTTCTCTAGAGAGTCAATACGAGAGATGTCTGTACAACTGGGTATTGAAGAGGTACGTCTTATTCAGACTATTAATGAAAGCTCAGCATCAGGAGGCCAGTATCTTGAGAATTCTGATCTTGCATGTGCTATAGTGTGCATGATAACTTCAACTAAAAAAGTAACTGACGAAAACATCCGAAACTCGATGATTAGCAAGGTAGTTAAGCAATACATACACCGAGGAAAAGAGTACAATAGCACTTATTTTGGAATATATTGTAGACATGCTCTTGGTGGTGTTCCAGCTGGCTTAGATGCTGACACTCTTATAAGAGCATATAAAGATCTTCAGACTGCCCAGGTAACTGCCAGGGCACAGGCTATGGCAATCAAACAGAGTGAAGTGAAAGCCAGTCCTAAGATGACTGAAGTAAAACAAGATGCACCTGTAACCTATAGCACTACTAGTTCAGGTGCTACAACATCTACTGTCACAGGTCCAAAAAAAAAAAAACCGGGACAGATGAAGTAACAGAGACGGATAAGATTTGTGTTCATGGTAATTTCAATCATAAATGCTTTCTGTGTAGAAATAAGGGATTTATTAAGTAGATTAGTGGTTATATATGGAGGAATAGATTTAGTACTGCCATATAAACCAACATTAATTTTAAATTTTATTATATCTCTGTTTAATTGTGTTATTTAGATTATTTGAACTTTAACTAATTGTTATATTAATGTGGTATTTACCTTTCTAAATCAAACATTGTATTTAATGATAGTGACTAATTATGTTTATGTATTATTTATTTTTATTATAAAACTATTTTATGCAATAATATATGTAGTCTATTACTAAACATCATGTTTATGTTTTCAATTTTAGTAATAAAATAGATTGACTTTATACTTGTAGGTTAGACTTTATGTATATATCATATAATTTATGTATATATTTATATTTAATAAAAAAAAAAAAAAAAAAAAAAAAAAAAAAAAAAGTATGACATTTTGTAAGCGCCGTTAAAATGGTCTATGCAAAATAAAGATATTTTTATTTTATTTTATTTTAATGATGATTGATTTAATAAAAGTAGTAACATCTACGTCTACTTTTAACGAGAGAAAAATGGAGTTCGGAACCTCCCTTTATCTAATATCTAGATTATATAGGTAGTAGGTACTACAGATACGTCACTACATAAACTCGATTATATTTTATTAAACATCAATTTTTAGAACAACACTACATACATTCCTACAAGGGAATAATATGAAAACCCATGAAAGGGCTCAATAGATCTAATTGCAGAGTAATCGCCTTTAGTAAATCGCAGTGGAATAACTTTTCGAATTTATGCTGTATACCCTCGGATAGCTTGGCTAAGCTCAAATGACGCGCCATACTAACAGAAGTTCGCTCCATACTAACAGAAGTTCGCTTACAAAAAAAATTAAGGCAGGAAAATTAAAAAAAAACTGTGGCTAGCTGTCGACGAGATATTCTCTTATGGTGGAGGGTGCTGAACTGTTAATTGATTTGGTTTTCCAACAGTACAGCATCGTTCTGCAGATTTTTTTTCTAATTGCGGCAAATCCCACCCGCATTCCCATTACTGTGTCTCCTGTAAACCAGGATCTAAAGTAATGACCAAAACACCAGAAAAGTTACACCGAGCTCGATCTCTGTGAAGTCCGAGGAGAAGTTAGCATGTCTCGGAACCCACAACGAAATTAATCAGAAGATAATGTGAGGAAGTAGGAAAAGAACGCAACGCCTCTTCCCTCCTTTGCAAAGCGGGAGACCTGGAAAGCAACTAGGTGTAAATCCCATAGAAATCTTCTGTAGATTAGCTTCGTTATTAATTTAGTAGTGGGGAGCATCATTTGGCATAGATAAGCTTCACTATTAACTCAATACAGGTGTTAATACTGTTGTCCATAGAAATCTAAATAACAAGTCTATACAAATGGGCCAATACCACTTCCCATAGTTTGGGGAACGCATGTGCATTAAATTGCAACATGGTTAAGACAATGTCATACGCAGCATATCTATTGACTTGTCGTGTAGGTTTCTATGGGTTTGTCAAAACAACGACCTTCGTTGTTCCAACAACCTTAATTTTTGTTGCTTGCAAGACATAAAATAAACATTGCATAAACGCCGGTATCCACTCACTGTAGTACAATAATCATGGTAGATGTCAATGCCAAGAGCAGCAGGAAGGGCATCCAGGTCTTGAAGAATGAATATACGCTGAAACAAGAAAAGTAGGTAATAGGTTTAGAAAAAAAAAATAGGATATATAATTGCAAGGTTTTGAAAATTGAATCCGTTTAATGGGTTAATTATCAGTCACGCCTTTATCCCCGAAGGGGTTGCAGAGCTCCCTGTGACGAGCACAACCTCAGTAACCACAATAAATTAGAATGTCTTGATACTCGCATCTAAATTAATCGGTTTATCCGAATTGGTGCAGCCATTTAGTATCATTTTTATTTTAAACGTATTAAACATAATCTTTGGATATTTATTTTTAATCTTTGGATATTATGATAATAATCTAATATTTATAAATATTACTTGATATAGCGGCAGTTTAAGGTCATGCACAAAGCCACCTTGACCATGTTCCAGTTCTTGCAGCCGTCATAGTTCATCAGGTTCAGCGCAGTGGCGACGTGGGAGTGGCAGTTATCATAGAAAAGAATATGCTGAAACAAAGTGAAACATAATCAATATTAGAGATAGTTACCTCTGTGTCAATGTAGTGGGGGCCCTTAGTACAGGGGTCCCGAACATGTGTAAGGGATAATCTAAGAATGTTAACAACCTCACTTGAATGCTACCTACTTATTATTTTAAATTACTTTGAATTCTATATAATTGTACTAGTTTTCTATAAGGACCTCCACAGACTAACTTAACCGACGACTTTGTCGCTTCTTAGAAGCCAAATGCAGCGAAACTTAACACTTTTCAAATAGCGAAACAGTATCCGAGCAGTCGCCAAGACGCCGGATACCGGTGCAGCGCTCGGATGATAGTTGCACACGTGTGACGCAGCATATATAACCTATAACCACAAACTTTTATGAAGGTTGGACCCTCGCGTTTTTTGACCTTTGCTTTATTATGAAGATTTATTCAAGCATATACACTTGAAACGTAAAATCTTTATAATTGTGATTATAATTATTACCAGTACTTACCATTCTCTTCTTATATATCTCAGAGGCTTCGGTGACCGCTGCATCCCACCCTGTTGAGCCATTGGTAGCCTTCTCCGGATTTAACTTCCAGTACTTGGTAGGGTTACCAAATGCCATCAAATCTTCCGAGACAAAGTATGGACCAGCAAAATCCCTGATTACACCTGATGATGTGCAAATCCCCATGTGCCCAAGAAGGGGAAATAGCCATCTGAAAAGAAAGATTTATTTATACCTACTACTATTATTATTTCGAGTGGACTTGTGTCCATTATCCTGAAGGTTTTAAATAAGGCAGGGTATTTATTTATTTGGTCCTTCACAGCTTACAATATTTAGTTAAATATGTTAACAATACGCCAATAATGAAGTACACTTTAACTTTATATAATGTTAAAAAGAGTATACATATGTTCAATAACAATAATAAATATACATTAAAAAAATTAATACAAGGGTAATACTTAATTAAGGTACATTTTCAAAGAATAGTATTTATGTGAGAGACTGGTATCTGTACTAGGAGACCTGTGTGACAGATTACCAGCCTCTCCAGTACCAGACTATGAGAATATACAAAACAAGCATGCGTGTGTGTGTGTGTGTGTGTGTGTGTGTGTGTGTGTGTGTGTGTGTGTTTGCGCGTGTGTGTGTGGGTTGGGTGTGTGTGTAAGTGTGCCATGGCCATTTCAAGAAGTGAGCATATTAGGTGATTCATAGCACAACATCTAACAGATTCTCTGTATCTGAAAAGTTTTGTGTTTTTAACCAATCTGAGGGTCGTATTACAGAAACTAACTCAAGTCACACATAAACGGAATTTAGCAGATTGACACTTGAGTGCTAAATCTAGACATAAGCATGTGGTTTATTATAGAACTATCCCCATACTCAGATCAGTGAAAAGTAACCTTGAGTAAATATCCAAATCTCCAATCGCCAGAATACGCATTGAAATGTTGCAAGCCTAAAAACAGTCTGTTTTCTATTACATTTTTATTCCTTACATATTTTGTTTTCATTCCACGCAGCTTACTTTTTTATATTTATGTTTCAAAAGCTTATTTTTTATTTACTTTTTTCATTGAAATGATTTAATCACCTCTGTGATTGCTTTAAAGTATCCTTACTTCAAAATACTAAACAAAAAACTGCTGTAGAGGAAGTCCCGGGCTCATAAAATGAACCTTTTCTCTGCGTTAAATGGATCGCGAGTTTAATAAACTTTGCTTGACTGACATTTGATATTATGGTGCCAGTGTTATGTTTACATTGTAGATTAATTAAAATTCTTCTAATTCTGTACATATCTGAAAAAAGAAGAATTTTACGATCGTCCAAAGGAATCTATTACTAGAAATATTGAAATCTTTCAAGAATATTAGGTATACAAAATAAAAAACGATGCCATACAACGTCTTGGGCCAATATTTCAGAAAAGTATATTTACTACAAAAACTATCGAAACAGTAAGTGTTGGAGGTTTATGGTCTTATATATTTGTGCAGATATACACCATCTAGTAATTCATGATAACTGTTTAATAAGATTCATTCTATTTTTGTTCTAAGCATCCAGAGAGCGTTGAACCGCTTTGTGGTAAAATTTCAGAGCAAGACAGCGTGATGAACTTACGTGTGAAAGGCAGTACCATATAGCCACTGTCTGTAAAGGTCTTTATCCTGATGCCGATATGGATCCAGATATCTAATGTAACATATGCACTGAATTTAAATACCAGAGACTATTGACACATACCGGGTAATTACCTATTATTTGTTGAAAATATTATAGAGTTTTGTACACTTTGTAACATTGGTTGCATAGGGTTCGGGGCTCTGTCATAAACAACCTTGAGAGGATAGAAAGATAGAGCTTAAAGTCACATGTAGAACAGAAGCTTTAACACCGTGAATCAAAGTTGTATGTAGGTAATGAGTTTAGAAAATAAACATTGTAGGACACTTTTCACACAGCGCCATCTAACCCTTTAAGCTTGGGTTATGGGAACTACTCACCTGATAAACATACTTATGTATATCTAAATAAAAAAGGGACAGGAATCCACACAGTGAAAAGTGGGCATATAATATGCCTCTGCCACCCCTTCGGGGATAAGGCGTGATGGATATTTATTTATTTATTTTAAATATATACATTGTTATAGAGCAAACACCCAAACTTCTAAACAAACATTTGGGGATCTCACAAATATTTATTCCAATATGGGACCTTCACATGAGTAGCAGTCACATACACTATCACCTACACCACCGAGCCAGTAAGATTTTTTTTTGTTACAGTGATATTGTAAGCCGAAACAGATACTGTGGAAATAATAGTATCTCAGAGAACAGAAGTTGAAACTCTTGTCCTTTTGTTATTAATGAGATAGTCGACTGTGACACAAGCGTCCAAAAACTTGCCGAGCCTGTTGTGCACAATATTCACCACAAGAAAGTACCAAAGAATCTGTCATCAAATCATTATCTTAAGAAATAATAATAATAATGATTAATTATTTTTAGGTTCTTTATTTAAAAAATTAAAATAAAATAAAATATAATTGTATTGTTTAATATGAATATTTAATTAATATAGTATAAAAAATCATTAAAATAAATATTTTATCTATTGATGATGGTTGTTATAAGTTGTAGTGTACACACCTCTCATTCAAATAAATGTTATTACAGTGATAAAGATAACTCTGTTCAAGATGGGGTTTGAACGAGTGACAATGAAAATATAGTAAATAATTTCAACTTATTTTGGTATGGTTATGATACCTCAGTGGCATAGAACATTGCCCTGGTTAGACATAGGTTACGGGTCAAACCCCATCCTAAACCAAGTCATGTTTTTCACTTTAATAAAAATTATATGAAAGTCAGCATCTACAAATCGCTTTGAAAATTTATCCAAACCTCTCCTTTATCTATCCATATTCCTCCTACATATTGAATGATCATGTTCTTATTATATGGAGTACTCTCTTAGGGGGTAAAGTGTATTGGAAGTCAATAGGGATATTAATATAATAGGCACAATAGTGCAGTACAGCACAAGCTACAGTACTATCCTGAAAGGACGCTGTGGCATAAAAAGGATGTCCACGCTGGTATTGCTTTAACAAATGTTCCATCATTTAAGGTATTATCTTGTGTTATGTGTTTGATGGTACATAGCTACACTACTCGTAAGCGACATTGACTCTACAACACAACCATAATAATGACATTATTTTTTAATATCCACATATCTCATTATTATCATAGGTATTATTTTATTATCACATTTCTATTAAAAGTGTGGTAGTTGAAATAAAAGAATGAAGCAATACGATCCACACTGCCACACAATACAAGATCACACTGTCTTCGGTATTAATATAATACTGAATTAATATCTTTGTAAAGTAATTGTTATTGATTGGTACGGGTCTGCTGTTTGGTAGAATGTGCTGGCACTGAAATAGGGGCGTAAATATGACTCTGCCACCCTTTTGGGGATAAACACGTGAATGATAAGTAAGTAATAGTCTATTTATCTTCAAAAATATCAATTTTAGAAAGATAAAGGAGGCCATCTTTTATTTTTGTTAACTAAAATCTCTGCTTGAGCGTGGTGTCGACTAAACTTACGAAAACTGCTCGCAAATCTCGAATCAAGTAGCGAATCTGAGCTGAATATGGTTTAAAAATAAAGGATCACTGAAATGACACTTGAGCACTGTTCTATAATATGAATCAAATGTCATTTCACTGTGACAGCTCTCAGGTGATTCTAGATTGACGTTTCACGAATCGAGTAAGGTTCTATAATAAATGCTCAGCTTGAAACTAGTTCTAAGTAATACTTGAGGCTTGAGTAAGGTTCTATAATACGACCCTGAGTAAGTTTCTTTACATTTATGCTTTGTAAGAGGGCAAATTGTAAGAATCTTATTATATAGATAAACGCTCATGAATCCGTGAAATCTCCCTGAGAAACTAGTGTTCCACTGTTTCACAGGACAACAAACCTTATGTTTAAGTCGTTTGTCTATGTCAAGCTCAGGATTAAATTCAATTGAGGAATGCTTTTTGAGGATCACGTGTAAAATAAACAGTTGCCTAACTGTAAGAACATTTGCTACTTTAAACAATTCGTTCGTCGAGAAGCTGATAGGCGAGGACAGACTAACTTTTAAAACTGCTCTTTGAGCTCTTTCCACTTCCAATAAGTAGGCTTTGCAAGCACCACCCCATACTGTAATACAATAGCTTAAGATAGATTCACATAGGGCCATATAGACCATTTTTACGACTGTCCTGTCGGCAATATGACGGAGATTTTTAAAGATAAAAATAAGTTTACGGGTTCTTGAGGAGTTCCAGATGAGGCTTAAAATTTAGTGATGAATCAATTATGACACCAGGATATTTGACACTGAGTACTCTTTGTAGAGGCTCACAAGAATATATGTCACGCATTAAGCAAGTGTAGGCTACGATAGACTGATTTGCATGAATGTCAAGTGGGAACTTCTGATGGAAAAAGGCACGTACATAGTTTTTTGAACATTAAGAGTTAAGCCATTTTTCCTAAGCCAAGACGACACCGCATTGAACCCAAGCTGTGCAACGTTAAAAACACTATCCCAACTATCATCGTGGAAAATTAAGGCGGTATCATCAGCAAAAGTAACTATTTTCCCATTTGATAATTTTAGATTACATAAGTCGTTTATGAAGGCTAGGAACAACGTAGGGCCCAGCACGCTTCCTTGAAGGATACCATGAGACAAGGTGGAACAAAGACTGTGTCAAAGGCTTTTTTTATATCCAAGAATATTGCTATTACTTTCTTCCTGGAGTCAAGTTTGGAAACTATGTGGTCCACTAATTCATGAACCGCATCAGAAGTTGAAGTGCCCATCCTAAAGCCAAACTGGGAAACAGATAAGAGATGTTTGCATTCAAGATATTTTGTTAAGCGATTATTTAAAAGGCAAAGTTTTTCAGCAATTTTGGAAAGAGTAGGAAGTATAGATATTGGCCTGTAATTGTTAACACAACCCCTGTATCTGTATCCACTCTTGTGTACAGGAATTACAACAGCAAGTTTGAAATGAGTAGGAAAGACGCCCGTAGAGAACATTAGGTCAAATATATATGTTAATAGAGAAATTAATCTATGAAGATAATGTTTCAGGAAGGCTCCTGAGATGTTGTCGCGTCCAAAAGTTTCATCTTTCTTTAAATTTATAATGATGTGCCGTACTTCCGTATCATCAGGAGGTACCAAGCCAAATGAAAAAGAGCAGGAATTTGGGTGTATGAAAACGTTAGGATGCCGTGATTTTAATACATTTGATGCAAGGTTTTCACCAAAAGATGCGAAAAAATGGTTTATGTTATTAATAGAACTTGTGGGATTTATTTTGGAAATAAGTTCCGTTGCAGGATTATTTAATTTAGAAAAGGTTACTTGTTTTATGCTCTCCCATAGCAATTTGTTGTTTTTGCTTTTTATTGCATTATTAATTAAGTTATTTTCATAGTCTCCCTTTAGTTTTTTTAACAACTTGTTGCATAAATTCCTGTATCTGATATATGTTACTTTATTTACTTCATTAGTTATATCTTTTTTATATTTACTATGGAGTTTATCACGATTCCTCATACATTTTAACAACCCAGTTGTTATCCAGGGCTTCTTCAGTAACATACTATGGTAAGTCAATAGATTTAGATAGATTGGCGCACTTGCCTCTTTAGTATCTGCCGTAATATCTATGTTTATGTCCCCACAAAGAATGACGTTGGAGCACCTTAGATTGCCTATAAGGGTGTCGAGTGACGATAAGAAAGGATCAGTGGTATAGCCGGGAGGTCTATATATTGCAACTATAGAAGTATTTCGGTCAACTTTTATTACTAGGCAGTTTGCATTTTGAACCTGGGGCTCAATTATACATATAAGAATGTTGTTCTTAAAATATACCACAATACCATCATTTTGGGTTAGGTTAGCGTTATTTATAGCATAGTTATACCCGTCTAGGGTGGGTATGCGTTTTGTATGCCGTAACCAACACTCAGTTAAAGTAATAAAATCCCAATGAGTTTTGGACCTTTCAAGAAGAGTTATGAAACTAGAAAAGTTACGATTAATACTTATACACTATGTAATATGGTGAATAATTTTTAAGGAAGTCTTTGGAGATTTCACTAGTTTAGACACTCCTCTACATCACAAATGGCTGATTTTGCAATCACAAATTGTTCAAGGTTGTCGTTCAAAATATTGGAGTTATCGAATTTTTAAAAGTATGAATTGTTGAAATAACCAGTAAAACTTGGAATTGATACGGGAATTTGGTTGTAGTGAGTATAGGGAATGTGGTATGAGAATATAGGGTGCCATAGTGCGATATTTGTATGTATTAAAACACTGTAATTGTGTAACGTCTGCGTGGTAGAAGTGTAAATGATATGAGTACAATTTTCTCCGTTTTAACTCCACTGGTACGGGAAAAATGCTATTGATTACCGACCGTCCGTCCGTCCATTCGGTCTACAGGTCGCATTTTTCATCGGATTTGCATGCAACTTCGCATGAAAAAAGAATGAAAGCGGCTGGAGGAACAAGGTGGTTGCGCGATGGAATGTTAAGTTTTGGTAAAATTCATTCACAATGATGGCCTAGCGCGAAAGCCTTTCAGAGATCTGCGTCGCATATGCTGATGTTAAACGCCGCATAATGCTCAAAAAAATTGAGTAGCCGGGGATGAAATTCCTTACTTGAAAAAAAAAAAAGTTTAATTTAATTGTAAAATTACGCGTGTTTCTTTGCTTGTAGTAGGCGCGATATCATAGAAATCGGAAAATCTCTTCCAATATTTTTGCTTGATACACACACGCATAGTCGCATACACTACACATACACACAGCATATATGGTATTTCGTAACGAGAATATATCTACCAGTAATACTTAATACGTTTCATAAATGGTCGAGTGTACTCTCTCGGAGTGTCAATATGGGTTTCTGGTCATGGGACCACGGACCCTGTTTTTGCCCTGAGGGTTGTCGCAGAGAAATACAGGACGAAGAACACGCCTCTGCACTGTATGTTCCTAGACATGCAGAAGGCCTTTGACTGTGTTCCTCGTGCGATGAACTGGTGGGCATTGCGGTCCAAAGGGGTTCCAGATTCCATGGTTCGGACTGCTGTTGGCGACACGAAACCCTTCCCCACCACATATTAGGCGAATTGTCGGACAGCATCAGGAATTCGCATGAGCAGCTTCCATGGTTGCTCATGTATGCTGACGATATTGCGCTGGCAGACGAGGACAAGGGCAGATTAATGCGACGTATGAAGGCGTGGAAGGAGACGCTTGAAAACGGCGGTCTGAAACTAAATGTGGCGAAGACCCGGTACTTGGCACTAAACTCGGCAGATCCTCCATCCGTCCGCATAGGCGGTGATTTGGTCGAGCGCACGGACCAGATTAAATCTGTCCTAAGATCTGTCTTTCACACGTCCAGTGACATCGATTGCGATGTCAATTCACGCATTGCTGCCGCGTGGGCCAAATGGCGAGAGATGACTGGTGTCATTTGTGACCAAAAATGCCGATGCGGTTGAAGGGACAGGTCTAAAAAACTATCATTAGACCTCTTTTTACATGGCAGTGAGACGTGGCCAATGTTGGAGCGACACAAGCAGAAGCTGCGTGTCACGGAAATGAACATGCTGCGATGGATGTGTGGAGTCACGCGGATGGACCGCGTGAGGAACTCTCGCATCTGCGGCAGCCTTCACGTCCGTGACATTGCAGACAAGTTGCAAGAGTGTCGCCTTCGTTGATATGGTCACGTCTTGCGGCAACCGCCGGGCTACGTGGAAAACAAATGTCTGGCTATGTCAGCCCCGCCGGGTCCCGGTAAGAGGGGAAGACCCAAGAAGTGATGGCTTGACGTCGTAAGGGATGACATGCGTGCCAATGGTCTCACTACAGGGGATGCCGATGACCGTGCGAAGTGGAGGAAAAAATGTAGGAATGCGGACCCCGGGCGTCGCGAGACGCATCTGGGACACACGCTCGGATGATGATGATGACGTTCCATGAATGGTCATGCCACAAAATCTGTAGTCCTAACCTATCTTCAGCGATTATTATATTACCTAATCTTAGGCGATTGACTTTTTGAGGATGATTCTTCGTTTTTTGGGACTCGCAACATTTTATCATTAAGCGGACGCGCTTTATTAAAACAGTACGGATTTACGGATCGACTCGTGAGACACACGAAGTTCAGAGGCTACCTTTTTCAAAGTTGAATGAGGCTTTTCAATGACTATTTCCTTCACTTTTGCGATGTTATCTTCCGTTTAAGACTCTGACGAGCTACAAAATCATCACAGCCTTGGAACGCTTTGTACCTACCACTTTGGTGAATCGGATATACACGCCTGTGTTAATCAGATTCACTGAAAGCCTTTTCTAACATTTTCAGGGACATAACATTTGAGTCGCAATGCAAAAATCAAGACAAACTCTTTGTACCACTCATAAGTATGTGTTGAAATTAAGTGAATAATGGGTATATGTATGTAGGTACCTATTTGATATGGTTTAGGACCCCAGGTGGATTAAGGTAACCACTACCTCATAGCTCATTACAGAGCAGGGGGGTTCTAAATAAGGAAATTCCAGATTTAGGAAAATTCTCTCCTAATTATTTTGGGGCAATTGGATTAAAGAGCACTATCACTACATCACGTAAGCCATTACTTTATAATCTCGGTATGTTATGATACTAGCCAAGTTAACAAATACATAGTCATTCGAGCAAACATTATTCCATGCATCTTTAGGAATCATATTTCAGAAATACAAAATAAATTGTACCTCACATCATCCATAATATTTAACCATGTCATAATAAGTTATTTACGATATCCAACAGCAGCGTGTCAGCAAATCGTGTGCATGTGAATAAATGTAATTATTTATGTTCAATATATTTTCCAACATTCCAAGTTCAAAAGCAAACTTAATCGGCGATAAAGGAAATAAGCATTAGAAAACAAAAAGAAGTCCATAAGAATAAGCTGTGGACAAAAATAATTGTACACATTAGAAATAGAACAAGGGTATAATAACAATACATGGTCATCTAATCTGTCATGAACACTGACTGCTTTTCCAATCAAAATAAACACTTAATAGTGAGAGTGGTGACAGGTTCATAATATGCTTAAAAAGAAACAGAAATTTAATCAAAATGTGCATAGAACATATATGACACAATATTTAAGGTAATCAGCTATTGAAATAAAGGTATACTGACATATTACATTGATAGGTTTTTGAAAACGGAATTGAAAAAAATATTAATGGCCTTCTGTGCTCTTAGTATGAACTCGCCAACACTTCGAAAATACTTACAAAAGCCAGCACATGGTTGAACCTAGCAGGTTGAAAAGTGACATCCTGTCAGAAATGGAGCAATCGCATCAGAAAACATAAGTCTGGCCTGACTATGGGTCTTCTTAAGCACTAGACTATGGAATTGGTAACATCGACAGGGAATACACCCTAAAAGAAAGCGAGACAACAAGACTATATTGATTCGATGACTATAATAATTTGAACAAAAATGAAAAGCTCTCTAGCTTGATAGCTATAAGACACAATTTTGTTGATGCTCTTCTCTGATGAAAAGAGCATCAAAAAATTTGTGTCTCCAAAATAAGCCATTATTTAAAAGGAGAAAACTTACTCTTATGTCTACAAAAGCACCCTAAATTATTTGAGGCATAAGAGAACATGTTTGTTAATTATGTCAAGATAATGAGAGAATTTCTTTTCTGACCATGATTCTCCTTTTCACCCAAAAACAAATTTCAGGAAGGGCAGTCAGTCTGAAGGACAATTTGTCAGGATGTGATTGGGTGACTTGTTTGATATGTTGTAAATATATCAATAAAATAAATAAATAAATAAATATTGTGGGACACTTTTCACACAGCGTCATCTAGCCCAAAGTAAGCTAATATTAGCTATCAACTATCAATACTTAAATCAAAAATTTAGAAAATGTTGCAATTGATAGTGTAATAAATTATGGGCAAAGGTAAGATATGCTAAAATAGGTTTTCAAACTATCGCATTGCATACATTAAGTAAATTTGTTGTAAAGGTTGCCTGTAAGAACTTGCACTTAGCGATAAGGCCGCCCATTGTACATTTCAAAACCTGTATTCCATAGACCTGTTAATATTAATAATTGGTGTACAATAAAGTATATTTCTATTCTATTCTATTTGTTATTAATGGGACTAAATGCAGTTAATGCAGAGAAGCGCTCATGGCCCCGCGGTCTCAGTGTTAGGTAAACAATCACTGAGGTACGCAACTTTCACTATGGCTGGTCGTCGGATGGGTGACCACTTTGTGGCATTTACATTTGCGAGCGTTTCCGTGCTTCGGTAGGCACGTTAAGCCGTTGGTCCCGGTTGCCAGTAAAATGGCAGTCGTTAAGCCTGGTTGAAGGCCTTATAGGCGGCTTAATAAATTTCAACAGCAGGTAGCCACAACCTGCGTCTGTCTATTTCAACACGGCAATGGGCTCACCACCTATTACGTGGGACAGGAATCCACACGGTGAAAAGTGGGCATATAATATGCCTCTGCCACCCCTTCGGGGATAAGGCGTGATGGATATTTTATTTTATTTTACTAAATGCAGTTATATTACATACATTTTGTTGCCTGATGATTCAACCAGGTTGCCTTGGACATGGCCTGTGGCTTGGAATTCAGGTAGGGTTTGGGACCAACTGAGAATAAAGTAAGATGAAGATCATCAAGAGTCTCATCCCCTGAAGAATATACCAAAGTTCATGGAAGTGCAGGCGCTGGGGTGATGAGCAATGAGAAGTGGTACAGCACAAAATGCCTGAGGGTCGAAGTGCTAGGTTAAAATCGGCCTAAGGATAAGACAAGGCAGTTAGAATAAAATAACAGAATCAAGATCCCAGAAAATGTTCCAGTTGACTTCTTCTTATAGTGCCATTGAAGAATCATTCACAGACACTTAGATATTTAAAATGTATATGAAATTATTCTATATGATTTCTTATTCAAGGGTCATTTGAAAAACACATCCAAGATAGTTCCAGGTTAATTCCAGTATTAAGTAGATACAACAGAAGAGATAGACTGTGATGATGATGAAGGTTCATATTGGAAAGACAATTTTATTAAAGGTGAGTTATTTTAATCAAAATAAATGTTTTTAAACAGCACCATGTAGCAAAAATGAAGCAAATATAAACTTGTGCTATGGGTTCTTCTGGGAACATCTTGATAAACATACTTTTTAATTCTAAAGACATACATATTAAACATAAAAAACATTCAAACATTGAAACCAACATTTGCCAAGCACACAAATATTTGTCCCAACCTGGGAGTCGAAACGGAGTTCTTAGCACAGACTACCACCACACGACTGAGGCATATTTATTATAAAAATGTAAAAAATTGTCTAACTACTTAGCTCCAATTTACGGCGTCTAAGACACACGGACAGACAACTACGCACTTACGATAGAACTGGTATTGGAGTCCACACAATGCAGTAGGGGTATCGGCAGCGGTCGTGATCTATAGGATCCATTCTTACTTCTTCTTTCGGGTTGGTTTCTCTTTTATCAGTCATAGAATAAGTGTCGTCTAGTTTCGGATTCCACGACATAGCTGATATATATTTTTTTATTGATTGCAACTTCAAATGTTTCTCATACCCAAGGGATATTTTATCCCGGTTCAAAGGAATTTTAGGCAGTTTCCAAACCTATTACTGTTAAACCAAATACTTTTCTTCAAATATGGACAATCCTGTTTTTCCCTCTTGCCTCTATCAAACAATAAATCAATAAATCACTGACCTCACAGACTATAGCATTTTATAAAAGCGTTTCGACCTCCATTTATGCAAGTACCAGATTTCGGTTTGTGAAATACACAAAAAAGAGATTGTAATTTCTCATTTATTACTTTATGCTACGCCTCACAGTCGTATCGGCACAGACGTATCATAGGTATCAGAAACTCCATAATTCAATTGGTACCAAACCAATCCTAATAATATATATAGCCCAAAGGGCCCATTCACGGCTGGCTGCATTGCCGCCCGCCGCTATGATAGCGCTATAAAAGCCCTAACACACGACCAAATTTGGTCTGCCGGACCTCGACAGATTTGATCCGCCGAGTCTGAAGACCAAATCTGTTGTCGCAACAGACGACCGGATCAGACCGCACCGGACGACCAGACGACCAGACAGGGTGTTCAGTTTAGGGGCTTTTTCCCTATTCTAGGGTAAAATTACTATTTTTAAGGAACTTTTGTGGAAATGAAAAGTTTCTAATAAAGTATATTATTTTATATGCATTTAGTGAAAAGCTGCAAATTTGAAATTACACACACACACATTTTAATTTTACTTATCTATGTAGATAACTGGTATGCATAGTATTCCTCTACATAGAGTAAATAAACACTACGTTATGTATTAACGTAGCTCTTTTTTCTTTCTGGCAAAAAATGTATGAAAAAAATTTTTGGGGAAAGGTAAAATCGGTACTGGGGACATTTTTGACAAACTAACTAAGATGGCAACATTGGGAAAAAAAATAAAAACGTGTCTATTTGGAGAAAAATTAAATTAAATCTGGGGAAATTTACGACAAAGTAGCTAGAACGGCAACATTGATCATATCCGATGCGGATCGAGGCGGACTCAATTAATAATAATTAAGTCCGCCGGACTGCTTTACAGACGGTAAGATTTGGTCGGGCGGCCAATCAAATCCGCTGTCTGGTCGGATCAAATCCGGTCGTGTGTTAGGGCTTTTAAAGCTTAAAATCTTACCGTCTGTAAAGCAGTCCGGCGGACTTAATTATTATTAATTGAGTCCGCCTCGATCCGCATCGGATATGATCAATGTTGCCGTTCTAGCTACTTTGTCGTAAATTTCCCCAGATTTAATTAAATTTTTCTCCAAATATACACTTTTTCATAATTTTTTTCTCAATGTTGCCATCTTAGTTAATTTGTCAAAAATGTCCCCAGTACCGATTTTACCTTTCCCCAAAAAAAATATTTTTCATACATTTTTTGCTAGAAAGAAAAAAGAGCTACGATAATACATAACGTAGTGTTTATTTACTCTATGTAGAGGAATACTATGCATACCAGTTATCTACATAGATAAGTAAAATTGAAATGTGTGTGTGTGTGTGTGTGTGTAATTTCAAATTTGCAGCTTTTCACTAAATGCATATAAAATAATATACTTTATTAGAAACTTTTCATTTCCACAAAAGAAGAAAATAAATAAATAAACAAAATTTCCTAAAAAAAAATTACCCTAGAATAGGGAAAAAGCCCCTAATCTGAACACCCTGTCTGGTCGTCTGGTTGTCCGGTGCGGTCTGATCCGGTCGTCTGTTGCGACAACAGATTTGGTCGGCAGACTCGGCGGATCAGATCTGTCGAGGTCCGGCAGACCAAATCTGAACGTGTGTTAAAGCCCTAACACACGACCGGATTTGATCCGACCAGACAGCGGATTTGATTGACCGCCCGACCAAATCTTACCGTCTGTAGAGCAGTCCGGCGGACATAATTATTATTAATTGAGTCCGCCTCGATCCGCATCGGATATGATCAATGTTGTCGTTTTAGCTACTTTGTCGTAAATTTCCCCAGATTTAATTTAATTTTTCTCCAAATAGACACTTTTTACAATTTTTTTCCCAATGTTGCCCATCTTAGTTACTTTGTCAAAAATGTCCCCAGTACCGATTTTACCTTTCCCAAAAAAATTACTTTTTCATACATTTTTTGCCAGAAAGAAAAAAGAGCTACGTTAATACATAACGTAGTGTTCATTTACTCTATGTAGAGGAATACTGCATACCAGTTATCTACATAGATAAGTAAAATTGAAATGTGTGTGTGTGTAATTTCAAATTTGCAGCTTTTCACTAAATGCATATAAAATAATATACTTTATTAGAAACTTTTCATTTCCACAAAAGTTCCTTAAAAAAAATAATTTTACCCTAGAATAGGGAAAAAGCCCCTAATCTGAACACCCTGTCTGGTCGTCTGGTCGTCGGGTGCGTTCTGATCCGGTCGTCTGTTGCGACAACAGATTTGGTCGGCAGACTCGGCGGATCAAATCTGTCGAGGTCCGGCAGACCAAATCCGGTCGTGTGTTAGGGCTATTAGCGCTATAAAAGCCCTAACACACGACCGGATTTGATCCGACCAGACAGCGGATTTGAATGGCCGCCCGACCAAATCTTACCGTCTGTAGAGCAGTCCGGCGGACATAATTATTATTAATTGAGTCCGCCTCGATCCGCATCGGATATGATCAATGTTGTCGTTCTAGCTACTTTGTCGTAAATTTCCCCAGATTTAATTTAATTTTTCTCCAAATAGACACTTTTTCAGTTTTATTTTCCCAATGTTGCCATCTTAGTTACTTTGTCAAAAATGTCCCTAGTACTGATTTTACCTTTTCCCAAAAAAATACTTTTTCATACATTTTTTGCCAGAAAGAAAAAAGAGCTACGTTAATACATAACGTAGTGTTTATTTACTCTATGTAAAGGAATACTGCATACCAGTTATCTACATAGATAAGTGAAATTGAAATGTGTGTGTGTGTGTGTAATTTCAAATTTGCAGCTTTTCACTAAATGCATATAAAATAATATACTTTATTAGAAACTTATCATTTCCACAAAAGTTCCTTAAAAAATAATTTTACCCTAGAATAGGGAAAAGCCCCTAATCTGAACACCCTGTCTGGTCGTCTGGTCGTCCGGTGCGGTCTGATCCGGCCGTCTGTTGCGACAACAGATTTGGTCGGCAGACTCGGCGGATCATATCTGTCGAGGTCTGGCAGACCAAATTTGGTCGTGTGTTAAAGCCTTTAAAGCCCTAACACACGACCGGATTTGATCCGACCAGACAGCGGATTTGATTGGCCGCCCGACCAAATTTTACCGTCTGTAGAGAAGTCCGGCGGACATAATTATTATTAATTGAGTCCGCCTCGATCCGCATCGGATATGATCAATGTTGTCGTTCTAGCTACTTTGTCGTAAATTTCCCCAGATTTAATTTAATTTTTCTCCAAATAGACACTTTTTCATAATTTGTTTTCCCAATGTTGCCATCTTAGTTACTTTGTCAAAAATGTCCCCAGTACCGATTTTACCTTTCCCCAAAAATTGCTTTTTCATATTTTTTTTGCCAGAAAGAAAAAAGAGCTACGTTAATACATAACGTAGTGTTTATTTACTCTATGTAGAGGAATACTATGCATACCAGTTATCTGCATAGATAAGTAAAATTGAAATGTGTGTGTGTGTGTAATTCAAATTTGCAGCTTTTCACTAAAAGCATATAAAATAATATACTTTTTTAGAAACCTTTCATTTCCAAAAAAGTTCCTTAAAAAAATTTTTACCCCAGAATAGGGAAAAAGCCCCTAATCTGTACACCCTGTCTGGTCGTCTGGTCGTCCGGTGCGGTCTGATCCGGTCGTCTGTTGCGACAACAGATTTGGTCGGCGGACTCGGCGGATCAAATCTGTCGAGGTCCGGCAGACCAAATCTGAACGTGTGTTAACGCTATTACGGTTAACACACGACCGGATTTGATCTGACCAGACCGCGGATTTGATTTGCCGCCCGACCAAATCTTTAAAATAATAAAGCCCTAACACACGACCGGATTTGATTCGACCATACAGCGGATTTGATTGGCCGCCCGACCAAATCTTACCGTCTGTAGAGCAGTCCGGCGGACATAATTATTATTAATTGAGTCCGCCTCGATCCGCATCGGATATGATCAATGTTGTCGTTCTAGCTACTTTGTCGTTAATTTCCCCAGATTTAATTTAATTTTTCTCCATATAGACACTTTTTCATAATTTTTTTCCCAATGTTGCCACCTTAGTTAATTTGTCATAAATGTCCCCAGTACCGATTTTACCTTTCCCCAAAAATTACTTTTTCATACATTTTTGCCAGAAAGAAAAAAGAGCTACGTTAATACATAACGTAGTGTTTATTTACTCTATGTAGAGGAATACTATGCATACCAGTTATCTACATAGATAAGTAAAATTGAAATGTGTGTGTGTGTGTGTGTGTGTGTGTGTAATTTCAAATTTGCAGCTTTTCACAAAATGCATATAAAATAATATACTTTATTAGAAACTTTTCATTTCAACAAAAGTTCCTTAAAAAAAAATAATTTTACCCTAGAATAGGGAAAAAGCCCCTAATCTGAACACCCTGTCTGGTCGTCTGGTCGTCCGGTGCGGTCTGATCCGGCCGTCTGTTGCGATAACAGATTTGGTCGGCAGACTCGGCGGATCAAATCTGTCGAGGTCCGGCAGACCAAATCCGTTCGTGTGTTAGCTCTATTACCGTCTGTAAAGCAGTCCGGCGGACATAATTATTATTAATTGAATCCGCCTCGATCCGCATCGGATATGATCAATGTTGTCGTTCTAGCTACTTTGTCGTAAATTTCCCCAGATTTAATTTAATTTTTCTTCAAATACACTTTTCATAATTTTTTTCCCAATGTTGCCATCTTAGTTAGTTTGTCAAAAATGTTCCCAGTACCGATTTTACCTTTCCCCAAAAAATTACTTTTTCATACATTTTTTGCCAGAAAGTAAAAAGAGCTACGTTAATACATAACGTAGTGTTTATTTACTCTATGTAGAGGAATACTATGCATACCAGTTATCTACATAGATAAGTAAATTAGAAATGTGTGTGTGTGTGTAATTTCAAATATGCAGCTTTTCACTAAATGCATATAAAATAATATACTTTATTAGAAACTTTTCATTTCCGTAAAAGTTCCTTAAAAAAATAATTTTACCCTAGAATAGGGAAAAAGCCCCTAATCTGAACACCCTGTCTGGTCGTCCGGTGCGGTCTGATCCGGTCATCTGTTGCGACAACAGATTTGGTCGGCAGACTCGGCGGATCAAATCTGTCGAGGTCCGGCAGACCAAATCTGAACGTGTGTTAGCGCTTATAACCGTATTATAAAGAGCTAACACACGACCGGATTTGGTCTGCCGGACCTCGACGGATCAAATCCGCCCAGTCCGCCGACCAAATCTGGAATTTGAAATTACAAACAGACATTTCAATTTTATTTATCTGTGTAGATAACTGGATTGCATAGTATTCCTTTTAGATAGAGCAAATAAACACTAGCTATTAAACGCTGGTGGTCCCCCGGACTCAGTGTTCTGTAAACAATCACAGCGTTAAGCTGTCTAACTTTCGCTATGGCTGGTCACGGATGGGTGACCACTTTATGGCATTTATTTTTACGAGCGTTTGCGTACTTTGGAAGGCACGTTAAGCTGTTGATCCCGGTTGCCAGTAACATGGCAGTCGTTAAGTCAAGTTGAAGGCCCTATGGGTGGCTTGATAAATTTCAACAGCAGGTAGCCACAACCTGCGTCTGTCTATTTCAAATACGGCAATGGGCTCAACACCTATTACGTGGGACAGGAATACACATGGTGAAAAGTGGGCATACAATATGTCTCTGTCACCCCTTCGGGATAAGGCGTGATAGATAAATAAAAATTTTAATTAATTAATTTAATTAATTTTAAAAAGATTTGGTCGGCAGACTCGGCGGATCAAATCTTCGAGGTCCGGCAGACCAAATCTGAACGTGTGTTAGCGCTTTCAACCGTATTATAAAGAGCTAACACACGACCGGATTCGGTCTGCCGGACCTCGACAGATTTGATCCGCCGAGTCTGTCGACCAAATCTGTTGTCGCAACAGACGACCGGATCAGACCACACCGGACGACCAGACGACCAGACAGGGTGTTCAGATTAGGGGCTTTTTCCCTATTCTAGGGTAAAATTATTTTTTTAAGGAACTTTTACGAAAATGAAAAGTTTCTAATAAAGTATATTATTTTATATGCATTTAGTGAAAAGCTGCAAATTTGAAATTACACACACACACACATTTCAAATTTACTTATCTATGTAGATAACTGGTATGCATAGTATTCCTCTACATAGAGTAAATAAACACTACGTTAGGTATTAACGTAGCTCTTTTTACTTTCTGGTAAAAAATGTATGAAAAAGTATTTTTTTGGGGACAGGTAAAATCGGTACTGGGAACATTTTTGACAAACTAACTAAGATGGCAACATTGGGAAAAAATTTGAAAAAGTGTATTTGAAGAAAAATTAAATTAAATCTGGGGAAATTTACGACAAAGTAGCTAGAACGACAACATTGATCATATCCGATGCGGATCGAGGCGGATTCAATTAATAATAATTATGTCCGCCGGACTGCTTTACAGACGGTAATAGAGCTAACACACGAACGGATTTGGTCTGCCGGACCTCGACAGATTTGATCCGCCGAGTCTGCCGACCAAATCTGTTGTCGCAACACACGACCGGATCAGACCGCACCGGACGACCAGACGACCAGACAGGTTGTTCAGATTAGGGGCTTTTTCCCTATTCTAGGGTAAAATTACTTTTTTTAAGGAACTTTTGTGGAAATGAAAAGTTTCTAATAAAGTATATTATTTTATATGCATTTTGTGAAAAGCTGCAAATTTGAATTTACACACACACACATTTCAATTTTACTTATCTATGTAGATAACTGGTATGCATAGTATTCCTCTACATAGAGTAAATAAACACTACGTTATGTATTAACGTAGCTCTTTTTTCTTTCTGGCAAAAATGTATGAAAAAGTAATTTTTGGGGAAAGGTAAAATCGGTACTGGGGACATTTATGACAAATTAACTAAGGTGGTCCGGCAGACCAAATCTGAACGTGTGTTAGTGTTTTTAATACGGTTAACACACGACCGGATTTGAACCGACCCAGACCGCGGATTTGATTTGCGGCCCGACCAAATCTTACCGTCTGTAACGCGGTCCGGCGGACATAATTATTATTAATTGAGTCCGCCTCGATCCGCATCGGATATGATCAATGTTGTCGTTGTAGCTACTTTGTCGTAAATTTCCCCAGGATTTAATTAAATTTTTCTCCAAATAGACACTTTTTCATAATTTTTTTCCCAATGTTGCCATCTTAGTTAGTTTGTCATAAATGTCCCCAGTACCGATTTTACCTTTCCCCAAAAATTACTTTTTCATACATTTTTTGCCAGAAAGAAAAAAGAGCTACGTTAATACATAACGTAGTGTTTATTTACTCTATGTAGAGGAATACTATGCATACCAGTTATCTACATAGATAAGTATAATTAAAATGTGTGTGTGTGTGTGTGTATGTGTAATTTCAAATTTACAGCTTTTCACTAAATGCATATAAAATAATATACTTTATTAGAAACTTTTCATTTCCACAAAAGTTCCTTAAAAAAAATAATTTTACCCTAGAATAGGGAAAAAGCCCCTAATCTGAACACCCTGTCTGGTCGTCCGGTGCGGTCTGATCCGGTCGTCTGTAGCGACAACAGATTTGGTCGGCAGACTCGGCGGATCAAATCTGTCGAGGTCCGGCAGACCAAATCCGTTCGTGTGTTAGCTCTTACTGACTTGACAGAGAACGTAATGACTGACAAACAATATATTTGTGCGCTGCTGAATGTATGGAGGTCACCTCATACATACAAAGGTCCGTCAGTGTATAAAACTAAAGAATAGGACTAATGACGAAACTGAAGAAATTTTTATAAAAGATTTGGTTACTGCCATGATTTTGAAAAATGGATGGATGTTACTTCTACTACTGCTACTACTTATGTATGGAGGTCAGTGGCTGCCGGTGGCTACTGACCTTATGCTACTTAATAATCTTAACTTAGATGAAGTCTTCATCTAATACGGTTAACACACGACCGGATTTGGTCTGCCGGACCTCGACAGATTTGATCCGCCGAGTCTGCCGACCAAATCTGTTGTCGCTACAGACGACCGGATCAGACCGCACCGGACGACCAGACAGGGTGTTCAGATTAGGGGCTTTTTCCCTATTCTAGGGTAAAATTATTTTTTTTAAGGAACTTTTGTGGAAATGAAAAGTTTCTAATAAAGTATATTATTTTATATGCATTTTGTGAAAAGCTGCAAATTTGAATTTACACACACACACATTTCAATTTTACTTATCTATGTAGATAACTGGTATGCATAGTATTCCTCTACATAGAGTAAATAAACACTACGTTATGTATTAACGTAGCTCTTTTTTCTTTCTGGCAAAAATGTATGAAAAAGTAATTTTTGGGGAAAGGTAAAATCGGTACTGGGGACATTTATGACAAATTAACTAAGGTGGTCCGGCAGACCAAATCTGAACGTGTGTTAGTGTTTTTAATACGGTTAACACACGACCGGATTTGAACCGACCCAGACCGCGGATTTGATTTGCGGCCCGACCAAATCTTACCGTCTGTAAAGCAGTCCGGTGGACATAATTATTATTAATTGAGTCCGCCTCGATCCGCATCGGATATGATCAATGTTGTCGTTGTAGCTACTTTGTCGTAAATTTCCCCAGGATTTAATTAAATTTTTCTCCAAATAGACACTTTTTCATAATTTTTTTCCCAATGTTGCCATCTTAGTTAGTTTGTCAAAAATGTCCCCAGTACCGATTTTACCTTTCCCAAAAATATTACTTTTTCATACATTTTTCTTGCCAGAAAGAAAAAAGAGCTACATTAATACATAACGTAGTGTTTATTTACTCTACGTACCAGTTATCTACATAGATAAGTAAAATTGAAATGTGTGTGTGTATGAAAATTGAAATGCATATGAAATAATATACTTTATTAGAAACTTTTCATTTCCACAACAGTTCCTTAAAATGCAATTCATATTCAGAAACTTCCTTCATCTCCCAATGAAAACTGTTCCATTCATCCTGTGTGATGTTGATTTATACATTTATCCCACAATACAATGCTTTAACTGCTGCCGATATGGACATATTCGATGATGTTTTAAATGTGGTCTAGGCCATACAGGGGAGACATGCAAAGTTGAGGAGTTTAAGTGCTGTCTCTGTACAGGTTCTCATCTTGCAACTAATAAAATATGTCCTGAATTCTCTAGGCAAAAGGGGATTAAAGAATCAATGGCCAAAAGTTGTATTTCTAATGCTGAAGCCTTGAAGTTACACCCTCAAACCTTGTTCTGATACTCTCATGTCTGCTCCTCAACATATGTCAATACAAAATATTCCAGATCATACTCATCATAATAACTCATACAAGAATACAGTATTCTTGAAACCGAAGCAACCTCAAAAAATTGAAAGCTATGGATATGATCAATTAGCCCATTCTAACTTAACAAAAGATTATACAATTCCTTTACCCTCTATTGGCACTCTCAATAACTGTAATAATGATTCTCTATCTGAAATTCCCATTAAACAATTAACTCAACTCAACTAATTTTAACTCTTATCAATTCTTTACAACAATATAATATGATTAAATTACCGCCCAACGCTGCTATACTATCAGATACAGAAGTAAATAACATAGTTAATAATGGATCAGTTCTCCCTAATGCAATGGAACTGCTGCAGCATAACCCGCTGAAAAAGTGAACTAATTTACTTGATTAATAAATATGAACCGTCTTTAATTGCTATACAAGAAACCTGGCTTAAGCCAGAACATAATTTTAAACTTTCAGGCTTCTCTTGCTTGAGAGAAGATATAAGTGATGGCTATGGTGGAGTTGCTTTGCTTGAAAAATTCTCTTCTTTTTTCTCATGTAGAGCTACCTAGCCATTGTACCGGCTTCTCGATAATATCTGTAAAAATAAATAACATATGCTTTGTTTCCGTTTACATCCCTCACCCATCATCTGAGATTTATGATGAAGTAAATAATATGTTTTCTACACTACCAAAGCCTTTAGTGATAATGGGAGACTTTAATGCACAACATTGATGTTGGGGGAAGTTCTAAATCTAACTACTATGGAGCTCGAGTTTTGGAAATGCTAGATACCTTTGAAATGTGTTTGCTAAATAATGGTTCCCTTATTCGGCGAACTACTCCTAATGAAAAAATCTATAATTATTTTTGTTTTTAAATGTTATTTTTGCAATATTCCGCTTTTTTAGAATGTCGTACGATGTCGACACGTGTTTCGCCTACACACGAGGCATTATCAAGACTGTTTGGCAGCAAAAGTACTTACACGTTCACCTCAACCTTTTATAGTTCGAACGCAACCAAACGATAGCGCGATGTAGACTTCTAGTTGTTTTGTCTATTTTTAAATAAACTAAGCAAAACCGAAGTGTGGAAGTCTGTTTGTTCGTTCAGCAAAGTACACCCGTCCCGTTTTATAATTTCTAACTGCTCTAATACGGACATTTTTAGACCCTTTTCACATAAATGTAATATTTCAAAATTGTTGTTATCATTCAAAATATGCCCGGTGTCCAGCAAATGCTTCGCGAAATGTGATTTATCTGTGTGACCGTTTCGGAATGCTCCTAGATGTTCCTTATATCTGGTATCAAAGGAACGACCTGTTTGGCCTATATAAACATTGCTACAACCATCACATTTCAACTTATAAATACCGGATTTTTTGCTATTGCTAATACTATCTTTACCATTACATAATGTTTTTAAGGTATTTTGAGGTCTATAGGCCGAGAAAACATTATTTTCCTTAAGTACCCTCGCCACACGATGTGTGATACGCCCAAAGTATGGGAGACAAGAAGTATACTTCTTGGTTTCTTTAGTTGATGGGTACAAAAGGAGCTTAACCATTTTATTTTGCTTTTTTAATAAAAGTGAGTGTATTAATTTTGAGCTATAGCCGTTAGATTGAGCAATGCAACAAATTATATTCAATTCCTTGTCAAATGCCTCTCCGCTTAATGGAACATTTAATAGCCTATGAATCATACTATGGAAAGCCGCCATTTTGTGCAGCCACGGGTGGCAAGAATTAAAAGGGATTGTAGTATCTGTATACGTTGGTTTACGGAATATTTCAAAACTATGCTTTGTGCCATTTTTTGAAATTGATAGGTCTAGGAAGTTTAATAAATTATTTTGTTCTATCTCTAATTTAAATTTAATTTTAGGGTGAATGCCATTTAAATTACTGAGAAATATACTTAGTTGTCTATGGGTACCCGTCCAATTCATTATTATATCATCTACATATCTATAATAATATGAAATATGACTGTTATTGATTATATTTATATTTTCAAAATAGTCCATAAATATGTCTGCCATTAGGGGGCTTAAAGGCGAGCCCATTGCTAGACCTTCTTTTTGTACATAATATTCATAGTTAAATTGAAAGTAATTTTGCTTCATACAAAGCTCCGTCAAGCGTAAAATATCATTAATTTGTTCTGGATGTAATTTTTTAATTTGCAACATTTTTTTTATGATTTTTAAGCATTCCATATAAGGAACGTTTGTAAACAAACTATCTACGTCCAACGATACCAATATTGAATTACGCGGCAACTCGATGTCTTTTATTTTTTGAATCAAATCATAAGTGTTACGTAAACAATATTTTGGATTGAAACCGGTCTTTTCCTTAATAAGTGAATTGAGGTACTTGGCTAATTTATAAGTAGGCGCGTTTATATACGAGACTACAGGTCGGACAGGTACATTGTCTTTATGAATTTTTGGTAACCCGTAAAGTAGTGGACATTGTGGATTCATAGGTATTAAGGTCCGAAGTAACGGCGAATCTTCTGGAAAAAGGTATTTTGCTGCTTTTATACAGAGTTTTAGCTCTGCGTGATACTTCAAAGTTGGATCGGAACCCAGGCGCTGAAACTCATCTGTCAGAATGATGTCATTCACTTTGCTGGTGTATTCAGCTCTGGGCATAATCACTATAGTGTTACCTTTATCAGCTTTATTAATGACTAAATTATTGGTGACAAGTTTTTGGTGTATTGATTTAATGTTTGTTATTTCCGAGCTATGAAAACCTGTGGACTTATATGATTTTATCTGGTGAGCCGCCAGACTTTTAACTATATTGTCCTTTTTATTCCTAACGATTGCTACCTCGGTATCCACTGCCAGTGTCTCTTTGGACCTTGTAGCAACCGGTTTTGGTATACTATATTTTAAACCCTTTTCCAGGAGTGACATTTCGTTCGTAGAAAACTGAATATTCGAAAGATTTTTAACTCTAGGGTAAAAGGAGTGACTGCAACGTTGTACCTCCTCATTATTTTGAAAACGCGAAGCACTATTTCTCAATGTTTGTAATTTATTACGTTGGTTTAGAAATTTTTTATGAGCTACTTGGGATGCCAGGTCGCGAGCTTTTTGATCTAACAAGTCAAATTCAATGTATATCATGTAGATCAAAAAGCTCGCGACCTGGCATCCCAAGTAGCTCATAAAAAATTTCTAAAAAAAAAAAAAAAAAATTTCTAAAAAAAAAAAAAAAAAAAATTTCTAAACCAACGTAATAAATTACAAACATTGAGAAATAGTGCTTCGCGTTTTCAAAATAATGAGGAGGTACAACGTTGCAGTCACTCCTTTTACCCTAGAGTTAAAAATCTTTCGAATATTCAGTTTTCTACGAACGAAATGTCACTCCTGGAAAAGGGTTTAAAATATAGTATACCAAAACCGGTTGCTACAAGGTCCAAAGAGACACTGGCAGTGGATACCGAGGTAGCAATCGTTAGGAATAAAAAGGACAATATAGTTAAAAGTCTGGCGGCTCACCAGATAAAATCATATAAGTCCACAGGTTTTCATAGCTCGGAAATAACAAACATTAAATCAATACACCAAAAACTTGTCACCAATAATTTAGTCATTAATAAAGCTGATGAAGGTAACACTATAGTGATTATGCCCAGAGCTGAATACACCAGCAAAGTGAATGACATCATTCTGACAGATGAGTTTCAGCGCCTGGGTTCCGATCCAACTTTGAAGTATCACGCAGAGCTAAAACTCTGTATAAAAGCAGCAAAATACCTTTTTCCAGAAGATTCGCCGTTACTTCGGACCTTAATACCTATGAATCCACAATGTCCACTACTTTTTTTTATTTTATTTTATTTTATTAAACACAATACAGATTACAACTATTACAATACACAATATGAAATCACATGGTGCAGATCTGAATCGTAATCCAAACATTTGTGTTCTTTGAGAACTTCGTAATAAACCCCTACATAAACAAAAACGAGAGCAAAATGGCAACACTGCCTTGGGGATTCACGTGATAATTACTAATTTTTATTCTATAATAAAAATAATATAAAAAGTAAATGAAAATGTAACTAATAATTCTAACTACTGGGCGTGGAATAAAGGACACCTTTGAGCTGTACAATGTATGCTGCTATCTTAGGAGTAAATATATCAAGAGAAGCATCTTTTTTAGCTAAATCATTATACTGTCGAGCCATCCTAACAATAGGGTTAAAGTATGATATGTTGTTTTTATGTATATGTAGTGCAAAAAGACTCGTCTGATTTGACCTTCGCGCGCTGTATCTTGTGTTAAAAATCACTTGAGAGAGCAAATAAGGAGTATCAAGTATAGAATGAACTATTTTATAGAGATAAAGAGAGTCGATGTACTCACTTTACGGGTTACCAAAAAATTCATAAAGACAATGTACCTGTCCGACCTGTAGTCTCGTATATAAACGCGCCTACTTATAAATTAGCCAAGTACCTCAATTCACTTATTAAGGAAAAGACCGGTTTCAATCCAAAATATTGTTTACGTAACACTTATGATTTGATTCAAAAAATAAAAGACATCGAGTTGCCGCGTAATTCAATATTGGTATCGTTGGACGTAGATAGTTTGTTTACAAACGTTCCTTATATGGAATGCTTAAAAATCATAAAAAATATGTTGCAAATTAAAAAATTACATCCAGAACAAATTAATGATATTTTACGCTTGACGGAGCTTTGTATGAAGCAAAATTACTTTCAATTTAACTATGAATATTATGTACAAAAAGAAGGTCTAGCAATGGGCTCGCCTTTAAGCCCCCTAATGGCAGACATATTTATGGACTATTTTGAAAATATAAATATAATCAATAACAGTCATATTTCATATTATTATAGATATGTAGATGATATAATAATGAATTGGACGGGTACCCATAGACAACTAAGTATATTTCTCAGTAATTTAAATGGCATTCACCCTAAAATTAAATTTAAATTAGAGATAGAACAAAATAATTTATTAAACTTCCTAGACCTATCAATTTCAAAAAATGGCACAAAGCATAGTTTTGAAATATTCCGTAAACCAACGTATACAGATACTACAATCCCTTTTAATTCTTGCCACCCGTGGCTGCACAAAATGGCGGCTTTCCATAGTATGATTCATAGGCTATTAAATGTTCCATTAAGCGGAGAGGCATTTGACAAGGAATTGAATATAATTTGTTGCATTGCTCAATCTAACGGCTATAGCTCAAAATTAATACACTCACTTTTATTAAAAAAGCAAAATAAAATGGTTAAGCTCCTTTTGTACCCATCAACTAAAGAAACCAAGAAGTATACTTCTTGTCTCCCATACTTTGGGCGTATCACACATCGTGTGGCGAGGGTACTTAAGGAAAATAATGTTTTCTCGGCCTATAGACCTCAAAATACCTTAAAAACATTATGTAATGGTAAAGATAGTATTAGCAATAGCAAAAAATCCGGTATTTATAAGTTGAAATGTGATGGTTGTAGCAATGTTTATATAGGCCAAACAGGTCGTTCCTTTGATACCAGATATAAGGAACACCTAGGAGCATTCCGAAACGGTCACACAGATAAATCACATTTCGCGAAGCATTTGCTGGACACCGGGCATATTTTGAATGATAACAACAATTTTGAAATATTACATTTATGTGAAAAGGGTCTAAAAATGTCCGTATTAGAGCAGTTAGAAATTATAAAACGGGACGGGTGTACTTTGCTGAACGAACAAACAGACTTCCACACTTCGGTTTTGCTTAGTTTATTTAAAAATAGACAAAACAACTAGAAGTCTACATCGCGCTATCGTTTGGTTGCGTTCGAACTATAAAAGGTTGAGGTGAACGTGTAAGTACTTTTGCTGCCAAACAGTCTTGATAATGCCTCGTGTGTAGGCGAAACACGTGTCGACATCGTACGACATTCTAAAAAAGCGGAATATTGCAAAAATAACATTTAAAAACAAAAATAATTATAGATTTTTTAAAATGGATTTCCGCCATGTAACGCCTGATTCAATTAGTTATTTACTCCTAATGAGCTAATTAGCGCACCGGATTTAACTCTGTTTTCTTCTTTGTCCTAGTACACTCTGGAGTCTACCTACGGTAGTGATCACTTCCCTGTTGTCATTTCATTTTCTAATAACTTTTCAAGCATCCAATTACAAAAACGTCAACCTCGACTCAAACATAAATTATCTAACGCTAACTGGGATGCGTTTCAACAACAGTTTAAAAATAGGTTTTCACAACTTCCAAACATTAACGACAGTAATGTATACGAATGTAATAATTTAATTATTAAGGTTTTAATTGAAACAGCTGATTCATTGTTTCCAAGTAAACTTCAAACAAGTAACGAAGATCCCCGCCCCTCCTTGGCGGGATTCAGAATGTCGGGAACAGATTAAAAAAAGAAAAATAGCAGAAAATATTTACAAAACAACTTCAATAATAACTAGAATGAGATTGGGTCACACTTGTGCTCCAGTGCACCTTGCAAAATTTAGAATTATTAACAGTGACATTTGTGAATGTGTTTCAGATATAGGCGACTTAAACCATATTTTTTCGCTTGTCCTCTATATAACCATACAGAATTTTTCGAATCCTTAATATCCCTTCATGTTCATCTTCCATCTTGTATTAACACGTTATTACCGCAACTTAACTAAAAAAAAAAACTAACTATCTTCACGCTGTATCCCTGACGGGGTAGTCAGAGAGGAGAGATCGCCAGGCTTCGCGTTCCATGCATACTTCTTTCGCTTCTTCAAGATTCATCAGTCGCTTCATACACGCACATGTAAATGTTTTATTACATAAACTTGATTATAATATTAATAAAACCATATCTTTATTTATAACTGTTAATCATTTAAAATTCTAAATACTACTTTAAGAATGTATTGTTTCAAACCATTTTGATCCTTTCCCGAAATTCCGTAATCCTTTCCATATATTAACCGTTTCCTAACCTTTTACTGCATCGTGGCTAAGTCCAAGCCGGACATCGCCAAAATAACAAAAATAAAAGGTACAGCATAATTGGCAATAACGTACTAATTTTCCTATGGCGGTATCATTTGTAGGTACGGAACACTTGGCGCACGAGTTTGACTCGCACTTTACCACCGACACCAGAGAGCAAAGAAAAGGTACTGATGATGGACCACGATCTGTCAAACAGTCCAGTAGACATAATTTCGCATCGAAAATCGGTCTGCTAGGACGTGTAGAAGGTCTGGCTGGATTTTTGTTGCCGTTCTGTCGTAAATTTCCCTAGATCAATTTTTTTTTTAATAAAAATACACTTTCTCATACATTTTTACCCCAATGTTGCCGTCTTAGTTACTTCGTCGTAAATGTCCCCAGATCTGATTTTACTTTTCCAAAAAATACACGTTTTCTTACATTTTTCGCCAAAAAAGAAAAAGAACTTTGTTAATACATAACGTATTTGCTCTATGAAGAGGAATGGTATGCATTTTTTTTTAATAATTGTTTAATGGCCTGGTTTCTAAGACCTTTTAGCCAAATCTTATTTTTTATATCATATTTCTTCAATCTTATCTTCTAATTAGTCCTGTCCAGTCGATGTCGTGTCCTCATTGTCCGTCCTGGTCTTTGCCCTCAGTATAATGGTGATTCTTATACTAAGGTTGTCAGTGGACGTTACGCGGCAAGAGAGAAAATAGCATTTCACTGCATATATATCATTGTCTTTCACTATAGCACGTTAAAACAACTTTTATGTCCAAGAAACCACCACTCCCGCACATAAAACAAGATAAATGCACTAGTTTTAGAAAATAATTTATAGCAAGCGTCCGCACTTGTCACTCCTCCCGCCAAATGTCGGAATGGTATGCATTCTAGTTATCTACACAGATAAATGAAATCGAAATTTGTTTGTCTAACAGCCAAATTATTGGCTTATAAACCAGCTCCTTTTGAGCGTATTAGGAATGACTTAATAACTTGGGAAATTATCTCAAAAAACTTGTTTGTAAGACAACAGGTAAAAAATCTGGCCATGGTTTTAGTCTTTTGAGCCCATTGAGTCAAATTTTTTTAAAGACACTGAAAATAATATTTGTTGTAATAATTCTGAGTATATTAACAATACTTCTAGTAGTTTAAACTTAGTTCACCAAAATATTGAAGGCATATCTGAAAAACTACTACAAATAGAACTTTATATAAAGGAACATTTTTTGTATTACAGAACATTGGTTAAAAAGTCATGAACTATTGTTCAACAATGAATTCTATTCACTTAGCAGTGCGTTCTCTAGAAAGAAAGCTATTCGTAGTGGCTCTTTTATATTTGTATCTAATAATTTAAAATGTAAAGAACGTGAAGATATTGTGGGCCTTTCTATTGAGCGTACTGCAGAATTATCCTGTGTTGAGCTTGAGCAACTCATTGTCCTCTGTGTCTACAGTCGGAGGACTGTAGACACAGAGGATTGAATAATGTAGACACAGAATGCCATTACAGTTTCTAATAAATTATAACCCTTATCTGGAGAGATAGGGGTTATAATTTATTAGAAACTGTAATGGAAAATGTATTGAAGCGTTTGTTCACTAGTAGAAAACATGTTGTGGTGTGAGGGTATTTTAATGTTGACTTACTTGTGCAGTCTTCGAAATGTATTAGATTAAAAACCTAGCCTAACCACTCCGGGAGTGCCGACAGAAGTGAAAACTCAATTTATTAATAATTTATTTATCTAGACGCGTTGGTACATGCATATATGAACACACTATAGCTGCGTATCGTAACGGGGTGTAGCGAGTCCAGAGATTTATCTCATCTAAAAAATTGCGTACCGCGCTAAAAGAAGTCTTTCCTTCAAAAATTGACCGGGATCGACGTTAATGATGATGATGATGAAAAATAAATCTACACTGAAAGACTCCTAATTGATTACACAGCATTATTTAATAAGACCTGTAGATGACCGGAATTACCGTTAGATGATGATGATGATAATGGCCGCGAGTCCAGAGATTTTATCTCATCTAAAAATAAGCGTACCGCGCTAAAAGAATATTCACTTCAAAAATTGACCGGGATGGACGTTAATGATGATGATGAAAAAAAGATTCTACTCTGAAAGAGTCTTAATTGATTACACAATATTATTTAATAAGACCTGTAGATGACCGGGTTTAATATTAGATGATGATGATGATTATAGTCGCAAATCCAGAGATTTTTCTCCTCTAAAAATATGTGTACCACGCTAAGAGGCGTTTTCACTTAAAAAACTCAATTTATTAATAATTTATTTATCTAGTCGCGTTGGTACATGCATATATGCACACACTATAGCTGCGTATCGTAACGGGGAGTAGCGAGTCCAAATTTATCTCATCTAAAAAATTGCGTACCGCGCTAAAAGAAGTTTTTCCTTCAAAAATTGACCGGGATCGACGTAAAGATGATGATGATGAAAAATAAATCTACACTGAAAGAGTCCTAATTGATTACACAGCATTATTTAATAAGACCTGTAGATGACCGGAATCAACGTTAGATGATGATGATGATTATGGTAGCTAGTCCAGAGATTTTATCTCATCTAAAAATATGCGTACCGCGCTAAAAGAAGTTTTTCCTTCAAAAATTAACCGGGATCGACGTAAAGATGATGATGATAAAAAATAATTCTACACTGAAAGAGTCCTAATTGATTACACAGCATTATTTAATAAGACCTGTAGATGACCGGAATCAACGTTTGATGATGATGATGATTATGGTCGCGAGTCCAGAGATTTTATCTCATCTAAAAATATGCGTACCGCGCTAAAAGAAGTTTTTCCTTCAAAAATTGACCGGGATCGACGTAAAGATGATGATGATAAAAAATAATTCTACACTGAAAGAGTCCTAATTGATTACACAGCATTATTTAATAAGACCTGTAGATGACCGGAATCAACGTTAGATGATGATGATGATTATGGTCGCGAGTCCAGAGATTTTATCTCATCTAAAAATATGCGTACCGCGCTAAAAGAAGTTTTTCCTTCAAAAATTGACCGGGATCGACGTAAAGATGATGATGATAAAAAATAATTCTACACTGAAAGAGTCCTAATTGATTACACAGCATTATTTAATAAGACCTGTAGATGACCGGAATCAACGTTAGATGATGATGATGATTATGGTCGCGAGTGCAGAGATTTTATCTCATCTAAAAATATGCGTACCGCGCTAAAAGAAGTTTTTCCTTCAAATATTGACCGGGATCGACGTAAAGATGATGATGATAAAAAATAATTCTACACTGAAAGAGTCCTAATTGATTACACAGCATTATTTAATAAGACCTGTAGATGACCGGAATCAACGTTTGATGATGATGATGATTATGGTCGCGAGTGCAGAGATTTTATCTCATCTAAAAATATGCGTACCGCGCTAAAAGAAGTTTTTCCTTCAAATATTGACCGGGATCGACGTAAAGATGATGATGATAAAAAATAATTCTACACTGAAAGAGTCCTAATTGATTACACAGCATTATTTAATAAGACCTGTAGATGACCGGTATCAACGTTAGATGATGATGATGATTATGGTCGCGAGTCCAGAGATTTTATCTCATCTAAAAATATGCGTACCGCGCTAAAAGAAGTTTTTCCTTCAAAAATAAATATAATATAAGTATGAAATGTGGTAAGGCTGCGGGAAAAGACAGAGTTACTGCTGAGATGATCAAGTACGGTGGGTCGCGTGTCTGGGACACACTATGTCTGTTATGCAACTTGTGCTGGCGGACGGGTGAGGTCCCAGATGACTGGCGAGTAGCAGTTGTAGTACCTCTTTACAAAGGGAAAGGCTCGCGCCTAAACTGCTCCAGCTACAGGGCGATCAGCTTGGTCAGCTTAGCTAGTAAGGTGTATGCAAAGGTTATAACGGCACGAATGCAAGAAAAGTCTGAAAGGTATTTATGGGAGGCTCAATGCGGATTCCGACGTGGAAGAGGTTGCATGGATCAAGTGTTTTCTCTCCGCATGATCGCGGAAAAGTTTCTGGCTCTTAGCCAGAAGGTTTTCTGCGCTTTTGTGGATCTAGAGAAAGCATTTGATAACGTTGTGAGAGAAACGCTGTGGGACTTGCTGCCAGGATATGGTGTGGACGGCTCGCTACTGCGGGCAATACAGTCGCTTTATAGGGACTGTAAGGCTTGCGTGCGAGTAGGGGGGGATGTGTCACCTCTTTTTGATGTCTGTACAGGCGTCAAACAGGGATGTGTCATGTCCGCCTGGCTGTTCATAGTGTATCTGGACAGTTGCCTGCAGAAGTTGAAAGATTTTAATATGGGTGTGAATTTGGGTGACTTTACAGTAAACTGTCTGCTGTACGCTGATGATGCGGTGCTCATGGCCTCATCAGAAGCCGACCTACAGGCATTAGTCACTAATATGAAAGAGGGGTGTGAAAGTAAGGGTCTCCGCATGAATGCAAGTAAAACTAAGGTTCTAGTATTTGAAAGAGGTGACGTAAGAACTAAATGCGAGATTAGGGTAAACCAGGAACGTCTAGAGCAAGTGAATGAAATTGTGTATTTAGGAAGTATGTTTAGCGCGGATGGAAGATGTGATTCGGATGTAGAACGGCGAGTAGCTGCCGGAAACAAAGTTAACGGTGCTTTGTCCCAGTTAGTAAAGCGACAAAGCATCGTAAAAGAAGCACGAATGGCGATTCATAACGCAGTGCTAGTGCCAACTTTGCTTTACGGTAGTGAAACCTGGGTATGTCAGCAGATGCATGAAAGTAAATTGAATGCTGTGGAGATGCGATCACTTCGAAAATTGTGCGGCGTTACCTTGGCCGACCGAATACGTAACGAAGTGATACGCAATATGGCAGGTTTGAATGAAAGTGTCAGCGTTAAGCTGGAAAAGGGCGTGCTCCGTTGGTTTGGACACGTCCAACGAATGAGTGAGGAACGATTGACGAAGAATATATATTGTTCAAAAGTAGAGGGTAGAAGGAGTCAGGGAAGGCCGAGACTTACATATGAAGACCACGTGAGCAGATTGCTCAAAAACGGAAAGGTCAAAAGTACTCGGATACCCAGACGTGCGTGTATGAAGCGATTGATGAATCTCGAAGAAGCGAAAGAAGTATGCATGGATCGCGAAGCCTGGCGATCTGTCCTCTCTGACTACCCCGTCAGGGATACAGCGTGAAGATAGTTAGTTAGTTAGTTAGTTAAAAATATGCGTACCGCGCTAAAAGAAGTTTTTCCTTCAAAAATTGACCGGGATCGACGTAAAGATGATGATGATAAAAAATCTTACGCTTTTTCGATCAGGGTCACGTGTCCTGACACGAGTTTAAGATTTTATACCAAACGCCGCTAAAGAAGATTTCACTTCAAAAATTTGTTTAAGTCTTTTGGCTTATAAAATTTATTTTGTGAGCCAACCTGAATCACCTCACATTCTAGAAAATGTATAGATAATATATTCTGCAAATGTGTATCAACAACAAGGGAGATACTAAGTAACTTTCCATCAGATCATCTTGGTCAGAAAGCAGCATTTCCTATTAATGTCACTTCTAAAAAGAATAAAATTGTATGAAGGCCAATGAGTGCACATCGACTTAAACAATTTAATGTTAATGTTTCAGCAAAAGTCACTCATATTGACTTTAATCAGGAAGATCCAAACATCTTATATGACTCCATATTTAATACAATTAAAGCTGAGTACAACAACATATTTAAATCAAAAACATTTTGTAAAAACAATAACTTGCAATTTTGTGAGTGGGCAACTGTAGGAATTTACAAAAGTAGGGCTAAGTTGTACGAACTATATGGTATGAAGCAATTTAATTTTGATCCTGCCTTTATTCAATATGTTAAAATGTATTCTACGACCTTTAAAAAGGCCTGTGCTGCTGCTAAGTCGTTACATATAAGTAATAAAATTAAAGAGTCAAAAAAAGGCAAAAATAACTTGGAATGTAATCCATACTGAAACCGGTCGATTACTACCCCGTGATAATAACATTGAGTTAATTATAAAAAACGAAGTGTGTAATAATAAATTAGATATAGCACAAACTTTTAACAACAATTTTATAGACATACCCGCGAAAACAACTAGCTCCTTAAATTCTTGTCCAATAAAAGCTCAACGCATGCTTGGGGGCAGCGTGGAACAGTGTAGTGTCTTATTTGGCTTTAAATATGTAAACCCAAATAATATCATTAAGGTATTCAAGTCACTTAACTCAAAAAAGACAGCTGACTTGTGGGGTATTTCTGTAAAATTGATTGAGTCTATCATTGTTAATATATCACCACATCTAGCTGAAATATTTAATAAATGTGTTGATAAAGGAGTGTTTCCAGATTTAATGAAACACAGTACCTCTTTTTAAATCTGGATCCAAAACCGACCCTGGTAATTTCAGACCAATTTCAATATTACCAGCCATTAGCAAAATTTTTGAAAAAGTTATATTGCAACAATTACAAGCTCATTTTAATTTAAATATGCTATTACAAAAGGAGCAGTATGGGTTCACAAGGGGTCGTTCTACCATTAATGCAGGTGTGACACTTCTGAATCATATATATGACGCCTGGGAGAATAGACAAGATGCTATTGGTGTATTCTGCGATCTCTCCAAAGCATTTGATTGCGTTGACCATAAAACACTATTGGGAAAACTCTTTTATTATGGTATCAAAGACTCTGCACTGAACCTTGTTGCCTCCTACCTAATTGATCGAATACAACATGTTGATGTCAATGGAATTCGCTCCCCTGGAGCATCTGTTGCTATGGGCGTACCGCAGGGATCAATTCTGGGTCCGTTTCTATTTTTAATTTATATTAACGATCTGCCATTCTATATACAGAACTTGTGCGACATTGTTCTATTTGCTGATGATACGTCACTTATTTTTAAAGTTGATCGCACGCTTAATAATTTTAACGGCGTAAATAGTTCACTTGCCCAAGTTGTAGATTGGTTTACGACCAATAATTTGCTACTAAACGCTAAGAAGACAAAATGTATCAGATTCAGCATGCCTAATGTCAGGAATTGCGGTACAAATATAACATTGAACAGTGATACCCTTAATCTTGTAGAATCAACTCTATTTTTGGGGATCAAATAACGTGTCTTGCAGGTAAACTCAGGTCGGCAGCCTTTGCCGTTAGTAAAGTCAGGCAGCTTACTGATGTGGCAACTGCCAGGCTGGTATACTTTAGTTATTTTCATAGTGTCATGTCTTACGGCATTTTGCTGTGGGGCAAAGCAGCTGATCTACAAGTAATTTTTGTACTCCAGAAGAGAGCTATACGTGCAATACATAAATTGAGTGCTAGAGTGTTAGAGAAAAATTTAAAGAAATTAGCATTTTAATGGTTGCATCACAGTATATATTTGCAAATTTATGTTGGTTAAACAGAACATACATTTATACAATAGACACAATGACATACATTCGATAAATACTAGAAATAAGCATAAATTAATTGGAACGCATCATCGTTTACAAAAGGTTCACGACTCTTTTGCAGGAATTGGCGTACGCCTATATAATAAAATTCCTTTAAACATTATGAACCTGCCGTTACATAAATTTAAGGCGGAAATTAAGACGCACCGCTTGAAAAGGGCCTATTACACAATTAATGATTATTTGAACGATAAAAATAAATGGAAATGAGTTGCTTGCTCTTCGCTTGAGCTATTTAGTATTCGAATGAATCTTGTGATACTCGTATGCCTTGTATCTGCATATATATGTTGTATTTTTACATCTCTACATTATTAATAATTTTAAACGTCTGACAACTAAAGGTTTCTAAATTGGCTGCATATAGTCCCGGTATTAACTAATATACAATGTAATTTGAGTTTGTTATTGTGTGAGCACCATGTAGACTTATTTTTTTTTTGAAATGGACATGATAGTTGCTGTTCAGTTTTTGAGTATGTCATGCTCGCCTAAGTGTCTCTAGCACTCTCACTGCTCTCCCGTTAGGCCATTAAATCCTAACCGTGCAGAAGGGCAACAAAACTCTGAGGAATCGGGACCGATGTGTAGCCACGCACATTCAGCTCGCCACAAGCTGCCCTGCGGATGTGAGCTTTTCAATAACTTTTTGATACATTTTTTGTTGATATCAGAAAGTGGAAGACTCAAAAAGCGAATCTACTATGCCCTCATAGGGTTGCGTTAATCCTAATAACGACTGTCCTCGAGGGGTATTATTATTATTATTATTCTCTTTATTTACAATACAAACATATAAATTACATTTTTAAATATATCTATAAAAACAAATACATTTAAAAATATATATAATAGTAGCCCACCGGTATCGGGTACAGGGACCAAGCTACCAGTGGTTATGGTTCCAGAGACAGGAACCTCCTCACAATGCGTGCCGTATCGAGGAGAACTGCCTTCTGCATCAAGCCCTTGACCCAGCTGTCTAACGCAAGCCTCGTAAGATGTTGATCGAGGCTCTTGGCAATCTACCCATGTGCTGATACGACTATCGGGACAATGATTGCCGAATCCACATCCCACATTTATTATTATGGCTTTTTACTTTATGCATATGAAAATTTTATACCTTATTACCTACTTGTGATTTCCCCTAAAGTTCCCCAAAATTTTACTTCACCCTAAGAATAGGAAAAAATGTCCCAAATCTGGATAGCCTATCCGGTTTCTTCTGTCTGGTGCGGTCTGATACGGTCGTCTGTTGCGAGAACAGTTTTGTTCGGGTGGAATTGGGTGGTCGCGGTCTGTCGTACTAAATCCGAACGTGTTTTAGGGCTATACCGTGCGATAATTACACAGTATCAGCCAGCCGGCTGATACAGATGACATGGGTGTTTCAACAACCACACGTAGAATATTAAAAGACCTGCTCGCTACTCCGGGTGTATAGCTTGTATAGCCTAGAAAACGCCCCTTCAACATCATCAACACCAGCTGCTAATGGGGCCCTCGTCGGTCGGTGATTTTTATCAAATATAGAGACCGTAAAACGGTGTAAATATAATCGGTCTGATAAACGTTTTTTACTTTAAATGCCAAATAAATCAACAAAAAAATACGAGAAAAACTATTTTTACTTTTTTTATATTTCAAATAATGGCTGCAATATTTACGATCAAAGTGCGTATAACGCAGGTGACCGCATACGTCACAACTACACATTCAACAGTCGCGCTCTCGTTCGCACCCGAAAGCCGCGCCGCGCCTTGTCGCAGTCAGTTGTGACGTCATAATGAGCGCATAACCTCGGAAATTCAAAAAAGGGCTATAACTTCTCGTCGTTATAACTTCGGAAATACTGCATGTATTGAAGTAAAATAAAAACATGAACTACGCTCCAATTTTAGCTGTATTTGATAGTAATATTTTGACCCTTTTGTGTTCTCCATTAGCGAGATGAATAGACACAAAAACAAGAAGTAAACATTATACCATAGATAGATAATGAGTGGAGCGGACGCTTGCTGTATATTATCGACCAAAAGTACCTAATGCATTTATCTTGTTTTATGTACGGGAGTGACGGTTTCTTGGACATAAAAGTTGTGTTAACGTGCTATAGTGAAAGACAGTGATATACATGCAGTGAAATACGATTTTATTTCATGCCGCGTAAAATCCACTGAAAATCTTAGTATAACAACTACTATTATACTGGAGTGAGACCGACCTTGACTTTTGACTTGACTAAGACGTAGAGGACGGCGTCATTTTAGATAATAAAACAGAAGAAGAAGAGAGATTATAGGAGAAATATGAATTTAGTGTTAGTAACTAGGCCATAAAATAATAAAAAAACTACATGTAGTTGTCATCAATGTCATCTTTCATAGAGCCAAAATACAACAACGCTACTACGCTCGCTTTCGCTCGCAATCGTACTTTTGTTGTTGTGACGATGTTTGGCGCTATTATTTTGTTTATTGATATTTAATACAAAGTTTGTTTAATTTTTAAATTGCTTGAAATTCATTGAAAACAATTACAATGCCGGCGTTTCTTAAATATATTGACATGGAGAATTTCAAGTCCTATCGAGGACGACACCGAATAGGACCTTTGAAATCTTTTACAGCAGTTGTTGGACCAAATGGATCAGGTAAGAAATATTTATCTACGCAAGAGTTTATCATAAATTTCGTAGCAATTTTAATTTACTTTGAAATTATTACGTACTATTCTAACCGCAGTCATGTTTACATAAAAATGTTCTCTACTATTTCAACTCGTTGATGCTAGGTTTTACAGGTGTTCTTGAAGAGTATGTGAAAGTGTAAAGAAATAAAGCAGTAATATCAGCTATGTCTGAGGTCCGAAATTGTACGATTTTCAACTAATGATGTGATGCATTCAATAAGTGATGCATTGTTTATTTTCATTTTACATACATACATTTTTTAGTTTTTAGTTATACATACATAGATCATTTAATGTTTTGTAGTTAACATTATAATTTTTGGTTCTAAATATTAAATAACACCACATGTACCTGTAAATATTATTACTACTTCAGTCACATTCAGTTTAGAAAGTCACTAAATTGTTGCAAGTTTATTTTAAATACTATAAACTTTGCCTATCCAAACTAAAACCCATTGACCACCTAAACCAGAGGTTCCCAAACTTATTATGTCTACTGCCCACTTTGAGACTAAATAAATTTTTAGCGCCCCTATTTTTCACCTACTTAAAAACCATTATAACTTCAAATTAAATTAATTAATTGTTGTGAGCTATATTAGCGGAAATTAAACATTCATTCTAAAATAGACTTTTACTATAATCCGCAAGAGTTATTGTTCAAAGTAGTTATTGTTCAACAACATGAATCGCCTCTCAGTTGGAGATTCATGTTGTTGAACAATTTATACAGGTCTGTCATGTACAGGCGCGTGCGATCCATACATGCAAATAAGCACTGCATACACTAGCCCAATCCCAATACTACAAGTTGTATAAATAATTAATTCCCTATATATTGAAATATGTGATAGTGCCATCTATTATTATTTGAAGGAACTACTAACATAACACCTAGCAGTATGTATGGAGGTCAGTGCCTGCGACTAGCTATTTTAATTAAAAGTATTACGATAATTATATCTGGCTAGCGGGCTATGTACACACAAATAAATTATTTTGTTTTCCTTGTATATTATTTTCAAAACAAGATTAAATATATAAATATTTAAATAATGTTTACAAAGCGGCTGCTAAACACGATTTGTCGAAAAAACTTATAGATTCTTATTTAAAGTTCCAAATTTTTGGAAAAGGTAGAATAGAGTCTAGTTTGAATAGCCAGTTCAAATTATACTTTGATAGGCACAACGCAAAAGTTGATATGAATAGAAATATTTTTAAACCATTGATAGATGATTTCGTGGTCATGATGAACACGCTTCATCATATAATAAAGGTAATTTAGAAACTCATTTATAATCGACGTCTGGTAGCTCATTTACGGGGTTATCGAATAGAACTCAAAATGATCTGATTTCTAGCGTCGCATCTGTTATGTATAATGAGATAAAAAAAGAAATAACACAATCTGATTTTGTTGCTGTTATTGTTGACGAAACTCCGGATGTCAGCGGTCACAAACAGTTAGTTCTTGTTTTGAGATATTTTCGCAACTCAGAAATAATAGATCGATGTTAGTTCTGATCGGAGAGCTGTCACTTTAAGCTCGATTATTATCAACGTTTTAAAGGAATTTAATTGCCTAATAAAGTAGTTGCTCAAACTTACGATGGGGCGTCAGTTTTATCTTCTGAGGTTAATGGAGTTCAAAGCATAATAAGACAAAAATGCCCACTCGCGACGTATGTTTGGTGTTCAGCATATGTACTTAATCTTATTCTTTCCAAGTGTTTTGAAAGAGTTTCGGAAACCAAACGTTTATTCAGAATTTTGCGTAAGTTATTTTAAAAATATTACAGATCCTGTTAACGTGGCTACATCAGGATAATAAGTAGATATGTTAATCCAGGTCTCTAGCTATCTACATACCAAGTTTCAATGCAATCCGTTGCTATTTTTACCCAACAAACATCCAGGAATCCAAACTTTCACATTTATGTTTATCAATCACGCCTTATCCCCGAAGGCAGAGGCATATTATACGCCCAATTTACACCGTATGTACTCCTGTGTCACGTAATACATGATGAGCCCATTGCCGTGATGAAATAGAGAGACGCAGGTTATGGCTACCTGCTGTTGAAATTATAAAGTCGCCCACAAGGCCTTCGTACTTGACTTAACGACTGCCATGTTACTAGCCCTGGTTGCCAGTAACATGGCAGTCGTTAAGCCAACCAACGGTTTAAGATGCCTTGCAAAGCACGGAAACACTCGCAAATATAAATGACACAAAGTGCACGCCCATCCGTGACAGCCATAGCGAAAGTTGCTCAACGCAGTGATCGTTTATAGAACACTGAGTCAACGCTTCATTTCTTGCGGGGACTTCGGGTAGTTAGGGCATGCATACCCTATCCGAAATCCTTGTGCACGCCACTGGTCATGTAAGCTATATCATTTTTTGATGTAATGAGCTTGTTGCGCAATTCTGTATCTTTAGTTCCCAAGAACTCTATCACAGAGTCAAACAGGTTGTAAAATCGAGTCGGACAATTGCCTCTTGATAGCCAACAAACCTCAGTATGAAGCAACAAACGGTTGGAATCTTCGTCATTAGTAACACAAAGCTGATGAAATAATCTATCATTTAAAGAGCTGGTACGGATTTTATTGACTGCTTTGATGACATATTGCAGTGATTGAAAATAATCGTTCACCTAAGTTTCTAGCAACCAAATGTTGTCTATGAATAACGCAATGTACAGCAAGTACATCAAGTACATCTGGAATTTTATTTTTTAAGTACGCTATGAAGCCTTTATGGCACCCTGTCATAGCCGGAGCGCCATCCGTAGCATCTGATATAATATTTTTCAAGGGAATCTCTTTCTCATCACAAAACTTTTCCAATGTATTGAATATGGTTTCGCCTTTTGTATCGGTCTCTAAATTTCTAGCAAACAATAGTTCTTCACATATTTTCTCATGTTTAATAAACCTTACGTAAGACAGCAACAATGCTTCATTAGTAGGTAAAGTGGACTCATCGAGCTGAATTGAGAATTGACTAGTCTTCAGATGATTGCACAATGATCCTTCAATGTTTTCAGCCATTTCATCAATTCGTCTTTGCACAGAATTATTACTCAAAGGAATTTTTCGGATAATATCTGCGGCCGGTTTATGAAGCACAGTAGTTATTACTTCCTTTATTGCTGGCAAAATTAACTCTTCTCCGATGTTGTGTGGTTTGCCTTTTTGAGCATTTAACAAAGAGATATTGTACGAAGCTCGAAGTCCGTCATCTTGCTAAGCAGCTGCCGAAAATAGTTTTGCTACACTTGGCTGAGTATTATGCTTCATCTCTAGGTCTTGAAAATATGCTACATTCTTGTCTTTCTTATCTGGATGCATTTTATTCAAATGATCTTGCAGTCTTGAAGGCTTCATTGCTTCATTCGAAAATGTTTTTAGACATATAAGGCACTGAGGCGACGATGGGTTTGTGGGATTTTCAATGAATCCGAATTTAATATATTCAACAGAGTATTGCCGTCTCTTCTTTTTTACTTCCGACATTGTTTTTTTTTAAGAAATACGTAAAAAGTGTTGAACTTAAGTACTGCTTATCTATTACGCGCGAAACCGCAAATGAAAATTGTCACTACACATTCAGAAAAAATGGCCAACTATGTAGATTTAGCTACGGAAATAAAAAGACAATGGCAAATAGACACAGTTAAAATTATACCCGTTATCATATCTACTACTGGTGTGGTACCAAAAACACTTCGATTCAACCTCAATACTCTTCACATGCCTCCTTCTCATCTACCCTTACACTTATACAAAAAGCAGTTTTACTCAATACATGCCGTCTTCTTCATTATAATATAACATACTTTTTCTTTCCAATTAGCACACTTGGTCAAGGCCCGTGTGTTAGTTTTATGCCCCTATTAAAAAGGGAGAGCAAAGTGCAAAAAAATATAAATAATAATAATGTTTATTTGCCTCTAACGGTTTACAATATTTTTTTTACAAACATCTGTCTCTATTTTTTAGTTTACTATTGGTACTACTGGGTCCCAAACTAGGCAAAATACCTGTATTTTGGGAAACAGTATATGTTAGTATGAAACATTTAGGACACAGTGAACATTTACAGTGCTTATTCTAAGAGATAAGCTAAACATATTTATTTATTTTAAATTTCTTAATAAAAAGTTAAAATAAAAGTAAAAGTAATAAATGTAAAAGTAATTTGTTTTGAATGTTGTGGTAGATATTATGTATTTGTCTTAGACTAAGTATGTACCTCTAAGTTATTTGTAATATGATTCTTTTGAACAAGTATTCTATGTATGAATCAGCCGATTGATACAGGAATGCACAAATCGGGTTATTTAACAAAAACTTGTTAAAACATGATTGCCCGCAGTCTATTATCTACGAAAATTACCTATCTAGGAATACTAATAACTATTAAAATGCGAAAGTGTGTCTATTGCCTTTTTATTTGTTTGTTTGTGTCTACTTTCATTTCGAAACGGAGCGACCGATTGACATGATTTTTGTTCTTGAAATATTTCTTATTCAATAAAATAGGACAGATACATGAACTACGCGGAGAGAAATATCGAACCGAGTTTGAGCAATCTCTTAATTAATATTAGTTGATGCTGTCGGTGTCTAAGAGTCCTCCTAGCTAGATGAAATTACAATTCGCCCCCCGAAGCCTACACAACGCCCCCATTTTTTTTTTTGGGTCTCTTACCCTTTAGACCTGCAGCGCCCACAAGGGGGCGTTATCGCCCACTTTGGGAAACGTTGACCTAAACCATACAAAAGAATTGCTGTCCCACAGGCCCACACAGGTCTGTAACCATGTGCTATAGCAGAAATCTTATGCACAGATTTGTGCCTAACATCACCAACAATGATCTGTAGAAAGGTTTTGCCAATGTGAATATAATCAGAGGGGATATACTTTTAGATTTCCCAATAAAAAACAATTAAACTAAATAAAATTAGACATCTACTTGATAACAATAATTGTAATACTGTCATGATCACAAGTCATTTATTAGGTTGGTATGTATGTATTACAAACCATATGTAACAAACTCGTTTGTCTCAGATAGACCCCGTGAGGTCTTCATAGTACAAGACTTTTATTTATCCTATGTTGAATGTATATTGAAAATAAATCAACAAAAAAAAACTTGGTAATGGACTCAGCACATATAACGGGGGACAGGAATGCACACAGTGAAATATGGGCATATAATTTGCCTCTGCTACCCCTGTGAGAATTAGGTGTGAATGATAAAAATAAAATTGGCATTACTTCAATTAACTATAATCAGCTATTCCTACTATGATGAGGACTATAAAATAATGATGATGATTTGGTAGCCCTAAATTGATCGTATTACAATGAATGTTATAAAATGTTTTTTCAAGGGAAGTCAAATTTCATGGATGCTGTGAGTTTTGTGATGGGTGAGAAGACTTCTCTTCTGCGTGTCAAACGTCTCAGTGACCTTATTCATGGAGCTTCTATCAATAAACCGGTTTCTAGAAGGTAAACTTCTAATAATAATTTTGTTTAAGAATTCTTAGTTTATTCTGACTACTCCCTCAGGGATACAGTGTGAATATAGTTTTAATTCTTACCATTATAATTTAAGGATAGCCTAGTCTTAAATTTGGTTGAACAATCTTAAGAGGAGGCTTATGTGCAGCAGTGGGCATTAATCAAGTGATATAATGACTCATTGTGGGCTTCATTTATAGGCTGTGTAAAATGAAAAGCCTATGAGGAATTGATTTATTTAGATATAATAAAGTGTGTAATATATTTATTTTATTTGTTTGGTGTGATAGTAAGGCATAATGATGTGATATTTGTTGGGAACTCTAAATTTACGATTATTTTCTATAACAATGTATTCAAATCAAACTGAAGTCAAACTGTCCTTTAGTTGGATTAGTTAAATTATTTATTTTTACAACCAATGTCAGCAATAGTGCCTAATTAATCATTTTTAAATTTCAACACCTCCAGAAATTTACATTACAAATTCATTTTTGGTTGATTTTTAATCCATTACCATTTCACTCTTGTCCGCAGTGCCTCAGTGACAGCAACATTTTTATTAGAAGATATGACAGAAAAACAGTTTCAAAGATCGGTTATTGGACAATCTTCGGAACACAAAATTGATGGTCAGGTAAGCAAGGGCAAAAGCCTTTCACAATTTTTAAAAAGATCTCTGGGACCCAAGCACCCTCACCAGCTACCCAAGCTACCCTAGCTTGTTAATCGGATGATGCAACAATGCAGTCTTGTGAGGTCAAACAGTAGTTGTTCCCATCCAGCTTGAAATGAAATGCAAAACGATAGCAGTGGACCTTATTTTACGGTTGGTTGCAACAGGAAATACACTAAGATGAAGGTGGAGATTTTCAAAGCCAAGTCAGTTTCATCCACAAGGTTTTGTTAATCTGTAAATTTCTGCTGCCATTAGGATATTGTGAGTTCACGTCTCCAGTAGAAACCATCCGCTACCAATCATTTTGTGAGGTTAGTTTAGGCGCCGTAGATCGTGATTTGGCGTATTTTTCACTTGTCTCGTCGTCAAATATCCTTAGTTAAGCAAAAATTTTATGGAGACAATCATTTGCCCACAGTCAGTATCAGTGTCAAATTACTTGGCGGAGCTGGAGAAGCTTGGTATCAATGTAAAAGCCAAGAACTTCCTCGTGTTCCAAGGAGCCGTCGAAAGTATTGCTATGAAGAATCCAAAAGAAAGGACAGCCCTTTTTGAAGAAATTAGTGGGTAAGTGCAACATCTCCTATTTCTTTGTACAATACTCAATGTAAGTAATAAATGTTTAAAAATATTCACTTAACAGGATCAATGGAAAACACAGAAATTTTCCATTTTGCAATTTTTTTAAGTTTTTAACAAAATAGGTGACATTCCATTTCCCCATGATTATAAAGAAATTTTTAAAACTAAAGTTGTATGATTTATTTTTTAAAACTAAACCGCTTTTTAGACCCGATTTGTCGACATTTATGACTACCGCTCCGCTCTCCAGGGTAGTCACGTGATGATATATAGCCTATAGCCTTCCTCGATAAATGGGCTATCTAACACATAGGATTTGTCAAATCCTACCAGTAGTTCCTGAGATTAGCGCGTTCAACCAAACAAACAAACAAACTCTTCAGCTTTATAATATTAGTATAGATATTTGGCGTCCAAAAAGAGCGCAATACTTGCCAGTTAGACTATTGGTGATAGTCTGGCATTTGGTGATACTGCTTTTCTGCATGTTCTTATGTGTGAGTGTGTGTTGCAGGCTATTTATACATTTTTTTTATTTATATTACACAAAAACCTGAAAAGTTGTAGAAAGAATCTATAAATTTTTAAAAGCTTCTAATATTTTAAACAAATTTCTATCTTCGTGGACACTGATAATATTTTTATCCACTGTAACTAGGTCAGGGGTTCTGAAAGAACAGTATGAAGCATGTCGCGCGGAGGTGAACCGTGCTGATGAAGAAGCTCAGTTCTCTTACCAGAAGAAAAAGGGTGTGGCTGCAGAGAGGAAAGAAGCCAAGTTTGAGAAAGAGGAAGCAGAGAAATACACACGGCTGAAGGAAGAACTGGTAAGATTCACTTTTTTATTTTGTTAATGTGATTTGGCAAGTCGTGTTTTGGAGAAACTCGCTTGTTAGCTTCTACTACAAGTAAGTTGCATTACACTTATAGTAATTTGTCAATCTTCTCCCCCAATCCTCTTGTTCTCATTTGCCTGATGTCATGCTTGTGACTCAAGCTTACTATTAATGTTCAATCATTACAAGCACTTATGGCTCCGGAAACTCAGTGTTCGGATGGGTGACCACCTTGTGGCAGTTATAAGCGTTTCTGTGCTTCGGAAGTGCCTTCCGTTAAGCCATTGGTCCCCGTTGCCAGTAACATGGCAGTTGTTAAGCCAAGTTAAAGCCCATATGGGCGGCTTGGAAAAATTCAACAGCTGGTCGCCATATCCTGCGCTTGTTTATTTCAACACGGCAATTGGCTCACGACCTAACCTAGAACAAAACTGCATAAGGTGAAATGTGGGCGTATAGTATGCCTCTGCCTACCTCCTTCGGGGATAAAGGCGTGACAATATGTACGTATGTATGTTCAATTATTAGTAATATACATTACACACGAACTTATTTCAATTACTTCTAGCAAGAACAAAAGGTTGAGCTTCAACTATTCCACCTGTATCACAACGAGAAAGAGATCCAGTCTATGGAAGAAGAGTTACAACATAAACAGTCAGAAATAGCTAAGGTTGAAAAGAAACGGCAGAAAGCCGAAGAAGCATTGAAAGAAAAGAAGAAAGAAGCCGGTGCGGTGCAGAGGGAGTTGGCTAAGATTGACCAAGAGATAAGAGAAGTGGTGAGTTAAAAAATATCACTGATTTATCCCATACAAGTTTTCAAAAAGCTCTTGAATAAAATAGATAGGGAATTTATTTCCGAACATGTATTTCAATCCTCGAATCATTGTCTTTGCTGGATCTTGTCTAGTGCTAATAAACCACTAGATGGTTCTCCTTGGCAAATTATCTTTCTACTAATTGTACATGGCTTATTACACTTTAACGTAGTTTTTATTGCAATGACTTTTATACTCGAGACTCTAGGGTCTGCAGCTAAACTTTAAAATTTAATTTTGACAATAGGAAGCCGAAATCTCCAAAAAGCGTCCCACTTTCATCAAAGCCAAGGAGCGGGTGACTCATACGCAGAAGAAGCTGGAAAGTGCACTGAAGACGCTGGAACAAGCACGGAAAGCCCACGAGGCGCACCAGGCCGACATTAAAAAGTTAGAAGATGAGTTGAAGGAGATAGAGGAAGAGAAGGCTCAGTGGGAGACCACCAGTCTCGGGACCACGCACACGGGGAAGGCTGATGTGCATTTGGAGGAGGCACAGGTAAGCTTAACATTGGGTATGTGTTGAAATATTTTTATTAAAGTTATTTTTAGGGTTTTCAACCTCAAAAGGAATTTTTTTTTTTTAATAAATAGGCATTGTAAATACAGGAGTATATATATTTGGAACCACAGATTTAAAACAGTACATCCATACCTCGAAGGTAGATAACGTCTTTTTTGTCTGTCTGTCTGTTAAGGTCCTTTATATTGGAAATGCGTGAAGGTATCTAGGAACTATTTATTCAAGTCTACGGTCGTTTGAAGCTGTGAAAAAAAAAGTTACTTCTACCTTAACATAAAAAAAGTTAAAGCCAATTTACAAAATTATCAAGCAATGTTACAAATTTTTACGGGACTCCCGGTGGGCGAGTCTGACTGGCGCTTATGGTTTTAATATTTGTATAAATAATAATAAATATAATAAAGACAGAAAATACAAATAAAATAAATAAATAAACAAAAAAAAACAACAAGGAATAATAAATTTTATTTCATATATAAATAGTATAAATTGTTTACATGCTAATTAGCATATTGGTATAATAAAATTATGTTATAATTAGTGCGTGATTATTACCATCATATTATGTAGTAGGGTCTCCTGCTAAAACTGGTAATAATTCATGTGAGGCTTTTGTATTTGACTAGATCCGTGAGTACGAGGAGTTGAAGATGGAGGCATCCCGTCAGGCGGCCCGCTACCTACAGGACCTGGACTCGGTGAACCGCGAGCAGAAGGCCGACCAGGACCGCCTCGACAACGAGATGCGCCGCAAGGGCGAGCTCGAGAACAAGCATCGTCAGAAGGTTAGTGGCATACCATGATAGACCATACACCGTCCCTACTGGAGAACCAGGTTCACGATCCTGGGACGGAAATCGTAGTGGGATCTCCAGCATCCACTGCATTCTCGACAGTACTGAAGTGCTGTACCTCTCACGTTCCTTCTATTTCGTGTTTTTGCGTTCCTATGCTCAGGGAGATCCTGATCAGTAGAAGTAGGAGAGGCTACTGACTGATGCAGGTCCTTCCCGTGTATGTTTTACTATGTGCGCTCCACGATCAATTATCTTTGATGATATTAGAGCCTTTTGCTGACTCTGCCTACGTTCTCAATAGTGATTTCTTTATTTAAAGGGCCACGAGCGCACGGAGGCGATGAAGCGCGTGGACAAGCTCAACGAGCACATCCGCAGCTCCGAGCAGGCGCTCGACGAGCAGCGTCGCCTGCGCGCCGACCTGCAGGTACGCTCACTGCACACTACATTACGCAAAACAAACTACACATTGCGCACTGTACTTTACACACTATACATTACATTCTGCACATTATACACTACACATTACACATACTACACATTGCACATACTACACATTACACATGCTACACATTACACATGCTACACATTACACACTACGCAGTAGACATTACACATTGCACACTACACATTACACATTACACACTACGAATTATTCACTACACACAAAGGCGACAAAGTGCGTGTATAAATTGCGCTAGTCATGTCTTAATGAGGAAGCGGTTTCTTTCTTACAATTTTCTGGAGGATTTGCTACCGGTAGTATAAATTTTGTCTACATAAAGATTATCCCTTGTCATATATAATTTAATAGAAAAATATTTGCTTGTAACCGTTTCTGTAGTAGAAATGGTTTAGTTATATGCATATTATATTCATAAGTATTTAACGAATTAAGAATAAGGCATAACTTGGACAGTAATCAGCACTTGTGCACCTAAATTACATGGAAAAATAACTACATCCGGGGTACTAACTTCGTTTCGTTAACTCCGATTAGGGGAGCTATTCTGAAACAAAGTACTTAGTTTTTATTTCTTAGTCCTATAATCACGTAGCTTTTATTTCTTATTTCTATCATTCACGCCTTCATGCAATGGGCTCAGCACCTGTTACGTGGGACAAAAATGCATACGGTGAAATGTGGGCGAATAGTATGCCTTCGCCTACCCCTTCGGGAATAAAGGCGTGACAATATGTATGTTTGTAACAAGTGGTGACCCGTGTTTACGTGTCGTTCTTGTATTATGGCCGCCCATTAGTCGAAATTCGGCTAAATATAAAAAGAAAATTTATAAATAGTTATACTTCTTCTCCACATAAACTTTAAAAAGGGGTTCAAAGTTTTCACTTCACGTATCATGATGAGCCCAAACAGTGCTACTACTATACAGGCGGACGTGGGCTCGTGCCGCGGGCGCTGCGCGGAGCTGCAGGCGCAGCTGGAGGACGTGGCCGCGGCGCTGGGCGACGCGCGCGTGGACAAGCACGAGGAGGCGCGCCGCAGGAAGAAGCAGGAGATCGTGGAGAGCTTCAAGCGGGACATCCCCGGCGTGGTGCGTGGTGCGCTCTCACACACACACACACACATTCACTATATATTGCTTGAATGAGCTCCCTCTATCGCATTGCATAATCCTCTTACGTTGTCAAAATACAGCTGCCAACTGGTTTGACTGTTGATTGATCTACCTAATGAAACTTGCTACAAATATTAAATAACACCACTTGTACTGTTCCACAACGTTTACTTCGTCAACCAGGTAATCATGGTGGTGTCTTTTTTCATACTTTTTTCACACTTTGTCTCAAAGTCTCCTAGATCTCTCCTTTGAGACTGCCGTGAGGCGAAACCGGTTACGTTTACAAAGTTCATGTTGTAGAACAGTACAAGTGGTGTTATTTAAAATGAAATAAAAAGTCTTTATTCATGTAGGTCACAAAGTAACACTTATGAACGTCAAGATTACTGCTTCTACATTTACTGCCAGATTCGTAAAGCAATAGGTAGAGCCAGAGGAAGAACCTGGCAACTCATGACCTTTCTTTTCTAACCGCCATTACATTAGTTTTATTTACATGATATGAACAACAGTTGACAGTTAACCCCCGTAGCTCCAGATTTCACTTGCAAAGTTAAAACTGGCCATCAGATAGTACTAGTCCCATTTATGATGACACTTTTTTTTCGTCATCTCATCAATCATAACACAAGCTTCGTTTGGACTAGATGGCGTTGTGTAAGAAGTGTTCCACTATATTTATTTTGAACTATCTTCACGCTGTATCCCTGACGGGGTAGTCAGAGAGGACAGGTCGCCAGTCTTCGCGATCCATGCATACTTCTGCTTTGATTTTTTTTCATTGTGGACTGATCTCTGAACTCGTGTGTTTGTGTGTGCAGTACGACCGCATGATCAACATGTGCCAGCCGACGCACAAGCGCTACAACGTGGCCATCACCAAGGTGCTCGGCAAGTACATGGAGGCCATCGTCGTCGACACAGAGAAGACGGCGCGCCGCTGCATACAGGTACCTACTCACATCTCTTACACAACAAGGAATGGACAAAAGTAATAACAATACGTCAGGCAGTAAGCGAAAGTGTGTTTTCGTACGAGTAAAGAGTGACGCCCTCTAAAACGCTTGGATGTCTATACTTATATTATAAAGATGAAATATTTGTGAGTTTTGTAATGAATAGGCTTAGAAACTTCTGGGCCAATTTTAAATATTCTTTCACTATTTGAAAGCTACATTCTTTGTGAGTAAAATAGGTCATATAAGATTTTCAAAAAGTTTAGGGTTCCCTTGGAAATCTCGTATAGGAAAACTTCACCACGTGGGCAAAATTGTGGGCATCGGCTAATATGAAATATATGTGAGTGACATTGATTTATTGCTTTGTGTACACTAGACATGAAGAAAATGAAACACATGAAGCTTCAATTAGCTAACACAAATGGTATCCAGCAAACCACTGTCCTAATAGGCATAAAGTATGCGACGCCTCAATGAGTCACTCAAATCATGTCCTCGGTGGGTTCCGGGTTGAAACAAATATTTGTGTGATCCGCAATTGTTTTGTTTGGGAGTTTGGGTGTATCCTATGAATAATTTGTATGTATTTAGAAATATATATGTTTATCAGTTGTCTAGATTCCATACCACAAATTGATAATAAACTTACTTTGGGCTAGATAGTAAAGAATGTTCCACAATATAAATTTAATTGTCACTAACATTGTCAGGACCATAAGTATCAGTGTTGTGACGTCACTAACGAGCAAACTGCAACGCGTAATAAAAGATAAATACAACGCCTCTTACTTCGCCTTAAGACGTAAAGAGGTGGATTAATTCGTCAGTTACGAGCAGGTCACGGTGGTGTAGTTGGTACAACGCGTCTGGTGCGTTGAACCAGAAGACGCTGGTTCGAGTCCAGCTCGTGACTGAAATTCTTCATATAAATTATGTTTCCATGTGTTTCAATTTCTTTTAACTAGACTAGACGTTGAAGTGTGGTGTGACTAATATATCGTGTCATGCAGGTACTCAAGGAGCGCATGCTGGAACCCGAGACCTTTCTGCCTCTCGACTATATCCAAGCAAAGCCGCTTAGAGAGAGATTAAGGTAAGAGGCCGTACGTCTGTGTAATTTGGTTCAACTTCCCGTGTCGCGTCTCCTCAATGGTAGCTCCTTTGATTTTCCCGCTGTCGCGCGGAGCGTTTTTATTCATTCATATGATCTATGAGAAATCATAATCACCGTGATTGCAAATGACAATAGCAGGGCTGTCATATGAAAAACTTAAATCATATGACTAATCACTGCTATCAATGATTTTTAGATCTAAGAGTGTTGCTCTAATGTGTCGCGCGGTGGGAGTGTATTCGACTGCTACGCAAGAGGTCGTGGGTTCGATTCCCACCCAGGATAAAACTTGATGACGTGATGAGCACGATGGTTATTCTGTGTCTGGGTGTTATTTATCTATAATATGGCGTTGTGTGAGTTGTCCCGATATTTATATTTATAATAATGTGATGTGTCCACTGTGTAGAGACATAAAGGAGCCGAAGAACGTGAAGCTCCTGTTCGACGTGCTGCGGTTCGAGCCGGCCGCCATCCACCGCGCGGTGCTGTTCGTCACCAACAACGCGCTGGTGTGCGAGACGCCCGAGGACGCCAGCCGCGTGGCCTACGACCTGGACCGCAGCAAGAACAGCCGATACGACGTATGTGCGCACACACACACACACAAACTAATAGCTCGCCACTAGTGCCATCTGGCGAACATTAGCTGAACTACTTCGTTACAACTAATTCTATCGCGCCACGAAAATAAAGATATAACCTCAACGCACTACCGCTGACCTCCGCTATATATAGATATACGGAGGATAGTACGCCTCTGCCTACCCCTTCGGGGATAAATGCGTGACAGTATGTTATGTTTATGTTATGTTATTATATTGGGGTGAGACTGACTAGACTCGACTAAGACGTAGAGGACTGGGACATTTTAGATATTAAGAAAGAAGATTGAAGAAATATGGCTTAAAGATCTTAGTAACCAGGCCATAAAATAATTCCAAAAAGAAACCAAATATTTTATAAACGATAGTTATATTTATACTAAATCAAAGAGTCATAGCCATAGCGAAAAAAATAAAATATAATTACTTTAAAAATTTATTGAAATCTTAAAGTCTAAGTACATAAAGTGAGAAAAATAAATTGAAGTCTTTAATCAGAATTTATATTATTAGAAAAGTAGAACTAAGGAAGTCGACTACGATCGATGATAGAAACAAAGGGTGCAAAGCAGAGACGGTCGCATATAAATTTGACTCGTCACTATGTCAACAGCTCATCTATAAGCTGGCGCGCTCCAGGGTCAAAGCTGCACAGGATATATCCAAGTGTCGCTGTGTAAAAGACCCTGAGGGCAACCTGTTAAGCGAAGACCTAGCGGTACAGGAGAAATGGCGCTCGTACTTCCACGAGCTGCTTAATAAACAGCACAAAGAGGTGCAGCCTCCGGACCTCCCTCCGAATCAGGGACTAGTGCCACCGGTAACGCTTGAAGAAGTTCTGACTGCGCTTCGCCGCATGAAGAATCGGAAAGCTGTCGGACCCGTCGTCAGTCCCCATCGAAGCCTGGAAGGCGGTGGGTCCTCGCGGTGTGGGCATCTTAGTAAACCTTTTTAACCGCATACTCCTCAGCGGGCAGATCCCAAACCAATGGAGACTGAGTATTATTACTCCAGTCTTCAAAGGTAAGGGGTCAGTGCAGGAGTGCGGGAGCTACCGCGGTATTAAAGTGATGTCCCACACCATGAAGATCTTCGAGAGGTTTATAGACTCTCGGATCCGGCAGGAGTGTACCCTCTCGGAGTGTCAATATGGGTTTCGCCCTGGTTATGGGACCACGGACCCTGTTTTTACCCTGAGGGTTGTCGCAGAGAAATACAGGTCGAAGAACACGCCTCTGCACCTTCGACTGTGTTCCTCGTGCGATGATCTGGTGGGCACTGTGGTCCAAAGGGGTTCCAGAGGTCTATATTGACACTATCCGGGACATGTACTGTGACTCCGATTCAATGGTTCGGACTGCTGTTGGCGACACGAAACCCTTCCCCATTACCGTCGGGGTGCACCAGGGTTCGATCCTTAGTCCGCTTCTGTTCAGTGTAATATTAGACGAATTGTCGGACAGCATCAGGAACTCACATGAGCAGCCTCCATGGTTGCTCATGTATGCTGACGATATTGCGCTGGCAGACGCGGACAGGAGCAGATTGGTGCGACGTGTAAAGGCGTGGAAGGAGACGCTTGAGAACGGCGGTCTGAAACTAAATGTGGCGAAGACCGAGTACTTGGCACTAAACTCGACAGATCCCACATCCGTCCGCATAGGCGGTGATTTGGTCGAGCGCACGGACCAGGTTAAATTCCTGGGATCTGTTTTTCACACGTCCAGTGACATCGATTGCGATGTCAAGTCACGCATTGCTGCCGCGTGGGCCAAATGGCGGGAGATGACCGGTGTCATTTGTGACCCTAAAATGCCGATCCGGTTGAAGGGACAGGTCTACAAAACCATTATTAGACCTGTTCTTTTACATGGCAGTGAGACGTGGCCGATATTGGAGCGACACAAGCAGGAGCTGCGTGTCACGGAAATGAAGATGCTGCGGTGGATGTGTGGGGTCACGCGGATGGACCGCGTGAGGAACTCTCGCATCCGCGGCAGCCTTCACGTCCGTGACATTGCAGACAAGTTGCAAGAATGTCGCCTTCGTTGGTATGGTCAATTCTTGCGGCAACCACCGGGCTACGTAGGTAACAAATGTCTGGCTATGTCAGCCCCGCCGGGTCCCGGTAAGAGGGGAAGACCCAAGATGTGCTGGCTTGACGTCGTAAGAGATGACATGCGTGCCAATGGTCTCACTACAGGGGATGCCGAAGACCGTGCGAAGTGGAGGAGAAAATGTAGGAAAGCGGACCCCGGGCGTCGCGAGACGCAACTGGGACAGACGCTCGGACGATGATGACTATGTCAACATTCCGTGTCCATGCTTTATGCCTAACTAGTTGACGCCCGCGGCCTCGCCTGCGTAGAGAAGTTTTCCCGTTCCCGTTTCCCACATAAAAAGTAGCCTATGTCCGTCTCCTGGCTCTAAGCTACCTCCCTACCAATTTTCAGCCAAATTGGTACAGTCGTTGTTGAGTTTACATATATATATATATATATATGTAATATAGATGTTGGTGCAATGATGAAGATTGCAATTTTATAAAACAATTTGTTGAATGTGGTTGTTAAATTTATGAAAAATAAATTATTTTGCAAATTCAAATCAGATGGTTGATGTAACATATAGCTATGTGCAAGAATAGTTTATATAATTCTTTTACCAAATGTTTTATTTGCAGGCCTTGGCGTTAGACGGCACGTTCTACCAGAAGTCCGGCATCATCTCCGGAGGATCCCTAGACCTGGCGCGGAAGGCCAAGCGCTGGGACGAGAAACACCTCTCGCAACTCAAGTCCAAAAAAGTGAGATAATAATATTAACCAAGAAGTGGACCTAGACTGATATGAATGAGTGCTAATGGAATTTAGTACCTTTTAAATTTTTTAATACCACTGAAGTGGCAGACCTGATGGAAAGTGGTCACCGTAGCCTATGGACGTCGCAGCATTCGTATTGCCGACTCTGTAATAACCTTTTAAGACCCCTTTTGTAGAACCTCATACTGTAGACGTTAGTTAGTTGATTGGTTCCACAATATTTTCACATTACTTCAATGTGAAATTACTGGGGTTACCACAATTCCAAAACCTTTTTAAAATTAAATATTGAATAAATCTGTCGTTTGTGATTGTTTATACAAATAAATTAAATTGTAGTATCTGTTTGTAATTCCCAATTAACAACTTTTCACTAAATGCATATGAAAGTATATCTATACTAATATTATAAAGCTGAAGAGTTTGTTTGTTTGGTTGGTACTACTCGGATTTGAAAAATCCTTTTCGAATTGGATAGCTCATTTATCGAGAAAGGCTATAAGCTATATATTATCACGCTACTACTAATACTAGTCATAAATGTCGACAAATCTTTATGGATTATTGTAGAATTTATAAGCGGCGGGGTTAAATAAGGTGTTACAGGAGTTCGAAGTACGTCACGGGCGACGCCAGGGATGGGTGGTCAACTAGTACAGTATATACCTACATCACTACAAATTATAAAACAAAGTCATTTTTCGCTGTCTGTCCCTATGTATGCTTAGATCTTTAAAAATACGCAACGAATTTTGATGCAGTTTTTTTTAATAGATAGGGTTATTCATAGGGAAGGGTTTTATGTATAATTTGTTAAGTTTTTGTATACATTGACTACATTGTAACGATATATGTTGGGGGTGACAAAAAAATAAACCGTCTGCGAGCAGAAAAGCTGCCTAAACACTTTGAGATATAACAAAATAATGTATCGTGGAATTATGTATCTAATATAGGTCTACAAAAGAGTCCGCGAAGGTATATGTCTATATTTTAAGGATAACATACTATATCCATTTTAATACTTAAAAAACAGCAATATTAAAGCGGTAATTTGAAGGCTATTTACCCAAATACATTATTAATCCTTATCATTTTTGATATTTTAGTTGGCTTCAGCATTTCATGAAGATTATTTTGTACTTTTACATCTTGCAAATTAAATGAATATCTTAGGAGATATGGTAATATCAAAAAAATGGGGATGAAGAGTAGAAGCGTGCACGTCGCCATACCTGCCAGCTACGGCTGCAATTCTACTCCAACACGAGCACCGCAAGGGCGAACTATGTTAGGGCGTGCCCCCGAGGCGACGCGCACCAGTTCGTCTTCGCTGGTGCTTGCGGTGTGTGCCAGAGCGGCGTAGGGGACCGCCACCCACACGGTGTGTGCGGAGCGGCGTATGGGACCGCCACCCACACGGTGTGTGCCAGAGCGGAGGAGGGGACCGCCACCCACACGGTGTGTGCCAGAGCTGCGTAGGGGACCGCCACCCACACAGTGTGTGCCAGAGAGGCGTAGGGGACCGCAACCCACACGGTGTGTGCCGAGCTGGCGTAGGGGACAGCCACCCACACGGTGTGTACCAGTGCGGCGAAGGGGACCGCCACCCGCACGGAGTGTGCCAAAGCGGCGTAGGGGACCGCCACCCACACGGTGTGTGCCAGAACTGCGTAGGGGACCGCCACCCACACGGTGTGTGCCAGAGCTGAGTCGGTGACCGCCACCCACACGGTGTGTGCCAGAGCTGCGTAGGTGACCGCCACCCACACGGTGTGTGCCAGTGCGGAGTAGGGGACCGCCACCCACACGGTGTGTGCCAGAGCGGCGTAGGGGACCGCCACCCGCACGGAGTGTGCCAAAGCGGCGTAGGGGACCGCCACCCACACGGTGTGTGCCAGTGCGGAGTAGGGGACCGCCACCCACACGGTGTGTGCCAGAGCGGCGAAGGGGACCGCCACCCGCACGGAGTGTGCCAAAGCGGCGTAGGGGACCGCCACCCACACGGTGTGTGCCAGAGCGGCGTAGGGGACCGCCACCCGCACGGAGTGTGCCAAAGCGGCGTAGGGGACCGCCACCCACACGGTGTGTGCCAGAGCGGCGTAGGGGACCGCCACCCTAAACGCGCGGCCCGACACACGGAAGTGGAGGACGGAGTGCAGGGTAGCTGCGTGGAATGTTAGGGGAGGAATGGTAGATAAGATGAATGAGTTGATGGATGTTACGAATGAGAGAAAGTTAGATGCAGTGTGCTTGACAGAGACCAAGCGCAAGGGCAGCGAAGTATTGGCCTCCGGTATGTATGAGTACAAACATGTAGGTCCTAGAATCCTCTGGATCCGTATAAAACTTGGTTTGACGAAGATTTTCCTGGTAGCTGCTTACGCGCCAGTATCTTCGTCGAACGCGAGTGAGCTAGAGGATTTCTGGGAGAGAATGAGAGAAGCTCTAAATGTGATAGAAGGAAATGAAAGACATATAGTATGTGGAGACTTGAATGGATGGGTGGTTTTGAGTCGGTACTCGGGAAGTATGGGGATAAAAGGGTGAACGACGCTGCCAAGCTAATACTGGCATTTTGTAAGCAAAAGGATTTGTTTGTGGCGAACACAATGTTCAACCACAAACAAATTCATATGTGTACGAGGAGATGTAAGTCAAAGAGAAGCATGATAGATCTATACCTAATGGATAGTCGGCTCCGTAAACAGGTGATGGACACAAGAGTTTATCGAGGCGCTGAGCTGGGATCAGACCACTACCTAGTCATAACTAGGATTAGGGGTCTGTTCGCGGGTTGGCGTCATCGTACCGAGTGTACTGAGCTTGAGCCGACTTATAGCATCAAAAGCTAGAAGCTGCAGGATGCATCCATTAGGGATAAATATAATGAAAGGGTAACCGAAAAGCTTGGCGACGTCAATGTAAGCAGTGAGAATGTGGAAAGTGTATGGCAGAATCTTAGGGATAGTATGATAAATGCCGCTGTGGAAGTGTGTGGAGAAACGAAAAGAGGCAGTAGTAATAAGCGTGATGCATGGTGGAATGACGAAGTGAAAGAAGCAGTTCGAATGAAGAAGAAAGCATGGCTAGACTACTTAGCCTCGCGAAATGATTTTAATATGAAAGAGAGATACAAACTGCAGGAAGTTAACGCGAAGGCACTGATAGAAGAAGCTCGTGAAAGGTGCAGAATGAAAGCGGATGAAAGATTGTCGTCCAATTTCCGGGATAATGCCAAGCTCTTCTGGAAAGAGGTCGGCAAGACCCGGAGTTGTTCGGCAATCTGCAGTATAAATAAAGTGCTTAGTGTTAACAATGACGTCCTAACAGACCAAACTGACGTCCTGCAGAGATGGAGTGAATATTATGGAAAGATGTATGCAAGAAAAGACAGAGATGCCACATCGGGAAGTGGAGCTCACTTCGATGCTTTGGATCCCGATGTCATTGAAGTCATTAGTATGAAAGAAATAGAACAAGCGATAAGAAGTATGAAATGTGGTAAGGCTGCGGGAAAAGACAGAGTTACTGCTGAGATGATCAAGTACGGTGGGTCGCGTGTCTGGGACACACTATGTCTGTTATGCAACTTGTGCTGGCGGACGGGTGAGGTCCCGGATGACTGGCGAGTAGCAGTTGTAGTACCTATTTACAAAGGGAAAGGCTCGCGCCTAAACTGCTCCAGCTACAGGGCGATCGGCTTGGTCAGCTTAGCTAGTAAGGTGTATGCAAAGGTTATAACGGCACGAATACAAGAAAAGTCTGAAAGGTATTTATGAGAGGCTCAATGCGGATTCCGACGTGGAAGAGGTTGCATGGATCAAGAGTTTTCTCTCCGCATGATCGCGGAAAAGTTTCTGGCTGTTAGCCAGAAGGTTTTCTGCGCTTTTGTGGATCTAGAGAAAGCATTTGATAACGTTGTGAGAGAAACGCTGTGGGACTTGCTGCCCGGATATGGTGTGCACGGCTCGCTACTGCGGGCAATACAGTCGCTTTATAGGGACTGTAAGGCTTGCGTGCGAGTATGGGGGATGTGTCACCTCTTTTTGATGTCTGTGCAGGCGTCAAACAGGGATGTGTCATGTCCGCCTGGCTGTTCATAGTGTATCTGGACAGTTGCCTGCAGAAGTTAAAAGATTTTAATATGGGTGTGAATTTGGGTGACTTTACAGTAAACTTTCTGCTGTACGCTGATGATGCGGTGCTCATGGCCTCATCAGAAGCCGACCTTCAGACATTAGTCACTAATATGAAAGAGGAGTGTGAAAGTAAGGGTCTTCGCTTGAATGCAAGTAAAACTAAGGTTCTAGTATTTGAAAGAGGTGACGTAAGAACTAAATGCGAGATTAGGGTAAACCAGGAACGTCTAGAGCAAGTGAAGGGAATTGTGTGTTTAGGAAGTATGTTTAGCGCGGATGGAAGATGTGATTCGGATGTAGAACGGCGAGTAGCTGCCGGAAACAAAGTTAACGGTGCTTTGTCCCAGTTAGTAAAGCGACAAAGCATCGTAAAAGAAGCACGCATGGCGATTTATAACGCAGTGCTAGTGCCAACCTTGCTTTACGGTAGTGAAACCTGGGTATGTCAGCAGATGCATGATAGTAAATTGAATGCTGTGGAGATGCGATCACTGCGAAAATTGTGCGGCGTTACCTTGTCCGACCGAATACGTAACGAAGTGATACGCAATATGGCAGGTTTGTATGAAAGTGCCAGCGTTAAGCTGGAAAAGGGCGTGCTCCGTTGGTTTGGACACGTCCAACGAATGAGTGAGGAACGATTGACGAAGAATATATATTGTTCAAAAGTAGAGGGTAGAAGGAGTCAGGGTAGGCCCAGACTTACATATGAAGACCACGTGAGCAGATTGCTCAAAAACGGAAAGGTCAAAAGTACTCGGATACCCAGACGTGCGTGTATGAAGCGATTGATGAATCTCGAAGAAGCGAAAGAAGTATGCATGGATCGCGAAGCCTGGCGATCTGTCCTCTCTGACTACCCCGTCAGGGATACAGCGTGAAGATAGTTAGTTAGTTAGTTTAAAAAATGCCCAAAAAATAATAATTTCGCGTAACCATAATTCGACCGAGCGTAGGTACTTGAGAGCGGAGAAGTAATCAAGTGATTTGGAAATTATTGTGAAATTATTAAACGACGGGATTAAATGGGTGCCACGGGGTTCGAAGTATGTCACGGATGAAGCCAGCCGGGACAACTAGTAAAAAATAATGTATGGCGTATCTTTGGCTGACTGAATACGTACCGAGGTGATACGCAGTATGGCAGGTTTAAATGAAAGTAGAGAGTAGGTGTCAGTGTAGGCTTTAGTGTTCTAACCTTACCGTCTTTGAGCAAACTGCTCACGTGGTCTTCATATGTAAGTCTCGGCCTACTCTGACTTCTTCTACCCTCTGCTTTCGCACAATATATATTCTTCGTCAATCGTTCCTCACTCATTCGTTGGACGTGTCCAAACCAACGGAGCACGCCCTTTTCCAGCTTAACGCTGTCACTTTCATTCAAACCTGCCATATTGCGTATCACTTCGTTACGTATTCGGTCGGCCAAGGTAACGCCGCACAAATTTCGAAGTGATCGCATCTCCACAGCATTCAATTTACTTTCATGCATCTGCTGACATACCCTGGTTTCGCTACCGTAAAGCAAAGTTGGCCCTAGCACTGCGTTATGAATCGCTAGTCGTGCTTCTTTTACGATACTTTGTCGCTTTACTAATTGGGACAAAGCACCGTTAACTCTGTTTCCGGCAGCTACTCGCCGTTCTACATCCGAATCACATCTTCCATCCGCGCTAAACATACTCCCTAAATACACAATTTCATTCACAAATATAGATTATATAGATAGAAATATAAACACTCATAAATTTACAAAAATAGCATATTCAGTAAACTGATTATATTTAAAAATTATACAAATCTTTATGATTTTGTTTTCAGGAAAAACTAACGGAAGAGTTGCGCGAATCTATGAAGAAGTCTCGCAAGGAGTCGGAGCTGACCACCGTAGACTCGCAGATCCGAGGGTTGGAATCTCGCCTCAAGTACGCCATCACCGACAGGGACACCACGGTGAGCGTTATTTTGTCATGTATTTATTTAATGTCCATCTATAAAAAATCGGCCAAATTTATATCTTTTTATAGTTTTAACTGTATAAGGTACTGCAATAGGCTTGGCTTGGCTATTACGTTACACCACTGGAAAATTGTGGGTGTGTAAGTCATCTCTGCGTACCCCCTCCTCTATATAGCCGTGATGATGTATTATGAAAAAAAAAACTTTCAATTGGTTCCATTCAAATTTTATGATTATTTGTTGAATGTGGTTGAATAATTGTTGTAAACAATTGGTTTAGAAAGTTATATTTTATTCACAGTTGAAACAAATAAAAGCCCTGGACGCTGAATTAGCTGAGTTGGAAAGGAAAATAGAAATGTTTGGTGTAAGTATTTTTGATATCTTTTAGCATACCGTGACCTAGTCGCGCGTCAGTCATAGTCGACTACGCGTCTTTTTTCAGTCGTCAATTTGAAGGTGAAATGTCTTTAAAGTGAAAATAAACGAGCAATCAATAAAAGCATAGCTTACAATTCCAGTAATTTTGAAATAGTTGTTGCATGTTATTCATCTTGTAACTGATTTGCAACCAAAAACAAACTGTAGACATAAGTTATGTATTGACTTACTCCTAGAAGCAAATAGGCGTGATAGTAGTCTTGTATGTTGCAAAATAGTTTCGTTGCCAACCTCAAAATCTAATGTAGTTTGTACGGCAAAACGTTTCAATAATTTAAAATTGCGAGGCGGTGAGTAAAATGGCATTCCTGAAGTCGTTATAGTATGTGGTAACAAGTTTCATTTTTAGATCACGTCCGATGCTATAACATGGATTTAAATTACAAATAATAAAATATTTTTAATTACGCACAAATCATTTTTGAATAAAAATGACACAACATTACTAATGGCCCTTCACCACTGGATTAAGAAATATGTATTTATAAACATAGATATTGTAATTATAGTTAGTCAGTAATAATTCACTAACGATACCGTAGGTTCGTAATATATTCAGTAAGAGTCACTTACTAATAAGTCTTCACTATATCAGTAAGAGTAGAATTATACGAGTGAACTCCACACCAGGTCTTTTGGTGACCCCGACCACCAAAAAAATCCACTCGCTATAAATTGCTATAAAACTTGTTATATAAGTTGAAAAATAAACAAATATAAATCGCTATAAAACGTGGTTCCATTATGAAACCGCTAGATATGGTGACCCCGACGTGATGTTCATATGAGTGAACTCCACACCAAGGCCTTTTCATCATATAACCCGCTATTAATAGCGAAAAATCAACAAAAAAATCCACTGACTATAAGTAACAAAATGTTATAATTATGTTCAGAGGTTCAATTTCTGTTTATCTAAGATATATATGACAATAATTGTTTTGTTGCTTGTAAACCAAAACTGTTTTGTTGAGTTTACACTTGTACAGTGTTGAGTTGCTTATAACGCGGTTTGTATGTGGATATGTGCAGCCGCAAGTGGAGAGCATCGAGCACACGATCGCAGCGCGCGACGCGCACATCCAGGAGGTGAAGGAGAACATGAACAACGTGGAGGACGTGGTGTTCCGCGCCTTCTGCCGCGACATCGGCGTCGCCAACATACGGTAAGGGACAGCACCAACAACGTGGGACGTGGTGTGTCGACCCCCTGTAATTAATGATAATTGGTGTATATAAAGTACGAACATTGTCCATTGTCCCTCTGCAGGCAGTACGAGGAGCGTGAGCTGCGCGCGCAGCAGGAGCGCGCCAAGCGGCGCATGGAGTTCGACGCGCAGATCGACCGCGTCACCTCCAACCTGGAGTTCGAGCGCTCCCGGGACACGCAGAGTACGTACACCCCTGACTCTCATCCCCTCCCCCAGGGTGGCGTTAGTTCGACGCGCAGATCAATACTACCTACGTTTATCTCTTCCCTGTACCTCAAAAATCTCATTTTCACTCTACTGACATTATGAGAATTCAACATTTTGAAAATGTCCCACTAATTTACTTCATCTTCTCTTACTAGATATTCTTTATTTAGCCACCTTTTCTGGTATTTATCCTTCTGACAATAACCCCCTCGGATCAATCGAAGAGAGAAATAACCCATCCGGTGTCCCTTAGAGAACGTGACCCGCTGGGAACGAGCGGTCCAGGACGCGGAGGACGAGCTGGAAGGGGGACGCCAGGCGGAGGCCAAGCAGCGGCAGGAGATCGACGCGGAGCTGCGCAAGGTGGACGGGCTCAAGGCGGAGCGGACTGCCACGAGGGCCCGACAGGAACACGCTGATGAAGACGTTAATAAGGTCAGTCTGATTATTCCTTTTGCTTCGCAATTTGTGATTCTTCAAAAGGACATCGCGGAAGCAGTGGTGTTTGAGTTGATGGTTTCAACGATATGTTACATTTTCTAAGTGAATATTTTTGCTCCTTTTTTTTTTGTTCAAGAGTAAACAAGGAACCCTTATAGTTTCGGCATGATCAGTCTGTCTATCTGCACTCTAGCTCAGCGACGCTTAGGACTAATAGTTGTTTGTTATTTGTTGACTGTTATTTGCTATGAAAATACATACATACGTGCCGACAGTGATTTAATCAGTGCAGAAACAATCATCATCTTCAAAATATACAAAATATATAAGATACAAGCCGTGAAAATCAAAACGTGCCTAATTTGGGTCTGATCAAAATTGGCCTTATGCATTGCCCTATTGCATAAGATGATTATTGATAAACAATAGTTGTGCAATGTTAACATTTAATTTTTATACTTGCTTTTTAACAGTCTGAATGCATCCATACTACTAACGCTTCTTCAATTTTGAAATAATTTTTTTAGGATTATCTTCCTTTCATGTATAACTGGTATATCCCATGGCATGTATTGTTTGGTCATGCATGTATTAACTGCCTCGGTGGCGCAGTGGTAGTGCATGCGACTGCCGCGACTGAGTTTCAGGGTTCGATTCCCGGGTCGGAAAAAATATTTGTGTTATCCACAAATGTTTGTTTCGGAGTTTGGGTGTAAAATATGCATGTATTTAGAAATATATAAGTATGTTTATCAGTCATCTAGATCCCATAACACAAGCTTATATTAGCTTACGCTGAGCTAGACTGTACTGTAAAAAAAATATCTTTCCACAATATTGTAAGGTTTTCTTTATGTAAAAGTTGTTGTTTGTCTTGCAGGCCCGCAAGGATGTGGCCAGCATCCAGAAGGAGCTGCAGAGCGTGCAGAAGCACATCTCTAGCACCGAGTCGCGCATCGAGAGCAAGCGCTCCGAACGACACAACATCCTGCGGCAGTGCAAGGTACCACCCACTACTCACTAGTAAATGTGTCTCGGTCTGGGCAGGGGGGTTATCCGCAGTTTAGGTATATTCGGGCAGCGTACCGCTCGGAGCGGCTAATGACAGTGGGCTGCCGCTGCCGCTCGGCTCGCACAACAGTCGCGCTCTAAGTAAATCAACTAGGTACAATAACTTCTCAAGCGACAACCCCGCGTGAACTTCGCAGCTCGGTCTTAAAACTCTGGCGTGCAAAGAAAACTCAACTTTCGCGCGCAGCTATAAGTTTCAATTTTGCTTGGAGGCAGCGAGTCTAAGACCCGTATTCAGGAGCGTTTCTCGATACTCAATCAACGCTTGAGACTAGTTTTTGCCTTATAAATACTACTCTCAAGTGTTTGAGAATTGATAACGTTCTGGAATACGGCCCTTAGTATGTTTTACTTTTGTTAGGAAGTGACACTTCTGTACGTAGTACTATTACCGATAAGATTTATCTTTATATAGTTTACGATTTTTCAGTAGTGTAAATTTTTTGTCTAGATATTATTTATAGTTTCTAAGATATCACGATTTTAGTTAATAAGGTCATAGGTTAATTAAGAAAAATGGGCTGCTCTGGCAGCGCGAACGTTTAGCTAACGTTGCAGTGGTTATATATTACTAAATACATACATATTATACATAGGAAACACCCAAACTCTGAAACAAACAATTGTGGATCACACAAATATTTCTTCCAACCCGGGAATCGAACCCGAGACCTCAGTCGCGGCAGTCGCATGCACTACCACTGCGAAACCGAGGCAGTCTAATCTTAAAACAACAATCTCACAACTGTAGTGTGAATGTTGTAGATCGACGACATCATAATCCCGCTGCTGGAGGGTAACCTGGAGGATACGGCGGACACGGAGTCCGAGCCCTCGTCGCTGTCCACCACGCAGCAGTACCGCCGGGAGTCCAGGTAATGCCTCTTGTGCTCACCAGCGCCATCTAGTCTAATCAACATAAAAGAAAGAAAAATAAAGAATATTCTTTTTTTAAACTTTCGCGGTTTATACTCATATTTTATATACTACTTGGGACTTCACGCAAAACAATTTTGTACTTTTTGCGTACTGTTTCGCGTAAAGTCCCGAGTAGTATATAAAATAAAGAACATTCATTGGAGTTAGGAGCAGACCCTAGGACGATTTAACCAATGGAAGCGCTGTCTTACCGTTGTCGCCTATACCCCGCTTGCCATTTGCTAAGCATTTTTAGCTAAGTCGCAGTTCCGCGGACTCGTCTATCGTACACGTTTGGAGGGCGATTTATAAAGAAAAAATTACGAAATGTGCTGTGAAATTGTGTAAAAGTTAAGCGGTCGAACAATTAATGTTTCTTTTCACTCGTAAGTAAAAATTTATTTCATTAACATAACTATTATTTACCAAAAACCATTAGTTATTGAAACTACATAAAACATACATAAAACATACATACATACATACAACATACGCACAACTTAATCTGCCTATATTCAATATACATACAAAGAGTTACCCACAGAACAAAAAAATAGTAGCAGTCGTAAGTAGGCGGGGCAAGCTTACCCCAGACTTTGCGCAACTCCGCGAATGATTGAGTTACGCCTATATTTCGTGACAGCAGTCTGGATCAACTTTCGCGTTGACAACAACTAAAAAAATAATATATACATACCATATTGTGCCATTTTAGAGTGCAAAAACGGTAGCAGCACTAAAAACTTTTTGAATATTGGTATATCTTATCATGGGTTAATGTTATTTTTACTTATTTTCAATAAATAACAAAAATATGAGTTTTCACTAGCAAAACAAGCATAAGTAACCTTTATGTTATGTGGATTAAGGTCTACTTTTCTTCGCATTGAACAAATTACTCTCGAAAATTCTATCAGTAATCTTACGTTATTGTAGCTACTCGCTTAGTGATTGCCGGTATCGATAAAATACTATCGATAATTTTAAAATTTAAGGTAATTTTACATTGATAATACAGATTCATAAATATGTACCTAAACCTGTATATAAATCTTACAAATATAATATTCTTTCTTTTACTTTAAAAGTAAGTCAATAGTTTTTAGGCCAGACATGCTTGTGGTTATTTCAGATTGCCTCAATGTCCACATCAATGGACAAACTAAAGAACAGATAAAAACTTTTGAACGCTCTGTCAGCACAAGTGTTTGACTCCTCTTACAACCCCGGGTTATGCAGAGCGTGAAGAGCAGAACTTTGGGTCGCCAACTTGAGGTCCACTATAAATACTCTGTGGATTATGAGAGTGACCCTCAATTCGATAGATATAGGCCCTCTATCAGGCAGAATGGTGTCAATTAGGAGAGCTAAACAAAAACCGGTCAAGTGCGAGTCGAACTAGTGCTCCGAGGATTTCGTTTTTACCCATTGTACCGCTATAATAAAATTAGTACCTTATTTGAAACAATTCCAAATAAACTAGACCTCCAAATTGCATTAGCGCCCATATAACTAAGAGGTCTATGTTAATTGGTGTGTAGAGTATACATTGAATATTCTTACCTGTAAATTAAACACGGTGAAATTGTTGAAATCTTTCAATTTAATACTATAACCAAATTCTTTGTGGTACCTGCCTATGTGATAGTAAGTGTATCCCGACTTAGTTTCTTTTATACTCATTTGACTCTTAGCCTTTTGTTGCTCTATAAGTAAAAAAGTGTCAATTTTCGTATGGAAACTTTAGCCTGTAAATGTCCGTAAACTAATCACATTGCCTGAATAAGGCGTGCGTTGTCTGATGCGTTGGTATTACACGTGACCGTCCAAGTTACAGACTAAATGTTCGCATGCAATGTGTTAATATCGGTACATTTGTGGACACAATGGCTTTTTCTCTATTAAGAGCTTCAACATTTAAGTAATCCTTATCAGCTTGCTGGTGCAGATACGGACCGACCGGTTTGAGTGCATGTCATGCAGTCGCTAGTTCACTGTCCTTAATAGCAGAAGTTTATTCCGAGTTTCAAAAGGATTTGGATTGGGTGACAATATTTAGAAAGACGAAGGTGTGAATGTTAAATGCCCTTCGAGTTTCATGCCGGCTACGTTTATTTACTACTAGTTGACGCCCGCGGTTACGCCCGCGGTTTCGTCCGCGTAGATAAGTTTTCCCGTTCCCGTTACCCACAGGAACTTGTTCCCGGAATAAAAAGTAGCCTATGTCCGTCTCCTGGCTCTAAGCTACCTCCCTACCAATTTTCAGCCAAATCGGTAATGCCGTTGTTTTGTTATAAATAGTGAAACTAACACGACTTTCTTTTATATATATAGATTATTAATACCTACTTTTACGTTAACCTATTAATAAAATTAATTAATGAGTAATGACTTTTTTTTATTTACTTCGAATAATTAACATATATAATAAAATAAATATAAAATAACTACACATTTTTATCACACTAATAATTATATATCGCTTAATTTATTTAAGTATGTAACATTTTGCATGATGTTCGTGAGTGTAGGTGCGTTGCGAAATATTAACAAATGAAATGACATATTGATGACTGATAAGCCACATCCCTATCTAAGGGTCGTATTATAGAACTTTACTCAAGCCTCAAGTATTACATAGAACTAGTTTTAAGCTGAGCTTTTATTATAGAACCTTACTCGATTCGTGAAACGTCAATCTAGAATCACCTGAGAGCTGTCACAGTGAAATGACGTTTGATTCATATTATAGAACAGTGCTCAAGTGTCATTTCAGTAATCCTTTATTTTTAAACCATATTCAGCTCAGATTCGCTACTTGATTCGAGATTTGCGAGCAGTTTTCGTAAGTTTAGTCGACACCACGCTCAAGCAGAGATTTTAGTTAACAAAAATAAAAGATGGCCTCCTTTATCTTTCTAAAATTGATATTTTTGAAGATAAATTGACTATTACTTACTTATCATTCACGTGTTTATCCCCGAAAGGGTGGCAGAGTCATATTTACGCCCCTATTTCAGTGCCAGCACATTCTACCAAACAGCAGACCCGTACCAATCAATAACAATTACTTTACAAAGATATTAATTCAGTATTATATTAATACCGAAGACAGTGTGATCTTGTATTGTGTGGCAGTGTGGATCGTATTGCTTCATTCTTTTATTTCAACTACCACACTTTTAATAGAAATGTGATAATAAAATAATACCTATGATAATAATGAGATATGTGGATATTAAAAAATAATGTCATTATTATGGTTGTGTTGTAGAGTCAATGTCGCTTACGAGTAGTGTAGCTATGTACCATCAAACACATAACACAAGATAATACCTTAAATGATGGAACATTTGTTAAAGCAATACCAGCGTGGACATTCTTTTTATGCCACAGCGTCCTTTTAGGATAGTACTGTAGCTTGTGCTGTACTGCACTATTGTGCCTATTATATTAATATCCCTATTGACTTCCAATACACTTTACCCCCTAAGAGAGTACTCCATATAATAAGAACATGATCATTCAATATGTAGGAGGAATATGAATAGATAAAGGAGAGGTTTGGATAAATTTTTAAAGCGATTTGTAGATGCTGACTTTGATATAATTTTTATTAAAGTGAAAAACATGACTTGGTTTAGGATGGGGTTTGACCCGTAACCTATGTCTAATCAGGGCAATGTTCTATGCCACTGAGGTATTATATTTTCATTGTCACTCGTTCAAGCCCCATCTTGAACCGAGTTATCTTTATCACTGTAATAGCATTTATTTGAATGAGAGGTGTGTACACTACAACTTATAACAACCATCATCAATAGATAAAATATTTATTTTATTGATTTTTTATACTATATTAATTAAGTATTCATATTAAACAATACAATTATATTTTATTTTATTTAAATAAAGAACCTAAAAATAATTAATCATTATTATTATTATGTCTTAAGATAATGATTTGTTGACAGATTCTTTGGTACTTTCTTGTGGTAAATATTGTGCACGACAGGCTCGGCAAGTTTTTGGACGCTTGTGTCACAGTCGACTATCTCATTAATAACAAAAGGACAAGAGTTTCAACTTCTGTTCTCTGAGATACTATTATTTCCACAGTATCTGTTTCAGCTTACAATATCACTGTAACAAAAAAAAATCTTCAGGTATCTTACTGGCTCGGTGGTGTAGGTGATAGTGTATGTGACTGCTACTCATGTGAAGGTCCCATATTGGAATAAATATTTGTGAGATCCCCAAATGTTTGTTTAGAAGTTTGGGTGTTTGCTCTATAACAATGTATATATTTAGATATACATAAGTATGTTTATCAGGTGAGTAGTTCCCATAACCCAAGCTTAAAGGGTTAGATGGCGCTGTGTGAAAAGTGTCCTACAATGTTTATTTATAAACTCATTACCTACATACAACTTTGATTCACGGTGTCAAAGCTTCTGTTCTACATGTAACTTTAAGCTCTATCTTTCTATCCTCTCAAGGTTGTTTATGACAGAGCCCCGAACCCTATGCAACCAATGTTACAAAGTGTACAAAACTCTATAATATTTTCAACAAATAATAGGTAATTACCCGGTATGTGTCAATAGTCTCTGGTATTTAAATTCAGTGCATATGTTACATTAGATATCTGGATCCATATCGGCATCAGGATAAAGACCTTTACAGACAGTGGCTATATGGTACTGCCTTTCACACGTAAGTTCATCACGCTGTCTTGCTCTGAAATTTTACCACAAAGCGGTTCAACTGCTCTCCGGATGCCTAGAACAAAAATAGAATGAATCTTATTAAACAGTTATCATGAATTACTAGATGGTGTATATCTGCACAAATATATAAGACCATAAACCTCCAACACTTACTGTTTCGATAGTTTTTGTAGTAAATATACTTTTCTGAAATATTAGCCCAAGACGTTGTATGGCATCGTTTTTTATTTTGTATACCTAATATTCTTGAAAGATTTCAATATTTCTAGTAATAGATTCCTTTGGACGATCGTAAAATTCTTCTTTTTTCACATATGTACAGAATTAGAAGAATTTCAATTAATTTACAATGTAAACATAACACTGGCACCATAATATCAAATGTCAGTCAAGCAAAGTTTATTAAACTCGCGATCCATTTAACGCAGAGAAAAGGTTCATTTTATGAGTCCGGGACTTCCTCTACGGCAGTTTTTTGTTTAGTATTTTGAAGTAAGGATACTTTAAAGCAATCACAGAGGTGATTAAATCATTTCAATGAAAAAAGTAAATAAAAAATAAGCTTTTGAAACATAAATATCAAAAAGTAAGCTGCGTGGAATGAAAACAAAATATGTAAGGAATAAAAATGTAATAGAAAACAGACTGTTTTTAGGCTTGCAACATTCAAATGCGTATTCTGGCGATTGGAGATTTGGATATTTACTCAAGGTTACTTTTCGCCGATCTGAGCATGGGGATAGTTCTATAATAAACCACATGCTTATGTCTAGATTTAGCACTCAAGTGTCAATCTGCTAAATTCCGTTTATGTGTGACTTGAGTTAGTTTCTGTAATACGACCCTAAGTGATTAAAATGTAGCAAGCCTTTAATACAATTATAAATCTTGATGCAACGGCTTAAGAGATATAATAGAATACATTTGTTATAGTGACATCTAGTGTTCAGTGGCGACTCTCGATCTTTTTTATGTTTCTAATTTCGTTATTGAACACTAGATGTCTAAATGTCAACGTTTTACGTGATAATGAACTGTAAAGCAATAGATTTGTGGTACATTTTCCAGATTTTGGGACATAATATTTTATATCCAATCACGACACAGATGTCTTTGTCTTGGGGTACGCTGGTTCTGATACTATTGAAGTAATAAGCTACTTCTACTGTTTTTCCTGTTCTGTGGAGTTACCATCTCAAATTAGCCGAATAATATTGTGTCAAATTCGAATTGCATACCTACATATTTCTATTTGCACAACATTTTTATTAACACATTTTTATTGGTTGTTAGACAGTGACAACACTTCATGCAAAAGTAAGAAAACAATATGTGTGTAGTTTCCCCACCGCACGAAAGATGGTTGAACGTGATTTCATACTTCTACTACGGGTCCTTAGCTTAAATCGTTCTAGAGCAGACCTCACGAAGCAGCTATCCCCTGTTAATTTGTAATCACAAACAGACACTGCAATTTTATTTATCTGTATAGATTGTTAATTGATAAATTCATACCATCAGGATTCGCGTGAACTACCGTTCGCTGTTGGAGGCACTGAAGGAGTTGGAAGAGCACGACGAGATCAAACGCAAGGCGGACAAGCTACAGAAGGCCATCAACTCGCTGCAGAACACTGTCGACAAAATACAAGCACCTAACATGAGGGTATGGATACTACATATTTCAATTGAAAGTACAAATTTTTGCCATCGCGCGTTTCGAAAGGGAGCTAGACGGAAAAAATTAAGGCCAAAAGTTGTAACATCACCTTTGACACGCAACACGCGCACGCCAACATTTGTAAGCCGCACAACTATTGTAAGCCGTGCGGCGTGCGCGTGTTCTCTCTCTCTCTCTCTCTCTCTCTCTCTCTCTCTCTCTCTCTCTCTCTCATAGAAAGCAAGCCAATTATTTTCGGTTCCTTTTTTTTTTTTTTTATTTAATATTATATTTCCTTGTGGACAATATAACTTCGTTCCATGACACCTCTCAAGTTTTTTTTTAGTGTCAATATCAATATTATTGTTCTAAACTACGACAGACTCGCAAACAAGTGCGGCCCATATAGCTGTATACTAACGAGACATGCACGAGGTTAGTTAGGCATACTTCTTTCGATCCTGCAGATTCATTATACGCTTCATACATGCACGTCTGGGTATCCAAACACTATTGACTTATCCGTTTTTGAGCAATCTGCTCGCGTGGTCTTCATATGTAAGTCTCGGTCTACCCTGACTTCTTCTGCCCTCTACTTTCGCACAATCTACCTAGTCAGGTCATAAGTATTGTCACACAATAAAAACTTTTCTTTTAGAATGCTGGCCACAAAAAAGTTTATTGAATTCGAATTTCGAATTGTTCATGAAAATAAAAATGTATACTTTTTAGAATTTTACTCATTTTTAAATATGGAGTGGACGCTTAAAGAAGACCGTGTTGCAGTTATTGCGTTGCATCGTTGCGATTACGCGCCAATTCAAATTTTTGACATACTGAAGAATTTGAATATTACCAAAAGATTCGTTTATCGTACCATCAAACGATACAATGAAGACTCTAGTGTAGATGACAGGTCAAGAAGTGGTCGCCCTCGGTCTGTTAGGACTCCAGCAGTGATAAAAGCTGTGAAGGCGCGAATTCAAAGAAATCCCAAACGTAAGCAGAAACTGTTGGCCCTTCAGATGGGGTTAAGCAGAACCACGGTGAAAAGGGTGTTAAATGAAGACTTATCATATCGAAAAAAAACAGGACATCGTTTAAATGCTCGTCTAATGGACCTGAGACTGAAGAGATGCCGCGCTTTGTTGAAGCGGTCCGCGGGAAAAAAATATCGGGATATTCTTTTTTCGGATGAAAAGATTTTTACCGTAGAAGAGAGCTTCAACAAACAAAATGATAAGATGTACGCACACAGTAGTGAAGAAGCGAGCAACCGTATTCCGCGTGTCCAACGAGGTCATTTTCTTCTCGCTCATGGTATGGTTGGGAGTTTCTTATTGGGGCTTAACAGAGGTACATTTTTGTGAGAAAGGTGTAAAAACGAATCAGTCCTGACGAACCTCGTGGAACCTGTTTCTCATACCATGTTCAATAACAGGCACTGGGTATTCCAACAAGATTCGGCGCCAGCTCATAGAGCGAAGAGCACACAAGACTGTCTGGCGGCGCGTGAAATCGACTTCATCCGGCACGAAGACTGGCCCTCCTCCAGTCCAGATTTGAGTCCGTTAGATTACAAGATATGGCAACACTTGGAGGAAAAGGCGTGCTCAAAGCCTCATCCCCATTTGGAGTCACCCAAGACATCCTAGATTAAGGCAGCCGCCGATATTGACATGGACCTCGTTCGTGCTGCGATAGACGACTGGCCGCGCAGATTCAAAATCACGGAGGTCATTTTGAATAAACTTTATTGTCATAAGAATCTATGTTTTGTTAAGTTCATTTTGGTATATAGATGGTTACATAATGAATAAACTTGTTTCATTTATTTTATATTAAACATGTGACAGAATTTATGACCTGACTAGGTATATTCTTCGTCAATCGTCAGGTTGAATCTAGTCCTATCTTATTGCTCTTACTGGAAAGTCACTTTTGTTTTGTTTGAAAAATACTTTTTTTTGTGTCTATAATAAGTCAGTTCAGTTTTTATAATATAAAGGGATGCTTTGGATACTCTCACACCAAGCTTGTACTAACAGACGTAGTACATATTGGCAACCATAGAGGGACAGTGAGTAGAAAGGCCGGTATTTTTGACAACTTCAAAAAATGCGATTAAGCGGAGCTCAGGTTCCGAGGTTTTCACAGTCCAGGAATTTGGATACAACCGGGGAAAAAAACGAAATTAAAATAAATGCGTATAACGGAGTTATATTATGGATTCCAGGCGATGGAGAAATTGAACGAAGTCCGTGAGAAAGTGAACGCAACCAACGAGGCGTTCGTGGTGGCGAGGAAGAAGGCGCACAAAGCTAAACTGGCCTTCGAGAAGGTAGGCTTTAATCTCAACCGATTGACTTATCACTAGCCATACCACCTCACTTACATAGACATCAGAACCATAAAAAAACGTGTGTGTACCAGAGTACACAGGTAAGAAGTAAAGCTTCTTTACGACATTTTTTTTACAGCTATAAAATTACAGTACTGTAGAGTACAGTATAGTATGGTATAGAAATATGTGTGTGTACCAGAGTACACCGGTAAGAAGTGAAACTTATAAAGAAGTTTCACTTCAAAACAACATAACGTAACTGTAACTCCACTCCAGAAAATATAATTAAATGTCGACACAAGTTGTGACGTCGTTTCCTACTACGCGATATTGGGCGGCAATGCTTACATGTGATTGTTATAAATAGCGTATGCACATGTTTCTCTGTTCATTTTGTCGTTGTAAGTCAAGCAATAAACAGTCTACGTTGACATACTTGCTGTAATATCATTTCTCTATACTGCCCTATAACCTCGTTGTAATATAACGGAAAAACGTAACGATTTTTTTTAAGTTATAAAATTTCTCTATACGTCGATAAAGACGTTTCACTTCAAATACTATTACTTCAATATAAATTTTTATCTTTACAGAGCAATCGTAAATTTATTTCTTTAAGTCGCAAACTGATAAATTACTAAAAACCACTAACAAGTTTTCTTGTTAAATTAGGAGCAGACAACAAAAGCGCACATCTTATAAAAGACGTTAAATATAAAGAGTACAAAAAATCAGAATAACTACGTATTACCTATTTAGAGATCGGTTTACCAAAAAAACCTTGGACTTAGCGCTTTCTTAATACACCTTTGGTGAAGAAGACATTGAGATCATGCTCTTTGGATAATTTATTAAAACTACGGCTTGCCCACACAATGTTATTTTATATTCATACTAGCTGTCCTGCCTGGCTTCGCCCGTGACATACTTCGAACCACGTGGCGACCAATTAATTCCGTCGTTTATTAATTTCACAATAATGTATGAATATTTTTCAAATTCGTTTTATTCTTCGTTTTATTACTTCTCCGCTCTTCAGTACCTACGCCCGCACGGCCCGGGCGAATTATGGTTCCACGCAATTAATTTCTTTGCGCATTATTTTGAATTTGCTAAATCTCGTAACACATTCATTTAATTTGCAATGTATAAAGGCTCAAAATAATCTTCATGAAATTCTGATGCCAACTAACGTAGTAAAAATAATAAGGATTAATAGCATATTTGTGTAAATAGCCCTCATATTAATTACCGCTTTATAATTGATGGTTTTTTAAAGGAATAAAATGCAAATAGTATGTTATTCTTAAAAGATAGCCATATACTGTCGCGAACTTTTTTGTAGTATTAATATTATTACTTTTTTGTAGTATACGTTAGATACAAAATTGCACCGTACATTATTTTGTTACTTCTCAAAGGGTTTAGGCAGCATTTTTTGTTGAAAGCTCCCAGGCGGCTTAATTTTCAGACATCTCCAATAAATATATGGTCGCTTTAAATATTTTAAATAGTGTATGACATTTTGTAAGCGCCGTTAAAATGGTCTATGCAAAATAAAGATATTTTTTTTTTTATCGATATAATATAGTCAATGTATACAAAAACTTAACAAATTACACATAATTACACATATTCGTTGCGTAGTTTTAAAAATCGTAGCATAAATATGCACAGACAGCGAGAAGCGACTTTGTTTTATAATATGTAGTGATATTTTTAGTTTACTTTAATTTCGAATAGTTTTGCACCGATTGCACTTTAATTTTGTTCACATAGTGAAGTCTCCTGTACCTGTACTATTATTATCTGAGTGGGTAGTTTTGCACCGATTGCACTTTAATTTTGTTCACATAGTGAAGTCTCCTGTACCTATACTATTATTATCTGAGTGGGTATCTATAATCTATGACTTGGGTCTAAATACAGCAGGTGAAATGTGTGCTTTTGTTGTCTCTGCCTATGCTTTAGGGTTATTATTAGTTTTACGGGTGTAATAACAGCTTTTGTGTACTATTTCAGGTGAAAAAAGAGCGACACGACAAGTTTATTGAGTGTTTTGAACATGTCGCAAACGAAATTGACGCTATATACAAGGTAAGGTATATTAAGGAACATACTCGTATATATGTATGATTGTATGTATATTGTAAAGTATTTTGTTTGCTTGTAATTGATTAATTCTGAAACCACTGAAATTTTCTTATTGTTTTTACCATTTTTAATTAACTCACTTTCTTACGTCTGTTTGGGTGGAATTTTGTAATTGATTTTAATCTAACTTTACGAAATACTAGATTTGGACCATAGCTCAAAAGCGGATGGCAATGCTTAAATAAAAAAATATAAAAAAATCAGTAGCAATATAAAAACTTGTACATTAAATTATATTACCATTAGAAAGCTAAATTATCTAGCAGTAACGAAAGTATGTTGTGTGTTCAGGCGCTGGCGATGAACCAGTCGGCGCAGGCGTTCCTGGGCCCCGAGAACCCCGAGGAGCCCTACCTCGACGGCATTAACTACAACTGCGTGGCGCCCGGCAAGCGCTTCCAGCCCATGTCTAACTTGTCGGGTGGAGAGAAGACCGTCGCGGCGCTCGCGCTGCTCTTCGCCATACACAGGTACACTACACAAGCGTTTCTAGCCCATGTCCAACTGTCGGGCGGAGAGAAGACCGTCGCATGTCCAACTGTCGGGCGGAGAGAAGGCCGTCGCCGCTCTCGCGCTGCTCTATGCCATACACAGGTACACCACACAAGAGTTTCCAGCCCATGTTCAACTGTCGGGCGGAGAGAAGACCGCCGCATGTCCAACTGTCGGGCGGAGAGAAGACCGCCGCATGTCCAACTCTTGGGGGGAGAGAAGACCTTCGCATATTTAGCTGTTGGGCGGAGAGAAGACCGCCGCATGTCCAACTATTAGGCGGGGAGAAGACCGTCGCATGTCCAACTGTCGAGCGGAGAGAAGACCGTCGCATGTCTAACTGTCGGGTGGAGAGAAGACCGCCGCATGTCCAACTGTCGGGTGGAGAGAAGACCGCCGCATGTCCAACTGTTAGGCGGAGAGAAGACCGTCGCATGTCCAACTGTCGGGCGGAGAAAGGACCGCCGCGTGTCCAACTGTGAGGCGGAGAGAAGATCGTCGCCGCGCTCTCGCTTCTATTCGCCATACACAGGTATTCTATTGTCTAGTCTGTAAAGGTGTGAGCTAGCTGTACAGAGAGGGAGGCTCTCTGATGGTTTGTTACTCCAAATCCCAAATATCTCTAAGACGCATTTGATATAGAACGTCTATTATTCTTGTTTTCCTTTTTCAACAGGTTTCAGAGAGGATGTTTCAATGTAGAATATAATTATATGTGTAGTGTATATAACATGTTGTCTTGAGACTAGCTCTCAATAAAAGGCTATCATGTCTTAAAAATATTTAAAACTAGTTGACGCCCGCGTAGAGAAGTTTTTCCGTTCCCGTTTCCCACAGGAACTTGTTCCCGGGATAAAAAATAGCCTGTGTGTTATTCTTATAAGCTATATTATTGTAAAGTTTCATTAAAATATAATTTACTATTCAGTAGTTTTTATGTGAAAGAGTAACAAACATTCACACAAACTTTCGCATTTATAATATTATTTAGATTATCAGTCCGGTAGCAAATAATTAATAGTAAAATATAAGAGAAGTGTAATGAATAAGTACGTTGTGCGTTGCAGCTACCAGCCGGCGCCGTTCTTCCTGCTGGACGAGATCGACGCGGCGCTCGACAACACCAACATCGGCAAGGTGGCCTCCTACATCCGCTCCAAGCGCGGCAGCCTGCAGACCATCGTCATCTCGCTCAAGGAAGAGTTCTACGGCTGCTCGGACGCGCTCGTCGGAATCTGCTCCGAGGTGAGCCCGCACGCTCTACCTACCTATAGTGTAACACTGAGAGGACCACCGTATCACTAGGAGGTGACAGTGTATCACTGGGGGCAGGTGACAGTGTATTACTGGGGGCAGGTGACAGTGTATCACTAGGGGCAGGTGACAGGTGACAGTGCATCACTAGGGCAGGTGACAGTGTATCACTGGGGGCAGGTGACAGGTGACAGTGCATCACTAGGGCAGACGACAGTGTATCACTGGGGGCAGACGACATTGTTTCACTGGGGGGGCAGGTGACAGTGTATCACTGGGGGGCAGGTGACAGTGTATCACTGGGGGGCAGGTGACAGTGTATCACTGGGGGCAGGTGACAGTGTATTACTGGGGGCAGGTGACAGTGTATCACTAGGGGCAGGTGACAGGTGACAGTGCATCACTAGGGCAGGTGACAGTGTATCACTGGGGGCAGGTGACAGGTGACAGTGCATCACTAGGGCAGACGACAGTGTATCACTGGGGGCAGACGACATTGTTTCACTGGGGGCAGGTGACAGTGTTTCACTGGGGGAGGTGATAGTGTATCACTGAGGGCAGGTGACAGAGTATCACTGGGGCAGGTGACAGTGTATCACTAGGGGCAGGTGGCAGAGTATCACTGGGGGCAGGTAATGTGTAAGCAAGAATAAATAAAGCCTAAAACTGGTACGAAGTACCTAATGTATCACTTAGAGTGGATGGTGTGTGAATGCATGATGAAGGCGTGACAAGTCCTATGATTCTCAAAAACAGTGATAAACCATCTAGTTACATACTCCTGCCATTTTTATGTAAATTTCAACAGAATTATTATATATAAATATCATTATCGCCGTCGATCACAATCTTTTTCTTGTTTCCTTCCAGCCTGCCGACTGCCTGGTGAGCGACGTGATGACACTCAGTTTGGAAGAATACCCTGACTAATTCACATATGACAAACGGCATACATCTTGACAAAAATATTTGTGACCCGGCTAGCATATGACTTAAAAGATCATATATATTTTTGTCAAAATAATAGTAATATTATATTTTTATAAGCACTAGTTTTAGTTAATTTAGACACATACCATGATGTGCTGGTGACATTATATTCATTGAATTATTGATTCATAATAAACTAAGTGTTAAGTTGACATAGTATGTTTGTTTCATTTAGCGCGACTACCAAGGAGTTTTCTGTGAAACTAAGTATCTGGGGGCAAAGTCTACTAAGTCAATCGCGACAGCAGAGAATAGAAATCGTCGCTCAATCAGTCTACTATTACAATTGTGCACCAATAGAATTCTATCGGCCGGCCGATAGAATGTTATTAACACGTGTAGCGCCTGTAAATAGCTATTAATTTGCATTTTTGGTAGTGTATATTTATATTTTGCTAGCTAAAAACAGCTACTTTGTCTCTATTTTGCAGCTTAAGAAATGTGATTGTGAAGTAGATAATAGTTTAAGTAGACTATCTAGTTTTGGACTAATCGCAATAGAACTGCTAGAGAATAGAACTAGAACGACTTTCTATTGGAAAATAGTAGACTCGGCCCTCTGAACACATGGTTTCTATCAAAAATTGTAACGGCGATAAGTGCTACCTATGAACAGAGATTTCTGTTAGCAGTACTTAGTCCTAGATGCTTCCAACTCCTACCTGGGTTGGTTTACTTCTATTTGACTTTTGGCGTTGTTAGGAGCAACTGCCGTCCGACCTCCCAACCCCGTTAGGACATCGTTTCGTTCGTGATTCAGCAGCTGAGGTAGCTTGGGCCCTGGAAATCTTATTCCTTCCACCCATTATACAGATATACACACGTGATGGTAAGAAATACTCTTTAAATTATAGCTAAAACAGTATTATATCGCCCAGGCTAATAATGCTTCTTTGTTATACTCATAGATATATAATACATACATACATACATACATACATACATATTGTCACGCCTTTATCCCCGAAGGGCTAGGCAGATAGGCAGAGGCATATTAATATATAATTATAAATTAGATATATAATAATTTAAATAAATGTGTGTGTACCAGAGTAAACAAGTAAGAAGCGAAACTTCTTTTTCTACTATTTACAACTTCACGAAAATTGGGTAGATAAGGCTTACGCATACGTCGAAAAAGAAGTTTCACCTCAAAACAACATGGCGCGTAACCTTAAAACGTGACGATTTTTTTTTGTTATAAAATTTGTCTCATACGTCGATAAAGAAGTTTCACTTCAAATAAGCACAACGCATTTATTCCCAAATGGTAGACACTAGGTAGGTAGCGGAGGCAAAAATGCATACAGTAAAATGTGGGCGTATAGTATGCTATACGCCCACATTTTACTGTATGCATTTTTGTCCCACGCATCAGTTAGTGAGCCCATCGCCTTGTTGCAATGGACAGGCGCAGGTTGTGGTAACCTGCTGTTAAAAATTTTCAAGCCGCCCATAAATATACCTTCAATTTGGCTTAACGACTGCCATGTTACTGGCAACATAAAATATAATTCGTAAAAATACTCTAATACAGGTTGTAATGTATCATTTTTTACTTACTTTTTTTTAATTAAATGTTTCATTATTCATTCTTTCAAATTATCTGCATGACCATTATCTGTAGCATTCATAGGCCTTGATAATTCAAGAGTTTTTATGCTCTCTTAATGTTTGTTTACCTTTTGTAATTTTTAATGTCAGTTAATGACAAGTCTAGATTTTATTTTTAATTTATTGTTAGAGCTGCCAGTAGGTTATGTTGTATAGATATTAGACCTTGTTATAAATTTATTCTAAATAACTTAATTCTAAACTTGTTTAAATTTTGAAATGCTCTGGAAATGAAGGAAGCCGGGGCCGTCAAATCAGTCTACTTTTGGTGCTCACCTTGAGAGGTGCTGGGAATAAGTGCTGAGTGTGAGGGTTGTGCTCTCCAGAAATAGTGAAGTGATGGTCTGCAGTGTTGTGTGTTCTTAACCGGCTCTGTGAAAGACGCCGACCGCTCGTCAGTTTCAGCCCTCTACCTGCCTGAGTTCGCGACCAGCTTCTCCGAGGTCGGTGACGTAGAGGCCTTGAGGGGATTTGAGGCCCCCTTCTCAGCGACGTAGAGGCCTACTCGAGGCCCCCTCTTCCTAACAACGTGGAGGCCTACTCGAGGCCCCATCTTAGCGGCTGTACTTGAAGAATCAAGACCTAAATTTACTCCCGGCTTTCCTTGCTTTTATTTACTTAACATTTTTATATTATATTAAATCAACTTTACCTTTTCTCCTTTTTCTTTTACTTTTCCTTTTAAGCCAGGACTCCTCCAGTCCTGGTGACAGTTTCCTCCTAAACTTTACTTTTTCCCCTCCCGGAAAGTAGTAACGTTACAGTTTGGCGCCCAACTTCTTATTAACCCCCCCCTTTTTAATTATTTTCAGGTTCTCTAAATTCTAAAACAATCTTGCTCAAGAGAATTTTATTTGGTAAGCTTATATTTTCATCACCTCATCCACCTCAACCTTTACAATACTTCTTTACACTCTACTTATACATCACTATACTGCATCCCACACACTTGCACACCACGGCGGTTACCAAATGGTAATTGTCATCCATTCTTCGCTTGCAAGTGTTCTTAAAACCATTCGTGGTCACTTACAAGTTGGGGTTTGGATTCTCTACGACGTACTAAGGACAATATCCTATAGTCGTTATCACCTAGGCACATTATAACACTCTACTAATACATCATTATACTGCATCCCACACACTTGCACACCTCTGCGGTTACCCTCTGGTAATCGTACCCAGTCTTCGCTAGTGAGTGTTCTTAAAACCATTCGTGGTCTCTTACTAGTTGGGGGCTGGGACACTTCACGACGGCTGCAGGACAATATCCTGTGGTTGTTTATACAAAACTTAACATAAATCAATACTTTAAACATTAATTCATTTAGTTTGATTTGTTACTACGGCAACATTGTTACCATGGTAACATGTGGTAATAAACTCGTTTAATATTTTAAAATCTTTACAAAATTTACAAAATTTATAAAATTTATAGAATCCTTTTGAGAGATTTGCACGTTGAACTCTTCGTTTATCATGCTTTGATTTTGATCTGAAACATAAGAGAAACTGTCACCATTTTTTTTCATTTTAGAGCGGCTTAAAAGGAAAATGGCACGTTTTAGATTTTAAAGTGTCGTTTTATATCTGCTGTGTTTTTATATAAATTGTTTAATCTTATTTTTTTTAAACTTGAATGTTTTATCGGTTTTTTATCCTTGATGTCTATAAAAATATTTTTACTTATTTAACATTAAGTTCATTGTAAATACTTCACAAGTTTTACTTTCTCCAAACACTTTTGGCATTTTTCCTTTCTGTTTTTTCTTTTTTCTTCATAGAGCGGTACACAACTCTTAAAATAAGCCATTGTGTATCGTTTTTAATACTGTAACTTAGCTTCTTGAAAAGGCAATTTTGCTTTTAACCTTGACTACTTTTCTTAAGCTGGAAAGATTTATTTTTAATACTTGAACTACTTGAAACTTGAAGGCTTTTCTTACACAATTATGCTTTCAAACCTTGACTGCTTTTCTTAAGCTGGGAAAGCTTTGTAAATATTTCTTTTAATTTTAACGGGTTTTAAAAAAGGTGCGGATTACGACACCTAATTTAAATAAATAAGCCATCGTAATTTAAAAAAAAATGTTTTTTTTTTTTCCTTGTGGAGTATGTGTCATAGAATGTGAACCATATCCCCTAAGTATGTTAGTGATGTATGATTGAGGGAGTATGAAATGTGGGTTGATGAAAGGTGTATGAAAGAGCAAGGTTTTTTCTATTACAACATCGAAATTTTCTCAGTGGTTAATTTTCAAGGGTTATCGGGGAAACGTAATTTTTATCTTTTGTAAAACTTTCTGTACCACTGTAAATAGTCATATAGGTTAATTTTAGCTGGTCAATGCCTTCTTTCTTATAAACAAAATTTTTTCATTACAATCAAAAATTTTCCGGGGTTGTCGGGGAAATGTAATGTATCATTTTTTACTTACTTTTTTTTAATTAAATGTTTCATTATTCATTCTTTCAAATTATCTGCATGACCATTATCTGTAGCATTCATAGGCCTTGATAATTCAAGAGTTTTTATGCTCTCTTAATGTTTGTTTACCTTTTGTAATTTTTAATGTCAGTTAATGACAAGTCTAGATTTTATTTTTAATTTATTGTTAGAGCTGCCAGTAGGTTATGTTGTATAGATATTAGACCTTGTTATAAATTTATTCTAAATAACTTAATTCTAAACTTGTTTAAATTTTGAAATGCTCTGGAAATGAAGGAAGCCGGGGCCGTCAAATCAGTCTACTTTTGGTGCTCACCTTGAGAGGTGCTGGGAATAAGTGCTGAGTGTGAGGGTTGTGCTCTCCAGAAATAGTGAAGTGATGGTCTGCAGTGTTGTGTGTTCTTAACCGGCTCTGTGAAAGACGCCGACCGCTCGTCAGTTTCAGCCCTCTACCTGCCTGAGTTCGCGACCAGCTTCTCCGAGGTCGGTGACGTAGAGGCCTTGAGGGGATTTGAGGCCCCCTTCTCAGCGACGTAGAGGCCTACTCGAGGCCCCCTCTTCCTAACAACGTGGAGGCCTACTCGAGGCCCCATCTTAGCGGCTGTACTTGAAGAATCAAGACCTAAATTTACTCCCGGCTTTCCTTGCTTTTATTTACTTAACATTTTTATATTATATTAAATCAACTTTACCTTTTCTCCTTTTTCTTTTACTTTTCCTTTTAAGCCAGGACTCCTCCAGTCCTGGTGACAGTTTCCTCCTAAACTTTACTTTTTCCCCTCCCGGAAAGTAGTAACGTTACAAGGTATTGCTCTTGGATCATGAAGTCCTAGTTGAAACTACTTTATAGAGCTTTATCAATCCTTGGTTAATTCAGTTCTCGTGCCATTCAATGTGGCAATGCAGCCAGTGTTGTGGGCATGGTTGTGGTTGACAGCGATGTGGAAAAGGCTTTTGATGTCCTTTTGTATGTATAAAGTGTAAGTATAGGATACGTTGTTAATCTATACTACTATATAAAGTTGAAGAGTTAAATTGTTTGGTTGGCTTGAACGCGCTTACCTCAGGAACTACTGGTCCAAATTTTGTTCTATAGCCCATTTATCGAGGAAAGCTATAGGCTAAATATCATAAACGCTACTACCCTGGAGAGCGGATCAGGAATCGGGCATGTTTTAGTACATTTTTCTAAAAGTAATAAGCGACAGGATTAAATGGGTGCGACGAGGATTAAATATATATAATTAGGGTCACTTCGTAATAAATATAGTATAAATATATGGTATTTATAAGATACAATATATAGTATATATATATATATATATATATAGTATAAATATCAATCTGCCTCTGTGGCGCGGTGGGAGTGCATCCGACTGCTACGCAAGAGGTCGTGGGTTCGATTCCCACCCAGGATAAAACTTTGTGTGATAAGCACGATGGCTTATTATGTGTCTGGGTGTTATTTATCTATAATATGTATGTATTTAGAATTATATAAGTATGTTTATCAGTTATCTGGTTTTCAGAATACAAGCTCTGCTTAGTGTGGAATCAGATGGCGTTGTGTGAATTGTCCCAACAATATTTATTTATTTAATTTATAATTATAGTATAATATCAGCGAAATAAGTATGCATTGATCGCGAAGCCTGGCGATCTATCCTTACTGACTACCCCGTCAGGGATACACAGATATATATATATATAGATACTTAGTTAGTTTTATAAATATCTATAACAAAAAATACCGTTCAATATGTAACTCTTTTATTTACAATAAAATATGTTTATTTTACAACTCTTAACCTACCTATGCTAGTGTGTTAATGTAAGCGTACACAGCGCGCTCGTCGGGGCCCCTAACATTGCAGTACCCAATTTTTAAATTTATTTTTACAATTTATACTTCAGGAGATGCGCTATAATAGTTTTGATTTCATTACCATACATTATTTATTGAAGAAAAGACTGTCTGTTAACTGTTAAAGGTTGGTGCGACGCAAATGCGTTTAAACTAATAAAATATAATACAAGTTCATTTTGTTCTATTAAATTTTGGCTAAGTTTAGCTGCCTCTGATGCCCATATGTATGCGAATCTTAGTACTGAGTCGAATTACAGATTGAACAAAATATTCGTTGTATCCACGAGTGCTTGTTTCGGAGTTTCAGTGTTCACTATGTATGTATGTAATAAAAAAATAGTATGTTTACTAAGGCATTCTGGATAGTGGGACGTGAAAGTTGTCTAGATTTTATAGCACAAGTTGACTTATTTTAATTTGCCAACCGACTAGATGCAGTATAAAAAAAATAATATTTAATGGATTTTTGCATTAACTATGGCGTCCTTAAGTAGGAAGATGTAAAAAAGGGTAGAGCAATCACAATACAGCTGTTCATATACATTTGCAAAATACAGACAGGGGCGACTCTACCACTGATAATAGACCATAACACGCGTAAAAATGAGACAGGACCCGAGATCTTGTTCAGTGCATAAACGAGGCAGAAAAGGGAGTAAGAATTTTGCAGTTGCAAATCAACAGCTGGTACAAAATTTATTTTTATCTTAAAGCATATAACATGAGTTCAAACACCTGGCATTCCCGCTTTCATTTTGAATACTCTGAATAGACATTTAACTACATATTTATAATCTTTTTATTTCTTTTATAAATATTTATATAACAAAATCACGCTTGTTACTTAACTACTGTAAGACTGCTTTATACAATTATTCTATTACCACTGAGAATGCCTTTGTTGTGAACACAACACCAATTGAGGCAAGTATAGATCAGATTTGCTCTACGCGCTCTTTGCCACGATACGCACAGTCCCATTCACTCGAAGATATGAAGTCTTGGATCTTCTAGATATGATCAAATTTTGAAGTAGGCTGCTGCTAGGAAACTGTATCTTCAATTATTTCACAATGGAATCGGCTCAAGCTGAGATTCACGGCAATAGGCTACGCGGCTGGTGCATCGCGTTAGGGCCACAAGGGCCACTAGTCGGGCGAGCGCGGCGGCGACGTGCTGAAGTACGGCGCGGCGTGCGGCTGCAGCAGCGTGCGGCACACGGTGTACCACTAGTGCCACTAGGGCCACTAATCGGGCGAGCGCGGCGGCGACGTGCTGAAGTAAGGCGCGGCGTGCGGCACACGGTGTACCACTAGGGCCACTAGGGCCACTAGTCGGGCGAGCGCGGCGGCGACGTGCTGAAGTACGGCGCGGCGTGCGGCTGCAGCAGCGTGCGGCACACGGTGTACCACTAGTGCCACTAGGGCCACTAATCGGGCGAGCGCGGCGGCGACGTGCTGAAGTAAGGCGCGGCGTGCGGCACACGGTGTACCACTAGGGCCACTAGGGCCACTAGTCGGGCGAGCGCGGCGGCGACGTGCTGAAGTAAGGCGCGGCGTGCGGCACACGGTGTACCACTAGTGCCACTAGGGCCACTAATCGGGCGAGCGCGGCGGCGACGTGCTGAAGTACGGCGCGGCGTGTGGCTGCAGCAGCGTGCGGCACACGGTGTACCACTAGTGCCACTAGGGCCACTAGTCGGGCGAGCGCGGCGGCGACGTGCTGAAGTACGGCGCGGCGTGCGGCTGCAGCAGCGTGCGGCACACGGTGTACCACTAGGGCCACTAGTCGGGCGAGCGCGGCGGCGACGTGCTGAAGTACGGCGCGGCGTGCGGCTGCAGCAGCGTGCGGCACACGGTGTACCACTAGGGCCACTAGGGCCACTAGTCGGGCGAGCGCGGCGGCGACGTGCTGAAGTACGGCGCGGCGTGCGGCTGCAGCAGCGTGCGGCACACGGTGTACCACTAGGGCCACTAGGGCCACTAGTCGGGCGAGCGCGGCGGCGACGTGCTGAAGTACGGCGCGGCGTGCGGCTGCAGCAGCGTGCGGCACACGGTGTACCACTAGGGCCACTAGGGCCACTAGTCGGGCGAGCGCGGCGGCGACGTGCTGAAGTACGGCGCGGCGTGCGGCTGCAGCAGCGTGCGGCACACGGTGTACCACTAGGGCCACTAGGGCCACTAGTCGGGCGAGCGCGGCGGCGACGTGCTGAAGTACGGCGCGGCGTGCGGCTGCAGCAGCGTGCGGCACACGGTGTACCACTAGGGCCACTAGGGCCACTAGTCGGGCGAGCGCGGCGGCGACGTGCTGAAGTACGGCGCGGCGTGCGGCTGCAGCAGCGTGCGGCACACGGTGTACCACTAGGGCCACTAGGGCCACTAGTCGGGCGAGCGCGGCGGCGACGTGCTGAAGTACGGCGCGGCGTGCGGCTGCAGCAGCGTGCGGCACACGGCGCACACGCGGGACGGCGCGCGCCGCGGCCCCGACTCCACCACGTGCGACACGCACGCGCCGCAGAAGATGCGCCCGCAGTGCCGGCAGTGCACCTGCGCAACACACAACACGACCACTCAGCACCGCGAACACGCGGGGGTGTCGAAACAACGACATCCCGCCATTTATTTTTTATCAACCCATCAATTTTTAATTGCACCTATAATCTGCATACTGTAATCTTTGTTATTTTGTAAATTTGGTGTACAATAAAGAGATATTATTATTATTAATATTATTGTCTCTTCTTCACGGGTATCTTCTTTTTTTTTCTTATGAAGATGCCCGGTCTTTTGGTAGGCTTACATGGGGATAATTGGTCCAACACGCAGACGATTATTATTATTATTAATTTATAGGAATACTTATTTACTTCTTTCCTAAAGGTGTTTTACACACTATGGCAATAAATGTGACAGGGACGAACTCAACGTAATTTCAATATTGAGTTCGTGTCATATTTTACTTGCTGCGGCTGCTCGACGAAGATACTCTTTGACGGGTTAAGGGACAACTCGTCTACATACAAACTGGCCTACGGGCCAGATGTCAACTCTTACATGTCGATACATTCAATTAACCTGCACTATTTTAGTTGAACGGGCCAGATGTCACATGTCGATAAATTCAATTAACCTGTACTATTTTAGTTGAGCGGGTCAGATGTCTCCTATTAAAAAGTAAAGGAATAATTGGGCTAAATCTAATGCTTTCAACATAACTCTGATTAATCTGTAAATGACACAAAAAATCTGTGCAACATAGCCACCATATGAAACTTATACCGGGTGGTTCCTATCTTATCACATTAACTGAAATGCCTGATAACACTCCTTAATATAAACCTAGTCATATGCATAGAATAATATTAATGAGAAAAAAATAAAAATGCATTTTGAGCATACCATAAATAAAATAAAAATAGTCGAAAGTTAGAACTCCCGTTTTTGTTTATTTATAATGAAAGTACGGTTGCCATAACAACGCGTGTTTATGTTGACAAAAGGCGGGTGAATGGTCAAACGCTTGCGGCTTACACAATAACTAGTTACCTACTGCACCTTTATTTTTCTAAATGACTACTTGCCACTTTATCAGTTCTAATAAAAACACTTCCCATACCTCTGCATTCCTTGGCAGCAAGTGCGGGTTATCTCGCAATCTTTGCACAGCTCTTACAAAGATTCGGGAGTCAGAAGGACATGTGCGACTGTTTCCGAACTTCTCACGGTATGCCCTTAACGCTAAGGCAGCATTTTGGCGGCATTCCCCGTAAATGAGGATCATGTCAGTGAACTCCGAGGCGGTATAATTCACTTGCGGCATCGTGACAAAAAGAAAATAAACAAAAATCACGTCAAATTTCACTATCACAAATTTCAACTAGGTACCTAATAACTTTTTCAGTACCTACTACACGGCGCAAACCTTGCGGTCCGTAGATTTTATAAAGCAAAATCTAGTCTCAAGGGTTGATCGAGTATTGAGAAACGTTCTGGAATACGGACCTTAAACCTTTAAACTAAAACCAACGAAGTGCTACTAAGAATGTATTCATGTATTTTGGGATTTTGTAATTATTGTGTTCTAACGATAATTTACTATTGAAACAATACCTTATAATCAGAACAGATTTTCAGAAGTTTTTCTACACTAATATTATAAAGAGGAAAACTTTGTTTGTTTGTTTGTAATGAATAGGCTCAAAAACTACAGGACCGATTTTAAAAATTCTTTCACCATTTGAAAGCTACATTATCCACGAGTAACATAGGCTATATTTTATTTTGGAAAATAATATGGTTCCGTAAGATATTTGGGTTTTTCGGACACAAGGTGTAAAAAATCAACCAGAAAAGTTACTTATTTTGCGTACGCTGCCTAAACTATAAAAGAGATCCATAAAATGTTCTAATTAATTGTAGATCTTATAAAGATTTACAAAAAAGTCCGCGACACACTATATTTATCTATATCGAGTCAGGCAACAACCATTTTTTTATTTAAAAATCTTGAATTTTTTTTGGACTACATTTAAGCGCGTTTATTTTACTCATGCTATTAATCCTTATCATAATAAATTATTTCATCACTAAGTACAGTTTATGTAGATAATATTTGGTCTTTAAATGATTAAAATTGGACGTGTCGGCCCGTTGCGAAGTGGGCGTCACCAAGGCGGGGGTGCCGTGCGGGGAGGGAAGTTTAGTAATATTATAAAGCTGAAGAGTTTGTTTGTTTGTTCGGTTGAACGCGCTAATCTCAGGAACTACTGGTCGAATTTGAAATATTCTTTTTGTGTTAAATAGTCCATTTATCGAGGAAGGCTATAGGCTATATATCATTACGCTACTACACTGGGGAGCAGAGCAGTAGTCATAAATGTCGACAAATCGGGCAAATTTTTATGCATCATTGTAGAATTTATAAGCGACGGGATTAAATAGGTGTGACGGGAGATCGAAATGTTCCACGGGCGAAGCTGTGGGGGTCATCTAGTTGTTAATAATTACAATCACAACTGTCAAATATGAAGGTGGCCCCACATAATTATTTTCAGGTGTTGTTGGTGTTTGTGGTGCTCTTGTCTTTAGCAGTTGAGCCGCGTGTCTGCGATGTATGGCACCATCTTCACTTTCCACCTCATATATTGCTGCCGCCTGTTTCTTTACAACTTTCCCTCTTTGCCATTTCTTATTTACATTGTAAAGTCTCATTAAAACATAATCTCCAACATTGAAACTCTTCTTATTTATATTCTGTGCATCCTCTTGACTTCCTTCCTCAATTACACTGTTGCGAGTGTCAGGATGCGTAGTTGATATTAAAGTCTTAAATTTCCGCCCATTCAACAGCTCTGCTGGGGTTTTATCCGTGACTGTGCTTGGCACAGTACGCATATGAAATAGCAGTTTTGCTACTCGGTTTGGCCAAGGGAAGGAAGACTGCTTCATGAGCTTGGCTTTAATTGTCTGTTTTGTTCTCTCTGCTTGACCATTGATTGAGGAGTGGTAAGGAACACCTGTTACATGTTGAATATTGTTTCTTTTAAAGAAGGCTTGGCACTCACTTGATGTGAAAGCTAATCCATTATCTGAGACAATGTTATCAGGCAGGCCATTATCTGCATTGGCTTTTCTTAGCGCCTCAATTACCGTTTTGCTAGACATTGATGGAACTATTTCAACGATTGGCCATTTCCTGTAAGCGTCTACCATTACTAAAAATGTTTTGCCCATAGAGGGCCCCATGAAATCAATATGAACTCGTGACCAAGGTCTAGTTTTCGGTCTCCATTGGTGTTCCGTGATAGGTGGGTTGTTTCTGCTCCTTTGGCATGATTCACATTCAGCTACCATACTTTTTATGTCGTAGGATACCATCCTATAGCTAACATCTTTGTTTGTACTATGCCACTGTGACCTTGGTGCAAAGCATTCAACACTGCACCTTGTAATTTTGTAGGAGTTACTACTCGGTTAGCCCACATAATGCAATCTTTGTTTAAGGACAAGGCATCTCTTCTTCTATAAAATGGTTGTAGCTCTGGTATGTCCACCTGGTCAGGCCAGCCATTCAGCAAGAAAAACTTGACCCTCTTGAGGATCATGTCTTTTTCAGTTTGTTTTGCTATAATTCCTGGTCCAATGTCTATGTCCATCTGCTCAATTAGCAGTATGTCTTCTGTACCTTCCTCTTTTTCTAAGCCTGGCGTCGGTCATCTGCTAAGGCTATCAGCATCTCCCATTTGGCTTCCAGGTCGATACTTCAGCTGATAGTCGAAGGTATTTAAGGTTAGTGCCCAACGCAACATTCTAGCTGACAACAATTCTGGAATAGGTTTGCCTCGACCAAATATACCTAATAAGGCCTTGTGATCGGTGAATATCACGAATCTAGGTCCCTGTAAGTATTGTCGAAATTTTTTCAAACCGAACGTTATAGCTAGAGCTTATTTGTCCAGCTGGGCATATCTATGCTCATGTGGCTGCAAGGTTCTTGAACTCATGATTATGGGTTTTTACATGTTGTCTTCCATTTTGTGTACTAAACCCGCCCCAACGCCATATTCACTTGCATCACATATCATATGCACTTCTTTCTCCAGGCTATAATGTGCGAGTGTCATATCAGATGTTAAAAGACTTTTGGCTTTCTCGAAGGCTGATTGCTCTTTTTCTCCCCACTGCCATAGTACATCATCTCTCAACAAGGCATATAAAGGCTCCAGTAACACAGCTTTTTGTTTTATGAACCTCTCATAGAAGTTATAGAACCCTAAAAAGCCTTTAATGAGCGTTTATCTTTCGGTGGAGGCTTGTTTGCTATTTTCTGTACTTTTTCTTGAGTGGGGTGAACTCCATCTGCGTCTATTTGAAATCCTAAAAAAGTCACCTTAGTAGTAGTAAACATGCATTTTGACTTGTTGACCGTTAATCCAATATCACACAGCCTTTTAAGCACTTGTTCTACTCTCTTATTGTGCTGATCAAGTGTATCCCCGGCTACCGCAATATCATCCAAAAGACATGCTACACCTGCTAGTACTGATGTCATCAGGCGTTGAAAAATGGCAGTTGCTGCATTTACTCCATATGCCAGTTGGTACATTTTCATCAAACCAAGTGGTGTGTTCAAGGTTAACAATTCTGCAGTAGTTTCATCTACTTTTAACTGATTATATGCATGTTTAAGGTCTATTTTTGTAAACCATTTGCTACCAGAAAGCTCAAAGAAAGCTTCATTTGATGTTGGTAATGGGTAAGAATCTGCCAAACATGCAGCATTCACTGTGTTCCGGTAGTCTCCAGCCGCAGTGAACCATCTGGTTTTGGTACTATAGTCAACGGTGTGGCCCAACGGGAGTGCTTGACTGGTGTCAATATACCTGTTTCCACCATACTGTTTAACTCTGCATTTACTTGAACTCTTAATGGAAATGGCACTGGTCTTGCTCGCATGAATACTGGTGTGACTCCTCCTTTACACTTAATTTGCACTGGAGGTCCTTTATATTTGTCCAATTCTTCAGTGAATAGTTCAGGAAACTTAGTAGTGAAATACTTCGCAGGACTTTCTATTTCCTCAACGGCGTTGATTGCTACACCTTGTATGGATTTACCTAGTTGTTCAAGCCATGACCGTCCTAGTAATGGTGGTCCCTTTCCGCAGCTCACCACCAGAGGAAGTTTAGCACTTTTGTTGCCAAACATCACTGTGGTTTGCCCTTTTATTTTTAGTTCATTATTCGTCCAAGTGACTAATTTCTTGTCGAATGGTAACAATGGTTTCAACAGGGTCTGTGAATATTGTTCATAAACACTATGTGGAATAATTGAACGTGATGACCAAGAGTCCACTTCCATTTCCAGAGGTATACCATTAATCTTCACTTCTACCATGATCGGCATCATGTGATAACACGCCTCACTGGCACTGTTTATGCAAATCTCGTTCACACGTACGTCGCGCACGCCGAAATCTGAATCAGAGGAACACTCCCTGCAATTGTTAACATTTGAGTTAATTGTTTTATCTTTACAGGCTGCTTTTGTATGCCCCTTTTTGTGGCATTTATAACAAGTTGCATTGCGCAGCCTGCACTTAGCATTCCCATGCGATTTTGCACAATGTATACATCGCTGTCTTGAGTTGGTGATCGCATTTACATCCATCGGCTCACACGCACTACTAGTTGACGGTGTGTCTTTTTCTTGTGTGACTTCACAATGGTTCCTTATTAATAAACTACTCTGTATGCCACTTTGAATTGTTTCATAAGTCAGAGCTCGCTGTACCACAGTAGTATACGTTAGGTCTTTTAATTTAATCTTTAACAACTCCTTTATAAGGCTTTAGTTTCTCGCGCCAAATATTAATTGCTCCACAATCCGCATGTCCATATCTTTGAAGTTACAACGGGAACTTATATCATGCAGAGCAGCAATGAACGTCGTAACAGACTCGTTTTCTTTCTGTTTCTGTGCGTAAAATTTGCCAACTTCCAATATTGGGTGCAGTTTCGGTATAAAAAACGTGTTTAGTACTTTTATTATTTCTTCAAAGGCCACGTCGCTCGGTTCCGCCGTCGCCTCGTTTGCTAGTGAGGTGATGGCGGCCAAACGGCGGCGACGTGCAGAGTACATGCGCGCCCTCGAATAGTATCTGGCCGTGGGCGGAAGGTCGGGGAACCCCACCCAACTGGTCACTTGACGAAGGGCACCCCTTCTGAGTTCCACGGGGTGCCCATTTAGCGCACGCCCGTACCGGCCGTTCTCTACCTCCTCTGCTTACAGAGGGGCGCTCGAGAGTGGTGGAGGTGCGGGCTAGATTCTTCAGCTCCTTAGGGAGCTCCGGGGTGGTCGCTTTTCGGTCGCCCCCGAGACGGACCCCGGGTGCCCCTTGCCGGCTCGCAGTGATTTAACCTCAGGCCTACCCTGCGAGTCGGTTTTAAGGTGAGGCGGAACACCGCGGGGTTTAGTGGGTAGGACGGCCTCTCTCACGGCACCGTCCCTGCTGCCCCCCAGTAGGGATGACGGTGCGTAAAGGCAATCACCGCTTTACAAAAAAAGAAAAAGTCGCTCGGTTTCTTTGGTGCTAACAACGCCACTATTAGGCTAAGGGCGGCTTTTCCGCACTGCGATAAAAATAGGACTCGTTTTTGCACGCTTTCGCTAATACCAGCCGCTTCCAACGCAAAGTACAGTTGTTCGCGATAGTTTTCCCACACATCGTGATTTGGGTCAAATTTTGGGGGCAAAACCAAACTTGATATATTTACAGCTGTCACCTTCAGATTTTTGCGTCGCCAATATTGTGTTCTAACGGTAACTTACTATTGAAACAATACTTTATATTCAGAACAGAGTTAATAATTGCCCGACTTAAGCTGTGTTTACACACTACCCACATATAATCATTGTGTGTGCATACATAACAGTAATAATTCATAGTACCTAAAAAAAGGTATTTTAACAAAAATAGTGTGAAAATTGGTGTTTATAACGGTATGGCGACTACGGAAGTTACAAGATCAACTACCTTATGCTTAATATAATTTTCTATTGTAAGTGAAATGTAAATTTCCAAATACACCATAATTTTTTTATTGTAATCATCTAAAATCGTAAAACTTTTAATGAGACTTAAAATAGTTGTTAATTTGAATAACTCAAGGTCACACGCGGCCGATTGTCTATAGTGAACACATCAAAGCAGCCGGCGCCATGACCTAGAACGGCCTTGTTCAAAAAGTATCGACATATCGAAACAAAATATTACATTTTGAGTCTCTTAGCAGAATATTAAACCAAATTTAAAGTAATTGTATTTTGTCTAACTGGTATGGTATGTTTTATTTGTGTTGCGTGTATGTGGCGACCATTGTTCATATTATTTCACTTTACCCAATGTGGGTTCTTTTTGCATAAGATAGATAATCCTATACTCATTATTTAATAACATAACTATAATATTCTTTAAAAACTATAAATTTTATGGATTACAATGGTGCTAATTCTGTTGTTGAAACCACTAAACTAAATTTCTCTAAAATTTTCTTGTTATTAATCAGAGATTGCTAAATGCTATTCTGTTATTACGTCGAACTAAACTTGGTGATATTATAAACAGCACAATTTTAGTGATGTCAGATACACATTTAGTGTATCTGACATCACTAAAATTCCTTTTATGAGATGAAATTCAACAAAACGTGTATTTAGATGCCGACTAACTTAGTGATTGAACTGTCTATGTACATTTTTCACTTTTTGTTAAATTTTATCACATAAAATGAATTTTAGTGATGTCAGATACAAATTTAACGTCACACAAAATTTTAATATTTTTACTAAAATTAGTCGTCACCCATTTAGGTGACGTCTAATTTTAGTGAAAAGACTAATTTTAGTGGGACGTTAATTGATTTTAGTAACCGTTTGAAAAGTGTAAACTTTTAAAACGTTGTAACGTGAAAAATGTACATAGGCAGTTCAATCACCAAGTTAGTTGGCATGTATTTACATTCGACTGTCTATGTACATTTTCCACATCTTGTTCAATTTTATCACATAAAATGAATTTTAGTGACATCAGATACAAATTAAGTGTTATTTATGATATCACCAACTTTAGTTCGACTTAATAACAGAATATCATTTGGCAATCTCTTAACCAAAAATTAGAAAATTTTAGAGAAATTTAGTTTAGTGATCTCAACAACAGAATTAGCACCAATGATAGTCTTATCGCTAAGAGTGATCGCTTTCTGAAAACACAACCTTAGTATTGACAGAGAATGTCAAGAAAGTAATAAAAAATGAGAAAAAGTTTGACGTCCAGTCATTGTTTACCAATGTTCCATTAGACGAGTGCTTGGATATAGTGGAGAAACGATTGGAGGATAGCGAGATGCCAAAACAATATATCGTCTTGCTGAAGCATTGTTTAGATGGCAACTACTTTGTCTACAATAGACAGTATTACCTCCAAATAGATGGCGTTGCAATGGGCTAGTTGCACCTGTTGTAGCTAATATGTGGAGTACTTTGAGCAGAACGCCATGAGTCATAACTCAGAAGCAGTTATGTTGTGGAAAAGATATGTAGACGACATCTTTTGTATATTCAGAGGCAACGAAAGCGAAGCAAGACAATATTTAGAATATCTAAACTCAATTCACCCAAAAACGAGTTTTACAGTGGAGATACAAAAAGACAGGCGGCTCCTGTTTCTCGATGTCCTCGTCGCTTCCTGACGGTACGCTCTCGCACTCTGTTTACAGAAAGCCCACACACACAGACCAGTATCTTAATGCCTCCTCACACCATCATCCTAAACAGTTGGTATCCGTCATGACGTCGCTTGTCAACAGAGCTCATGATCTGTGTGATCCAGAGCACCTTGAAGCGGAACATACCCACATAAAAAGGGTTCTGGAAAGGAATGGCTATAGGGTCAATAAGCCGAAGAAGCGGCAGCTTAGACCAAAGGTAAGGCCGAAGGGAGTAGATCGACAGCCAGCGTTTCTACCGTACATAAGAGGGGCTACGGATACAATTGGAGCCGTATTAAATAGATTCTCCATTACGTCGGTATATGTTCCAGCCACCAAGGTAGCAAACGTGATACGGACTCCTAAGGATGTAGTTCCATTTCAGACACCAGGGGTTTATAAAATTGACTGTAGCTGTGGAAGCTCATACATCGGCCAAACAAAAAAAGATGCGGTGTCGTGGGACACCAGGTAGGAACGAAGTTAACAAGTTCACGATTCAATTAATCATACAAAAAGTCACCGTTTGTACTAGGATTCGAACTCGGGCCTCTTGCGTCTCAGCCGAGCAGCATACCACCCAAACCACACAGCTACATTACTGCAATTTCCAAATTAGTGTTCACTTCTTTTTGCTTACTATAGCAAAAAGTGTCGTGACAACTTTTCGTAAGATTTTTTTCCGTCTAGCCCCCTTTCACAACGCGCGATAAGGAACTTCGTTCCAAAACAAAAAGAACCATTGCCGAAAGGGTCAGGGAGCACATAGCTGCAGTTAAAAACCTGCGAACAAATAAATCCGCGATTGCCGAGCACTTACTGAACGAGGGACCCAATCATTGGATTGAGATACGCCAAAAGTTCTGTCAACTGACCGAAATTACTACCCAAGGATGGTTCGGGAAGCAATTGAAATAAAAAAGCACAAAACTTTCAACCGGGAAGACGGATATAAGCTTTCAACATCTTGGAATCCGATAATTAATACCTTAAAGTCCCGCAATAGATCAGTGAACGCGTCAGCGGATACGGTCAGTGTTGTGTGTCGTGTGTTTCCAAAAAATAACAATACCGAGGGTACATTAAAAACTCTCGGTGCATAGCGGTCGCTCCAGCCTACGTGCATCAGTTGCCTCGGGACCACGACAGGTGCAACCCTGTCGAAACGTCGAGGAATAAAAAGGTATACTAACCTTTTAGTTGTAATATAGTGCCGCGCGAAATCCCGTTCAATACAAAATTATAGTGGATTTATCTGTAACCCGTATCAATTGATATTTAGTCAGTAATTACTGAGTCAGGTTAAATTAAGTAAAAAATACATATTATTTTAAAGCCTTTGCTTGTGGTAGAGATTTTATTAAACGGTGATATTTTAAGAAATATCTAAATATCGATATTTGTTTCACTGCTGAAGCTGCTTTTACTCCCTAGCTATGCGGCTAGGTCAGATAGAGAGAAAAATAATCTTTTTTTTCTTTTCGCACTCTCAAACGACTCCTAGGTACTGACCTAGGTCAATACCTACTAAGGTTCATTTCTATAAAACACATGGTGATGAAATAAAGCAAACAAACATAAGCGAATCCTGGCTAAATTGATTGGTATTTTTTGGTTCATGTTGAGGTATTTTCGCAGAAGACAACATGTACTGTACGCGTTTCAAATTAATGTGATATGCTCGGCGCCACTCGCTATAGCAGTACTAATGAGTTTGTTTCATACACTTTATGGTATAAATATTAACAATATATGTACTTCTGGATAATCTATGATCAGTTATGTAATATACTACCTGACCCGACGAACTTGGTATCTCTTCAGAATGAAATAATGTGTCAAATTCAATAACGCACGTCATTTTCCTTACAACTTCTCAAATTTTCTCACTTTTCATCATTTCAAAAATTACATCACAGACGATTAATTTTTGCATCATAATTAAAAGGTTGACATAGTCATTGAATTGACATTATAAACAAAAATGAGACATCTGTAATGCTAGTTTTGTCATTATTATTTATCTTTTATAACAGTCTGGAGAAGTGCCACAAAATTAATGTTCTTGAACATAAAGACAGCACAGAGGTGTCTTCTAAAGATCAAGCTGTTCAAACCATTTAGGTTTCAAACAGTACTCCTAAATAGAGACTTTTTACTCCTATATCCTAAGAGTATATTATAGACTCCTATATCCTATTCTATTTATAGACTTTTAGGAGTTTTTGACGGTTAGAAAACTCTACGTCTTTTTAACCATCCTGAAAAGTACAAATCGCTATAACACAAAAAAGCTTACGTCTCCCCCAGTCGTAATTAAGTCTACATTTTATTAGTAGACAATTTCTCAGACAGTCGGCACATTATTTATTTTTGCAAACAAATAAATTGATCTGGTTCTCCGGCTAGGAGACAGCTTCCACTCTCGGTCTAGGTGCAACTAGGAGGAGCCTTGGAGCAGCTTATAAGCCATAGATAGGAGCACGGACCCTAGAGGTAAATCCGTAAAGTTGTAACAGTGAATTCTTAAAAGTTGGAACCATAGTAGTGGAATCTTCTAGGACTCAGGGGTAGAGGGTTGAATGCTGCGCGGGTGAACGTTTGGAAACTCCTACTACACGCATATACAGGGCGGATACCGCATTAGTTCGACAGGTGGTGTTATTAAAATGATTACGCGGCCATGGGTTATTACACTATGAAGAATTGAAGCATATGATACAGGCGTATTTATTAAAATTTATTAAATTAGTCGATTTTGACGAACTATCCCTTCACTTTTTAATAGGAGTCATCGGCCCGTTCAACTAAGGCGAATCTACTCAATCATGGAATTAAAAGTTGCCATCTGAAGGCCAATTCTCCTAATTAATAAGCATCACAGAGTAAACTGTTATTGAATCTAAACTGAATTATTATGTGAGTGAAAATCGGTATTCTCCTAACCAAAATTACAATAGCATGTTGGTTAGGTTTTAGTTAAATGATAGGTATGATTTCAGTTCAGACTCGTGTCAATCTCGCGAGAAAAACATCATGTTACAGAATAAAACACACAGTGCACCCATCACCCCTTACATGAAGTATACTTTTTTTTGAAGTGAAAACTTCTTTTAGCGCGGTACGCATATTTTTAGAGATAAAATCTCTGGACTCGCGACTATAATCATCATCATCATGTAACTTTGATCCCGGTCATCTACAGGTCTTATTAAATAATATTGTGTAATGAATTAAGACTCTTTCAGAGAAGAATTTTTTATTCATCATCATCATCATTAACGTCGATCCCGGTCAATTTTTGAAGTGAAAACTTCTTTTAGCGCGGACCTATGCTTATTTTTAGATGAGATGAAACCTCTGGACTCGCGACTATAATTATCATCATCATCTAACGTTGCTCCCGGTCATATTCAGATCTAATTAAATAATATTGTGTAATCAATTAAGACTCTTTCAGAGTAGATTTTTTTATTCATCATCATCATCATTATTAACGTCGATCCCGGTCAATTTTTGAAGTGAAAACTTCTTTTAGCGCGGTACCTATGCATATTTTTAGATGAGATAAAACCTCTGGACTCGCGACTATAATCATCATCATCATCTAACGTTGATCCCGGTCATCTACAGGTCTTATTAAATAATATTGTGTAATCAATTAGGACTCTTTCAGTGTAGAATTTTTTCATCATCATCATCATCATTAACGTCGATCCCGGTCACTATTTAAAGTGAAAGCCTCGTTTAGCGCGGTACGCAATTTTTTAAATGAGATAAAATCTCTGGACTCGCTACACCGTTACGATACGCAGCTATAGTGTGTGCATTATGCATGTACATATAGCACACCGCAAATTCATTCACACAAATTCCATGACATATACTTCATCTAAGCATCACCCAGAGACAATTAATAAAGAATTTCATTACCACCATCGTAAATATCCGCTCATATTTAACACGAATCGCGTTTTAACCGAACAAAAACAGGTTTTCCGCAGTATTCCGTCAATCTACTGTCGATATACATTCAAACTCATATAAATGTCAAATTTGACACATAAATTATGACGAGAATACCAAATATATTTCATTCAGAATTGTGTCTCAAATAATAAGACTAGCAGAATACTGATTTTGTCATTTTCAACTTTCAGTCTCAATTCTATTTAATCAACTTACAGGTAATGTTAGGTGCATAAAACTTGGTTACGAGAATGCGTTTTTTAAGATTTGGGAGTCTGAGCTTAGATCGGAACTTAACTTTGACCGTGCTTTTATTACGAGAATTGGCCTTCTGGTCTACAGCCGAGTTTTGCAGGGGCGAGATGTCCCTCAGCCTCCTGACCTTGATCTTTTACCAAATGTTTTTTTTTTTCAAATAAAATAAATAAATAAATGTCTTCGATTAGTATGTATAAGCAGGGAGGTGTCACTCCGCAGTTTAGGTATATTCGGGCAGCGCACCGCTCGGAGCGGCTAATGACACTGGGCTGCCGCTACAGCGCGGTTCGCACGACAGGCGCGCTCTAAATGAATCGATTAGGTACAAAACTTCTCAAGTGACAACCCCGCGCGGACTTCGCAACTCGGTCATAAAACTCTATCGCGCAAAGAAACTCAACCTTCGCGCGCAGATATGTTTCAATTCAGCTTGCAGGCGGCGAGTCTAGGTATATTTTTATACCTAAAACTGACTTTTGTTAGGGAGTGACACTTCAGTACGTAGTACTATTACTTATTCTGTGGTATAAGTCATAAAGTCATTTAATTTTTTTCTAAATCCTGCATGAAAATCCTATATTTCAGCTTGAGCTTCGTTCGTAGTTTTTTTTTTTTTTTTTTTTTTTATACTACGACATGGCGATCAAGCTTACGGCCCACCTGGTGTGAGTGGTTACCGTCTCAAAACTTGCAAACTTGTTCTTTTGAAAGTTTCGCATACACTCCAAGTAAAGCGTGCGCAAAGACATCTCAATCAATTCCAAAGTCAAGTTTACCTTCTTCTTGAGGCTGGGCAGCGGCGCGCGGCACGCGGGACACTGCGCCACGTCGTCGGCGTGCTGCCAGCGCACCTCCGTGTCCGCCTCGCGGATGCGCTGCAGCTGCACCTGCACACCACCACGTCTTTATCGTGCACTAGGCTACGGTCGCGTCATGTTTTGTATGTAACTACCATACATACATACGAGTTTGCGCGGGATCTTGGAAAACGGCGGCCGCTCGCTGTACAGGGTGGCCCATTTAAAACGGTCAGTATGGGCAACTCTGAGAGATCTCCTCGAGGAACCATGTCACCGATTTTGATAAATAGAAAAACTACAATCATAGATTTAAAATAATACTTGCACTCGAGTCGGGAGTCGAACCCGGGATAATCGAAAAATAGAGCTGGTATTATTTTTAATCGAAAATCAACCTTGCCTTTTATTTATTTTAGATATCATGTTCCATATTAAAATTTATTGCTCAACATCTACACAATTGTAATTCAATAAAAAATAAAGCAAGTTTTATTCTTCGATAATTCCGGGTTGGATTCCCGACTCTAGTACGAGTATTATTTTAAATCTATGAATGCAGTTTTTCTTTTCATCAAAATCGGTGACATGGTTCCTTAGAAGAAATCTTTCTATGTCTTATAGTTTCAGAGTTGTCCATACTGACCGTTTTAAATGGGCCACCCTGTATATTATTTTCCTAAAACTAGTACATTAACCTTGTTTTAAATATGTGTAAAAATGGTAGTTTCTTAGACATAAAAACTGTGTAATCGTGCTGTAGTGAAAGACAGTGATATATTGCAGTGAAAAGCTATTTTCCAACTTGTCGTGCAAAGTCCACTAAAAGCCTCAATAACGCTCTGCCACGTTATTGGGCAAAGGACACAGGACCTATGACTGGACTTAACATCGACAAAGGACTGGACAGGACTAAATTAGAAGATAAGATTGAAGAAATATGATATAAAAATAAGATTTGCTAAAAGGTCTTTGTAACCAGGCCATAAAATAATTTAAAAAAAACATACATACATACATATTGTCACGCCTTTATCCCCGAAAGCTAGGCAGAGGCATACTGTACGCCCACATGTCACCTTATGCATTTTTGTCTCACGTAACAGGCGGTGAGCCCATTTTCATGTTGAAATGAAAAGGTTTCACTAAGCTTAGTGACTGCCATTTTACTGGCAACCGGGATCAACGGCTTAACGTGCCTTCCGAAGCACAGAAACGCTCACAAATGTAAATTCCACAATGTGGTCACCTATCCAAGGACCATCTATAGCTTAACGCAGTGATCGTTTACGATCGACGAGATGTAACTAACATAAAGTTCAAAACTTGTCGGTGTCATTAACAGTAACATTAAGGTGCATAGAGACCCTCTATGCAACTTAATGTTAACCTTCTTTGGTCTCTCTACATCACTCCATCTCATACAGTTTCTTTTAGGGTGTTTGTTTGGATATTTTGTGAGTAGAGCCTTGTTGGTCGTTTGGGCTCAGCTCCTCTCGAGATGATTGATGGTCGTTTTCAAAGATTGTTAATAAATCTATTAGATCACACGCTCTCTCTCTCACACACACACGCTCGCACCTGGAGCGACTGCGACAGTCGCACGAAGTCCTGCTGCACCTTCTCGCTGTTGTCCAGCTCCTGCTGCAGCACCGACACCCTGTTGCGCACCTCGTGCACCTCGCCCTGGAGCCGCTTCTTGTCGTCCAGGAGGCGCTCGATCATGTCGTTGGAGTGGCGCAGCTTGTCGCCCAGCTCCTTCATCTGCTCGCGCTCCGTCTGGAGCCGGTCCAGTTCTTGTCTGTCGACAAAAGCTTCAAGTGTCACATATATCGTTATTATCTATATATTAATACTCGAGAGTGAACGGGCAAACTGGTAGGGGTAGACCTCGGCGTACGTAAGTCAATCAAATCGAAGACCTTTTTGAAAAAGGTTAGGTCAAAAGTACCCTTAACCGGCGAGCGTGTATGATAACACTCATGAAAGTAGAAGAAGCGAAAGTGGTATGTCAGGCGTAGCAAGTGGAAAACCATGGTCTCTGTCTACCCCGATGGGAAACAGGCGTGATAATATGTATGTATGTGTTAATATTCTCGCATCTACGGAACTCTCGCATTCGCGACAGCCTTTGACATTGCAGCTGCAAGTGCTCTCTGCTCACACAATTTTAGAACATTCTCAGCAACTCTCTCGCATCTCTTTCTAGTAGTGCTATCTTTTTCACACACCTCTGGAACAATCTCAGTATAGCTGTATTTTTCTAATAGAACTCATTCTCACGTTCGCTCATATAACGTCGATATATACGGAAAAATACTTCAAAGGGGAATAAGGGGTCTAGAAAACGCCTGAACAAGGGATTTCAGTTTAAAATGACATGTTATAGATGATGGCCTGCAACGGACTGAAAACATGTTTCAGACGCCTGAAAACAACTACAACAGAGGTGAAATATTGATAATCTAGTATGTGATAGAGCCTTCTCTGAAAAGGCCTGGAACCGCTTGTCAGCCAGCTAAAAATACTCCCAAGGCACTGAAAATGACGTTAGACGTTTTTACAAGTTAATCGGCATAACGCTATAAAATCTCGCAGAATATATTAAGTTTACGATATTTTAAATTAAAAATAATAATCGTAGATGGCGCTGTATGTATGTGATATTCAAATCATACTGTTTGGGCTAAATCCTAATCGTCTATAATGAAAAAATAAATAGCTTTTAATAAAGTATGTGTAATTAATATAAGTATTTGCGCAGGCGCTTTTAATAGCTTTTGCGATGTATAGGCAAATCACCGTCACTAACAATACCACCGCCGAACGCGCATGATTGTATTTTGAACCAGTTGACGCCCGTGGCTTCGCCCGCGTAGAGAAGTGTTCCCGTTTCCTACAGGAAATTGTTCCCGGGATATAAAGTAGCCTATGTGTTATGCATGGATCGCGAAGCCTGGCGATCTGTCCTCTCTGACTACCCCGTCAGGGATACAGCGTGAGGATAGTTAAGTTAAGTTATTCTGATGTATAAGCTATATTATTGTAAAGTTTCATAAAATCTATTCGGTAGTTTTTAGTTGAAAGAGTAACAAACATCCATCCAAACTTTCGCATTTATAATATTAAGATTAAGATCTAACAAACCAAAGTACAACGATATTTTCCGGGTTTATTTGGCCCTAGTGTGAGACACTAGGGCCAAATAAATAAAAAAATAATAATAAATAAATATCCATCACACCTTATCCCCGAAGGGGTGGCAGAGGCATATTATATGCCCACGTTTCACCGTGTGAAAAACAAATAAATAAACCCGGAAAATATGCGAAGACATAATTGGTGGCTCATGAGGAACTACGAACATAAAATACACATCATCTTCGCGGGTTGGCGCAAGGCCAGCAACCAAAGATCCCGCTGGAACGAAAGGAGTTTGGATTTGCATTTGGTGCGTTTGCAGTTATCAAGCCAGGGCTGAGGAGTATCTAAAGTTGCGCACCATCGGCGGATTTCATAAGTTAAGTGCCCAAATTCCTATTCCTTTGTTACCATAGCCACTTCACCCATTGTTCTAAATTACTTTAAAAAACTATCTTTTTCATGGTCAATACCTGTTGCAGTCCATAAATCATAAAAGTTTGCTCATTTAATGAAGGCTCCCGGTTGCCAGTAACATGGCCTTAAAGCTAAGGTGAAGGAATTATGGGCGATTTAAAAATTTTCAACAGCACGACGACTGCACATTTCAACAGGCTTACCACCTGTTACGTAGGACAAAATGCTTACGGTGAAATGTGGGCGTATGCCACCCCTTAGGGGATAAAGACGTGACTGATGTAAGTCGTGTAGGTGGTAGGATTGATGTTTCTACATGTACCTACGAAAAAGGCACCGTGTTGCTTGATGCGTTTCATAGGCGTACCGAATAATATGTATGCATGAGTTCAAGTTATTCCATAAAGCAAACCTTTTGAATAGTGAACTAGCAAGACGAATCGTGGTGTTTATTGCCGAAGGTTGGCTGCTAAAACAATTAATCCTTAAATGGGGCAACCTCCCATCACTAAGGACTCCTCACTACACATTTATATCTGTAGGTCTGGACTACGCTGGACCGTTGAGTATCGTCAACCCTTAAAGATTGTAGCAGTACATTGAGAAAATGATACCTCAGTCTGTTAATTTGTTTAAGATACTTTTGACGACACGAAAATATGCAGATAAGTTTGAGAAGAGTGTCAAGAGTGTCGCCTTTGCTGGTATGGTCATGTCTTGCGGCAACCGCCGGGCTACGTGGGAAACAAATGTCTGGCCATGTGTGAGAAATGCTGGCTTAACGTCGTAAGGGATGATATGCATGCTAATGGTCGCTCACACAGGGTATGCCGACGACCGTGCGAAGTTGAGGTGAAAAAGTAGGAATGCAAACCCGGGCGGCGCGAAACTCAACTGGGACTGACGCTCGGATGATGATGATGATCATCAATTATGATGGCCAATTTATGAAGAATAATTAGGAATTTCTGGTTAATTTTGCAAATCAAAATTGCTATAAGTACCTATAACTAAATCAAAAGTAAATTCGTGTTTATCGCCTCTTATGCTCCTCATTTCGGTGGTTAAATCCGTTAGATTCGATATGATTGCGTATTTAGAAATAGCGACTTAACGTTTAAAAGGTTTTGTCCATATGCACAGGTGTTGCTATAATACCATTGCCATATGCCATATTAACAGTCTCCCCTTGTGAGCAATAACTTCCTCACTAAACGATTTTCTTCCCCTATCTCTTGGATACTTCCTTATTAAAAGACAGATTGTTTATTGCGCAGCCATCACCAGATTTATGGAGCCCACGAGAGATCTCTCTCGGCCGCTTGCGACTGTCTTGAAAAGCTCCACCAAAATATTTAAAATCGATGACAAATTTACTTCTTGGATGTAGAACAAAATGGAGAACTGACGATAGATATTGGAGAAATGGTTATCATCCAAGAGGATAATGTTTTGCCATTGAATTGGGCACTTGGTAGGATTATATCCCGTTTCTTTTATGGGAGATGAAGGGGATATGAAGACAAAGCAAGCATCAGATGACCACTCATTTGCCTGTGTCCGCTGCAATCGAAACGATGACTAGTTGAAAGGGTATCTGGTATCTTCCAACGGGCTGGAGGACGTTTAGGTTCAAGCCTAATCTATTCTAATATTATGCTGAAGAGTTGGTGTAAGGGGCCCCACCAAGATCTTCGGGGCCCAAGTCAACCTCCCGTGCCAGTGCGTGCACCTGCTGATTAACGGACGAGGCTCTGGCGCTGGCTTTCCCCTCTGGGGTTGGGAGGTCTGAGGGCGTCGCTCCCATAAAAGCCACCCGCCGAAACAAATAATGAAAAGAAGTAAAAGGAATGCTGCTAGGGATAGGGCGCCGCCGCAAAACGGCGCGCAGGAGCCCCGCCCGACTCCTGTGGCAAGTGGGCTAGGGCTGCCGTGTGTCGGGCCAGCACGGCTAAAGAAGTTAGCCCCAACCCGAATCCGCTTCGCATCTTGGAACATTGGCACGCTGACTGGGCGTGCGGTAGAGTTGGCCGAAGTACTCTCCAGGCGGAGGGTGGACGTGGCGTTCCTGCAGGAGACTCGGTGGAAGGGCAACAGAGCCCGGCCTTTGCAGAAAGGCTACAAGCTGTACTACACGGGTGCGCCTGGTGGGGAGAACGGGGTGGCCGTGGTGCTCTCCGAAGGGCTGCAGAGCGGCATCTTGGAGGTGAAACGCTGTAGCGACCGGCTTATGATCGTAAGGGTGCTTATCGATGGGATTATTACCCACCTGATAAGTGCCTACGCGCCACAGGCCGGTTGTAGCGACGCCGATAAGATGTCGTTTTGGGGCCAACTCGAGGGAGTGCTTCGGAGCATTCCGTTGTCACAGGGAATCGTTTTGGGCGGCGACCTAAACGGTCATGTGGGTGAGAGGTGTGAGGAGTTTGAACGTGTTCATGGTGGTTTTGGATACGGCACCCGCAACACTGAAGGAGAAACTATCCTCAGAACGTGTGCGGCTGCCGATCTGGCCATTGTGAACACGTATTTCAAAAAGAAATCCGAACATCTCATCACCTACAAGAGCGGGAGGCGTACAACTCAGATCGATTTCCTACTCACTAGGCGACACAGCATCGGCAAGGTGGCCAACTGCAAGGTCATACCCGGTGAGAGTCTTACTGCACAACACCGTCTCCTTGTCATGGACCTCTGCGTGAAGCCTAAAGGCAAACGCATCGAGCGGTGCCAGCGCCGCATCAGATGGTGGCTGCTTGATGAAACTAGGTCCCAGGAGTTCGTCTCAGCTGTCGGTGACAAGTGCACCGACACTGAAGGCGAACCAGTTCAAGATTACTGGGACAAAGTTCAGGCGGCCATCCTTGGAGCGGCGAAGGTGGTGCTCGGTGAGTCTAAGGGTGGACGCAAATGTGACAAGGAAACTTGGTGGTGGAACGACGCAGTCCTGAGGGAGACCAGGGAGAAGAAAGCCCTCTTTAAAAAGTGGCAAGCGACCGGATCTTCCGAAGACCGCGACGCGTACAGGGCTGCCAAGCGCGCCACAAAGAGAGCTGTAGCCAGAGCCAGACGAGACCACTTACAACCTTTGTATGATAAGCTGGAATCGTCTGAGGGGCAGAAGCTCATCTATAAGCTGGCGCGCTCCAGGGTCAAAGCGGCACAGGATATATCCAAGTGTCGCTGTATAAAAGACCCTGAGGGCAACCTGTTAAGCGAAGACCTCGCGGTAAAGGAGAGATGGCGCTCGTACTTCCACGAGCTGCTTAATAAGCAGCATAAAGAGGTGCAGCCTCCGGACCTCCCTCCGAATCAAGGACTAGTGCCACCGGTAACGCCTGGAGAAGTCCTGACTGCGCTTCGCCGCATGAAGAATCGGAAAGCTGTCGGACCCGATGGAGTCCCCATCGAAGCCTGGAAGGCGATGGGTCCTCGCGGTGTGGGCATCTTAGTAAACCTTTTTAACCGCATACTCCTCAGCGGGCAGATCCCAAACCAATGGAGACTAAGTATTATTACTCCAGTCTTCAAAGGTAAGGGGTCAGTGCAGGAGTGCGGGAGCTACCGCGGTATTAAGGTGATGTCCCACACCATGAAGATCTTCGAGAGGATTATAGACTCTCGGATCCGGCAGGAGTGTACTCTCTCGGAGTGTCAATATGGGTTTCGCCCTGGTCATGGGACCACGGACCCTGTTTTTGCCCTGAGGGTTGTCGCAGAGAAATACAGGTCGAAGAACACGCCTCTGCACTGTTTGTTTCTAGATATGCAGAAGGCCTTCGACTGTGTTCCTCGTGCGATGATCTGGTGGGCACTGCGGTCCAAAGGGGTTCCAGAGGTCTATATTGACACTATCCGGGACATGTACTGTGACTCCGACTCAATGGTTCGGACTGCTGTTGGCGACACGAAACCCTTCCCCATCACCGTCGGGGTACACCAGGGTTCTGTCCTTAGTCCGCTTCTGTTCAGTGTAATATTAGACGAATTGTCGGACAGCATCAGAAACCCGCATGAGCAGCCTCCATGGTTGCTCATGTATGCTGACGATATTGCGCTGGCAGACGCGGACAGGGGCAGATTGGTGCGACGTGTAAAGGCGTGGAAGGAGACGCTTGAGAACGGCGGTCTGAAACTAAATGTGGCGAAGACCGAGTACTTGGCACTAAACTCGACAGATCCCACATCCGTCCGCATAGGCGGTGATTTGGTCGAGCGCACGGACCAGGTTAAATACTTGGGATCTGTTTTTCACACGTCCAGTGACATCGATTGCGATGTCAAGTCACGCATTGCTGCCGCGTGGGCCAAATGGCGGGAGATGACCGGTGTCATTTGTGACCCTAAAATGCCGATCCGGTTGAAGGGACAGGTCTACAAAACCATTATTAGACCTGTCCTTTTACATGGCAGTGAGACGTGGCCGATATTGGAGCGACACAAGCAGGAGCTGCGTGTCACGGAAATGAAGATGCTGCGGTGGATGTGTGGAGTCACGCGGATGGACCGCGTGAGGAACTCTCGCATCCGCGGCAGCCTTCACGTCCGTGACATTGCAGACAAGTTGCAAGAGTGTCGCCTTCGTTGGTATGGTCACGTCTTGCGGCAACCGCCGGGCTACGTAGGTAACAAATGTCTGGCCATGTCAGCCCCGCCGGGTCCCGGTAAGAGGGGAAGACCCAAGAAGTGCTGGCTTGACGTCGTAAGGGATGACATGCGTGCCAATGGTCTCACCACAGGGGATGCCGACGACCGTGCGAAGTGGAGGAGAAAATGTAGGAAAGCGGACCCCGGGCGTCGCGAGACGCAACTGGGACAGACGCTCGGATGATGATGATGCTGAAGAGTGTGTTTGTTTGTTTGGTTGAACGCGCTAATTTCAGGAACTTCAGGTCGGAGTTGAAAAATTATTTTTGTGTTAGATATCCCATTTATCGAGGAAGGATATATCATACACCCTGGAGAGCGGAGAACTAGTTATGTCGACAAATCGGGCAATTTTTTATACAATATTGTAAAATTTATAAGCGACGGGAGTTCGAAGTATGTCTCGGGCGAAGTTTGGGGGTCACCTAGTTTTTTATAACTAGCTTTAAGTTTGTGTTTATTAGTATTTGTGAAGGCACTTTCATAGTTTTTGCGATGTATAGGGTAATCACCGTCTCTTCAACGTGATATTTTCCCGTACCCATAATCACCGTCACTATCGATACGATCGCCTAACGTGTAATATTATAGAACTGATATTTTCTTACAGGGTAAGCTATCTTTAAAAGATATCATATGTCACTGATGGGACTGGATTTTTCTATATAGCAATAAAAATTATATCGTGTACATACAAATATTGTTTTGTTGTATCTCTTAGAGTTTAAGCGCGTGGTCTAGGCTAGATTTTTTCCGACATCTTGATCACAAATCGTCACATTTCAATCAATTTACATTAAAAACCTTGACAAATTATATTATATACCCAAACCTTCTACATGAAACACTGTATTTATTGGTGAAACACGTATGAAAATCTATTCAGTAGTTTTTAAGTTTATGGCGAACAGACAGACACAGACGAAATAAATCAAAAATAAACAAATACTGTGGGACACTTTTTACACAGCGCTATTTAAACTAAGCTATAAGCTTGTACTATGGGATCTGGACAACCGATAAACATTATATATTTAAATACATACATATTATACATAGAAAACACCCAAACTCCGAAACTAACATTTGCGGATGACACAAATATTAGCTCCGACCCGGGAATCGAACCCGGGACCTCAGCGCGGCAATCGCATACACTACCACTGCGCCACCGAGGCAGTCAAATACGACATTGTTTTATAATATGTAGTGATAATTAAAATAAAGTACTACGATATTTTCGGGTTTTATTTGGCCCCAGTGTCAAGCGTAAACAAATACAAACTGTGAATCTGCGAGTCGCTGCTTCAGTTCAGCCAGCTGGGCTTCTTGCTGGTGGAACAGTGCTCCCTGTTCCAGCACCTGGGTGCGAAGCTCCCGTTCAGTCTCCACGGCTTCCTCTCTGCCAATTTGGCAGAAGATCAGCTGCTCTCGAAGCCGCAGCATTTGTTCCTGGAGACCCTATGAATCAGAATACGTGTAAAATACATACAGTTCGTTCAAGTTAAGAACGCAATAAGTATTCATTTTTGTATTCATGTTTGAAAACACCCAAACACCGAAACAAACCATGCTTATTTTTCAATCCAAAATGGCAGCCGCGCTTTGGTTAAAAAATTTCATGTTGGGTATCGTATAAGGGGTTTTTTGGTGTACTGAGTACGAATTCCGTGTTAATTTTGCAATCCAATATGGCCGCCGCGCCTTATTATATTATTATTATTAACGGACAACCGTTTCTTTCGAATGTATACCTTTGACTAGTCACTGTGAACTAGATTGTCTAATTTTAGACGACCTTGATTGGTTATATGGTATGACTAGGTGGCGTTACTGCACTCGTCAAGATTTATTTTCTTTCAGTTTGGAATTTGGAGGACCCCGCAACTATTTCGTATTCGGATTTTATATGTTACTTTGAATGATCTTTCCGAGAAATTATAATATTGTAACTTTAGTGTGACATTTGGTGAGTACTGGTACACCTATGAAACAACGAATTGATTAGGAATTGACTAGTAAAGTAACGACATCTACTGTTTTGCACTTACCTCGACATTGTCGGGCAGGTCGATGAGTTCATTTTGCATCTCAGACGCCTTCTTCGTGTACTGGCCTACTAGCATCGCGTTATCACGTTCTAAACTGTAACAACGATAAGACGTTAATATTGGGATTGTTTATAAGTTATTCTTCGAACCACGAGATAGTTCTAAAACGTTATTTATTAGTTAAATTAACTTTATAGGTTTAGATGTTTGAGTCGCACGTACTTGTTATGTTATTAAAAGTATGCACATGGACACGGTACGGCAGTTTTGTGACTGAAAGTTTGTCAACTTAAGCGAATATATAATTCGAATTCGTTGGTCCCGGTTGCCAGTAGAACATCAGTCGTTAACCCTGGTTGTATGTGTTATGGACGGCTTGAAAAATTTCAACAGCAGGGCATCAATTTCAAGCACGGCAATGGGCTCACCACCTGTTACGTGGGACTATTGTAATGTATTGTGGAGGTGTGGGGAGGTGTGGAGGTGCTAGAGTCAGTCGTCTAGTGACTCCGACAGTCCGAGAACGGTCGCCCACAGTGCTGTTTTTACAGCGACTATTATATTGATGGACTTTAAACATTTTACTTTTTGTTTATACAGGCAGAATGTATAGTCGTTTTGAAGCGAAAACTTTTGGGCACAGATTCGATAACTAGTGTTATTTTAAACTTTTTTTTAAATAAAAATTACAATTTAGGTATCGTTTGGGGAAATCAAATGAGAGTAGTGGTAACGCCGTTTCGTTATCAAATGCGTAAAATAACTAATTTTCATTAGTTATTTTCAGTACTTACCCGTGGTACTACCGGTGGTACTACTGGTAGTACCACGGGAAATATTTTTTGCCCGTGGTACTATTATGAAGTATAGTAGTACCACGGGAGATTTTATATTACCCCTGGTACTACTTAATAAATAATAATTTAATTTGTGAAGAATACACATTTCGCCGTTGTGTGTATTCTTCACAAATTTGGATTAACCTAGCCACAAACTGACGCGCTCAGCTGCACAAAATAGTCTTCTTACCGGTCAATTCATGTTGATGGGTTGCGAGCTCAAAGAGTTTATAAGCTAACGAAAAAAGTTCAAAGGACAGGTCAAAGGCCGTAGGTATCTACATAAATCGCAATCGAGAGCGGATACCCAGCGCATAAATCGCAACCTAAACAGGTAGAGAAAAAAATAGGAGACTAAAACTAAAAAAAATATTTTAATGGATTATAATATAAGATAGCAGGAGGTTTTTCTTGTACGTATGAAATGTAGAGTGAGGGTATTGAGCTTATAAACTCTTTGAGCTTGCAACCCATCAATATGAATTGACCGGTAAGAAGACTATTTTGTGCAGCTGAGCGCGTCAGTTTGTGGCTAGGTTAATCCAAATTTGTGAAGAATACACACAACGGCGAAATGTGTATTCTTCACAAATTAAATTATTATTTATTAAGTAGTACCAGGGGTAATATAAAATCTCCCGTGGTACTACTATACGTCATAGTAGTACCACGGGCAAAAAATATTTCCCGTGGTACTACCAGTAGTACCACCGGTAGTACCACGGGTAAGTACTGGTTATTTTGCGCATTTGATAAACAAACACAAGGCGTCGGCCACCGTCAGCCGGCCGGAATGCATGAATGACAACGCTGCAATATTGACATAGCTGGAGCGTATGTAATGGTCCAAATTCAAGAAACGCTCAATTAATAAACTTGATTTTTCTTTGTGCCTAAATGAGTGTTCTTATTTTAGGTTTTTTTTTGTAATTATAATATGGCCTGGTTACTAAGACCTTTTAGCCATATCTTTCTTCATATTTCTTCAATCTTCTTTGTTAATATCTAAAATGTCCCAGTCCTCTACGTCTTAGTCAAGTCTAGTCATAAGTCAAGATCAGTCTCACCCCAGTATAATGGTGTTTGTTATACTGAGGCTTTCAGAGGATTTACGCGGCAAAATAGAAAATAGCATTTCACTGCATATATATCATTGTCTATCACTATAGCACGTTAACACAACTTATATGTTCAAGAAACCACCACTCCCGCACATAAAACAAGATAAATGCACTAGTTTTAGAAAATATACAGCTAGCGTCCGCACTTGTCGAGTTTCCTGCGTAAACCCAATATTTAAGCAGTGTGTGTGTCGCACCTGTCCAGCTTGGCGTGCACGGTCTGCCTCTCCACGGTGAGCTCGGTGACTGCGTGCAGCGCGCGCTGCTCGGCCCGCTGCGCGCTGGCGGCCCGCTCGCGCAGCTCGTCGTGCAGCGCGCCCACCTGCGCAGCCAGGCGCGCCAGCTGCGCGCTCGCCGCCGCGCGTTCGCCCTGCCACGCGCGCACCGTCTCGTCGTGCAGCGACCGCACGCCCTCTAGCTCTGCCGTGGCCTACCGCACACACACCCCGTTGTAGCTATAGTTTGACCACGCCCGCTGTGGTCAAACTATAGCATCGACTTCCAGTCGCAGCCCACTACACTTCGACTTTCATTGCTGTATACGTCACACATTTAAAAAACAAACGAGCCTCACAGTAGCCGCATATGATGTGTCACTAATGTCAATAGTGCACGCAATACTACTGGCTTATGATCAACTGAATTCATTTATCATATTATAAATCGAATATACTTTAAGGCCCGCCACTGCGCTTCCCCGGTTTCCTGTAACTTATTTCCATCCCTTTTCAAAAATCGACCCCACAAAAAATATTCAACAACCAATGCGATCAAAAATAAGAAGCAACGAATCTACGTACTTTATATGCAAGGACTTCATGCGAAATCATAATGAACTGCATTGAAAATCGAAATGTAAAAAAATATTAAATAATTATAGCAAGCGATCGTGAATGTGTCAGACCTGACTGTCCCGAGCTACTAACATAATTTTGTTCGCAGTTTGGGGCCCTCCCGTGTCTCGTTTTTTTCCCTCGCACGATTGTCACCGTCTAGACAGCTTCGTCACCCGACTATAATATATATAATCTTTCGGCAGTGCAAGTGGTATTTAAAGTATGAGTATGCATTGCGAAAGAATCTTCGAGCAAGTCGTCTACAAAAACATTGCTTAAAATGTAAATAAGTTATTAACGGACAGCATTATCCAAAAAACTTTTCCTACTTATACAGGGTCATTTGTAAAACACCAGCAATCTGCTAGGAGTGGATAGTCAAGGTCATAACCAACAACGTTTGTTTACCACTTTTAGCAATTCGTTACAAAACGGGTAGTATAATACATTGAACCTTTAAGCTGCATCATAAGTTTTCGCTCTTGGATTCGCTTAAGAGAACTTCTGGGTATCTTTTGCGTCACATACTACATGCCTCGATGAACGATAGACGTAAGGGCATAATTGCGGTTGACAAAGGTCAAGAGCAAAGTATATCGCCGGCCCAGCCTCATCCCCTGTGAAATTATAAAAATTTAAAAAAAAATCACGGAACCTTTTTTTATGGTGTCAGCTACCTAGTCCTAGCAGGCTGCTGGTGTTTTACAAATGACCCTGTATAAATGGAGTAATGACACACAAAGGAGCTGCACCGACCTCCCGGAGCGCGAGCTCGAGCGAGGCGCCGCGGTCCCGCGCGGCGTCGGCCTGCGCCTGCTCCGACACCAGCTGCTTCTCGTAGTTGGCGCACATGGCGCAGCGCCCGCGCCGACCCGCGACCGCTCCCGCCCCCGCTTCCGCCTCCGCCCGCGTGTCGCCGCCCGGCGCGGCTTTCTACCGATAAGTCACTGATATAAGGCCTCGGCAGAATAGCTTCTTCTAGTATCCGCAACCGGCGACTTAGTAGCTTTGTGGAAGCCAGATGTAGCGACCGAGCGCGACACAGTCTCAGAGTCGCCGGTTGCGGATACTAAGAGAAGCCAGTGTGCGTTGGCTCATAGTGTTAGTTTCAACTCCACACGCCTTACTTCCATTATAAATGCAACTGGATATGTATTGGCTAATTGTTGTTCTTAGAAATGACAAACGGCATAAGGTTCAAATTACGATTGCGCCACGATTCTTTTCGAAGTTACCCGATGGGCAAACGTTTACTGTATGTACCGTAAACAGAGAATACTATAGACACATAGCCATCGTGCCGCAGAAAGGGACAGGTAGTTTTGTAACTGGGTTACCTACCAGTCGAAGAAATTTTCCCGATAATTTGTATTATTAAAATTTAAGTATCTACCGACGCTCAGTACCTTAGATAAAAAGACATTATTACGTGAAAATATTAGCTGCTAGTCACGAAACCTATTTTAGTTAACAAAGTGCTACGTTTCAGAGTTGATACCCAGTCAATGTTGATCTGGGGTAATTTAGCATACATAATATGGAAACCCTCATTGTTCTCACGTTAGAAGTATGACTTCTTAAAATAATAATATTTGAACTTATTTACTGATGAAATTGCATCTTGAATACAATATGCACAATATACTTTTATTAAAAACCTAGTAACTAATAAAAACTTGGTATTAGGGATTCCATTCCTGATGGAGAAATTCGTTAGTATAGGTACTATACTAACGAATTTCACCATCAGGAATGGAATCCCTTTTATTCTGTACATGTGTCCAGAATGGAGAGAATTCAAAGGCGTTTTCTGTACCATCCATCAATGCACATAATCTTTGCCGCGAACTAACAACGTACGAATTTAGACTTGTTTACTTGAAACTGATGCCATTGAAACGTCGACGGGAAGTGGCGGACATCTTGTATCTACATAAACTGGTTCCTGGAGAAATCGATAGTCCTGCCTTGCTCGGAAGATTAAACTTGGCTATCCCCCGGCCTGGTAGTCTTATTCACAACAGAAAAACTTTTTGTTTACCTTTTTGTCGCAAAAATTATTGTCAGCACTCGCCATTGTACCGTATGTGTTCTGCCTACATCAACATTTGTAATGTAATTGATATTTTTAGTGCATCAGCTGGTTCATCGAAGCACTACTTTGAGACTTTGACCCTACCTACCCATCACTGACAAGCTTTACTGAATTATTGCACATATTACTTTTTAATGTTTGTTTACATTAACGATGTGAGTTATTTTATGATTTTATAATTATGTTCATGATTGTGAAGTTTGTATCCACATTTATTTCCATGTAATGAGGATGCAGTGTTCACTTCAAGAAGGACAAACACGTTTTCAACTACTTACTGACTATTATATTTTATAATGACAAGCTCTCCTACGCGAAAACAGTGTTTGTTTAGTTTAGTGAACCTATATAAAAAAGCGAGAGCGCTTTTGGAACTAATGAAGATTATTCCGCCAACAAAAAATGTAAAATGTTGTACCTAAGACTCATAATTGCGCTTTGATTATTCGATTATATTAGAAATTATAATTTCTATGATTATATTCTAGTGTAAATACTTTATTTGTATAATGAGACAGTGATCTAACTGCTAAAGTGTCCTGCAGTTGTGTGTCCGTGTCCCGCAGTTTATTCTTGAGAGCTGCAATTTCCATCTCCAGCGGTTCGATGATGGATCGGAGGAGTTCATTGTCTTCTATATTCTGGAAGGAAACAACCATGTTAAACAAGCACATCGACATAAAAAGTGTAATATCGCAACGATCCGGAATATAAGGATTACGAAGAGAGTAATAATATAGATGTTATCAATCTGAAATGAAATAACAGGTTAAGTACGTAGGGGTTTTATTCAACGTACGCTTAGATTGTGGAATGAGCTTCCCTGCTGGGTTTTCTTAAACGTCTACAGTATGGGGTTCGTTCAAAAGGGGTCTTAGAAGGTTCTGACAAGGTCCCGAGTTTACTATTTTCCAATAGAAAGCTGTTATAGTTCTATTCTGTAGCGGTTCTATTGCGGTTAGTTCAAAACTAGGGAACCTACTAAAACTTTAATAAATTTCACAATCACACTTCTCAAGCTGCAGAATAGAAACAAAATAGGTGTTTTAAGCTATCAAAATAGTAAATATAGACTACCAAAATGCTAATTAAGAGCTACTTACAGGCGCTACACGTGTTAAAAACATTCTATCGGTCGGCCGATAGAATTCTATTGGAGCGCAATTGTAACAGTAGACTATGAAAACTGAATTTTTTTTCTGCCGGCTCTCTATAGAGCGACGATTTCTATTCTCTTCTGACGCGATTGAATACGTAGACGTGGTCCCCTGGTGTCGCAAGCGTCTATAGGTTACAGTGATCACTTTCCACCAGGTGGGCAGTACGCTTGTCTGCCACCTCAGTGGTATAAAAAATGAAATAAGATGGATGAAGTTGGGTGCCAAAGCAAAGTGCTAAACACTGATTTGACACACGAGCGCTCTTGAATGCCATTTCTTCTGTTTTTACGATTTCTATGATTACTTTAGTATAAGTGAATGATGTATCACCCTGAACCAGTGGTATAGAGTACATACCTTCCTCGGCGGCGGTTGTTCTTCGGCCTCGGCGCCCAGTTTCCTGGCGAGTGAGCGCACGAACGTGGCCGGCGCCAGCGACAGCTCCTGCCACACAGCCCGGGCCGTCACAAGCGAGTTTATATCCATTATACTTGCACGGGTTACACTGACTAATTTCTGTTTTACCGTGTCAGATTACAACAATTACTCGTATTTTGGACACGTTTTTCATTTATTAGAGAAAAAAAAACACTCAACCTGCTGGAAATGGGTATAGGTAGGAAGACGTAATAGATAGATATGGCGCAGTTCCGTGGACGTCTACCCGCAGAGCGCAGGACCATAATTCACGGAAATACTTAAAAGAGGTCTTAGCCCCGCAATGGGACAATACGTGTTAAAAAATTAGGCGATGTACTCCTTAAGAGGAAGATGTTTGCTTGTAGGCTTAACGACTGCCATTTTACTGGCAACCGGGACCAACGGCTTGACGTGCCTTCCGAAGCACGGAAACGCTCGCAAATGTAAATGCCACAAGGTGGTCACCCATTCGAGGACTAGCCATAGTGAAAGTTGCGTAACTCAGTGATCGTTTACAGAACACTGAAACCGCGGGGCCACGAACGCTTCCATTCAATTCAATTGAGACATGGGCATATAGTGAATTGTGGGCGTATAATATGCCTCTGCCTACCCCTTTGGGGATAAAGGCGCGACGATATGTATGTATGTTCATTTCGACCTCCTGCTCAACTGGTTTTCAAGTGTGAATGATGCCTATTTTCCCCGGAGTGTAATAGTCGATAAATCGCCGGCAAAAATCAATATGAACTATGAATACTGCCAAAATCAGTAAATTTATTTTATCTTTACAAAAACTAAAGTGATTATAAACCATATGAGTTTGGAAAAAGCTTTTTGTATTAGATGGTTCAGTTATAAAAAAAAATCATCACGAAGATTCGTTTCCGTGCTTCGGAAGGCACGTTAAGCCGTTGGTCCCGGTTGCCAGTAAAATGGCAGTCGTTAAGCCTGGTTGAAGGCCTTATGGGCGGCTTAAAAATTTCAACAGCAGGTAGCCACAACCTGCGTCTGTCTATTTCAACACGGCAATGGGCTCACCACCTATTACGTGGGACAGGAATCCACACGGTGAAAAGTGGGCATTTAATATATCTCTGCCACCCCTTCTGGGATAAGGCGTGAATTAGACGTAGATTCGTGATGATTTTTTTTATAACTGAACCATCTAATGCAAAAAGCTTTTTCCAAACTCATATGGTTAATAATCACTTTAGTTTTTGTACGTTTATTGGGTAGATACCCAATCATTTTTAATTACTGCTCCGCTTAGTAATCAAAAATGAGTGGAATGCATTGGGAGTATGAAGTATCTCACCAGTGAAACTGGGAAAACAATTAGTCTTAAATAATTTACTGGTCATCACGTTAAGACCCCTTTTAGTGGCAATAAGAAGACAGATCCAGCGCTAAAGTCAGTAGTTAAGTATTTTGTTAAAATGAAATTATAAACATATACACCACATCTAAATTTCACTCAATCACTGATTAGTCTTTGTCATAGAATTAGCACTTATATATAACATTTATATATTAAAAATAAAACTTTAATTAATTTAATATACGACTGTGCATTGATATAACATTGCAATCTACACTTTAATATTTTTTTATGATTGTTCTATTAGCTGAAATAATACGTCTGTTTATAACGACGGTGTTAAAATAACTGTTTAGTCATACTCCTGGGTATTTCTGCTAAAACCAGTAGATATAAGGATAATTTTCTTCATAACCAAAAGCATGCGAATTAGAACTAGCGCATTTTCCCTATCGATTATGTGATATATCTATAATCTGCCTATGTTCAAGCGTTAACGAGGCAAAAGCGAAGGCGAAGAATAGTTTGGGATCACGCTGAAGCGCTCTTCAGAACAACCACAGGGGTGGATTTGGTGAAAGGCAGATTAGGGATATATAGAGAGATAAGTAGTATCATTTTTACGTGTCTAGAAAGTTCAAGAAACATCATGACTTCAGAAAATTCAGACGGACATATCGCTGCAATATTAAACCATTTTCTGATGTTATGCAGATGTTAAAAATCCGTCCAATCATACTTTCTGGAATTGAAACAGAGTAAGTTGTTATTCAATAGAAGCCCCAACTGGTGGTTAATCTAACCTCACTTCCAAAACTGGTAAAACTCCTTGATTGACAAACGAGAATCTGAAGATTCACTTTCATGCAACTAATTTAAAAAATTGTCGAAATTTACAGAAATAATGACTTCTAATTCTATACTCGTGTATTTAGATGCAACCTGGACTTAACACTAAAATACCCGCACGGCACACTACCGAATGCCTTCTTTTTACACACATGTTTAAAAAAATGCCTACTATTTACCGTTCAAAACAAATTAGTATTCAAAGAGCTATTAAGGTAATTTATTCCATACACTCAGTCGGAAAACAAGTAGCGGTATGTTAATTTGGTGATAAGTGTAAAAAGTACCGCACTCGCGTTGTCATCAGCAAACAGTTTATGCGTCACCCAGAGGAGCACTCACTTATCAACCATCGGCAATATTTTAAGGCAGAAACGGACAATTGGTGGTCTTAACGTACTTCACGCACATTTTTAATAAAGTGTGGAAAAGTGTGAACAAGCGTGGACTTGTCTTTGGCTATTAGTCTTAAACATGAAAATATCTTTATTCATGTAGGTCGGAAAGTAACACTTTTGAACTCAAAATTATGGCTTCTACGTTTACATTTACTGCCACATTCACAAGGCAAGACACCGCCCGTCTAGTGGAAAGCAATATCGACGACATCTTGCGAATTGAGGGCCTCCCTCATAGTTCCTGGTTGTAAGTGGAAGGAACACGTGCATTGGCGTTCCAGGTTTTTATACTTCGACAGAAAAGCTATGTTTTGAATTGCTCCGTTCTGACAAATAATTTCTCCACTGTATAAGAGTAGCACCCCTACCAGGCACGCGTTGTTTGGGAACGATAAGGAGAGTGTGCGTTTAGGTTGATGAGCACTTCAATGCTATGCAGTTGATACCTAGTACTCTGTATGGTAGGTAAGTAATGCGGTGAGGTGGCTAAGGGGATTTACATTGAAAGAAGAGAAGGTTGCTAGGGGCTGATCTCAACCGAAATCTCGACAGCATTTGTGAATAGGGTTTTGAAAACTTTGTGGAATTCAATCCTCGGAAGCCGATCGGCATCGGTTCTGTCACACCGCCCGCAGTAAAGATAGCCCCCTCCTCCCTCTTACAACCCAGGGTTTAAGTAAAATGTGAAGAAGCACATTAGAGAGCCACAATTCACTATTCCGGCTGCGATAGCAATCTTTAAACTTTACATGTCGCCATGACGAATCGTCAGGCGGGCGGCGACATTTGACGACGAATTCAATTGTTTAAAAAGGCAGAAAATACATACTGCAAATATATGTAAAGGGCGGGACACTAGATCTTCGGGGCCAAAGTCGTGTAATAGCTAACTCAAGAACGAGGCTACGTACGGCATATATACCCGTAGAGGGATTGAGACATCAGATAGCTGTAATATCCAACCAGTCAAAAACCCCTAAACAACGCTGCGCCCGACATGCGGCAAGTGTTTTAGGCGAGTTTATAAAAACGAATGAAAATATTTTTTAATTTATTACGTTTATGTTAATTTACTTCATTAAAATCTACACAGCAACCTATCCACTTTAAGTTTTTTCCCTAAAAAGCGACAATACATTTGTCGTCACACGCCGTTCCCATGTTGATATTCAACATAATTATAACAACTCACGATGGTAGCCAGAGCTGCGGCTCACTGTTTACTGAAGTAAAAAAAGAAGTACCACTTAAGTATTACTCGAAAGTTCAATAATAGCATTTCATTGAACGTTTGAGTCTCACTTTATCTTAAGTGTGTCTCAGTTGCTACGAAACCTACCAGATTTAGAGCCTGGGCTCCACTTGTATTTGGCTGCTAGGAGCAGCTACCGTTTGGATTTTTGTATTTGACATTGTTGGGAGCGAGTGCAGTCTGACCTCCCAACCCCGTAAGGGCGCCTGCGTCGTTAGTCAGCAGGTGCACCGCTAGCGATAGTGAGGTCGCTCGGGCCCCGGAGATCTTGGTGGGGCCCCTTGCACTTATGTACAAGTAAATGATCGTTTACCCTATGACTTCTTTTCGGTAGAGTCGAAGTTGTACATAACAAAAATCTGATATACGAAACTACAACGAAAGTGTACTATTCAACTGCGTTAATTATGGATTTTACGATAAGCGGTAGGTACACATGATATAGGTACATGCAATTTATTATTAACAATATTTTTATATTTAAAAAAGAAACTAAGTTTGTCCTATTCCGGGATACTACACAAAAATGTCATAACATAATGCAAACAAAACTAATTCAATATAGTCTATTAAAAGGGATTCAATATAAATGGAGCATGAGCATTTGTAGCATTTTTGCATTGAAATAAAAGAAATATTTTATAAGTGCATCTTATAGTACATTTATTTGGGACTAATTCCACTCGCGTTTCACTGTAAAAACAGTAATGGTATAACTAGGATCTATCACCAAGAACGGAAGAGTTACGGTGTGCTCGAACTCGGTTAAGTGTCAGCCTTATGTAAAGGCATACCTACCTAAGTATATAAATCTCCTTTGTAGAAGTACAAAAACCGCGACTTCGTATCAAGCGCGTATTCATCAACTGTCTGCCACTTGAAACAGGCTGTAATACAATACAGTATCATCAAACAAGTCACTCACCTGCTGCTGTTGTCTCATCTGGCCGAGGTGCTGTTCCAGTTCCAGGTTTCTGGCGCGCAACCGCCGCACCTCCTCTGTACCCGAAGACAAGGCTTCCACTGTTTCTGTAATTTACACATTTCATTGTACGAAGCCCCTTATAGTACAATAGTTTGGCGTGGTCGTAAGGTTACTTTTTACTAAGTAAATTTTACCTGTGCCACCCCAGCCTAAACAAAACGATTGCAACATGGTGCACTCCCTTTCAGAAACAAACCAATAATAAAACGAGTATGTTTATTACATTTTGGTATTAAAAATAATATATTAGTTGGCAATCTTTTATCAGCTGAATATGAGAGAAGTTCGTTTCAGTGCTGCTGCAATCTAATAATTTATTAGACTTAATTAGTATGTGATATAATGTTTTCCTTGTTGGTTACAAACAACGCTGTTATACGTAGATATAGTTTTAAACTATTTCGTGATTTAGAATTTATTTTATTTTTAATTTTACCAAATATTTTGGGCAGTCCCTTTTGAGTACCTCATCCAGATACATAACTTTGCGGAATAAATTGAATGTGTGGCAAGACTCACTACCATGGATACCCAAGACTGTAGATAAGGCAAGGATGATGCGGGACTACAATACTGCGAGTTGTGGTATGAACATACTGAGTGTCGCGGGATGCATAATCTAGCCCAATAAACTACTATAAACTTGTGCTATGGTATTTTGCTAACATACACACATAGAACCACGCAAAAATTTGTTTCGACCTAGAATTCGAACTCAAGATCTTTACAACAGCAGTCACATAGACAAACCACTGCATTGAGCAATTGAACATAACATACATACATACATATTGTCACGCCTTTATCCCCGAAGGGGTAGGCAGAGGCATATTAAACGCCCACGTTTCACCGTATGCACTTTCGTCCCACGTAACAGGTGGTGAGCCCATTGCCGTGTTGATATGGACAGGCGCAGACTGCATCGAACTGCTGTTGAATTTTTTTAAGCCCCCCATAAGGCCTTCAACTTGGCTTAACGACTGCCATTTTATTAGCAACCGGGACCAACGGCTTAACGTGCCTTCCAAAGCACGGAACTGGGGTGGGTCTAAAGGGCCGAATAAATTTAATCAAATAAAAATGTGTCTATTTTAGGTGTTAAATTCGGAAGAAATTTTGAACCCATGCCTTTTTAGTAAGGTGGTAACAAAAAGGCTAAAAGGTCTTATGTGCTAGACACTAATTAACACGACCATTTAAAGTCCTGATAGTCTCGGACTTAGCGAGACGCAACTGGGACAGACGCTCGGATGATGATGATGTCATCTACATTTTTATGTTGAATAAGTTGCATACATACCGCTAACAAGTAACTGCAAGCTTTGCATTTCAGACTTTTGATTTTCGTTTAGAGTCTGCAGCTGTTGGCATTCAGCTCTCAGTCCCAGGATTTCAGATTCCATTTGTTCTTTATCTTGCAGCATCTTGCGCATGTCATCTGCAAAGATAGACATCACCTATTAACTGTTAAAGGCATGATAACTAAATTCACTTTTTTATGGGTTATTAAAACAGTGAAATGTAAAATGTTTTTTAAAAGGCTTCAATGAAAGAGAATTTAACTTAATTATTTTATTATAATTATTTTAAAAGTTGGTCCCGGTTGCCAGTAACATGGCAGTTGTTAATTCAAGGTGAAGGCCTCACGGGCGGATTGAAAAATTTCAACAGCAGGTAGCCACAAGGTAGCGCAGGTAGCGTCTGTCTATTTCATCAGGGCAACGAGCTCACCACCTATTATCGTGGGTTCAGGAATACACATTGTGAAAAATGGGTATTTAATATGCCTCTGCCACCACTTCGGGGATAAGGTGTGATAATAATAAATATTAAAAGTGATATGGATAGTTTAGGGTTTTAAGTCTTGATTACACATTTGGCTTCTATCATGTTCATGGGTGTAAGGGCTGCTAGCAATGCACCTGCTGACTAGAGACTTTGGAGGTCAGTCGGCAGTCAGTAACAACAATGCAGAAAGTATAGCAATAGATGCTTTTAGCAGCCAAAAAAAAAAAATTGTCTCCGTAAACTGGATAAACTGATATGATGACAACTGGATATAACTGGACAAACTAGATATATATACTAAGATGAAGAGTAGAGGGCTTCAATCTTGTTTATGTGTAGACTACACACCAGGTTTTTCAACTAATATGAACACAAGTATATCCTGAAGGAAAAAGGTTGTAATACAAATAATAATTTCAAGTCTAAAATCTTCCAACTATAATACCATGCATGCATTAACAACATTCATGCTTAACCATCACCAACAATAATCAAATTTCAACAGTTTTAATGAATTATGATAAATAATAATAATATTGTTGGGACAACTCACACAACGCCATCTGATTCTACACTAAGCACAGCTGGTAACCAGATAACTGATAAACATACTTATATATTTCTTAATACATACATATTATAGATAAATAACACCCAGACACAGAATAAACCATCATGCTCATCACACACAGTTTTATCCTGAGTGAGAATTGAAGCCACAACCTCTTGTGTAGCAGTCGGATAGACTTACACCGCGCCACAGAGGCAGTTAAATTATGATATTTGATCATTGTGCTTTTTGTTTAATGATGATTATTTAGTGAGTAGTCAAGCAAAGATATTAAAATATCACAGGATGCTGAAGATCGTGCGAAGTGGAGGAGACAATGTAAAAGGCATTTCAAGATGCAACTGGAACAAATGCTTAGATGATGATGATGTTAATGTTACATAAATTAGTTTAAGTGACTACATTCAATCAGGTGCACTGTATGTCTTTTTATATTATATTAGTAGACAAAATGGGGTATAATTTCATAGCTGTAGTTACAAACATTAATAGAGGGTCAGTATTTAGTCTAAGTGATGAAATGGACTACTACAAGTAATTGAACAGTATTTTGTTAGCATCTGGTCTGCTGTATGTCTACAACTTTATTGGTGAATAACGAGGTACACAGAAATAAAAAAAAACTGTAAATAAATTACTTATCTATTCTTGAATGTACATTCCATTATTAAATAATTCTTTATACATAAAAAATGAAATATCATAAGATGAAGATGAGGACAACTATGAATATTAAATCTGTCAATAATTTGTGAAATATTTCATGCACACAAAGTATGTATTGCCAAAAAGGAGTCAGTATTGATACAAAATACCTATTACCAGATGTTACAAAGCAAACAACCTTGTGGTAGTAAAAAGACTTGACTATACCAACATACATCAAATGCTGACAGAGCTATCTTAAACTACAAAATGTCTTGTTTTGACTAATTAATTGCAGGGTACTGGTAGTATTATAGCCATGTCTACTAGTAGCATGCACAGAATGAACCCAAGACGAGTCTACGTATTAACCCCCACCCCCTACACCACTAGTAACAGGCAACGAACCTTCTTTCTGTAAGAATAACTCTTTCATTTTCGCACGCTGTATATTAAACTCTTCTTCAAGTGACCGCCTCGTTTGGTCGGGCGCTGGACCATTGTGTTCTTCGGCGACCTCCACTTGAAACAGAAACACCATTCAGTGCCTCTACGGAAATATTATCACCGGAATTAACTTGTAAATTACACAGAATAACAGACCTTTTGCAATATCCGCTGTTTCGTTTGACATGTTGGATGGGCTGTCCAAAGCACTACGTCAATATTGTTTCATTAGATTTTTGCATTATGACACTCATTTACTATTTCGAAATATTGAAATTTGTGAATAAATACAGAGAAATGAAATCACGATTCACAAAATCTATTTGACAAGACATGACAAGATAACAAGTTGACATTGACAGTTAAAGTTTTTAAAATAAACGTTTTTAAAACGGGATTTATGGTGCACATCACCAACTTAATAGTGCACACTTGCCATGTAGTAAGTTCTAAAATAGTGTATAATCATCTGAATAATATTGTGTCAAATTCGTATATAATTATGTTGTTGTAGATTTTACCTATACTATGTTATTTATATTTCAATTATATATACAAATAAAATTATAAACATAATCTAACACTAAACATAAAAAAAAACAACTAACAAAACTTAAATAAATATACATTACCTACAACGCGTCAAAAAATTCCTCCGCATCATCACTGACCGGGAACGTTCCCAGAAGACTGGCAGCATTGCCTCGTTGATCCTAATCCTAATCCTTTGTGCAAGGAAATAACCAGCCTTCTGGTCGCGCGAAGAGTCGATTAGCCGCTTTGCTAAGTCTTTAAATAAAAAGCGGGCACATGGACCCCAAGGTCCCAAAGTCTCAACCCCAAACGGCTCAAATATATAATCCCCTACTAGATTACAATATTTGCACCGCTTGAGGTTTTCAGCAGAAGCAGCTGCGGCACCCGCACAACCTGCTGTGCTTGGAAGATGTGATGGCGCCAGAGTGTCGACGCATGTGGCGTCCCACACCAACGGCCAACCCATCTTCCAAGGCAACAGAGACATACCGTCAGGTCTCTTACCGTCGTCACGCACCAACCCGTTTGGTTCTCGAACGGCTGGTACGCCCGCGCTGGCAAGAGCGCGACGGATAATGTCGTTGAGATTGGCGTGGCGAGATATACGACCTGCGCTTCTGCTGCACGAGAGGCCATGGCGTCCAAGACTATCGACAACTTCTCCACAGTGGCAATGATGCGGAGAAACACACGGAGCACCCAAACGGAGACAAGTGGCAAGACGGAAAGTAGTATCATCCAACTTAGTAACTATGTTGGGTGATGGAAGCGCCTGAATCCATAAGCCTGACTCCCACTCTCCCACAGCCAGCAAACGCGCACGCTCTGCAACATTGGGAGAAGTATTGATTAAAGCAGTTCTTACCAAGCTACAGAGCGGCACATCCCAGAGTCTCTGAGAGGATGTGTTAATCATCTGTGTATATAATTCACGTTTTTGTGAATAATAATGGTGGATTCTTAAACATAGCTTTCGAAAATGTGCCTGAGTAAAGAAAAGTTATATGTTGACGAGAACAGTGTTTTTTTTTGTGTTAACCTCAAAATCTCCCTAGAAAGTCCTGTAAAGTTTCTATCACTGTAATGCGCCAGAACCTCTCAGAACTTAGGATTGGAATTGAAGGGGACAAAGAACGAGACCTGACTGATACTAAACTTTAAATACAAGTGACCACTGAGTTTCTTTTTATGATTAAAAAATATGATTAAAAAATGGGAGAAAAAGGAATTCTCAGCTAGTCCTTTCATTTGATACCCATATTATAGGGAAGTCCACCATAATGTATTTAGCACGAAACAGAAATAAACAAATTTAGAGTGATGTGACATTACATAATTTTCAGATTTATTCTAAGTAAGCCATTTTATACCCGAATTGTAGTAGATCAGGTACTAAGCATGATAACTGAATTGGTTGAACATAACAGTTCAATTGGTTGAACATAACAGCTAAATTGAGTTGCAAATTTCCACCTGAACAAGCATACATTGCAAGTTAATAAAAAAGTGGAAAATATTATGACTTTGAAGCCCCAGTTTATGGTTTTAATATACCTACTGTACAATATGTAGATAATTTTGTTTTGTCTTTCTATAAGTTAATCTGGGGCTAGCTATTGCTGAGAACCTTGTGGAACTAAATATTATCACACCTAATTACTCTAGGTACCCTTGCTCAGCAACTTACCGCTACTAAATGGCGGGTGGAAATACTAATGGAGCCCCTTTAAGATTTTCGGTGACCAAGCAGCCTCATATACTAACAGTACACCTGCTTTTTCAAAATTTAATTTTTAAAGCGGAAAAATCGAGACCAGCTCGCGACTAAAAATTTTCCATCATCATCATCATCCGAGCGTCTGTCCCAGTTGCGTCTCGCGACGCCCGGGGTCCGCTTTCCTAAATTTTCTCCTCCACTTCGCACGGTCTTCGGCATCCCCTGTAGTGAGACCATTGGCACGCATGTCATCCCTTACGACGTCAAGCCAGCACTTCTTGGGTCTTCCCCTCTTACCGGGACCCGGCGGGGCTGACATGGCCAGACATTTGTTACCTACGTAGCCCGGCGGTTGCCGCAAGACGTGACCATACCAACGAAGGCGACACTCTTACAACTTGTCTGCAATGTCACGGACGTGAAGGCTGCCGCGGATGCGAGAGTTTCTCACGCGGTCCATCCGCGTGACCCCACACATCCACCGCAGCATCTTCATTTCCGTGACACGCAGCTCCTGCTTATGTCGCTCCAATATCGGCCACGTCTCACTGCCATGTAAAAGGACAGGTCTAATAATGGTTTTGTAGACCTGTCCCTTCAACCGGATCGGCATTTTAGGGTCACAAATGACACCGGTCATCTCCCGCCATTTGGCCCACGCGGCAGCAATGCGTGACTTGACATCGCAATCGATTGCACTGGACGTGTGAAATACAGATCCCAGGTATTTAACCTGGTCCGTGCGCTCGACCAAATCACCGCCTATGCGGACGGATGTGGGATCGACTAAAAATTTTCCAATTTTAACTTTAATTTTAGAAAAAGTTAGCATACTAATTGCTTTTCAAAACTGATTCTAGTACACCTGCTGACAAACAGACGAGGCAACGACCCTTTCAGGGTTGAGAGGTCAGACGGCAATCACTCCCAACATTGCCTAGATTTAAAAGCCAAGCGATATAATATAATAATAATAATAATTACCCCTCAAGGACAGTTGTTATCTTTTATAGGATTAACGCAACCCTATGAGGGCATAGTAGATTCGCTTTTTGAGTCATCCACTTTCTGATATCAACAAAAAATGTATCAGAAAGTTATTGAAAAGCTCACATCCGAAGGGCAGGTTGTGGCGAGCTGAATGTGCGTGGCTACACATCGGTCCCGATTCCTCAGAGTTTTGTTGCCCTTCTGCACCGGTTAGCATTTAATGGGCTAACGGGAGCGCAGTGAGAGTGCTACTCTCGGGAGTGCAGCAAATCTCAACTTTGGCTTGCCTTAATTGGCCGGTCAGAGGGAGGGAGCCAGAGCTATATGCTCGGGGGTGGAAGTGTAATTTTCAAGGGCATAACTACGGGGAAGCCCGCTCCGGATCTGTCCCGCGAAGGTGAAACCGGCGCCGCACCGCTCGACACCCCAAGCCGCTTACACCGGTGTTGCCTCCTGTCGCCTTACAAGCTTATCATGCCTATGGCGATTGTATAGGGGGCCCATCTAGTGAGTTGGCGAGTCACCGTCTGCCAAAATTTTGATAATTAGATTAATTAGATATTAAAATGGCAGACGCCGCCTTCATCCATAGTTATAATCACCTTGTTCATCAAACCCCCAACCCAATAGCCCATTTTATAGTTAGCATATTTTACAATAGTTTAATTCCCATTGGAGGTGGTCCATTATCGTTCTTCTACATAAGGCGGGCGTGGACTGTCTGCATTGGGGGTCCCATTTCCTTTTAGATTAAAATTCTCAAAGGGCCTCTGCGTGTTGGACCAGTATGTCCCCATGTACGCCTGCCAAAAGCCCGGGTATATTCATAAAACAAAAGAAGATACCCGTGAAAAGAAGAAACATAATTTTAATTTTTATTTTCTCTTCACAACAGTTACTTAAATTTTAGATAAAATAAGGTCAAAAATTGTAATAATTAACATTGTGAGAGACTGGTGCCTGAAGTAGGTTTGTGCATGTGCACAACCTGTATTACTGGTCACCAGGACCCTCCCGCAGGTAATTAGATGACTGAGGTAGGTTAATGATATTGTAAGCAATCACATTACAACTGTTTTCCGAAACAATAATCTTAGTAAACAACTGCAATGCGACTCACCATAAACAGACGTTACAAGAAGAATAAAGGATAAATACTGGATACAATTAAATAAATATAAAAATGTCGTGTGTTTGAATATGAGTGTGTGTGCGATTGTGTTTTAAAGAGGGTGTGTTTAAGCGAGAGTATGAGAGCCAATTTATTTTAACCCAACAGCAGTTCCACCGAGCGGTATGCACTCCATCAAATTCTCCAACCAACCCGATACAAATGCAAGCATATTTTATTAAATGACAGAATTCAACAGAAGTTCCGTAGCCTCATAGTCAAATGTCTTCAAGTATATACAACTGCTTTTATTGAGCAGGATAATTTTGACACTTCACATTTGGAAAATGAAATTCCAAAAAACTAGTTTGTAGGACAACAGATAATAAATCTGGCCAGTTTTGTCAGACTTTGGCCCCTGAGAATAATCATAATAACCTCAAAAACTCTACAGATTGGTGGTCGTCCTGTTTTCAGTGATTGGGCTACACCAGGTATTTTTAAAAGTAGAAACAAATTATTTGAATTATATTCAGAAAAATCATATAATTTTAACCAAACCTTTCAGGAATATGTTAAAAATTATTCTAAGATATTTAAACAAACATGTTATCTTGCAAAGTCAAACTTTATTAAAAATAAAATTTCTAATTCTGTGAATAAAATAAAAATGACTTGGAATATCATTAACTCTGAATGCGGTAGAACTATGGTGACAGAAAGGGATTTCCACTTAAAAGTAAATGATTTTCATGTTACAGGGGACCTGGAAGTGGCGACGGAACTTGAACATTTTTTCGAAAATGTACCTATTTTGACGACTAAATCTCCGGAAGCGTCTTCCAGTTCCTCTGAACATTTATTAGAAGAATCTGTTCCTTATTGCAGGGATGCATTTGTATTCACAGATATTGGCGCTCAGGATATTATAAAACTTTTAAATGTATTGAAATTAAGAAAACCGCGGACCTTTGGGGATTATCAGTCAAAACTGCATCATGTATCATTGAGGTCATTGCGCCGCATCTAGCAAATGTGTTTAATGACTGTGTTTCCAGTGGTATATTTCCTGATTTAATGAAACACAGCAAAGTCATACCAGTGTTCAAGGCTGGCAGCGCTACAGACCCGTCTAATTTCCGACCAGTGTCAGTGCTGCCAACTTTGAGCAAAGTATTTGAAAAAATAATTTTGAATCAAATGCTATCCCATTTTGATATTCATAAAATATTTCATACAAAACAGTTTGGTTTTACGAAAGGGCGCTCAACTTCCAATGCTGGTGTTGAGTTATTAAAATGTATTCATGAAGCCTGGGAAGACAAGCAAGATGCATTAGGTATATTCTGCGATCTATCCAAGGCTTTTGATTGCGTTCAACATGAAACATTGTGCAAAAAATTACATCACTATGGAATAAGAGGCAAATCTCTCGACCTTCTGTATTCATATTTGAACAATAGAATACAGAGGGTCGATATTAATGGTACACGTTCTGTAGGATCCATGGTTACAATGGGTGTGCCACAAGGCTCGATACTTGGGCCATTCTTGTTCCTCATTTATATTAATGATTTACCGTTTTATGTAGGGGACAGGAATAGGATTGTTTTGTTTGCAGATGATGCCTCATTGATTTTTAAAATTAGAAGACAATTAGATAATTATGACGATGTAAACAATGCAATCACGAGATTAGTTCGTTGGTTCAGCTCAAATAATCTTTGCCTAAATGAAAACAAAACTAAATGTATTAAATTTACTCTACCAAATGTAAAACAAGTTACGGCCAATGTTCAACTTAATGGACAAGTGTTAGAGTTTGTGGAATCAACTGTGTTCCTTGGTATAACTATTGATGCCAATTTGCAGTGGTGCCCGCACATAGAAAAGACGGCCTCTAGGTTAAGTTCGGCTGCATACGCTGTATAAAAGATCAGGACTCTAACAGATGTAGATACGGCTAGAATGGTTTACTTCAGCTATTTTCATAGTATTATGTCTTACGGTACTCTCCTTTGGGGGAGTGCTGCAGATGTAAATAACATTTTTGTTCTTCAAAAGCGGGCTGTACGCGCTATATATAATTTGGGCCCCAGAGTCTCCCTCCGAGAAAAATTCAAAGAAGTAAATATTCTAACCGTAGCATCACAATACATTTTTGCCAATCTTATGTATGTCCAGAAAAATCTATCACAGTTTACTAAACTCTGTGATATACATAATATAAACACTAGACATAAAAACAATCTTTTAGTTCACCACAGTCGGCTGCATAAGATTGGCGATTCTTTCCAGGGTAACTGTATACGCTTTTACAACAAGCTTCCCTGTGACCTGAGAAATTTACCATTAAATAAATTTAAAAAGTTTATTAAAAGAAAGCTTTGTGAAAAAGGTTATTACTCTATTCAAGACTATTTACAGGACAGGGATGCCTGGAAATGATCTGCTGGCAAATAAAATATTATAGTCATAATATATTAAATTGTAAATAGGCTATCAAAAAAAAAGCCTTCCTAAGTTTCTTGCCGGTTCTTCTCAGGTAAGCCGCGTTCCGAACCGGTGTATGACATTTTGTAAGCGCCGTTGAAATGGTCTATGCAAAATAAAGACATTTTTTATTTATTTCATTTTATTTTATTGTGTTACAACAGCCTTACATTTAGGTCTGGTTATAGGGTAAATATTTAATGTTTTATTTAATTTATTATACAGATAAGGGCCAGAAAAACAAAAGAATTTGTTTGAGGTAACGGTTCGTAAATTTTGTCTCTCACACACTTTACCTTATCCTTTAGCAGATTTGGATCGTATTTGAGCATCGTATGCTGCTTTAGGACAGTTTGCAGGACGAACGACTTTCTGACCGAGAGAATATCCCACCTCCTATAGAGCTCCGAAGTAGGGAAACTGAAAAGGAGACCACAAGCCACTTTCAGAATTGCACGTTGCGCACGCTCTACCTTTATGAGATGACTTTTGGCAGCTCCTCCTCGCGATATGATGCAATAGTCAATTAAAGATTGGCATAAAGCGTGATACACCATTTTAATAGTGCCTCGATTTGCTGTGTATTGCAGGTTTTTGAAAACGTAAATTAATTTACGCAACCTAGACACCAAGATCTCTATGTGTGGTTTAAAAGTCAGAGTCTGATCGATCGTTACTCCTAGGTACTTAACTGTATCAGATCTCTGCAATATGGGGCAGGTGCAGGAAATCTGATCGATCGCACACTGGTGAGACTTGATGTTAAATGAGACAGGAGGAAGAAGGTTTTTTTTGTAAGCGAAAGTTAAATATTTATTTTTAGACACGTTAAGTGTTTAAACATTGTTTTTTAGCCATAAGCTAACCCTGTTGAACCCATTCTGAGCATTGAGAAAAACCTACTCCCAGCTATCACCACTAAACAGAAGAGCAGTGTCATCAGCACAGGTAATAACCTTGCCTTTGAAGAGTTGAAGTTGACACAAGTTATTGATATAGACCAGAAATAATGTTGGGCCTAGGATACTTCCTTGAGGAACTCCAAATATTATCGGGAGTTCATTACTCAGTATATGGTCTGTTCTAACTCTCTGCCTTCGTCCAGTTAAGTAGTCCTCCAAAAATTTCATCGGCAACCCCCTAATGCCGACAGCATTCAACCTATCCAATAAATGTGGGACAGAGACGGTGTCGAACGCTTTCGCTAGATCAAGAAAGACCGCCAAGCACCTCCTCCTACCCTCCAGGTCAGTCACGACTGAATGCAGTAGTTCATGAACTGCATCGTTGGTTGATATCGCGTCGGAAACCAAATTGAGCATCAGATAGAAAATCGTTGGTCTCCAAATAATTGATTAGGCGGTTGTTAATTAGCCTCTCCAGGATTTTGGACATTGCTGGCAGTATGAAGATAGGTCAGTAGTTATCGACACTGCCTCTGTCGCCACTCTTGTGGATGGGTTTGATCAACACTATTTTGAACGCCCTTTGAAATGTACCAGTTGAAATAGCCAGATTACAAATGTGAGTAATAGGAGATATTAGTAGGTACATTAACATGTCTTTTTATAATATTACCCGATATCCGATCTACGCCCACAGAACAAACTGTCATTCAGGCCTGCCGTGAATGGGGGTGTTGGTTTTAGGCACAATCAAACTCACAAGCACTGATGCAAGAATGTATTGTATAAAAAGGATTTCGTGATCCTTTCAAGCTTAAAAACAAAACACTTAAATTATCTAGCTTATATATATATATAAGGTTTTACCAAACCTTAACGCGATTCAGAAATTGAATAGCGCCATCTATCGATAGTAAAAGCATCAACTGAACATACCGCCCACCAAGGACAAGTTTTAGCATGTCCTTAACTCTAGCACCGCCCACCATGCATGGAATCAGGTAAACAATCATGCCACATAATTTGCTTAAAATAAACTACTAGATGCTATACTTCTCCTTTATGGTCGGCAGTATCGATAGAATGCAACCAAAATACAATTTAATATCATAAATCTAATAACAATAACTCTAGAATTGACAATCTAAATGCTTACCAACTATCACATTTTACACTATTAATTTTGCCTTAACACTATTAATATTTCCATAAACAAGGGCTAAGGAACTTAACTCTAATTAAAACAAATAATTTTACCAACATATTACAAATGGATTAATTAGTAATAGGCAGTACACATAATTTTGAGATAGGTCTCTTAATCAATGCATTTTTGACCCGTAGTGTAACAACTCGAGTAATGTCGTCAGGACCAAGATGCTTTTGACGAATTAATCCTAACAACCACTTGCCCGGAGGCAAGTCGTCTTCCTTAACCAATACGACATCTCCTACCGATGGCTCTGGAGTCTGATACGCCCAACGGTGGCGTTGCAAGAATTGATGCAAATACTCCTGAGACCATCGGCGCCAAAACTCTTGCACCATTCTTTGTGTGAGCTGCCAGCGTCTAAGATTACTAATGTTAGATTGCTCAAAATTGTGGTCAGGTACCAAAACCAGTGGTTCTCCAACCAGAAAGTGACCAGGAGTTAACACTGTCGGCTCATCTTGTTCCTCAATATAAGAAAGAGGCCGTGAGTTGAGGCATGCCTCTATCTGTACCAACACAGTTGATAACTCTTCATACGTGAGAGTAGAATTCCCTATCACTCGTTTGAGATGATGCTTAGTGGATCTCACCCCTGCCTCCCATAGATCGCCAGAGTTTGGAGTGTGAACACCATTATTGGCAAGGTATTCCGCTATTTCAGGAAGGAAGGTAGACTTCTCTTCATTAAAAAGTTCTTGCAGCTCTCGAGCTGCCCCCACAAAATTAGAACCGTTGTACACTGTGTAATTCTCTACAACGACCTCGCTTAGCCACAAACCTTTTAAAAGCAGCCAAAAAGCCCTTGGATGTCAAGTCGCTGACGACTTCCAAATGAATCGCCCTCGTGGACATGCAAACAAATAGGGCTATATATCCCTTATAAGATTTGTTTCCAAGGCCTGGCGATACCCGCACATTTATTGGGCCAGCATAATCAACCCCAGTACAAAGCGGCGCTACTCTCGCAGCGGGTAACTGTCCCATTAATTGCTCACGTGTCTTGGTTGAATATCTAAGACAAGTGACACATCTTCGAAAGTAAGCCTTAACCAATAATTTTAAACCGATTATACAGTAAGTTGATCTTAAATAAGTAACCATTGCCTGCGGCCCGCCATGCATCGTCTTTTTGTGGGCATTGTCTATAAGAAGGCTTGTGAGGAAAGAATGTTTAGATATAAATATAGGGTGTTTACGGTTATACTCTAAGGCAGACATTTTCAATCTCCCTCCCACCCGTATTATATTTTGCGCATCCAAAAATTAATTTAAAGATTTGAATTTTTTGAACTTATTGCTCAAATGACCCTGTCTTTTGAGTTCCTCAATCACGTCTGAGAACTCATCATTCTGACATCTCCTGATACAAGTTGTCATCGCATCATCCAACTCAATACTGAACAAAAGAGTACCGCAGTTTTTGGTTACAGTTTTATTTTTGTAGTTCAAAAACCTCCTGCAATATGCAATCACTCTTACCAACCTTGTAAGCGATGAAAACCTGTGCCAAAAGGAATTATCCGTTATTAACTTCTTCTAATTTGGTAGCCAGGTGTTTAGGTTTATGAAATTCAATAGCTGGCTCCTTTAAGAACTTTGGACCGTTAAACCAAATAGATGTCGAATTTAATTGTGAAGGACCTACATCCCGGGTAGCGCAATCCGCTGGGTTGTGTTACGTATGACCAGTGCTTAGTATCAAGTGTGTCTAAAATTTCCGAGACGCGGTTGGCAACGAAAGTCTTCCACCGGCTTGGATGAGAATTCAGCCAGGCACGAACCATCTCAGAGTCCGTCCAAGCGTACAAATTCTCGTTGTCTATGGCATGAACTTTAGCAACCTCTGCAATTAATTTAGTAAGAAGAACCGCTCCGCATAGTTCTAATCGCGGAATAGACACTTGCCTTATGGGAGCCACCTTCGTCTTAGCGGCGATCAAAGACACCCAGATACTACCACCGGCATTTAAAACTCTTGCGTACACTACGGCTGCATAGGCCAATTTTGAAGCGTCCGCAAATCCATGGAGTTCTACACAAACATTGGAAGATTGCATGTTATGCCACCGAGGGATTCTGGTATCTACTAAGAAAGGTAAGTCATTACGATATTTTAACCACTCCTCTAATAAAATTTTCGGAACTTCCTGATCCCAACCTATACCTGCCAACCATAACTTTTGTATAAGAATTTTGGCTAAAATTATACTGGGCGCTAACCATCCTAACGGATCGTAAAGCTGTGAGATATCCGATATAATTTTACGTTTGCTTATAGGTTCTATTAAAGTGGGGAGATCTACAGAATACTGAAAAACGTCGGCGTGCGGATCCCAGGTAAGTCCTAATATTTTTATAGTATTATCTATTTTTATTTCGACCTTTATTCTGCTCCTCATCTCTTATTCCTTCTAATAGGTCCCGACTATTACTTCTCCATTTTTGTAGTTGAAACCCTCCTTTAGCTAGAACTTCTTTAACCTTTTTATATATTATAAAACCCTTTTCTACATTTTCAGCCCCAGTCATTAAGTCGTCCATGTAGAAATCATTAAGAATGATATGTGCTATGTCTGGATCGTTCTTGCACTCATCATGCGCTGTCTGTTGAAGACTTCGCCCCGCTAAATATGGAGCTGATGCAGTGCCAAATGTCACGGTGACCAACTCAAGCTCTTCTAATTGGGTTTCAGGACTATCGCGCCACAGGATGCGCTGAAATCTAGTGTCTTTTCTATCGACTAGAACCTGCCTATACATTTTAATGATGTCGGCGCTTAGACAAATTGGGTGTCTTCGCCAGCGCATAACTGTGTGCCTGAGGTCAGCTTGTAAGGTTGGTCCTACCATAAGGGTTTCATTTAATGATTCACCATTTAAACCCTTACAGGAAGCGTCAAACACTACGCGAACTTTAGTTGTTTGTTTGTCCTCACGAACCACCGCATGATGAGGCAAGTATAGCCCTTTAGTTAACTCTTTTGGAGCTACCTTTACCATATGATTCAGTTCTATATATTCATTTATTACCTTATTGTATTCACTTTTTAGATTGATATCTTTTTCTAATTTAAATTCTAAGTTTTTTAACCTTTTTTCAGCTATGGACCGGGAACCACTATCTTCAATATTGGGAACACTCTTGCGAAACGGAAGCCTCACTATATAACGACCTGATTCGTCACGCCTGGTGGTAGCTGCAAATACCCTTTCACATTCCGTTTCTTCTGGGGTGAGTATATTTTTATTTAAAGTTAGTTCAGCTTCTAATTCCCAGAATTTACGCAAAAGATTATCCTCCTCTTGTATGTTGGCGTGCATAACAGTTATACACGAATATGAATCAACCTGGGATAAGTCATCTCGTTCTACAACGCCAGAGACTATCATCCTAAGCTAGTCGACTGAACTAAGAGAGATCGCCTTCGTTTTACACCATCCCTAATGATCTGGCTATATGTATCAGCACCCAATAAAAGATCAATTTTATTGGGCCTGTCATAGTCAGGATCAGCCAACTCAACATCACGTAATTGTTTCCATTCTAACCTGCTTACCTTGGTAACAGGTAGAAGAGACGTGATGGTCTTTAGGACGTATGCATTTACTTGCATACTAATATTAGTGTCTACTCTAGACCGCAATTTTAATTTGACAGTATATTTAGACTGTACCGTTTTATTCCCGCCCACACCTTTCACTAGGTGTTTTCTTGATGTTTTCTTTAACCCTAAGTACTGGGCCATGGCCTCAGTAATGAAAGATCCTTGAGATCCCTGATCTATCAAAGCACGAACCCACTGAAACTCACCATGTCTCAATTCGGCCTTTACCAATGCCGTTGGTAATAGCACGGTATCCTTGCTAATACCAATTGAGTGACATGTGAGTACATGCTGATTTGAAAACTCCGCCTGAGTGGCGGCCTTGCTCTGGTCTACTAAACTAACTGTCTTACCTTTTTCAGTAGACGCTGGCACCTCACCCTGACCGACAACAGAGTCCTCACGTACAGACCCAGAACCACCGCTAGGGTGGAGTAATGTGTGGTGGCGTTTTCTGCAAACATGGCATTTGAGGGTGTTTTTGCAAAACTTTGCTGAATGATTACTGCCTAGACAAAGAAAGCATAAACCCTGTTCCAGCACAAAACTGCGACGAGATGTAATGAAGACCACGTGAGCAGATTGCTCATAAACTGAAAAGTCAACAGTACTCGAATACCCAGGCGTGAATGTATGAAGCGATTAATGAATCTGCAGGAAGCCAAAGAAGTATGCATGGATCGGTAGGTAGTAGGTATGGTCGGGTAGGTAGAGGCATACTATACGCCCACCCTTTACCGTATGCATTTTTGTCCCACATAACAGGTGGTGAGCCCATTGCCGTGATGAAATGGACAGGCGCAGGCTGTGGCGACCTGCCATTGAAATTTGTATGCCGCCTATAAGGCGTTCAACTGGGCTTAACACCTGCCATTTCACTGGATACCGGGACCAACGGCTAAACATGCCTTCCGAAGCAGGCAAACGCTCCCAAATGTAAATGCCACAAAGTGGTCATCCATCCAAGGACCAGCCATAGCGAAAGTTGCCTAACGCAGTTCAGTAAAAGGAACGGTTTAATATGCTAACAAGTTTACAAGTGATATCGAGAGTAGATTATTATGCATATTCCGTGACATCTGGGGTGAAGCGTTTCTGTCATAATATATTACAGGGTGAACCCCACGCCTTCGCCCGTGCCGTGACATACTTCGACCTCCCGTCACACCTATTTAATCTCGTCGTTTATAAATTCTTCAATAATGTTCAAAAAAAATGCCTAATTTGTCGACATTTATGATTACTGCTTTGCTCTCCATCGTAGTAGCATGATGATATAAAGCCCTCGTCAATAAATGGGCTATCCAAAAAAATTTTTTTTCAAATCCAACCAGTAGTTGCTGAGATTAACGCGTTCAACCATACAAACTCTTCAGCTTTACCTATATATTTGTAAAGAGTATACTAAGTACTCGTAGATTAAAATCTATACTATTACTCTTTCTTGGGATCTACTTACACATTGTAGGTACACCTAGTTGCCCTGGTGTTCTGCTTGGAAAGGAAGTATGTGGAGTTCCTTCTGTCTTCTGATTAGTTTCAATGCGGGATCCCAGAAACAAACTGCTCCTGTGATTTTACTGACTTCAAGCTCGGTGTAACTTTTCTGGCATGGGTATTGGTGTACAGGAGAGTGGATGTTTGGAGCGCGGTTACACCAAGGTCCAAGAACTTCGGAGCCTATGCGACCTCTGTGTAAATGCACCTGCAAATTAATGGACAAGGCAACTATGCAAGCACATTTACGGGGGAGGTCAAAAGGAAGTAGCTTCCTAATATGCCGAAAATAAAATTAATTTATTTTAGTTAATTAATACCGTCACGCGTTCTTGAGAGAATGGGTCGTGACAGACAAATGGATAGACAACACAAAAGCGATCCTATAAGTGTTTAATTTTTTCCTTTTAAGTACGGAACCCTAAAAATACTAAATGGACTATAGGACGGACGAGACGGCACTGCAAAGGTCCTTGTTTACCACGAAATCCTAAAAGTAGGTTGTCAACGAATTCTTTGATTTTTTAGTCTAATGGTGTTATTATTTTTGCAAAAAAAAATACGTTAACTGTATTCACTGTATTTTTGAGTGTAAGGGGCCTATCGTCAGCTTTGGGCCCAAGCCGACCTCACCTGCATGTGGTACACCTGCTGATCGACGTAGATCGACGAGGCTACGGCGCGCAGGCACTCAAAATGTTTTTTCCTTTTTTTTTGCAACACAAAAGCAGCAGCCCGCGGAAAACCCCCCAAATAACTTTTGGGTTATGTTCGGGGTTCAGCGGCTGCAAGCCGGGCTTGGTGCGAGATTTGATGCAGCAGGTGTGGGACCAGTGGGTGCTGAGTGGCGTCTAGTATGGGTGGTGCGAGTCGACCCGCCGGCCGGGGAGACCTGTAGAAGCGGTGGTGCCGCTGGCCGCCCGCGGCATAGTACAGGGGCCCAACTGGGACTAACAATCTCGGAAGGCTGCCCCACCAGGTCGTGTATAATCCCGATGTGGTTCGTCGTGCCGGTTGGTGCCCGGATGTGTGGTCCCGGCGACTGCACTCGGGGGGGGTACGGGGGCCCTTCCGTCCGGCGGATTGGCTTCCGCCTAGCCACACGTCCCTGGACAAAACGAGCACCTATGCTTTGTCACTCACTGCTGCATCAAATACCGCTCCGTTTCACGCTTCATTTTTTCCCCATCAACATGGCAGTGCAAAATAAAAGGCAAATCTGTACAGCGGCCGAAACAAATCCCACACGTACGCTTTTTGAGGTGGAGTTCACAAACATCCGTGGACTCCATACAAACCTCAACGCCGTCCACCACCATCTTGAGACGACATGGCCCGGATTGCTGTTCATTACGGAGACGCAAATCTGCCGCCCTGACGATACCTCGTATTTGTGCTACCCCGGCTATTTTGTCGAGGACTGCTTCGATAAAAGGGCCGGGGTGTGTGTGTTTGTTAGGGCGGATGTTTGTGTTCGCCGTCTGCGCTTCCTGGAAGACCCATCCTTCTCTGTCCTCTGGCTTCACGTGGATCATGGTTCTATTAGCCAGATCTACGTGTGCCTTTACCGTTCCCATAAAGGGGATATGGAGACAACTCGGCTCTTTGAATACCTCGGAAGGGCGGCAGATGATTCTGCTGACCAACAGCCCAGCCCAGTATAGTGTATCGGTAGGTGCTCCGTTAAGTACTTCCGATCACTGCGTAGTGCGCGCCGAAATGCAGGTGTTATCTCCTGCATGTCCTGCGGTTGCGGCGCGCAGACTGTGGCACTACTCGTCAGCAGATTGGGACGGTTTACGTGATTTTTTTGCGTCCGTCCCATGGGGTCAGCGTGTCTTTAGAGGAAAGGCCCCATCGGAGAGCGCCGCCGCTGTTGCTGGGGAGATCAGTCTGGGGATGGAATACTACATCCCCTACACTGATGTCGCCAGCATCCGCAAAGCCCGTCCCTGGTTCGGGCGTGAATGCGCTGACATAAGCAGTCGGCCCCATCGGAGAGCGCCGCCGCTGTTGCTGGGGAGATCAGTCTGGGGATGGAATACTACATCCCCTACACTGATGTCGCCAGCATCCGCAAAGCCCGTCCCTGGTTCGGGCGTGAATGCGCTGACATAAGCAGTCGGCGTATCGCGCTTGGACCAGGGCTAGGGCATCAGGTGACCCGAATGTGGCCAACCTCAGAGCCGCTTACAACAGAGCGACGAAGGCCAGCAAAAAGGCCTTCATAAGAGCGGATACCCAGCGCATAGCGCGGCTTGGTCAGGAGCTTGCCTCACATCCCACGGGTAGCCGAGGATATTGGCAACTGGCCAAAGCCGTGCAATCTAACTTCTGCCGACCTTCACTACCACCGCTGCGCTACCCTAACGGAACCCTGGCTCACAAGGCCCAAGAGAAGGCTGACTTGTTAGTCAACCTCTTTGCGGCCAATCGACGACCGTGGCAAGCAGCCTCCAACAGTCGCGACGTCCGGAAGGTACTGCGGTCACTCGACGTCCGTAAGTCCAGTGGCCCCGATGGTATTCCTGCGGTGGTTCTTAAGAGGTGTGCAGCGGAGTTCACTCCAGTGCTAACACGCCTGTTTCGCCTATCCTACTCTACGGGTATTGTGCCGGATGTGTGAAGGGAGGCTAATGTGCAACCGATCCCCAAGAAAGGGGATAGGTCAGACCCAGGCAACTATCGCCCCATAGCCACCTCAGACATCTGTAAGGTTTTTGAGCTCATCATAAACACGCAGCTCATGCGTTATTTGGAAGATCACTCCTTAATAAACGACCGGCAATACGGATTTAGGCCGAAACGGTCAACGGGTGATCTTCTAGCATACGTTACACACATTTGGGGTGAGGCTATGGATAAGCATGGCGAATCCTTGGCTATCAGCCTGGACATCGCCAAGGCTTTCGATTAAGTCTGGCACGCATCACTTCTTTCCAAGCTTCCGGCATATGGCCTGCTACCTCTACTATGCACATGGCTCGCCAGCTTTCTGCATGAGCGCCGTAATCGGGTCCAATGCGACGGTCAGGCTTCCGACTACTTGCAGATAAATGCTGGCGTGCCGCAGGGGTCCGTTTTGTCGCCCACTCTCTTTCTTCTGCATATCAATGGTATGTTGTCCCTGGGCAATATACATTGCTATGCAGACGATAGTACACTACATGGGGGATATATTAGTCAACCGGCGGTAAAGCGGACGGATGTTGAGGCTATGAGGGGACAAGTTGTGGCGGAATTCGATCGGAGTCTGGACCGCATCTCTCGATGGGGTCTCAATAATCTGGTCGAGTTCAATGCCAGGAAAACGCGGGCGTGTGCATTTACTGCAAAATTATCCCCTTTCCTTCCCCTTCCAACTCTTCAGAGCACAACCCTACCGCTGCAAAACTACCTCAGCATTCTGGGGTTGGACGTTCGTCGAGAGCTCAACAATAAAAATTATATCGAGGGGTGCATCAGCTTGGCCTCTCGCAAGCTCGGAATCCTGAACCGAAACCGCCTCACCCTGGAGGCGGTTTTTCACGCCGGAACAGAGATGCTTATTATATAAGTGTCGGATTCGTCCGTGCGTGGAATACTGCTCATATCTCTGGGATGGCTCCGCCAAATACCTGCTTGAAGCTCTCGACGCATTGCAGCGACGTGCCATCCGCATCATAGATTGTCCAGATGTTACTGGCAATCTTGAGCCGTTGGAGGTGCGCAGAACGGTCGCTAGCTTAGCTGCATTTTATCGCATCTATCACATTCACATCAATTCACATTTCTCAATTTTATTAGTATTCTACTCTTTCGCACTCTACCCTGGAGTCCAGGAATTGCATAACAGCAAAGGGGGAGCTAGATTTGACAAAATTTTGGCATTTCTAAAAGTGCATATGTGCCTCACAACCACTGTAGGTATGAGGTTAGGTCTTAGACCATCTAACTAGTTAGTTATATGGTCTAAGGGTTAGGTAGGTCCCGCTATACCTAAACCTGTAGGTACCAACTACAATGTTATGGTTGTTTGCTGTATATAAAGTAAAACTACCCTCTACTATTGGTAGATATTGAAACTACCTAGGTTTTATACGTATATCAGTGGTAGGTATTCTTATTTATAAAATGAATAAGGATAAGAAATAAAGCGAAGTATAAAAGAGCTAAAATAAATAAATTTATTTGGTATGAACTAACTCTCATTCCTTTCACTACATTATTATAAAATATTTTTATCTATTTTCAATAAATATATAACAACTCCATGTTGGACATGAACCTTAGTCTTTACATCTATTTAAAAAGACAAATATTTTTTTTATTCGTATAGCGCCACCGTCAATACCTAATAATACTTTCTAGTACATTTAAAGGCACAGACGTATCACAGTTTGATGTCTATTTTTAATAGAACTTTATTACAATTTAAACATTATTTACAATCGTCATCCCAGAGAATGAATACACGAAGATACATACAGCCAATGCAAACATAACATCAATAAAATCTGTGCATGATTGACATACTGAACAACAGATGGCGCTATTTGAGACATAAATGATTCTGCTACCACTAGCTAGATGTCGTTAAAATCCTAGCCTTGCATCTCGAAATTGTCTGCCTAGTGATACGTCTTCGAGACAAGGAACTTGAACAAGATTAAAGTAGATATGTCCCATAAGTTGTGAGGCGGAGGTATTCGTGGTCTTGAGGCAATCGAAAAGCATGTCGTCGCAAACACAATGCGATTTGCTGTATATAGAATTGTTGGTGAGATTGTAGCGAGTGGAAAATGCGCGCACTTTGGTCGGACACAAGTCGTGTGTCCGGCAGCAGCGGTCCAATCGTCGGTCAGCGCCCAGGTCGTGGTAGTTCGCTGCTATGTCGCCAGTACCGCACCATTTTGTACCTGAAAGGCGATATAAAATGGTTTGGCATACCTAATATTTGAAGCAATTATTACAACCTATACACAAAGTGCTTGTAACTCTGCGAACTCAGTGTTCTGTAAACGAACACTGCATTAAGCAACTTTCGCTATGGCCGGTCCTCGGAAGGGTGATCACTTTGCGGCATTTCTATTTACAAGCGTTTCCGTGCTTCCGAAGGCACGTTAAGCCGTTGCTCCCAGTTGCCAGTAACAGAGAAGTCGTTAAGCCAAGGTAAAGGACTTAAGGGCGATTCATCCATTTCAATACGACAATAGGTTCACCACCTGTAACATGGGGCAAAATGCACATTGTGAAATGTAAGCGTATAATATATCTCTGATACCCCTTTGGAAACGCGTTAATAATATATTACCTGTGACTGAGTTAGCAATATTTAAGGTTTAGGACTGTTGATTCCATTGGAAAGTTCCATTGATGGGTCCAACGGGATTTTTTAATCCTTTTGTCTCCACTATTACGAGAATGGGTCCATCAGGATTTTGACAGTACTCGTGTCTCTATTGTTCAGAACAAGTGGAGCTATCAGGATTTATGAATATTATTGTCTCCTCTTGCTTAGATACTAGATCGACAATTGATCCAATAGGTCTCTGTGATATTTATTATCATACGTAAATAAATATAAATAAATAAATATCCATCACGCCTTATCCCCGAAGGGGTGGCAGAGGCATATTATATGCCCACTTTTCACCGTGTGTCCTGTCCCACGTAATAGGTGGTGAGCCCATTGCCGTGTTGAAAATGGACAGACGCAGGTTGTGGCTACCTGCTGTTGAAATTTTTCAAGCCGCCCATAAGGCATTCAACCAGGCTTAACGACTGCCATTTTACTGGTAACCGGGACCAACGGCTTAACGTGCCTTCCGAAGCACGGAAACGCTCGCAAATGTAAATGCCACAAAGTGGTCACCCATCCGAGGACCAGCCATAGTGAAAGTTGCGTAACTCAGTGATCGTTAACAGAACACTGAGACCGCGGGGCCACGAGCGCTTCTCCAATCCAATAGGTCTCTGTGATATTTATTATCATACGTTAGGATAATATACTTAGTTGTAATTTAATTTGTTAGTAAAATGGACGCTAATCAATACCTACGTTTTATAAGAAAAGGATGCGAGACTTGTGTAAACTTTATGGTACTTTTTTACATAGTCATCCAGACCAAAATAAACTAATATAAGTCTGTGCTATGGGTGGAAGAATTTTAGTTCATAATGGTTACGACTACAAAAATATTGAAGCACACCCATTTTTGTCTGTAATATTACACCTTAAAGACTTTTGTGTTTACAGAAACCGTAGTTATTGTATTGCTTATCTCATTATGATAATATGTTATAAATAAATAAATATCCATCACGCCTTATCCCCGAAGGGGTGGCAGAGGCATATTATATGCCCACTTTTCACCGTGTGGATTCCTGTCCCACGTAATAGGTGGTGAGCCCATTGCCGTGTTGAAATAGACAGACGCAGGTTGTGGCTACCTGCTGTTGAAATTTTTAAGCCGCCCATAAGGCCTTCAACCAGGCTTAACGACTGCCATTTTACTGGCAACCGGGACCAACGGCTTAACGTGCCTTCCGAAGCACGGAAACGCTCGCAAATGTAAATGCCACAAAGTGGTCACCCATCCGAGTACCAGCCATAGTGAAAGTTGCGTAACTCAGTGATCGTTTACAGAACACTGAGACCGCGGGGCCACGAGCGCTTCAAATGATAATATGTTACTTCATGTTATTCCCCTTGATCCTTTTTTGAAAAAAATAAATTGGATTCTTCGTCCTTAAAAACAAATGAAGATTGCAAAAAAACAAGTGAACGACGAAAAACAAGTGTAACCTAAAAAAACATTTAAATTGTAACATATTTTTGGTATCGATAGATGATATTCATCACGATACATACTTGCATATTGTCAAGCCTTTATCTCCGAAGGGGTAGGCAGAGGCATACTATACACCCACATTTCACCGTAAAAAATAAAAAATATAATGCATACGGTGAAATGTGGGCGTTTATTATGCCTCTGCCTACCCCTTCGGGGATAAAGGCGTGACAATATGCATGTATGTACCTATGTATTTCACCGTATACATTTTTGTCCCACGTAACAGGTGGTGAAGCCATTGTCCTGTTGAAGTGGACAGGAGCAGATTGTGGCGACCTGCTTTTGAAATTTTTCAAGCCGATCCTATAAGCTTAACGACTGCCATTTTTTGGCAACCGAGATCATCGGTTAAACGTGCCTTTCAATATTACCTGCCATTAGCAAAATTTTTGAAAAAATTATATTGCAACAACTACAAGCTCATTTTAATTCAAATATGCTACTACATAAAGAGCAGTATGGGTTCACAAGGGGTCGTTCTACCATTCATGCAGGTGTGACACTTCTGAATCATATATATGACGCCTGGGAGAATAGACAAGATGCTATTGGTGTATTCTGCGATCTCTCTAAAGCATTTGATTGCGTTGAACATAAAACACTATTGCGAAAACTCTTTTATTATGGTATCAAAGACTCTGCACTGGATCTTGTTGCCTCCTACTTAAATGATCGGATACAACATGTTGATGTTAATGAAATTCGCTCCTCTGGAGCATCTGTAGCTATGGGCGTACCGCAGGGATCAATTCTAGGTCCGTTTCTATTTTTAATTTATATTAACGATCTGCCATTCTATATACAGAACTTGTGCGACATTGTTCTATTTGCTGATGATACGTCACTTATTTTTAAAGTAGATCGTACGCTTACTGATTTTAACAGCGTTAATAGTTCACTTGCCCAAGTTGTAGATTGGTTTACGACCAATAATTTGCTACTAAACGCTAAGAAGACAAAATGTATCAGATTTAGCATGCCTAATGTCAGGAATTGCGGTACAAATATAACATTGAACGGTGATACCCTTCATATTGTAGAATCAACTGTATTTTTGGGGATCACTTTAGATAGCAAACTGCAATGGAACGCGCAAATAACGTGTCTTGCAGGTAAACTCAGCTCGGCAGCCTTTGCCGTTAGTAAAGTCAGGCAGCTCACTGATGTAGAAACTGCCAGGCTAGTATACTTTAGTTATTTTCATAGTGTCATGTCTTACGGCATTTTGCTGTGGGGTAAAGCAGCTGATCTACAAGTAATTTTTGTACTCCAGAAGAGAGCTATACGTGCAATATATAAATTGAGTGCTAGAGTGTCTCTTAGAGAGAAATTTAAAGAAATTGGCATTTTAACGGTTGCATCACAGTATATATTTGCAAATATCATGTTAGTTAAACAGAACATACATTTATACAATCGACACAGTGACATACATTCGATAAATACTAGAAATAAGCATAAATTAATTGGAACGCATCATCGTTTACAAAAGGTTCACGACTCTTTTGCAGGAATTGGCGTACGCCTATATAATAAAATTCCTTTAGACATTATGAACCTGCCGTTACATAAATTTAAGGCGGAAATTAAGACGCACCTTTTGAAAAGGGCTTATTACACAATTAATGATTATTTGAATGATAAAAATAAATGGAAATGAGTTGCTTGCTCTTCGCTCGAGCTATTTAGGATTCGAATGAATCTTGTATATTATCTACTTGTCTTGAACCTGCATATATATGTTGTATTTTTTTTTTACCTTATTTTTGTTTACATTGTCCAGTATAAATAATTTGAAACACCAGGCAACTAAAGGTATGGCTGCGTTTAGTCCCGGTAATAACTAATATACATAATTATATGTAATTTGACTTTGTTATTGTGTGAGCACTATGTAGACTTATTTATTATTTTGAAATTGACATGATAGTTGCTGTGTAGTTTTTGGGTATGTCATGCTCGCCTAAGTGTCCTGGCAGTGGTGGCGTATGTATCGGGTCGCCTTGTTCCCTACAATACGGTTGAATACGGCGATGGCTGATATATGCGTCATACCCGTGAACGGGTGCCGTCTGTTGGGACTGGTCAGCTCATAGCTGTTATAGCAATTGTTACAAATAATATTATTTAAATTTAAGGCAAACTAAGTTTAGTCGACTGTTCTCACATAAATTCAAAGGAACTATGTAAGTGTAATTTTAATGAACTCAACATTTATTTTGTTTTTTTTTTTTTGTATAATTTCTTTACTGTATAATTGGTCAAATATCATGTTAATCAAACTGTGTCAAATGGTGGTTAGAAAAGAGTGGCCATGAGTTTTATTGCCAGGTTCTTCCTCTGGCTCTACCTATTGCTTTGCGAATCTGGCAGTAAATGTAAATGTAGAAGCAGTAATCTTGACGTTCATAAGTGTTACTTTGTGACCTACATGAATAAAGATTTTTGATTTTTGATTTTTTTTTTGATTTTCCGAAGCACGGAAACACTCGCAAATGTAAATTCCACAAAGTGGTCACCCATCCAAGAAATGTTGCTTAACGCAGTGATCGTTTACAGAACACAGAGTCCGCGGGGCTACGAGCGCTTCATTGATAACGAATATTACAAAAATATACGAGTATTATTATTTATACAAGTCGCACACCCTTTACGTTAAAAAGCGTAGGTAGTGATTTGCGTCTATTTTACCAGCAAATTGAATTACAACTATTTAACAAATAAAACAAAACAAATTAAACACAAAAGTCTGTAAGGTGTAATATTACAGACAAAAATGGGTGTGCTTCAATATTTTTGTACATGTAACCATTATGCATTTAAATTTTACCACCCATAGCACAGACTTATATTAGTTTATTTTGGGCTGGATGACTCTATGTACAAAAGGACCATAATGTTTACACAAGTCTCCCATCCTTTTCTTTTAAAACGTAGGTATTGATTAGCCTCCATTTTACTAACAAATTAAATTACAACTATATCATCCTAAAGTATTTGATAAACATCACAGAGACCTATTGGATCAATTGTCGATCCAGTATCTAAGCAATGGGAGACAATAATATTCATAAATCCTGATAGCTCCACTTGTTTTGAACAATGGAGACACGAGTACTGTCAAAATCCTGATGGACCCATTTTCGTAATAGTGGAGACAAAAGGATTAAAAAATCCTGTTGGATCCATCAATGGAACTTTCCAATGGAACCAACAGTCCTAAACCATATTTTTATGTACCTGGTATAATTCCTTGTAGCAAGGTAAGCGGGCTGCCTCCTAGAAGGCCTGCATGTGCACCGCCCGCGTCGAGCCTGGCCCGTGCAGCTCCTCCTGTCTCCCGCCACTCTTCAGACGCAGGCTCCAAGCTGCCTTCGTCGAATACCTCTACGCCCTCCACCTGGAAAATTTAATGTTAACTGTTTATTAATATGGTACATAGGTACATAACACACGTTGGATACAGATGCATATATTCTGAATATAAGAGTTCTCTGGTATAGGTAAGTAGGTAGGAGGTAGTATCTTTATCTCTGCAGTGGCTTCAAGAGTACATCACAGGTACTCGTACGATGAAGTTGTTCAAAAATTACAGCCAGGCCTCCAACAATAGTAACTGTACAGCTATAAAATAGGGCAGTGCTTAAGTTACGTATTGTAAGCCATACCTACATTTTAAAAGAGCAGCCATTAAGTTTCTTATATTTTTTTTTAATAAAGTGGAAAAAGACACCTCGATTCGAGACAAAATATTTACCATCCACCATATTTTAGATTAAAATGACGACTAAAATATGGTGGAGAATTTCAACTTGATTCGAGACGGTTCGGGTAGTTCCGGTGGCTAGAACATTGCCCTGGTTAGGCAAAGGTCACAGGTTCAATCCCTGTCTCGAATCGAATTGTCTTTTTCCACTTTATTAAAAAGAAAGAGAAATTTAGCAAAATAATTGCTTATAAAATTTATCAATATACTGAGTGGAGTCCATTGCATCAATGTTTAAAAATGGTTGTAACACTGTTCATTGGTATCGAGTTGTTCATTAGCTCGATAGATGGCTCTGGTCATACTCTTAAAATGGCGACTAAAATATGGTGGAGAATTTATGTTAGTGAACTTAGCAGAACATTGTCCAGCAGATCAAAAAAAATGAGAGTTCTGCTCGCATGCAGTAGAGTTCTATAGTTCCTGATACCTTTTAGAAACAGTTCTAGCGTTTTTACGATAAAAAAAGACAGTTGAAAAAATGCTCTGCCAACTTCCGTAACAGATCACTTAGCAGATCATTGTCCAGCAGATCAAAAATAAATGCGAGTTCTTATCGCATGCAGCTGAGTTCTACAGTTCCTGATACATTTGAGAATTAGTTCTAGCGTTTTTACCAAAAAAAAGGCAATTGACAAAATGATCTCCCAACTTTCTGTAGCAAATCATATTGCAGCAAATCAAAAATTCGAGTGAGTTCTTCTTACATGCGAAAGAAATCTCCAGTTCCAGATACTTCAAAGGAATATATTTAATAGTTTTCAAGTTCAGAAGACAGCAGATTCTTCGTTTCAAATTTTAATAAACGGTCAGAACTCTTTCTTATTTCACAGATCCGTATCAAAACTTTAACCTAAGGCTCGATTCGAGTCCAGAAATCACGTTCAAGTCAAAAACTTACCACTCTCACTGTTTGAATAACACTAAACTTGAATGCTAGAACTCTTCGGTATTTCACAGAACCGTATTGGAACTAAACCCCAGGACTTAACTCAAGTCCAGAACTCTTTTTAAAATGCCAGCATAGCATGTTAAAACGGCCGAATAGCAGGAAAATACCATTTTCGTCATTTCAAAATTATAGGAGAAGCCAGAACACTTTCGTATTTTACAGATCCGTATCGAAACTATATCAAAGGACAAAATTCAAGTCCAGAACTCTTTTTGAAATGCCAGCAGAGCATGTTAAAACGGCCGAAAAGCAGGAAATTACCATTTTCGTCATTTCTAAATTATAGGAGAAGCCAGAACTCTTTGGCGTTTTATAGATCCATATAAAAACATTAATCTAGGATACCATTCAAGTCTAGACATCTTTTGAAAATATCAGCAGAGCACGTTGGAACGACCGAATAGTAGAAAATTACCATTTTCCTCGTTTTGAATTAATATGAATTGCCAGAACTCTTTCGTATTTTACAGATCCATATACGAACAGTATCCAAGGTCTTTGTTCAAGTCCAGAACTCTTTATAAAATGGCAGCAGAGCACGTTGGAACTGCCAAAAAATTTAAAATTACCATTTTCCTCGTTTCAAAACTATAGGAGAAGCCAGAACTCTTTGGTATCTTATAGATCCATATCGAAACTGTTATCCAGGATACAATTTGAGTTCAGAACTCTTTTGAAAATACCAGCAGAGCACGTTAGAACGGACAAAAAGTAGAAAATTACCATTTTTTTCGTTTTGAAATAATATGAAATGCTAGAAGTCTTTGGTATTTTACAGATCCATATACGAACAGTATCCAAAGACCTAATTTAAGTCCAGAACTCTTTGTAAAATGCCAGCAGAGCACGTTAGAACAGACAAAAAGTAGAAAATTACCAATTTTATCGTTTTGAATTAATATGAAATGCCAGAACTCTTTCGAATTTTACAGATCCAAACACGAACAGTATCCAAGGTGTTTTTTCAAGTCCAGAACTCTTATAAAATGCCAGCAGTGCACGTTGGAACTCTAAAAAAAATCAAAAATTACCATTTTCCTCGTTTCAAAAACATAGGACTAGCCAGAACTCTTTGGTATTACATAGATCCGTATAGTAACTTTAATCTAGGATACAATTCAAGTCCAGAACTCTTTCGAAAATGCCAGCAGAGCACGTTGGAACGGCCGAATAGTAGAAAATTACCAATTTCCTCGTTTTAAAATTATAGGAGAAGCTAGAACTTTTTAATATCTTATAGATCCATATCGAAACTGTTATCCAGGATACAATTTGAGTTCAGAACTCTTTTGAAAATACCAGCAGAGCACGTTAGAACGGACAAAAGTAGAACTTTACCATTTTTTTTGTTTTGAAATAATATGAAATGCCAGAACCCTTTCGTATTTTACAGATCCATATACGAACAGTATCCAAAGACCTAATTCAAGTCCAGAACTCTTTGTAAAATGCCAGCAGAGCACGTTAGAACGGACAAAAAGTAGAAAATTACCAATTTTTTCGTTTTGAATATTATGAAATGCCAGAACTCTTTCGAATTTTACAGATCCAAACACGAACAGTATCCAAAGACCTAATTCAAGTCCAGAAATTTTTGTAAATGCCAGCAGTGCACGTTGGAACTGACGAAAAATAGATAATTACCAATTTCCTCGTTTCAAAAATATAGGAGTAGCCAGAACTCTTTGGTATTTTATAGATCCGTATAGAAACTTTAATCTAAGATACAATTCAAGTCCAGAACTCTTTTGAAAATACAAGCAGAGCACGTTAGAACGGACAAAAAGTAGAAAATTACCAACTTTTTCGTTTTGAATTAATATGAAATGCCAGAACTCTTTAGAATTTTACAAATCCAAACACGAACAGTATCCAAAGAACTATTTCAAGTCCAGAACTCTTTTAAAAATACCAGTAGAGCATGTTAGAACGGACAAAAAGTAGAAAATTACCAATTTTTTCGTTTTGAATTAATATGAAATGCCACAACTTTTCGAATTTTACAGATCCAAACACGAACAGTATCCAAGGTCTTTATTCAAGTCCAGAACTCTTTATAAAATCCCAGCAGTGTATGTTGACAAAAAATAGAAAATTACCATTTTCCTCGTTTCAAAAACATAGGACTAGCCAGAACTCTTTGGTATTATATAGATCCGTATAGTAACTTTAATCTAGGATACAATTCAAGTCCAGAACTCTTTGTAAAATTCCAGCAGAGCACGTTGGAACTGACGAAAAATAGATAACTACCAATTTCCTCGTTTCAAAAATATAGGAGTAGCCAGAACTCTTTGGTATTTTATAGATCCGTATAGAAACTTTAATCTAAGATACAATTCAAGTCCAGAACTCATTTGAAAATACCAGCAGAGCACGTTAGAACGGACAAAAAGTAGAAAATTACCAATTTTTTCGTTTTGAAATAACATGAAATGCCAGAACTCTTACGTATTTTACAGATCCATATACGAACAGTATCCAAAGAGTTAATTCAAGTCCAGAACTCTTTGTAAAATTCCAGCAGAGCACGTTGGAACTGACGAAAAATAGATAACTACCAATTTCCTAACTAACTAACTATCTTCACGCTGTATCCCTGACGGGGTAGTCAGAGAGGACAGATCGCCAGGCTTCGCGATCCATGCATACTTCTTTCGCTTCTTCGAGATTCATCAATCGCTTCATACACGCACGTCTGGGTATCCGAGTACTTTTGACCTTTCCGTTTTTGAGCAATCTGCTCACGTGGTCTTCATATGTAAGTCTCGGCCTTCCCTGACTCCTTCTACCCTCTACTTTTGAACAATATATATTCTTCGTCAATCGTTCCTCACTCATTCGTTGGACGTGTCTAAACCAACGGAGCACGCCCTTTTCCAGCTTAACGCTGACACTTTCATTCAAACCTGCCATATTGCGTATCACTTCGTTACGTATTCGGTCGGCCAAGGTAACGCCGCACAATTTTCGAAGTGATCGCATCTCCACAGCATTCAATTTACTTTCATGCATCTGCTGACATACCCAGGTTTCACTACCGTAAAGCAAAGTTGGCACTAGCACTGCGTTATGAATCGCCATTCGTGCTTCTTTTACGATGCTTTGTCGCTTTACTAACTGGGACAAAGCACCGTTGACTTTTTTCCGGAAGCTACTCGCCGTTCTACATCCGAATCACATCTTCCATCCGCGCTAAACATACTTCCTAAATACACAATTTCATTCACTTGCTCTAGACGTTCCTGGTTTACCCTAATCTCGCATTTAGTTCTTACGTCACCTCTTTCAAATACTAGAACCTTAGTTTTACTTGCATTCAAGCGGAGACCCTTACTTTCACACCCCTCTTTCATATTAGTGACCAATGCCTGTAGGTCGGCTTCTGATGAGGCCATGAGCACCGCATCATCAGCGTACAGCAGACAGTTTACTGTAAAGTCACCCAAATTCACACCCATATTAAAATTTTCAGAAAAGTTTCAGAGAGTTTTTAGAATGATAAAGTATTAATTCGAGTTTTATGTAGGTACTTTTCTTACTTTTAGAATAATTATTTAGCGAAAGTAAAGCCTAAAAGGAGTCAGGGTAGACCAAAATTGTTTGTTGACCCAGACGTGCATGTAGGTGTGAAACGAATATGCAGGAAGCGAAAGAAGTATACAGGCATCGCGAACCCTGACGATCCGTCCTCTCCAACTCCCACGTCAGAGACAGCGTGAAGATAGTTAGTTAGTTTAGTTATTTATTTCAAATCACGGAAACTCCTTCATATAGTAAGAAAGTATAAAAATGTTCTAAGCTTTCTCTCTAAGAGGTTAAATAATTTAAACACATTGCGTGCACTTCATTCGTGTCACATAACTATAATCATGAATCATATACGTAGGTATCAACATTATCTAGACTAGATGATCTGCTATAGATTTGGCCACAGAAGCATTAAAAACATTATATTTTGACACGGCATCAGACTGATCATGATTATTAAACACACACACAACACACAAAATAATAAGCTTGATTTTCCTTTGACCATATGGAGGATAGAACGTAATTTTGCTACAGGTTAAGGACGGGTCTGAGTTTAATAACTTATGTATTTTGTAATGGATTATATCGATTGTCAAATCCAAGCATATCTAATTAAACATTGTCAATGCATTACGAAGATGAAGGCTCCAAACTAGGTTAACAACAAATTACGCAACTACTTATCTAAGCAGGATAAATTTAGCAGATTAAAAAATCCAATTCCATTTTTTATTCACTAAGGTGGACAGACAAACTCACCTTATAGAAAGTAGTAAGGATTTTTGTAGCATTAGAGAGGTGCGACACTTACGAAAAACCCTTCTTAGGCCCATTTGGATCAACCCCATACTGTAGATGTTAGGGAAAACAGGAGGTAGATCATTCCACGATTGATACGTATGTCGAAGAAAATTCCTATCGGACCGAGCGCTCCGGATGCTAAGTATGACGATGACCCTGCCTATGACGAGAGGTGCGATGATAGACACTGGTTGTGAGCATCACTACCTGCTCGACTACCATCTTAATGGAATAAAAAGGTTACAAAAGGTCCCCACCATGATCTCCGGAGCCCCAGCGATCTCACTTACCTACTGGCGTATGGATACAACAGCAGGCGCTTTTATGGGTTTGGCAAGTCAGACGCCAATCGCTCTCTACAATTCCGAAAATCAAAAATCAAACAGTAGCCTAAAAGTAATAAAAGTGGAGCCTAGCCCATATCTAGGTAGGGTTCGAATGCAAATGGGAATACTCTAAAATGAGGATGGATGCGCTCTGGATCATTTCACTGGGTCATTCTATAGTGTATATTTTATTAGCAACATGTGGGAAACAAACGAAGATGGTTTGACCACGTCGGCCCCGCCGGGTCCCAGTAAGAGGGGAAGACCTAAAAAGTGCTGGCTTGACTTAAGGGATGACATGCATGCCAATGGTCTCACTACAGGGTACAGGGCATGCCGACAACCGTGCGAAGGAGTCGCTAGACATAACTGGGACAGACGCTCGGATGACGATGATGATTGTATGGTGTATATTGTCATCAACCTCACTACTTCTAACTCCTCATAATTTCGTAACGACATATCCAAACATATTATAGTCACTCAAATCCTAGTATTCATTCGCCCTTCAATTCAAATACTAGTGACCTCAATTGCAACGATGGTTGCAATCAGACGACCGCAGTCGCGGTATGCAATCAGTGTCAACTTCATAGAATCATAACATGTTGTGTGTGTGTGTTATGTGTGTAAATTGTGTATTGTTCACGAGCGCCAACTTCATCAGTATATCCCATTGTCATATCCGCAAAATATTTGCGTGTAGGCAAGAAGCATTTTCTTCGATATTTCTTTAGATCTTGCATTATACAGACGCCCGTTTTACCGTTCCCGTTTCCCACAGGAATTTGTTCCCGGGATAAAAAGTAGCCTATGTGTTATTCTGATGTGTTAGCTATATTATTGTATAGTTTCATCAAAATGCATTCCGTAGATTTTGCGTGAAAGAGCAACAAACATCAATTCTTACAAACTTTCACGTTTATAATATTAGTAGGATTAACATTGGATGGTTGTAAGGAAGGAAGGGAGACTACTTTTCTTTATTAATACTAATCCCACCCTCATTCCCATTACTGTGACTCCTGTAAACCAGGATCTACAGCAATGACCAAAACACCAGTAAAGTTACACCGAGCTCGATCTCGGTGATGTCCCAGGAGAAGTTAGCATGTCTTGGAACCCGCAACGAAATTAATCAGAAGATAATGTGAGGAAGTAAGAAAATAACGTAATGCCTCTTCCCTCCTTTGCAAAGCGGGAGACCTGGAAAGCAACTAGGTGTCAATCCTATAGAAATAGGCAAGCACCACGGTAATACACGGGTCCTATGTGAGCTATGTTTGATTCCAGTAATATGTATGGCAGAAACGTTTAAAAGCACGAAAATTCACCCTCGATGCCACGAGATCCGCATAGTAAACTACTCCCGACGTTACTTGTAAACAATTAAGCATATTATATCGCTCATTTTGCCAAATGCTACACTCCCAAAGTATATGATGGGCGGTCTGATCATATTTGGCGTCAGCAGTTGAACACTGACAGAACGGTGACTCAACCAGCTTAAACGAATGTAATTTGCTCCTAAAGTTACCATGTCCCGTAAGAAATTGAGCAACACAGTGATCAACCTACAGCCAGGACATACCCAGGCGTTCACGAACGTCTGGGAAAAACTGGTAGAGGTGGCGCCCTTTGATGGAAGTGTTCCAACGCAGCTGCCATTCGTCTAAAAGTTCTTCACGTACATTATCACGATACAGTCTGGCAATTCTATGGCGATCTCTTTCTAACAAAAAAACCTATCATCCATGCCATCCTTAACCGAATAGTATAAAGCCGCGCGTCTCTGAATTTCGAGATCAACCGGGAAGACCCCTGCCATCACCGGCAGAGCCTCCGTGCTAACCGTCCTGTAGGCCTTGCATAAAAATATCAATGCAAGGCTTTGCAGTAACTTTAAACGTGCAGCACCAATAGTAGCCTTATCTGCCCATACCGGCGCCCCGTAACACATACAGTCTAGATAAGTGGCCCCGTAAACGACCTTCAGTGTTTTGAATGAAAGTCCCCATGTAGCAGTAGATATTCTCGACAACGCATAAAAGCTATTTTTAGCCTTTTCACCTACAGTTTTTATGTGCTCAACGAATGCAAAATTTCTCTCTAATATCAATGTTTTGTTGGGTGCAAAAAATAACCCATTTCGTACGCCCCACTCCGCAAAGACGCGCAAACACGTGTGGGCCAAGCTCTCGAGTCCCGCACGAGTATTCGAATGAACGAGCAACATACCGTCATCGGCGTATCCTGTCATTGAACAGCCCTCCGGTAGTTGTAAACTGAAAAAGTCATCAAATCCTAAGTTCCACAAGTGTGGGCCTAGCACAGACCCCTGAGGACAGCCTATTGTTAACGTTTTGGTAGCAGAATAATGACCTAATTTTAAAGTTGTTGTACCTTGTGAAAAATATGAATAAATAAGAGAGTAAATATTTCTATAGCAACCGCGAGACTTTAATTTCATTAATAGCATTGGCCACCAAGCGTTATCGAAAGCCCCGGAAATATCTAGGAAGATGGCCAGCACATATTGAGAAACCGATGAAGTGACAATCTTTCGCACTGATATCGCTGCGTTAATAGTAAATTTTCCTACTGTAAATCTAAATTGATATTCGTGAAATTTAATACCGCCTGGCAGGAGCCGGGGTACTATGAGACGCTCTAAAAGCTTTCCCAAGGAGGGCAACAATGTGATCGGTCGGTACGACTTAGGGTCATCTGGCGGCTTGTCGCCTTTTTTAGGAATAATCCGAATATAGCCACATCGCCAAATACGGGGGAACACTCCCTCGTAAATACTCGTACATCGGTTAAAAACATTTCATATTACTTCACCCGACAGCTTGCAAGTCTCCTTTATCATTTTGTTAGATATTTTATCGTCACCCGACGCCTTACCTATGGACAACGACCTAACAATTTCGAGGAACTCATCAGAAGTTGGTAGGTCTGACTGGGGTGAGTATGGTGGCTCAAGAGCCTACTGTCTTATCTGTCGGTGATAATCACTATCGTTCTCCGAGCAGTCGTCGGGTATAAGAGAATCCAAGAGGTAATCCGCTGTTTCCTTCAGACCTATAGTATGCGAGTTGTTAATTTTGATATTTCGTACATAACAGAACGGTTAGCCCTAAACTCATGGTATATATGCGACCACGGACCCTCAGCTTCCAGCCCATGCACTAGTTTACGTAGCAAATTACCCATTGATTTTTCAAGAGCCGCCCTGTAATGGGACCTGGCAACTCTAAGAGCAATTAAAGCGCTATTGTATTCCGCACCGGCACTAATTTTATGCTTTTTAAAATAATTTATTTTTCTACGAGCTCTCCGGAAACGCCTTCGAAGCTCAGCTAAACGATCACTCCACCAATCGCATCTCTGAGTGTTGTTAATAGATCCACGACCAATGGCCACGTCGGCACAGTACGTAAAAGTTTCTGACATTAACGAAGCACTCTCTTCGACAGACAGGTTACCACGACCAAAATCTTTAGCGTGAACAGCAAACAGAGAACCAAAGAGCTCCCAGTTTGCGCCCCTTGAAATTACAAGTAGTACTTTGCGCCTCTCGTGCATCACCGGGTGAGAGCTTGTAAACGATTAGACGATGGTCACTACAGGACGCATCCGGGAGGACACGCCATTCGGATATCGAGACGTCGCCGCGTGAAAGCGTCACGTCAATAGAAGACTCACCCATAGGGCCGCAAAAAGTAGGTGGTGCATTGGGACAATTGTCTATAGATAAATTTATTTCTGCAATGAATTCTTCGACGGCACAGCGCCGGTCCCTATCGAATACACGTAGTTTGCCATACCATAATGTAGAAGAGGCATTGACATCAGCGCCTATGGTTATTCTTTGAACCGGAAGAGACTGCAGGACGTGACGAAGATGGTGTAAGTGAGGATCGATATGATGTAAATATTGAAAGTAGCAGCTTACAACAAACACCCTATAGGCCGAGGAAGTAACCTCAGCAACAGCACAATGAGATATCATGAGGTTGCTCAAAGATGTTACAGTAGAATTTGTACTAGAAACATAAATCCCAGCTCGTGCCTTGGCATGTAATTGTACCACTCTGTTACGCAATGACAATGTCTAATTTGTTCTCTATTACTAGGCGGTCCAGTTCCGCCGTGGCTGCCCTATCGTTGTGTAAATTAAGCTGTCCTATAATTAAATTTTTCATGTTCCAAGATTTTTTTTTATTAAATGAAACAACTACAGGAAGTTTGTGCTCAGAATGAGCTGCTGCAGTCTACGCTTATAGGTATGACACTCCCGAGAGCCGCAACGGTGGTCATGGGGCTTTTTAAACCTTTTGCAGGTTATACAGATGGGTTTAAAATCAGGACTGTCTTTATGTGGACATGCTCGTGTATCATGTTCCTCGCCGCAATTAGCACAGCTGGGTGACTTGCTGGTACAAAATTTGTGAACATGACCGTATTATTGACAGTTCATACAACGCACTACGTCATCGATAAATCTACAAGTGGTCCAATCAATAAATAATTTATCCTTCGTGGCCACCAAATGATTCCGGATCTCCAGCTCCAGCTCCAAACCCACCCACGAACGACCGTTAGCTAATCGACGCCTACGAACTATTTCGGAATTCTTAAAGTCCTCCTCGCTAATTTTTTATTCGTCCTTAATGTGTTGGCGATATAATTGAGGCTCTAATAAAGTCATGGTCTTCCATAGACCCAGGAACATCTTTAACTAGGATTCGCGGTTTACAACCCTTGGGGTTTTCTAAGCACAAGCCCGCCGATTTGATTGCGTCCATTGACTGCAACTTCTTGAGTTGATTTTTTTTTTTACATTTTAACTGATTGTACCCGTTTGTTTACATCTTCGGGTGTTTGGAAAACCGGAGACATTCTACTAAAAAGTAGCTTTGCCGGTGGCGACCTTATAGTAGCACATTATAGTAGCGTTTACCTCCCTCTATCGGGAGGTTCATCTCGCAAGGGCATTATTTTATAACACTAATTTTAAAGCACAAATAAAAAACAGTGTCTAAATAAGGTGTAAACAATAAAATTATCGGCGCAACTTAATTCACTGATACCCACACTTTTTTTAAAAAAAATTAAATTAAAAAAATTATTACTATTCACGAGCTGGGAAAATAAAGTTTAAAAGAAAGAAAAAATAATAAAATTACGGAGCGATCGCACAGACCCGCTTGCTCAACAAGAGCGAGAGGGAAGAGTGAGAGAGGGAGACAATTATAGCAGCTCCGCGCTCAAATGAGATGGATCTGGGATCAATTGGTCAAAGTACAATGAATGGACAGAATGAGAAGTTTTTTTTCAGCCAAGCCTTTATTCTCGAAGGGGAGGCATACTATGGGCCCACATTTCACCGTAAACACTTTCGTCCCACGTAAACAGGCACAGCAGGTTGTGGCGACCTGTTGCTGGAATTTTTCAGGATGTCCAAAGCTTTTACCTTGGCATAATCACTACCATGGAACTGGCAACCGGGACCAATGTCTTAACTTAAGATCTGAAGTACGGAAACGCTCGTAAATGAAAATACCATAAGCAATCACCAATCCGAGGACCAGCCGTTGCAAAAGTTGCTTAACCCAGTGATCGTTTACTGAACATTTAGTTAGCAGGGCTACGAGCGCTTCTTCTGTACCAGAAGTGATAGTTTAAAATCTTATTTAAAGTTGAGGAATTGACAATAAAGAAAAAGCACATCTATCCTTAGGTACACTTAGACGATTTTAGTGTGTTAGATACTTTCTGGTACAAATCGAAGAAAAATACGGATGCAAGCTCCACTTGGCACGGATGAGGAATGAAAATAGCGGCCAATTTAGGTGTGTGCGCGCAATTAAAAAGTATAGCGTGTCACTTTTGATGCAAGTGTAATGGCGGCAAATTAACTACATTTTGTTAAGATAATTGATATTCCGACCATCTGGATACTATTTGATGCTCGCGGCTCCGAACGCGTGGTGAAGTGTTCCAGGTTCCGTTTCCCACAGAAACTTTTCCCCGGGATAAAAATTAGCCTATGTGTTATTCTGATGTGCAAGCTATATTATTGTAAACTTTCATCAAAATCCATTCCGTAGATTTTGCATGAAAGAGTAAAAAACATCCATACTTACAAACTTTCGCGTTTATAATATTAGTTGGATTTCGTCCATACTTCTTTAATGTTTGTGCTTATGGGTTATTTTTTGTATGATTTTACAACAGTTCAACAAATTCAACGTGCATGTATAAAATGATTAATGAATCTACAGGAAGAAAAAGAAGTATGCATGGATCGCGAAGCCTGGCAATTTGTCCTCTCTGACTCTCCGGCAGGGATAGGTACAGCGTGAAAATATTCAACCATTAAAGTCGACTACGAGTGACGAATGAGCCGTTACAGAAGATTTGGATTATTTTAATGAATAAGTACCTACTACGAGTATCCAAATTTACCCATCCAGTATTTAAGTTAATGACTAGTTAGCTGTGGGTTTATGCGGTAATAGAAATTCCTACGGAAAGAGTCTAAGTTATAAAATCACTAGGTGACACCTCCGGCTTCGCCCGAGACGTATTTCGAACTCCCGAAATACTCCCGACTCAGCTATTTATTTATTTTTATTTATTTATTAGTTCATGTACACACTAATAATAAAGAAAATAACAGTATGTGGAAACATAGGTACAATGGTACTGCTTATTTCTATAAGAAATATCTCCCAGCAGACCGGCGAGAAGAGAACGCGAAGATATAAAAAGACAAGTAAAAGTGTGTAAATGGAAGAGTAGGATTTAATTAACACACATATCTAAGAGCGCAGTATAAACAAATAATTTATCAATTAACTTAAATACTTACAAATATATGAAATATCAATAAACTTACATATAAAATATTGTGGGACAATATAATATAATAATAATATAATATTGTGGGACACTTTCCACACAGCGCCAGCTAGCCCAAAGTAAGCTAATATTAGCTTGTGTTATGGGATCTAGATAACTGATAAACATACTTATATATTTCTAATTACATACATATTATAGATAAATAACACCCAGACACAGAATAAACCATCGTGCTCATCACACAAAGTTTTATCCTGGGTGGGAATCGAACCCACGACCTCTTGCGTAGCAGTCGGATGCACTCCCACCGCGCCACAGAGGCAGTCAAATGGCAGTCAAAAATATAAATAATTGCGTTTACAGTAAAGAGATATAGTGTTCTAATGCTACGCTTATAAATTCTACAATAATGCAAAAAAAATTGCCCGATCTATCGAAATTTATGACTACTGCTGCGCTCTCCAGGGTAGTAGCGTGATGGTATATAGCCTATAGCCTTCCTCGATAAATGGACTATCTAACACAAAAAGAATTTGTCAAATCGTACCTGTAAGTTCCTGAGATAGAAACTAACAAACAAACAGATTCTTCAGCTTTAAATAATTAGTATAGATAAAAAAATCGCTACGATACCATTACGTTTTCAAAGTCTAATAGAGTATCTTCAGATCTAATCATTATTCTACCAAGGATTCCACCATGATCTATATCTATGGCCCACACCAACTTCAACTAAGTAAGTACCAATCGAAGATGAAAAGTTCTTGCGCAGTTGCTCAATGGCGGCGGATTTGAAGGTAGTGACGCCCAAAAGTAATAAAAGTTTTCCTGATATGTGTATGAGATGATTTAACGCTAGATTCATGGTACTCTTACCTGTTGACACTGTGCCATGAGCTTTACCATTTGTGCGAATTTGACGCCCAGCGGTCGGTTGATCTGGCTCAGCTGCCGCAGAAGACGCGCCGTGTCATCCTCGTTACTGAAAATGTCAAAATATTCAGTTAACAATAGATAGATAGATATAGACCACAAAGCGCAACAAAGTCTTGAATAATTTTACTCTTTAAATAGATAATAATTTTAAATAAATACCTTCACGCCGTCTAGCCCCAATATATATTATACCTATCTAGTGAACACCCAAATTTCTAACATATGCGTATTACACAAATATGGTTTTGCTAAAGGGGATCCCAAATCAAACATTATTAGTTTAATATTTTTGTTATTGTTGATTTTCATATCAAGTGATGAAATAATTTCCAAAAACATTGATACCAAAAAAAAGTTTCATTAAAATCAATTCATAAAAACGGACTGACCGCGTAACAAACATACAAAAACATACAGTCGAATCGATAACTTTCTTATTTTATGAAATCGGTTAAAAATTTAATATGTGGTATTACTTAATAACATTAATTTGATTTCTCAAAAATTTCTACACGTTTATGTGGTCGCAATTAATTAGGAATGTACATTAGGTTAAGGTACTTTGAATTACAAAGTAGGTAGGAACCTGTATTTTTGAATTCAGTAAGTAAATATAACGACAATATCAAGGCCTAATTTCTCTTCTTATTTAAATTACATTTTAGGATTAATTTCTCATCCATGCTACGAGGATATCCGCTCCTATAAGATTACATCTGAATTGACAAAGACTGGTTTCTTGAAATCGGACATCGCGTGGTGAAAGTGACGAGCCGCTGGCACTGACTGGCTCTAGTTGTTATTTGTTATGCAATGGCCCTGAACTGGGTTTATTTGTGTGGTGTTAACTTCGATGATCAAAGTCAAGGTGGTAAGCGCTCTTTGTACAGTCTAGTTAATATTATAAGTACTAGTACTTTGCCGTGCAAGGAAAATAAAAAAAAATGTTATAAGATACTTGTGCCGCACCTCTGGTGTTGCAAACGTACATAAGCTACGGTGACCACTTTCCATGGTCAAAATTGTACTGGTGGCTTTCTATTGAGGGACGATTACGATTCTTTTCTGACGCGATTGAAATTGCAATAGACTTGGCCCCCTGAACTTTTTTTGGCCGATCTAACGTCACTGTGCTTAGTATGATGCAAAACTTTATTGAAGACATAATTGCCACTATTTAGATAATTCTGTGTCTCCCTTTCCACAAATCCCAACAAAAACCTGCATCAGAATGAAAGAGGTCGCGCGGATGAACATCAAGAGTTTATGACTCAGGACACGTTATTTAATTCCTATTGTAGGGCATTCATAGCGGCGCGCGTATTGTGTTTGAATACGTATGACCGATATATAAACGTTAATCGTATTTTCTAGAAGCTTACTCAAATCTAGATCCTTCATCTTAATGTATTATTTGGTACCTTTTTGGTAAATATAAAATTTTTAAAACTTAATCATCTTTAACTAACTAAACTAACTATCTTCACGCTGTATCCCTGACGGGATAGTCAGAGAGGACAGATCGCCAGGCTTCGCGATCCATGCATACTTCTTTCGCTTCTTCGAGATTCATCAATCGCTTCATACACGCACGTCTGGGTATCCGAGTACTTTTGACCTTTCCGTTTTTGAGCAATCTGCTCACGTGGTCTTCATATTATATAATATATATTATATTATTATTATCTTTATATTATATTATATATTTCATATTCTTTCTTAATCATCTTTCATTATTAAAAACACCAATTGCTACCCATTTCTCATAATTATGTTCCTTGACAACGTCATCCAAAGGTTGCCTTAAGAGATTTCTCTTTAGCGATCCAGTTTGTACGCCCTTTATATGAGTGTATATAAATCTGTGTGCAATAAAGTTTACTCTATTCTATTAATTCCAGCTATTTTCAAAGCCTACCTGGATTTGGATCCTGGTTTCAACATTATTTGGAAGCTTTGAGCAGTTAACTTTGGCTTTTTTTTGGTATACATACATACATATTTATCACGCCGTTATCCCCGAAAGGGTAGGCAGAGGCATTCTATAAGCCCACATTTGACAGTATGCATTTTTGTTCCACGTAACAGTTGGTGAGCCCATTGCCGTTCTTCAGGGGGTGGGGAGGCAAAAAGCGGTACCCTGTCTCTACGAGACACTTTTGTTTTATGTGTCAGCCCTAGCATTGAAAGGTTTCCACATTACGACAGTAAGCCAAAGAACTGGATTCCGCGCACGCGCTGGTGAGTTTATTGGATTATTATAGTGTCCCTGCATACTGCGTTTACATAATAGTTCGTAAGAGACTAGGGTTAATATATAACAGAAAAATGAGTTTGGTTTGTCGTCAATCTGATGGAATATCATGGCAACATCTAGCGCATTGAGGGTCACTTTCACACTCCACAAGACAAGTGAACTGCCTTTCTTAAACTGGCAGCCCACTGATGTGCATCTTCATGCGTCCAACCCGGATTGTAAGAAGAGGGAAAAAATCCATGTATCGACAGATCTTTCAAATCGCTCAGTTCTGGCGTTGTTTAACGGCGTTGTTCTTGCGTTGGCGTTTTTGGTTTTAAATGGTTTTGAAGTGTTGTGTGTTCAATTAGTAACTAAGTATGTGACGGAGATTAAAATTTAAAGGACTGCCTTAAGGAGCTCTGCATTTGTCACATTGCAATTATAGCTACAGAAGAACCGCCTGCATTGGCAAAGCCTCGTTTTACGGTGACGGGTGCATTAGAGCCCTACCGAGACCTTCTGGGCAACAGCTAACATCACCAGCAACAGACCTGCTAACTAAAGAAGTCCTGGTGAACAGAAGAAAAACTAGAAACAAGTCTCTGTGCCAACCCATCCATCAACCGTGGTACAGTACTTAGTAAGACTAATTACTCTCCCAAAATAATTGGGAGACGCCTATGTCTAGTAGTGGACTATCATTTTTGTATATTGAGTATAACGGATTTATGGTTTGTTCTCTATGGTTTTCTTGGAGATTAAATGGCGATCACATCGAAGTACAAATTACTCATAGTTTTATTGAAGATAAATCACTGTCGACGAGCACACATGGGAATCAAGAGCAATGGAACAGATATTGTTTTGCCTTTTTTTTTAATAAGTAACAACTATTCCTCAACACAGTAATTATCGATGTGCACGCGCATCCGACGCGCTTCATGCGGCACGGTTCCGCGACAGAAAAGAAAATAATCATGAGGAAATACTGTTAACTGCATCCATGAATAATTATTAACGTTAAGAATTATATAACAATTAGGCTCGAAGATCTATGGCCATTCTAACATCTAGACTTTGTCATTATCAAATAACAGTCAACTACTGGACACAGATCTCTTCCAAATTGATTTATTCATTTACTTAGTAGACAAAACAGAAACTTAACAATGATGTATAATTTACCAAACAAAATATCAGTTCTCAGCATGAAGTAATTTATGACACGTGCAATAAGTGTTACAATTTGAACACAATAATAATTACAATATAAGCACCCGTCACCATAAAACGAGGCCTTGCCGAACAGGCAGCTCAATATGACAAATGCAAAGTTCCTTAGGGCAGTCCTTTCCATATTTATTTTTTCTCACATAATATAACGTTAGGGGCCGTATTCCAGAGCGTTTTTTAATACTCAATAAGCGCTTGAGGCTAGTTTTTGCCTTATAAATACTACTCTAAGGGTGTCATGAGTATTAAGAAACGTTCTGAAATACGGCCCTAAGAGTAGGTAATACTTAATTCTGGTACATTTTTTGTTTTTACGGGAGAGACTGGTACTTGTAAGAGACCTGTGTGACAGATTACTAACCTCTCTAGTCTCAACACAAGGGCTATAATGCTCAAGTGGTTTAGTCCTTTTCTTCACCATGAGTTTGTCCATTAGTCAGTGGGTACACCACTCTCAGATTAGACTGGTTTGGGCCGCAAAGATCTCGTTAAAGCCTTCCACATATATCACAATAAGCCATTTTAATAAATCAATAAGTCCTAAGACTACCCCGTCAGGGATTCAGCGTGAAGATAGTTTAGTTTTTTAGTTTAGTTTTTAGTCCATAAAAAGCAGGCTTTAATTTAAAGCGCCTGGTAATCGCTTCATCTGTGAGGAAATATTACAGCTAAGTACACAATATACCTAAAATAAACCACACTACGAGTATAACCATTTTCTAATTTACATGAAAATTCCAGAATTTAGGAAGGTTGAATTGAAGTGATAGTTCTTCCACGTTGAACTTTTAATTCCACGTCTACTTCTGCATGACATTGTCTTGCTTGTAATAATTGTCTTTAATTACCTTAGTATCCAATTAATAGGCAAACTTTGTTATTTGAAGTAGAGATAGTCGATTTCTTGACTTAATACAACTCAATAAATCAAAAGCCGGTTGGAAAAACTAAGTTACAACAATGGCGCTGTGTGTGAAGATATAACACTTAAGCGAGATGGCACAGTATAGAAAATGTACTTTCTAAACTTTGCTAGTTTTCACACTAACAGTCTGACACACTTGAAAACTATAGCTGATTAACGGCTTGCTCACACGTATAATAATATAATCCTATATTAGTCTTAGGACTTATATTATAAAGCTAAGAGTTTGTTTGTTTGTTTGAACGCGCTAATCTCAGGAACTACTAGTCGGATTTGAAAAACTCTTTTTATGTTAGATAGCCCATTTCCCATTTATCAAGGAAGGCTAAATGCTATATATCATCACGCTACTACCCTGGAGAGCGGAGCAGTAGTCATAAATGTCGACAAATCGGATAATTGTTTATGCATTGTGTAGAATTTATAAGCGACGGAATTAAATAATGGTCGTTTTCAATATTTTAAATAGTGTATGACATTTTGTAAGCGCCGTTAAAATGGTCTATGCAAAATAAAGATATTTTTATTTATTTATTTATTTATTTATTTAAATAGGTGCGACGGGAGTTCGAAGTATGTCACGGGCGAAGCCGGGGGGGTCACCTAGTGATTCTATAACTCGGAGTCTTTCCGTAGGACTTGCTATTACTGTATAAACCCACAGCTAACAAGTCATTAACTTAAATACTGGACGGATAAATTTGAATACTCGTAGTACCTATTCTTTAAAATAATCCAAGTCTTCTGTAACGGCGCTTTCGTCACACGTCGTCGACTTTAATTGATGAATTTGTTCACGCTGTACCTTTTCCTGACGGAGTAGTCAGAGAGGACAAATCGCCAGGCTTCGCGATCCATGCATAGGTACTTCTTTCGCTTCTCGCAGATTCATGAATCAATTCATACATACACGTGGAATTTGTTGAAATGTTGTAAAATTATACAAAAAGCCAGGGGGATCACCTAGTGCAGAATAAAGCGCATGTTAGTATTGTTGTTGTGTGTATGTAATATAATATATTATTATGGTGATTACATACACAGTACACACTACACACAACTTTCTTATAGATACCATATTATGGAATCTATAAGAAAGTTTGAAACGAACTAGGCTGTCTCGTATAACTTAAACTGTTAGTTTATGAGTTCTCAAAGTCGTTATAATCATACTGACATTATATCCAATTATCATGTACTAGATGACCGTATGTGATAATTGGAATTTAAATAATTTCTACAATAATGCATTAAAATTTGCCCGATTTGTCGACATTTATGACTACTGCTCCGCTCTCCATGGAAGTAGCGTGATGATATATAGCTTATAGCCTTCCTTGATAAATGGACTATATACCATTAAAATATTTTTTTAATCCGACCAGTAGTTCCTGAGATTAGCGCGTTCAAACAAACAAAGAAACTCTTCAGCTTTATAATATTAGTTTAGATGAATTGAAACAAAAACTAAAATAACAAATAACTATCTTCACGCTGTATCCCTGACGGGGTAGTCAGAAAGGACAGATCGCCAGGCTTTGCGATCCATGCATACTTCGGTGTATGAAGCGATTGATGAATCTCGACGAAGCGAAAGAAGTATGCATAGATGAATTGAATTGAATTAATAATCTACTTAAACCGTGAAAGAAATTAGCTCAAATTTAAAATATAGTTAGATGGTTTCTTCACTAGCTATTTTCTCATTGTATCCCTGACGAAATAGTCAGGACAGATAGCCAGGCATCGCAATTCATGATACTTCTTTCGCTTCCTGCAGATTCATTAATCGCTTCATACATGCACTCCTGGATATCCGAGTACTTTTGACTTTACTGTTGTTGAGCAATCTGCTCACGTAGTGTAATATATGTCGTAGGCTTCCACTAAGATAGGAATTTTGTCGAAAAGACCCAGTCAAGGTGGACAAACCTACCTACATTGAAAGGTTAACGTATGCAGCGCAGTAGCGCAACATAATATAAAACATAGGGTGTCTCTGCACCCAAAGGTCAAATGACAGTACTCGCTTTCCAGTCTGTGTAATGGTGGTGATATGCTCTATTTATGTGATCGCTAAGGATGGCTATAAAGAACTCTTGCGCATGCACGCAGCGGGCCGGGACTACTATTGACAAACCGTAGAAAGGAACCAGAATCACTGTTTTTAGCTGTCAAAATGTTAGTAGACTATCAAAAATGCAACTGACTATCGGCCACAGGCGCAGTACGTGTTAGTAGAACTTGTCGGCTGACCGATAGAAGTCTATTGGAGTACGATTTGTAATAGTAGACTACGAAAAAAAATCAAATTTGTACCGGTGGCTTTCTATTGAGCAACAATTACGATTCTTTTCTGACGCGATTGAAATAGTAGACTTGGCCCCCAGAAGTACGGTGTACCTAACTGCAGTTTGTCATTTCAACACGGTAGGAAACATCAATTATTATCACTGCTGTTATTTAGCAATGCAGGTATTACTTGATTACACGGCTATGCTGCTGATTACTGTATAAATGCTAGCATTGAAACATCTCAAGAAAAAATCCTCATACGCTTCTCGTAGCCTATTGCTAGTTAATGAAAGCTAGAACTTAACATTCATCCATGGGTTAACAGAAGTTAACAAAAATTATTTATTTTTTTATTTTAAAGAAAATTAGTAAAGTGACAAAGCATCGTAAAAGAAGTGACTCGCGATTGTGCTAGTGCCAACGTTGCTTTTCGGCAGCGAAGATGCATGAAAGTAAGTTGAATGCTGTGGAGATGCGAGCATTTCGTAAATTGTGCAGCGTAACCTTGACCGACCGAATACGTGACGAAGTGATACGCAATATGGCAGGTTTGAATAAAAGTGTCAGCGTTAAACTGGAAAAGGGCATGCTCTTCGCGTCGGTTGGACACGTCCAACGAATGAGTGAGGAACGATTGACGAAGAATATTATATTGTGCGAAAGTAGAAGGCAGAAGAAGTCAGGGTAGGCCAAGACTTACATATGAAGACCACGTGAGCAGAATGCTCAAAAACGGAAAAGTCAAAGTACTCGTATACCCGGAGCATGTATGAAGCGATTAATGAATCTACAGGAAGCGAAAGAAGTATGCATGGATCGCAATGCCTGACGATCTATCCTCTCTGACTAGACTACCCCGTCAGGGATACAGCGAAAAGATATAAAGAAATGCACTTCTTCTAAAAGAATTTCCACGCGGCATTTGTTTATATTTTTATTATGATTTTTTCTTGCCTAAGATTAAAACCTGTAAAGTTTTGATTTCATGCATACATTTCGAAATTATATGAACATATTGTTGTCCGTCATAGGTCGAAATTATATGAACATATTGTTGTCCGTCATAGGTCGAAATTATATGAACATATTGTTGTCCGTCATAGGTCGAAATTCGTAAAAATTTTAACAAACTTTTGCGGTCCATCAGTTCGCGCTATTTCCTTAAAACGGATACAAAGTTTTCGCTTCACCTAATTCAAATAGATTTATTATAAATCTTTTACATATATCATAGAGATTACAACTACACACGATTTGAATAGCCAGACGACCGTGCAGGTTGCAGCAATTACAAACTATTTGTAAGCGTTTAGTGCAGTTGAGCAGCATCGTAGGTTGTTCTATGCGCAAACGCCTTTGTTATCCTTGAGCCACATTTAACGTCAATGTTTCACAAGCCATCAAAATTGCTAGAGGTCGTTGGCTTGTGGTCATGAATATAGTGATAGGCAATAAAGCGTTAGTACTAAATAACAAAGATCAAACTAGATACTGTTCAGGTTTCAGATAGTAAAAAAATATTGCAATCCAGTTTCCTTGTATATTCTATCTCATCCGGCTCAACTCCACTACCTACTGAGTGTGAGGGGATCCCACCGAAACTTTTGGGATCCAAGCCAATAGCACCTGCTGGGGTACTTGTACCCTCATGACATGACGAGTAATCTACTTACAGGTGGATCTACTACGGATTTTCTTTCCAATTTCGACACAGCTAAATCAATTATTAAAAGCGGTGAAGGGTGTACACGGTTCATACCTTCTCCTTCTGCCTTTTTTTTACTTACACACTTTTACTTGTTCTTTCCCTACTTATTCACGTTCTCCTCTCGCCGGTCTGCTGGCAGATATTTCTCATAGAAATAAGCAGTACCATTGTACCTATGACTCCTTATTTTGTCTTTGTTGTATTCTTAGTGTGTACATAAATAAATAAATAAATAAATAAATAAATAACAATAGGTACCTAATAAAGCCGTATTAACCAAACCAAAGATATACATCTAAGGGTAGCGTCAGCAGGAAACTCTATAAATCGTGCTGGATGTTCCTGGAATAGTTACAAGCATACGAGTGTGTTGAACACATGACAAATACAGTACTACGACTACCAATAAGCGCAGATAAGACAACTGGTTACTAGGTACATTGTAAGACAAATGCGCTGTAGCAAAACATCCTTTTGTACCGTAAAGTTTTTGCACAAATTGCACAATATAGAGAAGTGTTCTCAAGCACATGCCAACCAAAACAGGGCAATTCAAAAAATAAAATTTTAAAACGAACAAATAGCAAAAAATATAACCAACAGAACTTTTAAAACAATTAGTGCAAAAGTAAAATAAAACTTAAGCGAATCCTTTTGTTTCTGGCTATCCATGATTAGGATATTTATTCTTCTTACTTATGAAATAAGAGTACTCTTTACAACTTTCCTCAATAAATAACAACAGTTTATCAAATGCGATGCTCACGTGCGGGAATAGTCACATTTGCGAGACAGCAATTTACATGATGGTGGCATATAAAAGGTAACCAGTCGAGGTATAAAATAGTGGCAAACGTTTTTATACAACCAATTTTTTGAATAAACGAATCTAACTAACTAACTATCTTCACGCTGTATTCCTGACGGGGTAGTCAGAGAGAACAGATCGCCAGGCCTCGCGATCCATGCATACTTCTTTCGCTTCTTTAAGATTTATCAATCGCTTCATACAAGTACGTCTGGGTATCCGAGTACTTTTGACCTTTCCGTTTTTAGCAATCTGCTCACGTGGTCTTCATATGTAAGTCTCGGCCTACCCTGACTTCTTCTACCTTCTACTTTCGCACAATATATATTCTTCGTCAATCGTTCCTCACTCATTCATAGGACGTCCAGTATAATAGCAAGAGTGTGAAATGCATTAATAAAATTGCATATTGTCTACGTGAATAATATATACGTAATCTAAAATTGTATACGTGTCTAAACCAACGGAGCACGCCCTTTTCCAGCTTAACGCTGACACTTTCATTCAAACCTGCCATATTGCGTATCACTTCGTTACGTATTCGGTCGGTCAAAGTAACGCTGCACAATTTTCGAAGTGATCGCATCTCCACAGCATTCAATTTACTTTCATGCATCTGCTGACATACCCAGGTTTCGCTACCGTAAAGCAAAATTGGCACTAGCACTGCGTTATGAATTGCCAGTCGTCATCAATCCGCCAATCAATCAATGAAAACTGAATGAATTAAATGAAGAATGAATGAAGCTTTATGTGCACTTCGACGAGAATTGAAATTCAATTCTGACCTTAAATAGTACATTTATTATGAGGTAAAATAGCCCATTTTATGATTACAGAAACATAAACTATTATTATATATTAGGTAGATTCATATGCAATAAACTAAATAAAAAATCTTGCGGTTAATCAACAAACACCAATGATGAAAGCCGGGTCTTCAAGGTTATCCTCTCCTAGCATTCATTACCACTTATTTATTTGCAGGGTCATGATGCCATCAGTACCTAGAATAATAATTTGGCTATCCACACACAAATTGATTAATTTGAAAGCAATAGGTGATTGTTTATTACAGCTGTCGTGACCTCTAAGGTAGATAGTCCATTCCATGTAAGCCTGGCCGGCCCCTTCTCTGTTATTCACTGTTTATACTTATGGTATTTCCAATTTAATTATGATTCACACACAGTCGTCAATTTCCAGCAATAGGGTACTAAAAATATTAAGTGAGGTTAAGCCTTGCAACATTTATTAATTTTATTCAAAGTCTCATTGGGTGTAACGAATAAATTGAAGCAACAAATTATTATTGGACATTAAAATGTCATATCCAGGAAATTCACAAAAATGCTTTCGTGTGTCATCGCGGCAATGTTGTCAGATACGTCCAGTACGAAGTATAGCATAGCAAGCATAGCATAGCATAGCATAGCAAGAATAATGACGCTATCTGTGTTTGGTACACTTCAAGTTCATATTGTTTCGCCGGCGGACTAGTGAACAACTTTAAACGTCATTTTCTGGACCTTGGGAACGTTTTCAGCAGGCTGAAAAGCGGTTTCAGGCCGTTTCCGAGGAGGCTCTATCGCATATCAAATTATTCAAATTTCATGTTTTCAGTTTGTTTCAGGCCACTCCCTATCACATGCCATCATAACCTGAAAACCCTTTTTCAGGCGTTTTGGACCTTTGAAACCCACTTCAGTATATAGCGTAATTTCATGAAAGAGTGACAAGGATAGCAGTATTAGAAAGAGAGAGTTACATTCAGAATATTCCAGAGCTATTAGACAGGGATAGCACTATTAAAAAGTAATAGTTAGACCAAGAACATTCTAGAACTATGTGATAGAGATAGCACCAGAACGGACAGCAATAGGTTGAGAACCTTCCGGCACATACCGAAGGAGCAACTAGTATCGTGTGGAACATTCTAGAGATGCACCCGATTGTAGGTACCGAACGAATTCTCCCGAATATTCCAGAACATTACTAGGCGTATATAAAGGGCCGAGCTAGCGGCTACAGGACAGTCTCCTTTGAGGAAGCGAACAGTGCGAATCGAAGTGATCGAAGCTAAATAGTGCGATACTGTTACAGTGCAATTATCTAAGCGAAGAATTTGTGTTTAGTGTGTTTAGTGGCATTTATTAGTTTTAGTTTTATTTAGAGTAATTAAAGTGTTTCTTTTAAATTTGTGGTATTAGTGCAATTCCTATTAGTACCCACCCTACGAACGTAACAATATGTAAGGTTTTAATAATAAAAGAAGTAATGATACTTATGATAAAAAGAAAGGTTTACCGTAAATGGACAGCACAATTCTGGGTTAAATTGACTCTGTAGTTTAGCATCATAATTCCAATGATTCCTAGATATATGGGTTCACTTCCCTTTATTACATGGGCGTACCCAGGAGGTGCAGCTGCCCCCCCCCCCCCCCCATCCCCCTGGACTTGGTTTAGTCTCCTACTTTTGTCGATTATAGTAGAAAAATAACTTAGTGCCATTTGCAATACCCTAAACATCTTTTAAAAATTGTGGGGCACGCCCCTCCTAACAGTTTGTTATCAACGTTATAGGGCTAACACACGACCGGATTTGATACGACCCGACCGCGGATTTGATTTGCTTCCCGACCAAATCTTACCATGTGTACAGCAGTCCGGCGGACATAACTATTAGAATAGAATAGAATAGAATAGAATAAACTTTAGTGCACACAAATATAAAACACTCACATAAAGAGATTACAGTTTCATAAATGTACAAAGGGCGGCCTTATCGCTAAAGAGCAATCTCTTACAGGCAACCTTTATTATTATTTTTGAGTCCGCTTCGATCCGCATAGGATATGAATAATGTTGCCGTTCTAGCAACTTTGTCGTAAATTTCCCCAGAATTAATAAATTTTTCTCCAAAAAGACACTTTTCACAATTTTTTTCCCAGTGTTGCCTTAGTTAGTTTGTCGAAAATGTCCCCAAAACCGATTTTACCTTTCCACAAAAATTTACTTTTTCATACATTCTTCGCCAGAAAGGAAAAAGAGATACATTTATACATAGCGTAGTGTTTATTTACTCTATGGAAAGGAATACTACGCAATCCAGTTATCGACACAAATAAATAAAATTGAAATGTCAATTTCAAATTAACAGCTTTTTATCAAATTCATATGAAAGTATGTACCTTATTACATACTTTTCATTTCACCAAAATTTTTATTTTATCCCTGAATATTTTATCTAATATTTTACCCCTGAAGCACTCGTGGCCCCGCGGTCTCAGTGTACTGTAAACGATCACAGAGTTACGCAACTTTCACTATGGCTGGTCCTCGGATGGGTGACCACTTTGTGGCATTTACAATCGTTTCCGTGCTTCGGAAGGCACGTTAAGCCGTTGGTCCCGGTTGCCAGTAAAATGGCAGTCGTTAAGCCTGGCTGAAGGCCTTATGAGCGGCTTTAAAAATTTCAACAGCAGGTAGCCACAACCTGCGTCTGTCTATTTCAACACGACAATGGGCTCACCACCTATTACGTGGGACTTGAATCCACACGGTGAAAAGTGGGCATATAATATGCCTCTGCCACTCCTTCGGGGATAAGGCGTGATAGATGAATAATAATAATATTGTAGGATAATTGACTGACTGGTAACAGTTACACATACACGTATTACTAAAGGACTATATAGGTACGGCACAAAATGACCTAACCCATAGCATACGGGGAGACGACTACCTACTGTAACTAATGAATGCTTGCGTCGGTTTACAAAACTTCTGCGTCTTCTGTATAATTGCCCTTTCAGGATGGTACAGAACGTGATTATATTAATAAGGTCTTGTCGCACTGTAGCATAACGCTGACAAATCGCGACGTAGCAATTGCTCAATGATCCAATCATGACGGTGCCCCCCTCGGGACGCGTCTCGCACACGAACCCGCGCATTCCCGTCGGCACTTTTCTAGAAACGGATCTGAAATCAGACTAAGACATATGCGTGATGCGCATAGTATGACATAACTTGATTGACGAAGGGGGATCCCGTCGAATTGGTGTTCGTTTGTTTGTAGATAAACATAGTTTTAATAGTCGCCCGACAAGGACGCCTATGGTAAGCTCTCACCCATAAAGGCAGCATAAATAGTCGCAAACCTCGTTAAACGCCATAGATCAATTTGTATCTACATAGTATTTGTTTTACCACACGGTATGATTACCGAAATTCGTTATTTACTTTATCTCTTTGCAAGTCGTACAAGTCGATTTGACTACGAGTATGAAGGGTTGCGAAGTCTGCTGAGACTAGCCCACTGTGCATGGAACCCTCCAGTACTCTGAAAATCATATTATCATACCGGTGGGCTACCAAGCACCTTGATATCTTACATAGAAGTGTGAGCAGGTGTAATGCGTCCACTATTAACATGATCCATGCACCTTGCTGGGTTTTAAAATGTAGGAGTAGTATCTTCGGTTATATTTACGTGAGGTATCAAAACTATCCCACAGAAATTGCCAGTCTCCATAACGGACACGTGGTTGATGTATCTTTATAATGAGTGACGCGTAGCGACATTCTCGGGGACATAGGTACCCCCTGCTTCCTAGTTCCGCATTTAATATCACGCTGAGATGCACAGCATTTCCTACGAGAAATCATCTCGGTGTCGTATTGCAAAATTATGTTACTTTATGCCTTATAGTCCTACGTTCAAGCGTAACTATACTTCCTTCAACATCTCCACTTTGATATCGATGTCAGCTTTAAACTGACAGTTAAAGAATTGTTGAGAATGACTGCTGGAAATAAAGTGAACGCTCGTCCTCAGTTGAAGAATAAATTAGGTAAAAAATGTAGCATTAGGGCACTTTCTCACTGTTACAGTAATAACATACACAGTATACCCACATTAACACCTACTATATAACATAAACGCTTGAAAAGGTAAGGAAATGAACTTGTAGTGTACATCACTATTAGCGAAGGGATGCTAATTAAATCTGCTTTCTATAGTGAGTCATAGACGCGACTTACGACTATTAAATGGTTCTGATCATTTTGGAATTTCAAAATCTAGTCACTGAAAATGTTTCGTGCCGCTCAAATTTTTCCATTTTCCTTGATTAACAAATATAAATACCTATGAGTAACAAAAGCAACGGACTCACATTTTTACCGACGTCATAAAAAGAGGGGGCATTGAAACGCCCGTGGCCCTGCGGACTCAGTGTTCTGTAAACGATCGCTGGCTCACTGCGTTAAGCAACTTTTCAACACGGCAATAGGCTCACCAACTGCCTTGCACATGCCTCTGTCACCCCTTCGGGGATAAGGCGTGATTGATGATTATTAACATTAAATTGGCCTGCATTTTTTACCTAAAAAGGTACCTATTACCTCATAACTTTTTTCGGAGTGAATCGATTTTGATGATAGCATATTTAAATGAAAATGCTTCTCGTTTGATAAACAAAAACAAAAATGTGTTTTATTCTGCATATTCTGCAATTTGGGTTATTCTTAATAATACATTTAATTTACTTCCTCGGTAATAAAGTCGGCTCATTAAACATATATAGAATGGTTAGGAAGAGCCCTTTAATATTATAAGGTTTACGTTCTAATTAGGTGATAGTGTAATGAAGAAATATGTAACGGAACTCTTCAATAACGAACAATAAATAACTGCGATTGCAGTGAGCGTACATGAATGTATTATATTCACCATTCCATAACATAAGGTATTAGTTTGATGCGAGTTAGATGTCAGTTCTTTTTTTGGAGAACGTGTTAAATGATTATACATTGTTTATTAGAAATAGACTCTTATTCTGGTTGTTTTGTATGAAATTTCTTACTATCATCTTGATATTTTCTTATAACCAAATTTTATAGTAGGCCAAGACTTGAATTAGGGGTCTCCGCACATAAAAAGAAAGGTTAACACATCCACATAGCTACGTTTGCTGGCTCAATGAGTATTGTAGAAAGGTGACACAGACTTTCACAACTTCAAACGCCGGTCACTACCGACGAAATATGTCGCCTAAAAACTGCTTTACTTATTATAATAGCACTTCACAGGGTTTATGTTGTAACTAGTCTGTCTACCTGCAGCTCATTGGCACATGGCGTGATGGCCACAATTGCGTAGCAACGACTAGGTCGTCAATTGTGCCTTTGTGAGCTCGTCAGCGTCACCGAACTCACAATATAGATATCCTCGGAGGAGTTGAATGACAAACGGAACGTGGTTTTATACAGCTCCAGTCAAAATGCTTATGTTAACAGTCATAAACTTGACATTATATTGACAGACGCGATAAAAAAATCAGTTTGTCCCGGGTAATCTCTAAAACGGGCTCCGATTTTAACGGGATTTTTACTGGCAGATAGCCGATGTCATAAAGAGTAACTTAGGCTAGCATTGTATCTCCGTATTTCCACGGTAACGGGAACTACACGGGTGAAACTGTGGGGCATCAGCTAGTATTTGGATAATATTGCTTAGCCCCCCCCCCCCTCACACACCCCCACAGCCACACACACACACTCACATATTGGTATACAAGCTAACAATTACCCACAACCCGGAGGCGCAAATAATAGAGAAGTTATTTTTTTTGTAAAATGTACCTTATTAAAAATATAAAATAAATATCCATAACGCCTTATCCCCGAAGGGGTGGCAGAGGCATATTATATGCCCACTTTTCACCGTGTGGATTCCTGTCCCACGTAATAGGTGGTGAGCCCATTGCCGTGTTAAAATAGACAGACGCAGGTTGTGGCTACAGGCTGTGTTAGGTTGTACCTTATTAGTTCTTAATTTTAGCTTTTAAAAAGTCTCAATATTGTAAATAGATGTTAAGGGAAGGAGCAAAACAATATTATATATAATATTGTGGGACACTTTTCACACAGCGCCATCTAGCCCAAAGTAAGCTAATATTAGCTTGGGTTATGGGATCTAGATAAGTGATAGCTAATATTAGCTTGGGTTATGGGATCTAGATAAGTGATAAACATACTTATATATTTCTAAATAATAAATAAATAAATAAATATCCATCACGCCTTATCCCCGAAGGGGTGGCAGAGGCATATTATATGCCCACTTTTCACCGTGTGGATTCCTGTCCCACGTAATAGGTGGTGAGCCCATTGCCGTGTTGAAATAGACAGACGCAGGTTTTTTGGCTACCTGTTGTTGAAATTTTTGAAGCCGCCCATAAGGCCTTCAACCAGGCTTAACGACTGCCATTTTACTGGCAACCGGGACCAACGGCTTAACGTGCCTTCCGAAGCACGGAAACGCTCGTAAATGTAAATGCCACAAAGTGGTCACCCATCCGAGGACCAGCCATAGTGAAAGTTGCGTAACTCGGTGATCGTTTACAGAACACTGAGACCGCGGGGCCACGAGCGCTTCTTATTTCTAAATACATACATATTATAGATAAATAACACCCAGACACAGAATAAACCATCGTGCTCATCACACAAAGTTTTATCCTGGGTGGGAATCGAACCCACGACCTCTTGAGTAGCAGTCGGATGCACTCCCACCGCGCCATAGAGGCAGTCTATTTAAATACCTTTAAATATGGAAACAAAATTTCGCCACCGCAATTAGATAAAATTGATTTAGGTGAAATTTCGGCAGTAATATTAATAGGAAGCGCTCGTGGTTGCGCCGACTCAGTGTTCTGTAAACGATCACTGCGTTAGGCAACTTTCACTATGACTGGTCCACGGATGGGTGATCACTTTGTGGCATTTACATTTGCGAGCGTTTCCGTGCTTCGGAAGGCACGTTAAGCCGTTGGTCCCGGTTTGCCAGTAACATGACGGTCGTTAAGCTCAGTTTAATAATTAGTCTACCCCTTCGGGGATTAAAGGCGTGACAATATGTATGTATGTAATTTTAATAGTGCAAACGAAACCAATCTATCTCAACTGCCCCATAGATGGAATAAGTCAATAATGTATACGATACCTACTACAACGAATCTACTCACGTGAGCAGTTTTCTGCCGTACCTGTTTACTACAGAAACTTTTCCTGAGATAAAAAGTGATTGAGTAACAAACAACTTAACATGTACATAAACTTTCACATTTATTATATTAGTTAGATTAGCAAAATTATGTAATGCACTTAATACATTAATGGGTTTGATTTATTTTCTTCTTCTTATAGAATTTTAAAAGCTTTTATTTCAAAATGTACTAAAATTTATTATAGAGCATACTCTGTAGGTACTTACTATAGACATATGTTTGAAACCATAGAGGTTTAGCGTTATGTTTGGTGCTATAGCTCACAACAATCGCGATAATTTATTAGTGATTGAAGTTTTTCATTGTGTCCGAAGGACTTTATCAGATTCAGATCTTCTTCAAACTAACTATCTTCACGCTGTATCCCTGACGGGGTAGTCAGAGAGGACAGATCGCCAGGCTTCGCGATCCATGCATACTTCTTTCGCTTCTTCGAGATTCATCAATCGCTTCATACACGCACGTCTGGGTATCCGAGTACTTTTGACCTTTCCGTTGATGATCTTCTTCAAATATTTATAAAACATTTGATAACAAAATATCCATCCAAATCAACAATTACAAAAAAAAACATCGGCATCAGACATATTGAGAAAATCGGAAAATACGCACATATACACAATATGATATACGGGACGAATACTGACGCTCCTTTTTTGAATAAGATCATTGGCGCCAAAACAACATTTCTATTTCCAATATAATGAATGAATGAATCATCAACAACGAATTTGTGTTGATCAGTTACTTACATAAGCACCATGTCATCGGGCCCGGCAGACATGATTTTTACGCTAAAAGTGAAAGTACTCGAACCGCATGAGGTGTTTGTCAAAATGTTTCAATGAAATGAGATTTATGTACGCCTACAGCATTCTACTTTCTTTCCAAATAAACAGCTAATGGTAATGTAACGATAAGCTCTTGAACGATGATGCAACGGTCAGTTATAAATGTTCTTTGACCGAACGGAGCAAACCAGTAATGTTTGAGGAACTACATAACATGTTTTCGTCTGACACTTTGCTAAGAGCAGGGTTTTGGACTAATGTGTGTTTGCATTGAATGTAATGACTATCACATCTCAGTGCTCAGTGCTGTAGCACTGAGTTGTACATGGTAGGGGGTCTCTTTCGGCAGTTTAGGTACTGATATTGCAGAAGGTTCTTTCAACAACTTCGTACTGGAAGACGCCGCGTGATTCTACCTCCTACAATATGAACTGAGGACCTGTTCTGATATATAACAGGAAATAACTGTATGTAGATAGCACAAAATCGAATTGACCTAACTTTGTGGTGATTTAAATGGTGATGTGATGTGATAGTGATGTGATACGCTATTTATTGGTGATGTGATACTCTATTTATTTGTAATTATGTTAGCAATAAATAGAGTATCACATCACCATTTAAGTCAGAAATATAATACATTTTAGGTACTCTTTATTTGGATACAATCTAAATTCCGCGGGACCTCCGATGTTGAGTTTTCCTATGCCCGTTTTCCACAAGGACTTGTTCCGGGAATAAAAAATTGACTATGTCTTATTACATTAGCTGTAGCTGTAAAGTTTCATTAAAATCCATTCAGTTTGCGTCAAAGGCTTCAACAAACGTCTGTAAAAACCTTGGCGTTCTTTCATAAAATTATTTACTAAATAGCGGACGCCCTGCGGTTACTCCCGCGTAGATTTCGTTCCCGTAGATGGGATAGGTATAAATACGGGGATAAAATGTAACCTAATTTACACCTTATAATATCAGCTATATGCGAGTGAAAGTCCCGTTAAAATCGATTCTGCTGTTTCAAAGATTAGCCGGAATAAACAGTCAGACAGACAGAGAAAAATAATAGATTTTTAATGAGAGTACGGTGGTTATATAATTTTATATGCCTATTATTTACAAGCCGTTTATTTAGAATTACAAATAGGCATAGAGGTGACAACACCGTTGGATGGAGCAAAGTTAATGTTTAGAAATCCGTTTCTTACAATGTAATCGATACATCCTACTAATATTATAAACGCGAAAGTTTGTAAGTATTGTTGGATGTTTGTTAATCTTTAACGCAAAATAACCAGGAACAAGTATCTGTGGGAAACGGGAACGGGAAAACTTCACCACGCTTGCGAAGCCGCCCGCTAATAAAGTTCGCAATTCACATATGTTTTTAGAATTCCCATGAAATCGATTTTCCATTCAACACAATGGTAATAAAATGATTACTCATTGGCGATGTATCCTTGGAGGCAAATAGTATAGCCAACTGTTATTTAGCCATCGATTGGCGGCGTTTACTTGAAAATATTAGGATTAAAAACCGCCCAAGTGCGGGTCAAACTCGCGCACGAAGGGTTCCGTACCAATAATATGTACAACATTAGACATATTTTTTAGTTTCATCTCTCTTTAACGCTTAAAACATATTTTTAACAAATATTTCAACAGCAGGTAGCCACAACCTGCTTTTGTCTATTTCAACACGGCAATGGGCTCACCACCTATTACGTGAGATAGGAATAAACACGGTGAAAAGTATATAATATTCCTCTGCCACTCCTTCGGCGATTAGTCGTGACAGATAAAAATATAAAAATTAAATTAATTATTTATTTTTAAAGTAAATATACAGCCAATTATTCTGTGAATATTGCAAGCGTGTACTTCTTGCCGTTATATCAAGCAAAAATCCGCAAAACTAACGCGTTTATTGTGCGTGAGCTCCACTTAAATATCTATTTTAATCTGTTTTTAGTAATCCTTTTTATGACGGCACCAAAAATACATTATCTGTGAAAATTTGAACTGTCTGGCTTGCACGATTCAAGCCTTCCTCGATAAATGGACTATAAAACACAAAAAATAATTTTCAAATCGAGCCAGTAGTTTCTGAGATTAGCGCGTTCAACCAAACAAACAAACAAACTCTTCAGCTTTATAATATTAGTATAGATATTACAATATTTTAGCCGAAAAAAATCTTTGTATAAGATACACCTGTGGTTGAGATAAAAACCTGGTTCAAATCAAGATAGAACAAACTTACTCGATAAAAAAAATCCCACACAATCTGTCACAGCCTAGTGACAGACATACGAACATGGCAGTATAAGAAATAAGATCCTGTTTTTACCCTTTGGGTAGGGAACCCTAGAATGCGGGAATGTCATGGCCGACATGTCCTTGATGGTGAGTAGTTAAGGTTGTCAGTCCCAGCTGACTAATAATCAAAATCAATAAGGCATATAATCGAAACTCTTTAAAATTGTATCGTGTTTATTGAAAACTCGCTGAACCAGCGACTTCGTACGTGTGAAGTATTTGTTCGAGAAAGTTTATCAAAATAAGTTCAGCCGTTTGAAAAGTCTCAATTTCTTTGCAACGTCGCTATAATCATCATCCAAGCGTTAGAAACCGGCGGTCTCGGCTCGAATTTCTGGAACCCCTTTTCTACTTTATTTTTCTCATCCAAGGTCAACCGTTCTACGTCTTCAGCATGTCTAGTAGTGATCTAATAATCTACATATCATGGTCCCTTACGCTTAGCGAGGTATTTATCTAACTATCTTCACACTGTATTCCTAACGGGGTTGTCAGAGAGAAAAGATAGTCAGGCTTCTTTCGATTCTTACAGATTTATCAATCGCTTCATACATGCACGTCTGAGTATCGAGTACTGTTCGTACTGCTCGTACGTAAGTACGAGTTTTAGTTTTCCGTTTTTGGGCATCTGCTTACGTGCTCTTCATAGTGTAAGTAGTCTTGGTTTACCCTGTCTCTTTCTACTCTCTACATTCGTACAGTATAATATTCTTCACCAATCGTGCCTACTCATTCTTTGGTCGGGACCCAAATCAACGGAGCATGCCCTTTTCTAGCTTAATGCTGACACTTTCATTCAAACCTGCCATATTGTGTATCGCTTCGTATCCTCTATTTAACTCTCTTACTGGGACCCACAACGGTGGAGGTGCTACGGTGGATGTTCAATCCCTAAACATTTGGGTTGTCAATTAATTCTAAAAATACACAATTCGTGTACTTTATTATACCTAATGAGTAGCTCTAATCTCATTTTAAGTAGTGCGAAAATATCACCTCGAGTGTCAATATAATATAATAGTCAATAATTTATGTATTTATTTTTAAATTAACTAATGAGACAGTATGTTAATTTATTAACGAATGAGCTTTTATTGATAATATAAATTTTCAATTTGAACTGGTACTTTCTGTAGTTGGCGCTTCAACCAAACTTATCAACCTAAAATCTATGTAGGTACCTAAGTACTATAGAAATGCACGTAGGTAATGGCCTTATCTCTTATTAGTTACATAATTAGTTACCCGTTAGTTCATATCAGTGAAATTGTTTATGGACTATGAGTGAGCCATTATAAGTCCGTTGAAAAATGGAAGGACAGGGACGGCAATAGTCCTTCACGCGCTAAATAGGTGTGACGGGTTGGCCAGCCCATCTACGTCACTGAACTTCCTTGCAGCCCAGAGATCAGACCTAACAGTGTTATTGCTATTCGCGAAGAATCTTTATAGATAAATAAAATTGAAGAGTCTGTTTATTTACAAATCAACAGCTTTTTACTAAATGATGTGCATTTTTATGACAAAAGGATATACGATACTATAATAATAAACCAATTAATAAAACATGTATCTGTTTGTCTGTCTATATGTCTGTTTGTTCCGACTAATAGCTGATGTTATGAGTATCATGGGCTATATTTTATCGCCGTATTCCCACGGGAATGGACACAACGCGGGTCAAACCGCGGGGCGTTCCCTAGTAGATCCTAATATAAATAGTTAAAGGCCTTGCTACAATACTACCACACTATACACATAATTATGATAATAAGCAAGGTAAATTATGCAATAGAACTAAAAAAACACGCCATTGCTGCACGAATGATAATGTTGAAACTTATTAATCTTGCTAGAATCTTCTGACTCAAGTGTACCAAGGCCAGCGAGAGGTTACAAGATCTAAAAGTTTTTCTAAGTAACTATTTATCTTCACGCTGTGTACCTGACAACCCTGGGCAGAGAGGACAATACGCCAGGTTTCGCGATCAATGACATCACAGCTTCTTTCGTCTTACGTCTGGGTATCCGAGTACTTTTGACCTTTTTGTATTTAGACTTCTAACCTTAAACTTTTGAAAAGTCTTATAAAACGGCTCATTCCGTCTGTCCGTCTGTACGTTTCTACTTCTCAGGAGCCCTAAGAGATTGAGACAGGCACACGTGGTATTAGTATGTACCTAAGCGTCGGCCTCAACTTACTCCTGCCCTCTCTTTCACACAATAGATATTCTTCGTTAATATTTACCAGCTTTAAGCTGACACTTTCATTCAAACCTCACAAGTAATTATACTGCATATCACTTTGTGACCTATTTAGTCGGCCAATGTTACTCTGCACAATTTCCGAAGCGTTCGCATTTCCAAGCATTCAATTTACTCTCAAAGCAACGATGGTACTAGCACTGCGTTGTGAATCGCGAGGTGTGCTTCTTTTACAATGCCTTGTCGCTTTACTATATGGGACAAAACACCGTTTTCGGCAGCTACTCGCTGTTCTACATCAGAATCACGTCTTCCGTTCGCGCTAAACAACTCCATAAATACACAATTTTATTCACTTGCTTTAGACCCTCCTGGTTTCGCCAAATCTTGCACCTAGTTCTTACTTTTTTTAAACCATTAAGGTAACAGACAAGCGTACCTGATGGAAAGTGGTCACCTTAGCCTATGGACGTCTGCAACATCAGAGGTTCGCTGCCGACTCTGTAAAAACCTTCTAAGATTTTTTTTGAAGAACCCCATACTGTAGACATTCGGGAAAACCCAGGCAGGGAGTTCATTTTACAATCTTAGCATACGCGGAATAAAGCCTCTATCGGACCTAACCGTATGCGAGCGCTCCGGAAGAAAAGTGTGGGGTGTACACTGTTTATTAAGTACTTCTTCAAATAATAAAATGTTCTTCAAATAAGTACTCACTATTTATAAATACTTTACTCTTTTTGTTACCTTTCCATGTTATTTGTGTGTATGTACATAAATTAATAGTTTAATCTTATTTTTACTGTACAAATATAGTAAATAAAACCATTTATTTCCACCCATCAAGATATAATTACCCATTAGACGTTAGGACTTACCAATCAGCATTTTCATTCGAAATTATTCATTCCCGGAAAACAACTGTACCTAATTATCACTATATGTAATTACGTAGCCTCCTTTTCTTCACATGTAGAAAGTATGCGACCACGAGTATCTATGCAAGGCCCGTGTTTAGTCCATGTTAAATAATTCACGCCCGTCCGTGCGTAGTTGCACGTGTAATATTAAAATGCCTACGCATGCGCGCTGACTACTAACCACAAGGTTCGGACTAACTCGAGGCTACTCCTTTAATGGTGAAATACAATTTAAAACGGGTCGTGAATGTGAGTTATTTCATTTTTCTTTTATTAAGTCGTGGAGAACAGGGTACTTATAGGTATCGACTAACCGAACCCGGTGTGGTTCGGTTACTGTGACGTAAGGTGAATTCCTAGAGGGAGAAAAAAGAAGATAAATAAACTTAGACTGGCATTGATAGAATCCCGGCAGACCTCAGTCACAAATTACCACGATTTTAATGAAAAGATTTCCATCCAACGCGATACACGATGAACCATCAATCAGAATTATACCAAACCCAAGCGTATTGGAGGCCAGAGATCATTAAACGGCCTCTAGATACCGATTTGTCTCCTGTGAAATAGGATGCTACGTTTAGAACTCTTCAATTTATACATGAGGCACACTAAAGTTTTGCACTTCTAGCTAATCGGAACTATTTGAATTTCGAATGTTATATTTTTTGAAACGTTGCAACCTTCTTAGTAATACGAAAAAAAAACAATTGGCGGGAAATCATTTGTCAATTGTTTTTATCACACATCGAAGTTCTACGTACGCAACGAAAATGGAATTTAGTCGAAAAGATTTTAGAGCGATAATTTTTTATGATTTTAAAACTTCTCTCTCTCCGCAAGACTGCGCCGCTCGTCTTCTAAATGCTTTTCGGAGAGAAGCACCTTGTTTGAGCACCGTAAGGCGATGGTTTTTTGAATTTGAGAGAGGTCGAGTTTCTTTACATGACGAATTTCGTGAGGGCCGGCCTTCAACTGCCGTCAACGAAAATAATGTGGCTACTGTTAAGCGGCTAATTGAAGAAAACCCGTGAATTACCTATGAAACAATTCGAGGACTATTGGGTATTGGTATGAGCCAAATTCAGAAACTTTGTTGTCGTTGGATCCCTCATGAAATGACAACGGAGCAGAAGCGGGCTCGCCTGGAATGGTGCTCACAGATGCTACTGAAGTACGACTACGGACATTCTGATGCTGATTATGACATTGTCACAGGAGACGAAACGTGGATTTATTGTTTTGAACCCGAAAAAAAACAGCAATCTTGTCAGTGGGTGTTTAAAAATGAGAACAGGCCAACAAAAGTGAGGCAGGCGAGAAACGTCGGTAAAAAAATTATCGCGTTTTTTTCTCATCTACGGGTCCCATCTGTACAATTCCACTTGAAGATCAAAAGAGTGTTAATGCCGAGTGGGCGAGTGGTATTGTACCATTTGTTTACCCAGGGTGTTAGAAAAAGATAGCGAAAAACGACCAAAAAGTCGCGTTCTCCTACATCATGACAACGTTTCTTCACACACGGCCGACAATACAAAGTAATTTTTAGGTTACAAAAAAGTACAACTTGTCACCCATCCTGCGCATAGCCCCGACCTAGCACCCTGTGATTTCTGTATTTTCCCCAAAATCATAGTTATTGAAGAAAGGTTTCACTTTACTTTGTAGAAAAGATAACTTCAAATCTGTGGCCCTCCTGTATTAAAAAATGGTTCGATCGCAAGAAAAAAATTTTAAAAATGTAAAAGATAGTATTTTGAAAAGCAATAAACATAATATTTAGGTTATAACATGTTGTTTTTTTAAGTTACGCAAAACTTATGGTGTTACCTACGTATTACACCATAATAAGTTTTGTTGCTTATGAATTTAGCCGAGTTAATGGAAACTGCACAAACCTACCATGTATGTTGTGCATACATTAAAGAAAACGCGAAAGAATACCATAGATACAGAATTCTTTACTGAAACGCACGAAATGTACTTTCACTTGTGCATACAATGTACTGTGAATGAGCACGTACCTAAGTACTATGTTACGAGTATATGTAAATTATATTTTATATACTACTCGGGACTTCACGCGAAACAATTTTGTACTTACATTCACCGACGTTTCCAGAGTCCAGCCGCGACCACGGGCGCTGCAACGCGCTCGAAACGTCGGTGAATGTAAGTACAAAATTGTTTCGCGTGAAGTCCCGAGTGGTATATAAAATATGAGTATAAACCGCAAAAGTTTAAAAATAATATATGTAAATTAGACTTTTATATAAAGGCAAGGTAGGTAGGATAATCAAGACTGCCTCAGTTGCACGGTGTATATAAGTGTTTGCGATAGCCGTGTTGAGGTTTGAGTCCCGGGTTGGAATAAATATTGGTCTACATATCTATTTCCACGCTGTATTCCTTACGGGGTAGTCAGAGAGGGTCTCCAAGGCTTTGCGATTCATGCATACTTCTTTCGCTTCCTGCAGGTTCACTAATCGCTTCATACACGCACGTCTGGGTATCCGAGTACTTTAGACTTTTCCGTTTTTGAGCTATCTGCTAACGTGGTCTTCTTATGTAAGTCTCGGTCTATAATATTGGTGTAATCCACAAACGCTTTTTTGAGGGTTTGGATGTTTCTGTATATAATTTCTGTTTATTTAGAAATATATAATATGTTATTAGTTTTCTAGATCCCATACAACGCCATTCAACACAAATTAAGCTAATAAAAGCCTTTATGAAAATTAAAAAAGAAAAACTTGTATTAAATTGTGCCGAGTTCTGTTCCTTAAATTACGTTGGCAATCATAATGGAACACTTCAACAAAATAGTACTGAATGTGAGCCGTTAAAATAGTTGAGATATCAATTATAATTGATAGATGCTTACGAACCGCGACATTCAATTGCTTGTGTGTAGATTGCTCTATCTATAACACACTTGCCATTGAAACAGATTACAAAACTGTTTCTCAAGGCTATAATAACATATTTGTCAGATATTCCTTCTTGTTAGTAGAGCCAGCATCCAGCTCCAACGCGGTCTTAAAACACGGTCGTCTATAACAATATATTTTTTTTAATGTGTGGAAATCCCCTCTGATGTTATGCCGGACTCGAACCGGCTAAACCACACAGTCCCTGCCTAACTGTCTATTGCCGGACGCCCCAGGTAACTCCTCGGAAAGATGTCGCAGAGCTCCCGACAGACTTTGTCTACCGCCGCAGCCTCACCTAGGGTTCGGGTGTTATCCTGCTTCTTTGGGGGTCGGTTCGGGTACTATCCCGATTCTTGGGGCATGAGGCGTGCGTGAAATTTTCACGTCATGCCGACGTCTTGGGCCTGCTTCTGGAAGGACGGCGAGCAGCCCACCCGCCGTCCTCTGGCCTCCTGTCATGAAGGCCGGTAGTCTTAGGCGAAGATAAGTCTGCGGCGTTGTCACCGCAGACTGTGGAACTCGGGAGAGTGAGTCCTCTCCCGTTCGGCTATCACTATATACCTATTATTAAACAAAGTCGTCTGCCGCGGCTGTCTGTTTGTTCGCGTTAAACCCAAATACTACTGCCCCGATTTTTGTGCTGTTTTACCAATGGATTGAATGGTTCTTAAGGGATGGTTTAGTATATCATTTGTTATGTTTTTAAATACATATATTGGCTAAAATATAGCGATATTTGTAGGTGTCGGAAAAAATGAACGCTGCCCAAAACCTTTTGAGATATAACAACATTATGTATGGTGGAATTGTGTTTGTTATATATGTCTGCAGAAAAGTCCGTGACGGCATATAACTATCTCTTAAGGATAACCATGGGCGTACCCAGGGGAGGGGGAGGGGGGCAGGGAGGGGCAGCTGCCGCCCCCCCCTGGCTTTGGTTTCGTCTCCTACTTTTGTCGATAATAGTACAAAAATAACTTTTTGCCATTTGCAATACTTTTTTACAATTTTTAACTGTTTGTTAGCAGCGTTAAGCCAAACTTGAAACGACTAAAAAACTCACGATCTCTACCTGTCAGTTTAACCTTATTTATGTACTTTGGTTTAACACCGGGCGCCCCCAGTAACTTCTAGCAAATCCTCCCTGGGTTCCCGGTAGAGTTTGACTACCATCGCGGCCTCTCTTAATGGTTTGGGCGTTATCCAGCATCTTTGGAGTTTAGTTTGGATCCCGCTTTTTAGGGCGTTGAGGCGAGCGTGAAATTTTAAGGTCTAGCCGCCGTCTTGTACTTGCTTCTGTAAAAACAGCGGGTCATCCAGCGTACGACACATAGTTATTTAAAAAATCATATAAAATACCTGTTTTTATTTATATGTATTTCTTATTTACTAGTGGACGCACAACGGTTTAAACTAAAGAACTGGATAAAAGTAGCCTAAGTTACTTCTACTACATATTATAAGAGTGCCAGTGAAAGTCCCGTTAAAATCGGTTCAGTTGTGTCAGAGATTAGCCAGAACATACAGACAGAGTAACATTTTAAAAATAGTTTTTTTGTTTTATAAATAATGTATTTGATTTATCAATATCTGAAGACAAGCAAGATGCATTAGGTGTATTCTGCGATATATCCAAAGCTTTTCATTGCGTTCAGCATGAAATGCTGTGCAGATAATTACATTACTATGGAATAAGACGCAAAGCTCTTGACCTTCTGTCTTCAAATTTCTTCTTCTGTTAATTAAAAAAAAGTTTTTGTGAAAAAGGTTATTACGCTGTTAAAGTAAAGTAAAGTAAAAAACTCTTTATTGTACACCAGGAAACATACATATAGACATATTAACATTAACTTGTTGGTATAACAATTGGCGACCTTATCGCGTAAGGCACTCTCTTACAGGCAACCTTTGGTTGGAGACTGTAGAATGGGGAATATAGTTGGGCAGTGTACATATAAAAAATAAATAAATAAAATATACAGTTTAATTTATATTTATATATATATATATATATATATAAATACATATATACATACATATATATATATATATATATATATATATATATATATATATATATATATATATATATATATATATATATATATTATTCTTAACTATACACAATTATTTAACGTAATTACAGAACATATAAAATATAGCAATGTTGTATTTTAGGAGACATAGTTACTATTTAGTAAGTTACAAGTTGTTAGCGGCACGCAGATAGAAGTTCCTAACTAGTGTCTTAAAAGTATGTGACGATTGTGCTCGTCGAATTGTAACTGGTAGCGCATTCCATAAACCGCTTGGACAGTAAACGAATTGTCCATGAAGTTTTGTAAAGTGGCCAGGCATTTTTAATCTCAAATTCTCCGATGATCGCAAACTTCTAGACATTCAAAAAATTAAAACGTTTCTTTAGGTAGGTCGGAGTGAAAGGGTTAAAAAGAATACTATATAAAATGGAGAGAATATGAGCATTCCGGCGAAGGCGGATAGCAACCACTTGAGTCTTTTGGGATACTCAGAGATAGTGTAGGAAATATTAGCGTTAGCAATCATATTTAATTGCTAAGACTCCATTCGTATTAATTTAATGAAAAGTACTTGTTAAAATTAATTATTGCTAAGAGACATCGATTACGCAATAATTGACAATTCGTCACGAACCCACAATCTCCCTCCAATACATGACTAAGCGCATCGACGTTCGCGCCGCTACTGAGTGGCGAGTTGTGAATGCTAAATTAAATTGTCAAACTCATAATTATAATTCACGACAAATTCATATCGCAGGCGAGCTGTGAACGCTGCGTCGCTGCGACGACTAAATCATGAGGCAGGCGAGCTGCGAATGATGCGTCGCTGCGATTGCTAAAATTAATTTTCACGTCTAATTTATGAATGGATCGTGTCATTGTGCTATTGCGAAATACGGAGTGTGTGAATGAAAAAGTGCATGGTTGATATTTAGCCCATTATTTTTAACTATTAAATGCTTGTGTTTGGGGTGGGGTTATTTTTATGTATTATTCTTTTATTTTGAATATATAAACTCTAAAATCGTGTGATTGTACTTTATTGTTGTACAAAATGTATTTTTTGGGTTCCGTCTCTCGAAAGGAAAACAACGGAACTAAAGTTTTTTTTATTTTTATTGAATTGAAAACTTCTTTTAATCATTATCATCTAACGTTAATCCCGGTCATCTTCAGGTATTATTAAAAAATATTGTGTAATCAATTAAGACTCTTTCGGTGTAGAATTTTTTTCATCATCATCATCATCATTAACGTCGATCCCGGTAAATTTTTCGTTTTTTGGTAATTCTTAATAAATTTGCAACCCTTATTTTTTTTCATAATGTCCGTCTGGACGTCAGTTCGTCTGTCTATCCATGTGTCATCATCGATTTTCTCAGGAACGGGAGGACCTAGCAAGTTGATGTTTACTTCATTGATGTTCATATTAGCATAGCAATAGTACGTCGCATGCTAAGAGATAAAAATTAGCACGCTAATGAAATTACCAAAAAATAGCATTAATTTCCATCACTACTCAGAGATGTGATCATATTTGCGCAACCCAAATACGAATCTAATACAATAATTTTACTTTAATAACAAGACTATTTACTAATTACAGGACAAGGGCGCCTGGAAATTATCTGCTGGCTAAGTGAAATAATATTAAATTGTAAATAAACACATCAAAAAAGGCATTCCTAAGTTTCGTTCCGAACCGGTGGTCACTCTAAAAATATTAAATTTATCTTTAATACCAGTATTTTTAAGCGCCGTTAAAGGTCTATGCAAAATAAAGACATTTTTTCTATAGTGAAAATCAGTTAATTTGGAATTACAAACAGACATTTCAATTTTATTAATCTATACATATAGATTAGAACTTTGCCAAATAAAAAAATATAAATAATAAAATAAATTAAATTTCAAAATTCAAAAATAATAATTTCATAATATACTTGTATTTTAAGAAACAACCCTTAAAAAGTAGGTACATACTATTGAACCCAAACACCATGTCTGCTGTGAATTTTTTCGAAGAGTCGGGTTCTCTGTAGATCATTTTTATTGCAGCATTAGGTCAAAGTTCTCAATTAATTGTTATTTAACAATTATACTGGCACGCGTTAAGGTCTTAACAGAGTAATCATACGCCAAAAATGCCTTACATTATTATGAAAAAAAAAAGCTGATACTCTTACACAGCTGGACCGATATTCAACAAAAATAGCTAAGAACCACCACCAAGAAACGGACTTTCAAATGAAAAAAACCGCATTGAAATCGGTCCGTCCGTTTGAGAGCTATAATGCCACAGACAGACACACTCACACACCGAAATCTACGTGTAACTTATAACACCCCTCTTTTTGCGTCGGGGGTTAAAAACGGGTAACTTTACAAAAAATCTGAGTTGCCCTCCCCCCCTGGTCCAGATCCTGGGTACGCCCATGAGGATAACATACTACACGACGCGGGCGAAGCTGTGGACATCAGCCACTAAAATATAAAAGCAGTAACTGACTGGCTAATCGATCAACGCACAGCTGAAACCACTGAGACTAAGGTCCGTATTCCAGAACGTTTCTTAATACTCAATCAACGCTTGAGACTAGATTTTGCCTTATAAAATCTTCTCTCAAGTGGCTCTTGAGTGTTGATAAATGTTTTGGAATACGGCCCTAAAACCATGAAACTTTGCACTACTATTCCGTATGTGACGATAGACTAATAAAGGAATTTGAAAATTCAACGTCTAAGGAGGCGAAAAGGTTGCAAAGCTTGTATGGGACGTGTTCTTTTTGTGGAAATTTGCAATTTGTTGTGGAGCTAGCTGACACACTGAATTAACACATAACACGTATTCTTCATACAACTAGAAAATATGTACGTCTATTGCCGTATACTTTGACTAAACGTTTTAAAAACCTATTATATTGCTATAAGTACCTCATACTATAAAGTAAAATTGTTTTAATTATATTTGCGTGTGAAATACAACCGCTCAGCTTTATGTAACGATAGAGTATTAAAATTGTCACGTAATCTTCGAGTAAGTAATATTATATGATGGGTATTATCACAGATAATATAATATAATTCTTATAGTATTATACTCCGGACTTTATCATGCAAGTATATGGTGTCTCGGCATGAATATATTATTATATTATTATCAAAAGCATTTTTTTATTGACGTTCTTTTGGCGCGTTAGGGAAAATTGATGAGAGTAAATTCTTACGATGCGCGCGCAGATCGTCACGAAAAACCGACATGCAGTCCAGGAATTTGACTCGTACAAAAAAAAGTTTTACAAATGTTATATGATACTACATACTCAGTATGCGAACGTCAATAACCATAAATTATATAAAACATTTGTGAAATAGCATGCACGACACACATTTACGATTATTTCACGATTAGCTTATATATTCCGTTCGCGGTGCGGCTCCACGTGTACAATAACACATGGACATACACGTGTTTACAAATACCTATCCGTAAATCTGATTGGGTGCAACACCTACCTTTCTAACCCCTTAGTACTTAACCTTTCTTTTGACTTTGCCTTTATACATTATATCAATCGCGCCTTATCCCCGAAGGGTTGGCAAAGGCATATTATGCGCCCACGTTTCACCGTGGGCCTGTCTCACGTAATATGTGGTAAGCCTATTGCCGTGTTGAAATAGACAGAGGTTGTGAAGAAGTGACGTTTACCCGTTCCCGTTACCCACAGGAATTTATTTTCGGGATAATAAGTACTTATTCTGATATATAAGCTATGTTATTGTAAAGTTTCATTAAAGTAGCAGTTATTGCGTGAAAGAGTAACGCTCTATAAATTACAATTAAAAGCATATTTTCCCATGTAAATAATTATTAAACTATAAAATAAATAAGTATCCATCACGCCTTATCCCCGAAGGGGTGGCAGAGGCATACTATATGCCCACTTTTCACCGTGTGGATTCCTGTCCCACGTAATAGGTGGTGAGCCCATTGCCGTGTTGAAATAGACAGACGCAGGTTGTGGCTACCTGCTGTTGAAATTTTCAAGCCGCCCATAAGGCCTTCAACCAGGCTTAACGACTGCCATTTTACTGGCAACCGGGACCAACAGCTTAACGTGCCTTCCGAAGCACGGAAACCCTTTACCCTATTAAACTATGCTAACTAAAATTTATCATAAAAGATAATTACTAACTTATTATGCGTTAAGTTTAAATAAAATTGCAGTAAGTACTTTTTTAATACCACCGAGGTAGCAGAAAAGCATACCAGAAGGCCAATTCTCGTAATAAAAGCACGGTTAAAGTTAAGTTCCGATCTAAGCTCACACTCCTAAATCTTAAAAAAGGTATTCTCGTAACAAAGTTTTATGCATCTAACATTAACTGTAAGTTGATTAAATCGAATTGAGAGTGAAAGTTGAAAATGACAAAATCAGTATTCTGCTAGTCTTATTCTTTGGGACACAATTCTGAATGAAATATATTTGGTATTCTCGTCAAAATTTATGTGTCAAATTTGACATTTATATGAGTTTGAATGTATCTAAATAATACACTAGATCGACGGAATACTGCTGAGAACCTGTTTTTGTTCGGTTAAAACGCGATTCGTGTTAAATATGAGCAGATATTTACGACGGTGGCAATGAAATTCTATATTAATTGTCTCTGGGTGATGCTTAGCTGAAGTATACAGGGAATTGGCGCAGGATGTTCTCGGATAGCAGCCGTTTGCAGTACCTATATTATTTTCAGAAACTAGTACATTAACCTTGTTTTATGTTTAAAAATGGTAGTTTTTTTGAACATAAAAGTTGTGTAAACGTGCTATATTGAAAGACAGTGATTTGCAGTGAAATGATATTTTTGATCTTGCCGCGCAAATTCTACTGAAAAAAGCCTCATTAACGCTCAACTACAATTTAAAAATTACAAAAAAATACGGGTTGCACTCCGGGAGTGCCGACAGAAGTGAAAACTCAATTTCTTAATAATTTATTTATCTAGACGCGTTGGTACATGCATATATGCACACACTGCTGCGTATCGTAACGGGGTGTAGCGAGTCCAGAGAATAATCTCATCAAAAAAATTGCGTACCGCGCTAAAAGAAGCTTTTCCTTCAAAAATTGACCGGGATCGACGTTAATGATGATGATGATGAAAAATAAATCTACACTGAAAGAGTCCTAATTGATTACACAGCATTATTTAATAAGACCTGTAGATGACCGGAATCAACGTTAGATGATGATGATGATTATGGTCGCGAGTCCAGAGATTTTATCTCATCTAAAAATATGCGTACCGCGCTAAAAGAATATTCACTTTAAAAATTGACCGGGATGAACGTTAATGATGATGATAAAAAAAAATCTACTCTGAAAGAGTCCTAATTGATTACACAATATTATTTAATAAGACCTGTAGATGACTGGGATCAACATTAGATGATGATGATGATTATAGTCGCATAACCAGAGATTTTATCTCCTCTAAAAATATGTGTACCACGCTAAGAGGCGTTTTCACTTAAAAAAAAAGTGTAGTTCATCTAGGGGTGATGGGTGCACTGTCTGTTCTATACTGTAACATGATGTTTTTATCGCGAGATTGACACGAGTCTGAACTGAAATCATACCTATCATTTAACTAAAACCTAACCAACATGCTACTGTAATTTTGGTTAGGAGAATACCGAATTTCACTCACTTCATAATTCAGTATAGATTCAATAACAGCTCATTCTGTGATGTTTATTAATTAGGAGAATTGGCCTTCAGATGGAAAATGGTCACTCTACATTTACTTAGTAGCATGCAACACTTCAGTTTTGACTGCCTCTGGGGCGCGGTGGGAGTGTATCCGACTGCTACTCAAGAGGTCCCGGATTCGATTCCCGGGTCGAACCAAATATTTGTGTGATCCACAAGTGTGTTTCGGAGTTTGGGTGTTTCCTATGTATAATATGTATGTATTTAGAAATATATAAGTATGTTTATCAGTTATCTAGATCCCATAACACAAGCTAATATTAGCTTACTTTGGGCTAGATAGCGCTGTGTGAAAAGGTGTCCCACAATATTTATATTTATAATATTTATTTATTCCACATGCAAGGTCTCAGCAGTCATATACTAACAGTACTGCATCGAGGCTGGCAGTTAGAATGCATGATAGATACAAATAATACTTATACTCTATATTTGATTGAACCAATATTGAGTATTATTACTTAAACGTCCCTGATCTAGTTATAATAATAACTAACTAATAACGCCATTATCATTATTTCGAGGACAATGCGGTTCTACAACGGCGGATAATGACTTCTGAATATTGTAGTTCTATAATGAAAATAATATGTGTGTGTACCAGAGTACACAGTTAAGAAGTTATACTTGTTAACGACATTTTTTTTACAGTTATTAAATTTCTCTCAAACGTCGATAATGAAGTTTCACTTATGTTAGAGAAGTTCCACTTTTGATAAATAAATTTAACTTTAATAAAAACAGAAATGCTCGTAGCCGCGGGGCTACGAGCATTTCTGTACGCAGCTGTATTTAAGTACGCAGGGATCGTTTACGGAACACTCAAGTTAGCGGTAACTTGAGTGTTCCGTAAACGATCCCTGCGTACTTTCGCGAAATTAATAAATAAATAGTGGGACATTTTTTTTAAAGATGAAATAATCTTGTTTAACAGGATCCAGACAACAGATAAACCAAAATTTAATCAATATTTACTACTTATATATTTCTAAATACATACATATTATACATAGGAAACACCCAAACTCCGGAATAAACATTTGTGGATCACACAATTATTTTTTCCGACCCGGGAATCGAACCTGGTACCTCAGCGCAGCCGTCGCATACACTGCACCAACGAGGCAGTCAAAAATGAGTAAGGAGAGTGAGAGTAAGGAGAAAAGGATATATACTTTAGACTTAGCATTGAATTGCTTCCGTGCGTTCTTTAAAGGCATTAATTAGTACATAATTAAGTTCACGGAAATATTAGAAATTGTAGCAATTCTACAATTCCGTAGACGTTCGTAGCTACGAAAGCCACTGATTCACACAAAAGACATTATCAGTGAACAAGTGTGCAATTAAATGTTTTGAAAACAACAGGATTCAAAAGTATGCGTAGAGAAATGTAGGTGTACAGAATACCTCTGCTTACCTCTTTTGGTAGTCCTGTGTGTTTACTAAAGTATCTGTAATGTGTTGTAACGTGTTCACTAAAGGGGCGGTGCTCCTTTCTTCACTTAGTCTCAGAGCATTCTTTGATCCTTTAGCTATCTATCAAGAGGTGTAATCAAATTCAGGGTCAAAATTCCACGCCTAAGATAAACAGTCCTACCGCTAACAGATTTTATGTGAATGTAATAAAATTTGTGGTTGAATCTGCGAATTTTAACACGCAATTAGGTTAGTGGCTTTCTTTTTTCATTATTTATAATTAGTTTAATTAAGATATAATTATTTTAAAAGAATTAAACTCAAATTTTGTTAAAAAGATGTATTAAAAACTATTTTTCTTTAAATAAGTGCAACTACTTAAGTCTATTAATCTGTTTTTTAAATGTTACTAATGTGTAATACTTCTTTCGTGTACAGAAGGTTTATAAATTCCATTTCTTGGTATATTAACCCATCATTTATTTAATTATCTATCACGACTTATTCCTGAAGGGGTGGCAGAGGCATATTATATACCCACTTTTCACCATGTGTAATTGGTGGTGACCCCATTACCGATTTTAACCCATCATTAATAGAACATTAACGGTTATTGCTTTTGGTGGTAAATAAGTAAGCATACGACCTTGGTGGCAATGGAAAGTGAGTAAGTGGTAATGTATGCAACTGCGGACTCGGGTTCGATTCCCAGGTCGGAACAAATATACTAAAGTGTCATCTACATGTGTATTAGTAGTATTTCGGAGTTTTAGGGTTTTCTTGTATAATCTTAATCTAAATAATATTATAAATGCGAAAGTTTGTATGGATGTTTGTTACTCTTTCACTTAAAAACTACTAAATAGATTTTAATGAAACTTTGCAATATTATAGCTTACACATCAGAATAACACATAGGCTACTTTTTATCCCGCCCGGGAACAAGTTCCTGTGGGAAACGGGAACGGGACACTTCTCTAAGCAGGCGAAGACGCGGGCGTCAACTAGTAAAATTATAAATGCGAAAGTTTGTATGGATGTTTGTTACTCTTTCACGTAAAAGCTACTGAATGGATTTTAATGAAACTTTCCCGGGAACAAGTTTCTGTGGGAAACGGGAATGGGAAAACTTTTCTATGCGGCGAAGCCGCGGCCGTCAACAGTCAGTTGTCTAGATTCCATATGACAAGTTTATGTTAACTTACTCTGGGTTTTTTTTTTGGTGACCCGGGGAATGCTTTTTCGCACCGTCTTCCCTGCTTCGGGGGCAGCAGGGATGGTGTGTGGGACTCCCGGCCCTTTGGGGGCCGTCCTACCCACTAAACCCCGCGGTGTTCCACCTTCTTCCCAACCGGGTCGCAGGATAGTTCTGAGGGTTATTCACTGCGACCCGGCTAAGGGAAGGCCCCACGATGAGGCTCTCCTCGGGGGGCCAGATGTGCTGCCCCCCACAATCTCCCGGAGGAGGTTAAGTTCGAGCAGTCCCCAATCATGTGGAGAGTGATCGAGCGGGCACCTGAAGGCACCCCGGATCACGAGGGGTGCCAGCCGCCAGGAGGCTTTTGTGAGCGGGGTCCCCCGACCTTTCGCCCACAGCCACAAGTTAGCCGGCGGCGTGCCGCGTATCCGTCCGGCGCCGCCCTCGACGCCCTCGAGACGGGAGCGTGCGTCCTGCTTGCTCCCGAACCAGCAGTTCCTCTCTTTTTGCCGCCATCACATCGCTGGCGAAGGAGGCGACGGCGGCCCAGCATTGTCAGCTGCCAGCCATGGCTCGCACCACGGCCGGCAGCGACAAATCCGTCCCAAAAATGCCCGTGAGGGCATTGCGGGGCCCGTTCTAAGCCGTACACACGGTGAGCGTATGCTCAGCCGTGTCCACGGCGCCGCTAGGGCAGTGACGGCGCATGGAGTCCGGCTCCACGCCCACCAGCTCACACAGGTATTTGGCGAAACACCCATGACCTGTGAGAAGCTGGGTGAGGTGGTACGTCGGAGTACCGTGCGTCCTCTCTACCCATTGCCGTAGGACGGGCCGTATGGCCCCCACGAGCCGCGCGCTCGCAGTGGGGCTCATCATTCTTTCGGCCCACTTTCGGAAGAGATCGTCGCGAGCCGCTTGTCTCCAGCGATCGATCTCCTCCGGAAGTGACCACAACACCACCAAGTGACTCCAGCCTCGAGGTCCCACGGGAGGCTCCCTGCTATGAGGCACGCCGCCTCGTACGATGCAGTGCAGTACGCCCTCGCCGCCCTCTGTGCCAACGTTCGCTGCGGTCTCCGTAGCAGCACTACGTTGGAAGCGCAGAGGGCGTCCGTAGAGCGCCTAGCTTACTTTAGGTTAGGTTAGCTTAGATTAGTGTAAAAATCTGTCTCACAATATTTATTTATTTATGTGTTTTACTTTTTATAATTGTACGGTTTCGGAACACTGAATATATCCATCTTGTAGCTGTGAAATGTTTTACGAATTGCACAATAATCGTTCCGACATCAAGGTCGATTCCATTATTCCAATTCGTAGTTTCAATCACCAACCTTATTACATTCATATAAAATCTGTTAGCGGTTGGTCTGTCTATCTCGTCGGCGTGAAATATTGACCCCGTATCTGAATACACTGCTTGATAGATAGTTAAAAAAATATGTGTGAGTACACGGTAAGAAGTGAAACTTCTTTACGACATTTTTTACAGCTATAAAATTTCTCTCCTACGTCGATAAAGAAGTTTCACGTATGATAAAGAAGTTTCACATCAACAAAAATATGCTCTAAGAAGTCTTCAAGAAGGAAGCACAACCCATTTAGCGAGCATTACAAATATGTACATGAATCCCAATAGAGGTAAGCAGAGGTATTCAGTACACATACATTTCACCAAATAAATAGTGAGTAGGGGCAGGCTGTTGGCTGTGGGTACTCATTTGTTAAGTGTTTTAAGCCCTCATAAGGACTTCCACTCCGTTAAATTTGTCAAAGGTTACGAAGGTTTTTAATTCAGATTTTACATGAAAACGCTGTATTTTAAGTAAACTTCGCATCAAATCAAAAGAACACTATTTATATGAAACGCCGTTTGCAAATAATCTTGAGCACGTCGCGGCGACACACAGGTGTTCCCGCATAGCATTTCTCCTGCGCTTACGATTTCTATGTGCTAAACGCTGTGATTGTTTACAGAACACTGAGTTGATTTAGCGGAGCTGTGAGCGCTGAAACGCACATACATGACGCTCACTTCTGCAGTACCCATTCATTCAATTGACAACACTCTTTCTCTTTTAAGTTATTTGTTAGTATATTGTCACTGATTGACCAATTGAGCTCAAACATAGCTATAAAAGAAAATTACACTCGAACTAATAATACCTAACGTGCGGTACGCTGATATAGTGTAGGCAGACACTGCTAGAATGATCTACATTAGAAATATATTACAAGATCGAATTTGAAATCTTGGTACTTCTTAATAGAGTTCCATTTGCATAAAACGCATGGAATCTAGAATTCAAAATAAATAGAACTGTTCTACTATAAGTTGACAAATAAGTTTACTTTGAAAAGGTCTTTCGGTATAAATCGTTGTTGATATATTTCAAAGACTTCAAAATAAACTTTTAGTATTAACTACTTTTAACACTTTACTTTTTAAATTTATTTTTCATTATTTTTTACTGTCGTGCATGTCCCGAGTCAGCCCGAATCGGAACAAATAGTGTGCAATCCCTAATATTTATTTTGGGTTTGGATATATTATATTTTTCCACATTAAAATTGATGGTCCGACATGTACCTATGTATTTAAAAATACCTGTATAAATATGTTCATAAGTTCTCATATAGTTTAATTTGGGCTATAGATGGCGTTGTGGGAGAACGTCCCATGTTATGAATTATGGTACAAATAGAGCAATAATATATATTATGTAAAAAAATAAAAAGTGTATTTAAGAAGCCTACGTAATAGTTGCAATGAGAGCATTGGAATCAAAATATTTATAATGAAACAGTCTGAATTTTAAATTTTTAACTCATTTGTCAAGTCTCTGGCGTAAATGAGTTTGAAAGAAAAAATTGTGTTTAATGTCTTTTTAGTCATTATTTTTATAAAACCTATAATATACTGTTGTTTTCAATAAAAACTTTTACAATATTACCTTTTTTTTTTAAACTTAAAAACAGATGACTGCAAGTCAACAATTGACAGATGTCTTATTTTTGCATTTGTCTTCAAAATGTAAATATAACTATAGACGTGCGTGTACTCACTATGTCTCAATGAGTTCGCAGTTGAGCAGCAGCTTGTTGGGCCCCAGTTCCGCCACGGCCACCGTCAGGTCGTGGTAGTACACCATGCGCAAGGTGTCGTTGGCGATGCGCCGCCCCGTGTAAGGCTTAGCTCCCGCCGCCGGCTCCCGACGCTCCGCATCCTCGGACCGAGCCCCTACACTACCGACCAACCCCGCCAGCGACCATCCCGCGGGAAAGCTGAACGCAAACGGTTTAGCCGACGCCGACTGTGGCGACGAGACCGCGATGCAGAATATCACCACCACAGAGAGTAAGGATTTGAGGAGTCCATCCGCCATCGGCGCGCCGCGAGCGATAGCTTCCCGGGCGGACCGCACCGCACTCACCAATCTCCGGAACGACATATCGATAATGTATTTCTCGTTTCTAATGGCTAAGGTATCGCGCGCTCGGCCATGTCGCGCCAGCGGTCCGCGCGTCTCTCTGTCGTGCACCGCGACCACACACTGTGCCTCAGCCCGCGGCCCACCACTTTCTTCTACGGTTGTGACGTCAGATTGACGGTCAGTGTCTACCGTAGAGGATTTTCACTTGTGTTGTTTCAACTTCCGCGAATGCTGATAACCAATATAGGTCTAGGGCTCTGCGCCGGGCAGTTAACTTACAAAGTGTTAGCCTGTTTGTAAGAATCCGTGGTAGCAATGCACGATCAAAGCAAGAGTATGATTCGTTTTATCAATAACAATCCTTAACTTATTAGTCACTTAAGTCCTAAAGGGCAAGTATGAACTACCTACAGCAATATTTACAAAAACTATGTTATTAATGTTCAGAGTTTGAAATAAATTGATTTCCAAAATGGTTCTCTTAACCTATTTGTTTTTCTGATGTGTAAGCTATATTATTGTAAGGTTTCATCACAATCCATTTCGTAGATTTTGCGTCAAAGAGTAATAAACATCCATTCTTACAAACTTTCCCGTTTATAATATTAGTGGGATGAATGATTTAAAATGAATTTACGAGCAGGTTGTGGGTATATGGTATCGAACTTTTACGAAACTGTAAACTAATGAGTCTGAGTTGAAGGAGATAAATGACTAGGTTATATTTTAAAAAATATGGGTAGTAATAAAATTTCTATTATTTTGGGATGTCAAAATGGCGTCTCCCGTCTGATAGAAATCAAAGACACAAACCCCGGGGCTACTATCCTAGCCAGCAGGGCTCCAATAGACCCTCAGGTTGACGGTCGAGAATAATATGGCTACTTTTTACACGCTTCTCTTAAATGACACAGGATTGTAAAAGGAGGGAATCACGTGCTGCCAAGATTGCAAGGGACAGTCAGTCTCTATAAAGACCCCGGTCTACTTAATGGCTATTTATGTATTATCAAGAAAAAATATGAAGCAACGACAACACCCTTACTATTTCATCATCAGTTGCGTACACTCAAAATGTTTGTGGTGGTTTGTATATAACACTAGGTTTTCAATTTACGTAACAGTACGACTATTGATGACTATTTAGTGGAGTGACACAACAAACAGGTTATGTTGACTACCTGCGTCAATCTGTTCTTGTATAAGAAAAGAAAGTTTTCCTTAGACTGACCTATGTTTTTATCGTTTCTGACCCATGGTACACCTAGGTGTTCCACGGTACCTAATATTCTTGAGGTCAGTACGTGTACGGGAAAAGGGGGGGAGGGCGCCAAAAGAGTGCCAAAGAAGTTTACAACACTAGAGGGTGGTCTTTAACACCAATACACGCTTAACGTCAGACGACAGTTGATCCCCGGCTCTCCAGATGTATGTATAATTTTAGATGCAAAATTTGCAAAATGCAAATTTAGGGGCTTAGGGTTAAGATGATCAGTTTTCGGAGCATCAGGCAATATATGTATGCCAGTGTCATATGTTTGGTATTTGTGCGAATTTGAAATGTGCTCTGAATGTTGAACTGAAAACTTGCCTATTCAATGATACTATCTTCTGAGACCGTACCTATGGACTTTCAATATTACTTATTATACTATTTGCTATGGACTATGGCTATGACTGCCTCAGTGGCATAAGTGGTTGTCTATGCGACCGCCGCGCTTGTTTCCTTTCCGTGCTCCCATTGGATGTCCCATTGATAGGATGATGGAGAAATTAATTTAACCGTGGTCCCTTTGGTTAAAGGAACCACAGAAAGTAAGATGTCCTGTAGTATCGCTGTTCCATAGATCCATTAAGTGAAGTAACAAATTTTGATGGGTCCTTATTCGTAGTCTCGGTGGGTCGGTCCATTTTCCCAATAAAATACGGTTGACATTTTTTTTCAGTCGTCCCGTCAATGGAGCATCCAATGGTACTACGGAATGGGGCTGCGCTGAGTTCCCGGGTAGGAACAAATATTTGCGTCATCAGCAAATGTTAGTTTCGACGTTTAGGTATTTCCTATGTATGTATTTAGAAATATACAAGTATGTTTATTAGTTTTCTAGATTCCATACAAGCTTTTATTAACCTAGTTAGGGCTAAATGGCGCTGTATAAAAAATGACAAACAATACTTTTAAAAAACGTATCCGAAGGCCAAAAAGGGTTCTCTATCTCGTGCATCAATGTCATCACGATGTTAATGATGTCAGTTATTTAGACAGCGGCGTACCTATTACTTGTACGCAATTGTTCATTGTCCGCAAACAATTAGAGACATGACACATTTTTAAGAAGTTATAACAAACAATGTATAAGCAATAGCATCGCCACCAGACCACAATAAAACAATTTATGTAAAAGGTATCAAACTCGCTGAGGTAGATGGTTGCAGCTGCTAGACGCCATCAACTGGAAGATGTAAGTATGGGAAGAATGAGACTGCTTCCAGGTTAATACTTCTATATTTCTTCATAAAGTCTTTAATACAATACAAGACTGCACTACATCGGCATGGCGGATCCCACACTCAATAACACTTCAAGACCTTGCCCTCTGACCGGTTTCGCTGCACAAGGAATCACACCAAGGGATAGTCTCAATATAATTCAACACAAAATAAGGGGAACAAAACCGCAGTGTCATTGTTTTTTTTTTTTTTTTTTTTTTTTGTTTTGGCGATGTCCGGCTTGGACTTAGCCACGACGCAGAGTGTCATTGTTATTACAATTTATTTTGAAGTACTTTCATGATAGAGTGGTAGTGCACGTGGAGGGGGTAAGCGATGTACACATGTTCGTCTGTTTGGACCACCGCTAACATCTTCACAGCGTCACCTTGCTTCAGCAGAACTGGTCCTCCGGAACTTAGCTGGAAGATAGAAGAACGTTCAAAATTACATACTAACTAACTAACTAACTTCACGCTGTATCCCTGACGGGGTAGTCAGAGAGGACAGATCGCCAGGCTTCGCGATACATGCATACTTCTTTCGCTTCTTCAAGATTTATCAATCGCTTCATACACGAACGTCTTGGTATCCGAGTACTTTTGACCTTTCCGTTTTTGAGCAATCTGCTCACGTGGTCTTCATATGTAAGTCTCGGCCCAACCCTGACCTCTTCTACCCTCTACTTTCGCACAATATATATTCTTCGTCAATCGTTCCTCACTCGTTGGACGTGTCTAAACCAACGGAGCACGCCCTTTTCCAGCTTAACGCTGACACTTTCATTCAAACCTGCCATATTGCGTATCACTTCGTTACGTATTCGGTCGGCCACAGTAACGCCGCACAATTTTCGAAGTGATCGCATCTCCACAGCATTCAATTTACTTTCATGCATCTGCTGACATACTCAAAATACATACTTACAAATATTCAAGTTACGATTACAAATACGAAGCAAAATGACATCTAAAATGGCGGCGCTTCCTCCTCTGCTGCGCGCGATGTGTCCTTACTTAGTGTTATATTTTTTTTTATTCTTTAGCTATCAAGTGGGGTAATTGAATTTAGAACGTGGATATAACTATACTCATTCTTATTGCTTTTCAAATTTGTTTCTAGAATAGAAAGATATGTAAGTAACTGGCATACCTAACCCCATGATTTTATTATCATTTGGTTTCTAGGATTCCGTACCTCAAAAGGAAAAAAAATGAAGCGATGGAAGCATTTTCTAAGATATACCTATTCACGTTAGAAGTTATGGGTAGCGGCTTAGGGGATGATGTACATGCAGACTAACACAGTAAGGACTACAAAAGATACTGAAAATGATAAAAGTGAAAACGAAACAGCAGGACAACAAAGCATTCTTTATGATCAATCTGGATGCCACCGGGACAACACTAATGAAAAGAAGAATCATATAGCCGAACTAAGAAAGTGACTTACTTACGTATGTCTGCAAGACCAAAGGTACCAGCAACCAGTTTGTAAGGGCTGTAGATTAAAATGAATGAAGAAGTTACCTGCGTGATATTCCTCTCCCTGTCGTTGTTGAACAAGCAGATGACGTCATTGTTGTTGTAATTGTACATCGCCTGGCACTCCGCCGAGCTCAGTATCAGCGCCGACATCATCATGAGCTTCAGGTATTCCAACCCTGAATCTTCCTGAAAGGAGACAAGAAGTAAAATAGAGTCATTCTACTATTTTTTTTTGTAGTGCATTAATGCTCTGCAGAAAAAACTAGGAAAATTACGCTGTCACCACTTAATTTGAGTTAAATCGCAATACTCTAGAGTAGTCATGTGTAAAACGGCCTCAATGCAAATCTCTGGCGCCCAATCCACATTAAACTCACTTGCAGGCTGGGGGCAATATACTGTGACAGGAACATGCATAGAGAATAAAAGAAACACTGGACATCAGCAACTTACAATGACAGATTGATAAAAACTTTTTTTACGCAATAAATGTAATGTTAAATTGTTGTACAATGGGCGGTCTTAATGCTATTAGCATTAAGACCTCCTCTCTCAGTAATCTCTTACAAGCAAACTTTGGATGGAAATTATTCAGATAAAAGCAGTGTAAAGTCGCTCTGTACCTACACTGTAAACAGATTTTGGGTGACTTTGGCTTTACATTAAAAGTATGGAGAATCCCTCTAATCCCTCGTGCTTAATTGATACTCTGGTTAATATAAAAAAAATCAATCTCTAGACATCCCAGGAAGGTAATAATGAATCTTTCGCAAGCATGACCTGCACGCAGATAGATGCGGCGCCATCCCAATTGCTCAAACAGAAAATGTCCACGCCCAGACGCGAGTGTGTGACCCGAATTATCGATTTTACTTTGTGAGTATCGCTAAATTAATCAAATGAAATGAAAAATCTTTATTCATTATAGTTCACAAAGTAGCACTTATGAACGTCAAGAATAATCTTGCAATATTGCTTCTACATATACAGCCAGATTCGCGATAATAAATTTACTAGCCTTACCTTAACCATAATCCATCCATAAATCATGACCTGACCCTTCTTGACCTTATCTTCTACCAGGTCTAGCCCAGCCCCACTGACCTCAGGCTCTATCTCCAACATCGCTAAGTAAGGTCCAATGTCCAGGTGCACATTCTTGTGTCTTCTTGACGAATTTTGCCAGTAACCTTGGTGTCTTAATACAGAAGTTACGTTGTGAACTGACCCGTCGGAAAGTGGATCAGTGGCGCCTGCCACCACCGTGTACAGAGATTGGTGATCCGTGATGTTTGTACTAAAATATATATTAAGTTGCTTCAAAACCATAGTCAAAGTAAAAACACGAGAAATGACATGCGGAAACATTCGTGTATCACCGCATACACGCTCAACAATCAACAAATTCAACACCTTCATTAAAGCAAAGGTTTAATTTTTGTTCAATTCAATTTTACATGAAAACGCTGTATTTAAGCAATTTCGCGAGCAAACGAACACTCTATGTCCGACGCACCGATTGCGACTAATGTTCCCGCATGGCCCTTCTCCCGTTTTTACGACTTCTATGTTAAATAAAATAAAAAATAAATATCACGCCTTATCCCCGAAGGGGTGGCAGAGGCATATTATATGCTCACTTTTCACCGTGTGGATTCCTGTCCCACGTAATAGGTGGTGAGCCCATTGCCGTGTTGAAATAGACAGACGCAGGTTGTGGCTACCACTTCACTTCTATGTTCAAAACTTTTATAGAGGAAGGCAAGGCCCGAACTATTCAGAAAGTCTACTTGGACAAGATAATCGCGGTTTTACTTATTCAATCAATCAAGTCATCTTATCGTAGTACAATGCGGCTTTAGTCTCGATTTCGTTTTCGGATGGTGTTCGGCCTTACTGGATCTCGGTGGCCAGACGAGTTGGTTGGTGTAGGGTTGAAATAAGAGTAATTTAAAAATCTAGAATATTACCACAATAGGCATAGAACTACGTAGGTATTACCATTTTTACTTTTGTCTTTCTGAGATCTACCTCAAACTATATCGACTATATAACTATATCGAATCACATTGCTTAACAAAAGTTAATGTCAACAGGCATAATAAGGTAGGTACTTACTTGTTAGAATATAAATTACTCAAGATGTTTATGCAGTTGGAAGCAGTGAGCACCCATCGTGGGGAAATCAATGTGCCTGCACAAGTTTGAGCCGTAGTATTTGAAAGCGTCTCAAATATGGCCACCAGGAATGGTGCTGATTTTTGTAACGCCGACTTGGTAACATTCTCTCTGGGTTGAGATACAATGCTGTTGCTTTCTTTGCTTGACTCTAGCTCATTTTTCATTTGAAATCCTGGTTCATCATAATTTGAACCATATAATTGTGAGGAATCTTTCTCAATTGAATCCATAGATTCCTGCATGGACCACGCCTTATCATCTGCATCGGATAGAGATGCTTCTACGATCGTGTTGTACGTTAAGGTGTCTTGTATTTCTCTACCGAGTGTGGGATATTTTTCCATTGTTCTATATGTTGGCAAAATTTCGATATCTAGTTCCTTGCTAATGACATTTAGTATTTGTTGAGTATTTCCGATGTCACATTTCCCTACAATTAAAGTTGAATTTCTGAGCAGAGAGTTCACCTTCAGAGTGTCATTTAATGCGTTATTGAAACCTGAAAATTCCAAACTCAGGTCAATTCTAAGGATTTTTCAGAAAGTATTCGGTCGACATTAAAAAAGTTGAATATTTACCTGGCAAATTATCTAACAGAAACACGTACACCAGTACATTGGACATTTTGAGCGCGAATGGCCAACATTACACAATGTGTTATGTTTCACCTACATGTATCTACACAAGTACATACACTTCGTCCATTGTTCACCGATTGTAAGTAAATGTATTATTTTCTCTTTTTAACTGCCTTCATTTAAAGGAGGAGATTCTAAAGGTGACAATGTTACTACAATTGCTGTTTAAATGATTAAAATATGCTGACTACCCCGACACTTTACAGTAAATGTTGGGGTAGTCAGCATATTTTATTACGCTATGTTTATCTTTTCTAATGTTACTCGTATGTTTTTCTATCACTCCGGCATCAGTTGAAAATCAGAGCTGCAAACAACAACAAAAAACAACTCTGCACGAGTAAACCTAGTGTAATTTCAGAAAACAATCTAGCGCTCAGTCAATACCCTACATCATTGGACAAAGATCAGCTATGCAATTCACAAATCTCGGATCCAAATCCGCTTCGGCGCAAATGTGATTGATATTCGAGTTATATGAATATCGATGACATTTGCGCCGTTGCGGATTTGGATCCGAGATTTGTGAATTGCATGGCAGATGCACGAATTCAAAAATCCCAATCAAATTTAAAAACAAAAAAAAACAACCTATATAGGTAATTCATTAGTTTATTAATAAACATTCACAACCTTGACATAAAAGCTTTACATAAATGCAGAGATCTAATAACATAAAACAAGTAATTTTTTTAATCATTTGTAAATATATTAAAAATATAATATCTAAGTACTGCCATACAATTCACTCGTGTCTATTTCGGGTATTCCACGAAACAAGTCCCGGCTTCATGGAATACCGCGAATGTGCATCCTGTGCCTAAGAAGGGAGACAGGACCGATCCGAACCTTTTACCTAAGGTGATGGAGCGTGTAATCAATACACAGCTACTGAGGTACCTGGAAGAACACGACCTGCTCAGTGACCGGCAGTACGGTTTCCGTCACGGTCGGTCGACTGGTGATCTTCTGGTGTACCTCACACACCGCTGGGCGACGGCTATCGAGACTAAGGGAGAGGCTCTAGCAGTGAGTCTTGATATCTCAAAGGCCTTTGATCGGGTCTGGCACAGTGGTCTTCTATCGAAACTGCCCTCCTATGGACTACCCGGGGAACTTTGCGAATGGGTATCCAGCTTTTTGGCCGGTAGAACGATCAGAGCCGTTGTTGACGGTGACGCTGCTGTTCGGACTACATGGCCATAAATGCAAAGGTCACGCAGGGCTCAGTGTTGTCACCCACCCTGTTTTTTGCTGCATATCAATTACATGCTGTCCATTGTCGGCATTCATTGCTATGCGGATGATAGTACAGGTGACACTTATTACACGGGTCGCTCCAATATCCCCCCGGTCTGCAGTGGAAGAAAGTTGTGAACAACTTGTGTCTGAAATCGAGGCTACTCTTGCAAGAGTGTCCGATTGGGGTAGACAAAATCTTGTCCAATTTAACCCTACCAAGACTCAAGTTTGTGCATTCACCGCTAAAAAAGCCCCATTTACTGTAACGCCGCAATTCCAGGGCACACCTCTCTCCATCTCTACTAGTACTGGAATTCTCGGTGTTGAGATCTCTAGTGACGTCCAATACCGTAGTCACTTAGAGGACAACGCGAAGCTGGCGTCCAAAAAGCTCGGCGTGCTCAACGGGGCGCGGCAGTACTTTACTGCGGAGCAAACACTGCTCCTCACATGGAGTACTGCTGTCACCTTTGGGCTGGTGCACCTGAATACCAGCTTCGACCTTTTGACTCGGTAGAAGGGCGTGCTATGATAATTGTCAACGATCCTCTACTAGCAGGCGGTATTGAACTCCTTCGTGATAGGAGAGACTTCGCGTCCTTATGTGTGTTCTATCGCCTGTACAACGGTCTGCGCTCTGAGGAATGGTTTGACATGATGCCCACGGCTACCTTCTATCATTGCACCGCTCGCCATAGACAGCTCGCCCTCACACTTTGCGTCCGGAACGCTCACATACGGTTAGGTCCGATAGAGGCTTTATTTCGCGTGCGCTTAGGTTGTGGAATGAGCTCCCTGCCTGGATTTTCCCGAACGTCTACAGTATGGGGTTCTTCAAAAGGGGTCTTAGAAGGTTTTTAAAGGGTCGGCAGCGCGAGTGCTGCACCTCTGGTGTTGCAAACGTCAATAGACTACGGTGACCACTTTCCTTCAGGTGGGCCGTATGCTTGTATACCACCTCATGGTTATAAAAAACAAAAAAAAACACATCAAGTGAAACCTAAATAATCTCATTATTATATACCTATTATGGAAAGTAAGAGAATGACATTTCAAATTGTCGGAGTCGAAAATGAAAAATACTACATAGAGGAAAATTCGATGGCTAGACAAGAAAATCTGAGTGGGCATTGACCCCACGAACATCTACAAACAAGTAAACCACTAGCCAACAGGCCATCAGCTAGATATGGCATCCAAAACAACATTACAGACATTGAGAAGTGAAGAAAAGGATTAAGAAATCCTCGGCGTTCGTTCGATCAATTGAACTATGAGATCGCACCCAGAGTCCTGAAGGATAAAAATAAAAATTTTAAGACACGGTCCGGAATAGACACGACCAATCATTTTTTCCGTAACTTAGGTCCGTATTCCAGAACGTTTCTCAATCAACGCTTGAGACTAGATTTTGCCTTATTAAATCTACTCTCAAGTGTTTCTTGAGTGTTGATAAACGTTCTGGAATACGGCCCTTAATCTCGGGGTCAACCATTTTATGCGATTAATGTAACACTTTGAAAATCAACATCATAGATATGGGATGTGGGCATGAATAACTAAATTAGAAACTAAGTTAGATTTTCGAAAAATTTACCGCCCTAGCCTGGAGTCGAACTCGTTGATTTTTCAAAAAGAAATGTTTTGCCACATTCATGCCACAGTACAGTGATAAGTTTCAGACGACATTTTCGGTAGTTTATAATTAATTAGATATTATGAACCATCTAACCTTTCAGCCCTTTTCACATAATCTTTGGTTTTAACAATATACGATAGCGATAGTATAAAACCGTTAATGAAATACAATTATTGATATTCAGTAGACTAGAAAAAGCAATGGCCCAAATATACTTCCCTGTGGCACACCATATAAGTAAAAAAAATATGCAAGTTTTTTTAAGTATTATTATTATAACAATTAAAGCAATCATTTTTATTGTTATTAAAAGTTATCGACGTAAGGAAACTTTCCTAATTAACGCTTTGTTTTATGTGAATTAAACATTTGATTTCATATAAAATTATTTTCTTGGTAAAAGACAACTTGGTTCAGGCTAGAACTCAAACCCTTTAGTTACTTTTCAGGGGTCCATCAGAGTTCTCGGAACCCTATTTACCATTTTCATATTAAGTTTCTATTAAATACTAACTGATACATTTACAAAGATTATAATAAAAAAATCGAAAGGTAACAACACTTTAAAGTCAATCAAATCAGTCAGGCCCCGAAATCTTCCTCATTCAGCCTTCCGCGACCTCATCTAGGACGTCATCTAGCTGTAGGGCGTCATACCTTACACCCTTTGCACAGTTTCTTGGAAACATCTTATTTCCAAGATAAAACACGTTTGATAGATAACTAAATTTGACGCAGACAGAGTTGGAGCTTTCTAGTATCACGATTATATTTAAAAACTACAAAGTCTTTAGGTGCAGTAAAGATACTGGCGACACTTATATTTAGCGCAATCTAGCGAAGAGAAGCTGAACTAATTTATAATAACTGCATTGTGATATGGAAATTCTCTCACTAAACACATCCTATCATTAATACCTCACGTACCCAATAAGGGAAATTTTAAAGTCTATTCTTACATATGAATGCTGTCAGGAACGGGGCAGGAATGTGTTTCATCAGGAGTCCTAAAAAAATATCGGTGCGTTAATTGTTTATGGAGTTGATCAGACATGTCCGTGCCCAGCAATGGATATTCAATCATTATGTATCCAACCCTGTTCGTCCTGGGCATGGTTGGATATAATGAGTTGAGAGTAATGAGTTGAGAGTAAGGAGGGAGTTCTCCCTCGTGTCATTTATATTTAAACTTTTAAGAGGTAAGCTATACAATGCGGATATTTTAGGGATGGTTGGTCTGCAGGCACCTGATAGGTACGTTTGGCGACGACGTCGACCTCGCCTGCTAGTAGTTCACGCACCAACCTGCTGAAGGAGGAGCCACTGTCACGGCTCTCAACCATGTGGCAGAGGAGACCGATATATTCTATTGTTCTCTGAGTGAATTCACTAAGGTAGCATTGTATGTAATAAGTTATATTACCTAGTACATTAAATGTTATTTTATGAAATCTGAAGTGCCTACTCTGTCGCATTGGGTTCTGCCTGTCATGATAGATGTAGGGTTCAGATAAATAAATAAATAAAAAAATAAAATAAATATTTCGGACTTCCGTTAAAACACCCTTGTGCCCCGTCTCTAAGACTCGAGGCTTTAGGTTCTTAGGCTTCTGTAATGGTCGAAGTTCCAAGTTGGTTTGGATTCAATCTTGTATATTAATACAATACTATGTGAAAACCTTTTTGAGTAAATTACATTTTTACGAACAGATGACAATACTTATTTGGCACAGTTCACTTTTACGTGTATTTGGAGTTTGGTGCATAATGCAACTATTTTACAACTTACAGAACTATGAAAAATATTTATATAGCTTGTGCTATGAAATCTCAACTGACAAATAAAAAACTAGTTGATAGTGTTGTTTTCCCGTTCCCGTTTCCCATAGGAACTTGTTCCAGGGATAAAAAGCAGCCTATGTGTTATTCTGATACACATTAGAATAACACATAGGCTATATTATTGTAAAATTTCATCAAAATCCATTCAGTAGATTTTGCGTGAAAGAGTAACAAACATCCATACTTACAAACTTTCGCGTTTATAATATTAGTAGTATTATTACTAAGTAAACGGTTGTACTCACGTGTATATTTCGGGATCGCCCGAATAGTCCTGGTGTGGAGAGGAACCCCGCATACTTACCATACATCCGGGGTGTGACCGACAGGATAGGAGGACTACTTGAGGCGTAGCGCCGTGGGTATTGCATCAGGACAATCTTTCGACCACCTGGGCAGTTAAGTCAGCTCTTGCGCTCCCCGAAGGATGCGGATCCGCTGAGTGCTCCAGGAGTATACACGATTCCATGTGACTGCGGCTCGAGCTATATTGGTGAGACTCGTCGCAGTATATCAACGAGACTGCAGGAGCACATACGCAGCATGAAAAGTATGGACACCAATAGATCAGCGGTGGCCGAGCACGCCTGCCAGACGGACACAACACATTATATAAGGTTCGATAAGGCCTCTGTACTAGTGACAGAAAAATACTTCGTTCAGCGTAAAGTACGCGAGGCTATCGAAATTAACCGTCGTCCGAACTTTAACAGGGACTCTGGTTGGGTATTGCCCCCTGCCTGGAGACCGGCTTTAAAACTTGCTCCCTATAATAACACTCCAAACTTGGAATGTGACACTACAAGTTCAGTGTGTGCGGTTCCTCCAACGCCGTTAGTTAACAACACAGCAAGTATCACATCTACGACTCAGGACGAGGCACTGCACCAGGCGCATACACTGTCACAGCGTGCCCTTCGCCAGAGGTCGCTGGCAACGCAGTACCAGCGCAGCTTCCGACGTGGCTTGACGCTTCTCTTGAAAAAGGACCTCCATTAGGTCCGAAACTAGTCGGGCGATCCCGAAATATACACGTGATTACAACCGTTTACTTAGTAATAATGAACAACGCTCACGAAAGTTATTATTAGTAGTATTGTAAATAAAAAATACAAATTAAAGATAAATTACACCCAAACACTGTACAAAAATAAATTTTCCTAGTAAATAATAATTATATAATTCACCTATTACAGAAAAATAAATTTCCTGTAGAATTAAACCCATGATAAATATTTTATTAAAGTGAAAAAGACAACTTGGTTCGAGACGGGGATTGAATCCGTAACTTTTGCCTAACCAGGGCAATGTTCTTGCCACTGAACTACCTGAACCGTACCGAAACAAGTTGAAATTCTTTACTATATTGTTGTTGGGACAACTCACACAACGTCATCTGATTCCAAACTAAGCAGAGCTTGTACTATGGTAACCAGATAACTGATAAACATACTTATATATTTCTAAATACATACATATTATAGATAAATAACACCCAGACACAGAATAAACCATCATGCTCATCACACAAAGTTTTATCCTGGGTGGGAATCGAACACACGACCTCTTGCGTAGCAGTCGGATGCACTCCCACCGCGCCACAGAGGCAGTCAAATACTATATTTTAATCGTTATTTAAGATTAGCTTTTTATCACTTTAATAAAATATTTATGTGAAAGTTAGCATACTACTTGCTTTAAATAAAATAATACATGATGTTCAGTTTCGTAACACACACCACTAGACTTTAGGGCGCCATATATTTTCAACTATTATATACGTACAGTTTTACGTAAGTAATCAACTTATTACATAGTATTGCTATTAAGTACTTATTTACACATTCGTATGTACAATCTAACCAGTTTACAAGTCAGGTTTCTGAGAGTTTTCAGGGCTTTTTGCCTAGCAATGCAATTGAATGAATAGTTGCATATTCTGTTTATTCTGAAATACTCCTTCTTGAACACTGCCCATATTGGATCAGTTTTAAAGCAATTATTATACTAACTTACACATAACGTTGTTCACTTTATTAAAAATTTACTGTCCATATTATCGATGTTGACTATACTGTACATAATTTGTCTATACAATTTATACGAATTGTGCTATTTTTAATTGAAATATTCTTTTTTTTAATGATTTTCAACCACTTTACAGCAAACTTTGTATCAGCGCCACCTAGTGACCAATTTATGAGTTATTGTTACGTGTTCAGGTCTCTGCACTGGCTCCAGTAATTGACTAGGCAAGACCGGTTCACTGACGCAAGTGTTAGATTCAGTTCCTGAGATTGTACCATTTCCGAATCTGTGGACAATTTATCTATAATAATTATTATTTACTAGGTGATACCCACGGCTTCGCTTGTAACATTAAATAGGTGCAACAGTCGTTCGAAATATGTCACGGGCAAAGCCACGGTGGTCAGGTAGTAATTAATATGACCTTAGGTAAACAGATAGGGTTCGAAAGCAACTCAAATATACTATATGATGAAGATAGAATCACATCCTATATAAGTTGTGTCCTTGTGAGCTTTGTAGAACAAAAATATACTCACCAAATTCCTTCAATAGCTCCAGTGATCATCTTCAAATCTCTGGCTGGTGTTTTCTGGAATATACCCAAGGATGTAAGGCAGTCCTGTACCCACTTTTTTCTGATATTCCGCGTACTGAGGGCCGAAGAAGGTGAGAAGGGTCAACTCTTCAGCATATACTCTCTCGCGGAAGAAGGTCCAGGACGCCATGGTGTATATAATGATGCAGATTGGATTCAACATAATTAGCTGAAAAAATTAGAAAAATAAAAATATCAAATAAACATGTCTTTATTTTGCATAAACCATTTTAACAGCGCTTACAAAATGTCATACACTAGAATGAAAGATTGTGTACTTTAAATATATTTTATTTTTAAATTGACCACTGATTAGAAACTCGGCACCCCCAAGAACTGGCAAGAAACTTAGGAAAGCTTTTTGTTGATAGCCTATTTACAATTTAATATTATGCCAGCTGATCGTCTGTCCTGTCGTGCAAATAGTATTTAACAGTGTAATAACCATTTTCACAAAGCTTTTTTTTAATTTATTTAATGGTATATTTCTCAGGTCACAGGTAAGCTTATTGTAAAAGCGTACACGAAACAGTTACCCAGGAAAGAATTGCCATTGCCATCTTATGTAGTCAACTGTGGTGGACTGAAAGATTGTTTTTATAACCAGTGTTTATATTATGTTTATCACAGAGTTTAAAAAACTGTGATAGATTTTTTGGATATGTATGCATGTAGGCTTTAAAAGTGTATAATGTGCTAAAATAATAACTTTCGTGAGCGTTGTTCATTATTACAAACTACGGTTATACTCACGTGTGAATTTCGGGATAGCCCCACTAGTTTCGGACCTAACGGAGGTTCTTTTTCAAGAGGAGCGTCAAGCTGCGCTGGCACTGCGCTGCCAGTGATCTCTATGGCGAAGAGCGCGTTGTGTCAGTGTAGGTGCGTGTCCTCGTCTTGAGCAACAGATGTGGAGATTACTATGGTGTTAATTACAGGAGCCAAAGATGCAAACGTACACACCGCACTTGTCGTATCTCCCTCCAAGACCGGAACATTGTTGGGGGGAGCAAGCTTTAAAGCCGGTCTCCATGCAGAGGGCAATACCCAGCCAGAGTCTCTGTTGAAATTCGGACGACGGCTTATTTCGATGGCCTCGCGTACTTTGCGTTGAACGAAGTACTTCTCTGTGGCTAGTACAGAGGCCTTATCAAATCTTATATAATGAGCCGTGTCCGTCTGGCAGGCGTGTTCAGCCACCGCTGACCTCTCGGTATCAATGCTTTTCATACTACGTATATGCTCCTGTAGCCTAATCGATACGCTGCGACGAGTCTCGCCTATATAACACTTGCCGCAGACACACGGAATCGTGTATACTCCCGGTGCACTCAGCGGATCCGCATCCTTTGGGGAGCGCAGGAGCTGTCTCAACTGTCCGGGTGGGCGAAAGATTGTTCTAATGTTATAACCTCGGCGCAACAGTCCTCCTATCTTATCGGTTACACCCCGGATGTACGGCAAAAATGCGGGGCTCCTCTCAACACCAGGTGACCGTCGGTGTGTCGTCGCACTCGCAGCTCGCATGCTCTGTCGCCACCGGTAGCCATTCTTCAACAACGTGCAGCGGACATGTGCCATCTCCATGCTCACGTGCTCCTCCGTTAGGTCCGAAACTAGTTGGGTTATCCCGAAATTCACACGTGAGTATAACCGTAGTTTGTAATAGTGTATAATGTGCATTCAAAAGTACTCATGTTTTTACTCCTTGTAGGATTATAATTTTTTCAAGGCTGACTACTTTAAATGAACATGCAGAACTAACAGCCATATTTATTTATTTACAATATTTATACTGTTTTCACATCCACACATAACTTGAGATCTGACAACTGTGGTTGAATTTGAAAAATACTTCAGATAATAAAATAGGCAAGGTAAGTGAAAAGACCTTGTCACTTGCCTTGTGCTAAAATGCAATCTCTTACAGCTAAGGAAATGACACCACATTCCATCAGGTGACAGATAAGGATATGACCCATCATATCCTTATCTGTCACCTCAGTGGTATAAAAAATAATTGTTACATACCTGGGTCCCTATTGACCAGTAAAACCAGCCGACATAACTTGGGTGTCGACAGATGGAGTAGACTCCATGCGTGACAAGCTCATGATCACGGCGCTTAACAAACTGCACCTAAATGTTGAAGCTGAGATTAAACTATCAAATAGTTAATAATTTTTTGAGTTACAAAGGAGCCCCAGCAAAATGTTCAGCAGCAATCCTACCTAGCCTGCAAAGTAGTACATATACCTGAGGACTAAACAAACAAGAATATCACACAGGTTAAGGTGTCTAATGATGATGAAGGTGTCTAGATGATGTAAATTATTATTGGGTCTTTGGCTGCTGAGTTTTAGACTTTAAGCACTATTTTTATAACTTAGCAAATGCTTAACCTCAATGAGGTTTCTCAACCTGGTGTTCTTCCAGAAACCTCCTGACGCGCCATATCATGCTGTATCTCTGACAGGGTAGTCAGACAGGACATATCGCCAGGCTTCATGATCAATGTATACTTCTTTTGCTTCTTGCAAATTCATCAATCGCCTCATACATGCAAGTCTGGGTATCCAAGTACTTTTGACTTATCCATTTTATGTTTCTTTCTTCATTTCCTGACACACTTTTGTAAAAGGTATATAGAAAAGTGTTTTAAGCTAGATTCACTCAAATTACCACTTTTAATACTTACAGTATGATTAAAGTTAGTTCTGGCAGTGAACATGGCTGCTTTTCTTAGAATTTCTCCAGTGACACATACCAGTACTCCAAATGCTGAGATCCAGAAGTAAGTTTTCATTCCTAAAAGAAATGCTTACATTTGAGACCCCCCAAGAACATTCTAAGCTATAGAAATGACTCATTTCAGTGACTCACCAGGAAAGAAGTAGTACTCCACCCCCCACTCAATCCAACTACTTACAGCGGCTACACCGTACTGTACACTATGGTTTAATATAAAAGAATCAATTGTTAATGTCCTTGGGTTTGTCAGTGCCACAGACATGAACTCCGAGAAGTGAAATGTTGAAAGTATCATCATATATAACCCGAATACTTTCCATCCATTATCAAATGTAGCGAGATAAATGCCTATGGAGAAAACGGCACCTAGGAATGCAGATCTCACTGAAACCTGAAAATGTGAGAAAATAAAGTATGTTTGAGTTTTGTACTGGACACATCAGCACTATTTACATTTATTTTAATATTACAGCCATCAATATAAGAAGATTATGTTGCTTGCAGATAAAAAAAGTTTAAAGCTATTTTTAATAAAGAATATTTCTACTGTGGTGAAAATAAGCATCTGCATAGTAATTTAGTTTCACATGAATACTCACAGCAAATATTATTACAAAAATGAAATGCCTTGGCAGTCAAATAAAAGTAGCTTAAAGGCAGGTACGATTTGATATAACAGGAATATTATTAATGCAATAAAATCTCACCTCGTACGCGAAACCTTTGTAGCAGTACCTCAGAATAAAGTTGAATAGACAAAAATACAGGGCAGGTCCCCAATATGTTAAGGCCCATAGTTCAGATGAGAAACCGAGCACACTTCCAGAAAAAAACGATGTTGTAAATATCACTGCTGATATTGCAAAACATATTATCGCCTGTTTTCCAGCAGGACAAATGTTTTTCCACTTGATAAGGTCCATTTTTTAAGCCCCACGATAAAATGGTTGTATTTGCTTTCAATATTGCTGTTTATACATTCTATCATTGGAGGATTTTCTCATAATATATAAAATGTAGATTACAACAAATATTATTCATCACTTTCCAATCGTAAGGGTGTTAGGAGGCAATAGGATATTAACGATATAGGCCTCTAGTAAATTCAGAAGTAAAATATATAGGTAATTTTGAATATGCATACAAATGGCACAAACGACTATTTAGTATCCTTCATTATCTTAATATTTACAACATTTTTCTGAATTAAACTTTTGGATTTACAGAACATAACATTCATTTTTTCTTGAATGGCATGCAGGGGGGGGGGGTCAGTTAAAGGAGGCCGCTTATTTGTAAAGAAAGCATACACCATCTTCGTTTCCTAAAAGGAAACAAGTATCTAAGTGATTCTACTATCTCGGATAGATGTCACTGATCAATAAAACGATCACGATAATAATACCTTATATTAATTTTACTATTAACATTTTTTTATTATCTATTAACATTAATTATTAATGATATGTCAATTTTGTTAATTGATTTATCACAATTATTTATGTTACCTATATTGCTCATCATATATATTATATTAGAGTATTTGAAATTAGCAACCAAGCCATAAAAAAAAGAACATGACATGACACGTTATTTCAAAATCTGAAAATTTTTACTTGTTTTTCAATTTTCTTTTATATTAAAATTTTGTTTAATACAGCACTTAATATTATGATAAATTAATTCTAATAAAAAGATAAATTAAGATAATTTTTTACTTCAATACATAGATTAGAATACGTACTACCTTCAATATTTCAAATCGTTGTTTGGTGCTTGTTTAGTGGAATTTCGCGAAAAATACGTTTTGTGTGTGTTGCTTTTGCTGGTTGCAAAAACGATAATATAGGTAAGTATTCTTACGATTTACTAAACTTTGTTAGATTTTCCGTTAAAGTAAAGTAAAGACCGGAGTTAACTTATATTTTAAAGCCTAGCATATATAAGCCTGTAAAGTGTTAAATGTAATCAATTTATCAGGAGGAATACAGCGTGATAGATAGATAGATAGTAAATTTGCACTAATATTTACAAAAAAAAACTATCTTCACGCTGTATCCCTGATGGGGTAGTCAGAGAGGACAGATCGCCCGGCTTCGCGATCCATGCATACTTTTTCGCTTCTTCGAGATTCATCAATCGCTTCATACACGCACGTCTGGGTATCCGAGTACTTTGACCTTTCCGTTTTTGAGCAATCTGCTCACGTGGTCTTCATATTTAAGTCTCGGCCTACCCTGACTCCTTCTACCCTCTACTTTTGAACAATATATATTCTATATATAATATATATCTATATTCAATATATAACTAATATTTACAGATAAGCAAATACCGAATTATATAGTATCTTATGTAGACTTATACCTTTTCAGATGATGTAATGCCCATGTTTTCAAATTCAAAAAAATATTTCGAGCGTTTTCAAGCTTGGGTTAATTTAGTTGGCAATAAATTTGAAACATTGTTAAATGATGAGATCTACACCAGAAAGAGGATATGTGATATACATTTCATAGCTAATCATAGAAATCGGTTCAAGCGTCTCAATGCCTTAAAAATACCTACATTACATTTGCCAGGTATCTTCTCAAAGTCATCATCATCATCCGAGCGTCTGTCCCAGTTGCGTCTCGCGACGCCTGGGGCCCACTTTCCTACATTTTCTCCTCCACTTCGCACGGTCTTCGGCATACCCTGTAGTGAGACCATTGACACGCATGCATGGACGCATCACTAACTCCATCAGAGAGAAATAAAATGAAAAATTTATTTAAATCCTTTAATCTGCATAGTACATTCTTAGAACCCATTCGTATTAAAGCCACCAGTGCAAAATGTATTGATAATATTTTTACTGATATTAAACCTATAGATAAAGGTATTGTGGATCCTGTGGAGTCAGATCATCGTGGCCAATGGATAAAATTTCCTAAAAGTAGTAACAAAGTCAGCAAAAAACAAATTAAATATGTACCAATTAACCAAAGTCGTTTGAATAATTTTAAAGAAAATGTATTAAAGAGATTACCATATCTACCTAACTTTACTTGCGTAGACCAGTCATATAAACACTTATTTAATTTGATTAATGATGAGTTTGGCAAAGTTTTTACCTCAAAAACTCTACAGATTGGTGGTCGTCCTGTTTTCAGTGACTGGGCAACACCAGGTATCTTTAAAAGTAGAAATAAATTATTTGAATTATATTCAGAAAAATCATATAATTTTAGGCAAACCTTTCAGGAATATGTTAAAAATTATTCAAAGATATTTAAACAAACGTGTCATCTTGCTAAGTCAAACTACATTAAAAATAAAATTTCTAATTCTGTAAATAAAATAAAAATGACTTGGAACATCATTAACTCTGAATGCGGTAGATCTTTAGTGACTGAAAGGGATTTCCACTTAAAAGTAAATGGTTGCCATGTTACAGGGGACCTGGAAGTGGCGACGGAGTTTGAACATTTTTTCAAAAATGTACCTATATTGACAACAAAATCTCTCCAAGCATCTTCCAGTTCCGCTGAACTTTTATTAGAAGAATCTGTTCTTTATTGCAGGGATGCATTTGTATTCACAGATATTTGTGCTCAGGACATTGTAAAACATTTAAATGTATCAAAATTAAGAAAACCGCGGACATTTGGGGATTATCGCTCAAAACTGCATCATGTATAATTGAGGTAATTGCGCCCCATCTAGCAACTGTGTTTAATGACTGTGTTTCTAGTGGTACATTTCCTGATTTAATGAAACACAGCAAAGTCGTTCCCTTGTTCAAGGCTGGCAGCGCTACAGAGCCGTCTAATTTCCGACCAGAGTCAGTGCTGCCAACTTTGAGCAAAGTATTTGAAAAAATAACCTTGAATCAAATGCTATCCCATTTTAATAGTCATAAAATACTTCATGCGAATCAATTTGGGTTTACGAAAGGGCGCTCAACTTCCGATGCTGGTGTTGAGTTATTAAAATGTATTCATGAAGCTTGGGAAGACAAGCACGATGCATTAGGTATATTTTGCGATCTATCAAAGGCTTTTGATTGCGTTCAACATGAAACGCTGTGCAAAAAATTACACCACTATGGAATAAGAGGCAAAGCTCTCGACCTTCTGTCTTCATATTTGAACAATAGAATACAGAGGGTCGATATTAATGGTACACGTTCTGTAGGATCCATGGTTACAATGGGTGTGCCGCAAGGCTCGATACTTGGGCCATTCTTATTCCTCATTTATATTAATGATTTACCATTTTATGTAGGGGACAGGAATAGGATTGTTTTGTTAGCAGATGACACCTCATTAATTTTTAAAATTAAAAGACAATTAGATAACTATGACGATGTAAACAATGCAATTGCAAGAGTAGTTCATTGGTTCAGCTCAAATAATCTTTGACATAATGAAAATAAAACTCAATGTATAAAATTTACTCTACCAAATGTAAAACAAGTTGCGGCCAATGTTCAACTGAATGGACAAGTGTTAGAGTTTGTAGAATCAACTGTGTTCCTCGGTATAACTATTGATGCCAATTTGCAGTGCGGCCCCACTGCAAATTGGCATCAATAGTTACATTACAATAGCACATAGAAAAGACAGCCTCTAGATTAAGTTCGGCTGCATACGCTGTAAAAAAGATTAGGACTCTTGTAATGTATCATTTTTTACTTACTTTTTTTTGATTAAATGTTTCATTATTCATTCTTTCAAATTATCTGCATGACCATTATCTGTAGCATTCATAGGCCTTGATAATTTAAGAGTTTTTATGCTCTCTTAATGTTTGTTTACCTTTTGTAATTTTTAATGTCAGTTAATGACAAGCCTAGATTTTATTTTTAATTTATTGTTAGAGCTGCCAGTAGGTTAGGTTGTATAGATATTAGACCTTATTATAAATTTATATTCATAAAAATATGTCTAGAATATTATTGTTTAAATTTTGAAATGCTCTGTAAAACAAGGAAGCCGGGGCCGTCAAATCAGTCTACTTTTGGTGCTCACCTTGAGAGGTGCTGGGAATAAGTGCTGAGTGTGAGGGTTGTGCTCTCCAGAAATAGTGAAGTGATGGTCTGCAGTGTTGTGTGTTCTTAACCGGCTCTGTGAAAGACGCCGACCGCTCGTCAGTTTCAGCTCTCTACCTGCCTGAGTTCGCGACCAGCTTCTCCGAGGTCGGTGACGTAGAGGCCTTGAGGGGATTTGAGGCCCCCTTCTCAGCGACGTAGAGGCCTACTCGAGGCCCCCTCTTCCTAACAACGTGGAGGCCTACTCGAGGCCCCATCTTAGCGGCTGTACTTGAAGAATCAAGACCTAATTTTACTCCCGGCTTTCCTTGCTTTTATTTTCTTAACATTTTTATATTATATTAAATCAACTTTACCTTTTCTCCTTTTTCTTTTACTTTTCCTTTTAAGCCAGGACTCCTCCAGTCCTGGTGACAGTTTCCTCCTAAACTTTACTTTTTCCCCTCCCGGAAAGTAGTAACGTTACAGTTTGGCGCCCAACTTCTTATTAACCCCCCCCTTTTTAATTATTTTCAGGTTCTCTAAATTCCAAAACAAACTTGCTCAAGAGATTTTTATTTGGTAAGCTTATATTTTCATCACCTCATCCACCTCAACCTATACAATACTTCTTTACACTCTACTTATACATCACTATACTGCATCCCACACACTTGCACACCACGGCGGTTACCCAATGGTAATTGTCATCCATTCTTCGCTTGCAAGTGTTTTTAAAACCATTCGTGGTCATTTACAAGTTGGGGTTTGGATTCTCTACGACGTACTAAGGACAATATCCTATAGTCGTTATCACCTAGGCACATTATAACACTCTACTAATACATCATTATACTGCATCCCACACACTTGCACACCTCTGCGGTTACCCTCTGGTAATCGTACCCAGTCTTCGCTAGTGAGTGTTCTTAAAACCATTCGTGGTCTCTTACTAGTTGGGGGCTGGGACACTTCACGACGGCTGCAGGACAATATCCTGTGGTTGTTTATACAAAACTTTACATAAATCAACACTTTGAACATTAATTCATTTAGTTTTGCTTTGTTTCCACGTCTAGTGCAACCTGTATGAAGATTACTTAAAAATTTATATAAACCTAGATTAAACTAATAAACTCGTTTAATATTTTAAAATCTTAATCATAGAGAGACCAATAAATACTTGTACCTAAAATAAACGAACACATCGGTTTTTCAGTGCAGACTAATTTTTATTTATTTGACACATAACAGATAAATGTTTAGTTACCATAGCAACACACTATATTTTGCTAGTGTCTATATAAACCTAGATTAAACTAATAAACTCGTTAAATAATTTTTAAATCTTAATCATGGAGAGACTAATAAAATACTCGTACCTAAATAAACTTGAACTTGAATACGAAGTGTCCATCAGAGCTGAAAGACCTGCTGAAACTTTGACGAATCTGAGAGATCAGATGACTAAACTATGTCATGTTCTATCACATGACATAAAATCCTCACCTATACCTCTTCAACTTGATCTGTCACAAGCTGAAACTACTCTCAACTATATTGAGAGTAAAATTTCGCATATTGAATTATCTAGGGATCGTAGTAGTTTAAAAAAGATAGAGTCGTTTATAAATCATCTTTATTATCGTCTAGAACGTATAAGTGCTGTTCCACCATTGATCGAGTTGTGCTCAAATCTTAGATCTCGGTTTTACTTACTTCAAAAACGATTTGAAGTTCTTGTTTTGAATCATACTGAAACTGAGGAGGACGTGTTGGTGGAAGTATACAACCCTCCTACTCTAAACCAATCTAACCCTCTTGCTCTGAACCAATCTGACCCTCCTACTCTGAACCAATCTAACCCTCCTGCTCAAAATCAAGCTGAACTTCTCTTCAGGCCTCAAATTTCCGAACCTTCTGAGGTTCTCGCTTCTTCTCAACCGATTTCATATCCCGCTGCGGTTTGGAGTATGCCGCAATATTCCTTGGTAGACCAGAATTGTCACTCGCCGTACAATTTTGTTAAAGATTTTAAAAGGTTTTCATATGATGGTAAAACATGTCCTAGGTCTTTCCTGCAAAAGTTAGAGGAATTCCGGATCTCTAGAAATATATCAGAAGTAACTTTGGTTAAACATGCCTTTGAAATTTTTGTCGGAGATGCACTACATTGGTTTAGATTTCAACATAGTCGAAATCCCTTGTTGACTTGGAATCAGATCCATATTCTACTTATTAAAGATTTTGGAATTCAGGACTATGATTACAAATTATTAGAAGCTATTAGGAATCGCACTCAAGGGGCTACTGAGACTATCATTGTCTATGTGTCTATTATGTTCGGTATGTTCAATCGTCTTTCCAAGAAACTTGGAGAAAGCGACCAATTGGAAATTTTACTTCACAACATAAAACCTTGTTATTCAGTTTTCGTTGCGCTTAAAGAGATTAATTCAATCGATTCCTTGATCTCAACCTGTCAGAGCTATGAAAGGATTTCAGAAAGAGATCTAAATTTTCATGAACCCAGATATTCAGATACCCCTTCTTGCGCTGCGGAGTTCGCTTATCGTCCGTTGACTCTTAAAAATAATTCTAACCTTAGTCACTCTAACGCGATATACAACAAGCAACCACATTTTACTTCGAAATTGCCCTCTTCCTCGCAAACTCCTTCATATCCAAGTCAAGATAATCCCAAAGAAGATTTTTGTTGGCGTTGTCGGGTTAAGGGTCATTCTTTGAGAATGTGTACTCAACCGAGGTATTTGATCTGTTTTAAGTGTGGTCTGAAAGGAGTGAAAATTTCAAATTGTCCTAAATGTACACCGGATTCTCAAACAAAAAACTAAATAGTGACTTGAATAGTTTTAAGACTCAAAATTTTAACCTTAGCGATTGGAACCAATGGTTAAACACTATCCGAAATTTTATGTTTTATTATAAAACAACTTCTGCAATCTATGACAAGGAAAGGGACTATAATAGACCTTTTATTAACGTTTCTATTAACAATGTAAGTTTTTCAGGTCTTTTAGATAGCGGAAGCTGTTTTACTATTTTAGGAAATAATTCTCATAAGGATATTCAAAAGCTAGGGTTTAAGCTATTCAAGTCATCAGCTCAAGTTATGGTTGCTAATAAACAAAAATCATCGTCTTCTGGTTATTTTCATTTACCGGTGAGTTTTAATAATCAAACTCGTATCATTAAAGCTTATGTTTTTCCGGAGATATATCCATCTTTGATTCTTGGCTGGGATTTCTGGAAAGAATTTGATCTGTGTCCTAAGTTACTTTCGCTTAAACTTAATCTTGATAGTAGAGATTTTAAGAACTGTGCTATTGAAAACAAAATCATGTCTTTCGATCACCTTTCCAATAACCAAAGTATTATTGCTAGAGTTATGATTGAACGTTTTAAAGACATTTCTTTTGAACAGAAAGGTAAATTAGGTCTTACTAGTCTAATTTGTCATCGAATTAATACCGGTAATGCTTTGCCTATTAAGCAACGTTGTTATCGTCTCTCTCCTGAAAAACAAAAGATTCTTATTGATGAAGTCGATAAAATGCTTGAATTAAAGGTCATTGAAAAATGCGAAAGTCCTTGGTTATCTCCTGTTCTTATAACCCCTAAGTCGAATGGAGAATGGCGTTTCTGCGTTGATAGTAGGAAATTAAATTCAATTACTCGTAAAGACGCTTATAGTCTTCCTTTTATTTCTGAAATACTTGATAATCTTAAAGGCTGTAAGTATTTGTCTAGCATAGATATTGCCAAAGCATTTTGGGAAATCCCTTTACATCCTGAAGATAGAGATAAAACTGGTTTCTATGTGCCTGGCAGAGGTTCTTTTAGGTTTACGGTAATGCCGTTCGGTCTAACTAACAGTCCTGCGACCCAACAAAGACTCATGGATCACTTATTTACTCCTGAATTCGATAATAAAGTATTCTGTTACTTAGATGATATTGTAATCATCAGTTCCACATTTGAGGAACATATCTCTTTGTTACTTAAAGTTCATGAAAAGCTTTCTTATGCTGGGCTTACTATTAACTTTGCGAAAAGTAAGTTTTTTCGTAAAGAACTTAAGTACCTTGGCTATGTAGTTGACGAGCTAGGACTACGAGCTGATCCTAGTAAAATTGAAGCTATTTTAGCTTATCCTATTCCTACGTCTAAAAAAGAGGTAAGGCAATTTTTGGGTACATGTAGTTGGTTCCGTCGTTTCATTCCCAATTTTAGTTCTATTGCCTCGCCTCTCTGCAAATTAACTGCTGCTGGGAAGAATTCTCCAAAATTTGTTTGGAATCCGGACGCAGACTTAAGTTTTACCAAACTAAAAGAATGTTTGACTTCGACCCCGATTCTAGCTTGCCCTGACTTTGACCTTCCTTACTTTGTTCACTGTGACGCTTCTAATTATGGTATAGGAGCTATGTTGACTCAAGAACAAAACAATGTTGAAGTGGTTATTGCTTATATGAGCAGAACTCTTAGTAAACATGAGCAAAATTATTCTACTACTGAACGCGAAACATTAGCTGTTATAGCTGCACTTGAACATTGGCGTTGTTATCTTGATAATGGTAAACGATTTACGGTTTACACTGATCATGCTGCATTGAAATGGTTTCAAAATTTATCTAATCCTTCTGGGAGATTAGCACGTTGGACTCTTCGTTTGTCATGTTTTGATTTTGATCTGAAACATAAGAAAGGTAAAGATAATGTAGTCCCAGACTTACTTTCTCGTTATAAGGGCCCTGATACAGAAATTTTAGAAGGGGTTGCTCCTGTGTCTAGAGACAACGCGTCTGAGTTAGAACATTTCAATAAACTTTTTAACAGATGTCGTGATAACCCTGATGATTATCCTAACTATAAAATTCGCGAAAATAAGTTATATCGCTATTCTAACACAATAGATGATCTTAATGAAGATTTTTCATGGAAGGAAGTTCCTCCTCCCTCTGAGAGGCTTGACCTTATCAAATCTTGCCATGGCTTGATAAATAATAATCCTCACATTGGTATTTTTAAAACTTACAAAAAACTTTCCTTAAGATACTACTGGTCTGGTATGTTTAGAGAAGTGGCAAAAGTGTGTTCTACATGCGAAACATGTCTTGCCTATAAACATTCGAATCATTCACCTTATGGCCTTATGGGTAAACCAAAAATTTGTTCGAGGCCTTTCCAGAATATATCTTTGGACCTCATGGGTCCTTTGCCTATGACGAGGCAACGTAATCAATATATTCTCGTAATTACGTGCTCATTTTCAAAGTACTGCCTTATTTTTCCTATTAAACGAGCTACTACTACTATTATTAAACGACATCTTGAAAACTTTGTATTTTTAGTACATGGTATACCACAAACCATTATTATGGATAATGGCTCACAATTTCAATCTAATGAGTTCCAACGATTTTTAAATAATTATAAAATACCCTTTATATTCTATTCGCCTAGATATTGCCCTCAAGTTAATCCAACTGAACGATATAATAGAACGATTATTACGGCGCTATCGCAGTTAGTCGGGGATGATCACCGTTCATGGGACGTTCCGTTACAAAAGATTCAATTAGCACTAAATAGCTCTGTAAATGCTGCGACAGGATTCTCCCCATCTTTTCTTGTCTTTGGCCGTGAAATCATATCATGTGGTTCACTCTATTCTAGTTGCTCTAACCTAGACGAAATAATTTTCCTTCCTCGAGATGTTTATGCCGCTAATATAGGGTTATTATCTGTCATCTTCGATAAGGTACAGGTTGCACTATACAAGGCACATTCAAATAATGCCTTTCATTATAATACTAGGCACAGTTTTAAAGAGTTTAATATCGGTGATACCGTCTGGCGGGAAAATTACGTTCAAAGTAATGCCGGCGCCTATTTTAGTGCCAAATTAGCCCCTAAATACATAAAATGTACAGTTGTGGAGAAACTGTCACCACTTGTTTTTATTTTAGAAGATCAGAATGGCTTAAGAGGAAAATGGCACATTAAAGATTTTAAAGTATAGTTTCATATCTGTTGTTTTTGTAAAAAAATGTTTTGTTTTAATGTCTTATAATATTTTGTCTAACTTAACGTCTCAACAATTGTTAATTAACTTAGTGATTATTTTATTATTATTTCCTTAAACTTGAATTCTCCTTGATGTCTTTAAAAATATTTTTACTTAGCATTTAACATTAAGTTCATTGTAAATACTTCACAAGTTTTACTTTCTCCAAACACTTTTGGCATTTTTCCTTTCTGTTTTTTCTTTTTTCTTCATAGAGCGGTACACAACTCTTAAAATAAGCCATTGTGTATCGTTTGTAATACTTCAACTTAGCTTCTTGAAAAGGCAAATTTTGCTTTTAACCTTGACTACTTTTCTTAAGCTGGAAAGCTTTATTTTTAATACTTGAACTACTTGAAACTTGAAGGCTTTTCTTAAGCAATTATGCTTTCAAACCTTGACTGCTTTTCTTAAGCTGGGAAAGCTTTGTAAATATTTCTTTTAATTTTAACGGGTTTTAAAAAAGTTGCGGATTACGACACCTAATTTAAATAAATAAGCCAACGTAATTTAAAAAAAATTTTTTTTTCCTTGTGGAGTATGTGTCATAGAATGTGAACCATATCCCCTAAGTATGTTAGTGATGTATGTATGATTGAGGGAGTATGAAATGTGGGTTGATGTAAGGTGTATGAAAGAGCAAGGTTTTTCTATTACAACATCGAAATTTTCTCAGTTGTTAATTTTCAAGGGTTATCGGGGAAACGTAATTTTTATCTTTTGTAAAACTTTCTGTACCACTGTGAATAGTCATATAGGTTAATTTTAGCTGGTCAATGCCTTCTTTCTTATAAACAAAATTTTTTCATTACAATCAAAAATTTTCCGGGGTTGTTGGGGAAATGTAATGTATCATTTTTTACTTACTTTTTTTTGATTAAATGTTTCATTATTCATTCTTTCAAATTATCTGCATGACCATTATCTGTAGCATTCATAGGCCTTGATAATTTAAGAGTTTTTATGCTCTCTTAATGTTTGTTTACCTTTTGTAATTTTTAATGTCAGTTAATGACAAGCCTAGATTTTATTTTTAATTTATTGTTAGAGCTGCCAGTAGGTTAGGTTGTATAGATATTAGACCTTATTATAAATTTATATTCATAAAAATATGTCTAGAATATTATTGTTTAAATTTTGAAATGCTCTGTAAAACAAGGAAGCCGGGGCCGTCAAATCAGTCTACTTTTGGTGCTCACCTTGAGAGGTGCTGGGAATAAGTGCTGAGTGTGAGGGTTGTGCTCTCCAGAAATAGTGAAGTGATGGTCTGCAGTGTTGTGTGTTCTTAACCGGCTCTGTGAAAGACGCCGACCGCTCGTCAGTTTCAGCTCTCTACCTGCCTGAGTTCGCGACCAGCTTCTCCGAGGTCGGTGACGTAGAGGCCTTGAGGGGATTTGAGGCCCCCTTCTCAGCGACGTAGAGGCCTACTCGAGGCCCCCTCTTCCTAACAACGTGGAGGCCTACTCGAGGCCCCATCTTAGCGGCTGTACTTGAAGAATCAAGACCTAATTTTACTCCCGGCTTTCCTTGCTTTTATTTTCTTAACATTTTTATATTATATTAAATCAACTTTACCTTTTCTCCTTTTTCTTTTACTTTTCCTTTTAAGCCAGGACTCCTCCAGTCCTGGTGACAGTTTCCTCCTAAACTTTACTTTTTCCCCTCCCGGAAAGTAGTAACGTTACACTCTAACAGATGTGGATACGGCTAGAACGGTTTACTTCAGCTATTTTCATAGTATTATGTCTTACGGCATTCTCCTTTGGGGGAGTGCTGCAGATTTAAATATTATTTTTGTTCTACAAAAGCGGGCTGTACGCGCTATTTATAATTTGGGCCCCAGAGTTTCTCTCCGAGAAAAATTCAAAGAAGTAAATATTCTAACCGTACCATCACAATACATTTTTGCTAATCTTATGTATGTCCAGAAAAATCTATCACAGTTTTCTAAACTCTGTGATAAACATATTATAAATACTAGAAATAAAAATAATCTTTCAGTCCACCACAGTCGACTACATAAGATTGGCGATTCTTTCCAGGGTAACTGTATACGCTTTTACAACAAGCTTCCCTGTGACCTGAGAAATTTACCTTTAAATAAATTAAAAAAGTTTATTAAAAACAAAAAAAATAACTAACTATCTTCACGCTGTATCCCTGACGGGGTAGTCAGAGAGGACAGATCGCCAGGCTTCGCGATCCATGCATACTTCTTTCGCTTCGTCGAGATTCATCAATCGCTTCATACACGCACGTCTGGGTATCCGAGTACTTTTGACCTTTCCGATATAAAAAAACAAGCTTTGTGAAAAAGGTTTTTACTCCGTTACAGACTATTTGCAGGACAGGGACGCCTGGAAATGATCTGCTGGCAAAGTGAAATAATATTAAAATGTAAATAGGCCATCAAAATAAAGCCTTCCTAAGTTTCTTGCCGGTTCTTCTCAGGTGGGCCGCGTTCCGAACCGGTGGTCGCTTTAAATATTTTAAATAGTGTATGACATTTTGTAAGCGCCGTTAAAATGGTCTATGCAAAATAAAGATATTTTTATTTATTTAATTTTTTTTTATTACATGTCATCCCTTACGACGTCAAGCCAGCACTTCTTGGGTCTTCCCCTCTTACCGGGACCCGGCGGGGCTGACATGGCCAGACATTTGTTACCTACGTAGCCCGGCGGTTGCCGCAAGACGTGACCATACCAACGAAGGCGACACTCTTGCAACTTGTCTGCAATGTCACGGACGTGAAGGCTGCCGCGGATGCGAGAGTTTCTCACGCGGTCCATCCGCGTGACCCCACACATCCACCGCAGCATCTTCATTTCCGTGACACGCAGCTCCTGCTTGTGTCGCTAAAATATCGGCCACGTCTCACTGCCATGTAAAAGGACAGGTCTAATAATGGTTTTGTAGACCTGTCCCTTCAACCGGATCGGCATTTTAGGGTCACAAATGACACCGGTCATCTCCCGCCATTTGGCCCACGCGGCAGCAATGCGTGACTTGACATCGCAATCGATGTCACTGGACGTGTGAAAAAAAGATCCCAGGTATTTAACCTGGTCCGTGCGCTCGACCAAATCACCGCCTATGCGGACGGATGTGGGATCTGTCGAGTTTAGTGCCAAATACTCGGTCTTCGCCACATTTAGTTTCAGACCGCCGTTCTCAAGCGTCTCCTTCCACGCCTTTACACGTCGCACCAATCTGCCCCTGTCCGCGTCTGCCAGCGCAATATCGTCAGCATACATGAGCAACCATGGAGGCTGCTCATTTTTGGTTTCTGATGCTGTCCGACAATTCGTCTAATATTACACTGAACAGAAGCGAACTAAGGACCGAACCCTGGTGTACCCCGACGGTGATGGGGAAGGGTTTCGTGTCGCCAACAGCAGTCCGAACCATTGAATCGGAGTCACAGTACATGTCCCGGATAGTGTCAATATAGACCACTGGAACCCCTTTGGACCGCAGTGCCCACCAGATCATCGCACGAGGAACACAGTCGAAGGCCTTCTGCATGTCTAGAAACAAACAGTGCAGAGGCGTGTTCTTCGACCTGTATTTCTCTGCGACAACCCTCAGGGCAAAAACAGGGTTCGTGGTCCCATAACCAAGGCGAAACCCATATTGACACCCCGAGAGAGTGCACTCCTACCGGATCCGAGAGTCTATAATCCTCTCGAAGATCTTCATGGTGTGGGACATCACCTTAATACCGCGGTAGCTCCCGCACTCCTGCACTAACCCCTTACCTTTGAAGACTGGAGTAATAATACTCAGTCTCCATTGGTTTGGGATCTGCCCGCTGAGGAGTATGCGGTTAAAAAGGTTTACTAAGATGCCCACACCGCGAGAACCCATCGCCTTCCAGGCTTCGATGGGGACTCCATCGGGTCTGACAGCTTTCCGATTATTCATGCGGCGAAGCGCAGTCAGGACTTCTCCAGGCATTACCGGTGGCACTAGTCCCTGATTCGGAGGGAGGTCCGGAGGCTGCACCTCTTTGTGCTGTTTATTAAGCAGCTCGTGGAAGTACGAGCGCCATCTCTCCTTTACCGCGAGGTCTTCGCTTAACAGGTTGCCCTCAGGGTCTTTTACACAGCGACACTTGGATATATCCTGTGCCGCTTTGACCCTGGACCGCGCCAGCTTATAGATGAGCTTCTGCCCCTCAGACGATTCCAGCTTATCATACAGAGGTTGTAAGTGGTCACGTCTGGCTCTGGCTACAGCTCTCTTTGTGGCGCGCTTGGCAGCCCTGTACGCGTCGTGGTCTTCAGGAGATCCGGTCGCTTGCCACTTTTTAAAGAGGGTTTTATTCTCCCTAGTCTCCCTCTGGACTGCGTCGTTCCACCACCAAGTTTCCTTGTCACATTTGCGTCCACCCTTAGACTCACCGAGCACCACCTTCGCCGCTCCAAGGATGGCCGCCTGAACTTTGTCCCAGTAATCTTGAACTGGTTCGCCTTCAGTGTCGGTGCACTTGTCACCGACTGCTAAGACGAACTCCTGGGACCTAGTTTCATCAAGCAGCCACCATCTGATGCGGCGCTGGCACCGCTCGATGCTTTTGCCTTTGGGCTTCACGCAGAGGTCCATGACAAGGAGATGGTGAGGTATCTTTTCAAAGTATTTTTATTATATTCAATACCGACAACAAGAAGCGAAAGTTGTATGCCAGGATCGTAGCATGTAGAAAGCCATAATCTCTGCCTACCCCAATGGGAGAAAGGCGTGTTAATATGTATGTATGTAATGACAAAATTTATTTTTTTTGGAGGTTACTTCGTTACAACCGGTTTTCATATATATATATGCCCAGGGTATGAAAATTTACATACATACATATTGCCACACCTTTGTCCCCAGGCAGAGGCATACTATACGCCCACATTTTACCATATGCATTTTTGTCCCACGTAACATTTGGTGAGCCTATTGCCGTGTTGAAAAGGATAGGCGCAGGCTGTGGCGACCACTGTAGAAATTTTTCAAGCCGCCAATAAGGCCTTCAACCATTCTTAACGACTGCCATATTACTGGCAACCGGGACCAACGGCTTAACGTGCCTTACGAAGCACGTAAAGCTGAAAATTAATGCGAGCAAAATCAAAAGGTACAGCATTCGTATGAAGCCGCGTCCGCAGCTCCAAGTGTGTCCATAACAGATTAACATTGATAACTTGACATTAGTCTGCTGCACATGGTGTTTATGTTATGGGTCGTCAAATGCAACATGACAAAGCAATGTCATATACAAAAAAAAATGTTACACTTACGACTGTGTAGACTATATTATTAGAGTAAATAATTTTCTTTGTTTTAAAAATGCTTTCATTTGCCCTCTTTTTACATAATCTATACATTAAAAAATGTTTTTTCATTATTATTTTTTTCAGCTGACGTATCCAATACCAGAGATGATGTTCAACCTGCCATTGCTGCGCCAATCTCCCCAACTCTCCTTACAGTTGCCGCTACAGGTATTAAGACCATACATGTATTTTTATGAAAGTAAATTGAATCCTGTGGAGATGCAACCATTTCGCAAATTGTGCGCAGTAACTTTGGCCGACCGAATACGTAACGAAGTTATACGCAATATGGCAATATTTGAATGAAAGTGTCAGCGTTAAGCTGGAAAAGGATGTACTCCGTTGGTTTGGACACGTCCAACGAATGAGTGAGGCACGATTGACGTAGGATATATATTGTGCGAAAGTAGAGGGTACAAGGAGTCAGGGTAGGCCGAGACTTACATATGAAGACCACGTGAGCAAATTGCTCAAAAACGGAAAAGTAAAAAGTAGTCGGATACCCAGACGTGCGTGTATTGTGTAATGTAACAGTTTTTACTTACTTTTTTAATTAAATGTTTTATTATACTTTCTCTCCAAATTATCTGCATGGCCATTATCTGTAACATTCCTAAGCCTTTATATTTCGAAATACTTACGATTTTCTAGTTCTCTCATAATGTTTGTTTACCTTTTGTAATTTTTAATGTCAGTTAATGACAAGCCTAGATTTTATTTTTAATTTATTGTTAGAGCTGCCAGTAGGTTAGGTTGTATAGATATTAGACCTTGTTATAAATTTATATTCTTAAATTATGTTTAGAATAAACTTGTTTAAATTTTGAAATGCTCTGTAAAAGAAGGGAGCCGGGATGGTCAAATCAGTCTACTTTTGGTGCTCACCTTGAGAGGAGGTGCTGATGAATAAGTGCTGAGGGAGAGGGTTGTGCCCTCCAGAAATAGTGAAGTGATTGTCTGTGGTGTTGTGTGCTGTTAACCGGCTCTGTTAAAGACGCCGACGACTCGTTATTTTCAGCCCTCTACCTGCCTGAATTAGCGACCTGCTTCTCCGAGGTCGGCGACGTGGAGGCCTTGAGGGGTCTTGAGGCCCCTTCTTAGTGACGTGGAGGCCTACTCGAGGCCCCTTCCTAGCAACGTGGAGGTCTTCTTGAGGCCCCTTCTTAGCGGCGTGATCTGTTAACCGGCTCTGTTCTTGAAGAATCAAGATCTTAATTTACCCCCGGCTTTCCTTGGTTTTATATTTTTTTACATTTTTATATTATATTAAATTAACTTTACCTTTTCTCCTTTTTCTTTTACTTTTCCTTTTAAGCCAGGACTCCTCCAGTCCTGGTGATAGTTTTCTCCTAGACTTTACCTTTTTCCCCTCCCGGAAAATATTAACGTTACAATTGGTGAATCTTAAAGAAGCGAAAGAAGTATGCATGGATCACGAACTCTCTGACTATCCCATCAGGGATACAGCGTGAAGATTGTTTATAATATTTTTTTTATTTTTTTAGTATTTTTAATTCAGTGATAAAATAAAATAACAATTCTATCCTTCATTTCTGCAAATTCGACAAAATTCGATTAGGCGAAACGCCCAATAACTCCAACAATACACAAGCAAGCAAAAAATTAAGATTTCAGAATCAAATTGTATTCCATCTACAGCGGCTATTACATTGGAGCATAATTATAGCATTATCAGCAGGACCACTAGAAATAATTCGAAAGGTATTATATTCTTAAATTCATCTTAATTTTCATATTAAATGAAGCGCTCGTGACCCCGCGAACTCAGTGTACTGTACTTCTTTTAGAATGCTGGCCACAAAAAAGTTTATTGAATTCGAATTTCGAATTGTTCATGAAAATAAAAATGTATACTTTCAGAATTTTACTCATTTTTAAATATGGAGTGGACGCTTAAAGAAGACCGTATTGCAGTTATTGCGTTGCATCGTTGCGGTTACGCGCCAATTCAAATATTTGACATACTAAAAAAATTTAATATAACCAAAAGATTCGTTTATCGTTTCATTAAACGATACGATGAAGACTCTAGTGTAGATGACAGGTCAAGAAGTGGTCGGTCTGTTAGGACTCCAGCAGTGATAAAAGCTGTGAAGGTGCGAATTCAAAGAAATCCCAAACGTAAGCAGAAACTGTTGGCCCTTCAGATGGGGTTAAGCAGAACTACGGTGAAAAGGGTGTTAAATGAAGACTTAGGGCTTCGGTCATATCGTAGAAAAACAGGACATCGTTTAAATGCTCGTCTAATGGACCTGAGACTGAAGGGATGCCGCGCTTTGTTGAAGCGGTACGCGGGAAAAAAATATCGGGAAATTCTTTTTTCGGATGAAAAATTTTTTACCGTAGAAGAGAGCTACAACAAACAGAATAATAAGGTGTACGCACACAGTAGTGAAGAAGCGAGCAACCGTATTCCGCGTGTCCAACGAGGTCATTTTCCACTCTCGCTCATGGTATGGTTGGGAGTTTCTTATTGGGGCTTAACAGAGGTTGTGTATCAAAATACAGTCCTGACGAACCTTGTGGAACCTGTTTCTCATACCATGTTCAATAACAGGCACTGGGTATTCCAACAAGATTCGGCGCCAGCTCATAGACCGAAGAGCACACAAGACTGGCTGACGGCGCGTGAAATCGACTTCATCCGGCACGAAGACTGGCCCTCCTCCAGTCCAGATTAGAGTCCGTTAGATTACAAGATATGGCAACACTTGGAGGAAAAGGCGTGCTCAAAGCCTCATCCCAATTTGGAGTCACTCTGTAACACTTCTGAGTGTCGGTTACATATTCCTAAGATTTATTTACTAACCTTGTTTTTATATACATCCCTTTTGTTGAAACAAACTCAATTTTCACAATACTTTAGTTTTAACTCTAAAGTCATTTGTCTAATTATTTAAAAGTTTAAATGATTTCACATTGTCTGTTTTTGTTCGGAACGACATGAGTTTGACGTTGTCAAAACTGTCACGAACGTTTCGACTCTTATGGCGCGTTCTAAAGTTAACGCGTGCGTCTATGGTGTCTTTCGGTTTTGGTGCTGGACATTGAACTTAGATAGATTGGCTGTCCTGACTCACATCCACACATAATGTATTGCGTGCGGTGTGACAAACAGGAATAGTAAGGTTTTTATGTTGGTTTCGTTTATTCTGCCAATGTTTTGTCAAGGCTGTATGGTGTATGACTTTAGCCTGCCGTGATCGAGCGAAAGAAAAAAAAGAAGCTGGTTCTTTTTGACGAGAACGGCGTGATGAAGAAGCGTTTGGTCATGGTGATTTAATTCGGATTAATATCCGAAGTCTTTTTAGCTAATGCTAGAAGTTGAGGATAGTTGTTTGTATTTGTTTCTTTGTAATCTGCAAGATTACTTGGCATTGGCGAATAATATGTTCTTACAATGGTTGTACTTTGTATTTCAGTCTGCTTATCAAGAGACTTAGCAAATAAGATGAAAAAGAATGATGATAGAAGGATCTAGTTAAAACCCCACTGAAATAAGTGGTAAGTTAAGACTATATAATCGCTTAGACTGCATTCCTTAACAGAATGTTGAGGGTGGAAGTGATTTTTATTACAAATTACTAATGTCTGTAACTTTTCTATTGTTACAGGGGTTTTAGTTTTAGGTTTTAGGTTTAGGTTTATGTTTACATAATAATTGAGTTTAACGTGTTTCACGTTCTCTGCATTCTACATTTTTACCCCTGAATGTCTGTAAGAAGACTTAAAGTAAGCTGAGACAATGTGCAAAGATGATATTTTTCCCTACTCTGGTTACCTACTGCCTGGACTTCTAGAATAGGAAGAGATGTGAAGGACTTGGATGTTCCTTAAACTTAAATCCAGATAATAACCCGGTAAAGGCCGACCGATGTTGAAAGTTAAAAGGAATAACTTTTAACTTTAAATATTCATCTCTCTGTTGCCTATGTAGATTTCAACTACTTTAATATACTGGACTACCAATGTGACGTTCCAGTTACTCATATTTTATAACCTTTTTATTATCACAAAGGAATATTAATGTGAAACTTTATTTTTAACTTGTTATGTTGTAGTGTATGATGATGATGATGATGATGAGAGGAAGCGGTGTTGTGTGTTAACAAAATTCAGAGATAGTTTAAATGTATGTTTGTATATAATTTAGATATTATTAAGGCACTTGACAACTGCTTTAATATTTGTCATTTTAGGCCACGCCCGTTTCCATACTTTGGTTTAAATTTTTATTTGTACTAAATATAAATTTATTTATAAGTGACCAAATATATATATATGGGTCCCACTATGCTTTACTAAGCCATTTCTTTTTACTTTCATATATGTATATTCATGTCTACATAGGGAAATAGTTTAAATAAATATAATTAATAAGTAGAAGCGAGAAGTTTTTTTTAATTGCATCATTCGTTTGATGGAGAGATACCTGGCGCCCTCTTTTTATAATATCTGGTATTTCTCTGCTCTAGGTTGGTCCATACTCACTCCCTATACACATGCTCTGCTAGCTGGTGCACCGGTGATTCTTTGAGATAGTGTTACTTACACATCTCCAGGGATTACCAACCGTACTTGATGGGTGTATGTAGGTGTGTTGTTGCTACCTAGTGCGCACCACCCCTGCCAAGCCCGTCAACCGTTATAACTCAAGACATCATTGATTAAGGCAGCCGCCGATATTGACATGGACCTCTTTCGTGCTGCGATAGACGACTGGCCGCGCAGATTGAAGGCCTGTATTCAAAATCACGGAGGTCATTTTGAATAAACTTACATGTCATAAGAATTTATGTTTTGTTAAGTTCATTATGGTATATAAATGGTTACATAATGAATAAACTTGTTTCAATTATTTTATATTAAACATGTGACAGAATTTATGACCTAACTAGGTATATATAAATATACTAGCTGACCCGGCGAACTTTGTTCCGTCTTAATGTCAATAAATAAGCAGATTTTTTTTTTATTGGAAATTATACAAAAAAAATTAAATTTCTACATCAATCATTCATAATTATTTCTGTATTTTAGTACATAGGTTGCTCTTCATTTAAGTACCTTGTGATACACGACATTTTTTGTTTTATTATCAGGCGCAAAAACAAACAACGCAGATGGTCTTCCGACCCGTGAACATGCCACGTATAATTGACCATGGGAAAAACATGAATGTTCTAGATTTAAACCACAAACTTTTAAGGATTGGCATTTGTTGATGGTCATGGCAAATGCAAGACGTATCGGAAATTGAAGTCTTTTAAATTCAAACGGCATATCGGTTGGGATCATCGGTATCCTCGGAATGAGAACTTCCTCACCTTTGAAATTTTCCTATCATTATCGTAGCGTAAATTACATTGTTCATCAATTTTCTAACCACCAAACGCGTACCGTTGCACAGTTTTGGTTGGTTTATGTTTCGAAGCATGATTACTACGGAGCCAACCTTTAGGCGTAAATTGTGCGGTGGTAAGCCAGGCACGTCCAAAGAGTTTAAAAATTCAATTGGATAGTTGGTGGCTTCATCTTCATTTGTGACGCAGTCAATAGATTTGAATGAATGCATTGTTCCAATGATCTTATTTTGAATTATGTAGTTTAGGTCATCTACATCTTTATTCTTTGCCGCTAAAATTACTCGCTCACTCATCCATTCATAATTTTTGTAGTTAGAAATAATTTCTGGAAATACATTGTTGATAAGTTCGTCTTTTGATGAGACAAAATTACAGAAATTATTTGGAAATGATATTAATCCGCTCGATTCATCGACAGGTACTTGACCATTACCGATAGTCAGCAATTGCTCCGAGAAATCTTCAGCAGATGTATCATTAAGCAATGTAACTCTCATGTTTGTTGTCAGTTGCAGTTTCTTCACATGGCGCCATAGATTTGACGATTTGAGGCAAGCGTTTATTTCGTCGGCAGCCGTAGATCTTGGAATTACTGGCAGTATTTGGCGGAAATCGCCAGAAAGTAAAATCATTGCTCCTCCAAAACATCTCGAGTCATTGCGTAAATCTTTTAATGTTCGGTTAAGTGCTTCTAATGCACGTTTATGCGCCATTGTGCATTCGTCTCAGATGATGATTTTCGATACCGCTAAAACTTTGGCCATTGCTGAGTGTTTTGCAATATTACACGTTGGTTCTTCAATAGTTTGAAGATTTAACGGTAATTTGAATGCTGAATGAGCCGTAGGGCATCCTTCTAACAATGTGGCTGCTATTCCATAAGAAGCAACTGCAACCGCTATGTTAGATCTCGCCCGAACAGATAAAAAAAAAAAAAAACTAATGACATGAGGAATGTCTTACCAGTTCCACCAGAGGCATCTAGGAAATATAAACCACCATTTTCATCATCGATTGCCTTCATTAAAGTATCATAAACTTCCTTTTGTTGCTAATTCAACAGGGGTACATTCGTTTGAACTACTAAATCTAATTCCTGGTGATCATATTCACGTTCCCGTTCCAATTCTCGATTAAATGCGTCATTCATTTCACGATATGGTGCTGGCATTCCTAACCTGATTAATAAATTACCGCACATGAGGTAACACATATCTTCGATCAAGAGTAAAGCACGATTATGTATCTCCTCATTCATCTCAATATCGTGATTTCTGGAACTGACACGAATTTGATGTAAAATATCTTCTGACATATTATCGTTGTATTTGTGCCACAGGTTACATGGGTTTGATGGAAAACATGTCGAAATTATGATAGCGAATAATGTGCGTATCTGACTTGGAGATGCAGAGATAATGGCTTCAGCGATTGTCGTATCCCAATGACTATCGTTTTCTAATAACTTCAATTCTTCACATGCAGCACGATATGTTGGGAATATTACACCATTAACAGTTCGTAGTGACTCAAATGACGTTGGCCCACGCACATTTACCAGCAACAACCGCAAATAGAAACATTCATTATTCTTTGGATGAACTGTATACATACGACCAAGAGCATCAGTAGAACGCACATCTGGATACCCAAGAACCGCATCGCCTTGCTTCCGTCTTTGAAAATTCTGCGATGAAGCATTCCAAGTATAATAACGTGGCATCTCCGAGTAAAGCAAAGTTCGTGCAAACTGATCGCTTTGGCAGATTGCAAAAAAACTGGTCAATGTAGTTGCTGGAGGTGTTTCAGCACGTTGCGTAGCATTCGAAGCCGTGAAATATACTCGTTGACCATTCTCCAGATGCACCGCCAAATGCGTAACAGTAGGATGACGTTCGTGAATGGGAAATGCGAATATACGCCAAATCGCTTCATTACAGTTCATATAACGACCAACTTGATAGCGTGAAATTTCATCGTTGGTATTCGAGGATTGCAATCCAAAAACCGCCATATCACTGCCTTTCGTGACATATTTGCAAATATATTTTATGGACTTAACTGAATTGCAGTATTCAACGTTGCAATGTGTCTTGAACGATTTAGAAATAAGTGGCGAATATGGAACAATCCAACTGTTGTCGACAACGAAATCCATTCTTTTCACTTTCGTTGTGACAGTTCGACCGTTGTCATATGGTGATCGACGCCGATACAGCGGATAACCATCATTGCCAGTGACAGTCTCCGCCGTTAATTTCCGTGGATATCGTTTAGAGCACTTTCCATCGACCATGCAAGGTGATTGGGGATTGATGGCACCACACGGTCCATGAATCATATTAGTAGTAACAACATCATGTAGGTCTGGATCGACTTCATAATCAGGAATCTCAGCACATATGATATCATCTATTTGGTCAGGCTGAATTCTTTCCACTAACCAAATAAGAATGTGTGCGTGCGGCAGGCCTCGCTTTTGCCATTCGATTGAATACATCCAGCATCGAGTATCTCCAAAGACGCGTTGTTTAACAATAAAGTTCATCAGGGACCGAATTTTTTGCCTGAATATACGTGCTGTGATGTCGTGTCTATCACTTGATGTTTGTCCGGGAAGCAGCAATTGAGTAATTTCTATCCATTTTGGATTACAGGTAAAAGTAATAAAGAGATCGGGCCGACCGTAATGACGAACATATGTCATTGCATCTTGTGCATATTCATGCATATGACGTGGACTACCAATGTATGTCGCCGGCAGAATAGTTAATCGACCAATATTAGCTGCATTTCCTTCAGTACTAACTGCATCACGTAAATGGATGTACTCCTCAGAACGCAGTTTGGCTTGGTTCAACCTAATGAATGTTAAACGTTCCGTTTCTATTTTTACATACATGTCAACGCAATACTGCTGAAACAATCGACGAAACCGCAGCAAATAGTTGTCAGCATTTTGACGAATCATCAAACGATATGCGTAATAATTGATTGAGCTAACTTTCTTTGTAGTTTCTTCACCTGAAATAAAAAATTTGATAATTAACCATTTCAAAGGCAAATTTTAAAGGCAAACAATACAGACATTAACCATTTTTTTAATAAGCATTATTTTAAATCAGTGTCTTTCACAAATAAATGAAATAAATTATGATACTGATACTCACCATGCGCTGTTCACGTGCAATTTCTTGTTCTTCTTCAGTCTTTTCATTTGCAGTATTTCGTATTCTTCTTGCATCACGGTTTTGTCGGGAAAGATTCGATCGTCTTGGTCGCGGTATTATTAATTAAACTTCACTTCACCTAAAAACTTAAATTTTCAACCATACCGAGTTTTATAGTTCACTTCACTGTTTATACGAATGGGCAATTGGGCAATAATGTTAATTATTTATTTAATAGAAATAGTTTTATTATTGATTTCTTACAAATATCAAATTGTCATCCATACGTCATTACATAGCTGTCATTATACGTCAATTTTGTTATTCCAAGTCTGATTCTTTTTTGTTATACCACGTTTTATAGTGACTGACGTTACATGTCAAGTCACACGGGAATGATGTCGAACGGGATAAAAAGTATCCTATGTCCTTCTCCTGGCTCGAAACTACCTCCCTGCCAATTTTCAGCTAAATCGGTTCAGCCGTTCTTGAGTTATAAGTGAAGTAACTAACACGACTTTCTTTTATATATATAGATATTTATATGAGAATTTGCTTTATGTGCACAAAAACATAGACACATTTCTTAAAAAAGTGATATATACCGGGTGCTTCAAAAAAATGTATACACACTTTGAACTTCCATAGAAAATTTATTTACCGTTCTACAAAGTTAAATTTCAGGTAAATAGAAAGCTGAAAGTCCAATGTAAATGAAACATAAATAACAAATGTTAATACTGTTCAAATTGGTGACCTGCAGCATCAATACAATTCTGAGTAAGAGTCACCACAGATTCTGTACATCGTATCAAAACGTCCAATGAGATTTCTCTACACACTGCTTGAATCTCATTCCAAAGAATGTCTAGGTTACGTGGTTTACGTTTGTACACCTCATCTTTTACTGTGCCCCACAAGAAGAAATCCAGTGGTGTAAGGTCTGGAGAGCGTGCTGGAAACTCGATTGGCCCCCTGCGTCCTATCCACTTGACAAATTTTGATCCAGGTAAGCTCGTACGTCCCTGTGATAGTGCGGCGGAGCACCATCTTGTTGAAAATAAAAATGACTCATCACTTGTAGCTGTTCGAGGCCGACCTGAATGACCTTTATGCACATCACACACTGTTCCATGAACTTCGAATTTGTCTCGTATGCGTGTAATTGTTAATCTTGAAGGTGGTTCTGTATCATACTCCCTTCTCCACTGTCTTTGAACTTCATTTACATTCTCAAACTTCCAGTACCACTTAATAACCTGCTTACGTTCTTCAAAACTCAAACGTACGTCCCCCATGTTGATATTACAAATTCCGGGACGATTATGCTTGCACCTGGCGAAGAAATATAACATTAGCCTTGTAGAGCGGGAAAACTACAATAGTTTAAAGTGTGTATACATTTTTTTGAAGCACCCGGTATAATGTAAACACTAGACATAAGCAAAATCTTGTATTACGTTATACTCGTCTCGAAATAATCAGCAATTCTTCTATGGGGCAATGTATACGAATCTAAAACAAACTTGCCAATGAAATTAGAATATTGTCAATAAATATGTTTATACATATTATAAAATTTCTGTCTATAAAAATGATAAATGCAATTATGATGCATAGAAGTAAGTCACTCTAAGTGAACACAATATATATACAAATAGAAAAAAATAATAATACAGAAACGTAATAAATATAATGTAATAGACAATACTATTAAAATAAAAACTAACATTTTCATCTTAATTATGTAAACGAAAACTAATGTAATTACTGGCGATTTAAAAAGAAAGGCCATGAGTTTTATTACCAGGTTCTACTATTGCTTTCACCTATTGCTTTGCGAATCTGGCAGTAAATGTAAAAGCAATACTAACTTTTAAACTATCGCGTTTCATACTATCAGTATATTTGTTAATAACGGGGCTAAACACCCCTTGTGGAGTCAGCCTGTGACCACGGCCGGTGCAACCTGGTCGAAACGTCAGGCAACAAATGGTATGTGAAATGACCGCGTTTAGCCCCCTATTAACAAAAATACTGATGTAAAAGCAATAATCTTGACATTCATAAGTGTTACTTTGTGACCTACATGCATAAAGATATTTTCATTTTCAATAAATAATGCATAATTATTATATGATTGTTTTATTTGTTGTCTCTTTATCGTGTTTTAAGTTTCAGTTGTACTTTGTGCAGCTATTCTACGTCTAAGTACAGTGGGCAAAGGATATAAGTATACCGGGCCGCTAAGGAGCGTCTTGTTTCAGAAACTTATAAAGTTTTATGACCTTTGGAATGGTTATTATATGAATGTAATTGTGCAATCATACAAATCCTCTTAAAAGTATAAACGGTTTTACTGAAAAAGATTAATCCTTATAGTGCGACTCGGTATACTTATATGCTTGCATACATTTACATAGAAATAAATATATATATATATATATATATTTATTTATATATATATCTCTTTAGATAGCGTTAGTTCTCGTTAGGAAATGTAGAAAGCGCTTCAAATCCATTGGCACAAATATTCCGAAAGATGGCTCTCTATTTCAATATATGGCATGGTCTGGCATGAGTCTACTCACAAAGTACATGTATTTGTCAAATTTGACATGCGAAATACCATTAATAATTTCATTTTTTTTTAGTTGTTTTCGCCCATGTTTCGCAGGCAAAGGAAACTTAGTCCATACAGACTAGTCTTCAGTATTTATTATTTTCTTGTTATTTTGTTTTGGTCCTGTCTAGTCGTTTGTCGATGTCAAGTCCTCAGTCCTAGGTCCTAGTCCGTGCCCCAATAAGGCAATGGATCCCTTATTGCAGCTCTCTATGGAAATTTGGCACTAACACAAACAACACCGCTATTCATTGCAATATATCACTTTCTTTAACTTATGCACTTCCGAACTCTTTATGTATAATATTCCACCATTATTAAAAACAAAAACACGAATTTTACACTAGTTTTTAAAAATAATATACGAAAAACGTGCGTCACTGCTCATCTTCGCGCCAAAAGTCCTTAATAATTTCAATTTAACTTTGACTAGGCGACCACTGTATGGTGGTCAGGCTAGGCGACCCAACCATCGTTTAACTACAGTCAAAAAAAATTATAGAAATTCTATAGAAATCTATAGAAATTATAACATCTACTGTCTAAGCTTCTACAGAAGAATTTCTTTTTATTTACTGTTTCAGTGGCGTAAGTGGCAGTGTATACGACTGCTGCGCTGAAGTCTTGAGTTCAATTCTTGGGTCGGTTCAATTTTTAGTATGTTTAAGTATGTTCATCTGTTATCTACTTCCCATAGCACAAGCTTATAGCTTAGTTTGGGCTAAATAGCGCTGTGGAAACAGTGTCCCACAATATTGTAAGCTGTTAAATATTTTGTGTGATCCACAAATTGTTTCGTAGTTTGGAGATTTCTGTATAATATGTACGTATTTAGAAATATATAAATATGTCTATCAGTTATCTATATCCTATACCACAAGCTTAAATTAGCTTACTTTGGGCTATATGGCGCTGTATAAAAAATGTCCCACAATATTTATTAGGATTGATAGACGTAGAAGTATGAATTTGTTATTGTTCCCATGGCAACCCAAATTGTGTTTGATAACTTATACATTTTTTTTCAAGTTTCCATGTTTGGCGTGTTTTCTTTGGACACAATGAAGTTGTACACAGGGCAAAACAATTATACTGTATTATGATTGGTCACAAGATTTTAGTATTAGTCGCGATTGGCCACCAAACATAAATAAAGTGAAACAAAGTTAAGGAGAACGTCATCAGTACTTTCCAAACTTCCATTTCCAACTAAAATTTTAAATTCACGTAATTGGACGTCATAGTCCTCACCAACTTTATATACAGTTTTATTTTAAATAACCTTTTGAAAATAGATATAAGCTTCCAATTTTCTGCACCTACTCTGTATACTAAAGTAAAACAATATCATTATTCCGGTTCTAATATTTAATCTGACGTAATCGTCCGTGACAACATTTGTGTTAGCAGCGATGCCGTCGGTGTTTAATCAAATTAAATTTCCATCAATATAAGGTTCCAATTTTGTATATAATTGCGTTAGCTAGCTAAAAAAATGCTTGGTCACGTTCTATTGTTTTTAGAATCCTTAGTTAATGATAATTTGCTTTTTTAAGGCGAACAAGAGCTGTTGTTAAAATTGGTTACCTACTATTCCTGCTACCTAAGATGAACGATCCATGGGACGTTAAGTCGGTCCGGCAACCTGGACAGTACCTATCCTGTATGAAAATTAATGGTGTGCCTCTCCTACCTCCAGTTGTAAGTACTTTATTTACCAAAAACAAAGATGTCGATGTAGTGTAAAAAGTCTTTCGTGAAGAACTCGATTTTATGTTTTTAAGATCCAAAATAATATTTTCTTTGGAATCTATACTGTCCGTTGTTTGTTGATACTTCTTGCAAGTTGTTGTATTCTTAATTTGATTGATTGTGCAATTAAATTGATTTCTTGATCAAATATTTCACAGCCCATTGTTGATACAATGTAATGTTTGACCTATAAAATCATATAATAACTGTAAAACCCCCAACAAATACTTCTTAGATAGATCATTACTATTCTATGGTAGGGATTGCCCATGGCATTCAGTCCACCTGTTCACCTTTTTGTGCATGAAATTTAATAAATAATTTATAAAACTGGGGGTGTAAAGGGCCCAAGCAAGATATTGGGGCCCTATAATTAAAAAGTATATACATACATACATACTGTCACGCCTTTATCCCCGAAGGGGTAGGCAGAGGCATATTTAACGCCCACGTTTCACCGTAAAAAGTATATGCTCAACACAAATGTATTTAATACCTTGTTGGATCAATGCTGTGGTTTTAACATACAGAAATATAATATTTGTTACTTATGGGGCTAAATGCAGTTATTTCTCATACCTTTTGTTCCCTGACATTTAATCACAGGCTGACTGGTTGAAATTGCTTTATGTGATAAGGCTGCCCATTGTACTGCTTTGATTGTAGCAATATTTTAACTATGTTATTTTGTATCCTTTCTTGGTGTAAAACAAAGTATTCAATAAATTAATAAGTAACTGTCAGGCAACAAAAGGTAAAATGAGAATTACAAAATTTTTATTTAACAGACACAAATTAGCCTATATTGATTCACCAAGTGGCATATAGAAAGAGGGTATTTGATTTAGGATGACCTGATGTCCACCATCCTACATTTTCACCTCCACTTCGCATGGTCGTTGGCATCCCCTGGGAGACCATTGGCACGCATGTCATCCCTTACGACGTCAAGCCAGCACTTATTGACATTCACATTTCTCTTTCTTGCCTTTATCACCTCAATTGTGGAAAATAAAATTAGATTTGAGGTTACTGAGAGAGTACTATAGTTGTAGTGCAAGAGCTTGAAGTAAAAGAAATCAAGTGGCATTACAGGTTGCATGTGGGCCATCTCCTGGTATAGATATTCAGGTGGGCATGAAGAAAGCAGTTTCCCACTGGCAGGTGGTGTCTCATTGGTACCAACACATTTCAGTTGTATCAGAGAGCCAGGAATGTGTCCTGTACCATATTGGAGGGGTTAACTTATCGGATATCTACATTTGATAGGGCTATGAGAGGGATTAAGTGTGGAATATTATCATGACTTGTGTTGCACTCGGATGAAGGGTTTAGCCTTGTTGTGTTACGCAGATGATACCGACGAAAGGCACAAATAGGGCTCTGGCAACGACCCTTCCCGTTATGGGAGATCAGAGAAGTCTTAATAATCCAAAAAAGAAAATCTCAAATTATTTCTCGGCTCCAAGCAGTCATAACTAAGCGAACCCTAGACTCCAAATCTAGGTAGACTTTGGAATGTAGGTACTAGGAAGAGCTAAAATGAAGTAAATTATACTTTTACTATATGGTAGGTTTAATGTAGTGTTAGATATTTAAATATACTTTTTTTTTAATATTTCTTTGTTATTGTCAGAATCGTAAATTCCTGCTATTCTTTTATGTTCTTCTTTTATAGTTGTCAAAAGAATGTCGCAAGGAGATGCAATACTACAAACTTCTTGCCAAAGAAGTAGAAAAACGAATTACTCTTCTAAAACAATATGTCTATGATACTAGCTCCGACTCTGAAGACAAGACTGATGCTCCTGAGCTTCCAGAACATGAACAAGTAAAAGAAGAAATGAAAGCAGATTTCAATGTTAATATAGATGGAGTAAAAACAATTGCTAAAGTAGAAACAGCTGCATCTAAAACCTTGAAACATGATAAATGCAATCTCAAGAAAACTTTAGAAAAATCCAGGTCACCATCCCCAAAATTTTTCATTGACTTGAATCTAACCATCAATGAAACAGATACAACCAATCTGATAACAAAACAGAAGACAAATTCTCCTCCTGCAGAAGTTCCCGAAAGAGATTACAACTGTGTAAGTAGATATACTCAACAAGTCATCACTGAAAAAGAAGTATATACTACAGTGGATACTGGTAGAAATATTAAAAAGAAGAAAAATGACAATAACTTACTTTTTCGAAATAATAGTCACAGTTCAACTGACCCATCCACAGAAACACCTTCAAGCCCGGATGGACCTTCTTCGCTTAGTTCTAAAAGATTTAGTGGATCTCTCAATAATTTGCACAGCGAGAGCATAAAGGAATCCCACATAAACAATACTAAATTAGTCAGACAAAGATCTTATACTTTACTGTACCCGAGCCCACAACTTCTTGCTCACCTTGAAATACATGCACAAAGTACTGGTATTGAAATGAGCTCTATCTCTATGAGTGAATCTCTTTCAAACATAAGTTCACCAGGTAAGAAGCGCAGAAGCTGGGACTTAGAGTCGGCGAAAGAGAAATGGTCAAATATGGCTTTGGAACTGAAACACAAAAGTATCGCTAATGTCATCAGCATTGTACCCAAAAATGTTGCACCGACGGCTAATTCAAAATCTCCACCACCGGCTAAGTCAGTCGATCCTACTGTGAATAAGCGCAACAACTCCGTGTCAAAAGTATTACCCAAATCGGAACCTATAACAAGAAAAAAATCGCTGAGTGTTGCCAAAAATAACGTAAATAGCCGTTCACTGAACCAGCAAGCACCAATCCCTCAAAGCAACATGGTACATTCTGTAAAGCCTACAACATCTTCTGTACCAGAAGTTGCAGATCCAGCAACACGAGTTCGTGAACTTTATGAAAAAATACAGAAACAACAACTAGTACAAATGGAAAGCTTGGTGGAGAAACAGAAAAAAGAACAATTATTGCTGCAACAGGTTTTTGAGGAGCAGAACAATATGCTCTTCAAGCAATTAAAGACTATTTGTCCAAAATCTCCCATCGAAGCAAAAGATGCCTGGAATGATAAACAGTGTGAAGGTGATCGAGGCCCCGTCAGTCTGAGTCAGCTTATGAATTTTAAATCTACAACATTAACTGAAACAAACACATATTTAAATCAATGCGATAATGTTCTGAAGCAAAGCCGAAATATAACTGGGAGCCTTAAAAAGAATGTTCCACCAAAGTCTCTCAGTCAGAATGGGAATAAAATCCAGACGCCGACGAAGCAAACCAATGGTAGTGTTACACGAACACACTCACCAGTAAGGAATACGTCTCGCCGACTTAATTACGATACTTCAGCTTCTTCTGACCGAGACTTCGAGCCCATGCTAACCGATCGAACGAATGACACGATGGCTGATTTGAATGTCACTTTTCCTTCTGATAATAGTGATGAATTTAATTCAAACTTACGAAACAACAGTATTGTACACCCCCAATTCAGTAAAGGGACGAAGCTTAGTCAAGGAAGTTCACTTCATTCGAATACAAATACTGCAATTCATTCAAGATCTTCTGATAAAACTATCAAGAATACTGGGCGCTCTGTTAATAACGCTATCCAGAATTCATCAGCGCGAAGTTCTAAATTATCGAACTATAAACCGACGCAGCGAGAGGTAAGATTTTAACTATTTTTTGTAATTAGATTTAATTTCAGAGAAAATTAAAATCAATTCCTCTTCAATGTGAATAAATATACTACTAAGCATATTCAAGTGATATGCTTTAGATAATTGTTATTGCATTAATAAGTAGGTATAATAATATTTAAACATTGTTTTATTGCACATATCGTAATGTCCCTAAATATTTGTGATTTGTCTGCTTGCTGTGTGGGTTTGTAAAACAATAAATACTCGTAAATGAATACTCTATAAATAAAATTGTAGGAAAACACTGTGCTGTTACAGATTCTGGTTATCCTTTATGTAACTGCTTTCCTTTTCCCCCTCCTTTATTGTCTAACCAGAAATGGATTTAATCAAATCAACCGAGTTTAGCCGTACTACAACCTGTCTTATTGTAAACATATTAAAAAATAGAATCAGAACAGAATGTGGTTTCATTCCGTACGTTTTATTAATATTTAAAATAAAATCTTCTACCGGGCTCAGCTTTACACTTGTAGCACGAATGTTTGGTGTGTATGATGGAATTAACAACTGCCACTACCATCTGCTGGTCAAATCTGTAGGTTTTTCCAGATTTTTTTTACAATTGCCAGGGCCTTTTTAGTATCCGTAGAAGTATGTGAGTCCATACATTTGTGATTTTATTTCAGCGTCTGACACTTTGTCGAGTGATATCATAGGTAGTATGATTCAATCCCAGCCTAATTCTAAAGTCATTTGACTTCGTTTAATGAATTGTACAATCCTACGCTTCTGCGCTCAGAATACTACTATTACAGTTAAAACTAATATAAATTCTGCTATGTTAAATTATTCAACAAAATACGAAATGAGATCAAAACAGATGTTAATTCAAAATTGTACAACATAAGTTTTTTATTAATGAAACACTGATTTTAAAGAAAATATGGGCAAATAAATAAATATAAATAATTTATTTCAGACAAGTAACATCCATATTTGGTTAATATTAACAAACATATAACTATGTTAGTACATTTAAATAATTAATATTTGTATTATCATTCAAACTATATGTATAAATCAAATCACACTCTCGGATGATCCTATCGCTCAGATTGTTCGCCTATGATGGAAACCTGTTTTTGAAAAAAAATTTTTGTCGTTCCTTTATTTAATGCTTCATACAGATTCTATGTTAAGATTGTGCGATATTTGTCCCTCTATCGGGCAAGGAATCTGACGACCAGCTTTGAGGTATATTCCTGATGAATCCTATTCTAATATGTATTGTACTTATTAAGTAATAAAGTAGCAAGATCTGTACTTATTCATGTAACCTTCTCTTTTCAATTCCATTCTTCTTTATTATTATTTTCCTTTCTTTTACTTCTTTATCCTAAGTTTAAATCTTACTTTCTATGATTTCGTCCTAAAATCCTACGATCCCTTAGCTTTCTGCCACGATTGTAAGCATGTTGTCCAAAACAATTTTATGTACTTCCACATAGCTTGAGGCCGCTACAAAGATAGTTGCGCACGCGAAGGGTTACTTGGTACGTCGGCTGATGCGCACGGAAAGGGTCCAAGGTATCGTGCAGACGATAAAGGATGCCCTGCTCTGCGCCCTACAGCTGCATCAGGATCGAGAAGGGATCAGAGGAGCTGATGTAGACCTGCACAGGCGGTTGATCCAACAGGTATGTAGGATTGTATGTCTGGGTGCACTGGTGAGGCTTTACATAAATCTGCTTATTTTGAACTCTTCTAGTCTGATAAATTTTTATTAAAGTGAAAAAGACAACTTGGCTTGAGACGGGGATTGAACCTTTTAAATGACGATTAGAATATAGTGAAGAATTTCAACGTGTTTCTGTGCGGTTCGGGTAGTTCAGTGGCTAGAACATTGCCCTGGTTAAGCAAAGGTCACAGGTTCAATCCTTGTCTCGAACCAAGTTGTCCTTTTTCGCTTTAATAAAATGTATTCACATACATCTTTTTTAAAGTGAAGTAAACATTCCAATTACTTTAAAAAAAAATCCATCTAGTCTGATAATATCGGTGTGAACTGTCTTCCAGATCACAGCCGCTTGTTACTCCCTCCATGACACGTTTGTGGCGAGCACGCCAGCGGAGCGATGTGCCATGATAACCGCAGACAGAGGCAGAAGACATTCTCTTGCCAACAGGCAACCCATCTCTTTCAGGCAAACGTAAGTATTCTATGTATTTTAGAGTAGTTTGCAATTTTGAGGCAGTTCTGATATATTTACACATTTTCTCTTTAGGCCATTTTATTTCCAGCCCATAAAATCTTTGATAAGATAGGTTATAAGATTTATTAGATGTTACTAAAAACTAAATTTAATGTACTGAGCGTGTTACACAACGACTTTTAGCCATTCCGATGTGAAAGTAACGTACACTGTCTAAATCGATAACTGTCAAACAGGGACATAATGACACAAAGCCACAGCGGGTCATTTCCCGCTCGTGCCAAGCGACAACAGTCTTCAATGATGACACAGTCTAATTATGGTAACTCTACACCCAATGTTGCCAGCTTACTGTATTTATTTGCCGAAAAGCATGCGTACTTTTTTGACAATATTGCCTGATTTCGTTGTTGTATATGTTCAGTTTGTAAATGTTATGCTGATTCTGTTCACTCTCTAAACATTATTTTTTATGGCCCAATTACATAAATAACGTCACTTATTTTTTTACTAATATGTGTGATGCTCTGTGCATGGATGGACTATGTTAGTTTTATTTAATAATGATTACGCAATTTTAATTATATGATTTTTTTTATACTGTAATATTGTTAAATTTCCATTTAGTATTCGATACGTGAAGATTATACGGAAAGTTGTAGTACACGGCGGGAAGTAGGACGGCGTGCAATCTAGCTGCGTGGAATGTTAGAGGAGACCTGGAAGAAAGGATGAATAAGTTGACGGATGTTATGAATGAGAGAAAGTTAGATGTAGTGTGCTTGACAGAGGCCAAACGCAAGGGCAGCTAAGTCTTACAGCTCCCGGGTAGTGCTCGCGTATGATCTGGAGTACCAGAGAACGAACATGTTGGGGGGGGTTGAAATTTTGTTGTCTTCGCGATTGGTCTTAGGTATGTATGAGTACAAATTGGTAGGTCCTTGAATCCTCTGGATCCGTTTAAAGCTTGGTTTGGCGAAGATTATACTGGTGGTTGCAGGGATAAATATAAAGAAAGGGTGAATGTGGAAAGTTTATGGCAGAACCTTAGGGATAGTATGGTAAATGCGGTTGTGGAAGTGTGTGGAGAAACAAAAAGAGGCAGTAGTAATAAGCGTGATGCATGGTGGAATGATGAAGTGAAAAAAGCCGTTCAAATGAAGAAGAAAGAATTTTTAACTGTTATAATATTGTACCATGTATCTGCTTACTCCTTCGGGGAACTAGGCGTGACGAACTTTAAAAAAAAAATAATTTGCTATTTACCACACGACTGAAGTAAAAATTCTTTAGCTAGAGAAAGAAAATGTGTGCTCGCACCTCTCTCTCTTGCCCCTACAGTAAATATAAGAAACTTTATTCTGTCTCTTTCTATCTTCACTAGTTTATATCTCCCTCTCAACTTTCTTTCGCCTCGCCCGGTCACACTTTTCGTAACGCATTCACCAGTTTACTCCCCATGAGAAGCGTGTGTAAAGAAGTATTACTTCTATAATAAAACATTATGTGTATGTGTACTTTGACTTTTGTTTGTACAGAGACGTTTAGCGGCGAGAAGGGTTCGCCAGTGAGCGGGCGCTATATGGCTCGCCCGCGGCGCCGCCCGTGGCGCTGACCCTCGCCCGCTCCCGCGTGCTTCCCGCGATTCTTTGCACACTGCTGGGCGATGCGCGATGACATATGACTTTTATTTTTTAAAGCTTTAAATAATGACATGTTAAATTATTGCCATTTAGACTGATTTTTTCTTTTTATTTTTTTCATTCTGCATTTCCATGACATGCCGGAAATAATCATAATTATTTATTTTGTAATTCCGTCTTGCCAGTGTTTTATTATCCATTACGATGTTATAGGTAATTTACATTGTTTATTAATAGAAAATTTGAAAAAGTATCTAAAATTGTCTATTCTAATATCTGAATTTAGTGTTTAATTTATACAAAAAATAGGTATTGCTTTATAATGAAAAAAAAAAAAAACGCAATAATTAAGTGTGTAATATTCTTTGTCCAAATGTAATTAAAATTTCAAACAAAGTTCAAAATATTGTTAAAAATTGTAACTTTATTTATTTATTTTAGAGTTTAGGGTTCAATTATAGTTGTAATATTGTTATTCCATGCATTACTTGCGATGCTTCCAAAGTGCCTAATGTGCATGCTCTTTTAGATATAAGACTACGCAACAATAAAAAAAATTAAAGTTTGCTTGTATAATGTAAGCATTGTAAAATTTATTTTCAACATTTTAGGCCCAAGACATATGCCACTTTGTAATACCTCGAATTAAGAGTTGCTTTTTGCATTTTTTACATTTGGCAACAAATACTTGTCAAGTGTCAATTACACCTATTCCCTTGAGTCACATTAATTGTTTATAAGCTTCGAGGTACACAGCTAGAGTTTTGGCCTTCGTAAGTCAATACCATAGCGAAATAGATAGGTACTCGCTTCGCAGAACACATAGAATTTCGTATTAGCGGTCTCTGTCGCTCCCACTCAATTATGTCGGCATTTTCTTCGCACCTTAGTAGCCGCTAGTATGCGTGAGTGAGATGCGAATATAATTGTGCGTGTGATTTAACTCTGTAGAACGTATATAATTTTTTCAGCGTCAAATTTTTTAACTTATATTAGAATATTTTATAATGTTGATTGATGGCACTTGGTGGAACTTGCTACACATCTTGAATGAAAACACTTGTACTATTCAACATTATTTACTTTTTAACCTGACCTGTTTCGGCAAACGGCATTTTCAAAGGTTGACACATATTTTATATATTTCAGATGTCATTCAGTACAATATATCAACTGTGGGTAGATAAAAATGGTAAGATACCATTTAATATTAAATAAGAGTTATTTTCGTACGGAACAAAAGCCCGCTTCTTGTTTGAAAATGTGTGCATTCGAGTTAAAGGTTAAAAAAATATGAGCATACTCGCATACGGATATGTTAAATGTAAAATTATTGCCAGTTAATAAACTTTTCATTCGTTTGTACGCGAATATTTAACTAACGAATTTTTGTTATTTTTCGAAACAGCTGGAATGCACATATTTTTTTACTACCGATTGCTCACAATACATACCTACTTCTAGTCCGAAACTTCATGAAAGGACAAACGTCAAAACGGTCATCATAGCATGCCACTAGTTTATGTACTTTAAACTGTTCTTGCCAAGGAGAAGAGTAAAATTCAAAATATAAAGTACATTATTTTCGTCGAATAAATTAGTAAATTTGATACAAGCTTATTGAACTAATTTAGGTACACTTAAAAAATGTAGAATAATATTTATAAAAGGTATCTAGATTAACACAATGTTATATGTATAACTAGTTAACGCCCGCGTAGAGAAGTTTCCCACAGGAACTTGTTTCCGGGATAAAAAGTAGCCTATGTGTTCTTCTGATGTACCTATAAGCTATGTTATTGTAAAGTTTTATTAAAATCCTTTCAGTAGTTTTTACGTGAAAGAGTAAGAAACATCAATTATTAAAAACATTCGCGTTTATAATATTAACTAACTATCTTCACGCTGTATCCCTGACGCGGACTACCGCGTCATTTTTCTCTGACTACAGAGAGGACAGATCGCCAGGCTTCGCGATCCATGCATACTTCTTTCGCTTCTTCAAGATTGATCAATCGCTTCCTACACGCACGTCTGGGTATCCGAGTACTTTTGACCTTTCCGTTTTTGAGCAATCTGCTCAAGTGGTCTTCATATGTAATTCTCGGCCTACCCTCTACTTTCGCACAATATATATTCTTCGTCAATCGTTCCTCACTCATTCGTTGGACGTGCCCAAACCAACGGAGCACGCCTTTTCCAGCTTAACGCTGACACTTTCATTTAAACCTGCCATATTGCGTATCACTTCGTTACGTATTCGGTCGGCCAAAGTAACGCCGCACAATTTTTGAAATGATCGCATCTCCACAGCATTCAATTTACTTTCATGCATCTGCTGACATACCCAGGTTTCGCTACCGTTTTTTCGGATTTGTTTATAATATTAGTAGAATAATTTCCATTGTTCACCAAATTCCCAATAAAGGCAAGGACACGCATTCTCTACTCATTGCAGCTATGGTTTGCTATAGAACAGCATTACTTCCATTAGATTTTCATAGAAATAAATCTTCTGAAACTAGTTAGTTAATTTTAATACATAAATATTACGGGTGATTTTTGGACAGCACCATCTAACCCATAATGAGCTGGTGTAGTGGCATCTAGAATTCTAGACAACAGACAAATTGTTCCGTTTACTATTTCCAAAGTATAAATAAATAAATCTCGTTTATAAAACTCACAACGCCATCTGATTCCAAACTAAACAGAGCTTGTACTAACCAGATAACTGATAAACATACTTATATATTTCTAAATATATACATATTATAGATAAATAACACCTAGACACAGACTAAACCATCATGCTCATCACACAAAGTTTTATCCTGGGTGGGAATCAAACCCACGACCTCTTGCGTAGCAGTCGGATACTAGTATTTTGAATAGTCTCCTGTAGAAGTCATATACTAGACGACGCGCACCAGTTCGTCCCCGCTGGTGCGAAAAGTGTGTGCCAGAGCGGCGTAGGGGACCGCCACCCTACACGTGCGGCTTGACACACAGGGAAGTGGAGGATGGAGTGCAGGGTAGCTGCGTGGAATGTTAGGGGAGGAATGGCAGATAAGATGAATGAGTTGATGGATGTTACGAATGAGAGAAAGTTAGATGCAGTGTGCTTGACAGAGACCAAGCGCTAGGGCAGCGAAGTCTTGGAGCTCCCGGGTGGGATGCTCGCGCTTTGGTCTTTTTTTTTTTAGCGTGTGGAAATCCCCTCCCGATGTCATGCCGGACTCGAACCGGCTAAAACCACACAGTCCCCGCCTAGCTGTCTATTGCCGGACGCCCCGGGTAACTCCTCGGAATGATGTCCCAGAGCTCCCGCTTTGGTCTGGAGTACCAGAGAGCGAACATGGCAGTCGGGGGGGGGTTGGATTTTTGCTGTCCCCGCGATTGGCCTCCGGTATGTATGAGTACAAACTGGTAGATCCTAGAATCCTCTGGATTCCTGTAAAACTTGGTTTGACGAAGATTTTCCTGGTAACTGCTTACGCGCCAGAATCTTCGTCAAACGCGAGTGAGCTAGAGGACTTCTAGGAGAGAATGAGAGAAGCTCTAAATGTGATAGAAGGAAATGAAAGACTTATAGTATGTGGAGACTTGAATGGATGGGTGGGTACCGCTCGCGATGGTTTTGAGTCGGTACTCCGGAAGTATGGAGATAAAAGGATGAACGACGCTGGCAAGCTAATACTGGCATTTTGTAAGGAAAAGGATTTGTTTGTGGCGAACACAATGTTCAACCACAAACAAATTCATATGTATACGAGGAGATGTAAGTCAAAGAGAAGCATGATAGATCTATTCCTAATGGATAGTCGGCTCCGCAAACAGGTGATGGACACAAGGGTATATCGAGGCGCTGAGCTGGGATCAGACCACTACCTAGTCATAACTAGGATTAGGGGTCTGTTCGCGGGTTGGCGTCATCGTACCGAGTGTCCTGAACCTGAGCCGACTTATAGCATCAAAAGCTGGAAGCTGCAGGATGCATCCATTAGGGATAAATATAATGAAAGGGTAGCCGAAAAGCTTGGCGACGTCAATGTAAGTAGTGAGTATGATAAATGCCGCTGTGGAAGTGTGTGTAGAAACGAAAAGAGGCAGTAGTAATAAGCGTGATGCATGGTGGAATGAGGAAGTGAAAGAAGCAGTTCGAATGAAGAAGAAAGCATGGTTAGACTACTTAGCCTCGCGGAATGATTTTAATATGAAAGAGAGATACAAGCTGCAGAAAGTTAACACGAAGGCACTGATAGAAGAAGCTCATGAAAGGTTGTCGTCCAATTTCCGGGATAATGCCAAGCTCTTCTGGAAAGAGGTAGGCAAGACCCGGAGTTGTTCGGCAATCTGCAGTATGAATAAAGTGCTTAGTGTTAACAATGACGTCCTAACAGACCAAACTGACGTCCTGCAGAGATGGAGTGAATATTATGGAAAGATGTATGCAAGAAAAGACAGAGATGCCACATCGGGAAGTGGAGCTCACTTCGATGCTCCGGATCCCGATGGCATTGAAGTCATTAGTATGGAAGAAATAGAACAAGCGATAAGAAGTATGAAATGTGGTAAGGCTGCGGGTAAAGACAGAGTTACTGCTGAGATGATCAAGTACGGTGGGTCTGGGACACACTATGTCTGTTATGCAACTTGTGCTGGCGGACGGGTGAGGTCCCGGATGACTGGCGAGTAGCAGTTGTAGTACCTATTTACAAAGGGAAAGGCTCGCGCCTAAACTGCTCCAGCTACAGGGCGATCAGCTTGGTCAGCTTATCTAGTAAGGTGTATGCAAAGGTTATAACGGCACGAATACAAGAAAAGTCTGAAAGGTATTTATGGGAGACTCAATGCGGATTCCGACGTGGAAGAGGTTGCATGGATCAAGAGTTTTCTCTCCGCATGATCGCGGAAAAGTTTCTGGCTGTTAGCCAGAAGGTTTTCTGCGCTTTTCTGGATCTGGAGAAAGCATTTGATAACGTTGTGAGAGAAACTCTGTGGAATTTGCTGCCCGGATATGGTGTGGACGGCTCGCTACTGCGGGCAATACAGTCGCTTTATAGAGACTGTAAGGCTTGCGAGCGATTAGGGGAGATGTGTCACCTCTTTTTGATGTCTGTACAGGCGTCAAACAGGGATGTGTCATGTCCGCCTGGCTGTTCATAATGTATCTGGACAGTTGCCTGCAGAAGTTGAAAGATTTTAATATGGGTGTGAATTTGGGTGACTTTACAGTAAACTGTCTGCTGTACGCTGATGATACGGTGCTTATGGCCTCATCAGAAGCCGACCTTCAGGCATTAGTCACTAATATGAAAGAGGAGTGTGAAAGTAAGGGTCTTCGCTTGAATGCAAGTAAAACTAAGGTTCTGGTATTTGAAAGAGGTGACGTAAGAACTAAATGCGAGATTAGGGTAAACCAGGAACGTCTAGAGCAAGTGAATGAAATTGTGTATTTAGGAAGTATGTTTAGCGCGGATGGAAGATGTGATTCGGATGTAGAACGGCGAGTAGCTGCCGGAAACAAAGTTAACGGTGCTTTGTCCCAGTTAGTAAAGCGACAAAGCATCGGAAAAGAGGCACGAATGGCGATTCATAACGCAGTGCTTGTGCCAACTTTTCTTTACGGTAGTGAAACCTGGGTATGTCAGCAGATGCATGAAAGTAAATTGAATGCTGTGGAGATGCCATCACTTCGAAAATTGTGCGGCGTTACCTTGGCCGACCGAATACAGAACGAAGTGATACGCAATATGGCAGGTTTGAATGAAAGTGTCAGCGTTAAGCTGGAAAAGGGCGTGCTCCGTTGGTTTGGACACGTCCAACGAATGAGTGAGGAACGATTGACGAAGAATATATATTGTTCAAAAGTAGAGGGTAGAAGGAGTCAGGGTAGGCCGAGACTTACATATGAAGACCACGTGAGCAGATTGCTCAAAAACGGAAAGGTCAAAAGTACTCGGATACCCAGACGTGCGTGTATGAAGCTATTGATGAATCTCAAAGAAGCGAAAGAAGTATGCATGGATCGCGCAGCCAGGCGATCTATCCTCTCTGACTACCCCGTCAGGGATACAGCGTGAAGATAGTTAGTTAGTTAGTTAGTCAATGAAATTGAAATTAAAAATAGATTATGCTTTAGGCTTAGATTATATAAACACCCAGATACACCGCGTCCACTACAACGCGTGTCGTCAAAGTTGCTGCCACTTTTTTAGCCATGTTTGGGTAAGCGCGTGTATATTACGTACGCCGTTGCGTTTGTTTGCGTCACATGTGCGCCAATGACCGTATGGTGCGTCACGTGTGCGCCAAAGACCGTATTGCGTCGCGATGACTCAATACGGTTATTGGCGGGCTGATTGACCGACATACCCGAACTGGTGTATATTTTTTGGCTGCATTTTCGTCGCGCGCATTAGTAATCTGGGTGTTTATATAATCTAAGGCTTAATGAATGAAATGATGATCATAAGTATGAAAATAATAACCGACTTTCTAAAATGTCTTTTTGAAAAATGTATGCGACGCGTGGCCTTTATAGGTACCTATAATTGTTATTTCTAGTCACTGTTGACAACATAACTCGAATTTTCTCCTGCCAATATGTTCTGTCGTCAGATTGTACCTTACTAAAATATTGGTCTCGATTACCTACGCCTAAATTTTGTACCTATAATACTATAATTTTATATTATCCAAAGATTTCTTTGAAGCTAGAAGTAATGTAGCTATACTGTATTTTTGAGCATAAATTTTGTACAACGCAATAAAATAAGTAAAGACGACTTTGTTTTTCTTTTACACACAGATTTATCTAATATATAAAATTCTCGTGTCACAATGTTCGTTCCATACTCCTCCGAAACGGCTCGACCGATTCTTATGATTTTTTTATGCATATTCAGTAAGTCTGAGAATCGGTTACTATGTATCTGTCAAACCCCTTAGTGATAAAGGGTGTCCACCCCAAAAATTATTGTTTTTATTATTTGTAAATTTTAATGATGTGGTATTAAAAAAGCATACAAAATAAAATAAATATCCATCACGCATTGTCCCCGAGAGGGTGGCATATATAAAACAACCCTAAATTTTCACTTTTTTACCACCAACCCGTATTTTTTAATAGCGATATTAGTAATTTTATAAAAACGGGAACTACGCGGGTTAACCGCCTAAACACAGTCTAAACTATTTACTATATAAACATGGAAACGTGAAATTAAAAAAAAATCCTGATATTCCCGTGGGAATGGGACTTTTCCGATATTAATGTTTTTAAACTCGCACGACTTCTACTATGCATTTTATGTTATTCAGGTCTTTTTTCTACTCGTGACCACGGCTATTGCAATATAGCCGAAACGTCGAGAGGTGAGAAAAAGTTAAAAATATTTTCCGATATTGTCATGGGAACGGGAACTATTTATTTATTTTTGGAAGACCAACAGCTAATAACAACAACAACAAATACCAATAGACTTATATAATAAATACCTGAAAGCCAATTATAGGTCTCCACGCATGAAACACAAAAATACAAACATCAATTCTACAATAGTATAACATAGTAAGCTCAAATAGTAAATTCTACAAAAACTTTACTTCGGAAAAGAGTACCACATCTTCAAAACCTAAAATAATAAAATATTAGCTATGATAAAAAAAAAATTCTGATGAAAAAAGATTCTATGCGGGTGACACCACTCAGTCTAAATTATTTGACATAGATACCTGAAATTTGGTGAAGGTATTATATAGGTATCTTAAATAAGCACCAGAAAGGAATGCTTGGTATTCCCACGGGAATGCATTATGGAGTATAATGGAGAACTAGTTTCGGATTTTAGAAATTCATTATAGATTCTTACGCCTGCTCACTTTCTCTCTCTCTTATGTGGCGCTAACGAAGTTGCGCGGGTCAGCTAGTTTATGTATATATTAAAATGGGTCTCATTATAAACAATTTTGGAAAGCAATTAGTATGCTTACTTTTTCTAAGTGGAATTTTTTTTCAGTCTATCTGTAATCGAACCAGCGTCTCCTGGTTCAACGCACCAGTCGCGATATCTACTACACAATTTAAAATTAGAAATGGGTCTCTGTATTCCCAGTTGCTTCAAAACCCTCTTCGTATATAGATTTGGGAGCGTGGATTCCACATTTTATTTGGCTGCTAAGAATAGCTATCGGGGGCGACTGCTGTAGTCCTGACCTCCCAGCTCAGGTACACAAGTTTAAGTCGCGACTTTTGGCCGCGTTGTTTAGCAGGCGAGGTCGTTGCCTCTTACATTCGTTACGAGTCACCAATTATATCGGTCATCGTAGAAAAACCGCCAAGTATGATCTTTGCAACCACATATATTACTGTTAGTGTGCAACCACATATTTTAGTATAACCAAGCAATGTAAAAGTTCCTTGAAACACCATATTACATAGACGTGTACGACTGTACGTGCCACCGAATAGTACTGTTTATAATTTGTACTAACTGTGACCCTTGGCATTACCCGTGGCATGGCATCCATTTAACACATACATTCCGTAATTTATAAATTTTACAATGTAGGGAAATTCGCCAGATAAATATGTTAACATTTGATTACTGTTCCGCTCTCTTGGGTATTATATATTGAAGTGTGCCTTTGTTGCACTAAGGCGGAGGTGAAATGTGGGCGTATATTATGCCTCTGCCTACCCCTACGGAGATACTGGCTTGACTATTTGTATATATTAATAAATCTATTAAAAATAATAATACCAGTGTGCTCATTTAAAACTTTATTCTTTCCGTATACAGACCCTCTGATTTCAATAGTTAAAAAATTTCCAATAAATTTTGTGTAAAACACTAATGCGGTATCACGAAACTATAAAAAATAAAACGTAAAAACTAGCGCGGTCGGCGAGATGTGAGCAAACAATTAAAATACTACTATAAATATATATATAGAATCAAGACGAAAGCGTGTTCCGAAGCACAAGAAGATCCACACAGTCCGTTCGCTAGTCCGGGACGCCACTCGGCCGGACCCACGGTAACTATTATGCTCAGTCGTTCGGAGTGCCGCGAGGCCCCCTAGGGCAGCGTGTACTTGACGTACGGCACCTCCACGTCGTTCCCGTCCTCGTCGTTGCAGCACAGCTCGAAGACAAGCGCCTTCACATGGGGCTCCAACTTCTTCTTGGAAACCTTCATCACCACCTCCGACATGGGCAGGTTCAGTCTCTCCTGGCATTTCGCCTTGGGCATAAAGAAGGAATACAGCATGCAGACACCCTGCGACAGCATTGTTATCTCTAGTTTGTGTTCGTTTTTGAAATAATCTAGGAACTGTTGAAGAGTTACTTCTCCCTTCACCTCAAATCGGTCCCAGAGGGTCCATTTCTTATCGTAGTAAGTGTTAGTCGGAGCTGCTATTGGCTCTGAGAATCCGAAGAACGGTAGGGCGAGATTAACAAATCCGTTCTTGAAGACTTCTAAAGTATTGAAGCCCTGAGCGAGCTTGTACAGTTCTAGGCACACTAATCCGGCTACTACGGAGGTGGTTGTAGCGATTGCTGGGATGATTTTGCCAGCGATGAGTTTGGAACGATGTCTGTCAGCTGGGGCTATTTTGTAATTTGCAGCTCGGAGATTGGAAGCTGCTACGATGAAGTCCATATGGAAGTTGGAGTCATCGTCTTTCTCAAAGTCCAGCGGAGTGATCTTGAGGCTTCCTAGTTTGTTTGGTGATGGTAGATCTGAAATCATGTTCTTGACTTTATCGTGGTCCATGTCATCACTATTCTGTTGGAGCTGTGCATCTGTCACTGCAATCTTCACTCCGGATTTCGGGCTGAATTCTGGTACCTGAAGATTTGGAAAGTAAAGTTGTATTAGAAACTTGTTATAAATAGTAGATTCAAAAAAATAAAAATTAATTTCTCATACGCCATTTTGGCGATCATGGTCAGTGACTGTGTCTATGGAACCAGAGGTGAGTCGCTCTTTACTGACAGACTCTGGGAGTCGTTTCTTTAAAGTGAGTCACTGATTTAAATCTTTTACACCGCTTGAAATGAATCTTTTGCTCTATTGAATCTCGGTTTCAATCGGCTCATGGCGCTCGCTGACACGATTGAGTGGGATACACTGTTCGGAGCGCTTCGGGTTGTAGTCGCCGTCGCGTGGGGGTAGCGCCGACTTCATCTCTCTCTCTGATTCGTTACTAGTGGGTGATTGATAGAGACAGCAACACTAGCTCACCTATGCACGCATTAGGTACGCGTTGTTATTATTTTATTTGTTTATTTTAGTTGACCTTTGATTGTGGAAGAATACACCGGTTTTTTAACGTTGGGTCTGTGATTTTCAATAACATAAGTGTTACAATAAGTAAAGAACTAAAGACAGTTTAGTGAACGAGTAAGTCTGTCGGTCCTAAGCCTGAAGAAAGTATGAAGGAAAATCGATTTTTATGGTACACATTAGGCAAATGAAATTCAATTTAACAAAAAATTAACATACTTTCACGCCTTTATCCCCGAAGGGCTAGGCAGAGGCGTACTATACGCCCACGTTTCACCGTATGCTTTGCTTTTTGTCCCACGTAACAGGTGGTGAGCCCATTGACGTGTTGAAATGGACATGTGCAGGTAGTGGCGACCTGCTGTTGAAATTTTTCACGCCGCCCATATGGCATTTAACTGGCTTAACGACTGCCATGTTACTGGCAACCGGGACCAACGGCTTAACGTGCCTTCCGAAGCACGGAAACGCTCGCAATTATAAATGCCACAAAGTGGTCACCCATCCGAGGACCAAAAAATACTAACATAATATTACTATATTAATATTACTAACATAATATATACTTTACATAATTCTTCAAACAAAGGTTAATAAAAACGATTCATTTTAATTTATTTGCGCTAATAAATCGAGCTTAGATACAAGTTGAGTCACTGATACATATGAAGCACTGAAGCACTTTACTGATTCGAATCTTTGAACTGATCCAGATACAAATGATCCATTCTCAACAAAGATACGGTTTTGCCACCGCTATATGGAACTAACTATAGTGGTAGTAATTCAGCTGTACTAAAATTAGCTACCAGCTACCATAAACGTTAATTTTAGCATCTGAAACGCCTGATATGAAACTTAGATTCAATACATAAACAAGTTTCTTCAACTTTGTGTTTTTTAGTTGCTTTCAAACCCTACATGAATTTGAAACCTCTGGTTCGTTTAAACGGCAGGCTTGTGTCGTCTGACTTCCTGTTGGATGCTAGTGCACCCGTAGGTTGATGGTGCGGACCCTGAAAATCTTGGTCAGACCCCAGAAGTGTTTTATTCACAGTTGCGGCTTATTCACCCGGTCCTGTTTGCTGTCTATAATTTGTAAATGTGTCAATATCCCGTATGCGCCGTATGTGTGTAAGGTGAACTTTGCGAGTGCAGACCTATAGAGGCAAGGCGATACTGAGAAAGGTCACAATTTAGACATAATCTTAACAAAAGAGTAATACAGTATAGTGGCCAGACTTTCCCACCTTATTTACTAGCTTATGCCCGCAGCTTGACCCGCGCGGTCAAGTTTTCCTAATCGAAATTTTGTACGGGATCCTAAACTTTTTGAAATTTCAATATAGACTATGTTATTCACGAAGAATGTAGCTTTCTAATGGTGAAAGAAATTTTAAAATGACTCTGTAGTTTCTGAGTCTATTCATTACAAACAAACTTACAAATCTTTCCTCTTTATAATATTAGTATACATATTTAACATTAGATTTACAGCCTTAGTTTCAATTATTACCCTCTGAGTATTACAACTCGCCTGTTTCAAATCAGCTATCACAGTTCAGTACTGGATATCTTCTTCATTTCAAGTGTATTAAATAAATAAACACTGTGGGACACTTTTTACACAGCGCCAGCTAGCCCAACCTAAGCTTTATGTAGCTACATGTACTATGGGATCTAGACAACTAATATTCATACTTATATATTTCAAAGTACATACATAGGCCACACCCAAACTCCGAAACCAACAATTGTGGATCACACCGAGCCCGGAATCGAACCCGGGTCCTCAGTCGCGGCAGTCGCATACACTACCACCGTGCCACCGAGGCAGTCAATGTAAAGTATTCCCAGTTGTTTCCAAACCCTACCTAGATTTGGCGTCCATTTTGAGCAGCTATCGTTTGGCTTTTGATTTTCGGCCTGTCAGGAGCAACTGCCGTCTGACCTCTCAACCCTGGTCGGGCGCCCGCGTCCTCTCGTCCGTTACTCAGTAAGTGCACCTCACCTCATCCTTTCCCTTTTTGTTTCCATATCCACTTATATATTGACTACCTCTGTGGCGCGGTAAGAGTGTATACGACTGCTACGCAAGAGGTCGTGGGTTCTATTCCCACCCAGGATAAAACTTTGTGTGATGACCACGATGGTTTATTCTGTGTCTGGGTGTTATTTATCAATAATATGTATGTATTTAGAAATATATAAGTATTTTTATCAGTTATTTGGTTACCATAGTAAGCTTAGTTTGAAATCAAATGACGTTGTGTGAGTTGTCCCAACGACCCAGTCCCTTCCCAGCGACCTGTGCTGGTTGTAAGAGGAGGAACGAAGCCTACCGTGATACCGGCAGCGATTCTGGCAAGACGTTCCCGGTCCCGACACGTCGGAACACCATACACATGTGCTCTTAGGTTGGCAGCCGCTACCACATAGTCCACGTGCAGATCATCCGACGCTGAGAACTGAAGCGGAGCCGGACAGCGCTTAGGTCCCGACCAGAACGGAGCACCTGCAATGTACATTAATTACTATTTGTCAAATCTGGTGGGTTTTGAGATGAACTGTAAGATTATGTGAGGCCACGACCAACCATCCACTGAGCTGACCGAGGAAGATGCAAGTAAAAAACTGAATAAAAAAAATACTAAACGACCTTCACGCTGTATCCCTGACAGGGTAATCAAAAACGATATTCACATTTTGCAAACTTCAAATATATATTTACAGATGCAAGAAAACATTAATAATGTAAAAATAAAATAAATATCCATCACAACTTATCCCCGAAGGGGTGGCAGAGGTATATTATACGCCCACTTTTCACCGTGTGGATTCCTGTCCCACGTAATAGGTGGTGAGCCCATTGCCATGTTGAAATAGACAGACGCAGGTTGTGGCTACCTGCTGTTGAAATTTTCAAACCGCCCATAAGGCTTTCAACCAGGCTTAACGACTGCCATTTTACTGGCAACCGGGACCAACGGCTGAACGTGCCTTCCGAAGCACGGAAACGCTCGCAAATGTAATTGCTCAAAGTGGTCACCCATCCGAGGACCAGCCATAGTGAAAGTTGCGTAACTCAGTGATCGTTTACAGAACACTGAGACCGCGGGGCCACGAGCGCTTCAATAATAATGTACATTAAGGCTAATAATGTACATTCGTAGCCTCATATATTTTACTATGCCTGGCTGGTGAGAGCCATGATCTCGAGCGGGAGCAAGTCATGCTCGCAAAAGAGGCGGTAGAGAGAGAGCGAGGGAGAACTCTCCCTCCCGAGTTCCGCAGTCTGCGGAAGACTATCGGCCTCTGTAGTGGCCTGAGTACGGTGGGCGGACTGCTTGCCGTTCTTACAGAAGCAGGCCATGGAAGGTAGCGTAGCGTGAGGGTTACACGCACGTAGTTCACTCCCTCAAGGAAGTGGTATATCACTCGAACCCCCCAAAGAGGCAGTATACACACCCGAACCCCACCTGAATGAGCCTGCGGTAGCGGACAAGGTCTGTCGGGAGCCCTGAGGCTATCCTTCCGAGGGCTCACCCGGGACTCCTGGCCATAGACAGATAGAAGGGTAACGAGTGGTTTTAGTCGGTAGGAGTCTGGCATAGCATCCGTGAGGAGTTCCACACATAAAAAAAATCCTAAGAGGATCCTAAGAGGATGTTATTTTCTATTAATGCATGATGAGCTCAAGTAACAGATACGCCAGATCTAATTAAAATAATAGTATTAAGTAAAGGAATTTGAAATGGGTTAAATGGTAAAATTCTTATTGGAGGTCATATGGATCCAATTTCAATATTTGGTGATAAAATTCTATGAAAACATGCTCAAAAAAAGAATAAAAGTAAAAAAATTCAGGGACAATAAATAAAATTATTCCTCATCGAAGTCCTTATCACGACCTTATGACAAATATCACGTCATCATTGATATATAGTTAAAATAATAATTAAGTAACCTAAAATTAATAAATTTATTTTAAAATTATGAAATCATTTAATTATTCCTGTTACTAATGTTATAACTCCAATAGCTCCTGTTAATGGTCATGGTCTATAATCTACTAAATGAAATGGGTGATTAAAATTTATTTTCATTAATTAACTTCACTAGAATAAAGTGTTCTTAAAATAGCAATAACATCAGATTGAATAATTGCTACTGCTGATTCTAAAATTAATAAAAGAATTTGGAGTAAAATTAATATTGAAATTAAATACTAACTAACTAACTATCTTCACGCTGTATCCCTGACGGGGTAGTCAGAGAGGACAGATCGCCAGGCTTCGCGGTACATGCATACTTCTTTCGCTTCTTCGAGATTCATCAATCGCTTCATACACGCACGTCTGGGTATCCGAGTACTTTTGACCTTTCCGTTTTTGAGCAATCTGCTCACGTGGTCTTCATATGTAAGTCTCGGCCTACCCTGACTCCTTCTACCCTCTACTTTTGAACAATATATATTCTTCGTCAATCGTTCCTCACTCATTCGTTGGACGTGTCCAAACCAACGGAGCACGCCCTTTTCCAGCTTAACGCTGACACTTTCATTTAAACCTGCCATATTGCGTATCACTTCGTTACGTATTCGGCCGGCCAAAGTTACGCCGCACAATTTTCGAAGTGATCGCATCTCCACAGCATTCAATTTACTTTCATGCATCTGCTGACATACCCAGGTTTCACTACCGTAAAGCAAAGTTGGCACTAGCACTGCGTTATGAATCGCCATTCGTGCTTCTTTTACGATGCTTTGTCACTTTACTAACTGGGACAAAGCACCGTTAAATTTGTTTCCGGCAGCCACTCGCCGCTCTACATCCGAAACACATCTTCCATCCGCGCTAAACATACTTCCTAAATACACAATTTCATTCACTTGCTCTAGACGTTCCCGTTTTACCCTAATCTCGCATTTAGTTCTTACGTCACCTCTTTCAAATACTAGAACCTTAGTTTTACGTGCATTAAAGCGAAGACCCTTACTTTTACACTCCTCTTTCATATTAGAAATTAAATAAGAGTTTATATTTGGCCCTGTTCCTTTGTGAAATTTACGTGAGTGAATTTTCAGTGTTTCCATGTTTCAGAGACCTGTTTAGAGCAAACCACCACACTAAACGTGAAAATCGTAATGGTATCTGATTAAAAATGTTTAGAATGGCGAATTTGACCCATTGTAAAGATTATTATGAAATTATTTGAAGAAAATATAAATAAAGTTTTTCTATGTGGAAACATTTCAATGAATTCAAGCTTGAACAAACAAGTGTTAAACGGGAAGGTGTACTTACCGCTGGTAGTCTGCTGGTCCGGTGGGAAGTTGTAGAGCAACTGCTTGATCTGGTTGGAGTACTGCGCCTCGAAGTGTAGCCGAGCCCACGTCACGCAGTCTTCTATGTTCATCGGACGGTCGTTTATTGCGTTCTGGAAAACACCATAAAAGTTACTATATTTTTCTCTAACATCTATCTTTATTGATAAACAAACTAACTAACTATCTTCACGCTGTATCCCTGACGGGGTAGTCAGAGAGGACAGATCGCCAGGCTTCGCGATCCATGCATACTTCTTTCGCTTCTTCAAGATTCATCAATCGCTTCATACACGCACGTCTGGGTATCCGAGTACTTTTGACTTTTCCGTTTTTGAGCAATCTGCTCACGTGGTCTTCATATGTAAGACTCGGCTTACCCTGACTGCTTCTACCCTCTACTTTCGCACAATACATATTCTTCGTCAATCGTTCCTCATTCATTAGTTTTTGATAAACAAACATTTCTTTTATAGGGTTGGCAGCACGAGTGCTACACCTAGTGTTGCAAATCGTCCATAGGCTAGATGTGACCACTTTCCATCAGGTAGGTAGGTAGTGGTATAAAAATAAAGAATTCTTACACAAGAATTTTTGTAAAAATTCAGACTTGCAGTCCCATTATGATCTCCAGGGCCCTTGAGGTTTGGATGGGTCAGACGGCCCTTGCTTTCAGCAATGCCAAAAACCTATAGTGTAATAAGTAAGAATACACTACTAATAGGATATGTAAATGGTAGTGTATGCGACTGTCCCACTGAAGTTTCAGGTTAGTTTTCTGGATCGGAGCCAATATTTGTGTAATCCGATTAGATATGAGCGCCGCGCCGACTACGAGCGGTGGGGCTCTGTTTAGACGATGCGAAACTGCAAAAGCTTTCATGAGCCTTACCGTCGGTTTATAACCAAACTTTCTGACCGAACCCAAGGCACGTTTGACTGAATTGGCCTAGTGCTCTGACGAATAACCTCGTTTCGGAGTTTATCCTTCAAAGACACTCGAAGCATAGCTAACTCCATAATTTATTGTGCATCATACGGCATGAACAAGTAAGTGTCCACGTTTCGGCATCATAGGCCATAACCGGTAGTACAAACTTGGTCTTCAGGCGTTGCAGTACCTATAGGCAAATAGAAAACCCGACGTAGTTATATGAATGTGGCACAGCTCGAGCGTATCCTTCTGGCAATTTCCTTTTACGGGTTCTTTTTGCCAAGTTCCATAACTTGCCCAAGGTATTCCTGCACAATTTCTAGTCTCGATCCTTTGATGTATATTGGAACTGTCGTTACGTGCTCATTAAACATGACCTTGACAAATGACAACACGTCGTTTCCGTTACTAAAACGATGTCGTCGGCAAGCCGGAAGTGTGAGATGCTTTCGCCGTTTATATTTAAGCTGTACACATCCCAGTTCAGTGACTTAAAGACTTGGTGAAGAGCTTGGTAGATATTGCATCACCCTGTTACACCCCTCTACGCAGCTCAATGGGTTGGTCTTTTGGTCTTGAAGCTGAACTGCCATGATAGCGATGTCGTACAAACATCTCGATACCTTGATTTGCCTTGATACCTCGATACCAGGACGGCCCAGGAGTCGAAAGTTTTCTCGTAGATCATAAAAGCCTTACACAGAGGGCTGATTGTACTATTTTGTCTTCTGTACCATCACCATGAACAGTATGGATGTGCTCTACGGTACTAAAGCCTTTTCGAAACCCGGAGTCAGCTATCATTTAGAAATCTTCTCTTTAACATACCACCATGAAAACCTTCATCATAAATAAAGTTTAAACAGATTCAAATGATTTTTGGGATAACCAGTTTATAATTTGACATAATGTACGCCAATCGCAAGGACTGCCATACTCACTCTGTGATAGTTCAGCTCCAAATTGCGCCAGTATTCCACCCAGGAGCTCTAGGACTTTTCTACCCTTGCAAAATTGCACGTGGTCTCTATCAAGCACACTACATCTAATAACAATCAATTCATCTATCTTCCATTCCACCCCTAAGATTCCACACAGCTAACCTAAACTCCGTTTCCACATCCTGCCGTTTCGGGCCGAAACGTTGGTACTTCAGTACGCTGCTCTGGCTCTCAGTTCTCGCACCAGCTGATACGAACTGGTGCATGATGCCTCAGAGGAAGGTCCTAGCCCTAGTGGCCCTGGTGGTATTCGTGACGGAGTACAATTGCAGCCCTCAGAAATGCTGGCAGGGATGGCGGCGTGTCCGCTTCTACTCTTCACCCCCAAATCTCTAAATCCTTAATTTTAAGGAAAATATACATTTTTGAAATTTAGGTTGGATGTTAAATGAAGGTCACGCCGCCGACATCAAAACATCGGCGCTCATATCTAAATCCGATATTTAATATATGTATTTAGAATATTAATTTAAAAATTCATGAGAAATATATAAGTATGTTTACCAGTTGTCTAGGTCCCATTTCACCAGCTTATATTAGCTTACTTTTGGATAGATAGCGTTGGTAAAAATAAATAAAAATTGTACCACAATATTTATTTTACTTACAGTACGTGTCAGAAAGTGTCCAAAAATATATAATCTGACAAGCTAGAGCGAGTGGCCAACAATGTGTAATTTTAATGGAATTTTAACTCTAACCTTGCGACTAAAGTATACTTACTCTAACACTCTCAATGGCATCAATTGGTTGACTTCCAGGCAGCTTTAGAGTTCTCTCTAAGAAATGTGGGTCTCTTAGATATTGGGCAGCATGTTCCGCAGCTTGTCGGAACAGTCCCTCGAACTCATCCCGGGCCCACTGGAGAGTGTGCTCAATGGCATTCGGGAAGTTCTTCAGAGTACAGATAGGAATACTCTTTTCTGGTGGGTCTTGAGATGAACTATAAGATTCTGTGAGGAAGGGTACCACAACCTGAAAAATCAAGAAGTATAGCTTGGTAAAAGTGCCATGAGTTTGTGTCAGAACATCACTTAGGTCCGTATTCCAGAACGTTTCTCAATACTCAATCAACGCTTGAGAGTATTTATAAGGCAAAATCTTGCCTCATCAGATCATTAAGTAGTAGTTTTACTTAATATAGCATGTGATACTTATACATGCTGTTTTAACAACAATTAATAATGATAAATATTTGGTATTACATAGATGGTTATATAAGTGGATACTAACCTGCGTATTACCCTTAGTACCTAGAGTGCCACTCTCTAATAATGGCTTCCTGTAGTAGACACAGCGGCGGTCCATATAGATCCTCGCGTCTACATTGTCCAGCGCATTGGCTACGCCGTCTAACTCCTCGAAGAATGCATCGTCATACACGGCTTCAGTCTCTGGGCAGACTCTATTGTCTTGGGCTACCACATTCACATCTGGATTCATGCCTTTTATCACCTGGAATACGATATACCAAGTTATGACACTATAAGATGGCATAGTTTTGACAGTTTTCATCCTCAATATAGATTTTTTCTAATGCCATACAGGGTAGAAAGCAAAAATCTAATGACATTTCAGATTTCTAAATCAATTAGGCTGTTGAGGCTACAGGATATTAGACGCGTTTCACTAGGGTCTTCGATTTCCATCCTCAAGGGGATCGAAAAGCACTTACTATTTCACTACGACCCCCTAACAAAGGCATCAAACAATACTAAAATTATTACTTCCATATGGATCCTAAGTATACTTTACCTAGTACCTTTAGTAAAATTATTAACATAAAGGCTTTTTCATTGTGATGTGATTAAATTGGATTGTTTGTCGGTGAAAATAAATGAACATCGGTGAAAACAAATGAACATCGGTGAAAACAAATAAATTTCGTTAAAATAAATGCAGTACTGAACAATCTTCAGCAATTTAAATCATTTGTACATTATTTCTGCGCCGGAATAATATTTGTGTGATCAACAAACGTTTATTTCAGAATATGGATGTATAATATGTTAATTGTATTTTGATATATATAAGTATGTTTAGCGGTTGTAGCGTCCGTAGCACAAGCAAAGAGGAAAGATTTGTAAATTTGTTTTTTTTTTTTATTATTATTCCAGAATCAGTTTCTGAAACGTCTATATGTTTCAGAAACTGATTCTGGAATAATCTGGTATTAATTCTACATTGACTGTACATTTTACATTCTCACCTTAGCAGCAGTGCTAGCCTTCGGCTGCTGCACATCGTGTGGTCTGAACAGGAACTGGCGATTCAGATTGGACTTCTCGATAAGGTCCATATCGGTAACGGTGAGCTTTCCACTGTCAGCTGCAACTCCTATCATGGCGAAGTTTTTGAGAAGCTCACACCCGATCGCACCAGCACCTGGATATTTATAATAAACCGAATATAAATATAGACTACAAGAAAATCATAAATTTTCTCATAATTGCGTACTATAAATAATATTAATGGCTTGCAAAGGTTTTAAATTCAATTTTTACATGAAAACGCTGTTAAAAAAAACTGCGGTCGGGATCTAAGAACTCTATTTATTCGACGCGCCATTTACGAATAATCTTGATCACGTTGAGCATGACGAATGTTCCCGCATGGCTTTCCTCGTCTTTACGATTTGTATGGAAGCCCAAGAACAGATATTTCAAGAACCTCAGCTGACCTCATACAGTGGATGTCCACTACATGTATTCTCTACATAAAGTGGAGATCCTATCTAGCTCTGCACTACCCCAAGAGAGACAGGAAGGTTGATCTTATCACAAATAAATATTCTTGTCACAGTAGCCAACTCTCTACTTTACGAATTTTAATTCAGAACACTGCATTCAGGTCACCTTCTAAATAAGTAGCTCAAACAATCTAATTTTAATTTATTTATCTATCACGCCTTATCCCCGAAGGGGTGGCAGAGGCATATTATATGCCCACTTTTCACCATGTGTATTCCTGTCCTACGTAATAGGTGGTCAGCCCATTGCCCTGTTGAAATAGACAGATAAAGTTGTGGCTACCTGCTTTTAAAATTTCTCAAGGCCTACAACTTGACGTAACGACTGCCATGTTACTGGCAACCGGGAACAACGGCTTAACGTGCCTTCCGAAGCACGGAAACGCTCGCAAATATAAATGCCACAAAGTGGTCGCCCATCCGAGCACCAGCTAGAATGAAAGTTGCGTAACTCAGTGATCGTTTACAGAACACTGAGTCCGCTGGGCTACGAGCGCTTCATGTAATTTTAATGTATATCTAAGTAACTAACTAACTAAGTATCTTCACGCTGTATCCCTGACGGGGTAGTCTGAGAGGACAGATCGCCAGGCTTCGCGATCCATGCATACTTCTTTCGCTTCTTCAAGATTCATCAATCGCTTCATACACGCACGTCTGGGTATCCGAGTACTTTTGACCTTTCCGTTTTTGAGCAATCTGCTCACGTGGTCTTCATATGTAGGTCTCGGCCTACCCTGACTTCGTACCCTGTGCTTCTTTTATGATGCTTTGTCGCTTTACTAATTGGGACAAAACACCGTTAACTCTATTTCCGGCAGCTACTCGCCGTTCTACATCCAAATCACATCTTCCATTCGGGCTAAACATACTCCCTAAATACACAATTTCATTCACTTGCTCTAGACGTTCCTGGTTTACCCTCGCATTTAGTTCTTACGTCATCTCTTTCAAATACTAGAACCTTAGTTTTATTTGCATTCAAGCTAAGACCCTTACTTTGACACTCCTCTTTCATATTAGTGACTAATGCCTGAAGGTCGGCTTCTGATGAGGTCATGAGCACCGCATCATCAGCGTACAGCAGACAGTTTACTGTAAAGTCACCCAAATTCACACCCATATCACAATCTTTCAACTTCTGCAGGCAACTGTACAGATACACTATGAACAGCCAGGCGGACATGACACAACCCTGTTTGACGCCTGTACAGACCCCCCCTCCTCGCACGCAAGCCTTACAGTCCCTATAAAGCGACTGTATTGCCGTCGCTTTATAGGGCCAATCACACCAATCCGGGCAGCAAAACAATTGATCCATGCAACCTCTTCCACGTCGGAATCCGCATTGAGCCTCCCATAAATACCTTTCAGATTTTTCTTCAATGTTTATCTAATAATGATAAACACTTGTATTGTTATTGTATTGAGTGTCAACCAGCTAGACTTGAACTGATAAATTCAAGTATCTGTGTTTCTGTCATAAGGGTAACAACCTCAGCCTTATCTCATTATAGACACACCTTTGTCACAGGTGGAAAACTTCAACACACTCTTACAAAAGTAATTTGGAAATTGTAAGTGTGTATGCGTAAGCATTATAAGAGTTGCAACCCGCTGACATTTATATTTATACGGACAGCATGAACCGTTGATATTAAACTCATCCCTCTACTCAATGTCTAGATACTACTATAATCAAATTTAATATTATGAGTCCAGTGCCAGCTGTTTTAGCTGTGTTTATGATATTTTCGCGATTTTCATATTAATAAATGGTATTTTGGATCTTATTCGCCACCACATATCTTATCGTCCACCCGTGACCACGGCTGGTGTAATCCGGTCGAAACATCGGGAAGTCTAAGGTAGACTTTGTACCTAAAAATATACGTCGCGAATAAAACCACAAATATCATATTAATATGTGTTAATGAATCGGTCAATAAGTCACAAGTAGATATGCAACACTCACCGACGATAAAATACTTCAGTTCACCAAGCCTTTTCTGGAACTGCTTCCCGAATACGGCTACTTGCCCATCGTACCTTGAACCTGTGGGCTTACAGTTCTCCTCATTCAAGTTTGATCGATCCTTGGGCAAGCATTCAATAGCATCCAGGTATAACCACTGCATAATTGGGTGGAATTTTCCAGAGCATGCCTTCATAACTTCTTGTGCTACGACGCCACCGATGGCTGCATTCATTGGATTCAAATCACCAGATGAAACCTGTTAAGTGTATGGTATATGGTGAAAACAACACCTGGGCTCGATACTGGTCGCTGAAGGAAATATATAAGAACAAAAGCACCCCAATGTCAATCAAGCTTAAAGTATTCAACATGTGCATCCTACCAATACTTACTTACGGGTGTCAAACTTGGGGCCTGACGAAAGCTCACAGTCAAAAACTAAAGGTATGTCAGCAAGGGATAGAGAGAAGCATGCTACACATCAAATTGAAAGACAAGTGGAGACTGACTAAAATCTGAAAGACCACAGGAGTGACAGATATCTCAAAGAAAATCAAGAGACTTAAATGACGTTGGATTGGTCATGTAGTTAAATCTCCCAACGAAAAATGGACCAATGAGGTCATATCTTGGTACCCCAGAGATGGGAAGAGAACAAGATGACGGCCACAAAGAAGATGGGAAGATGACCTACCACAAGTATGGCGCAGATTAGCAAGAGACAGACAAAAATGGAAAATTCTAGAGGAGGCCTATGTCCGAGGAGGACAACCTGATTGATAAATGAGTGCTGGTGTTACCAATTTTTATTGGTATTAATTATGATGTAAAGAAAATTTAATATTAGATACAGAAAATTAGTAATACGGCTAGTTAGAAAGCAGTAAATAAGAAAATCAGAGAATAAAGGCTATTTTTATTTATTTATTTATATAGTCAAAATGGTAGTGAAATATGCTGTCCCATCTTACGTTGTCATTTAGTAAAAGAACATTTAGTACTATAACTACGTGACGATGGAAACTGAAGAGCATACGCTCACAGTGCGCAGGGCCTGCGATATTTTTTTTTGCGAGTTTGGCAAGCTGCTCATCAGCGAGGTGATGGAGGCCTAGGGAGAAAAGCTCCAGGAGCGCGAACGTGCTGAGCGCAAGCTCCATTCTTGCTGCCTCACGGCATTCATTCGCGCCAAACTGTCTGTGGGCGGAGTGGGTAGAACCCCGCCCATCAAATGGTCAAATGGCGGTTGTTACACAGTCCGAGAGCAAAGACCTTAAAGTCATCACATACAATAAGCAAGAATATATTTTAATAATGATAGATAAATGTGTCGGGAAAAAAAAAACATGTTATTTAAAAAGATTCACGTGTCATTAACCCACAATATTTACATACCTATCATAATGTGCTATGTATTATACATATCCTACACACCTATGGCCGAAACTGATATGACGCAAATAGGTAGATTTTATTGAGATCATCACATTGATAAAATTTTAATGAGTTTCTATCCGTGTTGAACAGGATTAGTATACTATATTGGGGAATAATATAAATCAAGGTTCACGAAACCTGTCTTTCAGTTAAAGACTTGATTTCCGCAAGATATGTTTAGCCCACTAATAAGTCACTGTGTAAAACAAGAAGGCTAGTATTTTGTTCAAAGTACAACGAAAAATGAATGCTTACCTTGCAAAATGTTTCCAAAAGTTCTGTATTGGCTTCCATATTTCCATTCTTGAATGTGTCAATAGACTTTACAAAACTCATAAATTTGGCAGTGTCAGCATCACACCATGGCTTTGGCAGTCTGCCCTCCGCTTCCTCAAACTTGTGGAGTGCCGCAAAAGCAATGTGAAGTTGTTGAGGGTAGTCAAACTTTCCGAAATCGGTAATCACAAATTCAGGTTTTGCAAAAGACTCCTTAAGAGGCTTGAAATTCAGCTTTTGGGGCATTTTAACCTGTGTAACAATACCTCCACGAAGGTATTTTGAGAAATTTGTTGTATCACCAATGCTAAAGGTATATGGACCCAGGACTTTGATTTTACGAGGCTCACACCCATTCAGCTCTGTCATCCCTTGGACCTGTAAAGATATGGTAGATATATATTCTTGTTCTATGCATGTTCATAATTGTTTTTTTATGAGTGCAACTTATGTTGTGTCAAAGGTCAGTAATATTTTATATATTTATGTACACACATATGCCAATCAGATATAATGTAAAATTTATATAGAGAGGCACAGAGACTGTTTAAAGACAATCGGGGAGTCAAAAAAAATGGGCTATGCAACACACAAAGGATTTTTCAATCAAAAGATTAATGTGTTCTACTAAACAAACATCAGTCAAGAGATGGTGTGGATAAAACCACCTATCAATCAACCCTAAAAAACGGTGATAGTAACTTTCACGAAGAAACGAATCCTTACAAGAATGGAGACGCTAAGGCTATATGACGAAGAGCATTGCATGTCCACGGAAGCGAAATATCTAGGAATGTGGAAATAGCAACCACCAAAGCCATGAGCCTTTGGAATGTGCCATTCCAATTACGGTAAGACATGGGGACTACATCCAAAAGTAGTTCAATGGATTTACACAATGATGGTGCGGCCACTAATAACATACAGGAGTATAGTATGGTGGCCCAAGACTAAACAGGAGAGCTGCAGGCGAAACCTGTACAAGCTACAGCGGACAGCGTGCATGGCTATGACAGGAGCCTTCAAAAGCACTTCTACGGCAGCGATGGAGATTCTTCTAAGCCTCACTCCGCTGCACATCAGAGTGGAGTTGGAGGCAAGGAAAGCCATTCACAGGCTAGGAGCTGAAGGCCGAAGCCAAACAGGAACAAGGAGTTATGACTATGAGTCTAGACAGAATACAGACAGTCTATAAGTTTAACTATAGCGTGCACATTCCCACGAGAGAGGAGTGGAAGTATGGAATGCGGACACAGGACAGAACTGTCCAGATATAGTTCACCGACGGATCCAAGATGGCAACCGGCTCAAGTGCAGGGGTTCACAGTGACAACTGCAACATTAATCAAAGCATGGGCAAGTATGCAACGGTCTTCCAGGCAGAGACCTATGCTATACTGACATGTGTGCAAGAAATGTTAGATAGACGGGTCACTGATGAGACAGTCTATATTATGAGTGACAGCCAAGTTACACTCAAGGCGCTCACATCATCTGAAGTGAAATCCGGATTGATATTGTAGTGCATTAAAAGCCTAAATAGGCTGGGAAGACGCAAAAGAATCCTATTGGTCTGGGTGCCAGGACATAAGGGCATCGAGGGTAATGAGAGGGCCGCCCTCGCAAGGAAGGGCGGACGCCCTTGCAAGAAAGGGCTCAGAGGAAGGGTTCATTGGACCGGGAGCCGTTCGTTGGACTTGATTATGGAGTAATAAGATGAATACTAAAGGAGGCAGCTAAGGAACATGAAAACCAGTGGCAGTCGACAACAGGTCTACGACACGCAAAGATGTTTCTGGGAAGCATCAGAGAGGGATGGTCCAAGAAACTGTGGACACATACCAGGAAGTAGCTGCGAAGAATCAGCAGAGCGCTCACGGGGCACTACGTAACAAGGCAGCACCTTCACAGGATGGGACTCACAGAAGACCCAACGTGCAGGGCCAGTTAGGACGCTGGCGAAACCGTGCACCACCTGCTGTGCAAATGTGTGGCACTTGGTGCAACATGAATGAGTCTTCTGGGTCAATCGTACCCGACTCTGGAAGATTACAGGCGCATCCCCCTTGGGAACATATTGAGGTTCATGGAGGCGCTGCATAGGCGCTGGGCGGATGGGTGATGTGAAGGGGTACAATATTCCGGATGGAAGGGACGAAAGTGCCTCCGTATTACAGACCCCCCGAAAAGAAAAGGTAAGAAACAAACAAATTCTTAAGCTTTATATATTAGGTTAGATTAAGAGGATACATAAATAATACTATTGAAATAAAAATTATGATGAATCATGACATTAGTGTTTGTTGTTTCGAATGTCATGGAACAATCAAGATCAAATGGCAGTAACAAAAAAATTACTGACTCATTCTGTAATGCTATAAGGTTGCAATCAATTTTGACTGTGTCTACAGTCTTCATTATTTCTCATAAATTGAAATGGGATGTAATATGAAATACATTAAGATGATAAGTTACAAGCCAGGGTACTGATGTCACTGGATTGTATAAACCCTAAAAAAATTACATACATACATACAGTGCGCCTGTCCATTTCAGCACAGCCTGTTACGTGGGACTAAAATGCATACGGTGAAATGTAGTCATTTTATGTGCCTCTGCCTACCCCTTCGGGGATAAAGGCTGCGGCAACCAGCTGTTGAAATTTTTATAATAATTATTTTATATTTTAATAATAATAAGGCCTTCAACTTGGTTTAACGACTGCCATTTTACTGGCAACCGGGACCAACGGCTTAACGTGCCTTCCGAAGCACGGAAACGCTCGCAAATGTAAATGCCACAAAGGGTATGCGTAACTCAGTGATCATTTACAGAACACTGAGACCGCGGGGCCACAAGCGCTTCCTTATTATGCGTTTATTTTTAAATTGGTTTATATTGTGTGCTTAACATATTTTTTACCATATTTTTATTCCTACATAATAATGAAATTCTAAATTGAATTATCCATATGATGCATATTAATATCAGTAGACTATGATGAAAATATATAATTTTTAGAACAGCATTTTTGGCAAAGTGTCAAAATAACTGTTTTTAGTAAAGAAAGTCAGGAGGATGCAGATTTTTAAGTCACATCTCCAATGCACAGCGTTACACACAAAATCATGCAATATACTTCGGTCTATATTCCAGAACGTTTCTCAATACTGAATCAACACTTGAGGCTAGTTTTTGCCTTATAAAATCTACTCTCAAGCATCAATTGAGTATTGAGAAATGTTCTGGAATACGGCCCTTAATGAATCTGACTCATAATGTACTATAGGAATGGATTATAGGTTGGCATTCAATTTTCTGCATTGTTGAGAGTCACTGCTGTCTAACCTCCCAACCCTATAAGCCTGCATCATTGCCTCATCTACTAGTCAGCATGTGTACTGTTAGCAGTTGAGGCCCCATTGGGATCTTGGTCAAGTAACTTACACAATAAAATCTTAAGGGTCAAAGGACAAGTGAAAATTCCTACCATTTGAGGATGCAAGGACATCTAGACAACATGAATTAATGACAATATACACATCTACAGTAGGTACACATAGATAAAAGAAAAAATGGTATTGATACAAACCTCACTAAACGTAACAAAATCTCCATCTTCCAAACCATGTCGAGTATCATCAAGACAAGTTACAACTGCCTCGTATTCATGTGTGATATCAGCAATCATGGCTGACACAGGGTTCTCTCCAGTTACATCTACCACTGTAAATTCAGGTCCAAAGTCACAAAACACTCGGGAGAACAGCCCCCGAGTGTCTGCAATAACTAGAGCTACGTTATTAGCATGAGTTATGGCTGCCACGCGCTCTTGCTCAGCCCATGAAGCACCAGTGAGGACAACGACTCTAAATTTGCGTAAAAAGTCCTCCGTCAAAGGACCAGTGTACGTAGAAACAGGCACATAATGATTCAAATCAGACAGCGGGCGTAACGAAGCCGCGGCCCTATTGTCGCCAATATCACTCTCGGAAAGATAGAATTGCGACGACATATCAGCAATGGAGCAAGTCCGCTCATCATGAATTGTCACAGACTTAACTCCTCCAAGGATCACATTTTTCGCTACTTCAACGCCAAGTCCTCCGAGTCCTGAAATAAGCACGTCGGAACTAGCCATTCTCCGCATAGCATCGTGACCCAGAACATAAAGCTGTCGAGAGTACAAACTCTCGTCAATTTCATTTTCCACACGCGTCCCATTGTTCGCCATTGCAGAGTTGTTGGAACGTGATTCTCCTGTATTTAGTTTCCGCTTTTTCGCCGGGGGGTCAACGGAATTATCGGCGACTTCAGCACTAGACATCGGGCACGTACGCGCACAATTTTGGCAGAATTTTGCTTTGCTTTTTGAATTCAGAAGAAATAATCTTCAAACATTAGAAAGCGACATTCGCGCTTCGAGTTTCGTTCGACAAGCCTAGCCTAGCTTACTCACTGTCTTGAAGTTAGTTGCGAAATACGTGGAAAATGACCTGCGGAAATGATATTTTAATTGGTTGTTTTTCTAAAGATTTTTTTCTGTGAACTCTCTCTATTCAAAAGTCACGGGTAATTTCACTGCGAATTATAAAATAGATATTTTTATTTCAGATTGTCCATGGTCGTTTATCTCTTGTTTAAAATTATTGTTAATTTTTTACCGGTACCTTCCGTATATTCGGTACATTTATTTTTTGTTATAGCAACATTTACTATCCAAAATAAGGCTGGCCAAATACGTATCCGTATTCGATTTCCGAATTCGTTTTCGCTTCGTAGACCCAAATGCATCAAATCGATAAAAAATACATTGACTGCCGCACACCCCTTTTTTTTCCGAACTTATACGTTCGTATTGGTAGTTTAATATTCTGAATGCAAAAAAACGAACGTCTGCGCTAGGCCCACGGAATTTTGAACACGGAAAACGAATTCGGAATCGACGCTCGTGGCCTAGCGGTCTCAGTGTTCTGTAAACGATCACTGAGTTACGCAACTTTTACTATGGCTGGTCCTCGGATGGGTGACCACTTTGTGGCATTTACATTTGCGAGCGTTTCCGTGCTTCGGAAGGCACGTTAAGCCGTTGGTCCCGGTTGCCAGTAAAATGGCAGTCGTTAAGCCTGGTTGAAGGCCTTATGGGCGGCTTGAAAACTTCAACAGCAGGTAGCCACAACTTGCGTCTGTCTATTTCAACACGGCAATGGGCTCACCACCTATTACGTGGGACAGGAATCCACACGGTGAAAAGTGGGCATATAATATGCCTCTGCCACCCCTTTGGGGATAAGGCGTGATGGATATTTATTTATTCAAGCAATATATTTGTCAGAGCACCGACACCACGTAGGAAAGAAAAAGTATTGGTGATGGACGGCCATGCACTGCAATGTGTGAGCAACGTCCTGCTTTGCAGGACGCACGGCGGACTGCCATGCAGGATAGTGAATGGGCCCCTCAAGGCGGCTCAAACCGAAATCGTGGACAGAGAATGCTATAGACGAATTAATAGATTTTGTATCACTCACACAGGAAAGAAAGCAACTTAATGTCGTCACACACGTAGCTATAATATATATTAATGTAAATTATAACAAGGCATATTTCAATATATTTTCTAAACAAATATTGAAGTGGCGGTCACTTCAATATTTGTTTAGAAACGCAGCCATACCACACATTTCAGCAAAATGTCGAGTTGTAGCTAAAATTTGACAACTCCCTTGCAATTCTTTGTTTTAATTGTAAAACAATAGTTTTAAGGTTTAGTAGACTGCCTCTGGGAGACTATCCGACTGCTACGCAAGAGGTCCCGGAGTCGATTCCCGGGTCGGAACAAATATTTGTGTGATCCACAAATGTGTGTTTCGAAGTTTGGGTGTTTCCTATGTATAATATGTATGTATTTAGAAATATATAGGTATGTTTATCAGTTATCTAGATTTCATAACACAAGCTAATATTGGCTTACTTTGGGCTAGATGGCGCTGTGTGAAAAATGTCTCACAATATTTATTATTATTTGTGTAATTTTCATTGTGAACTATTAGTGCGAACGTAAGATTATTTACTGAAACTTTAATTCAGTAAAAAATTGTGCGGTTTAGTGTTTTAGTGTGTAAGGTCCGTAATACAGAACATTACTCAATACACAAGAAACACTTTCGAGTAGTGTTTAAAGGCAAAAACTAGCCTTAAGCGTATCATGAGTATTGAGAAACGTACAGAACGTTTCTCAATACTCAAGATATACGGCCCTAAGAGTGATGGTGAAAAAAAACTGTCGAATATACATACCTCTTCATGCGTTAGTAGGTATACTACCAAGTTTTTATCAGTTTCTAGGTTTTTAATAGAAGTATATCGTGCATCGTGCATATTGTACTCAAGATGGAATTTCTTCAGTAAATAAGCTCAAATATCATTATTTCAAGAAGTCTAACTTCTAACATGACAAAAATGAGGGTTGCCATATTATGTATGCTAAATTACCCCATATAAATATAGACTGATATCAACTCTGAAACGTTTCAATATTACATTTTAACCCAAGATCAACATTAAACTGGAAAACTAAATAAAATATTGCATTATTTACTCATGAAAACAAGAACCTATCATGCCTCTGTGGCTCAGTTGGTGGTGTATGCAACTGTCGCAACAAATATTTTATGATCCACAAATAGTTTTTAGGTAGTTCGGGTGTTTCCTATGTGACCGTGAGGGAGGCTACCAAGATCTCCGAGCGCCAAACGCTTTCAACTGCGGTGTTACTGCTGACTAATAGACGAGACAATTACGGAGGCACCATTACGGGGTTGGGAGGGCGCATTCGCAACCAACAATTCCGAAATCAAAAGCCAAACAATAGCTTCACTTTGTAGTGAAATAAAAGTGAACCACAGACTCCAAATCGAGGTAGGGTTTGAAAGCAACTTGGAATACGCTAGAAGTAAGTAAGTAAAACTTTATTGTACACCAATGTGAATCAAATGACACAAATAAAATTGCATGAAATTGTACAAATGGCGGCCTTATCACTAAGAGCAATTACTTACAGGCAACCTTTGAATGGACAAAAAAAATATTTGCAAAAAATTGTGAGTAATGGGCAGTTATTGGTGTAAAATTAAAACAAAAATAGTTGTTGAAAAACAACGAATTAGTTACTCCATGATCATGGCGCTTGCAACAGTGCCGAAATATCGGATACTCGCGTATGAAAATAGACATGGTAAATATCACGACAATCAATATTTTAGTAATGTTTATGACCATGACAGTTTAAAAACAACGAGTATAAAAATGAGAGGATAGTTTCAGAGTCATAGATTACGTTGATCTAAAATATATATACATATATACACATTCTACACATACATATATATTATATCTATATATTACATATGTATATTGATTGATTGATTTGATAAGAAGCGCTCGTGGCCCCGCGGTCTCAGTGTTCTGTAAACGATCACTGAGTTACGCAACTTTCACTATGGCTGGTCCTCGGATGGGTGACCACTTTGTGGCATTTACATTTGCGTGCGTTTCCGTGCTTCGGAAGGCACGTTAAGCCGTTGGTCCCGGTTGCCAGTAAAATGGCAGTCGTTAAGCCTGGTTGAATGCCTTATGGGCGGCTTGAAAATTTTCAACAGCAGGTAGTCACATCCTGCGTCTGTCTATTTCAACACGGCAATGGGCACACCACCTATTATGTGGGACAGGAATCCACACGGTGAAAAGTGGGCATATAATATGCCTCTGCCACCCCTTCGGGGATAAGGCGTGATGGATATTTATTTTATTTATTTATGTATATATATAAAACATAAATAAAAAATCTACTATAAACGAATGTGCAAGTCCGAGACTACCAGGACTTTAATTGGTCGTGCTAATTAGTGTCAAGCACATAAGACCTTTTAGCCTTTTTGTTAGCACCTCACTAAAAAGGCAACGGGTTCAAAATTTCTTCCAAATTTAACATCTAAATAAGACACATTTTATTAAATTTATTCGGCCCTTTAGACCCACCCAAGATCCGTGCTTCGGAAGGCACGTTAAGCCGTAGGTCCCGGTTGCCAATAAAATGGCAGTCGTTTAGCCAAGTTGAAGGCCATATGGGCGGCTTAAAAAAATTTCAACAGCAGGTCGCCGCAGTCTGCGCCTGTCCATTTCCACACGGCAATGGGCTCACCACCTGTTACGTGGGACAAAAATGCATACGGTGAAATGTGGGCGTTTAATTTGCCTCTGCCTACCCCTTCGGGGATAAAGGCGTGAAAATATGTATGTATGTTTGTATGTATAAACAAATGCATAAACAGAGTCATTACAACCTGCATACGTTCACATTTCCACATAAATATTTTAGAACATATAGCATATAGAAAAAGTTGCAATTACCAAAATTTTATGACAAATAATTAATTATAATACGCACTAAGAATTTAAGTAAAGTGCTTTGACCATACCCTTGAATACATGCAGTGATTGGGCACGCCTAATGGACACTGGTAAAGCATTCCACAATCGCACCGCTTGCACAGTGAAGGACTTGTCAAAGAACTTAGTTGAATGTTTAGGGACAGTTAATTCTAAGGACTACGATGATATCAAGGATCTAGAATGTGTGTCATTAAGGAACATAAACCGTTCTTTAAAATAAGTAGGGGTACAGGGATTAAACAAAACGCTGTAAAGAAGCGATAGAATGTGAGCATTCCGGCGAAGGCGAATAGGGAGCCAATTGAGCTTACTGCGATATTCAGATACATGATCATATTTGCGTAAACCAAATCTAAATATAATACATACATTTTGGAGGCGCTCAAGTTTATCAAGTTGCTCCTCAGTGACATCGAGATAGCTAACGTCAGCATAGTCAAGTATAGGAAGAAGAATAGATTATTTTAGACGCATAAAAATGGAACATGTACAGAAAATTAACTTTATATATATATATATATATATATATATATATATATATATATATATACTTATCATAAATAAAAGTCAGGGTCGCCATATCATGTATGCAAAATTACCCCAGATCTGTTTTTATTTTAAAACAAAATGCTGGTCGTGTCGTACATGTTACATGTTATAATAGCAGTAACAAAAGTACTTCCAACTCGTATGTGATGTAGATTCCAAAAAAGCTACCTACGATGTTTTGGTAGAAGTCCATTTCACGAAAGAAGTCCCGCAGACGAAGCGCTGTATTCGCGCGACATAATGTTGCCACGGTTAAATATGGGGAAATCAGGGGAAATAATTTATAGTTCATTTACTTTCATTTTATTAACAAGGTACTCGAATAGTTAGATAAGAAAAAAAAATGTTTTTAATAGAATGTATTTTTAATATAGGTACCTATAAATTTCCTGTAATTTCTAAAATATAAAATGGAGATGTTCGATCAACTTTAAATTAGAAAAATAAAATTATCTATTCTTCTTCCTATACTTGACTATGCTGACGTTAGCTATCTCGATGTCACTGAGGAGCAACTTGATAAACTTGAGCGCCTCTAAAATGTATGTACTAGATTTATATATATATATATATATATATATATATATAACCCACGCAATATATTACGATGATTCTTACTTATATTTTGTGCGACATAATTTTATCACTTGCTCTAGACGTTCCTGGTATACCCTAATCTCGCATTTAGTTCTTACGTCATCTCTTTCAAATACTAGAACCTTAGTCTTACTTGCATTCAAGCGAAGACCCTTACTTTCACACTCCTCTTTCATATTAGTGACTAATGCCTAAAGGTCGGCTTCTGATGAGGCCATGAGCACCGCATCATCAGCGTACAGCAGACAGTTTACTGAAAAGTCACCCAAATTCACACCCATATCACAATCTTTCAACTTCTGCAGGCAACTGTCCAGATACACTATAAACAGCCAGGTGGACATGACACAACCCTGTTTGACGTCTGTACAGATATCAAAAAGAGGTGACACATCCCCCCCTACTCGCACGCAAGCCTTACAGTCCTTATAAAGCTACTGTATTGCCCGCAGCATCGAGCCGTCCACACCATATCCGGGTAGCAAATCCCACAGAATTTCCCTCACAACGTTATTAAATGCTTTCTCTAGATCCACAAAAGCGCGGAAAACCCTCTGGCTAATATCCAGAAACTTCTCCGCGATCATGCGGAGAGAAAACACTTGATCCATGCAACCTCTTTCACGTCGGAATCCGCATTGAGCCACCCATAAATACCTTTCAGACTTTTCTTGCATTCTTGCCGTTATAATCTTTGCATACACCTTACTAGCTAAGCTGACTAAGCTGATCGCCCTGTAGCTGGAGCAGTTTAGGCGCGAGCCTTTCCCTTTGTAAATAGGTACTACAACTGCTATTCGCCAGTCATCTGGGACCTCACCCGTCCGCCAGCACAAGTTGCATAACAGACATAGAGTGTCCCAGCCGCGCGACCTACCGTACTTGATCATCTCAGCAGTAACTCTGTCTTTTCCCTCAGCCTTACCACATTTCATACTTCTTATCGCTTGTTCAATTTCTTTCATACTAATGACTTCAATGACATCGGGATCCGGAGCATCGAAGTGTGCTCCACTTCCCGATGTGGCATCTCTGTCTTTTCTTGCATACATCTTTCCATAATATTCACTCTATCTCTGCAGGACGTCAGTTTGGTCTGTTAGGACGTCATTGTTAACACTAAGCACTTTATTCATACTGCAGATTGCCGAACAACTCCGGTTCTTGCCTACCTCTTTCCAGAAGAGCCTGGCATTATCCCGGAAATTGGACGACAACCTTTCATCCGCTTTCATTCTACACCTTTCACGAGCTTCTTCTATCAGTGCCTTCGTGTTAACTTTTTGCAGTTTGTATCTCTCTTTCATATTAAAATCATTCCGCGAGGCTAAGTAGTCTAACCATGCTTTCTTCTTCATTCGAACTGCTTCTTTCACTTCCTCATTCCACCATGCATCACGCTTATTACTACTGCCTCTTCTCGTTTCTCCACACACTTCCATAGCGGCATTTACCATACTATCCCTAAGGTTCTGCCATACACTTTCCACATTCTCACTACTAACATTGACGTCGCCAAGCTTTTCGGCTACCCTTTCTTTATATTTATCCCTAATGGATGCATCCTGCAGCTTCCAGCTTTTGATGCTATAAGTCGGCTCAGGTTCAGGACACTTGGTACGATGACGCCAACCCGCGAACAGACCCCTTATCCTAGTTATTACTAGGTATTGGTCTGATCCTAGTTCAGCGCCTCGATAAACCCTTATGTCCATCACCTGTTTACGGAGCCGATTATCCATTAGGAATAGATCTATCATGCTTCTCTTTGACTTACATCTCCTCGTATACATATGAATTTGTTTGTGGTAGACCATTGTGTTCGCCACAAACAAATCCTTTTCCTTACAAAATGCCAGTATAAGCTTGCCAGCGTCGTTCACCCTTTTATCCCCATACTTCCCGAGTACCGACTCAAAACCATCGCGAGCGGTACCCACCCATTCATTCAAGTCTCCACATACTATAAGTTTTTCATTTCTTTCTATCACATTTAGAGCTTCTCTCATACTCTCCCAGAAGTCCTCTAGCTCACTCGCGTTCGACGAAGATACTGGTGCGTAAGCAGCTACCAGGAAAATCTTCGTCAAACCGAGTTTTAGACGGATCCAGAGGATTCTAGGACCTACCAGTTTGTACTCATACATACCGGAGGCCAATCGCGAACACAACAAAATTCCAACCCCCGACTGCCATGCTCGCTCTTTGGTACTCCAGACCATAGCGCGAGCACACCACCCGGGAGCTCCACGACTTCACTGCCCTTGCGCTTGGTCTCTGTCAAGCACACTACATCTAGCTTTCTCTCATTCATAACATCCATCAACTCCTTCATCTTATCTGCCATTCCTCCCCTAACATTCCACGCAGCTACCCTGCACTCCGTCTTCCACTTCCCGCCGTGTCGGGCCGCGCGTGTAGGGTGGCGGTCCCCTACGCCGCTCTGGCACACACTTTTCGCACCAGCGGGGACGAACTGGTGCGCGTCGCCTCGGGGGCACGCCCTAATATAGTTCGCCTTTGCGGTGCTCGTGTTGGAGTAGAATTGCAGCCGTAGATGGCAGGGCTTCTACTCTTCATTCCCAAACTACTAACTTCAATATTTTATTTTAAATATTTTTATATTTTAAATATTGTATTACCTAACCGTAAGGTCTCGGTTCGCCCAAATTTTCCATTTTAGTGGTCGGTGTCTGCTATGCTAGACTAATAGTAGCAGCTGTAATATCTTTGTTGTCGGTGCTGTTAGAAACGACTGCTATCTAATCTCCCAATCTCTTTTAGTAGGTATCCACTCCTGTGCCCGACCTTGTTCATTTGTCAGCAGGTGTATCAGCTTGCATTGCATGTAAATATTCTTAAGCACTTGTTATGTTTTTTTTATTGTGTTGTGCTTAGTTAAATAATTATTGGTTACTTGCAGCTTTCCTAAAAGTGGCGTTTCGCGTCAGATTTGGATAAAAGCTACAGGACGAACCAATCGGTCATTAAAACCAATTTCAAGAATTTGCAGCAAACATTATGAACAAAAGTTTTTATTTAAAGAGAAGAAAAATACTTTATTACATAGTGATGAATTTAAAAGACATATTAATATATTTTTTTGGGAGATACGTTTTTTTATAACAGTCTCTGCGGGCTTACAAATGTTTTTGTGTCAATTAACTGCAAAACTAAATACACATATTTAAAAAATAACACTACTGTATTATTTACTCACGAAAACTAGAACCTATCATGCCTCTGTGGTGCAGTTGGTGGTGTATGTAACAGTGAGGAGAAATATTTGATTGATCCGGAAACGTTTGTTAAGGAGTTCCGGTATTTTCTATGTGAGTGTTAGGGTGTTTCCTAATACCTTTACCTACTAGCAGTGTAACTGCTAACTAACGAATGAGACAACTACGCATGTGCTCTTACGGGAATGGGAGGTCAGACGGCAGTCGCTCACAACAATTTCAAAAACTAAAAGCAAAATAATCAAAAGTACGGATCGTAGGTACATACATACATACATATTGTCACGCCCTTATCCCCGAAGGAGTAGGCAGAGGCATATTAAACGCCCACATTTCACAGTATGCATTTTTGTCTCACGTAACAGGTGGTGAGCCCATTGCCGTGTTGAAATGGACAGGCACAGGCTGTGGCGACCTGCTGTTGAAATTTTTTTTAAGCCCCTATATGGCCTTCAACTTGGCTTAACGACTGCCATTTTATTGGCAACCGGGACCAACGGCTCAACGTGCCTTCCAAAGCGTGTGACTGGGGTGGGTGGGATAAAGGGCCGAATAAATTTAATAAAATAAAATGTGTCTATTTTAGATGTTAAATTTGGAAGAAATTTTAAAGGCTAAAAGGTCTTATGTGCTAGGCACTAATTAGCACGACTAATTAAAGTCCTGGTGGTCTCTGACGGATCGTAGGTGGATACTTAGAATATTAATAATACAAAATATGGGGAAAATATCTTCATATGGTAACCCAATTATAACACTACCTGTCCCTTTCTGCGGCATGCTGACTTTTCTGTGTCTACGGGAGAAGCCGTTGAATTTTTTTTATGTTATTTAAAATCGTACTACCTATTAGACAAATAACCACTACAACGTCCCCGCTTTTAATGACCTAGTTTTTCGTAATTAACCTATGACCTAATTAACTAAAATTGAGATTTCTAGGAAAGTATAATAGCTGGAAATAAAATGTAAACTACTTAAAAATAGTAAAATATTTACAGATACTACTTAAAGCTATAATAATTTTGAATTTTAATCCAAATTAACTAATATATTGTTATTAAATAAAAAATAATACTGCGAGTAGGTTAAAAAATAAATAATCGACAAAGTACATAATTACTATCCTAACATAAGGTTATACGGCCTTAGTTACTTTTGCCTGCGCAAGATGGGCGAAGACAAACAACAACAACAAGGTACTGTCAAAAGGATAAGATGATTATCTTAGACTAATAATAAAGGTTATTCTTAGTCTAAGATAATTATATAAATGCAGTTAAATGCTATTTTCTCTCTTGCCACGAAAAGTCCACTAAAAACCTCAGTATAAGAATCACCATTATACTGAGCGCAAGGACCAGGACCTAGGACTGAGGACACGACATCGACAAAGACTAGACAGGACTAATTAGAAGATAAGATTGAAGAAATATATAATATAAAATATAAGAATTTGCTAAAAGGTCTTTGTAACCAGGCCATAAAGTAATTGTAAAAAAAAAATCTGTCAAAAGGTCAAGAATGTCATTAGGTTTTGAAACTACCTTCAGAGCAAACATTCCATTTTGTTGTTCATTTCGAGGATTTTATTTTCAAGTTCACGAGAACGATACGGTATTGAGTTGACGTTGTGGAATTCAGTTGGAATATTGTTGTAGTCATACTGATCGCGAGTGAAAGGAACTTGAGCAGCATGATTGTTGTGTGAAACTGTTGATATTGAAATATTGCAGTCCTTGTATTGTTTTATTTTGAATTGTGTTAGTGAAAATGGTGCAGGATTACGTGTCTCCTATAAGGGTACACAAGTACCCCTTCGAAATGGTGATGGCCGTAAGTATTTTTATTATAAGAATATTCTATTATCATTCGCCGTAGTATGAATATTAGCTATTGTCCCAGTGACAAGGTCAGACCCATAATGTTTGAAACTTTTCTAGTGGTCATCGCAATTTCTCAACAGATTGGTGACTGTCTTGCAACACTATCTAAATATTTCGTTAAACTTGACGAATACGACGATATGTTAATGGTTTAATTCATAAATCATTAAATTTACCCTAAAATGAGCTCAACATATTGTTTACCTACATTTTCTATAGCTCATTATTTTAAAGCTTTACTTACATTCTATTAGTATTTGTTATCTTATTTATATGTAGTTTAGAGGGGAGTCAATTTATGTCTATTTATCAACTCAGCATTAACTTATGATTTACTGATCTTTGACCACTATCCACACTGCCCTAACACACTGTTCCGTACCTTAAATATCCTTATCACATTAATAGCTAATTAACCACTTACAGTCATTTCATGTTGTTATTTAAGGAAACATTTGTACAATAAGATGATTGTAATATGTGGTTTTGTATCTTCTATCTGCAAAATATTGTGGTAAATTTGCCAGAAGGTGGGCATTAAAATTTATTGCTCAGCTTCTTTAAGAAGCGAAAAAAGTATGCATGGATTGCAAAGCCTGGCAATTGGCCCTCTCTGACTACCTCGTCAAGGATATAGCGTGAAGATAGTTAGTTAGTTAATTAGTACCTGATAATTCTATTACTTATCTGAAATGAAATTAATTAGAAATTAAAATAGTAATTAAAATTGTTTCAATGTACTATATTTTTAACAGATTAAATAGTATTTCATCTTATTTTTACACCATCATGCATTGTCATCCACTTCTGAGCTTTGGTCCAAATTTCAAGTGTTTAGCTCATCAGAAAGTTACTTTAAAATCAATTACAATTCTCCACCAGGACAGACGTACAACAAAAGTGACTTGAAAAGGAGAGTAAGGAATAGATGGAGTTTGACACAAACTGTACAAAGTCAACCTTGAAGCAGTAGTAATTTATTATAACAAAATCTTAAACGAAAAATAATAGTACTATTCTACATTATTAACTTTTTAACCTGATCAGTTTCTCCTTATGGCATTTTCAAATGGTCACGAAGAGGTATAGTAAACCTTTAAAAGTGTGTTAAGGCAAAACCAGTCTGGTTATAAACTATATAATGTGGAATAATACAAGTGTTATCATTTAAGATGTGTAGCAATTTCTACCAACTGCCAAGGGGAGCACTTGCACTGGTAGAGCTTTCCAAATTTGCAGAAAGTTTAGAAGTGAATGCTTTTGACAGTACTGGGACTAATGCTCTAATGATGAAATGTTAAATGCTGCATTATACTGTTACAAAGTCATACAAGATAATCACAAAACATCCAGGTTGCTTAAAGAAATTAGTGCATTTGACTTCTGTTTTTAAAATCCATCAATATAAAACTAAAATTAGAGTATATTCCTCTTTCGGAAAGACATTGTAAGCCATAAGAGTAGCAATATACATCAAAGATATATCATTGGCTTATCTTGTGTTGAGTTACTCTCTATCACTATCTATCCACATGATGTATCCTTGAAGGGGTAATCAAAGATACAGTACCATTAATACTACAAATTTAGAATTTATACTGCATATTCATGATCAGTATTTTCAAGATCTTTTCTTTAAGATATTTCAGTACCAATGTAAACTCTCTACCAACTATGACAATTTTACTTAGCTGGAGTTGTTATATTAAGTGTTTAGTATGGTAGCAAGTAATGTTTTTAATGAAATTAGGCATGTTAATAAATTCAATGATGTGTAAGGGGCCCCACCAAGATCTTCGGGGCCCAAGTCAACCTCCCGTGCTAGTGCGTGCACCTGCTGATTAACGGACGAGGCTCTGGCGCTGGCTTTCCAAAACATAATGGTAAAGTACAATAGGAAAGCTGCTAGGGATAGGGCGCCGCCGCAAAACGGCGCGCAGGAGCCCCGCCCGACTCCTGTGGCAAGTGGGCTAGGGCTGCCGTGTGTGAAGTTAGCCCCAAACCGAATCCGCTTCGCAGCTTTGAACATTAGCACGCTGCAGTCAGCGTGCTAATGTTAATCGGGGCCCAGTGGCCCCAGGTAGAGTTGGCCGAAGTACTCTCCAGGCGGAGGGTGGACGTGGCGTTCCTGCAGGAGACTCGGTGAAAGGGCAACAGAGCCCGGCCTTTGCAGAAAGGCTACAAGCTCTACTACACGGGTGCGCCTGGTGGTGAGAACGGGGTGGCCGTGGTGCTCTCCGAAGGGCTGCAGAGCGGCATCTTGGAGGTGAAACGCTGTAGCGACCGGCTTATGATCGTGAGGGTGCTTATCGATGGGATTATTACCCACCTGATAAGTGCCTACGCGCCACAGGCCGGTTGTAGCGACGCCGATAAGATGTCGTTTTGGGGCCAACTCGAGGGAGTGCTTCGGAGCATTCCGTTGTCACAGGGAATCGTTTTGGGCAGCGACCTAAACGGACATGTGGGTGAGAGGTGTGACGAGTTTGAGCGTGTTCATGGTGGTTTTGGATACGGCACCCGCAACGCTGAAGGAGAAACTATCCTCAGAACGTGTGCGGCTGCCGGTCTGGCCATTGTGAACACGTATTTCAAAAAGAAATCCGAACATCTCATCACCTACAAGAGCGAGAGGCGTACAACTCAGATCGATTTCCTACTCACTAGACGACACAGCATCGGCAAGGTGGCCAACTGCAAGGTCATACCCGGTGAGAGTCTTACTGCACAACACCGTCTCCTTGTCATGGACCTCTGCGTGAAGCCTAAAGGCAAACGCATCGAGCGGTGCCAGCACCTCATCAGATGGTGGCTGCTTGATGAAACTAGGTCCCAGGAGTTCGTCTCAGCTGTCGGTGACAAGTGCACCGACACTGAAGGCGAACCAGTTCAAGATTACTGGGACAAAGTTCAGGCGGCCATCCTTGGAGCGGCGAAGGTGGTGTTCGGTGAGTGTAAGGGTGGACGCAAATGTGACAAGGAAACTTGGTGGTGGAACGACGCAGTCCTGAGGGAGACCAGGGAGAAGAAAGCCCTCTTTAAAAAGTGGCAAGCGACCGGATCTCCCGAGGACCGCGACGCGGACAGGGCTGCCAAGAGCGCCACAAAGAGAGCTGTAGCCAGAGCCAGACGAGACCACTTACAACCTTTGTATGATAAGCTGGAATCGTCTGAGGGGCAGAAGCTCATCTATAAGCTGGCGCGCTCCAGGGTCAAAGCGGCACAGGCTATATCCAAGTGTCGCTGTGTAAAAGACCCTGAGGGCAACCTGTTAAGCGAAGACCTCGCGGTAAAGGAAAGATGGCGCTCGTACTTCCACGAGCTGCTTAATAAACAGCACAAAGAGGTGCAGCCTCCGGACCTCCCTCCGAATCAGGGACTAGTGCCACCGGTAACGCCTGGAGAAGTCCTGACTGCGCTTCGCCGCATGAAGAATCGGAAAGCTGTCGGACCCGATGGAGTGCCCATCGAAGCCTATAAGGCGATGGGTCCTCGCGGTGTGGGCATCTTAGTAAACCTTTTTAACCGCATACTCCTCAGCGGGCAGATCCCAAACCAATGGAGACTGAGTATTATTACTCCAGTCTTCAAAGGTAAGGGGTCAGTGCAGGAGTGCGGGAGCTACCGCGGTATAAAGGTGATGTCCCTCACCATGAAGATCTTCAAGAGGATTATAGACTCTCGAATCCGGCAGGAGTGTACTCTCTCGGAGTGTCAATATGGGTTTCGCCCTGGTCATGGGACCACGGACCCTGTTTTTGCTTTGAGGGTTGTCGCAGAGAAATACAGGTCGAAGAACACGCCTCTGCACTGTTTGTTTCTAGACATGCAGAAGGCCTTCGACTGTGTTCCTCGTGCGATGATCTGGTGGGCACTGCGGTCCAAAGGGGTTCCAGAGGTCTATATTGACACTATCCGGGACATGTACTGTGACTCCGATTCAATGGTTCGGACTGCTGTTGGCGACACGAAACCCTTCCCCATCACCGTCGGGGTACACCAGGGTTCTGTCCTTAGTCCGCTTCTGTTCAGTGTAATATTAGACGAATTGTCGGACAGCATCAGAAACCCGCATGAGCAGGGTTGCTCATGTATGCTGACGATATTGCGCTGGCAGACGCGGACAGGGGCAGATTGGTGCGACGTGTAAAGGCGTGGAAGGAGACGCTTGAGAACGGCGGTCTGAAACTAAATGTGGCGAAGACCGAGTACTTGGCACTAAACTCGACAGATCCCACATCCGTCCGCATAGGCGGTGATTTGGTCGAGCGCACGGACCAGGTTAAATACCTGGGATCTGTTTTTCATACGTCCAGTGACATCTATTGCGATGTCAAGTCACGCATTGCTGCCGCGTGGGCCAAATGGCGGGAGATGACCGGTGTCATTTGTGACCCTAAAATGCCGATCCGGTTGAAGGGACAGGTCTACAAAACCATTATTAGTCCTGTCCTTTTACATGGCAGTAAGACGTGGCCGATATTGGAGCGACACAAGCAGGAGCTGCGTGTCACGGAAATGAAGATGCTGCGGTGGATGTGTGGAGTCACGCGGATAGACCGCGTGAGGAACTCTCGCATCCGCGGCAGCCTTCACGTCCGTGACATTGCAGACAAGTTGCAAGAGTGTCGCCTTCGTTAGTATTGTCACGTCTTGCGGCAACCGCCGGGCTACGTAGGTAACAAATGTCTGGCCATGTCAGCCCCGCCGGGTCCCAGTAAGAGGGGAAGACCGAAGAAGTGCTGGCTTGACGTCGTAAGGGATGACATGCGTGCCAATGGTCTCACTACAGGGGATGCCGACGACCGTGCGAAGTGGAGGAGAAAATGTAGGAAAGCGGACCCCGGGCGTCGCGAGACGCAACTGGGACAGACGCTCGGATGATGATGAATAAATTCAATGATCAATTTAAATGTTGGTAGAATGCGGAACAACTCAACATACCTGTTTCATTCATTTTTTTTTATGTAAGTAATGTAATTTTTATAATTCCTGAACTGTCCTTTCTTTATTAGAGCTTAATGTTAAGTTTTTAAATATTAAAGTAATTCCCATCAAGATCTCCAGAGCTCAAAAGCCAACCTAATCAAGTTCTGGCTCAAATACTCATGGATGGTACAAGATTTACGGTTATTAGTTTGAGTAGGTATCTCCATGCAGTTGCAAAAATAAGTACTCTGTAATTAACACCTTGAGTAAGTAATTTATCGAGGTGGGTATAGGACGATTGTGAAGTCAGAGTCTAGTGTGTCAGGTAGAAGATTTGTTGAAAATGTGCAGGAAATAATTCGAAGAGTGACCACTAGCAGTCTCGGTACTCGTAGGTAACCATCACGGAAGTCTGTCACACAACAGACTTAAACCCTATCAGGTTCATCTAGATGGTTAGTGAACAGAAGGGTATCCCGGACTCTATACTGCAGGTTATGGCTCTTGAACTACGCGACCGTCTTCTGCTCACATCAATACAGTAGACGAAGCTGAGACGATATTATTTTTCCTCAAAACTAATAACTATCTCATCAACTATGCAGTTTATGTTATTCGGGTCTTTTTCGCGTAATATTTTAACGTTTTCTCACCTCTCGACGTTTCGGCTATATTGCAATAGCCTTGGTCACGAGTAGCTCTAGAAAAGGTTAAAATATTACGCGAAAAAGACCCGAATAACATAAAATGCATAGTATAAGTAGTGTGAGTTTAAAAACATTATATCTCATCAACTTCTTGGCTTGTTATCGAGGTAATGAGTATGAAGAAAATAAGATACGTACGAAGAAACAGAACAATATAAAAATGTTACATAGAAGAAACCAAATAATTGGATCAAACGTAACGGCTGGGACGTACGTACATACATACGTTTGATGGTACGTCTCATCGAATACGTTTTATTTCTAAGTAATTATTTGTAAGAACGAGTTCACTGAGTACCTATTCCCCTTCAGCCACTTTAGTAACTAACATAACTAGCTACTTTATTTCACTGATTCGTGGAAATCCAAGTAAAATGCTGATGCAACAAACTATTCATCAATTTTTTTCGGCTTTGGCGTATATTGTTGCAGGAGATGTGAAAACGTACAACCCTATTGTACAGTTCAAACCCTATGGGTCCGTTGAGGTAAAATGGATTTGAACGGAACATAAACTTGTTTAAGGTAGCTTCTCGCCTGTTGCCCGTTGGTTTTTAATTTTGGCCAATTTCATGAATCGTTTACCTTCTTTATAACTATATATAAGACCTCAAAAAAATTGCGTGTGAGTGCTCGTGGCTTACCGTGATTTGCGTTACGTATTAATTAGGTATTACACGCATATCGTTACTTGACTGGCCCGATCGATCGATATGACCAATCGAACTACCTCGATGCTATGAATATAAACGTTTTCGTGACCCTACATCGCGCTATAAGAGTTATCGCTCTGAAGAATCATACACACATCACCCGAACGTAACTGCTGGGCCGTGGGTCGGAAGACCCCCCTTTGTGCCCGAAGAACTTTACCGTCCCTTCCTCCACAAGGCTAAGAAATGCTCGTGCAATGATGATGTGCTGGTAATCCTCTCTTTATCGTAATACATAGAATTTATAGTATTTTATTTCATTGGTTTTTGATAACTGTCTCTACTTTATGTGGGGAAAATTTTCGCTCCTCAAGCCATATTTGCAGTTACAGAGCGAAGGAGACTACTGTGTCACCCAAAACCCACAAAAACATTTAAGTAACGTACAATGACCTCTGTAAACGAAACTATAAGGTTATCCGAATATCTGTGGAGTTATTACGACTTAAGTCGATACATCTTGATTATATCTGTAAGTTTAGTATAGTATTTTATCGCTTTACTCCTAATTCAGAAACGTCATGAAGTAGGTTAATAGCGCCACGAAGTTATATTTTTCCCAACACTAGTTTTTCAATAACACACCAGGTATGGAATATAGCCAGCCGTGTTATTAGGCAAATTTGATAAATAGCCAGAAGTATGAATTCCTTAAATTATCTTCACAAATTAGCCAAATCGAACGACAATTAATTAGACTTGATGTAGTTGAACTTGAGTTAGCGGATGTATTCAAATAAAGACGAATAAATATTCCGTTTTTACAGGAAACGAGATGGAATGGTACAAAAGCTAGAGAGATAGGGCAAGGATATGGAAAAAGGAACGGAGTGGGAGTGGTACTAGATAGAAAGTTGAAAGAATGTGTGATGGATGTAAAGAGGATAAATTATAGGATCATTGTTGTAAAAACAATGTTGGAAAAGGTAGCATTGAATGTTATGAGTCTATATGCCCACTATGATATGATGAAAGTGTGAAAGAGAAATTTTCGGAGGACTATGATATGGCTATGGTAGCTATTCCGTTGGAAGAGGAGATTTATGTATGTGGGGATTTTAATGGACATGTGTTGGTGAGCAATGGGGAAATTGGCTGTGACATTACACATCGGATCAATGCTGGATGAATGAAATGGCCAAAGATCATGGCCACAACATGCGATTCACGTTTGCCCCTCAAACTAAAGGGCAAAATATATAAGACCATTTTAAGACCTGTGGTATTATATGGATTAGAATATTGGGCCGTTAAGAAGTTGGATGAAAGAAGAGTGCATGTAGCTGAAATGTTAAGGTGCAGTAGGACAAGAATGGATAAAATACGGAAGGAGTATGTCAGAGGATTTTTGAGAGTGGCACTTGTCGGCGCATCTCGCCTAGCAACAGGCGACCAATACGTAATGGTGCGGCTGGCCGTGGGGCTTACCACGGCTCACCCGCTCTCTTCGCTCCACGACGCGCTAAACCTCGGGCACTAACTTGGTCTCAATTTGTAAACATTTTATGTAAAGCATTAAAGCCCATTTTATACAGTCCACAACTTTTATTTGGTAACCTCCGTAAGGCGGTACGACAAGCTTTGGTCTGAAAAATCGATAAGTGACTGAAAAAATTAGAGGGAACCGTCTGTCTTGGCATGGGCATGTGATGAGAAGAGATGAAAGTCATGTAGCTAAAAGAACTATGAATATGAAGGTTGATGGATGGAGAGCCAGAGGAAGGCCAAAGAAAAAATGGACGGACTGTGAAAGGAGTGATATGAATATGAAAGGAGTGATGATCAGAACAGGGATAAATGAAAGAAGAAGACACTGCGCCGACCCCAAGTAAATGATAAGCGCAAGAGGATGATGATGTAGATAAGGATGTTGGGCGCCGAGATATTTGACAGATAAATGTATTGAAAAAGTAGTAGTAAAGTACAGCTCCACTGTGTTCCGTTTCAAGGGTAAAGCAATGTCGTTTCGACAAAGGTGATGCGAATCCTTTCTTTTTAATTTGCTACAACTTGCTGATGTGACATTTCTTTTTTATTAATTCATTAGCTCGATAGATGGCTCTGGTCATACTCTTAAAATGACGATATAAAAAAGGTGGAGAATTTCAACTTGATTCGATACGGTTCGGGTAGTTCAGGTGGCTAGAACATTGCCCTGGTTAGGCAAAGGTCACAGGTTCAATCCCTGTCTCGAATCAAATTGTCTTTTTCCACTTTAATAAAAATGTATGAGAAATTTAGCAAATAATTGCTTTAAAAAATTTATCAAGTGACATTTCTTGTCTTGTAATCATGATTTATCAGGTTTTCTGAGTATAATCATAAATAACAATAATAATAAAAAACAACCCAAAACAAGGTTATCGGGGGGTGCGTGATAACTAACAAAACAATAAATAATATTTATTGATTTGTTGGTCATCACGCACCCCCCATATAACACTTCATGACAATATTCGGTATATTTAAGGACTATTTTAAGGTTCAACCTGATGTGGGCCGGGGCCAGTGTGATTGTAGTAAAGTATCAAGTACTGACGATAATAGTTACTATAAGTTTACAGTAAATGTCACAGCCAAACACATTTCTCAAGTAATTAAGAAGATAAAAAGTGGCAAATCGCCTGGCCATTACTCCCTTAGTATTGAACATTTGCGTTATGCAGGTGTTCAACTCCCTAGGGTGGTGGCTATGCTGTTTAATCTTTCCATAAGACATTCTTATCTCCCACCAAGGATTATGAAAACTATAGTGGTCCCAATAGTTAGAACTGGAGACTCGTCACATAAAAACAACTATAGGCCAATATCACTGGCCACCATACTGGCCAAGTTGCTGGACCATTTACTAGACGAATACCTTGATAAGAACATAACATTGCACGATGCTCAGTTTGGTTTTCGCTCGGGTCTGTCGACTGAGACTGCGGTACTCTGTTTGAAAGAGACAGTTGGATACTACACTGGGAAGGGGACACCTGTTTATGCATGTTTCTTAGACCTTAAGAAGGCTTTTGACCTTGTATCTTATGATGTCCTGTGGCAAAAGCTTACAGAAGATACGGATTTGCCTAGGGAACTACTTGAAACTTGTCAGTAACGTCTGGGGAGCTGGCTGGGATTGATTATATATCCTGGTTTAATGTTTATTTTAATTTAATTTTAATTTAGTAATAAATTGTAATACTTACTACATATTTTTTTTAATAATGATTGTTACTAACAAAATATGGGTTATGCCTGAAATAAATTCTTATTATTATTATTATAAATGTACCATTTTTTTATTTTCGTATTGTATAGGCGGAGATGCTCCTCTCTAGGAGTGTCAATATGGGTTCTACCCCAGTCAAAGGACCAGTAACCCTGTTTTTGTGCTACGCATTATTGCGGAGAAATACAACACGAGGAATACGCCGCTGCACTGTTTGTTCCCGGACATGCAGAAGGCCTTCGATTTTCTTCCACGACCTGGTGATCTGGTGGGCACTGCGGTTCAAAACGATTCCAGAGACTTATATTGACATGTACACATATAATATTATTTATATTAACAAAAACGTGTGTCGATAGCCCATTTATCGAGGAAGGCTATAGGCGATATATCATCACGCTACTACTCTGGAGAGCGTAGCAGTAGTCATAAATGTCGACAAATCGGGCAAATTTTTATGTAATAAATAAATAAATAAATAAATATCCATCACGCCTTATCCCCGAAGGGGTGGCAGAGGCATATTATTTTTATGTATTATTGTAGAATTTATAAGCTGCAGGATTAAATAAGTGCGACGGGAGTTCGAAGTATGTCAGGGGCGAAGCCGGGGGGGTCACCTAGTTTGATGATAACGATAAACCAATTTACACCCGTGCTGGGTATACCTACCTACCTCACCCTCACTCCATTGCCACCCGTATCTAGCCCTTTCATGCTTAATGAGGTCATCGGTTCATCTGATAACATTATGTAAGTATGAGATCTTCCGAAATTCTAGTCGTGTGTAGTATTCTTAATCTACTGCACAGTAAACATAATTATAAAGTTATGTTCGTGCGCATCTTATTTACACTTGTATTAGCAATAACCATTAGGCACTTCAATCATTGAGTTAAAATACTATAGAGTCACAATCTTAAACAGACAACACTCAAAAAATGTCCGAGCGCCGTTCTACATACCTATACATTTAATATAACAAAGTTCAAAATGACATTTGCTCGAATTTAGGCGTTAGGCCTTTGGGCTTGCGTAGGTATAGGGAACAAGTCAGCAGTGGAGACGTTATTGATACTCAAATTATTATTTTTTTTTTGCCTAGAAGGAGTGTATAATGTAAAATGTAAAGAGTAATATATAACAAAATTAGACTGTATAAAAGAGTGAGTTAAAATATACCTAGAAGAACTCCGAAACTACCATCTGATTTCAAAAAAGGTTTCAGTATTTTTATTTCATCTACCTATCATATTATTGCACTAGTAAATTAAGTAAGTAGTGGTTATGCGTGGAGCAGAGAGCAGAATAAAACAAAATTAATATGAGGAATAAAGGTTTTATGTATTAGAACTTTAATTAATGAACCGAAAATTCTGGAATAATTACATTAGATAAGAAAAATACTTTTCATGAACATAGCAGGATAAATACAACAACGTTTCTAAATTGTATTGTTGTATAGTAAAAAACCTAAACAACATTTTTGTTAAGAACACTATTAAGAACATCTTTATAAATTAATTTAGTAATACTTTAAAATAGTAAAACGCAATCGACCTATTTTTAGTACGAAAAACTAAAAAATAAAACATTCAGCAACATGGTAATACATAAGTATATAAATATTTAGTTCATAAACTCAAAAAATATTTAGTATCAATCCGCTCCATAGCTTTCCGTTAGAACACAATTTGCAAGTCACTCTCGGACGCGACACTATTTGTTTCTCTTTTACTCTTGCATATTTATCTAAAGTGTGAAAGAGATACACGTTAGACGCGATGCGCGGTCGGGCGGTCAGCATTTTATTTTTGCTAAGAAAATGTTTTTTTTTGAAATTTAAATGTAAACGCACTGTGGATACATAAATACGTAAATTCGTTTTGATACTTACCTAAAATATGTGACACCATCCTTTTTGTCACGTATCTGCTGTTATTTGGGCAGGAAACAACCGAACACTTTGGCATCACGGATGTTGTACAAGGATTGCGGTCGCCTTTACAACTAAACAAAAACTCTGCACACTTCGCAGCGTGCGCCGAGTTTCGGCGCGGACATTTTATTTGTCTGATTGTGACTCTATAGTATTGTAACTCAATGACTTCAATGGATTATAATGGGTATTTTGTACTTAGGTATGTTAATGTTCTACCTATAGGTATCTATATTATATACTTACGTCAGCTTCATACATACAACTGTCGAACCTAGCAGACAAGTAATTTGAATTGTGAGACAATTTTATGATATTCAATCAAAAGTTTCTTACCATTCATACCTTAGACTTCGTTAATATATCTATGTTAGTAGACTACCAAAAATTAAACCTACAAGCGGTCGATAGAATTCTAGAATGTATCTACACTAATATGAATAGGCTCAAAAACTACTAGACCGATTTTAAAAATTCTTTCACCATTTGAAAGCTACATTATCCACGAGTAACATAGGCTATATTTTATTTTGGAAAAAAATAGGGTTCCGTAAGATATTCGGGTTTTTCGGACACAAGGTGTAAAAAATCAACCAGAAAAGTTACTTATTTTGCGTACGCTGCCTAAACTATACAAGATAGATGCATAAATGTTCTAATTTATTGTAGATCTTATAAATATCTACAAAAAAGTCCTCGATACACTATACCTATCTATGTCGAGTGAGGCACAACAACAATTATTTTATTTAAAAATCTTGAACTTTTTTTTACTACATTAAAACGCGTTTATTTTACTCATGCTATTAATCATTATCAAAATAAATAAATCTAAGTACAGTTTATGTAGATAATATTTGGTCTTCAGATGATTAAAATTGGACGTTTCGGCCCGCTGCGAAGTGGGCGTCACCAAGGCGGGGGTGCGCGTGCGGGAGGGGAGTTTAGATCTATGTATGAGTAAAGGTACCCGCGCGGATCAGGCGCGAGGTCGGCTCCCTACGCAGCGGTCGTGCGCGATGTCTAATAGCCAGAGGTTTATTCACTGTGATACAGCAAAAGGACAAACCGGGATAAGAGGTATGTTTGGAGGCCTGATGGACGCCCCTCTCCTCTCCCTCCACAAGCTCCTTAAGTAGCATTTCCGCCGATGTCCCGCTCTTGACGGGATAGATAGGGATAGCTGAGATCAGAGAGGTAGTGAACGGGCAACTAAGCGCTAGGGGACACCCCTGGTTTACTCGTACACACCGGTCCCACGCCACGCACACTCAAGCGTAGACTTCTCCGTGTTTGGCAATAAGGTCATGCCATGTGAAAAGTAGTGTGAGGTGTATGTCGGTTTCCCATGCGCCTTCTCCGCCCACAGCCGTAGGACAAACATTTAGTTTGTATAGATTAATAAAGTCTGGGCCCTAAGCTGAAAGGTGATGTAAGTTGAAAGGTGTATCTTAAGTGTTAGATGCTTTTCACACGATTAGCTATAAGCGTATAGAGCCACCTCTGTTGCGTGTAGGTACCTCGGGTTGTTACTACATCGACAATTTAATGTACATCTAATATAGAGTACATAGAAGCATCGCAGTAAATAACATAACAATTGTCTTCTATGCTATTTCTTTAAACTACGCAAATATATAATGAGAAATTTTGTACAGTCAGAAGTTAAGAGAAATCTCAATTATGAAAGCCAATGTTAACCCAAGTCGCGGACAGCATCAACGATAATTTTAAAGCATACTAAATACGGGAACAATGAGGACGAATTTAAGGGTAATAAAAATCGTTACCACGCATGCGGAGCTGCGGGCAACAGCTAGTATTATATATGTTGTCTTAATACTATCTTTATAGGTAGGTATTCAGTATTGTTGTATATTATACTACACATGCATGGGTATAAACATAAGGCAATATTTTCCTCAAAATATTTCTATTAGATATTTTTTAGAAAATAAGCTTGCGTTGCTCTTCATGATTAGTCACAGTGGTCGGAAGGCACGTTAAACGTGGTAACACGTGATTTCGGGTACCATGAACATGGTAGTCGTTAATGTTGCAAAAACTACTAAACTACTCTCTTCGATCTCTTCCTAACTTACTATTTATCGAAGTCGAAGAACTTTGATACTTCTGAAACTTTTTGAAATTTTTTTTATTACACACTATCACGCCTGTTTTCCATCGGGGTAGGCAGACACAATGGTTTTCCACTTGCTACGATCCTGAGATACCACTTTCGCTCCTTCTACTTCAAGTCCCGTACAGAACAAAATTGATTTCTTTCTCTTAAATTTTTTTTTTTTAAAGTGAAAAAAATACAATTTTGTTCTGTACGGGACTTGAACCTTGACTTTTGCCTAACCAGGGCAATGTCCTAAGCCACTGGATAACCAGAACCGTATCGAAGCAAGTTGAAATTCTTCACTGTATTGAATATGAAACTTAAACTATCTTAACCATCTTCACTCCGTATTCCTGAAGGGGTAGGCAGAGGGGACAGATCGCCAGGCTTCGCGATCCATGCATACTTCTTCCACCATACTATGTAAAAATAAAAATGAAAAACCTTTGATGACACACTTAACACAATGGATATTTAACATCAGCTGATTGTCAATGTCAGATGCGCTTGCACACACGGAAGTAGTGTTCAATGACCTTATTCCATATGCGTAGACGTAGATATATGCATATAATATATGCTACTGTATATTTGAAGTTTATATTTATGTATACCTATGTTTTGTAGTATGTATAGGATGTAGATTAGATAGACTTGAGCTTTTTTTAGTTTTTAATGCTGTGATTACTGTAATAGAGGATATGAGTGTATTGTATTTGTTGTATTAATTTATACGACTAGGGGAAGGTTGCGGGGGGTTCCCGTTTTGTCAAGTTCAAATTTTCCATTAACCGTTACCACAGGAACCTGTTCCCGATATAAAAAGTAATATCTGTGTTAAGCTGCCTCCACATCAAATTTTATCCAAATTGATCCAACAGTTTGAGCGTGAAGACGTAACAAACTTACACACTCATAAATTAGTGCTGATATTGTACTGCGAGGTGATGTGATCCCGTAAAGTTTTACCTACAGACCCACAGAAACCTGTGTCCGGTATTAAAAGTAGCCTATGTGTCAATCTAGAGTGTCCGCTACCTTCAAATCATATTTTATTCAAATTGATTCAGCCGTTTGAGCGTGATTGTCTTTGTAATATTCTTACTCTGGTACTAAAACTGATTTATACCTTAAACCGGAATATCCTAAATACCATACTCACCCCACAACTTAAAATTAAACGTGTCACTCATGTTTTAGTATTTACGAAAAGAAAACACGTAAAAGATAAGTAGGATCAAAGAAACCACACCAACCATGGGGTGAATGCCGCTCAAGGTCTATGTTGTAGCTTATTTGTAGACCATGGAGGTGGTGTAACATGGAGGAGTGAATGATGATGCATAGCAATCAACGTAGATCCCGCATCATCGAACTTTAGAATTTCTTGTATAAATATCTATGAATGTACAGCACACAGCCTGGGTTTGCACGGATCTATGAATGTTCTTTACAAGAATTCTACAATTAGTAAAATTCGATGTGTGTGTGTTTGAGGACTGCGATTCGTGGAATAATTAACCCCAACGATATCATTAAAGTATTCAAGTCGCTTAACTCAAAAAAGACAGCTGACTTGTGGGGTATTTCTGTGAAATTGATACAGTCTATTATTGTTAATTTATCTCCACATCTAGCTGAAATATTTAATAAATGTATCGATAAAGGAGTATATCCGGATTTAATGAAACATAGTAAGGTAATGCCTCTATTTAAGTCCGAAAAAAAACCGACTCTGGTAATTTCAGACCTATTTCAATATTACCTGCCATTAGCAAAATTTTTGAAAAAATTATATTGCAACAACTACAAGCGTATTTTAATTCAAATGTGCTACTACATAAAGAGCAGTATGGTTCACAAGGGGTCGTTCTACCATTCATGCAGGTGTGACACTTCTGAATCATATATATGACGCCTGGGAGAATAGACAAGATGCTATTGGTGTATTCTGCGATCTCTCCAAAGCATTTGATTGCGTTGAACATAAAACACTATTGCGAAAACTCTTTTATTGTGGTATCAAAGACTCTGCACTGGATCTTGTTGCCTCCTTCTTAAATGATCGGATACAACATGTTGATGTTAATGAAATTCATTCCTCTGGAGCATCTGTAACTATGGGCGCAGGGATCAATTCTAGGTCCGTTTCTATTTTTAATTTATATTAACGATCTGCCATTCTATATACAGAACTTGTGCGACATTGTTCTATTTGCTGATGATACGTCACTTATTTTTAAAGTAGATCGTACGCTTACTGATTTTAACGGCGTTAATAGTTCACTTGCCCAAGTTGTAGATTGGTTTACGACCAATAATTTGCTACTAAACGCTAAGAAGACAAAATGTATCAGATTTAGCATGCCTAATGTCAGGAATTGCGGTACAAATATAACATTGAACGGTGATACCCTTAATATTGTAGAATCAACTGTATTTTTGGGGATCACTTTAGATACCAAACTGCAGTGGAACGCCCAAATAACGTGTATTGAAGGTAAACTCAGCTCGGCAGCCTTTGCCGTTAGTAAAGTCAGGCAGCTCACTGATGTAGAAATTGCCAGGCTAGTATACTTTAGTTATTTTCATAGTGTCATGTCTTACGGCATTTTGCTGTGGGGTAAAGCAGCTGATCTACAAGTAATTTTTGTACTCCAGAAGAGAGCTATACGTGCAATATATAAATTGAGTGCTAGAGTGTCTCTTAGAGAGAAATTTAAAGAAATTGGCATTTTAACGGTTGCATCACAGTATATATTTGCAAATATCATGTTAGTTAAACAGAACATACATTTATACAATAGACACAGTGACATACATTCGATAAGGTCGTGGGTTCGATTCCCACCCAGGATAAAACTTTGTGTAATGAGCACGATGGTTATTCTGTGTCTGGGTGTTATTTATCTATAATATGTATGTATTTAGAAATATATAAGTATGTTTATCAGTTATCTAGATCCCATAACACAAGCTAATATTAGCTTACTTTGGGCTAGATGGCGCTGTGTGAAAAGTGTCCCACAATATTTATATTTATATTTATAAATACTAGAAATAAGCATAAATTAATTGGAACGCATCATCGTTTACAAAAGGTTCACGACTCTTTTGCAGAAATTGGCGTACGCCTATATAATAAAATTCCTTTAGACACTATGAACCTGCCGTTACATAAATTTAAGGCGGAAATTAAGACGCACCACATGAAAAGGGCTTATTACACAATTAATGATTATTTGAATGATACAAATAAATGGAAATGAGTTGCTTGCTCTTCGCTCGAGCTATTTAGGATTCGAATGAATCTTGTGTTATATTATCTACTTGTCTTGAATCTGCATATATATGTTGAATTTTTTTTTACTTTATTTTTATTTACATTCTCCAATATAAATAATTTGAAATGCCAGGCAACTAAAGGTATGGCTGCGTTTAGTCCCGATAATAACTAATATACATAATTATATGTAATTTGACTTTGTTATTGTGTGAGCACTATGTAGACTTATTTATAATTTTGAAATTGACATGATAGTTGCTGTGTAGTTTTTGGGTACGTCATGCTCGTCTAAGTGTCCTGGCAATGGTGGCGTATGTATCGGGTCGCCTTGTTCCCTACAATACGGTTGAATAGGGCGATGGCTGATATATGCGTCTTACCCGTGAACGGGTGCCGTCTGTTGGGACTGGTCAGCTCATAGCTGTTATAGCAATTGTTACAAATAATATTATTTAAATTTAAGGCAAACTAAGTTTAGTCGACTGTTCTCACATAAATTCAAAGGAACTATGTAAGTATAATTTTAATGAACACAACATTTATTTTGTTTTTTGTTTTTGTATAATTTCTTTACTGTATAATTGGTCAAATATCATGTTAATCAAACTGTGTCAAATGGCGGTTAGAAAAGAGTGGCCATGAGTTTTATTGCCAGGTTCTTCCTCTGGCTCTACCTATTGCTTTGCGAATTTGGCAGTAAATGTAAATGTAGAAGCAGTAATCTTGACGTTCATAAGTGTTACTTTGTGACCTACATGAATAAAGATTTTTGATTTTGATTTTGGAGTAAACTTCATCAATGGTGTGTTTATCACAACCGAAATTCTTCCAAGAAATCTACAGCTTCACCCACCATTCCAGGACATTCCAGCAAGACTATGCTAGCCATGTTATGGACTCCTATGTAAGTTTTGCAGAGGAGGCTATATGTAACGAAACTAGATAAACTAGGAAGTAATACTTCTATAATTGTACAGATATATCGTGACAACAGTATCAGCAACAATGATGAATTTATGACTAGCGGCTAATTGGCGGCAAACATTGTGCCCGCGCACGTGATTACTTATCGTAAACATTGTACAGTGCACGGCGTGTTTACATCCTACTAATATTATGAACGCGAAAGTTTGTAAGTATGGATGTTTGTTACTCTTTCACGCAAAATCTACTGAAATGATTTTGATTTAACTTTAAAATAATATAGCTTACACATTAGAATAACATATAGGCTACTTTTTATCCCGGACTTGTTCCCTGTTCCCGTGGGAAACGAAAATTTTAATACACGTGCGGAGCCGCGGGCGTCAACTAATTTACATGTAATTTAAAATCACGTTTGTGTATTTTAGGTACTTTGTACCAGCGCAGCGTCCAGTGTTTTATGCTGTTATTTTAATTCCCACCTGATTAAAGCTAAGATTGAAGGCTACTGACATAGCACAGGGTGCGATTGGCCCCTACCGAGATCTCCAGGGCCCGAACGACCTCACCTTCTAGCGGTGCACCTACGCAGTACCGACCCAGGCGCTCTTACGAGGCTGGGGGAAGTCAGGTGGTAATCATTCCCAATAATGCCTAGAATTTAAAGCCAAACGATGATGGCTGCTCTTAGAAGCCAAATAAAAGTAGAACCCGAGATTCCAAATCCAGGTAGGTTTTGAAAGCAACTGAGAAATCCACACATTATTACGACCTTGTTTCCATTGCCATTTTGTTTAAGTATTTAATTCATATCCGATTCGACGATATAACCACGGTTATATCGTCGCGCTGCTGTAAACTTTTGTTCATACACCATGAATACAGACCTCCACTCAGACTAGCTACTTTTATTATCCGTAACCGGCAATTTTGTCGCTTTTTAGACGCTAAATAATAACAGTTTTTATGTCCTCAGAAATTACTGATGAACAAATTACATAATACCATCATCATCATCCGAGCGTCTGTCCCAGTTGCGTCTCGCGACGCCCGGGGTCCGCTTTCCTACATTTTCTCCTCCACTTCGCACGGTCTTCGGCATCCCCTGTAGTAAGACCATTGGCACGCATGTCATCCCTTACGACGTCAAGCCAGCACTTCTTGGGTCTTCCCCTCTTACCGGGACCCGGCGGGGCTGACATGGCCAGACATTTGTTTCCTACGTAGCCCGGCGGTTGCCGCAAGACGTGACCATACCAACGAAGGCGACACTCTTGCAACGTGTCTGCAATGTCACGGACGTGAAGGCTGCCGCGGATGCGAGAGTTTCTCACGCGGTCCATCCGCGTGACCCCACACATCCACCGCAGCATCTTCATTTCCGTGACACGCAGCTCCTGCTTGTGTCGCTCCAATATCGGCCACGTCTCACTGCCATGTAAAAGGACAGGTCTAATAATGGTTTTGTAGACCTGTCCCTTCAACCGGATCGGCATTTTAGGGTCACAAATGACACCGGTCATCTCCCGCCATTTGGCCCACGCGGCAGCAATGCGTGACTTGACATCGCAATCGATGTCACTGGACGTGTGAAAAACAGATCCCAGGTATTTAACCTGGTCCGTGCGCTCGACCAAATCACCGCCTATGCGGACGGATGTGGGATCTGTCGAGTTTATTGCCAAGTACTCGGTCTTCGCCACATTTAGTTTCAGACCGCCGTTCTCAAGCGTCTCCTTCCACGCCTTTACACGTCGCACCAATCTGCCCCTGTCCGCGTCTGCCAGCGCAATATCGTCAGCATACATGAGCAACCATGGAGGCTGCTCATGTGGGTTTCTGATGCTGTCCGACAATTCGTCTAATATTACACTGAACAGAAGCGGACTAAGGACCGAACCCTGGTGTACCCCGACGGTGATGGGGAAGGGTTTCGTGTCGCCAACAGCAGTCCGAACCATTGAATCGGAGTCACAGTACATGTCCCGGATAGTGTCAATATAGACCTCTGGAACCCCTTTGGACCGCAGTGCCCACCAGATCATCGCACGAGGAACACAGTCGAAGGCCTTCTGCATGTCTAGAAACAAACAGTGCAGAGGCGTGTTCTTCGACCTGTATTTCTCTGCGACAACCCTCAGTGCAAAAACAGGGTCCGTGGTCCCATGACCAGGGCGAAACCCATATTGACACTCCGAGAGAGTACACTCCTGCCGGATCCGAGAGTCTATAATCCTCTCGAAGATCTTCATGGTGTGGGACATCACCTTAATACCGCGGTAGCTCCTGCACTCCTGCACTGACCCCTTACCTTTGAAGACTGGAGTAATTATACTCAGTCTCCATTGGTTTGGGATCTGCCCGCTGAGGAGTATGCGGTTAAAAAGGTTTACTAAGATGCCCACACCGCGAGGACCCATCGCCTTCCAGGCTTCGATGGGGACTCCATCGGGTCCGACAGCTTTCCGATTCTTCATGCGGCGAAGCGCAGTCAGGACTTCTCCAGGCGTTACCGGTGGCACTAGTCCCTGATTCGGAGGGAGGTCCGGAGGCTGCACCTCTTTGTGCTGTTTATTAAGCAGCTCGTGGAAGTACGAGCGCCATCTCTCCTTTACCGCGAGGTCTTCGCTTAACAGGTTGCCCTCAGGGTCTTTTACACAGCGACACTTGGATATATCCTGTGCCGCTTTGACCCTGGAGCGCGCCAGCTTATAGATGAGCTTCTGCCCCTCAGACGATTCCAGATTATCATACAGAGGTTGTAAGTGGTCACGTCTGGCTCTGGCTACAGCTCTCTTTGTGGCGCGCTTGGCAGCCCTGTACGCGTCGCGGTCTTCAGGAAATCCGGTCGCTTGCCACTTTTTAAAGAGGGCTTTCTTCTCCCTAGTCTCCCTCTGGACTGCGTCGTTCCACCACCAAGTTTCCTTGTCACATTTGCGTCCACCCTTAGACACACCGAGCACCACCTTCGCCGCTCCAAGGATGGCCGCCTGAACTTTGTCCCAGTAATCTTGAACTGGTTCGCCTTCAGTGTCGGTGCACTTGTCACCGACAGCTGAGACGAACTCCTGGGACCTAGTTTCATCAAGCAGCCACCATCTGATGCGGCGCTGGCACCGCTCGATGCGTTTGCCTTTGGGCTTCACGCAGAGGTCCATGACAAGGAGACGGTGTTGTGCAGTAAGACTCTCACCGGGTATGACCTTGCAGTTGGCCACCTTGCCGATGCTGTGTCGCCTAGTGAGTAGGAAATCGATCTGAGTTGTACGCCTCCCGCTCTTGTAGGTGATGAGATGTTCGGATTTCTTTTTGAAATACGTGTTCACAATGGCCAGATCGGCAGCCGCACACGTTCTAAGGATAGTTTCTCCTTCAGCGTTGCGGGTGCCGTATCCAAAACCACCATGAACACGCTCAAACTCCTCACACCTCTCACCCACATGACCGTTTAGGTCGCCGCCCAAAACGATTCCCTGTGACAACGGAATGCTCCGAAGCACTCCCTCGAGTTGACCCCAAAACGACATCTTATCGGCGTCGCTACAACCGGCCTGTGGCGCGTAGGCACTTATCAGGTGGGTAATAATCCCATCGATAAGCACCCTCACGATTATAAGCCGGTCGCTACAGCGTTTCACCTCCAAGATGCCACTCTGCAGCCCCTCGGAGAGCACAACGGCCACCCCGTTCTCCCCACCAGGCGCACCCGTGTTATACAGCTTGTAGCCGTTCTGCAAGGGCCGGGCTTTGTTGCCCTTCCACCGAGTCTCCTGCAGGAACGCCACGTCCACCCTCCGCCTGGAGAGTACTTCGGCCAACTCTACCGCACGCCCAGTCAGCGTGCCAATGTTCCAAGATGCGAAGCGGATTCGGGTTGGGGCTAACTTCTTTAGCCGTGCTGGCCCGACACACGGCAGCCCTAGCCCACTTGCCACAGGAGTCGGGCGGGGCTCCTGCGCGCCGTTTTGCGGTGGCGCCCTATCCCTAGCTACATTCCGATTGTACATTTCCATTTAGTTTTGGCGGGTGGCTTTTATGGGAGCGACGCCCTCAGACCTCCCAACCCCAGAGGGGAAAGCCAGCGCCAGGGCCTCGTCCGTTAGTCAGCAGGTGCACGCACTAGCACGGGAGGTTGACTTGGGCCCCGAAGATCTTGGTGGGGCCCCTTACACCCAAATTACATAATACCATTCTACTTAAATTCAAAATTTTGAGAATACTGGTATCTGAAATAGGCGCCAGATCACCAGGCAAACACCCTTCGGACCATGTCTGTATGGCATCAGCAAAGCTAGTATTTAGCCTTTGGATGTCGCTTACTCTTATCCTCTCTACGCTTATTTTGTTGCTTGCAAGAATAAAAAAAGTGGCCAAGTGCGAGTTGGACTCGCCCATGAAGGGTTCCGTGGCAGCAAGTATTTTTTGTATTTGAGTTGATTGAATGAAACGTAAATAATTGCGATTTAAGATTTTAGACTTATTAAAAAAAACTACGTACTAGATCTCGTTCAAACCAAATTTCGGTGGAAGTTTGCATGTTAATGTATATCATATATTTTAAATACTTACGATAGAGTCTCAAAATCGCCCGTTACTTCGACCTTAAACGGAGAATATCAGAAACTCCGCCCACCAATATAAAGTGCACTGTATTACAGTATTCTGTAAGCCAGTTTCATCCCTGAGCTTGTTCACATGCTCGCTCGCGATACGATCCAGGCGCCCAGTTAGTTTTGCATTGGTGTTAGATGGCATTTCAATCAGCCATGACATCTGCGGGGCAGAGGTGCCACCTTCATAGTGTGGATAGAATCATATTACCAATAAAACGATTAGCAACCCGTTTTTCTTTTCTCTTTTATCCACAGCGCAGTGCTTTAAGCGGAGCTTTATAAAAATGTATCTAGATAAAAAAAAAAAAAATATTTGTACCTATCTACCTTTCCACATGTGCATATGCTTTCAACTTTGGATGTCGGTATGGCATTCTACCAGGCGAATGACATCATTTTGCCAAACGAAATATGAACAATAAAGTCTTTCATTGGTAGAGCTAGTCTCCAACTGCGACAAGTGGACTCTTTCTTTAGGGTCTGGGCCGATTAAATGGTAAAACCAACATATGACGAAACTGTGACCGTACTGACCATTAATTCCTCTAGTATACCTACATTCCTGAGACTGATAGTTAGACTACCATCTAAGTAACTAAGCTCTCATCCTTTTGGAGGGATTTTATTTCTAAAATTAATGTAAACAAAGGTTATTTTTACTTTTGATTTATAATATTTAAACGGTATACAAATAAATTTACTAACAATTTATGTGGATAACCAAAACACATTTTGTTTACCACGTATCGCTAACCGCTAAATATACTATACCTGAGATCATCTCCATTTTATAATACCTCCAGCATACGGAATTTGCTAACGTCGAAAACAGAATCGGATATTGGCGTTTCTATTTTAGATTTTTTATTATTATATGAATGACAATGGGTTCACCACCTGTTCCGATAGACAAAAGGGCATACGGTTAAATGTGGACGTATGGTATGCCTCTGCCTACCCCTTCGGGGATAAAGGTGTGACAATATGTAAGTATGTAATATGAAACGCTCGTAGCCCCACTGACTCAGTGTTTTGTAAAGGATCACTGCGATAAGCGACTTTTACTATGACTGGTCCTCAGATGAGTGACTGATTTGTAGGGTTTTCATTCACGAGCGTTTCCGTGCTTCGGAAGTCACGTAAGGTGGTTGGCAAGGTTTTATAACACAATCTATTTAATATGATTTAGATGTGGATCCTTTAAAACTAATTTACAAAGTGTAAAGGGGCCGACTGCTCCTCTCTGTAGGGAATACAGTACATACATACATACATACATATTGTCACGCCTTTATCCCCGAAGGGGTAGGCAGAGGCATATTAAACGCCCACAATTCACCGTATGCATTTTTGTCCCACGTAACAGGTGGTGAGCCCATTGCCGTGTTGAAATGGACAGGCGCAGGTTGTAGCGATCCGCTGTTGAAATTTTTTAAGCCACACATAAGGCCTTCAACTTGGCTTAACGACAACCATTTTTTGGCGATCGGGACCAACGGCTTAACGTGCCTTCCGAAGCACTGGGGTGGGGTCTAAAGGACCGAATAAATTTAATAAAATAAAATGTGTCTATTTTAGATGTTAAATTTGGAAGAAATTTTGAACCCGTTGCCTTTTTAGTGAGGTGGTAACAAAAAGGCTAAAAGGTCTTATGTGTTAGACACTAATTAGCACGACCAATTAAAGTCCTGGTAGTCTCGGACTATCGGAATAAAGGTTTGCTGGGAGAAAACTCAGTGTTGAGTTAAGCTCGCCTTCGTTCATCATTGTTTTTATATTGTATTATCAATGTATTTTATTTCTTTGTGCAATCACTACATATTATAAAACAAAGTCACTTTTCGCTGTCTGTCCCTATGTATGCTTAGATCTTTAAAACTACGAAACGAATTACGATTCGGTTTTTTTTAATAGTTAGTATGATTCATATAGATGGGTTTTATGTATAATTTGTTAAGATTTTGTATACATTGACCCCATTATAACGATATTTGTTGGGGATGTCGGAAAAATAAGCCTTCTGGGAGCTTTAAACAAAAACGCTGCCTAAACCCTTTGAATTATACCTAAATTATGTACGAGGGCTGCACTAAAAGTATCGGGAATGGAACAGTTCCACTGTTCCTGTCATATTAAAATCTATTTAATTGAAAACTCCTTGGTTTTAAAAATCGAATACCATTTATTTATTAAAAAAAAAAGATTCTCGGTCTTGTCACAAGGTTTTGTCAAACTTGTTTAGTCGTTGAGAAAATGGAATTGACTCGAGAAAATTCAAGAGCAATGATTTATTATGACTTTCGAAGTGGTTTAACACAAAAACAGTGTGTTGACCGGATGATTTCTGCATTTGGTGATGAAGCCCCATCCAAAACCACAATTTATCGCTGGTTTACTGAATTTCAACGTGGACGTGTCAAGCTCAGTGATGATCCCCGTCAAGGTCGTCCAAAACCTGCAGTCACCCAAGAAAACGTTGATGCTGTGCGTTGAGCTGATTGAGGAAGATCGACATGTGACATACAGCGAAATTCAGGCAACTTTAGACATTGGCATGAGTCAAATACAAATAATCTTGCATGAACAATTAGGTGTAAAAAAGTTGTTTTGCCGATGGATACCGCATTCGCTCTTTGAAGAGCAAAAAGCGGCTCGCGTTACTTGGTGCGTCAGAACTCTCGAAAGATTCCAGGCAGGATCCTCAAATGCTGTATACAACATCGTATCAGGTGACGAATCCTGGATATCCGCGTACGAACCCGAAACAAAAAAACCAGTCACGAGTTTGGGTGTTCGAAAATGAGTTAAAGCCAACAAAAATTGTTCGTTCACGGAGTATTGCAAAAAAAATGGTGGCCACGTTTGTCTTCAAAACCGGCCATGTTGCGACTATTCCTCTTGAGGGACAAAGAACGGTTAATGCAGAATGGTATGGTAGCATTTGTTTGCCACAGGTCGTTTCTGAACTCCGTAAAGAGAACTGCAACCGCCGCATCATCCTCCATCACGACAATGCGAGTTCTCACACCGCGCATAGAACAAAAGAGTTTTTAGAGCAAGAAAACATAGAATTATTAGACCATCTGCCGTACAGTACGTGCCCGACCTAAGCCCTAATGATTTCTATACTTTCCCAAAAATAAAGAATAAATTGCGTGGTCAGAGATTTTCATCACCTGAAGAAGCTGTGGACGCCTAAAAAACGGCCATTTTGGATACCCCAACTTCCGAATGGAATGGTTGCTTCAATGTTTGGTTCCATCGTATGGAAAAATGTGTCAAATTTCGCGGAGAATACTTCGAAAAGCAATAAATACATTTTTAAATAGTAATGTTGTGTCACTTCCTTGATTCATTCCTTCCATTTAATTTAGGCCTACAAAAAAGTCCGCGACAATATATATCTATCTCATAAGAATAACATACTATATCCATTTTATTACTTTAAAAAAACCATCAATTATAAAGCGGTAATTTGAAGGCTATTTACACAAATATGCTATTAATCCTTATATTTTTTACTACGTTAGTTGCCTTCAGCATTTAATGAAGATTATTTTGTTCATTTACACCTTGAAAATCAAATGAATATTTTACGAGTTATTGCAAAAAATAAAGCGCAAAGTAATTAATTTCGTGTAAATATAATTCTACCGGGCAGGCGTAGGTAGGTACTGGAGAGCGGAGAATTACCTAATCAATGAATTTGGAAAATGTTAATACATTATTGTGAATGTGAAATAAATAAACAACGGGATTAAATGGGTACCACGGGGTTCGAAGTATGTCACGGGCGAAGCTGGGCGGGACAGCTAGTAAAGAATAAAATAAAATAAAAAAGTTAAAGTTAAGTCGCGAGCTTAGGGTTTTCCTGTAGAGCATACATGAAGATACCTGACCGCATCCAGCCATGAAGGAGCACTAGATGCTACTAGATTGTTCTAGTCTTCTAAAATGCCTTAAAAGGTTTTACATAAAAAAAAACCTTACCTAACCTTTTTTTACCTTGAGTGTAAAATATCATCTCTGGTATCGCAAAGGTTCATAGACTACTTTCGATTGGTCGTGTGCTTGTTTACCACCTTATTGGTAAGTATATAAAGGCCAATATTTAGGTCACTCAAGTGTGGAGAGTTTTGATGTGACCGTCATTATGTGCTGAAATGAGACGAATTTAAATTCGAATCCGCGATTGAATGAAATGAATGTTAAAATTAACTGAATGAAGAAAATTAATATTGCGCCTAATAAAATTAGTGAGCTTCAATTTGTAATATATAATTATAATAGTACTAGATGACGCCCACGTGGAGATGTTTTCCTGTTCCCGTTTCCTACAGGAATTTGTTCCCGGGATAAAAAGTAGCCTATGGGTTATTCTGATGTATAAGCTAATTGTAAAGTTTCATCAAAATCCATTCGGTAGTTTTTGTGTGAAAGATTAACAAACCTACATCCATGTATCAATCCATATATCAATATTTTATCAAAAGCTTGTTCACAAGCACGTTCTTGTCTGTTCTTTACGTGACTGATATCAAGGACGACCGTTATATGCGACAGATTACATTTTATCGTAGAAGTTTTTTTGTATTACTTAATTAAGAATCTTCTTTGTCACTACTTCCTAATCTTATTAAGTCATAACAACAACATTTTAAAGGCCTGAAAAGCATTTATACGTAAATTAAAAAGAACTTTTAAGGCACATAATTTCTAAAGAAGTGCTTTGTGTAATATTAGATTTAATTCTAGAGTTGAATAACAGCCTCGTTCTCATTATTTTATTCTTCAAACTTGTTTTTTAACTGTAACAATATTATAAAAATTATATCAGTTGCTCATCTACACCGGACGGAGGCGAAAGATATACCTCGTTAGTGTTCCCTGCGCACAGTACCTTGTCCTGCACAGGGTACTGTGCGCAGGGAACACTAACGAGGTATGTACAGGGGTACTTAGGAGCTCCACAATGATCCAATCAAACCTCACCGGCAACAAAGTAGAGTCCCATTTCTGAGCGTCCGTTTTGCCGAGCCGCAGTGTCTTCACCTCTGGCTATCTTATGACTCGGTAGAGGCGCATCGGAACACGATGGTTATTTGTTGCTACTCTCATCTCTCTTTAGGGCTGAGAGACCTACATAAAATCGCCCTGCAGTTCTGGCGGCGAAATTCTCGTCGCTGTTCCAACGCGTATGACATTTGACAGAGGAACATGGATATTGCTTAGCCGTCTATTTTTAAGGAGTTTGGAGAACAGACGGCGATCTTATCAAAATAAGTAACACACATCTTCTCATAACAGTCAATCCAAGCGTATTCCAGACTTCAAAATTTCCAGAGACAGAGAGAAACCGCAATGAATAATTTTGAAACGTTCTGGACCTCGACATAGGAGACCGATAGAACATTTTATCTATTTATATAAGAGTTCAAAGTGTCCCGAAGCATTGTAGTGATAAGATACCGCTGTGGCTAATATTGTCAGTGACCCCGCGTTATCGCACAAGATATGGGTCAGAGCTTCTGTAACGTTAGGAACTTATTTCGGCATTGTTATGAACATTAACCTATTACGTGAAACAGGAATATGCAGCCACAACCTGCGTTTGTCTATTTCAACACGGCAGTGGGCTCAACACCTATTACGTGGGAAAGGAATGCACATGGTGAAAAGTAGGCATATAATATGCCTCGGCCACCCCTTCGGGGATAAGGTGAGATAGATAAATAATAATTTAACTTCACGATCGTCTGTGAGGTTGCGCGAAAAGAAATCTAACTCCCTATCATTAATGAAATTATCGTCAATATCTTTCCAGTTGGTCTGAAGAAAACCAAACAAACAAACGTACACTAAAATATGCATGTATAAGCATTATATGGCCATACATGACTTTATATCAATGGCTAATAAGTACTGTCCAAGTTAAATATAATCTGAACAATTTTACCATCAGATACGTATTCGAATACCTATCTATATGCACTTTTTTTTCATCTTTATTCATTATTTCAAGCGTTAGTCCCGGTTACATCAAAACTCTGCCACCCCTTCGGGGATAAGGCGTGATGGATATTTATTATGATATTACCAAGTTCAGTTAGACTTAATAACAGAAATAGCATTTGGCAATCTCTTAATGAAAATAAGAAGATTTTAGAGAAATTTTAGTTTAGTGGTCTCAACAACAGAATTAGCACCATTATGTATGTAACAAATGTAATTCCCATCGATTACTGAGATTACTGATTAGGAAAAATGCTTTCTGTATATATATAATTCAAAGTCACTATGTACAGGTATATAACTTGCTCATATTATATTAAACAAATCTAACCTATACTCGTACAGTGCTAATACCTTAGCTTACATAATTCTCTTGAGGAATATACGTATAGCGAGATCGCGGTACTCAAGGGTCAAGTACTGGCAGAGGGCGCTCTCCAGCTTTTGAGAGAGCCTACTCTAAAAATTGTTATACCTTTTAGGCAGAAACTCATGGAACCATCAAATCACAAATTACACTGTTATTGAAGATTTTGACGTTATAAATAAAACTTCGCATTGAAAGTTGAAGAGTCGCCTTGTAAACACGGCTTTCAATTATTGTATTTGCAAATTTTATACTAACTATAAAGACTTCAATGCCGATTATAATACCTACAGTGAGAGATTACAGCTTGTTTCGATTCGGTTCTAGTAGCTAAAGGCTTACAGTATTGCCCTGGTTAGGCAAATGTTCAAGTTGTTCTGAACTAAGTCGATTTTTCACTTTAATAAAATATCAACTGTTTTTTCTGAAGTGTAATACAATTTCAGTAGTCTAGATCGGTCTAAATAGACCTTGTTACTTATGAAACCCTTGATTAGAATCCCAAGATTCGTATTCCTAAAAGTCATGAAACCATCGGCACGCATGTCTTCCTCTAGTCTATGATATATCAAGCCATAGCTTTATTGATATACCCTTCTGTCATGCTGCAAGGCGGAGACTGCGGTCATATACTCTTGTTTGTCCCAAAACTCCTCCGTCTCCTGTGGATTATTTACAATGTCATGAACTCGCGCAATCCATCGTCGTGATCCACTAGAAGAGCTTTTCATCTAAACACAAACTTTTGCTAAGATTCTTTATATTTTCACGTGTAACTAAAACGTCAATATTTTCAGTCGGTTATCAGATAGGCCATGACTTTTTTATTATAATTGTAATAAAAAAGATAAAATAAAACGAATTGCAAGAAGTTGTTAATATCATCGTCCCTTTCTATTGATCCTTTTCTCAATCACGACTTATCCCCGAAAGGATGCCAGAGCCATACTATACTCCTACATTTCACCGTGTACATTCCTGTCCCACGTAAGAGATGGTGAAAGGAGTTCTGTTGATCTATGGATACAATTAATACATACATGAATTAATGTATAGCAAAAGCGAATCTGTACTTGTATCGTGAAGACCTTTAAATATATACATTGAAATAGATACTATTGTTGATATTTATAACAAACTCAAATGTTATGAAAGCAACAAGGTTGTAATCTGTAGGATCACTTCAACATTTTAGTCTCAAATACCTGTTACTATGTGTTTGTGAATAAATGTCTAAAAAAAAACTAATATGGCAAGGCTTGATAGGCAAATTACCGATTTGATTTAAGTAACATATACAGAGGCAAGGCCATTTGTGCGATATCTAATTAATTTAAGTATAGCCAACATGATAAATTATATTAAATATCGATACTACCATTAAAGTGATTACCAACAAGTGTAGTCGACATTTTCCATGAAATAAGAAATATGTCGTCAGCTTTCTGCGAAGGAATCGAAAACGATTAGTAAATGTTGAATAAGTACTTAGGAATATGAGTTTATGCGACAAATTCGGTATATTTACTACATAGTATATGTATGTGGTTGTTACATATAACAATTAAATGTATACAGTTAGTTTGTGTGTTGCATAAGAGTTCAAATTTTGGTTTTTAAGGTTAATGACTAGAAGGCGTTGCCGATGTCTAATGCCTTAATGAATTGAAGGATGGGTGACCACTTTGTGGTATAGTCATTTACGAGAGTTTCCGTACTTCGTAAGACATGCTAAGCCGTTGGTCCCAGTTGCCAGTAACATGACAGTCGCTAAGCTAATTGGAAGGCCTTATGAGCTGCTTCAATAATTTCAACAGCAGGTCGCCACAAACTGCGCTTGCCCATTTTAATACAGCAATAGGCTCAGGAGTATCACGATCTGTTACGTGAAACAAAAATGCACACATTAAAATGTGGGCGTACAATATGCGTCTGCCACCCCTTTGAGGATAAAGGCGTGATTGATAGGTTCTCAATATTGGTATAATTGCTTTCGTCGCAATATAAAAGCAAGCTTCAACAAAACAAACAAAATTGTTTATGTTTCATTAATATTCATAATACACTCTGTTTTTGCTTATTTTATGGCCCATGCTATTTGTAGTTATATTCAAGGCATGCAAATATTATGTTAGATACAATCTATCGATAAAATCTTCCCTAAAAACAAGACTACATAATTTTATCGATAAAACGAAACGTATCATCGCATCGATTCCAATCGTTAAAATATTCGTAATTCAGTCGTTCTTTAGTACGGTACGTATGTAAAGTGGATTCGTTAATTGAAAATTAAATACGAAAATCAAGCCTACACTCATCCTTCATCAACTGCCGACAGCATTTGGGGATCAAACGAATATGAAATTTTTATATTACGACTTTTCAGATTGCTGGTTACGACACGACTTTTCATCATCATCTACGAGCTTGTCTAAGTTGCGACTCTCGACACACGGACTCCGCTTTCCTACTCTTTTTCCACGAGTCTCGGACTCGTCTCATTGTTGGATGGCACGCAAATCATCTCTTACGACATCATTATGCTTGTATATTGCTGTTTTTTTATTTATTTCATGACTAATATTATTTTAAAGCTCATATGGGGGAGAGGGGAGGCTCCCCCCATTAGCTCTTGTGATAGGTTAGAGTGGAGCATTGACATTAAGGAATCACAGATATTGAGCGTCATGATCACGGAGTATAAAATATCGGATCCTCACGCGTGACAGTGTACATGGTAAATATCACGAAAATCAATATTTTATTTACTTATGTGAAAGACCACGATAGTTTAAATTCTTATAATGTATTCTTGTAGATTAATAGTAGTACACGACTCTTTTCTAATGAAGAAGTTTTCACAGAAACTGTCTTTCAGCTTGGTGCGATTCTAGTAAACATTACTCTAAGGTCCGTATTCCAGAACGCTGCTCAATACTTAATCAACGCTTGAGGCTAGATATTGCCTTATAAAATCTACTCTCAAGCGCCGATTCAGTATTGAGAAACGTTCTGGAATACGGCCCTAAGAAAAGTGTCTCTCAGCTTGGTTCAATCCTTGTATATGATATGAACTATTCGTTTTTTTTATTACATGAACGATTACTTATACGAACACTGTACCCGCACCCGAAACGAACAACCACATCGAGTTTATGCATTAAGCATGCGTGAGCAGCCTCGAAAAATTAATAGCTCCACTTTTGTCACCATCATTTTTCTATCCCTGGCCTAGCTGGTGAGAAAAAATTACACAAGGCCAACCAACGTTATCGATCACATTGGCAGCTAGTCTTGAAATTTCTTTATATAAAACCAAATGTTACTTTCCCACGAAATCTATTCATGATATACACGAGTGTGTCCGTTCGTCATACGAGTTTAAGCTGGATCGTGCGGGACTATAACGTTCTATCAAGCGATTAGTTGGAAACAAATGGGCGTACCGCGCACTATCATCTAATAAATAGGCTAAAATGAGCGTGTGAAGAGATTAGTTTTGCTTCTGCTCGACACTTCGTCCAGGAAACAAAGAACTTTTACAACTGTCTCCATGTGAGACTCAATTCATAATAATCTTCAATTTCTTCTCAATTTAAAACTTCTTCGTTTTACTCATACACCCTGTTCTGTCAGTCTACTTGCATTTATCCTCTGAAATATATTATACAAGATGACTTCGAACTCCCGTCGCACCTATTTAATACCGTCGCTTATAAATTCTACAATAATGCATAAAAAATTGCCCGATTTGTTGACATTTATGACTACTTCTCCGCTCTCCAGGGTAGTAGCGTGATGATATATAGCCTATCTTTCAAGTATTATCAAACTGCACACGGTGTGCCAGTTATGATTAAAATTAGTTAAGTAGTTTATGTGTCCATCGCGAACAAACAAAGTGACACGTAATTTATATATATTAAGATTTTCTAATGAGATTAAAAAAGTTATGTTTGACATATCCAACAATATTATTTTATTTGTTACTAATTATAAACAAGCAAGCAAGCAAGTGGATTCACAACTGCCGCTTAACATACGACACAGACTTGGGTCCACGTACATTTTTATTGAGGAATGAGCACTTACAGTTTTTCCAACAGTTTGGGCTTTTTCAAAAGGAAGATCATTCTTTTTCACCATCATTCATCAACATTTCGCAAATTAAACATTTTTGGGAATTCAACATTTTGCAAATTCAACATTTTGCAAATTCAACATTTCGCAAATTCAATATTTTTGGGAATTCAACATTTTGCAAATTCAACATTTTGCAAATTCAGCATTTTGCAAATTCAACATTTCGCAAATTCAATATTTTTGGGAATTCAACATTTTGCAAATTCAACATTTCGCAAATTCAATATTTTTGGGAATTCAACATTTTGCAAATTCAACATTTTGCAAATTCAACATTTTGCAAATTCAGCATTTTGCAAATTCAACATTTCGCAAATTCAATATTTTTGGGAATTCAACATTTGGCAAATTCAACATTTTGCAAATTCAGCATTTTGCAAATTGAACATTTCGCAAATTCAATATTTTTGGGAATTCAACATTTTGCAAATTCTGCATTTTGCAATTTTAACATTTCGCAAATTCAATATTTTTGGGAATTCAACATTTTGCAAATTCAACATTATGGGCCGGAACGAAAGTTTTTAGAAGGCAATAGGATTGGCATCTACGAAACAGGTTGCAATGGCTACTTTGATAATGTGGACAGTTTGTCACATCCATGTTTGTGTGTGACTGCAGCCACAGATCATCCAACCATTCATTCATCTATGCATGAAGCGCAACGTTACCGCTTACTTCTCTGTCCTAGCTTTTAAGGGTGCCCTTTCGATCGCATTTTTTTTTCAGCATAATGTAATTTGGCATAACAGTTTCAGCATAGAAGAAGTTAGTTAGTTTTTTTTTTTTAGTTTCAGCTTAAAGTTTTCTCGCATAAATTATGATAAGCAGAGTGTTATAAACGCATAATGGTTTTATTGGCATAACGTCAACTTACTCTAATTTTTTATCATAATTTTAATCAGCATAAATGTAAAGGGTATAAATGTTATACGCCTAAAGATAATTTATCATAAAATACAAAACGAATAATAAATAAATGAATAATAATTTGACTAAGAATATTTAAGAAATGTTAGTTTGTTATGACACCATTGTAAATAATCATTTCACTCATAGCCAAGTTTTTAAGCTGTAACATATAAAACGATATTTTAAGTGTTAATTTTTTTAGACTAGTCTCGAGCAAAGTCGTAAATAGGTACGACGACGAGCGAAGCGAGGAGGAGTGTTAGGTCACAACGCGCGAGCTGAGCGAGCGTAGCGAGCGGGCTGCGGCAGCGGCCGGCGATGCGCCATAATAGAATCGCTCGTTTTAATCTAACTACTTTCTTTTTGTATTTTATTTATATATTTTATATATAAGTGTTGAAATTTTGAACTTCAGTATAGTGTCTATCGACATTTTTAATCAGTGGGCATTTCAATCTTAGACAGTTCAAGCTTAGATATAAAAATAAAAATATGTACTCGTTAACATTATGGTATTCTATATGTATGGCTTGTAATCTTTATGCGAGGGTGAGTGATATGCCAATAAATGTTATGATTAGTAATCGTTATTGTAAAAAAAAAATGCGTAAACATTTTATGCGGGTATATCATTATTATAAAAAAGTTATGGGAAAATAAAGTATGCCTAATTATTTATTCTGTTTGAACGTTATGCGAAACGAAGAGTATGCCAAAAAACGTTATGCCTCAATAGTTATGCCTCTAAAATTTATGCAACCCAATACGGACCCGCTTTTAACATAACTTGTGAATAAACAAATTATTTCCTACTTCCGAAGTTAGGTAACAACCCGAACCGAATGTCAAGTGTGACGTGACTAACAAGCTGTTTACTCTGTCGTCATTCGTCACAGACTGCTTAACGAACCAACAAACGTCACATAACCTGATATTAAACGGCGCGGTTGCCCTGTCAAGGTGTTTCCGGAATTGTCAGCGATAAGGACGAGCATTGTCTGCTCGAACACAAGTTACTTAGTTGTATGAATTACTAGATGACCCCCACAACTTCGCCCGTGGAATATTTCGACTTCCCGGCGCACCTATTTAATCCCGCCGCTTATAAATTCTACAACGATGCATAAAAATTTTCCCGATTTGTCGACATTTATGGCTACTGCTCGGCTCCCTAGTGTAGTAGCGTAATAATATATAGCCTATAGCCTTCCTCGATAAATGGGCTATCTAACACAAAAAGAATTTTTCAAATCCGACCAGTAGTTACTGAGATTAGCGCGTTCAACCAAACAAACATACTCTTCGTATAGATTAAGCGTCTGACGCATCTACTTAGGAGCCATTCATTTATTACGACGATCTAGGGGAAATGAAGCGCTCATGGCCCCGCGGACTCAGTGTTCTGTAAACGATCACTGAGATACGCAACTTTCACTATGGCTGGTCCTCGGATGGGTGACCACTTTGTGGCATTTACATTTGCGAGCGTTTCCGTGCTTCGGAAGGCACGTTAAGCCGTTGGTCCCGGATGCCAGTAAAATGGCAGTCGTTAAGTCTGGTGGAAGGCCTTATGGGCGGCTTGAAAAAGTTCAACAGCAGGTAGCCACAACCTGCGTCTGTCTATTTCAACACGGCAATGGGCTCACCACCTATTACGTGGGACAGGAATCCACGGTGAAAAGTGGGCATATAATATGCCTCTGCCACCCCTTCGGGGATAAGGCGTGATGGATATTTATTAATTTTTTTTTATCTAGGGGGTAAGGGAGGTCGATCATGTCTTATTTTTCCTTATAAGGGGGTGGAAGGGACTCTAGATAGTTCTTACGTAAGATCACAAATGTGCGCAAAGTTAAAATTATAGTAAAGATTTAGAAGCAACACCTGTTATTAGAGATGTTCCAGTTGCAGATCCACTTTTCGAACCCTAGCAAAATTAGTCTTATGTAATAAATGAATGGTCCCTTACTGCCGGACGAGGCTCAATCGCAGGTCAATCAATCAATAGAAGCAATCGATTTATTGATTGCTCGAATTATTGCTCGACTTTGACAAAGTTAGGTTAAGCAAAAGTCGCACCCAACGACAAAGAAACAGAATCAGTTGATTACATGAAAAAAAAAACAGTCACTAGGTTCCAATATACTCGTAAGCATGCCCATTGTAAAATTACTCAGTGAAGAGATCTCTTCTTCACCTTCTCCAAATCCAAATCCTACCCGGATTTTGTTTAGCTGAGATCCGCCTTAATTGGCTGCAAAGTTTTGGTTTGGTGTTTTATTTTCAGCATTTTTGGGAGAAACTGCCGTTTGACCAACCAACCCCGTAAATGTCGTAACCTCGCCTGTTGATCAGTAGGTCCACGACAAGCAGGTGAGGTAACTTGGGCCCCGGCGATATTGATGGGGCCCCAGGTTACTTGGTAGTATGAAACATTAAGAATCTTTGCACCTTACTGAAGGTAGAGGCTCAATCGCAGGTGTCCGTTATGAAGTTAGGTTCGGCAGCAGCTTCCATTAACTAAGGAACAGAATCAGTAGATTGACAGTGTCTGTTTTCTTTCCCATGAGTATAATAATGAAATTACCCTGTGAAATAACCTTGTGTTGTTTTAATTCGATTTCAATAACCTAGGTAAGACATTAAACCACCAATAAACTATTGTCACTAAAGTAAAAAATTCAACAGTTTATCCATGGTAGCGATTTATGTTTAACTGAAGATAGAATATTGAAACCGGCCATTAAACAAAGGAAAGAAGTCTTTAATCCCACACGACTTGTATAATCATTGTTTTTATTGTATATATTTTTTAAACTGCTGTGTTGCTCTTGGTTTACTTGCGTATTTCATCTGGGTGGAATATGGGCAGTTTTTTTCCTGTAGTTCACAGGAAATTCGAATCCGAGACATGAGCAATGGCAGTCCCAGGCAGGCACAAAGCCTCAAACAATACTGTTCCGAGTACATAGGGACAAAGTTCATTTTGCATTTAACTTATCAACGGATCATGCAGCTCTCGCCGTTGTATCATAGAGGACTGGTTACAGACGAATTTTTTTTTAAACTTTTTTTATCACGTGCCGACTAACATCATTTTTAAATTACTACTCGCCACATCACGATCATGGCGTTTTTGAGTTGACCTAACACGTTTTTTTTTCATAGCACCACAAAAATGAACACGGAATTTACTGATTCGTGATCTCCTTACTAATATTATACCTGCCTATTGATTAATTTGCACAATTATATTTTTTACTAGTAGGAACCATAAACTGTTAATTGTTTTTTATTAGTATTCTATCCAGAGACACACGCGAAATGCCGCCATTACTGGCGTGTCTTGTGAGAAGTATTATTATCAATTAGGACAGGACTTGCGTATGAACTTTTTGACGTAGGGGGATTTTTAAATTTTAATTTATCATAATTTTAGTAACTCGATATATTCAGAAAATTTCTTGTTATCAACGTATTTCAAAACACAAGGTCGTATCAATTAATCTCAAATTTTTGACTTTGTGACTTTTCCTCCAAGTCTATCTAACTATTTATTTACCGATCTAAAAAATAAATCTTGTTTAATCAAGTGACCATACTGCCCGTTTGGTCTCATGTTATTTATTTCTGTGGACAAAAGAAATTATGTATTTTATTTTCATTATTTCTATCGATGGACGCCGCGACACGCTCACCCCTATGTTCAGCCATGGCTACGTAAAGACAGAAACTTAACTATCTTCACGCTGTATCCCTGACGGGGTAGTCAGAGAGCACGGATCGCCATTAATTATATTCTTCGTCATTCGTTCCTCACTCATTCGTTTAACGTGTACAAATCAACGAAGCACGCCCTTTTCTAGGTTAACGCTGACACTTTCATTAAAACCCCCATACTGCGTATCACTTCGATACGTATTCAGGTCAGCCAATAACCTAAAGTACTCCATAAAAGAGAAATTCTAAAAAGAAAATGCCTTGTACTTGGGGTACACTATCTTATCACTGATAAACCCTCACGCACTATTAAAGTATTCTAGAATATCTAAAGCTCCTTAAACGCGCTCTCGATTTGAGTGCCATTAAAACTTTCATTCGTGCCGCTCTATACCCTTTTAACCTTTAAGCATCTATTCTACCTCATTCAAATCTTGAGCGTTTCTATACATCCCTTAGTAATTAAATGCCGTGCAAGCATTTTTCGACCTAGCTTTAAAACCATTCTGTAAGTACTCTCGCAGAGGTAGGTACTACCTTGATTAATTACCTCGGTATTATGGCGTCGGCTACGTGACCGCGAATATTTTAGTGGCTGAGCCCCATCTTAAATCTATGGACTGGGCGTGAGACTGTAATTCAACCGGAGTCGAACTATCCCGAAATAGACGCGCAAGTACAAATGTTTGGTTAGTATGTATTTATGAATACTGGGATACCCAGACGTGCATGCAATTGATGATACGATTAGTGAATCTGAAGGAAGTGAAAGAAGTATGCAAGCTATGCTAGGGATCTGTCTTATTCGACTACCTCGTCAAGGATTTAGCATACATAACAGGCGAAAGATTCTTTTGATTCTAATGAATCTATTGGTATTCTTCATGAAAAATGAACCATATTTATTAACATTTCTCCGATGTCAGTAATAAGCGTCTCAGCGTCAATATCTGTTACTCAAAAATTTTCTTGATGTAGCCCCAAAACCGCGTTTAATAGTTTAAATAAGGGTTTTGAAGTGAAAGTTCTTTATCGACGTATGAGAGAAATTTCAAGTTGTAAAAAAAAACGTCACGTTTTCGGTTACGCGCCATGTTGTTTTGAAGTGAAACTTCTTTATCGACGTAAGTGAAACTTCTTCATCGACGTATGCGTAAGCCGTATCTACCCAATTTTTGTGAAGTTGTAAATAGTAGAAAAATTATATGTCCTAAAGAAGTTTTACTTCTTTCCTGTGTACTCTAGTACACACACACTTTTTTCTTATATACTTTCTTTATCTTCTCGCCTGTTATTTATACTTCAGCAGACCTAAAAACCCCACTACAGGCACCTTCCAGAATCCAGATGTAATCCTATTAACAAATTATGTATTCATTCATTATGTGCATGCTCACCACCTATTACGTGGGACAGGAATCCACACGGTGAAAAGTGGGCATATAATATGCCTCTGCCACCCCTTCGGGGATAAGGCGTGATGGATATTTATTTATTTTTATTTTATGTGCATGCATGAAACGCCTTTTTATCGTCCACAGAAGACTGTATAATTCGACGGAAACCTTACAAAGCATATCGATCGGAATATGTTTCACCATAATTAGATATCAATAAGTACTTTGCCGTATGAAATTCAATAAATATGTTCGTCATGTCATATACATTTGAACAGGGGACCAAGTCTACTATTTCAATCGCGTCAAAAAAGAATCGTCATCGTCGCTCAATAGAAAGCCACCGGTACAAATTTGATTATTTTTCGTAGTCTACTAATACAATTGTACTCCAATAGACTTCTATCGGTCGGCCGATGAGTTCTTCTAACACGTACCGTGCCAATGGCCGCTAGTCAGTTGCATTTTTGATAGTCTACTAACATTTTGACAGCTAAAAACAGCGATTCTGGTTCTATTCTACAACTTGTCAATAGTAGACTCCGCCCCCAGATATTGTGAATCATTAGCGGATGCCCCGCGGTTACACCTTCGTAGTACCCGTTTCAGTGGAAATACGAGGACAAAATGTAGCCTCAGTTACTCCTTATAACATCAGCTATCTGCCTCTATATGTATACGAGTATGTAGGTATACTTTCTTATGCATTTTGTGAAAAGCTGTTGATTTGGTATTACAAACAGACATGAGTAACCAGCTATGTCCCGCGTCTTCACCTGTGATATGCTTCGAACCCTAGTGACACCCATTGATACCCGTCTTGACATTTATCAGTACTGCTCCGCTCTCTTAGTAGCGTGATGATAAATGGGCTATCTAAAACAGATTTTTTTAATTCAGACCTGAGATTTTCCCGATTTTAGCACGTTCAACCAAACAAACAAACTCTTCAGCTTTATAATATTAGTGTAGATACGTAAGTGCCTACATAGATTGTACCAAGTATGCTTGAAATCCTGTAGAGAGCATTAGATATTCGTAGAGGCACAATATGAATGATTCATAGGGTAATCTCTCAAGACACCCTCTGTACATTGCTGTGATTTATTTAATGGAACATACCATTCGGAATTTTTATGATGTGAAAGAGTCCCTGCAAGATCTCAGAGGTCTAAAGCTCATCTGCTCAGCTGTTAAAAATATTACTTTGATCACTCTGATTCTGTTCTAATGTGGTCAACTAAGTTTTAGTGTTAAGGTGAGCAGTATGATGTAGAGATAGCATAGAGGGTGTGTGATGGGTTTCTCTCCCTTCCCTTACCGTAACCTCCTTTTATGTCGTTCTACAGTGAATTTTCGCCGTGTAGTGCGTTGTTCTAATTATCCTCGATTCTGTTAATTATTTGAAACCTTTTATTTTCCTTAACTTATATGGATGCTTTAACAAAGTAAGATAACATCAACTATAATGTAGGACTAAGAAAATAATATCTAATATTCAATTTTTATTTTATTTAACGTCTAAAATTATTTTTCTGTAACAATTATATGAGATTCACACAGACTACTAAAATCCAGTCTATATTCCCACGGGAACTACAATTTATGATCAATAAAAATCGACTATGTAAGTCAATGTTTTATGGTTTATCGTAAACCGATTGCAAAGTACCACAATAGGCAGTAAACGTTTGCCTAAACAATGGTGGTTACATTCGTCACAACACTTACATAAAAGCAATGAATAAAAAGTATTTCGTAAGTAGAAAATGTATTTATGCAACGCTTTCGATACTGTCAATAACATTGTCACTGGGAAATTAAAATGAACCAATGTGAGTATTATAATTTGAATAGGTATAGGAATGAAAACTGAAACAGAGGATGAAAAGACAATACGATGTTGCTCCAAACAATAGCTTTCAAATGTCTCTCAAGCTCGATAAAGACACTTGGGTTTATGCTAACAGGTAATCTTGGGCCCGATTATTTTAGTGGGCGTCCTAAAAATACAAGATTTGTTTTCGTGCATCAATAAAATTTTATAACAAAGCAAATTGAAAAGGGTTGTGTACCTTTTAGTTGTTTCAATTTAGTTGCATTACTCCGTATTGTAACAATCTTTTTATTTAGAAGCAGTTTATATTTGGTCCCATCTAAATGTACTGAATGTACTATCTATACTAATATGTATATAAAATCTACTATCTGTACGACTGATAATTGCGCACAAACGATAAAGGATTATAATATTTGTTGAAACCACTTCCATAACTTTACAAACGCGTCTCTCTCCAACTTCAGCTATTTATCAAACTTGGCTAAAACGGTATATATTTACTTAACCGTCCATATTGTTTTCATGCTCCATTTAGAAGTTCTTGTAAATATTTGAGTGGTATGTTCGTGTTGAAAACAACTGCCGTATATATATTTTGAGTTCGTTATTCTAAAATCAAAATAAGGTTTTACGCCGCGAATGGGCTGTTTAGATTAGATGTTTATGATTACGTTATATTTATGGTTACAAAAAACTGGACCTTTAATATTGCCTATTCATAATAGTAACAGAGGTAATTTAACGGTAGGTGATTCGTGCGAATGTAGAGGGTAGAAGGAGTCAGGGTAAGACCACGTGAGCAGATTGCTCAAAAACGGAAATGTCAAAAGTACTCGGATACCTAGACGTGCGTTGATGAAACTGTAAGAAGCGAAAGAAGTATGCAGGGATCGCGAAGTCTGGCGATCTGTCCTCTCTGACTACCCCGTCAGGGATATAGCGTGAAGATAGTTAAGTGAATCGTTTCGTCGTGAACTCAAATGTAATAAAGTTGGAAACAGACAACAATTACACTTGACCAGGGCGGGGCAATACTGTTTTTCCTTGTAGAATTCTTCACGATAAAAAATACTGATGTTGAATCTAATAATCCTCTCTTATGAAATGATAATGAAATAAAATGAAAATATCTTTATTCAAGTAGGTCACAAAGTGACTCTTATGAACCCCAAGATTATTGTTTCTACATTTAAATTATCTTTTACTCCTGCTGTGCAATTCACAAATCTCGGATCCAAATCCGCTACGGCGCAAATGTCATCGATATTCATAGAACTCAAATATCAATGACATTTGCGCAGTAGCTGCTTTGGATCCGAGATTTGTGAATTGCATACTGGTTACATCAAGTTTGCTTTGTCTTTGAAAAGAGTGCAGCTGGGACTTTATACTGAGAAAAAAAACAATAAGCTTCTTTTATAAAAAAAATAATTGAAACTAAACATATTATCTTTTGTTGTAGGCATACGAGAGGCGGTTTCCCAGTTGCCCCCAGATTCCTGTGGTGATAGAATGCGTCATTACCGACGACAGCTGGACGCCAGACAACTCGCAGCGGGAGACGACCAGACGTTGTCAGCTCAACGTCGAGGCACCATATCTTCTCAAAAAGGTAACTTAGGTGTTTGAATTTTGATGTATTTTGATCACTAGCCGGTTTTCGATATCTAATCGAACGATACCTTTACTATCTGTCAAAAAGGTTGACCTCAGAAAGCTTTCAAAGATAATATGATAGAATTTTCAGTTAAAAACTATCTACAGGAATTGATGTTTTGTATGATAATCTGTTTTAGGTATTTGAGAGTCGAAAAAAATATTTGCGTGATCCACAAATATAAGTTTTGGAGTTTAGGTTTTTTCTATGTATAATATGTATGTATTTAAAATATATATAAGTATGTATGTATGTTTATTAGTTGTATAGAGCCCATAACACAAGCTTAAATTATATTAGGCTTACTTTGTGCTAGACGGCGCTGTGTAAAACGAAATGTTTTACACTATTTATTTATTTCTTGAAAAATTAAATAAAAATCTGACAGTTGCCGCTTAATTTCATAATCATGTGACATGAATGAATGGATGTAATTGAATTATTTATTCGGCCCGCAATAAAAGTTCCCAATTACAAAGATACGGTATACAATGATACACTGGGCAACATAAACTTACAATGTGTGTAAGAAAATGTCATTTACTTATACTAGCGACACGCTATGATGGCCGTTTTGACATATTACAATAGTGACAATATTTTACTTTTTTACATAAGTACTCTGTTTTCTACCGTAGTATAAATAAATAAATATATTGTATATACCTTTACTATCTGTCAAAAAGGTTGACCTCAGAAAGCTTTCAAAGATAATATGATAGAATTTTCAGTTAAAAACTATCTACAGGAATTGATGTTTTGTATGATAATCTGTTTTAGGTATTTGAGAGTCGAAAAAAATATTTGCGTGATCCACAAATATAAGTTTTGGAGTTTAGGTTTTTTCTATGTATAATATGTATGTATTTAAAATATATATAAGTATGTATGTATGTTTATTAGTTGTATAGAGCCCATAACACAAGCTTAAATTATATTAGGCTTACTTTGTGCTAGACGGCGCTGTGTAAAACGAAATGTTTTACACTATTTATTTATTTCTTGAAAAATTAAATAAAAATCTGACAGTTGCCGTTTAATTTCATAATCATGTGACATGAATGAATGGATGTAATTGAATTATTTATTCGGCCCGCAATAAAAGTTCCCAATTACAAAGATACGGTATACAATGATACACTGGGCAACATAAACTTACAATGTGTGTAAGAAAATGTCATTTACTTATACTAGCGACACGCTATGATGGCCGTTTTGACATATTACAATAGTGACAATATTTTACTTTTTTACATAAGTACTCTGTTTTCTACCGTAGTATAAATAAATAAATATATTGTAGGACACTTTTCACACAGCGCCATGTAGCCCAAAGTAAGCTAATATTAGCTTGTGTAATGGGATCTAGATAACTGATAAACATATCTATATATATTAAATACATACATATTATACATAGGAAACACCCAAACTCCGAAACACACATTTGTGGATCACACAAATATTTGTTCAGACCCGGGAATCGAACCCGGGACCTCTTGCGTAGTAGTCGGACACACTCCCACCGCGCCACAGAGGCAGTAGAATAAATACCCTCTAATGTGGTCGACTATTCACATATTTCTACAAATACAATGTAATTAAAATTTATACGAAACTTTATGAAAGGACAAATGTCAAAACGGCCATCATAGCGTGCCGCTAGTATAGTCCATGCTGTACTAAGCAGTTGTTTTGTTAGACAGCACTAATTTAAAGCTAACGCCTGTCATTTATTCCGTACCTTTTTAGGTCAGGCATATAGCTCCACTATCCATAACAATGAAGGTCATACTCTTAAATGACGAATAAAATTTGGTCAAGAATTTCAACTTGTTTCGATACGGTTCGGCTAGTTCAGTGGCTAGGGCATTGCCCTGGTTAGGCAAAGGTCAAGGGTTCCATCCCCATCTAGAATCAAATTGTCATTTTTCACTTTATTACAAATTTATGAGAAATTTAGTAAAATAAATGCTTTAAAAATTTATTTCTCGTTTATTCGTTTGGTCGTCCTAATGAGTGCCTTCAGTCCGAGACTACCAGGACTTTAATTGGTCGTGCTAATGAGTGTCTAGCACATAAGACCTTTTAGCCTTTTTGTTACCACCTCACTAAAAAGGCAACAGGTTCAAAATTTCTTACAAATTTAACATCTAAAATAGACACATTTTATTAAATTCATTCGGCCCTTTAGACCCACCCCAGTTCCGTGCTTCGGAAGGCACGTTAAGCCGTTGGTCCCGGTTGCCAATAAATTGGCAGTCGTTAAGCCAGGTTGAAGGCCTTATGGGCGGCTTAAAAATTTCAACAGCTGGTAGCAACAACCTGCGTCTGTCTATTTTTCACGGCAATGGGCTCACCACCTAATACGTGGGACAGGAATACACATGGTGAAAAGTGGGCATATAATATATATGCCTTCGGGGATAAGGCGTGATAGATAAATAAAAAAAAAAAATTATCCAATGATGCTCTGTTGCAGATGATTGGCGTTGACTTCATATATTTCCTTCAAACTAATAACCTGGATCTGAAGAGCAGAGTGCTGGACATTGAGGCCACAAACGAGACCTTCGCATCCAAGGTCCAGGTCATCGAGAAATGTAAATATTATGTAAGTATTTGTTATGATATGAAATTGACACAGTGCTCCCCTTTTTTATTTCTTTCTATTTTTATGATATAACCTAGATGACCCCCACAGCTTCGCCCGTGGAATATTTCGACCTCCCGTCGCACCTATTTAATCCCGTCGCTTATAAATTCTAAAATGATGCATAAAAATTTGCCCGCTTTGTCGACATTTATGACTACTGCTATGCTCCCCATTGTAATAGCGTAATGATATATAGCCTATAGCCTTCCTCGATAAATGGGCTATCTAACACAAAAAGAATTTCAAATCCGACCAGTAGTTCCTGAGATTAGCGCGTTCAACCAAACAAACAAATCTGCCCCAAAACGTGAATACCTACCTCGCCAATACCTAATACTCTAGTTTTTTCATTTTAGATTTTGAAAATATAGAGCATTCTAAGAAACTAATTTTAATATTTTTGTTACATCCATAGTATAAACGTTTTAATGAAATATTTAAAATAGTTAATTCACAGTGACATCATCAGTGGCAAGAAATCCAAGGAGCTTTGCCAAAAAAAAAACCTAATACAATTATGACATTGTTTTTTTTTGTGTTATATTTCCTTTCCAAATCAAAGGCGTTACTGCCTTAAAGCCAATGATGACGTCATTTGAAGGTTGTTTACTTGAAATACTAATAATCCTTCGTTATTTTCCATTTCTAAGTCATATTTAGTGATCAGTAACCTTATTCCCCGATTTAAAAACATTTTTTAAAAAGTGAACTTTATTATGTCCATTGCTTCCTTACGATTGAGAAAGAAGAACAAAAAACACTCTTTCGCATTTTTCATGATTTCGTTGTGGCATCGAACACGCCATTCAATTAAACAAATCAGCTTAGACCACTGGCTGGACGGAGGCCATTTCCAATTTAAATTGGAAGAGTCTTGGCCAGACGAGTCGGTTCGAGGTTTTCTTTCGAGTTTTGTTTCTTTTTACACGACCTCGTAAGGGGCATCATGCTGGCTTCAACCATATCACGGAAGGCTCTATTGCACGTGATGGACTCCCATGCATTCAACATATCGACCTTAACGCCCGAAGACAGCTCTTATTGGCAGCTAGTGGCAGTTGTAAGTTGCCTTTATCTTGATACTAGCTGAGAACACAGCTTCGCTCGTGAGTTGGTTCGAACCCTAGTGACACCCATTTGATCCCTTACCCTGTTCATTAATTTATCATTCTTCTTCTTCTTGTGCGTCTCCGCTACCGCAAGTTAACCGTTAACTTGTAGAACTTCTCGCAATGCTGCGCTAAATGGAAGAGCTCCCCTGCACTGCCGATTTCGGTCCATTCCCGGAGTTTCTAATCCATGACTTTCATCGCCTTCCAAGAATTTTGCAATTTGTACCAGTACTTTCCAAAATTATCGCGTTCAACCAACAAATTCTTTAGCTTTATAATATTAGTATAGATATTAGTCTGCCGTTTTATTACGCCTTATCCTTGGGCAGTCAACAGGTGTACGACTTGCAGATTTCAGGTGTGCTGGACTTTTACCCTGAAGACCATGGTGGGTCCCTGACATTAGAATATCATTTAACGTACCTATAAGGAACAGGACCCGACATAGTGTCCCACTTAAAATATTTTTTTCTATGACATAGTATTATAGTTTTTGCGGATAAAATACGAGGAGCTGTTTGAAATTACCTAACTGTATACACATGCAATCCGCTACGTAACTACTTTCAAATAAATTAAAAATAATACACAAAATTCTTGTTTATTCACAGTAAAAAATGTCATCTATTATTACAAGCAAAAGTATTGTTAGAATTTTAAACATTATAATACAAAAAATGAGCCCACGTGAAATATGGTTAGTCGAGGATAGTCGTTGTCTTTTATAGGATTAACGCAAACCTATGAGGGCATAGTAGATTGGCTTTTTATACTATCCACTTTCTGATATAAAAAAAATATCTGAAAGATAATGAAAAGCACAAATCCTCAGGGCAGCTTGTAGCGAGCTGAGTGTGCGTGGCTACACATCGGGCCCTATTCATCAGACTTTTGTTGTCCTTCTGCACCGATTAGTATTTAATGAGCTAACGGGAGATCCAAGGGAGAGAGCCAGAGCTATATGCTCGGGGGTGGAAGTGTCATTTTCAAGTGTATAACTACGGGGAAGCCCGCTCCGAGTCTGACCTACGATGGTGAAACCGGCGCCGCAGTGCTCGACACCCCAAGCCGCTCACACCGGTGTTGCCCTCTGTCGCCTTACAGGCTTATCATGCTTGTGGCGATTTTAAAGGGGGACATTTAGTGAGCTGGCGAGTCACCGTCTGCCAATATGTTAATGATATAATATTAAAATGGCGTTTTCATCCGTAGCTCTAGTCACCCAGGACATTTAACCTCCAATTCAATAGCCCATTTAGTAGTTAGCATATTGAATAATAGTTTAACTCCCATAGGAGATGGTCCATTACCGTTTTTTCTACATAAGGCGGACGTGGATTGTCTGCAGTGGGGGTCCCATTCTATGTTACATTAAAATTCTCAAAAGGCCTCTACGTGTTGTACCACTATGTCCCCATGTAAGCCTACCAAAAGCCTGGGTATTTTCATAAGAAAAAAAAAGAAGATACCCGAGAAGAAGAAACAAATAATAATAATATATCTTTTTATTTTACAACAAATAAACAATAAACTAAAGATTACATTATGTGTGCAAATTGAAGGTATAATTGGCGGCCTAATTGGTGCCTGGAAGATATTGCCATAGTGCGTACGGCAATATCTTCCAGGCAACCATAGGATCAATATTATATCAATGTCGTAAACTCCCTGCCTGGGTTTTCCCAAAAGGGTTTTACAAGTTTTTCACAGGGTTGGCAGCGCAAGTGTGGTGTTGCAAACGTCCATAGGCTACGGTGACGACTTTCCATTACGCTTGTCTGCCATCTCACTGGTATAAAAATAATCACGCATACGGGGATTTTCATGAGAGTGTAAAAAAAACTATAAAAATCTAAACTAACTAATTTCACGCTGTATCCCTGACAGTATCTACTGAAAAAATATCTCGTCTAAAAATCATCACGTATAAAAATAATCACGCATACGGGGATTTTCATGAGAGTGTAAAAAAAACTATAAAAATCTAAACTAACTAATTTCACGCTGTATCCCTGACAGTATCTACTGAAAAAATATCTCGTCTAAAAATCATCACGTATAAAAATAATCACGCATACGGGGATTTTCATGAGAGTGTAAAAAAAACTATAAAAATCTAAACTAACTAATTTCACGCTGTATCCCTGACAGTATCTACTGAAAAAATATCTCGTCTAAAAATCATCACGTATAAAAATAATCACGCATACGGGGATTTTCATGAGAGTGTAAAAAAAACTATAAAAATCTAAACTAACTAATTTCACGCTGTATCCCTGACAGTATCTACTGAAAAAATATCTCGTCTAAAAATCATCACGTATAAAAATAATCACGCATACGGGGATTTTCATGAGAGTGTAAAAAAAACTATAAAAATCTAAACTAACTAATTTCACGCTGTATCCCTGACAGTATCTACTGAAAAAATATCTCGTCTAAAAATCATCACGTATAAAAATAATCACGCATACGGGGATTTTCATGAGAGTGTAAAAAAAACTATAAAAATCTAAACTAACTAATTTCACGCTGTATCCCTGACAGTATCTACTGAAAAAATATCTCGTCTAAAAATCATCACGTATAAAAATAATCACGCATACGGGGATTTTCATGAGAGTGTAAAAAAAACTATAAAAATCTAAACTAACTAATTTCACGCTGTATCCCTGACAGTATCTACTGAAAAAATATCTCGTCTAAAAATCATGGTAAGGAAGAGAATGGTTTGACACCATTCGCTACCTTCGACGTGAATGAATTATTCAATGATGAACAAAAAACAAATATACTTTAACATTTTTACAATAATAGTGTCGATATGGCTTGTTGTCCGCTTCGGCCTTGCACGAGTGTATCTAGAAATGAAAAAAAAAAAATATAAATTTTACAAACATATTTTGTAAACAAACCTTGTTTCCACAGTTACAATATCATCATTTGGACGGAGTCGCGGTTATATTCGAAGCTTCCCTTGAAACGGGTCGATTATGATGTGACTTAAATTTGTTGTCCACCTCATCACAGCTGGAGGGGTAGACCCAAGGATTCTTAGCTTCACGTTTTAGGGGATCGCCAATTGTCTTACTATTTGCTGGTAACAAAGTAGATCCTGAGTTTCAAAGAAGCACTCAGATCCATTCCCAGTTGCACTGGGCCTAAATGTGAATATCTGACTCCAACTTTCTCTCTCTCATTGCCAAACGGTGGAAGCTGGCAATTTTCAACCATCTATTATTATAATTAATTGCAACACTGCAAGGAAGGTGCAAACGTGCCGAAGGAAGCTCTAACGATAACCAGAGTGCGATTATGCCTGCGCTTGCGTCACAATCATAGTAGACTATTTGCACGCGATATTGTTAGGCCGTTTCTTAACGAGTCTGGTGAGGAATGGATAATTAGAACTAGTTGGTTATATAGGTTAAGCATGATGGTGCCTTTGACTTTTCTCGGTGATGTAATATTGCAACAGAGAACCACCAAATAGGTAGTATGACCGGGTACTTACCATCAGGTACAGCTGCAAACATTTGTTTGTAACCAAAACTCGTCAACCACAAACAACGGATTTCGGTCAGCGACTTTTTTACATGACATAAAGTGAATTAGTCTCTTCTGACATCTCAACTTGTCAGTACGACTACCCAAAGTTGTTTTGGGAAGCCGTTGAAATAATAAAAGTAAAAAAAAACGTTTAATCTAGAAGACATACAATCTCTCTCATCGTAGAATCCAGTAATTGACGTCATTAAGTATCGCGATAAAAAGTTAAACGTGTCCGTGTATACGGCCATTGTAGAATGTAGATGTATTGTCGGAATTGTTTCAAAAACAAACAAGTCCGAGAGTACATCAGACGCAGAGTAGTCTCTCCAGGGACCACGACTAGTAGCGACTAGTGTTACTTTATTACTAAATAAACGGACGGTACGTCGGAAGCTGCGCTGGCACTCAAAAAGCATCCGACGTAGCTTGACGCTCCTCTTGAAAAAGGACCTCCGTTAGGTCCGAAACTAGTCGGGCTATCCCGAAATTTACACCGTTTGTTTAGTAATAATGAACATCGCTCACGAAAGTTATTATTCTAATAGTGCTACTTTGTTAAAATGAAGTGCAAAAAAAAAATTGATTTAAAAAAATAGTGACGAAGAAATCTCGTCGATAAGTATTCTGTTGTAAAGGTTTGGTGAGATAGTGGGCATTGCGGTACAGCGACACTATTCAATACATCATTTCAGTTCAAATCGCATCACCATTCTGTCACACAACACGGAACTGACCAAGCCTAATTATTGGAAAATTGACATGGTGGCTGCTCTTACTTTCCTGACAGCTTGAGATATGGCTGAGTGAAGTTACTTTCACGAGTTACGGTAATGGTAACTTTTTCTTTTCTTTTTTAATAAATAAATAAATATCGTTGGGACAACTCACACAACGTCATCTGATTCCAAACTAAGCAGAGCTTGTACTATGGTAACCAGATAACTGTTAAACATACTTATATATTTCTAAATACATACATATTATAGATAAATACCACCCAGACACAGAATAAATCATCGTGCTTATCATATAGAGTTTTATCCTGGGTGGGAATCGAACCCACGACCTCTTGCGTAGCAGTCGGATAGACTCCTACCGCGCCACAGAGGCAGTAGTAATGGTTTTCTTAGTTTAATGTTCTCTCAAGGTCTTTGTCTCCAAATATCCTTTATTAGAATGACTTTTCTAAAAATGTACGTCTATGTATATAACTAAAAATGAAATCGGGTCAATCGTATTAACAACATACTTCAATAGCTGTTCATAGCTACCCGATTTCATCATTGCTATCTCTTTAATTGCCCTCACGTCCGGTTCTTTACCTGATCGAGGACCGGATTCGCTAGATAACTCGCATTAATTTCGCTACGTTCCTTATATAGCTATGTACAAGGGAAATGTGTTACTATTAACTATAATTAATACTTCCATGCATTGAGCTAACTAACTAATAACTACATATTGTCACGCCTTTATCATACGTCCACATGTTACTGTATGCATTTTTGTCCCACGTAACAGGTGGTGAGCCCATTGCCGTGTTGTAAATGGACAGGCGCAGGCTGTGGTGAACTGCTGTTAAAATTTTTCAAACCGCTCATGAGGCCTTCAACTGGGCTTAACGACTGCGATTTTACTGGCAACCGGGACCAACGGCTTAACGTGCTTTCCGAAGCACGGAAACGCTACCCGAGAAACAAAACCCTATACCAACCTACTAACCCTCTGGCCACCGTGTTACAATAAGGTCAATAATCCTCCAAAAATGTTAGAGAGAGGACTACGTTCAGCAGTGGACTGCCATGGGGTACTTGATAGCTGATCTGAACATTTGTCCCATTTATAGCAAAAATCTTTACCTATCTTCATTATGGAGACAGACTTCCTTGTCTCCCATTTATTGTAACTAGCCTCCTGCTAAGATCCCGCAATCAATTGTTTAGGAACCTTTGACAGAGAACAAATCAAAGTTACTAAGATATTAAGGTCCTATAATCTTATGCTATGCAACTGTCTTCACACGCTGTATTCCTAACGGGGCAGGCCGAGAGGACTGACCGCCATTTCATAGCAATCCATGCATACCCTACTAATTTCGCTGCCAGCAGACTCATTAATTGTTTCATATAAGCCCGTCTGGCTATCCGAGTAAATAAATAAATAAAAAATAAATATTGTTGGTTTTTTTTTTAAACAGCGCCATTTAGCCCTATATAACCTATAAGCTTGTACTATGGGATCTACACAACTGATATACATACTTATAAATTTCTAAATACATTCATATTATACATAGGAACCACCCATACTCCGAAACCAACATTTGTGGATCACACGAATATTTGTTCCGACCCGGTAATCGTACCGGGACCTCAAGCGCGGCAGTCGCATACACTACCAGTGCACCACCGAAGCGAGTATTGATAATTTTTTAAAGCAATTATTTGCTAAATTTTTCATAAATTTTTAATAAAGTGAAAAAAGACAATCCGATTCGAGACAGGGACTTCCCTGTCTCGAATCGGATTGTCTTTTTCCACTTTATTAAAAAAAAAAAGTCTTCGAGTACTTTTGACCTTTCCATCTGTGTGCAATTTGCTGAAACGCTCGTGGCCCCGCGGTCTCAGTGTTCTTTAAACGATCACTGAGTTACGCAACTTTCACTATGGCTGGTCCTCGGATGGGTGACCACTTTGTGGCATTTACATTTGCAAGCGCTTCCGTGCTTCGGAAGGCACGTTAAGCCATTGGTCCCGGTTGCCAGTAAAATGGCTGTCGTTAAGCCTGGTTGAAGGCCCTATGGGCGGCTTGAAAAATTTCAACAGCAGGTAGCCACAACCTGCTTCTGTCTATTTTCAACACGGCAATGGGCTCACCACCTATTACGTGTTACGACACGGTGAAAAGTGGGCATATAATATGCCTCTGCCACCCCTTCGGGGATAAGGCGTGATGGATATTTATTTATTTATTTTAATTGTTCACGTGGCTTGAATTACTCTGTAATGTTATCAAATGCTTTGTTTACATACTAGATCGTTCAATAAGTCCCGAGACTAACTTGGAAATGGCGTATATATTAAAAACTCTTTTGATTTTTAAAAAGTACTGGCCTTAAATAAAAGATATGTGTCAAATTTTTAAAAATTGAACATTAAAGTATTGATTTAGCAGACATTTAAGTGACGCTACGCTTGTAGTTTGATACAATGGAAAAGAAACGAGTTACGCGTGTTGATAAAACATTTTTTTTTATGGGAAAAAATACCGTTGAAGCACAGCAATGGCTTATAAAATGTTATGCGGGATCAGCTCCCTCTAAAGCAACCATTTGTCGGTGGTATGCCGAAAATGAAGCAGTGACTCAACAAAATATTAACAAAGTCCTCAAAATTGTAATGGACATAATCACATATCGACGTAAAAAGGATTTTTTACGTCGATATGTGACAATGGATGAAACATGGATACACCATTTTACTCCGGAATCCAATCGGCAGTCAGTGGAGTGGAGAGCAGCTTTTGAAAGCCGCCCGAAGCGGCCAAAGACTCCGAAATCGGCCGGTAAGGTCGTGCGGCTGTAATGGCGTCTATATTTTGGGATGAGCATGGAATACTTTTCATCGATTACCTTGAAAAGGGGCAAAGTATAAATAGTGACTATTACATGTGCTTATTGGAGCGAACCAAGTACGAAATTTCGGATAAACGGCCTCACATGAACAAAAAGAAAGTGGTGTTTCACCAGGACAACGCGCCTTGTCACAAGTCTGTGAGAACGATGGCCAAAATTAATGAATTGGGCTTTGAATTGCTTCCTCATCCCCCTTATTCGCCAGACTTGGCCCCCAGCGATTACTGGCTGTATGCAGATCTCAAAAAAATAGTGAAGTTATCACAGCAACGGAGGCTTATTTTGAAGCCAAAGACAAATCGTTCTACACGCATGGGATAAAAAAGTTAGAAAAGCGTTGGAGGGACTGTATCGCTCTTGAAGGAGACTACGTTGATGAATATAAATTAATTTCACAAAAAAAACCTTGTTTTAGTACTTAGTCTCGGGACTTGTTGAACCACGTGTTACATACATACACATTGTCACGCCTTTATCCCCGAAGGGGTAGGCAGAGGCATACTATACGCCCACATTTCACCGTATGAGTTTTTGTCCCACGTACCAGGTGGTGAGACTTTATTTACCACTTTATAAAGTATTAAACTGTAAGTTGGATTACATTTTTGTAGATCAAAACAGACATGTTGCAAGAGTGTCTTGCAATCTCTGTCAATTATAAAACTGGTTTATATTGATTGAAGGCCATGTAAAGCTTGTTTACCAATCCTGTTTTACACATTGTCATGTAAGTTATTCTGTGTAAAAAATGACTTAGGCATCATCATTATCTGAGCGTCTGTCTTAGTTGCGTCGCGGACCCCGCAGAAAGGCTTCAAACTGGCTAAACTATATTTGAGTCACAAATGATACCAGTCATCTCCTGTCACTTGGGCCACGTGTAAAGAATATAGTCACTAAAAAACATAATTGTAACATATTGCCACGCCTTTATCCCCGATGGGTAGACAGAGGCATACTATCCGCCCACATTTCACCGTATGCATTTTTGTCCCACGTTCGCAAATGTAAATTTTACAAAGTGGTCACCGATTCAGGGACCACCTGTAGCGAAAGTTGCTTAACGCAGTGATCGTTTACAGAACACCGAGTCAGCGGGGCCAAGAGCTCTAAAAAACCGTGAAAATGATTATATAGTTACTAAAAACTGCATGTGAGGAGATCACGTGAGCAGACTCGAATACCTAAAAATGCATGTATAAAGCGATTAATGAATCTGCAGAAAAAGCAGGAAGAAGTATGCATGGATCGCGATGCCAGACGATCTGTCCTCTCTAACTACTCCGTCAGGGATACAGCGTGAAGATAGTTAAGTTTAAGTTAAAACTGTTAGTATTTCTGCAGGAAAAGCAGGAAGAGGTATACATGGATCGCGAAGCATGGCGATCGGTCCTCTCTATCTACCCTGTGGTTTTGAAGTTTTGAAAACTGTCTTTCCTGTGCACCGTAAAATGATTTTCAAGTTGACTTAATTTTGTGCCACTTTGTGAATAACAAAACGGGTCCAAAAGTTGTAATGTAGACGTAATGTAGTTGCCTTGTAGAACCAGTTCTCAAAGAAGGTCAATATCAATGTCAATTTGTAAGTAACCAACCCTTCGTATGAAGCGTTTGTGGTCAATCCCGTAGTTGAAGATGAAGCGACAGGTGAATTATTGTGAAGAATATAAAAAAAACATTCAAACATCACTAAACAAATAAATAAATAAATATAAATATCGTTGAATCAACTCACACAACGCCATCTGATTCCAAACTAAGCGGAGCTTGTACTATGGTAACCAGTTAACTGATAAAGATACTTATATATTTCTAAATACATACATATCATAGATAAATAACACCCAGACACAGAATAAACCATCGTGCTCATGACACGAAAGTTTTATCCTGGGTGGGAATCGAACCCACGACCTCTTGCGTAGCAGTCAGATACACTCCCACCCACTGCTTAAACAGGCATGAAATTCCAGTAGACCCAAAATTGACAAAACCCCAGAATTACCGTATTATATATCGGCATAAGGAAAGGTATACAGAGTTGGACAAACTTGCTGAACATGGGCACACTGTATTGCGATTGCCACCGTATAATTTTTACACATTATATTAAAAGAACTAACTAACTAACTATCTTCACGCTGTATCCCTGACGGGGTAGTCAGAGAGGACAGATCGCCAGGCTTCGCGATCCATGCATACTTCTTTCGCTTCTTCGAGATTCATCAATCGCTTCATACACGCACGTCTGGGTATCCGAGTACTTTTGACCTTTCCGTTTTTGAGCAATCTGCTCACGTGGTCTTCATATGTAAGTCTCGGCCTTCCCTGACTTCTTCTACCCTCTACTTTTGAACAATATATATTCTTCGTCAATCGTTCCTCACTCATTCGTTGGACGTGTCCAAACCAACGGAGCACGCCCTTTTCCAGCTTAACGCTGACACTTTCCATTCAAACCTGCCATATTGCGTATCACTTCGTTACGTATTCGGTCGGCCAAGGTAACGCCGCACAATTTTCGAAGTGATCGCATCTCCACAGCATTCAATTTACTTTCATGCATCTGCTGACATACCCAGGTTTCACTACCGTAAAGCAAAGTTGGCACTAGCACTGCGTTATGAATCGCCATTCGTGCTTCTTTTACGATGCTTTGTCGCTTTACTAACTGGGACAAAGCACCGTTAACTTTGTTTCCGGCAGCTACTCGCCGTTCTACATCCGATCACATCTTCCATCCGCGCTAAACATACTTCCTAAATACACAATTTCAATCACTTGCTCTAGACGTTCCTGGTTTACCTGGTTTAATCTCGCATTTAGTTCTTACGTCACCTCTTTCAAATACTAGAACCTTAGTTTTACTTGCATTCAAGCGGAGACCCTTACTTTCACACCCCTCTTTCATATTTGTGACTAATGCCTGTAGGTCGGCTTCTGATGAGGCCATGAGCACCGCATCATCAGTGTACAGCAGACAGTTTACTGTAAAGTCACCCAAATTCACACCCATATTAAAATCTTTCAACTTCTGCAGGCAACTGTCCAGATACACTATGAACAGCCAGGCGGACATGACACATCCCTGTTTGACGCCTGTACAGACATCAAAAAGAGGTGACACATCCCCCCCTACTCGCACGCAAGCCTTAAAGTCCCTATGAAGCGACTGTATTGCCCGCAGTAGCGAGCCGTCAACACCATATCCTGGCAGCAAGTCCCACAGCGTTTCTCTCACAACGTTATCAAATGCTTTCTCTAGATCCACAAAAGCGCAGAAAACCTTCTGGCTAAGAGCTAGAAACTTTTCCGCGATCTTGCGGAGAGAAAACACGCTCTACAAAGCCGAAATTAGCCGATTGTCTATTTCTAGAGGTCTATATGCATTATTTCGTGCTCAGTACTGTACATTGTATTTATATTTTTTAAATATTGTAACTATTTTCGCAGGTCCACCCAGAGAATCCAGACTGGACCTGCTTCGAGCAGAGCGCCATCTTAGACGTGAAGAACTTCTTCGGTTTAGAAAGCACGGTAGAGAAGATCGCCATGAAACAGTATGCGGCAAATATATCCAAAGGTAAGTGTACAGCACAGCAATTCCTAGCTTGAGGTTAAGTTGCGACCGAAACTGTACCCTAAGCTAGATAAAGAACAACGTTCATAATAGGAAGTAGTAACGGTGTTCTCATCGGAAAATCTTTGTATACGATACGAAGACCTAGCATCAGCCCGCTTTCCATCATTCATCCATGTCGTGCCTTTCTACAAAGTTTTGAGGAACCGTTCTTAATTATATTTATTCGTAAAGTTAGTTGACTTGACCTAAGTGGCTTGCTTTTTAATTCCCTGATAATGTTTTCAAAAAAGTATTCTTCCCTGCTTCAGAAATAAAATTCAAACTGTTCGACCATCAGCCGAGATAATTGTATCATTCATTTTCCCAGGTAAAGAGTTGATAGAAGTGTTTATGAAGGAGGTGCACCAAGACGGACTGACAGAATTAGCCCCGTGGTCAGCAGACACCCCTGAACAAAACTGGCAACTCAGGCGAATAGTCTCTAGAGGGACGGAGCCAATGTCACCGAGAGTGATCCCTGAAATCAGAAGCTTTGTACCAGCTGGTGAGTTTTTTTGTAAAATTCTATTCGCACACAGGCGCTTTACGCAGCGAGAGTGAAAGAACCGTTGCGGAGGAGGATTTTAGTTTTGCTTTTTGACCGTGAATGGAGCAGATATTAGCAGAATACCGACCTTTTTTTGTAACAAACTGATTGTTGTTGACGTAACAAATTCTGCTCTATTTTTGTCTAGTGGAGATGTACCTCATACATACAATTTACGGTGTATACTGTAGATGCCTCTGTACGTGTACAAAATAAACATTTGTCTTTGTGCTCTTCTTTCTTTCTTATATTTGTGTGTGTGTACACATCGCTTATCGTGTTTAATTCGTTGTTACATACAGTATAGCTCTGCAGCTTGCTTGTGTATTCTCAACGTAAAATTATTCATATTTGATATTACAATGTACGACTAGCGAATTTACTCGTAGCAGTTGCTGTCTAGCCCATACTTTTGCCTGACTGACTGACTGATTGTGAATCAAAACATTATATGAATTAAAATCTTGCATTTTAACCACCATTATCCAATTGCAATGATTTGTCAGGTCCACTGAAATACACATAAAAGGTAATTAAAACCTTACTACGCCTTCTGGCTACTTAATATTATAAAGGATCGTGATTGAATGTTTTTTACTTATTATGCAAAAAAACGAAACGTAAATAAAATAATAATTCTAAAATATCTACGTTGGACCTTGTTGTACCTTAGACATTCGTTATTTTAGAAAGTTATGAAGAGCAAAGAGCATATTTTCATATAGACACGAGGTCTCAACTTGGAACGATTCACATTTGCCCGGTTAAATCTATACTTATATAATATTATAAAGCTGAAGAGTTTGTTTGTTTGTTTAATTGAACGCGCTAATCTCAGGAACTACTGGTTGGATTTGAAAAAATCTTTTTGTGTTAGAGAGCCCATTTATCAAGGAAGGCTATAGGCTATTTATCATTACGCTACTACACTAGGGAGCAGAGCAGTAGTCATAAATGTCGACAAATCGGGCAAGTTTTTATGCATCATTGTAGAATTTTTAAGCGACGGGATTAAATAGGTGCGACGGGAGGTCGAAATTTTTCCACGGGCGAAGCTGTGGGGGTCATCTAGTGTTCCGATATAGACCAAATTAAACGCGGTCTATTGTGTTAGTGCGGCTAATATGTATTTTTTACAAGACAGTGATTTTGTGTGTTTGTAAAGATACGGTCCACTGTTTCTGCCAAGTGCAAATACAGCGACTGCATACAATTAGCGGTATATATTGAAATAGTGAACTCGCAGTCGAGTCGCCCATTACATTGACAACACGTGCAGTCTCAAGTTGATTTCTTTTGAGGGAAGTCCAAATTATTCGTCTATCGAGGCCGGTTTAGAACCTTTATCGTAAACGACGGAGGGGGTTAGGAAATATCTTTACGATTTAAAATTCTGTTGATAAACTTAAGGAGATAAGACTGCACAAGCCATCGGCTAAAAGCTGATTGCTGAGAAAGAGGAAAAGACACAATAGGCATTCATTTCATATCTTGTCCAGGTCAGAAATAAAAAAAAATATGTATACATTTATTTAACCTTCTACTTAAAAACATGTTATGTATCAGTCGGGTTCGTAGCAAATTGAAAGACTCATCTCTCTTTTTACACAATGAGATGAGGTACAATCTCATCTCTATATATGCGTGCATATTTGTAACGTACAAAATAAACGACGCATAAGTCTTGTTTGCTTCTCCAAGTGTACTTCACATATCAAGTGTCGTCATAATTACTGATAGCAATATTGACAAAAATAATTTGTGTGTCCGAGATAACAGCACCAAAACTAAAAGTATTTAAGATTTGCATGAGTTCTTGTTCTTCCGCGTACGGTTGAATTTGAATCATCCATCATCCGAGCGTCTCTCCTGCTTCCATTTAAAACCCCTTATTTCCATCTCTTTCTGAAGTCAGGTCCAAAGGCCCATTGGCCAGCATTCGCCACCTCAAGTCATAACTTTTTGTATCTGCCCTTTTTCCACATTCTGGCGGAGACTCACCCAGACGCTTGGTTTTTCTTGCTTTTCCACATAGTCGGGTGACTATGTGGAAAAGCAAGTGCCATAATGGCAACTTAACCGGAATTTTGAGGTCGAGGTAAACGGGCCAGCGATAGAAACACGTAGCATGACGGTCACTGTCAAAGTCTCGGAGGTCCCGGACACGTGAGGTACAACGATCTTTATAAACTGAATCAAATCAAATTATTCCAAGTATATGCGTCAATTGTCTGACAAAACAGAATTAATGGCATCTTTCTACTCACGACATTTCAGATCGATAGGAACAGTTTTAATAATTCCATAAATCAAGTTCAAAAGACAATTCCTTTAAAAAAACAAGGGTAGATATCTCGCTTTCACTCGACATTGATTTAGGGAGAGAATTTTACTTGCGAAGCTTTTATAAATCACTTTGTTTCTGCGAGTTTTTCTTTCGGTATTGAATTGTTTTTACCAACTGGCAAAAGTTTATATTGTGAAACTCCTTATGCATTATAATATTACTAGCTGTCCCGCCCGGCTCGCCCGTGACATACTTCGAACCCCGTGGCACCCTTTCAATCTCGTTGTTTATTAATTTCACAATAATGTATGAACATTTTCCAAATTCATCGATTACTTCACCGCTCTTCAGTTCCTACCTATACGCCCGCACGGGCCGGTCGAATTATGGTTCCCTACATGAAATTAATTTCGTTGCGCTTTATTTTGAATCTGCGATAACTCGTAAGGTATTCATTTAATTTGCAAGGTGTAAATGGACAAAATAATCTTTATGAAATGCTGAAGTCAACTAACGTAGTAAAAATTATAAGTATTAATAGCATATTTGTGTAAATAGACTTCAAAAAACCGCTTTATAATTGATGGTTTTTTAAAGTATTAAAATGAATATAGTATGTTATTCTTATGAGATAGACATATGTCGTCGCGGACTTTTTTGTAGACCTACATTAGATACACAATTGCACCATACATTATTTTGTTATATCTCAAAGGGTTTAGGTAGCGTTTTTGTGGAAAGCTCCCAGACGGTTTATTTTTTCCGATATCCCCAACAAATATCGTTATATTTTGGTCAATGTATACAAAAACTTAACAAATTATACATAAAAACCTTCTATAAGAATCACACTAACTATTAAAAAAACCGCATCGTAATTCGTTGCGTAGTTTTAAAGATCTAAGCATACATAGGGACAGACAGCGAAAAGCGACTTTGTTTTATAATATGTAGTGATTAATAGAACTTATACCCCTAAATATTTATCTATCTTCACGTCGTTGTATGTTGTATCCCTGTCGGGGTAGTCATAGAGGACAGATAGCCATGAATCTTCGCGATCCATGAATCCTTCTTTCGCTTCCTGCAAATTCATTAATCGTTTCATACATGCACATCTGTATCCGAGTACTTTTGACTTTTCCTTTTTTGAACAATCTGCTCACGTGGTCTTCGTATGTTCCTAAGTCTCGGTCTACCCTGATTCTTACTCTCTACTTTCGCACAATAAATATTCTTCGTCAATCGTTCCTCACTCATTCATATTTTAAACTATTTATGACGTGCATAGGCATTCACTAAGTAAGAATCTTTAAAAATTCTGACTTTAAAAGGATATAACGGGTTTGAAGTCTGTCGCTGGCATAGTCGCAGTATATAGTCTAGCTTATTATACAGGGAATTTTAATCAACACCAGCAATCTGCCTGGAGAAGATAGCTGACGTCATATAACCAACAATTTTTGTTCTACAACTTTTAACAATTCGTTATGATGCGAAATACTGTCATACATTGAACCGTTGAGCTGCGTCACAGGTAGGTGAAATAGCTGGAATTGCATTCTCCTCAAAGACCTCCCGGGTCTCTGTTTCGTCACGTACTGCATGCCTCGATGGACGATTTACGTGCGCACATAAATGCGGCTGATATAGGTCATGGTCAAAGGAGCTAGCACCAGCCCACCCCCATTCCCTCTGATTTCCATGAGTAGCGATTTATACAAACATGACCTTAAAATAAAGTTTAACTTATTTTTTTTAAAGAAATAAAAGGGCGTGCATGTATGAAGCGATTAATGAATCTACAGGAAGCGAAAGAAGTATGCATGGACCGCGATGCTTGGCGATCTGTCCTCTCTGGCTACCCCTTCAGGGATACAGCGTGAAGACAGTTAAGTTAAAAAGAATATTTGTAGAACAATTGCTAAGGATGTTAGCTATCTGGAAGTAGGCAGAAGACTCAAGAGGGGTCAAGTTTAGGACAATATTTTAGCCGCGTCGGCTATGATAATGTAAAGAAGGCGAATCGAACACAATAAAACTTTTCTCTGCTGGGGATAAATAGTACAGTGAACAATTTTACTAGGACCGCATGTTTAGAAGGACGACATTAAAAGGTCAGAGTGAACTCATAAATACTAAAGATCTTACGATCGTGAATACAGGGATTTACTTGGGTTTTATATATACATAAAATGAATATTTATCAACTGCTACGTTGTAACGCTACGCTAAGGGCCTTTTGTACACCGGGTCTAATTTTAGATGTGTCGTGCCGACCCTCGAAAGAGCTAAGACATTTCGGGACAATTATGTTTTACTATTATTAAGATCAAACAATGAGAGATAGCACGGTGAGATGGGTATCGTGTGCATATAGAGCTGTGTTTCATCAAGTTTTGCCATAGAATGCTATGAGTACTATTTTTTTTGCCAATCATATCTGTATTTGCTAACACTAGTTGAAACCTAAAACTTATTTTCGAGTTGGCGAGTAAGCTGGTGAATGCATCACGAAAAATGTGATTGGGCGAGGCGTAAGAAAGTTGAGAGGGAGATATTAGTTAGTAAAGATAGAAAGAGACAGAGATACTTTTCATATATTACTGTATGGGCAAGAGAGAGAGATAGATTTTTTGCCTTCTCTCATAGCCAATAGATGGAGCTAAAGAAGCGCTCGTGTCCCCGCGATATCACCCCGTTCTGTAAACGATCACTGCGTTAAACAAGTTTCGCTGTGACTGGTCACGGATGGAGCGTTTCCGTGTTTCGTGTGGCACGTTAAGCGTTTGGTCCTGGTTGCCAGTAACATGGCAGTCGTTAAGACAAGTTGAAGGCCACTTGAAAAATTTCAACAGCAGGTAGCCACAACCTGCGTCTGTCCATTTCAACACGGCAATGGACTCACCACTTATTATTTGGGACATGGTGAAAAGTGGGCCTGTAATATGCCTCTGCCACCCCTTCGGGTATAAGGTGTGATAGATAAATGGTAAAATAATCCACATAAGAAAACATAAATTATCCTCCAAAAGGAATTGCGAACACATTTCCGTTAATTAATTTTTGTTTTATCGCGTCGAAAATTGTTTAAAGCCCAATAATAAAAACAAGAGGTCCGTCAGCACCGTCTGGCGCTGTTGTATTCTCTCAGTTTAATTGGAATTAGTTACCCTCTAACGTTTTTGGTAATTGAGAAATCTAAATAAGACCCTTTATCGTCAGAGGAACAATTCTTTTAATCTTTTTTACTCGATTCTGTCTCGTCTCGAATGTTGTATTATTTTTTGATATTACGAGGTCATAGGTCTAAGGTCGAGCGAGATTTTAGAGAGCGCCCACGTTTGCCAAATGGAGGGAAAGTAACTTATAATTTAGTGATAGGAAATTGTACAGAAAGATTTTGGACATTCAGATTTTAAAAACTGATTCCAAGATTTATGAGAAATTTATGGAACCGACGAAATGATCGAAAAAGCACCCGTAATTTTACGATACTAATCGAAAGGGATATTTTTTCCAAAGATATATTTAGGATTTCTGAGATATTAGTGATTTTTTTTTTCAATCGTTTTTTAATGTAAACGTGCACCAGACAGGGCACATATTTAGATTCTTCTAAAAAAAATGACTGTCAACTGCAAACTAAAATTCATTAATAGCGTGGTAAACATTTAGCAGATTCACCCAGACAACCATAAAACTATAATGTAAGCCTACCACTAACGTAAGCAAAACAAAATGGCGTGGAAAATATATCCAGCTGTGACTGACGGGCTTTTATTACCCTTTTAGGGCGATGAAATTTAAGCACTCCTCGCTGCCGTATATTTAGTGGGGAGCGGGAAGCAATGTCAAACAGCAAGTTTTGACGTTCAATTTAATAACTATTAAATAATAATTGAAAAAAAAAAAAAGTAATAGTAGGTTCTCTGCAGCGCTTGTTGAGATATCTCCGTATAAAACTTATTTGAAAAATAATCTTACATAAAAAATAACGAGTCAATAACGACCAAACAAACAAACAATTTTCAGTTATATTGGCACCCGTTTGTAGGAAAACTTGTCTATCCAACTTCGTCAGCGCAAATTTTGACACTTACTTGTGAATAACAGTGACTCGTTCCAAATGAGTAGACGACTAAATGGGACCACGACCGACAGTAGTAGACAATGTAAACAATCCACTGCTTTCATCTCGAACCAACCAAATCTGTTTCGTAAATAGGTAGCTAATATTTGAAAAGGGAAACTTGAAACGAATCATAATAAAATTTCACGAGTGTTGGGCAATATCACGGTTAATGGCTATGAAAATTGATGGAAAATTGCTTTGGCAATCTTAAAGTATCTAGTTATAATTTGTGTTTCCTTTTGTAACTTTAAAATGCAGGGACTCCACTGTACCGGTAGTGATAGTGGCACTCAATCTGTAAATGTCGTTATGACTCCATCCATGGTAGGTGTCATCTTGTCCAACATCATATTGAAAAAAAAAAAAAATACGTTGCCTCAAGTTTCGGCTTGCTTTTCTGAATAAAATAAACCTATACTGAGTTATTGGTGGATCATCTCCATTTAGAAATGTTCCAAAATACAACTTATGACGAAGTTTTACTAACTTTACATAAACCAACTTATATCTTATTTACAAATCTCACAAAATACAACTATTTCATTTTTTTTACTAACTTTACAAAATCTAACTTATATCAAATTTATTTACTAATTTTACAAATTACAACTTTTTGCAAAATCTATAATACGGCAACATAATATCACACAAGTCAAGCAATTGTTCTACCCTTCCTGATTTATCTGCGAGACGTATCCCCGGAGGGCTTGAGCTTAACGACCGTCTTTTAACTTCTATATTTACAAGATTTGGAGACATCGCGAATCTGCTTTGAATACAAATGCTACATTTGTCACGTACAGTGTTGAGATGGGTACTTGTTTACGAATACGTTTGTACCGAATATACGACGAACTCGAACCGAAAAAAAACCATTCGGTTCATGCCTAACTGTCTATTGCCGGACGTCCCGAGTAACTTCTCATAAAAATGTCCCTGTGCTTCCGGCAGACTTTGGCTACCACCGCGGATGCTATCCCGCTTGTTTGGGTGTTGGTCCGGATGCTATCCCGCTTCTTTGAGGGTTGGTTCGGGTGCTATCCCGGTTTTTGGATGTGAGGCGTACGCGAAATTTTTACTTCATGCCGCCGTCTTGTGTCTGCTTCTGTAAGGACGGCGAGCAGCCGCGGTTATGGAGGCCGGTAGTCTTGAGCGAAGACTAATCTCAAACGCTCGAACTACAAAGACGAAACCAGACTTAAAAAGCACATACGTAGCATTAAATGAAGATCGATTAGCTTTCCTTACTACGAGGGTCGGTAACGCGAATGCTGCACCTCTGGTGTTGCAAACGTCCATAGACTACAGTGACCATCAGGTGGGCCGTATGATGTCTGCCACCTTAGTGGTATAAAAAAACCACGGCATTACCTATAGTCCAAACAGCTGTGCTTTCTGCGAGCAGCTTATGCTCGCGATAGAAGCGGCGGTGAGGTAACGGGAGAGGACTCTCCCACCCGAGTTCTGCAGTCTGTGGCGATATTCAGGGCACCTACCCGCACCTTTCGTCCGTCGACAATTTCGGGAGCCCTTTCACGTAGCTAGTTGACACATAAATCTACTAGACGGATATAATTTAAAAATTTGACGATTCCTAGCCTTTAAACAGGGAGAACACTTGAGCACAAAATGTCGGTATTAACTCATGCGTGCGTGCATGTAAGTGCACTTTCGGATTGGAGTTTATTTCTTGGTCTTGAATCGGGATTGCTGACGTCATATTATAAAAAGCGAATGTAGAAATGAGTAACTATTTTAGTTATAGGTATAAAGTTTTATGTTGTAGATACGAGTACATAAAAAAGTCACGCGACTTATTGAGTCTAGAGTTTGGGCAAACGTGAAAATCAGAAAACAGAAGATGCTTCGGAAAAGCAACACATGAATTGATTTTGATGATTCCATAGTTTCACACACAACTTTTTACCACAATTTTCTGAGTTGCACTAGAGACATGTGAATAATAAAATTGTAACTCAACATGGCGTCCACAGCTCGCTATATAGAAAGGAATCCGTATCAAAAATCATTTCCCTATCCTACTAACCTATCCACCTCCTTACCTATCCTCAATTTCTCTTTTATCCCCAGATCCCGAGTATACAAGCAGTACCCTGTGTCGTGAGCCACCACAGTTGACACTGGATCCCTCCTACCGGCGTCTTAGCCTTCGAGAAATCGACCCACCGGCTGCTGACGACCTTGATTGCCCAACCTGTTCGACGACAGAACATTCGTGCCAGTATGCCCCCCATGAAAAGAAAAATTTTATGCCGAGAGCTGGTCAGTGGCTTCGAACCGCTTATCCGTGGCGTAGAAAATCCACACAGAAACATGTCGCTGAAATCATAAGGCCGGATATTGCGCTGGCACGCAACGACCCCTTGGATTTATGCGAATCTACAAATCACATGTATCAAGATGCGGCAGTAACAGTTGATAATATCAGTAGACCGTGCTATTGCGACCAGATGAGTTTGCTCCAAGTACTAAGCAGATGGGACAATCTCTTGCTCATATTTATCTGTGCTTTGGTAGCATTGCTCATTGCGACAACTCCTTTCTCACCAAGACCTAGATAAGTGTAAAATATACTACTTTTTGTTATTTGTTTTTTTTTTATTACAATGGTAAGCGTAACGATTTTAAAGTGTTTTAAAAAAATAATATACCAGATCATGTTCATATTTAATAAAATGAAACAATTCTATTAGTATAGATTTTGTGTACCTGAATCATATAAGTTCATTTCTTATTATATATTTCGTTTGCCAAAATGACGACAACTCGATGGAAAGCCATGACCACATCTAGTGAATTGAAGGCCACTCTCATTGTCCACATGACTACTCTCCGCCTGAAGAACACGAGGTTGTAAGAGGAAGCATACACGGTGCGCTGCCGCTAGCAGTTTTAAGTTCGTTTATTTCGAAAATAATATCTCAAGAAGCCTGTTACGTGGGACAAAAATGGTTATGGTGAAATGTGGGCTTAATGCCTCTGTCACCTTTTCGGGGATAAAACCGTGTATGATGTTTCCACTGCTATCTCAGATACTACAAGCCATGCTTGTCTGCAAGTATTTATGTTTAACCAGCAACAAAGCTCAGGGCAGGCATATAGGGATATTAGGCCAAAGAGCACTCGTTGCCACCAATGTCAGAAGCGAAGCGAATTAACATTTGTTCGTAGCAACCAATCTCTGGAACTCCAAATTCGGACTTTTGAATGCAAATTGGAAGTGTACACGAAAAGAGCAGTAGCCAATCGTCTGCTATAGGAGTTGGGGTTGGGCGATAACAAAGTCAAACAATTAAATAAAAATAAATGTTCTTTAACCCCAGTTACATTTCTTTAAAGTGAGAATTTGCAATGTTTCTGGCTCTTAGCCAGAAGGTTTTCTGCGCTTTTGTGGATCTAGAGAAAGCATTTGATAACGTTGTGAGAGAAACGCTGTGGGACTTGCTGCCAGAATATGGTGTGGACGGCTCGCTACTGCGGGCAATACAGTCGCTTCATAGGGACTTTAAGGCTTGCGTGCGAGTAGGGGGGGATGTGTCACCTCTTTTTGATGTCTGTACAGGCGTCAAACAGGGATTTGTCATGTCCGCCTGGCTGTGCATAGTGTATCTGGACAGTTGCCTGCAGAAGTTGAAAGATTTTAATATGGGTGTGAATTTGGGTGACTTTACAGTAAACTGTCTGCTGTACACTGATGATGCGGTGCTCATGGCCTCATCAGAAGCCGACCTACAGGCATTAGTCACTAATATGAAAGAGGGGTGTGAAAGTAAGGGTCTCCGCTTGAATGCAAGTAAAACTAAGGTTCTAGTATTTGAAAGAGGTGACGTAAGAACTAAATGCGAGATTAAACCAGGTAAACCAGGAACGTCTAGAGCAAGTGATTGAAATTGTGTATTTAGGAAGTATGTTTAGCGCGGATGGAAGATGTGATTCGGATGTAGAACGGCGAGTAGCTGCCGGAAACAAAGTTAACGGTGCTTTGTCCCAGTTAGTAAAGCGACAAAGCATCGTAAAAGAAGCACGAATGGCGATTCATAACGCAGTGCTAGTGCCAACTTTGCTTTACGGTAGTGAAACCTGGGTATGTCAGCAGATGCATGAAAGTAAATTGAATGCTGTGGAGATGCGATCACTTCGAAAATTGTGCGGCGTTACCTTGGCCGACCGAATACGTAACGAAGTGATACGCAATATGGCAGGTTTGAATGAAAGTGTCAGCGTTAAGCTGGAAAAGACCGTGCTCCGTTGGTTTGGACACGTCCAACGAATGAGTGAGGAACGATTGACGAAGAATATATATTGTTCAAAAGTCGAGGGTAGAAGGAGTCAGGGAAGGCCGAGACTTACATATGAAGACCACGTGAGCAGATTGCTCAAAAACGGAAAGGTCAAAAGTACTCGGATACCCAGACGTGCGTGTATGAAGCGATTGATGAATCTCGACGAAGCGAAAGAAGTATGCATGGATCGCGAAGCCTGGCGATCTGTCCTCTCTGACTACCCCGTCAGGGATACAGCGTGAAGATAGTTAGTTAGTTAGTTAGTTGTAACTTATACAATACTAGATGACCCGCCCGGCTTCGCCCGTATACTTCGAACCCCGTGGCACCCATTTAATCCCGTCGTTTATTAATTTCACAATAATGTATGAACATTTTCCAAATTAGGTGATTACTTCTCCGCTCTCCAGTACCTACGCCCGCACGGCCCGGTTGAATTATGGTTACACGTAATTAATTTCTTTGCGCATTTTTTTGAGTGCCATGTCTTTTAAGATATTCATTTAATTTGCAAGGTATAAAGGGACAAAATTATCTTCATAAAATGCTGAAACCAACTAACATATTTAAAATGATAAGGATTAATAATGTATTTGTGTAAATAGCCTTCAAATTACCGCTTTATAATTCCTCTTTTTTTAAAGTATTAAAATGGATATAGTATGTTATCCGTAAGAGATAGACATATACCGTCGCGGACTTTTTTGTAGACCTATATTAGATACACAATTCCACGAAACATTATTTTGTTATATCTCAAAGGGTTTAGGCAGCGTTTTCGTTAAAAGCTCCCAGGTGGCTTATTTTTTCCGACACCCCTAAATTATATGTCTATAATTAAGTTAATGTATACAAAACCTGACAAATTATACATAAAAACCTTCCCTATGAATCACTTTATCTATTAAAAAAACTGCTTCGAAATTCATTGCGTAGTTTTAAAGATCGAAGCATACATAGGGACAGACAGCGAAAAACGACTTTGTTTTATAATATTTAGTGAAGAGTTACCTAGGGTTACATTATTATTTCCCGGTAAGTAATAAAATACTTGTGTTGGGAATATCTCGCAAAATTAATACTCCTTAGTAGATCTCGAGAACCAGAGTGAAAACTTTTTCTTCATCCTGGGCCGTGTTCACTAGGAAACTACTACGGGATACCATTTATATAGTAAATCTCTGATGCTATCCATATCTATTTCGTTATTATCGAGACTAAAATCGTCTGACTGTGCATTAAAATAAGGAAAATACTGCAGCAGACCATAGCTGAAGCGCTCCTGACCCCGCTGACTCAGTGTTCTGCGATCACTGCGTTACGCAACGCTATAGGTGGTCCTTGAATGGGTGGCCACTTTGTGGAATTTACATTTGCGAGCGTTTCCGTGCTTCGGAAGGCACGTTAAGCCGTTGGTCCCGGTTGCCAGTAAAATGGCAGTCGTTAAGCTTGGTTGAAGGCCTTAGGGGCGGCTTGTAAAATTTCAACAGCAGGTCGCCACAGCCTGCTCCTGTCCATTTCAACATGGCAATGGGCTCACCAGCTGTTACGTGGGACAAAAATGCATACGGTGAAATGTGGGCGTATAGTATGCTTCTGCCTACCCCTTCGGGGATATAGGCGTGACAATATGTATGTAGACCCATATCTGATGTGAAAAGATTATAATACAAGTAATTTACTTAATAACTATCTTAACGGGGTAGTAGACAGAGGGACAGATCGCTAGGCTTCGTGATCCATTTATACTTCTTTCGCTTCCTGCAGATTCATTAATCGTTTCATCCAATCACGACTGGGTATCCGAGAACTTTTGACCTTTCCGATCTAATTATTTTCTTTATCTTCTACTTTTGTGACAGATAGTTCAATGTCGTAAGTAAATATTTCTAATCTATCTTTGGTAATTGAAACCGAAATTTTTGTCGATAGGTACCGATGGTAACTATTTTGACATTACTTTAGATAATAGTAAAACATAGATAGGTTATTAAGACCGGCCGTAAGACGTAAGAGAGATTTGTTATGTTAAAAAAATATGCTATCCAACTCCACTCATAATGGCAACAATTGTGAAAGAACTCGGAGCTAAAAATAAACAGCAACAATCAGTACAATGAATTACATTCATAGCGTCTCTAAGTGGGCGTATAACGTACCAGACACCCACGCAACGACATACGCACGTGATCCGACGACAAATGGGCTGGCTACTCATTCATGATTTGTATGGAAGAATGGGATCTTAAGCCAAAGTGGTGGGTTGTTACTTAGCGTATAATATAAGGTCATGTATCACGCCTTTTTTAGATGTCTAAAAAGCTTAGAAAAGTCTTATAAAACGTCTGTACGCATCTATTTCTCAGGAACCATAAGAGATAGGCACAAACAGTTTGCGGCATTGGATTCAGGACACCATGAATACGCGAATAGGCGATTTTGAAACTTCTACCACATCCAGTTATGGTTTTATTATACGTTTTGTATATATATAATCGGTTTAGAGCCAGATAGCCAGGTACACAGACAAAAGATAGACCTTAGAGACAGTCATATGGAATGGACCAAGAAAAAAAAGAAAAAGAGGACGCCCTAGGAAAAGGTGGATATAAGATATAAAAGAGATAGCATGAAGCGAATAGAGAAAGAAAGCTATGGACAGAGAGGAATGGAAAGAGCTGGAGGAGACCTGTACCCGAGAAGGGGTTCATATCAATGGTACTACAACAAGCGATGATAGCGAGTAAGAGAAATCGTTATGTTACTTTTATAAAACGCATGTAAAAAGCAATGTAGAACGGAAATAAACAGGCTTTATTATTATTATTATCGGTTTAGAAGTCGTCTGTTTCCTTCGCTACGATACTAAACTCACAGATGTAATCCCTGAGTCCTGTAAGATCCACCATCTCGATCCACTAATGGATCGAAGAGCACGCAGATGTTTACTGTGATCCACCACTGTTGTGGATCATATGATACTTTCGTCTCCCTCCAACTTGATTTAACTGCTGCCATGTTGCTGACAACAGCCGAAATCACCCGCTTAACGTTTTTCCCAAGAACGGATACCCTCGTAAATAAAATGCCACAAACGGTCACCCAGGACAGTACCTTAGCGTACGTAGCTTACTATAGTGATCGTTTAATGAACACAGAACACACTGGACTATAATCTAGTGTGTAATTGTTTATTAAATCTCTGATGATATTTTCAAATAGATTTAAGTTTAAGGAAGTTAATTCTTCCATCATTCCAAGAAACCTACATAATATCCCTGACGGGGTAGTCAGAGCGGACAGATCGCCAGGCATAGCGATCCATGCATACTTCTTTCGCTTCCTGTAGATTCATTAATCGCTTCATACATGCAATCCGTTTTTGAGCAATCCGCTCACGTGGTCTTCATATGTAAGTCTCGGCCTACTCTGACTCCTTCTGCCCTCTACTTTTGAAAAACCTACATATTGACTCCGTTTATTCCGTCACGTTGCCGTACAACATGCACGCAGAGTTTATTTGCATTGAACACTTTGCTATTGTAAAATATAGTATAACTAGCTGATGCCTGATGATTATTGTATCTTTCGTCTGAACATCTCTGTAGGAGGAAGTAGAAGATGTAAGTAACATGTTTGAAGTCTTTAAAGCTCACTGCCAGCTTTAATAAAACCCTCTCCTGTGATATGCATTACCAGCTGAGAGAGTCAAATTCAGAACCTGGAACTTCCACCCTTCCTCCGAAGCCTTGACATTTCAGTTGTGATAGAAGTTTCATTTGTTCTCTGATTTCAATTAAAATTCGTGTAAAATACAGGTATTAACGCGAACATGCTTATTTACCTTGCATAAATGCTGGGGTTAAATAAAATTAAGTAAATAACTTTTTAACCCTAATCATGTCTTGCACCATAGAAAAATATCATCGGGTTAACTAACCCAGTGTTTTATGTCACTCTATGTCATCCAACCAAACATTAATGATTGAACAAAGAATGAAACAGGTATAGCCATCTCTTTTACACTACAGTTTGCCACATAAGACTTTTTCTTACACGAATGAATGTAACATGACAGCCGAGTGCATTTTATTTTTATCGTATTATGTTTGCGCGGCGTGTCACTATTAGGAGTCCGTGTCACGCATGTGTCACGTGCCACTGCGTTGTCTGTCAACTGCTGACGTTATGTTAGACCAACGTTTGACGAATTAACCCTCAGAAATCGGTGAGTTAAAATTTAACCGGTATACCCTTAACTCGGGGTGATGCGAGACAAGTTAATGATTTAACTCGGGGTTAGTCCATACCTCCGAGTTATACACGTTAACCCAAGATCGCGCAAGTGGGCCTTAAATAGCTTGATGTTTTGACTGGGTTACACCAGCCATAGTCATAAGCAGACTCAGTCTACGCTAATTTTAATCATGCAACGCGAAATTTTAAAAGCTAGTATTCAATGATTTCGTTTTGTAAATCAAATCAGCTTAGAAATGAGATCTATAGACCGTTTTCATGATTGACCGACCATAACCTTAAACGACCATTTTAAATTTCAAAACTTAAACTTGTATTCTAATTTAAGTTTTAAACTTTAAAAGCGGTGATACGAATGTCACCAAAATCGTCCAGAATATCATTTTGTAGAAAGAGAGGCTTAAGGAAATTGGGCAATAACGTCGCAATACCCACATAATACAACAATTTTCCTAGAAACAAATTGCTCGTGTCCCGACGAGCGTGTCCCTACGGAAGCGTCAATAAATGTTATTGGTGCAAGGCCCAATTCCATGTGCCGCCCTCATATGGTTATTGATTTGATCTCAATCTGTACATTTTATCACGTTTTATATGCGCAATATCGGTTCTCAAAGCGATAAGTATTATTTAACTCTTGTATTATGGACCGGTTGCAGGCGCGAATTTTGCTTTAATTAATTTACCTATTAATTTAGGCCATACTGTTGAAAACACCAACATTAATAACCTAGTTGTCTCAATAGGCTGATAGCAAAATCCTGTATATTTTTAATTATAGAAAAATTAAAGTGGCAACACTGGAATTAGATCCCTCTTTTGGTCTGCCTATAATGTGGTCAATAAATGTCTCGATCAATTTCATGGTATTTTATTTATCACGCAAGTATCAACATCCAGTACCATAACATCGACCTACCAGCAAATAATACAGTCCGCTACAACATTATCCCCTTTTTTTGTAACAAGACTGCAGTTTATCCTTGAAACCCCTACTGCTATAACCGTGGTGCTTCCCTTTTTCTATAGGATGTATACCCAGTTACCTTTCAAGTCTACCGCTTGGTAAAGTTCTTTTTCCAACTCCCTCAATATATTTTGTTGTCAAATGTTTGATGTCGCAAAATTGCCGCGATTATTCCAGATAAAATAAATAATTTATTGTAGCAACGCAATGTACTTATTAAATTTGCTTTTCATAAAATCATGCCTTTATCCCCGAAGGGGTGATAGGGGCATATTATACGACCACATATCATCGTTTGCATTTTTGTCCCACGTGCATTTTGTGGCTACCTGCTGTTGAAATTTTTTCAGCCGCCATTAAATCCTTCAACTTGGCGATACGACTGCCATGTTACTGGCAACCAGGATCAACGGTTTAACGTGCCTTCCGAAGCACAGAAACGCTCGAAATGACACAAATGGCGGTCACCCATCCGAGTACCAGTCACAGCGAAAATTACTTAACGCAATTATCGTTAACAGAACACTTAATTAGCAGGGCTACGAACGAGCGCTTCTAGAAATTGCACATGTAATTACTTTTATTTCAATAGACATTACGGAAGGAATTCCGAAGGATTTACACGATAAATAACATTATGTACTCACAAACGATTGCTCCAAAACAAATATTTAAGAGAATTATTTCAAGCAATACCATCTGATATCCGGAATTCAATAAACGGATCATATAATATATTAACCGCTTTGTAAGTATAAGTTATGTATAGGCTAGGCCTAATAAGGAAAAATATGTTTCCAAAACTATTTATGTGATATACTTATATCGTGTATAACCGTGACATTGGATGGCAAGCAGTACCTAAGTTATGATCGAGGCAAATGAGTTTTTATGAAATTTTAAAAGGGTACGTCTAAACTAACGGAGGCAGAATGCATACGGTGCAATGTGGGCGTATAGTAGGCCTCTGCCTCAGCGAAAACTCACTTGCTACGTTCTTGGCATACACTTCCCCCGCCTTATACTGTCATAAGTGTTTTCATAGACGTTCGAATGTATTTAAACTAACTTCTCGATGAGCTATATACTTAAAATTTCGACCATGGCTCACAATCAGAAGTTGATTGCAATGCAAAAAATAAACATAGGAAGTACATACTTACTTTTTAGAAACTTATAGAACATACTAGCTGTCCCGCCCGGCTTCGCCCGTGACATACTTCGAACCTTTTTTTTCTATTATTTGTGAATCTAAACCATCCAAGGCGCCACCCAAACGCGTATAAAAATAATCATTCAAATCGGTCCAGCCGTCTAGGAGGAGTTCAGTGACATACACACGCACACAAGAAATATATATATAAAGATTATAAGTTCTTTAACAAATGCAGATCAATATTCATCGGAATTCTTGATTCAATTGAATATTGTGTATGAGAAAATTTTGCGTGAACTTTTCTATATGTAACTTGACCTTTGGGTTCAACGTAAAGATCAAAGGTATACTCAAATAAGTAAGTAAGTATACTTGCTCAAGTAAGTAAAACTCAAGTAAGTATAATTGCTCGCATCGATTACAAATTGCCCGATATCACAGAATATAATTAACCAGGAACGCTTTGCTTTTTTCCTTACGATTACATCCGCGAGTTCTTCAAGCGGAGTGTGTCATTGGTCCGCCAACTTGAGATTCAATAGTCTTGTGGCTTTAGAAGACAGAGTGGTCATCAGTTCGCTATATGACTTTTTTCATTTAATCCCGTCATTTATAACTTTTATCATAACATATGTAAATTTGCCCGATTTGTTGACATTTATGCTTACTACTTCGCCCTTCAGGGTAGTAGCGTGATGATATATAGCCGATAGCCTTCCGCGATCAATGGGCTATCCAATACTTAAATAATTTTTAATTCGGATCAGTAGTTCCTGAGATTAACGCGTTCAACCAAACAAAACTCTCCAGCTTTATACATTTAGTATGAGATAAGATAATATAAAATTTTCATTATTATATCTGGTAGTTTGACTATCTAGTACCTATATAATCAGATCTCACGGGCCCTATGCCGATATATCTTGGAAATTCTGCACTTGCTGATTGGCAGACGATGAACCCCGATGAGATAGCAAAGCATCCAAATTCCTCTTATAAAATGTGATTTAATTCCGTTCTAAAATGGTATAAATTTACATGTAAGTCTCAATAATTGAGACCACCCCGTGCCGGCCGTGACCTGTGACGCGTCCCTGACCCGCATACCGCATAGCACCGCATTTGTTCCTCCACGAGGTGTCAGTTAAACATAGTTTCAATGTCTCTTACAAATCGATAGTTCAAGGACTGCACAAAAATCTCCAGCATTGAGGATTCAATACAATTCTTTTTTTTAGTTTGTTAATTCCTTACGAATATGAGTGATTTATATTTCGGGTACTTTAAGCGACGCGTTACAAACTCCCTATTCTAGTTCTGTGCACTGGTTCAATTAACTGAACCACTGCGATTTTATCAGTGGTTCAGATAATTGAATTAGTTCAATTAAATGAATAAGTTGGAAAAAGTCTCTCTAATCTAACCAATTGAGCTAGTGAGAATTTTGCAGTGAAACTTCTTTATCGACGTTGAGAGAAATATTATACCTGTAAAAAATTGACACTTTTTTCGGTTACAGGCCATGTTGTTCTGAAGTGAAACTTATTTTTCGACGTATGAGAGAAATATTATTTTTTGTTTATTCATGCATCACGCCTTTTCCACGAAGGGGCGACGGAGGCTTGTTATACACATTACACACAGAGGCATATTCTCATTTTATTATTCAATCTATAATAACTCAATCAATCAATTCACTGGACTGTGATGTGATGTGTTTGTTGTTGAATGTGTTTTGCTGGTGTTGGTTTCGAGATATCCCGGCCTTTATTACCTCGCCTGTTAGTCAGAAGGTGCAGCACTTGCATGCGAGGCTGGCTTGGGCCCCGAAGATGTCCCACGACCTCATTTCACTAAGGGTGATAGTGAAATGGAGTCCTACTTTATTTTTATTTATTTATTGTGCCTATGTTTTCATACATTCAAACTTATTAATTTTGACGTTAAAGCATATACCTCTACACTGTACACAGTCCATTATAATTACAGAAACAAATATTAATGTTGTATTTAGGTAAACCAGGATCATAATATTATGATGTATTTCAATGTGCTAGTCCGATAAACCAAATTACACTGAATTTGCAATGTCGAATCCCACTAATATTATAAACGCGAAAGTTTGGATGTTTGTTACTCTTTCATGCAAATTCTACTGAATGGATTTTGATGAAACTTTACAATAATATAGCTTACACATCAGAATAACACATAGGCTACTTTTTATTCCGGGAACGAAGTCCTGTGGGAAACGGGAACGGGAAAACTTCACCACGCGTGCGGAGCCGCGGGCGTCAACTAGTATAAAACTAATATGACAGTGTTCAGCACATAAAATGACAACTTGAATATTTGTCAAAGTAAGAGCTTGTATCATTTCTATAATATCTATCATTCAATACAGAATATCAAGCAAGCAAAATAGCAAACTGGAAAATAAAGTTTGCTATCCTGCATCACAATAATGTGTCAATATGGATCGACATTTACATATACATAGTTTTGCGGCTCTACGGAAGCCCTTTGCGACATTTGTTTCGTTTACGACTATAAAACGCCCACGAGAAGCTACACTTTGTAGAGTTTAGGAGTTGTGATTGATGCGTAGTAGTTAGGTGTAGTGATAAGAACTCTTTGCGGCGTTCATTTCATAAATGAGTATAGAGTGCCCATAAAAAGTTTCACCTGTAAAGTTTGGGCAGCTGACGCTACGTAGAGAGTGTGATACTTTGGGTCGAATTCGTTCTTAATAGAAAATAGAAAACTATTAATCAATAGAAAGGATTACCAGATACAAATGTTTCTTTTCTCTTCAGACCAATTCACTCTGGATAGCGAGTACATTAAGCGGTACCTGGGTGAACTCTCCCCGATGCAAGAGTCGCGGCTACTACAGTTGCGCAAGTGGATCGCTGAGCTGCAAAAGGGCAAGGTATGATCTAAACTAAAGATTTTTATGTTCACGAAAGTTTTTCTTTTGGGAATTCGCATCTTAAAGGTTTGTTGCCGAGGGTTTAAGGTTTGTATGTATAAATCAAAACCCAGAACAAAACAATACAAGTGACGAAACTATAGATGGTCGGCAGCGCGAGTCCTGCACCTCTGGTGTTGCAAACGTCCATAAGCTACAGTGACCACTTTCCATCAGGGAGGCCGTATACTTGTCTGCCACCTCAATTGTATAAAAAAAAGAAACGCCTTGGGGCACACCTAGTATATCAAAATAGCCAAAGGGGCTATTATTACTATATATGTTATATGGACACATGTCTACTTTTAGAGTTCACTACGTCAGTCACTAGTCGACTAGTTCAATTCAGTAGTTTATTTAACTGAACTAGTGAGCATTTTTTTCCCATTTGTTCTATGAACTTCAACTTCACGAGTGAAGTTAATGGATAAAGAAAGAAACAGCGTGATAAGGGAACATTGCGGTATGACAGAAGATGTAGTGACTAAGATAGAAAAAGGAATGCTTAGATGGTTCGGACACGTGGAGAGGATGGACGAAAAAATGACTGACTGACTAAGCAGATTTACGTAGCCAAATTGAATGGGCAAACTGGTAGGGGTCGACCTCGCCGTACGTATGTTAATCAAATCGATGATCTTTTGGAAAAAGGCCTGGTCATGAGTACCCTTAACCGGCGAGCGTGTATGAAAACACTTATGAAAGTAGGAGAAGCGAAAGTTGTGTGCCAGGATTGTAGTAAGTTGGAATCCATAGTTTCTGCCTACCACAATGGGAAACAGGCGTGATGATATGTATGTATGTATGTTCAAGGAACTGATCTAGTGAAAAAAAGTTCTCACATATTCAATTACCTGACCCAGTAATTATAATCTTGACATCACAATCATCACCAGGTGCCAAGTGACACAACTCTCCTCCGGTTCCTTCGCGCTCGGGACTTCAACGTGGAGAAGGCCAGGGAGATGCTCTCACAGTCTCTGCTTTGGAGGAAGAAGCACCAAGTCGATAAGATCCTGTCGGAGTACGAAACGCCGGAAGTTGTCAAACAGTATTTCCCTGGCGGCTGGCATCATCATGACAAGGGTAAGGGATTGCCATTTTCAGACAAATTTGAAAGAAAGTAGATGATGAGTGTAATTATGTATTAGAAAGCAACCAATAGCAATACTAAATTGAACTTGGCACTAAGCATAATTTTACTTTCGTGCTAATCGATTAGAAAAAATCGCATTGAATTCGTAATTTCAACATTATAATATAAATATCTTTGTCATTTACAAATAACAAATACAAAATACAAAAAAAATATAAATAATAATAAATTTTTGTACAAATAACATATGTAACAATCGTGGCGGACTCCTAGTTATAAAAACTTACTTAACTATCTTCACGCTGTATCCCTGACGGGGTAGTCAGAGAGGATAGATCGCCAGGCATCGCGATCCATGCATACTTCTTTCGCTTCCTGTAAATTAATTAATCGCTTCATACATGCACGTCTGGGTATCCGAGTACTTTTGACTTTTTCGTTTTTGAGCAATCTGCTCAAGTGGTTATAATAATATAGTTATAATAATATTAAATTTAAGCAATCTAATCTTTTCATTAAAGATCACAAACAAATCGGACATTTTTCCATTGATATTAACAGTGCAAAATAAAAACTTAACACAGTTCGCTACAACCTGCGCCTGTTTCAACACGCCAATTGGCTCACCATACATGAGACAAAAATGCATACGATGAAATGTGGGCGTATAATATGACTTTGCCACTCCTGGCGTGACTGATAAACTAATACATTGCAAACTATAATAATTGCTATATTTTACATGCACCAGACGGACGTCCGCTATACGTGCTGCGTTTAGGACAAATGGATGTGAAGGGATTGCTTAAATCTATCGGAGAAGATGGCCTCTTGAAGTTGGTGAGTTAAATACATAAGCTTTACCAACACTCATTTTCTTCTTCAGCTTAGTGTATTCCGAGTTGCTTTCAGCCCGTGGATTTGGAGACTAGGTTCCACTTTTATTTGGTTGCTAGGAGCAGCTATTGTTTCGCTTATGTTTGGTAATGTCGGAAAACAAACCCGAAAATGACAATAATCAAAATTATTGTCATTTTCCGACATTGTTTCCATTCATTGTTTTCCGACCTTTGTATACCTTTCCGAACTCTCATTGTTTTCCGACCTTTGTATACCTTTCCGAACTCTCATTGTTTTCCGACCTCTCAACCTTATAAGAGCACTGGCGTCGTTGCCTTGACCTGTTAATCAGCAAGTCCACCGTTAGCAGGTGAGGTTCCTCTTGGCACATATGTCCTCTTACTTAACTTTTCGAACTCAGCTTGAACCGACAACAACCACACGAGGCTCTATAACGGCCTGAGTGTGGCCAGGGAACGCAACCTAGGATCAAAGAAAATCCCTGGGATATTTAATCCCATCCCTGGGAAGTAGGTCTACAAAACATGCTTGAGGGTCAATTACCGCATACTCTGAAGAGATTAATTTAATCCTAATCTCCATAATTTACCGACTAACAAGAATGTCGAGTGAAAATTATAAATGGATCCAGCGTTTTCTATTTGTAAAGTCAAAATAGTTCCATCTCAACAGATCAAAATAGGTCCATCTCAACAGACCAAAAACCCTGTAAAAGGCAAACAGTGACCGTATGTCTACACAGTTTGTTTGTTTATTTATTAGTTTATTTGGTGGAACGCGCTGATCTCAGGAACTACTGATTTGAATTGAAAAATTTTTTTTTGTGTTGTATATAGATACTGTCCAGGAGAGCAAAGCAGGGATCATAAATGACAACAAATCGGGCTAATTTTCACACATTTTTCTAAATATAATAAACTACGGGATTAAATGTTTGTCACAGGTTTGAATCATGTCACGGGTGAAGTCGTGGGGCTCAGCTAGTCTAGATATAGCAGGGTAACTGTATCCGCTTTTACAACAAGCTTCCCTGTGACCTGAGAAATTTACCATTAAATAAATATAAAAAGTATATTATAAGAAAGCTGTGTGAAAAATGTTATTACTATTTACAGGACAGGGACGCCTGGAAATGATCTGCTGGCTGAATGAAATAATATTAATAATCATAAAATATATAATTATAATATTAAATTGTAAATAGACCATCAATAAAAAAAGCCTTCCTAAGTTTCTTGCCGGTTCTTCTCAGGTGGGCCGCGTTCCGAACCGGTGGTCACTTTAAAAATATATAAAATTTGTCTCTAGTTTTAGTGTATGAGATTTTGTAAGCGCCGTTAAAATGGTCTATGCAAAATTAAGACATTTATTTTAATTCAATAAACGTGACTTTTCTCGCATATAATATGTATTTGTACGTATGTATAACAACTTTCAGACCCTTCACGTTTGCGAGGAAGGACTAAAATTTCTCGAAGAGGCGACTCGCACATCGGAACACGCGATCCAGTCTTGGTGCCTGCTAGTGGACCTGGACGGCCTGAACATGCGTCACCTGTGGCGGCCTGGGGTCCGGGCCTTGCTCCGCATCATCCAGATCGTGGAGGCCAACTACCCCGAGACCATGGGCCGGGTCCTCATCGTCAGGGCTCCAAGAGTGTTCCCCATACTATGGACTATTGTTAGCACTTTTATTGGTAAGTTTTTTTTTGCTTTGATGGACTTAGAAAGAACTGGGTTTTATTTTGTTTTTTTTAGATATTAAGGATCGAAAAAGAAACTTCACTTTATCACTTAATAATCTCTTTTATTTTAATTGTACTAGGAAGCAGTATACGTCTGTCAGCTACAAGAGTTTGACACAGAGTGGGGCGACATTATAAAAATCAAGTCGTTTTATACCTTTCAAAAACAATTAAATTTATTTATACAATAAGTAATAATAAATCTTTATTCATTTAGGTCACAAAGTAACACTTATGAACGTCAAGAATATTGCTTCTCCATTTACATTTACTGCCAGATTCGCAAAGCAATAGGTAGAGCCTGAGGAAGAACCTGGCAATAAAACTCATGGCCACTCTTTTCTAAACGCCAGTAATTACATTAGTTTGATTAACAGGATATTTGACCAATTATATAGTAATGAATTTATACAAACAAAAAAAAAACAAAATCAATGTTGTGTTTAAATCATATCAAAATTAGAGCGATTATAGTTGCCGGTTCTAAGGGCAGCCTACCCTTGAAGAAGAAGAATCTGACAAGAAAGTCAATGGATGCCATTTTAAAATGTAGGAATGGCTTACAACATTAAAATTACACTTACATTGTTCCTTTGGATTTATGTGAGAACAGTCGACTAAACTTAAGTTTACCTTAAATATAAATACTAACTAACTAACTAACTATCTTCACGCTGTATCCCTGACGGGGTAGTCAGAGAGGACAGATCGCCAGGCTTCGCGATCCATGCATACTTCTTTCGCTTCTTCGAGATTCATCAATCGCTTCATACACGCACGTCTGGGTATCCGAGTACTTTTGACCTTTCCGTTTTTGAGCAATCTGCTCACGTGGTCTTCATAGGTAAGTCTCGGCCTACCCTGACTCCTTCTACCCTCTACTTTTGAACAATATATATTCTTCGTCAATCGTTCCTCACTCATTCGTTGGACGTGTCCAAACCAACGGAGCACGCCCTTTTCCAGCTTAACGCTGACACTTTCATTCAAACCTGCCAAATTGCGTATCACTTCGTTACGTATTCGGCCAGCCAAGGTAACGCCGCACAACTTTCGAAGTGATCGCATCTCCACAGCATTCAATTTACTTTCATGCATCTGCTGACATACCCAGGTTTCACTACCGTAAAGCAAAGTTGGCACTAGCACTGCGTTATGAATCGCCAGTCGTGCTTCTTTTACGATGCTTTGTCGCTTTACTAACTGGGACAAAGCACCGTTAACTTTGTTTCCGGCAGCTACTCGCCGTTCCACATCCGAATCACATCTTCCATCCGCGCTAAACATACTTCCTAAATACACAATTTCATTCACTTGCTCTAGACGTTCCTGGTTTACCCTAATCTCGCATTTAGTTCTTACGTCACCTCTTTCAAATACTAGAACCTTAGTTTTACTTGCATTCAAGCGGAGACCCTTACTTTCACACCCCTCTTTCATATTAGTGACTAATGCCTGAAGGTCGGCTTCTGATGAGGCCATGAGCACCGCATCATCAGCGTACAGCAGACAGTTTACTGTAAAGTCACCCAAATTCACACCCATATTAAAATCTTTCAACTTCTGCAGGCAACTGTCCAGATACACTATGAACAGCCAGGCGGACATGACACATCCCTGTTTGACGCCTGTACAGACATCAAAAAGAGGTGACACATCCCCCCCTACTCGCACGCAAGCCTTACAGTCCCTATAAAGCGACTGTATTGCCCGCAGTAGCGAGCCGTCCACACCATATCCTGGCAGCAAGTCCCACAGCGTTTCTCTCACAACGTTATCAAATGCTTTCTCTAGATCCACAAAAGCGCAGAAAACCTTCTGGCTAAGAGCCAGAAACTTTTCCGCGATCATGCGGAGAGAAAACACTTGATCCATGCAACCTCTTCCACGTCGGAATCCGCATTGAGCCTCCCATAAATACCTTTCAGACTTTTCTTGCATTCGTGCCGTTATAACCTTTGCATACACCTTACTAGCTAAGCTGACCAAGCTGATCCCCCTGTAGCTGGAGCAGTTTAGGCGCGAGCCTTTCCCTTTGTAAATAGGTACTACAACTGCTACTCGCCAGTCATCTGGGACCTCACCCGTCCGCCAGCACAAGTTGCATAACAGACATAGTGTGTCCCAGACACGCGACCCACCGTACTTGATCATCTCAGCAGTGACTCTGTCTTTTCCCGCAGCCTTACCACATTTCATACTTCTTATCGCTTGTTCTATTTCTTTCATACTAATGACTTCAATGACATCGGGATCCGGAGCATCGAAGTGAGCTCCCCTTCCCGATGTGGCATCTCTGTCTTTTCTTGCATACATCTTTCCATAATATTCACTCCATCTCTGCAGGACGTCACTTTGGTCTGTTAGGACGTCATTGTTAACACTAAGCACTTTATTCATACTGCAGATTGCCGAACAACTCCGGGTCTTGCCTACCTCTTTCCAGAAGAGCTTGGCATTATCCCGGAAATTGGACGACAACCTTTCATCCGCTTTCATTCTGCACCTTTCACGAGCTTCTTCTATAAGTGCCTTCGTGTTAACTTTCTGCAGCTTGTATCTCTCTTTCATATTTAAATTATTCCGCGAGGCTAAGTAGTCTAGCCATGCTTTCTTCTTCATTCGAACTGCTTCTTTCACTTCCTCATTCCACCATGCATCACGCTTATTACTACTGCCTCTTTTCGTTTCTCCACACACTTCCACAGCGGCATTTATCATACTATCCCTAAGGTTCTGCCATACACTTTCCACATTCTCACTGCTTACATTGACATCGCCAAGCTTTTCGGCTACCCTTTCATTATATTTATCCCTAATGGATGCATCCTGCAGCTTCCAGCTTTTGATGCTCTAAGTCGGCTCAGGTTCAGGACACTCGGTACGATGACGCCAACCCGCGAACAGACCCCTAATCCTAGTTATGACTAGGTAGTGGTCTGATCCCAGCTCAGCGCCTCGATAAACCCTTGTGTCCATCACCTGTTTACGGAGCCGACTATCCATTAGGAATAGATCTATCATGCTTCTCTTTGACTTACATCTCCTCGTATACATATGAATTTGTTTGTGGTTGAACATTGTGTTCGCCACAAACAAATCCTTTTCCTTACAAAATGCCAGTATTAGCTTGCCAGCGTCGTTCACCCTTTTATCCCCATACTTCCCGAGTACCGACTCAAAACCATCGCGAGCGGTACCCACCCATCCATTCAAGTCTCCACATACTATAAGTCTTTCATTTCCTTCTATCACATTTAGAGCTTCTCTCATACTCTCCCAGAAGTCCTCTAGCTCACTCGCGTTCGACGAAGATACTGGCGCGTAAGCAGCTACCAGGAAAATCTTCGTCAAACCAAGTTTTACACGGATCCAGAGGATTCTAGGACCTATCAGTTTGTACTCATACATACCGGAGGCCAATCGCGAGGACAGCAAAATTCCAACCCCCCGACTGCCATGCTCGCTCTCTGGTACTCCAGACCAAAGCGCGAGCATCCCCCCCGGGAGCTCCAAGACTTCGCTGCCCTTGCGCTTGGTCTCTGTCAAGCACACTGCATCTAACTTTCTCTCATTCATAACATCCATCAACTCATTCATCTTATCTGTCATTCCTCCCCTAACATTCCACGCAGCTACCCTGCACTCCATCCTCCACTTCCCGCCGTGTCGGGCCGCGCGTGTAGGGTGGCGGTCCCCTACGCCGCTCTGGCTCACACTTTTCGCACCAGCGGGGACGAACTGGTGCGCGTCGCCTCGGGGGCACGCCCTAGCAGTAATCGCCCTGGTGGCACTCGTGTTGGAGTAGAATTGCAGCCGTAGCTGGCAGGGATGGCGACGTGCACGCTTCTACTCTTCATCCCCTAAATTCTTCATCCCATAAATATAAATAAGATTATTTTTAATAATTGCTATAACAGCTATGAGCTGACCAGTCCCAACAGACGGCACCCGTTCACGGGTATGACGCATTATATCAGCCATCGCCCTACTCAACCGTATTATAGGGAATAAGGCGACCCGATACATACGCCACCACTGCCAGGACACTTAGGCGAGCATGACATACTCAAAAACTGCACAGCAACTATCATGTCAATTTCAAAGAAATAAATAAGTCTGCATGGTGCTCACACAATAACAAACTCAAATTACATTGTATACCGGGACTAAACGCAGCCAATTTAGAAACCTTTAGTTGTCAGACGTTTCAAATTATTAATACTGTAGAGATGTAAAAATACAACATATATATGCAGATTCAAGGCATATCACAAGATTCATTCGAGTCCTAAATAGCTCAAGCGAAGAGCAAGCAACTCATTTCCATTTATTTTTATCGTTCAAATAATCATTAGTTGAGTATCACATCAATAAGTAATCTGAGTTGTAAATAACATAATATTAATTGATTAATTTTTGCACAAATAAAATCTCATAAATCATCCGTTTTCTCTGAAGCTATTTATTGGATGAAAGTAAATTCGTTTTTGTTTGAGAAAGTAATCATACTTTTTAATCTCATAATGAATGTACAGTCCCTCCAAGTCAAGTTTTATAATCGCACTGAATGCTCGGCGAATTAGATTAGAATTAAACGCCCTTTTTATAATATTAGTATAGATGTGCAAAGACTATACTAATATTATAAAAAGGCCGTTTCCCACAGGAACTTGATCCCAGGATACCTATGTGTTATTCTAATGAGTAAGATATATTATTATAAAGTTTCATCAAAATCCATTTGGTAATTTTTGCATGGAAGAGTAACAAACCGGATTACTAGATACATTTTTGAATAATAATGTTGCAGACGAGAACACCCGCAGCAAATTCTTGTTCTACGGCGGCAAGGACTATCTGCAACCTGGTGGTCTACTCGACTATATCCCGAAAGACCTAATACCTGACTTCCTGGGAGGACCTTGCAAGGTAAATACCATACTGAGTAGGTGGAGCCAGGACATCGCTGCGTCTATTCACGACTATTTAATGACGTCATGATAGTATAAACTCCACGCCACGTCAAAAACTAGGACAACTCTATAAAATCAGTTTTAATTTTGTCAAATTCTGACATTACATAAGATTTTTTTAACATAGCATTTTCGTACTTAGGAAGGCACGTTATTGGCGAGGCCGCTGATTGGATTTTTGGGCATTTCCGTACTTCAGTAGGCACGTTAAACCGCTGGCAGAAGTGGGCGATAGTTTTTGAGTATATCGAGTTCAGTTTTTTTTTTGGATTATATGGCCTGGTTACTAAGAACTTTGGGTCAGATCTTTTGTTTTATAATAATGTTCATATCGCGTTTAGACATACTCACTGGAAACTTTTTTTTATAATGCGAGGTTAAGAATGATGATGCATATCAGTTTATTTTATGAAATCCTTTGCTCCTGTCAGTCAACAAAACTTTTGGGAAACTTTAAATAATTCGTGAAAAGAAAATATCTGTGTAGATCAATAAACCGTTGTCATGTTTAACCTATTATAATAGGGAATGAAATATGTTTTGACAAGTGTTTCAACGCATTGTTTGGTTTCATTGCGGCAGTCGGACATTGTCGATGCGGCGCTAAACGTGCCGCAACACTTTTACGACCTCGTACGCGATAAGTACTGCAGAGGGCCTCCGGTATCCAATCCTTTTCACATCTACCTTATACATTTTCCCATATTATGTAAAACAACGAAATAGGTAGAACAAAGTCAGGCCCAAATTATCCAAAAGCAAAATTATAAACACTTTTTAGACTGTTTTTCCAATGAAGAAGTTTAATTGCTCTTATAATGGAGTTTGGTTTGATAGTAAGACTCAATTTACATTGCGGTGGAATGGAAGCGAATTTTTACAACGAAATTGCATATAGCATACTCATAGATATCTTAACTAAAGAGATATGGGGAACGCAGCGTGTACTACCTGTGTCGCCAAGTTTCTCCCGCTACTCCCTACAGTAATACATACGGGTCATATACAAATATTAATACGCACACTAATGTGCATCACACAGTTTAAACTAATGTCACTCATTGACTTTCATACATTAATAATGACTGAAATAAACGTACTACTACATTGCAAAAGTAAATGTACAGCGAATGTACATTGAAAATGAAATTATGAACTCTCATTCTAAAAAGGGATACACAACCGCGCGCTTTTTTTATACCACTGATGTGGCAGACAAGTGTACGGCCTACCTGATGGAGAGTGGTCAACGTACGCGATAAGTACCTATGGACATTTGCAACACCAGAGGTGCAGCATTCGCGCTGTCGATCCTTTATAAACCTTTTAAGAACCCCATACTGTAGAATCTCAGAATAATAATGTAGAATATTTCTTTAGCTAAGATATCTATGAGCATAATGAATTTAAGAACCTCACACACAAATTGCTTGCTGCCCTCGCGGCACAGGGGACAATAGCGCGTAAACAACATCCTCTGTTCGCTTTTGTACTGTTGCAGTGTCAGTGTACGCGCGGCATTATAAAAATATTCCTCTCAATTTTTTTTCAAAAGCTCCAAAAAAGTAGGAATTCTTAATAAAATACATTGTAACGTTTGTCCTTCTTGAAATTGACGCGTCTATTTTATTTCATTCCGCGGCAACGTAAATGAAATCCAAATTCTTTGTTTTTAAATTTAAATTTCGTTTGAACGTGTACACCGGTTGGATACCGAGACCCTGCACTATTTGTTTAGTCTACGTGTATCGACTATCGTGCTAGTCTAGAACCATTGTTACAGTAAACCTTAGACTCTATGGTCTCACACACACACATTGTCCTTCGAGAATATATGTAGGTAACTGTCAGAGCACATTACTAATGTTTCAACACTACACTTGTATGCTAGTTCCATTCAATTGCAATATTTTATATCATATCCATGTAAGTAAATGAGTGCTCAAGTCATCCAGGTTAGGCCTGATAGACTCAGAATATTGTTAAAAAAAAATGTACTTGTAATGACTCCCTCGGTGGCGCGGTGGTAGTGTATGCGCCTTGCATAAAGTTCCGGGTTCGATTCCCGTGTCGGAACAAATATTTGTGCGATCCACAAATGTTGGTTTCGGAGTTTGAGTGTTTTCTATGTAGAATATGTATTTATTAAGAAATATAATGTATATCAGTTGTCTAGATCTCATAGTACAAGCTTATAGCTTAGTTTGGGCTAGATAGCGCTGTGTAAAGAGTGTCCAACAATATTTAAAAAATCTCGTTCTTTGCTAATATGATTGTTATGCCCACACATTTTATCGAGCCATATTTTTTTTACCTATAGATCTGCACCGGTATCATTGGGGCTAACGGACTCTATCGAAATTCATTCACGGGTTTGTGTAGAGCTAGGGAAACTGATGTACGATAAGGAAATCCCTAAAGTTCTAGCCAGCCTTAACTACCAAACGCCTGGCGAAATCTGACCATTGTTTCGGTGTCGATTTCCCCCTTCCGATATAGAGGCTCTCGCTGAAACACATCGCGCCATCACACCAGGCCTATTTCTGCCTGCGTCACTTATTGAGCCCATAAGGATATTGTTACTATAGGTTAAATAAGGTCAACATTGTAATAAGACACTAATTATGTTAGACAAAGCTAGCCACATTGTAAACAGTGAATGTACCTATGTCATTTCAAATCGCTTTTTGTGCCCACTGATCTATGTCACAAATTTCATCATATAACAATTTATTTTTGGATATGACAGATACATTGAAAGGGTTATCAAGGTTTTGACTCCTTCGCTATTTTGATTTTATTCAAAATGGCGGTTAAAAATCAGGCCTATATACCGATCGGTCATACTAATGTGAAAAAAAAACATCTCATAAGTTTTTTGGGATTCCTATATTGGGTTGTGTTAATATAGATCACAAGGTATAAAAAGAGTCTTGAATTTAAATTGGCTTTTTTTATGACGTTTTTTTCAATTTCTCAGAGCTTCGTGCACGAAGGTGGCCTTGTACCAAAGAGTCTGTACGTAAGTGGTGCGTTCACTGAGAGGGACGGGGACCCGCTGTGTGAAGATAGCATCTATCGTTCTATCTGCTTGGGGAAAGGTCAGGTAAGATGGTCTTTTTTAGATAACTATTCCAAAATATCAAGAGATTACAATTTTATTCATCTCGGGAATCTAAACATATATTACCTTCAAGCAGGCGCAACTGAACGATGGAAGAGGTAATATTGAAGGAAACATTTATCCATAGATTGAGTGGTGTCCATCGCTCAATGTCTAAAAATGGTTGTAACACTGTTCATTAGTATCGAGTTGTCGATCATACTCTTTTTGTCATACTCTTAAATGACGATTAACATATGGTAAAGAATTTCAACTTGCTTCGATACGGTTCGGGTAGTTCAGTAGCTAGAACATTGCCCTGGTTAGGCAAAGGTTACGGGTTCAATCCTCGTCCCGAATCAAATTGTCCTTTTTCTCTTTATTAAAAATAAATGATGAAGGCGCCTATAAAAAAGTCGAATATTCCCGAAAACATGACAAATAAAAAAATAAAAGCTAATCAGACTACAGTTTGTAACAGCAAGTAAAAAATACCCATTCCATACTTTTGTCGGATATGGCAATCGAGTTATTGCAATGTGGGTGAATATATCCAGAATAGGTATCGTTATGTATAGGACTATTTAGATATAGTAGTAAAATTGACCCGAAAGGTCCTAGATTAATTTTTTTTTTCATTACTTTGGTTATTAATACGGCTCACTTGAACGAAAGTGATTACTGTAGCCTATGTATTTGCAACCGCATATGGTAAATCTTCTTAGTCCCCTTTTGAAGAACCCTATACTGTAAATGAAAATTAGAGCCTTTGTAAATTACTCTGCATCGCTAGTTTTTTTTTTGAAGATCTCTCCACATTCATTTGGCAGGTCCACGAGGTCATAGTAGTAAACCGCGACCCACAGAGCGTGCTCACGTGGGACTTCGACGTGCTGAGGCACGACATTGCCTTCACTGTCTACAGGAGCGAAGAGGAACTGCAACACCCCCCTGCCGATGCTACAGGTATGTAATAGAAGTATGTACAGTACCTGAGTGTGTATGCCATCTATTGAAGATGATAGGAACTAACGAGTAAAGTAGCGACATCTGTTATCGAGCACATGTCAACAGGAACAATACGAAAACAAGTTATATTTTTGCAAGTTTTAGAAGATCTGCTTTTGTTTGAAACTGTAATAGGTAATAACGTTGGAGTAGTAGACCTGCATAAAATGAGGTCATTAATGAGTGACCACAAAATGAGTAAAGCAAACATTTGTGTAATGAACAAGGACTTATTGACGTATACGAATACCTAACAGGAAAAAAAGAGTTGTGATTTGAATTGTTTTATAACCCCTAGTATTTAATTTTGGCTTCCTTTTTTATTTTCGTATTTTATTTGTTTTGTTTTCTGTTGCCCGTGACCGTCGCCTGGTGTACATTCCAGCACTGTGCGTAGGTGGAAGTGAGGAGCTGAAATCGGTGCTGGACCAGAAGGGATGGCGCGAAGGGGAGCACTTTCAAAGAGTCGAGTCCACCCTCGTGTGTCACGATGGAGAGAGCATACAGGTACCGTAATAGCTTCCAGAACTATTGCTTTATCAGTGGCTATTATATCCAGTCCTCATTTCTTGTTTTTAGCACAGGTTATGCTACGTTTTTTGTTATTGTGGTATGCAATATCACAATAACAAAAAACGTTATACAATAGGCCATTATAATTGGCGAGGTGGTACATTGCATATTATTCAAACCTTCAATTCCTGTACTATTTAATACTTACTTATTTATACCATCATATGTACGTATTAAATAGTAACAGTGGAAAAGTATTATTAACTAGCCATACCTATAAATATATAGCAATATCATAGCATGGCCTCGGCTATCTTGATGGAGCCAAAGCGACTACACGTGTTAGCGGTGCACGTGCCGGCTAACGAACGAGGCAACAACGTAGGCGCCCGACAGGGGTTGGGAGGTCAAACGGCAGTCACTCCTAGCAGCCCAAAATAAGTGGTACTTATACTCCAAATCCAATTAAGACTAAGATTAAGAGAGATTTATACACCTTAAAATTATTGTACGTTCTCGAAAGAACTGTCTACCATTTTAAACGATACAACAGCAACAAGCTTGTTTAGAATAGGGTGTCAATAATTAGAGGGGTGTCAAAATAAGGTGGTTTGTTCATGTCAATTTTAATTCATGTAGGTCACAAAGTAACACTTATGACCGTTTGTGTGTGCAGGGTTCGCACGTGATGGTGTCGAGCGGCAGCTACGTGCTGCAGTGGCGCTGCGAGCTGCTGGACAGCGCGCACCGCGCCGCGCAACTCATGTACTTCCACGAGACGCTCGCCAGCCACCACTACAAGTGAGTCCCAGGCGTCATTACTGTTTGTGTCACTGACAGTGCCATCATGACCATTTTTTCATTCTGTCAGATTATTCCTTAGATTGAAAGCGAAACCGGTACATATATTTGATGCGCTGATTCAGTTCGCATCGATTAATGGCATCGATTAATCGCATCTATCGATTTACATTACGTTCTAAAGAAAATAATTCAAATGAGTGGATGAATAAAAATCATCTGTCCACTACTATGTATTGCTTCTATTATGAATAGTATATTTGACATTTTAGTTTTGCAGAAGCATTCGATGTATATTAGACTTTAGTGTTAGCACTGTCCCAGTAGCATCCGAATTCCCTACTTTTAGGAGATGATTTTAAACGGGATTGAATAGCTAAATCCGACTCTACCGAAAATACTAAAATAAACTTCTTTGACTACTGTTGGTACTCAATTTTTTTTTCCATCTCGATTTTGGTTAAAATTTAACTTTATTATTACATATTTGTTTCGTTTGAAATCAATAGTTCTAGATAGCGTTGCTGGGAAGTAATTGGATACTGCAAATATAAGACAAGAACTCATATTTAACCAATTTCTTGTTATTTCTCATATTTAAAGATTTAGCCATCAACGCCTATTTGGTAAATCCACCTGTATCTAAGCATACCATGTATACTCGGATACCCAGACGTGCATGTATGACGCGATTAATGAATCTACAGGAAGCGAAAGAAGTATGCATGGATCGCGATGCCTGGCGATCTGTCCTCTCTGACTGGGTAGTCAGGGATACAGCGTGAAGATAGTTAAGTTAAGTTTATATAAGCATAATCATGTTTAATATATACCTACGCTTGTCCTGGTAGGGGCTCGATGTCGAGCCTGCAGTCGGGCACATCGGGCTTCTCGTGCCTGTCGGGCAAGTCCGGCGCCAGCAGCTGTCCCTCGCGGTGACACGCGCACCCTTCGCCCTCGAACCACGACACTCTACACCCCGCTATGTAAACGTACTTTCAGCGAACCAGCACTGCGGTCTTATTCTCATCGTTTATAATAACATACTTTCAAACGTACAATCGTACGTTACTCTAAGCATATCATTCCTTGATAAACTTTTTGAGATAAATAATCAGCATTCATGAAATATAAAATAATAATAAAACCTTACACGTAATCACCATCATAGTCAGTTCAAATTTGAAATAATCATTACATTATAACGATCTATAGATTTATTAGTTAGTGATATTTGACAAAATCGGTATTGATAGACAAACATAATTTGTCAAATACTTTGAACTTGCAACTTGCATGAATCACAGGCAATGATACAACACAGTTACGCAGTGATAAAATATTATATTATTACAAATAAAAATGTGAGAAGGATATTGAGTGAAAGGCTTTATGCGCTTTTAAATAAGAGATAAAAACAATAACTAGTAAAACTTAGGTACACTTGTACACTGTTGTTGATAATCAGAATTTGTCGTAGGAATACTAGCAGTAGTTAAATTGTGGTTGGTACCTTCTCGATAATGTATTCATTATCAGGGCAACCAATAGGACATATTCATTCAAATAAGCTTATGCTAGCTAACGTAGCGCTTGAGACACTGCAATGCATATTTTCCATTCATTTGTAATTTACTAATTTTCGTAGCATAAATTTCACCAAAATAAATAATAATTTATTTTATGCTAGTTTTAAGTCATAATATCAGGTATTTGTTGAATTCTTTGACTTCTAACCAAATAATAATATGAATAAGCGTCTAATTGAATCTTGGTAATAGTTTGACAGCTTGCACAGGAAGTATAATTTCACTTAGCAATATATTTGTAATATTTACGATTACAAGAAAGTTATATTATTTTGTATTTATACAGTCAAATAATGTAGAAGGATATTGAATGTTGTATAATAAATTAAACTGTAATAAGACGTATAGATTAGCTGGGTTGTGGGCGGGAGTTAAAGTTTAAAACTTTCCAGTTAAACTATAGTTCTTATGTTGGACTGGGTACACGTCGGTATAATATTGTAATGATTTGACACTAATAAAATAAATTCACGTCTTTTTAATGCAAGCCCAATGCTTTAATCATTAGAAAAATTACATCTTTGTAGTTCATAAATAAAACACTAAATAGAAAAAAAAAACGTATATTCTTAAATCACATTATGCTAATGTGACCACTTATTCAACACCAACTTGAATACGCTATCTACATATAATTATGCAGATAGCGTATTCAAGTTGGTGTTGAATAAGTGGAAATTTTTGAGACAATACTTTGTATTTGTGCCACATCTAGGCTTAAATTACGAAACTCTAGGTTAAAATTTTTGAATTGTGCGTTTTACGCGAATCACTGAAGAAAATTGCACTAAATTAGCTTATAGATAATTAATCACGGTTTCTACTTGTCTTACTATACTTAGTTTTAATTTAATTAGACAGAGCTTATTTTCTTGACAGCTGCCTCACTTGCAGTTTAATAAAATATCTAAAAGTTATGTTAGTATTTAACTTATCAAATCTTTATTAACGAATCCTTGAAATGTGGTTAGAGCTAAACATAATTCCTGACGGCTGCTGATAGTTTTGACTTAAACTGTGTCCACTATCCATCCATCATTTAGAACTAACTTTTAAATGAGTTCATAAAGAACTTGGAAATGGCTATGCCTACTCCACCCCTTCTAAGAGTCATGGTTTCAACTAACAGAGACCAGGTGAGTGAACGTCTTTCACATAATAAATAAAGTATTGTAGGCGGTTACAGATTGTACTCTTACTTCATTGTGACCTGATCTTATGATCAAAAAACGTGACTAAATTAATATTTCAACTGTCATTTGTAGTTTATGACACAATTCACATATAAAAAATATCACATAGAAATATATGTAAGTATAGTAACTACCTGAATTACATGAAATATCGTGAAACAGTAAATTGCAATAATTTGACTAAAGTATTTCTCACTGTGACAAATTCTACTTCTTATATACCAGACACCATTATCGTAGTCGTGAATATTAAAATCTAGTTCAGTATTGCACGTTGTATAGAATTTAACACTTACAGTTCTTGTTATAAAATGTATTTTTCAATAACTAGCAAATTATATCAATAAAATAGTGCCTACCGATGTAAGAATTAAATGTCGTAAGTGGTTCTAAAGAGTACAAGTTTATTGCGACTATTTCATATGTATAAATAAAATTCTACGTCTTACTTTCTGGAAAATAAAGTGCTAAAATAGGACGCCAAATTAATTATTGCTCACGATATATTTGTAGGTTATCACAAAACGTCGGGTACAAATTGTGTTAGGAATGTAGCTAGGCCAGTAGCTGACTGCTATGTGATATTTAAATATGAATTATAATGGTACTAATTATAATTGTATTTTGTGCAGATAGAATTTAGCTCTCAGCCTAAGTTTGTTGACATGTGTCGTGTCTAGCAATAGCTCTGAAATTATTTTGACATTTAGTAACATTCTTTAAATAGATGTTTAAAAAAATATTCAAAGGCTTATTAGCTAGCTACCCTGCTATTAAACAAGTTGGATGAGCGTGACGCGGAGAGAGACAATCAAAAGTACTATTATTGCTAGATACGATAGATTTGTTATATTTACGTGCTGTGCGTAAGGAATGTAACTCAATATTTGAGAGAGTATCGTAGCCGACTTCATGTAGTTAGATAAATTCGAGCATTATTTCCGTACATAATACATGTCAAATTGTATATAATGAAAGTAAAAAATATTTGAGTGTTGCACTTCTGTTGTAGAGAAAGCATAATCTTAGAAGTAAGAAAAAATACTTTTACATTAGATTTTCAATTTAAATTATATTTTTACTAAAAAATTAACATAGTCATGTATCTGAATCTTTGATCTAAAAGGCTTAATTAAACTTCGCAGAGAATGAGAATAAAGAGAAAGATATTACATTAATTGAATTAAATGAAATCGGTGATACAAATATCCGTAGTAGTAATTGGGTCGATGGCCCTTCAAAACAAAAAGAAAACAAGATTATTCGCCCTTAACGAATTCCAATATTTTACTTGGCGAAACAAAATTTATTGTCGATTTCTTTTACTTTTTTACTTACGCATCATTTCTTTAAAATTTAAAAAGAGCCTAAGTCAATTTATAGTATTTTAGCATATTTAATTCAATGAACTTGTGGCAACTGTCTTTCCTTGTGGCAACCCTAGGTATAACAGCTGATTTGAATTGGCTCCGTATTTTATATTGTAATATCGCAAAAATAATTATAATTTTAATTAAATACCAATTCATCATTGCCAAATAATACCATATTGAGTGTTAAATAATCATTTTCACCATTTATTGTGCTAAAAGTAAATAAATATAAACTTAAAAATTGTACCGGTGTAGTGACAGTTAGAACATCGGAAAAATTTTCAATATTTGAAATTATTACTTGGATTTGGCAAGATTTATAAAACTAATCGTTTTTTCAATCAAGGTTTGTGAGTTTATTTACTTTTACATCCTCATATGTCCATTAATAGTGTGATTTTGTAATTTTCTATGAATAAAACATAACCTCGTTTTGTTTCGCATTTCTTTGCTCTAAGTCTACTTTGCTAATAATTACTGATTCTGTAGCACGTAATTATAACAAAATGTCGAATACTAATACCATGATAATGACGCGTAAGGCCTTGGCTCGTCAACAAGAGACAAGGCTTCAATTAACGTTGAAAGAATTACAGATTTTTAGGGAGAAGTGCGATAAACTGAACAAGGAAAGGGACGAAAATGAGTTAGAACTGCTAGGTATTTTAAGTAAGAACGGACAACTCAAAAAAGAACTGGCACAGTTGCATTCACTGTATACTGATACCTTACAGGATCGGGATAGGTTACAACTTATAGTTGACAGTTTTGACTCATGTAGGGAACATTATGAACAAACTCTGCACCAAATTAGAATACTAAAGGAGGAGCTGCAACGATCGGAAATCAAAATATCGCAACTAGAAGACAAGAAACAGAGCACAGTGGTTCAATCTAATCAGAGTTTGTTCGATGAACTGATGGCTACAAGCTTAGATACTGCTACAGCTCACCCTTCCATTGTCATAGACCTCACTTCCGATGATGAAACCGGGGGCTGTTCTAAATCATTAAAAATTATTAAGTGTAGTAAGAATAAGTTAAAGAAATATTTAAAAATTAAAAAGTTTATTACTAAATCTAAAAAAATGATACATAAATACAAGTTTTTTATAAATAGCATGTCACTTAATAGACAGAGATTGCAACTGATTGACCAGGTAAATATGTATATGTTAGAACTTGATACTGTTGCACAACAGTACAAAACTGATACACAGGCCCTTCAATGTCAGATTGACCGACTTCAAGACTCTTTGAAATCAATTTCATATAAATATGAAACAGCAGAGAAACAGAGTAGGGAACAGGTGTTAGCCATAGGTAAATTAGTAAATTCATGTCATTGTCAAAATGACCAATTGACATCCGCAGGCCATGTTCCCTCCTCACCCTTAAGTTGTGAAAGAATTAGATGCAATGATGAATTTTCACCAATTAAAACTGTGTGCAGTGTGGATAATAGTATATTAAGTTCAAGTAGTAATTGCGAGGCATCTACGAGTATAATAGAAAAGTTGCAAATAAAAAGTGATGCAAAGACCATAGTCTATTGCGATGAAATAGGTAAAAATTTTGGACATTATTTATCACAGTTAAGTCATTCTGTAATAAATCATACATATCCAGGAGCTTCATACTCTCAAATTACAGATTTTATATTGACTGGTACACACTGCATGCAGTCTACTATAGTGGTGCTGGTTGGCAGAAGAGGCAATATTAATAGTGACAAACTTTTAAAAATTTTTGATAAGTTATCAAGTCTGCAAGTAAAACAAGTAATTTTGTCCACCTTGCCATACAGCACTGCTATGAGCCACAAGGAAAATCACTTAAGATACAAATTAAATATGAAACTACATACCATGGTATCATATTCCAAAAAAATTGAATTGTTCGATTGTAACATAATCTTCAATAATAATAGTTTGTTGACATTAGATAGATATTTTCTATCAAAATTTTTACAACGAAAGGTAGCTCTGTTGCTATCTAATTTTTTAATTTTTCAAGCCAAATTATTGGCAAGTACAACTGCTTTTATTGAGCAGGATAGTTTTGATACTTCACATTTGGAAAATGAAATTCCAAAAAACTAGTTTATAGGACAACAGATAATAAATCTGGCCAGTTGACTTTGGCCCCTGAGAATAATCTTAGTAAAAATATTGTTTTTATAAACCTGGTGCACCATAATGTTAGAGGTTTAATAAATGGTAAAGATTTAGAGTTAGAGCTATACATTAATGCAAATTCTATTAATATTTTTTGTGCTACAGAGCACTGGTTAAAAGATCATCAAATCACATTGTTGAACTTCGTAAATCACCAGGTTGCTAGCTCGTTCAATAGAAAACATTCTAAACGTGGAGGCTCTTTAATATTAATTAATAAAAACTTAAAATTTAAAGAACGTAAGGATTTAGTAGCCCTCTCCATTGAGCGAGTTATTGAGATTGCCAGTATTGAGTTTGAGCATTTCATCTTGTTAAGCGTATACAGTCCCCCTGATGCTTCTTACATTAAATTTGAAGAAAAGCTTGAAGAAGCACTGTTCAAATGCCAATGTTCTAAGAAATCTATAATAGTTTGTGGAGATTTTAATGTTGATATATTAGATACATCATTAACTCCATCAGAGAGAAATAAAATGAAAAATTTATTTAAATCCTTTAATCTGCATAGTACATTCTTAGAACCCACTCGTATTACAGCCACCAGTGCAAAATGTATTGATAATATTTTTACTGGTATTAAACCTATAGATAAAGGTATTGTGGATCCTGTGGAGTCAGATCATCGTGGCCAATGGATAAAATTTCCTAAAAGTAGTAACAAAGTCAGCAAAAAACAAATTAAATATGTACCAATTAACCAAAGTCGTTTGAATAATTTTAAAGAAAATGTATTAAAGAGATTACCATATCTACCTAACTTCACTTGTGTAGACCAGTCATATAAACACTTATTTAATTTGATTAATGATGAGTTTGGCAAAGTTTTTACCTCAAAAACTCTACAGATTGGTGGTCGTGCTGTTTTCAGTGACTGGGCAACACCAGGTATCTTTAAAAGTAGAAATAAATTATTTGAATTATATTCAGAAAAATCATATAATTTTAGGCAAACCTTTCAGGAATATGTTAAAAATTATTCAAAGATATTTAAACAAACGTGTCATCTTGCTAAGTCAAACTTCATTAAAAATAAAATTTCTAATTCTGTAAATAAAATAAAAATGACTTGGAACATCATTAACTCTGAATGCGGTAGATCTTTAGTGACTGAAAGGGATTTCCACTTAAAAGTAAATGGTTGCCATGTTACAGGGGACCTGGAAGTGGCTACGGAGTTTGAACACTTTTTCAAAAATATACCTATTTTGACAACAAAATCTCTCCAAGCATCTTCCAGTTCCGCTGAACTTTTATTAGAAGAATCTGTTCTTTGTTGCAGGGATGCATTTGTATTCACAGATATTTGTGCTCAGGACATTGTAAAAACATTTAAATGTATCGAAATTAAGAAAACCGCGGACATTTGGGGGTTATCGGTCAAAACTGCATCATGTATAATTGAGGTAATTGCGCCCCATCTAGCAACTGTGTTTAATGACTGTGTTTCTAGTGGTACATTTCCTGATTTAATGAAACACAGCAAAGTCATTCCCTTGTTCAAGGCTGGCAGCGCTACAGAGCCGTCTAATTTCCGACCAGTGTCAGTGCTGCCAACTTTGAGCAAAGTATTTGAAAAAATAATCTTGAATCAAATGCTATCCCATTTTAATAGTCATAAAATACTCCATGCGAATCAATTTGGGTTTACGAAAGGGCGCTCAACTTCCGATGCTGGTGTTGAGTTATTAAAATGTATTCATGAAGCATGGGAAGACAAGCACGATGCATTAGGTATATTTTGCGATCTATCAAAGGCTTTTGATTGCGTTCAACATGAAACGCTGTGCAAAAAATTACACCACTATGGAATAAGAGGCAAAGCTCTCGACCTTCTGTCTTCATATTTGAACAATAGAATACAGAGGGTCGATATTAATGGTACACGTTCTGTAGGATCCATGGTTACAATGGGTGTGCCGCAAGGCTCGATACTTGGGCCATTCTTGTTCCTCATTTATATTAATGATTTACCATTTTATGTAGGGGACAGGAATAGGATTGTTTTGTTTGCAGATGACACCTCATTAATTTTTAAAATTAAAAGACAATTAGATAACTATGACGATGTAAACAATGCAATTGCAAGAGTAGTTCATTGGTTCAGCTCAAATAATCTTTGCCTTAATGAAAATAAAACTAAATGTATAAAATTTACTCTACCAAATGTAAAACAAGTTGCGGCCAATGTTCAACTGAATGGACAAGTGTTAGAGTTTGTAGAATCAACTGTGTTCCTAGGTATAACTATTGATGCCAATTTGCAGTGGGGCCCACACATAGAAAAGACAGCCTCTAGATTAAGTTCGGCTGCATACGCTGTAAAAAAGATCAGGACTCTAACAGATGTGGATACGGCTAGAATGGTTTACTTCAGCTATTTTCATAGTATTATGTCTTACGGTATTCTCCTTTGGGGGAGTGCTGCAGATTTAAATATTATTTTTGTTCTACAAAAGCGGGCTGTACGCGCTATTTATAATTTGGGCCCCAGAGTTTCTCTCCGAGAAAAATTCAAAGAAGTGAATATTCTAACCGTACCATCACAATACATTTTTGCCAATCTTATGTATGTCCAGAAAAATCTATCACAGTTTTCTAAACTCTGTGATAAACATAATATAAACACTAGAAATAAAAATAATCTTTCAGTCCACCACAGTCGACTACATAAGATTGGCGATTCTTTCCAGGGTAACTGTATACGCTTTTACAACAAGCTTCCCTGTGACCTGAGAAATTTACCTTTAAATAAATTTAAAAAGTTTATTAAAAACAAGCTTTGTGAAAAAGGTTTTTACTCCGTTACAGACTATTTGCAGGACAGGGACGCCTGGAAATGATCTGCTGGCAAAATGAAATAATATTAAATTGTAAATAGGCCATCAAAAAAAAAGCCTTCCTAAGTTTCTTGCCGGTTCTTCTCAGGTGGGCCGCGTTCCGAACCGGTGGTCGCTTTAAATATTTTAAATAGTGTATGACATTTTGTAAGCGCCGTTAAAATGGTCTATGCAAAATAAAGATATTTTTATTTTATTTATTTTTTTATTTTTTAAGAACGATGTTGCAAACTAATGAATACAAATATACGGACATGTAGTCAAAAGCCATAAATTCCTTACTCACTTATTGAATCTAACCACTGTATATTAAGCTCATAATTCAATATCCACGATGATTTTGAAGCTATTGCAACCAGTAACCAAAATACAGCATTGTATATTGCTTACTGGTTGCCTGAATATTAAAATAACTATTGACAAATAACTTAACAATTCTTTTATAATGCATTTTTAACTTCCAATCTACACCGATAAAGTTCGTATTCATTTTTTTGCCAGTATTTATGGTAGAAATCAATTATTTTCCAATTAATGTAGTTGAGATTGATATCAGATGTCTGGTTGTTGATGGCGCTAGTTGTATCGATAGAAACAGGTCACGATTGCTCGTAAAGCGAATAATTAGAAATTAATTAATCCCGCGAGACTGAGACAGGAGATCAATTCGCATTGGAATTGTGTTTACTATTATTACTCTCTTGGCTCGAACCGCAATCTGTGTAATAGTTGAGTACTAACTTTAATAGCCATATGCGCGAGTTAGGTAGTAAGAACAAATACTCAAATACACGTTTTCTTTACTTCAGGCATATAATAATGAAGGTATATTGGCCTTATTTTGATTATTGAAATAGATTTATGATGTTTGCAGTTTAAAATTGTAAGGAGAATACAATGAAGATATTTTCGCAATGTTTTTTAACATTTCGCTACTGCTTTTTTTATATAATAAACCAATTTTCTTTGGCAATATAAGGGTAAAACCCATGCTATTATGATACAGGATAAACCTTCCTTATTTTGACACCCTATCAGTTGTCTGTCACCCCATATTTAAAATTACACGATATTTATGTATATAGCTAGCGAGAACATTTTGAAGACTAATTTAATATTGCAAATTAAAATCAATCTCAAAAAATCAATTTCATTTGGAAACAAATATAATTAATATCATAGAGCAACACAAGACGGGAGGGAGAATTCACGCACAGACTATAAAACTCAAATATTTCTTTTATACACATCGTGCATTGATACGACGAAAAGCATACGTTTTGACAGAATTTGAGTGTAATCAATAATATAATCAATCTTTATTTGCTTCGAATGTAAGTAGATACATAATATCAGGTGTTAAAGCATAAATTGTTTGTTGTTCCTGTAACTGGGTGTGCTATGTCTATAAGGCGTCTCTTTGGACGGTGTCGTTCTAATGCTCTAACGATAGAAGGGTGTCAAAATAAGGATGTTTTAGTATCATTTATTCACTTTGTAACCTGTGCAATATTTGTTGACATATTTTTTTAATATACCTATTATGTGATGATCTGATTTATTATTATTAGAATTTAGATATTTGATGATTGTAAGGTTAATATTTTTTTTTATATTGAAAAGAATAAAGTGAATCATTTTAATTACGATTCAAGTACAGTACTGCCAGATAGTTTGTGCACCGAATATTTGTTTTTCTCAGAAATGGCATTGAAATAAGGTTGAAATTAGTTGACCCAAACTAATTTTTCTAACATTTTTCGTTGGACAAACTTTATCTGGTAGTACTCGCAATAAATACGAAAAAAAATTAAAGAAAAATTTGAAGATTAGTTTTTAATGACATAAAATACTACAGGCCTTTTGTTTTGTAAATTAAAGGCTTTTGTTTGACGACTATTTATTTTGTCTAGAAGTCTTAAACCGTCACATTTGAGCGGTATAATTATTTTCTGACAGTTAATTCGTTCTGGGTGCTCTCACCCAATAATTTTGTTCTAGAGATCAAGTCTTAATATAACAGAAACCATTCCCTTTTTCAATATTTGTTAGATTTTCTTTATAATCATACCATATAACCATTTATAATTATTTCATTTCGACTTCAATTGTACCACAGGAGATTGCTTGCTGAGAAACCGTAAGGAATTGATATAATGCAATATTATCATAAATAAATATGTTATATTTTGTAAAGATATTCGTATGATGTAAAGCTCAGGGTTTATTTAATTTGATTTGATTTTGTAATTTAAATTTGATAAAAATTTAAATAAAAATCATAAGCACAACATAATATACAGGGTCATTTGTAAAACACCAGCAACCTGCTAGGAGTGGATAGCCAAGGTCATAACCAACAACGTTTGTTTACCACTTTTGGCAATTCGTTACGAAACCAGTACTATCATACATTGAACCATCGAGCTGCTCTTGGATTCGCTTAAGAGCACTTCTGAGTCTCTTTTTCGTCACGTACTGTATACCGCAATGAACGATGGACGTGCGTGCATCAATGCGATTGAAAAAGGTCAAGGTCAAAGGAGGTATCACCGGCCTAACCCCATCCCCTGTGATTTTTACGAGCTGCGTAGTACTGTTAATCAATTAGTACATGAAATTAAAGCTTAACAAGAATAAAAAAAAAATATTTTTTTCAAAATTTCAACAAAAATCGTAAAACTTTTTTTATGATGTTAGCTACCTAGCCCTAGCAGGTTACTGGTGTTTTACAAAAGACCCTGTATATTACTACAGATATAAGATCTGAATTTATGCTTTTTGCACTACTGTCATATTTTTTTAGACAAATTTATAATTATTAAGTAAAATTATAAGTAACTAAGTTATTATTTTTTTACTATAAAACGTAACTTGACGTTGAGTGTACATTATTTTATATATTATAATAATATCGAATAATAATTCTGATTAAATAGCACTTATACATTATAATTATTCGATTAAGCATTGTAACGGATTTATTTAGTGTTGTGAAGAAGCAATTTTATTTATTAGTGTTAAGACACAAAAAATCTAAAGTGATAAATAAATAAAAATAATTATTGCTGCGCGAAGATCATCCTATCGAAGAGTTGTAATTTATTTAGGAATTCATGTTAAGAACAATAGTATATTAGTAGAATTTATCGATCATTAAAATAAAAATCTGATTAAAAAATAAACAGAATGTCTTTTTTATTTTCTAACCTCTTCAAAGTCTTTTATTTACAATATCCTACTTAACTTACTAAACGCGAAAGTCTGGAAGAATGAATTGACGTTTGTTACTTTTTCACGCAAAATCTACTGAATGGATTTTGATGAAACTACAATAATTTAGCTTACACATCAGAATAACACATACGCTACTTATTTTCCCGGGAACAAGTTCCAGTGGGAAACGGTAACGGAAAAGTTCACCGCGCGTGTGCATATGGTGCCAAATTGTCTCGTCTAAACTTTAACTATTTGCACAGCGATAGTTTGAACTCCATAAAAGATAGGTTTCGATAGATATACCAAGAGCAAAACTGCAGGCAAAAGTTAGTTATATTAATACGTACTATAAAACGCCCAGCAATTAATATTACCCAACACGAGTACCGCCCTACTTACATATCGTACCGCAATCATTCGTACAGAAAATTAATTCGATATCGACCGTCGAAATAGCATAAAAATATATTAGAATTTTTATAACCCAAGATAGTGCACGTGTAGGCAAGTAATGTCATAAAAGCTCGATAAGATGTGTTATTGCAAAATACTCTGAGATCTTATTATTGGTGTATACTTTCATATATATATATATATATATAATCACACAAAAAAACGCTCGTGGCCCCGAGGACCCAGTGTTCTATATATATATATATATATAACTATAAACGATCACTGTGTTAAGCCACTTTCACTATGGCTGGTCCTCGGATGGGTGACCACTTTGTAGCATTTACATTTGCGAGCGTTTCCGTGCCTCGGAAGGCATGTTAAGCCGTTGGTCTCGGTTGCCAGTACAATAGGCAGTCGTTAAGCCCAGTTTAAGACCTTATTTTACCTTGCTGCTTGAAATATTTCAACAGCTGGTTACCAGGTTACCACAACCTGCGCTTGTCCATTTCAACACGGCAATGGGCTCACCACCTGTTACGTGATGAGCACGATGGTTTATTCTGTGTCTGGGTGTTATTTATCTATAATATGTATATATTTAGAAATATATAAGTATGTTTATCAGTTATCTAGATCCCATAACACAAGCTGATATTAGCTTACTTTGGGCTAGATGACGCTGTGTGACAAGTGTCCCACAATATTTATATAAAAAAAAATCCGATGAAAAATGCGACTTGTAGACTAAATGGACGGACGAACGGTCGGACATCGATAGCATTTTTCCCGTACCAGTGGACTTAAACGGAGACTTTAGTCGGCCCGCTTCGCTCGCCTCCTCAGTTAATTAAGTGCCTATGTACATGTACGTCTCATCCACGCAGAAAAGCTATTTCAGAATAACATTTCAGCTATTTTCTATTTAGATGAAAGTATTGAAAAGTCAAGTGACAAAAAGCTTTCAACATTACTGAAAGATAATAACAACAGTTTAAGACACATTTCAAGAAAACCAATTAACATTACCTCATTATAATCCACATAACAATGATTACACATAATGTCATAACGAGCACACAAGTAATTTATTTCTTGTAACTATCACACAGCTAAATTTATTACTATACGCGTATGGCTGAATGTTTGAAATATTTTATAGTCGCGATAAGGGGCAGGAACAATTTTACGCCTTGAACATAAGCACAGTTTCTCTATAAAACTAACCAATATTGTGTTGCGCAAGCTGAAAATAACTACTTTATATTTTCTAAGAAACTTACCTGTGTTACTAGGGTAAAAAATGTAGGACGGCAGTTAAATAGAAGGTCTCCCAAATGGTAGTAGGTAATTCCACGTAATAGGTAGTGAATCTGCGTGTTATGGGTGTAAGAGACCACACCAAGCAAGATTTCCGGAGCCCAATCGACCTAACCTGTTAGTGGTGCACCTGCCGACTAAAGTAGGAGGCACCGACGCAGCCACCCTTACAGGGTTGGAAGGGCTAACGGCATGTAATCGCCTTCAACCGTTGAAAGCCCTTAAGTAGAGACCTGCAGCTCGAGGAATCAGTTAGACAGTGCGACCAAACCTAAGGGTGCCTAATGGCGCACAACATTTTCTGCGGTACACAAATAGGTAGGGTACCGATTCTCCCTCGAAAAGAAATTTGGAACTTTTGAACTCATACAAGCCTTGGTCGCCAACGTGACTGTTGCTTAGAGCTCAATGAACATGATGTCCATAAAAAAATCTCGCCATCAGATTGCTCAAAAACGGTAAGGTCGAAAGTACTCGAATATCCAGACGTATGAAACTATTAATGAATCTGCAAGAAGCGACAGAAGTATGCATGAATCACGAAGCCTGGCGATCTGTCCTCTCTAGCTACCCTGTCAGGAATACAGCGTTAAGATACTATAGTAGGTAGAAATTTTGTGTTATATATCAATATAATTGATAATTAGATCACATCACTAGTAAAATAAATAGTAAATCGAACTTGCTATTAGAAGTCAAGGGTTTGATACCCGGCCATTACCCTACTTGTTTACTGTGCTAATAGTTTAAAAAACTATTAACAGTCTATTGTAATAATGCCAGTCAAATCGGCTGAACACACATTAGACAAACCATGTACAAACGAAAATTATTTTGTCCCCATTCTTTACTAAACTCTTAAATAAACAAAATACTACAGCATGTATATCGATGTACACTGCAATGTTTAACATCAGAAATAGTACATAATGTATGAATTTTACCCGGCTTCTTAAAAGAGGGTAATATTTTTGTATGTAGGTATCGAAGTATGTATGTCTATGTTATTTTTCTATAAGTACTAATATTATAAAGAAGAATTTTTTAAAATTTATTTGTAATGAATAGGATCAGAAACTACAAAATCGATTTAAAAAAATATTTTACCATTCGAAAGCTACATTCTTTATGAGTAACATAGGCTGTACGAAATCTCGAATAGAAAAAACTTCACCACGCGGGCTAAGCTGCGGTCATCGGCAAGTTATAGATAAATTCAATTAGTTGGCATGCTTATGGCATGCCATGAGGGCACCAAAGAGTGTTCGTGGAACGAGTTAGGTCAAACAGTTTGACTATGTCATACAGTATTAAACTGTATCATTGGACATTGAATGTAAAATATCACATTGTAGAGCGCTGGAGCCGAGCGAGCCGAGGAGTTACTCGGGGTGTCCGGTAATAGGCAGAGACCGTGTGGTTTTAGACGGTTTAAGTCTATAACCACACGGTATTTTGGATTGGGACCTAACACGTAAAAAAAAGGGAAACGACACAATACTGTGCAACGGAAATTGTTGTCTGTTAGAAAGATATGGTTTGTTAATAAACAGGTTTTTTATTTAAAGAACGAACAGTTTTGACGGACACAAAACAACTATTGACGGATGTGAAATAAGTAGAGGGAAGAAGGAGTCAGGGTAGGCCGAGACTTACATATGAAGACCACGTGAGCAGATTGCTCAAAAACGGAAAAGTCAAAAGTATTCCGATACCCAGACGTGCATCTATGATGCGATTATTGAATCTACAGCAAGCGAAAGAAGTATGCATGGATTACGACGCCTGGCGATCTGTCCTCTCTGACTACACAGTCATCGATACAGCGTGAAGATACTTAAGTTTAAAAGTCAAATTACCTACATTATATTAATCCATAATTGGCGTATGTGAGTATTATAAAGGGGTGTAAAAGGCCCCATGAAGATCTCCGGAGCCTCATCTGCTAGTGGTGCATCTGCTGACTAATGCACGATGCAACGATGCAGACGTCCTTACGGGGTTGGGAGGTCAGACGGCACTCGATCCCAACAAGTAAAGCCGGGCCATGAGTTTTATTGCCAGGTTCTTCTTCAGACTCTACCTTTGCTTTGCGAATCTGGCAGTAAATGTAAAAAGAAGCAATAATCTTGACGTTAATAAGTACAACTTTGTGACATATGCCAATAAAGAGTTTTGTTTCAATACCAAAAATCAAAAACCGAAATTTTAGTTGCTCCTAGTAGTTAAATAAAAGTGGACTACAACCTTGATATTCAGGTAGGGCTTAAAATTAACTGGGAATACACTAAGATAAAAGATAAATACGGAACGCGAAAAGCTCCGCTTAGCTGCCACGCTTTTCTAAATTTGAAAATGGAAAAATATCTAGAAGAAAAACAATTACCCCCGACACTGAAGGCGACAAGGAGGTAGTCGTGTTGCACTTAAGTAGGTACCTACTTGCCCAAGTATCGTTCACCTAGGTATATAAAATAAAGCAAATTTCTGTAACATGCAAGTATTACAAGCCCTTTAACGGCTGGTTATGTCGTAACCCAGTTATTGGCGCGTTTTATGAACGTATTGTTGGCGGGCGGACATTTGTAAGATCAAACCGATAAATATAAGTTGCTATTTGTACTTAGATTGTGCTTGTTTCTGCATGAAATTTCAAACGCTTTTGTTGTTTAGAGAAGCCGATAAATTCGATGGAAAGGGGGCCCTAGCAGTTTCCCCGGAACCTGGATAAAGCTCAACTGGTAACTAAGGGATACATCTGGATGAAGCCGACAAATACAGGGGTTATAGAAGTTACACAGTGTCAGGAGCCCTTAGAGGAGCCGTTATTTTTTGAGGGCAGATGGAAGGGCATCGTGTGGTTTTAGTAAGTAGGCGCCTGGCATAGCATCTATAAGAATTTCCATACAAAAAAACAAAAACGGAAGGCTTAACGGGGGTCGCATTCAATATTCATTACCTTTTTAATATAAACCTCTGTAAAACCTGTATCACATCTGTCCCTAGCAGAGAATAAAGCGTTCGGATTCATGGTAGATTGTACTGGCAACCTGGACATTTTGCTAACGTGAAAGAAAGACCATATCATCTCATAATATCAAACAAAGGGAGATTGGGCTTTGAATTAAAATAATTTTTAGTTAATTATTATGCTTGCGATACTTAATACAGTGTTAGTTCAAATTTTGCTTTTCGTTAGTACAACCTGGGTATGTCAGAAGATGCATTAAAGTAAATTGAATGCTGTGGAGATGCGACATCGAAAATTGTGAGGTGTAAAATTAGACAACAGACTACGTAACGAAGTGATACGCAATATGGCAGGTCTTAATAAAAGTGTCAGTCTTAAACTGGAAAAGGCGTGCTCTGTTGGTTTGTTGGTTTAGGCTCGTCCAACGGATGAGTGAGGAACGATTGACAAAGAATGTATATTGTGCAAAAGTAGAGGGTAAAAGGAGTCAGGATAGGCCGAGACATACTTATGAGGATGACGTGAGCAGATTGCTCAAAAACGGAAAGGTCAAAAGTAGGTACTCGGACCATGACATGCATGTATGAAGCGATTAATGATGAATCTGCAGAAAGCGAAAAAAGTTTACAAGGTTCTCGAAGCCTGGCGATCTGTCCTCTATCACTACCCTGACATGGATAATACAGGGTGAAAATAGTTTATTTTATAATGTAGAGCTTTTAAAACGAGCTTTTCTCCTTTTGGATTTTTTCCCAGTGGTTATTGGTCAGCTGACAAAATCTGGGCTTGATTTAAATCAAGCCCAGTTTATGTATGTAATCTGCATATTGTGATCTTTTTTCTATAATTGTAAATTTGGTGTACAATAAAGACATTTTATTATTATTAAATAAATAAATAAATATCCATCACGCCTTATCCCCGAAGGGGTGGCAGAGGCATATTATATGCCCACTTTTCACCGTGTGGATTCCTGTCCCACGTAATAGGTGGTGAGCCCATTGCCGTGTTGAAATAGACAGACGCGGGTTGTGGCTACCTGCTGTTAAAATTTTCAAGCCGCCCATAAGGCCTTCAACCAGGCTTAACGACTGCCATTTTACTGGCAACCGGGACTAACGGCTTAACGTGCCTTCCGAAGCACGGAAACGCTCGCAAATGTAAATACCACAAAGTGGTCACCCATCCGAGGACCAGCCATAGTGAAAGTTGCGTAACTCAGTGATCGTTTACATATGCAGAACACTGAGACCGCGGGGCCACGAGCGCTTCATTCTTTATTATTATTAAAGTTATTTAGAATCAATCACGCCTTTTTCTCGAAGAGATGGCAGAGGCATGTATATGCCCTCATTTAACCGCGTGCATACCTGTTCCACATAATAAGTTGTGTGCCCATTGCGGTGTTGAAATAGACAGACGCAGATCTGTGCGCAGGTTGTGGCTACCTGCTGTTGAAAATTTTCAAGTTATTTACAATTATAATCTTATTTTGGTATTTATAAAAATTTTAAGAAATAGGACAATTGTTGACCGTGCAATAAATGTCATAATAGAGTCATTATGACATTTATTGCACGGTCAACAATTGTCTTATTTCTTAAAATTTTAAGATTAATATAAAATAAATAATAACTAATATTAATAAATATTGTGGGATATTTTTTTAAGAAGTGCTCGTAGCCCGCTATTACAGTGTTCTGTAAGCGATCACTACGTTAAGCAGCTTTCGCTATGACTGTGGTCACGGATGGGTGACCGGCTATTTGGCATTTCCATGAGCGTTCCTTTTAAGGCTGTTGGTTCCAGTAACCAGTAGTATGAAAGTTAAGCCAAGTTGAATGCTTGGACTTGAAAAATTTCAACAGTAGGTCGCTACAACATGCGCTTGTCCATTTCAACACGGCATTGGGCTCTCTCCACATGTTACGTGGGATAAAATAACACACTGTGAAAAGTAGGCGTATAATATATCGCTTCGGGGATAAGGGCGTGATTGATATACAACGCCGTCTAACCCAAAACTAATATATGCTTGATGTATGAGATCTAGACAACGTTGTATATTTTTAAAGACATATATATTATACATACTTATGTATTTCTAAATACTACATATTGTATAAAGGAAACACCAAAACTCCTAAACAAACATTTTCGAACAACACAAATATTTGTTTTGACCCGAATATCGAAAACCCAGGACCTCAGTGCGGCAGTCGTATACACCACAATTTACGACACCGAGGAAGTAAAAAATATACTACTAGAAAAGACCCTGGAAGAGGAACATCCCGATACGGCTAGGGTTGTAGTTCAATAGGGGTGCAATCCTGTCTCATGCTTCGTCTAGCGATACGAGTGGGACAAGTGGGTGGTTAGCGCTACGAACGCAATCTTTGGACGTGCCTTCAGAACATGTTTTACTTTTTTTATACCACAGAGGTGGCAGGTCAGCGTACGGCCCATCTGATGGAAAGTGTTCACCGAAGCCTATGGACGTTTGCAACACCACAGGTGCAGCACTCGCGCTGCCGACCCTTCTAAGACTTCTTTTAAAGAACCATTCAACAATGCAGGAAATATTCCTTAAACTGCTATTGCCTTCTTATTTATTTAATTGGAATGTGAGGTTGGGTAGCTGGATGGTCTGGGACTGGGACCATCGAACAGTTCTACGTTTCCGTAATTTAGAGAATATTCACCGCATATAATTATACAATGTATAGGTCTGTGCGTTAGCATATGCAAGATATCTGAAACAAGGTGAATCGCTTCAATAATAGGCCTATCAGAATGAATAATCGTAGAACGCAATCATGAGAGCTTTTTGTTAAAGTATTAAGAAAAGAAAACACAGATGTGTATATTTCTTTTATGGAGTATTCCAGCAGAGGAATAGATTGACTGTAAATTGTCACACTAATTAAAAATGTACATACATACATATTGTCACGCCTTTATCCCCGAAGGGGTAGGCAGAGGCATATTAAACGCCCACGTTTCCCCGTATGCACTTTCGTCCCACGTAACAGGTGGTGAGCCTATTGCCGTGTTGAAATAGACAGGCGCAGGCTGTATCGACCTGCTGTTGAAATTTTTTAAGCCGCCCATAAAGCCTTCAACTTGGCTTAACGACTGCCATTTTAGCAACCGGGACCAACGGCTTAACGTGCCTTCCGAAGCACGGAACAGGGGTGGGTCTAAAGGGCTGAATAAATTTGACAAAATAAAATGTGTCTATTTTAGATGTTTGAAGAAATTTTGAACCCGTTGCCTTTTTAGTGAGGAGGTAACAAAAAGGCTAAAAGTTCTTATGTGCTAGACACTAATTAACACGACCAATTAAAGTCCTAGTAGTCTCGGACTCTAAAAAAATTATTTGAATATTAAAAATGTGAATGAATACAATTTTAACTGCACTTAAGACTTTTTTTAACTTTTAAGACTTAATCTATGTGTGTATGTATGTATTTGTGTATATCGTGAATATGTATATCATATAGTATGCTGTACAATTTCTCATATCCCTGAGCACCTACCTAATATCATCTCTGCATCACCCTAAGGTTGACTGGTATAAAATGCCTAAGGTAGCAAGTAAATAAGAAATTAAGGCATTAAGGTAGTAAGTAAATAATAAATTATGACCTCCTTAAATCATCAGGTATAAATTTTAATCATCTCAAAATTTCCCCTACACACCCGGAATTCTTTATCAACGTACTGAGTGCCTTAACTGCCTCGGAGGCGTATGTGGTAGGGTATGCGACTGCCGCGCCGAGGTCCTGGGTTCGATTCCCGGGTCGGAATAAACAGTTGTGATCCACAAATGTTTGTTTCGGAGTTTGGGTGTTTTCTATGTATAATGTATGTATTTATATTGAAATATATAAGTATGTTTATCAGTTGTAGATCCTATAGAACAAGCTTATTGCTTAGTTTGGGCTAGATGCTATGTGTAAAAAGTGTCCCACAATATTTGTAGTATGTTGATAAAGAATCGATCAAAAAAAGGAAATCTGGAAAAGAGGCCGTAAAAAAAAATAACTCAACCAATCACAGCGACTCACGTGTTAAGCCACCTCACTGTGTTCTCCGACGGATGCTGTACTGAAGAAGCATGACGCCAAGCGACTCGAGCCGGGGCGAACAAACTTACTATCAGACAAATAGTTTGCTCAATCCGCTCGGGTCGCCTCGCTGTCAATCGGGTGCGTGACGTCACGAGATGGATCCGGGAGTTGTGCGCGCGCCGGCCGCTGCACAAGAACTGTTCCAAAACGTAGTATAGTGTGTGCACAAGTGTTTTCTGAAACAATTGTAAAGGAGTTTTCTACTATTACAATTGTAATGTTGTAGGCTTAGTTGTTGCTACGGCGTTTGAGAAATTGTCGGAATTGCGCCGTGATCGTTAACTTTAATAGCTGCAGCATAGAGGATAAGGTACCGCAGCTTTTGGTTATTTAAGTGGTACCTAGATTGGTGGTTTAAAAATCACTTAATTTATCATCAGTCACATCTTTATCCCTGAAGGGTTGACTGAGGCGTATTATTAGTAGGTACATCCACATTTTAACAAAAGCATTTTTGTTCCACGTAATAGGCGGTGAGCTCATTCCCGTGTTGAAATAGACAAACGCAGGTTGTGGCTACCTGCTGTTAAAATTTTCAAGCCGCCCATATGGCTACTTGGCTTAAAGATGTTCATGTTACTGACAACAGGGGCCAACAGTTTTACGTGGCTTCCGAAGTAAGGAAACGCTCGTAAATAAAGCGGTCACCCATCCGTAACCAGCCATAGCGAAAGTTACTTATCCAGTGACCGTTTATAGAACACTGAGGTATCTGGGCCAGGAGCGCTTCTCAAAACCACATGCATATTAATATCCGAGGAGTAAGAGATTGTTCCATCTTCTGAGTCTGAACCAACACGATCCTTCATTTTGGCGCATTTCCTGCAATCTAAGTTTCCACTTCTCATGGTCCATATATAATAAGTCTTCACCTATGAAATTGCCGTTATGCAGTACTGGCCATTTCAAAATTCTAATTTTATATTAATTTTATTTTAAAAACATGGAATTTTTTTTATAAAAGTAGTCATTTGTTTATTGATAGATAATTTCCAAAAGTAGACATTTTCATTGCATTTCAATCTTTTTCGTCATCATGGATACGTTAAAAATTAGAGTAATTATGGAATATGAGTACCGTCGTGGCAGCAACGCGGCACAAACGGCACGCAACATCAACGACGTTTACGGAGCTAACACTACAAACCAACGCACCACCTGTTATTGGTTTGCTCGCTTCCGTTCTCTAAATTTCGACCTGAAAAATGAACCTCGTGGTCGTCCGAAGACTTTGGTCGACAATGACGAATTAAAGGCGATTGTGGAAGCTGATGATACACAATCTACGGATGAATTACAGCTTTCGACAGCGAAGACAGTAAAGACCTAATATTTGAGTCTGTGGAGACAGCTACGTTACGTCCATAGGCTACGGTGACCTGATGACTACCATCAGATGGGCCATATGCTTGCTACCGCCTCAGTGGTGTAAACCCTATTGTAAAAAAATATTTCTTAAAGAGATTTTTTTCTTTGAGATTTTTCACCCATTTTTCACCATGTATATTCCCGTCCCACGTAATAGGTGATGAGCCCATTGCCGTATTGAAATAGACAGACGCAGGTTGTGGACACCTGCTGTTGAAATGTTTCAAGCCGCCCAATAAGGCCATACGTTGAACTTGGCTTCGACTGCCATGTTACTGGCAAACGGGACCAACGGATGAACATGCCTTCCCAATTACAGAAACGCTCGAAAATGTAAATACTACAAAGTGATCACCCATCCAAGGACCACCTATAGCGAATATTGCTTAACGCAGTGCTCGTTTACAAAACACTGAGTCCTTCCTTAGACTAACACGAGCGCTTCCTTAGAAAAAAGAAAAATTAAGAATATCAATAAATGAGTTTCCAGACTTTCCTCCAGGAGTCTACATTCCCACGGCACGCCGGCAATGCCGAAGTCGCGCAGGTAGTCGACCCACATACTACTGCCGATCGCCGCTTTATCGTATGTTGATAAAACTTTAACTACCTCACTCTTACGGATAAGCCTGGGCGTGAAATCGACGCGCGCGCACCTAATTACTGCGGACGGCATGCGATATTTGTGTCAGGACTCAATGTGATTGTAAATCTAGGATTTTTGAAAGAGCTTACGATTTTAAACTACCATGGTCATTATATTGCCTGCAGCTTTAGTTGAAGGGGTAGGCTGGGGATGTAGCTAGGGTGACTTATGCACAGAGATGAAGGAAAGATACATTTACAAGAACATGAGCATATATTTGGCAAATTAACGTTATACAAAGCAATGTGAAGAACGTAAGAATTTAGAAATCAAGTCAGCTAAGAAGATAGTAGAATAGGGGTGGGTTCGGTAGGCGAGATAGTTGTGTCGTGTCCCAAGATAAAGACGTCACCTGTCACACCGGTCGAAATATTGTGTGGAATATTTCGACCACACGTTGCACCTATTTAATCCCGTCGCTTATAAATTCTACAATGATGCATAAAAATTTGCCCGATTTGTCGACATATATGACTACTGCTCTGCTCCCAGTGCTCCCCAGTGTTGTAGCGTAATGATATGCCTAAAGCTTTCCTCGATAATTGGGCTATGTTATACAAAAAGAATTTTTCAAATCCGACCATAGATTAGACAATTCCTGAGATTAGCGCGTTCAACCAAACAAACAAACAAACTCTTCAGCTTTATAATATAGTGTAGATTGCCAGGTTCTTCCTCAGGCTCTACCTATTGCGTTGCGAATCTGGCAGTAAATGTAAATGTAGAAGCAGTAATCTTGACGTTCATAAGTGTTACTTTGTGAACTACATGAATAAAGATTTTTCATTTCATTTCACATAACTAAAATATTGATTATCGTTATATTTACCCGATATTTCGGCACTGTTACAAGCGCCATGATCATGGAGTAACTGAAGACCCTGCGGTTGTCACGATAATAAATATTTAGTTTTTGAAAGACCATTTTCGTTTTGCGTAAGACTTAAGGGTAGAAAATTATATTTGAATAGATTTCAACGATTTTTTTTGTTGAAGGTTTGTTAACTTTATATAATACTACTACTAATATAATGGTGATGTCTGAAAAAATAAGCCGTCTGGGAGCTTTCAACGAAAATGCTGCCTAACCCCTTTGAGGTATAACAAAATAATGTATGGTGAAATTGTGTATCTAATGTAGGACTATGTCTGTCTTTTAAGAATAACGTACTATATCTATTTTAATACTTCAAAAACCATCAATTATAAAGCGGTAATTTGAGGGCTATTTACACAAATACGCTATTAAGCCTTTTCATTTTTGCTACATTAGTTGGCTTCAAATACCTTGCAAATTAAATGAATATCTTACGAGTTATAGCAAATTCAAAATAATGCGCAACGATTAATTTCGTGTAACCATAATTCGACCAGGTAGCCGTGCTAGAGTTGCCAACTTTTTTTTAAAGAAATAAAGTAAATTTTAGGTCTGAGAAGGATTTTATAAAAATTTACAGTATTTTATTTATTATTTATCTATACTAATACTATAAGCTGAAGAGTTTGTTTGGTTAAACGCGCTAATCTCAGGACCTACTGGTCGGATTTGAAAAATTATTTTGTGTTAGATTGCCCATTTATCAAGGAAGGATATAGTAGTTATAAAGGTCGACAAATCGGGCAAATTTTTATGCATTGTTGAATTTATAAGCGACGGGTATTAAATAGGTGCGACGGGAGTTCGATGTATGTCACGGGCTAAGCCGGGCGGAACAGCTAGTGTAATATAAAACTATCTGTCAGTAGTACAAGGGTTGCAGATCTAAGCTTTTCAACAAATAAGACTCAATTTGTCAGTGTTTGTTTATCAATCACGCCTTATCCCCGAAGGGGTGGCAGAAGCATGTTATACGCCTACTTTTCACCATGTGTATTCTTGTCTCACGTAATAGGTGGTGAGTCTATTGCAGTGTTGAAATAGATAGACGCAGGTTGTGGCTACCTGCTTGTTGTTGCTGAAACTTTTCAAGTCACCCATAAGGCTCTCAACTTGGCTTCGGAAAGGCATGTTAAGCCGTTGGTCTCGGTAGCCAGTAAAATGGCAGTCGTTAAGCCTGGTTGAATTTTTCAAGCCTTATGGGCGGCTTGAAAAACTTTAACAGCAGGTCGCCACAACCTGCGGCTGTCTATTTCAATACGGCAATGGGCTCACCACCTGTTACGTAGGACAAAAGTGCATACGGGGAAAGGTAGGCGTATAGTATGCCTCTGCCTACCCCTTCAGGATTAAGGCGTGACAATATGTCAATATATATTTATATAATTAATTTATTGTTATTTTTGGAATTGTAAATCTAATTCTAACATAGGTTAAGTTATTTGTAATACAACACACTAAGGGCCTGTGATGACTGAAAATAAAATATTTTTATTTATTTATTAGTGTTATATTCGGTTTATTTATCAATTATAAGGAACGTCTACGCCTTAAAGATATGAAGTCAAACTTGTACCGCCCGCGTTGATGTCTAAAACTCGTGAGTGTGTCCCGCTTTCGAAGTAGTGAAGCCGGATGAATTTCATGTAGGTACCAAATTGCAATAATCTAATCTTCCTCAGATAAATTAAATAAAGTGCCTGTTTGGAATTCCAAATTTACAGCTTTTCACTAAATGCATGTTAAAGTATATACAGTAAATGTAAACCGCAAGATTAATATTTTAAGTAATATTCATATTAAGACCAAGAAGACCAAGAAGAAGTACCAAACTAACTAACTAACTATCTTCACGCTGTATCCCTGACGGGGTAGTCAGAGAGGACAGATCGCCAGGCTTCGCGATCCATGCATACTTCTTTCGCTTCTTCGAGATTCATCAATCGCTTCATACACGCACGTCTGGGTATCCGAGTAATTTTGACCTTTCCGTTTTTGAGCAATCTACTCACGTAAGTCTCGGCCTAACCTGACTCCTTCTGCCCTCTACTTTTGAACAATATATATTCTTCGTCAATCGTTCCTCACTCATTCGTTGGACATGTCCAATCCAACGGAGCACGCCCTTTTCCAGCTTAACGCTGACACTTTCATTCAAACCTTACATATTGCGTATCACTTCGTTACGTATTCGGTCGGCCAAAGTTACGCCGCACAATTTTCGAAGAGATCGCATCTCCACAGCATTCAATTTACTTTCATGCATCTGCTGACATACCCAGGTTTCACTACCGTAAAGCAAAGTTGGCACTAGCACTGCGTTATGAATCGCCAGTCGTGCTTCTTTTACGATGCTTTGTCGCTTTATTAATTGTAACAAAGCACCGTTAACTTTGTTTCCGGCAGCTACTCGCCGTTCTACATCCGAATCACATCTTCCATCCGCGCTAAACATACTTCCTAAATACACAATTTCATTCACTTGCTCTAGACGTTCCTGGTTTACCCTAATCTCGCATTTAGTTCTTACGTCACCTCTTTCAAATACTAGAACCTTAGTTTTACTTGCATTCAAGACCCTTACTTTCACATTAGTGACTAATGCCTGAAGGTCGACTTCTGATGACGCCATGAGCACCGCATCATCAGCGTACAGCAGACAGTTTACTGTAAAGTCACCCAAATTCACACCCATATTAAAATCTTTCAACTTCTGCAGGTAACTGTCCAGATACACTATGAAAAGCCAGGCGGACATGACACATCCCTGTTTGACGCCAGAACAGACAACAAAAAGAGGCTTCTGATGTCTAACACTCGTAAGTGTGTCCCGCTGTCGAAGTAGTGAAGCCGGATGAATTTCATGTAGATACCAAATTGCAAGACGCAAGATGCAACAAGAAGAAAGCTATAAAGCGACTGTATTGCCCCTAGTAGCGAGCCGTCACACCATATCCGGGCAGCAAGCCCCACAGCGTTTCTCTCACAACGTTATCAAATGCTTTCTCTAGATCCACAAAAGCGCAGAAAACCTTCTGGCTAACAGACAGAAACTTCTCCGCGATCATGCGGAGAGAAAACACTTGATCCATGCAACCTCTTCCACGTCGGAATCCGCATTGAGCCTCCCATAAATACCTTTCAGACTTTTCTTGCATTCGTTTTAGGTTTAGGTTTAAAGACTTTATTCTCAAAAAAGACTTACAGTCACTTGCATGAGAACAATTTTTTAACTATAAAATAATTTCATACTTCGGTCGTCTAAAGTATACACAACAAAGAAAGAAAATTGGAGTGAATTTAGTTAGTGTCGTTTACAGCATTGGATTATGCATTATGTACTGGTATAAATTAGTCTTAAACAATTCAAAACAATTAGCATCTCTCACAGGTTTTGGTAAATTATTGTAAAGTTGAGCTCCTTCAAATGTGAGCCCTTTCTTTCCGTAATTTGTTCTTATTTTTGGCAGAACAAGCAGACTTGCTCGTCTCGTGCTACGCTTAATAATTTCAGACTTTTTTAAGAAAGATATATCGGTGTGAATAGACTTATTGAGAATTTTTCTTATTAGTAGACAAGTATTGTAAGTATATAGTTGCTTAATGTTCATAATTTTGGTTTTTATGTAGACAGTTTTAGTTGGTGTTAAGTACGGGAGATTAAACAGTATTTTTGTTATTTTATTTTGTTTTCTTTTGTAGTTGTTGTAATTTGGTTTTTGTACTACTTCCCCAAATCTCAATTAAATATTGTAAGTGTGGTTTAACCAAAGAATTAAATACATTAATTCGGAGCTTCGGTGGAATGCATTTGCTTATGGATCGTGTTGGACTTATTAGGGATGACATTTTACGTTTTATGTGATCTATGTGAATTTTCCAGGATAAATTTTGATCCAGTCTTAAGCCAAGGTATTTTTCCGCTGACTTAAGTTGCAAAGGTGTGTCATTTATTAATAATGGTTCATGAGTAGGTATGGGTTTATTTTTTGATCTGAATATAATATAGCAAGTTTTGGTTATGTTTATAGTTAGTAGATTTTGTTGAAACCAATTTGATAATGTGTCTAAATCTTTTTGTGCTTGTGAAATAATACTTTGCAATTGTGATCCAAAATAAAATAGGCATGTGTCATCGGCGTATAGAGTTAGATGGCCGTGAAGTCCCAAATCTTGTATGTCATTTATATAGATTGTGAATAGAAGCGGACCGAGTATTGACCCTTGCGGTACGCCATATGTTATAATTGATTCATCGCTGCAAATGTAATCCGATTTGACAATCTGTAATATGTTACTGAGGTATGATTCAGGCATCTTCAGAGCTTTGTTTTTGATACCGACGCTTTCCATTTTGAGTAGTAGTAGTTTATGACTTACGACATCAAAAGCTTTTTTTAAATCTATGAACACGCCTATGGCAATGTTTTTCTTATCTATGTTTTGTCTAAGTTTAGTTACAAGGTCAATTGTGGCAGTGGTAGTATTACTTTTTGGTCGAAAACCGTACTGTCTATTCGAAATAAAATTGAAGGAATCCAAGTATGACGTTAACCTTTTATGTATTACTTTTTCCAAAATTTTGGAGATTACCGGCAAGACAGATATTGGACGGTAGTTGCCTGGGTCAGTAACTGATCCGCTTTTGTATATAGGTGTAACCTTAGCTATTTTTAATGAATTTGAAAACTCCCCATTTGCAAGTAGTTTATTAAAGCATTTTACCAAGTCATTTGTTATTAAATTTTGTAAGCATTTCAGCATTTTAGTTATTTCATCAACACCACTACTCGAATTTGAATCAAGGGAATTTATAATTTGTAAAATTTCACTAGCGTTACATGGTTCTAAAAAAGTCAATTCAGATCTATTTTTTGCATTTGTTAGATTTACTTTTTGTATGTTATGAAATTGTTTCGGTATTTGTTCTGCCAAAGTTGATCCCACTGTCGAGAAATACTTATTGAATACTACACATATTTCTTTTTTATCAGTTATTGTTTTCCCGTCTATAATAATTTTAGAAGGAGCACATCTTTGGTTAATTTTATTAATAGCTTAAAAAATAACAAGATTCCATGTCTTTTTAGGCTTGTCTATACAAGATAATTTTATTTTGTAATAATATGAGTTCTTAGTACATTCGATCAATTTAGCTACAGTATTTCGTTTGGTTTCAAATTGTTCTTTTAATACTACATTTTCTGGATCGTTTTTGTGTAACTTATAAAGGTAGTTTCTGTCACGTATCCTAGTTATTATATCGCTATTAATCCAATCTTCACGGGCCGAGTTGATTATTTTAGTTTTCTGCACTTTGTTTTCTTGCATATGATATTTTATTTTATTTTCAAGGTATATATAATCTTCTTGTATATATTCCATGTTGTCCGCTTTAACAGCGTTATATAGTTTCAAATAATCTATGGCTTCATATGTTGTTCGTACTTTTTTGGAGGTTTAAATTTGTCTATTTGTAGGTATATTTGTTTGTGGTCCGACATGGAGGAGTTAACAATGGCCATTTTGAAGTTGGTAGACTTAAGATTTGTACATATGTGGTCTATGATTGATTTCCTGGTAGTTGAAACCCTTGTGCAGTGAGTCTTATTATTTTTATTGAGTAATCTGTATCCAGCTTCACGGATGGTCTCTTTGTAACGGCGTACTTGGCTATTCTTTTCTAGAATATTAATATTGAAATCGCCAAAAACGAGAGCTCTTTTTCTTTGTTGTAATTGTTGATCGAATTCCTCCAAAAAGTCACTAAAATTTGTGTTACCAGGATTATAAATTACACCAACATCAAGTGAGCATTTTAGTAAATGTATCCATAGGTAATTATTCCCGTCTAGGTACTTAGATTCTCCCAAGTTATGCTTCAAATTGTTGTGTACGTAAATAGATACACCTCCACCTTTTTTGTCATTTCGAAAGTTATAGTAATGGGTGTAGTTTGGCATCTCTAATTCTAAAACTTGTTCCTCGGTTCTAATCCATGTTTCTGTTATTAAAATAAGGTGAATGGTAGTTGGTATAGAATACAAGATACATTTCATTTCGTCTAGTTTACCTTGCTTTCGGATACTTTTAGCGTTAAGATAAAAGAACGATATGTGTGATTTTGTAGTTTTTATGTCTTGATAGTTAGAGAGAATTTGATAATTTATATTATTTTCTGGTACAGCTCGTAAAGTTTCTATTGGTGGTTTTTTGAGGTTGTTGCAATAATAGTTGGAATCCCATTTATATATTTTATGGTAAGGTCACTTTCACCCTCCTTAATACGTTGATTTAGTTCGTCTCTTATACTTTGGAAGTACTTTTGTTGTGCCATCGTCTGATCTGAGAAAACTTTTAAATATTTAGGCAATTTTTCCCTATTTCGAAGTAATAATTTGACAGGTTCCGGTTCATTATAACATACTTTGAGTCTTCGATTTTTTCCAGGAGTATACTTGCCATTACGGTACACTTTAATTGGCTTAGGAAAATCAGTAGAAATCGTTGATACGAGTTGCAACACATCCAATTCGTCTCTGAGTATCCTATTTTGGGTGCTAGGAGAAGTTTGCTCCGGCAAACCCATGATTATTATGTTCTTTTCTCTATTCTTGCGTTCTTGCAATTCACGTAATATATGCTCATTATTTGTCGGAGTCATAGATGAATAGTATTTGATGCTATTGAGATCGGATTGCAGAGATTTAATTTTGTCCTCTCCAGCCGACAATTTACTGTCAAGAGTTGATAACTGACTTTTAATAAGTCCGTGCTCGGAAGCAATTGTCGACGTTGACGATTTAATTTCATTTATTTGGGAACTAATCTCTTTAATATTTGTTTCTATCAACTGCTTCGTTTGATCATTTGAAGTTTTTAACTCGGCAATTTCAGCCTTAACTTCTATAATACTATTACTCATTTGACTCATTACTTGTGCATAAGTACCTACATAGCCCTCCAATAGGGAAGATATACGCGATAGTTCTGTACGCATTACAGTTATTTCATCCGAACAATAACATTGAGTCGGTTGTTTACGCTTACGATTTGTGATATGCGCCTCAGCTATCTCACCGCTCAACTTAGATAAGTCTGGTTGTGAACCACCACCGGTCGCAGTAGCTAGTTTTATTGGAGACCGTAGCATATTCATTATTGTCGTCTATTAAGTGTAATGAGTAATGATACAATTACACTTTGGTGGTACTTTGTATTTTGTTCAATAATGCACTAGCGCGTATGCGCTTAGCGTAGTGGGCAAAAAATAGTAGCAGGTAATATTATTTATAATCTTCGACTTACGGTATGAACATAAGACAATAATTTACAAGCCACACGCTGCGAACGCAGAGTCGGGGTGCGAGTGAGTCGATAAATAGTTTCTGTGCCGTTCTCGCAGGAGCAACTTGCCTCCCCGCCGCGATTATCGGGACACTCTTATGATTCCAACTAGCCGTAAGCGTGTCACTATGTTTACACAATTTCAAGTCATAATAAATGAAGATAGTTATATTTTTAAAAGAACTGTGTTAATATTTTTCACAATAAATTTCTATAAGTCCACTCTGGTCAACAGTTCACGACACGATGCATTCGTGCCGTTCTAACCTTTGCATACACCTTACTAGCTAAGCCTACCATATTATTATATATTAATAAAATAAAAAATAATAATATTCATATTAATATAATAAAACAACATTAATTTTGATACTGCCTCGGTGGCGCAGTGGTAGTGTATGCGACTGCCACGCTGAGGTCCCGGGTTTCTCGGGTCCGATCAAATATTTGTGTACCCCACTAATTTTTGTTTTCGAGTTAGTGTGTTTTCTATGTTTAACATGTATGTGTGTGAAATATATAAGTATGTCTATCAGTTGTATGGATCCCATACTACAAGATTAGGTTACCTTCTTTTGGGCTAGATGGGCTGTGTAAATATAAAAAAAACACCCCATTTGAAGAACCCCATGCTGTAGACGTTCACAAAAACCCAGGCTGGGAGTTCATTACACAATCTAAGCGTACGATAGGTAGATAAAAAAAAAACCTAAAAGCACTATTAGTGCCAGCAGTCATGGGTATAGTAAATATTGGTATTTATTTATCAATTCTTAACTATATTATCTATTATACATACTCTTATTATTAATTTTTATTGGGTTATTTAAAAGGGGTCTTAGAAGGTTTATAAAGGGTCGGTAGCGCGAGTACTGCACCTCTGGTGTTGCAGACGTCCATGCTGTTACCACTTACCATCAGGTGGGCCGTACAAGTGCCAGCTCAGTGGTACGAGTATAAAAAGAAATACCCAGACGTGCCTGTATAAAGCGTTTGATGAATCTGCAAGAAGCAAAAGAAGTATGCATGGATCGTGAAGTCAGAGAAGACAGATCACCAGGATCTGTCTTCTCTGACTATCCTGTCAGGGGTACAGCGTAAAGATAGTAAGTTAAGAACTATATCTATGTTAGGTTGTTAAGTAAATACTTCTCACTCTCCTTCGTGAATCACGTGCTTATAGGTTGTATAAAGTGTTCAATACCTGTCAATATTGAAGATGTTATAAAAGATTTGCCTCGCCTTGGCAGGTCATCAACGACTTCAACTGAAGTTAACATCGCAAAAGTGACTCAAAACCCTCATATAAGTTTGAGGGAGATAGCCGCTGGAGTTTCAGTGTCTCACACAAGTCACTCCGTACCATTTCAAATAATCATTTTGGTATGAAATATGTTGCCACTAGGCTAGTCGCAAGAGTCGCCAGGACATTTTACTGACCCGTTTATTCCGACTCAATATTCATGCACTGTTACGGATGCCGAGACGAAGGTTTACGAATTTGACTAGCAAACGATTCAACAAACTTCGGAGTGGCGCCTTCCAACTAATCCGAAAGAAAAAAAGAACTTGCCAAAGTCAATCAAAAGTCAAAATCATGTTGACCGTTTTGTTTGAGATCGTGGCAAAGTCGATTAAAAGTCAAAGTCTTGTTGACTGTTTTGTTTGACTGCCACGGTGTTGTGCACTCGAAATTTTTGCAGGAAGGTTAAGTGGTAAATTAAAAATACCATTTTAGCGTTGTTTGGAGTTTAAGATACTATTATCATCATCCGAGCATCTGTACCAGTTGCGTCTCGCGCGGCTCGGCTCTGTTTTCCTACTTTATTTACCTATTTCGCACGGTCGTCGGCATCCCCTGTAGTGAGACCATTGTTGACACGTTTATAACACCAAATGCGATGAAAAAGACCAGATTTCAGTTAATGCGTCTTAAACGCGCAGAAGGTCATCATTGTCAGTGTTCATTTTTATATTTTTTTTATAATTTATCTATCTAGCCCTATCGCGCCCACAATCTGCTTTAGAATGCCTAAATAAGTATGGTCTATCCAAACATTACTATTTAATATTTATTTACAAGTATTGAAAAATCCCTCGGAAACTAAATCCAGGCCACGCCCGTGATGTCAAAGCAACACAACACACTTAAATACATGACAAAGAGACCAGATGATGCTTGAGATGCTGTGGTAGATAAAGAATATCGTGAAGATGACATTGAACAATTTGTTTTGAAGCGGTATACCAGCTCAAGCGACGCGGCACGACGTTTTTCCAAAAAAACTGCACGTACTCACTGGTGCAGTTTTATTGAAAACTAAATATATTATATACTAGCTGATGCCCGCAGCTTCGCCGCGTGGTGAAGTTTTCCTATACGGGATCTCGTACCGACCCTAAACTTTTTGAAAATCCAATATAGCCTATGTTACTCTCGAAGAATGTGCTATTTAATGGTGAAGCTACATTCTGATTCTGGGCCTATTCATGAGAAACAAACATACAAAAAATCTTTCCTCCTTATAATATTAGTATAGAAAAGAATAGAAAAACAAATTTTATCAGAATTGTTAATACTTCTCTGTCAAGAAAGTACATAGAAGCGATCAATGTTTATCCATCACGCTTTATCCCCGAAGGGATGCGGAGGACTTTACTACGCATTTGTACTATACTATACTATCTTTACGCTGTATCCCTGACGGGGTAGTCAGAGAGGACAGATCGCCAGGCTTCGCTATCCATGCATACTTCTTTCGCTTCTTCGAGATTCATCAATCGCTTCATACACGCACGTCTGGGTATCCGAGTACTTTTGACCTTTCCGTTTTTGAGCAATCTGCTCACGTGGTCTTCATATGTAAGTCTCGGCCTACCCTGACTCCTTCTACTCTCTACTTTTGAGCAATATATATTCTTCGTCAATCGTTCTTCACTCATTCGTTGGACGTGTCCAAACCAACGAAGCACGCCCTTTTCCAGCTTAACGCTGACACTTTCATTCAAATCTGCCATATTGCGTATCACTTCGTTACGTATTCGATCAACCAAGGTAACGCCGCACAATTTTCGAAGTGATCGCATCTCCACAGCATTCAATTTACTTTCATGCATCTGCTGACATACCGAGGTTTCACTACCGTAAAGCGAAGTTGGCACTAGCACTGCGTTATGAATCGCCATTCGTGCTTCTTTTACGATGCTTTGTCGCTTTACTAACTGGGACAAAGCACCGTTAACTTTGTTTCCGGCAGCTACTCGCCGTTCTACATCCGAATCACATCTTCCATCCGCGCTAAACATACTCCCTAAATACACAATTTCATTCACTTGCTCTAGACGTTCCTGGTTTACCCTAATCTCGCATTTAGTTCTTACGTCACCTCTTTCTTTAATACGCATTTGTATTTTGTAAAACACAAATGTTGGTTATTTATTAAAATATATCGCGTTCAGGTATGCTCCTTCAAAACACTAACGCCAACAAATCCATTCAACAAGATATTTTTAACACTTTTTCGGAATTAATGTTCGGTTGTCGCCGTGTGGTAATTTGAGTATCGAAAAAAAAAATGGTCGGCTGGGGCGATATGTAGTGAATTAGAATAAGGAAAAATCACATAACTGCATGTTCATAAATCTACAAAATGGTACATATTACGAATTGTAAAATCAGGAGAAGCGGGGCCTCCTAGCTCCGCTAATAAATCAAAAAATACGGGTTTTTTTCAAACTTTTGAAAGAAAACCCGAATTTATACTAATAAAATGCGCTCGTGGCCCCACGGACTCAGTGTTCTGTAAACGATCACTGAGTTACGCAACTTTCCCTATGGCTGGTCCTCAGATGGGTGACCATTTTGTGGCATTTACATTTGCGAGTAACATGGCAGTCGTTAAGTCAAGTTGAAGGCCTTATGCCCATAATCCCTTATCCCAGAAAAGGCCACCCTTTCTGGGATAAGGCGTGATAGATAATACATACATATGGTATGCCCACTTTTTACCATGTGCATTCCTGTCCCACGTAATAGGTGGTGAGCCCATTGCCGTTTTGAAATAGACAGACGCAGGTTGTGGCTACCTGCTGTTTAAATTTTTCAAGCCTCAAGGCCTTATGGGCATAAGGCCTTCAACTTGACTTAACGACTGCCATGTTACTCGCAAATGTAAATGCCACAAAATGGTCACCCATCTGAGGACCAGCCATAGGGAAAGTTGCGTAACTCAGTGATCGTTTACAGAACACTGAGTCCGTGGGGCCACGAGCGCATTTTATTAGTATAAATTCGGGTTTTCTTTCAAAAGTTTGAAAAAAACCCGTATTTTTTGATTTATTAGCGGAGCTAGGAGGCCCCGCTTCTCCTGATTTTACAATTCGTAATATGTACCATTTTGTAGATTTATAAACATGCACTTATGTGATTTTTCCTTATTCTAATTCACTACATATCGCCCCAGCCGACCATTTTTTTTTCGATACTCAAATTACCACACGGCGACAACCGAACATTAATTCCGAAAAAGTGTTAAAAATATCTTGTTGAATGGATTTGTTGGCGTTAGTGTTTTGAAGGAGCATACCTGAACGCGATATATTTTAATAAATAACCAACATTTCTGTTTTACAAAATACAAATGCGTATTAAAGAAAGAGGTGACGTAAGAACTAAATGCGAGATTAGGTTAAACCAGGAACGTCTAGAGCAAGTGAATGAAATTGTGTATTTAGGGAGTATGTTTAGCGCGGATGGAAGATGTGATTCGGATGTAGAACGGCGAGTAGCTGCCGGAAACAAAGTTAACGGTGCTTTGTCCCAGTTAGTAAAGCGACAAAGCATCGTAAAAGAAGCACGAATGGCGATTCATAACGCAGTGCAAGTGCCAACTTCGCTTTACGGTAGTGAAACCTGGGTATGTCAGCAGATGCATGAAAGTAAATTGAATGCTGTGGAGATGCGATCACTTCGAAAATTGTGCGGCGTTACCTTGGCTGATCGAATACGTAACGAAGTGATACGCAATATGGCAGATTTGAATGAAAGTGTCAGCGTTAAGCTGGAAAAGGGCGTGCTTCGTTGGTTTGAACACGTCCAACGAATGAGTGAAGAACGATTGACGAAGAATATATATTGCTCAAAAGTAGAGAGTAGAAGGAGTCAGGGTAGGCCGAGACTTACATATGAAGACCACGTGAGCAGATTGCTCAAAAACGGAAAGGTCAAAAGTACTCGGATACCCAGACGTGCGTGTATGAAGCGATTGATGAATCTCGAAGAAGCGAAAGAAGTATGCATGGATAGCGAAGCCTGGCGATCTGTCCTCTCTGACTACCCCGTCAGGGATACAGCGTAAAGATAGTATAGTATAGTACAAATGCGTAGTAAAGTCCTCCGCATCCCTTCGGGGATAAAGCGTGATGGATAAACATTGATCGCTTCTATGTACTTTCTTGACAGAGAAGTATTAACAATTCTGATAAAATTTGTTTTTCTATTCTTTTCTATACTAATATTATAAGGAGGAAAGATTTTTTGTATGTTTGTTTCTCATGAATAGGCCCAGAATCAGAATGTAGCTTCACCATTAAATAGCACATTCTTCGAGAGTAACATAGGCTATATTGGATTTTCAAAAAGTTTAGGGTCGGTACGAGATCCCGAATAGGAAAACTTCACCACGCGGCGAAGCTGCGGGCATCAGCTAGTATATAATATATTTAGTTTTCAATAAAACTGCACCAGTGAGTACGTGCAGTTTTTTTGGAAAAACGTCGTGCCGCGTCGCTTGAGCTGGTATACCGCTTCAAAACAAATTGTTCAATGTCATCTTCACGATATTCTTTATCTACCACAGCATCTCAAGCATCATCTGGTCTCTTTGTCATGTATTTAAGTGTGTTGTGTTGCTTTGACATCACGGGCGTGGCCTGGATTTAGTTTCCGAGGGATTTTTCAATACCTGTAAATAAATAAAAAAATAAATAAAATTAAATATCCATCACGCCTTATCCCCGAAGGGGTGGCAGAGGCATATTGTATGCCCACTTTTCACCGTATGGATTCCTGTCCCACGGTGGTGAGCCCATTGCCGTGTTGAAATAGACAGACGCAGGTTGTGGCTACCTGCTGTTGAATTTTTTCAAGCCGCCCATAAGGCTTCAACCAGGCTTAACGACTGCCATTTTACTGGCAACCGGGACCAACGGCTTAACGTGCCTTCCGAAGCACGGAAACGCTCGCAAATGTAAATGCCACAAAGTGGTCACCCATCGGAGGACCAGCCATAGTGAAAGTTGCGTAACTCAGTGATCGTTTACAGAACACTGAGACTGCGGGGCCACGAGCGCTTCATAAATATTAAAGTAAATAAATATTAAATAGTAATGTTTGGATAGACCATACTTATTTAGGCATTCTAAAGCAGATTGTGGGCGCGATAGGGCGCTACCTAAATCTTTCGTCCAAGCCAACCACACCTGCGAGTGCTCACTAACGGACGAAGCCATGGCGAAGAAAAGGAATATTTTGGACAAAGCCCTATACCAACTCACCCGGCTAGCGTGGTATAGTAAGATCATCACTCCCAATATGAAGGCACAAACAAGACACAGCCTCCACTTCGCGGTACGTCTGATGTTCTTATATAGCGATTAGGGTGACGGCGGAAGAGGGGGTGCGGAAAATCTTCGGGCTACAGGAGGCTACCATACACGATTAACCCTGGTAATCTATGGATATATCCTAAGGCAAAACGAACGCCTTATCGATCTCGAGGTAAAACTGGGTCACATAAACGGGCACATATTGGGTTTGTGCGAACATCAAAGAAAGGGGAAGGGAGGACACACTAACCCTTGCGTCCGGTGACTAGTTCTACTTTCGGGAAGGTGATAGTCGGAATTCCTCCGAGGGTAGTATCGGTATTATAAATGAACCGATAATCGGACCTTATGGCGTGGTGCACAGACCGGACCGGAGCTATATGCTTATCAACTTTCTAGAATCGCAGGAGCTCTTCTAAATGAAGTCTTACTTTAATAAAAAATCGCACAGAAAGTGAACATGGCGAAGCCCCGACAATATCACAGGGAACGAGATAGATTTTTTCGGATAGAAATGTGTTTATAGAGATGTTTCTGTGATAGACAGGTTTTAATACAGGAACTAATCATCGATTTGGGTGAATATTTCATTTCGTGCATATTGCATGGCGGTTGATAAATAGCACATTAAACATTAATTTTTTTTTAATGTTACATTATTTTCCTTTAATTAACATAGGGCTGCGTTAGACGCAATCCTTAAAACATCTTGATTTTTGTTAGAAATGCAAATATTGAAAATAAAAGCCAATATCTAATCACCATCCATGTCCCTTTTCCCAGATTTTAATAATATCTATTATGAGTTTTTCTAAAAAGTCTATTAGTAGAACGATTTTTTTAAACGTTTTCGGTTAATAGAAAACGTATAATAATAATTATTATCTTTTTGTATTGTTTTCTGTAAATATGTTAAATTTTAATTTGTTAAAAATATGTTCATTTAAATAATAATTATTAATTCATATTATATTTTAGTAACGTTTACGAAAGAAAAAAATTAAGTGGTATCATACCACTTAGAAAAATGTCCCTATACTCACACTTAATTACCATTCAAAGACATTCACGACCCAATATTTTTGCATTTACGCACGGTTATGGACTAGATTAGACAAAAGATTCGCTGACCATCACCGCATTACGGTCGTGAACAACACACCCCTGAAAGTACATTATTTTACTATGTAATTTAGAGTTCTCCTGCTTGAAAACTGGTTTGGTTCAAAATATGTCTACATACCATTTGCCTTTTAAAAGGTAATTATTTTATGTTTATTACATAATTATTTGCTAGATATATCCAATATACATCCCTCTATACAGCGTTAAACTTAACAAATCGTTACCTATTTAAAATATCCTTTTATTTCTGAAATTATTGAAAATCTGCCATTAATGGAATAGTAATTAGAAGAAACAAACGGTAATGATTTTTTATTAAGTCTGGATGACGCAGCAATGACAGAGGTGGTAATCTCCCCCATCGTGAAGGCCAGCGACTGTCCCAGTGACCAGGCGAGAGCCAAAGCTAGACGCTTTGGCTTCTTCGGTCACGATCTTCCGAAAGACCAAAGTGTTTCTCCTACAGTCCTGCGAAACTAGGTGCATAGTTACCGTGAGGAACTTTGCTTCCGCTGCAGTTAGTCCTGTCACAAAGCAAGCTCTTACCGCTGTCTCACCGCACTACTTTAGTTGCGTTGCGTAGGGCTAAAGTGCAGACCACCTCGAGATAGAGGCCCGTCAGGTATTGGTAGTGGTTGTTACCGGTCAAGTGCGGCCACGTTCATGACAGGATGGGCGAATGGAGGTTCATTCATGGACATACTTATCTGCATCCTACAGGTGAATCTAAACCTACCGCAAGTAGTTATCAAGGAAGATGGAAAACTTCTTTTACAACTGGTTGCGTAACATGATTGCAATGACGAGAGGTCTGTTAGGTTCTATAACGTGGTCACCGTTGCCAATCCGTACTGGGTCTACCACGGGAGCCCAATCACCATAGACAGCTAAGCTTTTTTAGCTTTGGGTGTTGACGCGGACACTTCGCGCCATGCAATTATTGCTAGGAGTCGATGATGCGTTGCAGTTGATTGCAGCGGAGTGGTTATCGTGGCCGCTTATTTCTCGCCAACCTGTTATATCAATTCGAACTATTGCTCGCTGAGCAAGACGTCATTATAAATAAATAAATAAATATCCATCACGCCTTATCCCCGAAGGGGTGGCAGAGGCATATTATATGCCCACTTTTCACCGTATGGATTCCTGTCCCACGTAATAGGTGGTGAGCCCATTGCCGTGTTTAAATAGACAGACGCAGGTTGTGGCGACCTGCTGTTGAAGATTTTCAAGCCGGCCTGGTTCCCGGTGGAGATCGTAATGTGCACGCAGCGTGCATTTCCGCTATCGGTACACCAGGCACTGAGGCCCGAGAGACGGAATACACGAGTGTTACAAGGATACCGAAAGGTCCCTCTAGGAGATCATTAAGCTGGCCAAGAAATTGGCCCGAAAATAGCTCCTAGAGAATCTGGAATGGTAAGGCCATCCGCTGGCCCAAACCCCAGCCAATGTTAGGGATTACGTCGAGAACGACGTTCCCGCAGTCACCAAAAGTGAGCTAGAGATGCTGTGGCTAAGCTCCGCAAGAGAACCACTCCGGACCCGATAGCATTCCGGGTTGAGTATGACTCCTGGATCTCAATGAATGAAGGCTCATCCTTCAATAAATACTGGTTGCCCAAGTTGTCGTATACGGGGAAATGGGTTCTTATCCAAAACGAGGACGGCCAGCGGCTTCTCCTTCCGGCTATTGGTCGCTCGTATTGCTCGACGAGGTATGCAATCCTTTGAGCTTATCATTGCAGAGCACTTCGTCGCATATGTCACAGTTATGGGGATCTGGTACATAAGCAGTTTGGTTTCCATCAGTTTGGTTTCAATGCTCCTCCGATGACGCGATCATGCGTGTCGGAGTCCTCGCGGAAGGAGCGTCATCACAGGTGAGGTAGTCATGGCGGTGTCTCATTTTCATATAGTTCCTCCCTGCCTCTAGTGCATTGTCGGGGCTTATCTTTCCGAAAGAGCGATAGCTTACCAAAGCTAGGGCTGGCATGACGAGAAGTGTTGTGTTTTACAGGGATCGGTCCTAGGACCACTTCTGTATAACATCGGCTACGATTGGATGCTGCGCGGTCCATTGCTGAGAGGTCACTCTCGTGATGGCGCGATGAGGAATGCATCAAGATGCAATCCTAAGGACCACGTCAGGTGTTGCTCCAGTTCTGTGTCGAGGTTATTTTTCAAACCTTTGATTTTATTTCTAATTACCATTTTATTTATTTCACTACCATATCGCGAGATCTAATTACCGTATATGGGAAATCTCATTACCGTTTTTTTATAAAAAAGAAACTTCAATATCTCTTAGCAGAAAAGAGTAATTGCTGTGCCTTTCATAAAATTCAGTTTATATCATTAAATTCTTTTCGAAATATTAATTAAAAACATGAATAAGTGCATTTATTTTTTTATTCTCCAAAACGTCAAGTATGCTCGAAATCAAATATTCGCCCATTTGTCCGATTATCTCTGAATTTAAATTTTCTAGCCAGATGATGAAGCCTACTTTCTAATCTACGGCGCTTCAAATAGACTCGGAATCCGAAAAGTTTCAATTAATAACAATATTTTCAAATATAATAAAATCTTTATTTTAGTTAATTTACACCTATGTACAAAGTATTCATTAAACAAATTGACATTCAAATTGGATTTTCAAAATCATATCGATCGACTGGTGTACTCCAAACGGTCCTTAGGTCGTTATTGTTCAGTTCAACTTCAGGGACTCAAATGAGCCTTCTTGGTTTTTCATGTATACTGACGATATCGAGCTGGTTGAGAACGGCGGTCTGAAACGTAATAAGGCGAGGACCGAGTACCTACTTGGCATTTTACTCCACAGGTCCCACATCCGTCAGCATAGACGATGATTTAAATGAGCGCACGTGACATCTATTGCGACGTCAAGACATGTATTGCTGAACCAAGAGGCGGGAGATGCCTGGTGCCATTTGTGATTCAAGAATGCTTTTCATATTGAAGGGACAGTTCTATAAAACCTCTGGGCTCTGTAGGAGCTACACAAGTAGGTGGTGCCTGTCGCGCCAATGAAAATACTGCGAATGGATATGTGGATGAACTCTTGCATTCGCAGTCTCGCTACTAGCACAGACAATATAATATAATTCTAACTACTAGACTAGGGATATCGATGACCGGGCTGACACCAAACGTGCTAACGCCTGCAAAAATAAAATAGCTAGTTGTATTAACACGACAAAGAAAGGTAAATTTTGAATGGGAGTTTCGTTATCTTAGCAAGAATTGAAAGAACCACACTCACTAAAGGAACTTCTAGAAGGAATTCCTAATAATATAGTTAAAGGCAATGGCTTAAATCTCTATCTCACCTTATAGTAGAAACAAATTCGTATACGCACGCGGGCTATTAATTGTAAAACTACAATTTGTCATTTTAATTTAGTAGGCGCAACTAATCTGTGCATCTATTACTTTGCCAACATTTGGTCGCACAAAGTCATAAGATTACTTGACTGATTAAATACCTGACTCTTTACGTCATCTCAAAGAGCAGAACACAATGACTCATATTACCTTAATTTAGATTTATATCAAAACTATCATTATTTCACGCCTCATAAGCGAAGCGTTAAAAGGTGGGTACTACTGTCACTTCGCGCATAACATATGATTTTTCAAATTAAAAATGTCTCTATTTATCATATATTGCACTTTTAAAATAATATATACACACACATATCAAGAAAAAACACTATTTTTAACACTCATGATATTTTTGATGTCATTTTTGTTATTTAAACTAGTTAACAAACTAAAATAAATAAATATCCATCACGCCTTATCCCCGAAGGGGTGGCAGAGGCATATTATATGCCCACTTTTCACCGTGTGGATTCCTGTCCCACGTAATAGGTGGTGAGCCCATTGCCGTGTCGAAATAGACAGACGCAGGCTGTGGCTACCTGCTGTTGACATTTTTTAAGCCGCCTATAAGGCCGTCAACCAGGCTTAACGACTGCCATTTTACTGGCAACCGGGACCAACGGCTTAACGTGCCTTCCGAAGCACGGAAACGCTCGCAAATGTAAATGCCACAAAGTGGTTACCCATCCGACGACCAGCCATAGTGAAAGTTGCGTACCTCAGTGATCGTTTACCGAACACTGAGACCGCGGGGCCACGAGCGCTTCTAAAAACTGAGCAGTTAAAAAACTATTTAAAAAGTTCCGTCTTGGACGTCCGTTTGTCTGTATGTTACGGATATTTTCTTGTTAACACGATAACGACCGAAATACTTTACTAATCGAGTCTTTTTTTTCTCTTACGCTTCAGTATAATTAGGAATAGAACCCTTTCAATTTTCACGGTCTGATTCGATGTGGTTTAATTGTTATTTTCTTTATTTATTTCATAACCCCTACGCGATAATTCATAGCAAAGGTTGTAAGCTTGTAATTCTATTTTTTTTTTATAATATTATAAAAGCGTGTGAGGCGTGCACTTTTGGGTTTTCCAAATTTTGTAAAGTTATACTTTGTAACTTTTACAATAACTTAAATGTTTTATGAAATATAATAAAACAAAGGGCCTAGTTCACTGCGCTGTGGGAGTCTTTAAGCCCAAATTACTTTTATTAGTTTTCCCGATCCTTATTCTAGTTTAAACTGAAACGTGAAACGAAACGTGTTCAAAATATGTATTTATGTACCGAAAACTGCAATGTTAGTTACTAACGTGTACACTCGTCGAGGGTTGCACACTAAGCATATTTTGTACATAATAAGTAGCCACAAATAACTGGAGAATATAGTAAACTGTGTTAAACAAACGTATTATATTATATCAAATATTAAATACAAACACATAGGTGTAAATTTTCTAAATTATAGGAGAAAAGACTATAATTATGACATATCGCATACATTTAACTTGTTATGAAAGCTGTTATAATAAACATAGTGTTATCTGATAACGATGTCAAACATAATTTAGTTTATCTGTATTTCTATTTATAGAATTAAATAAATACTCGTCTAGTGGCGAGCGAAATCAAGAACTGACTGACTTTCACAATTTCTTTTATTGCTTTGCTTCCGTTGGACGAATAGAATCTTTCGTATGAGGTGAACAAGCAACGATTAGGTATTGAAATTAAACCATTTTGTAATACGCTGTAGTGCTTATTATCCTATAAAGGTCAGTTAGTGGTGCTCGTCTTGTCTCGCGCACGCACTGACCGACGCGACGACCGACAAGCCGCACGTTATCATCAACTACACACCTCTCAACACAAAAATCTCGAACGGGAATACCGGATACTGTATACAGAGAAACCAACTATGTTTACCTCTTTCTAGTACACCATTCTGTTGCATCGTGTAATATTCTTTCTTGCTCCCACAACGGCGATGCGATACCGCGCTATGTATATAGTTAGAAATATGTAACCGTCTGAATAGTTTACTTTTGTGTGTAGTTTTGCCAAGCTGATGTCGTTCGGAGGTATCCCTGTGATTCGTTGTGTAGTTTCGTTATTGAGAAATGTGTGATGTGTTTTTAATATTAATTTGACGCAGTGAAGTGAGGTGTTTTATTTTTCTGACTAAGGCAAAATATGCTCGGGCGAACGATGGCGCGCAATTCTGACATTTTTTAGTTTCCACTAATGAATGAAAGTTTATGTTAATACTGATTGTGCTGTGTTTACAAATAAATATAAGTGATTTAGTGTTATCATGGATATTGGGAGATTTTGTATCATAGACGTAAGTATTTTATACATTAAATTTACAGCTATAATTAAATAGAAACTTATTAAACTTTTTAAATTAAAAATCCAAAATCATGATAAAGTACAAAACAAATGGGATAAAGTTTTTTCACGCCGCAAATCAACAAGGAATTGGCATTAACCCAAAAGAAACTTTAAATATAGTTAACATTGCTGACATTGTATTGTTACGTGTGGTCAGAGATGGCATTAACATTAAGAAAATGATGAAAAACGGATTCTTGGACTTATTTATAATAGATAAATAGATACTAATTAAAAGAAACAGAACATATTAACACTGAGTGTTATCGAGAAGAACATAATAACTCCATTATTGTACATTACAATCCGATAAATCAACCATTATAATAATATTATCAGACGGTGCAATGGAATGCATTCCATGCAGCCTACCTAAGTAGGTACTCATACTGCACTAGGTAGTTAAGCTAGTCAACCACGCCATCGTGTAATATCGTTAGCAAGTAAATATATATTCGCTTTTAAATCACCAGCTATCGGATTTGAATCTATAAAATTTATTTTATTCCATTATTAATAAAGGAAGCAGGAAATAACTGTATAAAAAAGACAATGAATATATTGCTAAGTAGAAAATCTTGGGTTTGAAAGTTTAGTTACTTAACGTAGGTACCAGGCGCTAATATTAATGTCATTTATTCCTTTTCGTTCGACAATGATGTCATTACAACCACCACTATGTCAATAGTTATGACATTATTACTGATAGCGACTGAACCGTTTTAGTTCAAAAAAGTTTCAATTTTAAATACATAGCTTTATCTATTGATAAATTTTTTAAAGCAATTATTTGCTAAAATTTTCATACATTTTTATTAAAGTGGAAAAAGATAATTTAATTCGAGACAGGGATTGAACCTGTGACCTTTGCCTAACCAAGCAAAGGTCACAGGTTCAATCCCTGTCTCGAATCAAATTTTCTTGTTTCACTTTAATAAAAATTTATAGCTTTATCTAGTCTTTGTTACAACTTGTGTTGAATAACTGATTGAATCAGGCGTTACATGGCGGAAATCCATTTTATAAAACTAGAAGATTGTAGATGTGTACAACTAGAAGTCTACATCGCGCTATCGTTTGGTTGCGTTCGAACTACAAAAGGTTGAGGTGAACGCGTAAGTACTTTTGCTGCCAAACAGTCTTGATAATGCCTCGTGTGTAAGCGAAACACGTGTCGACATCTTACGACATTCTAAAAAAGCGGAATATTGCAAAAATAACATTTAAAAACAAAATAATTATAGTTTTATAACTTGTGTTGAGTTAGAATCAAGTTTCAGAATGTCAAAATTTCGAACTATAAAGGATATCGCAGAGCCTTGTTTGTATCGTATCATACAACCAAGGCTTTGCTAAAATTGGATATATCCAAAACTTGATTCTCACAGATGCAACTTGTATCTGTCAATCTCCACTTTAAAGACACCCTGTGCATGTTTCGGTAATCGGTAAAGGGTCCAAGGACAATACTGGATGCACTATACCTAGAAGAGAATTTGTTACGCGACTAGGAAGTACGGAATTTGAAAATACCGCTATTATTTGATATGACACAGACTGAGTACAGTCATAGTTTGTTTCATGGGGATGTAGGTAAGTTTGCTATTATAAAATCAAATAAAAATAAAATAAAATTATCTTTATTCATTTAAGGTCACATTTATAAAAACACCTATGAACGTCATTATGAATGATTCTACATTTGTTGGGTGTAATCACGCTTTTTTAGGGAGGATTCGGGTGCTGTCCTACTTACTTGAGGGGGGATCATAGTGCCAGGATCATACCATTTGCTATCCCACCGTCTCCATCCAATGAATTCCTGAAATAACCATTACATACGGTACTCACTAAACAAACTATTTACAACATTTTTGCAGTGAAGTTTGTGCATATATGAACAGTAGCAATCGTCGCAAACTTCTGTACAGTATAAATTGTACAAAAAATATCTTAGATTTTACGTACTAAGTTTGTTCCATTTGCACAAACTTTGTACAAACTTAACTTAGTTGATGTTGTGTGAATCGGCTATAAGAGATAACCTGTTTGTGTGATAAGACTGCCAATCATTACGTCAATAGTTCTGTCTAATGTATAATTACGTTTTAAGTATTACCTACTGCATAGAGCACACCAGGGGAACGTGTCTACTTTTTTTTTAATTGGGACTAATCCCACCCACATTCCCATTACTGTGACTCCTGTAAACCAGGATCTACAGCAACGACCAAAACACCAGAAAAGTTACACCGAGCTCGATCTCGGTGATGTCCCAGGAGAAGTTAGCATGTCTTGGAACCCGCAACGAAATTAATCAGAAGATAATGTGAGGAAGTAAGAAAAGAACGTAATGCCTCTTCCCTCCTTTGCAAAGCGGGAGACCTGGAAAGCAACTAGGTGTTAATCCTATAGAAATAGGGAAGCACCACGGTAATAGTATATTAAGGGTCATATGTGAGCTATGTTTGATTCCAGTAATATGTATGACAGAAACGTTTAAAAGCACGAAAATTTACCCTCGATGCCACGAGATCCGCATAGTAAACTACTCCCGACGTTACTTGTAAACAATTAAGCATATTATATCGCTCATTTTGCCAAATGCTACACTCCCAAAGTATATGATGTGCCGTGTCGACTAATGACAAGCCGTAGAATAGAACCAGAATCGCTGTTTTTAGCTGTCAAAATGTTAGTAGCCTATCAAAAATGCAACTGACTAGCGGCCACTGGCGCGATACTTGTTAATAGAACGCATCGGCCGACCGATAGAAGTCTATTGGAGTACGATTGTAATAGTAGACTACGAAAAACTGACTTGTACTGGTGGCTTTCTATTGAGCGACGATTTTGATTTTATTTCAACACAATTGAAATAGCAGACTCGGCCCCCTGAACATCTCATTAGCAAAAGAGGAACAAGGCATGATGCATGCATGCATTGAATGAATGCATCATGCATGGTGCTCCATGAATGGTGCATTGGAGTTTCAAAACGAATGTAAAGATATTTGAACAGTTTTATAGAACTTTTTGCGATTTAGCATAAAATTATTTTAGATTTAGTAAGATCGGTACTTCGCTGCCATACGATATCTTTTGACATGATGTCAGAAACGTTTAACAAAATTTTCTAGGATGATTAGTTAAATTGGTTTCGAGGGAAAGAAATAATCACCGTTATTAACAAACTATTTACGCTAATAGTACTGTTCATATTTAGCATACATAATATAGTAGTTATGACGAAAAATGTTAGTTTGTTTGGTTACTTTAAGAAACAAAAACTTTTTAGCCCACTAACTTAGATACCGAATAGCTTAGAAGTGCTCGAGGTCCCGCGGACTCAGTGTTCTATAAACGATCACTGCGTTAAGCAACTTTAGCTATGACTGCTCACATCCGTGGCCACTTTGTGGCATTTACATTTGCAAGCGTTTCCGTGCAATAGCTTAGATACACACGGCATCGTCTGCAACATAATTTGCACCCCATTTCTAGGAGGGAGTTTTCAAAAGTCCTTTCATATTAGATGCCTCCTTATTTATAATCTATACTTCAGTTTAAGTACTGTAATATTTTAAAGGCGTAAGGTTTTTAGTTACACTCAAACGGCTAGATCATATTGGATGAAATTTGATGTGGAGATAGCTGGGACTCTGGATTAACACATAGGCTATTTTATCCCTAAAACAGGTCCCTATGGGACACAGGTACGGGAAAACTTTACTAGGCGGTGCGGCGGGTGAAGCAGCCTCTCTGATAACTATTTATATTTATTTATTTATTGTAATAATAGGTTATTTAAAATATTTGTGTATGACCTGATCTCCAAACTAGCGTTAGCTGTATGTCTGAGTTAAATCTATTAAGCGGTTTGAGCTGTAGGATAATAGGTCAGTTATTCACGGTTCCTTTTATACACATTTATCTACCTATTAAACAATATTAGTACTCAAATAAAGCGTTAGTACATCATGAAGGGAAGCGCCTACGTTTCTACATAATTTACTTTTTAGAAAATTTGAACAGTTTCCTTAGTCCATAATACATATTTTTAAATACACAATAGGTAATACAGGTTCGGTTTCATGTGGAATGTGTTTTCCTTAAAGATGTGTAGCAAGTTCCATCAAGAGCTGTCAATAAATATAAATAGCGGAAGCAACGATAATGATGCAACTGACTTGGCAGTCCAGGCTTCGATATCTGAAATGCTCTTCTGAAATTGTATTTCGTGCAAACGAAACGACAAATATTGTTTGCGAATTTGACTGCTCATGGAATATTATCAGCTATAATATTGACTGCCTCTGTGGCGCGGTGGGAATATATCCAACTGTTACGCAAGAGGTCGTGGGTTCGATTCCAACCCAGGATAAAACTTTGTGTGATGAACACGATGGATTATTCTGTGTCTGGGTGTTACTTATCTATAATATGTATGTATTTAGAACTATGTAAGTATGTTTATCAGATAACTGGTTACCATTAGTAGGTACAAGCTTTGCTTAGTTTGGAATCAGATGACGTTGTGTGAGTTGTACCAAAGATATATAAATATATATATATAGAATAGCATTGCTGCCCATTATACCTATCTACAATGGGGCCTGCCAAGATCGTCATGGCCTAAATCAGCCTCATCTGCAAGTGGTTCAGTGGACTAACGAACGAGGTCATAGCAAAAAAAAACTCAAACATAATCCGGTACCAATTCGATTGGCCAGCATCACTGGAAGGGCAATCACCTGCCATAAGCTTTTGGGCGTACGTCCAGCAGTGGATTGTGATAGGCCGTTAGATTCATTGATACCACCTAAACTCACTTCTGACATAAATCTATACAGATAAAAACAGTTGAAGTGTCTGTGTATAGTTCTAAATATACATACATAATAAAATATTTTTTATTTTTTTATTCTGTCCGTTTGTTCCGGGTGATCTCTGAAACGACGACCAATTTTAACGGAACTTACACTGGCAGATAGCTGATGTTATAAGGAGTAACTTAGGCTACATTTTCAATAACAACTCTAGGAACTTCAGATGTACTTTAAATTAAGTAGCAGGTACTTTTTGCGAGGTAGGGTTGTGGTTTGCAATTTGGCATTTTCTTCTTTTTCAAAGTCAACTCCTTGCTTTTGTTCAGTCTGCTAAGATCATCGGCCTCGGAAAACAAGCTTTAGCACTAAGAATCAGACAAATCAAACGAAGAATTTATACTATAGTGGAGTAGATTTTTCATATCACTCGTAATTATCTTACAAGAGGTCACGAAGTCTGACAGAACACATCCGATAGTCAACGAGGGCATCCCTCTGCATCTTTGGTTAATGAGATAATATCCCTGTACAATTTGGTTGCATTTTTGTTGACGAATAGCTACTTGTACACACCACTATCAATGGCTTTCGGATAAACACCGTCGGTCTTTGAAATCGTGTTACTATTGTCTAGTAATATTACATCATCCGGCTCGAAGGACCACTTTAACATCTGCAAATAAACACATTTAATATCGGAATACATGTGAATACTTGATTTGCAATTCCAAAAGTCTCACGTCCGTCATACATCATTGAGATGACATGGTCGAGTCCGCAGACAAAGTGAGATACGTTATGTCAGTACTGAATACTTTAGCTGTGGCAAAGTATTGAGTATTGGGCCGACAAAAGGTAAATGTAACAAGAATTCAGATTATTTCTAGAGATTGACTCGAAGAATTAGTACAGAACGATTCCAGAGACATCGACAAGGCACACATAGCTGCCGCTTGGTTTGAGGTGACCGAAGTAAATACATGATCCCGTAATTAGGGTAAAGCAAGAAGCGGGGACGATGTTCTTCTGTACGGTTGCAAACCGTGGCCAGTCATGAAAAGTTTTGGCTAAACGTGGTCGAGGATTACCTACGTAATTTTGCAGTTAAGTCAAAGGGTGCTGATGATCTTGGAATTTTTGCGGACCTTATACTAAACTAATTGAATCGGGCGTTACATGGAGGAAATTCATCTTAGAACAATAATAAAGGAGGATCCCACCACACACCCGTCAATCCTAACGTACTAACCTACACACGAGATGTCAACCAGTCTTGAGGATGCCTCGTGTGTAGGCGAAACACGTGTCGACTTAGTGCCACCTTGTAAAGCGGAGTACTGCAAAAAATGGAGGTTAAGGTTTTCTTTTACCTTTCCTACATCCCTTTCCTTGAGGAATTTGGTTCGTCATTCCTCCGTTACAATTAGTAGAGGTTATCCTTGACCGTTGTGCGTTAGGATTGACGAATCGAGGGTGAGTGGTGGGATCCTTCTCCCCTCCTTTATTATCGGACCTCATACTTTCAAGCGAGGAACAACTGAGATAACTGAGGTAATCTATCGTATGATGATGAATGAAAAGCTGAAAGAAATTTTTTAATAAAGTGGAAAAAGACAATTCGATTCGAGACGAGGATTGAACCCGTGACCTTTGCCTAACCATTTTATTAAAAAATTATTAGAAATTAAGCAAAATAATGACTTTGAAAATATATCTATATGAAAGAAAATGATGAACTATTACGAGTAGTAAGTTTATGGACATATAGGTATTGCGGTTTAACTTACCATAAATTATGAGAAGCTGTCATGTACACAAGTTAAGAGATGTAGGCATATAGCCTTTGCTTGCTCATTCAGGAAAAAGGTCGTAAAAATATGATGATGATAATGTTAATTTTAAAATGATATACATTTCTAAAAGAAATAGTTCTTAAAATATTAAGTTGTACCTACCTATTGCGCTGAGTTCATCGCTATAATTAATGCGTTTCCAAGTAGTGAATCTAAAATTAAATAAAGAGTCGTTAATGACTTTAAGATAAATACTACAAATGGTTCAAGTTGGTAATATTCCGCGATAAATAAAGATAATAAATACAGAGACAAACCGTACCAGGACAAATAAGTACCGTACCTATCGCTTACAAAGAACGCACGCTTGTTTACGAATTCTGGGGCAAAGTTTCTCAAAGTTTGGCTAAGATGTCAAAGTGTGTGTGATCAAAATATGCTAAGGAAAAAAACAGAAAAAAGTAAAACAAGAAGTTCACGCTTTCTAACCTCGTCTTTGCTGGAGATGGTAGCGCTTACATGACAGATGAAGACACAGCAATAAATCTCTGACATAGGAAAAAGGGTTAAAGTACATCTAGGTAAAGCATTGTAACTTAATGGCAAAAATACTGAAACGTCTTTTTGGGCTTATAGAAAAAAAATCCGAGTAGTCTTATAAAACGACTCAGTCTGTCCGTCCGTCTGAATTTATCTATTTCTCAGAAACCATATGAGATAGAGGTAATAAATTTGCGGTATTCGATTCAGGACACCGCGAATACGTGCCTAGGCGATTTTGAAGTTTCTACCACTTGCGGTTTTCAAACTGGTTTCGGTTTAGAAGTCGTCTGATTCCTTTGCTACGATAGTCAAGGACGAGTTACTTTTTCATTAAAAACGACAGCGATCTACCCAAAATGATAAAAAACCTACACAAAATAAATATATATATATATATACTCGTATATAAATCCTAGGCTTCGCCCGTGACATATTTCGAATCCCGTCACTTATAAATTCTACAATAATTAAAAAAAATATTACAGATTTGCCGTCATTAACAAAATTATTAATTATCATTATTTTAATATAACCTTCCTCGATAAATGAGCTATCCAACACACAATTGTTTTTCAAATCCGACCTTCTTGCGAACAACGCGCTCAACCAAACATACAAACTCATCAGCTTTATATATTAGTATAGATTATTTATTAATCATCGTCGAGCTCAATAGTTTGAGAACAATAGTTTGAGAAACGCATTCCAACATTAAGTCTTTTGTTCGTCTTATCTCTGCCCGAGTGCTGCGAATACCGCTTGAATCTCAGTCAGGATGGACGTAAGTAAATATTCATGTATTCAAAAATCATTTAAGAACTATCGCATGACAGATAACAAATGGTTCATATTGGTACAAATTTTTAAAATATTTTTTATTTTAAACTTTTTATATGTATATACATACCTACTATAATAGAGATTTAGTTAAGTTGTAAATACATAGCTTCTTTTTGAAAATTTTCTCCTCCCCCACAGAATATTTGCAGACATTGGGTATTTCCCCCACTATTACCGGTAGAGCTTTTTCAGAGCTTGACCGATTTTTATTGAACACTAGATGACCCCCTCAGCTTCGCCCGTGGAATATTTCGACCTCCCGTCGCACCTATTTAATCCCGTCGCTTATAAATTCTACAATGAATAAAAATTTGCCCGATTTGTCGACATTTACGACTACTGGTCTGCTCCCCAGTGTAGTAGCGTAATGATATATAGCCTATAGCCTTCCTCGATAAATGGGTTAACTAACGCAAAAATAATTTTTAAAATCCGACCAGTAGTTCCTGAGATTAGCGCGTTTAACCAAACAAACAAACAAACTCTTCAGCTTTATAATATATTTAGTATAGATATTATTTTGTAATGTGCGCGTGATGCCGCCAGTCGAGTATATTTTGCAGACATTTGGTTATTCTTCCCCACTTTACCCCCCCCTAAATTTTAAACGGCTCCAACGATTTTCATCAAATATAGCTAAAAACACTCCCGACTAATTTCCTTTCAAACAAAAAAAAAACCAAACAAATTCGGTTCACCCGTTCTGAAGCTACGATACCACAGACAGACACACACACACACAGAGACACGTCAAACTTATAACACCCCGTCTTTTTTTGCGTCGGGGGTTAAAAACTATTCTTGTAAGACCTAATTCTAAATTAATTCCACTACACTTCTAATAAGATAGTTCTGGTTGTGCCCATGCCATGTAAATTCGGCGGTAACTGGACCAATTTTTTTTCATGTTTCTTATAGTGTAAACTAATTATAGTTATATAAGCGCTCGTGGCCCCGCGGTATCAGTGTTCGGTAAACGATCACTGAGGTACGCAACTTTCACTATGGCTGGTCGTCGGATGGGTGACCACTTTGTGGCATTTACATTTGCGAGCGTTTCCGTGCTTCGGAAGGCACGTTAAGCCGTTGGTCCCGGTTGCCAGTAAAATGGCAGTCGTTAAGCCTGGTTGACGGCCTTATAGGCGGCTTAAAAAAAAATCAACAGCAGGTAGCCACAACCTGCGTCTGTCTATTTCAACACGGCAATGGGCTCACCACCTATTACGTGGGACAGGAATCCACACGGTGAAAAGTGGGCATACAATATGCCTCTGCCACCCCTTCGGGGATAAGGCGTGATGGATATTTATTTATTTATTTTTATTTATAGTTGTAATTCTTTTCCCAATGCTTAAGCAAATTATTTAATAGCTTCAACTTACCTGACTTTGACCTATTTACAATCACACAGAAATTAATAAAGGGTCAGCAGGGCAACGCGAGTGCTGCACCTCTGGTGTTGCAAACGTCCATAGGCTACGGTGACCACTTTCCATCAGGTGGGCCGTACGCTTGTCTGCCACCTCAGTGGTATAAAAAAAAATTAACCACTCAAACGTACAGCTAGAGCAACCCAAAAAATGTTTTATTACGCCCGTATTTTCAAAAAAATTTTAATCTGTGTAGGTTTTACTGAATGAATTCCATACCAGTAGAATCGTCGATAATGCGATTTAAAATCAATCGAATCCTAAAAAGTATCATTTGTTACTTCTAATACCTCAAGAATATGTGTACAAAGTTTCATGATGATCGGTTAAGTAATTTTCGCGTGAAAGCGTAACAAACAAAGTTACATTCACATTTATAATATAAGTAAGGAAGTAGAGTTAGAAATTTTAACACTTAGACGAAAGTTACCCTAAGCCACTTAAACTATCTTGTTAGCTATATAGTATTAACTGTTAGGAAATTTGTATCTCGGTATACGAAATGTTCAACTAATGCATATAAAATGTACTTGACGTTTTCATGTAAACACTAGTTCTTATACCTACCTAGTTTCAAAATGCGAAAACTAATTTATTAATGATATTCCTTTTAAGATAATTTGAAACAGTGTGACAGTTTATGTGTTCCGTCATTTCCTTTTGAGGTGCGAAGCCCTGAAACGAGAGGAGAAAATGTTGAAGAGTCAATTTCACATAGAAATTATTTTACGATATAGAGCCAGGATAAACACAAATACAACCCAAACCCAATACGGTCCAATCCTACTAATATTATAAACGCGAAAGTTTGTAAGAATGGATGTTTGTAACACTTTCACGCAAAATCTACTGAATGGATTTTGATGAAACTTTACAATACACTTCAGAATAACACATCATAGGCTACTTTTTATCCTGGGAACAAGCTCCTTTCACCAAGCGTGCGGAGCTACGGGCGTCAACTAGTATACTATATTTATTGAAATTGTCTCCATCCTATATGTATTTGTACAATATGAGTAGGCTATAAATAGTCCGGTGACACACGCGTAGGGCCGAGTACAGCGATATTGTAACAGAAACCGTTGTGTTTGTTTAATATAATATATTATGGTTAATACAATTATAGCTTATACATATACCTACAGTATGTATAACCATAAGTGTTTGTTTCGGAGATGAATATTTTTTTGTATAGAATATATATTTTATGTTTATTAAATGTTCCATAATACACACTTATATTAGATTAATTTAGAGTAGATGAATAATCTTAATATTATAAATGCCAAAGTTTGTATGGATGTTTGTTACTCTTTCACGTAAAAACTACTGAATCGATTTTTATGAAACTTTATAATAATATAGCTTATACATTAGAATAACACATAGGACTCTTTTTATCTCGGGAACAAGTTCCAGTGGGAAACGGGAATGGGAAACTTCTCTACACGGGCGAAGCCGCGGGCGTCAACTACTATACTAGATGACGCCCGCGGTCCATAGCGGACCCCGGGCGTCGCGAGTCGCAACTGGGACAGACGCTCGGATGATGATGATGAATTTGGAGTAGGTGTTTATCAGTCACGCCATTATCTCCGAAGGGGTGGCAGATGAATACTATAAACCTGAATGAAAATGAATAATAATTTCAACGTATGCATTTTTATCCTACGTAAAAGGAGTAGCTCAGTTGTTCTTCCTATTTTCCTGCAGTACCTATTTCATCGATATTCTGCCATATGATAGTCAAATGTACGAGAGTCGCCTACGAAGGCCATGTTCTTTGATTTTCAGGTGACATATTGGAAAGCACTCTAGCCACACTACTGCCTACACCTGACAAAGTTGACCCACGTGAGCGTCGTAGTAAAAATAAACATTTGTTTATTTTATAGGGTTGAGGCTGATATAACCGTCTAGAGTCATGTATTATATTTATAAGTAATTATTGTTTGGTTGTCCAATGCAACAACTAGTGACATGAATTATAGAAGGAAATATTTACGTATAAACAGTTAGGTATATTTTTTGGTCCCGGTTGCAGTAACATGGCTTTTAGACAAGTTGAAGGCCTTTTTCTGGGCGGCTTGACTAAAGGTTAATGCCACAAAGTAGGCACCAATCCGTGAACAGCCATAGCGAAAATGGCTTAACGCAGTGATCGTGTTCAGAACACTGAGTCACACGCGCTTCACAAATGTTTTATCACATTAAAGTTTGGTATATTGTCAGCATATTGTTTGTCAAAATTAAATCAAAATAAGTCAAGCATAATTTAGTATTAAAATATTAACTAACTATCTTCACGCTGTATCCCTAACGGGGTAGTCAGAGAGGACAGATCGCTAGGCTTCACGACCCATTCATACTTCTTTCGCTTCTTGCAGATTCATCAATCGCTTCATACACGCACGTCTGGGCATCTGAGTACTTTTGACTTTTCCGTTTTTACAATATGTAATATTGTTAATGACTAAATTAGAAAAAAAACAGTAGAGTAAAACAAAAAGAATGTGCAGAAATATCTTTAAATATGGCGTCCATTATTCTCATATCTACACAATATTTACATATGTTCTACTTTACATTGATCGTTTCTGTTTGTACAAAGGGAAATTCTGCTCAACTATTGCGTCGCGTCGCCACAGCGTTGGATCGCCAACGTCGCAGAAATGTCAAAATTATAGTTTACAATAGATTAAAATATTTTGGTTATTATTATTATCTTATTTGGATCATCAATTTGCGTATGTGTAAAATAACTGTTAATTGTTTCCACTCGACGGTTCTTCGAGCGACACGTAGTTATATTTATGTTAATAATAGTTGACGCCCGCGGCTCCGCACGCGTGGTGAAGTTTTCACGTTCCCCTTTCCAATAGTAAGTTGTTCCCGGGATAAAAAGTAGCCTATGTGTTATTCTGATGTGTAAGCTATATTATAGTAAAGTTTCATCAAAATCCATTCAGTAGATTTTGCGTGAAAGAGTAACACACATCCATACTTACAAACTTTCGCGTTTATAATATTAGTAGGACGTACTAACTATCCCATTGAGAAAAGAAACCGGACAATTGCGAGTTAGATTCGCCCACCGGGGGATCCGTAAAAATACTTTTTTCTTAAGTCATGAACAGCCTTAACTTTTTTACATTCTCTTAGAAGTTGGATATTTACACATTTTTCACAGCTTTAAGGAACCGTAGACCTGAGTATGTATATCTTCACGGGTTCCCGAGAAACAGGGTCTTGACAGACCGACAGACGGACAATGAAGTGTTCCTGTAATGGTTCCAGTTTGTTCCTTTATAGCTTCAGAACTCTAAAAAACAACTAAGTGTTTTCTCACATGTCTAACCCTTTTAATTCCGATCAATAAAATGCATGTAGAACAATTAGAATATCATTATAATATCTATATCTATAAAAATAAATAGCTGTTCGTAAGTCTCGCTAAATGTCGAGTGTGGCTCGACCGATTTGGTTAATTTTAGTCTTGAAATGTTGGTAAGGGTTCAAGGTAGGTTTAAGCGGTTTGAAATAAAAACGATAAGTAAAGAAAAATAATAAAAGCCATAAAGTATGGATGTTTGTTACTCTTTCACGCAAAATCTACTGAATGGGTGACCACTTTGTGGCATTTATATTTGCGAGCGTTTCCGTGCTTCGGAAGGCACGTTAAACCGTTGGTCCCGGTTGCCAGTAAAATGGCAGTCGTTAAGCCTGGTTGAAGGCCTTATGGGCGGCTTGAAAACAGCAGGTCGCCACAACCTGCGTCTGTCTATTTAAACACGGCAATGGTCTCACCACCTATTACGTGGGACAGGAATCCACACGGTGAAAAGTGGGCATATAATATGCCTCTGCCACCCCTTCGGGGATAAGGCGTGATGGATATCTTATGGTTTATAAAAAACATAATTTAATTTTCCAGTATAAATTGGAAACATAGATGCTCGTTCTCGATTTAGTTTTTTTGAAATTTGAAAATAGAGTCACTTGATTATCAAACAATTATCGGTACCAATGCCCATTTGCATAGTCTAAGATCGGTGCATACAGAAATTCGTTTGATTTATAATGTATGTAGAATGAGGTCATATGTTCATGACTTGATCTCTTTTGTTGGAATACAAACAGTGCTGTTTTAGAAAATAAATAAAAAAAGTGTCAGTTGGTAGTCTTTGATAAAATCTGAAACTAAAAGATGCGGTTCCCCGGAGCATTTAAACTGACTGTTCATCAGATAAACGTGTTGGTCCCATCTTGCAATTTTGGATTCCTTCTTCATAAGTAAATAAAATAAAATAAATATCCATCACGCCTTATCCCCGAAGGGGTGGCAGAGGCATATTATATGCCCACTTTTCACCGTGTGGATTCCTGTCCCACGTAATAGGTGGTGAGCCCATTGCCGTGTTGAAATACACAGACGCAGATTGTGGCTACCTGCTGTTGAAATTTTTCAAGCCGCCCATATGGCATTCAACCAGGCTTAACGACTGCCATTTTACTGGCAACCGGGACCAACGGCTTAACGTGCCTTCCGAAGCACGGAAACGCTCGCAAATGTAAATGCCACAAAGTGGTCACCCATCCGAGGACCAGCCATAGTGAAAGTTGCGTAACTCAGTGATCGTTTACAGAACACTGAGACCGCGGGGCCACGAGCGCTTCTTCATAAGTGTATGACTAATATATTTAAAATTGTCTTCTGTTATACTTCTGAATGTGTCATATGAGTGACATCATTTAATGCGCCAAGATAAAACAGAGAAATAATTAATATCATCCGAGTATAAGACTCGAATGCAAAAACCTTTCTAAAAAGCTTGGACTCCGCTTTAAAACTCTTTTCCTTTTACTTTGCACGGTCTCCGCCATCTTTAGATGCAGTCTAACAACACACATATCATTCTTTTCCTTCTTTTGGCCCCCAGAAGAGGTGGCTCCTGGGGACCGAGTCTTCTATTGAATAATCGTAGAAAAAATGGAAAAAAAGAAATGAAAACCAGAATCGCTGTTTTTAGCTGTCAAAATGTTAGTAGACTATCATAAATGCAAATGATAAGCGGCCACTGGCGCGGTAAGTGTTAATAGAATACTATCGGCCGACCGATAGTAGTCTATTAGAGTACGATTGTAGACTACCAAAAACGGTCAAAATTGTATCGGTGGCTTTCTGTTGAGCGATAATTTCGACACGATTGAAATATCAGACTCGGCCCCCTGCTGGCTAGACAGTAGGTATGTTCTCTACGTATCCAAGCGGTGTACGTAATATGTGACCTCCACTGCAGGCGCAACAGAACAAAGGTCCTTTCCCAGTGTCTTTGCACATTCACAGCAGCCCACTGACCTCAGCATCAAAAAGCAACAGTTTTGCAGCCGTGAATAATAGGTACTTACCTACAACCATCAAATTGCAAAATGCGTCACGATCTTTTTACGGAATGTTTATTCTATTAATAGCGCAACATAAATTAAAGTGAGGTGTACTGAAATATGCGCGCTGCCAAACGTTTTATCACCGATTGTTCGTTCGGAATTATTTACGCACCGCGCGGTCTGCATACGATAACACGCTCCAGTTCCTACTACTACGAGTATATACCCGTTGAATAAACCACGGTAAACTTAATCTCACTTATCTGTGTAGTGGAAACAGATTTCCTCCATTGCCTTTCAAATATGATTCAAACATCATGACAACGTTTCAAATTGTGAAAATTGTACATTCCCGATTATATCAAAGACTTTTGGAGACTGGAGTCTGCTTTGTTTAGATGAAATAATGAGACTTTTTATTTCGCCATTTTGGGAAACGAATGTTGTTTCAACCTCTCTAGTCAGAAACCTGTCCAACAGTCAATAGATTACCTAGTTGGTTTGGCTCCGGGGATTTTGGTGACATCCAATTATTATTTTTATATACATTACTGTTGCTATGGACTTCATCTCGTAACTTTCCGGTTAATAGTGACTCAGTAACACTATAGTTTTATTGTAATATGTTGCTCTACTGGTGCCAACTGGCGTTGTTTTTTTTTGTTTAATCCTAACTCAGTTTTCGATGTTTTAGTGTTTAAAAGTCAATAATTCATTATAGTACGTTGCTGCACAAGAAAATGATGCTGTGGATTGAATCAAATCCCCAGATAGCTGGACCCTAGCCTATTTACTTTAATTGGTCGTCCTAATTAGTGTCTAGCACATAAGACATTTTGGCCTTTTTGTTACCACCTTATTGAAAAGGCAACTGGTTCAAAAGTTCTTCCAAATTTAACGTCTAAAATAGACACATTTTACTAAACTTATTCTGCCCTTTAGACCCACCCCAGTTAAGTGCTTCGGAAGGCACGTTAAGCCGTTGGTCCCGGTTGCCAATAAAATGGCAGTCGTTAAGCCAAGTTTAAGGCCTAATGGGCGGCTTAAAAATTTCAACAGCAGGTAGCAACAACCTGCGTCTGTCTATTTCAACACGGCAATGGGCTCACCACCTATTACGTGGGACAGGAATACACATGGTAAAAAGTGGGCATATAATATAAATGCCTCTGCCACCCCTTCGGGGATAAAGCGTGATAGATTAATAAATTATTAGTCAATTTCAAAGCATATTTATTTACTTTGTTGTTAATGTATCTACTTTACATTGACCTAAAAGCGGGTAGCAGATGTGTGCGCGTGCGCTCAGAAATGAGTTTAGTTGACGCTCGGCTGCTTACGCACTCATGTACAATTTAAGTAACATAATAATAATTTCCAACATAAATGATTTAATTGCTGCTTTAAAAATACGACTGAGGAAGTTTTAACCACATATTTTTTTTACTTATTAATAATTTTTTATTGCTTGGCTAACTCACAGGTTAAAAAAATAATAGTTTTATTTAAATCTGAATTTAAACCATGCTTACTGTAGAAATGTATATTTACAAAAAAAAAGAAACAAACTCACTTTTAAATCTTTATTGGACAAAATGAAGTGCGCACGCTTTACAAATTAATTGTGTCGGGTGCGCCCGCGTCGCCGCTCGCCTCTGACCCCACTATGCGTCTAACGATATAATTTAATGTGATTAATACAATTGGTATTATTGTACACTTGTCTCTTAATAGCTTTGATATTACTTCAGGACTTGCTGCTTCCTTTATTAACACATACTAGCAATGTACCGCAGGAAACTCCTGTAGGAAGCTTTTGAGAAACCTTCCAATCTAATCTAATATAAAGCTTGTGGTATAGGCTAAGACAATATAATATTAAATTATAAGAATATTATGAAATATGTATATAAAATTAATGCTTTTAAACTTTCGCGATTTTCACTCTAATAATACGATATTTCGGGTCTTATTCGCGACGTATATTATTAAGTACAATTTGTACAAAGCCTACCTTATACTTCTCGACGTTACGACCGGATTACACCAACCCTGGTCACGGGTGGACTCAGAAAGCTGGTGTATTCCGGTCGAAACGTTGGGAATATACTTCCCAACGTTTCGACCGGAATACACCAGCTTTGTACCTAAGGTAGGTAGGTAGGCTTTGTACCTAATTATAAACGTCGCGAATAAGACCCGAAACATCATATTAATATGTAGATATAATACATAGAAAATACCTAAATTGCGAAATAAACATTAGTGGATCATAAAAATATATGGCCCGATTTGGAATTCGAACCCGAGACCTACGTACAGTACTCGTACTGCATTGCGATTTGACTGATACATTCTTAAACAGTTACGTGCAATATTTATATACAGAAAGTAATTTCCACTTAAAAGTAAATGGTTGCCATGTTACAGGGGACCTGGAAGTGGCGACGGAGTTTGAACATTTCTTCAAAAATGTACCTATTTTGACGACTAAATCTCTCCAAGCGTCTTCCAGTTTCGGACTTCCAGACATTTATTAGAAGAATCTGTTCCTTATTGCCGGGATGCATTTGTATTCACAGATATTTGCGCTCAGGATATTATAAAAATTTTAAATGTATTGAAATTAAGAAAACCGCGGACCTTTGGGGATTATCAGTCAAAACTGCATCATGTATTATTGAGGTCATTGCGCCCTATCTAGCAACTGTGTTTAATGACTGTGTTTCTAGTGGTATATTTCCTGATTTAATGAAACACAGCAAAGTCATACCCTTGTTCAAGGCTGGCAGCGCTACAGACCCGTCTAATTTCCGACCAGTGTCGTGCTGCCAACTTTGAGCAAAGTATTTGAAAAAATTATCTTGAATCAAATGCTATCCCATTTTAATGTTCATAAAATATTTCATACGAAACAGTTTGGTTTTACGAGAGGGCGCTCAACTTCCGATGCTGGTGTTGAGTTATTAAAATGTATTCATGAAGCCTGGGAAGACAAGCAAAATGCATTAGGTATATTCTGCGATCTATCCAAGGCTTTTGATTGCGTTCAACATGAAACGCTGTGCAAAAAATTACATCACTATGGAATAAGGGCAAAGCTCTCGACCTTCTGTCTTCATATTTAAACAATAGAATACAAAGGGTCGATATTAATGGTACACGTTCTGTAGGATCCATGGTTACAATGGGTCGATACTTGGGCCATTCTTGTTCCTCATTTATATTAATGATTTACCATTTTATTTTGGGGTACAGGAATAGGATTGTTTTTTTTTGCAGACGATACCTCATTGATTTTTAAAATTAGAAGACAATTAGATATCTATAACTATGTAAACAATGCAATCACGAGAGTAGTTCATTGGTTCAGCTCAAATAATCTTTGCCTAAATGAAAACCAAACTAATTAAATTTACTCTACCAAATGTAAAACAAGTTACGGCCAATGTTCAACTGAATGGACAAGTGTTAGAGTTTGTGGAATCAACTGTGTTCCTTGGTATAACTATTGATGCCAATTTGCAGTGGGGCCCACACATAGAAAAGACGGCATCTAGGTTAAGTTCGGCTGCATACGCTGTAAAAAAGATCAGGACTCTAACAGATGTGGATACGGCTAGAATGGTTTACTTCAGCTATTTTCATAGTATTATGTCTTACGGTATTCTCCTTTGGGGAGTGCTGCAGATGTAAATAACATTTTTGTTCTTCAAAAGCGGTTCACTTCACGCAATTTATAATTTGGGCTCCAGAGTCTCCCTCCGAGAAAAATTCAAAGAAATAAATATTCTAACCGTAGCATCACAATACATTTTTGCCAATCTTATGTATGTTCAGAAAAATCTATCACAGTTTTCTAAACTCTGTGATATACATAATATAAATGCTAGACATAAAAACAATCTTTCAGTTCACCACAGTCGGCTGCATAAGATTGGCGATTCTTTCCAGGGTAACTGTATACGCTTTTACAACAAGCTTCCCTGTGACCCGAGAAATTTACCATTAAATAAATTTAAAAAGTATAATAAAAGAAAGCTTTGTGAAAAAGGTTATTACTCTATTAAAGACTATTTACAGGACAGGGATGCCTGGAAATGGTATGCTGGCAAATAAAATATTATAGTCATAAAATACATAATTAAAATATTAATTTGTAAATAGGCCATCAAAAAAAAAAGCCTTCCGAAGTTTCTTGCCGGTTCTTCTCAGGTGGGTTTTTTTTTATCCACACATATATCAAAACGGTAAAATAACTGGGATAATGAGTAGAAGCGTGCACGTCGCCATCCCTGCCAGCTACGGCTGCAATTCTACTCCAACACGAGTGCCACCAGGGCGAATGATGCTAGGGCGTGTCCCCGAGGCGACGCGCACCAGTTCGTCCCCGCTGGTGCGAAAAGTGTGAGCCAGAGCGGCGTAGGGAACCGCCACCCTACACGCGCGGCCCGACACGGCGGGAAGTGGAGGATGGAGTACAGGGTAGCTGCGTGGAATGTTAGGGGAGGAATGACAGATAAGATGAATGAGTTGATGGATGTTATGAATGAGAGAAAGTTAGATGCAGTGTGCTTGACAGAGACCAAGCGCAAAGGCAGCAAAGTCTTGGAGCTCCCGGCTGAGATGCTCGCGCTTTGGTCTGGAGTACCAGAGAGCGAGCATGGCAGTCGGGGGGTTGGAATTTTGCTGTCCTCGCGATTGGCCTCCGGTATGTATGAGTACAAACTGGTAGGTCCTAGAATCCTCTGGATCCGTGTAAAACTTGGTTTGACGAAGATTTTCCTGGTAGCTGCTTACGCGCCAGTATCTTCGTCGAACGCGAATGAGCTAGAGGACTTCTGGGAGAGTATGAGTGAAGCTCTAAATGTGATAGAAGGAAATGAAAGACTTATAGTATGTGGAGACTTGAATGGATGGGTGGGTACCGCTCGCGATGGTTTTGAGTCGGTACTCGGGAAGTATGGGGATAAAAGGGTGAACGACGCTGGCAAGCTAATACTGGCATTTTGTAAGGAAAAGCATTTGTTTGTGGCGAACACAATGTTCAACCACAAACAAATTCATATGTATACGAGGAGATGTAAGTCAAAGAGAAGCATGATAGATCTATTCCTAATGGATAGTCGGCTCCGTAAACAGGGGATGGACACAAGGGTTTATCGGGTCATAACTAGGATTAGGGGTCTGTTCGCGGGTTGGCGTCATCGTACCGAGTGTCCTGAACCTGAGCCGACTTGTAGCATCAAAAGCTGGAAGCTGCAGGATGCATCCATTAGGGATAAATATAATGAAAGGGTAGCCGAAAAGCTTGGCGACGTCAATGTAAGTAGTGAGAATGTGGAAAGTGTATGGCAGAACCTTAGGGATAGTATGATAAATGCCGCTGTGGAAGTGTGTGGAGAAACGAAAAGAGGCAGTAGTAATAAGCGTGATGCATGGTGGAATGAGGAAGTGAAAGAAGCAGTTCGAATGAAGAAGAAAGCATGGCTAGACTACTTAGCCTCGCGGAATGATTTTAATATGAAAGAGAGATACAAGCTGCAGAAAGTTAACACGAAGGCACTAATAGAAGAAGCTCGTGAAAGGTGCAGAATGAAAGCGGATGAAAGGTTGTCGTCCAATTTCCGGGATAATGCCAAGCTCTTCTGGAAAGAGGTAGGCAAGACCCGGAGTTGTTCGGCAATCTGCAGTATGAATAAAGTGCTCAGTGTTACCAATGACGTCCTAACAGACCAAACTGACGTCTTGCAGAGATGGAGTGAATATTATGGAAAGATGTATGCAAGAAAAGACAGAGATGCCACATCGGGAAGTGGAGCTCACTTCGATGCTCCGGATCCCGATGTCATTGAAGTCATTAGTATGAAAGAAATATAACAAGCGATAAGAAGTATGAAATGTGGTAAGTCTGCGGGAAAAGACAGAGTTAGAGTGGATCGCGTGTCTGGGACACACTATGTCTGTTATGCAACTTGTGCTGGCGGACGGGTGAGGTCCCAGATGACTGGCGAGTAGCAGTTGTAGTACCTATTTACAAAGGGAAAGGCTCGCGCCTAAACTGCTCCAGCTACAGGGCGATCAGCTTGGTCAGCTTAGCTAGTAAGGTGTATGCAAAGGTTATAACGGCACGAATGCAAGAAAAGTCTAAAAGGTATTTATGGGAGGCTCAATGCGGATTCCGACGTGGAAGAGGTTGCATGGATCAAGTGTTTTCTCTCCGCATGATCGCGGAAAAGTTTCTGGCTGCTAGCCAGAAGGTTTTCTGCGCTTTTGTGGATCTAGAGAAAGCATTTGATAACGTTGTGAGAGAAACGCTGTGGGGCTTGCTGCCCGGATATGGTGTGGACGGCTCGCTACTGCGGGCAATACAGTCGCTTTATAGGGACTTACAGGCTTGCCTGCGAGTAGGGGGGGATGTGTCACCTCTTTTTGATGTCTGCACAGGCGTCAAACAGGGATGTGTCATGTCCGCCTGGCTGTTCATAGTGTATCTGGACAGTTGCCTGCAGAAGTAGAAAGATTTTAATATGGGTGTGAATTTGGGTGACTTTACAGTAAACTGTCTGCTGTACGCTGATGATGCGGTGCTCATGGCCTCATCAGAAGCCGACCTTCAGACATTAGTCACTAATATGAAAGAGGAGTGTGAAAGTAAGGGTCTTCGCTTGAATGCAAGTACAACTAAGGTTCTAGTATTTGAAAGAGCGAGATTAGGGTAAACCAGGAACGTCTAGAGCAAGTGAATGAAATTGTGTATTTAGGGAGTATGTTTAGCGCGAATGGAAGATGTGATTCGGATGTAGAACGGCGAGTAGCTGCCGGGAACAAAGTTAACGGTGCTTTGTCCCAGTTAGTAAAGCGACAAAGCATCGTAAAAGAAGCACGAATGGCGATTCATAACGCAGTGCTAGTGCCAACTTTGCTTTACGGTAGTAAAACCTGGGTATGTCAGCAGATGCATGAAAGTAAATTAAATGCTGTGGAGATGCGATCACTTCGAAAATTGTGCGGCGTTACCTTGGCCGACCGAATACGTAACCTAGTGATACGAAATAGCCAGGTTTGAATAAAAGTGTCAGCGTTAAGCTGGAAAAGGGCGTGCTCCGTTGGTTTGGACACGTCCAACGAATGAGTGAGGAACGATTGACGAAGAATATATATATTGTTCAAAAGTAGAGGGTAGAAGGAGTCAGGGTAGGCCGAGACTTACACATGAAGACCACGTGAGCAGATTGCTCAAAAACGGAAAGGTCAAAAGTACTCGGATACCCAGACGTGCGTGTATGAAGCGATTGATGAATCTCGAAGAAGCGAAAGAAGTATGCATGGATCGCGAAGCCTGGCGATCTGTCCTCTCTGACTACCCCGTCAGGGATACAGCGTGAAGATAGTTAGTTAGTTAGTTTGGTAAAATAACTGTAATTTTTTGTACTCTTGAATCTGGTTCAAAATACCAATTAACTCGCGGCCCTGAACGACATCGGACACATCGACAAATTTCTATTTTTATATTGGTACCTAAGATATTTCGTCATAAAATGTAGGTACCTATTAAGTACGTTTATCTTTTATATGCATGCACTTACGCCATTTCTTTCAAAGAGCAGATAGTAGAGGCATACTATTCGTTCACACTTCACGTAAATAATAATATAAAATAATAAAAATAATTTGAAAGAGATGACGTAAGAACCAAATGCGAGATTAGGGTAAACCAGGAACATCTAGAGCATGTCTGTACAGGCGTCAAACAGGGATGTGTCATGTCCGCCTGGCTGTTCATAGTGTATCTGGACAGTTACTCTATTTCAACTTCAACACTGCAATGGGTTCACCACCTATTACGTGGGACAGGAATCCACACGGTGAAATGGGAATATAATATACCTCTGCCACCCCTTCGGGTATAAGGCGTAATGGATATTTATATTCTGCCTTGACCATTTCTGTACCAATTAATTTCTGGTTTAATTTTTTTTTTTTTAATCGGGTATAAAGATGACGCCCGTGGCGTCGCACGCGTTGTGTATTTTTCCAGTTCTCGTTGCCCACAGGAACTTGTTCCCGGGATAAAAAGTTGCCTATGAGTTATTCTGATGTATAAGCTATATTATAGTAAAGTTTCATCAAAATCCAGTCAGTAGATTTTGCGTGAAACAGTAACAAACATCCATACTTAAAAACCTATGTATAACAAAATATTGTTGAATTCAATTAGTTATTTCGAACACATTATATATAGATCCGATTATGATGAGGCTATCTTGTTAGGCCTGCAGAAGTTGAAAGATTTTAATATGGGTGTGAATTTGGGTGACTTTACAGTAAACTGTCTGCTGTACGCTGATGATGCGGTGCTCATGGCCTCATCAGAAGCCGACCTTCAGACATTAGTCACTAATATGAAAGAGGAGTGTGAAAGTAAGGTTCTTCGCTTGAATGCAAGTAAAACTAAGGTTCTAGTATTTGAAAGAGGTGACGTAAGAACTAAATGCGAGATTAGGGTAAACCGGGAACGTCTAGAGCAAGTGAATGAATGTGTAATTAGGAAGTATGTTTAGCGCGGATGGAAGATGTGATTCGGATGTAGAACGGCGAGTAGCTGCCGGAAATAGAGTTAACGGTGCTTTGTCCCAATTAGTAAAGCGACAAAGCATCGTTCATCGTTCGATTCATAACGTAGTGCTAGTGTCAACTTTGCTTTACGGTAGCGAAACCTTGGTATGTCAGCAGATGCATGAAAGTAAATTAAATGCTGTGGAGATGCGATCACTTCGAAAATTGCGCGGCGTTACTTTGACAGACCGAATACGTAACGAAGTGATACGCAATATGGCAGGTTTGAATGAAAGTGTCAGCGTTAAGCTGGAAAAGGGCGTGCTCCGTTGGTTTGGACACGTTTAACGAATGAGTGAGGAACGATTGACGAAGAATATATATTGTTCAAAAGTAGAGGGTAGAAGGAGTCAGGGTAGGCCGAGACTTACATATGAAGACCACGTGAGCAGATTGCTCAAAAACGGAAAGGTCATAAGTATTCTGGTACCCAGACGTGCGTGTATGAAGCGATTGATGAATCTTGAAGAAGCGAAAGAAGTATGCTTGGATCGCGAAGCCTGGCGATCTGTCCTCTCTGACTACCCCGTCAGGGATATAGCGTGAAGATAGTTAGTTAGTTAAAAAATAAAAAAAAGTACTAAAGTTATTTACGTCTCAGATCATACATTAAAAAAGATAGACAAATAATTCGCTAATAAGTAAAACAGGTCTGACTACAAATAACAAAGGTAAGTAGGTACACTATTTACCTAATATTTAATGGTTGCTAATATTATATTATAATTATAAATTATTATTATTATTAATGCTATCTACTGTTCTGCTCCAAACTGCGCCAGGTTTATGCCCATTTTTGGTAATAATATTACTGTTAATATTAACCAATGTCAGACAATTTATCTTATTTAAATACCTACATATATATTATATTTAAATAATGTAGTAACTTGATTAAATAAAAAAGAAATGGTTTCAAAATCGTTAATTCAATGGATCTAACCCAAGTTTTTTAGTGCTAAATTCATTCAGTTAGATACGTTTTTCTTTGTTAAGTTAACCTAACATATTGCATAATTGTAATTTTCGTAATTTTAGTAGCTTGATTCAATTCAGCATTTTGCATTGTGCCTTTGTTTCAACATACATAGATCACACTACTTGTATGTGTACAAAGTGCAAGTGTTTATATAATGAATAGTGAACATTTACGTCATACCTAAATTATACAGTCTCTCATTACTGCAATTAAACAACTATGTTATTTATGGTTATTTATAATATGAGAACTATTCAGTATTGTAATACGGATACCGTATTTGTTTATGTGTTCACTTATCCGGAAGCGCTTGTGGCCCCGCTGACTCAGTGTTCTGTAAACGATCACTGCGTTAAGCAACTTTCGCTATGACTGGTCACGGATGGGTGACCACTTTGTGGCATTTACATTTACGAGCGTTTCCGTGCTTCGGAAGGCACGTTAAGCCGTTGGTCCCGGTTGCCAGTAAAATGGCAGTCGTTAAGCCTGGTTGAAGGCCTTATGGGCCGCTTGAAAAATTTCAACAGCAGGTAGCCACAACCTGCGTCTGTCTATTTCAACACTGCAATGGGCTCACCACCTATTACGTGGGACAGGAATCCACACGGTGAAATGGGAATATAATATAGCTCTGCCACCCCTTCGGGTATAAGGCGTAATGGATATTTATATTCTGCTTTGACCATTTCTGTACCAATGCATTTCTGGTTTTTTTTTTTTTTTTAATCGGGTATAAAGATGACGCCCGCGGCGTCGCTCGCACGCGTGGTGTATTTTTCCAGTTATCGTTGCAAACAGGAACTTGTTCCCGGGATAAAAAGTTGCCTAAGTTGTTGTTGTTTTGTTTCTGATGTATAAGCTATTAATATAGCTTATACATTTTGATGAAACTTTACAATAATTTGTAAAGTTTCATCAAAATCCAGTCAGTAGATTTTGCGTGAAACAGTAACAAACATCCATACTTAAAAACCTATGTATAACTAAATATTGTTGAATTCAATGAGTTATTTCGAACACATTATATATAGATCCGCTTATGATGAGGCTATCTTGTTAGGTAATATGTAATAAAACCGAGTTAAACGTGGGATTAAGCAACACCTCTGCTTACCCTATTAGAGATATCTAATATTAGAAACTGACAATACTGCCTGTCACGTTATTTAAAAACAATATACGCTGGTCGAACTGACATCACGCGAGTGGGTCGACCCATTTCTGAGAAGCTTGATGTTATTAACAGCTGTGGTTTATTTGATGACTTGTTTTTATAAACAATGCATCAATACATAAATGAATGAATGAGGAACGATTGACGAAGAATATATATTGAGCGAAAGTTGAGGGTAGAAGGAGTCAGGGTAAACCAAGACTTGCATATGAAGACCACGTGAGCAGATTGCTCAACAAAGGAAATGTCATAAGTACTCGGATACCTATTTACCATATTCGTCCAAATAAAGATTACTGATACTGATTACCTAGACATGAGTGTATGAAGCGATTGATGAATCTGCAAGAAGCGAAAGAAGTATGCATGGATCGCGAAGCCTGGCGATCTGTCCTCTCTGACTGTTAGTTAGTTTCAGCTAGTTTTTATAAACCACTAGCTAGTTGTGCCTCACGGCGTCGACTGTGACGTATTTCGAAGTGTGTGTGAATTAAACAGGTGCTCCTGTTTAACCACATATACCCCTACTAGCTGATGCCCACACCTTCGCCCGCGTGGTGAAGTTTCCCGTACCCGCTTCCCCCAGTGTTATAGAAGCTAGTATGTTATCCTTAAAAGAAAGACATATGCCGTCGCGGACTTTTCTGTAGACCTATATAAGATACACAATTCCACCATTTTTTTTCTTATATCTCAAAATGCTTAGGCAGCATTTTCGTTTAAAGCTCCCAGAGGGTATATTTTTTTGCGACACTACATACATACATTGGTAAAAACAACACAAGAATCGGTGTCGTAGTTTTTAAGTTTATCGCGAACAGACAGACACGGTGGAGACTTGTGGTTAGTTACAATAATGTATGGAAATCTGTCCGAATATATTGGCATTTACATACATACATATTGTCACACCTTTATCCCCGAAGGTGTAGGCACGGGCATACATACGCCCACATTTCACTGTATGCAAATTTTGTCCCACGTAACAGTTGGTGAGCCCAATGCCGTGTTGAAATGGACAGGCGCAGGCTGTGGCGACCTTCTATTGAATTTTTTCAAGCCGCCCATAAGGCCTTCAACCAGGCTTAACGACTGCCATTTTACTGGCACCGGGATCAACGGCTTAACGTGCCTTCCGAAGCACGGAAACGCTCGCAAATGTAAATTCCACAAAGAGGTCACCCATCCAAGGACCACCTATAGCGAATGTAGCTAAACGTTTTGACATATATTGTTACTAAAACTAGGTATTATATTATGTTTCTGCATTCAAATAACGAAAAGTACCTACAATAATTATGTATTCAACTAGCATAATACCACAGATAATATAATATAATTCTTTTAATAATACTGACACGAATTGTATAACGTAATAAAACTGAGTAATTGGATTTGTGTATGATTCAAAAACTGAATTGGTCATCATTATTTACTGATATTTGTTTTGTACCTACATACATATATACATATTGTCACGCCTTTATCCCCGAAGGGGTAGGCAGAGGCACACTATACGCCCACATTTCACCGTATATTTTTTTGTCCCACATAACAGGTGATGAGCCCATCGCCGTGTTTTGCATATTTGTTTTGTATCACATTTTAAATATTTGTTGTTTTAACCAAACAATGCGCGAATCTCAGAAACTACCGACTGGTTCGAATTGAAAATTTATTTTTTTGTTGGATAGCTATCCGACACAAAGGAGGAGGAAAACGTTAGGAGGTCCTACGGCAGTAGCTCCCCACAATGCCGAAAATGCCAAACTATTATTACTCATAACAGCCAAATAAAAGATGACTCAAGGTTCTAAATGGTTTGGAATCAATTGGGAATACACTACGATAAAGAAAAAATGTACGTGGTATGTTATCCTTCCACTCCCTTTATTTCCGCCATAAAACGCTTCATTCCATTATTACTAACGCGACTGCTTTTTTTTATAATTATTTTATAGCCTGGTTACTAAGATTTTTTAGCCAAATCTTATTTATTTCGTATTTCTTCAATCTAATTATCTAAAATGTCCCCGTACCCGTTAGTTTTGGAAAATAATTTAGAGCAAGCGTGTGCCATTCGAGAAGTTCCCGCAAGAACTCCTAGCGCAACTGCCGCACCTCTCTGGCGTTACAAACGTACTTATAAGTAAGTTTGTAAGCTACGGTGGGACCTGATGGAAAGTGGTTACCATAGCATAAGGTATGCTTGTCTGCCACCTCAGTGGTATAAAAGAATATTAACTTGAGTTTACAAAATCCACGCACCAAAACTAGTATATTAACTATATTAAGTTACCTAAACAAAAAAAATAGTATCACATCCGAGCAAGTTCGTCGACCTAGCGGATTTTTTTCATTGGTAATGTTGCTAAGTCGATTTTGTGTTTTTTTTTACCGAACGATTAATTGTCGTTATCGAAGCTTTTATGTTTAACTATTCACCGTTTTTAAATATATAAAGAATCGAAAGTTTACTGTCTTATTTTCAAATTAACTATCTTCACGCTATATCCCTGACGGGGTACTCAGAGTGGACAGATCAGACTTCGCGATCAATGCATACTTCTTTCGCTTCTTGCAGATTCATTAATCGCTTCATACATGCACGTCTGGGTCTCCGAGTACTTTTGACTTTTACTTTTTTGAGCAATCTGCTCACGTGGTCCTCATACATATGAGGACCACGTGAGCAGATTGCTCAAAAACGTAAAGTAGTGGGTAGAAGGAGTCAGGTTAGGCCAAAACTTACATAAGTCTCGGCCTAACCTAACTCCTTCTACCCTCTACTTTCGCACAATATATATTCTTCGTCAATCGTTCCTCACTCATTCGTTGGACGTGTCCAAAACAACGGAGCACGCCCTTTTCCAGCTTAACGCTGACACTTTCATTCAAACCTGCCATATTGCGTATCACTTCGTTACGTATAAAATTATACAATGATTTGATGCTTACGTCTCTTTTCCATTCCGCAAAAAATAATAGTTCAAAGGAAGGACTTATAATACAGAATTTCATAGGTTGAACTAGACCATTGTGCTAAGGAAATACTTAGAAACTTAGGGCCGTATTCCAAAACATTTCTCAATACTCAATCGACGCTTGAGAGTAGATTTGGAAGGAGAGGAAATTGGGTGGGAATTTGTCGGATGGCGGACGCTTGCTATATTTATATTATTTTCTAAAACTAATGCATTGAAATTGTTTTATGTGCTCCTAGATTCTCAACACAACAATATTTTTTTCCAATCCGACCAATAGTTCCATTCAATCAATCAATCCATCCATCCATTAGTGAAATTAGCGCGTTCAACCAAACAAACAAACTCTTCAGCTTTATATATTAGTATAGATAATAGCAGTTACATAAACTAGTGTCAACTTTATATACTGAAAGACGCAGAGAAACGCGAATTTACGTCTTGCCGCGCAAATTCCACTGAAAGCCCAGTAACGCTTCTTCCACTTGACGGGGTCAAATCTGACTTTGACTTAAGACTATACTTGACAAAGATGTAGAAGATTTGAGTACTGAATACATATGCTTAAAGGTCCATGAAATGATGATAAAAAATACTTAATCTGGGTTGCTTCAAAAGCTATGATGACGCTGGCCGAATAGTCAAACACACTAGTTATCTTGTAACACTTCCTTTTGTTTAGGGAATTAAAAATAAACAATAATAAATATCGCTTACTAATAGTTCTTCCCTAGCAAATACGTACGGCATGAGGTTATTTTCCTACAGTTCAATATATACACAGTGTTAAAGACCGAGGCAAGGAGTGGCTAGAATTGAACCCCAGCTAACCTCATAAAGTTACCTTTTTATGAGAGTTTGCGTTCTTGTGTTAAGTACTCTTACATTAAGTACTCTTAATAAGAAATTGTTTGATGATTTTGAAATCATCATCATCCGAGCGTCTGTCCCAGTTGCGTCTCGCGACGCCCGGGGTCCGCTTTCCTACATTTTCTCCTCCACTTCGCACGGTCGTCGGCATCCCCTGTGGTGAGACCATTGGCACGCATGTCATCCCTTACGACGTCAAGCCAGCACTTCTTGGGTCTTCCCCTCTTACCGGGACCCGGCGGGGCTGACATGGCCAGACATTTGTTACCTACGTAGCCCGGCGGTTGCCGCAAGACGTGACCATACCAACGAAGGCGACACTCTTGCAACTTGTCTGCAATGTCACGGACGTGAAGGCTGCCGCGGATGCGAGAGTTCCTCACGCGGTCCATCCGCGTGACTCCACACATCCACCGCAGCATCTTCATTTCCGTGACACGCAGCTCCTGCTTGTGTCGCTCCAATATCGGCCACGTCTCACTGCCATGTAAAAGGACAGGTCTAATAATGGTTTTGTAGACCTGTCCCTTCAACCGGATCGGCATTTTAGGGTCACAAATGACACCGGTCATCTCCCGCCATTTGGCCCACGCGGCAGCAATGCGTGACTTGACATCGCAATCGATGTCACTGGACGTGTGAAAAACAGATCCCAAGTATTTAACCTGGTCCGTGCGCTCGACCAAATCACCGCCTATGCGGACGGATGTGGGATCTGTCGAGTTTAGTGCCAAGTACTCGGTCTTCGCCACATTTAGTTTCAGACCGCCGTTCTCAAGCGTCTCCTTCCACGCCTTTACACGTCGCACCAATCTGCCCCTGTCCGCGTCTGCCAGCGCAATATCGTCAGCATACATGAGCAACCATGGAGGCTGCTCATGCGGGTTTCTGATGCTGTCCGACAATTCGTCTAATATTACACTGAACAGAAGCGGACTAAGGACAGAACCCTGGTGTACCCCGACGGTGATGGGGAAGGGTTTCGTGTCGCCAACAGCAGTCCGAACCATTGAGTCGGAGTCACAGTACATGTCCCGGATAGTGTCAATATAGACCTCTGGAACCCCTTTGGACCGTTTTCGATTTTGAAATATAATGACAATAATGAGCTTGTATAAAAACGTGATAAATATTTTACGAAAATGTGTATAACAAATTGTGTCATTTCCATACATCATCATTTAGCCATGATTAACGAAATTAGCCTAGTGATATAGCATCTCCACAATTAATAAACAGATAGGTATAATTTCTAACTTTCTATTTTTCGAGGAAGTTTTGGGGCATCTGGTGCTAGACGGATAGCTAGGGGTAGTGTGATTATTCGGTTTCAGGGCCGACATGATATAACATGACGGCAGAAAAAAAGATGACTTCAGCCGACAAAAATCATCTGTCTAGCACCGAGCGCTTCGAGTAACTCCTAGAAAGAGATTCCGATAGACTTTGGCCGCAGCCTCACCTAAGACTTCGGATCTCTCCTCTTCTTTGCGGCTGGTTCGGGTGTTCTTGGGGCGTGAGTTTCTCACTCTACGCCATCTTCTTGGGCCTGCTTCTGACGTAAGAATGGCGTACAGGCCATTCATCATGGAGGTCGATAATCTTGGAGGAAGATAAGTCTACAAACTGCGGTACTCGGGTGGGAGAGTTCTCTTCCGCTCTCACTCCGCCATCTTTTCTCGAGCATATCCTGCGTGCAGAAAAACACGACGGTTTACGAAATCTTGGAAGGGAGTTCATTGTACAACCTCCAGCTTACACGGAAGAAAGCCGTCTATTGGACTTTACTGAATATGAGCAGTCTAGATGTCAAGTGGGAGAATGAATCTTCATGTGTTGCTAGTGGCTCCGACGAGGTTTGAATCCCCTTAGAATCCGGGTCCATAGATAATGTATAATATGACATTCTTTCTTTTTCATAACTTTTCCTATTTTTTTGCTTAGCCGGTTTCGGAGTGTCCACGTATCGGCACCGTAGGTCATGGCCTAATTTAAAGCAAGCTAATTATTTACCGTTCTCTATTTAATCTAATTATACCATGGTCAGTCATTGTTCTGAGATGTAAGTATTTTTAGAGTTTTAAACATAACGTGCAAATAATATTCCACGCCACAATTATGTTAAATTTACCTTAACATCTTACGTATGTTTTAAGATTATCAAGAGGTAGATATATATATATGTAAGCAATTCGTTTCTGAGACTGCGCTATCCAAACAGATAAACAGCCTTGGAATATGTGTTTGGTTTGAGATAAGTTAATATTAATTTAAATAAAATAGAATAATTCTGTTTACTTGAGAATTTTAATTTGTGGGCGAAGTTTGTGTTATATGATAGTAAAAGATGATTTTTTACAAGTGGAATCTTTGTTCTTTTGAAAGTTACTCAAACCCTGAAATAGTTTTTTGAGGTCGTATTATTTTTAATTCTGAGATTTTGTCGGCCCACATCCGAAGTTATTACAAGTTACAACGTCATGCAGCGCAATGTCAATCACTGCGTGAAGAATTTAATATGACACTAATTCCTTAGGGTAGAGGCGGGTGGGGGTGAGGAAGTTTATTTCAGCGAGAGGCGGAAAGTTGCCTATCTGTATGTACCTAGGTAGTACTCGGTTTTCCCGAACGTCTACATGGTATGTGGTTCTTCAAATAGAGTCTGAGAAGGTTTGTGTGCGGTGCCGTACCACCACGAATGACCATTTTCTATTAGGCCGTATGCTTTTCTGCCACCACCGTGATTACTTTTTAAGCGCCGTTAAAATGGTCTATGCAAAATAAATATTTTTATTATATTAAAATACTACTATTATATTATCATGGATCCTTGTATCTTCTTAAAAAGACAAATTACGTAACAATTAAATCAAGTTCACCAACACAGTACGCCGTTGACTTCAATTTGTATAATAAACAATGGCCAATATAAATATCTATCACGCTTATAATATTCTGAAGCTAAGCATAACTTACTCGCATAAATATCTATAAATAACCTCGAGGAGTGTCGATGTGTAGTGAACTAGCGAGCATGGCAAATATAAACCACATTATGTATAGAGCAGGCGTGTGGGACACGTTCTAGCTATGTTTACGGCAAATAATTGCGACGGCCTGTGTTTACCGACGTACAGATAGACTGTTGTTTACATATTCAGTTTTCCTTTGGTATACCTACCTCAGAATATTACTAACTAACTATCTTCACGCTATAACCCTGACGGGGTAGTCAGAGAGAACAGATCGCCAGGCTTTGTTTGCTGCTTACGACAAAATATATTCCTTATCTTATGGAGGAATACTTTTTCACTTTTGCCATTTGTTGTATAAAGCTAGGTATCTTTGTTATTCCCGTGTAGCTACATCTAACTCACACATTGACAGCGAACAGCGCGTAGCCAATTTTTCTACAACAACTAAGCTACAATCTTGTAATGACAACCGCCGCTGTCATCTTCAAATCAAATATTTATGTGTCGAATCTTAGTAATATTATAAATGTGAAAGTTTGTATAGATGTTTGTTACTCTTTCAGGTAAAAACTATTGAATGGATTTTAATGAAACTTTACAATAATATAGCTTATACATCAGAATAACACATAGGCTACTTTTTATCCCGGGAACAAGTTCCTGTGGGTAACGGGAACGGGAAAACTTCTGTACGCGGGCGAAGCCGCGGGCATCAACTGGTATTATATAAAATTGTGGTAAAATGTTACAGAAGTATACAAAAAATATACATTTGTTTTTTAATAATTATTTAATGGCCTGGTTTCTAAGACCTTTTAGCCAAATCTTATTTTTTATATCATATTTCTTCAATCTTATCTTCTAATTAGTCCTGTCAAGTCGATGTCGTGTCCTCAGGCTACGTCCTGGTCCTTGCCCTCAGTATAATGGTGATTCTTATACTAAGGTTGTCAGTGGACGTTTCGCGGCAAGAGAGAAAATAGCATTTCACTGCATATATATCATTGTCTTTCACTATAGCACGTTAACACAACTTGTATGTCCAAGAAACCACCACTCCCGCACATAAAACAAGATAAATGCACTAGTTTTAGAAAATAATATAAAGCAAGCGTCCGCACTTGTCACTCTTCCCGCCAAATGTCCAAAAAAATATACAAAAAGGTGTTGTGCATAGAGTGATCAAGCTTCTTTACCAAGCAATCACCAAAAATAACTAAGCTAAGCTACCTGACTATGTGTGTTATTATCTACGCTATTTTACGCTAACGTTGGGTCTGCTTACTATCTAATATGTCTGTCATATATTTAAGGTTTATTGTTTGGTTTATTTAAACTAGATAAATAAAAGCCTATTTATTTATCTAGTTTTGGTAATTGGTACTTTACGATCGAATCTTATAGTTTTAAATTAGTTTCGGTTTACTAACTCTATAATGATGATGATAATTATTCCACCTAATCTAATAGATTATGAACTCTACAAGCTTATTTTAATTATACATTGCAGTTGACACGTCACGTATTTAGTTCTCAGTATTGTTATTATTTGAAATATGATTTTAACAAACTACAACATCTTTTGATATAACTATTCCACAACATGGCGTAAAATGAATAAAATAGCATTCAATTCCCACAATTCGTGTAGTGGAAGTACCCCAATAAAAGATTTTATTTGAGGCGATTATGTCCAACAGGGCGTGCTCCGTTGGTTTGGATACGTCCAACTAATGAGTGAGGAACGATTAAATATATAAAATAAATAAATATTGTGGGACACTTTTTACACAGCGCCATCTAGCCCAAAGTAAGCCAATATTAGCTTGTGTTATGGGATATAGATAACAGATAAACATACTTATATATTTCTAAATACATACATATTATACATAGGAAACACCCAAACTCCGAAACACACATTTGTGGATCACACAAATATTTGTTCCGACCCGGGAATCGATACACTTCCCACCGCGCCACAGAGGCAGTCAACGATTGACGAAGAATATTGTATGAAAGTAGACAACAGAGAGTGTCAGGGTAGACCAACACTTACATGTTACGAAGACTACGCGAGCAGATCGGAAAGGCTAACTGGGGTAGTTAGAGAGGACAGGTCGTAAGGGATACAGCGTAAATACGGACAGACATGGTGAAACTATAATATGATTTCCTTGTTTACAACTCATTTGTATCTACAGGTATAATAATGATACTCTATACAGATTGCTCAATATGCTTAACATAAACCCTGGATAATCGTGCTTTAATGTTCTCTGATAAGATACCTACTAGATCTATACTATAAATTATAAAGAGATACATATTATAATATTATGAAGAGGCATAAGCTTGTGAGTTAGGATAATCTAATTAATCTCGGTAGATAACAGTTCGAATTTAAAAAAATCTCTGTGTTGGATAGGCCATTTATCGAGGAAGGCTATAAGGCTTCCTTGTTTATTGAAACGCGGCAACGGTTTCACCACTTGTTGTGAATGATCTCCACAGGTGGTGATCCATGATATATCACCACCTATGATTATTAAATTTGTGATGACACCTGCCTAAACACGAAAACATTAAAAGTCGCCTTAAGGTGGTAAGAATAGAATAGAATAAACTTTATTGCACATCAACATCAACCACTCATGTCAAGAGATTACAGTCTCATAAATGTACAAAGGGTGGCCTTATCGCTAAAGAGCAATCTCTTACAGGCAACCTTTGGATGGAGAAGATAGTCAAGGATCTCTTGGAAAATGGGTAGCAATTAGATTAGGAGGATTAATTCGTCGGTTTCGACTGGGTCTCGATAGTGTAGTTAGTAAAGCGTCTGGTCAAGTCAGAAGACACTGGTGCAACTGAAAATTTTGGCCAATTAATTTGATAAAGTCGTAAGTACAAATTGGCCGCTTATATTATGAATTACACCCAGTTGCACCACGTGCCAACAATCAAGAATATAATTAATATTTCAACTAATGTTTGTCTGTGTACAAGGAAAAAAAACGAATATGAAGTGAGAACGTGACTCAAGACGGTTTGAGCAGTTCTTATGAGGAAGTGGTATATTGGATAATTGACTGTCGCTCGTCGTACTGTCCACCGCCGTCGATGAGTGTCGTGAATAGCTATAGAGGTCGCCAACTCTTTGAGTTGTTCCTGGATACCGGAGGATCATTTCATCATTTCAATTAGAGCTTTCGATTTTATACTATATCAACTTAACTTAATATTAACATTAAATATAACCTTAAAATTTGATACATAATTAAAATATATTATTAAAAGAAGTCCCTTTAGGCAAGGTTTCGAAGATACTGGCAGCGTTCCCCCTTTGAATAGCTAGACTAATTCTTTGTCCGAGGTAGCTGTTAGCTCTTCGGTCTCCTGTGATGTCGACTAACCTTTTTGCTATTTCCTTAAAACGCCTTATAGTGCTAGGACCGCGGACACTGGGATAGGGGCCAGCGTGTCTGAACAGATTGCATCCCATACCGCACACATACAGCACCCGGCCTATCTTTCATGGAATCAAATCTATAGCTATCGATTGACTTTTAATTTTCTACAATTGACCACCCATCCACGTAAATACGCTTACGTGGTTACCTAGGCAATGTAATACTAGCAGCTGAAGGAAGCTTGGGCCCCGGAGATTTTCATGGGATCCTCACACCTGACGACTACAGTAGTAGTATAGTTAGATAGAAACATAATTCTTTATTGTACACCATAACATACAGTATATTTATGACTTAAAACTATTGAGAGTACAACGGGCGGTCTTATCACTAAAAGTGGTCTCTTCCAGACAACCTTAGTATGGAAAAAAGGAGAACAGGAAAGAAAAAGGTAGTTGATGGCGCACTTACATAATATATAACGATAGATTAATATAACAAGGATAGGTAATAGTTATGTTGTACATAAAGAAAAACAAAGGTTGTTATACTTGGTGACAAGGACAGAAAGTGGTTTTTAACCCAATTTTTGAAGATGGTTAGGTACCTCACACGTCTAATATCCAACGGCAGCGCATTCCACAATTGTATTGCCAAAACTGTGCAAGAATTGTCAAAAAATGTTGTGGAATGTGATGGCATTTTTAGTCTCAAATTCTCTAATGATCTTAAGCACTTTGAAAAAGTATCATGAAGGAATTCAAATCTTCCTATATATTAATGAGTATATATTACTTATAGATCCTTAATATGCATTGTATATTGTCACCAGGTAACATTATGGGGCACGGTGGTGTTCTTGTTGCTACATATGCCGTACAGCGAGATGAGGGTTCACGAACCTGACAATCCACTGCCGAGGGAGGTAAGCAGAATAATGAATGATTTTTAACGACATATCAAAGAAGCGTGCGTTGCCTCGCTAACTCAGTGTTCTGTAAACTAACTAACTAAACTAACTATCTTCACGCTGTATCCCTGACGGGGTAGTCAGAGAGGACAGATCGCCAGGCTTCGCGATCCATGCATACTTCTTTCGCTTCTTCGAGATTCATCAATCGCTTCATACACGCACGTCTGGGTATCCGAGTACTTTCTTTTTTAGTTTTTTCTTTTACTTTTTTTTACTTTCTTTCTTTCTTTTTTTTACTTTCTGTAAACGATCACTAATTTAACTTTTGATACTTTTTTTTTAAATTTTAAATTTGGAATTGGTGGTCTAGTTAGTAAACACGTCTGGTGCGTTGAACCAGAAGACACTATTATAGACGAAATTTTTTTCTTTAAAATTATAATTTAGAAAAAGTTAGCATACTATTTGCTTTGGTTTTTTAAATTGTTTCTAATGTTTAGGCAGGTGTCATCACTAATTAAATAAATATATAGATACAATTCTATACATTCGTACCGTGTAACTTTGCTAAGTACCTATCGATGGTGCCTTACGTCGCCATAAGATGTAAAGAGGTGGATTAATTCGTCAGTTTCGAATAGGTCTCCAAGGTGTAGTTGGTAAATGCGTCTGGTGCGTTGAACCAGAAGACGCTGGTTCGAGTCCAGCTCCAGAATGAAAAATTTTTCCACTTTAAAATTTAAATTTAAAGTTAACATAGCTACTAATTGCTTTTCAAAATTGTTTCTAACTTTTGCTATGACTGGTCCTGCATGTGACCGCTTTGTGGCATTTACATTTGCGAGCGTTTCCGTGCTTCGGAAGGCACGTTAAGACATTGGTCCCGGTTGCCAGTAAAATAGCATTCTTTAAGCCAAGCTGAAGGCGTTATGGGCTTGAAAATTTTCAATGTAAATACAAAATGTATTTAGAAATATATGAATACGTTTATTATTTGTCTAAATCCTATAGCTTGAGCTATATTAGTTTAAATTGGGCTAGACTGCGTTGTGTAAAAAAGTACCAAATTTAAAAAAAAAGCGCTGGTGGGCTGGTGACACAGTGTTCTGTGAACAATCTCGGCGTTAAGCAACTTTCGCTAAGGCAGGTCACAGATGAGTTTCACACTTTGTAACATTAGCATTTGCGAGCGTTTCCATGCTTCGAAAGGCACGTTAAGACGTTGGTCCCGGTTTCCAATACCATGGCCGCCGTTAAGCCAAGTTAAAGGCCTTATTGGCTGCTTGAAAAGTTTCAACAGATAGTCCCAACCTGCTCCTGTCTATTTTTAACACGGCAATGGACTCACCTCTGTTACATGGGACAAAAATGCATACGGTGAAAGATGAGCGTATAGTATAGTATGCCTCTGCCTACCTCGGTGATAAAAGCGTGACAATATGAAGGTATATCAAAAAAGTCTCGTGCCGCAGAAGATGCATTGTGCGCCGGAGATTCCACAATTAAACTCCATCCTCAATTAGCGTCGACCTAAGGGCCAAGTCTACTAAATTAATCGCGTCAGAAAAGAATAGAAATCTTAGCTTAATAGAAAGCCACCAGTACAATTTTGACAGTTTTGCGTAGTCTACTATTACAATCGTACTCTAATAGACTTCTATCGGGTGGCCGATAGAATTCTACTAACACGTACTGCGCCAGTGGCCGCTAATCAGTTGCATTTTGATAGTCTACTAACATATTGACAACAAAAAACAGCGATTTTGGTTCTATCCTACGATTTGTCAATAATAGAATCGGCCCCCGGGAGGCAATTGCTCATCGTACAAAAGAGCAAGGAAAGTTGTTCGCTCCCTCACTCGCGCGCTTATAGAGAGGAAAGTCGTAAGGATACCTCGTGCCAAGTTTAGGTACATCTAGCCAAAGGCGAAAGTAATACGCGGCCTGTCAGTTTTCTGCCATTTGTCTGTAGTAATTAATGTAATCGTACAGGGGGCCAAGTCTACTAATTCAATCGCGTCTGAAGAGAATAGAAATCGTCACTCAATAGAGAACTGACACAAAAAGTTGTTGTAGTCTACTACTTATTACAATTGCTCTCCAGTAGAATTCTATCGAATGTTATTAACACGTGTAGCGTCTAAAAGTAGCTCTTAATTTGCATTTTTGGTAATCTGTATTAATATTTTGATAACAGCTATTTTGTCTCTCTTCTGCAGCTTGAGAAGTGTGATTGTTAAATATATAATAGATTAAGTAGATTACCTAGTTTTGGACTAATCGCAATAGAACTGCTATAGAATAGAACTAGAACGGCTTTCTATTGGAAAATAGTAGAGCTTGGTCGTGTATTAATATGTAGAGTAAAGCTTCTCTAGTAGGGCACGCGTTAGTGATACTTAGTCCTTGCTCTTTGGCTATCACCCTAGTAGTATTAGGCCCATGGTAACAGTGCGGGTGTCCCGCGTTATTTACCTATAGAGGGTCGTTAGAGTTGGCACTTAAGGCAATTCTTTGTCGTTTAGAAACATTGACTGTCTCCGGAACTACTGGTTCAAATTGAAAAATTATTTTAGTGTGCCCAGCCCATTTAACGAGGAAAACTATAGCCTATATACAGGAGAGCGTAGTAGTAATATGTAGTAGTGAATTTTCATACAATTTTCGAAAAATAATTAACGACGTGCAGTAAATGGGTGCCGCGGGTGTTCGAAGTATGCCACGGGCGAAGCCTATATATATCCAAATGTAAATGCCACAAAGCGGTCACATGCAGGACCAGTTATAGCAAAAGTTAGAAACAATTTTGAAAGCAATTAGTAGCTATGTTAACTTTAAATTTAAATTTTAAAGTGGAAAAATTTTTCATTCTGGAGCTGGACTCGAACCAGCGTCTTCTGGTTCAACGCACCAGACGCATTTACCAACTACACCTCGGAGACCTATTCGAAACTGACGAATTAATCCACCTCTTTACATGTTATGGCGACGTAAGGCACCATCGATAGGTACTTAGCAAAGTTACACGGTAAGAATGTATAGAATTGCATCTATATATTTATTTAATTATTTTTAATGCATTATACAAATCATAGATAGGGATGAAGAGTAAAAGCGTGCACGTCGCCATCCCTGCCAGCCACGGCTGCAATTCTACTGCAACACTATTCCACCAGGACGAATAATGCTAGGGCGTGCCCCCGAGGCGACGCGCACCAGTTCATCCCTGCTGATGCGAAAAGTGTGTGCCAGAGCGGCGTAGGGGACCGCCACCCTACACGCGCGGCCCGACACGGCGGGAAGTGGAGGATGGAGTGCAGGGTAGCTGCGTGGAATGTTAGGGGAGGAATGACAGATAAGATGAATGAGTTGATGGATTTTATGAATCAGAGAAAGTTAGATGTAGTGTGCTTGACAGAGACCAAGCGCAAGGGCAGCGAAGTCTTGGAGCTCCCGGGTGGGGTGCTCGCGCTTTGGTCTGGAGTACCAGAGAGCGAGCATGGCAGTCGGGGGGGTTGGAATTTTGCTGTCCTCGCGATTGGCCTCCGGTATGTATGAGTACAAACTGGTAGGTCCTAGAACCCTCTGGATCCGTGTAAAACTTGGTTAGACGAAGATTTTCCTGGTAGCTGTTACGCGCCAGTATCTTCGTCGAACGCGAGTGAGCTAGAGGACTTCTGGGAGAGTATGAGAGAAGCTCTAAATGTGATAGAATAAAATGAAAGACTTATAGTATGTGGAGACTTGAATGGATGGGTGGGTACCGCTCGCGATGGTTTTGAGTCGGTACTCGGGAAGTATGGAGATAAAAGGGAGAACGACGCTGGCAAGCTAATACTGGCATTTTGTAAGGAAAAGGATTTGTTTGTGGCGAACACAATGTTCAACCACAAACAAATTCATATGTATACGAGGAGATGTAAGTCAAAGAGAAGCATGATAGATCTATTCCTAATGGATAGTCGGCTCCGTAAACAGGTGATGGACACAAGGGTTTATCGGGGCGCTGAGCTGGGATCAGACCACTACCTAGTCATAACTAGGATTAGGGGTCTGTTCGCGGGTTGGCGTCATCGTACCGAGTGTCCTGAACCTGAGCCGACTTGTAGCATCAAAAGCTGGAAGCTGCAGGATGCATCCATTAGGGATAAATATAATGAAAGGGTAGCCGAAAAGCTTGGCGACGTCAATGTAAGTAGTGAGAATGTGGAAAGTGTATGGCAGAACCTTAGGGATAGTATGATAAATGCCGCTGTGGAAGTGTGTGGAGAAACGAAAAGAGGCAGTAGTAATAAGCGTGATGCATGGTGGAATGAGGAAGTGAAAGAAGCAGTTCGAATGAAGAAGAAAGCATGGCTAGACTACTTAGCCTCGCGGAATGATTTTAATATGAAAGAGAGATACAAGCTGCAGAAAGTTAACACGAAGGCACTAATAGAAGAAGCTCGTGAAAGGTGCAGAATGAAAGCGGATGAAAGGTTGTCGTCCAATTTCCGGGATAATGCCAAGCTCTTCTGGAAAGAGGTAGGCAAGACCCGGAGTTGTTCGGCAATCTGCAGTATGAATAAAGTGCTCAGTGTTAACAATGACGTCCTAACAGACCAAACTGACGTCCTGCAGAGATGGAGTGAATATTAAGGAAAGATGTATGCAAGAAAAGGCAGAGATGCCACATCGGGAAGTGGAGCTCACTTCGATGCTCCGGATCCCGATGTCATTGAAGTCATTAGTATGAAAGAAATAGAACAAGCGATAAGAAGTATGAAATGTGGTAAGGCTGCGGGAAAAGACAGAGTTACTGCTGAGATGATCAAGTACGGTGGATCGCGTGTCTGAGACACACTATGTCTGTTATGCAACTTGTGCTGGCGGACGGGTGAGGTCCCAGATGCCTGGCGAGTAGCAGTTGTAGTACCTATTTACAAAGGGAAAGGCTCGCGCCTAAACTGCTCCAGCTACAGGGCGATCAGCTTGGTTAGCTTAGCTAGTAAGGTGTATGCAAAGGTTATAACGGCACGAATGCAAGAAAAGTCTGAAAGGTATTTATGGGAGGCTCAATGCGGATTCCGACGTGGAAGAGGTTGCATGGATCAAGTGTTTTCTCTCCGCATGATCGCGCAAACGTTTCTGGCTGTTAGCCAGAAGGTTTTCTGCGCTTTTGTGGATCTAGAGAAAGCATTTGATAACGTTGTGAGAGAAACGCTGTGGGGCTTGCTGCCCGGATATGGTGTGGACGGCTCGCTACTGGGGGCAATACAGTCGCTTTATAGGGACTGTAAGGCTTGCGTGCGAGTAGTGGGGATGTGTCACCTCTTTTTGACGTCTGTTCAGGCGTCAAACAGGGATGTGTCATGTCCGCCTGGCTGTTCATAGTGTATCTGGACAGTTGCCTGCAGAAGTTGAAAGATTTTAATATGGGTGTGAATTTGGGTGACTTTACAGTAAACTGTCTGCTGTACGCTGATGATGCGGTGCTCATGGCCTCATCAGATGTCGACCTTCAGGCATTAGTCACTAATATGAAAGAGGAGTGTGAAAGTAAGGGTCTTCGCTTGAATGCAAGTAAAACTAAGGTTCTAGTATTTGAAAGAGGTGACGTAAGAACTAAATGCGAGATTAGGGTAAACCAGGAACGTCTAGAGCAAGTGAATGAATGTGTATTTAGGAAGTATGTTTAGCGCGGATGGAAGATGTGATTCGGATGTAGAACGGCGAGTAGCTGCCGGAAACAAGGTTAACGGTGCTTTGTCCCAGTTAGTAAAGCGACAAAGCATCGTAAACGAAGCACGACTGGCGATTCATAATGCAGTGCTAGTGCCAACTTTGCTTTACGGTAGTGAAACCTGGGTATGTCAGCAGATGCATTAAAGTAAATTGAATGCTGTGGAGATGCGATCACTTCGAAAATTGTGCGGCGTAACTTTGGCCGACCGAATACGGAACGAAGTGATACGCAATAAGGCAGGTTTGAATGAAAGTGTCAGCGTTAAGCTGGAAAAGGGCGTGCTCCGTTGGTTTGGACACGTTTAACGAATGAGTGAGGAACGATTGACGGAGTATATATATTGTTCAAAAGTAGAGGGTAGAAGGAGTCAGGGTAGGCCGAGACTTACATATGAAGACCACGTGAGCAGATTGCTCAAAAACGGAAAGGTTAAAAGTACTCGGATACCCAGACGTGCGTGTATGAAGAGATTGATGAATCTCGAAAAAGCGAAAGAAGTATGCATGGATCGCGAAGCCTGGCGATCTGTCCTCTCTGACTACCCCGTCAGGGATACAGCGTGAAGATAGATAAAGATAATTAGAGATTTTTAATTTATTAAAGTGATACTTCTTTATCGACGTTGAGAGAAACTTTATAGCTGTAAAAATATCGTCACATTTTCCGGCTACGCGCCATGTTTTTGAAATGTGAAACTTCTTTATCATAAGTTAAACTTCTTTATCGACGTATGAGATAAATTTTATAGCGCTAAAAAAATTACGTGTAGAATTTTCACTTCTTACCTGCGTATTCTGGTACAAACACATATTATTTTATCTTATTATCGATTGCTTGATATATTTCACGTTCACAATTTTCTGAAAGAAAAAATTTTCTCAAAGAACGGGTACGGAATGGGATGTGATAAAGTGTGTCATTGAACTGTACTGTCTTATTTCAGCAACCGCCAGCAACCACAGCAAAGCCTGAGCCAAACATCGAGTACCTGAACATGGGCAAATGTTTCCACATGCCACGGTCGATGTGCCCTTCAGAACCGAATTGCACGAAGGTGGGCAGCATGTTAGTGTACTGCTGTGATCTTGACAACGCCAAACTGAAGGAGGCTCTCGCTTCTACCAGTAAGTTTGTACTTGATAGTATTCTGAAGAGATTCTTCACTTTATCCTTACCTATCCTTATCAGATTGTCCGTGAGTAGCTGGCTTCAACTGAAAATCAGCGCTGTGGTACGCCACAGCATTATGCTGAGCTGTAGCCTTTTACACACGCAATGGGCTCACCACCTGTTACGTGGGACAAAAATGCATACGGTGAAATGTGGGCGTATAGCCCACTTATTTGGTATAAGTAGGGCGTATACCAAAGGGGTAGGCAGAGGCATACCTCTGCCTACCCCTTTGGTGATAAAGGCGTGACAATATGTATGTATGTAGCCTTTTAGGCACATTTAACTAGTTTATTTATTATTTACTTATAAGGTTTTGTTTATTTAACTTGTTATTTATTTAATGTATGTGCCTAATAAATGTGTTGTCGTTCTTTTTTTCCTTTTGCGTTACTGCCGTAGTGCCAAAGATGACCTTGAAGGTTTTAACCTTAAAATCAAATCATCAGTGATCATAATTGTTGTTTACATTTTGCCTGAAAATCAGCGCTGCGCTTTGTCACTGCCGATGATGTATGGCATAAGTGCTGACATGGCCTTTTCATGGCTCGCACACCATCATTAGGTGTACCTAAATGTAATTAGTAATTTTATTCATTATATATAGATGTATCTATACATAATGAATAAAATATTTTATTATTAATCTATCACGCCTTATCCCCGAAGGGGTGGCAGAGGCAATTATTTGCCTATGTATTCCTGTCCCACGTTATAGGTGATGAGCCCATTGCCGTGTTGAAATAGACAGAAGCAGGTTGTGGCTACCGCTGTAGAAATTTTTCAGGCCGCCCATAAGGCCTCCAACTGACTTACCGACTGCCATGTTACTGGCAACCGGGACTATCGGCTTAACATGCCTTCCGAAGCACGGAAACGCTCGCAAATGTAAATGCCACAAAGTGGTCACCCATCCGAGGACCAGTCACAGTGAAAGTTGCGTTACTCAATGATGGTTTACAGAACACAGAGACCGCGGGACCACGAGAGTCTCTAAAATTACTTTAACATTAAAATTTCTGTTTGTAAGTATTAACGGGGTTAAACGCAGTTCTTTTCACATAAGCACCTTTTGTTGCCTGACGTTTCGACCAGGTTCACGGCCGCGGTCACAGGCTGGCTGGCTCGGCGGTGCACGTCCTCCGCCGTAGAGTACGTGGGGTAGACGTTTCTTCACCTACCCACATTTTTCTCCAAGTACCGTCACACAATACATTCACGGTGTCCCAATTCGAACCTTTCTGTATGTATTATTTAACGGCTTTTCAGTAAATGCCTATGGAAATAAATAAAACTCTTTGGAAGAGCTTTACGAAACTACTCGAAGTAGAAACGATTTGTTATGGACAGTTACTTACTACTACAGCACAAGTATTTATTCAGGACACACATTAGTCTAAAAGAAAGAAAATGAAAGTCCCGTTAAAATCGATCCAGCCATTTCAGAGGTTAGCTGTAACAAACAGGCAGAGGAAACATTTAAAATTTAGATTTTTTCATTAAAGTTCTGTACTTTAATGAAAAAATTCCTTTTCGTCATGACCTCGTCCGAGCAGCTAGATAACCTGCAGCAGAACCAGATTTGGGCACCGAAGATCTCAATAAAGTCACAATGCATGTTCCATCACAATATTTTATTTATTTCTATAACCGCGCTTTTAGTTTAACATAAACATATTTCTTATCAACGACATTAGTTCACAGGCTATCGCTAGAGGGCTCTGTCTTATCGTTCACAAAGAATAAGGCCCCTGTTATAGCATATTAATTTATATGTAAGCAATAAAAAATCATCTGAGCGTTACTCCTGAACATGATTGCGCCGATACTATACGCCGACACCCTAACTTTTAGATACTATTTATTGTATGCTTATAATAATACTTTATTTATGCTCTTCCACAAAGGTGACTTATATCTGTAAGAGTCGACGACCGGGGCTCCACACGCGTTTCCGTTTACCACAGGAACTTGTTCCCGGGATAAAAAGTAGCCTATGTGTTATTCTGATGTGCAAGATAAATTATTGTAAAGTTTCATCAAAGATTTTGGGTGAAAGAGTAACAAACATCTATACCTACTTACAAGCTTTCGCGTTTATAATATTGGTAGGATATACTCGTTGGTACACATATAAAAAGTATCATTATCCTTTGTGGGAGACTGGTATCTGCACTAGGTTCAACTCGGACAGGGCTACCCCTGTTTAACCCCCATAATCTCTACAGATTATGGGGGTTAAACATTTGCATTTTTGTTGGTCAAAGAGTTACATTGGATTAAATCCTTTAATTTCCAGTGACCCAGAACACTACCTACCTTCACGTGCGGAACGCATCTATAGACGAGCTGGACGTCTCTCAGTCGATCTTCAGACGACTGGCATCCATGGCCTTCACCGATGGAAACATTACGAAAATTATTGGTAAGAATACACACATATTATCTTTCATGATGTCAAATATATCTGTAGCTTTTAAACATTAAAACTTAGGTCCGTTTTTAATTGCTGTTAGAGTAATGTTGTGTGATTGTTATACATTGAGCAAAGAGTTTTGGCAGGAAATAAAGTGAACGGAGCCATGTACGCCTTGTGTGTCTACGAACGCACAACTGGCAGTACATAGAGGAGTGCTGGTCCCCACACTTATGTATGGCAGTGAAAATTGGGTATGGCAGAAAACGTATAAAAGTAAAATTGATGCAGTGGAAATGAGAAGTCTGCGAAGTATAGCTGGAGGTGGCTGGAGTGAAAATGATGGATAAAGAAAGAAACAGCGTGATAAGGGAACATTGCGGTATGACAGAAGATGTAGTGACTAAGATAGAAAAAGGGATGATTTGATGGTTCGGACAAGTGGAAGCCGATTTATGTGGCGAAAGTGAATGGGCAAACTGGTAGGGATCGAATCAAGTCCAACCTTTTGGAAAAAGGTCAGGTCAAGAACCCTTAACCGCCGAGCGTGCACGAAATCACTCATGAAAGTAGAAGAAGCGAAATGTCAGGATCGTAGCAAGTGGAAAACCATAGTTACTGCCTACCTCGATGGGAAACAGGCGTGATAATATGTATGTATGTATGTTGTACGCTATACTACTGTTTGACTAGTATGTATGAGTATGTATATATGATTGTGTATGGGTATAAATGTTTTGGATGTAAGGTAAAAGCTGCAACATTTAATAAAATGCACCATAGATACTGTTCCGTAGTGCATTCATAGTGTCCCATGGTTGTCTGTAAGAAATTACCACTATCTAATTATAAATTGTATAAACATCTGAATCTTACAAACATTATTCTTGGGTACCTTGGTGGCGTTTGCTGATCGGAAAAAAAATTTGTTTGATCCGCAAATGTTTGTTTAGGAGTTTGGGTGTTTGCTATGTATAATATATATGTTGTTAGAAACATAAGTATGTTTATCAGTTATCTAGATCTCATACCACAAGCTTATATTAGTTTACTTTGGGCTGGTACATCTTACATACTTACGTCTCAACCGCCAGAAGGCTAGTACCTACTCGGAAACAGAATGTATTTTTTTCATTTCAAATACATTAATTATCTACATGAATACATATTACATATGCACATCCTTCCATAATACATTTGTAATGTGTTAGATAATGTATTATGCACGTATTAAATGGAAACATTCACTTGTTTTTTTTACTTGCCTCTGTTTTTTTTTCATTTTGGTATTTTTAAACGGGACTCTTTAAACTCAATATGGGGAGTTTTAAGTGCTATACCGTTTTATTCAATGAAATTAACGTAAGTCAGTCCTCAGCGGAGGAAGACCTCTCCCAATTCACGCCACAACACACGGTCCTGTGCCGTCCGCATTCAGTCCCTCCCTGAGTTCATTTCGAGGTCATCGGCATATGGTTATCTTATTAGTAAAGTAAATAAATCTGGAACTTTTGTTTAAATTAAAGAGCTTTTTAAGCTGTGTTTCCCATCATTTATCCCAAACAGATGAACCGAAAACGCATTTAGAAAGGTGAGGTCAGGTAAGAGTTATAATTTTTGAAGGTAAATTTGTCCCAGTGTATGTCGCTTGAATTGAATTGGTTTCTATGCAAAAGATGTTATAAAACAGACAATGAATGATGTGAAATAAATGATGTATTGCCGATTTGGATTTGGATGCCCGATTTGTTGATACTTATTATTACTGCTCCGTTCTCCAAAGTAGTAGCGTGATGATATATAACATATTACCTTCCTCGATCAATGGGCTATCCATTACAAAAAATATTTTCCAATTCGAAACAGTAGTTCTTGACATTAGCGCGTTCAACCAAACCAACAAACAAAGTCTTCAGGGTTTATATATTAGTATAGAAATGGAAATAAACTAATTATTGTATTGTTATGTTTTGCTTGCCAAGGATATAGAAGTAAGTAGTCTGATTAGTAGCAGACCCGCCAATTTCCGAAAATATTTAAAAAATCGTTCAAAACTATTGTAAACGATCACTGCATTATTAATCCTACGATAAGGTTAGTCCTAAATGGGAGACGGTTTGTCGAATTTCCATTTTCGAACGTTTCCATGCTTCAGAAATTTCATGAAGTCTCAAGTGGCATTAGTAGTCTTTAAGTCAAGTTGAAATCAAGTTGTCCGTTTAACCACGGGAATAGGCTCGCCCCTATAACACTACACTAAATGCAACTGGTAAAATATGGAAGTATAGTATGACTCTGCTAACCCTTTTAGTAAAAAGTTATGAAGATATGTATAAAATAACTATGCTAAGCCCCGCGTCTTTGTCCATCACGGACTTCAAACTTCGTTGTTATCCATTTAATCTCGTCATTTATTAATTTTACAATAATTAATGATAATTTTCACTATATGATGCCTTATATGATTACTACTATCCTCTCCTGAGTAGAAGCGTGATGATACATACCCTTCCTCGATAAATGGGCGAGCCATAACAACAATATTTTTTTAATTCGAAGAAGTAGTTTCAGTTTTTAGTTCAACCAAACAAACAAACTTTTTAGGTCATAATATTTGTATTGATGTAAAATAAAACATTTTCAGGTCAATTCCCAAAATATTCATCGATGGCGTGCCTGAACATTTCCAACAACAATCTGACATCAAATATGCTGGAGACGCCTAACTCACTGAGGCCGTTTGCTTATCTCTTCAACTTGAGTGTGCTAGACGCGTCTGCCAACAACCTCACGAAGTTTCCTCTAAGCTTGGTGCACAGCAATAGGAAGATATCTGTTGATTTATCTGGTTAGTGAATTATTTCATATTCATGACATCGGGCTATAGTAGAGTTGCCTTCGCTTATAGGGGCGGTAGATCTCGCGGTCTGGCATGTCTAGTTGAAAACCAAGCCAACTCTATTATTTTTCATTTTAGTGGCTTTCCAATTACTTCTATTATCCCAGAGTCTGTTTTAATAGCTATTAAGTCGATACGATTTGACTTTTTATTATCGCCTTCTTGCCTCGTCTGTTAGTTAGCATTTGTACCGCTAGCATGTCGCTTGCGCCCCAAAGATCTCGGTGGAACCCCATATACTTTATAACTTCCAAGAGACTCATCATCTTTTAAAACGAATTTTCAGAGAACCGTTATCTCCCCTGCAAGGACTTCCAGAAAGTCATGGACGCAAATAACGCCTCATTGCTGACGTTTCTAAACTATAACAGCACGTATTGCGCGTTGAATATCAACTATAACTGGTTCAGAGATGTTCGGATCGTGCAGATAGAGCATCTTAAGATTCAGAAAGAGGTAAGAAATAGCAAAAGAGGAAGGATAGAGAGAGACAGATGATATATGCTGGTCGTCGTTCAAAAACTCTAATACTATTTTCGCTATAGCTGAAGTGTTATAACCTCGACCCCCGAACAGCAGTCAAACTCGAAGAGAATTAGAAGTCCAAAAATTATCCTTACGGAATTGCATTGCGAGACTTCGAGCAACCGAAAATAACCCTCGGATGATGAATTATTTTATTACGTAATTTCTCTCATTTGGCTGCCTCGGTGGCCTAAATAGTAATATGTATACGACTGCCAAGTTAAGGTCTCCGGTTTGAATCCCAAGTTGGAACAAACATATGTGTGATCCGCAAATGTTTGTTTCGGATTTTGGGTGTTCACTATGTACAAAATGTATTTAGAAATATATAAATACGTTTATCATTTGTCTAAATCCTATAGCTTGAGCTATTTTAGTTTAAATTGGGTTAGACGGCGTTGTGTAAAAAAGTACCAAATATCTAAAAAAAGTGCTGGTGGCCCAAAAAGTATCAACAGCAGATAGCCGCAACCTGCGTGTGTTAATTTTAACACGGCAATGGGCTCACCACCTTACGTGGGACAGGAATACACACTTGAAAAGTGGGCATATAATATGCCTCTGCCATTCCTTCGGAAATAAGGTGTAGCTTGTATAATGACTGCCTCTGTCGTGCGGTGGGAGTGATTCCGACTGCTACGCAAGAGGTCGTAGGTTCGATTGCCACCCAGGATAAAACTTTGTGTGATGAGCACGATGGTTTATTCTGTGTCTGGGTGTTATTTATCTATAATATGTATGTATTTAGACATATATAAGTATGTTTATCAGTTATCTGGTTACCATAGAACAAGCTCTGCTTAGTTTGGAATCAGATGGCGTTGTGTGAGTTATCACAACGATATAACGATATTCCATAATAATAATTAAAAATACACACAGTCATAGTTAAAAATATTGAATATTGATCAGGTAAACGAATCTTGCCGCAACATCCGGCCGGCGAACATCAACTGCACGTGTATGTTGACCCGGCTGGAGTACAAAAGCACCAACAGCGTGTTCACCAACACCTTGGCGGTGGACTGCTCGCACCGCCACCTCGCCGCCATGCCCACCAACCTGCCGCCCAACACCGTGCAGCTCAACGTGTCCTACAATAACGTGAGTCGCCCACACAACTACTTACTTATTAAATTTGAATACATTCGTGACGTCACTAAAAGATGCTATCGGTTAACCAGCGCTACATGCCATGTGGTATGTAGTATTTATGCTGAGATGGCATCCTTTTGGGACTGCATAGTTAAATTTGTACGCAAGTAGTAATTTTGTTAGTATGTACCCAGCTGTGCATTCTAATAAATATGTTTTTATTTCTTTCTTTATATTTATTTGGACAACCAGTAGTTGTTCACATAATTCAAATAAATAAATAAATATCCATCACGCCTTATCCTCGAAGGGGTGGCAGAGGCATATTATATGCCCACTTTTCACCGTGTGGATTCCTGTCCCACGTAATAGGTGGTGAGCCCATTGCCGTGTTGAAATGTACAGACGCAGGTTGTGGGTACCTGCTGTTGAATTTTTTCAAGCCGCCCATAAGGCTTTCAACCAGGCTTAACGACTGCCATTTTACTGGCAACCGGGACCAACGGCTTAACGTGCCTTCCGAAGCACGGAAACGCTCGCAAATGTAAATGCCACAAAGTGGTCACCCATCCGAGGACCAGCCATAGTGAAAGTTGCGTAACTCAGTGATCGTTTACAGAACACTGAGACCGCGAGGCCACGAGCGATAATTCAAATTATACAACATTAATATTACGTTTAATGCACAACATTTTAAGGTGTCACAGCATGCATATCAGTGTAACACTGTTGCGGAAATATTAAAAAAATAAATAAATAAATAATAAAGTAAATTAAATATAAACTAAACTAAAAAAAATAAAGATAAAGAATAGAATAAGACTACCCATGACAATGAAGGACCTAGCTTCGAACACCATACAACCAGCCTCTTACTGCCTAAGATTTCCTAAAATAGCCTGATTCTGCTACAAGCAGCTATTATTATTATTTTATCCGTCGTCTAGGTCGTCATTTCTCCAGCATAAAGAACTAAATGAAGAGACCGTATACACGTAGTAATTATTTCCAAAATTTGAAATTAATAAGCCAGATAAACGTGGCAAAATTTGGCACATGGTTGATGTCAAAAACATTGTTGTAGTTGTTATTTGTCTTAGCCCACCTTGGGCAGGCCTATGAAACCAAGTGTTTTTTTTTCTGTGTACGTGTTTTCTGTGTACGTGTACACACACAGTAAATTATCATCTACGGTTTCGGTTTCTTTTGTTTCGTGTTTGCCTGTTTCTTTTTTTTATATACCACTAAGTTGGCAAATAAGCATACGGCTTGTTGGCTATCAGCAACCTTTTTAATATTATATAAATAGAATAATATAAGTACTACAATGGTCTCACTACAGGGGATGCCGACGACCGTGCGAAGTGGAGGAGAAAATGTAGGAAAGCGGACCCCGGGCGTCGCGAGACGCAACTGGGACAGACGCTCGGATGATGATGATGATGAGAATAATATAAGTACTTATTTTGAATATAGAAAATAATAAATGATCGAAGCCTAGTTTTAATGACACGGCTTATCTGACGTTTGCACTCGAGGTGCTGCTTACCCTGCCGACCCAACAAAAATCTTCTAAAAACCCTTTTAAAGAACCCCATACTGTAGACGTTCGGGAAAATCCAGGCAGGGAGTTTATTCCACAAACAATAATTATTTATATCAGAATAAAATAAATAAATAAATAAATATTGTTGGCAAAACTCACACAACGCCATCTGATTCCAAACTAAGCAGAGCTTGTACTATGGTAACCAGATAAATGATAAACATACTTATATATTTCTAAATACATACATATTATAGATAAATAACACCCAGACACAGAATAAACTATCGTGCTCATCACACAAAGTTTTATCCTGGGTGGAAATCGAACGCACGACCTCTTGCGTAGCAGTCGGATGCACTCCCACCGCGCCACAGAGGCCGTCAAAAAAAACATGATGATGATTCACCATTAAATTCCCATCGACCCCGTGACGTTTTCAAGTCTTACACCTATCCCCGCCTTTATCACTAAATTCTGATTATGCGTGACGTTCCAGATCACATCTCTACAGATGATGAACGACCCCACGTACGATCACATGCGGTTCCTAATAGCGGACTACAATGACGTTGTCGACATTCTGGAGCTTGAAGGCACCAAGTTTATCGACAACTTTATGCTCTTTTCCATCGGGTACAACAAACTCAAAACAGTAAGTATAATTTGTTTTTTTATTTAAATACTACAAAATTCAAAGACATACTCACTCGGGTGGGCACACGGCCGACCCGAGTGACTATGTTGACCATCGCAACTTGGCTTAAAGACTACCATGTTACTGGCTGGGAACAAATGTTCAGGCCTGAAAAAGTCTGCTGGGGGGACTCCTGGCCAAGGACGAATGGAACGGCACCGTGTGGTTTTGGTAAGAGTGTATGTGGATTCCAACACGTAAAAAAAATTCCGTACCGTAAGTTGCTTAACTCAGCGATCAATTACAGAAGACTGGTCGAGCCGGGCAACTATCGCCAGAAGTGGTACGACTACGAGCGAAGATTAATAACCTATTTAATAATGCAAGATTTTGTTTAACCACTTTTTAGACTTTATGAAGATATCTCGAAGAGAAGCGCTCGTGGCCCCGCGGTCTCAGTGTTCGGTAAACGATCACTGAGGTACGCAACTTTCACTATGGCTGGTCGTCGAATGGGTGACCACTTTGTGGCATTTACATTTGCGAGCGTTTCCGTGCTTCGGAAGGCACGTTAAGCCGTTGGTCCCGGTTGCCAGTAAAATGGCAGTCGTTAAGCCTGGTTGAAGGCCTTATAGGCGGCTTACAAAAATTTCAACAGCAGGTAGCCACAACCTGCGTCTGTCTATTTCAACACGGCAATGGGCTCACCACCTATTACGTGGGACAGGAATCCACACGGTGAAAAGTGGGCATATAATATGCCTCTGCCACCCCTTCGGGGATAAGGCGTGATGGATATTTATTTATTATTTTATTTTATGAAGATATCTGCGAACGTGAAAATTATAATCTTGAGTAAATTTTCAATTTTTTAATTTGTAGCTGTCCAGGCAATTTTGAAGTTCATATTGTAAATAAAATGAAATAAAAATGAAAGCCTTTTATTTCTTACTAGTTGACGCGAGCTACTCCGCACGCGTGTTGAAGTTTTCCCGTTCCCGTATCCCACAGGAACTTGTTCTCGGGATAAAAAGTGGCCTATGTGTTATTCTGATATTATTGTAAAGATTCATCAAAATCCATTCAGTGGTTTTAGCGTGAAAGTGTACCAAACATCCATATTAGTAGGATTTAATTCTTATCTTTATCAGAGAAATCCAAAAATCACATAAAATTTATTCTTAAAAAGCTTACAAACCTAAGCTATTTTGGTCAGAAGCTAAAGCAAAACGAAGAGGTCTGGCGTATACCAAAAGTCTACGGTACAGTTCTACTGACGGTATTGATATACCTACACATACTAGTAGTTCACTGAGTACTTTCCTCTGTACCAATGACGACTTAATTCCGGATACGGCTTAAAAGTTTAAAAAAAAGTACTGCCCTTAGATCGAAGCGGGTTGTTCCTCAGTTTACAATATATATACCTACGTTTTTGTAAACAAGTTGAATATGATTATAATTTATTGAATTGATATAGATTGATTGAATTTTATTAAATTTAAATTGATTGAATTATATTATAGATTGATTGAATATAAAATTGCCGTTATGAAATATAGAACATCGAAAGTATCCTTCCTGTTTAGAAGGGACTCTTCAGGCCCAAAGTTTCTAGTTATAAAACAAGATATCCTGCAAAACAAGCTGACGAAAGAGACCCCTGATGAAATAGAGTCAATTTAATTTAGTATTTCAGCGCTCGAGGTCCCGCGGACTCAGTGTTCTGTAAACGATCACAGCGTTAAGCAACTTTCGCTATGGTCATGAATGGGTGACCACTTTGTGGCATTTGCGAGCGTTTCCGTGATTCGGAAAGCACGTTAAGCCGTTGGTCCCGGTTGCCAGTAACATGACAGTCGTTAAGTCAAGTTGAAGGCGTTATGGGCGGCTTGAAAAATTTCAACAGCAGGTAGCCACAACCTGCGTCTGTCTATTTCAACACGCCAATGGGCTCACCACCTATTACGTGGGACTGGAATATACACGATGAAAAGTATGCGTATAATATGCCTCTGCCACCCCTTCCGGGATAAGGCGTCATATATAAATAAATTATGTTATTTCACAGTAGTTCTAATATTGGAAATGGACGTGCTAGAAACAGTCACCCAACTCAGGACTGTCTGTGACTGTAGAGTGTTTACAGAACACTGAGCAAGCGGGGCTACGTCGAGGGCTACAAATTCGAGTGTCGAGTCGAGAATTTTTATTACAAAATATGTGTCCGAGATTGCTTGAACACAAACTTATCACGTTCGTAGATATCTTCATTGTTAGTTTCTATTAGTATGCTAATAATGCTTATTTTAAAGTGGTATTAAAAATTAAAAAAATCTACCGGCACAAAAACCCAAGTTCCCTTTAAAAAATATTTTTTTTTTAATAATAAATTCGCATGAAAACGCTGTATTTTAGGCGAACTTGGCAGTGGAGATCAACAGGACACCTTTGTACGATTATTTTGTTCAATGTTGTATATATTTTTGAGCATGTACCTACCTAGGTACGATACAAGAATGTTCTCCTGCATTTAAGATTTCTATGGTGCGGACAAAGTACAGACGGGCGGATGGATATGATGAACGAATGGGTTCTTTTTATGTCAAATCGGCCAATCACAGTCCACGACTAGATGTAGAACTTTCGCAACTTCATTTTGGGAAGGTGATTTACCTTTGTTTCGAGTTCTCATTCACATGATCTCGTTCCTTGGTCAGCACATATACCACTTGCCAGTGAGGCTAGTTAGGGCTCTGAAGACTTAAGTAGGCTTATTGCACTTGTTTACTAAACAAACCCTAAAAATATTGGTCCATTTCAGATCCACACATACGTGTTGTCGAATCGGTTCGACTCCATAGGCCCTGTATTCAGCATACGCGGGAACGTTATACATTGTGACTGCAACACTGAAAAAATTGTAAAGGTGCGTATTTATCTCATTTTAACGTTATCCCAGTTGCTTATCTTGTAGTACTTAGTAAAATTTATTTATAGTGAAAAAAGACTCTCGAATCGGAATGGGATTTGAACCCATTGCCTAACAAGGGTCGACAACGCGAGTGGTGTTGGCTGCGGTGACTACTTTCCATCAGGTGGGTCGTATGCTTGTCTGCCACCTCAGTGGTATAAATAAAAAGGCCAAAAAAACAGACCTCTGAGCTACCGAACAACACCGTATCAATTTGAATTTCCTTTCCATAACTTTGTTGACAAAATATTGAGGTGCGGCATTCCCGCTGCCCTAGAGTCGGCCGCACCTCTGGTGTTGTAATCATTCTTAGTCCAAACGACTAACTTTGTTTTATATTCGCAGCCATGGCTTCTCGAAAATTTCAAAAACATCCCAGACTTCAAGAAGATAAAATGCGAAACTGGTATCCCGGTAGTAGACCTGCTGGAAGGCAACGTATGCCACACGCCGCGGGACTGGACCGATTACATCTACTACATCATAGGAATAGAGGTCCTCATACTAGTATTACTAATTAGTAAAGTTTCTTATGACTACTGGGTTTTTAAGACTGCGGGCTATCTGCCTTGGCCTGCTAACAAGATGCCCAGATTGCCTTGCGATTGGTTATGCGAATAGAATTTGGGTGACCTTGGTTTTCAGCAACCATAAGCTTCAAAATTCGTGTTCAATCATATGAGCCTAAGAGTTTTATACTAGCACAGAAAAAGGAGTACATTATGTACAAATAGTATTATCTAATAGCGACAAGGATAAAAGTGCTGTACACAATTTTTATTTCTGACAACAAGATACTATTTTTTTTTTCAAAAACCACTACATTTGCGCCTTGCTATAGTTAGGACAACTTTAACAGTCTACATAGTAGCTTTAATATAATATAATTATATTATTAGTATTTGATTTCATTATATTTATAGGTATAATTAATAAAAAAATGTAAAATGATATTTTGAGATATACAATATGTTAAGAAATGTCCGATTCATGAAGGTATTGGTAGGTATCGAGATGTGATTTTATTCGTGTAATCGTTTTTAGGTAACACGTAATAAATTACTCCAAAAAATTACCCCGAAAAAAAATGTATAATTAATAAAAAATTATAACTATTTTATACTTATAAATATATTTTTTTCGTTTTGTTATTGAAGTCTATGTGCCCCTTTCGGTCGGACAGGGTTTTCTTAACATATTGTATAGATTCGATAAGTACTTTGAGAATTATGAGAATAGTCACCCTAATCAACTATTTAGGGAATTCCGACTCTAAAACCATGATTTGTTTTTTCCAACCATTGATTAGGTATTTCTAGTGTCTACATTTTATTGTTCAGGGTTGATGCAGCGAATTAATTTTAGTTTTTCTGTTACTATTTCATAGAAGTTTTAAGTTGCAAAATAGTTAATTCGGAAACGTAGAGTTTAAAAAAGTCTGAACGACAAGGTATTTGGGCGTCTCCTTACTTCTTAATAATTCTTTTTATAATTATTTAATGGCCTGGTTACGTAGAACTTTTAGCCAAATTTTATTTTTATATCATATTTCTTCAATCTTATCTTATTAGTCCTGTCCAGTCTTTGTCGTGTCCTCAGTCCTAGGTCCTGGCCCTTGCCCTCAGTAATGGTGATTCCAATACTGAGGTTTTCAGTGGACGTTTCGCGGCAAGAGAGAAAATAGCATTTCACTGCATATATACAAATTGTCTTTCACAATAGCACGTTAACACAAATTTTATGTCCAAGAAACCACTACTCCCGCACATAAAACAATATAAATGCACTAGTTTTAGAAAACAATATACAGCAAGCGTCCGCACTTGTTACTCTTCCCGCCAAAAGGTCTACTTCTTAATAAATTGGCTGCCAGGATAGAAAAATAATGTTATGAATTCATTTATTTAAAGGTTGCTAGTTATTTAAATTTAATGATGACCTATATATGTATATCATGATAAGTGAATATGAATATTACATTTTAAGTTCAAGTGGCGTGTAGTACAATGCATATGCACGTTGCAAACGTGAATATGTACGAAAAGTGGGTGGTTATGAATGAGGTGTTGCTTTAATGGAAGTAAAATTATGTGATACTGCCTTATCTCCCTTCGCTTTATGCGATTTTTTGGTAGCAATAGTATAAAGGGTAGAAATGGCATGCGGAAATATTCGTGTATATAAGAGTGTTCTGTTCCCACCGCAAAGTTTACATAGAGCCCGCGCGCACGAGCAACTAAGTTGCACGACGATATATTTGTCGCATCGCCGTGCAACGTAGATACTCGTGCGCACGGGCTCTTAGAATACAGGCGTTTTCATGTAATAACTCAAGGACCAAGTATAAGAATGTATATTATACTTGGTCTATACTTATATAATTTATTTATACTTGGTCCTAGTAAAAACTGAATTAAAAGCCTTCGCAAGCCGTGGAAAATATCTATGGTACGCGATTCCAGTGTATCCGACTGCTACGCAGAAGGTCGTGGGTTCGATTTCCACCCAGGATAAAACTTTGTGTGATGAGCACGATGGTTTATTCTGTGTCTGGGTATTATTTATCTATAATATGTAAGTATTTATGTATGTTTATTAGTTACCATTGTAGTCTGGTTACAATAGTACAAGCTCTGCTTAGTTTGGAATCAGATGGGGTTGTGTAAGTTGTCCCAACAATATTTATATTTATGCTTGATAAGTGTTTCCGCATGCCATTTGTTCTGTTCTTTTCGATCGATTTTTATGATGGTGTACACACAAAAATGCTACTTTTAAGTGTAAATAAGACGAAGTTATGTTTAAGTTAAGATCTTCTCTATTACTTATTTTGTAAAAAACATACTTTACTTGCCTTCGTTTGGAATCTCTCCAACCGTCTCGGTTTAAGGTTGATGTGGCAAAATAATTATACAAGGCCAGTTAAGAGGCTTAAATTTATTTGTTAAGAAACATGTTTATTTTGACGAGGCTTGTAAAATGGAATTAATTTTGAGAATCAGTGCCATAAATTATTTTTTATATTGGCAGATTTTTTTAAATAAATAAACCTGTAAAGGCTTTTGCTTGTAATGTGACGTTGATAGTGTGAAACGTACTGAGAACGTTTAAATGGGCTCACCACCTGTTACGTGGGACAAAAGTGCATACGGTGAAATGTGGGCGTATAGTATCTGCCTGGGGTACGCAGATATTATACGCCCACATTTCACCGTATGCACCGTATTCAGGGATAAAGGCGTGACAATATGTATGTTTGTATATTTATCAAACATGAAACTACGAATATTTTTCTTACTGTTGTAATGGCTAAGATAGATGGTATAACTAAGTTATATAGCGTAGATAATTATATTCACATTCCATAATCCATAAGTGCTCTGGCACATATTATTTCGGGAACATGAATTTGTGAGAAATGGAAACGGGAAATCTTCACTTATTCTTCTTCAATCATTCTTCTCATAATATGTCATCATCAGCATCATAATGTTGCTAGTTTTATATATTTTTTGAAGTAATAAATGTTTGTAAGATTAGCAGTTACATTACAAGCAAAAGTAGTAAATAAACAATGTTGACCATTGTTTATCATCGAGAAATAGTTAAAATTAAGGTTTATATGAATATTTTTTATGAACTACTTTGTGAAGACTGTACATTTTGTATGAACATTTTATAATACACGTTATTATAATGAGTATTTGAGTAGTTATTATTTACCTTATGTCATCATTATACGAAATTTATTCATGAGAGAATTCAAAGACATGCGGTAAAAGATTTCAGATAGCGATGATGGTGAGTGTGAAGCGCTTTTCGCATGCGGTTAGGTCCGATAGGGGCTTATTCTGCGTACGCTAAGGGCCGTATTCCAGAACGTTTCTCAATACTCAATCGACGCTCGAGGCTAGTTTTTGCCTTATAAATACTACTCACAAGTGTTTCTTGAGTATTGATAAACGTTCTGGAATACGGCCCTTAGATTGTGAAACTCCCAATATGGGGCTTTTTTTATTGGGTCTAATCCCACCCGCATTCCCATTAGCAATGACCAAGACCACAAAAGTTACACGTCAAGTCCCAGGAGAAGTTAGACTGTCTTGGAACCCGCAACGAAATTAATCAGAAGATATTGTGAGGAAGTAGGAAAAGAATATGGGGCTACAGTATGGGGTTCTTTAAAAGGGGTCTTTATAAGGTTTTTACAGGGTCGGCAGCGCAAGTGCCGCACCTCTGGTGTTGCCAACGTCTATAGGCTAAAGTGACCACTTTCCATCTTGGGGACCGTAAGCTTGTAGTATAAAAAAAAACAAAATTAAAAAGCATCTTTATTTTATTATATTACACAGTTGACATTATATTTTACATATCGTTATTTTATTTTGCAGGTCTTACATTATTATTTTACAGGTTTATTATTTTGATTCTTATGTATTTTATTCTTTTTATTCCCCTTTTTGTCAGTTTTGGGATGAGTGGCCTTTTGTTCAACTTTCTTTATCTTTATTAGTTTTTTCTTGTTTCCAGGTTCCGCTATCATATTTTGACGTTTGGATTCTTTTGGGCCTTGTTTTCTTCTGTGAAAAGAATCACAAAAAAAATTGATAAGAATTCTACAGCGGGCAATCAATAAATCGATCTTAGCCGATTGATGATTAACTGGGATCTACAAATAAGTACATTACTTATTCGTAGGCTGGGATACTAAAAATAGTTTGGCACTGAAACTACTGCGGTACAGTAATTTAGTGTATATATTGTTAATTAATAAATATTGTGGGACACTTTTTACACAGCGCCATCTAGCCCAAACTAAGCTATAAGCTTGTATTATGGTATCTCGACAACTGATATACACACTTATATATTTCTAAGTACATACACATTATACATAGGAAACACCCAAACTCTAAAACAAACAATTGTGGATCACACAAATATTTGTTGCGACCCGGGAATCGAACCCGAGACCTCATGCGCGGCAGTCGCATACACTACCACCGCGCCACCGAGGCAGTCAAAATAATGGTTTATTGTTAATGTGTTGCCTGTTTAATAGTTACATTGAGCAGGCAACTCGGCCGTCGTGGTCCATATATGACTTTAAATTTACATTTTAAAGTGGAATAATTTTTCAGTTTCCAGCTGGACTTGAACCAACGTCTTCTGGTTCAACGCACCAAAAGCGTTTACCCTTAAGACGTAAAGAGGTGGATTAATTCGTCAATTACAAGTAGGTCTCGGTGGTGTCGTCGGTAAACGCGTCTGCTGCGTTGAACCAGAAGATGCTGGTTCGAGTCCAGCTCGAGACTGAAATTTGTCCCATTTTAATATTTAAATTTAGAAAAAGTTTGCATACTTATTGCTTTTAAAATTGTTTCCATATATGACGTTATCAAATAAAAAAAATTCAATAATAAATAGTGTGGGACCTTTACACACAGCGCCATCTAGACCAAACTAAGCTTCTGCGTGCTTTGGAAGGCACGCTAAACCGTTAATCCCGGTTGCCAGTAACATGGCAATCGATAAGCCAAGGCCTTACGGGCGCCTTGAAAATTTTCAACAGCAGGTAGCCACAACCTGCGTCTGTCTATCTCAACTCAGCAATAGGCTCACCACCTATTACGTGGACGTATTCCTATACACACGTTGAAAAGTACGCATATCATATTTCTCTGCCACCCCTTCGGGGATAAGGCGTGATTGATAAACATGAACTAAATCACTACATATATATCGGTGTAATCAAGGATATTATAAAGTTTTGTATGTATATGTGTTCAGTCCGAGACTACCAGGACTTTAATTGGTCGTGCTAATTAGTGTCTAACACATAAGACCTTTTAGCCTTTTTTTACCACTTCACTAAAAAGGCAACGGGTTCAAAATTTCTTCCAAATTAAAATTAAAAAGACACATTTTATATATTAAATTTATTCGGCCCTTTAGACCCACCCGTTTCGTGCTTCGGAAGGCACGTTAAGCCGTTGGTCCCGGTTGCCAATAAAATGGCAGTCGTTAAGCCAAGTTGAAGGCCTTATGGGCGGCTTAAAAAAATTCAACAGCAGGTCGCCGCAGCCTGTCCATTTTAACACGGCAATGGGCTCACCACCTGTTACGTGGAACAAAAATGCATACGGTGAAATGTGGGCGTTTAATATGCCTCTGCCTACCCCTTCGGGGATAAAGGCGTGACAATATGTATGTATGTATGTTGTATTTTACCTCTCCTTTGGCCCATTGTTGGGCGGTCCCTTTTTGTGCACACCATTTTCTAATTTCCTTTTTTTCTGGTTTTTGTCGTGTTCTGATGCTTCAGCGGTGTGATTATCTTTTTCCGTCGCGTCTTCTAGTTTTCTTCTGTTAATAATACACAAAACATAACAATTATTACATAGTTTTTATAATTATTTCCGCAGAATATTAAAGTACCTTATTTATGAAAAAAAAAAAGCTAATTTTTGGTAAAAAATTTAACTTTACATTAAAAAATTCTGATTTTCTGTGAAAAGTGGTTGCAATAAGGCTTTGAACCCTTAAGAGTTAAGCTATATAAGCTTGTGTTAAGAATCTTGTTGCCATTTAAAGCTTAGGTACCACAAAGAATTAAAACATTCACATGTAAATAAAGTCTAATAGTTTATTAAACCATTCGAGAAAAAAGAGTCCTAAAAGTTAGGTTTTATTGTTTGATTATTTGTAAAAAAATGGAAAAGTTTTTATGTTATACGATAACAAAAGTATATAGAGGTTAGGTCTTTTAGTAATTTGTGGAAAAAATATTTTTTTTTAAAGTTAGTAAACATTTTTAGTAATTCGTGAAAAAAAAAGTATTCATAAGGTAAGTTAATTTTTCTAGTAATTCGTGAAAAAAAAAAGTATTTTAAAAGTATAGTCTTTAAAAATATTTAAAAAAATATCTTTTTCAGGTTAGGTGAGTCTTTTAGTATTACGTAAAAAAAATGAATTTTAAAGGTTAGATTAGTTTTTTAGTAATGCGTGAAAAAGAAGTATTTTAAAACCTTACTTGTTAGATTTCCTGGGCAAGATGGTGGATATATCGTCCCTGCGCGGCGCCTTCTGCTGCCGCTTGCGTCGCTTGTTGGCGTTCTGCTTCATGGTGAGGATGTACTCCGGCACCTTGCAGCCCGACTGCTGCATCACTGATGCTATACTGGAACACAAATAATAACATTTATAATAAATTAGATGACTCGCCCGGCTTCGCCCGTGACATACTTTGAACCCCGTGGCACCCATTTAATCCCGTCGTTTATTAATTTAATGTAATTACACCTTGCAAATTAAATGAATATATTAGGAGATATAGCAAAATCAAAATAATGCGCAAAGAAATTAATTTCGAGTAACCATAATTCGACCGGGCCGTGCGGGCGTAGGTACTGGAGAGCGGAGACGGACAACTAATTATGAAAATGTTCATACATTATTGTAAAATCAATAAACGAAGGGATTAATGGGTGCCACGGTGTTCGAATTATGTCACGGGCGAATCTGTGTGGGTCATCTAGTTTAATTATAATAAACAGAAAATTTGGTAAATGTTGTTTTGCCTAATTTCCAATATTTTGAATATTATTTCGTTATATTTTATACAATGTTTACAAAACCTTAACAAATTATATACTAAAACCTTCCTCTTGAATCACTATTCTATTAAAAAAACCACATCGAAATTCGTTGCGTAGTTTTAAAGATCTAAGCATACATAGGGACAGACAGCGGGTAACGACTTTATTTTATAATATGTAGTTAGTGATTATAAAGTAGTATTTATAGCAGCGGTATAACGCTACTGTTACCCATTGAGAGAACACAAAGAGCTATTCTCAAATTAGCAACATTTCGCCCTTTTCCTTATCCGACTAACCTTCTATATAAGGATTGTAAAGTACTAACAGTCCGACAGCTTTTTGTGCTTAATACGGTACTAAAACAGCACTTAGCTCTCCCATACAGCACTGATTCTAACAATAAAAGGAGGAAAGATATCGCATGCACTGAAAAAACTGCAATTAGACGCGAATTCACGGCTAAATTTTATTTATTCTTAGGACCTCTTTTATATTAAGCCAACTTTGCTTCACGGTAGTGAAACCTGGGTATGTCAGCAGATGCATGAAAGTAAATTGAATGCTGTGGAGATGCGATCACTTCGAAAATTGTGCGGCGTTACCTTGGCCGACCGAATACGTAACGAAGTGATACGCAATATGGCAGGTTTGAATGAAAGTATCAGCGTTAAGCTGGAAAAGGGCGTGCTCCGTTGGTTTGGACACGTCCAATGAGTGAGTGAGGAACGATTGACGAAGAATATCATCATCATCATCCGAGCGTCTGTCCCAGTTGCGTCTCGCGACGCCCGGGGTCCGCTTTCCTACATTTTCTCCTCCACTTCGCACGGTCGTCGGCATCCCCTGTGGTGAGACCATTGGCACGCATGTCATCCCTTACGACGTCAAGCCAGCACTTCTTGGGTCTTCCCCTCTTACCGGGACCCGGCGGGGCTGACATGGCCAGACATTTGTTACCTACGTAGCCCGGCGGTTGCCGCAAGACGTGACCATACCAACGAAGGCGACACTCTTGCAACTTGTCTGCAATGTCACGGACGTGAAGGCTGCCGCGGATGCGAGAGTTCCTCACGCGGTCCATCCGCGTGACTCCACACATCCACCGCAGCATCTTCATTTCCGTGACACGCAGCTCCTGCTTGTGTCGCTCCAATATCGGCCACGTCTCACTGCCATGTAAAAGGACAGGTCTAATAATGGTTTTGTAGACCTGTCCCTTCAACCGGATCGGCATTTTAGGGTCACAAATGACACCGGTCATCTCCCGCCATTTGGCCCACGCGGCAGCAATGCGTGACTTGACATCGCAATCGATGTCACTGGACGTGTGAAAAACAGATCCCAAGTATTTAACCTGGTCCGTGCGCTCGACCAAATCACCACCTATGCGGACGGATGTGGGATCTGTCGAGTTTAGTGCCAAGTACTCGGTCTTCGCCACATTTAGTTTCAGACCACCGTTCTCAAGCGTCTCCTTCCACGCCTTTACACGTCGCACCAATCTGCCCCTGTCCGCGTCTGCCAGCGCAATATCGTCAGCATACATGAGCAACCATGGAGGCTGCTCATGCGGGTTTCTGATGCTGTCCGACAATTCGTCTAATATTACACTGAACAGAAGCGGACTAAGGACAGAACCCTGGTGTACCCCGACGGTGATGGGGAAGGGTTTCGTGTCGCCAACAGCAGTCCGAACCATTGAGTCGGAGTCACAGTACATGTCCCGGATAGTGTCAATATAGACCTCTGGAACCCCTTTGGACCGCAGTGCCCACCAGATCATCGCACGAGGAACACAGTCGAAGGCCTTCTGCATATCTAGAAACAAACAGTGCAGAGGCGTGTTCTTCGACCTGTATTTCTCTGCGACAACCCTCAGGGCAAAAACAGGGTCCGTGGTCCCATGACCAGGGCGAAACCCATATTGACACTCCGAGAGAGTACACTCCTGCCGGATCCGAGAGTCTATAATCCTCTCGAAGATCTTCATGGTGTGGGACATCACCTTAATACCGCGGTAGCTCCCGCACTCCTGCACTGACCCCTTACCTTTGAAGACTGGAGTAATAATACTTAGTCTCCATTGGTTTGGGATCTGCCCGCTGAGGAGTATGCGGTTAAAAAGGTTTACTAAGATGCCCACACCGCGAGGACCCATCGCCTTCCAGGCTTCGATGGGGACTCCATCGGGTCCGACAGCTTTCCGATTCTTCATGCGGCGAAGCGCAGTCAGGACTTCTCCAGGCGTTACCGGTGGCACTAGTCCTTGATTCGGAGGGAGGTCCGGAGGCTGCACCTCTTTATGCTGCTTATTAAGCAGCTCGTGGAAGTACGAGCGCCATCTCTCCTTTACCGCGAGGTCTTCGCTTAACAGGTTGCCCTCAGGGTCTTTTACACAGCGACACTTGGATATATCCTGTGCCGCTTTGACCCTGGAGCGCGCCAGCTTATAGATGAGCTTCTGCCCCTCAGACGATTCCAGCTTATCATACAAAGGTTGTAAGTGGTCTCGTCTGGCTCTGGCTACAGCTCTCTTTGTGGCGCGCTTGGCAGCCCTGTACGCGTCGCGGTCTTCGGAAGATCCGGTCGCTTGCCACTTTTTAAAGAGGGCTTTCTTCTCCCTGGTCTCCCTCAGGACTGCGTCGTTCCACCACCAAGTTTCCTTGTCACATTTGCGTCCACCCTTAGACTCACCGAGCACCACCTTCGCCGCTCCAAGGATGGCCGCCTGAACTTTGTCCCAGTAATCTTGAACTGGTTCGCCTTCAGTGTCGGTGCACTTGTCACCGACAGCTGAGACGAACTCCTGGGACCTAGTTTCATCAAGCAGCCACCATCTGATGCGGCGCTGGCACCGCTCGATGCGTTTGCCTTTAGGCTTCACGCAGAGGTCCATGACAAGGAGACGGTGTTGTGCAGTAAGACTCTCACCGGGTATGACCTTGCAGTTGGCCACCTTGCCGATGCTGTGTCGCCTAGTGAGTAGGAAATCGATCTGAGTTGTACGCCTCCCGCTCTTGTAGGTGATGAGATGTTCGGATTTCTTTTTGAAATACGTGTTCACAATGGCCAGATCGGCAGCCGCACACGTTCTGAGGATAGTTTCTCCTTCAGTGTTGCGGGTGCCGTATCCAAAACCACCATGAACACGTTCAAACTCCTCACACCTCTCACCCACATGACCGTTTAGGTCGCCGCCCAAAACGATTCCCTGTGACAACGGAATGCTCCGAAGCACTCCCTCGAGTTGGCCCCAAAACGACATCTTATCGGCGTCGCTACAACCGGCCTGTGGCGCGTAGGCACTTATCAGGTGGGTAATAATCCCATCGATAAGCACCCTCACGATCATAAGCCGGTCGCTACAGCGTTTCACCTCCAAGATGCCGCTCTGCAGCCCTTCGGAGAGCACCACGGCCACCCCGTTCTCCCCACCAGGCGCACCCGTGTAGTACAGCTTGTAGCCTTTCTGCAAAGGCCGGGCTCTGTTGCCCTTCCACCGAGTCTCCTGCAGGAACGCCACGTCCACCCTCCGCCTGGAGAGTACTTCGGCCAACTCTACCGCACGCCCAGTCAGCGTGCCAATGTTCCAAGATGCGAAGCGGATTCGGGTTGGGGCTAACTTCTTTAGCCGTGCTGGCCCGACACACGGCAGCCCTAGCCCACTTGCCACAGGAGTCGGGCGGGGCTCCTGCGCGCCGTTTTGCGGCGGCGCCCTATCCCTAGCAGCATTCCTTTTACTTCTTTTCATTATTTGTTTCGGCGGGTGGCTTTTATGGGAGCGACGCCCTCAGACCTCCCAACCCCAGAGGGGAAAGCCAGCGCCAGAGCCTCGTCCGTTAATCAGCAGGTGCACGCACTGGCACGGGAGGTTGACTTGGGCCCCGAAGATCTTGGTGGGGCCCCTTACACCCAAGTTAGTGATGACCCACCTTAGTTAGTGATTATAAAGTAGTATTTATAGCAGCGGTATAACGCTACTGTTACCCATTGAGAGAACACAAAGAGCTATTCTCAAATTAGCAACATTTCGCCCTTTTCCTTATCCGACTAACCTTCTATATAAGGATTGTAAAGTACTAACAGTCCGACAGCTTTTTGTGCTTAATACGGTACTAAAACAGCACTTAGCTCTCCCATACAGCACTGATTCTAACAATAAAAGGAGGAAAGATATCGCATGCACTGAAAAAACTGCAATTAGACGCGAATTCACGGCTAAATTTTATTTATTCTTAGGACCTCTTTTATATTAAGCCAACTTTGCTTCACGGTAGTGAAACCTGGGTATGTCAGCAGATGCATGAAAGTAAATTGAATGCTGTGGAGATGCGATCACTTCGAAAATTGTGCGGCGTTACCTTGGCCGACCGAATACGTAACGAAGTGATACGCAATATGGCAGGTTTGAATGAAAGTATCAGCGTTAAGCTGGAAAAGGGCGTGCTCCGTTGGTTTGGACACGTCCAATGAGTGAGTGAGGAACGATTGACGAAGAATATATATTGTTCAAAAGTAGAGGGTAGAAGGAGTCAGGGAAGGCCGAGACTTACATATGAAGACCACGTGAGCAGATTGCTCAAAAACGGAAAGGTCAAAAGTTCTCGGATACCCAGACGTGCGTGTATGAAGCGATTGATGAATCTCGAAGAAGCGAAAGAAGTATGCATGGATCGCGAAGCCTGGCGATCTGTCCTCTCTGACTACCCCGTCAGGGATACAGCGTGAAGATAGTTAGTTAGTTAGTTAGTTACCTCTTTTATATAATAGAATGAATGCAAAGGCAAGTATCTATCCATTAAGTCATGCACAGTGTAATCGTGTATTAAAAAATGTCCTCCAATCTATGTCATACGAGGAGACAGAAAGTCTATGTATTGTAGTTCATCATCATCTGAGCGTCTGTCCCAGTTGCGTCTCGCGACGCCCGGGGTCCGCTTTCCTACATTTTCTCCTCCACTTCGCACGGTCGTCGGCATCCCCTGTAGTGAGACCATTGGCACGCATGTCATCCCTTACGACGTCAAGCCAGCACTTCTTGGGTCTTCCCCTCTTACCGGGACCCGGCGGGGCTGACATGGCCAGACATTTGTTACCTACGTAGCCCGGCGGTTGCCGCAAGACGTGACCATACCAACGAAAGCGACACTCTTGCAACTTGTCTGCAATGTCACGGACGTGAAGGCTGCCGCGGATGCGAGAGTTCCTCACGCGGTCCATCCGCGTGACTCTACACATCCACCGCAGCATCTTCATTTCCGTGACACGCAGCTCCTGCTTGTGTCGCTCCAATATCGGCCACGTCTCACTGCCATGTAAAAGGACAGGTCTAATAATGGTTTTGTAGACCTGTCCCTTCAACCGGATCGGCATTTTAGGGTCACAAATGACACCGGTCATCTCCCGCCATTTGGCCCAAGCGGCAGCAATGCGTGACTTGACATCGCAATCGATGTCACTGGACGTGTGAAAAACAGATCCCAGGTATTTAACCTGGTCCGTGCGCTCGACCAAATCACCGCCTATGCGGACGGATGTGGGATCTGTCGAGTTTAGTGCCAAGTACTCGGTCTTCGCCACATTTAGTTTCAGACCGCCGTTCTCAAGCGTCTCCTTCCACGCCTTTACACGTCGCACCAATCTGCCCCTGTCCGCGTCTGCCAGCGCAATATCGTCAGCATACATGAGCAACCATGGAGGCTGCTCATGCGGGTTTCTGATGCTGTCCGACAATTCGTCTAATATTACACTGAACAGAAGCGGACTAAGGACAGAACCCTGGTGTACCCCGACGGTGATGGGGAAGGGTTTCGTGTCGCCAACAGCAGTCCGAACCATTGATTCGGAGTCACAGTACATGCCCCGGATAGTGTCAATATAGACCTCTGGAACCCCTTTGGACCGTATTGTAGTTAAATAGGCAAAATTCATGTAAATTTATTATTATAGATATATTTAACATACAGCTAACACTAGTACCTAGTAAGAATTAGATTATATTAGATTAGTTTGTTTATAATTCATGTAAAATGGAGTATCCTTAAGCCTGAGACACAGGACTACCTAGTTCAGGCAGTTTATGACTGAATCTATATTAGAATCGTTTTACCTTTTGATTTAGCGAACTCTGTTTGTAATATTAAGATACTATATATGTCATTAGATAAGTAGGTAACATAGACACTATTGAAATTGTAGATGTGATTGAATAAATTTATTATTATTATTTATAATTATTATTTATATTTTGTTGTGTAAATGAATAACAATAATGTAATAACTTACATACATACATATTGTCACGCCTTTATCCCCGAAGGGGTAGGCAGAGGCGTACTGTACGCCCACATTTCACCGTGTGCATTTTTGTACCACATAACAGGTGGTGAGCCCATTGCCTGTGTGTATAATGTATTTATTCTAACTAAACTACTTAACTACATGTAAATATAGCTTCCGTGGTATTGTGCTGAATAGCCTGGCGGCGTTTCTTCTTTGAGTAGCTTATACTTCACCTATTTTTTTTATATTAGACAGATAACGTAGTAGACAAGAGACTTACCTGCGAATGTTGGCGAAATCGTCTCTGGTAAAGAATGTGACCGCGCGACCTTTCTGACCAGCTCGACCTGCGCGACCCACCCTGTATAACAAAGCAATAAAGTGAACATTTTATGTCACGGATATAAAAAAGCAAGGATGTAATAGTACATTATTGCAAAGGTAGGGAAATAGGCAATTCCAGGTCGAGTACGAGGGTGAAAAGTTAAAAATATAATCACTAATACGAGACAGCGTCCGCTAAAGAAGAATGATAAAAGAAATCCAATCAAAGAGTATCTACTAACCCCTGCCAACAACATTGCTGGAGCGGTGTAATGTTCCAAATTCAAAAAACGCTCCAGCAATGAGTCTCATTTTCTTTGTCCGTAAATGCGATACTTCGCGTATTACTTTTTCGAAAGAATAACAGTGTTTCCATGCATGTTTGAGTAAAATCAATGTAAGGCATTAAAATGGCTGCGGGTGCTTTGAAGTAATGGCGATAGATTGACACAGTTTTTGTAAACTGTGTGTTATTCAAGTCTTGTAAAACAAATGAAACACTGTGTCATTATGGTGTGATGATCCATTTGTACATGTACGTCCTTATTACAAAGGTAATACAGACAGAGGTTCAAAGAGAACAAATCATGGTTTTAATTACAATTGTGTGCGCGCGCCGCGCGCACACGTGTGTGTGTGTGTGTGTGTGTTTATGTGTGTGTGTGTGTGTGTGTGTGTGTGTAACACAATACAACAATCAAAGTTACGGAATAGATTTAGGAATTATGTATCTTTGTACTTTAATGTATATTAGTTGACGCCCGATGCTTCGCCTTAGAGAAGATTTTCTACAGGAACTTGTTCTCAGGGTTAAAAATAGCCTATGTGTTATTCTGATGTGTAAGCTATATTATTGTAAAATTTATTACTGAAAACGTTTTATCTATAATTCATTCAGTCAGTAGTCATTGTTTCGTGAAAGTGTAACTAACCAACATCCAAACATTATTACAAAATTTCACGTTTTTAATATTAGTAGAATAATGTCTAATTGTTTAAAAATAGTGTATACTTGTTTAAAATAGTACATACATACATATCATGATACACTTGTAATACTTCTGAGTGTCGGTTACATATTTATAAACTTTGATTTACTAACCTTGTTACATCCCTTTTATGGAAACAAACCCAATTATCACAATACTTTGGTTGTAATTCTAAACTTATTTGTCTGATTATTTAAAAGTTCACATTTTTAACACTCTGGTTTTTTTTTTAATAATTATTTAATGTCAGACCTTTTAGCCAAATCTTATTTTTTATATCATATTTCTTCAATCTTATCTTCTAATTAGTCCTGTCCAGTCGATGTCGTGTCCTCAGGCTACGTCCTGGTCCTTGCCCTCAATATAATGGTGATTCTTATACTAAGGTTGTCAGTGGACGTTTCGCGGCAAGAGAGAAAATAGCATTTCACTGCATATATATCATTGTCTTTCACTATGGCACGTTAACACAACTTTTATGTCCAAGAAACCACCACTCCCGCACATAAAACAAGATAAATACACTAGTTTTAGAAAATAATATAAAGCAAGCGTCCGCACTTGTCACTCTTCCCGCCAAAATCCTGTTTTTTTCTTTGTTGTCTTCGCCACAGATTTAGAACTTTTCTATATCTATGGTCTTCGCCCATCTTGGGCAGGCAAAGGAAACTTATTCCATACAGCCTAGTCTTCAGTATTTATTATTTTCTTATAATTTTGTTTTAGTCCTGTCTATTCGTTTTTCGATGTCAAGTCCTCAGTCCTAGGTCCTAGTCCGTACCCCAATAAGGCATTGGAGGCATGGATTCCTTTTTGCGGCTATCTATGGAAATTTGGCACTAACACAAACAACACCGCTATCCTTTGCAATATATCACTTTCGTTCACTAATGCACTTTTCCTAACTCTTTATGTATTATATTCCACCATTATTAAACACAAAAACACGAATTTTACACTAGTTTTTGAAAATAATATACGACAAACGTGCGTCACCGCTCGCGTTGGCGCCAAAGGTCTTAACACTCTGGTTTGTTGATTATTTAGTTGACATATGAGTTTGACGTTGTTAAAACTGACACTGTCGTATCGAGTTGTTGGCGCGTTCTAAAACAACGCGTGCTATATATAGTGCCATTCAGTTGATGTTGGATATAAGCTTGTGTAGAAAGCTGTCCTGACTTGTGTTTGTGCTACATTCACACGTGGTGGATTGCGTGCGGTGTGACAGACAGGAGTCGTAGGTGGTGATGTTCTTTTGGTGGTAATTTTATTATGTAAATGTCTTGTCAAGGCGGTATGGCCGTAAGACTTTAGCCTGTCCGTAATCTGGGAAATGGAAAAAGGATTTTGGTCTTTTGTCTAATGAGAAATGCAAAGTCATGTTAGTTTAATTCGGATAATTTTAACTAATATGATGTCTACACAATAGTTGTTGTCATACATACATACATACATATTGTTACGTCTCTATCCCCGAAGGGGTACGCAGAGGCATATTAAACGCTCACATTTCACCGTATGCATTTTTATTCCACGTAACAGGTGGTGAGCCCATTGCCGTGTTGAAATGTACAGGTGCAGGCTGCGGCGACTTGCTGTTGAAATTTTTTAAGCCGCCCATAAGGCCTTCAACTTGCCATTTTATTGGCAATTGGGACCTACGGCTTAACGTGCCTTCCGAAGCACAGAACTGGGGTGGGTCCAAAGGGCCAAATAAATTTAATAAAATATGTCTATTTAAGATGTTAAATTTGGAAGAAATTTTGAACCCATTGCCTTTTTAGTGTGGTGGTAACAAAAAGGCCAAAAGGTCTTATGTGCTAGACACTAATTAGCACGACCAATTTAAGTCCTGGTAGTCTCGGACTGTATTAAAGTCCTGGTAGTCTCGGACTGTTGTTGTAATGAGGTGAGAATATTTATTTTGAATTGTTTCTTCCTAATCGGTAAGATTACTAGGCGTTTGTGGAATAATATGTTCTTTCATTGGTTGTATTTTGTATTTCGGTCTGCTCATCAAAGGGGGAAGTTTAATTAAGATGAGAATGGTTGATTAGTGATCTGGTTGAAACCCCCCTGAATAAGTGGTAAGTTTAAACTATATAACCTCTTTAGACTGGATTTCTTAACAAAATGTTATATACGGTGATTGTGTTTTTCCAAATAACTAATACCTGTCCTTTATCATTGTTATTAACCGATGGGTGTATGTGTAATGTTGCTACCTGGTGACCACCACCCCTACAGCCTCAGAGAAGTCTTATACACTGAATTCTATATTTAGATTTGTAGATTATGTTCTACATACATACATATCATCACGCCTGTCTCCCATCGGGGTAGGCAACTATGGCTTTCCACTTGCTACGATCCTGGCATACAACTTTAGCTTCTTCAACTGTCATAATTGTTTTCATACACGCTTGCCGATTAAGGGTACTCTTGACCTGGCCTTTTGTCAAAAGATCTTCAATTTGATTGGCATATGTACGTCGAGGTCGACCCTTACCAGTTTGCCCATTTACTCTCGCCGCATAAATTTCCTTCGTCAGTCTATTTTCATCCATCCTCTCCACGTGTCCAAACCATCTAAGCATCCCTTTTTCTATCTTAGTCACTACGTCCTCTGTCATACCGCAATGTTCCTTTATCACGCTGTTCCTTTCTTTATCTATCAATTTCACTCCAGCTATACTTCGCAGACTCCTCATTTCTACTGCATTAATTTTACTCCTATGCTTCTTCTGCCATACCCAACTTTCACTGCCATATGTTAGTGTAGGGACTAGCACTCCTCTATGCACAGCCAGTCTTGCCTTTTTAGACACGTTCTGGGTGCTCATAAATGATAAAGGCGTACAACATTGCTCCATTCACTTGATTGCCAGCCAAAACCCTTCTTTTAATGACATCATCACACTTTCCATATCTCGCAAATTTTAAGTCTAAGTATATAAATTCTTTCACTTGTTCCACTCTTTTTCCTTCCACAAAAATCGAGCAATCTCAAAAGCAAGATTATGTTCTACTATCTATAAGAGGTGTACCTGTGTATATAGGAGATGGCGGTGGGCGGGAAGTCGTAGTTGACGACGAGGTTGACGCCGCGGAAGTCGATGCCGCGCGCCATCAGCTCCGTGCAGATCAGTACCCAGATGTGCCCCGTGCGGAACGCGCGCACCACGTTGTCGCGCTGCACCAACACCATTTTTTTTTAATATTGTGGGACACTTTTTACACAGCGCCATCTAGCCCAAAGTAAGCTAATATTAGCTTGTGTTATGGGATCTAGATAACTGATAAACATACTTATATATTTCTAAATACATACATATTATAGATAAATAACACCCAGACACAGAATAAACCATCGTGCTTATCACACAAAGTTTTATCCTGAGTGGGAATCGAACCCACGACCTCTTGCGTAACAGTCGGATGCACTCCCACCGTGCCACAGAGGCAGTCCACCAGAGGCACCATTATCAAATACTTTTTGACTGCGTCCGTGGCGCAGGTAATAAAAAAACATAACAGACTGGAAGGGAGTTTGCTTGCCCTCTGAGTTTCTTTGTCAAGCCTTTATCCCCGAAGGAATAGGCAGAGGCATACCTACTATACATGTATGCATATTTGTCCCACATAACAGGTGGTGAGCCTAATGCCGTGTTGAAAATGGACAGGCGCAGGTAGTGGCGACTGTTGAATTTTTAAGCCGCCCATAAGGCATTTAACTGGGCTTAACGACTGCCATGTTACTGGCAACCGGGCCCACGGCTTAACGTGCCTTCCGAAGCACGGAAACGCTCGTAAATGTAAATGCCATAAAGTGGTCACCCATCCGAGGACCAGCCATAGTGAAAGTTGCTTAATCAGTGATCGTTTACAGAACACTGAGTTCGCGGGGATAGGAGCGCTTTCTTTAAAAATAAAAAATACTACGTTCCTTCGACATAAAGTGTATTTACCTATTCTCTCGAAACTAGTACATTCAATGAGTTACTCTAGAACTTGATGACATATCAATGACTAGCTGATGCCCGCGGCTTCACCCGCGTGGTGAAGTTTTCCTATTCGAGATTTCGTACGGAATCCTAATATTTTTGAAAATCCAATATTGCCTATGTTACTTACGAGGAATGTAGCTTTGGATGTGAATGGTGAAAGAATAGTTAAAATCGGCCTAGTAGTTTCTGAGCCTATTCGTTACAAATACACTTGCAAATTTATCCTCTTTATAATATTAGTATAGACAAGAAAAGGCTCTAAAATTAAACAATAAAATTCCCATAAATCAGCTATCGTTTGAGGTTTTTTATACATTTGAGTTCCCTACATTTGTGATCCACTCATGTTTGTTTTAGACTTTATATGACAGATGTATGAAATGATTATCCTACTAATATTTCAAACTCGAAAGTTTGTAAGTATGGATGTTTGTTACTCTTTCACGCAAAAACTACCTAATGGATTTTGATGAAACTTTCCAATAATATAGCTTACACATCAGAATAAACCATAGACTACGTTTTATCCCGGGAACAAGAAGTTTTTATCCCGCAGCCGCGGGCGTTATCTAGAATATTATTTATTACATAAGGCCGCTTCTCACGCGTGGTGAAGATTTCCGTTCCCGTTTCCCACAGGAACTCGTTCGAGGGATAAAAAGTAGCATATGTGTTATTCTGATGTGTAAGCTATATTATTGTAAAGTTTCATCAAAATCCATTCAGTAGATTTTGCGTGAAAGAGTAACACACATTCATACTTACAAACTTTCGCGTTTATAATATTAGTAGAATAGATGACGCCCGCGTGGGAAAGTTTTCTTGTTATCGTTTCCCACAGAAACTTGTTCCCGGGATAAAAAGTTAGCTATGTGTTATTCTGATGTGTAAGCTATATTATTGCAAAAAATTATCAAAATCCATTGGGTAGTTTTTGTGTGACAGAGAAACAAACCTACATCCATATAGTATGACAAACTTTCACGTTTATAATATTAGAAGGATATTCATGCCTCTGAGGATAAAATTAGAAATTTGAATGTTGGATAGTTTGTCACTATACTTTTTACTAACCTCTTTTTGTGTTCTATCGGCGTGTATGCAGTCAACATATATTCCTTCGTATAATAGCTCTTTAAAAAGCTGCCTCGCACGGTCTTTACTTTGTACAAAAACTGAAACAAGTATCAAAAACATTTCAACTATCTTTTCACTTTCCTGCGGTACACTGAATAGCCCGCAGTGATGGTTAATGTTTCAGTGAGCCATAATAAAAGAGATGATTATGACCAATCAAACAAACATATAATCAAAACTTTAAAAAGTTGAAACATTTCCATTTAAACGGAAAAGTCAAAAGTACTCGGATACGCAGACATGCATGTATGTACATTGTGTTGGATAGCCCATTTATTGTGGAAGGCTATAGGTATATCATTAAGGTAGCAGTAATCAAAAATGTCAACATATCGGGTAAATCTATACTAATAATATTATAAAGCTGAAGAGTTTGTTTGTTTGTTTGTTCGGTTGAACGCGCTAATCTCAGGAACTACTGGTCGGATTTGAAAAATTATTTTTGTGTTATATAGACCATTTATCGAGGAAGGCTATAGGCTATATATCATTACGCTACTACACTGAGGAGCAGAGCAGTAGTCATAAATGTCGACAAATCGGGCAAATTTTTATGCATCATTGTAGAATTTATAAGCGACGGGATTAAATAGGTGCGACGGGAGGTCGAAATATTCCACGGGCGAAGCTGTGCGGGTCATCTAGTATTTATATATTTTTGCATTTTAGCATTTGCTTGCCTACATACTACTGAAGATCCTCAGTAGGGCTCATTGCCCATACATTTAATAATTAAGAAGCGGCATTCAATATTAAAGGCGTCATGTCAGCTTAAGCCCCAAATGTAGCTATAATATATGTTAATGTAAATTATAACAAGGCATAGTGCGATTTATTTTCTATACAGTGTTGTGTGAGTTGTCCCAACAATATTATTATGACTATTTTCTATACATATATTCAAGTGACCGCACAAGCAGCTATAATATATATTTCTGTGACATCACCACCATGTACCGTAATTTATACTATCGCATACTAATTATATATATATACAAACGTGACGAAAAGAGACCCAGGAGTTCTTTTAAGCGAATCCAAGAGCGAAAACCTATGACGAAGCTCGAAGTTTAAGCTCGAATTGCCAAAAGTGGTAGAACAGACGTTGTTGGTTATGACCTTGGCTATATACTCCTAGCAGGTTGCTGGTGTTTTACAAATGATCCTGTATATTATAGCTATGTGTGTGACAGGCTTTAGACAAAAGCTCGACTAGATATATTATGTGCGTACTTACTTGAAGCGCTCGTGGCCCCGCGGTCTCAGTGTTCTGTAAACGATCACTGAGTTACGCAACTTTCACTATGGCTAGTCCTCGGATGGGTGACCACTTTGTGGCATTTACATTTGCGAGCGTTTCCGTGCTTCGGAAGGCACGTTAAGCCGTTGGTCCCGGTTGCCAGTAAAATGGCAGTCGTTAAGCCTGGTCGAAAATTTCAACAGCAGGTAGCCACAACCTGCGTCTGTCTATTTCAACACGGCAATGGGCTCACCACCTATTACGTGGGACAGGAATCCACACGGTGAAAAGTGGGCATATAATATGCCTCTGCCACCCCTTCGGGGATAAGGCGTGATGGATATTTATTTATTTATTTTTACTTACTTAATACTGGTGGATTCATTCCCTTTTGCTTTATTTGCCTCAAGCCGAGCAGCTTGCCGGACTCGTCTCCACAATATACTAATTCTTGTTCTACTAAACTTGATGCCGCATTTCTGAAAATTTAAATATATAATAAACAATGAAAGCTTTATGTATTTTAACTTCATGTATTTTAACTTTAAAAAGTTTTAATAAATTAAATTAAATTACATTTAAATGCACCTTCTATTAATAATTTCATCAATATTATGTATGAGAGTGACACTCATACATATTATGATGTAAGAGTTGCTTCTAAGATTTCCGTGGTCCAAGAAACCTCACTCGTGTTAAGACAATGGTATGGGTAGCTTGGGACCCTTTCTGTCCTTGTCCTCATACAAGCCTTGATATCAGTTGAATAAATAAATATTGTAGGACATTTTTTTTACACAGCGCCATCTAATCCAAAGTCAGCTAATATAAGTTTGTGGTAAGATATCTAGACAATTGATAGACACACTTATATATTTCTAAATACTATACAATATATCATACAAGGTAAAATTACCCAAACTTTGAAACAAACACTTTTGGATCACACAAATATTTGTTCCGACGCGGGAATCGTACCCGTGACCTCGTTTCGGCACTCGCAGTCAATAATACAAAGTATAATTATTATGAAAATATTATAATACATACATACATATTATCACGCCTGTCTCGCATCGGGCTAGGCAGACACTATGGCTTTCCACTTGCTACGATCCTGACATACAACTTTCGCTTCTTCTACATTCATAAGTGTTTTTCACGCTCGCCGGTTAAGGGTACTCTTGACCTGGCCTTTTTCCAAAATATCTTTGATTTGATTGACATAAGTACACCGAGGTCGACCCCTACCAGTTAATAAATTGTATTGTGGTACACTTTTCACACAGCGCCATCTAGCCCATAGTAAACTAATATTAGCTTGTGTTATGGGATCTAGATAACTGATTAACATACTTATATATTTCTAAATACATAAATATTATACATAGAAAACACCCAAACTCTGAAACACATATTTGTGGATCACACAAATATTTGTTCAGACCCGGGTATCGAACCCGTGACCTCTTGCATAGCAGTCGGATACACTCCCACCGCGCCACAGAGGCAGTCAAACACAACAAAGTTTATAACCTAGTGTAAATATTATAATGTTTTAGTAAATAATGAAAAGTAGTTAATACCTCTGTCCAACGGTGACATTGATCAGGCCTTTCATATTATGGCGGCACCACTTTGCCACCACAGGGGTATGAGTCGCACTGAACATGGCTATCCTTCTCTGCTTGTTGGAGCATGCGGCCATTATCTGATCTAACTGCTGCCTGAAGTCCGAGGCCTGATCCACTGAGCCTTCAAATAGTTTGTCAGCTTCATCGATTATTAGCCAGCGGACTCTGAAATTAAAAGTTGTATTTTCTTATTGTTTTTTTTATTCCATTGCATTGTTTTTTTGTCAAAACATTCAGCTAACGATTTGAAGGTTTGTTTTAGTACAGTGAAAGGCACACGGTCCAGTGACATATGCCTCATTTTATGTTTTCTTTCATTTTATAGGGCTTTGTGGGTATTTATTTCTATTCAATCTAGTGAATTTAAAATTGCTGTTCATTAAAAACCTCGCCAATGGAAAATAAACTGTTTATGGAAATGGGGCTTTATACTTTTCGGACACGGCGTGGTGGCTGGGGGCACACAAAAGTAATGGGTCGCAATTATTCTATATAAAAAGATTTTCAGGGTTTGGAGCAAGGGTCAGATAAAACCACAGTAAAATCAGTTTAACTATTTCTGATATTTGAGTGTAAATAGGTATAGAAAACAAGTTAGAATTTTAAAAACTATATTGAAAAAGTAATAAGAAATTGTGTTAAAATAAAATGTCTTTATTTTATATTTACTATTTCAACGTGCTTACAAAATGGTCATACATTATACTAGCGGCACACTATGCTGGCCGTTTTGACGTTTGTCATTTCATGAAGTATCGTAATAATTCGTGAATAGTCAACCACTTTAGAGGGTATTTTTATTACGGTAGAAAACAGTACTTACGTAAAACAAGTAAAATATCATCACTATTGTAATATGACAAATCTGCCATCATAGAGTACCGCTAGTATATATATATATATAAGGATACATTACTAACTCGACCACTCGTTCGGAACCCGGCCCACCTGACGTCCAGGTCCACCAGAACACAAAGACCCGGCAGGAAACTCAGAAAATGAACATAATATAAATATAAATGAACATAATATGCTCATATTCTCTTTTTATTACAAAGTAAACGGTTATACTCACGTGTTAATTTCGGGATAGCCCAATTAGCGATATAACACAGGTATTTTTCAAGAGGAGCGTTAAGAAATCCGGAAATTTACACGCGAGTATAACCATTTAGTTTGTACTAATGAACAACGCTCACGAAAGTTTCTTTTCTAATCATCTGTTTTATTATATTATAGATGACCCCGCCCCGGCTTCGCCCGTGGCATAGTTCGAACTCCCGACGCATCTATTTAATCTCGTCGCTTATAAATTCTACAAATTTGCCCGATTTGTCGACATTTATGACTACTGCTCCGCTCTCCAAGATAGTAGCGTGATGATATATAGCCTATCTTTCAAATTGGATCAAACTGCACATGGTGAGCAAATTTGATTAAAATCAGTTAAGTAGTTTAGGAGTCCATCGTGGACAAACAACATGAGACGTAATTTATATATGTTAAGATGTATGAATAATGTTGTGTACTTACTTTTCTAGAGATATGTTAACAACTTCTTGGTTTAATAAGTAGCACAGTCTGTTAGGAGTGGTCACTATTATATCTGAAATAAAGATGAAAGTTTTTTTAAATAATCATTATGCATTACAATATTTTTTTTAATGTCGAACCTACGATTTATGTCATGCTAACCTTTAAGTTAGTACATGGTAACCTTACAAACAAATGAGTTTCTGGCTTATGCAATGTTTTTTTTTAAATAATCTTTACAATACAATTTTTTTTTAACATCCGTCCTACAACCTAGATCCTCCTAATCCTTAAGCTAGTATGTAGTAAACTAACAAACAAATGAGGTTCTGGTTAATGCACCCTCAAAAGGGGTGGGAGTTTGGACAATGGTTTTAACAATTTCTAAATAAAGACATAAAAACCGAAATTAAGTATAAAAATTGAAAAATAAAACAAAATCTTACCACTCTTTTTAATTGTAGCCTCTCTTTCCTTGACTTTACTTTCCTTTATATTCTTCAGGACACTGCACCTCAGCTGACAACCAGCACTCAACCGCACAGCTTCTAAATAGATTTGATGGGCCAACTCCCTTGTTGGACAAAGGATCAGGGCCCTTGGACCTCCTTGAGGAACTGCAAGTGCATGCAGTATGGGCACCAGGAAAGCAGCTGTTTTGCCTGAGCCAGTTGGCGCGCATGCGAATATTTGGCGACTCTGTAGATATTTTAATATTTTATTTTTTAAATTCTGTATATATGTTCACAATAGCTTGGGAGTAGGCCAGCTGCTTATTAAAAATTATCGTAACAGGTATATTAAAATGTTTTATGATATTTTCGGGACATTTTCACAACGCCTCCTGCCCAAATCAAGCTAATATGATGCTTAATATTATAAGGTATAGCTTGCGCTATGGGAACCAGATATTTCTAAATATATACATACTTAACACCCAAATTCTGAAACCAACATTTGCGGATCACAGATATTTGTTCTGACCCAGTATTTGAACCCAAGACCTCGGTGGGGATATCGCATACACAATGTCCTACACCACCAAGCCAGATTGAAGAAAGTGGTCGTATGGTCACCTCTATGTGCATTGATTTCAGAAACGGTGTAACAATAATAAACTGCTCACCTCTAGCATACATGGTACAGCTTGTCTTTGCACAGGAGTAGGCTCTGTGTAGCCACATTTCTTTACCGTCTCCACCAATGCGGCAGACACATTATACCGTGATATTAACTCATCAATATTTTTGAGCGCAGCAGGCACATGTCGACCGACAGCTTTGATACCTTGCTCATTACGGTAACGGTTTTGCTGAAATAATTAAGAACAACCTAAGCAATTTACATCACAAATACAATCTAATATAAGTCGCCAATCATATCAAAAAATGTTTAATACAGTTATCAGTCACAGAAATGACACAAAACACACGGCAATGGGCTCACCGCCTATTACGTGGAACACAAATACACATAGTGAAAAGTGGGCATAAAAAATCAGACACAGAAAACTAAGCTAAAGTCTATGATTGTATCAATAATAATGATATGTGACAGTTATATCATTATCACTGGCAGCACAGAGATAGAAGATGCCTTTGTTGGCATAAATAAAATTAGTTTAGAGTTTAAAAGCCTGAATACATACAATTAAAATAACTATTTAAAAACTGTACCTCCTCCAACTCAAGCTTCTTAATCAGGTCTTCAGATTTTTCCTTTTTTGGTTTCTTCTTCTTCCCATCAACTTCGACTCCATTAACTAAAGAAAGCCCATCAGCTGACCTCTGCTCAGATTCAGCCGAGGAATTCTCCGAATCACTGAGTGAATGCACTTCATCATCACTAATAGGTTCTTCTTTTGTTTCTAGAATTTCTTCTTTCAATACAGGCGGCGGCGAAGGTTGTTTCTATAAAAAAAACGCATGTTTAGACTAGCCTCGAATTCTTACATTGAGGGTAACTCAATGATATTTTTATACTTAAAATATAATTGGGGTAGTAAGGATCTGGATCTCACAACTGACTGAGTTTTCTTGTCTTTCTATTAAAACAAAACACAATTTATAACATAAACACTTTGTATAAGTATAGGTTATGTGCACATACCTTTTTCTTTACGTATAAAGTCCGATTTTTAAATGTACATTGTGCTGATATTAACTTAAAAATATCGTAAGCATTCATTTTCAATATATATTACCAAGCAATTACTCTAAACCTAAAACCACGTCCAATTATTATTAAAAAACACGTGTGAGTCCAGACTCACCAGTCCACAACAAACAACACCAAACTGGCAATTTATGACATTGACAGCCCGAGGGTTGGACGGTTTGTTTCAAATTGATAAAATATCGATATTACCGTTTTACTAAATTTACGATTTGATTTTATTTTGCGCCCAATATAATTGGGTGTTATTATTTGGAGTTTTTACAAATATAGTTTAGCAAATATATCCCAAAAAATAGTAATAAAGCTACAAAAATTGGAATAAATTTTCAGAACACTATTAAAAATGAACAATGAAAAGTTCTCATTGATTGCGCTCATAACAAAATGAAATATTAAGATTCATCATCATCTTCCGAGCGTCTGTCCCAGTTGCGTCTCGCGACGCCCGGGATCTGCTTTCCTACATTTTCTCCTCCCCTCGTCGTCGGCATCCCCTGTAGTGAGACCTCCTAGTCTGTCCTATCTTGGCTGTCTGTATGCTTAGAACTTTAAATTCGATGTTCGATGTTATTTTGTATTGATAGATAGAGTTATTCATAAGGAAGGATTTTATGTATAATTTGTTAAGTTTTTGTATTCATTGACTAAATTATAAAGATATTTGTTTGGGGTGTCGGAAAGTCGGGTTCCGAACCGGTGGTGTTCAAGTTAGTAATGTATCTTTAGTTATACTAGATAAAAAAAAAATGTTGGGACAACTCACACAACGCCATCTGATTCCAAACTAAGCAGAGATTGTACTATGGTAACCAGATAACTGATAAACATACTTATATATTTCTAAATACATACATATTATAGATAAATAACACCCAGACACAGAATAAATGATCGTGCTTATCACACAAAGTTTTATCCTATACGGTGAAATGTGGGCGTATAGTATGCCTCTGCCCACTCCTTCGGGGATAGGAGATAAAGGCGTAACAGTATGTATGTAATATGTCAAATCGGCCATCATAGCGTGCCGCTAGTTTATTGTATCACCATTTTGTAAGCACCGTTGAAATAGTCTATACAAAATAAAAACAATTTATTTAAACACAAATTCCTATTACTTTATCAATTAAGTTTTAAAAATTCCAACTTGTTTTCTATACCTATGTACGCTCTTATATCAGAAATAGTTTGACTGATTAAACTCTCGTGATTTTAACAGACCCTTGCTCCAAACCCTGAAAATTTTGCTATGCACACAGAATAACTGCGATCCATTACTTTTGTGTGCACCCAGCCACCGCGCCGTTTCCAATAATTATCTCACACCCACTCCCATCATCACTACATAATAAAACAAAGTAGTTTTTCGCTGTCTGTCCCTATGTATGCTTAGATCTTTAAAACTACGCAACGAATTTTAAAGCATTTTCTTTAATAGTTAGAGTGATTCATAGGGAAGGTTTTTATGTATAATTTGTTAAGTTTTTGCATACATTAACTTAATTATAACGATATATGATGGAGGCGTCGAGAAAAATGAGCCGTCTGGGAGCTTTAAACGAAAATGCTGCCTAAACCCTTTGAAATATAACAAAACAATGTATCATGAAATTGTGTATTTAATATAGGTTTACAAAAAAGTTTATCTCTTAAGGATAACATACTATATCCATTTTAATACCTAAAAACAGCAATTATAAAGCGGTAATTTGAAGGCTATTTACACAAATACATTATTAATCCTTATCATTTTTAATATTTTAGTTGGCTTCAGCATTTTATGAAGATTATTTTGGCCCTTTCCACCTTCCAAATTGAATGAATATCTTAGGAGATATGAAAAAATAAATGCGCAAAGTAATTAATTTCGTGTAACCAAATTCGACTGTGCCGTGCGGGCGTACTGGAGAGCGGAGAAGTAATCAACAAATTTGGAAAATGTTCATACATTATTTTTAAATTAATTAACGACGGGATTAAATGGGTGCCACGGGGTTCGAAGTAGCTTATAAATTAAACAGCGGGTCATCAAGTGCATGAAGCATAGACCATACACTTACAACTCGACTGAAATATAAAAATAAACGTTTAGCTATAATGATGTATTTTTTTTTACTACTAGGGTAACTATTTCTTTGTAAGCGAGTTGGCTAAAAACGGGCTTGGTGTGAGGTCTTCAAATAGTATCTGACGCGTTACCAACGTCCAACTTACCATTGGATTTGGTAGAAATGATAGAAAATTTTATATTTTACTTTTTTATGGTTTAGTAAAATTAATAGTTCATAAACATTGGAACTCATTTAAATATTTCTACAGTTCCTCTATTTAATATAATAATTTCATAGTATTAAATAATAACTCATTTAAACTTAGTAAGAGTAGTACATATATGTTTAGGCTTGGTAATACCACAGTATAAAGAGTAAACCCATCAGTAGCGTTACGCCTTTGAAGTTGACAAAAATGCCAGCAACGTCTAGACAGTGATGCTTGTAGGATTGTCACAAGTATACAAGGCACACGGAAGAAGGTAAAAAAAAAATCCTGTCGAATCGATAGTTTTTTTTATGAGAAAGTGTTTACGAAATGACTGCCGCGTCGTAGATATAAAGTTATCATGTAATATAATTTTATATCTACGAAAAAGTTATATAATTCATGGGGTTTCTCGTATCCAATATGGCCGTCGAGCATTTTTTTTTTATTGGGACTAATCCCACCCACAATCCCATTACTGTGACTCCTGTAAACCAGGATCTACAGCAATGACCAAAACCACCAGAAAAGTTACACCGAGGTCGATCTCGGTGATGTCCCAGGAGAAGTTAGCATGTCTTGGAACCCGCAACGAAATTAATCAGAAGATAATGTGAGGAAGTAAGAAAAGAACGTAATGCCTCTTCCCTCCTTTGCAAAGCGGGAGACCTGGAAAGCAACTAGGTGTAAATCCTATAGAAATAGGGAAGCACCACGGTAATAGTATATTACGGGTCCTATGTGAGCTATGTTTGATTCCAGTAATATGTATGACAGTAACGTTTAAAAGCACGAAAATTTACCCTCGATGCCACGAGATCCGTATAGTAAACTACTTCCGACGTTACTTGTAAACAATTAAGCATACTATATCGCTCATTTAGCCAAATGCTACACTCCCAAAGTATATAATGGGCGGTCTGATCATATTTGGCGTCAGCAGTTGAACACTGACAGAACGGTGACTCAACCAGCTTAAACGAATGTAATTTGCTCCTAAAGTTACCATGTCCCGTAAAAAATTGAGCAACACAGTGATCAACCTCCAGCCAGGACGAATGTTCGCGTTCACGAACGTCTGGAAAAAACTGGAAGAGGTGGCGCCCTTTGATGGAAGTGTTCCAACGCAGCTGCCATTCGTCTAAAAGTTCTTCACGTACATTATCACGATACAGTCTAGCAATTCTATGGCGATCTCTTTCTAACAAAAACCTATCATCCATGCCATCCTTAGCCGAATAGTATAAAGCCGCGCATCTCTGAATTTCGAGATCAACTGGGAGGACCCCTGCCATCACCGGCAGAGCCTCCGTGCTAACCGTCCTGTAGGCCTTACATAAAAATATCAATGCAAGGCGTTGACTTTGCAGTAACTTTAAACGTGCAGCACCAATAGTAGCATTATCTGCCCATACCGGCGCCCCGTAACACATACATCCTAGATAAGTGGCCCCGTAAACGACCTTCAGTGTTTTGAACGAAAGTCCCCATGTAGCAGTAGATATTCTCGACAACGCATAAAAGCTATTTTTAGCCTTTTCACCTACAGTTTTTATGTGCTCAACGAATGCAAAATTTCTCTCTAAAATCAATCCTAAATAACAAACCGAAGTTTTATTTTTAATGTAAACGTTATTGAATTTAATGCGCGGTGGTACTTTCAAACTTCCTTTTAAAAGCAACTGAAATGTTTTGTAGGGTGCAAAAAATAACCTGTTTCGTACGCCCCACTCCGCAACGATGCGCAAACACGTGTGGGCCAAGCTCTCGAGTCCCGCGCGAGTATTCGACTGAACGAGCAACATAACGTCATCGGCGTATCCTGTCATTGAACAGCCCTCCGGTAATGGTAAACTGAAAAAGTCATCAAATCCTAAGTTCCACAAGTGTGGGCCTAGCACAGACCCCTGAGGACAGTCTATTGTTAACGTTTTGGTGGCAGAATAATGTCCTAATTTTAAAGTTGTTGTACCTTGTGAAAAATATGAATAAATAAGAGAGCAAATATTTCTATAACAACCGCGAGACTTTAATTTCATTATTAGCATTGGCCACCAAGCGTTATCGAAAGCCCCGGAAATATCTAGGAAGATGGCCAGCACATATTGAGAAACCGATGAAGTGACAGTCTATCGCACTGATATCGCTGCGTCAATAGTAGATTTTCCTACTGTAAATCCAAATTGATTTTCGTGAAATTTAATACCGCCCGGCAGGAGCCGGGGTACTATGAGACGCTCTAAAAGCTTTCCCAAGGAGGGCAACAATGTGATCGGTCGGTACGACTTAGGGTCATCTGGCGGCTTGTCGCCTTTTTTAGGAATAATCCGAATATAGCCTCATCAGCAAAAACATTTAATATTATTTCCCCCGACAGCTTGCAAGCCTCCTTTATCATTTTGTTAGATATTTTATCGTCACCCGACGCCTTACCTATGGACAACGACCTAACAATTTCGAGGAACTCATCAGAAGTTGGTAGGTCTGACTGGGGTGAGTATGGTGGCTCAAGAGCCCACTGTCTTATCTGTCGGTGATAATCACTATCGTTCTTCGAGCAGTCGTCGGGTATAAGAGAATCCAAGAGGTAATCCGCGGTTTCCTTCAGACCTATAGTATGCGAGTTGTTAATTTTGATATTTCGTACATAGGTTCAACAGTTCAACAGAACGGTTAGCCCTAAACTCATGGTATATAGGCGACCACGGACCCTCAGCTTCCAGCCCATGCACTAGTTGACGTAGCAAATTACCCTTTGATTTTTCAACAGCCGCCCTGTAATGGGACCTGGCAACTCTAAGAGCAAGTAAAGCGCTATTGTTTTCCGCACCGGCACTAATTTTATGCTTTTTAAAATAATTTAATTTTCTACGAGCTCTCCGGAAACGCCTTCGAAGCTCAGCCAAACGATCACTCCACCAATCGCATCTCCAGGTGTTGTTAATAGATCCACGACCAATGGCCACGTCGGCACAGTAGGTAAAAGTTTCTGACATTAACGAAGCACTCTCTTCGACAGACAGGTTACCACGACCAAAATCTTTAGCGTGAGCCGCAAACAGAGAACCAAAGAGCTCCCAGTTTGCGCCCTTTGAAATTACAATTAGTACTTTGCGCCTCTCGTGCATCACCGGGTAAGAGCTTGTAAACGATTAGACGATGGTTACTACAGGACGCATCCGGGAGGACACGCCATACGCGACACGTCGCCGCGTGAAAGCGTCACGTCAATAGAAGACTCACCCATAGGGCCGCAAAAAGTAGGTGGTGCATTGGGACAATTGTGTATAGATAAATTCATTTCTGCAATGAATTCTTCGACGGCACAGCGCCGGTCTCTATCGAATACACGTAGTTTGTCATACCATAATGTAGAAGAGGCATTGACATCAGCGTCTATGATTATTCTTTGACCCGCAAGAGACTGCAGGACGTGACGAAGATGGTGTAAGTGAGGATCGATATGATGTGAATATTGAAAGTAGCAGCTCACAAAAAACACCCTATAGGCCGAGGAAGTAACCTCAGCAACAGCACAATGAGATGTCATGAGGTTGCTCAAAGATGTTACAGTAAAATTTGTACTAGAAACATAAATCCCAGCTCGTGCCTTGGCATGTAATTGTACCACTCTGTTACGCAGGTGGGCGCTCTGATATTGTTCCTGTAAGAGGACAATGTCTAATTTGTTCTCTATTACTAGGTGGTCCAGTTCTGCCGTGGCTGCCCTATCGTTGTGTAAATTAAGCTGTCCTATAATTAGATTTTTCATGTTCCAAGATTTTTTTTTTATTAAATGTAACAACTACAGGTAGTTTGTGCTCAGAATGAGCTGCTGCAGCCTATGCTTATAGGTATGACACTCCCGAGAGTCGCAACGGTGGTCATGGGGCTTTTTAAACCTTTTGCAGGTTATACAGATGGGTTTAAAATCAGGACTGTCTTTATGTGGACATGCTCGTGTATCACGTTCCTCGCCGCAATTAGCACAGCTGGGTGACTTGCTGGTACAAAATTTGTGAACATGACCGTATTGTAGACAGTTCATACAACGCACTACCTCGAGGTCATCGATAAATCTACAAGTGGCTCAATCAATAAATAATTTATCCTTCGTGGTCACCAAATGATTCCGGATCTCCGGCTCCAGCTCCAAACCCACCCACGAACGACCGTTAGCTAAACGACGCCTACGCACTATTTTGGAATTCTTAATAAAGTCCTCCTCGCTAATTTTTAATTCGTCCTTAATATAAGGCTATATAAGGCTCTAATAAAGTCATGGTCTTCCATAGACCCAGGAACATCTTTAACCAGGATTCGCGGTTTTCGACCCTTGGGTTTTTCTAAGTGCAAGCCCGCCGATTTGATTGCGTCCACTGACTCCAACTTCTTGAGTTGGCTTTCGCTCGCAACACGAAGTACTACACCCGATTTCGCGGTATTTTAATTCCTACAATTTGGAAGCCATCGTCACTGGGCTTGATAGCTTTCATAAGTGCCTAGTGCATAAGCCTGTTTAGTCGCGGACGCCGTTGTGAACTCGCCGGTTGAACGATTAGGCGCGGGGTAAGCCACCAAACAGGGTCGGGCTGGAAGAGCCTTCACTGCTGCTGGGGCGGGGGCCGATTTAAGGTAACCTTAGTTTATCAAAAAAATCTAAAAAATCTTACCGATTGATAAATAGCAACATTTCCGCGATTAACGACAATAAAACCAAGTTTCACTTAAGTGTTACCGAAACACAATCACTAAAATATCATATAAACCAATTCACGTGCTGGGAATACAAAGTTAAACCAAAGAAAAATTATTAAGATTACGGAGCGATCGCACAGACCCGCTTGCTCAACAAGAGCGAGAGGGAAGAGTAAGTAGTACATATATGTTTAGGCTTGGTAATACCACAGTATAAAGAGTAAACCCATCAGTAGCGTTACGCCTTTGAAGGTGACAAAAATGCCAACAACGTCTAGACAGTGATGCTTGTAGGATTGTCACAAGTATACAAGGCACACGGAAGAAGGTAAAAAAAAAATCCTGTCGAATCGATAGTTTTTTTTTATGAGAAAGTGTTTACAAAATGACTGCCGCGTCGTAGATATAAAATTATCATGTTGGGTACATTTATTTTTCATGGGGTTTCTCGTATCCAATATGGAAGTCGAGCCGTTGTCATAAAATTTCTTGTTGGCTATCTTATAATTAGTTTTGATTTTATGGTATGCTGAGTATGAATTTCGTGTTAATTTTGCAATCCAATAAAGTCACCGCGCCAGCTGTCATAAAATTTCATGTAGGGTATCGCATAAAAGTAATATGGTATGCGGAGCTCACATGTGGGATTATAACCATACTCTATACTGTGTTATCCTGTGTAAAGTGTATGCAAGTTTTTCGTCATAATTAATATTTAAACTTGTTCAAAGTGTATCCAATCATTCTTTTGTTGAAAAACAACAGTCATTTTAAGACCAGTTAGTCATAAACCGAAAATATTTGTCAATGTCAAACAGAATCTGTTATTTCTTTTCTTAGACTGTTCTTCGGGGCGGAGACAAAATCAAAAAACAAAAATCATACAACAATAATCATCGCAAATGTCGGCTTACCTTTGTTTGAATTCCCAGTTCCTATCCCCAGCTCCCATTTCTCATTCCTAGTGCTCATCCCCAATTCCCATTCCTGCTTCATTCACCCATTCCCTTGATTTTTTTTATAACGGCACAGCGGCCATTCACCATTTGCCAGCGCACCAGTAGAAGCGCTCGTGGCCGCGCAGACTCAGTGTTCTGTAAAAGCAACTTTCACTATGGCTGGGTAAATGGGTGACCACTTTGTGGCATTTACATTTGCGAGCGTTTCCGTGCTTTTGAAGGCACGTTAAGCCGTTGGTCCTGGTTGCCAGTAACATGGCAGTCGTTAAGCCCAGTTAAAGGCCCAATGGGCGGCTTGAAAAAAATTAAAACAGCAGGTCGCCACATCCTGCTCTTGTCCATTTCAACACGGCAATGGTCTCGCCACTTGTTACGTGGGACAAAAGTGCATACGGTGAATAGTGGGCGTATAGTAGGTATGCCTCTGCCTACCCCTACGGGTATAAAGGCGTGACAACATGTTTGTATGTATGGCACAGCGGTCATTATTGATTGCAAAATTAACATGAAATTCGTACACGGTATTGTACCAACGGTAGGTCAGATGACACCTTTTACAAAAGCAGAAACAAAAGTACTTCCAACACGTAACACACGTGTGATGTAGATTCCAAGAAAAGATATGCACGATCTTTGGGTTTAATTTTTATTTTTTTCTTACAGTAAATTAGGTAGATTTGATCAATCGTTCAAGCAATTTGTCCTGTGTTCTGTTAAGTCATGGTCACTTATTTAGAAAGGAATACACTACCACCGTGAGCCCAATATTTTGACCGTAGTTCACAATCTAATTATAAGTATAAGGTCTTTGGCATAAAGAGAACCAACATCCATTTATAACAAGTTCAGTCTTCATTGCTAAGGTCCAAAGTATTACAGACCTGAGTTTTCGATATTAATTTCAAAGTCAATTATGTTCATCTATTCCTGATATACATCGAAGTAATCCTATAAGGTTCAGTTTCACCTTTTAAGGTACGTACGTTATCTTAATAAAAACAATGTAACTTTGCTAAGCGCCATCTACCGGCACTTAGCAAAGTTACATTTAGAAAGAGGTGGATTAATTATCCAATTAACATGACCTTTGACCTCAAGAATCAGTTCACGATCACAAGTAGGTATCTAGTCCTGTTTAGGCTCTTCACAAGTCAATATACTAAATAGGTATCGGTAGATCTAGTAAAGCTGAGGTCCCTACTAATATTACTGCTTACGAGTATGAGCGCCGTGATAGAATGATAATTGCAGAGACTTGCATAAGGTAGCAGGTAGCAGAGGTATACAATACGCCCATTGCCGTGTTGAAATGGACATGCGCAGACTGTGGCGACCTGCTGTGGAAATTTTTCAAGCCGCCCACACGGCCTTCAACCAGGCTTAACGACTAGCATTTTACTGGCAACCGGGACCAACGGCTTTCCATAGCACGAAAACGCTCGCAAATGTAAATCCACAAAGTGGTCACCCATTCAAGGACCACTTATAGCGAATGTTGCTTAACGCAGTGATCGTTAATAGAACACTGAGTCAGCGGGGCCACGAGTGCTTCTTCTTAGTTAGAAAAGTAATTTATATGTTTGAAATTGTTCAAACGTTTCATCATACAAATTAGGTTATCGTAGTCTGCATCTGCACTGAAAATAGGCCTTCGTTAATAATATTGAGGTGATTAGCTTGGCCACGCTGGTCAAACGGGTTGATACCGGGGTTAGCTTCGAATTCTCCCTCTTTTCGCCATGTTCATCTTCTTATTCTTCTTTTTGGACTTTGTCGGCTTAAGCAATGCCAGGATCCAGTAATTTGAATATTTCTTGTTATATAGGTAAATTTAGGTTTCATATTTAAACTTTAAAAGCATGAATCTTCTTAATTCATAATAAGTAAATTATTCTTGTAGTTATTAGCGTATTCATATTTAGGTTTGTTTAAAGTTCTACTGCATTAAAATAATGGTAAAATTTACTGCATTTTTATGTGGATTTTGGAAGGTAACAGAAAAGGCCGCGTTCTACTGAGTTATCCAATTTCACAATACTTGTGCACGTAGTGGAATCTTTTATGTGTAAAAAAGCCTATCATTTTTACACATAAATATACGAAAATACACTTGTTTTGAAAAATTAATAACGGAGTAGCGACCGCTTCCTCCGCTGTTTGGTAGTCAACAGTGCACTGCACCATTTCAAGGAGTCGAGTCTGCTATTTCAATCTTGTCGAAATAGAATCGAAATCGTCGTCAATAGAAAGCCTCCGCTACAATTTTGACAGTTTTTCGTAGTCTACTATTACAATCGTACTCCAAAAGGTTCTTTTTCATTTCTTCTATCAGTCGGCCGATAGAATTCTACTAACACGTACCGCGCCAGTGGCCGCTAGTCAGTTGCATTTTTGATATTCTACTAACATTTTGATAGCTAAAAACAGCGATTCTGGTTCTAATCTATGATTCTAGGGCTTGTCGATAGTAGAGTCGGCCTCCTGGATGCTTGCTTACAGATCAATTGCTCAATAGCTCAAACTTACCTACACCATAATTAGCAAATACTTAGTAAAATTATGAAAGTAGTATAATCAGCGAAATTGTGGGTTTACTTGGTGACGCATTTAGTACTGCATGCGATTGCTGTTTCTGAGGTCTCACCTTCGACCCCGGGTTAGAACAAATATTTGTGTGATCCGCAATGGTTATTATGCAATTTAAATGTTTTCTTTGTTAGTAAAATAAGTATGTATGTATGTATTTAGAAATAATATAATGTGGATTTATTTTTCATGAAATAAAGTGGGAGTTTAATTCGTGTCCTTGCCCATTTCAGGGGCATCACTTTAATCCGCTAAACTTCCGAACGTTTGCATCACAGTATATATTTGCAAATATCATGTTAGTTAAACAGAACTTACATTTATACAATAGACACAGTGACATACATTCGATAAATACTAGAACTAAGCATAAATTAATTGAAACGCATCATCGTTTACAAAAGGTTCACGACTCTTTTGCAGGAATTGGCGTATATAATAAAATTCCTTTAGACATTATGAACCTGCCGTTACATAAATTCAAGGCGGAAATTAAGACGCACCTCTTGAAAAGGGCTTATTACACAATTAATGATTATTTGAATGATAAAAATAAATAGAAATGAGTTGCTTGCTCTTCGCTCGAGCTATTTAGGATTCGAATGAATCTTGTGTTATATTATCTACTTGTCTTGAATCTGCATGCAGCTGTTATAGCAATTGTTACAAATAATATTATTTAAATTTAAGGCAAACTAAGTTTAGTCGACTGTTCTCACATAAATTCAAAGGAACTATGTAAGTGTAATTTTAATGAACACAACTTTTATTTTGTTCTTTTTTTTTGTATAAATTCATTACTAATAATTGGTCAAATATCATGTTAATCAAACTGTGTCAAATGGCGGTTAGAAAAGAGTGGCCATGAGTTTTATTGCCAGGTTCTTCCTCTGGCTCTACCTATTGCTTTGCGAATCTGGCAGTAAATGTAAATGTAGAAGCAGTAATCTTGACGTTCATAAGTGTTACTTTGTGACCTAAATGAATAAAGATTTTTGATTTTGATTTTGAACGCTCGATACTTATGAAATATACCACTTTATACGCCGTACGAGTAAGGCGACGACATTAAAGTTTTTAAAGGGTCGGCAGCGCGAGTGCTGTACCTCTGGTGTTGCAAACGTCCATAGGCTACGGTGACCACTCTCCATTAGGTGGACCATAAGGTTGTTTACCACCACAGTGGTATAAAAAAAACTATGCTATTTATTAACCACAGGCGCCTATACCAATAGGCAACATACTGTTTTTCATAATTATTTAGAAATATTTCAGTATATTTCACAGTCGTCTGGATCCTTTATAACGCAAGATTATCATTAATTTCATTCGTGGAGCAAAACGGAATGTCCCTTTGCATTTTGATATTCACACACATGTCCAAATAAATTAAATAATTCCATTATAATTATGTAAGTATTGTCTTGCAATTTACACATTCTTTTTATAAAAATAAATATTGTAGAAGATTTTTTGTTTTTTTTTTATACAGCGCCATCTAGCATAAAGTAACCTAATATAAGCTTGTGGTATGGGATCTAGATAACTGATAAACATACTTATTTTATTTTTAAATACATACATATTATACAAACACCCAAACTCTGAAACACACATTTGTGGATCACACAAATATTCGTTCCGACCCGGGAATAGAACCCGAGACCTCAATAGTAGTAGTCGCGGTATCCACTACCACTGCGCCACTGAGGTACTTACATTGACACATTGCAGCTAACCCAGCTTAATATAAAAAATATTAAGATGGGTCCGCTGCTTTTGTGTAACTAGGGGCGTAGCTTTACAGTTTTGTTAGGAAAAACACTAAAATGTTCTGAGACATCCTTTTGAGGAGTTATTGGGGCGGCCGACTTTAGACAGATAGGAAGAATCGTTGGGTTAGTCGATTCGAGTCTGGTATAAAATCCATAGGAATTTCCACACTATAAAAATGTTTTCGTCCAATTGTATAGCTTTAAGTACCATAAATGTCCTGTAGTTTTTAAATTCAATGTTTGTCTAATGCAACTCCTGGGGTTGCCAGTACCACACTCACTTTTTACCTACTTTCGTTTGTAGTTTTGTGTAACTTTTACCGAAACTTGGCTTCTAAATTTGTCGAGATTCTTTTTTTTTATTGTATTTTTTTTAATTAAAACTAAATGCTAAATGTATGTATGTAAATAAAAGTGGACTAAAGTATATTTACCTAAGTACCTAAAGCATTATTTTCACATTTTTCTTGACTTTCATAAGTGTTACTACGTGATCTATATGAATAAAGATTTTCATATCATTTCAAGTTTTATTAAATTATACAGAGGGTTTCAACTAAAAATAATACAAAGACTAATTGTCAATGGAATCACTGCGAGTTTATTTTATACTTTTATTACATTCAACTGTTATATGTCGCTGAGAATTCAAAACGCAGATTTTGTTAGAGACCTAAACTTAAAAATAACCGATATATTTTGTTCCGTACATTTTAGACAAAACAGTCAGTTTCAAAGATACTTATAGTACTAAGAGTTTTCCGACTATCTGATATGTTTCTAACCAACGCGACTATTGTCACGAAAACACGAGATTTCACGAGATTTTTATGTCCATTGCAGTTTTATAGCAACTTTAACTTGCGGTTGCAGTTTTAAACGGCAATGGAATGTAATTTTTTTTTGTAATCGAGTACTTTCGTGGCCATAGCTCTACTCAACTCGAATTGATTCCTTAATCACAATATATTCAACAACATCAAAACTTGTAAAGAGACCACTTTTTTAAATATCACTGAAACATCACCTTACTTATTGTATTAATGCAGAGTCGATTCGTTGTACATTGAATTCTTAATATCATATTGATTTGTGATTGTTTTAAGAGACTCGTGTAAAGTAGGATGATATTATTTTAATATAATTAAGATACTGATATAATTATTGTGGTAATACTGATTAAGTCCCTGCATTCATACAATAAATATTGACAAACATATTCCTTACACTAATATAAAGAAAAATCTGATTTGAAAATTAAGAACGCCCTTAACTAAAGAGTTTTTATTTCATATATAAAACTCAGGCTATTAACACAAGTGGGGTGATCTAAACTTTCAAATTAGACTTATTCATTGCTTCAGTGATGATTTAAAATCATTCCATAACCCTCATATCTACAACAGTAGTACTGTAAGTGTCTTCACCGACTCGGTGTAGCTTACAACAACTCTCCAGAGAAGCCTACCAGGTCCTATCGGCCCCACATCTAATCTTATTCGATCATTACACAATACTATAAATCATTTTTGTACACACCTTATCCCGGTCCTTTCAAAAGTATAACAAAACTCCTTTTAACTAAATTTAATACAATATCTTTCATCTTTGATCAACGATGGCAAACTATAACTTTTACTTATTAACACAATATTAGTTTAGGCATAATAAAACATTCCAAGTGATACTTACACTTGACGAAAATTTTCCTAAACATTTCAATCAAATATTTTTTAATTACAATAAATTATTAATTTAATATAAAATTTATCAAGTATGTAGAGTAAGTATCACTTAGAATAGAATACTTATAAGGAAAAAGAAAAAAATATCAATGCTAATAAAAACGCAGATCGTGCATACATTAAATTACAAAAAAGGAAAAAATCTAAACCTAAGTGTGTCAGCAAAAATACAATGAAGTAAATTAGAATTGCCACTTAATTAACTTTCACAATATAAATTGTATTTTTTCTTCTCGTAAAAAAATATTTCTGTATATAAAATGTGTCACCTGAGAATAACAAAGAACAGCGGTACACTTTTACTAAATAAATGAAACTAATTATCAAGTAAACTATAGTTTACTCTATACTTTAAGTACCGAGTACTTGTTACTAAATTACAGCACTCATTCCGCAGACAGAGAAACTAGCATGATAACTGCTCAATATAGACAAACACTCAACTTTGGGTTTTAATATTGCTTAGAAATTAAAGACTTTTAGTAGAAATGTCCCGCTGTCGAACTTTATCTGTAGATAAAAGTTACTTATAGCATAACTGTCAGTATATTGTATGTCATAGTATGTATATTGTAAATACTTTTCATTTATGTACTGTTATAGACGGGTTATCAACGACAATTGCTCGACCGGGGAATCGTATGTACTACTTAGTATATAATACTTATTATTTTTTATATAAAACGTTGTAAGTGCACTTTGAGTTACGGAACTATAATAATGTAACTATTATTGTAGGTAGAGCAGATTTTCCATGACACCTTTTACAAAAGCAGAAACAAAAGTACTTCCAACACGTACGTGTGATGTAGATTCCAAGAAAAGATATGCACGATCTTTGGGTTTAATTTTTATTTTTTTCTTACTGTAAATTAGGTAGATTTGATCAATCGTTCAAGCAATTTGTCCTGTGTTCTGTTAAGTCATGGTCACTTATTTAGAAAGGAATACACTACCACCGTGAGCCCAATATTTTGACCGTAGTTCACAATCTAATTATAAGTATAAGGTCTTTGGCATAAAGAGAACCAACATCCATTTATAACAAGTTCAGTCTTCATTGCTAAGGTCCAAAGTATTACAGACCTGAGTTTTCGATATTAATTTCAAAGTCAATTATGTTCATCTATTCCTGATATACATCGAAGTAATCCTATAAGGTTCAGTTTCACCTTTTAAGGTACGTACGTTATCTTAATAAAAACAATGTAACTTTGCTAAGCGCCATCTACCGGCACTTAGCAAAGTTACATTTAGAAAGAGGTGGATTAATTATCCAATTAACATGACCTTTGACCTCAAGAATCAGTTCACGATCACAAGTAGGTATCTAGTCCTGTTTAGGCTCTTCACAAGTCAATATACTAAATAGGTATCGGTAGATCTAGTAAAGCTGAGGTCCCTACTAATATTACTGCTTACGAGTATGAGCGCCGTGATAGAATGATAATTGCAGAGACTTGCATAAGGTAGCAGGTAGCAGAGGTATACAATACGCCCATTGCCGTGTTGAAATGGACAGGCGCAGACTGTGGCGACCTGCTGTGGAAATTTTTCAAGCCGCCCACACGGCCTTCAACCAGGCTTAACGACTACCATTTTACTGGCAACCGGGACCAACGGCTTTCCAAAGCACGAAAACGCTCCCAAATGTAAATCCACAAAGTGGTCACCCATTCAAGGACCACTTATAGCGAATGTTGCTTAACGCAGTGATCGTTAATTGAACACTGAGTCAGCGGGGCCACGAGTGCTTCTTCTTAGTTAGAAAAGTAATTTATATGTTTGAAATTGTTCAAACGTTTCATCATACAAATTAGGTTATCGTAGTCTGCATCTGCACTGAAAATAGGCCTTCGTTAATAATATTGAGGTGATTAGCTTGGCCACGCTGGTCAAACGGGTTGATACCGGGGTTAGCTTCGAATTCTCCCTCTTTTCGCCATGTTCATCTTCTTATTCTTCTTTTTGGACTTTGTCGGCTTAAGCAATGCCAGGATCCAGTAATTTGAATATTTCTTGTTATATAGGTAAATTTAGGTTTCATATTTAAACTTTAAAAGCATGAATCTTCTTAATTCATAATAAGTAAATTATTCTTGTAGTTATTAGCGTATTCATATTTAGGTTTGTTTAAAGTTCTACTGCATTAAAATAATGGTAAAATTTACTGCATTTTTATGTGGATTTTGGAAGGTAACAGAAAAGGCCGCGTTCTACTGAGTTATCCAATTTCACAATACTTGTGCACGTAGTGGAATCTTTTATGTGTAAAAAAGCCTATCATTTTTACACATAAATATACGAAAATACACTTGTTTTGAAAAATTAATAACGGAGTAGCGACCGCTTCCTCCGCTGTTCGGTAGTCAACAGTGCACTGCACCATTTCAAGGAGTCGAGTCTGCTATTTCAATCTTGTCGAAATAGAATCGAAATCGTCGTCAATAGAAAGCCTCCGCTACAATTTTGACAGTTTTTCGTAGTCTACTATTACAATCGTACTCCAAAAGACTTCTATCAGTCGGCCGATAGAATTCTACTAACACGTACCGCGCCAGTGGCCGCTAGTCAGTTGCATTTTTGATATTCTACTAACATTTTGATAGCTAAAAACAGCGATTCTGGTTCTAATCTATGATTCTAGGGCTTGTCGATAGTAGAGTCGGCCTCCTGGATGCTTGCTTACAGATCAATTGCTCAATAGCTCAAACTTACCTACACCATAATTAGCAAATACTTAGTAAAATTATGAAAGTAGTATAATCAGCGAAATTGTGGGTTTACTTGGTGACGCATTTAGTACTGCATGCGATTGCTGTTCCTGAGGTCTCACCTTCGATCCCGGGTTAGAACAAATATTTGTGTGATCCGCAATGGTTATTATGCAATTTAAATGTTTTCTTTGTTAGTAAAATAAGTATGTATGTATGTATTTAGAAATAATATAATGTGGATTTATTTTTCATGAAATAAAGTGGGAGTTTAATTCGTGTCCTTGCCCATTTCAGGGGCATCACTTTAATCCGCTAAACTTCCGAACGTTTGCATCACAGTATATATTTGCAAATATCATGTTAGTTAAACAGAACTTACATTTATACAATAGACACAGTGACATACATTCGATAAATACTAGAACTAAGCATAAATTAATTGAAACGCATCATCGTTTACAAAAGGTTCACGACTCTTTTGCAGGAATTGGCGTATATAATAAAATTCCTTTAGACATTATGAACCTGCCGTTACATAAATTCAAGGCGGAAATTAAGACGCACCTCTTGAAAAGGGCTTATTACACAATTAATGATTATTTGAATGATAAAAATAAATAGAAATGAGTTGCTTGCTCTTCGCTCGAGCTATTTAGGATTCGAATGAATCTTGTGTTATATTATCTACTTGTCTTGAATCTGCATGCAGCTGTTATAGCAATTGTTACAAATAATATTATTTAAATTTAAGGCAAACTAAGTTTAGTCGACTGTTCTCACATAAATTCAAAGGAACTATGTAAGTGTAATTTTAATGAACACAACTTTTATTTTGTTCTTTTTTTTTGTATAAATTCATTACTAATAATTGGTCAAATATCATGTTAATCAAACTGTGTCAAATGGCGGTTAGAAAAGAGTGGCCATGAGTTTTATTGCCAGGTTCTTCCTCTGGCTCTACCTATTGCTTTGCGAATCTGGCAGTAAATGTAAATGTAGAAGCAGTAATCTTGACGTTCATAAGTGTTACTTTGTGACCTAAATGAATAAAGATTTTTGATTTTGATTTTGAACGCTCGATACTTATGAAATATACCACTTTATACGCCGTACGAGTAAGGCGACGACATTAAAGTTTTTAAAGGGTCGGCAGCGCGAGTGCTGTACCTCTGGTGTTGCAAACGTCCATAGGCTACGGTGACCACTCTCCATTAGGTGGACCATAAGGTTGTTTACCACCACAGTGGTATAAAAAAAACTATGCTATTTATTAACCACAGGCGCCTATACCAATAGGCAACATACTGTTTTTCATAATTATTTAGAAATATTTCAGTATATTTCACAGTCGTCTGGATCCTTTATAACGCAAGATTATCATTAATTTCATTCGTGGAGCAAAACGGAATGTCCCTTTGCATTTTGATATTCACACACATGTCCAAATAATTTAAATAATTCCATTATAATTATGTAAGTATTGTCGTGCAATTTACACATTCTTTTTATAAAAATAAATATTGTAGAAGATTTTTTTCCTTTTTTTTTATACAGCGCCATCTAGCATAAAGTAACCTAATATAAGCTTGTGGTATGGGATCTAGATAACTGATAAACATACTTATTTTATTTTTAAATACATACATATTATACAAACACCCAAACTCTGAAACACACATTTGTGGATCACACAAATATTCGTTCCGACCCGGGAATAGAACCCGAGACCTCAATAGTAGTAGTCGCGGTATCCACTACCACTGCGCCACTGAGGTACTTACATTGACACATTGCAGCTAACCCAGCTTAATATAAAAAATATTAAGATGGGTCCGCTGCTTTTGTGTAACTAGGGGCGTAGCTTTACAGTTTTGTTAGGAAAAACACTAAAATGTTCTGAGACATCCTTTTGAGGAGTTATTGGGGCGGCCGACTTTAGACAGATAGGAAGAATCGTTGGGTTAGTCGATTCGAGTCTGGTATAAAATCCATAGGAATTTCCACACTATAAAAATGTTTTCGTCCAATTGTATAGCTTTAAGTACCATAAATGTCCTATAGTTTTTGAATTCAATGTTTGTCTAATGCAACTCCTGGGGTTGCCAGTACCACACTCACTTTTTACCTACTTTCGTTTGTAGTTTTGTGTAACTTTTACCGAAACTTGGCTTCTAAATTTGTCGAGATTCTTTTTTTTTATTGTATTTTTTTTAATTAAAACTAAATGCTAAATGTATGTATGTAAATAAAAGTGGACTAAAGTATATTTACCTAAGTACCTAAAGCATTATTTTCACATTTTTCTTGACTTTCATAAGTGTTACTACGTGACCTATATGAATAAAGATTTTCATATCATTTCAAGTTTTATTAAATTATACAGAGGGTTTCAACTAAAAATAATACAAAGACTAATTGTCAATGGAATCACTGCGAGTTTATTTTATACTTTTATTACATTCAACTGTTATATGTCGCTGAGAATTCAAAACGCAGATTTTGTTAGAGACCTAAACTTAAAAATAACCGATATATTTTGTTCCGTACATTTTAGACAAAACAGTCAGTTTCAAAGATACTTATAGTACTAAGAGTTTTCCGACTATCTGATATGTTTCTAACCAACGCGACTATTGTCACGAAAACACGAGATTTCACGAGATTTTTATGTCCATTGCAGTTTTATAGCAACTTTAACTTGCGGTTGCAGTTTTAAACGGCAATGGAATGTAATTTTTTTTTGTAATCGAGTACTTTCGTGGCCATAGCTCTACTCAACTCGAATTGATTCCTTAATCACAATATATTCAACAACATCAAAACTTGTAAAGAGACCACTTTTTTAAATATCACTGAAACATCACCTTACTTATTGTATTAATGCAGAGTCGATTCGTTGTACATTGAATTCTTAATATCATATTGATTTGTGATTGTTTTAAGAGACTCGTGTAAAGTAGGATGAAATTATTTTAATATAATTAAGATACTGATATAATTATTGTGGTAATACTGATTAAGTCCCTGCATTCATACAATAAATATTGACAAACATATTCCTTACACTAATATAAAGAAAAATCTGATTTGAAAATTAAGAACGCCCTTAACTAAAGAGTTTTTATTTCAGATATAAAACTCAGGCTATTAACACAAGTGGGGTGATCTAAACTTTCAAATTAGACTTATTCATTGCTTCAGTGATGATTTAAAATCATTCCATAACCCTCATATCTACAACAGTAGTACTGTAAGTGTCTTCACCGACTCGGTGTAGCTTACAACAACTCTTCAGAGAAGCCTACCAGGTCCTATCGGCCCCACATCTAATCTTATTCGATCATTACACAATACTATAAATCATTTTTGTACACACCTTATCCCGGTCCTTTCAAAAGTATAACAAAACTCCTTTTAACTAAATTTAATACAATATCTTTCATCTTTGATCAACGATGGCAAACTATAACTTTTACTTATTAACACAATATTAGTTTAGGCATAATAAAACATTCCAAGTGATACTTACACTTGACGAAAATTTTCCTAAACATTTCAATCAAATATTTTTTAATTACAATAAATTATTAATTTAATATAAAATTTATCAAGTATCTAGAGTAAGTATCACTTAGAATAGAATACTTATAAGGAAAAAGAAAAAATTATCAATGCTAATAAAAACGCAGATCGTGCATACATTAAATTACAAAAAAGGAAAAAATCTAAACCTAAGTGTGTCAGCAAAAATACAATGAAGTAAATTAGAATTGCCACTTAATTAACTTTCACAATATAAATTGTATTTTTTATTCTCGTAAAAAAATATTTCTGTATATAAAATGTGTCACCTGAGAATAACAAAGAACAGCGGTACACTTTTACTAAATAAATGAAACTAATTATCAAGTAAACTATAGTTTACTCTATACTTTAAGTACCGAGTACTTGTTACTAAATTACAGCACTCATTCCGCAGACAGAGAAACTAGCATGATAACAATATAGACAAACACTCAACTTTGGGTTTTAATATTGCTTAGAAATTAAAGACTTTTAGTAGAAATGTCCCGCTGTCGAACTTTATCTGTAGATAAAACTTACTTATAGCATAACTGTCAGTATATTGTATGTCATAGTATGTATATTGTAAATACTTTTCATTTATGTACTGTTATAGACGGGTTATCAACGACAATTGCTCGACCGGGGAATCGTATGTACTACTTAGTATATAATACTTATTATTTTTTATATAAAACGTTGTAAGTGCACTTTGAGTTACGGAACTATAATAATGTAACTATTATTGTAGGTAGAGCAGATTTTCCATTGGTATAATATGATTGTAAATTGTAATGATCATTTTTACTATTATTATATACAAAATATAGTAATAGTAAAAGTAATATACCTTTAATGACGACGAGAATCGACAGCTAATGACCAAATGCGACTAAATATTGTCAATGTTTGGCACTAAGACAATTACGAAATCCGAAACATTAAGAAAATTAAAATGTACAGAATCTCGAAATTTTTTTTTTGTCGAAAATGTTAAATTGAAATTAAAAATTTAAATGAAAAAGAAACACGAACCGATGGTAATAGTTTATAAAGTTATATAAAATTATAATTGACATTAAAACTCACAAAATCTGCTAGCTTATTGATAAGTCATAATTATATATAAATGTAACTATTATAGTGAGGTATTGTGGCGAATTGGAAACTATTGCTATTACTGTTATTAATATTATAATTATTATTACGTTTAAAGTGGAAGATACTGATATAAATATTAAAGCTATTGACTTAAGAATACATCGACTCATGTCCCTTATACTAAACCACTAAAAGTTTGTTAGCATTTATGACTAATCTGTGAGTCGTTTTGTAATATGTCGATTTATTCTTAAAAAAATGCGTGATATTTCACCGATCGAGCAATCTCTAAATTATTATTTTATAAATAACTATTGTAACATCTGGGTCCGCCATTATTTTATTTAAAATAAAGACGGATATACTATTGCATTTTAAACATGGAAATGGTTTAACAAAAAATGTATGTATGGGAAAATACTATGTAACAAGTGTTATAATCTTGTTTGTAATTTACAATATAATTAGATAAATATAAACATTGTAGTGACTGTTTGTTGTATTTAAATTCATAAGGAAAATCAACTCATTTTTTGAGACCTTCTCACATTCTAAATTAATACATTTAAAGTTAAATTATATAATTGGATGTAATACTTAAAATAAGGAAGTAATACTTACAATGCAAGCATGTAATATTCTTAAAAACAGTTTTGTGAAATGGTTTGTGAACATGTATTAATCAGGTGAGAAATTTTACAAAAACATTTATGTTAATTTTGCCGAAGTTTAAATTCAGTTACCTGCCCATCTATAAGATTAGGTAAATATCATAACTCCGTGTATACTTTATTCTAATGACAGTAATGGAAAACCATATTATATCATTTTAATGTTTGCGAAAATCTTTGTATTCCAATATCAGGTTCATATTGTAATAAAATTCAGTACTTAAGGACATCTGAAAAAAAAAATTGTTAATATACTTACGGTACTCTGCAATGATCTTTGGAGGCATTACATAAATATATTTAACAAATAGCACAAAATTTCTATGATTAAATGTCAGAAATCTTTGATACTGCTCATCAAAAATGTTAAGAGTACTTTCTTGTTATTTTCTGGAAGAAGAGCATAACAATTGCACTTCATGTATGTGTAACTCCTTGCAGTACACCTCCAAATGACCATACCGAAGTACGAAAAATCTTATTTGTTTATCTACTGTAGGCTATTGTTAAAATTGTACTGTATAGAAGGCATCCCGTTGTTGACTATTTTGTGCATTACGCTAATTAGTAACTCAGCAATGATATAAAATTATTTCTTTAAACTTAACGTAGTTAACTGGCGGAGAAGCGAAAATAATAATTTTAAGAATTAAAGTTATTTATAGTTTAAGTATTAAAAAGATTTTCTCACTTTTATCTTACTATTAAAAAATGCAGTATTTTGGTATAAATTGCAAAATATACTTTTAATTATCGTTTCGCTGTAGGCTTTAAATGATTTTGATCAACATACATTTACGTTTTGTTTTGAAATTTATGCTGCGATTTATTATTTTTTGACGACACATTTTTCAAACATAACACAATTTTTTACAAAAATAATAAGACCTAACAACAATCACCAACGGCTGTCTCCAATATCGATGTAGTACGCAGCGGTCAACTGAGATCAATTTAGAAAAATATTTCCAAAAAATTTAACCACACAAAAAAGAGGATGTAAAAATCCAATATCCTAACGAAGCAATCAACAATAAGCTCAATAAACAGCCAAACTGATAAAAAATAATTGCACTGCGAAAACAATAAACACGGACATTTTAATAACTTTACGGAGACTAAGTCTAAGTTTTACTATTAATAAATCCATTATTAGAATATATAAAAATCCTTTCCATTAATGATTTTATCTATTTACTATTTAATTATAATATCACGAGGCTTCTATTCCCGAACGATGCCACGATACTTCAGTAATGTATGTAATCGTTAACTTATATTTACAATTCAAACTACCCGCTTGATTTTTCGTTTTAAGCTCCAGCTAAATGATCAATGATTTTTAATATTTCCGTTGTTGTTTTATTACATTTTTATATTAAAAATAAAACCGCCTGTGTAACAATGACATAAAAATAAGAAAAAACAAAAATATTATTGAGGTACTATATAAAATGGAGGTATACGGGGTTAACCAGCTAATGTCCACGCAAAAATAAGTTTATCTTAAAACTCAACCAGCAATTAACGTTTCTTTAAGCACAAGATAAAATGATAAAACTTAAATGTTAAACATCTAGATATACCAAATAACTTGTCATTAAATGTAATCATATCACAAAATACACATATATGTAACATTCCGAAAAAAAAGGAAAATTATATAAAGGAAATACTATATTACATTCTATACCCAAAGTACTTATCATTGGAAAATAAATGCAAAAAAGAACTGCACTGATATCATACAGTTGCATTGGTATTGTACCAGCTGTTTCGACCTTGCATTGATGTTTTAGATCTACGCTGATAATTATTTAGATCTACGTTGATAATTTAGTTTTACATTGATAATATTTTAGATCTAACGATATTATTATTCTTTTTTTAACTATTACATTGATGTTGATTGCATTAGTTTTACGTTGCAAAGAGGTAAGTTATTTGTTTCACTTTTAGTGAGATTGATATGTGCCTAAATTGGAAGCAATCGAAAAATTATGTAAAATGGATATGGCACAATACATTTTAATAATTCAATAATTTTCAAATGTTTTATGGTATTGTAATCTATTGGAAATAAATGCAGCAAATATTATTCTCACATTACTTTCTTTGGCTTTGTGAAATATCACGGTGTTAATTTTTTTGTTAAACATATTTAATTATTTTTTTGTGATATGTCGGTTTTGAAATGGATATCGAATTTTCATACACCCTGAGTAGATATGTCGTATTCAAGAAAAATGCGGTTTGCAAGCAATTTTCTACGACTTAATAAAATAAAATATTTTTTATACAATTTGCAGCCATCTTATGGTTAGGTAATTCTAAGATTTTTGAGAATAATATAATAATAATAATCTAATAAATTTCAATAACGAGACATCAGCTACGTTGGTCGACATTTAAATAAGAACCACTATACACTCATAGAGAGAAATCCGAAAATGGATATAGGTTAAATATAATTCTATTATTTAATTCCTAGAGTCTACGTATTTCTATACAGAAGAAACTTTTGTTTCATGATTTGTAATCATGCACACGTATACGATCGTCGAACTGCTTTTCGAAGACCTACTTTCTGGCAAACCAGCGCTTCTATTCCCTACATCAGTTTACTCACTCTTAACCCTGTATTCAAGGATCCCATTGGAGTCTGGCAACCCTGAAGAATTTTCTCTTTTCGAAACGTCATCACTGCCAACATTTGATTCAACCGTAAACCGTCGCTTGTTTATAGCAACCTCGTCAGTTCAGATTTTTTTTTATTATTGACCTTTTTTAAGACAAACGAAGGCACGGCTACTTACACATTGAAGCCAAACGCACATAGATTAGACGTAAAATTTTGTACTTTTGAAATCAGATTCTAAGAAGTCTTTATTTTTTTTTACTAAACATCAATATTTTTATTTTATTTTAATCTAAACATTTGTAATTAATCGCTAAATAATCTGTATCTTTTAATTAATTTAGATTTGGCGTTCCGAAAAAAGTTTCAGTAAAAAATATTTTCTTTGCTTTCCTTTAAAATTTACTGTTTAAAATTTGTACGTTCTCTTTTTGTACAGATATCGAATCTAATTTGACACTAGACATTTATCGAAAAGTGATTTAAAACAAATTTTTTTTTAGAATACCGTTGGCATAATTTTGGCAGTACTAGAAATATTAATACTTTAGTATTGCTCTGGATTACATTGTCATATTGAACACCGTTGGAACATTTTCACTAAAAATGTCGTTCTCGCGCACTGTTACAATTAGTCACAAAACGAATTTCGATCCTCGAAGCATACACTAAACGACTTCTAAAAGTCGCGCGACAATACTGTTTATGTAATTTTTATCCTAACGTCAATATTTTACTAAATTATAATACGATTAACCATTAAAATGCGGCATTAATCCTGCATTGTTTTGGCATTGTCCGTAATATTGCACATATGATGCTATCCGTATCGCAAGCGCGTCCATTTAATGGCCGAATTGCAAATACACTTGGCTGAGATACCAAGGGTATTTGGAACAAGGAGTTCTGCCATCGGTTTAAGCCATGGTTTGTGGTCATTGAAGGCCAGGCGGGAGCTGCGGGCCGTGGTCGCTGGCGCCCAGGTCGAACAGGTGGTGGGGCGAGGGCGTCAGCGCAGAGTGCAGCGCCGACGTCTTGAGCAGGCGCTTGAGCATGCCGCTCGAGCCGCGGTGCTGCAGACTCTTGTGCGTCGTCAGCGAGTTCTTCGTCCTGTACCTCCGGTGGCAGAACTCGCACACGTACAACGTGTCCGACTGTTCGTGCTTGTCTTGGAAGTGTCGTTTCAAGGAATAGTAACAAGAGAATGTCCGGCGGCAGTAGGGACACTCTTGTGGCTCGTTGATACCGCCTGCGGTGGGCGGTGGCATACGGAGGGGCGGTACTGCTGAAAGTATAAAACATACCATTTACATTAAGCATTTTTTTGCCACAAATACAGGGTATTTTTTGTGAACTGCCAACACACAAAGATTTAATAATTTAAACTCAATCGAGAGAGTGATTTTCTTGTTGTTAATCGATCGAAAATACAATGTATGAGGTTAATAATATAAATTAATAATACTAATAATATGCACTGTACACATTTACTAACTACACAATAATCACGAAATTTTTATAATATTGAAAATCTTAAGGAAATTCTGTCAACCACAATAACACAGACACGTGATAACAAAAATGATAGAAGCATGCTTCAAGCAACACAACAACGTCAAAACTGCGAAACCCGACGGGAGGTGGGGGCGCGGGGTAGAACAGTGGAAAATAATAAAACCAAATTGAAAAAAATCTCTAAATTAACATCGAAAACGAAAATTTAAATAAAAATTTAGAAGGACCCTTAATCCTAGCTTAATCTAATTTAGGATTGCTCCATCGTGTTAATTAGTTAGATCGTTGGTTCGCTATTGTTTCGTCTATAAACAAGTTCTAACCTTTGTAAATGTTGCTATGTACGGCGGTGTCGGGTAGATTGGGCTCGTGTAGGTTTTCTTTGCTAGATGAATACTGCCGCACGCCGCGCCAACTCCGTCCGAGTAGTCACTAAAATAACCGTATTGGATCGTCCCCGGGCCTCGACTTGTGGTACGTGTATATATGGGTCATCAATGAGTTCCTTGAACAGTACACCCTCTCACATATTGTGCATCTGTACTCTTCTTGTCTCTCGGCATGCTTGTCAGCTATATGCCGCTTCAACGACGCCTTTGAACATAGTACCTTTCCGCATAACGAGCACGAGAATAACTTTTTACCTGTAAACAGATCGAAAAAACAAAAAACTTGGGGTTGGCCCCGAACGCGGTGTAAATAAAAATAACCTAATCAAGGGAGTCTTTTTTTTTATACTGGCAATATGTTTTTAAGGAAAAAAATGTGTGATTCAAAATAAACTGATAAATAAAATAGAAAAATAAACTGAAATGATGGCAAAGCTACAGTGGCTCATGAAGGGTGTTAACAGACAGCATGCGGTTGAGGCGGGAAATAAATATTTAGGCGGGAAAACTAGATATGCTAAGCGTGTTTTGAAATAAAAAAAACAGTGCACTATGGAAATTACCTACTTTCCTCTACAAATAAGCTGAGTATATTTTTTGAAAATAAAACAAATGGGACATAGAGGACTTTCTAATAAAACTGTCAATTTCATTTTTTGTATATTTGTTTTTATTAAAAACGCCATTATTATCAATATTAGGATTTATGAAGTTCGGTTTAACGATTACATTTTATGAGTAGTTACTTCAATTATTTTAATTTAATAATTAAGGAAGAAAAAGAACTATTTTATGCATATATAATAACATAATCAGTGTTCGAATATTGATTATTAGAATAACAAATTTGCAGCCCATTAACGACTAATTGTAAGTATATTTTTGTTGACCCACGCTACGTGCTGGCAAAAGCCTTATCAAAATGGAAGACAAAAAAACATCGTAGTTTTTGGCACAATCCCGAATTACATTAAATGTCTAATGGACTGCATTACACAGATGGCAATTTGTTAACAAAAAATTATCTAGATCCGTCGAAGTAGGACAATAATTTATGAAAAAAAAAATATAAAATTTCACATACAACAACCAATAAATTAATTTAGATTCCTTATAAAATAAGTAAAAATGCCAACAAGAAGTATAAGAACACATTGGATAAAGTCGATCTACGCGTATGAGCGTATGAAAAAAACTATCTTAACACGTAAGATAGATAAAAACTTAAACAGGTCACAGAAACAGTCTTAATCTTGCTAAGTTCCTAACTAATATAGTTTTGACAGGGATGTGTTCTGCTCCTTAGAACACGGTGTAAATCTACCCTTACAAACCCGAGACTTACAGTCTCTCGAGATCCCGAATTTTATTAAACTTAATTCCTAAACTTCAAACCAAAAGATCACAAATCACATTTTAATTTCGAGTTGATAATACCAAAATCAATCACGCTTTGACCGCCTTACGTGCGCCGTTCCAATTATTTTTGTTTATAAAATTATCAATTAATTTAGTAAATAATGTACATTTTTATCTATAAAATACGCCTAATAGTGTACAATTCAAACGCGTCCTTACTCTAATCAGTCTATAGCGCTTATTATTTTGGCAATTTTTTTTCCAACCAGAGACAATTTTTTATCTAAATAAATTCTCGATTCTCCTCAATTATGAAAATAACTGAAATACCGTACTGCGACTGCAGCACATCCCTGTAATCGTAAATTAAACATGTATTGCTATTACCTATATGAATTCAGATAAACCTTATCCTAATTAATCAACTAATGTAATTTTCCCAAACCCAAATTAACAAGAAAAAACTATGACTAAATTACTAATCAAAAACAACAATTCTACGCTTGAAACTTTGCAATGTTACGCAAATAAAAACTTAACATTTTTTATTTTCATTTTTATTTTCGTACATACACGGAATGTTGCGAATTATTAGAAAACAATTTAGATTCCTTTTTCTAATGCCTTAATTCATCTAGCACGAACATCGTTCCTTTTAGCACCACATCTCTAGTCTTCCAATTGGCCAACCTATTATAATAAAGCTTACTACAACTAACTAAACGAGTAATGGCTAAGCATTTATGTATCTAGCAATAACAACAGAATTTCATAACATATAGCATTTTAGAAAGCCTCTTAATTGTCAAAGATTCAGCATTTCGTCTAGGTCGAAGTGTTTGGAACACTACCTAATAATGCTTCCGATTTTATGCAAAATATGTCTTTTTTTGTCAATAAGAACACAATATTATGAAGCAGGCACTAATGTTACTTAATGTGTATATCATTTTATAATAAATTATGATAACATTTACAAGTAAAGTTCACTTATTGCTATAAAAAGAAATGATTTAACAATAGTGATATTTATCGACCATAAAGTCGTAGTGATGTTTGTTGAACTAGAATATTTTTATCAAAGAAAGACGCATTTATTTATAATTCATTATTGGATATTAGAACTTTAACGATAAACTGTTTTATGGAAGTAGTGTAGTTCTTTTTTTGAATTGTATATATTCTTTTATTCCTGTAATTTTTTTGCAATTTTTGTTTGCAAATTTAAAATTTTTGATGCCGTTATTTATTATCAATTTAAAGTTCTCCCATCCAATAGTACACTAAAATTATTATATGGCAAGCAAGTTCCATTTAATGAACATCTAGCACGGAACGTTAAAATAGCTGAAAACTTCACTCCTGTTCAAATTTAGGAACATTTAACACTGAGAATTATTAAAAATTTGTTTTATACCCTATACATAACCTATTTTATGTATATAATAATAAAATGTAATTACAATTGTACAAAACAAAAACAAATTATATTTTAATTTTACAAAAAATCGAATACAAGATGGATAAAAAGCAAAAAATATTCCGTACCTATTTGAAAAAAGAAATCCTAACCTAAAAATGTTCAACGAAATAATTATAGAAACGAACACAAGGCAGTAATAAAACTAATGTGTGAAAAATTATAAATCTGACTAAACTAAAAATAAAAATAGCCATAATGCATATAAAATGGCACCTTACGATTCACTGGATATAATGCAATCTTAGTGGACCGGTGTTTGCATTGTCAGTTAAGTTACTTACATAAAAATAAAAAAAAGCAACAAATTTAATGAACGTCGACAAAATAAATAAATAAATAAGTCAATAAAAACACAATGTCGACCTTAAAATTAGGAAAGTTGTTTGTATGTGTCGGTTTACTATGTGTATGTATGGATGTGTCTTGGTTGTATGTCATTAAAATCCGGTATATTTCTATGGTTAGTAGTGCTTTTGCGGGTGAATAGGTACAATATTTTTCTTCAAATCAAACTTTCGTTTCTTTCTATTGGTGCTCTGTCCTGAATTCAGTCTTAAAATTGAACAAAACATCTAAATTAGGTATAAATAATAATTTGAAAAGCCTCATAAGACAATTATATATCTGTGTATATAATTTTAATATTCTTACATATTTTTGTTTAGTAATCTCGTATAAATATCTAAGTGTGAGATCATGCAGGTAAAATGCAGAATAAATAAATTGCCGAAAATAATGAACACAATTTAAAACATATGCCTCTTCTGTTACTTACACGAACACCGTTTCTTTTTTATATAAATTTAAGCCTAATATATAAATTTACAGCACCAAGATTTTTCATCTTTTCTCAAAATATTAATTTTTCTCTTTCGCGTTATTGTCGCACGTTAAACATAGTATCAAATTCGGGAATTATTCATTAAACCGCAGTATTGCACTCTCCGGGCGCATACAATCGCGATCGTTACGATGTTAAATAAAAATCATTTCTTACAAGCTCGCCCTCCCTCCTAACAAGTAGAGTGTCAGTGAGCCGTCATTTGTGATGTCAGTCAAGTCAATTCTTAACAATTACAAGTTCAAAGATTTTATGTAAGTAAATAAATATTTTATAGAAACAAAATCTGAAAAACATAAAATATATCGAGTCCCGTTAAAGAGATAAAAATATATAAGAAAAAAAAAATACTTTTCCATCGTTATAAAGAAGGATATTTGTTTGAGAGGGTAAGTTTAGACGTTGAATTGATCTTTGAACTTGTAGAAGTCGATGGAGTGCTTGGCGTCGGGCGCGGTGGAGAGGTTCTCGGGCTGGTGGAGCGCGGGCGGCGCGCGCTGGCGCCGGTGGTAGATGGACTTGTGGTTGTTGAGCGAGTTGAGCGTGCGGAACACCTTGTGGCACAGCGAGCAGCGCGCCGAGTGCAGCGGCTGCAGGTGCTGCTGCTCCGTGTGCCGCTTGAGCGTGAGCCGCGTGGACAGCAGCTTGCCGCACACCTCGCAGCGGTGCCCCGCGCCCAGCGGGCCCACTGCGCCACACATAACAACCAACATGAGCGCATTAGTCAACACAACACTCAAACAACCACCGCCCCCGCCGGCGGTCCTCGCGGCGGAACCAATTGGCACAGAGCTGGACCGCTGCTAGCGAATATCGAACCTAGCCGACGCAATTCAACGTGCTTAGAGTCGAGCTTGACTAATGCGCTTTTTAGTAAACGGTTGGTGGTTATGTGTGTACCGATCTTAGATGTCCCAATTGGTTCCAGGCAGGAGTGCGTGCGAGCGCAGCGACGTCGTCGACGCGTCGGCGTCCGAAAGCGCAGCGCGCGAGCGACGCCCTGCGCTCGCACGGAGCGTTAGTTACGATCGATCGCGTGTCGGTGAAAATAATAAATTATACATACATATAGATAAAGTTGGCGATGCGCATGCATTACTATGCTATATACAAGTGTTAGGAACATATCGCTTTACAATCGTTTTACTTAGAAGTTCTAGGGGCAAGAGTATGGCGCGTGTATTAGGTGGTTAGGATGGCAGCTCGGTTTCTTCGCATGGCAACGGGGCGTCAGTTGACGGAGTAGAAGGGGCCGGGCGCCGCGGCCGGCGGCTGCGGCTGCTTGCGGTGGTAGATGGACTTGTGGTTCCGGAGGCTGTTCAGGCTCGAGTAAACCCGCCGGCAAATGTTACACACGGGCTCCCGGGACGGCCTCATGTGAACGTTTTGGATGTGCCGCTTGAGCCGCGTCAGCGACGAGAGGCTCTTGTTACATGGCTCACATCTGTAATCTTCTTGGGGGGTGCGTGCTCCACCTGCACGGTCACAACACAAGCGGTTAGCCCCGTCGATGCTCCTTCGCGATTAATGCACTCTCGTATCGTAGCCTCTGATAAGCACCGCCACCCCCCTTTACTGATGACAGGCGTCCGGCGCCTCAAATGCGAAGCGGTGTATTAGTACGCATATATTATTTGTCCGCCTAATCTTCGAAAGTAAAGCTCGGCAATGATCGTGAGATGGACTGCGTCCGTTGTCATAACAGACGAGGAACATTTGTTTCGAATTTCCCGAACAAAAGCGTTTAATTCTTCAATGAAATAATTTGAGTGTATTTTATATAAACCGACACCATACCATTACTATAATCCATTGTTCAATCTCCCTGTTATTATATTTTCCGTTTCCCAAGACAATGCGATCGAGTGTAACTCGATAGTGTATTTAGAAATGATTCATGAGATCCGCTGTGCTTGCAGCAATAAGTAAATCAACGTCTATCAATTTCACCCAAATTCTTTATAAAAGTTAAGATGGAAATTTTCGAAATTTATTTAGAGTTTTTTTTAGTAATATTTTTGCGTTTACAAACTTTTGGAATACATCGTTTACAGCCAATTGGTATACAACAACGTCCGATAATAATGTTTTTATTTAAACCGTGAAATGGTAAAGTAAATAATGAGAATTGGAAAAAGAAAAATTGGCAAATAGGATAAGAAAATAATCAACAAAAAACACCTAAGTTGGAGACATGGGAGTGAGGGGTTTTCCTAGCACACAATTTCGTTTAACATCTATAAAACAAGCTAGCATATCTTCGTATAGTTACATTACACTATGTTACAGTACAGATACATGCACGCCACATTGCGTTTTGGTTCAATGATCAACATACGTCTCAGTCGTACAGATGTTCCACACCGAGCAAAACTCATAAAAATCAAAATCACTTTATACCTATGCCTCTCCATCGAACCATAACACAAAAAGCTAACATTAATTAATTTAAGTACAGAAACACAGAGCACAAAATGAAGACATATACAAAGGTTAATATAGTATATAATAATAAATATATTAATAAAATAAATTATATATGTCACGTGATAATTGCCTCATACATTTTGTAAACAAAAATTATAACAAAAAAACCTAATTATAATATATAAACCTAATAATGACAGAGCAGAGAGGAAGCGGTGATGGTGGCATACGACAGACAGTGCATTAAAAATATCGTTTGTCTTAATATATGTAGGTAATGCAATAAAATAAATTTGTTGCAAGACAAGCCGGGACTCACCTTGGGAAGTGCTCGCCATGCCGTCCGGTGTCAACGGGTTTTGCAGACCTGAAAATACCACATAGTTCACATATTTGCGATAGATACATTTTTATTGCAAGGTACAGTAATCTTTAACTTTCGCGATGTACGAGTATACACGCGAAACAAAATTCTACTTACATTCACCGACGTTTTGAACGCGTTGCAGCGTTCTGAAGTCGAGCGAGAATCGGCGACTGAGTCCAGCCGCGACCACGGACGCTGCAACGCGTTCGAAACGTCGGTGAATGTAAGAAGAATTTTGTTTCGCGTGAAGTCCCGAATAGTATATAAAACATGGGACTACAGTAATTTTGGACAAGAACCATTTTGATTTCAATCATTTTGTTTCATTTTTGATCCTAAGCTTGATATTATATACGAAACAATGTTTATAAAACACAGTAAAATTAATAAGTAGGTAAGTTTTAGAAATTAAGTGAATAATGTTGTATTACCTCTTGAAAATATTTAAATTCTGATTAATGATGTTGAATGGAGTTCTTAAGAGGCGAAGAAGTTTAAATTGCAATAAAGTAAGAAAAACATTTTAAATCTCATTTTATGCATTATGAACATGATATCGGCCAATGAAAGAAATATTTGGCAAACAAATCAATTTACAAAGTGGAACTACCACATGTATTAAGGATTTGGACTTTATTTTCACGCCAAGAATATGGAGATACTTGGATCATAACGACCAAGCATTTAGAAGTGGATATTGCACGAGCTATTGCCGAATAAATCTTGAATTAAGTACTACGAAAGCTGTGCGAAAATTGGACCAAGTTATTTTCTAGTTCAATTCCCAAAATTATCAAAACTACACTGGTTTTGATAATTTTGAGAATTATGGTCACGAAAATTTGGATCGCTCATTGGTCTAAATTCAACCAAAATTTAAAAAAAGCTTTGGACACTACTTCTCCACATAAACTCTCTCTACTTTATTTCAATTATCTAAAACAACCGTATTTAGGGACATTAAATTGTAAAGACCTGATCTAAACTCAAGAAAAATACCACAAAATATGCTTACCAGCCAGTGATGGATGTAATGCATCCATAGAAAAGTTGTAGGAGTTGGTCGGGGTGAATAGTTTAGTATCCGGTGGTGGTATGAACGGCCCTGTCACGTGCGGTGGCGGTGTGCATTCCTCAGCATCCCCAGAGCTGCCGTGAGATGGTGGACCTCCCTGAGGAATAAAGAAATAGGCATTAACTGCATTGAAATTTTCAACATAGTTTATCTGTATTTTAGTGTATTGGATTGAGTGTTCAATATTATAATATTTTGTCCCAATGTTGTGAGGAACACGGCGCGAAATAAACGAACTCGAATCTTCTTCTACATCTTTGCTTATTCCTAGTTAATTCCTTACTTTACCTAGATTTGGTAGTTTGGAAAGTTTGGTTTGTATTTTTATTTGACAGCAGTCTGAGCTTCCAACCTGGGAAGGACGTTTGCTTAGTTTCCTCGTTCGTTGATCAGCAGGTTCTCCGCTAGCAGTTGAGGTCGTATAGACCTTGGAGATTGGTGGGCCCCTTACACTCAAAAATACCCAGACTATTATGCGAATTCGAATAGCTAGTACAATTTGACCTAGACATGTTTTTGTGGAAGCGCTCGTGGCCCCGCGGTCTCAGTGTTCGGTAAACGATCACTGAGGTACGCAACTTTCACTATGGCTGGTCCTCGGATGGGTGACCACTTTGTGGCATTTAAATTTGCGAGCGTTTCCGTGCTTCGGGAGGCACGTTAAGCCGTTGGTCCCGGTTGCCAGTAAAATGGCAGTCGTTAAGCCTGGTTGAAGGCCTTATAGGCGGCTTAAAAAATTTCAACAGCAGGTAGCCACAGCCTGCGTCTGTCTATTTCAACACGGCAATGGGCTCACCACCTATTACGTGGGACAGGAATCCACACGGTGAAAAGTGGGCATATAATATGCCTCTGCCACACCTTCGGGGATAAGGCGTGATGGATATTTATTTATTTATTTTACATGTTTTTGTATAGCACTAAAATAGCATTAGAAATGTGATGGAAAGTGGTAACTTTAATCTATTGACGTTTATATTCTTGTAGCTGACCCTATTAATCAAGACCTTATTAGATACCCATTTTGTTGGACCTCGACTTTGTCTAAATACAGACTAGTCATTTTGTAGAGTCATGAACTCTCGAAGTCTAAGTTTTCGTGGAATAAGTGGCCCTTTGAAACTCGAATAAAAAAATAGCAATTGAATCGAAAACATCCTCCTTTTTGGAAGTAGGTTAATAATAATATTAATAAAAAACGACTTATTGGCGAATGATACCAAAATACTTTCGTTACTCAGGATATACTGCCACTAGCGCGTTACCACCGAAGTCCACAACCTCTCATCTTAGCGCAATGTTCCTTAATTTTTGTTTGTTAATATTATATTATATTCAAAATTTGTAATAAATACTTGATTTGTTTATTTACTGAAACAAATGAATTAAGTTTCTGATGTATAATATTAGTTTAGTTTTTGATTGATTTATTATTTCCTTAGAAAATACTGAGACCAACGCCGCCTAGCCCAAATTAATTCTGTGCTATAGCATTTAAACAGCTGATAAACATAACTAACTAATTATATCCACGCTGTATCTCTGATGGGGTAGTCAGAGATTCAGACTTCTGACATACATATTTTAACACCCAAATTCCAAAACACACATTTGCGCATCCACAAATATTTGTTCCGTACAGGATTCGATTTCGACACCTTAGCGCGGTTGTCGCATACACTACCAATTTCACCACTGAGGAAGTCTTCGGATTAGTAGGTTGGCAAGTATTATTCTCTTATTACACGAACCCCGGCTCCTTCAACTATTAAAAGTACCAACAGCAATTTAACTTTGAAATGATGAAAGTTTTGGTCTTATATAAATATAAGTTCAGATAGATACCGACTTTTCTGGATGTTTGTATGAGGGGGCTTCGCTATATCCCTGATGGGGTAGCCAGAGAGTACAGATCGCTAGGCTTCGCGATCCATGCATGCTTCTTTCGCTTCCTGCAGATTCATCAATCGCTTCATATTCTTCATATTTCGCGACTAACTTTGCTAAACAGAACATTGCTCGACTTTGCTTAGGGCTACGAGCGCTTCCAAAGTCGTAGTCTAAATAATTTAACAGTTTTGGGTATGTATGTACAATATGTATGTATTTAGAAATATATAAGTATGTTTATCAGTTGTATATATTCCATATCACAAGCTTACTTTGGGTTATATGACACTGTCTATAAAATGTTCCACAAGTATTTATTTATTTATATTTATTTTTCATTGCAATTTTAATACATTTTGAATTACTTATCGACATCATAGGAACATATATATCATTATTATACATATATTATTATCGTTAGACGCTTTAATTTAGTATCAGCTTGTCAATCTAATTCCTCACCAGGTCATTAGACAAGCAATGTTTATCATCGAGTTATGAAGAACTCGATGCTCTAATCGTCACCCGACACTCACTGCCGTGTTCCGGGTACAAATTCTAGTGTACTAGACTACTAATACGTGGTATAATATGAACGTCGATTAGTCTGGAAGTCTCCATTGTTGGTAAGAGGATGGTGTAGGCAGCCTACTCTTATACCTACATCGACTTCAAACGACGTTCAAAAAATCAACGGTTTTTCTGTACCTGACTTCTAAACGCCGAATTTTACAAGTATTTAAAAAAAACATATGTTTTTTTTTTGGAACGAATAACTTAGCTGGCTGGTAATTGGTAACCAATTCATATGCGTTCCATATTCAAAATGACATCCAACCAGCGCACTATGCACGTCATATCGTAAAGGTTAGATTATTTTTATTATTACTGTTTTAATATTATTTTTCTGATTAAGACATAGATATCTTTAAGATATAGAGATATAACTAACTAACTAACTAACTATCTTCACGCTGTATCCCTGACGGGGTAGTCAGAGAGGACAGATCGCCAGGCTTCGCGATCCATGCACACTTCTTTCGCTTCTTCAAGATTCATCAATTGCTTCATACAAGCACGTCTGGGTATCCTAGTACTTTTGACCTTTCCGTTTTTGAGCAATCTGCTCACGTGGTCTTCATATGGAAGTCTCGGCCTACCCTGGCTTCTTCTACCCTCTAATTTCGCACAATATATATTCCTCGTCAATCGTTCCTCACTCATTCGTTGGACGTGTCCAAACCAACGGAGCACGCCCTTTTCCAGCTTAACGCTGACGCTTTCATTCAAACCTGCCGTATTGCGTATCACTTCGTTACGTATTCGGTCGGCCAAAGTAACGCCGCACAATTTTCGAAGATATCGCATCTCCACAGCATTCAATTACCTTTCATGCATCTGCTGACATACCCTGGTTTCGCTACCGTAAAGCAAAGTTGGCGCTAGCACTGCGTTATGAATCGCCAGTCGTGCTTCTTTTACGATGCTTTGTCGCTTTACTAATTGGGACAAAGCACCGTTAACTCTGTTTCCTGCAGCTACTCGCCGTTCTACATCCGAATCACATCTTCCATTCGCGCTAAACATACTCTCTAAATACACAATTGCATTCACTTGCTCTAGGCGTTCCTGGTTTACCCTAATCTCGCATACCCCTCGCATACGTAAGAACCAATTCTTACGTTATCTCTTTCAAATACTATATATTAGATAGAATATAGAGATATAGTTAAGATATATATGGATTTAAAGAATATCAAGATCTAAAACTGAGAAAAATTGCCACAACCGGAAATAACGTTGGCCTTTTCGCCAAAGACTGAAAGTTAAAATATTAAAAACTACAGATACTTACAAGTTGTCTATGGTGAGAATGTGGCGGGGTATCATCAGTGCTCCTGTCAACGTCAGTATTCGACGTGCAGATCATGTCCAACGGCTCATTCTTCACGACGTCATCTATCAGCCTCGGTGACGGCGAGGAACTGCTGTTAGATATGCCATTCCCATTGTTCCCGGCGTCGTTGTGGGAACGCGAATTGTGGTTCTTGTTAGTTATTGAGAAATCTGTTGCGTGGATTTGGGGCTGGTCGTTGTTGTTGTCGTGACGTGGGCGTTTGATGACGTCAGGGCTGTTGTCGGCGCTTCGGCTGATTCTACGAGGAGGGCGGGGTACTCGGCCTAGGAGAGGTACGCTAGGAGAAGGCTGTAGTAGTGCCTCCTCGAGACGGTCGTACGTAGGTGTGTGGGGAATTTGCGAGTTGAGGGAATGCGGTGGTGTGTGAGGAGACGTTGTCGATGGTGCCCGGAATGGCTGCAGAAGCGTCTGTGAAATAAATATGGTTTTAGGAATACGAATATTTAATTGACAATTACTAATAATTGTGTGAAATATAAAATTTTTAAAAATAGTTAAAATTAAAACTAATATTTGTATAATAATATTTCAAAATAAAAAAAAAATTGGTGAAATATTAAAATTTTAAAAATAATCAATACAATTCAGCGGTTTAATTTTGTTATGCCATAAGTACTTTAACCACTTAACACTGTTAGAAAAGTTGCTATTAAATAAGTAAACCGCATCTATATTACATCATCCGTTTAAGAGACAATCCGACAGACAAACAAACACTCACTGTAAACTTAAATAATCATTATTTTTGTATTAAGCGTTAAAAATTATATTATGAAGAGCAGGTATATTAAGCTAACGTAAGTGATAAATATTTTAATTAATCATCTGTCCTGTGGCTGTCCCGAGCTTATTGGAGCCACCCGGCCTCAGTACATCCGACGGCAGGAGACCGGACGGCATGACTCTGGTACCGTGGAAGAATGGAAGGTGCCTTTTATGGGATGCCACGTGTGTTAGCACGGTCGCCCCTAGTCACCTCGGTCGTACCGTTCTGTCTCCTGAAGCTGCCGCTGAAGACGCCGCAGACAAAAAACGCGGCAAATATTCGGACCTAACGGAGCAATATATATTTGCTCCCTTCGCTGTCGAGACGATGGGCAGTTGGGGTGCTGACGGAGAACTGAGTGAGGGAATTGGGGCGTCGGCTGAGGGACCAGACCGGGGGACTCCCGTTCTGGGTCGTATCTCGTGCGAAGATTGGCCATCGCTTCCAGCGGGGCAATGCAGCCAGTGTGATGGGCACCTTTGCATCGAAAGCGATGATGAGCGGGCTAATTAATTAGTTTATGGTATTTGTAATAGATTTGACATGTATTTATATTTGCATAGTTTTAAAAGTTTATGTGAGCAAGTTCATTTTCCCATTAATCATCAATTAGGTATTATATATTTAAATTATTATTGTCTAATATTATTATTGACTTAAAGTAAGTTAAAATAACAGTCTATTCCGTCATTCAAAACATAATTGATACTTCCTTTCTGGTAATAATGAACTCTAGCTACTTACCCCTTGCGCGTTCTCATTGTGTGTCAATCCTGAAACGCGGAGCACCTCAGCAGTCTTGAGAAACGAGGAGAGACTCCGCTGGTGGACGTTCACTTCGCCGTGGTAGATGAACTCGACCAGCGCCTGCAGGTCTGTGAAGGCCACGTCTTGGAGTACGATGACCGGGTGCTTGCATGGCGTTGACTGTTGAAAAACCCAGCAGTTATGTGGTGGAAGAATTTTTAAACAAATTTTGGTTAAGGTCTTATTTAAACAGGTCAAGAATCATAATAAATAAAAATTAATCGTAAAATATATTGCTAAGAACAAAACTTGAAGACGGCTCGACTAATTCGAGCATTTTTATTTTATTTATTCTATTAACTCTAAGGAAGGTTTTAATGGAGAGAATAATTTGAAAAATTGCAACGTTAACGGGTAAGCTTCATTACGCGGGCGGAGCCGCGGGCATCAACTAGCAATTTTATTATAGTTGGTTGCTAATATTCTTTTACGTGAACATTTTTGAATGACAAAAAAAGAAAGAAATATAACATTAGACTTCTGGGTGTATATCTGCCTACCTCGCTAGAGAAATAAGCGTGATTATAGATTTAAAATAAAATGTAATAATGCGGTTTATAAACATTCATAGTATGAATACCTACGCTTTATAGATTTTTTTTTTCAAAAAACCTTCTTCTTGTAATATATGGGCGTATACCTTACATGGCTCTGCATACACCTTTCGTGAAAAGTGGCATTATGTATGTAAAAAAACGACGTACCTACAATATATCTACTATGCTACGTAAATCAAAGAGCTATTTCACAACATATTAGCAAGTCAGGTTGGCCGAGTGGTCTAAGGCGCCAGATTTAAGCTCTGGTTCCCGAGAGGGAGCGTGGGTTCGAACCCCACACCTGACAAACCGTGGATAATTTCTTTTTGTGTTTTCATTTATTTTTTGATTTAATTAATAATTTTTGTCATATATTTTTTTAGGCTTTTTTTTTAAATAAATGATTAATAGATATACCTTTTAGCGAGTGTTTACTTTTAAAGTCTAATTTTTTTTCTTCCGGCATTTTGGTTGCTTTCAAACTAAAATATAATGCACAATGCACATAATCCCGTTGCCAACAAGGTACTTAGTTACGCCATCTAGCGTTACTATAAGTATTTCGACTGAAATCGTTTTAGTCATTATTATTTAGAAACTGATTGACAGAATTATTAAAAATGCAAGATGATAGTGATATTTTGATATTACTAAGTTGGCAAATAATCACAAATAATATTTTATCATAGAAGTTACTTTAATTAATTAGTTTTTTTTTTACCACTGAGGTGGCAGACAAGCGTACGGCCCACCTGATGAAAAGTGGTCACCGTAGCCCATGGACGTTTGCAACACCAGAGGTGCAGCCTCGCGCTGCCGACCCTTTATAAACCTTCTAAGACCCCTTTTGAAGAACCCCATATTATACTAATACTAACGGACCCGCCAGACGTTGTCCTGCAGTATACCGACTTTAGCACCATTTTTTTCTCTTTGCTTTGTGAATCTAAACCATTCAATTCAGGAGGTCACCCAAACGCATACAAAAAGTCATTCAAATCAGCCGTTTTGAATGCGTTTGGGTGGCCGGAGTTCAGAGACATACACACGTACTATAGAATTATATAAACATAAAGTTTAAAAGGAGGTAGTTTGTGATTTTCATTGTTGGGGCGATATTCAGGAACTACAAACCTAAATTAACACATTCAGGAACTACAAAGCACAGCTATAACCAACTGTTGCTTGTTCTGTTACCTTTAAGGACTTGGTTCAGAAGTTCGTTTTCGTAAAATTAGCTTTCACTTTACACACCTTGCTAAGTTATTAAATCGATAAACTTAACCAACAACTCTACTTTGGAATATGAGTCTATTTTAATAGACTGTAAATACTTACATACATATTGTCACACCTTTACCCCCAAAGGAGTAGGCAGAGTTATACTATAGGTACACCTACATTTCACCGTATGCATTTTTGCCCAATGTAACAGGTGGTGAGCCCGTGTTGAAAATGGACTGGCGCAGATTGTGGTGACCTGGGGTTAATATTTTTAAGCCGCCCATAAGGCCTCTAACTGGGCTTAAGGACTGCTATTTAACTGCCAACCGGGACTCACGGCTTAACGTGCCTTACGTAGCACGGAAAACACTCGCAAATGTAAATGCCACAAAGTGGTCACTGTAAAAGACAACCGTGATTTTGCAATGACTTTTTTGAGACAGTTTAATTTTTTTTGCCGGATTTTTCGGATTTGCTGTAAGAATTTGATGTGTCTCTCAAAAATAAAGTCTTTATTTTGCATAGACCATTTCAACGGCGCTTACAAAATGTCATACACTAAAACTAAAGAAAAATTTGTATATTTAAAGTGACCACCGGTTCGGAACGCGGCCCACCTGAGAAGAACCGGCACGAAACTTAGGAAGGCTTTTTTATGATGGCCTATTTACAATTTAATATTTTATGACTATTATATTTTATTTGCCAGCAGATCATTTCCAGGTATCCCTGTCCTGTAAATAGTCTTGAATAGAGTAATAACCTTTTTCACAAAGCTTTCTTTTAATATACTTTTTAAATTTATTTAATGGTAAATTTCTTAGGTCACAGGGAAGCTTGTTGTAAAAGCGTATACAGTTACCCTGGAAAGAATCGCCAATCTTATGCAGCCGACTGTGGTGAACTGAAAGATTGTTTTTATGTCTAGTGTTTATATTATGTGTATCACAGAGTTTAGTAAACTGTGATAGATTTTTCTGGACATACATACGATTGGCAAAAATGTATTGTGATGCTACGGTTAGAATATTTACTTCTTTGAATTTTTCTCGGAGGGAGACTGGGGCCCAAATTGTATATAGCGCGTACAGCCCGCTTTTGAAGAACAAAAATGTTATTAACATTTGCAGCACTCCCCCAAAGGAGAATACCGTAAGACATAATACTATGAAAATAGCTGAAGTAAACCATTCTAGCCGTATCTACATCTGTTAGAGTCCTGATCTTTTTTACAGCGTATGCAGCCGAACTTAACCTAGAGACCGCCTTTTCTATGTGTGGGCCCCACTGCAAATTGGTATCAATAGTTATACCAAGGAACACAGTTGTTTCCTCAAACTTGTCCATTAAGTTGAACATTGGCCGTAACTAGTTTTACATTTGGTAGAGTAAATTTAATACATTTAGTTTTGTTTTCATTTAGGCAAAGATTATTTGAGCTGAACCAATGAACTACTCTTGTGATTGCATTGTTTACATCGTCATAATTATCTAATTGTCTTCTAATTTAAAAAATCAATGAGGTATCATCTGAAACAAAACAATCCTATTCCTGTCCCCTACATAAAATGGTAAATCATTAATATAAATGAGGAACAAGAATGGCCCAAGTATTGAGCCTTATGGCACACCTATTATAACCATGGATCCTACAGAACGTGTACCATTAATATCGACCCTTTGTATTCTATTGTTCAAATATGAACGTCGAGAGCTTTGCCTTTTAATCCATAGTGATGTAATTTTTTGCACAATGTTTCATGTTGAACGCAACCAAAAGCCTTGGATAGATCGCAGAATATATCTAATGCATCTTGCTTGTCTTCCCAAGCTTCATGAATACATTTTAATAACTCAACACCAGCATCGGAAGTTGAGCGCCCTTTCGTAAAACCAAACTGTTTTGTATGAAATATTTTATGAATATCAAAGTGGGATAGCATTTGATTCAAAATTATTTTTTGAAATACTTTGCTCAAAGTTGGCAGCACTGACACTGGTCGGAAATTAGACGGGTCTGTAGCGCTGCCAGCCTTGAACAAGGGTATGACTTTGCTGTGTTTCATTAAATCAGGAAATATACCACTAGAAACACAGTCATTGAACACAGTTGCTAGATGGGGCGCAATGACCTCAATGATACATGATGCAGTTTTGACTGATAATCCCCAAAGGTCCGGGGTTTTCTTAATTTCAATACATTTAAATCCTGAGCGCAAATATCTGTGAATACAAATGCATCCCTGCAATAAGGAACAGATTCTTCTAATAAATGTTCAGAGGAACTGGAAGACGCTTGCAAAGATTTAGTCGTCAAAATAGGTACATTTTTGAAAAAATGTTCAAATTCCGTCGCCACCCCAGATCCCCTGTAACATGACAATCATTTACTTTTAAGTGGAAATCCCTTTCTGTCACCATAGTTCTACCGCATTCAGAGTTAATGACATTCCAAGTCATTTTTATTTTATTCACAGAATTAGAAATTTTATTTTTAATAAAGTTTGACTTTGCAAGATAACATGTTTGTTTAAATATTTTAGAATAATTTTTAACATATTCCTGAAAGGTTTGGTTAAAATTATATGATTTTTCTGAATATAATTTAAATAATTTGTTTCTACTTTTAAAAATACCTGGTGTAGCCCAATCACTGAAAACAGGACGACCACCAATCTGTAGAGGTTTTGAGGTAAAAACTTTGCCAAACTCATCATTAATAAAATTAAATAAGTTTGTATATGACTGGTCTACACAAGTGAAGTCAGGTAGATATGGCAATCTCTTTACTATATTTTCTTTAAAAATATTCAAACGACTTTGGTTAATTGGTACATATTTAATTTGCTTTTTGCAGACTTTATTACTAGTTTTAGGAAACTTTATCCATTGGCCACGATGATCTGACTCTACAGGATCCCCAATACTATTATTTATTGGTTTAATATCAGTAAAAATATTATCAATACATTTTGCACTGGTGGCTGTAATACGAGTAGGTTCTAGGAATGTACTATGCAGATTAAAGGATTTAAATAAAATTTTCGTTTTATTTCTCTCTGATGGAGTTAATGTTGTATCTAGTATATCAACATTAAAATCTCCACAAACTATTATAGATTTCTTAGAACATTGGTATTTGAACAGTGCTTCTTCAAATTTTTCTTAAATTTAATGTACGGTGCATCAGGGGGACTGTATACGCTTAACAAGATGAAATGCTCAAACTCAATACTGGCACTCTCAATAATCTACGGAGTCCTACACCATAAAATTCGTCTGTTAGTCAGCAGTTGAATTTTTACAGGCTTTCTTAGGCCCCGCAAAACTTGATCAGTACTCTAGCAAGTCTACATAATATGAATACAAAAATATTTTGGGACAGTCCCACATAACGCCGTCTAGCCCCAATAAGGTTAATGTAAGCTTGTTCTGTAGAACTAATTAACATTTTTTAAATTTCTAGAACATACAGTAATACTTTTACACCCTTGGTTTTTACACCTATACTCCGTTAACATTCGGATCATTATTGTTCCGAACTCTTTAAAAAAAGTTTAGTTTTTAGAAGGTTTATGCAAGGTGCGACAGTGCGAGTTCTGCACCTCTGGTGTTGCAAACTTCTATTGACTACAGTGACCAGTTCGATTAGGTCGTATGCTTGTCTACTAACATCGTTTACCTATTTATTTATCTATCACGCCTTATTCCCGAAGGGATGGCAGAGGCATACATATTGTATGCCCACTTTTCACCGCGTTGAAATAGACAGACGCTGGTTGTGGCTACCTGCTGTTGCAATTTTTCAAGCCGCCCATAAGGTCTGTAACTTGACTGAACGACTTTCATGTTACTGGCAACCGGGACCAACGGCTTAAAGTGCCTTCCGAAGCACGGAAACGCTTGCAAGTGGTCACCCATCCGAGGACCAGCCATAGTGAAAATTGCGTAACTCAGTGATCGTTTACAGAACACTGAGTCCACGGGGCCACGAGCGCTTCAAACTTCGTGGTACATAAAAAACTATAAATACCTTCAATAATTCTCTAAAATACGGGCTGCAAGCTGACAACACGACTCTGTGTGCTTTCAGGCTGTTTCCGTCGCATGCGAGTGTCACATCCACGAAGTCCTCGTCATCTCGAAGGTTCTCGAAGGCGCTGGTGATGGAGCTCTGGTAGTTGTTCCAGCGTAGGCAGAAGTGTTGTGTGTCACCCATGGTTACGGATTATTCATGTGTGTTGTGGCGATCTGTTGAAGGAAAATGAACTTTAGATATTGTCAGTATGTGTAAGCATATTGTCGCTATTCTTACTTCTAAATATTATCATGTCATAATAATTGTCATATCTTTTTAGCAGAGGCATACTATATGCCCACATTTCACTAGTTGTATTTTTGTCCCATGAAATAGGGGGTAAGGCTAATTCCGTGTAAAAATGGTCAGGCGCTGGTTGTGGCGTCCTGCTTTTGAAGATTTTAAAGCCGGGAATAAGGCCTTCAATTTGGCTTTATAACTACAATGTTACTGGCAGACAGAACCAACGGCTTAACGTGCCATCTGCTGCACGACAACGTTCATAGTTGGAAATGTCACAAAGGAGGAAATGAGCAAACACAGATATCTAAGTAACGTAAGTATTTGTAAATTTGTGAAAATAGATTTATTTATTTATTTATCTATCACGCCTTATCCCGGAAGGGGTGGCAGATGCATACATATTGTATGCCCACTATTCACCATGTTTATTCCTGTCCCACGTAATAGGTGGTGAGCCCATTGACGTGTTGAAATAGAAAGACGCAGGTTGTGGCTACCTGATGTTGAAAATTTTCAAGCCGCCCATAAGGCCTTTAACTTGACTTAATGACTGCCATGTTACTGGCAACCGGGACCAACGGCTTAACGTGCCTTCCGGAGCACGGTAACGCTCGCAAATATAAATGCCACAAAGTGGTCAACCATCCGAGGACCAGCCTTAGTGAAAGTTACGTAACTCAGTGATCGTTTACAGAACACTGAGTCCGCGGGTACATACATATATACATGCTTTTATCCCCGAAGGGGTAGGCAGAGGCATACTTAACGCCTACATTTCACTGTATGCATATTTGTCCCACGTAACAGGCGTCCATTGCCGTGTTTCTATTAAATTCTAATAAATAATGGGATGAAAATGACTACCCCGGCAGGGATACAGGGTGAAGATGGATTTTCATCTGTCTGAAAATCATAAAGAGTACTCCTAAGGACTTCTTCGAATTCTTCTTTTTGATGCGATTATATAAAATCCTGATCACAGGACAGCGCAAAAACGTGAAAACCCAGTGGCTTTCTTCCACCTCCTTTGCGCACATATCCTCTCAAAACGGCGTTAAATAATTCCACGCAGTCTTACTACTAACCGTTTTTATATAAATCTAAAAGCTCAAAAGTTTGTTTGTTTATTTGGTTGCTAATCCCAGGAACTATTGGTATAAAATATTATTTCTGTGTTCGATAGTCCATTTATCGAGAAAGGCTATAGGCTATATAACATCACGATACTAAGTAGGAGAAAGGATCAGTAATCATTATGTCAACAAATCGGACAAATTTATATACATTTTTGTCCATCACGCCTTATCCCCGAAGGGGTGGCAGAGGCATATTATATGCCCACTTTTCACCGTGTGGATTCCTGTCCCACGTAATAGGTGGTGAGCCCATTGCCGTGTTGAAATAGACAGACGCAGGCTGTGGCTACCTGCTGTTGAATTTTTTTTTTTAAGCCGCCTATAAGGCCTTCAACCAGGCTTAACGACTGCCATTTTACTGGCAACCGGGACCAACGGCTTAACGTGCCTTCCGAAGCACGGAAACGCTCGCAAATGTAAATGCCACAAAGGGGTCACCCATCCGACGACCAGCCATAGTGAAAAATGCGTACCTCTGTGATCGTTTACCGAACACTGAGACCGCGGGGCCACGAACATTTTTGGAAAGTAATAATCGAATTAAATGGATGCGATAGGGATTTTCAGCTAGTAATATGAATATACATTAAAAAAAACAACAAAAAAACACACAATCAAGAACAATAAATGAAAATTTATCATTATTTGAAATTGGTTAAAGAGTTTGCATAAATTACAGGCAGCCAGTTCTTACATTTAATTGGAACACATATTTCATATTTTATCATATTAATAGGTTTTCATAATAATAATATATAGGGCAAATAAATAATAATAAACTGTCTAGTAAATTAACAAGCTTTTTTTTATCATCTTTCGACCTATTTTGTAATCACCATTTTATTGCACTATGGTAGGTACCTAACTTATCTTGTCAAAGGCACACAACTGCACATTCTTTCTAGGGCTCAATATGGACACCCGGACCATAGGCAGTGTGTTTTTAGTCGATAGGAGTCTATGGTATCCATCTTGTTAATAAAACGAATGTAATTACTGTCAGTTAGAAAATAGTGGCCATGAGTTTTATTGCCAGGTTCTTCCTCAGACTCTTCCTATGCTTTGCGAATCTGTCAGTAAATGTAAATATAGAAGCAATAATCTTGACGTTAATAAGTGTTATTTTGTGACCTACATTAATAAAGATTTTTCATCTTTATTCTTTCATTTCATTTCGTAAAAAAGGTGTTGGGCTGAGGATTATTTTGCCACAGTCTCATTTGATTTTCATCTCTCCCCGACCAACTTTGTCGAAAGCCCTAGGGTTAATCTTCCGCTGCGAACTCCCAGACATACGCAGGTGGAAGTGGGTTGTAAATGGGTTTAGTCTATATAAGTTCATAAGGATTTCCACGCATAAAAAAAGAAAACAATTATTTTATTGTGATTGCCTCTTGGAGACAAGGGGTTGCTTAATTTTTTCAGCGGAATTGGATTTACCGAGGCCGAACAAGTAGGTATGCTAAATTTCTATTAACTAGTAAATCAACAAAACGTACGAACAATAATTTGCGGGTCACAATCAGTATAATAAAACGTTTATCAAGTTATTGAAATTTTGGCTTCGGAAAGGAGCAGGTCAATAAAAAGTTTGTAATAAAAAGTTCTTTGTTTGGACTTTTAAACACCGTGGAGTGGTCTCAGTCAAATATTAATATTTCTAAAACCTAGAAATGCTAACACTAACCGACCAGTTATAATTTATCTACAAATGTAAAAAGTACTTTTACTTTTTAAATAGTGTTTTTGTAAATACTCGGATACCCAGACTTGCATGTATGAAGCGATTAATGTACGATATGATCGCGATGCCTGGCGATCTGTCCTCTCTAACTACCCCGTCAGGGATACACCGTGAAGATATTTAAGTTAAGTTAAGTTTTTGTAATATTCTTGCACCAGTCATCTAGCTCAAACTAAGCTAGACATCTGATAAACGTACGTGTTGGAGATTAGAAAGAGTGTAAGGAGGTGTGTGGCATGAAAGTGTGAAGTGTGAGTGTGGGTACCCCGTAAAGGGAACAGCTAGCAGGTGAAGTTGCATGGACTCTGGAGAACTTTATTATGACCTTTACACGCCCAATAGTCCTGTCATTATTGTAATATAGTTATTACTGACAGTGTGTGGCTTGCTTAAGATTCTAGTCGATACAAATTCTGTATTTCAAATCTATTCAATAAAACTTCAATATTCTGTAAAGTACATTATGTATTTCCATGGCTTCTGTTTTTCTTGAAGTCTTTGTTCTAAAATCATAATGGGTACAGTTTTCTGAGGCTTCATGAACTTTGGAAAACTCCCATGTATAAGTTACGATTTGAAAAAAGCATAAAATAATATAACCTATTGTGTTATATTTCAATGATTATAAAACCTTCATTATTTTAGATTCTATTATTTGATAGGCCAGAGTAGCCAAGTGGTTACTTGCCTACTCTGTTTCCAAAACTTTGAACGTTCAAAGTTTTGGGATCCAATTCAGTTTTGGTCGAAGCACTCCCATGAAATGTTTTTTAAAAAAATCCGCCTGTAGTATACGATTTTATTTTATTTTTTATTCAGGTTTTTCTTTCTTTGTATATAATAAAATAAATAATAAATAAATGTTGGACATTCTGACGAACATAAGTATTATTCAGGTGACAGGAATCCACACGGTGAAAAGAGGGCATATAATATGCCTCTGCCACCCCTTCGGTGATAAGGCGTGATGGATATTTATTTATTTATAAGTATCATTTTGGTACCCACATGATTTAAAAAAGTAACATTTAAAACCTATAAATAAGTTTAGTTAAGAAATTACAGAGAGAGTCAAAATAATTTGTTTTAGACTAACAAAATAACTACTGTGTTTAAAGCATTTATTACTGATATGTTGAATACTTATTTTGTCAGCAATAAAATGCCCCAAAACAGTTGTGTAGATGAAAAAAAAAAATGACATACTGTTTATATACTGTTTTTAATAAAAAATGTTAATTAAACAAGAGTTAACTTCAATTTACTTAAAGTTAAGTTATTTGCAAAACTCTTAATAGGTATTAAACATACATATTGACACGCTTTTATCCTTGGGTAGGCAGAGGTTAAAGGCGTGACAATATGTATGTATGCCCACAATTTAACATTTTTGTCCCACAATGTAACAGGTGCATATTGCCTACGTTACTGCCATATACATAATTTTTTTACCAATATAATACCTAACCTACGTTATTAGTTAAATGTAAATCGAAATGGTCACAACCGCATTTAAAGTTAGTTGTATATTGGCTATACCTAGTGATTACAACAATTGTGTGACCGCGTGGGGTTGGGTTGTGGGGTACGTACCCCCGTTCAATTGCCTACAACCGTTCAACAGGTTGCTCACTCATGTTTGTGTTCACTCAAGGCTAAGTGACTATTGTACTATCCCCTTGAGAACTGGACTGGGCCAAGATTTATTAAATAAATAAATATTGTGGGTCATTTTTTTACACATTGTCGACTAGCCCAAACTAAGCTAATATAAGCATGTGTCATGGGTTCTAAACGGCTGATAAACATACTTATATATTTCTAAACACATACTTATTATACATAGGAAACACCCAAACTCCGAAACAAATATTTGTGGATCACACAAATATTTTTACCGACCTAGGAATTGAACCTGGGACCTCAGTCGCGGCAGTCGTATACACTGCCAACTGCCACCGAGGCAGTTGTATGTTGTAGTATATTGAATAGTGGTAAGAGGGAATATTATTGATATGTTATATATTTGGTCTTTCGATTCTATAACTGCCTCGGTGGCGCAGTGGTAGAGTATGCAACTGCTGCACTTAAGTCCCGGGTTCGATTCCCGGGTCGAAATAAATATTTGAGTGGTCCACAAATGTGTGGACGGAGTTTGGGTGTTTTCTATGTATAATACGAGTGTGTATTTAGAAATATATGAAGTATGTTTATCAACTGTCTAGATCGCATACCACAATCTTATATTAGCTTACTTGACTGCCTCTGTGGCGCGGTGGGAGTGCATCCGACTGCTACGCAAGAGGTCGTGGGTTCGATTCCCACCCAGGATAAAACTTTGTGTGATGAGCACGATGGTTTATTCTGTGTCTGGGTGTTATTTATCTATAATATGTATGTATTTAGAAATATATAAGTATGTTTATCAGTTATCTAGATCCCATAACACAAGCTAATATTAGCTTACTTTGGGCTAGATGGCGCAGTGTGAAAAGTGTCCCACAATATTTATTATATTTATTATTACTTTGGGCTAGATGGCGCTGTCTGAAAAAAAAAACGTCACACAATATATGTACTTAAATATTACTTTAATTTACTGTAAGACTAAATTACGTATTAAGGTCAAACCAAAATATTTTTAAGATTTTGATTTAAATAGTTATTAGTTACCACATATTATAATCAAATGTCGATGAAATAAAAAAAAAAAATAGTAAAAAACAATTGCCAAAAAACAATTTCACAACAATACTTATTGTTGTGAAAAGACCATGTGCGCACATGGTCTTTTCACGTCAATAAGTGAGCGTTTGAGGGAACAAACTGGCGATCCTCGTGCATCTAGCTTTTTCGCACAAATGCTGCCTGCATCATGGGTACACTACCGAGGGGAACCCAGTCTACATAATTTTGATAAATAGGTTAGGTAGTTTTTATTTCAGTTTTGTTTTTGACATTTCTTGACTGATGAAAAAAACTTGTGCAAATCTATGCCATTTAGGAATTTGAGATAAATAAATCAGGAATTCGATAATAATATTTTTTTAACTGTCAGACCATCAATCGACCCTAGAGTTCTCACTATTACATTTCTTGCATTCAAACAAACAAACTTCCAGCAGAAATAATTCGTTCGGGACCAGCTTTATTGCAATAGCCATAAGCCCTATTTCTATTCATCCAGTTGCATTTGTGAGTTTGTTCGGAAGCATTGTTTGGAAACAAGTAAGACAATAAGAGTTCTTGAATATTAGTTGACATGACAATGATAGGTAATCAGGTTACGTGCATGCCTTAAGCGAAAACACACTGTTATGGGTAGGTGATAGTGTTTTGTCTAAAGGAGTGAAAAAAATGAAAAATCTTTATTCATGTAGGTCACAAAGTAACACTTATGAACGTCAAGATTACTGCTTCTACATTTACATTTACTGCCAGATTCGCAAAACGATAGGTAGAGCCAGAGGAAGAACCTGGCAATAAAATCATGGCCACTCTTTTCTAACCGCCAGTATTATTCAAATGATATCAAAAATTAAAATCCTTATCCCCGAAGGGGTGGCAGAGGCATATTATATGCCCACTTTTCACCGTGTGGATTCCTGTCCCATGGGTGGTGAGCCCATTGTCGTGTTGAAATAGACAGACGCAGGTTGTGGCTACCTGCTGTTGAAAATTTTCAAGCCGCCCATAAGGCCTTCAACCAGGCTTAACGACTACCATTTTGCTGGCAACCAGGACCAACGGGTTAACGTGCCTTCCGAAGCACGGAAACGCTCGCAAATGTAAATGCCACAAAGTGGTCACCCATCCGAGGACCAGCCATAGTGAAAGTTGCGTAACTCAGTGATCGTTTACAGAACACTGAGACCGCGAGGCCACGAGCATGAACATGATATCAGAACATATTATATAGAAATGAGTTATTACAAAAGGAAAAAAAATTAAATCAAATCAAAATAAGAGCGATTCTAGTAGCCAGTTCTATGGGCAGCCAACCCTTATAACGAAGAATCTGCCAAGAAACTCAATGGCTGCTCTTTTAAAATTTAGGTATGGCTTACAATATAAAACATACATTGTTCTTATGAAGTTATGTAAGAACAGACGACTAAACTTAGTTTGCCTTAAATTTAAATAGTATTATTTGTAATAATGGCTGTTAACGGCTATGAGCTGACAAGTCCCAACAGACGGCACCCGTTAACGGGTATGACGCATATATAAGCCATCGCCCCACTCAGCCCTATTATAGGGAAACGTTTCTCAATAGTCAATCGACGCTTGAGAGTAGATTTTATAAGGCAAAAACTAGCCTCAAGCGTTGATTGAGTATTGAGAAAGGTTCTGGAATACGAACCTAAGAGTGTTTGCAGTCATGCTTTTTCACACTGATTTGAGGATTACTATTTTCAGCGAGGGCCACCCTCGCTGAAAATAGTGGGGGATGCTTATTGCTCTATAAATTTAAAAAACAAATTAATTCGAACATCGTATTTAAATTTAAGTTTAGTAAGACGATCTTCTAAGCTGTCAGTAATAAGGAAATCGTTGGTAGATTTAAAAAAAATCAGTAGCAAATATCTCTACCTTCCTCTGTTAATTACAATACAAAAAAAAATATTAAAGTGAAAAAAAGCAACTTGGTTCAGGACGCGGGTTGAAATTTTCTAGCGACTGAACTACCCAAACCATACCGAAAAAAGTTGAAATTCTTAACAATATTTTAATTGTCACTTAAGAGTATGACCAGAGCCATCTATCGAGCCACTTAACAACTCTGATACCAACGAACAGTGTTACAACCATTTTTTAACATTGATGCGATGGACTCCACTCAATCTATGAATGATTTTTATAGAAACTGTAATCTTTTAAACTTTCATGTGGGTTGCCATATGCACAGCAAAGTGCATAATAACTACCAATTTCTACTCGTTTTTACAAAGCTACAATCTTTTTTTTGACGTTGACTAATCGGAAAAAAGTTATTAGATTAATAAATAGTTTCATTTATTTATAATACTTACTCACTAGTAGACATTTTTAGATGGAGCCTTTTATTAGAAAGTATAATATATTATTGTACTTTTCGACGCTACTTTGATTTGAATGGCGGCGTGATAGATACGAGTGACCGCTAGTTCTTAAATCTAATTCTCCAAAACCTATAAATTCACCTAAATAATAATAATAAAAACAGAAAAAAAAACAAACTCTCGATCCGTTACATTCAATGACAAAATTCCCTCATTTTTATTGGTAGATTCATTCTATTTACTAGCACCCTTTTAATGTCGACTCATGTAAATACACTTATTACATAAAGAGTGTGAAAAGTTGTAATATAAACAAAAACTAGACATGAATAGTCACAAAGGTAAATGGCTGTTCCAGACAAAACGGTTGTATTGAAAACCAACAGCTTGTGTAATGTGGGCCAAGATTAAAGATGACGCGATTTTTAAAATGTTACGCTGTAAGTAGGTTTATTTGGTAGGTACCTTTACGATAATAAAGGAGGGGAGAATGGATTTCCGCCAAGTAACGCTCGATTCAATTAGTTAGGTACCTTTACTTAATTTCAATATTTCTAATAGCCCATTTGCTATTAGAAACAATAAAACTACGTGGCTTTACGTAGCTGAGACATAATTAATAAATATTTTGAGATATTCCCTTATAACGTTGCCTAGTTCAAATTAAGCTAATACAAGCCTGTGCTACGGGATGTAGACAAATGAAAAACATATTTATATAATTCTAAATACATACCAATTATACATGGAAAACACCCAAACTCCGAAACAAAGTGTTGTGGATAAGTTCAATTCACCTTAACATGAAATAGATCTCAATTAGCACCTCGACAGATTCCACATCCGTCCGCATAGGCGGTGATTTGGTGCACGGACCGGGTTAAATACCTGGGATCTGTTTTTCACACGTCCAGTGACATCGATTGCGATGTCAAGTCACGCATTGCTGCCGCGTGGGCCAAATGGCGGGAGATGACCGGTGTTATTTGTGATCCTAAAATGCCGATCCGGTTGAAGGGACAGGTGTACAAAACCATCATTAGACCTGTCCTTTTACATGGCAGTGAGACGTAGCCAATATTGGAGCGACACAAGCAGGAGCTGCGTGTCACGGAAATGAAGATGCTGCGGTAATTGTGTGGAGTCACGCGGATGGACCGCGTGAGGAACTCTCGCATCCGCGGCAGCCTTCATGTCCGTGACATTGCAGACAAGTTGCAAGAGTGTCGCCTTCGTTGGTATGGTCACGTCTTGCGGCAACCGCCGGGCTACGTAGGAAACAAATGTCTGGCCATGTCAGCCCCGCCGGGTCCCGGTAAGAGGGGAAGACCCAAGAAGTGCTGGCTTGACGTCGTAAGGGATGACATGCGTGCCAATGGTCTCACTACAGGAGTTTCCTACGACGCGAAGTGGAGGAGAAAATGTAGGAAAGCGAACCTCGGGCGTCGCGAGACGCAACTGGCAACAGACGCTCGGATAATGATGATGAAGCACCCATTTTACGGGAAAACCCTGCCCTATAAAAAAAAAAAATATCAAACAGGGTCATATGTAAAACACCAGCAACCTGCTTTTAAGCGAGTACAACAGGGAAAACCTATGATGTCGAAGGTTCAATGAATAATACTCGTTTAGTAACAAATCGTCAAAAGTTATAGAACAAACGATGTTGGTTATGACCATAGCTATCCTAACTCCTAGCAGGTTGCTGGGGTTTTAAATTGAGCAAAAGTAATGATTTCCTATTACCGCAGGCAACTATGCATTGTTTTTTTTAATGATAACGTTGATACCTTAGCGCTTACGTTGTAACAATATTCAGAATTTTAAAATGCATGAACATTGAAGACAGGCCATGTTTAGGAATAGATAACTTATTGTGTGGCAGATTTGATTGACTGATATGAAATTGTATAATATAATCATCATATCTAAAAAAAAGTAGTACTGCAGTTGGCACTGCGTTGTTATCATAGGTAAGGCAAAAGGATTCTATCAACAGCTTAGTAACTCCACTGATATACAAGTGTTAAACTTGTTAAGAAGATAATTTGAATCGATAGTACCTATAGATTATTAATTAAGCGATTAGACGTTTCATTCTTGTCATCGGAAGTGGGTGTGGCGTGGCTTAGATTTGTATTATACCTATTATAACAATGTATCATCGTATAGCCGACTGACTGACTGACTGCGTCGGTGGTGCAGTGGTAGTGTATGCGACTGCCACGCTGAGGTCCCGGGTTCGATTCCCGGGTCGGGAGAGTTTGGGTGTTTCCTATAAATAATATTTAGAAATATATAATTAGATTAAATTGTCTTATAGCTTGGTTTGGGCTAGAAGGCGCTATATTAAAAGTGTCCCACAATATTTATTTTATTTATTTATTTATACGCCAGGGTTCTTCAAGTAGAGTCCGAGGAAGAACTACATTGGATCACCAACTTGAAGCTGTCAATAGTCTTGTGGGCTGTGAGAATGACCAATAATTAGCTAGATGGTATCTAGATGCTTTCCATCAGGCGAATGGCGTCTTTTTTGGGAACTATAATATGAAATATAGCATGTGTTCTGCAGTTCGATCATGAAAATTCTGTCTTCACCACTTTTCACGTGAAATAGAAATGCTCACTCTCTATAACGAGGGTGAGCTGATAAAGTTTATTTATAATGATGTTCAAATAAAGACGAAATAAATAAAAATGTTCAAAGCTCATGACTTGGGCCATACAACGACAGGGTTCGTTTTACACAGCGAATTTCAAAGAATTTGTCGTGTGTAACAAACTTTACGTTATTGGTGTTTTAAGGCACATTTTACAATAGTCTTTATCGTGTCAATAGGTTAATAGGAATGTTCTTGAATATTTACAAACCTACACCTATAGAATGAAACTAACCTGTATAAATAACTAGTCTGTGTTGGTACCACATGGAATATATTGCCGTAAAAACATCTGTTTAGCAAATTTTTCGTGATCGAGTTATAAGTTTTCACACATCCCTATAGATATTTTTTACTCATATCTGCTGTCCATATCACATGGACAGTGTACTAATCCCACCCGCATTCCCATTATGACTCCTGTAAACCAGGATTTACAGCAATGACCCAGACCAGAAAAGTTAGACCGAGCTGGATTTCGGTGAAGTTCCAGGAGAAGTTAGAATGTCTTGGACAGTGTACTGTAAACGATCACTCTGTTAAGCATTTTAGCTACTGTCGGACCCGAGATGGGTTAACGATTGTAGCATTTTACGTTTTCAAGCATTTCGTGCTTTAGATTGAAGGCTTTTTGAGTCAAATATGCGGCTTCAAAAATTTTAATATAGTCTTAACAACTTCCAGCGAGCGCTTTATGTAAATCTTGGATTAACGCAAGAATAAAACAGCGTATCGCAAATAATTGATATATTTATATGTACATTGGCGAAATTTGAAAAAGTGACACTTTAATGTACCTACTGCATGCATTTTTAATAGTAGGAGATTTGATGCTTCATTCTTGCATTGGCTTTATTCTGTAAGGGCAATGTATGTTAAGAAATAAATAAATACAGGAATATATCTGCGATTTTAAACAAGATTTGACTGTCGTCACAATAATACCTACAATTTTAGCTCAAATATATATTTTTAATTAGGAACATGCGTATATACAGTGACATTGAGCAGATAGCCCACTTGTTATCAAGGTTTTTTTTAGCAAATTTAGTGTTTTATCATAGACCTAGACGGAATGATAACGTATCACAAGTTTAGGTTCATTTTACTGTTGCCAGCTCAAACTAATATCAAATGCAACGGATGTTTTTTTATGATAAGTATTTTTTATTTTATATATTAGAAGCTGTGTTTAGCGGCTTTGCTTGTGTAAAAAGCAATATTTTATTTATTTATCTACCACGCCTTATCCCCGAAGGGATGGCAGGAGGCGTATTATATGCCCACTTTTCACCATGTGTATTACTGTCCCACGTAATAGGTGGTGGGGCTATTGCCGTGTTAAAATAGACAGACGCAGGTTGTGGCTACCTGCTGGTGAAATTTTTCAAGCCGCCCATGAAGCCTTCAACTTGACTTAACGACTGCCATATTACTGGCAACAGGGACCAACGGGCCTTCCGAAGCACGGAAACACTCGCAAATGTAAATGCCACAAAGTGGTCACCCATCCGAGGACCAGCCATAGTGAAAGTTGCGTAACTCAGTGATCGTTTACTGAACACTGAGTTCGCGGGGCCACGAGCGCTTCAAAAAGCAATATGATTTGTTATTATCCCAAATAAACTTTAAACCCGTGTATACACAAAGGATGTAATGTTTAAACACCTTTTATAATTTGAGACAGTTCTATGTCAACTCTAGGTTTATCTTTTTAGGGTCTAGAAGTGTATGCGACGGCCGTTGCTGAGGTCTTACTAAGTTTGAATCCGGGTCTGAGCAAATATTTACGAGATATGCAAATGTATATGTATAAACGCTATGTATAAAAAAGGGTTCTACTGGCCCCTTAATAATTTGTGTGATGCTTTACATTTTTAGTTTGGTACTTCAAAATGGCGGGAAGGAAGTGTTTCGATATTAGCAACTCCTCCAATTTTATATTCTAGATAATTTCGGTGCCTTTACGAAGCTTGGGGATCAGATGAGTCGAATATCAAAACCTAAACGAAACCAGCTTCTAGTAACCAATTTAAATTTTATGCCCAGAATCCAAATTCTGGTAGGGTTGTTGGAAAGCAACTGGGAATATACATACATACAATACAGTCAATCTATAATTCCATATAAAGCTGGAGAGTTTGTTTGTGTGGTTGAACCCTCTAATCTCTGGAAGTACTGGTCAGATTTGAAAAGTTAGTTTTGTCTTGGATAGCCCATTTTTCGAGGAAGGCAGTATATCATCACGTTATTGCCCTGGAGAGCGTAGCAGTAATTATACAAGTCGTAATATCGACCAAATTCTTATAGATCATTGGAGACTTTATATATGACGGGATTAAATAGTATATCACGGGCGAAGCCGTTGGGGGTCACCTATGCTGGTATACAGCCGTCAATCTAGGGTAAATGAGACTGGTAAGACTCAACATCAAAAGAAACTTTTAATTTGTAATGAATAAATTTTTAAATAAAATAAAATAAATATCCATCACGCCTTATCCCCGAAGGGAATAAATATTAATATTATTGAATAAATTTAATGTACCTATTACAGTTTTTTACTAATAAGAACGTTTAAAGATTGTGATAAGTTCTGCATTATGTGCATAGCAGATACAAGTTATCTTAATTGCAAAAAAAGTCTAAATTTGACGTTCTCTAGTCTAGTTAAGTTTATCAAGCTTGACCCGGCTATCAAACCAGTTAATTAAGACTACAACATACTAAAATAATGTTATTTTTTGTGGGTATTTCGCAATGTAGATAGCGTTAGAGGTAAATGAAGGTCTATTCGATAATTCTAGATTATTATTTTTTGATAGTTTTTAATATAACTGGCTTTTGTCTGCGGCTCCACTTGAATTGACATTTTGACTGTTCGATTTTCTTTAAGGACAAAATAATATCATTTTACTGTTAAAAATATAGAGAACTGCTCACCCAACAACGTTTCGGACCTAGCCAACCTTACCTACAATCGATGCATATGCTTATCAGCGGATAAAGCTCTTTCGCAGGCACCCTTACGAGGTCTAGAGATCAAACGGCAGTCGTTTGTGAAATGCCAAAAATAAAAATCCAAACCAAGTGTGCTATTTCAATCGTGTCGAAATAGAATCGAAGTCACTCAATAGAAAGTCACTGGTACAATTTTGACTGTTTTTCGTAGTCTTCTATTACAATTGTACTTCAATAGACTTGTATCGGTCAGCCGATAGAATTCTATTAGCAAGTACCGCGCTAGTGGCCGCTACTCAGTTGCATTTTTGAAACATTTTGACAACAAAAATAAGCGGTTCAGGTTTTATTCTACTGCTTGTCAATAGTAGACTCGGCCCCTGCTCTTGACATTTAAGTAAAGTTTGTAAGTACTTGGGAAGACTCTAAGATAAAGGATAGAAGTATTGAAGTATTATCAGTTGTCTGAGTCCATTATTGCTTCATGACTGGAATCTGATATAAATGATGTTTTGTGATATGTTGCCATAGCGCCGGCAATAGAAGACGTAGTTAATCACCTCTGTCTGTCAGTCTTGATGGAGACCTTCCTCAAAGACTCGTTCATTGGTTACAATTTTCAGCTGAGGTAGGTTGTGAGATATAGGCTCCTGAGATCTCAATGGAGACTCTTTACTCCTTGTATATTTGTCGTGGTATTGTCGTAGTTATTCGTCGTAGTGGTAGTGTATGCGACTACTGCGCCGAGGTTCCGAGTTCGATTCCCGGTTCGGAACAAATATTTGTGTAATCCACAAGTGTTTGTTTCGAAGTTTGGCTGTTTACCTTGTATTATATATTAAATAAATAAATAAATATTGTTGGGACAACTCACACATCGCCACCTGATTCCAAACTAAGCAGAGCTTGTATTATGGTAACCAGATAACTGACTTATATATTTCTAAATACATACATATTATAAATAATTAACACCCAGACACAGAATTTACCATCGTGCTCATCACACAAAGTTTTATCCTGAGTGAGAATCGAACCCACGACCTCTTGCGTAGCAGTCGGATGCACTCCCACCGCGCCACAGAGGCAGTCAAAAAATATTGTATGGTATTTAGAAATATATAAGTGTGTTTATCAATTGTCTAGATCCCATGCCACAAACTTATATTAGCTTACGTTAGGCTAGATACCGCTGTGTAAAAAAAAGTCTCACAATTTATACTAACCTTAAAAATATGTCTTGTCCAGTATGGTATTCTAGCTTTAAAAAACCTGAAACAGAATAAAAATAAAATTGAATAAGGTCGTAAGGTCTTCGACTTAGTTTTACGACTACCCTGGTACTGACCACAGAAACCAGCACCTTAATGTGAATTCTGAAGCTCGTACGATGCCACAAGGGATCACCCATCTTAGCACCGACCTTATTGTAAAATGCTGAACACAGTAATCGTTTACTGAACATTAAGCTATCAGAAAATCGTTTTAAAGTTTGAAAAACTTTTTGTGAGAAGATTGAAACATAATTCTCTCAGTAATATTTTAGAATTAAGATTTGTAATCTTTCTTTTCCAGTGCATTGTAGTTATGTCGTTCCTATTTCACACTACAAGCGTGAATATATAACAAAGCGGCGTATGTAATATACCAACTAACAGTAGCTATTCGTGACCTACATTCGACCCGTAAATACAGGAACCTCCAGATTACATACATAACCAAACTAAAGCCTTCATTTACCAACACATGCACACAATACGTGTACCACACATAACTCACACATATAACGTCCACGCATGATTGGTCCACTTTCACTTTCGTACCGAGCCTACATAGTTCGAATACCAAACCAAGCTTCGTGATTGGACGTTTCGCATTTGACCTTCCCCGCTATTGGATGGAAATTCTCATATGTAAGGCTTATATTGCGGAAATAAGGTTATGTACGGCCTCTAACGTAAAATGTTATTGTTTAGGTATTTTAAGGTTGTTTATTTTAATGGGCCTGACTTATCAAATATAAGAGAAGGGTTTAAATTGTTTGCCCAAAACTCTGAAATTCCCTTGGTTATTTGGCAAGGGTTTTCGCGTTCATTAATGAAGCTTATAATAGGAATAAAATGTAAACCAACGCTTACATAGGAAGAACTGAAGATCTGTATGATAAAATAACTTTATGAATGAAATATGAAAGAAGATTTAGTGATGTAGATAAAGAAAGTGATGCTTAGTTGATTTGGACACGTAAAGAAGATTGATGAAACAGAATTATTAGGTGAGAGTGAATTGACAAGCTGTAAACTGCAATACTATATTTATTCTGGGTTTATATATTGGATGTTAATTTTTTTTATATCACTAAGTTGGCAGACAAGCATTCGGCCTACCTGATGGAAAGCGGTAGCTGTAGCAACACCAGAGTGTAGCAGCACTCGCGCTGCCAACCCTGTAAAAACCTTCTTAGACCCCTTTTGAAGAACTCCATATTGTAGACGTTCGGAAAAACCTAGGCAGGGAGTTCATTCCTATTTTAGCATTTAACATAGTAAAAGCACGTCGCATGCTAAGAGATGAAAATTAGCACGCTTGAAATTAACAAAAAATAGCATTAATTTCCATCACTACTTACTTAATATATCACGAGAAGTCCCGTAACCTATACGTATATATAATTACAAACAAGAAAAGAGCTATCATGTTCATTCATTGTATTAACTAAAAGTAACCATAAAATTTGGAATTTTTTGCTCAGTAACCTAGAACAAGGAATCACTCATAAACTTTATCTATTAAAGAACTCTTTGAGACATAACATTTTTTCTTAGCCACAGGTCAACTGATAAGTATTAGGAACCATTTGCTAGTTGATAGCCGAGTCGTTCTGCGTAGTATTACATCATTGGCCAATGTAAATATGTTTTAGTTGTCTTAAAATTATACAAAACATATCATTAGAACTGCTTTAGTACCTATAGGTGACCAATCTTGCTCACTAAAGCAGGGAATTCATCCCTTTACACCAGCAGAATATGTTTTGAACGATTACATGCAGTAAAATCAGATAGGCAAGAATTTACGCTCCTTTGTACACGCACGAGTTGAGAATAGAAATCATTTCCAAATTCCTACAGTATAAGCTTCTTGATATGTCAAAGAGTATTATTTTTATTATTTTTTTATTTTTGGGACACAAGCAAAGCTTGAACTATGGTAACCAGATAACTGATAAACATACTTATATATTTCTAAATACATACATATTATAGATAAATAACATCTAGACACCGCATAAACCATCGTGCTCATCACACAAAGTTTTATCCTGGGGGGGGTCGAACCCACGACCTCTGGCGTAGCAGTCGGGTGCACATCGCGCCACAGAGGCCGTCAAAAGGGACTTCACAGGGTCCGGAGCACATATAGGCTGCAGGGTCCATCAATCATGTGAGTTGTATGTTACTTTGCTAAGTTAGTGATATTTATAAAAAAAAACTTCGATATTAAAATATCGTAGTCTCGTAATGATCAACTGCCAGCCCTACATCACGCAATCGTAAGGGATAAGTGCATTGTAAATAGAAGGTTAAAAAACTCATAGAATACGAGAGTAGGAAGAATGAATTCTTTATCAGCCATTTATTTAATAATAATAGCGTCTTATTAATGTTATAACATTTTTTATTAGTTATTGACTTTTTATAGCATGACAAGTCAATGGTCTCACTATCAGGGGGCCGAGTCTACTATTCACAAGCTGTAGATAGAATATCTGCAATAGAACCAGAATCGATGTTTTTAGCTGTCAAAATGTTCGTAGATTATCAAAAATGCAACTGACTAGCGGCCACTGGCGTACGTTTAGTAGAATTATATCGGCCGGCCGATACAAGTCTATTGAAGTAGGATTGTAATAGTACTATTTATATAGGTTTATATATAGGTTCTAGTATTTGAAAGAGGTGACGTAAGAACTAAATGCGAGATTAGAGTAAACCAGGAACGTCTAGAGCAAGTGATTGAAATTGTGTATTTAGGAAGTATGTTTAGCGCGGATGGAAGATGTGATTCGGATGTGGAACGGCGAGTAGCTGCCGGAAAGAAAGTTAACGGTGCTTTGTCCCAGTTAGTAAAGCGACAAAGCATCGTAAAAGAAGCACGACTGGCGATTCATAACGCAGTGCTAGTGCCAACTTTGCTTTACGGTAGTGAAACCTGGGTATGTCAGCAGATGCATGAAAGTAAATTGAATGCTGTGGAGATGCGATCACTTCGAAAATTGTGCGGCGTTACCTTGGCCGACCGAATACGTAACGAAGTGATACGCAATATGGCAGGTTTGAATGAAAGTGTCAGCGTTAAGCTGGAAAAAGGCGTGCTCCGTTGGTTTGGACACGTCCAACGAATGAGTGAGGAACGATTGACGAAGAATATATATTGTTCAAAAGTAGAGGGTAGAAGGAGTCAGGGAAGGCCGAGACTCACATATGAAGACCACGTGAGCAGATTGCTCAAAAACGGAAAGGTCAAAAGTACTCGGATACCCAGACGTGCGTGTATGAAGCGATTGATGAATCTCGAAGAAGCGAAAGAAGTATGCATGGATCGCGAAGCCTGGTGATCTGTCCTCTCTGACTACCCCGTCAGGGATTCAGCGTGAAGATAGTTAAGTTAAGTTGTAATAGTAGACTACGAAAAACTGTCAAAATTGTACCGGTGGCTTTCTATTGAGCGACGATTTCGACACGATTGAAATAGCAGACTCAACCCCCAGGGGTATAAAAGGCAATTGTGGACTTGTAATAGTTAAATACAGATTTGCAGTAGGGACTTTAAAAAGGCAAATACTCCACAATGTGTATAAAGCTCTTTTTTAACCACTGATCAACTCGTATCACCCTAGCATAAGTAATAAAGGCAAACGTAAAAAAGGTAAACGTCGCACGCAGCCCTTATTTGTAGATACTGAATCATCATTTTGCTAGCAGTTCAGGTGGAAATCGTTCCCCAAGAACATGCAACACAAATCGATAGACGATTTAGACGGACCACGTATTACCATACAACGTAGGCGACGTTGTGGTGTAAAATTGGGAAAAACCTTACGTCCAACAGTGGACTGCCTGAGACTGATTTGATTGATAGGCTCCGGGTTTGGAAAGATTTGTTGCAACCTCAAAGGTTCAGTAAGGTGATAAGTAAGGTTCAATAGTCTCTGAATGTGAAAAGTTTCTTCAGCACACCAATAGAATTCTACAATGATCGTGAAACCTGACGATCTGTCCTCTCTGACGACCCTGTCAGGCAAACAGCGTAAAGATAGTTGTGGGACATTTCTTTTCACACAGCTCCATCTAGCCCAAAAGTAAGCTAAAATAAGCTTGTGATATGGGATCTAGATAACTGAAAAACATACTGTTATATATATTTCTAAATGTAGTTAAGTAGTTACCACTAGAATTGTAGAAGCACTTAGATCTATGGTGATAGCTTTTTAATAGACGTTACTTATATGTCACCGGAGTAGCATGTGTAAATTAGAACAAAAAATACACACGTAAAGATAAATAGTTGATTTCTTAATTTTTTTTTTGTCCAGTTTCATTATAAAAGGCACACATTGCTATCTTTATGTAAAAAGATACGATTAGGTATAAAAATATTCTCTATAGTAACATACAAATATTTAAGTCGAGTATTAAAACGTTAGGTCTTTGATAAGAACTGCATTGAACGCTAGTGTTGTGCACACCATTTCTATTAAGTATTTATCGATAAATTCTGTGATTAAATACTGAAAATTTTCGCGATATTGTTCAGTATTTAATCATAGAACATATAGTTGTGAATACATTATTTATGCTTCTCTCTTCATGATCTTGGAGTCTTGGTTTTTATTTCAGAGTCGTTCTAATATGTGTTTATGGAAATTTAACAAAAAAACGGTATATTTAGCTCTCACAAGTAAATAATGCTTAGTTTGGGACTATATGTCTTAGGCCCACTTGCGCGATCTTGGGTTAATGTGTATAACTCGGAGGCATAGACTAACCCCGAGTTAAATAATTAATTTGTCTCGCATGATCCCGAGTTAAGGGTATACCTAGGGTTAAATCGCTAAAATTTTAACTCCCCGACTTCTGTGGGTTAATTCGTCAAACGTCGGGTTAGCAGCTGACAGACAATGAAGTGGCACGTGACACATGCGTGACACGGACTCCTCAAAATGACACGCCTCGCACACATAATACGATAAAATTAAAATGCACTCGGCTGTCATGTTACATTCATTCGTGTAAGAAAAAGTCTTATGTGGCAAACTGTAGTGTAAAAGAGATAGACATACCTATTTCATTCTTTGTTCAATCATTAATGTTTGGTTGGATGACATAGAGTGACATAACACACTGGGTTAGTTAACCCGATGTTATTTTTCTATAGTGCAAGACACCTTAAGGGTTAAAAAGTTATTTACTTAATTCCGAGTTAACTAACTCTATAATTATTTATTTAACCCCAGCATTCACGCAAGTGGGCCTTAGTGTGATTAAAATTATGTTTATTTTTAAACTATACCTCAGATACAGCTAGAATCACAGAACAGAAAAAAACTGTTTTTTTCTGTTCTGTAGCTTGAATTAAGCGATAGATAGAAAATAACTAACTAACTAACTATCTTCACGCTGTATCCCTGACGGGGTAGTCAGAGAGGACAGATCGCCAGGCTTCGCGATCCATGCATACTTCTTTGGCTTCTTCGAGATTCATCAATCGCTTCATACACGCACGTCTGGGTATCCGAGTACTTTTGACCTTTCCGTTTTTGAGCAATCTGCTCACGTGGTCTTCATATGTAAGTCTCGGTTTTCCCTGACTCCTTCTACCCTCTACTTTTGAACAATATATATTCTTCGTCAATCGTTCCTCACTCATTCGTTGGACGTGTCCAAACGCCCTTTTCCAGCTTAACGCTGACACTTTCATTCAAACCTGCCATATTGCGTATCACTTCGTTACGTATTCGGTCGGCCAAGGTAACGCCGCACAATTTTCGAAGTGATCGCATCTCCACAGCATTCAATTTACTTTCATGCATCTGCTGACATACCCAGGTTTCACTACCGTAAAGCAAAGTTGGCACTAGCACTGCGTTATGAATCGCCAGTCGTGCTTCTTTTACGATGCTTTGTCGCTTTACTAACTGGGACAAAGCACCGTTAACTTTGTTTCCGGCAGCTACTCGCCGTTCTACATCCGAATCACATCTTCCATCCGCGCTAAACATACTTCCTAAATACACAATTTCATTCACTTGCTCTAGACGTTCCTGGTTTACCCTAATCTCGCATTTAGTTCTTACGTCACCTCTTTCAAATACTAGAACCTTAGTTTTACTTGCATTCAAGCGGAGACCCTTACTTTCACACCCCTCTTTCATATTAGTGACTAATACCTGTAGGTCGGCTTCTGATGAGGCCATGAGCACCGCATCATCAGCGTACAGCAGACAGTTTACTGTAAAGTCACCCAAATTCACACCCATATTAACATCTTTCAACTTCTGCAGGCAACTGTCCAGATACACTATGAACAGCCAGGCGGACATGACACATCCCTGTTTGACGCCTGTACAGACATCAAAAAGAGGTGACACATCCCCCCCTACTCGCACGCAAGCCTTACAGTCCCTATAAAGCGACTGTATTGCCCGCAGCAGCGAGCCGTCCACACCATATCCGGGCAGCAAGTCCCACAGCGTTTCTCTCACAACGTTATCAAATGCTTTCTCTAGATCCACAAAAGCGCAGAAAACCTTCTGGCTAAGAGCCTCTTCCACGTCGGAATCCGCATTGAGCCTCCCATAAATACCTATATAGAGTAGAAAATAAAAGAGATTGAATAGAGTCTCTGGTGCTGCGGTCTCAAGAATCACTGTGCATGTAGTTCAATTGTAATTTGTTCGACTACTAGGAAAATATTAATTTCTTAATAATAGATTTTTATAAATTAGCAATTTAGATTCTATACTCAACTTAATTCCCTATTTTACATAGCATAAAGCCAGAATTATCTTGTATTTCAAACGCATAGAAACATGGTCGGTAATAAATTTTTAGTGCTGATACTTAACATAAAATGAAGTTGCCTCCGCTGTCTGTTCGCTTAGATCTTTAAAATTACTCAAAAAAATTTAATGCAGTTTACAGCCATAGATAGAATGATAATGTTCGAATGATGTGTACACGTGAAAAGCCGGGCTTAGTCACTAGTTTATAATAGACCAAAGTCGATATTTATTTTTTAAATATGTTTTCTAATATTTAAAGTACTGCACTTTTTCTATTATAATCTTATCAACATTCACTATTTATCGACTATAGAGGTGATCTATTGACGTCACTCGCCTAGTGCTGAGTTAGTTATCGTTGCAAGAGATTGCAAATATGATATATCGATAGATAAGGTGTGCCGAATTATGTTAGATTACATTCATACTATATTTTACTAGTTTTTATTTCTTTGATGATCACGGTTAATGGCTTTACAATGCACCATTGATAGTGTCACACGTGTCTCTGTATAAGGGAAACTACCAGAAAACAGGCACAAGGGATATACCCTAGACCTTTAGGATTAGCAAATTTACACTAAATACAATATGGGAATTCCCTGTGACGTCATTTAGTGAAAATAGGAACAAATTGTTTTATCACAGCTAATTTTTTTATTAATATGATAAGAGACCATTTGTCTACCTTAATCGCTTACTAACAAAGACCTAATAGCCATTTAACAAATCATAAAAATGTATTCCATTAAAAAAATACTTAAAATATTTACAAAAAAAATTAAAATGTGTTACGTATAAAAAAGTAGAGTGTATAATATGGATAAAAATTCTGTTTTTCAAGTCAAGGGTTTGAGTCTTATAATGATTATTACTGCTTTTCTATAAAAAATAGAATCCCAGACCTGTTTCTATTAGCTGTGCAACATTTCGAAAATAATAAAAATTAAATAAAACCTGGAGTACATTTTAGTACTCAAAATAAATACTTAAATTACAATATAAATATATAATAACCTTAAAAATATGATATATAACTAATCCCGGACTATTGTAGACAAATCTACATCACGAGACGAACGCGTAACTTGTCAGAGTAATAAAACATAACAATAAAATTATGATGCGCCTGCGCACCCCGGACGAGACAACACTAACAACACATATCTAGGCGTCAAGTACAAGTAAACAACACTTATATTTATTATTTCTAAAAGAAACTGTAATACGAGCTTTGGACGATATCGATATCCTCTTTGGAAAGAACTATGTGATATAATTATCTTTACGTAGTATGAAATAAAGTCACTCCCGCTATTTAGACACCAAGATCTTTAAAACTACTTAACAGATTCTAACGTAGTTTTCAGCAATAGATAAATAAATAAATATTGTGGGACATTTTTCACGCAGCGCCATCTAGCCCAAAGAAAGCTAATATTAGCTTGTGTTATAGGATCTAGATAACTGATAAACATACTTATATACTAGTTATGTATCATATTTTTAAGGTTATATTTAATGTTAACATGTATGTGCTTATATATTTCTGAATATACATAGGAAACACCCAAACTCCGAAACACACATTTGTGGATCACACAAATATTTGTTCCGACCCGGGACTCGAACCCGGGACCTCTTGCGTAGCAGTCGGATACACTCCCACCGCGCCACAGAGGCAGTCGAAGATAGAGTGATTCATGAGAATTATACATGTATGCTTGGGCTAATTAGAATGGTTTTACCGAATAGTTGGTGGATTTATTAGTTTTTAAATTAATCTTATCTTTCCTTTTAAATTGTGTTAATTTTTTTTAATATGATTTCTTTATTAAAACATAAGTTGACTTGGAGAACCAGATAGTCATTATAATATCATCTCGATTCTAATAGGTGCAACTGAAAATCAGCATTATGCAGTGGCGATCTTTTTTCTACACTAGTTTATAAGTTGTGGGACACTTTTCTACAGCCCAAACTAAGCTTTAAGCTTGTGCTATGTGATCTAGACAACGGTTCCGTTAACGAAGTTCCATATTTTGTTTACATACAAAATAATATTCTGCTTCAGTGAAGCGCTCGTGGCCCCGCGGACTCAGTGTTCTGTAAACGATCACTGAGTTTCGCAACTTTCAATATGGCTGGTCCTCGGATGGGTGACCACTTTATGGTATTTACATTTGCGAGTGTTTCCGTGCTTCGGAAGGCACGTTAAGCCGTTGGTCTCGGTTGCCAGCAACATGGCAGTCGTTAAGTCAAGTTGAAGGCCATATGGGCAGCATGAAAAATTTCAACAGCAGGTAGCCACTACCTGCGTCTGTCTATTTCAACTTGGCAATGGGCTCACCACCTATTACGTTGGACAGGAATAGACATTGTGAAAAGTGGGCATATAATATGCCTCTGCCACCTCTTCGGGGATAAGGCGTGCTAGATAAATATTAATATAATTCAGCCTGTATTTATATCACTCTCAGTCACTGTATCACAAGTGTGAATCACAAAAACAATTGAAACGAAACGTGTCAATCTAAACAGTGTTCTCGGTAATCGTGTTAGTTACGTTAGCGCGAATCTTGCGCAAACGCGGCCAAAGAATTCACCGTCATATTGTTTTAAGAAACCTCGTTGTAATATGCTGATGGATGTACTTTTCAAGGCCTTCGCCACCCTCAATTCATGTTATTGAAATTGGGAGACGGAAGACAATGAAATAATACAAAATAATACAATGAACAATATCTATTATGCACGGAAAGTCATGTCGAGAACCATTTCGATAGGGATAAAGGGTTATGAATATCAATCAAGTTAGCCTTTGGCAGTTTACTGTTTGATCGCCTCTTTCTAATATCGCACCGCTCGCCATAGACATCCACACACGTTGCGTCCGGAACGCTCGCATACGGTAAGTTCCGATAGGGGCTTATTCGTTTACACACACACCATCTACAGTATCTTCAAAAGGATTCTTAGAAGGTTTTTAGATAGTCGTCAGCGCGAGTGAAAATTTCACGCCATAATACACGGTCCTACTTCTTGCACATCCAGTGCCTTCCTGCGTTCTTTTCTAAGTTATCATAATTTCTGTACGGGCCAGTAGGACATCCATAGAACTTACGGTCGATGAGACCAAAATCCGATAGTGCCAACGTTGCTTTACGGTAGCGAAACCTGGGCATGTCAGCAGATGCATGAAAGTAAATTGAATGCTGTGGAGATGCGATCACTTCGAAAATTGTGCGGCGTAACTTAGGAAATAGAAAAGATTGATAAATCTGCAAGAAGCGAAAAAGTATGCATGGATCGAGATGCCTAGAGATCTGTCTTTTCTGAGTCGCCTGTCAGGGATACAGCGTGAAGATAGTTGGTTAGTTAGATAAAGAAATCAATACTGAAAATATGCTACATATTTTTTGCAGTTCTATGCTTATTTCTTGACATACTTCGAACACCTGTCGCACCTATTAAATCCTACCATTAATTACTTTTACAATAATGTACGAAAAATTTCCCAATTAATTGACATTTATGATTACTGCTCTGCTGTCCAGGGCAGTAGCGTGATGATATATAGCTTTTAGCCTTCCCCGATAAATGGGCTATCACAAACAAAAACAGTTTGTCATTTCGTACCAGTAGTCTCTGAGATTAGCGCGATCAAACAAACAAACTTTTAAATTAGCCTAAATCTATGCTAATTCTAAAAATCAATCTCTGTTAATTCTCTGATAAATCAAAAGTCTATGATAATTCTAAAATCTAATCTGGATACGAACCACACACGTTGAATACAACACGAATATAGTCTACTAATCTAAATAAATTATGATTAAGTTAACAATAACAATCATATACAAGTCATTCTTCCTACATATTGTTCAGTTTTATAGATAAAAGTGATACAATCTTAGAAATGGAGTAATAAGAGACCCCTGAGGGTGGTCCGGTGACACCTCACGACTCGCTAACTCCAGTTTCACGGTAACATACATCGATGCTAGTGAAGCAATTAAATTCAACTAACATTCATATTATTTATACTGTTGATTGATGGCGCTTGGTGGAACTTGCTACACATATTAATTAACACCACTTGTACTGTTCCACAACATTTACTTTGTAAACCTGACCGGTTTCGCCTCACGGCATTCTCAAAGGTACACAATATGACGACTGGACCTAGAAAGTATACTGTCATTAACTCTACAAATTACAAACATTTTTTGATTAACTAAAAATTAAAATTTACATAGTATAAATATATAGATATCATCACTTGTAATAATGTAATAAGGGTGAACGATTTAAATCTAACTGTTGATTTAAAATAATGTTTGGGTCTGCACTTATATGTCTACCTATCTGGAGCGCTTCGAGAGCATTCATTTTCCTTCCTCTGTCATTCACCTTGCCTTTAACATTCATACTAGTTATATTAATCACCTTATATATTAATCACATTATAAAACAAAGTGGCTTCTCGCTGTCTGTCCCTATGTATGCTTAGATTTTTAAAACTACGCAATGAATTACGATGCGGTTTTTTTAAATAATTAGAGTAATTCTTATAGAAGGCTTTTATATATAATTTGTTGTTTTTTTATATACATTGACAAAATTTTAATGATATTAGTTGAGAGTGTCGAAAAAATAAACCGTAGTTCACAGGCGAAGCTGGGCAGGTAAGCTAGTACTATATAAAGCTGAAGAGTTTCTTGGTTTGTTTGTTTGGTTGAAGGAGCTAATCTCAAGAACTACTGGTCAAAATTTTTTCTTTTTGTTATGGATATCGATTTATCGAGAAAGGCTATACTCTAAACCTAAACCTATCATAAACATATCTTGACTAGGAGATAAAATAATGTGTTAATAATTACAATTTGACTACTGATTATTACGCAGTTTAATTAATGTACAAATATATAATTAATGTAGTTATTATATCTTAATACGGAAATGTCCTTGAAATTATCAAATTGTTTTGTACTATTGAAGCTAGTTGCTTTATTTATTGTAAACTAGCTTACTAGCTTATGTACCGTGACTTCACCCGCGATATACTTCAAACCCCTGTTATAATCTAAGTTGAAAGTTTTTAATGTTTCTTTTTAGTGGATGCATGCATGTGATAGCACAGAATACGGAATAAATGTTACACGCTATCTACCAGAGCAGAGACGCCGTCCGCTAGTACCAGTAGAGTTAGAAAAATTGCATTTGGCTCCATACCAACTTTTTGTAATGCTCTCACAACAATTAAATTTTAATATCAGAAAAATATTTATTACCGATTGGCGCGAAAAATATAAGAAAACACAATGAATATTCATATAAGAATAACAAATTCCAAATTCAAATGTAGTGCATACGTACACATATTGTCACGCATTTATCTCCGAGGCGGCAGGCAGAGGCATACTATACGGCCACATTTCACTGTAAAGTTCAAATGTAGTATTGTGTTTTTTATTGTAACAGTATTTGTGGCCAGACTAAGTACCTATTCATCCATTTTCGAGTAAATTAGTTATAAGCTTTGCCAATGTTTCATTTCTTTGTTAGTAAACTATTGTAGATAGCATATTTCTTTTAGAGAACAGCTATAATAGGATTCAGGTCACTGGGTATCCAGCATTTGGTAGAAGGTACTATTGGACTTTTCCAAAGACTAGTGCTCGTGCTTTCGGGCAAGGGTCATTATCATCATCATCATCATCCCTGAGGTCCCGGGTTCAATCCAAAGCAAAAAAATATTTGTTGTATACAATAAAATATACATAACACATATTTGTTTCGGAGTTTAGGTGTTTCTCGTGTATGTATTTAGAAATTTAATAAGTATGTTGATCAGTCGTCGAGATCCCATTACAACAAGCTTATATTAGCTTACTTTGGGCTAGACAGCGGGTAAAAAAAATGTCCTACCATATTTATATAATATTTTTAATAAATATCCATCACGCCTTGTCCCCGAAGGGGTGGCAGAGGCATATTATATGCCCACTTTTCACCTAGTGGATTCCTGTCCCACGTAATAGGTGGTGAGCCCATTGCCGTGTTGAAATAGACAGACGCAGGTTGTGGCTACCTGCTGTTGAAATTTTTAAGCCGCCCATAAGGCCTTCAACCAGGCTTAACGATTGCCATTTTACTGGCAACCGGGACCAACGGCTTAACGTGCCTTCCGAAGCACGGAAACGCTCGCAAATGTAAATGCCACAAAGTGGTCACCCATCCGAGTACCAGCCATAGTGAAAGTTGCGTAACTCAGTGATCGTTTACAGAACACTGAGACCGCGGAGCCACGAGCGCTTCTAATATTTTTATATTCATAAAATGATTATCTCGTATTTAGATGAGGTTTAATAAATATTTTTCTTTTTCTTTCTTTACCATGAAGGCTTTGAAGGCTTCGATAAAAAAAACTTTTATTATTGCCCTCAGATATAGGTACGATGATTAAAAAATATAGTCTATTCCAGGAATAAATATATTTAGGATATGCTGAATAAACATACTGTTAGCTTAGTGGTATCTAGGCTCAGGCACATACACTGTTATCTAGGTTCAATGGCTTACGAAATGATAAAAAAATGTACTGGCCGCATGTTTCTTTATGTAATGTACACGTTATACATTTGTCTGTGCATACGGTTGTACATATACATATGTGTGTAAATGTATATCATGTAGTTGATAGATGAGACTAGAAGTATTGCCGTTTGAACAATTCGCAGTTACTTACTAATAATATTAAAACGTATGTTAGTTTGTTCAAATCTCTGAACCTATCTAATTTAAATAAGATCTGAGCAGGTATTTTTTACAAACTAAACCGCTGTAATAAGCTAGTTGTGAATTAAATATATACGAAATACACGTGAGCAGATGGCTCAAAAATGGAAAGGTCAAAAGTACTCGGATACCAAGACGTTCATGTATTAAAACCATTAATGAATCTGCAGGAAGCGACAGAAGTATGCATGGGCCGCCAAGCTTGGTGATCTGTCTTCTGTTCTTGGATATCTCTTCTTAGATATATAGTAAGCGTACTAAAGAACAATGCACGCTCCAATGTGTTTTATGGTACATTTCATCTTTTTTCTCTAATCCAATTCCAAGATAGCTAATCTTGTTGGTTTTGGTTGCATTTTAGCCTTCTATTCCAACCCCACTTGTAGGTTTCTATTGGACCATTTCGTAGGGTCACCTTTTTTTACCACTGAGATGGCATACAAGCATATAGTCCACCTGATGAAAAGTGATTATCGAAGCCCATGGACGTTTGCAACAATGATACATGCAAAAATGATGCTGAGATTTGTGTGAAATCGACAACAAATATACTGACAGCTACATTCACAAACAAAGTATCAGTATTCTTATCTATCATGCCTTTTATCACCGAAGGGGTATGCAGAGGCAGACTATACGTGCACATTGCACTGTGTGCATTTTTGTCTAACGTAACAGGTAGTGAGCTTATTGCAGTGTTGAAATAGACAGGCGCAGCTTGTGGCGACCTGCTATTGATAATTTTCGAGTCGCTAATAAGGTACCTATTCTACTTGATTTAACGACTGTCATGTTACTGGTACATACATACATACATATTGTCACGCCTTTTTTCCTGAAGGGGTAGGCAGAGGCATACTATACGCCCACATTTCACCGAATGCATTTTTGTCCCACGTAACAGGTGGTGAGTCCATTGCCGTGTTAAAATGGACAGGCGCAGGTGACCTGCTGTTAAATTTTTTCAAGTCACCCATAAGGCCTTAAACCAGGCTTAACGACTGCAATTTTACTGGCAACCGTGACCCACGACTTAACGTGCCCTCCGAAGCACGGAAAGCTCGCAAATGTAAATTCCACAAAGTGGTCACTCATTCAAGGACCACCTATAGTGAATGTTGCTTAACGCAGTGATCGTTTACAGAACACTAAGTCAGCGGGACCACGAGCGGTTCCATGGTAACCGGAATAAACTGCTTAACGTGCCTTCCACGCCAATGCCACAAAGCGGTCACCCATCTAAGGACCAGCCACAGCGAAAGATGCTCAACTCGTTCTAATCGTTTACAGAACACTGACACACTAGCGGGGTTTAGAGCGCTTCTTTGTAATAATATAGACGTTTATAAACTACGTCTCATAATAATAGGTATGTCAAACAATTATCTAGGCTAGCCTCTAGCGTCGTTGCCCTTTAGAAGGACAAGGCCACGGTTGTTTACGTAGCTCCCTAGTATTTGTAACTGAATCTGGAACCTATTAAATACCTATTATTAGTTTTGTATTTAGTTATACTATTTATTTCCTTGTTAGCCTAACAACATGACTAATTGTTCGTCTAGTAAATATGTTTGGTTATGTCATGTCGGGCTCGATAAGTGATTTATAATTCATTTAATGCATATTACATCTTTATATACCTATAAATATAACTGCAATGGAGCTTTCCCAAAGACTTCACAGGTCTAGCCAGTCCTATCTGCAAGTATTGCACGTGCTGACTCGAGCCAATATATTTTTTTTAAATGTATTTTGTATTAAGCGTCGAAAATTTGAAAATCTTGGAAACAATATTTGTTTCAAAGTTTGGATGTTACCTATGTATATTATGTCTGTATTTAGTAATAAAAAGTATGTTTGTTTATCGGTTATCTAGATCCCATAGCACAAACTTATGTTAGTTTAATTTGGCTTAAATGGAGCTATGTAAATATAAATTAGTTCCGTATCTCAGAACGTTTTTTAATACTCAATCAACGCTCGAGACTAGATTTTGCCTTATAAAATCTACTCTCAAGTTATTCTTGAGTATTGATAAACGTTCTGGAATATGACCCTTAGTGTCTCAGAAAAAAGGGCTCCGCTTATAGGTTCTAAGGGCCATATTCCAGAATACTCAATCAACGCTTGAGACTAAAGTGACTCATGAAATCAGACTGTCAATTTGATGTGCCGATTTCTAACATGTATAATATAAATATTGTTGGGACAACTCACACAACGCCATCTGATTCCAAACTAAGCAGAGCTTGTACTATGGTAACCAGATAAATGATAAACATACTTATATATTTCTAAATACATACATATTATAGATAAATGACAACCAGATACAGAATAAACCATACAGCCAAACAGTCATACTTCTTTCATATTCTTTCTAGATAACGCTGTGTAAAAAGTGTCCCACGGTATTTATTACTAGCTGATGTCCGCAGCTTCGCGTGGTGAAGTTTCACTATTCGAGATTTCTTAAAAAAAAGTGTCCTATATTACTTCTAATACCTGCAAGAATATGTGTACCAAGTTTCATGATGATCCGGTAAGTAGTTTTTGCGTTAAAGCGTAACAAACAAACTCCACTGTAACGTTCGCTATACGTTCGAGCTGCCAGAGCAGCCGTTTTCTTAATTAACCTATGACCTAATTAACTAAAATCGTGATATCTTGGAAACTATAATATCTAGACAAAAAATTTAAACTACTGAAAAGTCGTAAAATACGAGTATATAAAGATAAAACTTATAGCTATAATAATTTGGTATTTTTTATCATAATTAACTGATATATTGGTATAAACACGAAATAAAAAATAATGTTATTTTTCAGAAATTAGCCACTGACACGAAAAACTAATATTAAACACAATTTTTTTTTACATTTATTTCCTGGAATTATAACGATTAAAACGATATATGACAATAATAACTTAAAATTATTCTAACTAAAACTTAAAACATGTTAACCCATTAAATATTAACGCAAAACTAAAAAAAATGGCGGTAAAATGGCCGCCGGCAATGTTTATACCGCATTTACTTTGAATTTTGATATTGTGACATGTAGATATTAAACCTCTAATACACGGGCTTTTTATCCACGATTCTAATGGTATAAAATTTATTCATTAAAACCACAGACAACATTGTTTAAAAAGGTTTTGAAAGGAGGTCAGTACAAAAAAAGAAAACGCAAAAAAAGTCAGCTGCTTTAGTAGCTTGAACGTTTGAGTGGATTCACATTTATGTTATCAGCGTAGGTATAGCAACTCGTATTAGTAGAAATTATTATAGAATAGAATTTAGAATGTTTAGGATATTGGCGTAGATATAGAATATTAGTAGCGATTATTATATTAACGTAGATATATAGCATTATAGTAGAGATTATTATATTAGCGTAGGTAGTAGCAAAGACTTTCTTGTGATTTAATCTAAATTAAAGGCCTACTTTTTTCATATACTCCTACTTCGGTTAGAGGTACTCCAGACGTCTTCTTCATCACCTTAAGTGTTTTCCCAGTAGTTTTCAAACCCTACCTGGATAAGGAACTTATTTATTTATTTATCTATCACGCCTTATATAATAAGCATATATGCTATATGTATAGTCATAAATGTAACTGATAAACAGTCATAACACATACTTTTTTTTTTCAAAAGTAGTAAGCAGAGGCAAAAGTAACAATACCAATTTCCATTTCCAGTTTTTCATTTTCCAGCTATTGGTTTCTCGCGATAGGTGTTAAGCCTGATGAAGACGGCCGCGGGGCGCAGCTAGTCATTAATATAATAGCTAAATGTCTTTAGTTCACGGCATTCGCCATTTCTCTCAGTTTGAGGATAATAATAATATTTAGATTAAGTTCGGGTTAGTTTTGCCAACGTTACGCAGGAAAATGAGACGTCTAGTATAACTGTTGAAGGGAAAATATTCAAGTAATATAAAATTTTGTGCATTCGCAAACGCAGTCTTCTGTGAACTGCTGCGAATATATGAACTCGAATCACCGGCGGAGAAAAAAATGTAGATTAAAACTATTTTGTAAAGTGTTCTGTTAAATAATGGGTTTAAAATTATACTAGATACTTATAAGGACAAAACGTACTAATTTATAATATGGTAGGATTTTATGATGGTTAATTAATCTTAAATACTTTAAATAGTGTATGACATTTTGTAAGAGCCGTTAAAATGGTCTATGCAAAATAAAGATATTTTTATTATTTATTTATTTATCTGCAAGAAGCAAAAGAAGAATGCATGGATCGCGATGCTTGGCGATCTGTCCTCTCTGACTACCCCGTCAGGGATACAGCGTGAAGATAGTTATAGGATTTATGAAACCCCACCACGATCTTTGAGATTTGTCCTCCGGGACAACGTCTGAAGCGCACCTACGTGTTGGGAAAGCCATTCGATCTCAGCAATGCCGACCTCAAAAGCTAAATGATAGCTGCCGAGGCTTTCAAATCCAGGAAGGAATTGAAAGCAATCAGGAATATGCTAAGATGAAGAAAAATGACCGTTAGTGAAAAATATACCACACACTTACAAAGGTTTATAATTTTGAAATCTATACTAATATTTATAGCTAAAGAGTTTGTTTGTTTGTTTGGTTGAACGCGCTTATCTAAGTAACTACTGGTCCGAATTGAAAAATATCCATTTATCAATGAAGGCTATATAACATCATGCTATTCTCCAGGAGAGTGGAGCAGTAATCATAAATATAGACAAATTGGGCGAATTTTTTTAAACGTTTTGTAAGAGTAATTAGCGACGGGGATTAAAAGTATATCACGGGCGAAGCGGCGGTGATCAGCTAGTGATAAATACTCGCAACCACCACTAACGTCTCTATTCACCTTCTTAGGTTGGGCTCCACTGTGTGTAAACCAAGAATCGAACTCAGATCAAGTGAACGCATGTCTGACGAATGCCACCGCTTACAATTTTACTAATACTCCCTATGTAAATAAAAAAAGCGCTTTCCAAATAGGTTCAAGCATATTTGAGTAATCGGTGAAGGTGAAATGAAATTTGTTAAGTATTTTATATTTTATAGTTACTTTTGTGAGAGAAATAAATAAATATTATTGTTATAAAAAAAAAGGAAGAATATATAAAAAATGTAATACAATTTTTCGAACCATTTTCCATTTTAGATATTGTTTAAAAAGATAATTGGTATTTCAAAATCTTTACCCGGGGCTATAATGTCTAGTATGTCCACATGTACTTACTTATATTATGTTTAAATCACCTGAATGTATTTAAGGTCATGAGCAACAATTATGATAATGATGAATTAAAAAAATATATTACTATAATTTATATTTAACTACTTGACGCCCGCGGCTTCGCCCGCGTAGAGAAGTTTTCCCGTTCCCGTTTTACCACAGGAACTTGTTCCCGGGTAGCCTATGTCCGACTCCTGGCTCTAAGCTACCTCCCCACCAATTTTCAGACAAATCGGTACACCCGTTGTTGAGTTATAAATAGTGTAACTAACACGACTTTCTTTTTCTGAAATTTATATTAATTTTTAAATTCTGTCAGAGCTTAGATTGATATTAAAACATTGAAATTTAAATTATTAAAAAGCTGTGCGTTAAGCTTTACTGAAAGCATCAATGAAAATTTATTTACGGCGTTGGTTTCTGGCGGGAACGCGTTGGTAGTAGTAGTCACGTGGTCACGTTTTGTAAAATTCGATTTGTCGATGTCACTGAATATTAATTATGGTTGTGTTAATTTATCTGACTTTAAACTTGAAATGATATTTAATTTGTATGCAAATGCATAAAGTTTTCATTATCTTATTAAATGTATGATAATTTTCGATACCTGCTTAATTACACAGACTAATAAAAGTCTTAACTTTTAAAGCATAACTATTTTTAAATTCTAGTTTGTCGTAATTTCCTTTCATTTGTAAAGTTTTAGCTAAATTGTATTACTTCTGTCTTTACCAATACCAAAAACTATGTACTATAATGTGTTTCATAAAATAGTGAAACTAAACTTAAGTAAAAAATAAATAAGTTCAGTTGCATAAAATTCTTGAAATTAATAATAATATTTTTAGGAAATTAAATAATAAATATAATATAAGTGTACAATAATAAATAATAATGCAAATGGTGGAATTGGTTTTTGTTTAGTGTGGAGTTGGAGCCACTTAATATGTTTAAAAGTAAATTGAAAGAGTAGATTTTAAAAACAGCATTATAAATTGACTGTATAATCCAAGGCTAAAGGTATAGTTGCTGAAATTTTAGGTAACGAACTTTTTTATTTATTTATATTAAGTTCTGATCTATTTTTTTTCTAATTAAGTGAGTATTATTTTTTTTTGTAGAAAATATTAAATTCTATAAACTTAATATAATTCTTTAAAACATAAAAGATTTTTTTATATATATATTGTGGGAGCCTTTTCACACAGCGCCATCTAACTCAAAGTAAGCTAATATTGTGCTATGGGATCTAGATAACTGATAAACATACTTATATATTTCTAAATACATACATATTATACATAGGAAACACCCAAACTCCGAAACACACATTTATGGATCACAAAATTTCGGACCCGGGAATCGAACCCGGGACCTCTTGCGTAGCAGTCGGATACACTCCCACCGCGCAACAGAGGCAGTTATAATTAATTATCCAGATAGTAGAGTTCGTGCATTTCTAACTATTTTAGTAAATATTTAATAATAAATTAAAATATCAAACGTATCTAAAACTATATACGAGTCAGTAGTCTTACAGAATACTTGACACGTTATCAAGATGGACGACTACCTATATAATATCTTACTTTACAAATTACAAATAATAAAAATAAGGATATTGCATTTTTTGTTGTTTGTTTCCAACTTTAAACATGTTCCTAATATGTACAGTTTTGGGTAAACTACTAATTCTTCTTTTCATAATTTTTAGGTTAATACCTAATTAGAGTTACAACTATTTAGATTTCAAAGATTATAATCAAAACATTATATAGGTGTACGTAGTTAATTGCAGTGGATGAGACAAACTTTTTGTTAGCTATTTTCTCTTAACATTATGTAAAGTTTGAAGTTTACTTAAATTATACATATATTTTCTATATCTAACTATGTACCTACTGCAGTTGATTAAATTAGGTTATATAATATTATTCATATCTAAGTGGAGCATTTTTATGTTTAAATTAATAATTATTAAAAAATCTCCGAATGTTTAACATAAAGCTATTATACAGCCTAAATGAACTCAAATAAGAAATATTACATAGTGTATATTTTTATTTATTTATTCTTCTCCTTAAATTTGAATAATATTTTAGGTAAAGTTTAATATTGACTATTACGTCTTTAGCTACAACATCATAAATTAATTATTTATGAATAAGTGAATAATTTAATGGTTAATTAATTAAGTTACATTTACTAACCTAACACGTAGCATCCATTATTTCTTTTTTATTTTACCTTTGAGTATTGTTATTGTATATAACATGATTTGTATAGTATTAGACACGTCTTCAAGACGTAGTTACATAATGTACTACTATTATTATAGTTCAATGATTACCAATGAAACTCTCGCCTAGCTGACACTTGTTTAAACTAAAGTTATTCAATATTTGACTGAAATATTCAAATTAACGTGTGGTTGGAGCTGCGGATACATGTTTGTCTATTGGTATGTTAAATGTTTCATTTAAAATAAGCTTTTCATTTATTATAATAGGTCAGTGTCTATTAACTTGTAATATAAAGTTGGTAAAAGTTGAACGATATAAGGAAATCAGTAGGTACCTAAGTATCGTTTACTGTTGTCGATATGATTTCTTTTATGACACATACCTATTTGTTAGTTAGCTTGTGAATTCATTACAAAAATAATTAATTAAAATTATGCAAAATAAAGTTCACAATTTACCACAATAGAGCGCATTATACTAAAATGAGGTTATCCGTAAAAGTCTAACACATTTTTTGTGCAAATATATTTATCACTATGCCACGACCTTGCTCCCAGCTATCGCCAAATTTTGCTAGTCCTAACGTCATATTATTGATAATTAGCCAATCTAGAATAACTTACCCGTTTTAATATTTTGATTAATTATATAAAAAAAATCCTCACAGCACTACACTTTGGTCACATTTAATATAACTAATGTATGATATGTTTTGTGTTTGCGGATCCCGTGTGTGCAGTATGTTGTGGTATCACGGACGGGTTTATGCACATCGCGCGTTCGCCGGCAGGCAGCCGACTGGCTCGGCGCGCACGCACATTTGATAAATCCCCGCGCCCCCCCGAAAAAATACAACCGCGAAAAATATGGCGGGATCCGACACGCAAAAACTGAAGGGGTGCGCTCCGCGTACTCTCGCTGAGGTTGTATGCTAATCCATCGTGTGCTCGGCCCTTTTTTCCGGGGTGGGGGTGGGGGATGCAATTAAAAAGCCGCGCGTGCGTGTGGGGGCGCGATTAGAAAGGAGACGGCAGACCGAATGAGTACCAACGTTTTTTTTTGCTTATTTTCTAGTCTGGCTTTGGTAGATGACTACCTAGGCAGACTGAATCGATGGAGTGTCTGACTAGATTATTTAGTGTGCACTGAGTGTAGGTAACATAGATAAATTTATCATGGGCGTTATCTAAGAAGTGAGATGATGCGCTATACTTTTTTGGAATCAATGAATTTTAATTGCATTTGTGTTATCATTAATGATAGCAACTGGGTATAAACTGATACTAGCTTTACCTACATTGATCATAATTGTATGTTCGATAGAAAATTCCACGTGGTCTTTAATATTTTGTTATACGTACACAGTATAGATATAATTTGGACTTTTTACAAGTGATATAAAATATCATTTTAGTCCTTAAAGTAAGAGTAGAGTTTAGTAATCCGATAGCTTTGATATGTTAAATAAATGTTTTAATTAAGTAATATAAAAAAGGTAATAAGTTTAAGGTCAGGCCACACTACTGGCCGACTTATAATAGGTACCTATAGGTACTATCAACTTAGTTTACTAAAAACGTCGGAGTTAGGGATACTGGTAATTTCAGACCTCAGAATTTTTAATTAAACTTAATAGTTCTCTATCTACCAAGAAAATAAAAGTGATTAATTAAGCGATAAGGCTACATTGTACCAATTTTTTAAATTGTTATACTATCTCGGCGTGTAATAAAGTATATAATAAATAAAATAAATAGCTAAATCATATTACGGTAATCATTCCTTAAAAAAATCTGCAAACGACTGACTGGCTCAAATAATTTCGACTAATTCCAAAGTAATTAATATGTTTTTCTAACAATGAACAAAACATTTTTGTAGAAAACCTGTTCGAACAAATCTGTGTACTATTTGAATATACAATAGAGTGGTCTCCTCACGTCGAGGGGAGATTGCATGCAGAGCTCGCTGCGAGATCATACCTCGCCTCGGCTTGCAGATTGTGGGAATACGAGATCAGCTGAATTCGGATAAACTAGTAACTATTTGTGAACTTTAGATATTTTGCTGTCGGTTAGTACTAACACCGTAATTTGTAAAAATATTTTAGTTAGACGTATAATTTACTGAAATGTTTTAGCAAACTTCAATAAATATTATCATTTATTCCAAAATTATTATTCTATATAAACATTCAAAATCTGAATAATATTATAAATGCGAAAGTTTGTGTGGATGTTTGTTACTCTTTCACGTAAAAACTACTGACTGGATTTTAATGAAACTTTACAATAATATAGCTATACATCAGAATAACACATAGGCCACTTTTTATCTCGGGAACAAGTTCCTGTGGGAAACGAGAACGGGAAAACTTAAATACGCGGGCGAAGCCGCGGGCGTCAACTAGTTAACTATAAGAAAACAAATATAATATTAACTTAAAGCAATATCATTAATTGAATATATTTAAACAAGACAACGAACCCATTCAATATTTAAAAAAAAAATCATCTTGTAAATGTTGGATAAGCGCTCGTTGGATTGGACTTTCGAGACGTCCAACGAAAGAGTAAGAAACAATTGACGAAGAATATCTATTATGTAAATAGAAGGTAGAAGGAGTCAGTATTAACCGAGGCTAATTTGGAAATCTGTCCCTTCTGACTACCTCGTCACCGACACAGCGTAAAGATAGTTGTTTAGATGATAAATATCATAAACAAATATCTTAGTAGGTAAAAATGAGAATAAAGTATAAAAAATCCCTTGGAATTCTTTGGCTTACTTAATTGAAACTATTTATGTTTACTATAACAATTGCGGAGTCTGGTTACTCTACATACACTTCATTACATGCCGTTTACCGAAGAGTGACAAGTGCGGACGCTTGCTTTATATTATTTTCTAAAACTAGTGCATTTATCTTGTTTTATGTGCGGGAGTGGTGGTTTCTTGGACATAAAAGTTGTGTTAACGTGCTATACTGAAAGACAATGATATATATGCAGTGAAATGCTATTTTCTCTCTTGCCGCAAAACGTCCACTGACAACCTTAGTATAAGAATCACCATTATACTGAGGGCAAGGACCAGGACGTAGCCTGAGGACACGACATCGACTGGACAGGACTAATTAGAAGATAAGATTGAAGAAATATGATATAAAAAATAAGATTTGGCTAAAAGGTCTTAGAAACCAGGCCATTAAATAATTATTTAAAAAAAAATGCCGTTTACCTATTCTTGTCTTCAATATCGAAATTTTCGTGAATTGAATGGTTTGTTTACATAATGTTGTAGAGGTAAATAAATCCATACAGATATACAAAATTAAAATGTCTGTTTGTAATTCCAAAGGGAAATGAAAGAATGTACGTTATTATTGATTTGTCTGTCTATCTGTTTTTGCCGACTAATCTCTGAAATACCTAGATCGATTTTAACGAGACTTTCACTGGCAGATATCTGATGTTTTATACAGTAACTTAGGCTACATTTTATTCCTGTATTCTCACGGAGACGATCACTAGAAATTGAAATATTATTCAAATTTTCCAATATAATATTGCCAGTAAAAAGGCAGTCGTTAAGCCTGGTTGAAGCCTTATGGGCGGCTTGACAAATTTCAACAGCAGGTAGCCACAACCTGCGTCTTACTTTTACAACACGGGAATGGGCTCACCACCTATTACGTGGGACAGGAATACACATGGTGAAAAGTGGGCACATAATATGCCTCTGCCACTCCTTCGGGGTAAGGCGTGATAGATAAATAATAATTAATTTTCCTTTTTTGCAGCCATTGATCTTCTTCAGTTCCTGCAACTCTACTTAAAGTTTCTAAATATGCTATTCTATATTACACTACTACGTAAGAAAAAAAAATTACTTATCTCTAAAGCAAATAAAATTAATGAGAACGCAGAAATCTTATCTCGTCCAATAATAACAGAATCTTTATGCAAAAACTTCGCACTAGTCTAATAGTAGATTATGACATACTTAGATAATTTGTGAATATTTTTTTGCGATAAGATGCTTGCTAGAATATTGTTGATGAGAAGTTCTAGGTCATGTTTCATGTTCTCAAAAGTAACTACCTACTCATAAAACTAAACGAATCTTATGGTTAATTATATCTCTTAAATAAATATTAATAAAGACTACCTGTAAGTATTTACAATTTGCAATAGGTACCTTTTAAAATTTTCAAAAATGCATTCTAAAAATATATGTAAATGTTAATTGGCTTACAATAAAGCATATCTGTTCTATTATTTTTTATTCTAATTTTAATTAATGTAATTTAATTTTAATAATAAAAGTTATTAGTACTAATATATCATAATCACTAACATTATTATAAACTAAATTACTATTTGTATTTTAAATAAATATCCATCACGCCTTATCCCCGAAGGGGTGGCAGAGGCATATTATATGCCCACTTTTCACCGTGTGGATTCCTGTCCCACGTAATAGGTGGTGAGCCCATTGCCGTGTTGAAATAGACAGGTTGTGGCTACCTGCTGTTGAAATTTTTCAAGCCGCCCATAAGGCATTCAACCAGGCTTAACGACTGCCATTTTACTGTCAAACGGGACCAACGGCTTAACGTGCCTTCCGAAGCACGGAAACGCTCGCAAATGTAAATGCCACAAAGTGGTCACCCATCCGAGGACCAGCCATAGTGAAAGTTGCGTAACTCAGTGATCGTTTATAGAAAACTGAGACCGCGGGGCCACGAGCGCTTCAGCTTCATTTGTATTTTACATAATACTATTTATATATTTTTTTAATCTATCCTTTATATCTTCTAATGTCATTAATATATTTAAATTTCATAAATTTATTCAAATTAAATTAATTAATATCAAAAACATGTCAATTCTATTATCATTACTAAACACTAATTAATAAACCTCCCTTTAATTAATATTTATCTACTTATGATAAGTTATAACAAATATGTAAATTAATTTACCTTAATAATTATTACACGAGTGTCCAGTTTGGCAAACGGTTTTTTCGATATTCAACTTGTTTGTCAAACAATAGTGAGGTCAACGGTGAGTTGCACTATGTTTACCGATTTTTAATTACATATGCAAGATTTGTCTAATCTTGAGCTCAGAAAGCACTTGCAAGCTAGCTAGCCCCTGCATGCGCCCGACGATAAATTACCATAATAATAAGACAGTTTCCAGAGGGTCACTCAAATTGTTCAGGTATTAATCTCACAGCATCTATTGACCCATCTATAATAGTATGCTAATCTTTAACAATTAACAAAACTATTTCCATTTCTACTAAAATTTATTTTAACTTCCGGTTCCCCCGACGTCACGAAACGTGAGAAATTCTGTGAATAAAGACATTTAAATAAATTTAAACTTACCTTGACTAGCAGTTGCAGAGCGCACAAATATGTTATTCAACAAAAACAATCAACAATACTTCAACAAAGTCACCATACGAGAAGTGAGCGTCCGGTAACTTAACACGAAAGACGAATAAACAAACTTAACCCGTATGTTGATAAAATATTCACCAATTAAACTATTGTAATAGGAAAAATAGTAAAACAAAGTGCGAGTTTGGGCGAATTCGTGGAAGCGCGTCCCCGACCGACCGGCCAATCCGTCAAGCGACTAGTTTATGTCCACACACGCACGTGAGAAAAGTTTGCGCCAAGTTTCGTCCGAAAACTTTCAGCTCGTCGACCGATAGTTCGTATCTCTGTGGCGCGCCACTGGAACTTTCAAAATATTTTCTGTCCCGAAAATTTTAAATTATAATTGTGGCGGTTAATTTATATTATTTTTTATGAATTCTAAAAGTTTTTTTTGTGTCCGAGGCGTCCACCCGTCCGGTCGGGTCCGGTCGGTCTGCAATATTAACACGAACCGCGTCCACCTTTTGTAATGAAACGTTCACACATGCTTCCGCATTACCGTCCCGATGCCATCAATAATGAAGCCAGGCGGGAAAAAACAAAACGGGGCACCTCTCCCGGCGAGGCGCCCGCCGACACTACAGCCTCCTCGTCAAAGATCAGAATTGCATATCTGGGTTGCGTTAATGAGCGGGGGTTGGGGGTCCGTGGGGGGTCGAAAAAGTGGCACCGCTCGCGCGCGAATATAAATTCATCGCCAAAAAATCATTACGCGGGGGGTGGCATTACGGGCGCTTGCTGCGCGGGTTCGTTCCTATAGTTTTTAAATCGGGCGCTCATTCGAAGCGACGCCGCGGCGCGCGGAAGCCGCTCTGCTACTGCACCCTACGCCCCTGCACCCTGCACTATCCCACTATCGCACAACTATCACGCATGCCCTTACACGATACCTTAAGCTCCCAAGTTCACACGGAAGCATCACTCACGACACATAACAGTCCTTCCTACCGACACAATCCAAACCGAACTGAGGTTCTACAAATGAATGAGAAAGAAATTAATTCCACGTACTGAGATAGATTGATTTTTCAAAGGAATGAGAAAAAAAAAGAGTTCCACGTGTATGCAAATTTCTCTCTTCAACGACGATCGTAATCAATTTGTGCGTAGGAAGGCGGCACACGCACACATTCGCATCTTGTGCGACTCAAATTAAATCTAATACAAAATTGCGTTTTATGTTCACGCTCTGGTATAGATGTGTGTAGGGGAGCACAATGCGAGCTCGCGGGCTGTACAATCAGCTACGACAATGTGATTAGAAAAAAACACTAATTTACATCATTAATTATTTTTATTATTTTACCTAAAACAGTTTTGAAAGTTAAACAAGTTTAAAAAAAAGCAAGCAGCACGCATGTGTGAGCAGATTTAACAAGTGGTTTTACATATCAACTATGTACTATCACATGTAAAATAACTGTAACGCCCCTAACATTCCTTCTATATAAGGAGTTAGATTAGTTAGTGTGTTCATTTATTTAAGTTATGTAACGAACAAGGGTATCTCATTGATTTGGAAAGAATTTGAGTATAATTAGGAACTACCAATATTTATAACATAGTTATTTAGCCCGTTAAAATGGCTTATGGGGTAAGGCGGTCTTGGAATGGAGGCTTTAGGGTGAAAAAACACCTAGAGGTAGACCACAGATGAAATGGAAGGACGATATTAACAAAATTGCAGGGATAAATTGGATAGAAGTAGCACAAGATCGAACTAGATGGCGTTATCTGAAGAGGCCTCCTTCAGATAACGCCAAACTGGTAGAAAACGGCTAAGAAGAAGAAGAAGAAGATATTTAGCATCAGATAATTAATTCATGCGTCACAGGGCCTTACGTAACCAGAGCATTTTGACTTATTTTGATATTTTGAACAGCTACTGGCAAGGAACTTTCTTACTCTGCTCTAGTAGCAGTAAAGCATACTGCCCACCTGTCCACATCGATTGTGGTCATTTTAGTCTATGAAGGTTTGTAGCACCAGTGGTGCTTCTTACACTAGCGTCACCTACACTGTTGCTTAATAGTATGATGACTCCGAGATGTTACGTAAACCAGCTTGGTCGTATAGCAATTTTCAGCACATGGGTTCGGATTTGGTGTCGAGTAAAATATTTGTAGAATATGCAAATATTTGTATTTATACACAATTAAAAAAATAAAGGAAGCGCTCGTGGCCCCGCGGTCTCAGTGTTCTGTAAACGATCACTGAGTTACGCAACTTTCACTATGGCTGGTCCTCGGATGGGTGACCACTTTGTGGCATTAACATTTGCGAGCGTTTCCGTGCTTCGGAAGGCACGTTAAGCCGTTGGTCCCGGTTGCCAGTAAAATGGCAGTCGTTAAGCCTGGTTGAATGCCTTATGGGCGGCTTGAAAAAATTCAACAGCAGGTAGTCACATCCTGCGTCTGTCTATTTTAACACGGCAATGGGCTCACCACCTATTACGTGGGACAGAAATCCACACGGTGAAAAGTGGGCATATAATATGCCTCTGCCACCCCTTCGGGGATAAGGCGTGATGGATATTTATTTATTTTTATTTATACACAATTGTTTAAACATTTTTTAGGCATGTTTATAAGTTGTAAAATTTTCTATAGCAAAAACTTAATTTGGAATGTATAATTAGGCTGTATAAGTTTTCAAAAATATATTTATAAAATAGCAATTCAACGCCTCGGTGATGTCAATTCAATAATGTCATAAATAATGGCATATTTGCGCCACAAGACTTGTACATAGAAATTTATCACTTATCTGTCAATTTTAATATAAATTATTATCAGAAATAAATATTGTATGACCAAAAATAATATGTTATTAATTTTCACTGAAATCTATGATTAGTGTTTTTACCTGATTTTTTATCTGTTTTTTTTTATCTCACGCAAATAATCTAAAAGTGGTTACCCCAGCTTATGGATTTTTGCAATGACAGAAGATCATCGTTCTTTACCCTAATAGTATCTATACGAATGCTATAATGAACGTTTACTAGTAGCGACACCCTTCACTCGTTAATTAATTACCAGTTAAAATGTTATTTTCTCTCTAGGGAGAAAAATACAGAAACAGTGTTAGTCGCTAATCTTAATGTAGCATATAATCATAAATATTTAGGTTAGCATGATTTGATTGTGACAGAAACTGGTTTAAAATTTAAGGGTAAAAAATTATATTCCACAAATGCACACGTGTTATGAAAGTTACAGAACCTTTGAGAGACCATTCCAAAATAAAGCAACAATCTTGCTTTGATGCTAAGGAGAGATAAGACATCGTACACGTACCTTAAATAAAATCAATTGTAATTTAATTAACAATAGGATGCACTTTTATTAATAAATTACAAAAGTCCAATACACAGCATCCCAATCAGTATACCACATTAACTTATTTCCGCGACTGTACTTTAAAACTCACACAGGGATAATGTTAAAAATGAATTACCAACACATAGCCGCTCCTCCCACCCCCTTTATACTCATTTTCATTTCGATGTTTTTGGGTTTTTGCGCAGATGGGGGTGGGAAACACCCCATCTGCCACCCCCTCCCCTCGCCCTATGAAAATAGGATATATTTTTATGTTTTATTTGCCCGGAAGGCTGTGTTTAGTTGCATGTTTATTAGAAGTTTTTATTAGTAGAAATTGTACTGGCTCTTGTCAATTTTTTCCGGGTTAACTGTATGATTTGCGATGACAATTGTATTGGAGATAGTCACGGCATGTTTGTTTTTACATTACTTTAACTGTTTTGGTATCGAAGAAAGCATAAGAATGAAGAAAACATCTAATTTCATTTGTATAGAAAACAAAATGTTAAATTTGCTTAAAATGGATTTGTAATTACTAGTCATGATGATTTCAAGATATGTAAGTCAACATCTAATTCCGAAGATCAAAGTATATAATAATATGTATAATGTATAATAATGTATATAATATATATATATATATACTAAATCGGTACTAAACAGTTTAACGGTTTATATATATATATATATAAACCGTTAAACTGTTTAGTACCGATTTTGTAATCCACTCATGTGTAATCACGCAATAGATTGTAATCACGCATATATAATGTATAATAATGTATATAATATATATATATATATATATATATATATATATATATATATATATATATATATATATATATATATATATATATATATATATATATATATATATATATATATATATATATATATATATATATAAACCGTTAAACTGTTTAGTACCGATTTTGTAATCCACTCATGTGTAATCACGCAATAGATTGTAATCACGCAACCACTAAGAAACTAAAACCTCTATGTATCTTGGGTATGACATACATACATATTGTCACGCCTTTATCCCCGAAGGGGTAGGCAGAGGCATACGATACGCCCACATTTCACCGTATGCATTTTTGTAACAGGTAGTGAGCCCATTGCGGTGTTGAAATGGACAGGCGCAGGCTGTGGCGACCTGCTTTTGCAATTTTTAAACCGTATAAGGCCTTCAATCAGGCTTAACGACTGCCATTTTACTGGCAACCGGGACCAACGGCTTAACATGCCTTCCGAAGCACGGAAACGCTCGCAAATGTAAATTCCACAATGTGGTCACCTATCCAAGAGCCACCAATAGCGAATGTTGCTTAACGCAGTGACCGTTTACAGAACGCTGAGTCAGCGGGGCCACGGGGTATGACATTAATTTGAATTATATCACAAGTAAGCGATAGAGCTGGAGTACGCCGGATTGGTGCACCTGTTTAGGGAGCCATCAAATTGTGGTTTAGCTTACTTCAGATGACAGCTGTTTCCATTAATACCCTAACTTGCTAAAGATTTTAAGGGTAATGATTTATAACTAAATAACTAACTATCTTCACGCTGTTTTCCTGACGGGGTAGTCAGAGAAGATACTTCTTTCACTCTCTGCAGATTCATTAATCGCTTCATACATGCACGTCAGGGTATCTGAGTATTTTTGACTATTCCGTTTTTGAGCAATCTGCTCACGTGGTCTTCATATGTAAGTCTCGGCCTACCCTGACTCCTTCTACCCTCTACTTTCGCGCAATATATATTCTTCGTGAATCGTTCCTCACTCATTGGTAAAGATTTATAATTTAGATATACAGATTTACAAACAGAAATGAATATGTAATGTATGTTAATGTACATATATAGAAAACCATTTTGTTGCCCAGCATTTATATGGCCGGATACAAGCAAAAGAACAGCATAAAACCTTAAAATAGCAACTGTAACCAGCTATATATTTCGCAACATTTTTACAAAGCACTTTATTAAATAATCAAAACACTTTAAGTATTTAAATAACTGATAAAAAATGTTCATATTTAACAATTAGAGGATGGTCTCAGCTCTGCTATTACCGGGATAAAATTTAGCCTATTTGTCAATCCAAGGTACTCAGCTACCTCCACACCAAATTTTATCCAAGTTGGGTCTACCGTTTAAGCGAATAAAAGAAACAAACACACACACTCACACATTTTCGACTTAACGATATTAGTAATGTTAGCTTTATAAAATTTAAATTAATTTCGGTGCAATTTGGTCGTATATTTAAAAAAATTAATAAATATTTTTATTTTGCATAGACCATTTTCACCTAGATTCTAGCTTACTCGTAGTTTGAATGTCTGTGTTATTGCACGTCTCATAAGCGAAGCGTTGAGTCTGTCACTTCGCGCAGAACTACTGATTTTTCAAACTTAAAATGTCTCTATTTATCATTTAATGCACTTGTAAAATAATATATATACACACACATATTAAGAAAAAACACTATTTTTAACACTCATGATATTTTTGATGCCATTTTTGTTATTTAAACTAGTTAAAAAAACTATTTAAAAAGTTCCGTCTTGGACGTCCGTGTGTCTGTATGTTACGGATTATTTTCTTGTTAACACGATAACAACCGAAATACTTTACTAATCGAGTCTTTTTTTTCTCGTACGCTTCAGTATAATTAGAACTCTTTCAATTTTCACGGTCTGATTCGATGTGGTTAAATTGTTATTATCATTACTTTATTTATTTCATAACGCGATAATTCATAGCAAAGTTTGTAAGCTTGTAATTAAATAATTAAAATATAATAAAAGGCGTGCACTTTTGGGTTTTCCAAATTTTGTTTTTTGTTACCTCTGTGGGACATATTGTGGGAGATTTATTGTGGGACTTATTTTAAAACACATCGGCGTCAGCCCAAGTTAAGCTAGTATAAGCTTGTGTTATGGAATCTAGACGACTGATAAACCTACTTATATATTTCTATATACATACATATTGTACAAAGGAACACCAAAATTTCGAAATAAACAATTGTGGATCACACAAATATTTCTTCCGACCCGGGATTTGAACCCGGGACCTCAGTTGCAGCAGTCGCATACACTACCACTGCGCCACCGAGACAGTAATATCTGCGCTATCTAATAATGATGTTTTGTTATGCTTGTTTACCACTTTAAGGTTTAAAAATTGACATAATATGCAAAAACGCATATTCTTTATTAGGCGGCTTTGTGTAAGAATGGTTTTAATACAAACTTTTTACGCCATGTTTTTACTTTCGGGTTTAATTTATATTTTAGCACGCAGTTACGTCATAAATTAAACACGGGTTTTAAGTGTGAGCTCTAGTGTACATTGTTTATTATTAATTTATCTAACACACCTTATCCCCATTATTATCACACACACACACACACACACACACACACACACACACACACACACACACACACACACACACACACACACACACACACACACAGAGACACACACACACACACACACACACACACACAAACACAAACACACCCACACACACATACAAACACAAACACACACACACCCACACACACACACTCATGGAGTTGTAATAAAATTAACATTACAGTGTTAAATTTTGTAATTGTAGTCCTATTTATGGGCATAACTCTGTGAAGAACTACCGTTCCCGCAGCAACCATGTAACTATACCGGAGGGATAGAACTGTTCATCCTTATAACAGGTTAATAATTAACCTATCAAGGGTAACAGAACTACACCCACTGGATTGAATCCTAGAAATAGATGTAACAATTAGTTGGTAATAGCCTATTGTAAACTACAATCACTTTAGTACAAATAAATTATTATTATTATCCCCGAAGGGGTGGCAGAGTCATATTATGTGCCCACTTTTCACCATGTGTATTCCTATTCCAAGTAACACGTGGTGAGCCGATTGCCGTGTTGAAATAAACAGACGCAGGATATGGCTACCTGATGTTGAAAATGTTCAAGCCGTCCATAAGGCCGTCAACTTTACTTATTAGCCAGGATTAGCAAGGTAAGTATATCAATAAATTTTTGGCTATTAATTTAAGACTGTGGAAAATAGACAAGAGGGTGCGTTCGCGCTGTCTCGTAGCCGCGTAGAACTTGTGTAGCTACTAGCTACGCGCCCTCTAGCATTCCACTAAACGCATTTACGGCCAACATTCCTACTTTTATCTAGAACGAGTTTTGAAAGGAAACCCTGTCCTATCACTAACTTTAATTTGAGATCTATCTAAGTTGAAATATTGTATAGCAAACTAAATATATTTAGAGCTATTATTGTTTATACAGGTCTGTGGGCAACGGTAAACGCTTGGTGAAGTTTTCCCGTTCCCGTTTCCCACAGGAACTTGTTCGCGGGATAAAAAGTAGCCTATGTGTTATTCTGATGTGTAAGCTATACTATTGTAAAGTTTCATCAAAATCCATTCAGTAGATTTGTCGTGAAAGAGTAACAAACTTACGCGTTTCTACAATTAGTAAGATTTAAACGTGAAAAATCATTTTACTAATCGTATTTTGGTTGTTTGAGAATATAAGGTAATAGGTTGGCAGTGCAGATATACAACACCTTTGGGTTTGCAAACGTCCAAAGCACAAAGTAACCACTTCCGATTAAGAGGAGCCTGCTATTAATCCTCTCTCCTCTCTTATAAGTGTCTCCCCTGTTCGGTTTAGGTACATCATTTTATGGTGATTTTCAAAAGACTTGTATTTATTGCTAACTTAAGTGTCCTAGTTCAGCCACAGAAGGGAGTAATTTTCTAGACTTAGCTAGTAACTAAAGATCCGTTTTTGATACTACTAAGATGTTACACAAGCATGTCAATAGAATGTGGTCTTCTAGCATAATTGAAAAGTGTTTATCACCAAATATATGTCATAAAAAATAAAAATATCTTTATTTTGCATAGACCATTTCAACGGCGCTTACAAAATGTCATACACTAAAACTAAAGAAAAAATAATATATTTAAAATGACCACCGGTTCGGAACGCGGCCCACCTAAGAAGAACCGGCAAGAAACTTAGGAAGCCTTTTTTTTTGTTGGCCTATTTACAATTTAATATTACAATTATGTATTTAAGACTATAATATTTTATTTGCCAGCATATCATTTCCAGGCATCCCTGTCCTGTAAATAGTCTTTAATAGATTAATAACCTTTTTCACAAAGCTTTCTTTTAAAATACTTTTTATATTTATTTAATGGTAAATTTCTCAGGTCACAGGGAAGCTTGTTGTAAAAGCGTATACAGTTACCTTGGAAAGAATCGCCAATCTTATGCTATTTAGGATGAACTTCGCAGCAGAATTAATGATGGTAATTACCAATAAATTGATGTTCTTTAGGTATAAGTATAGGTAGTTCTGTGGGTACAAACCAGACATTATAAAAACTGCGCAGCCGAAAAACGGCCATTTTGTGATAAAAAGAGATAAAACCAATATTGCACACTCAAGCCGAAATGAAAAGTACTCATTTTTCCACCAATAGGGGTGATTACGGAAAAACTACACAAATGAATTTATTATACCGCGTGGGGAAGTCCCGCCCATGCCACCCGATAACAATATTATTTTATTTTTAATATGCCGATAAAATAAAGGGTGGTGGACGGTGCTGCGGTTTGGTCCCGACTTCGATTCTGTGTTGGGAAATTGTTTTAAATTATTCCGTTGTTTATTATATTTTGTGGTATGGACGCTAATTGGTTTTTTATGCTACCTCTGTCGAAAGGTAATGAGGTGGAATTATAAATGATGTGATTTTTTAATTGGGACTAATCCCACCCACATTCCCATTACTGTGACTCCTGTAAGCCAGGATCTACAGCAATGACCAAGACCAGAACAGTTACATCGGTGAATGTAAGTACAAAATTGTTTCGCGTGAAGTCCCGAGTAGTATATAAAATATAAGTATGTTTATCAGTTGTCTAGATTCCATAGCTCAAGGTTATATTGACTAAATTTGAACTGCGTAGAAATTGTCCCACTATGTTCATCTATACTAATAATAAAAAGCTAAATAGTTTGTTTGGTTGAACGCGCTACTCTCAGGAACCACTGGTTCGATTGCAAAAAAATCTTTTTATGTTCAAACGGAAAAGTCAAAAGTACTCTGATACCCAGACGTGCGTGTATGAAGCGATTGATGACTCTTGAAGAAGCGAAAGAAGTATGAATGGATCGCGAAGCCTGGCGATCTGTCCTCTCTGACTACTCCGTCAGGAATACTTTGAATAGGATATTTTGAGTCTTATTAGCGAAGTATTTTATTAGGCACAACAAAGTAAAAATACAAAGCCTACCTTATACATCCCGACGTTTCGACCGGATCCTGCTGGTGTAGCAGGATTACCCATTCGACTAGAGTAATATTAATAATAATGTGGGTAGAAAAAAAATACTGGTTTTTATTATGTTACAGTAAAATGCGATAGCGCTGTTGCAGAATGTTCTTCAATGTTATTTACCAAACAATATTTATTTTCTAAAACTATTCAAGAACGTAGTTTAGCGATAACTTATTGTAAATGGTAGCAACTGTCTAAATAGACTATTATGTTTCAACTATTAGAACATTAACAGCTGTTCATACGTATTTTTTCACTACATTCTCTTAATACGCGCTATTTACTTATAAAATGTGCAGAAACTTAGACTGATCAAGGTCTAATGTAGATAAAATGAAATAAAAAATGTGTGTGTGTGATGCTGTGTTAGAAGTAATACTTATTTGGCGTAACAAGGTTTTTTTTATAGAAATATCTTACCCCTTAACCTACGTTTATAGAAAAACTAAAATGTTGACTATAGCTAACTTCAGGGGGTTTGAAAATTACAGGGGGTTTGGAAACAAATTATCAATAGAAATATCACTTAGAAATAACTTCATGGGTTGTCGTGGTGTGCGCGCGCATCGTAAAAATTTACTCTTAACTAGTTAATCAAAAAAGCTAGTTATTCAAATAACATATAGACTACATTTTATTTCGGGAACAGAATCCTGTGGGAAACGAGGACGGGAAAACTACTCGACGCGGGCGAAGCCGCGGGCGTTAGCTAATACTTATATATTTCTAAATAAAAACATAATATTATACACATGAAACACCCAAACTCCAAAACAAACACGAGTGAATCACACAAATATTTGTACCGACCCGGGAATCGAACCAGGGATCTTAGCGCGGCAGTCGCATACACTATCACTACGCCATCGCGGCAGTCAAAATAAATAGCAAATAGCTGAAAGTACGAAGGCGGGCTAATTCAATAACTTATTTTCTTCAACCTTTTATTCCGGAAAATCTTCTCATTCCCATGGAAAAATAACAGTACAGGTCCTATTTGAAAATAAAATTTTTGTGTTATGTAGCCCATTTATCGAGGAAGGCTATAGGCTACATATCATCACGCTACTACCATGTAGTAGAGCGAAGCAGTAGCCATACATGTCGACAAATCGGGATTTTTTTATGGATTATTATAGAATTTATAAGCGACGGGATTAAATAGGTGCGACGGGAGTTCCGAGGTATGTCACGAGAGATGCAGGGGGGTCATCTAGTACTTATTTATTTCTAAATTCATTCATATTGTACATAGGAGACACCCAAACTTCGAAACAAACATTTTCGGATCTAACTAATATTTACTTTTTATTTCAGGGTATATGTATGATGGGTATATACATATGAAGACTACGTGAGCAGATTGCTCGAAAACGTGGACGCCAAAAGTACTCGGATACCCAGACGTGCGGGTATGAAGCGATTAATGAATCTACAGAAGGCGAAAGAAGTATGCATGGATCGCGAAGCCTGGCCATCTGCCCTCTCTGACTACCCCGTCAGGGATACAGCTTGAATATAGTTACAAATATTTGTTCCGAAACGGGAATCGAACCCGAAAACTAAGCGCAGCACGCACGTAGTCTAAAAATGGCATACAAAACATTAGGGTCATATTATACTATTCCGGACTAAAAATCTACTAAATGGAATATATGAATGCCTTGTGGAGACAATATGAAGATTCAGCGAGCGCTCAGAGTGGAATTTAAATATGTAAGGAATTAGGATGTCCCCCAGTGGGTGGGGGTGGAGAGACCCCGACCGCGGGAGGTTTTTCAAAACTAGAAAGAGATGAACACCGTGTGTTAGTATCGCGATCTGGTTTTTGAAGTTGTGCGAGATTGAATTAGAAGGATATATTCGAAGATAGATTGTACTATAATATATTCGTGATGATCTCCTTGTAGCAGTGAAAGTGTATGTATTGCTAAAGATACGATTTCAGGGTTACCATAAATATTTACACATGTTTGGTATTTTCTATGTACCTATATTATTATGTAAGTACTAAGAAATATATAAGTATGTCTTTCAGTTGGGTTTAAATGTCCCCATCAAGATCGGGTCCGTATTGGGTTGCATAAATTTTAGAGGCATAACTTATAACTGCATAACGTTTTTTGGCATACTCTTCGTTTCGCATAACGTTCAAACAAAATAAATCATTAGGCATACTTTATTTTCCCATAACTTTTTTATAATAATGATGTACCCGCATAAAATGTTTACGCATATTTTTTTTTACAATAACGATTACTAATCATAACATTTATTGGCATCTCACTTACTCTCGCATAAAGATTACAAGTCATACATATAGAATACCATAATGTTAATGAGTACATATTTTTATATCTAAGTTTGAACTGCCTGCCCACTGATTAAAAATGTCGATTGTCACTATACTTAAGTTCAAAATGTCAACACATATAGAAGATATAAATAAAATACATAAATAAGTAGGTAGATTAAAACGAGCGATTCAGTTTTGGCGCATCGCCGGCCGCTGCCGCGGCGCGCTCGCTTCGCTCGCTCGGCTCGCGCGTTGTGGTCACAAGTGACCTAGCACTCCTCCTCGCTTCGCTTGTCGTCGTACCTATTTATGACTTTGCTCAAGGCTATTCTAAAAAAAATAACACTTAAAATATTGTTTTAAGTGTTACATTTTACAAACTTGGCTATGAGTGCGATGACTATTTTCAATGGTGTCTTATTATTTCTCAAAATATTCTTAGAAAAATGAATATTTAAAAAAAAATGTTATTATAATAAATCTACACTAATATTATAAAGCTGAAGAGTTTGTTTGTTTGTTTGGTTGAACGCGCTAATCTCCGGAACTACTGGTCGGATTTGAATAATTCTTTTTGTGTTAGATAGCGCATTTATCGAGGAAGGCTATAGGCTATATATCATCACGCTACTACCCTGGGAAGCGGAGCAGTAGTCATAAATGTCAAGAAATCGGGCAAATTTTTATGCATTATTGTAGAATTTATAAGCGACATAATTAAATAGGTGCGACGGAAGTTCGAATTATGCCACGGGCGAAGCTGTTGGGGTCATCTGGTATTTAAATAATTATCCATTATGCGTTTTGTATTTTATGATAAATTATCTTTAGGCGTATAACAATTATACCCTTTACATTTATGCTGATTAAAATTATGAGAAAAAAATTAGAGTAAGTTAATGTTATGCCAATAAAACCATTATGCGTTTATAACACTCTGCTTATCATAATTTATGCGTGAAAACTTTATGCTGAAACTGTTATGCCAAACTACATTTTGCTGAAAAAAATTATGCGATCGAAAGGGCACCCATCAAGATCATAGGGGCCCGAGCGACTTGACTTACTAGCAATGTACATGCTTTGTAACAAACGTTGGGAAGCGATTGCTCCTAACAACTCAGAAAATCAAAAGTCAACTGATACCTGTTCCTATCACTCAAATAAAAGTGTACCCCAGATTTCAAATCCTGATAGAATTAGAAAGCAGCTAGAAATACACTAAAATGCAGAAAAAGAATATATTTGTCAGTTACCTAGTTCCTTGTCACTTTATCTTGGCTAGATGACGCTTTAAAAATGTCCTAAACCTGGCGTCAGATGTACCAGCCACCTACACCATATAAGCACGAAAGCGTAAGTGCAGAGATTTTATCTCATCTAAAAATATGCGTACCGCGCTAAAAGAAGTTTTCACTAAAAAAAGGGAAGTGTTACTCATTGTAACTAAAAACTCAGTTACAATAATTAGTTTTTCACACCGTATAGATTAAATGTGTTAATACTATAAAGAAGAACAAAAAGTAGCTTGGTACCTGCATTTTACAACGCCTCATCTCAAGATATATCGTAGCTCCTAATCACACGTAGTACGAGCACGCACGCGCCGTAATGAGCGGGCGCGGGGTGCGGGTAGTTAGACAATTTTACAACTGCGCCGCCTCGTTTTTTGGCAGACGCGAGTCGCTAGGTGTGTGCACACAGATTAAGATGCAGACATTTTACTAATATGTGTAAAGGTTTAATACCTACAATGTTTTTTTTTGATCTACGATGTAAGTATTTATCATTTACATTTGCGAGCTTTTCCGTGCTTCGGAAGGCACGTTAAGCCGTTGGTCCCGGTTGCCAGTTAAATGGCAATCGTTAAGCCTGGTTGAAGGCCTTATGGGCGGCTTGATAAATTTCAACAGCAGGCAGCCACAACCTGCGTCTGTCTATTTCAACACGGCAATGGGCTCACCACCTATTCCATGGGACAGAAATCCACACGGTGAAAAGTGGGCACATAATATGCCTCTGCCATTACTTCGGGGATAAGGCGTGATGGATATTTATTTATTTATTTATTTTTATTTGATTATAGAAATATACATTTTCTTGATTTATACTTAATATATTGAATTAATATTTTATAGGTATTTGTTATGAGTTTTGTCATTGAAGTAGATGACAGAAGTTAGCAAATTTGGCTTTCGTTAGCTTCTTAAGTGGAAATTAAAATCACACATGGCCGGCAGCAGCCCTAGGGCCAAATATATGTACCTACTTATAAACAATAAGGTATATTCTAATACAATCTGATACTAAGCAAGTTGCTATCATTGACCATTTTAAAAAGTTTATAAAGGGTCGGCAGCGCGAGCGCTCCACCTCTGGTGTTGCAAACGTCCATAGGTTACGGTGACCACTTTCCATCAGGTGGGGCCGTATGCTTGCCTGCAACCTCAGTGGCATAACAAAAAGAAGATATTGTATGGACAGTACACTATAATAGCAACAGTAAAAATAGTCCTCTTGACTTATTAAATACTAATAAAATATTAATCAACCTATTACCTTATACTGTTTAGCTGCTTATGTGAAAATAAATGAAAAGTTTTGTAATCTGGTACTTCCTCACTGAGGATAATTAAAACTGTCTCATCTACCTTAAACATCATTGTCGACATCTGTAGGTGCGCACAATTTGCATATGTCGAAATAATTTAGGGGGTAACTCCACACTGGTAGGACGCTAATGTACCCCTGTATTGGCAGGGATGGAATAAGAAATTGGTGTAGATACGACATATGTGAGGATTTTTATGTGTACATTAGTATTTCATTAGCGACGAAGGAAGAGATGGAGTGGCGTGTTGAATATTTTTTCAAAGACAAAGTATGTGCAGAGAGTAATTTTGATTAAAGATTACATAGTTTATAAATGTTTAATCATATTTTTGGTTTTATATACAGTGGAAAACGACTATTAGTAAACGCCTACTACTATTATTTTACTACTTAATTTTTATGACATTTGCCATGGTAATTAAATTAGTGTAATTGAGTAACTTTCCAAAACCTTATAAAAATATACATCAAGTCTTATAGAGCGGCCCTGTATAGATACTTATATCTGTGCATACATTGTTACACAGGTTGAAACAGAAACAGGTTTGTAATATAATATGAACAATGAACATGTAATAAATATGAAAAATGACAACGATTTTTCCTACACAAACCTATTGTTGGTTTTCAGGATAAATTAATTAGTATCGTACAATGTAAATATTTATATATAAATAAATAAACAGAAAAATGTTTGTAAATAAGAATGCCAAAAACGATCAAATCTCAGGACTGACCTTAGCTGACACCGCTTACCACACTCTCATTTATGGCACTCCAAAAAAATGGGCCTTATAAATATAAATAAATATCGTTAGGACAACTCACACAACGCCATCTGATTCCAAACTAAGCAAAACTTGTACTATGGTAACCAGATAACTGATAAACCACCCAGACACAGAATAAACCATCGTATTCATCACACAAAGTTTTATCCTGGGTGGGAATCGAACCCACGACCTCCTGGGTAGCAGTTGGATACACTCCAACCGCGCCACAAAGGCAGTCCTCTTCCGATATTTATCAATAGTATTACATGCCTAAGCGAAACTTATACTTCGTGGATCTAATTGGAACTTGTGCCTAAGAAGCCATTTTACTCAGTCTATGATATCTGATATTTAATTCAGGATTTGTAGATCACGAGGGTTGGTTGTTTAATTTAAATGGAATTTCTATTCGTATTTAAGTTAATATAATAAAAACTTTTATGGTTGCATCTATATTTGTAAAATTATTGGGTAACTCTCTCACATATCAACGCCTAGCCGAAAGCCTTACATCTATAAACTTGAATTTTTTGGATAAACTGCCCTTTAATGGCTACATAAAGAAAAAAAAAAAGACATTACCCTTAAGAGGGTAAAATAAGGAATAAATATAAAGTATTTCAAGGGTAACGTCCTGGTAGCTTATTTGGCTTAGAGCTTTGCTCTGGTTAGCAAAGGTCACGTGTTCAAGTCCCGCGCTAAGCCAATTTGTGATATTTCACTTAAATAAAATGGTAGGGGTCGCCTTCAGAGCTCGCCAGTCACATCGAAGACCTTTTTTAGTTAAGAGTACCCTTAACCGGGTAGCGTGTATGAAAACATGAAATGAGAAGAATTAAATGTGAAAGTAGAAGAAGCGAAAGTTGTATGCCAGGATCGTAGTAAGTGACAAAACCAGTCTACCCCGATGGGAGACAGGCGTGATAAAATGATATGAAAATTAGTATACTAATTGCTTTAAAAATTTATCCATCTAACTAAATTACCTTCATATATAACATCTCTATCTCATTTGCTTTTAGTCTTAGGGTAACATCAATTGGAAAATTTTTGCTTCTAACGTATAGAAAATAACGCAGGGAGAGCATTTTAGTAATTTGTCGATTATGTATATGAATGGTATTGATATGTTCTAATCTGGGAGGCTTACACCCCGGCTCACTGATTGAAAAATTACGATATGTATCTCGTGTAGAGTCATGGGGTAGAGTTGGCCAGCAATGCTAGAAAGTGGAATGTAGATGTATACCTATATACACTAACTAGTCGCCGCCCGCGGCTCCGCACTCGTGGTGAAGTTTTCCCATTTCCGGTTCTCGGTATAAAAAGTCGCCTTTGTGTTATTCTGATCTGTAAACTATATTATTGTAAAGTTCCCTTAAAAATCCAGTAAGTAGATTTTGCGTAAAACAGTAACAAACATCCATCCATAGTTACAAACTTTCGCGTTAATAATAATAGTAGGATGCTCGCCTATTGGTTAAAATTCGACCAAACATAAAAAAAATATACAATTAGCTTTGTGAACTTCTTCTTTACATAAACTTTAACTGTTTTAAATTTCAAGATCATCAGTTTGCGCAATTTTTTTAAAAAACTTGAAAATGTCATCATTTTAAGAGAGATGATCTCTTTGAGAGAGATGATGAGAGATCTCCGGGCCCCAAGCCGGTTTTACGTGCAAGTGGTCGACCGGTTGACAAACTGAAAAGGGAATACTAAAATTTCCAACCCATCTGGGTCTGGAGTCCGTCATCTATTGGAGTCGGAGCAGCTTGGTTTGGCTTTTTAATTTCGGCATCGTTTAGATCAAATGCCGTCTGACCTCCTAAACCCACAAGGGCACTTATCTCGTTGTGTTGTCCTTGATCAGCAGATGCATGCTCGGTAGCGAGATCCCCTTCCACTTGTGACGGCTTGTGCAACTGTTATACTCCAAGACGAACATATGAAATAGAAGCCTTTTGAGGCGGTAATAGGCTAATAGATTTTTACTACTTGCTTTAAGCAACACCTGGCAACCCTGACTACCCCAGGATGATTTTTTTTTGAGATTCTGCGCGGGAAAATGACTAGAGCGGACGCTTGTTGTACACATTATTTTTAAACTAGTGCATTTTCTTTTTTTTTATGTGCCGTAGTGGTGGTTTCTTGAACTTTAACGTGCTAGAGTGAAAGACAGTGATATATATGCAGTGAAATGCGATTTTTAATCTTGCCGCCTAAAATTCACTGAAAATCTCAGTATATCAACCACTATTATACTGGAGTGAGACTGACCTTGACTTAAGACTAGACTTGACTAAAACGTAAAGGACGCGAAAATTTTAGATAATACGAAGATTGAAGAAATATAATATAATTTATATTTATAATTGGCTAAAAGGTCTGAGTAACCAGGCCATAACAGAATTACATTAAAAGAAGGTGATTTTTCTTAGATTTTTCAATGATGACCCCACTACTACAAACATCATGGAGATAAGTACTTATTACTTTATAATAGTATATCTAGACTAATTAATTAATCTAACAATAGATGTCAAAATAATGTCAGAGCCGAAGTTTTCTATACAATCAAATGTTTTCATAAAAACATTCCAGAAAATTCTCCACTACCATTCACACAGATTTGTCGAAAAAACTGTGAAAAAATACCAGTGAATCTGTTAATTGAAGTCAGTAGTGAGAGTGAAGCGATTTTCAGCTCCTTTTTTCCAGTTCACCAAAATATTTTTCAGTGAAAAATAAATTTTATTTTATCACGTGACCGTTAGAATTGAGTCTTCACAGTTTTATTAACATTTTTTTCATGTGAAAGTGTGATATTGGCTTTGATTATTTTTTTTAATTGTGTTTGTTTTTTGTTCATATACATAGATTGTGTTTTTCGTTGTGGGTTGCTAAAATTTCGTGAATGAATAGTACTACAAATCGTAGATGTATTCTTGTTTTAAGATAAAAGTTCAAGGAAGAATGTTTATAGGTCCAGTCCAGTCATTACGTCGGAAAAATCGGGTTAGAACCGAGAAAGCCAAAATTTCAACAGCAGGACGCCACAGCATGCGCCTGTCCATTTCAACACGGCAATGGGTTTACCACCTGTTACGTGGTACAAAAAATGCATACGGTGAATTGTGGGCGTATAGTAGGTATGCCTCTGCCTTCGGGGATAAAGGCGTGACAATATGTATGTATGAGTTAAACCTTCTTTTAATGATGCGGTATATTCTACCGTTGATACCTTGTTGATACATATACATAGAGGTATTATCTTTCATTGTAACCGATCAAGATCTTCGTGGTTAAAACTAACCTCACTTGCAAGTTGTGCACCTACAGACCAACGAGGTTCTGGAGTGAATAAGAAAAAGAAAAAGAAAAAACGTAAATAAAAAACATAGATTTAGAAAATGTTGATTAATTTGTATTTTGTCGATAAGAAATTATTTACTCATTCCTAATTTATTAATTTTTCTCTATATTAACTATACTAAACATTAATACATAATCTTAATTTTTTAAAGTTTTTGAACAACCTTCTATTCCATTTTTCAACTCAATTGTCAATTTCAAATCAAGAAATAAAATGCACCCTCTTTGTGAAAATAATTTCAGGTCATACCTCATGTCAATATAAACCCCTTCTTATCATCCTGACCATGAATGCCAAGTCATCTCACATGTGGGTCAGTAGAACTTCGTCGGTCTGCACTTTCTAAGAGGGTGGAACGACCCCAATATATTGCATGTGCGCCGGTCCGAGGGGTAAAAATGTCTCGGACGGTCACTGACCTTGAGGACTGTTGGATCACTGTGTCGGGAAACTATGCGGAAAACAGCTGATGCAATTCTTAAACTTACTTCTGTAATAGGGTAGGTAGAGAGGCGCACTTTTTTATAGAAAATAAAAAAGAAATTTTAATTCCATTAAATTTGATTTAAATTATTTAATGAAATATTGATTTAACTTAATTTTGTTGAATGTATAGGTATATTTATGAATATTTTCATTGAAGTATTGATAAGTTGGTACGTTAAAAATTCATAATTGATTATTTTTTATGTGAAAATATCTATTAGTTACTGGTATCATGATATCCTTATATTGTATTTTACCCTAGATGGAAGTGGTAAGATTTGGTTTATGATGCTATAATAATAATAATTCTTTATTGACAGATAAATGAAATCACCCATTAAAATGTCACATAATATAATTCATTTAAAAAAATATACTCGTATTTGTATATACCAGAGTACACAGGTAAGAAGTGAAACTTTTTTACAACATTTTTTACAGCCGTAAAATCTGTCATACGACGATAAAGAAGTTTCAATTCAAGACAACATGGAGCGTAACCGAGAAACGTGACGATTTTTTTTACAGCTATAGAATTTCTCTTAAAGGGCATAAAGAAGTTTCACTTCAAAATTAAAATGCAAATATCAATTTCAATATTTTAAATTAGAATAAAAGAAACTCAAAAATTGCAACGTTTGTTCGACTATAACCGACGCTTGGTAAATTTGTTGGGTATATCTTTACTAAGAAATGATGTATCTGGAGAATTCTGTTGAATCTTATTAAGCTTGAACTCATCTTTACACCGGATCTAAAAGAAATAGCCACTAATGTGGGAACTTAATTTGTTTATCAGACTAGCGGACGCCCCACGGTTTTACTCGCGTAGTGCCCGTTCCCATAGAAGTTTGTAGATAAAATGTAACCTAAATTATTTCTTATAACATTAGCTATCTGCTAGTGAGAGCCTTGTTAAAACCAGTCAAGTCGTTTCAGTAATTAGCTGAAGTAGAGACAGAATGGCAGAAATAAAATAAAACATTTTTTTAATGTTCTTATAATTTGTATTAATTTCATATGCGTTTAGTGAAAAGCTGTTTATTTGAAATTACAAAAAGACACTTCAATTTTATTTCTGTGTATAGATATTACCCACAAGACTTATATCCGAGTATCAAAATAAGTTATGACGAACAAAATTATTGATATTAAAACAGTACCGAAAAACTACGGGGCACAATTTTTTTTTCATATGGTAACATCTAACACGTACCGTACGACACTGATGTAATAAAAATTATATGCTCCAATTTACGATGCTGGCTAAGGGGTGGGGGGGCCAAAAAATTCCCCCCTTACCCCCTGATTGCGGGATCGAATCTCGCTAAACGGGAGTACGAAAAATTTCAGTGTAGTGGGGGCGACCCCCAGTGGGGTGCGATACATTTTTATCATTATCCCTTTTTCACAACTATAAAGGTATTTGGCAGTAATTATTGCGTGTGTATGTGTGCGTTTTTGTGTATTTTATAGGCGCGTCTATCGTAATTATTTATTTAATTTATTATACTACTACTGACGGGGTAGCCAGAGAGGACAGATCACCAGGCTTCGCGATCCATGCATACTTCTTTCGCTTCCTGTAGATTCATTAATGTATAATTTAATTAATTATGATCGTAATTTGGGACAGAGTATGTAAATTTTAACTTGTCATTAGTTAAAACAATTATTAATCACGCATTATTCCTCTAAGGGTTGGCAGAGGCATATTATACGCCCACTTTTCCCCATGTGTATTCTCGTCCCACGTAATAGGTGGTGAGTCCATTGCCGTGTTGAAATAGACAGACGCAGGTTCTGGCTATCTGCTGTTGAAAATTTTCAAGCCCCCCATAAGGCCTTCAACTTCACTTATCGACTGCCACGTTACTGGCAACCGGGACCAACGGCTTAACATGCCTTCCTAAGCACGGTAACGCTGGCATATGTAAATGCCTCTAAGTGGTCACCCATCCGTGATCAGCCATAGCGAAAGTTGCTTAACGCAGTGATTGTTTACAGAACACTGAGTCCGAGGGACCACGAGCGCTTCTAGCCTCTACCTAGATATAGAGATGATATTAGTTTAATTTGTTATATAGCGCTGAGTAAAAATAGTTCAAAATATTTAAAACTAGTTGATGCCCGTGGCTCCGATACTTGATTCTGGGCTAAAGAATAGCCTATGTATGTGTGAATAAGGTATATAAAATGTGTAGGTAACAGTTTCTTCTTCATCTTAGTCTTTTCCAACTGTTTTCCAAACCTGGATTTACTGCTAACCTTTTTGGGCTGCTAGAAGCAGCTTATGATTTTGCTTTTTATCTTTGTCATTGCTGTGTGACTTCTGTGTGAACTTTGAACTCCACTAGGAAACCCTCCCTGTACCCTTAGGTGCACCACTAGAGGTTATTTTGGGGCCCGAAGTTTTAGGCAGGGCCCTAGTTCACCTTTGTATCTATTTGTCTATCTTTAATAACAATAAGAATCTGTTAAAAGCGCTAATATTTATATAATACACCCCCATTTAACTATGCACACGAACTCGCCATTGTACGTCATACGTCACAACAATGACGTCAAGGAGACATAGCTTCGTTATTATAGTCGGATACACACATCTTCAGAGCAGTAAAGCCCCACAGTAAAAGCTTTTAAGCTTTAGATTATAACACTAATTCTTGGTTATAATAACCGTTAGTACGTGGTTATTGTGGTCTTCTGTCCCTTTCTAAAGGGTAGATGGAAAGTGAGATAAGCAAAACAAGACGATATGTATAAAAAAGTTTTGATGTTTATGATGATATGGCAACTTCTGACATCAAGAAATTCTAGTGTTCTGTAAAGCTTTAAGCATCTTATACTGTGGCTGGTACTCAGATGAGGGACCGTTGGTCCCGGTTGCCAGTATGGCAGTCGTTAAGTGGACGGCCTTATAGACGCGGCTTGAAAAAATTCAATAGCAATCTGCGCCAGTCCATTCCATCACGGTAATAAGCTCACCACCTGTACTTGAGAGAAAAGGCATACGGGCGTATACTATACCTATACCACCCTTTCGGGGATGAAGATGTGTCTGATAAGTTCTGAAGTGACGCGAATATATTTCCTCGCACAACGATTAAGCAATCCACAGGAGAAATTTTAATTTTATATATTTAATTTTTAAATTCCTTTTTACTGTTATATGTTTTTTCCTGCTACATAAAATACATATATGTGTCTTTAAAAAAGAATTTGTGTTGATAATTTTTTGATTTTTTTTAAATAAAGTGGTAAAAGTCCGCCCATTTTACTGCTATTTCATATCATTTTTTTATATTGTATCTTCTATCTTGGTGTACAATAAAGAATTTAATAAATAAATAAATCGATACTAATATTGTAAAGCTGAAGAGTTTGTTTGTTTATTTGTTTGGTTGAACGCGATCTAAGGAACCAGTGGTCAGATACTAAAAAATCTTTTTGTGTCGGATAGCCCATTTATCGAGGCAGGCTATAGGCTATATATCAACACACTACTACTCTGGGAGCGAAGCAGTAATATAATTACTGCTTTGCTCCCCATGGTAGTATCTTTTAAGCATTTTTGTAGAACGTATAAGCGACGGGATTAAATAGGTGCGACTGGAGTTCAAAGTATGTCACGGGCGAAGCCGGGGTGGTCACCTAGTAAATAATAAAATACTACTTGGTTCAGAACCGGGTTTGAACCAGGTTAAGGCGTCCTGCTATTGAGAGAAATATAATTCTTAATAAAGGGTGAAAGAAAATAATTTGTTTTAACGATCTAATAGTATTTACGTCAATTAGCTAGTTTAGTGAAGAAGCTTCATTGATTGACTTTTTATTTAATGAATACTATAAATACTGTTCATACTGTTGATTGATGGCACTTGGTGGAACTTGCTACACATTTTGAATAAAAACACTTGTACTTTTTCACAAAATTTACTTCAAAAATTTGCTTAAAAGATAATTATAAAAGTAGGGAAATTGGGCAAGCAAAGAATTACAAATTATTCATAAACGATTTCTGGCGTCTCTTCTTGGTAACATTTAAAATAAACCCTTAAAATAATTTTAAAGTTTAGTTTTTAGAATTATCAAAAAAAACGTGGTCAAAATTTATTATTGACATTTCTATATCTCGACAGTTTTTTACGAGTGGACATTATTATACTTAGTCATTTTTCACTTTCGACCTAAGTATTCTAATCCTTTGTTCTCGGAAACCACTTTTGGTTTTTTAACTTTGCTTGTTTTTACTCTACTTTGAGCGATCTCCAGCAGCTATTTGACCAGAACTTTGACAGTCATTAGAAGTACTCTCTAAAAATATTCCTCGATGTCCAGTCCCAACTCCCAGTTACGATCAATGTGTCTGTGTTCCTCCCTATACCACGGATCGCTTAGCAATACGCCTTGTAATGCATTGGATCTTATGTTTATAAGATATTTCAATCGCACAGGACACCTAGCCATAAAAAGTAGTCTATAAATATAAGCTACTTATACAATACAACGCCGAATCAAATTGTCACACACAATGTACATATAATACGTGTATTAATATATATGTTCATAGGGAGGTACAAAAGGGGTCTGATTAAAAGGCATGACATGCGCAGAATATATTTAAAAATTACCCCGGAGGTTGGGTTAATTTTTAAGTATTGATCAAAAACTGCGTATACGTACGGAAATGGGGGGAAAGGTGGGGGTGAGAGGCGTGCGTGAATTAGATCTGTTTTTTCTCGTGTATGTGTTTGTGTGTGTATGTGTGGTTGTCATTAGAATACGGCTCTGTGTGTGTACTTTACTCGTACGTATGAAACGAGAGTTAGATGAGGAATTACTTCGTGAATTGTAACTATGTCCTTTTAGATTTCAAAATTTATGTTCCTATTAATATGTTTTTTTATGAGGGAATATAGTAAGTGGTTGTGAATTGTATGTATATGGTTTTAAGATTTTTGAGAACCATGCACATTCATACTTCTTTAACAAGTTACATGTAGGTTATATTTTGGTTTTATAGGTGATCTTGAAGTAAGAAATTTGTTTACTATATAATAAGATTCACGTTTATTAACTCTTAAAGTAACCTAGAAGCTGTTGGCATACCTGTTGACCTATACATTAGTTTTTTACACTAACAAGCCTAAAGAAGCTGGGCGATCAAACTTGAAAAACGAGTAGACGCGTGTTAACTAGTGGTAATTAATTAAGAGTTGTGATTTATGAATTATAGGAGGAAAAACTACGATTAAGGATATCAGATTGTTCACAAAATTGTAAATTTGTTCAGTAAATTTGAGATCTAATAACATACCAACATGACGCCAGAGTAAGATTTATACCCGGTTTGGTATGGGAAATTTTTCGGTCAGGCTTTTGTTGTAGGTTATGCATATATGGATACTACAGAAAATTTTCAATTAATCTTTGAAAATGCCGTAAGGCGAAATCTTCGGGTTAAAAAGTATATTAATGTGAAATACTACAAGTGTTCTTAGTTAAGATGTGTAGAAAGTTCCACCAAGTGCCATCAATCAACAGTAAAAACAAATTTTAAATAGATTTTATAGTGTAAATTTTGGAGGCGCTCAGGTTTATCAAGTTGCTACTCAGTGACATCGAGATAGCTAACGTCAGCATAGTCAAGTATAGGAAGAAGAATAGATTGTGCAAGCGCAATTTTGGTGGCAGTTGGTAGAAAATTACGCAATCTACGCAAGGATCCCACTGATGCAAACATTTTGCAAATAATTTCACGCATTTGAGGAGCCCAGGATGATATTATCAATTAATACACCCAGATTCTTGACACTGGTTGATAGTGTGTGAGATGTCTTTGAATATTATGTTAGGAAGTTGCATCTAGTCAATTTATATATCAACCGGGGGCTGCCAACAATAGTGACTTGAGTTTTAGATGGATTCACGTGACAAGTCTTCATTACTGATAAAAATAGCCTCACTCAGTTCATGTATATTTGGAGCCTGCATGTATATTTGGAGATCATCTGCATAGAGGTGGTAGGATGAAAGTAAAGATTTGGAGATAGAATTTATAAATACAGCAAAAAGTAACGGAGATAAAACGCCACCCTGAGGCACGCCGACAGATATGTTACTCCAAGAAGAGAAAGAGTCATTCAGTCTAAGTCTATTTTAAAAGTCATTTTAAAAATCTAGTAAATAAACTGGGTGGAAACTATACGATAGCTTTTTGTGGAGTTTGAAAAGTAACTAAAAAAACTTCTTTGTTGAAATTTTTACCATTTCCAAACATAACAAGTTACATACACTAGTTTTAGGAAATTATACCTACCGTGATTTATTTCAAAAGTCAAATTTTGATATGATTGGAAACCATTATAGCCACACGATAGAATAACGACCTATGCACCATAACCTCGTCCGTCAGTCGGCAGGTGCACCACATACAGGTCCTCGAAAATCTTAGTGGAACATCCACCCATCTTCATATTTCTGACTGACTCTGTTTAATAACCTAATACACGTATTATTTATCTTTCACGCCTTATCCCCGAAGAGGTAGCAGAGGCATATTATATGCCCACCTTTCACCGCCTCACGTAATAGTTGGGTGAGCCCATTGCCGTGTTGAAATAGTTGGGTGAGCCCATTGCCGTGTTGAAATAGTTGGGTGAGCCGTGTTGAAATAGACAGACGCAAGTTAAATAAATACACTTAACATAGTATTTTATTAGTTTAGTTTTATCTATACTAATATATAGAGCTGAAGAGTTTGTTTGTTTGTTTAGTTGAATGTGCTAATCTCAGGAACCAATAGGTCGAATTGAAAAAATATTTTTGTGTTGGGTTGCCCATTTATTGAGGAAGGCTAGGTATATATAGGCTATATCATTACGCTACGACCCTGGAGAGTGGAACAGTAGTCATAAGTCTCAACAAATCGGGCATTTTTTCATACATTACTGTAAAAGTAATAAACGATGCGATTTAATGGGTGCGTCAGGGTATCAAAGTCTGTCACGGGCAAAGCCGTGGGGGACATCTAGTATTCTATAACACGTATCAGGAAGGTAGGTCGTCTCCAGAGAAATGAAACAAAAATACACTGTGATAAGAATCTTAATTATAAAATTATCTTTTAGAAATGTTCTCTCATAATGTATACAATTGTTACAATATTATTTCAAAAGAAATACTTATTATTAACCAATTTTATAAACGAAGAGGTTCTCATTTCATTTTTTTTATGAGTAATAAATATTATGTAACATTTTTTTTACACACCGCCGTCTTGCCTAAAGTAAGCTAATATGAGCTTGTGTTGTGAGATTTAGACGACTGATAAACATACTACACAATACTATATCTAAATATACACATATTATACATAGGAAACACCCAAACTCCGAAACAAACATTTGTGAATCACACAAATATTTTTTTCGAACCGGGAATCGAACCCGGGACCTAGGTCTATACTATAATAATAATAAATAAAAGTCGGATTCGCTTATTGAGGGTTCGGTAAAAATACGTCATGTGTCATAAACTGCCACAACTTTTTTAACGTTAACTCAGAAATTTCATTTTTTTAATGCTTCTAGAGGCCCCGAAGACCTAACTAAATAGTTTTGCTTAAACTCGATACCTTTACGCGTTTCCAAGATAAATAAATAAATATTGTGGGAAAACTTTTTCACACAGCGCCATCTAGCCCAAAATAAGCTAATATTAGCTTGTGTTATGGGATCTAGATAACTGATAAACATACTTATATATTTCTAAATACATACATATTATAGATAAATAACACCCAGACACAGAATAAACCATCGTGCTCATCACACAAAGTTTTATCCTGGGTGGGAATCGAACCCACGACCTCTTGCGTAGCACTCCCACCGCGCCACAGAGGCAGTCCACATCTGATGAAATGAAGGGTTTTAACATAACCTATATATATAAAAATGAATCCCTATTTCCCTTATCACGCCATCACGCGTGAACGGCTGGACAGATTTGAAAAAATCTTTTTGTATTGGATAGCCCATTTATTGAGAAAGATTCTTAGCTATATATATATATCATCACGCCACTACACAGGAGAGCGGAGCAGTAATTATTAATGTCAACAAATCGGGGAAACTCACATACATTTTTGGAAACGTAATAAGCGACGGGATAAAATGGGTGCCACAGGGTTGGAACTATGTCACGGGCGAAGCCGCGCGGGTCAGCTAGTACTTAATAATATTACACAATACCCCAACTAATAAATACCCTGCCGCGTGACTTGGGTTTTTTGTGACTAATCCCACCCACATTCCCATTACTGTGACTCCTGTAAACCAGGATCTACAGCAATGACCAAAACACCAGAAAAGTCACACCGAGCTCGATCTCGGTGAAGTACCAGGAGAAGTTAGTTAGTTCTTGGAACCCGCAACGAAATTTATCAAAAGATAATTTGAGGAAGTAACTAAAGAACGTAATTCCTTCCCTTGCAAACCGGGAGACCTGGAAAGCAACTAGGTGTAAATCCTATTAAAATAGGGAAGCACCACGGCAATAGTATATTACGCGCGAATTGGTTGTCATTCCAACAAAAAAAATATAAAGTTTAAACTTGGAGAATATTTTCTCAATCTGTAATAACGATGTTTGGTTGTGAGAGTTGACCATGTGTAGTAATTTAGTATTGAAACAACTGTAATTATGCACTTAAACTATTTTAATTAGACATGAGATATAGTTACACACAAGTTACACATAGGCGTATATATATCTGTCAAACATCGGCAAAGACCTTTCGTTCAGAAACTGATACAACACCATGTTAGTAATTTATAATTATAGTAAGATTATTTATTCTAACCTCCTTGTAAGAATGTATAATGTAAACGTAGATTACATACATTCACGCCTTTATCCCCGAAGGGGTAGGCAGAGGCGTACTATACGCCCACGTTTCACCGTATGCTTTGCTTTTGTCCCACGTAACAGGTGGTGAGCACATTGCCGTGTTGAAATGGACAGGTGCAGGTTGTGGCGACCTGCTGTTGAAATTTTTCAAGCCGCCCTTTAGGCATTCAACTGGCTTAACGACTGCCATGCAACCGGGACCAACGGCTTAACGTGCCTTCCGAAGCACGGAAACGCTCGCAAATATAAATGTCACAAAGTGGTCACCCATCCGAGGACCAGCCATAGTGAAAGTTGCTTAACGCAGTGATCGTTTACAGAACAACACTACGTCCGCGGGGCCACGATCGCTTCATTAAGTATATTAGTCATTCGTAAATAGATTTAGTATTAAACTTTAGTGGTTTTTAATGCTATTGAGTTTAAAACCATGTCAATGTTTCTTTTAATCGACAAATAAATTTAAAAAAAAACAGACGGACTAACGCACAAAAAAGAAATCTTTTACGGGTGCCGTTTTTTCCTTTTGAAACGACGAAACACTAAATATAAGATGAAATACTAATATTTTTGACGGAGTAAAACTAATGAGCGAGTCTCAGTTTTAACGGTCCATTTGTCTTTAATGTATGTTGTTCTCTTTTAACAGTTTATATTTCTTAACCAATTCTCGAGAAAAAATTGTTTTGATTGTCAATTTTAGATTGAAGGGAAAATGGAGGTAAAAGGAGTTTGCTGTAGTGTCATTGAAGTATAGATTTGTAAATATCTTTTTTTAATGAACACAGTGTTACAACCATGAGTATGTTCGTTTCTATGTAGGTATTACGTCTATTATAATAGGTACAGATAGCTTTTTCGATTAAAATAAACTCATGATGATTGTTGGGGACTTTGTAGTTCCATCACATAAATAAATGATATTCAATTGCTAGTTAAAAAACTGATGTAATTGCTATATGTTCACACATTCAGTATATAGAATGCCACGGAACACGTATGGTAAGCCTTAATCCGGGAAAGACTAAACGCGAACTGCTTTCACGGCTCGCTAAGCGACTGGGCTTCGTATGATATTCGCTGATTCGTAATACCTATATTATACGGGTGAACCGTACAACATTAATTACCAGTGAGGTCTGTTGCTTTCTCAGAATCCCCAGTCAACTATCGCGAGTGTAAAACATAGGACGTGTCTATACTTACAGATGTGTGTCCGTACAGGAGCTTAGATATAACAAAAACTACGCTTTCTAATTCAACCACACCCAAAAAAACAACAAAGTATTTTTCATTATCCTAACCCGCACGACGCAGCCTCCAAAACGCTGCCACTCGTATATTCATTTCCGTTCCGTTAATACCGCATACTTTTAACTGTCTAACTAGGTGGCTTTCTCCCCCCCCATCCCCCTGACTACTTACACACAGTAGGCACAACTTTTATAATACTACGTACTCTGGGCTTTTTAACGAACACCCTAGTGGAGGCACACCCCACCTGCCACGCATACCGAAAAATACGCAAAGCGGGGCCGGGAGCTCGAAGTGAAGTGCCTGTATTTTGCGTATTTTTAAATTATTCTCGCATGTAGGGGTGCTTAGGGGTTTTCGGATGCTGTGTGTGACGCCAGTTATTGTGTTTAGGGGTACAGTTTTAAGCGAGCTTAGGATGTAATGAAAAATTACGTAATGAATTAGTTTTGTAACATTTTCTAGACATGCTTGGTTTTAGACATTGCTGAGTGATTAGAATATGTTACAAGAGGACGACTGCGGTTGCGGTCGAGTAAAATTCGGTTATGCAAAACTCTGTTTCTCATTCATATAATGCTACTAGTTGATGCCCGAGGCTCTGTCCGCGTAATGTAGCTTTCCCGTTCCCTGATAAAAGCCTATGTCCGTTCTCGGGCTCTAGACTATCTCTGTACCAAATTTCATTTAAATTGTTTTGAGTTTCAGCGTGAAAGCGCGACACAGACAGACAGAGGCACTTATAATATTAGTAAAAATAAGATGTTTTAATGCAGCCGGCAAAAAGGGCACTCTCACATACAGGTTGTACAGCACGCCACAGACAATATTTATCTTTACACTTTAGCTCAAGATGGCTCACATATGGTAAGACCCGATAGAGGCTCCCCACAACTTACATGGAGGTTTTAGAATGAGCTCTCTACCTGAATTTGACGAGCCTAAGCAGTAGAAGCCCTTCCGGGATAAGGAGATCAGAGGTTAGTCGTCCCCAACTATGTAGAAAATCTAAATCTCCTGCTCAAAACTGTTGAAAATCTCAGGAAGCATTGGTTCGAATTGAAAAATTCTTTTTGTGTTAGATAGCCCATTTACCTATCTAGGAAAGCTATATGTAGCTATAATTACGCCACTACTCAGGAAGGCGGAGCAGTAATCATAAAAGTCATCAAGTCGAACATATTTTTATAAATTATTGTAAAATTTATAAACGATGGGATTAAATAGGTACGACGGGAGTTCGAAGTATGTCACAGGGGAAGCTGTGGGTACTCACTTCGTCAATCTTCTATCTTTCATCCTCTCTAAATATTTGAACTACCTAAGCATCCCTTTTATTATCTTAGTCACTAAATCTTCTTTTTATATAGCAACGTAAGTGATGTTCTCCACTTAGTCTTTTGGCAGAAATCTAGAGCCAGAACAAGGCAATAACTACATTGCCCGACATATTTGTATGGCAGTCCCGGTACTTTTTGTCTTAAAAGTCAAATGAAGTGTAAGAAAAGTCTAATCAAATAACTGAGAGAGTCCTAACCCCAACAATGATCTATGACTTGATTGATTAATGCAAACCAGATATTATTCCAAAAATATATTTCGTGTTCCTTCCAACTCACGTCGTTTTATGTAAGGCAGCTAACTTTTTGTCTCTTAGTGTATTCCCAGTTCCTTTAAACCATACCCGGATTTGTAGCCTGAGATCCAATTTTCTTTAGTAGGAGCAGCTATTGTATGGTCTTTGATTTTCGGTCTCGTTGGCAGCGACTGACGTCTGACTTCCCAACCCCTTAAGGATGGCTGCGTCATTGCTTCTTCTGTTAGTCAGTAGGTGCACCGTTAGCAGACGACGTCGCTTTGACCGGGACATTTTCCACCTACAATACCTTACGTAAGACAGCTAACAAATAAGTTTAGTCGACTTTAAACTAAGTATAGTCGACTGTTCTCACATAACTCCAAAGAACAATGTAAGTTAATTATTATCAGTTATTCCCACACTTTAAAAGAGCATCCATGGGCTTTCTTGCCAGATTTTTCTTTAAGATTAGGTTGCCCTTGGATCTGGCAACTAGAATCGCTCTCATTTAAATTAATGTCATGACTATTCGTGTTAGCCTAAAATGGTCTACATAAATAAAAATAAATAGAAGCGCTCGTGGCCCCGCGGTCTCAGTGTTCTGTTAACGATCACTGAGTTACGCAACTTTCACTATGGCTGGTACTCGGATGGGTGACCACTTTGTGGCATTTACATTTACGAGCGTTTCCGTGCTTCGGAACGTTAAGCCGTTGGTCCCGGTTGCCAGTAAAATGGCAGTCGTTAAGCCTGGTTGAAGGCCTTATGGGCGGCTTAAAAATTTCAACAGCAGGTAGCCACAACCTGCGTCTGTCTATTTCAACACGGCAATGGGCTCACCACCTATTACGTGGGACAGGAATCCACACGGTGAAAAGTGGGCATATAATATGCCTCTGCCACCCCTTCGGGGATAAGGCGTGATGGATATTAATTTATTTATAATTAAAAATATTATTGATTTTGATAATTGTATTTACAACATTTCAACCAACAAACTGTACTAATACTAAAACCATGCTATCAAATCTTTTATGTTCGTACCAATTCACATAAAATACGTCAGAAAAATATACGAAAAATGTTTACTATTACCACGTCAAGTACGCAAATAATATAGAAATAGTTATAACGCTACTTATCACAAGGAAATACTTACTCTAAATCGTACAAAATAAAGCTTCTTTTCCAGTTAAAGAGGGTGAGCAATATTTTTCAAAGGAAGATTTTTACAACCCCTGACATGATACACTGACACGCATGTGACTGACAAGGTAAGCAACAAGTACACGTCTGGGGGTAGTCAGAGGAATCGTGTAGCGATAATGTAACATTTGAATATTAGGTTAAACGGAAAACGGTTTGAATATGACGAAGAGTAGAAAAATGCTAACATATTGTATATTGTGGATACTGAATGAAGTATTATACAGTCTATGACTTAATGTGCAAGATAGCTTATTTGTCGAGGAAGACTAAAGGTATCTACCAACACGCTAATACCTAAGAGTGTAGAGCAGCAATCATAAATGTCAAGAAATCAGGTTATCTTTCAAACAATTTTTTTAACTAGGTAACTCTCCTCGGTTTCGCCCGTGACATACTTCGAACTCCTGTCGCACCAATTTAATCCCGTTGCCGATAAATTCTAAAATAATGGATTAAAATTTGTCCGATTTATCGAGATTTATAACTACTGCTCCGCTCTCTAGGTAAAGAAGCGTGATGTCATATAGCCTATTATAGCCTTCTTTGATAAATGGGCTATCTAACACAAAAATAATCTGACCAGTAGTTCCTGAGATTAGCGCGTTCAACCAAACAAACAAACAAACTCTTCAGCTTTATAATATTAGTATAGATGAATAAACAAAGGGATTAACTAGGTGCCACGGCAGTTTTATGTCGACAAAGCCGCGGAGTTTAGTTAGTCTAATACACAAATACCTCGTGTCACAGTGTTTGATATCAAACTTTCCAAAAGTCACTTGAACTTTATGATTTATTTTTGTATATATTATGTCGCAGGCGATTTTTATATCCGTAGGTCATAAATATTGCCTTATTCAGAATATTTATTTTGGCGTAACGACGTTCACTGGACCAGCTAGTATTTATATACATACATACATATTGTCACGCCTTTATCCCCGAAGGGGTAGGCAGAGGCATACTATACGACCACATTTCACCGTTTGCATTTTTGTCCCACGTAACGGGTGGTGATCCCATTGCCGTGTTGAAATGGACTGGTGCAGGCTGTGGCGACCTGCTGTTGAAATTTTTCAAGCCGCTTATAAGGCATTCAATCAGGCTTAACGACTGCCATTTTACTGGCAACCGGGTCCAACTGCATAACGTTCCTTCCGAACTACGGAAATTTAAAATTAATAAAATGTGTCTATTTCAGACGTTAAATTTAGAAGAAATTTTGAAACCATTGCCTTTTTAGTGAGGTGGTAGCAAAAAGGCTAAAAGGTCTTATGTGCTAGACACTAATTAGCACTAATTAGTATTTTCGTTACCTTGGCCGACCGAATACGTAACGAAGTGATACGCAATATGGCAGGTTTGAATAAAAGTGTCAGCGTTAAGCTGGAAAAGGGCGTGCTCCGTTGGTTTGGACACGTCCAACGAATGAGTGAGGAACGATTGACGAAGAATATATATTGTTCAAAAGTAGAGGGTAGAAGGAGTCAGGGAAGGCCGAGACTTACATATGAAGACCACGTGAGCAGATTGCTCAAAAACGGAAAGGTCAAAGTACTGGGATACCCAGACGTGCGTGTATGAAGCGATTGATGAATCTCGAAGAAGCGAAAGAAGTATGCATGGATCGCGAAGCCTGGCGATCTGTCCTCTCTGCACTACCGCGTCAGGATTACAGCGTGAAGATAGTTAATTAGTATTTATATGGAAAACACAAAAAAGCATGAATGTATACCAATGCATAGAGTGCTACACATGCTTAATAGAGGAAAGGAAATGAATGTACTTACATAGAAAGCCATAAGGTCCCCTCTTATATTCTGAGAGTAGGTGCGCAACTCGTATGAGAAACATTATGCATATTTGAAGGTGGGTAGATGAGAATTTAGAATCTTGATTTATGTTGTCTTTGTAACTATATAACCATATATATATAGCTCTATCTCTCTCTGAAAAACGCTCGTGGCCCCGCTCACTCAGTGTTTTGTAAACGATAACTGCGTTAAGCAATTTTCACTATAGCTGGTTACGGATGGGTGGTATTTCCATTTAATAACGTTTCCGTGATTCGGAATACATTTTAAGGCGTTGGTTGCCGGTAACATGGCAGTCATAAAGTCAAGTTGAAGGCCTTATGAGCGTCTTGAAAAGCCCTAACTGCGTCTGTCAATTTCAACATGCAATGGGTTCACCACATATTACGTGGGACGGGACTGTGACACGGTGAAAAGTGGGCGTATAATATGCCTCTGCCACCCCTTCCGCGATAAGGCGTGATTGATAAAAAAATCTCTTTCTATGTGTATGTATTTGTTAGACTATGTCATATGTGTGTGTATGTGCGTTATGGAGTGAGGTTAAAAAACATACATATTTATAATGTGACTGAAAACTAAGTGTGAATATTCCCCTCTTATACACAACTATATCTCTGCTTACCCTTAAAATACTATACCGATGTAGTTACAAAACAAAGTTCAAAATATTTAAACTGTCAACTGACTGTCTTATAAAGGTCAAGATAAAATCAAATACCTAAGTCGAACTCAACATTTTACTCAGCAACGATCGAAGTTCCTGTTCGTCACTAATTAAAAAGTTTTGTAACACAATTGTTAACGAAAATCAATACGTATATCTCAATAATATTCACTCAGCATCCGTGAAAATGTTTCGAACTTTTCGGTGGAAGATAGTTCGACGCGCCTAAGATTGCGGCATAGCAATAAGTTAATTCGGGCGCATCGCTATAAAAATTTTTACAGGCGCTCTTTGCGCACGAAGCTTGTACTTATCATTCTAAGAGCGCTCGTGTATGAAATAGCTACTATTTAGTTCCTTTATGGTATATTATTGATTCACATGCTTGCTATAAAAAAGAATATTGTCTTTGATGTTATTTTTTCTTCTAATAGTAAGTAGCAAACGTATTTTCGAATATATTTTTTTAAAGTTAGGTAGGTAGGTAGGTACTTATTAATTTTTATTAAAGTGGAAAAAGACAATTTGATTCGAGACAGGGATTGAACCTGTGACCTTTGCCTAACCAGGGCAATGTTCTAGCCACCTGAACTACCCGAACCGTATCGAATCAAGTTGAAATTCTCCACCTTATTTTATATCGTCATTTTAAGAGTATGACCAGAGCCATCTATCGAGCTAATGAACAACTCGATACCAATGAACAGTGTTACAACTATTTTTAAACATTGATGCAATGGACTCCACTCAGTATATTGATAATTTTTTTTTTTTAAAGCAATTATTTGCTAAATTTCTCATAAATTTTTATTAAAGTGGAAAAAGACAATTTGATTCGAGACAGGGATTGAACCTGTGACCTTTGCCTAACCAGGGCAATGTTCTAGCCACCTGAACTACCCGAACCGTATCGAATCAAGTTGAAATTCTCCACCTTATTTTATATCGTCATTTTAAGAGTATGACCAGAGCCATCTATCGAGCTAATGAACAACTCGATACCAATGAACAGTGTTACAACTATTTTTAAACATTGATGCAATGGACTCCACTCAGTATATTGATAATTTTTTTTTTTAAAGCAATTATTTGCTAAATTTCTCATAAATTTTTATTAAAGTGGAAAAAGACAATTTGATTCGAGACAGGGATTGAACCTGTGACCTTTGCCTAACCAGGGCAATGTTCTAGCCACCTGAACTACCCGAACCGTATCGAATCAAGTTGAAATTCTCCACCTTATTTTATATCGTCATTTTAAGTTCGGTTCGGGTAGTTCAGGTGGCTAGAACATTGCCCTGGTTAGGCAAAGGTCACAGGTTCAATCCCTGTCTCGAATCAAATTGTCTTTTTCCACTTTAATAAAAATTTATGAGAAATTTAGCAAATAATTGCTTTAAAAAAAAAATTATCAATATACTGAGTGGAGTCCATTGCATCAATGTTTAAAAATAGTTGTAACACTGTTCATTGGTATCGAGTTGTTCATTAGCTCGATAGATGGCTCTGGTCATACTCTTAAAATGACGATATAAAATAAGGTGGAGAATTTCAACTTGATTCGATACGGTTCGGGTAGTTCAGGTGGCTAGAACATTGCCCTGGTTAGGCAAAGGTCACAGGTTCAATCCCTGTCTCGAATCAAATTGTCTTTTTCCACTTTAATAAAAATTTATGAGAAATTTAGCAAATAATTGCTTTAAAAAAAAATTATCAATAGGTACTTATTGTAAGCCTTGTAGGTTATCGCTATGAGCGTTTTACTTTGGAGAAGTTATTAGACTCTTGCTCAAGTGCCTTATTGACTTTACTAATTGTAACGATCCTATCATTTACACTGCGAGCTACTTTCACTGGCTGTAGTCACTTAAAGACTGGTTGTACTCAATAAAGCTAAATGATTTCTAAATAAAATGTATTTATATATCCCAAAAGTACGTACATACAATTTAAAAGTAGAATTCTAATATCTTCTCTCTCTCTCTCACAATAGTAATCTACAGGCTTTTAATCACCTAGAATATACATACATAGGGCCGGCCGTATTAAAGAACGCTTGAGACTAGTTTTCGCCTTATAATACTACCCTCAAGTGTTTCTTGAGTATTGAGAAACGTTCTGTTATACGGCCTATAGAGTCATGTCTTTTTCCTTACTTGTATTTTGTATTAAAATTATAGGTGGTGAGCCTATTGCCGTGTTAAAACAAATAAGGGGTTAAATTAACTATGCCAGAAACGATTGTCCATCTTATCCTTGACGCGCTGTAAGATTCTTAACGTATTGATGATTTACAGAACTCGTAGCAATTGGTTCGGTAAAGAAAAAAGGAGAAAACTTTGCTATGGTAGTTGAAACACAACTTTTAGGTAATTCAGTTAGATTTAAATAATAAATTCGACGCCGGGTCGTCACAAATACACTCAGTAAAACAATTTATTACAAAATGTAAACAGGAAGTAGCGTATTTTCATTTAGAATACGATTTCTCGATTCCTTCCACCCCCTACTCCTCCCCCCTCCCAAGGCATAGACGAAAATACCCCGGTTATGATTAATACCAAATGCGAGGCGCATTGATCAAGAAACCAGCTTTTTACTCCAAACTACCTATCTCTCGCCACCCAGCGCCCCCGTGCGAGCGGGACTAATGCACCTCTACCCTCTCGCTCTAAAACAAAGATGCTAAAACTTCTTTCGCTAGTATAAGATTTTAATTTCATATTTTTGACGAGACCGTTCTAATTTTCCGTTGAGATATACACAAAACTAAACACTATTCGCATTACCTTAAAACAGATAATTCATTGAATACAATAAGTACATGTTTCCGTTTTCTAATTCAGAATTAGTTTTCGAAGTGAAAAGATACAGTCTAAAGACTATACAATAGTTACACACAAATATAAACTCTATTACTTCAAAACTAAGTGGAATTTTGGTTGAAGAAATATTAGCAAGAAATAATTCTTCAGTTGTACCCCCAAATTAGTCGAAATAGGGGAAGGGGTGCACACGAAGGGAGGTTTTAAAAGAAGCAAAAAGGTGGGGATAGAAAGATGCGCGAAGACTTAGTTCTCGCGGGTGGGGTGGACGTGGGGAGGGTGGCGTTATAAAATATATAATTCTATACTTACAATACTTGTAAATACGGTACGCGGAAGTACGCTGACTTTGAGGTTTTGATACTTAATTACTTGGTCTTAGTGTTGGCGTTTCAGAGATTGAGGAATAAATCATTTTCGGGACTGTCGGCACTTTAAAAACTTACAAAGTTATTAAAAAGATTAGAATATAAATACAACTTTTTGAAAAAGAATAATAATGAAGGTAAGTCAAATGGAGTTTAATATATATATATATAAATAATCAAAAATATCAACAAAATTGAACAAGAAATGAATTCTATCGTTACAGTAGATGATTTGTCATGTACTTGTGGTAGAGTCCAATTTTATTATTGTAATTTACAATGAACATAGAATACTTGAAATATGCATCACAAAATTCTACCGAGATCAATTACTAGCTTACTATAATATATTGTAAGTGCCCTGATGGTAAGTAGTCACAGTAGATCATACACGTTTGCAGCACTAGAGGTGTCAAAATCACGTTACCGACTTCGCACACAAAATAAACAATCAAAATATTTTTATTTATTTATTAAGGTCATAAAGTAACACTTATGGACGTCATTAGAAATTATTCTTAATTTACAGTTACTGCCAGATTCGGAAAGCAACAGGTAAAGTCTGAAAATATCACAGCCACACTCATTTCCAATCGATAATTATGTAGTTACAAATTGTTAAAATACATCACAGTTCTTGTAAGTAAATATAATAAACACATTATCTTTACAATAAGTAGCTCAATTCATTAATTCTGTATTATTTGAAAATTCAGTCGTAGTGTAATAGCCCTGTCTTAAAACTTTTGGTATAACCAATGCATAAAGATTTTTCTAGAACACAAACATATTATGTACTTTCGTATATCTTGTATGTGGGTCAATTAATATTATATTCAAGAAACCACATGAAAAATCTCCAATCGATAGACGAGTATTCTGTTTTACTGCTTATAAAATGCTAAAAAATAGCAATTATATTTAGATTAGTTCCTTAGAAGGATCAAGATTGTTCGGTCGCACTACTCCGCTACACTCGCTGATATTTAGTCGCGAAACTGGATGTATTATAAAGGCGTAGTTGTTTAAAATAAGAGCAGGCCACTCTCTCTTCGGTGTAGTGGTTGTAAGGTAGGATGGTGTGGGTTCGATTACGAGTTGGGGTTATTATTTTTGGGTATATTGTTCATTTGTTTTAGGTTGGTACAGTCTATGAAGTAGTATGTAAAGACAATGTAGACGAATTTATGGTTTTGTAATTTTTATTCGTAAAGGATAGTATTGAAATTACGCATTTTATTTATGACAAATACGTGAATCGACATACGCTTTTTTAAGAAAATTGCGCGAATGAATAAACGTGTAAGTCACTGTTAAAGTTTATGTAAAGAAAAAGGGCACAACGCAATATTTAAAAAAAAAGTTGAATGATGTGTGTGTACAACACAGGTAAGAAGTGAAACTTCTTTACGGCATTTTTTTACAGCTATAAAATTTCTCTCATACTTCGATAAAGAAGTTTCACTTATGATAAAGTAGTTTCACTTTAAAACAACATGGCGCGTAACCGAAAAACGTTATGGTTTTTTTTACAGCTATAAAATTTCGAATTTTGAAGCGCTTAACGTGCCTTCCGAAGCACGGAAACGCTCGCAAATGTAAATGCCACAAAGTGGTCACCCTTCCGAGGACCAGCCATAGTGAAAGTTGCGTAACTCAGTGATCGTTTACAGAACACTGATTCCGCGGGTCCACAAGAGCTTCTCCCTTTTGCAAGAAATGCAACAGGTGTTAAGGGGCAAGTTTCTAAAACTATTACTTAAAATACTAAACAATATGAAGATTATATAGCTTGGCAAGCAAGGAACAAACAAACACCATTTTTATTGTGTACGGAATCGAACTTGTGACCCCAGTTATCACAGATAGATTACGATTTAAAAGATAATACTCATTTAAATTGACACGATGATAATATAAAATAATAATACACCTATTTCACAATAATAATTATCAAAACTCAAAGTGAAGCTACCTATGTTTTATCCACTCATTTCGCGTGGTTCTTAGTAAAAAGTTGTGTAAGAAGAGGGGGCGCCACTAGCGCCTACGCCGTAGCCGCTACGAACGTAGGCCTTGCTACAATCGTAGCAGGGTTGCTAATGCCAATTATTGTAATTGATTAAATTATTTGCTTTTTTTTCTTTAAGTAGATATAATTTATATCAGATTATACAATTATATAATTAATATATTTTTTGATATCATTTAAAGATTTTATTCTATTCCATAATTATTCTTAAAGAATAACAAAAAAGTAGTAGTTTATGGGAAACATTGAGTTCGATTCTATATTTATGTGATACACAACTTTTTGCTTTAGAGTTCGCGTTTTTTCTATGTAAAATTGTTTAAAATTTTTAGAATTATTTTAGATCCTATGGTACAAGTTTTAATATACACATTTTGGAAATAAAATGAAAAAATCTTTTACTAATTAATTATCATAAACATTTAACACAAACAAAATAATAAAAATTAACCATAGTTCATTAACATTGACACCGCTGTAGCGACAACCCTAGAGCTTACTATCTTGCACGTTCCTAAGATGTCCCCCTAGGGGTGGTTTAAAACCCCCTTTCGTAGGGAGATGCGGAAATATGAAGGGTGCTCTCATTTATCAATACAGCGACTGTTTCTTTCTCTAAGAATTGATTATATTTTAGTAAGAATATTGATGCCCCCCCACCAAGTAACTTTCCCACCTAATAGGGGGTGCCTTTGATTAGAGTTTTTGATGTGCCTCGTTTCCTGTTTTACATATAGACGTACATACATATAAGTAGTTATAGATATATATATGTGAAGAGGGTGGCAATAAAGTACTTCGTATTTTGTTAAGTATATATTATATGTTGAATATTACTTTCGTTATGACGGAATCTGGAATGAAGGCATTAAGAAGAATTATTGTTTACTATGAGTACCCCTGCTTTCCCGAGAATGAATGATTGGTGGTACATTAATTTACAGAGTGCTGTCTACTTTAATATCAGCTTATATAAACCCATGCTATGATATCTATGCAAGTGATAAATTTACTTATATACATACTTTATATGTTTCAATTTCAAATTCAATTTTCAATTTATTTAATTATTGTTTTTAACAGGTGGTTACAAAGCTGTTATTCGGGACTTCACGCTAAATAATATTTAGTTACTTATACCAACGTTTCAAACGTGTTGCAGCGCGTTGCAGTTGGACTGCGATGTGAGTCGAGAGTATATATGGAGTTACATACAAATTGACAAATGTGAACATTTAACATATTTACAGAAAACAGTACAAAAAATAGGGATGGTGGGGATTACTACAAGTCTGACAATGATGCCCCGACCAGCTGTCGAAGAATTCCTCACCATCAAAATCAACCGGTAAGTTTCCCATAAGGCTGACCGACCAGTCACTTTGCGATATCACTATATAGCGAACGAGCACTTGGGCCCCACGAGCCCGGTGTCTCGACCACAAACGGCTCAAACGTATAATTACCTATTAAATTTGTATTTGCGCCGCTTGAGAGTCTCGGCAGATGCACAGCAGCACAAGTGCAACCCGCAACACAAGTTGTATCCCAAACTAAAGGCTTTTCCATCTTTCATGGCACCAATGACATACCGTCCGGCCTCTTGCCATCGTCACGCGCCTAACTATTAGGTTCTAGTATGACAAGAGCCCGACGCATAATGTCACTAAGATATGCATGACGTGATCTGCGACCTGCTCAATAATCATTGTTTTATTTATATCTAGGCTCGGTTCTAATTTTGTGCAATGTGCTAAGTTATATAAAAGTTTGTGTTATTGATGTAGCAAATTGTTTCGGCAACTTAATTATTTTGCAACAAAATTATGTGAAAATACATTTAAGTTTATCAGTCATCCCTTTATTCCCGAAAGGGTGGCAGAGGCATATTATACGTCCAAAAAATCTCCGTGTACATTCCTGGGCTACGTAATAGGTGGTTAGCCCATTGCTAAACAGACGCAGGTTGTGGCTACCTCCTATTGATTATTTTCAAGCCACCCATAAGGTCTTCAACTTTTTTAACGACTGTCATGTTTACATGGTTTCAAAACTTGAATTCGAATGTGGCTAGAGTAATATAAAAAATAAAAAGAAAAAATCAAAATGTAAAACTCAAATTTTTGTTTTTTTTGTGTTAAGCCATATTCCGCTTTTAAATATATCGTATATCGTTGGGACAACTCACACAACGCCAACCGATTCCAAACTAAGCAGAGCTTGTACTATGGTAACCAGATAACTGATAAACATACTTATATGTTTCTAAATACATACATATTATAGATAAATAACACCCAGACACAGAATAAACCATCGTGCTCATCACACAAAATTTTATCCTTGGTGGGAATCGAACCCACGACCTCTTGCGTAGCAGTCGGATGCACTCCCACCGCGCCACAAAGGCAAGTCAAATGCCGTGTGATGTTGACACGTGTTTCACATACACACGACGCATTATCAAGAGTGCATGGCAGCAAAAGAGCTTGCGTCAACCTCAACTTTTTATATTAAAAAAGCGGAATATTGTAAAATAAAAAAAATTAAAAGCAAAAATAAATTATAGTTTTATAATGGATTTCCGCCATGTAATGCCTATGATTTATTGATGAAATGATTTGATTAGTTATTTTAAATTAAATTGTTGAGGTGAAACTTCTTTATCAACGTTGAGAAAACATCACGTTATTCGGTTACGAGCCATGTTTTTTTTGAAGTGAAAATTCTTTAACATAAGTGAAACTTCTTGATCGACGTAATGAGAGAAATTTTTAAGTTGTGAAGAAAAATGTCGTAAAAAAGTTTTGCTTCTTACCTGTGTACACACACATTGTTCTTCTAAAGTCAATAGCGGCGCGATTGTGACCATCTACATAACAACACAATACTAATTCTTAGAACTTGTTCTGTGGTTATTCCTCTAAAAAATCAGGTGCACACACTTGTGTTCTATTTTTACCCTTTACACTAAAATCTGGAAAAAAATCATGGAAAAATAAATGATAGTAAAGTTTTAAAAAGCTTTATTGCTTTGAGATATGGTACGAAGAGTCAGCATCGCAAATGCTGCACCTCTAGTGTTGCAAACGTCCATAGGCTACGGTGATCACAGTCCATCAGGTAGGCGGTATGCTTGCCTGCCACCACAGTGGTACCTATAAAAAAATGTAATGGAAAATGTTTTGAGAAGCAATCAATGTATTATTAAGGTTATAAAACATTTAATTGCTACTTAAATCTTCCTTTACTTTACAAAAGTTTATAGATTACGGTGACTTCTTTAGATTAGGGGGACCGTATGCTTGTTTACCATCTTAGTAATATAATAAAATGATCCTCGTAACCATTAATAGTTTTATCTTTATCAAAATTTATATATTTAGTGTGTAAATGCGCCATCAACTACCTTTTTCTTTCCCGTTCCTCTCTTTTCTATACCAAGGTTGTCTGGAAGAGATCGCTTTTAGCGATAAGACCGCCCATTGTACTCTCATCCATTGTTCTTAAATCTTAACATTACTGTATGTTATGGTGTACTCGTACAATAAAGAGTTATCTATCTATCTAATCCCCGATTAAACATATTTGATTAGGTTACCTTTTGATTTATAACTAATATCATGTTTATCTAAGGTTTAGGTCATAGCTATTTGGTTCAGGCCATCAAAATTCTATTAAGGCGCCCTCGTAAGTTCCAAAAGCCACGCAATAACAAACGTACACAAGAAATCCATATAATTCTAAGAGTCATAACTAGGAAACGTTTCCGAAACGAGCATCTGCATAGAAGCAAGTTAGTTGTAAGTACCGCCTCCCCCCACCCTATCCCCCCTAACTCACACGCCAAGCGAATAAAACACTAACACAAATAAGTAATAAAGTACACCAGTAATATAAAACTAAGAAACATCAACATCTTCCACCCTGGGGGCTCGTGGGCCCCCTGGGCGGTAATTTCTCCCCCGAACTTACTAAAATACTAAAAACGGAGATACAGGGGGACTCCAGCCCCCACATTTTCTTATGCAAGATCCTTATATTTTAACCTAAATGTTATACGTACTGTTTTAGTTAGATGTTTGCGATTTGTGAACTACGAGTTTTTGGGGAGCGTGTTTCGTATTCATAGTTCGTATTACATAAGTTTTAAAGTTTTTATAAGGTCTATGGTTTTTCGGTTATGTCGTAAGATTGTTATTAGAAACAGCTTACGAATATTTTAAATCACCGTACTTATAATGGATCAGGCAATAAATTATTAGAAGCGCATTTGGCCCCGCTAACTCAGTGTTTTGTAAGCATCTTTCAGTAAGGCTGATCCTTGGATGAGTGACCACTTTTTGGCATTTATATTTGCAAGCGTTTCCGTGCTTCGGAAGGCACGTTAACACCACTGCCTGCGCCGGTCCATTTCAACACGGCAATGGGCTCAATACCTGTTACGTGGGATAGAACTGCATATGGTGAAATGTGGGCGTATAGATGCCTCTGCCTACCCCTTTGGGAATAAAGGCGTGACAATTTGTATGTGTATTTATGACCCGCTGCTGAAATTTTCCAAGCCGGGCGGCTTGAAAGGCCTTCAACCAGGCTTAACGACTGCCATTTACTGTCACCCGTGACCAACGGCTTAACGTGCCTTCCGAAGCACGACAACGCTCGCAAATGTAAATTCCACAAAGTGGTCTCCATCCAAGGGACAAGCTATATAGCGAATGTTGCTTAACTCAGTGATCGTTTACAGAACGCCTTCAATACATTTTGTTTAAAAAAATCGTCTAAAAGCTTATTTTCAATCTTAGTGATTTTATGTATTTTTTATCTAAAACATTCGTATCACGGTTCAAGCTGTGGGATCTGTAAAGCAGAGAAATCTTATTGATCTTAATTATAACGAGTTCAAAGAAAGAGGGGATGTTTTAAGAAAGAGGGTAGCAACCCCCTCACTACGCCAAACTACTTATTTAGATTTGGGGTGAAATTAAATGGGAGATTATTTTATACTGCGGAGACAACTTTTGAAGAAAGGAAGTTTTGTATTAAACCCGTATTTATGTATCTTCTCTCCATCCTAATGTATTCCCAGTCACTTCGAAACCCTTCCTGGATTTAAAGTCTGGGGTTAAGATTCTTTTAAATTGTAATAAATTATGTTGGGACAACTCACACAACACCATCTGATTCCAAACTCAGCAGAGCTTGTAATGGTAATTGATAAACATACTGATATATATCTAAATACATACATATTATATATAAATAACACCCAGACACAGAATAAACCACCGTGCTCATCACACAAAGTTTTATCCTGGGTGGGAATCGAACCCACGACCTCTTGCGTAGCGGAGACACTCCCACCGCGTCACAGAGGCAGTCATTATAAGTTTTATTTGACTGTTAGAAGCAGCTATTGTTTGACTATTGACTTTCTAATTGCCGTCTGACATATCCATCCCGTACTTGCAGTATCATTGCTTCGCCGTTCGTCAGGAGGTGCACCGCTATTAGGTAAGGTCGCTTGAGCCACCTTTTGAAGAAGGAACGTTCTGTATTTTCCTATTTGAGCTCATCACCTATTACTTAGGACATTACATTGTGTGCAAACCACAATGTTTAGAGAGCGATCCGATATTTGATACAGTTGAATCGATCCGCGATCATCGAATCGTATGGTTTTGATCAGATCCGAAAATCGATTGGATCGTATCGAGGCATCCGATATTCGAAAAGATCGGATCGAATGGGCACATCACTATCTCTGACTACCCCGTCAGGCACACAGCGTGAAGATAATTAGATAGTTAAATATTTTTTAATAAATACCTATTATACATTGAAAATCACGAAATTCCGAAACAAAATATTTGCGGATCATACATGTTAGGAACGAAATATTAGTTCCGAACCGGGGTTCGAATTTCGGACCCGAAATCTAAGTCAACAGTCGTAAAGAAGTACGACAGCAATATACGCTAAAGTCTCTGAAGCTGTTTACTTTTTTTTTTCAAAGTGGTGCAACTGGGACTTTAAGCTGAGCTGAGGATACAGAAACGCGCAGATACCATGTCAAGAGCAATAACTATTGTAGCATAAATTCAACACCCAGCACTAAAGATCGAATGCTTGAAGGGTAGTGTTTTAATGTAGGGTCCGGAGTTTGATGCCCGACTGTTAAAATATGTCGTTATTTTGATTGTAAAAATTGATGACACGATTGTAAAGATTTTCATGGTGGATTTTTATGGTGGTCTAGTTTTAAAGGGAGGGAGTTATGGGGGAAGGGGCTACAAAATGTGGTATTCACATTACAATTTTATTGGAACAATGTTTTTTTTGAGTCATAGAACTACGAAACGGTATAACTGTCTTACTGTTGCCCATTGGTCGAAATTTGTCAAATAATTCATTACTCACGGTTAAAATATAGTAAAATTTAAACTTGTTTTGGAATTTCAACTTCGGTACGGTTCGGGTAGTTCAGTGGCTAGAACATTATCCTGGTTAAGTAAAAGTCGCGGGTTCAATCCCCGTCTTACACCAAGTTGTTGTCGGTTTCCCCTTAAAAAAAAATCATAAAATAATTAAGTTTGAACTAAAGTATCTGTACTAAAGTATAGATCAGAAGAGTTTGTTTGTTTGCTTGCCCGCGCTATCTCAGAAACTAATGGTTCTAATTTAAAAAAATATATTTGTGTGAGATATTGAACGGAAAGGCTATAAACTATATATCGTCGCTACTACCCAGGAGAGCGGAGCAGTAATCAAAAATGTTAACAAAACGGGAATTTTTTATACATTTTTGTAATAGTAATAATCGACGGTATTACATGAGTGCGACGGGGGTTTGAAGAATGAGGGGCGCAGCCGCGGGGGACAGCTAGTTTTAAATAAATACATTTCTTCTCTAAACAAAAATTTAACAGATTTTTCAAGAAATTAGATTTTTCACTTTATTTAAAAATGTATGTCAAATTTGACGTTCAATAAAAAAGGCTTCTAGTTTTCGCTTTACTTAAAGATTGATAAGGAGAGAACGAATGAGTGAGGAACGATTGACGAAGAATATATATTGTGTAAGGGTAAATGGTAGAAGGAGTCAGGGTAGGCTGAGACTTACATATGAAGACCACGTGAGCAGATTGCTCAACAACGGGGACGTCAAAAGTACTTAGAAATGCATGTATGAAACGATTGATGAATCTGCAGGAAGCGAAAGAAATAGTATGGATCGTGAAACCGGGAGATCTGTCTCTCTCTGAGTACCTCATCAAGGATACAGCGTGAAGCTTCTTAGATAAGGAGTGAATCTATTTATGTTCATGTATCAGAAATTAAAGACATAGAATCTGGAAGAAATCTATTTATTTATAACTTGAAGGGTTTCTTTTGACTATGATCTCACCTGATGTCGTTAAGGCGAGCTGAAGGCATTATGGACGGCTTAAAAAAAATTCTAGTGCATGACAATATGTCTATGTCTCACCTGATGTAGCTTCGGTCTATCAAGACATTGTCCCAGTAGGAGACGAGGGAGGTAAACGGATTCATCGGCTTCAGATATTAAGTTCTAGATGATTTCCGTATTGAAAATGATTATTACAAATTTTGGCTCTTAAGTTCTTCAACTTGACTTAACGACTACTATGTTACTGGATACCGGGGCCAATGGCTTAACGTAAATAACCCCGTAATATTATAATCTAGAACCATCTAAGATCCTAGACTCTACAACTGGAGATGCTATAGCCAATATGAAATTGATAGAGTCTTGAAGGTTTGATTCTATCTGTCTCAGGTTCCCCTTTTTTCTTCCTTTATTGCGGACAATCTCACCACCTCATTTTTGCATAAATTTCCCACCAATACAAAACCATTGCACAGTCATCATTGAAAACCACAAAATGAAAAAAACAAACAACTGCTGCCAAAGTAACAGCAAGAATATTCGAACAAACGTTAACTTAAAAAACGTACAATAATCTAAACCACTCAACACCAATCAATGAAAAAATTGCTGTCAATCTGCAATAGGCCGCGAACATTCAACTATTATATGAAAAATAGTTATAAAAACAATCCGCACAAAAAAGGGGTAAAAATGGACAGCCTTGACCAAAGTTCACACGAAAAAATACTCACAAACGAATTTTTGCCAATCTTTATTTGCTTTTTACGAGCAACCGTTGAGAGTGAGAGTTAAAAAAAAAGCATTGTTTCTATCGGCCACGCGTGAAAAACGGAAAAAATGGCATCTACTCTCTGAAAACGAAAGTTCTACGTTCGAAACTCGTTCGAAGTATTGGGTTCTGTAGATTAGAGCTCCATTATCTGAGTTGTCGACAGCTTTTACAATAATAAATACAGACCTGGCGCATATCTGTCAATGGAGCAAGCAATATGGCTTGGAGGTCAATCCCTCTAAGACTTAAGTCATTGTGGTGGGCAGCTCTCGAATGCTAAGTCAAATTCAATGGACAACCCTTCCAGATATCAAATTTGTTGGAGTTGCCCTGCATCGTTTTACGACAAATCCTTCACTGTACAGGCTGTACGTTGTGGAATGGGCTACCTTTAAACATAAGGCGAGCGCAGTCGTTGACTATTTTTAAGAAACTAATAAAAGAGCACTTCTTGGCGTCGTAGTATCTGTGTATGTACGCATAATATTTGAGTGGATGTGAATTTATTTATGTTTGTGTATGTATTTATGTATGTATATATTTATTTTTGTTTATGTATGTGATGTAAGTTCTTAGTAAGTTTTTAGGTAAACTACATTATAATTATTAGTTAATCGTCTTTCTTTATTAAAAACACCAATTGCTACCCATTTCCCTTAAGGTCCTTGACAACTTCTCCATCCAAAGGTTGCCTGTAAGAGATTGCTCTTTAGCGATAAGGCCGCCCTTTGTACATTTATGAAACTGTAATCTCTTTATGTGAGTGTTTTATATTTGTGTGCAATAAAGTTTATTCTATTCTATTCTATTAGAGGTATTTCTTTAGTTGAAAATAATATCTAATTTTAAATTTTAAAGTGTAGAATTTTTTCAGTCTCGAGCTGGACTCGATCCAGCATCTTATTGTTCATCGCACCAGACGCGTTTACTAACCACACCACTAAGACCTACTCGAAACTGGCGAATTCAAGTCGACTGCCTCTGTGGCGCGGTGGGAGTGTATCCGACTGCTACGCAAGAGGTCCCGGGTTCGATTCCCGGGTTGGAACAAATATTTGTGTAATCCACAAATGTGTGTTTCGGAGTTTGGGTGTTTCCTATGTATATAATATGTATGTATTTAGAAATATATAAGTATGTTTATCAGTTATCTAGATCCCATAATACAAGCTAATATTAGCTTACTTTGGGCTAGATGGCGCTGTGCGAAAAGTGTCCCACAATATTTATTTATTATTAATTAATTAATTTAAAACTTTACGTTTTAAGGCGACGTAAGGCGCCATCGACCAGTAAAGTTGCAGAAGACGCTGGTTCGAGTGCTGCTCAATGCGAAAATATTTTTCACTTAAAAAAAATCATTTAGAAAAAGGTAGCATACTAATTGCTTTTCAAAACTGTTTCCATCACGCCTTTTCCCCGAAGGGGTGGCAGAGGCATACATATTGTATGCCCACTTTTCACAATGTGTAATCCTGTCCCCCGTTATAGGTTGTTTCAAAATTGTTTCTAATATCTAAATTGTTTTTTTAACCCCTAATATCGTTATAATTTTTATTCAAAAATAGCTGTACCAATCTTTATCCATTACACCCGTACAAGTCTGTATCTAGAAATATATGGAAATCTACTCGATTTGTTGACTTTTATTATTACCGCTTAGCTCGTTTGATTAATAACATAATGAAACGTGGATATGTATAAATAAATTAGTTACTTTTGTATAGCTTGACTTTCTAACAGTGATAGAGTTATTAAAATCAGTACAATAGAGATCCAGAGTTTTTGGACTACAAACAAACAAATTTTTTCTTTTTATCAAAATAGTGTAGATCATATTCTATCGTTAGATTTTCATGTATAATACCTCAATAAAATTGATTTGTCCCATTAATAATATTTGTAAATTTCATAAAAAGCCTAAGGGATAACATTGCTTTCCATGGGACATAAATTTTTTTGTTAGAATAACCGCTACTCTGTGACTCTATATACTCGGAGGTTGTGTAACAAATTGTCAGGTTTTCATTCGACCTCTCACGGAACCCAAAAAATCAGTCATGTCATAGTTTTTTAAACCTTTTTTTATAGGATTTTCGGACACGCGTCTGTCCAACTACTGTGTGCTTGCATTCCATATATCCGGCTTGTTTTTTCATTGTTTGGACGTAACACCAATTTAGTGAAGTTCTTTTTTTAACGCTGAAAGCCACGTAGTATATTTTGATGGCAGTTTTGACGTGTCTGTGTCAATAGGTAGGCAGAGTAGGTATGGTTTAACACTATATATGAATTTAAACTGTCATGGTCATAAACATTACTAAAATATTGATTGTCGGGATATTTACCATGTCTACTTTTTTAACACTGACTGACTGACATGTCGGACTTTTTTTATGTGGCCTCCTAGTCGGACTAATAACACACGGCGTTCTTCCATTTGTCGGTGTATGGTTGGGAGATGCCTGGGTGAGCTCTCGGAAGGATAACCCCAGGGCCCCCGACAGATTTTGTTCGCCACCGCGGCATAACCTCAGGGGTTTCAGGCGTTTTTCGGTTTCCTTGATATTGCCGTATTGAAATGGACAGGCGAAGGCTGTAGTAACCTGCTATTAAAATTGTTGTAACGACTACCACGTTACTGGCAAACGGGACGCTTCCATAACGCTACTAGATGCCACAAAAACTGTCATCCATTTGAAGATCAGTTGCTTAAAGGTCTTAAATAAATGCCACAACGCGATAACCCATCTGAGCACCAACCATAGCGAAAGTTGCTTAACGCAGTGATAATTTACAAAACACTAAGGTAGTGGGGCTATGAGTGTCTATATGTTGGTTATGTCAAAGGCTAATAACGGGTCATGCAAGCTTTTGTAACTGTTTGCTATGTAAACATGAACAAAAATATTTATAAATTTCATCAATAAAGACCTAATAATACCTATTTATCTACGTGATATAATCTCTCAGTATTTCCAGTGCACACAATTTTATCAATTTCTCATCTCCATTTTAAGTTTTAAATATCCAGTGAACCCATTATGCAGATACCGCGATAACCAATAAATTGACAGACACATAGTACTAATTATATGTAGGTAGAGTACATAGGAAGCTATGTGCCCGGTACATACAGATTAAAATACATAGAAAAAAGAAAATACATGATAAAAAAGCCACATTTTATTATGAGCAGATCAGGCGATGTCTATGTGTGAGTTTATGTACAGCATGTTGTTATATTTTATTTTTTTTAATAAAAATACATGCAGTTTTTATGGATGTATGGATGTTTGTTACTCTTTCACGTAAAAACTACTAAATAGATTTTAATGAAACTTTACAATAATATAGCTTATACAACAGAATAACATATACTTTTTATCCCAGAAACAAGTTCCTGTGGGAAACGGGAACGGGAAAACTTCTCTACGCGGGCGAAGCCGCGGGCGTCAACTAGTAAATTATAGTTATGTTTATGATATATGAAATGATATTCAGAATTGATTTAACACTTAACTATCAAAAAAATCTGGCAATACAGTTCATAGTGAAGAAAAAGCGCAACTAAATAATTATTCAAGTTCCTGATCGAAATTACTTGTTAAACATTATTTGAATAATAAACAAACGAGTTATGACCTAATTTTATAACAATTTAATGTACTAATAAAAATTACAAGCCACTAAAAGTGACAATAAAATATCGAAATTTGAAACAGCCTGTGGATACAAAATGCATATGGGTGAGTTCATCAACACCAATACAGGCCGCCATGCATGTATAGTGTATTAATACGCTCGTGTGTGTATCGAGGTCACATTGCAATGTACAGGGGCAGGCGGTTGTGATGCAACTTAAAATATACCTCCCGTTTTGGAAAGTTTGCCATTTTCTCAGAGGCAATGTTTTAGTCATTCATATGGATATTAGTTTTAAGATGTGGCATAATTTATTTTGCATAATTTTTATAAGTGAATACAGTTACAATGCTTAAGGCATTTAAAAGTTGATTTAATTTAGCTTTCTAATTGTTATTTTTAATACGTCTTAAATTCTCATACTACTGATTGATGCAAAATCATTAAGGGGAAATTATCTCAAAAGGGATTAATTCTAAGGCAAAATCTAAACTTGATTGCAGGTTAAAAGCACTTGCAGAACAATTGTCTACGAATAAATAAAAGACTGACTTGAAGTAAAATACTTTACACCGATACCCTTGAATGATAGAGCCATGATAATTGGTGCCAAACTAAGCAAATCTTTAATAATATATATAAATGAAGGTTTGTTTGTTTGGTTGAAGGCGCTAATCTCAGGAACTAATGGGTTGAATTGAAATATTCTTCTAGTGTTGGGTAGCCCATTTATCGAGGAAGACTATATATATATCATCACGCTACTACCCTGGAGAGCGGAGAAGTAGTCATAAATGTCAACAAATCGGGCAAATTATTATTAATATTAAATCATGAAGCGCTCTTTGCCCCGCGGTCTCAGTGTTCTGTAAACGATCACTGAGTTACGCAACTTTCACTATGGCTGGCCACGGATGGGTGACCACTTTGTGGCATTTACATTTGCGAGCGTGTCCGTGCTTCGGAAGGCACGTTAAGGCATTGGTCCCGGTTGCCAGTAAAATGGCAGTCGTTAAGCCTGGTTGAAGGCCTTATGGGCGGCTTAAAAAATTTCAACAGCAGGTAGCCACAACCTGCGTCTGTCCATTTCAACACGGCAATGGGCTCACCACCTATTACGTGGGACAGGAATCCACACGGTGAAAAGTGGGCATATAATATGCCTCTGCCACCCCTTCGGGGATAAGGCGTGATGGATATTTATTTTATTATAATAATATATATAAATGAAGGTTTGTTTGTTTGGTTGAAGGCGCTAATCTCAGGAACTAATGGGTTGAATTGAAATATTCTTCTAGTGTTGGGTAGCCCATTTATCGAGGAAGACTATATATATATCATCACGTTACTATCTTGGAGAGTGGAGAAGTAGTCATAAATGTCAACAAATCGGGAAAATTATTATTAATATTAAATCATGAAGCGCTCGTGGCCCCGCGGTCTCAGTGTTCTGTAAACGATCGCTGAGTTACGCAACTTTCACTATGGCTGGTCCACGGATGGGTGACCACTTTGTGGCATTTACATTTGCGAGCGTTTCCGTGCTTCGGAAGGCACGTTAAGGCATTGGTCCCGGTTGCCAGTAAAATGGCAGTCGTTAAGCCTGGTTGAAGGCCTTATAGGCGGTTTAAAAAAATTCAACAGCAGGTAGCCACAACCTGCGTCTGTCCATTTCAACACGGCAATGGGCTCATCACCTATTACGTGGGACAGGAATCCACACGGTAAAAAGTGGGCATATAATATGCCTCTGCCACCCTATCGCGTGATGGATATGTATTTATTTTAATATTAAATCATACATTATTCTAAAAGTTATATGCGACGGTATTAAATGGGTGCGTCGAGGGTTCAATATATGACACGCGCGAAACCACGGAGGTCAGGTATTTCAACATATAATTACAATCTCGAGAAGGAACAACTTAAGATACAACCCAGAATTAATAAAATATATAGATTATTAACTACCTTTTTCTTTCCTGTTCTTCTCTTTTCCATACTAAGGTTTTCTGGGAGAGATCGCTTTTAGTGATAAGACCGCCCATTGTACTCTCATCCATAGTTCATAAGTCTTAAAAATACTGTATGTTATGGTGTACAATAAAGAGTTATCTAACAAATTAGCAGTTAGTAGAAGAATATTCTGTTTGCCATATATTCAGTTTACAATATAATGAACTATTGAGCCCTACGTTTTTTATGCAGAAGCTTGTCATCAACTGACACGCCCAATATATACCGCGACGTACAGTGCCCGCAAATTGGTATGTCATTAGTAACGACATCATTTTGTTCGTTCCAGATTCGAACCCAAGCCCGCCTCTCCAATTCATCTTGTTTAACCACAGCTCATGTTTGTGACCTAGTTTTTTTGCTACACGTACCTTGTGTCAAAATTCACCGAACACAATCAGGGCTGGCGAGATCAGATTAACTTTCTCAAACATTTATGAAGCAATCAAAATATTTATTGTTAGGTACTTAGTTAATTTTGTTTTTTTTTTTTTATTAATTTTGGGCTGCCTGATGGAAATTGTAGACATACACCAGTTGGCAATCATATACGATCTCTTCAAAAAAAAAGTAATATGCATTAGAGAAAACTGTAAAAACTAATAAGCTTGTTCTAAAACTCATTTGTACGTGAAAGGGATCCCTTATCTGCTTTTACTGTAGCATTAGTGATTGACGGGAAGCGAAAAGCACTCCGTCAATGAAGAGTGTTACAGTTTCATGTTCAATGCTGTAATCTAACCATTGGACATTAATATTTCCTTACCATTTATTCCAGCATCCAATGTCAAAATTTAATTAATCCATAAGTAATTTAATAAATTATATAGCTTTTATTCTTTCAATTAAAATTCAGCAGTACATCGTAACGTACATCATACATATTTTAATCTAGAGATTTCATACTACCTGCTATAAATATTGACTAAGTAAGATTGTAAATTCCATCAACATACAACCCTGGATAAAGCATGTTAACAGATGCAATCAAATTTAGGTCGAATACTGTTAGGCTTATTGTTCCGCGGATGTTAGGTACACATTGAATGCATTCTGGTGCTTGAAAGATACCGGTTTTTTGTTACACAAATATATTTGGGATTTAAATCAATATAATATGAGGTCAGAAACCCAACATGAACCTGATATCTCCTGAAATTTATTGTAATTTTATTTACGCTTCTGTAGATATTGTCTTTTAACTGATTTTTAAGGACAGGCATGTATTTTTGTTGTTGGTGCTACTTTTGACACGCTTGCAGACATTAAAAAAACTCAAAATGTTATTATGTTTAAGTGAACAGTTTGAATCAAATCATGTCTTATTATTGGTGAACAATAAGTAAAATATAAGTAATTATTATTTATATAGAATAAAAAAGAACAAACACACTATTTCCTATGTCTTGGGCCTGTTTTCTTTATCAAAGACTTTTGAACAAAAATAAAATAGAATGAATTGATTATGCCGTCTTCAGGTGTACTCTATTGCCGAAAATGCAAGCGTTGTCGTTCTACACATTAAAAACCGACAAACATAGTGTGCACTGTGATGACAGGACCCCTTTTTTGTTTTTTTTATTAATCATGACAAATAAATTTTTTACAAAATCGAAATTACTATATTGTAAATAACTAATTTACATAAAAAGACTGAATTTTTTTTTGTCAGCTATGATTTTTACATTATCCTTCTTATAAGTTGAAGAGTCTTAACGAAATCGCATTATGTCGAGCAACTCATCTTAGTGTCGAACAAACATTATTTTGCTTATATACTTCTTATTTAAGCTTGATAATATATTCTGATAAACTTTTAACGCTTGTGTACTTTTAAACAATATAAAAAGATCATATATTTATGTTATAACATTAATGTTTTAAGGTGATCACGTCACCACTAAGGTTAATTGAGAACTTGAGAATTTAACTAAATTGCTAAATATACATTCATTAGAGTATCATCCATATGATGAGTTTCGTAAATGAACTTGAATGATGATAGGTAGGCTTTTAATTATTTTAAAATGACTATATTTTCCTTGCACCTTAACATTTGAAACCCAATATTAACTGTTCTCTGCAATAAACATTACGTATGCAGTTCTACTTGAAATTGTTAAATCATCAAAAATTATAAATTGAATTCTTAATATGAGAATAACACTTGCTATTTTAATTAGGAATTAGTATTTAAGTACCATTTGCTGTTCTTTCCTTTACGACTTCTCAGAAGTGTATGCGTTTAAAAGTAAAAAGTATAACAGTAACTGCGCCTGCACTAGAACGGATAACGGATCTGGAGCGCATTAAAACAAAAATCTAACAACCGGCGCTTGCGCACACAAAAAAATGCACATTCTCTCTCTGTCTCGGTCTTAGGTTTAATAAAAAAACGAGTCAAGCGCATACGCTGCACGATGCGTTTATTTCAGCAATTGACCCAAATACACCACATGGTCGCGCCAACTTAACGCATATCGTAAGTAAGTACATATACATGTATGTCAAAGTGTATTTGTGTGACGATACAGGTTGTATTGTTATGTAGAGTAAGAAAAAAAAATCTTAATCAGCGCCTCCAATAAACAATTAGAATGTTATTGTATTTACTAGGACTAACAGATTTTCAAGAGTTTTAACAATGTACAATTATAATAATATGGTACTCAACGAAAAGAAATATTATATTATTTGATTTACCGTGATGAGGTAATATACAAACAATATCTTAACAAAGTAGGTACTACCTTTCTATTATTTATGGAATCCACTCCTCATAGATTTGCTGGCCCAAAGCAATCTAACTGATCTGATACACCCGGACAAAGCTCTGATACAGGAGTTCATAGATAAGTTACTTCCTATAATGTGGAATGGGACCCCTAGTAAAATATACCTACCACCAGTAACTTATTAACTCGAACTTGCAAGGGCTGCAATATGGACATATTTTAATGCTACTATACTATTACGAGTATGACCGTACGTTAGAATCAGAATAAGAATCATCATAAATATCTTTTTCAATAATCTTGCTAATTTTAATAGATCAGTATAATAATCATTTCATCATTATATTAAGCTTTTATGCTGCCACTACTTGCAATGACAAGCAATATTGAATTGTGGCGGTGTTGTCTATGTGTGCGTATCATTCTTTCACATATTTTTGTGCTCAACACTTTTTATTTGTGCGTTTTTTTCACCGTGTGCGTTTAGTTGCGTGCTTATGTATGTATGCTTATTTGTGTGCGCTAATTGCGATAGCTACTTCATTTAAATTTCGACTGTCAGTTACCGCTAAGAGAAATTAGGATAAGTACAAAATTGGTAATTTTTATATTTTGTGTCAATATTTCTGTCACCAAATCGACTACTTATTATTTAAAATTTGCATTACAAAAAAGGAGATAATTCATTCCATTGACGCATTATGCACCGTAACTGTAAAGCGTCGGCTGTTACGTCAAAGGTCGTGAGTTCAATTCTCATTCACTGCAACAATGTTTAAGTGCACATGAATCTGTATGTCTGTATGAATTAGTCTATGCATTTTTGCAAAGCCTAAAATTATTAGCAATTAATTTGGATTTTTTACTGTTAATTATTGTTTAATAATTTCTATATATTAGTATTTAATATCTGAATATATTACTGCTAATGTTATCTGCAAAATAATTCAAACCTTTTTTACAATGAATTAGAATTATAATCAGCAAGAAGTACAAAATATATAGAGATAGATATAATAATAAAAGATATTTACTGAAGCTATCAGAGTATCAAACTGAAGGTATCAGAGTTGTTCAGTAGCTTGATAGGAGGCTCTGGTCATACTCTTTAATGACGATAAATATATACATACATACATACATATTGTCACGCCTTTATCCCCGAAAGGGGTAGGCAAAGACATAATATACTCCCACATTAAAATAAAGTGAAGAATTTCAAGTTGTTTCGGTACGGTTTTTTGGGTAGTTCAATGGCTAGAACATTGCCCTGGTTTGGCAAAGGCTACGGGTTTAATACCCGTCTCGGACCAAGTTTTTTTTCAGTTTAATAAAAAATTTTATGAAATTTAACATTAAAATTGCTTTAAAAATGTATCCTTACTGAAGCTAGTTGACAACAAGTCCTTCAAATAATATTGTGATTATCAAACAAAAAGATTATCAAAAGAGGAATTATGAAAATCACCTGAGAAGCATTGAGAGTTAGACCGGTATATACTCGTAGAAAATGTATTTCTAAATTGACTAGCATTCGTAAGTGAGTATTTATTTCAAGATTGAGACAGAGTCTGACAGTTATATTTATTATTGAACCAAATCGTTCATACTTAAAATAGGTTAGTTCCAATTTTCATTACAATGTAAAAGAAAGCATTTGAAAAAAGATTTATGAGTATTTTAACGTTGGAAATCCGATGTATTTGCTTTGCTTTGTGTAAAGGGAAAAATACATACATACATACATACATATTGTCACACTTTTATCCCCGAAAAGGTAGGCAGAGGCATAATTAACGCCCACATTTCATCGTATGCATTTTTGTCCCACGTAACAGGTGGTGAGCCCATTGCCGTGTTGAAAAGGAGAGGCGCAGGCTGTGACGACCTGCTGTTAAAATTTTTTAAGCCGCCCATAAGGTCTTCAACTTGGCTTAACGACTGCCATTTTATTGGCAACCGGGACCAACGGCTTAACATGCCTACCGAAGCACGGAACTGGGGCGGGTCTAAAGGGCCGAATAAACTTAGTAAAATAAAATAAAATGTGTCTATTTTAGATGTAAAATTAATTGAGGTGGTAACAAAAAGGCTAAAAGGTCTTATGTGCTAGACACTAATTAGCACGACCAATTAGTCCTGGTAGTCTCGGACTAACGGTAAAGGGAAAATATTTAAAAAAATTAAGAATTTTAACTTATTTCGTTACGGTTCGGGTAGTTTAGATGCGCAAAAGATTGCCCCGTCCTGAACTAAGTTATTTTTTTACCTTATTAAAAATTTATATGAAAGTTACCATACTAAATAGTTAAAAAAATATTTACATCATTGTTTATTTTCAGTTATTATTTTAAATATCAGTTACTGCAACATTTTTATGCTAATTTTTCAATTGTTTCTCACAAACGGATTACAAGGGATAATACAAGGATTAATGTTTACCATTTTTGGTCTTTAATGATTTAGAGCCTTTATAGCTAAAAGACTAGAACAGAACAATAATTATAAACCACAATGAAATTGAAGCTTAATAAAGAAGCCATTTATATTACGACAATCAATAAATCGATGTGAGTTTTATGAGTCATATAAATAGTTATTAAATTAACTAACAGTAAAATACATTTATTTTAAATAAAAGTATGCTACGGTAATATTATATTCTGTTATATATGTAGTATTATTTAGTTAAAATGTCAGTGCCTTTGTTTCATTTTCTTCATTCAATACCTGTATTCGGCCTTCCAAAGGTTTAATACACATTTTCATAATAATAGTTAATTATTATATGTCATGTGTGTATTTCAAATCTGTGTCCATTATTGTAATCTTTAACGAATGATCGCAATGAAATTATATTAATTTTAACATGTGTTTCTACTTAATGTAATACGCCTTCTTTTTATCCTCAATGATGTATACATATATCGTTAATGGCAATTTTAACTTACAACATCGAATAAAGACATTATTAAAGTAATGAGGTCATTTATGATGAACTTAATACATTTAATTAATTTGTAATTAAAAATAAATTAACATCTGATGAAAAATGTTATTTGAAGCCTACTTGTATAAATGACTTGATTTTTTTTTAAGAAATCATTATAATTACGTACCCAGGCATACTGAATGTTGGTAGAAAGTAGCCGCGAGCATCATCTTGAACGATTTCTCGGAATACAAATACAAGCAGTAACGCAAGAATATGACGTGAAAGCGTCATATCTAAAAATAATAAATTTGAAGATGTGTTTCTAAAAGAAATTGGAAACGGGTCAAATGTACCTACAGAATTAAATTAAGTAACGTGTACTTCTTAAATAAATCAGCTGCAGTGTAATTATGTCGTTATGGACACTTTCTACATGTAAAGCATTTTTATAATTGATACGTAGAAATGTTCATTACCTTGCTGGTATTTTGCGTAGTACCGGTTATTTTGATATTTAGTAGCATGAAAGGGTGTGATGTGATGACACACAATCAACATAGCAACATAATATTTGTAATCGGATAAATTATGCTACATAACTACAGTAACAACTGAAATTACAAATATCGACTAACTATTTTCACGCTGTACCCCTGATCCATGGATAATTCTTTGGCTTCTTACAGATTCATTAATCAATTAATACATGCACGTCGGTCTATCCGAGTACTTTTGACCTTTCCTTTTTTTGTACATCAAGCTGCTCACATGGTCTTCATATGTAAGTCTCGGTCTACCCTGCCTCCTTCTGCCCTCTACTTTCGCACAATATATTTTCTTTGTCAATCGTTCCTCACTTATTCGTTGATCGTGTCAAACCAACAAGTATCATCAGGCAAATTATTAATGATTAAGCAACAATAAAAAATATTAAAACGGTGTTATCGCATTTTCCGTCGCGGGTGTCACAGATAAACGGTCGATGCAGCCGGACATTACGACCTCATTTTTATTTGGCACATAGACAAAAACACCCTTTTTTACATAATACACACGCACATTTATGTACACAGCATACCCAATACATAACCGGACAGTACATAACCGGCGCTTTCAATAATTAGCGAATGTTTTTAAACAGAAATTTTCAAATGAACTTTATTGTGTTGTGATTCGTTTTTTGAATTCAATATTGGTGTACGTGTGTATTATTGGATTTTATAATGAGAAATGGGATTTTGTGTATCTTGTGGAAGTACCTACTTACGATAATGTACATGTGAAATGGAAATATTACTTAAATTAATACCATTGGGCAAGCGATGATTAAAAATTAAAATGAGGTACTAAAGTTTAAAAGGATTCAGAGAGAGAGAGTCCGTTTTCTAAAATGGAAATCTGGAATCCGCTTTTATTGGACTTTAAGAGTATGATAACTATTTAGCTTTTTACTTAGTTGATTCCGAATAACTTTGAGATGTAAAGATTCTTGTTTTTAACTTGTTTTGTTCAAAGGTATCTTTACAATCTTCATTTGAGTGTTATTTGCTGTTGAACATAAAAACATACTTCACGCCTTTATCCCCAAAGGGGTAGGTTAAGGCGTACTATACGCCCACGTTTCACCGTATACTTTGCTCATTTTGCTGTTGAAGTTTGATATAAGTGCAGAATTCCCTTAAGGATCGGGAATATGCCTAATTCTAAACCAAATCCTGCACCGAATCGCTGCCGAAGAGGTTGAATCGAAACCCTATGCCAACACACATGATTCCTCCTCCTGCAAACCCGCCTTCTTCAAGGGGTCCGTATTGGGTTGCATAAATTTTAGAGGCATAACTTAAAACTGCATAACGTTTTTTGGCTTACTCTTCGTTTCGCATAACGTTCAAACAGAATAAATCATTAGGCATACTTTATTACCCCATAACTTTTTTATAATAATGATGTACCCGCATAAAATGTTTAAGCATAATTATTTTTTACAATAACGATTACTAATCATAACATTTATTGGCATATCACTCACTCTCGCATAAAGATTACAAGCCATACATATAGAATACCATAATGTTAACGAGTACATATTTTTATTTTTATATAGAAGATGGACTGTCTAAGATTGAAATGCCAACTGATTAAAAATGTCGATAGTCACTATACTGAAGTTCAAAATCAAAACGATCAAAACGAGCGATTCAGTTCTGGCGCATCGCCGGCCGTTTTGCTCAAGACTAGTCTAAAATTAATAACACTTTTAAAATATCGTTTCATATGGTACAGCTTACAAACTTGGCTATGAGTGAGATGATTATTTACAATGGTGTCTTATCATTTCTTAAATATTCTTAGTCAAATTTATTATTTATTTATGATTTTAACGGTTACCCAAACCTCCATTATGCGTTTTGTATTTTATGAGAAATGATCTTTAGGCGTAAAACAATTATGCCCTTTACATGTATGCTGATTAAAATTATGATAAAAAAATTAGAGTAAGTTAAAGTTATGCCAATAAAACCATTATGCATTTATAACTCTATATGCTGAAACTGTTATGCCAAACTACATTAGCTGAAAAAGATTATGCGATCGAAAGGGCTTCCTTCTTCAAGTGGCCATCAATTTTCCGGCTTTGAGGTTAGTTTTCAATCTATAGACTTCACCGTGACTTTCCTCTTAGGCGATCAGCGTCATTTTGGTAAGATAAAAGATTTTTTTTCTAATAAACTATCCGAATTAAAACAAAAGAAAGATTAGTAATCAGTGATAAAATCCAAATACTGACCTATCGGGATTTATTTCTAGGATAGGATTACATTAGATACAATTAAAAGCAACAAAATAAAAAAAAAACTGAATAGATACGATGTATAAGACAGCATGGCAACATTATTAGGGCCACTTGGACAAGGGCAAAGCTTACGAAGTATACTTTTATATCAGCCACTGTTACTTGACCTGCTCCGTATCTCAATCCAATATAAAAATGTTTTACGAATTTGAAACGATGATTTCAGCAGAGGTCTCTCGTAACGTTGGCAGGTAGATTTATAAAAAGTTAAGGGCTCTTGAAGAGCTCTGGGACTAGGCTCGGAGGGCATAGGGTCGGGAAACTGGATTTGGACGCGTCACTGTTGTGGTAAAAGTCTGTTTATTTTATGAGTAGTTTGTTTTTATGTTTTAAGAATAAGTATTAAATATATTTTGTGCGAAAGTAGAGGGTAGAAGGAGTAGTCAGGGTAGGCCGAAAAAAATTTAACTATGCTAATTTATAATTATTATATCCCTGGAGCGTGGCCCGCTGACTCAGTGTTCTGTAAACGATCATTGCGTTGAGAAACATTCGCTGTAGGTGGTCCTTGGATGGGTGACCACTTTGTGGAAATTACAGTTGCGAGCGTTTCCGTGCTTCGGGAGGCACGTTAAGCCGTTGGCCGGTTGCCAGTAAAATGGCAGTCGTTAAGCCTGCTTGAAGTCCTAATAGGCGCGTTGAAAAATTTCAACAGTGAGGTCGCCACAGCCTATGCCTGTCCATTTCAACACGGCAATGGGCTCACCACCCACCACTGGGACAAAAGTGCATACGGTGAAATGTGGGCGTATAGTATGCCTCTGCTTGCCCCTTCGGGAATAAAGCCGTAACAATATGTGTATGTTATAAGCTTATATTAGCATACTTTGGACTATATGGTGCTGTGTATAAAAAAGTCTCATAACAAAAGCTCCATCCAGTTACATCTCGCATTGCGGAAGATTACAAAATGAGGCGTAAACATTATTACTATAAGAAAAAACTTTTTAAGTTCAAATTCAACAAATCCACACATATTTCAAAAGCAACTAAGAATGATTAAATGATAAAAAATAGCAATGTACACGACAACGCTTAAAACGAACACAAAATCTAGTTAAGTAGTACACAAACAAACGCCACCACTACACAATCCAACAATCCACACTAACAGCGATTCTATTTATAAATAAACCATAGATTAGGTTCCACAATCAAATTCAAATACAGAACTATCGTACACACACTACATGTATATACACTCACACATGGGCTTGAATGTGTGCGTCTATCCTTCCTTGACCTAGAGACAGTTACTATCGCCTCTAGGTCAGGACCACTACACACTACACGGGACGTTCAATATATCTTAACCTCCTTCCTCCCCCTCACCAAACCTCTATTCAGTCGTCTGGGATGCATTTGAATAGCTCTCCGGAGTTCTTCGTAAAGTGGTTAGAGGCTAGACGCGTTCGTAGACGGAATGCGGTCGGGCGATAAACGACGACGTATGGAGAATTTGGTTTAGTTTTAATTAGGGATGGGATCGTTCGTTAGTTATTAATGTAGTTAAGTGTTGTTTTGAGGTTTGCGTTTAAGGGTTAATTCGACACGCTGTTTAATGTTACGTGTGAGGTATTTTAATAGGAAAATTACGTCGAAAATGGTAACAATTCTATAAAATTTTGAAAGGATTCATCATTTAAATAACAAGTACTCCGTACCACAGAATATGTAATAGATAGTAATTATTTTACTCGATGGGGCTCACACATTTCGATATATTTTTGAAAAGATACGTAAAGGCATCATATTTAAAAGGTAGATATCATATGTAAGGGTGAAGTATTGCTAATAAATATGAAAGGCATCTTGTGCTACTAATATGTTTATATTTATCAATCACGCCTTATCCCCAAAGGGATGGCAGAGGCATAATATATTTTACCCCCATTTTTCACCGTGTGTAATACGTGTTGATCCACGTAATAGGTGGTGAGCCCATTGCCGTGTTGAAATAAATAGAAGCAGGTTGTGGCGACCTGCTGTTGAAAATTCTCAAGCCGCCCATAAGGCCTTCAACTTGGCTTTGGGAAAAAACGCTCGCAAATGTAAATGCCACAAAGTGGTCACCCATCCGTGACCAGTCATTGTGAAAATTTCTTAACCCAGTGATAGTTTACACAATACTGAGGCAGCGGGGCCACGAGCGTTTCTTCTAATATAATCATCGAATCCAAAAATCGGGGAAGACATTTCATCATAGCATGTAAGGTAGAATTATTATTTTTTTGTAAATTTACACATTTTTGAAAATTATTTATGTCGGCAGACCGGACCTACTATGTCTCCTTGAGGCATACCAAAACAGTAAGACAAAATTACTTAGTATATAATGTGGTACATGTAATAATTAAATCCATTGTACCTAAACAAGGCCTTGGGTAAGCTAAAACCAGCGAACTCCCCGTGGTTTATAGGTACGAAAGTAGAGGATAGTACGAGGATAACATATAACCTAAGTTTCTCATTATAATATCAGCTATCTGCCAGTGCAAGTCCCGTTAAAATCGTTCCAGCCGTTTCAGAGATTATCCGAAACAAAATGTCTGTCTGTTGACAGAATCTGAACTGTTGAAAGTATAAAAAAACACTTTTATTGATTTTCTGACAGAGAAAAAAAACGTTTTAATAACTAAGTAAAAAATAAATAAATAATTCAATAAATCAATAAAAAACTAATTTTTGAATTTTGACAGAGTAAAATCAAAAAAAAATTTGTTCATGGAAAACCCGTACATATGCTTTCATATTCATTTAGTGAAAAGCTAGAAAGTTGATATTAAAAACTTTCATTTATCCTACTAATATTATAAACGCGAAAGTTTGTAAATATGGATGGATATTTGTTGAATTGATTTTGATGAAACTTTGCAATAATATAGCTTACACATCAGAATAACACATAGGTTACATTTTATCCCGGGAATAAGTTCCTGTGGGAAACGGGAACGGGAAAGCTTCACCACGGGTGCGTAGCCGCGGGCGTCAATTATCTAACTATCTTCACGCTATATCCCTGACGAGGTAGTCAGAGAGCACAGATCGCCAGGCTTCACGATCCATGCATACTTCTTTCGCTTCTTGCAGATTCATCAATCGCTTCATACATGCTCGTCTAGGTATCTGAGTACTTTTTACTTTTCCACCAGGTGTAAAATATTTTTGTAGGTACTGTTCTCTTTATCTTAGTGTATTTCCAGTTGCTTCCAAACTCTCCCTGGACTTGGAGGCTAGGTTTCACTTTTATTTGACTGCAAGAAGCAGACATTGTTTAGCTGTAACTTTTCGACGTTGTTGGTTATGACTGCCGTTTGAACTCGCAATCCCTTAAAGGCATCTGCTACACCACTATCAGGTTAGGTTGCTAGGGTTGCTCTGAGATCCTGGTGGGGCCCCTTACACTCACTTGTGTAAGCACTATTCATGGAAAATTATATGTACGATAATCAAATACCACACGAGGGAGGGACACGTCCGCTATTCGCAATTATATCTTTACTTATGTCATAAATGCAGAAGATAGTTTAAAGTTTGGGAAAGTATATAGGCTACCCTTTATCGTTAAAAAGGCTTGAAGAGGTTTAAAATAGGGACGAAAATTTAGACGGATTTTTATCATTGTCGAAGATTAATTTGATGAAATTTGTTACCACATTTAGTCTATTTGTACAAAATTTAGTTTATCACAATTTGATACAAATATCTAATTTTGATAAACTATGTGATAAATCAAATTATGATAATACAGTTTTCTGCCCTTGGACAAATTTCTAAATTTAATAGCCAAAGAAGTAAAAAAAAAACACTTATAAAACGCAACTACCAACTCACACATAGTAAGACGCTGTACATCCACAAAGTCAAGGGTTGCATTGGGGTGATCGACCGCCGAATCGCAAGGTCACGCACACTAGCGCAACACACACATGCAACGCGACCGTAAAATTAGAAATGCCAGTGATGCGTAGTACAGCCCATGTTATCGATAGTTGTAAATTTATTTTGAATGTTGTCTATGCATACTTATAAAAAAAATGTGTTACCTAATGTATGAAGCCTAATGTGCAGCCAGGCTATTTCCAAGAATAAGTTGTTGAGTAAGTTTATAAATTAAAAAAACCAAGTTACATCAGCGAAGGTAATAAATTTACAAACAATTTAAGTAATCCACTTTCAGCGGACGCAGCAATACTTAATTCATAATTTCATCTTTCACGAATTTCAGATTGTGCTAATAAGCCACTTTTATATACCATGGACTTACGTAACATCAATATCACCATTATGTGCCACGATATTTAAGTATAATCATAACATTAAATAGGCCAATGATCAACTAATGGAAAATCAAGTTGTAATTTAAGAATTGTATGCAAATTACGTTGTATAAATTACTGATTAATGAATTATTTAAGATGTGTATATTATTACTAAACTAGATTTTAATTTAAAATGCGCATGTGTAATTTTCATTGAAAAATAAATAGGTATTTCATTGTTCGGGTAAATAACCTACGAAAATGGTTAAAGAATGAAACTGATTAACACATTTTGGTGGTTTGTTTTGTTAAGTTCAATAAAGTAATATACATAATATTATAAAACTGTTTTGAATACAAATGCTGTATTGTAAAAAAAACATTTTTGGGACGTGTTACAAAATTATTTAAATAAAGTGAAAAAAAAAACAGTTACGAGCTGGACTCGAACCAGAGCGTCTTATGGTTCAACGCACCAGACGCGTTTACCAACGGTGGTGATCTGCTTGAAACTGACAAATTAATCCACCTCTTTACGTCTTTTGTCGCTTTACTAATTGGGACAAAGCACCTTTAACTTTGTTTCCGGTAGCCACTCGCTGTTCTACATCCGAATCACATCTTCCGTCTGTGCTAAACATACTCCTTAAATACACAATTTCATTCAATTGCTCTAGACGTTCCTGGTTTACCCAATCTCTTTTTTAGTTCGTACGTCATCTATTTCTAATATTAGAACCTTAGTTTTACTTGCATTCAAGCTAAGACCCTTACTTTCACACTCCTCTTGCATATTAGTGACTAATGCCTGAAGGTCAGCTTCTAATGAGGCCATGAGTAACGCATCATCCACGTACAGCCTCTGTGGCGCGGTGGGAGTGCATCCGACTGCTACTCAAGAGGTCGTGGGTTCGATTCCCACCCAGGATAAAACTTTGCGTGATGAGCACGATGGTTTATTCTGTGTCTGGGTGTTATTTATCTATAATATGTATGTATTTAGAAATATATAAGTATGTTTATCAGTTATCTGGTTACCATAGTACAAGCTCTGCTTAGTTTGGAATCAGATAGCGTTGTGTGAGTTGTTCCAACGATATTATTATTATTATAAAAAAATACTGTTAAGTTCCCCAAATTCACACCACATCACAATATTTCATATTATGAAGGCAACTGTCCAGATACACCATGAACAGCCAGGCGGACATAATACAACCCTGTTTGCCGCCTGTACAGACGTCGAAAAGAGGTGACATATATATGTCAGCATACTCGCACGCAGGCTTTACAGTCCCTATAAAGCGACTGTATTGCTGTAGCAAGCCGTCCACCCATCCACCATCATATCCGGGCAGCAAGTCTCACAGAGTTTCTCACAAAAATTATATTCGTATGAATCTGTCATCTTTTGAATTATAATCACACATGGGGCTGAATTCCGACGAGCTTAAAGAACGTTCGAGGATTTAAAAAAATATTCCAGTACTCACATTATTGCATTATAATTTCAAAGTGTTAAATATATGACCAAAGTATGGTATAATAACATATATTATTAAATTGTTAAAAAAATAACAAGACCCATTTACTATTGAGTTTATAATCTCTAGATTCCGGTGCCTCATATGTGTGTATTCAATTAAATATGTCCATAGTGAAACGTGTATTTTACAGATACTATCTATTTCAAATGATTTAAGAATAATAGTGTTGACAGTTTCGAAAACGAATGGTTAAGTTAACCATATTCCTAGTATCAATGTTCTGCAAATCGATTCAAATCCGTCACAGTTACAGCATATTATTTTCATATCGATTGTTTCAACTACGTTTTTTTTAAAACTCATTTTCCATAGTATTAGCATTGATGTTATTATATGTTGGAGACTCCTGATCAATAGAGATCTATACCTATATTATATAAAACGGTGAATCGTATTGTTCTTTATGAATTCTATAATAGAATTTAAAAAAACATTTCTGGTTATGGTAAAAATAACATATACACACAAAAAAAGACATGCCACATTTTTATCGATACAAAAGAGATTCAAAATATATATTATAGACATGTTTTTTTAAGCTATCTATCGATATAACCCCATCACTAGCGAGTCGTTGCACTACGTGAGTAATTTCAGTAGCAAAACGTTGGTTTATTTTCGTAACGCATCCAACACCCACACAGCATAGACCCGGAATATTTAACGTATACTTAACGCGTCACGATTTGATTGAGTTATGAACTTCTTAGTACCTAATTAAATACACCTTTAAACGCAATGTTTTTAAAGGAAGCAATAATGCTTTTTTATTAATTTTTTTTCATGTCACTTAGGTCGCAGACAAGCATACGGCCCACCTGATGGAAAGTGGTCACCGTAGCCTATGGACGTTTGCAACACCAGAGGTGCAGCACTCGCGCTGCCGACCCTCTATAAACTTTCTAAGGCCCCTTTTAAAGAACCCCATACTGTAGACGTTCGGGAAATCCCAGGCATGATCATGTGCTTAAATAAATAAGACACGGAATTCATAATAATATTCCGTGTATTATTAATATTTTTATCTACTCTGATACTATAATACAAAGATTATAAAACTGATAACAAAATTCTTATGACAAACATTACGTACAGGCCAAAAATAATAAAAAAAAAGTTTAATTACGATACAGGTCTTGTATGGACACCCGTATCATAATATAACTTTTTAATCATAACGATACACCTATACAACCTCCAGCTGGACCAAGGAGGTAGAACCTCTACTTAAAAAAAAAAGGTTGCAATCATTGGTTTCAATGAACGAGTCCGCGACGAAAGCGCGCATGCGCAATCAATGTTTGCGCCTTGGCGCCAACATTTGACATTTAAAAAATAAATTTGTTGTTATATTCATCATTTTATTTGCAATATTGTTTTACGTATTATAATATGAGAGTAGATAAAGTAGTGTATGACACTGTACATAACTAGGTCTTATAACACTCGTGTGATACTATAAAAAAACTCGCCTAGGGCTCGTTTTTTTAAAACACACTCATGTTATAAGAACCCTTATTATGCAACAGTATCATAAACTACTATAAAACCGTTGCTGATGTTTAGGTTATTTTAAAATATAACTTATAATACTATACACTAATAGTACAGTAATACATAATAGTACACCATAATTTCAATATTATCATAAGTTTCAAAAAGTTTTCAGCATTTTAAACATTTACATACCTTTGTGGCTATCTGCAAATGATTTTTTTTTTGGGTTTTCTAATCCTATGTATGATACTGCAGCTGAGACCTACAGCTTGGCGTACCTATCGAAGCAAAAAATCACTTATAATCTGAAAATTCTGCAAGCTTCCTGATTGTACGGGCAAAATTAAAGAGATTTATGCAAAAAACAGTAATAATATTCAAAGGGCCTACTGCCCACCTAGATCCCACTGGTTTATCTGAAACTATTCCAGAAAGAAATTAAAATTACCATGTTTCCATGTCAAAAAACTTTGGCAGTTATTTTAATTATACGAAATTTAAATGCAGCCGGCCATGCCTAGCGTCACCTTCGAAGCACTCCATCCGTCAATTAGCATTAACAACGCATTTTAGGCCTTATCTTCTCATTAATAAAGATCCAACTAAATCGACCTACAGTTAAGAGATAATTTACTTTAACACAGTACAATTTCAACCTTAATGTAGGGTTTAAGAGTTAAAAATTCACATAAACTTATCGAAGCTGGCTGATACATAGTAGGCTAACAAACAAACAAGAAATAAAGAACCTTAACTTCAAACAATACAGTTCAAATTCGATCAATAGCTACATTCAAACTTTGAACGTTTTTAATACGAGCGGAAACCGCCAAAATGCATCGGAAGGTCAACGAACTTCGCCAGCCAAGGACAGTGCATTCCATTTTTAAATAGCGCTCCAATAGAAGGCTCGATCTAAATAGGGTCGCCATCTTGGCGTCATTGCGCGGGAATTGTATAATGGCGTTCATTTTTGACAAAAACATTTTTTTTGGATAACAATGGTGGGTTTCCACGTATTATTTCAACGTAATTAGGGAGCCGGTAATGAGATTTTTGGTGGTTGTTCGTTACAAAAATGTTATTTAAGTGGAAATTTAATCATGTTTTTGATACAAAAAGGCTATTGTCGCACTTGCTAATGAAAATACTGATTTCATTACTAAAATTAGGGTACCTTTAGTAGGTATAAAATAATAAATAAATATAAATTGTGGGACATTTTTATTACACAGCGCCGTCTAGCCCAAAGTACGCTAATATAAGCTGGTGTTATGGGATCTAGATGACTGATAAACATCCTTATATATTTCTAAATACATACATATTATACATAGTAAACACCCAAACTCCGAAACAAACATTGGTGGATCACACAAATATTATTTCCGATCCGGGAATCGAACACGTGTTTCGCTTACACACGACGCATCCTCAAGACTACTGCCAAGGTGTGTGGTGGGATCCTCCTCCACGTAACCCTCCTTTATTATTGTTCTACGATGAATTATCGAAAAATAACGAACGTTTCAATTAGTTTTACATACATACATATTGTCACGCCTTTATTCCCAAAGAGGAAGGCAGAGGCATACTATACGCCCACATTTCACCGTGTATATTTTTGTCCCACGTAACAGGTGGTGATACCATTGCCGTGTTAAACTGGACAGAGGCAGGCTGTGGCGACCTGCTGTTGAAATTTTTCAAGCCATCCACAAGGCCTTCAATTGGGCTTGACGACTGCCATTTTTCTGGCAACCGAGACCAACGGCTGAACGTGCCTTCCGAAGCACGGAAACCTTCGCAAATGTAAATGCCACAAAGTGGTCACCAATCCTAGGACTACCTAGAGCGAAAGTTGCTTAACGCAGTGATCGTTTATAGAACACCGAGTTACCGGGGCCATGAGCGCTTCAATTCAATTAGTTGTAGTATGTGTATAGATGTATATAGATGATACTGCTATACCGTTACAAGGCCTTGTAATCCCTTCGCAGATGATTCATGCATTTTAAACCATCACATAATGTATGAAGGGCAGACAGACGTTACGGTTCGTGGCCACAATTTGCTCTTTCCATGAAACTATTAACATACAAATCGTATTATATGTGTTAGGCCATCTGATAGACTTAAATCAGGTCTTTAAACTACCTTCAAACAGGAGAAGGATATGAATTGGTCATAATTTTTGATTATGTATTGTAATAAACGTACATTTAGTTTTAGTTTAGAAAAGTCTTATAAAACAGGTCAGTCTGTCCGTCCGTCCGTCCGTTCGTCCGTCCGTCCGTCCGTTCGTCCGTCCGTCCGTTCGTCCGTCCGTCCGTACATATCTAAATGTCAGGAACGATAAGAGATAGAAACAAATGGGGCGGCATTCGATTCAGGACACCACGAAAACTGCACAGGTGATTTTGAAAGTGCTACCGCTTTCAGTTTTGAATCTGGTTTCGGTTTAGAAGTCGTCTGATTCCTTCGCTACTATAGCGCGTTACTTCGTTTAAGAAGTTCTTAAGGTGAGTCATCTACTGCGAAGCAAACTAACTGATGATTTTTAATACAAGATCGATTGTTGATCTGCTAATTGACCCTACCAGCTCTCTGGAGCCCAAGCGAACTTACCTGCTGACTAAAGAATGACACACTCACGGGGTTAAATTAATGCAACTGGAACTTAAACTACGATAACGATTATGAGTGAAACTTACAATAGTGGTACTCTTACTTCAGAATATAAACGTGAAAGTTTGTAAGAATGTAAGGATATATGTTGGTTACTCTTTCACGCAGAAACTATCTTGATGACATTTTACAATAATAAAGTTTACACATCAGAATACAATATAGGCTACTATTTATCCCAAAACAAGGAACTTGTTGAAAGCGAGAACGGGAAACCTTACAACGTGGGCTGAGTAGCTCACATTAACTAGTGTATTGAGGCTGAATTGATGTTACATCATTCAGTCGTTGTCATTCATCACACAAGTGATCAGTGTTTAGCAATGTCCTGTCGAATGGGCTGCGTGGAACCACTTTCTAAACAATTACGTAATCTTGCAACATGTATACTCTGTGGTGGCTCAAAAGTAATATCATTTTAACTTAACTTATCATTATATATTATAGGCAAAGGTCACGGGTTCAATTCCCATCTTGAATCTAGTAGTCTTTTTTTAACTTTAATAAAATAATACATTTACGCCTTTGCCCCCAAAGATTTCATACATTTAATTTTAAGATATAGAGTAGTATTACTTGAGGACAAGAGTTTTGGTGGGTCTGAGAGGTTGTTGAGTGGCAACCCCTACTAGAAACCACAAGGGCCCTGAAATACTCATAAAATTATTGAGAATTCCTATATACAAACTTGTGCAATGGTATTTAGACACAAAATTTACGAAGACACATTAAATCAATGGCTTTTGTGATGCACTGGTAGTGTTGCTACAAAAATATTTTTTTTACAATTAATGTTTATGTGGAGAAAAAGTAATTCTTTTTTCTAAATGGTATAATTTACCAAATTTAAAAAAAAAATACAGATAAAATAACTAGTTTTACCGTTAGTATTAAATAAAATTGACCCAAAAATATTTACGTTGCTAATCTTTGTTGTAAAAACTAGTATGTTTATGAATAGTAGTTTATGTATAAAATAATAACAAATTAAATTTATCAGCTAAAAATCCAATAAAAACAATTTTAAAATAAAGGATAAAATAAAATTAAAGTTTGCAGTACATTTCATTACAGTAGGATTTCGTTTAGTGCTCATTGCTATATTTAAGGATATACGGAAAAAGTCACCCCTCATTCAATGTTAACCCGTTGCGTAAACCGTATTCATACAGTGACGTACAATATTCTATTTCGGAGCACAAAAAAACACGTGGGTTCTGAGTGAATGAAACACGTAGCCCGTAGACTCATCTATGCTACGAAAACTGTAGACTTCTACGGCGTAGATAATCTACGTCTAGGCTACGAGTATGATAAAATGTTTTTTTTTAAACTTTGTTTTAGTAATTTTGCTGTATTGTTATCATTTAGCTCAATATTAATTTATATCATTTAGCCCAAAATTAATGTTATTACTTGACTCAGATTATAAATTAAATAAAACCAACACTTTTTTTTTTACTATAATAAATTTGCCCAAGGGTATAAAGCTTTTTCTGGGAAACAAAATAGCGACTTAATTAATATATTGCTAATTTATTACGTGAAAAAATATGAAATTTTTTTACAGCTATAAAATTTCTTTCATAAGAATAAAAAATTAAAGAATAATAAAAGAAGTTTCAATTCTAAAATTAAATTTAATGTCTCAAGTCCACAGCATTACCAGTGGCACTGTACAACGTATGAATGACGTCGGCAGTCTATATCTGTGAGGTATGCTTTTGAAAATGATGAAATGATACATGAGACTATTAATAAACCCATATATTATGTTAAGGTCCGAAAAAATGTAGTTTTTCAGAAACTCTTAGAATATAATTACGTAACAATAAATTAAAATATTTTAGAACTTTTAAATGAATATTTAAATCAATTAGTATGCCAACTTTTATGTTTTTATTAATATAAAAAAAAATTGGTTCAGTATGGAATTTAAAAAAAAGTTTGATTAAAAAAGTTAAATTAGAAAAAAAAGGAACCAGTGGGCAACTACTTTATATTTATACTTTATATTTATATATTATACTTTATATATTATGTAGATTCATATAAAAAGAGTAAAGTTTTAGAGTACATATAAAGAGAGTACGCACAGAGCACGGAAAAGTACAAAAGACTTACCGATGTTAAATATATTACTCGTAGTAAAATTTGGGCGTCACAACAACTCGTACAATCTCTGCCTACTTTTTAAAGTGAAACTTCACAATCAACGTCGACAAAAATTTTATAACTGAAAAAGAAATCGTCACGTTTTTCGGTTACGCGCAATGCTGTTTTGAAGTGAAATTTCTGTACCGACGTATGCGTAAGCCTTATCTACCAATTTTTTTTGAAGTTGTAAATAGAAGAAAATGATATGTCGTAAAGATGTTTCACTTCTTACCTGTGTACTCTGGTACACACACTTTTTTCACCCTATGGTAGAATTATAAATACTTATGTATGTGATTATAGACGAGTGTACTTGTACTTTTAGACTTATTTTGAGTGGGAATAAAAACCAACTTTACAGCCAGCCAGTCCTTAATTCATAATATTAAAAGAGCGAAAGTTTGCGAGTGGATGGGTGTATGATTATTACTTCTGCACGCTCAAACGGCTGGACAAATTTGGGAGTAATTTAGTATGAAGGTAGCTGGCACCCTGGATTAAAACATCAGCTACTTTTTATTTCGGGAATAGGTTTTTGTTGAACTTTTAAAAACTTTCAAAAAGTCAACTTTAATCTTAATAACAATTTGGTTCTAATTGGATAAAAACGGTGAGACATAATATGTCAGTTAATTACGGTCAATTCAATAGACTATAATTTGATTACTATCCTTTAATTTTGGGGTCGAATTCCTTTTCAGCGATGTGTCAGTAGAAAGGTTGATTGGGCAAAAGGGGGCTGAATTAGGGTTGTCACATGAGATGTATTTAGTTGAATATGACTTTGGTATTATTAATGGGTTGATATTTCCAACCTGATAATTAATTTTAGTTAGATACCTTACTATACTACCTAACTATATTCACGCTGTATCACTGACGAGGTAGTCAGAGAGGATAGATAGGTACCTACGATTTCAATAAAATATACTTATTCCACTTGTACAGAAAATTGAAAGAAACAATTACATACGTACATACCTATTGTCACACCTTTATCCCCGAAGGAGTAGGCAGAGGAATACTATACGCCCACATTTCACTAAATGCATTTTATATAAAAAACAATTGTCATCTGAACGATGACAATTATTATTGTTGATGATAGATAAATATCCATCACGCCTTATCCCCGAAGGGGTGGCAGAGGCATATTATATGTCCACTTTTCACCGTGTGGATTCCTGTCCCACGTAATAGGTGGTGAGCCCATTGCCGTGTTGAAATAGACAGACGCAGGTGGTGGCTACCTGCTGTTGAAAGTTTTCAAGCCGCCCATAAGGCCTTCAACCAGGCTTAACGACTGCCATTTTACTGGCAACCGGGACCAACGGCTTAACGTGCCTTCCGAAGCACGGAAACGCTCCCAATGTAAATGCCACAAAGTGGTCACCCATCCGAGGACCAGCCGTAGTGAAAGCTGCGTAGCTCAGTGATCGGTTACAGAACACTGAGACCGCGGGGCCACGAGCGCTTCTCCAGTTGATAATAGATGACCTGAAATATTTATGAGTTCTACCAAGGGCCTATGAGGCCTAGTGATATATCTATGCGTAAAAAAGAGAAAAAAATAAAATCCTTTTTTATGCGTGTATGCCATGAGGTCTGAGGATTTATTAGTAAGAATCTAATAACACTTTATTTTCAAAATCAGTTAAGTCAAGTATTGTACAGCAGCATATAAAACTATAAACGCACACGCAAAAAACATAACCTTCACTTAGTGTCCGTTGAGTAAAAATCGAATAAAAATATACTAATATTATGAAGAGGAAAGATTTGTTAATTTGTTTGTAATGAATAGGATCAGAAACTACTGGGCCGATTTTAAATTTTATGTCACCGTTAGAAAGCTACGTTCTTCGTGAGTAACATAGGCTATAGTGGATATTCAAAAAGTTTAGGGTATCGTACAAAATCTTAAATAATAAAACTTTACCACGCCGGCGAAACAGTAATTTTCTTTTTTTGCTGGCACACATGATCATAATCATAATTATTTATTTGCATGAAACACGGTACATAAGATATTCGGTTTAGATATGGTCGAGACATGTATCGCCTAGGATATTGGCATTCAAAGTATTGAGACATGAGATTCTACATTTATATAACGCTTATATATATATCTCTGAATTTATATAAATTACGTGTCACGATGTTTGTCCGCGATGGACCCCTAAACTATTTAACCGATTTTCATCACGCTACTACCCTGGAGATCGGAGCAGTAGTCATAAATGTCGACAAATCGGGCAAATTTGTAGAGTTTATAAGGAGTTCGCCGGGGGGATCATTTAGTATTTATATATACAACGATACAAGTCTAATAAACATGATAACAAAGCGACAAGGAAAAGCTGCGCGCACGCACCCGGCACGTATGCTTATTCATCGAGGGAGACAGCCTTGATCTGACTTATTGCTTTTATTGCCGAAGTTAGCCGAGTGTGGCCGAACTTAGCTATTAGTTTATAGACGTGTCTTTGTATTGGTTTTTGCAGTAAGATTTATCTATCTTCACGCTGCGTCTCTAACGGGGTTGTCAGAGAGAACAGATCGCAAGGCATTGCGATCATACTTTAGTATACTTCTTTTGCTTTTGATTCATTAATCGTTTCATACTTGCACGTCTGGGTATCAGAGTATTTTTTTTTATATTGTATTTATGCTAATGAATAATAAATTATTATTTATTATTACTAAAATACAATTGGAATTTTTTTATATTATGTTTTAAACGATTTGCATGTTGGAATTTTCCTGTAACCGTTTCCAGTAGGAACTTTCAGCAGGTTATAGCGTGGTTTAGTAACAAAACATCACAAGTTTTCACATTTATAATATGATAAATGGACATAAATCATATTTTTTTAGTTTTCTGTTATTAAAGTTTGTTGTTCACCAAGAGAAAGGGATCTGCGCCAAATATCATGTTTTATATACTACTCCGGACTTCACGCGAATCAAATTCTACTTACATTCACCGACGTTTCGAACGCGTTGTCAGTCCAGTCGCGACCACGGACTCTGCAACGCTGAATATACACCGCGAAAGTTTAAAAATAACAATGACACATTGTGTTACCATCACCGTACAGTATTATTTTTCTTAGTAATATCGTAAAACTATCATATAATTTTTATTAATGATATAAAAATGTATGTTATTGGTTACATTTTCAAGCCGCAACAGCTGAACCACAGCGGGTAGTCACAGTCTATTACGTGGGACAAAGCATAGCTGTTGAAATGTGAACATTTAGTATACCTATGCCTATCCCTTCGAGGAAAAAGGCATGTTTTAGGGAATGGTTTTTCAGTAGATCGGTACAATTAAGAATGGTATAAGTTTATTTATTTCTCTATCACGCCTTATCCCCGAAGGGGTGGCAGAGGCATACATATTGTATATGCCCACCTTTCACCATGTGTATCCCTGTATAAGTTTTGGAATTAATATTATGTTCTACAACAACACGTGGTCGGTTGTACTATTAATGGTCGTTTACAAAAGCTGCGCGCGCGCTCCAAGCTTACTGAGAAAGCCTTGTAGGTTATTTGGTTTTATTGTAAGTAGTTCTCTTACGAGTGGTCATGGTAGTTTGTAGTACAGGAATATAGAAGTAATAATTAATTGTGCCTGAATCAGACGTTTGTTGAGCTTTTCTTAATTTATTTATTAAAAAGTCTCTCATTTTCATAGTCATATTAATTAATTTATTGAGTGCCTGAACTGTCTAATATGTATAAAAACATACATTTTAAAAAGGTTTTAGTATAATTTTGTTTATATTAGAAGGTACAGTACCTTCAATAATCTATGTACAATAAATATAAATGAAGTGAGTATTTGTAATTCCAAATTAAATAGTTGTTCGCTGGTGCTTGGTGCTTATATAAAATATTTTTAAAGTCTTTTCTGTCTGTTTATTTCAACTAATCACTGAATTCAACGAACTTTTACTGGAATTTTCACTGGCAGATAGCACATATTTTATAGAGTACCTAACTTAGGTTATATTTTATCCTCGTATTCTCACGAAAACGGCACTACCCGAGAGAATACTCAGGTCGTCCGAATAAATAAATAATACATAAATAGTGTTGGACACATTTTACTCAGCGCCATCTAGCCCAAACTAGGCTATAAGCTTGTACTATGGGATCTAGACAACTGATATACATACTTATATATTTCTAAATACATACATATTATCCATAAGTAACTCTCAAACTCCGAAACACAGATTTGTGGATCACACAAATAAATAAATATTGTTGGGACAACTCACACAACGCCATCTGATTCCACACTAAGCAGAGCTTGTACTATGGTAACCAGATAACTGATAAACATTCTTAAATATTTCTAAATACATACATAAATATATACATAGATAAATAACACCCAGACACAGTATAAACCATCGTGCTCATCACACAAAGTTTTATCCTGGGTGGGAATCGAACCCACGACCTCTTGCGTAGCATTCGGATGCACTCCCACCGCGCCACAGAGGCAGTCAAAATATTTATGTCGAACCGCGAATCGAACCCGGGACTTCAGTTTGGTAGTCACGTATGTACACTAACCACTGCACCATCGAGGCAGTTAGAATATAAAATAAATAAACGTTTAAAACCATCAATTTAAATGAAGTTGTAAATTGTATGAATTTAAAAAAAATAAATAATATACCTCCATAGGGCGCCTAAGAGGAGCGGTACTTGTATTTTCCGTAATCAAACGCGAACGTCAAGGCTGACAGGTCCCGTGGCATTTCACCTTGGACACTTAACCAACCGAAGGTCTGACTTATCTCAGAAATTATAAAACACACTCAGCTGATGACAAAGTGATGTAATTGTAGAAAGATTTTAATGTTTACATTTTATTTACGTGTGAAAATTTTCATGAATGGCCATGCCCACCTATAAAATACTACACATAATAATAACATAATACATATTTTAATAATAACAATAATTTATTTATTTTCAAGTACATACAACCCATAAATAAAAACATAAAAAGGAAAACAAATAATAAATTAATATTAATTACCACCATTAAAATTCGATATCAACAAAAATATATGAAATAATATATGTAAACAAATTATTGACATAGAAATGAAATTAATAATTACTACATTGACATAAAATAAATAAATAGATAAATAATAATATTAAATAAAATAAAATAAGAGAAGACAAAAAAAATTAACAAATCCAAAAACAATCAAAAATAATAAATTTAATTGTAATTTTATAAAAATACTTATTATAAAATTATTAATTTAATAAATACACTTTTGAAATTAAACAGCTTTAATTATATTTTATTGTTAAGGGAATTCCCCTCTAAAATAAAAGATAAAATAAATTCCACGTGAGCAGATTGCTCAAAAACGGAAAGGTCAAAAGTACGTGCGTGTATGAAGCGATTGATGAATCTCGAAGAAGCGAAAGAAGTATGTATGGATCGCAAAGCCTGGCGATCTGTCCTCTCTGACTACCCCGTCAGGGATACAGCGTGAAAATAAAATCTGTCTGGCCATAAAATCTCTCAACGGTAGTGAATTGTATTGAAACATCTCAAAATCTGATATTTATGTGTGTTGACTTAGAGCAACTTAAGCCCAAGCATTTTTACTATTTATTTAGTCCGAAATTTTGAGCAACTCAATCATTATCCTATCTAAGGGCTAGCGCATAAATACAACTTTTTGCATCGACTAAACAGTTTTGTCGCGGATCTACTGTTCAATCGGTGGTATGTGCACATCAATACAATGCAACACAAATTAAGCGTTATATGATAGTTGACCAACTTTTAAATCAAAAGTAGATCGATACAGCTTTTTGACTTTTTTGTCGAACAACTATCGAGTTGACAGTATCCGCGCTTCAATATAGTCCTATAGACATAATTATGATACACAACTAAATAGTTCTTCAAGTACAAGTTGTATATATGCGCTAGCCCTAAGCAGTATTCCCAAAGCAAAGTATCTCCCCCGAGGGAGAAGGTATGACTTGAAATCCCGTTCGAGCAATAACTTTTGTCCACTTTTAAATTAAATTTACGCTATACCACTGCCATGTAGGTAATACTGAATAAATTGGCCGGCCGTTGTTCGACCATAATGTTAATATTTAATAAACAAATCATTATAATGTCAACGAATTAATAACACTTTGTGAAGGTTACACTCAATAGATAGGTTTGTTGACTTATACAGTTTTTTTAAATTTAAATGGAAATGAAATTTATGAATATAATGCCTATGACATTAATATCGCTATATTATAAACATTGCTGAAATATAACTAAGATTGTTTAAATGTATTTAATATTTGACTTTTAATTTTATTTTTATATTTGACGCCATGCTCTGTGGTACTGTATGCGACTGCTGCACTGGTCCTGGGTCGGAAATAATATTTGTGTGATCCATAAATGTTTATTTCGGAGTTTGGGCGTATGTATTTTTAGCAATATATAAGTATGATTATCAGTTGTCTAGATTCCATATCACAAGCTTATATTAGTTTACGTTGGGCTAGATGTCATTTTGTATAAAAATGTCCACAATATTTATTTATTTATTTAGCTAGATGATGCCAATCACCTCATGGAAAATCTTAGATAAATCTAGCGAACAAATTTTTAAATTTTTTAATTTATAATTTTTATTTATAAAATTATTTTTTTTCAATTGGATTTTTTTTATTTAACTGTAATTAAATATATTTACAGAAATCGGTAAACTTCGACTGAATCCAATTCGACTGTTTCAAGATGGTCGGAGATAGCACAAGATTGTCATCAGCCATCTCTACTACAATAGGTCCCATTGAATAGTATTTCAGTCATTTGCAAGCAGACATCTGATAAAGCGGGTCATGGATAGACTTGTTTTCAGTAGAAATATGATTATATCTAAATATGTCAGTAAAGTATACTGTCTGAGTTATAATTAGCACAAATTTTAATATATTTGTGACTCCATTCCGTCTAGACTGACATTCGCTCGTCATCTTAGTTCTTCCCAGCTGCTTTCAAACCTTACATGAATACGGAGCCAGGTTCACTTTTGTATTGCTGCCAGGAACAGCTTTCTTTTGGATTTTGGTTTTCGACATCGACTATCCCGTCCGGGATATAGTGTGAAGATAGTTAGTTAGTTTATTAAGAAAAACTGCTATCTGACTGCGTCAACACTAACATTATTTGACTAATTTAATTTGTAGAAAATAAATGCTACTAATCTTTTTGTGAAAAAGAGTTATGAAATTCTTTTTGTTTTGTGATGGTTTTACTTTTTTTAAACATGAACAAATATACAACATATATTTGAATTGGAAAATCTACAAGAAAGAGAGAGATTACTAATATATAGCAAAGAGTAGGTACTCCTTACCTACTTGAGGATCAGAAGACCCATCTTTATCGGTTTTTTACACAACGTCATTTTGCCTAAAGTAAACTAATATAAGCTTGTATTAGGGGATATAGCAAACTGATAAACTAGTTTATATGTTTCTAAAAACAGTTACAGGATACACTCAAACTTTGAATTCCGGGCCCCAAATCAACGAGAAAAGCTCGGATTAACATGCCGCATCTACTAGATTTTAAGTAAAGCTCAAACTATTTTTATCAATTCAATTACCGATATTCATTCAATGCTTTTCGAAATAGGTACTAATAAAAATAAACTTACAGGTAATATAGGAAACAAAAGCAGTTAGCGCAAGATATCAAGTTCACTTGTTGAATAGCCAATTTACTTTGACCTCTGTAACCACACAAAGGACCTTGGAATACGATTCAAGTAATACTGGATATTTGTAAAATTGCAACCTCGGTTTCCATCTATGACACCGTGTACAACATCCCATTTAGTTTGACCTTTACTACCATAAAAGCATTCATAATATATGAGTCAAGATATATCGGAAATTGTTAAATCTGACACGGGTTTATTATTCTTATAATGATGTTGTGTTTAACCCAATTGTCCAGTTGCTGCACGCTATAGTTTGATAGATAATGTTTTGTACTGTGTCTCAAATTATACTGGCTCATTCGCGTTTTTATAACACTATCATAATAATTTATCATGGTAGGTATTTAATATATGACTTGTTGTATAAAAAGCTTAAAGGTTTTGGCACATTATTTAATTTCATTAAATTTATCAACAATATGACAACCATTTTGTTTTAACAAAATGGCTGTCATGATGTGTGAAAGTGAAATTCTTCACACATTTTTTTAAAGTAAGCTTTATTAAAAAAAAGTGAGGTTCATTCTGCGTCTGGAACGAAGTTGTCTTTTTTCACTTTCATAAAAAAATATGTAAAAATTAGCATACTAATTGCTATATAAATATTATCCATAGATTGAGTGGAATCCATCGCATCAATGTTTAAAAATTGGTTGTAACACTGTTCATTGGTATCAGAGTTGTTAAGTCGCTCGATAGATGGCTCTGGTCATACTTTTAAAAGATTAAAATATAGTAAATAATTTCAACTTGTTTCGGTACGGCTCGGGTAGTTCATTGGCTAGAACTGTGCCCTGGTTCGGCAAATGTCACAGGTTGAATTTCCGTCTTGACCCAAATTGTATTATTTCACTTTAATAAATTTATTTATTTTGTACCCCTTTAGATAAGCCATTCATTAGCTTAACGTCTCAATAACATAAGTGCCTTAGTCATTATCTAAGCATAAATATCATATAAAATATATCGATATATTGTATATTAATATTTCACATGCTCAATTTGCTTTAATTTCAACTATTTATTGTTGTGTAGTGTGTCTGTAAAATTATTGAAACACTTTTCTAGACGGCATTGCATTCAAAAAAGTCGTTCTGCGATAATCGGCAATGAATAGCCGGCTTTAATGTTGTAGAGTGAGTTAGAGCGATGTCCTTGGCTTGTGATTTTGTTGCTTTTTTATAGTCTATGGTGCTCAATGTGTCAAGTGTGTATTAATTGTCAATGTTTTGTACGATCCATAACGCAGTGCTAGTGCCAACTTTGCTTTACGGTAGTAAAACCTGGGTTTGTCAGCAGATGCATGAAAGTAAATTGAATACTGTGGAGATGCGATCACTTGGAAAATTGTGCGGCGTTACCTTGACCAACCGAATACGTAACGAAGTGATACGCAATATGGCAGGTTTGAATGAAAGTGTCAGAGTTAAGCTGGAAAAGGGCGTGCTACGTTGGTTTGGACACGTCCAACGAATGAGTGAGGAACGATTGACGAAGAATATATATTGTTCAAAAGTAGAGGGTAGAAGGAGCCAGGGTAGGCCGAGACTTACATATGAAGACCACGTGAGCAGATTGCTCAAAAAAGGAAAGGTCAAAAGTACTCGGATACCCAGACGTGCGTGTATGAAGCGATTGATGAATCTCGAAGAAGCGAAAGAAGTATGCATGGATCGCGAAGCCTTGCGATCTGTCCTCTCTGACTACCCCGTCAGGGATACAGCGTGAAGATAGTTAGTTAGTTAATGTTTTGTAAAGAGGTCTTATTTATAAAATTTTAATAAAGTTACATTTTAAATATAAACGTATATAATACTAAGTTGATACCATTGTACCTACGTTTCCAAACACTGATAATTTTTTATTCTAAGCGTGTACATAAACAAATAAATAAATGATATATTTAATAGTTACTGTACAGATATTTGGCCCCAACACAGAAAATAACGCAGGGTTGCGTATATTATTTTGTAAAACTAGAGTATAATTCGTGTTATTGTTTAATAATGGTAGATTAAAAATATAAAGACTTCGAAAATGTGCAATATTGAAGGAAAGTAAAATGTTACGTTTTTTTGTGTCAAAATCTACGTAGAAAGCTACCAGTGCTTCACTAAGGCAACTACACAGTAATTGAGACCGGACTTGGAGTAAACAAAGGACTGGGCAAATACCATGGCAATTGTACAAGATATGACTGTATAGTATAGTTTTAAATACATTTGCCTATGATTTGGGAGAATAAAATAACAACTAAAATATCTATATTAACAGCGTGTTAGAACATTATATTTGTCGAGATGTTGAGCGTATAAAAAGAATTAGTTTTATTTTAAATAGATATCTCAAAATGTAGGATGTTTTCAAGACCAAATAGGTACTAGTATAAAATGTTATGACATCATCTGTGTATAATATGTATATATCTATAAAATTAATCTAATAGAATAAAATCTATGCACACACATGCGCATACGCATAGACGCACACAGATCAAACTCCACACACACATAGAACGTATCTGAATAGTTTTAGGCGAGCAAGTATGGCGAATGTCATTTCAAAAACAAAAGTTAATTGACTCGGCGACGGTCGTTGCATCCATCCATGATGTGTTCAGAATAATATGTAAAGCCGTATCAAGGCCTCGTGTGTAGATTATTCTATATTCACGCCGATATGCAAAGGGTGTAGACACACAGACATAAATATCGTCATGCCTCACTCCCGATGACTGCCTCGGTAGCACAGTGGTGGTGCATGCGACTCCCGCGACTGAGGTACCGGGTTCGATTCCCGGGTCGGATCAAATATTTGTGTAGCCCACAAATGTTTATTTCGGAGATTGGGTGTTTCCTATGTATAATATGTATGTATTTAAAAAAATATATAAGCATGTATACCAGTTGTCTAGATCTGATAACAAAAGCTTATATTAGCTTAAACTGGACTAGACGGCGCTGTGTAAAAAAAAATGTCCCTAAATGTCCCGATGGGTAGGCAAAGACTATGGCTTTCACCTTGGCTACGATCCTGCTGTCGACCTCTGACATCTTCTGTCATGCAATCTATTCACCATCATCGTCATCTTATGCCTCCTTAGTAATTTAAAAAATCTTTTTTTTTCAATCTTATTGCATTCCTTATTTTATTCACAACGATAATATAATAAGCAGATATTAGTTTTATCTACAAAAATCATTATCCAATCCAATATCGCAGTGATATTCCTGTTTCTATCAAAGCTTTTTAGTTCGGAGACACGAGTTCAATTTCACTCCAGCTAAAATTCATAAGAATTCTTAATTCTACTGCATTGACACTTCTACTGGTAAACTTATTAGTGCCTATCATACCCTATTGTCGTCACAAGGACTCCTATATATACAGTCAGTTGTACCTTTTTAGATACATTTTAGCTGCTGAAGACATTAATGACTTAACCATTTTTTTTAGGAATTATTTACTTTGTTTTTGATTGATTTGAACCAGACTTCAGCCCTTTTTAAAAATGCTTCAAGCAAAACCAAACGATAGTTGCTCGTAGCAGCTGAATAAAAGTGAACCCTATACTCCAAATTCAGGAAGGATTTGGATGCAACTGGGAATACTTTGAGATAATTGAAGATAAGAGGGTGAAGACAAATATTAGTCTTGATGGTGCACTCGAAGTGTATAGGTAAATAAATATCGTTGGGACAACTCATACAACGCCATCTGATTCCAAACTAAGCAGAGCTTGTATTATGGTAACCAGATAAGAGATAAATATACTAATATATTTCTAAATACAAACATATTATAGATAAATTACACCAAGATACAGAATAAACCATCGTGCTCATCACACAAAGTTTTATTCTGGGTGGGAATCGAACCCACGACCTCTTGGTTAGCAGTCGGATACACTCCCACCACGCCATAGAGGCAGTCAACCAGTCAAGGTCTGACTGATGTTGAAGTTTCAGTTTTGTTTCCCTGGTTGGAACAAGTATTGTCGTGATCTGTTATGTTTGACTCATAGTTTGGGATGCATAATAGGATTATATTAACGTATTTTTCTCTCCTTCATTATGCTCCAAGCCTAGCGATCTTATCTTTATTTTTTTCATCTATTCTTTTTTTATTCTTTTTCCGTCTTTATCTTTTGGTCAAATGGGGATAAGTTCACCGTTTTGTCCGAATTTTGTTTTCTTGGTGCATTACTTGTAGGTGAGGATAGGTTTGATTTTTAAGATCCATCGCACTGTCTGACCCACTATAATTATAGTTTGTGTCAAATATGTCTTAAAGTAATAAAATTGACAAATAAGCACATATTAAAAATATACTAATATTTTGTTCTAGCAGATGTAGGTACTGCTAGCCATATATTTAACCTACGAAACGCTAATTACATTTGTAAACTTAAACATTAGTCAAAGCTATAACTCATCTAAAAAACAATAAGTAATTTTTAATTTATTACGTTTTTATTTGCTATAAAACATAAAAATAACTAGAACCATACAAATTACAAAATAAACAATTTTAACAGACACTAAAATAATTAATGTAGTTTCAAGACGGCTTTTGTGATGTTCATAACTTCACGCCTCGATCCCCGCACAGAAGGTAACTTGCAGCCAAGTATAAGACCAAAAAGTATGAAATTCAAACCTTATGATGTTTGTAATAAAATATTGATAACATCAAATCCAACTGACTGCCTCAGTAGCGTAGTGGTAGTGTATGCAACTACAGCACCGAGGGCCAAGGTTCGATTCCAGGGTCCGAAAAGTATTTGTGTGGTGTTTCCTATGGGTAATATGTATGTGTTTAGAAATATATAAGTATATATCAGTTGTCTACATCCCATAGTACAGCTTATATCTTAGTTTAGGCTAAATGGCGCTGTGTAAAAACGTGTTCCACAATATTATTATTACAATATGTTTAAAATAAATATCCATCACGCCTTATCCCCGAAGGAGTGGCAGAGGCATATTATATGCCCACTTTTCACCGAGTGGATTCCTGTCCCACGTAATAGGTGGTGAGCCCATTGCCGTGTTTAAATAGACAGACGCAGGTTGTGGCGACCTGCTGTTGAAGGTTTTCAAGCCACCCATAAGGCCTTCAACCAAGCTTAACGACTGCCATTTTACTGGCAACCGGGACCAACGGTTTAACGTGCCTTCCGAAGCACGGAAACGCCCGCAAATATAAATGCCACAAAGTGGTCACCCATCCAAGGACCAGCCATAGTGAAAGTTGCGTAACTCAGTAATCGTTTACAGAACACTGAGACCGCGGGGCCGCGAGCGCTTCAATTATTACATTATATATATTTATATACACATGTAGTCACGTCTTATTCCTCACAGGGGTAGGCAGACAATTCACGTGGTATAGTTTTGTAATTTTCCTTCAGAAGTCCCGTATAATTCGCTGTTACCTTACAAGTCTAAAAAACTAAATGAAAGAGAAGATTGTTACAAATTAAGTGACTGAATTCAAATATTTTGACCATTTAAACATTATTAATGGTATTTATTTTAAAATTAATTAGGTACATTACTCTTAACTTAACTTAACTATCTTTACGCTGTATCTCTGACGGGGTAGTCAGACAGGACAGATCGACAGGCATCGCGATCAACACATACTTCATTCGCTTACTGTAGAATCATTAATCGCTTCTAACACGCACGTCTGGGTAATCGAGTACTTTTGACTTTTCCGTTTTTGAGCAATCTGCTTTCGTGGTCTTACTGGTACATAACTCTTCTGTGCTTTATGTAGAAGGACTATATCAAGTAGAAGAAAAAAAGTAACAATAACACCTATTATAGTAAAAAAAGTGAATCATCATTACCAGTAACATTCAAACTTCAAAGTAATATTTCCTAATATTAAAAGTCCTGCATTCTCTTCTTATATCTTCGATTGTGAGACGTTATTTCAATAATGCCTTCTCTGCATCGCCATGACTATAAACTTTAAGTAATACTCAGTACCTATGTTTAATTGCTACAGGACTCTTGGTATTTTTTTGGAAACCAGAGGCAGTGGCTTCAATTACCACTCAGGACAATTCTCTTTACGTGATTAGCACGATTTGTACTGATATAATTCAGAACTATAAAAATTAACAAATTTAACTGTGTAGAAGTATTCCCAAAATATTTATTTTAAGTATTTATAGTAAAAAATAATGCAAAGCATGCTATCGACGTTTCCATAGTCAATACGTTTCATTTTTATTGTATAAGGGAGAATACAATAATGTAGTATAACTCGTTTATGTTAGAGAGGACGGGAAATTCAAGTATAAGTTCTAGTTTTTATACAACTTGCGTACAATCTATTATTTATCAAAACATAATTCGCTTTGATTACGCGACAATTTCAGACTAAATATTTACTACAAGGGGATAAAATATAAACCAAAAAGTTTATTTTGAATAGCGTTCGCTTTTTAATGGTAAAAGTTTTTTTTTAATTTAATACAGTAATTCCAGAATTTTACTGATGTGATCCATGTGAATCCATCGATTCCCGGGCTGGAACAAATATTTGTGAGATCCACAAATGTTTGTATTGGAGTTTGGGTGTTTTATATATATAACTAGCTGTGCCCCCCCCGGCTTCGCTCGTGACATACTTCGAACACCCGTTGCACCTCACACATTTCATCCATACCCCTTATAAGTATTCAAACACTTTCGTACAAATTTGTTAATAAGAAAAGATTGGATTTTATTTTCTTAATGTAAAAATATCAATATTTTGAGCTTCTTAGATACCTTTAATTTAGGTTATTGTTTAATAATACATCTGAAAACATTAGTCAAAATAGCATAATAATAATAGCTACAATTAAAAAAACAGTTTCTTTTCACTAAATTCGAAATTCAAATATAAATCTACACGGAGAGACTGCGCCCGGGCACTTCGTAGGCTTCAAAAAAAGAAACATACAGTCAAGATGGCCGACTTTCTCGCCAGTGCCTAGTATTGCTGACGTCACACACGACGTGTCCTTGTGACTTTGTCTAGGGATTTATCCCGGTTTAATAGAAATATATGTTTGGACCTGTTTATAAGTGTTTTTGTAAGTGGTGGCGATTTGATTGTGATAAAAGTGGCGCAACCAACCTAGTAGAAGATTCCTTTGTGTTTTTATTTTTTAAACTTAAGACATTTGTTTGAATAATAATATATAATTCAGGTAGTTAACTTAAAACGAGAATGAAAAATCTAAAAAAGAACTTAATAAAATAGGTTAAAATAAAAAAACATAAAATAACCACTTACCCAATAAAATAAAAGCAGAAGCACAAAAGTCCAATAAAAGTTTAAAATAATTAATGAAAAAAAATAAATAAAAAACACTACACGACACAGTTCACTACAAGTCTTTGTAATTCGATGAAAAATCTTGGATATATTTTGTCAAAAAATAAATTTAGCCATCGCTGGTGACTTCTGTAAAATAAATTTGAATAAGCACTGCGCCCGCGACCGTCATGAATTTTTAGATCTAAACGCTCATTATAAAAAAAAATATCAAACTTATCTATTAAAAACTAACTATGATATACAAAAAATATCCTAATTGCAGCGTATAAATTGATGCGTTTTGAGTAATTTTATTGAAAATTCGCGACAGACTGGCACGCTATTAGGTTGTAGGAAGTATGTCTCTTCCTAGTAATATAGACACAAAAATTATTTTCCAAAAAATTACCAAAGAGCGTTTTGAGCCAAAAAATCTAACCTAACCTAACCCTGGCGGGCGGGCGACTGGCGGGCGCGTAGGGGCCGCATTGCCAAATATTTTTTTTTGCATCTCGGCCGAATTATGCACTTGTATGCGACTTACGTCGTCCCTTCATTGTAGTGGTGAGACATGTACCGATTGAACATTTTTATATACTGCCAATGTGTGAGACACACACACAAACATCGCACACAAAATTTTCGTCTGTGAGCGTTAAAAGCCCTTTGGTGTGCCGTTTATTTAAAAAATTCGGAGTGTTATGTAAACACGCCAATTTTTTTTAGACACTAATATACTTAGGTGTTGCCGGAGGGGTCGTTGGCCGAATTTTTCGGGAACTCTGACTAATTGTGCTAAAAGGATCTGGTCGAAATCACTTCGGTAGCAGAGGCTGTCGAGACTGAGCTCACAGCTTCGGTAAACGAACCGCGGCGCACGAGTTTGAACGCGAGGAAATTTAAAATTCGAATAAGTTTTTGTTTCTTTTTCTAGTTTGTTAGATTGAGTCACTAATGTCAAATTTAATTTTTGAACAATTTTCCTTTAAAATGTATTTATAACCTTTATTAACACTATCACGTCTGAATCTAGTCAGGCACTAAATTAGACTAAAAAATATAGTCGCAACGATCTAGACAGGACGGTCATCTAAAAATAGCCATAAATACTTTATACGAATTAGTTATTTTCTTAGAAATCTGATTACATTGTTGTAATACCACAAAGACTGTTATTACTTTATGTTCACACCAGCTTTATATGAGTGCTGGCAGAAATAGAACCGATGTTCTTCGCACCTTGAAGATGAAGTTTACTCAATTGGACTATTCTATAATTATCTTGTATACCATACCCAAATATGCCCTTATTTTACAATACGTCCAAAATATCACAAATATATTTTTTCAGGCTATTCACCACTGGATATATTATATCTTACGAGCTTCCTCAGTTGCAAATAAGTTTCTACTAATGGTGGCAAGTGGTAGTGTATCCTTCTGCCGACTTGAAGTTCAAATCCCAGATCGGTTCAAATACTTGTGTTTCTTTCGGAGTTAGAATGTTTACTAGGAAAAATATTTATGTATTTTGTAATACTATAAGTATGTTTATCAGTTGTGATCAGTGTATATCTTATAGCACAAGCATAAATATTAACTGTATTTGGGATAGATGGTTTTTGTGATAATCTTTCAAAATACTTTTAAAAAATTATAATTAATTTCTTGCGAATTTGTGGGTACCAACCCTGGAATTCATATAAAGTCTAAGTTAATTTCAACAAAGCAATAGGGTAGGCAACACCTCCACCTTTGACCAAATTCTTGTGTTTCACCTCAAAATAAAATTTTATCAGAAATGGTTCCTAATAAATTTTATCAAAAATTGGTAATATGGCATGAAGATTGGTAAAACATCTCATCACAAATTTTATTTTTTTTATACCACCCTTCTCACACAATCCTAATTCCATCAACCACTCTTTTATTTATAAACTCATCTTATTTCGTCTCATCAAAACTAGGTCCCTATATATTTATAGCGCCAAAACCATAGTGTAAAAGGAGCGATCGAGCAAAAAAAGGTTTTAAGGTCAGTCGAGTGGCACAGGTGCTTAAAAATAAAAAAAAAAACATCCTTTGAAACTATTCACTGGCTAGGATAGAGCTCTTTCTCTATATATATAGGGCTGTTCAGCACTCTATAATTATAAATAATGATTTAGGTTCTACAGTTTTGTGATGTGATGTGAAATGAAAAGTCATTTAGCATAATAAAAATAACAAGCATTAGTACGAAGGTGTCTTACAGAGATCTACCTAAAGCCAGGTCTTCCTGCTAGTGATGTACTTGCTAGCGGACTAGGTCATAATGAATTCATAAAGAGAAAGACGCTAGAAGCAAACCAACATGGTGCTAGCGCAATCGTAGTAGTAGCGGCGATCCCGGTATCGATTCTTGGGCTGGGACAAGTATTTGCGTGATCCAAAAATGTTTGTTTCGGAGTTTGGGTGTTTCCTATATATAATATGTACGTATTTAGAAGTCTATTAGCTTACTTTGGGCTAGATGGCGCTGTGTTAATAAATGTCCCACAATATTTGTCATTTATTTTGTACTACTAAGAATAGCTTGGTACTGATAGAATCTCCTAAAATGAATTTGATGGAGGCCTAACGTCAGCGTGAGCTGTTATTGGTTGATGGGTTTAGTAACTGATTGACCTTTATAGATTTTTCAACCTGGGATTCGAGCCCGACTATTCAACAATAGTAGTCGTAAATACTAGCTCTTTAACAGAAACCCTAAACCTTTTAATATTTTCGTTTCATTTTTATTAAAACTTCTCAATATTAAAAGTTCTTAGTGCGCAAGGGGCCCTATTTTTAACTTGTGGATGTGTACTCAAACTGATTTAAACAACACGGTCCCTGCCTATCAGTCTGGTATCTATAGACTTTGGCCACTAACGCGACGTCCCGTGTTTATGGCTTAAGAAAATTTCATGAAGCACTCGTAGCCCCTCTGACTCAGTGTTCTGTAAACAATCACTGCGTTAAGCAACTTATGCTATGGTTTTTATTACGGATGGGTGACCGCTTGGTAGTATTTCCACTTACGAGCGTTTCCGTGTTTTGGAAGACATGTCAAGTCACTGGTCCCGGTTACCAGTGACATGGCAGTCGTTAAGCCAAGTTGAAGGCCACATGGGTGGTTTGAAAATTTTCAACAGGAGGTAGCTACAAACTGCCTCTGTCTCTATCAACACGGCAATGGGCTCACAACCTATTGTGCGGGACAGGAATGCATACGGTATCACTTCGGCGTATAATATGCCTCTGCTACCCCTTCAGGGATAAGGCTTGTTTGATAAACAGAAGAAAATTTCAACTACGTACTAGCACAGGAGTGATATTTGTAAACAAATTTACCTTAATAATAAATAGAATAACTAAGAAACTAATATGTCTTCCATTCCATCAAATTAAAATTTAATTACCATCTAATATAAAAAAAAACTTGAATAACAAATTGCATGATAAATGATTACCAAATAATTATTAGTAAATAAAAATACATAAATATCTCTTCCTGTGCACACAGTCGATACAGCGAGCCATGCGCGGGCGCAGCGTTAGATCGATAGCAAGGGTGACCGGCCTGATGCCCTTGTTAGACTAAGGACGAATCGGCTATGTTTATAGGGCCTTAGAGTTGGAAACAGATATGACAACTGGTTTACTTATATTTTACATAGCGGACGCTTGATCCCGTGGGAATCCTTATAACAGCAGCTGCCTGCCTGTTTTTTTATGTAAGTCAGTATTTCCTTCATTCTAAACTTTTCAGTCAAAAGTTTTCTTTCTCACACCGAAAACTACCCAATTTCTCACAATTTTGCTATCGTTTTTGTCCACTCAAATGTTGCCTGTAAGGAATTGCTCTTAGAGATGAGGCCGCCATTTGTACTTTTTCATATATTACGATTTGTAGGTATGTAATTTATGTTGGTGTACAATAAAGTTTTACTTACTTACTTATACTTTCATATACATTCGCTTAGAAATTACAAACACACACATCAATTTTATTTATCTAAATGGATTCCATAAACGCGTGGTGCTCATGAAATAGATTGACACTGACATTTTCCCGTGGGTATAGTGGCTTAAAAAATTTCAACAGCTGGTCACCACAGCCTGCGCTTGTCCATTTCAACACGGCAATGGGCTCACCACCTGTTACGTGGGTCAAAAATGCATACGGTGAAATTTGGACGTTTAATATGCCTCTGCCTACGCCTTCGGGGATAACGGCGTGACAATATGTATGTATCAAAGAAGAAGTATTAAAAATACCGACTCCTAGTAACGTTATGATAGTTATACTGTTCCGATACCGACCTGGCTGACTGTTAGCCGAAGGTGTCATGGAGCTCTACCGTTCTTTCTTCCATACCGTCATATCTTCGGTGTCCAGCTTCACCTGTGAGTAGAGAACCTGCTGACGAACGGTCAAAATCATGGCGAATAGTAAGAATAAATAAATATCCATCACGCCTTATCCCCGAAGGGGTGGCAGAGGCATATAAAATGCTCACTTTTCATCGTGTGGATTCCTGTCCCACGTAATAGGTGGTGAGCCCAGTTGTGGCTACCTGCTGTTGAAATTTTTAAGCCGCCCATAAGGCCTTCAACCAGGCTTAACGACTGCCATTTTACTGGCAACCGGGACCAACGGCTTAACGTGCCTTCCGAAGCACGGAAACGCTCGCAAATGTAAAGTGGTCACCCATCCGAGTACCAGCCATAGTGAAAGATTTTTGTGAAGTTTACAGAACACTGAGACCGCGGGGCCACGAGCGCTTCAATATAAGAAGCTAGAATAGTAAGAAAATCTCGAAATAAAACCTGTAGAGTTTAGCTTGGAACTGTGCATATTGATGTTTGATGGCTTCAATGAGGATTTCTACAGAATAACACTGAAGAAATGGTAAAAGGGGGCCCACCAAGATTTCTGAGGCCCAAGCAACTTCAACTGCTAGTGCTGCACCTGCTGACTAACCTAGGCGACGGCGCAAGTGGCCTTCCGGGGTTTGGATATCAGACGGCAGTCGCTTCCAATAATTATGAAAATCAAAACTTTGTTTCGAAATAAAAGTGGACCCCGGACTCCGAATTAAGGTGGGGTTTCGAAACAACTGGTAATACACTAAGATGAAGTATACCCATGATGAGTCAGGGTAAGCCAAGATTTACATAGGAAGACCACGTGAGCAGATTGCTCAAAAACGGAAAAGTCTACAGTACTCGGATACCCAGACGTGCATGTATGAAGCGATTAAATATATCTACAGGAAGCGAAAGAAGTATGCATGGATCGCGAAGCCTAGTGATCTGTCGTCTCTGACTACCCTGTAAGGGATTCAGCGTGAAGATAGATAGATAGATGAAGTATAGAACTGTACGCAGAATGCAGTTTATTTGTGGATTTTCAAATGAAGTTAAGAAAATTAGCAATGGTAAATTCTTCATCTTTAATAAAAGACACGTTTGACTGCCTCGATGGTGTAAGTGGTAGTGTAAGCGACTGCCGCGCTGAGGTCTCGGGTTCGATTCCCGGGTTGAAACAAATATATGTATGAACCACATATGTTTGTTTCGGAGTTTGGGTGTTTCCTATGTATGTATTTAGAATTATATAGGTATGTCTTTCAGTTGTCTAGATCCTATACCACGGGCTTATATAAGTTTACTTTGGGTTAGGGGATGAAGAGTAGAAGCGTGCACGTCGCCATCCCTGCCAGCTACGGCTGCAATTCTACTCCAACACGAGTGCCACCAGGGCGATTACTGCTAGGGCGTGCCCCCGAGGCGACGCGCACCAGTTCGTCCCCGCTGGTGCGAAAAGTGTGAGCTAGAGCGGCGTAGGGGACCGCCACCCTACACGCGCGGCCCGACACACAGGGAAGTGGAGGATGGAGTGCAGGGTAGCTGCGTGGAATGTTAGGGGAGGAATGACAGATTAGATGAATGAGTTGATGGATGTTATGAATGAGAGAAAGTTAGATGCAGTGTGCTTGACAGAGACCAAGCGCAAGGGCAGCGAAGTCTTGGAGCTCCCGGGTGGGATGCTCGCGCTTTGGTCTGGAGTACCAGAGAGCGAGCATGGCAGTCGGGGGGTTGGAATTTTGCTGTCCTCGCGATTGGCCTCCGGTATGTATGAGTACAAACTGGTAGGTCCTAGAATCCTCTGGATCCGTGTAAAACTTGGTTTGACGAAGATTTTCCTGGTGGCTGCTTACGCGCCGGTATCTTCGTCGAACGCGAGTGAGCTAGAGGACTTCTGGGAGAGTATGAGAGAAGCTCTAAATGTGATAGAAGGAAATGAAAGACTTATAGTATGTGGAGACTTGAATGGATGGGTGGGTACCGCTCGCGATGGTTTTGAGTCGGTTCTCGGGAAGTATGGGGATAAAAGGGTGAACGACGCTGGCAAGCTAATACTGGCATTTTGTAAGGAAAAGGATTTGTTTGTGGCGAACACGATGTTCAACCACAAACAAATTCATATGTATACGAGGAGATGTAAGTCAAAGAGAAGCATGATAGATCTATTCCTAATGGATAGTCGGCTCCGTAAACAGGTGATGGACACAAGGGTTTATCGAGGCGCTGAGCTGGGATCAGACCACTACCTAGTCATAACTAGGATTAGGGGTCTGTTCGCGGGTTGGCGTCATCGTACCGAGTGTCCTGAACCTGAGCCGACTTATAGCATCAAAAGCTGGAAGCTGCAGGATGCATCCATTAGGGATAAATATAATGAAAGAGTAGCCGAAAAGCTTGGCGACGTCAATGTATGCAGTGAGAATGTGGAAAGTGTATGGCAGAACCTTAGGGACAGTATGATAAATGCCGCTGTGGAAGTGTGTGGAGAAACGAAAAGAGGCAGTAGTAATAAGCGTGATGCATGGTGGAATGAGGAAGTGAAAGAAGCAGTTCGAATGAAGAAGAAAGCATGGCTAGACTACTTAGCCTCGCGGAATGATTTTAATATGAAAGAGAGATACAAGCTGCAGAAAGTTAACACGAAGGCACTGATAGAAGAAGCTCGTGAAAGGTGCAGAATGAAAGCGGATGAAAGGTTGTCGTCCAATTTCCGGGATAATGCCAAGCTCTTCTGGAAAGAGGTAGGCAAGACCCGGAGTTGTTCGGCAATCTGCAGTATGAATAAAGTGCTTAGTGTTAACAATGACGTCCTAACAGACCAAAGTGACGTCCTGCAGAGATGGAGTGAATATTATGGAAAGATGTATGCAAGAAAAGACAGAGATGCCACGTCGGGAAGTGGAGCTCACTTCGATGCTCCGGATCCCGATGTCATTGAAGTCATTAGTGTGAAAGAAATAGAACAAGCGATAAGAAGTATGAAATGTGGTAAGGCTGCGGGAAAAGACAGAGTTACTGCTGAGATGATCAAGTACGGTGGGTCGCGTGTCTGGGACACACTATGTCTGTTATGCAACTTGTGCTGGCGGACGGGTGAGGTCCCAGATGACTGGCGAGTAGCAGTTGTAGTACCTATTTACAAAGGGAAAGGCTCGCGCCTAAACTGCTCCAGCTACAGGGCGATCAGCTTGGTCAGCTTAGCTAGTAAGGTGTATGCAAAGGTTATAACGGCACGAATGCAAGAAAAATCTGAAAGGTATTTATGGGAGGCTTAATGCGGATTCCGACGTGGAAGAGGTTGCATGGATCAAGTGTTTTCTCTCCGCATGATCGCGGAAAAGTTTCTGGCTCTTAGCCAGAAGGTTTTCTGCGCTTTTGTGGATCTAGAGAAAGCATTTGATAACGTTGTGAGAGAAACGCTGTGGGACTTGCTGCCAGGATATGGTGTGGACGGCTCGCTACTGCGGGCAATACAGTCGCTTTATAGGGACTGTAAGGCTTGCGTGCGAGTAGGGGGGGATGTGTCACCTCTTTTTGATGTCTGTACAGGCGTCAACCAGGGATGTGTCATGTCCGCCTGGCTGTTTATAGTGTATCTGGACAGCTGCCTACAGAAGTTTAAAGATTTTAATATGGGTGTGAATTTGGGTGACTTTACAGTAAACTGTCTGCTGTACGCTGATGATGCGGTGCTCATGGCCTCATCAGAAGCCGACCTACAGGCATTAGTCACTAATATGAAAGAGGGGTGTGAAAGTAAGGGTCTCCGCTTGAATGCAAGTAAAACTAAGGTTCTAGTATTTGAAAGAGGTGACGTAAGAACTAAATGCGAGATTAGAGTAAACCAGGAACGTCTAGAGCAAGTGAATGAAATTGTGTATTTAGGAAGTATGTTTAGCGCGGATGGAAGATGTGATTCGGATGTAGAACGGCGAGTAGCTGCCGGAAACAAAGTTAACGGTGCTTTGTCCCAGTTAGTAAAGCGACAAAGCATCGTAAAAGAAGCACGAATGGCGATTCATAACGCAGTGCTAGTGCCAACTTTGCTTTACGGTAGTGAAACCTGGGTATGTCAGCAGATGCATGAAAGTAAATTGAATGCTGTGGAGATGCGATCACTTCGAAAATTGTGCGGCGTTACCTTGGCCGACCGAATACGTAACGAAGTGATACGCAATATGGCAGGTTTGAATGAAAGTGTCAGCGTTAAGCTGGAAAAGGGCGTGCTCCGTTGGTTTGGACACGTCCAACGAATGAGTGAGGAACGATTGACGAAGAATATATATTGTTCAAAAGTAGAGGGTAGAAGGAGTCAGGGAAGGCCGAGACTTACATATGAAGACCACGTGAGCAGATTGCTCAAAAACGGAAAGGTCAAAAGTACTCGGATACCCAGACGTGCGTGTATGAAGCGATTGATGAATCTCGAAGAAGCGAAAGAAGTATGCATGGATCGCGAAGCCTGGCGATCTGTCCTCTCTGACTACCCCGTCAGGGATACAGCGTGAAGATAGTTAGTTAGTTAGTTACTTTGGGTTAGATAGCGTTGCGTAAAATTTGCCACAAATGTATCTCAATGTGCCACGTCAATCCGTAGGTTTAACTGCCAGTGGCATCGTAGTGGATAGCAAACCCTTGCCCTTGTCTGCTTTAATACAGCAATAAGCTCTTCACCACCACCCAACTTATAACTAAACTAACTAACTATCTTCACGCTGTATCCCTGATGGGCTGTATCCCAGAGAGGACAGATCGCCAGGCTTCGCGATCCATGCATACTTATTTCGCTTCTTGAAGATTCATCAATCGCTTCATACACGCACGTATAGCTATCCGATTACTTTTGACTTTTCCGTTTTTGAGCAATCTGCTCACGTCGTCGTCATATGTAAGTCTCGGCCTACCCTGACCCCTTCTACCCTCTACTTTCGTACAATATATATTCTTCGTCAATCATTCCTCACTCATTCGTTGGAAGAAAAAATAAAATGAAAATCTACTATTTGCCAATATCTTTTCTTATGCGGTAAAGGCGTGACTCTATGTGTGTATTTTTCACGCAACCCTTGTGATGGAGTTTTACAAAGATAGATGCACCAATTTCCTTTCAATTAATACATTTTCGCAGTTGTTTAACTTTCGCAATGGCTTCTCACGGATGGATGACCAATTTGTGGCATTTAAATTTACGAGCGATTACGTTCTTCGGAAGGCACGTTAAGCCGCTGGTACCGGTTGCCAGTAACATGGAAGTCGTAACATAGTAAAGGGACGTAACCTTTATATAGACTAAACGCCTCGTTTTTCTCCGTCTCACCCCAGTAATAAGCTCACTAACTGTAATGAGAGACGAAATACCACAAAGTATGAGCATTTAGTATGCTTCTGACGGTAAAGCTGTCATAAAGAGTAAAACTATATGCTTGTGACTAAAACTAGCTTAATTTATTTATATATCTATCACGCCTTATCCCCGAAGGGATGGCAGAGACATATTATATGCCCACTTTTCACCATGTGTATTCCTGTCCCTCGTAATAGTGCTTAATCTATCCTACTTATATTATAAACGCGAAAGTTTGTAAAAATGAATGTTAGTTACTCTTTCACGCAAAAACTGCTGAATGAATTTTAATAAAACTTTTCAGTAATATAGTTTACACATCAGAATAACACATAAGCTAGTTTTTATCCTGGGATCAAGTTCCTGTGGGAAACGGGAACGAGAAAGCTAATCTACGCGGGCACAGCCGCAGGCATCAAATAGTATTCATATATTTCTAAATATACACATATTATAGATAGAAAACACCCAAACTTTGATACAAATATTTGAGAATCACGTAAATATTTGGTTCGACCCGGGAATCGAACCTGACACCTTAGCGTGGAAGTCGCCTATGCCACCAATCCAGTACCACAAAATACTGTTTGAAGCTATTATTCATATCATATCATGTAAATCAAACTATTGTAATTACTGGCGGTTAAAAGAGAGGCCATTAGTTTTAATGCCAGGTTCTACCTCAGGGTCTACCTATTGCATTGCGAATCTAGCAGTAAATGTAAATAGAAGCAGTGATCTCGACGTTCATAAATGTTACTTTGAGACCTAACTTTTCATTCGGTAGCAACCAAAATCTACCGACAACCTAAGGTTTATCTTGCAACATCTGCCTGCAGCCTAAGGATTATCTTGCAAAATCTGCCTGCAACCTAAAGATTATCTTGCAACATCTGCCTGCAGCCTAAGGATTATCTCGCAAAATCTGCCTGCAACCTAAGGTTTATCTTGCAAAATCTGCCTGCAAGTTAAGGATTATCTTGCAAAATCTGCCTGCAACCTAAAGATTATCTTGCAACATCTGCCTGCAGCCTAAGGATTATCTCGCAAAATCTGCCTGCAACCTAAGGTTTATCTTGCAAAATCTGCCTGCAAGTTAAGGATTATCTTGCAAAATCTGCCTGCAACCTAAGGATTATCTTGCAAAATCTGCATGCAACCTAAGGATTATCTTACAATATCTGGTTGCAACTGTAAGGATTACCTTGCAGAGGGCTTTCCCTGAGCGCCCGGTAGACATTAGATAACTGGCAAAGATTTTGGAAGAAACTGGCTAGTTTGTCATTTAAGTCCAACACGATATGTATGGGAATCACGACGCGTTCAAAACGCATCAAAAGTCTAAAGTGTCACATCTTTGACAACTATTGGTCTATGCCTATGTACTCACACATGCACGGCTGCGTCTGCGCAAGCCGTAGACGCCCTTTGTTTTGGCACACTCGACCCAAGCGATAGGGATTTTATTCTCATGTATTTTTTTTTCTTTAAAGTTAATCCAAATAGGTTATGACATGAAATTTTGGTCTTTTATATAGTTATTGATGACTTTATTGGTTTGGTACCATGTTATGGCAGAAAATGAGGGCTAACGTAAATTCGGAGTAGTAGTAACCTGCTGAATGGCGATTAAAAATTGACATTAATGAAAAGAGGCTTTGGAATCTCAAAATTAGATGCTTCAGAACTTGTTCCTGGAAAAAGATTCAAGTTGAGCCTTGTTCTAAAGTGGGACGTTTGGACGCAATCAAAACCTAACGCTTTAATATTGAAATTTTGTTATTCCTAAATGCAAGCGCTCTTTAATTACCAAATAGGTAAGCCAAAGAAGTACTCTTTTTGGTACAATGTCTGAATAGTTAAATGCGTGGAAATTGTAGATAAATTGACTGACTGATAATTGACTGTTATATCTACACATGCATAAGCATCTTAACGTCCCTTTCTTGCAACCATAGTTCCTAACAGCTGCAAGTAGAGGATCTTAGAAGACCCTAACAGCTCACCTATGTACCGAATCCAACGGCAGAAGTAGTTATTCAAGTGCACCAGCCCGTAGAACTCCATTTGTAGCCGTACTTGTGCGTCTGTTGAAAATTTAGAGGGAAACATTGTTTGTTGTCGAGTACTCTGAACTTTTTGAGCGACAAAATAAACTTGTTTTCCAAATAACTACGGTGTCGGACGTCACTAGTGATCTTAACACGGTGTTGAGCTCCTTCGTGATAGGAGAGACTTCGCCTCCTTATGTATGTTCTATCGCCAGTACAATTGTCTGTGCTCTGAGGAATGCCCTCATCATTATTACCTTCTATCATCGCACCGCTCGCCATAGACAGGGTGTTCATCCTCACACTTTGCGTCCGGAGCGCTCACACATGGTTAGGTCCGATAGTGACTTTATTACGCGTACGCTTAGGTTGTGGAATGAGCACCATGCCTGGGTTTTCCCGAACTTTTAAAGTATGGGGTTCTTTAAAAGTGGTCTTAGAAAGTTTTTAAAGGCTCGGCAGTGAGAGTGCTGCACCTCTGGTGTTGCAAACATCCGTAGGCTGCAGTGAACACTTTCCATCAGGTATGCTTGTCTGCCACCTCAGTGGTACAAAAAAAACTATCTGAGATGGCTAGAGGTGAATGCTCTGGATTTGTGACGCTATGGTAAATGATATTTTCTTATCGCTGAATCTTCAGTCTTGGTGCCCTACTTATAAATTGGGTTAGTCTAAATCTAGACAGTCTACAATACATATAGACATTTTACCATACAGCCTCATATCAATCTATAAACACGCATTATATTGCTTTGTATGACTATTTGGGCTGCACACAATTTTGTGCTAGGCATGACCTGCGCAACAGTTTAGCTATTAAGCTAGGTAAACAGATTTGTGGTTGTACATGAGACTAATAGGAACCTTGTGGATTTTTTAAGTTTTTTTAAGTTTTCTTTTAGCGTGTTAGGAAAAAATATGAAAGTAAATTTTTACGATGCGCTCGCAGACTGTCACGAAAAACCGACACCATGAAGTTAGCTGATAAGTGTATCCATGACAACATATAAACACCCTGAAGTTAACTGTTAAGTGTTTCCATGACAACTTATAACTACATCCAAAGTAGTTTTCATTCTTTTGATGTTTTGTGTTTCTTACTTATTTATCATTCCTGTTACAAACAAACTGTTGTGGTATATGTGATGAAAACTATTTTTTTCGTATGGAAATTCCTAATGGATGCTAAGCCGGACTCCTAACGAGGTCATTTAAGTTGCCCTTCCTTCTGTCTATGGCCGTGAGTCTCGGGTGAGCAGCCCCAAGGCACCTTAAGACTTATTTAATAAACATACCTGTAGAAGCAAGGGATTACCCAGTCATTTCAGTTTGACTTAAGAGAGTTAGACTAAATGAGAGTTTGACCTGATGCTAAAAATAATAAATAATAATAATTGGGGGATATTCTTTTTTATCAAACTCAAATTAAGCTTTAAGCTTATAGTATATGATCTAGACGACCGATAAATATGCTTATATATTTCTAAATACATACATGTTGTACATAGGAAATACTCAAACTCCGAAACAAACATTTGCGGATTACACAAAAATTAGTTCCGATCTTGAATCAAACCCGAGGCCTCAGCGCAGCAGTCGCGAACACTAACACGTTCGCCATCGAGGCAGTCAAAATGGATGTTTAACTTTGGCGTATGTTTTGACTTCGTGCTAGTTATTATATACTGTTATTATTAAAGTCAAACATAGTGACCTTATGCAATATATTAGACTTTAATTTATATACTTTGTGGCATTTACATTTGCGAGCGTTTCCGTGCTTCGGAAGGCACGTTAATCGATTAGTCCTGGTTGTCAGTAAAATGGCAGTCGTTAAGTCAAGTTGAAGGCCTTATGGGCGGCTTGAAAAATGTCAACAGCAAGTAGCCACAAACTACGTCTGACTATATCAACACGGCAATGGGATCACCACCTATTCCGTGGGACAGGAATACACATGATGAGAAGTGGGCATCAAATATGACTCTACCACCCCTTTGGCGATAAGGCGTGATAAATAAATAAATAAAATAATTCAAATACTTCACAAAATCTATTATCATCATCATTATATAACCCTTCTCGGTTACATAAAATACCTACACCTTTAATCCGCTTCAGTGTTTCATTCGGTCAGACACTATTTTTACAAGTAATAGACATGACCTACGCAATTGTCTAGCTGTTAATCTAGGCGTAACCTTGTAGAGAGCGGTCGTCGACCCTACCTACCGAGCCAATGCTTTTGACCATGAATCTGTCGCTACAATATATATCCGCGCGTTAGTCTCGGTTGCAACTAAAGACTATATTTTGAAGGTCGACCAAATACTTGCTGTTTTGTTTCTACTTGCCTATAGCATTTTATTTGTGTCCTTTGAGAGTGCTGACACGCATTGAGATACGGGCAGCATCAAAAGTCGCATAGCAGGACGCTACATTCAAATATAAAAAAAAAACAGGACAAGTGCAAGTCAGACTCCCCACCGAGGGTTCCATAAAAATAGATTTTTTGTTTCATATACAGCTAAAACAATTTTTTTTTTGTTTTTTTTTAAAATAATGTGTTGCTTTTTTTACACATCGCGCGCTGACTAGCCCAAAGTTAGCTAATATAACCTTGTGTTACGGGATCTAAACGACGGATAAACATACATACATACATATTGTCACGCATTTATTCCCGAAGGGGTAAGCAGAGGTATACTATACGCCCACATTTCACCGTATGCATATTTGTGCCACGTAACAGGTGGTGAGCCCATAGCCGTGTTGAAATGGACAGGCGCAGGCTGTGGCGACCAGCTGTTGAAAATTTTCATGCCACCCATAAGGCCTTTAACCAGGCTTAACGATTGCCATTTTACTGGCAACCGCTCTCAAATGTAAATTCCACAAAGTGGTCACCCATCTAAGGGCCACCTATAGCGAATGTTGCTTAACGCAGTGATCGCTTACAGAACACTGAGTCAGCGGGGCCACGAGCCCTTCTGATAAACATACTTGTATATTTCTAAATACATACATATTATGCACAGGTTTGTTTACTAGTTTGATTTTACAAAGAAGAACAGTTATGCATGCATGTTCTACTTTTGAGGCTAAGTGTACTTCGCTAGTGTGCTGCATGGGCAGCAGGATGACTTTGTATGGAATTCCCAGCCCTGAAGAGAACTAGAGGGTCATGCTACCCATTAAACCACCACTTGGTTTGACACAGAATAAGCTATAGGTTAAAACTAATTGAATCGGGCGTTACATGGCGGAAATCCATCGTAGAACGATAATAAAGGAGGGGAGGAGGATCCCACCACACACCCTCGATTCGTCAATCCTAACGCACAACGGTCGAGGATAACCTCCACCAATTGTAACGGAGGAATGACGAACCGAACTTAAACCCTACCCTCCAGGTTGTCAAAAGTTTTGACAACCTGGAGGGTAGGGTTTCCTTTTGCCTCTCCTACATCCTTTTCCTTGAGGAGTTCGGTTCGTCATTCCTCCGTTACAATTGGTGGAGGTTATCCTCGACCGTTGTACGTTAGGATTGACGAATCGAGGGTGTGTGGTGGGATCCTCCTCCCCTCCTTTATTATCGTTCTATAGGTTAAGTCAATGTGATCTGTAGTATTTTAATATATTAAAATTCGATAATAGAACCATACTATAAGATATAAAAAAAGATAATATTTATGTGATTCACAAATGTTTGTTACGGGGTTTGGGTGTTTCCTATGTATAATATGTATGTATTTCGAGATATATAAGTATGTTTATCAGTCGTCTAGATCCAATAACACAAGCTACATTAGCTTACTTTGGGCTAGACGGCGGTGTGTTAAAAATGTCCTACAATATTTATTTATTTATTGTTTATTTATTATATAGTGTAACACTTTTCTTAATGGACATAACCTACACAATTGTCTAGTTATTAATCAAGTCATAACCTTGTAGAGTTGTGGTCGTTGACTCTCTCTACCACGTGATTGGTATATTACGTCTATTCAAAGAACACATTACAATTGCTTTTTTACTGGTTTGGCAGCGTCTCTACCGGTCACTGACTCTGACAAATTTGGGCGTTGTTTTTGTTAATTGATTATAAGGTTTATAGTTGTTGAAATAATTAATTTTTTTCCTAAGAATACATAAATAAACAAAATAAATAAATAAATCTAGGTCTCTATATAGAAGCTACGACGGAGGTGGGATAGGTATAAAGGGGCCTCTAAACCACGCACAGCCTAAACATTTAAAATGGAAACTTGAAATTTGGTGATTGTATACTTTAAGTCTTTAGATAAGCAATAAAAAGGACATTCCCGATATTTCCATGAAAATAGGAACTACACGGATGAAGCCGCACTATCAAATATAGGTACACACCTGAAATTTGGTGACAGTATTTATTAAGTATCTAACTTGAATCAGCACTAAGAAAGAAATACCCGGTATTCCCACGGGAACGGGAACTACGTGGGTAAAACCATACACAACTTAAAGTTTGGTGAACGTATTCTTTACGTACCTACGTTAGATAAGTACCAAGAAAGAATTCCCGGTATTCCCACGGGAATGTAATCTTACTAATATTATATATGTGAAAGTTTGTAAAGATTTCTATATTATTTGGACGTTTGTTGTTTAACCACACTTTGATGAATATCGGCATATAGGTAGATCATTTCCGAAAGTTGAGGCCCGCGGCTCCGCTCACGTGAAGTCGTACGCAAACAAAAAGATTTCCTCGCAAGAAAAAAAAATGTTTTCCCGGGATATAAAGTAAGTGTGTATTTATTCAGGAAATGTCTCGCACAGGATAATCAGTTGAAGTTCCGATTTCATTCAGTTTTTTGTTGATAAGCGAATATTTCAGAAGTTGTTTCATAAAAATAGCCTACGCGCCACCCTCTTTAACTAATGTCTCTTTCTTTGTCTGTTTCTCTTATGTGGCGCTAACGAATTTGCGCGGGTCAGCTAGTTTATAATATGTGTGTATTAAGAAATGTGTAACTATGTTTATTAATTGTCTAGATTTCATAGCACAAACTTAAACTAGCTTAGTTTGATTTAGATGGTGCTGTGTCTAAAAAGTGTCATTTTTCTTTTTGACCTGCCTTCATGAACCTTTTCTTTTCTGAAGTCTGCTTAAAAAAGTTTAACTAATATGAGTCTTTTAGCTCAGTTGCGATTGGCAGAAATCCAACATTGAAATCTCATAGTCAAAACATTGCTATTTTGATACAATTTTGTATAAAAAACGGAATGAACTTGAATTTATTTTTCTACAAATTCCTGTCTATTTGCTTAACAAAATATATCATAATATTTTACATCAATTTTACTACTCCAACTCTCAAAGTATTAACTAATCGATTTCCACGGTTTTGCTTGCATAAATTTAGTTGTGGAAGCGCTTGTGGCCCCGCTGACTCAGTATTCTGTAAAGGATCAATGCGTTAAGCAACATTCGCTATAGGTGGTCCTTGGATGGGTGACCACTTTGTGGAATTTACATTTGCGAGCGTTTCCGTTCTTCGGAAGGCACGTTAAGCCGTAGGTCCCGGTTGCCAGTAAAATGGCAGTCGTAAAGCCTGGTTGAAGGCCTATAAAAATATATTTATAAAGAAAGAAAAAAGTTCAACTACAGGTCCCCTGCACCTATCCATTTCAACATGGCAATGGGCTCATCACTTGTTACGTGGGACAAAAATGTATCCGGTAAAATGTGAGCGTATAGTATGCCTCTGCCTACCCCTTCGGGGATATGTTTGTGTGTATGTAGGTACATTTAGTTTCCATTAATTCATAGTCCTCTACTGTCGTTTCTATCCGGTTACTGCCTTTCCTGGGTTATGCTCCTGGGAGGCCAGCGAATACAATCCGAACTTAGTTTATAATCTCTTCTGACTGCCTCGGTGGCGCAGTGGTAGTGTATACGACCGCCGCGCTGAGGTCTTGGGTTCGATTCCCGGGTAGGAAAAAATTTCGTGTTATCCACAAATGTTTATTCCTGAGTTTGGGTATTTCCTATAATGTGTATGTATTAAGATAAATACAATTATGTTTATCAATTTAATAGACCCCATTACACAAGCTATTATTAGCTTACTTTGGGCTAGACGACGCCGCTGTGTAAAAAGGGCCCCACAATATTTATATACACTTCGATAAGTCTTTATGAAATAAGTCTGGTTACTTTCTTTAAACCGTTTTTAAATCTGAAGGTCCATTTCTTTCAGACGGTTTCTAAATCTTTCTGAAGACACGAATGCAACTCTAAAAAAAATCATCATCAAGTTTAAAGCGTTGAAGTAGGAAAGAAAAAAAGAAAACACATTTATAATATACATAAACATATATATATATATACATAATATACATATACATAAACATACAAAAAAACAAACAATACAAATATATTAAGTTAGACTTAGTCAGGTTTAAAACTAAAATAAACGTATCGCTACATTCTCACGGACTCAACTATACACAAAGTATTTGGCAAACGCGTCTCAAATTTCTAAGCGCGTGTGACCTACGCTAACACCGTCTCTATTCGGCAGGCATGCAACCTTGACTCTCCGGTCACCGACTCTACCAGTTATACTGGTGACGTCACCCAAAACTAGTCACCACACTAGGTATATTCTTAGAAATAGCGTCCGCTCAAATGTCCTGTAGTATTTTAAATTAGAACTTTATATTTTCAGTATTTTAGGAATTTGTTGGTAATGATCGCGCCGTTGGAATTAATTCCGTAACTTATTCAGAAAGATTGTATAAGTAAGAAAATTCAATAGAAAAAAATCTGTAATAGAAACAATTTGGAAAGGAATTAGTATGCTAACTTATTCTAAATTATTATTTTAAAGTGGAAACATTTTTGAGTCTCAAGCTGGACTCGAACCAAAAGACGCTGGTTCAAGTCCAGCCCGAGACTGAAAAATTTTTCCACTTTAATATCTGTAATTTTTTCTTTGCTAAAAATTACAAAAAAATCGTTTAAAATAGCAGACTCGGCACCCTGCTCTTCAACAGATAGTCAGCTCATTACCACTTTAAAGTGTTGACTCTGCTAGTTATGACAACTACTTTGGGTCTCTGACCCAAAGTAGTTGTCATAACTAGCAGACCCAAATAACCTCGTTTGGTTACGAATAACCCAACATTAAACAATGTTCACTAGTACCAGAAAAAGTTAATGCAATCTAGAATTTACGACATTTCTGTGCTATTTTAGCATTATTAACCCACATAACATAGGAAACCCCTACTTTTTCAAAATAAACTGAAGATTAAAACGCTAATTACTTGTTTTTATGTTATATATTTAGGCAAATATCAAAAAAACCGTTAACTCGAATAATTTATCGATAACCGTTTGCATAGTTCCTCTGCACTAAACGTCACCTAACTAGGGGTCTATTACTTAGGTAGCCTTAGCGCGGTGAAACAGAACTTAAGTTAGGGGATGATTTTAAGGGACCCTTAAAATAAGGGAACCTTACTTAGGTGACCGTTAAGGGGCTATTGGTGAAAACGGGCACGAGTCTCCTAATTTCCAATAGAAAACCGTTCTAATTCTATTCTGTAGCTGTTCTATTGCGATTAGTTCAAAACTAGGTAGTCTACTAAAACTATTAAATATTTCACAATCACACTTGTCAAGCTGCAGAATAGAGAGAAAATAGCTGTTGTAAGCTATCAAAATATTAATATATTCTATCTTCACGCTGTATCCCTGACGGGGTAGTCAGAGAGGACAGATCGCCAGGCTTCGCGATCCATGCATACTTCTTTTGCTTCTTCGAGATTCATCAATCGCTTCATACACGCATGTCTGGGTGTCCGAGTACTTTTGACTTTTCCGTTTTTGAGCAATCTGCTCACGTGGTCTTCATATGTAAGTCTCGGCCTACCCTGACCTCTTCTACCCTCTGCTTTCGCACAATATATATTCTTCGTCAATCGTTCCTCACTCATTCGTTGGACGTGTCCAAAAACCAACGGAGCACGCCCTTTTCCAGCTTAACGCTGACACTTTCATTCAAACCTGCCATATTGCGTATCACTTCGTTACGTATTCGGTCGGCCAGTGATCGCATCTCCACAGAATTCAATTTACTTTCATGCATCTGCTGACATACCCAGGTTTCGCTATATATACTATATATACATATATACTATATATACCCATATATACTACCAAAAATTAAAATTAAGAGCTACTTACAGGCGCTACACGTGTTAATAACATTCTATCGGCCGTCCGATAGAATTCTATTGTAGCGCCATTGTAATAGTAGACTACGAATACTGACAATTTTTTCTGCCTGTCTGACGCGATTGAATTAGTAGACTTGACCCCCTGGTGGTTAGTCGTATTGTCGTGTTGAAATAGACAAACAAAGGTTGTGGCGACCTGCGATTGCAATTTTTCAAACTGTTCATAAGGCCTTCAATTTGGCTTTGATATTGCTGGCAACCGGGACCCAACAACTTAACGTGCCTTCTGAATTACGGAAACACTGCTCAATAAAAATGCTACAAAGCGATTACCCATCCAAGTACCAGTTACATATATTATTTTTATTTAAACCGGTAACTTTTTTCACTTGGTACTTTTTGGCAGCTCACTTCGATTCTTAGGTCCTAAGGTAGGGTTCTATTTTCATTCATAATTTTAGTGGGTTGGAGAATTCTGACCCCTAAATATATCGCAATGAAACAATAAAAGTTACACAGACCCTAAGGTCATCTACAACGTACTTAGAACAATGACTCGAATTCACTCATTATTATATTCTAATCGCGAATCGCATAAATACTTCTAATACGACAATGCTATAAACAGCGTATTAAATGGAAGGATTATGGGTTACGTGATTTTAATTTTGATATCATTCCATTCCATACATTCCAAATCGTGCTGGACGCGAGAAATGAAGAAAATAGAAAAACTAGTTTATTTATTTATCTATCACGCCTTATCGCCGAAGGGGTGGCAGAGGTATACATATTGTATGCCCACTTTTCACCGTGTGTATTCTTGTCCCACGTATAGGTATACCGTACGTATAGGTGGTGAGCCCATTGCCGTGTTGAAATAGACAGACGCAAGTTGTGGCTACCTGCCACCTCATATTCTCAGCAATTTTATTCCCAGTATTCTATCAACTACTCATTTCCGAGGATAGCGCTACGAGTCCATGAACCGACAAAGTTTCCGCTGCGTGAGAGCTTACCTTGGCCTATCCTTGACCCTGTACGGTCAATAGTGTACCGTTCGTGCCACTCCTACGCCGATCCCGGACGGCTATTGTTAACAGCTAAACCACAGATAATATTATAAAGCTGAAAAGTTTGTTTGTTTGGTTGAACGCGCTAATCTCAGGAACTACTGGTCAGATTTGAAAAAATATTTTTGTGTTAAATAGCCCGTTTATCTAGGAAGGCTATAGGTGATATATCATGATGCTACTACCCTGGAGAGCGGAGCAGTAGCCATAAATGTCGACAAAACGGGCAATTTTTATGCATTTTTGTAGAATTTATAAGCGACGGGATTAAATAGGTGTGACAGGAGTTCGAAGTATGTCACGGGCGAAGCGCGGGTCACCTAGTAATATAATATAGCTAAACGCTCTAGAACTGATTGTGGGGCGTGCTGACTACCTACCTATAACGAGAGACATTTTAATAAACATTAATAGCGATAATTCTCGATTGTATTTCAAACCCCCCTTTAAATTATAGTATCTTTTTTATTGTCTTGGTGGGGTAAGTGGTTGTGCACGCTATTGTCGGGTTCGGTTCGATCCGAGGTCTGATTCACGTACAGCAGTGGACTGCAAGTTGCTGCTTTGATACCAATCTAAAGTCTTATGACAATCTGTACAAAGGTTAAGCATTGAATTCACTTATAACCTTATTATAAAATTGCAATTATTGGGTAAATTGAAAATTATTGGAAGCTACTTTTAGACTTTACTAGCAATCGCATCGAAATTAATCAAAAGATAATTTGAGGGAGTTAGACAAAGAACGTAACGCCTTTTCCCCCTTTTGCAAAGCGGGACACCTGGAAAGCTACTATTGTTTAATTGGGAGTAATCCCACCCGCATTTCCATTACCGTGACTCCTGTAAAAAATCAAATCTACAGCAATGACCAAGACCACAAAAGTTACACGTCAAGTCCCAGGAGAAGTTAGAATGTCTTGGAACCCGCAACGAAATTAATCAGATGATCATCATCATCCGAGCGTCTGTCCCAGTTGCGTCTCGCGACGCCCGGGGTCCGCTTTCCTACATTTTCTCCTCCACTTCGCACGGTCGTCGGCATCCCCTGTGGTGAGACCATTGGCACGCATGTCATCCCTTACGACGTCAAGCCTGCACTTCTTGGGTCCTCCCCTCTTACCGGGACCCGGCGGGGCTGACATGGCCAGACATTTGTTACCTACGTAGCCCGGCGGTTGCCGCAAGACACCTGGAAAGCTACTATTGTTTAATTGGTAGTAATCCCACCCGCATTTCCATTACCGTGACTCCTGTAAAAAATCAAATCTACAGCAATGACCAAGACCACAAAAGTTACACGTCAAGTCCCAGGAGAAGTTAGAATGTCTTGGAACCCGCAACGAAATTAATCAGATGATAATTTATGAAAGTTGGAAAGAGATCGTGACGCCTCTTCCCTCCTATGCGAGCGGGAGACCTGGAAAGCAACTAGGTGTAAATCCTATAGAAAAAGGAAAGAACCACGGTAATAATATGCTACGTGTCCTATGTGAGCTATGTTTTATTCTAGTAAAATGTATGGCAGAATCGTTTAAAAGCACCTGGAAAGTAACTGTCAATAGTGTCAGTCTTGTACACTGTGATAGCTTTCCGTCAGGCGGGAGACATTTTTAGCTAATTTGCTGAATAGAATAGAATAGAATCTTTATTTGCTTGAAATATGGTAATTTACAGAGATCTTACAACATTTCTTAACAAAGCTCTTCATACTTCGCCTACTTGTTTCGGCATGCAAATATTAACACAATAAAATAAAATCTAATTAATTGGCCATAACAGTCAGTAATATTAAATTTTGATCATAAAGCAATAGTAACGTTCAATTTTAAGGCATGAAATACAAGTCAGAATTATACTACACTCTTAAGTACTATGTCATGATTTTAATGATTTTCATAATTTTTCCAATATTACAATCCCATTCGATGTCAAAGTAATCAGAAGTTCCAGAAGTCAAAATAATTAGACATTTCAAAAGTCAAAGTACCTAATCATAAATGTCAAAAACCTTAAAATAATAATGCAATTAGAAATTTTTTGTGTCAGAATTTTACTTAAAATAATTAGACAATGTCAATGAAGTGCCATTCTCATATTGGTTTTATAATTCAGAAAATCATGCATCGTGTAAAAACAATTCCTAATAAGCCATACTTGCAATTGATTTTTAAATGGTGCAGGCGGCAATTCTCTTATTTCCTTGATTGGATTTAATTGTGTTGAAAATTTTTATCGCCATAATATAGCAGTTATTTTGGCAATAGGTTGTGTTTGAAGAAATGCATTGCTGCCTTAAAAATTCCTTCGATTGTTTGTCAGCTCAGCCCGGACACTGGCGAAACTGCGGTCCCTAATCCGCAAAGCTACAATCAAGCAAAAAAAAAAGAAAAGATGTCCTTTTGACGTATTAAATAATATTTAAAAAAATATCGTTAACAGAACAAGTTACATGTACGAAGTCTTTTCATTTGCAATGTCTAACATGTAGGTACTATTAACGTTTTTAAAGTTCGCAAAATATCATACATTCACTAAGCCAGGCGCCGGCGCAACGGCCGCGCGAAGGCCATTCCTCATTATTTATGTAAAATTAGTTGTATTCTGTAAACAAGGAACGGAAACTACGTAGATCATTTGTTATAAACACTTATATCATATCACGGGGACTGTTAATCATGGTACAAGCAAAGATCTTAGTAACATTTTTATTTTTAACGTGTGGAAATCCCCTCGGATGTCATGCCGGACTCAAACTGGCTAAAACCACATGGACACGGGGACTGTTAATCATGGTACAAGCAAAGATCTTAGTAACATTTTTATTTTTAACGTGTGGAAATCCCCTCGGATGTCATGCCGGACTCAAACTGGCTAAAACCACATGGTCCCCGCCTAACTGTCTACTGCCGGACTCCTCGGAAAGATGTCACAGTGCTCCCGGCAGACTTTGGCTACCACAGTGGCTTCATCTAGGGTTCGGGTGTTATCCCGCTTCTTTGAGAGTTGGTTTGGGTACTACCCCGCTTCTTGGAGCATGAGGCGTGCGTGAAATTTTCACGTCATGCCCACGTCTTGGGCCTACTTCTGTAAGGACGGTGAGCAGCCCACACGCCGTTTTAGGTACTTGATATATTTTAGGTGATTTCCGCTATTATCTTTGGAGCTCCTTACTTACAAGTAATGCAGCTGCTGTCTGACTGACGAGGCTACCCTTAAGAAAATTGGGAAGTTAAAAAGTACTCATATCCTAATATGCCGTAAAAGTCATTTAAAATGCACCCTATCTCAAGGTTAAGATGTAGGAAGTAAACGAAAAATAATGCTCAGATGAAGAAAATTACATTTACTATTACATTATATTTATTTATCTATCACGCTTTATCCCCGAAGGGGTGGCAGTGGCATACATATTGTATGCCCACTTTTCACCATGTGTATTCCTGTCCCAAATAATAGGTGGTGAGCCTATTGCCGTGTTGAAATAGACAGACGCAAGTTGTGGCTACCTGCTGTTGGAATTATTCAAGCCCCCATAAGGCCTTCAACTTGGCTTAACGACTGCCATGTTACTGTCAACCAGGACCAACGACTTAACGTTCCTTCCGAAGCACGAAAACGTTGGCAAATTTAAATGTCACAAAATGGTCACCCATCCGTGACCACCGTGACACGTGAGCGAAAGTTCCTAAACGCAGTGATCGCATACAAAAGGCTGAGTCAGCGGGGCCACAAGCAATTCAAACTAAATAGGTAGGCTAGAGTAATAATATTTATCTATCGCCATTTGCAAACGTCATCTGCTAAATGTAGTCTAAACATAAACACTTGCTTTTAATGACTAGACTGTAATTAAAAGTAAGTAGTTATACTTGTAAATAAATCTAATGTATGAAAGTTAAGATAGTAATATCTGGGCTTGGTTAACTGCGCGTTAGTCGAACTGATCTAGGCTATATCCTTAGAACCCTATTATTATTTGTTCTGAGGCGAAACCGCTGACACACAACTTATTATCGCCTAAATAGCCCAAGATTCCTTTCCTTACTAATGTTATAAGAAAAAGCGGCCAAGTGCGAGTCGGACTCGCCCATGAAGCCTTCCGAAGCAGCAAGTAAAATCATTTAAAAGTTCTTGTATTTCGTTGTAACTTTCGGCTTTCAACTTGGCTTAATGACTGCCAATAAAATGGCAGTCATTAAGCCAAGTTGAAGGCCTTATGGGCGGCTTAAAAAAATTAACAGCGGGTTGCCACAGCCTGTGCCTGTCCATTTCAACACGGCAATGGGCTCACCACCTGTTACGTGGGACAAAATTGCAAACGGTGAAATGTGGGCGTTTAATATGCTTCTGCCTACCCCTTCGGGGATAAAGGCGTGATAATATGTATGTATAATCATAATCATTATTTAGCACACAAAACCACAGCGTCATCTGATAAGATAGTATTGACATGTCGAAAATCTCACGAATTCTATAATAAGAGTCGAACCGACTATACAACATGGTCTTCCTCACGGTCTTAACCTAACCTATTCGTTTAGCACTAAAGCCTACCAGAAAATACGTTAGGTGTTTATAATTAAAACTACACAATTTTTTTTTTATTAATTGGAAAAAGACAATTCGATTCGAGACGGGGATTGAACCCGTGGCCTTTGCCTAACCATTATACTATACTATTTATACTATACTAACCTAACCTAACCTAACCTAACCATTATACCACCAAATATGTATAATTATACCAAATAATTAGGTACCTGCCTACCCCAACTCGTTTCACTTTAAGTCTCTAGTAATAAAAATACAAAACTAGTGTTAGGATAGGTGTCAATGGCCGGTAGATTGTCAAGGTTAGCGCGCCGGACGTTGCCGTAGGTTAGTACCTACTGTCTGATGCATAGATTTATGAGATCTACAACAAGCTAGAATTTAATTTGTGAGCATGTGTGTGTTTGACATTTAAAAATATACATGAGAAGTGTGTCAATCCATTAGTCTTGCTGGGTTCCGTAAGTTTTTAGGGTAAACTGTTTTGAATTGGATTTGCGCCTTGTTTTAGCATTCTATTTTTTTTTTGAAATGCTAGTTTGCTTGTTTTATTCATCTACAACACAGTTAAATAAATTATTGGTGCTAAGTAAAAGGGTACACCCATTTTATCCCATCGTTTATTCATTTGACAATAATGTATAAGAATTTACCCGATTTGTTGACAAATATGATTACTGCTCCGCTTGTTTCGACAAAAGCGTAATAATATATAGCCTATGGCGTCAATGGCGTTTCTCCATAAATGGGCTATCCAACACATAAAATATAATTTCTAACCAGTACTTTCTAAGATTAACGCTTTCAACCAATAAAATAAACAAACTCTTCAGGTTAAATATTAATTAAATAAAAGACGTAAAGCAGTATCTAAGTAATTCTACTAATATTATTAACGTGAAAATTTGTAATAATGTATTGATTTAGGTTTATTACTCTTGGCAAAAAACCACATATTACGTGGGACAGGAATACACATGTTGAAAAGTGGGCATACAATATGTATGTCTCTGTCACCCCTTCGGGGATAAGGTTTGATGGATAATTGATGTAGGTTTATTACTCATTTACGCAAAAAATAGAATGGGTTTTTACAAATCTTTACGATAATATAGCTTACACATAAAATAACACATAGGCTACTTTTTATACCAGGAATAAGTTCCTGTGGGAAACGGGAATAGGTAAACTTTACCACGCGGGCATCATCTAGTAACAAATAAAATTTCATCCTATTGTCATCCATCAATTTATAAAAGTTAGTTAAAAATCATAACCGGTACCATAAGGTTTTCTTGCACAAGTACTACGGACCCCTAAAATACATATGCAACAGTATTTTTGTATGAGTAATATCTATATACTGTTAATTTATTTTGATGTGTGTCTGCGCGTGTGGGCTATGATGTATAAGAATGTGAGTATATTTTTCTAGTTCCGGAAGAATGTCATTATGTGGAATTGAAATTCCATTCCATATAATGACATTGCTGAATAATGTTCTAGGGATTGAATTATTATATAAAATAGATATAAGGAAAAAAAAAACAATCGAACACATAACTTCCTCGTATTTGAAAGTCGGCAAAAAAATATTTATTTCAATGTTTAAGGGTGCGTTGGTAGAAATAATTAAAAACAATTTTGAAAAGCAATTAGTATGCTAACTTTTTCTAAATTTTCCTAATGTTTAGGCAGGTGTCATCACAAATCGAATGATTATAGATGCAATTCTATACATTCGTACCGTGCAACTTTGCTAAGTGCCGGTAGATGGCACCTTAAATCGCCTTAAGACGTAAAGATGTGGATTAATTCGTCAGTTGCGAGCAGGTCACGGTGGTGTAGTTGGTAACGCGTCTGGTGCGTTGAACCAGAAGACGCTGGTTCGAGTCCAGCTCGTGACTGAAATTTTATTCCACTTTAAATTTAGAAATAACTTAACTTACACTTGGTCCTATCCCCTCCTTTCCGTTCCTGAACAACACAGGCGGGGCAGAGATGTCATCCTCACACAGGTGGACAGTGGACACAATCATGCCCAGAACCGAAAGATTGCGCAAGTCTTTCTTGTGTCGCACCATAAATACGGAAATCTCAACCAACGCACGTGTTTCCCTCTTCTAACAAAACTGGGTGCTTTAAGAGAAGCGTAAAAGCACTTAGACAAAGAAGAATATGGGATGACATGTGATGAAATTTTACTATAGATATACCTTTTTGAATATAAAGTTCCAACCTTCTTTGAATATAAAGTGCCTTCCGAAGCACGGAAACACTCGTGATTAGAAATGCCATAAAGCGGTCACTCGTTCGAAGACTAGCCCTAGCGACAGTTACTTAACACATTGATCGTTTACACAACACATCGTTTATCATTAAAAGATTGTTTGTTTGGTTGAACGCGCGAAAATGGTCAGATTAGAAAATAGTAGGGGATGAAGAGTAGAAGCGTGCACGTCGCCATCCCTGCCAGCTACGGCTGCAATTCTACTCCAACACGAGTGCCACCAGGGCAATTACTGCTAGGGCGTGCCCCCGAGGCGACGCGCACCAGTTCGTCCCCGCTGGTGCGAAAAGTGTGAGCCAGAGCGGCGTAGGGTACCGCCACCCTACACGCGTGGCCCGACACGGCGGGACGTGGAGGATGGAGTGCAGGGTAGCTGCGTGGAATGTTAGGGGAGGAATGACAGATAAGATGAATGAGTTGATGGATGTTATGAATGAGAGAAAGTTAGATGCAGTGTGCTTGACAGAGACCAAGCGCAAGGGCAGCGAAGTCTTGGGGCTCCCGGGTGGGATGCTCGCGCTTTGGTCTGGAGTACCAGAGAGCGAGCATGGCAGTCGGGGTGTTGGAATTTTGCTGTCCTCGCGATTGGCCTCCGGTATGTATGAGTACAAACTGGTAGGTCCTAGAATCCTCTGGATCCGTGTAAAACTTGGTTTTGGATTGACGAAGAATATATATTGTTCAAAAGTAGAGGGTAGAAGGAGTCAGGGTAGGCCGAGACTTACATATGAAGACCACGTGAGCAGATTGCTCAAAAACGGAAAGGTCAAAAGCACTCGGATACCCAGACGTGCGTGTATGAAGCGATTGATGAATCTCGAAGAAGCGAAAGAAGTATGTATGTATAGTTAGATTAGAAAAAATATTTTTGTGTTAGATAGCCCATTTATCGAGGAAGGCTATAGATTAAATATTTCACACGCTACTACCCTGGAGAGCGGAGCAGTAGTCATAAACGTCGACAAATCGGGCAAATTTTTATGCATTGTTGTAGAATTTTTAAGCGACGGGATTAAATAGGTGCGAACGGGAGTTCGAACTATGGCACGGGCGAAGCCGTGGGGGATCAACTAGAAAATTATAAAATTACTGGGCCCTGGTTCGATTCCCGGGTCGGAAAAAATATTTGTGTGATTCACTAATGTTTGCTTCAGAGTTTTGATGACTTCTATATATAATTATGTATGTAACACGTAAGTATATTTATCCATTAGCACAAGTTTAAAGCTTAGTTTGGCTAGATGGCGTTGTGTGAAATGTGTCCAACAATATTCATTTTTTTAATAATTCAATACATGATTTTAACTTATAAACATATATATATATGTGTGTATAGTAGAATATATACATATCGTGCATATACATTATAAGTAATAAAGCAACTAATACGTTGAGACTTGAACAAATTTAGTGGCACGTCCAAGGCAAAGAGTTCGATAACATTACCAAGGTTAAAATCGTGTATTACCTACACTCGGCGTGTCTTTGTTTTGGTCTAGTGAACCTTTTGAACGATTTGCTTTTAAATTATGCATTTTATCTTCGGTTAGTAGTTAGCTTGGAATAGAGACTTGGCGGGGGCTGATACGTCATTTTATGACAACAAACATGGACTGCTGCTTTACATATCTTATAATACCTTTTATATTTTTTCTTTTTTTAGATAACTAATTGTATCGGGCGTTACACTGCGGAAATCCATCGTAGAAAAGGGAAGTAATACGAGGAGGGAATAAGGGGAGGATCCCGCCCACGGAGGACAGAAAGAACTGTTTTTCTCTACTCCGTGATCCCACCACACACCTTCAATTTGTCATTCCTAACGCACAACGGTCAAGAATAACCTATTCTAATTGTAGAGGAGGAATGACGAACCGAACTTCTCAAGGAAAGGGATGTAGGATAGGTAACCTTACCCTCCAGACATACATACATACATATTGTTACGCCTTTATCCCCGAAGGGGTAGGCAGAGGCAAATTAAACGCCCACATTTCACCGCATGCATTTTTGTCCCACGTAACAGATGGTGAGCCCATTGCCGTGTTGAAATAGACAGACGCAGGCTGCGGCGACCTGAATTTTTTTTAAGCCGCCCATAAGGCCTTTAACTTTGCTTAACGACTGCCATTTTATTGGCAACCGGGACCAACGTCTTAACGTGCCTTCCGAAGCACCAAGTTGTCAAAAATGTGCAATACTCCGCTTTACAAAGCTTTGACTTTAGTGTTTCATTATATGCTGATAAGTATAAGTAAAGAATAGCTGATAAACATATAACATATTCCTAAATAATACATAACATACATAACGTATATGTATAGTAAATGCAAAGTCAAAGGTCGATATTATGCAGTCTCTTCGCGGAATGACTGGTTTATCCAGGTTTGACCAAAGTCTCCGGGCCTCGAGAGTACTCGACCGATTTTATTAGGTTGGATTATGTTAAAATTGCGAACCCCTATGCTATAGCTGAATTTTATTTGTAAAATAGTATGAAGCGCTCGTGGCTCTGCGGTCTTAGGTCCGTATTCCAGAATGATTCTCAATACTCAATCAACGCTTGAGGTTACATTTTGCCTTATAAAATCTAGTATTCTGTAAACGATCGCTGAGTTATGCTACTTTCACTATGGCTGTTCCTCGGATGGGTGACCACTTTTTGGCATTTATATTTGCGAGCGTTTCCGTGCTTCGGAAGGCACGTTAAGCCGTTGGTCCTGGTTGCCATTGCATTAATATTTCAACACGGCAATGGGCTCACCACCTATTACGTGGGACAGGAATACACATGGTGAACAGTGGGCATATAATATGTCCCCTTAGGGGAAAAGGCGTGATAGATAAATAAATACATAAATATAAACTCTTAAACAAACATTTGCGTGTCGCACAAATATGTATACTAAGACTCGATCTCAAGAGCTACAGCAATCACTTTGCCAACATGACTGACAAAGTTTAAATTTATTCAACTTAAAACAATTCAATATTTTAAGAAACTACTTTACTGAATGTCTACCATCACGCTGTGTCCCGGTAGGGTAATCAGAGAGAACAGATTGCTAGGCTTTATGATCTCGCTACTGTATCTATCCTCTACTTTCGCACAATAAACCGTTCTTCGTCAATTGTTTCTTACTCTTTCATTGAACCTATGCAAGTATTGAAACAATTTCTCGACACTACCAATATAGCACTAAATTTAAACAAATATCACCGTCCATGCGTCGGCTTGCTCACATCTACAAACAAGTTCATTGGCTAACCACAAGGCTAATAGTTTTCGATTTTTATACCCTAAAGTTTAGAAAAGTGTTATAAAAAAGCTCAGTCTGCCCGTCCGTCTATCTGTACGCATCCATTTCTCAGGAACCATAAGAGATGGAGACAAACGGGTTGCAGCAATAGATTCAGAACACCATGAATACGTGCATAGGCGATTTTGAAATTTATACCACTTCGGTTTTCGGTTATGAAACTGGTTTCGGTTTAGAAGTTGTCTGATTCCTTGGCGCATTATTTGCTGAAGTAAAACTTCTTTATCGACGTTGAGAGAATTGTTTTAGCTGTAAAAAATATCGTCACGTTTTTCGGTTACGCGCCATGTTGATTTGAAGTGAAACTTAAAATAAATAAATATCCATCATGCCTTATCCCCGAAGGGGTGGCAGAGGCATATTATATGCCCACTTTTCACCGTGTGGATTCTTGTCCCACGTAATAGGTGGTGAGCCCATTGCCGTGTTGCAATAGACAGACGCAGGTTGTGGCGACCTGCTGTTGAAGGTTTTCAACCCGCCCATAACGCCTTTAACCAGGCTTAACGACTGCCATTTTATTGGCAACCGGGACCATCGGCTTAACGTGCCTTCCGAAGCACGGAAACGCTCGCAAATATAAATGCCCCAAAGTGGTCACCCATCCAAGGACCAGCCATAGAGAAAGTTGCGTAACTCAGTGATCGTTTACAGAAAACTGAGACCGCGGGGCCACGAGCGCTTCTGTATCATGAGTGAAACTTCGAAATCTTATAAATAAATAAATAAATATCCATCACGCCTTATCCCCGAAGGGGTGGCAGAGGCATATTATATGCCCACTTTTCACCGTGTGGATTCCTGTCCCACGTAATAGGTGGTGAGCCCATTGCCGTGTTGCAATAGACAGACGCAGGTTGTGGCGACCTGCTGTTGACGGTTTTCAAGAAATCTTATAGCTGTAAAAAAATGTCGTAAAGAAGTTTCACTCCTTACCTGTGGTAAGTATGACGACAGTTTGTTTATCTGTCACGCCATTATCCCCGAAGGGGTTACATAGGCATGTTATACGCCTACATTTCACCGTGTGCATTATTATTCGACGTATCAGGGGGCCGAGTCTACTATTGACAAGCCGTAGAACAGAACCAGAATCGCTGTTTTTAGCCGTCATAATGTTAGTTGACTATCAAAAATACAACTGACTAGCGGCCACTGACGCGGTAGGTGTTAGTAGAATTCTGTCGGCCGACCGATAGAAGTCTATTGAAGTACGATTGTATTAGTAGACTACGAAAAACTGACAAAATTGTACTGGTGGCTTTCTATTGAGCGACGATTATGACGCGATTGTATATGTAGACTTGACCCCCAGGTGGTGAGCCAATTGCCTTGTTGAAATGCATAAGCATAGGCTGTGGCGACCTACTTGGCTTAATAATTGCCATGTAACTGCCATACAACCGGAATGAACGGCGTAAGGTGCCGTCCGAACCCGAAATCGCTCGTAAATGGAAATACCAAAAAACGGACACCCATCCGAGTATCAGTCGTAATGAACACTGCGAGAGCGGGGCTACGAGAGCTTTTATTCTAACGTCAATTGCTCCCAACAATATCGGAAGTTAGTTAGTGAGTCACATTCATCATTTAGTTTTAATGACGTATGTGACTAACTAAAAGACGTTGTCTTACTGTATTCACGGTTACAACCAACTCTACTTGAAGTTGGAGCCTGGATAATAAGAGAGGGTAAATACTGTTGAATTGGAGCCCTGGCCAATTCAACAGTATTTCCCCTGTCTTATTTTCCAGGGTTCTTCAAGCGGAGCGTGAAGAGGCACATCATTGGGCTGCCAACTTGAGAGCCACTGTTAATAGTCCTGTGGATTGTGACAGTGACTTTCAATTCGCTAGATGTCGCCATGGCTATCCATCAGACGGGCGGCGTCACTTTGGAAACCTAAAAATATAAATTAAAGATGAAGAGAGAAGAGATATAACATTAAAACTGCGCCATTGCTGATAATACTAAACAAAAATTACCATAAATCCTGTCTCCTTGAACCATAGCAGTACGTTGCCCCGTGACGTCTACTGTCGTCGCACGAGTCATACGCCATTTGCAATTCTATTCCGCGGTAGATCAAGATTTATTGTCTCGGCTTTTGTTGTATTTGTCGTACACAACAGAGCAGGTAAACAATAGTATTTCAATAGTTATGAATATCTTTTCATTTCAAATCATTTCAAGAGGCTGCAGTCTGACCTCGTATGCCAGACAGGGTCTTAGATCTTAATGAGGAAGGCAACCTCGTGTAGATAGTATCATCTTGGATCAGTATGCTAAGGAAAGATTATAGAACCGGTTTGGAGATAAAAGAATTTGTTCAAATTTCATGTAGGTACATGAAACTAATTCGATAATGAGTGCAAATTTCTATAATTCTCGCTTTGTTGGACTTTTTTCCGTAAAGGAAATCTTATCTTATATATAAATCACTTGAATTGGTTCCAAAAAGGTAAAATCACGTATCAAGCATCAAACCGCCAATAAAATCATAACGATTACCCGTTGAGGTCCTTCCGCCGGATCTTGGGAGCCGACGATATGTTCCGAGACGGTAATCATAAGCCGTCTGCAAAGTTCAAAATAGTACAACTGATATTTACTTACAAATAATATAAGGAAAACCTTCCGAAAAAATGTTTTTTTGGGAAATAGCTTTTGCAAAATGTCTTTGACTAGGAAGTCGTACAGGCGTATATATGCCTCTGCTTACCCCTTCCTGGATAAGTAAGAATGACATACATACATATTGTCACGCCTTTATCCCCGTAGAGGTAGGCAGAGGCATAGTATACGCCCACCATTACACCGTACGTTAGTTACGTTAACGTTTTAGTCCCATGTAACAGGTGGTGAACCCATTGCCGTGTTGAAATGCTGTTAAAATTTTTCAAGCCGCCCATAAGGCCTTCAATGGAGCTTAACCACTGCCATGTTACTGGCAACCGAGACCAACGGCTTAACGTACTTCCGAAGCAAGGAAACGCTCGCAAATGTAAATTCCAAAAAGTGGTCACCCATCCAAGGACCAGCTATATCAAAAGTGTTTCAACGCAGTGATCATTTACAGAACACTGAGTCTCTGAATGAAGAATGAATCATATAAGAAGTATGGTTTCAAAAGTATCCGCAAAAATGTACATAAGAAAACCTATGTTGAAAATAACTGGTTAAAACTAGTTGAAATTTCAGTGTTTAACAGGTGTTTATATACAAACAAACATAAACTAGTAGTTACCAGTTTGAGGCAGTTTTCTCGCTCATGCGAGTACAAACGCGCATTTGCCCACGAAAATATAAAATTGCATTAGTTCATTAAACTTGCCGCAGTAGATAAACACTTCACATAGGTATGTGGGGTTTGAACTCATCTCTACTGGATGAGGCACAGTTCATACACTGCAGGCCACAAAAAAGGCATACTTGAAAAATTTGACGATTATTAATTTTTAGCTTCTGTACCTTATAAAGCAATATCGGAACTATCTTTCCTACAAAAACATCTTTCCTACAAACTGAAACTTTTTTAACAGAAGATGTGTATTAAATTTCTTTTACATCTCTCATATTCGGTAAGTAGGTCCTTATTACTCCTAAATGGGGCTTGTATGTGACCAATTCGCACTCTAGGGTAATAATGTAGCTAGAAAAGCCCTGGGGCGCTAAGTAAGTAAAAAAAAACTTCACTCTTTCAAAAAGTTCGCGTACATCTAACCATCATACTGGCAATAGATATCATGCATTCAGCCCAATGACAAAAGACGTCGCTTTGCTATTCAGCCTTGTCTTCGTATGAGTATAATAGTCATCAATTTTAAATATCGAACGGGGAAGCTCAATTTCGTTCTTGAAAAAAATAATTAATGCCGGTATTTTTCTACTTACCTCACAATCGAGATGTAAAGCAGGGTAGTTAGCTCGGGTGTAAGCATCTATTGCACCCTCGACCTATAGACGCCCTCGCTGCGCTCGTGCGCCTAAATATCTCGGGCTGCAATTGATGCCTTACAGCCCTTGGCTACTAATCTACTATTTTTACAGCAGTAGTGGGTTAGGTGCCTCTTTAATTTTCACAACTTCCAGCATCAATATATATAAAAATCAATGCCACTTTTCGTTGTAATTTTATAACTCAAGAATGGGCTCACCTATCCAAAAATGTTTAGGCTTTGTTTGGACTATTTAGTAGATGGTTTATGTGAAGTTTGCACAAAATCGGTCGAGCGGTTCTTCATTTAAGTGGCGTTAACGAAGTTGCGTGGGTCAGTTAGTCCCTAATATAATACATCACCAATGGGAAGCATCAATCACATACCCACAGTTTATTAACCCATTTCTTCATATCAGTTATAAAATCAACGAAGAGGGGTACAAATTCGAATCCCTAAACAAAGGATACGTTATTAAGATGGCACTGGATTTTACAGGAGGTATAGGTGCCTTAATATATCTTAATGTCTACTAGTGCAGTTTGCAAAAAACAGCTCTTGCTAGACATAAAAATAAGATGATTATAATCTTTATACATTTTACTTGGAATCGGAATTTTTGGTTCCAGTATCTGCTAACGGACGGGGTGACGACGCTGGCGCCCCCAAAAAACAAAGCCAAACGATAGCTGCTCCAGTTAGTACTAGGAAACAACTGGATATACATTAAAATGCAGAGGGAGAGGATATTTTTCAGTTAACTCATATACCATTAGCATACTACACCTCAGACGCATTATCTGACAGGCCTTATGCATTAAAACATGTCGACTGACAGACAGATAGACAAACAGCAATACAGTTCACCTAATCAAAGTTTTCACCTTAATCTATAGGTATTTCACAATACCAGAGGTGCTCCACTTGTACTTCCGACTCTAAATTACGAGTTAGACTCATATTCTTACTTTATTTACTATTTTTTTTATTGGGACAAATTCCACCCGCATTCCAATTACCGTGACTCCTGTAAACCAGGATCTACAGCAATGACCAAGACCAGAAAAGTTACACCGAGGTCGATCTCGGCGAAGTCCCAGGAGAAGTTTGAATGTCTTGGAACCTGCAACGAAATTATTCAGAAGATAATTTGAAAAAGTTGGATAAAGAACGTAACGCCTCTTCCCTTCTTTGTAAAGTGGGAGGTCTGAAAAGCAACTAGGTGTAAATCATATAAAAAAAGTGAAGTACCATGGTAATAGTATATTACGGGTCTTATGTGAGCGTTTAAAAGCACGAAAATTCATTCCTGAAATGCAACGAGATCCTCATAGTACTAACTACTCCTGATATAACTTTTAAATTGCTTAGCATGTGTGTGTGTAGCATTAGGCGAAACGAGCGATGACACCCAAAGTATGTGATGGGTGGTCTGATCATATTTGGCATCAGCTGTTGCAAACTGTGTACGGTGACTCAACCAGCTTAAACAAATGTAATTTGCTTCTAAAGTTACCATGTACCGTAAGAAACTTTTATTTATTTAGTTATTTACTATTTAAAATTACAAAGATGTTTAAAAATTTTGTTTGTTAAAATAAATTCATAATAATTCCTGTTTAGAATTTTAAAACGATACGAACACGTGCATACTACATATTATATTATCGGTGATACTTCTTTAATTTTATAGACGTAGCACTCGTAGACCCGTGTGTAGGGTTGTGTTATATTTTACTCTACAGCATTTTCATTTACGAGTGTTTTCGTGCTTCGGATAGCACCTTAGGCCATTGGTCCGGGCTGTTAGTAACATGGTAGTCGTTGAAGCCGGAAACTTGAAAATTTTCAAGAGTTGGTAGGCACAATCAACCCCTTATCATTTCAATAAGGTAGTAGGCTCATTACCTATTACGTAAAAAGCTAAGTATGCCTCTGCCTATCCTTAAATCAAAAACGTTCTCAAAAATCTGTCTCCACACGGTGGGGGTTCAAGTAGATATCAGATGCTGTACGACACACTACAAAGAAACATCTGCCTAAAATATTCCGGCATGCAGTGTAATTTCCTCTCTGAACATTTGCCAAATATTTTTTTCTAAATATGTAACCGTCAGTCATTGACCCCATATTATCGGCTGGCCGGACGAATGTTTTAGATCGACTCAGGCGCAGCTGGTGTGGGTTGTTTCATGTGCATGTATGGGTTCATGTACGACTTGTATTTTTTAGATAGAAGCGACGTCAGTAAGGAGTTACGTGGTTTTTAATATGCAAGTTGTTGTGAGTAGGGTTGGTTGTAGATTTTCTTTGCCTCGCTGGCCTTATGTATAAAATTTTAGTATTTAGAAGTATATACGATACCAACATGAAAAAAACAATGTTTGTCTATCTGTTTGTTTCTTCCGACTAATTACTGATGCAGCTGGACTGATTTTAAGGAGAATTTTATTGGCAAATAGCTGATGTTATAAGGAGTAACGTAGGCATACTAAATTACAGTTTATCATCATACTCGTATTTCTATAGGTTCCTATAGAATATATGAAGAAAACAAAAGTTCAGATGAAACCGCGGGGCGTCCACTAGCTCTTTATAAATGTCCACAAACGTACTTGTATGGGCTGCTACTTGAGGACACACACACCTTGTTTATTTGCTCACAATGATAAGTCACAGATAGATAAATAAATGGTTTTTATTCATTAACTTGTAACTAATGCTAGGATGAGTGATAATGAGTATCGCGTATGAATGCTGATTGCGTACTGACCCTAATTAAAGCTAAATTATAAGAAATAATTGAAAAGTGCTGAAGTATAAAGCGCACCGCCGCGGTGTACGAATTATGGCTCGTACAGTACTCCTTAAATTTTGATAGGAGTATAGAAAAGGTCATCGTGGCTTATGAGTAGTATCAACACCAAAGACATCAAGCTCTTTTAGTTGACCATGCCAAATGCTTCATTGACATTCTTGCAGAACCATATATCTCAACTAAATTTATATGGGAGGAACAGAAGTGTTAGAATTACCCCGTAAGTAGTATAAAATCAAACCCGGTACCCACAGGTTAGAAGGCAGTTATATAACCAACTGAGCCAGTGGGCCGTTCAATGTCTTCAGTTATTTTAATCAAATTTGATCGATAGATTCTGAAGCTTAAACATACCGACTGCCACTGGCTGAAGTAATCAGTGTAGTTCTTATATTGAAGCTTCGCTTCGCTTCGCATAAATTATTAAAATTGTATCCAAGACCTTTGTTTTATGCTTTCAGTATTAATTATTTAAGTATATTTATACATTTATTAGTTACGACTTTATCCCCGAAGAAGCGACCAAGGGGGATGTTCACTTGGCGCCTCTTTTTGACTTCTGTTCGGGCGTCAAACGGGGTTGTGTTATGTCCGCCTGACTTTTCATAGTGTATCTGGATAGTTGTGCAAAAGTGTGTGTGTACATTGTCTGTTGTACGCTGATGATGCGGTAGTGATGGTGTCATCAGAAGCCGACCTTCAGGCATTAGTCACTAATATAAAAGTAAAGGTCTTCGCTGCATGTTAAACTAAGAATCGGGTATTTGAAAAAGTAAGAACTAAAAGCAAGATTTGGGTAAACCGGCAACGTTTAGAGCAATTGAATGAAATTGTGTACTTAAGGAGAATGTTTAGCGAGGACGGTAGTTCTGAAGTACAACGGTGACTAGCTGCCGAAGACAGGAACATAACATTATGATTTTTTGATATTAATAATATGTATTTTATTGGAAAATATAGGATTTTTTGATATTAATATGATTTTTTGATATTAAGAATAAAAAGAGTACGGGACATTTTATTTGGTAATTGTACATAAAGCCTAAATTTGTTTTTAAATATATCTTCATTAACTCCTATTAATATTATAAACGCGAAAGCTTTACGTGCAAGTAACAAACATCCATACTTACAAGTATGAATGTTTGTTACTTGCACGTAAAACTACTGAATGAAATTGAAATTAACTTTACCATAACTATATATTATATATAAAATAGCTTATCTATCAGAATAACACATAGGCTACTTTTTATCCCGGGAACAAGTTTCTTTAGAAAACGGGAACAAGAAAAGTTCATCACGCGGGCGGAGCCGCGGGCGTCAACTAGTATATCATAAACCTAAAATAAAATCCAACACAATAACAGAGATGTTCCATTTCGATTGCTACTGCCAATCATTTTTACTGTGGCATGCCAGCAGAAATTACATCGTCGATCTATCTTGGCGGGGGCTGAGGAAGCGTTGTGGTGCCTACGCGACTTGGCCTACCGGCCCTTAAAAAGATTACGGTGTGAAAATGGCGAGAAAGGTTCCTCGACTCGTCAATTGACGCAGATGCGCAGGAGTGGTGAGTAATTTATCTATTGATGCTCAACATCTTAGAAATTTTCTTTATCTTAAAATTAAATTTTATTTATCTTGACCATGTCCAAATTTTAATATTTACAGGGTCATTTGTAAAACACCAGCAACCTGCTAGTAGTGGATAGCTAAGGTCATAACCAGCAACGTTTGTTCTAGCACTGCAGGCAATTCGTTACAAAACGGGTAGTATAGTAACTTAAACCTTCAAACTGCGTAGTACCGCATAGATTTTCGCTCTTGGATTCGCTTAAAAGAACTTCTGGGTATCTTTTTGTCACATACTACATGCCTCGATAAACGATGCACGTGCAGGCATAACTGCGGTTGACAAAGGTCAAGGGCAAAGGAGTACTGTAAGTCAATCAGTACATGAAATAAAAGTGAAATTTGTGAAATGGCAAAAAAAATTAAAGAGTTTTTAAAAATATCACAGAACCTTTTTTTATGATGTTAGCTACATAGTCCTAGCAGGTTGCTGGTGTTTTACAAATGACCTTGTATATTTATGGCGCATTTTTTGTTACATGTTGACATCATCATGGATGTCATACCGGTATCCCATTTTTCGGGAGATTCCATCTGTCTATGGCTGGAAGTCCTCGGAAGCATATCATCATCTTCGGGACATTTATAGGGAATAAGCACAATATTCTATAAGCACGATATTTCATACCTTTAATTGCCTGTCATTTCAGCTGGTCGAAATATGACGCTACAAAACGGTTTCAAACAACAGCCTTAAGGTCGAATTTTTCAATAATATTGCTTGTACAACAAAATTTTGTTATATATGATACTATCATGCCTATATCACATGAGGGTAGGCAGATGTGAATTACACACAATATGCCAGTGGTGTTTTTGGTACCACGTAAAACGTCTATTACCATCACCGGGTCTTTTTTTTTAATATTGTGGCGCTTTTTTTTGCACAGTGCCGTCTACCCCAAAGTAGTCTAATATAAGCTTGTGTTGTGGGAACTAGACGACTGATAAATATACTAATCTATTATTCGGAAGCTGCGCTAGTACCAGCGCAGCTTCCGACGTGGCTTGACGCTTCTCTTGAAAAGGGATCTCCGTTAGGTCCGTAACTAGTCGGGCGATCCCGAAATATACACGTGAGTACAACCGTTTACTTAGTAATAATGAACAACCCTGTCGAAAGTTATTATTCTAATACTTATATATTTCTAAATACATACATATTATACATAGGAAACACCCAAAACTCAGAAACAAACATTTGTGGAACACAGAAATATTTTTTCCGACCCGGGACCTCAGGCGCGGCATTTGCATACACTACCACTCCGCCACCAAGGCAGTCTAAATATCCGTTCTAGTATTTAAAAGAGCTGAGTCAGCAGATGCATAAAAGTAAAGTAAATTGAATGCTGTAGAGATCCCATCGAAAATTGTGCGGCGTAACTTTGGCCTTCCGAATACATACCGAAGTGATACGCAATATGGCAAGTTTGAATGAAAGTGTCAGTATTAATTTAGAAAAGGGCGTGCTCCATTGGTTTGGACACGGACACGTACAACGAATGAGTGAGTAATGATTGACGAAGAATATATATTGTGCTAAAGTAGAGGGTAGAAGGAGTCAGGGTAGGCCGAGACTTAGACATATGACGGCCACGTGAGCAGATTGCTCAAAAACGGAAATTCAAAAGTACAGTGCATGTATGAAGCGATTGACGAATCTGCAAGAAGCGAAATAAGTATACATGGATCGCGAGGCCTGGAGATCTGTCCTCTCTGACTACCTTAGGGATACAGCACAGCGTAAAGATAGTTAGTTAGTTAGGGTATTTATACAGGAGAAAACCTTTAAGTATTCTATAATCCAAAGCAAAACTCCAACAGACAGATGATACAAATAAGTATAAAGATTTTCGTATGAGATTAAAATTAAAAAATAAACATTGTGCCTGGTTTAGATGATTGAATTTGTAACAAACTTTCACATTTATGAGTTTTGTAAAACACACACGCTCAATTTCCCAAAGATCTTTATCGCACTATTCAGCATAACCCTTACCTAAACTACTATAGAGGTTGGGATGGGACTATCCGGCCCCACTTGACCCCAAAGGTCGCCCCGTCTAGACAGTGTGTAAAGTAATCCGGTTTAGTTCGCAAACATATTGAGGGTAGTTGGTTTATTGTTATTTAAAGGGTTATGAGGTGCTGTAACTTTGTTGGAGAAAGGGTTTGTGAATTGTAATAATATATTTTGGTGTAATACTGTTGCAATTCTGCTCAATTAAATATGTGTATTGTCTATGGATATATTTATGTTGTTAAAATTGTATATGTATTGTCTGTTATTATGAATATATACCTATTCTGGCGCGTTAGGAAAAATACTTAAGCGCTCGTGGCCCCGCGGACGCAGTGTTCTGTAAACGATCACTGCGTAAAAACAACTTTCACTATGACTGGTTCCCAGATGAGTGACCACTTTGTGGCATTTATATATATTTTGTGGCGTTTCCGTGCTTCGGTCTTAAGCCGTTGGCCCCGGTTGCCAGTAACATGGCAGTCGTTAAGCCACTTGAATGCCTTATTTTGGCTTGAAAAATGTCAACAGCAGGTCGCCACAACCTGCACCTGTTCATTTGAACACGGCAATGGGCTCACCACCTGTTACGTGGGATAAAAATCAAAAGCATACGGTGAAACGTGGGCGTATAGTACGCCTCTGCCTACCCCTTCGGGGATAAAGGCGTGAAAGTATGTGTGTAGGAAAAAATATTCGTCAAGAAAAACCGACACAATGAAGTTAGCTGATAAGTGTTTCCATGACAACTTAAAACTACATTCGAAGTAGTTTTCTTTTTTTGGTGTGTCAACTTTGCTGTATGTAGGGCATAACCTATGGGTACCATCCAGTGAGTCAGTGAGTTACCGTTCAGACAATTACAGGTCAAGGGTTTTGTAAATTAACTATTAAAATAAATATGTTTATCAGTTATCTGGTTAGGTCCGATAGAGGCTTTATTCCGCATACGCTTCGTATACGTCTGGGTTTTCCCGACCGTCAACAGTATGGGGTTCTTCAAAAGGGGTCATAGAAGGTTTTTAAAGGGTCGGCGGCGCGAGTGTTGCAAACGTCCATAGGTTACGGTGTCCACTTTCCATCAGGTGGGCCATATGCTTGTCTGCCACCTAAGTAGTATAAAAAATAAACCATAATACAAGCTCTGCTTAGTTTGGAATCAGATGGCGTTGTGTGAGTTGTCCCAACGATATTTATTTATTTAATATTTATTTATAATCCGAGACTACCAGGACTTTAATTGGTCGTGTTAATTAGTGTCTAGCACATAAGACCTTTTAGCCTTTTTGTTACCACATCACTAAAAAGGCACCGGGTTCAAAATTTCTTCCGAATTTAACCTCTAAAATAGACACATTTTATTTTTTTAAATTTATTCGGTCCTTTAGAACCACCCCAGTTCCGTGCTTCGGAAGGCACGTTAAGCCGTTGGTCCCGGTTGCTAATAAAATGGCAATCGTTAAGCCAAGTTGAAGGCCTTATGACCGGCTTAAAAAATTTCAAAAGGGATAAAGGCGTGACAATATGTATGTATGTATGTAATATTTATTTATTTCCTTTTCTTTCCTGTTTATACCTACGACTTTGCTTGCGTGAAGTTTTCACCACTGGAATGTTCATCTGTATGACAAACGTATATAAATGATTTATTCTATACTCTATATTATACTCTTAAGCTATCTTAGCTATACTATTCTCTTTAGGGCTGGTGCATGGTTTGTAGCATTTCCATTTACGAGCGTTTCCGTGCTTTCGAATGGCACGTTTTAACCGTTGTTAGTCCCGATTGCCATTAAAGTTTCAATCACGCCTTATACCCAAAGGGGTGGCAGAGTGTCTATTCCTGTCCCACGAATTAGATGGTGAGCCAATTGCCGTGTTGAAATAAAAGGACGCTGATTGTGGCTGTCTGCTGTTCAAATTTTTCAAGCCGCCCAAAAGCCTTCAACTTGGTTTATTAACAACAGCCATGTTACTGGCAACCGGGACCATCGGCTTAACCCATCGCCAGTCACCCATCCGAGGACCAGCCATAGCGAAAGTTGCATAACGTTCGTTTCGATGTGATGTGATGTTCGTACGACTGAGTTATATGAGTAGATTCTGGTTTACAGGAGTCTCAGTAATGGGAATGCGGATGTGTTTGGTCCCAACCAAAAAAAGAACACTCACTTAGCGCGTCACAAGCGCTTGACGAAAATATGGCCTTCAAATTAAAAAGCCTTAAAATTATCAACAGTAGCCACAAAATGCGCTTATAATCCATTTCAACCCGGCAATAGGGTTACTACCTGTTACGTGGGACAAAAATGTATACAGTGAAATTTGATTTGGACGTATAGCATACTTCTACCTCTCTGTCCGGGGATAAAGACGTTATGTATATATTGCAAAGTTTTTATTAATACGTCTATTCTTTAGTACCTATTTGCATTATAATGTCAAACCAAGTCTACTAAACAAAACATATCATTCAGTAGGTACCTACCCTAAATATTACATACGCCTATATTTACATAAATCAATCAAAAGGAATGTAATACGCTCACGCCATGCACTACACTACAATCCACTTGTCCCTATCTCCGAGCGAAATATCTCACAATAACCCGATCCCATGCGAGGCCTTGAAACACCGTCTTAACTATCAATAGACTCCACGCATGACAAAGATAGCGGCAGTCTCGGCGATAGTGGGAAAGAGACGGAATAATAACATAAGAAATGCAAGGTCGCCGGGCAGTGGGTCAGCTCGTCTAGCCCGCGTCTAGCACGCACACTATCGTAATAGTAGCGATAGTAAGAAAAGTAATAGACTTCCTTATTAATGAGAAAATCCTAAAAAAATAAAATATATTGACATGGCTAGAATGCATTTTATTTACACATTTATTGTTCTGTGACGAATACAAATTAATAAAAAATTCCATGCTTTTATGCATTATGGTTTTCGGACACTTTTCACGTAATATCATAACATTTGCTCACCTTTCGTTGACGTTTCGTCTATATTGCAATAGCCGTGGTCCGAACACAGCCCGTGTCTCGTGCAAGTCGTGTGAATTATAAAACATCATTTCCATGTTTGAATAAACATAGTTACGAAACTCATAAAATAAAATAAAAATTTTGAGGATATAACTGAAATGTCGTTTATTGCCATAGCAATCAATTAATATAAGAATATCAATAAAAAAAATCCAAAAAAATAACTGTAGAAAACATTCGTCACTCATTAAATAGAATGAATACTATAACAGTGGCACGCTGTGATGGCCGTTTTGACATATAACAATAATGATGATATTTTACTTTTTTTACATAAGTACTCTGTTTTCTACCGTAGTATAAATACCCTCTAACGTGGTCGACTATTTACATGTTTCTATAAATAAAATGTAATTAAAACCTAATAAATAAAATTACGACACTTCATGAAAAGACAAACGTCAAAACGGCCATCATAGCGTACCGCTAGTATGGTGCAAGGGGCGCCAACAAGGTCTCCAAGGCGACGACACGGCAGTCTTACGGGGTCGGGAGGTCAAACGGCAGTCGCTCCCATCAATGCCAAAATACAAAAAAACGCCGACAAATACAAAAAAAAACAAATGACATTTGCTCCTAACCGTCAAATAAAAAAAAACCTTGGTAACATTTGAAAGTCACTGGAAATACACTAAGATTTTGAAGAAACAGGTGAAAATAATAATCCTGTCTACCTTATCGGGTAAATTGGCGTAACTATAATTCAGAATTGAGGATTTTTAACCACAATATCCAGTAGTCATAACAAAAACCAGTCTTATAAATATTTAGTGGTGCTATTGAATCATTACTTGTTTGGATTTGTGTATAATGTATATGTCATTACTTGAGGCATAAGCATTAACTGGTTGGTCGGGTATGTAGAAGTGAAAAAGTAAATTTTATAAATGATTTTTACAGTAAATTAAATATAAATATAATAAATAAATATTGTGGGACACTTTTCTCATAGCGCCATCTAGCCCAAAGTAAGCTAATATTAGCTTGTGTTATAGGATCTAGATAACTGATAAACATACTTATATATTTCTAAATACATACATTTTATACATAGGAAACACCCAAACTCCGAAGCACACATTTGTGGATCACACAAATATTTTTTCCGACCCAGGAATCGAACCCGGGACCTCTTGCGTAGCAGTCGGATACACTCCCACCGCGCCACAGAGGCAGTCAAATTGAAAACACATTAAAACATTAATTAATAATATTTTATCTTATATACCATACTTGCATAGTTTTTAATCGTCAAATTACTCCTATATATAAAAGCTTACCGTACTATTCCTATATACATATAATAATAATAAAATGTATTTTGTTTTTTTTTTTACTAAGATTAATCTTAAATTGATTTTGTTTTGCTTATGACTGTAATAAATTTATTTACAATAAATATTTACCCCAAAAAAGTGTTCGATCAGATCACAAAAATCCACTATCCGCTCTCCACATTAGTAGCGTGATGATGTATATACTTAATTTTATTTCTTTGTAGATAGGAAGCGAGGTTTCTTTTATTTTCACAATAGTTCTTCTAAATAATTGACACATAATAATGTCGGAGGTTAATTATTGTTGAATATTCCATTTCTTCATTATTTTAACATCTTTCCGATTACTTATAAATGCCTACCTTTGGAACCCGGATTCATTATAATTGACTATTTGCAACTAATTAGATGAAGCTTATTAATATCGGTTTTGTTAGAAGTGATCGCCTCTTAACCTCCTATCTCTGTAAGGACACCTGCTTCTTTGCCTGGTCCGTTAGTAAGCAGGTGTACCACTTGCAGGTGCGGCCACTTGGGACCTAAACATTTTATCTCTACAAGACTATTAGAATAAAAAAAAAGTGTGTATACCAGAGTCGATTTAGTATTTTTTTAGCTGTTGCGTTAAACCATGAAAAGACTTTATTTGTATTAAAAGTACAATATATTGATATTTAAGTAGATATTAAAGCTCAGTTTACAAAACGTACATCGCTTTTAAATAATATTGTTTGGAGATGTCTCGACACGTCTTTTAAAACTTCAAGTTAAGCAACATCATGTAAAATTTGGATACAAAAAAAATTGTGCATACAGGTAAGAAGTGAATCTTCTTTACGACATTTTTTTACCGCTACAAAATTGCTCTCATACGTCGATAAAGATGTTTTATTTCAAAACAACATGGCGCGTAAACGAAAAACGTGACAATATTTTTTCACTGCTATAAAATTTCTCTTAACGTTGATAAAGAAGTTTCACTTCAAAAATCATTTTCACCAACATGTCTACCATTTTCGACCTATCTGTACCTCTCACTAGTCGCGTCACTACACAAACTCATGGCGAATATGTGTGCGATAGTTACACGAGAAATCCGCCGCCTTTGTGCCTTTGCAAAACATAAGATAATGGGATTACAAATGTTATGTTGTGTCGTGGGATATCAATTGAAATAGGATTTTGGTAACCTCTTAAGATTGTTTTCCTCCTAATATTGTTGTAAAATGTTGTAGGTTATATTTATATACTAATAAATATGTTATTTTACTATGTAAGTACAGTCGGCTATGAAAGTGTCTACCAGCTACGCCATGAAAATCGTTGTTGTTTTTAAGTGAAACTTCTTTATCGACGTTGAAAGAAATTTTATAGCTGTAAAAATTTAGTCACATTTTTCGGTTACGCGCCGTGTGGTTTTGAAGTGAATCTTCTTTATCATAAGTGAAACTTCTTTATCGACGTACGTACGTTCACTTCTTACCAGTCAACTTTTCTTAATAAAACTAAGGTGGCATGTGTCAGAATACTGAGACCGCGGGGCCACGAGCACGATGGAAAAACATTTTTTCATCTTGCATTTTCGTGCTATTTGCAACGTTGATACAAGCAAGCGCTCAAAGTGAGTTTCGTTGGTTAGGGTTATATGGCAGATCTAAGAGCCAACGTACACTGGCTTCTTTTAGTATCGACTTGAGACGCTGTCGATACTGTGTCGGTTTAGTCAAGAAAAAGCAGAGACGATGCATTCGCATTCCGTTTGGTGTGAGTACTTATTAAAACGTATACCTATTGGCAGGAGATTCAAATCACATCCATCCTAACGAAATTAGGTAACATAGAATGAAATAGAATAAAACTTTATTTGTACACCAAATTATAGCTAGATTTCTTACAAATATTTTACTCAGATAATGTACAAAGGGTGGCCTTATCGCTAAAAAGCAATTTCTTACAGGCAGCCTTGGGATGGACAGAAAAGGATGTTAATTGTTAGAAAGATGGGTAGCATTGGCAAAAAGGTAATGTTGTTGAAAAACTACACACGGAAAGCCCTTGAAATATTTAACCCGACTGAGAATATGTTTGTTTGTACAAACACGTGTGGAAAGGGCCTGAACAAATTTATATATTTAACCTAAATAAATTATAACTATATTTAACCTTCAAATTCAGAACAATACTTCAAAAGAACATATGCTATGCAATCCCCAGTAGATAATTCTATGCGATTCATTAATGAAAAGGTTACAAGATACAAATCTCCCTGGATGTTTCGCCACTATACATATAATTAATACCAATAAGGACTATTGAAGGGTTTAGATAAGGAATTTCAAACCATGTTAATTAGGTAACTTCGTGTGGTTTGAAGTTATTGTGAGGGTGTTGAACGATCCTTGAGGTTAGGGTTGGGTGTAGAGAGGATTGTGTGTGACTATTAGTGGTTTTTGAAGTATTGGCTATCTTCAATGGGTACTAGGTACTTTGTTTATTTTAACCATAAAATCTGGATTGATGTTGGTTTGTTTGTACGCTTGACGTAAAATTTTGTTATTATTTTACTATCTCGAAGTGCTCGTATCCCCGGGAACTCAGTTGAGTTGAGTTTTTTTAACAGCAGATATCCACAACCTGCGTCTGTCTATTACAACACGGCAATATACTCACCACCTATTACGTGGGACAGGAATACACATGGTGAGAAATGGGTATATAATATGCCCCTGCCACCCCTCAGGAGATAAGGCATCATAGACAAAAAAAAACACTATTTGACTGCCTCTGTGGCGCGGTGGGAGTGTATCCGACTGCTACGCAAGAGGTAGTGGGTTCGATTCCCACCCAGGATAAAACTTTGTGTGACGAGCACGATGGTATATTCTGTGTCTGGGTGTTATTTATCTATAATATGTATGTATTTAGAAATATATAAGTATGTTTATCAGTTATCTGGTTACCATAGTACAAGCTCTGCTTAGTTTGGAATCAGATGGCGTTGTGTGAGTTGTCCCAACGATATTTATTTATATTTTTATTTTATTTATTTATTTCATATTTTTGCGCTATTTGCCAGTATGCCAGTGGTCTACAAGAGATGTTGATGACCGTGTAAATATTCAGTATCATCTCCTTTTTAAAAGTCACTTCAATCAATCAAATAAGCCTAAATACAGTCCACTTGCGGATGTTGGACTCTTCTTATTTATTTTAGGAGGGTGATAGACCTCACTGTACCACGGTTGTTAGACTCACTGTACTACGGTTGCTAGACTCACTGTACCACGCTACTCAGTTTTGTTTTGAATGTTTCTTCTCTTTGCCATAATTTCCATATTTCAGCTGGTCGACCACTCCACCACTTGCAGGTTAAATTGGCTTGGGCCTCGGAAATCTCGGTAGAACCTCATAACATCCTGCAAACGTCACTTAGTAATTTGTAATTGATTTAATATTATTATTATTCCACTTTAAAATTTAAATTTAGAAAAAGTTAGCATACTAATTGCTTTTCAAAATTGTTTCTATTGTAATTAATTTGTTTTAATTTGAATAAACATGTGGAAAAGTCCCCTCAAATGTTATGCTGTACTCGATCCTACTATAACCACACTAACCCTACCGGTCTATTGAGTCTTTCATCTGCTCGCTGATCACTGATCAAAACATCTCTCAAAAAGAATTTAAGATCTCATTGAGAATAATATGAGATGCAAATCGGGAAACTTTCACTTTGGTGATTCAGTTTATTACCTCTTTCGGGCTGGCTCTGGGTCAGGACCACTGATGTACCCTGGGGCTACAGCTTTTTTTTAAGTGAAGAAATCCTCTTGGATCCTATGCCGGTCACTTACCGCATAAAACTACCCTGTACCCTTGCATATGCCAATCCGGGTGGGATCCCGGGTGATTTTATCCACCATTGCGACCTCGTTTTCGGGGTCTATTGCCGGGTGCCCTGAGTAACTCCTCGAAAAGATTTCCCAGTGCTTTCGGCAGACTTTACCTACCGCCTCAACCTCACGTAAAGGTTCGGTTGATACCCAACTTCTTGGGGCGTAAGGAGAATTAAAAAAAAGATGAGATGACTAGTAGTTATTCCTTATCTGTAATCTCGAGAAAAAGTCCTATACAGCTGAATACGGAACATGTTCAAGCAAAACAAAAAGAGGCAGTAACAAAATGTTTATTTCTGGGTCTGTTGTACTGGCGTGTCGTTTACCACCTGCCGCTTATGTTATATTTAGCAAAATGTCTCGTGCTAGCCTTTACATAAGAGCCTTGCCAAGATCTCCGGGACCCAAGTGACCCTTCACCTGGGGGCTGAGTCTTCTATTGACAAGCAGTAGAATAGAACCAGAATCGCTGTTTTTAGCTGTCAAAATTTTAGTAGACTATCAAAAATATCACTGATTAACAGCCACTAGCGCGGTACGTGCTAGTAGAATTTCATCGGCAGATAGAAGTCGAACTAGACTAGAAGTAGACTATGAAAAACTATCAAAATTGTACCGGTGGCTTTCTATTGAGCGACGATTTCAATTCTATTTCGACACGATTGCAATAGCAGACTCGGCCCCCTGCTAGCGATACACCTAGTGAGTACCGACTAATGACACAAGTTGGGGTTACCGTGTGGGAGGTCAGACGGCAATCGCTCCCGAAAATGCTAAAAATTAACCAAACGATATATGTACCTAGTCCAAAAGGACCCCAACCTCCAAATTCCAGTAAGGTTGGAAAAAACTGGGAATTCACTACGATGAAGAGAAGATTTAGTTAAAGGAAGTAAACATTTGTAGCTCTTGCTCAGTGTTGTGTAAATATTAACTTCATCAAGCAACTAACGCTGCTGTTAAATCTAAGATGGGTAAACGTTATTGGTATTTACAGACAGTGAAAATCATACGATGCTGGATCACTGTAGTGTGTGTGGCCGGAGAATAAGGTAATTCCTCGCAAGCAGAGTCCTGAGACCCTGACAAGCCTTTGTCACCTACCCCGGCGAACGGCTAAACTACACTCTGACAATCATTTATTTAAATTCAAAGATACTTAATTGAAACTGCAATTTGATTAACCATTTCCTCCTTTTTCACATAAATACAAAAGCATTCAGGAATAAAACAAACAATGTAAATTAAAACAGAACTTATATAAAAAACCAGAACGCATCGTAATTTAAAACGTAATGACGTTTCGTTTCACAGTACAACTGAACGAAAATTAAACATGCTTTGCAGTGTGCCAGTTAAATTATTTTTTCTGCTTACACAGCCCACTGTGGCCGCTGCCGTATACCAAAAAAAAAAAGAAAAAGACACTAATACAAACACGCGAATCCATCATGTGAACAACAAAATAACAATCACACACACAAAAACTTAATACAACACATACACAACATCTACGAGGCACTAATGCAAAAAGAATGCATTTATAAACGCACACATGAAAAAACTTAACACAAGTGAAAAATTTGGTGTTCCTATAGTCAAAAATTTACTCATGTGTGCATCGCATCATTCCCACGCATGGATAATGTGTACACATGCTAGTTCTACCAACAATCTCTTCTCCATTTAAACAGTAACCTTATTTTGTCGCTTCTAAAGTTGAAATTTCATAAATGTTGTTTAATGATTGGGTTGCATTAACTTTGTATGTGTGCAGGACAGATTCGTTCTTTTTGTTCCTTTTTTAAATTTCACCGTTTAGTTCAATCTATTTATTGGCTGACAAACGTGTGTGTTTGTGTATTGCGGTCATGTATACACAGGCGGTTAATATGCATGTGTGCGTTTGCGAAAGTGCGTAGAAAAATGGCGGGGTATAATTATGTATCGTTATTAACTATCAAATTATCCGACGCTGCTTGCTCTTGTTTTTGTTGAATATTTTATATATATAATATTTTATAGAACAGGGTGTAGAATTTTAACAAACAGGTTGAGTTTTTAAATGTTACAACAGACTTATGGGTTCTTGCTTAACAAGCTTCAGCTTTCAATCGATTAATATGGAATTTTCTACCCACACAAGAATTGAATAAGGATTATTAGTTACTAGCCCCGCGGTCTCAGTGTTCTGTAAACGATCACTGAGTTACGCAACTTTCACTATGGCTGGTCCTCGGATGGGTGACCACTTTGTGGTATTTACATTTGCGAGCGTTTCCGTGCTTCGGAAGGCACGTTAAGCCGTTGGTCCCGGTTGCCAGTAAAATGGCAGTCGTTAAGCCTGGTTGAAGGCCTTATGGGCGGCTTGAAAATTTCAACAGCAGGTAGTCACAACCTGCGTCTGTCTATTTCAACACGGCAATGGGCTCACCACCTATTACGTGGGACAGGAATCCACACGGTGAAAAGTGGGCATATAATATGCCTCTGCCACCCCTTCGGGGATAAGGCGTGATGGATATTTATTTTATTATTAGTTACTCGAATATCTTCACACTGCTCAAGGCTATTAAATAAAATAGTAAATTCAGCTTGACGGAAGTTCACTTGAATATTGGGTTGAAATGATCCATAATTAAAACAAAGAGTAAATCAGCAGGTACAAAGGGTTTGCACATTTAATCGAAAGCTCTTAAAGCACATACCGAGAGAAGTAAATTGACTGACTGACTGCCTCGGTGGCGCAGTGGTAGTGCTTTCGACTGCCGCGACTGAGGTCCCGGATTAGATTGCCGGGTCGGATAAAAATATTTGAGGGATTTACAAATGTTTGTTTCTGAGTTTGGGTGTTTCCTATGTATAATATATATGTATTTAGAAATAGATAAGTATGTATATCAGTTGTCTAGATGCCATAACACAAGCTTATGTTAGCTTACTTTGAGCTAGACAGCGCTGTGTAAAAAAATGTATCACACTATTATTATTAAGATTTTTTTTTGTTTTTAATTACAGTACTAGAAACCACAAATAGTTAAAATATGCTTATTAGTCATCTAACATTACATCAGAGCTGTAACTTTTCCAGTACCTATGTTTGAATAATAAGGAGTGGTAAGAGGTGGGCTCTTACAACCCCGAGTTCTTCAAACAGGGCGCGGAAAGGCATATCTCTAGGCCGCCAACCTGAGGGGAACAGTCAATAGCCTTTCCTGTTGTTAAAGTGGCGCTCGATTTCTGGAAATCGTGATAGCTTTTCTTTAGGTCCTTGAATCAATTTGACGACCTAACAAAAAAAAGCAAAAATATTTACATACATACAAATTCTTACATACACATTACTACATCAAATAATATTACAATAATCTAATACTTAAATATCAACATAATAATCAGTCGCCAGCTCGAGTACTGCACCTCTGGTATTGCAATCGTCAGCTACCAGTTTCCATCAGGTGGGCCGTATTCTTTTTTGCCACCTAAATGGTATAAGAATCATCATTATCAAAAGATCACTTCTTTATTTTCTGGTGGAGACGTCAGGATAGTTAGGCAGACGATTCGAAGTAACTACCGTATATTGCTGTCCATTTTATCCGATTTTTCAGACTTCACCTTACAGGATAGATCTGGTTATTTTAGCAGTAACTACCTACTCATAGAAAATAATAAATGCAGATGCAATGTCTCATCTTGGAACCGAGTTTAAGAAAAAGTTCTCACTTTCTATAAGTACAGACTGTTTAGGCAATGATTAAATAAATATTACCAATTTCATACTCTTAAAATGACGGTTAAAATATGCTGAAGAATTTCAACTTGGTTCGATACGGTTCGGGTAGTTCAGATGGCTAGAACATTGCCCTGGTTAGGCAAAGGTCACGGGTTCAATCCCCGTCTCGAATCGAATTGTCTTTTTCCACTTGAATAAAAAAATATTTATTACCAATTTTTTTTTTATAGGGGTACATTTTCACTACTTCTACCCTCTACTTTCGCACTATATATATTCTTCGTCAATCGTTCTAAAATTATCATTATATCTATCATCTGCATCCAAAATTCAATTAAACCATAGGATAGCTAAAGGATCAAAAAATATTGCGCTCATTCGTAAAACTACAACAAAGTTTATTAAACAAATTAAGGTGTGATAAGTGCAGAAGAAGAAGGGAGAGAAACTTCTGCTCTATTTCATCAAACACCTCTATGACTACATAATGAAGTTCTTCAAGAAAATTTTTGTACCGTTCTTTGGGGCTCAACAACTCATATGTACGTACAGTATCCATTTGGTGTTGCTTATAGGCCTTCTCTGAGCTACGGTGATCACACGGTGGATCACTACGATGATTCCATTACATGGACCGTCTGTCTGTTGGCATGTTGGCCACGACATTATTGTATAATTAATGGACTCAATTCAAAATTTAGCCATTTATTTAGGGTGTTTCACCCTAAATAAATGGCTAAATAAAAGCTACCTAGCCTGACCCTGCTCGCAGCAGTTTGAACTGGTAACAACCGGTCTATTCCCGAATTGGCCACAGGTGTGTATTAGTACACACATATAAACTTGTATGTGTGAGTGCCCGGTGAAATGCAACTGCAACCCGTTCTTAGGCGTAGAGAGACGTCAGCTGTGTGCAACTCTGGCGAATTTGGCAACGATTTCAAATGAATTTTAGTACAAATTTCATGTGTTATGTTTAGTAATACGGATTTTTTATATTCTGGTTCATTGCACTTAGTTCATTCAACTAATACCGATTCAGGAACAGCTGTTAATGCTTCCGAGATTATTTATATTTTACTTCTGGTTAACGTACTACAAAATAACGAATGTTAACATTAATTGCCTATTTACATGTTTTCCTTTATATCCAAATTTAAACGCTGATGGTGTTAACATGTTACTCTTAACACTATTTATTCATATGGTGTCCCCGGGCGTCGCGACGCAACTGGGACAGACGCTCGGATGATGATGATGGTGTCTAGGGCAAAATTTGAAGAAATCTTTTTATTCCTGCGATATAATTCCGTAGCTAGAGAGATAGAGTAGGGACCGTGTGGTTTTAGTTTAAGTCGATTCAATTTATGTCCGATGTGACATTCTAAGGAATTTCCACGTTTGAAAAACACGGCCCCATATAAAGATTTTAAGTACTTACGCTAAAAGTAACATAAATCGACTTGTTCCATGACCTCCTGATATAGCTAGAGCCAAGAAGAATACAGGTAAGTTGGTACTTACCTGTACTTCACTCGGCTTGTTTCATGTGAAAAAGAATTGTGACGTGACGAGTAGAATGTAACACAAATTTATCTTTATGCCTATTGTACATATTAAGTTGTATTCGACTTCTCCACTCCATTGAGATTGGGTTAAACTTACACAATCACAAGATTAACTCACTTAAAAAAGTTACAAACGAACTGGGTGATCATGCTTTACTCGACTGTTTTATATATCCTAGACCACTGGGATATATAAAAACAGCCGAGACGTTGAGCCGCTCAATGGAGTGGAGAACTCGAATGAAGAAGTGTACAGCTTAATACATGTATACAATAAGTAAATAGTAAATTTGTGTTACATTCTGCTCGTCACGTCACAATTCTTTTGTGATATATAGTATACGCTTCTATAACATTCCCAACGAAAATAGAATTAATACGTTTAAGACAACCGTCAAAGCCGAATTGTAGCAAGACATATTTTACAATTACAGACAACATAAAAGTTAAAACTGCATGAGGTTAAGTCGATCTAATCATCACAGAAAAGTATATAAATAGATAAATAATAATAAGTATATAAACATAAAAAAATTAAGATATATGATGTCTGAAAGATATTCGTTTTAAAAAATGATTTTTCAGTGGTTGACTGCACGGTAAGTTGGAATGGGGTGACGATTCTAAGAGGTTTATGAGTGTTTTAGTGGAGTAATGAGATTTGCATTTTCATTATGTAAATGGTTTTCATTTATAATGGAATTACTGACGATCAGAAAAGAGTGGTCATGAGTTTTATTGTCTGGTTCTCTCACTGGAATCTGGCAATAAATGAAAATGTAGAAGCAATAATCTTGACGTTTATAAATTTTACTTTATGATCTATTTGAATAAAGACTTTTTTATTTCTTTTTACAAAAAAAGCTTATAACAAATCTTTTATTTTTGCTTGCTGATTATCATTCTTATATTTGTTTTTTGAATAAATATAGTATGTTGTTTACAACAACTATAAGTTTAGATTGCTTTGACGAAAAACATATGATTCTGTACAACTGTTTGCCAATTATTAATATCACAGTGGTATTTCTATATAGGTACTGTACGTATTAAAAGGTGCACCCAATCACTTATCATCATCATCAAATAGCTGATAAATGACCATCACAGCTACTAGGAGTCAATTTAAGTGAATCCTGCTCCCTAAAGTGAAAAATTTTGAAGTTAACTAGTCTTGTGTGGCCGTATCGTCACTATCGCTTAGATAGAACTGTCCTTTCACTATCGGCGGTGGCGGAGGGCGCAGGTCTTCACGCTGTATCCCTGACGGGGTAGTCAGAGAGGACAGATCGCCAGGCGTCGCGATCCATGCATTCTTCTTTCGCCTCTTCAAGATTCATCAAAAAAAAAAGAAAAAACAGACAAGAAGAAACTGAAGTAAGCGGCGATGGAGCCTCATCTATGTTGGAGCTAATATGCTTCAAAGCTCATGAATTTGCAAACAAGGAATCGAGATTATAAATTAATTTTGACGGCCTCGGTGGCGCAGTGGTAGAGCACGCGACTGCCGCGACTGAGGTCCCATGTTTCGGAGTTTGGGTGTAAAATATGTATGTATTTAGAAAAATATAAGTATGTTCATCAGTCGCCTAGATATCATAACACAAGCTTATATTAGCTTAGGGTTAGACGGCGGTGTATAAAAAAATGCCGCCACAATATTAATTTATTTATATTTTTATTATTATTAATTAAAATAAATAAATAACGATGAACGGGTCATTACAATAACCGCTTAGCTGCTTCGATATACACAATTATATTTATAAGTAAGAAAAGTTCACTAATCGGACTTTACGAGAATTTTATTAATTAGAAGTTGCAATCAGACATTGGGAAAAGGCATTAAGCTGACTTCTATCAAGTAGATAAGAATAATTAACATATATAAATTGGACTAGAAATGTACCGGTGAACTGCAGGTAAAGTAATACCAGCCTACAGATACAGGTAGATGGCGAAGAATATGGTAGATGGCGCATCTTGTGCTAACTGCTCGCTTGTTTACCATTTTGGCTGTTTGGGGAAAGCAAAGACCGCCGCCAAGCGTCCTGAATGCAATAAAAATCAACCTAGAGATAATCGCCAGGAAACGCCGGTTAAAGTAATTTCAGAATGCGAAATCACCGATGTTGATGGTTGCCAGGATGCCGTGAATGACCCCACGAGAGTACTACAATCTGATCTCGCCTCAGAGATTCGTTCTTTTAGGACTGAACTTTCAGGGATGAGGGCGGAGATCCGTGAATGCAGCAAGGAGATTGCAGATATAAAGTTGGACCCCGTCTCTTAACCAAGGCTTCTTACACCTATAGTTAGGATTTCCTAAAGCCTGAAGACCGCTGTCTTACTATTAGATACTAGGTGACCCTCCCCGTGGCATAGTTCGAACTCTTGCCGCACCTATTGAATCCCGTCGCTTATAAATTCTACAATTATGTATATAAATTTCCCGATTTGTCGACATTCTTGACTACTGCTCCGCTCTCCAGGATAGTAGCGTGATGATTTGTACCTTATAGCCTTCTTTAATTAATAGGCTATCTAACATAGAAACAATTTTTCAAATCCGACCAGTAGTTCCTGAGATTAGCGCATTCAACCAAACAAACAAACTCTTCAGCTTTATAATATTAGTATACATTAATAAATACAATCATCCAATACCTACAACGTCGAGTCACGTGTGTACCTATTATTGGCATTGGGCATTCATCCCAAGAGAGTACTGAAATTAAATTACAATTCACAAAAACAAAACACAGCACAAAAACACCTAATTTATATTTATGCAATTTGAAAAAAGTTTGCAACTTCTGGCATAGAGTAATGTAACGCGGTAACAGGTCTCGGGCGGCCATTTTGTTCACTTTTTTAATGCTTTCGAATTTTGGGTGCCTAGGACAATGACCTCAGGCCCTGAAGGACTTGCATAGGGTTGGGAGTTATGTAGTTTTGTAAGTTGTATTTGAGCACTGTGAGGTTTCTTTGATTATGACAAGGTTTCTGGTTAGGAAATTGGTCGTAAAGCTTAGTTAATATGTGTGCTTGTCTTATTAAGTGTGTTAAAAAGCTATTTTTGTCTGATTTTGTTCATGTTTAAATGACATCGCTTAAAAGTTAAAAGCAACCAACTATAATCGAAGAATAATATGCAATAGTAGATTGTTTTATAAAATGCGAAATTCGTATAGTCCATCTTTATATATAAAAGAAAGTCGTGTTAGTTACACTATTTATAACTCAACACCGGGTGTACTCATTTGGCTGAAAATTGGTGGGGAGGTAGCTTGGAGCCAGGAGACGGACATAGGCTATATGCCTTTTTGTCTCGGGAACAAGTTCCTGTGGGAAAAGGGAAAGGGATAACTTCTCTACGCGGGCAAAGCCGCGGGTGTCATCTTGTTATAAATATTGTTAAACAAGATAAAAACTGAGGTAGGTAGGTATAAAGGTTTTAGTGTGTGATAGACTCTAATTTTACTACGATCTCTAAAATATCCTACTAAAATTATAAACGCAAAAGTTTGTAGGCATGGATGATTTTTGATTGATTCTACTGTTTCACGCAAAATCTACTAAATGGATTTTGATGAAACTTTACAATAATATAGCCTACACATCAGAATAACACATAGGCTACTATTTGTCCCGGGAACAAGTTCCTGTGGGAAACAGGAACGGGAAAACTTCACCAAGCGTGCGGAGCCGCGGGCGTCAAGTAGTATCAAATACTTTTAATCTTATTTTGTAGCCACAACGTGACTGCCTCGGTAGCGTAAGACGTAGTGTATGCGACTGCCGCGATGAGGTCCCGGGTTCGATTCCCGGGTCCGAATTAATGTTTATGTGATCCACAATGTTTAAAAAAAACTATAACTGATAAACAGTATATAGGTATATAGCGCTGAAGCGCTCGTGGCCCCGCGGTCTCAGTGTCCTGTAAACGATAACTGAGTTACGCAACTTTCACTATGGCTGGTCCTCGAATGGGTGACCCCTTTGTGGCATTTACATTTGCGGGCGTTTCCGTGCTTATGAAGGCACGTTAAGCCGTTGATCCCGGTTGCCAGTAAAATGGCAGTCGTTAAGCCTGGTTGAAGGCCTAATGGGCGGCTTGAAAAATTTCAACAGCAGGTAGCCAGAACCTGCGTCAGTCTATTTCAACAAGGCAATGGGCTCACCACCATTACGTAGGACAGGAATCCACACGGTGAAAAGTGGGCATATAATATGCCTCTGCCACCCCTTCGGCGATAAGGTGTGATGGATATTTATTTAGGTCATATAGTACAAGCTTAAACCTTAGTTTGGGCTAGATAGCGCTGTGTCCTACAATATTTATTATATTTATTACTAGCTGATACCCGCATTTTCGACGCCTGGTGAAGTTTTCCTATTCGAGATTTCATATGGAACCCTAAACTTTTTGAAAATCCAATAAAACCCACAACACACGAAGAATGTAGCTTTCTATTAGTGAAAGAATGTTTAAAATCGGTCCAGTAGTTCCTGAGCCTATTCATTACATTACATTCATTATAAACTAACTTACAAATCTTTTTCTTTATAATATCAGTATGGACAAAAAACACGAACTATACAGTAGTTTTGAAAAATAATTTAAGTAGGTATTACAACCGTGCGTCATGCTTTAATGACACCAAAAAATGTTTAAAATCGACCCAGTATTTTATGAGCCTATTCATTACAACCAAACTTACAAATATTTCTCCTTTAAAATATTAATATAGATTTTTTTTGTTGAGATTTTACAGTAGCATAAGTTCCAGGGGTCTGAGGACGGAGGGTGGGCTGCTCGCCGTCCTTACAGAAGCGGCCCTAGACGGTGGCGTGACGGGGCAACTACGCGTACTCCTTTCACCCCTTCAAGAAAGAAGGACAGCACCCGGAATCCTCTCCAAAGAAGCGGTATAACACCCGAACCCCCTCCTTCAAAGACGATACCGCGTTTGCTGATAAAGTCTACTGGGAGCCCTGGTGCTATCCTCCCGAAAGGCTTACCCGGGACTCCTGGCCATAGACAAATAGAACGGCACCGTGTGGTTTTAGTCGGTAAGAGTCCGGCATAGCATACATGAGGATTTCCACACGTTAAAAAAAAGCATTATTTTAATTTTTAAACACATATTTATTAAAAGTTTATTGGGTAATGACAGTGTCTGTTTAGTATTTCAATGATTATTCTACTTATGAATGAAAACTTTTTAGTATCTGGAGCCTCATTGTAAACTGATAAAACTTTAAAATATAGAGATTTAAAATGAGAAGTATTGTAAAACTAGAAACGACATGTATTGAAGCTGAAATTTGAAACAGTTGAGTTTGCCTAAGTCCCAATTATACTCAGTAGAAAACTAAAAATAAATAAATCTATTAAATACCCGACTGCTTAAGTCATTTAATTTTATGGTTCACTGCGAGAAGAGCGGATTGCGTCGTAAAGGATTTTGTACACCCTTTATTTTTGTCGGATATACCGACCTCGTAACGTTAACGAGTGAAATTTTGAATACATACATATAGTTACACCCTTAACCCCGAAGGGGTAGGCAGAGGCATTTTTTACGCCCACATTTCACCATTTACCATTTTTGTCCCATGTAAAAGATAGTAAGCCCATCGCCTTGTTGAAATGGACAGTCGTAGTTTATGACCCAAAAGGTTTGATCGGGTCCTTAAAAGGGGTTACAAAATATTTTTTTAAGGTTCTGTAGCGTGAGTACAGCAGGTTTGATGCATTTGGTATTGCAAACATCCTGTGTTCTATTCCCACCCGGGATAAAACTTTGTGTGATGAGCACGATGGTTTATTCTGTGTCTGGGTGTTACTTATCTATAATATGTATATATTTGGATATATATAAGTATATTTATCAGTTACCTGGTTACCATAGTACAAGCTCTGCTTAGTTTGGAATCAGATGACGTTGTGTGAGTTGCCCCAACGATATTTATTAAATTATTTATTTAAACCCAAAAAAAATTGTCTCTTACAATATATTTGTTACAATTTTTAAATAAGATAAGAAATTAGGGTTAGTTAGTAGTGGAAATAGTTAGTACATACTTACTTATCATTCACGCCTTAATCCCCGAAGGGTATGGCAGAGACATATTATACGTCCACATATTAAGGTAAGTATCTTAAATCCAAGTAATAGGTGGTGAGCCCATTGCCGTGTTGAATTGGACAAGGCAGGTTGTGGCGACATATTGTTGAAATTTTTCAAACCGCCTGCGCCCATTAGGGCTTACACTTGGTTTAACTACTACCATATCACTGGCAACCGGGACCAACGGCTTATAATGCTTTCCGAAGCCCAGAAACGCTCGTGAATAGAAATACCTTATTGGTCACGCATCCTTGACCAACTATAGCGAAAATTCTTAACGCATAGATGTTTTGCAGAACACTGAGTTGGCGGAATAATATTTTTTAAATTAAGACTTCTTTCAAACTAAGACGATTTCTAAGACCTACCTATACACGAAAAAATTCATAAGAATCAGCTCCAGCCGTTTCGGAGGAGTGTGTCCCCGAACACTAGGACAAGAAAATGTCATATATTAAATTTTTCATGCAAGGCTTGAAATCGTATATAAATTAACAAATTCAGGGAGGGATTTAGGTCGCCAACCACGCGGGTGAAAGTTATGGGGTGAGTTAGAACAAATACGCCAAAAGTGGCCAAAAGGTCGCTAATTCGATTCCCGTTCTACATACGTAATGTAAACATAGATGCGTAATATGAGCTATTGTTGATAAATTTGTAGGAAAAATTATAATTTTATTGAAGTTAACTTCTTTTGGCGAGTTAGTGAAAAATGGTGAAGGTATTTTTTTAAATAAGAAGCACGACTCGCGATTTATAACGCAGTGCTAGTGCCAACTCTGCTTTATGGTAGCGAAACCTGGGTATGTCAGTAGATGCATGAAAGTAAATTGAATGCTGTGGAGCTGCGATCACTTCGAAAATTCTTACTTTGGCCGACCGAATACGTAACGAAGTGATACGCAAAATGGCAGGTTTGAATGAAAGTGTCAGCATTAAGCTGGAAAAGGGCGTGTCAAAAGTACTCGGATACCCAGACGTGCATTTATGAAGCGATTAATGAATCTACAGGAAGCGAAAGACCTGTCTTCTCTGACTACCCCGTCAGGGATACAGCGTAAAGATAGTTAAGTTTAAATTTATAAGATGCGCGCGCAGACCGTCACGAAAAACCTAAACCATGAAGTTAGCTGATAAGTGTGTCCATGACAACTTATAAACACCCTTAAGTTTGCTGGTATGTGTTTCCATGACAACTTATAACTACATTCAAAGTAGTTTTTATTCTTTTAATGTTTTTTTTTCTTACAAATTTATCATTCCTCTTACAAACAAAGAGATGTGGTATATGTGATGAAATCTTATTAGACTAAAGCAGTATAACTTCTAACGCGTGTACATAAGTTCACACACACTTTTTTTAAATAAAATAAATAAAAATAAATATCCATCACGCCTTATCCCCGAAGGGGTGGCAGAGGCATATTATATGCCCACTTTTCACCGTGTGGATTCCTGTCCCACGTAATAGATGGTGAGCCCATTGCCGTGTTGAAATAGACAGACGCAGGTTGTGGCTACCTGCTGTTGAAATTTCCAAGCCGCTATAAGGCCTTCAACCAGGCTTAACGACTGCCATTTTACTGGCAACCGGGACCAACGGCTTAACGTGCCTTCCGAAGCACGGAAACGCTCGCAAATGTAAATGCCACAAAGTGGTCACCCATCCGAGGACCAGCCATAGTGAAAGTTGCGTAACTCAGTGATCGTTTACAGAACACTGAGACCGCGAGGCCACGAGCGCTTCCAATTAAATAAGTTTGTTTTTCATTGCTAAGTTGCGCCATAGGAAAGGTGACTATAACTACTCTGAAGTATGATTACAGTAGCTCAGCTGGGGCACAGGGCTCTACTATTTCAATCGTGTTCCAGTAGAATTCTACCAGCTATTAGGTAGAAGTGACTTCTTCCTCGTACTCCTACTATTGTATCCTAGTAGTAGGAGCACGAGGGCTTATGTCCTAATGCTCCTACTTAGGGTCGGCAGCGCTAGTGCTGCACCTCTGGAGTTTCAAACGTCCATAGGCTTTGGTGATGTGATGCTCAGTGGTATAAAAACTCTACAAAAGATATCGTGAACTCGTGACGCGCAAGTGGCCGCTCATAAATTACAATTTTGGTAGTCTACTAATATTTTGATAGCTAAAAACAGCGATTCTCGTTATAGGCTTGTGAAGTGTGATTGTGATAAATATTATAAATTTAGTAGACTGTATATTTACTTGTGTGATTTAGTAGATTTAGTAGACCTGGTCATAACCTTGCCACAGAACCGGAATCTATTAAATATTTTTTTTACCACTAATAACAAATAACATTAACACTGTTAATGAAGGGGGGGAGAAGGATCCCACCACACACCCTTGATTCGTCAATCCTAACGGACTTTAACGGAATCTAACTTATTACATTATATAACATACTTCAATAATAGGAAGCCTAATTAAAATAAAATATGTTTTATTCTATGCAGAGGAGTATGCTTAGTTAAGAAACGAAGTATGTTGAATTTTAATAATGGATCAGACTTGGAAAACCGCGTTGTACCAAATCTTTTTTAAATAAAAATGGCTGATATATATCATATTATATTCCTTATGGGCAACTTGAAAACTTTCAACAGCAGGTAGACACAACCTGTGTCTGTCTATTTCAACACGGCAATATGCTCACCACCTATTATGTGGCAATACACATGGTGAAAAGTGGGCATATAATATGCCTCTGTCACCCCTTCGGGGATAGGCCGTGATAGATAAATAAATAAAATAAATAATATATCATGTGCGTTAACTTATAATTCACTTCCACCGGTCGTATATAAGCGAATCGGAACAAATACTTTATTGGTGTTGGAAACGACGCCTTAGGGCGACATTGATCGTGGAGCGTGTATCCTACGTAATGTATGGCATACAAGGCATAAGCGGTAGCAATCAATTAATACTTGTAAAGTAATGGAGGGAACCTAAATAGACGGTCAATTACTTATTATAAATTAGTAGCCATATTAAAAAGAAAACTATATTAACTTTTTTGTCAATGAAATACTGTTTACATTCATCAATATTATGTAAAAGAAAATATGTGTGTGTGCCAAAGTACAAAGGTATAGAAGTGAAACCTTTTTACAACTTTTTTTTACAGCTATAAAATTTCTCTTATACGTCGATATAGTTCGGTTCACTTATGATAAAGAAATTTCACTTCAAAACAACATGGCGCGTAACCGAAAAATGTGATGATTTCTTTTTTATTTACAGCTATAAAATTAATCTCAAAGTCGATAAAGAAGTTTCACTTCAAAAAGATAATTTTTGTATTACAGTTTTGTTTTTTGCAACGAAAACTCACCTGCAAATGCTGCACCTGCTGACTAACAGACGAGGTCATAGCGATGAAAAGGAAAACTCGAAACCAAACCCCAATACCAACCCGTTTTGGAGGTTTGGTCAATCACGCTCCCAAAGTGACGAAAATTGGAATAGGCTTGATTGAGGCTGCATGTGGTAGAATTTGAAGAAGCATCAAAATATTGTACTATCCATTCACCATGTTCCGCAACCAATTTCTCACATTTTCAAATCTATTTCAGTGACATAATACAAAATAGTGTCAGCCAATAAATCAGTCTATGATATCATAAATATTAAGTTTTACATTTCTGTTCGGAACCTAAGGTCCGAACAGAAATGTTAAACTTATATAATAAATACGACCAGCAACGAAAGTAGCTTAGCGTAGCAGAACATTATCTACAAATCTAAAATGTAATTATTGGAGTCAGTTTATCATATATATATTATTTTCATCAAATAGGATATACATCGTAAACAATTTGAGATTTATATGAAGAAACATGCAATTTTTTAATTCCCAAATCTTTTACAAAACTATGGATTGTGTTATTCTACTTCTGAGGCTGACTTTACCAAGCATCCTTCTACCGACGACTTTCGGCAGAAGTCTTATTAAATCAGATAAAAATCGTTAGTCACAGATAGAGCCACAGCACACTGGTATTTTTTATTATCCGCAAATTTTGCAACTGTATCGATACTGCGTCGCCTTTGGACGACCTGCTAGCATCCGGGCGCAGCTCAGTATACTACGTCTTAGCGATTTCTTGAATACTGTATTGCTATTAAAATAGTAATTCAGTCATCGCTACTGGCATTTTAAGTATGCAGGGGGAGTGCCCAGTCGCCGCATTTGTCTTCTATAAAGCTACTTATTTATTCGCTGGTTGCGGATTCACAAAGCAGCTAGTCTGCAGAGGCCGTCAGAACTACAAAATTTGTAATTAATGAAAATGGAAAAGTTAAAAGTACTCGGATACCCAGACGTGCATGAAGCGATTAATGAATCTACAGGAAGCGAAAGAAGTATGCATGAATCTCGAAGCCTGGCGGTCTGTCCTCTCTGACTACCCAGTCAGGGATACAGCATGAAGATAGTTAAGTTATATAATAGTTACTAACTTTAATATAAGCACCAAATGTGAGTAGACAATAGCGTCAACCGCTCTTTAATTGCACCACTCCGAATATGCGAATAAACCCCTATCTAAAATCGTTTCGAAATAAAACCCGCATAGAGATCTCCTATAGGAATTAGCCCCATCCTGATCTACCCACAACTAATAAATTGCTAAATAATAAAGGTCCTTTGCCTTTTTCCGTGAAGCAGGGTTAGCGGAGAGAAAATTTTGTACATTTTTTACTAAAATATACGAGGGTTTTTGGGTCAAAATATATTGGCTAACTCTTTATTAATTTGTTCTATTTTATATTAGCAATTTGGTTGGATATACTAATATAAAGATCTTCAAGTATTAGAACCGGTTTAAACCGGATAATGTATATCAATATGCATGTCGGGTCATTAATTATAGTTATATTATTATATGTATGTGCAGTATTATATTATAATTATAGTTTCTACGAAACGTGACCGAAACTCACGTTTTTATTTTTAATCAATAGACAAGGGAACGGAACAGAAGTTCGAGTTGTTTTAAAAAAAATCATTGATTACACCATATCCCAAACACATTTTTTTATCGATTTCACGTTTTGAATACAATTAAACGCTAGAAAAAAAAACTATCTTGCAGTTTTATTTTTACATCTCCTATATACATATATTATGTACGCTATCAAAAGCATGCGAAGCGAGATATTTATTAATTATAATTATTTGTAAACTGTAAATTAACTGTGTTTCTGCACGAAATAAGATTTTATGAGACTTTTGAGGAAACACATAATAGGTGTCTAATTGAAGTTTCCAGTTCATTTTTTCTGAATATTCCGAGGTTAATAATATTTATTGCCTTTTACTTTGCGTTATTTATTATTTTGTTAAGTCCAGGGTACGCCATAGAAACTTGGCATAGATTTGAGCCAAGAGGGACCAAAAATGTCATAATTCATTCTTTTAACATTCTAACATGCCATTCTTCTGGCACTAATTGATGTTATTTTTTATATTTAGCACGTTAAAATGGCGTCCCCCGCCTGATGGTAAGCAAAGATAACGACGGCTGTTAATATAATTAAGAAATCCCCGTGTGTAATGGGAGAAAATATGTTATCGAAGAGTGACGACAAATTACATAAATTAAAAACTATCCAATAAAGGCTTGCGCCGTACACAAGGTACACTAATGTTAAATACTTGCAAATTAAGCGCTCGTGGCCCCGCGGTCTTAGTGTTCTGTAAACGATCACTGAGTTACGCAACTTTCACTATTGCTGGTCCTCGGATGGGTGACCACTTTATGGCATTTACATTTGCGAGCGTTTCCGTGCTTCGGAGGCACGTTAAGCCGTTGGTCCCGGTTGCCAGTAAAATGGCAGTCGTTAAGCCTGGTTGAAGGCCTTATGGGCGGCTTGAAATATTTCAACAGCAGGTAGCCACAACCTGCGTCTGTCCATTTCAACACGGCAATGGGCTCACCACCTATTACGTGGGACAGGAATCCACACGGTGAAAAGTGGGCATATAATATGCCTCTGCCACCCCTTCGGGGATAAGGCGTGATGGATATTATATTTTATATTTTTACAATATCTTTACGATACTGTAAGTAACAAATATTCATTATAATTTTATTTAAAGAATTTTAATAAAAACAGTTTTATTAAAAAAATATAGTAACAATTCCATAAATAATCATTTTGAATACTTTATCATTAAAATATAACTGTACCTATTACTGAAAGCCTGGTCATCTTTTCTAAAGCACATGTAGAATTACTGAAACAAAAAATATAAAACAGCCAGTCGAAAGGGTATACTAATGATTCGTATTTCGCAAACGGTTCTAATGTGTGCCTTCGGACATATTTAAAACACAAAGTTTCACCCCCCTAAACCCCTCAATTCGGTAGTTAGAACACGAAAGAGAGAACATCCCTACATACCCTCTCGAGAGGGAACGGTAAAAATACCGTAGTTTTAGCTAATCTGTCGGGTTGGCGCAGCATTTTTAAACTCGGGAGGGGGTGGTTTTAGGCATTTTAACACTGTACAAAAATGTGGGGGTTGAAAATGGGTGATGTGTGTGGAATTGGACTTATGTGGGAATCTATTTATGCGATGTAACCCCCCCCCCTGTTAATATTGGTTGGCATGGTAACGGGTAGATTACTGCATCCTATCTACTCGATTTTTCGTCGGTTTTTCTGTTGTAATCAAATGAGGTGCGACGCGTGTGTGTGGGGGGTGTTCGCGAGGTGGTTTTTATGTGGAGAGGGGGGTATGGGGGTGACACGCGTGTACTCAATTATCCGCAGTGAATCAATAGCGGCGAGATGAGGGTAGTTGTGATGGTTGTGACGGTACTAATGTCTTTTCATCTGTTTAATTTTTTCCGTATATTTTCTGTGCTCCCCTTGGCTGCGTGACCTATTTTTGATGTGTTGTCACAAGCGATATTATAATGTTGCTAGTATGTTATTGTGAGAATTTATTTATTTGACGCTTGAGTAGATTGAAATAGTACTATAATTACATAGTAAACGTGATAAAATCTTTACAATAACCGATTAGAGTTACCCAATATACTCGTATATACCTCGGTGACATAAATTGTAGTTTAAACGACTGATGCTCTGAGGTCTCGGGTTCGTTTCCCGGGTCAGAATAATTATTTGTGTGATCCACAAATGTTTGAAACGGAGTTTGGGTATTTTCAATATGTTTATGTAATGTTTTTCCGGTGTCATTGAGTACAATATGTACTCAATAAATCACATATTGTACTCAATGACATCGGGAAAACATAAAATATGTGCTTACCTTTGAAAATGCCGTAAGGCGAAACCGGTCAGATTTAAGTAATAAATTAGTGGAACAGTACAAGTGTTTTAGTTTAAGATGAGCTACAGCTGTTGACTAACGCTAGAGATAATGACGCAAGCCCCCGTAAAACCCCCTTAGGGGGTTAAGAGGTCAGACGGCAGTCGCTTCCCACATTACCGAAAATTAAAAATAAGTTCCATCACGCCTTATCCCCGAAGGGGTGGCAGAGGCATGTTATATGCCCACTTTTCACCGTGTAGATTCCTGTCCCACGTAATAGGTGGTGAGCCCATTGCCGTGTTGAAATGAACAGACGCAGGTTGTGGCTACCAGCTGTTGAAATTTTTTAAGCCGCCCATAAGGCCTTCAACCAGGCTTAACGACTGCCATTTTACTGGCAACCAGTACCAACGGCTTAACGTGCCTTCCGAAGCACGGAAACCCTCGGAAATGTAAATGCCACAAAGTGGTCACCCATCCGAGAACCAGCTATAGTGAAAGTTGCGTAACTCAGTGATTGTTTACAGAACACTGAGACCACGGGGCCACGAGCGCTTCTCTTGAAGAAAATTAAAAGCTAAATGACAACTGCTAAGAACAGCTATATAAATGGACTCCAAGCTTCAACCCAGGAAGGGTTTCGATGCTATTCAGAATAAACTAATATGAAACAGATGAAGATTTTTCAATTTTATTAATTAATGTTGGTTTGAATATCAGTCGTCTGCCAGTCGATATTGAAGGTGAGGCTATTTTTTGTGTCAGTCAAAATGAAGGGACCAAGTCTCGTATATCTGTCACATATATTTAAAAGTTTTATACCATTAATCTACTATTTCATACCTTTGCTATAAATTTAGCTACCTCTTCATTTTGGATAATTGCTTTAAAAATTCTTGATCAAAAATTATGACAACCAAACTGGAAAACTGCTCTCTGGGATTCTCTGCCAATTTAGTGATTTAATACCTTAATTCTAACTTAATAATTAATAATTTAATATTCCAAATAATCCTACTAACAATATTATAAATGCAAAAGTTTGTAGGAATGGATGTTTGTTACTCTTTCATGCAAAATCTACTTAATAGATTTTGATGAAACTTGACAATAATATAACCAACACATCAGAATAATACATGGGCTTCTTTTTCGCGGAAACAAGTTCCTGTGGGAAACGGGAACGGGAAAACTTCACCAGTCGCGGGCGTCAACTAGTTTATTATAAATACAAGTTGGCAATATTAAATATATGTATTGGCCAGATGTCTGAATATCGTCATGGATGCTATGCCGGACTCCTATTACTTCCATATGCTATGACCAGCAGTCCCGGGTGAGCCCTGGAAATGACAGCCCCAAGGCTCTCAACAGACTCTATAAGCTACCGCGTCTAAAAGTTACGGCATTTTAGGTATAGTTTTGAAGTCAATGTTGTTTTTTTTTTTTAGAAAAAGCTGGTTGAATTGTTCTCATTCATTTCTCATTCATTCCTATGAAACCTGATTCAAAGTGGTACATAACTCATGGAGGCCACTAGTTTATTAATAAAAGAAAACCGTACTATGTCTAATTTTTCAGCTCACAGCTCAAAAATTGCAATAAACTGTATGTCATAGATAGAGATTTTTTGAAAAGCTATAAGGGACTATGAAGTGCGTCGTGAGCAAAGACGCGTGGCATAAGCAAGTTAAAGATAATATTACTTATATTATAAATCACGCCATCTATGAAAATTTCCCAGAACTTATTATACAGGAACTTGTATGACGCAGTATTTTCACGTGAGTAACTGCGTCCGGTCTCTGTTTTTCAGTTTTCACAGTTCAAACACCCCTCACTAGATGGCGTGATTTTACAGCGTAGTCATTAGCAAGCAGTCGTAGCCCTGTTTTCTCGGTGTTCTGTATAATATCACTAAGTTAAGAAACTTATGCAGCAATCAGTCGTAAGTTGGGTCAATGATTGTGGTGTTTTTCTTTATGTCTTTTCAGAAGTCATGTTAACCCACTGTTCCTGGCTGCCAGTTCCATGTTAGTTATTGATCCAATTAAAGGTCCTGAACAAACTTCTTTAGCATTTAGCCACTCTCTGCTTGTATGCCATTCAACAGGGAAATATGCTCACTCCCACAATACGGGATCTTTAATAAAACTAGTGCGTAGCGTTCGCATTTTAGCGCCATCTATGATACTTTTCCAGGACTATTACTTCCAGTTGCACGGTAACTAACAACTGCACGGTATTGAAATGAAGTATCCCTATTTTGATTTTATATTTTCAAATTTTCTTTCAGTTGTAATTCTAACTTTAATAGAGTTTGTTATATATTTAAGGTAAACGCGAAAGTACAATTTTGAATATATTGTAACAACTTTGTTACTCTCTGCTTACCTATTGCGAATAAATCGTATTGTATTCTTACCTTTTTCGAGAAATAAAGGAATGAAACCGATCATTTCACAAACAATTATTGTAAAACCTGTAAATCATATGGTGGCATAAAGTGAGAAATAGATTATTTCCCAACCTTAGAAAAGAAGAGTAAAGTTCAATGGTGGTCAAGCTTTATACTATTGTTACAAGGGACATGTAGTTGACTGCCTCAATGGCGCAGTGGTAGTGTCATCACTCATATACTCACTGTCATGGTAGGTTCTGCCATGTTAGGGTAGTAATAGGCCCCACTATGTCTCCGGGGCCCAAGCGACATCACCAACTGACTAACGGATTAAGCAACTATGTAGGCGGCCTTACAGGTTTAGGAGGTCAGTCGGCAGTCGCTCCCAACACTGCAAAAAATGAAAATCCAAACGGTTGTTGCTCCTAGCAACCAAATAAAAAGGAACTCCATGTTCCAAATTCAGCTAGGTTTTGGAAGCGTTTGAAAATCCACTGGAGAAATTTATTGGAATTAAACACAAGTCACTGTTGCGGGGGAAGTAGGAAAACTTGAGTGATATCGCAGCCGTTGTGTTACTCTATAAACCAAGATTTTATTGGCCTTTATTATGAACGATTGACGAAGAAGATATATTGTGCGAAAGTAGACAATAGAAAGAGTCAGGGTAGGCCGAGGCCAGGCCAGATGTGCATGCATGTAGCGATTGAAGAATCTGCAAGAAGCGAAAGAAGTATGCATGGACCGCGAAGCCTGGAGATCTCTGGCGTCCTCTCTGGCGACCCCGTCAGGGAAATAGCGAGAAGATAGTTAGTTGGTTTTTTATTAGCCTTCAACAGAGGCTAAGTCACTGAGGGTCTCTTCTCGGGAGGCCTGGGGTCAGATAGTCATAGCCAAGCTACACAAAAAGCAATTTGGGTTAAGCTTGCATCGCATCGAAGATACCTGTGGTAGTAAAGGGGATAGAGCGCGAAAGAGCGCATCCGGAACATCTCTATGAAAATTTCAATGGGAGTTCCATGACATCCTAACTTCTCATGGGACTTTACCGCATTCCAATTTGATACCTTTTCTGGTCTGCGGATTTCATTGCTGCTACTCTACGTAGTGAGTGAGTAATCCTTGTTTACAGGAATCACAGTAATGGGAGCGCAAAGGAAGCATCCGATAAAAAAACTACGTGCGGGTCATATTCGCTGGTCACCTTCATCAGTCAAGCATTAGTGCATATATTGCATTTCGGACTTCTCACTTGCCGGGTGGGCCGCTGAACCAAATAGCCTAACGAGAATAGTCGAAAGTGACGACTTTTTCCAGCTCATCCGTCTTAAAGTGATGTAGGCGCTATCTACCGGCACTTAGATAAGGTTAAGAATGTAGTGAGTATTCGTTTTTTTTAATCCTAATGTATGTAACGGACAAATGGCACAACTATGTCGTTTAAATATTTGCCTTTGACTAGTCACTATAAACTCCTCATAACCAATCAGCTTTGACCAACATTATTTATTTGTCAAAAGTGATTGGTTATGCGTGTGACTATGACGGAAAATAACTACGAGGAATTGCATTCTTTACGGGAACAAACTATAATCAAACCAACAAAATTACTCCGCAATAATAAATTTATTTTATAAAAGTAACTCATAATGAAACATTTAATTTATCAATGCGAACTAAAGTAATATTTACGTACAATAATAATTCTTAAATTTACCTGTAATTATTAAACGCTTAGCTCTTGAACTAACCTACTTATAAAATAATATTGTTCATTTAAATTATTAATAATTATTGATCAATTCAAAACTTGTATTTTGCCTATTTATTGATCAATTCAAAAATTGTATTTTGCCAACGTTTTAATAGGAGACAAGTACCACTATCGAATCGTTTAAAAAATGTATAATACTTTAGATTTATGCTCGATATAGGTACAGACTATAAAAAACTAAATTACTAGCTACCCTGGCAGATATTCATTCTGCCTAAAGTGAACTGATTGTTGCACCACCTACCAGAACTATTTACTGTAAATGTAGACTACCCAGAGACTATCTGAACTACAAATAAAAAAAAAATATTTAAAAAAACGAATCACTGACCAGCAAGATTTAAATACGATAAAATAGTTAGATAGACTATGTATATTTATTTGACTTATTCTTTAAAACGGTAGCAACGATATTGGTAAATGCTAATCTGACACGCGCATTCTATTTTGGTATTGTATTGTAAAATGTCTAACCTCTTATCAAAATACTACATATAATATAATATCATGCATAACTAAATTCGAAAAACATACTAAATTTTATATTTCTTTTCCTAATATATCACAAAAAGAAAGGTAATATTTTGGTTACACTACTAACACTTAGGTTGAGGAAGTCTTCTAACCTCAATGGTCTTCATAACTATTTATAATAAAAATAATTTTATATTTAGACATTCAATACACTTATAAAACTTATGCATACATATAATTTTCTTCAAAATATCGCATGACAAAATAATAAACCGACGTGATACATCTTCTATCTATAAACAATTTATGGATAAAGAATTTACAATAAATTAATATTTATAAATAAAAATACGAAATATATTTTAATAATTACCATCGCGTACACATGTCTAGAACTGAGCGATATAAATTTGACACCCATTAGAATCATACAACTAATGTAATATAATTTGAATAAAACTCTCTGTCTGTCAGCTTTGCTTGGCACTTATAGGTTTCGTTAGTCACTTGGACGGCTCTAAAGCAGAAAGTTTAATTAAATCAAGGTATCTGTCAAATGACACGTGGATGACTGAAGGGTGAAGTTTGGGCCAATCTCTACAACTAGCATAAAACGTCAATTGATTGAGATGACGGTATTGATCATGATCAAAAAAATATATAATAAATATTGTGGGTCATTTTTTTAACACACTGACGTCTAGTCCAACGTAAGCTAATATAAGCTTGTGTTACGGGATCTAGACGTCTGATAAACATACTTATATATTTCTAAATACATACATATTTTACATAGGAAACATCCAAACTCTGAAACAAACATTTGCGCCTCACACAAATATTTTTACCCACCCGGGAATCGAACCCGGGAACTCAGTCGTGGCAGTCGGATACTTTTTTTTTTTAATAATTATTTAATGGCCTGGTTTCTAAGACCTTTGAGCCAAATCTTATTTTTTATATCATATTTCTTCAATCTTATCTTCTAATTAGTCCTGTCCAGTCGATGTCGTGTCCTCATTGTCCGTCCTGGTCCTTGCCCTCAGTATAATGGTGATTCTTATACTAAGGTTGTCAGTGGACGTTTCGCGGCAAGAGAGAAAATAGCATTTCACTGCATATATATCATTGTCTTTCATTATAGCACGTTAATCCAACTTTTATGTCCAAGAAACCACCACTCCCGCACATAAAACAAGATAAATGCACTAGTTTTAGAAAATAATATAAAGCAAGCGTCCGCACTTGTCACTCTTCCCGCCAAATGTCCAAACAGTCGGATACACTCCCACCGCGCCACAGAGGCAGCAAAAAAAGATGCTATTGAAAAATAATTCAAGTATGCGTTGGCATCTGACTATATTTGGCAGACGTTGTGCTATCATCAAAATAGCTGATTTTGTTTCAGTAACCATCTTCCTTAAGTGGTCGGTTAGTGGTAGTTAGTAGAAACTAAGTATTTAAGAGCTGTGTTTTTTATTTCTACTGGATACATATCAGCTCTTCACCTTTGTGGAATCATTCACGTTTAAGTCTATATATATCTGTTTATACAGTTGATTGATGGCACTTGGTGGAACTTGCTACACATTTTAAATAAAAACACTCGTACTTCTTCACAAATTTACTTTTGAACCAGACCGGTTTCGCCTTACGGCCTTTTCAAAAGTTGACCGGAATTTTCAAAAATGGAATGTTAAAAATTAAATTTTGTGAAAAAATACAAGTATAAACGCGAATGTTTGTAAGAATCGATGTTTATTACGCTTCTGAATGGAATAGTCTTTTGATTAAACTTTATAATAATATAGCTTACACATCAGAATAACACATAGGCTACTTTTTATCCCGGGAACAAGTTCCTGTGGGAAACGAAAACGGGAAATCTTCACCACGCGTGTGGAGCCGCGGGCTTGAACTAGCCTATAAACCAAACAAATAACAATGTCTGTTTAAAAAATTTACTTACTTTCAAAACGTTTTGGCTTTCTTTTTATCTTTTAAAGTCAAAAAGATAAAACATGTTGACAGATACCTCTAGAACATCGACATAACATCTATAAATTGCATCACAACTTTGGAAATCATCTTGAAAATGTGAGCGAATTAGATAATTATAAATATAATAATTAACAATCAATTCGTTAAACTCTATAACATAAATGTTATTATTTATGAGCGTTAAATCTCAATTCCTTATGTTACAAATTATCTTAAATTATCTAGTAGCGAAATTGGTGTAAATATCGAAACAAAATATTGTCAGAATTATGTTTAAGACATTTATTTTTGAAAATAACTGTGAGGAAACTAAGATCAAATAGTTACCTGCCTTATCAGAATTGGAAACATTTTGTTTGTGTCTGCCTAATATCACCTAAGTATAGTTGGCACCCAACATGGGGCACTCTACAAAATCACTAATAGTGGTCTAGCCACTTGAGCATGTAGAAGAAAGAAACATTCACACTCAAAAACTTTTGCGCTTATATTATTAGTACTGATTATTTAAATTACCTATTTGTCATTTTACTATTGTTTGACCAATTTATGTTGTCTAGGTCCATATTATTCTGATTAGCTAAATATTTTTTTACAATAAATTCCATAATTTTTACGTGAAAAAGAAACAAACATCCACGTATCCTTTCTTAAAGGTAGTCAGAGAAGAGGGATCGCCAGATTTCGTGATCTATGCACACTTATTGCACTTCGTGCAAATTTAGCAATCGTTTGGTACGTCTTGGTGGTCGATTTTAGCATCACCAAATAAATAAATAAATATATCCATCACGCCTTATCCCCAAAGGGGTGGCAGAGGCATATTATATGCCCACTTTTCACCGTGTGGATTCCTGTACCACGTAATAGGTGGTGAGTCCATTGCCGTGTTGAAATGTACAGACGCAGGTTGTGGATACCTGCTGTTGAATTTTTTCAAGCCGCCCATAAGGCTTTCAACCAGGCTTAACGACTGCCATTTTACTGGCAACCGGGACCAACGGCTTAACGTGCCTTCCGAAGCACGGAAACGCTCGCAAATGTAAATGCCACAAAGTGGTCACCCATCTGAAGACCAGCCATAGTGAAAGTTGCGTAACTCAGTGATCGTTTACAGAACACTGAGACCGCGGGGCCACGAGCGCTTCAAGTGACAAATAATGCGCAACCAGTGAGCGCTTTTCTGTTTTTTAGCAATCGGCTTACGTGATCTTCGTCTGATCCACCCTGACTCCTTCTATCCTCTATTTTCACACAAAAAATATTCTTCGTCAATCGTTCCTCACTCATTCTTTAGACCAACGGAGTTACACCCTTTTCCAGCTTAATGCTGACTCTTTCATTAGAATCTACCATATTGCATATCACTTTGTTACGCATTTGGTCGACGTTACCCCACTCATTTTTCAAAGTGATTTACTTTCTGACGTACACGTCTACATTCTTCTGACGTACCCAGGTTTCACTACCCAAAATAAGTGGTAATACACAAACATTCACATTTACGATATTAATTGTTTACAATTTCAAATCCTCACAGGTCAATTATTATAGAAAGTGTCATAGAAATGTTAATCGCCATAATTCTGTCAATAATCCGATCGATTCCTTTAAACTACTATCCTAATACTAGTTTGGCCACCATTTTGTTATCATAAACACATACCAAGTATAGAAGACCTTATAGTATGTTTTATGGTAAAAGTGTATTAAATTGGTACTACGTATTATAATTCATATTGTTATTTTGAATCCCTGATGCAAAAAGACGGGTATTACAAATTTTACTTATGTGTATGAATTCATATGCATTGGTGTATCTATGGCGGTGAATAAATTTTAAAACTTATTTTAGATTATTGTTTAGGAGATTGTAGATAATTAGCTGATTGTTTTATTTACGACAGGACCTGACTAGTTTCCACAGGTGCATTTGCTTTAAAATATGGTAATTCTATTTCGAATATTCCGATCTGTAAAAGTTTATGGTACACTTTTATCATTAATTTTCTCATTGATATTAATATTTCCCGCGAACTTAGTTTAGATATTTTTCTTATTTTCTAAACACCTCCGAGATATTTATACAATTATTTTTTGTTCAATTTATATTATTACGTATGTTTTGTCGTTATTTCATCTTGACACATATTTATTCCTATCTAGAATACCATTTTCCGACTTTATTGTCTACTCTTTTTGCATTCTATTAATAATTTATAAATAACCTCTTTTGAGATTATATTCCGATAGCATAGATTATCCTATCAAGTTTTCTTCAACGACATTAATTCCTTTTCTGTTGCATAATTTTCGTCATCAAAGTTATAGTAACAATCAAAATATCCCAGTTTGATCTAAGTTACATAATCACCCACTTAGCGACACATAAAACGTTTAGATTTAAGAACTACATTACGGATTGTGGTTCCATATTGTGACTGAAAGCTTACGACAGATAAAATTTGGGCATCGGCTATCGAAAAAAATCGCGCAGCACTCGCATTTTCAACTTTATGTCAATGTCTCAAATATCTTTTCATCTCAAGATGTTTTTTTTTTATTTCTAAGAAATACGCCGATGCAGAAACTTAACATGACTGTACTGTCATAATTTCACAAAAAATATTTACGTACATAGTCTGCTGTTCAATGGGAAAAGATTAGATGGTCTCACTGAAAAAAGGGAATAATCCAACCACCAGATTGTCAACATTATGATCTGTTATCATCAGAAAAGTTATGAGAAAATGATAGCGTCTATTCCACTTGACACCGGGATTCACAAATCTATCCCTTTTAAATCTATCTCATCTTTATTGACTTCCAATGAATCATTAAAGGAAACATAGCTATATACACCAAAATGAATATTAAATTAACTCGTACTATCACTTTGGGTAGTTTCACTCTCTTCCGTAATAGTAATCATTGGAGGAGAGTCATATACAGTATCCTCTGGTGATGTATCATACATAAATTTTTCAAATTTCGGCGATGTGGGAGGTATGATCTCTCGAACTGATTCGTACACTTCGGTTTTTATGATGGGTAAAGAACCTCTTTTAATTTTCAGAAATTCTTTACTTGGATACTCATCTTCTGTAATTGTCTGCATTGGTACCCGTTCTATTTCATCTTCTAACCGTACAGGAAGGCTATCAGCTCGATTAAAAGGTTTTGTGTTTTCTATTTTTTCTACTACTATTGGATGAACTGCTATTCCATTCTCCATTTTTTTATGATCATGAAGATGTTGTAGGCTATATTCTCGTGCTTGAACATCAGAAAGCAAGGGTCCATCTGTGGATCCTTCGATACAATAACCAGGTCCTTGTAAGCTATCATTACCTATTATTGAATCTTGTTTAAAGATCGCTGCTGTGACTACAGGCTTATCAGGGTCAGTTGGAGTTTTACTTATCAAAGGTTCTTGAGAATTGTCATTGGTGATACCTTCACGTCCATTGGTGTATGTTACGTCATAGCCAGCGTACACTGGATACCCGAAGGGTCCGTGTTCGTATCCCAATTGACTGCTGTATGAGTAGCTTATGTTATGTGAACCAACAGATGACATACTCAAATCTGAAATAGATAGGCCAGTACTCGATAGGGCTAGAATTTTATGTTCAAACTTGGTACTGCTGTCGTCTCCAGTCTTCTTTTTAATTTCTTCCGGGTCACGGTGTATGAGTGCCTGATTAGTGGAGATTTGAGGATTTTGCGGAGGTGAGTTGGTTATAGCCTTGTTGGATCTGTAGGCAGTCGACTGTTGTACTTCCACAATGAAGATTCCGTCGTTGTCTGGTGAGTATTTCATTTTGGTTTCACGACCGTTTCTGGTAATGTCCTGCAAAATATGAGTGAATATAGTAAGGTTGCGGCTTAAAGCTCTTTGCCTATTTTGCCTATTTTAACAAACTAGAGGACACCTGTGGCTGCACTTGTGTTCAGTTTTCGCAAAAATATGTTTCGTGGAAATAAACATACACGGTTGCCTGGTTATGTATAAACCTACAAAACCCGTTCATAGGTACATCAAAATATAATGCTCACTAAGAAATCTAACCTAGATGATTTTAGTTTTGTTCATATCTCCGGTTCCGCTCTCTTATTCTCGATCTTATTTTTTTTTAAAGGTATATGTATTGTATAGCCATAAGAATTTTACAATTTAAATATTATAATACTGGGTGACCACCACGGCTTCACCCGTGACCCAGACATACTTCGTACTCCCGTCGCACCTATTTAATCCCGTCGCTAACAAATTCTACAATACTACATAAAAATTTGCCCGTTTTGTCGACATTTATGATTACTGCTTCGCTCTCCAGGGTAGTAGCGTGATGATATATAGCCCATTTATCGAGGAAGGCTATAGGCATCATCACCCTACTTCAATGGAGAGCGTAGCAGATATAATAAATGTCAACGAATCGAACATAATTTCATATATTATTGGAAAAGTAATAGTCGTCCAGGATAAAATGGGCGCGACGGGGGTTCGAAGTATGCAACAGGCGAAGCCGAGGAGGTCAGCTAGTGTAAAATATTTATGTTTATTAGTTATAGAAATCCCATACAACAAGCTTATAATAGTTTAGCTTGGGCTTGATTTTAAAGCTTAAAATGTCGATAGTTACAAAAGTCTCCGTTTGGCTTAAAACGGGGTTCGCTTGAAATGGTCACCTGTAATCTGACTTTTTATGCCAGAACCTCATCTTTAGATACACCAACTTCAAGGAACTATTTTGGGTCTTCAAACTAAACTATTGAATACTTTACTTACATTCCTCTCTTCAGTTTCCACTATCAGGTGATTATTCTTCAAGGTCATAGTGAATATGGATCCGTTGGCTGGAGTCACCTCTCCATCCCCGTCACCAGTCCCTCCGCTCTCTTCCGTTGGAGACTTGAGCTGGAAACAACAAGAAAAAGCTGTTGTTAAAATTATGACTCAGTCGTTCACGTCACTTTCATTGGTAGAAAGATATCTGGTGGTAATCGGTTAACGTTAGCTTGCTCTTTTTTAGAAGCGCTCGTGGCCCCGCGTCCTCAGTGTTCTGTAAACGATCACTACGTTAAGCAACTTACGCTATAGCTAGTCCGTGGATGGGAGTCCACTTTGTGGCATTTACATTTGCGAGCGCTTCCGTGCTTCGGAAGGCAGGTTAAGCCGTTGATATCGGTTGCCAATAAAATGGCAGTCATTAAGCCTGGTTGCAAGCCTTATGGGCGGCTAGAAAAATTTTAACTGCAGGTCGCAACAGCCTGCGCCTGTCCGTTTCAACACGGTCACGGGCTCACCACCTGTTACGTGGGACATAAATGCGTACGGTGGAATGCGGGCGTATAGTATGCCTAATATGAATGTATGTATGTATGTAACAAATTTAGTATAACTCCATACCAATATATTTCACCACCAATGGAGATGGAAGAACATAATATATTATGCTATGAACGAGATGGAAGTTATATTGAAATTTATAATCTCCCCCCCCCCCCCTTCTGTCACGACGACATTTGTAATGAATAACACTGCCAGTGACAAAGAACTATCCTCGTCTTTTGGACTCCACTAATGACCAGTATTGACAAATCGTTCACCTTCCCCACATATCTTGCGTAAAGTATAAGCGATCGCGGAAGCGGAGATTGAAATCATGTATTAACCTACAATGCTGCCAGTATGTAAAGAGATCTTTAGGTATGTATGAAAAGTCGTAGAGGATTTTAAAGGAATCCCTTGGGGGGTCATAGTGGATTAGCGAGTGCTTTTCAATCCCCTAGAGAATTCAAATACGGGATCCGCACGCATTGTAAAATACTTTAGTATTTATTTTGCAGCTCCACAGATGAAACTACAATATACATACATATTGTCACGCTTTTATCCCCGAAGGGGGTAGGCAGAGGCATGCTATATGTTCACATTTCATCTTGTGCAGTTTTGTCCCACGTAACATGTAGCAACCTGCTACTGAAATTTTTCAAACCCATAAGGCCTTCAACTTGGCTTAACGAGTGCCATGTTACTGGCAACCTGGACCAACGGCTTAACGTGCCTTCCGAAGCACGGAAACTCTCGCTAATATATATGCCACAAAGTGGTCACCCATCTGAGGACCAGCTATAGCGAAAGTTGCTTAACGCAGTGATCGTTTACAGAACAATGAGTTATCGGGACCACGAGCGCCCGCTACAAAATATATATACAAAATATAAAACTACAATATACATTATATAAAAAAACAATCAATCGGATGTGGTTAAAACTAATCATAATTAGTTATAAACAAAGATAAATTATTTTTAAACGCGTTTTAATATACTATAGAACAAAAGAATGGAAGTATCGATCAGGTATGCTGATCTACTACCGCAGTGGTTTAAAAAATGTCAATCGAATAATGAGAAAGTTACAAAAATAAATATATAAATATAAATCGCTAAAGTTCTTGTTTTGCAACACAGTTCGGGCCAAATTCAAAAGATCTCTAACATGTCGTAAAAATCTTAATTTATCCTTGTACTCACCAAGCATTTGGTGAATGGTAGGTCTATCAATATTGGTATTTTATTAATATTATATTTAGGAATTCTGTTGAAGGTATGTAAAATTGAAGTATTTATATTATAAGCCTAATAGCCTTATCAATAAAGAAGGGATTACCACAATAATTTCGGATTTAATAAACATCAATAAAGTATTTCGGTGTTTCAACTTTTGATAGACAACGAAGCGTAGCTAGGTGTTATGAACCTTGCGGTTATTAGTAAAAAAAAATTCAAATTACCTAATAATTAATGTCCACTGGCTGAATTTCTTTATAGTAATGAACCTCGATTGAAAAAAATATCAACCTGATATTAAGGAAGTATCTCGCTGACTGGAGGTAAATTTTAAAACTACAATTTTTTTTTATATTACCGAATAAATTAGTTATTTGTTCAGGAATCATTGGAATACTAATAGATTTCATACACATAAAAACTTTTTGAGGCGCTCGTGGCCCCGATGACTCAGTCTTCTGTAAAGGATCACTGCGTTAAGCAACTTTCGCCATAGGTGGTCCTTGGATGGGTGACCATTTTGTGGAATTTACATTTGCGAGCGTTCCGTGCTTTGGAAAGCACGTTAAGCCGTTGGTCCCGGTTGCCAGTAAAATGGTAGTCGTTAAGCCTGTTGGAAGGCCTAGTGGGCGGCTTAAAAATTTTAACAGCAGGTCGCCACAGCCAGCGCTAGTCCATTTCAACACGGCAATAGGCACACCACCTGTTACGTGGGACAAAAAGAAATGCATATGGTACTGCCTACCCCTTCGGGGATAAAGGCGGGACAATATGTATGTATGTATGTTCATTGGAACAAATATAGAAATAATTTCTCGAACCAACCACGTATTCTATGCGGATCCCGCTGAGTGTAGACACAATCATGTCCTTACCACCAACTAGCATTCGGTGTAACAGTTGTCATGATATGAAGTTTCCGATGATCATTTGAATTCTATAGTCGTACACCCTACAATCAAAGTTAAAGATACTCTAAATTAAGTACAAAATCGACAATAAAATCGTACAATTAAGTTGAAAGACGTGGCCTGTGACAGACTTATCTATGTATATGTTACGCTCAAAGGTCGAAAACGCTCAGTAAGCGGAAAAATAGCTCACAACGCGTTGTGGTCACAGTAAAATATCCAAATGGCGAAATTCGTGATATGGCTCTAATGAAAACGCGCACGAGGCGTTGTGGCAATCACCAAAAAAGGGTTAAGTTCAGTTTTTTCATCATAACTCGGTTCTTCGTTGAGTTACGAAAATTTTGTAAAATGTTTTATTTTTATTATTTTTTTTTACTTTTTTCAAACCCATCAGGTTATTTTGGTCGACAATTTGAACTTAAGCTTTTCTAAATTTTGGATATTACGTGGGGGGGGGGGCACGTAATATCCAAAATTTGACTTTCTCGGTTCATTTTCATTTCCAAATTTTTCAAATGTATATAATGACTGGACTATACCTTTTACCATTAGATCCAGGAACTGCCAGGTGCTAGATATATAAGTAAGGACCGATTGGTTTTAGTCGGTTCAAGTCCTACAAGGGAATTTTCACTCAATAAAAATGTAGCTACCGGTGGCAGAACACTTGAACCTTTTTGGATATTCGAACTGCCGTTGTCAGTGAACATAAAAAAAGCAACATTTATTGAAGTGAAACTTCTTTATCGACGTTGAGGGAAATTATATAAGTGTAAAAAAATGTCACGTTTTTGGTTATGCGCCACGTTTATTTGAAGTGGAACTTCTTTATCATAAGTGAAACTTCTTTGGCGACGTATGAGAGAACTTTTAAGCTGTAAAAAATATTGTAAAGAAAATTCATATGATACCTACCTGTTTACTCTGGTACACACACATTTCATTTTTATTGGAACGAAGTTCCTTAACGCGGCTTACGGGTAGATCGATTTGGTAAAAATCGTCACGTAACAAAATGACGTATGCTGTGTGCGAGTGTGTATATCCATCCATCACGCCTTATCCCCGAAGGGGTGGCAGAGGCATATTATATGCACACTTTTCACCGTGTGGATTCCTGTCCCACGTAATAGGTGGTGAGCCCATTGACGTGTTGAAATAGACAGACGCAGGTTGTGGCTACCTGCTGTTGAAATTTTTCAAGCCGCCCATAAGGCATTCAACCAGGCTTAACGACTGCCATTTTACTGGCAACCGGGACCAACGGCTTAACGTGCCTTCCGAAGCACGGAAACGCTCGCAAATGTAAATGCCACAAAGTGGTCACCCATCCGAGGACCAGCCATAGTGAAAGTTGCGTAACTCAGTGATCGTTTACAGAACACTGAGACCGCGGGGCCACGAGCGCGTGTATATATCGAGCCTACTAAAAGCAAATGAGCACACGAACAAGTGAGCGTGACTGCACAACTCTCTCTCTCTCTCTCTCTCTCTCTTTATCTCTATCTCTATCTCTCTCTATCTCTCTCTATCTCTACCTCTATCTCTCTCTATCTCTATCTCTACCTCTCTATCTCTATATCTACCTCTCTATCTCTACCTCTATCTCTCTATCTCTATCTCTACCTCTATCTCTCTATCTCTATCTCTACCTCTCTATCTCTATCTCTACCTCTATCTCTCTATCTCTATCTCTACCTCTCTATCTCTATCTCTACCTCTCTATCTCTATCTCTACCTCTATCTCTCTATCTCTCTCTATCTCGATCTCTACATCTCTATCTCTCTCTCTCTCTCTCTCTCTCTCTCACTCTCTCTCTTTATCTCTCTCTCTATCTCTCTCTATCTCTCCCTCTCGATCTCTATCTCTCTCTATCTCTCTCTATCTCTATCTCTACCTCTATCTCTCTCTCTCTCTATCTCTATCTCTACCTCTCTATCTCTATATCTACCTCTCTATCTCTACCTCTATATCTCTATCTCTATCTCTACCTCTATCTCTCTATCTCTATCTCTACCTCTCTATCTCTATCTCTACCTCTCTATCTCTACCTCTCTATCTCTATCTCTACCTCTATCTCTCTATCTCTCTCTATCTCGATCTCTACATCTCTATCTCTCTCTCTCTCTCTCTCTCTCTCTATCACTCTCTATCTCTATCTCTACCTCTATATCTCTATCTCTACCTCTATCTCTATCTCTCTCTCTATCTCTCTCTCTCTCTATCTCTCTCTATATCTCGATCTCTCTATCTCTATCTCTCTCTATCTCTATCTCTCACGTGAAATTTTAGTGAAAACTTATTGATTAATTGTGTTAGATAGATAGATCATACTTTTTTTTTTCTTTTACTATATTGTTTTTGCAGAAACGTAAGGAACTTCATTTCATACTGGGTGTTCTCCGACCGCACATATTTTTTCTTTTTAAAGAACTTCTGCAGTGTAATATACATCCCCATCTTATTATTAATACCTTTGTTAGGGTTTTCATCTTTATTCACTTTATGTAAAGACGCGACGATTCTACTAAGTAGGTATCACAAGCCCTATAGTGTGTAGGACAATGTAACGAACGTTGGAGATAAGACATTTTTTAAACCACTCACAACAACTTTACATATCCACTATCGTCACCTCTCCAAATACTCAAAACATACCGCAGTAATAAAAACACCAAAAAAAAAAACACAAAAAGTGCTGCAAAACCTCACGCCCACCCGAAACCTAGGTCCTTAAAGTCTTAGGTCTAACACAGGTCATTGGCCGGTCGTCGCCCGCGCAATTCGGCGCACAGTCTTTTTTATTTTTTTTATCACTCCCCCCTCTCAACCGGCGCAGACTCCGAATCGAGTTGCAGTTTTTAGATGCACCTACTCAACTCGTATGACTATCTAACGACCAGAATATCGAATGAATTAGAGAGGTTGTGTTACTACAAATTATTGTATTTCTAACCTAAATTTTGTTAATAAACTAATGTTCAGTACTCTTTATTATTGTTGCTACATCGATAGAAATTTTTTACCTTCTTGGTTTTCATGTATTCCTGAAAGGGGTAGCAGAGACATATCATATGCCTACATTTCAACGTATGTCAAAATACATATCCCACGTAACGCGGTTTATCCATTCATAATTATTCTATTTCAGACGTTTCTATTGTAGCACACCAAATTGACATTGTCGGTCCAATGACCTAAGGCTCTCACAAGCTGGCAGCTCTCATTTTTAACTCCTGATGGAAAACGAGGGACGTTTTAGTCTGTGTGTGTTATATCATAACTCCAGAACGGATGGATTACTACAGATACCTGTTGTTTTGTAGAGTTGGAAATTCATGCTCTGCCTCTAGGTGACGCCTAAATGCAGAACGTGAATAAAATTACTCTATGACCTTAAAAATTATTATTATTATTATTTTTTTATTTTGTGTATATTTTTTTTTAGGTAAAACACAACTCCACCCCACCTGTAGCAAAGCACGCATTCATCGAGAAGTGCGTTGCACTATAGCGAGCCAGTTTGACTAGATTTTTGGCAACGAGCGAGCACTCTCCTCTCCCCCCTCTTCCCTTCCGTTCACCCCTTGTGCCTACCATGTGCAAGCGCAACCATTATGATTGCTGATTACTTTCGGAACTTGGTGATTATGAGTTTTGATGAGGTTAATAATGAACTAGTAAGCCGCCACGACTTTGCACCACATTGCAACCAATACAAATCATTGAATCACTCTGTCAATTAGCGAAAACGAACTGGAATGACATGAGCGCTTTTGTTATGTTTGTACGAGTTTTTTTTATATCCGCATTCCAATCCAGTGACTCCTGTAAACCGGGATCTACAGCAATGACCAAGACCAGAACAGTTACACCGAGATTGAACTCGATGAAGTACCAGGAGAAGGTAGTATGTCTTGGAATCCGCATCGAAATTAACCAGAATAAAGATAATTTAAAAGAGTAGAAAAGATAGAATATATCTTTCAGCGTAATTTTCATTAATTTAAAAATGTATGAATAATTTGAAAATTTGGACACAGAGATCAAGAAAAATTATTAATAAAAAAAATAGCCTAAAACAATATTTCGATTCACAAAAAAAATTGTAATTCAAATATTTTTAAAATGATTAATTGTAGTTAGGACAATTACGATAAATTAAAAATTAAAAAAAGGAATCACAATTTGGCGCACACTAGAAAGTTTTGCACTTCTAGCTAATCGGAACTATTTGAATTTTGAATATTTTAAACGTTGCACCCTTCTTAGTAATAAGAAAAAGTCAATTATCAGGAAATAATTTGTCAATTGTTTTTTTATCACACATCGAAGTTCTACGTACGCAACAAAAATGGAACAACTCGAAAAGATTTTAGAGCGATGATTTTTTGATGTTAAAAGTTCTCTCTCTCCGCAAGACTGTGCCGCTCGTCTTCTAAATGCTTTTCGGAGAGAAGCACCTTGTTTGAGCACCGTGAAGCGATGGTTTTCTGAATTTGAGAGAGGTCGAGTTTCTTTACATGACGAATTTCGTGAAGGGCGGCCTTCAACTGCCGTCAACAAAAATAATGTATCTACTGTTAAGCGGCTAATTGAAGAAATCCCGCGGATTACCTATGAGACAATTCGAGGACTATTACTCTGAATTTTTATGAGGTACCCATAAAAAAACAGCAATCTTGTGAATGGGTGTTTGAAAATGAGAACAGGCCAACAAAACTGAGGCAGGCGAGAAACGTTGGTAAAAAAATGATCGCGTTTTTTTCTCAGCTACAGGTCCCTTCTGTACAATTCCACTTGAAGATCAAAAGAGTGTTAATGCCGAGTGGTATTCTACTATTTATTTACCCAGGGTGTTAGAAAAAGTTCGCGAAAGAAGACCAAAAAGTCGCGTTCTCCTACATCATGACAACGCTTCTTCACACACGGCTCACAAAACATAGTCATTTTTAGCTTCCGAAAAAGTACAACTCGTCACCCGTCCTGCTCATAGCCCTGACCTAGCACTCTGTGATTTCTGTATTTTCCCCAAAATCAAAGATTTGATGAGAGGTTTCACTTTTACCAACTCCGAAGAGGCAGTGATAGCGTTCAATCAGCACGTAGAATACATGCCTTCAGATATGTGGTCCTCCTGTTTTAAAAAATGGTTCGATCGCATGAAAAAATGTTTAAAATGTAAAGGAGAGTATTTTGAAAAGCAATAAACATACAATTTTTTATTCAAATTATAGCATGTTGTTTTTTTAAGTTACGCAAAACTTATAGTGTGACCTACGTATAAACGTATATTATATTATTGAGTTATAGTTCCTGGCACCCACTTAGTCAGTATTTAATAAATAAATAAATAAACACGTAAAGTACGGCTCTGCCTTGACCATTTTAGTATCTATGCATTTTTGAATTTCTATTTGAATTATTTTCTTGTTTCGTCATTTTCAATGTTCAAGGTTTCTGAGCCGATACCTTGGCGAGAACAAGTTTTCAGCTGGCAAGGATTTAGTGATAGAAGTAGAAAGACTTGAAAGGGGTTCACGCACGATAAAGGGGGTACTGCCTCGTGGTCCCACCAGTTTTTACCCACCGTGCTCGTGATCCTACTACCATTAGGCTCGTGGTCCCACTATTAAGTTCCACTAAAAGCAACTGACTCATGGTCCCATCAACCTTGTCCCACAGTGTTCGTGGTCCAACTAACAGAAACAACTCAATTCATGTTTTGATGTTCGATCACGGCCCGGGTATCAATGCATAGAGACCCGGGTCGTGAATGAATTGGATAAACATACATACATACTGAAATTGATAGACGCAGGCTGTGGCGACCAGCTGTTGAATGTTTTTTAAGCCTTATGGGCGTAAGGCCTTCAACTTGGCGTAACGACTGCCATCTTATTGGCAACCGGGACCAACGGCTTAACGTACCTTCCGAAGCACGAAACTGGGGTGGGTCTAAAGGACCGAATAAATTTAATAAAATGTGTCTATTTTAGATGTAAAATTTGGAAGAAATTTTGAACACGTTGTCTTTTTAGTGAGTTGGTAACAAAAAGGCTAAAAGGTCTTATGTGCTGTGCTAGACACTAATTAGCACGACCAATTAAAGTCCTGGTAGTCTCGGACTCAATTGGATAAAAATATCATAAAATCGTAATGGATAAATAAAAACACTAAAATTAAAAAGATAAGCAATACACCTTTTTCAGAATATTTCATTAGCTTAAAATGTCATTATCGGAAATGCCGAGGACCGAGAGAAATAAAAACAGAATGGTATAAAAACGTATTTCAATCTCCGAATCTGTTTTAAATACGACCAGAAATAATACCTACCTATCTCAAAGGACGTTTTGAGTTCCTTCATGATTCTCATTCGAAGTGCTTAAGATCATCGGAGAACCTGAGACTAAAAATGCCGTCACATTCCACAACATTCTTAGGAAAATCCTATACTGTCTTGGCCGTACGATTGTGGAATGAGCTACCATTAGATATTCGTCGCGCGAAGTCACTCGCTATCTTTAAGGACAAGGTTAAAAACCACTTTCCGTCCTCTAACTAAGTACTTAACTTTACTTGTAGTATTTCTTTTCTTTTACTTCTTTATTGTGTACAACTTAACTATTATCCTCGTTATCATACTAATCTTTAGTTATATATTATGTAAGTACGCCATCTACTACCTCTTTCTTTGTTTTCCTGATCTTCTCTTTCCATACTAAGGTGGTCTGGAAGAGATCGCTTTTAGCGATAAGACCGCCCATTGTACTCTCACTTGTAGTTTTAAGTCTTGTAAATACTGTATTTAATGGTGTGCAATAAAGAATTATTTATCTATCTATCTAATACTTAAATGATGATGAAAGCACATGATAATGACATGGCGTCTTTCAAGGACCTTTCCAGCATAATGAGCCGGCAATGAGTCAACATGTAAATACAAAATACCTTCAATCAACGTGGTTTGTAAGATTATTGTCGAAATACGTAAGATTACCTTGATAAAAACATTTTAAAATCCATACAAAGCATTTTCGTGACTACTGCCACCTACTGAGTGTACCAGAGTTGTAAAACTTACTACAGTTCTTACTATAATGTACCATATACCTACAGTAATATAATGCGGTGTAAAGATTTGCAATAATAATGTAATATTATGGTGGAATATTTTTCTACACAGCGCCGTCTAGCCCAGAGTAAGCTAATTTAAGCTTGTATTATGGGATTTATACAACTAATAAACATACTTATATATTTCTAAATACATACATATTATACATAGGAAATACCCAAACTCCGAAACAACATTTGTAGATCACACAAATATTTTTTCCGACCCGGGAATCGAACCCGGGACCTCAGCCGTGGCAGTCGCATGCACTACCACTGCGCCACCGAGGCAGTCAATGCAATGAAATTGAATGAATGAAATAATCTTATAATTGTAAATGGCAATTATTGTAAAGGCGCTTTCACATAAAGATGTTTTAACCGCGGCACGGCAGTACCCACTGCAGTTGAAAAGTTAGAACTATTGCTTGAGTGAATCGGTTGAGCTTCAGTCGCGCAATTTACTCGTACATAGGGTGGCGAGCTACATTCTGTTTATTATGCTATATGGATATCCACACGGACACATGGACAAACAATATAAGTTACTCTTGTACTTGAATCGAATGTTTTCGTGGTATGTAGTAGTTGCATATGCGTTGGTAACACTGGTCTAACGAAAACCCCTATTATACAACTGGTAAAAGTGGGCATATAGGTTATTTTTATATTTAGCTTCCCAAATGATGCCACCCGCCTGAGGGAAAGCAATGACGACATCCAGCGAATTGAGGGTCACTCTCTTAGCCTATATGACTAAGACAGCAAGCCTCAAGTTGGCGGCCCAATGATGTGCTTCTTCACGCTCCGCTTGAAGAACCCGGGATTTTAAGAGGGAGGAAACACGTGCGCTTGCAGAGCGTTCCAGGTTACTATAGTTCGACAGAGAAACGATCTTTTAAATCGTTCCATTCCCTCCACTGTATGAGAGTGGTTTCTTTGCCCGGTACGCGTTAGTCGGGAACGAAAAAGAAAGAAAGGATGAAAATTTGTGACTATATTCATATATGAATGTATCTATTTCGCAATTTCCTTCCTTTTCGTGTGCACATTTTTCACAAGGCTGTCCCTATCATTCCGGTTGCCGTAAAATGGTCCCTTCCTTTTATTAGCATTCACTGTCGAATTGTTGTCTATATGTTACTTGACTTTTATATCTTAATAGCTGAAATGTCCCAAGTTTTTGAGGGCAAGTTTTCTTTGTTCGGCATTCCTAGGTCTGGATTATATTGGGATATTTCCTCTGTACAGTTTTGTCATGCCCTTTTTTACTTTGCTTATAATGTTACTAATATTATTAATGCCAAAGTATGTGAAGATGTTTGGATGTTTGTTATTCAATCACACAGCAGCTCCTGAACTAATTTGGTTGATGACATAGATGGTTATCCCATGAACAAGTTTCGGTGGAAAACAGGTATAGGAAAACATCACCGCATGGGCGGAACCTTGTACATCAACTAGACTACATAAATAAAACTGAATCGCAATATATACTCGTATGATATAAAATGAGTTGCTAATCGCAAACTCGAACACAGCTATACCAAAACGAGTATTTTTTTTATTTAATCCTTGAACTCTAAGGAAAGTTATTATAGAGAGAAAAAAATTAAAAATTACAACGGAAACGGGCAAGCTACATTACGCGGGCGAAACCTCGGGCATCAATTAGTTACAAATAAAAATCTTAAGATGGTATATTTATTACAGTTAATACATATACATACATTGGGTGTTAGGGGCCTTCCCAAGATCTCGGGGCCAAAGCGACCTCACCTGTTAGCGGTGCACCAGCTGACGAACGGACCAAGCAACGTCGCTGCAACTAGCAGCTACATAAGGTGTACCCTAGGCTTCAAATCCAGGTAGGCTTTGTAAATAACTGGGAGAACACTTATGATGAAAACGAAGACATAAACATATATATACAGAAACATGCAGTCACATCTATATCCCAGAGATTACCCTAATTCTTTAAAAAAATATTTATTCTGTTTCCTAATGATTTTTTACCTAATTACTACAATCCCGGAATAAGTATATCATTTCCTTTCTTATAAATTGTAGCATTATTGTAAAAACAACTAACTATCTTGACGCTGTATCCTGACAGGGTAGCATAATTGTATTAGAACTCAATTCCAAGAGTGATAGTCTACGAAATGTCCCCTCTCCAGCGTTATGGGGCACTTTTCACCAGATATAATTAGAGATTAAGTAAAAAATAAAATAATATAAATGCAATGTAATATAGTATACGAGTATGTTAATTTCATCATGCCCTTAATGATTTAATACGGAGAGCACTGGTTTTGGCAGATGTGCCCTGTGTTCTTGAGCCACCTGGTCTGTCCAGATCGGATGAGGTCGGTCGTCCAAGAGACCAGATGGATTGACTCTAGTGCCGTGGAAGACGGGTAGGTGCTTGATATGGGATGCGACTTACGTGAGCACTGTGGCTGCGAGTCACCTGGGCCGAACAGCACTTTCCCCTGCGGCTGCGGCCAAGGACGCGGCCAGTAAAAAACATAAAAAGTACGCGGCCTTGGAGTCACGCTATATTGTGGTCCCACTTGCGTTCGAGACAATGGGCAAAACATTGGTATAGGCCGAAAAATAGGGGAGAAAACTGGTGACTCTCGTTCCGGCTTATACCTGGTGCAAAGGTTAGCTATTGCCTTCAGCGCGGAAATGCGGCCAGTGTTCTGAGCACTTTTGCACCGGATACAATCCGGGGTGGGTTATTTCACTAACAAATCTTTGTTAAAAAATTAAAAATATTAAAGATTTATTAGTATATATTCATCTTAATATAATATTATAAATTTCAAAATAAGAATATTAATACTCATACTCCATATAATGTACAGTTTTGATATTTGATCAAAAAGATGCCGATTTGACTAAATTAAACCTATGTGTTATTTGGATTCTCATTCATTTGACCTAAGCGTTCCACTAGTAGTGGTCGCAAAAAAGTAAGTATACTTCAAGATTAATATTTAATTAATCAAAAACTTAATTTTTTGATATGCACGCATAATATCCGCAACTCTTTGTACCCATCTCGTGCCCATAAAGATAATAATCTGCAATAAAAATGATATTAAAATCTGTTTATAGCCTTTTTTTTATCGCGAGGGGAATGTTCTTTGTAAATTTTGTGACTAGGTAGTAAAAATGTTTAAAGTACATATTTTTTGTTGGTGGTTTTTGGTAAACTAAGTCTTAAGAAACGTGTAAAGGTGGATATACACTTGTGTAAATAATGGAATTCGTTCAAATTTGTTAAGTTACATATTGTTCCTTTATTATACCTGGGATCTGTATTTCACGCGTCCAGTAACATCGATTGCGACGTCAAGCCACGCATTGCTGCCGCGTGGTTCAAGTGGCGGGAGATGACTGGTGTCATTTGTGACCCGAAAATGCCGGTCAGGTTGAAGTGACAGGTCTATAAAACAAAGATTAGGCCTGTCCTTTTACATGGCATTAAGGCTTGGCCACTACTAAAGCACCACAAGCAGGAGCTGCGTGTCACGGAAATAAAGATGCTGCGGTAGATGTGTCATGCTGATGAACCGTGTGAGGACCTCTCGCATCCGCGGGATCCTTCGCGTCCGTGACATTGCAGATAAGCTGCAAGAGTGTCGCCTTCGCTGGTATGGTCACGTCTTGCGGCAACCGCCGGGCTACGTGGCAAACAAATGTCTGGCCATGTCGGCCTCGCCGGGTCCCGGTAAGAGGGGAAAAACCAAGAAGCGCTGGCTTGACGTCGTAAAAGATGACATCCGTGCCAATGGTCTCACTACAGGGGATACCGACGACCGTGCGAAGTGAAGGAGAAAATGTAGGAAAGCGAACCCCAGGCGTCGCGAGACGCAACTGGAACAGACGCTCGGATGATGATAATGACATATTGTTCCTTTTTATACTACTGAGGTGGCAAAAAAATATACGCCACACAACCAAAACCATAAGTGTTACCCCTACAGTGTTGAAAGATACAGAAACGGGCTATCGATCCTCTCTAAATTTTTCAAGTCTCCCACAAGGCCGGTTGTCGGGACCAACCTTTACGTGCCTTCCGGTGTTGCTCGTAAAAAATGTCAGAAACGCTCTCCCATCTCAGGACCATTCGTAAAAGTGAAAAGCGCTCTTTTGTTGGTCACTCTATAATTTGATAACGGCTGCATCAAATTGATTAGTGTGCAATAAAATACTAGTGGAATATACCGCAATACCTGTGCAGGCGCGCCTCAATTCACACAGTGTCATTTTTGGTTCAATGTACACTGCGGATAAATGCATGAAAATTTATCAGGCAGCATAGCGACTTAGGAGGCTACTCACACACTAAAAATATCATACATTAGTGAGTGGACTACGATGTGGATTCATAATGATAATTTCACCCACATGCTGAGCTGGAGTATGTGAGACAACTACTCACACATTTTTGGGGTGGTTAATTCACACAGATTAATAAAAATAAAGTGAAACAGATTAAGTAAAGTGAAACAAATTGCTTATTGCTTTTTGAAGTGATTCACAATGGTGCCTAAATAATTTATTCCTATATTACGTAGGAAAACAGAATTTTTTTTATAATTTTCGTAATTCATAACACTGTCTAAAAGAAATTTACAAATCTTTAAATCAAGTGTACATAATACTTTTACTAAAATTTCAAATTCCACGTTTTTTATATTTTTCTGTACCACTGAGATGGCAGACAAGCATACGGCCCACCTGATGGTCACCGGTGGTCACCGTAATCTATAGACGTTTGTAACGCCAGAGGTGATGACCGACCCTGTAAAATCCTTCTAAGGGCCCTTTTGAAGAACCTCATACTGTAGACGTTCGGAAAAACCCAGGCAGGAAGTTCATTCCACACCCTAAGCGTACTTAGAAGAAACCCCCTATTGGACCTTACCGTATGGGAGCTCATGGATCGCAATGTGTGAGGGTGACTTACAGAAGCAGGCCTAAGACGGCACCGTGATGTAAGAGTTTCACGCACGCCTCAAGCTTCAAAAAGTGGGATAACACTTGATACCACTACCCAAAGAAGCACAATAATATCGGGATCCTGATGTAAAGCCACGGTGTAGCCAAAGTCTGTTGGGAACTCTGGTACATCATTCCGAGTTATCCTAGGCACTCAGCAGTACACATATAGGTTTATGTTTACCAATCACGCCTTATCCTCCAAGGGGTGGCAGAGGCATTTTTTACGGCCGCTTTCCACCATGTGTATTTCTGTCCCACGTAATAGTTGGTGAGCCCATTGCCATGTTGAAATAGACAGATTGCCATGTTACTTGCAACCGGGACCATCGGCTTAACATGTCTTCTGAAGCACGGAACGCCACTGCGTTAAGCAACTTTCAAAACTTTCAAAACGATCACTATCGTTTACAGAACACTGAGTCCGTGGGACCATCCAGGAGCGCTTCTTTTTTTACGGAGAAATAGTAGTAGAAATCCTCTTTTTGGAAACAAGAACCGTTTCCCCATAAAAAGGAAAAAAAAATCGATATTTAACAATTACTTTAGTTTAAATGCGTCTCACCAGACCTAACTATTACGGGTATAGAATGTAATCGAAAATAATGATCAACATAGCTAAAAAAACACCCCAACAGCACAAAGTACTTTATCCAAATAAAGATTTGTGTGTTGTAATATAATGTACCTACAGACATAAAGTTGTTTGTTCCTCTACTACGTAAATATAAGTATTTAATGGTTCAATAAACTTTTATAGCACCATATTTTACAATCGGAAAGCTAAGAAAATTAGAGTTGGTAACACACATATTTCATATTTTTTATATACCGAGTCTTTACGTTTGACTGCCTCTGTGGCGCGGTGGGAGTGCATTCGACTGCTACGCAAGAGGTCGTGGGTTCGATTCCCACCCAGGATAATACTTTGTGTGATGAGCACGATGGTTTATTCTGTGTCTGGGTGTTATTTATCTATAATATGTATGTATTCAGAAATATATAAGTATGTTTATAAGTTATCTAGATCCCATAACACAAGCTAATATTAGCTTACTTTGGGCTAGATGGCGCTGTGTGAAAAGTGCATTTTTTCTTACTTCTTCAAATTATTGTCTGATTAATTTCGTTGCAGGTTCCAAGACTGCTAACTCCTTCTGAGACTTCACCGAGATCGAGCTCGGTGTAACTTTTCTGGTCTTGGTCATCGCTGTAGATCCTGGTTTACAGGAGTCACAGTAATGGGAATGCGTTTGGGATAAAATACAGAGTCTTGCCCATGATTTTGTAAATAAGTTGTTTGAATGGATTTTATTTGGGATCCTGCTGGATGTGGGCAACCCAGAAACAGTTTGGGCATTTTTGGGGAAGGCATTTTGACCTATTAGGCAACAATCGACTGAATATATTTTTTTATAATTCCCGGCGTCAGTACAAATTTAAATAGACTTCCCAAAATGAAGGATATTCTCAAGTCTGTTATTAAATTTATTTTAAATTAAATTTATTGTATTTAATTTATTTATTATTAAAGTAGCGCCTAACCCAAAGAGACTGGTCTTATAAATTTGACTGCTATTTGTGCCTGTCTGTAGCACCGTAGCTCTTGAATGGGTGACCCGATTTGGATGTGATTTCTACCGGAGATTCATAGAAACGTTTTAGCAAAAACGGTTCAGCCTTTTATAAATATTTTATTTCGGTAATGTTATCCGCCAAATTCTATTTTATCATGACAATGTGTTGACAGGTAAAATAAATTAAATCTTGAGTTTTGTAAGAGTCAATACTTTATTCGATGAAGGCATATTTGTCATATATAAAAATATGCCTATATAATACCTGCTGCTCGCGTAGATTAGATTAGATTAGATATTTGGCTATGTCATTTTCCCCGAAAATTTGGTCTTGGATTAGGAAAAGTATCCTTTTGGTATAAGCTATCCGTCCTAATGATTTCAAACAAATTGGGAATTAGAACGTGATTGAGTAACAAACATCTCCACATTTATTATATTAGTAGGATTCAAGTGCCAGTCAAATATCACACCACTTAACTCTGCAATGACACTCCCTGTATCTGCGTTGTGCAATTTCCCCCAAAGACATTATACAATTTCCACGAAATCCTGACATCTAATTGCGTAAATGCAATATAAGGTGGTGACATGCGAATTCATAATAACTCATTCAAATCGCACGCAACTGGGACGCGCCTTAGTGGGAGAAAGCACAAACGCATTGAACGCGCCGGCGCAGAGAGCTTTGAAGCTATCGATCATAAGTGTGACCATCATTGTGTAAAAATTAGGAACTTTGCCGCACTTCTTCCTCACTTCTTCTTCGAACTCCTTTTCATCGCACCAGATGTTATGACAACTCATTTACTATTCGAACAGTACGATTGTGGAATTCACAGCCTCATTCTGTTCGCGATAGCTCTTCTTTGGCTGTTTTTAAGGACAGGGTAAATTAGCATTGAGCGCTCGCTGCATCTTCTGCTTACTTCCTTAGCTTAGGGAGCTCCAGGGGAGCAACTTTTGATATCAGTTAGGGTTGAGAAACTGCAAAGGGGTGCTCCATTGACGGGTCGCAGTGACTTTACCTCAGGTATCAAGGTTTAAGGCGAGAACACCGCGATGTTTTAGTGGGTAGGGTGGCCCCACTTTCAGGCCGTAAGTCCCGCCCCACACACCGGTCCTTCTGCCGTCGCGGATAGAATGATGGTGCATAACTCTACACACCGTAATTAAAAAAAAAAAAGAATCTTGCTGAAAAATATTTTTTTTATTCAAATAGTATAGTGTCAAAAAACTACAAAACATTATCTATTTGGTCACAATATTTGCCTCCGATCCCATAAAATGCTTTATTTATCAAACATAAACCTATTATGTCATTGTCTAGCACTAACGAAATATATTCAAAGAATAAATTATTATGTATAGGTATATTGCTTACTGCCCACCTGAATCTTAACTCTATCCGCTGATCAAATTGCCCCTATTCATGTGCCTACCTACGTACTACTCAATCCGTGAGAAAATTCTTTGGACATTTATTCCGGTAGACGAAATAAACGTAACGAAATAAAACTACATTCAAGCATTACTTTGCGCGTATTTGATATTCCACGTACTTCAGCGTTACGATAAAAAAGAACATTTTATAATTCACAGTCTTTTCCGCACATTTTAAATCTAGATCAAAATCTATTTTACTTCTCGTGCAAGTTTTAGGACATTTTTTCCGTAAATAAAACCTATCGTAACCAAAACTGTTTAACCTAAAACCATTTTCATGTCTCCGTTTTTTGTATTATTTTATTATGGTCACCCTTTTCTGTTATTGCCAAAGGGATGGCGGCATCTTGCTAACACATTGGTGAAAGTTTACTGTACACATACAGTCTTATCATAGTGTTAATTTCAATCATGTATGAATGAGTAAGGAACGATTGACGAAGAATATATATATTGTGCGAAAGCAGAGGGTAGAAGAGGTCAGGGTAGGCCGAGACTTACATATGAAGATCACGTGAGCAGATTGCTCAAAAACGGAAAGGTCAAAAGTACTCGGATACCCAGACGTGCGTGTCCTCTCTGACTACTCCGTCAGGGATACAGCGTGAAGATAGTTAAGTGCATCCAAAGGTGAAAGTCGAAGAACGGTCTCCGTTTTTATTGAGCTAGTCCTCATACTTCAATCAGTACTCAACATCATTATTCATGCGCATACCAGGGTTACACACCAAGTCTTCTCTTGGGGTTCTCCCTAATAAGTTCCTAAGAAAACATCACTAAGCGGGTGAAGTTAGGGTGTTTCCTATGTTTAATATATATGTATTTAGAAATATATAAATATGTATATCAGTTGTCCTGATCCCGTAGCAAGCTTATAGCTTAGTTTGGGCTACATGGCGCTGTGTAAAAATTGACCCACAATATTTATAAATTTATTAATTTACCACATTAATAAACTTACATAAGCAAATTCATCACACAAAAACTATCCTCTAATGTTCCTTTTTATTCACCAGCTTTGTACATCCACATAAAACCCTATTCCCTTCACGGTGTGACCTACATAGCCACGTAACTTCAAGTTAACTTTAACTGGGCGAGTCGTTCTCAACAGCCTTTCTCTCATTAGTTGGGATCGAACCGACGAACTCTAACCGCTATTTATCGATAAAAGATACACGGTAAATGATTACGGTTCTTGGATAAAGGAATCGAATAAATCGATAACTATAAATACTAACTATAAAACATTCAAGTTATTGATTTATTCGATTCTTCGTATACGAGAATCGATACTTATAATATAAAATCTAAGCCTAAAGAGCTCCACCAAAGCTTCCCGGGAACCTGACCCTTGGGTTTAATACTTAAAGCGCTTACAGATGCTGTAATGGGATCTCAGGCCACACGGGTTTAAAACTAGGAGCAGTAAAAAGCCAAAAAGGAGTCTAAAGAGTAACTTGTGCAATCAAGCGCAGGGCACACGAAAATTGAGGCTATAAAACCCGTCCGGAGGTGATCTGCAAGCGATAAAAGGTCATAAAGGATTGACTGTAGAGGCACAACTGAAGATAAAACTTAACTTACTATCTTCACGCTGTATCCCTGACGGGGTAGTCAGAGAGGACAGATCGCCAGGTTTCGTGATCCATGCTTACTTCTTTCTTTATGTAGATTTATTTATCGTTTTATAATATTAGTGCCCACCAGAGCTCAGAATCGACGAGTGCTAACGCTTATATAAAGATAATAGATTACAGAATTAAAAAGAAACATTGTATTTATGTAATAGTAAACTCTTTAGTAGGTTTGTTTTTCAATCACGCCTTATCCCCGAAGGGGTATTGGCTTGGTTTAGTATATGCCAACTTTTCCTATATTATTCCTGTTCCACGTAACAGGTGGTGAGCCTATTGCCGTGTTGAAATAGACAGTTACAGGTAGTGGCTACATGCTGTTGATGTGGCAGTCGGGACCAACGGCTTAACACCTTCCGAAACTTGGGTAATAGGTAGGTATTCTTATAATGTGTGTATATACAAAAAACCTATTAATAAATGACATACACAAGCCTCATTTAAACCAAAAAGTAACCGAAATGAATATTTAAACATTAGGCTTCACTCATTTATGCTTGCACCTGCTAATTGGAAACGCATCGGCAGATGCACGCATTTGAAAGTCGATATGTGTCACAAAAAATATAGGGTAGTCAGTACAATTACCAGGCATACTTTTAGGTATTTTTAAAGTATTGCGTTCCGTACTGTATAATTACGTATACCAGTCTGATATGACTAGGTACGTTTTTAAATCGTACCAAGGGGCCAAGTCTACTATTGACAAGCCGAAGAATAGAACCAGAATCGCTGTTTTTAGATGTCAAAATGTTAGTAGACTATCAAAAATGCAACTGACTAGCGGCCACTGGCGCGGTGCGTGTTAGTAGAACGCATCGGCCGACCGATAGAAGTCTATTGGAGTAAGATTGTATTAGTAGACTACGAAAAAATGTCATAATTGTACCGGTGGCTTTCTATTGAGCGACGATTACGAATCTTTTCTGACACGATTGAAATAATAGAATTGGACCCCAGGTCGTATGGCCATGGTCACTAGATTAAAACGTCAAACTATATATAAAAATATTCGACCGTATAGCCCTATATACAAATTAATACTTTTACGTGATGATTCAATATTTATTTACATTTTAATGATATTCCATATGGGGTGTGTGTAAAGTGTACCTATCAAGTGCAAGAGATCGTGGGTTCGATTCCCACCCAGGATAAAACTTTGTGTGATGAGCACGATGGTTTATTCTGTGTCTGGGTGTTATTTATCTATAATATGTATGTATTTAGAAATATATAAGTATGTTTATCAGTTATCTGGTTACCATAAAACAAGCTTTGCTTAGTGTGGAATCAGATGGCGTTGTGTGAGTTGTCCCATCAATATTTATTTAACTATTATTATTTATTTATCGAGATTTCCGATTTATGTACTACAATCTCATACCGTTGCTGACTAAGAGACGAAGGTTTGGTGTAAGTGGCCATAGAAGAAGTGTGAGGTCAAAGGACTTCCATTTCATCTTTGCGTATTCCTAGTTACTTTCGAATCCTACCTGACCTTGGAGCCTGGGATTCGGTTTTATTGGCTGCTACTATCAGCTTTGGTTTAGCTTTTTATAATCAGTATTGTTGGTAGCAACTGCCATTTGACCTCCCAACGCCATGAAGCTGTCGTTGCCTAGTCCGATGATCAGCAGGTTCATCGCTAGCAGGTGGGGATGCCCTGAAGATAATGGTGGAGGCTGTTACACCCCGTGGGACCAAATAACATTGGCTCTTTATTCAAATTTCGTTTCGTTGAGATCTATAATACACACTTTATCGACTTAGATATTTTTGCACTTTCCGAAACTAAATTTAGAAGAAATGCAATTGAAAAATTTAAAAAAAGTATGTACACGACGGTTTTTAATTTTTTTTTTAAATTATTGTTATTATTATTGGTGCACGTTGTAACGTTACGATTTTCCGGGAGAGGAAAAAATAAAGTTTAAGAGAAAACTATCACCAGGACTGGAGGAGTCCTGGCTTAAAAGGAAAAGTAAAAGAAAAAGGAGAAAAGGTAAAGTAATTTAATATAATATAAAAATGTTAAAAAAATAAAACCAAGGAAAGCCGGGGGTAAATTAAGATCTTGATTCTTCCTTTAACAGAGCCGGTTAACAGATCACGCCGCTAAAAAGGGGCCTCAAGTAGGCCACCACGTTGCTAGGAAGGGGCCTCGTGTAGGCCTCCACGTCACTAAGAAGGGGCCTCAAGACTCCTCTAGGCCTCCACGTCGCCGACCTCGGAGAAGCAGGTCGCTAATTCAGGCAGGTAGAGGGCTGAAAGTAACGAGCCGTCGGCGTCTTTAACAGAGCCGGTTAAAGACGCCGACGGCACACAACACCGCAGACAATCACTTCACTATTTCTGGAGGGCACAACCCTCTCACTCAGTACTTATTCATCAGCACCTCCTCACAAGGTGAGCACCAAAAATAGACTGATCTGATGGCACCGGTTTCCTTCTTTTACAGAGCATTTCAAAATTTAAACAAGTTTAGAATAAACATAATTTAAGAATATAAATTTATATCAAGGTCTAATATCTATACAACCTAACCTACTGGCAGCTCTAAAAACAAATTAAAAATAAAATCTAGGCTTGTCATTAACTGACATTACAAATGACAAAAGGTAAACTAACATTAAGGCTTTCGAAATATAAAGGCCTAGGAATGCTATATATAATGGCCATGCAAATAATTTGAGAGAACGTATAATAAAACAATTTCCACTTTAAAATTTTAATTTAGAAAAAAGTTAGCATACTAATTGCTTTTCAAAATTGTTTCTAATATGTAACTAGAACGATAATAATAATATGTAACTGTTGTTAGTCCCAATAAAGAAAAATTAAAAAAAATATAAAGAAGCCAACTCATAGAAAACCCCGATGTCTGAAGTTGGAGACTTTAGATTGAATCATAACTTAGCGCCGTATTCTAGAACGTTTCTCAATACTCAATCAACGCTTGACGCTAGATTTTGCCTTATAAAAATCTATCTTGCCTTATAAGTCTCAAGCGTTGATTGAGCATTGAGAAACGTTCTGGAATACGGCGCTAAGTTATGATTCAATCTAAAGTCTCCAACTTCAGAAATCGGGGTTTAGAGTTATAAAAATAATATTCAAAGTACATGTAAAAACAGAAGTACGCTCTGAATTTCACTGTATAATATTTATGACAATATCAAACTAAGTTAGAAACAGTACTCAGTGTCTAAATTAACATACTCCCCCTGGGAACAGCTAACCGCGGCTCTAACGTCTTACAAAGGAATGTTAGCCAAGTTCAAATTATATTATAGAAGATACGAACTGAAGATTAAGATGAATTTGACGTTTTGATCTAATGAAACTGACGTAACAGTCATTGAAAGTTTATCTATATAATAAGAACTAGATGAATAGCTTCACCAGTGGAATATTTCGACCTCCCGTTGCATCTATTTAATCCCGTCGCTTATAAATTCTACAATGATGCACAAAAATTTGCCTGATTTGTCTACATTTATGACTAATGCTCTGCTCCCCAGTGTAGTAGCGTAATGATATATAGCCTATAGCCTTCCTCGATAAATAGGTAATTTAACTCGAAAAGATTTTTTCAAATCCAACCAGTAGTTCTTGAGATTAGCACGTTCAACCAAACAAACAAACAAACTCTTCAGCTTTATAATATTAGTATAGCGAAAAATGTGTGCTCCTTTTCAAGAAATTTACGCAAACGGATGAATGCATAGCTATTTCCTAAATTATTTTTGTAATATGGTCTTTTGGTTGATTTTGTGGGACATTGTGGGACATTTTTTCACACAGTGTCATCTAGTTCAAAGTAAGCTAATATAAGCTTGTTGTATGGGATCTAGATATCTGATAAACATATTTATATAAATAATACATAGGTACATAGGAAACACCTAAACTCCGAAACACACACTTGAGGATCACATAAATATTTTTACCGACCCGGGACTCGAACCCGGGACCTCAAGCGCGGCAGTCGCATTCACTACCACTGCGCCACCGAGACAGTTGGTATGAAATAAACAAGATCAGTTCTATACGTGTTAGAGGGATCAGTAGCGGGTGATGTATATAGAATAATAGGTGTAAAATAGTTATTAACCTCAATATTCAGAATTTACACAAATAATGTCACATATCTTCAACTAAGTGGAACATAAAATTGGAAAATTTGTTATCTTTTTTTTGGTAAATTTAACATATATAGAAAACAATAAAAGTAACTAACTAACTATCTTCACGCTGCATCCCTGACGGGGTAGTCAGAGAGGACAGATCGCCAGGCTTCACGATCCATTCATATTTCATTTGCTACTTGAAGATTTATCAATCGCTTCATACACGCCCGTCGCGTCTGGGTATTCGAGTACTATTGAGTTTTCCGTTTTTGAGCAATCTGCTCACGTGGTCTTCATATGTAAGTCTCGGCCTACCCTGACTCCTTCTACCCTATATTTTCACACACATTATATTCTTCGTCAATCGTTCCTAACTCATTCGTTGGACGTATCCAAACCAAGACAAGAAAAATTACATACCTAATAGAAACAAACTAAAATGTAAAAACTGTATGACCATATTCACAAATAAATATCATTATCATCAATATTTAAACTGCGAAGCAGTGTTTTCTACGTGAAGTAGTATTTTTCTATCAGCTTTATAGGTAGGTACTATATTCGTTTAGTACAACTAAAATAAAAAAAAAAACATTCTTAAAAAAAGCTTGAAAATTGGTAAGATAAAATCTAAAATAACACAATTTTGAAATCCCATAGCTTAATATGAAACATCATTCGGTTCCAAACTACGTCATGAAAACGTAAAAAAATGTACCCCAAAAATAATGGCTCGGCAGATAATTGGCTTTGATACCCTACCCCTCCTTAAATATCGAGTTTACCATTATTATTAACAAAGAAAGTGTTCACGAATTCGGTGAAAATGAGAAACAGTTTTGTCACCGAAATGAATTTTCGTAATAAATAGGGTTTTACTCAGGAAAATAAATTTGAAAAGTAAAGATTACTTTTTCAAATTGGAAACCATCCATCGTTTTAGACAGGCGGCGATTATACTATAAGTATATTAAGAGTACATTATCTTACACACGGAGCGAGAGGTCTATGTCACACGCGGCCCTCTACTAAAGTCAATTTTCGTCAGGCAATAGGCGAAAATCGCATACGTGGCAGTTCACTTGTCATTTGCGCGTCGTGGAGTAGACTTGTTAAAAACAGAACTTTAGCAATTTCAATAATTACCTTAAGATTCCTTGTTTTGTGATCTTTTATATCGCTATTATATCATTGAAATGTTTACCCGAAAGAGAACCACCGGAATCGAGAGGATTTCTGTGGTTAAAGAGTCTTTACAAAACAAGGTACCGACCGCAAACGCATTCTTAGAAAAATGCACTGAAACAAAGAGACGTGAAGCTATTACGATTTATGAGTTGAGCCATTAAATTAAAGATTTACATTTCGGCAACCGACGAGGAAAAAGTGGTACAAACTGTTCTGTTTGTCTTTAATTGTTAACATTGCAACACTATGACTGAGGCTTATTAGCACATTGGCTTTTGTCACGAATTGGGACGTAAACAGAAGAAAATTTTCTCTTTTAAAAACTTGCTGTACATTCATACATATTGTCACGCCTTTATTAGTAGGCAAAGGCCCACATTTCATTGTATGCATTTTTGTCTTACGTAACAGGTGGTGAGCCCATTGCCGTGTTAAAATGGACAGGCGCAGGCTGAGGCGACCTGCTGTTGAAATTTTTCAAACCACCCATAAGGCCTTCAACCAGGCTTAACGACTGCCATTTTACTGGCAACCGGGACCAACGGCTAAACGTGCCTTCCGAAGGCCCAGAATACAAGGCGAATTAAATGCTTAAGCATTTTCTACAAGTCAAATTTAGGATGATGCACAGGTATAATATATTAGTTAATTGCTCAGGGATATGACGAGAACTGATGAAATTGAAGGCAAATGTCATGTTAAAGAACACTATGTGATCAATACATACACACATACATACATATACACACTAATACATTCATGCTATTATACACACAAAACAAAAATAATAATAAATTACTTTACTAATAATCTAATACTTCATCACTGTTATATGTCTTACAATTATAGTCACTCTTTCCCCAAAGGGGTAGGCAGGTATATACTATTTGCAGTTTCTGGCTATCTTCTGCTGTGTTGGGTGTCTGTCTGTGTGTGTGCTGACAACATCTATGCTTAAAATATTAAAGTTAAGTTTGAAAACTATGCCATTATAGTTTTCAAACATAAATTAAATAATTTCTTTCCGTTATCATCTTTCAGGGGATACCAGCTTATTATAAACGTTATTTAGAGTTGAACTTATTATAAATAGTACTAGCGGACACACCACGGTTTCACTCGCGTAGGACTGATCTATGCCTAGGACTACAGGGATAAAATGTATCCTAAGAAATTTCCGCTCGTGGCCCCGCGGTCTCAGTGTTCTGTAAACGATCACTGAGTTACGCAACTTTCACTATGGCTGGTCCTCGGATGGGTGATCACTTTGTGGCATTTACATTTGCGAGCGTTTCCGTGCTTCGGAAGGCACGTTAAGCCGTTGGTCCCGGTTGCCAGTAAAATGGCAGTCGTTAAGCCTGGTTGAATGCCTTATGGGCGGCTTGAAAAATTTCAACAGCAGGTAGCCACAACCTGCGTCTGTCTATTTCAACACGGCAATAGGCTCACCACCTATTAAGTAGGACAGGAATCCACACGGTGAAAAGTGGGCATATAATATGCCTCTGCCACCCCTTCGGGGATAAGGCGTGATGGATATTTATTTTATTTATTTAAGAAATTTCCTATACCATCACCTCTCTGTCAGTGAAACTCCTGTGTTAAGAAAACATTTTGTTGTATTCTACATTTTATTAATATCGGGTTCCGCTTTTTAGGAGTTGAGTTCACCTACACACATAGCAAAAATTACAATATTTCCTGGTAATTTTTTGCTTTTATTTTTCATCTTGGCAAGTCACACTGGGAAACAACCCAATATGTCTACAACAATGCACAAACAGATATACATAAAGGCCAGAATTACAGTTAGCTCCCAATACAGTATGTAACAAAGATTCTGTGGCAACTCTTACACCAACATAAGAAGATCCATACTCAAACAAAAAATGACTCTTGTGATCTTGAAAATAAAGATTCTTTTATGCTTTCTCGAGTATTTTCAAGAAAGGTTGCAGTTTATCCGGGTTGTGAAATGTATGGTGTATTGAACAATGGATGTTGAATGGTTTTTGTTGCACTTTTGACGCGTGCGCATTGCTCCTTAATCTATATATATATATATATATTAAATGAATTGCTGTTCGTTAGTCTCGCTAAAACTCGAAAATAGCTTGACCAATTTGGCTGGATTTGATACTGAAATGTTTGTAAAAGTTCAGGAAAGGTTTAAGCGGTGAGAAATAAAATAAGTAAGGGAAAATACGAAATACTATTATTAAATTAAAAATAAATAAATAAATATTGTTGGGACAACTCACACAACGTCATCTGATTCCACACTAAGCAGAGCTTGTATTATGGTAACCAGATAACTGATAAACATACTTATATATTTCTAAATACATACATATTATAGATAAATAACACCCAGACACAGAATAAACCATCGTGCTCATCACACAAAGTTTTATCCTGGGTGGATTAATTGAATTTATTTTTATTTTATTTTTTTATTAATTACTTTTTCCATACAAACTGTTTTTCTGTGTGAAATTTAGTTGTTCGTTCAGTTTCTTTTGTTTTAAAAATTGAGTCCCTTGGTTGTAAAATATTTATCAGTGCGTTGAGAAATGTATTTGTTTCATATTATGGGGTCCGTTCTCTTTGGTCTGTTTTGTTAGAATTCAAAACAGTTCTGTTTTGTATTCTAACAAAACTTAATAGTGTCAGTAGGAAAGTGTAATAAGTAAATTTATATGTAATTGTATAATAATAAAATAATATATAATTCTCCTGTACGTGTGTTTGTCACGTAATTCTTACGGTCGGACCGATTCGGATGAAATTTTGTGTGTATATTTCTATGGGTTATAGGATTGTTTGAAAATGCTGGCAGAATGACCTGGCAGGTGACGCTGCTGTCGGTACATCACATAATTTGATGTACAAGAAAAACAATACATGATTTTATAAAAACCAACGCTAGATTCGTTTCAAGGTTTTTTTTGGTTCTTTTTATACCGATGAGGTAGCATATAAGCATACGAACCTTCAGAGACCCCTTTTTAAGAACCCCATATTGTAGACATTCCGGAATACAGAGACAGGGAGTTTATTGCACAATCCAAGAGTACACTGAAATGGCTCCCTATCAGACCATTTGTATGCAAGCGCTCCGTACGCAAAGTGTTAGGACGAACACCCTTTATGTGGCGAGCGAGCGCGTCGAGCGGTGCGTTAAAAGAAAGTGGCCGTGGGCATCTTGTCCGCAAATTCCTCAGACCACAAACCATTGTACAGGCTATATAATAGGCATAAGGAGGCGAAGTGTCTCCTGTCGCGAAGGATCTGGAGTAAAAGATCATTGATAGTCCTCATAGCTCCCCCCTTAGTATCGTGTAGATTTGGCGGGAAGAGTGACAAGTGCGGACGCTTGCTTTATATTATTTTCTTAAACTAGTGCATTTATCTTGTTTTATGTGCGGGAGTGGTGGTTTCTTGGACATAAAAGTTGTGTTAACGTGCTATAGTGAAAGACAATGATATATATGCAGTGAAATGTTATTTTCTCTCTTGCCGCGAAACGTCCACTGACAACCTTAGTATAAGAATCACCATTATACTGAGGGCAAGGACCAGGACGGACAATGAGGACACGACATCGACTGGACAGGACTAATTAGAAGATAAGATTGAAGAAATATGATATAAAAATAAGATTTGGCTAAAAGGTCTTAGAAACCAGGCCATTAAATAACTATTAAAAAAAAATAGTATCGTGTAAAAAAGTTGAAGCTCTCATTCAGGTGCACCAGTTTAAAGGTGACAGCAGTACTCTATGTGGTCGCACGTGGGCGCGAGTAGAGATCTCAATACCGAGATGACAATACTATTGGAGATAGAAAGAGATGTGCCGTGGACTTACGGCATTGAGGAAGTAATTATGGATCCTAAAATTTCACTGACAGATGCTGGTGTTATAATGTACGAAGTAACTAAGACTACATTTTATTTCCCTATTCCCACGGGAACGGGAACTATTAGCCTATGTGCGTTAAACCGCGGGGCGTCCGATAGTCGACATCCTACTAATTTTATAAACACGAAAGTTTGTAATTATGGATGTTTGTTACTCTTTCACGCAAAACCTACTGAATGGATTTTGATGAAACTTTACTATAAAATAGCTTACACATCAGAATAACACATAAGCTACTTTTATTCCGGGAATAAGTTCACGTAGGAAACGGGAACAAGAAAAATTCACCACGCATGCGGAGCCGTGGGCGTCAACTAATTTTAATAATATTTTTGGAATAAGGCAATTTACTGTTATTTTGTATCTTTTCTTGGTGTACAATAAAGTATTCAATAAATAAATAAATAAATAATATTATAAATGCGAAAGTTTCTATGGATGTTTGTTACTCTTTCACGTAAAAACTACTGAATAGATTTTAATAAAACTTTACTATAATATAGCTTATACATCAGAATAACACATAGGCTACTTTTAATCCCGGGAACAAGTTCCTGTGGGAAACGGGAACGGGAAGACTTCTCTACGCGGCGCGGCTTCGCCCGCGTAGAGAAGTTTTCTCGAGAGTCGTCACTAGTAAATAATAATACCGTGTACCTATGTGGTGATAATATTAGCGTCATTTCTTCATTGCAATGTTTTACCATTATAACATAATTTCTACTCATAGTATCTATTGAAAAGTGTGAACTTCAATTCGATTCAGGTTTTTGTTGTATAAGAATGCTATTTACACTCTCGAACGAGCAACGAGACGAGCAACGAGACAAGCTGCGAGTCGAACTGCGAGTTCGGAAAAAATGTACCGTATTATTGTGTTTACACTCGCGGTTCGCCTCGTAGTTCGTCTCGTGGTTCGCGCGAGAGTGTAAATGAGGTATTATATGGCAAGGGGTGTCGTCTAGTTACTGATAACGATTCTGGCAATGTCAGATGCGCGATGGAAAAACGTGTGATTTACCAATTAATACAAATGGTGATGCTTATTGGTTGATGGGAGGTGTAAACTTAATTCATGTTCTATCTACGAATTCAAATGGCAGATCCTTTATAAGCAATGCTCTATGGACCGTGAACACGTTAATCATTTTAATTGGCAACTTCAGAGCTATCAGCAGTTTCAAACTCGAGGCCGCCGTGCGAAAGTTACATAGGAAGTCTACTCCATAGTAGATTTATGGCAGTGATGTCGAATTGTCGATAGTTAAGGTATCGATATATTTTATCTTATTCATTCATTTCGATTGATTTTTTGAAGTGAAACTTCTTTATCGACGTTGAGAGAAATTTAATAGATGTAAAGAAAAAACGGGAAACTTCTTTATCATAAGCGAAACTTCTTTATTTTATCGTTTTTCAATCGACTGCCTCGGTGGCATAAGTGATAGTGAATGCTACTGCCGCGTTGAGGTCCCGGGTTCGATTACCGGTTCGGAAGAAATATAAATTATCTGATCTGCAAATGTTTTTTTCTCAGTTTGGATGTTTTCTATGTATAATATGTGTGTATGAATTTTGAAATATAAAAATACTTCTATCAGTTGTCTAGATTCCATACTACTAGCTTATATTAGTTTACTTTTTGCCATCTAGGTATAACGGTATAAAAAAAAATTGAAAATTGTTTTTTTGACGCATTTAAAAAGTAACTTTTTATTTAATATTTTAACCATTTATTTTGCCCTATTTTCAGATGGTCTACGAGATGCCATTTGATATTTTTTTATGAACTAAATATTTATATTAAAAATATTTTATAGTTTTTAGAGGAAAATATGAATATTTAAAAGCTGTGAAAAAATATCTACCGTGACAGGGCATTCCACAGCTATACCACATAGCTGACTGGTATATATACCAAATATTAATAAAAATCATCAGAGCGATTTCCATACATACTTAAATGTTCATCAAAAACATCGAAACTACACTCCAAGTACTATTCAGGGGGCATTTTAATAAAAAAGGGGATTGATATGATACATCTATAAATATTTAATAGTTTAGTCTACTACTACACAATGGTGAATCAGCATTTCGAATAGGAATATAAATTTTTTCATCCAATACCATGTGTAGATTGTATTCAATGTGTATTCAGTCGGAATTTGTGCATTCAATCAGATTTTTGCCAAAAAATATTTTTCTAAATATTAGTTGGTAACTAAGCTCTGTGAATTTGCCTACCAAAGATATTTTTTCCCTAAAATGCAGCGCTCGTAGTCCTGCTTACTCTGTTGTTTGTAAACAATTAAGCATTTTTCGCTATGGCTGATCCTCTGATGGGTTACCGCTTTGTGGCAAAGTAAAAAGAGAATGAGAGTGTTTTGCACAGTGCTGTATTGAGAAATTAGTCGATACAATGGCAGAAGACAACAAGCTAGTCTGTGAATTCGAGATACATTAAGTAGGTACATAATTTTAGTCGATTTTTTCCACCAGTAAAAGGCCTAATAACTATTAGGGCATCAGTTATTTTCAACAGTTTACGTTAATGAAAAGTGACTCTTTTACAATCTGGATACCTAAAACAATCTCATCTGTAAAGTGCTCTGGCCGAGACATGCAACGAAGATCTTACAAGCCGACGGTGTTAATGGCCAGAGAAAACATTCTACGCTGACTGTGACAGTCAATGTGATCCGCAAAATAGATCGGTAGTGAAGATTTGGAAAAACCCTGGTCTTAATGCTTGTATGAAGTGAGATTATTTAATTATTTTGTTATTGCTGTTTCATGCGGGGTTGATGCTATTTTAAACTTTGCAACATCCAAGCCCTAATAATAGTCATCTTATCACTTAATCAAGTTATCGATAGTCACATTCTATCGACATTAGTTTCTAGAATGACATCTCTAGTATATAATATTACACAGTTTCCATGAAAGAGGCAATTATTATGAGGGTTGTAAAATTGGTTGTTAGAAAAGGGGAATGAATTTCAAATTACTTAGTTTACAGGCGATTTACAACAGAGTACTCCAGTTTTATGTTTAATAAAGTAATTCAGTATGTATTTTGTATATTATCGCTATATTTATTTAACATCTCCCCAACATTAAAGAGATCTTAATAATAATAATAGATATAATTCTTGTCGTAAATCGTTAGAAAGAGACAGTAGAGAACGAGCTATTTTTATAGTCAATTTTGTGTTAATAAGACCAGACTACGAATTACAATCTTTCAATATCTAATCGAACGACAACTTGATAGGCAATGACGTAAATATGAGATTAGCTGTCGACATCGAACGTCAAGATCTTTGACATATAAAGTATTGACATATTTGTCACAAGATATCACATTTTGGTGCTGAAACTTATTATAGTTATAAAATTAAGAATCTTTATTATATGACAGAATCTTTATTGATGACTGAATGAATCTTTATTGATGACTGAATGAATCTTTATTGATGACTGAATGAATCTTTATTATATGAAGCGCTCGTGGCTCTGCTGATTCAGTGTTCTGTAAACAATCCCTGCGTTAAGCAACTTTAATTATGGCTGGTTACGGATGGGTGACTGCTTTGTGGCATTTCCTCCATTTACGAGCGTTTCCGTGGTTCGGAATGCACGTTAATCCGTTGGTCTCTGCTTCCAGTAACATGGCAGTCGTAAAGTCAAATAAAAGGCCTTATGGGCACAAGCTGCGTCTGTCTATTTAACACGGCATTGGGCTCACCACCTATTACGTGGGACAGAAATGCATACGGTGATAAAACTATTATAAGACATGCCAAAAAGGATTGGAGCGACTTTTTAATTACACCCTTCCTATTTGCAAATCTAGAGATGGAATTTTGCTGCATATCTTTTTTTTAATGCTAGGTACGTAAGATAGAACGATGAGATAGGAAGCAGTAGGATTAATAAAATCTGCCTATAATTTCTAATCTTAATAAATATAGCTACATCTTAGACTGTGAAATCTTTTCGACGAGTTACCCGGGGTCCGAGGAGTTTCCCGAGGCACGCAGGAGCTGTGTGGTTTTCATGAATTTGAGTTTGGTGTAACATCCGAGGGGATTTTCCCACGTTAAAAAAAATACTGCGGTATCTTAAATTAATTATTGAGTATGTACCAGTTTCCATCAGATGGGCCGTAATCTTGTATGCCACCTCAGTGGTATACAGTGAGTACATATTAGTGTATACTACGCAGAGCATACAAAAAATCAGGAGTCGGAAGACCAAATAAGACTACATTTTTGATAGAATCCGCTTTAATTTGCACTCAAAGTTAATTCTACTCAAAATGATGAAAAAGGTGATCTTGGACCCTTAAGGTATTGGTGGGGTACCAATATCTTAAGGATCAAAGCTACCTCATTTGTAAGTAGGGTACAAACTGATGCTAAACTATATATGGGGCTCTGCCGGGGTTCTTACGGGGTTAAAGAGAAGACTTACGGGGTTAGAAGATCAGGAGACAGTAGCTGCTAACAATACCATAAATAAAACAGTGTGTGTGTACTTATGTACATACGTTAGAAGTTATACTGCTTTAGTCTAATAAGATTTCATCAGATATAACTCAACTCTTTGTTTGTAACAGGAATGATAAATTAGTAAGAAAAAAAAACATCAAAAGAATGAAAACTACTTTGAATGAAATTATAACTTGTCATGGAAACACTTATCAGCTAACTTCAGGGTGTTTACAAGTTGTCATGGAAACACTTCACGTCATTTTTCTCTAACGCGCTAAAAGAAGTGTACCTTCAAATAAAAAAAACTATAACTAGTCTCCAAATTTAGTTAGATAGGTTTTGAAAGTAAATTGGAACGCTAAGATTAAGAAAATGAAACAAAATTGAGCTACCTAGCGATATAAAGTACATATACAAACATATAGTCTCGTATTTATTCCCAAATGAGATAAATGCGTACGCTTGTCTGCCACCTCAGTGGTATTAAAAAAAAACAGTTGTAGGATGTAGTGACTTGCTGTTGACATGTCCAAGCCACTCGTAAGGCCTTCAACTGGACTTTAACGACTCCCATGTTATTGGCAACCAGGACTAACTCCGAAGGTCCGAATTCCGAAGCACGAAAACGCTCGTAAATGTAAACACCACAAAGTAGTTACCCATCCAAGGACCAGCCATATCAAAAAGATGCATAACGCAGTGATCGTTTATAGAACACGAGTTATCGAAGCTAAGAGCGCTTGAAGTACAAATGTCAACATTATGTGTAGTGTGGAATAACTTCGATATGACCTTTCGAATCCTTGGCTTGTCTAAGGGCATTCACACTACGCTCCTCTAACGAAAAGGCATTAAAAATTCCAAGAAAACATAATCTCAAATTACTTTCTAAAAACCAGAAACGTTAAAACATTTCTCCATGTCACGGCGATTGCTAAAACCGCACATGGCCCCTTCTACATCGGCACAAATAATAATCCCCAAAAATTCTTTAAAGTCTCATTAAACTATTTATAGATATATGGGTACCCTAAAAATGCACTTTGGTAAACCGGCTTACTCACACTAATGCGATATTACCTATGTGTGCATGTGTGCGTTTGCGCTTGCGACTGTCTCACACTAACAAAGGAAGGGCAAAGGGAAATTTTGGCAATAATTTCGTGTTATATAGTATGTGCGGCCATATAAGGTGCAAGGTTTCATGTACCATATTGAAAACAATTATTGCTAAAGAAAATCAAGTTGACGTCCAAGGTTTTCGCTTAAACCTAGTTAGTGCATTTCTATTTGCACGATGAGGCGATGACCTTAACATTGTCTGAGTTAACCAATATTTAAGCTAAGGTCAACCATGTTGAAAACGTACAAACAACTCTTTGTTATTATTAGCAGTTAGTAAAGCAGACATCAAGACTCCGAATCCAGGCAGGGTGATGATGCAATTACGAAGAGAGTAGAAAAATACAGACATAATGATGGTTTTTAAAAAGTTACCCAGCGCACTTGTCATTTAGGTGTGCACTAATGCTTTTCGTAGCGTACTCTAGAACTCACCGGACGCGTGGAAGCCATAGTAAGTACTTTATCTAGTCCATACTCTACGGTGTAGAATTTGCAGCATTATTGGACTCATAGGTCCAAGATAAGTTGAGGAAATTGTGGTACTGAAACTTCTAGTATTTCCAATGAATTGGCTAATATTTTAAGCTTGATATCGCACCATGTTTTACTGTATGTTTTTTACTGCAACGCAAGTAGGCTCATCGGTATTGGTGTGCTATATTTTTGTTATAGTGTGTGTGTTAGTATCAATGTGTGTCTCCGATCATTATTCGTAAGTACTAGAGTTCAGTAGACTTATATACATAGGATTTCGGCAGCCAGTCTGCAACATTTCAAGTTTTATAACTTGCCTTTGCAGTTTGAATCGATACAAGTTTCTATACGAGTTAAAACACCTTTAGTTGTTTTTTTTTTGTTTTGGCACATTTTCGTTGTCATTAATGTTTTACTTTGTTACATCTGATAAAGTCTATAACTAATGCAGACTTAGAATGCCTCGTGTTAATTTTATTTACTGTTTTTTTATGTACAATAATGTAATCCATAAATAAAAATATTATTCTTTCTCTCTTTCATTCTTGCTTAGTGTGTAGGCGAAACGTCAACTTAATGTCCCGTTGTGTAGCAGAGTAGGTATAGCATATTTCTATCACTCTGGAGGGTAAGGCTACCTATTACTTGTCATCCATCCCCATCCTTTAAAAAAACATCATTGATTCATTCATTCATTCATCCCTTTCCCTCAGGAGTTATGTTCATCATTCCTTCTTAGTAGAGGTTATCCTTGACCGTTGTAAGAATTGACGAATCAATGTGTCAAATCATGTGGTGAGATCCTCCGCCCCTCCTTTACTATTGGTTCTTTGACCACTTGTTCTCTCGTAAACTTAAAGTCCATAAGAGGTTTTAGCTTTTCTTGTTCTAATCATTTCTGTTTCCTCTGCGTGGAATACTGTACATGCTTTGGTATAACTGCACAGTACTTGAGGATTAAAATGTTATCGATTTGTTGTAGCGATAAGCGGATTCTTTAGGACGAAGGTTTTAGTGATAATGTATGGGATAAAAATGTATGGGATTGAGTCGGTCTAAGTCAACACATATGAATATAAACATAATAATACAGAAAAATAATAAATATAATGTAATAGACGATCTCTGTTTTTTAAAATCATTTTAACTAATGTAATTACTGGGTATAAAAAGAGTGGCCATGAGTTTTATTGCCGGGTTCTTCCTCAGACTCTACCTATTACTTTGCGAATCTGGCAGTAAATGTAAATGTAGAAGCATAATCTTGACGTTCATAAGTGTTACTTTGTGACCTACAAGAATACAGATATTTGATACTTGAGAAAATCTATGAGTTTGAGTAAAATATTATTCAAGGTTAAAACATTTCAACTAATCTCTTCTTTTGAATTCTGACCAACGCATGCAGGACAGAAATCATCGTAGTGACCTATCCTCAACCAAGCAAAATTTTTAATCTTTCCTAAGCCGTATTATTTAGGCTCATCCGGGACTCCTGGCTTTAGACAGATGGTAGGGAAACGTGTGGTTTTAGTCGGTAGGAGTCCGGCATAGCATCCATGAGGATTTCCACACGAAAAAAAAAGGACGGCCTTTTATTATAATACGGATTATTTAAACTTGAAACTAGAACTGCAAGCCCATTGGGTTTCTTCTCTACGGTAATTAAGTTTATTTTATTTTATCTATCACGGCTTATCCCCGGAGGGGTGCCAGAGACATATTATACCCCCACTTTTAACCGTGTGTATTCGTGTATAATAGATGATGAGCTCATTGCCGTGCTGAAATAGACAGACGCAGGTTGTGGCTAACTGCTGTTGAAAATTTTCAAGTCTTCCACTTAGCTGAACTACTGCCAGGTTACTGGTAACCGGGACTAAACGCTTAACATGCCTTTCGAAGCACGGAAACGCTCGTAAATGTAAATGCCACAAAGTGGTCACTCATCCGTGACCAACCATAGCAAAAGTTGCTGAGTCCGCGGGTAAACGATCGCACCTTAGCATTTTCAGAGGTAATTAAGTATTAAACTGATGGTTTGATTTATGTGAATGCAATGTTCAGTGGGGAAAAGATATTTATTACAGGGCCTCCCTACTACTACTACTACATACTAGAATACACACACGCCCTTCACCCCTTTCACGAAGTCATATAAAACCCGATCCTCACAAAGAAGCGAAATAACACTCGAACCCCCCAAAGGGACAGGATAACACCCGAGCACCTGTTGAACGAGGCCGCGGTAGCAGACAAAGTCTGACGGCAGCCCTAAGGCTATCCTTCTGAGGGCCCTCCCGGGACTCCCGGCCAGAGACGGATGGAAGATCCTTTCCACCTCTTCTCAGAGTATCCACGAGCAATACTCTTAAATGACGATTAAATTATAGAATAGAATAGAAATATACTTTATTGTACACCAATTATTAATATTTACAGGAATATGGAATACAGGTTTTGAAATGTACAATGGACAACCGTACCGAATCACAACTTGATTCGGTACGGTTCGGGTAGTTCAGTATCTAGAACACTTGCCCTGGTTAGGCAAAGGTCACGGGTTCAATCCCCGTCTCGAAATAGGTTGTCTTTTTTCACTTTAATAAAAAAATATGTAAAAGTATTTATGAGGATTTTGATATTTTTCAGTTTCAATTGCCAATTTGAATTTTTATGATATTTATGAGTTATTAAATGAGTTTTCTGAAAATATTATTCTTATAGGGCGGTCCTATATACTCATCCTTTGCTCCCCATACCATATCCTCTTTGATGGTGCAGGCAAATATGCATCAATTACAAAATGGGTAAACAACTTTTTTAAAAAGAACCCCCTTTTTAAATTTCTTTCTCATTTGTCTTATTACACACTGATTAGACGAACAAAAGCATAATAAACCTTCGAAATTCTCATGACCGATCTCAACCTCGACAGAACTGCATTTTTGGGTTTTAGAGAGCAGTACATCCGTCTCTTTCAAACCTGCACTATAGAGTGAGAAGGTGACAATTTGACCTATGCGCTCTCGACCGATTTTGGTCGGTCGTTGCACACGAAAATGCGTCTGCGCAATCCTTTTTGTTGATTTATGGAACTAAGGCCATTTTGTATTGCATTCGGATAATTTGAAATGCATCAATAAGAATGAGTAATATTGTGAGGAAATCATAATGTAATTTTGCTGAGTTTGAATCTCGGGTCCCTCGGTTTTTCGGAGTTCGGGTGTTTACTATACATACTAATATAAAAAGCTGAAGAGTTTGTTTGTTTGTTGGTTTGGTTGAACGGTCTAATCTCAGAGACTAAAGGTCGGATTTGAAAAAATCTTTTTGTGTTGTTAAGCCCATTAATCGAAGGCTATAAGCTATATATCATAAGGCTACCTTGGAGAGCGGAGCAGTAATTATAAATGTCGACAAATGGCGCATTTTTTTATACGTTATTGTAGAGTTTATAAGCGGAGATCGAACGATGCTACGGGCGAAACCGTTAGGGGTCAGTTAGTGTTAAATATACATGCATTTAGAAATATATAAGTATGCTATCAGTGGTCTAAATCCCCCTAGCACAAGCTTATATTAGTCCTATGTATATTATGTATGTATTAGAAATGTATATAAGTATGTCTATCAGTTATCCTATACTATATGCAAATTTAGCTTACTTTAAATAAAATAAAATTAGCTTACTTTGGCCTAAAAAAAAGTTTAGTTTGGGTTAGACGGTGAGGTTAGAGAACGTCCCAAAATATTTAAAAAAATGGTTAACACATTTAGTAATGCAGACTGTCCATAATTTACAAAAAAAAATCTCCGTAGCGAGCTGACTCTTTGGAATTGCGGGTAAGCCTCTACCAAGCCATAGGCCAGATGTTAAATCTGCAACTCCCCAAAATGTACAAAACCTTGATTCCCATAGCAGCCCCAAGGATAAAATTCGGGGTGTTATGTGGTACCGAAAGGCATTATAAATAGTTACTGCCATAGAAGTATATTCATTTGAATAATTTTCAAACTAAAAAAGGCAATGAGCGGACCATGCCTGCTGGAGAACTGATCGGTTCATGCAACCGTGACTCGGAAAAACTCAAATAAAATGGGCCCCTAATGGACCGACGACCTATAGAAGGTCGTGGAGAGCGCAGAGAACCCGGTGTTATAGTACGAATTAGGAGAGGCCTAAGCTGCCCAGTAGATAACTGAAATTGCTTGATTAATGATACATTAAATCCTCAGTATGTCCAAAACCAAATAATTTCTAAACACGTTCTCACAAAAACATACATATATACATACGGCTGTCACGGCTTTATCCCCGAAGGGGTAGGCAGAGGCATACTATACGCCCACATATCATCGTATGCATTTTTGAACCACGTAACAGGTGTTGAAATGGACAGGAGTATCCTGTGACGACCTGCTGTTGAAATTTTTCAAGCCGCCCATAAGTTCTTCAACCAGGCTTAACGACTGCCATTTTACTGGCAACCGGGACCAACGGCTTAACATGCCTTCCGAAGCACGGAATAATAATAATAATAATTGCTCGCTCGCTCGCAAATGTAAATTTCACTAAGTAAAAGTCACCCATCCAAGGACCATCTATAGCGAATGTTGCTTAACGCAGTGATCGTTTACAGAACACCGAGTCAGCGGGGCCACAAGCGCTGCCACAAAAAGCATACAAAAAATATAATTAACAATAAAAACGCCTGAGTAACAGCTTACCTAAATTATTGAGTAAAACAGTACATGGTAGATACGCGATGGTCAGCAGTAAATCATCTATGAACGTGCTCCCTTCCCAAGAGGGGAGTAATTCCTCGGCCGTGACGTCACGGGGCAGTAACCGGCTAGTGGGGAGTGAATTGTGTTTACCTACATTTTTAATGCCCAGCGGTGAAAGCTAAATCTTTGTCATCTTATTGTATTCTCAGTTGCTTCAAGGATTTTGAGGCTGGGGCTCTACTTTTACTTTTCTGTTTGGTCTATGCATTATTCAGCAGGTCCATCGCTAGTAGGTAAGCTCTCCTTGATAGTGGAGCTCCTTACATACGGTTCAGGCTAAATAATAGTAGATTATGGTACAATTAAGTGTGTAAAGTTGGTGATTACCGCTGAGGCGCTATTGAGTCTGAAGATAGCCGAAGACGGTAATCAACAATACACACGTGTATTATACGATGTTTTTCAATACACTGATGAATAATATAATGCAAAATAAATCAAATTAGTTTTTTAAATGCGCGTGCATTGACCACAGAGTAAAGAATAAGGTTTCTTTTTTTTGTTAAAGATGTTGTTTAAAGTTTTAAACAGAGAGATAACAAAAGTTATATTTGAGAGAAAGTTTTGTTTATTATACACGTACAAGATGAAGTTTTGTATTTAAATACGAAGTTGCACGAAATGAACAAGCAATAGGTAGGTATATTAATTTATTTGTTCTATTGAACGCGATCTTTTTTGTATCGTTATTATGTTAAGAATAATGCAACTCAACCAATATAATAAAAAAAAATCTATTATCCCACTCGTGATTTAATAACAATCAAAAACCCACAATTTGATAATAGGTAGCATTGTTTGCCTAATTGCGGTGAGATTAGAGCCACATTATGAGTAAGTGTATTAAAAAGTAACTTATAAAGAGCATCCCTCGACATTACTTTTTTGAAGTGTAACTCCTTTATCGACGTTGTAAGAAATTTTATATCTGTAAAAATATCGTCAAGTTTTTCGGCTAGCATTCATTAACTTTATTAACACTTATCAGTCAACTTCAGGGTGTTTATAAGTTAATAAGTTAAACACTTATCAACTAACTTCATGGTGTTGGTTTTTCAAGACGGTCTGCGCGCGAATCGTATAAATTAACCCTCATCAGTTTTCCCTAACGCGCCAAAAGAAGTACCTATCACTTCAAAAATAAAATCAGTACTTGATAATAAAGGAGGGAGAGTCGCGAACTCGGCTGTGCACTTATTTGTTCGTGTGCTCATTTGCTTGTAGTAGGCTCGATACACACTCACACACACACGGCATACGGCATTTTGTTACTTGACGATTTCTACTAAATCACCCTACCCATAAGCCGCGCTCCAAAACTTCGTTCTAAAAACCAAATCATAACTACCTTCGATCCAGGTAAGGTTAGGCCGCAACTGGTAATACGCTAAGATAAAAAACAAGATCTGGGAGAGAGCTAAATCCTGATTTTGCTGGCATTGGTAGGTAATTTTTAGACTGGATAAAATTTCTTTTGTATACAGTAAAATATAAAAATCCTCTCCAGTTAAGTAGTGAGCATCTCTGAGCTGGATCCACTCCAGCTCAGAGATTGAGAATATTATAACTAATTGGATGCCACTCTAATAGCATGTCTGTTTGTCCTTTATTCATTTTACAATAATGTAAATGTAAAAATCGACCTGAGTTTTAGACATGTATGATTACGGCTCCGATCTCCTGGCTAGTAGCATGATGATATACCTTATGTCTTTCTCGATAAATTACGTATCCACGACAGAAATTATTTTTATATTCGGACCAGTAGGTCCTGAGATTAGCGCCGTCAACCAAACTAACAAACTCTTTAACTTCAAAATATAAGCTAAAATAAAATTTTGCTTTCTATTGGTCAAATATTTTCTCAAAATCGGTTCAGTAATATAATATCTTAATTTTCAGGCATCATTAGGTTACCTCCTACAATGTCACAAACTGACATCATCACAAACTCACAGACTTTACGTTTTTATAATATTATTAAAGACTTCATACTACACATGACTTCATACTTCATACTTCCTCTCTGACTACCCCGTCAGGGATACAGCGTGAAGATAGTTAGTTAGTTCATACTACACATAAACTTCATAAGCGCCTGAAAAATATTTTATAGCAACACCCCGCACTGCAACTTAAACATATATCTCAATCAATTTAAAATGTGTTCTGAATACATTAAAAATGTTGTAGTAATAAATAAACAAAATGCTTTTACTCTTAAAATATGTACGTAACATGTTTCTTTTGAAGTGGAATTACTTAATTACATTGCAAAATACCCTTGAGGAAAATTCTTTGTACATTTTTATGTTTTTCCAACCTTTTTTTAAGCTATGTCTAATTGTATGAGTATAGACTTGTTTGAAAATATCTGTAACTATGGATATTTAAAATGTTGTTTCGGAGCTTTTGATGTTTTCAGTGTGTTTCTAAGGTATATATTTAGAAAATGTACTAGTGTGTTAATGTTGTACAGATAATAATAAAAAAAAATTATAATAAATATTTTTGGGCATTTTTTAATTGTAAACGACGGAATTAAATAGATAGATAATTCTTTACTGGTGCTAATTCTGTCGTTGAACCCACTAAACTAAATTTCTCCAAAATTTTCTTATTTTTATTAAGAGATTGCCAAATGCTATTCTGTTATTACGTCGAAGTAAACTTGGTGATATTATAAACAGCACTAAATTTGTATCTGACATCACTAAAATTCCTTTTATGTGATAAAATTCAACAAAACATGTATTTAGATGCCGACTAACTTAGTGATTGAACTGTCTATGTACATTTTTCACTTTTTGTATGCATTTAATAACATAAAATGAATTTTAGTGATGTCAGATACAAATTTAACGTCACACAAAATTTTAACGTTTTCACTAAAATTAGATGTCACCTGTTTAGGTAACTAACTAACTAACTATCTTCACGCTGTATCCCTGACGGGGTAGTCAGAGAGGACAGATCGCCAGGCTTCGCGATCCATGCATACTTCTTTCGCTTCTTCGAGATTCATCAATCGCTTCATACACGCACGTCTGGGTATCCGAGTACTTTTGACCTTTCCGTTTTTGAGCAATCTGCTCACGTGGTCTTCATATGTAAGTCTCGGCCTACCCTGACTCCTTCTACCCTCTACTTTTGAACAATATATATTCTTCGTCAATCGTTCCTCACTCATTCGTTGGACGTGTCCAAACCAACGGAGCACGCCCTTTTCCAGCTTAACGCTGACACTTTCATTCAAACCTGCCAAATTGCGTATCACTTCGTTACGTATTCGGCCAGCCAAGGTAACGCCGCACAACTTTCGAAGTGATCGCATCTCCACAGCATTCAATTTACTTTCATGCATCTGCTGACATACCCAGGTTTCACTACCGTAAAGCAAAGTTGGCACTAGCACTGCGTTATGAATCGCCAGTCGTGCTTCTTTTACGATGCTTTGTCGCTTTACTAACTGGGACAAAGCACCGTTAACTTTGTTTCCGGCAGCTACTCGCCGTTCCACATCCGAATCACATCTTCCATCCGCGCTAAACATACTTCCTAAATACACAATTTCATTCACTTGCTCTAGACGTTCCTGGTTTACCCTAATCTCGCATTTAGTTCTTACGTCACCTCTTTCAAATACTAGAACCTTAGTTTTACTTGCATTCAAGCGGAGACCCTTACTTTCACACCCCTCTTTCATATTAGTGACTAATGCCTGAAGGTCGGCTTCTGATGAGGCCATGAGCACCGCATCATCAGCGTACAGCAGACAGTTTACTGTAAAGTCACCCAAATTCACACCCATATTAAAATCTTTCAACTTCTGCAGGCAACTGTCCAGATACACTATGAACAGCCAGGCGGACATGACACATCCCTGTTTGACGCCTGTACAGACATCAAAAAGAGGTGACACATCCCCCCCTACTCGCACGCAAGCCTTACAGTCCCTATAAAGCGGCTGTATTGCCCGCAGTAGCGAGCCGTCCACACCATATCCTGGCAGCAAGTCCCACAGCGTTTCTCTCACAACGTTATCAAATGCTTTCTCTAGATCCACAAAAGCGCAGAAAACCTTCTGGCTAAGAGCCAGAAACTTTTCCGCGATCATGCGGAGAGAAAACACTTGATCCATGCAACCTCTTCCACGTCGGAATCCGCATTGAGCCTCCCATAAATACCTTTCAGACTTTTCTTGCACCTGTTTAGGTGACGTCTAATTTTAGAGAAAAGACTAATTTTTATGGGATGTTTATTAATTTTAGTAACCGTTTGTCACGTGAAAACGTTTAAAACGTTGTAACGTGGAAAATGTACATAGGCAGTTCAATCACCAAGTTAGTCGGCATGTATTTACTTTCGACTGTCTATATACATTTTTCAAGTCTTGTTCAATTTTATCACATAAAATGAATTTTAGTGATATCAGATACAAATTAAGTGCTATTTATGATATCACCAACTTTAGTTCGACTTAATAACAGAATAGCATTTGGCAATCTCTTAATAAAATTTCGAAAATTTTAGAGAAATTTAGTTTAGTGATTTCCACAACAGAATTAGCACCACTGTACACCGTAATGGTGTACAGTGGTGCAGTATTTTTAGGACTTAAAACTACAAGTGAGAGTATAACGGGCGGTCTTATCGCTAAATGAAAGAGGTGATCTGAAAAGTCAGAAAGTGGTAATTACTTACATAATTTATAACTACAGATTAATATGATAGCGAGAATAATAGTTAAATTGTACACAGTTAATTTGTAGCAATAACAGAAATACAAGTAAAACTCAGTTAGAGGACAGAAAGTGATTTTTAACCGTGTCCTTAAAGATAGCAAGTGACTTCGCACGACGTATATCTAACGGCAGCGTATTCCACATCCGTATTGCCAAGACAGTAAAGGATTTTCCTAAGAATTGTGGAATGTGACGGCATTTTTTGTCTCACATTCTCCGATGATCGTAAGCACTACGCATGAATATCATGAAGGAATTCAAAATGTCCTTTGAGATAGGTAGGCGTAGAAGAGTTAAACAGTAAACTGTTTATCAAGAAAAGAATATGAGCATTCCAGTGAAGTCGCATAGGTAGCCACTCGAGTCTTTCCTGAAAAATAATGATGTGATCATATTTGCGTAGTCAAAATACAAATCTGATACAAAAATTCTGAAGACGCTCGAGTTTATCTAGCTGGCGTTCGGTGAGATCTGGAATTATCTGGATAGCTGACGTCTGCATAGTCTAGGGTTGGGAGTAGGAGTGTTTGCAAGCGAAATCTTGGTGGTAATCGGTAAGAAAGTTCGCAAATGTTTAATAGATCCCGCAGCTGCATACAGTCTTTGATTGGTCTCTTGCATTTGAGTGACGCAGTAGAGATTCGAGTCAATATGTATTCCCAGGTTTTAATTTTAATATTACTTAGCTGCGACGGTTAAAAAGCCAAGTTGAAGGCCTTATAGGCGGCTTAAAAACTTTCAACAGCGGGCTCACCACCTATTACGTGGGACAGAAATACACATGGTGAAAAGTGGGCATACAATATGTATGCCTCTGCCACTCCTTAGGCGATAAGGCGTGATAGATAAATAATAATAATAGCTGCGACGTGAGGTCGAAATACATCACGGGTGAAGCCGTGGGGGGTCACCTAGAGTATAATATTACCGGGTGACTCAATCCCTCATCTATCAACGCAAAGCTGAATTCTTAAACCCAGAAACTTGATATTTTAGTGTAACACTTATTATGTAGGCGCAAACTAAAACAGATTTTAATCAAAATTTCACCCAAAATGAGGTAGGTAAAATAAGGAATAGAAGTTTTTAATAAAATAAGGGGCTTACAGTTCATCAAAGTTTGTCAAGGGCGGTGACCAATAAACGTTTTGAACGCCTGAATCATAAATAATAGCAACGCGATGTAACATGAAAATAAAACCCAGTTTTTAAAACAACAATCTATGAAATCAGCGTACACGGCTCATTATGCATCTCCTCCAATTTTACCAATTTAAATCATAGTTAGTTGTCATGAATATGTACATTTATTTTTCGATGTATACTTATGATTGAAACCAACGTTATCCCTGCGAAGTAATGTTGATCGCCTTTTTGAAAATGAATGTTATAAACGAGTCCAGTAAAAAGGAATGAAATTGTAAATTTATATTTTTCACTATATATGGAGTCATTCTATGGAATGAGCTCGAGTATTGAGCGCCTGATTTAAAAATAATTTAGTCCTGTAGGTCGCTGTAACTGGTATATTATTAGGCGGGTATTTTTCGGGCTGGGATTGTTTGTATGCCTTAATACCGCGGTAGGGTCAGACTGAATGATTTTATGTAACATTATAGTGTAGTTAATAGCAACAGATCTTTTTCATCTCGCCTCAGTTGACTGCCTCTGTGGCCCGGTGGGAGTGCATCCGACTGCTGCCCAAGAGGTCGCGGGTTCGATTCCCACTCAGGATAAAACTTTGTGTGATGAGCACGATGGTTTATTCTGTGTTGATCTGGGTGTTATTTATCATAGATAAATAACACCCAGATCAACATGTATTTAGAAATATATAAGTATGTTTATCAGTTATTCTGGTTACCATAGTACAAGCTCTGCTTAGTGTGGAATCAGATGGCGTTGTGTGAGAAGTCCCAACAATACAAAAAAAAAAAGTTAAACTGTAAGTATTGCCATTATACAGCAATTGAAAAGCCATATTACAGAACGCTTCTTAAAACAGAATGTCTTGGTATCGTGTTCATTCCATTGTTGAGCAATCTGCTATAATCTTCGTATTTGCTGTATTTTCGAACAAAAAATATTCATCGTCAATCACACGATCGTTGAATGTGTCTACTCTGAGTCACTTGCTCTATCATCGCAAGCTTTTTAGTACCCATTAATAGGTACTATAATATAATCCGCAACAATATTTTTTATACCTTTGGAATAATGAAGGTGGAACCAATAGGCAGATCAGACTAAAACTATCTTGAAAAAGAGAGATTACTTTCATTGCTTCAATCGTATCGATCGCCGCAGATTCGAAACCAGAGTCGCAACATATATTTGCTTTTTCCGCTTGTTTTAAATGTTTGATAAATATAGTAGTATGCTTTTAGATATATGTTTATCAGTTGTCTAAATCCCATAAAGCATTGGCTTATTATTAGTTTAATTTGGATTAGACGGTGCTGTATAAATTTTAAAGTAAGAAAAAACAGAATATTCAGTTATAATTCTAAAAAATATAATATTTTAAACAATACTTGCAATAAAATAAAATAAAAAAATTTTTCAATCACGCCTTATCCACGTAGGTGTGGCAGAGGCGTATTATACGCCCACTTTTGACCATTTGTATTCCTGTCCCACTTAATAGGTGGTGAGCCCATTGCCGTGTGAAATATGCAGACGCAGGTTGTGGCAACCTGCTGTTGAAATTTTCCAAACCGCTCGTTAAGGCCTTCAACTTGGTTTAACGACTGCCATGGTACGGACAAGCGGGACCAACGGCGTAACGTGCCTTCTGAAGCACGGAAACGCTCTCAAATGAAAATGCCACAAAGTGGTCACCCATTCATGACCAGCCATAGCCAAAATTACTTAACGTAGTGATCGTTTACATAACACTGAGTCTGTGGGGTTACAAGCGCTTCATTCAAAAAGTCTTTTTTGAAGTTACCTATACTTTTTTTTGGCGTGTTAGGGAAAAAATGATAGAGTAAGTTCTTACGATGCGCGCGCAGACCGTCACATGAAAACCGACACCATGAAGTTAGCTGATTAGTGTTTTCATGACAACTTATAATCACCCCGAAGTTAACTGATAAGTGTTTCCATGACAACTTATAGCTACATTCAAAGTAGTCTTCTTTTTTTTCTTACTATTCCTGTTACAAATAAAGAGTTGTGGTTTATGTGATGAAATCTTATTGGACTAAAGCAGTATAACTTCTAACGCGTGTACATAAGTACACACACACTTTTATATAAAATAAAAGCTCTTACTACTGACTAAAGGCTGCGGCTGCCCTCCGGACCACAGTACCCGACAAAAGACAGGCACTAGTTTATATTTTGACCGGTTGGTGGTATGACAGCGGCGGGCTAGAAGCGGCTGACATTTAAATATGTGATGCATAATATGTCATTTAGTCCATACATGTCATAGTTTCGCACGTACACCTACGTGCTAGGCGGCCATTCTCCTTTTGCTATTGATGTCCCATGTCACGCCGATACCAATTCTAGTTCTAGTCTACTATTGACAACCGTAGAATAGAACCAAAATCGCTGTTTTTAGCTGTCAAAATGTTAGTAGACTATCGGAAATGCAACTGACTAACGGTAAGCGGTGGCTAACAGATCGATAGAAGTCTATTAGAGTACGATTGTAATAGTAGACTACAAAAACTGTCAAAATTGTGTCGTTGGCTTTCTATTGATCGACGATTTCGACACGATTGAAACAGCAGACTTGGCCCGCAGGTTCTTGTTCCCCTAACATTGTATATAAAGAACTCAATACAAAGAGCAAAAAAGTAAAATGTTATTAGCTCCCCAATCTTTTAGAGTTCTCTAAGGGAATGTTCGCTGTGCCTTGAGCCAAATAAAGTGCCTATATTTTTTAGAAACCAATAAATAAAATGTAACCCTTTTTATTATTGTTATACTGTCATGTTTGAGTTAAGATGACTACTAAAGGCGTTGAGACAGCAACATTCTTCGATTTACGCCCGGTCTCAATAACCTATCAAAATTTTTATGTCTAAAATAATGTCAAAGTAGTTACCATTGGTACATATCGACGAAATTTTCGGTTTCAATAACCAAACATAGATAGAAATATTTACCTACGACATTGAACTATCTGTCCCAAAAGTAAAAAAATCAACTGTTTATCTGTGGTAGCGATCTGTGTTTAGCTAAAGATGGAAAATTAAAACCGGCCATTAAAGGAACTTGGAAAAGTAGTGCCTATGTCAATGTGATAGAACATTTTTCTACACTAAGGGCCGTATTCCACAACGTTTATCAATACTCAGCAAACACTTGAGAGTAGATTTTTATAGGCAAAATCTAGTCTCAAGCTGTTGAGTTCTAGTCTCAAGTTGATCGAGTTTTGAGAAACGTTTTGGAATACAGACCTAATACTGTAAAGCGCTCGTGGCCCCGCTGACTCAGTGTTCTGTAAACGATCACTGTGTTAAGCAACATTCGCTATAGGTGGTCCTTGGATGGGTGACCACTTTGTAGAATTTACACTTGCGAGCGTTTCCGTGCTTCGGAAGGCACTTTAAGCCGTTGGTCGTTTGTTTGTACTAAATATAGGCTTTACTGGGCCGATTTGAAAAATTCTTTCACCATAAGAAAGCTACATCCCTCATGACTAACATAGGCTATATTGGATTTTCAAAAAGTTTAGGGTTCCGCACGAAATCTGAAATAGGAAAACCACGCAGGCGAAGCTTAAACCACAACATATATAAATAACTAGTTGATGCCCAACTAGTTATTTATATATGTAGTTGTTTTTATCTCGAACAGAGTCTAAGCACAAGTGGGGTTTAGGGGTAAAATATCACAAAACCGTTATATTTCAAAAGCTTATGTGATTTAGGCGCATAACGTCCCATCCCATTCGTCTCACAGTGCAAATGTTTCAGATGTGCTAAGAAAAAATGTTAATTTTTGTCTCGTGGCCCCGCGGACTTAGTGTTCTGTAAAAGATCACTATGGTACGCAACTTTCACTATGGCTGGTCCTCGGATGAGTGACCACTTTGTGGCATTTACATTTGCGAGCGTTTCCGTGCTTCGGAAGGCACGTTAAGCCGTTGGTCCCGGTTGCCAGTACCATGGCAGTCGTTAACTCAAGTTGAATGCCTTATGGGCGGCTTGAAAATTTTCAACAGCAGGTACCTGGAGAAACCTGGAAATTTCAACCTGCGTCTGTCTATTTCAACACGGCAATGGGCTCACCACCTATTACGTGGAACAGGAATACACATGGTAAAAAGTGGGCATATAACATGTATGCCTCTGCCACCCCTTCGGGGATAAGGCGTGATAGATAAATAAATTAAATTTTTTGTCTTAAGGGATCTGTATGTACGTTGTAATCCACTAATTTCTATAGATAGTATACGATACATCGGCGGATTTTAGTAGTTAAAGATGTAACAAATTAAAAATTACAATTAATTTAATTGTGACTGCCTCTGTGGCGCGGTGGGAGTGTATCCGACTGCTACGCAAGAGGTCGTGGGTTCGATTCCCACCCAGGATAAAACTTTAAGTGATGAACGATGGTTTTTTCTGTGCCTGGTTGTTATATATCTCTAATATGTATGTATTTACTACTACTAGACTACCAGGACTTTAATTGGTCGGGCTAATTAATGTCTAGCACATAAGACCTTTTAACCTCTTTGTTACCACCTCACTAAAAAGGCAACGGGTTCAAAATTTCTTCCAAATTTAAATAAATAAATCAGATATCCATCACGCCTTATCCCCGAAGGGGTGGCAGAGGCATATTATATGCCCACTTTTCACCGTGTGGATTCCTGTCCCACGTAATAGGTGGTGAGCCCATTGCCGTGTTGAAATAGACAGACGCAGGTTGTGGCTACCTGCTGTTGAACTTTTTCAAGCCGCCCATAAGGCCTTCAACCAGGCTTAACGACTGCCATTTTACTGGCAACCGGGACCAACGGCTTAACGTGCCTTCCGAAGCACGGAAACGCTCGCAAATGGAAATGCCACAAAGTGGTCATCCATCCGAGGACCAGCCATAGTGAAAGTTTTGTAACTCAGTGATCGTTTACAGAACACTGAGACCGCGGGGCCACGAGCGCTTCTTCCAAATTTAACATCTAAAATAGACACATTTTATTTATCAAATTTTTTCGGCCCTTTAGACCCACCCCTGTTTCGTGCTTCGGAAGGCACGTTAAGCCGTTGGTCCCGGTTGCCAATAAAATGGCAGTCGTTAAGCCAAGTTGAAGGCCTTACGGGCGGCTTCAAAAACTTTAACAGCAGGTCGCCGCAGCCTGCGCCTGTCCATTTCAACACGGCAATGGGCTCACCACCTGTTACTTGGGACAAAAATGCAAACGGTGAAATGCGGGCGTTTAATATGCCTCTGCCTACCCCTTCGGGGATAAAGGCGTGACAATATGTATGTATGTATGTATTTAGAAAAATAATAAGTATGTTTATCAGTTATCTGGTTACCATAGTACAAGCTCTGCTTAGATTTGAATCAAATGGCGTTGTGTGATTTGTCATATACAAACTATATATATATATATATATATATATATATATATATATATATATAGTTTATATATATATAACAACTAAAGTAAACCTAATCTTAACTATTATTTTTCAATTCAAGCTCGTGGCCCCGCAGACTCAGTGCTCTGTAAATAATCACTGCGTAAAGCAACTTTCGGTATAGCTGGTCACGGATGGGTGAACACTTTGTGGAATTTACATTTGCCGGTATTTTCGTGCTTCGGAAGGCACGTTAAGCCGTTGGTCCCGGTTGCAGGTAAAATGGCAGTCGTTACGTCAAGTTGAAGGCCTTATCAGGCCCGTCAGGTAGCCACAACCTGCGTCTGTCAATTTCCACACGGTATGGGCTCACTACCTATTACGTGGGACAGGAATAGACATGGTGAAAAGGAGGCATATAATATGCCTCTGCCACCCCTTCGGGGATAAGACGTGATAGATAAAACAATAAATCGCTAAAAATATATTTTTAAAATACCTATATAAAAATACGCTAAAATATATTTTTAAAATACCTCTTATATATCCAATAAACCTCTTCCCAACATATTCTGGCAAAATATTTGACTTTAAAGGTTTAATTAATATTCATACTTCAATAAATTAACCCTACAATAGGTAGCAATCAAGCTACGAGCCCAAGTATGGCTTCCAATTAATTGTGTAAATTAATTACTTTTAACAAGGAAAATATCGACCTATGGTTAATTTATAAATGCCTACAAACGATTGGAACAGCTTTTCCGTATGCAGTTTTTTCCTCTCGTGTTCTGGGGCCGCAGTCAGTTGAGTTTCGGGGATCGTAATAAGCCCCCCAGGTTCGATTCTGTCAAGGGTAACGCTTGTTGGGTCGCAGAAGTTGAACCCCTACCTTTCCTGTGACCCAACACCAGCAATAAGAATAACACTCAATGGTTTTATTGGGTATACCAATTTTGGGGTTCCCACGTAGCCACCTTGCCCCATCCACAGGGTGTATAAAAGATTTCCATAAAAACAGTTACAGTTAATATAGACACCTGGGACCATGCCTTGGACATAATAATTTTGTATTTAGTTTGTCAAATAATGCCACCCACCTGATGGAAATGTGACAATCAAAGAACCACAGTCACAGCCGGAATGTACAAACCGACAAGACAACGATTAATCATAATATCAATATCTAATTTTGCTTTTTAGGGATCCGTAACCAAAAAAGAGCGAACACCCGTCTTATTGTCTAACAACTAAATCTGAAAGCTCCACATTTGTTACTTATTACTAAATATTCAAATGAACAATGTTTATAATAACAAAGCTTAAAAAAAACGGAAAAGTCAAAAGTACTCGGAAAACCAAACGTGCGTGTATGAAGCGATTGATGAATCGGCAAGAAGCATAAGAAGTATGCATGGATCGCGAAGCCTGGCGATCTGTCGTCTCTGACTACCCCGTCAGGGATACAGCGTGACGATAGTTACAAAATTTATACGAAACCTACGGTGGGTGAGTACAACTCACAAGTGTCTAAAAAATTCATATTTGGGTCTATTTATTTTTTTAGAAGCGCTCGTGGCCCCGCTGTCTCTGTGTTCTGTAAACGATCACTGAGTTACGCATCTTTCACTATGGCTGGTCCTCGGATGGGTGACCACTTTGTGGCATTTTCATTTGCGAGCGTTTCCGTGCTTCGGAAGGCACGTTAAGCCGTTGGTCCCGGTTGCCAGTAAAATGGCAGTCGTTAAGCCTGGTTTATTTATTTTATTTATTTAAATAAACTGAATGCTCTATAGAAGATAATCAATTTCGTTTTCATTATTTTATTTTAAAGTCCACAAACGAATATTTAAATCAAAACCTATTGGACGGTAGTGCCACGGGTAACTAGGTAGATCACGGGTAATTTTATTGTATGCGTTCAATGAGCGAATCAGAGAAGTAGTGCCATGGGAAAGTAAAATTTCCCATGACACTACTGGTAGTGCCAAGCAGTAGTGCCACGGGTAATAAACGTAAATACATACGAGTACATATCGCGTCTTTTTTTTTTTAATAATTTCTTAATGGCCTGGTTTCTAAGACCTTTTAGCCAAATCTTATTTTTTATATCATATTTCTTCAATCTTATCTTCTAATTAGTCCTGTCCAGTCGATGTCGTGTCCTCAGGCTACGTCCTGGTCCTTGCTCTCAGTATAATGGTGATTCTTATACTAAAGTTGTCAGTGGACGTTTCGCGGCAAGAGAGAAAATAGCATTTCACTGCATTTATATCATTGTCTTTCACTATAGCACGTTAACACAACTTTTATGTCCAAGAAACCACCGCTCCCGCACATAAAACAAGATAAATGCACTAGTTTTAGAAAATAATATAAAGGAAGCGTCCGCACTTGTCACTCTTCCCGCCAAATGTCCCATATCGCGTCTATTATAATATAATCATAGAATTTAATTTAAAGTCCAGAGATCAATAGGTAGCAAAACAGAGAGGCTTGAGACTAACCTGTTGGTGATTAGTGTCTTGTTTAGAACTGCTCTCTGACTCGACGGAACCCGTTGTCTTCTTGCAGAACTTGGGGCAGTAGCGCCGGCATAGACACCTGTCAAAGAAAGATAAGTTTTAAAAATTTTGATCTGTTCGATCGAATGTTTAAATCTATGCTTAACATAGAACGCGCTAATCTCAGGAAATACCGGTCCGAAAAAAAAAATTGTGTTCGATAACCCATTTCCCGAAGAAGGCTATAGTCTGTATATCATCACGCTACTATCCTGGCGAGTGGAGCAGTAATTATAAATGTCAACAAATCGGGTAAAATTACTTGAGTTCGAAGTATGTCACGGGCGAAGCAGTAGAGGTCAGCTAGTACCATATATCCTGACAGGTTTAAACATGACTTAGAAAGCTCTTGGCTGTCGGTTCCTGGAATATGGGCAGACCCAAATCCTTCTCGTTCTCGAACAACTTATGGCGTGTAGAGGTTTCTTAAAACTAAACTAATTTCAAACTTTCATACACGCACGTTTCTCTGTCGAACCGACACTAGAAACGCTCTACCAGCGCACATGTTTCCCTTCACTTACAACCCCAGCAGGCCGAGTCTGATATTTCAATCGTATCGAAATAGAATCGATATCGTCGCTCAATAGAAAGCCATCGGTACAAGTTTGACAGTTTTTCATAGTCTACTACATGGGGCACACTAAAAGTTTTGCACTGCTAGCTAATCGGAACTATTTGAATTTTGAATGTTATATTTTTTGAAACGTTGCAACGTTCTTAATAATAAGAAAAAAAAAAGACGTGTGGCACTCGGAGACTGCCGCGGTAAAGCTATTGCATAGCATACCTTTGTTTTTCTTTGATATTAATTCAAAAAACACTAAAAATAAAAAGAAAAAAATAACATCCTCACCCCCACTCTCACCCTCACCCTCACGCTCACCCCCACCCTCACTCCTCACTCTCACTCTCACCCCACCCTCACTCTCACAGTCACCCTCATCCTCACCCTCACACTCACTATCATCACGTCTCGATCCGTGCGAGCTTCGTACAATCGTACCAAATAATATGTACATACGAGTACACGTTAAGCCAACGCTCGGCCGTGCTCGGTGAACTTCGTGTGACCTGGGGTCTTAGGTTTTTTGCGTTACGGTATTTCTTGATTAAAGCCCGCTCAAAGCCCGCGATAAAAGCTATGCAATAGCTTAAAAACAATTGGCAGGATATCATTTGTCAATTGTTTTTTATCACACATCGAAGTTCTACGTACGCAACGAAAATGGAAGTAATTCGAAAAGGTTTAGAGCGATGTTATTTTATGATTTTAAAAGTTCTCTCTCTCCGCAAGACTGTGCCGCTCGTCTTCTAAATGCTTTTCGGAGAGAAGCACCGTGTTTGAGCACCGTGAAGCGATGGTTTTCTGAATTTGAGAGACGTCGAGTTTCTTTACCTTAGATAGTTTTAAGTTAAGTTTAAGTTAGGTTTAAGTTAGGCTGATGTCACCAACACACATTATTACGCGTTATCCCCGAAGGGTTGGCAGAGGCATACATATTGTATGCCCACTTTTCACCATGTGTATTCCTGTCCCACGTTATAGGTGGTTAGCCCAATGCCGTGTTGAAATAGACAGACGGAGGTTGTGACTACCTGCTGTTGAAATTTTTCAAGCCGCCCATTCTTGACTTAACGACTGCCATGTTACTGGCAACCGGGATCAACGGCTTAACGTGCCTTCCGAAGCACGGAAAATGGTCGCCCATTCCAGGACCAGCCATAGTGTAAGTTGCGTAACTCAGTGATCGTTTACAGAACACAGAGTCCGTGGGGCCACGAGCGCTTCACATAATTATTAAATCTATAATATACATTAAGTTAAACTATACATAAAGCTATGTTTAGATTTTAAGGTAAAATGTAATTAATTTAAGCGATATTATCGCCTTATAATACATATAAATTTAAACTATCATGGTCATTCACATAAGTAAAATATTGATTTCCGGGATATTTACCATGTACACTTTCACACGCGAGCATCCGATATTTTGGCAGTGTTGCAAGCACCATGATTACGGAGTAACTCTGGATTCGGATGCTCACGCGTGAAAGTGTACATGGTAAATATCCCGAAAATCAATATTTTAATTATCGCCTTATGCTAAGATTAAAATAAAGAATAAAAAAAGATTGAGAGCGCTTGTACCTTATAACCCCTAAAATCTGACCCCAAAATGGATTGTAAAAATCTTCAGTGAGTTTCCAGTTTTTGTATACATAATCCATTTCCATTAGGTACCTACTTTGTATCAAAGGTTCGACTCAACTACTCGGCGTTTCAAACTTTGTAGGTACAATAGGCTAAGGTATATAATCTAGTTACTATGGATGGGATTCAATATTAGTTTTGGCTTAACTCCAGTTTCTACGGCGACTGGCGGTGAGTATATTTCGGCTTGACTTAATTTTGCCGGTTAGTTTTTGAATTTTTTTCCTGCCGACATTTGGCCGACAATGTTCATTTTTATTTGGACCTACGTCTACGGGGTTTGATTAAGTTTTAGGTCTTTATAAAATATAAATATTGTAGGAAACTGTTTACACAGCGCCATCTAGCCCAAACTAAGCTATAAGCTTGTACTATGGGATCTAGACAACTGATATACATACTTATATATTTCTAAATACATACATATTATACATAGGAAAAAGCCAAACTTCAAAACTAACAATTATGGATCACACAAATATTTGTTCCGGACGAATCGAACCTGAGAACTCATGCTGTCGCAAACACCGAGGCAGTCAAGTGAGAGAGGTATGTGATAAGGTTATTATGAACATACGATTTTATGTTAACGTTTCTCTTGAAATAAGCAGGTATATAGTCTTAGCAGTTAAGTATAGCATAAGGTACAATGGGTTTGATGTATTCCTGTAGGAATAAAAACTCAAATTTAAATTAAATAAAAAAAAAGTTATTATGTTAGAAATAGATATTTTATAAAAACACGTTTTTGTTTAAACTCCAGAAACCTAAGTCTTTATAGACTAGTTTTGCGAACTAATTGTTTTAAAGCCTTTCTACATATTTATAAGCTCATTGGTTTTTACAAATTAATGTTTATCCGAAGAATTAACATAATAAAAATCTATACTAATATAATAAATCTGAAGAGTTTGTTTGTTTGTTTGTTTGGTTAATTGAACGCGCTAATATCAGGAACTACAGCTCGGATTCGAAAAATTCTTTTGTGTTAGATAGCCCATTTATCGAGGAAGGCTATAGGCTTATATATATATATACCCTAGAGAGCGGAACAGTAGTCATAAATGTCGACAAATCGGGCAATTTTTTATGCATTATTGTAGAATTTATAAGCGACGGGATTAAATAAATAGGTGCGACGGGAGGTCGAAATATAACACGGGCAAAACCGGGGGGTCACCTAGTCGTACAATATGAGGCCTCTCCTACCTGTGCCCAGAGCAAAAGTTACCTCTTTGAATGACTTTGGCCAACATTTGCACCAATTACGATACAGTACAGGTTATGTATAATTGTATACTTAGGTTTATATATTTTTAAAATATATCAATTAATTACCAAATTATTACAATTAGTATTACTTATTGGTGTTACAATAGAAAAAATAACACAGCAGCCACAACCTACGTCTGTCTATTTTAACACTGCAATGAGCTCACCACCTATTACGTGGGACATGAATACAGACGGTAAAAAGATTGCGTATAATATGCCTCTGCCACTGCTTCGGGGACAAGGCGTGATTGATGAACAAAATATTAATAAATTTAAAAAAACTTGTGAGATTATATGTTAAAAAGGGACAAAGACAGGAGAGAGAAACTTGCGCACTTGCTTGCTCGTAGTACACTCGAAACACACACCCATACGGCATTTCGTTACATAAGACGTATTAAGGAACTTCATTCCAATAACTTATACTAGCGACACGCTATGATGGCCGTTTTGACATATTACAATTATAGTGATGTGAAATCCTTATGAAAATCATTTTGTGAACCCTTTTCCAACAGGAACTTTGGACGTAGATGCTGCAGTGTCATCTGTCCAAGAACGGCTTACAGTATGGTGAGCATTAAGCCATGTTTCATCCAAAAACGTCGAAACGGCCATCATAGCGTGCCGCTAGTAAAGTAACTAATAAACACCATCCAACTCAATGAGACAAACTCAAAGCAGAGACTAGGGTTAAGACCATTCAAAACTACAACGGTTCAAATCATACAATCGACACTTCAAAAAAATATCTGTTACGAATATTGTCAATAACATAAGAGCTGTAGTATAGAACCCGAGGAACATTAGAAGAAGTTTCGATGGCTGCATATCTTGCTGTTTGTTCAATCGCTTTTGGCAGTATGACACTCGCACGGCGAGATTTGTCTAGCAGTTTGAAACTTTACTATCTTAACGCTATATCCCTGGCGGGTAATCAGAGAGGACAGATCTCCAGGTATCGCGATCCATGCATACTTCTTTCGCTTCCTGTCTATTCATTAATCGCTTCATACATATCCAAATGCTTTTAAATTTTCCGTTTTTGAGCAATCTGCTCATGTGGTCTTCATATGTAAGTCTCCTACCCTGACTTTTGCACAATATATATTCTTCGTCAATCGTTCCTCACTCATTCATTGAACGTGTACAAACCAACGGAGCACGCCCTTTTTCAGCTTAACGCTGACACTTTTTTCAAACCCGCCATATTGTGTATCACTTCGTTACGTATTCGGTCGGCCAAGGTTACGCACACCGCACAATTTTCAAAGTGATCGCATCATCCCAGCATTCAACTTACTTACTTTAGCAAAGTTGCATTTGGAAATATATTTCCTTTGCAATTACCAATTTTTTTCTTGTGAAAATCCTCATAGATGTTATGCCGGATTCCACACTTCAGAAAACAACACGTTTCCCTTCCATCATCATCGACTTAATAATTCATACATATATACATCATAACGCCTTTTTTTCAAGAGATCTGCAGAGGCATACAATTATACAATTTGAAGTCTGGGGTTCACTTTTAGATATTACTCGTAACTAGAGGACGCACCGCGGTGACACACGCATAGTGCCCATTACCGTGGGAATACGGGGATAACATTAAGCCTAATTACTCTATTTAACATTAGCTATCTATCAGTGAAATCCCGTTAAATTCGAAAAATCTCTTACAGAGAAAAACCGGAACTTTCCTTAACATTTGTTTTTGTACTTAAGTATCGCTTTTTTTCTTCCTTTCGAATCTTTAACATTTGTTATTGTACTTAAGTATCGTTTTTATGAGTGTAAGTACTGTTTTGAAATTCCAAATTAACATCATCATCATCGTCATCCGAGCCTCTGTCCCAGTTGCGTATCGCGACGCCCGGGGTCAGCTTTGCTACATTTTCTCCTCCACATCGCGCGGTCGTCGGCATCCCCTGTAGTGAGACCATAGGCATGTCATCCCTTACGACGTCAAGCCAACACTTCTTGGGTCTTCCCCTCTTACCAAGACCCGACAGGGTCGACATGTCCTGACGTTTTTCAAAATATATTTATACTTTCCTATTCATTAAGTGAAAAACTGTTAAGTTGGAATTACAAACTAGAATTCAATTTTTATTTCTGTGTATAGATATAAAAATAACATGTCACAATTCATGAGAGGCTTGTCACCATCAACGTCACAACCAGACCCCAATCAACTACCCCATAATTGACTTCCATTAAACACGATCCTCGCGAATAGTACATTTAGAAAAATGGTGTATCTTGGTAAAACCTCTTTTCAGCTGACATCAGGCTATTGAATGGATCTGTAATTAGCTAATGAATCTTGTATGTGCTTCTTATGCTAATTTATATTCTACTACTAGCTTATGTCTCGTGGTTTCGCCCGCTAAATAATAATAATATTGGGACACTTTTTACACAACGTCATCTAGCACAAAGTAAGCTAATATAAGGTTGTAGTATGGGATCTAGACGACTGATATACATACTAAAATTATTTCTAAATACATACATATTTTACATAATTTATCTGCCTCGGTAGCGCAGTGGTAAATATGCGAGTGTCACGCTTAGGTCCCGGATTCGATTCTCTAGAAAATGTTTGTTTCGAAGTTTGGGTGTTTTCTGTACCTTTTTGTAAAAGTAATAAGCGACGAAATTAAATGGATGCGACAGGGATTCAAAGTATGGATATTTTTTTAAAGCAATTATTATCTAAACAAGTTGAAATTCTTCACCATGCTCGGGTAGTTGTGGCTAGAACATTGCCCTGGTTAGGCAAAGGTCACGGGTTCAATCCCCGTCTCAAATCAAATTGTCTTAAAAATAAATAAATAAATAAATATCCATCACGCCTTATCCCCGAAGGGGTGGCAGAGGCATATTATATCTTTTCACCGTGTGGATTCCTGTCCCACGTTATAGGTGGTGAGCCCATTGCCGTGTAGAAATAGACAGACGTAGGTTGTGGCTACCTGCTGTTGAAACTGCTGTTCAACCAGGCTTAACGACTGCCATTTTACTGGCAACCGGGACCAACGGCTTAACGTGCCTTCCGAAGCACGGAAACGCTCGCAACTGTAAATGCCACAAAGTGGTCACCCTTCCGAGGACCAGCCATAATGAAAGTTGCGTAACTCAGTGATCATTTACAGAACACTGAGACCGCGGGGCCACGAGCGCTTCTCAAATTGTCTTGTGAAAGAAGATTTTTTTTTTTTAATTTATGTTAGATTCAAAGTATTTCACAGGCAAAGCCGCAAGGGTCAACTAGTTTGTATATTATGCCTAACTTGTGACGTGTGTAAATCCCCACGGCGGCTGCTATATCGGACTCGAGTGACCTTATGTATGTCATACAGTTGTTGGTACACAGTGGCCATAATGGAATAGGGTTCCGTTGTTCATGGTCCACAGGTAAACTATAGACTGCTGCTATAGACTAGAGTGTATCCGACTGCTACGCAAGAGGTCGTGGGTTCGATTCCTCCCAATGTTAAAACTTTGTGTGATGAGCACGATGGTTTATTCTGTGTCTGGGTGTTACTTATCTATAATATGTATGCATTTAGAAATTTATAAGTACTAGTTGACGCCCGCGGCTTTGCCCGCGTACATATGTTTTCCTGTTCCTGTTTCCCACAGGAACTTGTTCCCGGGATAAAATGTAGCCTATGTGTTATTCTGATGTATAAGCAATATTATTGTAAAGTTTCATTAAAATCCATTTAGTAGTTTTTACGTGAAAGAGTAACAAACATCCACACAAGCGTTCGCATTTATAATATTATTAAGATGTTTATCAGTTATCTGGTTACTATAGTACAAGCTCAGCTTAGTTTGGAATCATATGGCGTTGTGTGAGTTGTCCCAACGATATTTATTTATTATTATTTATATATTATTTAAATGTGGGTGTTCCTATATTATGCCTCTGCCTACCAATTCAGAGATAAAGACGTGATAATATGTAGGTGTATGTATTTTATTTAAACTTAACTTACTTTTTAGAATACATTAATTTTAAAAGTATTAAATGTTTGTGAGCCTCCGGCAGTAATACCTTTTGTATTTGTACGTTTCTGTTTTTAAATTTTTGCAAACTGCTCCTAATATCTTTACTGGCAGCTGCGACTAACAGCTACACGTGCTTTCCAAAGCTTGAAAACTCTCGTAAATAAAAATGCCATAAACGGTCATCCATCTTGAGACTGATCATAGTGGAACTTACTTAACGCAGTGATCATTCACAACACTGAATAACTATTAGCGCTTCTAAAAATAAACCTATCGTTTATCTTTACTTGTAGGTACAAACCTACAGCTAATAGTACATTTTAGGTCTTTATACATAGCTATCTATTGGTATAGCGATTGATGAATCTCGAAGAAGCGAAAGAAGTATGCATGGATCGCGAAGCCTGGCGATCTGTCCTCTCTGACTACCCCGTCAGGGATACAGCGTGAAGATAGTTAGTTAGTTTTTATCTATTGGTGCTAATTCTGTTGTTGACATCACTAAACTAAATTTCTCTAAAATTTTCTTATTTTTATTAAGAGATTGCCAAATGCTATTCTGTTATTACGTTGAACTATACTTGGTGCTATTATAAACAGCACTAAATTTGTATCTGACATCACTAAAATCCCTTTTATGTGATAAAATTCAACAAAACATGTATTTACATGCCGACTAACTTTTTGATTGAACTGTCTATGTATATTTTTCCCTTTTTTTGAATTCTATCACATAAAATGAATTTTAGTGATGTCAGATACAAATTTAACGTCACACAAAATTTAGAAATTTCATATTTTAGTGGGTCGAAAAGTCTAATTTTTATTTTACGTTTATTATTTTAATAAATAAATAAAATAAATATCCATCACGCCTTATCCCCGAAGGGGTGGCAGAGGCATATTATATGCCCACTTTTCACCGTGTGGATTTTTCTGATAATAAATAAAATAAATAAATAGGCAGTTCAATCATCAAGTTAGTCGGCATGTATTTACATTCGACTGTCTATATACATTTTTTACGTCTTGTTCAATTTTATCACATAAAAAAGAATTTTACTGACATCAGATACAAATTAAGTGCTATTTATGATATCACCAACTTTAGTTCGACTTAATAACAGAATAGCATTTGGCAATCTCTTAACAAAAATTAGAAAATTTTAGAGAAATTTAGTTTAGTGATGTCAACAACAGAATTAGCACCACTATCTATCTATCTAATATCTCTATTCAATAGCTGCCTCTTTGTGGGTGTAGGTAGAGATACCTCTCTACCTACACCCACAAAGAGGCAGCTATTGAATCTCCTCGTACGGCCCTACGAATACGTAGAATAATTCGATAAAGCGACGATCCCACCTCCATAATTGGGTCCTTGTAGTCCATTTAGACCCTATTGTACTAACAGTATTGTCTCCAATGTACTTAGTTAAGATATTATCCACATATTTGCAGCTTTACGTGTTCTAATACACTTACAACTTATTATATATACCTATATTGGGAGTCGTTGCTTAATGGAGAACACAAAAGGGTCAAAATATTACTGTCAAATATAGCTAAAATTGGAGCGTAGCTCATGTATGTACATTACATTAGTTTCTATTCACTTCAATACATGCAGTATTTCCGAAGTTATAAGGACGAGAAGTTTTAGTCTATTCTTGATTTTCCGAGATTATGCGCGCCCATTATGACGTTACAGCCTCGCAGAGACTGCGACAAGGCGCCGTGTTCGGGTGCAAACGAGAGCGCGACTGTTGAATGAGCAGGGTTATGACGTATGCGGTCACCAGCGTTATATGCACTTCGATCGTAAATATTTCAGCCATTTTTCGAATTATAAAAAAAGTAAAAACACCGTTTTTCTCTTATTTTTTTTGTAGATTATTTTGGTATTATTATATTAACAATATTTATTATTTATTATATTTATTATTATTATTTAAAGTAAAAAACTTTTGTCAGACCCATCTTCATATGATTTTCATGCTTTTCTGATCAAAACTACTTCAACTTCGAGTTCAACTTTTTCGACTTTGTTTTATAAGCCCCGGCTCCTCTTTGGTTGACTTCTAGAGTAAACCGTGGATTCGTTTTTGAAGTGAAACTTTTGTTGAGAGAAATTTTATAGCTGTAAAAAAATCGTCACGTTTTTTGGTTACGCGCCATGTTGTTTTTAAAATGAAACCTCTTTATCATAAGTGAAACTTCTTTATCGACGTATGAGAGAAGTTTTATGGCTGTAAAAAATATGTCCTAATGAAGGTTCTCTTCTTACCTGTGTACTCTGGTACACTGGTACACACACATACTTTTTATGTTGTAGGGATCTATTTACGGATTTGTTGGTCTGACCTCACAGAGTAAAAAAAGTTTTATTAAAGTTAGCATACAAATTGCTTTAAAATTTAAAGACGTTAGAAACAATTTTGAAAATTTTGTAAATTTTAATTTTAAAGTGGAATTTTTTTTCAGTCTCGAGCTTGACTCGAACCTGTGACTCCTGGTTCAACCCACCAGACCAAATATACCACCGAGATCTTTAAAATTTAAAGATGTTAATTGGGGGCTAGCATATTTTGACGCAGATACACCGCTACCACAGCCAGCATAGTTCCGATAGTGGTCTTTAGTTTGACAACCCAGAAATATGCTTTTCCACGCTTCTCTAACAGGTTCCAAGGATTGTAAGTGGAGGGAAACACGTGTGGCCGGCAGGTACTGTTATATTTTTAAGGTGCATAATAAGAAGTCTTTGGTTGAACGTCCACTGTTTGGAGAAAGACCTCACCTAAAGAATTCGTTGAAAGTCCGTTTGTATGATATGAGATGTATGAGGTGAGATGTATATTCTGATCTGTGTAACGTAGGTTCTCGTTAGTCGACTCTTAAGAACTCCTTCCAAATGAAACAGAGAAGTGATAAACTAATTCTCACTCTCTCTCTCTCTCTCTCTCTCTCTCACTCTCTCTCTCTCTTTCATATTAAGAGATAGAGTAGATGCAATAAATGATATCAAACGCTTCTCACCTGATGAACAGCGTCGCGAAGAGTACAGCCAGCAGCGGTAGTAGTGTCCCGAAGCAGGCCAGGAACAAGGTCTGCATGTCCGTGAACCCTGAGAACACAGACAAGACTGCGACAGGTCACATGCCCACACCTTCACACATTAAGTTTTATTCGTTACTAGCTGATATCCGCGGCTTCGCCCGTGATTTACTTCAACCCCAGTGGCACCCATTTAATACCGAAGGCCGTTCATTAATTTTTCAAATACCTTGTACGAGTATATATAGATACATTGTATATTGGTTAAACTCACTTGGCTCTATTACGCCTTCGCCTACGGCTCTGGCTGAAAACCCGCCTCGTGCGTTATAACCACATTATCGCACTTATATCGTAATGTATTATTAAAATAATATATGAAAAAACAAAAAAATATATTTAAGTCTGTTGACATTGCTACTACTCCGCTCTTCTGGGTAGTAGCATGCTGATAAATAGCCTATAGCCTCCCTCAATAAATGGGCTATCTAATAATACAAAAAGTATTCAGTTCGAACTAGTAGCTCACAAGGAAAATCAGAAATAGTGACAATTGTAATAGCTTGTCAAAATTTTGAATTTTTATTCAAGACCAATATTGCGCACAGATTTTAAAATTGTGTCAAACCGTCGGCCGTTCTAATAGACAATAATCTCGTAAATGCAGACGCATTTAGGAGATTATTGTCACACATACACAAGTAAATGGGCGGCCATATGCTGAATTGAATTTTGGTCTGTTTTTTTGAAGGTCTGTAGTAAGACTAAGGTCCGTATTCCAGAAAGTTTCTCAATACTCAATCAACGCTCGAGACTAGATTTTGCCTTATAAAATCTACTCTCAAGTGTTTCTTGAGTATTGATAAACGTTTTGGAATACGGACCTAAAAGCAACTAAAAGCCTTTACAATGATGCGCCGAGTCACAAGCTTTTTATTAACTTACTCTGTATGTATGTTTGGTCGAGTGGACTCTTGCAACTCAATTTTGAAGTAGATTATCTAAACACTGAGAGAGATATTTGTACAATGTTAGTTACATAACTCTTTATTAAATATACCCAAAGTGGCAGACTAGTAATTTTTAATGTATTCAAAAATGCTTAAGGTGAGATGTGGGCTTACATATGCCCCTGCCACTCCTACGAGGTAAGGCGTGAATGATAAGTAAATAATGTATTCCTACAATATAGGTATCAAATGAAAAGACTTGCTGATTAATCTTTAGAATGCTCTTCAATAAATTCTTGTTTTTTAAAAAAAGATTTTTAAGTAATTATTTTTTCATCTTCCACAAAATACTTATCACTACATATTATAAAACAAAGTCGTTTTTCGCTGTCTGTCCCTATGTATGCTTAGATCTTTAAAACTGCGCAACGAATTTCGATTCATTTTTTTTACATAGATAGAATGATTCTTATAGAAGGCTTTTATGTATATTTTGTTAAGTTTTTGTTTACATTAACTTAATTATTTTGTCCCTAATGAATATCTTAGTCGATATGGCAATATCAAAAAAATGCGCAAAGAAATTAATTTCGTGTTACAAAAATTCAACCGGGCCGTGCGGGCGCGGGCGTAGTAGGTATTTGAGAGCGAAGAAGTAATCAAGTAATTTGGAAAAGTTCATACATTATCATAAAATTAATAAACGACAGGATTAAATGGGTGCGTGGCACCCATTTAATCCTGTCGGTCGGTCGGTTCGAAGTATGTCACGGGCGAAGCCGGGCGGGTCAGCTAGTTAATATATAAAGCGAGCTTATCTATACTAATATTATAAAGCTAAATAGTTTGTTTTTTTGGTTGTTTGGTTGGTTGAACGCGCTAATCTCAGGAACTACTGATCTGATTTGAAAAATTATTTTTGTGTTAGATAGCCTATTTATCGAGGAAGGTTATATATCATCACGCTACTACCCTGGAGAGCGGAGCAGTAGTCATAAATGTCGACAAATCTGGCAAATATTTATGTCTTATTATAGAATTCATAAGCTACGGGATTAAATAGGTGTGACGGGAGTTTGAAGTATGTAATAGGCGAAGCCGGGTGGGTTACCTAGTCTCAAATAAAGAAAACAAGCTCTTGCCTTATACGAATTACGCATAACAAAATTCAATTTTCAAAATTCATTTAGGTTTACAATTACATATCTATTTTAATTAATTACATAACCCGTTTCTCATGATATGGTATTATAATATGCCGGACATGAGTCTGACCCTTATTTTACGTATTCGGGTGCGATCCAGGGCAGTAATCTAGAGCCTCTGGAGTTTATCTTGCTGATAAACGATCTTCCAAAGGTAGTCCGGAATGCGAGATGCCTACTGTTCGCGGACGATCTCAAACTGTTCTTAACAGTGAGTGATGGATCCGATTGCGATTGTCTACAGCAAGATATTGATGCGGTGGTACTCAATCAACGCTCGAGACAAGATTTTGCCTTATAAAATCTACTCTCAAGTGTTTCTTGAGTATTGATAAACGTTCTGGAATACGGACCTAAATATATTCTTATGTTGGAAAAAATATATAAATACGTTGCACGGTTTTAGTATCTAAAAAATATGCCCCTTTTACCCACTGAGGTACCCGACCCTGTTCGTACTCGGCATGGTACAACAGGCTGGCAGTGAGGCGCAATGTTGGGCTTTGCAAGTACGTGTGGCGCGTCCTGCGCCGCTACCAGCAGGCGTTCTGCGTCTGCAGGACGAACCTTCTCGAGGGTGCCCCTGTATCACGTGCACTAACACTACTGAACCAAATAGCTGAAAGATTAAGTAGATATTTTTCAATGTAGCATGGCAGAGTTCACAAAAGTTGCGTCTGATACTTGTGAACATTTTTAATTTTGATTTTTTTCTTTTATTAACTTTATTTTTTTTATTTTTTTAGTAATTCAATTTTAATTTATAATTTCTTAATTTTATACTGTTTACACTGTTGATTGATGGCACTTGGTGGAACTTTCTACTCATCTTGAACTAAAACACTTGTACTGTTCCACTTATTTAGTACTTGTAAAGTTGTAAATTAGATTGTACTCGATGAAAATTCCGTAAGGCGAAACCGGTCAGGTTTAAGTAAAAAATAAGTGGAACAGTACAAGTGTTTTAGTTCAAGATTCAATATTTTAATTTTTTAATTAATTAAATTCTGAATTGCAGTTTCTTAATTTTAATTTTTAAATTATAATAATAATAAAGCCTCCTTTATTTTCTTAATAAAACAATTTAACAATTTTTAAAATAAATTATAAACTAAACATATCAAATAAATAACCTCACAAACGTTTTTGCATTGATACGAGTATTAATGTTTGATTTTGATATTTCTAATGTTTAAACAATTCATTATTGTCCATAGCAAATTCGTTTTTATATTGTTCATACAATATTAATACATTAATTAATTCTATGATTTTATTCAGTATTTTTAATTTTGAAACTATTACATTTATATACATGCAACACATTATTATTATAATCATTGACGTAATTAATTTATAAAAAAAATAAAAATAAATATCCATCACGCCTTATCCTCGGAGGGGTGGCAGAGGCATATTATATGTCCACTTTTCACCGTGTGGATTCCTGTCCCACGTAATAGGTGGTGAGCCCATTGCCGTGTTGAAATAGACAGACGCAGGTTGTGGCTACCTACTGTTGAAATTTTCAAGCCGCCCAAAAGGCCTTCAACCAGGCTTAACGTGCCTTCCGAAGCACGGAAACGCTCGCAAATGTAAATGCCACAAAGTGGTCACCCATCCGAGGACCGGCCATGGTGAAAGTTGCGTAACTCGATGATCGTTTACAGAACACTGAGACCGCGAGGCCACGAGCGCTTCTAATTAATCAATTAATTTATTATTTCTTTTACTTGAAATCATGCAATTTTTATTTTTTATTTTTAATGTTTTTAGATTGATTTGATCGTTTTTATATCTTTATTAAGGACCTCCCTCGAGAGTAATGGCCTCCTCCATTTTTCTCCACCTAACTCTATCTTTTGCAATTTCTGTCCAATTTACTCCAGCTGTTTTCAGAATCTCGTCAAGCCATCTCTCTGCCGGTCTACCTATTTTAATTTCTCTTGCTAACTGGTCCATCTCATTTAGTTATCTTGGTTGACCATTTTACTTCACCATTTGTCTTCACTCATACGTGCTATATGGCCAGCCCATCTCCACTTAAGTGTTTTGCAGTTATTTTTAAATTACGAGTAATAATTCATATTTTTTTATTATATTCAAATAGTAATAATTATCTATATTATTTAGAATGTCTTTTTATTATTAAGATTTCTTTTGTTTTCGGTTTTTGTAAGCAAGTTCTGTTCCCAAACGAGGCAGTGGAGAGGTAGCAGGAGAGGCACCGCAGACTTGTTTTCGCCCAAGACTACCGGTTTTCACGACCGGGGGCCTATTGACGGTGAGTGGTTTGCTTGCCTTAAAACCCCTCAAGAAAGTGAGATAACACCCGAAACCCCTAAAGAAGCAATATAGCACTCCAACTCCCAAAGAGGCGGTAAAACACCCTAACCCTTCTGAGATGAGACACAGTAGCGAACAAAGTCTGTCGGAAGCCCTTTTCTTCCGAGGGGTCAAACGTAACTACCGACCATAGGCAGAAGAGCAACGTGTGAATCATAATATTATATTGTCTTGGGAACACTATAAGTATATTTCTGAAAGTTTGGTAATAATCGAGTCCATACTAGCAGTAGAAATAGCCATTGCAATATTGAAAGTTATATAGTTTGATATATGGGGATCTAGAATTGTCAATTTTTGTTAAAAGCGTGGTCTTACAGTACAAATAAAAGAAAAATAAAAAAATAAAAGAGTTGAAAAGACCCCATACATACATAGACGTACCAATTAACATAGACCTTTAAGTTGTATGGTCGCAATTTGGAGGTCTAGCTTAATAGGTGATAATATAACTTTTGGTTCCACACTACCAGACTGACTGACGGTGAAATGTGTTATGTATTGGTAAAGAACTATTAATGTTATGAATATCAGCCGGTATCAAATTCCTTGTGAAAATTAACGCTACCTCCTCTACTAATAGGTATTCCACAGGCTACAGTACCATTTTCGATGAAGGGACCAAGACCCACAATCTGTCCCTGTCTATTTTAACATTGACAATACACTCACAAACTATCACGTGGCACAAAATATAACTCGTAAAATATGGCCCTATAGAATGCCTTTGCTTACCCCTAGAAGAATAAGGCGTATCTATACGATAAAGGGTACCTAACTACTGTATGACGTAGATCTTATATAATAAAAATCATGTTACAAATAAAGCCTTTCTGAAAATAGACTCCTTTATATTCTACAGTATTATGTAATCGTCCCGCCATATGCCGCCCTGTAACCCTTAACGAATATTTATTTAAAGGTCTTTACGCAACGCGCTATCGCAAATAGGGTTTAGGTACTGCCACAGATAATAATATATATAATATAATTCTTATGTACTGCTCTAGAAAATATATCAAACTGTATAAAATAGAAATCACGTACTAAGTATATATAATGTGTGATTGAATCTATTATTTGGAAGATGGTTTGTTTGTCCTTCATTTCACTTGACTGCCTCGGTAGCATAGTAGAAGAGTATACGACTGCCGTTACGAGGTTATGGGGTCGAATACGGGCCTGAGCAAATCTATTCAGATGAATAAAATTCACGGCACTGGGCTCACCACCTGTTACGTGGTACAAAAATGCATACGGTGAAATGTGGGCGTATAGTTTGCCTCTGCCTATCCCTTCGGAGATAAAGGAGTGACAATATGTAGGTATGTATGAATAAAATTGAAGTGACTGTTTGTAATTCCTAATTAACAGCTTTTTTCTAATTCAATTATGAAAGTACGATATTTACATAAACAAATCAATTTGAAAATAAAATCTCCGTCTGTTGGTGTCTGTCTGTGTGTCTGTTTGTTCTACCTAATCTCTGAAACGGCTGGAGCACATTTATTGGGACTTTCACTGCCAGAAAGCTGATGTTATAAGGAGGAACTGAAACTCTGATACAAATAATACAAATATTAGTACTAAACTGGAATTCAAATACGATATCTCAGGATCAGCAAGGACAACCAACATACAATATTATATCATACTCGTACCTAAATATGTTACGAACATTGTGTTCTATATTGACGGGATCCTCTAGTGGGATGAGTAGAAACGAGATGAACGCATATTAGACATGATTGAATATCCATCCATCACGCCTTATCACGCATTATTGTGGCAGAGGCATATTATATGCCTCATTATCATTAAAAAAAGATATGCAGCAAAATTCCATCTCTAGATTTGCAAATAGAAAGGGTGTAATTTAGAAGTCGCTTCAATCCTTTTTGGCATGTCTTATAATAGTTTTATCACCGTGTGGATTCCTGTCCCACGTAATAGGTGGTGAGCCCATTGCCGTGTTGAAATAGACAGACGCAGGTTGTGGCTACCTGCTGTTGTAATTTTTCAAGTCGCCCATAAGGCCTTCAACCAGGCTTCATGACTGCCATTTTACTGGCAACCGGGACCAACGGCTTAATGCCCCTTCCGAAGCACGGAAACGCTCGCAAATGTAAATGCCACAAAGTGATCACCCATCCGAGGACCAGCCATAGTGAAAGTTGCGTAACTCAGTGATCGTTTACAGAACACTGAGACCGCGGGGCCACGAGCGCTTCTTGATTGAATAATGAACTTTAAATGTCTGGCCATGTCGGCCTCGCCAGCTTCAGTTAAGTGGGGAAGACCCAAGAAGTGCTGGCTTGACGTCGTAAGGGATGACATGCGTGCCAATGGTCTCACTACAGGGGATGCCGACGACCGTGCGAAGTGGAGGAGAAGCTCGGATGATGATGATGACAAATATTACAAATATTTGTACTAACCGGAATTCGATCCGATATCCCCGGATTAACAAGTCCGATATCCCCGGATTAACAAGGAAAGCAAACATACATTTATCATACTTGTACCTAAGATAAATACGTCACGAAGATTGTTTTCTATATTGACTGGATCCTCTAGTGGGAACGCATATTGGAGATGATTGAATAATGAACCTATGTCAATTGCGTCTCTAAAGGTGAGCCAAAATGCTACCAATAACATGTCTAGAATGATCTAGTTAGATCACAGGACACAAGGAATATCGCTCGCTCGCTCTCGTTCGATTCGATTTCAATTCAAACTCTATTAGAAAATCGCATACAGACCTATCAGTTGCGTACCATTCGCTGAACATGTGGAACGTTTCCACGACCAAAGATGAATCAGAAATGTGACTCTTGGAAAGGATCACTAGGAAAACGTAGACAGGGCTGGAACACAAACTTACTAATTACTACTAATTTCAGGGTTAAATGTACTATGTAACTTTACTTGCAAACTTTACAAAGTGTCCCACAATTTATTTATACTTTATTTATTTATAGTCTTCGAAATCCGGTCGATAAAGGAGTCTATTTAATCTCGTCATTTATTTTATTTTACCCGATTTGTTTACATGTATAATTAAATATATACTCTGATCTACACTCAACTAAACTCGACAGATCCCACATCCGTCCGCATTGGCGGTGATTTGGTCGAGCGGACGGACCAGGTTAAATACCTGGGATCTGTTTTTCACACGTCCAGTGACATCGATTGCGATGTCAAGTCACGCATTGCTGCCGCGTGGGCGACACGAGCAGGAGCTGCTGCGGTGGATGTGTGGAGTCACGCGGATGGATCGCTTGAGGAACTCTCGCATCCGTGGCAGCCTTCGTGTCCGTGACATTGCAGACAAGTTGCAAGAGTGTCGCCTTCGTTGGTATGGTCACGTCTTGCGGCAACCGCCGGGCTACGTAGGAAACAAATGTCTGGCCATGTCAGCCCCGCTGGGTCCCGGTAAGAGGGGCAGATCCAAGAAGTGCTGGCTTGACGTCGTAAGGGATGACATGCGTGCCAATGGTCTCACTACAGGGGATGCCGACGACCTTGTGAAGTGGAGGAGGAAATGTAGGAAAGCGGACCCCGGGCGTCGCGAGACGCTACTGGGACAGACGCTCGGATGATGATGATATACTCTGATCTACAGGGTAGTAGCGTGGAGATTAACCTATATAATTATAGTCTTCCTCCATAAATGAGTAATCCAACACAAAAAGAATTTTTGAATTCGAACCAGTAGTTCCAGAAATTACCGCGCTCAAACTTCAAACAAACAAAGATTAGTGTAGAAAAAAGACTAAGGGATTAAGTCCGCCTTTTACTCTGTGCTAAAGTTTGATATTGGTTTTTTTTTAATTGGGAATAATCCCACCCACATTCCCATTACTGTGACTCCTGTAAACCAGGATCTACAGCAATGACCAAAACACCAGAAAAGTTACACCGAGCTCGATCTCGGTGCTGTCCCATGAGAAGTTAGCATGTCTTGGATCCCGCAACGAAATTAATCAGAAGATAATGTGAGGAAGTAAGAAAAGAACGTAATGTCTCTTCCCTCCTTTGCAAAGCGGGAGACCTGGAAAGCAACTAGGTGTAAATCCTATAGAAATAGGGGCTTCCCTATTTCTATAGGATTTACACCACGGTAATAGTATATTACGGGTCCTATGTGAGCTATGTTTGATTCCAATAATATGTATGGCAGAAACGTTTAAAAGCACGAAAATTTACCCTCGATGCCACGAGATCCTCATAGTAAACTGCTCCCGACGTTACTTGTAAACAATTAAGCATATTATATCGCTCATTTTGCCAAATGCTACACTCCCAAAGTATGTGATGGGCGGTCTGATCATATTTGGCGTCAGCAGTTGAATACTGACAGAACGGTGACTCAACCAGCTTAAACGAATGTAATTTGCTCCTAAAGTTAGAAATTGTCCCGTAAGAAATTGAGCAACACAGTGGTCAACCTCCAGCCAGGACATTCACAGGCGTTCACGAACGTCTGGGAAAAACTGGTAGAGGTGACGCCCTTTGATGGAAGTGTTCCAACGCAGCTGCCATTCGTCTAAAAGTTCTTCACGTACGTTATCACGATACAGTCTGGCAATTCTATGGCGATCTCTTTCTAACAAAAACCTATCATCCATGCCATCCTTAGCCGAATAGTATAAAGCCGCGCGTCTCTGAATTTCGAGATCAACCGGGAGGACCCCTGCCATCACCGGTAGAGCCTCCGTGCTAACCGTCCTGTAGGCCTTGCATAAAAATATCAATGCAAGGCGTTGACTTTGCAGTAACTTTAAACGTGCAGCACCAATAGTAGCCTTATCTGCCCATACCGGCGCCCCGTAACACATACAGCCTAGATAAGTGGCCCCGTAAACGACCTTCAGTGTTTTGAACGAAAGTCCCCATGTAGCAGTAGATATTCTCGACAACGCATAAAAGCTATTTTTAGCATTTTCACCTACAGTTTTTATGTGCTCAACGAATGCAAAATTTCTCTCTAAAATCAATCCTAAATAGCAAACCGAAGTTTTATTTTTAATGTAAACGTTATTGAATTTAATGCACGGTGGTACTTTCAAACTTCCTTTTAAAAGCAACTGAAATGTTTTGTTGGGTGCAAAAAATAACCTGTTTCGTACGCCCCGTTTCGTGGGTCAAGCTCTCGAGTTCCGCACGAGTATTCGACTGAACGAGCAACATACCGTAATCCGCGTATCCTGTCATTGAACAGCCCTCCGGTAATGGTAAACTGAAAAAGTCATCAAATCCTAAGTTCCACAAGTGTGGGCCTAGCACAGACCCCTGAGGATAGCCTATTGTTAACGTTTTGGTAGCAGAATAATGACCTAATTTTAAAGTTTTTGTACCTTGTGAAAAATATGAATAAATAAGAGAGTAAATATTTCTATAGCAACCGCGAGACTTTAATTTCATTAATAGCATTGGCCACCAAGCGTTATCGAAAGCCCCGGAAATATCTAGGAAGATGGCCAGCACATATTGAGAAACCAATGAAGTGACAGTCTTTCGCACTGATATCGCTGCGTCAATAGTAGATTTTCCTACTGTAAATCCACATTGATTTTCGTGAAATTTAATACCACCCGGCAGGAGCCGGGGTACTATGAGACGCTCTAAAAGCTTTCCCAAGGAGGGCAACAATGTGATCGGTCGGTACGACTTAGGGTCATCTGGCGGCTTGTCGCCTTTTTTAGGAATAATCCGAATATAGCCACATCGCCAATTACGGGGGAACACTCCCTCGTAAATACACCGGTTAAAAACATTTAATATTACTTCACCCGACAGCTTGCAAGCCTCCTTTATCATTTTGTTAGATATTCAAACTCAAACTTCAAACAAACAAAGGTTAGTATAGAAAAAAGACTAAGGGATTAAGTCCACCTTGTAATCTGTGCTAAAGTTTGATATATAAAAAATAGATCTAGAGGTATTTAGTGAATGATTAGCTTCATCAATATATATTTGCGCTTTCAAGAAAACTGTAAAATTGGTTCTAGATGACGTTGTGTGAGAATATCCCAAAAATATAATAGGTGGTGAGCCCATTGCCGTGTTGAAATGGACAGGCGCAAGCTGCGGCGACCTGCTGTTGAAATTTATAAGCCGCCCATAAGGCTTTCAACTTGGCTTAACGACTGCCACTTTATTGGCAACCGGCACCAACAGCTTAACGTGCCTTCCGAAGCACGGACCTGGGGTGGGGTCTAAAGTAAGTAAGAAGAAGTAAGTATATTTATATATACCTATCGAAGTCTACATACTCATATAGGTTATTTATGGTAACCACTTCGGATCAGATATTCTTGCAGATATGCAATTAACGGGATATTTACCATGTTTTATTGTATTGTTGAGTTTCCGATATTTCGGCACTGTTGCAAGCGCCATGATCACGGATGTACTGAAGATGGTAAATATCCCGTTAATTGTAGTAATATGAATTACTAGGTCCCTTTCCTATCTCATCCTTTTTGCTACCCTCTAATCCTTTTCCTACCTTATCCTCTTCCCATCTTTTCCAGGGTGTCGGTGTTCTACTGTCCGCGAGAATTAATGAATGTGTGACTGACTATGAATGTGTAAGCCCAAGACTCCTTTGGTTAAGGTTGAAGGTTGGACTTACCCGCATCTTTGTTTTGGGCGTTTATGCTCCGCAAGATGCGCGGTGGCGCCGATCTTCAAGAGACCAAAGTGAGAGACAGGCATTTTGGGACAGTGTGAGCGATATTCTGAGTAAATGCAAACGGAACGAGAGAATTGTAATGTTAGGTGATTTTAATGGTTGGGTTGGAGTGAAGCGTCATGGATATGAAACTGTATTGGGCAAGTTTGGTGACGAACAAGTGAATAAAAATGGTGAGAGTTTGCTTGAAGTATGTTTGGAGAGGAATCTTGTGGTAACTAACACCATATTTAACCACAAACAGATTCATTTGTATACTAGACAAGAGGGAAACCAGAGAAGTATGATTGATTTTGTGATTGTAGATGCAAGACTAAGAAAGAAAGTCTTAGACACCCGGGCATACCGCGGTGCCGGGATTGATACAGATCACTTCTTGGTTATCAGCCGAGTAAGAGGTCTGTTTCAACGGTGGCGGCATCGTGTGTGTGAACCTGTAAGTGTACTAGAGCGCATAAAAGTCGAAAATTTGCAAAAGATGAGCATAAAAGAAGGATTCGTGAGTAAATTAAGTAAGAAATTTAAAAATTTAGATGAAGTATGTGAGATTGAAGAATTATGGAAGACGCTTAAGGAAGGTCTAGTGGAAGTTGCGGTGGAGGTGTGTGGGGTAAATAAAAGAAGCCAAGGATGTAAGGGAAAGAGAATGTGTGCAGAAGTCATGAAAGCATTGTCCGACAAGAAGAAGGCATGGTTGGACTGGCTGACTTCAAAGGTGAATCAAAGAATGCAGAGGGCAATGGATGAGGATATAAAAATGGCAAAGAATGACTATAAAAGGTATAAACGAGTTGCAAAAGAAGTTATAAAAAGAGAGAAAGAGAATGATAGGGATAAATTTAATAGTAGGTTATCTGATAATTTCCAGCAGAATATAAAATTCTTTTGGAAATCTATAACATCTGTGAGGGGTCAACAAACATCATCGAAACTCAGTAATATCAGAAACCAGGATGGCAGTTTTCTAAAAGAAGAAGAATGTGTGCTAAAAAGATGGAAAGATTATTTTGAAAGCTTATATGAAAAAGAGGATATGGAAGCACAAATGAGTTCTTGGAACAGGAATGAACTAAGCAACGAAAGCATCATAAGTATGGAAGAAATTGTGGAAGCATTGAGGAGTATGAATTGGGTAAGGCTGCTGGATTTGATAGGATTTCTGTCGAGATGCTGAAAGCGGGACATGGCGTGGTAGCTTGCCAGGTGTATCGCCTTTTTAATCTTTGCTGGAGGAGTGGCAGCGTGCCAGGAGATTGGTGCAAGGCTGTCATCGTGCCGCTTTACAAAGGAAAAGGGTCACAGCAAGAGTGCAAAAACTACCGCGGCATAAGCTTGCTCAGCATCGTCGGCAAATTGTAAGCAAAAGTTTTGATAAAAAGAGTGATGAATGATACTGAAGGGAAAATGTGGGATGTACAAGCAGGATTTATGAAAGGAAGAGGATGCACGGATCAGGTCTTTTCCTTACGATGCATAGCCGAAAAATTTTTGGCGAAATGTCAAAAGGTCTATTGCATATTTGTAGACTTGGAAAAGGCCTATGACCGAGTGGTGAGGCATGAACTATGGACGACACCGGCCAAGTATGGAGTAAGCAGTCACTTGATACGAGCACTGAAATCTCTCTATGAGGGCTCCAGTGCTTGTGTCAGGATCAACGGAGCTTGCACAGACTTTTTTCACATTGAAAAAGGTGTGAGACAGGGTTGTGTAGCGTCACCGGCGCTGTTTAACCTATACATGGACAGTTGTTTGAAAGAACTGCAAGAGAGTGCGTATGGTTTAAAAATGAATGAACTGACTGTCAAATGCCTCCTATACGCTGATGACCAGGTAATACCGGCATCATCGGCGGAGGAGTTGTAGTTGATGGTTAACATTATGCATGATACGCTAAAAAGCAAAGGAATGATAGTGAATGTAAAAAAGACAAAAGTAATGGTTTTTAAAAGAGAGGAAAGTATGACGGATTGCTCGATTTTTGTGGAAGGAAAACGAGTGGAACAGGTGAAAGAATTTGTATATTTTAGGTTCAAAATTTGTGAGAGATGGAAAGTGTGATTGTGACATTGAACGAAGAGTTTTGGCTGGAAATCAAGTGAATGGAGCCATGCACGCCTTTATGAGCAGTTAGAACGTGTCTGAGAAGGCAAGACTGGCTGTGCATAGAGGAGTACTTGTTCCTACACTCATGTATGGTAGTGAAAGTTGGGTGTGGCAGAAGAAGTATAGAAGTAAAATTAATGCAGTGGAAATGAGAAGTCTGCGGGGTATAGCTGGAGTGAAATTGATGGACAAAGAAAGGAACAGTGTGATAAGGGAACATTGCGGTATGGTAGAAGAAGTAGTGACTAAGATAGAAAAAGGTATGCTTAGATGGTTCGGACACGTGGAGAGGATGGATGAAAGTAGACTAACGAAACAGATTTATCAGAAGAGATTGAATGGGCAAACTGGTAAGGGGCGACCTCGACGTACATATGTCAATCAAATAGAAGACATTTTGGAAAAAGGTCAGGTCAAGAGTACCCTTAACCGGCGTGTGTGTATGAAAACACTTATGAAAGTGGAAGAAGCGAAGTTGTATGCCAGGATCGTAGCAAGTGGAAAGCCATAGTCTCTGCCTACCCCGATGGGAGACAGGCGTGACGATATGTATGTATGTATGAATAGTAATGCTTGTCTACCACTTGTGAACAAAAAAAAATAGGCAAATGAGTGTAAAACATTAACAAATTTATATTATCATTCTATAAGTCGGTTTTGGAAGCGCTCGTGGCCCCGCTCTCTCAGTGTTCTGTAAACGATCACTATGTTAAGCAACATTCGCTATAGGGGGTCCTTGGATGGATGTCCACTTTGTAGAATTTACATTTGCGAGCGTTTTCATTTCGGAAGGCACGTTAAGCCGTTGGTCCCGGTTGCCAGTAAAATGGCAGTCGTTAAGCCCGGTTGAAGGCCTTATGGGCGGCTTGAAAATTTTTAACAGCAGGTCGCCACACCTTGCACCTGTCCATTTTTAACACGGCACCATTGCCGTGCTCGCTACCTGTTAAGAGGGACAAACATGCATACAGTAAAATGTGGGCATATAGTATGTCTTTGCCTTCCCTTCGGGGATAAAGGCGTGACAATGTGTATGTATATAAGTCTGTTTTACTATGAACTAATTAACAGACCCCAATGAAATATTATTACCACTATCAGCAAAAAAACCTGCTACTAAAAATGCACATAGCAAAACAACACAGATAAATTGCGAAGCTAACAGTGAATCACAAATTACATAACCTAGACGAGAGCGACTCAGCCCTAATGAACATCCCTACAGTGCAAATAAACATGTGCGGTGTACACAACATTGCAATTTAGTGCTCGACCACAGAGTAGTAGAGTAGAGAAACAGAGAGACAGTAACTAACTAAGCTCTCTGAAATCCGAATCAAACAAGAAAGTATGAGATGCACCTCTGCTTATTAAGTATACCTACTTAAATAATTTAAAAAATATTGTAGTTACTGTTCTTTATATTTATTCTATAGGTATATAAATTTTTGTAGAAGAAGATGGAAGTCCTCTCTGGCTACCCCGTCACGGATACAGCGTGAAGATAGTTAGTTAGTTTAGTTAAGATGGAAGTCTAAAAAGAACAGAAGTACGCAATGTGCAATAAATCGACCGTGACGAAATACTGTAATACTGACTTTTTGTTTTACTGCGGCTCTACAAAAAGCATAGAATACCTTGTCTCCATGCATTACCATCTCATGAATGTCAAACACCCCATTAATGGAACTTAGCTGTAGTAAAACTCCTTGAATGGAAACTAAAACTAGTTAACTGCCAAAAATCTTTTCATTCGTAGAACATTTGCACGTCCGTTGGAGATACTTAAGGAGGAACACTCGATCCCAATACAATTTCCCCTCACATACATACTGAATGACGTAAATAGTGAGTGCTACACATGTATTAACTCGAGACTACTGAATATTTACTGCAATGAGGATAGGTTTGTTTTAGTAACTTTGATTAATTTACTTTTTTAACCTACAGTTTTGAGAAAGGAAAGAAGGTACCGGTCCACAAGGCCTACGCAACTATTAGGTAAAAAGGAGACCACTTTTTGGACCGCGGCCCGGTCCACAAAGCCGTATTCACGTACGTAGGCACTCAGTCTGCCATGTGGAAAGTGGTCACCCATAGTCTATCACCAACATTATACATTATTATTGTATTTTTGATTGTACGAAGCTCGCACGGATCGAGACGTGATGATAGTGAGTGTGAGGGTGAGGGTGAGGGTGAGGGTGAGGGTGAGGGTGAGGGTGAGGGTGAGGGTGAGGGTGAGGGTGAGGGTGAGGGTGGTTTTTTTTTTGTTTTTTTAGTGTAACTTGAATTAATATCAAAGAAAAACAAAGGTATGCATTGCAATAGCTTTACCGCGGCTCTTACGAAGATATACAATCAAGCTTACATGAATATCACAGTCCAACACTGAAGTTCGACTGTGATATTCTTAAATGATAGATTTAGTAGACTACCTTATTTAGTTTTCGACCAGTTGAATGGCATCAATATAGAATAGAAAAACAGCTCTTTATTGCATAATACTAGACTCAGCTTCCATATGGACATACGACTGCTAAATTTTGAACTTGAAAACACTTGTACTTTTCCACAAAATTTACATTTTAATCTGACCAGTTTCGCCTTACGGCATTTTCAAAGTTGACTTTTATTTTATACATATATAATTATATTTATTTTGTAAATTTTGAGGAAAAGTACAAGTGTTTTATTCAAAATTTATTTATTTATTTATTTCTTCTAACCCTATCATTACAGGTGTGTACACCCATTGCGATAGAGTGGCTGATTTTACACTATATGTGTAGCAAGTTTCACCAAGTGCCATCAATCAACAGTATAAAAAAATTCTAACAGCAAATAAATCATCTAAAAGCCGTCTAGAAATTACTTAATTTTCCAGACATGTTGAACTTAAAATTCTAAGTTCGGGCAGTTTTCCCCAACTACAGACGCTAATCTAGGACACAATTTGTCTAAAGTAATAATCTCAGGTCGGGTTCTATTACTCAAACGGACTGAAAAGCAAGTATCGATGTTACGTGACCTAACTACAAATAAGGTGGCAATTAATTTATATTTGTGTTCAATAAAAAAACGGTCACACTTTAGGGTTCTGAGTTTCAACAGGGAAAAAGTGGAACCCTTATTGTATCACTTTGTTGTCCGTCTATCTGTCTGTCTGTATGTCAAGACCCATTATCTCGGGAACGCGTAAAGGTATTGAGTTGAAATTACAACTATATACTCAGGTCTATGGTCGCTTAAAGCTGCGAAAAACTCATCCATTTACAGAAAAAGAACTTACGGCCGTTTATGACGCAAAAAATTAACGAAACCCTAGGTGAGTGAGACCGATTCGCACTTGTCCGGTATTTTTTAAACAAATAGACATCACTTAGATTTACTAGATGGTAAACTGGTTACCAGACAAGACGATTTTATACGATACGGACATCACTAGAGAGGACGAGGGTACAGAAAGTAAACCGTAGAACACCTAGGTGGAACAGGGGTCAAAAAAGTTAACCGTGGAACACCTAGCTGAACTACGTTGGTATACCACGGGTCAGAGACGGTTTTGAATAATGTTTGGAGAGCACTATGACCAGTGGTAGGCGTCAATTATTTATGTCGATTTTCCTTTCAATATAATACTCAAAGTCGTTAACGCACTTTTAGATTACTATAGGAAATTTTAACGTACATATTGCCACGCCTTTATTCCCAAACGGACAAACAGAGGCATACGTACTATATGCCCACATTTGACCGTATAATTTATGTCCCAGATAACAGGTGGCGAGACCACTGCCATGTTGAATGACCGGCACAGGTTGTGGCAACTTACTCATGGTATTTTTACAAGCCGCCCATAGGGCAATTAACTTGGCTCAACAAATGCCATATTCCATTGAATGGCAACCAGGAACAACGGATTAACGTGCCTTCCGATTTCCTAGAGCCAAAAAAGCTTGGAAATGGAAATGCTACAATGTGGTCACCTATCTGGAGACCAGACCAGACCATAGCAAAAGATACTATAAGTAGTGATTGTTTTCAGAAAACTATGTTGGTGTACTGCTTGTTTGTACTTCAAATTTTGTACAAAATATTAATAGTTGAAAAAAAAGAAATAATGAAAATTATTAATTCGGCAATTGAGTAACAACAAATACATAAATCTCTAAACTAAATACTTAAATTAACAGAAAAAGCAAATTATAAAAAGCTTGACTAAATTTTTACAACCAGCCGAACAGGACCTTGTTCGGCATAATGCCAGACAGAAGCCCAGCGCTGGTTTTCAACCGGCTTTTATCTGACTCACGTATGTGACACAGCAAATGATAGTGCATAGTCAGCAACAAAGTAGCTTAGTATAGCAGAACATTATCTATAAATCTAAATTTAAGATTCAGTATAAGATGGTTCGACTAATTTAAACAATTATACACTGTTTATAAACAATTTGACATAACTATTAACAAACCTATTAATCTTCTGGCAAATCTACTTTTAAATCTTCAATTGTGTTAATCCACCTCTGAGGCAGACTATATGTCTGCTATAAAAAATTATTGCTACAATTTGACACTAATACATATCAGAATACTCACTTGTATCAGGAGCCAGGTCATTGTCGACTTCATGCCCAGTAATGTTCATCATATACGCACTCATATTTTCCTTAGAAGGTTTATCCACTTCCACCAACTCAACGTAATCAATCTTTTTCAATAAATCACTACTATTTTTGTCTCTGTCACTCTCACTAACATTTTTATTTGCAAATTCACTTTCATTTATCTTTGCTGCTATCAAAAATTCAAATCTTGGTATATCTTCAGAAAATTCTGATTCTGGTCTGAAGAGTATATCCGTTATCGTATCTTCTCTGTCCCGTTCTGAGTTCATTATATCTTCTAACAAACTTGTTGATATGTTTAACACTTTTTCCACACCGTTGTTATCGGAACCTTTAATTTCTCTGACATTATTTTGATCTTTCATAGTTTTTTGTGAGAAAGCTTCGTCCCTATCTTGTTCAGCGTTCACCATTGCTCTCATATCAGTTTTGGAACTTTTATCAGTCTCTCTTGTCTGTTCATCAGTAGCAACGACAAGAGTGTCAGAGTTAGGATCGATAGGTAAACTAATTGTATCATTATTTTTGTATTTTATTATAATATCTGTGGTGTTTAGGTTGGAGTATGGACGAGCGTGAACTATATCAGCTGTCAGCAATGAATTTAGTAGGAAAAACATAAGTTTTAGTTTAACGTTTGTCATTTTAGATGCTGTTCTCAAGTTTCCTTACTTTTCATCGTAAGTACATATTAAATGAAGTCTTGGTAATGTCATCAGAGATCTGAAACAATTAATAATTTACTATTTAGATCTTCATTTTGTAAGTTTTTACACAGAAACGATGTTCTTATCAATAATTTTGCATTTTGATTCAACAGTGAATGAAATGCAAAATTATCAATGTAATTTAATAGTGAAATGTAATTAAATAGGTATGGAATTTTTTAATTATAATTGTTAGCTGTTATGAACAGTTATGAATTTAATTACATTCTATAACTTAAAGTAATAACCTCGTAGGGTTAAGTTTGCATTGTTTTGTTGATTAAAGCTAGTAGCTCCAAATTATGTATCTACTAGTTGACGTCCGCGGCTCCGTCGGCGCAGTGAAGTTCCCGTTTCCTACAGGAACTTGTTCGCGTTATAAAAAGTAGCCTATGTGTCATTCTGACGTGTAATCTCTGTTGATGTAAAGTTTCATCAAAATCCATTTAGTTGTTTTGCGTGAAAGAGTAACAAACTTACGTCCATACATTATTACAAACCACGGAGTAGAGAATAACAGTTCTTTCTGTCCTCCGCGTTACAAACTTTTATATTTATTATAATTGATTCTATTATTGTAAAATCGCGACGAATGTCGTCAAATAACAAGAAAAGCAGCGTAATTCCTCATATTTTTAAAATGGTTCTATTCTGGTGATAAACCACGGTGACCAATTCACATCAGGCAGACCGTATCCTCATTTGCCACCCCTAGAACTACGCTCTTAATCCATTCTATTTAAAACTAGCGAAAGCCTCGCAGTTTCACCCACGTAGTGCCTGTTCCCGTCTGAATATGTACTTTCAAAAGCATTGAAAATCTGTTAATTTTGTATTACTACTTTTCTATCACGCCTTATCCCCGAAGGGGTGTCAGAGGCATATTATGTGCCCACTTTTCACTATGTGTATTGCTGTCCCACGTAATAGGTGGTGAGCCCATAGCCGTGTTGAAACTGCCGTGTTATATTAATTACTAGACACTTAAATTTTATTAAACTGCATAGGTTAAGCGTTATTTTACCAAACAGTACCCAAAGTTAAGATCTGTAACTTTCACAACGAAAACAAAAACAACAATTTTACAACAAGCACGTAAATAAACACGCTATAAACCTTGCAATATACTTTTAGTAATTCTCGCTAATACATATTTAACACTCACTATACACCTCATTCAGTGTGTATGTGAGAGGAAATTGTATCAGGATCGACTGTTTTTCCAACGTACGTGATATACGGACATGTTACGAGTAAAAAAATTGGGACCGTGAATAAGCTTTTAATTTAACAAGCTAACAATCTTCACACTGTAACCTGACGGGGTAGTCAGAGAGGACATATCGCCAGGATTTGCGATCCAGGCATACTTCTTTCGCTTCCTGCAGATTCATTACTCCTTTCCATGCACGCCTGGTTTTAATTAACTGCAGCTACTAAGAATATGCAGGTGTATATTCCGACAAATTCTTATGGAACTTGCTTTAGAACGTAAGAACATATTCGAAAAAATCCAGAATCGTTTCAGCACTAAGCTTTTTATACTAAATTACCAAACGAATGCTTAAAAGAAATCCTTAGCCTTAAAGAATAAAGGGCGTATATTTCCCGCGTTTATAGATATCCTTAACTGCCTAGACTTAGTAAAAACCTATATTTGAGCAAAATTTTAGTCAAAATGAATTTTGTGAAAAAAATTAATAAATATAGTAGGACATTTTTTTATAAACGCGACATCTAGCCCTCAGTAAGCTAATATAAGCTTGTGTTATGGGATCTAGACGACTGATAAAAGTGAACCCCAGGCTTACTTCAGTTTGGGTTTGAAAGCGGCTGGGAATACACTAAGATAAAGACCAGGAAAAAATAACAAATCAACAAAATCACTCTCGCTGAATATTGCTCAAAATAAGTTTAAATTTTCATATGTTATTCTACGAATCCTTTCAAGTTCGCGTCAGTTTGTAAGCCACAGACCAATGAATCGATGTCACTCGCGTGCTCTTTACTTTAGACGCCTTACAGTGCCAGACACGTGCCGATCAGTAGCGTATACATCAGTGTCAGTGAAAAATTATATTGTTGCATACATTTTGTACGACGCTAATATATACTAGTAGTTCTGTGAACCATAGACTTCGGAGTATTTTTTTTTTCAATAATAAAAAAAATTAACATATCGTTATTAAGTAACCACTACGGGACCATTTCCCCTCCCCTGACTCCATTTCCCCCCCGATCAAACCCCCCCTCCTAAAAGTTGTTGGCTACATCAAGGATTGTCCATGCCAAGTTGCATGCTAATCCGATGAAAAATGCGACCTGTAGACTGAATAGACGGACGGGCGGTCGGACAGTGGAGTTAAAACGGTACCGTTTACTAATACGATTACATTAATTTCTACAGACGTTTGGTTGGCAACTGACAGGCCGTGACTTTCGCTGCACTTACATTTGATACGCATTATTGTTATTAGTTTCGCCTCTATTAGGTGCAAACTAGAGGGAGCGAGTCACTTTCCTTGATCTGTTTTGTAAGCTTTCGTTTATGAAAGTCATGAATCAAATTGTCACCGCGACATTTCATTCAACCATACGACAATTATTTGCACACAGATAAGGGCTTTTTATTACTTTTTTCACGTTTCATAAAAAGCCTATGCATTGAAAGTGGTTTTTTCAACACACTTGCTCAAAACGACATTTTTATTCCACCGATTTTTTGCTTCAAATTCCAAGAAATTAAACACACGTGCTTTTTTAGTATGTTATTGAACGAGTGTCTTTAGGTTACTAACCCAACCAATTTACATTTGTACCATAATACTACAGTATACTAGTAAAGAGAGAAAACTAACTTTGATCTAAAATTATGATCATTTGGTACCAAGTTGTAAGTACGAAGAAGAAGCGATGGGTTTTAACTTTTTTTAGCAACTAACAGTACTTGCAAATAACAATATTATGTAGATACGGTTATTTACATTTTTACGAAGTTTGGATTCATTGTGAAGTTTGAAATTAACAAAACATAAGAGAAGAAAGATGCTTGCTATAACCTTCTATCAAAATCGAATGAAAAGCATGTTTCGACCTATTTAATATTTTTTCTCAAACATGTTGGAAATATTATCATTATTTCAAAAAAAAAATTAGCGAAGTATCGCATTGACGGACAAAGAAAATTGATGTAGCGTTTTTTGAATTTTTAAAATTACAACAGTATTATTTAACATTATGCAGTTATGTTGTACGAAACGGTGTGCTGGGGCTGTTAGATACTCTTTGATTGGATTTATTTTATCACTCTACTTCATCGAACGCTTACTGTAATTTTCTAAAATAAGTCCATTTATCTTCTTTTATGTGTGGGAGTGTTGGATTCAGGGACATAAAAGCTGTGTTAACGTGCTATAAATAATAAATAAATATTCTGGGACTCTTTTTCACACAAGACAACGAATACTCATTTTTGATTACAAATAAATGGATTATTGTATCGCAGTTTTGCTAAATTTTACGTACATTGGGGTAAAATAGAGGTTGTATTTTATTGATAAAAGTAAGGGTGACTCATTCTTATAATCAACGCCCAGCAGAAAACCCTTGGGCATACAAACTTAAAATTTTTAGGGTTAGTTACTTTTATTATGTAGACACCCATAAAAAGGGATTTGTCAAAATAAAGGATAAGCTGTTGTATAGAAGTTTGTTATTTTCAAAGTTAAAAACATAAAACTACAAAAATACTACAACTAAATGGACAAGTTCGCGGTATTGCACCATTTTACCTGTAAAGGGGTAAATTAGAGATTCTAAGTTTAAATGTGAGATTTTCTATTTACAAAGACAGCAACACCAACTTTTCATACCTACTTTTGATTTAAAATTAATAAATACAGATTTAAGGATAGTCTAAAATTCTACTCTTAAGGGTGTGAGAATGAAAGTTTGAATGAAAATATTGGAACAGTAATTACTGTAATTAGGGGTGTGCGTGAGAGGCTATGTATGCTATTTCAAAGTAGCTATGTCACGGGCAAAGTAAGGGCATAAAATGACAGCTGACTCACTCAACTATCAAGCCAAGAAATCCTTACACCTACGTAACTTGATTTTTTTAGCGTAAGCAACCCTTATAATGTAGGCACTCGAGAACTAACACTGTAACACTAGAAAAAGGTTTTAAAATGCCACCTCTAAGGGGGTTTTCTTTTGAAAAATAGGAGTTATAAGTTTGATATTTTGACTGCTTCGGGGGCGCAGATTCGCGGGTCGGAAGAAATATTTCTGCGATTCACTAATGTTTGTTTCGGAGTTCTGATGTTTCCTATGTATAATATGTATGTATGTAGAAATATATAAGTATGTTTATCAGTCGTTTCGATTCCATAACACGAACTTATATTAGATTACTTTGGGCAAGACGGCGGCGGCGCTGTGTATAAAGTATGAAAGTTTGTATGGATGTTGGTTACTCTTTCACGTAAAAACTACTGAATATATTTTATTTAAAACTTTACAATAATATACCTTATACATCATAACAAGTAACAAGTTCCTGTGGTAAATGGGAACCGGAAAACTTCTCTACGCGCATCAACTAGTTAAAAATAAAAAACACGTATTTGTAGTGAATTGTAGAGATCCGCATAGTAATCTACTCCCGACGTTACTTGTAAACAATTAAGCATATTATATCGCTCATTTTGCCAAATGCTACACTCCCAAAGTATATGATGGGCAGTCTGATCATATTTGGCGTCAGCAGTTGAACACTGACAGAACGGTGACTCAACTAGCTTAAACGAATGTAATTTGCTCCTAAAGTTACCATGTCCCGTAAGAAATTGAGCAACACAGTGATCAACCTCCAGCCAGGACATTCCCAGGCGTTCACGAACGTCTGGGAAAAACTGGTAGAGGTGACGCCCTTTGATGGAAGTGTTCCAACGCAGCTGCCATTCGTCTAAAAGTTCTTCACGTACATTATCACGATACAGTCTGGCAATTCTATGGCGATCTCTTTCTAACAAAAACCTATCATCCATGCCATCCTTAGCCGAATAGTATAAAGCCGCGAGTCTCTGAATTTCGAGATCAACCGGGAGGACCCCTGCCATCACCGGCAGAGCCTCCGTGCAAACCGTCCTGTAGGCCTTGCATAAAAATATCAATGCAAGGCGTTGACTTTGCAGTAACTTTAAACGTGCAGCATCAATAGTAGCCTTATCTGCCCATACCGGCGCCCCGTAACACATACAGCCTAGATAAGTGGCCCCGTAAACGACCTTCAGTGTTTTGAACGAAAGTCCCCATGTAGCAGTAGATATTCTCGACAACGCATAAAAGCTATTTTTAGCATTTTCACTTACAGTTTTTATGTGCTCAACGAATGCAAAATTTCTCTCTAAAATCAATCCTAAATAGCAAACCTAAGTTTTATTTTTAATGTAAACGTTATTGAATTTAATGCGCGGTGGTACTTTCAAACTTCCTTTTAAAAGCAACTGAAATGTTTTGTTGGGTGCAAAAAATAACCTGTTTCGTACGCCCCATTTCGCAAAGACGCGCAAACACGTGTGGGCCAAGCTCTCGAGTCCCGCACGAGTATTCGACTGATCGAGCAACATACCGTCATCGGCGTATCCTGTCATTGAACAGCCCTCCGGTAATGGTAAACTGAAAAAGTCATCAAATCCTAAGTTCCACAAGTGTGGTACTGTAAATACAAATTGATTTTCGTGAAATTTAATACCGCCCGGCAGGAGTCGGGGTACTATGAGACGCTCTAAAAGCTTTACCAAGGAGGGCAACAATGTGATCGGTCGGTACGACTTAGGATCGTCTGGCGGCTTGTCGCCTTTTTTAGGAATAATCCGAATATAGCCACATCGCCAAATACGGGCGAATACTCCCCTTGTAAATACATCGGTTAAAAACATTTAATATTACTTCACCCGACAGCTTGCAAGCCTCCTTTATCATTTTGTTAGATATTTTATCGTCACCCGACGCCTTACCTATGGACAACGACCTAACAATTTCGAGGAACTCATCAGAAGTTGGTATGTCTGACTGGGGTGAGTATGGTGCCTCAAGAGCCCACTGTCTTATCTGTCGGTGATAATCACTATCATTCTCCGAGCAGTCGTCGGGTATAAGAGAATCCAAGAGGTAATCTGCGGTTTCCTTCAGACCTATAGTATGCGAGTTGTTAATTTTGATATTTCGTACATAGGCAAGATCAACAGAACGGTTAGCCCTAAACTCATGGTATATAGGCGACCACGGAACCTCATCTTCCAGCCCATGCACTAGTTTACGTAGCAAATTACCCTTTGATTTTTCAACAGCCGCCCTTTAATGGGACCTAGCAACTCTATAATTAAATTAAATATCCATCACGCCTTATCGCCGAAGGGGTGGCAGAGGCATAGTGTATGCCCACTTTTCACCGTATGGATTCCTGTCCCACGTAATAGGTGGTGAGGCCTGCAACCAGGCTTAACGACTGCCATTTTACTGGCAACCGGGACCAACGGCTTAACGTACCTTCCGAAGCACGGAAACGCTCACAAATGTAAATGCCACAAAGTGGTCACCCATCGGAGGACCAGCCATAGTGTTGCTTAACTCAGTGATCGTTTACAGAACACTGAGACCGCGGGGCCACGAGCACTTCTGGCAACTCTAAGAGCAAGTAAACCGCTATTGTATTCCGCACCGGCACTAATTTTATGCTTTCTAAAATAATTTAATTTTCTACGAGCTCTCCGGAAACGCCTTCGAAGCTCAGCCAAACGATCACTCCACCAATCGCATCTCCGAGTGTTGTTAATAGATCCACGACCAATGGCCACGTCGGCACAGTAGGTAAAAGTTTCTGACATTAACGAAGCACTCTCTTCGACAGACAGGTTACCACGACCAAAATCTTTAGCGTGAGCCGCAAACAGAGAACTAAAGAGCTCCCCTACTTTTATATTTAAAATTACAAGTAGTACTTTGCGCCTCTCGTGCATCACCGGGTAAGAGCTTGTAAACGATTAGACGATGGTCACTACAGGACGCATCCGGGAGGACACGCCATTCGGATATCGAGATATCGCCGCGTGAAAGCGTCACGTCAATAGAAGACTCACCCATAGGGCCGCAAAAAGTAGTTGGTGCATTGGGACAATTGTGTATAGATAAATTCATTTCTGCAATGAATTCTTCGACGGCACAGCGCCGGTCCCTATCGAATACACGTAGTTTGCCATACCATAATGTAGAAGAGGCATTGACATCAGCGCCTATGATTATTCTTTGACCCGCAAGAGACTGCAGGACGTGACGAAGATGGTGTAAGTGAGGATCGATATGATGTGAATATTGAAAGTAGAAGCTCACAAAAAACACCCTATAGGCCGAGGAAGTAACCTCAGCAACAGCACAATGAGATGTCATGAGGTGGCTCAAAGATGTTACAGTAAAATTTGTACTAGAAACATAAATCCCAGCTCGTGCCTTGGCATGTAATTGTACCACTCTGTTACGCAGGTGGGCACTCTGATATTGTTCCTGTAAGAGGACAATGTCTAATTTGTTCTCTATTACTAGGCGGTCCAGTTCCGTCGTGGCTGCCCTATCGTTGTGTAAATTAAGCTGTCCTATAATTAGGTTTTTCATGTTCCAAGATATTTTTTTATTAAATGTAACAACTACAGGTAGTTTGTGCTCAGAATGAGCTGCTGCAGTGTATGCTTATAGGTATGACACTCCCGAGAGCCGCAACGGTGGTCATGGGGCTTTTTAAACCTTTTGCAGTTTATACAGATGGGTTTAAAATCAGGACTATCTTTATGTGGACATGCTCGCATATCATGTTCCTCGCCGCAATTAGCACAGCTGGGTGACTTGCTGGTACAAAATTTGTGAACATGACCGTATTGTTGACAGTTCATACAACGAACTACTTCGAGGTCATCTATAAATCTACAAGTGGTCAAATCAATAAATAATTTATCCTTCGTGGCCACCAAATGATTCCGGATCTCCGGCTCCAGCTTCAAACCCACCCACGAACGATCGTTAGCTAAACGACGCCTACGAACTATTTTGGAATTCTTAATAAAGTCCTCATCGCAAATTTTTTATTCGTCCTTAATGTTTTGGCAATATAAGGCTCTAATAAAGTCATGGTCTTCCATAGACCCAGGAACATCTTTAACTAGGATTCGCGGTTTACGACCCTTGGATTTTTCTAAGCGCAAGCCCGCCGATTTGATTGCGTCCACTGACTCCAACTTCTTGAGTTGGCTTTCGTTCGCAACACGAAGTACTACACCCGATTTCGCGGTTTTTTTAATGCCTACAATTTGGAAGCCATCGTCACTGGCCTTGATAGCTTTCATAAGTGCCTGTTTAGTCGCGGACGCCGTTGTGAACTCGATTGAACGATCAGGCGCGGGGTAAGCCACCACACAGGGTCGGGCTGGAAGAGCCTTCACTGCTGCTGGGGCGGGGGCCGACTTAGCTGGCAAACGTAACCTTAGTTTATCCGTATATGACATTTTTGGTTGCTGACATTTAAGTGCCTGCAGTTCTTTGGCCATATTTGCCACCTTACTTTCGTTGCATGACGATTTTAATGCCAGAATAGTTATAATGCCGGTCAAGCGCTGGTTTAAATCCATTATTAGACAAAGTGATTCGCGATCCCTGATCGTTGATTATATTATTTATTGTAGCAATATAACTGTTTGCCTGCTCGACTAACGTGCAATATTCGCCTTGATTATGGTATTCCGACAAGTCACTATTGACCAATTTAACTGATTGTACCCGTTTGTTGACATCTTCGGGTGTTTGGAAAACCGGAGACATTTCACTAAAAAGTCGCTTTGCCGGTGGCGACCTTATAGTAGCACATACGCGTTTACCTCCCCCTCTATCGGGAGGTTCATCTCGCAAGGGCATTATTTTTTAACACTAATTATACAGCACAAATAAAAAAAATTGTCTAAATAAATTGTAAACAATAAAATTATCGGCGCAACTTAATTCGAATTTAGTGAATTAAGTTGCGCCGATAATTTTACACACACTTTAGAATGAAAATCAAAAAAAAATCTTACCGATTGATAAATAGCAATATTTACGCGATTAACGACAATATAACCAAGTTTCACTTACGTGTTACCCAAACACAATCACTAAAATATCCCATAAACCAATTCACGAGCTGGGAATACAAAGTTAAACCAAAGAAAAATTATTAAAATTACGGAGGACTACAAACACACAGGATTACAAACACATTTATCATATAAATTTAAAAAACCCTGTGTTGTGGCTTACCCCGCGCCTGATCGTTCAACCGAGTTCACAACGGCGTCCGCGACTAAACAGGCACTTATGAAAGCTATCAAGCCCAGTGACTATGGCTTCCAAATTGTAGGCATTAAAAAAACCGCGAAATCGGGTGTAGTACTTCGTGTTGCGAGCGAAAGCCAACTCAAGAAGTTGGAGTCAGTGGACGCAATCAAATCGGCGGGCTTGCGCTTAGAAAAACCCAAGGGTCGTAAACCGCGAATCCTAGTTAAAGATGTTCCTGGGTCTATGGAAGACCATGACTTTATTAGAGCCTTATATCGCCAAAACATTAAGGACGAATTAAAAATTAGCGAGGAGGACTTTATTAAGAATTCCAAAATAATTCGTAGGCGTCGTTTAGCTAACGGTCGTTCGTGGGTGGGTTTGGAGCTGGAGCCGGAGATCCGGTATACTCATATATTTCATACATATTATGTAAAGAAAATACCCCAATGTCGAAACAAATATTAACGGGTTACTCAAATATTTGTTCTAACCTGGCATTCAAACCCGAGACTTCAGCATGGTAGTCACATAAACTTACCACTGCGCCCTAAAGACAATGTGTTAAGAAAACCCTGTCCGACCCGAAAGGGGCACATAGGCACTTAAATAACATAACCAAAAAAAAATGAAAAATCATATTATTTAAAAGTAAAAAATAGTTAAAATTTTTATAAATGCGTTTTATTTAGTTTTAGAACTAGTCCTTAAAATTTTTAAAAACTTACAACAACTTTGCTGGCATGCAACGTGTTAAATGTGGTATCAACAGAAGCCGCCGACAGGTGTAAGCTGACCTTTTGACCTTGCATTTCCGAATAGCCCTTTCCCTGCGTTGCCATGTAAGCTACTCCATTATATTAATTTTAAATTAATTTTATTCGGGGTAAAATGTTGGGCTAAATTTTTTTGAGGTAATTTTTTAGGGTAATTTCTAAAAAGTATTACACGAATAAAATTACATCTCGATACCTACCAATACCTTCACAGATCGGACTGGGTTTTCTTAACATATTGTATACAGATAACTAGAGAACCTTCTCGAAGTAAAGTCGATTAAAAATCATCACTGTTCCTGCAAGCTACAGTGCTTATCACTTGATCTAGCCACGCTTGCATCAAGTCAAGGAGATGAAGAGAGTGCGTGCCTATCTTCACCCCAGACTGCTTGAGATTATACTTAGATAAAAGTTCTACATGCTTAGCTAAGATAGTTTTATCTTTGAAGTAAATATTTTTGATGTGAAAACTTCTTTTAGCGCAATAGGTACATTTTTAGTTGAGATAAAATCTCTAGACTTGCGTTTCCGTTACGAGACACAGCTATAGTGTGTGCATATGTACATATAGTCTGTCCATCCGTCCGTCTATGCTCATCTATTTCTCAGGAACCATAAGAGACAGAGACGAACTGTTTGCGGCATTCGATTCATGACACCATAAATACGTGCATAGGCGATTTTGAAATTTCTCTCTTTTGGTATTATCGCATAATCAGTTTAGAAGTCGTCTGATATTTTTGCTACGATATTGAAGGGCGTGTTATTTGTATATTAATGCACCCAATCAAACATACTGTGCTAAACAATTTGCACGCTTTGTTAGTTCTACACGTGAACTCGTAATACCAGATACACGTAGAGTATAAAATTACTCATTTCGGCCCCAAATTTCCCTCGAGTGTTGCCGTTACATGGAACTGTCAAGTGATACTTGTTAATTCTGTTTATAAATTGAAATAATATACATATTAAATATCGCAGAAGACTTTTGCTACAAGGGACCATCTTCCCAAATCATTTAAATATAAGAGGAAAGATTTGTAAGTTTGTTTGTAATGAATAGGCTGAGAAATTACTAGGCCGTTTTTTAAAATTCTTTCACCATTAGAAAGCTTCCGTTGTTGATCAATCTGCTCACGTGTTTTTCATATGTAAGTCTTGGCCTAACCTGACTATCAGGTCAGGGATACAGCGCAAAGATAGTTTCAAGTTAATTGACATTTCTTTTTAAGTCCACTGGTACGAGAAAAATGCTATCGATGCCAGACCGTTCCTCCGTCCATTCAGTCTACAGGTCGCATTTTTCATTGGATTTGCATGCAACTTGGCATGGACAATCCTTGAAATAGCCAAAAACTTTAAGCTTTTCGATCAGGGCGGAAATGGTCCCGTAGTGGTTGCCAAGAGCGGTCAAAACGGTATGTTTAGCCTTTTTCCTCAATTTACTCCGAAGTCTACGATTCACATCATAACTAATTTTAATTCAATCACTAGTTATAATTATTTCCATGGAAATGTTTTTGCCACCCGTGCAAAAACGTTTCCGAGCGGGCCGCTAGTAAAATAATATTTGAAAGAAAAGACGTAGGAACTATGTTCAAGATCTAGGTAAACATGACACGTCTAGTATAGTGCGAACGATTGATAAGATTCGGATGTAGAACGGCGAGTATCTGCTCAAAACAGAGTTAACGGTGCTCAATTGGTAAAGCGATAAAGCATCGTAAAAAAAGCACACATCGCAATTCATAACGCAGAGCTAGTGCCAACGTTGCAGTAAAGCCTGGGTATGTCAGAAGATGCATAAAAGTAAATTTAATGTTGTGGAGATGCAATCACTTCGAAAATTGAGCAGCGTAACGTCTAAACGTTACGTCGACACTTTCATTCAAACCTGCCATATTGTATTCGAAATATGAGTTAGGGTGTCAACATTAAGCTGGAAAAGTGCGTGCTCTGCACTGTGGCTAGACAAATGGCTTAGACACGTTCAACAAATGAGTGAGGATTTTAAATTGTGCGAAAGAAGAGGTTAGAAAGAGTCAGGGTAGATAGACTCTTAAGAAGACCACTTGAGCAGATTGCTCAACAACGTGGAAGCCAAAAGTACTCAAATACCCAGATGTGCATGTATGAAACGATAAATGAATCTGCAGGAAGCGAAACAAGTACAAGGATCGAGAAAGCTGGCAGTTAAGTAAATATCTAACAAACTACCTACTTTTGTAATCGAAAAATTTCGTTCCATCACTCACAAAACTTATTCGAAACAAATAACTATATCAATTTTGATTGAATGAATGAATGAAATATCTTTATTCATGTAGGTCACAAAGTTACACTTATGAACGTCAAGATTATTGCTTCTACGTTTACATTTACTGCCAGATTCGCAAAGCAATAGGTAGAGCCTGAGGAAGAACCTGGCAATAAAACTCATGGCCACTCTTTTTTAACCGCCAGTAATTACATTAGTTTGATGATGACATGATGTTTGACCAATAATATAATAATGAATTTATACAAAATAAAAACAAAATCAATGTTATGTTTAAAATCATATCAAAATTAGAGCTATTCTTGTTGCCAGTTCTAAGGGCAGTCTACACTTTAAGAAGAATCTAGCAAGAAAGTCAATGGATGCTCGTTTAAAATGTAGGTGTGGCTTACAACATTAAAATTACACTTACATTGTTCCTTTGGATTTATGTGAGAACAGTCGACTAAACTTAGTTTGCCTTAAATTTAAATAATATTATTTGTAATAATTGCTATTACAGCTATGAGCTGACCAGTCCCAACAGACGGCACCCGTTCACGGGTATGGCGTATATATCAGCCATCGCCCTACTCAACCGTATTATAGGGAATAAGGCGACCCGATACATACGCCACCACTGCCAGGACACTTAGGCGAGCATGACATACCCAAAAACTGCACAGCAACTATCATGTCAATTTCAAAATAAAAAATAAGTCTACTGGTGCTCATACAATAACAAATTCAAATTACATATTTGTATATTAGTTATGAACACCTTCTTCAAAAAACAGGAGCAGCGTAAGTGGACATGGAGGCACCCTGACGGCCTACACAAGAATGAATATGACTATATCATCACAGACTATAAGCCTATGGTCGAAGACGTCAATGTCCTAAATAGGTTCCCACAGGCGGCGATCATCGCTTGGTAAGAGCAGACATATATGTAAAGCTACGAACATCGCGAAGGAATCTTGTTGTAAGGAAACATCTTCCAATCGATACCAAACTAAAGATACTGCGAACTAACGAAGATCTGTATGAGAATGCTGTCGAGGCAAAGCTCAACTGCGAACGATTAACCACCATGACCATAGATGAGATTAACGATCAACTAATTACAGCGTTAACTCACAGCCTTGACGAAATCATTCCAAATGTCCTACCAAATAGGCCAACTAAATTAACACCAGGGACTATAAAGATGATGGACCAAAGAAGGTCGCTATACAGTGAGGGAAACGCGGATAGTCAGGAATACACAGACCTACAGAAGCGCATCCGTAAACAGACTCGGAACGACTTGACTGACTATAACACCAACCTCATACAGGAAGCATTAGAGAAGAACAGCAGCCGAAGGGTTCTTAAATTGAAGCTGAACGAGGGTAGGAAACAAATCTTCAAGCTTCTCAACGGAAATGGGGAAGAAGTCACAAATAAGGAGCAGCTACTTGCGATAGCAAAAGAGTACTATGAAACTCTATATAAGAGCAGAGCAGCACCGAGCCAGACAATAGCAACTCTAGGGCAACCCCAATTACTAATCCAGAATGTAGGCTCCGAAGAGATTCCCGATGTCATCCCAGATGAAGTAATGCTGGCTATACAACAACTTAAAAATAGGAGAGCACCAGGAGAAGACGGCGTGTTACCAGAGATGATCAAAATCAACAGAAGGGTCGTCAGCAATGTGCTCGCAGTATTATTCACACAATGCATCGTGGAAACTAAAGTACCTGATTCATGGCACAACGCGATAATCACCCTGATCCACAAAAAAGGGAACATCAAGAAGCTGGAAAACTATAGACCCATTAGCCTGCTGTCACATATTTATAAGATCTTCTCGAGAGTTCTAGTTAACAGGCTCGACAGGAGACTAGAATTTTTCCAACCAAGAGAACAGGCACGATTTCGCTCAGGCTTCAGTACCAATGACCACCTACAAACCCTAAAAACAGTCATAGAGAAATGTAACGAGTACAGGAAACCACTTATCCTCGCCTTCATCGACTACGTGAAAGCATTTGACTCGATAGAGTGGTGGTTCATGGAACGAGCCCTAGCCAGATGCCGCATCGATGAAAGGTACATACAAATCCTCAACCACTTACATCACAACGCTACTGCCTGTGTCTCCTTGCACAAGAAAACCGACAAATTCCATCTACAGAGGGGTGTCAGGCAAGGAGACACAATATCACCAAAATTATTTACCCTGGCACTAGAATGCATATTCCAGCAGATGCAGTGGACAGAGAAAGGGCTGATGATCGATGGAGAGAGACTGACAAATCTGAGGTTTGCTGACGATCTGGTCCTGGTTTCGGAGAGCGTCGAGGATATGGTGACGATGCTAGAGGATTTAAAGGCGGAATCCGAGAAGACCGGTCTTAAAATGAACATTGGGAAAACCAAAATAATGACCAACATACCTGAAGTCACAAACTGCCAGCTTCCAGTGGAGAGAGTGACTGAGTATATATATTTAGGGCATAAGGTTACTCTTGGCTTTGAGAATCAAGTAGCGGAAGTGGAACGTCGAATAGCGCAGGCGTGGGCTGCATTCGGTGTCAACAAACAACTACTGTGTGGAAAAATACCCCTACGTCTTAAAATCAAAGTCTTCGAGCAGTGTGTCATGCCCGTACTAGCCTATGGTACGGAAACCATAACTCTTACGCAGAAGTCCGCCGAGAAGTTCCGAGTCGTGCAGAGGGGTATGGAGAGAGCTATGCTCGGGATCACCCTACGGGACCGGAAACGGAATGATTGGATTCGAAGTAAGACCAAAGTTAGAGACATTATGGCCGTAATAGCGCAAAGAAAGTGGACATGGGCGGGGCACATTGCGAGAATGGACAAGAGCCGCTGGACAAGACGAGTCCTAGAATGGAGACCCAGAGCGGACACCCGAGGGCGTGGAAGACCACCACAGCGCTGGGTGGACGACATCCGACGACACGGAGGTCGAGACTGGATGATTCGGACACAGGATCGACAGGAGTGGAAGAAGAGGGAAGAGGCCTACATCCAAGATTGGATAAATAAAAGGCCACCATGATGATGATGATGATATTAGTTATTACCGGAACTAAAGGCAGCCACTTTAGAAGCCTTTAGTTGTCTGACGTTTCAAATTATTCACAATGTAGAAATGTAAAAATACTACATATACATATGCAGATTCAAGACAAGTACAAAATAACACAAGATTCATTCGAATCCTAAATAGCTCGAGCGAAGAGCAAGCAACTCATTTCCATTTATTTATATCATTTAAATAATCATTAATTCTGTAATAAGCCCTTTTCAAGAGGTGCGTCTTAATTTCCGCCTTAAATTTATGTAACGGCAGGTTCATAATGTCTAAAGTAATTTTATTATATATGCGTTCCAATTAATTTATGCTTATTTCTAGTATTTATCGAATGTATGTCACTGTGTCTATCGTATAATTTTGTTTCACTAAAAATTCTTTCACTAAAAAACTAAAAATTATGTTTCACTAACATGATATTTGCAAATATATACTGTGATGCAACCGTTAAAATGCCAATTTCTTTTAATTTCTCTCTAAGAGACACTCTAGCACTCAATTTATATATTGCACGATTGTCACAAGAATATGATTAATGATAAAACTATTTTTCATATCTGCCCACAGCTTTGCTGACTGAAACGGAAAAAAATTGCCACCGACAAAGAAACACGTAGGAGAGAAATATTGTGGTTTTCTATTAGTTATGCAAAATGTATCCCAGAGGCAACATGTTTAGTTAAGTGTAACGTTACCATGGGCTTTTATATTGCGTTGCGTTTGTTGAAAGGCTTTGCTATGGTGTTCGCAAATAAATAAGGGGAACTTTAGTGAAAAATAGGCTGTTTATAACTCGAATGTGGGGAAGGACGATGTGTTAGCATCGTTTAATAAATGTAGTAGATATGATATTTGAATAATCATGCTTATTATATATGTTATCTAGGTATAATCATTTATATATTATTTAGTGTGATAAATAAGAAGTATCGTACCCAGGCTAGCAATATTTTACTCCCACTTACTGATAAAATTAGCAAAGGTATTACACGAATCTGGTTCGGTATTCTTGTTCCGGCAACCATAAAGAGAACATCGGAAATTATGATATACTTAAATATAAATAGAGTGATATTATAGTAATGTGCATAAAAGTAAGATCATGTATGTATCTGACTGCCTCAGGTCTGTCGGGAGCACTGGGGGCTATCCTTCCGAGGACTCACCCGGGACTCCTGGCCATAGACAGATAGAAGGGTAATGTGTGGTTTTAGTCGGTAAGAGTCCGGCATGGCATCCATGAGGATTTCCACACGAAAAAATAAATAAAAGTAAAGTCAGTGGTAATATATACAACTACAGCGCCTGAGGCCCCAGGTTCGATTCCCGGGTCGGATCGGACATGTATAATATGTATGTATTTATAAATATACAAGTATGTTTATGAGTTGTCTAGATCCCATACCACAAGCTTTTATATTAGCTTACTTTGGGCTAGATGACCCTGTGTAAAAAAATGCCCTAAAAATGTTCTGCCCTCTAACAGATGGGACATTATGAGAGATATTTGTTCTTGTGGACTAAGAGAGCTCAATTCGCTATAGGTTGCCATAACTCTCCATCAGGCGGGCGACAACATGTTACCGACCTGATTGTGAAAAAAAAGTATTTCTGTTGGAGTGGTAAAAATAACTATCGGGTTCTACCAATAAGAGTCTCTCAAGTAATCTCAGTTAGGTAATTCATGCTAATTTTACAACTGGGACTTGAACACATGAAAATTGACTTGACAGATGAAAATGAATTGTAGGCCCCGAACCTCTTGTTAAGCCTGTTTTATAACAAAAACAAGATGAGATAAAACTCGATAGTAATAAAAACTGCCTAAGCTAACAATAAACAACCAAACAACCCCACTTTATAAAGGCATTACACAGAAACGTACGTGCTTATACAAATATTATCCGTACTTCAAGAACCGGGAAAGAGTGTATGTTTGTTTATGTTTCACGTGGCAATGAATCAGAAGATTGATGTTTTTTTGATGTGATTTTTGATATGGGGATAGTTTTTGTTCCGGAGAATGCAATATGCTATATATTATAATATTGTAAGGTTGCCTGTAAGAAATTGCTTTTAGCGATAAGGCCGCCATTTGTACATTTTACTATTTTGTAATCCTTCCTTAATTTTAATGAAATGATTAGTGTACAATAAAGAATATTCTATTCTATTCTATTATATTATACGCTAAATTTCACGCCGCAAACGTCTTCTAGTTCTTGCATACATACATTATAAAATAATTTCGTCCGAACGTCTGTCTGTCAGTTCGCGATAATCTTATAAACTACTGAATGTAAAATCATGCTAGTTTCACCAATGGATAAAGTGATTCGTAAGGACCTATAAAGTATTTAAATTGTCAAGGTTTTAAGTAAAATTCTTAAAATCTTAATAATATTATAAACGAGAAAGTTTGTATGGATGTTTGTTACTCTCTCACGTAAAAACTGCTGAATGGAATTTAATGAAACTTTCCAATAATATAGCTTATACATCAGAATAACACATAGTGTACAATCTATTTGTACATTGCAAAATTCGCTAGAAAATAAGTATTAACATAAATCAGCTGACACTATCGTATGATTTAGCATTGTCAATAAAATATATTCAGTACAATAAAAGCATTCAACTAAGCAAGTTGTTTCTATCATCATCCTCATCAAGTACTCCTATCAAACTAACATATCAACAACTAATGTGGAGAAACATCTCCACACATAGGCTACTTTTTGAAACGAAGTTCCTTATGGCAGGCTTGGAGGAGATAGGGATTTAGCTGCGCGACCGAACTGAAAAATATGTGATAGTAATAGCGTAAGAAAAATTGGGTGGAATAAAACCGTTAAATGAGACGTGCGCAGGCGCGAAAGTCGTATACACTAGCGAGTAGTGTATAATACCTTTCTCTTTCTTCCTCTTTCAGTGAGGGTGAGGGTGAGGGTGAGGGTGAGAGTGAGGGTGAGGGTGAGGGTGAGGGTGAGGGTGAGGGTGAGGGTGAGGGTGAGGGTGAGGGTGAGGGTGAGGGTGAGGGTGAGGGTGAGGGTGAGGGTGAGGGTGAGGGTGAGGGTGAGGGTGAGGGTGAGGGTGAGGGTGAGGGTGAGGGTGAGGGTGAGGGTGAGGGTGAGGGTGAGGGTGAGGGTGAGGGTGAGGGTGAGGGTGAGGGTGAGGGTGAGGGTGAGGGTGAGGGTGAGGGTGAGGGTGAGGGTGAGGGTGAGGGTGAGGGTGAGGGTGAGGGTGAGGGTGAGGGTGAGGGTGAGGCTGAGGGTGAGGGTGAGGGTGAGGGTGAGGGTGAGGGTGAGGGTGAGGGTGAGGGTGAGGGTGAGGGTGAGGGTGAGGGTGAGGGTGAGGGTGAGGGTGAGGGTGAGGGTGAGGGTGAGGGTGAGGGTGAGGGTGAGGGTGAGGGTGAGGGTGAGGGTGAGGGTGAGGGTGAGGGTGAGGGTGAGGGTGAGGGTGAGGGTGAGGGTGAGGGTGAGGGTGAGGGTGAGGGTGAGGGTGAGGGTGAGGGTGAGGGTGAGGGTGAGGGTGAGGGTGAGGGTGAGGGTGAGGGTGAGGGTGAGGGTGAGGGTGAGGGTGACGGTGAGGGTGTTTTTTTCTACATTAGTTTTTTGTGCCACCTTACATTTCCGGGCCTAAAAGACCAATACACAAAAAATATACAATATAACAAAAAAGTTTTTATGCATTTTTAATGCTGGCATATGTCATCCCGTTATTCCAAATTTGAATTTTAGAATTTAAAATAATGAACAAAAGCCGAGCTTGGTCACTGATTTGAAAAAAAATGACTGTTGAAAGTTGCTCTTGAAGCAATTTAATGTCGATTTGGTTTGAATTTTCGCAATTGTTGTTAACCAAAGTTTAGTTTAGTTATTTTTCTATAATTTGAACCGTTTTTGGCTATACAATTATGGATACTTCACCTGAAGTAGCCGCGCAAGCTGTAGCACTTTTTCAATCTGGGCTAAGTCAGCGAGATATGAGTTCACAACTTCACATAAGTCGTTCCGCTGTTCAAAGAGTGTACCACCGATACCTGGAGACTGGCGGCTTCGTTCGGCGAACAGGAGGACCTCGTTACCGAGTGACAACGGCGAGACAAGATTAATACATTGTCACTACTAGCTTACGAAATCGACGCCTTAACTCTGTTCAGATACAAGAACAGCTCAAGGACTTTCACGGAGTGGCTGTAAGTGCTCGGACCGTTAGAAGGCGACTCAATGAACGTGGTTTAAAGCCCCATAAGCCAGCCAATGGACCCAAATTGAAAAAAAATCAAAAAACTCAAATCACACCGAATAGCCCGTCTAGAGTTTGCGCGCGAACATCTAAATTGGACTTGACATCAATGGATTGGAGGTTCTCTTCACAGATGAGTCCAAGATAATGCTATACGGTAATGACGGAAGGAGTAAGGTGTACCGTAGACCAGGTATACCAGCTCCAACACTGCATCAAAACATTTTCCTTCTACATACATCTTTTATAAGTTACAGTACCCCAACCAAAAAAAATCAAGGTGGCTCGATTTAGGTGTCCGGGAGTGTAATTAATAATAATAATTATTATTATTTTTCTACATTAGTTTTTTCGAAAGTTCGAACTTCGTTCCTACCTGGTGTCCCTCGACACCGTCGCAATTTTTTATCCCGGGAACAAGTTCCTGTGGGAAACGGGAACGGGAAAACTTCTCTACGCGGGTGAAGCCGCGGGGGTCAACTAGTATAATATAATTGTTCAAGATGTTGGTAAAACTGAAACTGACTGATGACTTCCATTGAAAATGCTGCATAAACAATAAAAACAATTCATTGAATAAAATCACTTGTACTTTTGCACACAATTTATTTTTTAATCTGACCCGTTTCGCCTTTCGGCATTTTCAAAGGTTTACTAAAACAACAAAAACAATGTTCAACGGAATTGAACATTGTGTTTGTTGGGAAAATAATGGAGCTAGCAATCAGGAAAACTGCACCAAAAGGGCGAAGCGGCAGGCATCAGCTAGTTTTTCTATAAAACAATCGGAAGTACAAAATAGGGGAACAAAGACAGATATATTTATGTTTGCCTTTATTGAAATAAGACGAATAACTAGAGTCACAACTATATGTTCTATTGAAGCCGTTTTGTTCAAGTAAAGTTAAAAATATCATAGAACTTAGATTTCAATTAATGTTTAAAATAAATTAGAATGTTGAGTGAAGTATGTATGTTAAGTTATGTATCCACAGATAATATGTACCTATATAATGTGGAAAGCCTAATAATATCAATTGACCAACTAATGCCAATCATAAGAGCGCAGGATAACTGGATGGAATATTAGGGAAGGAATGGATAATAAGATGAATTAATTAATTACGGTTTGAATGAAACAATTTAAATGGATCTGTAACAAGCGAAGGGTTCAGCGCGAAGATAAATAGTCAGAAAGAGAGGGAAACTCAAGAAATGCTGATAAGACGTCTTAAAGGATGATATGCGTGATAATATGGTCTCACTACTAGGAATGTCGATGACCATTCGAAATGGAGGAGAAGAAATCGGACCGACGCTTAAATTATGTTGATGAGCATTTTTATATCAAGATTATGATGTAAGGGAGTTATACCGAATTCTTCTGGATCCAAGCCTATTCTGCAAGTGATACTCCTGCTAAGTAACGGACGAGTTTATGGAGAGATAAGAGAAATATGAAACACAACCGTCTGACAATCGTGGTACAGTAAGACCAATCCCAGAACCTCTCCCATGATAAGAATCATCTGTGGTGGCAATCCAGCTGTGAACGGCAATTGGCTGATTTAATAGACGGATTCTTCTTTTTTACTCCACCGTCTTTCCATTTGCTTCCAAAACCTACCTGAATTTGAACCATGGAGGCTGGTTATATTCACTGTTAAGAGTAATTATGATGTGAATGTTTATTTTTGGCAATTTTGGAAATGCCTGCTCCTAATTATGTAGAGGATGTATGTAACCAGGAAAATGTTAAGGCGAAGAAAATTATATTAGATTCCTATTCCTATATATTAGAGCCTTGAAGAAATGCAACAGTAATAAGGCTATAATTTAAAAAAATAATGTAAAATTTTATTATGTTCTAAAAATATTTTCTTCTTTCTTTACATTTTTATGAATTGTCATGCACTTCTGAGGAGCTATAGTTAATCTATATATCTATCTTTATGCAGTCACAGAGAGAACAAATCACAGTTTTCGATTTATTGTGGAACATTTTTACACAGCGCCATCTAGCACAAAGTAAGCCACTATAAACCTGTGGTATGCGATTTAGACAATTGATAAACATAGTTATGTTTCATTAATCGTTTCATACATGCCATGTACGTCTGGGTATACGAGTACTTTAACCTTACCATTTTTGAGCAATCTGTTCATGTGGTCTTCGTATGGAAGTCTCGTTCACCCTGATTCCTCCTACCCTCTACTTAACACAAAAGATATAATTTTTAGATAGTAAAAAGGTTTCATACATAAATAGTATGTTAGTTTAAAATCAATAATAAATTCCACCAGGACGGTCATACATAAAAGTGAGTTTATAAAAACGTGAAAAAAAGGTCAGGATTGCGCAATTTCTACCAAAAACGGAAGAGTGAGTTTGTACAAAATAAATTTTAATCTATTTAACGTCATTTAAGCTTAGTATAATGGCCGATTCCCTTTTTATGAACTTTACGAGTATAGCGGGCAAAGTGAATCTACCCACTGCCTTATATAATTACTTCGTAATAACTTTTTAATTCTTTTAGACTGATACAGGTGGTGCTTGGGGCATGACTTTGAGATTTAGTTATTTAGTTATTTTTAGACGCAAAAGGAGAAAATTTTCTGATATGAAGTATTCAAATCATCTTTGCATCCGACGTTTTATAGGAATGCCAAGTTACTTAATGTTACTTACATTTTAGTACTTAGGGTGTTTGTGCGTCTCTGGAAAATGTACAAGCTGACATGGCAAAACTAAGCGTTACTTGTTTATTACGGAACCATAAAGACAATCAAGGGCTTTTTTTTTAACGTGTGGAAAACCCCTCGGGTGTCATGCCGGACTCGAACCGGCTAAAACCACACAGTCCCCGCCTAACTGTCTATTGCCGGACGCCCCGGGTAACTCCTCGGAAAGATGTCCCAGAAACAATCAAGGGCTAGGTTTTCTCTTATTCTTTTGTGCTACAATAAAAAAACAGCAATTGATTTACTTAAAAAAAAATAGTTATAACTTTTTTTAACGTTTTCAAAAGGGATTTCCCTTTTGAAAACGGTAACTCAATGACTTTGCGCGTGAAACAATATGTTACGATCACAGATAACATAACGGTTAAACATTTTGAAACTGTTTCGAATATTGAGTAATTACGAACTTTGTAATTACGAATATTGTAGTAATTGTGATGGTAGTGATTGACTTCGTATTGAGTTCTGATGATATTGTTCATGTGATGGTAGTATATTGACCCCAAGAAGAAGGATAACACCCGAACCAACAACCAAAGAAGCGAGATAAAACTCGAAGAATTAGGTGAGACCGCGGTGGAAACCAACGTCTGTCGGAAACCCTGGGACATCTTTCCGAGTAGTAACCTGAACTGTCGTGCGCTAAACAGATAGATAGAAACCGTGTAGTTTTACTAGGTTCCATTCGTTCATTCAATGTTTTTACTTCGTTCGAACGTGGGAATTTCCTTACAATAAAAAGTGTTCGATTTTCGGGTTGGAACAAATATTTGTGGTATGCACAAATATTAGTTTTGAAGTTTGGGTGTTTCCTATGTATAGTGTGTATGTATTTAGAAATATGTAAGTATGTATATCAGTTGTCTAGATCCCATAGCACAAGCTTATAGCTTAGTTTGGGCTAGATGGCACTGTGTAAAAAGAGTCGCACAATATTTATTTATTATTTAATAGCAAGGTTCAGAAGAATAGTTTACCGAGGTGTAACTTTTCAAAACAGGCCCATGAGACTTCACGGTAACTTTAGCATTAACTACACAAAAATTATGTAAACTGATTGACAGTGTTTACCAATAACGATATTTTTCGATTTTGCAACCTAATGTTCTGCGTCCCATCAAGATCGAGTTCCAACTAAACCTCACCTCGGTGCACCTGACGACTAGCACCCTTACCGAGGTTTAGGAGATCAGACCACAGTCATTCTCGACAATATCGAAAAGAAAACACTCAAATCATAATAGGAACAATTTTGGAAAGCAATTAGTTGCTATACTTTTTCTAAATTTAAATTTTAAAGAGGAAATTCTTTTCAGTCACGATCTGGACTCAAACCAGCGTCTTCTGGTTCAACGCACCAGACGCGTTTACCAACTACGTCGCCTTAAGACGTTAAGAAGTGGATTAATTCGTCAGTTTCGAGCAGGTCACGGTTGGTTAACTCGTCTGGTGCGTTAAACCAGAAGACGCTGGTTCAAGTCAAGCTCGTGATTGAAAAATGTTTCCACTTAAAAAATTGAAATCATAATAGCTCTTAAGATATACTACAAGTAGATCTCAGACTAAATCAGGTAGGGTTTAGAAGCAGCGAGGAAGACGCTAAGATGAAGATAGAAGTAAATATAACTCAATGAGACCGAATAATTATCCCGCGAAGACTAAAATCCCATCTTAATTGTATGTAAATCTTAGGGGAGTGGTAATAGGCATACAGGGTGTTGTAATGAGCAATTCTCGCACCCTGACGCTTGTAATTATTGCGAGCGAGGGTGCTATAGGAAGTTTATTTTTAGAATTTATAACATTAGATATTGTATTGAATGAATTGAAGCACTCTTGGCCCCGCGAATTCAGTATTCTGTAAACGATCGAAGCTTTAAGTAACTTTTACTGTGGCTAGTCCTCAGTTGGGTGACCGCTTTGTAGCATTGGTCCCAGTTGCCTGTAATATTGCAGTCGTTGAGCCAAGTTAAGGGGATTTTCGACGTTTAGAAATATTTCAACAGCAGATTGCCATTTCGCGATTGCCAATTTCAACACGGCAGTATGTTTACCGCTTGTTATGTAGGAGAAAAATGCGCACGGTGAAATAAGGGCATATAATACGACTCTGCCTGCCTCGACTCTACGGGGATATTTGCGTCGCTGAATTTAAAAACATAGGTCGTTTTATGACTTTGTTAGGTTAAAATTAATTGGGTCTCTTTTTAGAAAAGTTGAAAGCTAATTATAAAATATCAATATCTGTCTGTATCTTATATCGGTGACTTTAATACTACTATTATTTAATTTATTCTTTTAATAGTTATAATTAATATAAAATTAAAAAAAATGTACTAGATTTTATTAAGCGCTCGTGGCTGGGCTCAGTGTTCTGTAAACGATCACTGAGTTACGCAACTTTCACTATGGCTGGTCCTCGGATGGGTGACCACTTTGTGGCATTTACATTTGCGAGCGTTTCCGTGCTTCGGAAGGCACGTTAAGCCGTTGGTCCCGGTTGCCAGTAAAATGGCAGTCGTTAAGCCTGGTTGAATGCCTTATGGGCGGCATGAAAAATTTCAACAGCAGGTAGCCACAACCTGCGTCTGTCTATTTCAACGCGGCAATGGGCTCACCACCTATACGTGGGACAGGTAAATCCACACGGTTAAAAGTGGGCATATAATATGCCTCTGCCACCCCTTCGGGGATAAGGCGTGATGGATATTATTATTTTTTTTTTACTATATTTTATAACGGACTTAAATTAATTTCGACTTTTTCGTATTTTTCAATTTCTCTCCTACTTATTATTTTACTTCTTCTCTTATCACATTTGTAAAGAAAAGTATTAATACGTGAATCTGTTATTATGTTACAATTTAATTTATCTTACGTAGGTATGCCGCCATAGGAACTTGTCTTGTTTTAAACAACTTTGTGCAAGTATACTCGGTGCAAGCATTCGCAATTATACGAATTTCGCAATTAGGTGAGTACTATACTGAGTACCTACAACTTACGTAAAACGGGGAAAGTTTTCATTTAACATGTTTGATTATAATTTACGAATTTCTGCTTCAAAATTTTTGTGCAAATAAGCAATACACCTACGTTGGTGCAATTTGATCAAGTTAAAAATATTTCGTAAATTTGTTCAATCTAAATGTTGAAGATCCTGGCAAAAACAAAACTATCAAAGTGACCTCACAGCATAATATCATTTCTTATTTAAATTATGGTAGGTAGTACTAGTTGACGGCCGCGGTTCTGCTTGTTTGGTAAAGTTTTCCTATTCCCGTTTGCGACAGCTTGTTTCCGGGATAAAAAGTAGCTTATGTGTTATTTTGATGTGTAAGCTGCATTATTGTAAAATTTCACGAAAATCAATTCATGTTTTTAAACTTTCCCAATTTTTACTATATTAATATGATATTTCGGGTTTTATTTGCGGCGAAAATTATTAGGTACAAAGCCTACAGGTATTTGCGTGAAAGAGTAACAAACTTACCTACACTCATACATTCTTGCCAACTTTCGCATTTATCATATTAGTACAGATGAAACTTGGTTGACAGGTTTCCATATATCTTGATATACAGAACTGGGGTAGACCTGAATAATTTCTACTGCCTCGATGGTGTAAATGGTACCTATGTATGTGTATGTAAAAATACTGTATGCGATTGCCACGTTGAGGGGTTCAATTCCTGGATCGGAACAAATGTTTGTGTGATCCTCAAATGTTTGTTTCGGAATTTGGGTGTTTCTTGCATATAGTATAAAATATGTATTTAGAAAAATATAGGTAAGAATGTTTTCAACACACTTGCTCGTAAATCTATCTACCCCTCATTAAAGAACTAATTTCATCTATTTTAGATAGATAGATTTAGATTACTTGAGCAGCTCATAAAGCACGTTTTTTGTAGATTAAATTAATAACGGATATTATCAATTCGGAAAATCATTTATTAATTTTAGCATGTTTGTAACTAATTTCTTTTATATTTTATTTCATTTCATTTCGACCTTCGAGCGACTCAAATTTAATTAAAATCTTCTGGTAATCTGTAAACAGCGCTGTCGGCTACATTATTATTAACCTACTGTTATTACTTCTAATAATATTACATAGTGTAGCTGGTTGTTGTTCCTTCATAATAAAAAAATAAAAAATATATATGGCCTGGTTACAAACCTTTGGGCCAAATGAACCCAAATAGTGTAGTTATATTCCATAACCGCACTATTTCCTTTTTTATTAATGAGCAAAGTGTTATCAAACAGTATGTAAATATTTGTGGTAATAAATAAACTCTATTACTTAAAATATAACAAATAAACGTTAATTTTCATAGCATTATTTAGTGTTGTCTACAAATTAACAGTTATACGTGTTTTTAATAAAAATACAGACAGGAATACACATGGTGAAAAGTGGGCATATAACATACCTCTGCCACCCCTTCGGGGATAAGGTGTGATAGATAAATAATAATAAAAATAAATAACGTGTTATTTATTAAAAAAAATAAGTGCTTTAGAAACTAGGCTGTATGTAGAAGTTTTAGCGTACGCAGCTACGGCAGAAAATAATGTGCGCGCCATTTTTCTCTAATTTTCTTTACTAAAATAAATAAATAAATATCCATCACGCCTTATCCCCGAAGGGGTGGCAGAGGCATATTATATGCCCACTTTTCACCGTGTGGATTCCTGTCCCACGTAATAGGTGGTGAGCCCATTGCCGTGTTGAAATAGACAGACGCAGGTTGTGGCTACCTGCTGTTGAAATTTTTAAGCCGCCCATAAGGCCTTCAACCAGGCTTAACGACTGCCATTTTACTGGCAACCGGGACCAACAGCTTAACGTGCCTTCCGAAGCACGGAAACGCTCGCAAATGTAAATGCCACAAAGTGGTCACCCATCCGAGTACCAGCCAAAGTGAAAGTTGCGTAACTTAGTGATCGTTTACAGAACACTGAGACCGCGGGGCCACGAGCGCTTCATTTTCTTTACTTTGTATTTATACATAATTATTTTGGATATCTAAAAATGTCAACTTCCAATAATTAAGAATAGGCAAGTGTTTTTATAGTTTTTTAAAGGATTACACGAGTGTTTTCGTTCTCTTGTGAAAATAACATTATGTTGAAGTTGAACATGAACATCATCAACTTTTTTGTGTTATGATGTTATGGGTAGGTACATATTATTATTAGGTATGTAGGGCATATTCGGTACTTTAAGTATGAAAAAAATAATTGATTTTCTATTTTGTTTCCTGCCAAGTGTGTTGAAAACATCTTACGATATACGCGCGTATATTAACACACTTGGCTTTATTACGCCTTCGCCTTCGGCTCGACCTGAAAATCGCCTTGTGTGTTATAACCACCATAACGCACTTATATCGTATGTACTTATAGTTTTCTAGATCCTGTACCACAAGCTTATATTACTTTATTTAGGGTTAGATGGCGCAGTGTAAAAATATCCCAATTTCTTCCAGCCAGAATGAATAATATGCTTTATTAATGTGATATTATTTATTTATTTATATATTTATTTTGCATAGACCATTTTAACGGCGCTTACAAAATGTTATACACTATTTAAAATATTTAAAGCGACCACCGGTTCGGAACGCGGCCCACCTAAGAAGAACCGGCAAGACACTTGGAAGGCTTTTTTTTGATGGCCTATTTACAATTTAATATTATTTCACTTTGCCAGCAGATCATTTCCAGGCGTCCCTGTCCTGCAAATAGTCTTAAACGGAGTAATAACCTTTTTCACAAAGCTTGTATTTAATTAAATTTTTAAATTTATTTAATGGTAAATTTCTCAGGTCACAGGGAAGCTTGTTGTAAAAGCGTGTACAGTTACCCTGGAAATAATCGCCAATCTTATGTAGTCGACTGTGGTGGACTGAAAGATTATTTTTATTTCTAGTGTAAAAAACAAAATATAATATAGTGTAAATATATAAATATAGTGTAAAATAAAAAAAATATATTATGTTTATCACAGAGTTTAGAAAATTGTGATAGATTCTGGACATACATAAGATTGGCAGAAAATTTATTGTGATGGTACGGTTAGAATATTTACTTATTTGAATTTTTCTCGGCGAGAAACTCTGGGGCCCAAATTATAAATAGCGCGTACAGCCCGCTTTTGTAGAACAAAAATAATATTTAAATTTGCAGCACTCCCCCAAAGGAGAATACCGTAAGACATAATACTATGAAAATAGCTGAAGTAAACCATTCTAGCCGTATCCACATCTGTTAGAGTCCTGATCTTTTTTACAGCGTATGCAGCCGAACTTAACCTAGAGGCTGTCTTTTCTATGTGTGGGCCCCACTGCAAATTGGCATCAGTAGTTATACCAAGGAACACAGTTGATTCTACAAACTCTAACACTTGTCCATTCAGTTGAACATTGGCCGCAACTTGTTTTACATTTGGTAGAGTAAATTTTATACATTTAGTTTTATTTTCATTAAGGCAAAGATTATTTGAGCTGCACCAATGAACTACTCTTGCAATCGCATTGTTTACATCATCATAGTTATCTAATTGTCTTTTAATTTTAAAAATTAATGAGGTGTCATCTGCAAACAAAACAATCCTATTTCTGTCCCCTACATAAAATGGTAAATCATTAATATAAATAAGAAACAAGAATGGCCCAAGTATCGAGCCTTGCGGTACACCCATAGTAACCATGGGTCCTACAGAACGTGTACCATTAATATCGACCCTCTGTATTCTATTGTTCAAATATGAAGACAGAAGGTCGAGAGCTTTGCCTCTTATTCCATAGTGGTGTAATTTTTTGCACAGCGTTTCATGTTGAACGCAATCAAAAGCCTTTGATAGATCGCAAAATATACCTAATGCATCGTGCTTGTCTTCCCAGGCTTCATGAATACATTTTAATAACTCAACACCAGCATCGGAAGTTGAGCGCCCTTTCGTAAACCCAAATTGATTCGCATGAAATATTTCTTATCTATAAAATGGGATAGCATTTGATTCAAGATTATTTTTTCAAATACTTTGCTCAAAGTTGGCAGCACCGACACTGGTCGGAAATTAGACGGGTCTGTAGCGCTGCCAGCCTTGAACAAGGGAACGACTTTGCTGTGTTTCATTAAATCAGGAAATGTACCACTAGAAACACAGTCATCAAACACAGTTGCTAGATGGGGCGCAAAGACCTCAATTATACATGATGTAGTTTTGACCGATAATCCCCAAAGGTCCGCGGTTTTCTTAATTTCGATACATTTAAATGTCTTTACAATGTCCTGTGCGCAAATATCTGTAAATACAAATGCATCCCTGCAACAAAGAACGGATTCTTCTAATAAATGTTCAGCGGAACTGGAAGACGCTTGGAGAGATTTTGTTGTCAATGTAGGTGCATTTTTGAAAAAAATTCAAACTCCGTCGCCACTTCCAGGTCCCCTGTAACATGGTAACCATTTACTTTTAAATCCCTTTCAGTCACCAAAGATCTACCGCATTCAGAGTTAATGATGTTCCAAGTCATTTTTATTTTATTCACAGAATTAGAAATTTTATTTTTAATGAAGTTTGACTTAGCAAGATAGCACGTTTGTTTAAATATCTTTGAAAAATTTTTAACATATTCCTGAAAGGTTTGCCTAAAATTATATGATTTTTCTGAATATAATTCAAATAATTTATTTCTTTTTGATGTCTGCACAGACGTCATGTCGGGATGTGTCATGTCCGCCTGGCTGTTCATAGTGTATCTGGACAGTTGCCTGCAGAAGTTGAAAGATTTTAATATGGGTGTGAATTTGGGTGACTTTACAGTAAACTGTCTGCTGTACGCTGATGATGCGGTGCTCATGGCCTCATCAGAAGCCGACCTTCAGGCATTAGTCACTAATATGAAAGAGGAGTGTGAAAGTAAGGGTCTTCGCTTGAATGCAAGTAAAACTAAGGTTCTAGTATTTGAAAGAGGTGACGTAAGAACTAAATGCGAGATTAGGGTAAACCAGGAACGCAACGTCTAGAGCAAGTGAATGGAATTGTGTATTTAAGAAGTATGTTTAGCGCGGATGGAAGATGTGATTCGGATGTAGAACGGCGAGTACCTGCCGGAAACAAAGTTAACGGTGCTTGGTCCCAGTTAGTAAAGCGACAAAGCATCGTAAAAGAAGCACGAATGGCGATTCATAACGTAATGCTAGTGCCAACTTTACTTTACGGAAGTAAAACCTGGGTATGTCAGCATATGCATGAAAGTAAATTGAATGCTGTGGATTTGCGATCACTTCGAAAATTGTGCGGCGTAACTTTGGCCGACCGAATACGTAACGAAGTGATACGCAATATGGCAGGTTTGAATGAAAGTGTCAGCGTTAAGCTGGAAAAGGTGCTGCGTTGGTTTGGACACGTCCAACGAATGAGTGAGGAACGATTGACAAAGAATATATATTGTTCAAAAGTAGAGGGTAGAAGGAGTCAGGGTAGGCCGAGACTTACATATGAAGACCACGTGAGCAGATTGCTCAAAAACGGAAAGGTCAAAAGTACTCGGATACCCAGACGTGCGTGTATGAAGCGATTGATGAATCTCGAAGAAGCGAAAGAAGTATGCATGGATCGCGAAACCTGGCGATCTGTCCTCTCTGACTACCCCGTCAGGGATACAGCGTGAAGATAGTTAGTTAGTAATTTATTTCTAGTTTTAAAGATACCTGGTGTTGCCCAGTCACTGAAAACAGGACGACCACCAATCTGTAGTGTTTTTGAGGTAAAAACTTTTCCAAACTCATCATTAATCAAATTAAATGTAAAAACTTTGCCAAACTCATCATTAATCAAATTAAATAAGTGTTTATATGACTGGTCTGGGGACACACAAGTGAAGTTAGGTAGATATGGTAATCTCTTTAATACATTTTCTTTAAAATTATTCAAACGACTTTGGTTAATTGGTACATATTAAATTTGTTTTTTGCAGACTTTGTTACTACTTTTAGGAAACTTTATCCATTGGCCACGATGATCTGACTCTACAGGATCCACAATACCTTTATCTATAGGTTTAATATCAGTAAAAATATTATCAATACATTTTGCACTGGTGGCTGTAATTTTTTTTTTTTTTTTTTTTTTTACCATTTCAACAAAACGACTTTAACAATTGTTTCTAGCACTAAAAATAAACCTGTGTTTGTACACAGTGCGAAGAATATAACAAAACTCATCGAACAAAGGCGTGACACCACAGTACCTACGTTAATAGCTAGTTATGTTGATTTATCCAATACAAAAATACAAATAAAACAATACAAAGTCAGCATTCTGAGGAACAACGTAAGGAATTTTTGGTAATTATTTACAGCTGAAAATAATCATTAAGTGTAGTACCTAACTAGTACTACACTTGAAGTATATAACATTTGAAGTAATAAGATTTAAGACTTTGTTTATAATTTTCTCGCGATAAGTTATTTTTTAGGGAAGTGGGTAGTGCATTAATAAATCTTGGTAGTAGATATTGAACGGTGCGTTCACCGTACATATTGTTAGCTCGCGTTATACATAGACGTTCATAAGCAACTGCACGTGTGTATATAGGGTGATCCACTTTATTGCATAAGCTTACATTAAAATATTGTTCTTTAACCAAATTATATTTAAATCGAATATGTACCGGCAGGACTTTACAATGATGGAATAGTCCAAATACGTCAATTTTTTTTTTTACATTTAGATTAACCAGCTGTTTTAATATCTGTACTTGTAGTTTCAGTATTCTGTTTAAATATGTTTGGAATGTACGCCCATAACTACTAAGGCCAAATAAGATATGTGATTGTGCTAGTGAGTTCTAAAGCATTAAAGTTAGCTAAGTTAGCTAAAAACTGTCTAAGTATACGTAATACGAGTGGGTTCTAAGAATGTACTATGCAGATTAAAGGATTTAAATAAATTTTTCATCTTATTTTTTATTTCTCTGATGGAGTTAATGATGTATCTAATATATCAATATTAAAATCTCCACAAACTATTATAGATTTCTTAGAACATTGGCATTTGAACAGTGCTTCTTCAAGCTTTTCTTCAAATTTAAAGTAAGAAGCATCAGGGGGACTGTATACGCTTAACAAGATGAAATGCTCAAACTCAATACTGGCAATCTCAATAACTCGCTCAATGGAGACCAAATCTTTACGTTCTTTAAATTTTAAGTTTTTATTAATTAGTTTTATTAGTTAATATTAAAGAGCCTCCACGTTTAGAATGTTTTATATGAACAAGCTAGCAACCTGGTGATTTACGAAGTTCAACAATGTGATTTCATGATCTTTTAACCAGTGCTCTGTAGCACAAAAAATATTAATAGAATTTGCTTTAATGTACAGCTCTAACTCTAAATCTTTACCATTTATTAAACCTCTAACATTATGGTGCACCAGGTTTATAAAAACAATATTTTTACTAAGATTATTCTCAGGGGCTAAAGTCAACTGGCTCGATTTATTATCTGTTGTCCTATAAACTAGTTTTTTGGAATTTCAGTTTCCAAATGTGAAGTGTCAAAACTATTCTGCTCATTAAAAGCAGTTGTACTTGCCAATCTATAAAATAAAAGATATAATAATAAAAGAAAAAATAGAATAAAAGATATAAGATATAAAAAATAAAAGACATGTCCAAGGCGTTCGATCGTGTAAATCACTCGAAACTTTTGACAAAATTATATGCATATGGAATCAGGGGCAATGTACATGATCTCATTAAATCATATCTCCATGGACGAAAACAGTTTACAGAAATTAAAAGATTGTCATTAACCACTAAAACAGAGAAGACATATGTATGTAGGACAAGGGAGGTTTTGACGGGTGTTCCTCAAGGTAGTATTTTGGGACCTCTACTTTTCTTAATTTATATAAATGACATACCTTCAATTACTAAATATCACATGACATTGTTTGCTGATGACAGTACTGTTTTGTTTTCTTCGGACGATTGGACCACCATTGAAACAGACATTGACATTTTTTTGACATCAATAATTGAATGGCTTGAAGAAAATGACTTAAAAATAAATTTTAACAAAACTAAGGTTATGAATTTTAAACAGCGACCAAAACCAGGTGAAGTATTGAATATTTGTTATTCTAGTAATAGTAATTTTTAGGATTACACTTAGATAATAAAATAAATTGGAAGGTACATATTGAACATATTTGTAAAAAACTCCACACATTCTCTTACGCTCTGTACAGATTGCAAAAAAATGTCATACTGTCGACTGTTTTAACGGCTTACCATAGCTATGTTGGTTCAACCCTAAGATATGGGTTAATCTTTTGGGGTAACTCTGTTGACAGAGAGTATGCATTTAGAGCCCAAAAACGATGTATAAGATCGATATTTAGTCTACGGCAAACAGATTCATGCAGGCAATATTTTAAAGATTACAGGATTCTAACTTTGCCAAGCTTATATATCTACGAAGTAGCAGTGTATGTAAGATTACATTTGAATTTGTTTGATTACCGCACTAGAGCTCGTCATAAGGACAAGTTACATATTGTACCACGTAAGACGACATTATTGCATGACAGTATTTTTTGCATAGCACCTCGTATATTTAACAAAATTCCGAATTATATAAAAAGTCATAATAATGTTAATGTATTTAAAAACAGACTTGCTGAACTGCTAATTGATAAATGTTATTACTCAATAAGTGACTACTTGGATTATAACTCATTAAATAATGTGAGTGCTTCATGTAATTCCTAGTGTAGTTAGTTTTTTTCTGACGTGATATACATTTTTATTAACCTGACATAGTACCTATTTTGATGACATACTTATGGAATGAAATCGTGCATTGATTTGTATTTTTATTGACTGTATTTTTATTGATTATTGTATTTTATTGATTATTTTTATTGTATTTTTGTTGATTATTGGTAATTTGTTGTTAATTTTTAATGTAGCTAATATTATGATTACAATACTTAAACATTGTATGCCTAAGCGGCTGGACATAGCTGAGCTTAATTATTGTAAAACAACCTATGTACCTATGTTTCCACAATAAATAAATAAATTGAAATTGAAAATTGAAATTGAAATCTGTTTATCGTCTTCTAGTTGCGATATTTTGATCTCCGATCGTTGTAGCTCCTCCTTTAGTATTCTAATTTGGTGCAGAGTTTGTTTATAATGATCCCTACATAAGTCAAAACTGTCAACTATAAGTTGTAACCTATCTCGATCCTGTAAGGTATCAGTATACAGTGAATGCAACTGTGCCAGTTCTTTCTTGAGTTGTCCGTTCTTACTTAAAATACCTAGCAGTTCTAAGTCATTTTTGTCAGATATGTTGTTTAATATAAACTTAACAAAGCACATATCTGACATATAATTTTAATCTATACACATGTGAGTAGGTAAATACGACTAGTGCAGAAGAGATTTATTCGTTTGTGTGTGAACGCACTTATCTCGGGATCCACAAATCCGATTTGAATTAGTTATTCTTTTTGCGTTAGATAGGAATTAGTATTGAGAAGGAATGTAGATCAGAGGTATATGTACTCTGGATAGTTGGTATTTGCAACTCAACCACACATACACATACAAGAAGGGGTAGAGGCAGAGGCAGAGGCATACTATACGCCCACATTTCACCGTATGCATTTTTGTCCCACGTAACAGGTGGTGTGCCCATTGCCGTGTTGAAATGGACAGGCGCAGGCTGTGGCTACCTGTTGTTGAAATTTTTCAGGCCGCCCATGAGGCCTTCAACCAGGCTTAACGACTACCCTTTTACTGGCAAACGGGACCAACGGCTTAACGTGCCTTCCGAGGCACGGAAAAGCTCGCAAATGTAAATTCCACAAAGTGGTCACACAAAGACCACCTATAGCGAATGTTGCTTAACGCAGTGATCTTTACAGAACAAAAGAGTCAGCGGGGCCACGAGTGCTTCAACCACACACCGGGAAAAAATAGTGGAATATAAGTAAAAGTTACTTTGCTATAGATTAGACTATAGTATCTTTACCTTACTTCCCAAAGGAGCGGAACATTAAATGAAAATGTCAAAAAAATCGGGCAAACTTCAAGACATGGTTAAAGTTTAGTACTTCAAGCATGTATTGAAGTTTGCCCGATTTGACACAGATAAAAGTAATAAACTTTTAAAGTTCTTGCCTTGACACGAGTCTTGAGACGAGAATACTTGAGGAGGATTGTTCAGCGGACAAACACGCGGCTCTGTACGAGCCGTTCTACGGAAATTTCACATGGAGGGAAATCCATCTACAATATTCAAGGCACTTTCCCTCCATGCGGTATATTCGTGGGACGCCCCGTATACGAGGCATGCGTATGATCGGCACACGTACAAAAAAATAACAGGAAAATATCGAAAGTTATATATATCCATTGGCTAATAATTCTGCAGATGCTGCTTTCATGTTGGGTGTAGGGGTGCAGAAAAATCGATTATGAGCAAGCGCTTTACAATTCACATGTGACAACCTACAGCCATGACAGCGTATTAAACTTCGCCATTGTTTTGTAGCGTTGCGTGATTAATTTGTTATTACTCAGCATGTAAGGGTATCTATTGTTACGTAGTGGGACAATGTCGGTGTCATTTTAGCGAGCTATTTTGTACATACTGTCAGCAATAATGGCGTCAGTATTACTGTCATTTCTTTTTTAACTAGAAAACTAACGTTATTATTACACATTATAAATAAGTAAATGGGATTACTCAAGTTTTTACGCCTAGTAATAGACCGACCGGTTTCAGCTGTATTCAGACAGCCTTTTTTAGAGGTGCGAACCGTTCGCCGAGCACTCTTTACGTACTTATTTATAATCTGCCATTTCTTAATGAAATTTGGCCCATAGCCGTCATGTAATGATAATGATATTAGCTATATAGCCCAATCGAATAGGTCCAAATGCGTAGAATGGAACGATAAAGTTTTAATGTTTGTAGGCATTAAAAGTCTGTATATAATGTTTAAAATGTGGGTATGAAGTAGGCATGGATCGCGAACCCTAGTAATCTGTCTCTCGGACTAGGGATATAGCGTGAAGATAGATTGGTTGTCAAATATTTAGTTCCCTAAATTTCGCAGATGAGAGACTATTGACCGCGAAAGGAGGAAAACTCTGCGAAGCGTGCAAATAAAGTACCTACCTAGTGTGCGAACGGTTCGCTAAAGTTTAGTCAAGCGCAAACTATGCCAGGGAATATTCTGGAATATGTTGATGTGACATATTACATTAGTAGGTATCGTTATTTACTTAAAGTTCGTGATAAAGGGTAGTCTTCTTCGTCATCTGAGCCCCTTCTCAGTTACTTCCAAATCCTGAATATTAATCTGAGGTCGATTTTATTGAGCAAGAAGCATTAGACTTTTTAATTTCTCTATTTTATAAAGTTGACTACAGTTCCAACCCCATAACTTGCACCACAGTCTCCTGCATTGATCAGCAGGTGCATCATTTGTTGATTGAGGTAAGATCCAGGAGATCTTGACTATGCCTCAGGACAAAGACCTATACGACGTCTTCAACGATGTTTTGTTACATCCTATGAAAGATTTGGCTTCATTACAATTTCCGGAGCCCAAGCAACCATACCTGCAAACTGCTATGAGAGAAAGAAAATTTGTGCTCGTACCTTTCTCTTGCCCCTATATTAACATACGAAGCGTCTCTTTCATTATATTTTTTTTTATACCACTGTGGTGACAGACAAGACTACGGCCCACCTTATGGAAAATGGACACCGTAGCCTATATGGACGTTTGCAACACCAGAGGTGAAGCACTCGCGTTACCGACCCTTTATAAACTTTCTAAAACCCGTTTTGAAGAACCCCATATTGTAGACGTTCGTTAAAATTGTGAATTTGATTTTTTATATCTTAACTAGCTTTATACCTGCCTCTCAACTTCCGATCGCCTTGTCCGATCACACTTTTCGTAACGCTCTCGCCAACTTACTCCCCGTAACTTGCTTACTAATGGACAAAGCAACAATACTGGTACCCTAACAGGCTTTAGAGGTCAACAGCATTCGTCTTAACAATGCCTAAAATCACAAGCCAAACCAAACCAAGATACCAAAACGAAGAAGAGGAGACTATATAAAGTTAAATCAAAACATTTAAGCACGGCAAAGGGCTCACCACCTTTTACGTGGTACAAAAATGTACACACTGAAATGTGCCACCCCTTCGGATATACAAAAGTGTTTATGTTATTAGAGAATCTGGTTTCAGAAATATAAAAATAATCTCTCGGTCAACTCGCAATAGCAAATTGGTCAATTTATCTTATTAATTTATTTGACCTTGGGTCGAATCGCAGACTACGCCTAGCCCAAATCGTATTGTCTGAAAGTAGCTTGAAGTAAGGGTTACGTCAGTTACTTATTTATACGCATCAACAACACAGGGCATTCTATTGCGGCGATTGGTGAAGGTATTTTAGAATCGAGAGGTACTTATTACGACACCTCCTTATAAAAAAATGTGATTTGTCGTTTATATAATATATACTGATAAATAAAATGGAAGTATCTGTTTGCAATTCCAAATTTAACTCAGCTTTTCACTAAATGCATATGAAAGTAAATACCAGTACTTTTATTATGAAATCGTTTTATTTTAATTTTGTCAGTACTGGTCACATTTTATTTACATACATACATATTGTCACGCCTTTATTCTCAAAGGGGTAGGCAGAGGCATACTATACGCCCACATTTCACCATTTGCGTTTTTGTCCAACAACACAACAGGTGGTGAGCCCATTGCCGTGTTGAAATGGACAGGCGCAGGTTTTGGCGACCTGCAGTTGAAATTTTTCAAACCGCCCATAATGCTTTCAACCAGGCTTAACGACTACCATTTTACTGGCAACCGGGACTAACAGCTTAACGTGCATTCCGAAGCACTGAAACGCTCGCAAATGTAAATTCTACATAGTGGTCACCCATACAAGGTCACCTATAGCGAATGTTGCTTAACGCAGTGATCGTTTACAGAACACTGAGTCCGCGGGGCCACGAGCGCTTCTACGTAGTAACAGATTGCAATAGCCCGACTTAATTAATTGCTCGAGTCTGTCTTTGTACAATCCCAGGTCAACGAAATAAGTTAATACAGCAAACAATTCAAAATATTGCGCAGCCCGTAAATACTTCATCCACGTCGTATTCCCATGGGGCTAGGTAGGGACAACAGAGCGTAATTTTTATGAGCTGTACAAACGGCCCCCATCTCAGTCAACCTTTTGATAAATTGTGTCCCTATTTGTATCTAAATCTTCTCCAAGAACCAAGTTTTGTTATAATTTTCAGCGCATGAAAATGACACTGCCCATCTAACGAATGGCAGAACAAAGGAAAATAATAAAAGATGTTAAATAAAAAATGTAGACGGTACTGTTGAATTTAAGTACATTTATTTTAATTTAAAATTAATTCTTGGTATGGATTTATTTACTAAATTTATTTATTGCAATAAATGATGTTTATGGAAAAAGATATAGGCTTTTTTTCCATACACGTAAAATTATATTTGTTTTAATTTTATTTTTTTATTTTATATTGTTAATATTCCATAAATGTAATTTTTAAATCTAGTTTTATTAAGGTTGGTCTACGCTAGACGAGCCGAGCACGACCGTTGTATGAACCGAGTCAAAATTTGGATTATGGTCTGAGTCTGTATTATGGACCGACTTAAGAGCCTCGAACGAGCGCGCTTCGAGCGTTTGGCTCGTGCTCGACTGTGCTCCGCCTGTCTGGTTATTGACGAGTGTGTTCGTCAATAACCAGGACAGAGACTTGCACTGCGTAAAATGTATGTTCGAGAAGAGGGATTGTTGTAGGCTCGTACGTCCACATTTGACACCGCAAATATATGCGCTCAGCTCGTACACGGCTTGTAAGCGTAGACCCACCTTTACAATTTTAGCTCGGGAACATGGCACAGGCACTTCTGTGAAACAACAACACAAACTGAAGAACAGCAGAGAGACTGCCTCTGTGGCGCGGTGGGAGTGCATCCGACTGCTACGCAAGAGGTCGTGGGTTCGATTCCCACCCAAGATAAAACTTTGTGTGATGAGCACGATAGTTTATTCTGTGTCTGGGTGTTATGTATCTATAATATGTATGTATTTAGAAATATATAAGTATGTTTATCAGTTATCTAGATCCCATAACACAAGCTAATATTAGCTTACTTTGGGCTAGATGGTGCTGTGTGAAAAGTGTCCCACAATATTTAAAAAAAAAAAAAAAAAAAAAAAAAAAGAAAGAAAGAGAAAGTACTCTTCGACTCAATTAGTTTCAATCTATCTAACATTCCGTAATAGCGTGATATGTCCTCTACCACAACACCAAAAAAAAGGCTTTTCACATAATCTAATCTAATCATAGTCTAGTTCCTATAAATAAATATTGTGGGGACACTTTTTACACAGCGCCATCTAGCCCAAATAGCCTAAGTTATAAGCTTGTACTATGGGATCTAGACATACATACTTACATATTTATAAATACATATTATACATAAAAAACTTATTAAATGAAAGTAAGGGTCTTCGCTTGAATGCAAGTAAAACTAAGGTTCTAGTATTTGAAAGAGATGACGTAAGAACCAAATGCGAGATTAGAGTAAACCAGGAACGTCTAGAGCAAGTGAATGAAATTGTGTATTTCGGGAGTATGTTTAGCGCGGATAGAAGATGTGATTCGGATGTAGAACGGCGAGTAGCTGCCGGAAACAGAGTTAACGGTGCTTTGTCCCAATTAGTAAAGCGACAAAGCATCGTAAAAGAAGCACGACTGGCGATTCATAACGCAGTGCTAGTGCCAACTTTGCTTTACGGTAGCGAAACCTGGGTATGTCAGTAGATGCATGAAAGTAAATTGAATGCTGTGGAGATGCGATCACTTCGAAAATTGTGCGGCGTTACTTTGGCCGACCGAATACGTAACGAAGTGATACGCAATATGGCAGGTCTGAATGAAAGTGTCAGCGTTAAGCTGGAAAAAGGCGTCCATTGGTTTGGACACGTCCAACGAATGAGTGAGGAACGATTGACCAAGAATATATTTTTTTGTGCGAAAGTAAAGGGGAGGAGAAGTCAGGGTAGGCCGAGACTTACCTATGAAGACCACGTGAGCAGATTGCTCAAGGACGGAAAGGTCAAAAGTACTCGGATACCCAGACGAGCGTGTATTAAGCGATTGATGAATCTTGAAGAAGCGAAAGAAGTAAGCATGGATCGTGAAGCCTGGCGATCTGTCCTCTCTGACTACCCCGTCAGGGATACAGCGTGAAGATAGTTAAAAACACCCAAACTCCGAAATCAACATTAGTGGATTACACAAACACTTGTTCCAACCCGGGAATCAAACTCGGGACCTCATGCGCGGCAGTCGCTTACACTACCACTGCGCCACCGAGGCGGTATGTATGTATTCGAAGTTGTATACTTACAAAAATATAATTAACTAGCTAATGCCGACGGCTTCGTGCGCGTGGTGAAGTTTTCCTATTCGAGATTTCGTACGAAACCCTAAACTTTTTGCCAATATAGCCCATGTTACTCACGAAGAATGTAGCTTGTTAATGGTAAAAGAATTTTTCAAATCGGCTTAGTAGTTTCTGAGTCTATTCATTAAAAACCAACTTACAAATCTCTCCTCTTTATAATTTTAGTATAGATAATATAGATGAAATCTGTCACAAAGACATGCTCTGAGTTTGACAAGACAATCCAATAAAGTGAATTTTTCAATCAGATAAACCAGTTACCTAGATTGTGACAGATTCAAATTTCATTCTCTTCTGCTTTGGGTTTGCTCATAAAAGAAAGAGTAATGTAGCCAGTTCGTGACCAAGAGATGGAGCACTCCTCAAAAACTTCGGACATAACCATACCGAGTCACTAACAAAAATAAACGGTATTATATGGAAGCTATATCTATGAAAGCTTAGATATGTAGGTGCAGGTATATGCACATAAATAAAGAATTTGTGCGCGTTACCACCTTTACGTAGCAAATATACGAAAATCTTGTAAGAAACAAAAGCTTGCGGTCGTTTAAATTTTGCAGATACACTTTTATTTGGTAAGGTCCCAAAATGTAGAAATTGCATGTTATCATTGAAACAACCTTGACCAAATAAAAAAAATACATGGTATTCATCCTACTTGTTGCCTATATGCAAATATTGTCTTTTATACTTATCTGCTTAAGGATCTGACCCCGTAAATAAACAATTATTGCATTTAATACAATATTTGTTAAAAGAATCTATTAAATATTATTACTAATTTAACTTACCGTAAATCTCATTTCTGAAGCGTAGATCATAAACGCACAGTCACTCAGTTAAAAAATACAAACAATGGAATGAATGATTGTATGTAATTTCCTTTTTTAAACTAAATGTCACTCACACACGCAATATTCATTCACTCTGCACTAGCTAAACAACAAAAATCCTATTCGTAATACAAATGTTACTATTTTGAAAAGCGAATCACGCATTTTTGACAGCACGATTATTTTTTTAAATGATTACGTTGACAGGGATCGAATTTAGCACAGCACCCGGATTTTCGACAACACGTTCGTCCGCCCGGGAGATTCTACCGGTTCCAGAGGCTGACTCTCGCCTCTCGCCCGTTCGCCGATCGAAGCTCCATATACCGCACCTCCCCTCTTGCGTAACTGATATTGTTGTAAATTGTTATACTATCTATGAGACGTTGTAGCTAAAACTATTATATTATAGTATTCATGATCTAGAAGTAGGTCATAATCTAATTAATAAATGCGTTACAAATATTTAAACGTTAAATAGCCATAAAAAAGACTCCAAATTACATTTATTTTTTAATTTTATAAAACATGGCAAATTTAGATACAGCTTAAAATCACAACTATGGTACGAAATAATAAAAAAAAATATTAAAAATGTTATTCAAATAAAATATATTCAAAGAAAATGTATTATCATATGAAGCTTCGACCAGCCAGCATCTTTCGGGAAAACATTCACCGCGCAGGCGCGTACGAGAACTCGAGGGAGATGGAGCTACCGACCTCGCACAAAAGAGGGAAACAGCTACTGTTCTGAACACTACCTTTAATTCACTCCATTTGTTGTCTAGGCACGTCCGAAATTTAAAAAAGAAAATGTTCATACCATTTTCTTTTGGTTCTCGTAGAATCTTTTGGTTTCTAATGGCATATTTTACTTTATTTTTTATAAATTTTATAGTATTTGTTCATACAACTTATATTTAAAATTTTACCTATGATTTGTCCGATAGACTTTAAATTATTATTTTTAATAATATAAAAAAGTAATGTGTAATAATCTTATTTGTAAATTAATACTTTTAAAAGTTTTAAATATTTCAGACAACAAACCTGTAACCTAAAAGAATTATACACTAGTTATAATAATGATAAAAAAGTAAATAATTGTATTAATTCTTATCTAAAATATCTATAAAAGTATAATATTTACGATATTGTTTATTTTTTGTACTTTGCACCTGCTATAATAATATTTTATAAATGTTTTGGTAAATATATAATAAAGGGGTAGTGGCGCCATCTTAGGCATGCCGTCGTTGGCCTCCTTTGAAAATCGGCGCTGTCAAACTGGTCTCCAGTGGGGGCAGCATTAAGCTGAGAGGAGGCTAGGTTTCGTGCAGATCCTTGCAACGCATGCACGTTATATTACTGGTATTTTGTTTTTTTTTTTAATGTAGGTAAGCTTTATTATTATATTTTAAATTTTTAAAGTTTCTTTTTTATCACTATGTGTTATTTCTGCTCTGTGTGAAATTAAAAACACTTTTTTTTAGAAATGCTTGTAGACGCCTGTGTTAAGTAAGCAACCATTGCGTTAATCAACTTTTGCTATGGCTGGTCCTCGGATGGGCGATCATTTAGTGGTATATCAATTTCAGCCTTATATTAAGGTTACCACAACCTGCGTCTGTCTAATTTAACACGGCAATGGGCTCACCCGCTGTTACGTGGGACAAAAGTGCATCCGATGAAATGTGGGCGTATAGTATATCTATGCCTACCCCTTCGGGGATAAAGTCATGACAATATGTCTACAACTGAAGAACACGACTCCGCACTCGTCAAAAAATACTACAATAAAAATAATGTGCTCCTGTGCCTCTGACCGTCTATCTTACCTTACACATGCTACGATAACATTAGCTCACCGAGTCTCAGACTTTCTGTAGAGTCTATAGGTGCCCTTAATGCCCCTACATCCCGACGCAGTATATTTACACGTAACGGTCACGGTAAAACAGCGTGATCAGTGCGTCGATTCCGTTGGGAAATTAGAGGACTTTTTGTTTTAAGTAGGCAATAATCTCGATCAAGAATAATTGTTAATTAGTTTTATAGTGTGACTTGCTTTAAGATTGCCTTTTCTTCTTTTTACGTGTGGAACTTCCCTCAGGGTTTACCTTAAGGTTTGATGAAAGAGTAATGGCACAGCCATTAGATTAAGACGATACTTTAATTATCGCTACTCAATACCATAGGTTTCCGCACTACGGAAGGCACCGGTTGTCATTATGGCTATTATCCCCCAATGGCATGGCATATTATACGCCTACATTTTACCGTATGCATTTTTGTCCTACGCAACAGGTGGTGAGCCCATTGCCGTGTTGAAACAGACAAGCGCAGGTTGTGGCGACCTGCTGTTGAAATTTTTCAAGCCACCCATAAGGCCTTTAAATTGGCTTAACGACAACATGTGCAAATGGTCATCTATCCGGGGACTCGCGAAAGTTGCTTAATGCAGTGATTGTTGTGTTCTGTAAATACTGAGTTAGCGGGTCTACGCTTTAAATTAAAAAAATAATAATCATTATTCACTAGATTATATCCGTCACACCTATATCCCCGAAAGGATGGCAGAAGCATATAATAATCCCACATTTCACTGTCTGTATTTTTGTCCCATTACAAGTACATAAAATTGGATATTAAAGTACCCAAATAAAATTGGAAACGTACTTAGAGAACATCAAAATATAATGATGTTCCAAAATTATATTTTCAGTTTTATATACGTTGTAAAAATAGTAATATGGTATTTCTATTCACGACCGTTTGCGTGTTCCGGAAAGGACGCTAAGCCGTTGGTCCCGGTTGCCAGTAACATGACCGATGGGACCACAGTTTTCTTTTTCCGTAATCCCATCGATGGGACATCTAATGTGACCATGGAATGGAAGCGGTCGTTAAGCCTAGTTGAGGACCTTATGGGCAGCTTTGAGATTTTCAACAGCTGGTCGCCACAACCTGCGCCTATCCATTTCAACACGGCAATGGGCTCACTACCTGTCACTTATGACATAAATGCTTACGGTAAAATGAAGGCGTATAATTTGCCTCTGCCACCTCTTCGTGGATACAGGCGTGAATGGTAAGTGGTAAAAATAGTTAATACTAAACTATCTATTGAGAAATGCATTTGAGGTATCAATTATCTATCAAATCAGCATATCGCAATTTATTACTGGTTTCTCCTGCAATTTTCTCCGTATTGGGAAGGCCGGACTCCCACGCTGATAACCACTCTTCGGCATGACGTCATCAGTTAGTCGCTGGTTCACCACTCGCAGGTCAGACTGTTTTAGGCACCGAAGATCTCACAATTGACGTATGCTTCATTAAAACTATGTCTTTAACCCAAGAAACAATTGTGTTTATTAAGTGTTTATTTTTAATCTCCTGATAAATTCCAGTAAGAAAAATAAAAGTACGTTAATTTCGATGCTAAACCAAAATTGACTAATAACGGTTCAGGAATATAAGCGGCCATTATACTTTGTAATATCTGTAGTATATCAACAAATACGACTACGTATCGGCGCAGATAAGAACTGTATTACACAACTTATTGACAACCTACTTTAGTAAGGTGCCCTTGAGTAAGTTCCAAGAAACGATATAGCCTTCTAACTGTATCTCTGACTACCCCGTCAGGGATACAGCGTGAAGATAGTTAGTTAGTTAGTTAGTTAGAAATTCTACAGATTTTAATTTAGCATTTCGAGGAACATGTTTTTAATTTTAACTTTTATTGGCTTGAAAGTTCTTGTATCTTAGTTGTACTCAGAGCAAGCGGCGAAGGTGCGGCTACAAATTTTATTCAATAGAGTTCTTGATCTTTTATACAGTCAGCAACGAAAGTCGCTCAGCATTGCAGATAGCATTATATGAAATGAAATGAAAATAGCCTTTATTATACCATTAACATGCTTTTACATTTAAAATAATATTTTAATTTTTGTACAGTTCTTCAAATTAAAAAATCAAGTACACAATTACTTTACTTATTACTACATAAGTACATCAATTAAAACATAAAATAAATGATATATGATTCAATCATTATTCTATTTAATTGCTTTTAAACTCAATCGAATTTAATTATTAGGATAACATTTACAAAAATTAAAAACTTTTCGTATTTATTGGTTTTGCATTTCCTACGTTGCAAAATTATGTAAGTTAATCAATACTTAATTCTTTCATTTCACAATTATTCAAATAATAATAATTAAATATATATCAAATTAAAACATGCAATAAATAAATAATAATAAAATAAATAAATAAATATCCATCACGCCTTATCCCCGAAGGGGTGGCAGAGGCATATTATATGCCCACTTTTCACCGTGTGGATTCCTGTCCCACGTAATAGGTGGTGAGCCCATTGCCGTGTTGAAATAGACAGACGCAGGTTGTGGCTACCTGCTGTTGAAATTTACAAGCCGCCCATAAGGCCTTCAACCAGGCTTAACGACTGCCATTTTACTGGCAACCGGGACCAACGGCTTAACGTGCCTTCCGAAGCACGGAAACGCTCGCAAATGTAAATACCACAAAGTGGTCACCCATCCGAGGACCAGCCATAGTGAAAGTTGCGTAACTCAGTGATCGTTTACAGAACACTGAGACCGCGGGGCCACGAGCGCTTCAAATAAATAAATTACTTAATATAACATTCAATCATTAAATTGTTAGAACATCAAATTTAATTAAAATTAACGTTTATGGAAGTCGTCTCTTTGGCGTAGGCCTGCCCCAGCTTCCTCCATTTCTCTCTGTCTCTCGCCTGTCTTGTCCAGTACGGTCCACATCTCTGCCTAAATATGTCTTCCCATCGCTATCTTGGTCTGCCTCTTTTTCTTTATGTTTCTCGTGGTACCCACTCAGTGACTTTTCTGGTCCATCTGTCGCATGGCATCCTACACTACTAGTACTTCTATTTTTTTCTAATATATCAATTACTTTGGTTCGACTCCTTATTGTCTCATTTTTAATTTTATCCAATAGTTTAATACCTAACATGCTTCTTTCCATTTTTCTTTGGTGTATTGCTAGTTTATTTTCATCTTTAATTTTCGTAGCGACCATGTTTGGCAACCATATGTTAGGCATGGCATGATTACCATGTTATAGAGTTTACTTTTTATGTTAATGTTTATTTCTTTGTTTTTCATAATTTCTTTTAAATTCCAATATTTTTTCCAAGCGATTGCAATTCTTCTGTTTATTTCTCTCTCTGTCTGATCTTTAAATTAAATTGATTGGCCAAAATAAATGTATCCTATGACATAGTCAATATTTTCGCCATTTACTTTGACGACGCATTCTCTACCATTAGTCACAATTTTTGTTTTAGAGATATTTATCGACAGCCCTACTTTCATGCTCTCCCTTGCTAAATCATTAACCATTTGTTCTAACTGTATACTGTCCTCGGAAAATATAGCAATATCATCTGCAAATCGAAGATGGCTTAAGTATTCTTCATCAATTTTAATTCCTTGGTTTTCCCAGTTAATTTTCCTGAAGACTATTTCCAGAACCGCAGAAAATATTATTGGTGAGAGCGGATCGCCCTGTCTGACTCCTTTCCTTAGAGAATTTTTTTTCTATAAGCAGATAGCATTATATACAAATCTTAAATCTAAATATAGGATTCAATATATCATGATATTACTTTTTAAACTCTTGTACACCGTTCTTAAACCATAGACATAAATAAGAAAAAAAATGCCAATTTTTATTTTTAAATCTATTCTGTAGCTTATGATTGTGTTAATAAACTTTTACACCTGACTTCTTTTCCAATATCAAATTCAAGCATATTTTTAAATAGCTACTCGTTTGCACTAGATTAAGCAAGAGTTTCGAGCTATTAATATTCATTTCAGACAAACACAGATCGTAGTATAAAATATTTATACACAGACCGGTTCTTACAAGTCTACGTGAATATTTGCTTGTATTTTGCTAAAAACTATATTCTGTAAAATATCTAATATATATAAAAAAACGCATAATCTATAGAATATCTGAAGAGGGGATGGGGTATAGAGTAGTGGTGCGAGAATATCTATGGAAAACCGTTCAAACGTTAGTTCACGCCTTAATTCGCGCCTTAGTTCGCGCCTAGTTCGCGCCTTAGTTCGCGCCTTAGTTCGCGCCTTAGTTCGCGCCTTAGTTCGCGCCTTAGTTCGGACCTTTATATGTTTTTGCTCAGTTTCTTTGGTGCTGTCGATTTGCCTGAAAAAAGGAGCTCTGCCCTATTGCTGTGTTATTAGTGTGTTATACATAATTTATGTGTACCTAGTTACTACTTTCCAGCTTGATTGCTAATGTAAATTTTTCTAATTCATTTGGTATAACACCTAAATTGAGATTAATGATGTTAAAATCATATTAGTACAGTGCTATTTTAGTTCAGAATATCTATTTGTGTTCTTTTAAAATTAAAATTCTAATGCATTTCTAAGAATACATTTATTTGATAAAATATAATTTTCTCTCGGTAACCAAATTGGTGAAGACAGATTGTACTTGGGAGATTAATTATATAATATTTATGATATTTCGGGTCTTATTCGCGACATATCATAAACATGAGTGAAAATCGCGTAAGTTTAAAAACATAGATAGAATAATAATTAAGTCACCGGGACATAAATATCATGATATACCCGTGTGAAGAGGTATTACAGCATTCCATACTGAAATTAACTAACTATCTTCACGCTGTATCCCTGACGGGGTAGTCAGAGAGGACAGATCGCCAGGCTTCGCGATCCATGCATACTTCTTTCGCTTCTTCGAGATTCATCAATCGCTTCATACACGCACGTCTGGGTATCCGAGTACTTTTGACCTTTCCGTTTTTGAGCAATCTGCTCACGTGGTCTTCATATCTAAGTCTCGGCCTACCCTGACTCCTTCTACCCTCTACTTTTGAACAATATATGTTCTTCGTCAATCGTTCCTCACTCATTCGTTGGACGTGTCCAAACCAACGGAGCACGCCCTTTTCCAGCTTAACGCTGACACTTTCATTCAAACCTGCCAAATTGCGTATCACTTCGTTACGTATTCGGCCAGCCAAGGTAACGCCGCACAACTTTCGAAGTGATCGCATCTCCACAGCATTCAATTTACTTTAATGCATCTGCTGACATACCCAGGTTTCACTACCGTAAAGCAAAGTTGGCACTAGCACTGCGTTATGAATCGCCAGTCGTGCTTCTTTTACGATGCTTTGTCGCTTTATTAACTGGGACAAAGCACCGTTAACTTTGTTTCCGGCAGCTACTCGCCGTTCCACATCCGAATCACATCTTCCATCCGCGCTAAACATACTTCCTAAATACACAATTTCATTCACTTGCTCTAGACGTTCCTGGTTTACCCTAATCTCGCATTTAGTTCTTACGTCACCTCTTTCAAATACTAGAACCTTAGTTTTACTTGCATTCAAGCGGAGACCCTTACTTTCACACCCCTCTTTCATATTAGTGACTAATGCCTGAAGGTCGGCTTCTGATGAGGCCATGAGCACCGCATCATCAGCGTACAGCAGACAGTTTACTGTAAAGTCACCCAAATTCACACCCATATTAAAATCTTTCAACTTCTGCAGGCAACTGTCCAGATACACTATGAACAGCCAGGCGGACATGACACATCCCTGTTTGACGCCTGTACAGACATCAAAAAGAGGTGACACATCCCCCCCTACTCGCACGCAAGCCTTACAGTCCCTATAAAGCGACTGTATTGCCCGCAGTAACGAGCCGTCCACACCATATCCTGGCAGCAAGTCCCACAGCGTTTCTCTCACAACGTTATCAAATGCTTTCTCTAGATCCACAAAAGCGCAGAAAACCTTCTGGCTAAGAGCCAGAAACTTTTCCGCGATCATGCGGAGAGAAAACACTTGATCCATGCAACCTCTTCCACGTCGGAATCCGCATTGAGCCTCCCATAAATACCTTTCAGACTTTTCTTGCATTCGTGCCGTTATAACTTTTGCATACACCTTACTAGCTAAGCTGACCAAGCTGATCGCCCTGTAGCTGGAGCAGTTTAGGCGCGAGCCTTTCCCTTTGTAAATAGGTACTACAACTGCTACTCGCCAGTCATCTGGGACCTTACCCGTCCGCCAGCACAAGTTGCATAACAGACATAGTGTGTCCCAGACACGCGACCCACCGTACTTGATCATCTCAGCAGTGACTCTGTCTTTTCCCGCAGCCTTACCACATTTCATACTTCTTATCGCTTGTTCTATTTCTTTCATACTAATGACTTCAATGACATCGGGATCCGGAGCATCGAAGTGAGCTCCACTTCCCGATGTGGCATCTCTGTCTTTTCTTGCATACATCTTTCCATAATATTCACTCCATCTCTGCAGGACGTCACTTTGGTCTGTTAGGACGTCATTGTTAACACTAAGCACTTTATTCATACTGCAGATTGCCGAACAACTCCGGGTCATGCCTACCTCTTTCCAGAAGAGCTTGGCATTATCCCGGAAATTGGACGACAACCTTTCATCCGCTTTCATTCTGCACCTTTCACGAGCTTCTTCTATAAGTGCCTTCGTGTTAACTTTCTGCAGCTTGTATCTCTCTTTCATATTAAAATCATTCCGCGAGGCTAAGTAGTCTAGCCATGCTTTCTTCTTCATTCGAACTGCTTCTTTCACTTCCTCATTCCACCATGCATCACGCTTATTACTACTGCCTCTTTTCGTTTCTCCACACACTTCCACAGCGGCATTTATCATACTATCCCTAAGGTTCTGCCATACACTTTCCACATTCTCACTGCTTACATTGACATCGCCAAGCTTTTCGGCTACCCTTTCATTATATTTATCCCTAATGGATGCATCCTGCAGCTTCCAGCTTTTGATGCTATAAGTCGGCTCAGGTTCAGGACACTCGGTACGATGACGCCAACCCGCGAACAGACCCCTAATCCTAGTTATGACTAGGTAGTGGTCTGATCCCAGCTCAGCGCCTCGATAAACCCTTGTGTCCATCACCTGTTTACGGAGCCGACTATCCATTAGGAATAGATCTATCATGCTTCTCTTTGACTTACATCTCCTCGTATACATATGAATTTGTTTGTGGTTGAACATTGTGTTCGCCACAAACAAATCCTTTTCCTTACAAAATGCCAGTATTAGCTTGCCAGCGTCGTTCACCCTTTTATCCCCATACTTCCCGAGTACCGACTCAAAACCATCGCGAGCGGTACCCACCCATCCATTCAAGTCTCCACATACTATAAGTCTTTCATTTCCTTCTATCACATTTAGAGCTTCTCTCATACTCCCCCATAAGTCCTCTAGCTCACTCGCGTTCGACGAAGATACTGGCGCGTAAGCAGCTACCAGGAAAATCTTCGTCAAACCAAGTTTTACACGGATCCAGAGGATTCTAGGACCTATCAGTTTGTACTCATACATACCGGAGGCCAATCGCGAGGACAGCAAAATTCCAACCCCCCGACTGCCATGCTCGCTCTCTGGTACTCCAGACCAAAGCGCGAGCATCCCACCCGGGAGCTCCAAGACTTCGCTGCCCTTGCGCTTGGTCTCTGTCAAGCACACTGCATCTAACTTTCTCTCATTCATAACATCCATCAACTCATTCATCTTATCTGTCATTCCTCCCCTAACATTCCACGCAGCTACCCTGCACTCCATCCTCCACTTCCCGCCGTGTCGGGCCGCGCGTGTAGGGTGGCGGTCCCCTACGCCGCTCTGGCTCACACTTTTCGCACCAGCGGGGACGAACTGGTGCGCGTCGCCTCGGGGGCACGCCCTAGCAGTAATCGCCCTGGTGGCACTCGTGTTGGAGTAGAATTGCAGCCGTAGCTGGCAGGGATGGCGACGTGCACGCTTCTACTCTTCATCCCCACATACTGAAATTGATATTTATTTATTTATTATAATTGCAAATACAGGTGTACAAAGATGTTGTAATTTTATAATAGGTATCACCATATTGCACGCCTCATAAGCTAAGCGTTGAGGTGGGTACTACTGACACTTCAAAATGTTTCTATTTATCATATATTGCACTTGTAAAATAATATATACACACACATATCAAGAAAAAACACTATTTTTTACACTCATGATATTTTTTATGCCATTTTGTTATTTAAACTAGTTAAAAAACTGTTTAAAAAAGTTCCGTCTTGGACGTCCGTGTGTCTGTATGTGACGATTATTTTCTTGTTAACACGATAACTACCGAAATACTTTAATAATCGAGCCTTTTTTTCTCTTACGCTTCAGTATAATTAGGAATAGAAGTCTTTCAATTTTCACGGTCTGATTCAATGTGGTTTAATTGTTATTAAATATTAAATAAACAATTTTAGCACAACGCCATCTAGCGCAATTTAAGCTAACTAATCCTTAATTTTTGCACTTTTGGATTTTCCAAACTATTTTACCTTGCGGCATGCAATATTTAACAATATTAAATTTAAGACAATCAAATACATACTTTAAACCTAACTTAATTTAAGATCTCATGTCAATTCATCGTAAAACATAAAATTAAGTAGTCCAAATCAGTACAGCCATACAATTTAATGCTTAAAATGTCAAATAACGCAGTAGTACAAAATGATAAAAAATAAATATTTATACATCCAAAATCAAACTATTTTTAGCGTCCTACTTAAAGTCTATCATGATATTACGGTTTATATCGAAAGAGGCCATTGCCAGGCTACTATTGGACTACATTATCGACCCAGGCCGGTGTACGTGCACCGAGGACAAAGATCCACGGTCAATCACAGATACCTATAATAAGCATAACGTGTGATATCCTGTCCCACACACGCTTTAAACCATTGTAGATCAGAAATTTGCGCCCGCAGCCACACCGGAGTTACTACCACTTCTATTTATACGACTACGAAAAAGTCAATAAATATTTTAAACTGTCGCGTTCGATATTACAATTATATTTTTTTTGAATATATATTGTGCGAAAGTAGACGGTAGAAGGAGCCAGGGTAAAGGGGCTCAAAAACGGAAAAGGCAAAAATACTAGGATACCCAGACGTGCATGTATGAAGCGACTGATGAATCTGCAAGCGAAAGAAGTATGCATGGATCGTGAAGCCTGGCGATCTGTCCTCTCTGACTACTCCATCAGGGATACAACGTGAAGATAGTTAGTTAGTTTATTTTGACGGGGTTAAGCGCGATTTTGATGCAAACCTATTTTTGGTGACATTTTGACAAACGTCGGGCTGACTGACTCAAACAGCACGCATAAACAATCTGTCAGGCCAGGGGGGTGCCGGAGGTATAAAAGGAGATGGATTTTTGGGGGAAAAAAGAGGAAACCTCAACCCCCAGCAAACGTCACCTCTAAAATCTTGCAGTTAGTTAAGGTGATGGCTTTATACCTCTTTCAACTATAAGATGTTAGGGCTAATAAACGAAAGGCAAGTATACCTGGAGCATCAGTCACTTCAGATCGGAAATATGGCATAGACCGAATGGGTTAACTTATAATCTTTTAAGTTTTAAGTCACGAATCTTTGGAGTGAGGCAATTGACAAGCATGGGAAGTCCTTAGCTATTTACCTTATCAGCAAAGGCTTTTGATAGAGTCTAGTCTAGTCATCATTCGGTTTGCTTGCTCAATTGTATAGCTGGATAACCTGTTTTATGCATGAAATAGTCAAATCCTCTAGGAGTATTTGTATCCAGAGAAGTTTGTAAACACATGCCGCTGGCGGCCTCATTCCACAGTGATCAAACCATCCCCAATGAGTGTAAAGTGAGTTTCCTTCGAGAACTGTAGGTTTAGTAGTACCAATAGTAGTGGCCGCTCGCCACGTGCGTTCATGCTCCAATGAGTGGAGGAAACAATTACTTCTATTGTACTGGAAACGTGCCCGACCCGCAAAATGAATGTCTTTATAGTTCACGAAATTGATCGTACGATATAATAATATAGTTTGTACGGTTGTGGAATATTTTGGGCTTCCTTACAAGTACACCATACAGGTAGGTAGTTCATGTAACGTATGTAGTTTCAATAATTATTAGGACTGTCAAATTCAATTAATCTACTAATTATGATACATTTGAGATATTTTAGAAGGTGCCAACACTTCAGACACAGTATAATCAGGCTGGCTTAAATTTTTTTCCTGGATGGAAATCGAAGTCAAGATCTCCGGTTTCGTAGTGAAATTACTATCCAAAAGACCACAAAGTCAGTTTATGATCAGATAAAAATAAAAGAGACAGTAAATAGAGGGCACATAAAATAAATAAATAAATATTGTGGAACACTTTTCACACAGAAGCACCATTAATTATGCCCCTAGAATGTCTAGATGTTTTGGAGCGACAAAATTGTAGAAAGGACAGGTGATTGCCGCTTTCCTGGTGCAGATATCGGCTACAGCTATCCAACATGGTAACATAGCCAGTGTTATGGACACTTTTCAGTGCTGACCGAAAAGTGGATTATTTAACCAATTTATATTTTTTGAAGCGCTCGTGGCCCCGCGGTCTCAGTGTTCTGTAAACGATCACTGAGTTACGCAACTTTCACTATGGCTGGTCCTCGGATGGGTGACCACTTTGTGGCATTTACATTTGCGAGCGTTTCTGTGCTTCGGAAGGCACGTTAAGCCGCTGGTCAAGGTTGCCAGTAAAATGGCAGTCGTTAAGCCTGGTTAAATGCCTTATGGGCGGCATGAAAAATTTCAACAGCAGGTAGCCACAACCTGCGTCTGTCTATTTCAACACGGCAATGGGCTCACCACCTATTACGTGGGACAGGAATCCACACGGTGAAAAGTGGGCATAATATGCCTCTGCCACCCCTTCGGGGATAAGGCGTGATGGATATTTATTTTATTTATTTTAATTTATATTTTTTCTTTAGATTTTTTAAACTACATTAATTGTCTTCACGCTGTATCCCTGATGAGGTAGTCACAGAGAACAGGTCGCCAGGACTTGTGATCCATGCATTTTTCTTTCGCTTCCTGCAGATTCATTCATATTTTCATACATGTTTTTTATATCTTGTAATTGACTATGTCAATGGTTGGATTGCATTGTTCAGTTCACTCTTTTGTGTCCTTAGTCAGATCGATTAAAATAAAAGAGTCTTTAAACAGATTTCTATGTCCGTGGTGATGTGAAGTGGTCAGGGTGGATCAAAGATAAACTTTGTTAAATTGATTTAACAATTTATATTACATTGCCTTTACCAATCTCAACGATTTACTTTAATTATCTAACAATGCATACTATGTAATCATTGTTAGATCAAATTAACGAAGTTCATCTTAGTGTCTTTGGTCAGACCGATTAAATTAAACAGTCGAATCCTAGGCCATATTGGTAGCTTTACCCAGATTTGGACTATTCTTATAAGGACAACTTCTTAAAACAAGATATTCTCAGGAATACTATCAAAAAACATGTGGGCAAAAAAAAATGGATAGATTACGGTAGCGGTTGGGGTGACGAAGGATGAGGCGCCGGGAAGAATCTCCAGGCTACGGGAGGGTACCATACACGACTGACTTTGGATCTGGCAACCTGTAATGAAAATACCCTACGACTTACGGCTGGACGAGCATCTCGCCGAATTCGAATGTCGAATGCGTGTACGCGTCATCATTCCTGCTGCAAGGGCAAAAGAAACGGGACTCCCGGCCTTTGGGAGCCGTCCTGTCCACTAAACCCTGCGGTGTTACGTCTTCTTTCCAACCGGGTCGAAGGATAGGCCTGAGTGCTATTCACCGCGGCCCGGCTAAGGGAATGCACCAATATGAGGCTCTCCGCAGAGGGCCAGGTTGCGGATCCGGAATATGGCGTCAAGCGTCGACTTCCCGTAGCGGCAACCGAACTAGCTGGATACACAAATTGGTGCCCCCGCCCCCGGCACATTTTGGGATTTAGCGAGGTCCGAAGAAAATATGTTTTAAGTCGCTGGACTCGGAAGGATGAGACGTGAATATAAACGGCAAATGCATCTCACACCTTCGGTTTTCGTCGTTTTAGTAGCGAAAACGCTGGAACAGTTGAACGAGATGCTGCTCATGCGTTGCTATCGGCATGAACTTGGATAAAACCAAGGTCATGTCCAGTGAGCACATCACGCCGGGACCAATATTCGTCAAAGGTTCGAGACTCGGAGTTGTCCAGGAATATATCTTGGTACCTTGGGCAGGCTATCCAATGTGGCACAAAAGAACCAGGAGAAGAAAATCGCCCGAAGGATCCACTTGGGCTGGCAAGCATTCATCAAACTGCGTCGGGTTTCCTATTAGCCTATACCGCAATGCCTGAAGACGAAAGTCTACAACCAGTACGTTCTAGCGGTTATGACTGACGGTGCCGAGACGTTTGATTGATTAATTGATTGAAATCTGACCAAAGACACAACAGAGTGGACGTGGTTAGACTGATGTACAGTAATGCGAACGCGCGTACAAATCGCTGGACGAGTAAAGAAGACCCCCCTCCCCCCATAAATCTAGGATATAACTAGCAAACTAAGTGCTTTTCAAAAATGTTTCTAAAATAATAGTATAAATAAAAAAAAAATATGAATAGTTTTACAGAGCGCCACCTAGCACAAATTATCTAGATAAATGTAAAATAAACTTTAACTTTGTGGATCGCACAAAAATTTGTTCCGATCCAGAATTTGAACCCGACACCTCTTAACACGACAGTTCCATACACCAACAAGACGAACCAATATGAACTATGGATAAATAAATAAGCGGTAATCGACTTGTCTCGTTGTCGTAGAACTCATTAAACTTTCAATGTCTACGTAAACAATGTAGCCATAATCTCGTAGCACATGCTACGCCAACCTACCGGCGTAGTGGAAAGGTAAATGAAAGATTATAGACCCTATAAAAAAGGGGTTAATATATACAAATTACTGCATAAAATACCTTTGTAATGCTGATATCTTGATAATATTATAAATGCGAAAGTTTGTGTGGATGTTTGATACTCTTTCACGTAAAATCTGCTAAATAGATTTTTACGAAACTTTACAATAATAGGTATAGCTTATACATCAGAATAACACATAGGCTACTTTTTATCCCGGGAACAAGTTCCTGTAGGAAACGAAAACGGGAAACCTACTCTACGCAGGCGAAGCCGCGGGTGTGCACTAGTTTGTTATATTTCTCAAATGATTTTGATATTATTTACCAGTATGGTAACCCGGATAAACGTAAATAGCCGGAAATAAGCTGTGGCAACACGCAGTAACTGGATACAATAAGTGACAAACACGCTGAAGCCTATTTGTCGATTCTTGATACTTTTGTTATTGTGTCCATGTTGATGTTAAAGAATAGGACAATTTTATTATGGAATGGCTGAATGTTATTTCTTCACTTATTACGCGTCAGTAATAAGAAAGAAATAACATTCTGTTTTAAAACTGTTTTAAAAGGGACCTCAATAAAACCAAAACTATTTTTTTACTAAAACTATCTTCACGCTGTATCCCTGACGGGGTAGTCAGAGAGGACAGATTGCCAGGCTTCGCGATCCATGCATACTTCTTTCGCTTCTTCGAGATTCATCAATCGCTTCATACACGCACGTCTGGGTATCCGAGTACTTTTGACCTTTCCGTTTTTGAGCAATCTGCTCACGTGGTCTTCATATGTAAGTCTCGGCCTATCCTGACCTCTTCTACCTTCTGCTTTCGCACACTATATATTCTTCGTCAATCGTTCTTCACTCATTCTTTGGACGTGTCCAAACCAACGGAGCACGCCCTTTTCCAGCTTAACGCTGATACTTTCATTCAAACCTGCCATATTGCGTATCACTTCGTTACGTATTCGGTCGGCCAAGGTAACGCCGCACAATTTTCGAAGTGATCGCATCTCCACAGCATTCAATTTACTTTCATGCATCTGCAGACATACCCAGGTTTCACTACCGTAAAGCAAAGCTATTTTTTTATTTATTTATTTATTTATGTACACACTAAGAATACAACAATTACAAAATGAGGAGTCAATGGTACATTGGTACTGCTTATTTCTATGAGAAATATCTGCCAGCAGACCGGCGAGAGGAGAACGTGAAAAAGTAGGAAAAGAACAAGTAAAAGTGTGTAACTAAAAAAAGGCAGATAAGAACTAAATAAACACGCATACAAAATAGCTCAGAACAAATATATATAGATATATGAAAATACATAAAGATGCAACATAAGTTATTATATTTAATCTTCAATACAGTATTAACACATAGTCACAAAAACAGTATTACTCATACCTCTGTCAATTTTTATTCGAAGAGCCCAACCGTGCCTGGTGCAAAAGTGCCCATCACACTGGTCGCATTACCTCTTTGGATGGCAATGGCCAGCCTTTGCACCAACCACGATCCGGCGCGGGGATCTCCCGACTTCTCTCTCAGTCTAAGCTCTAACTCATCCACAAATTGCTTCGCCTCCAGACTCCAACAGCCCATCGTCTCCACCGCGAAAGGTACGAAGAGATACCGACTCAGCAACGGCTCGTACTTGAGTCGCTTCCCAGAAGCGGCGTCCTCGGCCGCGGCGGCCTGAAAACGGACCGTACGACTGAGGTGGCTGGGAGCAACCGTGCTCACGCACGTGGCGTGCGTGAGCACGGTTGCTCCCAGCCATGATCCCAGACAAGACATTTGCCGCCTCTCCACGGCACCACAGTCATACCATCCGGTCTCCTGCCATCAGTCCTGCTCAGACCAGGCGGCTCAAGCAAGCACGGGACGTCCGCAGAAACTAAGGCCCTTCGGATTATGTCGTTGAGAGCATGGTGCCACGGGAACCTATCTGCGCATCTACGACAGCCTAATGCGTGATGACCATCGGCTGCCACCGTGGAGCCACAGGTGCACCTATGTGATTCACACACTCTGCAGCCCAGGCGGAGCGCAACGGCCACCCGCAAAGATACATCGTCAAATACATAAATATATAAAAATATAAATAAATGGGGTATAAATAACTAATTGAATCAGGCGTTACATGGCGGAAATCCATTTTAAAATACTATAATTATTTTGTTTTTAAATGTTATTTTTGCAATATTCCGATTCCATTTTTTATCAAGAGCGTTTGGCAGCCAAACTTTGTGGCTGCCAAACAGTCTTGATAATGCCTCGTGTGTAGGCGAAACACGTGTCGACATCGTACGACATTCTAAAAAAGCGGAATATTGCAAAAATAACATTTAAAAATAAAATAATTATAGTATTTTAAAATGGGATATAAATATAGATACACATATAAATAATTCGGTTTACAGAGTAGCGATATAGTATTCACGGACTTTTCTTTTGAAAGTAGTAATTGTTTTACTGTCTCTGATAACAGAGGGAAGTGAGTTCCACAATCTAACCGCATGCACTGTAAAGGAGTAAGAGTAGAAATCATTCTATTTAAACTAGTCAGGCTACGCCGAAGTATACACCATGACTATAACTGGGCAATTTGTTTGTTAGCCATCTTAGTAGTATAATTTAAATATTTGATACTTGGACATAAAATGTTCGGTACCATGCAAGAAACAAGATTTTCCTTGTTTCTTCACAAACTTCTCTGGGCGACCACTTTACTGAGGCAGATTGACTTCGGTTTAAGACCGTAATAAGAAAAAAGTAACGACTTTGACTTAGAATATTAAATGCATAATGAATATAAAAAGGTTAGTCGACATCACAGGACACCGAAGAGCTGGCAGCTACCTCCGACGAAGAATTAGTCTAGCTATTCAGAGGGGTAACGCTGCCAGTATCTTCGGAACCTTGCCTGAAGGGACTCCTTTTAATAATATTTTAATTAGTATAATAAAATCTTTAAGGCTTTTAGTTTAAAGTTCATTGTTCTAGTTCATCTTCACGCTGTATCCCTGACGGGGTAGGCAGAGAGGACAGATCGCCAAACCAGTATTTACTTTTATTAATAGTTAAATATAAATAATTAATTTAAATGCATAGACGAAATATTTATAAAAATAAATAAATATAAATATCCATCACGCCTTATCCCCGAAGGGGTGGCAGAGGCATATTATATGCCCACTTTTCACCGTGTGGATTCCTGTCCCACGTGTGAGCCCATTGCCGTGTTGAAATAGACAGACGCAGGTTGTGGCTACCTGCTGTTGAAATTTTTAAGCCGCCCATAAGGCCTTCAACCAGGCTTAACGACTGCCATTTTACTGGCAACCGGGACCAACGGCTTAACGTGCCTTCCGAAGCACGGAAACGCTCGCAAATGTAAATGCCACAAAGTGGTCACCCATCCGAGTACCAGCCATAGTGAAAGTTGCGTAACTCAGTGATCGTTTACAGAACACTGAGACCGCGGAGCCACGAGCGCTTCTATGAAATATTTATATAAATACAAAAGATTTGATTTAAAGGACTCAATTAGTCACTGAGTCCATTAAGTCTAATTCCTTACAGCTCTAAATTTTTCATATAAAAGCGACTATCAAAGGAATAATAGATACTACCTGACGTGCAACAATTTCCCCTATATTACATACAACCCCGGGTGGTAAGAGGCATATTAGTCAGGCTGTCAACCATTAGTGCCGTAATGGATTTTCCAGCTGCGGAAGTTTTCAAATACTGGACGTCACCTTGACTTACTACGAAACTTACAAAATTATTTAAAGCGCTCGTGGCCCCACAGACTCAGTGGTCTGTAAACGAACACTGAGCTACGCAACTTTCACTATTGTTGTTCTTCGGATGGGTGACCACTTTGTGGCATTTAAATTTGCGAGAGTTTCCGTGCTTGTAAGGCACGTTAAGCCGTTGGTCCCGGTTGCCAGTAAAATGGCAGTCGTTAAGAAGGCCTTATGGGCGGCTTGACATGGTGAAAAGTGGGCATACAAAATGTATCCCTCTGCCACCCCTTCCCGGATAAGGCGTGATAGATAAATAATAACTATTTTCATGGTCTCCGTATTCACGAACTAACAGTCTGAGCTCAGTGTAACTTTATATTAAGTTTCCGAGGTGAGTCTCTTAATTCCTCACCTGAAAAGTACCTCGGTTCTTTTATTGTAACACAACAAATAAACATCTTTATTGAAGTTCCAGTTCCCTTCAAATTACATTAGTCTTAGAGTCATGCATGTTGAACCTAACGTTTCACCCACCTCTCGACATTAGTAATAACAGTCTGCTCTAAAAGTTGCTTTACCGTGTTTAAATTTACACCTGAACATGCGATGTACCATAAAAAAATGTTATAACAAGTTATCAAAATAAACTTAACCTTAAAAACCATACAACCATCTTGAAGTCTACTTCTATAGACTGCACTAACATATATAATTATATTAAGTATACCACAGTACGTATGCTAAAGTAGTAAAGAAACTATTATCATACATACCTATTCTCACCTGAATCGTTGAATCATTAGGGTTGTCTGTGTCATTAATATAAAGTCGAAAGTACTTTTTATACAATGAATTACGCTTTACCTGACATAAATAGCACTAACACCATAATAATCATCCGAGCGTCTGTCCCAGTTGCGTCTCGCGTCGCCTGGGGTCCGCTTTCCTACATTTTCTCCTCCACTTCGCACGGTCGTCGGCATCCCCTGTGGTGAGACCATTGGCACGCATGTCATCCCTTACGACGTCAAGCCAGCACTTCTTGGGTCTTCCCCTCTTACCGGGACCCGGCGGGGCTGACATGGCCAGACATTTGTTTTTCACATAGCCTGTAGCCCACATAGCAATAACACAATATTAGTTATAATTTTAGGTTAGGTTACCAGGTAACCCCTGGTACCCACACTGTACTGTGACTGTTAGCCACAGATATCACTATCACTTCTGAGGTTACTTTCGCACTCATCTTATAGTGTGGGTTAAATAAAATACAACATTATATATACGTACATTATATTTATTTTGTTAATTCAAAACATTGAACTGTCGTAACCACAGAACACCATGAAAGAATTTAGAATGTGGTCGAGGCAGAGTATCGCTTTTTATTAAATTTGTTACGCTATTGGAAACAATTTTGAAAATCAATTAGTTTGCTAACAATATCCAAAATTTACAATGAAAAATCTTTTCAGAAGACGTACAATTTTTACACAGCGCTATCTAGCCCAAAGTGAGCTTTAAGTTTGTGCTATCGGATCTAGACAACTGATAAACATACTTATATATTTCTTGATACATACATATGATACATAGGAAACACCCAAACTCTGAAACAAACATTTGTGGATCACACAAATATTTATTCCGACCCGGAAATTAAACCAGGGTTTTTAGCGCAGCAGTCGTATACTCGTACACTACAAATGGTTCAAATTAAATAAATTTTGCCAGCTGTCTTTAAGGCCTTCAACTTGGCTTGGAGACAACCATATTACTGGCGCGGAATCAATGATTTAAAGATTTTTCCGAAATGCTACGGAGACGCACTGCCACTGCATTACCACTTACAGTCTTACAGTCAAAACTCATAGATGATAAAATAATGAGTAAGAGTGTAAGACCTCCACACCTAATTTCCCACAACTACAGTACATATACGAGCAGTAAGGAAACTAGGTCTAAATCGAAAATTATGTATGTACCCATTCTCCACTAAAGCGTCAGGGTTGTCTAAGTAATTTAAAAAAAATTTAAAGTATTTTTATTTCAATAGAAAGCAAAAGTAATATTTTGTTTGATTAGGATTAAAATTATCACACCCAACATATAAAAATACTAATATATATATTTTACTGTAACACGCAGTACTGCGAAGTCCACGCACTCGGCGCGTAGACGCGTGCGTCTGTGTGGGTGAGCCATTTTACACGTTTGTATAAAGTTTGCTTATTTTGCTCAGTCAGCTAAAAATAATATTTCTTCTTTGGGAATTGGTTAAAAATCAATCAATAGTAACTCTACTTAACCTATACGAGTCCCCTACCACCTCAGCTGTACTATATTTTTGGAAAAAGTTATTTTTCGGCTCCAAACCAGTTTCCCCCGTCATCCCATTAATAGCCGTCACCACATCATTCGTTTTAGCCCCACTCTTATGCCCTAGCGTTATATTATACCTCGTTATTTCCAGACCTAGGTTCCTAGAACTAAAACTACGACCTAGTGACTTAGATCTTTTGACAGTAAATTTGTTTTTAGGGATCTTTATGTCGTAAATGGGGTTTATTATTCCAGTGTAGTCAGCTTTTGGGGGCTTGAGGGATAGCTGACTTATAGATGGTTCTAGCTGAAGACGGCTCGGAGGTATATAGTCGGAGTAGCGGTGAGATAGCTAAAACAAGATAAATTATTTAGTGAATATCTTATGTAGATATTTAACACACACTGAAATTTTTATAGCGACAAACTTAAATATTTCTAAGTTTATACGAACTGGCCTGGCGAGCATTATTATGCCATAGAACAAACATACATATTGTTACGCCTTTATCCTCAAAGTGGTAGGCAGAGGCATACTATACCCCCACATTTCACCGTATGCACTTTTGTCCCATGTGACAGGTAGCCCATTACCGTGTTGAAATGGACAAACGCAGGTTGTGGCTACCTGCTGTTGAAATTTTTAAGCCGCCCATAAGGCCTTCAACTGGGCTTAACGACTGCCATGTTACTGGCAACCGGGACCAACAGCTTAACGTGCCATAGAAAGGGCCACTATTATCACTTAGGGCTATAAAAATACGCTCTGTTCTCAGACCTACTGAGTATAAAATTTTATAAAAAATCGGTCAAGCCGTCTCGGATGGGTGTGGCAACAAATCATTGAAGATTATCACTGTAGTGAGATCACACTAATATGACCAACCTTTAATTAAGTTATAAAAGTTTAATCCTTTAACTAACAAACACGTACACGTATAGTTAAAAATTACCGACATATGTGTAAAAATCTAATTCTGCGTATCTAGTTTGTCTGCACGCGACATATATATATCGAGTGGAGTGTAGGTACTGCTGAAGTTTCTAAATCTGCCCATGTTATTATAAAAAAAAGACGTGTGGCACTCGGAGACTGCCGGTAAAGCTATTGCATAGCATACCTTTGTTTTTCTTTGATATTAATTCAAGTTACACTAAAAAAACCAAAAAAAAACCCAAAAAAAAAAAAAACACCCTCACCCTCAAACCTCACCCCTCACTCTCACCCTCACTCCACCCTCACTCTCACAGTCACCCTCATCCTCCCCCTCACACTCACACTCACTATCGTCACGTCTTGATCCGTGCGACATACACGTTAAGCCAACGCTCGGCCGTGTTCGGTGAACTTCGTGTGACCTCGTCTCGACCTCCGTCTTAGGTTTTTTCCTTACGGAATTTCTTGATTAAAGCCCACTCAAAGCCCGCGATAAAAACTATGCAATAGCTTAATAATTGTGGTGTGGACCACCGTCAGGAAAGAAGTTCAATACAATAAAAAAAAATACATGTAATAAAAAAACTACTAATTCGCACTACCTGTTTAGGAACGTCGTTTCAAAAATAAATTAAAATCTTGCAACGAAATTTGAGAATATAAATAGAACAAAAATCAGTATTTTTTTCTACAAAATAGTACTCTTGGACATAAAGACAGAGACAAAAAAGTGTGTAAGTAACTTATGTACACGCGTTAGAAGTTATACTTGTTTGGCGTAACAAGATAAAAATCTTTTTTTAAATTTTATATTTCGCCTTATCCTATGTTTGTAGAAATAACTAAAATGTTAACTATAGCGAACTTCAGGGTGTTTTAAAACTACTAAACTTTAAATGTAGTTATAAGTTTTCATGGAAACACTCATTAGCTAACTTCAGGTTTTTTATGACGGTATCGTAAAAATTTACTTTCATCATTTTTCGCTAACGCGCCAAAAAAAAGTATAACTTCAAATACAGAACAAACGAATCTTCTTTGATTCTGTTTTTGAAGTTGTACTTTTTTTGGCGCCCTTTAATCCAGCCATGCTCCCAGATTCACTCTCTACGGAGTGTACCTACCTGTGTGCCGCCGCTGGAGTGTCTGGGTAAGGGTGGAGGGCGAGGCGGCGCTTCGTCCCCCGACGTGTAGTCCGCAGGCCTGGCGCGGTACTTCTGGGGAGACTCTTCTGTGGGCCCGTTGGCTTCTGGGAGTCGCCACGAACTGGATAAATTAAATTACTTTTTAAAAATAAATACATACTCGTAAATATTGTGGGACACTTTTTACACAGCACCATCTAGCCCAAACTATGGGATTCAGACAACTGATATACATACGTCTATATTTCTAAATATATAATATGTATTAAACATAGAAAACACCCAAGCTCAGAAACTAACATTTGTGGATCACACAAATATTTATTTTGACGCGGGAATAGAATCCAGTACTTTAATGCGGCAGTTGCATACCTACACTACCACTGCGCCACCGAGACAGTCAATTAATGTAGGAATACATGATTTTTTTCTTTTTTAACCTGTGGAAATCTTTATGGATGCTATGCCGGACTCTAACCGACTAAAGACACACGGCGCCCTTCCATTTGTTTATGGCCAGGAGTCCCGGGTAAGCCCGGGACTTCTAGGCTCCCAGCAGGAGTTTAGAAGCTGGGACTACAGCTCAGATGAAGAGAAGTAATGGAAACGATTAATGAATCTCGACAAAAGAAGGAGTATTCGTGGATCGCAAGTTCTCTCATCTACAACGTCACTACCCTGCCTGGAATGCAACGGGAAAATACACTATTAGCTACTTTCAAATCATTACCAATAAACCTAAACCCTATAATTTGTTTTATATTATATAGCTGACCTGCCCGGCTTCGTCCGTGACATACTTCCAACCCCGTGGCACCCATTTAATCCCGTCGCTTATTACTTTTCCAATAATGTATGAAAATTTCCCCGATTTGTTGACATTTATGATTACTGCTCCGTTCTCCTTCGTAGTGGCGTGATGATATATAACTAAGAACCTTCCTCAATAAATGGGCTATCCAATACAAAAAGATTTTTTCAAATCAGTCCAGCCGTTCACGCGTGATGCCGTGACAACGGAAAACGGGTTTCATTTTTATATATATAGATTTCTTTTCCATAATTAATTACGTTTTCTCGTGCAAACAATAATATACTAAAATATTTACACAGCTTTGTTTGGGATAAATCGTCTTGAAGGAACTAATATATTTGTGTGTTGGCGACATTGATCAAGCGTCAGTTTTTGACGTTGAATAATGTCATTTTCTGGTATAGCGTGTCAAAACATATTTAATGCAATCCCCTTACAAGTATAATTCCAATCTTTCGTGTGTTGTGATGTGTATAATGTTTAGCAATAAGTATATAAAAATTTAATCAATAATAATTAAGATCACAAAAATATATATTTATATATTTGTTTGTGTGAATATATAACATATATATAAATTTGACTTTCGGTATAAAAAAAATGTTAATGCTACAAATAAAACTGAAACAAGAACTCCGGGATAATTTGAAGGTCAAAAGGTTAAGGTCTATAGGTACTCGCAATTCAGATGACCTGTAGTCGTTTCAATTTATTTACCTATATAACGGAAACACGTCGTATCATCTCCGAGTCAAAAGTTATATTAAATGGAAATCTCAATACGCAGCGAAATGACCTCAAAATTCAATTAATTTTGTCAATTTGCCTAACGTCATTTAATTTTGAATGGTAGAAATGTATCTAAAACAGCGAACTGTGTCCCCCGATATTGTTATTATAACTAATATCACATCAAAATAATGCAATTGAGGCTTGTTTAGACCTCGGCGATTACATCACTGTAAAACTACCGCTAACTAAATTCTACTTTTTTGCAAACAACACTCAAAATGAACACTAGATTTAATTCATTCAATAAGTCAACCTTTAAAATGACAGAAACAGTGCAAGACTCAACGAAGTGTCACATTTGAGTTGACTTTGAGTGTTTGACAATTAGAATAGAATAAAACTTAATTTGTACACCAAAATAAATCTAGATCACAAAGATATTTGGAAGATTTTGTACACAGGGCGGCCTTATCACTTTAAAGCAATTTCTTCCAGACAACCATGGAATGGAAAAAAAAATAGTTGTACGAAAGATGGGTAGATTTGGTGTATATGAAGCTACATTATAAAATAAATACAAAACATACAATCATACAATAAATATCATAAATACATACATACATACAAACACTACTGATTTTACCTCGTAGCCCTTTCACTGCTTCTAGAGCGCGCCGCTCTCGCAAGTCTGTGGAGAGCAAATAGTGCCCCCTCACTAGCGTCTCCTAGAAAGGAGCATAACTCTTGAAGAATCTGAAACCAGAAAATCATTTTGTAACATGTGTAGATATGTATAACGCCCGACAAGAACAATAGATTGTATAACAAGGGAACAAAATATTATTTAGAAGGCGAGGGCGCTATTTTGAATCCAGAGCGAAGCGAAACATTATAGAGTACAATCCCAAGCACAGCGGGAGACTCAAAGTACATCGCCTGAGGGAAAAAATATATTGCTCTCGAGTGTTAATTAGAGACACCTTAATGTAATCTATACTAATATTATAAAGCTGAAGAGTTTGTTTGTTTGTTTGGTTGAACGCGCTAAGCTTTTTTACGTCGCCTTAAGACGTGGATTAATTCGTTAGTTTCGAGCAGGTCTCGGTGGTGTAGTTGGTAAACGCGTCTGGTGCGTTAAACCAGAAGACGCTGGTTCGAGTCCAGATCGTGGCAGAAATTTTGTTCCACTTTAAATTTAGAAAATGTTAGCAAGCTAATTGTTTTTCAAAATTGTTTCTAATCTAACATTGAACTTAAAATACACTTACCGTGAACTTGCCAGATCGCAGTAGAGCCAGTACTAGATCGCCGAGAGCTAGGTGTAACGTGCTGGAACCGGAACACTGCGTTATCAAGTTCAAAGGCGCCGCTTGACCGACCAGCCACTCATCTTCAAAAGACCAGCCAGTATCTTCAGCGTCTGAAGCACCTGACTCTTCTACTATAAAAAAAACAGTTTTTCTATGAGAATTGTCAAGTAATAATAATTTAAAAAAGACCAGGTTCAGACAGACGACAAACCCGATGCCTTTGACTATCAAGAGCAAGCCTCTGACTATTCAGATACAGAACCGTACAAAAACAAGTGGAAAATCTTCCATATATTGTTATCACTTTATATCACACTATGGCCAGAACGATCTATAGCAAATACTTTATCTTTTTTCACTAAAAATAAAAATTGATATAAAAAGGTTAATTTGATAGTATACTTGCCATGAAAGTATACTTTTTTTTACCTTTTACCATGAAAGGTACAAAGTACCGCGATTTTATACGTCTGACAATGTACCTTCAATGGTTTTAGGTCGTGTTATTATGGTTGGATGATATGTAAGGATGTTGTGAGTTATTTTGGGGTTGAAAGTATACTGGAAATTATATATAACTCCCGCATAGATGATAATGGCACTTGCTCTACGCAGGATTATCAACCTACATTTTCTTCAGCTTAGCGTCATCAAAAGTTATCGTTATTTACTATTTTGGCTACTGATTTTCATTGAAGCTCTCCAGCCCCGCTGAATCAGTGGCTTTCTATGGTGAACACGGATGGGTGACCACTTTGTAACATTTACGTTTGCGTGTTGGCTTGACGTCGTAAGGCATGACATGCGTGCCAATGGTCTCACTACAGGGGATGCCGACGACCGTGCGAAGTGGACGAGAAAATGTAGGAAAGCGGACCCCGGGCGTCGCGAGACGCAACTGGGACAGACGCTCGGATGATGATCGTGTCATTTGCGAGCGTTTCCGTGCTTCGGAAGGCACGTTAAGCCGTTGGTCCCGGTTGCCAGTAACATTAGAGCCGTCGTTAAGCCATGTTGAAGGCCTTATGAGCGGCTTGAAAAATTGCAACAGCAGGTAGCCACAACCTACGTCTATTTATTTCAACACGGCAATGGGCTCCCACCTGGGACAGGAATATACACGGTGAAAAGTGGGCCTATAATATCCCTCTACCACCCCTTCGGGGATAAGGCATGATTGGTAAACCAAAAAAGAATTGATTTTCATTGGGCAGCCAACTGGAGAGCCCTGTGGACTGTAAGAGTGCCCCTCAATTTACTTTCCATCAAGCGAATGACATTATTATAAATAATATTTAAAAAATGCAATAAAAAATCTACATCTAGCAAACTGCAGATCTTAGCAGACTTGCAGATCTTAGAGAAAATTCTGATAACTTTTATTGTCTAATGTCTACTATGTCACGTACATATGTCAATCAAATAGAAGACATTTTGGAAAAAGGTCAGGTCAAGAGTACTCTTAACCGGCGTGTGTGTATGAAAACACTTATGAAAGTGGAAGAAGCGAAAGTTGTATGCCAGGATCGTAGCAAGTGGAAAGCCATAGTCTCTGCCTACCCCGATGGGAGACAGGCGTGACGATATGTTTGTATGTATGTATGTCCTAGTATACCTACTATTAATCTGACTGAAATCTAGAAACTCTAAATAAAGAGTAAAGATATTCTCCAATCGTGCTTAACATCATTTTCTATTGGACTAACTATTAAGAGAATACTGACCACATAAAGCATCCTTCACACTATTGATAAAGTCCAACGTCTCCAAGATACTCGGTCTGCTCAACGCCTCTTTATTCTTCACCGTAGACCCAGCTGATCTCGGTCTTTCCCTTAACTCCCTTATATTTTCTACTTGCTCCATGTAAACCAGACTTTTCAGGGTGTGATATTTTCGTCTCATAGTCTTCGTATCTGACTGATTTGTGATAGAAATTTCTGGAAAACCACAAGAAGAAGATGGTCTTTGTCGTCTGGACCGCCTTCTGACCTTGGGCATTTCTAGTGTATTTTTGTTAAGGTCCTGCATGGAAGTGGGAGGAATGACATCTGGTTTAGATGTTCTCCAATAGTTGCCGGTCTTGACGTTTGCTAGAATCTCATCGCTGCTTTCATGGCGAGATATTGGCTTCTGTTTTGTGCTGTGTAGAAGAAAGGGTTAAGTATTACTGCTACATGAAGTAGTTAAGTGTTAAGTCATGGTGGTTCCTGGACACCGTTTTTATTTTTAAAAACGGCAAAATATTCATGTTCGTAGTAATTGCCGCCTTATCCCAAAAAGGTTGGCTGTGCTTCATATGACGGAAAAAACTTATACCACTTTGCAGGTAAGTTTAATAAAAACTTGCAGATCGTAGTTAAATTTTATGAAAGTTTTAGGGATTTAATTGGCATTGGCACTAAAATTTATTAATTAATTGAGTCACTTCATAAGTTTATTCTGTATATTTCATATTTCATCTATAGAAACTGAAAATGCTGAAAGCTCAACAAAGCATTTCCCAACCGAAAGTCAACTCTGATACCTTACCCAGAGTAATTAATATTCAACGAATAATTCCAGTATTATTTTACTCACATTTGCCTAAACCAAACAGCCATATTGGAATAAATTAGTAAAAAAAACATCAAAAGAATGAAACTTCTTTCAATGTAGATAAAACTTGTCATGGAAACACTTATCAGCTAACTTCAGAGTGTTTACAAGTTGTCATGGAAACACTTATCAGCTAACTTCATGGTGTCGGTTTTGATCGTAATGGTCTGCGCTCGCATCGTAAAAAAATTCTACCATCATTTTTTAACGCGCCAAAAGAATTATAACTTCAAAAAGTTGTTTATTTAACTATAATAGATTACAATTTTATGTTAATTCTATATTCGTTATCTTTTAAGTTTTTTGTCGGTTGCATCCGAAGCCCTCGGTGCATTACATTTCTACTTATCACTACTTCTAATGTCAAGAAGGTAACAACATAATGTATATCACAATATAACCTCAACCCTTAGATTATATAAACACCCAGATACCACATCCAGTACAACTCGTGTCGTCAAAGTTGCTGCCACTTTTTTAGCCATGTGTGGGTAAGCCACGCCCGGCGCGAATATATTACGTACGCCGTTGCGTTTGTTTGCGTCACGTGTGCGCCAATGACCGTATGGTGCGTCACGTGTGCGCCAATGACTGTATTGCGTCGCGATGACTCAATACGGTCATTGGCGGGCGGATTGACCGACATACCCGAACTAGTGTATAATTTTTGGCTGCATTTTCGTCGCGCGCATTAGTAATCTGGGTGTTTATATAATCTAAGCCTCAACTATATGACATCAATGAAGTTTTGAGCGGTTCAAGTGATTTTTCCATATTCCTGAATAGGCTTGATATGCACATGTAAGAATGTATGAAAAAAAAAATGGTGTGCCTTTTGATGTTTGTAATAATTACTAATTACCCAGCGTTTCTTTGTAATATCGAAATGAAAATCTTAATAGCTCTTTGCTATGCGATTCAAACTTAGATATGGGAGACGAATACAAGACCTCTGCACTCTATAATATGTTTTTTTATTGTTTTAACTGATTTTTACCAATTAAAAAATAATTCTACATTTCTTTTTTTCTTTTTGTGCGCTTTAACCACGACGGGGCCATTTCTTCTTCCCTGCCTTCATTTCCCCCGAACGAAAAACCCCCTCACTAAAAGTTGTTGTCTACCTCAAGGATTGTCCATGTTAAGTTGCATGCAAATCCGATAAAAATGCGACCTTTAGAATGAATGGACGAACGGACGGATGTTCGGACATCAATAGCATTTTTCCCATACCAGTAGAGCCGAAGGGGTAGTCAGAGGCCTACAATACGTCCACATTTCACACAGTCAATATAACAGTTTCAAATTTCAGCGTAAGCGATCGTTGTCTTTACTGGCGGACTGCCAAGCGTTTAAACGAAGCGATCCTCGCTTACCACCGAAGCTGACCTCAAAATGCTGCCGCGGGCAGGTGAAATGAAAAATTTTATTTAACTCATATGCAATAGAGAAAAGAAATTACCTATACGTTCTGTTAATGTTATTTATTATTTAGTGTCTATATAAATTGATATATTCTACTATATTCTACTATACGATGACCACTTCATCAGGTGGCCATCGTGGATTAGTGGGTATGTGTTTTCCACTCGTAAACTCATGATGTATGAAGTATTATTGATTTTATCTTTTTTCTACATCTTTGCGTATTTCCTGTTACTTCCAAATTATATCCGGATTTGGAACCTGTGCTCCGCCTGTATTGACAGCTAAGAGCAACTCTGATTTGACTTTTTTTTATTGTTGGCATTTTTAGACCTCCCTACCCTGGTGCGGCCGCCTACGTCGTCGCATCATCCGTTGATCAGCTCCGAGGCTCCAGAAATATTGGTGGGGCTCCAACGCCCTATTGACTTATATAAAATAAATAAATAAATATCCATCACGCCTTATCCCCGAAGGGGTGGCAGAGGCATATTATATGCCCACTTTTCACCGTGTGGATTCCTGTCCCACGTAATAGGAGGTGAGCCCATTGCCGTGTTGAAAATACCTGCTGTTGAAATTTTCAAGCCCATAAGGCCTTCAACCAGGCTTAACGATTACCATTTTACTGGCAACCGGGACCAACGGCTTAACGTGCCTTCCGAAGCACGGAAACGCTCGCAAATATAAATGCCACAAAGTGGTCACCCATCCGAGGACCAACCATAGTGTAAGTAGCGTAACTCAGTGATCGTTTACAGAAAACTGAGACCGCGGGGCCACGAGCGCTTATTCATATACTTCTTCATTTCTGTCCTTCCTTTCACACTTCTTTCATTTCTTAACTTACCCTCTATCTCCAACAAGTGCGTTAGTAAAGGCTCCCAAAACACATCTCTTAGCGAGCCTGAGCTTAGCCTCAGCCTTGTCCCGTCGGCTGAGGGTCAGGGTTCGTGCTGAACTATGTTCCCTGCGCGACGGCAGCTTGACAGGGTAAGATACCGCCATACCATCGCTGGTCGGGAATACTAGGCGGAAATCTGGAACAAATTGTCACTTATATTTCTCATCATTATTCCATCATAAGACTTGGTTTCTTTTAGCTTGTGGACTATTTTAGACACCTTTAAGTGTATATAAATAAAGATATTGTCTGGTTTGTAACATTTTACTAAGGCTGACAAACATTTTACTGAGCGTTACCAGAGTTTCTCTTCACAAAGGAAAGATGATTACGAGCAAGTCTTTGGTTGGCAGTATAAACGTAACGGAAATACTCAATATTGCTTGATATGTTAATTTGTTTTTAATCTTTTTTTTTATTAGAAGCATCTCTGCTTTCCATCAGGCGGGCGGCGAATTTCGACGTGTCAAATATTTAAGTAACAAAACCCTATTTTAATCCCCCTTATATGTAAAATTATGCAAAACCGCGATACACGTGTCCATTTATTCGTAACTATAAACAAACAAACCGCAGGTTTCAGGTCCATCCGGTTTGCTAAGTACCTATACACTTCGGGAAACAATTTAATTTCATGTCTAATACGTTTATCATCTCCGGATGACCTCAATCGAGAGCTTCGGGGCGTAGCTCAACCAGATTATGTAGACCCGTATAACAAAACACGTATAATATATATGTTAAGTTCTGGTTTTGTATATTTTTGCAGTATCATACGAAGCATGGCAGGTAAGATGGGGTGGAATGGATTGAAGGGATGGTTGGAAGATAAAGTGAGATGGCTGCTCTGTTTCAACCCTCATTCCCCAACAGTAACAACCACTGATGGCATCCGATTTAGCTTGGGAATATCTGTGTTGGAAGGTCTTTCACCATTGGGCTTAGTCCTCCTGCAAATATTGACAACGTTCGAGCTTGTGCCAACCGCATCTAACCTTTAAGTCGTCAATCCACCACCACCGGGAAGCTTACCCACACTGTGTTTCCCGTATTCAATCAAAATTCTTTAATTTTCGAATTTGAATAGTTCTCTTTTTGACGAAATAATACTGTGAGTATAACGTTATATTATCTTTGGTTTTGTAATTTATGAACCTATTTGGATGGTTTGGTTTGTATCCAATTTGATACTTGTCAATAGTTGATGTGCGATCTTGAATAAATGACAATCCTGGTCTGAAATTTCCTCATTTCTCTCCTCTATAAGTTACTTACCCAGGAAATTGTTGTTTTAATAAATCTCATATAGTACGCAGCCATTCGTTCACGATATCAAAACGCCAAGGAATTAATGCCGTGACCTAGAACTCAGTACCTAAACAACTCTGAGGCCGAGCAACTCGGAACAGAGGCCGGTGGTATTCAAAACTTGCCTACTGGGATTTGCGAGTCGTCACTGCTCCCAACATTTACATTGATACTTTATACTAGAACTGACAATAAATCTATACATCCCAAAGACAATTCTTCTCTTAATCTTTATCTGACTAATCCAGAAGGATTGTTTAATACGTTTATATGTCTGTCTCGTTGTGATTTTTTATAGCCTAAACTGCTAGACTGATTCGAATGTGTGTGTGAAGAAGCGCTCTTGGTCCCGTGGACTCAATGTTCTGTAAACGATCACTGCGTTAAACAACTTTCGCTATGACTGGTCACGACTGGGTGACCACTTTGTGACATTTACATTTGCGAGCGTTTCCGTGCTTCGGAAGGCACGTTGAGCCGTTGGTCCCGGTTGCCAGTAACATAATATGGCAGCCAAGTTGCCGGTCTTATGGGCGGTTTGAAAAATGTCAACAGCATGTAGCCACAACCTGCGTCTTTCTATTTTCATCACGGCAATGGGCCTATCACCTATTACGTGGGAGAGGAATGCACATATATCTTTGCCACCCTTTCGAAGATAAGGTATTTTTGATAAACCAAACATAAACTGATATAAATAAATATCGCTGAGACAACTCACATAACGCAATCGGATTCCAATCTAAGCAGAGCTTGTAGTGTTACTACGGTAACCAGATAACTGACAACAGATAACAAGTAACTGATACACATATTTATACATTTCTAAATACATACATATTATAGATAAATAACACGCAGACACAGAATAAACCATCGTGCCCCTCATACAAAGTTTTATCCTGGATGGGAATTGAACCCACGACATCTTGCGTAGCAGTCGGATACACTGTACTGTACAAGCGGTTCGCCTGTGGATTGCTTTGCCAGTATCGATAAGACGAGCACAATCACTAGCGTCATTCAAGAGAATGTTAATGGCTCACTTTCTGTCTGTCTCACATTAGCACACCGTATCTTCAGGTATCAATAATACTGTCTATTAATATAGGTGTATTATTATTATTCTTTTATTATTTTGTGTATTAAGTGGGTACTGGTACATACCTACTTGTGTATTTTTGTTGTTGTTTGTGTGTATTTTTATATTGTTTACTATGTATTTTATATGTTTATTTTATAATTTTGGTTCATTATGTATTTTAAATGTTAGTACACTACCTTGATCAGCTCCATGTATTTCTCTCCAATCAAAGGTTGTGTGGAAGAGATTGCTTTTAAGGCCGCCTATTGTACATACATAGATTAATTAAGTTCTTCTTAAAATATGTTCTTTTGTGGTGTACAATAAAGAATATTTATTATTATTTTTATTACGTACTCCCATCGTGCCACAGAGGCACTCAAATATAAATGTATACACTTAGGAATACTGTTTATTAGATCTTTTAGATTTTATCTACATCTCATATCACAAGCTTATTACTAGATATCTAAACTATAGATAAATGGCGCTGTGTGTAAGAACATGTTCCACAATAAGAAGTCAAAAAGAAAAACAATCCAAAAATAGGGCCACATCTAGTAACGTTCTAACTCTGCCCCTCGACCACAACTGGCATTAACCAACAACCAGCGATCGTTGACCCTCGTGCTGCAAACTATACACTTCCATTGTAGCTAAATAAACAGGTCAGAAATATTGGCTGTATTTAAAATGCTAACGTATTCGGCTGCAATACAAAGTGATCGTGAAATTTTGATCCATAGGATTTCAGTATAAAATAGAAATTAGTGGTTGTGGCGTACTCGATCAATAACTGTTGTGTGTGTACAATTAACTTAAAATATTATATGCAACCCAACAAAGCTCATTGTTTGTTTGTTTATGTTTATCAATCACGTTTTATCCTCAAAGGGGTAGCAGAGGCAAATTATACGCCCGTATTTCACCATGTCTATTCCAGTCCCACGTAATAGGTGTTGAGCCCATTGCCGTGTTGAAATAGATAGACGTAGGTTGTGGCTACCAGTTGTTGAAATTTTTAAACAGCCCATAAGGCCTTCAACTTGACTTAACGACTGCCATGTTCCTAGCAACCGGGACCAACGGCTTTACGTGCATTCCGAAGCACGGAAAAGCTCGCAAAAGTAAATGCCACAAAGTGGTCACCCATCCTTGACCAGCCATAGCGAATGTTGCTTAACGCAGTGATAGTTTTTTTTATACCACTGAGGTGGCAGACAAGCGTTCGGCCCACCGGATGGAAAGTGGTCACCGTAGCCTATGGACGTTTGCAACGATAGGTCCTATAATAAGAGAGAGACAATGTTGCCACACTTATATTACCAACATGAGCTTACAAAACAGTATGGATGATGCTTACAAACTTTCGCGTTTATAATATTAGTAGGATAAGTAGATTCTTAAATTGACTCACCAATATATCGAAAGCGATCCACAAAATCGACCAAAGCTTTCGCCCACGAAAACTTCTTAGCAGCATCGAGCAACCCGAAGGACACATCTAACGACCCCTCGTGGACCCCCAAACAGTACTCCTGTAGTCCATCAAACTCCTTTACACACTTCCTTTCATCAAAATCTTCTAAAAACCAAGAATTTTCATTGGAAACAGCGAAAAGACCATCTAAATATGGTTTCAGAACCGGTCCGAGGTATTTTTTATCGTCTTTGGCGCCCTTGTAAAGCCAGTTGAGGATGCTCTTCATCATAACCATATGGTCTTTTAGGTCTTCACTGCGGAGCTCAGGATCTCGGCGAACTGTGTCGATGAGACACGCTGATGATGCGTCGAAGTAGTCTTTTAGTTTGTTCCACTTTTTAGATCTGTGAGATTGGTTTAGGATAAATAATATGAAACTAAATTAGTAATCAGAACCCAGGTCCTGGGTGCTTTAAGAGAAGCGTGAAATGGCATATTTCTGGGTCGTCAAGATGAGGGTCGATATCGGAGCCCCGCAGGTTGAGATAGCGGCCCAAATCACAGGTCGTCGTCTTTGCTTACCATCAGGCGGGTGACGCCATTTTGACGTGCCAAATATAAAAAAAGGTATGGTTTTAGAAGTTGACTAGCTGACCTTCGCTACTTAGCCCGTAACATACTGACATGCTTCGAATTATATATTAGAAAAACACCCATTTACTCCCGTCGCGTTTATTTTACAATAATGTATGAAAAAATGCCCGATTTGTTGACATTTATGATTACTACTTCTCTCCTCTGGGGCGAAGTGTGATGATATATAAACTATAGTTTTCCTCGATAAATGGGCAATACAAAAAGAATTTTCCAATTCTAGCCAGTAATTTCTTCAGTGACTGCCTCTGTGGCGCGGTGGGAGTGCATCCGACTGCTACGCAAGAGGTCGTGGGTTCCATTCCCACCCAGGACAAAACTTTGTGTCATGAGCACGATGGTTCATTCTGTGTCTGGGTGTTATTTATCTATAATATGTATTTATTGAGAAATCTATAGTTATATTTATCAGTAATCTGGTTACCCTATTAAACTGCTTAGTTTGGAATCAGAGGAATGATGTGATCCATAGATAAAAAATATTTTCTTTCTTTTCTGTGTTCTGTAAACGATCACTGAGTTACGCAACTTTCACTATGGCTGGTCCTTGGATGGGTGACCACTTTGTGGCATTTATATTTGCGAGCGTTTCCGTGCTTCGGCAGGCACGTTAACCGTTGGTCCCGGTTGCCAGTAAAATGGCAGTCGTTAAGCCTGGTTGAAGGCCTTATGGGCGGCTTGAAAACCTTCAACAGCAGGTCGCCACAACCTGCGTCTGTCTATTTAAACACGGCAATGGGCTCACCACCTATTACGTGGGACAGGAATCCACACGGTGAAAAGTGGGCATATAATATGTCTCTGCCACCCCTTCGGGGATAAGGCGTGATGGATATTTATTTTATTTATTTATTTCTTTTCTTTCAGATGGCGTTGTGTGAGTTGTACCAACAATATTTTTATTTATAATTTCTGAGATTAGAGCGCGTTGAATCAAACAAACAAACTGTACATATTAAAATAGATATCAGCTCAACTGGTTGAATATATCCAATTCAAAACTTAGTTGCCAGATTAAAAATTAAAAAGTTATAAAAATCTAACTTACCTGTAAATATAGAGCTCCCTACTGAACTCCCCTAAGCTTCTGCTCTGAAAGTTGTTGAGGTACAAATCTCTGGCCTGGTCCAGCATGATAGCCAGGATATGGATCAGGTCCTCAATACTCTCCTCATTGGAAGAAGTCACTTGTAGTAAATTGGCACGAAAATTGCTGTGATGCTCCTGAGAAAGAGTAAACTTTACAAGTGACAGAAGCATCCTATACCACATTTCAACGTAAACATTTTTGTCCTACGCAAATGCTGGTGAGCTGGCACATGTTGTGGCGAACTGCTGTTGAAATTTTTCAAGACCGATATTAAGGTTTGATAATTTTCAACAGCAGGTCTCAGCATAACGCCTTCAATTCGGCTTAACGACTGCCATGTTACTGGTAACCGGTGTAATCTTATATAGGCTTTATTAATTTTACTGCGGGAACTAACATTTATTTTATTCTGGGAGGGAATAGTAGATTGTATAACAAGGGAACAAAATATTATTTTGACGGCGAGAGCGCCATTTTGAATCCTAAGCAAGGCGTAGAGTAGAATTATTCAGTACAATCCCAAGCGAGAGATTCAAAGCATATCGCCTGAGGGACTAGTACATTATTGCAAAGGCCGAGAAATAGGCAATTGCAAGTGGAGTATGAGTTTGAAGGCTAAGCCGTAGGTGAGGACTTCACTAATACGAGACAGGCAATTGATATTTCCGCCGAGGCATATATATAGTTCCGGACCCGTGACTGTAAACGATCACTGCGTTAAGCAACTTTCACTATGGCAGGTCACAGATGGGTGACCACTTTGTGGCATTAACATTTGCGAGCGTTTCCGTGCTTCGGAAGGCACATTAAGCCGTTGGTCCCGGTTGCCAGTAATATGGCAGTCGTTAAGTCAAGTTGAAGGCCAATGGGCGGCTTGAAAAATTTCAACAGCAGGTAGCCACAACCTGCGTCTGTCTATTTCAACACGGCAATGGGCTCACAATCTATTACGTGGGACAGGAATACACACGGTGAAAAGTGGGCATATAATATGCCTCTGCCACCTTTTCGGGGATAAGGTGTGTTATATAAATATAAAAATATCCCGTAAAAGAAACTTACATGTGTGGTCAAGCTCTTGCAAGTGAGCAGTTCGCTGGCGACTCGCCACAGGTACCGCAGTTGTCTTCGCGAGTAACTTGGTGGGGAACCGGCTGAATACTTCGATTCTCGGTTCAGGCTCTCCCATCGACTGAACAGAGCCGTTTCTAAGGCGTCTGATAAACAAGGTGGGATATCTTCACCTGATGAGGGAAGGAAGAGATTATAACTTACAGTATAAAAAAATATAAGTGTGCACCAGAGTACACAGGTAAGAAGTGAAACTTCTTTACGACATTTTTTTTACAGCTATAAAATTTCTCTCAACGTCTATAAAGAAGTTTCACTTCAAAACAAAATATCACAGTTCACATGTATAAATGATGCTCTTTCATACGCGTTTTAATAAAAACGAAAATTAAAACAATAATACCGCGTGCCACATTTAGGCGAAAGTCGCATACACAGCCTGACTTGTAGCCATTCTTCTGTAGTAAGTAATCTTGTGGGTAAACGGTACCGTCCCTAGACACGCTTGGTTGTTTGAACTATAGATAGTAGGCGTCTCTATAGTAGCGCGCGGTTGACATCGATTTCTTGCTCTGTGGTATCAAACGGCTGAGATAAGGGATGATGAGATCAGTTACCAGCCATGAGAAATTTGGATGTAAATAAATAAATAAATATCGTTGAGACAACTCACACAACGTCATCTAATTCCACACTAAGCAGAGCTTGTACTATGGTAACCAGATAACTGATAGACATACTTATATATTTCTAAACTCATACATATTATAGATAAATAACACCCAGACACAGAATAAACCATCGTGCTCATCACACAAAGATTTATCCTGGGTGGGAATGGAACCCACGACCTCTTGCGTAGCAGTCGGATGCACTCCCACCGCGCCACAGAGGCAGTCATGTAAGTTGTTGATTATTTATCCGGGGTCCAAGCGACCTCAGATCCCATTGCTGACTAACCGTCCTTACAAGTTAAACTGGACCCCAAGCTCCAAAACCAGGTAGAGCTTGGGAGCAACTGGAAATACACAAATATATAGAGAGAGAGACAGATCCCGATTCAAAAGATAAAATAAAATAAAATAAATATCCATCAGCCTTATCCCCGAAGGGGTGGCAGAGGCATATTATATGCCCATTTTTCACCGTGTGGATTCCTGTCCCACGTCATAGGTGGTGAGCCCATTGCCGTGTTGAAATAGACAGACGCAGGTTGTGGCTACCTGCTGTTGAAATTTTCAAGCCGCCCATAAGGCCTTCAACCAGGCTTAACGACTGCCACTTTACTGGCAAACGGGACCAACGGCTTAACGTGCCTTCCGAAGCACGGAAGCGCTCGCAAATGTAAATGCCACAAAGTGGTCACCCATCCGAGGACCAGCCATAGTGAAAGTTGCGTAACTTAGTGATCGTTTACAGAACACTGAGACCGCGGGGCCACGAGCGCTTCTGATTCAAAAGATCGTTTCTTTTTCAAGCTATTGAAACTTGGAACGCTCTGCGCGTGTTTGCTTCCTCTTACAATCCAGGGTTCTTCAATCGGAGCGTGAAGAGGAATATCATTGGGCCGCCAACTTGAGGGACATCATCAGTCAGTCAGTAGGACATTGAGAGTGCCCCTCGATTTGATTGAGGTCGCCATGATTTACCATCATGCGGGCGGTGACAATTTGACGAGCTAAATAAAAAAAAATAAAAAGAACTACGGATTGCACTCCGAGAGTGTCGGCAGAAGTGAAAACTTAAACATTACGTTGTGCCTTTTTGAATGGTCAGGGGTCCTAGCTCTACCAGGAACTCAGACATAGAAGGTAAGTCTTGAACCGAGGTGTAGAAATGTCACAATCGGATGATCAGACCGGTCATTGACGAGTGACTGAAGAGGAGCCATGGCAACCTCTTCAATTAGATATCAGTGACGATTACCGAGCTTGGGTGAGTATGGGGAGTACACATCGAGAGAACATGGTTCGAGTAGACATAGAAAACTTCCTTGAAATTAAGTTATTAAAAAATAGAATGTTGGTGTGTCTACGGATCGGGTATGATTATCAGTAGCCACACTAATGTGACTGCGGATAATTAAAGAAAGCCGCGAGGTAGAAAGGGAGTAGGATATTACTTCTTCTCCTACACCGCTCCGGCGGTCTACTCTCCCTTCGTCTTACGAATTTTCGATCACGTCACGTGCCAATTTTAACATTTTTACCCCATCCCAAAAATTCACAACGCCGCTATAGAAGCTTTCAATACAAGAAAAAAAAACAGTCTAGTTACCTGAAACTAGACTGTTTTTTGTGTTTTTCTGTTACTGAGTTGCGCGGGAACAGTGCTCGCTGTATATTATTTTCTAAAACTAGTGCATTTATCTTGATTTATGTGCGGGAGTGGTGGTTTCTTGGAGATAAAAGTTGTAATAACGAGCTATGGTGATGAAATGTATGCAGTGAAATGCTATTTTCTATCTTGCCGCGTAAACTCCACTAAAAACCTCAGTATAAGAACCACCATTATACTGAGGGCAAGGACCAGGACCTAGGACTGAGGACTCGACATCGTCAAAGACTGGACAGGACTAAATTAGAAGATAAGATTAAAGAAATATGATATAAAAAATAAGATTTGACTAAAAGGTTTTCGTGACCAGGCCATAAAATAATTATTTAATAAAAATGACCTGCAACTCGGTGCAGGTGTTGCAGACAGCTGCGGACGCACGCCGCATCGCACGTCCAGTCCGAGTCGCGCGCGCCGCGACGGACTAGCGACCCCCTCTCTACGGGGTACACATAACCTGCGGGACCGCCACGCTCGCACACGTACCATAACCTGCGGCAAACCAACCCGGGGGACTCTAACTACTTAGCCGTTGCTGATAAAAAGCACTCGTGGCCCCGCGGACTCAGTGTTCTGTAAACCATCACTGCGTTATTCAACATTTGCTAAAGATGGTCCTCGAATGGGTGACCGCTTTGCATTTGCGAGCGTTTGTGCTTTGGTCCCGGTTGCCAGTAACATGGAAGTCGTTAAGTCAAGTTGAAGGCCTTATGGGCGGACTGAAAAATTTCAACAGCAGGTAGCCACGACCTGCGTCTGTCTTTTTCAACACGGCAATAGGCTCACCACCTATTACGTGACAAAGCTTCGTAAAAGAAACATGACTCGCGATTCATAACGCAATATCAGTGCCAATGTTGCTTTTCGATAGTGAAACCTGAGTAGATATGTGAAAAGATGCATGAAAGTAAATTGAATGCTGTGGAGATGCGATCAATGTTTATCAATCATTCCTTATCTCCGAAGAGGTGGCAGAGACATATTATACGCCTACCTTTCACCGTGTGTATTCCTGTCCCACGTAACAGGTGGTGAGTTCCATTAAAATAGACAGACGCAGGTTGTGGTGACCTGCTGTTGAAATTTTTCACCGCCCATAAGGTTTGAAACTTGACTTAACGATGGCAATCGGGATCAACGACTTAACGTATCTAAACGTACGCATAAACGTACTAAAGTAAATGGAATGGCCATAAAGCGATTTTCCACCCGAGGACCAGCCGTAGCGAAAATGTTTTTTTTTTGTTTTACTTTAATTTTTATTTTATTTACAGAATCCGGAGTCAGCGGACCACCAGCGTTTACAGAATAACTGGTTCGATGTGAAAAAAATACCTATTGTTGTCAAGGACTATCCAACACCAGTCAAAATTTCATAAATCCTACTAATATTATAAAAGCGAAAGTTTGTAAGTATGTATGGATGTTTGTTACTTTTTCACGCAAGATCTACTGAATGGATTTTGATGAAACTTCACAATAATGTAGGAAGCTTACACATCAGAAATTGAAAATGATAAATGAACACGTGAAACACGAAACGTGCATGTATGAAGCGATTAATGAATCTGCAGGAAGACTGGCGATCTGTCCTCTCTGACTACCTGTCAGTGATACAGCGAGAAGATAGTTAGTTAGTTAAAATTTAAAAAAAACAGGTTTAGGTGTGTGCCACGGAGTAGAAGTAAGCTAATTATGTATAGAGGTAAATACATACGAGTCTAACACGAGTAGAAGATGGTGAGACGCGTGCGCAGCGACGAAATGGCGCGCAGCGGAATGCGCGTGCGCGCCGCAGCGGTCCAGGCGCCGGCGGAACGCGCACAGAGCAGCGTACCGGCTGAGTACGCGGAGAGTGCCCTGTGCGTACATTGTGCTTTATAAGACGAGATTCAAAAGCATTTTAATGGGTGTAAAGGACAGCAGCAGAAAGCTCCCTCACAAGATCTCCGAAATCCAGGCGACCTCACCTACTAGCGGTGCACCTGCTGATTAACAAATAAGACAACAGACCCAGGTGCCTTACAGGCTTGGGTGTTCAAATTAAAGGCCAAACGATAGCAATCAAATTAAAAGTTCAATTCCCACCCAGAATAAAAATTTGGTTGATGAGCACGATGGTTTATTCTGTGTCTGGGTGTTATTTATCTATAATATGTATGTATTTAGAAATATATAAGTATGTTTATCAGTTATCTGGTTTCCATAGTACAAGTTCTGCTTAGTTTGGAATCAGATGGCGTTGTGTGAGTTGTCCCAACGATATTTATTTTTATTTTTTTTAAATAGGTCACAAACTTTATATCCAGATAAAGTTGAGAAGCAACTGGAATTCACTCAAACGAAAACGAAGAAATATCATAATTTAAAATTGATAACAATTCAAGAGGTTGCGCAGGATTTAAACCAGTACACCGTAACCACTCTACCAACCGCAACCACTTTAGTCCGCTAAGCTACCGTCCCCTGCCTTTCATTGTCGCCCTAGGAAATGTAAAAAAAATAACTATCTTCACGCTGTATCCATGACGGAGTAGTCAGAGTGGCCAGATCGCTAGACTTTGCGATCCATGCATACTACGTTTGCGTATCAGAATACTTTTGACCTTTTCGTTTTTGAACTTTCTACTCAAGCGGTCTTCATATATTCTTCGTCAATCATTCCTTTCTCAATTGTTGGACGTGTCCAAACCAACGATAGAATATTATTAGTTTCCAGCGGAGATCGGTAGCTTAAGAAACAAACGTAGTGACCCCGGATTCATCAAGAACGAGGGTTGAAACCCCGCTCGACCTCCTGAAAACTTTCCACATTCTACTTTATAATAAAACAAAAGTCCATTTATCAACTACCAGACCGTCAGATGTTACTGGCAATCTTGAGCCGTTGGAGATATTCAGAACGGTCGCCAGCTTAGCTGCACTGTACCGCATCTACCACGGTGAGCGTTCCGAGGTGCTCTTTCAACCAGTCCCACCCTCCCCCTTCCGTTCCCGAACATAACGGGCGGGGCAGAGATGTCATCCTCTCACTGTGGACACCATCTCGCCCAGAACGAAAAGATTACGTAGGTCCTTCTTATGTCGCACCATAAAAACATGGAACTCTCTGCCGGCGCACGCGTTTCCGTCCTCCTGCAATCCTGGGTCCTTTAGGAGAAGCGTGAAAATGCATATTTCTGGGCCGTCAAGTCGAGGGTCGCTATCGGAGCCCTGTGAGTCGAGATGGCGGCCCAAAATAAAGAGTCGTCGTCGTTGCTTACCATCCGTCACTTTTTCATTCTCTCAGTGTCAATCTCACCTGATAAAGTCCTTCCCTCATCTTGTCCAGCAGCGCGTTGAGCGCGGCCGCCACCCTGGCCGCGGCGGACCGCGCCGAGCCGAGCGCGTCCAGCTCCGCCTCCAGCGCGGGCTGCCACAGCTGCCACGTGCACGCGCGCTCTCCGCACGCCATGGAGGATGGGGGACCTACTGCCGCTGCGTAGTAGCCCTGAAGGTAAACGCATACATTTGAACTTGTGACCTAGGCCCGACAGAAGGAAGTATAGCATTCGGCGAAACGAGCGGATACAGTATGCTGAGCGGTTTACGAGTAACATCGGGAGTAGTTTAGTATGTGCTTTTAAACGTTTCTGCCATGCATATTACTGGAATGAAACTTAGCTCCATAGGTCCTATAGTATACTATTACCGTGGTGCTTCCCTTTTTCTGTAAGGATTTACACCTAGTTGCTTTCCAGGTCTCCCGCTTTGCAAAGGAGGGAAGAGGCGTTACGTTCTTTTTCCAACTTACTACTCCAACACATGCTAACTTCGACTGGGACATCACCGAGATCGAGCTCGGTGTAACTTTTGTAGTCTCGGTCATTGCTGTAGATCCTGGTTAACAGGAGTCACAGTAATAGGAACGTGGGTGGCTAAGTCTTAAAAAAAAATCCCGACAGAACCCAATGCTCAACGATCGATGGACCGTATAGACATTCTGAAACAGAAGGTCTCAGCTTGGAGCAAACAAACCCAACAATACTCGGAGAGAGTCAAAGGGTATCACCTAAATTGCCTGTTCGTGAGTGATCGGAGGAAGTTCTACAGGTTGGTGGAGAAACCCAGGGTAGGAACTGCAACTGAGCGTCTTAATGGACATGAACTTATAGTGTTTTGGCGCAACCTAACGACCTGTACAGCATGTGAAAGGGGTCTGGATGCAGATCATCGAGGAGTTGTGTGCGGACTTACCACTGATGGACTTTGCTACTCTAATGTGAGTTACACCAATGACACCCAAGTTTGGAAATTTAGTGAGTATGATATTATCTCATTTGCGTTATAGGTGGTGCCAATGCGTTACTGAATTGATGATGAACTGGTAAATATAATCATCTCGAATTAAAGTGGTTCAACTAACGTCACATGAAACACGACTCAGAACCATTTAAAATGGTTGTGAATCCCGTGTTGCAAGGTACAGAACAAATTTTTATTTAGATTATCTCTATAACTTGTAAAAATGAGGATAGGTACATTAAATATTATAGGTTTATAAAGGGCTGGCAGAGCGATTGCCGAACCTCTGGTGTTGCAAACGGCTACGGTGACCACTTTCTAACAGGTGGGTAGTACGCTCATCTACCACGTCAGTGGTATAAAAAATGTATAAATACATTGTATATTGTCGCTGTGTATAAAAAACTAACTATCACTAACTATCTTCACGCTGTATCCCTGACGGGGTAGTCAGAGAGGACAGATCGCTACGCTTCACGATCCATGCATACTTCTTTTGCTTCTTGCAAATTCATCAATCGCTTCATACACGCGCGTCTGGGTATCCGAGTACATTTGACTTTTCCGTTTTTGAGCAATCTGCTCACGTGGTCTTCATATGTAAGTCTCGGCCTACCCTGACTTCTTCTACCCTCTACTTTCGCACAATATATATTCTTCATCAATCGTTCCTCACTCATTCATATTAATAAAAGTTAATGTAAAATACTTTTGTTTTATTTCCATGCATTCTTTTGAGAAAAGCACTATACGCCTCGGCCGAAATGGCAATCGCCTGTCTCGTAGTAGTGAAGTCCTCGCCTGCTCGGCCTTTACACTCATACTCGACCTTTGCAATAATGTAGTATTTCACTTTAAAAATGAGGAGCGTAGGTACATTAAATATTGTATTGTAGATCTGATAGAGTACTGACCGCCTGAGCGCTGGTGTAGTGTAGCAGCGCCATGGGGTGCGTCAGCGGCACCCGCGGCGAGTAGGCGGCGGCGCTGCAGCCCGCCACGCGCGCGCCCAGCATCAGCTTGGCCTCCCCCTCCCCCGCGCCCACGCGGACCATCACCCACGCCGCTCCCTCCACGATGGCCAGGCGACGGTCCGAACTGCTCTGGGGTGAGCTGCCTAGGAATACATACATACATAGATATCATAGAATAAATACTGACATGCAAAAAACACTTGTATAGTATAATTTTGATTTCGGTACTTGTTTTAATCAAAACCTGCGTGTGTTATGACAGGCATGAAACTAAGTTAAGATGAAATTCGAAATTTGTGCGACGTAACTGTGGTCGACTGAATTCGTAACGAAGTAATACGCAATATGTCAGGTTTGAATGAAAGTGTCAGCGTTACGCTGGAAAACGGCGTGCTCCGTTGGTTTGGACCCGGTCCGGCGAATTAGTGAGGAACGATTGAAAGTCGAGGGTAGACGGAGTCAGGGTAGGCCAAGACTTACATATGAAGACCACGTGAGCAAATTGCTCAAAAACCCAAACGTCAAAAACCCAGACGTGCATGTATGATGAATCTGCAGTAAGCGAAAGAAGTAAGCATGGATCGCGAAACCGGGCTATATGTCATCTCTGATTAGTCCGTCTGGGATACAGCGTGAAGAAAGTTAGTTTTTTTTAAATTTAGTTTTAATCAATCACAGTTTTAATGAAAATGAAATTTGAATTTTGCATCATTACTAATCTGCCTGATTTGTTGGACTCCTTGGGTAGTAACATCATAATTCATAACTTATATTACTTCTGAATAACTTGGCAATCTAATGGTAAAAGAATTGTTAAAATCGGTTCGAAGTTTATAGACTACAAACAAATCTCTTCACCTTTATAACATCAATTTACATGAAAAAAACAGCTCCATAGCGTGGTGTACGTTGAAAGTTTGAAACTATGCCAATAGCTAGTAGTACTACTCACAAATGAGATGCAAAAGGAATTACAAATAGTGTCGTTTACGATCCCAAAAAAATATAGTTAAACTAGCTGATCCTGCAAACGTTCTTTTGGAAAAAGAAAGATAAAATAAATACAGATTAACAGATTCTAAAACCTACAGAATACGCAAAAAAATACATAAGAATCGGTCAAGCCGTTTCGGAATAGTGTGTCTCCGACCACTATGACACGAAAATTTGATATACAAACTAGCTGACCCGCCCGACTTCACCCGTTTAACCTCGTCGTTTATTAATTTTATAATAATGTACCTATATGAACATTTTCCAAATTATTTGATTACTACTCTACAGTACGCCCGCACGGCCCGGTCGAATTATGGTTACACAAAATTAATTGAACGCACTTTCAGTACGTAACTTTGTAAAAAACCGGGGTTCTGTCTAGTCAGACTAGTTTACCACCCTAACACTACCCCCACGGTGGTTTGCTCCAAAGTGCCAAAAAGAAATTTGTCCTATTTGGATTTGCCTAAGCCTTTAACTCGACAATTAATGACGAGGGCGTTTTTCCGCCTAGTATCCTCTGGTGTAGAACTTACTCAAGAGAGAACTTCTTGGGTCTTACCTTCTTACCGGGATCCACGAAGCCCGGTTGTTGCAGCAAGACATGACCATACCAGCGAAGGCGACACTCTTGCAACTTATCTGCTATGTCACGGACGTGAAGGCTGCCGCGAATGTGAGAGTTCCTCACGCGATCTACCCGCGTGACTCTACACATCTACCGCAGCATCGTCATTTCCGTGACACGCAGCTCCTGCTTGTATCACTCTAATATTGGCCACGTCTCACTGTCATGTAAAAGTACAGGGCAGCGAGTCTACTATTGACAAGCCGTAGAATAGAATCGATGTTTTTAGCTGTCAAAATGTTAGTAGACTATTAAAAATGCAACTGACTAGCGGCCACTGGCGTGGTACGTGTTAGTAGAACTCATCCGCCGACCGATAGAAGTCTATTGGAGTACGATTGTAATAGTAAACTACGAAAAAAAGTCAAAATTGTACCAGTGGCTATCTATTGAGCTACGATTACGATTGTTTTCTGACGCGTTTGAAATAGTAAACTTGGCCCCCCGATCAAATGATGATTTTATAGATCTGTCCCTTCAACCGGATTGGCATTTTTTAGGGATGATTTTAAGTGGCAGGAGATGACACCAGTCGATTTCACTCAATTTTACTCAGCAAGAGGTCTGGCGGAGATTCAGACCCTCGACTTTTATAATTCGAATGGGTCAGTCGGTATACGTGCTGTAGTACTGAAGCAGTATAGTCCCGAGTTATGTTCGGTACTAACGCGTCTTTTCTGACCTCCATATTTCATAAAACAAGTCCCAGCATTACGAACCACCACACACGTCAAATCCAGTGCTCAAAAAAGGACCCGTCCAATTACAGGACTATAGCCGAAGCGTTCTTCTTGGGTACCTGACACACTGCTGGGCGATGGCTATCGAGAGTAAAGGAGAGGCTCTAGCAATGAATTTCGATATTTGTAAGGTCCTTGACCGGATCTTTCACCGTGCTTTATCCTAAGGACTGTCTGAGGGCTTGTGGATGGGTATTCAGCTTTCTCTCCAATAGCAGCATTCGGCAAACCGCTTTATAGATATTGATTTGAGGCATTTTGCTTTATAGCCGTTTTAAATGTTAGTAATTTTGCTTCGTAGTCATATAGCTGTTTAGGAGTAATCCTTCAAAGTAGTTTTGCGGCGTAGGCATTGTGATCGTAAAGGTAGGCACCGTGTTGACCCTAACCCTGTTTTTATTGCATATCAGTGACAATTATCAATTAACGGTAACTATTGTAGATGACGTTACAGGTGGCACTTATTATGTGGGTCGCACTAAGAAAACGGAAAAAATATTGAACAACTTGTCTGAAATTGAGGCTACTCTCATAAGAGTGTTTGATTGGTAGACTAAACAAAAAAAGTTCCCTTTAACTGTATCGGCCTAATTCTAGGGCACAGCTGTAAATCTCCAATTATCTGAATAGTGACGTCCAGTTCCGTAATCTGTTTAAATACGGAACGTATCATAAAGTCAAGTTGGAGTGCATTTTTTTTTCTAAGTCTAGGAATAATTGAATCTTAAATTAGAACGCAGCAAGGACACAGCGATACACTCATTGGTGGAGTGCTCAGCGAGAGCGCGGCAGCGTCAAGGCCTTGTGGCGAGTCTGGAGGTAAATATTCTCTCGTTGGGAACCATGGTGCGAGCCAAGGTCTTGGGACGCCGCTGTCTTTCTGCGAGCAATTCATGCTCGCGAAGGAGGCAGGTACCGTGAGGTTTTAGTCGGTTCGAGTCCCGCATGACACATACGACGGCATTTCCACATGTTATAATAAGGTCCCGTATTGAGTACAGAAAAAAATGGTCTGGTTTTTTTAATACTATGTAGTAATAATGATAGTGAAATAACTTCGCATCATAAAATGAATTTAGTAAGACGTCAATCCAATGAAACGGCCTAACAATATTGTACCCACTCTCAAATTATTTCATATGAAACTTGTTGTTCAAAGGAGTCAGGTGAATGTTTTATTGGGTTAGCGCTGGGAATTCGGGAATGCTTAAAATATTTGCGGCGTTATCGGCTTGTCGAGTTATCGAGGAATTCCAACCAGAGATATGATATCGTTTGGAATTCGTAAACAGTGTTGATTCAACATTATTGTTTTTTGACTGTTTATTTTTAAATTTGATTGAGTTCTTGTATTATTGTATTTGTACTTTTTGTATTTTGAGAAAGAATAAATAGTTATTTTAGGGTGCCGTGTCGACTGTGCTTTACACCACAAGACTGAAGTAAAATTTCTTTAGCGCCATCGGTTATGAGAAAAGAAAAAAAGAAAATGTGTGCTCGCACCTGTCTCTCTCTAGCCTCTACAGTAAAATACGAAACAAAAATCTCTCTTTCTATCTACCCTAACTTTTTTATATCACCCTCTCGACTTTCTTTCACCTCGCTCGATCACACTTTTCATAACACCTTCAACAGCTTGCTTCCCAAGTCAAGCGTGCGTAAAGTAGTTTTTTTGACACATGTATGCATGAAATACTGTCATTATTTCGAAAAAAATAATACGCGAAGTACGAGGGCGGCACTGAAAATTTCGGGAATCAAGGAAGTGACACAACATTACTATTTAAAAATGTATTTATTGCTTTTCGAAGTATTCTCCGCGAAATTTGACACATTTTTCCATACGATGGAACCAATCATTGAAGCAACCATTCCATTCGGAAGTTGGGGTATCCAAAATGGCCGTTTTGTAGTCTTTACGGAGTTCAGAAGCGACCTGTGGCAAACAAATGCTAGCATACCATTCTGCATTAATCGTTCTTTGTCCCTCAAGAGGAATAGTCGCAACATGTCCGGTTTTGGAGACAAACGTGGACACCATTTTTTTTGCAACACTCCGTGAACGAACAATTTTTGTTGGCTTTAACTCATTTTCGAACACCCAAACTCGTTACTGGTTTTTTGTTTCGGGTTCGTACGCGTATATCCAGGATTCGTCACCCGATACGATGTTGTATACAGCATTTTAGGATCCTGCGTGGAATCTTTCGAGAGTTCTGACGCACCAAGTAACGCGAGCCGCTTTTTGCTCTTCACAGAGCAAATGCGGTATCCATCGGAAAAACAACTTTTTTACACCTAATTGTTCATGCAAGATTATTTGTATTTGACTCATGCCAATGTCTAAAGTTGCCTGAATTTCGCGGTATGTCACATGTCGATCTTCTTCAGCAAACCAGCGATAAATTGTGGTTTTGGATGGGGCTTCATCACCAAATGCAGAAATCATCCGGTCAACACACTGTTTTTGTGTTAAACCACTTCGAAAGTCATAATAAATCATTGCTCTTGAATTTTCTCGAGTCAATTCCATTTTCTCAACGACTAAACAAGTTTGACAAAACCTTGTGACAAGACCGAGAATTTTTTTTTTAAATAAATGGTATTCGATTTTTAAAACCAAGGAGTTTTCAATTAAAAAGATTTTAATATGACAGGAACAGTGGAAATGTTCCATTCCCGATACTTTTAGTGCAGCCCTCGTATAACGAAGCACTTTGACACATTTTTATGTCTCAGAATCCACATCATACATAAAACAAGATAAATGCACTTATTTTAGAAAATTATTGACTGAGGAGGCGAGCGTAGCGAGCCGACGAAAATCTCCGTTTTAACTCAACTGGTACGGGAAAAATATATAATGATGTCCGTCCGTCCATTCAGTCTACAGGTCGTATTTTTCGTCGGATTTGCATGCAACTTGGCATGGACAATCCTTGATGTAGACAACAACTTTTAGTGAGTGGTTTTTTTTCAGGGGAGGGGTAATGGTCCCGTAGTGGTTGGCAAGAGCGCTCAAAACGAAAAAAAGCAATTTTGATTTTTTTTAAATCGATAAAAAAAATTAATAAAATTTAAAAAAAAATCCCTGAAGTCCACGGTTCACAGAACCACTGGTATACTTACAGCATAGATTATATGTTTATCTAAGACTTGCGTAAAAGAAATCCAATCAATCTAATAACCGCAGCACGCCGTTTCATCCAACATTGCTGGAGCGTTGTAATCATGCTTGTAATGTTCCAAATTCAAAATACGCTCCAGCAATGAATTTCATTTCCTTTGTCCGTAAATGCGATACTTCGCATGTTCTTTTATCGAAATAAGGAAAGTATTTCCATGCATGTTTGAGAAAATAAAATATAGTACCCTTTCCATCTAAAATAGGCTCTTTTGCAAATAACGTGTAACAACATGTGAGAACCAGATGTGTGGGAGTACGCCACGTGGAGAGCGCCGCGGCGCCGCCCGCGCGAGCCACGAGTTGTGGAAGTTTTAATTAAAAGGAAATTTCCGTCACCGATGAAACCACAGCGCTTTGGAGACAGATTGCTGAAGGCATTCTATTTTGTTTTACAAATTGAGTTTACTGAATACTCTATCGTTTAGTGTTTTTAGGGTTCCGTACCTCAAAAGGAAAAAACGTAACCTTATAGGATCACTTTGTTGTGCCTCCGTCTATCTGTCTGTCACGACCCTTTCTGTCCTTTTCCTCAAGAACGCATGAAGTTATTATTTATTTATTTATTTATCTATCACGCCTTATCCCCGAAGGAGTGGCAGAGAGAGAGATATGCCCACTGCCGTGTCGAAATAGACAGACGCAGTTGTAAGGTAGCAAGCTGAAATTTATATTATACTTAAGTCTACCTGTCTCTTGGAGCTGTGAAAAAATCCAACTTCTAAGTCCACGCGATCAAAAGATTTAGCCGTTTATGCCACAAATTTCAACACTTGCAAGGGAATCAAAACCTACAGCGTAAGTATTTTCCGTGAATTCAAAATCTTGAAATTTAGTACTAGGCAACATCTAATAGCACATATAAAGGAAAACCTCCAAAATATCGTCTTATAGTCACTTACTGCCGATTACAACTTAATCTATTACATTGTATTTATTAAGCCGAGTCCGCTGCAACGTGTTTTTGTGTTACGTGTACTAAGATGTTTTACGAACATGTTAGTGGCATGGTCTAACAGTTTAGCTAGGAAAAATACCCTAACATGTTTACCGCGATGAAAATGACAATAACATTATTCTATTTATTCATGTAGGTCACAAAATAACACTTGGGAACGTCAAGATTATTGCTTCTACATTTACTGTCAGATTCGCAAAGCAATAGGTAAAGTCTGAGGAAGAACCTGGCAATCAAACTTATGGCCACTCTTTTTAAAACGCCATAAATTACATTAATTGAATGGATAACATGTAAGGAACACGAAAAAACGTTGCAGCGGACCCGGGGCCGAGTCTACTATTGACAAGCCGGAATCGCTGTTTTAAGCTGTCAAAATGTTAGTAGGCTATAAAAAATGCAACTGAATCGCGACCACTGGCGCGGTACGTGTTAGTAGAACTCATCGGCCGACCGATAGAAGTCTATTGGAGTACGATTGTAATAGTAGAATACGAAAAACTTTTAAAATTGTACCGGTGGCTTTCTATTGAGCAATGATTAAGATTCATTTTCGACATGATTGATTGATATATTCTTTATTGTAACACCAAATTACATTTAAACATAAAGATAATATGATAACAATTGGTTTTACAATTGGTCGAGCGCACGGACCAGGTTAAATACCTGGGATCTGTTTTTCACACGTCCAGTGACATCGATTGCGATGTCAAGTCACGCATTGCTGCCGCGTGGGCCAAATGGCGGGAGATGACCGGTGTCATTTGTGACCCTAAAATGCCGATCCGGTTGAAGGGACAGGTCTACAAAACCATTATTAGACCTGTCCTTTTACATGGCAGTGAGACGTGGCCGATATTGGAGCGACACAAGCAGGAGCTGCGTGTCACGGAAATGAAGATGCTGCGGTGGATGTGTGGAGTCACGCGGGTGGACCGCGTGAGGAACTCTCGCATCCGCGGCAGCCTTCACGTCCGTGACATTGCAGACAAGTTGCAAGAGTGTCGCCTTCGTTGGTATGGTCACGTCTTGCGGCAACCGCCGGGCTACGTAGGTAACAAATGTCTGGCCATGTCAGCCACGCCGAGTCCCGGTAAGAGGGGAAGACCCAAGAAGTGCTGGCTTGACGTCGTAAGGGATGACATGCGTGCCAATGGTCTCACTACAGGGGATGCCGACGACCGTGCGAAGTGGAGAAGAAAATGTAGGCAAGCGGACCCCGGGCGTCGCGAGACGCAACTGGGACTGACGCTCGGTTGATGATGATGGTTTTACAATTGGTATGATTGAAATAGCAGATTCGGCCTGGCCTTACGTTTTTATGTTGTCAGTAATGCAGAGGCTTACGCGGTAAATTCGACAAGTGCGGACGCGTGCTGTATATTATTTTCTAAAACTAGTGCTTTTTAGCTTGTTTTATGTGCGGAGTGGCGGTTTCTTTGACATAAAAGGTGTCTTAACGTGCTATAGCGATAGACAATGATATATATGCAGTTAAATGCTATTTTAAATTTTGCCGCGTAAATCCACTGAAAACCTCAGTTTAACCACCACCATTATACTAGGGTAAGACTGACCTTGACTTAAGACTAGACTTGACTAAGACGTAGAGGACTGGGACATTTTAGTTAGTGAGAAAGAAGATTGAAAACAGGTCCTAGTAACCAGGCCATAAAATAATTACGACGTGTCAGTAATGCAGTGGATCTCACCCCTCTCCAGGTAGCAGTAGCCGTAGGGCTGCGCTCGCGCCGCGGCCCGCGCGCACAGCACCCTGGCGCCCCCGCCCGCCCGCGCGCCCGCGCAGCGCGCCACCAGCTCCACCCAGCGCTCCACCACCTTGTCTCTGCGGACCGAGCGGGGCACGGAGTAAGGGCCACCGCAGACTCACTACTCTTAGCATCCACATTTTTACATTTACCTTTTATTTTTTTATTTACATTCGTATGTATTTAGCTTCTAAAAAGTGACATTATAAAACTGAGGTACCACAATTTACTTTAAGTATTGCGTGTAAAAGTTACAATAGCATTGATAGCAACACACTAAATAAGCCCGACTAGAGGGATTTCGACTTATTTCTTTAAAAAAAAAACCGTATTTCACCATGTCTTTTTTCTTAATTAGGACTAATCCCACCCCCATTCCCATTACTGTGACTCCTGTCAACCAGCATCTACAGCAATGACCGAGACCACAAAAGTTACACCGAGCTCGATCTCGATAAAGTCCCAGGAGAAGTTAGCATGTCTTGGAACCCGCAACGAAATTAATCAGAAGATAGTTTGAATAAGTTGGAAAACGAACGTAATGCCTCTTCTCTCCTTTGCAAAGCGGGAAACCTGGAAAGCAACTAGGTGTAAATCCTTATAGAAAAAGAGAAGCACCACGGTAATAATATACTACGGGTCCTATGTGAGCTATGTTTGATTCCAGTAATATATATGGCAGAAACGTTTAATTCACCATGTCTTGATTAACCTGCATAAGTATCCTGATGGTGTTAAAAACTCCTCCCACTTGTCGGCCTCTTTACCAGAAAGCCGTATTCGCCCATAGCCGACTGGTCCGTCTTGTAGCCGACAGTCATCGCCTGCGTTCAACACTGGCAGGGCATCCAGAGTTACCAGGTATTCTAGAGAGCGGGATCGCATCTGTGATGATAACATAAAAACTTATTTCAGTGCTGACCAGACTATTCTACACTCCTAATTCATCGAAACTACCTAGAAATAAGCCAGCCACATACATACATATCGTCACGCCTGTCTCCCATCGGGGTAGGCAGAGACTGTGGCTTTCCACTTGCTACGATCCTGGCATACAACTTTCGCTTCTTCCACTTTCATAAGTGTTTTCACACACACAGGCCGGTTAAGGGTACTCTTGACCTGACCTTTTTCCAAAATGTCTCCTATTTATATGTCATGTACGTCGAGGTCGCCCCTTACCAGTTTGCCTATTCACTCTCTTCTGATAAATCTGTTTTGTTAGTCTACTTTCATACATTCTCTCCACGTGTCCGAACCATCTAAGCATACCTTTTTCACATACAAGAGACCAAACAATACAAATATAAAAGCTAAAGCACCGCTTTTCATGCTATTTTCACGAATGAATAGAGTGGATCTTGAGCAAGATTTTAGTATATAATTTGTTAAGTTTTGGTTAACATTGGCTATAATATAACGATATTTGTTGGCAAAATTAAGCTGTATGGGAACTAACGCTACCTACCCTTTGAGAATAACAAAATATTGTATTGTGGAATGGTGTATCTTATATATAGGACTACAGAAATAACAGCGATGTTATATATCTATATCTTAAGGATAATATACTAGCTTAATATAACACTGTGGAAAATTCATACTGGAAAATTTTACCACGCAGGCAAAGCTGAAGGGCATCCCTAGTATATAAGTTAAAAGTAGTCTATTGCACGTTTCCCGAACTTTTAATGCAGTTGAAGTTGCGTGCCAGTCAGTTCGAAGTTTGTGTTTAAATAGTTTGGAATTTAGTTTAATCTGCGAGACCATCTATTTGGATTAGCAGGAACAAATACCTAGTGCTAGTTCTTAGACTATAAAGTTCTGCCTTAATACATTGAACGAGGAAATCCTAATACAATGTGGTAAATTTAGGTTGTGAAGTACCCTTTTTCTAGTAAAGTACTTTTTAGTGGGTAACTAAACCGGTGTATTTGGGATTTTTTTACATAAGGCAACACAGCGCCATCCAAAATAAACGTCTAATAATATTAATATAATATAATAAACACAAGTATTAAACACTAGTTGACACCCCAGCTTCGCCCGTGACATACTTTGAATTCCCGTCGCAAATACCCGTCGCTTATAAATTCTACAAAAATGCTGGAAAATTTCCCCCATTTGTCGACTTTTATGATTACTACTCTGCTCTCCAGGGTAGTAGCATGATGATTTATAGCCTATAGCCTTCCTCGATAAATGGGCAATCTAACACAAAAAGAATTTCTCGACCATCGATCAAATCCGATCATTAGTTCCTGAGATTAGCGCGTTCAACCAAACAAACTCTTTAGCTTTATAATATTAGTATAGATAATAACATTAAATTTCCGAAACCATCATCACTTAATATTTATTTAAATCGTCCTAGATCAGTACGCATACACTATGACTGCACCATCAAACCATTCCATAGACAAACTCACACTCAGATAAAGAAAGTTGAATAGACAGGAGCACTCTGCTACTTTATTGATGGAGACGAAAGCTTAATGCAGCGTTATAGGTGCTACATTCTAATAAAACAGTCCTCAAATCAAAACACGTCTGGGTATCCGAGTACAGTACTCTGGTCACGTGGTCTTCATATGTCTCGGCCTGTCCTAACTCCTTCTACCCTCTACTTTCGCACAATATATATTCTTCGTCAATCGTTGCTCACTCATTCATTGAACTACATCCGTTCCCCCATGTTGTGGACTGTTACCTCTTAAAAACAATCATGTCAATATCCTTGAGAAGAAGGGTAGGTAGAGGCGAATTACACACCCAGAATTCGTCAGTAGTTTTTTTTCGCTTACCTTTTTGCCTCGATGCAAAGCTATAAGATGGCAACATCTGAACCGAGGATCTCTCTGTCCGGCACCATCCACTATTCTCTGCACAAGATTCTCGATCGCGCTTTCTAGTTCTGTTGATATTCGTCCTAAAACAAACAAACGTACATTTTGAATCAATGATTAACCAAAATTATCATCATATCAAGTGCTTTCCGAAAGATGGGGTTGGGTGCTTTTGGTTTTACGCTTGCCAGGCGAGATGGTATAGCGTTTGAGGGTATGACAGTAATCATCAGGTAGACGTTTCTTGCTTTTTCAACAACTTTTAAAAGAAAAGGCAGAGACTTGTAGTGGTTTAGTCATTAATGCTAGCAGTTTAATTTAGTAACCATGTGTATTAAGCGTAGATAGCTGGAGATGGAACAAATAAAAAATGTATGAATTTGTAGTATAAGTAAAGTATATAAAATAGGGTGACATGCTGGTTTTGTGATCAAAACCCTTTTTTTTTCGTGTGAATATCCTCATGGATGCTATCACTGCTATGCTAGCACTCCTCCCGACTAAGACCACACCTATCCCTTCCATCTATCGGATGGACGGGTCCCGGGTGATCCCTCGGAAGGATGGTTTAGGGGGTATTTGGGTGTTATCCTGTGTCTTTTGGGGGTTCAAGTGTTATCTTACTTCTTTGGGGTATCGGGTTTTATACCACTTCCTTGAGGAGGTAAAGGGTGTTCATGTAGGTCTCATGCCACGCCACCGACCGGGACCTGCTTCTGTAAGAACGTCGAGCAGCCGTCCCGCCGTACTCAGACCCCCGGTCATGGAGGACGTCTTGGCCCAAGGTAAGTCTGCGGCGTCCTCGCCGAAGATTGCGAAACTAACTCGAGAAGAAGAGTTGTCTTGTGATCAAATCTTTATTAGAAAAAAAGTTTAAAGAAAAGTTGGCAGTTTCAAGTGTATTGTGCTTTAATTTTTTTCGTTTAAGTAGTATAGCCTAGACAAGAATACACCAGACTACCTACCTTTTTGATCTTCTTCCCATAGAGTATCTACATAGACGTTGAGTGTCCGGAGCTGGTTAATTGAAAACCGGAGTCCGGAGGCAGGCAGACGTAACTCTCCCCCCGGCGTTTCACTCGTCATTCCTGAAATTCCTGATCCCATTGCTGTTGAAAAATAAAATAAAAAAGATCATTTGGTTAACGATACTTTAGATAAACAAGTCTCTGGGCATAGAGAAGCTGAAGAATCAGGAACGTAAGAGGATACTTAAAATGTCGTAACATAGATTTGTGGATGATGTAATCCTCATCCTGTAAATCATAGATCAAACCAAACTTGGCCCCTATAGTGATATACTATACGAAGGTTTTTATCAATTGAATCTTTCGACCAGCTCATTGTCAGAAATGTGCCTATGGGAGATGCGCGCCACCTGCATCGTTGCCTAGTCCGTTTGCTCAGCAAGTGTACCGCTAGCAGCCATGTCACATGTGCCCCGGAGATCATAAGGGGATTACCTCGCTCAAATCCCAAAAACAAGGTAAGTTTAAAGAAGATTGCAGATGAATCCGTTTATGCGTTTCCCTTATAAAAAATATATGGTATATTTAAGGTCATCACAAATACATTGTATTGTTTAAAATTTTAATAAACTTCCCAAAAATTTGATAAAAAATCTTATTAAATAGGTCCTTTTTCAACCTAAATTGTAAATTTTCTCTGTAACGGCTAAATAGTTAGGCATGAATTTTGTATCAAAAAATATGTACCGACGTATTTCATAATTTGTATTGTTTATTTTTCTTATTTCTTTTAAAATTTTTAAATTATGAATAAAAACCCGAAACCTCACCAGGACCCCGCTTGAAGCACCCTCGCTAAGGCCTGTGACGCGTACTCGGGACGCGTTACTTCAGTGTCTCGATGACTCTTGTGACGGGTGGACTATACGCGCGTTATTTTTTCCAAATAAAATCTAAAAGTCCACGTTTTGAATGTTTTATGAATGAAATCTTGTTGTAAATAGTACAAATATAATAAATTCGTAAAACAACATTAGTAATTAAGTTTGTAAATATATTTAAAGTAGTTTGTAATTTCGTTTTCTTTTTCAACCGATCATAGAGTAAGCCTGACTATGCCTAAATATAAGAATAAAAGTAAGGTGAAGCGTGGCCGAGCTCTCCAAAACTATTGGAGTACCTACCCTATTGAGTACATTATTTCTATTATTTTTTTTATCGTTTTAAGCTATCTTGAGAATTTCGAATGACGGAGGATGGAGACCTTGGTGACTGATGATGTCACCTACCTGATGGTGGACTACGAAGGTGGGTATACGAACCCAGTGCCGACGCTACGTAGAACCATCGTGGTTGTACTCATTTGAAAGGTCTCATGGCGACCTTGGTGACTGATGATGTCACCTACCTGATGGTGGACTACGAAAGTGGGTAATAGAAATCCGCCATATATATATACAGGTAATAAAGAACAAGGAAGACCGGAAAAAGGTACATAACTTACAAAAACCAGAAGATGAAAATATGTGCGTACTTCAAGAAGAAAGCCTACATGCACCACCTTCACCAACACTTATCCCAATAAATGACCAACCGACCTGTTCACGATATTTAAATTTCAGTGACTTTTAACGGGAAGAGTTTGAGATTTTGTCATTATTATACAATTAATTAATAATTATAATTGTAATAATTGCTTGACAGTGATAAAGAAAATAAAGGTGATTATTTATAGCTTATTGTTTATTTTGCTAATAACCCTAACTATTTCTGTTACTGAGATCCAATAAGCACTTACCTGGTCACCATCAGACCTTCAGAATGTATCATGTAGTAGCACTAGTGCTCAATTAGATAAATGTTGAAAGCTAGGTCATCCTTACTATTTCTGTTACTGAGAACCAATAAGCACTTACTTAGTCATCATCAGACCTTCAGAATGTACCATGTAGTATCACCAGTGCTGAATTAGATAAATGTTGAAAGCTAGGTCATCCTTACTATTTCTGTTACTGAGAACCAATAAGCACTTACTTAGTCATCATCAGACCTTCAGAATGTACCATGTAGTGGCATCAGTGCTCAATTAGATAAATTTTGAAAGCTAGGTCAACCTAACTATTTCCGTTACTGAGAACCAATAAGCACTTACCTGGTCATCATCAGACCTTCATTATGTATCATTTATTAGAATGAAAGCTATGTCAGCAGGCATATTGCATCGTGTAGTTAAAAATAAATTATGATGTAGACAAATAAATATAAAATATAAACTTTGATAGACTAGAAAAAGACAAGACTACAAAAACCAGACGAACAAAATTTATTAGATCTCTCAGAGAGCAAATGTAATAGGCAAAAACGATGACAACTCTGCGACACATCTGTGTTGTTGTATAATCTTCAGTTCGTTTTTAATAGGCAAAAACGATGACAACTCTGCGACACCAAAAACTATGACAACTCTGCGACACATCTGTGTTGTATAATCTTCAGTTCGTTTTTAATAGGCAAAAACGATGACAACTCTGCGACACCAAAAACTATGACAACTCTGCGACACATCTGTGTTGTTGTATAATCTTCAGTTCGTTTTTTTTGTAGTACGGTCGTTGGTCGGTATGTGGCGCCAAAAAACAAATAAATAAATAAATAAATAAAATAAAATAAAAATATCTTTATTTTGCATAGACCATTTTAACGGCGCTTACAAAATGTCATACACTATTTAAAATATTTAAAGCGACCACCGGTTCGGAACGCGGCCCACCTGAGAAGAACCGGCAAGAAACTTAGGAAGGCTTTTTTTTTTGATGGCCTATTTACAATTTAATATTATTTCATTTTCCCAGCAGATCATTTCCAGGCGTCCCTGTCCTGCAAATAGTCTGTAACGGAGTAAAAACCTTTTTCACAAAGCTTGTTTTTAATAAACTTTTTAAATTTATTTAAAGGTAAATTTCTCAGGTCACAGGGAAGCTTGTTGTAAAAGCGTATACAGTTACCCTGGAAAGAATCGCCAATCTTATGTAGTCGACTGTGGTGGACTGAAAGATTATTTTTATTTCTAGTGTTTATATTATGTTTATCACAGAGTTTAGAAAACTGTGATAGATTTTTCTGGACATACATAAGATTGGCAAAAATGTATTGTGATGGTACGGTTAGAATATTCACTTCTTTGAATTTTTCTCGGAGAGAAACTCTAGGGCCCAAATTATAAATAGCGCGTACAGCCCGCTTTTGTAGAACAAAAATAATACTAGTACAGGGATCAAATCTTCAAGGTCAACGGGCAAAGTAATGGCCTTAATGGGCCATCCGACAGTAACATGACCCAGTGTTTTATCATCTGCCTTACAATAAATATTGCCGAATGCCAACATCTCAGTGATAACAGAAGAAAGGTAGGTGACAAAACCGATCATCGCACAGGAATAACATGAGCAGCTACATTATTGAAGTAAACCCCTAATGCAACCCAACCCAAATTATGAAAGAGGGGTGTGAAAGTAAGGGTCTCCACATGAATGCAAGTAAAACTAAGGTTCTAGTATTTGAAAGAGGTGACGTAAGAACTAAATGCGAGATTAGGGTAAACCAGGAACGTCTAGAGCAAGTGAATGAAATTGTGTATTTAGGAAGTATGTTTAGCGCGGATGGAAGATGTGATTCGGATGTAGAACGGCGAGTAGCTGCCGGAAACAAAGTTAACGGTGCTTTGTCCCAGTTAGTAAAGCGACAAAGCATCGTAAAAGAAGCACGAATGGCGATTCATAACGCAGTGCTAGTGCCAACTTTGCTTTACGGTAGTGAAACCTGGGTATGTCAGCAGATGCATGAAAGTAAATTGAATGCTGTGGAGATGCGATCACTTCGAAAATTGTGCGGCGTTACCTTGGCCGACCGAATACGTAACGAAGTGATACGCAATATGGCAGGTTTGAATGAAAGTGTCAGCGTTAAGCTGGAAAAGGGCGTGCTCCGTTGGTTTGGACACGTCCAACGAATGAGTGAGGAACGATTGACGAAGAATATATATTGTTCAAAAGTAGAGGGTAGAAGGAGTCAGGGAAGGCCGAGACTTACATATGAAGACCACGTGAGCAGATTGCTCAAAAACGGAAAGGTCAAAAGTACTCGGATACCCAGACGTGCGTGTATGAAGCGATTGATGAATCTCGAAGAAGCGAAAGAAGTATGCATGGATCGCGAAGCCTGGCGATCTGTCCTCTCTGACTACCCCGTCAGGGATACAGCGTGAAGATAGTTAGTTAGTTAGTTAGTTAGTTAGCAACCCAACCCAGAAAGTTCTTGCTAAGCGCTTTACTCAACCGCCTTTGATGTTTCAGAATCGTATTTATCTGTTCTCGGATTATAGGATTTATCATCATTCATGCCTTAATCCCCGATGTGGAGACAGGTCATTTATGTCAGTCTATTGCTGTGTTGAAATAGACAGACGCAGAATGTGACGACCTACAGCTGAAATTTTTCAAACCGCCCATAAGGCCTTAAACTTGGCTTAACGACTGATAGGATATATATAATAAGTATATTAGTTAAATATAACTTTAAACAATCTTGTCCTAAGCGAAAATCGATTTACGCTAATAACATACGGAGTGTAATCACAATCGATTGTGTAACCCGATTACACGGTCTGCGCAAACGCACAATGTACTCGTACTAACCACGAGAACAAAATGGCGACGATAGTCTCGCTTCCGGCGGAAGAGCATTATATGTCGCCGGTCATGCGCACAGGTGACCGTGGCCACTGATATCTAAAACTGTTTACATGATTTGTGTTGAATCTGTCATGTGATTGTCATCGTTTACACTAATTTGTACCTAGAGGCAAAGAAGCACACGGTACACCTGGGGACTGAGTCTACTATTGACAAGCCGTAGAATAGAACCAGAATCGCTGTTTCTAGCTGTCAAAATGTTAGTAGACTATCAAAATGCAACTGACTAGCGGCCACTGGCGCGGTGCGTGCTAGTAGAATTCTATTGACCGACCGATAGAAGTCTATTGAAATACGATTGTAGTAGACTACGATAAACTATCAAAATTGTAGCGGTGGGTTTCTCCTGATGAAAAGTGGTCATTGCAGCCTATGACGGAGCTCCGTTTGCAACTATGGGATAATGCAACTTGCATTACTGACCAATTATTTTTTTCCACAAAGATTGCAAGCTCGGTGGAACCTAGACTACAAAGTGAAGGCTGCGAATGCAACTGGAGATAGCACTTTTATAATCATGACTAGCTATGCTTAGCGGCTTCGTCCGTGACAAACTTAAACCCCCCGTGGCGCCCATTTAATCCCGTCGTTTATTAAATTTAGAGTAATGTATGAAAATTTGCCCGATTCGTTGACATTTATGATTATTACTCCGCACTTCAGGGTACTAGCGTGATTATATCTCTTAATAAATAGACTATCTTCCATAAAAATCATTTTTCAATTCGAACCAGTAGTTTCTGAGATTAGTGCGTTCAACCAAACAAACAAACACTAACTTTTCAGCTTTATAATACACTAGCTGACCCGCGCAACTTCGTTAGCGCCACCAAAAATGTGATAAATGAAGAACCGCTCCACCGATTTTGCGCAAACTTCACATAAACCATCTACTATATAGTCCGAACAAAGCCTAAACATTTGGTTTGGATAGGTGAGCCCGTTCGTGAGTTATAAAATTACAACAAAAAGTGGCATTGATTTTTATATAAAACTAGCTGTCCCGCCCGGCTTCGCCCGTGACGTACTTCGAAACCCGTGGCACCCATTTAATCCCGTCATTTACTAATTTCACAATAATGTACGAACATTTTCCAATTTACTGGATTACCTACTTCTCCCTCTCATGTACCTACCTACGATCGCACTGCCCGGTCGAATTTAGTTACACGAAATTAATTTCTTTGCTTATTTTTTTTTATTTTTACATATCTCCAAAGATATTCATTTTATTTGAAAGGTGTAAAGGGCCAAAATAATCTTCATAAAATGCTGAAGCCAACTAACATATTAAAAATGATAAGGACTAATAATATATTTGTGTAAATAGCCTTCAAACTACTGCTTTATAATTGCTGTTTTTTTAAATATATATATGGATATAGTATGTTATCCTTAAGAGATAGACATATACCGTCGCGGACTTTTTTGTAGACCTATATTAGATACACAATTCCACAATACATTATTTTGTTATATCTCCAAGGGTTTAGGCAGCGTTTTCATTAAAAGCTCCCAGACGGCTCATTTTTTCCGATGCCCCCATCATATATCGTTATAATTAAGTTAATGTATGCAAAAACTTAACAAATTATACATAAAAACCTTCTATGAGAATCACTCCAACTATTAAAAAAAACTGCATCGAAATTCATTGCGTAGTTTTAAAGATCTAAGCATACATAGGGACAGACAGCGAAAAACGACTTTGTTTTATAATATGTAGTGAAGTATTAATATAGATAGAGAAAAGATACGTTGGCAAATAATTTTGCACTCCAGGTAACTTAATATTTTGAATAGCTAGATTTACAGTAAGGTGTAAAATTATATATAATAAATAAATATCCATCACGCCTTATCCCCGAAGGGGTGGCAGAGACATATTATATGCCCACTTTTCACCGTGTGGATTTCTGTCCCACGCAATAGCCCATTGCCGTGTTGAAATAGACAGGCCCAAGTTGTGGCTACCTGCTGTTGAAATTTTGCAAGCCGCCCAAAAGGTCTTCAACCAGGCTTAACGACTGCCATTTTACTGGTAACCGGGACCAACGGCTTAACGTGCCTTCCGAAGCACGGAAACGCTCGCAAATGTAAATGCCACAAAGTGGTCACCCATCCGAGGACCAGCCATAGTGAAAGTTGCGTAACTCAGTGATCGTTTACAGAACACTGAGACCGCGGGGCCACGAGCGCTTCCAGCCGCCAGGTGTAAAATTATATTTAGGTATATGGGAATGCATCGCACTGCTGCCCTCTGTAGGTTCAGAGGATATCATAACTATAATAATATTCTATTAACAACTACTTTTCGCTAACAGAAGGTTTGACCGCTTTCATTCAGGCGTTTCAAAATTTAGCCGGAACAAACATTTAGAGAAAAATCTAAAGAATTCTTTTCTTTATGTTAGTACCGTATATTCTTATACAGAATCTGTGTATAACCTTCATGATATAGTAAAAACGTGCAAATGAATATCTTCAAACGCGCAGTCCTTGAACGAAAACAGCTCCAAAGGTCTGCTATTGCAAAACAAAAGGCTTACTTATAGCCGACTAATTACAGACTATAATTAACACCACGAAACAGTACCGAGCCCTACGAACTTTAAAAGGTCGCAAGATCATTCTTTGAAATAACCAATTTATACTTTAATGCTTTACAGATAGAGTTCAAATTAACAATGAAGTTGAGAACCTGAAATGATATTATCCACCTCCATTGAACGTTACTTCACGAGCATGACAACGTTAAGTACGAAGCCGGTGTCACATTAGCAAGTTGTTACGTCTATCTGTATCTACACTCTATGGTCCGTATTCCAGAACGTTTCTCAGTACTCGATCGACGCTTGAGGCTAGTTTTTGCCTTATAAATACACTCTCAAGTGTTTTTTGAGTATTGATATACGTTCTGGAATACGGCCCTATATCCCTGACGGACTATTCAGAGAGGACAGATCGCCAGGTATCGCGATCCTTGCATACTTCTTTCGCTTCCTGCAGATTCATCAATCGCTTCATACACGAACGTCTGGGTATCCGAGTACTGTTGACCTTTCCGTTTTTGAGCAATCTGCTCACGTGGTCTTCATATGTAAGTCTCGGCCTACCCTGACTCCTTCTACCCTCAAAGTGTGACGTCACACGCTCTAATCACTAGTTTGATACTAGAAAACACTTTCAAGTCCTTAGACCAGTCTAACTTCAAGTAATGAACAGTGCTTTTGTAAATCGATCATAGCCTTTCATCCTCGTGGAAGGAAGGAACAAGGAACGTTACTCGCTCCATCTCGCTCACACCTACTAGAAAGTAATAAAAATACCACGTGCCAAGTTTACGTCAAACTATATGCGAAAAACTCATACGCGTACGGTCAGTTGCCTTCGATTTGTCTGTGTAATCGTATGAAAAAAGGGTGTCACCCTGTAGAACGCTTATTTGTGTGAAATATATAGAGTACGAGCGACGTCTCTAGTAGAGAGTGCGCGAGTGTCATTGATTCCTTGGTCTGTAAGAGTGTCCAAATTATGGTTTAACCAAGACGCCATTTTTCTTTATTCACTCCCAGAAAACCCAGTCAGGTCTATGGTACTCATAAAAAGCTATCTTATGGAATCCTACTAATATTATAAACACGAAAGTTTGTAAGTATGGATGTTTGTTACTCTTTCACACAAAATCTACAGAATGTATTTTGATGAAACTTTACAATAATATAGCCTACACATCAGAATAACACAAAGGTTACTTTTTATCCCGGGAACAAGTCCCTGTGGGAAACAGAAACGGGAAAACTTCACCACGCGTGCTGAGCCGCGGGCGTCAACTAATAATATAATATACAATCCAAATTCATAAAAGGCTTTGCAGATAGAGACATTTTTATTTATTCACAAATTGTACCACGGTAAGTATTTCTAAGTGCGAGTACTTGAGCAGTTTACCAATGCAAACATATTGATAAACGAACAAGTAACCTGTTTATAAAATAGTGCCTTATTTCGTTTATGCGGACGAGTTCAACGCAAATTGGGTAATTTACTTATCAGTCATGACTTAACGTGCTTTCGGAGACTCGTAAATGAAAATGCCACAAAGCCATCGCCCATTGGTGATCAACATTTTAATATTGTAAGCCACACCTACATTTTAAAAGAACATCCATTGACTTTCTTGCTAGATTCTTCTTAAAGTGTAGGCTGCCCTTAGAACTGGCAACTAGAATAGCTCTAATTTTGATATGATTTTAAACACAACATTGATTTTGTTTTTGTTTTGTATAAATTCATTACTATATAATTGGTCAAACATCAGGTCATCATCAAACTAATGTAATTACTGGCGGTTAGAAAAGAGTGGCCATGAGTTTTTTGCCAGGTTCTTCCTCAAGCTCTACCTATTGCTTTGCGAATCTGGCAGTAAATGTAAATGTAGAAGCAATAATCTTGTCTTTCATAAGTGTTACTTTGTGACCTACACGAATAAAGATATTTCATTTCATTTCAACAATAGCGAAAGTTGCTTAACGCAGTGATCGTTTACTGAACACTGAGTTAGGGCTAGCGCATACATACAATTTTTGCATCGACTAAACTGTTTTGTCGCGGACCGATTTTCTTGTCGATGGTATGTGCTCATCAATACAATGCAATATAAATTAAGCGTTTTATGATAGTTGTCCAACTTTTTATCAAAAGTAGATCGATACAGCTTTTGACTTTTTTGTCAAACAACTATCGACTTACTAAAATATTGATTCTCGGGATATTTCTTCTTTACTTCAAAGATATGTGTAATTTTTTTAAAAATGGAACATTCAAATATTGATTTTGCAGACATTTAAGTGACGCTACGCTTGTAGTTTCGATACAATGGAAAAAAACCAGTTACGCGTGTTGATAAAACATTGTTTTTTAATGGGAAAAAATATCGTTGAAGCACAGCAATGGCTTATAAAATGTTATGCGGGATCAGCTTCCTCTAAAGCAACGTTTCCCAAAGTGGGCGATAACGCCCCCTTGTGGGCGCTGCAGGCCTAAAGGACCAGAAAATAAATGAGGGCGTTGTGTAGGCTTCGGGGGGCGATTTGTAATTTCATCTAGCTAGGAGGACTCTTAGACATCGACAGAGCTCTCGACTCTTGGCTACAACTTGTGAACATCAACTAATATTAATTAAGAGATTGCTCAAACTCGGTTCTATATTTCTCTCCGCGTAGTTCATGTATCTGTCCTGTTTTATTCAATAAATAGAAGAAAAATCATGTCAATCGGTCGCTCCGTTTCGAAATGAAAGTAGACACAAACAAACAAATAAAAAGGCAATAGACACACTTTCGCATTTTAATAGTTATTAGTATTTCTAGATAGATAATAGATAATAGACCGCGGGCAATCATGTTTTAACAAGTTTTTGTTAAATAACCCGTATTGTGCATTCCTGTATTAATCGGCTGATTCATAGAATACTTGTTCTTACTTGTTGAGTACAATTGAGCGTCGAATGAGATAAACGAGGTAATGCATGTTCGTCTTATTCCTGTCGGTGCGTGCTGCTTATGCAATCCTATATAAACAACCGAATATTTATTTTATTTTCATTTGCGGTTTCGCGCGTTATAGATAAGCAGTACTTAAGTTTAACACTTACTTACGTATTTCTTAAAACAAAACAATGTCGGAAGTAAAAAAGAATAGACGGCAATACTCTGTTGAATATATTAAATTCGGATTCATTGAAAATCGCACAAACCCATCGTCGCCTCAGTGCCTTCTATGTCTCAAAACATTTTCGAATGAAGCAATGAAGCCTTCAAGACTGCAAGATCATTTGAATAAAATGCATCCAGATAAAAAAGACAAGAATGTAGCATATTTTCAAGACCTAGAGATGAAGCATAATACTCAGCCAAGTGTAGCAAAACTATTTTCGGCAGCTGCTAAGCAAGATGACGGCGGACTTCGAGCTTCGTACAATATCTCTTTGTTAATTGCTCAAAAAGGCAAACCACACAACATCGGAGAAGAGTTAATTTTGCCAGCAATAAAGGAAGAATAACTACTGTGATTCATAAACCGGCCGCAGATATTATCCGAAAAATTCCTTTGAGTAATAATTCTGTGCAAAGACGAATTGATGAAATGGCTGAAAACATTGAAGGATCATTGTGCAATCATCTGAAGACTAGACAATTCTCAATTCAGCTCGATGAGTCCACTTTACCTACTAATGAAGCATTGTTGCTGTCTTACGTGAGGTTTATTAAACATGAGAAAATATGTGAAGAACGATTGTTTGATGTGTTTGAATTTAGAGACCGATACAAAAGGCGAAACCATATTCAATACATTGGAAAAGTTATGTGATGAGAAAGAGATTCCCTTGAAAAATATCATATCAGTTGCTACGGATGGCGCTCCGGCTAAGACAGGGTGCCATAAAGGCTTCATAGCGTACTTAAAAAATAAAATTCCAGATGTACTTGCCGTACATTGCGTTATTCATAGACAACATTTGGTTGCTAGAAACTTAAGTGAACGACTATTTCAATCACTGCAATATGTCATCAAAGCAGTCAATAAAATCCGTACCAGCTCTTTAAATGATAGATTATTTCATCAGATTTGTGTTACTAACGACGAAGATTCCGACCGTTTGTTGCTTCATACTAAGGTTCGTTGGCTATCAAGAGGTAATAGTCTGACTCGATTTTACAACCTGTTTGACTCTGTGATAGAGTTCTTGGAAACTAAAGATACAGAATTGCGCAACAAGCTCATTCCATCAAAAAATGATACAGCTTACGTGACAGACCTAATAAATTCTCCTCTTCTTATCCCAATTTTATTAAATTCCATCTCCAATAAACTTACTTCTTCCTACCACCTTTATGCAGACGATCTCCAGATTTACACACAATCGCCTCTCAGTCAACTATCGGAGGCGGTGGATAACATGAATGAAGATTTGGCTCGTATAGCCACTTGGAGCAAATCATATGGACTACAAGTAAACCCATCCAAATCGCAAGTATTAATAATTGGAAGTCCTAAGACTACTTCAAAAATAGACTGGTTACAGGTTCCACATATTATTTTTGATGGGGCTAAAATTCCTGTTAGTGAATGAATGTGAAAAATCTGGGAATAATAATGAACTCTAATTTATCCTGGAGCGCACAACTCCAGGAGGTAAATAGGAAGGTTTTCGCTTCTGCATGTTTGATAAGGAGGTTACAAAAATTTCTTCCTACATCTACAAAAATTGCGCTGGCAAACTCTTTACTGCTCCCTATCATTGATTATGCCGATGCCAGCTATTTAGATCTCGCCGAAAACCAGTTAGATAAACTTGAGCGTCTTCAAAATGTTTGCATACGATTCATATTTGGCTTGCGCAAGTATGATAGATTATTTCATCAGATTTGTGTTACTAACGACGAAGATTCCAACCGTTTGTTGCTTCATACTGAGGTTCATTGGCTATCAAGAGGCAATAGTCTGACTCGATTTTACAACCTGTTTGACTCTGTGATAGAGTTCTTGGAAACTAAAGATACAGAATTGCGCAACAAACTCATTACATCAAAAAATGATACAGCTTACATGACAGACCTGTATAAAGTCTCCTCTTCTTTTCACAATTTTTATAAATTCCATCTCTAATAAACTTACACACACAGTAGAAATAAGACGAGCCAAAAATTTGTCTAAGCTTATGGTTAAAAATCTTTATTTATCATGAAGTGAAAACGATTCTTTTGATAATTTATATATATGTTCATTTATGTATGTATGATTTATGTATGTATGTATGCATGTATATATGTATCTGTGTATATATTCTGATATTTTATTGTATTATACCTAATTAATAATGAAGTTTTATAAAATGTTTTCTTTTTAATTAGATTTAATTAAACGCCAACAACTACCAGTCGTTCCTACTGACATATTTTTTTCCATTAAAGGTTGCCTGGCAGAAATTGCTTTATGCAATAAGGCCGCCCATTATACTACTTTGATTGTAATAATATTTTGTATCTTTTCTTGGTGTACAATAAAGTATTCAATAAAATAAAAAAAAAAATTTTTTCAACGACATGAATCTCCAACTGCAAGGCGATGAACTAAATTTAATTAAAACAAAAAATGTCGTTACTGCTTTCGCAGCAAACTGCTTCTACACAAAAAGATATGGGCAGACGTGAGTTTCACAATTTTCCGAATTTATCAGTATCCTGTAGTAACGACGACTTGTTTGCCTACTGCCAACATTTGGAAAACCTCCACATTGACTTCACCGAACGATACCAGGACATTTTGAACTTGGAAATACCAGGCTGGGTGTTAGATCCGTTTTCAAATGTCAACACAGCAATCTCACCTCAGCTGGAAGAAGAACTTATAGAATTGACAACAAACGAGGAAATAAAAATCAAGTTCAAAAATGGCTACTTTAGAATGAATGTTTAATCTTCGCTAATATAGCTCACAACAATTAGTTAATTTAATTTGAAGTTATAGTGATTTTTAAGTAGGTGAAAAAATGGGGGCGCTAAAAATTTATTTGGTCTCAAAGTGGGCAGTAGACAAAATAAGTTTGGGAACCTCTGCTCTAAAGTAACCATTTGTCGGTGGTATGCCGACTTCAAACGTGGTCGCGTGGACACAAATGATGGGGAACGCTCAGATCGTCCAAATGAAGCAGTGACTCAATAAAATATTAACCAAGTCCTCAAAATCGTAATGGAAGATCGGAAGATAAAAGAACGCGAGATAGCCGAGATAGTGAAGATTTCAGCTGGTAGTGCTTTCACTATTTTACATAAAAATTTGGCCTAGAAAAAGCTTTTTTCTAAGTGGGTGACGCGTTTGCTTACAACTGATCAACAACGTGAACAACGTATCAATGATTCATAGCGATGTTTGGCGCTGATGAATCGTAATAAAAAGGTTTTTTTACGTCGGTATGTGACAATGGATGAAACATGGATACACCATTTTACTCCGGAATCCAATCGGCAGTCAGCGGAGTAGAGAGTGGCTGGTGAAAGCCTCAGAAATCGGCCGGTAAGGTTATGGCGGCTATAATTCGGGATGCACATGGAATACTTTTCATCGACTACCTTGAAAAGGGGCAAAATATAAATAGTGACTATTACATGTGCTTATTGGAGCGGTTGAAGTACGAAATTGCGGATAAACGGCCTAAAATGAACAAAAAGCAAGTGGTGTTTCACCAGGACAACGCGCCTTGTCACAAGTCTGTGAGAACGATGGCCAAAATTAATGAATTGGCTTTGACTCCTCATCCCCCTTATTCGCCAGACTTGGCCCCCAGCGATTACTGGCTGTTTGCAGATCTCAAAAAAATGCTCCAGGGTAAGAAATTTGACTCAAATAGTGAAGTTATCACAGCAACGGAGGCTTATTTTCAAAGCCAAAGACAAATCGTTCTACACGCATGGGATGGAAAAGTTAGAAAAGCGTTGGAGGGACTGTATCGCTCTTGGAGGAGACTACGTTGATGAATAAAAAATAATTTTATAACAAAAACCTTGTTATAGTACTTAGTCTCGAGACTTATTGACCCAGGGGTTACATATTTTTTACCAAAGAGGTGGTTGACAAGCATACGGTCCACCTGATGGAAAGTCGTCACCGTAGCCAATGAACGGGCAACACCAGACGAGCTGCATTCACGCTGCCGACTCTGTAAAAACCTTCTATGACCCCTTTTGTAGAACCCCATACGTGTTCATTCTACAATCCATACGTACGCGAAAGAAAGTCCCTGTCGCACCTTACGATATGCGAGCGCTCCCGAGGCAAAGTAATAACACGAGTTTGTCCAATTCGTACTATCTCACCTTGTTTTGTCAAATGTAACTTATCTTTAACTCGTTTATTTCATGGTGGATAATTTACCGACTATTGAACCACGTTATCATCGTTAACTACAGTGCCTACATACACCAACTTAAAAATACGTTGAAAACAAATTAATTGTTTAAATACCTAATTGGATACTTCAATTTGTGTAAATTTTATAGAAAAGGTATTATCAATTGACTGCAAAGAAGGAGTAGATGACTGTATTTTTATGTTTATTAACAATATTTTTTATACAACTGAGGTAGTAGACAAGAATATTCGATGGAAAGTGGTCACCGTGGCCTAGTAGGATGTTTGTAACGACCATATAAAACACCCTTTAAGAACCCTTTGAAGAACCCCATACTGTAGACATTCGGGAAAACCCAGACAGGAGTTCATTCTACAATCTAAGCGTAAGCGGAATAAAGCTTCTATCGAACCTAACCAAATGCGAGCGCTCCAGCCGCAAAGTGTGAGGGTGAACATCCTGTCTATGACGACTCATACAAAAACGACCGATTGAGAAAAGTCTATTTTATTTTAAAGTTCGTAGCTAATAGTTTAGACCCACTCAACACATAGCAGGCGCTAAAGCGAGCTATGTACCTGTGCAAAATGTTAGAGTTGCATATTGTATTTCTTTTTTACAATAATTTCTTTTTTTTTAAATAAATATTAATTACTTGCTAAACTTGCTATCTTAGAAAGCTTGTAAAAAATGGAAATAACAAAAAGCCGTAATCTATCTAAGGACCAGTCATAGCAAAAGATGCTAAACACAGCTATCGTTTACAGATCACTGAGTTAGCGAGGCTACGAGTAAATCATTCACCATTCCACAATCACAATAGGTACTGTTGTTGATTAAACAAGAATCGAATAGATTATCATGTCTCGTCGTTCAGAAAAAACCATGGCCTTAATTCACCATGGCTGTGATGAGTCATGGGTTTATGGTGACACGCTAATACCTTGACAAGATTACGAAGATTTAGGATTCTGCAAGAACAAATATTTGCGGATTGAATAAGACTGATTACATTACTTCGTAAGGACATGCCGTAGAGCGGATAATACATACATACATATTGTCACGCCTTGATCCCGGAAGGGGTAGGCAGAGGCATACTATACGCCCAAATTTCACCGTATACATTTTTGTCTCACGTAACAGGTGGTGACGTGTTGAAATGGACAGGCGCAGTCTGTGGCGCCCTACTGTTATGTTTTTTTTTCTATAATTATAAGGCCTTCAACTAGCTTAACGACTGCCATTTTACTGGCAACCGGGACGAACTGTTTAACGTGCGTTCCAAAACACGGAAACGCTCTTAAATGTAAATTCCACAAAGTGGTCACCCATCCAAAGACCACCTATAGCGAATGTCGCTTAACGCAATGATCGTTTACAGAACAAGGAGCCAGCGCTTAAAAAAATAATATTTTCAGGCTGTTCTGTGACCTGACAGCGATATTTGCATCGTTTTCATGTGCGCGATGTCGTGTCATGTGTGTGAGTCTATTCCTAGATAACCAAGACGTGTAAAACGACAATGCTTTATAAAACGTACCAATGTGCTGTGGAAATGCGATCACTTCGAAAATTATGCGACGTAACATTGGCGGACCAAATAGGTAGATAACTAAGTGATACACAATGTGGTTTGAATAAAAGAAGAAGCGCTGGTGGCCCCGCGGTCTCACTGTTCTGTAAACGATCACTGAGTTACACAATTTTCATTATGGCTAGTAATCGGATGGGTAACCACTTTGTGGGATTTACATTTGCAAGCGTTTCCGTGCTACGGAAGGCTCGTTAAGCCGTTGGTCCAGGTTGCCAGTAACATGGCAGTCGTTAAGTCAAGTTAAAGGCCTTATGAGCGGCTTGAAAAATTTAAACAGCAAGTAGCCACAAACTGCCTCTGTCTATCATGATGATTTATGAAGACCACGTGAGCAGACTGCTTAAAAACGAAAGGTCAAAAGTACACGCATACCCAGACTGCGTGTATGAAATATTGATAAATCTGCAGGAAGCGAAAGAAGTATGCATGGATCACAAAATAACATGTGATTTTATAACTTACCCCAGAGCAACTAATCAATGTCACTCGCGCGCTCTCTACTAGAGATGATATATATCTCATACAATCAAGCGTGTTAGGGGGGGGGGGGGGCTTACTCTATTTTAATCCAATAAAACTAATTCATCATCATCCGAACGTCTGTCCCAGTTCCTGCATTTTCTTCTCCACTTCGCACGGTCGTCAGCATCCCCTGTAATGAGACCATTGGCACGCATGTCACCCATTACGATGTTAACCCTGCACTTCTTGGATCTTCCCCTCTTACCAGGATCCAGTAGGGCCGTCATGGCCAGACATTTGTTTCCCACGTAGCCCGGCGGTTGCCGCTACATGATAACGTAGACGTGACCATACCAGCGAAGGCGACACTCTTGCGGCCAATAAAACTAATTTATACATACGAATATTAGGCAACTGATAGGTTCGTATGTGATTTTCTCATACAGTTTGACGTAAACTTGGCACGCGGTATTATTATTACTTACGTCTATAGGTACTAGGCGCGAGCAACATTCCTAACTCAAGAGGGAGCGAACATCATTCCTTGCTCTGTGCAATTTACCTCAATCAGACCTCTCCGACTACTCAGTCAGTGATACAGCCTGAAGCCTTCCGAAGCACGGAAACGCTCGCAAACGTAAATGCCACAACGTGGTCACCCATCCAAGAACTACCTATAGCGAATATTGCTTAACGCAGTGATCGTTTACAGAACACTGAGTTAGCGGGGCCACGAACCTAAAGATAATCCACACAGATTTCATTTATAGTATTTCTTGAAGATCAATTTATTTAGGGTTTAATAAAGACGTCTCGGTCGCCAGCATTACAATTGCGACGAAGTCTACTATTAAGCTATATTAGATACGAGTACCTACTTTGGTAAATTACCTACATTGGTTAATTATATACCTAAGAACTACATGTATGTATTTAAAATTGTACGTACGTAAAATTATACCTACTAACTTATCTGTGTACCAAAACGCCAACCATAGACCACAATAATAGGTAATCCAAGGTAAAGGAACACTTAAGGACTGCAGCGGAGAAATTGTACTCGTATGAGACATGTTAGGTTAGTGGTTTTCTCTTTAGATTATTTTTAGTTAGCTTATTTCGAATTAATTAACATGTAAAGTTTTTCGTTTGATTATTATAAAAAAATTGTAAAGTATATGTACCATACTTACCTAAAGTTTGAAAGAAGTTGTAGTAGACCTTACATAAACGCGTGACAAATTATAATTTAATTTTATCTTATCTTCTTAAATAAAAATGAAATAACAAAAATACCTGCTATTTGAAATATCCACACATTAAAACTAAAAACAAACTTCCAGTTCCATTGCTGTCAAAATTGGCGCGCAAAGCACTAACTTTATTTTATCGCGGCACAGGCGTCGCGCCACACAGCCCGGCTCACAACAAATGTTTGGCATTCGAACACAAAATGTTTACGTTGTCCTACACGTTTGGTATGACTAGTTGGAGGACAGGCCGGTTATTATTATATCCATTGTTGCACTGTTTCCGTTTTACATTCAACCTTTTTCCTCTATTCAGTCAGTAATGTGATGTCACTGGGCTGGGATTTGTTGATAGTTTGATTTTAGGCCGAATTGCCGACATCGGCCTCGACGGAAACCATTGAGGATTTTTTGGGTGTGAAGTAGGTACTAAGTACCTATGTTAGGAAATACCTTCAAAGCATAAATTTGAATCCAAAACCTCTCAGCATAAGTCTACTTACCATTAGACCTTCTATTCTATGAAGGAGTTGGCAAAGACAAATAACCTACACACAAATAAATTGTACCTAGTTGTTATTCATATTATCATTACATTATTTTATCTTCGATTTAAAATAAATGACGAATATATTGCCTCGAAACATATATCAGCAGGGTTGGACTACTACTGTCTGGCCCTGTAGCCACAGCCTAACGATCATAGGTTTTCTCTCTTTATACTGTGCTGCAGCATAGAATATAATATCACGGTGACTTTGCAACGCGAATACCCTGAAATACACCTACATAAACATAGCGAGCGAATAGATCGTCAAAACGATTCGCAAGATTATCGACAGCCTGTAAACAATTTACGTCATTCCAGAACATTCTATTAACTGGTTGGAAGTTGAAAAAAGACTGCAAAATCGCAAACTATGTAGCATGTACTTAATGATAATGTGATAATATAAGTACATAGACATTTATTAAAGAATGATGAGAGCGCATAAAAACAATCACAAATTGTCAAAGTGATGGAGTATGGCCACTTGTTACGTAATTACTGATTTCCCTGTACGTTGAGAAACAATTTTATACATACAATATGAGTTATTTACATACACACACAAAACATCATAATAGGTATATATCCATAGCTTATAATCAGTAGATATAGACAAAGTCGCAAACATGGTTTTACGGGGCCGGAGCCTATCAAAATATTCCACGGGCGAAGCTGTGGGGGTCATCAAGTAAATAAATAAAAGCGAACAAGTGCGAGTTGAACACCGCGGATACAAATTTGAAGGTTCATCTAGAAAACTATTTTTGATATAATTACTGATGATTATCAGATTTTTCCATTAACTTGTAAGTACGTAGTATAAGAATAAGACAGTATTAGAGTATTTGAAAAACTTTATAGTTGTAGCTCAACGGTCGGGAAATACTCTATTGATTTTGATTCCCTTATATGTCGAAATGTACGTATTTTGCGGCATAAACGCCTATCTTTTTTAAAGTTAAAAAGCATATTGATTTTTTCACAGCTCAACTTATACAGTTTAAATTTTGGCTCGATACTACAAGTTTCCGAGATAAAGGTAAAATCTTGACTGACAGACTGATTGAACGGATGGTTGTACAACAAAGAAGTTCTCTAAAGGTTCCGTTTTGAGGTATACAACCCTACTTTTCTGTTTTTAGAATATGAATACTTAGTTCTGTAATAATAGGTTTTGAATAGTATCTTAGTCAATGATTCTTAACTTATGTTATATTACATTACATACTGTCACGCCTTTAGCCCCGAAGGGGTAGGCAGAGACTGTATGCATTTTTGTCCCACGTAACAGGTAGTGAGCCCATTGCCGTGTTGAAATGGACAGGTGCAGGTTGTGGCGACCTGCTGTTGAAATTTTTCAAGCCGCCCATAAGGCCTTCAACAGCTTAACGACTGCCATGTTACTGGCAACCGGGACCAACGGTTTAACGTGCCTTCCGAAGCACGGAAACGCTTGCAAATATAAAAGCCACAAAGTGGTCACCCATCCGAGGACCAGCCATAGTGAAAGTTGCTTAACGCAGTGATCGTTTACAGAATACTACGTCCGTGGGGCCACGAGCGCCATATTTCTTTTTAACTAGGTGTTTCAGAGCTTATATAGATAACTATAAAAAAGACGTGTGGCACACGGAGACTGCCGCGGTAAAGCTATTGCATAGCATACTTTTGTTTTTCTTTGATGTTAATTCAAGATACACTAAAAAAAAAATACACCCTCACCCTCACCCTCAACCTCACCCTCACCCTCACAATCACCCCACACTCACCCTCACCCTCACCCCTCAATCTCACCCTCACTCTCACAGTTACCCTCATCCTCAGCCTCACACTCACACTCACTATCATCACGTCTCGATCCGTGCGAGCTTCCTACAATCGTACCATATAATATATGTACATACACGTTAAGCCAACGCTCGGCCGTGCTTCGACCTTCGTCTTAGGTTTTTTTCCTTACGGAATTACTTGATTAAAGCCCACTCAAAGCCCGCGATAAAAACTATGCAATAGCTTAATAATAATAATGCTTTATTTATCTCCCACAATAACATTGATCTTACAATATAGATAGCACAAAATATAACTTTAGCACAATTAATCGTGGGAGTCGGGAACTCAAACTAGGATACCCTGTGCCATGAGTTCATGGCCTACCCCTCCTATATAGTTATATGTAATTAATTACAACGATCGATAAAGATTTAAAAACAAAAACGATTAACAGGACAATATATGTGTGCGAGTGTGTGTGTGCGCGTGTGCGTGCCTCAGCATGTATATATTGATCAACTTCAAAATGCCGAGAAGCTGTTCAGTATCATCATAATTCCGGCTTAAAAGTCACTCCATAACAATTTTTTTACATTGTATCTTTGGCAGGTTGAAAATGGTCAGTATTTTATTTGCTTTATTGTACAATTTACTACTTATAAAATTATAGAATTTTTGGGCAAAAGACTTACAGCTACAGTTTGAAAGATCTCGAAATGACGTCTTGTATTCATTTTATCTGCCAACAACAAAACATTTAAAGAGCTGTGTTTTACATAAAATAATAATATTTAAATAATACTATATATAGAAATGGGCTACCTACCAAAAAAACCACAGCTGAGATACACTGCATAAAAAAATCTATTCTAATAGTATAAAGCTGAAGAGTTTGTTTGAATTGTTGGTTGAACGCGCTAATCTCAGGAACAACTATTGGTCGGATTTGAAAAATGATTTTTGTTTTAGATAGCCCATTTATCAAGGAAGACTGTGGGCTATATATCATCACGCTAATACCCTGGAGAGCGGAGCAGTAGCCATAAATATCGACAAATCGGGCAAATTTTTACGCAATATTGTAAAATTAATGCAGTAGAAATGAGGAGTCTGAGAAGTATAGCTGGAGTGAAATTGATAGATAAAGAAAGGAACAGCGTGATAAAGGAACATTGCGGTATGACAGAAGACGTAGTGACTAAGATAGAAAAAGGGATGCTTAGATGGTTTGGACACGTGGAGAGGATGGATGAAAATAGACTGACCAAGAAAATTTATGCGGTGAGAGTAAATGGACAAACTGGTAAGGGTCGACCTCGACGTACATATACCGGTCAAATTGAAGATCTTTTACAAAAGGCCAGGTCAAGAGTACCCTTAATCAGCGAGCGTGTATGAAAACAATTATGAAAGTTGACGAAGCGAAAGTTGTATGCCAGAATCGTAGCAAGTGGAAAGCCATAGTCTCTGCCTACCCCGATGGGAGACAGGCGTGATGATATGTATGTTTGTATGTATGTAGAATTTATAAGCGACGGGATTAAATAGGTGCGACGGAATTTCGATGCATGTCACGGGCAAAGTCGGGAGGGTCACCTAGTAAGATATAAAAGTTAAATAAGGCACAAAATTCTGAACGCTGACGTGAGAAGAAGTTTACCTCAGGTCTAGGTACTTATACCTACACAGTGAGATAGGTTGAGCCAGTTTCAGATTATTAACTCTCTCGACACGTGTAGTCTTTTATCAAGGGAACTTGTACCCCGGAGGCTAAGCGCAGGTAAGAATACAGTATATACGCCGAAGTTCCAGTTAGTATCTATATTTTTTAATACATGATATATGAGCTACATACCTTTAAAACTTTTTTACCGATATCTATGTGTTCTGGTACACATAGAAATCGGAATAACAGATCCATTTTCACAGTAGTGCAGACAAAAGGATTGCAAAATCCGAGCGGCCAGGAATATTATTTGAAAATCGAATGATTTTTTTAACTCCGAACATATCTGACGCAAGACTTACCGACTCACTTAAATTTCGAACTGGTAAGTAAAATTTCTTTTAAAAAAGTAATTAGTTAAAATTTCTTTGGAAAATGGTCACTGTAGCCTCACTCGCGCTGCTGACCCTTTATTATATTTCTATATTTTAAGCACGGTAAATTAAAAATATATGACTTTTTAAATGACACTAGTTGACAAAAGCCTTATGTAATTGGTTACGGATTAGATAATGGTTTGCCTTGATCACCAATAAGTATTGCCGCAGACTTAGTCTCTCCATCTTCCAGATATACTATACTTGCGGACTGGGTAGGTAATGAACTGTTTTTATTTACTTTCCTATCCTATCCTGACAATAATAAAAGGCACCACTACCGTTTGGATTTGACCCTACCAAGATCATCGACGCCCAAACCGGGCTGCTGTGCTGACTAACGGATGAGTTATGGCGAAAAGAATTAAACCTGGAAACAAAACCCTGTATTTAACCTTCTGGCTATCGTAGTACAGTAGAGCCAGATACTTTTTCAATATATATTGGGTAAAACCCCACGTTCCGTAGTACTAGACTATATTGTTTTGATTAACCTTGGGTTGTTTTGGCATCTTGAAAATCTTAGTGAGTCATATAACAAGTTTGTTTAGTCGTAGCAGAATTAAAGAAAAAATACGATTTAAATTTACAATGAAACGTGTTAAATTTAAAGTTTTTATACTTTAACAAAAACCCTTTACTATGTTCCTACTTATTTACTTATTAAATCTACTTGCATGGTTGATGCCAATTAACATTTTAATCGATATAATTATCATAACAGGTTTTACTTAAAACAATGGAATTTTTGGTAGGTCGAACAAACGTAGAATAGACTAAAATAGAATATTCTTTATTGTACACCAATCATTACATTAAGATTTAGGATTACATAATAGTAAAATGTACAAATTGCAGCCTTATCGGTAAAAGCAATTTCTTACAGGCAACCTTAGGTTGGACATATATTCAAAGAACCAGCAATATAGTGGATAGTTGTGGGTGTAAGTGATGACTAGTAGGTATATCTATAAAAAAATTAGGAATATATATATATAGTCCTAACCCAACTTAAATTATTCTTACATACATATATACATATTGTCATGCCCTTATCCCTGAAGGGGTAGGCAGAGGCATACTATACGCCCACATTTCACCGTATGCATTTTCGTCCCACGTTGTTTTGTCCCACAGGTTGTGAGTCCATTGCCGTGTTGAAATGGACAGGCGCAGGCTGTAGCGACCTGCTGTTAAGGCCGTCCATAAGGCCTTTTAATCAGGCTTAAAGACTACTTTACTGGCAACTGGGACCAACGGCTTAACGTGCCTTCCAAAGCAGAAATCATTAATGAGACTACGAGTGGTTTTTAATAGATCACAATTAAAAAATATTTGGAAAACTAAACAATAAAAGCAACATGATTTCTTTTTGTTAATCATTCTGTGGCTACATCAATCATTTCCACACAACAAAACTATCAAACACACCGACACTAAAAACTTCACCTAAAGTTTTCCGCCCGTCATCGCTACTAAGCGGCAAACAAACTTACTGATTTATACTTGTAGAACGACAGGGTATGCAGCGATTCAGCGTTCAACTTGCTTTCTGATATAAAAATTTATAAGTTACTGTATAATGACGTTAGCCTTACTATTTTTCACATCTAACTCTCCTGATAGTCTGAATATTGGATTTCCTAAATGTCAATAGATGAATGTAGAAGAAAAGATTGGGCAATCTGTTTCGTTAAACCCTTTTATACCCCGCGACCAATTCGTTACACGAGTATTGAGTGAAATATTAGACCTCTATAGGCACACAAAAAGCTTCACTTTTTATACTGTGTAGGGTATTTGAACAGCTTTCTTCGTAACACAAGATCACTTTATAGTTTTTGTTGATTTGATTGAAACTTGCAGATTCACAAAATTTGGTAATTTTCTCTTCAATTTTTTATAGGATATTTCTAACACTGTATGATAATAAGTTTCTACTGCACTTAATGTAGGTACTGAAAGTTTTGTACAAGGCAAAGTGGTAAATTGTTAGGTCACTGATTTCAATAGTATCGAATTTCACGATTAAGGAATTCATACACCTTAGAGATAACATTTCCACATGAAAATGTAACTATTGTCTACAAATTTTTACTGTATGCACTTTATAAATAGAAGTATTAACTTTTTATTAAAAATATTTCAACAGGAGCTCATAATCAGAAATATTTACTTGACAGCGCCATCTGTCGTTCATTCATTTATTAATTCATTCTAGCGATCCCAAGGTAAAGGGTCATGGCAGAAGGATGGACAGATAACAAAGTAAGTGCAACCAACTAACCCTAAAACTAAAATTTTATTTATTTTATTTTATTTTTATAATACGGGACCCTAAAAAAATACAGTTAGCCACCTGGGAGTGCCGACAGATGTGAAAATTATATTTATTAATATTTTATTTATCTAGACGCGTTTGGGGTCTGCTATATGTACATTTATATATGCACACTCCATAGCTGCGTCTCGTAACGGTGTCGTGAGTCTCAAAGATTTTATATCTTCTAAAAATATGCGTACCGCGCTAAAAGAAGTTTTCACTTCAAAAATTAACCGGGATCGACGTCAATGATGATGATGAAAAAATAAATTCTACACTGAAAGAGTCTTAATTGATTACACAATATTATTTAATAAGACCTATAGATGATGACTATATTATTTAGTAGCAAGATAGTGAATAAATAAAATAATAAAATAAATATCCATCACGCCTTATCCCCGAAGGGGTAGCAGAGGCATATTATATGCCCACTTTTCACCGTGTGGATTCCTGTCCCACGTTATAGGTGGTGAGCCCATTGCCGTGTTTAAATAGACAGACGCAGGTTGTGGCTACCTGCTGTTGAAATTTTCAAGCCGCCCATAAGGCCTTCAACCAGGCTTAACGACTGCCATTTTACTGGCAACCGGGACCAACGGCTTAACGTGCCTTCCGAAGCACGGAAACGCTCGCAAATGTAAATACCACAAAGTGGTCACCCATCCGAGGACCAGCCATAGTGAAAGTTGCGTAACTCAGTGATCGTTTACAGAACACTGAGACCGCGGGGCCACAAGCGCTAGTGCGATAGTGAATCTAACAATTAAATATCTAAAAAAAATATCTAAACGCTTTCGCGGTCTGCTATATGTACACACTATAGCTGCGTCTCGTAACGGTGTCGCGAGTCCAGAGATTTTATCTCATCTAAATATATAGCGGACCGCGCTAAAAAAGTTTTCACTTTAAAAATAAGTCGAATTTACTCTACAAACTGTTTTAGAACCTTGATACATGACAAGTTGTAAGCGGCATTCGACCCGTAGGTAACCAAGGCGAGTTTCTTTATCTTTAGCGGAAGGGAACACGCTAGACACGAAAGGCATTCCGAGGTTTATCAGTACCATGTCATGAGTGATAAGCAATATTCCTAATACCTACATAAGTATATACAATTGTTACCTACCTATTATTCAATTAAGATAAGACACTATCTTCTCGTAAGTACAATATTCTAACCATTTCTATTGCGTCAGTAGTGTAGCGGTAGTTCAAAGGTTTGATTCTCGGGTCAGGACAAATGGATGTTAATTAACCTTAGTTCTGTTTCTTTTTCTAGCATGTAGGGTGCTGGTTCAGCTGCTATTAACAGGGTTAAAGGACATGGGGGCAGTTGAACACAAAATGATTTTATTTCCGAAATTATGTACTAACAATGTATTGGGGAACATGCTAAGACGAAAAAAGAATATTAGTGAAAATAGTTTATTTGGTCTGGAATGGTATTAGAACTGAACCAATGCATGTTTACATCGATCGGAAAATTCTTAAGTGGCACGTACCGGAAGACGCAGTATAGACGAGTCTCTTAAAAAGTCTACTAGGTACAGAAAACCACTGGATGCAGATAGCTTATACTCGAATGTTCTCACGATCTTTGGGGTGACCTATGACCAGCAGTATGCGTTGATAGGGATGATGACAGATTACAGATATGCGCAATTAGTAATAAAAAAAACTTAAGTCAATTAGACTTAAGTTTTACTAGCTCAAAGTTCTTAGCAACCAGGCCATTTAACCCACATAAAAAGACTTTTTTTAAGATATTAAGATATTCGTACCTGAATTAAAAAATACACATTACGTAAACATAGGTATACCTAGGAATAGTGTGATTTCAGTTGTAGAGTTAAGTTGAGATTGGATATCATTTACAATCGCGTGGGGAGCTAATGGTTCGCAAGTTTTAATTTATTCCACTAACTGTCTGTTAACACGAAAGATCTACGAATAGAATTGTGTGAAGAGATTGATTTGTTACAATTCGTCCAAACTACAGTTTATTGTTTCAAAACTTTGTTGGTGAACGAAACGCTTACTCAAGGTTTTGGAATTTCGATTTTAAAAAGTAGATTATAGTTTATTGTATTTAAAAGTTTTATCTCACGGAAATTCTTGAAATTATTATCACAGAATTCCACCCTAGCCTGTAGAAAAATGTCTAACCCGAACTAGCTTCTTTTTAGGTTAACCCAAAGGGCAAAAACGGAACCCTAAACCTAAAACTCCACTATCCGTCTGTCTGTTGCCGCTATAACAACAAATACTAAAAACAGATTAAAATAAATATTAAAGTGGGGCTCCAATACAACAAACACTCGCGCTGCCGACCCAGCGCGATTGAAGTACTGCACAGCCGATTTTAACGGTCCAGAACAGTGGGTACCCATCTACTTTTGAATTTCTTCAAGCCGGGCGGCTTCTATTGGATCTTTAGATTTGGTTTGGCTTAACTACTGCCATGTTACTGGCAACCAGTACCAAAACACGGGAACGCTCAGTAACGCAAATGCCACAAACGCCTATCACAGTGCTCAATGCTGAACCGTTTGTGTAAAATTGTTTAAAAAAGTTTGTTAAAAACTCAGTGATCGTTTCCAGAACATTGAACTAGCTCTTCACTTGTGGATAACAAGTGGAGTATCCCCAGTATCTGGATACGTCGGTGGAAATTTCTGGAATAAACAGAATTCAATATGTTAAGAATAATTATTTCAAGCAAATCAATAAATCCCATTATAACAGTTAATGTAATTGTACATTACCATTCTTTGCTATTTTATTCATATTACTCGTAATATTAGACCAGCGTAGAAGCCTTCAAAAATAGTAAATGTGAAAAAAAAATAGTAGAATGAAACCGATCGGAAAAGGAAGAGATTATTATAAAAATGAAAGTAAATATAATTTATGGGCGATCTGAGGTTGGGAAGGGTAAGGTCGTGAGTTTTTAAGGGAGGGTTATGCGCATTTCGTCCATTCGCACTTCGTCCCACCTTCGAAATTGGTCATGTTCGCAGTTCGTCCCATTCGTACTTGGTGACATTCGCACTTGGTCCCATTCGCCTTTGGTCCCATTCGCACTTGGTCCCATTCGCATTTTGCCCCATTCGCACATGGTCCCATTCTCAGTTAGTCCCATTCGCAGTTCGTCCCGTATTGCAGTTTGTAGGGAAGATGTAGGTCTATGGCAAAAAGCGTATTGAATTCATCACCTACTATAAAAAAAGTAAAAATAAATTTTAAAAAAAGTAAAATAAGCACGTAAAAGAAGCACGACTGGCGATTCATAACGCAGTGCTAGTGCCAACTTTGCTTTACGGTAGTGAAACCTGGGTATGTCAGCAGATGCATGAAAGTAAATTGAATGCTGTGGAGATGCGATCACTTCGAAAATTGTGCGGCGTTACCTTGGCCGACCGAATACGTAACGAAGTGATACGCAATATGGCAGGTTTGAATAAAAGTGTCAGCGTTAAGCTGAAAAAGGCGTGCTCCGTTGGTTTGGACACGTCCAAAGAATGAGTGAGGAACGATTGACGAAGAATATATATTGTTCAAAAGTAGAGGGTAGAAGGAGTCAGGGAAGGCCGAGACTTACATATGAAGACCACGTGAGCAGATTGCTCAAAAACGGAAAGGTCAAAAGTACTCGGATACCCAGACGTGCGTGTATGAAGCGATTGATGAATCTCGAAGAAGCGAAAGAAGTATGCATGGATCGCGAAGCCTGGCGATCTGTCCTCTCTGACTACCCCGTCAGGGATACAGCGTGAAGATAGTTAAGTTAAGTTTTTTTTTTTAAAAAAAAGTGTGGCACTCGGGGACCTCGTGGTAAAAGTATTGCATAGCATTATTAATAAGGCAATATTAAGGGTAAAAAAAAAAATTCTCGTCTCGACACGTGCGAGCTTCGTACAGTCATACCATATACATACACGTTAAGCGAACGATCGGCCGAGCTCGGTGAAGCTCGTGTGAAGTGTTAGGTTTTTTTTTTGTTACGGAATTTCGGTCGCCGCGCTCAAAGCCCGCGATAAAAGCTATGCAATAGCATAAAAAGTAAAAAGGAAAAAAAGTATAATGTTTATAATTAGTAAACACAAAGTAACGCTTATGAGTGTTGTTACAATGAAAGTAAACTTTGGTACTTACAAGGTACGAGTATCGCGACAATCTCAATTTGGCAAAATCTTATTAATCGTATTGACTCAGATCCTCGATTTTTATACACCTACCTAATAGGGATTACAGATCTAAGTATCATAAATTTCAACTTACTAGGTCCACCCGTTCCTGAGAAAATCGATGGTGACATACGGACGGAAAGATGGACAAACGGACAAGAAAGTGATCTATAAAGGGTTCCTTTCTTTCCGTTTTGAGGTTCGAAATCCTACAAAGTAGTTTTACTGTTTTAGTAATTCTATCTTGGGGGTAGAGACGGGAGAAGTAGTGTTAGAAAAGTTTTGGGACAAAAATGCACACGATGAAATGTGACCACTCTCTCTGCCACCCCTTTTTATATAAAGGAGGAGGAGGAGTATTGAGTCAACTTTTGCGCTTTGCGCGGCTGAGCTCTCTGGCGTTTGATAACTTCACGCTTTAAAAAAAATGCATTAAAATCATAATTCAATACACTTTGGATCATAAATCTACCTTCTTGCTGCTTTAACTGCTTGCATGGGACAAAATGCGAATGGGACAAAATGCGAATGGGACCAAGTGCGAATGAGACCAAGTGCGAATAGGACGAAGTGCGAATGGGACCAATTGCGAATGGAGCTAAATGAAAATGGTACTAATTGCTAATGGGACTAAATGAGAATGGGACCAATTGCGAACGCAGGACGAAGTGCGAATGGGACGAAATGCGCATAAATATACACTTTTTTCACAAATCTTAATATTTATGTAAAAAATTCAAAATCCAATTCTTTTAAAAAAAGGGCAGTACCATATCTCTCTTTCTCTCTCTGTCCATGCATAGGGTATCCTGGCCCACCACTATCATATACCCGCACTGGCTGGATTGGATTTTTAGCAGCTCCGGAGAATTACCGGAGCACTAACAGGGCATTATGCAACAAGGCAGCAGCTCCACAAGACGGACGGAAGACTCGACGTGCAGGACCTGTAAAGATGCTGGTGAAACCATGCACCATTCGATGTGCAAGAAGATTGAGTCTGCTGGTGTAACTTGTAACCTCTGCGTACCCAAATTGGCTAATATTTCTATGGTTCTATCTCATAACATACATAAAAGCGCCATCTAGGGACACTAACTAGCTGCTCATTTCACTTGGTCAAGTGAACATTCAATACCGCTTGGAAACACGTAAACTGTTAAAGGTTCCCCGCGGTTCTACACAGATGGCGTGTTACTTTCTTTTTATAAGGGTCTTGTTGGGTCTTTGACGGACATTTTCGTAGTTTCATTAAACATAGCACACAACTGAAATAGATACATTCTTGAGAATTAGGTGGCAACTGTCAGCCATCAGTAACTAGATTTCAAAAGTAAAAACAAGTTACAATAATATAGTAATAACTCCAAAGTATCGCTGATAAAACACCAATAGAAAGTTTATACACCCAGATTCCTGGTAAGTAAAACACAATTTAAATATCAGCTGTCTAACATTTTTATTCAGTTCTTTTTTTTTATACAGTAGTAAAAAAAATATAACAGTCATAACTAAAGTTTATAAAATGAACATAATTGCATAGCCCAAAGATTTTAACTACATACTTGTATCTTTTATATATACAAAATATTGGGAGGTCCCTCAACACGCCGACTGTGATTGCGAGGGTGAGGGCGAATGACCTCCTATCCGTGCCAACAATCATGGGGCATATGGAAATTAAAGGCATCAACAACGAAGGGTGACCGTGACATTCGACCCCAATATCACAAGCAGCATTCTGGACCGGAATCAAGCCCATCCAGTTAACGACGGGATATTTTACTTGCCCAGCGCATTCGGTGGAACGGAGGTTCCAGCTGAGGGATCCCCACAATTCAAGATAAGTCCCGTTCTCATCAACGTACGACAGGAGTACGAACCCTGTTACTTAAATTTTCGAACCCGCGACCCTGATTGCATTATTTCGGTTCTAAGGGCCGTATTTCAGAACGTTTCTCAATACTCAAGAAATGCTTAAGGCTAGATTTCGCCTTGAAATACTACTCTCAACTCTTGAGTATTGAGAAACGTTCTGTAATACGGCCCTCACTTCCTTACTTGTGTTTCATTGAGCCTTGAAGAAATTGCAATAAATTGACTTTCTTTTTTTATAAATTGTGATATCATTTATCTGTCAGTGCCAACCTTTCAACCAATTCGGAAATCAAAGTCGTTTCACTGGAACAGGCATATCCGGCGCCGAAAGAAATGGATGTGCTACACTGGCACTGGTGAAATGGGTGATGAAAAGCTTAAAGCACAAAAACCTAAGAGGGTGCTAAGGCAAAGCCGACCCTGATATCAAGATAATCAGTTTCGGAGAAACGCTTAGTGACATTTATTAGCCCTTTACCTTTTTGATCACAATGCCTACGCCGCAAAACTTATTTGAAGGATTACTCCTAAGCAGCTAATTACTACGAAGCAAAGTTACTAACATTTAAAACGCCTACAAAGCAAAATGCCTCAAATCAATATCTATAAAGCGGTTTGCCTAATTTGCAATATGTCTGCATTCTTTCTTGTCTAGGCACCATAACATCTCAAAAATTAAAATGACTTTAAAGGATAATACATAACATGCCGTACTACTAAGCTTAATTAATCGCTATTAAAACGCCTATAAATCAAACAGCCTCAAAAAGCACAGTTCGGGTGCAGTTACGAGGCAATTAAAGAAACTGAATTGTCATTTTGCAGTTCTAATTCTGTCCTTCTGTACCGGCCCTAGATGACCTGTTTTACAAAATACCAATTTTATAGGTAATGATCTAATAGTATATAATTTGTGACGGACCATTAACTATGCTTGTATTTATAGGTACCTCGTTTTTGTTTGATTTCTTGTAATTTGAAGCATTGTGGTATTCAGGTCATAAAACTATTGAGTAGTTTTGCATGTGAGGTATTTTGCATCCCTAGGCATCTTCATATCCAGGATTTTTTTTGCATTTGATTCTTATTAAGTTCATAGTCATTCTAATGTTTAGAAATTTTACTACTAAAGTCCTATTGCATTAGAGGTAAAGTAACAATAAGTTGTTTTAATTTGAGGCATTTTGCTTTATAGCCGTTTTACATGTTAGTTTTTTTTCCTTCGTAGTCATATAGCTGTTTAGTACTCCTTTAAAGTAGTTTTGCGGCGTAGGCATTGTGATCATAAAGGGCCCTTTACCTATAGAGCCCCTGGGGTTATCCTTTCGAAGGTTTATTCAGGGACTCCCAGCTATACGCAGATGGTAGAAAACTGTGATTGTTGATAGCTTTTACCAGTATATTTGTCAAGATATTTGAATGAAAATGCCACAAAAACACAGATGGAATGGTTTTAAATAAAAACAATAATTAATTTAATAGCACTTTATTTTTATATTTACATAATATTCAATACTTCGCCTAATTGTGTGCAAAAACAATAATACGCCCGACTGGAGTTACCTATCTATATTTTGTGTTACCGTTACAGGTAGTCATTAAAAACACGATGAAATATCCACTTATAACTTAATAAAAGAGTTTTTTTTTATATAAACAAAATGTTTTTTTAAATATTCCAGAAAATAGTGTATGGACATAGCTGTTTTGACATGAAATTTCTACTCTAGATAATGGTAGTATTCTAAGAGCCCAGGTATCCCCGCGAGTCCCAGGATACTACCACTCAGAAACCAAGTTGTTCAGCTCATGACTTTACATGCTGATAGGACTTTATGTCGTAATATTGGCTATATATTGGAACCGAGTACTTTTTACACTGTTATTATACAGTAATAAATGAAAATGAAAAATCATTATTTATGTAGGTCACAAAGTAACACTTATGAACGTCAAGATTACTGCTTCTACATGTACATTTACTGCCAGTTTCGCAAAGCAATAGGTAGAGCTAGAGGAAGAACCTGGCAATAAAACTCATGGCCACTCTTTTCTAACCCCCAGTTTTTACATTAGTTTGACTTACATGATATTTGACCAATTATACAGTAACGAATTTTTACAAAAAAAAAACAAGGTGTTTATTAAAATTACACTAACATAGTTCCTTTGGATTTATGTGATAACCTACAGCTGTCTTTCCAGTGGGGCTACAATACAACTAACAACGCTGGAAGTGTTTCGGGTAAAAACCTGGCCCGTATTATAGATATATTATATAATTTGTTTTTATGTTATTTTTATTTCAGTCCAACCGCGACCACGAACGCTGCAACGCATTCGAGACATCAGTGTAAGTAAATAATATTTCGCATAAAGCCCCAAATAGTCTATAAATTATTTGTTTTCATGTCCCCTCTTTCGCATTTATAATATTTACATTCAGGATGTTAATGTGAAATCTGTAGCTGTCAAAGTCATTTTAAATCAGATTGTGTTTTAAAAAAAAAACTTCCAATATCACTACATATTAACAAAGTCGTTTTTCGCTGTCTGTCCCTATGTATGCTTAGATCTTTCAAACTACGCAAAGAATTTCGATGCGGTTTTTTTTAATAGTTAGAGTGATTCATAGGGAAGGTTTCTATGTATAATTTGTTAGGTTTTTTTATACATTAACTTAATTATAACGATATATGTTGGGGGCGTCGGAATAAATGAGCCGTTTGGCAGCTTGTTACGAAAACGCTGAGATACGCTTTGAGATATAACAAAATAATGTATTGTGTAATTGTGTATCTAATATAAGTCTACAAAAAGTCCGCGACGGTAAATGTCTATCTCTTAAGGATACATACTATATCCATTTTAATACTTTAAAAAATCAGCAATTATAAAGCGGTAGTTTGAAGGCTATTTACACAAATACATTATTAATCCTTATCATTTTAATTTGTTAGTTGGATTCAGCATTTTATGAAGATTATTTTGGCCCTTTACACCTTTTACATTTGAAATTTACATATTAAATGAATATCTTTGGAAATATATGGCAAAATCAATAAAAACGTGCAAAAAAAATTAATTTCGTGTAACCAAATTCGACCGGGCCGTGCGGGCGTAGGAAGGTACTTGAGAGCGGAGAAGTAATCAAGTAATTTGGAAAATGTTCATACATTATTGTGAAATTAGTAAACGACGGGATTAAATGGGTGCCACGGGGTTCGAAGTATGTCACTGGCGAAGGCGGGCGGGTCATCTAATAGGTTATAAATCATAAGTTTTTCCTCAAGTTATACAGTAATTTATTTTATCTACTCTGATACTATAATACAAAGATTATAAAACTGATAACAAAATTCTTATGACAAACATTACGTACAGATCTAAAATAATTTAAAAAAAGTATAATTACGATACAGGTCTTGTATGGACACCTGTATCATAATATAACTTTTTAATCATAACGATACACCTATACAACCTCCAGCTGGACAAAGGAGGTAGGACCTCTACTTAAAAAAAAAAGGTTGCAATCATTGGTTTCAATGAACGAGTCCGCGACGCAAGCGCGCATGCGCAATCAATGTTTGCGCCTTGGCGCCAACATTTGACATTTAAAAAATAAATTTGTTGTTATATTCATCATTTTATTTGCAATATCATTTTACGTATTATAGTATGAGAGTAGATAAAGTAGTGTATGACACTGTACATAACTTGGTCTTATAACATTCGTGTGATACTATAAAAAAACTCGCCTACCGCTCGTTTTTTTAAAACACACTCATGTTATAAGAACCCTTATTATGCAACAGTATTATAAACTACTATAAATATATATATATTACGTTTACTAGTCTACCTAGGTAAAAAAACCAGTATGACATTAATTACATCAAATACAAACAATACTTTTGTGTATAACAAAAAAAGGTTTTATATTCATTTAAAAGTAAAATATAATTATCTCTTAAAACAAAACTGTGTTATTATTTATTACACCAAGTACATAAAACAGTAGTAAAATGTATGACAATCAGAACAGCAAGGTAGGTACATTGTGTCGGTGTGAGTAACATTTATCCATAATTTCTCCAGGATTATCATATTGAAACAGAATTCAATAACCTTAGGTACTTAATAATCAAAACGGTGATAAAGTAACAATTGTTAAACAAGTAGCGAAGGAATCAGACGAGTTCTAAACCGAAACCAGTTTTAAAACTAAAAGTGGTACAAACTTCAAAGTCGCCTTTTTCAAAATCTTCTTTGTGTGTTCATGGTGTTCTGAATCGAATGCCGACAAATTGTGGCTTCGGCGCAGAATTTCCCTTTCGCAAAATGTCCCCTGGTCGCAAAACGTCCCTTTCGCAAAATAACCCTTTAGCAAAATGTCCCTTTCGAAAAATGTCCCTTTCGCAAATGTCCCTTTCGCAAATCGCCCCTTTCGCAAATCGCCCCTTTCGCAGAATAGAAAAGAGTCATTTTGCGAAAGGGACATTTTGCGATCAGGGGACATTTTGCGAAAGGGACATTCTGCGACGAAGCCGTCTCTATCTCTTAGGTTCTCTTAGCTTCTTCGGTGCATGAGAAACATACGCGTACAGATGAACGGACGGACAGACTAAACCTTTTTAAAATAATTACTAAATTTAAGGGTTTAGGAGTCTAAAACGTAAGTCGATAAATCTCGTTCCTTATCATTTTTCCGTGGGACAAATTAAAGAAAAAGTTTTTGTTGACAAGCACTTGACCCCGGTTTTTCGTAAGTTCTACTTCGAACATTCTGTATCTCCACTTTGGCATAAAAATAAATTGCGACTTCACATATTTTTTACAAAAAAATAGTAATACAAAATCATCAGTTTCTGTTTACTGGTTTTAGGGTTCCATGGTAAACAAGGTAAGGTTCGCCATGTACGTCCAACAACGTGAATGTAAACAACGGCAATGAAAAAGTTTTAAAAGAGAAAAAAGTGTCACGAAGTGCTAGATTATCATTGAAGGAAAATAATTGGAATATGGGAAGAAATTTGTATACTTAGGTTTAATGTTTACGTAAAATGGAAAGTGTGACTATGAGCGAAGAGTTTTGGCAGAAAATCGAATGAAGCCAGGTATACCTTGTAATAGCATTGTAATATAAGAAAACTGGTAAGGGTAGCCCTCAAACTACGCGTGTCGATTAAATTGAAGACCCTTTGGGGAAAGGCCAATAAATTAAAAACAATTATGAAAGTAGAAGAAGGAAAAGATGTAAGTCAGAATCGTAGCAAGTGAAAAGCCGGTCTCTGCATAAACTGATGGGAGACAAGAGTTTACTTTTTTAAAAAGAAAATAAAGATGAAAAGTGTTTTGTCTGTATTTGTGTCACAAAATCGTTGTGTGTAAAAATATTAATAACCTATATTATAGGTTTACAAAATTTCAATTGAATCAGGCGGTACATAGCGGAAATCCATTTTATAAGTAATTATTTTTGATATAAATTTTTATTTTGAAATATCCCGCTTTTTAAAATGTCGTATGGTGATTGTTTGGCACTAAAGGCTTTTGCTGCCAAACAATCTTGATAATGCGTCGTGTGTTGAACTTTTAAAAAGTGAAATATGGCAAAATTAAAACAAGTATAATTATAGTTTTAATCGGTTCTGTGAAATGGGAGTCAATGGGAAAGGAAACTCAAAACTATGTAGAGGGCGCTGTGTGTTTGTTACACAGAAAACGTTAAGTTTCATAGCAAAACCTTTAATCTGCTTCGTCTTGCGTTTTGTTTTTGCTCTAAGTTTAGCTCATTTTTGTGGTGGAAAAAAGCTTTACAACATGTATTCGACCTGTATGACATGTAGGCTAGTCGTGGAATAAAAGAAGGAATTGAAAAAAAGAGCCACATTTAAAAGTCACACAGCGAGCCATTCTTTAATAAACAATTAAAAACGCGAATTTCTATAGTATGATGATTGACAGTTGCTTGTAACAAACATTTAACGCCCTCTACAATGAACTATTTGACAGTTTTCTTGCCCATTGACTGAGAATGAGGACGATTTTTCTCCTTTTGTTTGACGTTCGAAACCCTAAACACCCTAAATGCACAGATACTTAGAAATACCACATCACAAAAAGTCGTTGCATTAAACAGAAATACTATCTTACAATTCGTAACTGACTAAAAATAAACTCGTTTACGATTACTTGTTAAATTTGTTATTAAAAGGCGAATTGTGTTCATTTTTAGGGTGATTTGGTGATTTCGAAAAGGATTTTGGTATTTTTTTATATATATTATTCGACATTAGAAATTAACCTTACAGTTTTCATACATATCATTCACGAGACAATTTTCAAAAATTCATTAGAAGAAGGTCATTACTTGTTAGAAGACTCTAGGTTCATCCTATACAAATTTTTTTACAGATTTCGCGTTATCTTTTACCTATGTAAACGTGGGGCAGAATAATAGGTATACACACACACATTTATACTGATCGAATATTGTAAAATATCTTGATTCGAATGCGCGACGCTAAAATGCATCGTGTCTTTTGGCCTATATACTGTGGAGACCAAACGGTGGACTGATTTCCACGATCCATACATTATTCGATTAGTCTCATACTTGCAAAAGTCTATCTAATCTAATTTGCTACTCTATCTATCGCGTATTAATGACTAAAACCAAACAAACTCACGACCCTTGACCATAGTTCATGGACTGATATCCAACATAATCATCTCTCGTTACTCCCACCGACTTCTCTTGCCACTCTTTCTGATTTTCTCGGCTTTGTCATCGCTGGATTGCGCGGCGGGTTCGTTCACTCCCGGCTGGATGACCGGCCGGGTTTGTTCCCACGAGTGGTCTGATGAGGCTGTGAACTGGAAAGATAGAAATCGTCAGGAATAAAAGTAACTGAATTAGTTCACTATCCGATAGGGTATGGCAAAATCGGAGGTAACCTTTCTATTAACCTCTTCAGTATCTATTTATTTATTTATCTATCACGCCTTATCCCCGAAGGCGTGGCAGAGGCATATTATATGCCCAATTTTCACCATGTATTCCTGTCCCACATAAAAAGTGGTAAGCCCACTGTCGTGTTGAAATGGACAGGCGCAGGTAGTGGTGACCTGCTTATGAATTTTTTTAAGCTGCCAATAACACATTCAACTGGGTTTAACGACTGCCATGTTACTGGCAACCGGGACCAACGGCTTAACGTGCCTTCCGAAGCACGGAAACGCTCGCAAATGTAAATGCCACAATGTGGTCACCCATCCGAGGAACAGCCATAGTGAAAGTTGCTTAACGCAGTGATCGTTTACAGAACACTGAGTCCGCGGGGCCACGAGCGCTTATTTAATATCAAAATCTATCTATGACGGTAAAATTGTGTTGGTGGTATTTGGGAAGTCGTTGTCGAGGCTTTCAAATTCCATAATAACAAGTGTAATCAAAATTTTGACAGTTGGGCTAAAATAAATGAGGTTACTGTAAATAATAATAAAATAGTCTTGCTTCTAATTGTTTTGATATAGTTTTTAAGGGTGGCTGCGGCGAGATTTTCTTGGACCCTTAAAAGCTTAGCGACGCCGTATTCTTAAGTACCACCCAGTAGAGTGATAAAAGACACGTATAGTATTTATTACCTGGTTATACTGCGAGCGGAAGGCTGCCTTGAGGGAAGCGAGGCGATCCGTGACCGGGCCATGCGTACCGGCCGCGTTGGCGCCAGGGCTCGGCTCATCTCGCTGTGGTAACCCCGGCCGCTCTTTGTACCTAACGACATGATTACAATAAATCCAAGTGTCACAAAGCCTAGTGCCACAGTGACCGCATTAACGTGAATGTGTATGTAATCGAAACAGCGCAGTTTACAGATAAACGTTAGAACCTGGCTTGTCTTCATAAAGTACGTAAATGTGTTTTTCAGTGAGTCACTACGAAAGGTACTCGCAAAATCTCGAGCTCTCTGCTTGTGTGTAGGAAAATGATCACAAAACTAGAAGTAGTCACCATTCTGCATTCTATATGTTTATATAAAAAGCTTGTTTATTCAAAATCGCATTTGGCTGGACCGCGTTGGTTAACATTTTTTACATGTTCATAATACACAGAAAGATTTAGTGCGGATAATGTAAAATTGTACAAACAACAAACTTTTTAAGCCGAAGAGTGTCGCTCGCAAGGAAGTTAGTGTATTTATGTTGTGAGACTCTTGTTGCAATGTATTGTTACATACCCAAGGCCACAGCCGCCAACGTTCAAGTTCTTGCTCTTGCCTTTCTTGAAGCGCGACTTGCGGAACCACGCGGACTGCATCGCGAGCTGCGTCAGCTCCTCCGGCACTTCCTGCGGGGTAAAGATCATAACAATCGTTTTCAAGTTTTAAACGCAAACGCACAAGTGCGCGTGTTAGTTACGTGCGTGTATGTGTTTGTGCGCGCGTGCATGAGCGTGAGTGCGTGCGTGTTTGTGTGTGTGCGTGCATGCGTGCGCATAAGTGTGTGCATACCTTCTGCGGGCTCCAGGTTCCGCAGCAGGTGTCCGGCGAAGTCCTTGTCCTTGTCGCGCGCCAGCAGCGTCCAGGCGTCGCCATGCACGTGTGTGTGTGTGTGTGTACGTACCTGCTGCACGCCCTTCAGGTTCCGCAGCAGGTGTCCGGCGAAGTCCTTGTCCTTGTCGCGCGCCAGCAGCGTCCAGGCGTCGCCGCGCACGTGTGTGTGTGTGTGTGTGTACGTACCTGCTACACGCCCTCCAGGTTCCGCAGCAGGTGTCCGGCGAAGTCCTTGTCCTTGTCGCGCGCCAGCAGCGTCCAGGCGTCGCCGCGCACGTGTGTGTGTGTGTGTGTGTGTGTGTACGTACGTACCTGCTGCACGCCCTCCAGGTTCCGCAGCAGGTGTCCGGCGAAGTCCTTGTCCTTGTCGCGCGCCAGCAGCGTCCAAGCGTCGCCACGCACTCCGGCGCGTCCCGTGCGGCCCACGCGGTGCGTGTGCGTGTCCACGTCGCGCGCCACCGTGTAGTTCACAACCGTGCGGATGTGCGGTATGTCCAGCCCGCGCGCTGCAACCAACCACATACCTGCACTACCAGCGCGGGAAACGTGACCTAAACTGATCTATTGCGCTCGCCTAAAATCTTAAGTACACTGCTGATTCCCATCTTCTTTTTCTTTTTCTTCTCAGCATCTTAGGGTCGTATTATAGAACCTTACTCAAGCCTCAAGTATAACTTAGAACTAGTTTCAAGCTGAGCTTTTATTATAGAACCTTACTCGATTCGTGAAACGTCAATCTAGAATCACCTGAGAGCTGTCACAGTGAAATGACGTTTGATTCATATTATAGAACAGTGCTCAAGTGTCATTTCAGTAATCCTTTATTTTTAAACCATATTCAGCTCAGATTCGCTACTTGATTCGAGATTTGCGAGCAGTTTTCGTAAGTTTAGTAGACACCACGCTCAAGCAGAGATTTTAGTTAACAAAAATAAAAGATGGCCTCCTTTATCTTTCTAAAATTGATATTTTTGAAGATAAATAGACTATTACTTACTTATCATTCACGTGTTTATCCCCGAAAGGGTGGCAGAGCCATATTTACGCCCCTATTTCAGTGCCAGCACATTCTACCAAACCCGTACCAATCAATAACAATTACTTTACAAAGATATTAATTCAGTATTATATTAATACCGAAGACAGTGTGATCTTGTATTGTGTGGCAGTGTGGATCGTATTGCTTCATTCTTTTATTTCAACTACCACACTTTTAATAGAAATGTGATAATAAAATAATACCTATGATAATAATGAGATATGTGGATATTAAAAAATAATGTCATTATTATGGTTGTGTTGTAGAGTCAATGTCGCTTACGAGTAGTGTAGCTATGTACCATAAAACACATAACATTAAACACAAGATAATACCTTAAATGATGGAACATTTGTTAAACCAATACCAGCGTGGACATCCTTTTTATGCCACAGCATCCTTTCAGGATAGTACTGTAGCTTGTGCTGTACTGCACTATTGTGCCTATTATATTAATATCCCTATTGACTTCCAATACACTTTACCCCCTAAGAGAGTACTCCATATAATAAGAACATGATCATTCAATATGTAGGAGGAATAGGAATAGATAAAGGAGAGGTTTGGATAAATTTTCAAAGCGATTTGTAGATGCTGACTTTCATATAATTTTTATTAAAGTGAAAAACATGACTTGGTTTAGGATGGGGTTTGACCCGTAACCTATGTCTAACCAGGGCAATGTTCTATGCCACTGAGGTATCATAACCATACCAAAATAAGTTGAAATTATTTACTATATTTTCATTGTCACTCGTTCAAGCCCCATCTTGAACCGAGTTATCTTTATCACTGTAATAACATTTATTTGAATGAGAGGTGTGTACACTACAACTTATAACAACCATCATCAATAGATAAAATATTTATTTTAATGATTTTTTTATACTATATTAATTAAATATTCATATTAAACAATACAATTATATTTTATTTTATTTAAATAAAGAACCTAAAAATAATTAATCATTATTATTATTATTTCTTAAGATAATGATTTGATGACAGATTCTTTGGTACTTTCTTGTGGTGAATATTGTGCACGACAGGCTCGGCAAGTTTTTGGACGCTTGTGTCACAGTCGACTATCTCATTAATAACAAAAGGACAAGAGTTTCAACTTCTGTTCTCTGAGATACTATTATTTCCACAGTATCTGTTTCAGCTTATGATATCACTGTAACAAAAAAAAATCTTCAGGTATCTTACTGGCTCGGTGGTGTAGGTGATAGTGTATGTGACTGCTACTCATGTAAGGGTCCCAGATTGGAATAAATATTTGTGAGATCCCCAAATGTTTGTTTAGAAGTTTGGGTGTTTGCTCTATAACAATGTATATATTTAGATATACATAAGTATGTTTATCAGGTGAGTAGTTCCCATAACCCAAGCTTAAAGGGTTAGATGGCGCTGTGTGAAAAGTGTTCTACAATGTTTATTTATAAACTCATTACCTACATACAACTTTGATTCACGGTGTTAAAGCTTCTGTTCTACATGTAACTTTAAGCTCTATCTTTCTATCCTCTCAAGGTTGTTTATGACAGAGCCCCGAACCCAATGCAACCAATGTTACAAAGTGTACAAAACTCTATAATATTTTCAACAAATAAAAGGTAATTACCCGGTATGTGTCAATAGTCTCTGGTATTTAAATTCAGTGCATATGTTACATTAGATATCTGGATCCATATCGGCATCAGGATAAAGACCTCCACAGACAGTGGCTATATGGTACTGCCTTTCACACGTAAGTTCATCACGCTGTCTTGCTGCTCTGCTGATCTGAAACTGCTCTCCGGATGCCTAGAACAAAAATAGAATGAATCTTATTAAACAGTTATCATGAATTACTAGATGGTGTATATCTGCACAAATATATAAGACCATAAACATCCAACACTTACTGTTTCGATAGTTTTTGTAGTAAATATACTTTTCTGAAATATTGGCCCAAGACGTTGTATGGCATCGTTTTGTATTTTGTATACCTAATATTCTTGAAAGATTTCAATATTTCTAGTAATAGATTCCTTTGGACGATCGTAAAATACTTCTTTTTTCAGATATGTACAGAATTAGAAGAATTTCAATTAATTTACAATGTAAACATAACACTGGCACCATAATATCAAATGTCAGTCAAGCAAAGTTTATTAAACTCGCGATCCATTTAACGCAGAGAAAAGGTTCATTTTATGAGTCCGGGACTTCCTCTACAGCAGTTTTTTGTTTAGTATTTTGAAGTAAGGATACTTTAAAGCAATCACAGAGGTTATTAAACCATTTCAATGAATAAAGTAAATCAAAAATAAGCTTTTGAAATATCAAAAAGTAAGCTGCGTGGAATGAAAACAAAATATGTAAGGAATAAAAATGTAATAGAAAACAGACTGTTTTTAGGCTTGCAACATTCCAATGCGTATTCTGGCGATTGGAGATTTGGATATTTACTCAAGGTTACTTTTCGCCGATCTGAGCATGGGGATAGTTCTATAATAAACCACATGCTTATGTCTAGATTTAGCACTCAAGTGTCAATCTGCTAAATTCCGTTTATGTGTGACTTGAGTTAGTTTCTGTAATACGACCCTTAGAATCCACTGCTGATTGATGCCCCTTGCATGGCTTTCCAGGATGATTAGAAGCGGCGATTCTGGTCCAGGTTGGCCCTGCTGTCTTTTTGATGTCGTCCGACCATCGGGCAGGTGGTCTGCCGGCACTTCTGCTTCCTTACGAGGTCTCTACAGGAGGGTTCTAGACGACCATCTGTTGTCGTCTCTTCGTGAAAGATGTCCGGCCCATTGCCATTTAAATCGAGCAACCCGGGCACCTATATCAGTAACTCGAGTGCGTTGGCGAATGTCCCCATTTCATATTCTGTTCCTCAGAGACACCCAGCATTGCAAGTTCCATTGCCCTTTGTGTTACTTTCAGGCGGTGGAGTAACATCAAGTCCACATCTCACAAGTATACAGCATCACGGTGAGAACGCATTGGTTCGAACACGCGTGTTTTTTTTACCAGATCTTCTACAGACTCACTGAGTAGAACGATATCGTCAGCGAAACGAAGGTGGTTCAAGATACCTTTATATTTTTTAGCTATTTTTTTTTTACCTTTATTAGCTATTTTTAGATACCTTTCCAGTTCACTGTTTTAAATACGTCTTCAAGGGCGTTCGTCAAGAGTTTCGGAGATACGAGGGTGGGTCAAAAAGTTCGCGGAATGGAGGGTAAAAAGTAAGAAATAAAACGCAAAATTATTTTTCTTTCTTGATCTAAAACACTTGTACTGTTCCACTTATTTATTACTTAAACCTGACCGGTTTCGCCTTACGGCATTTTCAAAGGTTAGCACATATTGTATGTATTTCAGATGTCATTGAATACAATATGATAAGTCACAATAACATTGGTTTCACTGAGGGTAAACAAGGAAGTCATGATACCACTTAATAATTTTTCCCCAAAATTAGGGAGAATATAAGAAATGAAGTTATACATTTAAAAATTATTAAATTAAATTTCATCATAAATAATGTCAATAAATATAATTAAAAAATAATAACAAAAATAATAATAATAGAAATAATAATAATAGAAATAGAAATAAATGTCATGAGGTAATTACGTTTTTCAATACTATTTCAGATTTACATATGTCAATGTCATTTGAATTAAGATTAAAGAAATTAAAATATGTAGATGTCACCACTTTACTGTAATAAAGGAGAACGGCTTATATCTAACTGTTGATTTAGGATCATGTTTCTATTAGTATTAATTAATTTATTTATTTCAAGAGCTTCAAGGGCATTCATTTTTCTACCTTTTTCACATGCATGTAAAACTCTAAAATTTATTTTCGGGTCAAATGAATGTTTCTCTGTTATGAGATGTTCCGCGAAATTGGACTCGGTTTTATTGAGTCTCCAGCCACAGGTATGTTCAGCAACTCTGATTTTAAAAGATCTTCCAGTTTGACCTATATATTTTTTACTACAATTAGAGCATGTCAATTCGTATACCCCACTTTTTTGGTCGATCGGTGTCTTATCTTTGTTATTGCACAGAAATTTGTACAAATTGTGAGTTGTATAAAACGCGGGCTTACACCATGTAAGGTGTCTAGTACACTTATATGATATTTTACCGATATAAGGTTTGCGTGCCCATCGTTTTTTATTTATATCTGAAGTTGTAACGGTGCCTCCTTTATAAAGTAGATCTATGATTTTTAAATGTATAACTTCATTTCTTATATTCTCCCTAATTTTGGGGAAAAATTATTAAGTGGTATCATGACTTCCTTGTTTACCCTCAGTGAAACCAATGTTATTGTGACTTATCATATTGTATTCAATGACATCTGATATACATACAATATGTGCTAACCTTTGAAAATGCCGTAAGGCGAAACCGGTCAGGTTTAAGTAATAAATAAGTGGAACAGTACAAGTGTTTTAGTTCAAGATGTGTAGCAAGTTCCACCAAGTGCCATCAATCAACAGTGTAAACAAAATTATTTTTCCTTCTCAATGTATTCCCTCTTAACTCTAATACATTAATAGACCTAATAATTAATTTATTAATACCTTCGAAAAAACATGATTTCTCTTTGTCGTCAAAATAGGCCGAAATTGCGCTCACTTCTTCATCGCTGAAAATTTTCTTCCCTCGAAGCTCTTTTTTCATTTTTGGGAACAAATAATAATCACTTGGGGCTAAATCTGGGCTATAGAGAGGATGTTCCAAGATTTCGAAGCCCACTCTTTGAACAGCAGCCATCGCAACTTGCGCCTTGTGCACGGGTGCATTGTCGTGCAAAAGGAGCACACCTTGAGTAAATTTTCCCCGTCTTTTTTCTCTCACAGCATCTCGCAGACGTTCTAATATTGCAGCGTAGTACTCTCCAGTGATAGAGACACCCTTTTCTTTATAATCAATAAGGAGGATTCCCTCTGAATCCCAGAAAACAGTAGCCATGAGTTTTCCAGCCGACGGAGACACTTTGAATTTCTTCGGAGGTGGTGTGCCCTTTTTGTGCCACTGCATGGAGTCTTGTTTGGACTCAGGCTCATAATGATGAACCCAAGTTTCATCTCCAGTCACAATTCGGTTCAAAACTTCATCCTTTTGTTCACCACAGAGCACTAAAAACTCGCGACAACACTCAAGTCGCGCTGCTTCTGGTGTGGCGTGAGCATTCTCGGCACCCATCTTGCACACACCTATGACATGCCAAGATGGTCGTGTAGGATGTTCAAAATGGTTGTAGCTGATACTCCAATCATTTCTGCAAGCTGTTTCTTCTTTAAACGGGCATCTTCCAATTTGATTTTTTCAAGTTTTTCGACGTTTTCTGCCGTGGTTGCCTCGACAGGCCGCCCTGGCCTCGGATCATCTTCAATCGAATCCCTGCCTTACTTAAACAGGTTGTGCCACTTGTAAACCATGGTTTTACCAGGGCAAGAGTCCCCGTAAACAGAAGACATCTCTTCCAAAATAGTCTGGGGAGGTTTTCCTTGTTTAGTAAGGAACTTGATGACTGCGCGAAACTCAATTTTCTCCATGTTGCAAATTTTCTTCCGGATTGACTTGTTGATTGATGTGACCTCAGGTAATTATGACTTATTTATATACAGTAGGACATCCTCTCGGACCTGGAGTGGTCCTGGGGGTGAATGTGTACTGGCCAATGGGCCATCTCAGTGGTAGCAACGCCGCCTGCAACTACAGGCGGGTCACTGGGTTGGACCGGAGTTGGTCCGTGGGGTCATTTCCGTGGCGCTAGAGGCCCACTAGTGTGACCGTCCGGCGGCCAGCCAGTAGTGTCGAGTCCGCTATGGTGGCTACAACTCGTCGCTTGGCGAGGTCGAGCCTACTAGGTGTGACTCCAGTAGGCGCCCTTCAGCCGGCGACGAGGAGCGGTTATCTGGTCCGTGGGTGTCATATTCTTGAGATGCGATAAGGTCTCTTGTCAGGCTCTTTTTGTCCGGCGGTCGCCGATGGTATGGCGCTATGTCCCGCAAGTGCTGGGCCAGCGCTCCATCGGCCCGCTCGAACATTTGGTCGCTGAGGTGCCTGATGTGGTCATCGATGCTCTCGATGTGTAAGTCTCTCGAGATGGTGTCGTTCCGCACGAAGCGCGGAGCGTTGGTTATCTGACGCAGCGCTATCGACTGCTGCGCTTGCAGTCGTTTGCGGCTAGATTGATTTGTCATAGCGTACAGTCTAAGTCAAACATCTTGGTCCCTCTGAAGTTGGAGCCGCGCTCGGTTCGCGCACGTACAGTTAAGTAGACAATGCTTTCGCTGTCTGTCCTTATGTATACTTAGATCTTTAAAACTACGCACCGAATTACGATGCAATTTTTTTAATAGTTAGAGTGATTTATAGGGAAGGTTTGTATGTATAATTTGTTACGTTTTTGTATACATTAACTTAATTATAACAATATATGTTGGCAGCGTCGGAAAAAATGAGCCGTCTGGTAGCTTTTACCAAAAACGCTGCCTAAAACATTTGAGATATAACAAAATAATGTAATAATATAATAATTATAATAATATAATAAGTCTCTCAAAGTCCAACCCCACGTCCGTGCGAAACAACTCAGCCACGTGAGAGGCGGACACCTGAAATAAAGTATCTATACAGGTGACCAAAAAGGGCTATGGCAAACCCCCAACATGATGGAGAGACAAAGAAGATATATACGTATAGGGTCGCTGCCCGAGGGTGATCGTCGGGGCACACTTGGAGCTGACGCTGAGTGTGACAGCATGCGGACCGTCAGTGGCTCTTTGCTGAACAGGCGGGCGGGAGTCGGGGATGCCGAAAATGTCACAGCCGAACATCGGGGTAGGGAGGGAGTGGATGACGCTTTGCAGAGTAGGGCCTCGCCCACGGAAAGCTCTGCCGGCTCATCTACAACGACCACAGAAACGCACATCAGTGACGATAGAAGACGCAAGTGGTCAAACGACGAGATGGAGTAACTTATGTTCTGCTTCTTCAAAGCACAATATGAGGGGCCCGGTTATATCAGGCGATTAGAATATTTATTCCAAAACAGAAACCCAAATAACCCGAAAATCCACAAATTCAATGGCAACACACTATCGAATCAAGCCCGTAGGATAATGAAACAAAACATTATATCACAACAAATACTTGACAGAATCAAAAGAACAGCACAGGGGTTAGAAAATATAGAAAACACTGAACCGATTTCACAAGAAATAGGAAACATTGAACCGATTACAAATAATAGAGAAAATATTACAACACATACAATACGCGTCACAAATTATAGCACCGAAACACTCACACACCAGAACACTGTACAATATTCACCATCACAGACAGAGGCAATAGACCAATCAATACGAAATATCACTGTCGACGAAGATCAAAACCCAATTATACTGGACTTTTTGCGTGCACTAGCTGAAACCAAGGAAATACCAATAGTAGATCGTTGGTCTTTGCCAAAAGCTAAAATAAATAAGCACTTTCTAGAAAACCTACGTACACTCAATAGATTCTTGCCAAACCTACTAGTAATTAACACATCACTCCGAGAAATAAATAACATTATCTACGCCACTGCCAAAACATTAATTACTAACAATAACCAAAAACCATTTATACACAATAGTACTATCAGAACTAACTCAGACCCACCGTGGAAAAGAAGAATTCAATGTAGAATAGAAAAACTTAGGAAAGAAGTAGGACAACTGATAGAAATAGACAGAGGAGTAAATTCACGTAGGATACTAAAAATTAAACTCAAACTGTACAGTAAATACAATATTCAAAACACAAATGACCTCAAAAACCAAATAGAAACATTTACACAAAGAATTAAGGCACTGGCAGCTAGAATAAAGAGATATGAAGAAATCAGCAATAGAAAACAGCAAAATAGGACATTCAGTGACAACGAACATAATTTTTATAGGAGTTTAGGAAATAAAAATAGAACTACTAACATTAAATTACCTAGCAAACATAGTGTAGAGGAATTTTGGAAATCTATTCTTTCAAACCCAATAGAATATAACAAAAACGCTCAGTGGATAGATGTTAGGAAATCAGCAGAAGAAATAGAAGTAACGCATACAGAAGACATCACAGTAGAACAAATAAGAGATGCCACTAAGAAAATGCATAACTGGAAAACATCTGGCATGGATAAAATTCACAACTACTATTTAAAGTATCTCACCAGCACTCACGAATTTCTGGCTTCACTGTTTTCTAGCATTGTCAACGGTAAAGAAATGGTAGAGGAATGGTTCACTACTGGCCAAGTTGTCTTGATCCCGAAAAATGAAGAAACAGAAGACCCAAAGAACTGGAGACCTATAGCTTGCCTACCTAGTACTTACAAACTACTCACATCAGTATTAGCTAACCGCCTGTATGAACACTGCCAAGAGAACAACATAATGGCAATAGAACAACGTGGATATCCCCGAGGAGCTAGGGGCTGTAAAGATCATCTCATGGTAAATAAAGCGATATTAGAGGACGCACACCAGTCACAGAAAAATCTTAGTATGGCGTGGATCGACTATCGGAAGGCCTTTGATAGTGTTTCCCACGAATGGCTCATCAAAATACTTGATATTTATAAGTGCCCTAACATTATCAAAAACTTCCTTAAAATAACAATGCCCTTATGGCGGGTTATAATGACAGCTCGTGGTTCCCAAGACTCAATGACTACTGAACCGATATACATCAAACGCGGAATATTCCAAGGTGACTCCCTATCGCCATTGTTGTTTTGCTTGGCCATAAATCCACTTTCATCTGTGTTAAATAAATACGAACTAAAAGGGTACAAACTTAAAGATAGTTTCTGGGTCAATCACCTTCTGTATATGGATGATTTAAAAATTTATGCCAACCATAGTAGTAATTTAAAAGTTTTATTGGATAGTGTAGAAGTATTCACAAATGATATAGGAATGAAATTCGGTTTGGATAAATGCAACGTACTACATTTAAGATCAGGATATAGGGGTAACACAACAGGGGAGGGACACGTTCTATTAGGCGGAGATACTTTTGACCAGTTAGCTATAGATCAAACATATAAATATTTAGGAGTTCACGAATCAGGTAAAATAGAACATAGTAAAGTTAGAGACCAAATCATTAAGGAATATCATAAACGAGTGAAAAAACTACTGAACACGCATTTAAACTCACGTAACATCATTAAAAGGATCAACACGTATGCTATTCCTGTCCTTTTATATTCATTTGGCATCATAAACTATAAAATCAGCGACCTAAAGAAGATAGACACCAAAACTAGAAAACTACTAAACATCAAAAAAGCCCATCAACAAAAAGCAGATGTAGAAAGACTATATTTACCAGTATTACAGGGTGGTAGGGGATTAATAAATGTAGAAAATATATACAAAACGCAAATAATAAAATACAAACAGTATTTAAAAGCAGAAAGCGACGACTTAATTAAAGCAATAGTATTACATGACACAAACAGAACTAAGTATTCCATAATAAATGATTCAAATGAAATAGAAACAGAACTTAGACTACCACTAGGAAATACACATTTAGATAAAGAAATTAAAAAAGCAATAGTAGACATGCAGAAAAAGAAATGGAGAAATAAACCACTTCATGGTCAGTTTCCGAAATCAGTATTAGATCAGTCAAATATAGATGAAGAGCTCTCATTCAAATGGATGAAGCAACAAAAAATAGCTACTGCCTTGGAATCAGCAGTGTTTGCTATACAGGACCAGGCTGTTATGACGAGACAACACCAACGAGATATTTTAAAAGAGCCAGTAGATGGTAAGTGTCGACTTTGTGCCACTAAAGATGAAACCACGCAGCACATAATATCAGGTTGTGAAAAACTGGCCGGAAACTATTACGTAAAACGACATAACGACCTGGTCAGGTACATATACTGGTGCTTGGCTAAAAAACATAAAATGGAAGTGGATCGTCTTTGGTGGAAAGAAAAATTAGTAGAACCCCAAGTGAAAGAGAACGATACTGCCAAAATTCTTTGGGAAATTTCAGTACAGACAGATGTAACAGTAACACACAACAGACCAGACCTAATCTACATAGACAAAACTAACATTAAAACATAATAGATATCACCGTACCATCAGATTACAATATAGGCGCAAAAGAAATAGAGAAGCTCAGCAAATACCACCTTCTGAAAACTGAAGTTACTCGCCTGTGGAACACACGTACAACTGTGATACCGATTGTTGTAGGAGCAACAGGAGTAGTCGCCAAGAACATAACCAAATACATCGAAACACTAGACGCTAACATACATTTAGGCATTCTTCAAAAACAAGCAGCAATACATACATCGACCATTCTAAGTAAAGTTCTAGGGGATACAGTCTTTGTACACAATAGACAAACTTACGACACACTAGCAACGCCAGACACGCAACAATCATACGACACACAAATCGCAATCACTCAACAAACTATTAATACACAAGCTTCACTGCATTCACCTAATACACAAACATCACGAACACAACATTCATCAAAGATACAAAACTTACACCAGACATCAACGTCACATGAATCACACCAAAGAAACAGAGGTAGGAGAAGAAGGCATAATAACTTAGGAAATAAAACACAAGCTACAGAACTATCTAACACACAACCACAGCATTCTTCCACTACGCAAGGCTCACATCAGTCATCAATCACAGACGAAACACAGCGAAGTAACAGAGATGGGAGAGGAAGAAACACCAACACAGTAAATAACACACAACATTCACAATATTATCCTTGCACACCATCATCACGACCACAACATTCATCACATACACAAACCTCACAGCAGTCATCAATATCACACGAACCACATCGAACGAACCGCGGTAGAAGACGACGAAATAATAACATATGACAGAATAACACAGTATACAAATAATAAATATTTACTATAATTCGATACATACATATTAAATTAACATACAATAGAATAATATATATATTTACAACTTAACAATTTTAACAACAGGGGAAATATGGATATCCTTATTCCTGTAGGTCACAGGACGGGATATCCATTAAATTAACTTTAAAGTTGAGTAAAGAAACTAGAATCATATAATAATATTTTCATTATTGACACTCCGGTAGCTGATGCAGTTCGTCTCTGAATAGCTTTAAGGTCAATTATTATTCCCTCCTCAGGTTCCTTTTTATGAATTGCAAGACGTTATACACCATTTTTCTCGATTGCCGACGTAAAACGTTATTGCGTCTTGGCATATTTAATAATCTTATCAAAAAGAAAACAAAAACAAATACTAAACAAAATCTTAAAAAAAACTAAATATTAAAAGTTAATAAACCAATTGAAACTAAAAACAATAACAGTCAACAAACACGGAATGAACTAATAATATATTAAATTTTAAAAACATTAATTATTCAATCTATTCCCGACTGTATTCTAGGAACGAATGAGCAGGATAACAAGCTACGTTTAATTCAACTTTCTTCGCGCTCGCTCTTATGGCGCGATGACACCCCCGAATTCTCGGCGTTCGGAAACGTTCGTGTGATTACGTAGCACGAGCTTCCTCCCCCTCCCCGCGCCCATTCCCTACGACACCTAATATTGCGTTCTGCGCAAGTGACTCGCTACAACTCAGAGGGACCAAGATGTTTGAATTCACCTATACCAGGCTGGGGCGGCGTAGGTGAGCTGCGGCCGGATGTACGTTTTGTACACTCCCGAGCTTCGCGCGGAGCGGCATGTTGGACGAGAGTACGGGTCTCAAGAGGGCGCGGGCGGCGCGCGTCTTCGTTATCACTCTTTCCACGTGAGGCGTCATGGTCAGATTTCGGTCGAGGGTCACGCCCAGGTATTTTACCGTGGGGGACCAGCTGACCGGTTCTCCGAGCAGCATCAATGGTGGTATGTGGTGTCTCCCCGTGGAAAGAGCTTGCGTCTTGGCCACGTTGGCTTTAAGCCGCCAGGCTTGAAGCCAGCTGGGAAGCGCGTCCAAAGTTCGCTGCATCTTCAACGCCGCATGGTCCGTGGACAACGACGTGGTGATAAATGCAGCGTCATCAGCATAGAGTGCCAGTATGGCTCCGCCTGCTACTGGGATGTCGTCTGTGTATCGGCTGTAGCACAAAGGTGAGAGGCAGCTCCCCTGATGCACGCCGGCACGGATGAGTCTTTCCGTAGACAGGGTGTCTTCAACCGTCATTTGAAAGCGCCTGTCTTGCAAGAAGCTGCCCACAGTCTTAACTATTCGGCGAGGAATAGTAGACGTGGACAGCTTATATAGCAGGCCGGCGTGCCACACGCGATCGAACGCCTTCTCCATGTCGAGCAGCACCATGACCGCTCGCTCCTGCTTGTTGCGGGTGACGGCGAGGTGGTACGTCACTCTCGCAACCTGCAGCGTTGTGGAGTGCTCGGCACGGAAGCCGAACTGTTCGTCGCGTGGTATCAGGCGGGGCACCATGTGCAGCAGCAACAGTTTCTCGAATAGTTTCGAAGTCGTCGACAGCAAGGTGATAGGACGATAGCTCCCAGGCAGTAGTATGTTCTTCCCTGGTTTGGGCAAGAGGATGACCCGGCCAAGTTTCCATGAGGTAGGAAAATGGCCGGTGCGCAGAATACCGTTGAAGAGCCGCGTCAGCGAGGCGACTGCTCGCGGCGGAAGATGACGTATTGCCTCATTTGTTACGCGGTCTGGACCGGGGGCTCTTCTTAGTTTGGTTTGGCGTATCATCCTCTGGACCTGACCAGGGGAGAACACTACAGGGTCTTCTGTCGGGGCTATCGGCGATTCGAAGTACGTCTCCAGTAGCTAGTGGATGTTTGTGACATGTTGCGGATCCTCAGCAGGATTCGGAGTAAACTGCCTCTCTAACGAGTCGGCGAAGATCTCCGCTCGGACCTCGGCTCTGTAGCGCGGGGTTCCGTCTCTAGCCAAGAGGGTCCTAATCGGGGTTTGACTCCCAGAGAGGCGGCGGCACAGGCGGTGGATACCCGTCCAGTCTTGGCCGGCCTTCTCGATGGTGTGCTGCCAGGACTCGTTGGCGACTGTCTCCAGCGCTTCCGAGACCCTGGCTGCCAGAGAGTTTAGTCGGGACTTCATGTTGGGGCATCTGGTAGTCTGCCATTGTCTCCGCAGTCTTCACCTTTCTTCTATCATTTTTGTGATGTTTGACGGAAGCTGGGGCGGCCGAAATGAGTGCGTTGTGTTGAACTCGGATTCCCTCAGCGCAGCAGTCATAGTTGCACTGAGCTCTTCTGCGAGTTTGTCAACATCAGCGGGTCTTTCAATGCGGAAGTTTGACGTACTCAGGTGGACCTGTTCCGTGAACAGCTGCCAGTTGTGGCGGGAACGGGGCGAAGGCGGTGTTTTGGTCTTCGCAGGGGTCTTCAGAGTCATAAGCACGGCCTGGTGGTCGGAAATCATGTGGTCATCCATGACGTCTAGCGTTATCGAAGCTTCGATGCCGCGTGCGACGACAATGTCGATGACATCGGGAGCGTGTGCTGCACGGTACGGGTAGTGAGTCGGGACCTCTGGTCCTAGCACCTCGTAGTTGTGGCGATCTGATCCAGGAGTCTACTGCCGTTGGGGCAGACGGTGTTTGAATTCGACGCCGTGTGCTTCGCGTTGAAGTCGCCGGCGATAACCGTGGGCAGCGGTGAGTCCAGCAGTATGACTTATTTTTTTTGAAATTTAGTATTTATACTCTTAATGAGTGTCACAACTAGTACAGGTAGTAAAAAGTTACCTTTCCCCCCTTCATGCCCCTCATTCCGCGAACTTTTTGACCCGCCCTCGTATAACATCCCCTTGTCTTACACCTCTCCTAATTAATCGGTATGGTTGTTTTGGTTCCTTGAATTTGTACTGTCATCGTGGCGGATCTGCATAGGCTTTAAAGAAGCTCGATGTATCGGTAGTCAACTTTGCATTGCTGAAGTGAGTTGAATATAGTCCAGTGTTCCACCGTATAAAAAGCCTTTTCATAATCCACGAAGGCAAGGTAAAGTGGTCTATTGTATTCTAGTGATTTCTGTATCACTTGCCGCACACTGAATATTTGATCAGTTGTACTATAACCCTTTCTGAAACCCGTCTGCTTTCTAGGGTGCTGCTCATCTAGACGATTTGTAATCCTAGATGTAATGATGCGTGAGAATACTTTGTATACTTGACTTAGCATCGAAATAGGGCGGTAGTTCTTAAGTTTTGTCTTGTAACCGTTCTTGTGGAACAGGACAACAATACTATCAAGCCACTCGGTTGGTATATTAACCATCAAAAGTTTATTTCATAAATTCCACATCCGGTACCATTCAACATCCTGTGAGTTAAACCGAATAAGGTCTGTTTCTGAATGAGACTTTAGGTAACATTTTTTCAATCGTTTGTTAGAAATTACCGTTTTGTAAAATTTTACAATATAAGCAAAGAATATGGTCGTTCATCATAGAGTTTGATTATGATATAAGTTTCTGAAAGAGCTATTTTGTTTGTATTTTAGAATTTAAACGGAGCATGCCGGCTATTTCCTATATGTTAAGAGGATGCACTTCTAAACCTGACCCCCTAGGTGAGGTTCAGGAGTGTTACAGGTGTTGTAGACAGTGCTCCAGAGACTATTAGACTGGCGGTTCTATGCAAGCTATACAGTCGTGCAGCGGCAGACTACAGTGATTTTGACCACCACGTCACGCAGGATAGGTGATCATCGGCCTGAAAATGGCGGGGTATGGCCACATACTCACTTTGGGGTTTATGCCCCGTCTGTAGCCCACAAGGCGACGGCTAATGCCAAGCGACGCTTTCGCTTATTGAGTAACGTAGTCTATGTACGAGTTCCACGTCAGTTTTTGGCGATGCCTACACCCAGGTTGTCTTCTTTGGATAGCTTGGTTAGCTTAGGTAATTTAAGCTTATCTAGCTTTGTCCTTTTGGTGAAACGGTTTTATCGGTTTTATCAGCATATATTGGCTGTAGTTGGTTAAGTACCAGTTTAGCACACTACCGCGTAGTGATTTTTGAGCTCCTTGGATTCGGTTCGATATTGTCATTTGATTACAAGGTCAAGGCGTAACCTTACACACTAGTATAGGTTTGCAGAGAGCCTGTCAAGGAGTTGGTCTACCGTAATGCGCAGAAGTGGCAATAGGCCTACCTACGAAACTTACATGTGTTTCTCTATGAAGGGTAGGGAAGCTCTTTTTGATCAACACCTCTATGTGACAGGTCGCTTACAATGGATTCAATTGTGGTGCTGTCGATGGCACCCTGAATGTCAAGAAAAGCACATAGAGCTATCTGTTTGTTCTCAAGGGTTTTCCAGAGATGTTCCATCATATCTGTATTATTATATAGTCATCTAAAGAAATAAGCAGTAACATACTATACGCCCACAAACATAAGTGAGTTTGGTACCAATGATGGGTAAGTGGCGAGTCCACTGCCATATTGAATCGGAGATGGCTTATCGATCAGTACTGGCAACAGGTCACCCACGTCAAAACTGACCGTACCTTAAGTGATTCTTGTCATCATCATCCGAGCGTCTGTCCCAGTTGCGTCTCGCGACGCCCGGGGTCCGCTTTCCTACATTTTCTCCTCCACTTCGCACGGTCTTCGGCATCCCCTGTAGTGAGACCATTGGCACGCATGTCATCCCTTACGACGTCAAGCCAGCACTTCTTGGGTCTTCCCCTATTACCGGGACCCGGCGGGGCTGACATGGCCAGACATTTGTTACCTACGTAGCCCGGCGGTTGCCGCAAGACGTGACCATACCAACGAAGGCGACACTCTTGCAACTTGTCTGCAATGTCACGGACGTGAAGGCCGCCGCGGATGCGAGAGTTTCTCACGCGGTCCATCCGCGTGACCCCACACATCCACCGCAGCATCTTCATTTCCGTGACACGCAGCTCCTGCTTGTGTCGCTCCAATATCGGCCACGTCTCACTGCCATGTAGAAGGACAGGTCTAATAATGGTTTTGTAGACCTGTCCCTTCAACCGGATCGGCATTTTAGGGTCACAAATGACAGCGGTCATCTCCCGCCATTTGGCCCACGCGGCAGCAATGCGTGACTTGACATCGCAATCGATGTCACTGGACGTGTGAAAAACAGATCCCAGGTATTTAACCTGGTCCGTGCGCTCAACCAAATCACCGCCTATGCGGACGGATGTGGGATCTGTCGAGTTTATTGCCAAGTACTCGGTCTTCGCCACATTTAGTTTCAGACCGCCGTTCTCAAGCGTCTCCTTTCACGCCTTTACACGTCGCACCAATCTGCCCCTGTCCGCGTCTGCCAGCGCAATATCGTCAGCATACATGAGCAACCATGGAGGCTGCTCATGTGGGTTTCTGATGCTGTCCGACAATTCGTCTAATATTACACTGAACAGAAGCGGACTAAGGACAGAACCCTGGTGTACCCCGACGGTGATGGGGAAGGGTTTCGTGTCGCCAACAGCAGTCCGAACCATTGAATCGGAGTAACAGTACATGTCCCGGATAGTGTCAATATAGACCTCTGGAATGCCAGATATGCCATCAAAAGCAAATGACCAGTCTCGGTCGAAAACCCATTCTTTGTTTGAAGATCAAATCTCAATTTCTACTTTAGCTAGTACTGCTCTTGCACAGACACTCACCTGCAACATCAGTAGCCACCAGTATGTTGTTCTCCTTTCGTTTAAAGGCGGTAATGACCTTGTTCCTGTCAGCCTGCTCCATATCTCCATGCAGCAATAACGCGTCATACTGCTGCACGCCGAGGTTGGCTGCCGTCTGTTCTGCTTCTAACTATACCAATCAAATGTAACAATTAGAACTCTCGCTATTTCTCTCACCTTAGTCAATTATGTTCCTAAACGATAGAAAAGTATAGAGCATAACAAAATAGCTAAAAAGTAAACAAAATTAAATTGTAAACAAAAGAGTTTTACCTTTTTCGTGACAAATATTAGCACACTCCCGGCCGATAGGAATTCAACTAAATTTTGAAGTAACCATGCCCACTTCTCCTCAGGCCTGTTGAATATTCTGTAACAAACATTGTTTTGAACTAATTATTTAAAAACTTCGTGCAAAAACATTCGACACACAAGATACCTTTTAATATAAAATATGCAAAAAGAAGTAAGGCTTTTAAATTTCTTGACCTCACGTTTATGCCTATTAGAGACTCAAATTATACATAACATTAAATATTTATTCGTATATTTCTTCATTTATAGAATGCCTTTCAAACCTTAAAATTTAATAAATAAGTTCTTGAAAAATATAACACATTTATAACAGGTGTTCTACAGGGAGTTATTTTGGGTACACTTCAATAAATAAATAATAATAATCCATTTATTTCAGACAATATAAAGTCCATTAGTTAAGAAATATTAGAATAAACTAAATAAATTTCACAATAAAAACATATTAAAACTCCATAATTGAAAATAGATTACATGAAAATTAAACATTAAAATACTAAAAACTATAACATTAAATTTAAAATCATATATTATTAAAAACATCAAAATATTAAATACCTATATAAAATTTAATCAAAACAAATCTAATTCAAATATTAAAATTAAAACAAAAACTACAATACTAAATTACCTAAATTAATTTTAAAATCATCTAACATTGTAAAGTGCTACTCTGGCACCCATATGTATGGAGTTCCAGTGACGCACTATTGGACAATCTGTCCTACATATTATATTATTCAGAAAAGTACTAACGCTGTCATGCACACGACACATCAGGGAGGCTACATGCTTTCTTATTATGGCCTGAAAACTATCTGTATTGTTCTCTGCGAACATACCTGACGCACTGCAGTAACGTGAAAGCCCCAGTAGCATTCTGAAACCATTGTTATATTGGACGCGTAATACAGAATAATACGCGGATAAATACGGAAGGTTTTCTTACTTGACATGCTGCATGACTAAATCACTAGCTTCCCCGGCAGCTCCATGTTGTACTCTTACAGGGTCGTGTAAAGCGTCGCGAGCTAACCGCTCTATTCGTCGAGGGAAAGTGGCAGAGAACAGTAAGGCTTGTCTATCAGGTCGTACATGGTTGCAGATAGATCTCACTTGAGGTTCTGCAAAGAAAGGTATTGACGAGAATATAATTATCATCTTGACATCATCGAGCAGCCCGGGGTCAGCTAGATATAATATGCCTAATTCAAGTTACAGAGCATCGTAAAAGAAGTACGACTAGCGATTCATAACGCAGTGCTAGTGCCAACGTTGCTTTTCCGTAGCGAAACCTGGGTATGTCAAAAGATGCATGAAAGTATTGAATGCTGTGGAGATGCGATCACTTCGAAAATTGTGCGGTGTAACCTAGACCGACCGAATACTAAGTGTATCAATGAACAGATAAATATGTAAATGAATGATACATACCAAATCCCATGTCAAACATTCTGTCAGCCTCGTCTAGCACCAAGTATGTGACGCGCTGCAAATTGGTCGCCTTACACTTGATTAGATCTATCACCCGTCCTGGAGTACCTACTATTATTTCTGCGCCACCTCCTATTAAGAAATAAAATAAATTAAGAAATTTGTTTTTAATTTTCTCAACACATTTATTACCTTCAACGAAACCTAAAGCCAAAATGCTGATATTCCCTACCTTCTAGTGCCTTGACCTGTTCCCATTTGGAGCCACCGCCATAACAGCATACACATCTGATGTTGTACACTTTGCCGAAGCGCTTAGCTTCCATATAAATCTATGAAAAAAAATATAATCACATTATAAGATAAAAAAGTTTGGAACTGGGAACCATTTTATCTGGAAAAGAAGTAGCCACAATTTTAGAGTATATAGGAAGAAATAGGACTATTGACACAATGAAGAAAAACTTATCTAAGTACAACACATACATACATATTGTCACGCCTTTATCTCTGAAGGGGTAGGCAGAGGCATACTATACGCCCACATTTCACCATATGCATTTTTGCCCCACGTAACAGGTGGTGAGCCCATTGCCGCGTTGAAATGGACAGGCGCAGGCTGTGGCGATAAGCCGCCGCCTATAAGGCCTTCAACCAGGCTTAACGACTGCCATTTTACAGAACACTGAGTCAGCGCCACGAGCGCTTCTCGATCTAAGTACAACCTAGACTTAAAATGTAAATGGCTACCTGCTGCGCCAATTCCCTGGTAGGTGCCAATATTAAACCGATGGGACCGTCGTCGGGCGCCAGTTCCTTTTGATCCATGATATGCACTAGCAGCGGCCACAGGAACGCCGCCGTCTTACCCGACCCCGTACGGGCGATACCTAAGGAATATCATTACATTTTGATTTAATGTTGTCACTGCCACCGTACTACTATCCAAGAAATACTAGTGACCGAGAGACCCCGACGGCGCCACCCGTGACATACTTCGGACTCCCGTCGCACCTATTTAATCCCGTCGCTTATAAATTCTACCAAAATGTATAATTGTGCCGCCCGATTTGTCGACATTTGTGATTACTGTTCCGCTCTCCAGGGTAGTAGCGTGATGATATATAGCCTATAGCCTTTCTCAATAAATGGGCTATCCAACACAAAAATATTATTTCAAATCCGACCAGTAGTTTCTGAGATTAGCCATTTATTCAACCAAACAAAAAAATTAATTAACTCTTCAGCTTTTTATATAACCATTCTGAGACAAAAACACAGAATAAGGAATCAATGCCACACACACCCTGCTTTTTATAATACTAACTACTCAAGTATCACAAGCAAGTACCAGCTCGTATATGCGACTTTCGCCTACAGTCAGACGTAAATTTGGGGCGAACAACATTCATAGGTCTGTGGTTATGAATGTTATTCAGTATTTTATAATTCCTGATGGCAATGTGGGTGGGTAATTCGCTTCTGTACCACAATGGGTCGTGATTGCATGATTAGAAAAAGATGAGAATGCCCTGTGCCGCGACCCTGCCATTTTGCGAGAATGTATATCCTGTCACGTGCTATGTTCGAATAGTGTGTGAGTGTGAGTGCTAATGTAAATGCTAGTGTGAGTGCGGGTGTTAGTGCAAGTGTGAGTGCGAATTTGTGAGTGCGAATTTGTGAGTGAGTGAGAGTGTGAGTGCGAGTGTGAGTGCGTGTGTGAGTGCTAGTGTGATTAGAAAAAGATGAGAATGCCCTGTGCCGCGACCCTGCCATGTTGCGAGAATGTATATCCTGTCACGTGCTATGTTCGAATAGTGTGTGAGTGTGAGTGCTAATGTAAATGCTAGTGTGAGTGCGAGTGTGAGTGCGAGTGGTAGTGCAAGTGTGAGTGCGAATTTGTGAGTGAGTGAGAGTGTGAGTGCGAGTGGAGAGTGCGTGTGTGAGTGCTAGTGTGAGTGCGTGTGTGAGTGCGAGTGTGAGTGCGTGTTTGAGTGCGAGTGTGAGTGCGAGTGCTAGTGTGAGTGCGAGTGTGACTGTGAGTGCGAGTGCAAGTGTGAGTGCTAGTGTGAGCGCGAGTGTGAGTGTAAGTGCGGGTGCTAGTGTGAGTGCGAGTGCTAGTGTGAGTGTGAGTGCGAGTGCTAGTGTGAGTGTGAGTGCGAGTGCAAGTGCAAGTGTGAGTGTGAGTGCGTGTGTTAGCGCGAGTGTGAGTGCGAGTGTGAGGGCGAGTGCGAGTGCGAGTGTGAGTGCTAGTGTGAGTGCGAGTGTGAGTGCGAGTGTGAGTGCTAGTGTGAGTGCGAGTGTGAGCGCGAGTGTGATCGCGAGAGCGAGTGTGAGTGCGAGTGTGAGCGCGAGTGTGAGTGCGAGTGCGAGTGTGAGTGCGAATGAGAGTGTGAGTGCGAGAGACACTGACCGATGACGTCACGGCCCTGCAGCGCGGCGGGCACGCCGGCGGCCTGCACGGGCGTGGGCTGCGAGTACTCGGAGCGGCGGATGGCGCGCATGAGCTGCTCATCGAAGCCCAGGTGCGCGAAGCTGCTCACCGGCCGCGGTGGCTCGGGGCCCGAGATCTGCACACACCGCACTTTTAACTAAAGCTATGCCATATTTGAAATAAAAAATATGACTATAAAATTCTGTAAATAATAATAATCCCTTCTCAAATGTAAACAAGCCGTTTAGTTTCTAAATAAATAAAATTAAATTAAATAAAAATATTGAAAAGTAGTTAGTATGCTGACTATTATATTATAAATAGAAAGCTTAGCCCGTTAAGCAACGCGAAGAGCGGGACTTACACCTTAACTAACCAAACTGTGAGAACTGAAATATTGTGGCTTCTAGTACCACTGAGGCTGCAAATTTTTCCACTAAAAAAATTGTCATTGTATATTCATACATGTCATTGTAATTTCATGGCAGATCAGACAGTTTAGGCTTGTTACCCAGTCATAAGTATAACTCAACATACTTTCATACATACTTTCACGCCTTTATCCCCGAATGGGTAGGCAGAGGCGTATAATACGCCCACGTTTCGCCGTATGCTTTGCTTTTTGACCCACTGGACTGCCAATGGACAGGCGCAGGCTGTGATCTGCAGGCGACCTGCAGTTGAAATTTTTCAAGCCGCCCATAAGGCCTTCAACTTGACTTAACAACTGCCATTGTACTGGCAACTGGGACCAATGGCTTAACATGCCTTCTGAAGCACGGAAACATAAACATAATTTTAAGAGCTTAAAAAGAAACAAACCTTGACTCCTAAATTCTTTTTTAATTCTTCAACTTGCTCTGCTGACAATTTCTCAATATCTTCATGTGGTGTGTAGAAGTTTTTCTCAAAAGGCTCATACTTAATCTCTGAGTGGTCTATGGGAGGCAGTGGATCAATAAACTTCTTCTTGGGAGGTGCTAAAGGATTGCCATCTTCATCATACTCTATTTCTATATCTGATGCGTCATCACCAGTGCTGAGAGGATTTTCTTCCATGTACCTGGTGAATGTGTAACAAATGAATGGCAGTCTTTTAAAAGTTTAGTTTCTATTTCAACTATTTCAAATTTGTAAATAAATATAGTAGTTTATAATTTAAATCAGACAAAGAATCACTTTAATAAAAAAAAACCACCAAAATCAGTTTAGCAGTTTTCGCTTCTATAAAGCACAAACAGACAAAAATCAAATATTTTACCTACAATATCTATAGTGTACAAACACAATTCTGTAATATGTTAAAAGATGTCTATTACCAATACAACTCTTACTTATAATAACTCTCTTCATCATCCATGTCATCGATATCCCCTCTAGTGCCCCTGCCACCGTCTCCTTTACCACTAACTGCATTCTCCTTGCTGGTTACGAGGTCCTTAGCTGCTTGTTGCTCTAGACCTGCCATGTATGCATCTAGAGGGTCCTCTTCATCATCCTCAGCCTGAAGTAGTTATAGATTTATTCATTAATACAGTTTATCAATTCCTATTCTATTATTCCTTAGAAAAAATTTGTGAGGTTGCCACAGGGCTCGAGTTATGTTTATGTTCATGAGTTTGGTGCCTTTGATGAATTAGGCATGGCTGGTCAAATTTGCAGTCTGAATGCCTGCCAAGCAGAGTACCTCCAAGAGAGGTTGGAGTCTTTGCTCCATATTCTTACTTAAGATTGAAAAGAAGAGAGACATGCTGTGGAAGAATCGACAAAAGCAACCACTTCTCTAACAGCATGAGATGTCTCTTGTGTCTTTACGACCACCTATTATGCAAGTGGCACACCATAGCATTTTTGGAAACATCAAATAGTACTGTGTGGAACCTATTACAGTTTAATTTCATAGTGATCTTCAGAAGCCCTATAATTGGTATCATTTTAACACCTATCTTTAACCTTATGGGCTATGAGTTTTTTTTAAGTATGTTTCTACCACATTACTTCAAATTATTTAACAAAAGTAAAGGGTCAAATACATTAATTTTGAATTTCCAAAAGTACAAAATTAACATTTTTATAGTCAAATTCCAGTAAATATGTAGCAAGCTCTCTATATGCTACAGGTTTTATTAAATCCTCTACAAAATGTTATACAGGTATTTTTCTTTGTATTTGTTACCTCTGGTCATCACATATTCAGATGTCATGATACCTACTTGCTACTGAGCAAAGCAATAAAATTACCTTAGAATTAGCAGCAGCATCATATGTGGGGCTGCCAGGTGCTGGTATATATGCCAAGGCTGGTGTAGGGGGTTCATCATCTTCATCAAAGTATCTACAAAAGTAAATAATAATGTAAATAATAAACATATCTTACCAATCTGGTGATCAAGTGATTGCACTTTTGCAGGAGATGCTCTCAACATAAAATTTAATATACATAATATATTAATTGAAAAAATACAATATAATTTTGAGATTTTCTCATATTATATGGTGAATTTGTCGGGAAATGTAAGTGTAAGTAAGTAAACAAACTGTCATGATTTAAATGTAGGTGAAATTTCTACCCTTAATATAAAATACAGACAACTTATATATAAATACTTATTAAACTAAAATATATATTTAATACACACAAAAATAAAATAACCTAATTTACACATTGACTAAATGCGAGTTGTTCTGTTTTAATTTAACATTCCCGTGGTTCCCAAGTGTTTCATAACAATAGTAGTGCTATGTACACCTTGCCCTACAACTATATAAACATAATGATATGTATAGAAGAGAATATCATAATCCATGAGTGACACAAGACTGTAACTTAGTTGTCAGTATTCTACTATGTTGAAGTTAGTTGGTAAATATGAACTTTTAAAATTATCACTTCACTATCTACTCACTCATCTTCAGTCTTAGATCTCTTCTTGCCCAGGGTACCAAAGTTACCCGTAACAGCATTCTGTGTGATAGCATTCATCGTAGAGTAACCTTGTTTCGACAAACCAGAGGCTGGTGGAGGCACAGCGTGCATCGGCGCCGACGGAGGTGGCACTGCATGAAGAGATACATTTGACGGGTTTCGTTTTGGCATTGTAAAACCAGCAAAGCCGAAACCTTGCTTGTTGCCACTTCCACCCGAATTATAACTCATTTTAGCTCTTAAAACCGGCCAGTTAGTAACGCAAACACTCGCTGTTATGCTAATCTCATAAAGGTTATTTTAGAAATGTTTTCAACTGTCTCCGTTACAGTAATTATACATAAAATTATAGCTATACAAATCTTTAGTCCATAATTAACAATAACCAGCAATAAAAACAATTATTATTATCAAGTTATCAATTCCGACGGGAAACGAACGGCGAACGACGACAAATTGACAATTATTTTTTGGTTTTTTTTTGTTATATTCGCCCATCTTGGGCAAGCAAAGGAAACTTAATCCATACAGCCTAGTCTTCAGTATTTATTGTTTTCTTGTAATTTTGTTTTAGTCCTGTCTAGTCGTTTATCGATGTCAAGTCCTCAGTCCTAGGTCATAGTCCGTGCCCCAATAAGGCAGTGGATCCCTAATTGCGGCTATCTATGGCAATTTGGCATATATCACTTTCGTTCACTAATACACTTTTCCGAACTCTTTATGGATAATATTTCACCATTATTAAACACAAAAACACGAATTTCACACTAGTTTTTGATAATAATATACGACAAACGTGCGTCACCACTCGTGCTGGCGCCAAAAGTCCTTTTTAGTTTTGTTCGCCTCGTACAAGGTACAAGCTAAGGTCAGAGACCATGCTGTCGAACTGGGACCTAATGGTTCGAAATCGTGCACATTCACTGGAAATTAATATATTGCAGTGAACAGCGGGACTTTTGTGTTAGTCCATAGAAAGCTGCTTTAAACTTTCGATCGTTTTGCTTGACCTAGGACATAAACTTGAAGAATACTATCTATCTACCCAAAGAAAACTAATATGGTAAGGACTAAAGAAGTCTGCACACTTTTGGGCCCACAAAGTACAGAGACAACAAATACTGGATTTTTATTTTGGTTAATCTAAAAATACAAGAAAATAATTTTAATTTACGGCAAAAAAGAAATATTTGTATTTTTATCAAGTTCATACATTTCGACGAGAAATTGATAAAAAGACCGGACTCAGTCCAATAACTTTTTTTTTTGTTGGGACTAATCCCACCCACATTCCCATTACTGTGACTCCTGTAAACCAGGATCTTACAGCAATGACCAAAACACCAGAAAAGTTAACCCGAGCTCGATCTCGGTGATGTCCCAGGAGAAGTTAGCATGTCTTGGAACCCGCAACGAAATTAATCAGAAGATAATGTGAGGAAGTAAGAAAAAAACGTAATGCCTCTTCCCTCCTTTGCAAAGCGGGAGACCTGGAAAGCAACTAGGTGTGAATCCTATAGAAATAGGGAAGCACCACGGTAATAGTATATTACGGGTCCAATGTGAGCTATGTCCAATATAGTCCAATAACTAATGTCATATATGTCAAAATTATCAAAGCGTAAATGTCAATAGATGAAACGTCATTCCGGGACACGGTATCGAACCAAAAGAATCGATACTTCAAGTACTATTTTTGAGCCTTAGACGTATATGTCAAGACGTCCATATCAGTCATTACTAACGGCAACCTTAACACCAATACATAAGGGTGGACCTAGGGACGCTGTGTCTAACTTAAGTAACGTGAGTTTAGGTTCAGTAAACAGGACTCAAAAAAAGCATCGAGTATTTTACTCAAGGTCTTATGCCTATATACCAGGACATCAATGTCAGTAAGTAAGTAACGTTAGTTTAGCTTCAGAAGAACAAAACTCGAAAAATACATTAAAGTATCGATACATCACAGTATATGGTTTTAACTCTAACTCGCTAACTCAGCAACACAGTAGCAGAGTTAGATTCGCTCTGTATAAACTGTCACACAATACAAGCGCCAGAAAAATGTCTAAGTGCATTACAAAATTACAATTTTAAAATAATTTCATACAAAATTAGAAGTATAAACAAAAATCTAGATAGTTTTGTCGTAACCTTAAATAGAATGAAGAGTACATTCGATGTTATCATCCTAACGGAATGCTGGTTGGATGAAGATTCTATAATTCCCCAATTGTCGTCATATAGCAGCTACTACACAAAAACAATTATTAATCGAAATACTGGTGTAGTGGCTTATGTAAGGGATAATTTAAATGTCAGTGTATTAGAACCGGAGCTACTAGATGCAAACTGTTTACAATTAACTATATGTAACGTAATTACTATCCTTGGTATTTACCGCCCTCCTTCATACACACAATTTAATAACATTTTTTGATCCCTGGACCATTATTTAAAAACAAACACTAACAAAAAGAATGCTTTTATTCTGGTGGGTGACATAAATATAAACGTTATGTCCGCGACAAATGTAAACGACCTAAAATACCAATGCCTCGTTGCCTCGTTTCCTGCAATAACAGCACCTACTCAAAAGCACAGGTGTCTGGACCACTTCTTTGAGAACACCACACAGGATGTTACTGGGCTAGTATGTGCTTCCGATATTACTGACCAATACATAATAATGCTTGAGAAAAATAGAAATCAAATCGTGAATAGAACTATAATTAAACGTGATGTAGAAGCGATTAAAAAAGAGCTTTTACAGGAGAGCTGGTCAGTGTTAAATGAAAATGGTGAAACAAACCAATTAGTAGACTACTTCTGCGACCGACTCAGTGCGGTTATAAAAAAGTATACTACAATAACACAAAGTAGTCGCTCAAAATTTTGCATTAAACCATGGATAACACCTGGATTAATCCGTTGCATGCAACATCAAGATCGACTTCATATGCGGGCGCGAAGGTCTCCAAATGACAGTCTGTTACGAGTTATCTACACTCGTTACAGGAATTTCTGTATCGACCTCCTACGAAAATTTAAAATTGACTATGAGAGCCGGGAGCTCTCGAACAACATAAAAGACAGTAAAAAACTTTGGAAATCTATAAAGTCGATATGCCACCTATCCAGGAGCAGTTCTGAACCAAGAGAACTTTTAGCGTTGCATGTTTTTTTTTTTTATTAACACTTTGGCTGCTGCCGAACATTTTTGCGTTTCAATAGCTATGCTAACATCGGCACACCAGGAGTGATTTCAGTCCCTACGGGTATTTATTAATACCCGTAGGTAGATTGTGAGTGGATATTAGTAGTCATAGTAGGGTGTCTCTACTATTTGCAATTCAAAAACCTCGACTTATATTTACCCATTTTTACTATTTAGTCATTTTAGTCCAAAAGTATTTACTTTTTCACTTTGTTACATGAGTCGAAGTTTACCGATATACCTACATATATATTTACTAGTTGACGCCCGCAGCTCCACTCGCGTGGAGAAGCTTTCCCGTTTTCCACAGGAACTTGTTCCCAAGATAAAATCATGCGTTATTCTGATGCGTAAGCTATATTATTCCGGGTCTGAGCAAATATTTGTGTGATCCACAAATGTGTTTCGGAGTTTGTGTGTTTACTATGTATAATATGTATGTATTTAGAAATATATAAGTATGTTTATCAGTTATCTAGATCCCATAACACTAGCTAATATTAGCTTACTTTGGGCTAGATGGCGCTGTGCGAAAAGTGTCCCACAATATTTATATTAATTTATTCTAAATGAGAAAGAGTAACAAACCTAAATCTATACATTCTTTCAAAGTTTCGCATTCATAATATTAGTAAGAAATATATCTGACTCAATTTTTTTTTATATAACAACAGGATTTCAATAAATAAAATCGATTTAAAAATATTTATAATTTTCCTTATCCTAAAATTGATATGAACATATGGCCACCACGGCAGGGCGCCGACATGGCTGGTATCGGCCCTTTTTTATATAAAAAAGATTTATAACTTTAAAACCCTTTTCTTTAGAACAATAGATATTTTGGCGGCCACTATTTTTTTTTACAATTTTTTTTTGTTGGAAAGATCGAATGTCTTTGTTACAAATCAGGTAGATTTTTTTTTAAAAGGTGCCGCCCTATTGTATTGTCACAACAAACAAAGCTTTATATTGTTATCTAATAAAAAAATGATTAAGTTTATGTTATTATCACTGAAGATGTGCATCCCCGGTGCGTCTTTGTCCCAAAAAGACACACACGCTGCTTGTATGTCCAAATCACACACCGTTTGCGGAAATACGCAAACGCGATAAATGAAGAAAACGCATATGGTACGGGATCCAGCAGTGAATGAGTTAATGTGGAGGATTCTCTCGACATTTGAAATACCTATTTTTCAACCGTGGGTAAAAAAACTGACAGACGAGATTCTCGGTAAGCTTAACGTTAGTCCGCAAAGTTAGCAGATAAAGTTAAAAATAAACTACTCACTAACTCATTCTTTATGCGGCCAACAGACGCGTATGAAATTGATTACCTAATACAATCTTTGGCGAAGGACAAGGCTCCTGGTTGTGATGGACTCACAAACACTTTTTTGAAAGATATTTGTAGTGTCATCTTACAGCCTCTAACGACCATAATAAAGAGCAGTTTAAGGACTGGTGTCTTTCCAGATGTGTGGAAAACGGCAACCATAACACCAAAACATAAGGGTGGACCTAGGGACGCTGTGTCTAACTATCGACCAATATCTCTCTTGACAACTTTTTCTAAACTTTTGGAGAAGTTGTCAATAACAGACTTGTCGATCAACTTGAGTCAAACGTACTTTTGTCAGATAGACAGTTCGGTTTTCGACGTGATAATTCTACAGACGATGCGGTTTCTCTGGTGACGTCTAAGGTAGCACTTAGTCTCGACAGTAAGAAGCCTAGCATTGGTGTTTTCTTGGACTTGGCGAAAGCCTTTGACACCGTATCAATTCAGATTCTTCTGCGTAAGCTGGAAAAATAGTTTGGGGTGAGAGGCCTGGCTCTAAATTGGTTCGAAACATATCTTACTGGCAGGAAGCAATGTATTAAAATTGGAAACCATGTGAGTAAACTGCAATCTGTAAACTGTGGAGTTCCACAGGGAAGTATCCTGGGCCCAACTCTATTTATAATGCACATGAATGACATACAGGACAGTGTCGAGACAGAAATAGTCTGCTATGCTGATGACACTGTTATTATTTACAATGGCTTAGATTGGGCTGATGCTTACATGAAGGCGGAAGCAGGTATGAAGCAGGTCTCGTCATGGCTGCAATATAATCTGTTAACTTTAAATATATTAAATATTTAAATATCAAAAATATAATAATGTAAATATATTTAAATATCAAAAAGTCCAAGCACGTCTGTTTTTATAAAACGGCGGTATCAGCGCCAAAATCTGATTTTAAATTAAAATTGCACCACATGTTCAGACGAGTTGTGTTGCACCTGTGATGATATTGCTAAAACTGATATTATAAAGTACCTTGGTGTGCTCTTGGATGAGCGTCTTTCTTTTAAAGAGCACATAAGTTATGTATCGGGTCGAGTTCGGAAAACGGCTAACATTATGAAGTTGTTTGGATCAACGGAAATTTTGAAACGAGTTTACCTAGCACTCACTCAGTCGCTAATTAGTTACTGTATATCTTGTTGGGGAAGCGCATTAAAATCGTTCATGATACAAATGGAAATAGCCCAAAGATCGGTATTAAAATCAATGCTAAATAAACCATTTAGGTATCCGACACTGAGACTATATCGCGAAAGTCAAGATCTGACGGTACGTCAATTATATATCCTACGAATAGTTCTTAAAACACATCGTTTGATCCTTAACTTTGAAGAATACACTGATTTACTTCAGCGTCGTATTTACAGATTACCTTTACCGTATGTACAGTCAAGCTTTGCAAAACGTTTCAGTCCATACAATAACCAATACATTTATAATCAGGCACTAAAAACATGTGAAATAAAACAATGTTCCGTAAAAGAAGCTAAACTAGAAATGGTACAATGGCTTGCCTCATTATCATATAATGATACAGAGGCCATATTGACACACATAAATTACTACTTAAATTATAAAAATCACGATTTGTAAGTAGCAATATTTATTCTATTTTATATAACACAATGCCGATACGTACCACACCTGTATTTTATCTATGTACTTTCTTATTTTACATTGTTTTATTATAATTACACTTATTATTATCAAACCTTCGCGTATTTAACAGTGCTTTATTGTTATTTAGTAGTAAAAGATTTCCATAATTATAACAGTCACGTTTCTTAGTCAAGTTGTAATGTTTAACTTAGTAACAATCTTGGCATCTACTATAACGATGTTACCGAACAACTAAAGCAATTATTTTGTAAGCGTATTAGGTACCCACAAGACAGGTTTGCCTAGTGTGGGCCGTTAGCAATTGTAATATGTGTGTAATTGTATTATGGTAATAAATATATTTTATTTTATTATTTTTTTAAATTTCTATTTGATACTCTCACGTATATCTGAGATAATGGGTTTTGACAGAGAGACTGACAACAAAGTAATAAGGTTAATTTTTTCTTTGAGGTATAGAACCCTAAAAAGGTAAATGTCACTTCACAAATTAAAAATATTATTTTAAAATAATATATTACTTACTAGTTATCTACTTTAGTAAGATCCCATTTCTCCTAAAACAGAAGATTCGCGATACGAACATGTAGAATCAAACAATTAATAATAGTACAACGGCCAACGAGTGGAACTAATGAAGTCAATTTATTTATTTCAAACTTTAGCACAGAGTACAAGGCGAACTTAATGCCTTAGGCGGACTTAATGTCAAATATAAGTGAAGTAAATTATGAAAGGATACGAACTGAACTGTGAACCGAAGGAACGATTTCGACCTCAATGTTTGTTTTTAAAAGGGGTAATTTCTAAACTTTGACACCTCGATACCTGTCAAAAAGTCCTCAATGGGTAAAAGTATCGAACACAAAGTATCGAGTACAAAAGAATCGGCATCGGAAAGAAAAGTATCGATACCACAAAGTATCGATACTGTTTTCGTCTCCCTTCATGTCATTCGCTCTGTGACTCTCTCTATGTAGGTAAATATTTTTCTGTTATTTGTTGAATTACTGGCATCTTTTAGTATATTTTCATCGAGTGTATAAGTGAGACTTTATATGAAGTGCTATTATTCGTCATCCGATGAAATCTGGATTAAAAGGTGAATAAAAAATATATTACTAACAACATAACCTAAAAAATATTCGGGGTCATATTTCTTGAGAATGCCATTGTCAATAAAACTGAAACACTGGCAATTCGAATTTTGTACTCAGGTTCAAATCAAACCATTTACTATAATATAAACATATAATGGATTGTAAAAAGAAAGTTATGAACATTAACACAATAAACTATAATAAAGTAGTTACGTTAAGACAAACAAAATAACAAAATTACGTGAGCCGGTAACGGCGCGTGGGCCGACTCGCGGAGGCACAACGCGCGTGCGCTCAACGCGTAGAGAGTTTCTCGACTAACTGTCAAACTTACATAATAGTGTCGTGCCGCGCCGCTCCGTTCACAGCGATAATCGAGTCGGCGGGTGGCGCAATCTTTGGGTGCGCGGAATGGCAATATCAACCCTTGGCTCTATATTAGGTTGCGCTATATCCTCCCCTGCAATCAGCGGAAGGCTCTGGAGCTGTCTTGGCAACTGACAATTTACGCGGTCTACCTTTCTTTCTACCATGAACGATAGCATCGGAATCACCTACATACGGTGTTAATAAACTAGCATGATACTTGCCTCGAGGTTCGCTCTCTTTATCTACAACCTCGTAGGTAGTTGCAGAGACAACTTTACTGACGCGATAGGGACCCTCTCGTCTCGGGGCAAACTTACTGGTGAAGCCTTTCGCGGCTTGGCTAAGGCGATGGCTGTCTACGAGAACGAGATCACCTACTCGATATTTTGGCCCAGGACGACGGTTCTTGTCCGCGGCTTCCTTACGGATATCCAGCTGACGCTCGACACGCCACTTCACTTCTTACAAGCGATGTACGAAATCGTGTAAATATGGTGTGATTTGCGGTACGTAGTTTTCTTGCTCTACGACCTTGCGCAGGTCGTGGGCTACGTCGATCGGGGACCGGAACTCGCGTGCAAAGGTTAGAAAGGCGGCGGATTGTCCAGTACCTTGATTAGGCACCGTATTTAAAGCGAATCGCACAGCAGGTAATACTTCAGGCCAACGACGATGCTCGGACGAATCTATCAGGATCACCAACATCTGCTTCATTTCGCGATTCTTTCTTTCTGCAGGGTTTGCCTCGGGATGATAGACTGGAGTCAAATTCTGACGAACGCCGAGAACGTGCATAGCTTGTTGCATCACTGCTGACACGAATTGAGTCCCGTTATCAGAGATAACTCGACGGGGAAAACCATATCGCATGAAAACTTCTTCAATCAACACTTTAGCGCAGCTTTCTGCGTTAGCCTCGGCCAACGGAAACAGCTCTTCCCACCTGCTCGCGGTATCTGCTATTAGGAAGATCCTCTTCTCGCCTTTACTACCCTCCAGTAGAGGACCGAACAAATCCATAGCGAGGACTTCGAAACGTTGCTGCGAGACAGGGGTCTGGAGTAGACCAGCTGGTTTAAGATTTGTAGGCTTAAACTTCTGACAAAGATCACAAGCCTTGAGATATTTGGATACGTACTGCCGCATATTCGTAAAATAGAATCTTTCCTTGATCCTCTTTAGAGTGCGCTCTAAGCCCAAATGACCAGCTGTAGGCGCATCATGAAGATCCTTCATTATATCAATGCGCATCGATTCCGGTACGACCAGCTGGGGCTCCTCGGATTCTCCATCCGGATCAAAGCGAAAAAGAACTCCATTGCAAAGATAATAGCCGCGATCTGTCCATCGAGTAGCAGCATCACCGTCTTCGAAATCCATGAGTATTTTCTTAATTTCAGGATCTTCGAGCTGAGCGGCTTGCAACTCTTCGGAGCTACGGTGAGGTAGGTCTACTGAGACAGGACACAGATCACAAGTAGGGTCAGGTACTTCATCCATTGGTGGCTGGCATACTGGACGACTTAGCGTGTCCGCGACCACACTAGCTTTCCCCGGAGTGTACTCAACATCCAGGTTGTAAGCTTGTATTTTCAGGGCCCACCGAGCAAGGCGGCCACTTGGTGTCTTTAGAGACAATAACCACTTCAAGGGCTGGTGGTCGGTTGCAACACAGACTTGGGCGCCTTCCAGATAACCACGGAACTTATCTAGGGCCCACACTACAGCCAACGCTTCCCGCTCTGTCGTGGAATAATTTCGCTCTGCTGCCGTTAATAACCTACTGGCATACTCAATTGGTTTTTCAGACTTGGGCTCCGGACCTTGCACGAGCACTGCGCCCAGGGCATAAGCACTGGCGTCTGTGCGGAGAATAAATGGTTGCTCGAAGTCTGGCTGGCGCAGGATTGGACTCGTGGTGAGTCTTCGTTTGAGCTCGTTAAACGTATCGACCTCCTTTTCTGCCCATTTCCAGGGTTTATTATTTTTAGTGAGGTCGGTCAACGGTTGTGCGACTTCAGAGAAGTGAGGAATAAATTTCCGAAACCAAGCACAAGTTTGCAAGCTCTTTGATATTTGAAGGAGGTACCATCTCCACAATTGCTTGGACCTTCGTCGGGTCAGCTTCGATACCTTGGATTGTAATTACGTGCCCAAGATACGTAACTCTTTCCCTGGCAAATACACATTTGTCACGGTTAGCTTTTAGGTTGAATTGACGTAGGTGATCGAATACTTGTTGCAGATCTTGTAGGTGCACATCCAGGTTATCAGAGATTACCAGGATGTCATCCAAATACGCCACAACAGTCACGTCCTTTAGCCCAGAACGAAAAAACGAAACGAACTGATCCATCAGCCGTTGGAACGTCGATGGCGAGTTCTTCAAACCAAATGGCATGCGCCTAAATTGGAACGTTCCGAACGGTGACACGAATGCAGTCTTGTTTCTGTCTTCTGGAGCCACTTCGACTTGCCAGTACCCTGATTTCAAATCGATGGTGGACATTACACAATTGCTCTTCGTGGAAGATAAGATCTCATCAATTACAGGCAGCGGATATTTGTCCGTGCGCGTCACAGCGTTTAGTTTCCTGTAATCGACGCAAAATTTGGTCTCACCATTCTTTTTGGGTACCAGTACAACCGGAAAAGCCCATTCAGATTCAGCTTCCTCTATTACCTCAAGTTCTAACATCTTGTCAATTTCCGACCTAATAATCTCTTTCTTTGCGGGTGTCACCCGATATTGAGGTGTTAAGATAGGCGCGGCATTCCCCGTATCAATATGGTGCAAAGCGAAGGGCGTGGGCCCTCCCCCTGCACTGAAGATATCCGAATTATTATCCAGAAGTGCAGCCAACTTAATCTTATCGGCTGGAGATAGGAGAATACCCTCGCACTCACGGAGGCCGACCGAAGAACTGACCGCCGCGCGGTCTTCGCGTTCGTATTGCAGCTCGTAATACCCTGTATCGCGTAAAGAGAACCGATTCTTCTCGAAGTTGAGTACCATGCCAGCGTCCTCTATAAAATTCATACTTAATAAAGAATCAGTTGCGCCAGGTAAGACTATAAAAAGAGTGCTTATTGCCACTCCCTGCACCTTTACATCAACTACGGCTGTTTCAACAATTTGAACCCGTTGGGTTCCGTCGGCAAATCTCAACTCTGTCTCTACACTATGAAATACTTGGCCATTAGCCCACAAATGTCTAGTTAAGCTATCACTAGCAACGCATTGTTTAGCACCAGTGTCTAGTAACGCCGTACCTACATCACCGTACACTTGCACATTGAAAATAGGACGCACTCGCGGGTTTAACACTCTTTCACCCACAGACAGTGATTGAAACGCGGACGTCGTGGCAGGCGGTGCAGTGCGTTTTCCTTTACACACTGCGCAGTTCGACCGGATTACACCGGGCGCAGCACATCCAAAACACGTTACGGACTGGGCAGCTCCGACTGGGTCGCAGCAGGTTCATTTTTGACCGTTTCAGCAGCAGTCGCCTTATTTTTATTTTCTAGTTTGCGACAGTCATCTTTAACGTGACCGAACAGTTTGCAGAATGTGCACCTGGACCAAGCTTTGTTGGGCGGTGCTTTCTCATCCTTACTTACAGGAGCACCAGCTGATGCAGACGTCGAAGCCCGTACACTAATCTGCGATGACGGCGGCGGGGCGGCATATGCAGAAGCATAGCGGCATAGTTGGCGCGACTTCCTCGAGGACGTCCTCCACTACTCGAGCCTGCTGCAGCAGCTCGGCGAACGAAGTGAAGGCACTCCTTGCTACCCTCTTCCGAATTCTCCTATGGAGCAGGCCGTACACCATATCTAGCTGTACTGGATTCTCCGGTAATGGGTGTGACGGTAGTTGGGCAATTAGGGCTCTTACCCTACAAACAAACACATCGGTGCGTTCTTAGCCCTGCTCACGACTGAACATTTCTCTATAGATTCTATGCGGTGAGAGGCGTGGACCGAATGTTTAACGTAATAAATTAATGGCCTCCTGCCAGCTCGGGACCGAGTGTTTTACACCCTGCCACCAGGGTATCATAAAAACTTACGCGAATGTTTAAAACTTATATTTACACAAATTCACTTTAGGTCTCTATCCCACAAGACGCTATTACTATTAAAAGTTATTATGTACACAATAATAATGTTCGACACGAGTCTAGGTATCCTAATCTTAGCTTAGGTACCTACCTACACTAAAAGTACGTTATCTCGCACGAAGCGTCACTATAGGTAAACAATAAACACTAAGTATACACAAATGTTCACAGGATTACGACTTGCAACAACATGACTATCTTAGGTAACCTAAACTAAAACTAATACCTAACCTAGGATGACTTATGAGCACTAATATCAAGTTCGTAAAATAGCACTGTAAACAAATAAAGTTCGAGTTTGTTCTATACAAAATGGCCTTTCGATTTCGACTAGGTACACGACTTTTCTAGAACGCCTAGAACGACTAAAACGTGAAATAACTATTTCTAAATATATGATCCACAGTATAGTCACTATATAACACCAAAATATACTGTAAGTTCTATGATTATTACACTAACAATGTTCTATGTACACAAAACGTAACGACTCTGCGGGTGCGCGGGCGAAAGTACATAACGCCACACGAAGAAAACCCGAGAAAGTCACTGTTTTCGACACTCAGACACTGTTTTTCGAGTCTTTACCGAGACAATCAGTCTTACAACAAAACAATGTTTATTTAACCGTTTTTTCCCTAAAAACGGTCGCACGTTGGGACGCCATTTGTAGTCGGGTTCAAATCAAACCATTTACTATAGTATAAACGTATAATGGATTGTAAAAAGAAAGTTATGAACATTAACACAATAAACTATAATAAAGTAGTTACGTTAAGACAAACAAAATAACAAAATTACGTGAGCCGGTAACGGCGCGTGAGTAGACTCGCGGAGACACAACGCGCGTGCGCTCAACGCGGAGAGAGTTTCTCGACTAACTGTCAAACTATTACATAATAGTGTCGTGCCGCGCCGCTCCGTTCACAGCGATAATCGAGTCGGCGGACGGCGCAATCTTTGGGTGCGCGGAATGGCTATATCAACCAATATTTTTCCCTAACTAATGACACTAGTTTCGTTCATGTACTTGTTCATCATATATTGGGCCCATCGATCGTATGGGAGAGGGCCATTCTCCTTTCCTTTGCTTGTCTATGACAATACAACCAATAATAAATGACATTGATGTTTTAATTCGGAGTTTAGGCGGAAAAATGGCTCACACTTTGCTTGCTGTATATTATTTTCTATATTAAAATTATGAGCGAGGTGTCATTCGATTCGGAATGGAATCAAGATAATTTAAAAAAAATTGACGTTCCGCATACAAAAATAGCAAAAGTTATTAACAATTTACTAATAAAATAAGGGGGGTTTAGTTATTATTTGCAAATATCTCTAAAACTAATAAAGATTTTTCAAATAAAAAATGATTCGAAAAGGGGAGGAAATTTCCTAAAAAAATTTCAACTCCCGTAATGTAGGACCAATATTTTTAATGTTCCCAGAGGGATGAAAATACGGCCGAAAACGGGTGCTGTGGCTTCCGCAAGCCATGCCTACTTTGGACACTTTATTAATAAAAAAAAAATTTAAAAAAAAATATAAAATTAAAGAAATAAAAAAATTCAGGGGCTTACTGGATAGATAAATGAACAATAATCCGCCTGAAAAAAAATCATCACAGTTTTTCAAATAGTTATGCAATTGTTAACTGATATTTATTTCGTGCTTGAACATGAACATTGCAAGTGCGATAATTGTTAAACTATAAATTTGAGATTTTTTCATCTCTTGGAGCAATTCTTGGAAGGCTTCAGAATAGATTCTCATTGGAATTTTTTTTTTTCAAACCCGTGGAAGTTGGTAACCATTTATAATACTTACCAAAAACACCTATGCAAAAAATTTATTGTAAGCTTTTCGTTTTAGGATTGACCACAATAATGGGTGAAATTGTCGAAAATTACGGGGCATATTATTTATTTTTATGCTGTGCGCTGGGATGGCTAGCTTCGTGATACCTACCTCATGTTTATGTTGTTACAAATTTTATAGCCATACTTGTTTAGAAAATCGGCCTCCTTATAATAAAATTTAGACTCACAATATTCGACGATGGCCACAGCCAACGAGTCTCGTATGAGGCGAATAAGGGCAGACTGTTATGCAGGCTTTCATTTCAATGTTGAGTGACAATAAAAACATGTATTTATGGCACCGAAACTCAATGAAAACACGTATATATGGCATCGACTTCCATTAACTTCAGTGGAGTGACTTGAAAATTAAACTGTAGTGGGTACAGTAGGTACAGTGTGCATCTAACTACCGATTCGGAGAAAAAGACGTGATTTATTTTAAGTAATATTCTGAAAAGGTTCCTTAAATAAAATAAATGCAATAAATCAGTAACTATACATATATTTAACTGTATATATATTATTTGTCAAATAAGTACCTCAGAAACTTCAAGTGTAGTGTATTTTAAGTCTTCTTTACCCTTTGTTTAATTTGATTATACCATTTGTCAAGAGTTTTCTGGTGAGGTAAGCAAGTTTCAAATGATTTTCTTACGTACTCGTAGGCTTTTGGTGAATAAAAATTAAGTCTTAGGCAAAAAATTTTTAGTGCTTTAGAGTATATCAGATGCTTGTCGAGGTTTTTACGATTTAAATTATTATACAAGTCAGCAGCAATCATATTTCCATTTAATTGTTCTGTGCTCTTAGAGTAATTTCTTTCTTTAAAGATTTTTACCATACTCTTAAGTGATTCATTTCGATTCCGATATCGTCTAACGTTTTGGTTTAATTGTTTTATTTTCTTTCTGTAGAGATTAATTAATCGGTTTTTCTTATCCAGAACATAATTCAATCGAAATTCTTCAGGTGTAACAACCGAAATAGGAATAGGCGAGCTTAATACAGATTGCTGTTCAAAATTGCTTGGAGCTGTTTCAGTGGCTGGTGACAGCTATAACATAAAGAATAAAGTCAACTAAGTTGCAAATCCCCCCTTAAAAAAAATGAGCATTAGAAAAAGGAAACAAACGTGCTGGTACGTGGCAGTTGTGCCTGATGGATTTAACTGTGGCTGATAAAATTCTGTTTCTGTAATTTCAATTTTAGGTGATGTCTGTAAAAATAAAGAAACAATTTTACTACTACAAATCAATAATGGTAATAATCATTCTCTGAATTGGTTGAAATACCTGCTGATAACATGTACTAGATAATTCCATATTGTTTCCTAAATTAAAATTTTCTGATATTTCATTGTCGCATTTCTGTGCTAATATTTTATTTAATGTAGTCTGTGCCAGGTCTATACCAACAACGAAATCATATGCAGTATATAATGCCTGGACACATAAACTGCAGAGGTATGTTGGAAGGTGGTCTTGTTGGAAGTCAATGTTGGTATTCAGTCTATTTAACATATTCACAACTAATTCTTTCATAACATTGTCGCTATCAACGTTTATTAGCTTGTTGTCGCAATTTGAAGCTGCACATAATCGACAATATCCATTTAATGCCAATTCTTCTTTAACTACGATTTCCTCTTTGATTACAGGCACCTAAAAATCACAAATAAATTGGAAGTATAAAGTTCGGCTCTCTTTATCATACAAAGATGTAACTTGGATTACATGCAGTGTTAAATTCTAATCGAGCTTCTTGACTTATGGCATAGGAGCGCATTGTGGTTTTAGTCAGTACGAGCCCGACGTATCCAACAGCAATTCTGATGAGGTGAAATTCATAAAGATTACCATGCGGATTAAAAAACAATGGGTCACAAACAAAACAAAGCGTTTATTACAATAAAATAAATAATAAATAAATATCCATCACGCCTTATCCCCGAAGGGGTGGCAGAGGTATATTATATGCCCACTTTTCACCGTGTGGATTCCTGTCCCACGTAACAGGTGGTGAGCCCGTTGCCGTGTTGAAATAGACAGACGCAGGTTGTGGCTACCTGCTGTTGAAATTTTTCATGCCGCCCATAAGGCATTCAACCAGGCTTAACGACTGCCATTTTACTGGCAACCGGGACCAACGGCTTACCGTGCCTTCCGAAGCACGGAAACGCTCGCAAATGTAAATGCCACAAAGTGGTCACCCATCCGAGGACCAGCCATAGTAAAAGTTGCGTAATTCAGTGAACACTGAGACCGCGGGGCCACGAGCGCTTCTTACAATAAATACCTAAAAATAATACCTGCAGGGTTATCGTTGAAGTGGTTTGTATTTGTGGATGTTTTTCTGGAGAGTTTGATAATAACTGTAAAAAATAACTATTATTAACATAATAAGTAATCACAAGCTCGTCTTGCGATGCATTTTTATCGATGATATTGATAAATCATTCAAAAACCCAAGTTAGGCAGGTTTTTAAGCAATATCTCAATCGAATAGGAATAAATGATTTATGAAAACATATGCGTAAAGCAATTAGGAAAGAAAGAAGAAAAATGTTTAGTACACAACACTGGTAGTTCAAATAAACAACTATTAAAGAAATTCTACATTCTGTTCAAAATCAATTACTATCAATTTTAATAACTAATATCAAATTATCCCACACATTCGTGATATTGAAGATGAATCGAGTGAACTTTACAACACCCTTTAACTTTACAACACGATAAAATGAATTTACTACATTCGTTTATGTCTGATGAACTTACGGACGGAAAAGACGGTTAATTCGTCCAATCTTCGTACCAGGACCAAATAGAACGCGCCCAACATTAGGGAATTCGCTAAAACGGCAGCACTGAAAATATTTCTCGACTGGGGGTCTCTTGGGTGTTAAATGTTATATCCCCACATTGTTTTTAATTAATAATGTTTCGAATATTCATAAGATGTAAATATAATTATATTTAGACTATTAATGACTGAAACACTTACCCTTTTCGGAACGGCAAACCGACGATCTAAGGAACGTAATCCCTTAATTGATGTTTTGAAATCGTCATCATCAAAATGTGCACTACACACTCTGCTAAAGCGTGATGGATTCCAATTATTTTCTCCTCTACAATTTCGTATGATTTGAATCCACTCATCTTTTAGATGATGTTTTGTAGGAAATCTATTAGAAATAAATAAAAATCTGAAAATCTATTATAATCTGAAATCTATATGTATATGGGCAATTTAAGAAAGTTAGGGTATGAGTTTGTTTGGTAACTGTAAGGACCAAACTACAACACCTTTTGTTAGAAAACATGGCAATAAAGTAGGAAGGAGATGATAAAGTGAACTTATCTGGTGAAATAGAAAATTAATATATTATACCTAACTACTATTATGCTATACCTATTTCACTCGGTGAGCTACCAGGGAACTATAAGTTGAGTGGTATGTAATGACACCTCATGAAGCTCATCAGCTTTTATTTATCTGGCAAGTTTGAAAATGAATATAGTATAACTGTAAATTGTACTCAGTCAGGTACCAAAGTGTGTAGAAGACACCTAATGAGGTGAGCTTCTGACGTATCAAATGTTACTTTTAACTGAAGCATGTTATCAGTAAACGAGGCAGAGGTAATGCGTTGGCAATTATCCACCTCTCTTGACCAACGTTTTATTAAGATAAATCGTCCTACTTACAATTACTTCGAAGCATCCCGCAACTGAAATGACTCTCTTATTTAAATATATGCGGGAAAGTAGCGGGTAACCGCAGTTTGCTATAAATGCGTTACACATATGAGAACGCACGCTAGGTATATTAATAAACATTTGGCAACTCGAAAACTATAAGACATAGAAAGATTTGTTTAAAGGAACCATGTCACCGATTTTTGGTGAAAATAAACAACAGACTCCTGGAAAATAAAATATTTTTAATCTATGTTTAAAATATTTTATTTTCCAGGAGTCTAAAACAAAACTCCTAAAATTTCGAATAATGAATCTTATATTTTTTCTATTTGGATATCGTGTAGGTAGTGCAGTAAATATTACTATGAAATATCATATCTACAATGATTAACACACATACTCATTTAATTGAATTAAGTACGTAGGAGTTCGAACATTCCGCTTGTGGTGCGTAAACCTGTATTTAAGGTCGGCGTCATAACTTTTGACCTACTACCACATATTCAAGAGGAAGGAGCATCAGCTCACAATAGTCATATGGCTTCACATTATTCAAATATGAATCATAACTTTTCCCAAAAATGGATTGGTACAAATTGCCCGTGCGCGACGTCTCGCGACTATTTCTTATGAGGTTATATGTTAAGGACGAGGGGTAAAAAACAATCAAAATCACGAGGAATAACATAGATTTAAGCTCAAGTCTAATGCGCGTGTGTGCTTCGATTGCTCCGCCACGGAGCCCATTAAAAAAACCTTCGATAAATTAGTCGAAATTTGTCAAACCGAATGCAACAAATCAAAAATGTGTCAAAGTAGATATAAAGATATATTATGTATTCAATAAGGAAAAGTACACCATTAAATATTACTTCAAGGGGTAAAGTAAACTAAATAAATAGACTGCCTCTGTGGCGCGGTGGGAGTGTATCCGACTGCTACGCAAGAGGTCCCGGGTTCGATTCCCGGGTCGGAACAAATATTTGTGTGTTCCACAAATGTGAGTTTGAGTGTTTCCTATGTATAATATATATGTATTAAGAAATATATAAGTATGATTATCAGTTATCTAGATTCCATAACACAAGCTATATATTAGCTTACTTTGGGCTAGATGGCGCTGTTAGAAAAGTGTCCCACAATAAAGAAACAATTTTACTACTACAAATCAATAATGGTAATAATCATTCTCTGAATTGGTTGAAATACCTGCTGATAACATGTACTAGATATTTATTTATTTAAATCTTTAGACATCTGGTAACCCCACGTACGCTATATCGGTCTTTGTCAGGTATACGGTCTTGTCAAATCTATAGTATACTTCATCTTAAGTTTAGGCGGCCAAATGGCTGACACTAATTGCTTGCTGTATTTTATTTTCAAAACATTTATCTTGTTTTAAGTGCGAGAGTAGTGGTTTAATATTATAGTGATATATATGCAGTCAAATACGATCTTCCATCTTGCTGCGTAAACAACACTGAAAACCTCGGTATAACAACAACTATTACACTGGGGTGAGACTGACCTTGACTTACGACTAGACTTAACTAAGACATAAAGGACAAGGACATTTTAGATAATGAGAAAACTGAAATAGGTATGGAATAATTAAGATTTAGCTACAAGGTTTTAGTAACCAGGCCATAAAATAATTACAAAAAAATGTATTTTTTTATATGACAAAACTTACAATATAACTTGTTTGTATATTTACAACAAATTATTAAATAACCTTAAAAATATGATAATTTTAAATTTATTAATATAAGGAGTCCCTTTAGGCAAGGTTCCGAAGATACTGGCAGCGTTCTCCCTTTGAATAGCTAGACTAATTCATTGGCCGAGGTAGCTGCCAGCTCTTCCGTCTCCTGTGATGTCGACTAACCTTTTAGTTAAGTAAAATGTATTTTAATACAACAAAACAAATTATGTCTTTTCATAACTAATCATGGTTACTTACAGGTGAAAGGTGATGCCTCGCGACTTTTTACATTTATTTACGTAGTTTTTACAAGCTTTCACAGCACACGATGGCATTTTAAAAAATATTGTTTACGGAAACGCATACATCCCCTGCCGCTTTCTCGCGATGCGTAATGGCGCCTACTGCGCCTAGCGGTAGCGGGATATTTTAGTCTATGGTGCGGTGGCGGCGTCTGCTTCACGCGTTCACGGTATTGTTCCCATGGAGAAAAAAAAAAATTTAAGATTTTTATATTATTACTCTTCTATATCTGTGGGTGAGACTGACCTTGACGTATGACTAGACTTGAATAGGACGTAGAGCACGGGGACATTTTAGATAATAAGGCGATTGAAAAAATAATATTTGAGATTTGGCTAAATGGTCTTAGTAACCAGGCCATAAAATAATAATAAAAAATGTTTTAATTCTGTGACACATTGAAAACTCATAAAAGAAATTCGAAAAACCAACAAAATCAAAGTTATTGGCGGAGCAATAGTATCGCCACAAGAACAAAAAAAAAAAAAATCAAAATCAAAAAGCAAAACCAAAACACAGACTAGATTCCCATTTACCAAAATGTATTTCAAATTATGTGTATTTCTCTTTACGCTACTCACTGTAACTAATGTGGAAGCAGCATCAGGTTACGACTTTGGTGACTTTGTAGCAACTGTCCTAGGTGTAGGAATCACAGTCATTGGCATATTCGCATGTTTGGGTAAATACGCGAGACAGCAGGCACGAAATGAGTTTCTTTAATACGCAGTAACATGTAAGTTGCTCTCAAGGATATTGGAGTACGGATATTGGTTATGAAACCTGTGTCTCAGTGATTGATGTACCTACTATGTATTTCTTTATTGTTTCAGATTCCGTACCAATTGGAGAGCCTACTTTATTAGCATGTATAGACTCGAATATAAAGCGGCTGTTCATTACGTTTTAATATCGTCATTCTTGTATTATTACTATTGACATATATTTGTACAATTCCTCCACTATAAATTACATTCTATAGATTCTAAGGATACTTTATTATAGGATATGTAACTTCTTTTCAATTTAATTTTCTTTAACCTTTATAGTGTAAGTCTTGCCTAATATTTTAACTTAGAATTGAATTTGATCAACTATAAAACCATTTCTTTTTATAATTAACTTTGTTCAGTTTAGATTCTTTGTATATTGGATGTTATTTGAATGCAGTCTGTGCCTACTAATATTAATAGAATTTGTTAAAAATATTTGTATGAAGTTTAATATACATATATTTGTTTGAGTAATGATAGTTTTATTTTTGTCAGTGCCTAATTCCCATGTTCTCTGGTTCAGCATTGACTTAGACAACTTTTTAAAAGATTTAAAGTGCCGGAAGACAGCGCTATGTTACGCCCTGTTTAAGGTGTAACGTTTTATCAGTTCTGTGCGTGGCGAGCGCTGTGGTAACTTAGCTTGAAATGAGTTGTTTATGGTGCAAACATCATCTTTTGCTGCACATCTATGTTGTGCCAAGTAGGACTATCACTATATATGACTTGTTAAAGCAACTACTAGACAAAGACAGGTATTTTTTTTTAAATATGGAATTTTTTTTGAACATTAATTTGATATTTTGTCTAAATGGGTAGTTCAGAGGCTAGAACATTGCCCTGGTTAGACAAAGTTCACAGGTTCTAACCCCGTCTCAAATCAAATTGTCTTTTTTAACCTTATAAAAAAATTGTGAGAAATTTAGCATTATATTACAAAAATACAAGTACTTGTAAATAATTTATAATAAATGTTCATTTCAGCACATAAGAGAACACAATTCATTCATTCATGCAATCATAACATGATTGCATAGGTTGTTCACTTAATAAAATGTTAAGTAAAACTTATTCACTACTTTTTTCTAATAGTTCTACTTCTTTCAGAATGTCAATTTTTTTGGACAATTTTTCTAATTGGTCCTTGTCAGGATTTTTCACAATGCCCGATTTAATTTTATCCTCAAGGGTCTCAATGTCTCTTAGTTTTTTTCTTAAATTTTTTAATCGCTTTATAGGATCAGCGGTGGGAGAATTGAGAGCACCTTGAGAAATATTCGAGAAATTCGGCTCCTGTATCTCACATTTGGCAAGTTTATCTGTTGCTTCATCTACTCCTGCAAAAAAAGATAGAATACATTTTAAAAAAGTCACTATAATTGAAGAAGGCAAAAATTCCTAATGAGGAATACCTTCCCCTGTCACTGCCATCCTTACATCACATCTGCTCATAGTCATAAAGACAGATCGCAAGATCAAGAAAAAAAACTATTAATACCAAACCTTGTTGTCCCTTTATCAATAAGTAACAAATAACATTCATACTTATAATTTTTTGAAATTGAATTTTGATGTGCTTGCACCTAAACTACTTAGGAGAGAAAGTTTAACATCCACTGATTATTAATCAAGTATGCTCTAATTAACATGAATATTAAACTCATTTCGGTATGAATATTTGACTGTCTACTGCATCTTATGATATAAAATATAAATAATCTATGAAAAAATTATGTAACAAGTAAATAATATTTTTTAAGAATTTTATATTGTGTTTTCAATTAGAACTGAAAAAGAAAAGATATATACTTAGTTTAGATGATCAGGTATGAAGAATCAGAAAAAATCTCCAGTTTTAGCCACAAAACAAGTTTCAAATCAAGCCAGTAAAGTAGTTTCAAATCAAACCAGTAAATTAGTTTTAAATCAAACCAGTAAAGTACTACAAACCTGTCTTCTTTTTCTTCTTCTTTTTCTCCCCAGTAACAAACATGCCTGGTATGGGCTGAATAGCACCTCCATTGCTTTTCTTTGACTTCTGTGCTTGAGCTACTATTTCTGGTGTAAGGCCTACTGGAAGACCGGTGCTTTGCCGAGCTTTAAATTGTTTGCCCTTACTCTCATACAGTGGAACCTCTTCTTGTGGAACATAGCCATCTTTGATTCGTCTAGGCTTTCGCCAAGTACCATCTGGGCGCTGAGTTGCCGGGATGAATTTACACCCTGTTATGAATTAAATGGACCATTTAACATAAGTTTATAACAGCGTAATATGGAGACAACTTAACTGCAGGTTTTTATAATAATGCTAAACAATAATAACAATATTTAAATTATATTTATTTAAGACTTTCACTATGCAAGTGACTGTTTATTAACTACAAGAAATTATGGAAAGTCAAGACAAATATCATCACGCAAGATTTAAAGAGTTGTGCTTACATTATAATCAAAGTAATCAATGCTTACCATCAGCATCGTGCTCATAAGCTGTTGTGGCCATTATCAACCATCGAAACGGTAAATTTTATTTATGTTTATTTGTAACTATAAAGTCTGGATCTGACTAGTAAGATAATACGACAATTGCTATACAACTATTTTCGTACACAATTTGTAGTTTAGTTTGACAATAATGACAATTTGATTGAGAATGAACGAAATTAATCTAAAACCATTCCAGCTCATTCTATTTCAAACCCGGAACTTTTATGAAAAGTTACGATTTTCGAGAGATAAAAGAAATAATTATTTTGTTAGTAAGAAGTACCTAACAGGCGTCATGCGTTTAAATAAAAAAGTTTAAGCTTGAGTTGCTATTTACAGGAAAACCTGTGATGCCAGGCCAAAACGTTAAGTAGGTAGTTAATTAATGTACCGTAAAACGTGGCAACTTGACCAAACCTGTGGTAACTTTACCATATAATAGGTATTTGACATAAACACAAATAACTTTAAATTGTCTGTGGATAGATACTTTTTTCTAATAGTAGTAGTTTTTATGAAATTTTTCGCCAACATTTTTGTATTTTTGTTACTGACAACAAAGATAGTTTCTTCAATATGGCTGATGCAAGTCGGCGACAGTGAATACGTATTTTGTTAATAGGTGTGAAATTGTGGTCGCAGAGGCTAAACTATATGTTACAGGTTAGTGAAATTTTGATATTACATGTGAAAAATGGTTGGCATTGCTGTTAGAACATCTGCTAATTATTATTTCTTTGCTTTATTGAAATATCATTTTGGGTATTGTTGATCAGCTTAGGTAAAGTTACCACTGGCTGGGTCTTGGCAACTTTACCGGTAGCTAGGGTTGGCTCAAAAATCAAAAATTTACTTATGCTCTTTTCTGTGTTCTATCGCTCGTCTCGTAATAAATTGTACTAAATGTAGGGGCATGTCCGCATACTACCATACTACCTATTTTTATTTTTCATCGCGTTGAATGTGCGTTTTGGCTTTACTTTATGCATGTCTATTGTTTCAGAACAAGAATGCCTAAAAAAATAAACCGTAGAAAACTCGGGGCAAGGCCATATAAAAATTATAGTGAGGAAATGATGGCCCTGGCTATTGAAATGGTTAAAACAAAAAAAATGTCTTCTTACGAGGCCGAAAAAAATTTTGGAATACCACGTAGGACTCTAGAAAAAAAAAATAAAAAATCTCCATACAAATAAGCCTGGACCTCCATTTAAATTAACATTTGACGAAGAATTAAACTTTATCAAAGTGCTCATTGTGACCTCAGATTACGGTTCTCCTCTAACTAGATTTTAGAATACTCGTTCATGAGTATTTAAAAAAAAATAACAGGACTGATACATTTGGCGATAAACTGCCTGGAGAATGGTGGGTAAAAAACTTTATTGAGCGACATCGGGACCAACTTAGTTTAAGAGCGGTACAAAACATTAAAAGAGCACGGGCAGAAAAATCATTATCCGATTTTGAAATGTATTTCAGCAATCTTGAATCTGTATTAGAAAACGTGCCTGCAACTCACATTCTAAACTACGACGAGACAAATTTTAGCGATGACCCCGGCTCAGTCAAGTGTATATTCCGTCGTGGTTGCAAACATCCCGAACGCATTATAAATAGTACAGAAGGTTGCATATCAGTTATGTTTTCGGCTACAGCAAATGGAGATATACTGCCTCCATACGTAGTGTACAGCAGGGCACCGTGAGGAGCACTATTTACCCCGCTGTAGTGTTCGGTGGGACTGGGGTTGGTGAAGTACTAAATGAAAACCGCAATGCCAGATCGTGCTTGACCGTTTATTCTTGCCACACAATCTGCCACAGTAAATTCTTGCTAGAACTATTCTTCTGGTCCAGGATTTCTTCAGGATTCTTGAGGTTTTCTTCTGTAGTGGACTGTTCTGTTCCTGAGGACTGTTCCTGGTTACTGTTGCCGGTTGACTGTGTCGATACCCAAAATGGGTCGTGTATTTATTCAATTTTCGCATTATTTATTATTGGACAAAAATACAAGTCCAATCAGAATGTCTACATTTTAACCAATAGTAATTACACAATATTTACAAATTTTTACTAAGCTACTTCGAAACTTTACCGTAACGAGAGCCGCGGTACATTTTTGTCGATTTCTACCTTAAAATCTAATTAAAAGTATATAAACTATGTATTTTCTTATTTACTACGTTATTACACATCTATAAAAAATATAAAATCAACAAAAAGACTATATAATAAATCATGTAAACAAAACAAATCGAAACCACAAGTACTGTACGTACTAGTCTATAGATACGTAGGTATCATTGTACTATGCGATCTTCAAGTCGTCCCGTACATCTCTCCCGCCGTGCAACTATGTTGCATTATCTTCGAGTACGGGCGCGACGTCTGTTGACACGGGTAGTACTATCAGCTTCTTCACCGGCCGCCGCAGGACGCCTCCTTTGGTCGCGATGTCCACTGTCCGCACGATGTTGTCCGGTCCAGGGTACGTGGCGATAACTCGGCCTCGTATCCACACGTTGCGAGGAAGGTTTGCGTCGACTATCTGCACGAGATCGTTGTTCTGTACTGGCTGTCCTCGTCCGTGGGGCTCCCGCCGGTGTTGAAGCTCAGGGAGATACTCTCGTAACCAGCGTGTCCAAAAGAGGTCTGCTAGGCGTTGTGAAGCCCGCCAGCTTGACCTTGATACTGTGTCTTGATCGGTGAATGACCCAGGCTGCGGTACTCGCCCTTGGCCCCCCAGTAGGAAGTGATTGGGCGTCAGGGCTTCTGGATCCTCTTCGTTTACTGATACATGTGTCAGTGGGCGACTGTTGACTGTGTACTCGACTTCTGTTAATAGCGTGACGAGTACTTCTTCTGTAGGAAAGCGTTCATGTAACGTTGCTGTTAAGGCCGTCTTCACTGAGCGGACCATTCGTTCCCAAGCCCCCCCCATAAATGGGGCTCCAGGGGGGATGTAGCGCCATGAGATTGTCTTCTTGGCTGCTTCTGCCTGCGTTGCTTCGTCGATGCCACGTCGAATTTCTTTGTCCGCTCCCTTTAGGTTAGTGCCGTTGTCTGACCAGATTTCTGTAGGGCAACCACGGCGTGCCATCATTCTTCTTAGGGCCATCACTGCAGAGTCCGTGTTGAGCGAGGCAGCGACTTCCAAATGTATGGCTCGGGTGGTGAGACAAGTGAATATTGACACGTATCTCTTCTGGTGACTTCTTCCGACGGTCACTGTGAGGGGACCAAAGTAATCAACCCCTGTGTATGTGAAGGGTCGCTTGTGGTGAGCTAGGCGACACGCCGGCAGGTTTCCTGTTCTCGGGTGAGGCGGTGTTTGAGTCTTCATTCGGCAGAACAGGCAGCTTCGGAGTAGAGTGCGAGTGATGGGTCTTATTCTTAGCACCCAATATTGTTGTCTGCACTCGTTCACTGTTGCTTCGACTCCAGAGTGATGTAGCTGACGATGTACTGCCTGTACCCAGAGTTTGACTGTTGGGTGTGCACCGTCAAGGATCATAGGGCTTTTAAGTTCTTCTGTGATGCCTTGAACGGCTTGGATACGGCTTCTCAATCTGATGACTCCGCTTTCATACACGACGCTCAACTGTCGAAGACGACTCTCCTTGTCGATCGGTTTTTTATTCTTAAGATTTTCTATTTCGACGGCGAAAGAGTCTTCTTGTGAGGCACGCATTAATAATTCTTCGGCCAATCTGAGGTCTTCTGCGGAGGTTCGGAGGAACTGTTTATTTTGTGATGACGCTGTTTTCTTCCATTCAGTCTGAGTGACGGAGGGTTTGACTGTTTTCTTCCATGTTGAATCCTCCTCTGTATTTTTCTTGGTCCTCTTGTAGCAGACTACCTGTTTATGTGGTCTGCAAAGTCGAATGAACTGTAGGACTCTTGCTGTTGTATACCGAAGTCTATCCCAGTTTGAGAAACGAGAGACGTCTGGTAGGCTATTTGCGAGCTTCTTTTCTGTCTTCAGTTTGATGTGATGAGTTTTCTCTTCATCAGTAGATATCTGTTGCTCCGCTGTCTGTGGTTCAGTAGGCCAAAGATCTTCTGTCTCGTAGAGGAAGTCGGGGCCCTTGTACCAGCGATGGTTCTTTCCGAAATCAGCTGGGACGTCGCGAGTGGCATCATCTGCCACGTTCTTCTTGGTAGGCACCCAGCGCCATTCGTTGACTTTGGAGCTCTCTTCTATAGCTGCTAGCCGATGAGCAACGTAGGGTTTATACGACCTTGAACCGGTTCGTATCCAGGTGAGCACTGTTTTGCTGTCTGTCCAGAACACCTTGCAGTCAGGCTTCCTCTCGTGCTCTTCTATTACTGTTTCCGCAAGTCTTGTCCCCATAACGGCTGCTTGTAATTCTAGTCTTGGGATCGATGTTAACTTCAACGGTGCTACTTTCGCTTTGGCCATAACTAGCGACAGGTTGACTTCGCCGCTGGCATTCTCCGTTCTCCAGAATAGGACTGCGGAGTATGCTGACTCGCTGGCATCGGTAAATACGTGAAGCTGTAGCGAAGTAGTGTCACTGTAGCTAAGATACTGTCGTGGGATTGAAACGTTACGTAGACTGTTCAGATGAGCCATCCAATTTTTCCATTCTTCGGCTAAGTCGTTGTCAATCTCGGTGTCCCAAGTTGTCCCTCTGCGCCATACTTCCTGTAGCAGTTGTTTCGCTCTTATGGTGACGGGTGACGCAAGACCAAGCGGGTCAAATAAAGACATTACTATCTTCAAAGCTTCTCTTTTAGTTGGTATTTTTCCTTCGAGAAGTTTCGATGGGATGCGGGTGAGGCTGAGGTTGAAACTGAGTTCATCTGTATCGAGCTTCCAAATAACACCCAGCACCCTTTCTGTTGCTTCGTCTGGTTTGTAAAGTTCCAGATCTTCTGTATGTTGACATTCGCCGAGTTCTTCGAGCAGAGCCGTTGAGTTCGACTTCCACTGTTTGAGCTCAAAGCCGGCCTTTGTGAGTACTTCTCTTACGCCCGTCGTGATACGTGTGGCGTCCTGTATCGTCTTGAAGCTGTCCAAGTAGTCGTCGACGTAGTGCTTTTCGATGATCGCTGCTGCTGCCTCAGGGTGACTGTGCTCATACTCTTTAGCGTTCAGGTTCTTGATGTAAATCGCTGTTGATGGAGAACTTGAAGCGCCGAAGATCAATGAGGTCATTCTGTATTCATCTGGTGGTTGGTTATCTCGTCGGCTGCCGCGCCATAGGTACCGCAGTGTGTCTCTGTCTTCCTTTCGTATCTTGACTTGCATGAACATTTCTTTGATGTCTGCTGTCACGGCGATCGGATGTTGACGAAAACGCATGATGACACCGGGTAGCGACTGTAGAAGGTCTGGGCCTTTAAGCAGCATGTCGTTCAGAGATACGCCCTTTGTCTTGGCTGCAGCGTCATGGACTACTCGTAGTTTGTCCGGTTTCATTGGGTTCACGACGGCGAAGTGAGGCAAGTACCATGTCTTGCCAGGAACTGTATTCTTCGGAGCGAGTTCAGCGTATCCTTTAGAGATGAGAGCTTCCATCTGTTCTGTGTATTTTCTCTTGAGCTCGGGTTCTCTATCTATTTTCTTTTCTATACTGAGGAGACGCTTCAACGAGTTGTCGTAGTTATCGGGAAAGTTTATATCTTCCTTACGCCAGAGTAGACCGGTTTCATATTTGCCTGTTTCTGTTTTCTTCGTGGTCTTCTCTAGGATTTGCAGGGCCTTGACTTCTGGATCTGACTTGGGCTTCTTAGGGTTCAGACTCAGCGCGTCCATCTCGAAGTACTGTCTTACTAAGTCTTCAAGGCTGTCTTCAGCTTTTTCTGTGATGTGCGATACGACGTTCATGGTTCTCCCAAAGGTGTTACTATAGGTTCCGTGCAGAACCCAACCCAGTGGTGTGAGTGAAGCCACTGGTTGGTCCTTTCCACCTTTCCTTGTTTCCGATGTCAGTAGGAGATGCCAGTTGTCTTGACCTATCAGCACTCTCGGTTTTACTTCTTCATAAGTGAGCTGTCCTCTGATGTCTTCTAAATGTCGGCATCCTTTGAGCAGACTCACTGGAACTTGCTGAGACGAGACTTGTAAGTTTGTGATGGTGCGTGCTTGTATTCTTTCTTCGTATCCATTACGGCCCCTAAGTTGAACGTTGACCCTTCTTGAGGCTGTTTCTGTTGTCTTCAACTCGTTGATGGCTTCTATCTTGAGAGTTTCCGTAGGCCCTCTTGCTCCGATGCGGTCGGCGATGTTGCTGTCTATCAAAGTGACTGTTGACCCATCGTCCAACAAGGCGAAGGTGTCGACTGTTTCTTTGGGTCCTTTGATCTGTATTGGTATGACCTTCAGAAATGACTGTTTCTTTCTATGAGTCCAGGCTGAGTTGATGGCTTCTGTTGTGTCTTCATTCTGTTTGTTCATTGTCGGCCTATCTGTAGTTCTGTTGTAGTGCAGCATCTTGTGATGAAAGTACTTGCAGCTGTTGACACCACACGGCTTGACTCGACAGTGATGCGTCTTGTTTCTGTAATGAAGGCACCGGAAGCAGAGACGCTTGGTCTTTGCTATATCCCATCTTCCGTTTTCATCAGCGGACTTGAACTGTTCGCAGTCTGTTGAGGCATGTCCCTTTTCTTGGCATATAGGACATCTTGAATCACCTGTTTTTTCTGTAACATTGTGTATCTTCTGCGACCTCTTCTGTAGTGGAGTATGCGGTACTATCTGTTCAGGTAGTGCATACGGTCCGCATAGCTCGGCTTCTTTCTTCAGGAACTTTTCTATTTTCATTAAATCTGGTTCGTCCCTTGGCAGAGTTGTAGCGAAGTCGTAGAATCTGTATCGCAGCGTAGGTGTGAGTTTGTCGACTACGGCCTTCGAGACTTCCGGGTTGTACATGTAGTTGATGCAGCCCAGTGTCTTCAATGTTGCTACTATGTTGGAGACCTTCGTGGCGAAGATGCAGATGTCACGTGCTGATTCTGTTAATCGTGGTAGACCTCGAAGTGCTTCCATCTCCATTATTGCTATGGATTCTGGTCTTCCAAATCTTGACTCCAGGGTTTTCACTATTTCGGATGGGTGAGCGCTGGTGATAAGTAGGCCCTCGACCGCTTCTTTTGCCTTCCCTTTAAGGTTTCTCCGTAGTCTGTTGGTATTCTCGACCGCTGAGAACATGTGCTCCGTCTCGTAGTAGGCGGCACGGAAGGGTAACCACTCTTGATGTGACCCGCTGAAGAAGGGCAGCTCTATAAACTTCGGGCGCTGTGCGGCTTTGACAGCGCTGGTGATTGCTGCGGCTAGTCCTGCGAAGTCAGGCTGGGCAACCGTCGGTGGATGCCTTGACTGTGAGTACGGTTCCTCTTCTTGCTTCTCTGCGTCTTGTCTTGAGACTACGGGAGTCTTGGCTGGGTGGTCCGTTTCGTTAGTGACCGTAGGCTTGGGCGGTTGTTCATGGGTCTTCAACCAGTGGTCGACACGTTCGTTGGCTTCTGTTCTGCTGCTCGATGAGGTCTCATTGTCCTCTTCATCCTCGGAGTCCTCGGCTTCAATCGTGGCTATCCGCGCTGTTGCTAGTTCAACTTGTAGTCGCAGGAGCTCTTCTTTTGCTTTTGCAATTCTGTAAGTCTTGTTCTTGCTGCGAGTTGACCCCCCCTTACCCCCTTTTCGGCTGGTGGCGAGGTGGTCCTGTTGTCTGCTTGGGCCCGGCAGACCGGGTGCTCCTTTATTCTGTTCCATATATAAAGGTGCTTCTGTTCTGTACGTTGCCGGCACCCTCCTTTCCGCAGTTGGTTCTTCTGTATGGGCGGAGAGCAGGGCGGCGTCGGTGACAGTCGAGACGGCGGCGATAGTTCTGGCGGCGGCAGTGGCGGCAGACCGGGTGGCGGCGGCGGCGGCGTCTGTGAGGACCGAAGCGACGCATGGCGGCGGCGTGGTGATGGCTTCAACCGGGCTTGATGTGGACTCCAATGCCATGGGGGTTAATAATCTTGTCTGTTCTGTGACTCCCGTGGTGGTGGTCCCTGTGACTGTTGCTCCGGTTGTACCGGTCCTCGAGGAAGCGGCAGTGTCCCCCGAGGATGACGGCGTCTGTTCCACGTGCTTGCGGCTTCTTCCCTCCGATCTGGTTACTGGCATCTTGGAATCTTCAGTACTTCACAATCCGGCTCGACCAGGACCAAAATGTACAGCAGGGCACCGTGAGGAGCACTATTTACCCCGCTGTAGTGTTCGGTGGGACTGGGGTTGGTGAAGTACTAAATGAAAACCGCAATGCCAGATCGTGCTTGACCGTTTATTCTTGCCACACAATCTGCCACAGTAAATTCTTGCTAGAACTATTCTTCTGGTCCAGGATTTCTTCAGGATTCTTGAGGATTTCTTCTGTAGTGGACTGTTCTGTTCCTGAGGACTGTTCCTGGTTACTGTTGCCGGTTGACTGTGTCGATACCCAAAATGGGTCGTGTATTTATTCAATTTTCGCATTATTTATTATTGGACAAAAATACAAGTCCAATCAGAATGTCTACATTTTAACCAATAGTAATTACACAATATTTACAAATTTTTACTAAGCTACTTCGAAACTTTACCGTAACGAGAGCCGCGGCACATTTTTGTCGATTTCTACCTTAAAATCTAATTAAAAGTATATAAACTATGTATTTTCTTATTTACTACGTTATTACACATCTATAAAAAATATAAAATCAACAAAAAGACTATATAATAAATCATGTAAACAAAACAAATCGAAACCACAAGTACTGTACGTACTAGTCTATAGATACGTAGGTATCATTGTACTATGCGATCTTCAAGTCGTCCCGTACACGTAGTTTACAAGTCAGATGGTTTGTGGACGCAGTGGGTTCAAGGAGGTCCTGAACATGCTCACTTTAATAGAACCAAAAGCGGTTGGTTTGATTCAACAACTTTTTTCGACTGGTTCTATACAATAATTGTGCCATGGGCACGCAGAATCGAAGGTTCAAAAGTTATCATTGGCGACAATCTTTCCAGTCATATTAATCCGGAAGTTATAGAGTTGTGCGATAAATATAATATTCGGTTCGTACTGCTCCCAGCTAACTCAACCCATCTGACCCAGCCACTGGATGTGGCATTTTTTGGCCCACTAAAAAAAGTGTGGCGCAAAATTTTAACCTCATATAAATATGACAATCCACGGCAAGCGGGACTCAATAAAGCGCATTTTCCACCTCTTCTTACAAAAGTGATGAAGGAGGTGAATATTAATAAAAAGGAAAACGTTATCAGTGGATTCAAAGCCACCGGTATAATGCCATTCAACCCTCAACAGGTTTACAAAAGAATTCCTGAATGTCTTCCTAATGAACCTAATTTTACTGTAGACAGGACATTATTAGATTATTTGAAGGAACACAGAAAACCAAATCAAATGATAAGAGGGAGAAACAAAAGACTTAATGTCCAACCTGGAAAATCCATCGCACCATCTGATCTCAGCCAAAATAAAGAAAACGACTGCAGTGCTGTGGATACCAAAGCAATTAAAACAGTTAGGCAGCGCAAACAGTCTCTTGGGACAAAATATAATAAAAAAAGTAAAAGCAAAGCTAAAAGATCTAAAAGATTAACAAGCGCATCAACTACCACCGAAGATATTGAGATGAGTATACACAGTGATTCTGATATAGGATGGGATGAGTTAGAGGATGATGACAGTTACATTATTACACAAGAACAACTAGAAAAGGAATTTGCAGAAAATACTATAGATGTTGAAAATAAAGTTGGTATAATGGAAAACAAAATACTATCAGATCTCAAGCACAATAAAGAAATCAAAACACAACATACTCAGAAAATATTAAAGACACATGTAGAGAAGCAGACTGAAATAATGACTGATGTAATAATTGACGACCGCGTTGGCAAAATTTCTGAAATTAATATACATGTTTGCGGTACTTTAAGCGACAACGAAGATCTTACTGAAAATTTTGTTATGGATACCGAAAAATTAACAACAGCCCAACAGCGCAAATAGTCTCTGAAAAACTGCAATAAAAAAAGTAACAAAAAGGCTAAGATATCAAAAATATTAACGAGCGCATCAACTACTACTGAAGATATTGAGATGAGTACTCACAGCGAATGCGAGTTAGAAGATAATGACTTTTACATTTTGCCACAAGAACCATCAGACCAAGATGCTATTGATGTTAAAAGAAAAGTTGAAATGATAGAAAGCGAAATATTCAAAGAAATTATTAAAAGAGATCTTGAATCAAAAGAATATGAAATGAAAGATATAAAAAAAGAGGAAGATATTGGGCAAAAAATAATATATTTGACTGATGATTTTCCACTTTTAGATAAGTGTTTAGAACATTACAAATTAAACTCATGCGAGGGTTATAGTATTCTATCGGAAAAGGCTGAAATGAAGAAATTCATTGACAAATCTCAGCCAGAACAAAAAGAAATAAAAAGTAAAGGAATGTTTAGTAAAGAGACAGAGACTGAAACCAGAAATCAAAAGAAAGTAGAGGATGAAGACGAACTGGATAAAGGACGGGTTGACACTATAAAAGAAATGGTAGAGGAACGTAAAATTGAATGGGATGAAGGAGATACAATTTTATGCAGATATTATATACGTAGTAGATGGCAATATTATGTCGGCGTTATAAAAAATATCAACAGTAATAAAAGCATTTATATAATTTCATATTACAAGACTATAAAAACCCGTGGTAATATTAAATTTGTTATACCAAAGAGGTTGGATCAAGATTCATCTTTGCCAGAAAATTCTATAGTGAAATCTATAGAATTATTGCAAATATCGGAATACCCTGAAGAGTATACTCTCATGAACGACAACGATGAAGTTTATTTTGTTTGAGTGTATGTTTATTTCAATAATGGGTATCGTGCGCATATATTTTGTGTCTTTTAAATTTAGTGCTAAAAAGTAGTTTGTCTCTTTTATATTATTAATATCCAACTAATTACAATACCAAAGAGATTACTCAAAGTGTCTAATATTTTTATATCGTTTTTGTTAATTAAGATAGTAGTTAACATTATTAATAATTAATAGTTATTCTGTGCGCAGTGATTTAATAGATGTTCAAATGACAAACTTGTTGAAGATGCTTAATTTTTAAAAGAAAAGCAACTATTTTATACCTATTGTTATACTTAATTAATAACAAACTGAAAAATACTGATTTCTTTGTGGTTATGCCATTTTCATGCTTTAATTTAAGATGAATATACCTAGGTTTATACGTCACTAATTACAAAATTTTGAAGACTGATTTGTTTTAGAGGTTATGCCATTTTCATAATTTAATTTAAGGTTGGTAAATTTAAGGTTACCTAGTTAGCTAAGTTTCGTAAAACTTTCTAAATAAAAAATTAAACAGAATATTTGTATTTTGACAACCCTACGTAATAAATCTTTTTGTATGAAAATTAAAAAGACCCCAGTGGCAACTATACCTACGGTCATTTTTGGGTCTCTTTGATTGAATTATTTCCTTTTTATTTTATGATAGTAAAGATAATCTTTGAAATAAGTATATTTACCTAAATTAGTATTAAATATGCAATATTTTATTAAAAAATATATAAAAAGAAAAAAAGTAGGTAAAGTTAGCAATTTTGTGTCAATTTTACCTGGGTTGTTTATTCTTCTCTATAGGTTTAATTATTGAGTTTTAAATAGCGACATAAACAGAATATGGTACACAAAAGTGTAATATGTATATACAAATTGTGTTTGTATTCATGCAGCATATAGTGAAAAAATAACACAATAATTTGTAAAAAAATATGGTCAAGTTGCCACGTTTTACTGTATATATTATCTAGTTTTAACTTATACTCCATCATAATTACTATTTAAATTAAACGTCGGAAGTATCCACAATACTTCCGACGTTTATTAAATCTAAATCAAATTCTAAATATGTCTCTATTTACGACAGATATAGAAGTGTCTATTTACCCCATTTTACAGTAGGTATTGACAAGTGGCTGACAGTAAGTGCAGTGACCGTGACAGTCTCCTGTCCTTCATTCTTATCATTGTTGTTGTGTTGTTGTTCGTACAGATAGTGATAATTCGATACCATGAAAGTATCAATTACTACTCAAATGAGTAGAACTCAAATCATCTTGCGATACTACTCATAACGAGAACTGAAAAGTATCGATACCTACTCATATCGATACTTTTTGTTTTTTTTTATGCAAACTATGAAGCATGTTATTGTATTTTATTATTGAAAGAAATTTTAGTATACTATTTTATACATAACTAGAGGACGCCCGCGGTTTCGCCTGGATGGTTAAGTTTTCATGAACCGTTTTCCCTTATTCATATCCGTCATAGCCTATTTTTATTATGGGATCAAAATTAACACATTCTGTTTATCCAGTTTGTCAACAGCCTCTACAACTAGGTGAATAATTCCACAAAAACACGCCGTTTCATACAAACTTCGCAACTAGGGTTTGAATTTCCAAAAATCCTTTCTTAGTGCATACCTACGTCACTTATGATGTATTTCTGCACAATTTCATGGTTTTAGACCCAGTGGTTTCAGCTGTTTATTGTTCGATCAGTACGTCAGTTTCTGCTTTTGTATAAATAGATTATTTAATTTAGTTATTTTAATAAAACTGGTTTATACAGCACATTCTTTTATGTTGTATATAATTAATAATTTATTAATTTATTGGACAATCCTCTTTTCATAAATTTCCCAAAGAGAGCAATTGTTGTAAATATTTAGGGGGCTAAACTCGTTGTAGATAATATGCGACGATTCGATTCGATACGAGTACTTTCTTTTCGATATAAAGTAGGTATCGAATAAAATTATTCGAAACAAAATTAGTCGGTATCCAAACAAAAGTATCGAATCATCACTACGTTCAGCCAGCCAGTGTGGTCAGATTGATCTTCATTATGTGATGAACGAGCAGATGCATCAGATATTTCGTTGCCCTGTATGCCACTGTGTGATGGTACCCACAGTTATTCTATATTAATTAGCTTCTGTTGTAATTCTAGAATCTTTTCTTTTATATCATAAAAATAAAATTTTACTTAAATGAAATATTTACATTTTCTAAAGCAGACAAAACACTCTGATTCTGTGACTATCAGTACGATATTTACATTATTTACAAATCTAGATAAATATTGGAGTGCATGATAAATGGCATAGCTTTCTGCAGTAAATATACTGCATGCAGCATTTAGTTTGATGGATTTAGTGATATCTAACTGTGGATCATAATAAGCTGCTTTTACACAATCATTAGTTTTAGAGCCATCTGTGTATATAATGTAATGTTCTCATCTATGATCTTTAAATTGCAATAATTTAAAGTTATTATGTACTTTGTTTACATGAATAATTAAAGAACTGTTATACAGACCACCATAGGTAGTCTTGTATACAGGCCATATATCACTTTTATAAACATCTCTTGAATAATTATTAACATGTTTTATTATTGTTTGAATTCCAGGCCAAGTTCCACTGGCTTTAGTAGCTGCTGACATAATGCCAATTGGTATTGACTGATAAAGTTCTGGATGTAAAGCTATTTTCTGAAGTATAAGATTATCATTTAATAATGACATTTTTAAGTAAAATCTCTCTGCTAACATTAACCTGCGTAACATCAAAAGAGGCATGCATGTCTCAATTTCTAGCGAATTTATAGGTGTAGAGCGCATAGCCCCACAAATAAGTCTTAATCCTATATTTTGAACAACATCTAATATTTTAATAAGGTGCTGTTAGCATTCATGTATGCTAAACTGCTATAATCAAAGTGACTTCTCACTATACTTTTGTACAATATACTCATTGTTTTGGGGTCAGATCCCCAATAAGTCCCTGCTAAATGTCTTAATATGTTAACAGCTTTTAATGCTTTCTTTCTTATGGACTCTATATGTTTATCAAAATTAAATTTGTCATCAATTATTACTCCAAGAAATTTATGTTGCTCAACTATTTTAATTTGGTTCTAAATTATTATACAGTATTTTGACACTTGTTCGAGCAGTTGGATTTTTACCTATAATTAAAACAGAACTCTTCTCAGGACTAATTTGTAATTTAAGTTTATTATTATGGTAATTATATAATTGATTTTAAAGCACAGTTAGTATTAGTCTTCTGGGTCAAGCATACCCGACTCCGGAGGATTACAGGCACATCCCCCTTGGGAACATATTGAGGTACATGGAGGCGCTGCACAGGCGCTGGGGGGATGGGTGAAGCGATGGGGTGTGGTACAATAGTTTCGGTAGGGACGCAGTGCCGCGGTATCTACCGACCCCGAAAAAAAGATAAGATAAGAAAAAAAAAAGCACAGTTAATATTAGCTATTGCTACATCTATGTTTTGATCAAGAGAGGCCGCCGAATAGCACACATGTCCGGGAGCGGATATATCCGGTTCTTGGACGACGCAAACCAGACTGAGACAGCAACGGCGATGAGTGAGGCCGCGGTGATGACTCCCACTGCAGAGCCGTCCACCTCGGCTCCCCGGAAGGTTTCGAGCGAGATGGACACAATAACATCACCGAAGTCAGGGAGCGCTACCAGCGACGAAGATGACGTCCTGCGTAGCCCATAACTCCCTAGACATCATACAGACAAACCTCCAGCACAACCAGATAGCGACGGCAACCCTACGCAGAGTGCTGGAGGTCGACAACAGGACCGCGTCGCCCTGATCCAGGAGCCATGGATCAGAAATAACAGGATATGCGGTCTAAACAACATGTAACGTTGTAAAACGTCACATTGGAATGTCATTGTTAGTAGATAGTTAGTAGATTTAGAGAGAGAGGTGAGTAGATTGTTGACTCTTTCGCTCCGTGTGTCATCGATTTTAAACAAATTGCGATTTCTGTAAGGCTGTATGCCTGCCTTAGTTACCATGCCATAGGGTAGACTTAGAAAGAAAAAAAGGAAAAAATGTCTTTTGTCTGTGGTGACGGAACAAGCATTTGTCTAGCTACATCGACGACAAAAAGATGTCGATTGTAAATATATTTTTTAAACTTAGCTTCGCTAAAAAGAAGTAATCTTTTATAAATTGTATATGGAAGTTCACGCCTGTGAATTCTTATAAATGGTTATACCAAAATAACTATGTATTTCGGTAAGAACTTTTGATTTTTGAAACCACGTTTGTAACCTTGGTGATCTTATTTTGATTGATTTAGTATTTTGACGAAAGATTATTCGCTTGTTTACAGCTTATTACGATGCTTAGAGTGTAACATGCAGTTTTGACTAGCGAGGTAGTGCGAACATATTGCCGCCAGACGTCGCTAGTTATATTGATGGATAGGATGTTAGTGCCGAGCATTTGCGTATAGATGGCATTACCGGGTCTGATATTCAAGAGATCCCATTTTAATTAAAAAATATAACAATAAAATTGAATGAACAGTTTTTTTTAAGGAATACTAGTATTTAAATCAATAATTCAACATAAATATAAAATAACTTTAACTTGGTCTATGGTGGTAGAAATTAGTATGTTGATTACTGAATGACAAGAAAAGGATATTTTTGACAGTTCTCCAGATAGGGGTCGAGTTGAAAGAAAGGATAAATAGGAGGAGTGTGGAAGGATCTAGATCGATTATCGACCTGCGATAGTTAAAGGATACCCGAACTTCTCCAGATTTCTGAGATATTCTCCAAAATTCGTTAATAGTGATTTTTTCTTGTGCAAGTTTTGGCCAACCCAGCCAAATTCTATAGCCGTTAATAGTCATAATCACGTACGAGTGTACTAGAAACCCCGCTATCCACGTAATTGCTGGAAGCGTTGTGGTTTCCCTTGGAGGAAAGGCGCGGAGGCTTCGCAAGATTCTGTTACTTGTTTGTGAGTTGCACTCACAAGGGCCGCTGCTCACGGTCTCTGTGGGCTGTCATTGATAACTGCTGCTCTTGAGGGCAATCCTGGTCCTCGGGCGGATTTTCTCAGCATTGGGCACCAGCGGGTCGACGCACGGAAGCTCGGCGTGAGCGGAATTGTCAGCTCGCTCCGCAAGTTTCGCACCCTAGCACAAAGCTGAGTACTTTTTATTTTTCTACTCCTGCATTCTGCTTCATATTTCCTTGTGTGTGTGTGAAGAATACCTATTTATGAACATTATACCCTTAGCATTGCATTGATATAATAATTGATACCTGTGATGAACTGATATTGTTAAATATTTATATTATTTTATTGTGAGGTAGTTTTTTTCCTTTATTATAATAATCAAATTCTTTTTTAATAAACCTTGCAAAGAACAAATGTGCAAGAACATCATTTATCTCCCAACCACACACATTCTTCATTAAAGGCGCCCTGGGATATTTCTTTTTAGGTGCTCGAGATTGTGGAATTGGACGGCTATCAGGGCCAACTATTTTTTGGATAGGTTGGCACGATGTGGACTCGATGTTGATGAGTTGACTGACATCAGGAATAGACTCATCAAGGTTTTGGCTGTGACCGAACCTGGTAGTGATGATGAATCTGACTTTTCCGAAAGTGAGGCAGGCCCCATTCAGCAAACTGAAGCTAGGACTCCCGCGCGAGGTCTGAGGAAGGACTCTGCGCGAGGTAGCACACGTAACATAGATTCAGTAGAGGAAACAATAGTATATAGGTAACGTCCCATTAATTTAAATAGTTTTAATCTTAAGTATGATAGTTCCACATGTGTGCGTGTCTTCATAGAAAGACTGGAAGAACTTAGGCGTGCACGAGAGGTCAAGGAGTCCAAATTATTACTCGCTCTCTCGGATTTGCTGGACGGAGCAGCACTGGCCTGGTTCCGAACAAACAGATCCAACTTTAGTTCATATAATAATCTTCTTAACGAACTTAAAGACAACTTTGACACTAATGTAATGCAAATCAAAGGGATACCTAGTCATACATGGCTCCTATCAACTTCAACTTTCTTTTAATACTACGATGTAACATAATATGCATATCTGCTCTCTAAAATGTACATTTACCTGTGTGCATGCATTTATATTACTAGCTATCAATAAGGACGAAGAGGGGGGGTCTATCGTTGGTAGACTTCTGGCAACAATTTGAATTAGCGAATAAATTAATTTCACAGAATATTTGTCTTGATCGATTTAATTCTAATAATCCTATAGAAACCTTGTCACTTAACAACGGACTCGAAGAGTACGATAACTTAAATAAGCAGCAAAAATTAATAATAGACAATATTATTGAGAAATTTGATACCATTAACACTGAAAAGGTAGGGTTAGGTAGAACTACGTTAGTACATCATACTATTGATACTCGAGATCACAAACCCATCAAGCAGAGATACCACCCTCTGTCTCCCATTTAACAACAGGCCTTGGAAAAGGAGCTAGATAGGATGCTGGACTTAGGCGTAGTGTCTCCATCACAATCAGCTTTGAACTCTCCAGTGGTGATGGTAGAGAAAGCAAACGGTGAGCTTAGGTTATGCTTAGATTGCAGGAAACTTAACTCTGTTTCCAAGCCCGATGCTTATCCTCTACCATACATCAATCAAATCTTAGATCATCTAAATAATGCTAAGTACCTGACTTCAATTAATCTAAGTGCCGCTTATTGGCAGCTGCCATATGATTCTCCTTTATCTGCGGAGAAAACTGCATTTACTGTAACACGAAGAGGTTTATTCCAATTTAATGTTATGTGCTTCGGTTTGGTTGGCGCTTCGGCAACCATGCAACGTCTCATGGATAGGCGCTTCGTCCCCGAATTCGACAATAGGGTGTTCTGCTTTCAGGACGATATAGTCTGTATAGCTAGTACCTTTGAGGAGCATGTAGATCTCTTAGAAAGATTTTATCAGCGCTTGAAGGATGCTTGTTTGACAATCAACATAAAAAAATCACACTTTTGTCGAAAAGAATTAAAATATCTCGGTTATTATGTAGATAAACATGGCCTGAGAACCGACCCGGGGAAAGTAGATGTAATTCTTAATTATCCCACACCTTCTAACTCTAAGGAGGTGAAAAGATTTCTCGGTATGGCAGGTGGGTATAGGAGATTTATTAATAACTTTTCCAAAATTAGTAGGCCTTTATGTAAATTAACAGGGAAGAAGCGCTCGTGGCCCCGCGGTCTCAGTGTTCTGTAAACGATCACTGAGTTACGCAACTTTCACTATGGCTGGTCCTCGGATGGGTGACCACTTTGTGGCATTTACATTTGCGAGCGTTTCCGTGCTTCGGAAGGCACGTTAAGCCGTTGGTCCCGGTTGCCAGTAAAATGGCAGTCGTTAAGCCTGGTTGAATGCCTTATGGGCGGCATGAAAAATTTCAACAGCAGGTAGCCACAATCTGCGTCTGTCTATTTCAACATGGCAATGGGCTCACCACCTATTACGTGGGACAGGTAAATCCACACGGTAAAAAGTGGGCATATAATATGCCTCTGCCACCCCTTCGGGGATAAGGCGTGATGGATATTTTAACAGGGAAGAAGGTAGAGTTCGTGTGGACGCCTGAGTGTGAGGAAGCATTCAACCTCCTCAAGTCGGCGTTGGTCTCGGCCCATATTCTAAAAATGCCTGTGTACACACTTCCTTTTCGGATCCTCAGTGACGCCTCAGCAGAATATGCTAGTAGCGGCGGTGTTAACACAAACCCATGACGGAGTGGAACACCCTGTTGCATATTGCAGTCGCACACTGAACCGGAATGAAGTGAATTATAGTACAACTGAACGTGAGCTGCTTGCAGTGATATTTGCTCTAGAGCAATTCAGGCAATATGTAGAGGGTCAGACGTGCACCGTGGTCACTGACCATGCTTCCTTATTATGGTTTAATAAACTCAAAAATCCCACAGGTCGTTTAGCCCGGTGGAGTATGAGATTAAGCCAATTCAATTTCAATATAGAGCACCGCAAGGGCAAGGACCATGTTGTTCCCGATGCTCTATCTCGTATTAAGATTGATAGTATAGATGTTAGTTTAACTAAAGATTCATGGTACTTGCATACTATGGAGAGTGTTCGGAAACATCCCCAACACTATCCAAATTTTAACATTAAAGATAATTTTCTATATAGGTTCACTAAGAACAAATATAACTTAACTAGTGACTTTGAGTGGAAATTAGTGGTCCCACAAGAAGATAGGTTAGAACTTTTAAGGAAACATCACGATGATCCAGTTAGTGCTCACTTAGGAGTATGGAAGACACATAAGAGATTATCCTTAAATTATTATTGGCCCCAGATGTACGAGGATGTAAAACAATATGTAGGGAACTGCGAAATCTGCAAACAATACAAACCCGTCAACACATCTCGTCCAGGTCTCATGGGTAATCCTAAGATAGTGTCTAAGCCGTTCGAAGCTATCTCATGTGATCTTTTAGGACCATTTCCCACCTCTAGGAATAGAAATGTTTATTTAATCGTTGTGTCTGACTATTTCAGCAAATATGTTATGTTGCATCCTATAAGGACAGCCACAAGCGCTGCAGTAGCCAGGTACATAGAGAGGAATATATTTCTGGTCCACGGTGTGTTTAAAAGCATCTATATTGATAACGGACCGCAGTATGTAGGTTCTCATTTCAAACAACTCTTAGCTAAGTATAACATACCTAATATTTATTATAACCCTAGATGTCATCCTCAAACGAATCAAGCAGAACGGGCGATTCGTAATGTTGTCCAGTCTATATCATGCTATGTGAAGTCTGAACACAAGAGATGGGACGAGAACTTGGTAGAGCTGCAATGTGCTCTCAAAACTGCTGTCAGTGAGGCCACTAAGGCCCGTATTCCAGAACGTTTCTCAATACTCGATCAACGCTTGAGACTAGATTTTGCCTTATAAAATCTACTCTCAAGTGTTTCTTGAGTGTTGATAAACGTTCTGGAATACGGCCCTAAGTTCTCACCATATTTTCTAGTACATGGTAGAGATTTTATAGGGGATGGTAGCGTCTATAGGCAGTCTGAGATTGCGTGTCATCCTAACTCCGTCACAATCGACAACCCGGAATCGTATGGGAAGAAACTGAAGGAGTTGGAACTCATTTTCGCAAAAGTGAAAAGACATCTCGAAGTCGCTCACCGGCGTAATGAGAAGTATTACAACTTCAGAAACAGACACGTCGAGTTGAAAGTGGGTCAGATTGTCTATAAACGAACTTTCTATTTGTCAAATAAATCTAAGAATTTTTCTTCGAAACTAGCACCTAAATTTATAAAATGTGTAGTAACAGCTAAACGTTCGCCATTGGTGTATGGTTTGTCTGACATAAGTGGTAAAGCACTGGGTGACTATCACATCAAGGACATCCTGAAATATGGCAATGAGAATCAAGTAAATGGTTCTCGGTCACCGATTGTCTGAATCATCCTCTCTGGGAAGCTATCCTCTAGTGGGTGACATTAACCATCACAGACACAGTAGTTTAGGAGTCGGCACGGACAAACCAACACAAATATTTTTGTGTCTGATACATAGTGCTATATATTAGGAACTATGATGAGACATCTTTCTTTTAAATCTAGATTAGTTATAATGTAGCATATCCTCTAGGATATTTAGATAACTAAAACCTGTTAGGTAGGCACCCGCATACAGTGTTGTTATTAGTGTTTAGGTATAAGAAATAGGGAAATACAACCCTATAATCTTTTGTTTAGTAGGAACGTACTTCGTCCCTCTCTTTGTCTCTTTTTACTTAACTTTGTTTAATTATTGTGGCTGCTGAAGAGTCACAATAATAATTGAGTTAGTTTGTTTTTTGCTTCTTCTTAGTAGCCAGACTGTTTGATAGCAGATGTTTAAGCTAAGAGAGTTGTCTCTCAAACTTTTTTCGTTCTGCATTTCCTGTCGTTGCTTTTGTTTCGCACCGCAGGAAATCCTCTTATGGGGGGGGGGGGGGGGGGGGGGTGTGGTGTAACATGCAGTTTTGACTAGCGAGGTAGTGCGAACATATTGCCGCCAGACGTCGCTAGTTATATTGATTGATAGGATGTTAGTGCCTAGCATTTGCGTATGGATGGCATTACCGGGTCTGATATTCAAGAGATCCCATTTTAATTAAAAAATATAACATTAAAATTGAATGAACAGTTTTTTTTAAGGAATACTAGTATTTAAATCAATAATTCAACATAAATATAAAATAACTTTAACTTGGTCTATGGTGGTAGAAAGGATATTTTTGACAGTTCTCCAGAGTGGGGTCGAGTTGAAAGAAAGGATAAATAGGAGGAGTGTGGAAGGATCTAGATCGATTATCGACCTGCGATAGTTAAAGGATACCCGAACTTCTCCAGATTTCTGAGATATTCTCCAAAATTCGTTAATAGTGATTTTTTCTTGTGCAAGTTTTGGCCAACCCAGCCAAATTCTATAGCCGTTAATAGTCATAATCACGTACGAGTTTACTAGAAACCCCGCTATCCACGTAATTGCTGGAAGCGTTGTGGTTTCCCTTGGAGGAAAGGCGCGGAGGCTTCGCAAGATTCTGTTACTTGTTTGTGAGTTGCACTCACAAGGGCCGCTGCTCACGGTCTCTGTGGGCTGTCATTGATAACTGCTGCTCTTGAGGGCAATCCTGGTCCTCGGGCGGATTTTTTAAGCATTGGGCACCAGCGGGTCGACGCACGGAAGCTCGGCGTGAGCGGAATTGTCAGCTCGCTCCGCAAGTTTCGCACCCTAGCACAAAGCTGAGTACTTTTTATTTTTCTACTCCTGCATTCTGCTTCATATTTCCTTGTGTGTGTGTGTGAAGAATACCTATTTATGAACATTATACCCTTAGCATTGCATTGATATAATAATTGATACCTGTGATGAACTGATATTGTTAAATATTTATATTATTTTATTGTGAGGTAGTTTTTTTCCTTTATTATAATAATCAAATTCTTTTTTAATAAACCTTGTAAAGAACAAATGTGCAAGAACATCATTTATCTCCCAACCACACACATTCTTCATTAAAGGTGCCCTGGGATATTTCTTTTTAGAGTCTCTCTTCATTGCTCTACCCGGAGTGAAGCTGGTGGTAGCACCAAAAAAAAGTGTTACAAGAGCAGCGTTAATGGAATATTTGCCTGCTTTTCAAGATTTATTGGTTTTTCTTTAAAAAAGTGGTAAGTTCTCTTTATGTGTTCAAATCACGAACAAATCTCCAATTGTTTTTCAAAATCTATTGGAACGAATTGTTTTCTTTGCAGCTGAAAAAGCACTTTTTTTTATATTAACGTTATGGTTGGATAAAATTTGCCATAAATGCTGACCATGCGGTTTTGGGCTCGTCATTCTCGTGGAGACGGCACCTGTCGCGGTCTGCAGATGTGATTTCGAACCCGTGGTAATGTAACCACGCTTCAGGTACCTAAAATTGTTTTTCCTTTGTGTAGATTAATCTAGTAATGATGCACGACTCAATGATTAGGCCCATGTAATGACTCCATGATTGGACTCAGCGATTTACGACTCAATGATTTGGCTCATGTTTTCAATCATGTTACGATATATTTTTTGACTCATAATCTGGCATTATGCTGGATCTCACGATTCTAAATTTCACGCCTCAACCCTGTGAATAGTCTTTAGCTTACTAAATCACTTGAATAGGTTATACCAATAGTGATAACGTATACAATGTATATTCAATCAATTCGCCTATAAAAATATAGAAACTTTCTTCTAGAGATGTATTCTATTATTTTTGGTTCCTGCTCTTATGATTAAAAGCTGAAAAAAGTTACGATATATTTTTTGACTCATAATCTGGCATTATGCTGGATCTCACGATTCTAAATTTCACGCCTCAACCCTGTGAATAGTCTTTGGCTTACTAAATCACTTGAATAGGTTATACCAATAGTGATAACGTATACAATGTATATTCAATCAATTCGCCTATAAAAATATAGAAACTTTCTTTTAGAGATGTATTCTATTATTTTTGGTTCCTGCTCTTATGATTAAAAGCTGAAAAAAGTTACGATATATTTTTTGACTCATAATCTGGCATTATGCTGGATCTCACGATTCTAAATTTCACGCCTCAACCCTGTGAATAGTCTTTAGCTTACTAAATCACTTGAATAGGTTATACCAATAGTGATAACGTATACAATGTATATTCAATCAATTCGCCTATAAAAATATAGAAACTTTCTTCTAGAGATGTATTCTATTATTTTTGGTTCCTGCTCTTATGATTAAAAGCTCAATCTCTATCGCCGATATCCGTGTGCATAAAGTTGGTAGGACTTATCCTCCTGGCGCCTGAACCGAGTTATAACTTTTGTTTGTTTGTTAGTTCAAGTCTCCGTAATGAGACAATTTAAGATTTCCTTTCATGATTAGATGTACTGTTAAGGTAAATTAAACTACATTTGCTGTATATCAATTCATTTATTTTATATACAGGGACCTAGTAGTCATCCTCGCCATTAATTAACAATAATAATATTACAAACATCGGTGGTAAGTTACTAGTAGACACTACAGTGGACAAACCGAGAACATGCATTTATATGCCAAAAACCATACCGACAACCCTGCTTAACCAATTCTGTTCTAGAGACATCACAACCGTGAAAAGTATCACAGAAAACCAAACAGCCCTGGTGTTCACCTCGGTGTATATGCCAGGCGACGAGGAAGTTCCTTCTAAAGAGCTTGCTGACCTGGTGCAACACTGCGACACACACAACTGGGACCTGATCATCTCTGCAGACTGCAAGGCGCACCATCCGCTGTGGGGAAGTAAGGACTCAAATATCAGAGGTGAGCAGCTATCCGAATATCTAGTTAAAACAAACCTGTATATCATCATCATATAACAGAGGCACAGAACCTACATTCGTAACGTCATGGTCTCAAACAATTGTCGACATTACCCTGGCAACACATAAGGCGGTGGACCTCATAAAAAAATGGCACGTATCGAACGAGCCATCATTTGCAGATCACCGCCGCGTGTGTTTCCAGACTACACATAAACAAATAAACTCTGCCCCATATCGAAACCCCCGTAAGACCTATCATAGTACAGAAACCTACTAAACAAAGCACTAAGTGACACAAACATGACTGACACAACACTTAGTACAGACAACATAGAACTAAACAACATAGAACACAGTCCCTAACCAAGGCCCTTGTAGATAGCTATCAGCAGGCATGCCCGGAAACCACCCCCAAAAGCCTCGATAAAAGTTTATGGTGGGGACCAGAACTCGAAAGACTTCGCGAGGGCCTCAGAACTCTTTTTAACCGGGCCAAAAATTCGAGAACCTCAACAGACTGGGAAAACTATAAAATAGCACAATCTCACTACAAGAAGCGAATTAGATTCCGGAGGACGGAAGCCTGGCGCAATTTTTGTAGTGATATAAACTCAAAAAATAAAGCCGCAAGGTTAAAGAAAGTCCTAGCCAAGGGCAACTTAAACCTTTCAGGAACCCTTAAAAAGGAGGACGGCACTTATACAAGCACAGATTCTGAAACCACCGCAGTACTACTTGAAACACACTTTCCTGGCTGTCAGATTACTAATGACTACGAGTGGTCAGACAATCAATACTGCACACTAACAAAACAACAATGGGAAGCTGCGAGCAAGATAGTGACCAAGGATAGAACAGAGTGGGCTCTGAAAAGCTTCGAACCGTTCAAATCTGCGGGTATCGACGGCATTTTCCCGGCACTACTTCAGTGGCAATCGAACGTAGTCATCAAACACCTTATACCAATATTTAGGGCCTGCATAGCTCACAAATATATACCCAAACCATGGCGAGAAGCAAAAGTAGTTTTCCTGCCAAAACCAGGAAGGGAGGACTATACACAAGCCAAATCCTTCAGTCCTATTAGTCTAACGTCCTTTCTTCTAAAAACACTAAGAGAGACTAGTAGACCGACACCTAAGGGATGGAATACTGATTAGTAGACCACTACATCCCCAACAGCATGCTTACAGGAAGAGCAGATCGACAGAGTCAGCACTACATATGGTGGTGCACAAAATTGAAACTGCCTTTACAAATAAGATTTCAACGCTGGCTGCCTTTATAGACATAGAAGGAGCTTTTGACAAAACTATACGCAGTAGCATCAACCACGCCCTGAAAAATCTCAACGTCACGCTGGTACTGAGAGATTGGATCACAGAGCTAGTGAGCAAAAGGGCGGTTCAGGTAACGGTGAATACGACCACAAGGGCGAGGGTAATAAAATGGTTCCCCCAGGGAGGCGTCCTATCACCGCTACTGTGGAACATAGTAGTGGACAGCCTCATAAAGAGACTCAATGACCGAGGATACACTACTATTGGTTATGCAGACGACCTAGCAGGCATGTATATCTTTCAACCAGTGTAGAAGAGTGGTTGGAAAAAGATGGAGTCTGAACCCGAAAATCACTCTTTGGCTCTACACATCAGTTATCAGACCCTCTATGACCTACGGAGCAGTTGTATGGTGGCCCAGAACACAACTATCCACAACACGAACAAAACTGCAAAGCCTACAACGCTTGGCGAGTGTAGCAACCACTGGGTGCATGAGAACTACCCCATCCGCCGCACTCGAGTATCTGCTGAACTTGAGACCACTAGATCTGGTCATACAAGAAGTAGCAAAAGCAGCTGCACTAAGACTAAGATCAAACGGCCTATGGAGACAAAACATAGAAACAACACATACCAAAGTCTTAAAGGAGATTCTCGAGAAATACCCGCTTCTTGAGGCCTTGAGGATTAAAATATCAACCACTTTAGACAAACGAAACACAATCTTCCAGGCAGAATGTGTAGGTCTAATTAAGGCAGCACAAGCGGTTGCAGCCAGAGACTTACGTGGTTTTAATATTAAAATCATCTCGGACAGCGCATCCGTACTACAAGCATTACAAAATAAAAAATTTCATCGGTCCTTATATTGGAATGTCACAACACACTCCAACACATTGCGGATAAGAACAAAGTAACCCTGCAATGGATAAAAGGACACAGAAACTCAATGGGAAATATACAAGAAAAAAATGTAGGTAAATTTACCAATTTCGTGTCAATTTTACCTGTGTTGTTTATTCTTCTCTATATCTTTAATTAATAAGTTTAAGATAGCGACTTATACAGAAAAGGGTACCCAATAGTGTATTACGTATATACAAATTGATTTCTTATTCATGCAACATATAGTTAAAAAATAGAAGAAAAATTTGTGAAAAAAAATGGTCCAGTTGCCACGTTTTACGGTATGTTTACCAATCTGCCTTACTATAGATATATTTTTCTTGATCCACCGATGGTGATGTTTCATACATAGAAGGCTGAATGTTGACCTCAAGTAATGTTGGGAGATGATAACTACCAATGGAGTCATCATGCACATACCAGTTACATAAATGAGCAATGGAGGTACTGACAAGAGCAAGGTCTATAGCAGAAGCCTGTTTGTTGGGATAGGGAACTGTTGTTTGTGAACCATCATTCATGATACATAAATCAAATTCATCAATTATATTATATAAACACCTGCCTCTAGTGTTATCATTGAGACAACCAAAGGCTACATTATGTGCATTAAAGTCACCCATGATAATACATGGTTAATCAAAATTTTGTATTTGAGGGATTATTTTATTTGACTTAAACCAAGTTTCATTAATAATACAATCATCTATTTTTTTTTCTATTAACAATTTTTGTAAGAGGCTCTTTTTACTCTTTAAACTGTGTATATTATACTGTAATATATTCAAATACTTATCCATTAAATTAAATGTGACAAAAATATTTCTCTTATTTTCTTAGTTGTAAGTGGGCCATCATCGTCAGACTTATTGCCTAATGTTACAAGTGATTTGATAATTGCATTTATTATAATGTCATTGTTAGCTCTTTGTTTGACATCTGTAATAGTATCGTAATTTCTAGATTTACTTGGTGTTTGTTTGGTTAATGGGGGAAATGATTTCTCATTAAATGAGGGTGTATTCACTACAGTGGCATATGTCTGTTGGTATTTGGCTTTCTTTTGTTCCATTTTTTGTTTTTTATCAGGATAGTCACGTGATACGGCTAAATGATTCCCTGAACAGTTTATGCAGATGGTTTCTGAACCATCGCAATCCTTATAAGAGTGGCGACCAGCACAGCAAGAGCACTGTTGTTCGCTTCTACAGACCTTGGCTGAATAATTAAATTTTAAACCTTTAAAGCATTGTAGTAGTGGTGGGATATATACTTTTACTTCATATCGGAAGAGATTGATGTAAACAAACTGTGGTAGGGTAGTGGAAGCAAATGTGACGGAAACTGTGTTAAGTGGTACTAGTTTGCTATCATCTTTATTCATGAACCGTCTTATAGAGATAACTTCGGCTCTAAACTATGTTTTTTATAAATTTCTTCATTTGAAAGATCTTTAGGTACAAACTTTAAAATGCCTATTTTTTCTGTATGATATGCTGGGAAAAGGCCTTCATTTTGTTTCTTACGAGGAAATCTTCCATTTTAAGGAAATTGTTGGCTGCTGCTGCCTTTTTAAATGTAATGCCAATTTTATGTGCGTTGATCCTATAGATCCCTAAGACTTCCTTTGACTGACCTGAGATCAGATTAGTCAGGGTTATGGGGTTCTTATTTCCATTTTTTTTTCGTTTTCTGTGGATTCGACGAAAACTACTAAATCCGCATTGCCATTTACTAGAAAGAGTCTCTTATAATTAGGTTTTGTATATACCTTAAATTTATCTGCTGTCCCGCCTTTCTTGCTGCCGGACCCGTCGTACTTTCTTTTTTGCTTTGTTCCGTCGGTCCTACACCGTCGCTGTGAAGACCTATCGCTATACTATCGAGCAAACTATTTAATTTAACTTAACTGTACGCAATTTCAGTTTAAAAAATCAAAATAAAATATTTTATTATGATTTCAAACTGCCGCGTTTGACTTCCCGTCAAAAAGTCCGGTGCCGGTACCGGTAAGAGAAACTTCATCATCATCCGAGCGTCTGTCCCAGTTGCGTCCCGCGACGCCCGGGGTCCGCTTTCCTACATTTTCTCCTCCACTTCGCACGGTCGTCGGCATCCCCTGAAGTGAGACCGCCGGCCGGAAGGCCGCCGCGGATGAGAAAGTTTCTCACGCGGTCCATCCGCGTGACTCCACACATCCACCGCAGCATCTTCATTTCCGTGACATGCAGCTCCTGCTTGTGTCGCTCCAATATCGGCCACGTCTCACTGCCATGTAAAAGGACAGGTCTAATAATGGTTTTGTAAACCTGTCCCTTCAACCGGATCGGCATTTTAGGGTCACAAATGACACCGGTCATCTCCCGCCATTTGGCCCACGCGGCAGCAATGCGTGACTTGACATCGCAATCGATGTCAATGGACGTGTGAAAAACAGATCCCAGGTATTTAACCTGGTCCGTGCGCTCGATCAAATCACCGCCTATGCGGACGGATGTGAGATCTGTCGAGTTTAGTGCCAAGTACTCGGTCTTCGCCACATTTAGTTTCAGACCGCCGTTCTCAAGCGTCTCCTTCCACGCCTTTAGACGTCGGACCAATCTGCCCCTGTCCGCGTCTGCCAGCGCAATATCGTCAGCATACACGAGCAACCATGGAGGCTGCTCATGCGAGTTCCTGATGCTGTCCGACAATTCGTCTAATATTACACTGAACAGAAGCGGACTAAGGACCGAACCCTGGTGTAGGTACCCCGACGGTGATGGGGAAGGGTTTCGTGTCGCCAACAGCAGTCCGAACCATTGAATCGGAGTCACAGTACATGTCCCGGATAATGTCAATATAGACCTCTGGAACCCCTTTGGACCGCAGTGCCCACTAGATCATCGCACGAGGAACACAGTCGAAGGCCTTCTGCATGTCTAGAAACAAACAGTGCAGAGGCGTGTTCTTCGACCTGTATTTCTTTGTGACAACCCTCAGGGCAAAAACAGGGACCGTGGTCCCATGTCCAGGGCGAATCCCATATTGACGCTCCGAGAGAGTACACTCCTGCCGGATCCGAGAGTCTATAATCCTCTCGAAGATCTTCATGGTGTGGGACATCACCTTTGTACCGCGGTAGCTCCCGCACTCCTGCACTGACCCCTTACCTTTGAAGACTGGAGTAATAATACTCAGTCTCCATTGGTTTGGGATCTGCCCGCTGAGGAGTATGCGGTTAAAAGGGTTTACTAAGATGCCGACACCGCGAGGACCCATCGCCTTCCTGGCTTCGATGGGGACTCCATCAGGTTCGACAGCTTTCCGATTCTTTTTGCGGCGAAGCGCAGTGAGGACTTCTCCAGGCGTTACCGGTAAGATAAAGCTGCCAGGTTTAATATTTTGACAATTATAAAATATCCGGTTTTTTAATAGAAAGAAGTGAATTGCAATGTAAAAACCGTTGCCATGTAGGTAGTTTATACCGGGTAGATATGTAGGCTATTGCCTCTTCCTAATCTATATAGGTTAGAATACCTGAACAATTCCCAAACGTGTTACATTAAAGGATGGTATGGAAGCATCAAACAAATTTTTGCTTAGAATGGCATTAGTCAAAAATGCATTAGCATCTATGACGAGACTCGATTTCTTCCTGCATCTCTAGTGATGCTGGCAAAGTTATTTTTAATTAGGAATGCTCCAAAGGTAACAGGGTTGATAGACAAACAGGGTGGAGAGCAGTGCCTTTGGTAGTGTTTCACAGTGAGTAATATAAACTAGTGGTGGCAAAAACGTATCTTTGTTGAGAATGGATCATTTGTATCTGGATCAGTTCAAAGATTGGAATCAGTAAATTACTACATTTGCATCAGTGACTCTACTTGTATATAAGCTTGATTAATTAGCGCAAATAAAGTAAAATGAATCGTTTTTATTGACTTTTGTTTGAAGAATTATGTAAAGTATATAATATTATGTTAGTATTTTGTTTAATTTAATTTCAGTTACCTAATATGTTCCATAAAAACTTCCTTCATACTTTCTTCAGGCTTAGGACTGATAGATTTTTAGTTCTAACTGGCGTATTTAAAAATCGATTTGATGAACAATAATTTCATTCATTATTTACAACCGTATTTTTTTTAACTATCGCGCTGCATACTATCAGTATATTTGTTAATAACGGGGCTAAACGCGGTTATTCCACATACCTTTGGTGCCTGACGTTTCGACCAGGTTGCACCGGCCGTGGTCAATCGCAGAACATTTACTTGAAGCAGGCCCTAATCATTGGATTGAATTTCATCACACGCAAGTCCTCCCTACTGAACGGCACTATTATGCAAGAGTTGTACGTGAAGCGATTGAGATTAAAAAACATAAAACATTCAATCGGGAACAGGGGTTTAAATTATCAGGAGCGTGGAATCCAGTGATTAGTAACATAAAATCTCGCTTTTGTGCACAGTCGGGTAAACACCAGAATAGGCGCGCGTCAGTTAGCTTACAGAATAGGGACACCGTGAGTGTAGTGTGTGACGGTACGTGGAGAAAAAATCAAGAATAACGAAGATGTGCGGGTGGATGGAGAAACTTCTACCACGCGTACTCGACGACGGCGGGCGTGCGCCTCTGAGCCAGTCAGCCTGTGACCACGGCCGGTGCAATCTGGTAGAAACGTCAGGCACCAAAGGTATGTGGAATAACCGCGTTTAGCCCCGTTATTAACAAATATACTGAACCGTATTTTTTGTTTTCTTTATCTGCATTTTTTTTATTGTTTACACTGTCTGATTTGATCTGTCCTCTCTGACTACCCCGTCAGGGATACAGCGTGAAGATAGTTAGTTTTTTTTTTAGTTAGTTTACACTGTGCAGTATTTACAACTTTAACGACTTTTTTCATATTTTTTTTCAATTTAAACTAACTAAAACAAATAATAACAAAGCGTACATATTTCGTGCGTAGGTGAGCTAGTGTTGCTGTCTCTCTCAATTACCCACTAGTAGCGAATTACTGAGAGAGACAGCGGTCGGCGCTCTCCGACGCGACCGCGACTATAGGTACGCGACTCTAAGCGCTCCGAACACTCTATCTCACTCAATCGTGTCAGCGAGCGCCGCGTGCCGATTAAACTGATTGAAACCGAGATGCAATTGAGGCACTGATTCATTTGAAGTGGTGTAAGAGATTCAAATCAGTGAATCACTTTAAAGAAACAACTCACTGAGTCGTTTCAGTAAAGAGCGACACACCTCTAATATAAACAAGGAAAGGGCGTTTGTCGTCTACTGTATATTTCGATCTGTTTCGTTTTGCTGTTTTGTTGTACGTTGGTCGGGAGGTATGGAATTAGAGAACTCATCCGTAAAAGCATCTTTGCCCGGACGTTTGCAGGGTCGCGTTTGGGAAGAACTAAGATTCACAGAGGAGCTGTTAAGGGCAGGCTTAATGGGAAAAAGGACTGTCAGATACGGAATGCGGGAAGATTGGATGAGACGAAACTATTGGAGTTCAATTCAAGTCTTATTATGGCTTTCTGTGCTCTTTGCTGCAACTTGCCAGTGTCCCGTAGAACTAGTAACGTAGGGGGCATACAGTGGCTCAGGAAAGACGAGCTGGCGCAATTTTGTAAAATTGTTGGTTGTCTTGTCTCGTCAATGTCATTTTTGACACTTTGCAATCACCTCACGTGTGGACACCACGAGCGGCGCGCTTGCCTATTCGTAAATGTTACGTACGATAACATTAAATTACTGACTAAAATCAAGATGCCCAAAAAACGCAAGTTTGAAATAAATGAGAACATCTCGAAGTCTTCACCTGTTGAAGTAGTTATAAAGGACCTAACTACTCACCCACTTTGCTTACATGGGCCAACATTATTATTTTCATCAGAAAAAGGTCGATTTTACTCTTGCTCCTCGTGTAGAAATAAAGAGTGTACTGTGCATATCGATGAAGAAGATTGGGAGAAGGAGAATGTCAGAAAACGAAATGAGAAATATTATAATTTGATACCTAAAATTGACAAAGAAGCGGCATGGAGTAAATTTAATGAGGTTAGTTTTTGTATCACAAAACTTGGATAATGAGAAGTTTGAGATGTACTGCTGAGATGTAGAAGATTTTTTGTCTCTTATCTAGACTTCAAACTATCTAAATATATCGAATATAATAATTAAAAAAAAAAAAAAAAAAAATATCCATCACGCCTTATCCCCGAAGGGGTGGCAGAGGCATATTATATGCCCACTTTTCACCGTGTGGATTCCTGTCCCACGTAATAGGTGGTGAGCCCATTGCCGTGTTGAAATAGACAGACGCAGGTTGTGGCTACCTGCTGTTGAAAAATTTTTTAAGCCGCCTATAAGGCCTTCAACCAGGCTTAACGACTGCCCTTTTACTGGCAACCGGGACCAACGGCTTAGCGTGCCTTCCGAAGCACGGAAACGCTCGCAAATGTAAATGCCACAAAGTGGTCACCCATCCGACGACCAGCCATAGTGAAAGTTGCGTACCTCAGTGATCGTTTACCGAACACTGAGACCGCGGGGCCACGAGCGCTTCTTGAAGCCCAATAATAATTTTAACTTCTGAATCTAAAGGGAGAACTTCATAATATAATTACTGGATAATATGTTATACAGAGTAAATACTATTGGGCCTTCATGTTTCCATATACTAAAATTTTAATATAACTTACTATCTTCACGCTGTATCCCTGACGGGGTAGTCAGAGAAGACAGATCGCCAGGCTTCGCGATCCATGCATACTTCTTTCGCTTCTTCGAGATTCATCAATCGCTTCATACACGCACGTCTGGGTATCCGAGTACTATTGACCTTTCCGTTTTTTTTTTGTACATTTTAATATAAAATAGCTTTAAAGCAATATAACATGATATTATATAGAGAGATAACAAGAGGAGGCATATTATTATCTAAACATTCCTAAATTTCAGATTAAAGATGGTCACTACTTTGATAGAGCCTACTGTAATACATGTGAAGAGCTTTATCTTATTAAAAGACGTGTGAAACATCCTAAAGAGCACAGGATCATTACACCACTGACAGATGAGCAACTGAGTCAACCTGTTACATGGCTCCCAAAGTTAGAAAAAGACTCAATTGAAGCCCAGTACATGTTCACTAAGAAATCGATTGGTACAATATTTGGAATACTCAACTACAATAATATCAGGTTATTATTATCTTTCAATTTTTATTTATCACGCCTTATCCCTGAAGGGGTGGCAGACGCATATGTCTCTATTAATAGCCAGCATATTTTTACTGTCCAAGGCAACAAGATTTTACTAATAGTTTCACTTAAATAAATGCCTTGATTGCGTAGATCGAGTATCAAAATTATAATTGATGAGTATCATCAAGTCATTCATATATAATGTTAGCTATTTTTAATCATACAACTACTTTTTTCAATTTTATTCTTGTTTTGAAATATCAAATTATCTTTTATTTCTAGCAATATACTATGCATTGGCACACCTTCAATTCATGAAGCAGCACAATCGCATGGGGAAGTTACTTCATTGCTCCTTGATTATGACAAGCGATACCATCAGTTCTATCCACCAAAAAGTTTTATTTGGTACAACATGTTTAATAATTACATGTTCAATGGCAATGAAGATGAGATGGTGCTCAAAAAATTCTTTAAGAAGATAAGGTAAGATATAAAGTTAATTTTATTATTTAGTTCTAAAGCTTAATGATTACAAACCAAACTGAGCTATTTGAAATGCAATGACAAAATTTAGTTGAAAATGGTGGCCTACATTTGCGACCAATATGTGATACACATGTATATGCCCACAGAATACATACTAACATTGAGAAGATGGCCTGTTAGAGAGTACATGACTTAATAGCTCTGTAAGCTCCCTTTACTATTCTACCACACAAGCATTAATCCCATACATATACATATTATCACCTATACAGATATTAACCCTATCATACAAAGCAAATAGCCAATGACAGTAATAAAAAATTAGAAAATAGGTCTGGCTTCAATAATCTTGTAGCCTGGTAATCTTCCTCTCACTACATTTTCAATGATACAGCTTGAAGAATACTAGCAATAGTTAAGTATTCTAGACTGCTATTAAGTGCCCTGGGCTTTGAAGTGAGGGGCATCAGATTCAACCAGGGTCATACTAAATGATGTTGATACTGATAAGTCTGTATTAACCATACTAAAAATGTTATTCAATAAATGTAAATTCTCACTTGCAGTAATGGTGGCATTTGCATTGTAATGGACCCTCCATTTGGTGGACGTGTAGAACCACTTGTTCAGACTATCAAGGAGCTAACAGATTTGTATAAGCAAGTTTGTGACAAACCTGTTGAAGGCTTATTACCAGTGCTGTGGACATTTCCATATTTTTCTGAGCCTTATATTACTAACATTGCGCCAGAGATTAAGATGCATGATTACCAGGTAACAAAATATATCTTATATTTCATTCAATATTAGGTGAAAAGTTTTGTAGGTTTAGTTATTACCAAATAGCCTCTCACTCAAAGTACTATGAAAATTAAATGAATATTTTATCTACTTTTTTGTTTATAGCATTGAAGTCATTTCGTAAGATCGGGGACAGTTAATTCAAACTGAAGTAATTTTATAATAATAGAAATTATTTAAATGTATTTTAGTTTAGTTTTATGCTTCCAGGTTGAATATACAAACCATAAAAAATTCCAGAACAAAATTAAAGATGGACACGTATTTGTATCGCCTATCCGTTTCTTTACCAATTTGCCATTGAGTACAATAGACTTGTCCAACGATAGCCAATATAAACTTTGCAACAAATGCAAGTTCTATGTTGCAACAAGTAACAGGCATTGTAACAAGTGTGGTGCCTGTACAAGCAAGAACAGTATGACTTATGTACATTGTGACACATGCAAGCGTTGTGTTAAACCTACGTTCTTTCACTGCAAAGAGTGTAACCGGTGTTGCCAACAAAAGAATCACGTCTGTGGTGTTGTTGTTGAAAGTCAGGTGCGTTGATTTTTTAATTTTGAAATATAACTCTTTTATGATGATGCCACCCCAGCCTGATAAAAAGTCTACACTATAGAAATGGGAAAAACAGAATTATTGGCATGCGATATCGCTCGTGTGTCGCCGCAATATACTCAATATTAGCAAGTTAACTTTTAGTTAGTTAGTGTTCTTTCGATCTGCACTGAGAAGCTTACTTAAAATAGTGTTTTCATGTAAAAACTGAATTAAATCTTCGCAAGCCATGGATAATATCTATGGTACAAACTTTACTAATCGTAAAGATTTAAATCGTACTTGTTTGTTGATCATATTGCGGCCCCCATTCTCCTGATATGGTCCGATTTCTATGGTACCTTAGTACATGAAGTCCTTCTGCAGACGGAAAAGCCTGTAGCTCTCGAGACTTTAAGATATGCTTTTTCTCACTCTGAAAACCTTTACATTGAAAGCCCCACCATAGCCTAAAACAGGAAAGTTAGAATCTTCTTACATGTGACTACCTCTCTTATCAATGATATAGTCTGGATATATTGGTTTCTTAAACTTTATATGGCTGGGCACCTACGGGCCTTATCCATTTTTCAGCAGGCAGCAGCACTAATAATTGTGTTTGTGTTGAGGTACAGAGATCAAAGTAGGGCACACTCTACCTATGTTACACCATAATATATAGCTGTTTACTTTTTACAGTCTTGCTTCAACTGTCACGAGAAAGGGCACAAACAGTCCAACTGCCCTCGGCTACAAGGCAGCAATAAAAAGAAACGCAAGAGTGCATAGTTAATCATTATTATTATTGTATAAAATAAAATATTATAAAATCAGTCACATTCTTTCATTTCACATAATCAAATCACATTTTTACATTTCAAATTATCATAGTCAAATCAACATGATTGGTTCTTATAATTAATCTACAATTAATCAATTAAAGTAATTCTATACAAATCATTGTAAATAAATAAAAAAAATTGTATGGGGCGTTTGCGAAGTTGATAATTTTTTTCACATTGCACTGAAACAAAGAAAAAAAATTTTTTTACGATTTTACATCGATCCAAGGTATGAATTTTGAGATAATTTATAATAAAATATTTGCAAAAAGAAATTTACAATTAGTGCTTGACGTTAACGTTAGAGTTGATAAAATTAAAGCTCAATGTTTTTGAAAATCTAATAAAGATTGGCATTGATTCGCCCTGAGCTTCGACCCTTGAGTCTAGTAAGCTACAGTAGTATCTGCTCGTAGCTGCTCCCAGACCAACCTCTATTGTTTTTAAATTTTCTTCTGTCAGTGTTTTTACGGTCCTAGTGACAGTCTAGTTTTTGGGAGATTTTTTGCAGGGACCCTAAGTTTTGTACACCAAGATCAGATTTTGACTCTGAACTTGACTCTAGAGAAGTAATAGAAAAAATGAGCAAAAAAAATTGAAGCTGGGACCACAATAATACTAAATATGTACTATTATTTACTCAAAACTATTCAACACATAAAATATGTTATTTTCTTTTCTAGTGCTCAAAGTATGGCAAGTGTGCATCTAACGAATTAGATCTCTAATACTTAAAAGCTGCATGTCACTTATATGAAAGTGCTGCGGTGGATGTGTAAGCTAGGAACTTATAAAACACAAGAGCAAGACATATATTTCGTAGAATCAGCATGTCAGGGTCGGTCACCCTTTACTTGTAAGATAACACTAATTACTATGAGTGGCCAGCAACTTGTCAAGTGTTGCTAGTTTTCGAAAGGGGCCCACATTTTATCGTATGTAGTTTTGTCCAATCTTGACAATTGGTGGTATTCTAATTTTTAAATTTTAATGTGGAATAATTTGACTCTTACCAGACTTACGTCGCCTTAAGACGTAAAGAGGTGGATTAATTCGTCACTTTCGAGCAGGTCACGGTGGTTTTTTTTTCATATTCCACTTTAATATCATGTACTGATTGACTTACAGTACAACGCAACTCGTGAATTCACAGGGTATGAGGGTGGATCGGTAATAGCTCCTTTGCCCTTGACCTTTATCAACTGCAATTATGCGCGCACGTCCATCATTCATCGAGGTATGTAGTATGTGACGAAAAAGATACCCAGAAGTTCTCTTAAGCGAATCCAAGAGCGAAAACAAAAACCTATGACGCAGCTTGAAGGTTCAATGTATTATACTACCGGTTTTGTAACGAATTGCCAAAAGTGAGTTCAAACGTTGTTAGTTATGACCTTGGCTATCCACTCCTAGCAGGTTGTTGGTGTTTTACAAATGACCCTGTAGAAGGGAGTTTTATTAGTGTGCTAGCTGCAGGTAGGTAGGTAGAGGCACTCACTTGACGTTGATCTTGTCGAGCAGTCGCTGCGTGGCTGCGTAGCGCGCCTCGGCCCGCGCCGCCTGGCCCAGCCACGCGCGCCGGACAGCCGCCCAACGCTCCACGTGCGACGACAATAGCTGCTCGCGGCTTGGCGGAGGAGCTTCACGCTGACACACATACATATCTCTATTTTACTTTAAAGGAAATTTAAGGCATCCATACTTTATATAACAAACGTGAAAAGATCTCTATTTAGTTTGTGGGATAGAAAGAAGATGCTCAGGTGACAAGGTAATTATTATGTTATTTATTTTAATATAAATTAGAATTAAATATTTATTTTCTTGCCGCAATGATTTCACGAGCAAAGGCAGGCATTAGATCAGCGATCAGTCAAGATTAAAAATGTAATAATTCCTGTTTAAAATTGTTTTAATTTAAATTATTTTAATAAATTTGAATTATTATCGTAGTTCATATTCTAAAATACATTGTTTTTGTTTAGCAATTTCCCGACTTGGCTTATTAAAATGTTAGTAAATAGTGCAGTGAATTTGAATTATAGAAATATATTTGTATGTTAACGAGTTGTCTAGATCTTGTAGCACGAGCTTATAATAGTTTCATTTGGGCTAGATAAGTGAGAATGCCCCAACATAATTACATAAAAAGAAATTCATTCTGCAATTTTGTCAACCATCAATTTAGAAGAAGGTAAAGTAGAACTCAAAAATTTGAATAGGACAGATGATTGAACACAGTTGATAAGTAACGTGCCAGGAAACAGGTCAGGAACATAAAGCCTGGCTTTCTGTCCTCTCTGGCTACCTTGTCAGGCTGATACAGTGTGAAGATAGTTAATAATAAAGGGTTGTTTAAAAAATCTTTGGCAAAGTAAAGACTATAAGCTAGTACTTACATAATTTAAATTGATATTGTTTTTATCAGCACTTTGTTGCTCGGGTATCAACTGAGGTATTTTGCTGACAATAGGGCCTTCTGGACCAGGCAACTCAACACTGTCGCTGTTGTAATCTGGTTCTGTGTGGCTTTTACTGTAAATATTAAAATGACTATAACTATAACTATCTTCACGCTGTATCCCTGACGGGGTAGTCAGAGAGGACAGATCGCCAGGCTTCGCGATCCATGCATACTTCTTTCGAGATTCATCAATCGCTTCATACACGTACGTCTGGGTATCCGAGTACTTTTGTCCTTTCGGTTTTTGAGCAATCTGCTCACGTGGTCTTCATATGTAAGTTTCGGCCTTCCCTGACTCCTACCCTCTACTTTTGAACAATATATATTCTTCGTCAATCGTTCCTCACTCATTCGTTGGACGTGTACAAACCAACGGAGCACGCCCTTTTCCAGCTTAACGCTGACACTTTCATTCAAACCTGCCATATTGCGTATCACTTCGTTACGTATTCGGTCGGCCAAGGTAACGCCGCACAATTTTCGAAGTGATCGCATCTCCACAGCATTCAATTTACTTTCATGCATCTGCTGACATACCCAGGTTTCACTGCCGTAAAGCAAAGTTGGCACTAGCACTGCGTTATGAATCGCCATTCGTGCTTCTTTTACGATGCTTTGTCGCTTTACTAACTGGGACAAAGCACCGTTAACTTTGTTTCCGGCAGCTACTCGCCGTTCTACATCCGAATCACATCTTCCATCCGCGCTAAACATACTTCCTAAATACACAATTTCATTCACTTGCTCTAGACGTTCCTGGTTTACCCTAATCTCGCATTTAGTTCTTACGTCACCTCTTTCAAATTCTAGAACCTTAGTTTTACTTGCATTCAAGCGGAGACCCTTACTTTCACTATTAAAATGAATAGGTGATATATAGTTATGAAATGTGTTAGCTAAATGGTTGGGTTAAGAGGTTATGCAGTGAATTTAAACACAAATTCTAATTATCATAAAATACAAAACAAAACTATTTTTGAGCTTGTATAATGTGGGCCTAATTTATATACACATCCTGTCAAACTATTTGTCCTGATAGTGGTATCAAAAAAGATATTTGATTTATATTATATCTATACTTATATATTATTTTCTTGTTGGATACGCCGGCACCGCCGAGAGAACGATCCGCATGTCTTGCCGCCCACTTCGCTTATTTCCCCGAAATCTCCTTGTGGTTTGGATTGGGTATCCCAGCAGTCTTCACGGCGCCCCGTCGAACCTTGTTTCCTTGCAGAAGCTTACTATCTGATCCACCTTCAGATGTTCTATATCTTCTTCTCCTAGTCTGTCTGTGCCCATAATTTCCCAATTGCCCATAATAATAATAATAATACTTAAATTAATAATATTAAAAAGGCAGACGTCGTCGTTTTCATCAATAGCTTAAATCACCCAATCCATTTAACACCCAACCCAATAGCCCATTTCATAGTTAGCACATTTCACAATAGTTTAACTCCCATTGGAGGTGATCCATTACCGTTCTTCTACATAAGGCGGGCGTGGACTATCTGCAGTGAGGGTCCCATGCCCTATTAGATTAAAATTCTTAAAGGGCCTCTGCGTGTTGGACCTATGTCTCCATGTAAGCCTACCAAAAGCCCGGGTATCTTCAAGAAAAAAAAAAGAAGATGCCCGAGAAAAGAAGAGATAATACTTATATATCTTTATGTTAGACTGCGTCTGTGGTGCGGTGGGAGTGTAACTGACTGCTACGCAAGAGGTTGTGGGTTTGATTCCCACCCAAGATAAAACTTTGTGTGATTAGCACGATGGTTTATTCTGCGTCTGATATATGAAATATCTGGATACCATAGTACAAGCTCTGCTTAGTTCGGAATCAGATGGCGTTATGCGAGTTGTCCCAACAATATTTATATATTCACCTGATTTCACTGTAGGTTGCTTTAGGCTGGTTAGCAATCCATGCTCTACATATCGGGTACAGGGGTGAGTTTTCATTGAATTGTGATAAGTCTACACTTCTATCAAACAACTTAAGGACATAGGACTGTCTCGGAGGCGATTTTTGTCTTGACTTTATTTTATCATCATCATCGGATGCTTGATCATAGCTGGAATAAAGTGATAAAGTTAAGTGTATGGGCTCTAGAAGTGGGCAACAAACCTAAATATTATGTATGGGTTTATAATTATATTTTATTTTAATTGGTAACTTGGTAGTATTTAATTCTATATCTCTGTTTAAATTTCTCATCATTCTAGAATAAGGTTCTAGTAAATTTAATACATTCTGCCATCATGATCACATTGCTGGGATGGAAGACACTTTGACTGTATCAGAGAAACATCATACAGTCATACCTTATTCCTCAGTACTTGTAAAATAAAATTAAAAAAAATCTCTGATTAATCTAGAACCAATCTAATATTTTTTTAGTAATGCCTGATTATTGATGGTGGGCTTGTAATTTAAAAATAATACCTGTCATCTTTGTATGAACCTTGATCATATGATGAATCTGAATCCTCTCCACCAGGTTCCAAGACATCCCTCAATGCACCTTTTAGTCTTCCACGGGCTGTCGCGACTTCTGAAAGTTTAAGATGTATTTTGTTTACAATTTATTTGTTGATACACAGTTTAATTAACTTTTGCAGCAAATCTTAAACAGATCAGAAATGGAAATAAGAACATGCTATTAGATTGTAGTCATGTTTTTCCCACAAAATAATTGTTATACTAAATCATTCAAAATATAAGCAGACTTTTAAAACATGGTTAAATTTCCAAATGCGTCATTGTTGTGGTAAGCAGTTAAGCAGGGTTGGATCGTAAGAGGACCTATCTCACACCCAAACGCAAAATACACGCCAAGAGCAGGGATTTTCAAAGAACACCTGTCGGACCAAGTAATCACGCTTTTATTTGTTCGGGTTAGTTGCAGTAGAAGCACTCCGCTTCGCTCGAATTTGTTTATAAAAAACTTACTACTTAAAAATACGATTGTTTGATATTAATAAAAATATGAATCACCTCTAACATCACTGTCTCGATTTTGAATTTGTTTTCCTTTACTTTTTAGCGGTGTAAACAGCCTCCTTCGTTTCGGCATTGTGCTAAGTGGTTCTTACAAAATATTCAAATTAAAACAAAATTAATCCTATACAACTGATACAACTAACAAAACTCGATGAGCAAATTTCGAATTTGTTTTTTTTTTTAGTTGTGTTCGCCCATCTTAGGCAGGCAAAGGAAACTTAGTCCATACAGCCTAGTCGTCAGTATTTATTTTTCTTGTTATTATGTTTTTCTTCTGTCCAGTCGTTTGTCGATGTCAAGTCCTCAGTCCTAGGTCCTAGTCCGTGCCCCAATAAGGCAGTGGATCCCTTATTGCAACTCTCTTTGGAAATTTGGCACTAACACAAACAACACCGCTATTCTTTGCAATATATCACTTTCGTTCACTAATGCACTTTTCCGAACTCTTTATGTATAATATTCCACCATTATTAAACACAAAAACACGAATTTTACACTAGTTTTTGAAAATAATATACAACAAACGTGCGTCACCGCTCGCGTTGGCGCCAAAACCCCCCATTTCGAATTTGTATCTGATAAGTGAATTAACCCTTAAATACGTACAGTTGCACATCTGCTACGTACCTCTTTTAGTTCGAGAAAATAAAAAAATAATAATTGAAATTTATTTTTGAACGAATATTCCATAGACTTAGATATTATTTTGTCATTTTATGACAGTTGCCGCCAAATAGCTGTTTTCAAATATTCAATTTTTTACAAATAAAATCCGCGAGTTGGTTGGCGCCAAGTGCAGCGAAATTTCGAAGTGATTATTTGTGTTTTCTAAAAATATTTCCAGGTAAGATGGTTATTGTTCATTTGTTTATTGGTAATTTAGATATTCTTGAACATGGAAATAATAATAGTTTTCCATTATTACTTGTTTTCCTATTGTAATGAGGATAAGTCAGTTTGTTGCATTTCTGCAACATTGCGCACTATGTAACTATAGCCAATAGTACTACTAACTACTGAAATTTGTTTTTTTTTTCATTTATTATACTTTTATATGGAGCGGCGTAGGGGACCGCCACCCTACACGCGCGGCCCGACACGGCGGGAAGTGGAGGATGGAGTGCAGGGTAGCTGCGTGGAATGTTAGGGGAGGAATGACAGATAAGATGAATGAGTTGATGGATGTTATGAATGAGAGAAAGTTAGATGCAGTGTGCTTGACAGAGACCAAGCGCAAGGGCAGCGAAGTCTTGGAGCTCCCGGGTGGCGCTTTGGTCTGGAGTACCAGAGAGCGAGCATGGCAGTCGGGGGGTTGGAATTTTGCTGTCCTCGCGATTGGCCTCCGGTATGTATGAGTACAAACTGGTAGGTCCTAGAATCCTCTGGATCCGTGTAAAACTTGGTTTGACGAAGATTTTCCTGGTAGCTGCTTACGCGCCAGTATCTTCGTCGAACGCGAGTGAGCTAGAGGACTTCTGGGAGAGTATGAGAGAAGCTCTAAATGTGATAGAAGGAAATGAAAGACTTATAGTATGTGGAGACTTGAATGGATGGGTGGGTACCGCTCGCGATGGTTTTGAGTCGGTACTCGGGAAGTATGGGGATAAAAGGGTGAACGACGCTGGCAAGCTAATACTGGCATTTTGTAAGGAAAAGGATTTGTTTGTGGCGAACACGATGTTCAACCACAAACAAATTCATATGTATACGAGGAGATGTAAGTCAAAGAGAAGCATGATAGATCTATTCCTAATGGATAGTCGGCTCCGTAAACAGGTGATGGACACAAGGGTTTATCGAGGCGCTGAGCTGGGATCAGACCACTACCTAGTCATAACTAGGATTAGGGGTCTGTTCGCGGGTTGGCGTCATCGTACCGAGTGTTCTGAACCTGAGCCGACTTATAGCATCAAAAGCTGGAAGCTGCAGGATGCATCCATTAGGGATAAATATAATGAAAGAGTAGCCGAAAAGCTTGGCGACGTCAATGTAAGCAGTGAGAATGTGGAAAGTGTATGGCAGAACCTTAGGGACAGTATGATAAATGCCGCTGTGGAAGTGTGTGGAGAAACGAAAAGAGGCAGTAGTAATAAGCGTGATGCATGGTGGAATGAGGAAGTGAAAGAAGCAGTTCGAATGAAGAAGAAAGCATGGCTAGACTACTTAGCCTCGCGGAATGATTTTAATATGAAAGAGAGATACAAGCTGCAGAAAGTTAACACGAAGGCACTGATAGAAGAAGCTCGTGAAAGGTGCAGAATGAAAGCGGATTGTCGTCCAATTTCCGGGATAATGCCAAGCTCTTCTGGAAAGAGGTAGGCAAGACCCGGAGTTGTTCGGCAATCTGCAGTATGAATAAAGTGCTTAGTGTTAACAATGACGTCCTAACAGACCAAAGTGACGTCCTGCAGAGATGGAGTGAATATTATGGAAAGATGTATGCAAGAAAAGACAGAGATGCCACGTCGGGAAGTGGAGCTCACTCCGATGCTCCGGATCCCGATGTCATTGAAGTCATTAGTATGAAAGAAATAGAACAAGCGATAAGAAGTATGAAATGTGGTAAGGCTGCGGGAAAAGACAGAGTTACTGCTGAGATGATCAAGTACGGTGGGTCGCGTGTCTGGGACACACTATGTCTGTTATGCAACTTGTGCTGGCGGACGGGTGAGGTCCCAGATGACTGGCGAGTAGCAGTTGTAGTACCTATTTACAAAGGCAAAGGCTCGCGCCTAAACTGCTCCAGCTACAGGGCGATCAGCTTGGTCAGCTTAGCTAGTAAGGTGTATGCAAAGGTTATAACGGCACGAATGCAAGAAAAGTCTGAAAGGTATTTATGGGAGGCTCAATGCGGATTCCGACGTGGAAGAGGTTGCATGGATCAAGTGTTTTCTCTCCGCATGATCGCGGAAAAGTTTCTGGCTCTTAGCCAGAAGGTTTTCTGCGCTTTTGTGGATCTAGAGAAAGCATTTGATAACGTTGTGAGAGAAACGCTGTGGGACTTGCTGCCAGGATATGGTGTGGACGGCTCGCTACTGCGGGCAATACAGTCGCTTTATAGGGACTGTAAGGCTTGCGTGCGAGTAGGGGGGGATGTGTCACCTCTTTTTGATGTCTGTACAGGCGTCAAACAGGGATGTGTCATGTCCGCCTGGCTGTTCATAGTGTATCTGGACAGCTGCCTACAGAAGTTGAAAGATTTTAATATGGGTGTGAATTTGGGTGACTTTACAGTAAACTGTCTGCTGTACGCTGATGATGCGGTGCTCATGGCCTCATCAGAAGCCGACCTACAGGCTTAGTCACTAATATGAAAGAGGGGTGTGAAAGTAAGGGTCTCCGCTTGAATGCAAGTAAAACTAAGGTTCTAGTATTTGAAAGAGGTGACGTAAGAACTAAATGCGAGATTAGAGTAAACCAGGAACGTCTAGAGCAAGTGAATGAAATTGTGTATTTAGGAAGTATGTTTAGCGCGGATGGAAGATGTGATTCGGATGTAGAACGGCGAGTAGCTGCCGGAAACAAAGTTAACGGTGCTTTGTCCCAGTTAGTAAAGCGACAAAGCATCGTAAAAGAAGCACGAATGGCGATTCATAACGCAGTGCTAGTGTCAACTTTGCTTTACGGTAGTGAAACTTGGGTATGTCAGCAGATGCATGAAAGTAAATTGAATGCTGTGGAGATGCGATTACTTCGAAAATTGTGCGGCGTTACCTTGGCCGACCGAATACGTAACGAAGTGATACGCAATATGGCAGGTTTGAATGAAAGTGTCAGCGTTAAGCTGGAAAAGGGCGTGCTCCGTTGGTTGGGACACGTCCAACGAATGAGTGAGGAACGATTGACGAAGAATATATATTGTTCAAAAGTAGAGGGTAGAAGGAGTCAGGGAAGGCCGAGACTTACATATGAAGACCACGTGAGCAGATTGCTCAAAAACGGAAAGGTCAAAAGTACTCGGATACCCAGACGTGCGTGTATGAAGCGATTGATGAATAGAATAGAATAGAATAAACTTTATTGCACACAAATATAAAACACTCACATAAAGAGATTACAGTTTCATAAATGTACAAAGGGCGGCCTTATCGCTGAAGAGCAATCTCTTACAGGCAACCTTTGGATGGAGAAGTTGTCAAGGACCTTAAGGGAAATGGGTAGCAATTGGTGTTTTTAATAAAGAAAGACGATTAACTAATAATTATAATGTAGTTTACCTAAAAACTTACTAAGAACTTACATCACATACATACACAAAAATAAATATACATACATAAATACATATACATACATAAATACATACACATACATAAATACATACACATACATAAATATATACACAAACATAAATAAATTCACATCCACACAAATATTATGCGTACATACTACGACGCCAAGTAGTGCTCTTTTATTCGTTTCTTAAAAATAGTCAACGACTGCGCTCGCCTTAAGTGAATGATGAATCTCGAAGAAGCGAAAGAAGTATGCATGGATCGCGAAGCCTGGCGATCTGTCCTCTCTGACTACCCCGTCAGGGATACAGCGTGAAGATAGTTAGTTAGTTAGTTATAATTTTATATATTTTTTAAGGATGCCGAGAAATTTATCGTATGGAGACATAGAACACTACTTGAGTACCCTAAATGATTCTGAAGATGGAATGGAGTCATCAGAAAATGAGGAATGTGATGAAGAGGCATACTTCAGAAGTGATTTGGAGTTACTTTAAGTATTAGAAGACGAAGTGGCCGAGGAGGTGGTGGACGACGACCCTCAAGACCCACCCTTGATTGAAGGTACTTCTGCTGACGTAGATGAAACCGATCCACCCCTATTTGTTGATAGTACCCTCTCAACATTAACTAACCGAAATGGTGCCTCGATTCGTCAACGTAACATTGTCTGGAGACAGCGTAATTTTGTAACTGACCCGAATAATATAGTTTTTACAACTGATATTCAATATCCGGAAAGCTTATTAGACATAGATACTCCATACCAGTTTTTTTGCTATTTTTTCACCACAGAATTACGTCATAAAATTGTAGAAGAGAGCAATAATTATTCGACACAAAAGAATTTATCCAACCCAAACACCATCACGATATCTGATATAAATATTTTTTTAGGAATATTGGTATTCTCCTCAATGATCAAATATCCCAACTTCCGCTTGTACTGGTTAGATAACTATGGATTTACGCCTATCAAAACTGCCACGAGACAAAAGCACTTTGAAAAAATATCAGCCATTTTACATTTCAATAGTAATCTGAACCATTTGCCCCAAGATCACCCATAGCATGATAGGCTCTTCAAGATCAGACCCGTAATTGATGAACTCAATGCAATATTTCAAACAATACCGGTCGAACAACGATTATCAATAGACGAGCAGATGTGTGCCACTGAAATGGCACATTTTATGAAACAATACCTCCCTAAGAAACCTCTTAAATGGGGTTTCAAATTGTTTTTGCTGTGTAGTATCTACGGCTTTGCACACCAATTCGAAGTGTATGCTGGGAACGAAAAACATCCTTCTCTCCCTCAAGAACCAGATTTGGGACCGACAGGCAATGTGGTAGTGAGGCTACTGAGAAACGTCCCCAGACGTGCAAATCACATCGTTTATTTCGACCAATATTACACCTCTATTCCACTGGCGGCTTATCTTGCCAAAGAAGGGATACAATGCTTAGGAACTATACAAGACAATCGTCTGAAAATTTTCTAAAAAAAAAAAAGGTAATTAACTCATGGCTAATGTATAAAAAAAAATTATGTAATTAATAATAATAATAAACCGCTAAATTTGTGTAATTTAAGGCTGGAGTTAGCCAATACCCTATGCAATCTAGGTGGATCATATACTAATGGAAAACGTGGTCGTCCTAGCAGTAATACATTAGAAACTGAGTTACTGCAAAAGAGAAAGAGAGGACCAGCACAACCTGTGCCCCCTAAAGATGTCCGCCTAGATTGCACAGGGCACTGGCAAGTCTTTGGTGACAGAGCCAGGTGCAAGTACCCTGGCTGTAAGGGGTACACTTACACCGAATGTGAGAAATGTAGGGTTAGCCTATGTTATAATAGAGAAAACAATTGTTTTTATAAATTTCATAATTATAAAATATATATTTTTTATGTATTTAGTGTTTTATTTCATCACTAATAGTTATACATAGCTCAGGGCAACAAAGCATATTTTAGTTTTTTCAGGGTATGTATGTAAAGAAATTTGTTTTTATTTAATGTAAACACCATTTAGAGAGAGAAAATATATTTTTGTATAAGAAATGAAAAAATCGCGAAGTTAACAAAGTGTTCCCCGCCGCCTTCAGGATTTATTACCAGTCAAATCCCGAGCCACTGTATGCCTCCTTCGTTATTAGTTCTAGCTACGGGACACTGGCAAGTTGCTGCAAAGAGCACAGAAAGCCATAATAAGAATTGAATTGATTTATTGGATTTATTAGAAAATAGGATTTATTACAACGCATTGTTTTTTTTTCTTGGGTACAAGGTATATTTATTATTAGATAGAAAAATAATATCAACCTTACAAACTATTTAAATACCCGCTCCTGACCGTTCCCGGTGGAAAGGTGCCCATCACACTTGCCGCGTTTCCACGCTGGATTGCGATGGCCATCCTCTGCACCAGAAACGATCCAGATCGAGAGTCACCGGTCGTCTCTTGGAGCCTTTTCCCAATATCCTTTATGAAATGTTTGGCTTCCCTGCCCCAGCTCCCCAGTCTCTACCGCCACCGGCACGAAGTGGTACAGCGGCTCCAAATCAGCGTACTTTAGTCTCTTCCTCGAGCCGGCATCTTCCGCTGCAGCAGGCGGGGAGCAAACCGTGCGACTAAGGTGGCTGGCGGCGACGGTGCTGACGCAAGCTGCGTCCCAAATTAGGCACCTGCCGTTGTTCCAGGGAACCAAAGTCAGCCCGTCCGGCCTCTTACCGTCCGACCTGCTCAGACCCGGAGGCTCAAGCAAGCAAGGCACGTTTGCCGATATAAGGGCCCTACGGATTATATCGTTCAGAGCATGGTGACGCGAAAACCTCCCAGTGCACCGTCGGCAAATCAAGGCATGATGGCCATCCGCTTCCACCATGGAACCGCAGGTGCATATATGGGGTTCACACGCCTTACAGCCCAGGCGTAGAGCCACTGCCACACGCAGAGAGTCGGAGTCGAGCAGGGTGCCCAGGTGGGGCGAAGGTAACGCCTGTAACCACGCTCCAGATTCTGGTTGCGACACAGCCCGCAGTCTAGCCTTATCAGCTCCCGTTGCCCCCTCCAACAACTGCTCCAGAAGTCGCTTCACCCCTACATCATCCCACGCTCGCTGAAGGTGCCCCGACTCAGGGATCGAAGCACCCGTATTGAGGGCCGACCAAGCTGACACGGCATCCGACACAAAAGGCAAGCTCCCCTCGTCACCATCATAATTGAGTACAGTAGTAACAAGGTTTGCAACCCCATGCGCAGACGCCAGAAAAGCCGGCAGGCCCACATCAAGCGCACAACGAATCCCGAGACCACCACATCGGATTGGCAAAGCAGCTTGACTCCACTGAGTCTCATTAAGAGCGACATTCAGGACTGACTCCACCACCATTTTCAATTATGCGTCGAAAGAAGAAGTTTCCTCGGGACACAGCCAAGTTGGAGTGGTTCTCAATAAATAATTGACCTTTGGAAGAGCGAGGCACATGCGTAATAAGATAATCGCAACGTGAGCAGAAATACTTTTCAGACGTTCGTGAGCGGTAATGAGAAGCTGTTTTTTAGTAGTGATGGCCTCAGGAACTGCAGATAGAAATATTGGTGATCCTAAAAGGCTGAAGTCGGAAGAAGAAAGTTCCCTGAGGCCAGGAAGAATAGAACTGAATTGAGAAAAATGTATTCGACCCGTAGTACCGCACGGGAAGAACTCGCACTTCGAGGGATTCACCTCCAGACCCAGGTCCCTAAAGCTGGGTATTAAGGCATGAAGATCCTGTAATACGTCTTCTGGTTTGCCCCCGATAATGCCATCGTCCAAGTACCAGACATTAAGAGCTGATCTAAGATCACGGACCGCTCTATGAATTGCCAGGCTAAACACAAGTGGACCGAGAGGATCTCCCTGCTGGGCACCCACTTCTGAAAGGATGAGATTGTTATACAAGAAAAGATTGGAAGGTAATCGGTATACTTGATGAAGAAAAGGGTACAGAGATGGAATTTTTTCCTTGACCTCGCTCAGCAGAACGTCCCTCTCCAAGGTGTTAAAAGCGTTGCGAATATCCAGCTTCAACAAAATTGAGTCCTCGTTCTTCGGGTCCATGACGAACTTACGTGTGGCGTGTATAGCGGCCTCACAACCAAGGCGTGTCCCGAAACCCAATTGGTGTGGCTGCAGGTATCGGGCCATATCCTCTTTGACGGCAAGACAAGCCAATTTAGCAGTCAAACGCCTGAAAACGCTACCGACTGCTATCGGTCTTAAGCCGCCATCTTTTCTTTTCAAAGCAAAGAGAGAAGCCCCGTACAGATATGGGCACACCAGAGGGTTCACCCGACCACTGAGTAAGAAATTCACCAACTTCGCCAAGCATCCCAAGAAGCGTCTTCCATTCTCTCCCGCCGACACAGAAGTCAACTCCCTAAGATGCACCGGCCGAATCCCGTCCAAGCCCGCCGCTGACCCCGCATAAAAAGAACCGATTGCTAAAATCACGTCCTCCAAAGTGACCGTCGCCGCAGTAAACGATAAACCCGGATCAGGGGGAAAACTTAGAGCACGCGAAGGAGCGGGATGCTTCAGTTTTAAAGCAGCCAACGTGTCAGGATCCCGTCCCGCAATGCAATCGTCAGACATCAATAGGCGGACGGCGCCCCTCAAGTCCCCCTCATAGACTTTCGTTTCGATATTTTTGCTAAAAGTGTGAGAACAGTTAGCCGCAGTCGGTGAAGGTACTTCAATATTATTATAATGACCAGAAGCTAAAATGTTAGCTTTAACTTTTGATGCCACGTTTCCAGGCGACTCCCTCTCAGGCACTCTCAAACCAGTATAAGCGAAAGATAGAAGAGCGCCCCACTCCTCCATACCGTTACAATTAATACATGAGTCGATAATATCAGACAGCCTACCGGCCGCCTGATTTCGGGCACCCTTAGGGATGTGTCGGAGAACTGGAATTCTCCCCCTAAAAGAACTAAGCTTGTCCAGGGAACAATGATTTGACGGTGCTGTCGGCGGACCCTGTCCCACTGTTACCCCAGTGTCGGCGTGACCAACCAGCACGTCCGCACCCGAATGCTGCAAACGTTTGTGCATGCGCCCAATATGCACCCCCAGCCCGCGCGCGGAGAAAACACGGTAAGACCCCGGGCAGTGTGGACAAGTTACCTATGTAGGTTGTATACTCATATTGGATAGTGGACGGAATCCTCAATTCTTTTTCCTTACAATAATCAATATTGAAATTCAATATAATATCATCTAGATAATAATATTAATTCAATTCAAATTGTCAATGATAATCCAAATTCAAAATGTCAAACAGTTAAACTACAAATTAACGTACCTGCCTATAAAAATACGTTACATCAAGAAATAAATAACATAAGAATTAAATTAAATTTCAAATTAAATTATATTGCGAGGTCCAACAATTGCCGATGAGAAAAGAACGCAAAAATTAAAACAAAAACAATAAATACATAAAATTATTAGATTTCACTACTTCTTCAACATCAACTAAGTTAAATCGTTCGATAAATGAATTAATAACTAGGTTATTAATAAAATAAAATATAGTTATTAATAAAATAAAATAAACAAAATAAGTAACTGGATTTTAACAACAGCCACTTGAGAACGTGAAGCGCATTCAATCTGAGTTTCTGGATGTCTGGACTGGATAATAGCGCCCTCTGTGGATTTTACAGGAACCCAAAACTAATCTTAGATGCCTTAAATCTTTCTGAAAACTTGATCTGCAGCCAACAGGATACCATACTAGTGCGGCACTCAGACGATAGATGGCGCCATGTGTTTGTTCAGGCAAGGACTTTCTTCTTGTTTTTAATATCTCTTTTTTATCACGAAAACTTCGCACTTGTCACACAGACTATCCACTAAAGACTTTCACGGACACCGAGAGACGTAAATCTTTTGAGAGATCAGTCGATCGTCACTTTGTTTACTTTTGCTTTGCGACTTTGTTGTGTTCCAAAGTCCCTTTGTGATTATAAAGATTTTCAGTCTTGATTTTGCCGGGTATGTCGAGATAACATCGGATAGTCACCACTATGACCTGATCTTTATACTTTATTGGAATTACGGGAGAAAAAGTTGAGAAACTAATTGAAATTAAAATAAAATACACAGGCGTAAAATTTAGCGGGACCGCCTACCCGCATTTTTTCAAGGTATATCACGCATTGTTTAAATATATATCTGCAACACAGTAGAAAAAATTTGAAATTTGGGTTATTTTTTTTAGTCTTAAAATTGTAATACATTTTAAGACTAATAAGTGCCAAGTCTAGGTATTGTAATGGAAATTGTGTTGAATGTATGTACCAAACATCTATAAGTATGCGACTGAAAGACGCTGTTTCTAGACATTTGGCGGGGAGAGTGACAAGTGCGGACGCTTTTTTTATATTATTATCTAAAACTAGTGCATTTATCTTGTTTTATGTGCGGGAGTGGTGATTTCTTGGACATAAAAGTTGTGTTAACGTGCTATAGTGAAAGACAATTATATATATATGGAGTGAAATGCTATTTTCTCTTTTGCCGCAAAACGTCCACTGACAACTTTAGTATAAGAATCGCCATTATACTGAGGGCAAGGACCAGGACGTAGCCTGAGGACACGACATCGACTTGACAGGACTAATTAGAAGATAAGATTGAAGAAATATGATATAAAAAATAAGATTTGGCTAAAAGGTCTTAGAAACCAGGCCATTAAATAAATATTAAAAAAAAAAACGCTGTTTTTATGGTCATAAAATAAATTAAAAAAAAAACGCACCGGCACCCCGCAGCGTTCATTTGGTTGGATATTCTGACATTTTTTTGAATAATTTTCAAGGAATTAGAAGCAGCGTAACAAAAGAAAATATTAATAATGAATGGATTAGTAAAGACTGCACAAAAGGTACTACAAACCTACGTGAAACACAATAATTTAACGGGTGCTTTGGTGTCCCGTTCACAGGCTCCTGTAAAACGTGATTTTACAAGAGGGATATGGCACATGAGCTGCTCAAAGAGGTTAGATGGAGTTACAGCATCTTCAGCCCTCTTACACAATCACTCAAATACCTGCAGCTGTGGTTGCAGTCTGAAGGCGATACACACAAAGGGTAAGATAGAGCATATTATTTTTAGGTTATTATTGCACCATACAACCCTATCGATGATCACGCTTTCTTAAACCCGAAGATATGACAGCTTTCGTTTGTTTGTCTTTTGAACCCTTATTAACTCTTTTATATGTTTGTTTAGTTATCCTAAATGAGAAACATTTTGACAAATCTGTCAAGGCCAAAGCCCTCGGTGAGTCCTCTCTCCTATTCTCCTATAGTTTGTGATATAGACCATTACTGACAAAAATAGAAGTAATTAGGTAAATAGTAGTAGCTCATTTCATCACACATTTCTAATTTTTCTTTTATTTCGCCTATTAGATTCATACCACAAGACTTCAACGCACATGCACGCTCGAGGCCCCGCGGTCTCAGTGTTCGGTAAACGATCACTGAGGTACGCAACTTTCACTATGGCTGGTCGTCGGATGGGTGACCACTTTGTGGCATTTATATTTGCGAGCGTTTCCGTGCTTCGGAAGGCACGTTAAGCCGTTGGTCCCGGTTGCCAGTAAAATGGCAGTCGTTAAGCCTTATAGGCGGCTTAAAAAATTTCAACAGCAGGTAGCCACAGCCTGCGTCTGTCTATTTCAACACGGCAATGGGCTCACCACCTATTACGTGGGACAGGAATCCACACGGTGAAAAGTGGGCATATAATATGCCTCTGCCACTCCTTCGGGGATAAGGCGTGATAGATATTTATTTAGTATACACCACAGAAGACCCTGTTCTTTTGCAATACCATGGTTATTTGGACTTGTATGCCATGGTCCAAGCACAGGGAACATGATCACCATGTCACATCCAGGGATAAAGGCATACAGCCTTGTTTCTGCATAAAAACATGGGACAAATTGTTTGTAAGTAACTCTGAGAAACCAATACTTTTGAGAGACAATTTATAAGTGTAGAATACATTAAGATGTTCATTTTAGAGAACACCATTTCATCCAAGGCTTGGAATATGTAAAAATAAAAGTAGTCAAAGCCCATATAGAGTTGATTGTTATGGGTACTATTGGACATTAAACTGAACTTTAATCAAAATAATCGGCCTCATTGCCACAGTGGTAGTATATGAATTGGATTAAAAAACTATGTGATCTCCAAATGTTATTTTTAAATGACATAAAACTCTATTTTCTTTTTGTTCTTCTTGTTTTTAGTTATGTTGACGTTAACCAAGAGATCGTTATAATGTAGGTGAACGAGAACTTGTAGAGTTCCTGACTGAGGAGATAGTAGCAGAACGCAAGGCACAGAAAGTGAAGTCACTGCCCAAAGAATTGGATGGCTTTGCAGTGTCCAGTGATGGAGCTGAAGTTGTTCTTTCTAAGAACCTCAAAGAGGAAATGTAAGTTTTTATAAAGTCATTAAATAAACTCAAACCATTCATCACTAAATAAAGGTTGCCACAACCTGTGATTATCCATTTCAAGATATAATGGGCTTACCTGTTATGTGGGATAAAAATGCACATGGTGAAATGTGGACATAATATGCCTCTGCCACCCTTTAGTTAGGGGATAAAGTCATGACTAATAAAATAAAGTACTGAGTTTCAAGAAAACAACCAACTCTGTGTTTCTTTTTCACTTTTGAGTATTATTAAGCTGTTGCTTGACATGCTTACAAATCATAAGAATGTACATGTCGCACTGTAGATATTTGCAAGTAAGTTTCGATAGAAGTAATGTTTCGATATGTTTTTATCTGTTATCGGCCCAAGCTAACTGATTGGATGGTTTATAGTGTAACAAAACTAATCCGAGGTATATAAATATTCAGGGTTACTTTTACATAATGGCTTTCCCTTAGACCATCTGAAAGACGCGGCACCCGCACGGTTACTTCATGAATGGTTAAGATTTGGATTTTGTATACAAGTAGATCCCCACACAACATTCCACATGCTAATCCATGGTATGTTCGAGTGCCAAAGTGAGGTTGGGGTACATTGACGCTGCTAAGTAGAATATGCATTGCGCGCTTTGTGACTATGCGTATGGAACAGGACAGCTACAATATTTTTATCTTCATACTTCCGTACTAAAATATAAAGCTGAAGGGTTTGTTTGGTTTAATGCGCTAATCTTAGGAACAACTGGTCAGATTTGAAAAATTATTATTGAGTTTGATTTGAGAGACATTTATCGAAGCTATATATCATCATGCTACTACCCTGGAGAGCGGAGCAGTTATCATAAATGTCGAAAAATAGGGCATTTTTTTTATATTATAAACGACGTGTTCAAATAGGTGCAGCGGGAGGTCGACGTACGTCACCGACGAAGCTGTTGGGGGGGGTCCTCTAGTTGTAAATATAAAACGCATGTCAAAACCACACACACACACAGTCAAAACCACACACACACACACACAGTCAAAACTCAATCCCTATATTCATCGTAGGCAACACATTTTCTGATAGCATTGACTACCTCGATGGTGCAGTCAAAACGAATATTTGTGAGATGCACAAAATCTTTGGTACAACGGTTCTAAAAGTTAAATTTGTACTGGACCTGGCTCTGTGTAAAAAAGGGTGCCACAATATTTTGGGATGAAGAGTAGAAGCGTGCCCGTCGCCATCCCTGCCAGCTAAGGCTGCAATTCTACTCCACATGAGCGATAATAATAAAGCAATAAGGGCGAACTATGTTAGGGCGTGCCCCTGAGGCGACGCGCTCCAGTTCGTCCCCGCTTGTTTGAAAAGTGTGTGCCAGAGCGGCGTGGGGGACCGCCACCCTACACCGCGACCTGACACGGCAGGAGGAGGAGGACGGAGTGCAGGGTAGCTGAGTGGAATGTTAGAGGAGCAATGGAAGATGAATGAGTTAACGTATGTTATGAATGAGAGAAAATTAGATGTAGTGATTGACAGAGACCAAGCGCAAGGCCAGCGATGTCTTAGAGCTCCCGGGTTGGGTGCTCGCGCAATGTTTTGGAGGGCTATAGGCTATATATTATCGCGCTACTACCTATAAACTATAGAGAGCGGAGTAGTAATCATAAATATAGACAAATCGGGGAAATTTTTAGGCATTTTTGTAGAATTTATAAGCGACGGGATTAAATAGGTGCGACGGGACCTCAAAGTATGTCACGGGAAAGCAGGGGGGTCACCTAGTTACTCTAAAAAATTAATAAAAACAGCGAAATCTTTTTTTCAACATTTTAAGCTAACTTCTCCCTGCAGCGTCAAAATAACATTCAACGTGAACCACACAGTCGACTCTGAAGATGTGGAAGGCGAGGTGCAGACAGAGAAGCAGGAGTTCTCTGAGATGCGTTCCCGACCGCAGTTCGAGGTGGACCTGGTGCGCGGGGACACCACGCTGGGCTTCACCTGCTCCTACCTCCAGGACCCGCCATCTGCTGCGGCCGATGAGTACAGTATGTATACATTTGACTTATATTTTTATTACTGACTTCGAAAAAGAAAGTACAATTATGATAAATTGCTAAGTTAAACCTGTCCCCGCTAGGTAATCACAATAGACCACTAACTGCCTCGGTGGCGTAAGTGTATGTTAATGCCGCGTTGAGGATCCACAAATGCTTAATATGAATAATATGTATGTATTTAGAAATATTATCAGTTGTCTAGATCACATAACACAAGCTTAAAGCTTAGTTTGGGCTAGATGGCGCTGAACTACACTAGGTTGCAGAAACATTCCGATCCCCACACTATTGCCACGCTCGAAGTGCCTACCATAGCACGTTCGGGTGCCGAGTGGTGGGGTACATTGACGCTGCTAAGTAGAATACCCACTGCGCTCCTTGCCATTGGGTATGGAACAAGACAGCTACAAGACATTTTTGTTTGTACTTTCATACGACTCAGGACATCGTGCAAAAAAAAAATTAACGTCAAATGCGTTGCAGCGCGTCAAAGGTCGCGGCTGGCAATTCGAAACGTCATTGTAAGAAAGTAAATATTACTTCGCGCGAACTTCCGAGTCAGGGTCATTTGTAAAACACCAGCAACCTGCTAGGCCTAGGTAGCTAACATCATTAAAAAAAAAATCTAAGAATATTGTTATAATTAATGTTAATATTTTTTTTTTTTGAAATATTTTTTCAAATTTTACTTGTATTTCTTGTACTGATTGACTTACAGTACTACGCAACTCGTGAAAATCACAGGGGATGAGGGTGGGCCTGTGATAGCTCTTTTGCCCTTGACCTTTGTCAGCCGCAATTATGCGCGCACGTCCATCGTTCATCGAGGCATGTAGTATGAGTGGAAAAAGATAACCAGAAGTTCTCTTAAGCGAAAACCTATGACGCAGCTTGAAGGTTTAATCTATACTAATATTATAAAGCTTAAGAGTTTCTTTGTTTGTTTGGTTGAACGCGCTAACGCAGGAACTACTGGTCGGATTTGAAAAATTATTTTTGTGTTAGATAGCCGATTTATCGAGGAAAGCTATATATCATTACGCTAATACACTGGGAAGCAGAGCAGTAGCCATAAATGTCGACAAATCGGGCAAATTTTTATGCATCATTGTAGAATTTATAAGCGACGGGATTAAATAGGTGCGACGGGAGGTCGAACTATTCCACTGGCGAAGCTGTGGGGGCCATCTAGTGTATTATACTACCCATTTTGTAACAAATTGCCAAAAGTGGTAGAACAAACATTGTTGGTTATGACCTTGGCTTCCACTCCTAGCAGGTTGCTGGACAAATGACCCTGTATAAAGTACTAGTGATGCCAAACTATCGATAGTTGACTTTGAAAATCAGTCATTATATACAGTACAAAATGTTATATTGATGAATATTCCAGATGACATCTTCGGCATAGATGAGGTGACGATCTACAAGGGAGAGTGGAACGACAAGGTGTATGCAGTTGCTGGAGACGTGCTAGATGGGGTTTGTATACACATTGAGTCTTCTTTTACAAGATTGGGATACTTCAAGTTGCACGTCATGTAATAAATCCTAGTTTAAATAGACTTCTAAAATAATTTCAAAATTCCAAAAATATTTATTTTTTAATGGATAAGGATGAACTTGGCTACTTTTCAAATGACTGATACTTTGCTCAAACAAATGTTTAGATTTAAGTTTACATCTGTTGATTGGGTTGACTTAATAAAATAAACAAGCAGTCTCAAGCAGACAGCCCAGGGGACCACAGAAAAGATAAGAAATATGTTGTAGAAAGAGAGGCAATTCCTAGTTAAAATACTCTGTATTTGTTAAACCTGAGGATTCAGAATTTAATTTTATTGCCTCTGAGTCTCTCAGACTCTTCCTTATGTTTAGAAATTTCTTTCTTCTTTCTTACTTTCACGTAAACAAAGTTATAGGCACCCATCGTGTATTTACAAATACATACGTACATATTGTCACGCCTTTATCCCCGAAGGGGTAGGCAGAGGCATACTATACGCCCACATTTCACTGTATACATTTTGGTCCCAGGTAACAGGTGGGACAAAAATTGAATTTAAACTTTCACGTGAACAAAGTTATAGACATCCATCGTGTATTTACCCATACATACAACAAAATATAGTGAGTCATAAATTTGACTTTTTACCTGGCGTTTCCGTGGTCTCGAGGTTCAACACGCCGTCTAATGGTCCTGGGTTCGAATCCTGCTTTGAACAATACCCCATTTGTATGCCACGCTTGACACTATCAAACATGTAGTGGTCGGGTGCCAATAATGGGGAATATTAAATGCGTTAATATGAAGCTGATCTATTCACCTATGTGAAGGATATTCATAGAAATGCTATATTTTTTGTTTAATACGTACTTTTTGTTTTTATTTCTGAGATGTCGCGAGTTTTAAACAGACTTTTGAAAAATCAACCAAAAGCAGGTTCATAATTTAAAAAAAAAGTTTGTTGATTTTTACATAAAATTTTAAAATTATTGCTTGATTTATGATATTCCAAACCTATTGTGCACCAAAACCAAATAGTAATAATCAATATTACTGTTATTCCTGCTTGCTCCTTCGAGCGACTGAGGTTCTGGGTCGGAAAAAAAATGTGTGATCCACAAATGTTTGTTTTGGAGGGTGTTTTCTATGTACAATATGTATTTAAAAGTATGTTTATCAGTCGTCTAGATCCCATAACATAAGCTTATATTAGCTTACTTTGCGATAGATGGCAAAAAATGTCCCACCATATAAAAAAACTGCTTTTTAATGTACGTTTGCTGTCTGCTTGATAACAGAGAATTTTATCTCACATTACCGGACGCCCTACAGTTTCACCGGCATAGTTGCCTTTCCCGATAAAATGTAGCCTAAGTTATGTATGTAAAAAGTCCCATTAAAATCAATCCAGCCATTTCAGATATTTGCCAGTACAAACAGACAGACAGGTTTTTTTCAAATTATTTTTATAAAGGCTTCGCCCGTGACGTACTTCGAACCCCGTGGCACCCATTTAATCCTGTTGTTTATTAATTTCACAATAATGTATGAACATTTTTCAAATTCATTGATTACTTTTCTGCTCTCCAGTACCTACCTACGCCCGCACGGCCCGGTCAAATTATGGTTACACGAATTTAATTTCTTTGTGCTTTATTTTGAATTTGCGATAGCTCGTAAGATATTCATTTAATTTGCAAGGTGTAAAGGGACAAAATAATCTCCAAGAAATGCTGAAGCCAACTAACGTGGTAAAAATGATAAGGATTAATAGCATATTTGTGTAAATAGCCTTTAAATAATTACTGCTTTATAATTGATGGGTTTTTAGAGTATTGATATGGATATAGTATGTTAATGTTATGAGATAGACATATATCGTCGCAGACTTTTTTGTAGACCTACATTAGATACACAATTGCACCATACATTATTTTGTTATATCTCAAAGGGTTTAGGCAGCGTTTTTTGTTGAAAGCTCCCAGACGGCTTAATTTTTCCGACATTCCCAACAAATATAGTTATAATTTGGTCAATGTATACAAAAACTAAACAAATTATACGTAAAAACCTTCTATAAGAATCACTTTAACTGTTAAAAAAAACCGCATTGTAATTCGTTTTGTAGTTTTAAAGATCTAAGCATACATAGGGACAGACAGCAAAAAGCGACTTTGTTTTATAATATGTAGTGAAGTACCGTTTATGCATTTAGTGGAAAGCTTTTTGAAATAACAAACATACACTTCTATTTAATTTATCTGTCATCATCATCATCCGAGCGTCGGTCTGGGGTCCGCTTTCCTTCTTTTTCTCCTCCACTTCGCACGGTCTTCGACATCCCCTATAATTTAACTGTACAGATAAAAAATACTTTAGTTAGTTATTTTCCGAAGATAATTGTTTTTTTTTTATTCCAGTACCTGTATGACCTCCTAATGAATCTTCTAGAAGAGAAGGGAGTGAGCAACGAGTTCGCGCAGAAGCTGTCTGACTTCAGTACCGCGTATGAGCACGCTGCCTACATCAACTTACTGGAGACCATGTCGAAGTTCACCATCGGCAAGCAGTAGACCCTAATTCGTGAATCTGTCATGTAGGGACAAGACTGTACACCATCGCACCCCCACATCACAGAATAGTACTAGACTTTAGATTAGTCATTCACAACGCCTTTCTTTACTCTTTGGAGGTCGAGTAGGTTGTTATTCCTCAAGGCATGTTCAAAAAAATTATCGTATGAAAAGTATTCTTTTAAAAAGAGTTTAAGATTTTTTATTCAACACGCCTTCCTTTTTAATATAATTCATTAAATTTGTGCAATAATAATTATATTCATGAAATAATCTTTTGTGACCTTTTCCAAACGTAATGGTGAAAAAGGTGCAATTGATAATGGTATAATTTTACTAATACACAACTAAAGTAGGAATCTCCTCACTGTATATTAAACACCTTATCATTCGGCATTGTAAGTATATATAGTAATTATACATTCTGAAGTTACCCATTAATAGTTCAATAAGATACATTTATATACCAATATAGTTAGTGGTGTAATGTGTAGATAGTGTATTAATCTTTTAGAAAATGGTACTACTCAACAAAGTATAATGATGATTGTCTTTCATGCCAACAGCTCGTCTTGGGCCTCTAACCGATGTAAATGTACATCAAGTGAAGGATTCCATTGAGATTGGCTGAGGAATGCAGCTGATGCCAAAACCTTTATTTATTTATGTTACTTATTTAAACTACATAATTATTTCGAAATATGTCATTAAAATATATTTTCTTTTTGTTTTACACATGTCCAAGGAGTAAATTTCACTAAAAGCGCTGTGTTGATTATTTTACTGTTTAACCGCTATTGTAAATTGTAATTTTTGGACAATCTTTTGTTAAGTCATGTTGCAATTGCCATAGTTTATACGAAGGGGGTGTGCTTACACCATAATAAGATAATTATATGACCGTTGTACTGCTAATATGGCTCTGGACTTCTGAAAATGGGCAGAGTAAGAGCATTTATGCTATAGACAGCTTTAAGTTAGGATGTTTTATGTTAGTGTTACAAATTAGTTATCTTAATAAATTGTTAAAATTTATTGGTTTTTTTACTGTTAATGTATAGTTGTGTGAGTCGAATCATATTAGGATGACAGACACAGACTTTCCTCGTTTTTTTGGGACTCTCCCATGATTACTGGCGATTGGCAGATAAAAAAAAAGAAAAGTATAGTCTGGAGTCCGCATGACATCCATTTGGATTTTCACACAAATAAGGTCCAAATGGATGAAGTTTGTAATTATCTTAATGCTAACTGCACTAACCAGCCAGTGATACTGGCTGGTTGGTAGGCCTTTTCTTTAAAGAAAACGTCCGGAGCTCGAATACGGTAAGGTCAGATAGGAGCTTATAGATTGTGGAATGAACTCCCTGGGTTTTCCCAAATGTTTACAGTTTGGGTTCTTTAACACTTTGGCTGCTGCCGAACATTTTTGCGAATCAATAGCTATGATGACATCGGCGCACCAGGAGTGATTTCAGTCCCTACGGGTATTTATTAATACCCGTAGGTAGATTGTGAGTGGATATTAGTAGTCATAGTAGGGTGTCTCTACTATTTGCAATTCAAAAACATCGACTTATATATTTATCCATTTTTACTATTTAGTCATTTTAGTCCAAAAGTATTTACTTTTTCACTTTGTTACATGAGTCGAAGTTTACCGATATATCTACATATATATTTAGTAGTTGACGCCCGCAGCTCCACTCGCGTGGAGAAGCTTTCCCGTTTTCCACAGGAACTTGTTCACAAGATAAAACATGCGTTATTCTGATGCATAAGCTATATTATTCCGGGTCAGAGCAAATATTTGTGTGATCCACAAATGTGTTTCGGAGTTTTTGTGTTTCCTATGTATAATATGTATGTATTTAGAAATATATAAGTATGTTTATCAGTCATCTAGATCCCATAACACAAGCTAATATTAGCTTACTTTGGGCTAGATGGCGCTGTGCGAAAAGTGTCCCACAATATTTATATTAATTTATTCTAAATGAGAAAGAGTAACAAATATCTATACATTCTTTCAAGGTTTCGCATCCATAATATTAGTAAGAAGTACATCTGTGACTCAATTGTTTTTTTTTATTAAACAACAGGATTTCAATAAATAAAATCGATTTAAAAATATAATTTTCCTTATCCTAAAATTGATATGAACATGTGGCCACCACTTCACTCCACGCAACGGCGCCGACATGGCTGGTATCGGGCCTTTTTTATATAAAAAAGATTTATAACTTTAAAACCCTTAATTTAGAACAATAGATATTTTGGCGGCCACTATTTTTTTTTACAATTTCTTTTTGTTGAAAAGATCGTATGTCTTTGTTACAAATCAGGTAGATTTTTTTTTAAAGGGTGCCGCCCTATTGTATTGTCACATATTTGTTACAACAAACAAAGCTTTATATTGTTATCTAATAAAAAAATGTTTAAGTTTATGTTATTATCAATGATGATGTCCATTCCCGGTGCGTCTTTGTCCCAAAAAGACACACACGCTGCTTGTATGTCCAAATCACACACCGTTTGAGGAAATACGCAAGCGCGATAAATAAAGAAAACGCATATGGTACGGGTTCCAGCAGTGAATGAGGGGTCTTAAAAGGTTTTTGAGGTTGGAAGAGAGAGTGCTCCACCTCCGGTGTTGCAAACGTTCGTAAGGGTATGGTTACGGGCCGTATGCCAGTCTGCCACAGTCTCTGAATTAAACGATTGTTGAATGGTTTTATAGGAAGCTGTAACGTGTGGTCTAAAAAACACGACAGGTGTGTCCACGTACAGCCACGAATATTGCTCGCGCCATAGACGAAAATAATATCGCGTGCCAATGTTTACATCAGGCAGTTGCCTGTAATAATTTGTGTAATCCGCTTCCATTCCGTGGTCCCATTGGGTAAAGGATGATTATACCCCTGACACGCTGGGTTGTACGAAATATATAGAGTAAGGCGTCTCTAGTAGAAGGCGAGAGTGACATTGATTTCTTGCTTTTGTGTCGAACTACTAGAGAAGTTTTGTCTCTACAGCCATTGCTGTTTGCCCTGCGGGTTCACATGTGTTGCAATCAGAAAAAAAACCTTCAAAATTTATCTGTATTTTCAGGAGTCTCTTCCAATGCGTCTCAGGAGTATACGTATTAAATCCCTCCTCAATGAGTTTACAAAAAAAATATTAAATAAAAAGTTGTACGCTTCTGTATTATTGAATGCGACTGTACATGGGCTTGATTTATCGTTGAAGGATTCTACGCGGGAAAAATGACGAGCGAACGCTTGCTGTATTTTATTTTCTAAAACTAGTGCATTTATATTTATAGTGGTGGTTTTTTGGAAATAAAAGCTTTGTTAACGTGCTACCTAGTCAGGTCATAAATTCTGTCACATGTTTAATATAAAATAATTGGAACAAGTTTATTCATTATGTAACCATTTATATACCAAAATGAACTTAACAAAACATAGATTCTTATGACAATAAAATTTATTCAAAATGACCTCCGTGATTTTGAATCCAGGCCTACAATCAGCGCGGCCAGTCTATCGCAGCACGAACGAGGTCCATGTCAATATCGGCGGCTGCCTTAATCAAGGATGTCTTGAGTGACTCCAAATTGGGATGAGGCTTTGAGCACGCCTTTTCCTCCAAGTGTTGCCATATCTTGTAATCTAACGGACTCAAATCTGGACTGGAGGAGGGCCGGTCTTCGTGCCGGATGAAGTCGATTTCACGCGCCTCCAGCCAGTCTTGTGTGCTCTTCGCTCTATGAGCTGGTGGCGAATCCTGTTGGAATACCCAGTGCCTGTTATTGAACATGGTATGAGAAACAGGTTCCACAAGGTTCGTCAGGACTGTATTTCGATACACAACTGCATTCGTTTTTACACCTTTCTCACAAAAATGTACCTCTGTTAAGCCCCAATAAGAAACTCCCAACCATACCACGAGCGAGGGTGAAAAATGACCTCGTTGGACACGCGGAATACGGTTGCTCGCTTTTTCAATACTGTGTGCGAACACCTTATCATTTTGTTTGTTGTAGCTCTCTTCTACGGTAAAAATTTTTTTATCCGAAATAGAATTTCCCGATATTTTTTTCCCGCGTACCGCTTTAACAAAGCGCGGCACCTCTTTAGTCTCAGGTCCATTAGACGAGCATTTAAACGATGTCCTGTTTTTCTTCGATATGACCGAAGCCCTAAGTCTTCATTTCCCTTTTCACCGTGGTTCTGCTTAACCCCATCTGAAGGGCCAACAGTTTCTGCTTACGTTTGGGATTTCTTTGAATTCGCGCCTTCACAGCTTTTATTACTGCTGGAGTCCTAACAGACCGAGGGCGACCACTTCTTGACCTGCCATCTACACTAGAGTCTTCATTGTATCGTTTGATGGTACGATAAACGAATCTTTTGATTATATTCAAATTTTTCAGTATGTCAAAAATTTGAATTGGTGCGTAACCGCAACGATGCAACGCAATAACAGCAACACGGTCTTCTTTAATTTTTGAAGTGAAAACTTCTTTAGCGGCGTTGGGTATAAAATCTTAAACTCGCGTCAGGGTCACGTGTCCTGATCGAAAAAGCGTAAGATGAGATGCGTAAGATGAAATGCGTAAGATGATTTTTGAAGTGAAAACTTCTTTAGCGGCGTTGGGTATAAAATCTTAAACTCGCGTCAGGGTCACGTGTCCTGATCGAAAAAGCGTAAGATTTTTTATCATCATCATCTTTACGTCGATCCCGGTCAATTTTTGAAGGAAAAACTTCTTTTAGCGCGGTACGCATATTTTTAGATGAGATAAAATCTCTGGACTCGCGACCATAATCATCATCATCATCTAACGTTGATTCCGGTCATCTACAGGTCTTATTAAATAATGCTGTGTAATCAATTAGGACTCTTTCAGTGTAGAATTATTTTTTATCATCATCATCTTTACGTCGATCCCGGTCAATTTTTGAAGGAAAAACTTCTTTTAGCGCGGTACGCATATTTTTAGATGAGATAAAATCTCTGGACTCGCGACCATAATCGTCATCATCATCAAACGTTGATTCCGGTCATCTACAGGTCTTATTAAATAATGCTGTGTAATCAATTAGGACTCTTTCAGTGTAGAATTATTTTTTATCATCGTCATCTTTACGTCGATCTCGGTCAATTTTTGAAGGAAAAACTTCTTTTAGCGCGGTACGCATATTTTTAGATGAGATAAAATCTCTGGACTCGCGACCATTATCATCATCATCATCTAACGTTGATTCCGGTCATCTACAGGTCTTATTAAATAATGCTGTGTAATGAATTAGGAGTCTTTCAGTGTAGATTTATTTTTCATCATCATTAACGTCGATCCCGGTCAATTTTTGAAGGAAAAACTTATTTTAGCGCGGTACGCAATTTTTTAGATGAGATAAATCTCTGGACTCGCTACACCCCGTTACGATACGCAGCTATAGTGTGTGCATATATGCATGTACCAACGCGTCTAGATAAATAAATTATTAATAAATTGAGTTTTCATTTCTGTCGGCACTCCCGGAGTGGTTAGGTTTTTTTTTTAGTTGTCTTCGCCCGTCTTGGGCAGGCAAAGGAAACTTAGTCCATACAGCCTAGTCTTCAGTATTTATTTTTCTTGTTATTATGTTTTAGTCCTGTCTAGTCGTTTGTCGATGTCAAGTCCTCAGTCCTAGGTCCTAGTCCGTGCCCCAATAAGGCAGTGGATCCCTTATTGCAACTCTCTTTGGAAATTTGGCACTAACACAAACAACACCGCTATTCTTTGCAATATATCACTTTCGTTCACTAATGCACTTTTCCGAACTCTTTATGTATAATATTCCACCATTATTAAACACAAAAACACGAATTTTACACTAGTTTTTGAAAATAATATACAACAAACGTGCATCACCGCTCGCGTTGGCGCCAAAACCCCGGTCTTCTTTAAGCGTCCACTCCATATTTAAAAATGAGTAAAATTCTAAAAAGTATACATTTTTATTTTCATGAATAATTCGAAATTCGAATTCAGTAAACTTTTTTGTGGCCAGCATTTTAAAAGAAAAGTTTTTACTGTGTGACAATACTTATGACCTGACTAGGTATAGTGAAAGACAGTGCTAGATATGCAGTGATATGCGATTTTCCATCTTGCCGGATAAACCCCACTAAAAACCTCAGTTTAACTTATACCATTATACTGCGGTGAGACTGACCTTGACTTAAGACTAGACTTGACTAACGTTGAGGACGGGGACATTTTAGATTATAAGAAGACTAAAGAAATATGAATAATTATTTCAGTGATTTGGCTAAAAAAATGTTTATTTATAATAATAATTAGCCATAAAATGATTACAAAAAAAAAACTTCGTCTTCACCTGTCAATGTAAAATGTCGCTCGCTGATTCGCGACTTCGCCGCACGAAAGCGCTCTATCACAGTTCCCTAGGATAGCCTTCGTATTAAAACGCTTTTTTGCTCTTCTGGACGTATTATGAACAAAATTTATTAGATTAATTTTCCTAAAAATTATGAACAGAGGTAAAGGACAGATAAAAAGAAAAGTTTTATTTAAAAATTTGAGTATCATGTCGTATGTTTTGAAGTTTTTCCTCTAGAGTAATCACGTCTTTGATTTCTTACTACATAAAAGAATGACAAACAAACACATACTCCTCGCCTTTTATAATAAATATGGAAATACATCATTACATCTATATACTCTGTGGTGTAGATTAATTCAATTTTTTGGTCTTGCAACCTTATTATCAATAATTAATAAAAAATGTTCTTACAATTAAGCTCAAATTCAACCAACCAAGAGGTTTTTTTACATACATATTGTTACGCCTTTATCCCCGAAGGGGTAGGCAGAGGCATACTTAGTGCCAATTCTTAAACAAGACGCAAAGTTTCCGTATATTATTTTCCAAAACTAGTGTATAATTCGTGATTTTGTGTTTAATAATGGTGCTCTCTTCCCCTCGGATCGCCTTTAGGTGTTGACGTGTTCTGATTTATATTAAATTGTTTTTCGTATAATTAATAGTTTTTAGTGAAATTAAATCATTCGAAATATTAGGAGTGCATTAAGTTCGAAGAGCTCTGAAAACTCGTATTACAACACACAACCATCCCAACTCCGTTGGGTTACTGTGCGCCTGGTACCTAATTTGCTTCGCGCTGTTGTTGGCGCAACTATAAGCTGACCTTTCGGTACTGTGTACCAATCAACTTGCCTTTAACTATGGATTCTCTAATGAATAAGTCACTTTTGGACACTGAGGTTAACCTGTTGGTTACTGGAAAAAAGACCCCACCGAATTATACTTAAAAAAAAGCCACTAAAAGAAGTAGGGAAGACATGGAGGATTGTTTTAGTAAACAACTCGAAGTTTTTAAGGAAGAGATGAGATAAATGATGACGCTTTTTACAGCTTAACAAGGTGATGATATGATGCAAATAAATTCTACTCTTAGACAAATACAACAATCAAATCACAATATTGAGAACTCGATTACCTACTTAACAGCACAAAATGATGAATTTAAAAAGAAAATTGAACAGTTAGAAAATAAAATCAAAGAAGACATAGGAGTACATAGTACATAGGAGTATTGGAAAACAGAATTGAAGATATCGTCGCTGATACTGCAATACTGCGTAACTAACATTGGATGATACCGCGGAAATACAACTTAACTTAACTTAACTAATTTCACGCTGTATCCCTGACGGGGTAGTCAGAGAGGACAGATCGCCAGGCTTCGCGATCCATGCATACTTCTTTCGCTTCTTCAAGATTCATCAATCGCTTCATACACGCACAGACGTCAAAAGTACTCGGATACCCAGACGGGTATCCAAGTACTTTTGACCTTTCCGTTTTTGAGCAATCTGCTCACGTGGTCTTCATATGTAAGTCTCGGCCTACCCTGACTCCTTCTACCCTCTACTTTTGAACAATATATATTCTTCGTCAATCGTTCCTCACTCATTCATTAGACGTGTCCAAACCAACGGAGCACGCCCTTTTCCAGCTTAACGCTGACACTTCCATTCAAACCTGCCATATTGCGTATCACTTCGTTACGTATTCGGTCGGCCAAGGTAACGCCGCACAATTTTCGAAGTGATAGCATCTCCACAGCATTCAATTTACTTTCATGCATCTGCTGACATACCCAGGTTTCGCTAACGTAAAGCAAAGTTGGCACTAGCACTGCGTTATGAATCGCCAGTCGTGCTTCTCTTACGATGCTTTGTCGCTTTACTAATTGGGACAAAGCACCGTTAACTCTGTTTCCGGCAGCTACTCGCCGTTCTACATCCGAATCACATCTTCCATCCGCGCTAAACATACTCCCTAAATACACAATTTCATTCACTTGCTCTAGACGTTCCTGGTTTACCCTAATCTCGCATTTAGTTTTTACGTCATCCCTTTAAAATACTGGAACCTTAGTCTTATTTGCATTCAAGCGAAGACCCTTTCACACTCCTCTTTCATATTAGTGACTAATGCCTGAAGGTCGGCTTCTGATGAGGCCATGAGTACCGCATCATCAGCGTACAGCGGACAGTTTACTGAAAAGTCACCCAAATTCACACCCATATCACAATCTTTCAACTTCTGCAGGCAACTGTCCAGATACACTATGACACTATGAACAGCCAGGCGGACATGACACAACCCTGTTTGACGCCTGTACAGACATCAAAAAGAGGTGACACATCCCCCCCTACTCGCACGCAAGCCTTACAGTCCTTATAAAGCGACTGTATTGCCCGCAGCAGCGAGCCGTCCACACCATATCCGGGCAGCAAATCCCACAGAGTTTCCCTCACAACGTTATCAAATGCTTTCTCCAGATCCACAAAAGCGCAGAAAACCCTCTGGCTAATAGCCAGAAACGTCTACGCGTTCATGCGGAGAGAAAACACTTGATCCATGCAACCTCTTCCACGTCGGAATCCGCATTGAGCCTCCCATAAATACCTTTCAGACTTTTCTTGCATTCTTGCCGTTATAATCTTTGCATACACCTTACTAGCTAAGCTGATCAAGCTGATCGCCCTGTAGCTGGAGCAGTTTAGGCGCGAGCCTTTGCCTTTGTAAATAGGTACTACAACTGCTATTCGCCAGTCATCTGGGACCTCACCCGTCCGCCAGCACAAGTTGCATAACAGACATAGAGTGTCCCAGACGCGCGACCCACCGGACTTGATCATCTCAGCAGTAATTTTGTCTTTTCCCTCAGCCTTACCACATTTCATACTTCTTATCGCTTGTTCAATTTCTTTCATACTAATGACTTCAATGACATCGGGATCCGGAGCATCGAAGTGAGCTCCACTTCCCGATGTGGCATCTCTGTCTTTTCTTGCATACATCTTACCATAATATTCACTCCATCTCTGCAGGACGTCAGTTTGGTCTGTTTGGACGTCATTGTTAAGACTAAGCACTTTATTCATACTGCAGATTGCCGAACAACTCCGGGTCTTGCCTACCTCTTTCCAGAAGAGCCTGGCATTATCCTGGAAATTGGACGACAACCTTTCATCCGCTTTCATTCTGTACCTTTCACGAGCTTCTTCTATCAGTGCCTTCGTGTTAATTTTTTGCAGCTTGTATCTCTCTTTCATATTAAAATCATTCCGCGAGGCTAAGTAGTCTAACCATGCTTTCTTCTTCATTCGAACTGCTTCTTTCACTTCCTCATTCCACCATGCGTCACGCTTATTACTACTGCCGCTTTTCGTTTCTCCACACACTTCCACAGCGGCATTTACCATACTATCCCTAAGGTTCAGCCTTACACTTTCCACATTCTCACTACTTACATTGACGTCGCCAAGCTTTTCGGCTACCCTTTCTTTATATTTATCCTTAGTGAATGCATCCTGCAGCTTCCAGCTTTTGATGCTATAAGTCGGCTCAGGTTCAGGACACTCGGTACGATGACGCCAACCTGCGAACAGACCCCTAATCCTAGTTATGACTAGGTAGTGCTTTGAAATGACGTCCATTCTGATTTACTATGACCATAATGTGCGCTACCTTACATAGGCTTACTGATTTAGATAACATGGAAGTGGCACGTACTATCGAATGTGATTGTTCCCACCTACATATTACATATAACATATTATTATCACGCCTGTTTCCCATCGGGGTAGGCAGAGACTATGGTTTTCCACTTGCTACGATCCTGACATACCACTTTCGCTTCTTCTACTTTCATAAGTGTTTTCGTACACGCTCGCCGGTTAAGGGTATTCTTGACCTGGCCTTTTTCCAAAAGGTCTTCGATTTGATTGAAATACGTACGCCGAGGTCTACCCCTACCAGTTTGCCCATTCGATCTCGCCACATAAATCTGCTTCGTCAGTCTACTTTCATCCATCCTCTCCACGTGTCCGAACCATCTAAGCATCCCTTTTTCTATCTTAGTCACTACATCTTCTGTCATACCGCAATGTTCCCTTATCGTGCTGTTCCTTTCTTTGTCCATCAACTTCACTCCAGCTATACTTCGCAGACTTCTCATTTCCACTGCATTTATTTTACTTTTATGCGTTTTCTGCCATACCCAACTTTCACTGCCATACACCTAAGTCAATATTATATAAGAGTTAAGAAGACTGACTTAATTATTGTTTCACAGAACATTAGGAGCGTATATCGTAATTTTGATGACTTCTGGGTAACATTGACTACATTTAAATTTGAAGTTGACATTAGTTAGTTTGTAGATTGAACATTGATAAACAGATACCTCAAATAAATAACTATAATTCGTATGTCACAGTTGAATCAGAACGATGGGGTTGCTGTTTACGTCAAAAGCACATTACAACCTAAAGTTAAGGAAATAACGCTTTCACAAGCCTCCTGCCTTCAGCTGGATGTTCTTGATAATATTATTGTATGCATCTACAGTTCTCCCTCAAATACAAACACTGATAACTTTAAAAACTCCCTCTGTACTCATTTAGATACCCAAACCACACAGAAAGGTATTATAATCACGGGTGATATAAATATTAACCTCTTCTCTGGGGAGTCAGAAAGATCTGTTGATTACAAAAACAGAATGAACTACCTCAACATGCTATCTTTGCACGGTATTCTTCCCGGACACTTTAAACCCACTAGGAATAAATCTTACCTAGATCACTATGTGCTTAAAATTAATGGAAATAAGCTAGTTCCCACAATAGCTATCCTATCATCGACTGTAACTGACCACTTTACAATCTTGCTGTTGTTATCTAAGGTTAAAAATATACCTATTAGGAAAACAAGTACAAAAACCGACTATATATGTGCGTTACAACATCTACAAGAGAACAATATAAAAGAACTTTTACTTTACGATGATCCGAACACACTTTGTACTCTTTTAATTCAAAAACTTAGTAACTCTCTTAACTTTAGAACTACTACTGTAAACGTTCCAAGCAGCAAACGCACAATAAAACCGTGGATTCTTCGTTGTATACAAAATCGGAACAAGCTTCAAAAGAAGCTCCGCCACGACCCACACAACACTACTTTGAAACTCACCTACACACTGTATAGAATTTTTTGCAATAATCTTATTAAAAAATTGAAACGGAAATATGAAAAGGAAATACTCATCATCATCCGAGCGTCTGTCCCAGTTGCGTCTCGCGACGCCCGGGGTCCGCTTTCCTACATTTTCTCCTCCACTTCGCACGGTCTTCGGCATCCCCTGTAGTGAGATCATTGGCACGCATGTCATCCCTTACGACGTCAAGCCAGCACTTCTTGGGTCTTCCCCTCTTACCGGGACCCGGCGGGGCTGACATGGCCAGACATTTGTTACCTACGTAGCCCGGCGGTTGCCGCAAGACGTGACCATACCAACGAAGGCGACACTCTTGCAACTTGTCTGCAATGTCACGGACGTGAAGGCTGCCGCGGATGCGAGAGTTTCTTACGCGGTCCATCCCCGTGACCCCACACATCCACCGCAGCATCTTCATTTCCGTGACACGCAGCTCCTGCTTGTGTCGCTCCAATATCGGCCACGTCTCACTGCCATGTAAAAGGACAGGTCTAATAATGGTTTTGTAGACCTGTCCCTTCAACCGGATCGGCATTTTAGGGTCACAAATGACACCGGTCATCTCCCGCCATTTGGCCCACGCGGCAGCAATGCGTGACTTGACATCGCAATCGATGTCACTGGACGTGTGAAAAACAGATCCCGGGTATTTAACCTGGTCCGTGCGCTCGACCAAATCACCGCCTATGCGGACGGATGTGGGATCTGTCGAGTTTAGTGCCAAGTACTCGGTCTTCGCCACATTTAGTTTCAGACCGCCGTTCTCAAGCGTCTCCTTCCACGCCTTTACACGTCGCACCAATCTGCCCCTGTCCGCGTCTGCCAGCGCAATATCGTCAGCATACATGAGCAACCATGGAAGCTGCTCATGTGGGTTTCTGATGCTGTCCGACAATTCGTCTAATATTACACTGAACAGAAGCGGACTAAGGACCGAACCCTGGTGTACCCCGACGGTGATGGGGAAGGGTTTCGTGTCGCCAACAGCAGTCCGAACCATTGAATCGGAGTCACAGTACATATCCCGGATAGTGTCAATATAGACCTCTGGAACCCCTTTGGACCGCAGTGCCCACCAGATCATCGCACGAGGAACACAGTCGAAGGCCTTCTGCATGTCTAGAAACAAACAGTGCAGAGGCGTGTTCTTCGACCTGTATTTCCCTGCGACAACCCTCAGGGCAAAAACAGGGTCCGTGGTCCCATAACCAGGGCGAAACCCATATTGACACTCCGAGAGAGTGCACTCCTGCCGGATCCGAGAGTCTATAATCCTCTCGAAGATCTTCATGGTGTGGGACATCACCTTAATACCGCGGTAGCTCCCGCACTCCTGCACTGACCCCTTACCTTTGAAGACTGGAGTAATAATACTCAGTCTCCATTGGTTTGGGATCTGCCCGCTGAGGAGTATGCGGTTAAAAAGGTTTACTAAGATGCCCACACCACGAGGACCCATCGCCTTCCAGGCTTCGATGGGGACTCCATCGGGTCCGACAGCTTTCCGATTCTTCATGCGGCGAAGCGCAGTCAGGATTTCTGCAGGCGTTACCGGTGGCACTAGTCCCTGATTCGGAGGGAGGTCCGGAGGCTGCACCTCTTTGTGCTGTTTATTAAGCAGCTCGTGGAAGTACGAGCGCCATCTCTCCTTTACCGCGAGGTCTTCGCTTAACAGGTTGCCCTCAGGGTCTTTTACACAGCGACACTTGGATATATCCTGTGCCGCTTTGACCCTGGAGCGCGCCAGCTTATAGATGAGCTTCTGCCCCTCAGACGATTCCAGCTTATCATACAGAGGTTGTAAGTGGTCACGTCTGGCTCTGGCTACAGCTCTCTTTGTGGCGCGCTTGGCAGCCCTGTACGCGTCGCGGTCTTCAGGAGATCCGGTCGCTTGCCACTTTATAAAGAGGGCTTTCTTCTCCCTAGTATCCCTCTGGACTGCGTCGTTCCACCACCAAGTTTCCTTGTCACATTTGCGTCCACCCTTAGACTCACCGAGCAGCACCTTCGCCGCTCCAAGGATGGCCGCCTGAACTTTGTGCCAGCAATCTTGAACTGGTTCGCCTTCAGTGTCGGTGCACTTGTCACCGACCACTGAGATGAACTCCTGGGACCTAGTTTCATCAAGCAGCCACCATCTGATGCGGCGCTGGCACCGCTCGATGCGTTTGCTTTTGGGCTTCACGCAGAGGTCCATGACAAGGAGACGGTGTTGTGCAGTAAGACTCTCACCGGGTATGAACTTGCAGTTTGCCACCTTGCCGATGCTGTGTCGCCTAGTGAGTAGGAAATCGATCTGAGTTGTACGCCTCCCGCTCTTGTAGGTGATGAGATGTTCGGATTTCTTTTTGAAATACGTGTTCACAATGGCCAGATCGGCAGCCGCACACGTTCTGAGGATAGTTTCCCCTTCAGCGTTGCGGGTGCCGTATCCAAAACCACCATGAGCACTAGTAGGCACTTATCAGGTGGGTAATAATCCCATCGATAAGCACCCTCACGATCATAAGCCGGTCGCTACAGCGTTTCACCTCCAAGATGCCACTCTGCAGCCCCTCGGAGAGCACAACGGCCACCCCGTTCTCCCCACCAGGCGCACCCGCATAATACAGCTTGTAGCAGTTCTGCAAGGGCCGGGCTCTGTTGCCCTTCCACCGAGTCTCCTGCAGGAACGCCACGTCCACCTTCCGCCTGGAGAGTACTGCGGCCAACTCTACCGCACGCCCAGTCAGCGTGCCAATGTTCCAAGATGCGAAGCGGATTTGGGTTGGGGCTAACTTCTTTAGCCGTGCTGGCCCGACACACGGCAGCCCTAGCCCACTTGCTACAGGAGTCGGGCGGGGCTCCTGCGCGCCGTTTTGCGGCGGCGCCCTATCCCTAGCAGCATTCCTATAGTCCTTTTCCATTTTTGTTTCGGCGGGTGGCTTTTATGGGAGCGACGCCCTCAGACCTCCCAACCCCAGAGGGGAAAGCCAGCGCCAGAGCCTCGTCCGTTAATCAGCAGGTGCACGCACTAGCACGGGAGGTTGACTTGGGCCCCGAAGATCTTGGTGGGGCCCCTTACACCCACATGAAAAGGTAATACTATCAAATTCAATTAATAATAATAAGTCACTATGGAAAAATATAAAAGATATAACTTATACTAACAAAATAAAACATCACAACTCTGAATTGTTAAACTTAAAATCATCTCTAGAATCAGTTAATCATATTAATGAATATTTTGCTAATATTGGTACTAAATTAGCTCAAAAAATTCAGCCATGCAGCGTCATCAATAATGAGTCTAATGAAATCATTTCACAGTTAAAATCGTTTGCATTGCTTGAAACAGACCCTGATGAGGTACTGAGAACATTAGTGAGCTTGAAGCTTGACGGCGCCCCTGGTTGTGACAATATTTCAGCCAGATTTCTCAGGTATATGAGTGCTGAAGTCGTGCCTGTACTAACGCATCTGACAAATCTGTGTTTCAGTAAGGGTATTTTTCCAGACTCTCTGAAACATGCAATCATAACTCCAGTTCATAAGGGTGGCAGCAGAGACGACATCAACAATTATAGGCCAATATCCGTTTTGACCTCTATTTCTAAAATAATTGAAAAGCTTATAAATACCAGACTACTAAATTACTTAAGTACTTTCAAGATCATTTCAGAGGCTCAATTGGGCTTCAGGCAAGGTGTGTCTACCGAGGACGCAGTGACAGCTCTAAGTTCATTTATTACACAACAGCTTGAAAAGAGGAACAAATGCTTGACGGTCTTTCTCGACCTCAAAAAGGCCTTTGATACCGTCTCAAATGCTATTCTTCTAAACAAAATGGAAAAAGTTGGAATCAGGGGAATGGAACTTAGTCTTTTTAAGGATTACCTTGCATGCAGAAAACAATGAGTAAGAGTGGGTATGCACACAAGTAATAATACCGATATCACTTACGGCGTGCCCCAAGGCAGTGTCCTTGGCCCGACGCTCTTTTTGTTATATATTAACGACCTCTGCAATGTGAAGATTCAGAAGGCTAGAGTATTTTGTTACGCAGATGACACAGCGATCATTTATCATGGAAGCACTTTGAATGAAGTTAGACGGAGTGCAGAAGCTGGTATGTCCCGTATTGCAATATGGTTGAGAAACAATTTGCTAACGTTAAACACTTTTAAAACTAACTGCATGTGTTTCAGTATATATAACTCAACACAACCCACAAGTGACTTCCAAATCAGAATTCACTCATGCCATGATTTCAACAGTGGGTTGTGTAATTGTCCTAGCATAAACGAAAAAGTTTCCGAGACAAAATATCTAGGCGTGATAATCGACCAAAGACTAACTTGGTACCCTCACTTGGATCAAGTTGCAAATAGGGTTCGTAAACTGAGCGGGATTTTCAAGGTTCTAAAGCACATAGTACCGAAAACTTTAACAGACAACACCAACAAACCTCGAAACATCCTAACTAATATTTATCTGGCCCTGGTGCAATCTGTCCTATTGTATTGCATTCCTGTATGGGGTGGTGCAGCCAAAACAAAATTCATACAAGTGGAACGTGCTCAACGCTCCATACTGAAGGTCATGTATTTTAAGGATCACTTGTTCCCAACTTTGAGTCTATATCAAATAAGCGGTGTACTAACAGTTAGAAAATTGTTATTCACCCAAATTGTACTAAAAATGCACAAAAAAATACCATATGATGCGAGCAAACTCATTACTAAAAGAAGGAAAAACAATGTAGCACAGATCACAAAAACAAACACTACATTTGCAAGTATACAATTTGAAAAATGATCTGCACTGTTGTATAATAGAATAAATAAAGATCTCAGCATATATAAAAAAACCATATCATGAATATAGAAAACAAATAATCGAATGGCTAAGTCCTCTATATATATACTGAGGCAATGTTACTGATTACTACATAAAGTAATATACACAAACAGATTCACAAGCTTTCACTTGGACTCACACACACGCACTCTCTCACACACAGACACACACACACACACACACACACACATATCCACACACGAAATATTGGTGCTTACGGGATGAACATTTAATGGAACGTAATTTTAAAACTAGGTTAATTTTAGTGCTATGGAAGGGCGAAGTCTCTTAACACAAGCGTTCCTCGCTTAAAAGGAGTCTTCAAACACAACTTTTGTAAACAATCTTTTGACACAATAAATAAATTATTAAATTAAAATATTAAATTATTAAAACGGTTAATGTTCGAAAATGTGCATTAGTGAAATATTGCAGTGAATAGCGGTGTTTTTTTGTGTTAGTGCCAAATCTCCATAGTAAGCTCTAGTAAAGGGTCTATTGCTTTACTACTTCAAGGACCTAGGACTGAGTACTCGACATCGACAGAGGACTAGACACTAGACATGACTAAAATTAAATAATAAGAAAATATAAACACTAAAAGACAAGGCTCTATGGTCTAAGTTTCCTTTGCCTGTCCAAGAAGGGCTAAGAAAACTAACAACAGTCAACCAACCGTAGACAGCGAATACCTACTAGTATTCTCTGTCTATGCAACTAACCAATCAAAGAATATTATACCACGTGAAGTTCTTGCTAATCAAAATTATGTAGGTACATCACTGTAGCTGTCACTGTCACGTCGACGGGCAACGATTTTTATTGTGATTTTGCATTTGCTTATTTGCTAATTGTGAACGTGAAGGAAGGAGTTTACGCCTGTCTCAGCAAAATGGCTGACGCGTCTTCACCGACGGTCTGTGCTAAAAAAATACCCGATAATTTATACGCGGTGTGCTTGACGAATTTAGTGAACTATTTGCATAAATCTAAGTGTGAGCGAAATGTTTTACGCGGACTACCAGACAGCATTCTTATGGATGTATATTACAAGGTAAGATTACGACTTTTTCTTTTGCTCTTATCAAGAAAAAAACGGTATGACTATACTAATGTTGCCTGATATTGTTCTGGCTGGTGATCTATCGTTATCATGTTGTGGTAGCGCTAGAGGTGGAGTTTAGATATTTTGGTTCGCTTTAGCGATGTGACCGTGAACGTAAGCAGTGATGGGTATTGTTGGAATTAAATACTTTCACTGGTACGCGCCGCATGTTTCAGTTCTGCACACACACACAATACATTATATATAATATATATATATATACATGATTCATGGTCCACTCTTTGTTACGAAACGCACGAACCTTTACATCTATTAAGTGTTTCAATATCAATCCGGCTACCATTGTATGTTAAATGTCCCATTAAACTTCCATTTGATGTGTAATAAAAGTTTCCTTATAGCAATCTCAAGGAGCCACATTCCCTTATTATTGATAGTATAGTGCAACACATTCTCTATTCACTTTAAATTCCTTGCTGATATTAATATACTATTTTATATCTATATTTATATTATATACTATTTTTATATCCTATAACAGTAGAGACTATTATAAAATAATATTTGCATTTATAATACTTTGATGTCATTATATGCAACTTAACTAAATGATCCAGTATGAAAAGTTATAATAGTTGAGCATATATTTAGAATGTGAGCTTGTTACTTTCTATTAAAGAAGTATTTACATAATTATGATAGGAAGAGCCCCAATCCTATTAGGATTAATGTGATTGTTTAATTGTTGGGCCACTTCATGTTGCAAAAAAAAACAATGTATAACAGATGATATAATAGTGATAGTTGTTTCTATTATTGCCATTGTCGAGAGTGACTACTGTGACTACCGTCTGACCTATCACCATATGCGTGTCTATGTCATTGTTTGTCCATTTGTCAACCGGCATACCATAGAGAAGATGAGGTTGCTTGGACATCGAAGATCTTGGTGGTTTCCCTAATGCCTACTTCTCTCACACATTCACATAATGCAATTTCGAGTTGGATGTAAATGGATTTTTGTATGATATTTACTAGATACTTCATCTTTGGTGCATCTAAAGTAGTTGATGCACATACTGTAGGTTGGTATACCACCATTCCATCTGTATCCCACTAATCAGAGTTGAACTATATCAAGTCCTGACTATTTGTGGCATGGTTATTTACAAGCATTTCCATGCTTTTCATATTTGTGACATTGTTATGTACAAGCGCAAATAGGAAAAGCATGGAAATCCTTGTACATGTTTCCATGCTTTTCATATTTGTGACGTTGTTATTTACAAGCGTTTCCATGCCAGTCAGTAATATGGTGGTTAAAAAATCTGTGGAATATTTTGGATAGTGGTCCCTGTCTGTTTCAAAACGGCTAAAGGGCCTTATCTATTACAAGGCACTAAATATAACATCTTAATAATTGGTTATATGTATAACGTGAAAGTTTGTATGGATGTTTGTTACTCTTTCAAGTAAAAACTACTGAATGGATTTTAATGAAACTTTACAATAATATAGCTTATACATCAGAATAACACATAACAAGTTCCTGTGGTAAACGGAAATGGGAAAACTTCTCTACTCGGGTGAAGCCGCGGGCGTCAACTAGTATGAAATAATGTAGTAAGTATACCTCTATGTACCCAGGAAAAAAAAATTAAGACCTGCTTTAGGTATCTGCTCAGGTATGTAGCAGCTTACAATTATGATTTTATTTTACAACAACAATATAACTGACTAATCTATACTAATTTTATAAAGCTGAAGAGTTTGTTTGTTTGGTTGAACGCGCTAATCTCAGGAACTACTGGTCGGATTTGAAAAATTCTTTTTGTGTTAGATAGCCCATTTATTGAGGAAGGCTATAGGCTATATATCATTACGCTACTACACTGGGGAGCAGAGCAGTAGTCATAAATGTTGACAAATCCGGCAAATTTTTATGCATCATTGTAGAATTTATAAGCGACGGGATTAAATAGGTGCGACAGGAGGTCGAAATATTCCACGGGCGCACGTCATCAGATTATAAAATGAGTTTTCCAGATTGTATAACTGATAAAAAGCAAGTAAAAAAATTTATTTCTTATAATAGCATTAATAGGTAATCCTTAATTATGAGAATGTTACATGAGATTCACAACACTTTATCTTGGTCTATTGTCGGGTGTATTGTCTCGGGTGAATTATAAGAATCTTGTTTTGAGCAGTGGCACCATAGCTTGAATTTGATTTGCTTTTTAAGTTTGAAAGTAGACTTAATGGATGGAGATATGTTCAGGTATTTAAAACATCAGCCAATTGGTAGAAGCACGGCAAGGCACTAATTGCCCACAATGCAAGGAAGAAGAGGAGTCCACTCTTCTTCCTTGCATTGTGGGCAGTTAGTGCAATTACACATACTTTATATATTACTTGGGATCTTTTTTATCGGTACACCATCTGCCCACTTGCCAATCTACCTAGGCCTAGTCTCAACTATCAACAATTATCTTTTGATAGCATACTAGGTTGCCTGGCCATCGGCATCGAGCTATTAAATCCCATGGTACTCTTTCACTGGTCATCATTACGACTAGACGTAATAATGACCAGTGAAAGAGTACCCTGGGATTTAATAGCCTCGATGCCGATATACCATATAGTAGCAGAACACAGACGAAGGTTTTTATTCGATATACTTGGATAATGCCGCTATCTAACAGTGGTTATCGATAAATCCGATGTAACGGTAGTAGTTTTATTGACATGACAACTACACAATGACTGTGCCTACAACTTGTGTACACAAAATGTGTTAGGATAGAATGGCTGTATTTTATACCTACGCTTTTTATGTGACTTTTTCTTTTTTTTTGTAGAACATACATACATATCATCACGCCTGTTTCCCGTTGGGGTAGGCAGAAACTATGGATTTCCACTTACTACGATCCTGGCATACAACTTTCGCTTCTCCTACTTTCATAAGTGTTTTCATACACGCTCGCCGGTTTAGGGTACTCTTGACCTGGCCTTTTTCCAAAAGGTCATAACCAATCTAGGATTACTGTTGTAAACTGCAACATGTAGTGGGTTCGTTTCTTTCGTTTCGTTGTCATTATTTTATTTTCTGATACTTAATTACTTCAATTCTGTTAAAACTTCAATTTCAATTGAACTTCTAGCTTTGGTAGAGTGGCAGATTTTAGAAATCTCCATTTCCGATTTCCATGGAAATCGGACTACCTACTAAACCACCACATTGTTACGTATCGTATATTTATTTTATATAAATATTGCTGGACGGGGCACCATGGCCACTCCAGCCGTAATCGCGCATGATAGATCAAAGCGGCGCCCTCAAACCAGGCGGCGGGGATAAAGCGACGCACCTGTAGTGTTGACGCACGTTGGCAAACTTGCCTGATTAGATACATTCAAACCAACAATGCCGCAAACACTTTCGGTCTTTCGCTTCTACCAGTGAGACCGGGAGCGCCGCACTTTGGAAGGCCCGCCATACCACGATGTTCTCATGCAATGGGGTCAGCTGCCAGCAATTTGTACGATGATTTACAAGGGCAGTGTTAACTTTTACAACTGATGCAAAACGAGGTGTGGTATAAGTTTGACGTCGATGTCGGTGCGTGTGTGTCTGTCTGTGGCATTTTAGCTCTCTAACGAATTGACCGCCTTTTTTGAAGCGCTCGTGGCCCCGCGGTCTCAGTGTTCTGTAAACGATCACTGAGTTACGCAACTTTCACTATGGCTGGTCCTCGGATGGGTGACCACTTTGTGGCATTTACATTTGCGAGCGTTTCCGTGCTTCGGAAGGCACGTTAAGCCGTTGGTCCCGGTTGCCAGTAAAATGGCAGTCGTTAAGCCTGGTTGAAGGGCTTGAAAAAGTTCAACAGCAGGTAGCCACAACCTGCGTCTGTCTATTTCAACACGGCAATGGGCTCACCACCTATTACGTGGGACAGGAATCCACACGGTGAAAAGTGGGCATATAATATGCCTCTGCCACCCCTTCGGGGATAAGGCGTGATGTATATTTATTTAACCAATTGACCGATTTGGATGCGATTTTTTCATTTGAAAGCTAATGCGGTGGTTCTTAGCTATGTTAACTTAAATCTTAACCACTAGCTCAATGCCCATACAGGGCAGATTGCAATATCGAAGAAAGTTTAAAAAGAAACTGTAGCAAGTGACTTACACTAAACTGATATTTACTATTTACTACAAAATGAAATGCATAATAACGAATGTTGCGTGTCGCCGCCATATTGAACGGGAAATTTCCTTGTTGTTTGTTAATTTCCTCTTTATAAACGCAAAAGTATTTTATTGTTTCTATTTATATACATTATTGTTTTTTTTTTGTAAAACTAATGAAATAGGAAACGTCAGTTATCAATCCAATGTCAGGCAATGCGCTTGAATTGAAATTGATTATTGTCGAATGAAAATTGATGATTATTCGCATGCTTTATTTACGACTGCGAACGATAGCGTTTTAACAGTTAGGTCCTCGCGCATCGTCGTCCATCGTTTGGCTGTTTTGAAATTTGACACAATTCTTAAACAAGGGTTGTGTGTGTCAGTTTACGAGCCTTCTGTTCTTTGGAGGCACGTTAAGCCTTTGGTCCTAGGCCTTCTGGGCGACTTGAGATTCAATAGCACCTGTCCATCTCAACACGGCAATAGGCTCACCACATGTTACGTTGAAGAAAAATCTAATTGTGAAATGTGAGCGTATATTCATATAGCATACCCTGTCGGCGATTAAGCCGTGTCTATATGTAGGTATGTAAACAGAGATTTGAAATAATCTGAATCAATAGTAACTCGTCATAAACAAACAGATGACTTTATTCAGTGTTCAGGGTTAGTGAACTTTTGTTTTGCAACTAAGTTCATAGACTTTTTAACTTGATTGTTCTGTTATTTTAAGAGTTAAACAAAGACTACATGCAATACTAAAAATTAACATAATATTATCATCACGCTTGGATGTTGTTGAAGGCACAGGTAGAGACGGGCTATCATAATGTGGTTGTGTAGATAAAGACCGAGCATTTCCTATATTTTTTTATACCACTAAGGTGGCAGACCAGTTTACGGCCCACCTCATGGAAAGTGGTTACCGTAGCCTATGGACGTTTGCAACACCAGAGGTGCAGCACTTGCGCTGCCGACCCTATAATTACAAAAATAAAGGGTTTCTCTTGTAACGTATTTTGGATTTGGAGCTTTAGGTCCACTTTAATTGACTGCTAAAACTGCCACCTGACCTCCTAACGCCATAAGGGCTCCTGTAGTTACTTTCTCTATGGTCAGCAAGTACACCGTAAGAAGGTTAGGTTGCTTAAGCCCTGAAGATATTGGTGGCGTCTCCTACCCCGCGCCTGGAGCATACCTAAATATACAAGATTTATCTAAGTCTCAAGCCCTAGTCCCACAGGACTGTGTTCTTTGCTACTCATTCGCTAATCTACAGGGTTACTGGAGCATGTCCGACATCGTGAATCATGGGGCCGTGTCAGCTATTTCAATCGTCTCGAAATCGTCGCTCAATAGAAAGCCACCGGTACAATTTTGACAGTTTTTCGTAGTCTACTACTAGTATTACAATCGTACTCCAACAGACTTCTATGGGTCGGCATATAACATTCTACTAACACGTACTGCGCCAGTGGCCGCTAGTCAGTTGCATTTTCGATAGTCCACTAACATTTTGACAGCTGAAAACAGCGATTCTGGATCTAGTCTACGGCTTGTCAATAGTAGACTCGGCCCCCTGGTAGGCAGCCAATCCCTCGACCCGCCACATGTACGGCCGATATAAACTAAACTGTCTCACGTGCCTATTTCGGCTAGTTTTGAACCTAACTGGAGATTTTTTTAAAGGAGCGGCAATCATAGTAAGGCAATGGTTCTTCTTCTTGGAGTGCCTCTCCACTACTGGAGGTTGGCCGTCAGCTCTGCGTATCACTTCTTATCTCCTGCGAGGCGAAAAAATTCCTCTACGTTGGTGATACCGGTCCATTGCCTGATGTTGCGGAGCCAGCATAGCTTTCTTCTTCCGACGCGTCTTTTCCCCTCAATTCAAACAATTCTGACTCTAAGCTTAATGTCTAGTTTTTTGTTCCAAGTACCTTTTCATTTTGTTGAATGACCCACGAGCTATTTCAATCCGGGTCTTAATCTCATTGTCAGACTCCCATTTTTCATTAACCCATGTGCCTAGGTATTTGTATTTTTGAACTCTTTCTAGTGGTGTTCCGGCAATCTTTAAGCACGGGTTAAGAGTTGGATCTCGCGATATCACCATGAATTTGGTCTTCGGTATGTTCATGGAAAGACCAGCCTTTGAACTGCATTTATTAACGACATTCACTATATTTTATAGATCTTCTGGTGTGGATGCAATTAGAGCTGTGTCATCGGCATATCTCAGGTTGTTAATTACTTGACCATTGATTACGACACCCCACTCTCGATGCTCCAATGCTCCTGAGATAATTGCTTCGGAATATACGTTAAATAGCAGCGGTGACAATATGCAACCCTGTCGCACACTTCGACATATAGCAACTTCGTCAGTCTCTTCTCCGTCGACTTTTACTGTACCTGTCTAATGCCAATAAAGATTTTGTATAATTCGCACATCCTTGCCGTCAAGTCCAAAGTCCAGTAATTGCTGCAAAAGTACCTCGTGTCGAACACGGTCAAAAGCTTTTTCATAATCTATGAAGCATATGAAGATATCTTTTTGCATATCTCTGCACTTCTGAACAAGAACATTTAATGCGAATAATGCTTCTCTCGTACCAACGCCTGATCTGAAGCCAAACTGATTTTCACCTAATTGTTCATCACATTTCACTCTAATTCTCTCATGAATAATAGAAAGGAACAACTTTAAAACGTGACTCATGAGACTTATGGTTCGGTAATCTCTTGGCTGTGGGCTTTTTTGGAAGAGTTACAAAGGTCGACTTCAACCACTCCTTTGGTATATCTCCTGAGCTATATACCCTGTTAAATAAATTTGTTAGGGAATCTAAAAGATGTTCTTCAATAAGTTTAAGGATTTCTATCTGAATGTTGTCGGGTCCAGGTGCTTTCCCAGGTTTTGCTTTTTTAAGAGCTTGAATAACTTCAGATCTGATAATAGGAAGACCTGTATCATCTGCGATGTGAATGGTATTTACTATCCCTATTACTATCCCCAAACATACTTTCGATGTAAAATTTCCATGCTATCTTTATTGATTCTACATCTGAGAGCAATCTTCCACTGTCATCAACTATCAGGTGTTGTTTAGGTCGTTTTAACAGTTCAGTCATATCCTTAATTTCTTTATGGAGATTAAAGTTGTCAAATTTCTGGCATAATATTTCCATTCTTTCACATTTGGTTTCATAGAATTTTGCACGCGTTTTTCGAATCTTCCTCCGAATCTCTTCATCTATCTTTTTATATTGTTCGGGGTCAGTTTGTTTATGTAAACGACGCTCTTCCATAAGTTCTAAAATGGTGTCTGTGATCCATGGTTCTTTTTTTTCTGAAGGATACAAGATTGTCTTGTTTATTGTATCGATAGTTCTGTTAAGATTTCCTACAGTTTGCTCGACAGATGCTGACTCCAAATTCTCTTGCGCCCATGTGTTAATTGCATTATACACCTGAGGTCTTATTGATGGATCCTTTATCTTTAGGATGTCAACCTTAGGTTTCATTGCCCGTTTTATCTTTTTAAGCTGACATTCTATCTTGACCACTACTGGGTTATGGTCTGAATTTATATCAGCACCCGGGTATGTTTGAGCTGATTTAACGCAATTGCGATATCTCTGGTTCACCATAATGATGAAAGGCAATGGTTAAACAAATAGAATTATTGACGCTCATTTTACTGCTTCATGTAAAAGGACTACCGTATGGTACGAAACTACTCAGGCTACCCCGAAAAAATTCGGTACAGCTGTTTAGTTTAGCAAGACATGAGCTTCAGATATGGGTTCGAACGGACCCCATATCCATTTTAGACGTATTTATGATGACTACTCTGCTCCATTGGGCAGTAAAGTAATTATTAAATTAAAAAAGTGCTGAGTTATGCAAAATAGTTTATAAATTGCATTAGTAGCATCATAGGAATCGTAAAAAAAGGGAAATGCCATGCGGGATCGTTTGTATGTCACCGCAAAATGCGACGTGCTCAAGATTATTTGCAAACGGCGCGTCGGACAATGAGTGTTTTTCTCGATCCCCATCGCGAAGTTTGTTTAAAATATAGCGTTTTCATGTAAAAACTGAATACAAAACCTTCGTAAGCCATGCTAATACCTATGGTATGCTAATCCAGGACTAATGAGGGTTTCATCATATTTGAGAAATAATTGATTGTTGCGCATGTCGGGGCGAAACACAAAATATTGTTGTGCATGTCGGGGCGAATACCACTTTCCATCAGGTTGGCCGTACGCTTGTCTGCCAACTCAGTGGTATAAAAAAAATGTTGTCACATGTAATTTTGCCTGTTTTTACGATTTCTATGAGTAGTAGCACCAATCAAACAGACAAATTCTTCATTTTTATAATATTTGCAGATTACATATTTATATCACTTAACATTATCTACAGAAGTCGTTGACCAGGACCAGCTAAAACATCACGCGTTGGTAGTTACGTTCGTAAGTTACTAGAAAAACACTTTATAATACATCCCTTTTGGGTACAACGTGCTGGGAATTTTCCCTTAGGATCATCAAATAGATTATGGGCGACAAATTATGGTATTGTTAATGGTCTTTTGGCAAAACTGCGATCTCGACTGTGAGTATCAAGGGGTATCTGTGGCATCAAGTGATTGCGTGTATATAACGAACCTAATGACATTATTTTTGTCCTGTATTTTCATACTTAAAGTTTACTCTGTCTCTTTCGTTGTCGCGCCTCTTTTCTGCTACTTATACGTCTGCTAGTATTCAAAGATTGGTTCATAAAAAAATTTTGAAAATTTGTGTGAAAAAATGATATAGATATAATCTAAGGATATTTTTTTATTGGCAAAAATTCTAGTCGTTTCATTAATCAGAGTCGCGGCCAAGGATATCTTGATATTTGTATGTCTTATGACGTCAATGTTTGACGGCCTGAGTGACGTTGTGTATGCGACTGACGTGCTAGACTAGTTCGAATATCGGAATATCGGGACAAATATTTGTGTGATCCGCAATTTCTGGATTTGGGTATCTTCTACTACACTTAAACTTAAAAACTTAACTATCTTCACGCTGTATCCCTGACGGGGTAGTCAGAGAGAACAGATCGCCAGGCTTCGCGATCCATGCATACTTCTTTCGCTTCTTCGAGATTCATCAATCGCTTCATACACGCACGTCTGGGTATCCGAGTACTTTTGACCTTTCCGTTTTTGAGCAATCTGCTTTTTTCTCTACACTATCTCTATCTATATCTATATCTGATTTCTACTACACTAATATTATAAACAGGCTATAAAGCTATATATCATCACGCTACTACCAAGGAGAGCAGTAATCATAAATGTAATCAAATCCGACATATATACATATACATCATAGTAAAATGTATAAACAACGGAATTAATATAAGTTGGTTTAGAAATAATAATAAGTGTTTGTACCCAATACAGCTGCCCCCCCCCCCCCCCCCCCCCCGGATTTGATTTCGTCTCCTACTTTTGGCGATAAATTAGAAAATTAACTTTTTGCCATTTAAAATATCTACACTATACATATTTTAAAAATCGTGAGGCACGCCGCTTCTACCTGTGCGTTAAGCCGGACTTGAAACGACTAAAAAAACACACGGTCTCTACCTATCAGTTTAACACCGCGCGCCCCCAGTAACTCCTCGCAAATCCTCCCTGGGTTCCCGGTAGACTTTGGCTACCATCGCGGCCTCTCCTAATGGTTTCGGCGTTGTACAGCATTTTTGGAGTTTAGTTTGAATCCCGCTTTTTGAGGCGGTGAGGCGAGCGAGAAATTATAAGGTCAAGCCGCCGTATTGGGCCTGCTTCTGTAAAAACAGTGGGTCATCCAGCGTACTTCAAACGTAGTTATTTAAGAAATTATATTAAATATACCTATTTCAATTTTATATGTATTTCTTATTTATTTAACACGGCAATGGGCTCACCACCTATTACGTGGGACAGGAATCCACACGGTGAAAAGGGGGCATATAATATGCCTCTGCCACCCCTTCGGGGATAAGGCGTGATGGATAATTATTTTTTTATATTTTTATTTATTAGTGGACGCACAGCGGTTTAAATTAAAGAACTGGAAAAAATGTAGCCCAAGTTACTTCTTATAGAAATTATAAAAATTATATAATATAATTATAATTATAAAATAAATTTTATATCAAAATCCCCCTAAGCCAAAATATACTTGTACCCAAACATGATATGTCTGCTATGAGTTTTTGAAGAGTCGAGTTCTCTGGAGACAATTCTTGTTGCAACATCAGGTCGAATTTATCAATTAATTGTCATTTAACGATTATACTGGCACGTGTTAAGCACTTAACCGAGAGTAATCATACGCCAAAAATGCCTTACATAATTTTGAAAAATAGCTGATTCTCTTACACTGCTGGACCCGATATTAACCATTAATAGCTAAGAACCACCACCAAGAAAAGAGATTTCAAATGAAAAAAGCATTGAAATCAGTTACGATGCCACAGACAGACACACTCGCACACCGAAATCTACGTCAAACATATAACACCCCTCTTTTTGCGTCAGCGGTTAAAAACAAGTAGATTTTGCCCAGATTCTGGGTACGCCCATAAGTGTTTATTACTTGTTTAGATCCCATAGCAGAAACTATTAGCTTAATTTGAGAAATACAGTGCTGTGTAAAAATCAGGTATATTAATAGTTAATATGTCCAGATATACTGTTTAAGACATAAGTATATTGTAAATTCTAATATAATAAAATCCTCGGTACTCCGTTCGCGAAATTAATAGGAGACATTGCAAATTCTCATGCGTTTGCGCAGCTTGATCGAAAGTGATCGCCACTCAGAATACTTATTGATTTCCATGTAACTAACGTTGTAATTTCTCTGATGGAAATTCACTTATATCAATAATCCTTTGCTTAAGTAAATGTAAGTGATGTATCTATCACATTAGTGTTGTGAAGTGACACTCGCTTGAGAATGTTCGAGATCTTGTCAATGATCTTGTCGTTTTTCCGCTTTTGTATTTGATTGATTCAAGCTAATCTAATTATGACGTAGCTAATTCTAAGTATGTTTATGGGCAGACTGTTCATACTAAATACTTTGTACTAGCCTTTCACACAGTTTCTGCAATAAATATCTTGACATTTGTCTTAGGGTATATTTAGAGCCACCACACACTGGCTTCTTTTAGTTTCTGCAACCCGCGACTTTGAGACTGTCGATACTGCGTCGCGCTTGGTCGCTGCATCTGGCTTTTACAAAGCTACTCAGTCACCGGTTGCGGATACTAGGCCCTTAGAGTCTTCTTCTTCTGAGTGCATTCCCAGTTGCTGTTAATCTCTACCAGGATAATGGAGCCTGGAGTTTACTTTTTTATGGCTGCTAGTAACAATAACGTTTGATTTTCGTCCTTCTTGACAGCAACTGCCGTCATATCTTCCAACATCGTAAGAGTCGTTGCCTCATTGGTTAGTTAGCAGGTGCACCCCTTACACCAAAAACAATTACCACACTGAGTACATGTAATACAGCTTCTATGTGACTTTGATTCCAGTAATGCATATAGCAGAAATGTCTAAAAGCACGAAAATTCACACCAGATGCTATGAGATTCGCATAGTAAAATACTCTCGATGACGAAACTGTTTAACATACTCTACTGCTAACGTATAGCACGTGCAAGGGGATCCTATCAATATGTTTCTTTTTGTGAGCCATTTCAACGTCACCTATAAATAGTGCAATTGCTGACCGACGAGTTGCACAAATATTTGTATGATCCAACAATGTTTGTTTCGGAGTTTGGGATACTTATCACATTATACATACATACAAATTGTCACGCCTTTATCCCCGAAGGGGTAGGCAAAGGCATATATATTTCACCGTATGCATTTTTTGCCCACGTAACAGGTGGTGAGCCCATTGCCGTGTTGAAATGGACAGGCGCAGGCTGTGGCGACCTGCTGTTGAAATTTTTCAAGCTGCCCATAAGGCCCTTAACCAGGCTTAACGACTGCCATTTTACTGGCAACCGGGACCAACGGCTTAACGTGCCTTCCGAAGCACGGAAACACTGGCAAATGTAAATTCCACAAAGTGGTCAGCCATCCAAGGACCACCTATAGCGAATGTTGCTTAACGCAGTGTTCGTTAACAGAACACTGAGTCAACGGGGCCACGAGCGCTTCATATTTAAAACGAACACATTATACGTTGTAAACATTTAGAAATATTAGTATGTTTATCAGTTTTAGCTTGTTATGGGCTGAATGGCGCTTTTTCGGCTTGGCTTAATTATTATCGGTACTTGAACTATATTATTGTTAAAATGGCTGATGCAAGTACAACGACTTGTCTGAATGCCAAATATGTTGAAATGTGAGGCACGATATTGATAGCAAACTCTCTAAAATTTGCTAACAAACAAGTTTGGCGGTTTGCATTCGGCTTTCACTAGCTGGACCGTGTTTGCTAACAAAATATTTACTTTGATGATTACTGCGGACCGGTTAATTGAATTTGCAACATTTTTCACAGCCAGTACATGTATTTCAAACAAAATCTATTGCAGCAATTTCAGAACGACTGAATCTATTTGGTTAATTCTTTTTTGTTGTATTTGTAATTGGCATGACAGGATTTGTATTAAAAATGATGAAAGTAATGCGAAAAAACTTGGGTACGTGTCAAAAATATATTAATTCCAGTTCTATAACAAACTGAAACTAAGTTTATGTCTCATATTCTTCTCGGAAATTCCTTTTTATTCATATTATAACATGGTCATTATAACATATCTTGGTCATTTTTCACAAAGAGTGCCTATCTTGCCTTACTGTGTTACCTCCGCAACAGGACAGCGAAGTGCCCAAATGCCAAATACATACTGTTACAGCCGAAAAAAGCAGCCATCTTTTGGTTTGAAGATGTCACTTAGCTATGTTGCTAGTATGACTAACCATTTATTTCAGCCCAACAAAACATGGATTCAAAATATCACCTGTAAGAGCATAGTCAAAAAATCTTGTAAGACTCGCAGGTACAGGAGTATGTGCAGCATAATAGCGCATTTAAAATACACATAGCATTTTTGCCGCTTACTGATTCAAAGTCAAGGAGATTTTAAAATAGTAAAATATCAAATCATGTAGAAAGTATCCGTTAATTCTCAGATAAATTGTCTTTGGTACGTGTATTCGTGTCGTATCTGACAGGCAGTAAATCTTCGTTTGGAGAATAGAAGAGTGTAGTTAACAGTGGCCGTGTGGAATATAAAAGCATGACGTCATATTTTCCTAAAATTTTGGTCTTGATTTTTAGGAATATCTATAAATATAAAAATGAATCCTTATTTCCCTTGGTCCCGCCATCTAACGTGAACGGCTGGACCGATTTGAAAAAATCTTTTTGTATTGGATAGCCCATTTATTGAGAAAGGTTCTAAGCTATATATCATCACGCCACAACACATGAGAGCGGAGCAGTAATCATAAAAGTCAACAAATAGGGGAAACAATCATACATTTTTGGATAAGTAATAAACGACGGGATGAAATGGGTGCCATGGGGTTGGAAGTATGTCACGGACGAAGCCGGGCAGGTCAGCTAGTAACTAATAATTTTCCATACACATGTTCTCCTTCGACAAGTCAAGTCATTATCTCTTACCCTTCCTGCTCAGACTCGGTGGATCACTCTTGTTTCCGCAAAATGTGATCATATGAGTGGTGGTAACTCTACTGCAGTATGTCGATTCTGAATAATTGACAGTTACCAACATACATACATACATATTGTCACGCCTTTATCCCTGAAGTGGTAGGCAGAGGCATATTAAACGCCCTCATTTCACCGTATTCATTTTTGTCCCACGTAACAGGTGGTGAGTTGCCATTGCCGTGTTGAAATGAACAGGCGCAGGCTGTGGTGACCTGCTCTTGAAATTGTTTAAGCCGCCCATAAGGCCTTCAACTTAGCTTAAAGACTGCCATTTTATTGGCAACCGGGACCAACAGCTTAACGTGCCTTGCGAAGCACGGAACTGGGGTGGGTCTAAAGAGCCGGATAAATTTAATAAAATAAAATGTGTCTATTTTAGATGTTAAATTTGAAAGAAAATTTGTACCCGTTGCCTTTTTAGTGAGGTGGTAACAAGAAGGCTAAAATGTCTGATGTGCTAGACACTAATTAGCACGACCAATTAAAGTCCTGGTAGTCTCGGATTTTAACAACATGCACAGCATTCGTTTTTATTAACCGAATAACTTAATGTAGGTCGATAACAAGCACTTTACAAATCAATAAACGACGTGATTAAATTGGTGCGACGGGAGGTCGAAATATTCCACGGGCGAAGCTGTCTAGTCGATTATAAGCCTGTAAGCCCAAGCCTGTTTGGTATTGGCGTACTCGGTTTGAGTCGATATTATGACTTTGCGATGTAGTCGTATACGAAATCATCACTGCGGCTGCGTTGACCCATAATTGTGCCAGTAAGATCTTTATGAGTTTTGTTTAATTTTCCTTAATGCACTGTCTACAATGAGCTCACAACTGCAAAAATTAATGTAAATACTTGATGAGTAGTTCATAATCTCCAAAATTAGCTTTTGAAAGGAATTTGCCTTGTAGAATATAAAGTTCTATCGATTATCTCATTTACAACCCAAATCTTTGATATTTTTAAGGGAGCAACTGTTGTGGTTCTCTGGGCATCGTAGGCCTTACTGGAGACCTCTTAAGGCCTCGTCCGTCAATTACAATTCGTTTAGCAGATGAGGTTGGCTAGGGCTCGGTATGTTTGTCGAGGCCTTTACACCTAAATTCATATTTATAAATAGTCAAAGTGCCCTCTATATCCAGTTGTATGACTTCTTTGTGTTTGTAGAAGTGTTTCTCGTCTCGATCTAAACAATAATTTCCAAAATGGTCTCCTGTTTTAATTTTATACATGTAAGAATAATCTATCTAAGTATGTCACTCACACACGTATCATCGTCCAGCCGATATCCTTACTCCTAGAAACTTAATTTTTTTAGAGTAACCTACCCTTATAATGGTCTACATTATATGGGTAGTTTTAACCACACTAAAAAAAGGGGTATCAAAGTTCAAAATTGAATAGGTAAATTACAAGCGGCCGGAACCTTATAGGCCATAGATCTATACAAATATTATAAAGCTGAAGAGTTTGTTTGGTAGAACGCGCTAATCTCAGGAACTACTGGTCGGATTTGAAAATTATTATTGTGTTAGATAGCCCATTTATCGAGGAAGGCTATATGTCATCACGCTACTACCATGGAAAGCGGAGCAGTAGTCATATATGTCAACAAATCGGGCAAATTTTCATGCATTATTGTAGAATTTATAAACGACGAAATAAAATAGGTGCGACGGGAGATCGAAATATGTCACGGGTGAAGCCGAGGGGCTCACCTAGTGAAATATTATTATAATGTATTCAAATCCAACAAACAGTGTTTAAGAATAAACAGGTTTGTAATAAAACAATTTTACTGTTATGCCTATAATGGGCTACAGGCTACAGGCCTTTAATTCGCCATGATGTTATTCAGAATCGGAGGAATTTCGATATCACCTGGAGTCCATCGACTTTAAATATTAATGGCTGTCAGAGCAAATTGCTGCGGTGATTACATTAACATATACTTGCATGAAGTAAGCTTTATAGACTGTTCTTTTTTGTTAAAGTGAAAAATAACAACTTTGTTCGAAACGGGGATTGAACCCGTGACCTTTGCCTAACCAGGGAAATGTTCTAGCCACTGAACTACCCAAACCGTGCCGAAACAAGTTGAATTTCTTCACTATACGAGGGTGGGTCCAAAAGTTCGCGGAATGGAGGGTAAAAAGTAAAAAATAAAACACAAAATTCTCAATGTATTCCCCCTTAACTCTAATACATTAATAGACCTATCAATTAATTTATTAATACCTTCGAAAAAAAATGATTTCTCTTTGTCGTCAAAATAGGCCAAAATTGCGCTCTTCACTTCTTCATCGCTGGAAAATTTCTTCCCTTGAAGCTCTTTTTACATTTTTGGGAACAAATAATAATCACTTGGGGCTAAATATGGGCTATAGGAAGGATGTTCCAAGATTTCGAAGCCCACTCTTTGAACAGCAGCCATCGCAACTTGCGCCTTGTGCACGGGTGCCTTGTCGTGCAAAAGGAGCACATTTTGAGTCAATTTTCCCCGTCTTTTTTCTCTCACAGCATCTCGCAGACGTTCTAATAGTGCAGCGTAGTACTCTCCAGTGATAGAGACACCCTTTTCTTTATAATCAATAAGGAGGATTCCCTCTGAATCCCAGAAAACAGTAGCCATGAGATTTCCAGCCGACGGAGACACTTCGAATTTCTTCGGAGGTGGTGTGCCCTTTTTGTGCCACTGCATGGAGTCTTGTTTGGACTCAGGCTCATAATGATGAACCCAAGTTTCATCTCCAGTCACAATTCGGTTCAAAACTTCATCCTTTTGTTTACCACAGAGCGCTAAAAACTCGCGACAACACTCAAGTCGCCGCTGCTTCTGGTGTGGCGTGAGCATTCTCGGCACCCATCTTGCACACACCTTTGACATGCCAAGATGGTCGTGTAGGATGTTCAAAATGGTTGTAGCTGATACTCCAATCATTTCTGCAAGCTGTTTCTTCTTTAAACGGGCATCTTCCAATTTGATTTTTTCAAGTTTTTCGACGTTTTCTGCCGTGGTTGCCTCGACAGGCCGCCCTGGCCTCGGATCATCTTCAATCGAATCCCTGCCTTGCTTAAACAGGTTGTGCCACTTGTAAACCATGGTTTTACAAGGGCAAGAGTCCCCGTAAACAGAAGACATCTGTTCCAAAATAGTCTGGGGAGGTTTTCCTTGTTTGGTAAGGAACTTGATGACTACGCGAAACTCAATTTTCTCCATGTTGCAAATTTTCTTCCAGATTGACTTGTTGATTATGTGTAGCTCAAGTAATTCTGACCCAATTCTTTTTTAAATTAATATTAAACTCTCTAGTCACAACTAGTGCAGGTAGTAAAAGGTCACCTTTCCCCCCTCCATGCCCCTCATTCCGCGAACTTTTTGACCCGCCCTCGTATTTTAATCCTCATTTAAGAGTATGATCAGTAACAAAAACACATAAGTAAATCCTTTGTATGGCCAATATTGCTTATAGTGCGAATAACGCACCTCTGGAGTTGCAAACGTCCATAGGCTACGGTGACTATTTTCTATCAGGTAGGCCGTATGCTTTTTTGCCACCACAGTGGTATAGAAAATATAACTAACAAGCGGACGCCCCACGGTTTCACCCGAGTATTGTTCTTTCCCGTGGGAATACCGGGATAAAACGTAGTCTAAGTTTCTGCTTATAATATCAGCTACGAACTTTAAAGAATAGCAGCTCTTTAATTTGACATGGACTTACTATAAAATATTTTTAAAATTCTATCTCTATGGGGATAAATATAAAGATAGCAAAAATAGAAGATCTTTACGCGATCGAAACCTTATAATTTCGTGCCACTCTGCACTGTTATGTTGATATAATCTCAAGATATCTTTTTATCCAATTTTAAACACTATTCTATTAATACTATAGAATAATCTCAAAGATTAGATAAAAAAGATTATGGAAGGTACATTTACATAATATAACTAATACGTATGAGAAAGTACATATGAAGACCACGTGAGCAGATAGCTCAAAATCGGAAAGATCCAAAGTACTTGGATATGATATGAATATGCAGGATGCAAAATAAGTATGCATGGATCGCGAGGTCTGGCGATCTGTTCTCTCTGACTTTCCGTCAGGGATACAGCTTGAAGATATATAGGTATATTACGTAAATGTGCATGTTAAGTAATTCGCCTGTAGAAAACTCTGCACAACAAACATCTTTATCATCTGTGTATATACATGAGAGCTCTTGACTGTGTCAATGACTCTACTTGTACTGTGTCACGTATTAGGTAATGAAAATGAGAATATATTTATTCATGTAGGTCACAAAGTAACACTTATGAACATCAAGATTTTGCTTCTACATTTACTGCCAGATTCGCAAAGCAATAGGTAGAGCCTGAGGAAGCACCCGGAAATAAAACTCATGGCCACTCTTTTTTAATCGCCAGCATTTTTTAGTGGTCGTTTTTATAATTAAAAAGAAAATGCCTCTGCCACCCCTTCGGGTAAAAGGCGTGATAGATAAAAAAAATGTTTTATTTTTTATTTTGAACAGTATTGTCTATTAGAATAATAACTTTCGTGAGCGTTGTTCATTATTACTAAGTAAACGGTTGTACTCACGTGTAAATTTCGGGATCGCACGACTAGTTTTTTTTCTATTACGTAATTGTCTATTACATTACGTATACCATGTTTCTTTATTTTTTTTTCTATTTGTAAATTTGTATTTTACAGTTTTGATTTATTATATTTTTTAACGGCGTAGTGCTTGTTGCCATGGGAATAAGTAGGCAGACAGAATATAGCCTAAATGACTCCTTATAATATTGGCTAACTGCCAGTGAAAGTTCCATTTAAGATAAATATTTTTTTTTTAAATATCGGTACCGTGTACTATCCTAAGTATTTAGTGAAAAGCTGTTATTTTGATATTACAAACAGACTGTAATTTTATTTATCTGTAGGTATAGATTTGTCAAGAAATGTCTATGCCACGCCACATGTGCAATTTCACTAACAATTTTTCACAATCTCATCACATCACATTTAATATTAGAAAAAAAAATAGATCTCACCAAACTTCTTGATCCCTCTGAAGTACACCGTCCGCGCCGTTGCGAGTGCGCGGTAAACTTCACAGTAATCAAGAAATTTGGAGAAATAAAAAAAAGTGAAAAGTTTGCGTCTTGATTCGTGAATGTGAAGTGGAAAGGTATATATATTATATTATAGTAAATAGCACGCAGTCCTTTACCGTTAGATATCAGTCCCGCGCACTGTTACCGCTACTACGATTAGCATATTAGGTGAAGGCAAACCGCCTGTGTGAACTGAACAATATACAAACAACATAATCCCAACTTTATTGGTCTTACAATACGGTCTATATTCAAACGGCTGCATATTGCAGAAAGTTTAGCAATTGAAAAAAAAGTGATTTAATGGATGGTTTTTGAACGACAGTTACTACCGGTTGGAGAATCGGTAATTGACTTTGAAGGCATCGTGGGTCCCCAGGTTGGTAGCTATATCTATCGCTTCTGCCCATTCTTCCAAGTTTGGAGCCTTGCACTCCAAGTCCAGCCAACGTTTTTGCCTCTACACCAGCTTTGAGAGTTCCAATATTCGACTCCAGGGCCAAGACCTTGGGGTGTGGTTTACACTTCTACGCAAAATATACTTAGATTACGTTACAATAGATCTTGGGTGATATCCAGTATCCAGCGCGTCTGGACCTGTGCAATTGGATCTTTTCTACAAAAGTGACCCATTAGAATTCGTCACAAGTATTTTGCACCCACCATTATTTTGAATTATGTCCCATGGGTTTGGACTCAATCACATAATTGGACTTTGGGTAACATAAAAATCTTATATATTTTGTAGTATCAATGTGTTATCATAACATCTTGACGCAACACTGCACTGTATGAAAACATCACATCGAAATTCCATTCGCAGTTCATAACAAACAAACGCCTAGCCCGTGTTATGTAACAATACCAATCTCGTATGAATTGCTAAATAATTAACATAGTTCAACAAATGAAAGTCTAGCTATTTCCTACGGCCACATACATATTCATGTTTTTATTATACAACATGAAGGTTAGGTTATGTGAGTCGTGAACCCCGTGGAACTTGTGTAATAGTCCATTGCAATATATATATTTTATTTATGGGTAAATTGTTAACTGATGATGGTCGATTCCTCAGCACACCTTATCCTCAGCTAAGATTTAACTTCTTGCAGCATCGAATTTTAACACAGGAGCACGAGGTCTACTTGATTTTTTTATTGTTTTGGGCTAAAATGTAGTCTGACCTCTGACAGAATCGGTGATTAAAGTGTTATAGTTAATCGGTCAGACATTTATCCTTTAGAGGTGGCAGAGACATATTAAACGCCCAAATTTCATCGTGTGCATTTTTGTCCCATTAATAACATATTAGTTATTGTAATTATATGTACTTATTCTTGTCTTATTATTGTTTGTTTGTTTTCAGGTAAATGATAACTATATGCCTAGACACTCTCGAGAAATTGTAAGTTCTAATGGGTAATAAAAGGGTTCATGCTCCACATGATGAAAACGTATAAGGTTTTCTATAACCCTTACGAAGGGGAAAATGTTAATCACTTAGACTTTTATTTTCATTTTCCTCTTCCGGCAGCCATAGCAGATACCACATCTATTTCAAATAGTAATGTCGAACGGGGGACGTTGGGATGAAGAAGAACGATTACTAGTCAACTACTATTTTTACTACAGCTTAAACCAATTCAAAATAGCCAACCTCTATGCAAGTAATGCATGGCTGATTAATGAACTAGTTTGTCGATAGGGGTCATATAGGGCTTTGACTTTTGCTTTTATCAACACAGTAAAAAAGTTAAAAGCAATATGGCAGGTTTGAATTAAAGTGTCAGCGCTAAGCTGGAAAAGAGCGTGCTTCGTTGGTTTGGACACGTCCAACGAATGAGTGAGGAACGACTGACGAAGAATATATATATTGTGCGTAAGTTGAGAGTAGAAGAAGTCAGGGTAGGCCGAGACTTACATAATGAAGACCACGTGAGCAGATTGCTCAAAACGGAGAAGTCAACAGTACTCGGATACCCAGACTTGCGTGTATGAAGCGATTAAAGAATCTGCAAGAAGCGAAAGAATTATGCATGAATCGCGAAGCCTGGCGTTTTGTTCTCTCTGACAACGATTTCAGTGGCTAATAAAGACAAATCCTTATTACCAACGTGTGGGCACGAGTTGACTGATTTGATTTTAAGTGTCATCATCATCATGTATTTGACCTTTGCGAGCTCAATGATCACTTAAAAACAACTTTGCGAGGTTCAGCGAACTGAGACGTTTTCACGAACGTATTTATATAGCTGGTGCTTCACATCACCGCATCAACCGCTCCGCCGCACCATTCCAACGGTATTATCAGTCTAAGCTAAATTATTATTACACGACCTACTCGGAGTGTGAAAGTCGATTCTGTTGTTATGTGAATATAAACCAATCATAATATCGATTTTATTGAAACGTAAACATGTTCTTTTTGTAATTTACTACCTTTTGCCAGTGTCTGCGCCCGCGTTATATCACCATCTCGAGCCAGTTTCAGAGCAATTTGCCTAATATGAAATCGTGAAAAAAAATGGTTTCGGTCGATTTAGTTCTAATTCGCTTGTAAGGTGAACCTTACATGGGAGCTACTACACTATATTTTAAAGCAATATTATTTCTGAAGGCACGGTAAGGTCCCGGTTGCCAATACACAGCAGTCGTTAAGCCAAGTTCAACAGCAGGTCGTCACAACCTGCGCCTGTGCATCTCAATACGGCAATGGGCTTGTGGAGGAACGGGTGGAGATGTTCCTCCGACACAAAGGGAGGATCCTCCGACCAGGCAAGGTGATCACGCCTGGCGGGCCGCGGCCCAACGGTTGATGTTGGGCTGTTGTATATATCATTCTTCAGCGTGAGAACTCTCATAGCGCGATGTAGGATTCTTAGTATCGATGTAGTTCGATAGCTTTACGCTAGGTGGCGCTGGTCGCCACATCACTCCCCTCCGAGACCGGAGGTCGATTGTGAGTATGAGTCTGGTGTCTTCGTCTGTTGTGATTTGCGCCAGTGCCAGATTGTGTACTCCCAGTGAGTCGGAACTGTATGTCGCTGATCCCAGTGAGTCGGAATCGTATGCCGCTGAATCCAGTGAGTCGGAATCGAATGCTGCTAGTCCCAGTGAGTCGGGGCTGAGAGCAGTGCTGCGGTGCGCGGTGAGGTAACCCCAGTGAGTCGGGGTGGTTGCTGCGTAGTGGCTGTCTGCTGCGTAGACGAGATCTCATTCTTCAGCGTGAGAACTCTCATAGCGCGATGTAGGATTCTTAGTATCGATGTAGTTCGATAGCTTTACGCTAGGTGGCGCTGGTCGCCACAGGCTCATCACCCGTAACGTAGGACAAAAATGCTTACGGTGAAATGTGGGTGTATATATGCTTCTGCCACCCCTTTGGGGATAAAGGCGTGAATGATAAGGAGTAATATTATTCCAAGGATATTCTGAATACAGAACACTCGTAATCTGTCCGATTCACACTGTGAAAGTTAAAAAAATAAATAAATAAATATCCATCACGCCTTATTCCCGAAGGGGTGGCATATTAAATGCCCACTTTTCACCGTGTGGATTTCTGTCCCACGTAATAGGTGGTAAGCCCATTGCCGTGTTGAAATAGACAGACGCAGGTTGTGGCTACCTGCTGTTGAAATTTTTCATGCCGCCCATAAGGCATTCAACCAGGCTTAACGACTGCCATTTTACTGGCAACCAGGACCAACGGCTTAAAGTGCCTTCCGAATCACGGAAACGCTGTAAATGCCACAAAGTGGTCACCCCTCCGAGGACCAGCCATAGTGAAAGTAGCGTAACTCAGTGATCGTTTACAGAACACCAGGGGCCACGAGCGCTTAAATAATAAAGTAATATTAAAACAATGTTGCTTAAGACACAAGTAGTTCCCTGGAAAAATAACCTATAGGTTTTAGACTATGAAGATCTCATTCCCACGTACTACAATAGAATCATCTCGCCTTCAAAATAAAATCTTCTGTGATACATCAAATTCAAATTAGCCTATTGCAATCCCCTGCCAATCCTTATTCTTCTAAGTTTAACCATACGGTCCAGCTTTTTCTGCATCCAACTATCCAGATCCTCACTGATATCTTTCCTAGATTTTCGGTCTATCTGGCACAGGAGACTTTTCGGCTGCCAAGATCCCCAAGTCTTTTAATGTCAGTCTTTGTCTTTTAATTTTATCATCAAGGGGGCGCTGCCAGTTTGACGTATCACTACATAGTATAAAACAGTCGCTTCCCTGTCTGTCCCTATGTATGCTTAGAGCTTTAAAACTCACAGAAGACACACACAAACACACACAACAGATTTTGATGCGGTTTTTTTTTAAATAGAGAGGGTGATCCATAAGGAAGGTTTTTATGTATAATTTGTTAAGTTTTTAAATACATTGACTAAATTATAACGATATTTGTTGGGGATGTCGTAAAAATACAAGCCGTCTGGAAGCTTTCAACGAAAACGCTGCCTAAACCCTTTGAGAAATACAACAAAATATTGTACAACGATATTAGTTCTTTTTTATAGGGCTACAGAAAAGTCTTCGATAGCATTGTATATGTTTAAAGGATAGCTAACTATACTCTGTGAGAAAAGGGTACAGAAAAATTTCACTAAGCGGGCGGAGCTGCGGGCATCAGCTAGTTAAGAAATAAATCAAACTTGGCTGATTGTTTTAAGTCCTCGTTCTGCCCTAGAACTTCTTTGCGTCATGTTTTCTTATTTTTTTCCTCCTAGATAATTTATAATAAAGCTCAAGGGTCATATTTTTGTTTACTCATGTGTATGTAATGTACTGATACAAAATATTAAAAATACCTGTTTATGTTACTCAAGGTCTTATTTACTTTGGCACTAAAAGACGCCCGCGGCTCTGCCCATTTCAGGAAAAAGTAGCATATGAAATGATGCGTTTGTGACGTACTTTTAAACAAGAACCAGAGAAGGAAGATGGCCGTGTGGTTATCATCACCAGCTACTTCTTGACCTGGCCTTTATATAATTTAAGAAAACCTGAAAGTCCGTACTTTTGCCTCTGGTCACGCAGCGTCCAGTGCAACTTCTGCGTCACGGTTGCCATTTCTTTTACCTCTTTTCCTGCACATTACCTCCTCGCATACCAAGGCGACGTAATTTCACGCATTCCCACTGGTGACCATATGGCCAGTAGCGTGACATTTCCCTGTCCTACATTCACCACGAGACCACATACGTTGCTTCACCGATGCTCAGGGCTGTCTGGAATCTGGAGCAGTACCTATGTCCCAAAACGATGCGAGTTCTGTTATCGGTACTAAATTATGGAAATAGTTGGTGTGATGGTGAATGTCGTTAATGAGGAATGTCGTAGAAACGCACTGAGAGTATATAATATAAAAATATGTCCCACAATCAGGGTTGCCAGGTGGTCCAGATAAAAAAACCGAACATTACCTATCAAATAGGCTTGATTTTTTAAGGTAATTTTTCTCAAAACTTGGAAGGAGATTTTTGTGTAAATTTGTCTTCAATCACATAGCTTTTTTGACTTGACTGTCACTCGATTTTGTGCTGTACAATTTTGATCTTAAGCCTACAAATTCTAATAATATTTGTCCACCTAACTCATCCTTAAAGAGCCCAGGAACTTTTTTATGTTTCAGTTTTATTTTAAAACAGTTGTTTGGATTGAAATTACTAGTGTCAAAGTAATCAATAAAGTTATTTTTTAAGTCTTCATAAAACTATTTTTATGATCAGACTATTCTGAATTTGTGTGATTTTCTGAGGGTGAACAAAATAAAACACTACGTAAACCTCAAAAAATATATTTATTATTACTTTGTACTAGTAATAATAAATATATTTTTTGTAGCAACTTTGTTATTTCTAAAAAAACCAAGTAACTTTCTTCACGCTGTATCCCTGACGGGATAGTCAGAGAAGACAGATCGCCAGGCTTCGCGATCTATGCATATTTCTTCCGCTTCCTTCAGATTCATTAATAAATAAATCGCTTCATACATGCACGTCTGGGTATCCGAGTACTTTTGACTTTTCCGTTTTTGAGCAATCTGCTCACGTAGACTTCATATGTAAGCCTCGGCCTACCCTGACTACTTCTACCCTCTTCATTCGCACAATATTATATTCTCTGTCAATTTCTTATTTTACAATTAAAGTCAGTGTTTCAAAGTTCAAATTACAACGAATACAAAGTTCTGCTTTCACCGCCGTATCGACACTCAGATTATTTCGAGGGTCAGACAATAAATGATTGCAAACAACGCGGCGTAAAATTTTGAAAGGATTTGAATTTGGGAAACAGTAAATAAAACTTTTAAAGTATGACTTTAGCAAAAATACCGAACCACTCATACTTCGGTATTTTTGTTAATTATTCGGAGTTAATTAGTTCTGTTAACAATCAATGGTTATAATTTTACAATATATGTCCATACGTTTTCAGTTTGTCTGTCTGTATGTTAGTCACACTAGCAAAGCCATTAAAACCGTCTTTAAGAATGATTTTTATGGTAGCTTTTCTCGTCAACGCTAACTATTTGGATAGCGCCTTTCAAAAATGTAGGTTTGCCAAAACCATTTATCAAGTGTTCCATTTTCGGAATTTTAGTATCAAGTGTCCAACCAGAAAATTATAGCAATTATACAAAATTTCCAATTTTTTATAAAAATGTCTCAACTCAACTTACCAGCTAGAATGATACTACCTCTCTATCCACCTTGTTGAAATCTTGTATGAATAATAATTAATATATACACAATACATATACAAAATACATCGAAAATATCCGTCGCCAATATGTGATTCATTACTTTATACATCTTAATAACAACACCTGACCCGTTAATTTAAACGGTATATATTTTTTTTATTATTCTTTATTGCTTTTAAGAAATATAGTGTAACATAAAATATAGTACAAATACAATACTGTACAACATTTCGAAATGCCGTGAGGCGAAATCTTTTTGAAAGTGCCGTTAGGCGGAACCGGTCGGGTAAAAAGTAAATAATGTGAAATAGTAGTACTATTTCACATTATTTGCTTTTGTTTATAGTACAAATGTTTTTATTCAAGATGTGTAGCAAGTATCACTAAGTGCCACCAATCAACACAACACTATAACATTACTTTATACGTTCACAATAACCGGTCAATAGTCATACATATTATTACGCCTTCATCCCTGAAGGGGTAGTCAGTGGCATTCTATACATTAGTATACATTTTTGTCCTACGTAACAGTTGGTGAGCCCATTGCCATGTTCAAATGCCTGTGCATTTGAGCAAGCCATTTGAAAAAGCAGTGATAGTTTATCAGTTCACTGAGTCAGAGGGGCCACGAGCGCTTCGGCCAATTGTTTGCTTTGAATATTGAATAGTTGGCTGTTTTAAACAATGTCATATTAACCCGTTACGGCACAATAACCTCTGAACAGTGGCTGTCACGACACGACACATTCATTATGACGTTAAATAATTGTATTATTGTCATTAAATACCTTTTTTTCCTTCGGTGATGACATATTATCACACACTAAACTCAATAGAAATAACATTCTATCAATTAATTAAATCAACCTATCACAGTCCAGTATTCGACATAGGCCTGGGAGGAAGGGAGGGAGGCTCGGACTTTTTCACTTAACTGTGCCAGGTGTGATAATGATATTAATTAAACCTTATGTTATATCTGAACAGTGTAGGGTCCACTTTAAAATTATAATTTCATGGCTATTTCTGGTTATTAAAATTGGTAGTTCTAGACTACCAATTTTTAAATCTGATGTCCGCTGTCTGTCAGGAACAACTGTAACATGACCTTTGCCCATGACTCCTCTAGCGTTACTCTACATATGACGTCATAGATCTGTTCAAGAAGTAATGAGCAGAAAACTGTCCTTATCATGATTTATATAACTTACTTTGCCTTTCTTCACTCGTGGCATATTTCGATTCGAACCACCGCCACCAGGGCCCCATTTAACCCACACATCCCGTAATTTATTAGTTACTAGCTGTCCCGCCCGGCTTCGCCCGTGACATACTTCGAACCCAGTAACACCCATTTAATCCCGTTGTTTATTAATTTCACATTCACAATAATGAACAATTTCCAAATTCATTGATTACTTCTCCGCTCTCCAGTACCTAACTACCTACCTACGCCCGCACGGCCCGCCCGGCCCGCCGGTCAAATTATGGTTATAGTTAGTGATGGAAATTAATGCTATTTTTTGTTAATTTCATTAGCGTGCTAATTTTTATCTCTTAGCATGCGACGTACTATTGCTATGCTAATATGAACATCAATGAAGTAAACATCAACTTGCTAGGTCCTCCCGTTCCTGAGAAAATCGATGATGACACATGGATAGACAGACGAACTGACGTCCAGACGGACATTATGAAAAAATATAAGGGTTGCACTCTGCAAATTTATTAATAATTACCAAAAAACGAAAAATTTACCGGGATCGACGTTAATGATGATGATGATGATAAATTCTACACCGAAAGAGTCTTAATTGATTACACAATATTTTTTAATAAGACCTGAAGATGGCCGGGATTAACGTTAGATGATAATGATGATGATTCTATTATTTAGTAGCAAGATATTGAATCTACAGACATATTTTTCTAGACGCGTTCGCGGTCTGCTATATGTACATGCATATGCCTAACGGTGTCGTGGGTTCAGATATTTATCTCATCTAAAAATAAGCGTACCGCTCTAAAAGAAGTTTTCAATTCAATAAAAATAAAAAAACTTTAGTTCCGTTGTTTTCCTTTCGAGAGACGGAACCCAAAAAATACATTTTGTATTACATTATTTATTCCACAATAAAGTACAATCTCACGATTTTAGGGTTTATATAGTCAAAATAAAAGAATAATACATAAAAACCAAAGTATCTACAACTCGTAAAAAGTACGTACGAATTTCGACTTCTTACTCAACTCAATGGCATTAACAGAATGTCAAAAAAATTTACACTAAAATGGAATAAATAACCCCAAACACAAGCATTTAATAGTTAAAAATAATGGGCTAAATATCAACCATGCACTTTTTAATTCACACACTCCGTATTTCGCAATAGCACAATGACACGATCCATTCATGAATTAGACGTGAAAATTCATTTTAGCAATCGCAGCGACGCATCATTCGCAGCTCGCCTGCCTCATGATTTAGTCGTCGCAGCGACGCAGCGTTCACAGCTCGCCTGCGATATGAATTTGTCGTGAATTATAATTATGAGTTTTGGCAATTTAATTTAGCATTCACAACTCGCCACTCAGTAGCGGCGCGAACGTCGATGCGCTTAGTCATGTATTGGAGGGAGATTGTGGGTTCGTGACGAATTGACAATTATTGCGTAATCGATGTCTCTTAGCAATAATTAATTTTAACAAGTACTGTTCATTAAATTAATACGAATGGAGTCTTAGCAATTAAATATGATTGCTAACGCTAATATTTCCTACACTAGTTATAGTCACTTCGAAGTCATTTCGAAATGCAAATGAGTGATGTGTGATGTGAGTGATGAAAAAACTGAATTTTACTTTTATCAAGATGGCGGAAAACCCGTCAGGTTATTTTGGTCGACAATTTGAACCTAAGCTTTTCTAGCCTCCCCCCACGTAAATTCCAAGATTTGGATTTCTCGGTTCATTTGCATTTCTAACACGATTTTCCGACTATTATACGAAATTAATTTCTTTGAGCTTTATTTTCAATTTGCGATAACTCGTCAGATATTCATTTAATTTGCAAGGTGTAAAGGGACAAAATAATCTTCATGAAATGCTGAAGCCAACTAACATAGAAAAAAAGATAAGGACTAATAGCATATTTGTGTAAATAGCCTTCAAATAACCACTTTATAATTCATGGTTTATTAAAGTATTAAAATGGATATAGTATGTTATTCTTATAAGATAGACATATATCGTCGCGGACTTTTTTGTAGACCTACATTAGATACACAATTGCACAGTACATTTATTTGTTATATCTTAAAGGGTTTAGGCAGCGTTCTTGTTGGAAGCTCCCAGACAGCTTATTTTTTCCGACATCCCCAACAACTATCGTTATAATTTGGTCAGTGTATACAAAAACTTAACAAATTATACATAAAAACCTTTTATGAGAATCACTCTATTAATAAAAATCGTAATTCGTTTCGTAGTTTTAAAGATCTAAGCATACATAGGGACAGACAGCGAAAAGCGACTTTGTTTTATAATATGTAGTGATATGCGTGGTTATAAGTCAGCCTCGATTAAATTTCTATCCAACACTGAAAGGTATTTTTAATTCAAACTGGTAATTTGATATTAGCGCGTCCAACCGAACAAACAAATTCTTCAGCTTATAATATTAGTATAGATTAAAGATCAATGTGATGGCTTGTCTGCCAACTCAATAGTATAATAAAAAACCTCCTTATAGATAGTCTTTAAGTTTATGTTTTCGTAAACAATCTTGTCAATTATAATTTAACCTTCAGCCGGCACTCACTATGGTACAATTGCTAGATATATAATGACCTTGTTATTGTATAGTTTTTCCATTTCCTTTCGTAAAAAGCTAGGAATAGATATATCAGATAATAAATTTATTTATTAGAAGCGCTCGTGGCCCCGCGGTCTCAGTGTTCCGTAAACGATCACTGAGGTGCGCAACTTTCACTATGGCTGGTCGTCGGATGGGTGACCACTTTGTGGCATTTACATTTGCGAGCGTTTCCGTGCTTCGGAAGGCACGTTAAGCCGTTGGTCCCGGTTGCCAGTAAAATGGCAGTCGTTAAGCCTGGTTGAAGGCCTAATAGGCGGCTTAAAAAAAAAAATTCAACAGCAGGTAGCCACAACCTGCGTCTGTCTATTTCAACACGGCAATGGGCTCACCACCTATTACGTGGGAAAGGAATCCACACGGTGAAAAGTGGGCATATAATATGCCTCTGCCACCCCTTCGGGGATAAGGCGTGATGGATATTTATTTATTTATTTATTTAGATAATAAATTTTTCGCCGATTTTCATTGTTTGCTTGGAAACCTCAATTCTATTTCGCCGACTTCCTTGTGATTACTCAGACGTTACATAAACGATTCTTTGCTGAATTTGTTTGTGAAAACTCTGTAAACCTTAAACGAGATACACAAAAACACAATAAATGAAAATATATATTAATGAAATAAGATTTATATGAATTTTAAGCTAGAATTAATTATTTAAACTTAACCTCTTTGTGTGAAAACTTACACAATCACAACCAAAAAAGACAAAATGAGTTGCCATAATGGTAGTTTGAATTCAACCTTCATTTTCTACTTTATAATTAACATTAGTTACCTCAAAACCTCTTTCCCTGGTTGTTTGCATATCAAACTAGTTGTTTCGCTACTCGTATTGAGAGCGAGATACACGTGATAGGCACTACTGCCTTTCGCTTTTCAAGGTGAATTTCTCCAGCGACTCTTAAGGCGAAGTGTATTTAAGAAATAAAAATATATTGGGTACCTTACACACAACGACAAGTCGTGATTTAGCATCAAACTAAGCAGAACTTGATTTCTGAAGCTTGAATATAATCACACAGTTTCATGTCATCTATTAAACTGTTAAATAAACATTTTCCAATTATTTGTCTGATATTACAAATTTTCTTTCAACTCTTTGCTTCTCTTTTCTCGTTTGCAATTGCACCTTATAATGCATGACGAATAGACCAACTTCGCAATAAAATAAAGCAAGACAACTCCTTCCTAATTAAAATTTTACGAATAGTTTTTGTAAATTCGTAAGTGAGACAGATAACTACTGACCAGAATTTCTAAAACTTTCACGTCGTTGTGACTTCCCCTTAACGAATTTGTGGCTCCGGCGCAGCTCTGCGAAATTTCACTTTCATCAACTTATATAAACACCTGCTACCTTTTATCGACTATCACGCGATTTGCAATTTACGTTGCGTGGCGCTGGGTGCGTTATGTGGGGAGTCAGTCAGTCACTCAGTAACGTAATCATTGGCTGAAAACTTTGGACTGAAGTAGAAAAATAAACTAATATCAATGTCTAAACAAGAATTACGGTTTAAAAATATAGTAGGAGAAATAAAGGCAGAAGCATTATTTTCAAGCGTGCGAATCCAAGGGGCGTACCCACATGTTATTCCCAAAATAATTTTAAAAATATTTAAATTGACCATCAAACATGATTGTAAACGAGTTACCACCAATATTGATTGTAAACGAGTTACCACCAATATTGATTTAACCGACGGCGACGGTGAGCAGGGTTCACATGACTCATGCAACTTCTTAGAAATAATAAATTGAACGTTATTTTTGTTGTTTTCCTGGAACGAGGCAGGCATGATGCGTCACTCGCGGGGATTCAAAATTTAGTCACCACTGTGAAATGGCGAAAGATGACCGGTGTCATTTGTGACCCAAAAATGCCGATCCGGTTGAAGGGACAGGTCTATAAAACCATCACTAGACCTGTCCTTTTACATGGCAGTGAGATGTGGCCAATATCGGAGCAACACAAACAGGAACTGCGTGTCACAGAAATGAAGATGCTGCGGTGGATGTGTGGAGTCACGCAGGTGGACCGCGTGAGAAACTGTCGCATCCACGGCAGCCTTCACGTCCGTGCCATGCAGATAAGTTGCCAGAGTGTCGCCTTCGTTGGTATAGTCATGTCTTGCGGCAACCGCCGGGCTACGTGTGAAACAAATGTCTGGCCATGTCAGCCCCGCCGGGTCCCGGTAAGAGGGAAAGGCCCAAGAAGTGCTGGCTTGACGTCCTAAGGGATGACATGCGTCATCGTCGACCGTGCGAAGTGGAGTAGAAAAAATAGGAAGGTGGAACCCGGGCGTCGCGAGACGCAACTGGGGCAAGCGCTCAGATGATGATGATGGGAGGTGCGGTGACGTTGCTAGGATCCGATGTGCGCATAGAATGTGGTAGAAAAGAATGGAACAGGAACGTAATACTTTCCCAAAGCACAAATGACGCATCGGTTCCCGGACCCGGGTCTGTCTACCTGTCATCCCCTAACAACTGCCGAAGAAATAGGCCCTGCGTACTGGCGCCACGTGTTGCCCCACATACGTCTATGTATAGGGATGGGAAAGTTGTTCCCCCTCTAAAAGTATTAATTAGTTGGTAATGACGCGCTCGTGGGCCTGCTGACTCAGTGTTCTGTAAACGATCACTGCGTTAAGCAACTTTAACTGGTTACGGATGGTAACCGCTTTGTGGTATTTCCATTAATCTCGTTAATGGAAATACCACAAAGTTAGCAGTTGGTCCCGGTTCGCAGGAACATGAATTTCGTTACGCCAAGTTGAATACCTTATGGGCTTAAAAAAATGTCAACAGTAAGTAACCACAGCCAGCGTCTGTCTATTGTAACACGGCATGGACTTCACCATCTATAACGCGAGACAAAAATGCACGGTGAAATGTGGGCGTATTATATGCCTCTGCCACTTCTTCGGGGATAAAGGCGAGATTGATTAACAATTAATATGTATGTATGTACTTGCGTTATTTATTTCCAAGTAAAATTACTATGTATTCTGCAAGAGTATACAAAGTTCCAGTAATAGTAGTTCCTTATGGTACACCATTGAATAACAATGTTACTCACGTAGGTACTGAAGATGTAACAGTCACCACGAAGACTTTGTATGCACGTATAATACTGAGACACGCGCCTCAAATTGTGTATGTTAACTAAATAAAAAACTTGTTTAAAACTAGAAATTATCGACAAGAAAACTGCAACAATTTTTGTATTTTAAGCGAATACAGAAAGCATTTTTTTTATGTATTTCGAGGGACAGGAATACACATGGTGAAAATTGGGCTTTAAATATGCCTCTGTCACCCCTTCGGGGATAAGGCGTGATAGAAATATAAATAATTAATTACAATAATATTGCACCATTGTTTAATTCATAAATTCATGAAATCAGCACGATGAGTTTGAGAGGCGCATAGATTTTGCTTGGTATATTCAGTCATAGTGCTATAGTTTGACCACGACCGCTGTACCGCTCAATTTTGTACGCTCACTGCCTACAATTTTGTATGCAGTGAGTGGATGATATATAATCTATAGCCTTCCTTGAGAAATTGACTATGCAACTCAAAAAAAAAATTTCAAATCCTACCAGTAGTTCCTAAGATTAGCGCGTTCAACCAAATAAACAAATAAAATCTTCAACTTTATAATATTAGTATAGATATTACACAATGTCAATATAAACCCGCGCTTAGAAGCCAGAGGCCGACAATCGCTAGCAACTAGCCATTCCTTGAGAGATAGATCAAGGACGAATTCAGTTTCAAACAAATTCGAATGTGCATTATATTCTTCAGAGGACGTTGCCCTTTCACGAATCAGCATGCCATATCCTCCAGAGGTCATTGCCACGCAAAATCTTTTGCCCTCTAGGTGCTTGTACCTTGATGTAATTTAGTCTAGTCTAGACTTCACAAGCGATCAATAAGTGAGGTTGTCTGACGAGACCTTACAAACGACCACTAGTCTTGTTATGGACGCGTTTTTGTTGGATGTAGTTTACAGGAAAGTATTCTAATTCAGGTTCAGCTGATATAGTCGCCCTGACAATTATTCCAAGTATGAACAGTGGCCCTTAGTCCATACTACATTTTATAAGCGTAACAAAGTCAAAGCTTTCATCGTGTACTAGAGTAAAGCGTTCGACTGCCTCTGAGGCGGTGGGAGTGCATCCGACTGCTACGCAAGAGATCGTGGATTCAATTCCCACCCAGGATAGAACGTTGTGTTATGAGCACGATGGTTTATTCTGTGTTTGGGTGTTATTTATCTATAACTAGTTGACGCCCGCGGCTTCGCCCGCGTTGAGAAGTTTTCCCGTTTCCCACAGGAACTTGTTCCCGGGATAAAAAGTTAAGTGTATGTCCGTCTCCTGGCTCTAAGCCACCTACCCACCAATTTTCAGCCAAATCGGTACAGCCGTTGTTGAGTTATAAATAGTGTAACTAACACGACTTTCTTTTATATATATAGATATGTATGTATATAGAAATATATAAGTATGTTTATCAGTTATCTGGTTACCATAGTACAAGCTCTACTTAATTTAGAATCAGATGGCGTCGTGTTATTGTTGCAACAATTTAAAAAAAAAAGCTATTAAAACACAAACAATGATAAATTTATTCACCTTGATATAATTTAATCATAATTTGGCTGCTTATAAATTAGAATTACGGAAAGAACTCTTAAAAATAAATACTTAAAAGATTAAATTATGTTTGTATGTATTGTTATTGGATCGATGAATGATGAATAATATTTTCATCTGATGCATGACTGTATGCTCGCTCTTTTAAATTGATACGTATTGTTATGTTCCTTATTTATATAACTATGGAACTCTAAGGTCCGTATTCCAGAACGTTTATCAATACTAGATCAACGCTTGAGACTAGATTTTGCCTTATAAAATCTACTCTTAAGTGTTTCTTGAGTGTTGCTAAACGTTCTGGAATACGGCCCTAAGTCTTTAAGTACCATTTATTTTGTGAAGTAAAAATGTATGGGACTGTCTGTTTTCTAAATAAAACGAAATAAGAAAAAAATTGGTTGGAAAATACTGGGATGAAATGATATTTTTCGCAATCGCCGCGAACTACAGGAACAGACTGATAGTCGCGATCAACCGGTTAACGAACTTTTTCAAGACAATAATACCTACCCAGAAAAGCACATAATATCAGCTAAATAGTTGATAATGTGCTTTTCTACGCGTTACGTAAATAAGTAGCATCTATAATTGCGTAAAATAAGTCTAGTACTTAGTTTTATAATTGAAAAAAAAAAAGTGATTACGGTACAAAAAGTCTATTGCATATTGCATCTGGCTCCTATCTTCATCCAAGATTTATTCAAATTCTTAATCTTCAGTGTATAATTTTGTTTATTTGTGACTTCATTTGGTAAGAAAGATTGTCTTCTAACCTTTTAGACCTTAACGTAAGACAGCTTGCGCTGATGCTTCTTTCGAATGATCAGTAGGTTTCGCCCAGCTTCTGTTGGTGAGGTTGGCTTGTGATGATTGATGGATTTCATTCACACCGACATTACGATATTTCAAGAATAGACGACATAGTGATACTTATATCCAAGCCTTAGTTGGTGACTAGATGATGTTGTTTATATTTCGGAGCATTTATATAAATAAACAGCAAGTCGTCAATGTAGTGTAAAATTATGTCCAGTAGATATTTGTTTGATAAGCTTTCTTGATAACAGCGCGCAGCGTCCATTGAACTCACAATTCAACTCTATGAAATGTATTTGTTTTGAACTGATGAATAAGTATATAAATGAGGTTAATTACATTATCCTATCTACTTAAATACAGCGAACCAGCCGGGTCAATCTGAATTCCGTATCGATTCGGTACGATATATTTTGAAAGATGTTTCAGTACATTATAAATTTTAAATTTGGGAGCCCGACACCTTGACAACTATCTTTTTTTAAATAATAAAACAATGACAACCGAAATACTACTATTATAATATTCTGTGGCAGACTACAGCATCTTTATGGACGACGCAGAATAACTTCTCGACATTGCCAGGCTGTTCTCCTGTGGATGTTTTACAATTTCTTATTGAATCATATTTTATATAGACACTTCCAAATTTTGCTTTAGCCCTATATCCACGGATACGATCGTACGGATACATCTATTTCGAACTGATTTATATTGGTTTTTTATTGCTCTTGGTTGTTTTGTTAGACAAAAATCGCTGAAATTTTACAAGTAATTTTAGCCAATTTCATCTAGTTCGTAGCTTCGAGACACAACGTGCATAAAAATTACTTTTCGTATTACATTGGTGCTACGCTGACGAAACATACTAGAATTTCCTTCAACACAAATACCTGCCTCGGCATTTCATGTTATCTTTGTACCTTGCTTTTTGTCAATTTATTTTATCAATTTTGTCGATGTACATGTTACGGAAGTCATGGCCGCTGTGCTATTACTTACACGTGTAACTATTGCGATACATAAAAATTATAAGGTCGACAAGCTGACGATATACTCACACAGGCCAAGGATGGTGCGTCGTGTAAATACACGGAGAATAGCGCTCTCGATCTAATTGGGACGACGGACGAGACATAATTACTTAACCTATAACTCTAAAGATTCCAAATCTGTCCGTCTAGGCCTAGGGTCTAAAGCACAGACCAAGTTGAGCACCTAGGATTTGAATTTCACTGACTCGGTGAAAAATTTCTGCGATGATGCTGAGCTTACTGAAGACTGGGAAAGTGGCGCCAGAAACTGACCATTGTAACTTGTGATCCAAAATACCAGTCAAGATTATCAAGAAACGATTTATCTAATAAAAACAAAGTTATTAATTCGGATTGGTAGTTTCTATAATTAGCGCTTCAACCGAACAAACAAAGTATTCATTTTTGATAATTATGAGCATAGATAAAGCGACCAGTAATCTCTATAGCTGTTCTTCTTCATAGTGTCATGTCACGGCATTTTGCTGTGGGGTAAAGCAGCTGATCTACAAGTAATTTTTGTACTCCAGAAGAGAGCTATACGTGCAATATATAAATTGAGTGCTGGAGTGTCTCTTAGAGAGAAATTTAATGAAATTGGCATTTTAACGGTTGCATCACAGTATATATTTGCAAATATCATGTTAGTTAAACAGAACATACATTTATACAATAGACACAGTGACATACATTCGATAAATACTAGAAATAAGCATAAATTAATTGGAACGCATCATTGTTTACAAAATGTTCACGACTCTTTTGCAGGAATTGGCGTACGCCTATATAATAACATTTCTTTAGACATTATGAACCTGCCGTTATATAAATTTAGGGCGGAAATTAAGACGCACCTCTTGAAAAGGGCTTATTACACAATTAATGATTATTTGACTGATAAAAATAAATGGAAATGAGTTGCTTGCTCTTCGCTCGAGCTATTTAGGATTCGAATGAATCTTGTGTTATATTATCTACTTGTCTTGAATCTGAATATATATGTTGTATTTTTTTACATTTTTTTTTACATTCTCCAGTATAAATAATTTGAAACGCCAGGCAACTAAAGGTATGGCTGCGTTTAGTCCCGGTAATAACTAATATACATAATTATATGTAATTTGACTTTGTTATTGTGTGAGCATTTTGTAGACTTATTTATAATTTTGAAATTGACATGATAGTTGCTGTGTAGTTTTTAGGCATGTCATGCTCTCCTAAGTGTCCTGGCAGTGGTGGCGTATGTATCGGTTCGCCTTGTTCCCTACAATACGGTTGAATAGGGCGATATATGCGTCATACCCGTGAACGGGTGCCGTCTGTTGGGACTGTTTAGCATGAGCTATAATTGCTATAACAGCTATGAAGCTGTTATAGCAATTGTTACAAATAATATTATTTAAATTTATGACAAACTAAGTTTAGTCGACTGTTCTCACATAAATTCAAAGGACCTATGTAAGTGTAATTTTAATGAACACAACATTTATTTTGTTCTTTTTTTTGTATATTTTCATTACTGTATTATTGGTCAAATATCATGTTAATCAAACTGTGTCAAATGGCGGTTAGAAAAGAGTGGCCATGAGTTTTATTGCCAGGTTCTTCCTCTGGCTCTACCTATTGCTTTGCGTATCTGGCAGTAAATGTAAATGTAGAAGCAATAATCTCGACGTTCATAAGTGTTACTTTGTGACCTACATTGTTGATTTTGAACAGGATGGATATTATATTATTAACGCTGACTTACATACATAGCTGATGGAAAATATTAATGGTTGCTTGAGAGATCTCTATCTTTCGTGGATTTTTACTGGATTTTGCTGTGAGTGTTATAAACATTCCGTTGCCTATTTGACGATAATAGGCTCTCTCTTTGGAAAAAGTTTACTTAAATTATACCTTCACCAAGAGATTTTACCGTTATCTTCAAGTTTTATTGTCCATAAACCATTTTTTTTTAAATCAACTCCAGTCTGTGACTACCAGGACTTTAATTGGTCGTGCTAATGAGTGTCTAGCACATAAGACCTTTTAGCCTTTTTGTTACCACCTCACTAAAAAGGCAACGGGTTCAAAATTTCTTCAAAATTTAAAAATAAATGAATATCCATCACGCGTTATCCCCGAAGGGGTGGCAAAGGCATATTATATGCCCGCTTTTCACCGTGTGGATTCCTGCCCCACGTAATAGGTGGTGAGCCCATTGCCGTGTTGAAATAGCCAGACGTAGGTTGTGGCTACCTGCTGTTGAAATTTTTCAAGCCGCCCATAAGGCATTCAACCAGACTTAACGACTGCCATTTTACTGGCAACCGGGACGCTTGCAAATGTAAATGCTACAAAGTGGTCACCCATCCGAGGACCAGCCATAGTGAAAGTTGCGTAACTCAGTGATCGTTTACAGAACACTGAGACCGCGGGGCCACGAGCGCTTCTTTAAAATTTAACATCTAAAATGGACACATTTTATTAAATTTATTCGGCCCTTTAGACCCACCCCAGTTCCGTGCTTCGGAAGGCACGTTAAACCGTTGGTCCCGGTTGCCAATAAAATGGCAGTCGTTAAGCCAAGTTGAAGGCCTTATGGGACTTAAAAATTTCAACAGCAGGTAGCAGCAACCTGCGTCTGTCTATTTCAACACGGCAATGGGCTCACCACCATAAAAATCAAGCCAAAACATTTTGCAGTATGGAATTTATACATACTGCGCCGACCCCAAGTAAATTGGGACAAGGGACAAGAGGATGATGATGAATAGGCTCACCACCTATTACGTGGGACAGGAATACACATGGTGAAATGTGGGCATATAATAAATATGCCTCTGCCACCCCTTCGGGGATAAGACGTGATAGATAAAATAAAAAAAACAAATCAACTCCGCAACTTAAGTATACGCACGACTAAAAAAAAACTTCTAACTCCCGGAATTCTTATATTTAATCGTCATCAATAAAGAAATGTTCACATAGGTGATCCCAGGTGTAGTATCACCGACTTTCAAATAACTGTAAATTTTTGCCATTTCCAGGGAGACCTCGCATGTGGTACACTTGTCACAATAACCACAGCAATGTGTGTCGTAAGTGTCACACAAGGCTACGGGTCGTAACTAGGCAGTACGCATGACATTCTAGGTTCTACGGTAACCCGGTGGCCCGTTTGCACACTTGCCTCTAAGCATCGACGTATGCGGAGCACGGGCGTTCACAATTATTATGTTTATTAATTACTTGACAGCTCCGGGAGAATATGGACTGATTGCTTGCAACTAGCCCTAATGCATGAGCTAGTTAGTAGTGGTTGATGTTTCACTAGTTTACTTGTTGGAGTAATTCACTGTTATTTATGATGTCATAGAGATTTATTCCGAACTATCTGACCCCCTCGGCTTTGCCCGTGACATACTTTGAAACCCCGTCGCACCCATTTAGTCCTTTCAGTCTAAATAATCGTCTAATGTATGAAAATTATCCCGATTTGTTGACATGATTACTGCTCCGTTCTTCAAAGTAGTAGCGTGATGATATATAACCTATAGCCTTCCTCGATAAATGGACTATCCACCTCAAAAAGTAAGTATGTACTTAAATACGAATTGTTAATTTATTATTGAGTAGTCTATATAACTATTAGTCTGTAAACTTCTGCAAAATAAATAAAATACATGAAGTTCTCCCGTCCCCGTTTCCCAAAAAGTAGCGTAAAAAGTAGCCTGTGTGTTATTCTGATGTGTTAGCTATATAATTGTAAAGTTACATAAAATTCATTCGGTAGATTTTGCGTTAAAGAATAACAAACTTCCATTCCAATCCATTATCCAAGGATAGAAATAGGATTAGTAGGATAGTAGATTATTAAAACAAAGAAGGTTTAAGAAAACCAGTCTTTATGCACATTTCTTGTATAAATTTCCCACAAAGTTTTAAACGTCAACCATAGACAATGGATGTTCAAATTTAAAAAGTAATCTGTGTCAAGTAAATGAATAATTTGGCGCGTAGTTATTTTAATTACTGTTATGTATAATCTTAGATTATATAAACACCCAGATTACTAAAGCGCGCGACGAAAATGCTGACAAAAAATAGGCACTACTTCGGGTAAGTCAGTCAATCCGCCCGCCAGTGACCGTATTGCGTCATCGCGAGTGCACATCTTCCGAGCTGCGAGACAATATTTCCAAAATGCCTACTAGTGCGGTGCAAATTTGTAAAAACTATGATACAAAAAGAGATATTAATAGTGACATCACATTCCACAAGTAAGTATTTAATTTCACTATATATTTCTATAATAAACATTTTAAAACAATTATTATGTCGGTGACTACTACTTGTAAACAGTGTTGCAAGGAAGCGAAATCTATTTACCCGTGTTTTCTTAATAAGTATTAGTAACTTCAAGTATTTGCTAATGATGTATTGACTGTTAGTTTATTTATTTTTTAGATTACTTTATGTGCGTTATTTAAGTTTATTTATTACTAGCTGACCCGCCCGGCTTCGCCCGTGACATACTTCGAACCCCATGGCACCCATTTAATCCCGTCGTTTATTAATTTCATAATAATGTATGAAATGTTTCCAAATTACTTGATTACTTCTATTCTCTCAAGTACCTACGCCCGCACGACCCGGTCGAACTTGGCTACACGAAATTAATTTCCTTGCGCATTATTTTTTGATTTTGCCGTTTCTCCTAAGATATTCATTTAATTTGCAAGGTGTAAAGGGACAAAATAATCTTCATTAAATGCTGAAGCCAACTAACATATTAAAAATGATAAGGATCAATAATGTATTTGTGTAAATAGCCTTCAAATTACCGTTTCACAATTGCTCTTTTATTTAAGGTATTAAAATGGATATAGTATGTTATCCTTAAGAGATAGACATATACCGTCGCGGACTTTTTTGTAGACTTATATTAGATACACAATTCCACAATACATAATTTTGTTATATCTCAAAGGGTTTAGGCAGCGTTTTCGTTAAAAGTTCCCGGACGGCTAATTTTTTCCGACATCCCCAACAAATATCGTTATAATTTGGTCAATATATACAAAAACTTAACAAATTATACATAAAAACCTTCTATGAGAATCACTCTAACTATTAAAAAAAAACCTTATCGTAATCCGTTGCGTAGTTTTAAAGATCTAAGCAAACATAGGGACAGACAGCGAAAAGCGACTTTGTTTTATAATATGTAGTGATTATACTAGCTGACCCGCGCAACTTCGTTAGCGCCACAGAGATATGTGTGACAACCATAATGTAATTTAATTAACCATTCAGTAAACGTAGTTTAATCGACTCTTTAAATACATTATTACAAATGTAACATTTTCAAAGGCCATCAGTAAACTGGTCAGTGACTGACTCCAAGAGTTATTGACACAGTGATACGCTGATGATTCTGTATATAGACAAAATAAATAAAACATTATTGTTGACTATTTCACAATATTCGGTGTTTTGAGGAACATTTGCCGTATACAGCCAAAATACAGGCAAAGACGATATACGGTTATTGAAACCAAAAGTGAATCATTCGAATGCTCGTGTGCAAAGAGAGAATTCATGGGAAACGCTCTTAAAATCAATGAAACAAAACATAAATGATTCACAACAAAACATCGAACAAAATACAAATAAAATAATAAAAAAAAACTAACTCTCTTAACGCTGTGTCCCTGACGGGGTAGTCAGAGAGGACAGATTTTTGAGCAGATTGCTCAAAAACGGAAAGGTCAAAAGTACTCGGATACCCAGACGTGCGTGTATGAAGCGATTGATGAATCTCGAAGAAGCGAAAGAAGTATGCATGGATCGCGAAGCCTGGCACAAATAAAACAACACATTTTAATCACTTTTGATATGGAATATCTGTTGTACTCTCGTTTATTGATCTTTTTAACATAATTTGGGTCACTGAGTTTACGAACGGAACACGATGCTTATTCGTCCATGTCTAATCGCTACTCACGATTATTATGAAAGTCGCATTTGCAGTCCACAAAATGGAGACATTTCGACGGCGCTCTGAGTTCTGTACTTTCTAGTATTTAGAATATACCAACTGAGTCAATTGCTTGATAATATGGCTTCGCTCGTATCGCTGCAAAACCATGTCAACATTCTGAGATGAGGGCCACTAATTAGTCGGCTAGGTCATAGCATTAGTCCTGAAACTGCAAGTTTATGACTTTTATAAAAGTAAGAATGGGGTTATTTCTAACCAAAGCTTTAAAATCTTCTTGGACGTTGAAAAGACTTGCTGAATTGACCGAGGATTACATGTTTTGTTAAAATGTTAAGGCCGTCTTCGCGAATAGCGACTTAAATCAAATTATTATTCTAACCAACGTAGTAGGAACCAGGAAGCTCATGTATTATACCATACGAAGAACTGATCGGACAGGTGTCGAACCAGTACCACTTTGTAATAAATTTTTGCGATGCAATGAATTATAAATTAGATGTTTGACAGTTGAGGAAATCATTCTGATCACATCTAAAACTAGTTTTGTCGAAAATTTGTTTCCTTTCTCGACTTTGATTATCTCATTCAAGAGTAGCCTCGGCGCAACCTCTGGCTTTATGGTATCTCTAGAGTTATGAACTAGTAATTCTAAAACATGTTCAGGGAGCTCCACCAAGAATCGGCGGCCGAAGTCAACCTAGGGTCATCATCATCATCCAAGCGTCTGTCCCAGTTGCGTCTCGCGACGCCTGGGGTCCGCTTTCCTACATTTTCTCCCCCACTTCGCACGGTCGTCGGTATCCCCTGTAGTGAGACCATTGTACCTAGGATAGGGGTTAGGAATTTGAGAAGTCAGATTGGATTCTAAGCTCGCGCTCGGTAGGCTGTCTCTGTTCAATAGGGTAGTGTATGCAATACTCCTACCCTCTACTTTTTCTATTGATAGCGAATTAATTAGTTATGAATATTTACTTACACACGAATGTTGTTTTCTTAAGTCATAACATCTTATAATATTTTCAATAGTTAATAGTCATTTTTTTAATCGTTGCACGTCATCATATATAACATTAGGGAATAACAAGTCCAAAAAAAATATTATAAAAATCAAATAACAAATAAAATAGCCTTTTATTTGCTCCTAATAAATAAGTTAACATTAAAAATAATTTGGTTAGAATTCCTTTTTTTTCTTTACTTTATTCATAAAGGCCCCCTCCAGGCTTTGCTAGTGAGACCCATTTCTCACCGGCCACTGCGCGGATATCGTCCGACCAACGCCTGTTCGGGCGGCCTACGCGGCGCTTTCCATCTACTGGGCCGCGCCACTCGGTTACGACCTTCGTCCAGCGTCCGTCGCTATACCTCGCCAGGTGTCCGGCCCACTTCCACTTAACTCGTCTTATATGTTCCATAGCGTCCCTCACTTTTGTTCGTTGTCTTATTTCTTCATTTCTTACTCTATCATTTAACTTAATTTTGAGGAAGCTCCTCTCCATAGCTCTTTGGCATACCGAGATTCGTTTTGCGTTAGCTTCGGTTTAGGACCAGGTTTGACAACCGTATGTTAGAGTAGGAAGAATACAGGAGTCCATCAGCCTTTTCTAGATAGTAGTAGGCATGTTTGATTTAAACAAGTGTTTAAAGGACCAGTACCGTTTCCAAGCTAAAGTGATCCGTCTGTTTATTTCCTCTGTGTCTATTTCTCTGAAAGATATAAGTTTCCCGAGGTACATATATTCATTGACGTACTCAATGTTCTCGTTGTTGATTTTAACAGGTGTGATTGTAGAGTTCATCAATCATAAAAAAAATATTATGGCAAAAACTTATTTTTAACCTAACGTTATTCATACTGGTCCATACCTATTTAGTTTGAATGGACTGAAAATCCCTACTGTATCCTACTTCAGCGAATGCCGTCTGATCTGCCAATGCCGTAAGGCTGCCTGCGTCGTTGACACGTCCGTTTGTCAGTAGGTTTGCCGCTAGCAGGTTATGTCGAACGGGCTCTGGAGCTTTTAGTGAGGCCTTCTACTTTCTACCTCTTACTAACTGTGCAACAGGAAAATTTCTCATTCCGGTTGCAATTATTTTGGAACCCCATGAAATCAAGTAACTTTGAATGCTCTGCCAGCGTATGTGCTTCACCTTCTTATAACCATTCAAACAGAGTGTGAAGATGCACATCATTGGACCGCCAACTTAATGGTCACTGTTAATAGTCTTGGCAACTGTGACAGTGGCTTCCTAATCCTAGATGTCGCCATGACTTTCCATCAGGCGGGCGACGTCACTAAGGCGAGCTAAAAATAAAATATCAATTATGTGTTCCGTGCAGATTCGCTTACTCAGCTGATATAACAGGCCGGTTGTGTGACGTCAATTCTTCTGACCGGTCAAACTAGATTCTGAAACTATACCGGCGTAAAAAACTTATAGAATAACAAATAACGATTTAGCGACTACTTTCTATAACAAATTTGCTTCTCATTATATCTTGAAAACTATTGTAAGTAGTAGTTATTAGTTAATTTAGATTAGCAGTAGCTAATCAGCTTGCCTAATTTTATATGCTCTTTTACATTTACCTACGACACCACTGAGGCATTACTTGAATGCAGAAAGGAACAATGTATGCAACGATTAATGAATATGCGGTAAGCGAAAGAAGCATCCATGGAACGCGAAGTGTGGCCTGTCCTCTCTGTATCGTTAGGGATACAGTGTGAAAATAGTTAGTTGGTTTTTTCAGTTCAGGTACTACACCACCTCTGTGGTAGTGCAGAAGCGCTCGTACTCGTATATATCCATGACGTCATCATCCGCAAATCGCATTTCCTTGCGATTTCAAGCTTTACAACTAACAGCAATATAAGTGTACATTGGCCCATAAGGGTTTCCGAAGTCCAAGCGGTTTAGCGACTTAGGTCTAACCTCAGCTGCAATACTGATGAGTAACAGACATGGCTCTTTATTTTTATGTCGACAGACAAGCATACGACCCGAAAGTGGTCACCGTACCAACGCACTGAAAACGAGTAGCCACATAAGTTGACTACACCTTATACCATTAAACTACGGTCTAAGGACTACACACACTAAAACGTCGCGTTGTCATCGGAATAATTTTGTTTAAATTCTTTCTTAAATCCTGTTAAAGCCATTTCACCGGTCGAATCAGTTGCTGACCAGACCTATCGATCGATCGACGATCAATACTTTAGATTAGTTTAAAGTGAAAAAAACTTAAGACACGTTCTATAATAAAATCGATGCATAAGTTTTGATCTTGTCTTGAAACTAATTTCATGTGATCATAGTATAAACGATACTTAAGAGATCTTTTAATGCCTAATGTCCTTTTGATTTTGTCCGACAAAGCCGCTTCTATGTTAACTCAGGACGAAATCTGTGGAGGTTTCCACACGAATAAAATACTCGTTTAATATCTTCCTCTCCTTTTTCATTCAAACAATCTTTTTTGAAATCTTAAGTGTCACTTAACTAAACCAGAAGCGTTTATCTAGTTCGGTGTTTCACGGTACGAGTCCAATCGGTGCGTTGACCGACTTCGTTGTGCAAGCTGGTCAAGGTCACAAGCACTTACGTCCGGTGTTTTGATATCAAACCACTTGTTTGTTCGAGCTGATAGTTGACAATTGATTCGTCAAATTGCTGATTTAAGTGGCACGGCAGCTTGTAGGGATTAAAGTGGAAAATTTTCACGTACACTTGGCAAAATTTTATGAATGTTTCAAGTTTTTAGACTGTCTTCTGAAAGATTTTTAAGTCCTGCATGTTACTAAAGCTATTATATTTTACATTTCTTGGGGTCCTTCAAGGTAAGGAGCCTTCAAAATACAATCTCTAATTCTGTTCAGGGCGTTCGGACTGCTCTTGCTAGTGGGATATTAGTGATATATCCCTACATTTATGTATAGCTTCATAATTGTTGAATTTTACCAACAGATTTACTCAATATAATCCCTGGAATTTCGGGTTAATTTGACAACCATGCTCACTGCGCATAAAATTTTGCTGCTGTCTAGACAGCAACCAAGGGTTTATTATTATTAGTTTAACTCTAGGAGACCGTTAATTTTCATAATAACGATCTCAAAATATTGTTCGATATTAAAATAAAATCTTTCATAACTGGAAGTTTTCTGACCGACATCATTACTTGTAAGATTGAAACTATTACTTTTAGTTCAGTGATTTAGTGAGCGACCGGCGCGACGCAACCTATCAAAATCGCTACGTGCTCGGTGTCTTTGTTAGCTCATTATTGAATGTCGGTCGACCTTCAGTGTGGTGGTTAAGAGCAGCCATTTGTCACCAAATATTTGGCAACCAGTCTAATTTAAAGTTTTTTCGTTATTTGCGATGCGGATGTTAAATAATGACACACATTGCTATTTGTCATGTGAACTGTGTGATCAAATTCTATAAACAGCATTCGATTTTTCATTTAGTTTAAATTGTATAACATATACTAGCTGTGCCCCACGGTTTTGTCTGTGATATACTTTAAACCCAGTAACTTATTTGACCCATATATTATGTCCGTATTTACAACAATGTATGGTCTCATAATTAAGAGTCATTTGTAAAGCACCCAAGAACCTGCTAGGGCTAGATGTAGCTACCATCATATAAAGATGTTTTATATTTATTTTCTAAAAAAATTTATTTTTAATTTGTATTTATTTGTTTCAAATTTTTCTTGATGGGCCGGTGATAGCTCCTATGAACCGCATTGATGCGTGAGCGTCTATCCTTTATCGAGCCATGCAGTAGGTACGTGAGAAAAAAAAAATCCAGGAGTCTGAAGCGAATCTAAAACCGAAAACCTATGACGCAGCTCGAAGGTTCAATAGGCTGCTGTATTCTGGTTTGATGTTGTGATCAAATTGTGAATCTACTACCAACTATAGAGCTCTATTTAAGTTCATTGATTCCAATATTGTTCTGTACACAAATAGTCTGTAGGTTTTTATACACAAAAGGTGGTAATGCCAGTCAAGTCAAGTCAAGTCAGCCACAAATGGGGAGTGAATTTGCCACGCCGCGCTGATTAAGCTGCTCGATGTGTCTGAAGCTCCCGGAGGACAGTGAAAAAAAAGGTCTCACAAGCTATTAAACACTTATTTCATAGACACCTTTGCGACCAGTGGTGGATCTTACCAAACTGCCTTAGTGCTGTTCGATCCACTGCTGGAGCATATAAACAGATGTAAGTATCACAGGATCCATCCAAACCAGCAGTGGATCACAGTAGACTGCAGTGTGCTATTCAATCCACTAGCGGATCGAGGCAGTGGACGATAATGGACAGATGGGAAAGTTAATGCATTTGATGACTAAGCGATCGAAACTCCGTCGTAAGTTTTTATAGAGGAATCCAACGTATCTGCCGTCTGAATCACGTAACGTGTCGAAAATAATAAACCAAATCATCCCAATGTAGAGAATTTTGATGCATTTGGGTCTTTGAAAATGAAAGGAGGACTAACTTGACATCTTTAAGGAGTATGCAAAACAAATGCAACGAAACATAATTGTAATACGAATGAACGCAACATTGTTGATCAGACAAAGACTTGGTTAGTCAGCGTCGGTTGAACCGTCGAGGCGATGCCATTAACCGTTCCGCACCACGGTTGAACTCCCCAAGGCCATTTCGTGCCAGCCTGCGAAAGCGTGCATAGAAATGTCCTCGTCATTTATATTACCGTTTTAGAATCGTTATTGCACATCGTATCTTTTAGGAGCTAGATCTTGTTTTTTGTGCGACTGCCTTTCCATGGACCCGAGTTAACCCGAAGGATTATGGATGGATGGTTTTGAATTTTATGACACGGGTTGATAGATTACAAAAAGCATTTAGCAAGCAATATTAATAATAAGTAACGTAATATAAAGTCAATTTATATTACGTTACTTATTATTAATATTTATACGTTATACAATATAAGTTACTTATTGGCAATTGCCTCATCGATTGATTGGGCTAAATTTGCTGCATAACTGCAACTAAAACGTGTGAAATTCGACGAAAAAAAAATGTTGTAGAAATATGTCGTGAAAGTGACTATTTGTTTTGATAGGATATCGTTAGTGACTGAAGTAGTTCTTTGCTTTAGATGACCATAGTTGAAATCTTTAAGATAACCCTCTGCCGGTGAAGGGTAAAGAGCATCACACTTTTTACTTTCGATCGTCGCAGTATAGCCACATACTTACCCTAACAGTGTTGCACAACAATCAAATTTTGCAACTGACGCGGTTACGTATGTGCTCTCTGAGCCTTTTGTGTCTGTCGTCTGGCTTGGTCTATGCCTGTCACTAATTTGAATACACTTTGACTGCCTCTGTGGCGCGGTGGGAGTGCATCCGACTGCTACGCAAGAGGTCGTGGGTTCGATTCCCACCCAGGATAAAACTTTGTGTGATGAGCACGATGGTTTATTCTGTGTCTGGGTGTTATTTATCTATAATATGTATGTATTTAGAAATATATAAGTATGTTTATCAGTTATCTAGATCCCATAACACAAGCTAATATTAGCTTACTTTGGGCTAGATGGCGCAGTGTGAAAAGTGTCCCACAATATTTATTATTTACTTATAGGTATTTTCAATGTAAAAGAGTTTGTTTTATTAATTTTGTTAAAGAAACTTACAACCGCTAGTCCTAATGTTAACACGCGTTCAGCTCGCGATTCTTGCATACTTCGTTCGCTTTCTACAGATCCATTAATTGCATTTGGGCCATCATTCGTCTGGATTTCTGAGTACTTTGAACCTTTCCGTTCTTGAACATTTTGCTCACGTATTCTTCGTATAGTCTTGTACTACGCTAACTCCTTCTACCCTCTAATTTCGCACAATTCATATTCTTCACTCGATCCGCGCGCGTAAAAACAATGATACATTTTTGCTGATGAACAATTAATTTCAGCAAAAGATATAGGTTTTCAATCATGATGTTGGACAACATAATGACATTTCATTTGGAGAATTTAACATTTTAGTGCTGACGGTATCGGTCATAGGGCGTAAATATGTTGGCATTTTTGCATAATATATGAAACAAACATATCTAAATATTAGTACACAATGCACTAAGATCTCAGATGTCGTCAACCTTATATAGAATTTCGTGGGCTGTGCAGATTTGAATTGGACCTTGAGCCAGTGACAAATTTCAATACCAGAGCAGCGTCATGTTTACAAATCACGTGCAAACGCGACCCGAATAAGTAATGCTTGCAAAAATATTAAATTACAATGTGGATCTTGCAAATAAGCTTGCGATGCAAGTGATGGCGACATTATCTGCAAAATTTTTAAAAATAAACAAATTTTTGTTTGTCTCGAAGGCACAGTACAGTGGTAGTGTACGTGACGTGATTACTGTCGCCTTGGTCTAGCGTTCGTCCGTGGTATAACAAACATGTGTTTCGGAGATTGACTGTTTTACATCTATACCAGCTATCATGGTCTACAGAATGAGGTTCTTCAAACCCTTCTCAAGAAGAACAACTGTTCTTAAGAAGGATTTTGTGGGTCGGCAGCACGAGTGTGTTGCAAACGTCCATTGGCTACTACAGTGATCGCTTTCGAATAGGTGTGGCATATGCTGTCTACCACATAGCAGTTATTTAAAAAAAATAGCTGAACTTCACACAGGAAAAGTCATTTCCAAATGACCTTTCGTGTTTAAAATACTTAATACTTCTTCTATTCAGTTATTGCTATTAGCGCCCAGACCCGAGAAGTCAACGTCATGTTCGTAGTCCCAATTAATTGTCACCTCGTTCTTGTCGTGATTGTCACAAATTAGCGTCTGTGTAAACTCATAACTAATTAAATTAGCTTACGGTGAATACTCGATAAGCTAGGATACACGTATTAGGTGTACTAGGGCCATAGCAACATCCTCGGTGCCATCTACTGATGGACGAGGCACTGGTACAGACGCTCTTTTGGGTTTGAGAAGTCTGACGGCAGTCGCTTACTACAATAAAAAGCATAAACATAGCTCATCCAACAGCTAATAAATGACGGGCTGCTGATTTCCAAATCCACGTAGGGTATGCAAGCAATTGGGAGGCCGAAGATAAAGAAGACTCGTATTGATTACAAAATTGAATAAGGAAGAGTTAATTAAAAAAAACTGCATAAAAAGGCTTTGGTATGTTTCTGTTCTTACCAAATAGTTAGCTTTTTTTCTAAGACAAACGTGCTTCGGAAGTTACGTCAGGTTCGGAAGCTACGTTAAGTCGTTGGCCCCGATAGCCTTACATAGCAGTCGTTAAGCCAAGTTAAAGGCCTTTGTGACTTTGGCCTAGGGTGGCTTGAACATTTCCAACAGCAGGTAGTGGCTACCTGCGTCGGTCTATCAACACGGCAATGGGCTCACTACCTTTTACGCGAGACAAAAATGCTCAAGTTAAATTGTGGGTATATAATATGCCTCTGCCACCTCTTCGGGGATAAAGGTATGAAGATATCTATGAGCGTGAGTGATAAACTAACAATGACTGAATATTATTGAAAGTGCATTGGTTTCAGTAAAATAACTGTGACTTGAGACAGGTGCCCAATTATCTTGACATCGAAAATAATTGGCTCAAAGGGTGGTATCGTTTATAGAAATAGATCACTGGATTAAAGCTGTCACGCGACACCAATATGGCACATGTCATACTCATCCAACATTGCTCTACAAATGCACATGAAATGGGAGCTGCGCCAATATGTGATAATGTTTTGGTTGTTAGGTGACACCATTGTGTTGATAGATAAGAATATCGAGTAAATGGGTAACAATGACTCGTTACTTATAAGGTTGATACCCCTCTACCGCTGCGCTGGCGCACTTGCAAGCATTATAAACATAATGAGAGTAGGATTGTCGAACCCAAGAAAAAGAAAATGAAAAACCATAATACCATAGAAAATCTGCAATTATATTATTTTAAAGTAAAATAACCCTCACTGCGACAGTGGCCCATGGCCCTCAATTTCTGGATGTTTCCATAGGCGAGGAAAGATATTTGTCCCTCGACTTTCGACTAAAGAAATGGTGGTAAAATAATCTGGTTTGATCATTGTTATGCGTGTCATAAGAAATAAATTGCGAGATGATAATAATAATAATAACGGTAACTTTTATAGGATTAACGCAACCCTATGAGGGCATAGTAGATTAGCTTTTTGAGATCAACTTTCTGATATCAACAAAAAATGTATCAGAAATTTAATGAAAAGCTCACATCCGCAGGGCAGCTGAATGTGCGTGGCTACACATCGGCCCCGATTCCTCACAGTTTTGTTGTCCTTCTGCACCGGTTAGGATTTATTGGCCTAACGGGAGAGCAGTGAGAGTGCTACTCCCGGGAGTGCAGCAAATCTCAACTCTGGCTTGCCTTAATTGACCGGTCAGAGGGAGGGAGCCAGAGATATATGCTCGGGGGTGGAAGTGTCATTTTCAAGGGCATAACTACGGGGAAGTCCGCTCCGGGCCTGACCCGCAAAGGTTAAAACCGGCGCCGCACCTCTCGACACCCCTAGCCGCTCACACCGGTGTTGCCCTCTGTCTCCTTACAGGCTTATCATGCCTATGGTCATTGTACAGGGGGCCCATCTAGTGAGTTGGCGAGTCACCGTCTGCCAGTAGTTTAATAATAATATATTAAAATGGCAGACGCCGTTTTCATCAATAACTTAAATCACCCAATCCATTTAACCCCCAACCCAATAGCCCATTTCATAGTTAGCATATTTTACAATAGTTTAACTCCCATTGGAGGTGATCCATTACCGTTCTTCTACATAAGGCGGGACGTGGACGATCTGCAGTGGGGGTCCCATTCCCTATTAGATTAAAATTCTCAAAGGGGCTTTGCGTGTTGGACGTATGTCTCTATGTAAGCCTACCAAAAGCCCGGGTATCATCATGAGAAAAAAAAGAAGATACTCGTGAAAAGAAGAGACATAATACTATCTTTTAGTACTGTAGACGTAAGAAAAAGCATTACAGATGATGATGACGTTATTCTTCAGTATTTTATTCAGTATTTTTCAGTATTTCAGTGTTTCAGTAGTACGTACGTTCACAATTTTGACTTACCATAGATGAAGCATAAAAAATGGTAACCCATATAGATAGATGTACGGTGCGGTAGTACGGCAATGGGCTCACCACCTGTTCCTTGGGACAATAATACATACGGTGAACTGTGGGCGTGAAGTATGTAAGGCGTGACAATATGTATGTATGTATGCATATAGATGTATGTTTGCGTGCAATTTTGGATTTGTTATCTATGGTAATGGTAGCAGTATTTCATATTTTTTTTACCTGTATGAGGTTTAGGTCATACGCCACGCCTTTTTTTAGGTTCGTTACATCAGTTTCTTATTTTTAATCAGTCGCCAGTGTACTCTCGATAGCGTGGTGTTGGTACCTAATCAAAACATCACATGAATTTGGCACACAATCTAGCATTGACCTTGTGGGCATCATTTTAGTGCTCAATTATAAATATAACACTACATAAACTTTGCAGTTTTATACTGTTTACATACGTTTATAGCGCTAGGATTTGTAAGAATGTAGTACTAGTTGCTTCGCCCGCGTAGAGAAGTTTTCCCGTTCCCGTTTCCCACAGGAACTTGTTCCCGGCATTAAAAGTGGCCTAGTGTTATTCTGATGTATAAGCTATATTATTGTAAAGTTTCATTAAAATCCATTCAGTAGTTTTTACGTGAAAGTGTAACAAACATCCATACAAGCATTTATAATATTACTAGCTGACCCGGTGGACTTCCTACCGCTAGTTATTAGCTGAGTTTTTAAGCAGGAAAAGCAGTTTTTTGTTCTGAGGAATTGATTGATATGATGCCTATGGCTACCTCTCATCATCGCACCGCTCTCCATAGACAGAGTGTTCCCCTTAGACTGCGTCCGGAGCGCTCGCATACAGTTAGGTCCGATAGGGGGTTTCTTCTGGAACATCTACAATATGGGGTTCTTCAAAAGCGGTCTTAGAAGGTGTTTACAGGGTCACAATGCGAGGGCCCCCTCTCCGATGTTACAAACGTATATAGGTTACGGTGACCACTTTTGCCCCCTTAGTGGTATATGGAATCTACAGTTGGTATTTAAAAAAATATGTAAGTTTTTCTTGTACCTACAGCAAATTAGGTGACATAACAACAGCAGCGCCGTCAACCAGGTCCAATTGTGTTTTCAAACAATCCAGTAACCCATTAAAATATACATACAAAATTTCAATTAAATCGGTCCCGTCGTATAGGAGTTATGTGACAAACACACATACAGTAGCATTATAAATTTGTTTCTGACCCGTGGCACGCCAACGTGGTTCACCTAGGTGTACCACGGCTAATTTTGTGTTATTGATTCACCTATTGAGTAAACCATGGTTCACTCAAAATAATGTACCCGTACCTTCAGCTTAAGATTTTCTTTTTTCGGCAACCAACAGACACTATATTTGATATTTAAAATAAAAATAAAATAAATATCCATCACGCCTTATCCCCGAAGGGGTGGCAGAGGCATATTATATGCCCACTTTTCACCGTGTGGATTCCTGTCCCACGTAATAGGTGGTGAGCCCATTGCCGTGTTGAAATAGACAAACGCAGGTTGTGGCTACCTGCTGTTGAAATTTTTTAAGCCGCCTATAAGGCCTTCAACCAGGCTTAACGACTGCCATTTTACTGGCAACCGGGACCAACGGTTTAACGTGCCTTCCGAAGCACGGAAACGCTCGTAAATGTAAATGCCACAAAGTGGTCACCCATCCGACGACCAGCGATAGTGAAAGTTGCGTACCTCAGTGATCGTTTACCGAACACTGAGACCGCGGGGCCACGAGCGATTATATTTCTTTAGTTTTTTTTTTCTAAAGCATAACTATTATGTATTCCAACCAAACTTACCAAAGAGATCTGAATGTTATACTATAGTCCAGTCATTACGTCGGAAAAATCGGGTTAGAAATGCAAATGAACCGAGAAAACCAAATTTTGGATATTACGTCGGGCTAGAAAAGCCTAAGTTTAAATTGTCGACCAAAATAACCTGATGGGTTTTCCGCCATATTGAAAAAAGTTAAATTCATTTTTTTCATCATAACTCGGTTCCCCGTTGAGATACGAAATATATATTTTTTTTTTCTTTGTTTACAATTTTATTACTTTATTTTTTTTATAACCCATCAGGTTATTTTGGTCGACAACTTGAACTTAAGCTTTTTTAGCCCCCCCCCCACCTCCCACGTAATATCCAAAATTTGGCTTTCTCGGTTCATTTGCATTTCCAAATGTATATAATGACTGGATTACTATAGGTATGAAACACTCGACACAGACTCGATTTTTAAATTTCTAAACAAAAAACTAAAGAGACTCAAATATCATCTAAATTTCTCAGGCAGGCACATTTTTTATTGAAAAATTTAATGGTCATACTTAGTTTCTGCTTTATTTATTATGTTTGTTTCTAACCGTTTAAACCTACCCTTAACCTTTACAAACCTTTCGATATGAAAATCAGCCAAATCGGTCCGGCCATTGTCGAGTTTTAGCGAGACTAACGCACATCAATTCATTTTTATATATAAGATTCAGATTGTCACTGCTTGAGATGAAATGGTATTACCTTGTTAATACAAGAAGATTCTTGTAGTTCTATAATCATCATTGGGGCGAAATTTCGTTAATTTTTTTACTTCCCACTTTTCACGGCCTATGCATCTCCTACGTTGATATTCTAATATTGAAAATGTATTCTCCTCTTCAGGCTCTCTAAGCACAGGTTCTTCATTATCTCTTGGCTCATTTCTTTAATTAAACTATTATCTTTGGACTGTCAATGTGAAAGCCACTGTGCACTGCCTCTTAAGCTGCCATAATGTCTCTACGAGTACACTTAATCTCTGGACCTCCCGTCTATTTTCCATTCGGGAGGCGTCATTTCGTCGAGCCAATTATATGAATAAATGAAAAGTAATATACTCGTAGTCTTTCCTGTGAACACTAAATCATAGATAATTATTTCATTTCATAAATAATTATTATGTTATTGTTTTTACCGCTACATGATATTTTAATTATGCACATTAGCGTTAGCTCGTGACCACAATAATAAAATAAATTGTGACGATAAATTCAGCGTTACCCTATATATTACACTTTTAATCATTCTCGTCTTTTCCTAAAGCTAGGGGTGTCGATTGCATGTTTTCTTTTAAGTAAACATTTTTTTAAGATATTTATACCCTTGGTACCTATTCTCCAATACCCACCAGGGTCTATTAATAACGGGACATTTTTTCTATATAGTAAAATTATTATAAGGCAGGCGGATGGTACTGTTCTACAATTTCTTTTTATAATAATTAGACCTAAATAGATAGAGCAGTCAGTCATCCTTTTATATGTTTATTGTTAATATAGCAGAGGTATACCGTATCAGTAGCGCCCACATTATGTTATGTTTATAAAGGGTCGGCAGCGCGAGTGCTGCACCTCTGGTGTTGCAAACGTCCATAGGCTACGGTGACCACTTTCCATCAGGTGGACCGTACGCTTGTCTGTCACCTCAGTGGTATAAAAAAAAGAAATACTTACGATTTGTTTGTTTAATTTCAGGTAAACCATCAAAACATATTCAAGGCTGAGAAAGAGACCAGCAGGAATATTCTATCAGGTTTGCTTTAGGTATATGCCTAATATATGCAACGATGATATTACTAGATTCCTGGGCCTGCATAGTGGTTATAGTGTTTTGTTTTTAGAAATTCCTAATTTAAGAGTACATTTATGGAAAAGCTACTTCTAGTAATCAAACATATAGCAAGTGTGACGCACCTCTATTGTTGCAAAGGTCTAGGGTTACCACTTTCAATCAGGTATAAACATTTTTGGGTATAAATCAATATTGTGGATACACATCTCTATCAACTACCCCATTTGAGATTTTACAGAAAAATAAAAGCTTTCATTTTATTCAGACATATTATTTTTTAGTATAGGTACTCTTCGTTCTTCCTATTTATAGTATAAATAGAACTTCTTTGAAACTCATTCCTGAAACTTCACTTGCCATGACGTCACACTCGTGAAAGCTGTACATGTACAAGTCTCGTGAGTACAGTGACAAATAATGGGACAAGCCCCTTGATACCGAACAAAACGTACGAAAAACATACAAAACGTTGTTCGGTAACAGAAGATGACTTCGTATTGACGTTCACGACACAGTTTGTTTCCAATTTGGCAGTGATGTCTACCTCGCTAGTGTGAACGTGACGTTGAAGTATTTTTGTTAGCTGTGATTATGATTACATTTTGAGTAATAAGAACTGGGGGTCGAGTCAACTATTGACAAGCCGTAGAATAGAACTAGAATCGCTGTTTTTAGCTGTCAAATGTTAGTAGACTATCAAAAATGCAACTGACTTGCGGCCATTTGCGCGGTCGTGTTATGAGAACTCATCGGCGGTCGGCAGATAGAAGTCTATTGGAGTACGATTGTATTAGTAGACTAAGAAAAAAAATTGTACAGGTGGCTTTCTATTGAGCGACAATTACGATTATTTTCTGACTCGATTGAAATAGTAGACTTGGCCCCCTGATAGTAGTCTTTAATCTCAGTTACGGCTTATGCTTTAGCTTATGGCTGGAGTAGTGTCTGCATTTCCAGGTTTTAATTGTGTTTTGTTAAGTCAGTCAGTCAGAGAGTCTCTTCAAGTCCCCACCTACAATCATCCATTTGCCAGCGGGTGCAGCCAACTTACCGGTTAAGTGGCCTGATTTTTAGCCGCGAGCAATGTTTATTATACCAAGTACAAATTAGAAGTCCACGTGTGACGGCCTTGAGAGATGAAATGTATGATATCTTTCATTTTGATTAAAAGACCCAGAGCTAGATAGATGGATGATCTAGAAATGATCACAAGGATCACAGGCCGAGGTTGAAGGTCGAAGGCACATGACTGTGTTTTGTGGCTAAAATTGGGATAGCCATTCAGTATTGGCCCTTTATTGACTGATTTTAAGCCACAGCATTATATTTCATGCTATTTTTTCATGTCTTCCATTTAAGCCTTAGGATTAGTTTAGAATATGGTGTCGTTCCGAAATTCACGAGTTCAAGAATCTGCGGCAATCATATAAAAATTGTACTTGCCACGCCGCTCACGGTGGCACATTGCCAGATTCTAAACGGTTTGCGTAAATAACTAGTTCAGAAATACAAAAGTTATAAAGGTAAACGATTACTTTTAATGTTTTGTTTTTGAGGCACGTGGTGTGGCGGACATTTAATTTCACTTATAAAATGACAGGTAAGGGTGACGCAGCATTAATGAGTTGAGTGTTGTTGAGTGAAAGTGAGAGAGAAAATTGCCAGTGAAATTACTAGTTAATTAATTAATCTTTAGAATCCTGAAATTAATTTTGAAAATAAACGGCGAATTACATAAATGTCTGCGCAGTAGATAATCAAGCCATAGTGTATTTTTAAGTCGATAAGCATCATCTATATTATATAATTAAGATCTAAATAAAAAACAATGTCCCACATAATAAAATAATATCTTAACACAATCTTGAGATTGAATTAATTTTACAATTTTGTAAAATTAATTATAGAACGTTTCTTTCAAATTTGCCACAGCAAAATTCTTCATTTTTTTCCCCTGAATCAAAAATTGCCTTCGACATAATAATTCCGTTCAAACAACTAACATTTACGCCAAGTATCACGAATATCTGTTTAGAAATGCTACCTGTAGAGGAGTATAAACACACACATACTAACGAAAATCATCTGGAAATGGCTCTCACTACGATCAATAATTTTATACGCCCTTTCTTGTTCTATATTAGAATTTTCGGCCAGGCTCACTTCTCACATATTTAAAACGGCATCATCTTGCGCCACCCTGACTTTATTGAACTTAAATAGTAAAAACAAAATACCCACCTGTAAAATATTTGCATATTCTTTATGACTTAATTAAAGTCAAACAGAGTCGTAAAGCAGCTTGTTAAACGTTAAAAGATTTCCATGAAAAATAACAGTTTAGTCGCGAAATAAAACATTGTGGTTAATAGCGCCATAAAATGAGCATCATTTCAATAAAACATTATATTTAACACAAGAAATACACACATTTGTATTATAGTAAGATTGTTTTTCTATAACAGCCTATGGCTAATGCTATTTTAAAAAAAATTTTTACTAGCTTACTTACACTGTATTCTTAGACTTACAAAAAAACTAAAAAATAAATTAAATCGATCAAACAAAAGATTCGTATGAGTTTGATAACAAACGCGAGACACGAGATATATTTATAATATATTCTTTGTGTCAGGGACAAGTTTATGTATGAATTGAAATGAAATTATATATCCAGAAGCGCTCGTGGCCCCGCGGTCTCAGTGTTCGGTAAACGATCACAGAGGTACGCAACTTTCACTATGGCTGGTCGTCGGATGGGTGACCACTTTGTGGCATTTACATTTGCGAGCGTTTCCGTGCTTCGGAAGGCACGTTAAGCCGTTGGTCCCGGTTGCCAGTAAAATGGCAGTCGTTAAGCCTGGTTGAAGGCCTTATAGGCGGCTTAAAAAATTTCAACAGCAGGTGGCCACAGCCTGCGTCTGTCTATTTCAACACGGCAATGGGCTCTCCACCTATTATATTACGTGGGACAGGAATCCACACGGTGAAAAGTGGGCATATAATATGCCTCTGCCACCCCTTCGGGGATAAGGCGTGATGGATATTTATTTATATATCCAGAAACATACCGATGTTTCTGGTAAAAAGTACTAAAAGAATACTAAAGACTATAAAACAACTAAGCTAGTTGTTCTTATAGTCTATAGTTGCCTGTAAGAGATAAGAATGTATAGCGATAAGGCCGCTCTTTGTACATTCATGAGACTGTAATATTTTTACATGAGTGTTTGATATTTAAGTGCAATAAAGTTTATTCTAATCTATAGTTACAACATGTTTCGCCGGACGAGCGGAATGTAATTTCTAGAAAATATTATTTGTTTTACAATATTAATACTCACTAGTAAAGTATTTGGATTGAATGAAATAAAAAAAAATAGTAAGAAATATAAGTACCTATCAGTTGTCGAGATACCATACCACATGCTTATATTAGTGGTCTAAATGGTGTTGGGTAAAAAAATTGGCCCACAAATTAAATTATCTGTACATATTAAAGAAACTAAATTTTAGTTTCAATTATTTTATATATTGCTAATGACTAAGTCTAAGGTCTTTATACCCAAACCATTAAAGGAAAAGTAATCTTGCACATTGATTTTGTTTTAGTGTCCACAAATAGCACAGCGTACCACACCATGTAATTACGCACTAGATCATCGTACTCTCCTTATATTCTGATTCTGTAGCTGTGCGGTGTGTTTAGCACTACACAATGACTAATCGAATCAAACTTTAATTAGTAGAAATCCATTGTAATACTATAATTATTTCTGTTGTTAATTTTGCAATATTCCGCTTTTTAAATGTCGTATGATGTAGACGTGTGTTTCGCCTACACACAGGGCATTATGAAGACTGAATGCAACTAACTTCTTAATAAAACAAAATCAACAATTCAAACAAACCAGAAAATAAGTAGAATCAATTCCTGCAAAAAGTGATAACTGATAGATGCTCTTGCCTGCCACAGATGCCTTTGAAATTTGCCTTTTTATTTTTAATGGCTGCTCCCTGCTGGTTTATGTTGCATGTGTCAGTCGTGGTATTCATTTTTAAGATATTATCACATGGGGATGTACGTGGTGTTTATCTTGTTTTTTTTTTGTATAAATTCCTTTTCGACGGATGTAGCTTTATTAATTAAAAACTATCTTCATTTCTGAGTTCTATTTCTTAATGTGACTAGCGGACGCCTTGTTATTTCACCGGCGTATCGCTCATTCCCGCGGGAATACGGGGATAAAATGTGCCTAAGTTGCTCTTTATAACTTCAGCTATCTGCCAGTTAAGTTCCTGATAAAATCGATCCAGCCATTTCCGAGATTAGCCGAAACAAATAGACAGTATAACAAACAGATATAATACATTCATTTGCATTTAGTGAAAGTAGAATACTTTAATTTTATATATCTGTTTAGATCATGAAGCCAGCCTTATCTGTAATTTGTCCGAGACTATCAGGACTTTAATTGGTCGTGCTAATTAGTGTCTAGCATATAAGACCTTTTAGCAAGGGTGTAAGGGGCCCCACCAAGATCTTCGGGGCCCAAGTCAACCTCCCGTGCCAGTGCGTGCACCTGCTGATTAACGGACGAGGCTCTGGCGCTGGCTTTCCCCTCTGGGGTTGGGAGGTCTGAGGGCGTCGCTCCCATAAAAGCCACCCGCCGAAACAAATAATGAAAAGAAGTAAAAGGAATGCTGCTAGGGATAGGGCGCCGCCGCAAAACGGCGCGCAGGAGCCCCGCCCGACTCCTGTGGCAAGTGGGCTAGGGCTGCCGTGTGTCGGGCCAGCACGGCTAAAGAAGTTAGCCCCAACCCGAATCCGCTTCGCATCTTGGAACATTGGCACGCTGACTGGGCGTGCGGTAGAGTTGGCCGAAGTACTCTCCAGGCGGAGGGTGGACGTGGCGTTCCTGCAGGAGACTCGGTGGAAGGGCAACAGAGCCCGGCCTTTGCAGAAAGGCTACAAGCTGTACTACACGGGTGCGCCTGGTGGGGAGAACGGGGTGGCCGTGGTGCTCTCCGAAGGGCTGCAGAGCGGCATCTTGGAGGTGAAACGCTGTAGCGACCGGCTTATGATCGTGAGGGTGCTTATCGATGGGATTATTACCCACCTGATAAGTGCCTACGCGCCACAGGCCGGTTGTAGCGACGCCGATAAGATGTCGTTTTGGGGCCAACTCGAGGGAGTGCTTCGGAGCATTCCGTTGTCACAGGGAATCGTTTTGGGCGGCGACCTAAACGGTCATGTGGGTGAGAGGTGTGAGGAGTTTGAACGTGTTCATGGTGGTTTTGGATACGGCACCCGCAACACTGAAGGAGAAACTATCCTCAGAACGTGTGCGGCTGCCGATCTGGCCATTGTGAACACGTATTTCAAAAAGAAATCCGAACATCTCATCACCTACAAGAGCGGGAGGCGTACAACTCAGATCGATTTCCTACTCACTAGGCGACACAGCATCGGCAAGGTGGCCAACTGCAAGGTCATACCCGGTGAGAGTCTTACTGCACAACACCGTCTCCTTGTCATGGACCTCTGCGTGAAGCCTAAAGGCAAACGCATCGAGCGGTGCCAGCGCCGCATCAGATGGTGGCTGCTTGATGAAACTAGGTCCCAGGAGTTCGTCTCAGCTGTCGGTGACAAGTGCACCGACACTGAAGGCGAACCAGTTCAAGATTACTGGGACAAAGTTCAGGCGGCCATCCTTGGAGCGGCGAAGGTGGTGCTCGGTGAGTCTAAGGGTGGAAACTTGGTGGTGGAACGACGCAGTCCTGAGGGAGACCAGGGAGAAGAAAGCCCTCTTTAAAAAGTGGCAAGGGACCGGATCTTCCGAAGACTGCGACGCGTACAGGGCTGCCAAGCGCGCCACAAAGAGAGCTGTAGCCAGAGCCAGACGAGACCACTTACAACCTTTGTATGATAAGCTGGAATCGTCTGAGGGGCAGAAGCTCATCTATAAGCTGGCGCGCTCCAGGGTCAAAGCGGCACAGGATATATCCAAGTGTCGCTGTGTAAAAGACCCTGAGGGCAACCTGTTAAGCGAAGACCTCGCGGTAAAGGAGAGATGGCGCTCGTACTTCCACGAGCTGCTTAATAAGCAGCATAAAGAGGTGCAGCCTCCGGACCTCCCTCCGAATCAAGGACTAGTGCCACCGGTAACGCCTGGAGAAGTCCTGACTGCGCTTCGCCGCATGAAGAATCGGAAAGCTGTCGGACCCGATGGAGTCCCCATCGAAGCCTGGAAGGCGATGGGTCCTCGCGGTGTGGGCATCTTAGTAAACCTTTTTAACCGCATACTCCTCAGCGGGCAGATCCCAAACCAATGGAGACTAAGTATTATTACTCCAGTCTTCAAAGGTAAGGGGTCAGTGCAGGAGTGCGGGAGCTACCGCGGTATTAAGGTGATGTCCCACACCATGAAGATCTTCGAGAGGATTATAGACTCTCGGATCCGGCAGGAGTGTACTCTCTCGGGGTGTCAATATGGGTTTCGCCCTGGTCATGGGACCACGGACCCTGTTTTTGCCCTGAGGGTTGTCGCAGAGAAATACAGGTCGAAGAACACGCCTCTGCACTGTTTGTTCCTAGATATGCAGAAGGCCTTCGACTGTGTTCCTCGTGCGATGATCTGGTGGGCACTGCGGTCCAAAGGGGTTCCAGAGGTCTATATTGACACTATCCGGGACATGTACTGTGACTCCGACTCAATGGTTCGGACTGCTGTTGGCGACACGAAACCCTTCCCCATCACCGTCGGGGTACACCAGGGTTCTGTCCTTAGTCCGCTTCTGTTCAGTATAATATTAGACGAATTGTCGGACAGCATCAGAAACCCGCATGAGCAGCCTCCATGGTTGCTCATGTATGCTGACGATATTGCGCTGGCAGACGCGGACAGGGGCAGATTGGTGCGACGTGTAAAGGCGTGGAAGGAGACGCTTGAGAACGGCGGTCTGAAACTAAATGTGGCGAAGACCGAGTACTTGGCACTAAACTCGACAGATCCCACATCCGTCCGCATAGGCGGTGATTTGGTCGAGCGCACGGACCAGGTTAAATACTTGGGATCTGTTTTTCACACGTCCAGTGACATCGATTGCGATGTCAAGTCACGCATTGCTGCCGCGTGGGCCAAATGGCGGGAGATGACCGGTGTCATTTGTGACCCTAAAATGCCGATCCGGTTGAAGGGACAGGTCTACAAAACCATTATTAGACCTGTCCTTTTACATGGCAGTGAGACGTGGCCGATATTGGAGCGACACAAGCAGGAGCTGCGTGTCACGGAAATGAAGATGCTGCGGTGGATGTGTGGAGTCACGCGGATGGACCGCGTGAGGAACTCTCGCATCCGCGGCAGCCTTCACGTCCGTGACATTGCAGACAAGTTGCAAGAGTGTCGCCTTCGTTGGTATGGTCACGTCTTGCGGCAACCGCCGGGCTACGTAGGTAACAAATGTCTGGCCATGTCAGCCCCGCCGGGTCCCGGTAAGAGGGGAAGACCCAAGAAGTGCTGGCTTGACGTCGTAAGGGATGACATGCGTGCCAATGGTCTCACCACAGGGGATGCCGACGACCGTGCGAAGTGGAGGAGAAAATGTAGGAAAGCGGACCCCGGGCGTCGCGAGACGCAACTGGGACAGACGCTCGGATGATGATGATGATATAAGACCTTTTAGCCTTTTTGCTACCACCTCACTAAAAAGGCAACGAGTTTTAAATTTCTTCCAAATTTAACATCTAAAATAGACACATTTCATTAAATTTATTCGGCTTTTTAGACCCACCCCAATTCCGTGCTTTGTAAGGCACATTAAGCCGTTGGTTCCGGTTGCCAATAAAATGGCAGTCGTTAAGCCAAGTTGAAGGCCTTATGGGCGGCTTGAAAAATTTCAACAGCAGGTCGCCGCAGCCGGCGCCTGTCCATTTCAACACGGCAATGAGTTCACCACCTGTTATAGGTCGTGCGGCGAATGATGAGCTCTGTAAGAAAGTGGAAGGGGCATGCTTAGAACTCATAAATTAGGTCTAATTGGCGGGGTGACAGGGGGTGAAGGGCGGGAGTGTAGGAACGTGGACGCAGGAATGGTCGAAATCCTACCCGCACACTAGTGCTCAGCCGCACACTACTCCGCGATTTGTCGGCACGTGTTGTCACTAGTCTCGGTACTGTCACGTACATAAAATATTCTTTTAATGGCGTATTGAGGTATTGATGCCCCGAGTAAATTCACTGTTTAATCTAGACAAGAAAGAAAAACGGTTTATTATGTAAATTGTTTGTTCAAATATTTATACCAATTATAAATTTTCGAAAATTCCATGTTTAATACAAAAAAAAAAATCACGCCTATCTTTCATCAGGGTAGGCAGAGACTTCTTCCACTTATAATTTAATAAGTGTTGTCATTGTCACACACATTATATACCTATTTCTACATTAAAATACCTACTTACGTACCTACGTTGTAAAATAAAATAAAATGTTTGAAGATTCAAAGCAGAGTCTTATTAAACTTGATACTTTGTGTAACAATATTGTGCGCGATTATACATGCGCAAACTATCCCCACTAATTTTTGTCAGAGCTCATCATTCGCCGCGCGACCTGTACGTGGGACAAAAATGCATACTGTGAAATGTGAGCGTTTAATATGCGTCTGCCTACCCCTTCGGGGATAAAGGCGTGGCAATATGTATGTATGTCTGCTTATCTGTAAATGGTCACCTGCTGGTTAACGGATAAGGTTATGGCGAAGGAAAAGAAAACTCCGTCTGGCCAGCATGGTATTGGTAAGCCCAATAAATTTCCCAACATTTTATTCTTGGCTTTCACAATTAGTTAGCACGAATGACATCTCAAACATTGCGGGTAAACGGTTATATATTATATGATTGGTTAAAGCCTCGACAATTGATTAAAATCAGTATAGCTGTCGGTAAATTGACGAGGCCATGTTTAATTATGTGCGTATTGATTTTATGTCTCACCCTAGCAGCCATAGACAGGGAGCTAACGGGCTTCCCCCGTTTGGAATGTTTTCACTTGTAACCCAGTTACATCCTAATTTGATTTCCATAGTCGGATTTTTTCAAACCAATCTATAGCTTGTATTTAAATCGACAAGCGCCATCTATAGGAATTCCTTTAAGTACTAAGAAAGTATTTAAATCTGTCAGGGGTTCTGGGGAGGGGTAACCACTACGTGTCCGGCAATGAATAAGATGATTGCTAATATTATTCTGAAGATAATATAAAAGACCATTTACACCATGACTGAGGTACTAATTTATACACTTTTGATGCCTGATAGGTGTTCATAATCGCTGATTTTTTTGCACGCCTCATAAGCGAAGCGTTGAGGTGGGTACTACTGTCACTTCGCGCAAAACATCTGATTTTTCAAACTTTAAATGTCTCTATTTATCATATATTGCACTTGTAAAATAATATATACACACACATATCAAGAAAAAACACTATTTTTAACACTCATGATATTTTTGATGCCATTTTTGTTATTTAAACTAGTTAAAAAAACTGTTTAAAAAAGTTCCGTCTTGGACGTCCGTGTGTCTGTATGTGCGGATATTTTTTTTGTGTACACGGTAAAACCGAAATACTTTACTAATCGAGTCTTTTTTTTTCTCTTACGCTTCAGTATAATTAGGAATAGAACCCTTCAATTTTCACGGTCTGATTAGAAGTGGTTTAATTGTTATTAAATAAACAAAAACAAAATATCGACTGTTCTTCATAGTTTTAGTATATCTATATCTGTATTTTTTCTTTTCTGTATATACTGTATTTGTCACTTTTCCTCAAACAACGCCACGGGAGATAAATGTATTACGTATTGAACAATATTTGATACCGACTGTCGATATTTTTTACATCTTTCTTCTATATATAATTAAATATTTTTTTGTTATCTTTACTTTATTTTTTTTTATAATATAATAAAAGCGTGTGAGGCGTGCACTTTTGGATTTTCCAAACTTTTATTTATTTATGCTCAGTCAAACCTTCAGCGTTTATAAAATAACGAAAATCTGGTCGTGGTCTCTTGCTCTAAAATAGATTTACTGTCTTAGATAGTCTCAGATAATTGGAATTATCTATCAAAGATAGACTTACTATTAAGGAAATTCATTGACACAGCTTTACAGTAAACTAGAACGTTAATAATGAAGGCCCGGGTATTTCCAAAATTCAAATAAATCTATTGTATTATTCCCTTCGCATTCTTTTACGGCATTGTTGGACTATTGTCTGACTTGTTAACTTTTTTATACTACTTACTAAGGTGGCAGACAATCTAATGGTTCACCTGATTGAAAGCCGTCACTGTAGCCTATGGAAGTTTGTAATACCAGAATTGTTCCACTAGCGCTACTGACCATTGTACCGAAAACTGCGACGCCTAGGACGATTTAACCAATGGACGCGTAATGTACTCAGTAAAGTATGAATTTCAACCAACTTTCGTGCGAGGGGAAACCTACACACATATTGTTTTCTTACTCTTGCATGAAGTGTTGTCACTGTCTAACAACCAATATAAATGTAGCTATGCAATACGAATTTGACACAACATTATTCGGCTAATTTGAGATGGTAACTCTTTGTATAACGTTTATAGAGAATAAAAGTATATTGAATATAGGCCGATTAAGATTGCGACTTAGCTAAAAATTCTTAGCAAATGGCAAGCGGGGTATAGGCGCAAATGGTAAGATAGCGCGTCCATTGGTTAAATCGTCCTAGGACGACGCCCATGACTGCAACGTTTGTTGCAGTCATGGGCAATGAGATTAGTTCGGACCGGGCGGATCGGCGGCGGAAACCTCAAAAGCCTAGTCCAAGCTATAAACCGTTTGCTGCAAAAACTTAATTCTTTGAAGAGTTAACGCGAATTGATCAGTTTTTAACTCGACACCATATTCCAAGGTCGAAAGCATTTTAAACATGACGTGCGCCGACTTATGTCTCCGATAGAACGTCTCAATTGACGCAAACAATGGTAATGTTGTATAGAATTATTTATATGTATGTTGAACACATAACACACTATTCGTGATCTGCAACGTAATATTGTAAAAATATATTGATATCACTGGGGCGCATTTTAATACTATTGAAAATTGAAATATTGTACATTTTAATATAATTGAAATATGTCGTGTTGCTGAGATAAAATCAAAATGAAACTCCGATGCGTATTGAAAAACTAAAAGATTTAGAAATTATTCACTGTGACGATAAATCAAAGTGACTATATAAGCCAACACTTTCGCTAATCGGTTGGCTTACTATATTATATTCTTTTAGTAATTGTTATTTGAGCATTTTCTCTCAATTTTTTATTAAACCTGTGTCAAACATGTCATCCTGGTAGCTTATAAGAGCATTTGAAGGACCGAAAGCGGAATCCCCTCACTCGAAATTTCAACTTTTATGTTTTTGTTAGTTGATTTAGTTATTTCCCCTGAGCATAATGAACCGACAGTTTCTAAAATCTCGACGATCATATCTGACTGTATGTCGGCTGAAACTCAACAGATACGTCTTGAGATGCCTTTACCTTTTAGTCCATTTCATTTAGTAGTCTAAAATTACGAATTAAAAGCGATATATAATGAAACGATTTAAAAGCAGTTTTTTTAAAATTTTACCTTGAAATGTACAAAGTAACGCGATTTTATACGTCCGACAATGTGCCTTCAATGTTTTTTGGGTTATTATGGGTGGATGATGTGTAAGGATGTTGTGAGTTGTTTTGGGGTTTAAGGAATTTTATATATTATCTGTGCGTGTGCATGGTTGGTATGAGACAAAAAAAACATATTTCACCATTACAAATCCAAGTTATTAATAAGTAACATAGACTATGTATCAATATGTTAATACCTTAGGAAGCGGAGCAGTATATGCAACAAACCGGGCTAATATTGGTCAAACAAGATTTACTGGGTTCGAAATATATCACAGATGAAGCCGGTGGGCACAACTAGTTAACTTGATGGAGCTAGATAGGTTCTATTACTATCAGCCACGTTAAAACCCAATTTGTATTCAAAGTACTATTGATACATTTTTGTTTATCACTATACTGAATACTTTGTGTGTGTTCAGAATACTAAGTAACAATATATTTAGTGCACCCAGCTCTCCTTAAATCTTTTCCGAGAACACTATCTATACATTCTTGCTTACAATGTCGCCAGTTTACCTACTGCCAACATTGTATGTAAAACATTGTACTTGGGTGTTGTGTTATTTGTGACTTGGGAAAAGGAAAGATAAAATTCTTCTTTGGGTTCCTATATGATTTATCTTGCAAATTATCGCTAGTATTAGTCACTGAACTAGCTCGTACGACGAAACTGTTTTGACATATTCATGCCCCAGAGAAAAGAGTTCGGCCCGTTTGATGAACCGCACGTGTTAATTGACGGAAAACGACCAAACTAGATGACCCGCCACGGCTTCGCCCGTACTGCCGTCGCACCTATTTAATCTCATCGCTTGCAAATTCTACAATAACGCATAAAAATTTGCTCGATTTGCCGACGACGATGATATATAGCCTATAGCGTGCCTCGATAAATGGGTAATCCTTAACAAAAAGAATTTTTCAATTCCGACCAGTAGTTCCTAAGAATAGCGCGTTCAACCAAACAAACAAACTCTTTAGCTTTATATATTAGTATAGTATGGATGCGTATTTTGTATATTCTATTGAGATGGCAGAAACGCTTACGTCACCGTATCGAAAGTGGTTACTGTAGCCTAGGGTCGTTTTTAACATCACTAGTGTTACACTATCGCTGCTGACCCCGTTGTTACTACAGTTTTATTGATGTCCTGGATAGGACAAAGACATTATAGACGTCAGCTGTTTTCTATCATTTCGGACAAGTCGGCCGAGATATATTCAGTCTCTGACCATCGTCGCTTTTATTAAATGCAACAATACTTGCGAATTAAAACCAATGTAAACTCTTAATAAACAAAAAAAACTCAAAGATACGCACATGGTAACATTGTAACTAAAGAAGGCTCTACACATAAATAAAGAAAAAAGAAAACATGGATATACGCACATGCTACTATTGTAGCACAATGTGCTACAATGTAGCGTGTTATGAATGTCGTCCGTTATCGCCCGCAGTGAGGCCCTAGCGTGAACCTAATAGGAACGAGCCATTGGCCTAGCGAGGACGCCTAGTCTTGGCAGGAAGCGGAATATCGTTTTGAAATTGAAGCATTTATAAGATCAATAGTCAGGAAAGTTCATCTGTGGTTCCCTGATCATGATTGTTACGGAAACGTACATGATGGCTGTTAAGTCAATCTTTTCCTACTGACATCCAAAACTACAGCACCTCCTAATTACCTACTTACTAGTGGTTCTCTTAACCGTAGACTTCGGAGTAAATTGAGGAAAAAGGCTAAACATACCGTTTTGAGCGCTCTTGGCAACAGCTGTCGCTAAAAGATTTTGGCTATTTCAAGGATTGTCCATGCCAAGTTGCATGCATATCCGATGATAAATGCTACCTGTAGACTGAATGGATGGACGAACGGTCGGAAATCGATAGCATTTTTCCTGTACGTGGACATAAAACGGAGAACACACCCTTATTAACATACAACTACCCACTTGTATGTTAATAAGGGTGTGTCTATAAATTACGGGACGAATATGGGGGAAGAGGTTCAAACATACTAAACTAACTATCTTCACGCTGTATCCCTGACGGGGTAGTCAGAGAGGACAGATCGCCAGGTTTCACGATCCATGCATACTTCTTTCGCTTCTTGCAGATTCATCAATCGCTTCATACATGCACGTCTGGGTATCCGAGTACTTTTGAATTTTCCGTTTGGGTTCAAACATAATCTCATCTAAATCTTACGTGTAACGAATATCAAAGGAGGTCAAGTCCGCATATTATAATAATCGACCTCCTTTGATATTTGTGCTATTTTCGAAGCCGAATTATGCTGAAGGCGATAGTTAATTGTATTACCGCTTATCCGTATCTCAGTTTAGTTGTACCAGTAGTACTATTATTCTTATTGTGGCGTTTTCAGGTCTTGTTCCAGTAGATCTGATTGGTCTAGAGTCGCTTTAATGGGAGTGCAAATGGAATTATGATCAATATAAATACTTACTGTTTCGTAGAAAAGTAGATATTACAGTAGAATTGATTTTATGACTTAAGTTCAGTCTCTCCTTCTTCATCTTTAAGAACATTTAAAGACACCAAAAGCGAAATGTCTACAGTATGGGGTTCTTCAAAAGGGGTCTTAGAAGGTTTATAAAGGGTCGGCAGCTCGACTGCTGCACCTCTGGTGTTGCACACGTCCATAGGCTACGGTGACCACTTTCCATCAGGTGGGTCGTTCGCTTGTCTGCCATCTAAGTGGTATAAAAAAAGAAAAAAGAAATTCGCGGTGATATATTAAATTGGCGCACAAAATGTGAAATCTTACTTTGGAATCATTGAGATATTAAAATGTTATACTAGAAAAGCTTTGTTAGATTTTTTGAACGTTTTTTTTTTGGAAGCGCTCGTGGCCCCGCGGTCTCAGTGTTCGGTAAACGATCACTGAGGTACGCAACTTTCACTATGGCTGGTCGTCGGATGGGTGACCATTTTGTGGCATTTACATTTGCGAGCGTTTCCGTGCTTCGGAAGGCACGTTAAGCCGTTGGTCCCGGTTGCCAGTAAAATGGCAGTCGTTAAGCCTGGTTGAAAGCCTTATAGGCGGCTTAAAAAATTTCAACAGCAGGTAGCCACAACCTGCGTCTGTCTATTTCAACACGGCAATGGGCTCACCACCTATTACGTGGGACAGGAATTCACACGGTGAAAAGTGGGCATATAATATGCCTCTGCCACCCCTTCGGGGATAAGGCGTGATGGATATTTATTTTTTTTTTTATTTTTTTTTAATTCAAGCATATATCGCCCTAAAGATTTTTCTACCTCACCACCAGATGAGCAACGAGCTTGTCTCTTTAAAAGCAGAACGAATAGCATCTATGCTAGAATACGAATGTTCCGCTCCGCTATCCACTTATAACTCGATAAATGACAGAACACTTTACAATGCCTGTAATGTACACAATATGTTTCCAACTCCGCGCACGTTGAGACGCTGTATTGCTTTTATTGCTCCTTGCAGACCGTTGCCAACTGTTGCCATGCGCCATCAACAAATTGTGTTACTTTGTCAGCACTAAGTACATTATTAACCTACTTATGTTAAATTACACAAACGTTTTGTTGCACCATTATTTGTAAAATTTATAGTTACATTTTGTGTATACTCTTAATTGCTGCGATCAATGTTGGCGAAGAGACCCCTTCTACATTTGAACTTCCATACAGTTCTCCAGCGCTGCATATCCTGCTGTTCGCCTAGCAGTATTGTGTTGTTTCCTTTTTTTTTATATTGTGTGACAATTTTTTTAACTCAGTGCCATCTAGCCAAAACTAAGATATAAGCTTGTACTAAGGGATCTAGACAACTGATATACGTACTTATCCATACTAATATTATAAAGAGCAAAGATTTGAAAGTTTATTTGTAACAAATTGCCCACAAACCACTGGGCCGATTTTAAAAATTATTTCTAATTTAGAACACTACATTCTTCGTGAGTAATTTAGGCTATATTGGATTTTCTAAAAGTTTAGGGTTCTGTACGAAATCTCGAATAGAAAAACTTCACCACGTGGGCGAAGCTGCGGGCATTAGCTAGTACATTCTAATTACATAGGAAGCACCCAAACTTTGAAACCAACATTTGTGGTCACACAAATATTTGTTCCGACATGGGAATTGAACCTCAGCGCGGAGGTCGCATACATCACCACTGCGCCACCTAGGTGGTCTTTTTCAGTCTTTTTCCTACGTTGCATACAACATACCTAATTGCGGTTTTATTTTGTTTCAGATGCTGCAGGAAAGAAGACTGTGTATCTTGGACTCAGAACTGTCACAACTGGACATCTTCGAGCGTCTGCTGGTCATAAAGTTTGCTGGCGCGCAATTACGGCTCTTGGAGTGTTTTCAGGTACATACGTATTAAAATAGATACTGATTGAGTTATCGAATGTCCAAACAAATAATATAAGATCACCTTCAAAGGCGACTCTGGCGCGACATGTCTTAGCTTGCCATCAAATTCTAATGACTTCGAAAAAATCTTGATGAATAAAGAATATTATCTTAGGACAATATGCCGAAAGGCCGTTGTTGTGTAAGCTTCTTGTTGATATATTGCTCTGCTGATATAGGGGGCGGTTCGGGTGGGGAAATTCACAGTACACGCTATCAAGATTACCAATAAAACAAAAAAAAAAAAGTAGCCAAATCTAAAATACCTTTATTGAGAGCGAAAATTATGTTAGCCCATTGAAAAGTTACATTTAGGGTTGCGTTTTTTAGACGACGCAATTTAATTTCTTAGGGTCGCCACCCTTTTTCGACAGCCGTCATCTTGAAGATAGGGGTTGAAATGGATTTTACGGTATATCTCTTAACTAATTACCTGATAAAAAAAATTGTTAACATTTTTTTGTTGCAAATTTCATTCTCTACAGCGTACAGTAACTTTTTGTCGTAGAACCATAAATAAAAAAGTTATAGGTAAGGCCTAAAATGTAACATTTCATTGGACTATGAATGCAATCGGAATTTAACTCAGAAATAAATACTGATATCTCGATAAAATCAACACGTATCAATGTCAAGGGTAGCAATTATTGATTCCGCGGCTCAGTGCCCTACACAATATTGCAGATTGCAGACGTAGTAAATAAACTGTAGTATGTTTACATCGATGTCATTCTCATCGCTCCGTAACGCCTGTAACACGCGATTGTATCGGGGTTATCATGACACATAATATTACATTTTATTTTCTGTTACAATGTTGCATGAACGGTACACATCGCATTACACGTGACGTTGCCCTGGGCTAGTAGGGCTCCGGAGACCGAGGCAAGTCCTGCTTACAACCCAGCAGAAAGCTTGCTCTGTTTGAGAATAGATGTGGGTATTTACTTTTTTATCGTTGCAGCTCACTCGTACCTCATCGTTGTTCAGTTCAAGCCCAAAGAGCTATAAACAGATATACCGTTTTTTTTGTTTTTTTTTACATCCAAAAGACAGGCTACAAAGTTGAGTACAAGCAATGAAGGTATTAAGTCTGGAAAAAGTTAAACGATACTATAATACAATCATCTCTCCTAGTAGTACTATAATTTGTTGTAATAGTTCAACGCTCGTGGCCTCCCTGACTCAGTGTTCTGTAAACGATCACTGCTTTAAGCAACATTCGCGAATAGGTGTATAAGTGGTCCTTGGATGGGTGACCACTTAATGGAATTTACATTTACGAGCCCGGTCGAAGGCCTAATAAGCGGCTTTAAAAATTTCAACAGCAGGTCGCCACAGCCTGCGTCTGTCCATTTCAACACGGCAATGGGGTCACCACCTGTTACGTGGGACAAAAATGCATACGGTAAATTTGTGGGCGTATAGTATGCCTCTGCCTACCCCTTCGGGGATAAAGGCGTGGCAATATGTGTGTATATATGTAAAAAAGCCAAATATTACGAAATGAGCCCCCGCCCTTTGGCTGCAACGCCGAGGCCACAGACCGTAAAAAATAATAAATTAAAAAAAGCCCCGCCCATCGCGTTAAGCTCGAACAATTTGCAGAATAAAATTGTTATGTGAATACCTCTCACATATATATTTATTTGTTTTATTATTTGTTTTAATAGATAAATGAAAACACTATTGTTATGACCGACACTATTATGAGATATATTGTAAGACAGACATTACGTATGAATTATGTTACTCAATTTATGAATCGCACTTGGAAAGCGTCAGAGGTATTTAATTTATCTTGAATGATAACACTTATACTATTCCACATTATTACATACCAGCTGTCCCGCCCGGCTTCGCCCGTGACATAGTTCGAACCCCATGGCACCCATTTTATCCCGTCGTTTATTAATTTCACAATAATGTATGAAGATTTTCTGAATTCGTTGATTACTTCTTCGCTCTCCACTACCTACCTACGCCCGCACAGCCTGGTCGAAATATGTAAAAATTATCTAAATAAACTGTACTTAGTGATGAAATAATTTATTTTGATAAGGATTAAATATTTTTAAAATCGGTCCAGTCGTTTTTGAGCATATTCATTACAAACAAACAAACAAAGTTTTCCTCTTTATAATATTAGTGTAGATTATTATTTTTTAAATGTATCAACATTTGAATATGCCGGATTTTTTATTTTACGCGTGGAATGCGTTTTCGCGCCGTCAGTCCTGCTGTAGGGGCAGCAGGAACAGTGTATAGGACTCCCGGCCTTCGGGAGCCATCCTACCCAATAAACTCCAAGATAAGCCTGCAACCGAGTCGCAAGATAAGTCTGAAGGCTAATCACCGCGGCCCGGCTAAGGGAATGCCCCAATAAGAGACACTCTTCGGAAAGGTTTTAAAATGCCGTAAGGTAAATGGTTAGGTTAAAAAGTAAATAATGTGTACAAGTGTTATCATTCAAGATGCGTAGTAAGTTCCACCAAGTGCCATCAATCAACAGTTTATGTCTTTATTTAATCCTACCATTGCATTGTACTGACATTAATTAAAAAAAAAATATGATTTATCAGTATCCTCTTAAATTGTGCTAGAAAGTGTTTTGTTCACCTGGGTTGTGTTACTGTCAGCCCGCGTTCAGAACGCGCGCGTTTTTTGGGCGTGTTCACACGAACCAGTGGGTTAGTCAGAATCAGTAGTATGGGAGTATGCTTCATTCGCGACTCGTATTTTAAGAGCCTGTAAGCGTGTTCATCCCTTTATGAGTTGTTGAACAACTTGCGCAGTAGAGAGATAATAGTAGAAAAGCGGACCCCGCAGACCGGAAGCGAGGACCGCGAGGAGTTGGTGCCGGTTGCCAGTAAATTGGCAGTCGTTGAAGGCCTTATGGGCCTATTGAAAAATTTCAACAGCAGGTAGTCACAACCTTTGTTTATTTCAACACGGCAATGGGCTCACCGCCTATTACGTGGGACAGGAATACACATGGTGAAAAGTGGTCATATAATATGCCTCTGCCACCCATTCGGGAATAAGGCGTGATCGATAAAAAAAAAGAGTAATATAAAAGTCGCCGCGACTGTGAAAGAGCGATTGACCCGATGTGTTTTACCGCGCGCGGCCGAATGTTTCATAGACAGTTGACCTTTAATACTTTTACACGTACAATGTAACTGCAACTCATATAATTATGCCGAACTATTAATATCTTAGCCGTAAATGGATGTTTGTCTTGTTACCATAATAAAAAGGTGAATTCATACCCTGCGTGCTGAAACAATGTAAGCGGAGCAATTATATTGATGTAATCTATATTAAAAAACCTGTTCCCAATACAATGTATTGGCACAATACAGCTGCACAAAAATAGTTTATAATAAAGTGCAAAAGTACAAATGGGGGTTTGAAGCGGTATTTTGTAATAATTTAAGATTTATAGTGAGAGTCGAAAATTTGTTAAAATTTGTGGAATCAAAATGTGGGTATATTAAACTGTATTTAATGTCCGTGAATCTGCCCGCGTGACTTAGAAAGTTGATCAGACCAAGAAAACACGTTGTTTCATACAAACTTCAACATTTTTCACCCCGTTGGACGTTGAATTTTCAAATATTCTTTGATGCACTATAGATCTACGTCATTCAAAGAATATTTGTGCAAAATTTCATGGTTCTAGACCCGAGCGATTTCAGCTGTGCGTTGAACGATCAGTCAGTCCGTTTTTGCTATTTTATAATTAGATAGATAATTATACTAACATACATACGTAACAGGTGCTCATTATAAAAGCCTTTTAAGTTTTTCAACTTATCTGCCTTATTCTGATAAATTAATTAAATTAGTGTGTATTTACTGTATTGGGCTAGTTTTTTAGTGAGTGTTGTACAAATGTATATGTTTTTATTATAATTTTCAGGCAGTGATCGAACACGGCTCAAAATTGTCAACGGAACTGGCGAGAAGTTATCTAAACGAGTGTGACGACGCCAAACGCTCGAAAAACTCACTAATACACCTCGGACTTAGACTGGGTGAGTATTTTTCTTTTGACGATGAAGTCCTCAATTTCACAGCTGCGAAATAACACATAAATATTCTTTACTTATTATAAAAGATTTACATAAAAACTAGCTGACACGCGCAACTCGTTAGCTCTACATGAGAAAGTGACAAAGAATGAGACATTAGTTAAAAAGGGTATTAACTTGTGTTAATAAGGGAATACTTGTTGATGAGTTACTTACAACTGAATAATATACACGCGGGTGAAACTGCTTGAACAGAATATAGTGCGAGATATTTCCTAAATTAATACATAGGGAACCTACTTATATCCCGGGGAAAACATCTTTTTCCCGCGAGAAAACCTTTTTGTGTACTGACGACTTCATGTAAGCGGAGCCGCGGGCATCAACTTTCGGAAATGTTTTACCTATAAGCCGATTTTCATCTACATGTGATTGAATAACAAACGTCCAAATAATATAGAAGTCTTTACAAACTTTCACATTATTAATATTAGTAATATTACATTCCCGTGGGAATACCGGAAATTCTTTCTTGGTGCTCATCTAACCTAGGTATGTAAAGAATACGTTCACCAAATTTTAGGTTGTGTATGGTTTTACTCACGTAGGTCCCGTTCCCGTGGGAGTTCCTGGTATTCCTTTCTTATTGTTGATTCAAGGTAGATACCTAATAAATACTTTCACCAAATGTCAGGTATGTACCTATGTTTCATAGTTTATACTGTGTTTTTTCAGCAGCGTAGTTCCCGTTTCCATGGAAATATCGGAAAACCCGTTTTATTGCTTATCCAAAGACTTAAAGTATACATTCACCAAATTTCAGGTTTCCATGTTGAATGTTTAGTAATGAATGAGACATAGTTTCGGTTCCCGTAGGAAAACCATACTCGCTGGTAATACAGGCCATAGGAGGTTCTTCTAAAACAGAACTAGCTACGTAAGTTCATGTAACTAACTTTAAAAATGACAATGTTCCATACAAACGTTTATCCCTTACTTACGTCCTTAGGGGCAGAATTTCGCATAATCTCTTCATAGGGGGCACCTACGTGTTAAAAGGAACCACCATGCGAAGTTTGGACTTCATAGCTTCGTTAGCTTCCTGGATTTCGTAATCAGTAAGACAGTTAGTACACTCCCTGTTTTACCCCCTTATAGGTAGTTTTTTTTACAAAACCGGCGATACACGTGCCCATTTATTTGTAACCAAAAACAGGTGTACGTAATTTCATGTTTCTAACTTTGAAAATGACGAACTGCCATACAACCGTTTATCGCTTATTTACTTCCCTAGGGGTAGAATTTCGCAAAATCCCTTCTTAGCGGAAACCTACGTGTTAAAAAGAACGCTCGTGCGAAATTTGAGCTGCATAGCATTGGAAGTTTCAGAGATTTCGTGATCAATGAGCCAGTCAGTGATTTTGCCTTTTATTTACATATAGATAAGCGCTTGCAACCCCGCTAGCTCAGCTTCTGCAAACGATGATTGCGTTTAGCAACTTTCAATATGGCTGGTCCTCAGATGGGTGACCACTTTGTGGCAAGCCCTTCCGTGCTTCGAAAGGCACGTTAAGACGCTGGCCCCGGTTGCCAGTAATATCGCATACAATTTACAAAACAAAAAATACAAAGTTCGGTTCTAGATCGAGTTCCAAAACATGTGTACTCAGTGTACTTAATTTATGATGCGTGCATAAGTGCTACAATTTGCAAATAAAACAAAGATGAAACATGCATAATTCAGTTACTATTATTAAAATAAATAACGAAGAAAATATATTGTGCGAAAGAGACCACGTGAGCAGATTGCTCAAAAACGGAAAATTCAAAAGTACTCGGTTACCCAGACCTGCATGTATGAAGCAATAGATGAATCTGCAAGAAGCGAAAGAAGTATGCATGGATCGTGAAGCCTGGCGATCTGTCCTCTCTGACTGGGGTAGTCATGGATACAGCGTGAAGATAGTTAGTTAGTGAGTTTTTTATTATTAAAATAAAGTAATTAACAAAATTTTTGTAACCTACCCATACCCGCTTAACAATATTTTATTATAATTAATTATTATTTCATTTGTAGGTGGTTTCCTGAACGAGGCCGGGTGGTACGCGGATGCAGAGCGAGTGCTAGTGCGATGCCGCGACCTGTGCCTGTCGCTGCCACAGACCACACACAACAAGAGACTAACGCTTGAATGCTGTCATAGGTATGCACATTACTTTTTAAATCGTACACAGTATAAAGATGGTTCCCAAATTTTCTTTTCGCTCAAATCAAATCAAAAATTACTTTAGACTAGCTACTTTTGGCATAACCTACCGGCGATTTAGTATTTTTTTAGAAGCTAAATGCAGACAATAACGCCAAATATAGATATGGAGGCGCTTTTTGGCAACTAGGAACAGTGCACATTCGAAAGCTGGTCGCATCGATGTAGCATTTGTGGATCACGATCCAGCATCGGAGGAATCTCTAAAACGCACAGTTCCTTATATAGCTTGCGGTTCCGATATTCCCGGCGCAGAAGGTCATGAAATCGCGATGCAAGTTCGATACAGTCGCAAAATCGCCAGTAGTTGATACTAAAAGTAGCTAGTAGGCTGTGGCCCTTATTCATGTATGTCACAAAGTAACTCTTGTGAACGTCAAGATTATTGCTTTTTTATTTACTTTCATATTTGCAACGCAATAGGTAAAGACTGTCTGAAAAGAACCAGTTAATAAAAATTGACTCTTTCTCATCACCATTTAATTAATTGGTTTTGTTTACAACACAACAAGTGAGATATTTTTGATAGAATTTCACAGTTGTCCGTCAAATCAAACAACAACATCGATTGCTTTTTCGTTGATCGAACAGCTACTGACGACAGCTCAATGTATTTTGATCTTCTTCATAATATATATGCCAAAAATGAATGTCGATCGACGTTTAAGTGTATGCCTAAAATAGGCGACTAAACTATTTGATTGTCATAAAATTTGTGTGGCTTTAGATGGAGGGCCCTATTTGCCAAACTTGACTAATTTCTATTTATCTATACTCTGCCTTCAATTGCAGGTTACTGAACACACAATCAGCGTACTGTTGCTTTCCAGCGGCTGCGGAGACTTACTCCCTGGCTATTAAGCTACTGGGCGTGCCCGATGACGTCACAGCGGACATGCCCGAAGGACCTTTTGCAGTTGCAGACCCTTGCAACGAAGCACTTGAAACTGAAGATGATGATGATAAAAGGTAAGTATATTGTTTTGATTCCACGTGTGTGAAAAGACTAGATAGCCATTTACTTACCAGCTGGTTGGTGGAAGAAGTGTAGGTACAGGCCTCAGCAAAACGCTGGTGTTGTAAAAAGGCATAACAGTTACGTGGATCATTAGAAAGCGATTTCGGTAAGTTGTATTAAAGACCACGTGAGCAGATTGCTCAAAAACGGAAAGGTCGAAAGTAGTCGGATACCCAGACGTGCGTGTATGAAGCGATTGAATCTTGAAGAAGCGAAAGAAGTATGCATGGATCGCGAAGCCTGCGATTTGTCCTCTCGGACATATAGTCTCTCTCTCTCTCATCTGTCTCTCAGGGATATAGCGTGAAGATGAACTCTTCACTTCAGAACCAGGTATAACTGTGATGTGTTTTTTGAGAGACGTCTGACCCCCTAAACCTAGCTCAGTGGCTGTGTGAGAACCGCGTTCCTCAGTAGTCGATTTCTTAGTACACAAGTTTTAAACTACCATTTCTTGTATTTTAATCTATGTATTTATTCTACTTTAAATAAATTATTTGATTATATATAATTGTATATTTAATGTGTGCACGGTATAATTTTATGACTAAACGCTTGGTTACATGTATCGATTATGTTAGCCATGACCACACTCGGTACTTTGGCCGTTGGTTGGGTAACGACCTACCGTAGCGACATACTCATTGAAAGAGTTCGTTTCGAATACCTTCCTGTGGGCCAAGTCTACTATTGACATTTATTTGCTTGAAATATGGTAATTTACAGAGATCTTACAACGTTTCTTAACAAAGCTCTTCATACTTCGCCTACTTGTTTCGGCATGCAAATATTAACACAATAAAATAAAATCTAATTAATTTGCAATCACAGTCAGTAATATTAAATTTTGATCATAAAGCAATAGTAACGTTCAATTTTAAGGCATGAAATACAAGTCAGAATTATACTACACTCTTAAGTACTATGTCATGATTTTAATGATTTTCATAATTTTTCCAATATTACAATCCCATTCGATGTCAAAGTAATCAGAAGTTCCAGAAGTCAAATTAATTAGACATTTCAAAAGTCAAAGTACCTAATCATAAATGTCAAAAACCTTAAAATAATAATGCACTTAGAATTTTTTTGTGTCAGAATTTTACTTAAAATAATTATACAATGTCAATGAAGTGCCATTCTCATATTGGTTTTATAATTCAGAAAATCATGCATCGTGTAAAAACAATTCCTAATAAGCCATACTTGCAATTGATTTTTAAATGGTGCAGGCGGCAATTCTCTTATTTCCTTTGGGATTGTGTTGAAAAATTTTATCGCCATAATATAGCAGTTATTTTGGCAATAGATTGTGTTGCACTTTGGAATGGCTAGTCTAGTTGGATCCCTTGACAATTTATTTAGTTTGTAATAAGTATCCAAGGCTTTTCGAAATAGATCTGGATACTTTCTAACAAATATTCCCACCTCTAATATATATAAGCCAACGAGTGACATCAAACCATGCCTAACAAACAAAGGTCTACATGATTGTAAGGGTCCTGCTCCAAATATAGATCTTATACATTTTTTTTGAATAATAAAGTTTCTATCAATATCAGTTGAGTTACCCCAAATAATTAAACCATATCTTAGAGCACTGGAAACATACCCATGGTAAGCTAATAACACCGCACTTGTGCTAACTGTTTTCCGTAAGTTAAGTAGGGCAAAAGTAAAGCTATTGAGCCTACTACATAGTGATTCAATATGTTGTTTCCAGTTGCAGTTCTTATCAATTATAATACCTAAGAACTTTGTATATTCTACCTCATTCAATACATTACCATGTCCCATGATTTGTATTGTATCAGCATTATAATTTTTTCGGTTATAGAATCTAATAAATTTTGTTTTATCTATATTAACATTTAAATTATTTAAGTCGAGCCAGTTTAATATAGACTCTACTGCGGTATTTATTGTGTCCTCATACAGGGCAACATCGTTCTTATCTTTGGTTATTATTAACGAGATATCGTCTGCAAATAAAATGCAATTATGTTGCGTAACCGCTGGCAAAACATTTATGTACAGCAGGAATAGCAGGGGCCCTAATATACTCCCCTGTGGTACACCAAACTTATTAGTGACGTATTGGGACCTGTGTTATTTTTAAACTTTCGCGGTTTATACTCATATTTTATATACTACTCGGGACTCACGCGAATCAATTTTGTACTTACATTCATAAGTAAGTACAAAATTGTTTCGCGTGAAGTCCCGAGTAGTATATAAAATATGAGTATTGGGACCTGTTTACTACTAATTCCTTGCTCAGATTTACTCCTGAAATTTCGACGCATTGCTGTCTTTCTTCTAAGTAACTTTTTAACCAGTTTAATGCTAAACCCCTAATTCCATAAAGCTCACATTTTTTTAAAAGAATGGCATGTTTTACGAAGTCAAAAGCTTTGCTCATGTCAAAAAACATTGCCGTGGTCGGAATTTTTCTATCGACGTTTTGTGTTACCAACTCAGTAAAACGGAAACAAGCCAGAGCAGTTGACTTACCACTTTGAAATCCATACTGATTTCTGTTTAGTACATTAATTTTTTTTAAGAATGTAGTTACGCGATTTTACATAGCTTTTTCATAAATTTTTGAAAACACTTGTATTAGAGTCACAGGACGGTAGTTATTAAGGTCTCGTTTACAATTATTTTTATGGATAGGTTTCACAATAGAAAATTTAAGCTTTTTAGAATAATCTCCCTCAAGGAAGCTGATATTTATTAGGTGTGTTATAATTGGTGACAGTATATCTTTGCAACTCTTTATAACCTGGGTTGATATTTCATCATATCCTACGGCTTTGGTGTTTTTTTTAGCGACTGAATAACATTTTTTTTATTTCGCTTTCCGTGCACGGTTTCAAAAAAATACTGTTTTCAACGCGTTCAATGTTACTAAGGTAGTTAAATTTTGTACTTATATTTCGATTTGTGGTTCGAATAAAGAAGTCATTGAATGAACTCGCTATTTTATCGGGTTGTGTTAAAGTATTACCGTTGTCATTAATAGAATCTATACACCTAGATGATTTACACGAAGAATTATTTTTAATTTTACACGAAGAATATTTTGTATTCAAGAGGCAATAACTTTATGTCAATTTTTAAAAAATAATTTTAAACTCTGATTTTTAATTATTATTTTGGTATTTGTTATAATGTAATTGATTTAAATTTTGACCTAATTAGGTAATTTATATTTATTTTTCTGACATGAATTATTTATGTTTTGTCTTAATATGCTCTGACTGGGATGTAAAACTGTTTTAATACAAAATAATATTTGCACAACTTCTTAAGTTGAATATGGTGAAACAAACATCATGTACCTACTAACAAATCAATGTACCTACCCATGTTATCGTGAATAAAGCTTCATTCATTCAAGAAAGTAAATTTAGAAATATAAATAAGTATGTTTATCAGATACCTGGTTACCATAGTACAAGCTCTGCTTAGTTTGGAATCAGATGGCGTTGTGTGAGTTGTCCCAACAATATTTATTTATTTACGCACTTCACTTGGGTGACTTTTGTGGGGTCGGACTTTTCACTAAATAAACCATAGCTATGTTCCGCCTTGTTTTATGAGGATCGCAGAGTACTAAGAAATACAGTATAGTTTACCGAAAAGAGAGAAAGAAAATGTGAGCTCTCTCTTGCTCCTCTTTCTATCTTTTCAAACTTTTCTCCCTTTCAACTTCCAATCTCCTCGCCCGATCACACTTTTCGTAACGCACTGACGATGTTACTCCGCAAGTCAGCGTATGTAAAGAAGTAAAAAAACACAACAGGTAAAAAATCTGGCCATGGTTATAGGTCTTTTGAGCCCATTGTGTCAATTTCTTTTAAAGACAATGAAAATAATATTTGTTGTAATAATTCTGAGTATATTAACAATACTTCTAGTAGTTTAAACTTAATTCACCAAAATATTGAAGGCATATCTGAAAAACTACTACAAATAGAACTTTAGATAAAGGTGTTGAACTTTAGATAAAATGTTCACATTTTTGTATTACAGAACATTGGCTAAAATGTCATGAACTATTGTTCAACAATGAATTCCATTCACTTAGCAGTGCGTTCTCTAGAAAGAAAGCTATTCGTGGTGGCTCTCTTATATTTGTATCTAATAATTTAAAATGTAAAGAACGTAAAGATATTGTGGCCCTTTCTAATGAGTGTACTGCAGAATTGTCCTGTGTTGAGCTTGAGCAACTCATTGTCCTCTGTGTCTACAGTCCTCCAGATAGGGGTTATAATTTATTAGAAACTGTAATGGAAAATGTATTGAAGCGTTTGTTCACTAGTAGAAAACATGTTGTGGTGTGTGGGGATTTTAATGTTGATTTACTTGTGCAGTTTTCGAAATGTATTAGATTTAAAAAATTGTTTAAATCTTTTGGCTTACAAAATTTATTTTTTGAGCCAACTAGAATCACCTCACATTCTAGAAAATGTATAGATAATATATTCTGCAACTGTGTATCAGCAACAAGGGAGATACTATATAACTTTCCATCCGATCATCTTGGTCAGAAAGCAGCATTTCCTATTAATGTCACTTCTAAAAAGAATAAAATTGTATGTAGGCCAATGAGTGCACATCGACTTAAACTATTTAATGTTAATGTTTCAGCAAAAGTCACTCATATTGACTTTAATCAGGAAGATACAAACAGCTTATATGACTCCTTATTTAATACAATTAAAGCTGAGTACAACAACATATTTAAATCAAAAACATATTATAAAAACAAAAACTTGCAATTTTGTGAGTGGGCAACTGCAGAAATTTACAAAAGTAGGGCTAAGTTGTCCGAACTATATGGTATGAAGCAATTTAATTTTGATCCTGCCTTTATTCAATATGTTAAAATGTATTCTAAGACCTTTAAAAAGGCCTGTGCTGCTGCCAAGTCGTTACATATAAGTAATAAAATTGAAGAGTTAAAAAACAAGGCAAAAATGACTTGGAATGTAATCAATACTGAAACCGGTTGAATACTACCCCGTGATAATAACATTGAGTTAATTATAAATAACGAAGTGTGTAATAATAAATTAGATATAGCACAAACTTTTAACAACAATTTTATAGACATACCCGCGAAAACAACTAGCTCCTTAAATTCTTGTCCAATAAAAGCTCAACGCATGCTTGGGGGCAGCGTGGATCAGTGTAGTGTCTTATTTGGCTTTTATATTATATTTTTTTACTTATATATAAAAGTATTCAAATGACTTAAATCAAAAAAGACTTGTGGGGTATTTCTGCAAAATTGATTGAGTTTATCATTGTTAATAAATCACATCTAGCTGACATATTTAATAAATGTGTTGATAAAGGAGTGTTTCCAGATTTAATGAAACACAGTAAAGTAATACCTTTATTTAAATCTGGATCCAAAACCGACCCTGGTAATTTCAGACCAATTTTAATATTACCAACCATAAGCAAAATTTTTGAAAAAAAAAATATTGCAACAATTACAAGCTCATTTTAATTTAAATATGCTATTACATAAGGAGCAGTCTGGGTTCACAAGGGGTCGTTCTACCATTCATGCAGGTGTGACACTTCTGAATCATATATATGACGCCTGGGAGAATAGACAAGATGCTATTGGTGTATTCTGCGATCTCTCCAAAGCATTTGATTGCGTTGACCATAAAACACTATTGGGAAAACTCTTTTATTATGGTATCAAAGACTCTGCACTGAACCTTGTTGCCTCCTAACCTAAATGATCGAATACAACATGTTGATGTCAATGGAATTCGCTCCTCTGGAGCATCTGTTGCTATGGGCGTTCCGCAGGGATCAATTCTGGGTCCGTTTCTATTTTTAATTTATATTAACGATCTGCCATTCTATATACAGAACTTGTGCGACATTGTTCTATTTGCTGATGATACGTCACTTATTTTTAAAGTTGATCGCACGCTTAGTAATTTTAACGGCGTAAATAGTTCACTTGCCCAAGTTGTAGATTGGTTTACGACCAATAATTTGCTACTAAACGCTAAAAAGACAAAATGTATCAGATTCAGCATGCCTAATGTCAGGAATTGCGGTACAAATATAACATTGAACGGTGATACCCTTAATATTGTAGAATCAACTGTATTTCTGGGGATCACTTAGATAGCAAACTGCAGTGGAATGCCCAAATAACGTGTCTTGCAGGTAAACTCAGCTCGGCCTCTGCCTTATTATTATTATTAAACTGCCAGGCTGGTAAACTTTAGTTATTTTCATAGTGTCATGTCTTACGGCATTTTGCTGTGGGGCAAAGCAGCTGATCTACAAGTATTTTTTGTACTCCAGAAGAGAGCTATACGTGCAATATATAAATTGAGTGCTAGAGCGTCTCTTAAAGAAAAATTTAAAGAAATTGGCATTTTAACGGTTGCATCACAGTATATATTTGCAAATATTATGTTAGTTAAACAGAACATACATTTATACAATAGACACAGTGACATACATTCGATAAATACAAGAAATAAGCATAAATTAATTGGAACGCATCATCGTTTACAAAAGGTTCACGACTCTTTTGCAGGAATTGGCGTACGCCTATATAATAAAATTCCTTTAAACATTATGAACCTGCCGTTACATAAATTTAAGGCGGAAATTAAGACGCACCTCTTGAAAAGGGCCTATTACACAACTAATGATTATTTGAACGATAATAATAAATGGAAATTAGTTGCTTGCTCTTCGCTTGAGCTATTAAGGATTCGAATGAATCTTGTGATATGCCTTGAATCTGCATATATATGTTGTATTTTTACATCTTTACATTATTAATAATTTGTAACGTCTGACAACTAAAGGTTTCTAAATTGGCTGCGTTTAGTCCCGGTATTAACTAATATACAATGTAATTTGAGTTTGTTATTGTGTGAGCACCATGTAGACTTATTTATTTCTTTGAAATTTACATGATAGTTGCTGTGCCGGTTTTAAGTATGTCATGCTCGCCTAAGTGTCCTGGCAGTGGTGGCGTATGTATCGGGTCGCCTTATTCCCTATAATACGGTTGAGTAGGACGATGGCTGATATAATTCGTCATACCCGTCGTCTGTTAGGACTGGTCAGCTCATAGCTATTATAGCAATTATTACAAATAATCTTATTTATATTTGAGGTAAATTTAAGTTTAGTCGACTGTTCTCACATAAATCCAAAGGAACAATGTAAGTGTAATTTTAATGTTGTAAGCCATTCCTACATTTTAAAATGGCATCCATTGACTTTCTTGCCAGATTCTTCTTCTTCAAGGGTAGGCTGCCCTTAGAACCGGCAACTATAATCGCTCTAATTTTGATATCATTTTAAACACAAAATTGATTTTGTTTTTTGTTTGTATAAATTCATTACTATATAATTGGTCAAATATCATGTTAATCTAACTAATGTAATTACTGGCGTTTAGAAAAGAGAGGCCATGAGTTTTATTGCCAGGTTCTTCCTCAGGCTCTACCTATATAAATGTAAATGTAGAAGCTATATTCTTGACGTTCATAAGTGTTACTTTGTGACCTAAATGAATAAAGATTTATTAAATTATTATTAAGTGTTCACTATACTTGTAGTGGTCGCGTGACGTGCTCGTCGTGCGGGGAGTCATGGTCGCGTGCCGCGTGGGGCGCTAGTGCGCTGTGTGCGCGCGTGTGCAAGGAGCTGAGCGCGCTGTTCTTCGTGCGCTGCGACTACAACGCCGCATACGCCTGGAGCGTGCGCGCGCTGAAGCTACTCACGCCGCACACGCCGCCACGGTAAACATACTTACTACCTTTTCATGTAATGGAGAACACAAAAGGGTGAAAATTTTACTGTCAAATACAACTAAAATTGAAGCGTAGCTCATGTACATTACATTCGTTTTTATTTCACTTCAATACATGCAGTATTTCCGATGTTATAACGACGAGAAGTTTTAGTACTTTTTTGAATTTCCGAGATTAGACGCGCCCATTATGACGTCACAGCCTCGCACAGATTGCGACAAGGCGCGGCGCGGTGTTCGGGTGCGAGCTAGAGCGCGACTGTTGAATGAGCAGGGTTATGACGCATGCGGTCACTCGCGTTATAAGCACTTTGATCGTAAATATTTGAGACATTTTCTGAAATAGTAAAAGCATCGTTTTCTCGTATTTTTTTGTAGATTTATTTAGCATTTAAAGTAAAACAACATTTGTCAGACCCATTGTATGTTAGTAATTTTTTTTTATCCACGAATGTTTTGTAATGACCATTGAATTAAATTGTAATATATTGTTTGTAATATTTTTTGTCAGTACATTATTTATTGTCATGTCTATTGCATCGTTGAACAAAAATATCGTGTAACATGTCTAGTATCATCAATTTTAATTTAGAAAGATGATATATCAAAATAGCCTCTCAGCCCTATGCAGGCACTTGTATGCGGTATAAGTAATTCCCCGACGGCATTGCTCACAGTTGCCTGTACCGTGTGCAGGGTGACGGTGGAGGTCCTGCGGGCGCTCGGCAAGGCGTGCGTGGTGAAGCGACGCTTCGGCGCCGCGGGCGAGCTGGTGCGCGGCGCCGTGGCGCTGGCGCGGAGGGCCTTCGGGCCGCGCCATCCGCGCCTCGCCGCCGCGCTGCTGGACCTGGGCTTCTACCTGCTCAACGTGGACTCCATCGTGCACAGCGTCGCCGTCTACAAGGTACAGTAGCGAGCCGCCGCGCTGCTGGACCTGGGCTTCTACCTGCTCAACGTGGACTCCATCGTGCACAGCGTCGCCGTCTACAAGGTACAGTAGCGAGCCGCCGCGCTGCTGGACCTGGGCTTCTACCTGCTCAACGTGGACTCCATCGTGCACAGCGTCGCCGTCTACAAGGTACAGTAGCGAGCCGCCGCGCTGCTGGACCTGGGCTTCTACCTGCTCAACGTGGACTCCATCGTGCACAGCGTCGCCGTCTACAAGGTACAGTAGCGAGCCGCCGCGCTGCTGGACCTGGGCTTCTACCTGCTCAACGTGGACTCCATCGTGCACAGCGTCGCCGTCTACAAGGTACAGTAGCGAGCCGCCGCGCTGCTGGACCTGGGCTTCTACCTGCTCAACGTGGACTCCATCGTGCACAGCGTCGCCGTCTACAAGGTACAGTAGCGAGCCGCCGCGCTGCTGGACCTGGGCTTCTACCTGCTCAACGTGGACTCCATCGTGCACAGCGTCGCCGTCTACAAGGTACAGTAGCGAGCCGCCGCGCTGCTGGACCTGGGCTTCTACCTGCTCAACGTGGACTCCATCGTGCACAGCGTCGCCGTCTACAAGGTACAGTAGCGAGCCGCCGCGCTGCTGGACCTGGGCTTCTACCTGCTCAACGTGGACTCCATCGTGCACAGCGTCGCCGTCTACAAGGTACAGTAGCGAGCCGCCGCGCTGCTGGACCTGGGCTTCTACCTGCTCAACGTGGACTCCATCGTGCACAGCATAAATCAAATAACGCCTGCTCTTCAAGAACTACTTCTTTTTTTTAAAAAAAAAAGGATCATCACGCACTTCTCCGCCTAACTTGGGCGGAGTAAAGAAACTGTTGTAGGTAACCTGTAACACAATGTTTCACGTCGCCCTGCCTCTGCTCTTGTACCTTATCATAACATTAACATAATATCTATGTGACGCCTTATTTCTAAAGGGGTGGCAGAGGCATATTATTCGCCCACTTTTTACCATGCGTATTTCTGTCCCACGTAATAGATGGTGCCGTGTTGCACTAGACAGACTCAGGTTGTGGCTACCTGCTGTTGAAATTTTCAAGCCTTAAGCCCTTAAGGCCTTCAACTTGGCTTAATGACTGCCGTGTTACTGGCAACTAGTCCCCACGGCTTAACGTGCCAGCCAAAACGCGGAAACGCTCGCAAACGTAAATGTCACCCATCCGTGACCAGCCATAGCGAAAGTTGCTTAACGCAGTGTTCGTTTACAAAACACTTGAGTCAGTGGGACTATAGTTTTATTTACTTAAAAAAAGTTTATTTAAAAAAAAATGAAAATTTTCACTCATTACGCAGCCTAACTTGGGTGAATTTAAGAAGCTGTTGTAGGAACCCGTAAGACTATGCCATGCTCTAATCCCGCCGTACATGTTCTATTTCTGAACCCACTGCGTAGCCTAACTTAGGCGGATTTAAGAAGCTGTAGTAGGAACCCGTAAGACTAACCCCTATGTACGTGGTGGTGTGCAGGAGGCGCTGAGCATCCTGCGCGCGGTGTTCGGGCGCGGCAGCCTGCACGTGGCCACGGCGCAGGAGGACCTGGCCTACGCGCTCTACGTGCTCGAGTACTCGTCCGGCCGCTTCTACAAGGCCAAGGAGCACGCCGAGCGCGCCATACGGATCATCGAGGTACCAACACATCTATCTCATTTTGGATAAGTTTAGAAGCAATTACTGAGCTAAATTTCTCACATATTTTTACACACACACACGTCTGGGTATTCGAGTGCTTTAGACTTTTCCGTTTTTGAACCATCTGCTCACGTGGTCTTCATATGTAAGTCTCGACCTACCCTGATATTGTGTGATCTACAAATGTTTGTTTCGGAGTTTGGGTGTTTCCTATGTGTAATATGTATGCATTGAGAAATACATAAGTATGTTTATCAGTCGTCTAGATCCCATAACCCAAGCTTACATTAGCTTACTTTGGGCCAGACGGCGCAGTGTAAAAAAATGTCCCACATACATAATGTACATAATGTTTCAGATTCTGGTTCCCCCTGACCACCTGCTGCTCGCGTCTGCGAAGCGCGTCAAGGCGCTTATCCTGGAGGAGATAGCTCTCGACACGCCCGCGGGACAGGACTTGAGCGGTAACAGTCCCTCTGCTAAATGTTTTTATTAAGCCGGCTCTGCTGGAGTTTTGTTAGGAAAAACACGCTAAAATGACTGCCGCAATTCGACAAAACTGTTAGGCCACACACATATGTATATTAACTAAAGATATGAAACAAGTGCGCGACGCTGTCTCCCTATTCAGAACAAGCGTTCTTAATTTCGATTACAGTGAAAATTATTCCCGTTGTCGCACAACTCAATCCTACTAATACTATAAACGTGAAAGTTTGTAAGTATGGATGTTTGTTACTCTTTCACGCAAAATGTACTGAATGGATTTTGATACACATAGGCTACTTTTTATTCCGGGAACAAGTTCCTATGGGAAACGTTAAAACTTGACAACGCGTACAGGTGTCAACTAGTAATCAATATCACTTACTTTTTTGTATGCAAGATATCATTTGCCAATCAAACACGCAATGGAATGCAAAGCTTGCGATAAACAGTCATTTTATTGCGATGTCAGTACATGTCGCGGAAGGTCGATAAACTTGGCGACACAGGTTCGCATAGTAAAGGCTGCGTTCGCCATATTCTGTTTAGTTAAGATATTTTTAATACAGTTGCTCAAAAAGTGGCATATTGCAGGGACGTATAGCGTTCGGGATGTGGGCTATAACACACGCGTGTTTTTTCTTTGCCATTCCCGAACTAGTGTTTTTTATTTCCCAACTGACATAATAATGACTATTAAAAAGAAAAAAAACCAACCACGAAGGTTTTCCTCGAAAAAAATCATAGAAGTTTTCATGATTCATGCAAATATTTCTATAAAAAGCTACTAATTTATTTCAATATCCGATTTAAAAGTAATATTAAGTACAAATTTAAACATTAATTTATTATTAGTACATATATGTATAGGCCAAATTAAATTTATAAAAATAAAAAAGTTGGCTGTATGACGTGCACTGCCATAGCCTCTGCTTATATTCTTTTACTGGTGGCGCCATTTTCCAAAAATTTTCTTCTCGAGTTTAGTTGCTTGTTGCACAAAATGAGTAATTTTGACGACAAATTATTTGAATTAACGCCACCGGAACTCAGTTTAATTGCAAAAAATGCTTCGAAGAACATTTTACCTGAAAAATCTAAAAGTCGCTACATATCTACATATGACGAATTAATTGTGTGGAGAGAAGAGAAAAAGGCAAATAGTTTTTCAGAAAATGTTATTTTGGCATACTTCTTTGAACTTTCAACAAAATTAAAACCATCTACCTTATGGTCGAGGTATTCAATGATAAAAAGTGTGCTAAAAATCAGGAATAATGTGGATATCAGTGAATACCCCAAACTAAATGCTTTCCTAAAACGACAATCAGACGGCTTTACAACTAAAAAGTCGAAAATATTAACATCGAATGAAGTGGAAAGGTTTTTGAACGAAGCTCCCGATGATCGTTATTTAAGCACAAAGGTAATTTATTAATAAGTACTTCTATTTTTCTTTGGTATTCAGTTTACGAAATCGCAAAATATACTCAATATAAAAATATATTAATCAAAACCCTTTTTTTTGTAGGTTGCGCTGATTTTTGGCGTTGCTGGTGCTTGCCGCAGAGAGGAGTTAGCTAATATCACTTTAAAAGATATTGAAATCCATGGAAAAATGCTACTAATCAATATTCCGAATACAAAAAATAAGATACCGAGAAGCTTTATTGTTGAAGGAGATTTTCTTAAAATAGTGCAAAAATATGTGAATCAGCGGTCCCAAAAAGCAAACCGTTTTTTCCAAAATTATCAAAAAGGGAAGTGTACAGCTCAAGCAATCGGGATAAACAAATTTGGTAATATGCCAAAAGAAATAGCTACGTTTCTTGGTCTGCCGGATGCTGAGTATTATACTGGGCACAGCTTCAGGAGGACCTCTGCTACATTATTGGCAGATTCAGGAGCCAATTTGACGTCCTTAAAGCGACTAGGAGGCTGGAAGTCAGACAAAGTTGCAGAAGGCTATATTGCTGATTCATTAAACAACAAACTAGAAACTGGGAAAAAATCACACAATCCATTAATTTAAAGTCCAGTCCATCTCCTCTCCACATGACAATACTGAAGAGAACGTTCGTCCGCCTACCTTCGTTGATAATTATAATTCATCAGATCCAATTCCATCAACTAGCAAACGCCCTTGTCCTTTTGTTTGTACCTTTGACAAATATACATGAACAATCATATGAAATTAATAATAGTTTGTCTCAAACAGTAAATATGCAACCGAAAACTTCCCCAGTTAATATAAAAAACCGTACCAATTTCAATGTATATGTGAACTATAACTTTTACAAGAAACAAATGATTAGTTACTTGAGTTTATTGTGTTTTTATTATTTTATTAAATTGCTTCATTTTTTCGCAATTGTATTAAAAATAGTCGTTCAATACACGTGCAGAACCGTCATTGCAACTTGTTCCGACTGTCAACCCTCACCTTCGGCTGCGCCTCGGCTCGGGTCGACATTTGTCGGAACTCGTTGCAATGACAGGCATTCCGCACTTGTATCGAAATATACTATAATGGCCACACCCCTAACATGTTAGCTAACTCGAGCACAAGTTGCAGCGCACCCGGACTTAAATCCAATCCTGACGGTCTCGTACATCTAGCCATAGCTCAAAACGCGTTCTTAATAAAATTATGGTTTAATATGCGATTTCAAATATGCCTAAAAGGATTTATAGTATGCCTGATTAAAAATCAGATTAAAATCCAGCTACTTTGAAAAAATATATTAGGATCTACCGACATTTGAACACCGATGAACTATCAATGACGGTGAACATCAAAATTATTGTAATTCATCTGAATTCACAGAGATGGCACTAGTTTGCTATATTATTTTATCGTTCGTAGATCAAATGTGAATAAAATTATTATAGTTTAGAAACAATTTTGAAAAGCAATTATGTACTATGCTAACGGTAACCTAAATTTAAAGTGCTATAATTTTCAGTCTTGACCTGAAATCGAACCAGTGTCTTCTGGCTTCGCGCCAAATACTTAAACAACTAGACTACCAAAACCCACTCGAAACCGACAAATAAATCGTAAATCGGTTATTTTTTGCAGCTCCGAGCCTACTGGAGGAGTCAGAAGCGCTCCACAAGGCCGCCCTAGCGCTGTCCATGATGGCTTTCGGAGAAAAGAACGTGCAGACTGCAAAACACTACGGAAACCTCGGCAGGCTCTACCAGAGCATGCAGAAGTTCCAGGTCAGTACAACCTGATAGACATAAATACAAATGTTTTGTTCGAAAGCAGATTGTGTCTGGTAAAATGGCCATTTATAGTGCGATACCAGGGTCCTAACCATTACAACTCGCGACTTTTTTTGATCTACAGATTCAATTTTATAGATTCAAATTTGAAAAAAAAAATTTTTTTTTTTTATTGTTTCTCGGATAGTCACTATTCTATTAGAGTGTTCATTCAGAGAAGGAAAGTGTGTATTGTGTGTATGTGTGGCAGGATGCGGAGACGATGCACCTGAAGGCCATCGCCATCAAGGAGGAGCTACTGGGCCCCGAAGACTACGAAGTGGGACTGAGCATCGGGCACCTGGCGTCGCTCTACAACTACCACATGCACCTGCACTGCGCCGCAGAGAAGCTCTACCTGCGCTCCATCGCCATCAGTCAGTACCCTCCGCTCCCTCTCACCCTTACACACATCGCGCACCTGGCGTCGCTCTACAACTACCACATGCACCTGCACTGCGCCGCAGAGAAGCTCTACCTGCGCTCCATCGCCATCAGTCAGTACCCTCCGCTCCCTCTCACCCTTACACACATCGCGCACCTGGCGTCGCTCTACAACTACCACATGCACCTGCACTGCGCCGCAGAGAAGCTCTACCTGCGCTCCATCGCCATCAGTCAGTACCCTCCGCTCCCTCTCACCCTTACACACATCGCGCACCTGGCGTCGCTCTACAACTACCACATGCACCTGCACTGCGCCGCAGAGAAGCTCTACCTGCGCTCCATCGCCATCAGTCAGTACCCTCCGCTCCCTCTCACCCTTACACACATCGCGCACCTGGCGTCGCTCTACAACTACCACATGCACCTGCACTGCGCCGCAGAGAAGCTCTACCTGCGCTCCATCGCCATCAGTCAGTACCCTCCGCTCCCTCTCACCCTTACACACATCGCGCACCTGGCGTCGCTCTACAACTAACTCTCACTCTGACTGTGTCGTGTGCAGGTCTGAAGCTGTTCGGCGAGCGCTACTCCGGGCTGGAGTACGACTACCGCGGCCTGGTGCACGTGTTCACCAAGCTCAAGCGCCTGGACCGCGCCAACCACTACACGCGCCTGTTGCAGCACTGGCAAGGTAACCTCCACCCCCATACTGAACTTAGCTCTTACTGCCGGTTATATCATGTGCAGCATTGCAACAACGTCTGGAAACTTAACCTAAGCAGATTATTGGCTACATTGATAAGATGCTGTCAAAACGTCACTTATGTTTTTCGTGGAACAACATTAAATACGAAAATTAACTTTGTATTCAAACGATTCGATACTTTATAGTAGGCTTTTTTTTATATGTGTGGAAATCCTCATGGATGCTATACAGGACTCTTTCCGACTAAAACCACACCGCCGTTCCATTTGTCCATGGCCAGGAGTCCCGGGTAAGCCTTCGGGAGGATAGCCCCAGGGCTCCCGGCAGACTTTATCAGCAAACGCGGTATCGACTTCGGAGAGGGGGGGGGGTTCGGTGTTGTCCTTCTTTCTTGAGGGGGTGAAAAGAGTACGCGTAGTTGCCACGTCACGTCACCGTCTGGGGCCGCTTCTGTAAGGACGGCGAGCAGCCCACCCTCCGTCCTCAGACCCCTGGTCATGGAGGCCGGTGGTCCTGAGCGAAGATATATGTAATATAATAATATTGTTTGGACAACTCACACAACGCCATCTGATTCCAAACTAAGCAGAGTTTGTACTATGGTAACCAGATAACTGATAAACATACTTATATATTTCTAAATACATAGATATTATAGATAAATAACACCCAGACCCAGAATAAACCATCGTGCTCATCACAAAAAGTTTTATCCTGGGTAGGAATCGAACCCACGACCTCTTGCGTAGCAGTCAGATGCACTCCCACCGTGCCACAGATGCCGTCAGATCAGCGGACTGCGGAACTCGAGAGGGGAGAATACTCTCCCGCACCCACTCCGCCGCCTCTTTCGCGATCATACAGCACCACTTCTTTATTTTAAATTTTTTTTTCCAAGCTGTTAAGACCTAATCTGTATTTCCAGAACTTCGAGAACAATCAAAAGCGGAGCAGCAGCCGGCCCTTGGGGACGAGCAGATCGTGCCGCTGGCCGAGCTCCAGGCCAAGTTCTTCGCGCCCAACGACTGAGCAATCCCCCCCCCCCTTGCCTCGTGGCGGGAACTGCGACATTTTAGTCAAAACGCGACCATGTAAGGTCACGGACCTAAAAACAATACGGACGCTCTATTATATGAAGTGAAGTTGGACCTTTTGCAGTTTCAGGACCTCAAACAAATACAAAAACTGTGTCAAACTGCCGCCATTGCTTTCACGGTCGCACTTAATGAGCGGCCATTTGCAAACTTCACCGATTACAAGTCGAGGTTGCGTCCGTACTTTTTTTGGACCCGTGATTAAGGCTTTCTATAAAAATTATGAGTTACTTCCAGACGAAATGAAGAGATCGGAGTTCGTTGGCTTATACGATTGTGCCTCATATAGAGTATAAAATGCACAAGTATAAATATTTGTAAGTTTAATTAATTATATAAAAGAACGCGAGTGAGTGATTGTGGGTCGAATGGAGTTGTGGATTTGCGAAGCCAGAGCGATGACTGACTATTTATTTAAAAGAAAAGAAGGTAAATCTTAGGGCCATTCACTTGACGGCCACTGTCAATATTCTTTGAAATTATGATAGTGTTTCTCAAGCTAAGGCCGTCTTCATGTCTTTCAAGAGAGCGATGTAATAAAAATATTTAAGGAAAGTGCTCAATTTGTAAATAATATAAGTTAACCGCTTCACAGAACCGTAGCTCCTTAAGGTCCGGTGCACATCATTGATCGGCGCCAAAGATAGGAAAATTTAAAAAAAACGGCCGATCGTGTGATAACGGCCTAATGTTGTGTATTATTAAGCGTTATTTGAGCAATAGTGCCGACTTCGCCAGCAAGTGACGTCAGGAGGCGGCGGCTAGCTAGCGATAGCTCGCTTACTGTAGATGTTGCCTTCCTAGTACTAACAGTGTTTAAGGAGCGTTTACACGATCAACTGAAATTATTTCATTCCGGCCAGGAACACGCCCAGATTCATACCATTTTGAAATATCTCTTTTCAGACCATTAAATCTCATTTCAAATAAACTTGAAGTATATAATAAAAAATTACTTTGCCTACACACTGAATGACTGTTAGCAGCATTCTTTTTTTAAATTGTTTGTGGCATAGCTATTGGGGCCTTTGAGCCATGCACAAGCCTCCTTAAAAAAGTTAGTAAGGTTATGAAAATAAACGCTTTATATGTATATAATAATAAATATTTCTTACTGTGATTGTACATTCTAGACGAATCTTGAGTATGTATGTCATTTGTGTAAAAAAATGTACTAGTATTAATTTTATTGTTGCTTCGAGCATAAAATTACTTAGTTATCCGTGGCATGGATGCGAGTGCAATGAGCAAATTTGTAAATATTATTTTACTATCCAAATGCTAATTTATATTTAATGCATAACGATATATAAATATTTCAGAGTATTAATTGTAAATTATAGAACTATCCAAATCAGATTTTTAATGTGTAGATTATTAGGAAAATACTCAAATTGCATGTTATAACGTACCTTAACATCGAAAAAATGTTTTAGAAGCGTTTAAGAACAAAATATAAGTATGTTATAGTGACCAATCAGAATACGCTGACGGTCGGCGTGATGTTTACAGGGCCAATCAAAAAACAGTATAATGCTTCGACGGACACGTAAAATATGGATGTCTTTAAGCCTATGTAGTTCGATAGTAACCTATCGAACTACATAGGCTACAGTCATAGTCAATAATATAGAAGCGACCACGTTTCGTAATTATCCTAGCAAATGGCACATTGAATGCTGTAGAATGAACAAAGCATGTGACAACTGTCATTGTGATATGATTTTTATTCAAATAAGATACGGTTGTAAATTCATACTTGCACAGATTAGCTACGGGACATTGGCAAGTTGCTACAAAGAGCACAGAAAGCCATAATAAGAATTGAATTACTTGCGCAGATCATTTTGAACAGAATGGTCGTTCCTATCATTGGATTCTAATCATTGAGGCTGAATGTACTAAACTAAAATTGTATTACAAGTTTATTTGCTTTGTTTCAAATGGCGATTCCAAAATGTGTATTTTCATAGGGCCCAGCTTAACGTGTTCATATCTATTTTTGTGAATGTTTTTGATGTACATTAGAATAATCAAAGGAATGGCTGTTGCGCGCCACCCGCGTGCGAATAAATGAGTTTTATGAAACAGTTTGCATTTTAATTTATATTTGTCACCATATTACCAGTTCAACGCGGTCGCCGTGACCATTGGCACACATATCATTCAAAGACATGCTACGGCTGGCGGTTACATAACATCACCAAAGACGTTGTTAGTTGCCTTCGGCCGTCTTGAGCAGGCAAAGGAAACTTGGTCCATACAACCTAGTCTTCAGTATTTATATTTTTTATATCATTTAGTCATGTCTAGTCCTTTGTCGATGTCAAGTAGTGACCCTTTACTAGGGATTTCTAAGGAGATTTAGCACTAACACATAGAACACCGCTGTTCACTGCAACATTTCACTTTCCACAACTCATGCACATTTTCGAACACTTTATGTATCATAATCCACCATTATTAAACACAAAATTATGAATTATACACTAGTTTTGGAAAATAAAATACGGAAACCGTGTGTCATCTTCCAGAATCGGCGCCAAACCCCCAGAGACTGTGACTTTTATAGGTTTGATGACGCAATAGTGGAAAGTCTACACGCCTGACTGATCATCAACGCACAGCTGAAAGCGCTGGGAAGATCCATGAAGTTTTGTACAAATATTTCTTACTAGTTGACGCGGCTCCGACGCGTGGTGAAGTTTTCCTGTTCCCGTTTCCCACAGGAAATTGTTCCCGGGATAAAAAGTAGCCTATTTCTTATTCTGATGTGTAAGCTATATTATCGCAAAGTTTGATCAAACATTTTAAGTATGGAACTTAAAATCTTTCACGTTTATAATATTAGTAGGATAATATGTAGGTGTGCGGTGTTGAAATGGACAGGCGTAGTTTGTGGCGCCCGCTTGTGAGTTCATTGGTGTCTTGCGTTAGTGGTAAATCCTTTGAATGGGGGATTTGAAACCTGGGGTACACTTCTGTTTGGCTAATAAGAGCAGCTATCGTTTGGCTTTTAATTTTCGGCATTGTCGAGAGTGACTGCCGTCTGTCTAAGGGTGCCTGCTAAAGATGGAAAGGATTGCTTTTTAGAAATCATAATCATATGATCAAATGATTTTTTTATCACAGTGAAATCACATGTTTCACATTCAGAACGATTTGCAATATACCTGTCACACAAATCAAAAATAAAATAAAATTGTAATTCAATCACGACCTTATTGCTATCATTTTAATGTTTAATTTAGAATGTAAACATTGATTGCGACGCGGGTGACAGGTCAATCGGACTCACTACTCGCACTCAGGGATTGCTTGCTTGAGCGTCTCGCTCGCTCGTATGATTGTGTTGCACGGCCGCGCCGAGCGATTTCATTCATTCATTATGACCAATGAGAAATCATGATCACTGTGATTTCAAATGACAATAGCAGGGATGTAATATGAAAAACTAAATCATATGATTACTTACTGCTATCAATTTTTTCCATCTTTAGTGCCCGCTTCATTGCCTCTCGTCCGTTTTCTCCGTTTGTCGTCAGCAGATGCACAGCTAGTATCTGAGGTCTCTTGGGCCCCGGCAATCTTAGAGGGGTGTGCCATTGATTACAAGCATAAATTTTCATACTTATCTGCTAGGATATTTATGAACAGGTTGGGTGCTTCAACACTTTCTAAGCACTCCTGTGAAGTCCTGTATTTATGTACTTTGGTTACAGCCAATATAATCAACTTAAAGCACTAAAAGATTTATGAGTGAAAATAAAACGCACATGTCCATTAAAGACTTTACTAACGACTAATAAATAGCTACACACAGTGAAGGTAATTTCAAAGGAATGCAGATCTATAAATTTATTAAACTTTTTATAAATAAATCTCAATCAGAATAACAATACCATTCGAATTATTACCATATAGTTTTTAACAGAGATTACATAAATATGTCTTTTATATTTTGTACTACCCATTTCAATTTAAATTATGTACAGTCACAATCACAATTGTTTAACGAAATTTGTAATTTAAAATTCTTCGCATCATGTCTTCTGAATATAATTCCAAAGAAAGGAATGTTATATAATAACCGCGTGTCAACTTCACGTCCGGCTATAAGCGACAGTCGCATACGCGTCCGTTAGTTTTTAGCATAGAAAGTAATTAGTGATTAATTACACTAATTACTACTAGTATAAGTAAAAGTGACGCCCGCTGACACGCGTTGTTATTTAAAATATAATAATGAATGTATAAAATATAATGATATCACTTGTGACTATACAATTGAAAATATTTATTCAATGACATTGAATAGGTATACTCAACTAAAATATATAATACGTACTATGTTGCACTAGAATTCTAACAAAAGCTCTATCTTTGCTTTAAAATCTAAAAATAGCAACCAATTTTTGTAAATATATTAGTTTTGTAATCTATAATATTTTGCAAAATAATTTTCTTACGAGCTAAAGGCACTGCAAGGGCGGTCCTGTGCTAATGTTTAATTAAGCCTTTAAACACGGAGAGGATTTAAGACGAGGTGATTGCGTCCTTAAAATTTCGGAAATACCTATATATAATCACGCGTTATTTTAAAACGAGGCAAATTGGATACCGACACTTCACCAGTCCTATTTAGTCCCACGTAATAAAATCACCTTTTTCGTAGGACTAGGACTAGGATTTTTATTATTCTATCTTTGAGTATACAGCGAATAGGCCCAGATTCCTACCGTTTTGAAATATCTGTTTCAGGCCATCATATCATTTAAAGTGTCAAAAATAAACAGTAAGTTGGTATTTTATGTCATGGATACTGCGGGATTTGAACCAGAGCCTATTGGTGTGTTGAAGCTGATAGATACAGGTTGTGGCTGTCTATAGTCGATTAATTACAAAACACTGACCATGCGAGGCTACGAGTCACTTTCATACAAAATATATGTTAAGTATTGTAACGAAAGACATAATTTAGGAAAGGATATTAGGTCATCTTCAAATAGTTGTATTCATCTTAAAAAACCCTCTCCTGTGGGTCTTGGGGTCATTATTGTACTGATGCTGTATATTTAACCTTTATTGTATTTAAACTAAATTATTATTTCAGTCATAAATTATGTAACACTGCATTAATAACATATCTTCTACATAACACATGATTACAACAATCAGCTGAGTAAAACTTAAACTACTTAGGTCCGTATTTCAAAACGTTTCTCAATACTCAATCAACGCTTGTGGCTAGATTTTGCCTTATAAAATCTACTCTCAAGCGTCAATTGAGTATATTGAACTATTGAGAAACATTCTGTAATAAGGCCCTTACATTCTGAGATTATAAAATAGAACCTAGTTTTCGCTACACAAGTAGTTCGATTTGGAGATGCAGTGCACACGTTTTTTAAAACCACTAAAGTGGCAGACAAGCACACGAAGACTATAGAGTATATCGTTTCAAAATCGTGCCAAAAAGTAAAAAGCAAGTTCAGATCGAACTAAAAATTTGTCGAGAACTATATTTGACAAGTAAATAAATATCACTGGTAATTTACCAAATACTTTTAAGAGCTTAGAGAAAAGTTGTATGAATACAAAGCACAAGCCTATATCAATACTATATGCGTACTTTATATGCTACTAAAGTATATATTCGATGCACATTGCAATAAAATTTAGGTGACTAAATATTGTGCCTAATTTTTAATAAGCCATCGGCTGATATTCTAGAACTCCAACGGCTAAACCACAAGGATGGAAAGTATTGATAAATTATAATATAGAAATAAGAATTTATTTTGATTTTAAGAACAATCACTACAAAAAGTGAGTGTGAACCGGGATCAATTCCCCACCAGCCAATCCTACTAATACTATAAATTTGAAAGTTTGTATGTATATTTATTTTTCTTTCACGCAAAAACAACTGCATCGATTTTAATGAAACTTTCAATAATTTAGCATGAAACTTTGGCTGCGCCACGGGCATCAACTAGTGGTTAAATTAAAAGCCCCGTAATTTTAATATACTGATCAATATGTTCAATCGTAAGATTTATTTCTTTTTCAAAATAACATAGCATCATAATTGAAAGTAAGATTATGAAATTTTCTACCTGTGGGATAATTTCCTTTCATGTGAAATTGCCGTTGGACCTCCTATAGTACGAAATACACAATCTAAGACATAGTACACATAGCATTCTTAATCTAAGGTTCTCCCGGCTCATGGTGGCAGTACATTGTCGCCTTAGGCAGGTCCGAGCAGAGCCACGAGTGCGCGCTTGTAGTCGCCGGAGGTCTCGCCCTGCTGGTCCCCGCGAAACAACGCGCGATATAGTACAGTCAGCAGCGAGTGGTGGACGAACATGCGGCGTGCGGGAACAAATGCGGGATCATTAGTAATGTGTGCGAATTGCGTATAGTCTTTGACTATTGGTTGCTTATTTTGTGATGGGTAGAATTTGAAAATTAATCATTGATTAGACAGTAAAGATAATAAAATAATTGTGAGATGAGCCTATCGCGATGTGTAAACGGACAGGAACAGTAATTACAAATGAATAGTAAACAGATTTTCCCTATATTTGTAGTCATATTTCATATTCAGTATACTTGTCAAATTTCATATGGGTCAACGGGAAATATCCAAATCAAATTAGCTCATTTTCTATCCATCTCATGGTTGCCTGGAAGAGATTGCCACTGTGCGATAAGGCCGCCGATTGTACCTATAATCTGAATATTGTAATCATTGTTCTATTGTTAATTTGGTGTACAATAAAGAGATATTATTATTATTTTGTTTCGCTCGTGGCCCCGCGGTCTCAGTGTTCTGTAAACGATCACTGAGTTACGCAACTTTCACTATGACTGGTCCTCGGATGGGTGACCACTTTGTGGCATTTACAGTTGCGAGCGTTTCCGTGCTTCGGAAGGCACGTTAAGCCGTTGGTCCCGGTTGCCAGTAAAATGGCAGTCGTTAAGCCTGGTTGAATGCCTTATGAGCGGCATGAAAAATTTCAACAGCAGGTAGCCACAACCTGCGTCTGTCTATTTCAACACGGCAATGGGCTCACCACCTATTACGTGGGACAGGAATCCACACGGTGAAAAGTGGGCATATAATATGCCTCTGCCTCCCCTTCGGGGATAAGGCGTGATGGATATTCTTTATTTTATTTTGTTACCTTTTCTTTTCAGTCAATCCACGCCTGTTCATATATTAAAGTGTAAAAATATACGTTTCTCATGGTATAAACCGCTGTATCGTTAGTTTAGAAATTTGATTTTATATAGGGAGCCGTACACTTAAGTGTATGGTTTCAATTTCACGATACCTCCACTCGTTCCTGAGATAAAGGCCCTTGACAAACAGACGGATAGACGCACAACAAAGTGGGTTTAATGGTTTTGAGGTGTTGAACCCTAAAAAGGGCACTCACTTTAATTTCAATATGACTGTTATGACATTGCCTATAATTGGATTTTAAAAATATTCATACAAATAATTCTAAAATCTCACCTCCTTCCATTCACCATTCAGTGGCACGACATCACAAGAAAATGTGGAAATTATTAAAACACATTATTTTATACAATAGTCAAGTATTGCTATGTTAGCGCAGCACACACCGAAAGCATTTTCATATATATTTATTTTAAATTTTGCTTCAGCTCTTTAAGGACACATTCGCATATGTTTGACTTTACTTTTTTTGGCTATGCTTCAACTTAACTTTCATTCAATTACTTTACTGCCTCTGTGGCGCAGTGGTAGTGTATCAGACTGCTACGTAAGAGGTCGTGGGTTCGATTCCCACCCAGGATAACACTTTGTGTGATGAGCATGATGGTTTATACTGTGTCTGGGTGTTTTTTATCTATAATATGTATGTATTTAGAAATATATAAGTATGTTTATCAGTTATCTGGTTACCATAGTACAAGGTCTGCTTAGTTTGGAATCAGATGGCTTTGTGTGAGTTACCCCAACGATATTTATATTTATTTATTATTTATATTAAATTCTTTTTACGAATCAACTGTTCACTTGTTTGTTTGGTTAAATGCGTGTTTCTCACTGGTTCTAATTAAAAATATTACGGAAATAATCAATGCTTGAACATTATTAAAGACCATTTATCGAGGAAGGTAAGGTTTATGTTACTACCCAGAGGATTCGCTCCCAGCATTAAAAAACTTAAAAACTATTGGGCAGTCTTATGTATTAGCGGTGGCAAAAACGTATCTTTGTTGCAAATGGATCATTTGTATTTGGATCAGTTCAAAGATTTGAATCAATAAAGTGCTTCAGTGCATCAGTGACTCAACTTGTATTTAAGCTCGATTTTTTAGCGAAAATAAATTTAAATAAATCGTTTTATTGACCTTTGTTTAAATAATTATGTAAAGTATATAATACTAGTGGTTCTGTTCTGTTTCTAAAGAGCGACATGTCTATTATGTATTATTCAGAATATTTGCAAATACATTTTATTCGGTGGAAAATTTTTCAGCTTCGAGGGGCTCTTAGTGTCGAGTGAGCTCTCATCCAACTAAGCTACCGAGTTAAGTTACCAACTTATCTAATTGCCTGTAGATGGTGCTTTAAGGCGGAAAAGGTGGACAAATTCGTTAGTTTCAAGTGCCCTCGGTATCCAACTAAGCACGATAATAAAGGAGGGTTAGAGAAACCCACCACACACCCTCGATTCGTCAATCCTAACGCACAACGGTCAAGGATAACCTTCACTAATTGTAACGGCGGAATGACGAAGCGAACTCCTTAAAAAAAGGGATGTAGGATAGGTATAAGGAAAGCTTACCCTCCAGGTTGCGTGAGGTGGAATCGAGGGTGTGTGGTGGGATCCTCCTCCCCTCCTTTATTATTGTTCTACGATGGATTTCCGCCATGTACCGCCCGATTCAATTAGTTATCCAACTTAGCAGGTGGATAATGAGCTCACCGGACAAGTAAAAAGTAACGGGTTTAATTACCGCCATAGGCTGATAATTTTTACACTTTAATGTATAATATAGTCCTAATAATTGCTTTTCGAAATAAATTCTAACATTTTAAACAGGATTTAACGTTAATTTTTTGTTTATACATACATATAGTCGCGCCTTAATTCCCGAGGTGGTGAACAGAGGCATACTGTACGACCACATTTCACCATTTTCATTGCAGTGTTGAACAGGTTTTATTTATATTAATAATATATTTAAAAGCAACAAATTTAAGCGAATATGTCCTTGGCTCCGCGATAGCAAACAATCCCGCACCATATAAGATAAAGTTCAGCGCATAATAGTCGAATTATGTTACCAATATGCTTATAATAATGTGCTTTAATTGTAATAAGGCAAGGCGTATTGTCCGCCATGCAGGGTGTAAGCGTGGAAAAGCTTGTGTAATATCTGTTCAATATATACAATAGTGCAGTAATCGCCACCAATATTGCCCAAATAACAAAAATGCCCAATTACAAATGTGTGCCCCCGGGCAATAGTCGGATGGTATACTATTGAACAAATTATGATTACATATCTAGATTAAAACTCGGAAAACAAAAATAACTAAAACTAGTTGATGCCCGAGGCTTCGCCCGCGTAACTGAAGCTTTCTCGTTCCCGTTGCAATTTTCCAATTTTTCTCTCCATAAAACGGAGTTCAGGAAATGAATAAAAATAATTGCTCGATTTGGTCTAGCTGTCTGCAGTTTGAGCTTAGTTACATATTTTGCGATACATTTTTATTTTATATAGATTAACAGTCATATACGATGGCATATTATGTCATCGTACATAAACAGGCTGATCACCTCTTATCGAGATCTTGGAACCACTGGTACAATACAACTGCTGCCTAAGGTCGAGGTCATGGTGATGAGAATGAAACACCCTTCTATGAGTTTATTTATTTTACTATCACGCCTTATACCCAAAGAGGTGGCAGAGGCATATTATATGCCCACTTTCACCATGTGTATTCCTGTCCCACGTAATAGGTGGTGAGCCCATTGCCGTGTTAATATAGACAGACGCAGGTTGTGGCTACCTACTGTTAAAATTTATCAAGCCCCCTATAAGGCCTTCAGCTTGACTTAACGACTGCCATGTTACTGGCAACTGGGACCAACGGCTTAACGTGCCTTCCGAAGCACGGAAACGCTCGCAAATGTAAATGCCACAAAGTGGTCACCCATCCGAGGAACTCTGAGTCTACGGGGCCACGAGCGCTTCAAGCACGAGCACTATAAGTTTAAATCTAGATATGTATAATGTGTAGCGTCATACCCAAGCATTCGATCCATACAGGACATAGTGTTTGATTTCATATACAAAATAATAAATTATAGATATCTTTATAATAAAAATAATTGTAAAGTACTACAAAATCTAAACACTACTCCACAAACACATACCTTCAGATCACTCTCTAAGGTTTTATCATACAGCCTCTCATACTCCGCCTTGATGCGGCCCAGATCGAGCTCGGAGCGAGTGGCAATGACCCGCACGAGAGTGAGATCGTCCGTGCCGGCGCCCTGCATGGCGCTCCTCACGCGCGCCGCGAACCATGCAGGCGCATTCTCAACACACTCCACTAGAAAAAAAAACGAACAAAAAAGCTCACCCTCACTTCACTCTCCAGGGTCTTATCATACAATCGCTCGTATTCCCTCTTGACAGCTCCGAGGTCTATTTCCGAGCGGCTGGCGATGATTCTGATGAGGGTCCTGTCGTCAGTCCCCGCGCCTTGCATCGCGTGTCGCAGTCTCGTCGCGAACCAAGCCGGGGCTGACTCCACACACTCCACTGGAAATTTGGTTTGGAAGGAGGAATGGGTTGGGGTTTTGTTAGAACTGGCAACTAGAAAAGCTCTCATTTTGATTTGATTTTGTTTCTTTTGTATAGACTCATTACTATATAAATTGTTCAAATATCATATAAATAAAACTAATGTAATTAGTGGCGGTTAGAAAAGAGTGGCCATGAGTTTTATTGCCAGGTTCTTCCTCAGGCTCTACCTGTTGCGTTGCGAATCTGGCAGTAAATGTAGAAGCAATAATCTTGACGTTTATAAGTGTTACTTTGTGACCTACATAAAAAAAGATTTTTCATTTTCATTTCTGGGTGTAGTTAATTTTATTACTTAAACGCCGAGGAATTGTCAATCGAATCGAACCGGAGAGCTTGTGAATAACAACCGCTGTGCTATGCGAGGTTATACAAAACTCTTAACTCGTTTATGGCAAAGCCAAAAGGAAGTGTAATGGACTTTTATGTAAATTAGTATGTATTTGTATCTTAGTGCCTAAATTGCTCAATAAATTTTGCTTCCGTAAGAGTAAAAAAAAACATCCGAATCATTGAACGATAACGGACCAGCGTTTTCCCGGTGTCACACAAACATTGGCTATCGGTGGGTCCACGTGTCTAGTTGTACAATATTCATATGTTTTGATCGATGTTCATTTAAAAATAAAAATAAATATCCATCACGCCTTATCCCCGAAGGGGTGGCAGAGGCATATTATATGCCCACTTTTCACCGTATGGATTCCTGTCCCACGTAATAGGTGGTGAGCCCATTGCCGTGTTGAAATAGACAGACGCAGGTTGTGGCTACCTGCTGTTGAAATTTTCAAGCCGCCCATAAGGCCTTCAACCAGGCTTAACGACTGCCATTTTACTGGCAACCGGGACCAACGGCTTAACGTGCCTTCCGAAGCACGGAAACGCTCGCAAATGTAAATGCCACAAAGTGGTCACCCATCCGAGGACCAGCCATAGTGAAAGTTGCGTAACTCAGTGATCGTTTACAGAACACTGAGACCGCGAGGCCACGAGCTGTTCATTTATATTTTGCTATTTTAAATTTGTTTTCATACTACCCACTTGTTGTTTTTTTAAGAAGCGACAATTTCATTACATAAGGCTGTCTTGCAATTGACTGCCTCTGTGATGCGGTGGGAGTGTATCTAACTGCTACGCAAGAGGTCGTGTGTTCGATTCCCACCCAGGATAAAACTTTGTGTGATGAGCACGATGGTTTATTTTGTGTCTGAGTGTTATTTATCTATAATATGTATGTATTTAAAAATATATAAGTATGTTTATCAGTTATCTGGTTACCATAGTACAAACTCTGCTTAGTGTGGAATCAGATGGCGTTGTGTGAGTTGTCCCAACGTATTTATTTATTATTTAATTTATTGGGTACATTACGTGATGTAATGTCAAGCGCTTTCACCAGTGGTTCCAAGTGGTGGAACTACGGGTAAACACTACCTTAGGGCATAAAAAACAATGTAGTAATCAGAATAATATGTTACACGTCCATAGGCTACGGTGATCATTTTCTATCAGACGGGCCGCATGCCTGTATGCCACCAAATATTTGACGAGAATAGATCTTTGTCGACTCTTTTAGGAAATACAAGGTTGCCACAATCGTTCATATTGCACCGTCCGCCAATGACGCATGCCAAGTCAAGTATCGAGCCGGAAACGTGTAGTTACTGCATTTGTGGTACGACCCCAATTGCTGAACCAATTAATAAAAAATAATTGTTTGCGTGTGATTAAATTAATGCCTATTTTTTTGGGATATTCAAATATACATATATTGTGAGACTTAAGCAAAAAAGTAAGCTAAAATAAATGCATACATGCCAAAATAAAATCACCTAAATTCCGATTTACACATTTGTCACACAAATACACACACCGGCACAATTAGCGGAACCTAAAAAAATGCTAAATATTTTTCAAAACCATTTTATTTTAAAAACCCATAAACGCCATTCGCTGTCATAAATAAAATGCCATATTTTAAAATTAAAAGGTACTTTGTTTGGTGCAATTTAATTGAGAAAAATAAATATTAAGAAAAAATAAACATTCTTGAATTTTCGTGGTGACTAAAAAAATTAAAAAAACAGTTAAACATTAAATTTTTCGATTGGAATAAAGGATAAATCAGTATCGAGTATTTCCTCCACGTGCCCTTATCAAAGTTTCTACTCGTCTTGGCATGCTAAGAATGATGTTGTCTATCGTTTCTTGGGAAAGTGTCTGCCATTGCTCCAATACGGCATTTCGCAGTTCATCCAAAGTCACAGGAGCGGGTATTCTGGATTTCACCCCACGTATTAGTAAGTCCCAGACATGTTCAATCGGATTCATGTCTGGTGACCTTGCTGGCCACTCCATTACTGCGATGTTCACATGATTAAGATACTCGCGTGTTCGCAGTGCGGTATGAGGCCGAGCATTATCTTGCACCAACACAAAGCCCTCACCGATAAAGGGGGCAAAGGTACCACGTTTTCTTCAAGAACCTCCCTTATGTATCGATCAGCAGTCAGACTCCCTCTATCGAACACCACTAAGTCCGTGTGAGCTCCCAAACATATCCCCCCCCAAAACATTGTGGACCCTCCGCCGTATGCTACCTTAGTTTCAAAATTTAACTGATTGTATCGGTCCCCTTTACGTCTCCATAATCTTTGACGTCCATCAATTTGATTTAAAAGAATTGTACACTCATCACTGAACAAAAATTTACTCCATTGGTTCGTGGTCCAAAGACAATGCTCTCGAGTGTGTATGTATGTTCCGCTAATTGTGCCGGTGTGTGTATTTGTTTCGATCCGGGAATCGAACCCAAAACCTTAGCGCGGCAAATCAAAAGTATTTTTAATTATGTAGCGTCATAAGTATTTTTTATTATTATAGATAAATTACATCCAAATAAATAACAACTCAATGTGCTCACACAGAGATTCGTCCAGTGTGGGACCTGAACCTACGATCTCCGGAGTCGGGTACCTACTCAGTGCCAAACCAAAAAAGAGAGTAGTATACCTATAGCGGAGAGCGCGTCCTTGAGCTCGCCGTCGATCTCGGCCTTGATGGCCTGCTCGATGGTGCGTCCCGCGATGCCCTTGTACTCCTCGAACGTCTGCCGCAGCTGCGCGAACGAGTCGTGCGCCAGGATCTGACCCACACGAGTGTATTGTAAGAGAGAGACAACTACAAAAGACGGGAACCGAATAAAGTATGCATGGGTCGCGAAGCCTGGCAATCTCTCCTATCTGACTAAAGGCAACTGCTGAAATGTGGGTTCGGGGGATTTTAAAGTTTTACAGCACTTCACTTCAAAACAACATGGCGCGTAACCGAAAAACGTGACAATTTTTTATTTATTTTTTCAGTTTTTAAATATCTCTCAACGCCGATAAAGAAGTTTCACTTCAAAAACATACTCTTAGGGATTAGTTATGATTTACACTGTCATACTCACCCTGTTGAAAACCTCTTCGTCAGTGCCCCACTTGGCTTCCCCCGCGTCGAACAAGGCCTGGGCGTCGGCCTGCGCCTTCGCCGCGTCCACACTCGCTTCCTCGTCCCTCGACCCCTGGCGGGTAGCCGACTATTTCAACAATAGGTATTGCTCGCCTACAGCCTCGGAGTGAGATCAATCAGTCATTTTCGGTGACTTTCGTCATTGTATACTTATATTTTATTTACCTCTAAGCTACAGATTTTACACTGCAGTAATTTGATTTTCACAATTTTAACGGAAATACTTCTGATAACATATAGTGAACAGCTATGCATCTAATAATAGATGGCCTCTGTAATACCTACTTCTAATTATTATTGTTTTCATTTTTTTATTTTGCAATACTCAGCTTTTTGAATGTTGTATGATGTCGACAAGTGCTTCGCGCCTAGACGAGGCATTATCAGCCAAAAAAAACATTTTGACATTAAAAGAGCGAAAAATTGCAAATTTCTACCAAATCTAGCGTTTGGGGGAATAACCGAAGATAGTGGAATTGAGCACTAATGCAACTATGACTTGAAAGTCGCTATTCCCAATACATTTCAATTGTACGTATGTTCTTTTTAAACACGATTAATATCGAAAGAAAAGAATCTAAAGAAAGTTAAGAATTGATTGAGTATGAATTGGCCGTACCGATATTCAACTATCAAAGGAACACACTATTTTCTACACTATACAAAGACTGATTAAACCATTCCAAGGTACAGGATTTTACGCACAAGCGAAGTAAAAGAAAAATTAATAGTGCGACCCGCGACCAATTTATATAAATTATGATTGTGCGTAAACAAATATAGAAGCTTTTAAACTGACGTGGTCATTCTTATATTATTTTAATGATAGAGTATTGTGTGTGCAATAAATATAATAAATATATAAATTATTACTATTAATGGGATATTATTTATCATGGATTATTTTTTCGTTCAGTTTCTGAACATGGATGTTCTTTCAGTAATAATCTCGCAAACAGTAATAATATGTAGGTATAATATAGATGCGTCGCCTGCTTCAGAAATTACAATTTAAAAAAGATGCATTTGTGATGAATTGATGGATTATTAGGCAGTTGATATAATTACGGTTTTAGTATTTAAAATACAAGCGCTACGTGCAAAACAGTACAACTGCATAAGCGTTTTCTAATTACATTCCTTTTTATAGTTATACTGTTAGCAAATTCTATGTAAGTATAATATTATGTTACATGGTGTGCATGCAATATAATCACGTTTTAAAAAGGTATTGACGTAGGTATCTAGAATAAATAAATTATTAAACTCTAACATCAGTCTACATCCTCTTGATGAGCAGATCTTGTAAGATTCTGACCAACGGACGAGATTTCAAACAATTTATGGATTTTCTATACGAATCAATCATTTGATTTATTCGTGTATTTGTTCGTGGTTGACGCAAAAACCAGCTAAAATTATATATATTTTTTCTATTCTATTTACATGAGTTTTTTTATGTTATCTTAGTATGCTTGTTTCATCAAAACCGATTGAGCGGAAACGAAGATAAGTGTTTACAGTCTTATTTACTAGACGCGCTGCACGTTGAAGATATCTGAATACCTATAGTGTTTTAGGTACAAAGTTTCTGGGAGGAGCCTCGGGTTTGCTAAGTCGGGTAATAAACATACACAATCAGAATGGACCCCAGATTACCCCAGATTCTGAAGTGGGAAGCTGGGATGCAAACCGGTCATATAGCTAAGATATATTAGTTTCCCGAGTGTTTTGGCTACGCGAGATTGTGTTGTACATTGGCCTTGGTAGTAATAATAAACGACTGGCAATGTTATATTTTTTGTGTCAATTGAGATATTTTCCTAGTTTGTTTTTTAGGTAGTAGATTTTTTTGTATTAAACCAATACTGGCCTTCATATTAGTCACCTGTTCAAAATGCAATAGCAGCATTCAATTAAGCTAGCTTTGTTGGTACAAATCAAGATTCGATTATTTTTATATTTTTATAGTTATTATTATTTTGATTATTTATTGATTATTTTTTTATTAACATTTCAACACGGCAATGGGCTCACCACCTATTACGTGGTACAGGAATCCACACGGTGAAAAGTGGACATATAATATGCCTCTGCCACCCCTTCGGGGATAAGGCGTGATGGATATTTATTTTTTATTATTTATTTATTCTTTGAGGATTTGTTTTAACGTCTGACGGATGTCATGCCGACCTCGAAACGACTAAAACTACCCGGTCCCTCCCTTTTCATCTAGCGCTGCATGCCCCGGGTAATCCTCTAAAGGATGTCTACTACTATAGACTCCCGACAGTTTTCTCTCGCTCCCTCCGCTTTATAATTATTTCGTTTTTTTTTCACCGGCTAATTATTTTCAGAAATAAGTGAGTGCCCAAAGAACACATTAAGAAAGTTACATTCGACTTCAATAGAGACGATAAGAAAAGTGACATTGGTCACATTCTTAACATTTAAGTATTTAGCAAATTAAGTTAAAACTAAGTTACTTATTAGCCTGACGGCTAGATTGTAATAATAATTATGATGTAATATTAAATATAATAATTAGAAAATAATAGAAAAAAAAACTACTAATTTGTGAAACATATATTAGATAAATTATTTTATAAATTACTAGTTGACGCCCGCGGCTTCGCCCGCGTAGAGAAGTTATCGTTTTCGTTCCCGTTTCCCACAGGAACTAGTTCCTGGGATAAAAAAGCCTATGTCCGTCTCCTGGCTCTTGGCTACCTCCCCACCAATTTTCAGCCAAATCGGTACTACAGATTTTTACGATGCTGACACACAAAAACAATATATTATTTAAAACTCAACACTCATATCATGCATTATGAAGGCAGCTAACATAATACTCACTGTCACAATGAGGGTAAGCAGACGCCTGAAGTCACCGGACGTCTCGGAGCACATGTGTTCAGCCAGTGGACGGTCGTACACTACACATACAGAATTATCTCTTTTAAAATAGATGATTACAAACATATAATCACATCTTTATGACAAATGGGTAGGCAGAGGATATCTTGACACTTAACTAGAATGATGAAATGGACAGGTTGAACCATCTCTATCACATCGCCTTTTGAACAAAGAATCCGCATCAAATTTAGTCCATCCGTTCGGGTTAAACTTATGACACCCTTCCTTTTCCGTCAGGGGTTAAAAATGACTAAATTACAAAAATGATGCAATGCAATAATGTTTTTAAACTCACACGATATTGATACTATGCATTTTATGTTATTCGGGTCTTTTCCGCGTAATATTTTAACCTTTTCTCAACTGTCGACGTTTTGGCTATATTGCAATAGCCGTGGTCACGAGTAGACTGGGAAGTTCTATCCACTGAACGCCGTTACAACTCTCGGATTGTTCGTGAGGCGGTTGAAATTAAGAAGCATCACAATTTCAACCGCGATGGTGGATACAAGCTTTCCTACACTTGGAGTCAAAAAGTGCAAGTGTCGGGACAAACCGCCTAATGGACGTTCGGATGTAGTAAGTGTAGTGTGTCGCGGCCCTAATGACTGTTTGTGAATAAGATGTGAGTACCTGACGAACGTACAACGTGATGACACCCGCCGCTTTCCCCAGTCTACGCGTGACCACGGAAATATAGCCGAAGTGTCGAGAGGTGAGAAAAAGTTAAAATATTACGCGAAAAAGACCCGAATAACATAAAATGCATGATGCAATGCAATGAAATACCTCGGAGGAAACCGGCATTCCTTAGGTATCTATAACTCACATCTCTCATATGCTTCGACGATGGCAGCTATCTCGGGCTTGGTCCTCGTGCATAATATCTCCACCAAGGTGGATTCGTCAGTGCCCATACCCTCCATGCACTTGTTCAGCTCCTTGCACAGGTACTCCTCAGGCGGTGTCATTAGAGCCACTATCACGTCTTCGAAGTGTCCACCTAGCTCAGACTTGAGGTCTTCGATTATGTCCTGCAGGAGAAAAAATGTAATAGAAGTCGTGAAATTTACAAGTCGCGTCACGAGACGACGTTAAAGATTTACTGAAACCGGTCATGTTTTGTAAATAAGTTATGTTTTTGATTATGATGGTCAGACAATGATGCTGGTCCTTCGAGCCGGTCCCATGGGACTTTTTAATTTGTTTGCTGATTGAAGGAGCCAAATGATTTTTTGTCTAAGGCGCTAGGGTTGTACACTCCTAAAATTAAAACATTCAGGCATCAAAACCTAACCTAATCAATCTTTGGTCTCTAAAGGATTAAGCGTCGCAATTGCTTTAAAAAAATTCGCCACTCCCAAGGGCGTACCCTATGTTGAGTCATAGCATTAGCTACATGGGCCCGCCCATTGTAGTAGTAGCATCATTTTAATCGTAGTATAAAAGACGTATACCGCGCGGTGCACATTGTCATAAAAACTCACACGATACGTATGACGAATACTAAATTATAGCCTTGTTACCTTAATAACCTTGACATACTGGTACGTTATAGTACCGAAAACTTAATATTTTTAATTTATGAATACGTTACAGCAATCGCCCGTGTAACTCAGATACAGAATTCAGCGAATTAGGCAGGCAATTCATTCCTTATTTACCCAGGCTTCAGGGCGAGGGTGTCCCGGAGGTAGCCAGGGATGGCAATGGCATGTAGGTGGTGATAAAGAAGTAATGTCATGATGTACGGCTTGGCAAATACGTCTTGAATCGGTAATACCGTTTTTTTTCATGCTGGCTACACTATACTCTCTTTTCCCCTACAAGAATATTTCAACCTCTCAACTTCGATTCACTTCGCCCGATCACAATTTTCGTAACGCTTTGTCACGAATTTACCAGCTTACTGCCCAAGTAAAGTGTGCGTAAAGAAGTTTTATTAAAAAAAGGCTTTCATCTATCATGAATGACGATATGGACCTGGTTACAAGCAGACATCCGTTTTATCATTGAGTAACAGTGAATTGACTTGGACATAAATTGGATTTGCTATTATGATTTGACTGAATCAGTCGAATGTTACTCAACCTGAGTCACCGGCTAGCACCGACGCGCGGCTTCTAAAGTTGTGACTGTACTTGTCAATATCTATCTTTAGTAATATTATAAACCTGTCGAGTTTGTAGTTACTAAGGTAGAAAAAGGAATGCTTAGATGGTTCCGACACTTGGACAAGAGAATGGATAAAAAGTGACTGACAGATTTACGTAGCGAGAATGAATGGGCAAACTGGTAGGGGTCGACCTCGCCGTACGTATGTCAATCAAATCGACCTTTTGGAAAAAGACCAGGTCAAGAGTACCCTTAACCGGTGCGCGTGTATGAAAACACTTATAAAAGTAGGAGAAGCGATTGTTGTATGTCAGAATCGTAGTAAATGGAAATCCATAGTTTCTACCTACCTCAGTGGGAAACAGGAGTAATGATATGTATGTATGTGTGTATGTGTGTGTATGTCTGTCTGTATGTATGTATGTATGTATGTATATGTGTGTGTGTGTGTATGTTAAGTTTGTTTGGCTGGTTGAACGCGTCAGCTTACTGCAAGAACTCCACTTTAGTGCAGAAAAGCATTAGCGCACTTTCATATGGTAAAAAACTAATGATTTATTAATGAGTGCTATCTCACTCTATCGACGGAATTTTTAAATGACAATATTACTATGCACAATGCTAAGAATGTTACAACGGGTTCCTCGGCCAAGATTAGCCAAAAAATCCGCATACTATTTTTTTCACCTAACGTGTTTTGGCGACGGTTTATTGTCTTTTATAAATTCACGATTGTATTCCTACTTTGGAGGTCAAGATTAACTTTGTTTTTTCTGCTATGATTAGCTGTAACTTTACGATCACTCGCTGCCGGTAATGACATTCTCAACCCTTAAAATTATGAGAAACGCCTGGCAGGCAATGCTTAGTTTTTGCACTCCGATTGATTAATACAAATTATAATTACCAGTGCAAAATGACTTTGTGCTCTTAATTCGTGAGGGATACTATAAAATTCGATTTGGTGCCACTAGCAATAGTCACGCTACGGCGACGGTGGATACTCGTATAAAACACTCGCAGTCCCGCAAATATAAAATTAACTGCCTTGGTGGCGCAGTGGTAGTGGTACTGCCGCGCTGGTTCGATCCCCGGGTCGGATCAAATATTTGTGTGATCCACAAATGTTTGTTTTGGAGTTTGGGTGTTTCCTATGTATAATAATTATGTATTTAGAAACATAAGTATGTATATCAGTTGTCTAGATCCCATAACACAAGCTTATATTAGCTTACTATGGGCTAGACGGCGCTGTGTAAAAAGTGTCCCAAAATATTTTTTTAAATAATAGTTATTCGATTACTGCGTTAAGCATAATACGCTACGGTCAAAATCAGGTATTTATTCAGCTCAAATAGGTGACCATCATCATCCAAGCGTCTGTCCCAGTTGCGTCTCACGGCGAGGCGTCCGGAGTTTGCTTTCCTACTTCTCCTCCACTTCGCACGGTCGTCAGCATCCCCTGTCGTAACGGCACATTGGCTTCAGTAGCTGCTTACTTCACAAATCTTCGTCAGGCAGTCATTAGTGTAGGGGTCACTGACCAATTTTAAAGGTTCTACTTCTGGCTATCAGTTAATAGGGCAGGAATAAGTCTATAACAGCCAATAAACCTCTATAAAATAACTTTTTTGGTCAAATCTTAAAAACAAGCACAAGTAGTAGTCAGTGCATAGCGTAAGTTTCTACTAGACCGCCGACTCGCGGTGAGTGCGTTCGGGCAAATTTGTATGGCCAGCCAGCAACGTGGCAGAGACTGCGGCTGCGGGATATGGACCCTATGTTAAGTTGCAGTGCGTCTCTGTAGACACCATGGTGGTTCAGTAGGTTGTGTGGTCCTCTCCCAAACCCTGGAGAGATTCCCACAGAAAGTATCCAAATGCATTGCAATAAAACTATTTGAAAAGTAGGTAATCAAATCTCAAAGATCACTTACAGCTTTTACTTACTGGCTTCACACACTTTATAGAGTAGACAAATGTAGTCTATAACTATCTACAAAAGTAGATAGTAATGCTTCTCTGAGCCAACTTTTAAAAATGCGTCTTTGCCCCTTCTACCATCAGCAGTGTGTTTATTATGAGTTAATACTATCATTTGATATGGGGAAATGAGCGAAGTGGGCGGAAAGACACGCTCGGCGGTGCCGGCGTACCCAACAAGAAAAAAAAAAAAAATTGTGAATAGTGCTAAAAGTGCTCTGTTGGTTTGGACACGTCCAACGAATGAGTGAGGAACGATTGACGAAGAATATATATTGTGCGAAAGCAGAGGGTAGAAGAGGTCAGGGTAGGCCGAGACTTACATATGAAGACCACGTGAGCAGATTGCTCAAAAACGGAAAGGTCAAAAGTACTCGGATACCCAGATGTGCATGTATAAAACGATTGATGAATCTCGAAGAAGCGAAAGAAGTATGCATGGATCGCGAAGCCTGGCGATCTGTCCTCTCTGACTACCCCGTCAGGGATACAGCGTGAAGAAAATAATAATACTATCATTTATGAATATTACAGCTTACTTAGTCCCACTAAAATTTTATTACAATCAGTTGATGTGTTAATAAATGCAGTTAATTGGCAGTTGCATACAACTGGTGATGCCAGTACCCTGATTTCTTAGTTGATGTTGTTAAACATTTTTTAAAATATTCTTTAACCAAATGACATTTTCAGCCAATACCACATATACTGGAAAAAATATTCAACTATAAAAATGTTCGTCAGTCACGTTGCTGCTTACCCTTCCATATTCATGTGTAAAGGCCTTGGAAATTGCTTGCCGTTGTGCATTAGAACGAGATGTAAGAATCTCAATGATTGCTTGTTCATCAGTTCCAAAGCCTTTCATAGCAGCCCGAAGAGTGGCCGCATCCTCTGCTGCATTGAAGTTTTGAACACCGACCACCGTTGGTTCCCGCTGAAAGATTTTTCATGTTAAAGTTAAATTTGACAGTCATTTTTATTTACATACACTACACCGTCTGGCTCAAAATAATGAAGCATGTAATGTGAGACCAAGACAACAGATAAACATACTTATATATTTCTAACTAGAGAACAACCAAACCCTGAAACAATCTTATGTAGATTACATCACACAAATGCTTCTTCTGACCTAGGGTTCGAACCCGAGGCTTCAGCATGGCAGTGGCAGACACCACCAAGAGCAGGGAATAAAATTGTAGCTCTGCTGAAATTCATGATGTAAATGAACAGAAATTAAGCTCGCACGGGCAGCCGTTGTACGACTTCCATGCAGAAACAATTGCAATGCAGCCTCTGTAATGTACTAACAGGTAGGTACCATTTGTAGCGCTCATTTTGCGCGACAAAAAATTCTCTAATTATGTGAAAACACCCTAAGTGATTTCTGTACCAGGTATTAATTACATAGTTTCCTACCTTTGTCTGTCTTTACCTAAAATATGGGTCAAGGTTAAGCCCTGCCCTACGCCCTAATCTATACAGTAATGTCACTACTTATCCCTTCAATCCCGTCACCAGTCCCAGGTTTAATTTACTTGCGTAAATAAAAATACTGCATACTTACATCGTACACCATTTTTCAGTGTTGACGAAGAGATTGAACAATCACTAAATTGACAACAAAATATCACAATTAATGGGATGATCTATATTAGAAACAACTTTAATAAGGTCTACTTTCAAATTTGGCTGAATTGAAAAGTACCTAATGTATTATAACGCAAAATTACCCGTAATAAAAAACGTACGATGAACTATAGAATAACAGTTTGGAATTTACAAAAATCAAAGTACTAAACAGAAACAGCGCAGCGCCCACAAGCTCACGAAGTCACGAGCGACACGGCACTGACATATCATCTGACAGTAAAAGACAGATTCCTGTTGTTGATGTTAATTATTGTCTTCGCCCATCTTGAGAGCAAAGGAAAATCAGTCCATACAGCCTTGTCTATATGTATTAGGGTACTGCATCACAATCACAGAATATATAATACAAGGCGAGCCCCCGGTTTCGCCCGTTACTTCGAACTCCGGGCTCACCTATTTAATCCCGTCGTTTATAATTTCTACAATAATGCATAAAAAATTCACTATTTGTCGACATTTACGACTACTGTTCCGATCTCCAGAGAAGTAGCGTGATGATATATAGCCTACAGCCTTCCTCGGTAAATGGGCTTACTAACTCAAAAAGAATTGTTCAAATCCGACCAGTAGTTCCTAAGATTAGCGCGTTCAACTAAACAAACTCTTCAGCTTTATAATATTAGTATAGATATGACGTTTGACGTCATGGCTTGGATGATATGCGTGCTTGTGGCATCCTAATTGGGCCATACGACACCCGGAAATAAATCCTCTATCCGCTCCTAGTCAGGGGTTATTAACTCACGACTGCGTTTAGCCTCGAACTAAATAAAACAAGATCCAATCACACCTCAAAGAATTTATATCTCTGTTAAAACAACCATGATACACTGAAGATACACATTAAAAAAGGGTTATATTAATACAAGTAATAAAAAGATTTCTAAGCACATAAAATTTACAGTACGTTTATTTACCCAATGAAAGAAAGAAAAAACGATTTAGAAAAGGAAAAAAAATCTCTGACATTAAAATTTACTGCTTAAACGCACATTAGTTTAAATATAAACAGTTATTTCATTTGTAGGAAGAACAGAGCAAGAATGTCACTCGCTCATTCTCGGTCGCGCCCTATGAGAGACGAAGGTAATATAATACACGGCCAAGCTTACGTCAGGCTGTAGGCGATAATCGCATAAGCAGCCTATCAGTCTACCATTCATCTGCCGACGAAAGGGTGACGCCCCCTCACACGCTTGGATGTATGACATGTAAAGAGCGAGTGGCATTGGTTCTTGCTGTGGTAGGAAGATATGTAACCTACCTTCTATTCCATTCTTTAAATAATACGTTCACATATTCAAACTCAATATTTAACAAGTCACAATTACCTAAGCGGTTTTGTTCCTTAATTACATGTGGCCTTTTTGTTTAATTAAATTCCAAAATATAAGAGAATATAGAAATAAAAGGATTAATATTTATTTTTGGCAACAAATTACATACATAGACAATTAATATCAAATAATATGACATTATTTAAAAAAAAGATGTTTTATTTGTCGACGTTCAAGACTACTGCTCCGCTCTCCAGGGTAGTAGGGTGATGATATATAGTCTTTCTCGATAAATGAGCGATCCAACACAAAAATAATTTTCCAAATCCGACCAATAGTTCTTAATATTAGCGCATTCAACCAACCAAACAAACAAACAAACTCTTCAGCTTTATACATTATAGATATAGATTATACTGTAATAAAGAATTATACAGCAGGTAGCCACAACCTGCGTCTGTCTATTTCAACACGGCAATGGGCTCACAACCTATTACGTGGGACAGGAATCCACACGGTGAAAAGTAGGCATATAATATGCCTCTGCCACCCCTTCGGGGATAAGGCGTGATGGATATTTATTTATTTATTTTATTTAAGAATTATACTATATGGGTGATGTAGTATTTCAAATAATGAACCTACACAAAGGGCTGGTTTTCGTTCGAGACCTGTTTGAAATGAAATTGAAATTAAACATATACGTACAGGACTATTAGGTATCAACTATTAGTCAATAACATTACAAATCAGCTCTTGCTTAGATTCTACTTAAATATAATAAATAATGGAATTAAATATACGATGTTTTAAGTATAATTAATAAATCTAGTTATAACTTAACACCTACTCTACTCGTACTCAACGCTCTAATAGGTCTACTGTTGAGTACCCTTATTGTACAAGCACTAAGTTTCCTTTCTATGTATAGCTCGTAATAATATTAGGTTTAATAAGCACAATAAAAGTAGTCAAAATGGCACGTGCGGTTGTGGTTCTAGAAGAGATTCAAATTATATGTATATGAGATTTTATTACTATTTAAATTCGGAGTTTAGTATGTGGAATGAAGCCATAATCAAACTAAATTAAGAAATTACAATAATATTTATGTTATTATTACTAACAATGTCGGGTCCACATTACTAAATGATCCTAAATATAGCCTTATATTATGATCCTTCGAGCCGGATATCTAATGAAAACAATTGAGTTCATTTTATTCCCTAGGTACCTATTATATTTTATACTTAAAAATTTGAAATGCCTAATTTAAACAATATCTAGGTGTTATTATTATCGTAAATCATTGCTTTTTTCAGAGCAATAATTGATTAGCCAAACACATTGCACTATCAGCACCTCAACAGTAGACAGCGCAAAGCCAATTAGTCAATTACCATTACTACAAAAACATTACATTAAAAATGATTAGGTTCTAGTAGTCTAGATGGTAATATAAGCATACAGCTTAAGATTAAGCATCAATATCTGTACAATTCGCTCGGTACGAATGCTAAGCACCTTCCACCACAAGTCAGGACTGCGTCAATCTACATTTTTTGCTGGTGCTTCGGTGAACAGACATTTGTTCCTTAGGTATCTGATAAGAGCGAAGTAGATACTCCTGCATTTTGTCTGTAGTGTCGTGAACATAGTGCTGACTCAACGTAGTACATACATCAATGCAGCAACATAGACAGATTCGACAGGAGCCTGTGTCTGTAGCTTAAATAGTTTATTATACATCGTACTCTCTGAAAAGTAACTATCGTCACGCTGTATCCCTGACGGGGTAGTCAGAAAGGACAGATCGCCAAGCTTCACGATCCATGCATACTTCTTTCGCTTCCTGTAGATTCCTTAATCGCTTCATATATGCACGTCTGGGTATCCGAGTACATTTGACTTTTTTTTTGTTTTTTAGCTATCTGCTCACGTGGTCTTCATATGTAAGTTTCGGCCTATCCCGATAGACCAACGGAGCACGCCCTTTTCCAGCTTAACGTTGACACTTTCATTCAAACCTGCCTTATTGCGTATCACTTCGTTACGTATTCGGTCAGTCAAGGTTAAGCCGCACAATTTTCGAAGTGATCGCATCTCCACACCATTCAACTTACTTTGATATATCTATTGACATACCCAGCTTTCGCAACAGAAAAAATAAGTTGGCCCTAGCACTGCGTTACGAATCGCTAGTCGTGCTTCTTTTACGATGCTTTGTCGCTTTAACAATTCTCTCTTAAAATTCTTACCTGAAATTAACAATTATCTGCCTATATTTTCAAATACATAATAGTGTCTATAATCACCTACATACTTACCAACACCACTATTAGTAGAAATAAAATTACTGCGATTGCGGTAATGAAACTTAAAAATAAATCCTATACATGGTTCGGGTCGTTGTTAAAGTTGACGTCATGAGAGTTGTGGATCAACGCAACCCGACACACCCGGTTGGCGCTGTCGGTGTAGTATCCGCTGAACCTGGCCGGGCACGCTTGGAGTGGCTGCAATCATAATACCTCATTATTTGACTGCCTGCGAATAGTGGCTACCTGCTGTCGAAATTTTGCAAGCCTTTTTCATAAAGCCTTTAACTTGACTTAACGACTGCCATTTTACTGGTAAACGGGAGCAGCGGCCTAACATGCCTTGCGAAGCTCGGAAACGCTCGCAAATGTAAATGCCACTAAGTGGCCACCTATAGTGAAAGTTGTTCAACGCAGTGACATCTTAAAAGTGGGTCATATTAGTCTGGTCTGAAGTTTTAATTTGTTTTTCTAAAAAAGTGTTTTTTACCAAAGAGATAGTTTTTTTATATCTCTTTGGTAAAAAACACCACCCCACACCCTTACCAGCCCCTCTAGATCTCCAGGACCAGTGCGTTTGACTTGGGTAAAAGGAATAAATAGTGTGACGTGGATGGGAGGTCAATGGCTTTTGGCGTTTTGTGTTCGCTCTACTTTTCACTATTGCGAAAATAATCCTCATTCTTTTTTAAATTTCTTCGGCCGAAAAGATTGCGTAGAATGTAATTGCTACGTATTAGAGACCAAGAGAGTCAAGAATTAAATACTAACACATTTTCCCCTTTCCTGACCATTTCAACATAGCAATGAGTTCACCTGTGACGTGGGACAATAATGTATAGTATGCCTCTGCCTCTGCCACCATTTCGGACATGAAAGCGTGAATAATAATTCAAATCCCGCGCAAGATCTGCGTTCAAGCCGGTCAGAAAGTGAAGAGGTAAGAGGCCTCTGTGGCGCGGTGGGAGTGTATCCGACTGCTACGCAAGAAGTCGTGGGTTCCATTCCCAACCAGGATAAGACTTTGTGTGATGAGCACGATGGTTTATTCTGGTCTGGGTGTTATTTATCTACAATATGTATGTATTTAGAAATATATGTGTGTTTATCAGTTATCTGGTTACCATAGTATAAGCTCTGCTTAGTTTGGAATCAGATGTTGCGAGTTGTCCCAACGATTTTTATATTTATTATTTAAATTGAAAAGTATGGCACTAGCAACAGTTAAAAGCATATCCGACTGGCAGCCAGGATCAAAGGCTCAGTGCCGAGTCGATCAGTAGCCGATTATGAAAATGTATCCCCTTTTTTAAACACCTTCTTTGTACCCAGTGATCACGGAAAACTAAACCACCGGATCTACGAGTGCTCTTGTAACTAAAATTATTTTATTTTCAATTGTGCACATGGAAATGTAAAAAAACAAAATAAATACTATCAAACCATTTTTCAATTTTTTTTTATTTTATCTGATAAATTTACATATAAATTCTATTAGAAACAATTGAAAAGCAATTAGTATGCTAACTTTCTCTTATTTTTTTTTAAAATAAATATCCATCACGCCTTATCCCCGAAGGGGTGGCAGAGGCATATTATATGCCCACTTTTCACCGTGTGGATTCCTGTCCCACGTAATAATTGGTGAGCCCATTGCCGTGTTGAAATAGACAGACGCAGGTTGTGTGTACCTGCTGTTGAAATTTTCAAGCCGCCCATAAGGCCTTCAACCAGGCTTAACGACTGCCATTTAACTGGCAACCGGAACCAACGGCTGAACGTGCCTTCCGAAGCACGGAAACGCTCGCAAATGTAAATGCCACAAAGTGGTCATCCATCCGAGGACCAGCCATAGTGAAAGTTGCGTAACTCAGTGATCGTTTACAGAACACTGAGACCGCGAGGCCACGAGCGCTTTTTTAAGTGGAATAAATTTTAAACACCAGACGCGTTCAACACCACTAATTACGTCGCCTTAAGACGTAAAGAGGTGGATTAATTCGTCAGTTTCGAGCAGGTCACGGTGGTGTAGTTGGTAAACGCGTCTGGTGCGTTGAACCAAAAGACGCTAGTTCGAGTCCATCTCGTGACTAAAAATGTTTTCACTTTAAAAAAATTAAATATACATACTATATTTTAAATTTAAAGTTAGCGAGTAACGAAAACACAGCTTCCACCACTTCCGTCTTAGGCGAAGCTGCAAGATACTAGTCAAGCTCGAGAAAAAAAAAATTGCATTTACAAAAATAATTTTTAATACACTATTTTATGTCATATTGCTTACTTTTAGTTTCTCTTATGACTTAACATATCATAAAAATAGCATGTGTTTCAACGAAAGTGATAAGTGTCGTTTTCTAAAGACATAATACAAAAGGTCAGTTACAGTTATTCCGCCTGTATAGTTGAATTAGGCTCACCGCAGATTAGCTGGTTTTAGTATTCGCCCGGCGATTTTGAGACCGTTTAGCTTGTTAAAAGCAACATAACGCCTGTGGTATTTACTAAAAGTACTAGCTACTGCGGTGTCTCTAAAGGTGTCTACATAGGTTTAGGTTAAGTCTAATTTTTAATGATCGATCGTTAAAAGTTAGACCTAGGCCGTGAATCGAACTTAACGATCGTTATAATCCCCTCAAGCTGAAGTACAAAATATATTAGACCTGTATTATATGGATCAGAATGTTGAGCCGTTAAGAAGTTCGATAAAAGATGAGTGCTTGTAGCTGAAATGAGAATGTTAAGGTGGATGTGTGGTGTAACTAGAATGGATAAAATACGAAATGAGTATATCAGAGGGAGTTTGAGAGTGGCGCCTGTGACTGACAAATCAGAGGTAACCGTCTGTCTGATGTGAGAGAAGGGATGAAAGTCATGAAGTTAAAATAATTATGAATATGAAGGTTGATGGATGGAGTGTAAGGAGTGATATAAAAGAAGCGAATGATCAGATGACAAATAACAGGGATGAATGGAAGAAGAAGACATACTGCGCCGACCCCAAGTAAATTGGGACAAGGGCAAGACGAAGATAAATCGTTAAAATCCGGCCCCGGCCTTGCCTGGCGGGTAGTGCCGGCGGGTCGGCGGATTGGTGTGTAGACAGCCTTAGTTATATAAAAATGGAAAAAATACTAAGTACTTATATTAACAGAATGTGTGATATCACAAGTTTCCCTAAATCCAGTGCATCATGACTGAATAATGACGATATCTTGAACTAAAACACTTGTACTTTTCCACTTACTTATTACTAGATGACCCCCACAGCTTCACCCGTGGAATATTTCGACCTCCCGTCGCACCTATTTAATCCCGTCGCTTATAAATTCTACAATGATGCATAAAAATTTGCCCGATTTGTCGACATTTATGACTAAAAACCGGTCAGATTTAAATAATAAATAAGTGGAACAAGTGTTTTAGTTCAAGATGTGTAGTAAGTTCCACCAAGTGCCATCAATCAACAGTGTTAACAGAATAATGATGACTATGGATGACGTCATCGTCAGTCCTCGTCTTGAAATGGAGAGAACACGGGAGAATGTCCATTACGCGGTGCCTTCGTGTTGCCCCCAGAATTGTGCCAGAACTTTCTTTTCATGCCACACTGAACCTGTGGAATAAATACCATTGTTTGTAAATATTATACAGCCCAGTAATTTTACCCATTCGTAAGAAAATACAAGAAAAAAATACAAAATCAATAAAATAATCTGATAAGCTACCGTTTACGCCACTAATGCGGTCAAAATAAAAATGAAATATATAGCAACAAAATGAATGAATTTAATAATAATAATAAAGGGGTGTAGGGGTTTAAGATACATGACCGATATGAGGATCATATTGACTGGTATGTAATATGGAGCGACGTCTTCTAGTACAGGCATTACTATGTCTAAAAGAAGAGGTCAAAAAATTGTGCAATGTAAATGTGTTTTTTTTCGTGTGAAAATCCTCATGGATGCTATGCCGGACTCCTACCGACTAAAACCACACGTATCCATTCCCTTCCATTTGTCTATAGCCGGGAGTCCCGGGTGAGCCCTCGGAAGGATAGCCCCAAGGCTCCCGACAGACATGGAAATGTGGTGACCAATAAAATATTTTTTATTTTTGAAGGAGCACACGAAGATATCTGGGGTCCAAACTACCTCACCTGCTAACTAAAGGACGAGGTACCTACAATGGCGCCTTTACGGTATTAGGAAGTCAGACGTCAGTAGCTCCCAACGATGTCGAAAATTAAAAGACAAACGATAGGTGCTCGTAGTAGCCAAATAAAAGTGGACCCCAAGCTATTTATTTCGCGTATGCTTAGGTTGTGGAATGAGCTCCCTGCCTGGGTTTTCCCAAACGTCTACAGTATGGGGTTCTTCAAAAGAGGTCTTAGAAGGTTTTTTAAAGCGTCGGCAGCGCGAGTGCTGCACATCTGGTGTTGCAAACGTCCATAGGCTACGGCGACCACTTTCCATCAGGTGGGTCGTATGCTTGTCTGCCACCTCAGTGGTATAAAAAAAAATAACACTTAATGGGAATAAGGGGAGTAAATAAATTAATGCAGAGATCCACACAGTAACTAAACTCGACGTTTAGTGTCCATCTAAAGTCCGTATTCTAGAACGTTTCTCAATACTCAATCCACGCTTGAGGCTAGTTTTTGCCTTATAAATACTACTCTCACTAGTACTAGTCACCCTCACCTGTCGATTGAGGGATCAGAATCTGAGTTCTAGTGTAAGTGGTATTCACTCCTAAGAAATCATCAATTCAAATGAGCTAGCTTCAACTGACTGGACGTTCAGTCGAGTGAAGCCAATAGAGGAACAAAATAAGCTATCAAACATATATTTATTTACATAATTATATTATATACAGTTACCATAACTGGAAAAATCCCAAAGCGATAGTGTAGTTACCTACTATACAATACTCATCATCCGAGCGTCTGTCCCAGTTGCGTCTCGCGACGCCCAGGGTCCGCTTTCCTACATTTTCTCCTCCACTTCGCACGGTCGTCGGCATCCCCTGTAGTGAGACCATTGGCACGCATGTCATCCCTTACGTCGTCAAGCCAGCACTTCTTGGGTCTTCCCCTCTTACCGGGACCCGGCGGGGCTGACATGGCCAGACATTTGTTACCTACGTAGCCCGGCGGTTGCCGCAAGACGTGACCATACCAACGAAGGCGACACTCTAGCAACTTGTCTTCAATGTCACGGGATCTGTCGAGTTTAGTGCCAAGTACTCGGTCTTCGCCACATTTAGTTTCAGACCGCTGTGCTCCAGCGTCTCCTTCCACGCCTTTACACGTCGCACCAATCTGCTCCTGTCCGCGTCTGCCAGCGCAATATCGTCAGCATACATGAGCAACCATGGAGGCTGCTCATGCGGGTTTCTGATGCTGTCCGACAATTCGTCTAATATTACACTGAACAGAAGCGGACTAAGGACAGAACCCTGGTGTACCCCGACGGTGATGGGTAAGGGTTTCGTGTCGCCAACAGCAATCCGAACCATTGAATCGGAGTCACAGTACATGTCCCGGATAGTGTCAATATAGACCTCTGGAACCCCTTTGGACCGCAGTGCCCACCAGATCATCGCACGAGGAAAACAGTCGAAGGCCTTCTGCATGTCTAGAAACAAACAGTGCAGAGGCGTGTTCTTCGACCTGTATTTCTCTGCGACAACCCTCAGGGCAAAAACAGGGTCCGTGGTCCCATGACCAGGGCGAAACGCTGAGGAGTATGCGGTTAAAAAGGTTTACTAAGATGCCTACACACCGCAAGGACCCATCGCCTTCCAGGCTTCGATGGGGACTCCATCGGGTCCGACCGCTTTCAGATTCTACATGCGGCGAAGCGCAGTCAGGACTTCTCCAGGCGTTACCGGTGGCACTAGTCCCTGATTCGGAGGGAGGTCCGGAGGCTGCACCTCTTTATGCTGTTTATTAAGCAGCTCGTGGAAGTACGAGCGCCATCTCTCCTTTACCGCGAGGTCTTCGCTTAACAGGTTGCCCTCAGGGTCTTTTACACAGCGACACTTGGATATATCCTGTGCCGCTTTGACCCTGGAGCGCGCCAGCTGATAGATGAGCTTCTGCCCCTCAGACGATTCCAGCTTATCATACAAAGGTTGTAAGTGGTCTCGTCTGGCTCTGGCTACAGCTCTCTTTGTGGCGCGCTTGGCAGCCCTGTACGCGTCGCGGTCTTCGGGAGATCCGGTCGCTTGCCACTTTTTTAAGAGGGCTTTCTTCTCCCTGGTCTCCCTCAGGACTGCGTTGTTCCACCACCAAGTTTCCTTGTCACATTTGCGTCCACCCTTAGACTCACCGAGCATCACCTTCGCCGCTCCAAGGATGGCCGCCTGAACTTTGTCCCAGTAATCTTGAACTGGTTCGCCTTCAGTGTCGGTGCACTTGTCACCGACAGCTGAGACGAACTCCTGGGACCTAGTTACATCAAGCAGCCACCATCTGATGCGGCGCTGGCACCGCTCGATGCGTTTGCCTTTAGGCTTCACGCAGAGGTCCATGACAAGGAGACGGTGTTGTTCAGTAAGACTCTCACCGGGTATGACCTTGCAGTTGGCCACCTTGCCGATGCTGTGTCGCCTAGTGAGTAGGAAATCGATCTGAGTTGTACGCCTTCCGCTCTTGAAGGAGATGAGATGTTCGGATTTCTTTTTGAAATACGTGTACACAATGGCCAGATCGGCAGCCGCACACGTTCTGAGGATAGTTTCTCCTTCAGCGTTGCGGGTGCCGTTTCCAAAATCACCATGAACACGCTCAAACTCCTCACACCTCTCACCCACATGACCGTTTAGGTCGCCGCCCAAAACGATTTCCTGTGACAACGGAATGCTCCGAAGCACTCCCTCGAGTTGGCCCCAAAACGACATCTTATCGGCGTCGCTACAACCGGCCTGTGGCGCGTAGGCACTTATCAGGTGGGTAATAATCCCATCGATAAGCACCCTCACGATCATAAGCCGGTCGCTACAGCGTTTCACCTCCAAGATGCCGCTCTGCAGACCTTCGGAGAGCACCACGGCCACCCCGTTCTCCCCACCAGGCGCACCCGTGTAGTACAGCTTGTAGCCTTTCTGCAAAGGCCGGGCTCTATTGCCCTTCCACCGAGTCTCCTGCAGGAACGCCACGTCCACCCTCTGCCTGGAGAGTACTTCGGCCAACTCTACCGCACGCCCAGTCAGCGTGCCAATGTTCCAAGATGCGAAGCGGATACGGGTTGAGGCTAACTTCTTTAGCCGTGCTGGCCGGACACACGGCAGCCCTAGCCAACTTGCCACAGGAGTCGGGCGGGGCTCCTCCGCGCCGTTTTGCGGCGGCGCCCTATCCCTAGCAGCTTTCCTATTGTACTTTACCATTATTTGTATTGGCGGGTGGCTTTTTTGGGAGCGACGCCCTCAGACCTCCCAACCCCAGAGGGAAAAGCCAGCGCCAGAGCCTCGTCCGTTAATCAGCAGGTGCACGCACTAGCACTGGAGGTTGACTTGGGCCCCGAAGATCTTGGTGAGGCCCCTTACACCTACTATACAATACTGGCACATAATAACTGTTTTGAATTAGCAAGATAAAATAAAAAAACCATAATATATGTTTGTATGTGTGAGGGTTAGTGCTTAGTTGTTAGGTAAGGTGCGATGTGTGTGTGTGTGCATGCGGTACTATTTAGTGGCTTGATTACTCATCAGAGAAAAGTGCTATGACTTATCAGCTTAAATATGTATAACATAAAAGAATTCGTGTCATTTACACCATTTAAAACTCTACAATTGTTGGATCTATTTTTATGATCCTTATTTTATTGGATCTGTCTCTATGTCGAATAGCAGAAAGGGTAAAAAAAAACGAAAATGAAGAATGGATGAAATGGAGCCGGATTCTATAAAAAAAAGGTGTTTGGTCAGCTAGGTATAAAAAAAACTAAAACAACTCTAAAAAAGAATAAACAAAGTCAGTAAATGATCTTTTACTTGATCAATTACTTACATTTACCACACGAGGAGCTCCAGGTTGGATAATATAAATAAAGATTACGCGAACGATATTAACTGCAAACTATTTCGCCATCAGGGCTTCCTCTGATCAATATCACACGAAATTTGTAAAACTCAACCATAACGCACTAACTTTTCCCATTGAAACTTCACATCACGCTAACGATAAAAATCGGGCAGAAATACAGACACTTGAGTGTGTACTAATTATATTATTATTATTGATTAGGTGGCCCCCGCAGGCTTCGCCCGTGACATACTTCGAACTCCCGTCGCACCTATTTAATCCCGTCGCTTATAAATTGTCGCGTATTGAATAAATAATGATTTATTTAGCACTCCAAAATGATATTGCATGGCATTTTTTATGGAAAGTCATAGTGAAACTAACGAATTGAAGGCCACGAAAACCGCCCTAAAAGGATTGATTTTTTAGAAAACATCAATATGTATTTATACCTTTGCTATGGTTAAGGTAAAGGCCAGGTCAAGAGTACCCTTAACCGGCGGGCGTGTATAAAACATGTTAAACATGTTATTATATTAGAGTTGGTGCTTGTATACATATAATTTATATAGTATCGCCTTTTTATATGCCATGAGCACTCTGATGATTAAGAGCCCGAATATTTTCGGTTAGTGGTTTAATAACAGAAAACGGTGCAAAGAAATGCATTTTACAAACCATATCCCAATCATAAACGCAAACGATAGTCACATTATTATACTGTAACGTCCGATAACATACGCGAATGCGTACTCACGGGTGTAGGTACGCATTCAAATAGAACAAACAGCATGATAAATATGTTATTATTATTTTCTTGTTGGCGACGCCGCGCGCCGGCACTGCCGGACGAATGATCCGACCGTATGGTTAGCTGCCTACTTCGTTCATTTCTCCAGATGATAAATATTGTTACGTCTACTTTATGTTCTTTCTGTGTGAAAAGTGTCCCACAATATTTATTTATTATTATTACTGTACTGTAGGTCAATCAGTTCTTAATGTCAGATCGCTGCCACGCACGTTTAATCGAGCGACTAACACGCGTCTTGCTGGAAATATGTTAGTTATACAAATATCGTGGGATTTTTGGAACGAAGCTCCTTATCGCGCGTTGTGAAAGGGGGCTAGACAGAAAAAATTCTTACGAAAAGTTGTCACGACACTTTTTGCTATTTCCTTTTTTAATTTTATATTTTTATTAATTATTTATTAATACATTAACATCATCTTTTTAAATTCTTGCGAAAAGTTGTCACGACAGTTTTTGCTTTTTTTATTTTATATTTTTATTAATTATTTATTAATACATTAACATCATCTTTTTACATCTGTTGTTAGTTACATATTATATTATCTATAAAAAAAAATTATAAAAAAAATATTATTATAACTTAAAAAAAAAAAATATTACAATTCCCTCAATTTTTTAAGAACTTCGTTCCATCCGGGTGTCCCTTGACACCTCTCAAGTTTTTTTCTTTTAATACTAATATTTACTAACTACTAACTGATAAGCATATATACTTTATTGTGGGACATTTTTTACACAGTGCTCTCTAACCCAAAGCAAACTTATATAAGCTTGTAGTATGAGATCTGAACAATTGATAAACATACTTATATATTTCTAAATACATACATATTTATACATAGAAAACACCCAAACTTGGAAACAAACATTTGCGGATCTCATTGATACCTACGCTACTGAGGCAGTCATATTATAGTTTCAGCATAAAAATACATAACAATGTATCCGGACACTTGCGACAGACGACTGACGTATAGTCACACATTTTATGAATCTATAGTCGATCAGCTGTTCACGTCAATTGCACGCGATAAAACATGTGCACAACGGGCACAACGCACCGAAATAAACTTCGGTCCACCTCGTCACATTCAAGCATTGATATTTAAAATGCAACAAGTCGACATACTGCATGTCTATTAGTTTACTACACGGATACGGACAGATGCACGTACACGCTCAAGTAGTACGCAGATTTTCAGCCGCAGCCAACCAACATGCATCCCCGACTAAATATGAGTAGTATAAACACGCAAGTCACCATCACCAACAGCCGTAAAGTAACACACACAATACAACACTCACCAAATCCTCATAATTGGTACTCCTGATGAGAGCTTCCGCCTCCTCTGAATCCTGGGATTCCTTTTCTCCATTTTCCAATACATAACCTGTAAAACACAATTTAAGACCTATAGTGATCAAATGTAGGCCGCCCGCCTTATGTGACATGATGGCGACAGAGTATCGTGAAAGAATAACAACGTCCAAACCTTCGCATTTATAATATTACTAAGATAAAAAGGCGTATGATATTCGTCACAACCAGTCGCGAAAATAGGCTTAAATGCATGTTTTTGTATATATCACCATTATCCAAGCGTTTGTCCCAGTTGCGTCTCGCGACGCCCCGGGTCCTGTCCTGAATGCTTGTTTATGTATACATCAATGAGTTACCCAAGGAGCGGCAGGGGCACATTACACGCCCACATTTCACTGTGTGATCTTTTGTCCCATATATAAATTTCGGGAATCAAGGAAGTGACACAACATTACTATTTAAAAATGTATTTATTGCTTTTCGAAGTATTCTCAGCGAAATTTGACAAATTTTTCCATACGATGGAACCAATCATTGAAGCAACCATTCCATTCGGAAGTTGGGGTATCCAAAATGGCCGTTTTGTAGGCGTCCACAGCTTCTTCAGGTGATGAAAATCTCTGACCACGCAATTTATCCTTTATTTTAGGGAAAGTATAGAAATCATTAAGGCTTAGGTCGGGGCTGTACAGCGGATGGTCTAATAATTCTGTGTTTTCTTGCTCTAAAAACTCTTTTGTTCTGTGCGCGGTGTGAGAACTCGCATTGTCGTGATGGAGGATGATGCGGCGGTTACAGTTCTCTTTACGGAGTTCAGAAACGACCTGTGGCAAACAAATGCTAGCATACCATTCTGCATTAACAGTTCTTTGTCCCTCAAGAGGAATAGTCGCAACATGGCCGGTTTTGGAGACAAACGTGGCCACCATTTTTTTTGCAACACTCCGTGAACGAACAATTTTTGTTGGCTTTAACTCATTTTCGAACACCCAAACTCGTGACTGGTTTTTTGTTTCGGGTTCGTACGCTTATATCCAGGATTTGTCACCTGATACGATGTTGTATACAGCATTTGAGGATCCTGCGTGGAATCTTTCGAGAGTTTTGACGCACCAAGTAACGCGAGCCGCCTTTTGCTCTTCACAGAGCGAATGCGGTATCCATCGGAAAAACAACTTTTTTTCACCTAATTGTTCATGCAAGATTTTTGAATTTGACTCATGCCAATGTCTAAAGTTGCCTGAATTTCGCGGTATGTTGTATACAGCATTTGAGGATCCTGCGTGGAATCTTTCGAGAGTTCTGACGCACCAAGTAACGCGAGCCGCCTTTTGCTCTTCACAGAGCGAATGCGGTATCCATCGGGAAAACAACTTTTTTTCACCTAATTGTTCATGCAAGATTTTTGTATTTGACTCATGCCAATGTCTAAAGTTGCCTGAATTTCGCGGTATGTCACATGTCGATCTTCCTCAATCAGCTTACGCACAGCATCAACGTTTTCTTGGGTGACTGCAGTTTTTGGACGACCTTGACGGGGATCATCACTGAGCTTGACACGTCCACGTTGAAATTTAGCAAACCAGCGGTAAATTGTGGTTTTAGATGGGGCTTCATCACCAAATGCAGAAATCATCCGGTCAACACACTGTTTATGTGTTAAACCACTTCGAAAGTCATAATAAATCAATGCTCTTGAATTTTCTCGAGTCAATTCCATTTTTTCAACGACTAAACAAGTTTGACAAAACCTTGTGACAAGACCGAGAATCTTTTTTTTTAATACATAAATGGTATTCGATTTTTAAAACAAGAGAGTTTTCAATTAAAAAGATTTTAATATGACAGGAACAGTGGAAATGTTTCATTCCCGATACTTTTAGTGCAGCCCTCGTAAGTAGCAGAGTAGCCCACTTTTCACCGTGTGGATTCCTGTCCCACGTAATAGGTGGTGAGCCCATTGCCGTGTTGAAATAGACAGACGCAGGTTGTGGCTACCTGCTGTTGAAATTTTCAAGCCGCCCATAAGGCCTTCAACCAGGCTTAACGACTGCCATTTTACTGGCTACCGGGACCGAGAGTTCCATGTTTTTAAGGTGCAACATAAGAATTTCGTGATACCTAGGTAACACTGAAAATGTTTAGAACTGGCTAGAAAGAAATATTGCTAATGAAAACTTTTTTTGAATTTCAATTATTGAACTCTTTGGTAACCTAATGTAATATATTGCATTCATTTGTCATTTGTTTTTGTGAATTGACGGCAAATGTAAAACTCTTGTTAAACGTGAAAATGAACTTAATATCTTTCGTTGTGGGTTCACTCAACAACAAAGCTATAATAGGCTGCGATTAGCATTTCATAATGAAGCCCTATCTAGTGCCACTATTTACAATTCGTTTAACGAGTTTAAGCGTAGACGTACCAATCTCAGTGATGACCCGCGTGAGGGACGTCCTTTAACAGCATCAGTGCTGTGCGACGTATGATAGAGGAAGATAAGAGAGTAAGTCAAGTTCAAAAAATATTACACGAACATTTAGGCGTCAGGAAGCTTTGTACCATATGGATTCCCCATACTTTAACCGACGACCAGAAACGCCTTCGCATGGACTGGTGTCGCGAAATGTTAGATAAGTTCAACAGCGGTGACTCAAATGCTGTATTGTATCGTCACAGGTTATGAAAGCTAGATATCTTGCTACGAACCCGAAACCAAAAGACAATCAGCTCAGTGGGTATTTCCTTTTGAGGATCGGCCAACTAAGGTAAAAAAAGGAAGAAGTCAAGGAAAAAAGATGGAGTTCTTTGGCCGGAAAGGTCATTTCGCGACAGTTATGCTAGAAGATGGAAGGACAGTTACTGCAGACTGGTACGTCAATCGCAGTTTGCCTGTTGTCTTGAAAAAAATTCGACAGCAGCGACCTCGAAGCAGGATCCTTCTTCACCACGACAATGCTTCAGCGCACTCCGCAAAACGGACTGTTGAATATTTGACTATGGCAGGTGTCGAGATAATGAGTCATCCGCCATACAGTCCCGCCTGGCGCCCTGCGACGTTCATTTATTCCCAAGAACTAAAGATAAACTTCGAGGTATTCGCTTTACGAGCCCTGAAGATGCGATGAAAGCGTACGAAAATGCCATAGAAGAGACCCCTAAGGAAGAATGGGCCCACAGCTTTTCTTAGTGGTTCCATCGTATGCGATGATGTGTAGAGAGGAACGGAGATTACTTCGAAAAACAATAAAAGTATAAGCAACTTTCTACATTAAGCCGTTTTTTATTTTCTAAACATTTTCAGTGTTACCCACGTATATTACAGTAAGTTCCACAAAACGCCAAATGAGAGTAGGTATTACATGTTTTTATAAGCTAAAATTTTTATATACAGTTAATAAAAGAATCTTTTATGTTGACGACATCACAATAGAAATCAGAAAGATAAATTATAAAATATTTAGACTAATAGAAAACAAAACATGACATGTTTACAAGATAAGCGCGGGTCAGACACGTGATGGCGGTTGTTTAGCATTTAGTGACAGATATGATCGTAATTTATATAAGTTGCGTAGTCCGGTTAAACATCCTAGTACGGTCAAGAATTCAAGATTAACTTCGAAGGACAAACAGTGATAAGAAATATGTTAGTTGTAATATGTTATTAAACAATTTTCTCTTGGATCCAAGACGTTAAAAAGTTTTAATTGTTAAGAAATAAAGCTGGAAAATTTTTAGCGAGTAGTATGCCTCTGCCTACCCTTTTCACGAACGGCGGAGTATACACTCGCAATGTGTACGTACGGCTTGGGTCAGTCAGCGTTGTGTCGGAATTGTCCCTAGCGGCTGTGGGGCGAACCATGGCCGGCAATGTTGAGTCGACGTCTCGCCTGCTTCGCTAGCGATTGGTTGGTAATGTTTATTTGGTTGAAGCAATAATCTCAAGACTGGTCTGAGTTGAAAAAAATATACTATTTTTTTATATACGTGGCACGCCTCTTGGTAAGTAAAGACGACGACCCGTGATTGGGGCCGTTATCTCAACCCACAGGGCTCCAATAGCGACCATCTTAACGGCCCAGAAATATGCCTTTTCACGCTTCTCTTAAAGGACCCAGGATTGTAGGAGGAGGGAAACACGCGCTGGCAGAAAATTCCATGTTTTTATGGTGCAACATATGAAAGATCGGAATCTTTTGTTTCTAGGCACGATGGTGTCCACAGTGCAAAAATGACATCTCTTCCCCGCCCGTGTTGTTCGGGAACGGAAGGGGGAGGGTGGGACCAATTGGAAGAGTTCTTTAGAACACTCACCGTGGTAGATGCGGTAAAATGCAGCTAAGCTGGCAACCGTTCTGCGCATCTCCAACGGCTCAAGACTGCCAGTAAGCTCTGGACAGTCTATGATGCGGATGGCACGTCGCCGCAACGCGTCGAGAGCTTCAAGCAAGTATTTGGCGGAGCCATCCCAGAGATGTGAGCAGTATTCCACGCACGGACGAATCTGACACTTATATAATAAGCATCTCTGTTTCGGCGTGAGAAACCGCCTCACCCTGTTAAGGACTCTCTTCTGATGGATGGATGGATACCACTTTTAATGAGGAAGGCTATAGGCTATATTTCATCACGCTTTAGCCAAGAAGAGCGAGGCAGAAATCTTAAATGTTAACAAATCGGGCATATTTTCATACATTATTGTAAAATTAAATGGATGCCACGGTGTTCGAAGAATGCACAGGCGAAGCTGTGAGGCTCAGATAGTGGATATATATGTGTTGGATAGCTAAATATCCCAAATGAGGCCAATCAATGAAGCATACAATTGACTGTATACCTATGTTATGCGATAGGAGCAGGAGTAATAAAATCGTAATTATTAATGAAATACTCGTTGTATCTATGCACAATAGTAGCACCAGGACATGGGGGTTTTACTGCTGCACTCAGAGTCGATTTAATGATTGATTAAAGAGTTTTAAGTAAAGATTAATAAAAATTCACTCTCAGAGACAGTTAAAGAGTCATTATTGTCATTTAATGTCAATTAACTTTAATGGCCGTTGAACCCTTACTTAAATCTTAAATAGACATTAAATTGACGTTCACATGCCAAAAGTATGGTTATAGCGCTAACACACGTTCGGATTTGGTTTCTCCCGATCGCGGATTTGATATGCTTCTCGACCAAATCTTACCGTGTGTGCAGCAGTCCAGCGGACATAATTATTATAAATTGAATCCGCCTCGATCCGCATCGGATATGATCAATGTTGCCGTTCTAGCTAGTTTTTCGTAAATTTTCCCAGATATAATTTAATTTTTCTCCAAAAAGTCACTTTTTCATAATGACAGACTCTTCCCTCTCGCTCTTGTTGAGCAAGCGGGTCTGTGCGATCGCTCCGTAATTTTAATAATTTTTCTTTGGTTTAACTTTGTATTCCCAGCTAGTGAATTGGTTTATGTGATATTTTAGTGATTGTGTTTCGGTAACACGTAAGTGAAACTTGGTTTTATTGTCGTTAATAGCGTAAATATTGCTATTTATCAATCGGTGAGTTTTTTAGATTTTCATTCTAAAGTGTGGGTATCAGTGAATTAAGTTGCGCCGATAATTTTATTGTTAACACTTTATTTAGACACATTTTTTTAAATTTGTGCTGTATAATTAGTGTTAAAAAAGAATGCCCTTGCGAAATGAACCTCCCGATAGAGGGGGAGGTAAACGCGTATGTGCTATTATAAGGTCGCCACCGGCAAAGCGACTTTTTAGTGAAATGTCTCCGGTTTTCCAAACACCCGAAGATGTAAACAAACGGGTACAATAGTTAAATTGATCAATAGTGACTTGTCGGAATACCATAATCAAGGCGAATATTGCACGTTAGTCGAGCAGGCAAACAGTTATATTGCTACAATAAATAATATAATCAACGATCAGGGATCGCGAATCACTTTGTCTAATAAAACTTCTATCATGGATTTAAACCAGCACTTGACCGGAATTATTTCTATTCTGGCATTAAAATCGTAATGCAACGAAACTAAGGTGGCAAATATTGGCAAAGAACTGAAAGCACTTAAATGTCAGCAACCAAAAATGTCATATGCGGATAAACTAAGGTTACGTTTGCCAGCTAAATCGGCCCAGCAGCAGTGAAGGCTCTTCCAGCCCGACCCTGTGTGGTGGCTTACCCCGCGCCTGATCGTCCAACCGAGTTCACAACGGCGTCCGCGACTAAACAGGCACTTATGAAAGCTATCAAGCCCAGTGACGATGGCTTCCAAATAGTAGGCATTAAAAATACCGCGAAATCGGGTGTAGTACTCCGTGTTGCGAGCGAAAGCCAACTCAAGAAGTTGGAGTCAGTGGACGCAATCAAATCGGCGGGCTTGCGCTTAGAAAAACCAAAGGGTCGTAAACCGCGAATCCTAGTTAAAGATGTTCCTGGGTCTATGGAAGACCATGACTTTATTAGAGCCTTATATCAATGAAGCGCTCGTGGCCCCGCGGTCTCAGTGTTCGGTAAACGATCACAGAGGTACGCATCTTTCACTATGGCTGGTCGTCGGATGGGTGACCAATTTGTGGCATTTACCTTTGCGAGCGTTTCCGTGCTTCGGAAGGCACGTTAAGCCGTTGGTCCCGGTTGCCAGTAAAATGGCAGTCGTTAAGCCTGGTTGAAGGCCTTATGGGCGGCTTGAAAATTTCAACAGCAGGTAGCCACAACCTGCGTCTGTCTATTTTCAACACGGCAATGGGCTCACCACCTATTACGTGGGACAGGAATACACACGGTGAAAAGTGGGCATATAATATGCCTCTGCCACCCCTTCGGGAATAAGGCGTGACGGATATTTATTTATTTTTTTATTTTTAATATTTTTTTTATTACATGAAATATCCATCACGCCTTATCCCCGAAGGGGTGGCAGAGGCATATTATATGCCCACTTTTCACTGTGTGTATTCCTGTCCCACGTAATAGGTGGTGAGCCCATTGCCGTGTTGAAAATAGACAGACGCAGGTTGTGGCGACGACTACCATTTTACTGGCAACCGGGACCAACGGCTTAACGTGCCTTCCGAAGCACGGAAACGCTCGCAAATATAAATGCCACAAAGTGTTCACCCATCCGAGGACCAGCCATGGTGTAAGTTGCGTAACTCAGTGATCGTTTACAGAACACTGAGACCGCGGGGCCACGAGCGCATCTAAAAAAAATATTGGAACATGAAAAATCTAATTATAGGACAACTTAATTTACACAACGATAGGGCAGCCACGGCGGAACTGGACCGCCTAGTAATAGTGAACAAATTAGACATTGTCCTCTTACAGGAACAATATCAGAGCGCCCACCTGCGTAACAGAGTGGTACAATTACATGCCAAGGCACGAGCTGGGATTTATGTTTCTAGTACAAATTTTACTGTAACATCTTTGAGCAACCTCATGACATTTCATTGTGCTGTTGCTGAGGTTACTTCCTCGGCCTATAGGGTGTTTGTTGTGAGCTGCTACTTTCAATATTCACATCATATCGATCCTCACCGCACACGCGTAAACCGCGGATTACCTCTTGGATTCTCTTATACCCGACGACTGCTCGGAGAACGATAGTGATTATCACCGACAGATAAGACAGTGGGCTCTTGAGCCACCATACACACCCCAGTCAGACCTACCAACTTCTGATGAGTTCCTCGAAGTTGTTAGGTCGTTGTCCATAGGTAAGGCGTCGGGTGACGATAAAATATCTAACAAAATGATAAAGGAGGCTTGCAAGCTGTCGGGTGAAGTAATATTAAATGTTTTTAACCGATGTATTTACGAGGGAGTGTTCCCCCGTATTTGGCGATGTGGCTATATTCGGATTATTCCTAAAAAAGGCGACAAGCCGCCAGATGACCCTAAGTCGTACCGACCGATATTAAATTTCACGAAAATCAATTTGGATTTATAGTAGGAAAATCTACTATTGACGCAGCGATATCAGTGCGAAAGACTGTCACTTCATCGGTTTCTCAATATGTGCTGGCCAACTTCCTAGATATTTCCAGGGCTTTCGATAACGCTTGGTGGCCAATGCTATTAATGAAATTAAAGTCTCGCGGTTGCTATAGAAATATTTACTCTCTTATTTATTCATATTTTTCACAAGGTACAAAAACTTTAAAATTAGGTCATTATTCTGCTACCAAAACGTTAACAATAGGCTGTCCTCAGGGGTCTGTGCTAGGCCCACACTTGTGGAACTTAGGATTTGATGACTTTTTCAGTTTACCATTACCGGAGGGCTGTTCAATGACAGGATACGCCGATGACGGTATGTTGCTCGTTTAGTCGAATACTCGTGCGGGACTCGAGAGCTTGGCCCACACGTGTTTGCGCATCGTTGCGGAGTGGGGCGTACGAAACTGGTTATTTTTGGATCCAACAAAACATTTCAGTTCCTTTTAAAAGGAAGTTTGAAAGTACCACCGCGCATTAAATTCAATAACGTTTACATTAAAAATAAAACTTCGGTTTGCTATTTAGGATTGATTTTAGAGAGAAATTTTGCATTCGTTGAGCACATAAAAACTGTAGGTGAAAAGGCTAAAAATAGCTTTTATGCGTTGTCGAGAATATCTACTGCTAAATGGGGACTTTCGTTCAAAACACTGAAGGTCGTTTACGGGGCCACTTGTCTAGGCTGTATGTGTTACGGGGCGCCGGTATGGGCAGATAAGCACAAAGTTACTGCAAAGTCAACGCCTTGCATTGATATTTTTATGCAAAGCCTACAGGACGGTTAGCACGGAGGCTCTGCCGGTGATGGCAGGGGTCCTCCCGGTTGATCTCGAAATTCAGAGACGCGCGGCTTTATACTATTCGGCTAAGGATGGCATGGATGATAGGTTTTTGTTAGCAAGAGATCGCCATAGAATTGTATGTAACAGACTGTATCGTGATAATGTACGTGAAGAACTTTTAGATGAATGGCAGCTGCGTTGGAACACTTCCATCAAAGGGCGCCTCTACCAGATTTTCCCAGACGTTCGTGAACGCCTGGGAATGTCCTGGCTGGAGGTTGATCACTGTGTTGCTCAATTTCTTACGGGACATGGTCACTTACAACTTTAGGAGCAAATTACATTCGTTTAAGCTGGTTGAGTCACCGTTCTGTCAGTGTTCAACTGCTGACGCCAAATATGATCAGACCGCAAATCATTTACTTTGGGAGTGTAGCATTTGGCAAAATGAGCTATATAATATGCTTAATTGTTTACAAGTAACGTCGGGAGTAGTTTACTATGCGGATCTCGTGGCATCGAGGGTGAATTTTCGTTTCTGCCATACATATTACTGGAATCAAACATAGCTCACATAGGACCCGTAATATACTATTACAGTGGTGCTTCCCTATTTCTATAGGATTTACACCTAGTTGCTTTCCAGGTCTCCCGCTTGGCAAAGGAGGGAAGTTACGTTCTTTTCTTACTTCCTTACATTATCTTTAGATTAATTTCGTTGCGGGTTCCAAGACATGCTAACTTCTCCTGGGACATCACCGAGATCGAGCTCGGTGTAAATTTTCTGGTGTTTTGGTCATTGCTGTAAATCCTGGCTTACAGGAGTCACAGTAATGGGAATGTGGGTGGGATTAGTCCCATTAAAAAAAAAATACAGATCATAATGACAGATTTGGTTGGCGGACTCGGCGGATTTGATCTGTGGAGTTCCGGTAGACCAAATCCGAACGTGTGTTAGCGCTATTATGTCACCTATGTTTTTTGCGGAGAGAATCAAAGAGCGATATGTATAGTGATCCATCCATATCTATAGTCATGCATTCAGGAAATATTCCGTAATTGATAGTAATTTTCCTTAAAAAAAATAGTAAAACATTAAATATCCATCACGCCTTATCCCCGAAGGGGTGGCAGAGGCATATTATATGCCCACTTTTCACCATGTGGATTCCTGTCCCACGTAATAGGTGGTGAGCCCATTGTAAATAAATATCCAAAAAAGTAAAACATTAAACTTTTTTTTATTTTGAAGGAAAATAATAACTTTACCCTATAAAAACTACTATATTTTATAAAATTATTTAAATGTCCTGAGGTATGTAGCGATATTGCACTTTACCGACATACGTTTCGATACGGCGCACCGCCCTATGTTGACTTAAGTAGGCATTAACTAATGAACCATTAATTTTCTTCTCTAGGAGCAACGGCCAATTATTTATTTTAATCATTATTAGTTAAATGACAATTTACACTAATTTAATGAACGACTCTGAGTGCGGCTGTTAGTGCTCCTATCAGTAGGAGTAATTAAACTAGCGGCACGCTATGATTGCCGTTTCGACATATAACAATAGTGATGATATTTTACTTGTTTTACATAAGTACTCTGTTTTCTACCCTAGTATAAATACCCTCTAATGTGGTCGACTATTCACATATTTCTACAACACTCTATTTACGACAAACGTCAAAACGGCCATCATAGCGTGCCGCTAGTACCTATAGTAGGAGCACGAGACTGAAGTGTGCAAATCACCTCTTAAAAGACGCGAGATAAGTTTTAACAAACATAAAGAAAAACATGGCTCGAATAGATAACCTACTCCTTTTAGCAGTCGGCTAAAATGCGCCTACGATAAGAGAAATAATTTATGGAACAACCGTCTTGAAATTTACTAATGTAATATTATAAAGCTGAAGAGTTTGTTTGTTTTGTTGAATGCGCTAATCTTAGGAACTACTGGTCAAATTTGAAAAATTATTTATGTGTTAGATAGCCCATTTATCCAGGAAGACTATAGGCTATATATCATTACGCTACTACACGGGGGAGCAGAGCAGTAGTCATAAATGTCGACAAATGAGGGTTTTTTGAAATGTTCCCCGTGAGATGGCAGCGCTGTAACGTCAGGTCCAACTACCTGTCAAAACACATACACGATTTATATTTTTCGATCATTTTTTTGGTTTATTTATTCTTAAAAACGTTACAAACGGAATATTGTTTTCCAAAATGCCAAATTGTTGTGCAGTGCCTATGTGTGCAAATAAAAAAGGAGGCCTCTCTTTTTGAGCTCAATCTTCAGTTCGGCAACCTTTCTTTGGCCGTAATCCATAATAAAATCAATAACACTTCCAAATACATAAAATTTTACTAAAATAATAATACGATCGGTAAGATTCTGTGCTATCTGACAGCTGTTTGGACCTGACGCATACGAAGCGCCGCCTGGCGGCAGAAAAAGTATCGAAAACCCTCATTCGGCAAATTTTTATTCATCTTTGTAGAATTTATAAGCGACGGGATTAAATAGATGCGAGGGGAGGTCGAAATATTCCACGGGTGAAGCTGTGGGGGTCATCTAGTTTACTAATGTAATTAAATTTTGATAGCAGATGTGCTTATCCATTTAACGATGTATGGTCATTTACAATTATTATTATCTAATTATTATGTCTGTGTACAAAATAAACATCAATAATTAACACTGATTACTATATTTATCTAAAAAATATTAAGAAGCACGCTATCCATAAGTGATGATAAATCTATACTAATATATAAAGCTGAAGAGTTTCATTGATTGTTTGTACGCGCTAATCTCAGGAACTACTGCTCCGAATTTTAAAAACATTTTTGTGTCGGATAGGCCATTTAGCAAGAAAGGCTATAGGCTATATATCATCACGCTACTACCATGGAGAGCGCAGCAGTAGTCATAAATGTCGACAAATAGGGCAAATTTTTACACATTATTTTATTGTTAGAGTAATTGTAGATTAAGTAGTATTTTGCCAATATCATAAGGTGTATATATAGGTGTAATATCATAATTTGGCTGGATGTGTTGACTAGCATGTATTCTGAAACAACTTTTGTACCACATTTTACTGCTAATAAAATATTATTCTTTTCCATTTGTATTCATTATTATAGAATTTATAAGCGACGGGATTAAATAGGTGCGACGGAACGAAGCTGTTGGTGTCTAGTAAGGGTCCTAAAGGGTAAGTGATAAAAGTAAAAATTATAAGGGTGAGTGCAAACTGACAACCAATCACAGCTACTAGTCAGCTAAAGCAGCTGTTTTTTTTGACACTACCGTGTCTGTCTTGCGGACCTGTGTGAACCTGGCACCCTACTTGCAGAAATCGATTTTTTTTTGGGTAATCTTGAAAAGCTTGGTTTATAGTTGATTGTAGAAAAAAATGTTTGTTTGTAGTTGAACCGAAAAAATATTATGGATAAACCAAAAATAGCCAACCCAACAACTTTATGAAAATTCAATCTCAATCAATTTTCGTCCTATTACAATTGAAAATTCCTCCATTCCATGAAACTTCCGTTTGAGTCATTGTTGACGTTTGTAGTAGTCGTCTAATCTTCACAACCGGAGTAATTCAGTGAAAATCGCTCCAAAACGAATTTTACTCAACTTGATCGATCTCAATCTACTTTCGTTCTACTACAATCGAAAAATCCTCCACTACAAACCTCTACGAGCATGTTTCAGTCATTTTTGAGGTTTGTAGTAGTCGTCCAGTCTTCACAACCGGAGTAATTCAGTGAAGATCGCTTGAAAACGACTTTTACTCAACTTGATCGATCTCAATCAATTTTCGTTCTACTACAATCGAAAATTCTTCAACTACTAACCTCTACGAGCATCTTCGAGTCATTTTTGACGTTTGTATTAGTCATCCAATCTTCACAACTGGAGTAATTCATCGAGATCGCTCGAAAACAAGTTTTACTCAGCTTTTTCCATTTCCATTTCATCTTCTCAACCGAAGTTGTTCAGTCGAGATCCTTCTAAAACGAGTTTTACTCAACTTCATCGATTCTAATGAGTTTCTCTGCTAACAGACTTAAAAGTTCTTCCACTACAAATCTCAAATCAGGCAAAAGGTTTAATAACGAGTAACTATTAAAAAAAAAAATAGAATTTTATTTTTTTTCATTATTAACTACAAACGAAAATTCGTTCACTACAATCAACTACTAACGATTCTTCATATAAATCAACCGTTAGAATTGAATTTTTATAAATCCGGGGGTTGGCTATTTTTGGTTTATCCATAATATTTTTTCGGTTCAACTACAAACAAACATTATTTTACTACTATCAACTACATACCAAGCTTTTCAAGAATACGCAACAAAAAAAAGATTCTTGCATGTAGGGTTCACACAGGTGTCTTGCGGCCATGGCATGGCCACACGCCGTCAGTACATTACAGTCTTCATGTTTGTTTATCAGTCACGCCTTTATCGCTGAGGGGGTGGCAGAGGCATATTATACGTACACATTTCACTGTAAGGATTTTTGTCCTTTGTAATAGATGGTGAGCCTATTGCCGTGTTGAAATAGACAGGTTATGGCTACCTGCTGATGACCATTTAAGCCGCCCATAAGACCTTTAAGCTTCGACTGCCATGTTATTGGCAACCGGAACCAACGGATTATCGAGCCTTCCGAAGCATGGAAACGCTCGTCAATGTAAATACCACAAAGCGGTCACCCATCCGTAACCAGCCATAGTGAAAGTTGCTTAACGCAGTGATTGTTTACAGAACACTGAGTCCGCGGGATCACAAGCTCTTCTCAAACAAACATTTGTGGATTACACAAATATTTGTTCTGACCCAAGACCCACATACTACCACAGTGTCACAGACGCAGTCATATTATTTAATAATAATAAATACATTACATTACAGTACATTAGCTATTAACTATTTCAGTCTACAATTAATGAGGGTCGCTATCAGTACCCTACCGGCTGGGATAGCGGCCCTAAGTCACGGATCGTCGTCTCTGCTTTCCGTCAGGCGGGCAGCGCCATTTTGAAGTGTCAAACATGAAAAAAAATACTTACTTGTATTCGGCAATGTCATCCAGAATTGCTTTTTCAACATGTTCTTGAGGCCTGGCGGCAAATTCAGCTCTTCCTTGACCGAAGCACCCAAGATCTTAGCAGCATTGACCAGCAGGGATGCCTGCCAAGATCCGGTGTAAATGAGACGCATGCACGACTGAGCAGCAGTAGAGGAGATCATTGGAAACAGGGCACCGGATTGGTGTCGTCGAAGATTGTAAAAAGAGTGTCCTGTGGGCAAAAATATATTAAATTATTTAAATAAAGTCTTGCGATTCAAATAGTAAAAATATCAATTTAAACTCTGACATTAAACATTACTGAAAGGGCTTTCAATCTTTAAAACAACCATATTTCTGGGCCCCGAGTCTGCTATTTCAATCATGTCGAAATAGAATCGAAATCGTCGCTCAATAGAAAACCACCGGTACAATTTTGACAGTTTTTCGTAATCTACTATTACAACCGTACTTCAATGGACTTCTATCGGTCGGCCGATAGAATTCTACTAGCACGTACCGCGTCATTTTTGATAGTCTGAAGACATTTTGACAGCTAAAAACAGCGATTCTGGTTCTATTCTACTGCTTTTCAATAGTAGACTCGGCCCCCCTGGCCACTCGTAAATTTTATCAAAAAAAATTAAATTAAAAGTTGTTCATCAATTGGTATAAATAATGTCTTTCTTTTATATTTTTATATTCTCAGCACTGCGTTTATTATATTTTGAAAATTGCAACCATCATCCCCGAAGGGGCATAGGCATATTATACGCCCACATTTTCACTGTGTACATTCCTGTTCATAATAGTTATGACCCATTGAAACGATTTGTCATTTTGATTTGTCGTGCCATACGGATAGTTATGGCACGTTAAGCCGTCCCGCCTGCCAATAACATGGCAGTCGTTAAGCCTGATTTAAGGCTTGAAAAAATTTTAACAGCTGGTAATCACAACCTGTGTCGGTCTATTTCAACACGGCAATGGGCTCAACACCTATATGAGGCTCATACCTATTATGAGGGACAGGAATGCACACGGTGAAATGTGTGCCCCAGCCATCTCTTCAGGGATAAAGGCGTGGCAATAAGTGACAATACATATGAATTTTATTACCATAGTGGACTAATGAATTTTAATTTAAATAACGTTACTTTCGTAGTTTTTGATTGAATGCTTTGATATTTCATTTATCGTGTCATATTTTAACTATATTTTTTTAACGTTTGGAAATCCCTTCAAATATCATGCCGGGCTCGAACCGGGTAATACCACACGGTCCCTGCCTATCTTATCTTATCCTTTCTAGGGTCGGTGATACCGTGGCACTTCGTCGCTTCCGGATCTATTGTGCCATACCCCTTCACATTACACATCCCCCCAGCGCTTGTGCAGCGCCTCCATGAACTTCAATATGTCCTTTAGGGGGAAGTGCCTGTAACCCTCAGGTCCCTGCCTAACTGAGCGTAATACAATTCAATAATTACATACAAGTTACAAGCTACCCTTCGTGACTTTGCCCATGTGGTCATTCTATAGGCTCCCCGCTGACTCCAAATGTATTTAAAAACCATCCTGAACCTACTTGGACACACACAAAACTTCTATAAAAACGGTTGAGCCATTCTCGAGTTTTGAGCTTAGCAACACATATTATGGCCTTAAATTATTATTTACTAGTTGACGCCCGCGGCTCTGCATGCGTGGTAAAGTTTTCCCGTTTACCACAGGAACTTGTTCCCAGGATAAAAAGTAGCACATGTGCTATTCTGATGTGTAGCTAGTATTATTATAAATTTCATCAAAACCATTCAGTAGATTTTGCGTGATAGAGTAACAACCATCCATACTTACAAACTTTCTTTTACAAATATGCCAAACTGAAATATTCTTTCTATATGACAACACACTTAATGTAAATATACCTTAGATAGAATAATTAAGATTTTGCCATTTTTACGAAGTTCTGTGTCCTTACCTTTAGAGATCCTGTTCACAAAGAACTCAAGAGTCCCATGCCAAAGATCCACTTTGACACCAACAATAGTGCCCTTGCAGAATCCAGGTCCATCTCTGGACGAACTACCATTGTGACGTAAGGCCCCTGTATATGAAAATCCATAGGACTCCTCGGTTGAGCCCAGCAGTGATGTGAAGTGGTACCTCGATGTGGCTTGGTCTACTTTATCTGTACCGATGCCTACCATCTGTTGAATATGTATATTTATTAGAAAAGTTTACATTTACAAGGTATACCCATTAAGCCTATTTCACATAGGCGCGTTATTATCGATCGATAATAATTGGATGAGGTATTGCAATATCTGTTTAGTACAAGTTTTTTTTACTGTTGTCTAGCCCAAAGTAAGTTAAGGTAAGCTTGTGTAATGAGATCTAGGCGACTGATAAACATAGTTATATATTTCTAAATGCGAATAATATTAATACATTGGAAACACCCAAACTCTGAATTGAACCTTAGTGTGAGCTCAGTAGCGGCAGTCGCATGGAAGTCGGATGGAAAGATCAGAAGCAAAAGTAATCTGACACACTTACTACGTCAGTTCCATATGGCTCAGAGAGCATTTTGATCTCCCAATAGTAGACATTGCCATGTAACAAGGGGTTATTTCCTTTCACCATTGCAGTACCTGAGCTATAAAATGGATGGAATGTCACTTGTTTCTGGTCACGTGTCATTAACACCCAAGTCATTTCGGTATTCGGAGATTTCTCCCATATCCATTCCTGGACTGGAAAAAAAAAGTTTTGTTACTAGAGACTTATACAATTACACTCTTAAACTTTAAGTATCATAAAAGAATGGCTCATTGAGATGGCATAATAACTTTGTTATTCATTTTAATCTATGGAAATTAAGGATGGGGAAATTGTAATTACCGCATCTTTGCAATTATTTATTATGCACCATTATATAAAAAATAATTTTCTGGTGACATTCTAAGATAAGAAAAGTGTCTAAGGCCGCTTTTAAACTATTATAGAAATATGATCATAGATGTGTGTGTCATTTTTAAATGAAGAACAAATGATGATATAATAACTAAATGTGATTCAATTTATCATAGTTATGAGATCAAATTTGACAGCTAGCCTACAAGTAGGATCATATCTATATCCATCTACAAACAAACAAACAAAAATCAAAGAGTTACGACTGGAATATCTAATGATGCAATGCTATAATAGTGTGTTTTGACTTTAAACTATCCCTAGCCTATCCTGAAAATAAGTGCATAAACTATGTTTCACAAATAAAATATTATTATTATAACAAAAACCTTTAAGCATGTTTCCCTGTAAAATGATTTTTTATAAAGCAAAATAAATAAGTATGTAAATCCCTTAATTTCTACGGAAGTGACAGAAGAATAACCAAAAACACTTTCACATTGATAATTTTGTAAAGATGTGTGGATAGACGACAGCAGCTGAAAATGTTAGTGGACAGGTAATTGAAATAGTTATTACATACTATTAGCGTGTTCCCCACACCTGCAACCCCCTGGGTTATCCATGCTCCAGAGTCCTATTCCATCCTGGAGACATGTACAGAAAGGTTTCGCCAAAGCGCAATGTCTACGTCTCGACCACATTAACATGATAAATAATATATATCCACTACGTTAATAGATAATTAGTTGGAGACTTTATTATTTATAAAACACTACAAGCTGTCTGTCGCGAGGTCGGACGCTAGTTGACGGACGGAGTGACATTTTTTTTTAGTAGGTATCGCCCATCTTGGGCAGGCAAAGGAAACTTGGTCCATACAGCCTAGTCTTCAGTATTTATTATTTTCTTGTAATTTTGTTTTAGTCCTGTCTAGTCGTTTGTCGATGTCTAGTCCTCTGTCCTAGGTCCTAGTCCGTGCCCCAATAAGACAGTGGATCCCTTATTGCGATCATCTATGGAAATTTGTTTCACTTTCGTTCACTAATGCACTTTTCCGAACTCTTTGTGTATAATATTCCACCATTATTAAACACAAAAACACGAATTTTACACTAGTTTTTGAAAATAATATACGACAAACGTGCGTCACCGCTCGCGTTGGCGCCAAACCTCTGACAGAGTGACAGATGAGGCATAAGATTTTTTTTGGCCTGGTAACTAAGACCTTTTAGCCATATCTATAATTATATTTCTTCAATCTTCTTTCTTAATACCTAAAATGTCCCAGCCCTCTACGTCTTAGTCAAGTCTAGTTTCACCCCAGTATAATGGTGGTTGTTATACTGAGGTATGAGGCATTTGACACATACGGCCTGGCCACGAACTTCAGCATCGGACGCGACCTGTGACGCGACGGCCCTGCCACGGCTCGCTAGTTGCGACGGCGACAGCAACCGCGCGGGACGTATTGAATGGCGCTGGCGTTATCAAAACTAGCCCGTAATTTTCTTGAAAATTATTTTCTTGCCCAAGATTAAATTAATTACAGGCAAGGAATACATTCAGTAAATAGAAGAAGAGGAGTGTATGGACAGATTCATACTTTGTACAGAGATTATCCCGTATTTTTTTCGAATACACAAGTACCAGTATAGAAACTTTTAACTACTTAGGTACTCTTGCACATAGAAAAGGACTTGGAGGTACGAATAAATTCCAAAAAAACATTAACGCTTGCAGAAAATTGATTTCTCATATTAATCTTACCTAGTGTCTCCAAAATAAAAAACTATTAAACTTTGTGTTATTATTTTAAACTACTCACGAACTACTAGTAAGTAGCTACAAATTATTAATAGGTAAGTATATTAAGAATCAGTCACATTAATAATAAGTAGGGATTTAAAGTATCTTAGTAGGTACCTACAGTCAAGTAATTAAATAATACTGTAATTTTTTTTTTTTTTTTTTTTTTTTTTTTTTTTTTAAATACTGTAATTGTTAGTTTGTTACTATTATTGTGATTATTGGTAGAATACCTAATAGTACAAATTTATAATCACATAAAATAAATAAGTAAAACTCAGTATTCATTCTGAAAATATTATCGCAGCAAGTAAACCAAAAAACATTGTTTCGGTCGCTCGTCGCTGAATTCGTCCGACGCAGTCGCCGGATGTGTTGCTTTGCGCCGTAGCCGCGCGCATTGCCGCCAGTAGTTTAGTTTCAGTCGCCCATTTCATCGCCGTCGCTGTCGCGAATCGTTCGTGCATTTCAGTGTCGCCGATCGCATCGCAGGTCGCGTCACGGATGATCGTGGCATGCTCTATCAAGCTTTATACTTTTGTTTCCGTCGCAAGTCGCCAGTCGCTGGAGCCACTAGTTATTGGCCACAGGGTTAGAGTAAACAGAGGTGGCATGCCTTATACCTCATTAACACTCTCGCGCGATACACGAGTCGAGCTGCGAGACGAGCCGCGAGCGTAAACACAGTATTATGGTCCTTATTTTTCGAGCTCGCGGCTCGTCTCGTGGCTCGTGCGAGAGTGTAAATGGAGAATTTGCGAGAATTTTATATCATTGACATGACATTTGTTAATTTTTTTTTGGTTGTCTTCGCCCATCTTGGACAGGCAAAGCAGACTTCGCCAATACAGAATTGTCTTCAGTATTTATATTTTCTTGGTTTTAGTCATGTGTCCTTTGTCGAGTCCTTTATCCAGTCTTTGCCCTAGTAAAGCAGTGAACCTCCTTACTAGAACTTTCTATGGAGATTAGGCACTAACTCAAAGAACACCACTTTTCGCTGCAATATCTATTCAACTTTCTAATAAATATTGAATTAATTTTCTAAACTAGTGCATTAACCTTGTTTTATGAGTAAAAATGGTAGTTTCTAAGACATAAAACTTGTGTAAACGTGCTATAATGAAAGACAGTGACATATTGCAGTGAAATGCTATTTTACATCCTGCCACAAAATTCCACTGAAGGCGTCATTAATTCTACGACCACGTTAATGGGGTGTGACTGACTGTGACTTATGACTATACTTAACTAAAATTATAACTTATTATTAGTATTAGTTAAAAGGGGATAGTAACCAGGCCATAAAATAATTAAAAAAAGTGAATATTCCGGATGTTGCGACAAAGAGTGAATTATAATAAGTGAATACGCGATGTAAACACATTTAGTTAACAAAATTAGAAAAGGATCTAGTTTTAATTCTGAGACTTATTATTTATATTTTGGTATTAAATAGTGTTTAATTTTATCATTTTCACATAATAGCATTAAAATGACTAAAACCCTAAACCCCATATTGATTCGGAGATTGTGGGAATGTTGGTAAGTGTGAAAGTTATGATTCGCGCGCGCACCCCACCCCACCCACAAATGGCTGTCAAGCAAAAAGTACAATCGAGTACAATACATACCCGCTTTGAATATTTATTTCAATGTATTTTTTTAATAAATCATAGTTTCGTTTTATTTCCTAGTATTTTTACTATGTATATAGATAGTAATTATATTTTTAAACGGTGGTTGTACTTCGTTTAAAGTGTTTTAAGGTGGAAATATCCGGTTTTTTTTACAAATGCAAATTTCTTTTTTTTTAAATCTCATCGTCTTTCTTGATCTTATTGCAAAATTTTGGAAGGTAAAGTTTTATTGTATTATATTAAAATATTAATAATTGTTACTATAGACTGCATAGGTACCTATTATATGCTTTAAGCAAGCACCTAGCTCTAGTAATTTAACGTTTTTAATCTTTCGCGATTTTTACTCATATTTAACGGATCCTCCCGAGACCACGACTGGTTTAATCTGGTCGAAACGTCGGGAAGTAGAAGAATTAAGAAGTGGAAGAAGAAGAATGTTTACCTAATAATACACGCCGCGAATAAGACCTGAAATTTTATATAAATAATATTGGTACCTACTTGTAAAAAAGTGGGAATTTTAATAGCTTATTTTTTGTCTGAACCATGGAAATATATACTGTTATTCCAGTTACCTTTTCTGAACTCTTAATATTGTAAAAATAATTTAGAGAGCTATTTTAAGTAATCAAATAAAAGTTTTAAATTAATAAGTAACATAAGATAATAGATAGATGTGCTGTGACTACTAGTGTAATGCTACCGGAGGTGCGGCTTGTCCATTAAAAAGTTTATGGCACCCGCAGGGCCTACTTTCAGGGGTGCCATAGGTTCATAATTACATATTAAATTACCTTAATATGAAACATCACTATAATTTTAGGAAAAAATTACTTGTGCTGGAGAAAATATTTGGGTATATAAATGAAAAAAATTCTATTGTTGTACTTGTTTAGCACTATAAAATGATGCCTATCACTCTTGTTTTGCAAATTATTTTACAATCTGTAAGTTCCCGTAGTTGAAATCTATGAGACCACTAAATATGATGATGTATGGAAACTATCTCCTGAGACACTGTTATCTGGGTCTATTTGTACTTCCATTCTTGAACTGTACATAAGTCCCCAGCAGAAGTGTATATAAATAAAATTTACTTCTAAATATTCTCATAATTTTTTTATAAAGTTCTTACTTATTTCTACATTACTTCTAAATAAACAATGACCGCTATACATTTCTATGTTTTGTGTTACATTTTAAAATAATTGTACTTTTTTTCGCTTTCTTTCCCTTTTTTGATTTTGCTTTTTTTTGGATTCACAGAATTCTCACCTATTGATTAGTTATACTAGAATTTTTTACCTACAATAATTTTTTTAGCAAATGATTAAATTTTCACAATATCATAAAAGATAGGTCCCCTCCCTTTTGTGCTATAATTAATTAGGATTATGGACCATCAGCCAGCATTTCGATTGGGAACCTTTGAGAATCTATAATGTTATCACCACAGCTACTCGCCTAGATTTATAGATCCAATGAATTATGCATGAGGCGTGACAAACAAAATAAAATTTACTTCAATTCATTATGTTATTTTTTTAACCAGGCATTAATATTCTCTTCATTGTTATAATATTTTAATTACACACATTATTTTAGTACACCATTTCCACAGCAATCTACATAATGGTCTTCAATCACGCAGTGCACTGAAGTTCAGTCGAACAAATTTTCACCGCAGCAAGCAGTGAAACTCACCAATGCATTTTTGGATAGATAAACGAAGCCAGTGTGCCTATCCCGGCCGCCACCGTGTGCCGTCTTCAATCTCGTCTGGTAAGTATGTGTGTATGAAGGGCAATATGACCTTTAAGATAAGGTATTTAGTTCAATTGTAATACAAGAAAAATAAAGCTCAGTGATAGGATGCATAAGCTTTAAATTAACATCTATACATGCACTTTTTATATATTTACATATACCTATATTTTTAAGATTTCGTTCACATCTCCTAAATTTGAAAATATGAATGAAATTCACTATATTATAATTGGCGCCCAACGGTCTAAGTATTCGTCATCACAGGGGATGATACTCTATGAATTTCCTTTTAAAAAGTAACACCAATATCAAGACAGGCTTTGTGAAGAACCAATACCTAATAATTATTTACAGAGCCTGCAACTTCAACTTTCGCTATGGCTGGTCCTCGGATGGGTGACTGCCTTGTCGCATTACCATGTGCATCCCTGTGGTCAGTAAAATGCGAATCGTTAAGTCAAAATGAAGGTCTTATGGGTTTGAAAAATTTCAACAGCAAGTCGCAATAACCTGCACTTGTCCATTTCAAGGCATACGCCCCATTCGGGCCTGTGCCGATGTGCTCTATAGAGTGTTCGTGTAATACGTTATAATTATATCATAAGTAAAAGGTAGCACAGAATGCTATAACATTGTGCCCAAAGTGAGTTGTAACCAAAGAGTTTCCATGTGCAGGGCGCAGCCGTGGTCGGGTGTGCGCAGGCGCGGCGGGCGGACGTAAAGGCATGGCGGCGCCCGTGCACCGCTTTGCCGCAGTCGACTGTCCGCCGCGCCGTCCGCACCGCACGCACCGCCATTATGGGTACGTACCATGTAGGTACCCCTTTATCTGTGTTCGATATGGTTGCTCACAATACCTACAGGATAACTTCAGGAGTTCAAAAGCTTACAGAATTTTTAATTAATTATTGAACTCTTAAGTCACTAAGTGGGAATATGTGAGTTTTGTAGTTTCAGCAATTTATCCAATCTGTAACAATTTCTGGATATCAGGCCTCCACCATTACCGACGGTGCACTCGTCGCGGCGACAGAACGACGAGCCCAGTCTTTACGTCGAGATTCCCGCTGAGCCTCCCCAGCCGACCATCGCTAGTCTGGCGGCCGCTCGCTCTGTAACCCCAGACACCTTGCTCCGGACCGCAGCTTTAGGGCTACACCACTCACCCATGATGGCGCCACATCTCAAATTTGGCATGCTGGTATCTTTTGCGTTGGCTACGGTGTTTTTGGCAGGTGCTAAGTACTACTTCGATCGTCAGGTGAGTTTTTTTTCACACCTATTGAATTCAAGTTGAAATTCGATTTTAAAAGTCGGGATGGCGAAACTGTTTTGCTCTTGGCGAAATGCAAAGCATAGTTTAAACACGAGATGTAACAGCATGTTATCGTACTCGGATGGTGAATCAGCCCCGAGTAAAGCGCTTGGGATTACCATGGCAGAGGTTCCAGGCGTTTCCTTTCTAGGGAATGGATGCAGACAGTTTTGGAAGAGCGCGATTTATGTCGGTTCGTAACCGACATATTAGCCGGTTTATTTGTAGTTCATCCAAGTTTAAGTCTTTACAGATTTTTTGAGATTTGCCTAACCTCGCACGATTACCCCACTATTTGTTTTGTAAGCACCTGTGATTTACGAGGGACTCGATAGATAGACTTCACAATATCAAGCTATAAGCCTTACACGTCTTTTTTTTAAATGAGGCAGGAGCTTTTCGGGTTTCAGGCTCTGAATCCAAGTAGGATTTGAAAGCAACTGGGAAACAGGATGAAGAAGACTGGCAGTGAGATTGGCTAGGCGCTGATACTGATAGAAATAGATCGGTGCTAGGGTTTACACCATAGAAATTGTAAAAATATGGGACCAATCGGTCTCGCCACGGATCTATGGGGTTGGGTTGCTTCCATCAATACCGAAAAGTTAAACGAAAGCTCCAGGCTACCAATCCAGGTCGGGTTTGGAAGTAACTGGGAAACAAGATTTTTTCTCAATATTGTGGGACATTTTTTTTACACAGCGCGATCTAGCCCAAAGTATGGTATTATAAGCTTGTGGTATGGGATCTAGACTGACACAGTCGCGTAAACTATTGGTACAGAATAAGTAATAGTACTACGTACAGAAGTTTCACTCCCTAACAAAAGTCAGTTTTAGGTATGAAAACATACCTAGGCTCGCCGTCTGCAAGCAAAATTGAAACTTATAACTGCGCGAGAACGTTGAGTTTTTTTTGCGCACCCGAGTTTAATGACCGAACTGCGAAGACTGCGCGTGGTTGTAACTTGAGAAGTTTCTGTAGGGGCAAGTGTGGAACATGTGGACACTTTCCAGGTTTAGAATAAAACATTAATATTTTTGAATCAGTATTATTTTATTAATTTTTATTTAAACCTGTCAACTATACACAAATATGTCAACTTTACGATCGCGTTCAAACTATAATTTTAGGGTTGCTAGTTTCGTCAGAATCGATTGTATCCACAGGTACAAGCGTCCGTAGGAACAGCACTTGCCTATACCTAGTCGATTTATTTAGAGCGCGGATGTCGTGCGAGCCGAGCGGCAGTGGCAACCTACTGCCATTAGCCGCTCCGAGCGGTGCGTTGCCCGAATATACCTAAACTGCGGAGTGACATCCCCCTGCTATTGGGTACAGGGGCGAGATCGCGGCGCGGGCGCGACGGGGCAAGGCGGGGCGGGCGTGGTGTGGGTGGCGGTGGCGTGCGTGTGCGGCGTGGGCTGCGCGCTGTCGATGTGCCGCGCGCGCTCGCCGCCGCTGCACGAGCCCGAGCGCGTCTCCTCCACCGCGCAGCGCGACCGACAGGTCACACACCACCACCCTTTTAGAACTCAAAACATTGTTCTTTTTTTTGGATTATATGGCAAAATTACTAAGAACTTTAGGCCAGTCAAAACATTTTTTTATAAATAATTTTTTTATGGCCTGTTTACGAAGACCTTTTAGCCAAATCTTATTTTTATATCATATTTCTTCAATCTTATCTTCTAATTTAGTCTTGTCCGGTCTTTGTCGATGTCGAGTCCTCAGTCCTAGGTCCTGGTCCTTGCCCTCAGTATAATGGTGGATGTTATACTGAGGTTTCAGTGGACTTTACGCGGCAAGATAGAAAATTGCATTTCACTGCTTATATATCATTGTCTATCACTATAGCACGTTAACACAAGTTTTATATCCAAGAAATCACCGCTCCCGCACATAAAACAAGATAAATCTACTAGTTTTAGAAAATAATATACAGCAAGCGTCCGCACTTGTCACTCTTCTCAAAACTTTGATGACCTCTTCTTTTCTTTTTTTATACTACTGAGGTGGCAGACAAGCGTACTGCCCACCTGATGGAAAGTGGTCACCGTAGCCTATGGACGTTTGCAACACCAGAGGTGCAGCACTCGCGCTGCCGACCCTTGACACTTTGTGGCATTTACATTTGCGAGCGTTTCCGTGCTTCGGGAGGCACGTTAAGCAGTTGGTCCCGGTTGCCAGTAACATGACAGTCGTTAAGTCAAGTTGAAGGCCTTATGGGCGGCTTGAAAAATTTCAACAGCAGGTAGCCACAACCTGCGTCTGTCTATTTCAACACGGCAATGGGCTCACCACCTATTACGTGGGACAGGAATACACATGGTGAAAAGTGGGCATACAAAATGAATGCCTCTACCACCCCTTCGGGGATAAGGCGTGATAGATAAATAACATAATAAATAAAACTACTTATAGCGCGGTACGCATATTTTTAGATGAGATAAAATCTCTGGACTCGTGACACCGTTACCGAGACGCTACATTAAGTTTTGAAGTATTAGATTCATAAATTCGAACTCAGTTATAAACCTTCGATAGCTCAGTTGGTAGAGCAGTGGACTATGTTGTATAGGTTATAAATCGGAATCCATAGGTCGCTGGTTCAAATCCGGCTCGAAGTAACTTTTTTGTAATTAGTTTTAGATTTTTTTTGTTTTTTTCTTAAAGTAATTGGGTTTCAATCATCCTTACCCTCAATCCCGGTCAATTTTTAAAGAGAAAACCGCAAACGCGTCTAGATAAATAAATAAATTTAGTTTTCACTTCTGTCGGCACTCCCGGAGTGCAACCCGTATTTACTTTGTGATTATTTTATGGCCTGGTTACTAAGACCTTTTAGCAAAATCTTATGTATATCATATTTCTTCAATCTATTTAGTCCTTTGTGGATGTAAGCCAAGTCCTGTGTCCTTGCCCCATTAACGTGGTAGAGCATTATTGAGACTTTCAGTGGAATTTGCGCGACAAGATTTAAAATAGCTTTTCGCTGCAATATATCACTTTCTTTCACTATAGCATGTTTTTACAACTTTTATGTCTAAGAAACTACCATTTTTACATATAAAACAACTTTAATGCACTAGTTTTCAATCTTATCACAAATTTTTTATTAATTTTAATTACATCGGAAGCGATCACTCCTCTGAGGGAAAATGATGAGATGACCCATTGCCTCGTTCCTACTTTTACAAACACATGAATAAAATGGCCCTGTAAAATGATTCAACGTGAATTACGTATAGCAGGCGGCTACAATGCCAGAAACTGAATACTTGACTCTATGCCTTTTGAACGGTATAGGTAAATAAATACAAGTATAAAAATATTACTCATACCGCTCAAAGTGAGACGACAGACTATGGTTGACTATTGCCAAGCTGTACGTAATCGTTCCCAATTTTTTGAACATAAAATCATACAGTTTTATATAGTCCGTTATAATTTCAGGCATATCCCAAGGCCCTCACTTAGGACCCTTCTTACATAACAACGACCTGTGGTCCAGAATAGTTTCTACTTACTTTTTACACTATGCCTAAGAATTATTTTATTCCTATTCTTTATTTTGTTTGTTTTTACAATTAATTTTAAATTGTAAGTAAAATCTTTACGTTGTACGTAATCTGTACGTTGATAGAGAAATTACTATGTAATAACCTTTCAAAATTAACTCACAGGCTTTATTGGTTTTAAAATCCTATGGTAATAAGTTAGAAACCTATCAATATGAAAGAACTGCTAACAAGATAAATGTTTGAAAACAACAGCAACAATAAAATGAGTTACGTTACATTTCAGCCTCCTCCATCAGAACCTTCGGACGATATATCGTTGGCGACTTTGCTGCAAAGTTCAGACCGCTCGCAGCCGTCGGAGTCCCCGGAAGCGCCGCCGCCCTACAAGATAGCGGTCCTCATGCCGTCCCGAGACAGCCCTCCACCTCCGGCTTATTCGGAGTTGAGCTAGCTACACGCTCCTGTGAGCCAGGAGTTCATCATATAGACTGTTCCATACGGGCGAGGTACATCACCAAAAGTGACACTAGTACTGTAAATTATTTTGGCAACATTTGTGAAATAATGCCATTTGTATTTTTGCTTTTTAGGGTTCTGCTGTTTACAAAAATCCCTTATAGTTTCTCCATGTCCGTCCGTCTGTGGTTTGGTTAGTTTTTCTTAAAGTATCTACCCCTACTAATTACTGAATGGCTGTTTTGATTGATTAATTTAAAAAAAAAAACGATAGCACAACATATAACGAAGTCATAAAGAAAAACTCTACAAATAAGTAGCGTTTACAAATTTATGAGTAATAATTTTTAAGTTACTTAAAATTATAAAAGAAATAACTTTTACTTCTTCCCTAGATTGCGCGTGGCCCGACATACACATAGTCGGATTTTTCCACACCCATACCAATTCATTTCATTTTCAAGATGGATTTGCTCAGTAATAAAAGATTTTGAATTGTTGAAAACTACCCACTATATTGCCAAATATTGAACCTACCTTGCCCTTTTCTAGTCTATATGTGAAACACATATATCCTGACTCACAATAGGGTCGCGATTGTAACCCTATTCATAAAATTCACAATCACCTTTCCCACCAATTAGTCTTATAATAAAGCATCTACCCACCCACATACAATTTTTAAACCTAACACTTGACCAACAATTTTGAGCACCCATGTCATTTATGGGGAACCGTGAACCGCTGAATTGAATGTTTAGTGAACATATTAATGTTATAAACAAACGGATTAAGCAAGATTGGATTATTCGATGTATTTCATCATAATCCAAGAATACAATAATATTAAAACCTCAGTGTTTTTGTCCATTGCTAGCCCGACCTCAATGTAACCTAACCTAACTGACATGACGTCATCTATAGTGTAGATATTTAAACATCGCGTAAATCGATTTTAAAATTGTATATATGACAGTGTTCATTAATCGACAAAATTGAATATTTTTAGATTAATCTCAATGACTAGTTTTGTATGATATTTAACATAATATAGAGAGATGAGTCTAAACCCCATTTATTCTGTACATGTTTAGGTGTAATAGACTATATAGTTTAGTATGTCTGATGTTAAAATGTATTTATACGGCTCCAGGCGTTTATAGCATTAAAGGAAGCGAGCGCTTAGCAGAGAGCGCGAGCAATAGTACATTATTGAAAAGGCAATTGCAGGTCGAGTAGGCGAGGACTTCACTAATACGAGGCAGGCAATTGCCATTTTCGCCGAGGCATATAGTGCTTTTCTCAAAAGAATGCAGGGAAATAAATCATACTTTTTTAATTAAAGGTTTAATTTAATTAATATTAAAAGTTACATTTGCCATATTGAGCAATTAGATACAACCTACCAAAATAAAATATTTTTTTAAATTTCTCTACAGTGGATTATACGCAACAAGATAGAAAACCTAAAAAAATTGTAGGTTATGCGATTGCCGCGATAAGGGTTTGATATTTAGAAAATAATATAATCTACAGTAAAAGACCACTGAAAAAAAATTATAAAAAAAATCCAATCAAAAAGTATCTAATAACCCCAGCACGCCGTTTCATACAACATTGTTGGAGCGTTGTAATGTTCCAAATTCTAAAAACGCTCCGGCAATGAATCTAATTGTCTTTGTCAATCAATGCGATACTTTGCAAATTCTTTTTTCGAAATAATTACAATATTTGCATGCATGATTGAGAAAAATAGTGTTTTTAATATCCTGATAGTGTAAAAATGTATAGACACCAATTGAGAATGTCTGTATATACTCAGACTTGATTTACTATTCGGAATTGACTCAGGATATATAAGACAAAGTAATAATAATGGAGGGTAGGCACATCAAACTGACACAATGAAACTCGTCACTTGCAGCAGTCAAGCCGTTTTTAATATTATAAGCGCTCGCTTCGGCCATAAACTCCCTGGTGCGAGTTGTTGATATATGAGGGTAGGTATCTATAATTGTGGTTGCCAGAGTTATTATAATAAACTAAACTGATACATAGAATTTTTAAAACTTTCTCACATAAAGCAATATATTTTATTGCCTTTTAACAAATAAAAACGCACAAAATTGCAAAAGATAATCTTTAGGAAACTTTTCTATGCACATTGCAACATCTTCGAGTTATATCTGGCAACCCAACATGAGAGACAAAACATAAAGAATGATAACTTGCAAATTGTGAATTGAGAACATTTGTGGTACTGTACTTACAATTTGATTTGTACAAGACAAAAAAAAATAGTCACTAGCTGTACAATAGACATTAATATAATAAATTGTTTAATTTTATTTTAAGATATGCAAATGAAAACAGCGATTTTTTTATTAATTTAGAATAGAGCATACCTAATTTCATTTTGTTTTTTTTTAATTCTTCATATAAAATGCATAACGCGCTGGTGTTATTTATTGCTTTGTCAATAACTCGTTAACCTTAACCAGATCTCTGCATTTGAAAACATTAATTACTTGCGGGTACCCAGTGTTTCTTCCCGCATACAGAATGTCCAAGGAGTAAGGTAGCAACCGTCGTAAAACAGTACACTCATATCATTTAAATGATCTGTTGTGCTATTAGATAGATCGTTATAAAATATTTTTGGCTCGATGGACCAGTTATTGGTCCTTCGAGCAGTTAAATCTTGAACATAACCTTACTTCTTGTGCTCTATATCGACCTGTTTGTCGATTACGATTTAAATGTTATCCTTACAGTACCGCAATATGTAATAATTGCTTATCTAGTCATGTGTAGTTATGAATGTGATGTACATTAGTTCTTTACAATTTGTTATCGTTTGCAATGAATGTTATAATTTTGTATTATCCTTATAGAAGGGGACTGATCGGTTCGTCTTATATAACAGACGCTTCGTTATTAAATATTGTATATCTGTGACTTCTTTGTTTTATTGGCATTCCTTTATTAATGCACTAAGTAATAGAGTTAGTACTCACTTGGTACTTAGTTTTTGAGTTTTTCTCCGCAACCCCGTGTCGGTGTACATTGCCTGCGACTGGGTGGAGTTCTGGTTCCTGGAAAAGACTAATAGCCATACAATTATATTTCGGAAAGTCAACTTCAATTAGGACTCGACTGGTTTCCTTCGGTCAAGACGAAGAATAATAAACATTTTGACGGCGCTTACAAAATATACACTAATTAAAATAATTAAAGTGACTACCGGTTCGGAACGCGGCCCACCTGAGAAGAACGGGCAAGAAACTTAGGAAGGCTTTTTTTTATTTTAATATTATTTTACTTTACCAGCAGATAATTTCCAGGCGTCTCCGTCCTGCAAATAGTCTTTAACAGAGTTATAACCTTTTAAACAAACCTTTTGAGGTGCATTATCCGTAGTCATGTGGACTATGAGAGTGGCCCTCAAATCGCTAGATGTCGCCACGACTTTCCAGCAGGAGGGCGGTGTCATTTCGGCGAACTAAAAAAAAAAATGTATTTTAAAACTGCTTTATTCGTAGTCCGAGCATGGATGCCTCTTGAGACATGCCAGCATATCATAAATCGTCATTCGTGACGCCAGCGATTATATGAAGGTAGTTTTTAAACTTTATTAATGAGTAATAGATTTTTAGAGAAAAGAATACCACTGCCCTTAAGACACGAATGCTCTCTACAGGGTATAGGGAGTACCCATTAATTTGTCGGCTTCGACGATGACACCCGTTTTGTTCAGCTTGTACTCTAACGAAGTCGCGGGGCAGTTCTTCCTCTGGATCTCTCTATATCTCACTAGCGTCGGGAGACAGTTTGTGTCGCAATTATGTCTCTGCAAAAGAACTCTGTTACTAATGGCGATTTCAGGTTACTGGTTACAAGAAGTCAGTATAGGATACTACTATCTGACCGTGGCATTTGACCGTCCCTAAACCACGGGTGCTTCTCTATCTCTAACCCATTCCTCAGCTAAACCGCCGCGGTTAGGACTATGGTGGAAGTTAATCTGGAAGACTATTTTACACGACATTTTTGTTGTTAGTTCACTCATCGGCCTAGCCTCGTGGCAACGTTGGCGATAAGGTCGCTAGACTTGTCGTCGGCTGTTCCCTCTTCATCCGATTCCCCGCTAGAGAACGCCTTCCACTTTTAACACACTCCAGAGTTCGCGTCTGGTGTGACTTCCCCCAAGGTAGTGGCTGTCTCAACTACTGCAAACCTGCAGCTAAATTCCTGTACAAAGAATTTCCCTTGGGTATAGCGACCATCACAAATTACCGCGGAGTGTTGGCAACCATCAATCATCGGTCCTAGTGTTGGAGAGCACGACTTATCCTCGTATGGTATTTGATAAAATACCTTCGGTGCGGTCGAGCATCTTTTTGGCCGATTAATTAAATGTTACCTTGCTTACGCTGTTTGTGTCAGTGGGAGTCTGAAGGCCAATTCTCGTAATATAAGCACGGTCAAAGTTAAGTTCCGATCTAAGCTCAGACTCCCAAATCTTAAAAAACGCATTCTCGTAACCAAGTTTTATGCATCTAACATTACCTGTTAGTTAATTAAATCGAATTGAGACTGAAAGTTGAAAATGACAAAATCAGTATTCTGCTAGTCTTATTATTTGAGACACAATTCTGAATGAAATATATTTTGTATTCTCGTCATAATTTATGTGTCAAATTTGACATTTAAATGAGTTTGAATGTATATCGACAGTAGATCGACGGAATACTGCGGAAAACCTGTTTTTGTTCGGTTAAAACGCGATTCGTGTTAAATATGAGCGGATATTTACGATGGTGGTAATGAAATTCTTCATTAAATGTCTCTGGGTGATGCTTAGATGAAGTATTTAAGTACTTCATGGAATTTGTGAGAATGAATTTGCGGTGTGCTATATGTACATGCATAATGCACACACTATAGCTGCGTATCGTAACGGTGTAGCGAGTCCAGAGATTTTATCTCATTTAAAAAAAGTATACTTCATGTAAGGGGTGATGGGTGCACTGTATGTTTTATTCTGTAACATGATGTTTTTCTCGCGAGATTGACACGAGTCTGAACTGAAATCATACCTATCATTTAACTAAAACCTAACCAACATGCTATTGTAATTTTGGTTAGGAGAATACCGATTTTCACTCACATAATAATTCAGTTTAGATTCAATAACAGTTTACTCTGTGATGCTTAAAATTAGGAGAATTGGCCTTCTGGTCTCCAACTAAGTTTCCATTTAGCCATGTTTTTGTGTTAGCTAAAATGTTACAGTTATGTTACGAAAAAGACTATAAGGCCAAGTCCGCAGCGCAAACTTTCTAACACAATATGTTAGCAAACATGTTATTGTGTTAGCTAACACGAAAACATGTTGCAGCGGACCCGGCTTTAGAAAAACACCGCATATAGATATAGCGCGCCATACTTGTCTTTTGCGAGCGTTTCCGTGCTTCGGAAGACACGTTAAGCCGTTGGTCCCGGTTGCCAGTAACATGGCAGTCGTTAAGCCCAGTTAAAGGCCTTATGGGCGGCTTGAAAAATTTCAACAGCAGGTCGCCAAACCTGCGCCTGTCCATTTCAACACGACAATGGGCTCACCACCTGTTACGTGGGACAAAAGTGCATACGGTGAAATAATGTGGGCGTATAGTATGCCTCTGCCTACCCCTTTGGTGATAAAGGTGTGACAATAATTATGTATATATGTTTGTCTTGACACTTAGCAATCAGTGAAAATTAGACAATAGCAAACTCATGACGCAACCAGAAGACCACGTAAGATGAGTGAGGTTGTAATAAAAAAAATGCACTTCAAGCTCACATAGGTAATATATTTTAGACATTAAAATTAAGTACATACCATCTATGTATAGTGCAAAATAAATAAAATAATTGTACAGGTACCACAAAAAACTTACATCGTCATGTATGTTCCCATTTACAGAACCTATGTTACCAGATACAAAAATATTGGCAGATCATATCTTCTCTGGACAACAGTAACGGACGCTACAAAAAACTTAAACATTTCGTACTATTCATACATACGTATTGTATCTTCAATAATGATATACAATATCTCATCTCATACATTTTTAATAAAGTGGAAAAAGACAATTTGATTCGAGACAGGGATTGAACCTGTGACCTTTGCCTAACCAGGGCAATGCTCTAGCCACCTGAACTACCCGAACCGTATCGAATCAAGTTGAAATTCTCCACCATATTTATATCGTCATTTTAAGAGTATGACCTGTCTCGAATCAAATTGTCTTTTTTTATTCTATAATATTTTCATATTCTATATTCATTTGCTTTAAAAAAAAATATCGATATACAATATGTTAAGAAAACCCTGTCCGATCCGTGAAGGTATTAGTAGGTATTCGTAATCCTTTTTAGAAATTACCCCAAATAATTTACCCCGTAAATTTACCCCGAATAAAATTAATTAAAAATTAATATAATGTGGTAGCTTACATGGCAACACAGGGAAATGGCTATTCGGAAATGCAAGGTCAAAAGGTCAGCTTACACCTGCCGGCGGCTTCTTTTGATATCACATACACTAGTCGCCGCATGCCAACAATGGTGTAGTAAGTTTTTAAAAATTTGCTATATTTTAAGGGAATTGGTCCAATTCTGATACTAAAAACACGCATTTAAAAACGGTAACTATTTTATACTTATAAATAATATTATTTTTATTTTTTTTTTGGTTATGTTAAACACATCAACACGGTCTAGGGATATTTCATACTCAATTAAATAACTCGAAAAGTACTGGCCGCATTGGGATCTTTTATACACCGATTTGTTTGTAATTTATCTCAGACTAATTCCAAATTCAAATTTTTGAAAATTCTTTTGTTTCGGTGGCATAAAAATGTCTTGATGTGTAGGAGAGGGAATTTTCATTTGTGAAAAAATTAGAAAACAATACGAATTACGTTTAGTTACAGTTTTTTTTTCATTTTTAAACGAAAGATTATGTTAAAATTGAGGTATTGTAGCCATGCAACGCCAACATTTGACGAGGGCGGAGATGTTACGAGCTGTGGGAATGCTGGAAGCTGGGTCTGTTCAGCGTAATGTTGCTGAGGCCATAGGGACCCACCAAAATGTAATTTCAAGATTGTGGACACGCTATCGTGCCACAGGTGAAGTAGCGGAGAGGCACCGGGGGCCAAGTCGCATCACTACCCCCAAACAAGACCGATTTTTGCAAATTACTGCGCGAGCTCAACCATATGCAACGGCGACTCAATTGGTCCAAAGGCTGCGAGTGGAACACCAAGTGCTTGTGAGTGACCAAACTGTAAAAAGGCGACTGCATGAAAGCAATCTACGCTCTCGTAGACCACTCCGGGTCCCACCTTTACGGAGAGGCAATCGTGGACGACGATTAGAATGGGTTCGGAACCACGTGGACTGGGGCCGTGAGCAATGGTCCAATGTGCTGTTCACGGATGAATCCAGGTTCGGCTTCCATCCAGATTCACGAAGGACGCATGTTTGGCGAGTTCCTGGACGATGGAGCCGTCTTCAGAACCCTCAGGAAGTTCACCCATACCAAGGAGGAACAATTATGGTTTGGGCAGGAATTCGTCTTGGAGGACGGACGGATCTCGTTTGGGTGCGGGGCAATATGACGGCAGAACGATACGTCCAACAGGTGCTGGGGCCCGTAATCTTGCCCCACAGAACACAAATGGGGCAAGATTTCCTGCTCATGCACGACAATGCCCGGGCACACGCGGCGAGAACGGTAGCAGCTTGGTTACATACACACAATGTTAGGGCCTTAGACTGGCCTGCTCAATCGCCAGATCTAAATCCCATTGAGCATGCGTAGGATATGCTGCAAAGAAGAGCTCTGAAGGAAGTTCCTGAAAATCTGGCTACAGAAGATCAACTTTTTGCGCACCTCAGAAGGACATGGGACAATATTCCGCAGCAAGACATTGACAACCTTGTTCTGAGCATGCCGAATCGTTGCCGATGTGTTATGAACATCATGGGCGCTTTCTCAGACTACTAACTTCAAGTTTATAAACACAAATTAAATGGATTTTCTATTTTTTTCAGTTTTTACTCATAAATTAAAAGTTAATTCATGTACGGTTTCCGTCTATGCTTCATTTTTTTCCATAAAATCCTGAAATTTTAATCGAAGTACCTTAACCATTATTAAAAAATGGTAGAATATTAAATAACGTATCTTTTAAATATATGCATGTCATATAAATAATTAACACATTGATAGTAATTCGCTTTTTTAAAAATATCCCTAGACCGTGTTTTTAAGTGCCTTTTGGATCGGACTGGGTTTTCTTAACACATTGTATTTATCTCACTGTGTATTTGTGTTAAATGCCATTAGGATGTTCAGCTTTACTAGGAATATTATTATAGTCTATGCCCTATTATTTAGAATATTAGAACATAAAGGCCAAATGAAATACTAGCAGAATAGGCAATTCAATCCTTGATATTTCTTTATACATGTTCACAATTTGAAATCCTTATCCACGATGTCAGATAGGGACAGCATGTTATTCTAGCTCTATCCTTTTCATTTCATTCGAAATATACAATGAATACAAATAGACTATATGGAAAATACTATGCAATGAATCATCGTGAATTACTTACATAAATATATATTTTAGAACATTTATACACAGCGTCACTTAGCCCAAATTAATATTAGTTTATGCTATGGTATCTAGAAATCATAAATTGCACACAAACAGAACAAATCAACGTGGACTTAACACAAAGAGATATGTCCTGGGTAGGTTTAAATCCATGACCTCACCACTAAACCACGAAGCCAGCCGCATTGCCTTTCAAAGGTTCCTATAGAAATAACCTTTGTTATACATAATTCATAGGTGTATTCAAATAGTAGCCTTTAGTGAAAACAATTGTTGGCATATGGCTTGGTTTCTTTCTATATCAATATGGCTAAGAGTTATTTTTTTTAAGAAGCACCCTTCAAGGCTCATTTCGAAGGGCAATTTTATCCAGTAGACTCTTCTAAAAAACGGAAAGGACAACGGTATTCGGATACCCAGATGTGCATGTATAAAACGATTAATATATCTGTAGGAAGCGAAAAAAAGTATACATGGATCGCGAAGCCTGTCGATCTGTCCTCTCTGACTACCCCTTAATAATAAAATAATAATATTTACATTCAATAAATCTATAAAAATACATATACATACATTATTGCAATAGTATATATTAACAAGGAATGTGTTTATAATAAGCCTCATTTGTTTATTGTTGCTTTTCTTATATTTTCCTATAAAATTAGCAATAAGTATATTGTATTACTAGATGACGCTCTCGGCTTCACCGTTGAATTCAGTGATTATACAAAAATGTTTCCCCATGGGAATATTTTACCGGGATTAGACAGCGACACTCTCAGAAACACTATTTTTAGAATTCTGTCAATTCAAATAAAAAAAGGTTTTAATGGTTAAGAATATATTGTGGCCTGACCAATAAAGTGGAATCAATGAAGCTACTGGCAAAATGTAGGTGTGTACTTCACACTGCCAATCCCATCAATGATTTTCCCAATTTAAACTTCCCACAATCTATTTGAATACAATCCTATTAATCAAAAGGTTGTCTGGAAGAGATTGCCCACCCTTTTACTTAAGTTGAAAATTAATGTCCGAAATTTGTTTAATTCCTGGTGTGCAATATTAAATATTATTTTATGTTACCCGTGTACGAAGAACAAACAAACATACATTCTCATTTATAATATTAGTATAGATTTAATTTCCTTTTCTCTTGAGACCCGAAATAAACCTTAAGACCAAAATTGACATTATGGACAAATTTCAATGAATACATACTGACTATACACGTACCTAAAAAAGGTGCGGACGACACCTCGACATATTATGGGGATTTGTTGTAACTGAAAAGAAAAATTGTGACAGTTGCAGCGTCAAATCATGATCGTATGACAGAACGTAGCTACTTTTCTTTAAAAATTCTTGGTTAACTATTAATAATAAATTGATGAAAATAATTTAGACAAAGTTACTCACAATTAAGACCAACCAAATTTCAATCATAAATAATTAGTTTTTAATAAAACACAGATTAAAGTTACATGACTAGTTGCCAGTTATAAATTAGTTAAACAATATAAAATACACAAAAAGCGATCACAAGACGATAAATGCAGAAATGTAAAAATTAACTAAAGTAATCGTAATCTATGTTAAATATTAATATTTAAATATTCGCTTTATTGTTTTCCTATTAATATTTTAAGTCAAGTAGGTACAACAGCATTTAACAGAGAACGAAAGTACATTTAAGATTTTTTTACAAAAACACGTGTGATTTAGGATCGTATGGATATTCAACTTTATAATCTAAAATTTCTCAAAATATTTACGGACCTAAAAAAAGTAAGTACGTTAAAGGGCAGCCATTTTGGGTGAAGCAAGAAATAGGCTGCAATTATTTGCGTGATGGCTACTTGACATACTGTTTGTAACAGGGTTGAGATCTTGTCAAAAAAAAAATGTGACAGTTTGAGTTTCACATCATACGAGTAATTAAGAGAAATCGCGTCCGTAGTTTTTGAAGGTCCATGCAAATAAAAATTTTTCCGACATAATTTTTTTCTTCCTATGTGATAATAAATATAAATACATAATCATTGCGTGCAAATTATCTACTTAAAATAGTTTGTTTAATCAAAATGTAATTTGTTTAAAAAGTAATCTACAAAGTTGTTTGTAAAACACTAGGAACCTTCCAGGTTTAGATAGCTAAGGTCATAACCAACAACGTTTGTTCTACTTTTGACAAATCGTTTCTAAGAGAAGTACTAAAGCCCAATTCGATTCGAATTTAAAAGCGTAGACGAAAATTTGCTGGTCAAACGTCATTTGTCTTATTTAGAATCGGAGAGACAATAGACAAAAGTCATTTCACCCGTAAATTTACTAATCTTACTCCAGTCTAATATGTGTAACACGAAGTCATAGTTTAAGGGGGGTCAGCAGGACTCTTGCGACCTTATATTTATGGTTCCTATGCTCGCTGTATCTCGAATAGTTTGACATTTACTCTTTCACATTCAGTACAAGTGTTATGTTATTTTTCATCAAATAACATAACACTTGTACTTTTCCACAAAATTAACTTTTTAACCTGACCGGTTCCCTATTTCGGTTCGGCATTTTCAAAAAAATACCGTGGAAAAGTACAAGTGTTTTTATTCAAAATGTGTAGCAAGTTCCACCAAGTGCCTTTAATCAACAGTATAAACAATCTACGCTTTCTATTGGAGCGGTGTCACATATCGAATCCATCGAACTGCATTCTAGGTACTCGATGTTGGATTTGTTGCAAAGGGCTCTTGGATCTCTTACTTATATACTGCATGCCTCGATGAACATTGAACGTATCGTTCATCACCTACTAATGGTGCACCAGCTGACTAACAGACGAGGCAACAAGGCAGACGTCCTTTCAAGGTTTCGAAGATCAGAAAGCAGTCGCTCTTAACTATGCCAAAAATCAAGTCAAACGATAATAATAATATATATTGTGAGACATTTTTTTTTACACAGCGCCCAAAGTAAGCTTGTGTTATGGGATCTAGATAACTGATAAACATACTTATATATTTCTAAATACATACATATTATACATAGGAAACACCCAAACTCCGAAACAAACATTTGTGGATCATAATAATATTTTTTTCGAACCGGGAATCGAACCCGGGACCTCACTCGCGGCAGTCAAATACACTACCACTGCGCCCCACCGTGGCAGTCAACAATAGCTATTCTTAGTAGTTAAATAAAAGCGGAGACCAGGCTTAACGACTGCCATTTTACTGGCAACCGGGACCAACGGCTTAACGTGCCTTCCGAAGCACGGAAAAGCTTGCAAATGTAAATGCCACAAAGTGGTCACCCATCCGAGGACCAGCCATAGTGAAGGTTGCGTAACTCAGTGATCGTTTACAGAACACTGAGACCGCGTGGCCACGAGCGCCAATTTAGGTAGGGTTTGGAAGTAACTAAGAATACACTAAGATGAAGAACAAGTTACAAGCTGGATCCACAGAGCAAGCTATCAATGTCGCTGGCGTCCTACTTGAGACGCCTTAGAACCAAGCGTGTCAAGGGGTGTCACAGTTAACTCATACGACTTTACTAATTGCTACAGACGATTGGTAGGCAACTGACAGGCCGCGCGCGCTTTCGCCTACAGTCTGACATAAACTTGGCACGCGGTGTTATTATTATTTTGGTCTCTATTAGTGCGTACTTCTTGGGTCCCGGTGAGAGGCGAATACCTAAGAAGTGCTGGCTTGACGTCGTAAGGCATGACATGCGTGCCAATGGTCTCACGACGGGGGATGCCGACGACCGTGCGAAGTGGAGGAGAAAATGTAGGAAAGCGGACTCCGGGCGTCGCGAGACTCAACTGGGACAGATGCTCAGATGAGGATGGTCTCTATAAGGGTGCGAGTTCGATTCAAGCAACATTCCGTGCTCTATAGCTGGTCTAATTTTTTTTTTATACCACTGAGGTGGTGGACAAGCGTACGGTCCACCTGATGGAAAGTAGTCACCGTAGCCTATGGACGTTTGCAACACCAGAGGTGCATTATATTATATGTGTATCAATGTAAACAGTTTCATATTGACAATAAATGATAAACTTAACAAAATATTTGGTCATGCCATTTGTCGTGACTTACAAACAAACAAATCTTCTTTCACATTAGTACGTACAAATAAAACGAACTTAATCTTACTCCAGTCCATTGTGTGTAACACGAGTCATGGTTTAAGGGGGTCAGCAGGACTCTTGCGTCCTTATATTTGGTGTTCCTATACTCGCTGTATCTCGAATAGTTTGACATCTGTGTCGTACCAAATAGGCGGGTCTACGTTCCTGTAATAAACATTTCAATAAATAAATAAATATTAATCATAACATTAAATGTTGTTTCTCTGTAGTGAAATCTGGGTATGTCAGAAGATGCATGAAAGTATTGTAGCATTCAACTTCTCCACAGCATTCAACTAATGCTGTGGAGAAGTTTATATCAAGTATAGTGCACTGACCGTATGTATATGACGCCCCACAGGTAGGTCCGGAACCAGGCGGCCGTGCCCGCGTTGGCCTGGTACTTGCGGATGAGGATGGGGTGCGGCACGGGCAGCAGCCCCACCAGCGTGCCGTGCTGCAGGAAGCGCAGGATCTCCGACTCGTCCGTCAGGCCCCTGCCGAATATATTCTTCTGCAAATGCTAACTTTTAATATAACGAGCTGTGTTTCTCGAATTAGCCTTTGAAATTTTAACGGAAATTTAATTAAACTTTTAACTCTCATTGCTATACATCGGCTCTTGCCTCTTGCCATTTACAAATATTTTCATACAATCTTAACTTTGGACATTTCTAAATCACGCAGTAATTTATTATTAGTTTAGATAATGAAGGCATACGAAATTTAGTCTAGTCTAATCATTTAAATAAAGAATTTTCTATATAAACTACTATATAACTATTTCACCCCTTATAGGTAACATTTAGTAAAACCGTGTCCAATTAATTGTGACTAGGTGTACGTTATTTTATGTTGCAGACTTTGAAAATGTCAAACTTCCATACAATTGTTTATTTCTTATTTTTTTAAAGGTGAAATATTCATAAATCCATTCTTAATGAGTGCTTACATTATAAAGGCAGTATTTTACGTGCAAGGGTTACGGTTGGACGAGAGGAGTGGTACCTGAGTATTTTATTAAAATTGATTAGTTAGGGTATGTTTCAGAATCCAGGTGTCCAAATGTCATCTTTGGACACCTGGATTCTGGAAGTAGTAGCCGGCGAACAACTAACTTCCCGTAATACCAAAATCATTTTCATCAATCAACATATCATCGCTGTTATTCGGATTAAGAAAGTATTTATCTATGTTATATGCTATCTTAAAAATATTTACCTACTTAAAAATATATGCGATTATATTTCGTACATTTTTCGACATTAACGAGATATTTTCCGCCTTTTAGTTTTATTTTAAAATCTCGGTTACTCATTATGTAATTTTAACAGAAACACAGCTTATATTGTCTAGTTACACAATGTCTTAAAGAAAATCAAAATTATAATCAAGTTTCATTCATCATTTTTGGTATTCGTAAATGCACACAAATTTCGAATAGCCATCTTGCTGTTCTACTCGCACGGGACGGTGTCGCGGGGCGAGGGACAGAGATAGCGATATGTCCGAGGAACTGCGGCGTTCTCCGCTAATTAAATTTGAACGGCCACTCCGTCGTACTCTTAAGCATTGTCATCCGCGCGACTTACACAGAAGTAGCGCTATGTCAGTGTGTGTGTGTGTGTGTGTGTGTGTGTGTATGAACTCACTTGTCGATGCAGATCTTCTCCACCTGCGGCACCAGTACTTGCAGCAGGCGCATGATGGTCTGCAGCGGCAGCTTGCCGCGCCACCCCGACACCCACTCCGCCGAAGGTCGCCATTCTCCACCACCTGTCTCCCGCCTTCCCGCAGGGGCTCCCGTCGTCAGGCTGCCGCGCTAACCAGGACAGACCACTGGTGTCAAAGAGCTACTCCTCTCCGTTCACCTTTTTATATTTTTTATGGCCTAGCCATTACTTACCAGAAATCGATCCTTATTAACAACACGTGTAAAATAATACAGCCTGTTTTTATTTTCAAAATCATTAAGTTCGATTTCTGGCTAAGCTTTTTTCAATTTTAAGAATCTAATAATGAAGTTTATATTTTCATCAAAATTGGGCTCGCGATTCCTTTGAGCATTTTTCGATATTACTTATAGTTTAGGATGTGGCCCTGAAGGCCCACTTGAAAAATTCATACTGTATAAATAGCACGTTAACATAACTTTTATGTAAAAGAATCCACCACTCCCGCACATAAAACAAGATCTTGTCATTTTTCCCGCATAGAATCCTTATTCCATGAAGGGTTGTGTGGGAAATATGGCGAATAGCTGACGTTTTATTTTCTAAAACTAGAGCATAAATCTTGTTTTATTTGCAATAATTATAGTGTAGATATAAAGTTGTGTAAACGTGCTATAGTGACATATCGCAGTGGAATTAGATTTTTCATGTAAATCGCGCAATCTCCACACCACCTTACTGACACAATATTACACAATATTATTGATTAAACTCGTTGATTGTAATTTTACTAACAACATGCACATAGCAATATGTATTTTTCTCAGAGATTAGGGGTCCCTATTCACAAAGAACAAACTAACTCTATTACAAAGTGTAAAACGTACATTTACCACACAAAGTCAGACAGGTGATGAATTAACAAAACTCACAGGTGTCACAGTCAGTTTCTCCCCGTCGCCATCATCATCATCTCTCCGGTCCTCCCCGTCGGGCCCCGCCCTCTGAGGCAGAAGTCTGTCCCGGGGCTCCTTGAGCTCTCTCTCCTCGATAGTGTCCAACTTGTCGGCGACGGTCGAGTCGGCCGGTGTCACCGACTTGTCTGTAGAGTCGGGTTCGAGACGCGCGGGTGGAGGGTGAGCCGACTCGCGTTCTGTCATCGTGCTGATTGCTATAGGGATGGTGAAATGTATTAAAAAAGACCACACACGGTAGCAATAGTAAGTTAGTAACATCGCTCGATCGATGTATGCGATTGCCGCGGCTGTTCGATTCCCGGGTCGGAAAAATAAATTGTGTGATCTACAAATGTTTGTTTCGGAGTTTGGGTGTTTTTGCTACGTATAATATGTATGTATTTAAAAATATATAAGTATGTATATCAGTTGTCTAGATCCCATAGTACAAGCTTGTAGATAAATTTAAATTAAGAAAATAGTTGGCAAATTTGTTTCTAAAGCTTAATTTGGACCAGGTGGCGCTGTGTAAAAAGTATCCCACAATGTTTATTATTAATTTATTTTGAAGAAAAATATGGGGTGTGATAACACGGCCATGTTTTTTTCGTGGATGCGTCACGGAACGGGGAATAATTGGAAACTTGAACGAACATTGTATCTTCTCCAACAAAAAAGTTATACAAATGGAAATCTCAATACGCAGCAAAATGACCTCAAAATGGTGGCGCCTTCTACTTTGCCACGCACGATGAATTACAGTCTTACTTAGCGTGATAAATTATTTGATCTCTTAGCTGTACAGTGGTATGATTAAATTTAGGAATTAGCTGCAACACCAAACTGTGTCTTCCAACTTTATTATCATTAACTATCTTCAAACTGTATCTCTGACGGGGTAGTCAGAGAAGACAGATCACCAGGCTGCCGCGATCCATGCATACTTCCTTCACTTCCTGCAGATTCATTAATCTTCTCATACATACACGAGTACTTTTGACCTTTCCGTTTATGAGCAATTTGCTCACATAGTTCTCATATATCGGTTTCGGTCAAGTAAAGGTAAAAAAAAAGGAATGATAGCTCCTTTACCCTCTACTTGCTTGTGCTATCATTCATGTTTTTTAATTGTCTTCTTACGAAAGCAATTTTACGGACGTATTGACTACAAAAACAGGTTTTTTTTGTCGGGAGACGATTCTTACCGGGTGTTTCGGCGAGAGTGGGGTTAAGGGTTCCGGGCTCCGCGGGCTGCGCCGGCCGCGAGCCCTCCATGGGGGTCTCCGCCACCGACTCCGCGCTACGGGACCTGACCACACAACCTCAGAGGTGATACCCCAGTCAGACATGGCTACCTTTTATATAGATGGGCGATAAAAGGTTTTGTATAAATGTTGTTTATTTTAATGCAATGGAGAACAAAAAAGGGACAAAAAAATTTGGAATACCCAAAAGTGCACGCCTCACACGCTTTTATTTTATTATAAAAAAAATAGAATTACAAGCTTATAAACTTTGCTATGAATTATCGCGTAGGGGTTATGAAATAAATAAAGAAAATAACAATTAAACCACATCGAATCAAACCGTGAAAATTGAAAGGGTTCTATTCCTAATTATACTGAAGCGTAAGAGAAAAAAAAAAAGACTCGATCTAGTAAAGTAAAGTATTTCGGTCGTTATCGTGTTAACAAGAAAGTAATCCGTAACATACAGACACACGGACGTCCAAGACGAAGTTTCCGAAGTTATAACGACCAGAAGTTTTAGTCCTTTTTTTGAATTTCCAAGATTAGGCGCGCCCATTATGAAGTCACAGTCTCGCACAGACTGCGACAAGGCGCGGCGCGGCGTTCGAGTGCGAACGAGAGCGCAACTGTTGAATGAGCAGGGTTGTGACGTATGCGGTCACCCGCGGTTTACGCACTTTGATCGTAAATATTTCAGTATTTTTTTTTATATCAAAAAAATTAAAAACAATTTTTTTCGAATTTTTTGTAGATTTATTTGGAATTTAAAGTAAAAAACGTTTGTCAAAGCCATTGGTAATTCAAATGGTTAATGGGTGAGTGGATAATATAAAATATATAACTGTAGAAAAAAATAATTGGACACGCTCAGATCCTAATAGGCTCGAAGTTGCTAGAAGCAGCTATGTTTGACGTTTAACTTGGGCACTGTTAGGAGCTACTCCTGTTTGTTTGTTTCAAGTTAAAGGCCTTATGGGCGGGTTAAAAAAATATCAACAGCCGGTAGCCACAACCTGCGTCTGTCTATTTCAACACGGCAATGGGCTCACCACCTATTACGTGGGACAGGAATACTCATGGTGAAAAGTGAGTATATAATATGCCTCTGCCACCTCTTCGGGGATAAGGCGTGATAATTAAATACTCCTGTTTAACTTTCCAAACACATAAAGGCGACTGCGTCGTCGCGTCGCCATATTTTTTGGTTAGCAGGTTAGGTCGCAGGGACCCCAGAGATGTTGACGAAACCCCTTACACCTTCTTTATATATAATTTCCTACTTATTTTTAATTAAATGGCTTGGATGACATCATGTAAAAACAATATGGAGGTAGGACGTAAGAGTGAGTGAATGAATGAGCGAATGAAATGTCAACAGGTAGTGTGAGCGTGTGTTACCTGGGGAGCACCGAGTTAACGGGTGCGGCTCCACGACGAGCGGAGGCGGAGGCGGAAGCGAGCGAGCGAGCGATGGCGGCGTGCTCGTGCGGCAAGTTGGCCAGGTTGTGGAACACGCCGCGCTTGCGGATGATTGTGTACACCAGGTTGGAGTTGCCTGCAAGTGTACACCAGATTTAAATTTGTTCAGCATTTTCTCGACGAATAAATAATAAATTAAAATAAAAAAAAATATTGTGGGACACTTTTTACACACCGCCATCTAGCCCAAAGTAAGCTAATATTAGCTTGTGTTATGGGATCTAGATAACTGACGAACATACTTATATATTTCTAAATACATACATATTATAGATAAATAACACCCAGACACAGAATAAACCATCGTGCTCATCACACAAAGTTTTATCCTGGGTGGGAATCGAACCCACGACCTCTTGCGTAGCAGTCGGATGCACTCCCACCGCGCCACAGAGGCAGTGAAATATCGTTGGGACAACTCACACAACGCCATCTGATTCAAAACTAAGCATAGCTTGTACTATGGTAACCAGATAACTGATAAAAAACTTATATAATTCATACATATTATAGAAAAATAACACCCAAACATACGTGCTAATCACACAGTTTTATCCTGGGTGGGAATCGAACCCAAGATCTCTTGCGTAGTAGTCGGATACATTTCCACCGATCCACAGAGGCTGTCATATGTGAATATCTGAATATTACGAGCAATATTCGAAATGTCGAATGACGCAAGATAGTCACACCTGCGACTGCATCCGAATTAAATTCGGTGGCTTCCTATAAGTAAAATGATTCGCTGAGCAAATTGTAGTATGCCGAACAAATAATACTATCATTCATAATTATTGGGCCAAAAAATTGGGGACCACGAGAGTCACGTGGACTGAAAACTGTGAATTTGCTAGATGTCGCCATGACTGCCTATCAGACAAGAAACGTCATTTTAAAAAAATAGATTTATTAAATTTATGTTTTTTTCCATATTTATTATTTTTTAATGGCATATGACTTGTTTTCAATCGTGATTACAGAATCGGAGGATCGTCTCTTTGTATGGGAGAGACAACTTGTTTTACACCCGTTCCTTCACATTATCTGTCCCCACAACCTAATAGAAGCTGATGTTTGACATCAAAAGGCAACATGACTAGTTGTTTCGTTCACTCACCATCGAACTGGTACTGTATCATGTTATTGAACATCTCCAGCAGAAAGAAGACGAGATGATGGTGATGCGGCTGCGAGAAGAGGAACCAGGGCGTGCTGAAGGCTTCTAGCAGGTGCAGCAGCTTCGTGGACGCCACCATCGATAGCGTCTTCAGGTATGGGGACACTGCACATACATATCATCGTCACCTCTAGTCTGCGGCGACAACGCCGTAGACTTGTCTTCGCCCAAGACTACCGTCCTCCATGACGCTTCATGCACCAAGAAGCGGGATAAAACCCGAACCAACCCCCAAAGAAGCAGGATAACACCCGAATCCTAGGTGAGGCCGCGGTGGTAGCTAAAGTCTGCCGGGAGCATTGGGCCATCTTAATCAATAGACTGTTAGGCAGGGACTGTGTGGTTTTAGCCGGTTCGAGTCCGGCATGACATCCGAGGGGATGGAACCTCTGCAACTTGTCATTGGGCATAAAATCACCAATATATTTAGTCTCGTACCGCTCCCATTCAACATTTTCCTGTTACCTTTATGATAGGGTTAGGTCGCGTTGCAGCAGGTCTGTTCAAGCTGACATGCGTGTTAAATTGTCTAAATAAAAATGAGCAAATTATCATCTAGTTATAGGCCATTTTTTTTCCACATATCGCTAATTACTATCACTTAATCGGTAATTTTATTAGTATATTTATTTAATAGTATAGATTTATTAAAACTCAGCCTAAACTCCCACATTTAGGAACTTGAGAGAAAGTAAGGCAGGGTTTCTCCAAATTCCATCTCTAAGGGGTTGAAATCGGTTCATATCCTGTGGGGATGAAACGTGATTGTGATATTATTCCTAATTGTGTTCGAATTAGGCCGCGTAATGACATTGCATTCTCCGATAAAATTCTAAGACACGCGAGTGGTCGGTTACTACGACAATTAATAAATAACAACCATGCGGAGTTAGACAAAGTGCACAGAGCGTTATATGTGTTACATTTGGAATGTAGTGAAGTGTTGACCGGGAGTGATTTCGACTTAGTTGATCGCATTACATATGAACAAGCGGAGAGGACGTACGAGCTAAGTAGTGCAACACACGATAAGAAGTTTGGCAAACTAACGGCTTCTCAAAAGAAAATTACGCACTCGCATAATAAGGCTTGTTGCACACCACCAAATTATAATGACACTGTAATCAATTTGTCAAATGTAGACTTAGACCAGCCAACCTTAAACATCCTGCAAAAGGGGTTAAATTACGCGCTCACACCGAGTAAAAAGCCATATGAAAGTATCATCTGTGGCATAGAGGAGGCTATCGCCCGCAATAAAGCATCTAGTGAAGCCGAAATTTTACGACAAGACATTTCCCACGTTTTACGTAAGGCACGCCTTCCCAAGAGCAATACGACCGCAGAAGAGCGTAAAGCCCTTGCCGCATTGCGGAACAACTATGAGCTGTTGGTACTTAAGGCCGACAAAGGCAACGCCACCGTAGTACTACAGACCACAGATTATGAGAAAAAAAAATACGCACTTTGCTCGAGGACACACATACATATAAGCTAGTAAATTATAATCCCACAGCAAGAGTAACACGTAAAATTCGAAAATTGATCAAGGATCATGAAAAAGATTTCACAGCGGACGAGTTCAATCACTTGTATCAACCAAAGATTACACAACCACCCAAACTATATGGCTTGCCCAAAGTGCATAAGCCCAATGTTCCACTGCGACCTATCGTAAGTTAAATTAACTCGCCCACTTACGATTTAGCGAAACACATTGCCAAAGCATTGCAGCCATTTGTGGGGAAAACACCGTCCTTTGTAATAGATTCTCGCCATTTTGTGGACATAATCAAGGACATTAAGTTGGAACTGGATGAGATTTTGGTATTCAGTTATAATACTATAGAGTCACAATCATAAACAGACAACACTCAAAAAAATGTCCGAGCGCCGTTCTACATACCTATACATTTAATATAACAAAGTTCAAAATGACATTTGCTCGAATTTAGGCGTTAGGCCGATTGCATAATGTTCAAAATCGCTCGTATGCATTGTCATCATCATTCACTATGGGCTTGCGTACGAATAGGGAACAAGTCAGCAGTGGAGACGTTATTGATACTCAAATTATTATTATTTTTTTATATCAAATTAGGCAAGCGCTTGACCACAAGTTGCCTGATGGTAAGCAATGCAGTGTTCCTAGATGTAGTGCACTTGCCTAGAAGGAGTGTATAATGTAAAATGTAAAGAGTAATATATAACAAAATTAGACTGTATAAAAGAGTGAGTTAAAATATACCTAGAAGAACTCCGAAACTACCATCTGATTTCAAAAAAGGTTTCAGTATTTTTATTTCATCTACCTATCATATTATTGCACTAGTAAATTAAGTAAGTAGTGGTTATGCGTGGAGCAAAGACCAGAATAAAACAAAATTAATATGAGTAATAAAGGTTTTATATATTAGAACTTAGAAACTCAAATTGAATCGAAATCGTCAGTTAAATATAATAAATTTGTGAAAGTGATTGGAGCATACAACCGTCCCTTTATATGGCTTGAAGTTTAATTCATTTCAGGCTTTTGCTATAAAAACTGTCCATTCTGAGCATCTTATAGGGTTTCGAGGAAAACTAAAAACAAAAATATTGTACTTAATTATTTATACCTTAAAAACGCAATCGACCTATTTTTAGTACGAAAAACTAAAAAATAAAACATTCAGCAACATGGTAATACATAAGTATAAATATTTAGTTCATAAACTCAAAAAATATTTAGTGTCAATCCGCTCCATAGCTTTACGTTAGAACACAATTTGCAAGTCACTCTCGGACGCGACACTATTTGCTTCTCTTTTACTCTTACATATTTATCTAAAGTGTGAAAGAGATACACTTAAGACGCGATGCGCGGTCGGGCGTTTTATTTTTGCTAGGAAAATGTTTTTTTTTGAAATTTAAATGTAAACACGCACTGTGGATACATAAATACGTAAATTCGTTTTGATATTTACCTAAAATATGAGACACCATCCTTTTTTGTCACGTATCTGCTGTTATTTGGGCAGGAAACAACCGACCACTTTGGCATCACGGACGTTGTACGAGGATTGCGGTGGCCTTACAACTAAACAAAAACTCTGCGCACTTCGCAGCGTGCGCCGAGTTTCGCCGCGGACATTTTATTTGTCTGATTGTGACTCTGTAGTATTATAACTCAATGGATTTTGGTAAGGTTTGATGTGGAGTCTTTGTTTACCAATGTTCCATTAGAAGATTGTCCGCAGATTATTGAGACCATGGTGAAGAAGAATGGCCTGCCGAACAGTTACACAACATTACTGCGAAGTTGCATAGAAGGAAACTACTTCCTTTACCACAACCAACACTACCTCCAAATAGATGGCGTTGCTATGGGTAGTCCGCTAGCACCAGTTATAGCCAATATTTGGATGAAGCATATAGAAGATTTGATATTTCAGGATGCCCAAACCCAGATCAGGTTGTGGAAAAGGTATGTTGATGACATATTCTGTATATTTAAAGGCAACAGGGAGCAGGTGATTTGTTTTACTGAGTATCTCAACTCCTTACATGTGAAAACACAGTTTACGTATGAGATTGAGAACAACAGGTCATTACCTTTTCTGGACATAAAACTAATGGTGGGAACAGACGGTTCCTTGGTCTATACTGTGTACCGTAAACCCACTCACACAAATATATACCTGCACGCCTCCTCACATCATCACCCATTTCACCTTAAATCCGTAAGCGCGACGCTCATCAAGCGAGCCAATGACCTCTGTGACCCTGAACATCTACAGCAGGAGTTGGATCATGTTCAGGAGATACTAAAGATGAATGGGTATACTACGAGTAGCAGGAAGACACGACGTGCACCGAGGAAGACGAAACCGGGTGTAGACTGTCAACTGGCTTACTTGCCGAATGTGAAAGGCATAACAGATAAGATCGGATCTTGTTTACGCCACTTCTCCATTCGGACGATCTTTAAACCGTTAGCCAAAGTAGCAAAGTATGTGCGAACATCAAAGGACGTCATTCCTCTGCATACACCAGGTGTCTACAAAGTGGATTGCAGCTGTGGTCGTTCCTACATAGGCCAAACAAAGCGGACCATCGCGGAAAGGGTCAAAGAACACATCGCAGCTGTAAAACACCGTCAGTTTAACAAATCAGCAATAGCGGAACACCTCGAGTCGGGTACTAATCACTGGATCGAACTTCATGAACCCAAAGTCCTCTGCACTGATCGCCACTACTATCCACGTATGGTGCTATTACTTGAACGTAAAAAACTAGTGCAAAACAAAACTGACATAGTGAGTGTGGTGTGTCGCCGGCCTTATCCTTCATTATAAAAATAATGGAGGGTAGTTACACACAAAAGTAACTCCATACATATTCTCTGCCCTCACCGCCAGTCCAGCCGCGACCACGGACGCTGCAACGCGTTCGAAACGTCGGTGAATGTAAGTAGAATTTTGTTTCGCGTGAAGTCCCGAGTAGTATATAAAACACAATATTATTTTTCATTGCATGTGTTACCAGATTTTTTTTTTGTTTAGATTACAGGCGGTCATGGGCTGCTTACTTCACACTATATTGTTATTTGCAAGCTACATCGACAAATTAATCTATGGAGTTATAGTTATCGTTTACATACATACATATTGTCACGCTTTTATCCCCGAAGGTGTTGGCAGACGCATACTGTACGCCCACATTTCACCATATGCATTTTTGTCCGACGTAACAGGTGTTGAGCCCATTGACGTGTATCGTTTAACAAAAGTGTTATCGTTTAACAAAAGGTTACTATCAATTTTCCCGCACAATAGCTTGAAAAATAAAAAATATGTCATTATTTTGCATAGACCATTTTACCAGCGCTTACAAAATGTCATACACTAAAACTAAATAAAATTTAATATATTTTATGTGACCACCTGACTTACCGTTAACCAGAATGGTGAGTAGACAATCGAAGAGCGGCTGCAGCCTCTGGTGGCCGGTGGTGACGATCTTGTGGAAGACGACGACGAGCAGGTCGGCGTGGCTGCCCGTGAACACGGGGATGTCCATGGGCACAGTGGCGCTGTACGGCTTGTTGAGGCGCACGCCCAAGTTGCGCTCGCCCGACAGCAGCAGCAGGATGAACACGCCGATGTGCATAAGGCCCACGCGCGCTGCCAACACACACACACACACACACACACACCGTAACAGCGCCATCTAGTGACACTAATCATGACAAACTTTATAATAGCGCCATCTAGTGATAGCAGATATCACAAACTTTGTAATAGCGCCATCTAGTGATAATAGTCGTAACAAACTTTATAGTAGCGCCATCTAGTGATAGTAATCATGACTAACTTTATAACAACGCCATCTAGTGAATAAATTAACAACTTTTTGCTGCAAATAAAGTTCTCTACTTCATATGTCATGCTGTCTGGGAAGATTAATAAGAATAGTAATATATCAGCGGCAAAACGCGAAGTCCGTTTGAAATTGAAATTCTATCTATCAATCTTCATATTATATCCGTTACACGGGGTAAGGGATATAACATAATATCTATAAGAAGATAGATAGAATTGGGTCTGGTCTTCTTCTTCTTCTTGGACTGGTCAGAGAGGAAAGATCCCCAGGCAGCGCTATCCATGCATACTTCTTTCGCTTCCTGCAGATTCATTAGTCGCTTCATACATGCACGTCTGGTTATCCGAGTACTTTTGACTATTCCGTTTTTAGGCAATCAAATTAATTCAAATTCTTTTCAATTAATTAGATAGAAAACGAGCACATTATCATCATTCGAACGTTATTCCTGATGTTTTCTAAAAGCCTCAGTTTGTAACCTCGAGTAGGCTCCCCGAGTAAGTAGGTTTATAGTTATAGTCTTGTACTTAGGTATTGCTAACAGACCTACTCAACAGAGCTCAGTTATAGTCTTGTACTTAGGTATTGCTAACAGACCTACTCAACAGAGCTCAGTTATAGTCTTGTACTTAGGTATTGCTAACAGACCTACTCAACAGAGCTCAGTTATAGTCTTGTACTTAGGTATTGCTAACAGACCTACTCAACAGAGCTCAGTTATAGTCATGTACTTAGGTATTGCTAACAGACCTACTCAACAGAGCTCAGTTATAGTCTTGTACTTAGGTATTGCTAACAGACCTACTCAACAGAGCTCAGTTATAGTCTTGTACTTAGGTATTGCTAACAGACCTACTCAACAGAGCTCATGGAAACAGGCAATTTCCGTACTATAATATATTTCATTCTACGTGCTTTTAATAAATATAAATAAATAAATATCGTTAGGACAACTCACACAACGCCATCTGATTCCAAACTAAGCAGAGCTTGTACTATGGTAACCAGATAACTGATAAACATACTTATATATTTCTATATACATACATCTTATAGATAAATAACACCCAGACACAGAATAAACCATCGTGCTCATCACACGAAGTTTTATCCTAGGTGGGAATCGCACCACCCCAATCACCGCGCCATAGAGGTAGTCTCTTTCGTATCAACGTCAAAGCTTTATGTATCAGCCAAGAGATTCAAGTAGATTACTAATGAAGCTGGCTGGTTCTTTAAGATCTGTTCCTTTTACAGTCAGCACAGGCATGAGTTGGTACAACAAAGATATCAATCAGTATACAAATTTAAACTAAATCTATTTACAAAATAATAAATCAGAAAATACAGTGTCAAATATAAATTCTTCCTTGCAGTAATTTGTCATCGTATTCCCAACCTTATTTCTTAGGAAATAAGGTTGGAAATGGAGACTGGCTGACTTGATTATTCACAATTGCATCCGAACTCGTTGCTTAGGTGCCCCGAAACAACGTTCCTGGATCTCGCATCCAAACTCTTGCTGTCTAAATAAGCTGCAACAATATTAAAAAAAAAGGAAGGTTTAGTATCAAAAGTCTTACACTGGTCTGCGCGCGAGTCGTTGAGATGGTACAGGATGGGCACAAGCACTTCCAATACGTCGCTGCTCTTCAACACGTAGTACATGAATTTCTGGAAAAACATATTATCATTATATAATAAAGAATACACAAATTTATAAATTGTGAAAATCGACTCTTGTGGCGTTTGCCCTACAAGGGCAATGATCGGACCACTGAGCTACTAAACTGAGGGCCAAGTCTACTATTGACAAAATGTTAGTAGACTATCAAAAATGCAACTGACTAGCGGCCACTGGCGCGATACGTGTTAGTAGAATTCTATCGGCCGACCGATAGAAGTCTATTGGAGTACGATTGTAAAAGTAGGCTACGAAAAACTGTCAAAATTGTACCAGTTGATTTCTATTGAGCGACGATTTCAATTTTATTTCGACACGATTGAAATAGCAGACTCGGCCCCCTGCACTGAAATAATTTAAATCTTCGAACACTAGCTTTTCAGAGTTTAATTAAAGCCATCTATCGAGGAGCTTCGCAAATGCGATTCAAGGAATGCCCAGGTTGTAATTTTTCAATATTAGTAATTAATGATTGATGCACGCGGCTTCACTCGCTTGGTAAAGTCTTTTCGTTTACGTTTCCCAAGGAAAAATATGTTCCCGGGATAAAAGAAGCAGAAGTCAACTTCTCCTGCTCTGGGCCGTTTTTGGGGCAATAAATATCAGATGACAATCTCTCACAATCAGATTTAATATTTTTTTTTATAATTTAACATTTTTGGATTTTTTTTTCTTTTCTGCGTGGTTAAGTTAGGGCAATACCCTCCTGTTTTCAAAAAAAGAATTGGTGAAACCATACAAGTATCTTACAAGTGTTTTCATTCAAGATGTGTTGTGTCTGGTATCCGCCAAATACAATCAATGATGAATGAACATGAATGAAGAACATATTGAATGCGGACTAGTAAAATTCAAAACACTTCGACGCTTAAAACACTATGTTCGCTGACGTTTGTGTGTAGACTCAAGTTTGTGCATTTACCGCTAAAAAAGGCCCATTTACTGTAGCGCCGCAATTCCAGGGCACACCTCTCTCCATCTCTACTAGTATTGGGATCCTTGCTGTTGAGATTTCCAGTGACGTCATATACCGAAGTCATTTAGAGGACAAGGCGAAGCTGGCGTCCAAAAAGCTCGGCGTGCTCAACAGAGCGCGGCAGTTCTTCACTGCGGAGCAAACACTGTTTCTCTATACGTCGCAAATGCGGCCACACATGGAGTACTGCTGTCACCTTTGGGCTGGTGCACCTGAATACCAGCTTCGATCTTTTGACTCGGTAGAAGGGCGTGCTATGAGGATTGTCAACGATCCTTTACTAGCGGGCGGTGTTGAGGCCCTTTCGCGACAGGAGAGACTTTGCCTCCTTATGCGTGTTCTATCGCCTGTACAACGGTCTGTGCTCTGAGGAGTTGTTTGATATGATGCCCACGGCTACCTTTTATCATCGCACTGCTCGCCATAGACAGGGTGTTCACCCTCACACTTTGCGTCCGGAGCGCACGCACAAGGTTAGGTCCAATAGAGGCTTTATTCCGCGTACGCTTAAATTGTGGAATGAACTCCCTGCCTGGGTTTTCTCGAACGTCTACAGTATGGGGTTCTTCAAAAGGGGTCTTAGAAGGTTCATAAAGGGTCGGCAGCGCGAGTGCTGCACCTCTAGTGTTGCAAACGTCCGGCTACGGTGACCACTTTCCATCAGGTGGGCCGTACGCTTGTCTGCAACCTCAGTGGTATAAAAAAAAATAAAGATAATTATGGCACGGAGTAGCTTAACTCACCTTATTATAATCACACATCTTCCAAAACAGTACCAGCAGTTCTTGGTGCAAGTTGACCTTTTTAGCCGAGTTGGGCAAGTATGTCTGAGCTAGCGGGTTGTTAAGCAGGCGGGTCACTCCTCGCAGGATGAACTGGAAATCTTCGTCGCGGTGGATCCGGGACAGGTAGTTGATGAACAAGTTATCTGGGAGGCTCTGTGGAATTCAAAGGCTAAGGTTATTTTTATCAGGTACTAGCTGACCTGCTCGGCTTCGTCCTTGACATACTTCTAAGCTCGTGGCACCCATTCAATCCCGTCGCTTATTACTTTTCCAAAAATGTATGAAAGATTACCCGATTTGTTGACATTTTTGATTAATGATCCGTTCGCCTATGTAGTGGCGTGATGATTTATAGCTTAGAACCTTCCCCAATAAATGGGCTATCCAATGCCAAAAGAATTTTTCAAATCGGTCCAGCTGTTCACGCGTGATGGCGTGACCAAGGGAAATAGGGATTCATTTTTATATAAATATTAAATATTGTAGGACACTTTTCATACAGCGCCATCTAGCCCAAAGTAAGCTAATATTAGCTTGTGTTATGGGATCTAGATAACTGGTGACAGCCCTACTTATATATTTCTAAATACACACATATTATAGATAAATAACACCCAGACACAGAATAAAACATCGTGCTCATCACACAAAGTTTTATCCTGGGTGGGAATCGAACCCACGACCTCTTGCGTAGCAGTCGGATGCACTCCCACCGCGCCACAGAGGCAGTCTATATATATAGATTTGCCATCTTATTGGTATGAAAAAGGTAAGTTAATTTTAGAACAAAAATCCTACTGACTGTAAGAAACAACTAAAACAAGTAAACAAAAGTTGGTCAGTTGGGTAAGAATACGAATCTTATGAAACCCATCTCAAAATCAATCAAACTGTTGAGGTCTATGAGGATCAATAGGTATCTTCTGGGTCAGTGGTATCTTCTGGGCCAATGGTGATTGTCTAGGTCATTGGTAATGACAGATGAGGACATAGCAAACAGAAGCCAATTCTGGGTCGCTGGAGATCTGAGTCAGCAGGATATTCTGGATCAGTTCAGTGGGGATTTTCTAGGTCAGTAGAGTACATTCACCGAGTCCGAGACTACCAGGACTTTAATTGGTCGTGCTAATTAGTGTCTAGCACATAAGACCTTTTAGCCTTTTTGCTACCACCTCACTAAAAAGGCAACGGGTTCAAAATTTCTTCCAAATTTAACATCTATAGATACATTTTATTTTATTAAATTTATTCGGCCCTTTGGACCCACCCCAGTTCCGTGCTTCGGAAGGCACGTTAATAAGCCGTTGGTCCCGGTTGCTAATAAAATGGCAGTCGTTAAGCCAAGTGGAAGGCCTTACGGGCGGCTTAAAAAATTTCAACAGCAGGTCGATACAGCCTGCGCCTTTCCATTTCAACACGGCAATGGGCTCACCACCTGTTACGTGGGACGAAAGTGCATACGGTGAAACGTGGGCGTTTAATATGCCTCTGCCTACCTCTTCGGGGATAAAGGCGTGACAATATGTATGTATGTATGTATGTATGTATGTAGAGTACATTTAAAGCAATCAGACCAGTGAAAGTCAGATAGTATACATATACTTAAAAAAACTCACTCACTTCTTCCGAATCCTCGCTAACCGTGTTACTCGTGTCATGGTCAAGAGTTACTATGAGCACCTGGAGCGCCACTTCGACCAAAGGCTCTACCGTGTCGGTGAAGAGCAAGTGGTTGTATGGCAACCCTAACCCCACGGGGTCGTAGGAACATACTGTGTTTAATAGTGACGTGAAAAGGGGTAAGGCATGCCGGTTGTCGGGGCTTGTCAAGTACCTGTAATAAAAAAATGGAGTTTAAGACTATTTGAGTAGGTATGGCCCTATACAACAGTCCACTTCAACCCCAGGGTTCGCTTTTATTTGCAGCTACGGAGTTCTTTTTTTTCAACAGTGTTGGATGGAACTACCACTTAAGCTCTCTATGAATCAGTAAAACATAGTATACTGGTTGACGCCCGCAGCTCCGCACGCGTGGTGAAGTTTTCCCGTTTCCGTTTTCTACAGGAACTTGTTCTCGAGATAAAAAGTGTTATTAAGTGTTATTCTGATGTGTAAGCTATTTTATTGTAAAGTTTCATCAAAATCCATTCAGAAAAAGTAACAAACATCCATGTACATTTACAAACATTCGTGTTTATGATATTAGTAGGATTTTGACAACGATTTTCGAACTTCTTCTTCCATCAAATATTAATATAGTCTGCGCGTAGCACAACATGCACTCAAGTGATTTACTCTTGAGTGAATTAAACCCTTTTGTACTCCAGCTTGTATAAACAATTCAAATATCAAGCTTGTATAAACAAGCTGGAGTACACCAGGGCTATATTATAGGCACCATTTTTCATCCTACAACTCCCTTTTAGAATAGAAATAATTAACTGCCACCTTTGTTGAAGAATCCTGCAACAACTGCGAGCGTCGGATCAAAAACGAGTCTTATCCCTAACCTAATCAAATGATGATGATTATTGGGAAAAAATGGAGGTGTGACTGTTTCACGCAGCAAAATGACCACAAAATGGCGCCGTTCTCTTTAGCGACGCGTGTCGTGGTTATCACCCTCTGATCCCTTTCATGTAGTAAATATAACTAGGTGCACTTGCCGTCTACCGGTAACGCTTGTTGTGCTTGTGTGCGGAAATGGTGAAGGCAAAACGCTTCGCTCCATTTGTCTAAATGGAGCAAAGCGTTTTGCCTTCACCATTTCCAAACGCGAACTTTCGGCGATTATTCCTCCATGGTATGTCCGATTTTCGATTTTGTTTTTCTAAATCATCTATGGTTAGATGTCGTATTATCGGTCAAATTTGATCAAAAAGTGTTCAGTGGTTTGGGAGGAGTTCGCGGAAAAAACGAAAATCCGAATTGGGGAAAATAGCACCAGCACCAGATAAATCATTCCTAAACGGCCCCAGTTTGGAAGAAATGCAAGAATTGCGACATCGAACAATATTTATATACCATCTTCACAAATGCGAAAGTTTGTACGAGTATGGATCTTATAACCCTTTGACGTAAAATTATTACTATTACTAAATAGATATAATGAAACTTTACAATAATATAGAATAAGTTAAATATATAATAATAGCATCAGAATAACACATAGGCTACTTTTTATCCCGGGAACAAGTTCCTGTGGGAACGGGAAAACTTTACTACGCGGGCGAAGTCGCGGGCGTCAAGTACTATTTACAATATTTTGGGGTTTACTTATTCGCGACGTATATTATTAGGTACAAAGTTTGACGGATTTTCGGATTTCGAACGGATCACGGGTGGTGTAATCCGGTCGAAACGTCGCCGTCAGGAAGTACAAGGTAGGCTTTGTACCTTATAATATACGTCGCGAATAAGACCCGAAACATTAAATAATTATGAGTAAAAATTGCGAAACTTAAAAAAACATTGAGCGACGATTAAACCTAAAGGCGACGAAAATACTTACGCGATCCATTTATTATGATGGGTGGCGGCGTGTGATGTAGGTTTGTATATAGTTTCACTGAAGCAAGTCAGAAGTAGACGCAGTAGCTCGGTACGCGCGGCCTCTTGGCTGGACACTCTCGGTGGGGTTCGGGCGAAGCCTACACCACCTGCCCAAATGTATTCGCAACTGTCCAGGGACGACAATTCTTCTGCCCGCTCCTGCAAAACACAGCATAGAGAGAAATAATTGGAAATAGCCGAGAAACAAGACTGCCTCAGTGGCGCAGGGGTAGTGTATGCCTGCCGCGACTGAGGTCCCGGGTCCCTGGTCGGACCAAATATTTGTGTGATATTTCTAAATACATGCATTTAATACATAGGAAACACCCAAACTTCGAAAGAAACATTTGTGGATGTCACAAAAATTTGGTTCGACCCAGTAATCAAACCCGAGACTTCAGCGCGGAAGTCGCATACAGTACCACTTATGAAACCGAGACTGTCTATTTTTACACGGACTCAGTGTTCTGTAAACGATCACTGCGTTAAGCAACTTTCGCTATGGCTGGTCCTCGGATGGGTCACAACTTTGTGGCATTTACATTTGCGAGCGTTTCAGTGCTTCGGAAGGCTCGTTAAGCCGTTGGTCCCGGTTGCCAGTAACATGGCAGTCGTTAAGTCAAGTTGAAGACAAAATATCAACAGCAGGTAGCAACAACCTGCGTCTGTCTATTTCAACACGGCAATGGGCTCCACCAACTATTACGTGAGAATACACATGGTCAAAAGTGGGCATATAGTATGCCTCTGCCACCCCTTCGGGGATAAGGCGTGATAGATAACAAATAAATAATAAGATGAATCAGTCCTGTATAATGCAAGCCGTGTTGCCTGTTTCAAAATTTAGTAATATGGAATTGGGAGAAATCGGTTTGTACGTACAATAATATATTATATCTTTCGTTCTTTTTTATAGACATTTTTTTTTAAATCAAACTTGTAATAGTAGCAAAGCCCAGTAGAAAATGGACATGGATATCACCTAACGGTAAATACAAAAATGAAATAGATTTTATCACATCTAATATGTCCCACCATATTATAAATATTGAAACAATTAACAAGCTAAATTTTAGTACAAACCATAGAATGGTGAGAGCAACTCTCAAAATAGCAAACATAAAACGATCAAGAAAACACTGCAAAACAGCTTCAACTCAAATGATAGAAAAATTATCTGAAGAAGAGATTACAAAGCTGAAAGATTTTTTAGAAGCGCTCGTGGCCCCGCGGTCTCGGAGTTCGGTAAACGATCACTGAGGTACGCAACTTTCACTATGGCTGGTCGTCGGATGGGTGACCCCTTTGTGGCATTTACATTTGCGAGCGTTTCCGTGCTTCGGAAGGCACGTTAAGCCGTTGGTCCCGGTTGCCAGTAAAATGGCAGTCGTTAAGCCTGGTTGAAGGCCTTATAGGCGGCTTAAAAATTTCAACAGCAGGTAGCCACAACCTGCGTCTGTCTATTTCAACACGGCGATGGGCTCACCACCTATTACGTGGGACAGGAATCCACACGGTGAAAAGTGGGCATATAATATGCCTCTGCCACCCCTTCGGGGATAAGGCGTGATGGATAAGTAAAGATTTTTTGAAGCAGGAAATTTCCAGACATTTGCTTTGACAGAACAATGCAAAATAAATATGATAAATTAGAAAAGTATTTACTGGATGCAGGGAAAAAGCTGTCTACAGTTAAGTATGAGAAAGACAAAATTGGCAATGAAGCAAGAAATCTCATGAAGGTAAGGAGAAACATGTTTCAAGACAGGAAAAATAACATAAATAAAATAGAAAATATCAGTAAACAAATAACATCGAGCATCAGGAAACATAAACAATCCACAAGAATAGAAACCATGCAGAAAGAAATAGAAAAAACAGGTGGTCTAAAAAAAGCATTAAAACAACTTAAAGAATATGAGACATTGATGCCAAGTATAAAAGACAAAACCACAGCAAACAGGTCAAAAATAGGGAAAATAGCTACTGACTTTTACAAAAACCTCTACAATCCCGATCATACTGAAAATATAGATTGGATCATAAACACTCCAGATGACCATGAACTAGTTACCAGCATCCTCACAAGTGAAACTAGGCGAGCAATAATCTCACAGAAAAACTATAAAGCACCAGGTGAAGACAAAATTTCCAATGAGCTGCTTAAACACTTAATTGACATTATAGACAAACCTTTAACGGCATTGGTGCTAATTCTGTTGATGAGACCATTAAACTAAATTTCTCTAAAATTTTCCTATTTTTATTAAGAGATTGCTAAATGCTATTCTGTTATTAAGTCGAACTAAAGCTGGTGATATCATAAATAGCACTTAATTTGTATCAGATATCACTAAAGTTCATTTTATGTGATAAAATTCAACAAAAAGTGAAAAATGTACATAGACAGTTCAATCACTAAGTTAGTCGGCATCTGTAACATTAGTCAGAGCATGGGTAGGTATGTATCGGTCTTCCAGGTGGAAACCTTTGCCATATTAACTTCCGCGACAGAAATGATAGACAAGAAAGTCACTGATGTCTATATAGTGAGTGACAGCCAAGCTGCACTCAAAGCTCTCACATCAAGTGAGGTAAAGTCTGGATTAGTGATGCACTGCATTAGATGCCTGAACGGACTAGGCAAGCGCAACAGAGTCAGATTAGTCTGGGTGCCAGGTCACGCGGGCATCGAGGGCAATGAAAGGGCAGATGATCTCGCGAGAAAGGGCTCAGAGAAACAGTTTACTGGACCAGAGCCGTTCGTCGGACTTGATTACGGAGTGATAAGACGAGCGCTACAGGAGGCTGCCACTATTTCATGCGAATTAATTTGGGTTTACGAAAGGGCGCTCAACTTCCGATGCTGGTGTTGAGTTATTAAAATGTATTCAAGAAGCCTGGGAAGACAAGCACGATGCATTAGGTATACTTTGCGATCTATCAAAGGCTTTTGATTGCGTTCAACATGAAACACTGTGCAAAAAATTACACCACTATGGAATAAGAGGCAAAGCTCTCGACCTTCTGTCTTCATATTTGAACAATAGAATACAGAGGGTCGATATTAATGGTACACGTTCTGTAGGATCCATGGTTACTATGGATGTGCCGCAAGGTTCGATACTTGGGCCATTCTTGTTCCTCGTTTATATTACTGATTTACCATTTTATGTAGGGGACAGGAATAGGATTGTTTTGTTTGCAGATGACACCTCATTAATTTTTAACATTAAAATACAATTAGATAACTATGACGATGTAAACAATGCAATTGCAAGAGTAGTTCATTGGTTCAGCTTATTTGAGCTGAACCAATGAACTACTCTTGCAATTGCATTGTTTGCCTTAATGAAAATAAAACTAAATTTATAAAATTTACTCTACCAAATGTAAAACAAGTTGCGGCCAATGTTCAACTGAATGGACAAGTGTTAGAGTTTGTAGAATCAACTGTGTTCCTCGGTATAACTATTGATGCCAATTTGCAGTGGGGCCCACACATAGAAAAGACAGTCTCTAGGTTAAGTTCGGCTGCATACGCTGTAAAAAAGATCAGGACTCTAACAGATGTGGATACGGCTAGAATGGTTTACTTCAGCTATTTTCATAGTATTATGTCTTACGGTATTCTCCTTTGGGGGAGTGCTGCAGATTTAAATATTATTTTTGTTCTACAAAAGCGGGCTGTACGCGTTATTTATAATTTGGGCCCCAGAGTTTCTCTCCGAGAAAAATTCAAAATTCTGTTTATGTTAAAATCCCCACAAATAATGTTTTTTTTGCTATTATTACCTGGTAAGTACGAACCATACCACATGTCCAAGTATGTGGTATGGGTATAATATGAAGATAAAAATTTTAATAGATGATTCATTTTACTTTCATTGTGATGCCTAGTGTACGGAACTTCTGAAATAATAACGTTAGTGTGAATTGTCCGATTTAAAAAAGTGCTTAAAGAAGGCTCAAGTTCCTTTGGGTTAGTATCGTTAGTACCGCTCAAGATATAACATAGTCTTCTTGACGAAGTGTGCTGATTTTCGAAGAATCCGAATTCAGGACTTCAATCAGTGGCGCGCCAGTTTTCCAGAAGCAGGTAACATTGTATTTTGAGCCTAGTAAATTTTGAAGTAACCTTTGTATGTGACGGCCTTGCTAATCAGCAATCACATAATCTTCGGTGTATTTTCTAGTGAACTCCTCGTTGGTAGTTTAATTTGATTTTCGTCTTGACTGCTTATTGGTACATGTGTATGTGTGGATGTTTCTTTGTGACTTAATAATAACGATCTATCATTGTTATAACTTTTTGATGATTTTTGAGTAGTATTGTCTTGTATTATTAAATCTTGGTCTATACAAATAAATGATTGCTGCAACTTTAACAGGCGCTGGACGTGAATTTCTTTTGACACGTTTACGTTCAGATAGGGGTGACGACATAATAATATCCGTGCTATTAATTTTCTTGTAGGTGTCAATAATCTTAATATATTTTGAAATGTCAAGTTTTAATTGATAATTTTCTGAATTGAGATTATCTACTTCTTGATGAGCGGATTTTAATTCTTTCGAAATTTGAGATATTTTTTCTTGTAGTTCCATTATTGTGTGACTATAATTTCTTGGTGAATCTGGTAGGCTTCTAATCGTCGAGTCGAACATGCTGTTGTCGAATGTGTTATTCAACACGCTTGAAGTAATATTTTTCCTAATTGTAACTTTTTCATCCATAATTATTAATTGATTTTGAAGACATCGCACCGTGTCTGCACAGAGCTATAGTGACAACATGCAATATGATCGAATAGACCAGTGTATGGTACACTGTGATGTACTCGTCGTAATTCAGTAAAGTACTCGGTTACTGTGCAAGGGTCAAAGTTCAATCTTTTGTTTTTAGAGCCCAGTGCCGGTTCGTTTTTTGAATTATAACTGGTTTCCTTTTTACTTATTGCTTGTATTTTTCACACTTATTCAAATGTAAATATAGTAGAAGTTATATTATTCGATAGCACTTAGAACACTGCTTACTTTTAGATATATTTCACTATGAAATGTCTACTTTTTTTATCACTTTTTAATTTTTTTAACACGGTGCAATGAATATCATGTTCTTATCGGCGGCTGCGTTCCGTTCCACACAACCGTTCCGTTCAACAGGAGTAGTTGATGTAGTAAGAAAAGCAAAAACCTTAAAATGGCGTTGGACTGGCCTTATGATGAGATCCAAAACCAAGAAATGGACGAACAATATCACAGAATGGTACCCAAGAGACGGTAAACGAAGAAGAGGTAGACAGATAAGGAGATGGGAAGACGACCTACCTAAAGGATGGAGAAGAATAGCGAAAAATAGACCTATGTCAAGGGACAGCCTGACCAAAAAGCGGTGGACAATGTCACACATCGGTATCACCGAAAGAAACAATAAAATATATAAGATAGGTTACATGTAATTAGTTATAAGTGTCAGTGAATAAAGGTTTATATTATTATTATTATATTATACGAGTACAAGTAGCAAAGAGTCATCGCGCATGGCGAACCGTCCCACTGAACACGTCGGCGATAAATTGGAACTGATTGGTTTTTATGACTCATTTTCTTAGGTTTTACGGAAATAAATTAGATTCCTCAAATATTCACTACTGTCAATATTTGAGGAATCTAAAACATTTATTTCCATATTTATATACATATACTTGTGTTAGATTAAGTTAATTTCAGTCACTATTATCACATATATTATGTAACCCTTTAAATGGATTGATGCATTTGATAAGATACCGTTAGCTATCTAAAAATCAATACACACTTACAGGCCCTGAGCGCTTTGTGCTTGTCACTGTGAAGTCAGGGCAGAATAACAGATCCTGAGAACAAGAAATTATTTTTTGAAATATAAAAGAAGTAAAAAAACAGTTTTTCTTGTATTTTTGTGTAGATTGATTTGGCATGTAAAGTAAAATACTTTGTCAGACCCATTATTTAAGATAAATAAATATTTTAACTGGAAACTTTTAGGTTATAATTAAATATAAATGATAATAAATTAGCTTTTATTATTGGAAGCGAGTAAAACTAATAATCAGCGGATGATAATGATGTTCTAGTTGTTTTATGGCTTAATTCACAGCACACACAACAAGAAATATGATCCAGTGCATTTAAAACACTTTTTCATTTAGGTTCTGAATGTATGTAACATTCAGTACCTACTTTATAATTATACTCAACGAAAACTTACGCAAACAGCATTGATCAATGACTGAGCTAGTGGCACTGATTCATTTTCAGCAGCAGCCGGTAATGATGACCAGAAGAAGCTGTGCCATTCAGGTTCCTCAAGCATGTATGGTAACACTCTTGTCAGCAGACGGGCACAGTTGAGTGCTGAAATAAAATATTGTAATGGTTAATTGCAACAATTGTATCCCCAGTTAATAAAATCCTTTATCTTAGTTTAGTAAGGCCATTAGACAACATTGTCCAGGGAATTATTTGTCATTACAGAGCAAAAAATGGAAATTGCGGTTCTAGAATCGAGACTTGTAACATAACTGTAACATACTTTCTACACATAAATGCCCAAGTCAGAGAAATATTGCTATTCCAAATTCGTATTATGCATTTTGATGGTCAACCATAATTAAATACACTCAAGGATTGTTAAAGCTAGTAGTACCTCACCTGCACTCAAGGATCGTTAAAGCTAGTAGTACCTCACCTGTATTTTGTTCTCTTTGAGTTCTGCAACTGCTATCTACCATCTTTACTAGTTTCTCTACTGATTTGTAGACAAGAGTCGCTAGATTGTTAGGTGATTCCTCGCGTAATGCACGGATCTCAGCTCCTGGTACCAGAGCAAATACATCTTGCACATTTGTCACGCTCTCCGACCAGAATTGATCCCAAAAGCTGTCGTCAGAAGATTCAATGGGCTGAAATGAAAACACTATCAATATTGACACCATTTAGTTTATGTAGTTAATGAAGAATAATTTCAATTTCTGACCTGAGTTTTAGAGGTAAGCTGCACTACAGCCTTCCTAAAGTTTAATTTTGTGTCAGCGTTACCCATAATTTTAAATTATATTCTACTTAATAACAAAAATCCATTTCAGATAGCATTCCCAAAACAAAGAGAATGACAGTTCGCCTATTTTTGCTGACAGCTGACATTAAGCGACGTGTCAAAGCTCTCACTGACACCCCAATTACACTCTCACACACGAGTCACGAGACGAGCTGAGACGAGCCGCGAGCTCGAAAAAAATGTACCATAATATTGTGTTTAAACTCGCGGCTTGCGGCTCATCTCACAGCTCGCGCAGGAATGTCCGTGAGGGCCAACAGACTGGCTCGCAGGCTTGCACGCTGCTCTCTTCCAGTAAAGCTTACTCTGTTTCGTGCGTTTTGTACAACTTTCTACAAGTTCAGTTTATGGGTCATTCAAAAAAATCCTAAATCTTCTTGTTGTTATAACTTTGGAAATATTGCATGTATTGAAGTGAAATAAAAATTCTAGCTGTATTTGACAGAAATATTTTAACCCTTTTGTGTTGTGTTCTCCATTGTTTTAAGATTGAATCAGTTTTTTTTTTCTTGTTCTCAGGATCTGTTATTCTGCCCTGACTTCACAGTGACAAGCACAAAGCGCTCAGGGCCTGTAAGTGTGTATTGATTTTTAGATAGCTAACGGTATCTTATCAAATTCATCAATCCATTTAAAGGGTTACATAATATATGTGATAATAGTGACTGAAATTAACTTAAGCTAACACAAGTATATGTATATATATTTAAAATTATTTCCGTAAAACCTAAGAAAATGAGTCATAAAAACCAATCAGTTCCAATTTATCGCCGACGTGTTCAGTGGGACGGTTCGCAATGCGCGATGACTCTTTGCTACTTGTACTCGTATAATATAATAATAATAATATAAACCTTTATTCACTGACACTTATAACTATTTACATGTAACCTATCTTATATATTTTATTGTTTCCTTCGGTGATACCGATGTGTGACATCGCCCGTCCACCGATTTTTGGTCAGGCTGTCCCTTGACATAGGTCTCCTCCATACTTTTCCAATCAGCTCTGTTTTTCGCTATTCTTCTCCATCCTTTAGGTAGGTCGTCTTCCCATCTCCTTATCTGTCTACCTCTTCTTCATTTACCGTCTCTTGGGTACCATTCTGTGGGTACCATTTTAAGGTTTTTGCTTTTCTTACTACATCAACTACTCCTATTCTTTCTCTGATATCTGTAAGCCTTAGTCTGTCCTTTAGTCGAATACCTAGCATACTTCTCTCCATACTATGTTGGCATACTCTTAATTTATGTACTGAAACAGCTGTGAATGGCCATGTTTGGCACCCATAGGTCAATACTGGAGGTATGCAGGTGTTGAAGACTTTTTTCTTTCCAGAAATAGGTATGGACTTACTCTTCATTATTTCCTTGTTAACTCTCCTCTGTATCTCTTTTCTAGTTTGTTCTAAAAAATGCACCATAATATTGTGTTTACATTCGCGGCTTGCGGCTCATCTCACAGCTCGCGCGGGAATGTCCGTTAGGGGCCAACAGGCTGACTCGCAGGTTTGCACGCTGCTCTCTTCCAGTAAAGCTTACTCTGTTTCGTGCGTTTTGTACAACTTTCTACACGTGCAGTTTATGGGTCAGATATACTCAAGCTGCGTACAACGCCATTCATGTACAATTCACCAATTCTTTTATGGTTCTGGTAGGGCTGCCCCGTTTTTGTAGTGCCTCAGGGATGTTCGCCGATGCTCGCGTAGATTGTTTTTATGCTACAATGAGGAAAATTTGTGCATCCCTGGTACGAAGGGTACAGACTAGCCTTAGGGCTATATATATAGGCTGTTAGCAGCATACTAAGCATGATAGCTAGTCGATTAGATTGTCCTTATGTGAACCACAGCAGTGCTATATCACATGGAAAGGGGTAGCTGTGATTCACATATCCTCAATGTTTTAATTTTTATTTTATATTATAATGTGATACTAACGTAGATTTCAAGTTTTACTAACAAGAGAGTCCTAGTTACTTCAATAAATTATATTATTATAATGTAAATGAGTATGAGTAATACTGAAACTTCATCTAAGTGAAAGTACAACTGTAAATAGTACTTCGTCTAAGATAATTTTATAGACGGAGCTTCAATCAATTCTTATTATGGCTTTCAGTGCTCTTTGCAGCAACTTGCCAGTGTCCCGTAGCTAAGTTTGTTCTACAAAAAAATAGAAATAAAATAATTTGTAAATAGCATTGAGAAGGGAGTTAATAGTGTTGGGATGTTAACCAACGATATTATTTCGAGACTAGCACTTATAATTGAAGTGAAACTTCTTTATCATAAGTGAAACTTCTTTATCGACGTATGAGAGAAATTTTACAGCTGTAAAAAAATGTCGTAAATAAGTTTCACTTCTTACCTGTATTCTCTGGTATACACACATTTCTTATGGGTTTATTTTCCCGTCACATTATTTTATTGGTGGATGTCTACGTCATATTAATGCCTACGCCATAATACATTTAAACTTGTAGTAACGCCATTTCTTCAAAGGGTTTGGAATATGCATATTATACGCCCACATATCCCCAGTTGTACTTACTACCACGTAGGTATTGCCCTTGAAATGGACGGGACCAGGTTGCACCTACCTGCTGCTGTTGAAATCTTCTAAGTCACTTATATGCAGTGAAATGCTATTTAACTTCTTGCCGCGTTAAGTCCACTGAAAACCTCAGTATAAAAACTACCATTATACTGAGGGCAAGGACCAGGACCTAGGACTCGACAAAGACTGGACAGGAGTAAATTAGAAAATAAGATTGAAGAAATATAAAGATTAAAAGAGGCTAAAAGGTCTTCGGAACCAGGCCAAAAATAATTAAAAAAAAAAACAAATTTGACAGTCGTCATTTTCGTTTCGTCGAATTCCAGGTTTGATTGATTCAAGTCTGGCTAAAATTAGAAAATGGCTGCTGCAAATGTTGTTCGCAGTGCCCTAAGCGGATTATTAAGAAAATCCGCCTCATACAGAACACCGGTAGTATGCCGGCTATCGACCGTAGCCTTACAGCAAAAATATAGCTCCGTTCAAATTGCTCTCAAATCATACAACAATCAAAATTTCAAAAATGGGGTAAGCATATTTATCAGTGAATACAATGTAAAATTAGGTACACATCTATATAGTTTCGTTGACAAATTATATTTTTACGTATCTGGTATCGTATGGAATCCCATATAAAGCTATGGATTTTTTTATCAATGAGTTATAACCTCAAACTTATTGCATAACAAATGTGTACATTGTTTAGGTACCGACACTGCGAACCCAACGTAACTACTCTTCGACTCGCCCCAAACCAGGCGTCAATGAAATAGAGGACAGAGTCTTAAAAGTTTGCAGGGCTTACGACAAACTGAAGTCCACTAAGGTACACACATATTATTTATTTGCGTAATATTTTGTTTCAGAGCCAGAGTATTCGCCTCTACAGCGAAGGAGCCCCGCTCACATTAGACCTAATTAAAAGTAGAGTGATACTTGTACTTCAACTATATGATAAAATTAACCCAGACAAGGTAGTTTGAATGGAGTCTTTTAAATGCAAACCTTTTGTAAATAACTTGTTGTTATTATTAATCATTTCACAATTATTGTTTTTCTTTTCAGCTAAGTGTAGAAAGCCACTTCATGAATGATCTTGGTCTGGACTCCTTAGATCATGTGGAGGTAATTATGGCAATGGAAGATGAATTTGGCTTTGAAATCCCTGATGCTGATGCTGAGAGACTCGTTAGACCTAAAGACATTATCCAATACATAGCTGATAAAGAGGATGTTTATGAATAAATATATACACAAAGTTCTGAGCTGTTAGGCCAGCTGTACACTTGTAATATCTGCTGAGTAGATTGGCTATTTGCAGACATTGTGTACAACTGGCTTAAGGTCCCAGGACACTGAGTATAGGGGTTTAGATTTGAGTTTAATAACTACTTATTCAGATAAGAATGTACAATGTCGGCACTGCTATTCAGTCATCCAACCGTGATGATGTATAAAGTGTAAATTCTGTTTTATTGATTATATGGCTGTTAGAGTAGATCATCTGTTTTTCATTTGGTCTTACAATACCTGAAAAAATAAATTAACTCTGTACTTGAATTCTACTTTTCATTTATTAAGAACTCACTTGGGTTATTATGAATTGTTATAATATAATATTATTAATGCAAAACTTTGTATGGACATTTGTTACTCTTTCACGTAAAAACTACTGACTGGATTTTAATGAAATTTTACAATAATAGACATCAGAATAACAAATAATTTATACTGTTGATTGATGGCACTTGGTGGAACTTGCTACACATTTTCAATAATAACACTTGTACTATTCCACAACATTTCCACAATATGAGTTGTCATATTGTGTGCCTTTGAGAATGCCGTGAGGCGAAACCGGTAAGGTTTATCAAGTAAATGTTGTGGAATAGTACAAGTGTTATTATTGAAAAAAAAAAGAATAACAAATAGGCTACTTTTTATCCTGGGATCAAGTTCCTGTGGGAAACGGGAAAACTCTATGCAGGCGTCAACTAGTATGCTATAAATAGGACATTTTTACCTATTGTGTTCCAAAATGTATCATTATTTTTATGTTTACAGGGATTAATTGAAATAACATACACACAACAGTCATGATAACATCTCTGAAATCGAAGCTACCTTTGTAAGTGTGTTGATTCTGGTAGACACAATTTTGCTCTACAATACTCGTGTTTGTGTATACACTGCTAAAAAACCCCATTTACTCGGCATCTTCCGAGCCTGCCTCAGTTGAGTTTTAACTCAACCCAAAACCCAGGGTTCACTCACCTGCTTCTCCACTTTGCATGGTCATCGTTATCCCTGGTAGTCAAAACCTTATTCGCTGTAATTCTGGGGAGTTCTTTTCCAACCCTATAGTATCTCAGGCCAGTACCGTAGTTATGAACACACACATGAAAAAGGATAAGGCTAAGCTTTGCAAGTACGAGCACTAGAGCTTTTTGTCGGAGGACTCCAACAAAAAGCTCTAGTGCCAGTCAGTACTAGGTTCAAAAAAATCTCCAAGTCAAAACCTTATTTGCTGTAATTCTAGGGAATTCCTCTCCAACCCTATAGTATCTCAGGTCAATACCGTAGTCATGAACGCACACGTGTATAGGCTAAGGCTAAGCTTTGTACGTATGAGTACTAAAGTTTCTGGTTTGAGGACCCCCAACAAAAAGCTCTAGTGCTCGTCAGGACTAGGTTGCAAAAAAATCCTCATACGAAAGTTTACTACTGCTAAAGAACACACATGTATTACTGCTGTCAAGTTTGGGCGGGTGCAACTGAACACGTCCACGCGTATCTTTCATCTTGGTGCCGAAACAAGACCTACGAGTATTATCAACGATCATCTAGCCTTTGGACTCTTTCACCTTAAGCATTTTCTATCGCCGTACACAATGGTTTGTGCTTTGAGGAATTGTATATGATGCCCAGACTACTTTTTACATTCATAGCTCTCGCTATTCATCCTCCAACTTGCATCCGGAGCCACGAGGTCCGATGGTGCAGTCTTTCGCGTACCTACACTTTGATTGAACAGATTAATTCAACTACCTGCCTCTGGTCACGAACCTCTTCAGTATGTAGTTGGGTCTTAGGATTTTAGATGTTTATTCCAATCTATTCTGTTAGCAGAGCTACTGGTGTTTTCCCCCATAGTTCCATCCCTCAGTAGTAGTTTACCAGATTCATCTGCGCCTGTCTATTTCAACACTGCAATAGTTTCAATACCTGTTGTGTGGGACTAAAATGTACACTGAAATGTGGGCGTATAGCCTCCAAGGCACCTACCCCTTCGGGAATAAAGGCGTGATTGATAAGTGATACGGTACTCATCACAGATTAGAAAAAATGAATAAAATAAAACTCCAGTTTGAGAATTATAGTATTTATACAACTTAATATTTTTGTAGTTTCACATTAGTTAAAGGAGATGGGACCAGCCAAAAACGTGTCTATAAAAATTTACCACAAAACAAAAGAAAAATAGAAGCATCAGTTGTTAGATATGTCATTTCAGGATAAGATAGGGCCTGGTTAGCATAATCAGGATTAAGGCCCTATAGTTGACTAACGATCCTCGTCTGCTATGCAAAAAAAAGTGAATGTGGTGCAACCGATTTGGCAGAAATATGAACTGCATCCGAGTCTCCCTCTGAATTAAGAACTAACATGGTAAAAGTTGAAATCAAGGTAGCTCACTGTTGCAGTCTCAAAGGCGAACCGAAAAGCGATAGACGGATCCCGGATTTTAGGTGAAAACTTTGGACGCACTGTTGACTAATGCTCGGGTAATGATTATAGAATAGCACTGTGAAAATATATTTGGCTAGTTGTCAGCACTGACAAGATCGAGTTTAACATTTATAACAATGCCTATTTATATGAGAACGACAGATCTGTAATATTTGGCAGCTAACAGTTCAAACAATATTCCACCATCTCCTTTAACCCATAAAAAAAAAGAAAATATTCTCTAAGCATACAATAATAACATTTATATACAAACTAAGCTCTTGACACTTTACGCACCGGACCACACTCACATGCACACGACACACGCACGAGTTTTCGTTTTTTAAATATATTACAGTTCTATATACACATTGACCGGGCCGTACCTCGCAGCCTCGCGATATATTATTCTCTTACAAACAAAAAAGAAACAAATTTAAATACTGATACTCCCAGCCGGAGTCACTGCTCAATTACAAAATAAATAACAACAAGGAATAACATTGGGCGAGTCAAGTGGAGGAAAAAAAGGCTACCGGCGGCGGGCCGAGCGGGGTCGCGCGGCGGAACGTAGTCTGCGAGCCGCTGCTGGATCCACACGTGCTACCCTCACCACTGGCTGTAGCCAGTCACCTAGGCCGGCCAGAGCGCGCTTCATGGCCTTCCTCTTACTCTCCTCGACCTCCAGGCTCTTCGCCTTCCGCTCCTCCTCAGCTCTCTCCTCCGCCAGTGCCGCCTTCGCCTTCTCCTCTATCAGCGCCACTTTCAGCTCCTGTAGGGTAGCGTCCCTGGTGTCCGACTCGTCGGTGTTCCCGCTTTGCTCCACCACCGTATCCTCGATCAGGGTTCCATCCATAGAGTCGTCCTCCGTTCTATCTTTTGAGTCTTCCCCTGTCCTATCCTCGATGATAGTCTTTTCCTCGTTTTCCGTCTCCGACAAGATTGTGTCCTCCTCGCTCATGGTGTCTCGCGTATCCTCGTCGGCCGAGGACCGCTCGAGGGTGCTCTCCGCCCTGGATTCTGAGGCGACGCTGTTGGTCCTCGAGCTGTTCTTGGCCTGCTTCCTCTTATTCGGCCATCCTGTTCGATTCTTCTTTTTGAATTTTCCGCGTCGCCCTCGCGGTCTGTTTTCTGCCTCCATGATTTCCTTGCGAATCAGATCGCAGTTATCGCACTCCGACATGAGACTGGACACGTCGGGCAAGTATGTGGAGGAAACTACAGAGGCGTCGCCGTCCATGGCTTCCTCGGACACGTCGAACTCGCCCGCGTCCTCGAACACTTCTGATAGAAATTGTTGGAGCCTCTCTGATGCTTCCCGAGTTTGGGATATAACTGGGTCTATTTTCAAATTACTGTGAGTATCGCTAATGGTGTCCTCGGAAGCAGTAGACTTGGTATCGTCAGTATGTTTACGACGATGCAGAAGTCCCGCTGAACCGAGTATGGCTAGAGTTGACGCGTGCTCCCGAGGAGACTTCCGAGGATGCGCCTCGAGGGCCTGAATAACTGCCGTTCGCTTCCTGATTCTCTGTTTCTTCATACCCCTGGTGCCGTACGATCGTGATGGTCCAGGTTTTTCATCTCTCCTCACTAAGTCACTAAGAGGACAGCAGTTAGGTTTTAGAGGCGGTAACTGGCCAATTTCATAGGGTAACTTTGGTGAGTTGGAATAGAGTGCTGAAACAAAACATAATATACGTAAGTATTATAGAGATATACAAAATAATATAGTTGATGATTCTAAATAACTGTGGTTAATTTGTCGAGAAGCTACATTTGCAGAAGTAATCTTAAAAGGAATTGTCCAAAACTTGGGTATTTTTTGAGAAATTGCAGTAAAGTGTTTGAGTTTATAGGGGGTCCTCCGAAATCTCTGGATCTACTGAACAGATTTCGAAAAACTTTACTGTTAAAAAAGTATTTTACTTCTTTTCGTAAGAACACGCGGGATTTGAAATGTATAAAAAAGATCTTTTTAATATTGTTTTCAAGAAAACGGTTTTTATTTTTGGGCTGAATTCTATAATATAATTTTCCTCTAACAAAGTGACTGTTGAAAAAAATATAATTATTTTGAAAATGAAACTGATGGCTTTCTAGTGTCTTTATGTTGTTTGCTGAAGAAACTTACCGAAACATTTTGGCACATTTCTGGTGAGGACCTTATCTTCATCTTGTCGCTTGAATGTTTCAAACCAAGGTTCGCTATGCGGAACACTCTCGAATGCAAACTCCAACTGTTCCACCGCTGGTGTATACTTCAATTTCCCATCTTCCCACTTCATACACTTCTCAACGGGTTCTTCCCTCAGAGGACTAACCGCGGGTGCCGTTTCCGCAGGTGGAACAGTGATCTCAGCCGGCTCCAGTTGCTCTATGACTTCCGGTACCGGCTGAGGGCATTCGATCGGCTGAGGGCATTCGATCGGCGGAGGTTTACAGGGTGTTTTTCGAGCTCGTTTAGCGGCCGCCGGGGGTCGCCTTTTGCGTCTTCGTTTATCCTCGGGCCAACTGTCGTCCTCGGAAGATTCCTCCTTCAGGGCTAGCGGTCGGGCCAGCCTCCGTCTCTCCGTCGACAATATCGGAGTAGGCGGGGGCGTCGTGACTCTGCGGCGGGGGCTCAGTTCCTTACTCTCCTTACTATCCTCATCGTTCACATCGTCGTCCTCGACGTCATCGGCGTCGTCATCCGACGCCGACGTGGAGCTAGTGGAGCTGGCGCGCTTCGGGAACATAAACTGCTCCGCCTCGTCGCTCAGCACCGACAGCTCCGACCGGCGCACCTTTCTAAACTTAACGACTAGAGGTTTGGTGCCATTGCAGGCGGGGGGAGATTCCTTCTGCTTCGCCACGAAGCTCCCGCTCGACCTCAGCTTGGTGCTGACGCCGACCACCTTGTAGTACTGGCGGTCCTCGGGCGGGGGCTCGCCGGCGCGCTTGCGGGCTCCGTTCGGGACGCGACGGGGGCTCTGGTCGCCGTCGAGGGTGGAGTCGGGCGACTGCGAGCGGGCGGAGCGGCGGGCCGGCTCGGCGTGTCCGTTGCGCAGCGAGCGGCGCTCCCCGTTGACCGTCGCCTTGTCGAGGAAGGCGGCCACGGTGGCGCCGGCGCCGATGAGCTCGTCCAGCGCCAGGAAGTTGGCGCGGTCGCGCACGAAGGCGGCGTGGTGCGGCGAGCGGCGGTGGCGCGCCGCGTCCACGTACTCGCTGCTGCACATCTCGCAGTAGCCGCCGCGCGCCTCCTTCTCCGAGCGCTCCTTCAGGCGCGGCCGGCTCTTGCGCGTCATCCTGCAACCGACCACACACCCGTTACCGACCATCCATCGCACGCGCGCGTCGCACCGCGAGGCGTGGGACCGTACTCACCTCAGAATAGCGTCCCTGGTGTTTTGGTTGGGGTTTGTGTTTTTCTCTGGGTTTTCTTTCTTCTCCCTGGGCGGGTCGGGCTCTACCGATATCGCCGGCCACGCATCGAACTCCTTGTAGATGGGTCTGCACGGCCTGAAACCGAGGGGTACGCCCGTAAATTTTCTGGTGATGGTCGAATACAATAAGAATGCTTGATTATAAACATATCATACTTGTCCAGAAACTCAATCTTGATAAAGTGTTTAGTGAAGTACGCGACGTGCGCTTTGCGCGACGCCCTGAAGAACGTATCATACAGTTTATCCAAAAGACTTACAGCCTGAAAGAGTAATAAATATTTGTAAAGATATATAATTATATTCAGCCTAATTCAATAATAAATACTAGAAAGTTAGAGTAGGATCAAGTGAGTAGCGAGTAGAGAAAGAGCAAGTGAGTGGCTTGGCTAGGTGTAGATAGGTACCTTCTGCACGGTGAGGTGCACGTAGTGCGCGTGCGGGGGCGGCGGGGCGGGCTGGGGCTCCCTGGGCACGCGCTCCAGCATGGCATCGGCGCGCGCGCGCCACTCACGCCGCGGCGGCGCGCTCGGCGGGGCGGCGGCCGCGCATGGCGCTCCGCCCACGGCGCACGGCGCGCGTCGGGACCGCACCACGTGCGTCACACGCGACGTCAGGAACACCTCCTGTTGCTGCAACCCATTACAAATACTTTGTTCAACCCGTCAGTTCCAAAACAATAGATGGTACAAGTCCACTTTAATATGGCTCCTAGGAACAGCTATTGTTTAGCAATTAATTTTCAGCATTCCTCAGAACTCCCAACCCTGTAATGCTTGGGCCTTAGAGATCTTGGTGTTTTACACTAAATGCACAAGGGTTATCAGGGCATTATTAAAACGAATATTTATAAATATATATATATTTTTTTGTGTGGTACATAAAGATGGCTTTGATAGGCAAAGACGACAACCCATGATTGGGGTTGCTATCTCGACCCGCAGGGCTCTAATAGCGACCCTCATTTTGACGGCACAGAAATGTGCCTTTTCACGCTAATCTTAAAGGACCGAGGATTGTAAGAGGAGGGGAAACATACATTGGCAGGGAGTTCCATGCTTGATATGAAAAATATCCCATCAAAAACTACTTATTTAAAATATAATTTGAATCAGTATGTTTTCCATACCACGTGCAAGGTAGGTACAATGGAATCAAGCTTTATGAACAACAGCCTTGTTTACATTTAAATTCTTGTCCAGGACAGTTAATTACTTCAGCACTCTTCTTCATAATATTAAATTTTGCAGTGGAGGTTATTTATTGGCCATTGACAAATTTATGGGGTGTCAAAATTGTATGGTTGCTGCATTGTTCAAATTCAGAGATGATTTATTTTTTTAATTTAGCTCGTCAAAATTACACCACTCACCGATGGAAGTGTTAGCTATGCCTATACATTGAAAGTGACTTTTACAGTAGAAAAATTTAATATAGCCCTAAGGTAATCCATTTCATGCTCAGTTCTGAACGTGGGTTTGTTTGATATTATGTGATTTCTTGTGCCTTTAGTTTTCCAAGATTGTTCAGTCACATGTGGTCATCAATTTGTTATTTTCAGGAATTTTAATAAAAGCAATAACAAAAAGTTTATGATTCAGCGGAAGTGTCAATTTTCAATACAATAAAACAAATTTTGCTACATCAAGGCATTCAGACATATGCCGTATAGTACCTATATTTAGAAAATCAGTCATAAATTAATGCTAGTGTTGCATCTAGTCAACAACATAGTGTTACTAGGTATATTACGCCATAATCTCGAGACATTTGTGGTACTATTATATTCATCTTTATGCTCGAAGTGAATTTTATTTCAGATGTTGTTATAATATGTACATTACAGAAAAGCAAACAGTTTCAGTGTAAGAGTATCTATTCTAATATAAACTTGAATATATAAAGTTGAAGAGTTTGTTTGTCTGGTAGAAAGCACTAATCTCAGAAACTACTGGATAAATTTTAATAATTTTTTTTTGTGTTGGTTAGCCCATTTATCGAGGAAGGCTATAGATGATATATATAGATATATATATCATCAAGCTACTACGATGGAGATCGGACCAGTACTCATAAATGTTGTTAAATTGGGCAATTTTTTATGCATTATTGTAGAATTTATAAGCGACTGGATTAAATAGGTAGCGTGGTTCACAGTATGTCACAGACGAAGCTTGGGAGGTCACCTAGTCTTATCTATATATATAAAAGAAAGTCGTGTTAGTTACATTATTTATAATTCAACAACGTCTGTACCGATTTGGCTGAAAATTGGTGGGGAGGTAGCTTAGAGCTAGGAGATGGATATTTTGGCTACTTTTTATCCCGGGAAGAAGTTCGTGTGGGAAACGGGAACGGGAAAACTTCTCTACGCGGGCGAAGCCGCGGGCGTCAACTAGTTTATACATAAAATATTATCAGAATTAAAAGTCAATGATTTAAAAAAATTTGCACAGTTTAGATAATGTTGCCAACTCAAAGTTTTCAAAGTACTTATTGCAAATTTTGGCAACTCCTATAGGGACTATTTATTAGTGATGCAATATAACATGAATTGCAGTGTGTAGTTGATTTTTTGAAGTCAGCATTGCACTAGACTGACCTAATACGCGTAATACATGTTTCGCAACGCTGCCTAAGCGAGCGTACGACAGATTGGTCGGAGGGCATTCTCGGAATATATTATTCAGCGATACATGTGACGGGACAAAGTAACGGGGCGACTATGAGCGCGAGCTATGAGCTATCGTCGCACCGGAACACATTAGTTTTCCTTGAAATACGGTCGGCATAACAATCCGACGCCGACGGACCGCGGCATCGCGCCCTCACGACTCGCGCCAACCGTCCCGCGCAAAAAAATAAAACACATGACAGTACCTCACACTAAACTCACCCTTAAGAGAGCACACTTAAGATACACATCCCCATGAGTAAACAAAACTAATATCAACTGTCAAAAATTAAGCAGCCACACGCGTAACCCGAAGGAAACTACATTCAAACGGTTTTTAAAATGGATGTAGTGCAACGCAACGCGATAGAGCGCGCCGCGTGGCCTCGGGCCGCTGCATTTCGCCTTGCGACGGCAGATCTAACGCGACCGTACAAAAGATGACCTAAAATCGAACGCAAGCTACGTGCCTCATAGACATTTCCAAATGTTTTTAAACTAATTTCTAAACAATACTGACATGATCGATGTGTCGGTATACACGTGTGAGTAATATACATAGCATGTACTTACATAAAAGCCGTCCTCTAGGCCCCCGCACTCCGCTTATCACAAAAATAAGTAACTATATACCAGTCACTGAGACAACCACTATGTTCGTCACTCGATGATTTGTTACCTCTTGCTATAAAATGCGTTTAAATGTCTTTTCCAATCATTGAACCAAGTAATGGTGTGTTATTAATACAATGTTTGAAACACTTATTGGTGTTACTTACACTCAAATGATAAATAAAATCGCTAAAGTAACAACAAACACAAATCTGTCATACAAGATGGAGATATTTCACGTTAGTTAATGTTTTTGACACATGCGGCGCCAGTAGTTTGACAAAATGGAGAGGGGAACCCACTTTTCATTGGTAGAAAATATTTACATTCCGATTGATACAGAATAATCACATGACAGTTGTTGCTATTAACGTAGTACTGTAATATTTCTATGTTTTAAAATACAATTGTAAATTTTATCCCAAACGTTCAGATCTCTGTTTATTTTGCATAATGAACTTAACAATAAGTATATAAAGCACTTTGAAAAAAGACGATACCTACTTTCTTGTATAAAACGGAACGCGGTAATGCCACTAAATAAGGTTTACATAATTTATGCGTGATACAAGGCGAATGATGTTATTCCAATTTAGACATGCTTTAATGTAACATAACCAAGAAAATATGTGGCAAGCAACGTACATACCTACTTGTACATCATTGTACATTATCATGTAGGTGTTTCGTAGGAAAGGAATTATCAATTTGGCGGTAAAAACTTACCAAACCCATATCTTGAATCCTGCGAGAAAGAGATCGAGCGAGACCATGATCTTGAATATCCAAATAAAAACAGAAATTCTTCCTCACTGAAACACATCAAGTGCTATTATTGGCACATTTTCAACACATATTTTCGAAATAGGTCACAATGAACTAACGATACACACCCCTATTATATTTTTCGTCTAAATTCAAAGTTGATACCATTTTAGTTTTCAAAGCTGTGACATCACAAATTCATAATGATGATAGATTTATATTATTGTACAAAATTATCTTATATGCATAAACTTTGATATTTTAACAGAAATAAATTATGTAAGTTACGATAACACTACAAATAAGACAAAATGCATTTTCCATAAAAATACGTTTCAAACGTCGAAATGTCATTGACAGCTGAGACGAATAGACAAAAGAAGAGTTCATGAAGATCTATGGCAAAAATCGATACTGGAATCGATAAGCATTGATTATGGCCATTATTTCTCTGAACTTTGGGATAGTATTGCTTTCAAAGAAAATATTACTACGACAATATTAAAAAAATTGATCCTTTGTTACCTATTGTATGACGTAAGTACATACCTAATTAATAATACATACTATTTTTATGTAAATGCAAAACTATGGGTGTGTACCAGAGTACACAGGTAAGAAATGAAACTTCTGTACGACAGTTTTTTTTTTACAGCTATAAAAGTTCTCTCATACGTCGATAAAGAAGTTTCACTTCAAAACTGTTGTTTTGAAGTGAAACTTGACGATTTTTGACAGCTATAAAATTTCTCTCAAGGTCGATAAAGAAGTTTCACTTTGAAAAAAATTAAGTCGTTAATTTTAATAAAATTTCATGACTTTCATGAACCGGTACTTTCAAATAGGTAATATATACACTTACAATCCCCTATAAAATATCTTTGACCCAAATCGTTTCACTCTACTACGGCAACGGTTATTTATCAAAAGCTGTTGAAATTCCAATGAAATGAGCAGGATATGTAACTTTTAAAAGAAAAAAAGTAATCAGTAAACTTTTAGTAAAGAAACATAGTTCAGATGTAACATCAACTCCATTCATTTCTATAGCCACTGCTACCCGCTGATACCTAGTACCACGCGCGTAGTTATGTAGGCATCGTCTACATGGCCGCGTATATAGTATTTTATTGATTGCTCACATGTTTGTATGTAGAGACGCGGACGTTACCTATATACGTGCTATGTACGCGCGCCTGGCCAGTCTATTATGCAATGTAACATCTATGTAGGTCGCCTGAATTTCTATAAAGTATAAAACCTATAGCACACGGATATTACGATTTGATTCTTAATATTTTAGTAACGTTTTTTAATAGAATTGAAAGAATAATAGATTGAAAATCTCAAGAATCTATAAACTCGAAATTTGATACAGTTTAAGTATGGATAAAGCTATTTATTTTTAAATGCAGTAGTTCAAACTTATAAAATAAATGAATTCCTGTCGAGTTTAGACCAATAGGCGACCACTAGTACCTCGGGCAATTGTAACTCTAGTTTAGATTTCTATCTATGATGCAAACCAATATATCTAAACATCTCAAAAACGGCTCTATCAATTTTGATAAAATTTGGAATATGAGTAGCTGCTGAGATAGTTTTTTAATTAAGCATTTTTGGTTTTTCTCGGAAAATGCTTTTTTGTAAACGTTATACATTGCATTGCGTTAGCGGTGCATTTTTTTGGCATTGCTAGGCATAGATAGTCCTATATATTTACAATGACACTTGATCGCAAAAAACTTCAGAGCGCAGCTCAATCACTGAACCTGTAAATTGTGTTTAATTATATGTAGGTAACTATTGTATTTCGGTAGGTTGTCTGCTGCGACCTTACAAAATAATGTTCAGAGTACGTTTTCTACAGATTTTCATTAACGTTCTGAAATAACTAATTTTTAAACTTGAAAGATAAGCTACGACGATGAAGCCGTGAACATTGTTTTGGCTGTGGTGATTCTCGGAAGCACAAAATGAAAACTGTGCGCAATCGAAACGCAAGGAGAAAATAAATAATACCAACAAGTGTGTTAAATTCCAATGGGCATTGTTAACTTTTTAAAATGTGTTAAGTTCAAATCAAAAACCATTTCGAGGTATAGGGTAGGTATGTACTTGTCAATACTTATGACTTAGAAATTGTTTATAATGTTGGATTATTAGTATTTTAAGCAAAATATGAATAACTCTTATCTAAAACTTAAATGACATAATTGTTGGTATTATGGCATTAAAGCCTTTGCCTAACAATGACATTTTCAGCTACTTTTAAAACTCCAAATATAGCGATAGTAAAGCGTCCATTGCTTTACCAGAGTGGAGCTTTCTTTGAACATACATACATGAGTACGCTGCTATCTACCTATAAGAAAAATGAAGCTTATTATTATCGACTTAAAACTTGAAAATGGATATGTTTAAGACAATAAATATAGGTATACGGAAGATTCAACAAACTCCTTTGTGGCTAAGTCAAACCCGAACATCGGCAAATTCAACATAAAAAAAGCTTAACTATCTTCACGCTGTACCCCTGACGATGGGTAGTCAAAGAGGACAGTTCTTCATTTAATGCATATTAATAAATTGCAAATGCAACATAATTAATAATTAAATGGAACAAATATTGTTTTAGGGTTACGGAACCCTAAAAACAATATTAGCTCAATTCCTCAAAAGGAAAAAAACTGAAACGTGTGGACCTAACAAGTCACAATTTCTACCAGATTCTGAAGTCTATAGTCCCCATTGGTCTGTGATAGTTACTAATAGGTGTATCAAAATCAAGGTCTCAACACGATAAAAAGATATTGACAAATTTAGATTTTTGCGAAACTTGTTATGTAAGTACCACAATGGGTCTTCTCGAGGCTGGAGTCCTACGACGCGTGTATGTCGAGGGCGTCCTGGTAGGACAAACTGGAGGCCGCTTCCGGAGGTGATCGATTGCTGGACACAGGCGGCGCGCGATGATCTCTTCCGGAAGTGGACCGATAGACTGGAGAGTCCCACCGCGAGCGCACGGCTCATGGGAGCCATCCGGCCCGTCCTACGGCAGAGGATAGAGAGGGCGCACGGTACTCAGACGTACCACCTCACTCAGCTTCTCACAGGTCATGACTGTTTTGCCAAATACCTGTGGGAGGTGGAGCCGGATCCCGTGTGCCGTCACTGCCCAAGTGGGGTCGTGGATACGGCTGAGCATACGCTCGCTGTGTGTGCGGCGTGGGACGGGCCTCGCAATGAGCGTGAGCTCGTGGGCATTGTTGGCATGGATTTGTGGTGTGTGTTGCAAGCCATGACCGGCAGCCGACAATGCTGGGCCGCCATCGCCTCCTTCGCCAGCGAGGTGATGGCGGCATAAATAGAGGAGCTGCGGGTTCGGGACCGAGCAGGACGCACGCTCCCGTCCCGCCGGCAATCGCGAGGGCGGCGCCGGGCGGAGTCCAAGTAGGAACACAAGGATACACGATAGGCTTTGGGTCAAAAATCTAAATGGTAGTTCCCGTTGACTTGAAATCACGAAATTTGGCAAAAAAGCAAGGTTACAGCACAAAGAAAAGAAAAATGCCAAAAAAAAAAACCTAATTGTCACCACCTCAAATAAGGTACTATTTTTTTAAGGAACCCTCGGCGCACGAGTTCGACTCGTGTTTGATCGGTTTTTTATTACTTAAGAACGTCGTCATAACATCACTTATTTCCATAGAGCTAATGAACCACTTTCTTTTAGGGTCCTGTAGTCAACAAGTATCTATTGTTACACACAGTGCCCGCCCGTTTCTCAGCATTAGTTAAGTAGGTACTAAGAGTACAACTTATACTAGTACTCCTTAGTACTAGAAAACTGTAATTTGATTGTTTGGCTGTACATTTTAGTTTTTCCAACAAAGTACGTATTACAATAAAATATTGTAATAAAATTTTAAATTAAAATTAAGTTTTAGTATGTACTATATGGTACGCAGATACTAGGATTATTTTTATCATTATTCAATTCTAAGTTAAAGAATATACTAATTCAATTAAATTAATTTGACATTATTTAATTTAATGTCAATAAGATGTTTGACAGATCCCTACATATAAACGAGCAATACATTTACACCCGACACCCGAACCCTCCTGAGACGACGCCGCAGTACAGGATGTCTGTCGGGAGCCATGAAGCTTTCCTTCCCAGGGTTCGTCTAGGACTTCAGGCCATAGACAGATGAAAGAGCAACATTAATATATTACGGGAAAAATAAAATATAAAAACCCACTTAAAGAATTCAGTATATTAAAAATTTCATAAAATTTACATTACATAGCCAGTATATAAAAATCACATACAGTCAAATATTTGGTTTTTCCAGGGAACAGATTATAAAAATATATAGGTGCAAGGGAAAACGGAAAACCTACTTATTCTGATTATTATGCTTTCTAAGGTGTTGTTAGGTTTATTGTTCCGAAATGCACGTGGTAACAGTTGAATACGAAATTATAAATTGTAGATTGATGTCAAGAAATATTAAAATTATGGGAAATTAATACGGTACTAAAGGAAAATAAATTTATGCCCCTGCAAATTCGATAAAGTCTTAGTTTAATGAACTATACGAGGTTAATACTAGATATTTATAATACATACAATGATAGTTAACAAGGCTTAATATCTAAAACTGTAAACTCACTTATTATCAGTCTCAAATTCGCCGGCCACAGATACACAACAGACTATCTACCTCTTTTTTTTAAATCTCGTGCACTACGGAAACACCCGAATATTGAATTCAGTTGCATTGATTTTTAGGGCCAACACAGACCCGGAAAATGCTTGAGAACTTTTCAGATGATGAAACGTCAACCTTATTATTACTATAAAATTAAAAACTAGCATGCAATAATATATCATATGAGAATGAGGCAATGGCGTGTGCCTGAAATTGCGACGTAATTAATCAAATTTTCTTTTTCGTCAAATGAAATGTGTGAAAATTCCTTAGGAATAACGTAACAAGTACAACATAAGGTAGGTATTTATTTGCAAGTACTTAGGTAACAGATGCATTTGCAAGTTGAACTTGCTTGCCGGTATTCGAAAGGTCAGACATAGGTACCTATCAGTCTTATGTGAATTGAAAAATATTTTTTATAAAAACGTATCTATTGCTACTAACTGCATATGTTGTTAAATTATTCATAGAAAATATAGACAGTTATAGCGTTAATTTCAATAAAAGAAGAAATCTGAGAAGAAATACGTTTTGAAGTTAGAAGTGGATGTATGTACAGCCGCGCGCGCGGACTGTCACTTTTAAATGTAGAACACATTTAAACTTCACAGTCCGTATCGTTACTCTTCTATTCTACTTCTTAGGCTTTGCCAACAGCGCATCCATCCTAAGTCAATATTAATTTACGTTTAAAGCTAGCCATGAGTTGAATTGCTCAATAACTGTTAGAATTCAATCAAGCCAGATTCGAGTTGACCATTACAATTCATAGAAGGGCAGGCTAAGTAAATATTCGACCATTGCGGATAATGTTTTGAAGACTAAACTTAATCTTATAATTGTCACTTACAGCAGTGACTCGTCGTGTATATTATATAATTAATCTATGGTTTTTTATTAAAAAAATCTTGATCTATAATGGTCAAAATTGTTTTATCTAAATGTCCCGTAATACATTTGCTAATGTGGCTGGTTTTCTTTGTTCGGACTATCTTTGTTCTGTTCGCCATTTGACTCTCCATTCTCTCCATTGATGACAGGCGGTACAGGGGGTTTTATTGGCGGCGCTGGTATTACCTGTGAAGAATAAAAAAATGTGAGTTTCGCTTTCTTAGGTGGATAAATCCATGTAGTTTGTAGGAAAGTCACGATGTGTTGACGTATGATATATCTCTGCCTACCCAACAGACAATTCATTGATATTTATTTAGAGTAAAAGTTGATAACACCGCGTCCTATATTTAATTTAAAAAAGCTAACCTTGTTTTTATATTACCACTTCTTATCAAAATTCCACACTACGATGCTGTTTTAATTATAATAACAAATCGTGTTATGTTAATAATGATATATTAAGTAGGCAAAAACCTATACATGATGATGTGAAAAACTACTTCGTTTAACGAGATTAGGCACAAACACGAGTTATTTTTTTAAAGACACTGAGTCTAACACGACATTTGAATATAGAATAGGTAACGAAGTCCATGGATAAAAAAAATTAAAACACGCCATGACCGTAAAAACGGCACCTATAGAGTACCGTTATGTAAGTAGGCACCTAGTGTAGGAGAATATAAATTAATATTTGGTCTGTCTGTTATCAAGAAATAAACACGCAGATTGAAAGCCAATTAGACCAAACCTGTAAAAAGGATACTGAGTAATAAATTATGTGATATTTTCTACTTAATGACATGAAATATTATACCTACCACACTAAAATATTTACATATCTGTGATATTTATAAATATATTATGTACTTATATAATACTCTGTAAGCAGTTTTGTGGCTATTAGGCCTCATGTACTTAAACGTAAGCTAAGAGGATTGCGTGAATAAAAAAAAGGTGCGTATTTTTTTTTTAAGGAATTAGAATTTTATAGACTTTAATTTGAAATTTGTAAATCTTTTTGCCTATTATATTTGTATAAGCTACGGTCTTCTATATTAATTATTTTAACCCACACCTAGCATAGAACTCCTGATCCATAAATGTTAGCAATCTAACACTTAAAAAAATGTTAGGTTACATTTTTATAAGGAACAATTATTTGGTATCAAATACATTAGTATTGGACAATATTTTAGATTTCCAATTAATAATTATACGTGTATGGTACTTAATATAATATTATAATGACTTCAATTCCTAAGTTACACACGTTAAGAGAGAAATTCCGTGCGGATGGAAAGAGATGATAGAATTGGAAGGCGCCACTTCGGTTTAATTGTCATGTCATTTTATGGAATTTGTCAAATTCTACAAAAACTATTTTAGTGATGATCATTCTTTTCCCGCTCAAACTACCTACATATAGTATGTATGGCTGATTCCATTAATGAATCATGATCCATTTGTCATTTATACTTTGCTGTCTGATTTCATTCCATTCTTAATAATACTTATAGAATTTGGTTTCAGTACTGATAGAGACTTTGTTTACTAATAACCCTGATATCTATGCTCCTATAGTGAACTACTATGCCGATACCTCCTCAGTCACTCATCAAAATATACGATTGTAGCCAGTGTAGAATTTGAGGCTGGCAACCTCAAATTCTACACTGGCTACAATCGTATATTTTATATTTTATACGTAACTTTTATACTTTCTACCTAATGTAATCTCAACAATGACAATCAAGCATGGCAATACCGCCTGTTTCCCAAAATTACGTATAAAAGATTCTGGTTAGGGATAAACTGGATATTACATGAACGGCGAGTACCTTACTCACTTTAGTTATAGTTGAGACCCTGGAAGTGGAAAACGAGTTGAGTTGAAAATAAACACGGAACATACGAAAACCATGTTGGACTCCTATGTCGTGTTAATTAGGTACTACGAACGAATAGTCTACTCTCGAAGGCTATGTAGGTAGGTAAACATAAGACAAATCATCTAATTAGAAAGGTCCCAACTTCGACAAAAAGGTTAATCTTTGGGCAGCGTTCGGGAAGCTATGGAACTGAGAACTGAAGAGTCTAACATGTTTTGACTAATATGTGTTGCCAGTGCTACTTATAGCAATGAGACATAGATCTTGATAGTTGTATTCATTAAGGACCTCACTATATTATGATAATGACTATCCAAAGGAGGACTGAGGTCACATTCATAGCCGTAAGTATTGGTCGGCGTAAGTTGTAGAGTGCGAGGTGGCACAGTGCTTGTAGAATTGACGACCAATAAGGGTCGAATGGTGTTTAAGTGACATGCGTATATCGTGGCTAGCGGTGGACTGACGACTAGACAAAGTCAAAATTATTGCGAATGATTCGGAAAGTCTGTTTGATTGGGTCGTTCATACACAAAAGTCAAGTTACAAACTAAAATAACGTGCACACAAATGCACAATACGTGCACATAGATGATCAGGGTATGCAACTGCGTGAGTGAATTTGACCGCTGCATGCGACAGCTGATTGTACACTGTCATACCATCACGAGTTCTATGTATGTGTACCTACTCTATCCCAATGCACACACACTAATAGCTAATATGTATCGAAAAGGACAGGACTGGGATAGCAGGAGTAATACAACGGTGTGTCATACTACTAATATTAACCACTGAACCACCATACTATAATAAATACATAAACGTATAATAATGCCAAATAAACATACAATAAATTTTGAATGGTACAAGATTACGTTTATTTTTCAATAAGCTCCGCCATAATTGCACACACATAGACAACCTTCACCTCTGTGTACTGTCATTTTCACCGCCAAATATACATTCTTTAAAAATGTGAAATCTGCTGTTTTTATTTACTGTGAACCTTTAAGTCCATTGAAAAAAGTTACACTGAATGCAACTATATTTATCAAGGAGCGTGTATTGTAAAGCTAAGTCCAAGTTTATGGGATTGCAACCCTTGCTATCCGAGTTTGGAAAAATGATAATTATGTAATGAAAGTATCACTTTTCTTGCAATGGACGCAACAAAAAACACAAACAAAACTCTTACAGTCGTGGACCCTGGACATGGACTAACCAACAAAGATGGCGTCACTATTATGATATATACAAAGAAAATATAATTTACACTTATAACTAGACTGATTACCAAACAATTTCGTTTAGCTAAAATGACATCTATTTTCTTTCCAGTAGGGTAGCTATTTCCTTATAATCGGTAGCTAGCTAAAAGTGGTCCTGGTGAGAGAGCTACGGAAGGTGCTGTGTCCTTGTCTAACGCGCTGCCAGCTCAATTAACCATTGGATTTGGTAGAAATGGTAGAAAATTGTATATATTTCTTTTATTATGATTTAGTAAAATTAATTATTCATAAACTTTGGAACTTATCTAAATATTTCTACAGTTCCTATAATTATTAATAAGAACTTCATAGTATTAAAAAAATTAATACTTAGTAAGAGTAGTACTTAAACGTTTGAGTTTGGTAATACTAAATGCAAGATCCGCCTGGACCCGCCATCTTGCTTAAAGTGTAGGGACACCATAAATTTTATTGATCAAATATTTTTACAATCTCATAATAGTAGGTAGGTATATACTTGCGTATCGATTGTTTTAAATTGGAGATGTACCATTATAAGGTCATTGTATGCTCGTGCTTCGATTTGCTATTGTGTAAATTTTCATGAAAATCTTATAACGGTAGCAGTTTTTCTTTCCACGGGTAAGTAACAGCACCGACCATATTTTTTAAGTAACATAGTATTTTGTTGATTAAAGATTATTTCAATCTCTTAGTATTAGGTAGGTAGATACGCAGCATCTGTTTAAATTGGAGATGTGTGAAAAGGGGCAAAACCTAACATTTAGATTTTTGGAACGAACTTGAAAGCGGCTCACGGATGGTGTCATTTAGTAGAAATCGTCGTATTAATGAAATGACATAAGCAATGTGTGTACCTATGCATGTGTGTACCTATGCGTGTGTGTATCGAACCTACAAATGAGCATATGAGCAAGTCAGTGCCCAGCCCAGTGCACAACTATCTCTCTCTCTCTCTCTTTGTCCCAATACAATGTTATTTTTTACCGACAATAAATTCAGTAGGTTCGAACAATCGTTCAAGGAATTTGTCCTGTGTTCTAATTGGTCATGGTCACTTATTTAGAAAGGGACACCGCCACTGCCGAGAGCCATCTCACGCGGATCGATTATTTCGCAGTAGTGCACAGTCTAGTTATAGGTATAAGGTCTTTGGATGTATGTGACTGTCACGATGACATTAGTTTTACAAAAACTGCACTTGGACACATCAATTTGTAAATAGGCCTTTAAAAAAAGTCTTTCGAGTTTCTTGCCGTTTCTTCTCAGGTGGCGTTCCGAAACGGTGGATTTTTTTTTATACCACTGGGTGGCAGACAAGCATACGACCCACCTGATGGAAAGTGGTCACAGTAGCCTATGGACATTTGCAACACCAGAGGTGCAGCACTCGCGTTGCCGACCTTTTATAAACCTTCTAAGACCCTTTTTGAAGAACCCCATACTATAGACGTAATGTAGTTTAAACTAACCATCTCCCGACTCCCAATATGTTACTGGTCAACATAAATACCAACTAATTTCCCTCAAACAATAAAATATATGATATAGATTATGTACTAATCTATACTAATATTTTAAATCTTTTTTTTGTTTGGTTGATTGCGTTCGAATTGGAAAATTCTTTTTGTGATGCATAGCCTATTAATCAAAGAAGGCCGGTAATTAATGTCAAATAATCGGACATTTTTCATACAATATTGTGAAATGAAATAAACGAACGTACGAAGTATGTCACGGGGCAAACCGTGAAGGTCAGCTAGTATAATATACAACAGATTTCACACTAGTACGAGAACACTACTAATCTCATGCTAACTAGACTAAAAAAGTCATGCTTCAAATATTTCATACTTGAACCTCGGCAGCCTCTTCGTCGTCCTGTCGAATAAAATTCTATTTAATACGATTTATTGCCAATTTTCATGTGTTGTAAAACTCATTTCATTATTCTATAAAATTTTGATGTATTTCTTGCCCTATATTATCCAAAACATATCTTATAAAGAATGACAGTTGTATAAAACGAAAATAAACTTTATTTCGATGCCATAAAAGCAGGCTGAGCAGCAAGAAGTAAAATTACTAAAAGATTCGCACTATAAACTGCGTTGAAATAAGTGCATTTGCGTTCATTTTATAACAACTACCATTATAATCAGCTATATTTTGTAGAATATATAGTGCAAGCGATTTAGATTATCGGAACTCAGGGCCGTATTTTAGAACGGTACTCAATACTCAAGAAACGCTTGAGGCTAGTTTTTGACTTAAAATACTACTCTCAAGTGTTACTTGAGTATTGAGTAACGTTCTAAAGTACGGCCCTAAGTACATGGTTCTACAAAATGTTGATGGCTTGACCATCGATTTGAATTAACTGCAAATAACTCATACGTATTTTATTGTGAATAATGTTATTTATGAGAAAAATAATAACACAAATACAGTTTATAACATACACATATTGAATCAACAAAGCCTCCACAATTTGCAAGTGAGAAGCAAAATATTTTACTGTCATTACAAAAACTATGCGTATAGTTCTCAGGACAGGATTTAAAAATCAATCTAAAATTTCATACGAAGTTGGAACTGTTGAGCCTTTTTATTCTCAATAGTTCTATGGGGTTTTTTAACTAGTTTTAATGCCAATCGCTAATGGAACACATAGTAATGTAAACTCTTATTTGTAAACCTATTGTTATAAAATAAATATAGTACTGAGACAAATGTTCTAACTAGTATCATGGAACATATTGGGATAGAACTAGTCAGAATGCAATGCACGTAATCTGCTCAGGTGGTCTTTGTATGTTAGTCTCGGTCTACCCTGACTCCTTTTACAGTATATTTTTGCACAATAAATTTTCTTCGTCAATAGTTACTCACTCATTCGGTCCCATTCACCAATTATTGTTTCTGGTTTCTTTCCTTTTGATAAAAAAAATGTCTACCTTCATTATAATTGGAGCAAGATTATTACATTATGACTACTTCATGTATTAGAGTCTAACTAATATAATCTATTGTGACATTAGAGGATAGATAGTATTGTAATGATCCATTTTTATTTTTTAGAATAAATAGCTCCTAAAACCTACTTGACATTTTTATTATGTAATTTGAATTTAAACTTGTAGTTTATGAATAAATTAACAGACTGTCTTTTAAATAAAAAAAACTATTAGAAATCTAATTTTATGTTATGTTTGCGTTGATGAAAATTACAGTTTACCAACGCATTTTAGAGTAGAAGGCGAAGAGGTCACCTACATAAGGATCTTAAGCGCTAACAATGCTAAAGCGTATCGCTGTCGCCAACTAAAAATTGTCCGTTTGTTTCAAGGATTATCCATGACCCACAGTATTTATTTATTTATTTGCTACAAGAGTGAAGTACTAGGTAACTACAACGTAACAACCCACCACTCACTACGCGGTGAGTGGTGAAAACTCACCCTTCGGAGAGTGGTGAATTACTCACCTTGCGGCGAGTGGTGAATAACTCACCACGCGGCGAGTGGTGAATACATCACCACGCGGCGAGTGGTGAATACATCACCACGCGGCGAGTGGTGAATACATCACCACGCGGCGAGTGGTGAATACATCACCACGCGGCGAGTGGTGAATTACTCACCACGCGGCGAGTGGTGGTTATACGCACACGACGATACTTACAGAAGGTTTAGGTCGGTGCGTGTCTACGGCTGGTACGGACAACTTGATATATTCTTCACGGCAGCCGTAAGCGACCGGTGTCAGTTTGATCACAGTGTGTAGAGGCACGTGGAGATATGGTAGCTCTTCTGTACAGTACATATATGGTAACATACTGATTTAATATTATTTTTTATGTTTAGCAAGTTTGGATGGAAAATAGTTGTAAATAAGAGAATTATTTTAGTGTGTCTGTCTTTATCCTATCTTAAGTCAGCGTTAAGGCCAGGCTGTATACATGGTTTTATCTAATGTTTTTATAATTTGGAGGCAACTGTCTAAGCTAATCTCTTAAATCAGACGACAAAGTCTCATTTGTCAGCCAGTTGCTCTGTACACCACTTGTAGATGAGGGCCCTGGTGATTCTGTACAACCCTGACACACACATATCACTTTTATGGAATTTGAATAAACAGTCAAAAACTATAGCATTTTTGAGCAGAGTATTTCATGGATAAATTTTTTAAAGCAATTATTATACTAAATTTTTCATAAATTTTTAATAAAGTGAAATAAAGACAATTTGATACGAGATGGGAATTGAACCCGTGACCTTTGCCTAACCAGGGCAATGTTCTAGCCACTGAACTACCCGAACCGCATCAAAGCAAGTTTTCACCATATTTTAAACGTCATTTAAGAGTAGAACAGAGCCATCTATCGAGCTACTCAACAACTCGATACCAATGAACAGTGTTACAACCATTTTTAAACATTGATGCGAGGGTTTCCACACACCACACTTTGATACGGTTCGGGTAGTTCAGTGGCTAGAACATTGCCCTGGTTAGGCAAAATTATCTTTATTCACTTTATTAAAAATTTAAGAATATTTCATAATAGTGATCCAGACAGACAGACCAGACAGAGATTGGAAGGTCATACGGCACCAGCCAATAAAAATGAACCCCAGGTTCTAAATCCAGATAGGATTTTGAAGAATTCTAATAAGTAGGAGTCCAGGTCTTACCCGCAGACTTGTCCAGGAAGTAGGCCAACAGACACCTCATGACGGCCTGGTGCGACACCACGAGCACGTTGCCCTGCCGCTCCAGCTCCATGATGACGGGCTCCAGGCGCGCGACCAAGTCTTCGTAGCTCTCGCCCCGGGGGTACCTATACGCGAACTTGTTGGCGTCGCGCGCATTGAAGTCAGATGGGTATTTCTCTTGGATTTCCGCATAAGTCATCTCTTCGCAGATACCCTGCATATCAAAGAATGGTGTAGAGAAAAAAATATCAATAAATATCATGGATAATATGACCTTTCTACCACTACAGAAGGAGATTAGATTACATTAAAATTCAATGAATACATTTTTTCAATACAATAAATTTAAACATATTGGTGTATAAAACAGATTTTTTTTTGTTTGTTAGTTAGATCCAGAATATATGATATTCGATATAGTTTAATGGATTATTCCCCGTAGATTATTTTAATTATAGTCCTAATGAAAAGTTCTAAAAGTTATTATCATGGTGGTGATTATATAAGGATTTGATTTAAATGGAATCGAACCCAAACCAACCAATACCAGTCGAAATAAAGTTTATAACAGGGCTATATTTAGAAACTCACCGCATCGATTTCATTCAACGCCTTCCACCTCTCCTGAGGCGCTTTCACATCTTTGACGGTTTGAATGGCACGCTTCATCCATGACGTCCAGACCCTCAATCCGGGGATCTGCTGCTCCTCGATGTACGCGGCTAACCCCTTAGCGTATTGTTTCCCTCGGGTCGACAGATCACTGTCGCCTCCTATGCGGCCTAACACGTTATGTGTGCTTTCACCATGCTGTTAAAGAATAAAAAAATATACTATATTTCTGACCCTCTGGTCATTTTGCAATCGGTTGATAAAAAGGCAATATTATTCTTCGTTGACAACTGAATTCTTTTGAAATTAGCTAATGCCTGTTTCTCGGCCTGCGTTATCTCGTAGCTGTTTCTCATTAGAAATTTTTCATACATTTTGCCACGCCATTATCGCTGAAGGGGTAGGCACAGGCATACTATACGCCCACATTTCACCGTATGCATTTTTATCCCACGTAACAGGTGGTGAGCCCATTGCCGTGTTTAAATGGACAGGCGCAGGCTTGGGCGACCTGCTATAGAAAATTTTCAAGTCGCCCTTAAGGCCTTCAGCCAGGTTTAACGACTGCCATTTTAATGGCAACCGGGACCAGCGGCTTAACGTGCCTTCCGCAGCACAGAAACGCTCGTTAATGTAAATTCCACAAAGTGGTCACCCATCCAAGGACCAACTATGCAAATGTTGCTTAACGCAGTGATCGTTTACAGAGCACTGAGTCAGCCGGGCCACGCGCTTGAAAGTTTGTGCTAATCCAGGGTACCCAGCTTATTCCAAATATCAGGGAAATTCTTTTAAGCTTGAGTAGTTAGTAATTTTGACAATCATTATTATTAGTAATCAGTATGATTATACAATACCAGGTTGTCAATATTTTTTTTTTCTCCAAATAGAATTTGTGATTGAATTTCAGGCAAAGTTATCTTCAGTTCAAAAACACAAGAGAAGTTGTGAGTTACAACTAGTATGTATATCATAAACATTGGTCAGATTAAATGATCTATATTCATCTTGTTTACACGGTTTAATGTTATATAACTGGATGCAAAGTTTATTACTGCCTTATCAAGGGCAGTTAACTAATTACCTTTACTCTAATGATAGTCAATATTTATGTGTTTAAAGTCAGTGATAAGGACTGGGTGCTTCACAGATGCAATATTAATGTTTTGAGACAACTGCCGGGCTATGTGGGGAACAAATGTCTGGCCATGTCGGCCACATAATATCCCGGTAAGGCCCAAGTGCTGGATTGACGTCGTAAGAGATGATATGCGTACCAATGGTCCCACTACAGGGGATGCCTATGGACGTGCGAAGTGGAAAAGAAGGCCTGCCTGGGTTTTCCCGAACCTTTACAGTATAGGGTTCTTCAAAAGGGGTCTTAGAAGGTTTATAAAAGGTCGACATCTCGAGTGCTGCACCTCTGGTGTTGCCAATGTCCAAGGCTACGGTGACCACTTTCTTTCAGGTGGGCCGTACACTTGACTGCCACCTCAGTGCTATAGAAAAAAAGAAGACGTAGGAAAGCGGACCCATTGCGCCGTGAGCCACACGGGGACAGACGCTCAGATGATGATGAACTGGACAAAGATTATATTTGTTTAACAAGCTCAATTAACTAATTACCCATACACTTATTAGTCGTCAATATTTATGTGTCTAAAGTCTGAATGATGCCAACACGCAATATTATTGAAGATAGCGGAACGGACGTTATATCCAGTTATATTGAGAAACTAGATGACCCCCACAGCTTCGCCCGTGGAAATTTTTCGACCTCCCGTCGCACCTATTTAATCCCGTCGCTTATAAATTCTACAATGATGCATAAAAATTTGCCTGATTTGTCGACATTTAGGACCACAGTGTAGTAGCGTAATGATATATAGCCTTCCTCGATAAATGGGCTATCTGACTAATATAATTTTTCAAATCCAACCAGTAGTTCTTGAGATTAGCGCGTTCAACCAAACAGACAAACTCTTCAGCTTTATAATATTAGTTTAGATTTAATATTGAGGGTCATCTTTTAAAGTTATACTTTTGGCGCGTTAGGGAAAAATTATAAGAGTTAATTTTTACGATGCGCGTGCAGAACGTCACGAAAATCCGACACCATGAGGTTAGCTGATAAATGTTTCCATGACATCTTATAACTACATTCAAAGTAGTTTTCATTAATTTGATGTTTTTTTTTTCTTACAAATTTTACATTCTAGTTACAAACAAAGAGTTGTGGTATATGTGATGAAATCTTATTAGAATAAAGCAGTATAACTTCTAACGCATGTACATAAGTACACGCACACACACACTTATTATAGGACACTATCTGGCTGAAATTGCACTAATAACGTTGAGCTATGTGATACAGACAACAAACTTCTTAAATTTCTACATATATATAGTATATAAACAATTTTGAAAAGCAATTAGTATGATAACTTTTTCTAAATTTTAATTTTAAAGTGGAAAATCTTTTCCGTCACGCGCTGGACTCGAACCAGCGTCTTCTGGTTCCACGCACCAGACATGTTTACCAACTACACCACCGTGACCTGCTCGAAACTGACGAATTAATTCACGTCTTTACGTGTTACGGCGACGTTAAGAGGTGGAAAATTTCAATTTAGAAAAAGTTAGCATACTAATTGCTTTTCAAAAGTGTTTCTAATGTTTAGACAGGTGTAATCACAAATCGAATGATTACAGTTGCAATTCTATACATTCGTACTATGCAACTTTGCTAAGTGCCGGTCGATGGCGCCTTTAGAAGTAAAGAGGTGGATTAACATGTATTACATGTTGTAAGATAAGTGTCAGCGACAAAGCATCGTAAAAGAAGCACTACTGGCGATTCATAACGCAGTGCTAGTGTCAACTTTGCTTTACGGTAGCGAAACCTGGGTATGTCAGCAGATGCATAAAAGTAAATTGAATGCTGTGGAGATGCGATCACTTCGAAAATTGTGCGGCGTTATTTTGGCCGACCAAATACGTAACGAAGTGATAAGCAGTATGGCAGGTTTGAATGAAAGTGTCAGCGTTAAGCTGGAAAAGGGCGTGCTCCGTTGGTTTGGACACGTCCAACGAATGAGTGAGGAACGATTGACGAAGAATATATATTGTGCGAAAGTAGAGGGTAGAAGAAGTCAGGGTAGGCCGAGACCTACATATGAAGACCACGTGAGCAGATTGCTCAAAAACGGAAAGGTCAAAAATACTCGGATACCCAGACGTGCGTGTAGGAAGCGATTGATGAATCTTGAAGAAGCGAAAGAAGTATGCATGGATCGCGAAGCCTGGCGATCTGTCCTCTCTAACTACCCCGTCAGGGATACAGCGTGAAGATAGTTAGTTAGTTAAGATAAGTGTCAAAAACTCACCCGTGTTAAATAAATAGTCCTAGGCACTATGTGAATATTCATAAGGTAGTACACGATCCTACTCTGTATATGTCCTTCGTGTTTATGAACGACCACCTTCTCTCCAGTGTCATAAATCTTCATAAAACTGTACTCGGACTCCAGGTTTTCGTCTAGTGGTTCATATTTCTCTTTGTAGTGTTCTATCCGTAATAAGAAGTCATTGACAACGTTATCCGTATCATGTATGTTGGTGTAATCCGGACTGCTTACTTTAACCTCCTGTAAAGATATTAAAAAAAACATTAGGTATTTGTAGGCTTAGCAGTGGTTGTTCGCAGTGCTACCTTTCATATCAAATTTTGATTCTATACTATTCAAACATACCAACAAGATTGAAAATTCTATAATTCCTGCACCAAGAGGGCGCCAAAAGGTACTCGTTGAAAGCTTCCTAATAAGTTCAAATAAGGCATTATAAATTTTCTGAGTATGGGTATCGCGCAACCTGGAATTTGCTCCTGCATCAAGTAGATGCAGTAGCAAATTCCAGGTTAATTTGTGGAAATACTATCAAAATAACAGTATACCAAATTTCAGATCAATCAAACTTGTGGATTCATCACATAGGATTTTGTCTAATGAACATCAAAATTTATAGCTAAGAATCATCTCAAGCACATCAGCTTTCGAAAATTAAGTCAAAATTCAGTTCAGAAACTAAAATGGCACAGACAGACAGATGTTAAACTTATAACCAACTAACTATCACGCTATATCCCTGACGGGGTAGTCAGAGAGGATAGATCGCCAGGCTTCGCGATTCATGCATACTTCTTTCGCTTCTTGCAGATTCATCAATCGCTTCATACATGCACGTTTGGGTATCCGCGTTTTTTTGACTTTTCCGTTTTTGAGCAATCTGCTCACTTGGTCCTCATAGGTAAGTCTCGGCCTACCCTGACTCCTTCTACCCTCTACTTTCACACAATATATATTCTTCGTCAATCGTTCCTCACTCATTCGTTGGACGTGTCCTAACCAATGGAGCACGCCCTATTCCAGCTTAACGCTGAAACTTTCATTCAAACTTGCCATATTGCGTATACGTATAACCCCTTGATTTATTGAGGGTAAAAATTTCATCAATATTGACCTAGTCAAGTTAAAAATTGGCATGGTCAGCAACAAAAGTCGCTTAGCATAGCAGAACATTATTTACAAATCTAAACAAGATGAAAACATAGCGGCAGCATTTGTGTGGAACGTCTCGGATAATAAAGTTGTTTTTGTACCTTTTTTTTTGGCTTACGTTTTAATACCTCTATCAAAGATGAAAGCATACTCTAAACGGACAGAATAGATTGAACGATAATAAAGGAGGGGAGGAGGATCCCACCAGACACCCTCGATTCGTCAATCCTAACGCACAACGGTTAAGGATAACCTCTACTAACTGTAACGGAGGAATGACAAACCGAACTCCTTTAGGATAGGTAAAAGAAAACCTTACCCACCAGATTGTCAAAATTGTTGCAATACTCCCTTTACAAAGTGACACTTAGGTCCTTATTTCAGAACGTTTCTCAATACTCAATCGACCCTTGAGAGTAGATTTTATAAGGCGAAAACTAGCCTCAAGCGTTGATTGAGTATTGAGAAATGTTCAGGAATACGGACCTTAGTCGACAAGTCGACACGTGTTTCGCCTACACACGAGGCATTTTCAAGACTGCTCGACAGCAAAAGTATGTATATGTGTAGATTGATGTCCCTTACCATAATGTTCTGTTCAATAATCCTAGGGTCGTCACAAATAGACTCCACGAAGAACAATTTAAATCCCATCTTGTTTACAACAATGTCACGGATCATCCGCCGTCTGTCCAGTGTTGAATTTGTAGCGTCAAATACCTGTAATATTTAGAACGTCACTAGATTAGTTTTTATCAATCACATCAAAGGGGTGGTATGGGCATGTTATACGCCCACATTTCACGCATGTGAAGTTAGCCCCCCAATGTTCAGATAAAAATAAAATGAGTTCTAGTCGCCCCCCACAGAGTTCCGAAGTTCTTTATACTTTTTGGAGATAGTTCTATTGTTTACACAGCTCAAAAACGGTTTCAAAAATGATGAGGGGCCTTCCAAATTTGAATTTTTTGCGGACTTGTGCACAGTAAAGTATTAATCGGATCGAACAGTGTTATTAGGATAATGTATAGAACTCTTTGGGGGCGACTAGAACTTGCCAGAAATTGAAATTTTCTAAATTATTTATATTTCTCATTATTTATTTATGTCATAAAATGTATACGCATTTTTTTTTTTACAATAACGATTACTTATTATAATATTCTCGCATAAAGATTACAAGCCATACATATAGAATACCATAATGTTAACGAGTACATATTTTTATTTTTATATCTAAGCTTGAACTGTCTAAGATTGAAATGCCCACTGATTAAAAATGTCGATAGTCACTATACTGAAGTTCAAAATTTCAACATATATAGAATCACTACATATTATAAGTACCAGACTAACTTAAAAAAAACTCTTCTAAGGGGGTTTAGGAGATTAGATAACTGGGTTTAAAGGATTTAATACTAACAGCAACTTCACCGCCTTTAGCCAGCCACTCGCAGACGTCATGTAACGCGTCGAGGGCGCACTGCTGTCGTATCGCCATTGCCTCCTTGTTGTCCGCACGGAAGAACTCGTGCGAAGTGTAGGCGGTAGTAGCATGGCGTCTGTACTCGCCTAAGTTGAATACTGCCAAAAAGAACAAACCCTAAATAAAATAAAAAACCTTAACTAAAGATAATATTACTAACATGACTGCACCGATTCGGAACGCGATCCATCTGAGAACATCGGCAAGAAACTCAGGGTGTTTAGTCTTACTAGGATTACTGTCGTAACTATTTTTTAAAGCAAGCTTTACAATGATATAGCTTACACATCAGAATAACACATAGGCTACTTTTTATAACAAGAACAAGTTCCTGTGGAAACGGGAAAGGGAAAATTTTGCGGGGCCGCGGGCGTCATCAAGTAAAATAATATATTTGCCGGCGAATAAACATTCACTTAGGTTTATCAACCTCAATAACAAGACAGTACACACCTAAACGCCCGGATGGGCAAGCAATAAAATCTCAATTTGCTATTGACAAAACCATTTCAAGGCTACAGTCAGAGCAATTTATCAAACTAGAAGTGTGGTGTTGAATCGTTTTATATAACTAGCAACCCGGCCCGCATCCGCACGGGCGAAATGTAGATACATGTAGGTACTAGTTGACGCCCCCGGCTCCGCACGCGTGGTGAAGTTTTCCCGTTCCTGTTTTCCACAGGAACTTGTTCCCGAGGTAAAAAGTAGCCTATGTGTTATTCTGATGTGTGAGCTATATTATTATAAAGTTTCATCAAAATCCATTGACATGCTTTTTTTTTTACGCAGCGCCATCTAGCCCAATGTAAGCTAATATAAGCTTGTGTTATGGGATCTAGACGACTGATAAACATTAGATACTTATTTATTTCTAAATACATACATATTATACATAGGGAACACTCAAACGTATGCTCGGACTGCAGAATGCTCGGACTGCAGAGATAAAAAGCGTGTAACAACTGTCCTGGCTGCTGGATATTTTATAGGTATGTATCCTAGTCCCTTTCCTATCTCATCCTTTTTCCTACCCTCTAATCCTTTTCCTACCTTATCCTCTTCCCATCCTTTCTCCGCCAAGCTAAGGTTGCCGTGCCGATGAGCTGCGTGGCTAGGGGCGAGCCTAGTCGTAACGTGCCTGACTGCCCTGGGACCGGGCGACCCCAGAATAAGGCTAGCCTTACCTAGACAAGCGGGGCTCTGTCTAGGCGGACTTTGAATTTCCCTTGCCACTCGTGGGAACGCAAAGGATAATGAAAATTTAAATATCCGGAATGGCGGCGATATGGTTCGCAACTCGTCACGTCTCGTCTCCCATCGAGGCGGAAAGTGGGCTAGGGATAGCCACTTTGCTACATTGAATGTTAGAGGAGGAATGAAAGACAAAATTGATGAGGTATGCGAGATGATGCGAGCAAGACGACTTGATGTTTTGTGTGTGAATGAAACAAAGAGGAAAGGATGTAAAACCCTATACAGCCTACTGGTCAGGTGTAGCCACAACCAGTACAGCGAACCAGGATGTCGGTGTTCTACTGTCCGCGAGAATGAATGAATGTGTGACTGACTATGAATGTGTGAGCCCAAGACTCCTTTGGTTGAGGTTGAAGGTTGGACTTACCAGCATCTTTGTTTTGGGCGTTTATGCTCCGCAAGATGCGCGGTGGCGCCGATCTTCAAGAGACCAAAGTGAGAGACAGGCATTTTGGGACAGTGTGAGCGATATTCTGAGTAAATGCAAACGGAACGAGAGAATTGTAATGTTAGGTGATTTTAATGGTTGGGTTGGAGTGAAGCGTGATGGATATGAAAGTGTATTGGGCAAGTTTGGTGACGAACGAGTGAATGAAAATGGTGAGAGTTTGCTTGAAGTATGTTTGGAGAGGAATCTTGTGGTAACTAACACCATATTTAACCACAAACAGATTCATTTGTATACGAGACAAGAGGGAAACCAGAGAAGTATGATTGCTTTTGTGATTGTAGATGCAAGACGAAGAAAGAAAGTCTTAGACACCCGGGCATACCGCGGTGCCGGGATTGATACAGATCACTTCTTGGTTATCAGCCGAGTAAGAGGTCTGTTTCAACGGTGGCGGCATCGTGTGTGTGAACCTGTAAGTGTACTAGAGCGCATAAAAGTCGAAAATTTGCAAGAGATGAGCATAAAAGAAGGATTCGTGAGTAAATTAAGTAAGAAATTAAAAAATTTAGATGAAGTATGTAAGATTGAAGAATTATGGAAGACGTTTAAGGAAACTAAGTATATAGGAAAAAAAATAGTAGAAGTTGCGGTGGAGGTGTGTGGGGTAAATAAAAGAATCCAAGGATGTAAGGTGAAGAGAATGTGTGCAGAAGTCATGAAAGCATTGTCCGACAAGAAGAAGGCATGGTTGGACTGGCTGATTTCAAAGGTGAATCAAAGAATACAGAGGGCAACGGATGAGGATGTAAAGATGGCAAAGAATGAATATAAAAGGTATAAACGAGTTGCAAAAGAAGTTATAAAAAGAGAGAAAGAGAATGATAGGGATAAATTTAATAGTAGGTTATCTGATAATTTCCAGCAGAATATAAAATTCTTTTGGAAATCTATAAAATCTGTGAGGGGTCAACAAACATCATCGAAACTCAGTAATATCAGAAACCAGGATGGCAGTTTTCTAAAAGGAGAAGAATGTGTGCTAAAAAGATGGAAAGATTATTTTGAAAGCTTATATGAAAAAGAGGATATGGAAGCAGAAACGAGTTCTTGGGAAAGGAATGAACTAAGCAACGAAAGCATCATAAGTATGGAAGAAATTGTGGAAGCATTGAGAAGTATGAAATTGGGTAAGGCTGCTGGATTTGATACGATTTCTGTCGAGATGCTGAAAGCGGGACATGGCGTGGAAGCTTGCCAGCTGTACCGCCTTTTTAATTTTTGCTGGAGGAGTGGCAGCGTGCCAGGAGATTGGTGCAAGGCTGTCATCGTGCCGCTTTACAAAGTAAAAGGGTCACAGCAAGAGTGCAAAAACTACCGCGGCAAAAGCTTGCTCAGCATCGTCGGCAAATTGTATGCAAAAGTTTTGATAAAAAGAGTGATGAATGAACCTGAAGGGAAAATGTGGGATGTACAAGCAGGATTTATGAAAGAAAGAGGATGCACGGATCAGGTCTTTTCCTTACGATGCATAACCGAAAAATTTTTGGCGAAATGTCAAAAGATCTATTGCATATTTGTAGACTTGGAAAAGGCCTATGAGGTGAGACATGAACTATGGACGACACTGGCCAAGTATGGAGTAAGCAGTCACTTGATACGAGTACTGAAATCTCTCTATAGGGCTCCAGTGCTAGTGTCAGGATCAACGGAGCTTGCACAGACTTTTTTCACATTGAAAAAGGTGTGAGACAGGGTTGTGTAGCGTCACCGGCGCTGTTTAACCTATACATGGACAGTTGTTTGAAAGAACTGCAAGAGAGTGCGTATGGTTTAAAAATGAATGAACTGACTGTCAAATGCCTCCTATACGCTGATGACCAGGTAATACTGGCATCATCGGCGGAGGAGTTGCAGTTGATGGTTAACATTATGCATGATACGCTAAAAAGCAAAGGAATGAAAGTGAATGTAAATAAGACAAAAGTAATGGTTTTTGAAAGAAAGAAAAGTATGACGGATTGCTCGATTTTTGTGGAAGGAAAACGAGTGGAACAGGTGAAAGAATTTGTATATTTAGGTTCAAAATTTGTGAGAGATGGAAAGTGTGATTGTGACATTGAACAAAGAGTTTTGGCTGGAAATCAAGTGAATGGAGCCATGCACGCCTTTATGAGCAGTCAGAACGTGTCTGAGAAGGCAAGACTGGCTGTGCATAGAGGAGTACTTGTTCCTACACTCATGTATGGCAGTGATAGTTGGGTGTGGCAGAAGAAGCATAGAAGTAAAATTAATGCAGTGGAAATGAGAAGTCTGCGGAGTATAGCTGGAGTGAAATTGATGGACAAAGAAAGGAACAGTGTGATAAGGGAACATTGCGGTATGGTAGAAGAAGTAGTGACTAAGATAGAAAAAGGTATGATTAGATGGTTCGGACACGTGGAGAGGATGGATAAAAGTAGACTAACGAAAGAGATTTATCAGAAGAGAGTGAATGGGCAAACTGGTAAGGGGCGACCTCGACGTACATATGTCAATCAAATAAAAGACATTTTGGAAAAAGGTCAGGTCAAGAGCACCCTTAACTGGCGTGTGTGTATGAAAACACTTATGAAAGTGGAAGAAGCGAAAGTTGTATGCCAGGATCGTAGCAAGTGGAAAGCCATAGTCTCTGCCCACCCCGATGGGAGACAGGCGTGACGATATGTATGTATGTATATAACACTTTAACTCCGAAAGGAGCTTTTGTGGATCACACAAATATTTTTTCCGAAGCGGGAATCGAACCCTGGACCTCAGTCGCGGCAGTCGCATACACTACCACTGCGCCACCGAGGCAGACCAAATGTTCTATATGTGGAAACTATATTAATATCTGTTGAGTAGATTAAAAGATATAGGCAGCGACAGTGACTTTATTTTACAGATCGCAAGACAACCAGTAGATATATGTATCTGCCTTAGTAAGGAAGAACAGGGAAAGCCTGCCGGAGAGCACAGTTTAAAAAAAAAACAGGCGTTATTAGTACATAGGTATCATAATTCCAAAATCGCGCGTTCAATGCATTCCAAATTCAAAAATATTAAGACTTTCTTTCTCTTTTTTCTTAGACTTTCTCGATTTGAGGAATTAAAGGGTTGAAAAACGAAAAGTTTACAGTACTCGTAACAATATACATCTAGACTAGTTTGTACCCTCAGTCAAAATTTTATTTTAGCGGTAAAAATACTACAACTTACCTCTGGTGTTGATGCCGATCCAATTTAGGTACCGAGAGAGTTTCTTGGAGATGTAGGTCTTGCCACGCGCTGGCAGACCTACCATCGCAATCACATGTGGAATGTTCACATAATTGGAGCGTTCACCTGAGGACAATGATAAAATAAATTAGATAGTTGCCAAGAAGCTTTTCAAACAACTTATTTCGTGGCAAAATGGTAGGTTTGAAGTTCCTCCAAGATTGATTTATAAGATCGCTATTTCCTCACAATTTAACTAACAGGTTTGAGAAGTTGGGAATTTGGCAGGACAGACAGCATTTGCTTCAAAAATAGTCAAATCATAGCTATTCCTAGTATCCAATGAAAGTGAACCCAAGTCTTCACATTGAGATGTTGATTCCACCAGGACTAGCCTTGAGAGGACTCTAAGAGGATTTCTTGAGACTAATCCCGAGTAATACTTAATTAATATCAAAAATACGAAACTTTGTGTATATTACTTTACTGTTGAGGGATACACCTGGTGAGGGTAACAGTAAAAAATATTTATGAGATATGCAAATGTTCATATTTTTTCAAAATTCAAATATATATTTAAGGATGTTTATCAGGTGTCTTCCTCCCTAGCATAAACTTAAATTAGCTTTATTTGGGCTAGATGGTATAGTTGTATAAAAAGGTACCTAAAGAAAATATCCCATAATTCGATTCAATTATTTTCATTATACTTTATCATCCTTTTGCCATTGTCCCAATTTATTAAGCATTGACGCAGTATTTCTTCTTGTTGTTTGTCTATGTCTTTTTATATACAATTCTTACTATTTTTCTGTTTTCAACATACTCAATATGCTAACATAATCTATGTTTACATATTTAGTCAGCTGAAGGTTATCATTAGATAATGTTAAAGTTGCCTACAAAACATTGATTAATTAAATGTATACAATCAATCTAAAGGGTAAGAAATAGTAGGTCCATCATATTTCAAGATACAGTAAAGTGATGGGTGTATTTTTAATCTACTTTGTGGATTATCAAGCGCAATAATTTTTATACTAAGAAAGTATACGTGCCACCTGGTTGAAACTGGTATGTTGTGTACGGACCTTATCATAAAACAACAGTTTACATAATATCAGTTCTGTTTCGAAGGTAGCCAAAGGGACTACAGTGACACACAAAGAACTAATAACTAAACTGAGCACTACCGCGAAATTCTTGGTCAGCGGGAGTGGGCTCACTGTGGTAGTGTGTCCCTTTCTAAATAAGTGACCATGACCAAACACAACACAGGACAAATTGCTTGAACAATTGATTGAACCTACCTAATTCAATGTAAGTAAAAAAAAACCCAAAACCACATGGAATATGGGTCGAAAGTACTTTTGTTCCTGCTTTTATAATGGGTATCATCTGACCTACGGTTGGCACAATATGTGTACCTATTGTGTGGGTGCGCCATCTGTGTCTCCACTCATTACCGTTGTGGAGAAGCCATCGAAAATCTTGGACATCACAGACTTTCAAGCAGCAGAAGCGCAGGACTTATTATCAAAGACATTATTCTCCAATTTAAAACAGTCACTACATAAGTATCTTAATATTTGTATAATATTAATTATAATTAATAATACAGTTAATAAAAGTTATAAATGTAGGTAGGTGACTTGAAATTGGTAGGTATAAAATTCTGATTACATAATTATAACTTTATAAATGAGAATTACATTTTAAATTAATTACAACATGATTTTAATCTGTATCCCTGACGGGGAAGTCAGAGAGAACAGATAGTTTAGTTTTATAATTTGTACATAGAAAATGGTCTTATTTTATCTGTATAAAGATAATTTATAGTAGATTTATTCGGAATGCAACCTAGGGGACCAAGACAGTTTTTTTTATTGTGGTGTTTTAATTTTATTTTATTTCATTACCCCTGCACAGTCAAACAAAAAAAAATCATTCAAAATCTGAATGTAAAAAGTTGGTTCTCTGGAGTATTGTACCCTAAATAAGAGATCCTAGCATAACAATATCTAGGCAAAATTGGCCTGGACTTAATACTATATGAATTACCTTTGTAATAGTGACGAAAGCGAATGAACCAATTTGTAATTCTTTTGCGGAAATCATGAAACAATTATGTTGATACGAACCATCGCCAAAGAACTGCTTATTCAAGTACTTCCAACCTTCGGCACGGTTATCTTCTGATTCCATTTTATATTCTACGTGTAGTAGTGAAAGCGACACGTAATTTATTTTATTTTAAGTTCAATTATTACTCCGCAGGGTACTAACAACATCAACGTAAAACGTGAACTGTCACTGTCAATAAAACTGATGATTAACTGTCAGTCAACTTGTAGAATTGATTGACAGCCTTGACACGTCGAGCCCATAGACAAAAACCGGCTCAGTAACGTATTCTAGAATATTTATGACACAATTAACTAACGTATGCTACACTGTTTATTTTTTCTACTAAGATGGCAAATAACTATTCAGTTTCAGCAGTTTTCAAATGTGTTGTCAAGCATGGTTCTAGTATAACCACAACATCTCCTCTATTAGAAATCTGACACTTTGACGTAAGACCAGCATTTTCTGTTTGTACGTTATATTATAAAAATGACCATTCCAAGACAATTTCATGTATTTACAGAAATGCCATTTTCATTTTTATTTACAGGTATAGGTACCAGCCATTCCTACATTTTAAAATGGCATCCATTGACTTTCTTGCCAGATTCTTCTTCTTCAAGTGTAGGCTGCCCTTAGAACCGGCAACTATAATCGCTCTAATTTTGATATGATTTAAACACAACATTGATTTTGTTTTTTTGTTTGTAAAAATTCACGCTGTATCCCTGACGATAAGATAGTTAGTTAGTTCAAAATTCATTACTATATAATTGGTCAAATATCATGTTAATCAAACTAATGTATTACTGGCGTTTAGAAAAGAGTGGCCATGAGTTTTATTGCCAGGTTCTTCCTCAGGCTCTACCTATTGCTTTGCGAATCTGGCAGTAAATGTAAATGTAGAAGCAATATTCTTGACGTTCATAAGTGTTACTTTGGGACCTAAATGAATAAAGATTTATTATTATTACAACGACTAGGAATTTCCCGTTTAAAGCGTGAAGAAAAGTTACTAAACTGTTTAGTTCTAGGTATTATTTATTTATTCGGAAACTTAACAGCTATTTTACATTTTTCATGGGTAAATTCATATGTATAGACACTTAGCCAATAACAAAGTTTCACGACGTGATGAATCTCTATAATTATATAAGTAGGTACTAATATAAGTCCTATTTTTTTCCCTTCACGGCTGTAGAATTAATTAATTACAAAATACCTTGCAATTTGTTGTAAACCTTAAACATTCTATATTTGTGCATAAAGTGACAATATACATACCGAAATACAGCAATACAGAAAACACTTGAGAACAACAGCATTTATGTACTCATTCATTTCTATCCGCTGTCTGGCCAGACGATAATTTTTTACATATAAGTCCCCTAAATACATTTTTAAAGTGGAAGAAGATGTCAATGTCGTTAAAATTAGTGTTGAAGCACGAAGGTAATCGAGTAAGGACAGCATTTATTCCATAATTAGTTCTATATGAAAAAACATTAAATGGAGTGTCTCGTACGGGTTTTAGGTGCCTTTAAATCAATATTAGAAAGCAGGTCAATACAGTCAATACCAACGTTCATAATATCGTACAATAAAGTCATATCGAGCAATGTACGCCTGTTAGATAGTGACATTAATTTATAGTGATGGCAATCATCGTTATAAGACTTATGCCGCCTTCTGGCTTTGTAGTTCAACTGTCTTAGAAAACATTTTTGAAGTCTCTCAATTTTTATGATGTATACCGCGTATGTTGTACCGTATTATGTTACATAACATTGAAATCTCTTGCTAAAACTAGTGGCAATATACGATAAATATAAATTTCATGAACTGGCAATGAGGAGAAAGATAATATGCGCGCGTACCCCCCTCTTACTCCTACAGTAATATATGAAATGTAACCGTCTCTCTTTCTACCTTCAGTAAATTATATCTTCCTTCAAACCTCCGTTCGTCTCGCCCGATCACGTCGTAACGCTCTCATCATGCATTCACCAGCTAATTCACCAAGTGAAGCGTGCGTAAAGAAGTTTTATTACATAAAATAAATATTTTGGGACAATATTCACACAGCGCCATCTATCCCAAAGTAAGTTAATATCATTTTGTGGTACGGGATCTAGACAGTTGATAAACACACTTATATATTTCTAAATACATACATATTATACATAGGAAACACCCAAACTCCGAAACACACATTTGTAGATCACACAAATATTTGTAACGACTCGGGAATGTAACCCGGGATCTCAGCGTGGCAGTCGTATACACTGCCACTGCGCCACCGAGTCAAAGAGTATCATCAAGAACTAGATGACCCCCACAGCTTCGCCCCTGGAATATTTCTACCTCCCGTCGCACCTATTTAATCATGTCGCTTATGAATTCTACAATGATGCATAAAAAATTGGCCGATTTGTCGACATTTATGACTACTGCTCCGCTCCCCAGTGTAGTAGCGTAATGATATATAGCCTATAGCCTTCCTCGATAAATGGGCTATGTAACACAAAAATATTTTTTCACATCCGACCGGTAGTTCCTGAGATTAGCGCGTAAACCAAACAAACAAACTCTTCAGCTTTATAATATTAGTATAGATATTATGCATGTGCTAGATTATGATGTTTTAGCAAAAAATAATTACGTCAAAGTCACGGGTTATTATTGGGGTATTGGGGGCATTCAAACGATAACCTTAAAGTATCTACCTATATGTATAGGTAGATTACATGATTATTTGATCACAACTATATAATTTGAACTGTCTAAATTACAATGTTTTAATAAAGGATTTCTCAGTGGTTGCCCAGTCGGGTGCGAAGGGGTGACGATTCTAAGCTGGTATTGTGTTTTAGTGAAGAGTGATTTTCATCATGTGAACTAAACTAATGTAATTACTGGCGATTAGAATAGAGTTGTCATGAGTTTTATTGCCAGGTTTTATCTCAGGCTGTTATTGTAATTATAAAAGCAATAATCTTGACGTTCATAAGTGTTACTTTCTGGCCTAAAGGGTTTGATGGATTAGATAGAAGTACGTCAATGACAAGGATGTTAATGGTTTTGGGGCAGGTCAGATAATTAATCTAATAGTAACTGGATTATCTAATTAAAACCAAGGTTGATTTAGCACGACTCTCTGTGGGTAAAGCATTTCTAAATTCGAATGTACAAAATTGTATAAACTAACATTTACTTATTATGAAAACCACGTGACAAATAGCTCAAAACACGGAAAGGTCAATAGTATTCGGATACCCAGACGGGCATGTATAAAGCGATTAATGAAAATGCAGGCAGCCAAAACAGTATTACATGGATCGCAAAGGCCTGTCAATCTATCCTCTCTGTCATCAGCGATACAGCGTAAAGATATTTAGTAAGTTTTATATCCCAGGTTTACGTAAGTAACTCTATACTCCCACGCGTTCCCGAGATAAAAAGGTATTGGCAGACAAGTAGATGGATGGACAAATGTATAGGTACTACTAGTTGACGTCCGCGGCTCCGCACGCATGGTGAAATTTTCCCGTTCCTGTTTACCACAGGAACTTGTTCCCGGGATAAAAAGTGGCCAATGTGTTATTCTGATCTGTAAGCTATATAATTGTAAAGTTTTATCAAAATGCATGCAGTAGATGCGTGAAAGAGTAACAAACATCCATACTTACAAACTTTCGCGTTTATAATATTAGTAGGATAAGGGGGAAGCCTTACTAAGTTTGAGGTACAATATCGGTTTTGGATTTACACTTTTCGCTTTTCGCTTTGCCCTCGAACTCCTGGGAGGTGTTCCAGAACAAAGCGAAAATCCACGACAGAAAAATCGAAAATCGGACATACCATGGAGGAACAATCACGGAAAGTTCGTGTTCGGAAATGGTGACGCCAAAACGTTTCGCTCCATTTAGACTTAACGGGGATGGCAAGTGCATCTAGTTCATTGCTGAACACACAAAAGGAAACAGCAAGGTCTATTAAATACTTTTCAGAAAGAACTTTACAACTAAAGACTGTTTTATCTATGGACTTATCGGTAAAATTTTCGAAACACAACTAGTAATTTATTTTTGGTCTGTGGTCAATACAGTAATATTGTGATACATATTATTGTGGTACATTTTGTCAAGCTCGCGGCTCGTCTCGCAATTCGTTTCATGGCTCGTGCGAGACTGTAAATGGGGTATGAAGACTAGAAGATGAATGTGCCATTCCCATAATACCTACCTACTTTGCAAGCATATCGCCTCGTAAATTAGGGCGACACAAATAAACTCTAGTTAGGGATTATGGTAGAGTCACGTGGTTGTAATAATTACGTAATTCTCACTTCAAACGTGCTAACCATTGTGTTTACCGTGTTTACCAATAACAAGTAAACAAGTCGTAGACAGAAACAAATTGATACTACATTATTGATATGAAATGAAGCAACGAATTAAGACATTATACGCCTGTAAAATTTATGATGGCAACAAAGAAACCTTCACGTTTGTATTTTCAAACGTAGAATCATTATTGACAGGCGCTATTTAAGTGAACAACTGCCTCTGTGGCGCGGTGGGAGTGCATCCGACTGCTACGCAAGAGGTTGTGGGTTCGATTCCCACCCAGGATTAAACTTTGTGTGATGAGCACGATGGTTTATTCTGTGTCTGGGTGTTATTTATCTAAAATATGTATGTATTTAGAAATATATAAGTATGTTTATCATTTATCTGGTTACCATAGTACAAGCTCTGCTTAGTGTGGAATCAGATGGCGTTGTGTGAGTTGTCCCAACAATATTTATATTATAATATATTAACTTAAATTGCGCCTTTTTATGAAAAGCATTATCTAAGATGAAAAGTCACAATGATATTATTTATATGTAGAACTAGCTGTCCTGCCCGGCTTCGCCCGTGACATGAAGCAACGAGAATAGATCTCTTTTTAAGTGCCTGACAGAATCTACTTAATAATCTGAATATTTCTTTAATGTTATTTATTTCATACATGTTTAATTTATAGCAAACTACCCTATTGTATTTACACCCAGTAGTTCGTCAACAGACACATACGTGCATTATTTTCGTTGCATGAATGAATGGTAATGTAATGCATGGGCGGGGCGAGCTAATTTGGTCCGATCGCTGGTTTGGTCTGCGTTATCCTTGACATTGTGTAAACATGTCTACCGAGTATACAGGTTAATAATAATTATATTATATAGTTCTCGTTTTGCGTTCGAACTGAGGTGTGCTCATGACACGGTTCAGCCTACGATTCAACCATGTTGGTACGGATATTCCTTGGCAGTTACGAATAGTACGAAAAAGGTATAAATTTGGAAATATATATTTTATTAGTAACAAATTAAAGACAAGGAGTACCCAAATTTAATTTTAGGGCCGTCGTCTTTCCGATACTGACAGTGGCCTCATTCTCATTCATTTTGTCGTTTGCCATATTATTATGGACTATGGGCCGTATTTTAGAACTGTACTCAATACCTAAGAAACGCTTGAGGCTAGTTTTTGCCTTAAAATACTACTCTCAAGTGTTTCTTGAGTATTTAGTAACGTTCTAAATACGGCCCTATGTCACTTGGACAAATTTATCATAAAAAAATAAACAAGCCATTCTGTTGGACGAACGAGATTATAGCATACCAAAGCTTAAACATAGTATCCAAGTAAAAAAAAATGTACCTGAGCTATACAGTAAACATTTTTGAAGTTAACAGGTATTAATGCTAAAATGCTTAAAATGTTATCCTATTACAGACAAAAACAAATAAATAAACTAAACAACAAACCGTTTCACCGCCAGCCAAAGATGACATTTAGTAATAAAAAAAAAAAAAGCCATTTCATCGCCTGCAAAAGACGATATTGGTGATAAGCTTCTGTTGACACGTTCCTGGACTCTTGTTACAAAATATAGACACTTGAAGCGTTATCATGATTGTGATCAATTTAAGTGATATGAGCAATCGATGCGTATAAAACCTTGTACCAGCCTTGTGTGTATTGACTGATAATCAAGACTAATGTATTACAGAAGAATCCGTATTAATTTAAACCTTGGTTACTGTCATTAGTCACAATAGAAGTATCGTGATGTAGTATTTGAGGTATAACATGTTTTAAAGGGTAATTTTTGTGTTTGATGTTTTTAAAATGATCCGATTTTCTAATTGTTGTTACTTTATTCGTCCAAAGTACAGGCAAAGGTATTTAAACCATACATTCGATTCAATAAATCTTGTTATGCACTGTAAATTTGAAAAGCTGAGTTTGCACTGGTAAATTCTGGCTGTATTGGGTTCGTGGTTCTACATTATGTCTTTAATAAATTCGGACTTAGGTATTCTTTACCACGTTATATGTCTGTGTTCTTTACGCATAATTGTTTATATTTTGATTTTTTCTTTTTTATGTGGACCAGAATGACATTTGGAGTGTTGCCGCTTTATCGTAATAGAAAATTAATAGGTAATTAGTTTATTAGTTTGAAATTGTGTTTATGCAATTTCAAGGAGTATTGAATGAGAATTTTTAGAATATAATAAATGTAATACTGTTTCAATACACCCTTAGTCCTTAGAGCTTGCTTGTGCTAGAGGCGCACGCACCAACGTTGCGTAAATGTATATGATGTGCGAGTTGAAAGTGTTGAAACAGAGGTCTTGATCACTATTTATTAAAATAATTAACATAAATGAAATAAAAATACTATAACAGTAGCAACATGTCAATGTGATTGTCGATTGTAAAAGTTGTCTAAACATGTTATAGTGAAAGACAGTGAAATGCTATTTTACATCTTGCCGCGCAAATTCCTCTGAAACCTTCATTAACGCTTCTACCACGTTTATGGGAACTTTAAACAAACCTATACATTAATATGCGGCTATCTACAATACTTTTTTTGAATGAAGATATTTCATATTATCTACTAGGAAATGGTCACATGTAACCCATAATGGAAGATCGATTATATTATCGATTGATCGATCGATTGTTTTTATGTCGTTACCGTGCATAGCCAGAATTACAAATAAAAATAGAGTTGCGCGGCACCTCCATTATTTCGGTGGGACGGAGACCTTGGAGAGCAAGGAACATCAAGAAAATGGCAGTTATCGTAACTGTCCACACAGTCCGACATAACATCCGGTGAATGAGAAAAAATATGAATAATAGACGTAAGAATCTACACCTATGAACATAACACATCTTCCATCTTTCTTCACACTGTATCCCTGACGAGGTAGTCAGATAGGACAGGTTTCACGATTCATGCTTGCTTCTTTCGCTTCCTACAGATTTATTAATCGCTTCATACATGCACATCTGAAAATCAGCGCTGTCTAAATTGTTAGTGCAGCTTGAGCTGAGATGACGACCTTTTCGGACGCGCACATTTTTTGTAAGCTCTATGATTTGTATTTGCCTGTCTGTACTACAAATTTGTGCGTGTCGAATAAATAACTCATTCATTCATTCATCTGGGTATCACAGTACTTTTGATTTTTTAGTTTTTAAGCAACCTGCTCGCTACTGACGTGGTCTTCGTATTTAATTCTCGGTCAAACCTGACACCTTATATATCTATATTCGCACAATAGTTATAACACTACTGTAGTGTCCCATTGTCCATTGTACCTGTTTATATTTATCGATATTTTCACCAATTTTCGGTGTTCTACGTTTAATATGCTCCTCATCCTTAATTAAATACTATCTTGTATAGGTTTATGTGAAACCTTCACTGATCTCATATAATCTTAATAATGTGTACTTTATAGCTAGAAGGACCGCTATTATTAAGGTGAACTCTGAATAGATCTACCTCATGCCATTACTATTTTCTCTATTAATGTATATACCTACCTACTTAAAAAGTAAAAAACCGTGAGTGCATGTATTGCAATGATCTCCATTTCAACAAGTATCTACGCCTGCCAATTATCAGTTCTCATGTCACCAAATATCTATGACGCAAATACCGACATATTTCACTTGTTTTCTTCGAAAATGTTTATAATTTTGTTGGAAATTCTTCGGATCCAAATGCTACAATAATACCTCGTTAGAAAATTTTCGTATTCATAACTAAACTTATTTAAGTGTAGTACCTAACTATCTAATTGCGCTCTACCTAGAAGCGTCGATAGCACCGCTTGTTCAATGTTCTGTAAACTATCACTGTGTTAGCTTTCTTCGATTCGGTCAGCCGATTTGGGTGGGTGTCCACTTGCCATGTTGGTTGTTATGTCAAGTTGAAGGCCTTATGGGCAATTTTAACGAGCAATGCTAAATGCTAATGCTAGAAATGAAAATTTTAACTAGAAATTTAAATAATGCTTTATATTTTCAATAACAGGAGCCACAGCCTGCGCCTGTATCAGTATCTTTTACGTGGGACGAAATACAACTGTTAAAATCTCTGCTTACATACCTTTTCGGGGAAAAAGATGCATAAGCCTTTGTTTACCCAGATACCATGTTACTTAGCCGGTAGCAATGACTTCGCGTGCTTTTCAAAGGTAGGCAACGTTGGTAAATGGAAATACCAGGTTACTCGGAAAATCGGATGGGAATGGGCTTACCACATGTTACTTATGTATGGAAGAAAATGCATACCGTGAAATGTGCGTATAGTACGCCACTGCCTACCCGTTCGGGGGTTAAGACATGACTGATAAGTAAGTATATAAATATATAAGTATATAATTATAGTAAATAAGTATATAATAATAATTAAATAAAGATAAAATATGTGATGAAACAGCATTTGAACCTGTACTTACCTACTACCTTTACCTGCCTAAACCTAGGTTCATCTTACTCACGATACCTAAAAAATAACTAGATTACAAAACAATTGATTCTTCCACAAATACAAGCAATTGATACAAGCGACAATTACAATACTTTGATTGTTTTTCACAAGAGGTCAACGTTCCCGCAGCATGAGTCCTCACGCGAGTTGATAAGGATGTCTGGTATTTGTTGCAAAATGATCAATACATTTATTAGGTACAGTTATTTGGGTTTTACGATCGCTTGCACATTTACAGTACAATGACCTAACGGACATTTTTGATTTTCGGTTAATAAATTTGTTACAGTTAGATTTTAGCTTCACACAGATACACGTCAGAGGAAACGATACTTTCTGTATTAGGAATAACTACAAAATTATAGTAAATCCTTCCCTGTGCTTCCTTAATTTTCTTGTATTTTTCGATAAGGGATTCCCACTACTGGCAGACAATTCAGTTCTGCCATATTTAGAAGAACGGTAATGGACCGCCTGCAATAGGAGTTAAACTATTGTAAAATGTGCTAACTACGAAATGGGCTATCGGGTCGGGGGTTAAAAGGACTGGGTGACTTGAAGTAGGGATAAAGACAGCGTCTGCCATTTTAATATCATGTTATCAAAATACTGGCAGACGGTGACTCGCCATCTCACAATCACAAGATAAGCCCTTAGTCGTCGTCAAAGGCTTTATATTATACTAGTTGACGCCCGCGGCTTCGCCCGCGTAGAGAAAGTTTCCCGTTCCCGTCTCCCACAGGAACATGTTCCCGGGATAAAAAATAGCCTATGTGATATTCTGATGTATAAGCTATATTAATGTAAAGTTTCATTAAAATCCATTCAGTAGTTTTTACGTGAAAGAGTAACAAACATCCATACAAACTTTTACATTTATCATATTATTAAGATGCCGGTTAGGCGACTGGCGGTAAACGCGATTGTACTCGTATGTATTAAGTTAATCTTACTTATTAAGTTATAGCAATGAAAATATTTTTCAGCGGGATTTTATTTGTTTTGTATCTTCAAATTTACTGCAAAGTTTATTTGATCAAAGAAGCAGTGCGACTGTACCCCGCATACAAATTATCCTGACTTCTTTTCTCACATAATGTTCTGTAGTTACTTACAGTGCAGAAAACGCACAGAAAATTTATTAATATTACGAACATAAAATCACCACAGCAAAATTTTGTTTTAAAAAACGAGACAAACGGATGTTAGCATCTTAATAACTAAATCACATAGAATACGAATATTTATGGGTATTTTTTCCCGTAAATGGTGGTGAGCCTATTACCGTGTTGAATTAGACAGACTGGCAAACATTAGATCGACTATATTTCTCCTCGCGATAACTGATTTAAAAGTAAATTCACTTCGAACACCACCCGTTACCGACAGAATACCCAACACTAGCAAAGTACATAAATATATGTAGGTACTGTGACACTAGTGTGTTTCTCAGTATACTTAATAGAAATGTAGGAACTCTGTGAATGTGCTACAGTATTCGTTCAGAAACCTGCAAAGTACATTGTATGATACGAAGCCATGTTTATTTGCTGTCCGTAACCTATTGTTATACAATAGCTGCCTGTTTACAACAATGTTATAAGTAAATTTTTTCAAGCAATTATTTTGCTAATTTTTTTCATAAATTTTTAATAATGTGGAAATAGACAATTCGATTCGAGACGGGGATTGAACCCGTGACCTTTGCCTAACCAGGGCAATGTTCTAGCCACCTGAACTACCTAAACCGTATCGAATCAAGTTGAAATTCTCCACCATATTTTAACCGTCATTTTAAGAGTATGACCAGAGTCATCTATCGAGCTAATGAACAATCCTGTCTTTTTCCACTTTATTAAAAATTTTATGTTATAACATGTATTGACTAGCATGCCTACCTGAATGTTTTGCTTAAATACTCGTATTAATCGCTTCTCACTGAAGTGAACGCCTTCGTTTCTTGTTCTCCTATTTAGGTTTGTTGAATCTGGTGTTGTATTCAGTATCAGTCAGTTGATTTTTTACTGATGGTAAAGGGTCAATAAGCCGGTCAATCGAACAACGGATAAAATAAAAAATTGTGGTACGGTAACCTAGCTATAGGAGAACTTCTTTGTTTATAAGTTTTCTAAACTCTAAAGTTTAGAAAAGTCGTATAATACGGCTCAGTCTGTACGTCCGTCCGTCTGTACGCATCTATTTATCAGGAAAATCTGTGGCGCGGTGGGAGTGGAGAGGTCGTCGGTTCGATTCCCACCAACGATAAAACTTTGTGTGATGAGCACGATGGTTTATTCCGTGTCTGGGTGTTATTTATCTATAATATGTACCTATGTATTTAAAAATATATAAGTATGTTTATAAGTTATCTGGTTACCATAATACAAGCTCCGCTTAGTTTGGAATCAGATGGCGTTGTGTAAGTTGTCCCAACGATATAACCATAAGAGATAGATACTCGTACAAACGGTTGGATTCAGTACACCATGAATACGTGCATAGGCTATTTTAAAGTTTCTAGCACTTGCGGTGTTACTTGTTTTTTTTATATCACTGAGGGGGCAGACAAGCATATTATGTTTGTTAGCCGGTAATTGATTACTACCTACCTACTTGCTATGTTTGTTAACACGAGTATCGGGTTGGTTTGTATTGAGCAAACAGTTGTGACTTACTTACTAAAGACTATAATTAATAGTTAGTAGGTACGTTTAAATACTTATTAAAATAATAGCTACCACAGATTAGAGTGTTATTAGTATGGTTGTTTGTTTATATTACCACTAGCTGTCCTGCCCGGCTTCGCCCGTGACATACTTCGAACCCCGTGGCACTAACCATTTAATCTCGTTGTTTATTAATTTCACATTCACAATAATGTATGAACATTTTCCAAATTCATTGATTACTTCACCGCTCTCCAGTACCTATACCTACCTACGCCCGCACGGGGCGGTCGAATTATGGTTACACGAACTTAATTTATTTGCGCTTTATTTTGAATCTGCGATAACCCGTAAGATATTCATTTAATTTGCAAGGTGCAAAGGGACAAAATAATCTTCATGAAATGCTGAAGCCAACTAACGTAGTAAAAAAATACAGGTATTAACGCGACCATGCTAATTTACCTTAATTTACATGCTAATTTAGCTCTAGCTATTTAAGGTAAATTAGCATGGTCGCGTTAATACCTGTATTTTACACTTATTTTAATCATGGAACGCGAAAGTTTATAATTTAGTATGATAAGAATTAATAGCATATTTGTGTAAATAACCTTCAAAAAACCACTTTATAATTAATGGTTTTTTAAAGTATTAAAATGGATATAGTATGTTACTCTTATGAGATAGACATATATCGTCGCGGACTTTTTTGTAGACCTACATTAGATACACAATTGCACAATACATTATTTTATTATATCTCAAAGGGTTTGGGCAGCGTTTTTGTTGAAAGCTCCCAGACGGCTTATTTTTCCGACATCCCCAACAAATATCGTTATAGTTTGGTCAATGCATACAAAAACTTAACAAATTATACATAAATACCTTCTATAAGAATCACAATAACTTTAAAAAAAAAACCGCATCGTAATTCGTTTCGTAGCTTTAAAGATCTAAGCATACATAGGGACAGAGCAAAGACAAAAGCGACTTTGTTTTATAATATGTAGTGATTTATTACTCACTAACTAATACTACGCCGCTTTAATTGCGACTTACCTACTTCAATTCAAAGTTCAAACATTATTTTACTACACTTTCAAATAAGAGTATTCAAGAATCCTCACAGATCTCACTTGCTGTACAAGAGATTTTTTTAAAGTCATTTTAATACAACCATTTTGCCCAAATTAAGTTATCTTATGGGATCTAGACAATTGATAAATATATTTATGCATATTTCTAAATATATACATAAATGTAATACCTAACACTAAAACTTCGAAATAAATATTTGCGGATTACAAGACGAAATAAATTTCCGACCACGGATTTGAAACCGAGACCTCTCTATTTGTATAATCAGGATTATTGTTTGTGTGACTAGATTAACTTAGCAGCCAAATAGATGTGGAGTCTGGGTTTCAGTTCCAGGTACGGATTATAAGCAACTGGGAATACACTACGATGAAGAGAGACAACATAGGATCCAATTCCCAGAGAGTATAATTAGGAAAAAAACTCAAATTAAAGAACTCTTGACTTAGAACGTAGTAAAAGTAGGGTCAAAATATCTATACCTACGTAAAATATAAAGCTGTAGAATTTGTTTTTTGGTTGAACGCGCTAAAGTTGATATCGGTTCATTTTACGTTCATTTTCGACTTTCATTCAGCATCTTTCACTCGGAATGAAACGTCTGAACACAAAGTGAAACAAGTCCCGAAGAAAAGTGAAACAATCACTCGAGTGAACGTTCATCCGAGTGAACCGTCTGATATCAACTGAATCAGAACTTACTGGTCGGATTTAAAAAAAATAATGTAATTTTTTTTATCCCCGTGCCATCACTTGGTGGAACTTGCTAAACATTTTAAATAACCCCACTTGTACTGTTCCACAATATTTACTTCATAAACCTATCCGGTTTTAAAATAGACAAATAAAGAACACAATATAAAAAAAGGTACACGATATGGGTGGCCATAATGTGTACCTTTAAGAATGGCGTGCGGCGAAACCGATAAGGTTTATGAAGTAAATGTTGTGGAACAGTACAGATGGTGTTATTTTAAATTTTTTATGTTGTATAGCCCATTTATCGAAGCTACTTGTATAGGCTATATATTATCACGTTACGATAGAGAGCGGAGCAGTAATCATAAATGTCGACAAATCGGTCAAATTTTATTGCATTATTGCAGAATTTATTAGTGACGGGATTAAATAGGTGCGACTGGAATACTGAAGCCAAACAGTCTTGATAATGCCTCGTGTGTAGGCGAGACACGTGTCGACATCGTACGACATTCTAAAAAAGCGGAATATTGCAAAAATAACATTTAAAAACAAAATAATTATAGTATTTTAATACGAAGTATGTCACAAGCGAAGCCGTGGGGGTCACTTAGTTGTGAATAAACAGCCGCTTTGTTTATCTGACTTTAAGTATTTACCTAGTTATAGCAGTGTACATTTTTGAGTGACGTCAGTGGTGATCGTGATAAACTATTTACAAGCGGTTTGTCATAAATTACCTATTACATAATAGATATTTATGTATGTTATATGTCGGAGATTAAGATTGTATTTTATATTTAGCTAGCCAAACTGACGTTGCTCGGATAATCTTTCTATATAATTGCACTAAAATATTATAAAAACATTATTAAATATTATATGCATTTTCCAACATTTTTTATTTCTTTACATAATTATAAAGACCATGTGAGAAGATTGCTCAAAAACGGATAGGTGCGTCATATTATATACCTATAGCCTTTCTGGAAGCGAATGCCCTTGCGTCAATATTTAAATGGCGCAAGGAGGTGCAGGAGCTAGGCCATAGGCTCAGCGGTCCCAGCTCCGACAGGAACTCATGGAGACATGGAAGGTACGACTTGAGCAACCAAGGTGGGGAAACGCCACCATCGGTCATGGATGAGAGGTTGGAGACGAGCCATGACAACCTCTCCTACAGGTTGTCACAGATACTTACCGGGCACAGGTGCTTCGGTAAGTATCTGTGGCGTATACACCGAGAGACCACAGCCGAGTGCCAGCACTGCATAGAACGCAGCGAGGATACAGAGCTCCACACATTAGTGGAGTGCTCAGTGTGGGCGCACTAGCACCAAAACCTTGTGGCAAGTCTGGGCGTGGGCATTCTCTCGTTGGGAACCATGGTCTCCAGTGGGAGCAAATGGGACGCCGCTGCATCTTTCTGCGAGCAGTCATGCTCGCGAAAGAGGTGGCGGAGAGGGAACGGGAAAAGACTCTCCCTACCGAGTTCCGCAGTCTCCGGCGACAACGCCGCCGACTTGTCTTCACCCAAGACTACCGGCCTCCATGACCGGGGTCCTGAGGGCGGCGGGGGGCCTGCTCGCCGTCCTTACAGATACAGGAACCATGAACACGCCCCATGAAGCTGGATAGTACCCGAACCAACCCCAAAGAAGCGGGGTAACACCCTCAACCCTTAGGTGAGGCCGCGGTGGTAGCTAAAGTCTGCCTGGAATTCTAGGATATCTTACCGAGAAGTTACCCTGGGCGTCCCGGCAATAGATAGCTAGGCAGGGACCGTGTGGTTTTAGCCGTTTCGGGTCCGGCATGACATCCGAGGCCTATAGCCTTTTTCGATGAATGATGAGTAACTATCCGATACAAAATTATATTTTTCAATTCGAATCAGTAGTTCCTGAGATTAGCACGTTCAACCTAACATACAAACTCTTCAGCTTTATATATGAGTAAATATGAATAATGACTGTTTGTCACAGATTGTTCTTGCATATTTGGTTTGGAGTGCCTCATCCCGTTCCGACGATTATACCTAGTCAGGTCATAAATTCTGTCACATGTTTAATATAAAATAATTGAAACAAGTTTATTAATTATGTAACCATTTATATACCAAAATGAACTTAACAAAACATAGATTCTTATTACAATAAAGTTTATTCAAAATGACCTCCGTGATTTTGAATACAGGCCTTCAATCTGCGCGGCCAGTAGTCTATCGCAGCACGAACGAGGTCCATGTCAATATCGCCGGCTGCCTTAATCAAGGATGTCTTGAGTGACTCCAAATTGGGATGAGGCTTTGAGCACGCCTTTTCCTCCAAGTGTTGCCATATCTTGTAATCTAACGGACTCAAATCTGGACTGGAGGAGGGCCAGTCTTCGCGCCGGATGACGTCGATTTCACGCGCCGCCAGCCAGTCTTGTGTGCTCTTCGCTCTATGAGCTGGCGCCGAATCTTGTTGGAATACCCAGTGCCTGTTATTGAACATGGTATGAGAAACAGGTTCCACAAGGTTCGTCAGGACTGTATTTTGATACACAACTGCATTCGTTTTTACACCTTTCTCACAAAAATGTACCTCTGTTAAGCCCCAATAAGACACTCCCAACCATACCATGAGCGAGGGTGGAAAATGACCTCGTTGGACACGTGGAATACGGTTGCTCGCTTCTTCACTACTGTGTGCGTACACCTTATCATTTTGTTTGTTGTAGCTCCCTTTACGGTAAATTTTTTTTAAAATAAAATAAAATAAATATCCATCACGCCTTATACCCGAAGGGGTGGCAGAAGCATATTATATGCTCTCTTTTCACCGTGTGGATTCCTGTCCCACGTAATAGGTGGTGAGCCCATTGCCGTGTTGAAATAGACAGACGCAGGTTGTGGCTACCTACTGGTGAAATTTTCAAGCCGCCCATAAGGCCTTCAACCAGGCTTAACGACTGCCATTTTACTGGCAACCGGGACCAACGGCTTAACGTGCCTTCCGAAGCACGGAAACGCTCGCAAATGTAAATGCCATAGTGAAACTTGCGTAACTCTGTGATCGTTTACAGAACACTGAGACCGCGCGAACTTTCGAATTGCCACAACCGGTCACCCATCTTAGAACTGTTTACAGAAAACACTGATGAACCTTACGAGGAATTATTTTGTCAATAAAAGTATGTACCTTTACTTTTTTTCATAAAATGCGATTGCAATAAATCATATTTTATTTCTATCTTTTTCTTTCCTATTATTATTAATCATTAATCTTATACTTGAAGGGTTAGTATTTGTTTTTCCTGTTTATTGTTTATGGCATGGCTACTTAGGCCTTTGTGCCATGGATCGAAATGTAACTATAGTGAACCACAGAATAAATAATAGTGTGTACCTACGTACCTACCTATTGTAGGCACCGAACTAAAGACGTTAAACATTCGTATTTTTTGGATTTGTTTAAACAATAACTACTAGCAAATTATAATGCATAATCATATTAACCCAATCAGCAATGTTTAATTTAATGTGTACAGAGCGGGTTCCGCTGAATTTACGTTTAAAATTAAATCGTACCGTAGCCAAAAATGACTCATTCGATATTCAAATATGTAAATGTCACATCAACATAATACATGGACAATGGACTTTAATGTGATCATAGAATGCGCATTTTGTTTGTTGTAGCAACATAATTTGTTTACACGGTTATCTGGTAACCACAGAATACACACAGTCGCGTGTTTATCACGCGGCCACAACGTGGTGGATTACATTTTTCATTGCATTATCAAGTCGGCTCACAAGCTGCGCAGATGGATAACTCTACAAAACACTCAGCGTATATTTATAAGCAACCTAGTTTTTTTTTAATGACATTAACACTATTTCCGCGTACAGAGAGAACAAATATAAGTAAATAATTTTATAAGATTGCTGAAGTACATTTTAGTTATTTGTTGTAATAGCATAGCTTGGCATTGACTCATAATGGTAGGTAATATTCTCTAGGCCAAGGACGCAGTGTTGAGCCAAAGGCCGTTTCACGTATTTTTATATTCCTCTTCAAAGTTATTGACAATCTATGATTAGTATTTTTAAAATTCTAATTTAAGGAATAAGGAGGAGATACCAAACATAGACTTAGAATTTTTACTTCGGGTCTACCGATTGGGAGCTTAGACGAATCAAAGAAGATTTGACAACATCTTTATATTGGGATTAATCCCAGAATCCCACACTCACGTGCTGACATTCCTTCTTATTTAACTCCTGTACATTACGATCAGTGACCTAGAACATGACACTCTACAATATCCTAGAACAAACAAAATACACAAGTTTTTTTTAAATATCATCATGTTTACCTTTAGCTGTACCACTGGTTTTCAAATGTATTCCATAGACCTAGACCATAATCATTTCGGTTCTAGTATTGGTGTAGGTGCGACGACAATTCTGTATGTCTCTATATTTAGCGTAGAGATCACTGCCAAGCGGAAGAATGGGTCGCAGTTTTATTGTGATATTTGTCTGATACTATTATTAATTAACTACGTACGTGCCTAGTTTATGATATAACTGTGATAATAAATCTTGGTAACTGCAGTGACACATAAAGTAATACATTCATACATACATATTGTCACGCCTGTATCCCCGAAGGGGTAGGCAGAGGCATACTACACGCCCACATTTCACCGTATGCATTTTGTCCCACGTAACAGGTGGTGAGCCCATTGCCGTGTTTCAATAACTAAAGATATAAAATTCAGTACAACCAAAGATACAAAAAAAGTATATATTATTACGATTCAGAATATTCTGATTTTCGTACTGAGGCACAAAATAATTTATAGTAGCTGAGGTGACCATCATGCCTAAATCGTATGCATCAGAAGTCATATCATAATAAATCGTCATAAGTCATATGTATCTTAAGTTCAGCAAAACGCGAACGGGTGGATCACTTCGTATTGACTAAGTACCTAACTCTAGACCCATACAAAGTCTCTTTGAACTTGGGACTTCCGAGTTTCGTGGCTTGCTTATAGTGGCGGCTTATATTGCTCAGGTATAGAGTAGGTACCTATGTATTCTAAAACAATTTATTTTTAAAAGCCAACTTATAATCTGTAAGACAACCAAGATGGTTGACATAGCACGCAGAGTAAGCACGTTAAGGTGTCAATAGATTTTTTTAAAATAAATAAATATTGCAGGACATTTATTTTTACACAGCGCCAGCGCCGTGTAGCCCATAGTAAGCTAGTATAAGCTTATGTTATGGGATCTAGACAACTGATATACATACTTATATATTTCTAAATACATACATAGGAAACACCCAAACTCCGAAACAAACATTTTGTAGATCACACAAATATTTTTTCCGATCCGGGAATCGAATCCGGGACCTCCGTCGCCTCAATCCCAATCGCCACCGAGGCAGTCAAATAATATCCGCGTATTATATCTGCGGAAGATCCAAGTACCGATGAAGCAGATGAGTTTTGAGGGTTATAATCTCTTAAAGCAATATTTAAATATTACAGGTGTGAATCACAGGCGCACACGGGTGGTGTTAGAAACTGTGTAACTTTTCTTTTACATGCACTTACGTCTGTATTCTTGTGTGTGAAGATTTTCTCTTTTTTTTTAAATACTCACACGTGCTGTGACATGTCGTCAGCATGTGATATTGACGTCAGCAAGTGTCAATAAGGTGTCAGTTATTACAATCCTTCATAGAAGATTTATTTATTTATTTATTATTCATAGAAGAGAGGATCGTGTCTGAAGTCCGAACACATTGTCCTGAACTCGTGACAGAATCTGTGTCGATCTTTCAATGTTTAGAAAAAAAAAACTATACATTATCTGTATTATTTAACAACTGATTGCATTATCTGTCAAAAGATTTGAATCGCCTGGGAAATGAGACCCAGGGTATGAAATCGTCTGTCGAGAATCCTGGGACATCCTTCCGAGAAGTTACCCGGGGTTCCCGGCGATAGGTAGGGACCGTGTGGTTTTAGTCGTTTTGAGTTCGGCATTTTTTTTTTGGTGTACATTGCCGTGTGGATTTCCACATGAAAAAAAAAGGTGTGAAATCGTAATGGGGCTACCCGTTGCATCATCGCACGCGCAGGCGAACCACCGTAGTCATTCACGTGACTCTAAGTCCTACCTAAAGTCGATCTACTTCCCCCGTAGCAGAGTACGGCAAAAGAAAAATGATATATCCATAAAAATCGTAAAAGCTTTTTAGGGATAGTCCTGGGGATAAAACCGCAGCTTCACATAATGTTTTTTCTGTTTTGGGTTATTACAGAAATTAAAAATCAAAAGAACGCATATTAAAAAAAATAGTACGTTGTATATGTTTTTATTATTTTTTCGAGTTATACAGAAGGCAAACGTAAAAGGTGTTTGGTGTTAATATGAATCTGAGTCCTTCATACAAATGAATTTGAATACAAACGAATAAGTAACTAATCATTATTATTATGTAAAACGTATAAAACAATGGAAAAAGAAATAGCGATTAAGTCTAACTACTAACTTGAGTGAGATTACACATACAAAATAGAAGATAGGTACGTATATTTTTAAACCAATAAGGCCCACTTGCGCGATCTTGGGTTAGCGTGTATAACTCGGAGGTACGGACTAACCCCGAGTTAAATCATTAATTTGTCTCGCATGACCCCGAGTTAGGGGTATACCTAGGGTTAAATCGCTAAAAACTCGCCGATTTCTGAGAGTTAATTAGTCAAACGTTGGGTTAGCAGCTGACAGACAATGAAGTGGCACGTGACACGGACTCCTCAAAATGACACGCCGCGCACACATAATACGATATAAATAAAATGCACTCGGCTGTCATGTAACATTCATTCGTGTAAGAAAAAGTCTATATGTGGCAAATTGTAGTGTAAAAGAGATAGACATACCTGTTTCATTCTTTGTTCAATCATTAATGTTTGGTTGGATGACATAGAGTGACATAAAACACTGGGTTAGTTAACCCGATGATATTTTTCTATGGCGCCAGACATGATTAGGGTTAAAAAGTTATTTACTTAATTCCGAGTTATCTAACTCTATAATTGTTTATTTAACCCCAGCATTCACGCAAGTGGGCCTTAGACTGCTAACTTTTCATATATTTTTTGACGATTACAATATGGTGAAGAATTGCAACTTGTTTCGGTACGGTTCGGGTAGTTCAGTGGCGTAGAACATTGCCCTGTTTAGACAAAAGTCATTAGTTTAATCCTCGTCCTGAACCATGTTGTCTTTATTCACTTTAATAAAAAATATTGAAGATGTGATGGTTTTAAATTACTGTTTTCTTGCTTTGTGTGTAAGAGGTCATACCCGCTAAGAGAGGTCGAGAGGTCATACGGCAGTCGCTATAAAAAGCCAAACCATCTGCTCCTAGCAAGCAATGAAAGTGGACCCCAGGCACTACAACCATTGTTTGGGAGCAACTTACAAGCATGTTACAAAACCCAGTAACAAATAACAATTTACTGACAAGTACCTAGTGTCAGTTAATTCCGGCCCTTGGAACCGGATAAGATTTAATTCTACATTACAGTTTCAAACAACTTCCTCATAGACTTAAAGAGGTCAGCAACCTCATTCCATAAGGTAGCAACTCTAGGCCTTGAGAGTTGGACTGCATTTTATATCCGTTTTTTTCATTACTTTGTGACCTATAGATACTATATAAACTATCCTATCTTCACGCTGTATCCCTGACGGGGTAGTCAGAGAGAACAGATCGCCAGACTTCACGATCCATGCATACTTCTTTCGCCCCTTGCAGATTCATCAATCGATTCATACTGATAAATGCACGTCTGGGTATGCGAGTACTTTTGACTTTTCCGTTTTTGAGCAATCTGCTCACGTAGTCTTTTTGTGACCTAAATAGGTAGGTACCTAATTAAAGAATTTATACGATATCTTCCTTAAACTTTCAAACCAAGAGAAGATTTTAAAACAATTGATCAGATAACTAGTCTGCCCAATGTTTAGTTAACAAAATTTTAATAGGTAAAAATTCTTTGTTAATATTTGAATAAAAAAACAAGTAGCAACCGCGTGTTAAAAATAATATACAAAACTTGAATTTTACAATAGCAGTACAATAGAATCCATTAGAATTTGATTAAGTGCCTACCTACCTACTATTTTTTGTAACTTATGACCTATAAACATCATAAAAACATAATGGTGTTATTGTTGATAGAACCATAAATGGCAACCGTTTTTATCATGGTTTGTTTGATCTAGACTAGTACATATTCTAATCTATGACCTAGACTGTTTGAGGTCATGACAGCAGAACTAGGTAGGTAAGTATATAAAAATAATGTGAAATAGTATTCTCTGAATCATTGGTAAGAAGCCTTTTGAATAACTTGTTAAGCAAAACAAGTCCGTAATGACGTCAAATAATTTAATAAAAAAACAATAAAATGTCAATAAAATTCAAATAAAATAAAAAAAATTCAACACGGAATTGTCTAATTCTTTTTTTTCACCACTTAGGTTTAAGAAACAAATACTTACCTACACTTGATCGAATGTGGTCACCCTCACCGTAGCCTATGTAATATTCTACAGTACGACGGCGACGTGACCAATCAGGTAATGGATATAATTTTGATAAGGTAATAGTTATAAAGTATAATAGGTATTAAAAGGTATCTGTTTCGATACGTCACATATCATTTATCACGATAAATGCCGCTACCAAAAACCGGTTATTTGCAGTCATTGTCATGTCAGTAAAACTTAAAATATTGCAAGATAAGTAAGTGCCTTTGATCTCTACCTATTCGATATATGATATTACTTACCTAGTTAAATACACATTCTTATTAATGACTAGCTGTCCCGCCCGGCTTCGCCCGTGACATACTTCGAACCCCTTGGCACCCATTTAATCCCGTCGTTTATTAATTTCACAATAATGTATGAAGTTTGACTGCCTCTATGGCGCGATGGGAGTGCATCCGACTGCTACGCAAGAGGTCGTGGGTTCGATTCCCACCCAGGATAAAACTTTGTGTGATGAGCACGATGGTTTATACTGTGTCTGGGTGTTTTTTATCTATTATATGTATGTATTTAGAAATATAAAAGTATGTTTATGAGTTATCTGGTTTTCATAATACAAGCTCTGCTTAGTGTGGAATCAGATGGCGTTGTGTGAGTTGTCCCAACAATATTTATTTATATTTACAATATTTAAGTTTTTCCGATTTCGTTGATTACTTCTACGCTCTACAGTACCTACCTACGCCCGCACGGCCTGGTCGAAATATGTAAATATTATCTACATAAACTGTACTCAGTGGTGAAACAATTTATTTTGATAAGGATTAATAGCATGAGTAAAATAAACGCGTTTAAATGTAGTCCAATAAATTTTCAAAATTTTTAAATAAAAATGTGGTTGTTGTGCCGCGTCGCGGCATGGGATGTCGCGGACTTTTTTGTAGATATTTATAAGATCTACAATTAATTAGAACATTTTATGGATCTATCTTTTATAGTTTAGGCAGCGTACGCAAAATAAGTAACTTTTCTGGTTGATTTTTTACACCTTGTGTCCGTAAAAGCCAAATACGAGTATCTTACGGTACCCTATTTTTTCCAAAATGAAATATAGCCTATGTTACTCGTGGATAATGTAGCTTTCAAATGGTGAAAGAATTTTTAAAATCAGTTTAATAGTTTTTAAGCCTATTCATTACAAACAAACAAACAAAGTTTTCCTTTTTATAATATTAGTGTAGATACTAATAATTATGTTTACATAAATGCATAAAACTACTTAAATAAATTTGAACTGACTGTTTGGAATATCCTAATATCATTTTTTTTAGTAAATACTGTGAGAGTTTGAGACTGCTCGCATGATCTCAAGAGGAAAAAAGGGTGTTCGTCTAATTCTACCGGATAATCTGTCCGAACAATTCGACGGATTTCGACGGAAATTTCATTGGTAAACAGCTGATGTTACAGGCATTTATTTTAGAACAACAATTATTAGTGTTCTGTCCTAAACTATAAAACCTATGGTGAATAATTAAGTAAAATCAATAAGGTTTAAGTACCTAGATCGTAAAAGCTAATGTAGATTCTCGATATTTACTAGGGAAGATACCTTATTAATAGTGAGAGTAATAACTGATACGCGCAGTTTGTCTACAACCGGCTGTCACATCACAAGCATCTCGCGTATTTTTAGTCTATTATTCTAGTGATATTGCTTTAGTTACCTCGAATAGGGAACGGCTTCGTCATAATAGTGGTCGTAGTCGGCGGTAGCAACCGCTTCGTCTCCGGAGACATGACACTTGTACACAAATTTAACTCACATTTTTTAGGCAAACTGTTATTGTTGACACCACCGCGTAAACGCAACGATGGTGAACCGTTCGGCACATCCATCATATTTCGCTATACAAACATGACTGACTGTGACTGACTGACCTCGCGAATGAACGAGTGAATCAACTCGCGTGAATAGCCCGTGCGCGCCACAGCTGATTACTACAAACAGCGGCGCAGCGCTATCTCTAGAGCGCTGTAGAGATAGCAATACTTTTGTATATTCAAGGCGCGCTATCTGTCTCTTGCGTGTACTGCATCATCGATATTCAAGTGCAAGGGTGCTGCGATACGAAGAATGACCATAACTATCTCTTAAAGTAAATTTCGGATATAATATCTGTCTTTTCAGTAGCTTTGACGATTTATTATTGCAAATAATAACCAGTGCAATAACTAACATTTTCTGTTGAACCTAGTTTCACTTATTTACATGCCACTAGTTGAGCCGGGATAAAAAGTAGCCAATTTGTTATTCAACATACAGATACCGATAAGTTACGTGGATATGACACAGCTCTATTTGACAACCGTACACATGTCAAAAAGAGTTGACATATCCCTCCTACTCACACATAAGCCTTATAGTGACTGTATTTCCTGCAGGCATTTCTACATCAGGCATATCCAGGTAGCAACTCCTACAGAGTTTCTCTCACAACGTTTTCAGATGCTTCGCTTGTTTATCAGTCACGAATTTATCCTTTGCTACAAGCCCACATTTTACCGCTTGCATTTTTGCCCCACGTAACAGGTGGTGAGCCCATTGCCGTGTTGAAACGGACAGGCCCAGGTTATGGCTTCCAGTTGTTGAACTTTTCAAGCTACCCATAAAGCTTGACTTAATGAAGCCCATGTTACTGGCAACCGGGACCAACAATATTTAACGTGCCTTCCGAAGCACGGATACGCTCGTACTTTAATGAAAATGCCACAAGCGATCAAGCATTCGAAGACCAGGGGGCGAGTCTACTATTAACAAACCGTAGCATAGAACCAGAATCGCTGTTTTTAGCTGTCAAAATGTTAGTACACTTAAAAAATGCAACTGACTAGCGGCCACTGGCGCGGGAGGTGTTAGTAGAATTATATCGGCCGACCGATAGAAGTCTATTGGAGTACTATTGTAATAGTAGACTACGAAAAACTGTCAAAATTGTACCGGTGGCTTTCTATAGGCGACGATTGCCATTCCATTCCGTCACGATTGAAATAGCAAACTCGGCCCCTAGCTCAGTTGGTTATCGCAGTGAACGTTTACAGAACACTAAGTTAGCAGGGCCACTAGTGCTTCTATCCGAATGTGCCGAATCAAAACATAACAATTTTTTTTATTAAAATGTGACTTATATCCTTTTACTGTATGGCAGCAGTATTAGGAATTAAATAGGGGAAGAGTGACAAGTGCGGACGCTTGCTTTATATTATTTTCTAAAACTAGTGCATTTATCTTGTTTTATATGCGGGAGTGGTGGTTTCTTAGACATAAAAGTTGTGTTAACGTGCTATAGTGAAAGACAATGATATATATGCAGTGAAATGCTATTTTCTCTCTTGCCGCGAAACATCCACTGACAACCTTAGTATAAGAATCACCATTATACTGAGGGCAAGGACCAGGACGTAGCCTGAGGACACAACATCGACTGGACTAATTAGAAGATAAGATTGAAAAAATTTGATATAAAAAATAAGATTTGGCTAAAAGGTCTTAGAAACCAGGCCATTAAATAATTATTAAAAAAAAAAGGAATTAAATATGTCGTCGTCTTTTGACGAGACACGTTCACACGTCACACTCGAATTATTTTCCGGTCTATGAGCTGTGCTCGTGACCCCGCGGACTCAGGGTTCTGTAGCGATCACTGCGTTAAGCAATTTTCACTATGGTTGGTCCTCGGATGGGTGACCATTTTGTGACATTTACATTTGCGACCCTTTCCGTGCTTCGGAAGGCTCGTTAAGCCGTTGGTCCCGGTTGCCATGTATTGCAGTCGTTAAGACCAGTTGAAGGCCTTAGAGAGAAAAAGTTCAGCAGCAGGTCGCCACAACCTGCGCTTGTCCATTTCAACACGGCAATGGGCTCACGACCCACGTTACGTGGGAAAAAAGTGCATACGGTGAAATGTGGGCGTATAGTATGCCTCTGCCTACCCCTTCGGGGATAAAGGTGACAATATGCCATACGCGAGTGTAGACATCCCCTAATTCTGTAAACATCACGGAGTACAGCTCTTTCTAACCAATTCTCGACACTTGGTCCTAGTCTCTACATAATTAAATTCCTGAATGAAATCCTGATAAACACCGCGTCTGACTGTGAAGCACTTTACCATTTCAAATTATTTTGTAAGGTCGGAAACTCTATTTCGACAGAGTAGTTAACTAATATACTATTAATTACATGGTTATGGGTTTTTTTAACGTGTGGAAATCCCCTCGGATTTCATGCCGGACCGTACCGGCTAAAACCACACGGTCCCTGCTTAACTGTCTATTGCCGAACGCCCCGGGCAACTCCTCGGAAAGATGATCATTTCCTAAATTATAACAGTCGATAAATAGCATTGTAACATAAATAACATTTGCGAGCGTTTCCGTGCTTCGGAAGGCACGTTAAGCCGTTGGTTCCGGTTGCCAGTAAAATGGCAGTCGTTAAGCCTGGTTGAAGGCCTTATGGGCGGCTTGAAAATTTCAACAGCAGGTAGCCACAACCTGCATCTGTCTATTTCAACACGGCATTGGGCTCACTACCTATTACGTGGGACAGGAATCCACACGGTGAAAAGTGTGAAAAATGCCTCCGCCACCCCTTCGGGGATAAGGCGTGATGGATATTTATTTTATTTATTTTATAAATAGATGTTGTCTGTATGACTGAAAAGATACCTATATCAAATCTTCAGCTTGTGCCCGAGGGCTCATTCGGGACTCTCGGCCATGGGCAGATGAAAGGTAGTAGTGTGGTTTTAGTCGGTAAGAGTCCGGTAAAACAATTATTAGGATTTCCACATGCAAAAAATCCTTAAAGCGTGTCTTACATTGTAAAAAAAAGTCATTAGAAAATAAATACTGACAGCATTTACTTGGAACATAGTTATTATGGTGCTTTAATTTACTGTAATTATAATTTTATGAGAAAAATGCTAATTAATATTAAAAAAAACAATTGATACAAAATATTAAATATTTAACAAATCCGACTAATTTTTTCATGATGTTAAAAATATCACTTATCGTTTTTATGACCAACTGGTTCTTTGCACGATAATTAAAAAAAATATAAAATATGCGTTCGAATTTAAAATTTTGTATTTAAGAGTTCTTTGTTTTTGTTTACATCAATTTGTCCTGCATCTGGATTCTGTTTTCGCCAGTAAACGAACGTTACAGTTGAAGAGGACTGGAAGTCTTCATTATATTGAAGTGAGTATTACAACCCTCTACTTACCCTCTGTTATCGGGACTTCCCAGATGAAATGAACAATCGACCAAGCGAACAGCTCATTGCCTCGGGACAGATACCTGTGTGTGACGCACTTAACAAAAACATCTAATAAGAAAGCTAACAACTGCTTTCAGAAATGCGACTGGTGGCAAACATTAGATTTTAAAAAAGCTGACCTGTGATGGAACCAAAGACATTATTCCTACTTATAACTTACCTACGTTTTAAGTATAAAGTCTTTGGATTTGGAAGGAACATCACACAAATATTTATCCTGTGGATTTAAAACTGAGACAGCAACTATATCGGCATATTTTTTTTTGTTATATTTTCTACAAACACATATTATATTAGTCAAAAGAACCTAACTCTAAATGAAATGTAAATAGGTATATTTGCACGAGAGCGATAGAGTTGAGTATTAACGATCATCGGTCAGAATAGAATAGAATTTATCAATGTATAACTTGGCATTTTCATAACATAATGAACGCGCTCGTGGCCCCTCTAACTCAGTTTTCGGTAAACGATCACTGCGTTAAGCGCAACTTTTACTATGGCTGGTCCTCGGATAGGTTACCACTTTGTAGCATTTACATTTGTGAGCGTTTCCGTGCTTTGGAAGGCACGTTAAGCCGTTGGTTCCGGTTGCCAGTAAAAAGATAAAGCCATGAAAAATTTCAACAGCAGGTCGCCACAGCCTGCACCTGTTAATTTCAACACGGTAATGGGCTCACCACCTGTGACGAAAGACAAAAATGCATTCGGTGAAATGTGGGCGTATAGTATGCCTCTGCCTACCCCTTTGGGGATAAAGGCGTGACCAACGTACCTATGTATGCGTAATATAATGCAAAATATAATAAAGAAATTTAAATTGAAAAAAGAAAACAAATCTTACGAATAAAACTCATGAAGGTAATACACAAAAAAGGTTTTAAATGTACAAAGAAATTTGAAATACATAGTGTTCTTGCCAACTATTAGATGTTAAAAAGAAATAGTTCAAAAGATAAAAGTTCAGTGGAATTCCCTACTATTAGTAGCTAATTATTTGGGAAGTTTATCGATAGCGAGAGTTACACCACACCGTACAATTGTCAACAAGCATCCGGTATATTTTAATTTTTATTTCTATACCACTAAGGTGGCAGAGAAACATACGTTCCACCTGATGGATTTAATCTATTATTTTCGAGATGAGGTTTAACATGTGATCGTGGTTTAAAGGTGTTTGCCACTAATAATAAAACGTGTATCATTGTGAAACGTCGGGAAGTACCAGGTAGGCTTTGTACTTAATAATATGCGTCGAGAATAAGATCCAAAATATTATTTAAATATAAGAAAAAATCATAAAAGCTTAAAAACATTATTAGCAAACAAAAATTTCAATGTATACTCGTATAATTTAAAAATAAAAAGTTACCTTGAATAGGAAACGGCTTCGTCAAAACAGTTCTTAAAATCGGTGGTAGTTCGCTCTGAATTTCAGGACTCTCACTGAGTGGACTCAAATCTAATTCACTACGCCGCCGTTGATTGTTTTCGTTGCCTCGCAAAGGCACCAGAGATCCGTGAGGCACATCCATCTCCTGGCACTGATGAAACACGACTGTCAAATGACTCGAAAGAACCACCAATATAAAGTATCTTGCACTCCTAGCAATACCAACTCAAGCACAGTCAGCTGATCACTACCGGCCCCGGGCACTATATAGCGCTATCTCTAGCGAGCGTAGTAGAGATATGCCTTTGTCTATCGAGTCACCACTACTATTGTCTCTTGTAACAAAAAACTTTTTTTTTTCGAGTTTGTGTCACAATGTTACAACAATTTGTGACACTGGTCCCTATAAATTAATAAATAGGGAGAAAACTATTAATATATACTCTGTTGAAATGCAACTCTTTAGGCGTCACACAAGATCACACAATGATATGAAATTCTTCAAATATATGGCTGACTCTGTGGCGCGGTGGAAGTGTATACGACTGCTACGCAAGAGGTCGTGGTTTCGATTCCCACCCAGGATAAAACTTTGTGTGATGAGCACGATGTTTTATCTTTATTCTGTGTCTGGGTGTTATTTATCGACAATATGTATGTATTTAGAAATATATATAAGTATGTTTATCAGTCATCTGGTTACCACAGTACAAGCTCTGCTTAGTTTGGAATCAGATGGCGTTGTCCCAACGAAATTTATTTAATAATAAATAAATAAATAAATATCCATCACGCCTTATCCCCGAAGGGGTGGCAGAGGCATATTATATGCCTACTTTTCACCGTGTGGATTCCTGTCCCACGTAATAGGTGGTGAGACCATTGCCGTGTTGAAATAGACAGACGCAGGTTGTGGCTACCTGCTGTTGAAATTTTCAAGCCGCCCATAAGGCCTTCAACCAGGCTTAACGACTGCCATTTTACTGGCAACCGGGACCAACGGCTTAACGTGCCTTCCGAAGCACGGAAACGCTCGCAAATGTAAATGCCACAAAGTGGTCACCCATCCGAGGACCAGCCATAGTGAAAGTTGCGTAACTCAGTGATCGTTTACAGAACACTGAGACCGCGGGGCCACGAGCGCTTCATTATTTATTTAATATTCATATTTATTTAATAATATTTATCTCACAATGAAATGAAATTCATTGAATTTTTTTGTTTAAGTTGATTCACGCAATATGTGAGACCTCACTGTCTCACATATTGCGTGACCTTTAGGATTTCAAGAATTAAATTACAATTTATACCTAGATCATAGGCTAGTGATGTGCCTACTGTGGCCGCGTTTATATTCGAAACGGCAATTTCCCTTGAATGTAAATATTTATGAATATTTATATTTTTCTCCTTTATCACAGGCGGCCAAAAATGTTGCCTTATTAGCGTCCACCTAATGGTGGCCTGTTGTGGCATGGTCTGATCCTAGTAACTTTAGTGTCTGTAATCTAAATTTTGTAAATAGATTGACTGGTTACTTGGAATATTTCATTATATCGAGAATTTAGGAGTAAAAATGGAGTTTTATAAAGATTTAATAAAGATTAATTATAGTAGTATAAATATAGCTAGCTATACTAGCTGATGCATGCAGCTTCGTCCAAGTGGTGAAGATTTCCCATTATAGTATTCGTAAAAAAAATAACCTGCAATTAGTAGGGATTGTAGGTACTCAATTAATAGATTTTTAATGAGTGTAGTCATTACTCAATGCAATTCGGCTAATTCTATTTTCCTAAAATACGTCATGTATATTAGGAAAATAGTGACGTTGGAAAATTACATTATATTACCTAAAATGAAGATAAAAATAAGTATATGTAATGTGCAATCTGTAGCTTTAAGGCTAAGGGCTTGATTACCGGTTAATTTTCAAACCTAAATCAGTGATAAGTACATTAGGAGCGTTTTATTTAGGTTTGGCTCTACCTTAACCTTAAAAAGCCGGGTTTCTTAAAAAGCAAAATCAAATAGGTTTTGAATCTATATAGCGGTTTTTAAAGGTTTTCATTTCGCTCTTACCGACGACATCGCTACCGCTGGCTTTCTATACGGGGCGGATTCGAATTCAACAATTCAGGCGTCATTAAATCGGTTCTACTTTTCTTGAGTTATAAGTGGTTGCTAAACTTTGTTTTACTTATTTGGAAGCTAAACAATCATTAATGAAAAAAGTAATTAATGCGGCAAATTAAATAAGAAGAACTTTAACTACTGGTGTAGTGAAAAGTGACCTACGTAAAAGACTGTGAAGATATGTGCAGAAAAAAGGGTGTAAGGGGTCTATCGACATCTTTGGGCCCAAGCCGACCTCACCTACACGTTGTTCACCTGCTGATTGACGGACGAGGCTACGGCGAGCAGATACTTATTATGTATACCAGGTGGGACAATTTTTTTTTGGACCAGTTGTTACCACCATGCAGCCCGCGGAACGCCCCTCAAATAACTTTTGAGTTATGTTCGGGGTTCAGCGGCTGCAAGCCGGGGCTTAGAGCAAGATTTGCTGCAGGAGGTGTGGGACCAGTAGGTGTTATGTGGCGTCTAGGGGCAGTGTCGTATTTATGGCATAAATAGGACACTGCCACTAGACGCCACAATATAGCCGGTGTAGCATAAATTTTATGCTACCCCCGGCTATATCAGGGCTTGAAACCGGTAAAAAATACCGGTAAATAAAGGTTAAAACCGGTTTTTAACTTAAGGTTTCGTTCGGAGTGCGTCCAAAATAAAAGCGGTACCTAAAACTTTAATAAACCGGTTTAATCCAGAGCGACACGACACGTTCACGCGTCGGCATCGCTAGTTTGTTTTGTTTGATTGAAGTTTACAACACGTGTCCCGCGGGCTCACACGAAGGATTTTTTTTGAATATGGCTTCTTTGGCAGACAATATGAATATGAATTGGGTACTGGTCTGGCTGAAAGACAGAAAATAAAAATATATGTTTAACGTCACATTCGCACAGAATTTTCACCCTACTTTATTTTTCTTTGAGGGGTTCTGATTTAATTTCCTTTCTGTTGAATATTGTACCTAATCGACATCGACATATTTAACGCCCACGTTTCACCGTATGCATTTCTGTCCCACTTACCAGCCCATTGCCGTGTTGAAATGGACAGGCGCAGGCTGCATCGACCTGCTTTTGATTTTTTTTAAGCCGCCCATAGTGCCTCCAACTTATCTTAACCACTGCCATTTTATTGGCAACCGGGACCAATGGCTTAACGTGCCTTCCGAAGCACGGAATTGGGGTGGGTCTAAAGGGCCGAATAAATTTAATAAAATAAAATGTGTCTATTTTAGATGTTAAATTTGGAAGAAATTTTGAACCCGTTGCCTTTTTAGTGAGGTGGTAACAAAAAGGCTAAAAGGTCTTATGTGCTAGACACTCATTAGCACGACCAATTAAAGTCCTGGTAGTCTCGGACTGTATTTTTTTATATTTTATTGTACCTAATAGGGGCGTGAAAACCGAATCGTCATTGTCAATTCTATTTACTACTCACTTACTATATGGCATAGGTGACCTTACTACATGGGTACCTACCATTAGAAAACAAAGTACCTATTTAGTTACAGTAATATCAAAGAAAAAATGTAGCGAACAAAAGGCAGCCGTTATAGTATTATAGATTAAAAGTTGCAAGGCTGAAAGCAACAGCTGAACTAAAAAAATAAATACCAAATCCCGACCCTATTGCACAAATGGGTCGTAAGTAGAGGGCCTTCAAAGCCTGCGGTGGTGTGTAACCTTCTGGTCTCAGTCGGTAGTGCAGAAGCTTTCGGGATCAGCGGCGCTCATACCACAAAAGGTCACACATATCAGGACTATAGTGTAAGTAGTACTTACACTATAGTCCTGAAATACGTCCACAGAATACTGAGCTGGCGGGGCTACGAGTGCTTTAAAATTATTTTATTTTATTACCACCTGTCAATCAAATCAGCCTATGCCAGTCCACTGCTGGACGTAGGCCTCTTCCTATTCACTCCACAACACACGGTCCTGCACCTTCCGCATCCAGTCCTTCCTTTTCCTTTTCAAGGTGAAAACCTTGAAAAGGTAGTCTGTCCATTGGGCAGTGGGTCATCTTACTGTACGTTTGCCGAATCTTATTCAGGATTGAAAAGGAGAGTATGGAATTAGATAGAATTTCAAAACTATTCAGAGCAATATTCATTCGCGGTAGATTCTTATATGGCATGGCAGCTTGCTGCATATTCTGATGACCCCCTCTTGGACAAACGCTTTTATTGTAACTAAGTAGACCCTTCAAACCATCGTACATATGTAGTTCTGCTGTCACCTTTGGGCTGGTGCACCTGAATTTCAGCTTCGACCTTTCGACTCCGTAGAAAGACGTGCTACGAGGATTGTCAACGATCCTTTACTATAATAGCAGGCAGTATCTAGCCCGAGTTCTATCGCCTGTGCTCTGAAGAATTGTTGGATATGATGCCCACGGCTGCTTTCTATCATCGCACCGCTCGCTATAGACAGGGTGTTCACCCTCACACTTTGCGTCCGGAACGCTTGCTAATAAGAGTTTGTGGAATAAGCTCCCTGCCTGGATTTTCCCAAACGTCTACAGCATGGGGTTCTTCAAAAGGGGTCTTAGAAGGTTTTAACAGGGTCGGCAGCGCGAGTGCTGCACCTCTGGTGTTGCAAACGTTCATAGGCTACGGTGACCACTTTCCATCAGGTAGTTAATCACTTTCCTGCCTGAGTGGTATACAAAAAATATTGTATCGTCTACATAGACTCATACTATATTAATACAACAAGGTGTATCATAGTATTTCTAAATGTTGCATCTTTTATTTAGGTACTTGCTAGAAAACCAATGCTTCACCAAACCAACCGCCCAAATGAGTCACAATTTACAAATAGCTCAAACCGCATGAGTCGTTACAAGCACAAAAGGGTATTCACCGAATTTTGTAAAATATAATACAGAAAAATATGGGAGTTCCCCGTCGCCAATTAAAAACAATGCCTATTTAAGGAGTTTGATAGACAAATCCCTTAATCTAGAACTAAGTATCTGCCCGATAGGAGTTGATAAGGCTGTGTCTGCTTGATCCACCGTTCTTTATGTGATAACAGTAGGTGCGGCGGCTAACAAACCTAGTCGGGTACAGTCATCATAAATTTGTTACCAAAACAAAAGATTGTATTGTTTTACGATTTTCAGGGTTCAGTGTACGTCTGCTTATGCCAGCATGTTCCATTATCATGTATCTTCCATTGTCCGGGCCTATAGTGTCATGTCTCTGGGTGCCACAGACCAATGAATCCAAGTTACTCGCGTGCTCTCTGCAATATATGCCTTACTTTATATATTTCATTCATAGAACCAAGTGTTTCTGAGGGCGTCACCCCTTTTTTTTCGTGTGGAATTCGTTATGGATGCTATGTCGGACTTTTTCATACGATTACATTAATGACTACAGACGAATTTAGCCAACTGACAGGTCGCGTATGCGATTTTCCTATTCAATTTGACGTAAACTTAACATGCGGTATTTATGATTACCTTCGTCTCTGCGTCTCTGCCTACAACTCTTCTTGCTCTGTGCCTACAACTATAAAAACCTACAGAATTCAGAAAACTGTACTTATTACGATTTTTATATATTGTGGGACACGATTTTTTTTTACACAGCATCATATAGCCCATACTAAGTTATAAGCTTGTACTATGTGATATAGACAACATTATCTAGATATACATATAAAGTAATATGCCTTACATACTCATAGGTACATACTTACCTAAAACATGAAAACACAAACCTGTTATTTTCACAAGAGAACGAAAACACTAGTGAAATGATATAAAAAATAATTAAACACTCTCCTATTCTTAATTATTGGCAGTTGACATTTTTAATATCGAATATAATGTATAAATACGAGTACAAAGAAAAGAAAATTAGAGAAAAATGGCGCTACACCTTTTTTTCTACCGTAGCTGCATACGCTAAAGCTACTACAGCCTGGTTTTGGAAATACATTTTTTTTTATTAAATAACACAAATCACTTTTAGTTTCTAAGTATGTTTTAAGTATGATATTTGTCTATATGATGTTTGTTTATTATTTGTAGGATGTTTTAAAAATCAAGTTGAAATTCTTCACCATATTTTAATCGTCATTTTTTAAGAGTATGACCAGAGCCATCTATCGAGCTAATGAACAACTCGATACCAATGAACATTGTTACAACCATTTTTAAACATTGATGCAAATGGACTTCACTCAGTCTATGGATATTTTTTTAAAGCAACTATTGTTGCTAAATTTCTCATAATTTTAAATAACTAATTGAATCAGGCGTTACATGGCGGAAATCCATTTTAAAAAAAACTATACTTCAAACAGTTACTACTAAAAACTACTAAACAGTAACTATAATTATATATACTTACTACTAAACAGTAACTATAATTCAAAAATCAAACAGTCTTGATAATGCCTCGTGTGTAGGCGAACCACGTGTCGACATCGTACGACATTCTAAAAAAGCGGAATATTGCAAAAATAACATTTGAAAATGAAAATAATTATAAGTTTCTCATATTTTTTTTAATAAAGATGAAGAAGACAATACGGTTCGAGACGGGGATTGAACCCGTGACCTTTGCCTAACCAGGGCAATGTTCTAGCCACCTGAACTACCCGAACCGTATCGAATTAAGTTGAAATTTATCACTATATTTTAATCGTCATTTTTTAAGAGTATGACCAGAACCATCTATCGAGCTACTCAACAACTCTATACCAATGAACAGTGTTACAACCATTTTTAAATATTGATGCAATATGGACTCCACTCGACTGAGTCTGATATTTGTATGATGTTAGTGTTGTCTATAAATTAACAGTGTTTTTAAACTTTCGCGATTTTCACTCATATTTATGAAATTTCGGGTCTTATTCGCGACGTATATTATTAGGTACAAAAGCCCTATTATTAAGTACCTAATAATATACGTCGATTCTGTAACCTAATAAAATAAGTAAAATACCGGGATTCTGTCGAGTCAGTCTGTTTTACCACCTTTACATAAACCCAACGATAGTTTGACCTAAAGTACAAAGGAGAAAGCTAGGCTATTTGGATTTCTCTTAGCCTTTAGCTCGACTTTTAATCACGAGGGTGTTTTGCCACTTCGTATCCTCTGGTGTTATGTAATAATAGAGTTAGTCCATACATTGTTAACTAAGGAGTTAAATGGATTTCTTTCTCACGAGATATTTGCTTTCTGTTCACAAAAAGTTTGAAGTGATGTTTATTGCTTATCATTAGCATATTCAATGTTTATTATATTATACTTTTCTATGTGTTTATAAAGTTTAGACAAAAATATTGACATATTTTCTCCAACACTCCTCATACCACTAATTCAATAATTTCCGGAGCCCATAGTCGCTGTCCTACTCTTCCCCCTCCACATCACACGGCGCTTGGCAGACCTAGGAATGAGACCACTGCGTCAAGTCATGATTTCCCTTCAACACTCATCATCATCCGAGCGTCTGTCCCAGTTGCGTCTCGTGACGCCCGGTGTCTGGTTTCCTACATTTTCTCCTCCCCTTTCCCTTCAACACTATTTTAATAAATTATTACTTAGACAACGTGCCGCCACCCGTGCCATTATACCAGCCAATTTATTGTTTGTTAATAATTTGATAATAATTATTACTTGGATTAAAACTAATACTTATATGACGAGATGTAATAAATATTAACGCGCCCTATCGGTCATCTAATCGGTGACTTAAATGGATAACGAAAACAAAAATACTGCATGCTGTGAAACTTCTACGGCTCCGCTAGCGTGGTGTAGTTTTCCCGTTTCCCACAGGAACTTGTTCCCGGGATAAAAAGTAGCCTATGTGTTATTCTGATGAGTAAGCTATATTTTGTAAAGTTTCATCACAATCACTTTATTTAGACAGGCAATTACCATTTCCGCTGAGGCATATATTGTGCTTTTCTCAAAAGAATGCATGGATTTAAAACATACTTTTATTCAACATTTAATTAATATTAAAAGTTACATTAGTACTAAATGAAAATATTTTTAATTTCCATTCAGTTTATTATACGCAGCAAAAAGGAAAATATATAAAAACAGTATAGTATATGCGACTGCTGCGCTGAGCTCCAGGGTTCGATTCTCATGTCAAAACAAATTTTTGTGTGACCCATAAATGTTTTTTTCGGAGTTTGGGTGTTTCCTATGTATAATATATGTATGTATTTAGAAAAAAATAAGTTTCTTTATAGGTTGTCTAGATCTCATAGCACAAGCTTATAGCTTAGTTTGGGCCAGATAGTGCTGTGTGAAAAAGTGTCCCAGAATATTTATTTATAATTTATAGCACGTTGATACAACTTTTATGTCCCAGAATCCACTACTCCCACACATAAAACAAGATAAATGCACTTATTTTAGAATATAATATATTTACAGTAAACGTCCGCTGAAGAAGAATGATAAAATAAATGTAATCAAATAGCACGCCGTTTCATACAATATTGCTGGAGCGTTGTCCTAAAATTCAAAAAATTCTAAAAACGGTCTCGCAATGTATTTCATTATAATTGTCCGTAAATGCGATACTTCGCGTATTATTTTTTTAAAATAATGGCAGTATTTCTATGCATTTGAGAAAAAACCATTTGTCGCAAATGTTTGTTTTGGAATGTGGATGTTTACCTACATGGTAAACATATCCAAATTCCGAAATAAATATATGTATTTAGATGTTTATATTATTAACTAGATGATTATGACAGCTTCGCCCGTGGAATATTTCGACCTCCCGTCGCACCTATTTAATCCCGTCGCTTATAAATTCTACATCTACTGATGCATAAAAATTTGCCCGATTTGTCGACATTTATGACTACTACTCTGCTCGCCATTGTAGTAGCGTAATGATATACGAGTATATAGCCTATAGCCTTCCTCGATAAATGGGCTATCTATCACAAAAAGAATTTTTCAAATCCGACCAATAGTTGCTGAGATTAGAGTGTTCAACCAAACAAACAAACATACAAAAAAATCTTCAGCTTTATAATATTAGTATAAATATAAAATAAAACGTTTCCTTGTTTTTTTTTATAAACTATTATAAGTATTCTAAAAAGCTTAATTTAATAATTTTATTTCATTTTATAAAAATTGTGTCACTGTCAAATTTCTAAAAATAACTATCAAAATAACTAACAAAGATTTGTTAGTGAAATAACCTACCCCAGATTGTATGCGGTGCAAAAGTGCTCAGAACACTGGCCGCATTTCCGCGCTGGATGGCAATAGTTAACCTTTGCACCAGGTACAAGCCGGAGCGGGAGTCACCAGTTCAGGAAACACCCAAAAGTAACTTGGGAACAAGCGTTTGCCAATCATACAAATATATTTTTGACTCGAACCCAAGACCACAGAGGTAATAGCAGTCGCTTATATTACCACTTATACGTGGGACTTATTCGTCTTAGATAACCATAATATAGACCTTCATGATCATGAAAGATATTTCTAAAACTATACTGTACACCGTTTTAAGTACTTGCTGGCTGTTCATTAGGTGCTTTAGCATCTCGGCTAACAGATGATTCAACCGGCATGACTCGAACCCGAAAATGGGGGAATTACCTTATATTATAAATACGAATATAAAAATACGGTGATACCCCTTTTCCCATGTTTTCAAAACATTGTTTTCTTTGAGACTTAGATAAAGTAATTCCTTTGTCCTTAGCCTAAGCAATAATATATACATTACTCTGTTGTTTACACCTCAATTGTGTCTGTGTTCATAATCACTGATAAGCCAGAGGCTAGATCACAGTTATTTATTATACTTACTTATACATAAACGCTTAAGTACCAAATAAAGAACATACCTATTTTTTATTAAGCGGTATTTAACGTTGAGGAAAATCGGCTGAATCATCATACCTACTAATATTATAAACGCGAAAGTTTGTAATTATGGATGATGTTTACTCTTTCTCGCAAATTTTACTGAATGGTGAAACTTTACAATAATAAAGCTTACAAATCAGAATAACAAGGCTACTTTTTACCCCGGGAACGAAAAAACTTCACCACGCGTGCGAAATCGCGGGCGTCAACTAGTTCTTTCATAATTTCCTTGATTACGTTTCCTTGATTAAGATGGTGTTAAGCATCATAGGCTACGGTTAATCCTCCGATGTATGACCATTATTTGTATTTCCAGTTACGGGCGTTTCTTTACTTGATATTCCGTTAAGCTGTTGGTCCCGGTTGCCAGTAACATAGTAGTCGTTAAGCCAAGTTGAGCCTTTTTTTTTCAACCCGCCGATTTTTCCTTCTAGATAAATGGGCGGCTGGAAAAATATTCATCGATAGGCAGTCGAAACCTATCCTGTCCATTTCAACTCGACAATAGGAATTACCTATTACGTGGGATAAATTTATTACTGGTGAAATATTGGCGTTTTTAGGGCTCTGTCTACCTGTTTGGGGCATATAACCTGATAATATGCCTATACTCGTATGCATGTATTATGGTAGTATTGAAACTATTTTCTTATGAATAGGTCGGTCCAACCCTACTCTCGTCGCAATTGTCTAGTATAAATGGTTGTGACTGGTGTAAGAGATCCTATCAAGATCTCGGGGGTCCAAGTCCAAGCGACCTCACGCTCTAGCTGTGCACCTGCTAACTTACTAATGAGGCAACAAGACCGGCCTTTATGGGGTTGGGAGGGTAGACGGCAGAAGTTCCTAATAAATGCCAAACCATAGTTGCTCCTAGCGACCAAAAAATGTGAACCCCATACTCCAAATATAATCAGGTCGAGTTTGGAAGCAAATGGACATGAAGAGAAGTCTGGTAGCTAATCTGTCCCCGTAGCTCGAAATAAACATGAACTTTTGCTCCTCTAAGCATCATCATCATGCGAACGTCTGTCCCAGTTCGGTTTCGCGACACCCGGGGTCCGCCTTCCTACTTTTTTTCTTACACTTCGCACAGTCGTCGACATACCCTGTAGTGAGACCCCTCTTAGCATCTTTTTCAATTAATGTTTTTTTTAAAATCATTCAGGGGTTTTCATTTGAATCTGAACACCCGCTCTATTTGAAGAGGACATTTTTGTCTTAATCTTTCTTTGGGCTACTTCTTGGTTAATACTTAAGACATGCCAAGCAAAGCTCGGGTCTCAGCAAGTATAGGGTGTGAACGGTGTCCATCTTGGTATTCGAACATCTATCGACTTACGAGTAATCCTTTTGATATCAAGAATAAATCAAAGCCTGTGTCTTATTCAGACGTTAAAGCTATATTACTGTAAAGTTTCATTAAAACCCATTCAGTAGTCATTGCGTGAAAGAATCATACATCCATTCACACATAGGATGGCATGCTTTAACTCGCTCGTTCACTAGGAAAGTTTTTTGTAAACGATCGCTGCGTTGAAACCTCTTAGGAGACGTGGCATTACATTTATGAAAGACACGCTAAGTTGGTGGCCCCTACCGGTTGCCAGTAACATGGTAGTGGTTCAGCCAAGTTGACATAAAGGCCCAAAAACCATAATGCATTCTGATCAATCTATGACTACTCCATTTAATAATTTGACACATTTATTCTGAAAAAAAAAAAAAAAAAAAAAAAAAAACCCGTCTCCGACCGAACTCTAAAATTACCTAACATTTAGTAACTAGGGGTGTGGGGTCGGACAACCTCCACGTGGTACACCCTGGTAACGTGGACGACGATGTGCGCTTTATTGGAGGCGCACGTCGTCGCCCACGGCCAATAGTCCACCAAGGAGGGGGCCGTATTGGCCACTTCGGGTTGTTCCGTCTACACTCTGCTTTAGGCAGAGCGTATTGAGCGGAGAAACCACAGGACGTGTAGGTTCTATGCTCAACATTGGCCTACAGGCATTTGTGCCAGCGTCGGTGTTGGGGAGGACTAGCCATCCCCCTTGCGTCTCGTAACAGATCATCCGCAGCGACCCAACTGGTGGCAACAGTTGGTACGCGGTGGTCCCAGGGGCCGGGGGGCTTGCCTTAATTGGTCGGCCCGTGACAAGGATAAGTCTATAATACCCGACAGCGAAGTCGTTAAAACCTGTGGCGCACCTGGAGCACCCCACAGTATATATCCCGCTCTCTGGAATGAGCGTCACCCAGGGAGCCGTCAGTGATTCGTCTCATACTCGTGGGAATAATTATGGAGAATAATAATAAAAATCAACCGATCGAGAACTTATGCAGTAACGACTTTGGCATTCTTACACTGGACACCGAGCTGCCTGAAACTCAGGCGATTATAATTGAAAAGGAGAAATCCGGCACGCAAGTGCCTGGCCCATCGGCGAAAATACCGGTGTTGGTACCGCGTGACACCACACCAAAAAAGGTAGTGCAGAGAGATCTACTACTGTCAGATGACAGCAGTGTGGTTTCCATGGAGGAGATATGCTCTCGCTCCCCCTCCCCTTTTGTGTCTCGGTTATGGCGGAAACGCCGTAACTCGGATACTGAAGGGGATAGTGAGGAGTCCCAGTCCAGGGGCCAGCCTGTCGGTCGTCCCCCAACAACAGGGAAATACATTGGTATAGGCAAGGCGAGGGCTGAACTTAAGGCAGCCAAAGAGCGGGAGCGCGAGCTCCAGGAGGAAGAGGAGCTTGCCAAGAAGCTCCTACGGCAGGAGAAGAGGCTCTCTTCTCTCCGCCAATCTTCCACTCTCGATGAGGAGCCGAAACCGCCAGCTGTTCGGGACCTACGGGGCGAGCAGCTGTCGAACGCCGTTGAGGAGGCGGTGGAGTGTATCCGCTCCATCGCCCAAAAATCCTCACGGCAGAAGGGGCAATCCGTACGGGACCTCAGAACCGCCGCAAGCACCATTTTGGAGCACATGCTAGAGATGAGGTCCCGCACGGAATCGGAGGAGGTAGTCCGCTTGCAGGAAGAGCTGGCGGCCCTCCGGGCCGAACTGGAGACAATTAAGCGACAGGCGAACCCTCCGCCATCAATGACGCGTGATGAGGTTTTGTTCCTTATCAACGCGCGCGTCGACGGTATTGAGGATCGTCTGTTGCCAGAGCCGCGGCTGCGCCCACCCCTAGCGGCAGATGCGCGTAACGCTGCCCGCTCAGCACGGTCCAACAAACCTGCCCCGTCTGTCGATACCCCTGTTGGCGCCCCCGTGGCCACACGCCCCGAAGGCATTCGTCGGACATCGAACGGCTCAGCTGGTCTGCCTGCTGCGCGCCCTACCAGCGCTGCTCCTGCTCCGCACTCTAATGCCCCGCTGGATGAGAAAAACACCTCTGCTGGTGTTGGTTCTACTTCTGTCGGTGGTGCTGGGGGAAAGAGAAGGAAAAAACAGAAGAAGAGCGCTGCGGCGCAGGAAGCAGAAGCAGCGAGACAGGAGCGCCCGTTACAACCTGCGCCTCAATCACTCACCGAGGCGTGGAATGTTGTGGCCGGGCGATCAAAACAGAAGAAAGCAGCATCGGCGCCCGCCCAGTTACCCGCCAAGGCTGCCTTGGGGAAGTGTACTCCGAAACTCCGCGCCCCTCGCACTGCTGCGGTTGTGATAACCCTGCAGCAGGGCGCAGTAGATCGGGGCGTGACATACGCCGCGAAGCTCCTCGAGGCCGAGAGGTCTATTGACCTCAAAGGTCTCGGGATCGAAGGGCTACGGTTTCGCACGGCAGTCACCGGGGGCAGGGTGTTCGAGGTGGCAGGCGATAAGAGAAGTGAAAAGGCGAACGCATTGGCCGAGAGCCTGAAGATGGCACTTGGCGATGAGGTTCGCGTCACTAGGCCGGAAAAATGCGTGGAGCTACGCATCTTTGGCCTTAGTGATGCGGCCACTAAGGAAAAGGTTGCGCAGATGGTGGCGGATGTAGGAGAGTGCGCCACCACCAGCGTCAAAGTGGGCGAAATTATCCGCCCAGCAGGTAGAGAGGGCACGGTCTGGGTTAAGTGCCCGGTCGCGGCAGCCAAGAAGGTGGTGGATGGCCGTTGCCTTACTGTGGGGTGGTCCCAGGTCCGTGCCGTGCTCCTACAGCCAAGGCCACAGCGGTGTTTCCGCTGGAGGTAGGGCATGTGGGAGCCAAATGCGTTGCGAGCGTTGATCGCAGTGCCCTTTGCTTCCACTGCGGGAAACCCGGCCACAAAGCGGTCGGCTGTTTGGCGGAGCCCTGGTGCCCCGTTTGTGCGGCGGCGGGTGTGACCGCTGCTCACCGGCTGGGCGTAAAAGCCTGTTCAGCGGCCACACCCAAGAAGGGCCGTCTAGGGAAAGCTAAGAAGAGGAATGTGCTGGTGGCAGCCACCTCTTCCCCACAGACTGAGGAGGGTATGGACACCGCCCATTAATAAATGGCTAAGATCTCGTTCCTGCAGGCCAACGTCGGCACAACTGGCAGACCATTGCGGAGGCTCTGAGGTACCACAGGGTGCCACGGTATCTCAGGCGCGTCCTTGCGGACTACTTTGTGGACCGGGCCATCTTTTACCCGGCCCGGACGGGGGTGGTCCGCAGGGAAATGTCGTGTGGTGTACCGCAGGGGTCGGTTCTCGGACCGCTCCTGTGGAACATCGGTTACGACTGGGTCCTGCGCGGTACCATGCTGCCGGGAGTCGGCGTAATCTGCTACGCCGATGATACCTTGGTCACCGCGCGGGGCCCCTCATGTAGGGACGCCCAGATTCTGGGCACGGTGGGCGTGGCCCAAGTTGTGAGTCGCATCAGGGCACTGGGACTCCAGGTAGCCCTCGAGAAATCTGAGGCCGTGTTCTTCCACGGACCTCGGCGAGGGCCTTCTCGAGGCTCCCAAATTGTGGTGAGCGGTACCCCCATCGCTGTTGGTAAAACCATAAAATATTTGGGTCTTGTTCTCGACAACCGATGGGGCTTCACTGAGCATTTCCGGCTATTGGCTCCAAAGTTGATCCAATACGCCGGAAGGCTCGCGAGACTGCTCCCCAATAGCGGGGGGCCAGGTAGTATGTGCCGTCGTCTCTACGACGGTGTAGTGCGTTCCAAGGCGCTCTACGGAGCACCTATTTGGGCGGACGCTCTCTGCGCTTCCAATATAGTGCTGCTGCGCAGACCGCAGCGGACATTAGCGCAGAGGGCGGCGCGGGCGTATCGCACCGTCTCTTAAGAGGCGGCGTGCCTTATAGCTGGGAGCCTCCCGTGGGATCTCGAGGCTGAAGTCCTACGACGCGTGTATATCGAGGGCGTCCTGGTGCGACAAACTGCAGGTCGGCCGCTTCCGGAGGTGATCGATCGCTGGAGACAGGTGGCTCGCGATGATCTCTTCTGGAAGTGGGCCGATAGACTGGAGAGCCCCACCGCGAGCGTACGGCTCGTGGAGCCCCCACGGCCCATCCTACGGCGGTGGGTAGAGAGGGCGCACGGTACTCCGACGTACCACCTCACTCAGCTTCTCACAGGTCATGGCTGTTTTGCCAAATACCTGTGGGAGGTGGCTGGGGTGGGGCCGGATCCCGTGTGCCGTGTCACTGCCCAAGTGGGGTCGTGGACACGGCGGAGCATACGCTCGCCGTGTGTGCGGCTTGGGACGGGCCTCGCAATGCCCTCAGGGGCATTGTTGGGTTGGATTTGTCGCTGCCGGCCGTGGTGCAAGCCATGGCCGGCAGCCGACAATGCTGGGCCGCCGTCGCCTCCTTCGCCAGCGAGGTGATGGCGGCAAAAAGAGAGGAGCTGCGGGTTCGGGAGCGAGCAGGACGCACGCTCCCGTCCCACCGGCAATTGCGAGGGCGGCGCCGGGTGTAGTCCCGGATCGCCGCAGACTAGATAATGGCCGTGGACGGAAGGTCGGGGGACCCCGTTCACAATGGCCTTCAGGCGGCTGGCACCCCTCGTGTTCCGGGGTGCCTTCAAGTGCCCGCTCGATCGCTCTCCACCGCTCTCTGTTCTCACGGGGACGTTTGGGGACGGCTCGAAGCGGGCACAAACTAATCTCCTCCGGGAGATCGTGGGGGACAGCACATCTGACCCCCCGAGGAGAGCCTCATCTTGGGGCATTCCCTTAGCCGGGTCGAAGTGAATAGCCCTCAGGCCTATCCTGCGACCCGGTTGGGAAGAAGGTGGAACACCGCGGGGTTTAGTGGGTAGGACTGCCCCCAAAGGGCCGGGAGTCCCACACACCATCCGTGCTGCCCCCGAAGCAGGGTTGACGGCGCGTAAACGCATTCCCCGCGACAAAAAAAAACATTTAGTAACTAGTTATGAAAGGAGAAAAATATTCCACTTTCGTAGCTGGTTACGAAAGTTCAGCCACGAAAGTGGATGAAAGGTCGGTGAGTGAGTTCAAAGGAAACTGTTTATTTAAAATTTCTTATATTTAACTCGTAATTAATAATGATTAGTTATTCTTAATTTATTATTATCAATATATAAAAATCAATGCCATTTTTCGTTGTAATTTTGTAACTCAAGAACGGGCTCACCTATCCAAACCAAATGTTTAGGCTTTGTTCGGACTATTTACATTTACAATACATTAATATTAAAAGTATGTTTATAAAACTATTGTACTACTTACTAATTTTTATTTTTATTTAGTAACAGTGTAAACTTATTGTCTTTTTCTTAAATATTATTAGCTTAAAATCCATGAACAGTCGCCACTTACTTCGTTTAACGTGTCAAATTATTTGACTGAACATTGTCTCACAAAATACAGGCGCAAGCCTAGTTTGGGAGCCAGTATCAGGTATGTTTGTAACTCTCACTACAGCATAATCTAAGACATGATTGTAAATCTTCTCTGTGACCAAATAAACATATTAAATTATTATTAAATATTATGTTTAGTAGATGGTTTATGTGAAATTTGCATAAAATCGGTCGAGAGGTTCATTTACGCGAGATAAAAATAATGGTGGCGCTTAAGAAGTTGCGCGGGTCAGCTAGTCATCTGGGCAGGTACTTGCAGCACTGACATAGCCTGTATCCTAATGATGTGGTTCAGTACCTCCTTGTCTGCTCAATATATTTGATATGCCTGTCAAGTCTGTTTTTAAACATATTACCTCTGGTAGCTGTCACAATATCTTCTGGTAGTTTTGTTCCAATCAGAAATTGCTCTATTGATGAGGAAATGTTTGTGTGGATTATTATTTGAGGTAATGGTTCTAAGCTTTAAACAGTGTCCTCTCAAATGGGTATTAGTGTTCCTCTCAAACATTATTTTATCGAAGTTAGGTGGGTCATAGTGTGCACTCATAATCTTGTATATCTCTATTAGGTCCCCACGCTTCCTTCTTTCTTTCAGAGTTGTCAATTTGAGAATTTTGAGGCGTTCTTCATTTACCACCAAATGTCATTCATTGATTGATAAACAAAATATTGAAACCTTCACTAGTAGTACCCCAATTGTCTCACTGGATAGTACTCCTCGATTGTTATTCAAGCTATCAAAAGTTTATCAACTTAGTACGTAATTTATGATTTTTCAACGCACTTGCTTGTAATGTGGGTCTATTTTCATCGGTTTTAGAGACATGCTCATAAAGCACGCATGGGTTATGAACCCAAATTGTGAAGTGTTATATTCCATAACCATTTTTTTTTCTATTTGTCCACATTCGTAGCAAAACTCTCGTCACCGGCTACGAAAGTGGATGTTTTTCTCGTTTCATAACTAGCTATGAAAACAGAATTAAATTTCTGTTTCCGTAACTAGTTTTCATAACCAGCTATCAAAATGGATATTTTTTTCTTCGTTAATAACTGGTTACCAAAACAGAATTGCATTCATTTTCCGTATATGGCCGTTGAAAAAAAAGTTAAACTATTTTTCTATGGGCATCGATTCTTTAAAGTGCTAAGAAGATACTAGAATTTAAAAAAAATAAATACATTTAAATTTCTATACTAATATTATAAAGCTGAAGAGTTTGTTTGTTTGTTCGGTTGAACGCGCTAATCTCAGGAACAACTGGTAGGATTTGAAAAAATATTTTTGTGCTAGATAGCCCATTTATCGAGAAAGGCCTTGGCTATATATCATTACGCTACTACACTGGGGAGCAGAGCAGTAGTCATAAATGTCGAAATATCGGGCAAATTTTTATACATCATTGTAGAATTTATAAGCGACGGGATTAAATAGGTGCGACGACGGGAGGTCGATATATTCCACGGGCGAAGCTGTGGAGGTCATCAACATATTTAATGAACCCTCTTCAGCGGAGGTGCACGCAAGCCGTAACTGCCGCTCGGACCACTATTTTCAACGTCAAATTAAAATTATAAATAATAGAGATAGAATTCCGGGAGTTGGGACTTTTGTATCAGAAATTTCCTTAACTTTAAGAAACTTTTTTCCAAAATTGCTTAAACTCAGTGCACTCAGGAAGCTTATAAAAGTATGTGAGACCTATGCTGAGGCTCAGGGATTGAGGTACAATGTCAAGAAAAGCAAGCTACTCATTTTCAAAGCTGGAAATAAAACATATGAAATAGTGCCACCAGTAACATTATGTGGTTGTAATATAGAAATAGTTCAGCAATTTAGGTACCTTGGTCATTGGGTCACAGAGAGTGGATCAGATGACAGTGATATAGAAAGGGAGAGTAGGGCACTAACTGTAAGGTGCAATATGTTAGCTCGTAGGTTTGCAGGATGTGACTGTCATGTAAAATTTTCCTTATTTAAGGCATACTGCCAATCTTTTTACACATGTAGTCTATGGACACACTATACTCAAAGAGCGTACAATGCGATTAGAGTTCAGTATAATAATGCATTTAGAGTACTGTTGTCATTGCCGCGTTTCTGTAGTGCTTCAACTATGTTTGCTGTAGCGCATACAGACGATTTCTATGCAATTATAAGAAAAAGGGCAGCATCTCTAATGCGACGAGTGCGTGCCAGCAGCAACAGTCTTTTGTATATTATTGCCAGTAAGCCCGAGGGGCATGTTATGAAGCATCTCTTTAATATACACGTGATGTCATAATGTTATTCTCATTTATTAATATCCAATAATTATTTATTCATCTTATTCAATTTATTTTTTAAATGATTATATTCTATAGACATTGACAAAGTGATTTTAGAGTATGTAATAAAAAAAGAAATTAATTAATTAATATTATTTACTTCTTGTTAATATCATTGATTTTTAATTGTTTTTGTGTTCACATTTATTATGGATTTTATCTGAAATAAAGGATTATTATTATTATTATTTGTCTCTTCTTCTCGGGTATCTTCTTTTTTTTTTACGAAGATACCCCGTTCTTTTGGTAGGCTTACATGGGGATATAGTGGTCCAACACGCAGAGGCCCTTTGAGAATTTTAATGTAACAGGGAATGGGACCCCCACTGCAGACAATCCACGCCCGCCATATGTAGAAGAACGGTAATGGACCATCTCCAAAGGGAGTTAAACTATTGTACGATATGCTAAATACTGTTGGGCTATTAAGTTGGAGGTTAAATGTACTGGGTGACTTGAGCTACGGATGAAGACGGCGTCTGCAATTTAAATATATTATTTTCTAAATACTGGCAGACGGTGACTTGCCAACTCAGTAGATGGGCCCCCTATACAATCGACATAGGCATGATAAGCCTGTAAGGCGACAGAGGGCAACACCGGTGTGAGCGGCTTGGGGTGTCGAGCGGTGCGGCGCCGGTTTCACCTTCGCGGGTCTGACCCGGAGCGGGCTTCCCCGTAGTTATGCCCTTGAAAATGACACTTCCACCCCCGAGCATATAGCTCTGGCTCCCTCCCTCTGACCGGCCAATTAAGGCAAGCCAGAGTTGAGATTTGCTGCACTCCTGGGAGTAGCACTCTCACTGCTCTCCCGTTAGGCCATTAAATCCTAACCGGTGCAGAAGGGCAACAAAACTCTGAGGAATCGGGACCGATGTGTAGCCACGTACATTCAGCTCGCCACAAGCTGCCCTGCGGATGTGAGCTTTTCTATAGCTTACTGATACATTTTTTAGTTGGTATCAGAAAGTGAATATTACTCAAAAAGCGAATCTACTATGCCCCCATAGGGTTTGCGTTAATCCTATAAAAGATAACGACTGTCCTCGAGGGGATTTTTTACCTGCGCCAAAATCCTTCAAAAACATATTTCTATAGGGGATTCCGAATCGAATGAGCTATCTCTCATATTTTTAGGACCTTTATTTTTATTTTTCACGTTTTTGAACTTGGTGACTAGACTCGTAACTGCAGCTGCGGCATTTTACTCTAGTTTTCTTTTCTATGTTTTTATACATATATATTTATCTATCACGCCTTATCCTCGAAGGGGTGGCAGAGGTATGCCTCTGCCACCCCTGCTGTTATATGCCCACTTTTCACCATCGTCCCACGTAATAGGTGGTGAGCCCATTGTCGTGTTGAAATAGACAGATGCAGGTGTGTGGCTACCTGCTGTTGTAATATAAGGCATTCAACTTGGCTTAACGACTGCCATATTACTGGCAACCGGGACCAACGGCTTAACGCGCCTTCCAAAGTCGCTCTTTTATACATTATTTTAGATATAATCTAAAAATGTCAACATCCAATAATTAAGAATAGGCGAGTGTTTTTATAGAATTACACGAGTACCCTTCTCTTGTGGTAATAATATGTTTGTATTTGATGTTATAGGTAGGTAGGTACCAAGTTATGTAGGGCATAAACTGCAGGCAACTGCAGTGGAACGCTCAAATTACGTGTCTTGCAGGTAAACTCAGCTCGGCAGCCTTTGCCGTTAGTAAAGTCAGGCAGCTCACTGATGTAGAAACTGCCAGGCTAGTATACTTTAGTTATTTTCATAGTGTCATGTCTTACGGCATTTTGCTGTGGGGTAAAGCAGCTGATCTACAAATAATTTTGTACTCCAGAAGAGAGCTACGTGCAATATATAAATTGAGTGCTAGAGTGTCTTTTAGAGAGAAATTTAAAGAAATTGGCATTTTAACGGTTGCATCACAGTACATATTTGCAAATATCATGTTAGTTAAACAGAACATACATTTATACAATAGACACAGTGACATACATTCGAAAAATACTAGAAATAAGCATAAATTAATTGGAACGCATCATCGTTTACAAAAGGTTCACAACTCTTTTGCAGGAATTGGCGTACGCCTATATAATAAAATTCCTTTAGACATTATGAACCTGCCGTTACATAAATTTAAGGCGGAAATTAAGACGCACCTCTTGAAAAGGGCTTATTACACAATTAATGATTATTTGAATGATAAAAATAAATGGAAATGAGTTGTTTAAATGTAAATGTAGAAGCAGTAATCTTGACGTTCATAAGTGTTACTTTGTGACCTACATGAATAAAGATTATTGATTTTAATTTTGATAAGAAAAAAAAAATATTGATAGATTTTTTATTTAGTTTCCTTTTAAGTGTGTTAAAAAAGTCGTACGATATACGTGCGTATATAACACGCGGTTCAAGAAGTCCCGAAACTAAGTACTAAAATAAGGCTTTTTAAAAAAAATTTTTTTATTTATCAACGTAGTCTCCTCCAAGAGCGATACAGACCCTCTAACTCTTTCCCATGCGTGTAGAACGATTTGTCTTTGGCTTCAAAATAAGCCTCCGTTACTGTGATAACTTCACTATTTGAGTCAAATTTCTTACCCTGGAGCATTTTTTTGAGATCTGCAAACAGCCAGTAATCGCTGGGGGCCAAGTCTGGCGAATAAGGGGGATGAGGAGGCTCAGAATTCAAAGCCCAATTCATTAATTTTGGCCATCGTTCTCACAGACTTGTGACAAGGCGCGTTGTCCTGGTGAAACACCACTATCTTTATGTTCATTTGAGGCCGTTTAACCGCAATTGGATTGTTAAAAAAAAAATGTTTGTAATTAATGGAAAGATCATATACATATAAGTTTCATAACAAAACAATTTTTAGTTTATTTTTTAGGTATAATTAAAAAGTTAAATCAAATTAAATATAAATTTTTGAATCCAGTACCGAAAACATGCCGACAGTTCCCGAGCAAACCCGAGCGCGTGTGACGTCACAATGTTAATTTCTACTCATTGTAGCATACAGCTGATACAGTGTTTTGACGTGTAACCGATAATATCTCGTTATTATCGTCAATATATCGATAAATATATAAAAATGTCGAATTTGAAAAGTTATCGTGCTTGCTTCGTACCGTTATGTACGAATTCTGCAAAAACAACCCCCGAAAAAATGTTTTTAAATGTTCCTCAAGATGTTAAACGTCGTAATAAATGGTTTCAAGCAGTACGACGACCTAATCCCAAAACAACATCAAATTTTTTTTGTTGTGAAGATCAAATCAGTTATGTAAACGAATAAATTAAAAAATAGAATTCAATAACAAAAATTTTTCAACTAACCTCCAAATCGTAACTTTAAAAGTTTCAAAAGTCTATGCATTAAAAAAAATTCTATGAATAATTTCAAACGATTACATAATAAATTTGTATATTGTTATCAAATGATTTTGGTTTAATTTAGTATTTTTATATTTTTATAACGCGTTAGGTTATGTATTATACGAAATTGAAATTTCAAAAGTCTATGTAATTCTCACTACGTACCAGTCACCTTAACTCTCACCTAACTCTAAAAATAAATAAATTATTAATTGTATTTAATAGAATAGATGATTTGATATTTTAATTCACAACATATTTTAGAAACTTACCTTGATGCTTTAGCACCTCGACCTTCAGCTGAATTGGACCGAATATCATTTTTTTTTAAATCGGTTATCATAAATATATCCACATCAGGTATATTATCGTAATTAGCTTTTATAAATCCTTTATCACACATGACTAAATTGAATTACTTAATATTATTATTTTTTTGTACTAAAGTTCGGATATTTTCACATATAGAAGCCGTTGACACTGTACTATATTCAAATTCCTTTAACATTGTGACGTCACAAGCATGGCGACCATGGTATATTTTCAAGGTAGTCGATGAAAAGTATTCCATACGCATCCCAAAATATAGACGCCATAACCTTACCGGCCGATTTCTAAGACTTTGGCCGCTTCTGGCGGCTTTCACCAGCCACTCTCCACTCCGCTGACTACCCGATTGGATTCCGGAGTAAAATGGTGTATCCATGTTTCATCCATTGTCAAATACCGACGTAAAAATCCTTTTTATTACGATTCATCAGCGCCAAACATCGCTCTGAATCATTGATACGTTGTTCCTTTTGATCAGTTGTAAGCAAACGCGGCACCCACTTGGAAAAAAGCTTTTTCATGGCCAAATTTTTATGTAAAATAGTGAAAACACTACCAGCTGAAATCTTCTCTATCTCGGCTATCTCGCGCACTTTTATATTCCGATCTTCCATTACGATTTTGAGGACTTGGTTAATATTTTGTTGAGTCACTGCTTCATTTGGACGACCTGAGCGTTGTCCATCATTTGTGTCCATGCGACCGCGTTTGAAGTCGGCATACCACCGACAAATGGTTGCTTTAGAGGGAGCTGATCCCGCATAACATTTTATAAGCCATTGCTGTGCTTCAACGGTATTTTTTCCCATTAAAAAACAATGTTTTATCAGCACGCGAAACTCGTTTTTTTCTATTGTATCGAAACTACAAGCGTAGCGTCACTTAAATGGCTGCAACATCAATATTTTAAAGTTCCATTTTAAAAAAAAATACACATATCTTTTATAGAAGGCCAGTACTTTTTATAAATTAAAAGAGTTTTCAATGTATACGCCATTTCTTAGTTAGTCTCGGAACTTATTGAACGATCTAGTAGGTTAAACTCACTCGGCTCTTCGTGCGTTAGAACCACCATAACGCACTTATATCGTACTAGAAGACGCCCGGGGCACCGCACGCGTGGTGAAATTTTCCCTTTCCCGTTTCCCACAGGAACTTGTTTATTTTTATTTATTTATAACATTTCGAAAACTTACAGCTAATACATAAAATAGGCTTAAAAACTGTAGTGCTTGAAGGCCAATTATAAGTTTTCACACTTATTAATATGACTAGCAATAAATAAAAAGGACAGACAGCTCACAAGAGTTCTAAATATAAAGTACCTAAATACAAAGTTACAGTACACTTTACTTACATTCTATCTCTCAAAGAAAGCATCACTAAGTACTTTTTTTTGTTTCCGAGTATTGGTAGTAAATAGATCACTAAACTTCCTACTTATTAAATTAAATTTCCTACTGGCTCTAATAAGAAATGAATTTTGAAGACAGTTAGTATAAACCGAAGGGATATGCTATGATATCTTGGTCTCCTTAGTAATGCTTTATGTACATGTAACCCAACCCAACTTCAGCCAGTAGTTCCGGACAGTCAATAGAGCCACTTGCGATGCCGAAAAGAAAAACTTGATCAGCCACTTGTCTCCGTATGTATAGTGGCAACAAATGCAATTTCTTGCACTAGAGAGTAAAATTTTTAGGCGTTATTTACATTGGTATTGAATATACCTTACAAATTTCTTCTGAACACCGTCTATTAGATCAATATAGACCTGGTACATGGGGTTACAAACCTGAAAAGAATATTCAAGGTGACTGCGAACTAAGGAACAATACAGTATTTTGATCGTATTGATGTTTTTAAAATCAGCTGACAATCGCATGACAAATCCCATTGCCCTAGAAGCCCTCTTGATAATATTCTCAAAATTTTCATCAAAAGTTAATTTCGAATCGAATGTTATACCTAAGTCTCTAACTGAGTTCATCCTTCTGATGCTGATTCCGCTTAGTTTGTAATTGAAAAGTAAATAATAAATAAATATCCATCACGCCTTATCACGTGGCAGAGGCATATTATATGCCCACTTTTCACCGTGTGGATTCCTGTCCCACGTAATAGGTGGTGAGCCCATTGCCGTGTTGAAATTGACAGACGCAGGTTGTCGCTACCTGCTGTTGAAATTTTTTAGCCGCCCATAAGGCCTTCAACCAGGCTTAAAGACTGCCATTTTCTGGCAACCGGGACCAACGGCTTAACGTGCCTTCCGAAGCACGGAAACGCTCGCAAATGTAAATGCCACAAAGTGGTCACCCATCCGAGTACCAGCCATAGTGAAAGTTGCGTAACTCAGTGATCGTTTACAGAACTCTGAGACCGCGGGGCCACGAGCGCTTCCTTAATTGTTTTCTTTTATTTTTTTCCTTAATTGAAAAGCATAGGTGTTAGTTTTCGCGTAAATGTACATGTATAGCATTTGGATATGTTAAGATCTAATTGTTCCCGGAATATAAAGTAGTAAGCTAATATATGTAGTACTAAGTTATTGTAAAGTTTCATTAAAATACATTCATTAGATTTTGCGTGAAAGAGCAAACAAACATCTATCCATATACAAACTATGGCGCGTAACTTTTCGCGTTTATAATATTAGTATCTAGGATTTTTTATGGATGTGTAAAAACAAGAAAGTGAATATATTCAAGTTAAATATTACTGAGTTTAATTGAAACAAGTGAACAGACACTATAAATAAATAAATATAAATATCGTTGGGACAACTCACACAACGCCATCTGATTCCAAAGTAAGCAGAGCTTGTACTATGGTAACCAGATAACTGATAAAAATACTTATATATTTCTAAATACATACATATTATAGATAAGTATCACTCAGGCACAGAATAAACCATCGTGCTCATCACACAAATTCTCTATAAACATTATACAAAGAGTTACCATCTCAAATTAGCCGAATAATATTGTGTCAAATTCGTATTGCATAGCTACATTTTTATTGGTTACAGTGACACAGTGGTACAGTGACAACACTTCATGAAAGAGTAAGAAAACAATATGTGTGTAGTTTCCCCAGCGCACGAAAGTTGGTTGAACGTGATTTCATACTTTATTGAGTACTTTTCGCGTCCATTGGTTAAATCGTCCTAGATGACCACCTTTCAATTTCATAATGCTCTTCTAAACCACACTACCTATTTAGTTTTTTTTGTTTATGAACAGACTTTATTATCGACGAAAATATGCATTATTAAAGATAACTCAAAAACTATAAGTTACAATTTCATAAAATTTTAATGGGACTTTACGAGAAGCACTTGCTTTCCTATAAAAAAAACTAAATCATCTGGGTGAATTACCCAGAATAATGTTATGAGGTAACACACATAAAGTACCTACAGGCGAATTGAATACCTCCACCTTTTTTTAAGTCGGTAATGCGCCAAAGCTATGATGATAAAAACAAACTAACTATCTTCACGCTGTATCCCTGACGGGGTAGTCAGAGAGGACAGATCGCCAGGCTTCACGATCCATGCATACTTCTTACGCGTCTTGCAGATTAATCAACCGCTTCATACATGCACGTCTGGGTATCCGAGTACTAATATAACTACTAACAATGATGATAAGTACCTATATTCTGAGAATGCTTCACTCAGCTCAGGTAAGCTCAGGTACCGGAGGCGAAGATGACTATCAACAATGTATTTAATAAATTAATGTGAAAACTATGGCAGGTGTCAGTAAACAAGTTAATGGTATGTAAAATATGTTAGTAACTTGTTTACTTGTCGCACAAAAGTATCCATTGTTTTAGTACTGAGAAATGTGAGAATATACGATAGTGGTTACAAATGCAGCACGCCATACATGTATTTATCTTTAGACTGGTGAGTTATAGTTACCGGAAGTGATGATCAAATAAACACACGCTTGGTTGTCCAGAAAAAGGGTTCTTTTTTGTTTTCGCGGGGAACGCCTTTACGCACCGTCATCCCTGCTGAGGGGGCAACAGGGACGGTGTGTGGGGCTCCCGGCCCGTGACAGAGAGGCCGTCCTACCCACTAAACCCCGCGGTGTTCCGCCTCGCCTTAAAACTAGTTCGCAAAGTAGGCCTGAGGTTAAATCACTGCGAGAAACAATGAGGATTCGAACTTGGGACCCAGAGACGATAAGGTGTATCCAACGTCTACTTCTCGCCATTAGCCACCAGACCACACACACGGTTGTCCAGAAAAGGGTATGTAGAGACATATTACTAACTAAACTTTTTTTTTTTCACGTGTAAATTATATTTTTGGATGCAGTTAATAGCGCATATTTCTAAAACAAAATTCTATAAAGAAATTCAATATAAAATCCGATGTAGCTTAACGCTCCTCTTAAAAAAGGACCTCCGTTAGGTCCGAAACGAGTCGGGCTATCCCAAACTTTACATTTGACTAAAACCGTTTAGTTTGTAATAATGAACATGAACAACGCTCACAAAAGTTATTATTCTATAATGTAGAAACATTAATTTCTCTACATTTTGGCAGCCATATACAAGGAAAAGTATTGATGTGTTAATTAGAAGATTTGGTACACTTCTATTTTAGATACGAAGAAGTAGCACCTACTTTATACAAAGTTTCTTGTCTGCATTTGGCGGGCTCTCGGGGACTTTCAAATCGTCATAATCACTGCTCGCAACTGCTCTGTACATAATCTTTTAATTTTATGTAATTATAACAGGATCCTGTATCTTCGGCATCCAGCCCCTACTTAGTCCGTGCATTTGGCTGGGGGCTACCGGTCCGGCGTCCTAACAAATGTTTGACACATTGAGTAATTACTCTCTTTAAACTAACCTCTTTATATGCTCGATTATGGCGTGTCAGTTGGCTGGTAAGAGTTCCCCTATAGAAGAGGTTAAGGATGTTAAATAAAGTAGAGCAATTTATAAAATTTTCGCTTTTACATTTCGTTCAATGATATGTTACTTATTCCTATTTGATTTGCTACCCCATAAATAATTTTACGTGCCATGGTCCATGGGTATTGCCAAGGTTAAATAAAAATGAAATACCATGGCACCAAATCATAAAATAACAGTTTTAATGTAAGCAGTTTCGTGTACATCAGTTTAAATGGAAATGCAGTGGAATAAATCAAATTGGTTATGATTATTGTAACCTTGTGGATGAGAAACTTGCGTGATGTTGTCTTGTTGCCTGGCAACTGTCACGTATTGATCAAACTGGACAATATCCATCCTTCCAAGGATTCCATGGGCACAATCCACATGAACCTTACGTGACTTCAGACGCGTTTACGAAACAGTATTGCTGAATTAGCGATTAGTATACGACCTTTTTTAACAAGTTTGCTTCTGTTTGCAATTCGAAAGTTTTAAATTAATAGAAATACATTTTTAATTAAGACTCCTTGTAAAACTTAGGCCACTGACGGTTGAGAGTTTTTCCCGCGTTGTATGGCGTGAGTACCGACTTAACTAGTCTTGTAGTAACTCGGTAGACAAGTCATAATAGTAATTCATTCATTTACAGATTGTCACTGTTAATTATCTGCAATTAATCATTGTATAATTTATCACTGCAACCATTTCTTGAAGTAGTAATGTTTTAAAATCTTACTATGCGTGTATTCAATAAGTATGTAGATCTAGTGCATTCATCTCATTGTACCCTGTGCGTAATATATATCATGTAAAAGCTAAAACACTTCATATTAGTTTAATTACCTAACCGTAATTATTGCATAGAGAATCTATACAATCTAATTGTCGTAATATGCCTCTGCCACCCCTTCGGGGATAAGGCGTGATAGATAGATAAATAAATGTCTTCGGAAAAAGCGGAGCTTGACTATTAATTGAAGAATAAGTATGTTGTTGAAGAATATTTGCAAAAATAAATAGTTTCAGGTAAAAATATATATGTCTAAGCACTTATTATGAAAACTAATAATGTAAAGAATAGCAGTTAATATCATTATGTTTGGAATACTCACACGTATCTATTAATGCAAAATGCACTTCATCTAAGTCAGTAATAATGAATCAAGGTTGATTTTAATATTAAATAAGGTCATGGTTCGGTTTAGGTATTATCAAATTCATTTAATTCTAGAAATGTATTAATGCCTACAATTGTTACTAAAATTATTCGAAAATGAATATGTTTCAATCTCTTTTAAACTCCATACCAAAAAACCGTTCTTCGTTCGTGAACGAGTTAGAAATCCCCGAGATCACCCTCGAACCATTCGTGTGGTCAGAACCGGATGACTCTCTTTCTGTGAAGAGTGACAGCATCAGCATTGTCCCTGACAGTACGGAAGATGACAGAGGCACTCTTAGCACCAACACCAGTATACCACTCTCCAGGGCTATGACAGATTCGGAGATCGATTATGATTGGTATAGAAGGGTAAGTACAATATATTGCGCGTTTTCTGTTCAGCGTTTTGATAGAATTTTAGGCATAATAGAGCGAATTAAAAGATAGACCATTGGAGATGCGCAGAGCGGTCACCAGCTAAGCATAGACTACGACGGTGAGTGTACTGAAGAACTTTTCCATTTGGCCTCACCGTCTCCCTTTCTATATCAAACAAAACGGACAAGCAGAGATGTCATCTTCACACTGTAGATAGAAGCGGATTCGCAGGCCTTTCCTATATCGCAGCATTAAGTGCACCACCTGTGCACGTGGTTCTCTCCTCTTACAATCCTGGGTCCTTCAAGAGTGTGAATAATCTTATTTCTAGGCTGTAAACCTGAGGGCGACTATTGGAGCCCTACTGGCTGTGATCGCGGCCTTCAATCACGAGCCGTCGTTTCAACTTTCTACTCTTAACTTTTTCTTTCAGTTCTCAACTTCCTAGTTATATTATTACTGACTAACTCCATGTAGGTGCCTAATACAAAAATTACGTTTCAGCTAAAAAACAGTAGCTACAGCAATCCTTGGGACCAATTGAAGGCAGTCAACGACGCGTTTCCGTCTGAATATCTATCTTCTCTTCACAGGTGTGATTTCTGTTTAACTTCTAAAATCCGTATACCAAAAAAGACGCACGCGAACTAATTAAAATTCTTGGAGGCAAGCCGTTTGTTTAGATGGACATTTGACGGGCGCAAATGTGTATTTATTATCTAAGTTTCAAATAGTAAATGTTGTATTCTCATAACCAGAGGTGGGAATCTAAAAATTCTAATAAATAATGATAATAATGCATTCACACAAAATGATTTCCTTAGATATGGTCATCATTTTTTTTCTGGTTCCGAGGTTTGGCATAGTTCGTTAAAAATATCAAGTTTTGAAATAATTATTCTATGATGGATGCCTTTGAGTAATGGATTTTTATCTATAGTATTTTACAGATTATTGTGTATGTATATCGATAGAAAGATAATCAGACCTGAGAACGAATGATCCGAGGAATCAGACTGAAGAGAATATAATAATAGGACGAGAATCAGACCCTAGATGGGACTAAAGTAATAATTTCTGACAGAAATTAATTGATGGCAAAAAGTCTTGATATCAAACTCCTCTTATTAAATGTCGTTCTAATTTTAAAGTTACATTCAGACCGCCTTCACTTCTCATAGGCACACACTTATGATTAGTTAGACTCTCATACATTATTTGGACTATTGTTACTGGACCAATTACATTGTATATTGTACTTTGTAGTACTTATGTTTTAATAATACGAATTCCATTACCTGTTTAAAGCGCTTTCACAGAACCACTAGAATTCCTATTTCAGGTCATCGAAATATATCATCTGTGGTCATAAAACTAAACCTTACCTGATGAACCCTGTGTCTGTGAGACAAGGTTGCTTATTTATATTCTACTAGCTGATCCCTGCGGCTTCGTCCGTGATTTATATTTCTATATTTTTCGCCCATTTACTGCTGTCGTTTACTACTTTTACAATAATGTACGAAAATTTAACCGATTTCTTGACATTTATGATTACTGCTCCGCGCTTTATAGTCCCTACTCTAAAGCCCGCCGAGCGGAGATTCAACATTTGACTAAACTACATTTAAAACTAGTAAGATATATAGCAAAAGCTACATGCCAAACTCCCTCGCTGCGTTCAATCAGGACACATCCTTACTAATATTATAAATGCGAAAGTTACTCTGTCTGTTTGTCCGTGTGTCGCGTTTTCACGCTAAAACTATTTAATCGATTTATATGAAATTTGGTTAAATATTTTTAGAGCCTGAAAAAGGACATATGCTACTTTTTCTCCGGGGAACAAGTTTCTATGGGAATCGGTAACGGGAACGCTTCAATCCGCGGGTCGCGTAGAGCCGCGAGCAAAAACTAGTTTTGAATAAATTATTCTAACAGATAAATATACCTACCGACCGAATGGTATTAGGATCGGTATAACAAACACGCTTTAGTTAGTTAGTTAGGTAAATGTATATAAGACTTTGTGTTGATAATGATATTTTCGATAATACTAATTAGGGTCGATATATATTATGTAAATAAAGGAAATATATTATAGAAGATTTAAATACCTACATACTTATGTTTAATCGTGAATTGAGTGATACTCGTATTCGTATGAGGACTCTCCTTTCGCTAATGTGTTATTTTGATGATTGTAGTTTACAGAGTTAGAGAGAAAGAATGAAATAGAAACAATTAATATTAATTTTTGGTAACAAAAGTACATAAATCCTACTAGGTAATATTATAAACGCGAAATTTACTGAATGGATTTTGATGAAACTTTACAATAATATAGCTTACACATCAGAATAACACATAGGCTACTTTATATCCCGGGAACAAGTTCCCGTGGGAAACGGCAACGGTTAAACTACACCAAGGGACGCCGCGGGCGTCAACTAGTAGTTAATATAAGTACAATGTAGTATTACAATAATTAGACTCAGTTACAACTGAGTGCTTTACAGGCGGTTTTTGATAAGAAAATCATCAAAATTAAAACCACACCTAACCTTCCATAGGACATATGGCCAGAGGAGTCTCTCTGACGAACTCTTGGTAGAATACTTAACCCCAGGGCTCCCGACAGATCGTCTCACGGGGGTTCGTGTGTTATTATTTGCGGATCACACGATTTGAGTCAACCCGGGATTCTAACCCAAGACCTCAGCAAGGCAGTCAATTACACTTATTTTATTTGAATAATAAATAAATGTTTATTAAAACATATCTACTATCAGTTTCCAGAAGTACCAATCAAATTCAACCGAGGACATTGTCGCTACGTGTGTAAAGGAACGCATTCGGCGAAGGAACGACGAGCTATTGGCCAGGATGAGGAATTACTTCAAAGACGATTGCCGCGTATTCTCCCCTGATGACCCTGGCCTGCTGGCTTTGGAAGACGCTGTAAATAGACTAGAGTTAAAGGTAGATTAGTTCTTAGAATAATTGTATACTAAATAAACCACCCGCCTGATGGAAAGTCATGCTGACGTTCAAAGATTGAAGGATATACTGCCACAGCTGGCAAGACAAGACAGTGTCGCCGCGCTTTTTGTAATTGCTAAGTATGGCGATAGATGGTACTCGCCTTATTTTTAAAAAACAATATAGGTAGAGAAGATTTTAAACTGGTTTTGGTATATTATTACAAACTTAACAGTTATAATTACGTGTGAATTCCGACTAGTTTCGGACCTAACGGAGGTCCTTTTTCAAAAGGAGCGTCAAGCTACGTCGGAGGTTGTGATTTTGTTTTAGTTCTGTAACTTAGCTGATGAGAGAGTTGCCTTTGAGCAAGATACACAAGCTCACCTAATGTAATACCCGTAGATTCTATCTTAAGTTTGAATGCGGCAATATGTACTACCGACATTTTAGAATGGATCAGAAATAGTAAACAGAAATAAAGTCACAACAATTGCTAACAGTCACTCAAGTCAGTAGCCCTTCCCAATAGAGCCAAAAACAAGTACCACCGATCATTTGATACTAAAATAAACGTAACCTTGTGCTTGATTGTGATGGCGAATTTATCGATACCTACATAATGGCGAAATTGACCTTGGTATTGGTACTGGCCAAAGGTATAATCCACATAAAGGTTGATTAAAAAACGCTCTGCGAAGAAGGCTATGACGCCGTTATAGACTACTACATACATACATATTGACACGCTTTTATCCCCGAAGATGTAGGCAGAGGCATACTAAACGCCCCCATTTCACCGTATGCATTTTTGTCCCACGTAACAGGTGGTGAGCCCATTGCCGTGTTGAAATTACAGGAGCAGGCTGTGGCAACCTGCTGTTGAAATTTTTCAAGCCATAGCCCCAATCAAGCCCATAAGGCCTTCAACCAGGCTTAAAACCTGCCATTTATCTGGCAACCGGGACCAACGGCTTAACGTGCCTTCCGAAACACGGAAACGCTCGCAAATGTAAATTCCACAAAATGGACACCCTTCCAAGGACCGCCTATAGCGAATGTTGCTTAACGCATTGATCGTTTACAAAACACTGAGTCAGCGGGGCCACGAGCGCTTCATTATTAGGTTTAGACTACTATTTATTATAGACTGCTATTTGATTTAAAGGACAGGAACGCCTGGAATTGTTCTGTTGGTGGATTTTTTTCCAACCAACAGAACAATTCCAATTCAAAAATCAAAAAAGAAAAATTCTATTTATAAATAAGCCCTCAACAAAGCCGTCCGAGTTTCTTCCGGTGATTGTAGTTAGTAATATAATAATGTATTTTTAGTTAATGTTTGACTTTTTGTAAGCGCCGTTGAAATTATGCAAAATAAAGACATTTTATTATTTTTGTACTGAATACTCACATCTCAGTGAATGCATATAAGTTCTCTAAGGTGACAGCAAACAAGTATACGATCCAATTGATCGAAAGTGGTCACCGTAACCTATTAATGTTTTGCAACACCAGGGAGCCGAGTCTGCTATTTCAATCGTGTCGAAATATACTCGAAATCGTCGCTCAATAGAAAGCCACCGGTACATTTTTGTCTACTATTACTATCGTACTCATTAAACTAACACGTACCGCGCCAGTGGCCGCTAGTCATCAGCTGCATTTTAGATAGTCTACTAATATTTTGACAGCTAATAAGCGATTCTGGTTTTTTTCTACGGCTTGTCAGTAGTAGACTCGGCCCCCAGAGGTGCTACACAAGCGTAGACTCTCAATTTAGAAAACCAGGCTTGGCTTCGATTGGCTGATAGCGGGAGCTGTGACATGTAAAGTAACTATTAAAATAATAACGTTTTATTACAATAAAACGTTTTATTAAAATAATAATGACATGGCTTGACGCTCCTCTTGGAATAGGACCTCCGTTAGGTCCGAAACTAGTAGGGCTATCCCGAAATTTACGTAATTAGTAATATGACTATTACTTTGTCATGATGGATGATCATTCCAATTATGGACAATTGGACCAGTATGTCGTGCAGATATACTAATATGTAGGTGGGGGATCCTATACTGGGGATGACTAGTAATTATGTAACACAAAGTGCTGTTATATTGATGCAGCACCTTTTTTTCAGGCTCTTGACGCCGATTTGGACTACTTGGGATGACCTTTAGATTACACTTATTCACGCCTGTATCCTCATGACTCATATTACTCAAAGTATGGTTATCCCTATTACTCAAAATACAGATATCCGTATTACTCTTATTCAGGAAAGCATCGGTACAAATCACATTTAGACAAATATCCATATTATTCATCTTATAACAAGTATCCATACTCGTATTATTCACATTTAGACCGATACCCGTACTCGTATTATCCAGGCAAATATTCATATCTATCCGACTCGTATTTAGACAAGTATCCTTACTCTTATTATCCGTATTTAGACAAATATCCGTATTCATATTATTCATATAAGTACCCTTACTCACGATATTATACATATTCGTATGCGGACAAGTATTCAAGATTATGTCCCTATTACAGAGGAACATATCCATATCGCCGATTACATCGATCATCTTCTTGCTCCTGTTTTTAAAATCTAAGAGCATGTCGTATCTGTACGATAAAATTGATAACAACATCATTAAAAGAAACCAGATGCTAAAAAAATTATGATCGCAACTTCTATAAATTGTGAGATGCAATTGACTATTATGAGAATGTGTGCTCAGGTGACATACCAATGTGGTCGCCGAGAAATCCCATGCGATGACACTATGAAATAAAAAGTACCGCCATCGAAGTTATCCACATATTTTTGAAACTTCATTGAATGTCATTTTAAACCAGGGCACATTTTGAATAAAAGCAAGAAAGAAACGTATTGTCTACAATACGTTCTTTTATTCCTATTATGTTCCTTTTTTTTTTATTCATACTAGTAACCTTTACATTGATAAAGGTTACAAGTAATGGAGATTATATTTAATTACTCGTCTTAACTCTTCCGACTAGGCGAGATGTTTAGCGTGGAAGTAGTCATAAGAATACAGATATCGATACCTAGTATTTTTCCAACTCACTTAAATACTTGCACAGATTACATTGCACAACATTCCATTTACCATCATGCACGTCTTGGTCATTTCATCATCCACAGTTATCAGGAGCCTATTGTCGATTAGATGTTCATGTAATAGATCTTACCTTCCAGCAAGTGGAACAAGAGGGCAACGAGACACCAAGTTCGGAATTTTAACTCATCTCATCGCCGCGTCTCATCTCCTTAACATTGTAGTAACTCCATTGCACCGTTGCACACGTCTTAGAGCTATGGACGCCCGTGATTATTCGACCAGCAGACTCATCAAATTGACGGAGTGCAACTTTTAGGAGAATGATGAATTTAGTAATAAGCTATTATATAGAGATCTGAATATACCTATTCCAATTGTGTGAAGTATTTAGGAATGTCAATTCAAATCTAAATTAATATAATACATATTACAAAAGTTTTAAAGGTCATCATCACTAAACGTCAATATGTAAACAGCGTACTGTTAAATTAATTGATGAGTTTCACAAAATAACTACTTTCATTACTTATATTTATTGCATCAATATTTAATCCATTTGCATTTTAAGTACCTACTTAATAAACTATAGCACTAGTATTTTTAGCTGTTATTCACTGACACCATTTTGATGTTCTTGTACCAATGTACCTAGTATTATAGATCCTAATCTTTAGATTAGAGATAGATAATACTTAGATACTCCTAAGTTATGGAAGATCTCGGTTAGCTTAAAAATATGTAATTATAGCTTACGAATAGTGCAGTGCTGGTAGACAAAATTAACTGTCAGCAAATAGTCCGAGAAGATTGTTGTAATGGTGCAGCAACAGTTTGCGAATGCCGTTGCTTTAAGTCTCGGGTTTGAACCCCGGGCCGGTACCTACTAATATTTATGTGATCTGTAAACTTTTCTTTAAGAGTTTGGCTATGTCTATGTAGGTATAGTCAGCAAAATAGATATGTACTTTTTTTGGTAAATCCTGTAGGTAGGTATCTATATATTTTATGAGGTTTTATATGGTTACACTATGAAAACCATAATTATAATGACCTCAGCTAATGTCATGAAAGAAAACTCTATACTAATGGGCGGCCTTGTATACAGTCTCTTTTAATGACTCGACCTATATAATATGTATGTTTTTACAAATTATATGAGGTTTATTAGTTGTCTAGATACTATAGCACAACCTTATATTAGCTAAGTGGTATCTAAAAAGCCCACAAAATTATACAAGAACTTGTATAGTCAGGTAGTTATGTTCAATGTGCACCTAGCGACACGATTGGCAAGCCGCTTTCCATCAGTGGCGAAATCTAGTTTAAACCACAGTTTGGGCAAATAATTCGACAGCATAGTATGTAAATTCGAATGTATTATGAGAAATAAAACATTGCAATGTGTAAAATGTAGTTTTAATGGGCATGACCTCCAAAATTAGCTACAACAATCGACTTAAGGCTATTTACCAGTACGGCCATCACTTTCATAAACGTAACTACTAAAAAACTATATAATACACTATGGTTTCTGGGTTTTTACAGAATGTAATTAACATCTTTGACACTTTGCTCATCTCTAGACAAACTGAAAACCATAACGAATTAACAATCGAGTGAGATTAAAAACAATATACTATTAGAATGTTAAAATAGTTGGTTTCGAGTATTTATTTAATCAATATTATGCAACTAGTGTGTCTGTCAGATTTTCTCCCCGATCGCAACACTCCCCTATCCTCACAAACACCAAAAAGTACAAGTGTTCCTAGATAGGCCATAAAATGCCTTTAATTTTGGAAAAGACGAGAAATCTCTTTTGTACAATACAAATATAGAAAGAGACAAACGGCCTTATTTGTTTGTGTGTATGTGTGTATGTATGTGCGTGTATGTATGTGCGTGTATGTATGTGTGTGTGTGTGTGTGTGTGTGTTTGTGTGTGTGTGTGTGTGTGTGTGTGTTTGTGTGTGTGTGTGGGTGTGGGTGTACTTTTTAGGCTATTTGTGTGTAAATATGTAGTTACGTCCTAAAACTATGATGTTACGCTGTTTTTGTAAATAGGTATCTTTACCACGTTCACAAAACTAAGCTTATAAATATACAAAACCAATTATTATACATCCCATAATTCCATAAAATATATTTTTAACAAATCAATACAATAGTAACCTAATTTACAAAAATAATATTGCACGTATTTTTTGAATATCTCAGCCTATAAAACAACTTCAGATGGAATTAATCAGACATAGTGCCTTTTTGAACATTCTGACAATGTAGGTAAAAGAGATTTTATTTTTCTTCAGATTTGTTGGCACAGATATTTTGACAGCATATTATATATTTCGTTCGATAAAAGTTAGAAACAATAGAATTCGTGTCGTATTCCAACCACACTTCCAATTGCCAAATGAAATTAACTTTATAGGTAGTTAAGTATTCATTGAATAACAAAGTCTCTGAAATAATGAATGTATAACATTTCAATGAGAAATAATATGACAAACAATCAGAAAATTTATTTAATGATTAAAATCTGCAAGCATCAAACATTTCCAGATTGTTATATTACTTATACAAAATAATTAGTTACATATTAAAATGTTTTGCTCACTTATTTAGGAATATTTTAAATATATAACCACTTGTACTTTTCACTTATTTATCCTTTAAACCTGACCGATTTCGCCTTACGGCATTTCAGTGGTTATCACATATTTTATGTATCTCAGTTGCAGGTTTAAAGAGTAAATAAGTGGAACAGTACAAGTGTATAATATTTAAGATATGTAGCAACTTTAACCAAGTGCCATTAATCAACAGCATAAACAGATATAGGAATATTTCAGCGGGGCATCAGCTGTGCAACCAACATAATAAAACTAAAATTGATTTCCTATGTAATCAGATACTTTTTACGGTTAAAAATATACTGGAGAATTAAATGTACATTGTCGAAATTTATAATAGTTATGGAACTAAAATAGGTGCCTTAATATATGATAACAAATAGCAGTGATCATGGACTGGTGACGCCGTAGACAGAGAATACTATAGACGAATAGATAGCTGTTGTTTCACTCACACAAGAAAGAAAGCAACTTATGCCGGTCAAGTGTGAAGAAAAGAAAAGAAAAATGATTACATTTTTTGTTTCATCGAGCGTGCCGGTTTTTTCCAGCACAATCTTGAGATTGAGCGAAACAAAGTTTGACAGCTGTTTTGCAGATCATTGTCATTATTGTAAAAAAATAGCTATAAAGCAGTTTAAAAATGGACTGTGTTATATTTCATTGTGGAGTAACATGACGAACGAAATATTAATTCAAATCAATAAAAGATGGTGCGATGTAGTGTTTTAGGATGTCTTTTCATTTGTAAGTACTACCAAGTTTTATCAGTTACTAGGTTTTAATAGAAGTAGGTATATTGTGCATCTTGCATTTAAGATGAAATTTTATTAATAAATAAGATCAAATATCATTATTTAAGAAGTCAAACACCTAACATAAATAAAAGTCAGGGTCGCCATATCATGGATGCTAAATTACCTCAAATCTGATTTTATTTTAAACAAAATGCTGGTCGTGTCGTACATGCTACATTTATTTAAACTTAATAGACGCACAAAAATTGGAAACCTACAGAATATTAACTTTGAGATATATATAAGCTTACTTACCACGTAATTAACGTTACTTATATTTTGTGCGACGTAAGTTTAAGCCTGGGATATATTGGAAATAACTACTCTCGGACCTCCCAGCCATAACCTACTACGTGTATCAGCGCCCTGGCTTTATTATTCAGTTAGCACCAACATGCAGGCGAGGCGGAAATCTGGATTGTGATTCAAGTGGAAGTAGTTTATAGACACGCTATTACATACCTAAGATGTTGTCGGAACTGCTCTAAACTTGAGAACTTATGTTATTTTTATTGTGTTGTGTTTAGTTAAATAATTATTGGTTTCTTGCAGCTTTCCTAAAAGTGGCGATTCGCGTCAGATTTGGATAACAGCTACAGGACAAACCAATTAGTCAGCAAACTTAAGAATTTGCAGCAAACATTTTGACCAAAAGTTTTTAATTAAAAAGAAGAAAAAGACTATTATATGGCGATGAATTTAAAAGACATAATAATATATATATTTTTGGGAGATACGTTATTTTTATAACAGTCTCTGCTTGCTTACAAATGTTTATTATGTCAATTAACTGCAATATGAAAAAAATAACATACAGTATTATTTACTCACGAAAACTAGAACCTATCATGCCTCTGTGGTGCAGTTGGTAGTGTATGCAACAGTGGGGACAAATATTTGATTGATCCTGAATTGTTTGTTAAGGAGTGCAGGTATTTTCTATGTGAGTGTAAGGGTTTTTTCCAAATACCCTTACCTATTAGCGGTGTAACTGCTAACTAACGGATGAGACAACTACGCATGTGCTCTTACGGGATTGGGAGGTCAGACAGAAGTCGCTCACAACAATTCCGAAAACGAAAAGCCAAATGATCAAAAGTACAGATCGTAGGTGGATACTTAGAATTTTAATAATACAAAATATGGGGAAAATTTCTTCATATGGTAACCCAGTTAAAACACTACATGTCCCTTTGTGCGGCACGCTGACTATGTGTCTATAGTATTCTCTGTCTACGGGTGACGCAGTATATAACGAATAAAATTGAACCTTCACCTCATAAATGTAACTACGAATTAAAATATTCACGTATTCGTTTACTCAAGCCCATTCCATGCGCATCCAAAGAGTATCAAAATGTGGCTGGTATTGCGGCTCCACCTATTTCAGTGTTCGCAATTTAAATAAGTATTAGCTTTTTAACTATCTTCGACATCCAACCGCCATCCACGCAAATTTTATTTCCTAACATTACTCAAATAATATAAAAAAAATGATTTTATTATTTTACTAAAACAGTATTTAATTTTTTTAAGTTGTGTCGTTATTGCACTGGATCCTGGGAGACTTTTAACTATCTTCGACATCCAACCGCCATCCACGCAAATTTTATTTCCTAACATTACTCAAATAATATAAAAAAAATGATTTTATTATTTTACTAAAACAGTATTTAATTATTTTAAGTTGTGTCGTTATTGCACTGGATCCTGGGAGACAGAGATGTAATTTTTGTCAAAATGAATAATAAGAGTTGACAGAATTTGATTTATGTCATTATACACATCTTTTATTCAGTTATTACTGCAGATACCAGTTCATTTTTGATTCACAGTACACTTAATATTTCGCTGCTATAATAAACTGGACGTTCTTAGCTTATTACAAGGCGTTCTTAACCTAACATAATATTACTTTAATATAAAGTAAATTTAATATATATTTCACTGGCATTACCTATATTCAAGCAAAGACAATTAGGAATATTTAGTAGAAATTTGTAAAGGCAAACTCAGGGTCTAAATTTACTGTGAAAAGCTTTTCATTGTGAAATGTAGACCTCGACTTTGCATTCATACATATTTTTGTAAATTAATCGAGATTTATGAAATTGAGATTCATACAGTTTCATTTTGGTGAAAGAATGTCTTAGTATTATATTTATTTCGTATTATAACAATACTAATAGTGCTCACTAGCTCTAGCTAATACATTTTACTATATATTACGTCTTTTGTACGATAACACTAGGAATGCAGAAACTAAAAACACAGACAGAGGAACATTAAATCCACAAAAATATATAGTAATTACTATATTATTGTAAGACAAAGGTCTCATTTTACTCTTTCAAACTGTATAGTAGATCTCACACAGTCTAACAGGACAACATTACAGTAATACATTTCTTAATATAATTTTTCTAAAAGTATCATTTTTATGTTACTTAAAGAAAATTTCGTGTTGTAATGTTAGTCTATGGTAACGTTCTCCATTATGAAATAAAGCTAATTACAAAAAGAAATATATAGTAAGCATGCGAAACTATTTAGTAAAAAGCTATAATGTGAGAAAAATAAATGGAAATTAGGTGACTTTTTTAAATAAATGGATAGGTGTTAGTTTAATAAAACCAATGGAATAACTCTCTTTACAGTTCGTATGTAATAATGAGAGTGTATTAGAATTTGTACAATAATGACATATCTACCAAACCCCATATTCTTTTACAATTAATACAGTCTATATACATGACGCGCTGTTTTTACATCACAATACACATTTAACATTCAATTTCTCACAACCATTATTTCGTTCAACCAAGCTGCTGGCTTTTATAATCAGGCAAATATTGAGCTTTCACTCAAAAATACTTTTACAAAGATTAGGTATGTCATTGATTTATAAAGAATAACTGATTGGAAATGACTGGTCTCTAAATTATGTTAAATATCGCTAAAGAATGAACAAACTTAACTAAGCATTGACAATTTTGAAGAAAGATTTTTTTTAAACATTTGATATTAGCTGGTTATGCCAACATTTAACGATATTTATTACTATTTACCAATCTTCTTCAACTTACTATAATATTAATAATAATGTTCTGTGTAACGAATTTAAAACTTTTTAGACTAGCTGTTTAGGTAAAGTTCATGTGGGTATTTAAAAATAATTACACAGTGCATAAATTAACATAAAACTCGTGTCTGGTTCTATCCTTCAATGCCAGATCTCCATCCTTGAGTACTACACTAGCGTTAACAACTAGGCTAGTACAACACTTATTTTTCTAACGGCCATTAATTTTACAAATATCTAGGTCGATTAAAAATAGTTGACTTATATAATCGTTAATAGAAAAGAATAACTTGATGATCAAAAAGTTCCGCGCTCTATATTTCAGTTTATAAGTCAAAATTACTAAATATTTAATAAATTGTTTTTGTAGTCCCTTTTGCAATAAAATTAATGCTGAATATTAAGCGCTCTTACCCCCACTTGCACAGTGTTCTGTATACGATTACTGCGTTACGTATGTGTATACTACAGTGACTTATGCTGCATTTCCATGAGAACATTTTCGTGCTTTAGGAGTCACTTTAAGCCGTTGATCACTCCGTAGTTACTAATTCAAGCTAAAGCCTTATGGGCACTAAGGTCCGTATACTCCGTTACTCAGTACTCGATTAACGCTTGAGACTAGATTTTGCCTTATAAAATCTACTCTCAAGAGTATCTTGAGAATTGATAAACGTTCTGGAATACGGACCTAACAGTAGGCAGCCACAACACGCGTACGGCCGTTCCAATGTGACAATAGACTTGCCACCTATTGGGACAACAAACAATTGACAAACGGTAAATAGTGTACCTCTGAGTAGGTACCCCTCCAGGACAAAAGGTCTGACTGTAATAATATGTATGCATATTATTAAAAACCTGGACCTATTAATGCTAATTAAATGAGCAAGTAACGAATCATGTACTATCTAAGTTTGAACATGCTTGTAATCACCAAGAGATGTATCCCAAAGCAATAGAATAAGATATTTCTTCTGTTACGGACTTTAACATTAACATTTACGATTCAGTCATTACTTTTTCATATATTTGAGGACGGCATTAGAAAATATGTTTTAACAATTTTGTAACATTTTTACAAATTTTTTAAAGTGTTATGCCGTTCTGTTTCACAACATTATCATCAACTATTTTCATACAAAAATATGACTAATTTCCTATTAATAGCTTACTTTTAAAGGAAGAGCATCACGAAAAGATAGCACAGAAACTTAAATTAGTCATGACGCGTTACAGAAGTTTATAGATGAAAGTGGGAGAATGCACTACTTCAGACGAATACCTAACCTAATTGTAATTTTCTCGTGATGTGTCCATGACCATATTTAAAGCGAAAAAACAAGTTGGTAGTCATAGCACAAACGTTCAAATACAGAAATATTTAATTGACTTGATAGATATCTGTTTAACATTTATTTCTGGTATTAATGCTAAACGATGCTAAAGCTATCTACGAACATGACGTTTTTTTTTTCATGAATACCAGAGACATTTTCTCTACGTATAATTCACTGGCTATGTGTTGGGAACTACTTTGTCGAACATATTTAGAGTTACGCGGAGCAATTAGCTGCAGGAGAGGCGGATTTGATGATACAGTCATGTTTTGTGCCAACAGTTCTAGAATTGTTGGAAGGTAGACTTGAGGATGACAGGTATGCCATATGGTCACTACAGGAATGACGAAGTGTAGACAACAAAAAATTGTGGCAAGTTGCTTCCCATAACTTAAGAAAATCAGTAATTATAAACCAAAGAATGATTTTAGCTTCAACGATTTAACAGTTCTTTAAACGCTTCAATTACTGAGATAAGTTCAACATTGATACCGTAAATGACATAAACACAATTAAGACACTATTCGACTGAAATGAGCACAACACTGTAGGGATATACATTTTGTTATGTTTGTAAGACTGTATAGACTATATTTCTATTTTTTTCAATTTATACCTTTCCTTATTATATATATATCTAAACACGTTAAGTACGTTCAAGACAAGTGCGACTAGGAACAATTAGAGTATATAGTGAAAACACAGAAAGGCAATAAGCTGATTAGAAAGGGGAAATATAATTGCGCCCTTAAAGAACATGTTTTTTTTAAATATACCACTCAGGTGGCAGACAAGCATACCGGCCACCTGATGAAAAGCGGTCACCGTAGCCTATGGACGTTTGCAACACCATATTATAAAAGGCAGCCGTGGGCATCATATTAAACAACTCTTCAGAGCACAAATCGCTGTACAGGCGATAGAACATGCATAGGAGGCAAAATCTGTCCTGTCGCGAACGGGTTCGACACCGCCCGCTAGTAGAGGATCGTTGACAATTCTCATAGCAAGCCCTTGTAGCGAGTCGAAAGGTCGAAGCTAGTATTCAGGTAGGTGTCCAAAGGTGACAGCAGTACTTCATGTGTGGCCGCACGTGCGACTTATAGAGGAGCAGTGTTTGCTCTGCAGTAAAGTACTGCCGTGCCCTGTTGAAAATACCCAGCTTTTTAGACGCCAGCATCGCCTTGACCTATAAATAACTACGGTGATCTCTAGTGACGTCCACGTCACTAGAGATCTCAACACCAAGGAACCCAATACTATTGGAGATGGAAAGAGGAGTGCCCTTGAATTGCGGCGCTACAGTAAATGGGGCCTTTTGAGCGGTGAAACTTGAGTCTTGGTAGGGTTCAATTGGACTAGATTTTGTCCACCCTAATCGGTCACTCTTGCAAGAGCAGCCTCGATTTTAGACACAAGTTGTTCACGACTTTCTTCCATTGCGGGGGATATTGGAGCAACCCGTGGAATGAGTGTCACCCGTACTATCATCTACATAGCAATGAATGCCGTCAATGGACAGCATGTTATTGATATGCAGCAAAAAAAGGGTGGGTGACAACATTGAACCCTGCGTGAACGCAGCATTTATGGCCATGTAACCGTTAACGACGGCTGCTATTAATACTACCGGTCAAAAGCAGGATACCCATTCGCAAAGTGCCCCGGGCAGCCCATAGGAGGGCAATTTCATTAGAAGACCACTGTACCAGACCCGGTCAAAGGCCTTAAAGACATAGAGACTCACTGCTAGAGCCTATCCCTTACTCTCGATAAATAAAATTAATAAAAGATAATTTCTCAAACTATACCCTGAATAGTTGAACTAAATTAAAATATTAGTAGCGGGTTGTCGGTTTTTCGGGTTGTTGTAATCCTGTAAATGTTAATAGGTATACCTATAAAATCAACGTTTGAGCGCAATTTACAGATGGGAAATAAGGAAAAAGCTTTTTTACTATGTTACGTATATCTCTCTTGATTCTGTACATGCTAAGGCTTCCCTGATATGTATACAGGCCGTATACAAAAATAAACAGCTCTACACTTATGCAACAGTGTCATATATCAAATTATTCATCGAAGACTTTAAAACTATGTTCGATGTTTGAAAGCTTAACAATAACAACACCGAATGCTGCTCATATTCGACGTTGCACTCTTATATTACGGTTGGATAAGGCTGAATGCGGGGCGTGTCCCATCACGCCTTCGTCCGGCCTGGTCACCGTACCCCTACATGCTAGCTATGTGACTCACTTTTAGTGCAACTATCGATGTGTTATCACTTCTCACTATAAGTAAGTTCAATAATGTCAGTATGATCGAAAATACAATTAAATTATATAAATTATTAAAATCGCTTTCAGATATTTAAATCAATATTTTTATAAATAAATTGATTGTAAAGTATTGACGTACAACTTTCTCAGCAGCTAATGAATTGCCGAGAATCACCAAAACTTAAAAAGCCTTTCAAAAGCCGATCTATACTATAAACTATTGTTCTTTCAATATTAATATTTTCAAATGCTAATGAAAATGCCCCACACAATATTTTTTATTTAACAATTTATTATAATATCAAATACTGCACTAAGTAATATTCGACATGTGAAAAGTAATTTGTGGTATGACTATGGCTCTGAAATTCACTCTAGATTTATTTGTTTTTAATCCAAGTAACATAAAGGTATATCTTCCGCATCACTGCCTTCAAGTGTCGTTAGACATAACAACCACTACTATATTATCGTTTAAGTGTATACGAAACTGTGTACTTACATTACTACATACAGAAGGTGAACCTCCTTATAAGCCTACAATAAATGCTACTACAAATACCCACTATAAACCTTGAACTTCTCGTTTTGAAGTGAAAGATTGTGCTTTAAACATCAATAATAAAACAATATTTTTTTGAAATCAAATGAGATTATATATATTTTAATTATAGTATAGTAATATATTAATATATATTATAGGGCAAGCTTAGTTTGGGCTAGATGGCGCTGTGTCAAAAGTGTCCCACAATATTCATTTTATTTATTATAAAATAAAGTAAATGTTGTGTTGTAACTTAATGGGTTTCAAGTATTATTATTTGAGTAACATTTTTACTCTTTCGGATAAAAATATAATTTATTTATTAAATTATTTTCAAATATTTTTTCAATCTATTCTTTTATTGATACCGTTTGCAAAATCTTTCGCTTCAAAGTAACTGTAAAATAGAGGAATAATTTATTACTATTATTTTCTCAATATCATTGCAGCAGTCTCCATACGATACATATACAAAACTATATACACTTATTATCTTAACTTACCTAAAATAAAATAAAAATATCATACGGTAAACATAATAATCACAGCATTCAAAATCACAAAAATCAGTAAATAAACACACTTATTAATAGTAAAACATTCAATGCCTAATTACATGAGATCCTCGTTATAAAAATATCATCTAAAATATAGCAAAATATAAATTCAAAATATACTATCACTATAACTAGCAACATTAACAATATTGAACGATAAGCAATATGTTTCCTAAAATGTTTTTTAAAATTACATATCGGGTAGCCAAAAATGTATTTCTTTTTAAAAGTGGTTACACTGCGTTGTAAATTACAGTCCAACAGATCCTTATCAATTAACGTTGGAATCCATAATTCGCTGATACTTACCTCAAAACAGGTAATTACTAGCCATGAGTTGTTTAAAAATCGGTGTTGCCACTTCTATTAGATTATACAAAATAAAGCGTCCGTGTCAGACTTTGCAGCGAATACGTGTAAATGTATAAAAAGTAAATGCAAGCATCAGTTCTTAGAAATGAACATGTACAGTTATAGCGAACACTACGTAATCTTATTTGTTACATGGCAATCTCAACTAATGGCTATAGTCAATAGGCTTATAAATCTAAATATGATCTCTCTCTCAATGATTAGTCAAACTTCATTGTAGCTATTCACTATATATGGTTCTCAAAAGTCCCTCAATGTTATGATCTTAAAAATAAAATCGGTTTTATATGTTTATGTTTATTAAGAAGTTGTAGATACGAAAAGAAAAATCTAGTAAAATACTAATATTAAGGGGTTAACTTACCAACAATATTTCTCTGGTAATAAAACATAATATACTAATAAAAACTGAGAGAATTTGAGACACCTTAGTGCTAGCTAACAAACCCAGTTATTCTATCGCTCCGATTGATAAACATTTGTCATGAGTTTTGATATGTCCATCTACCCTGCAGTCAAGAAGAGCCCAAATTACAATCGCTAGATAACATGATATCAAGTTGTACATGACTAAAATTTAATCTTACAAAATTTTAACTGTCACTATTACGCGCGTCTTTGATTGACGCGTGTAATAGTGACAGTTTAAAAAAATAAAGTAGTTATGCATTTGTCGTCTAGCGATGTATAATTGTTGTCTCTTCTTGAATCAAACACATTATCCCGACTTTACGAAGTAATTTCATTAAAGCAAGTATATCTTATTAGTTAGTGAGCGCAAGCATTTCGACAGTATAATGATTATTACGAAAAATGTAACTCTTTATGAATTATGACAATTATGCACTTGACTCACCACAGTAATGCATTTGCATTAGTGACAATCTTTTCGTGTAATTTTCAAGACCTGTAATACTGTCCAAATCCTTCGAGATTTTTTCAAAACCACCACTGCGCTCATACACTTATAATCATGACAACAGGCCCGAATCGGTGCGATAGAAAATCCTAAGGTTGAGTATTGACGAGAATCAAACTCGTCTCGGTTTTCCAGGCCCTGGACACTCCGTTGATTTGATGATGGATGATGCCACTGGCTCTCGGGGCCTGATTGGGTCCATCTCCATGAAGCCAGGATTTAGGATTATGTTAGGCACCAACTCCATTACGTCTTGATCCTCCATGTAATCTTTAGGATTCATATCAGGCAGTAAGGTAAAGTTAGTAATACATACCGTCACCATATGTGTGTGTTTGTTTGTTAGTGTGCAGCCCCGCAGTCCAAGCGTGCGATATCCAAGCGAGTGCGATAGAGGGAAAAGAAGAAAAAATCTCGAATGAATAAAAAATTGGCAGATATGGCTGGGTTCGTTCTCAAAAGATTTTATGCAAAAGATATCATGCGGATAGATCAGAGAGGAAATTCGCTCTTCAGTCTTTGTAATTAAGAGCGAGTTTTTATTGTCTACTTCGCAACGAAATTGACGAACTGTTGTGTCATCGTCATATCTTGCACATTAACAAATTCAATACTAATATTATAATAATATAAGATTTGGGAGTTCATAAGCATTATGTATTTACTAAAATTAAAATGCAGTCGAGCCAAGCCTTTAAAAATCGACTAAAATTGTAAGAAAATCTAATTTACTATTTTTAAAAGCTTGAGATTTAAGAATAGAGCTCTATGATAAACTTAATTAAAACTTTTGTTCATTCAAGGCATATTTTGTATCTTCAGTATAAACAATCCCTTAATTCGTACAAAAATACCTTTTTGTTACCAAATTCCCCCGGTGAAACCTATGTTTTATCTAAGAACATTCTGCTTACAACCTAAAATTATCAATAGTAACTTTTAAACTTTCGCGTTGCATGATTAAAATAAGTGTAAAATACAGGTATTAACATAATAATATAATAATCAGTCTGCTTGTGACCACGGCTGGTGCAACCCAGTCGAAACGTCAAGCTATTTAAGGTAAATAAGCATGATCACGTTAATACCTGTATTTTACACTTATTCTAAAATTATCAAGCAGAAATTAATACTTGCTGTATTTCTTCAAGTGCAGTAATAACTTGCTAAACGATTTTAGCAGGCTACACGATGTTTATTCTGGATAACGTAGCTCTGCATTAGTGAGATTGTCTAAAATTATGTATCCAGAGATTGTCCACACCAAACAAATATATCTTAGTTTTACTATCTAATACAAAAATCACATATTTTCGTATGAAACAATGTTACTCTGTCTGTTTTTTTTATCATAATTATAATTAACATGGTGCATTTAATGCGAATAGTAATATATTTATTGCATTTTTATTATTTAGGCCTAAGATATTTAAATTGAATTTTAAAAGTTCAATAGTATAAGATATAACTATAAAATAGGGGTCCTACATTTTTAATGTGGTCCTGAGTAATCACAAGAATATCAATTTATATTGTTTTATTAGGTAGGTATGTAGTTTTTTGAATTATAGTTTTCCTATTTTAAATATAGTTGCAAGAATTGGATTATTTGTTATGTATTAAAATGCACAAAATTTTTAGAGCAATTTACAGAACTATTATTAAATATAATATAATAAACTGTAAATTCAATATTAATTATTTATCGCAATACTAGTAGGTATATATATATTTGGAAGCAATCTTGATTAAATTATTTATTCGGAATGATTTTACATTATCACAAAAGTATCAATCGATACATTTATTGTTGCACCAACAGTGACATAACTAAAAAAACACGACTTCAAACCGAAATCGATTTCGGATACATTATAAAAACTATAATGTATCCGAAATAGAGCTATAGTAAGTACGATTAATTCATAGAAATAATATATAATAGTTCGTAACTATTTCTATGGTAGATTTGTCGATACATTTTGAATTATGTCACTGTTCTTGCGAAAAAGAGACATCTAGTTACGGAAAAACTAATGATTTCCAACAGTTTTGGCAAGAATATACTAATCTAATCTATTGAGCGAATAAAGCTCGATATTTGTAAAACTATTACCTATTATTGCTGTTTTGATCACTAAAACGAATTTATTTTTTAAGTTTTAAACTTATATTTTAATAATTTATTCTCATTAATTAAACTGCCTTATGGGCTTGGAAGCTTTAGTTATTTAACTGCCTAGTTTGAATAAAAATCTAATATTTAAAATACGACGAAGTTGTGGCGACCAATGCTATCTAGCGAAATGGTCACGAACTATTACGATACAGTGAATCCTGACTCAGAATCTCTGTCTTAAAATGAATGGAGGCGTCCATAGTTTGGCTGGAATTCATCAAAACTCAGATAGTGGCCCTTAGGTTAATGGCCCAGAAAAATGCATTTTCATTTTAAAGGACTTAGGATTGTAAAAGGTGACCATTCGATAGATCCGCCCCTTGTATCTACATCACTATCTGCTACTAAAAGTTTATATGCGCTTTATTCCAATTTCACTAAGCCTGCTATGTATATAAGAATACTCTTCAGTTAATAGTTTCACTACGAAATGAATCTAGTTCTATTGTTATAATTGACGTTTTGTAGTTCATTGGTCCATACGCTACGTTTTGTTATTGGGAAGTGCCCTAGTGTTATGTCTTATCTTTTCTCTTGTAACTTCAGAAAAAGATACAATAATAATTTAAGTCTGATAAAAGTTTACACACAACATATTTCGAGTAAATTTTTAATATTTTCTTGAACTAAAACTCTTGTACGACAGTTTTAATATTATTTTTATTATAAAAAAAACAAAAAAAAAAAAAATATCTTTATTTTGCATAGACCATTTTAACGGCGCTTACAAAATGTCATACACTATTTAAAATATTTAAAGCGACCACCGGTTCGGAACGCGGCCCACCTGAGAAGAACCGGCAAGAAACTTAGGAAGGCTTTTTTTTATGGCCTATTTACAATTTAATATTATTTCATTTTGCCAGCAGATCATTTCCAGGCGTCCCTGTCCTGCAAATAGTCTGTAACGGAGTAAAAACCTTTTTCACAAAGCTTGTTTTTATTAAACTTTTTAAATTTATTTAAAGGTAAATGTATCAGGTCACAGGGAAGCTTGTTGTAAAAGCGTATACAGTTACCCTGGAAAGAATCGCCAATCTTATGTAGGGACACACTGCTGACGCAGGAGATTTATATACCGAGGCTCGCAGCTCTCTTTCTAGCACTCGTTATGCACAGCAGTCGCCTCCCCGCACGCTATGGGTTAGGTCATATATAATTGTATAGTGTTTATGTATTGTGTAACTGGTACCAGTCAGTAAATTATATATATATATATATACCTAGTCAGGTCATAAATTCTGTCGCATGTTTAATATAAAATAATTGAAACAAGTTTATTCATTATGTAACCATTTATGTACCAAAATGAACTTAACAAAACATAGATTCTTATGACAATAAAGTTTATTCAAAATGACCTCCGTGATTTTTAATAAAGGCCTTCAATCTGCGCGGCCAGTCGTCTATCGCAGCACGAACGAGGTCCATGTCGAAATCGGCGGCTGCCTTAACCAAGGATGTCTTGAGTGACTCCAAATTGGGATGAGGCTTTGAGCACGCCTTTTCCTCCAAGTGTTGCCATATCTTGTAATCTAACGGACTCAAATCTGGACTGGAGGAGGGCCAGTCTTCGTGCCTGATGAAGTCGATTTCACGCGCCGCCAGCCAGTCTTGTGGGCTCTTCGCTCTATGAGCTGGCGCCGTATCTTGTTGGAATACCCAGTGCCTGTTATTGAACATGGTATGAGAAACAGGTTCCACAAGGTTCGTCAGGACTGTATTTTGATACACAACTGCATTCGTTTTTACACCTTTCTCACAAAAATGTACCTCTGTTAAGCCCCAATAAGAAACTCCCACCATACCATGAGCGAGGGTGGAAAATGACCTCGTTGGACACGCGGAATACGGTTGCTCGCTTCTTCACTACTGTGTGCGTACACCTTATCATTTTGTTTGTTGTAGCTCTCTTCTACGGTAAAAACTTTATCATCCGAAAAAAGAATTACCCGATATATTTTTCCCGCGTACCGCTTCAACAAAGCGCGGCATCTCTTCAGTCTCAGGTCCATTAGACGAGCATTTAAACGATGTCTTGTTTTTCTTCGTTTTGACCGAAGCCCTAAGTCTTTATTTAACACCCTTTTCACCGTGGTTCTGCTTAACCCCATCTGAAGGGCCAACAGTTTCTGCTTACGTTTGGGATTTCTTTGAATTCGCGCCTTCGCAGCTTTTATCACTGCTGGAGTCCTAACAGACCGAGGGCGACCACTTCTTGACCTGTCATCTACACTAGAGTCTTCATTGTATCGTTTGATGGTACGATAAACAAATCTTTTGGTTATATTCAAATTTTTCAGTATGTCAAAAATTTGAATTGGCGCGTAACCGCAACGATGCAACGCAATAACTGCAACACGGTCTTCTTTAAGCGTCCACTCCATATTTAAAAATTAGTAAAATTCTAAAAAGTATACATTTTTATTTTCATGAACAATTAGAAATTCGAATTCAATAAACTTTTTTGTGTCCAGCATTCTATAAGAAAAGTTTTTACTGTGTTACAATACCTATGACCTGACTAGGTATATATATATATATATATATCAAGAAGATTACCTTCATTTATATTCTCCCATATCAGAAGACCCCACATATGTAACCCCACAAGTCTTAAAACCTTTAAGGTTGTGACCTAGATTGCAGACATTGGATTCTGACGCGTGTCCCCAGTGCGCATAAAACTGATAAAAAATGTAGTAGATAAAAAATATACCAGAATGGGCCTCCCAACAACCTATGTCTATTAGATCTAACAGTACAAGGCAATAAGTATAATAGTGGCATAGTCTAACTATTTAAAGCGAGATTTAATCGACAGTTTTTTTGGTATTTAGTATTTAAAATCAACAATAATATAATTATTAATATTATCAATTATTTACTTAGCACCAATTGCGTAGCAGATACTTTGCATGAAAATATTTATTTTTATTATTATTTACTTCCGTATTTTTTTATAAAAATCTATCTAAGTTTTATTACGAAATTTTTTTGTTGATTATTTTTTACAGGTCTAATAATGGAGTTTGCGTTTAATAATTATTATTGCTATAATTTTAGAAAATTGGCACTAAAATGTATTATTTTGTTATTGTTTTAAAAATTCCTATTTACAAATCCAAGCAGTGCGAAATTGTTTAATGTAGTGCTCTATTAGTCTTATGAATTCCTATTAATTTATTATTGATATTTTGTATTATGCTTTGTTTATTCTTAAAAGTATAATAATTATTGCTATTTCAGGATTTGTATTTTATCGTATCTACACTGTTCGCAAAAAGGTAAATACGTTTACTATTAGATATTGAAAAGTTTTTAAAAGACGTAGCACTTCACAATGAAGATCACATAGCCAAAGAGAAGCAAACGTCCAAAACTACTAGTTGTGATAATCACTGTGATATGTTACCAAACACCTGAATTAACCTCAAATCCTAATTACATAATATCTATCTAATTTATCATCGACCCAAATACCCTAAAATTAATCACAATAGTAGGTCAACAATTGTGATCTATTGCTTAAAATAATTGTTCATTTAAAAATAATAATAAACTTTGAAACTTATTTACATGAACAATAAAGTATAATTGTTCATAAAAATAAGATTCTGAGACACTGGATGCTTTTCGTATCCACAAACTTATTAATCTTTGCCTATTTATCAAAGCTAGTGGTTTCACGTTGATTTAATCTCCCATTCTGTGATCAATCAGATTTGCTCACATGATTGATTCATAAACTAAAAGCGCTTGAGCAAATTGGTTTTAAAACCATTAGACATTAATAAACCTTAAAATACTTTTAATGATCGACTATTTTCCAAAATTCTAATCGACTAAATATCTAAATAGAGAGTATTATTTAATTCAACCGTGTCAATTTATCAATCAAGTGAGCTATTTTGTATCAATCAATCGCGCAATCCAGGCTAATACCACATGAAGTACAGCCTAGGGAGAGGCGTGTGCTATGGTGCGGGCTCACCGTTGCGTCGCCACTCGCGGCACAGGACGGCGCACGTGCCCACCGCCAGCACCACCAGAGTGCCCATCACCACACATACAGCGGCCACCCAGGTTCGTGTGTCGAACGACTCGGCGCCCTCGAAGAAGTGTTTGTACAGTTCTGGAAATTGTTTTGGAAAATTTTCATTTTTTTGTGTTTACAATATTTGAATTTTTCGTGTTTCCTTAACTTAGTTATCAAAAGCTTACAACTTTATCATAAATACTACCTAAATATATAAATATTAATATTATGGGACACTTTTCATACAGCTCCATCTAGCCCAAAGTGAGCTAATATTAGCTTGTGTTATATGATCTAGACGACTGATAAACATACTTATATATTTCTAAATACATACATATTATACATAGGAAACACTCAAACTCCGAAACACACATTTGTGGATAACACAAATATTTATTCCGACCCGGGAATCGAACCCTGGACCTCTTGCGTAGCAGTCGGATACACTCCCACCACGCCACAGAGGCAGTCATGTAAGCATAAATTTGGGCACCAATTTTAGTATCAATTAACAGTCGTTATCGAATTAATCAATAATGAATGTTTTTTGATTAATGATAAAGTAAAATGTTGCACAGACAATAAATTAGTTTCAACAAAATTACTGCAGTACATATGTACATCTTGTAAGCTTCATTGACATTTATAAGGCCCAGTAAGTGCTGAAAATATCAGCAAGATAATTACCTAATTATAAATAAAATATTTCACTCTCAATGTGGTTTTAACTGACTGTTTTTTTTTACTGCCTCTGTGGCGCGGTGGGGGTGTATCCGACTGCTACGCAAGAGGTCGTGGGTTCGATTCCCACCCAGGTTAAAACTTTGTGTGATGAGCACGATGGTTTATTCTGAGTCTGGGTGTTAATTATCTAAAATATGTATGTATTTAGAAATATATAAGTATGTTTATCAGTTATTTGGTTACCATAGTACAAGCATTGCGTAGTGTGAAATCAGATGGCGATGTGTGAGTTGTCCTAACAATATTTATTTATTTATTTTTATTTAATGTTTTTAATATCTACAATTAAAAATTTTGTTCTTATTTACAATCGAGTACAATACTTTAAATGTTCTTATTTCAATAACCTTCTTTTTTAAATAAGTAACAGTTCTAGAAAAGTATACAAATAAGGTTCAAGTACGCTTCAACTGGCAGGAATTTTAAACAATTGCCATTAAAAAAAAGTAAGTTCTAGTATTCTTACTTACCAGCTTCCTGATCGCTGTACAGTGTGGTGGCGAGCACCTCTACCGGAGGTCCTGGACCCAGAGCGTTGCTTGCCCACACCCGGAACCAGTAGGAGGCATTTGTGTCCAAGTGGTACACGTCTATCTGACGCTGGAATTAAAAACGTGCTTATGTCAAATTGATAGTGAAAATAAATTTAGGTATACGAAAAATAATAAAATCGACTCCAAAACTTCTTCAAGATTCATCAATCGCTTTATACACGCACGTCTAGGTATCCGAGTACTTTTGACCTTTCCGTTTTTCAGCAATCTGCTCACGTGGTCTTCACACTTTCACAATTATAATATTAGTAATATTACATTCCCGTGGGAATACCGGGAATTATTTCTCAACTAACGTAGGTACTTAACGAACACGTTCACCAAATTTTAGGTTGTGTATGGTTTATCAACGTAGTATCCATTCCCGTGGGAATACAGGGTATTCCTTTCTTAGTGCTGATTCAAGGTAGATACCTTATAAATACTTTCACCAAATTTTAGGCATGTACCTATGTTTGATAGTTCAGACCAACGTTTCCCAAAGTGGGCGATAACGCCCCCTTGTGGGCGCTGCAGGCCTAAAGGGGGGGCGGGTAAGAGACCCAGAAAAAAATGGGGGCGTTGTGTAGGCTTCGGTAGGCGATTTGTAATTTCATCTAGCTAGGAGGACTCTTAGACACCGACAGAGCTCTCGACTCTCGGCTACAACTTGTGAACATCAACTTATATTAATTAAGAGATTGCTCACACTCGGTTCGATATTTCTCTCCACGTAGTTCATGTATCTGTCCTGTATTATTCAATAAATAGAAGAAAAATCATGTCAATCGGTCGCTCCGTTTCGAAATGAAAGTAGACACAAACAAACAAATAAAAAGGCAATAGACACACTTTCGCATTTTAATAGTTATTAGTTTTCCTAGATAGGTAATTTTCGTAGATAATAGACCGCGGGCAATCATGTTTTAACAAGTTTTTGTTAAATAACCCGATTTGTGCATTCTTGTATCAATCGGCTGATTCATAGAATACTTGTTCTTACTTGTAGAGTACAATTGAGCGTCGAATGAGCGTTTATCGGTCGATGACCGCGGGCAATCATGTTTTAACAAGTTTTTGTTAAATAACCCGATTTGTGCATTCCTGTATCAATCGGCTGATTCATAGAATACTTGTTGAGTACAATTGAGCGTCGAATGAGATAAACGAGTTAATGCATGTTTGTCTTATTCCTGTTGGTGCGTGCTGCTTATGCAATCCTATATAAACAACGGAATATTTATTTTATTTTCATTTACGGTTTCGCGCGTAATAGATAAGCAGTACTTAAATTCAACACTTACTTACGTATTTCTTAAAAAAAACGATGTCGAAAGAAAAAAAGAAGAGACGGCAATACTCTGTGGAATATATTAAATTCGGATTCATTGAAAATCCCACAAACCCATCGTCGCCTCAGTGCCTTCTATGTCTAAAAACATTTTCGAATGAAGCAATGAAGCCTTCAAGACTGCAAGATCATTTGAATAAAATGCATCCAGATAAGAAAGACAAGAATGTAGCATATTTTCAAGACCTAGAGATGAAGCATAATACTCAGCCAAGTGTAGCAAAACTATTTTCGGCAGCTGCTAAGCAATATAACGACGAACTTCGAGCTTCGTACAATATCTCTTTGTTATTTGCTCAAAAAGGCAAACCACACAACATCGGAGAAGAGTTAATTTTGCCAGCAATAAAGGAAGTAATTTTTCCTTTGAGTAATAATTCTGTGCAAAGACGAATTGATGAAATGGCTGAAAACATTAAACGATCGTTGTGCAATCATCTGAAGACTAGTCAATTCTCAATTCAGCTCGATGAGTCGACTTTACCTACTAATGAAGCATTGTTGCTGTCTTACGTGAGGTTTATTAAACATGAGAAAATATGTGAAGATCTATTGTTTGCTAGAGATTTAGAGATCGATACAAAAGGCGAAACCATATTCAATACATTGGAAAAGTTTTGTGATGAGAAAGAGATTCACTTGAAAAATATTATATCAGTTGCTACGGATGGCGCTCCGGCTATGACAAGATGCCATAAAGGCTTCATAGAGTACTTGAAAAATAAAATTCCAGATGTACTTGCTGTACATTGCGTTATTCATAGACAACATTTGGTTGCTAGAAACTTAAGTAACACTGCAATATGTCATCAAAGCAGTCAATAAAATCCGTACCAGCTCTTCAAATGATAGATTATTTCATCAGCTTTGTGTTACTAATGACGAAGATTCCAACCTTTTGTTGCTTCATACTGAGATTCGTTGGCTATCAAGAGGCAATTGTCTGACTCGATTTTACAACCTGTTTGACTCTGTGATAGAGTTCTTGGAAATTAAAGATACAGAATTGCGCAACAAGTTCATTACATCGAAAAATGATATAGCTTACAAGACAGATCTGTATAAATTGTTCAACGACATGAATCTCCAACTGCAAGGCGATGAACTAAATTTAATTAAAACAAAAAATGTCGTTGCTGCTTTCGCAGCCAAACTGCTTCTACACAAAAAGAATATGGGCAGACGTGAGTTTCACAATTTTCCGAATTTATCAGTATCCTGCAGTAACGACGACTTGTTTGCCTACTGCCAACATTTGGAAATCCTCCACATTGACTTCACCGAATGATACCAAGACATTTTGAACTTGGAAATACCAGGCTGGGTGTTAGATCCGTTTTCAAATGTTAAAACAGCAATCTCACCTCAGCTGGAAGAAGAACAAGAATTTTGGCTACAAAAACCGATCCCGCAATTGTACCCTGGATTGTGGTCAATCGTTCAACGATTCTTAATAGCATTCCCATCGTCATATTTGTGTGAACGTGATTTAGTGCTGTGGCAACGCTGCTTACTAAAAAGAGAAATCGTTTGCATGTTACCGAACGTGGCGACTTGCGTAAATTTTGAGTTTTTGAGTAAATTGGAACTTGATATCAACAAACTTATTAAACAGCATCAGATTCATCCTTCACATTAGTTTTTACATAAGAATCGATTATGATTGTTTTATTTTGAATAAAAGATACTCTGTCTGAATATTATAAAGTTGCGTTTCAATAATCATTCTCATTGGCAGGTGTAGCCCGTAAGAGTTAACTTGAGACCTGAGCGTCGTTATGTACTACCTACTGTGCTCAGGTCTCAAGTTAACTCTTGCGGATTATAGTAAAAGTCTATTTTAGAATGAATGTTTAATCTCCGCTAATATAGCTCACAACAATTAATTAATTTAATTTGAAGTTATAGTGGTTTTTAAGTAGGTTTTTTACTTGAGACCTGAGCGTCGTTATGTACTACCTACTGTGCTCAGGTCTCAAGTTAACACTTGCGGATTATAGTAAAAGTCTATTTTAGAATGAATGTTTAATCTCCGCCAATATAGCTCACAGCAATTAATTTATTTAATTTGAAGTTATAGTGGTTTTCAAGTAGGTGAATAAATGGGGGCGCTAATAAGTTTGGGAACCTCTGGTTTAGACTGCGTGTGGTGACTTCATCCGCGTAGTTCCCGTTTCCATGAAAAAATCGGGAATCCCGTTTTTATTGTTTATCCAAAGACTTAAAAGTATACATTCACCAAATTTTAGGTTTCCATGATTAATTTTTAGGCTGTGCGTGGTTTACTAACATAGTTTCGGTTCCCACGGGAACACCGAAGTAGCTGGTAATATAGGCCTTAGGAGATTCTTCTAAAACAGGTATAGGTACGTAAGTACATGTTACTAACTTTAAAAATGACAATCTTCCATACGGCCGTTTATCCCTTATTTACGTCCTTAGGTGTAAAAATTCGCAAAACTCCTTCATAGGGAGCACCTAAGTGTTAAAAGGAACCGCAATGCGAAGTTTGGACTTCATAGCTCCGTTAGCGCATGTGTGAGTTAATACAACCTCTGTTTTACCTCCTTATAGGTAAAATTTTTCAAAACCGCGATACACGTGCCCATTTATTTGTAACGGAAAATAGGTGTACGTAAATTCATGTTTCTAACTTTAAAAATGACGAACTTCCATACAACCGTTTATCGCTAGTTTACTTCCCTAGGGGTAGAATTTCGCAAAACCCCGTCTTAGCGTAAACCTACGTATTAAAAAGAATTTCCATACGAAGTTTGAACTTCACAGCTTTGGTAGTTTCAGAGATTTCGTGATCAATGAGACAGTCAGTGATTTTGCCTTTTATATTTATAGATTAATGAAACAACAAATATCAATAAATAATTTAAAATAATTAAATCAAATCAGTTTTCAACAATTACGTGTATCTAAATATACACGGCAATGGGCTCCCCCCCTGTTACGTGGGACGAAAAAGCATACGGTGAAATGCGGGTATTCAATATTCCTCTGCCTACCCCTTCGGGGATAAAGGCGTGACAATATGTATATATGTATTTAAATATTCTAAATTGAAATTTGATCGCAGTTGAATAATGGCATAAATTTATTCTATAATGTCTGCATCAGGAAACATCAGAGTCGATCGTGTTATACCCTGAATTCACTTTATGTCAATTTATTAAAACATCTTTGTCAATTTTAAGAACTGCAATGAACGGATGGAATAATTTTATTCGGTACTACGTAAGTAGATAAATAGCTTTAAATATGAAACAGTTTTTACACTAATAATTACTCCCTACGAAGATGCGGCATACAACTCTTACACTTCAATTCCCTCATCGCTTCTACTTTCTTACGATTTATATTCATTAGTCTGCTTTTTGGAATACCTGAAAATAGGACTTTATCAAATGAAAGTTTATTATGCTCCAAATATACTATACATATTCACTCTAAAAGTCGTCATTAAGTGGGGCGATACATTTCCAATAATGCCTTTCGGTATGATAAATGATCCCTTAAACTTAAAGTTTCAGTAGATGTCACTTTAAACAAATTGCTTACCGAATTCGGACTAATGTGATTTGGGCTGATGGGCCTCCATGCCTCTAACGACCCGTTGACTGGCGCAGCTGAGCGGTACTGTGCAGTGAAGTCTATAATGGGATGGCCACCATCCCCAGCCACGTTCCAGAGAATAAGCGCCAGAATGGTAGAGGCGTGGACTGTTACGTTCACGAGTGGTGGTGGCTCCGCTGTAATCAAATAATATTTACGTTAATTCTTTATATTTAGCATTAAAAAGGCAATTTTAAAAATATTAAGAACCACGTAGGTGTATGTAAATATTGATTTTTTAGTTTTCAAAGCTTTTCCACATTCTTTCTCATGTATGTATGTACTTCTTAAGCAGGTTGCCATACATATTCAGGTTCCAGATGGTTCCAAGAAGGGAACAAATTTGCCCACAAGTTCGAGAGGAGCACACGCCAAGATCTCTTGCATGTTTAAAAACAGACCTCCGGATAAAAAAGGATTGACTAAGACATGATTAGGTTGAATCTTATGTTGATATTCTGAAGGCGCTAACACTGGCAAGAATCGGGAGTCTAACTAACTTGCGAAGAGAAGACTAAAATATATACCAAATTTAAATTAAAATTCTTGGTATAAAGGAATAACTATTACAAAATTACGTAAAAAAAAACAAACTAAGTGAAAATTTGCTTCAGTCTCTGAGGAAAATTGATAATTTTATGCGAAACAGTAGTTTCGGACTGGTTTTGATAAAGGAATTCCTTGTACCTATGTATTGATCGTTCTTTTCTGAATGAAGTAAAGTAAATAATATTTGGTTGTCTCGGACCGGACGCGAAGCAAAAACTATTTTTACGACACGATAATTTGCAGATATTAAAACTAGCGTTTGCTAGCTACCTCAATTTCCGCAGTGATTTATCATCACATATTACGATATAAAAATCGTGTGTTATCGCCGTGTTAGATCGCCTTATCCCTGAAGGCAGAGCTTTATTTCGCCTTAAAATACCTCTCTCAAGTGTTTCTTAAGTAATCAGAAACGTTCTGTAATACGGCCCTAAGTTTGTTACAAGCGCATACGGGATGGTATATTCGAATGTGTACAAGCCTACTTATGATGTTTGTTACTTAACCACGCTCTAACGACTGAACTAATTTGTCTGAAATACAGATAGCTGGCATCCTGGATGCACACTTAGGATAATTTTTAACCCTAGAACAAATTCCTGTGGGAAAGGGGATCCACGGGCAACATCTATTAAATTGTACACATTCGGGTACGCAAACCTAAACGTTGATCAAGTTATTATTGACGCATGCAGTCACGCGTGTCACGGTATAGACGGACGTAGACATTAATAAATGGGCTGTACACGGCAGTATTTGAGCCATAAACATGATTGAATGTTGGTTATGTTAATATTGTCATAGCACTTTATTATAGTCATTGGGAATACATAAACGGACATTTTGTCATTATGTTTAAGTGTAGATATAAGATGTGTCTAGGTGACGAAGCTTGTACTTTTTTATAGACCTAATCCACTTTATTGTAGAAAAGAAAAATAAACATAAATATATTCACTACAGTCGTTTTAGACCTTGAGATTTTCGATTCGAGATCAATAATACAATTATTTACAAACACTGACCAAAGACAAAGGATCCAAATATTATGCCAGGATCATGGCAGTGAAATGAATGACACATTGTCGTATCTACTCTCTATCAATCCCAATTAAAAACATGTTATAACTGTATGTATCTATACTAACCTCCACGGGCGTAGCCAGGTTTTACTTTTGAGGAGGGGGGGGGGGGTTTGGTTTTCTATACTTCTAATAATATATAAATTGAAGCGCTCGTGGCCTCGCGGTCTCAGTGTTCTGTAAACGATCACTGAGTTACGCAACTTTCACTATGGCTGGTCCTCGGATGGGTGACCACTTTGTGGCATTTACATTTGCGAGCGTTTCCGTGCTTCGGAAGGCACGTTAAGCCGTTGGTCCCGGTAGCCAGTAAAATGGCAGTCGTTAAGCCTGGTTGAAGGCCTTATGGGCGGCTTGAAAATTTCAACAGCAGGTAGCCACAACCTGCGTCTGTCTATTTCAACCCGGCAATGGGCTCACCACCTATTACGTGGGACAGGAATCCACACGGTGAAAAGTGGGCATATAATATGCCTCTGCCACCCCTTCGGGGATAAGGCGTAATGGATATTTATTTTTATTTATTTTTTTATAAATTATTGTATAGATCGCACAATAATTTGAGCATTCTAAAGCAGATTGTGGATGCGATAGGGCCCTACCTACATCTTCGGGGTCTAAGCTGAAGAGTTTTTTGGTTAGGTTGCATGCGCTAATCTCAGAAACTACTGGTCTATTTATCGAGGAAGGCTATAGGCTATATCATAACGTTACTATCCTGGGAAACGGAGCAGTAAAAAAAAAAAGTCAACAAATCGGGCAAATTTTCATACATTCGTAGAGTCGGACGACCCTATATGAATTTGAAAGAGTCCCTAAATTTTTTGTATCATGTAAATCGATTCTATAGCGGAATAACCTCGAAACACCCTCTTAATAAACAAATTGTGTAAACTAACTTATTTAATGGAGTTCATTACGAGTTGCGCGCCTAGAATTATCAATCTATATAGTACCCTTGGTGAAGTATGTAGTAAGTCCAAGGAAACTCATCAAAACCAAAACCGTGGAGTTACCCCTAGGGTCCTATTACAAAGGATACTTTTGAGAAGAGTTGGAGGTCGAATGTGTTCAGGTTGAGAACTCACAAATAACATGCCTGCAAGGCCTGTTTTCTTATAATTTAGTTAAGGATTTTCTTTCAAGAGAGGAAAAACAAAAGTTACAGAGTTTATCGACTATAAACAAACAAATTTTTCCTCAATTATTTATTTATTTATAAAATACCTTACGTCCATCCTTACATGATAAACCTAATACAATGGAAGTAGAAATAACTAATAGCAACGCTTAGATTAACTTAGTTATAAACACATATACGAGTAACAATAAATGGCCCGTGTGAACTCACTCAGCGTACATGAAAAGATATCACACTCCAGAGATAGCCCGTTCAGTGCATGCAAAGTACGCGTCAGTGGAGTGAATTGCAAAAGGTTTGTACGAGCCCTCTGTACCTCGAGAAGTGACGGCCGCCTTCGCCGGTCCATGTACTGGTCCGGGACATACAGGCGGACCGCCTGCAGGATAGCCTGGTTATATTTATTGACCCAGGACTTTAAATAAATACGTAGCTAAAGCTACTTCACGTCTCACTTCAAGCCTATTGTAACCGACCATACCCAGAACAAATGAAGTAGGATATAGCAGCGGATATCCAGGATAGACACCATATCTCTTTAAGTACATGAACCTAATGAATTTGTTCTGAATAAGTTCGAGCATTAACTTATACTTCGCCTCATGTGGCGACCAGATAATGGAGTTTCTTTCCAGATGGCTTCTAACCAAAGGCTCAAACAGTGCTTTTAACGCTGCAATATTTGTAAACTGATTTGCTTGCCGTAATAGAAATCCTAAATTGCGATACAATATTTTACAAACATTGGTTATGTGCTGCCGAAAAATGAGACCCGCCGTAAATTAACCCCCAGATCCTTCACTTCTCTTACGCGCTGCAACGGGATTCCCTCCATGTGATACTGGTGCTGAGGTGGAAAACGCGCGCGAGTAAAAGTCAGCACGGAGCACTTGTTTATATTAAAATAAAGCTCATTTTCGTGACTCCATTGTACAACCCTATTTATATCCCTCTGCAGTAAGTTATGATCTTCAACCCATTTATCATTAAAATGCTGCCCTGACTTACTCCTGACCAAGTGAAGTAAGACTCTGAAAAACTGCCCCTACAGTCCACCACCACATCTATCCCGCAGGTAACTTGCGAAGAACTCCAGAGTACGCGGAGTGCAACCTGCATTGGCCAGTTTCAAAAGAAGTATGTCGTTATTGACCGTGTCAAAAGCATTCTGGAAATCAAGGTATTATTATATCGTTAGTATGGAAGAAGACATTATATGAAAGAAGATCTGTGAATGTAACTAAGATAGAGAAAGAATTTGCGCACATAGAAAGGTCAAGGGTCGCATAGAAGATTGATGACGTCTAGGTTTATTTTTCTAAAAGAGCGAAATATTCCATGTCCAATTTCTCTAACTACTTTGCCCTCCCTGCCCCAGCACCCTCAGGGTCTCCACTCCTACCGGCTAAAATCGCAATAGTGGCTCTAATTTCGGCGTACTGTTTTTATTTTTTATTTTAATAAATTAATGTTTTGGGACATTTTGTTTTACACAGCGTTATCTAGCCCAAAGTAAGCTAATATAAGCTTGTGTTATGGGATCTAGACACTGATAAACATACTTATTTATATTTTAATACATACCTACATACATAGAAAACACCTAAACTCCGGAATAAACATTTGTGGATCACACAAATACTTTTGTCTGACCCGGAAAATGAACCCGGGACTACTGCGCGGCAGTCGCATAACCACTGCGCCACCGATGCAGTCAGTACTTAAGCCTTTATCAAATTAAATTATTTATGTGCAATTTTACCCTCTATTTATTAACCACTAAAACGCATTGTATGTAATCAATGCACTAAAGTCACAGGGACGCGATTAAACTCCGCTTGGATGAAGTCTATTTAATGGCCACTTCGAGCTAACTGTGACATTACACTGGCTAAAGCACTATTGAATTATTGAACGATTGGTTTTGAAGTGAAGCTAACTTTTTAATCTCTTTGGTATTTGTTTGGCATAGTTACTTTGATCAGAAGACTATAAATGTATTTATGATGCACGGTGATATGTCAACTTCGAAAGCGGCTACACTTTATTTAAAATACTAAAATTAATTAACTCTTTTCCACCAATACTAAGCTAAAAAGAATTAAAATAGATAATAAATATTGTGGGCACACACACCGCCATCTAGCACAAATAAGCTTTAAGCTTGTACTAAAGGATCTAGTACAATTTATAAACATAGGTACTTATATTTTACTATATACATACATATGTTACATGGAAAAAACCCAAACTCGGAAACAAATATTTGTGAATCACACAAATATTTATTCCGACCCGGGAATCGAACCCGGGACCTCAGCGGGGAAGTCGTTTATACAGCCTGGTGGAATTGCTTTCGAAGGCATACGAGTACCAGATATTTTGGTCACCGAAAAGGAGCACACTTACTTCAGTCGTTAATATTTCGATCGCACCCATGGGTGGGTTTATATGTAAAAACACAGTGCTTCCCCGGACGAGCAGACATGACAAACATTCCAATATTTACTTTCGTCAAATATTTGTTGACTGATTGATATTTGAATGAAATAGTATCTGGGGGCCGAGTCTACTATAGACAAGCCATAGAATAGAAGCAAAATTGCTGTTTTTAGCTGTCAAAATGTTAGTAGATTATCAAAAATACAACTGACTAGCGGCCACTAGCGCGTCACGTGGTAATAGAATTCTATCGGCCGACCGATAGAAGAAGTCTATTGGAGTGCGAAAGATAACGAAAACTGTCAAAATTGCACCTTTGGTTTTCTATTGAGCGACGATTTTTATTCCGACACGATTGAAATAGCAGACTCGGCCCCCTGTCAGTGAAATTGTGTTGCCATGTATGTATACTTTAGCCAAAAAGAGAATTCGATATTGAGCAGAATTGGAGGAAGGGCGGTTTTATGTTACGTTAATTGATTCGGGCCGTAAAAATACTTTCATGATACTTCGGAAATACATTGAGCAATAGAGCGATCGATAAAAGAGGCTTATGTCTATTAATGCTAGACTGGCCGAAATACGCAGAGATTTTTAAACCAATCTATAGGCGTTTACGATCTGAGAGATATACAGCAAGAAAAAAAGGGAAAAAGAAGAATGCTATGCATATTTTCTTAGAAGTCGTTCATTGAGAAGAGGCAAAATGGCAGCCTCAGCTACCGAATGTCATAGATACTTGCCGGGTAAGTACGGGTGCTTATATTAATACAACAGACAAAAACGCGACCAGATGAGGCAACCACAGGCAATTTGTCAATTAAAAATATTGTAATAATAAAATCTAGAAAGTTAGTCCTGTGACAATTCGCAGTAGAACATTAATATATCAAAAACGTCTAAATCTGCGTTTTATTACCACGTAGGTAGAGAGCCAACAGCAATAAAATCCTAGGTAACTCTATTCAAAACAGCTCAATGTTACAATCCGACTTAACCCACCATTTTAGCGTCAACTGGCCAGCTCCTGACAAGTAGGACGTGAGAGGTCAACTTTTGATGGACGCTATTATTAGTAATAGCCGTTATTATTCGACCTTCGTGCTGATTGTTCATCTTCAGTGAACTGTGATTGGGGTGACAACGAAATAAGCTATTGATGGATAGAAAGAAAAAGGGAGAGAAAAAGAAACGTTTTCATGATTCCTATGGTAAATAGGGAAGACAAACTAGATCTTGGTAGGCTCTGATTTTTCTCCTCCTACAACCCCGGGTTCTTCAACCGGAGCGTAATGAGGCATTTTATTGGACTGTCAACTTAGTGCCATCTATTGACAGTAGCCCTTAAGTTGTCAGCCTACAGAATAGTCTTGTGGACCTTTTACAATGGCCGTCAATTCGCTAGATTTCCCCATAGCTTTTCATAAGATGGGCTTTGAATTTTGGCGATTTATAACAAAACACAATTCAGTGACTAAAGATTCATTAATCATTTCATACATACGTGCACCTACATATTCGAGTACTTTTAAACTTTCCGTTTTTGAGCAATTTGCTCAAGTATGTAAGTCTCGGTCTAACCTGTCTCCTTTATATGTATATTAAAATATTCTATCTCAATCGTTCCTCACTGATGAGCAGGAAGTATCTAAAAACCAACGCAACACGCACTGCTTACACTTTTATTGATGCTTGCCATGTTGCATATTACTTTAATCAAATGTTCTATTATATCTTGCAAATAATAATTTTTTTTATTATTATCCAAGTTTACAAGCTAAGCAGACTACAATTTATCTATTCCGCCTCCGTGTTCACCTGTGTTCTGACTTTCAGTGCTAAGTGGATTTAAGTTTTAATCCTAAAGTTCTATAAAGTTGTATGTAATGTGGGCGTATAGTATTATGCTATACGTTTACTTTTTACCAGTTTTATACTGTGTAACCAGACCTGCTGTTGAAAAATTTCAAGGCGTCTACGAGGTTTTCAACTTGGTTTACGCATCATGTTACTGGCAGCCTAAACCAACGGCTTAAGCTCTGCCTTCTGGAGCATGGAAACACTTGTATTTCAGTCATGCCGTTATTCCCGAAGTGGCAGGGGCATATTATACCCCAACATTTCGCCATATGCATTTCTGTCCCACGTGTCCCCCAGGCGGTGAGTCCATTGCTGTGTTAAAATGGATAAGGGCCAGTGGCCGATTGCCGGGTTAAATTGGATAACCTGCTGTTGAAATTTTTCAAGATGCCCATAAGGCCTCCAACTTGGCTCAACGACTGCCATGTTACTGGCAGCCCAGACTAACAGCTTAACGTGCTTAACGAAAAACGGAAACGCTTGTAAATTCCACAAAGCGGTCACCTATCCTGGTACCAACCATAGCGAAACTTACGTAACGCAAGGGGTATGAGCGCTGCAAACACATAAACAAAAACTCTCGTAGATGATAATGCTCAAACTCTTGAAAGCGCTCTGATTTGTTTTAAAAACAACTGTCTTTTCTTACCCAGTGTAATGAGATCAGTGGTGTCAACCCTAAAGGTCGGTGGCCAAAGCTAATCAACGGGCTGTTTTTGTGTGCGCAAAATAATCAATCTGTGACCGGACATGTCAGAACGCTATGCCATAATGAATGTTGATTATAGGGCAAGCCTTTGTGACTTTGAATTACGTCCGTTTTAATTGATAGACAGAGTTTGTTATTGGCGATGCCTTTGTGATGTTTTGGAAATAATTGTATTAGTGATATAGGTTACAACATACTGTTTTGGTTACGGCGATACTCCGGTTCAGTTTATTTCGGCGAAATATGTCGGAATATATGCTTTTTAAGATCTGCAAATGTGTTATGTGTGAGGTATGTTCCAATAAAAAGAATAAAATTAATTTTCTATAAAACTACACACACCGGCACAATTAGCGGAACGTAAAAAAAATGCTAAATATATTTCAAAACAATTATATTTTAAAAACCAATAAACGCCATTCGCTGTCATAAATAAATTGCCATATTTTAAAATTAAAAGGTACTTTATTTGGTGCAATTTAATTAAGAAAAGTAAAAATTACGGAAAAATAAACATTCTTGAATTTTCATGGTGACTAAATAAAATTAAGAAAACAATTAAATATTTTATTTTTCATTGGAATAAAGAATAAATCAGTATCTAGTATTTCCTCCACGTGCCCTTATCAAAGTTTCTACCCGTCTTGGCATGCTAAGAATGATGTTGTCTATCGTTTCTTGGGAAAGTGTCTGCCATTCCTCCAATACGGCGTTTCGCAGTATATTCAAAGTCACAGGAGCGGGTATTCTGGATTTCACCCCACGTTTTAGTAAGTCCCAGACATGTTCAATCGGATTCATGTCTGGTGACCTTGCTGGCCACTCCATTACTGCGATGTTCACATGATTAAGGTACTCGCGAGTTCGCAGTGCGGTATGAGGCCGAGCATTATCTTGCATCAACACAAAGCCGTCACCGATAAAGGGGGCAAAAGGTACCACGTATTCTTCAATAACCTCCCTTATGTATCGATCAGCAGTCAGACTCCCTCTATCGAACACCACTAAGTCCGTGCGAGCTCCTAAACATGTCCCCCCCCCCCAAAACATTTTGGACCCTCCGCCGTATGCTACCGTAGTTTCAAAATTTTACTGATTGTATCGTTTCCCTTCACGTCTCCATAATCTTTGACGTCCATCACTTTGATTTAAAAGAATTCTACTCTTATTACTAAACAAAACTTTAGTCCATTGATCCGTGGTCCAACGACAATGCTCTCGAGTGTGTATGTATGCTACGCTAATTATGCCGGTGTGTGTATAAATAAAATCGAATGTATGTAATGACATTTAAATGAAAAAGTGCTTGTGGTTAACACGGCTAACACGGTGTTCTGTAAATGATCACTGCGTTAAGCAACCTTCGTAATGGCGGGTCATCGAAATGGTGACCGCTTTGTGGTATTTCCACTTAAGAGCGTCTCTGTGCTTCGGAAGACAGGGTAAGCCGTTGGTCCAGGTGGCCAGTAACATGGTAGCCGTTAAGCCAATGGCCTTATGGGCGGCTTAAATTTTCAACAGCAGGTCGCCCCTAATTGTGCCTGTTCAATTCAAGACGGCACCGTCTGTTATATGTGAAAATGCTAACGGGGAAATGTGGGCATATAGGCATACCTCTGCCACCCATACCAGGATAAAGGCGTGAATGATAAGTAATTGATGAATCTTGAAGAAGCGCAAGAAGAACGCGAAGCCTGGCGATCTGTCCTCTCTGACTACCCCGTCAGGGATACAGCGTGAAGATAGTTAGTTTTAGTTTTAAGGATAAGTAATAAGGTAACGCTTTACTTTACACAAATTAAGTTAATACTCGTAATGTTTAACATTCATTTTGAATTGAAATGAAATGAAATAAGAAAACAAAAAGCTTTAAGACCTTCTGAAATAATTGTTAAGCTTTATAGAGCTTTACAATTATTTCCGAAGCACAGTGCTAGTGAAATGGTGGCACATGGCTGATGGTAAGCAAATACTGAAACTGAGTTTCTTTTTTATATTCAGCTCGCCAAAATGCTCGCCCGCCTGACGGAAAGCAGACAATGACAACATCTAGCGAATTGAGGGATTTTTTAATCAACATGACAAATTGGCGGCCCAATGATGTAGGCACATCATTGGGCATTCTTAAAAAACCCAGGTGAAAGTGGAAAGAAACCCGTGCGCTGGCTGAGTTCCAGGTTACTATAGTTTGATAAAGAAACGATGTCTTAAATCGTTTGAGAGGGGCACCTCTGCACGGCACGCGTTGTTCGGAAACGAAAAGGTTAGGTTGAAGAGCTCTTCAGAGTAAAGTCTAAATACCAGATTTTGGAAAAAAGAGAGGTCACGCGATTCTCGAAACCTTTGTCGCATGTAAAATGACTGTGGTTGTGCCAACGATAAATACAAACGTAGGTACTGTGTAGTTTTTGTACGCTCCACACGAGGCAAATAAATAGAACATTACTTATGCATGCCCATATGTTAAACCTACGACCGGCTGTTAAATATTGAAACAATTGTGTTTTTGATGTCGTATCCCAATTTATTAAATAGCTGTTAATTTTTTTCAGTAGTGCTGAATAAATAGAGCACGAGATCTTCTTCTGAGCGTGTTGGAAATGTCAACTAAGCCAGCCTTTCTCAAGTAACATCTTGGCTTTCAGGGTATTTTCAATTGGCATCAAATACAAGTCAATTGGAAAAAATTGTGTTTTGGAAAAACATTCGCCATTATTTTGATCGACTGCAGTCTGATCTCCTAACCCGTCTAAAGGGCATACCGTTGCCACCCATAAGCGAGAAGTTGGCTTGTACTCCTAAGATCTGGATGGAATCATCTTACACCAGTTTGACATCCAATTTTTTATTTTCATTAACTCGGCAAAAAAGATGCCGCTCTGATCGAAAGCCATGGCGAGATCTTGGTAATTGAGGTTACTCTCACAACTAGAAAACAGTAGCCCTCAAGTTGATGGCCCAATGTGAATCTTTACGCTCAAGTTGATGAACTGAGAGTTATAAAAGGAGGAAAACACGAGCGCTAGCAGAGCGCTGCAAGTTTCTACGGTTCTACTGAGAAACGATATTTTGAATCATTTAGTTCTGGCGAAGAAGCGCTCGTGGCCCCGCGGTCTCAGTGTTCGGTTAACGATCACTGAGGTACGCAACTTTCACTATGGCTGGTCGTCGGATGGGTGACCACTTTGTGGCATTTACATTTGCGAGCGTTTCCGTGCTTCGGAAGGCACGTTAAGCCGTTGGTCCCGGTTGCCAGTAAAATGGTAGTCGTTAAGCCTGGTTGAAAGCCTTATAGGCGGCTTAAAAATTTCAACAGCAGGTTGCCACAACCTGCGTCTGTCTATTTCAACACGGCAATGGGCTCACCACCTATTACGTGGGACAGGAATCCACACGGTGAAAAGTGGGCATATAATATGCCTCTGCCACCCCTTCGGGGATAAGGCGTGATGGATATTTTAAGATTCTCTCGACTCTATGAGAATCGCACGTTTGCCCGTCACACATTGTTCGAGATCAAAAAGGAGAGGGCGTGATTGTATGTCCGGTTTTTGATCGCACAAAAGATGGTGTCCCTAGTTTCAACAATGCTCATATTATCAGATTGCTATTTGTGTCGCCGAGATTATTGCGTTGCTCTCATTGTGTGCGAGTAATAGTTTCCCTCTCGCGCATTATATGTAGGCACACCATTTTGACCACAGCAACACCGTTTAAAACTGTAAGAGATCAAAATATATACTGTGTGTCATATTGATTCATCTTAATCTTAGCCTATTATTTTATTATTCCATCTTAGTTTATACCCAATTGTTACCAAACTCTGCTAAGGGCAACTAACAGACAAGACAAGCAACACGGCTTGTCTTTCATCCAACTCCCAACCCATACGGCTGCGTCGTTGCCGGTGCGGTGCGGTCGCTTAAGCCCCGAAGATCTACGTGGCATCCCTAAGAGCCTCTACGAGTAGGTGGGCACACCGATAGGTTATCTTATAAATCAACCATTTACAAAAGTCATCGGTACATTTTGTACATACGAGTATGAAAATGCTAATGCAGGTACTTTGGGTTTGAAAACTTTAGGGTCACTGTTAATAGTCTCTCTAGCTATGATTGTGCTTCTCTATTTCTGCGCATTGCCATGTTTTTGCATCAGGCAGTTAGGTTTTATTTTGAAGAACAAGAAAGATTTTGTGTGCAATCGGCAATAGGCACACCACTTGTTATGTGGGACAAAAGTGCATACGGTGAAATGTGGGCGCGTAGTATGCCTCTGACTATCCTTTCGGGGATAAAGGAGTAACAATATTTATGTGTTTGTTTAATGTGTATTTTTGTTGATTAAAACTTTTAATTATATTCACTTTAAAAATAAAGAGATAGTTTTCCAATATACAAGAAAAACTAAAACATTTCCTAACGATTTTTCCGCTACTGTTTAAGAACCGATATTATCTAGATAGCATCTAGACTCGGACAAGTCTTGAATATCTGACCTCCTTACGTCGCAGATCAAATCAAGACGATCGATCGTATCGAGAATCTCTGAAGACTAGCAAGCTGGCGGCCCGGCAAAATATGGTAGTTGATGTTACAAATATAGTTAGACTTTTTTGGTAAGTACTGATTAGTTTGATTCCTTTAGGTTATAGTATGGCAGTTTGACTCACGCCTATATTCAGAAAACTCTGATATCATACCTTCGGTTTTCCGGGGTCATTCTCCACGAGAGTAAATACCTAGGCCTTTGAGCATACATGCACAAATACCTGCCGTTTAGTTGGTACGGAACCGCAATGCACACCTGACCCATAGCTCGCAGAAATGTGCAGTCCATGAGGATACTAAAACTGAAGAACTTCATATTGTCGCGAGCTATCAGTGACATTGGCATTCCGGACCCGTACCACTGCAGGATGTATTTTTCGGCTCAAAGACCAGGGTACACTCGTGGAGGACGCTTCGGCCCGGGCATTTGCGTAGTTCTCACTCGCAGAAACACAATGCGACACACCATAAACTGGGATAGAAATTTAAAAAAAACTATGTCCAAATCATCATGGGGTTTTGAAAAAGGGTCTTAGAAGGTTTTACTGGCAGCGCGTAAGCAGCACTTCTGATGTTGCTGTTGATGTCCAAATCATCATGGGGTTTTTAAAAGGGGTCTTTGAAGGTTTTACAGGGTCGGCAACGCGAAAGCAGCACCTCTGATGTTGCAAATGTTCATATGCTACGGTGACCACATTCCATCAGGTGTGCAGGTGCTTGTCTGCCATGTCAGGTATAAACAAAAAAAAACCCTTTAAAAAGTCGCCACAGATAAAGTTTCGAACTTCGTCTGAAAGGGATATCTCACTATAAAGTACTGAGGCAACAAATAAATACAACTTAAGCCAGTGGATCAGTTTTGCGGTTTTGTCATAGCGACAGTCGGTCAACGTACACTGGTTACAATAGGTACCTAATATTAGTTGACGCCCGCGGCTCCGCACGCGTGGTGAAGTTTTCCCGTTCCCCTTTCCCATAGGAACTGGTTCCCGGGATAAAAAGTAGCCTATGTGTTATTCTGATGTGTAAGCTATATTATTGCACAGTTTCGTCAAAATCCATTCAGTAGATTTTGTATGAAAGAGTAACAAACATCCATTCTTACAAACTTTCACGTTTATAATATTAGTAAGATTTAGTTATGTGTTAGGTATTTGTGATCTTGCAATTGCAAAAAGGAATTTTAGTGCTTAGGTGTGATTTAAAAACGTGAAGACTCAGTCTACCACACTCTATTAAATTGAAACAAACACATTAAACAGTTACTCTTTTTATACTGCTCATAGGGACATAAGCAGACCTGAGCAAAAGTGGCTACCAAAATCAAAAAATCAAAATCAAAATTCTTTATTCATGTAGGTCACAAAGTAACACTTATGAACGTCAAGATTACTGCTTCTACATTTACATTTACTGCCAGATTCGCAAAGCAATAGGTAGAGCCAGAGGAAGAACCTGGCAATAAAACTCATGGCCACTCTTTTCTAACCGCCATTTGACACAGTTTGATTAACATGATATTTGACCAATTATACAGTAATAAAATTATACAAAAAATGTGAACAAAATAAATGTTGTGTTCATTAAAATTACACTTACATAGTTACTTTGAATTTATGTGAGAACAGTCGACTAAACTTAGTAACAAAACCGTATCCTATAGTCGTTTGCAAAACCCGAGGTGTTACACCCGCGGTACTGACCCTATTCTATTGACACACTGAAACGGTCAGGTCCTGGCTGTGGCTTCAACTTGGCTTAACTACTACCATGATACTGTTTACCGGAGTGCCTTTCAAAGCTCCACATAAACTAGGTGCACTTGCCGTCCCCGGTAAGTCTAAATGGAGCGAAGCGTTTTGCCGTTTTTCGTGTTCTTTTGTAGATGTCTATTTTCTTTCGGTGATTATTCCTCCATGATTTGTCCGATTTACGATTTTATTTTTTATAAACCATCTATGGCTAGATTTCGGATTATGGGTCAAATTTGATTAAGAAGTGTTGACTCGTTTGGGTGAAGTTCGAGGACAAAGCAAAAATGCGAATCGGGGAAGAATGGAGCTCCCAATTACAAAGTTAGCCACTTACTTCTCACCGTAAGGTTGACCCTGTCAATATACGCTGTCTCGTTCTCTACCGAACACTCGTATAGTCCTGAATCCTCTACCCCTAGGTTTATAAGCAGTAAGCTGCCATCGACCTGTAACAACAGAGAAAACTAAATAAGTATTCCATTTTCAAATTATATATTTAAAATGGAAAATTACAAAAGTTATTTTTAACTGAAATAGTTAAATTATTCACTACTAATAAGATAGTCTATCATAATCACAGAGCAAGGCATGTTGGTCGCTCCCTCTCGCGTAATAGAGATAAAAGAAATATAACCCGCGTGCCAATTTAATGTCAAACTAAAGTAAAACTAACTATATTCACGCTATATCCCTGACAGGGTAGTCAGGGAGGGCGGAGAACAGATCGCCAGGCTTCGCGATCCATGCATACTTATTTCGCTTTTTACAGATTCATCAATCGCTTCATACACATGCACGTCTGAGTATCCGATTACTTTTGACTTTACCGTTTTTAAGCAATCTGCTCACGTGGTCTTCATATGTAAGTTTCGCCCTGCCATCACTCCTTCTACCATCTACCTTAGCACAATATTTCTTCTTTGTCAATCGTTCCTCACGCATTCGTTGGACGTGTACAAACCTTCGTTAAATACGTCAAACTGTATGCGAAAATCGAATACGCGACTTGTCAGTTGATTACCATTCGGTACCATTCGTCTGTTGTAATTAGTATATTAGTAGTATGAAATATATAGGCGGCTCTAGTAGAAACGACATTGCTTTCTTGTTCTCTGATCATAATTTTACATTCTCAAGAGAAAAGAATTATGAAAAACTGAATACGAGTTACGTATGTTTCATATAAAAACAGTGTTTCAGAAATAATTATAGGCACTTGCATTGCTAACTCGTCCGTCAATCAGTAGGTGCACCTCCAGCAGATGAGATCGCCAGAGATCCTGGTGGGGACCATAAGGACACCCCAAGGAGCTTGAATGATTATTCGCAGTCGATTGACGCTTAATACTGCTCAAAGTACTCCCACAAAGGTCATCGTTTTGCCGTGTACCGCTCTGCTACGAGAGGTCTTCAATGAGTTTTCCAATATCCCTACGGTCACCACTCGAGAACCTTTTGGCTCCATATGCCGATCAGTTCTGCCAGCAATGTTTTTCTGACAACTATCACTGGAACCTGACAAATCTCTCGGCTTAAGAACTAGATTATTGCTGCGAGTATCGTTAGCGATAAAAATTAATTGCATAACGTCACATCCCTAGTCATGTGGTACTGACAGATGTCAACGTCATACAGGTAACTGTCATCCGCACCATGCTACAGCGCAAATACTGTAATTGATAACCCGGTCCACTACCGGGTTTTCTTTTTTTTTTAACTAGCAGACCCAAGCGGCTTCGCCCGTGACATAATTTGAACTCCCGCCGCACCCAGTTCATTCCGTCGTTATTAATTTCATTCCGTCGTTTTTACTTTCTCTTTTCACCTTAATGTTCCTAGTGTTCTTTCCAGTTGCTACCAAGCCCTAACTGGATTTGGAGCCTGATGGGTCCTTTATCTGGCTGCTAGGAGCCATCTATCGATAGGCTTTTGATTTTCGGCATTGTTGGGAGCTGTCCGGCTTCCTAATCCCGGGGCGCCTGCGTCGTTGCCTCCTCCGTTAGTCAGCAGGTGCACCACTAGCAGGTGGGATCACTTGTACCCTGGAGACCTTTGTGGGACCAAGTGACCACGACACCATGACTTTTCTTACGTACAATGATAACTACTTTTAGTTATCGATTGTAAACGGTAGGTGTATTTTAGTAAATCTAACCACGAACAATCTCACACATCATTTTCTTTTTTTTTATCCCCTCGGATGTCATGCCGGACTCGAACCGGCTAAAACCACACAGTCCCCGCCTAACTGTCTATTGCCGGACGCCCCGGGTAACTCCTCTGAAAGATGTCCCAGAGATCTCACACACCATGGTTACGTGGAGAACTTAACACGAATACATGACGTAACTAGCAGTGTAGGCTTGTATGTGTCGCAAAAAAATGAGGCTATCGGAGATTTCGTGATATCCTGAGGGAATCACGAAGAACTCGAATATTTCAATCGATTCCATCTTGTTACTGTAAAAATCATGCGATACTGTGATGTGATTATGCCATTTTTGGAAATTCCACCTCAAATGTGAGAAATAAGGGTTGCAGTTTGTAGCGATTTTGAAACGATGAAGGCTACAACGGTACTACAGTCAGATAGGTGAAGGATGCACCGTGATCTCGAAGTATATCACAGGGTGAATCTAGTTTATTTTATTAAAAAAAATGTCATGGTTATATTGTTTGTAAGAAGTCACGTAAGTACCAGTCCTAACCTAATTCAGGATACTTATAACGACAAGTCGTGAATTGTTGACATTTCACGAGATGTTGTTTAGTAAAGCAACGTAAGTGTTACTGCCTGAATATACTATTATATTATATTTCTTGATATTTTTAAATTTACGGCCAAATATACCAAAGCCAGGAATTAAAGACTCTTTAAGTCACAAGTGAGGCCAGACATGGAGTACCTACTGTTGTCACATTTAGGCTGGTGCACCTGAATACCAGCTTCGACCTTTCGACTCGGTAGGACACCTCTGGTGTTGCAAACGTCCATAGGCTACAGTGACCACTTTCCATAAGGTGGGGGGCGTACGCTTGTCTGCCACCTCGGTGGTAAAAAAAAAGATACATACATACATACATATTGTCACGCCTTTATCCCCGAAGGGGTAGGCAGAGGCATATTAGACGCCCACGTATCACCGTATGCATTTTTGTCTCACGTAACAGGTGGTGAGCCCATTGCTGTGTTGAAATGGACAGGCGTAGGCTATATCGACCCGCTGTTGAATTTTTCTAAGCCGCCCATAAGCCCTTCACTACCATTTTATTAGCAACCGGGACCAACTGCTTAACGTGCCTTGCGAAGCACGGAATTGGGGTGGGTCTAAAGGGCCGAATAAATTTATAAAAATAAAATGTGTCTATATTAGATGTTAAATTTGGAAGAAATTTTGAACCCGTTGCCTTTTTAGTGGGGTGGTAACAAAAAGGTTAAAATGTCTTATGTGCTAGACACTAATTAGCACGACCAATTAAAGTCCTGGTAGTCTCGGACTCTAAATAATCCCTAATGATTTGACAAAATCACTGGCTATTAAAATGATATATCGGGTCTCGTATTCGCGACATATATTATTAGGTACAAAGTCTACATTATACTTCTGCTGTTTACCCAGTCCACCCGTGACCACGCCTGGTTTAATCCGGTCGAAATGTCGGTAAGTATAAGAAGATAGGCTTTGTACCTAATAATATACGACGCAAATAAGACCCGAACTCATTATTAATATGGGTGAAAAACGCAAAAGACTAAAAACATTAATATCACTGGAGTTTTCGTTTCCTTGCGATGTATAACTGTTAGAAGGCGAATATGGTCTCAATTTGTAGCTACACCTCGCGAACATGGCCCGTGGCCATATCGATCGAAGTTCAAGGCCGAGACGATGCCAATGTATCCGACTAGTGTTGTATACAGTGTTGGATACAGCGAATAAATGATGTTATGGTGGCCAATCCACTATTTCATTGAAATATTTTTCAGGAAAACATACGAGACATTATTCTAGTCCAGAGAATATAACAGACATCTGGAAGCAGTTGGTTTCTTCCTATTACCAGTTTCTTGGTTTATCCAAGTCTAAATCAGAAGCCTGGTTCCACATTTATTGTAAATTTGGCTATTCCAGACTGCACTCTGACCTGTTTACTATGAATAGAGCACCTGTCCCAGGCATCGTACAGGTCCATTGGTCAGCAGATGTGTATATCAGCTGAAGTGGCATTGTATCCTTAAGATCATATGGAGAGAAGATGTCCATATGGATGACAGAGGAATATGCGTGTGAGGCGTTGCAACCAGCGTGCAGCGGACTGAAAACATACCAAACGCTTTCAGTGAAACGCTGTGCTGTCATCGTCTATCAATCATGCCTTATCTCGGAAGGGGTGGCAGAGGGATATTATACACCCACTTTTCACTTGTCCCTCGTAATAGGTGGTGAGCCGGGCCCATTGCCGTGTTGAAATAGTCAGACGCAGGTTGTGCATGTGGCTATTTGCTGGTGAAATACTAGAATATTAAAATTCAGCAGGAGTTTGTTCACGGCATTACAGAAAATCAAAATTCAGATCGACCAGCTGTAGCAAAAGATGGTTAACAGAACAGTGAGTTGGTGAGCTACGAGCGCTCCTTTCACTGTAGGTATCATTTTTAAAACTACAAAAAACCGCTTTTAATTTCAGATTCACTGGGACTATTTTGGACATTATGGTCGCCTCCACCACAATGTCTCGCGTCTGTGCGACTCAAGAAACTTAACCCAGCGGTAATTTATATGTCGAAACATTACAAACTGTGGTAGTTTTCAAGTTAATAAGAAGTTTAAGTTACCGCTGCAAATGGCAGATTTTATGTGATTGATGAATTATTAAACAGACTTAAGTACTCCGAGGTAAACAACAAATTTGCCAAATCACGGCATTCAGATATTTATAGCTCATCCGTATCCATCGTTCCATCCTTCTAGTTACATAACTTTGACAACTAAAACAAGTTTTGTGTATGCCAATGACCTATTGTGTGAGTTTCTTGTCAGTTTTTATGATGGTTTTGCTCGTAAGTTTATATTGCATACCTACATAAATAAGGAAAATTCTATACAACGCTCTGTACCGACATATCTCATCAACGTGAATAAAGCTAAAGCACTTTTGTGGTAAAACGTGCTAATCTCAGAAAGTACACGTTCGGATTGAAAAATTATTTGTGTGTTGGATAGCCTATATAGTCTAGTCAACATGTTCAAAAACGTGAAAAATAGTTATAAAAGTCCTAAAAATATGAGAAATAACTCATTCGATTCGAAATCATCTCTAGAAGAAAGTTTTTGAAGAATTTAGGTGCAGGTAAAAAACTGTAATTGTTATTAACAAAATAAGATGACAAAAAAAATTGATATGAGTTTTTCATTAAGAATTCAAAAAATATTAATATTTAAGAAATTATAAAATAATACAAAATACCACGAATATCTCCTCATGATCTGCTTGGAAAATCCGGTATTGTATGAAGAGGGAATCACTCTGAGCGAAACTAAAGAGTTTTACTTTCTACTTTCAGACCTAATGGAAGTCCTTTATAAAAAGGTGCGTCACGCCATGTCGAAAGTCTCTCCAATAGATATATTATTATTGTAATAGATCGTTCCAGGTTTAAATATTGTTATTGAAATTGGTTTTATAAACACTCGAAGTCCTATCGCAAATTTTGACAGCCGTAACATCAACCCGGTTTATAAAAAGGGACTTTAATTTCCAAAGGTCGGACTACAGATTATGCCTAAGCCAAAATAAGGTAACCTGAAAATCGAAAAACGGATCACACGTTCATACGATTATATAAGCACACTAGCTGACCCGCGCGGCTTCGCCCGTGACATACTTCGAACTCCCGTCAGTTTATCAGTCACATCTTTATTCCCGTCACTCCCATTAAATCCCGTCGTTTATTACTTTTACAATAATGTATGAATATTTACCCGATTTGTTGATTATTGCTCCGCTCCTCAGGGTAGTAGCGTGATTATATAGCCTTTTATCAGTCTCGCCTTTATTCCCGTCGATCCCATTTAATCCCGTCGTTTATTACTTTTACAATAATGTATGAATATTTTCCCGATTTGTTGATTACTGCTCCGCTCCTCAGGGTAGTAGCGTGATGACATAGCCTTTTATCAGTAACGCCTTTATTCCTGTCGCGCCCATTTAATCCCGTCGTTTATTATCTACTTTTACAATTGTGTATGAATATTTGCCCGATTTGTTGATTACTGCCTGCTCTTTAGGATAGTAGCGTGATATATAGCCTATGAGACGCGAGGACTTCGCAGAGCTCGCTCGCTATTGGCTAGTCGCGACGTCGTGCATGCGTAAATTGCAAATCATCGGCCATACTTTTCACTTGTCAGTTTAAGAACATTTTTTTCACTATAAAATGATTGTAGTAAGAAATAGACATATGCTGTCGCGGACTTTATTTTAGAACTTTTAAAGGGGAATAATTATGTAATAGGTACATAGTTTTTGCGTAACTTTAATCGTTTACGCAGCGTTCGCAACGGAAGCTATCAAAGGGAATATTTTGTCCCCGATTTTGCCACATTTATCATTGCTGTTCCGCACCTATTGGTCCTAGCGTGACGCTATATAGCCTTCTTCGATAAATGCAAATTAAACCTGTAGTTCCTGAGATTAGCGCGTTCAATCAAACAAACAAACTCTTCAGCTTTATAATATTAGTATAGATTAAAAATTCAAGGGACTGCAGCTTCCACTCCAATTAACCACTTATTAAAACAAAATATATTCGCACTAAGTTCTTCAGCCTCAGGGCTGGCACATACGCATTATTGTGTACCTAAAGTAATCATAGAGTTACGTAAATTGCCCTTTTAGCTAGACTGTGTCTGGGGACTAAACGTCGCGAGCAAAATAAACTACTCACGTTTAGTTTATGTACGGCAAAGTTTTATTAAAATCTGTCTCAAGGATAAGTTAATATAGAGCTAATACAATGACACTCAACTGAAATTTTAGACAAGTTTCATAACTGAAACTGTGACAGCCCTTAGATAATAATTTAATTATTTATAACAGCAGCACATGTCTCCTAAAATCCGTAGATATGTTAGAAGCCCTCCCTAAGTGGCACCGCTAAAGTTAGCCCCCGGCTAAATTTAACTTTAGATTTTTTATACCCCCAAAAGGAACTGCGTAGATACAACACATTCTTTTGGAATGGCTATTGGTTACTAAGAAGACTTTTAAGACAAATTTAGGTTTCATATGTTTTCTAAGCTTTAACTCCTTTAATATTCTATAATTCTCATGGTATCCCTCAAGGAAGCGTGCTGGGCCCTACGTTGTTCCTAGCCTTCATAAACGACTTAAGTGATCTAAAATTATCAAATGGGAAAATAGTTACTTTGCTGATGATACCGCCTTAATTTTCCACGATGATAGTTGGGATAGTGTTTTTAACGTTGCACAGCTTGGGTTCAATGCGTCTTGGCTTAGGAAAAATGTCTTAACTCTTAATGTTCAAAAAACTATGTACGTGCCTTTTTCCATCAGAAGTCTCCCACTTGACATTCATATAAATCAGTCTATCGTGGCCCACACTTGCTTAATGCGTGACACATGTTCTTGTGAGCCTCTACAAAGAGTACTCAGTGTCAAATATCCTGGTGTCATAATTGATTCATCACTAAATTTTAAGCCTCATCTGGAACTCTTCTCATCAAGAACCCGTAAACTTATTTTTATCTTTAAAAATCTCCGTCATATCAATCGGCAAGACAGGACAGTCGTAAAAATGGTTTAAATGGCCCTATGTGAATCTATCTTAAGCTATTGTATTACAGTATGGGGTGGTGCTTGCAAAGCCTATTATTGGAAGTGGAAAGAGCTCAAAGAGCAGTTTTAAAAGTAAGTCTGTCCTCGCCTATCAGCTTCTCGACGAACGAATTGTTTAAAGTAGCAAACGTTCTTACAGTTAGGCAACTGTTTATTTTACACGTGATCCTCAAAAAGCATTCCTCAAATGAATTTAATCCTGACCTTGACATAGACAAACGACTTAAACATAAGGTTTGTTGTCCTGTGAAACAGTGGAACACTAGTTTCTCAGGGAGATTTTACGGGTTCATTAGCGTTTATTTATAAAATAAAATTAATAAGATTCTTACAATTTGCCCTCTTACAAAGCACAAATGTAAAGAAACTATCTCAGATTGGTTAAAAACACAAAACTTTTCAGATACAGAGAATCTGTTAGATGTTGTGCTATGAATCACCTAATATGCTCACTTCTTGAAATGGCCATATACTCTCACTTACACACACACCAAACCCACACACACAAAAAACACACATACACACACACACACACACAAACGCATGCTTGTTTTGTATATTCTCATACATCAAATAAATAGCTTTTTGCATTACCTGAAGGTACTTACCGTGTATCACTTGTGCAGAGACTGGAGAGGCTGGTAATCTGTCACACAGGTCTCCTAGTACAGATACCAGTCTCTCACATAAATACTATTCTTTGAAAATGTACCTTAATTAAGTATTACCCTTGTATTAATTTTATGTGAGAGAAAATAGTGAAGGTGAATGGTGGACATACAATATGTATGCCTCTGCCGCCCCTTCGGGGATAAGGCGTGATAGATAAATAAATAAATAAAATAAATAAACTTATTATTATTATAATCTTCACGCTGAAATATTCTAAACAATAAGTAACAAGAAAATAGGATTTCACAGCTCGTTGATATTTTTATGTATTAGATTCCGATTGAGTTCACCATTCTTTAAGTTCCCGCTCAAAGCTCCTCAAGTCCTCACCAATTGACAAACATAGATTAAAAAGTATAATAAGTTAAAAGGCGATATTTACAATCCATAAAAAATGGCGTCAACTGTTATGGTCAAGTTTGAATTATGGACCTTCTTTGTCGGCGATTGATGACAAATTTTCTTATACCCCATTTACACTCTCGCTCGAGCCACGAGACGAGCTGCGAGACGAGCCGCGAGTCTACGTATGTAAAATACGATAACTCTAATAGTACAACGGGTAGCCTCAACCAAAGCAAAGATGGCGTCGTTTGTCAAAATCTTTGTATGTCAGCATCAATTGAGTGTGTTAACAATTCATCTTGGTCCGTTGTTGGGCGCCAATCTATTATGCTCTGAACAATTTCGCTTGAATGAATAATGAGAGTGCTCGGCAAAGGGCATTCGTTTGTTATTGGTGTTATTATAAGCATTTTTTTAATTTCGTCACTGTATTTAAACGCAGAAGAAATGTTTTTTTTTGTATACAGATAGTTCTCCATTTCAGAAGAACTTTAAAATATTATTTTTTCTCCATGGACGCAGGACACTTCCCGCCAAAGGCGACGTAGATACATTGACGAGAAAAATTAGACCGGAAGACTCGCCCTTTCCGTGATATCAAAAGGCAAGGGCTCTTGTGGAAGTATTTACTACATACTCGTAGTTGCTGAAATATTGTTTTTTTAAAACGATCATTGTTTTCATGGACATGATTTCCAATTACTATTACATACTATGAACATTTGTGTGAAAATTCGTTACCTTAGCGTTTTCTATGTTGCATTTACAGCCTAGACACAGAGTCTTAATAGTCTGTAGCCCAGATATGAGACAGGGTTCGCTGTTTCTCCCATGTAAATGATAAGATCTTTGAGGACGAGGATCATAGTAAGAAGATCAAAGGTATATTGTATTTAAAACGATAGGAGAGACTACTATTGACAAGCCGTAGAATAGAATTGCTGTTTTTAGCTGTTAAAATGTTAGTAGACCATTAAAAAATGCAACTGACTAGCGGCCACTGGCGCGATACGTGTTTGTAGAATTCTATAGGCCGACCGATAGAAGACTATTGGAGTACGATTGTAATAATAGACTACGAAAACCTGTTAAAATTGCACCGGTGGCTATCTGTTAAGCGACGATTTCGATACGTTTGAAACAACAGACTCGGCCCCCAGTTCTCCTACATTATTTGGTTTTATAAATTGCGAGCGCTAAGATTTTCTTGAACCGAGCGCTATGAAATAAATTGTTTCACATATTTTATAGGATTTATTTAAATCAAGTGGAAGCCATTTTTATGACGGATTTAAACAGGAATAAGTAGAACACTGTATTTCTATTACAAACCACTGAATCGACTGGGATGTGAAACTGTTTTTTTAGTACGATATAAATATGTCATTACTAATATTTACAACAGTGTAATTTCGTCAAATTTATGGAGCATAACAAGCATTCCCCAGGTAAAAAAAATAAAAATAATGTAAGGAAAATAAAGTTTAGATAGTAGATAAAGTTTAGTAGCTGTCATTTTAGTAAATAGAACGCTAAAGCGATGCAATCACTTCGAAAACTGTGCGGCGTAACATTGACCGACAGAATACGTAACGAAGTGATATATAAATAAAAATAAATAAATAAAAATCCGTGCTTCGGAAGGCACGTTAAGCCGTTGGTCCCGGTTGCCAGTAAAATGGCAGTCGTTAAGCCCGGTTGAAGGCCTTATGGGCGGCTTGAAAATTTCAACAGCAGGTAGCCACAACCTGCGTCTGTCTACTTCAACACGGCAATGGGCTACGTCCTACTACGTGACGACCTATTACGTGGGACAGGAATCCACACGGTGAAAAGTGGGCATATAATATGCCTCTGCCACCCCTTCGGGGATAAGGCGTGAGTGATATATAGCAAACAATATGGCAGGTTGAAATGAAAGTGTCGACATTTAGCTGAAAAAGGGCGTAATGTTGGAACGTTGGACGCAGAAAATTTACTGTGCGAAAGTAGAGGATAGAAGGAGTCAGGGTAGTTCAAGACTTTACCGTACGGAGACCACGTGAGCAGATTGATTAAAAACAGAAAGGTCAAAAGTGATTAAATACCCAGACGTGCAAATATGAAACGAAGTGAAGTTTTCCCGTTCCCGTTTCCCACAGGAACTTGTTCCCGGGATAAAAAGTATATTCTGATGTATAAGCTATATTATTGTAAAGTTTCATCAAAATCCATTCAGTAGATTTTGCGTGAAAGAGTAACAAACATCCATTCTTACAAACTTTCCCATTTACAATATTAGTAGGATATATTTCATGAAAAACTTCTTGAAGGTTGAAGGGACAGGTCTACAAAACCATTATTAGACCTGTCCTTTTACATGGCAGTGAGACGTGGCCGATATTGGAGCGACACAAGCAGGAGCTGCGTGTCACGGAAATGAAGATGCTGCGGTGGATGTGTGGAGTCACGCGGATGGACCGCGTGAGGAACTCTCGCATCCGCGGCAGCCTTCACGTCCGTGACATTGCAGACAAGTTGCAAGAGTGTCGCCTTCGTTGGTATGGTCACGTCTTGCGGCAACCGCCGGGCTACGTAGGTAACAAATGTCTGGCCATGTCAGCCCCGCCGGGTCCCGGTAAGAGGGGAAGACCCAAGAAGTGCTGGCTTGACGTCGTAAGGGATGACATGCGTGCCAATGGTCTCACCACAAGGGATGCCGACGACCGTGCGAAGTGGAGGAGAAAATGTAGGAAAGCGGACCCCGGGCGTCGCGAGACGCAACTGGGACAGACGCTCGGATGATGATGATTTCATGAAAAACTTCAATACGTATAAAGTGTTATGATGCAATAAGAATTCTTTACTTCGATTCAAATCACACTTAAATTGTTTTCAAGACAAAAATTAATGCTCCGGATCATAATTACATACCCTATATTATTGCTCTCTAACATGACAATCTATCATTAAGGAGTTTATCACAGGATCGTGTATGAATTTTCTATATGATTTATTGCATAGAGAAGTAGTTTTTCATGTTGTTTTCAAGACAAATATGAAAACTCATTAGCTGTTTCGTTTTTATGACATTTCGTGCTTGGCACTTTGTGCTTTATTCTGATGGATTGCTGCTGTGTGGAATATATTTCAGTATTGTGTGTGACTTCGCTCGTGCAAAATATCATGTTAATGTTGATGAAGATTATTAGAATACCAATAATATAATTGACTGTGCACTTGTCACGTTTTCGAATATATTATATTCAGTAGCTCTATGAACGTCAACGTTTCACAACAGGATCACCGAAATTTATTAGTACAAAATATAAATACCTACTAAATACATTTCTACCTAAAACAATCAGCGCAGTAAAATGTTTGCTAATATATTTTTTATAACGCTCTCTGACGATGATTCTTCAAAAAATCTAGCTTTTTCGAGGAATCATCAATTTTAATGAACAATCATATTCAACAAACACAAGAATCTAGCTCTAGAATCATTATTCTTTACTAACCAAGACATCATTTCCTTTCAATCCTTTCTTTTTACACAGCAGACACCGCAATTCATTAGTATAAAATATAAATACTAAATACATCTCTACCTAAAAATATTCAGCGCGGTAAAATGTTTGTTAAGAATGTTTTTTATATGACTGGTGCTAATTTTGTTGTGGAGATCACTAAACGAAATTTCTCTAAAATTTTCTAATTTTTGTTAAGAGATTGCCAAATGCTATTCTGTTATTAAGTCGAACTAAAGTTGGTGATATCATTAATAACACTTAGTTTGTATCTGATGTCACTAAAATTCATTTTATGGGATAAAATTGAACAAGACGTGAAAAATGTACATAGACAGTCGAATGTAAATACATGCCGACTAACTTGGTGATTGAACTGCCTATGTACATTTTTGCCGTTACAACGTTTTAAAAGTTTACACTTTTCAAACGGTTACTAAAATTAATAAACGTCCCACTAAAATTAGTCTTTTCACTAAAATTAGACTTTACCTAAATAGGTGACGACTAATTTTAGTAAAAAAAAAAATTTTGACGTTTTTAATTTTAGTAAAAACGTCAAAATTTTGTGTGATGTTAAATTTGTATCTGACATCACTAAAATTCATTTTATGTGATAAAATAAAACAAAAAGTGAAAAATGTAAATAGACAGTTCAATCACTAAGTTAGTCGGCATCTAAATACATGTTTTGTTGAATTTCATCACATATAAGGAATTTTAGTGATGTCAGATACACATTTAGTGCTGTTTATAATATCACCAAGTTTAGTTCGACGTAATAACAGAATAGCATTTTGCAATCTCACAATAAAAAAAAGAAAATTTTAGAGAAGATTAGTTTTGTGGTTTCAACAACAGAATTAGCACCATTATCTAACTAAAAGTATCTATTAATAATATTACAGAGCAGCTGCAATAAAAAAAGCATTGAAGCGCTCGTGGCCCCGCGGTCTCAGTGTTCTGTAAAGGATCACTGAGTTACGCAGCTTTGTCTATGGCTGGTCCTCGGCAGGGTGACCACTTTGTGGCATTTATATTTGCGAGCGTTTCCGTGCTTCGGAAGGCACGTTAAGCCATTGGTCCCGGTTGCCAGTAAAATGGCAGTCGTTAAGCCTTATGGGCGGCTTAAAAAAATTCAACAGCAGGTAGCCACAACCTGCTTCTGTCTATTTCAACACGGCAATCGGCTCACCACCTATTACGTGGGACAGAAAGTCTCACGGTGAAAAGTGGGCATATAATATGCCTCTGCCACCCCTTCGGGGATAAGGCGTGATGGATACTTACTTATACTTACATTAAAAAAAGGGACATGATCATGTCATGACTACTTCAAAAGCATTAATTTCAAAGCTATTGCGGTTTATTACTAAGCCAGAGACAAAAGATTAAGGTTAAGAGATAAGAAACTGTTTTAACTGTCATATTCAAACTTCCGAAATTGTACCCTCTAAATCCTCTATTATAACGTGTGTAGTCTACACTACTTAAATTGTACCCCTACAAATCCTCTATTATAACGTGTAGTCTACACTACTTAAATTGTACCCTACAAATCCTGTATTATAACGTGTAGTCTACACTACTTAAATTGTACCCTACAAATCCTCTATTATAACGTGTAGTCTACACTACTTAAATTGTACCCCTACAAATCCTGTATTATAACGTGTAGTCTACACTACTTAAATTGTACCCCTACAAATCCTGTATTATAACGTGTAGTCTACACTACTTAAATTGTACCCTACAAATCCTCTATTATAACGTGTAGTCTACACTACTTAAATTGTAGCCCTACAAATCCTCTATTATAACGTGTAGTCTACACTACTTAAATTGTACACAACAAATCCTGTATTATAACGTGTAGTCTACACTACTTAAATTTTACCCTACAAATCCTCTATTATATGTCTGTATATTTCAACACGGCAATGGGCTCACCACCTATTACATGGGACAGGAATCCTCACGGTGAAAAGTGGGCATATAATATGCCTCTGTCACCCCTTCGGGGATAAGGCGTGATGAATATTTATTTATATTTATTTATAAATCCTCTATTATAATAGTCTACACCACTTAAATTGAGGAAGTTACGAGTTTCTACAAAAAATAGATAATAAGGTTGAGGTCTTCGGTGAATATCTAAATATAATATTTGGAAATGGTTTGGGAGACAATTTATAGCTCGATAGCGGCTTATTGTTGAGGTCAAGGTTTAAGTATAACTATTAGTTCCTGAAGAACGTATGACGAAGAATGTATATTTTGCAAAAGCAGAGGGTAGCAGGAGTCAGGGTAAAAGATTTACATATGAAGACCACGTGAGCAGTTTGCTCAAAAACGGAAAGTCAAAAGTACTCAGATACCCACACATACATACTGTCACAGCTTTATCCCCGAAGGGGTAGGCAGAGGCGTACTATACACCCACGTTTCACCGTATGCTTTGCTTTTTGTCCCACGTAACAGGTGGTCAGCCCATTGCCGTGTTGAAATGGACAGGTGCAAGTTGTGGCGACCTGCTGTTGAAATTTTTCAAGCCGCCCATAAGGCATTCAACTGGCTTAACGACTGCCATGTTACTAGCAACCGGGACCAACGGCTTAACGTGCCTTCCGAAGCACAGAAACGCTCGCAAATATAAATGCCACATAGTGGTCATCCATCCGAGGACCAGCCATAGTGAAAGTTGCTTAACGCAGTGATCGTTTACAGAACACTACGTCCGCGGGGCCACGAGCGCTTCTTAAATATTATCGCTTAAAAAAAATATTATCGCGAAACCTGGTAATCTGTCCTTTCCGACTACCCAGTTAGGGATACAGCTTGAAGATTGTTAGTTTTTTTTATTAGTTCATGGTTAAATTGTAACATTTTGACACGAAGGAAATTTATAGGGCCGACATCGCGAGTGAAGCAAAGTAACCGCATGGTGTTGCAAACGTCCATAGTTTACGGTGATTAATTTCAATCAGGTGGGCTGTTTTAACAATAACTATACTCGCGATAATTTAACAACCATGATGACATAAGCACAGCCGAAAGATCATAGGTTTATAGATCATAGGATCATAGGTAGGTTTTCCCTCTATATACTGTGGACTGTAAAGAGTCATAAGCAAGCGGCTTGACCGGAACTTTGAATTAATTCAAGGTTTCATCATCACGAGTATATATATGTTTATGGTGTTTAATTCAATTCAGTTTCTTTATTAACATTAATACATTTCTGAAAATAATTTGTTTCCTTTGATATTCTAACTCAGTATAAGAGTAAGTCTATCAATCTAAACAGAAAAGAGAAAACAATCTAAACAATAACATTCAGAAGGCAATTTAAAATCCCAACAAAAAACGTCAATAAAACCTCCTTTGACAATAAACTTTACCACTTTTTATAAGTTGTGATACCATAGACACCACATACTAACATACATATCCCTCTATTTGTGTCAGGGTTTAAAACCTAAACTCAGACCAACAACCGCATTATCACAATCAGTTACAGTTACGTGCAACGATTACAGTTTCAACTCACTGGTGAACACCCGACCTTAAGTGATTAAGTCTAAATTGAACAACACGCGCTTGTAACACCATTGTCATGTGAGGGGTACCGCGACCTTGCTGGTCGTACATCAATTCAATAACACGTTAGTTTTTATTCAGCATCGGTATTTGTGTGGTATTTTTAGATTGCGATGCTTGAATTTTCTGATTTAGGTCAAGATATGGTGGACTGCCTCTGTGGCGCGGTGGGAGTGTATCCGACTGCTACGCAAGAGCTCGTGGGTTCGATTCCCACCCAGGATCAAACTTTGTGTGATGAGTACGATGGTTTATTCTGTGTTATTTATCTAAAAAATGTATGTATTTAGAAATATATAAGTATGTTTATCAGTTATCTGGTTACCATAGTACATGCTCTGCTTAGTGTGGAATCAGATGGCGTTGTGTGAGTTATACCAACAATATTATTAATATTATTATTACTTAGGTGAGCGAGCATAGACTCAGCTGATCGTTACCGCTTTCATGAAGTGCTGTTAGAAATTATAGGCAGATAACTTGCAATAAAATGGACAAGTTACATGACGCGTATAGCTGCTTAGGTATTTGTAGGAAGCAAACCAAAGCATGTAGAGCATGCATAGGCGAGGAGGACACAGCGCCGAATGCAACAGCAGGTATACACAACATAAACTGCCCCTATTCATTTTAACTCGACAATAGAGTCACCACCTATTACTTGGGACTAAAAATGAATGAAATGTATAGAAAAGTCTCTGCATACACCTCTGGGGAAAAGGTGTATAATAATAGATATATATGTGTGTACGTTCGGTATGTCTTTCACGCCTTTTAGATCATGATTGCTTCAATGACTCCCTTTCTATAGGATGTTACCTAGTTGACTTCCCGAGCTTCCTCGCTTTGCAAAGGAGGGAAGAGGTGTTACTATGTTTACAATTCCCTCATTTATCTTCGAATCAATTTTGATGTGGGTTCCAATAAAAAAAAGTATTTTGCATAGACTATTTTAACGGCGCTTATAAAATGTCATACACTATTTAAAATATTTAAAGTGACCACCGGTTCGGAACGCGGCCCACCTGAGAAGAACCGGCAAGAAACTTAGGAAGGCTTTTTTTGATGGCCTATTTACAATTTAATATTATTTCACTTTGCCAGGAGCTCATTTCCAGGCACCCCTGTCCTGCAAATAATCTATGCATTCCTTACTTCTTCTGGGACTTTACCGAATTCGAGCTCGGTGTAACTTTTCTGTGGAGTTAGTCCCAAAACAGCTTACTTGAAATAACATTTATCAATTCAGCTTACAATAATAGTAGGTAACCACTGAAAACTAAAGCATGAAAGATTCTAATCTACCCTCGTTAATTGGAACATATTTGTGTAAGGGAGGGCGATTTAATGGCACACTTACCTATAACAGCAACCTACTGTATATATTTACTATAGGTACCTGCTGTATATATGTATATCTTAAAGAAATACGAACGCGGTGCCTATTACGACGTGAAGTTGTAAATGTTACAATTTCATTTGACTTACAAGAAGTGTACTGACACACTTCAAGTGTGAGGGTTTCGGCTGGGCGTTGATAGACGAGTGAGTCATCCGATAATTTTAATGACATACATGTACATTATAACATGTAGGGGTCCTGCCACTTATTTAAGCAGTTTAATTGCAAAATTGTAACATTTGCTAACGAAAAAGGCAATTTACTTGTTATTTTATTCTGCTTCAGGGAATTTTGAACGAACGATCGCTCGGCTTGCATATTAACCTTTCCATAAAACTTAAGTCGTACGAAAAGAGTTATGGCTTACTCCAGTATGTAATACCTGGGTTAAACGGAACTGTTAATCACTGAGAATGAATGTAATAAAAATGGTATGGTATAACAGACATATTTTTAGGGTTGGTTGCCAAGGTCTTTATGAAAACTTCGAGGTAACAACTACGAGTAACCAAAGAAAAGAACGAACGAAGTTACTAAAGTAAGAGTGAATGTGTGATTAGAATCTTCTGGTAATGCGTTAATACCGCTTTCCTGATATTAAGTTTTCTCTTTGGGCATGTCTTTTTAAAGTCTTTCATTATGTCTTTAAAAAGGACTTGCCCTTAGTCAAATCTTTTTGGGTAAGCAAATAATTATGTAGGGATATAAATTGTGTTAAGAGCAATTTTGTTATTATAATTAAAACATAATGTAAAAATTAAAACTAACTAACTAACTATATCTGACGGGGTAGTCAGAGAGGACAGATCGCCAGGCTTCGCGATCCATGCATACTTCTTTCGCTTCTTCAAGATTTATCAATCGCTTCATTCATGCTCGTCTGGGTATCCGACTACTTTTGACTTTTCTGTTTTTGAGCAATCTGCTCACGCGGTCTTCATATGTAAGTCTCGGCCTACCCTGACTCCAGGTATATAGGTACCTATATTCTTCGTCAATCGTTCCTCACTCTTTCGTTGGACGTGTCCAAACCAACGGAGCACGCCCTTTTCCAGCTTAATGTAAAAATTTATGATTCAGAAATAATTACAATACAATATAACTTTAATACGTATTCTAAACTATTAATATTCAATGTCAAAATCTTCGCTTATATGTCTTAGTCAAGTCTAGTCTCCATCAATCAGTATTGCGGTCTTGCCTGGGGCATGACAGCAAGACTGAGGGTAAAATGGTTAAAGCATCAGCAATCTGAAGCTTCCGTGGAGTTTGTAAAGTAACAAGAAATATCGTAATAATTATTTTCCTCCACGATGGCACTTTGTCAAATCTTTTATGTCTAATAATTTACCATTGTGATACATTAAAACACGAACTAGTATTATTTTTTAAAAATAAATACGTCAAATGTCCCTATTTTTTGTGCGGATTTTCTCATCGCCTCGAGGCACGGCCACATATACTAAAGTCCTAAAATAGTCTTGCCACAGTCAACATTTAAACTGTAATTGTACTTTAAAACAATCAGATTCAGTCTTGCCTGGGGCATGACTGCAAGACTGAGGGTAAAATGGTTAAAGCATCAGCAATCTGAAGCTTCCGTGGAGTTTGTAAAGTAACAAGAAATATCGTTATAATTATTTTCCTCCACGATGGCACTTTGTCAAATCTTTTATGTCTAATAATTTACCATTGTGATACATTAAAACACGAACTAGTATTATTTTTTAAAAATAAATACGTCAAATGTCCCTATTTTTTGTGCGGATTTTCTCATCGCCTCGAGGCACGGCCACATATACTAAAGTCCTAAAATAGTCTTGCCACAGTCAACATTTAAACTGTAATTGTACTTTAAAACAATCAGATTCAGTCTTGCCTGGGGCATGACTGCAAGACTGAGGGTAAAATGGTTAAAGCATCAGCAATCTGAAGCTTCCGTGGAGTTTGTAAAGTAACAAGAAATATCGTTATAATTATTTTCCTCCACGATGGCACTTTGTCAAATCTTTTATGTCTAATAATTTACCATTGTGATACATTAAAACACGAACTAGTATTATTTTTTAAAAATAAATACGTCAAATGTCCCTATTTTTTGTGCGGATTTTCTCATCGCCTCGAGGCACGGGCACATATACTAGAGAGTCCTAAAATAGTGTTGCCACAGTCAAAATTTGAACTGTAATTGTACTTTAAAACAATCAGATTTTTTTTAAAACACTTATTACTTAAAAGTTACAAAATACTTCATGAAGTTGTCATGTCTCTTGATAAAGGCCATTAAAGTACTCAGTCAAAACCACAAATATGTGCCCATAAACACTTTATTGCCTAACGTTGGAAATTCATTAAACAACTAAAGCTGTTTCGTTACAAGTCACGAGAATCGAGATGATACGAAACTGGCAATTAAAATAGACTTTTCAAAAAAATCCAGTTCTATAAAAATTTTGATTGATCAGTCAGACAGTTTCTGCTATTAGACATAATAAGATATATTATTCCACGCATATTTTTAAAACTATAAAGTAGATAAGTAAGTATATTAAGTCTTTGCAAGGTCGTTTGCTTCGGATAGCATTTAAATTCAATGTAACGACATTATTTAAAATATTTAACCTCTAACAATAAAAACGCTCACCTCTTGTAGACGAATCCCATCAATTACCACCCCGTTTATGAGTCACGTGGAGGGCGACGTACCCTTAATATCATGCACCCTCACAAAGAAAGTAGCTATGCCTGCTTTTCCTGCTATTCCCGAATGAATCATAGCCGCAAACTGCAAGAGTTATGAAACAGTCTGGAAGTTTGTTTGACATCGGGTTTAATTGAAAAGTTTTTAACGTTTTATGTGATCGATACTGTGATATTGGTATGTTTTATTTATCTTTTACGCCTTATCCCCGAAGGGGTAGCAGAGGCATATTATATGCCCACTTTTCACCATGTGTATTCCTGTCCCACGTAATAGATGGTGAGCCCATTGCCGTATTGAAATAGACAGCAGGTTGTGGCTAACTGCTGTTGAAAATTTTCAAGCCGCCCACAAGGCCTTCAACTTGACTTAACGACTGCCATGTTAATGGTAACCAGTACCAACGGCTTAACGTGCCTTCCTAAGCACGGACACGCTCGCAAATGTAAATGCTACAAAGTGGTCACCCATTCATGACCAGCCCTAGCGAAAGTTGCTTAACGCAGTGATCGTTTACAGAACACTGAGTCCGCGGGACCACGAGCGGTTCATATGTTTTACGAGTGAATATTGGGTTATTGTAAAAACCACACCTTCCATTATTAATGCGGGTTTAAAGCTTCGAAATTCTGGGAGTAAGTGCCGTCAGATCTTCCGAAATGCAGTCAAAAGCCGTATGTTACGAGACCGTGACAAGATGAAAATTAATATCAGGATTGTTGATTTAATTAATTATCAGAAGATTTTTTTAATAACACATACACTCTCACTTCAGTGACTTCAGTCCTTCCTATCTTCTTGTTACTCGTGACCACGTGTGACCTACAAAACCTCTAAACAAAAAAATGGACAAGTCCAAAGGTAAGCTACATAATCTCCATTTGATCCAATTCTTCGCTGTGGAACAATAAATTCATTTGTATTTGTTAGGCTGCTTAATCATAGCTTCTCCGAGTCGAAAGTTATATTTTACTAGCTGTCCCACTCGGCTTCGCCCGTGACGTACTTCGAACCCCGTGGCACTCATTTAATCCCGTTGTTTATTAATTTCACATTCACAACAATAATGTATGAACATTTTCCAAATTCATTGATTACTTCACCACTCTCCAGTATCTACGAGTACCTAGCTACGCCTGCACGGGCCGGTCGAATTATGGTTACAAGAAATTTATTTTGCTTGCGCTTTATTTTGAATCTGTGATAACTCGTAAGATATTTATTTAATTTGCAAGGTGTAAAGGGACAAAATAATCTCCATGAAATGCTGAAGGCAACTAACGTAGTAAAAATGATAAGGATTAATAGCATATTTGTGTAAATAGCCTTCAAATTATCGCTTTATAATTGATGGTTTTTTAAAGTATTAAAATGGATATAGTATGTTATTCTCATGAGATAGACATATATCGTTGCGGACTTTTTTGTAGACCTACATTAGATACACAATTACACCATACATTATTTTGTTATATCTCAAAGGGTTTAGGCAGCGTTTTTGTTGAAAGCTCCCAGACGGCTTATTTTTCCGACATCCCCAACAAATATCGATATAGTTTGGTCAATGTATACAAAAACTTAACAAATTATACATGAAAACCTTCTATAAGAATCACACTAACTATTACAAAAAACCGCATCGTAATGCGTTTCGTAGTTTTAAAGATCTAAGCATACATAGGGACAGACAGCGAAAAGCGACTTTGTTTTATAATATGTAGTAAAGTGATGATGAAAATCTAATAATGACCTCAAAATGGCGAAGCTTCCGCCACCACCGCGCGCCATGTGTCTCAGTCCTTTTTTAGCGTAATAAATTCTTAGATCCTTTCGCTATCCAGTGGTGTAACTGAATTTCGTATGAACGTAATCGATAATTATGTAACTGCCAAACCAAACTGTATCCTTAAAATTTGTTATTATTAGTTTTATTACTTGCCTCCCCATGATTACTCAAGACTTATTCACGTTAAAACATTCATACACTGAGTACCTACACTTATGCCTACAATAATCCCGCAAGTACCTAGTGCTCTTTGAGCATGATTGGAAGTGAATGCCATTTGACTTTTCAATCCTTCTATGTGCCCCTGACCTGGTCTATTACGTTCATTAAACATGGGGCCAAGTCTACTAATTTAATCGCGTCAGAAGAGAAATCGTCGCTCAATAGAGAACCGACAGAAAAAATTGACAGTAGTCGTAGTCTACTATTACAATTGCGCTCCAATAGAATTCTATCGGCCGGTCGATAGAATGTTATTAACACGTCTAGCGCCTGTACGCAGCTCTTAATTAGCATTTTTGATAGTCTATATTAATATTTTGATAGCTAAAAAAAGCTGTTTTGTCTCTATTCTGCAGCTTGAGAAGTGAGATTATGAAATATATATATATATATCAGTTTTAGTAGACTACCTAGTTTTGGACTAATCGTTATAGAACCGCTACAGAATAGAACTAGAACGGCTTTCTATTGGAAAATAAAAAACTTATTCGCCAGAACGGACGCTCAAAATCTTGGTAGGATACATTTACACACACATTACCTATTCTCATTAATTTTGAAACAAACGAAGCGACGAAGAGTAAACACGCTCAAAACAGCGTAACTAAACGCAAAATAGGTACAACATTGTCATGAAAATGGCGTCGCACAAACACAGGGGGCCCTATTGTACCGACAGTGATGCTATTACTCGCCTTCGCTTTTAGTTCATTGTGTATGAGAATATGATTGAACGATGCGGTGAATGAATGGCTTTGTTCTTGCAAATGTGAGTCACAGGTGAATTTATTTATATGAGGCTATTGGGTTAGGTATATTAATATATTTATTTTATGCCGCCAAACAGTCTTGACAATGCCTCGTGTGTAGGCGAAACACGTGTCGACATCGTACGACATTCTAAAAAAGCGGAATATTGCAAAAATAACATTTAAAAACAAAATAATTATAGTATTTTAATTATTTTATGGCGCATCTATTATTCTAAATATATATCCATCACGCCTTATCCCCGAAGGGGTGGCAGAGGCATATTATATGCCCACTTTTCACCGTATGGATTCCTGTCCCACGTAATAGGTGGTGAGCCCATTGCCGTGTTGAAATAGACAGACGCAGGTTGTGGCTACCTGCTGTTGAATTTTTTCAAGCCGCCCATAAGGCCTTCAACCAGGCTTAACGACTGCCATTTTACTGGCAACCGGGACCAACGGCTTAACGTGCCTTCCGAAGCACGGAAACGCTCGCAAATGTAAATGCCACAAAGTGGTCACCCATCCGAGGACCAGCCATAGTGAAAGTTGCGTAACTCAGTGATCGTTTACAGAACACTGAGACCGCGGGGCCACGAGCGCTTCCTTTACAGAACACTGAGACCGCGGGGATTATTCTAAAGTTCTAGAAGGAAGGAAAAACAGAGAAAAGAAGTTCTAAATGGTAGGTAACTAGAAAGGTAAACGACTTTTGGCCTACAGGAGTTGAAAACTGAAAAAACAGGGACAGATCAGGGCAGAAAACTTCTTCGTGATAAAGATGTTCAGCAGACGGTAACAAGTCTCCTGTCGCAAAAAGAAGTACCTAGGTAACCTCTTTCTTCTGTTCTATCTTAATGCTGCAACGTCATTGAAAGGAGTTTATCAACAAAAAAGAAAATTTTTAATAAAGTGGATAAAGACAATTCGATTCGAGACAGGGATTGAACCTGTGACCTTTGCCTAACCAGGGCAATGTTCTAGCCACCTGAACTACTCGAACCGTATCGAACCAAGTTGAAATTCCATATTTTAGTCGTCATTTTAAGAGTATGACCAATTCAATCCCTGTCTTTAATCGAATTGTCTTTTACCACTTTATTAAAAATTTAGCAAAATAATTGCTTTAAAAAAAAATTATCAAATAGACAATCTTTTTAAATCGAAAGAAAGTAGGAATGGTAACAGGTACTGAACAATTCCTAGTAGCTAATAAATAATATTACAAACAGGAAAGATTTGTAAGTTTCTTCGTAATGAATAGGTTCAGAAACTACTGGACCAAGACTTATTTTCAAAAATATTTTCACCATTCTAAAACTATATTTATCGTGAGTAACATAGCCTATATTGGATTTCAAAAAGTTTAGGATTCCGTACGAAATTTTGCCACCGTGTGAAGCTGGAGTGAGCCGCTAGTACATATACACATAGCAAATAAACCACATCAGTCCAAAATTCTCTTTGGCATTGATCATTTTGGCATCCTGTTACGAAAGCCTCCAGGGATTGGAGGGCCTGCACCTGCAGTCACTTTGAGACCAAATTCTTCAACCTTCCTTCACCTGCGTAAGAACTTGAAGACATACCCAACGTAACCCTAATGTAAGATTTTGTTTGATAAGCTGGAAAGTTTCGTATCAAAGATTGTCTATAGACATTAATCTGGATAGAAAATCCTGAAGGGAAGTTCGAAGGGGTGGCAACCCTGAAAGAAAGGTAAGGTTACAGTAATGAGCGATATAACAAGTTTTTATAGAGATTTGTGACAACACTTAACTAAAATGAATTACTAGTCATTTTGATTTATGTGATTGGAAAAAAGTTACTATAATAGCAAATTATAGAAAGGGAAGTAGAACTAAGCAGTACACACTGCCTTGACAGCGCATGTTGATGTTGTGTGTTAACCTCAAATAACTATATGAATGCTGTAGAGTCTGTAGACTATGGTGGAGTAGGTGAGAGAATAATAGTGAGGTCTACGCGGGAAAGCCGACAATTGCGGACGCTTGCTGTATATTATTTTCTAAAAATAGTGCATTTATCTTGTTTCATGTACGGGAGTGGTGGTATCATGGACATAAAAGTTGAGTTAACGTACTATAGTGAAAGACAATTATATATATGCAGTGAAATGGTATTTTCTATTTTGCCGCGTAAATCCACTGAAAACCTCAATTTAACAACTACCATTATACTAGGGTTAGACTGACCTTGACTTAAGACTAGACTTGCCTAAGACGTACAAGACTGGGACATTTTAGATTATAAGAAAGAAGATTGAAGAAATATGAATTAAAATTTGGCCATAAAATAAATACAAAATACAAATAGAATAATACAGACCTACTTACCGCTCTCCAGAGACTGTCTTTTCAGAGGATATTAGTATTATCGCTCACTCTCGTGGTCTCCTCGCTAAACGCTTTTTAATGTAGGCATAACCTAAAAAGTTTGATAAAGAGGCGTCCGGTTTGTCAGGCGCTGTTCGTTTCAGGGGAGGCTTTAAGGGTACGTGTGTCTGCTTTTGTCAATAGAGGTGTTATCTTTTATGTGTGAACCTTTTGAGTGAGAGCTTTTGAGAATATTGAAGCATGATGTTTTTGAAATACATAAATTTTCAAAAGGATTAGATGTCGTCTTTTTACGGTGCTACTTAATGAAAAAAGGAACCCTTTAGGAACACTTTGTTGTACGTTTGTCAAGACCTTTTATCTCGCGAACGCGTGAAGGTAGTAGATATTATTGAAATTAAAATTACGTAGTTACTAAAGTCTACGGTCACGTGAAGGTGTAAAAAAATCAAGCTTTTGAGTTAACGTATAAAAAGTGATGGCAAATTTACAAAGTTAAAAAGTAAATTTATAATGCTATTGATTATGAGATAATGATAATAATAAAAAGTAAATAATGTCCAATAGAACAAGTGCTTTTATTAAAATTAATTGGGAGTGTAAACTAGCATTTGTTAGCTGATATAGTGTTGATGATGCAGTAAACTCTCACTGTGGCTGGTCCTCGGATGGGTGACCACTTTGTGGCATTTATATTTGCGAGCGTTTCCGTGCTTCGGAAGGCACGTTGAGCCGATGGTCCCGGTTGCCAGTAACTTGGCAGTCGTTAAGCCACTTGAAGGCCTTATGGGCAGCTAGAAAAATTTCAACAGCAGGTCACCACTACCTGCACCTGTCCATTTCAACACGGCAATGGGCTCACCACCTGTTACGTGGGACAAAAAGTAAGAAAAATTGTATACGGTTTGTATTCGGCTACCGCAAGTGTCTGAATGCCGTGCTAAGCTGAAATGGTTACCCATTCGCCAAAGGCGTGATCTGCGTGCGCTTACCACACTCTTTTCTATCCTTACATCTCCCAATTCTCCTACTTATCTCTCTTCTCAATTTCAATATCTTTGCAATAATCACAGCAAAAACCTTCGCTCTCAAAATAACATGCTTCTGCTTTGCCCTTCTCATAACACCGGCTTTGTACACTCTTCGTTTACAGTTCAATCTGTCATACTCTGGAATTCGCTGCCGCTCAAGATCAGGGTGGCCACTAGCCGTTATATCTTTAAGAAGAAAGTTCGAGAATTTTATTGGAATGGACTGGCAGGATCATTGCAGTAACCCCAAATGTATTCACATGATTAATAAAAAATACGTCTCCTTATATTCCCAAACCTTTAGCTTTCTATATTTATTTAGTATATATTTATATGTATTTATTATTTTTGTTATTTATGTATTGCCTATATATATTCTTTTAGTAATGTACGTAAAATTGTATTTCATTAGGTACTTGTATTTCTATCAGTTTTAATTTTCTCAGTTTCGCTAATACACGTTAATGCACCTACTTTGTTTATCTCTGCATCACCTATGGTTGACTGGTAGAGAATGCCTATGGCATTAAGTCCGCCTATGTACATAGTTGTGAATGAAGTTTTAAATAAATAAATAAAAAGCAAAGCATACGGTGAAACGTGGGCGTATAGTACGCCTCTGCCTACCCCTTCGGGGATAAAGGCGTGACAGTATGTTATGTTATGTTATGTTATGATGTAGTAATTGCTGATGTAGTATTTTGTAGCTGATATAGTGGCCCTTAATCGCTAAACGTTGCCACAGCTTGCATCCAGACCAGCCCACATGTTTCTTACAACCTCGGGTTCTTCAAAGGGGACGTGAAGGTGCACAGCATAGGACCATCAACTTAAGGGACCACTGTCAATAGTCTTGGGGACTTAGTGTCTGTTCAATTCGCTAGATGTCGCCATGACATTCCATCAGGCGGACAGCATCATTTTGGCGAGATAATCTAAAAAAATAAGTGATGTATATGATTGTCGGTTGTCTAGATCTCTTAGCACAACACAACACGTTTGGGCTAGATGGCATTGTGCGCAAAAATGTCCCACAATAGTCATTTATAAAAAAAATAGTTTTCTCAACAAACAATTTAGTAAAAACAAAGTCACAACTGATCTAATGAATGAGCAATAAAATCCACGATATGGTCCATTATAATTAAGGAAATATCACCGCACAGACCAAGGACACGCGCGTGGACTTCTACATTTAACGTACTTTACATCTATACAAATATATAAAGCTAAAGAGTTAGTTTGTATGTTTGTTTGTTTGGTTGAACGCGCTAATCTCAAAAACTACAGGTCCATATTGAAGAATTATTTTTATATTGGATCGTCTATTTATCGAGGAAGGTTATAGGCTATATAACATCACGTTACTATCCAGGACAGCGGACCAGTTATCATAAATATCAATAAATCGGGAAAATTTTCATAATTTTTTGTAACAGCAATAAGCGACGGGGTTAAATGGATGCGACGGGGACTTAAAATATGTCACGGGCGAAGCCGCGGGGGTATGCTAGTAATATATATTGGTATACATAACTATTTATAGAAACATTTCCGTACAATTCATTCATCTTTGTACAATGACGTTATTGATAAGGAAATTGGAATCACTAATGGTAGTGGGTTTGGTTGTTTATATTGTTCGACTGCCTTGCTGGCCAGTGGTAGTGTATGCGACTGCCGCGCTGAAGTTCACAGTTCGAGTCCTGGGTCGGAACAAATGTTTGTGTGATCCTCAAATGTTTGTTAAGGAGTTTGAATGTTTGATATGTATAATATGTGTGTATTTAGAAATATATAAGTATATTTAACAGTTGTCTAGATAGCATAGTACAAGTACAGCTTAGTTTGGGCTAGATGGCGTTGTGTAAAAATCTGTCCTACAATATTTATTTATTTATAACTAACTAACTAACTAACTATCTTCACGCTGTATCCCTGACGGGGTAGTCAGAGAGGACAGATCGCCAGGCTTCGCGATCCATGCATACTTCTTTCGCTTCTTCGAGATTCATCAATCGCTTCATACACGCACGTCTGGGTATCCGAGTACTTTTGACCTTTCCGTTTTTGAGCAATCTGCTCACGTGGTCTTCATATGTAAGTCTCGGCCTTCCCTGACTCCTTCTACCCTCTACTTTTGAACAATATATATTCTTCGTCAATCGTTCCTCACTCATTCGTTGGACGTGTCCAAACCAACGGAGCACGCCCTTTTCCAGCTTAACGCTGACACTTTCATTCAAACCTGCCATATTGCGTATCACTTCGTTACGTATTCGGTCGGCCAAGGTAACGCCGCACAATTTTCGAAGTGATCGCATCTCCACAGCATTCAATTTACTTTCATGCATCTGCTGACATACCCAGGTTTCACTACCGTAAAGCAAAGTTGGCACTAGCACTGCGTTATGAATCGCCATTCGTGCTATAAAAATAAAAATATATATGTTTTGATGAATGAATAAGTTTAGCCCGTTTTAAGATAATTCATAATATCTCGAAAACGTGTAAACAGTTAATATAGGATAATGACACAGATAATTAATCAGGTCAGCCCCGAGAGTTTTTATAGGGCAAGCAATAATAATAATAAATATCGTTGGGACAACTTACACAACGTCATCTGATTCCAAACTAAGCAGAGCTTGTACTATGGTAACCACATAACTGATAAACATACTTATATATTTCTAAATATATACAAAATATAGATAAATAACACCCAGACACAAAATAAACCATCGTGCTCATCACACAATGTCTTATCCTGGGTGGGAATCTAACTCACGACCTCTTGTGTAGCAGTCGGATACACTCCCACCGCGCCAAAGAGGCAGTCAAATACATACAATACAATGTGAACGGCAGTAGACCGTTGGCAGATTCAGCTTATGAAATTATGACTTCTTTACTAGACCATTTTTACTTTTTGGATGGTGATTTACGATACGATTTTGTCCACAGAATAAATAGCTAAAAAATATTTTACGTGGTTTACAAAATGGGATACATAACTAAAGATCTTCAACTTAATCCCACAATCCAACCCTCTTCTTTTAGTTGATAAAATTTAACGTATTACGTAAACATATATTTATAGACACAGACATATTGTCACGCCTTTATCTGCGAAGGGTTAGGCAGAGGCACACTATACGCCCACGTTTCACCGTATGCACTTTTTTCTCACGGAACCAGATGGTGAGCCCATTGCTGTGTTGAAATGGACAAACGCAGGTTGTGGCGACCCGCTGTTGAAAATTTTCAAGCCGCCCATAAGGCATTAAACTGGGCACACAAATGTAAATGCCACGAAGTTGTCACCCATCCGAGGACCGGCCATAGTGAAAGTTGCTTAACGCAGTTATCGTTTACAGAACACTGAGGGCCGTATTCCAGAACGTTTCTCATTACTCAATCGACGATTGAGAGTAGTATTTATAAGCCAAAAACTAGCCTCAAGCGTTGATTGAGTATTGAGAAAAGTTCTGGAATACGGACCTGAGTCTAACCTATTTAATGGCGGTAAACTTCGCCCATACAAAGTCGCAGGCATCCACCTCAGTTTATATGTATGTATATGTGTATTTACAGTTTATGTGTTTATATGTTTGTACGTCGTACGTAACTGTTTATACAGTTTATATGTTTGTACGTCCGAGACGATGACTAAAAGTACATTTTACCCACAGAACAGATGCCCTCAACACCTGACCTACAAACAAAACCAATCTGTTATCCGCAAAATTAACCATCCCTACAAAAGTAAGCACGGTAATCAACTAGTTTTCCCTTCCCCTAATTGGGAGAAATGGGAGGTCACGAGGAAACTTACAGTTCAACGCCCTCACAGCTCCAGAGATTTAGGAATTACGACTTTATTTATTCCTTCATAAGAGTGAGATTTAGATTACGATTTCAAACAATTAGCAAAAACGAATAAAAACGCAAAGATTTAAAAAAAAGCAATTACTTTTTTTTTAAGAAAAGGGTATGTACATTTTCTATAAAAAAACAAGTTTCTTTATACATTATAGCTTAGTGTTGAGACCATGCTGTTGTTTTGCAAGTATTTAATAAAAGTAATAAAATTTAAACAAAACTTTGCAAGCGAAGCGAACTATGAAGCGCTCGTGGCTTCTCGGACTCAGTGTTCTGTAAACGATCACTGTGTGAAGCAACTTTCACTATGGCTGGTCCTCGGATGGGTGACCACTTTGTGGTCTTTACATTTGCGAGCGTTTTCGTGCTTCGAAAGGCACGTTAAGCCGTTGGTCCCGGTTGCCAGTAACATTGCAGTCGTTAAGCCCAGTTGAAGGCCTTATGGGCGGCTTGAACAATTTCAACAGCAGGTCGCCACAGCCTGCGCCTGTCCATTTCAACACGGCAATGGGCTCACCACCTGTTACGTGGGACAAAAATGCATACGGTGATGCATAAAGTGGGCGTATAGCACGCCCCTGCTTATCTCCTTCGGGGATAAAGGCGTGTCAATATGTAAGTTAAAACCATTTCTACTTTTTTTGCAAATGATTTAGGAAATACTTTGCCCCCAAACGAATTTAGCACCCGTTATTGAGACACCACGTATAATAAAACACTAAACGTCGACATAAAATCTCTTACAAATAGCAACCAATCTTTGCTAAATTACTTATACACCGAAAATGGCAGCACAAAGTTGAGACTGAACTCTAGTGGCAATAAAAGGATATTATTCATCAACTTCATCTAACCATCTGGCTGATAGCGATATATAAATAGACGCGAGGAATTGAGACATTGGACAATTTACTTTATTGCAGCCATAGTGGATTAGTTCCCTCTCTGTATATGTACGACTTCCATTGATGCTTTCAAACCACTGAATTTGAGGTTGGGCTCTGCTTCCAATGTTTGCATTCCAAATTTAAATTTCGGTTTACTGACTCCTTGTTGTGGTTTTAGAAAACAGAGTAGGTTAAACTAAATCTTAGCATAAAAACTTTTGTGAGTGTTGATCATTTTTACAAACTAAACGGTTTTACTAACGTGTAAATTTCGGCGTTACCTTGGCCGACCGAATACGTAACGAAGTGATACGCAATATGGCAGGTTTGAATGAAAGTGTCAGCGTTAAGCTGGAAAAGGGCGTGTTCCGTTGGTTTGGACACGTCCAACGAATGAGTGAGGAACGATTGACGAAGAATATATATTGTGCGAAAGCAGAGGGTAGAAGAAGTCAGGGTAGGCCGAGACTTACATATGAAGACCACGTGAGCAGATTGCTCAAAAACGGAAAGGTCAAAAGTACTCGGATATCCAGACGTGCGTGTATGAAGCGATTGATGAATCTTGAAGAAGCGAAAGAAGTATGCATGGATCGCGAAGCCTGGCTATCTATCCTCTCTGACTACCCCATCAGGGATACACGCCTTTAGTTAAGTTTTTTTTTAAATTATGGGATAGCCTGACTAGATTTGGACCTAATAGTGGTCCTTTTTCAAGAGATACCAGCTCAGCGTCTGACGTTGCTTGACGCTCCTTTTCAAAAAGGACCTCCGTTAGGTTCAAAACCAGTCTGGCTTACCCGAAATTAAAATTTACACGTGAGTTAGAGAAGGATTTTATAAAAAAGTAATTGTATTTTTTATAATATCGCGTTAAATGGTTTTTTGTCGTATAAAAATTAAATGGTGAACGAAGTTAATTCATTAAGGCCCACTTGCGTGAATGCTGGGGTTAAATAAATAATTATAGAGTTAGATAACTCGGAATTAAGTAAATAATGTTTTAACCCTAATCATGTCTTGCACCATAGAAAAATATCATCGGGTTAACTAATCCAGTGTTTTATGTCACTCTATGTCATCCAACCAAACATTAATGATTGAACAAAGAATGAAACAGGTATGTCTATCTCTTTTACACTACAGTTTGCCACATAAGACTTTTTTTACACGAATGAATGTTACATGACAGAGGAGTGCATTTTATTTTTATCGTATTATGTGTGCGCGGCGTGGGATTTTGTGTCCGTGTCACGCATGTGTCACGTGCCACTTCATTGTCTGTCAGCTGCTAACCCAACGTTTGACGAATTAACCCTCAGAAATCGGTGAGTTAAAATTTAGCGATTTAACCCTAGGTATACCCTTAACTCGGGGTCATACGAGACAAATTAATGATTTAACTCGGAGTTAGTCCGTACCTCCAAGTTATACACGCTAACCCAAGATCGCGCAAGTGGGCCTAAGAGGCATCAAGTTACTTTGAAGTGTATTTTCTTCTCTTTAGATAATTGTAAAAGATTGTTATTTATAAAGGATATTTTGTTACTAAATTTTTAAGAAGTGCTCTGTTTAGTGTTCCGTAAACGATCACTACCTTAAGCAACATTCGCTATAGGTGGTCCTTAGAAAAACGGTGGTCCACATAAGAAAAACCTTAAACATTCCCTCGATCCGACAATTCTACAGCAAAGAGTAAAGGGTAACTTCAACCAATTGTAACAGAAGAATGACGAACCGGACTTCTCAAGAACGGGGTGTAAGACGATTAACTGCTTCGGTGGTGTAAATGGTGTATCTGCGATTGCAGCGCTGTCTGGAGTTTGAATTCCGGGTCAGAATATATATTTATGTGATCTGTAAATATTTGTTTCGGAGCTTGGGTGTTATCTATGTATAATATGTATGTTGTAGAACAAATTAATTCTAAACAAGCTTTTATTAGCTTAATTTGGCGTGGACAGCGTTATGTGAGAAGAATATAAAAATAAAATATCTAAACTGTGGTAGGACAGTATACCTTAACCTCCAGATACTAAATATTGCTTTTTGACGGATAAGTAAAATTGACGAATTGAGGTTGTGTGGTGTGCACGAGGCATCCTCAAGACTGCTTGACAGCAAGTGACACTTGCTGTCAAGCAGTCTTGAGGATGCCTCGTGTTTGAAAACACGTGTCGACTAAGTGCCACCTTGTAAAGTGGAATATTGCAAAAGTTTTGACATCCCTTTCCTTGAGGAGTTCGGTTCGTCATTCCTCCGTTACAATTAGTAGAGGTTATCCTTGACCATTGTGCGTTAGGATTGACGAATCGAGGGTGTCTGGTGGGATCCTTCTCCCCTCCTTTATTATCGTTCTGCGATGGATTTTCGCCATGTAACGCCCGATTCAATTAGTTATATTTGTAATATTAGTATAGATTTCAGAGTAAGTGAGTCTGAGTCGTGCATATATACAATCTCGTTGAATTAATACGCTGAATGTGACATTTATTACTTCATGCTCATAGCTGGGTCTGACAGCTTCGTGCCGACCTCGCCGTATCTGGATAAAACTGGCATTCATTTGGAGATAATCAACGTGCTCTCCTGTCTCCGTTTATTTTATTCGAGAGAACAAGGACAAAAACTAAGCAAGATATGATAAATCTACCAATTATTGATTCTCAGACAGGCTTCTAATGTATTACAGTCCGGGAACACAGTACCGTTAAAGATCTGGGGGCCGAGTCTACTATTTTCCAATAGAAAGCCGTTATAGTTCTATTCTTTAGCGGTTCTATTGCGATTAGTCCAAAACTAGGTAGTCTACTAAAACTATTATATATTTTACAATCACTCTTCTCAAGTTGCGGAATAGAGACAAAATACCTGTTTTTAGCTATCAAAATATTAATATAGAATACCAAAAATGCTAAGAGGGCGTCCATTAATTACGTGAGGCGCTTTTGGGAGTTTTTCGACCCCCCTCCCCCCTCGGAAGATTTTCCTCAACTCCCGCCCCCCTACCATAATCTCACGCGAGATTCTTCAAAACTTCTTTTTGGACTGTTAACGCGTTGGATTATTGAGAAAAAAAGAACCCTGTCCGCGCGTCGCTGTTATGCGGCTCTTTACGCCGCGACGTTGCTCGAGCAGCGAAGTTCGAACGAATACGACTAACACTATCTTCTCAGATATGGCCATATTTTATTCTAGAAATAATTTTCCACGCAATTTTACTCAGTTTACTGCGAGAAAAATAATTACGTGATATTTGCCAAGACACCCCCTCCCTAAGTGAGATTTGGAAAGATTTAGCTTCCCAGAACACCTCACGTAATTAATGGACGCCCCCTAATTAAGAGCTACTATCAGGCGCTACACGTGTTCTATTTGAGCGCAATTGTAATAGTTGACTACGAAACCTATCATTTTTTTCTGATGGCTCTCAATTGAGCGACGATTTCTATTCTCTTCTGATGCGATTGAATTAGTAGACTTGGCCCCCTGATTCGCTCACCTATAATGGAAAATTGACGTTAACTGATTGGGAAGTATTATGAACGATGAAGCGCTGGTATCTCCGGTAGTTTAGTGTTGTATAAACGATCACCGTTAAACAGATGATGTTTTCGGTCCTGAAGTCCTCCTGAAGTGCCCTTTTATAGCATTTTCATGTACAAGCGCTTCATATTCGGGAATTGAGAAAGGCATGCTTTTTATTAGCTTTACCTGTATGTATGTTTGTAACCGACTCCTTTGGGCACGATTTTGACCCACTTTAAAAGGCCAGATTTTGTTCAAACTTTCTAGACTTATCAAGGACCGATGACAGCACACTAAGATGATAATATTATTCAATTTTCCTATTTGCAAAATAAGATTTTGTAATAGGATATTACGAAGAGAATAAGATGTTAATTTATGTAATTTTATAGTTGATAAGGCAGGAATTGGTGTGAATTTTAATTTTCAACGATTATCTTTAACTGATTTATCTAATACTAGGAAATTCACAAATACCGAAGAGAGTTTTTAATTCAAGAAAACAAATAATAGTTCAATAAAACTAAAAAAAAACTCGCCTTTATAGACAACCAAATTACAAAAAATATAATAATAAAATTTACAAAATTTGAATTAAGAATAGTTTAAAAAATTGTAATAAATATAACTTAACACTTTCGCACTAAAGTTCGGTTTCCAATAAAAAGCGTACTTTTTAGTATTTTTTTAATTATAATTTTTTTCTTCTAGCTTTAGTCTGTGGATACTGTTATAAAACAAAAAAAAAGTTTTTAATAAAAAATTCCACGTATTTGTGCTAACGAAGTCATAGAAATCCCTTCGCGGAGCACTTAGAAGTTCCTCATCATCGGACGTTCTGCGGTTATGCTTAAACTAGATGACCCCCGTGGAATATTTCAACCTCCCGTCGCACCTATTTAATCCCGTCACCTTAGATTATATAAACACCCAGATACCGCGTCCAGTACAACGCGTGCCGTCAAAGTTGCTGCCACTTTTTTAGCCATGTGTGGATAAGCCGCGCGCGGTATCCGATTTAAAAAAAAACGGCATATAGCTTAAACATTAACTGGATTGACATAGATAGTACTTCTAATTCCGAAAAAAACATTTTATTCTCATGGGAAGCACTTTTTGTGTAATGACCAAATTTCATGCGAGTGGAGCTGCGGGCATCAGGTAGTATATTATAATAAAAAAAAACTTGAGACTTGTTTACATTCTTATAATATCGCTGCTAGAATGAGACGTCATATAAGCGTTACGCCGCTTTTATAACATCGATGGCTCATGGCCTGTTTTACCTACCCACTTAATAATAAATAAACCTAAATTACGCATATAAAGTAATCTAAAAAATAAATAAACTAACAGTCAATACATCATTAGCAAATACTTGAAGTTACTAATACTTATTAAGAAAACACGGGTAAATAGATTTCGCTTCCTTGCAACACTGTTTACAAGTAGTAGTCACCGACATAATAATTGTTTTAAAATGTTTATTTTAGAAATATATGGTGAAATTATATACTTACTTGTGGAATGTGAAGGCACTATTAATATCTTTTTTTTATCACAGTTTTTACAAATTTGCACAGCACAAGAAGGCATTTTCGAAGTATTGTCTCGCAGCTCGGAAGATGTGCACTCGCGATGACGCAATACGGTCATTGGCGGGCGGATTGACTGACTTACACGAAGTAGTGCCTATTTTTTGGCAGCATTTTCGTCGCGCGCTTTGGTAGTCTGGGTCTTTATATAATCTAAGCCCGTCACTTATAAATTCTACAATGATGCATAAAAATTTGCTTCCAGTGTAGTAGCGTAATGATAATACAAAAAGAATTTTTCAAATCCGACCAGTAGTTTCTGAGATAAGCGCGTTCAACTAAACAAACAAACAAACTCTTCAGCTTTATAATATTAGAATAGATTTATAATGTAGATAATCTTATTTTATAATTGAATTTGATCTTAGTTTCTAAATCCATTTATGAAGGGTCGAGTTGGTCAAGTTTGTAACGATAATAAAGCCAGCAAATTGGGTCACTTTCAACATTAATAATAGAACTATCATTATAATATAAGCTTTTTTGAGGTTATTCATTAAAACTCCTTCTTTTCTTATTATTTATACTGTTGATTGATGGCACTTGGTGGAACTTGCTACACATATAAATTTTATTTTTATTTTTTTTTGGGTTTCTCGGCTAGAACATTTAGCCAGAGTCAAGTAATTTTGAAATATTTCATGTTTTATTTAATGGTTCGAAGTTCAAAATGATCTCTATAGACAATTATAACCTCCCAAACAATAACTTTTGAAATTGGTTAGTTTAAATTGGTAAAGTTTTCAGTTAATAAAAATCATCTTATTTTGTGATGTTATAAAAAATATATTCACCGAACCTTCCTTGTTCTGATCTTAAATAAAAAGCACTTTTGTTGTGATTGAGTGCAATGAAGGGTGGAATTACAAATGGCATCCCTTACTGGAGGGGCAGTAAGTGATAGGCTATAAAAACGGATTTATGAAATTACTTTATAACCGTATTCAATTTATTTTGTGCAAATTATGTATGATTTTAAACCTCTTACCGCATTTAAACGCAGATATAACCTTTTTAATTTGTTGTCTCATTTTAACTTGCCTGATTAAATAGCAAACGAAAAAAAAATTTAAGATTTTAATTATGTTTCTAAATTATTTGAGGTACGACCGATAAAGCTTGTGTTAGGACAAAGAATATATGATGTAACTATAAAAGGACTAAGTATGTATTGATTGATCCAAAGATTGAGTGGAGTCCATCGTATCAATGTTTAAAAATGGTTGTAACACTGTTCAATAGTATCAGAGTTGTTAAGTATCTCGATAGATGGCTCTGGTCATACTCCTAAATGACGATTAAAAGACAGTGTAGGTCTGTATCTATACTAATATTATAAAGCTGAAGAGTTTGTTTGTTTGTTTGGTTGAACGCGCTAATCTTAGGAACTACTAGTCGGATAAGAAAAATTCTTTTTGTGTTAGATAGCACATTTATCGAGGAAGGTTATAGGCTATATATCATTATGCTACTACACTGGGGAGCAGAGCAGTAGTCATAAATGTCGACAAATCGGGCAATTTTTTTATGCATCACTGTAGAATTTATAAGCGAAGTGATTAAATAGGTGCGACGGGAGGTCGAAATATTCCACGGGTGAAGCTGTGGGGGTCATCTAGTTATATAATATAACTATTCCGTGGTTTGGATTGGAATTCAAACAGTCCAAAACCGCGTTTATCGAAATCGTGCAAAATCGCCAAGACCACAGATTAAAAGCGATCTAATGATATTAAGTATCGATATCATAGATAGGAATGTGTCGTTTTGGGGCCAACTCGAGGGAGTGCTTCGGAGCATTCCGTTGTCACAGGGAATCGTTTTGGGCGGCGACCTAAACGGTCATGTGGGTGAGAGGTGTGAGGAGTTTGAACGTGTTCATGGTGGTTTTGGATACGGCACCCGCAACACTGAAGGAGAAACTATCCTCAGAACGTGTGCGGCTGCCGATCTGGCCATTGTGAACACGTATTTCAAAAAAGAAATCCGAACATCTCATCACCTACAAGAGCGGGAGGCGTACAACTCAGATCGATTTCCTACTCACTAGGCGACACAGCATCGGCAAGGTGGCCAACTGCAAGGTCATACCCGGTGAGAGTCTTACTGCACAACACCGTCTCCTTGTCATGGACCTCTGCGTGAAGCCTAAAGGCAAACGCATCGAGCGGTGCCAGCGCCGCATCAGATGGTGGCTGCTTGATGAAACTAGGTCCCAGGAGTTCGTCTCAGCTGTCGGTGACAAGTGCACCGACACTGAAGGCGAACCAGTTCAAGATTACTGGGACAAAGTTCAGGCGGCCATCCTTGGAGCGGCGAAGGTGGTGCTCGGTGAGTCTAAGGGCGGACGCAAATGTGACAAGGAAACTTGGTGGTGGAACGACGCAGTCCTGAGGGAGACCAGGGAGAAGAAAGCCCTCTTTAAAAAGTGGCAAGCGACCGGATCTTCCGAAGACCGCGACGCGTACAGGGCTGCCAAGCGCGCCACAAAGAGAGCTGTAGCCAGAGCCAGACGAGACCACTTACAACCTTTGTATGATAAGCTGGAATCGTCTGAGGGGCAGAAGCTCATCTATAAGCTGGCGCGCTCCAGGGTCAAAGCGGCACAGGATATATCCAAGTGTCGCTGTGTAAAAGACCCTGAGGGCAACCTGTTAAGCAAAGACCTCGCGGTAAAGGAGAGATGGCGCTCGTACTTCCACGAGCTGCTTAATAAGCAGCATAAAGAGGTGCAGCCTCCGGACCTCCCTCCGAATCAGGGACTAGTGCCACCGGTAACGCCTGGAGAAGTCCTGACTGCGCTTCGCCGCATGAAGAATCGGAAAGCTGTCGGACCCGATGGAGTCCCCATCGAAGCCTGGAAGGCGATGGGTCCTCGCGGTGTGGGCATCTTAGTAAACCTTTTTAACCGCATACTCCTCAGCGGGCAGATCCCAAACCAATGGAGACTAAGTATTATTACTCCAGTCTTCAAAGGTAAGGGGTCAGTGCAGGAGTGCGGGAGCTACCGCGGTATTAAGGTGATGTCCCACACCATGAAGATCTTCGAGAGGATTATAGACTCTCGGATCCGGCAGGAGTGTACTCTCTCGGAGTGTCAATATGGGTTTCGCCCTGGTCATGGGACCACGGACCCTGTTTTTGCCCTGAGGGTTGTCGCAGAGAAATACAGGTCGAAGAACACGCCTCTGCACTGTTTGTTTCTAGATATGCAGAAGGCCTTCGACTGTGTTCCTCGTGCGATGATCTGGTGGGCACTGCGGTCCAAAGGGGTTCCAGAGGTCTATATTGACACTATCCGGGACATGTACTGTGACTCCGACTCAATGGTTCGGACTGCTGTTGGTGACACGAAACCCTTCCCCATCACCGTCGGGGTACACCAGGGTTCTGTCCTTAGTCCGCTTCTGTTCAGTGTAATATTAGACGAATTGTCGGACAGCATCAGAAACCCGCATGAGCAGCCTCCATGGTTGCTCATGTATGCTGACGATATTGCGCTGGCAGACGCGGACAGGGGCAGATTGGTGCGACGTGTAAAGGCGTGGAAGGAGACGCTTGAGAACGGCGGTCTGAAACTAAATGTGGCGAAGACCGAGTACTTGGCACTAAACTCGACAGATCCCACATCCGTCCGCATAGGCGGTGATTTGGTCGAGCGCACGGACCAGGTTAAATACTTGGGATCTGTTTTTCACACGTCCAGTGACATCGATTGCGATGTCAAGTCACGCATTGCTGCCGCGTGGGCCAAATGGCGGGAGATGACCGGTGTCATTTGTGACCCTAAAATGCCGATCCGGTTGAAGGGACAGGTCTACAAAACCATTATTAGACCTGTCCTTTTACATGGCAGTGAGACGTGGCCGATATTGGAGCGACACAAGCAGGAGCTGCGTGTCACGGAAATGAAGATGCTGCGGTGGATGTGTGGAGTCACGGGGATGGACCGCGTGAGGAACTCTCGCATCCGCGGCGGCCTTCACGTCCGTGACATTGCAGACAAGTTGCAAGAGTGTCGCCTTCGTTGGTATGGTCACGTCTTGCGGCAACCGCCGGGCTACGTAGGTAACAAATGTCTGGCCATGTCAGCCCCGCCGGGTCCCGGTAAGAGGGGAAGACCCAAGAAGTGCTGGCTTGACGTCGTAAGGGATGACATGCGTGCCAATGGTCTCACCACAGGGGATGCCGACGACCGTGCGAAGTGGAGGAGAAAATGTAGGAAAGCGGACCCCGGGCGTCGCGAGACGCAACTGGGACAGACGCTCGGATGATGATGATGATCATAGATAGGAATGTAATTAAAATTGCCGTTCACTTTCAAGCGAAACCCTTCTGCAAGCGTAATACTTCATAGACCTGAGACTGGGCAAAGAATTAACTTGATTATTTGGCTACAGAATGGTGCTGGTGGAATACAAATTTTGAAGTAGAAAATATCTAAGCTCATGCAATACGGAACTGTACCTACCTTCTGAATTTGTCAACACATACCACATTATGATCAATAAAGAAATGTAACTTCAAAAACATCGGTAATGGTCCAGTAATTTTAGATTTATCTGCGGAAAAAATCCTAGTGAGCTGAATTTTTGTACACACCTTGATTACGGCGTTGTTATGAAGATCTGAATAATCGACATCAATATCGTGGCGGCTAAAAAAGTTATGAAGGTCAAAAGGTCACGAAAATCAGTTTTTTTGCAAATATTTCGCAAACTATTGCTCGGAGGGCAATACCGGTCATTATAAAATTGTGTGTCGTAAAATTATCTACAAAAAAATCCTAATGCATTTTTCTGTAAAATTAACTGTTTTTGGAGTAGAGTGCTGAGAAAGCGACTAGAATGCACTCACATACGGCATTGTATACCGTACACCAAGGCGTATAATCTATTGCTTTTTATTTATGTTTTAAGTGTCTTTAAAACTTCTATCTAATATTTGGGCATTTTTTGTAAAATATACTTACTTTATAGAGGTTTTGGAACTTGGTAAAATCTACTAATATTATACAAACGACCTTCACTGGCAGATGTTCTGTATTCTATTGTTCCGAGACCCCGTAACTTTATGCCTGCTACTGTCTGTCGGATTGTGTTTTGGTCAGTTGTAAAATATTTCATGAGTGTTAAAGACGTTATTTCGACGTATGTGAGTGCATTCTAGTCGCTTTCTCGGCGCTCTACTCAAGTCTACTCCAAAAAACAGTTAATTTTACAGAAAAATGCAAAATGCATTTTTTGTAGATAATTTTACGACAATTTTATAATGAGCGGTATTGACCTCCAAGCAATAGTGTGCGAAATATTTGCAAAAACTGATTTTCGACCTTCATAACTTTTTTAGCCGGCACGATATTAATGTCGATTTTTCTCATCTTCATTACAACGCCGTAATAAAGGTGTGTACAAAAATTCAGCTCACTAGGAATTATTCCTCAGATTGGGGTTTAAAATGCCTAAAATGATTGGGCTATAAGGAAAAAGTCAAAAGTATTCGGATACCCAGAGGTATGTAATGTATGAAACAATTGATGAATCTGCGGGTAGCGAAAGAGGTAATCACGTATCGCGAAGCCTGCCCTCTGACCTGTGACTGTCCTCTGACTACCCCATCAGGGAAACAGATTAAAGATAGTTAGGTATCGAGTACCACCTTATTGGTAAAAAAAAATACGATATAAAAAAAATTACGATATTTTTTTACCATTAAGGTCCTCAATTACTCAATTCAGAATTCTTCGTTCAAAATGGTTCTAAATTATGCCTCCATTCAGCTTGAGGTAAGCACTCAAGGTAAGATTACCGGTGATAGACCGGTGGGGTCAACCACTACCGAATATTGCGGACCCGGGCATGACCTAAATCGACCTCTACGTTCAACACGTTGGGTGTACATGTACTGTTTGAACTAGTTTATGCCTATAGATTTGCCTGTTAAACAATCCTAAGCATAAAATACTAAAAATCTACTTGGACGTAGATTACGACTATAATAGGTTAGGTCTGCAGCGCGGAGCTGCCTCTCTGGTGTTGCAAACGTCCCGCTTTCCATCAGGTGGGCCGTATGTTTGTCTGCCATCTCAGTGGTATAAAAAAAGTGTGTGTTATATCATTGGCGAAACAAGATAAAAATCTTTGTAATTTTTTTATCTTTCGCCTTTTCCTACGTTAGTAGAAAAAACTAAAATGTTGACTATAGCTAACTTCGTGATGATGAATTATAAGTTGTCATGTAAACACTGATGTTGACAGCCTCTGTGGCGCGGTGGGAGTGTATCCGACTGCTACGCAGGTCGTGGGTTCGATTCCCACCCAGGATAAAACTTTGTGCAACTAGCACGATAGTTTATTCTGTGTCTGGGTGTTAATTATCTATAATATGTATGTGTTTAGAAATATATAAGTACGTTTATCAGTTATCTGGTTACCATAGTACAAGCTCTACTTAGTTTGGAATCAAATGGCGTTGTGTGAGTTGTCCGTACGATATTTATTTATTTACTTATCAGCTAACTTTAGGGTGTCGGTTATTTGTGACGGTGTGCGCGCGCTTCGTAAATATTTACTCTCAATATTTTTTCCTTACGCGCCAAAAGAAGTACCTATAACTTAAAAAAGCAACAAAATTGGATTAAATGTAAACTACCAAGCTTACATGCGTCATAAAATTTTCTTTATGTTCTTATGAGGTAGTGTCCCCATCAGAATACTAGCAGCATACCAAGTTGTAAAAAAATCTTGAACTATGCCTTTTACCCCGCAGGGGCAAACAGAGGCACACTTGCATTTAGCCATAAGCATTTAGTCTCACGTAACTGGTGGTGAACCCGTTGCTGTGTTGAAACGGACAGGCACAGATTGTACTCGTAGCAACCGGCTATGAAATTTATCAAGCCGCCTTTAAGGCCTTCGACTGAAATGACTGCCATGTTACTAGCAACCGGGATCAACGTCTTAACGTGCCTTCCGAAGAATGGAAGTGTAAGCTAGTAGATGGAAATGTCACAATCCAATCCAATGAGCTCCTAAGGCTACGAGCTAAGCGCGGTTATTTGGTTATTTTTAAGGTTTTATGGTATTTTTGTTTCTGTTCAATCAACTAGCTTGAAGTGATCTAACATGTAACCACAATCATCAAATTTACTTTAAGAACTTATCAATATATTTTTTAAAGAGTGATAATGAAATTTGAGTGCTTCCATTATCATTAATTAGCAGCATTGAGGCTCTGAGATTCTACCACCACTTTTTAAAGCAATATTATTCAAATATTAGATACTTGAAGTCTCTGTGAAGCGGATAGTAGGTGTGTCAGGAACCCTAGACGCACCTCACGAGTTCGACTCGTACTTGATCGGTTCTTTTTAACACACGACTTATACTATGCATTTTAGGGTTTTCAAGGCATTTTTCGTAATAACACAACTTTTGCTCACCTCTCGATGTTTAGGCTATATTGCAATAGGTCAGGAGTAAAAGGATTATGAGTAGACTGTCATTACCCGAAAACCAAATCTACGTGGCTTAACGACTACCATATGCCATGGTTCAATAGCCTTTATAGAAATTTAGTATCTCAGTCCTTACATGTATACATATTTTTATAATATTCACTCCAGGATCTCTGCAGGATGTCAGTTTTGTCTGTTAGGACGTCGTTGTCAACACTAAGCACTTTATTCATACTGCAGAATCGCGAACAACTTAGCTTGCCCACCTCTTGCCAGAAGACCTTGGCATTATCCCGGAAATTGGACAACAATAATCCGCTTTCATACTGCACCTTTCACAAGATTTTTCAATCTGTGCCTACGTGTTTACTTTCTGCAGCTTGTATCTTTCTCTCGAATTGTAATAATTCTGCGAGGCGAAGTTATGCTACTAGGCTTTTTTATTCATTCGAACAACTTCTTTCAACGGCACCATGCATCACGTTTTTAACTAGTCTTTTTTTTTCAAACCCCATACTTTTACAGAGGCCTTTACTGTACTATCCCTAAGGTGCTGCCATACACATTCGACATTCATATAGGCTCAGGTTAGATCGACATTCCAGCGGCTTCTCTGACTTCTTTCATCCATTCACCATGCATCACGCTATTTACAACTGCCTTTTTCTTTAATTTCTATCATTATCCTCATGCGTCTATCTTGGGAGACATCCTTATCATATAACTAATTTACATCAAGATGTTTAGTATGCAATGAATGCACTTCGTTGAACTTGAAAGCAACATTAATTGACAATAAGGAATTCGTTGTCTGGTGTATGTACTCGTATTAATGTTTTTAAACTTTCGCGATTGTCACTCATATTTATGATATTTCGGGTCTTATTCGCGACTGTACACTATGTCTGTACACTCGCGTACAACGTTCGTACTGTCGTTTTTGCACTTGCTGATGACAGGATTCCATGAGGCTGACAATCGGTATCCATCTTCCCGGTTGAAATTCGTCAACGTCGGGAAGTATAAGGTAGGCTTTGTATCTAATAATATAAGTCGCGAATAAGACCCGAAATATCATAAATAATAGTGTATGTATGTTAAAATGTTAGGGCTACACGAAATCATTGGTTAGTTTATTCGGAGTAATTTTACCAGTACTTGAAATCAGAACTTTTTGTCATTGGAAATGTCTTTTCGTTCGCTCCAGTGTGATCTGGTTTATATATAATACATACATATTATACATAGGAAACACCCAACTCCGAAATAAACATTTGTGGATCACACAAATATTTTTTCCGACCTGGGAATCGAACCCAGGACCTCAGGCGCGGCAGTCGCATACACTACGACTGCGCCACCGAGGTAGTCCAATATATATACATATAACAACACTGTGTGAATGGACAGTGACATTAATTCGACAAACAAATGACTTGTCCCCCTGTACATATTAAATGACCTCGCGGACGCAATAGGTCCTATATTCATGCAATATTAAGAAGGTAACACGAATCTGGCCCGACCTGTAGATGATTCTGGCCACTAACTGGAAAATGTCATGTGTGTGTGTTTAATAAATTAGTTTTGACCTAAATATCAAAGCGGATTGGTCTTAATCTAAAGATGTCTATGGTTCTTAATCAAGAAATAATAGATTACGAAAATCTATCTATACTAATATTATAAAGCTGAAGAGTTTGTTTGTTCGTTTGGTTGAACGCGCTAATCTCAGGAACTACTGGTCGGATATGAAAAATTCTTTTCGTGTTAGATAGCTCATTTATCGAGGAAGGCTATAGGCTATATATCATTACGCTACTACACTGGAGAGCAGAGCAGTAGTCATAAATGTCGACAAATCGAGCAAATTTTTAAGCATCATTGTAGAATTTATAAGCGACGGGATTAAATAGTTGCGACGGGAGGTCGAAATATTCCACTGGCGAAGCTGTGGGGGTCATCTAGTAAATCATAATACTGCGTCCGGAGCGCTCGCATACGGTTAGGTACGGGCTTTACTGCGCGTACGCGATTGTGGAATGAACTCCCTGCCTGGATTTTCCCGGACGTCTGCAGTTTGGGGTTCTTCAAAAGGGGACTTAGAAGGTTTTTAAAGGGTCGGCAGCGTGAGTGCTGCACCTCTGGTGTTGCAGACGTCCATAGGCTACGGTGGCCACTTTCCATCAGCTAGACCGTATGCTTGTCTGCCACCTCATTGGTATAAATTAAAAAAAAAACAATCCTATGAAAAAAACGTTATCTATTATTCTAATTCTTCATCTTAAAAGGAAACACAATGTGAACTTTTATTAGACTTCATGGTATAACAATAGGCGGCCTTATCGCGCGAGGCTATCTCTTACAGACAACCTTTGGACAAGCAACCATCTTAAGTGTTCCCAGTTGCTTCCAAAGCCTACCTGTATTTGGAGCTTGGGCTCCACATGTATTTGGCTGCTAGGAGGAGCTATCATGTAGCTTTAAATTTTCGGCATTGTTGGGAGCGACTGACAGACCCTCGTCAGACCTCCCTACCCCGTCTGCGTCTTTGCATGGTCCGTTGGTCAGCAGCAGCAACACTACACTACACCACACACACGAGCAACGAGCAGCGCTCGTGGCCCCGCTAGCCCAGTGTTTGTAAACGATCACTGCGTTAAGCAACTTTCACTATAGCTGATCTTTGGATGGGTGATCACTTTGTGGCATTTACATTTGCAAGCGTTTCCGTGCTCCGGAAGGTACGTTAAGCCATTAGTCCCGGTTGCCAGTGAAATGGCAGTCGTTAAGCCGGTTGAAGATTTTTCAATCTGTGCCTACGTGTTTACTTTCTGCAGCTTGTATCTTTCTCTCGAATTGTAATAATTCTGCGAGGCGAAGTTATGCTACTAGGCTTTTTTATTCATTCGAACAACTTCTTTCAACGGCACCATGCATCACGTTTTTAACTAGTCTTTTTTTTTCAAACCCCATACTTTTACAGAGGCCTTTACTGTACTATCCCTAAGGTGCTGCCATACACATTCGACATTCATATAGGCTCAGGTTAGATCGACATTCCAGCGGCTTCTCTGACTTCTTTCATCCATTCACCATGCATCACGCTATTTACAACTGCCTTTTTCTTTAATTTCTATCATTATCCTCATGCGTCTATCTTGGGAGACATCCTTATCATATAACTAATTTACATCAAGATGTTTAGTATGCAATGAATGCACTTCGTTGAACTTGAAAGCAACATTAATTGACAATAAGGAATTCGTTGTCTGGTGTATGTACTCGTATTAATGTTTTTAAACTTTCGCGATTGTCACTCATATTTATGATATTTCGGGTCTTATTCGCGACTGTACACTATGTCTGTACACTCGCGTACAACGTTCGTACTGTCGTTTTTGCACTTGCTGATGACAGGATTCCATGAGGCTGACAATCGGTATCCATCTTCCCGGTTGAAATTCGTCAACGTCGGGAAGTATAAGGTAGGCTTTGTATCTAATAATATAAGTCGCGAATAAGACCCGAAATATCATAAATAATAGTGTATGTATGTTAAAATGTTAGGGCTACACGAAATCATTGGTTAGTTTATTCGGAGTAATTTTACCAGTACTTGAAATCAGAACTTTTTGTCATTGGAAATGTCTTTTCGTTCGCTCCAGTGTGATCTGGTTTATATATAATACATACATATTATACATAGGAAACACCCAACTCCGAAATAAACATTTGTGGATCACACAAATATTTTTTCCGACCTGGGAATCGAACCCAGGACCTCAGGCGCGGCAGTCGCATACACTACGACTGCGCCACCGAGGTAGTCCAATATATATACATATAACAACACTGTGTGAATGGACAATGACATTAATTCGACAAACAAATGACTTGTCCCCCTGTACATATTAAATGACCTCGCGGACGCAATAGGTCCTATATTCATGCAATATTAAGAAGGTAACACGAATCTGGCCCGACCTGTAGATGATTCTGGCCACTAACTGGAAAATGTCATGTGTGTGTGTTTAATAAATTAGTTTTGACCTAAATATCAAAGCGGATTGGTCTTAATCTAAAGATGTCTATGGTTCTTAATCAAGAAATAATAGATTACGAAAATCTATCTATACTAATATTATAAAGCTGAAGAGTTTGTTTGTTCGTTTGGTTGAACGCGCTAATCTCAGGAACTACTGGTCGGATATGAAAAATTCTTTTCGTGTTAGATAGCTCATTTATCGAGGAAGGCTATAGGCTATATATCATTACGCTACTACACTGGAGAGCAGAGCAGTAGTCATAAATGTCGACAAATCGAGCAAATTTTTAAGCATCATTGTAGAATTTATAAGCGACGGGATTAAATAGTTGCGACGGGAGGTCGAAATATTCCACTGGCGAAGCTGTGGGGGTCATCTAGTAAATCATAATACTGCGTCCGGAGCGCTCGCATACGGTTAGGTACGGGCTTTACTGCGCGTACGCGATTGTGGAATGAACTCCCTGCCTGGATTTTCCCGGACGTCTGCAGTTTGGGGTTCTTCAAAAGGGGACTTAGAAGGTTTTTAAAGGGTCGGCAGCGTGAGTGCTGCACCTCTGGTGTTGCAGACGTCCATAGGCTACGGTGGCCACTTTCCATCAGCTAGACCGTATGCTTGTCTGCCACCTCATTGGTATAAATTAAAAAAAAAACAATCCTATGAAAAAAACGTTATCTATTATTCTAATTCTTCATCTTAAAAGGAAACACAATGTGAACTTTTATTAGACTTCATGGTATAACAATAGGCGGCCTTATCGCGCGAGGCTATCTCTTACAGACAACCTTTGGACAAGCAACCATCTTAAGTGTTCCCAGTTGCTTCCAAAGCCTACCTGTATTTGGAGCTTGGGCTCCACATGTATTTGGCTGCTAGGAGGAGCTATCATGTAGCTTTAAATTTTCGGCATTGTTGGGAGCGACTGACAGACCCTCGTCAGACCTCCCTACCCCGTCTGCGTCTTTGCATGGTCCGTTGGTCAGCAGCAGCAACACTACACTACACCACACACACGAGCAACGAGCAGCGCTCGTGGCCCCGCTAGCCCAGTGTTTGTAAACGATCACTGCGTTAAGCAACTTTCACTATAGCTGATCTTTGGATGGGTGATCACTTTGTGGCATTTACATTTGCAAGCGTTTCCGTGCTCCGGAAGGTACGTTAAGCCATTAGTCCCGGTTGCCAGTGAAATGGCAGTCGTTAAGCCGGTTGAAGGTGTTATGGGCTTGTAAAATTTCAACAGCGTCGCCACAGCCTGCGCCTATACATTTCAATAGGTTTACCACCTGTTAGGTGAGAAAAAAAATACAAATGGTGAAATGTGGATGTATAGTATGCCTCTGCCTACCCCTTCGGGGTATCAACAATAAGGATTACCTAACAAACGTTAATTAAAGATTATGACAGGACATCCATAAACATTATGGGCACAGGACATGCCATTATTTGATGAAAATACCAATTTTATTAATAATCGTTGATATCTTTATTATTCCATTGTTATTTAGATTTTCTTTCATGGCCAATATATATTGTTACTAGCTGACCTCCACAGCTTCGCCCGTAATATACTTCGAACTCCTATCTCCGCACCTATTTAATCGAGTCGTCTATAAATCTGGTGGTCACTTTAAATATTTTGAATAGTGTATGATATTTTGTAAGCGCCGTTAAAATGGTATATGCCAAATAAAGATATTTTTATTTATTTTATTTTCTATATATGTAAAATACTATGCATGGATCGTGAAGCCTGGCGATCTGTCCTCTCTGACACCCTGACAGTGATACAGCGTGAAGATAGTTAGTTAGTTAGTTTTTTACTAATATATAAAGCTCAACAGTTTGGTTCAATGCTCTTCTCAGAAACTAAATACTGTTGATAATTTTTGTAAAGAAATTAGTCTGCTGAATTTCTCTAAAATTTTTAATAAAGTGGAAAAAGACAATTCGATTCGAGACAGGGATTGAACCCGTGACCAGAAATTTTGCAAAATAATTGCTTAAATTAGCGCGATCAACCAAACAAACTCTTCAGCTTTATATATTAGTACCAATATAGAAAATGGTTGATAATTTTTATTAAAAAAAATGTTTTCTTGTGTGTTTTATGTTTCACCGCTGTATTTGGAAGAGGACATAGGACTTATGAGTGGACTTGACAAAGACAAAGGTTTGGACCACGGAATAGAGATTCTGTCCTCCGTGGTTTGGGCGAATAATAATAATCCAATACATGAATGGTCGTAGGTATATTTAATACCTTCGTCTATCCTTTGAACGAATAAAACAACAAATCTATGGAATCTATGGACCAGTTCGAAATTTAAAAACACTAACATAAAATGTTAGCGGAAAGGCGCAATTTCCTGCTCAAGTTTAAAAATAATAAAAATATGTTTTACGAGTAGAAGCGAAAATACCGAACTAAGTTACCTTCAGTTTGACGTTGGCCCAAGTTTTAATGAAAAATGTTAAAACATTTATGAAAATTTGTCACTGAGATTATAAACAGACGAGGCATTTAATGAACAAAAACACTGATTCATTCGTTTGTAACTAAAGTATCAACAAATTAAAAATAAATCATCATGCTGTTAACCTTGACGCGAACTGTTCAAAACAGTGTGATTAGTAAACACAGTAGGTACCATTCAAGTAATACCTACTTATTTTATTTTTCTCTCAGCGTAAAATCCCAGTTAAAAGAAAAAGAAAAGAGCTACATAGATTTTATACCTATAACTTAGCATAGACCATCTAAGCTACTAAATATAGCTACCAACCTTTTTATACTGTTTCTGTTGAAATTAATGATGATGAATACATATTGTCACGCCTTTATCCCCGAAGGGGTAGGCAGAGGCATACTATACGTCCAAATTTCACCGTTTGCATTTATGTCCCAGGTAACGGGTAGTGAGCCCATTGCCGTGTAGAAATGGATAGGTGCAGGCTGTGGCGACCTGCTGTTGAAAATTTTCAAGCCGCCCATTAGGCCTTCAACCAGGCTTAACGACTGCCATTTTACTGGCAACCGGGACCAACGGCATAATGTGCCTTTCAAAGATGTTGAATTTAGAATAAATGTTGAACCCGTTGCCTTTTTAGTGAGGTGGTAGCAAAAAGGCTAAAAGGACTTGAAAAAGGACCTCCGTTAGGTCCGAAACTAGTAGGGCTACCCCGAAATTTACACGTGAGTAAAACCGTTTCTTTAGTAATAATGAACATCGCTCACGAAAGTTATTATTCTAATTAATTAGCACGATCAATTAAAGTCCTGGTAGTCTCGGACTGGTGATTAATGATGAATTCTATACTAATTTTTCAACCAATAGGCTACAAAAGTGATTATAGCTGTTTCTGTCAAAAATTAATGATGATTTCTATTCTAATTTTTTAACCATCACAAACGACAAATACTTAAATACACAAATAAAGAAATTTAACTTCAATAACAAAAAAAATTACAACGGCCATTAGGCATTTATTTAGTTGTTTTATAATTGACGATTTTTCGATGAAAACTGAATAACTTAATACCTACATGCTTTATCATTTTCGATAATGGCCTTTTACTAGAGTCGCACCTCTAATTCCGGGGTGGTGATGGGTTATAATAGATTACAAAACGTCAGGTGTGAATGGGGCAATTTGGGTCACTTGGGGCAAAAGCGATGGTATCATGTGGATACATTTATCTTTATTTGCATCTTCGAAAATAATGGACATTTGTGTTGAAAAAATTGAGTACGAATCATGGTTTTATTTTGTGATTGGATGATTTTTAATTTATTTTCCATTCGCCATGCGGTTGAATTGATGTTGTAGGAATAAAATAAAAAATAAAAATAAAATACAAACAGCTTTATTTTGCATAGACCATTTTAACGGCGCTTACAAAAATTCATACACTATTTAAAATATTTAAAGCGCCCACCGGTTCGGAACGCGGCCCACCTGAGAAGAACCGGCAAGAAACTTAGGAAAGCTTTTTTTTGATGGCCTATTTATAATTTAATATTATTTCACTTTGCCAGCAGATCATTTCCAGGCGTCCCTGTCCTGCAAATAGTCTTTAACGGAGTAAAAACCTTTTTCACAAAGCTTGTTTTAAATTAACTTTTTAAATTTATTTAATGGTAAATTTCTCATGTCACAGGGAAGCTTGTTGTAAAAGCGTATACAGTTACCCTGGAATGAATCGCCAATCTTATGTAGTCGACTGTGGTGGACTGAAAGATTATTGTTATTTCTAGTGTTTATATTATGTTTATCACAGAGTTTAGAAAACTGTGATAGATTTTTCTGGACATACATTAGATTGGCAAAAATGTATTGTGATGGTACGGTTAGAATATTTACTTCTTTGAATTTTTCTCGGAGAGAAACTCTGGGGCTCAAATTATAAATAGCGCGTACAGCCCGCTTTTGTAGAACAAAAATAATATTTAGATCTGCAGCACTCCCCCAAAGGAGAATACCGTAAGACATAATACTATGAAAATAGCTGAAGTAAACCATTCTAGCCGTATCCACATCTGTTAGAGTCCTAATATTTTTTACAGCGTATGCAGCCGAACTTAACCTAGAGGCTGTCTTTTCTATGTGTGGGCCCCACTGCAAATTGGCATCAATAGTTATACCGAGGAACACAGTTGATTCTACAAACTCTAACACTTGTCCATTCAGTTGAACATTGGCCGCAACTTGTTTTACATTTGGTAGAGTAAATTTTATACATTTAGTTTTATTTTCATTAAGGCAAAGATTATTTGAGCTGAACCAATAAACAACTCTTGCAATTGCATTGTTTACATCGTCATAGTTATCTAATAGTCTTTTAATTTTAAAAATTAATGAGGTGTCATCTGCAAACAAAACAATCCTATTCCTGTCTCCTACATAAAATGTTAAATCATTCGTATAAATGAGGAACAAGAATGGCCCAAGTATCGAGCCTTGCGGCACACCCATTGTAACCATGGATCCTACAGAACGTGTACCATTAATATCGACCCTCTGTATTCTATTGTTCAAATATGAAGACAGAACGTCGAGAGCTTTGCCTCTTAATCCATAGTGGTGTAATTTTTTGCACAGCGTTTCATGTTGAACGCAATCAAAAGCCTTTGATAGATCGCAAAATATACCTAATGCATCGTGCTTGTCTTCCCAGGCTTCATGAATACATTTTAATAACTCAACACCAACATCGGAAGTTGAGCGCCCTTTCGTAAACCCAAATTGATTCGCATGAAGTATTTTATGACTATTAAAATGGGATAGCATTTGATTCAAGATTGTTTTTTCAAATACTTTGCTCAAAGTTGGCAGCACCGACACTGGTCGGAAATTAGACGGGTCTGTAGCGCTGCCAGCCTTGAACAAGGGAACGACTTTGCTGTGTTTCATTAAATCAGGAAATGTACCACTAGAAACACAGTCATTAAACACAGTTGCTAGATGGGGCGCAATGACCTCAATTATACATAATGCAGTTTTGACCGATAATCCCCAAAGGTCCGCGGTTTTCTTAATTTCGATACATTTAAATGTCTTTACAATGTCCTGAGCGCAAATATCTGTGAATACAAATGCATCCCTACAACAAAGAACAAATTCTTCTAATAAATGGTCAGCGGAACTGGAAGACGCTTGGAGAGATTTTATTGTCAATATAGGTACATTTTTGAAAAAATGTTCAAACTCCGTCGCCACTTCCAGGTCCCTTGTAACATGGCAACCATTTACTTTTAAGTGGAAATCCCTTTCAGTCATCAAAGATCTACCGCATTCAGAGTTTTTATATTGTTTTTTTATATTGTGGGACACATTTCACACAGCGCCATCTAGCCCGAAGTAAGCTAATATTAGCTTGTGTTATGGGATCTAGATAACTGATAAACATACTTATATATTACTAAATACATACATATTATAGATAAATAACACCCAGACACAGAATAAACCATCGTGCTCATCACACATAGTTTTATCCTGGGTGGGAATCGAACCCACGACCTCTTGCTTAGCAGTCGGATGCACTCCCACCGCGCCACAGAAGCAGTCAAAGTTAATGCTGTTCCAAGCCATTTCTATTTTATTCACAGAACTAGAAATTTTATTCTTCATTTTTAATGAAGTTTCACTTAGCAAGATAACACGTTTGTTTACATATCTTTGAATTTTTTTTACGTATTCCTGAAAGGTTTGCCTAAAATTATATGATTTTTCTGAATATAATTCAAATAATTTATTTCTACTTTTAAAGATACCTGGTATTGCCCAGTCACTGAAAACAGGACGACCACCAATCTGTAGTGTTTTTGAGGTAAAAACTTTGCCAAACTCATCATTAATCAAATTAAATAAGTGTTTATATGACTGGTCTACACAAGTGAAGTTAGGTAGATATGGTATCTCTTTAATACATTTTCTTTAAAATTATTCAAACGACTTTGGTTAATTGGTACATATTTAATTTGTTTTTTGCAGACTTTGTTACTACTTTTAGAAAACTTTATCCATTGGCCACGATGATCTGACTCTACAGGATCCACAATACCTTTATCTATAGGTTTAATATCAGTTAAAATATTATCAATACATTTTGCACTGGTGGCTGTAATACGAGTGGGTTCTAAGAATGTACTATGCAGATTAAAGGATTTCAATAAATTTTTCATTTTATTTCTCTCTGATGGAGTTAATGATGTATCTAATATATCAACATTAAAATCTCCACAATCTATTATAGATTTCTTAGAACATTGGAATTTGAACAGTGCTTCTTCAAGCTTTTCTTCAAATTTAATGTAAGAAGCATCAGGGGGACTGTATACGCTTAACAAGATGAAATGCTCAAACTCAATAATGGCAATCTCAATAACTCGCTCAATGGAGAGGGCTACTAAGTCTTTACGTTCTTTGAATTTTAAGTTTTTATTAATTAATATTAAAGAGCCTCCACGTTTAGAATGTTTTCTATTGAACGAGCTAGCAACCTGGTGATTTACGAAGTTCAACAATGTGATTTCATGATCTTTTAACCAGTGCTCTGTAGCACAAAAAATATTAATAGAATTTGCATTAATGTATAGCTCTAACTCTAAATCTTTACCATTTATTAAACCTCTAACATTATGGTGCACCAGGTTTATAAAAACAATATTTTACTAAGATTATTCTCAGGGGCCAAAGTCAACTGGCCAGATTTATTATCTGTTGTCCTATAAACTAGTTTATTGGAATTTCATTTTCCAAATGTGAAGTGTCAAAACTATCCTGCTCAATAAAAACAGTTGTACTTGCCAATAATTTGGATTGAAAAATTAAAAAATTAGATAGCAACAGAGCTACCTTTCGTTGTAAAAATTTTGATATAAAATATCTATCTAATGTCAACAAACTATTATTATTGAAAATTATGTTCCAATCGAACAATTCAATTTTATTGGAATAAGATACCATGGTATGTAGTTTCATATTTAATTTGTATCTTAAGTGATTTTCCTTGTGGCTCATAGCAGTGCTGTATGGCAAGGTGGACAAAATTACTTGATTTACTTGCAGACTTGATAACTTATCAAATTTTTTTAAAAGTTTGTCGCTATTAATATTGCCTCTTCTACCAACCAGCACCACTATAGTAGACTGCATGCAGTGTGTACCAGTCAATATAAAATCTATAATTTGAGAGTATGAAGCTCCTGGATATGTATGATTTATTACAGAATGACCTAACTGTGATAAATAATGTCCAAAATTTTTACCTATTTCATCGCAATAGACTATGGTCTTTGCATCACTTTTTATTTGCCGCCTTTCCTATATAGATGCCTCGCAATTACTACTTGAACTTAATATACTATTATCCACACTGCACAGTTTTAATTAATGAAAATTCATCATTGCGTCTAATTCTTTTACAACTCAAGGGTGAGGAGGGAACATGGCCTGCAGATATCAATTGGTCAGTTTGACAATGACATGAATTTACTAATTTACCTATGGCTAACACCTGTTCCCTACTCTGTTTCTCTGCTGTTTCATATTTATATAAAATTGATTTCAAAGAGTCTTAAAGTCGGTCAATCTGACATTGAAGGGTCTGTGTATCAGTTTGGTACTGTTGTGCGACAGTATCAATAGATAAAACAATAAAGTCGGAAAGTAAACTTCTAATTTTGTCCCATGTCCCATATGTCACTATGTATGCTTAGATCTTTTAAACTACGCAACGAATTGCGATAAATGTTTTTTTTTTATAGTTAGAGTGATTCATAAGGAAGGTTTTTATGTTTAATTTGTTAAATTTTTTGTAGACAATGACTAAATTATAAAGATATTCCGAAAAAATAAGTCGCTTTCAACGAAAACGCTGCCTAAACTTTTTAAGATATAACAAAATAATGTACGGTACAATTGTGTATCTTATGTAGGTCTACAAAAAAGTTAGCGATGATATATGTCTATCTCTTAAGAATAACATCCTGTATCCATTTTAATACTTAAAAAAATTTTCAATATAAAGCGGTAATTTGAAAGCTATTTACACAAATATTTTATTAATCCTTATCCTTTTTACTACGTTAGTTGGCTTCAGCATTTCATGAAGATTATTTTGTCCCTTAACACCTTGCAAATTAAATGAATATCTTACGAGTTATAGCAAAATCAAAACAACGCGCAAAGAAATTAATTTCGTGTAACCATAATTCGACCGGGCCGTGCGGCGTAGGTAGGTACTGGAGAGCTGAGAAATAATCAACGAATTTGGAAGATGTTCATACTGTTGTGAATTTATAAACGACGGGATTAAATGGGTGCCACGGGGTTCGAAGTATGTCACTGGAGAAGCCGGGCGGGACAGCTAGTTTATATCATTTCAGGTCTTATTCGCGACGTATATTAGGTACAAAGCCTACCTTATATTTCCCGACGTTGCGACGGGATTACACCAGCCTGACGTAGACTGAACTCTACTACTGACTGACTTCTAATTTTGTGTCAGAAACCAGGATAACGAGGTTCCGAATGAATTGGTTTTGTATCTAAAATGGAATTATACCCAGTCATGCCATGAAATTTGTTACAAGGAAAATTCTCTATATGTACTTTGTGTAATGCTATTACAGCAATTCGATGCCATCAATCAACTGAAGAAACAGTTTATCAGCTGTCTAGATCACATTACACAAAGTATTTAATAGCCCAATTTAAGCTAAACGGTGCATTATCCTACTAATATTATAAACCCGAAAGTTTGTATGAATGGATGTTTGTTACTCTTTCACGCAAAATCTACTGAATGGACTTTTGATGAAACTTTACAATAATATAGCTTACACATCAGAATATAGGCTACTTTTTATCCCGGGTTTCTGAGGGAAGCGGGAACGGTAAAACTTCACCACGCGTGCGGAGCCGCGGCCGTCAACTAGTTGTTTATAATACTCATCTCGCTGTTAACGCCAGTAACAGATTATAGTAGTTTATGATACTGTTGCATAATAAGGGTTCTTATAACATGAGTGTTATACGACCAAGTTATGTACAGTGTCATACACTACTTTATCTACTCTCATACTATAATACGTAAAACAATATTGCAAATAAAATGATGAATATAACAACAAATTTATTTTTTAAATGTCAAATGTTGGCGCCAAGGCGCAAACATTGAATGCGCATGCGTGCTTGCGTCGCGGACTCGTTCATTGAAACCAATGATTGAAACCTTTTTTTTTAAGTAGAGGTTCTACCTCCTTGGTCCAGCTGGAGGTTGTATAGGTGTATCTTATGATTAAAAAGTTATATTAGGAAACAGGTGTCCATACAAGACCTGTATCGTAATTAAAGTTTTTCTTTTTATTATTTTTGGCCTGTACGTAATGTTTGTCATAAGAATTTTGTTATCAGTTTTATAATCTTTGTATTATAGTATCAGAGTAGATAAAATTAATAATACACTCGATGTACACACGCAATAAAACTAGACTACAAATGTTATAACAATATTTATGTGTGTATTTCTCCAAGACGTTTATGTGTCTGTAATCACAGATGATGCTATCAGCATAATTGTCATGTAAAACTTTGATTGTCCGAGAGACTCATGAGAGTGATGTAATACTGTACCGCCATACCACCATTATTGAGCTGAGTCTGACGCGCGTTTTGTTAAATGCTCCTGTATTGAATAAGTGACACATTCTTATAAGAATAATGAAAAAAATGCAGAGAATCTTTTAAGCATATTCGTACCTTTTGTTTTGTTTAGTTACTGGTGTGCGTAAAAAACAAATCTTATTTCAATAATAAAATGATATCTCGTACTGAAAATAATGAAATAAACAAGCTGGGAGTGGAAAGCTGAAAACTCGATGGTGCAATCGTTCTCTAGGATCACTTTTCCTTAATGCTCGAGAACATCTACACCAAAAGGTTCTTGCGAAGAAAGCAGTGCCATGCCGAGAGTTTTTGTAATTCCGGTACGAAGTACGTTCAAAATATTGTAGAAAGATTGTTGAAAGTTTAAATGCTATTTTTTTACAGACATAACAATGTAGGTGTTGCCAGCTAAAGGAAGCCATAAATAGCAGCAACATGTTGGTTTTTTAATCTCACTAAGTAAACCGCTTAGTTTGCAGAACTAGACGTCTCGTCGTCGCGATGCGGTAATATGAAATACTATTAGGTTGTGCTTATTCTATAATGATACAATATCTACTCTGTTATTGTACATCCAAATACCAGAATTTTGAAAAGAAAAACAAATACTGGGCCGGAACGAAAGGGAACAAAAGGGGCTTCACTTCGTTGCATATTTTTTTTTAAACTAAAGTAAAAAAAGACTTAAGGGAAAGACGATATTTTATTGAATATTTATATTGGCTCATTGCTAGATATGCTTATGCTAAAGACCAGCAGATGTGAAAATGTAATTTCCTCCCCCGATCCGTATACCCAGTAGTGAAAATAGTGATAGTGGGATTTTATTGTAATTATTGTATGGCCTGGGTACTAAGACCTTATATAATAATCTTATTTATTTCTTTTCAATCTTTTTATTACCTAAAACATCTACGTCTTTTACTTCTTAGTGAAGTTTAAGTCAAGTCAATCTTACCTCCGGTATAGTAGTGGTTGCTATACTGAGGTTTTCAGTGGAATTTACGCGGCAAGATGGAAAATTGCATTTCGTCACTGTCTTTCACTACAGCACGATAACACAACTTTTAAATTTAGGAAACCACTACTCCCACACATAAAACAAGATAAATGGACAAGTTTTAGAAAATAATATTCAGCAAGCGTAGATATGCAGTATGCTGTCCGCCATTTTCCCGCCTAGAATCCGTGATCGTGAGTCGAGACCATAGATACTTGTATCATAACTAAAACTTTAATTAAGATATCTAAGGTGGAGACATTTGGCCTGCAACTCGTCCCTTCATTTTATGTTGGAGCAAGTGCGGAACATGTGGACACTTTCCAGAATTTAGAATAAAACATTTATATATTCAAATCTGTATAATTTTATTAAGTTTAATTATACCTATCAACAAAGCTTAACGGTCGCGTTCAAATTATACTTTTAGGGTTGCTAGTTTCGTTGGAATCGATTGTGTCTACAGGTACAAACGTCCATAAGAACAGCACTTGCCTATACCTATATTCCTAGTAGTTTCCAAACCCTACCAAGATTTAGGCCCTGAGGTTCACCTTCATTAGACTGCTTGGAGCAGCTATCTACTCGTAGTTGCGTCGTCTGTTAGTCAACAGGTATATCGCTAGGTCCGCTAGCAGATGAGGTTGCTTGGGTGAGATACGGCGATCTTAGTGGGGCCCTTACATCAAAGGAATCAGTAGCCAATAAGGAACCTTTATTATTAATGGTTTACTAAAGAAAAAAAAATACGCGGGAAAAATATTTACTTTGAAATGTGGGCGGAAAAGAACTCAGGTAATAAATCGTGACTGTACGTTATGTCTGGTCTGGACATAACAATTTCAGTTTGACTAGGAAATGTTAACACAGTTTATGGCAACCTTATTCAAATGACATATTAGTTTTTAGTGCCAATTCATAGCATCCGTCGTTAGATCGCGATTTATAGCGTTTCAGTGCAAATTGGTAATACATTACACTTTGTCATTTATGATGATTGAAATTTTAGTACCAGGTGACTAGTTTTTTCTGGCGGTTTTGCTCGCTTAATATAGATTCTTCTGGTTTAAGTTTTATTTAGTTAAGTTTTTTTTGTTTAAGTTTTGAAGCGCTCGTGGCCCCGCGGTCTCAGTGTTCTGTAAACGATCACTGAGTTACGCAACTTTCACTATGGCTGGTCCTCGGATGGGTGACCACTTTGTGGCATTTACATTTGCGAGCGTTTCCGTGCTTCGGATGGCACGTTAACCCGTTGGTCCCGGTTGCCAGTAAAATGGCAGTCGTTAAGCCTGGTTGAATGCCTTATAGGCGGCATGAAAAATTTCAACAGCAGGTAGCCACAACCTGCGTCTGTCTATTTCAACACGGCAATGGGCTCACCACCTATTACGTGGGACAGGAATCCACACGGTGAAAAGTGGGCATATAATATGCCTCTGCCACCCTTTCGGGGATAAGGCGTGATGGATATTTATTTTATTTATTTAAGTTTTATTTTATTGTCTTTAACGGTCTCCAGCATAAATTATCATCCATATGTCTAGTTGTAAACAGAAGCTATTATTTTGCTTTATCTGTCGCATGAAAGAATCGGTGATAAAAAACCTTCGTTATTTGTCTTTTTTTAGTCTTTCTATGATCACATAATATATTCCGACATATACGTTAAGAGCCCCCGTCCCCCGTCTCGGTTGCAGATATTTTTAGATAAGTTTGCGTAGTAGCCTGGCCTAAGTTATTTTTACAACCAGCTTCATTGTTTAAAGTAAGGATACATTATCTTTAAATTGAAGAAGATGCACACTTTTTTTTTAATATACAGCGACCACAGAACTTATTTCTTAATCCATAATTTAAATCACTGATGTTCCATGACTATACATGACTATAATTAGATCCGATTAGACTATGTAAAACAATCTTACGGACTCATAGCCAGTCGTACTAGAACTGTAACTAAATACATTCATACATACATATTGTCACGCCTTTATCCTCGAAGGGGTAGGCAGAGGCATACTATATGCCCACATTTCACCGTTTGCATTTTTGTCTCACGTTACGGGTGGTGAACCCATTGCCGTGTTGAAATGGACAGGTGCAGACTGTGGCAACCTGCTGTTGAAATTTTTTAAGCCGCCCATAAGGCCTTCAACCAGGCTTAGCGACTGCCACTTTACTGGCAACCGGGACTAACGGATTTACGTGCCTTCCGAAGCATTTCTAGAAATTTAAATTTAATATGTGTCAATTTTAGATGTTAAATATGGAAGAAATTTTTAACACGTTGCCTTTTTAGTGAGGTGGTACAAAAAGGCTAAAAGGTCTTATGCGCTAGACACTAATTAGCACAACAAATAAAGTCCTGGTAAAAAGGTAGTTTTGGACTGGTGTAACTAAATAATATCCGTTTGTGCGTTTTGGCCTAGCTGTAACCTTCAGCTTCACCAGTTGCCTACTTTAAACTAACGTTGCACTCCTTTAATCAATAATTTTTCTAATAATGCATGAAAATCTGCCCGTTTTGTTGACATTTTTGATTAATGCTCTGGGTTATACTATTATAATATATTTTGCTTACAGCCCTATCTAAGAGTATTTTAAAACTGATTAGTAGTTCTTAGGAAGTACTAATCTATTTAATAAGTTTAAAAAAATACGGTTTAATAAATTAATATCAACAACAATACAAAAACGCTCTTGAACTTAATATTATTAGAATAGATATGGTAAAAAAATAAGGTCATTTTGGGGCATACAAAACGGAATAAAATCAATGAATTGGACACAATTACCGTAGTCATTGACAAAGGGAAGTTGTACGATATGTAGCGGAAAGGTGTCTAAAAAGATCAATACATTTCGGACAAACTCCTATTTCTGCTCGAGGGACCATTATGTAGAGGCGAAGTTATACGGGATACCAATCGTAATACGGAAAGCTGCCAAAGGTCGCAGGGAGAGACTGGACGAAAGGTGCAAGATGATGACAATGGTGGACATTTATTTATTATTTATTTATCCATCACGCCTTATCCCCGTAGGGGTGGCAGAGGCATATTATATAGCCCTCAAGAGACTTAAGCCTCGTAGATAAGTTCGAGACAAGTTTATCTTACTCATTGATGCTGCCCATGCCGTAGGAAACAGCTTGTATAATTCGTTCACAAACTACCAGGGCGATTCCACAAATACTGCAGGTGCAGCTGTCAAGAAGATTGTATCTGAGTACTTGATGAGCCTAGAGAGAAAGTCTTCCTCCTTTGTCAATGCAGCCCAATTCACTGCTAATTCTATTCTACAATGGTGGACATTGTACAGCTATATCCAGCAGTGAACTGATTTGATTAATTGATACAAATTTAGATGATTTAGTCATGAGTTTTGTTGCTTGGTTGTTTCTCAGTCTCTAACGATTTGCCAATCTGGCAGTAAATGTGGCAGCAATAATCTTGACGTTCATAAGTGTTACTTTATGACCTACTAGATGACAGCCCGTAGAATATTTTGACCTCCCGTCGCACCTATTTAATCCCGTCGCTTATAAATTCTACAATGATGCATAAAAATTTGCCTTTCAGCAAACAAACTTTTCAGCTTTATAATATTAGTATAGATATGAATAAAGATTATTAATTTCTAGCATTTTTTTCTTGCTAGTCTACATATTTAGCTTAAAACTAATAAGCTGTTTGTTTATTGTTTGTTTGTTGGTTTGGATACGTCCAACGAATGAGTGAGGAACGATTGACGAAAAATATATATTGTGCGAAAGTAGAGGGTAGAAGGAGTCAGGGTAGGCCGAGATTTACATATGAAGACCACGTGAGCAGATTGCTCAAAAACGGAAAGGTCAAAAGTACTCTGATACCCAGACGTGCGTGTATGAAGCGATTAATATATCTTGAAGAAGCGAAAGAAGTATGTATGCAAGGATCGCGAAGCCTGGCGATCTGTCCTCTCTGACTACCCCGTCAGGGATACAGCCTGAAGATAGTTAGTTAGTTAGTTTATTGCTTAAATGTACAAGTGATTAGTTTATTACAGACGTCACTGCTGACTGGGACGCTGTAAATGTTTATTTGGGGCACGAGACACATCAGTTGTAATGAATGTATTGTTGTAAATGAAATAATATTAAAGTTGTATGTTCGTAATGGTCAAAAATTCTCAGATACCCAGACGAATAAGGGGACGATTAATGAATCTTCTGAAGGTGAAAGAAGTATGTATCGATCGAGAAGTCTGGCGATCTGTCCTCTCTGACTACCCCGTTAGGGATACAGCGTGAAGATTTCTATATTCATGATTGAACACGAATATCTACCAACTAATGTATGATGTGTTTCTTTTTAACCCTCAAATGAAATATTAGTTTTATTTTTTTTCAATTATGAAAGTTGAAGAAGCGAGAGATGTTTGCCAGGATCGTAGGGAAGCCATAGTCTCTGCCTTCCCCGATGGGAGATTGGCGTGATGATATGTATGTATGTTAACCCCCGACGGAAAAAGGGGGTGTTATAAGTTTAACCTGTGTATCTGTCTGTTAGTCTGTAGCATTATAGCTCTCGAACGGATGGACTAATTTTGACGCGGATATGCTCTAATTTATTCGAAAGCCAATGTGATTGAGATGGTACTTTAATATAAATTGTGAAATTTAGCCTCACTGTTCACTTCTTAAGTGATAACGGGTTTTTTTTTATTCGTCGCCCGAACGTTTCCTTGGCGGTTCTCATTTCTATAGGATGTACACCTAGTTGCCATCCAGGTCTCCCGCTTTGCAATGTCTCCAATATTGTTTTTTTTTTAAATTTCTTCTTCCAACTTCCACAAAATATCTTCTGATTAATTTCGTTGCTGCTAATTTCTCCTGGGACTTCACCGAGATCGAGCTCGATGTAACTTTTGTGGTCTTGGTCATAGCTGTAGATCCTGGTTCATGGGCGTACCCGGGGGGGGGGGGGGGGCAGAGGGGGGCTGCCCTCCCTGGATTCGGTTCAGGTCTTCTACTTTTGTCGATAAAAGTAAAAAAAAATTACTTCTAGATGTTCTTAAAAAGATAGATTATGGTCGTATAAGATAGATGCGAAAGGCGCACGAGCGTGTGTTGTGATGTGAATATGAATAGGGTCTACCGTCTACGTCCAGCAGTAGACTGCCATACGCTGATTTGATTGATTCATGGTCGTCTACATAAATTTTTGTTAGCACTATATGTTGTTTTGCCACGAACACGTCCTAAACCATTATGCCGAAGGCCCTCAGAAGTTAGTTTTAAAATAGCATTTTTTACGTGTGGAAATCCCATAGATATCTTAACTTTTATTTATGATATAATCCCCAAGGATGTTGTGTGTGATGTTTGTACGACGTTTAACGCCGGGCGCCCGGGTAACTCCTCGGAAGGTAGTCCCAGATTTTGTGGCAGACTTGGCTATCATCGTGGCCTCGCCTGATGGTTTGATGTTATCCCACTTGCTTAGAGGTTGATTTAGACACCTAAATCAACCTCTAAGCAAGTGGGATAATATACACACACAATATCCCGCTTGTTGAATCATGAGGCGGGCATGAATTTCTCACGTCAAGACGTCGTCTTGAGCCTGTTTCTGTAAGGACAGCGGGAAGCCTGTCCCCGTAATTTTAAAAGCTAATTATTAAATAAATTCTCTCATCAGTCACGCTTTTATCCCCAATGCGGTTGCCCTTGTTGAAATAGACAGACGCCGCCGCGGTTGTGACTACCTGCTGTTTAATTTTTTCAACTTGGCTGTCGACTGCCATGTTACTGGCAACCGGGACCAACGGCTTAACGTACCTTCCTAGGCACGGAAATGCTAGTAAATTGAAATACCACAAAGCCACCACCCATCCGTAACCAGCCATAGCGACAGTTGCTTAACGCAGTGATCGTTTACAAAACACTGACTTAACGGGGCTACGAGCGCTTTATGCTCTTAGGAAAATCGGATTTGCCCCCTTCTGGCCCAGAACCTGGGTACGCCCATGTCCTGGTTTACAGGAGTCATAGTAATGGGAATCCGGGTGGGATTAGTCGCAATGTTTACAAAAAATATGTGTTTAATCCAGGAGAGACACGTAGGCTTCTTATAATTCACACGGAAAAACGTGTTTGTAGGATAATGTCATCACGCCTGTCTCCCATAAGGGCAAGCAGAGGCTATAGCTTTTTACTTGCTAAGATTTTGGCATACAACTTTTGCTTCTTCTACTTTCATAAGTGTTTTCATACACGTTCGCTGTTTAAGGGTACTCTTGACCTGGCTACAAAATGCTTATATTTATATTGATGGTAATCAAAGCGTAGCTAATCAGAGTATTGTTAATTAGAACTTGCTCTCTGCTGATATTGGTGTGGCGAAAAGGCTACACTTAGCAATTATGTAATCGCAGTAATCGATATGAAGGTGGATTGAATACATTGAACTTATTACCGACTTCAGAAACAGAAGGTCTTCAGAAAATTCAGTTGTTTTTTGCCCAAACTCAGCACAGTCCATTACTAAACGTAAGCATCTCCAGATTATCCGGGCAGGTGATCTTCCTTACTGTACCACCCGGGTCAGAAGGTAGGTAGAGGGTTGTTTCGAGTTTTCCCTTTTTTCGCCATGATGTCGTTCTATAGTCAGCAGGTGTACTGAGATCTCCGAGACCCAATCGACCGGAGTACACCTGAACATGTACACTCCGGTCTGCTGACTATCGATGGCGACGCAGGCGGTTGGAAAGTCAGATTGCAGTCGCGCTCTGCGTTCGTTGCAGTAACACCAGAGTGCCAGCACTGCGGGGACTGCAGCGAGGATACGGCGCTGCATACACTGTCACGGAACCACTTGGAGTGCTAAGCGTGAGCGCTGCAGCGCCGGGACTTCGTTGCACGTCTGCGTATGCAGCAAATGAGAGGCCACTGTGTCTTTTCGCAAGCAAGTTATGTTCGTGAAAGGCGGACAGGGAATGGAAGAGAATTTTTCCTCCTGAGTTTCGCTGTCTGCGACGAGGGCGCCGCAGAATTATCTTCGCCGAAGACTACCGGCTTCCATGACCGGGGGTCTGAGGACGGCGGGTTGGCCGCTCGCCGTTCTTACAGAAGCAGGCCTTAGAGGGTGGAGTTGCGTTTTAGCTATACGCACGCCCTTTACCCCCCCCCCCCCCCCCCAACGAAGTGGGATGGCACCCGAATCCTCCCCAAAGAAGCGGAATCACATCTGAACTCTCCTAAGAAGCGGGATGAAAACCCAACCCCCAAAAATAAGGCCGTGGAGGCAGATAAAGTCAGTCAGAAGCAGGAGCCCTGGGGCTATCCTTCCGAGGGCTCACCCTGGACTCCTGGCCATGGGCAGATGGAAAGGTAACGTGTGGTTTTAGGCGGTAAGAGTCCGGCATAGCATCTATGAAGATTTTCACACGTATAAAAAAGGGGTTCGGGTTTGGAAGCAACTGGGAAAAAACTTTAGGTTAAGTAGATATGCTACTTACATAAGGGAAGTTCTTTTTCAGGTCTATAAATTTAAACAGTCATGGTCATCTATTTCTGGTTATATGACCAGAAATAGATGACCATGACCCGTATACATATGTACATGCTATTGAACAATAAAACATGCAAAAAATCTTTATACTTTGTTCACTGTCAATATGTCAGGTACAGGCAGTAGGTATGTACGTCTGTCTTAAACATTAAGTACCTTTAATTGGCTTAGCTCGTACTGTAATGAATGACAACAAGAGGTTAACCTGTTTGCCGGTTAAAAACACTTGTGCATACCTACTACACTCAAATTACGGTGATACAGGGAAAAACTAATATTATGAAGAATTTTTATATATACTAATATTATAAAGCTAAAGAGTATGTTTGATTGTTTGGTTGAACGCGCTAATCACAGGAACTACTGGTCGGATTTGAACAATTCCTATTGTGCTAAATAGCCCATTTATCGAGGAAGGCTACAGGCAATATATATTATCACGCTAATACCCTGGGGCAATTTTTTATTCATTTCTGGTATAATTTATTAGCAACGGGAGTTCGAAGAATGTCACAGGCAAAGCCGTGGGGTCACTTTGTATTAAATAATATCATCGAAGCGTTTAAAATACGAACTGGCACCAACAACTTATTAAAAAAGTAGGTAGATATCGTGTTCTTTAATAGTTAAACATCTATACTTCTTATCTATACTAATAATATAAAGCTGAAGAGTTTGTTAGTTTGTTTGGTTGAACGCGCTAATCTCAGGATTAGAAAAATTCTTTTTGTGTTTGATAGCCTATTTATCGAGGAAGTCTATAGGCTATATATCATTACGCTTCTACACTGGGGAGCAGAGCAGTAGTCATAAATGTCGACAAATCGGGCAAATTTTAATGCAAGGTTGTAGAATTTATAAGCGACGGGATTAAATAGGTCGGGATTAAATAGGCGACGGTAGGTCGAAATATTCCACGGGCGAAGCTGTGGAGGTCATCTAGTACTATTATTATTGTTTTTTTTGATGTATTTAGCTCGCCAAAGTGACGCCGCCCGCCTGATGGAAAGCCATGGCGACATCTAGCGAATTAAAAGCCACTGTTACAATCCACAAGACTATTAAAAGTGGCTTTCAAGTTAGCGGCTCCATGATGTGCCTCTTCACGCTCCGCTTGAAGAACCCTGGGTTATTAGAGGAGGGAAACACGTGCGCTGGCAGAGCATTCCAAATTTCTATTGTTCGACAGAGCAACGATCTTTTGAACCGCTCAGTTCTGGCGAAAATTCTCTCCACAGTGTGGGAGTGGCACCTCTGCCCGGCACGCGTTGTTCGGGAACGAAAAGTAGAAGGTGGGATAAGGTTAAAGAGCTCTTCAGAACACTCACCATGTTAGATACGATAAAACGCTGCCAATGAAGCTATTGTTCTACGCTGCGCTGGCGGTTCAAGGCTTTTTGTTACCTCGGGACAATCTATAACGCGAATAGCACGTCTCTGCATAGTGTCTAGCGCGTCCAGCAAGTACCTCGCGGAGACACCCCAAAGGCGAGAGCAGTATTCAACGCATGGTCGAATCTGTGTCTTGTGCAGAAGACATCTCTGTTGTGGCGTGAAGAACCGCCTCAACTTATTTAAAACTCCTAGCTTCCGCGAGGCTAGCCCAATACAGCTCTCTATATAAGCTTTGTGGTTGAGCTCTTTACAGACGTCTATGCCTAGGATGTCTAGATTGTCCTTCGTTGGTATTGAAGCGTTCTGAAGAGAGGGTAGAGGTAGGAAAGGGGAATTTTTTGCGGTAAACGCACACGCCTGTGTTTTTCAAACATTAAAATCGACCAGGTTTTCTGAACCCCATTGAGATATGCGCTTCAAATCCCGGTCGAGATCAGCCACAAGTTTCCGTCTCGCACCCTCAATGTCGGTCGGTCTCGCCGCTGGGCGGTCAGAATAACTCCCATGCAAAGTGCTATCATCTGCATAGCAATGAATGTTCCCGAGGGCAAGGATATCATTGATATGCAGAAGAAAGAGAGTTGGCGACAACACAGAACCCTGCGGTACCCCGGCATTAACGTGCAAAAAGCACGAAGCCTGGCCATCACAGAGAATCCGTTTACGTCGCCCTTGCAAGAAGCTGGCCATCTACCTGCACAATTGAGGCTATAGACCGTATGCTGGGAGCTTGGAAAGAAGCGACGCATGCCAAACTCTATCGAACACTTTGGCAATGTCCAGGCTTATAGCCAAGGACTCGATCATTGATTAGCGAGTGACCCTCTAGGTAACGCATGAGCTGCTTGTTAATGATGAACTCAAATACTTTGCAGATAACTGAGGTGATGGCTATAGGGCGATAGTTGGCCGGATCTGACCGATCCCCTTTCTTGGGGATTGGTTGTACATTCGCCTCCTTCCAAGCCTACGGCACGTCTCCCGATTAGTACGACAGGCGGTACAGGCGCGTTAGCGCTGGAGACAGTTCAGCTGCACATTTTTTCAGCACCACCGCTGGAATGCCGTCATGGCCACTTGGTTTCCGAGTGTCGAGTGACCGTAGCACCGCTCGCACATCACATTGCCTGATAAGTATGTCAGGCATAGTGTTAACACAGTCGGTGATGGTAGGGGGCTGCATGCCACAGTCGTTCATATATATCGCTGAAGAGTTTGTTTGTTAGAAGCGCTAATCTCAGGGACTTCTGTTCCGAATTGAAAAAAATATTATTGTGTTGAATAGGCCATTTATCGAGGAAGGCTATAACAATAGCGGAGCACACATACAGGGGGCCGATCTGCTATTTCAATTGTGTCGAAATAGAATCGAAATCGTCGCTCAATAGAAAGTCACCGGTACAATTTTGACAGTTTTTCGTAGCCTACTATTACATACGACTCTAATAGACTTCTATCGGTCGGCCGGTACAATTCTAATAACACGTACCACGCCAGTGACCGCTAGTCAGTTGCATTTTTGATAGTCTACTATAATTTTAACAGCTTAAAACAGCGATTTTGGTTCTATTCTACGGCTTGTCAATAGTAGACTCGGCCCCCGGGATATGGAGCCTCGGGTCCACCCCTATTTGGTTGCTAGGAGCAGCTATCGTTTGACTTTTAACTTTCGGCATTGATAGGAGCAACTGCCGTAAGACCTCCCATCCCCTAATGGCGCCTGCGTCGTTGCCTCTTCGTTTACTCAGCAGATGAGGTCGCCAGGGCCCCGAAGACCTTGGTAGGCCACTTACACCCAAGTCCGCTCAAAAACATGAAGTAGCTAAATTACAGATTTAGTAACTTCATGTTTTCGAGCGGATTAAACTCTTCAACGATAATAAAGGAGAGGAGTATTATACCACACACCCTCGATTCGTCAATCCTAACGTACAACATTCCGCCATGTAACGCCAGATTCAATTACATAGTTATCTTAAATTCTTCAACTTTATATAAAGTTGAAGAGTTTGTTTGGTTGAACGCACTAACCTAACATTTGATTAACGAATTGTTTTTTTTTTGTTTTGGATAGGCCATTTGTCGAGGAATATGTAATCACCCTACTACCCAAGAGAGCAGAGGAGTACCTAATCATAAATGTCAAAAAATCGGATTTTTTTTTATTAATTGTTGTTAAATCTTAATCTATACTAATATTATAAAGCTGAACAGTTTGTTTGTTTGGTTGAACCCGCTAATCTCAAGAATTACTGGACGAATTTGAAAAAAAAAATTTGTATTAGATAGTCCATTTATCGAGTAAGGCTATAGGCTATATATCATTACGCTACTACACTGGGGAGCAGAGCTGTAGTGTCGACAAATCGGGCAAATTTTTAAGCATCATTGTAGAATTTATAAGCGACGGGATTAAATAGGTGCGACAGGAGGTTAAAAAATACTACGGGCGAAGCTGTTTGGGTCATCTAATAATATAAATGCGAAAGTTTGTATGGATGTTTGTTACTCTTTCACGTAAAAACTACTGAATGGATTTTAATGAAACTTTACAATAATACAGCTTTTACATTAGAATAACACATAGGCTACTTTTTATCCCGGGAACAAGTTCCTGTGGGAAACGGGAACAGGTAAACTTCTCAACGCGGGCGAAGCCGCGCGCGTCAACTACTTATTGAATAATGAGATTAAATAGGTGCCACGGGGCTCAAAGTATGTCACGGGTAAAACCGCGGGGGTCAGATAAAGGATAAACAAAAACAGCAATTCTATACTAATATTATAAAGCTGAAGAGTTTGTTTGTTGGGTTGAACGCGCTAATCTCAGGAACTAAAGGTTGCATTTGAAAAAATATTTTTGTGTTAGATAGCCCATTTATCGAGGAAGGCTATAGGCTATATACCATCACGCTACTACACTGGACAGCGGAGCAGTAGTCATAAATGTCGACAAATCGGGCAAATTTTTAAGCATCATTGTAGAATTTATAAGCGACGGGATTAAAAGGTGCGACGGGAGTTCGAAGTATGTCACGGGGGTCACTTGGTAAATTTTATGTCTAGAATACAAGAAGCATCGTTAAGCCCAGGTGAAGACCCAAGAAGTGCTGACTTGATGTCGTAAAGGATGACCTGCCGTGCGTAATGGAGGAAAAGAAGTAAGAAAGCGAACCTCGGGCGTCGTGAGACGCAACTAGGACAGGCGCTCCGATGATGATGACAAGTAGCATCGGTAAGCATCTTACGCTATATCAGTATAAGTCCTGATTTGGATGCCCGTTGATCTCGACCGACAGTAAATTTTACTGTACATTTTGTAAGCGCCGTTAAAATGGTTTATTTATTATATTTATTGCACGCCTCATAAGCGAAGCGTTGAGGTGGGTACTACTGTCACTTCGCGCAAAACATCAGATTTTTCAAACTTAAAATGTCTCTATTTATCATATATTGCACTTGTAAAGTAATATATACACACATATGTAAAGAAAAAACACTATTTTTAACACTCATGATATTTTTGATGCCATTTTTGTTATTTAAACTAGTTAAAAAACTGTTTAAAAAAGTTCCGTCTTGGACGACCGCGTGTCTGTATGTTACGGATTATTTTCTTGTTAACACGATAACGACCGAAATACTTTACTAATCGAGTCTTTTTTTTCTCTTACGCTTCAGTATAATTAGGAATAGAACCCTTTCAATTTTTACGGTCTGTTTCGATGTGGTTTAATTGTTATTAAATATTAGAAAATTGTGTCGGTGTCGTGGGACACCAGGTAGGAACGAAGTTCGAACTTTCAAAAAACTAATGTAGAAAAAAAACCACCCTCTCCCTCACCCCCACCCTCACCTCTTACCCTCACTCTCACCCGCACCCCACCCTCACTGAAAGAGGGAGAAAGAGAAAGGTATTATACACTACTCGCTTGTGTATACGACTTTCGCGCCTGCGCACGTCTCATTTAACGGTTTTATTCCACCCAATTTTTCTTACGGTTTTACTATCACATATTTTTCAGTTCGGTCGCGCAGCAAAATCCCTATCTCCTCCAAGCCTGCCATAAAGAACTTCGTTCCAATTAAATATTAAATAAACAATTTTAGCACAACGCCATCTAGCGCTATTTAAGCTAACTAATTCTTAATTTTTTTTTGGTTAGATGTTGTTCGAAAAGTTTTTAAAAATTTTAAGTCATTGGTCGAAATTTAAATTAAAACAAAACCATATTTTTTATAATATAATAAAAGCGCGTGAGGCGTGCACTTTTGGATTTTTCAAACTATTTTAATTTTGGCTACGCACGGTGACGCGATTGCCAACAACAAAATTTATTGATCTTCCATTATTATTAAATTTTTCTTCTCAAGTGAGAATTTTCAAGTAGATAATGAATTTTCTTAATTCAAAAATAGTCAATTATTCTTATTGATGGCAGCGTATTCATGTATAGGTTTGTTCAAAGTTCTACTGCAGTAAAATGATGGTAAATTTTACTGCAGTTAAATTATGTGGATTTTGGAAGGTAACAGAAAATACCGCGTTAGTTATCCAATTTCACAAGAATTGTGCACGTTGTCGAAGCTTTTACGTTTAAAACACCACATTTTTTACACAAAAACACCCGAAAATGCACTAGTTTGAAAAATTAATAACGCAGTGGCGACCGCGTCATTCACTGTTCCCCGCCAAAATCCTAAAATGGTCTATGCAAAATAAAGTTATTTTAATTTTTTTTCATTTTGTAGTCGTTAAGCCAAGTTAAAGATCTAATGGGCGGTTTAAAAAATTTCAACAGCAGGTGGCCACAACCTCCTCCATTTATTTATATCAACACGGTAATAATCATCACCTATTAGGTAGGTACATGGGACAAAATACAACTAGCGGAATATGGACGCGGTACGCCGGGTCACGCAAAATAGGTAGATGCATGTCCATGGTCTCATCCCCCTGAGCAACATACCCATGCAGTATTCTCCTAGTAATGTGAAAGAGTAACATTCATTGATTGACGACAAACTTTTGCATTTATAATATTAAGTAGTAAGTACCTAACTTGGTCCGAAATCAGTTAATACATAATTATGACGTAAAATTTGAGCATAAATTAAAAACAAGAAGCGCTCGTGGCCCCACTGACTTAGTGTTCTGTATGTCTGTAAATGATCACTGCGTTAAGCAACATTCGCTATAGGTGGTCCTCGGATGAGTCACCACTTTGTGGAATTTACATTTGCGAGCGTTTCCGTGTTTCGGTAGGCACGTTAAGCCGTGTTGGTACCGGTTGCCAGTAAAATGGCAGTCGTTAAGCCTGGTTGAAGGCCTTATGGGCGGCTTGACAAATTTCAACAGCAGGTCGCCACAGCCTGTCCATTTCAACACGGCAATGGACTCACCACCTGTTACGTGGGACAAAAATGCATACGGTGAAATGTGGGCGTATAGTATGACTCTGCCTACCCCTTCGGAGATAAAGGCGTGAAAATATGTATGTATGTAAATAAAAACAATTTTTTAGATACAATTACGATGGCATGCTCATTCTGATAGCCGAATAAAGTTTATGCTTACACTACAAATATAAAAATATTTTTTGAGGCAGTTGAGGGTTAAGTAGTCGATGGTCGAAGATACTTTTTTATAATAGGTCCTTACACATAAATAAAGTAAAAAAGGTAAGGACGGACGATATTTAATTTTTTTTAAATCATTTTATTATCATCACGTTTATTACAACTAACACTTACCAAAACTTCATGATGAGTCTTGTTACCCCTGTGCACCCACTGTACGTTGAGTGCAGTTAATGAGGATAGATCGCCACAAGGTATTGTAACATTTGTGCCCTTGTCTGCACCTACGTCCCGAATTTCCACTTCCTCGGCAAGAGCCCGTGAAAATGCTAAAAAAATACGATAACTAAATTATGTACTTATTTATTATACCTAATCTATCTCAATTATCTAATACAAATAATGTTTTTCTAGAATGGTTTGTCCTATTAGGCTATTATATTTACCTTCTATTCCAAGGGTGAACACGAACAACAATATACGTTCGAAAAACATTATGCTTAACTACATTTAGACACTAAGAAAATATTATTGAATTACACTTGTTGTTATGTAAAAAATATTTATTTTCAACTATTTAAATTACATTACACATATTTAATTAAACGACGGAAGGCGAAATAATAGGAAACAAATTTCACAACATACGTCTTCACTCCATTGATAAAAGGCATAGACTATTTTTTTTAATCAAAATGACAGAATTCTATGTTGCTATCGCTATTTTGTGGCACAGGCTCACAGCAGCGGGTTCAGTATTGCTACATAGTAAAAAGCGAAATGTGTTAAGCTTGTTCTACACACAACACGATGAAGTAGACGATTATTTACGATATTTATTTACTGTATTTGTGTTTCACGACGTATCATATTGGATACTGCGTATCTGCTAGCGCGCACTGCTGCTGTCGTACGTTTGTCTACCGCACTATTTGTGAAGGGTGTAGGGAGTGCAGGTAATAAAAGTGCGTGCACTGCGGTGAAATATACGCATGGAGATTGACTTTCCTACCGTGCGGTATAAAAAGGCACTTGCGGCCACCGCAAGGTAGTGCGCGCAAGGCCTATAAGTTCCGACTTGCCATGGAGTCCTGTCTGTCGAATTGGAAGTGATAGGTTGAACCGTTAGTAGAACTTGTACTCAAGAAACATTTATTTAAGAGCCGTATTCCAAAACGTTAATCTTAAGAGAAAAACTTAATAGTAGTATTTATGAGGCAAAAACTAGCCTCAAGCGTCGATTGAGTATTGAGAAACGTTCTGGAATACAGCCCTTAATACTCGAGCAGTAATAGGGTTAAATGCCAAAATTACTAGTTCTGAGCATAGAGTAAATAGTTATGTGTTTAGGTTTCAGTCAAGTTTCAAAGAATATACTACACACGCACGAGTGTCCATAACACATCTGATTTTGGCAGTAGTCGTCGGTGGACATCGCTACCGATACCGATACATTCAAGAAAAAATTTCAGTACCAAAGAGTATAATAATATATTAGGGGATTCAGTACTCAAGAGCTCAGGTTGTGACAACTGTCAAGCAAAGACATGTTTTTATCTATGGCTTCCTTAACATAGACAAAAATATAGATTTTCCTCTGATATGATGGCCGCTGTATCGGCAATACAACATCTGCAATGTTTTGTAAATCATTTTCATAAAATGAATAAAGTATTTTTTACTTATATATAGTGATTAGCAGATTGTGCAAAGTGCTGTGATATTTGTAATGGATGCAGAGAACGAATACGAAACAAATAGAGTTCGTGAAGCAATTCAAACGATAGAGACTATTCAGTCCATGATAGACGTTTCAGCTGATAGACTCGAGGGCCTCAGAACACAATGCTCGACAAGCGCCGAGCTGACGCAGCAGGAGATCCGGACCCTGGAGGTAAGGAAGCTACCCGTCACAAGGTAACACATTCAGCGGAAAGAAAGCGATGCCCTTGAAAGTATTATGCCGAGAGGCCGGGATTCAAGGACTTTGCAGCACTCAAGGACTGGGGTAAATAGTTCATTGCCGCAATGATAGTCGTTGAAGTACAAGCGCGCCGCGCCCTTTCTCCTTGGGTGTTTACTTTTTTAAATTAAAAGAACTAACACTTTTGTTAAGTAGTTTATATTTTTTTATTTAAGACCAATGTATGACTAGATATTTAAAGCGATGTCTTCGGATGATAGTATTATATTAGTCGACTAGAAAGAAAAAAAAGACTAATACCACTGGAGAGAGTTGTCTGATCAATATAATTTACTTCCCCACTTCATTAGTTTATAAAATTTGATTTCACAATTGGATCAAACAGTTCATATACACATGAATTCATTAAATAGTAAAAACTTTTATTCATAATGTTCATCTCTTTTAATTCAATTGTATTTGTAAATGTGTAATGTACCTCATTACTAATTCATAATTAAAATTACTTCAGATATGATTTCACTAAATTTAAGTTTGCATTCTGCTCTACTTAGTAGTATATAATACTCTTAAATAATTTCTAATGATAAAGTGATACTTGCTAAATAATAACATTGACTTTTGTCACTTGAAGAGTAACTATGTGTCCAGCCATTCTGTAAGTAACATAAAAGTCATTCTGGAATGTTAATTTTATGTAACTTACAGAACAACTGGACAGCTTAAATATTAATTTATTTTATAATTTTCTATTTTCATGTGTAAATTCATGTTGCGTCTGTTGTTAAGATTAAATATAGTGTTCTATGGCAAATCTATCTTTCTAATGTGTATTGTGAATTTCCTAATAGACAAAAATATCAATCAATGTGTCTTAAATTTTGTGCCTGTCCATTTCAACAAAAATTGTAATTGTGAATAGTGGGCCTCTGTTAGTTGCATGACTGATAAACAATGAAACTTCTTTGTAGGAGTACCTGAAAATGTTACAGAAGGCTTTATCAAAGCTACATTCCTTGTAAGTAACAGATGCTATATTAGATTTCTAAAAGTTTTGGGGTTTCGCATGACATCTCATATAGGAAAACTTCACCATACTGGCGAAGCTGCGGGCACCAGCTATTAAAAAATGTTTTGTGGAATACTGTATAATGACACCTAACATATTTGAAAGTCCTGGGGGCGGAGTCTACTATTGACAAGCAGTAGAATAGAACAAGAATCGCTGTTTTTAGCTGTCAAAATATTAGTAGACTATCAAAAATGCAACTGACTAGCGGCCACTGGCGCGGTACATGCTAGTAAAATTCTATCGGCCTATCTAGAAGTCTATTGAAGTACGATTGTAATAGTAGACAGCAAATACCGTCAAAATTGTGCTAGTGGCTTTCTATTGATCGACAAACTCGATTCTATATCGACACGATTGAAATAGCAGACTCGGCCCCCTGAAACATTGCGATGGCTGTCGATGTTGTCATAAAAATGTTATAGGTTTCTATAACTCCTTCATATTAGCATATCACCAGTTATCTCTGAATTATAACTCACCTATTTTTTATAATAAAGTTTTTCTGATGTGTAAGCTATATTATTGTAAAGTTTTATCAAAATCCATTCAGTAGATTTTGCTTGAAAGAGTAACAATATCCATATTTACAAACATTCGCATTTATAATATTAGTAGGATAATATCATACTATGTTTGTTAGTACATCTTAGTTGAATGTGAATATATTTTCTGACAGTTCAGCATAAATAAGAGTGTTTATAAACAATTAGTATGGGAGTCCATAATGTCACCAAATTACTTTCAATTTGTATCTCTTTATTCTTTGTTAAGACTTCAATATATCTTTATAGCCTTGATCTCTCTGGGTCGCATGTCTCAACCATTTTTATTCAATTGCCATCGAAAGTTACTTATTCCCTGTACTGACTGTAAATCGTGACAGTTTCTGTGACGAAGAGTCGTGACCCACTACCGCAACTGCGGTCGACTACTACTCAATCTTTAAATTTAATATAAGATTTATATCCTATCCTTCACATATTCTCGTATCGCTTCGACCACCAGCCTACCAAGCAACAAGTGTCGGGAATCAAGAGAAACCTAAACGCCGAAAAGTTTGTTTTTGACATAGATTTATTGCCTATTGAGAAAAATTTGTTGCGCTCTAACATCTCTCTCGTCATCTTAATGTATTCCCAGTTCCTTTCACCTTATCTGGATTTAGAGACTGTGGTCCACATTTATGCTGCTAGAATAGCAGCTATCGTTTGCCGCCAGACTTCCGTCATAATAGGAAGCGACTGCCGTCGAGGTTTCAACCTTGTTACAGCGCCTGCGTAGTTTACCCAGTCTAATATATTGTATTGTGTTTCAAACTATTTTTATCTCTTGCAGGGTAAACTAGTGAAACACTTTTCCCAGCAACTGGTGATCAAGGCCAGTTTCCGCGAGGAGTTGCGACGGGAGCTCGTCGATGTGCCCTGCCTTGCGCAGTGGCTCAGAGTCGTAGGACTTACTCCTGACTCCATTGAGGTAAGAATTACAGGGTATTTGTTGATAAAGTCTTGATGAAATTTATAATACTGTACGATTTGACTGTAATTGAACGCATTGACGAGTCATACGTACAGTGGCATAGCATCTAGTTGTCCGCATCCAATTGCTGAAATAACGACTAATAATAATTATAATTATACGGTGCTTTTTTCTACACAACGCCATCTTGCCTAAAATAAGCTAGTAGTGTAGCTAGATAACTGATAAACATACTTATATATTTCTAAATACGTAAATTAAATAAAAATTCCGAAACTCCGAAACAAACATTTGCGGACCATACAAATATTTATTCCTACGCCGCAGAGGCAGTCAAATCAAATCAAAATCAGAGTTATGTGAGAACAGTCGACAAAACTTAGTTTATTCTGACTTTACAGATAGTCAGAATAAACTAAGTTTTGTCGACTGTTCTCACATAACTCCAAAGAACAATGTAAATTAATTATTGTAAGCCATTCATACATTTTAAAAGAGCATCCATGGAGTTTCTTGCCAGATTTTTTCCATGAAGGGCAGGCTGCCCTTGAAACTGGCAACTAGAATTACTCATTTTAATTATTGTCGTGACTGAATAGTCACGGCAATAATTGCCAAAAAATGGTCTACATAAATAAAAATATTTTTGATTTTGATATGCAAGTAAAAGTCGCGAATTTTTTCCAAGACCTGTTTTAGTGTTGTTATTTAACTGTTCTTATACAGATCCCGGCCTAACGTGTTATAATGTAATATTATTAAGACTGAATGCCGTTATTACACCACCCTCCATTGGGTATCCAGGCCGCGAGGTCTACACACCGTGAAACTGAATCGTTAAAAGATATTTTTAAATTAGCTATGCTCGGAGAACATACCGTCTTTGTATCGATATTTATTTTACCTTTCAAAACATGCGAGGATTTTTAAAAACTCTATTACAATAAAATTCGCAAAATGAATTAATATAATATTAGAAACAATTTTGAAAAGCAATTATAACTTTTTCTAAATTTATATTTTAAAGTGGATATGTTTTTAGGCTGGCCTCGTACCAGCATCTTTTTAGTCAACGCACCAGACGTGTTTACCAACTACACCACCGTGACCTGCTCGAAACAGACGAATTAATCCACCTCTTTACGTCTTAAGGCGACGCATCGAGCAGGTGTTAAGCAATTGTATTCAAGATACAAAAAAATAAACAAGCCATGACTATTTGCAATCTCAAAGTCTTATACTGTTTCTCAACTGTCTCGGTTGCGCAGTGGTTATGTATACTAATGCCGTGCTGAAGTCTCGGGTTCGACGCCGCACCATCATTGGGCTTAACGACTACCATTTACTGTCCGCTGGAACAAACTGGTTAAAGAGCCCTCCGAAGCAGGAACTCCCTTCTCAGAAGATAGTGGCTTTTCCTGACCAACAGTAGCGCAAAATGCTTAAAGCAGTAATTGTTAACAGAGCTATGAGTAAGTGGGCTACGAGCTCGTTAGCTTTCACACTTACCAATGTATATTGTCTTTTTATACTTATGAACAATAGGAATCAATAATCAGACTTGCGTCATTTTAATGACTGACTTCGAATAATGTATTAGCTGGTATGAAAGGATGACGTCATAAGTAATTCGTCATGTCACTTCAATTTTCGATTGCTAGGTAACTTGACGGCTTTTTAATACGAACTATTCAATCAATAGTTATGAAATGTTTGGCCATACACAAATGTAAGGGGTGGCAGAAGCATACTATACACCCACCACCCACCAGTTAGCAGTCTATTGCCGTGTTCAAATAGACAGGCGCCGATTATTTTTAAAAAGACAAATTTCAACAACATTTCGCCATGCTGTTAAATTGTTTTCAATCCGGCCCGTGGCCCCGCTAACTCAGTGTTCTGTAAACGATCACTGTGTTAAGCAACTTTCGCTATGGATGGTCCCCGGATGGGTAACCGCTTTGTGGTAATTCCATTTACGAGCATTTCCGTGCTTCGGAAGTCACGTTACGCCGTTCGTCCCGGTTGCCAGTAACATGGCAGTAGTTAAACCAACTTAAAGGCCTCATGGGAGTCTTGAAAATTTTTCTGCGTGTGTCTGAGTAGGTCCGGAGATGATTTTATAGCCGGTGGGGATGACTGTTGAAGTAGAAAACCACACACCAGGACAGCTTCCTAATATTCCCTTAACCCATAGACCCACTCTGAACTGATCGTGCTAATTGTGTGTGCACGTTATACAAAAATCTAACACAGATCGCGAGAACTCTAATCCGGCGCAATAATCTATACTAATATTATAAAGCTGAAGAGTTTGTTTGTTTGTTTGTTTGGTTGAACGCGCTAATCTCAGGAACTACTGGTCGGATATGAAAAAATCTTTTTGGGTTAGATAGCCCATTTATCGAGGAAGGTTATAGGCTATATATCATTACGCTACTACTGGGGAGCAGAGCAGTAGTCATAAATGTCGACAAATCGGGCTAATTTTTATGCATCATTGTAGAATTTATAAGCTACGGGATTATATAGGTGCGACGGGAGGTCGAAATATTTCACGGGCGAAGCTGTGGGGGTTATCTAGTCACAAATATACTGCAGCAATATTGTAATTTTTGCACGAGTTTCTCTCTTCCTCAGGCCGTGGTGTCCCGTGTGACATCCGTCGAGTCCTTACGCGAAAGGTCCGACCACGAAATGCGCGCGCTGCTGTCCACTGCGAGGAATGAAGAGGTGCTACGGCTGTGCCGAGCGATGCACCGACTGCGGACTTATATCGGTGAGAGATAGGCTAACGTTTGTTTATTATTTATTATTGCTTACAATTATTTTTTTATTATTATAATTTTCAAGCGCTCGTGGCCTAGCGGTCTCAGTGTTCTGTAAACGATCACTGAGTTACGCAACTTTCACTATGGCTGGTCCTCGAATGGGTGACCACTTTGTGGCATTTACATTTGCGAGCGTTTCCGTGCTTCGGAAGGCACGTTAAGCCGTTGGTCCCGGTTGCCAGTAAAATGGCAGTCGTTAAGCCTGGTTGAAGGCCTTATGAGCGGCTTGAAAACTTCAACAGCAGGTAGCCACAACTTGCGTCTGTCTATTTCAACACGGCAATGGGCTCACCACCTATTACGTGGGACAGGAATCCACACGGTGAAAAGTGGGCATATAATATGCCTCTGCCACCCCTTCGGGGATAAGGCGTGATGGATATTTATTTATTTTATTTATAATTTTCAATGTAAAATTTTTCAAAGGATTTTTCTTCCATATTTATTAAGATGGTTCTAAAACCAGAGTAATTAGTGTGAGCTTATAGCAAAGCTAACGGTGAGCGCTAACGCGAATGTGTACAGAAGAGATACATCCCCAAATAGTATCTAACTCGGGAATCATTTCTGACTCCATACAAATCCACATTAAAGTTATCAGGCGAAGATACACTGCTTGGCAGGGTTTGGAAAGCAATTAGGAAAATCCCGTAAGAAGTGCTTAACCAATGTTCTGTATTCTGCAGAGGCGCTAGGTCGCGGCGAAGGTAATACCGAGTTGCAGCTGTTCTGGGACTCGTGGGAACGGCATGCTCGAGCTTCGCCTCGTGCTCCTAGGGCTAAGCACAATCACGAACCGCAAACTGTTAACTCGAAGAAAGGTAAGTTGCTCACTAACATATGAAAGAGGACTAATGACCAGAATAGACGAAGAGAAGATACAAAAATGTCAGTCAGTTTTTGCTTTAGATAGTAGACTCGGCCTTCAAGGGGACGACCTGGGGGCCGAGTCTACTATTTATCCCTACTAATATTATAAATGTGAATGTAAGTTTGTTTGATACGCTTTCACGCGAAAACTACTTAACGGATCTTCATGAAACTTTGTACTCATATTCTTTGAGGTATTAGAGGTAATATAGGATACCTTTTTTTTACGAAGTGAGAATAGTAACACTTCACCACACGGGCGAAGCTGCGGGCATCAGCTAGTAATATATAAAAGCAGAATCTAACCAATCAACGCACAGCTGAAACTGCTAGATCTGGAACAATGATTTTCCCCAAATATTTCTTAAGTTTGAAAATGCTATCCCGTATGGAGCGTGTTTTTGTGGAATTATTCAATTGGTTGTGGAGATAGCTGACACACTGGATTAACACCAAGCCTACATTTTATTCTGACATCAGTTCGGAAGTCAGTTTCATTTCGGAAGCAGGTACAGGAAAAATTAACCACGCGGGTTTAACCGCAGTCGCCCCTAGTTTTACAATAAAAAGCCATTCTATATAGATTCCATTGCGATTGATTCAAAACTAGGTACCTAGTGTACAAAATCTATTATAAATATATCTTAATAATATTATAAATGCGAAAGTTTGTATGGATGTTTGTTACTCTTTCACGTAAAAGCTACTGAATAGATTATAATGAAACTTTACAATAATGTAGCTTATACGTAATGTAGCGTCAACTAGTATGTCATAATCTTCACAAGCCGCAGAATAAAACCAGAATCACTTTTTAGATGTCTAAATATTAGTAGACTATCAAAACTGCAAGTAACAAGTGGCCTACGATAACTGTTATTGTATTGTAGGCTTTCTATTGAGATAGTAGACTTGGCCCCCTGGTGTATAAGAATATATAGTCAAGCGTGAGTTGTCTAGACGCTTCAGAACGGTTACTGTTCTGGCTTCTTTGGTATCCAAACTCGAAACTGCAGTCACATGACACCGCGTCACCTAGACTGTGAAATTCTAATTTAATATATTTATTTTAATACTAGCTGACCCCCGCGGCTTCGCCCATGTCATACTTCGAACATCCAGTAAAAGTAAATTAACGACGAGATTAATCCCGTCGTTTATATATTTACATTTACAATACTTTATGTACGAAAATTTACTCGATCTGATGAAATTCATGATTACTGCTCCGCTCTTCTGGATAGTAGTATGTATTTAACATATAGCCTTCCTTGAAAAATGGGCTATACAACTCAAAAAGAATTTCTCAATTCGGACCAGGAGTTCCTGAGATTAGCGCTTCAGTCAAACAAACTCTTTAGCTTCATATATTAGCACTATTTCTGCTCCTTCCCAGGATAAAAAGGAACATGTGTGTTATTCTGTTGTATAGCTATTTTGTAAAGTTTCATTAAAAGTCATTGAGTAATTTTTGCGTTTACCATCTTAAAAATGATCGCATTTATAATATTATTGGTGTAGTGAAGAAAACAGCGCAAGTATTTATTACAGAGTAATTGTTACATTGAGCATACCACAATTTTATACAAATATTAAAACTTTTTCTATAGTGGGTAGGTAGGTACTTAGAAATATGCAAGTTATATCTATTTTACTGCCTCAGTGGCGTAGTGGTAGTGTATGCGACTGCCGCGACTGAGGTCCCGGGTTCGATTCCCGGGTCGGAGAAAATATTTGTTTGAACTACAGATGTTTGTTTCAGAGTTTGGATGTTTTCTATGTATAATATGTATGTATTTAAAAATATATAAGTATGTTTATCAGTCGTCTAGATCCCATAACACGAGCTTATATTAGCTGACTGTGGGCTTTCATAGAAAGAAAAATTTCATAGAAAGTAAGGTTTTCATAGAAAGAAAAATTAGTAAAATTACAAAGGGAACTAGAAAGCTTCATGACGCGGGTGGAGCCGCGGGTAACAGCTAATTTATAATATTAATTAGATAGATTTACTTTGGTTCCAGTGGCGGGCGGTAAGTCCCCCCCCACGCCGGTGGCGGTGTGCAAGCGCAAGCAGAACTCTACCCTGCCTGCCCCCGCGGCGCTCACCAAGTCGCGGTCGCACGAGTCGCAGCTCTCCGTGAGACCTGACGCCTCGGACCTTAGGTATACCTTCTTCTCCTTTATCTTAGTTTATAACCAGTTGTTTCCTAACCCTATCTGGACTTAAACGTTCTGAAAATAAATTATATTTATTTTATTTTATTTCGAAATGAGTATATTAGACGGAGTTTGAGAGTGGCGCCTGTGACTGAAAAAATGAGAGGGAACCATCTGTCTTGGTATGGGCATGTGATGAGATGAAAGTCATGTCACTAAAAGAACCATGAATATGAAAGTTGATGGATGGACAGCTAGAGGAAGGCTAAAGAAAAAATGGATGGACTGTGTAAGGAGTATGAATATGAAAGGAGTGAATGATCAGATTACGAATAACAGGGATGAATGGAAGAAGTAGACATACTGCGCCGACCCCAAGTAAATTGGGACAAGGGCAAGAGGATGATTATTTTGTTTTTTTATAACGTTTAGATTTAGATTTTTTGGTAGTCAGCTGAGTGCACCGGTAACCGTGTACCTTATTCTTGTAAAGGTATACATACTTTTTAACGACGTCAGTATAGGTTCTTCAAAGGAGACATAAGAAGTTTTTGTGAATGTTGCAATACAAATATTCACCCGAGTTGAGCCTCGTATGGGCATTCCCTTAGCCGGGTCGCTCTAAACTAGCCCTCAGGCCTAACCCGCGACTCGGTTTGGAAGAAGGCGGAACACCTCGAAATTTAGTGGGTAGGACGAACCTCAAGGTCCTGGAGTCACACACACCGTTCCTGCTGGCCCTACATTACGAATGACCTGCAATAGGCGTCAAGAAAAAAAATGCAAATATTTAGTAAAGGCCAGGCAATTATTTAGTAATTGCAAATCAACAGCAAAAAGTACAAATCGAAAATTAATGACATGTCTATGGACTAGTATATTCTGATTGGTTGAAATCAATAGGCACTTAGCCAGTATTAACTTAATTGTACTCTACAACGTTCAGACTACACACTTTTTTTACTACCGTCAATCAAGAGTCATCATCTCTGCCTTCCATCCCACGCGTTGCGTATTTAGACGTGCCAAATTTAAAGAAAAATTACACGCGACACTTTTGTAAATAAGTTTGTGCTATATATATATTGTTTCTGCCACCCCTTCGGGGATAAGGCGTGATGGATAAATAAATAAAATATTCATAGAAAACACCCAAACTCCGAAACACAGTTATGGATCTGGATCACACAATATTTGTTCCGACCCGGGAATCGAAACCCAAATCTCACCGCAGCATTATCATACAGTACAACTGGCGCCATCGAGGCAGTCCACACAGGTTTTCAAATGTACAATAGGCGGTCTTATTGCTAAGTGCATTTTTTTACAGACAACCTTTCTTTGGATGGAGAGGTTCAGAGATCAAGTTTTAAATAAGACATCAATTATATGGATATTTTTTTAAAGGCAATTAGTATGCTTATTTTCACATTTTTTTTTATTAAAGTCAAAAAACAACTTCGCGACGGGAATTAAACCGTGATTTTTACCTAACCAGGGCAATGTTCTAGCCACTGAACTACCCGAACCCCACCGAAACAAATTAAAATTCTTCACTATATTTTAATCGTCATTTTAAAGTATGACCAGAGCCATCTATCGAGCTACTCAACAACTCTGATACCAATGAACAACAAGTGTTACAAACATTTTTAAACATTGATGCGATGGACTCCACTCAATCTATGGATATATTTTTAAAGCAATTAGTATGCTAACTTTCACATAAATTTAAGTGTCCTGGTTAGGCAAAGGTCACGGGTTCAATCCCTGTCTCGAACCAAGTTGTCTTTTTACACTTTAATAAAAAAAACTATTATTTATTGAAATTGTTTCAATGTTGCAGCGACAATAGCCAGTCATCGGCAGTGGGTACTGCCGAGTGTACTCCACCTGCGTCTCCACACGACACTGAACCCGAGACCACCCCTCTACACCGACCACTGGCCTACACCTACAACAATAACGTGAGTATGTTGTAACAACAAGAGCTAGGGGGTTGTATGATGTGAAGGGGAATGAACAATTGATAAATAAAATAAATATCGTTGGGACAACTCACACAACGCCATCTGATTTCAAACTAAGCAGAGCTATAATAATAAAAACAATTTTATAATAATTTATTAGGAACATTAGCTATGTAACCAGATAACTGATAAACATACTTATATATTTCTAAATACACACATATCTATATATTATATAAAAATGAATCCCTATTTCCCTTGGCCACGCCATCACGCGTGAACGGCTGGACCGATTTGAAAAATTCTTTTTGTATTGAATAGCCCATTTATTGAGGAAGGTTCTAAGCTATATATCATCACGATACTACACAGGAGAGCGGAGCAGTAATCATAAATGTCAACGATTCGGGGAAACTTTCATACATTTTTGGAAAAGTAATAAGCGACGGTATTAAATGGTTGCCACAGGGTTGGAATCTTGAAATATGTCACGGACGAAGCCGGGCCGGTCAGCTAATTATAGATAAAATATCACCCAGACACAAAATAAAGCATCGTACTCATCACACAATGTTTTTTTCTGGGTGGGAATCGAACTCACGACCTCTTGCTTAGCAGTCGGATACACTCCCACCGCGCCACAGATCTGGAAGGGACCAAGTGCCACGGTATTACCGACCCCAGAAAGGATAAAGATGTTGTAACGTTATTAGGAGTGCTGTTAAAGAATTCCAGATTTCTGTAGTCTTCTTTATCTTAGCGTATTCCCAGTTATTTTTAAACCCATAGACCTGGATTTGCAGCTGAAGATTTGTTTTTATTCGCTACTACTATGTATCTGTAAGGTTTTTGCTACATTTACTGCCGTCTGATACCACAAAGGCGCATGCGGCGTTGCCTCGTCCATTGCTCAGCAGATAAGGTCGTTTAGGCACAAAGTTCTTGATGGGACCTTTTACACTCAAATTTCTATAGTATGTTAGACAACAGACATTTAGTTTGTGTTACGATTGTGTCACCGGAACAATGAGTGCATTTTCATGTGGTCGGTGAGAGTCACTCAGCACTACATGCGGTCCATGGGAGTAAATCTGCACTTTTATGTGATCGGTGGGAGTCACTCGGCACTTTCATGCGATCACTCAGCACTTTCATGTGGTTGGCGGTAGTCACTCAGCACTATCATGCAGTCGGTAGGAGTCACTCAGCAATTTCATGTGGTCGGTGGTAGTCACTCAGCACTTTCATGCGGTTGGTGGAGGGACCGTGTATGGGGTCTCTCAGCACTCGTGTCGCGTGCAGGTGGGCGGCGGGGTGCCCAGGTCGCCGCGCACTCCGACGGTGAGCCGCTGCATGGCGCACGACATCGCGCACCGCTTCACCAAGAAGTTCAACATGATCGCCACCTGCGACTTCTGCGACAAGCAGATGCTCTTCGGCTCCGCGCTCAAGTGCAAGGAGTGCAAGTTCAAGTGTCACAGGTACACACAGGGTGTTTTTTTGTTTACACCACTGAGGTGGCAGACAAGCATACGGCCCACCTGATGGAAAGTGGTCACCGTAGCCTATGGACGTTTTGCTTTCTTACCTTTATTTTTTTGAAGTGAAACTTTTTTATCGCCCTATGAGAGACATTTTATAGCTGTTAAATTGTTCGTAAAGAAGTTTCATTTCTTACCTGTGTACTCTGGTACACACACATATTTTATGTTTTACACCTGGGCCAACATCGTGATGGAAACCAAAGACAATCCTAGACTGCAACTCCTATCAGCCCGGCTCCGATAGCGGTTTTCAAGTTGACGGTCCAGAAATATGCAGTTTCACAAAAGCCTGGCCTCTAGCCGTTGAACCCCGAAGATAACCCAAGGTTTACTGAGGAGCATTCCGCTGCTGCATGTTAGCATCGCACCGGTTCAAAATATTATGCTAACGTGACAAATAAGCATGGAGTACGCTCTGATCAAAAATAGTCCCTGTAGCTTTTGGGCGTTTGCACCAAAGGTTTTACAGTCGCGCTGCTGACCCTATTGCCGTGTTGGATCCGCAAGGGGCAGGTTGATTGATTGATAAAAAGTACAGTATTATGTTTTAAGCGTGACTATAGTATATGTCGGCCTAACAAATATTGTGTAATACCATGTCAAATTACTAATATGGATTATACTAATATGGACAGACGGATAAAATTGTAATATTTACTACGGAATTCCGTAAAAAAAACAAAAGAACTTACCTCTACTATCTACACGCTGTATCCCTGACGGGGTGGTCAGAGAGGACAGATTGTTAGACTTTGCAATCCATGTATCTTTTTTTTGCTTTCTGTAGATTCATTAATCGCTTCAGGAACGTAAAAAATAATAAACTAAAAATATAATAAAATGTAAAAAAACAATAACTGGCATATAATGTTTCAGAGACTGCGAAAGCAAAGTACCACCGTCGTGCGGTCTACCGCCCGAATTTGTAGATGCTTTTAAAGAGAAAATACAAAAAGACGGTAAGATTCAACTTATCTTCTATACTAATATATAAAGCTGAAGAGTTTGGTTGTTTGGTTGAACGCGCTAATCTCGGGAACTTCTGGTCTGAATTGAAAAATTATTTTTCTGCTGGATAGCCCATTTATCGAGGACAGCTATGGGCTATAAATCATCACGCTACTACCCTGGAGAGCAGAGCAGTAATCATAAATGAATGAAATTGGGAGAGGATACGTTCAACAGTGGACTGTGGCTGATTTAATAGATTAACGTCTGCTTCTCCATCTTAATGTATTCCTACAAGCATACATATTGTCACGCCTTTATCCCCGAAGGGGTAGGCAGAGGCATACTATAGATACACCCACATTTTACCTTATGAATTTTTGTCCCACGTAACAGGTGGTGAGCCCATTGCCGTGTTGAAATGGACAGGCGCAGGTTGTGTCGACCTGCTGTTTAAATTTTTCAAGCTGTCCATAAGACCTTCATTGGGTTTTACAACAGCCATGTTACTGGCAACCGCACCGCGACCAACGGATTAACGTGACTTCCGAAGCACGGAAACGCTCGCAAAATTTTAATGCCACAAAGTGGTCACCCATCCAAGGACGAGCCATAGCGAAAGTTGCTTAACGCAGTGATCGTTTGCTAACACTGATTTAGCGGGGCCACGAGCGCTTCATTGTATTCCTAGTTGCTTCCGAACCCTACCTTTGGAGTCTGGGGTTTCCCTTTTATTTTACTGCTAGGAGAAGTTATTCGGCATTGTAGGGGTCGACGATCATCAATCAGAATGGCCGGTCACTATCGATATCAAACATCGAAATCATTATAGAGAGTTGCTTCGTATTTGCTTCTAGTTGCTACTAATCATCATCATCATCAATCAATATTTCAATATCTTACTAATTATAACCGTGAAAGTTTGTAAGAATGGATGTTTGTTACTCTTTCACGCAAAATCTATTGAATGGATTTTGATGAAATTTTACAATAATATAGCTTATACATTAGAATAACACATAGGCTACTTTTTATTCCGAGAACAAGTTCTTTTGGTAAATGGGAACGGGAAAGCTTCTCTACGCGGGTGAAGTCGCGGGCGTTAACTAGTATTTAATAATATTTATATTTATTTGAAAACCCGATTGAATATTATAAGGTATAATAAAGAATGTAAAAAGTACTCGTATACCCAGACGTGTGTGTTATGAAGCGATTGATGAATCTTGAAGAAGCGAAAGAAGTATGCATGGATCGCGAAGTTTTTCGATCCGTCCTCTCTGACTACCCCGTTAGGGATACAGCGTGAAGATAGTATAGTGTGGATAATAAGGAATGTGGTTATGTAGCGACAGTAGGGTACTACGGAGGCTACGTGTCTCCGGTGCCAGGTCGAGGCGGGGGGCTCCTATCGTCCCTATCGAGGCGAAGACATCAACCACCGCCTGCGCATCACGCGGTAAGTTTCACCATTGTGTAATATCTCTGTGTAGTATCTTTTTTTATTTATTTTTTGTAACTATTTTATGGCCTCTTTACTAAGACCTCTTAGCTAGGACGATTTAACCAATGGACGCGTAATGTACTCATTAAAGTATGAAATCACGTTCCACCTACTTTCGTGCAGGGGGGAAACTACACACATATTGTTTTCTTACTCTTGCATGAAGTGTTGTCACTGCCTAACAACCAATTAAAATACAACTGCAAATAGAAAAATGTAGGTATGTAATACGAATTTGACACAATATTATTCGACTAATTGGAGATGGTAACTCTTTGTATAATGTTTATAGAGAATGAAAGTATATTGACTATAGGCCGATTAAGTTGTTGGTATGTTTCGATAAATAGTTATGTGAATGAAATAAAATTTCACTTACGAGTGAAAAGAAACATTAATTGTTCGACCGCTATAACTTTTACACCATTTCACAGCACATTTCGTAATTTTTTCTTTATAAATTCCCCCCAAACATGTACGATAGACTGAGTCCGCGGAACAGCGACTTAGCTAAAAATTCTTAGCAAATGGCAAGCGGGGTATATGCGCAAACGGTAAGATAGCGCGCGTACATTGGTTTAATCGTCCTAGCCTTTTAGCCATATCTTAATTCATATTTCTTCAATCTTTTTTCTTAATATCTAAAATGTCCTAGTCCTCTACGTCTTAGTCAAGGTCAATCTCACCTCAGTATAATGGTGGATTTTAAGCTGAGGTTTTCAGTGGGGTTTGCGCGGCAAAATATAAAATAGCATTTTACTGCATATATATCATTGTCTTTCACTATAGCACGTTAATACAACTTTTATGTCCATGAAACCACCATTCCCGCACATAAAACAAGATAAATGCACTAGTTTTAAAAAAATATATACAGCAAGCGTCCGCACTTGCCGATTTTCCCGCGTAGACGCATCTTTTTTTTTTAATAAATTTAAATATTGAGGGACATTTTTTTTTTACAAAGCGCCGCGCCGTCCAGTTCATAGTAAGCAAATTTATGCTTTTGTTATGGGATCTAGACGACTGATAATCATACTTGTATATTTCTAAATACATACATATTATAAATATACATATAGGAAACACCCAAACTCCGAAAACATTTGTGGATAACATAAATATTTATTCAGTTGAGTTGACAGTGAGAGAAAATTTTATAGCCGTCAAAATAAAATCGTCACGTTTATCGGCTACGCGCCATGTTGTTTTAAATTGAAACTTCTTTATCATAGGTGAAACTTCTTTATTAAAAAAAAATTATAGCTTTAAAAAAATGTAAAGAAGTTTCATTTCTTACCTGTGTACTCTGGTACACTACACATATCTTTTTTTTTTAATTATAGTATTACGTAAAGTAAGGACAGCTCCATAGAAATCTAACCCCCATAGAATGTAAATCTAAACTACTGTTTACCTACCATGTTTTTCTTTCTTTACTGGGGGTAAGATTTCTCTGGAGCTGACTGTACATATATATACTATTACACTGCATTGCGATGCGTCGCCATGCCTAAAATCAGGTTTACCCTCGCCATCATTTCGCATCAAAGTTTAACAAGGCGTGGTGTTCAGGGCCCCGACTCGTCGTCCAACACGTCGTCGTGCAACAGCTCCACGCCGTCGTCGCCCGCGCTCGTGCCCGCGCCGCCCCCCGCCGCCCCCCCACCACCCCCCGCACCCCCACCACCCCGCACACCACCACCCTCCCACCACCAAGCAGCAGTTCCACTTTCCCGGTAAGTTAGTTTCTACTATAGAATAAACTGTTTGTACTGTTGATTTAAATTTAAAATGACGGTTAAAATAGGGTGGAGAATTTCAACTTGATTCGATAAGGTTCGGGTAGTTCAGGTGGCTAGAATATTGCCCTGGTTAGGCGAAGGTCACGGGTTCAATCCCCGTCTCGAATCGAATTGTCTTTTTCCACTTTATTAAAAATTTATAAAATTTTTAGCAAAAATAATTGCATACAAAATTTATCCTGTTGATTGATAGCACTTGGTGGAACTTGCTACACATCTATACTAATATTATAAAGAGAAAAATTTATTATGTAAGTATGTTTGTAACGAATTGGCTCATAAAGTACAGGACCGATTTTAAACATTCTTTCACCATTAGAAAGCTACATTCTTCGTTGGTAACATAGGCTATTATATATCGGATTTTTAAAAAGTTAAGGGTTTCGTTTCGAAATCACGAATAGGAAAACTTCACCACGCGAGCGAAGCTGCGGGCATCAGCTAGTTTTAAATAAATCGCTTGTACTTTTCCACAAAATTTACTTTTTAACCTGACCGGTCAACAGTCAACCTTTGAAAATGCCGTAAGGCGAAACCGGTCAGATTAAAAAGTAAATTTTGTAGAAAAGTAACAATGAAAAAAACATGTTTTATTCAAAATGAATAGAATAAACTTTATTGCACACTATTCTACTAATATTATAAATCCGAAAATTTTTAAGTAAAAATCTACTGAATGAATTTTTATAAAACTTACAATAATATAGCTTACACATCAGAATATAGGCTACTTTTTATCCCGGGAACAAGTTTGATTTGAACGGGAAAACTTCACCACGTGTGCGGAGTCGGATAAGTGGAAAGCCATAGTCTCTGCTTACCTATATGGATGACAGGCGTGATGATATGTAACTTGATAAATTGCAGAAGTGAAGCCTGTAGTATCTAGTCCGAACCACGTTACTGGCACACATATAAGCGTACAGTCCCCGGCGAGACAGCACGAACAGAAGGAAGACTTCAGTGTTAGCGTTAGAAGCGGTAAGTTCATTTTTGTGAGTTATTTTTTACATAAAACCTTCTAGCCAAAATTAAACTAATATATGTATAACATATATAATGTATGTACCATATACAGTGTTATAGGGTCGTAACCTATTACATGGGACAAAAATTCATACATTGAAATGTCTGCTGCGTTATCTGCTTTGGGGGATAAAGGCGTGACAAATCATCATCCCAGCGTATGTCCCTTTTCGTCTCGCGACGCCCGGGGTCCGCTTTCCTACATTTTTTCCTCCGTTTGGTGTGGCAAGGCGTGACTAATAAGGGTGCTATAAGATTTAGACAAGTGATAAACATACTTATATAAAAATATATACATATTGTACATGAAAACATCCAAACTCTTAAAATAAACATAATTTTGCGGAGCAGATATTTGTTTGTGAACGGCAGTCGGGTACATTATGACTGCGGCGCCAAAGCAGAAATTTATAAAATAGCTGAGATACTGTGTCATAGAGTGTTGCTCAGATACTGTGTCGCAGCGATTTAATAAGTCTGGACAGCTGATAGAATCGACAATGGAAAGAATTTTTCATTATCTTTGATCGGTAGGTTTGGTATCCTAGTTCCAAAAAGTTTGCCTCTGGGCTTTTGAAAGCGAAATTTTTGTTCGAAAATGGGACTCCAGGCTCGAAAATCAATTTCAAAATATGCATTTTTAATCCTGTCGTCTTTAACTAAATAATATATCATAGTGCTACTCATATATTATTATTGTACTATGACTAGTGCAAAGATATATTATCATGCTACTACTTAAGGGAGCGCAGCAGTAAACATAAATGTCAATAAATTCAATACAAAGTCGCAAAATAAGTTATTTTGGACATAAATAAGTTAGCTTATACATCAGAATAACACATAGGCTACTTTTTATCCTGGGACCAAGTTCCTGTGGGAAACGGGAACGGGAAAACTTCTATACTCGGGCGAAGCCGCGGGTCCTTTTTTTACACAGAGCCGTCTAGCTCAAATTAAACTAATATAAGCTTGTGTTATGGGATCTATACAACTGAAAAACATACCTATGACTAGTGTAAAGATATATCTAATTACATATATGTACTGTGGGTTTGTAGCTGAGTCGCTGTCTGGTTCCGGCTCGACGGACAGCAGTGGCTGTCAACGCGGAGACTCTCTTGACTTGTCCGGCAAGTCCGACTCGCGGTGGCCCAGGCAGAACAGTGTAAGTACACCCCTACATAAATTTCACTAAACAATTTTGAGACTTTTGGCGCCAACATTAACAATGAAGCACGTTTGTCGTATATTATTTTCCAAAACTAGTGTAAAATATTATACATAAAGAGTTAGGAAATGTCCATTAGTGATGGAAAGTGATACATTTCAATGAAAAGCGTTGTTTTTTGTGTTAGTGCCAAAATTCCACTGCCTTATTGGAGCAAGGACTGAGAACTTGACGTCGACAAAGGACTAGACATGACTAAATACTTGGAAAATATAAATACTGAAGATCTGGTTGTATGTTTGCCTGCCTAAAATGGGCGAAGACAACCAACAACAACTAAACAATTTAGAGGGGATTCTAGGCGGGAAAATGGCAGATACACAACAGACGCTTGCTATATATTATTTTCTAAAACTAGTGCATTTATCTTGTTTTATGTGTAGGAGTGATAGATTCATAAACTTGAAAGTTTTGGTAACGTGCTATAGTGAAAGACAGTGATATATATGCAGTTAAATTCGATTTTCCATCTTATCGCGCAAAATCCAATGAAAACCCCAGTATAGCAACCACTAGTAAGACTGACCTTGACTTAAGACTAGACCAGGACTTAAGACTAGACTGCCTGGGTTTTCTTGAACGTAGTAGTGAAGTATGGGGTTATTTAAAAGGTGTCTCAGAAGGTTTATATAGGGTCGGCGCCTCTGGTGATGCAAACGTCCATAGGCTATGGTGACCACTTTCCATCAGTTGGGGGCCGTACGCTTGTGTGCACCACAGTGGTATAAAAAAAAATAACTTTCACAGTATGATTTGGACAGTGTTTTCGTATGTCATGATATTCCTGACCGACGCCGACGTCTTATAGCCGAATATTGCGTTAAGAAATGATGGTTGCCCTCAGTGGTCTCCTACATATATACATATGCGTAATAACTATTTCGTGACAATAAGAGTAACCAAAAAATATTTAAAATATTTTATTTAAGTCGGGCCCAAATTACCTTTTAATCCGTTAATCAATGAAAATCAGAAACTCTACAGTAATCTATACTAATATTATGAAAAGAAAAGATTTGATTGTTTTTAGCATATAAACTCTGCAAGAAATAAATCAGATTTTAAAAAGTCTATCAACATTATGGAGCCAAGTTATTCAAAAGTAACATGCCTATGCATCATTATGATACTACCGAAGGGTAGCGGAGCAGTAATATCTATTAAATATCAAGAAATTAGAGAAGTTTCCATACATTTACATATAAATATGGGCATATATGGCTAAAACAGGTGCTACGGTGTTCAAATTATGTCACAAGCAAAGCCGGTGCGACACGGCTAGTCATTTATATTAGGTGACACTCGACATTGCAACCCAGCCTGTTATCTCCTTCCAGTACAGTGGTCATGAACACGATAACAGTAGGTACTGCGAGGGCGTGTTTCACGATAACAGTGTCATTACTACTCGCTGTGATAGGGTGCATTCGTTTGAGTATTGTTTGTAAACCGTTGTGTGTACATATTTTTAAAATATTGTAAACTTGGGCCATATCTAGTAAATTCTTAGACTGGGTTGCGCGAGAAATGCAAAGTCGGACTTTATATCAATTCTAAAACTAGTGCATTAATCTTGTTTTATGTGTAAAAATGATGGACTCTGAATATAAAATTTGTGTCAAAGTGCTATAGTGAAAGACAGTGATATATCGCAGTGAAATGCGATTATACAGCTTGCCACGCAAACTACTGAAAGCTTCAGTAACGCGTCCAAACTGTTACTGAGACAAGATTGACTTTGACTTAAGAATTTACTTGACTAAAACATACAAGACGACGATAGATAATAAGAAGACCAAGAAGAAATATTTAATAAATAAGATTTAGAGCAAAGGTCTAAAGTAGCCAAGCCAAAAAAATTAATAAAAAAAATCTTAGATTGGCATGAAGCTGATTTAGAAGTGTTTTTCTATATGTATAGGAAATAATTACTTAATAGTGAAACTCCACCTAACGGTTGATTTAATAACTTGGTCTCGAAGACTGAATAGGTACTTTTTTTTTTAAATTAGGACATTATTGTCAAAACAGCAAACTGTCAAACGCCCTTTGACTATTTGCTCTTTTGACTATATACGCTTTAGAGATTTTGCCCTCTAGAAATTTTTTTGCGATTCGTTTGTCATTGGAAATGACTAAGGTCGTATTCATCGTAAGAGGGCTGGCGACGTCACGACTTGACAAGTAACATCGCTTGTACTACGTGACCCGCATTATTGCACTGTATCAACCCTGTTTATTACTACTGGTTAGGTCGGGAGTGAGACGCTAGGTATGATCTGGCTTTTATACAACTAGGAAAGAGATTCGCGACTAAAGTAAAAAAAAACTCTACTGTTAAAAAACGCATTTGAACAGATTAATTTAGACTTATTGATATAACAATTGGCGGAGTTATCGCTTAAAGCAAACTCTGATAGCTAGCTTTGGATACAGTCTGTAAGGCGCTACCACTTAGTTCTTTCCTATACTTATAGCAATAACTTAAGAAAATGTATTAGTCAGACATGGGCCTTTACCAATCGCGCCTTTGTACGGTCAGGGGTGTGTCACTCCGCAGTTTAGGTATATTCGGGCAAAGCACCGCTCGGAGCGGTTAATGGCAGTGGGCTGCCGCTGCCGCTCGGCTCGCACGACACGAGCGCTCTAAATAAGTCAACTAGGTACAGAAACTTCTCAAGTGACAACCCCGCGCGGACTTCGCAGCTCTGTCATAAAACTCTGGTGCGCAAAGATAACTCAACGTTCGCGCGCAGTTATAAGTTAAAATTTTGCTTGCAGGCGGCGAGTCTAGGTATGTTTTCATACCTAAAACTGACTTTTGTTAGCGAGTGACACTTCTGTACGTAGTACTATTACTTATTCTGTGGTACGGTCTATGTATTGCATTTAGTTCTTCCCGCGTTTAAAGTGTTTTTTCTAAATGAGGATTTTTTAAGTGACTATTATTGTGTTGTGCAAAAATGTCCGTATTCTTTCGTAGACGTCAATTGTTTGAAGAAGTAAGTTCATTGCCTTGTTTCCTTGTCATTTATATAATCGAGCGCGGCTATGGTTTGACTCCTCGATTCCTACAGGGACCCCCTAAAAGTCACGAGTATTATTATATAGTAGTGCTGAGAAAGTACCCTACCATCACACGAAGCTCCAGGCTGATAAGCAGGTGCTATTCTTATTCTCCTGAGTTGCCACAAAAGTGTTCTATAAACGACTAACTGCATTAAGTATAACTGCGTTAAGTATTGTAGGCTTTTGTTAGTCCTGAGATGGGTGACCTTTTTGTGGTATTTCCACTCGTTGGTCTCGGTTACCAGTAATGTGGTGGTCGACATGTCAAATTAAATGCCTAATGGGCTTGCAAAATTGCAGGTCTAAAACTTGACCCTGTCCGTTTCAACATGGCAATAGGCTCACCAACTATTACGTGCGGCAAAAATATCTCTTTTCTTCATTTTTATTGCTAGTTGCTTCTAAGCCCTCCCTGGATCTACTTTTGTTGTATATAGCTATCTGTTGACTTTTGATTTTCGTTATTATTGGAGGCGATTGTTAGACTTCCCGTATGGGCGCCTGACACTAACAAGTAAGTAATGAACCGTATCGTTGAGCAGCTGTCGATGAAGGAGTGGGACATCCCGTACGACGAGCTGCGGCTGTTCGAGGTGATCGGCGCGGGGCGCTTCGGCACGGTGCACCGCGGCAGCTGGCACGGCGCCGTGGCCGTCAAGGTGCTGCACGTGCACTCGCTGGCCGACGACGCCGCGCCGCTCGACACCTTCAAGCACGAGGTACCTACCTACCTAAAGCCAGTGGTCCCTCACAACTCCTTGTAACACGTGTGTAACTGTCAGGTGGCGACGTTCCGCAAGACGCGGCACGAGAACCTGGTGCTGTTCATGGGCGCGTGCATGAAGCCGCCGCGCCTCGCCATCGTGACGTCACTGTGCAAGGGCATGACGCTCTACACGCACCTGCACCTGCGCAAGGACAAGTTCACCGCCAACCGCTCCGTCATCGTCGCGCAGCAGATCTCGCAGGTAAAAAATAGCCCCTTCGAGGACAGCTTCATATTAGGGCATTTCCTCTGCCGATCCTGCGACCAGGTAGGGAAGAAGGCGGGTTTACTGGTAAGGACACCCACACACCGTCCCTAACTAACTACGGCGCATTACCCCAGGTCGAAAAAACACTGTATGACTAGGTGCACTTGCCGTCCCGGGTAAGTCTAAATGGAGCGAGGCGATTTTTTCGAGTTCTTTTGTCGATGTCTATTTGCGATTCGGTGATTATTCCTCCATTGTATGTCCGATTTTTGATTTTATTTTTTCTAAATGGCTAGATGTCATATTAGGGGTCAAATTTGATGAAAAAGTGTTGAATGGTTTGGGAGCAGTTCGAGGACAAAGCGAAAATCCGAATCGGGCAATAACTCACTTCAGGTCAGAGAAATAAAACTTTTGTAAATAAAAGGTGCCCAATTAAGGAAGTCCTAAACTCAAGGCGAGGGAAAGTACTGCTTTATTTTATTTTATTTAAATGTTTAAATAAAAATTACAACAAAATTTTAAAAAATGTTGGACATGATTTATTTAAAAACATGATTGTTTAGTTTTTTTATTACCTTAATGTTTTGAGTTCTTGCCGGTTCTTCTCAGGTGGGCCGCGTTCCGAACCAGTCACTTAAAATATGAACTTAGAATTTATTTATTTTAGAAAATTTTGACAAATTAAAAAAAAAAATTGGACTACAAGATACTTCCAGAATTATTTCGTGTTTTTTTTCGATTTTAAAACAACAGTTAATTTAAAATATCTATCTATCTATCTTCATGCTGTATCCCTTACGGGGTAGTGAGAGAGGACAGACCGCCAGGATTCGCGATCCATGCATACTTCTTTCGCTTCCTGCAGATTCATTAACCGCTTCATACACGCACGTCTGGGTGTCAGAGTACTTTTGACTTTTCCGTTTTTGAGCAACCTGCTCACGAGCTCATCAATTTAAAATATGAGTAACGTTATTCGTTTAGCGTAGGCCCTTATTGGGTAAGCTGACTCTAATTACTGACATAATTTCAAACTGAATATTTTACGAATAATTACTCTGAACTTTGAAATTTATCAAAACTCGTATTTCTAAATATTTATAGTTAGGTATAGCAAACAGCAATCGAACTACTGCCCCGGAGAGTTCTCACACAATACGAAAACATTCCATTACATTCAATATGCATGGTAAGATCCTGCACCGTTGGCAAGAAATCATTGTTTTATTTAAGGATATTGTGTGTTTACAGGGTATGGGGTACCTTCACGCGCGAGGTATCATCCACAAGGACTTGAAGACCAAGAACATATTTCTGGAGAACGGGAAAGTGGTCATCACTGACTTTGGACTGTTTAGCGTCACCAAACTTTGTTTTGGCAACAAGTTAGTATATTTATTTCATTAATTTATTTAGTTTTATATTAAGTAGCGAACACCTGCGCCTTCACCCGCTTGAAATCTTTACATAGTATAAAATGGAATCGCTTACGCTTCCTGTTTGCTGAGATATCTAAAACTACTTTACGAATTTTAATGCAGTTTTCAGCAATAGATAGTGATTTAAGGTTTATACAATATGTTAAGATAATCTTGTCCGATCCGTGAAGGTATTGGTAGGTATCGAGATGTGATTTTATTCGTGTAATCCTTTTTAGAAATTACCCCAAAACATTACCCTGGGTAAAATATTTTAAAAATTAATATAATGCGGTAGTTTACATGGCAACACAGGGAAAGGGCGATTCGGAAATAATGCAAGGTCAAAAGCAGTCAGCTTACAGCTGCCGGCAGTTTCTTGTAATATCACATACACTCGTCGCCGCATGCCAACAAAGGTGTTGTCAGTTTTTGAAAATTTTAAGGATATGGATGGGATGCTATATTTTAAGGAAATTGGACTAATTCTGATTCAAAAACACGCATTTGAAAAAAATATAACTAATTCATACTTATAAATAATATGATGTAGTGATGGAAATTAATGCTATTTTTTGATAATTTCACTAGCGTGCTAATTTTTATCTCTTAGCATGCGACGTACTATTGCTATGCTAATATGAACATCAATGATGTAAACATCAACTTGCTAGGTCCTTCCGTTCCTGAGAAAATTTAATAATTACCAAAAAACGAAAAATTTACCGGGATCGACGTTAATGATGATGATGATGAAAAAAAATTCTACACCGAAAGAGTCTTAATTGATTACACAATATTTTTTAATAAGAACTGAAGATGACCGGGATTAACGTTAGATGATAATGATGATGATTCTATTATTTAGTAGCAAGATATTGAATCTACAAATGAACTGTGAAAAATAAATATTTTTCTAGACGCGTTCGCGGTCTGCTATATATACATGCATATGCCTAACGGTGTCGTGGGTCCAGATATTTATATCATCTAAAAATAAGCGTACCGCTCTAAAAGAAGTTTTCAATTCAATAAAAATAAAAGAAACTTTAGTTCCGTTGTTTTCCTTTCGAGAGATGGAACCCAAAAAATACATTTTGTATTACATTATTTATTCCACAATAAAGTACAATCACACGATTTTACGGTTTATATATTAAAAATAAAAGAATAATACATAAAAACCAAAGTATCTACAACTCGTAAAAAGTACGTACGAATTTCGACCTCTTACTCAACTCAATGGCATTCACAGAATGTCAAAAAATTTATACTAAAATGGAATAAATAACCCCAAACACAAGCATTTAATAGTTAAAAATAATGGGCTAAATATCAACCGTGCACTTTTTCATTCACACACTCCGTATTTCGCAATAGCACAATGACACGATCCATTCATGAATTAGACGTGAAAATTCATTTTAGCAATCGCAGCGACGCATCATTCGCAGCTCGCCTGCCACATGATTTAGTCGTCGCAGCGACGCAGCGTTCACAGCTCGCCTGCGATATGAATTTGTCGTGAATTATAATTATGAGTTTTGGCAATTTAATTTAGCATTCACAACTCGCCACTCAGTAGCGGCGCGAACGTCGATGCGCTTAGTCATGTTTTGGAGGGAGATTGTGGGTTCGTGACGAATTGTCAATTATTGCGTAATCGATGTCTCTTAGCAATAATTAATTTTACCAAGTACTGTTCATTAAATTAATACGAATGGATTCTTAGCAATTAAATATGATTGCTAACGCTAATATTTCCTACACTAATATGATGTTTAATATTTTTTAGGTTATGTTATTGAAGTGCCCCTCTCGGGTCGGACAGGGTTTTCTTAACACATTGTAAATAATATAATACATGTATATTAGTATCGACATTGCATCTGTGCAAAGCCGAGCCGGGTCCTTACACCCGAATAGTGTTGTAAAGTTGATCCATTCCTTCCAGTCTCCGCGGAGACAGCCTGGGAATCCCGGCCGGTTGGTTATGCTACCTGGCTCCGGAACTATGTCGAGCGTTGACTCCACACCACAGCCTCATACTACCATTCTCTAAGGCCACCGATGTCTACGCCTTTGGGTGAGTTTCTTATTTAAAAAAACTGTTTACTTTAGTTACCGCATGAGTAACTGAATACGTTGCGCTTGAAATATTCTCATTCTCATATCAATACATTGCAACAGTGTCGAAATGTCTGATACTCGCGAATAAGTGTGGATGTGGTAAATATCGCAATAAATAAATAAATAAATATCCATCACGCCTTATCCCCGAAGGGGTGGCAGAGGCATATTATATGCCCACTTTTCACCGTGTGGATTCCTGTCCCACGTAATAGGTGGTGAGCCCATTGCCGTGTTGAAATAGACAGACGCAGGCTGTGGCTACCTGCTGTTGAAATTTTTTAAGCCGCCTATAAGGCCTTCAACCAGGCTTAACGACTGCCATTTTACTGGCAACCGGGACCAACGGCTTAACGTGCCTTCCGAAGCACGGAAACGCTCGCAAATTTAAATGCCACAAAGTGGTCACCCATCCGAGGACCAGCCATAGTGAAAGTTGCGTACCTCAGTGATCGTTTACCGAACACTGAGACCGCGGGGCCACGAGTGCTTCCAACTATCGCAAATATCGCAATGATTATGATTCTAGTTCTGTTAACGACCATGATACACACACCGGCAAAATTAGCGGAACATAAAAAAATGCTAAATATTTTGTTCAGTGATGTGTTGAATATTTTGAGAGTTTGTTCAGTGATGAGTGTGAATTCTTTTAAATCAAATTAATGGAGGTCAAAGATTATGGAGACGTGAAGGGGACCGATACAATCAGTTAAATTTTGAAACTACGGTAGCATCCCTATCCGCCGTATGGCGGAGGGTCCACGATGGTTTGGGGGGGGGGGGGATATGTTTGGGAGCTCGCACGGAGTTAGTGGTGTTCGATAGAGGGAGTTTTACTGCTGATCGATACATAAGGGAGGTTCTTGAACAAAACGTGGTACCTTTTGCCCCCTTTATCGGTGACGGCTTTGTTTTGATGCAAGATAGTGCTCGGCCTCATATCGCACTGCGAACTCGCAAATATCTTAATCATGTGAACATCGCAGTAATGGAGTGGCCAGCAAGGTCACCAGACATGAATCCGATTGAACATGTCTGGGACTTACTAAAACGTGGGGTGAAATCCAGAATACCCGCTCCTGTGACTTTGGATGAACTGCGAAATGCCGTATTGGAGGAATGGCAGACACTTTCCCAAGAAACGATAGACAACATCATTCTTAGCATGCCAAGACGAGTAGAAACTTTGATAAGGGCACGTGGAGGAAATACTCGATACTGATTTATCCTTTATTCCAATGAAAAATAAAATGTTTAATTGTTTTTTTAATTTTTTTTTTGTCACCATGAAAATTCAAGAATGTTTATTTTTCCGTAATGTTTATTTTTCGTAATTAAATTGCACCAAACAAAGTACCTTTTAATTTTAAAATATGATACTTATTTATGACAGCGAATGGCGTTTATTGGGTTTTAAAATAAAATTGTTTTGAAAAATATTTAGCATTTTTTTATTTTAATTCTTATATCGTAAAATAATATTACTTCAGGTTCTAGAAATCTTTTGACAAGCTAAAAGCTTTCACACAACAGTTTCATACCTAAACATTGTTTTATGACACCCGTTTGATCAATTATATCACAATTCCAGCACGGTTTGGTATGAGCTGCTGTGCGGCGAATACCCGTTCAAGAGCCAGCCGCCCGAGGCAGTCATCTGGCAAGTGGGCAAGGGGGTGAAGCAGTCACTTGCTAACATGCAAGCGTCTAGAGATATCAAGGTAACTTACTATCATCTTTTACAAATGGGAGTAGAGGTTGTAAGGCGTTCCCCAAGGTACCATATTGGGACCGTGGTTGTTTACGAAAATAAAACGATACTGTTTTTTGTCAGATATGTTATAATATTATTTGTCAAAGATATCGGTACTCGACATCCTTGACAGTTAATTTCGTGCATGACCTGTCAAGTTCTCGAAAAAAAAATGTGGATTTGATGACTTCATTCAGTAAAAGAACATGGAGCCATGGATTTCTGACGTAGGAGCACATCGTGTTGATGATCAAGCTAAGTAGGGATTTAAGGGAAATGCCTTTTTATCTAAGTAAAAGCACGGTGATGAAACGATCTCCCTCTTCTATGAATGCGAGCCTAAGGGCAACCAATGAAACCAACTACAATATAAAACGGAAATCTCTGGGAAGCACCAGGGATTTCAGATAAAACGGACCAAATATATATTACTATGTTGATCAGCTGCCTAAAGCTTCTAGCATATGCTTTAATTATCTTAATTTGAGCTAGATGACGTTGTGTTTAATATTTACAAAATATTATTTGTGTTCCAGGACATCCTGATGCTATGCTGGGGGTACCGTTCACACGAGCGACCCGATTTCCCCTCTTTACTCAGCACTCTACAAAAGTTACCACGGAAGCGACTCGCACGTTCTCCTTCTCACCCGGTACACCTATCACGATCGGCGGATTCCGTCTTCTGAGAAAGAAGAGATAGAGGCCAATTGCGGCCCTTCACCCATCGGCTGGCGACAGTATTAGTATAATATGACGGTTTGAAATACTTAGATCTTTTCTTAAACTTTTGTGAGCGAATGTCTTTAGATTCATTTCGTAGAAGCAAAGTGATTAAATAAGAATGATGACAAATTATCTAAATATTGCTTCATTCCAGCCTATGACGATTTAACCAATGGACTTACAGTTTGGGCCTATACCCCGCTTGCCATCTGCTAAGTATCATTTAACTAGGCCGCTGTTCCGCGGACTCAGTCTATCGTACACGTTTGGAAGGTAATTTATAAAGAAAAAGTGACTAATAGTGCTGTGAAATGGTGTAAAAATTATAGCGGTCGAACAATTAATGTTTCTTTTCACTCTTAAGTAAAATTTTATTTCATTTACATAACTATTATTACCAAAAAATATTAATTATTGAAATATACAAACAACTCAATCGGTCTATATTCAATATACTTTCATTCTCTATAAACATTATACAAATAATTACCATCTCAAATTAGCCTAATAATATTGCGTCAAATTCGTATTGCATACCTATATTTTTCTTTGTGTTGTATTTGCAATTGTATTTTATTGGTTTTTAGACAGTGACAACCCTTCATGCAAGAGTAGCAAAACAATATGTCTGTAGTTTCCCCACTGCACGAAAGTTGGTTGAACGTGATTTCATACCTTATTGAGTACATTACGCATCCATTGGTTAAATCGTCCTAGATTCCAGCTATCTAACTATCAATTTATGGACTTCACTGTCAGTCCATATAGTGTCATTATTATTGATAGCGTCGTCTCGCTATTATACACCAATGCAAATCGCTGTTCCATGGTCCCTCAGACTGGATATTCTATTCGGCATAAAAAACTTTGAATATTTTTAGACATATAGTTGTGACCTTTTTCCTGAAAGGGTAGGCAGATACACACTACCATGCAGGAATAAACAAGACGGCTGTGCTGTTCAAAATTTTCCTGACTTGTCAGGACATACACGAGTCGTCGTTCTTAAATGGAAATACTAATAATGGACATCGATCTTAGAACTGAACGAAGTTTAAGATGCTTAGAATAATGAATGTTTACAGACATACTAAGCAATCAGGGCTATTCAATCCTATAATATTAACGTGGATTGGGAGGTACCCTTCCGGTTTAGTGCAAACTTATTAACTACTTAATGTAAAAACAGTGACAGAAATAAATAAAGTTCTTTTAAATGGATGTGCACAAGCATTGTACTAAGTATGTTTGTTGAAACATTGGCCCACTTGCATGTATGCTGGGGTTAAATAATTAATTAAAGAGTTGTTAACTCGGAATTAAGTAAATAACTTTTTAACCCTAATCATGTCTAGCACCATAGAAAAATATTATAGGGTTAACTAACCCAGATTTTTATGTCACTCTATGGCCCGTATTCCAGAACGTTTCTCAATGCTAAATCAACGCTTGAGGCTAGATTTTGCCTTATAAAATCTACTCTCAAGCGTCGATTGCGTATTGATAAATACGGACCTATGTCATCCAACCAAACATTAATGATTGAACAAAGAATGAAACAGGTTTGTCTATCTATTTTACACTACACTTTGCCACATTAGGCTTTTTCTTACACAAATGAATGTTACATGACAGCCGAGTGCATTTTAATTTTATCGTATTACGATTGCGCGGTGTGTCACTTTGAGGGGTCCGTGTCACGTGCCACTGCATTGTCTGCCGGCTGCTAACCCAAGGTTAGACGAATTAACCCTCAGAAATCGGTGATTTAAAATTTAGCGATTTAACCCTAGGTTTACCCTTAACTCGGGGTGATGCTAGACAAATTAATGATTTATCTCGGGGTTAGTCCATACCTCTGAGTTATACACGTTAACCCAAGATCATGCAAGTGGTCCTAAAGGAACTAAAGATTTCAGATGGCCAATAATTAGATACTTTTCTTAAGAGGACCAATTTGTTAAAGCTTTTCTGTAAAAGTTTTACACATATTGATAAAAGGGGGCAGTTATAATCATAGGATTTATAGCTAGTCCTTGGTAACAATTCAAAGACAAAAATAAAGGGTACCTGGACAGCATAAGGTCTATTCTATAACAATGGAATATAAAACATTGTAAACTATTTAATTTATTTATTGTATATTTAGGTTTTATAATAACGACCAGTATGTGACCAGGATGCGCTACTTTTAGTGTCAATAACCAGTATTTTATGTACGATTTTTAACTAGGGTGGCCAATTGCCGAATATTATTTTTACCATAAATTTTTATACCTTTAATAAAGAGTGGGAATTACCTACAAAAGCACAGCTTCTAGAGAAAATCTATTTTAATTTTTATATCAATTAATTTGAAAAGCAAATAATATTTGTCGGTATTTGAACACCAATCCCCAAATAAATCTGCTCACTAACTAGATTTTTCTTTTTGGAGGTGTATTTTATGTGCTTTTTAAAAGTAATATTCTATGGTAAGCCTGCCTTGCCTGTTTACAATAAGCAGCGTAAAAAAACATTACGGGGTGTTTGATAATTTAGACGTTTATTCGTTCCTACAACTTGACTAAAACTGGTTATTTATGTTAAGAGTAAACATGTTTGGATATGATTTATAAGTCTTTGCAACGAATGGGGAGTATTTTTGTTTCCTTAATTTAAAGTTATTTATTTCACTTTAATAAAGACTACTGTACCGAAATTTTATGGATTAATTTATTCGAAATATTATATTCTTTTTGTAAATATATTGATGAGAAAATTATTATAAATATAAGCTCTAAATTAATAAAATTAGGTATCACGTCAAAGACTAATACATAAACATTAATAAATATAAGTGTAAACATGTTTACAAATATAAAAAGACAACTTTACAATTATAATTGTTACACCCAAATTGTAAACAGTGTTATATAAAATTGTTATATTTTCTGTATAACAAAAATAACGGGTCATCGCTACTTAGTGAATCGATAAATGTAAATAATGTTAATATTGTACGTCTCTTGTAAGTAAAATCTTGATCTCTTAATAACCGATAGAATAAATTATATTTTCGTAATTAAAATTAATTATTAATAAAAATATGAATAGAAAAAGTGAAAAAAAAAAAATAATGGAAAAATGACTGCTTGTTGATAGTTTGTAAATAATTGTACAGTGTTACGATTTTGCTGTGATTGTTATTAAGTGCATTGATCTTTGTAAGACCACTACTGGATGTTTGTGGCTTTTTTTTTACGTAAACAGCTAAACTGGTTCATATTCAGCTCAAAAAATTGCCGAACTCAATTATCGTTTCACCTCAATTGAACGTCTATACAGGCAGACAAAGCATTAAGAATATATTATGGTATTACAAAATAACCGTCGTTAAATCTGATATTTTAGTGTTTTAAACAACAAAAAAAATATCAAAACAATTGAAACAAAAATATATGCTTTGTTGCCGGGTAACTTCTCAAATGACTGGACAGATTTTAACCGACCAGACTAACGTGGATAAATCTGACGATATTGAGACTAATTTCACGCATAAAATAGTCGTTAACGTGACTATAGTGACGTTAACAAGATGAATTAAACTTCTTTTTAATGGCACTATGATTTTAAAAATTCAAGTGTGAATGGTTAAAATAATGACAACCAAAAACATTTCAGTTTTGGTAACTTTACAATATACTTCACCACACCACACAACAAGGAATGTTGATCGCTCTCTCTCGCTCGCAGCTAATCGAGATAAAAGTAATAATAATACGCGTGCCAAGTTTATGTCAAACCGTATGCGAAAGTCACATACGGACCTACCGGTTGTCTGCAATTTATCAAAAAGGGGGGACGCCCCGTGACACGCTTTGTTGTATGAAATATATAGACTAAGGTGTCTCTAGTTGAGAGCGGCGCGAGTGACATTGTTTCTGTGCTCTGTGTATTTGACAAAGACTTTTATAGACAATTCATAGTGACATTTATTGCAAGTTTAGCATCTTCCGTTGTATCGTGTTATATTTGTGTTGTTGACTTTTTGTGTAATTCTGGCTGAGCTAACTTCATATCCAAGGCCACCGGTCATATCCCGAGCCACTGTATGCCTCCTTCGTTACTAGTTCTAGCTACGGGACACATGCAAGTTGCTGCAAAGAGCACAGAAAGCCATAATAAGAATTGAATTGAATCGTGTACAAAGATCAGTGTATTCAATATAAAGTATTCAATCTTAATATTAATATACGAGCTGACATCTTTCATACCTAAGCTATGATGGTATTTTTACAATATTTCATTAAGAAATGTTCTATAGTAGTTCCCTATGTGGTTACGCGCTACGAATTTATTTAATATTTTTTATAGAATACAATGGTTAATTATAATCAAAAGCTCGAAAATTTCATAGTGATTTTAGCGAAATTGGACATTTTTTTTAAGCAATTAAAAATTTTTCAGCAATAGAATTTACAGTCTCTTAGTATGTACCATTGAGTTGAATAAACTACAGAAACAGCAGTTTTTAAAAATAATACTGTTCAGTGAAATAGAAAAAGAGTAAAGTCAATCACAACTCACAATGTACATATTATAGAAGTGATATTTTTATCCGATCGATAATACGGTAAATAATATTCCTTGGACTCATGAAAAAAGCAATAAAAATAACTATTTTATTAGGAATCAAATTAGGCTAAAGCTTAAACAGTAAAATTAATTTGAAAAAAAAAAAAATTAAAGATTCGTTTTTTAAAAAATCAAATTAACATGTCGTCCAATTTTCGTTTAAACCACACAAGACATTTTGTAAATAAAACAATTATAACATTCCTTTAAGTAGGTTGTTGAGGTTTTAAACTTTATAGTTACTATTCAAACTAAGTGCATTATGTTGTATTTTATTAAAAGTTACCACTTTTTATAACATTGCTAAGAGGCTTACTGTTAGTCTAGGCTCATTTGTGTTGTATAATATTAGCTGTGTGCAGCAGGTTTATAATTAAATAGATATTGAAATTATGGAGCAATTTAAAATCCTCCAATAGATAGCTCCATGAAATGGTTTAGTCTTTTCCATAGATATAATCTACTTAAAGCTTTTATTTTTTTAAGATAAGTTCTATCTATATATAAACCTGCTACAACTGCTGTCATAAAAAAAAACAATAATTCGACAAAAAATATCATTTAAAATGAAAAAACATTAGCGCATTATTTTATTATTTACTAAATTATTGTTATGCTGAAATTATTGTTCTGGTCACTTGACTCCTATAATGATAGTTGTACATAATGGCGCAGACATGTCTCCACAGCGTGACGCGACGTTACAACGTGGTATGTAATATACCTGCATATATTTATTAGACATAATAACAGTTGGTTGCGATGGATGTAGTTTTACATTATGTATTGAGATTCAATGATTAGGTTAGTTGCATTTGCCAAAATAAATCTCCCATCACTGTTATTTCCGGTTTTATTTAGCACTTAACCTTTTTGTATAAACTAGTTTAAGGAAAACTGTCATCACGGCAATGGGCTCACCTCACCACCTGTTACGTGGGACAAAAATGCACACGGTGAAATGTGGGCGTTTAATATGCCTCTGCCAACCCATTTGGGGATAAAAACGTGACAATATGTATGTGTGTATGTCATCAGACATCCTACCTGCACCCTGGAACCTGATTGCTATCCAATAAGATGTGAAGTTAAGCTAGAACCTGATAAGTACTCTATATCTGACAAAAGAGCTATTCTTGACCATGCTCTTATATCCTCCAGGATCAAGTTGACATTTATTTTTATACCACTGAGGTGGCAGATGTTATCAAAACTATTACAAACATGAAAAAAAAAATGAGCCTCCTACAAACCTATTAAATATACACGAAAACCCTAATATTGCCATAAACAGTATTTGCTCACACTTGTGAATGTTGGTAGCATTTTAGTGAATAAAATAATGAACTCAGTCAAGCAAAGCAAAACCATTCGAATGTCAACAAGCCCCCATGGTTAATTCATTTATACTGGAAGTGACTGATATACTGAGGAGGAAACAATAATCGTACAATTACGTAGTGACAGTGCAGCGGGATGGGATAAAATCCCAGCAAACATATTAAAAATATGCCGTAGAGTTCTTATTATACCTATTACACATATATGTAACCTATCGATTAAAACAGCTGTTTTTCCCTGAGCTTTCAAAAGAGCTCTCGTCCATCCGATACATAAAGGAGGAGACAGGGACTGTGTTAACAACTATAGGCCTATATCAGTGCTGACAAGTTTGTCAAATATTCTAGAAAAAATTATTAATCTAAGACTAAATAACTATTTAAACAAATACCATATTATAGCCGAAAATCAATATGGCTTCCAAAGAGGAATATCTACCGAAGACGCGGTATTAGACTTAACGCAGTTCGTAGCAAAACAACTTGACAATAAAAACAAATGCATTGGTATATTTCTTGATATGGCGAAAGCTTTTGACACAGTCTCTGTCCCTATCCTACTTGGACTTGAACGTATCGGTATTAGAGGGAAGCAATTGGATATGTTCAGAGACTTATCTAACAAACAGAACGCAACAAGTCGTTATTGGTTCCTACCTCAGTTAAGAGCAAACTGTGACACAATGCAAACATATATACATATGCAGATGACACAGCAATTGTGATATATGGGCGTAGCTGGGAGGATGTAAAGGATAACGCTGAAAACTGTTTGGCAAAAGTAACTCAATGGCTCAATAATAACTTACTTACTCTGAATATACCTAAAACTAATTATCTGACCTTTTCAATGAGGAATAACACCCAACACCCGAAAACTTTCATCTAACAATACATACATGCTCAGGAAAAACACTATGTTGTAGCTGTCAGTCTATATTGCCTTCAAACAACGTAAGGTACCTAGGAGTGATAATACTAAGTGCTTGGCGACTTTTCATTTTGGAATCAATCCTGAGAAGACACCGAACGATATTGCATCCCAGTGGAAGTCGACGCAGCAACAAACCTGTCTGCCTACCCATCCCACATCGCACTACATTCGCAGAGAGGCAGTATTATGTACTAGGCTCATATCTTTACAAACATATTGATAAAATTATAAACATTTCTCATTTGTCTAGATACAATTTGAAAAATACACTCAAAGATTGGCTCATGCAGCTCGATTACCATATTATTTATTATTATTTTCTTGTTGGGGACGCCGGCACCGCCGAGCGAACGATCCGACCGCATCTCTTGCCGCCCACTTCGCTCATCTCCTCCTTGCGGTTTGGATTGGGTATCCCAGCAGTCTTCACGGCGCCCCGTCGAACCTTCTTGTTTCCTTGCAGAAGCTTACTATCTGATCCACCTTCAGATGTTCTATATCTTCTTCTCCTAGTCTGTCGGTGCCCATAATTTCCCATCTTGTTAACGAATACATGGGGCACTCAGCTAGTAGGTGGAAGCTGGTTTCTTCTTCGTCCATGCATTCTGGGCATAATGGGTCATCCATTACTCCTATCACTGTTAGGTGCCAGTTGAGGCGACAGTGTCCTGTGATGATCTCTATGACAAGCCTCATATTTGCTCTCGTAAGTTTGACCAGTCGGCTTGTCCTTTTCGCATCCATTCCTCTGATGAAGATCTTCGACTGTCTCATGCCTATCGAGGAGGTTGGTTTCTACTGTTATGCTTCTGGTAATTACTCCTTTCGTGATCTTATGAGCGATTGGAAGCCATGGCTCCGGTCCGATCACGCATTCGTCAGCCCCTTCCCGGGCTAGTTTGTCCGCTAGCTCATTGCCCGCGACTCCTTCATGTCCGGGGACCCAGGCAACGTAGACTTCAGTTCTTTCCGCCAGCTTTTCGAGTGATTTTTTGCACTCCTTGACTGTTGCTGACATTGTCTCTACTTTATTTAGGGCTTTCAGTGCTGCTTGACTGTCACTGTAGATAGTCACCTTTTTTATGTATGTATGGCGATGTATAGTTTGCGCACACTCTGTGATGGCGCATATTTACGCCTGAAAGACACTTGCGTATTTGCCTAACCTAATTGATCTATTAATCTCGTTACATTTGCGCATTGTATGTGCACTCCGGAGGTTTCCTGCAAAAATCCTTCTTGATTAGGTCATTGTTAGAGAGAATCATTGACAATTTATCTTCGTATTTCTTATTGATACTAGCATGTCCGCCATCTTGAGGATTACCTCTCCATAGGCCCACGCTTTTCAATTTAAACCATTTTATTTTTATATTACCATAACAAAAACAAAAACAAAAACACTGAAGACTTATTAATTTTCATTGCCTAAATGTATGCATCTACGCACAACATATCTAAATATTAAATCACGCTCAAAAAACACACACGCATACACACCCACACCCACACACACACACACACACACGCATACACACAACACACAAAAGCACTTAAATATAAAAACAGAGACATCTAAACCTTTTTTCGAGTATACGTTAACTGTATATTATTTAGGCTGAAAACGCTACGCTCTGAGATACAGGTTTCCACCTAGTTCAGAGAGTAGAGTCCATATTTTGTCAATCTCCGATGCCATCACAATGTGTATAGTAAATAAGTTATGTTTAAGTCAATAATGTGTCTGTGATGAGAAATAAACTATTTATTTATTATTTATGTGAGATGATGACTACCTGATGGATAGTAGTAGGTAGTGGTCACCATAGCCTTAAAATACCTTGCACCTTTGTTCATTAAAATATTCCATAATGTTTGTTTGTGGACTTTTATGTCCACTAAAATCCCCTAAACAGATTTTAATGAGAAATTAATCCTTGCAACCCCAGAGCACCGAACCAGATCCTGCCATTTCACCCTTCAAGTCTATACTTTGTACCTTAAAGGTCAGTTTGGACACTTACAGGTATGGTAGATTCTCATTTTCTAAACAGATTATTATTCAAACTGCACTCTGGGCTTTATATCAACTGTCACAGACTATCAAATCAGCCCCCAGCTAGACATAGGTAGGTCCTCTGCAATCTACGAGTATATCCAGTCCCTCATTGCATCATTAAAGAATTCATCAACTTTCATGTCTGATGATACTATCAAGATGAAGAAACTATTGATTTTATTACCCATAAATTTTGGTTATACATTTCAATATATTAAACTTAGGCTCTTGAAATTAAAACACCATTTTATATTTTTTTTTATTATGTACTAAAAACTAATCATAAAACATGTCCAGCTAGTATGCTAGCAATATTACTACACATGCTCTTGATTTCGTCACTATTAAGATATTCAGAACCTAAAATAGCATTACCTACAGCAATGGTTTCTCTCATAGAATTAGCTTTTATCCAAATTCTACCATTCATACCAGCAGCTAGTTCAAACGGCCATTCATTCTTCAAAGAGTTTAGTAAAGGACATTCTGGATTTAAAATCTTTCTTATTAAATTTAATGAGCATTTAAACACAAACCCGTCTTCTAATACACCAAGACGCCCTTTCTTTCCATGTGAATCCACACAAACAATTTCTGGCTCCATGTCTTTACTGGCGACCAACATTTTTGCGTAAACTATATCACCAATATTCACTTTCGGTCTGTTTTTCTTTGTAGCACCTTCGAAAGAAAGATAAGACAGTGACGCCGAGCAACTACTGCCGACATCAACACGAAATATGTCACCAGCCTTTTGCACTACAACTCCTATAACGCTCTCTCCTCGCGATGGAATGTACCGTTTCTGATAGTTGTCCACCCAATATGTATTCGGTGGTCGTTTCTTCAGAGTCCCTGCTTTTGTTATAAAAATACCATCGACTTCTTTCCGTATACCCGGGCCAAGAATTACTTTACTTTTCTCTCCAACTGTTGCGATCTCTTCACATTGGTCTCCAGGCAGTACGACGTCTCCGACTGCAACTTTCATTTTTATGGATTTCTATAATACGTTGTTATGGACAAATTTTGAATTCGCACCAATAAATGCAATAACTTCAACTTTTAGAGCTTGTGGCATTTGTGGATAGGCTTCCACTAGTCCGCCAATGTCATGTTTCGGACTGTTTCGGTTCGGATTAGGGTTCGGAAGGTAAATGCAATAAATTATACACCTGCTGCATAACCTTTTTTTTTTTTTTTTTGTTTGTTTTGGCGATGTCCGGCTTGGACTTAGCCACGACGCAGTAAAAGGTTAGGAAGCGGTTAATATATAAAAAGGATTACGGAATTTCGGGAAAGGATCAAAATGGTTTGAAACAAGATTCTTAAAGTAATATTTAGATTTTTAAATGATTAACAGTTATAAATAAAGATATGGTTTTATAAATATTAATATCAAGATTATGTAATAGGGATTATACAAGATGGAAGAGGAACATGGAGGGATATTAAGGATTCGAAAAATTCTGTATGGTTAAATAGAGGGCAAGCGAAAAAAATATGGTTTAAGTCGCCTATATCTGAACCACATTCACAAATGTCACTGTTAATAATTCTAAATTTAGCAAGGTGCACTGGAGCACATGTGTGACCCAATCTCATTCTAGTTATTATTGAAGTTGTCGTTTTACCAAATTAGAATTTTGAAAACCAAGGTTTAACAGGTATTGTAGGCTGAATTTGACTGAAATGTTTACCTTTCACTTGGCTGCTAGTGTGCCAGTCTTTTCCCCAGGATTCAAGTAGATCCTTTTTAGAAAGAGACATTAAGTCAGAGCAGTAGTTTTTATACGGGAACAAATCCCCACATGAAACTGCCTCATTAGCAAGTCTATCCGCATAGTCGTTGCCAAAAATACCTTGATGACTAGGTATCCATAAAAACTTTATGTCTAAACCGTTAGATAAACATTTCTGTAACAGATTTCGACATTCAAAAACAACAGTCAAATGCTTTGTTTTAAATGGGAATCGCTGTAGAGCTTGTAAAGCACTTTTGGAGTCTGTGATGATTGCGGTCTTTGAGAGTTTTAATAATAATATGTATTCCAAAGACTTCAGTAATCCGAAGCATTCACCGGTAAATACTGATGTCTCTGGTGGGAGTCTAACTTTCTGGACTATCTTGAACTGGTGGTGATATATTCCTATTCCGACACAATCCAAATTACTATGCTTAGAAGCATCACTGTATATATGATGCCAATCTGGAAATTCGTGATTGAGATAGTAGTTGAAGTTGGAATTAGCATTAATGTCATTTTGAAGATCACAGTTTAGAATAATACAAGGTGAAATAGTTAAGGAATCATAAGATGTAGAAAAAAGGGGGAGACGAGAAGATCTGTGAGTAGGGGATTGTAGAGATAAAAATTTACGAAAGCTGCTAATAAGGCAAGGAACCTTCTTGTGAGACCAGTAACTGGAGGTTTCAATTACGTCTGAGAGTAATTGGAGTTTATGATGTAAGGGATGGTTTGTGATTTGTAAAGATTGAAACACAAATCGGTCACAAAGATATTGTCTACGATGTATCAGTGGAGGTTCAACACATTCAACTTGAAGAGCGTTGATGGGGCTGGATTTCATACAACCTGATATAATTCGAAGAGCTTTATATTGAACACTGTCAAGTTTATTTAGGCCAACTATACCACAGGGTTCTAAAAGAAATGACCCGTAATCTAGAAGACTTCTAATCAAAGCGTTATAAAGAAGTTTTTGGGAAGTTGGATGAGCTCCCCACCAAACACCCGACAAGCATCTCAAGATATTTAAATTACGTTCACATTTTGCAGTAATATGGTAACAATGTTGGAGCCCAGATAATTTAGCGTCTAAAATAATTCCTAAGAACTTTGCATGCTCATAAACTGGAAGTCGTGAGTTTTCATAAAAAACTGATACGGTAGGAGGACACCGCATTCGGGAAAATAATACAACAGAACTTTTGGGCACTGATAGAGTTAGGCCATTAGTATCCAGCCACGTTTTAAGGGAATCAAGAGCTGATGATAACCTATCAGCTGATCTCTCAATCGATTGCCCCGAAGTATAAATGAGTAAATCGTCTGCATATTGTAAGATATTTATGTTGCTTTTCACTAATGTACTTTCTAGGTCATAGGTATATAAATTATAAAGGAGAGGACTTAATACTGATCCCTGTGGTAAACCTCTCGAAGCTATTCTAGTAATTGTGAGGGAGTCCGGAAGGATAACCTTAACACATCTCTCAGACAGAAAATTTATGATAAAATTTTGTAATAATATAGGGACATCCAATTTAAAAAGCTTTTTTTGCAGTATATGTAGCTGGACACTATCGTACGCAGCAGCTATGTCTAGAAAACAGGCCAGAAGTGAGTGATTATTTGAAAAAGCTAGACGAATATCAGTGGTAAATATGGCTACACTGTCTATGGTACTTTTACCCTTTCTAAATCCATACTGACTATTGGATAATAGACCTTTATTTTCAATAAACCATTCTAGTCTATTTTTGACGAGGTGTTCAGCCAGTTTAGCAACCACAGGGGAAAGGGCTATTGGACGGTAAGATGACGCTTCAGCAGAAGGTTTGTTAGATTTACGAATTGGAATCACTTCTTGCACTTTCCAAGCTGTGGGGATGTTGCCTGATAGCACTACAGAATTAATTAAAGATAAATAATAAGAAAGACTAGTATCATCCATGTGAGTGAAAAATGAATAGGGGATATTATCCAAGCCAGGGGTTGAATCTTTAACATAAGTTAGAATGCCTTTTAATTCGTTAAGAGTAAAAGGCTTGTTGAGACTCGAAGACTGCATTTCCAATTTACACTGGGTTTGCAAGGGGCAAGGAGTAATATTAAGAGGAACAAAAGGAGGAATCAGGGAATCCAGAAAATTTTCAACAACAGTTCTGTGTAGAAGTGGAGGGTTTGATTCTTTAAAAGCAGATCTGTAGCGTTTGATATTTTTCCAAACTATAGTTGGATGAACATTAGGGGATACAGAATTACAGAATGTTTGCCAGCTTTCCCATTTCTTTCGCTTAAATAATTTACGGGTGCTAGTTATAATTTCCGAAAGAGAATTAAAATTTTCCATCGAAGAATAATGTTTATAAATATTTTCTGCTGTTTTTCTTTTTTTAATCTGTTCCCGACATTCTGAATCCCACCAAGGAGGAGCGGGGATCTTCGTTACTTTTGTTTGACGTTTACTTGGAAACAATGAATCAGCTGTTTCAATTAAAGCCTTACTAATTAAATTATTACATTCGTCTACATTATTGTCGTTAATGTTTGGAAGTTGTGAAAATCTATTTTTAACCTTTTGTTGAAACGCATCCCAGTTAGCGTTAGATAATTTATGTTTGAGTCGAGGTTGACGTTTTTGTATTTGGATGCCGGAAAAGTTATTAGGAAATGAAATGACAATAGGGAAGTGATCACTACCGTAGGTAGACTCCAAAGTGTACCAGGACAAAGAAGATGCGAGATTGGGAGAACACAGAGTTAAATCCGGTGCGCTAATTAGCTCATTAGGAGTAGTTCGCCGAGTAAGGGAACCATTATTTAGCAAACACATTTCAAAGGTATCTAGCATTTCCAAAACTCGAGCTCCATAGTAGTTAGATTTAGAACTTCCCCAACATCGATGTTGTGCATTAAAGTCACCCATTATCACTAGAGGCTTTGGTAGTGTAGAAAACATATTATTTACTTCATCATAAATCTCAGATGATGGGTGAGGGATGTAAACGGAAACAAAGCATATGTTATTTATTTTTACAGATATTATCGAGAAGCCGGTACCATGTCTAGGTAGCTCTACATGAGAAAAAAGAAGAGAATTTTTCACAAGCAAAGCAACACCACCATAGCCATCACTTCTATCTTCTCTCAAGCAAGAGAAGCCTGAAAGTTTAAAATTATGTTCTGGCTTAAGCCAGGTTTCTTGTATAGCTATTAAAGATGGTTCATATTTATTAATCAAGTAAATTAGTTCACTTTTTCTGCGGCTTATGCTGCAGCAGTTCCATTGCATTAGGGAGAACTGATCCATTATTAATTGTGTTATTTACTTCTGTATCTGATAGTATAGCAGCGTTGGGCGGTAATTTAATCATATTACATTGTTGTAAAGAGTTGATAGGAGTTAAAATTAATTGTTTAATGGGAATTTCAGATAGAGAATCATTATTACAGTTATTGAGAGTGCCAATAGAGGGTAAAGGAATTGTATAATCTTTTGTTAAGTTAGAATGGGCTAATTGATCATATCCATATCTTTCAAATTTTTGAGGTTGCTTCGGTTTTAAGAATACTGTTTTCTTGTACGAGTTATTATGATGAGTATGATCTGGAATATTTTGTATTGACCTATGTTGAGGAGCAGACATGAGAGTATCAGAATAAGGTTTGCTAACAGGAGGGTGTAACTTCAAGGCTTCAGCATAAGAAATACAACTTTTGGCCATTGATTCCTTAATCCCCTTTTGCCTAGAGAATTCAGGACATATTTTATTAGTTGCAAGATGAGAACCTGTACAGAGACAGCACTTAAACTCCTCAACTTTGCATGTCTCTCCTGTATGGCCTAGACCACATTTAAAACATCTTGGAGATGATCTGCATTGGCTGCGAATATGACCATATCGACAACAATTAAAGCATTGTATTGTGGGATAAATGTATAAATCAACAGGAAGTGAGTTATAACACATATAAATACGTTTGGGTAAAACTTGCCCATCAAATGTTAGGACTACAGTTTCTATGGGAACAAACTCTGACTTTTCATTGCTAATGACTTTTCTTTTTAGCCTCCTTATTTTTATAATTTGGCCGCAACCTATGGGAACTGATATATTACTTAGAATATCCTCATCGCTCCAGTCAGTAGGAACACCTCTCACTATACCCATGCGTGTAACATTAACAGAAGGAATAAAAGCTTTGTAATTATTAGATTTTAATGCATCATCATCTACAAAATTGTTAGCACTATCATGTGACGAAAAAGATAAAGAAATACGGTTGCGCCCTATTTTTTTAAGACTGCCATTGACAATGTTCTTGAATGAGTTTTTTTTAAGAAAAAAGCCAAATGCTACAGGATGAATGGAACAGTTTTCATTGGGAGATGAAGGAAGTTTCTGAATATGAACTGCATATGGGGCAGCGTCAGATGAGTTGTAAACATTTCGGCCAATAGGAATACGCGATGAATTCTCGTTAGCATTAGTCTTGGTAGTTTGTGAGGTGACAATTTGTGAGGGTGATGCAGATACAGTGAAAGTGTTTGTTATTGATCTACATTGGCAATCAATCTCGGAATTAGTAGAAGATTTATGGTGATATCTGCGTTTTTTATTGCAGTGCTTGCAAATCTTAGACGAAACCGATGCTCTCTTTCGCTTATGGGACCGAGAGTTGGTCTCGGAGCCATCTGTGTCTATTACCGATCCTTCCGTATCCATTCCTGATCCATCTATAGTAACAGTATTATACACTGAGGGGACAATTGTCCCCCCAGGGTCTTCTGGATCACCCATGTACTACAATATAAATACAAAAAACTTACCTACTATACAGGAACTATACTATTTACAATAATAAATTAATATATTTACACTATTAAACCTATTTGATCCTTAAATTATAGTTGAATAATTAATAAATAATAAAAAACTCAAAAACAGTCGCCCGCCTAGTTTGCCGTTTCCCGCGCTTTTTTCCTGCATAACCTTAATCACTATGTTTTTGTTTATTGCCTTTTTTTATTGTTTCATATTGTGCAGGCTATGGTCAGAGATTATGCTGCCTATGGTGTATTTGGTATTTTTTCATTTTTTATATTAATTTTTTCAGTCTTCGTCTCACTGAAATGCTGTATGCATTTATCATAGTAAAACTACACCTAGTTATCATAGTAAAACTTTACTGTAACTTTCTAGAGACATTGTAATAATGGGTTGAAGAAAACTGTATTTAGATATATCTTAATATCTTCCATCACTAAACAAATTTTTGACACATTCATGTCTAGGGTAATTCACCATTTTTACACATAAAATCATAAAAAGTAGTAGTTTTGGAAAATAGTATCGTTGAAACTATCAAATTATATATAGATACAAATAAAATTAAAAGCATAATCTAAAACTAAATATAAAAAAAACAACTAACTAAACTTAAATACAAACTAAATTAAAACTATAAAACTATTGAAACTATTATCTATTATTATTAATTACTTGAAACTATTGTCTGATTCTATCTGTATATATCCGATGTATGATTACTGCATATTCATATTTACTGCAATCATATTTACTGAGCCTTATTTTACACTACGATGTTCATACATTTGAATACGTGTGTGTGACTTGGTGTGACAGTGTGACTACAATTTTTTAAAATAGTTTGTATCTTTAATAGCAGCTAAAAGGTTTTAGTAGCCAAGCGATAAAATAATAATAAAAGAAATGCGGATGTCATGAATGTCAGTCAGTTATGTGTCAGCTGTCAGACGCACGTGTTTATTCGGAATCGGTCGCAGGCCCTTGTTTACATACAATTTTAACGTTGCCTGATTATTTGGTGATTATGCCAGCTACAGTACAAAATGATGTACTTACGTACAAAGGCAGCAATTTTTTTCGTCAAAGGCTTATGTTATCGACGCTCAGTGGCCGTGCTATTAAGATAGAAGAAATCAGAAGTACACATGATGATCCAGGTCTTCGAGAGTATGAAGTGGGTTTGATTCGTCTTCTGGACAAAGTGACTAATGGTACAAGAGTTGAACTAAGTCAGACTGGTACATCAGTATATTTTCAGCCAGGAATATTAATCGGCGGGCAAGTAACACATAGCTGTAGTACCCAAAGGGGTATAGGTTAGTATGGTTACTTATTATGTCATTAAGTACTAAAGTAGAAGAGTTTCTTAGAACGGGCTAATATTTGAAGTGTTGGACAACCTATTTACCAATTGCTATTATTTAGGGCCAGGTCAAGAGTACCCTTAAACGACGAGCGTGTATGAAAACACTTATGAAAGTAGGAGAAGTGAAAGTTGTATGCCAGGATTGTAGTAAGTGGAAATCCATAGTTTCTGCCTACCCCAATGGTACATAGGCGTGATGATATGTATGTATGTTATTTATAAGCTAGGGCCCTAGCAGATCTCTGAGGCCTGATAATGGTCAGACAAGGCAACAAGGTGGAGCCACATACGGTGTCGGGAAGAGAGTTGGCAGTCACTTGTGACAATGGAAACAAATGCCAAATGAAAAAAATCATCAAAGATGCAATGAGAAGCACCTTTTGACTTCCAATATATAATTAACATAGTTTACGTAAAATAAGTTTTGTACCATGAAGACATCACAGGCTATCTGTGTAAATATGAATTACTAGTGGACGCCAGCGGCTTCGTCCGTGTAGAGAAGTTTTACCTTTCCCATTTCCCCCAGGAACTTGTTACCAGGATAAAAAATAGCCTATGTGTTATTCTGATGTATAAGCTATATTATTGTAAAATTTCATTAAAATCTTTCCAGCAGCAGTCCGAGACTACCAGGACTTTAATTGGTCGTGCTAATTAGTGTCTAGCACATAAGACCTTTTAGCCTTTTTGTTACCAACTCACTAAAAAGGCAACGGGTTCAGAGTTTCTTCCAAATTTAATATCTAAAATAGACACATTTTATTAAATTTATTCCACCCTTTAGACCCACCCCAGTTCCGTGCTTCGGAAGACATGTTAAGCCGTTGGTCTCGGTTGCCAATTAAATGGCAGTCGTTAAGCTAAGTTGGAGGCCCTATGGGCGGCTTAAAAAATTATAACAGCAGGATGCGGCCTGCATGCCATTTCAACACGTCAATGGGCTCACCATCCGTTACGTGGGACAGAAATGCATAACATGAAACATGGGCGTTAAATATGCCTCTGCCTACCCCTTCGGTGATAAAGGCATGACAATATGTATGTATGTATGTATGTATGTTCATTAAAATCTGTTCAGTAGTTTTTACGTGAAAGAGTAACAAACATCCATACAAACTTTCACGTTTATAATATTATTAAGATTATATAATTGTGATTTTTCAGTCAGCTCTAAGCTGTGTACAAGACTAGTATATATATATGACATAAACATCACCACACCATGGAGAATTTACAAAAATAACTAATAATTTTTATCCTACCCTACTTTAGGTTATTACTTAGAAGTTTTACTGGCTCTGGGACCATTCTGCAAGGAGCCCCTGAATGCTGTGTTGACAGGCGTCACGCATAGTGACCTGGACGTGTCTGTGGATAAAATTAAAACAGCTGCTCTGTCTGTTCTGCTTAAATTTATATTGGTTGATGATGGGCTTGAGCTAAAAGTTGTTAGAAGAGGTAAGATATGTTTTTGGTTGCATCTTTTTATTTAAATTACTTTTATTAGCGTTTGAGCCTGTATGTTTGAGAGAGAGAGAAGGACATCCTCAGATTCACATACCTCACTATTGAGTTGCAAAGAGCAGTCAGCCAAAACAAGTACTGCACACCTCTTATATGAATTTCAGTGACTAACTCAATCAGTTAAGGATGAAGGCCTCTACACATCATGTTGGGAGGGTGGTTGGCCAGATGGGTTGGTATAGGTTTTTGTATCAAGATTATAATATGTAATATCAGGCTGGCAGTTTCAACAACTGATAATGCCTGTATCCTGCTAGCGCCCACTAGTTTCTTCCTTGCAGTTTTCTATATGTTGATCTAGTTTCTTATTAAATTGGTTTGTGTTTTGTGCTGAGACACAGCTTCTGGTAGTCTGTTATAATTAAAAAAAACGTGATTGCTAAAGAATGTGAGGGCAAGAGTTAGAAAAACTGATGTGTAACTAAAGGTGGTCTTTGGAAATTTTAATTGTGTTTAGATATGTTACATAAACTAAACACTCGGAACCTTATAGGTCTCTATTTAGACCCCAGTCTCTATACTCTAAATTTATTTCTTTTTGCCATGACCTCAGTAGCACCTGCACCTTAGTGCATCATTTGCTGGTAAGGCTGGCTTGCCCCCATTGTGACTAATGACTTCAGAAAAAAATGTCTATATAATCATAATAAAGGTAGAAGACCATACTAGACTAAAATCTATTTTTTTCAAGGTTTATAGTTACTTTAAAGGGGCAATATGTTTCATTCAGTGGTCTCTGAGTGCCCAACTTACTGATGACATTGGTTTGTATAAGATCTTGCATCAACAAATGTTATATGTAAATATAATTATTTTATCTTTCTCCCCTAGGTGCTGCGCCTTTGGGTGGTGGTGAGGTAGTATTCAAATGTCCAGTGAAGCGTCATTTAAGACCCCTACAGTGGACGAAATGGGGACTTGTCAAGAGGATACGCGGCGTAGTATATGCATTGAGAGTATCTCCCACTATGGCCAATAGAGTTGTGGAAGCTGCGAAAGGGGTGCGTTGTTATTATGTTCCGTTGTCAATATTTACTACCTAACTAACATTGATAAATTTTAAAAGCAATTATTTTGCTATATTTCTCATAAATGTTTTTAATAAAGTGGAAAAAGACAATTCGATTGAAATGACGTCATACTCTTAAAATATGGTGGAGAATTTCAACTTGATTCCATACGGTTCGCGTAGTTCAGGTGGCTAGAACATTGCCCTGGTTAGGCAAAGGTCACAGGTTCAATCCCTGTTTTGAATCGAATTGTCTTTTTCCACTTTATGAAAAACAATTATGAGATACCTAACAAACAATCTTCAAGCTGTATCCCTGACGGGGTAGTCAGAGAGCACAGATTGCCAGGCTTCGCAATCCATGCATACTTCTTTTGCTTATTCAAGATTCATCAATCACTTCATACATGCACGTCTGGGTATCCGAGTACTTTGACCTTTCTGTTTTATATATTACTGTTCTGATTATGTTTTAATCTTAGAATTATTTAATTGTATGATTACATACTGCACTTAATTTAAGACCTGCAACTCATCTTACTATAGAAAGACATATTTATAAATATATTGTTTTTGTACGACAGTGTCGAATAAAAATATAATATTATATTTAAGAAAAGTGTGAGATAGACAAAATATGTACATATGTTGTAGTACCGGCTCTCGTCATGCCCACTCTTTTATGCACAATTTATATATTGTTCAGTTAAACGACTAGCTATTATTTAGAACCTTGTGATTTATCGGGTACTTATATTATGCAGTTTTAGCTCAAATGCACTTTGGATCTATGTAGATGCTTCCATGAATGACATAGATGAAATATACGCGGTGGTATAGGTGTGCACTTTATTAAGTTTATTACCCTCCTGCGGGGGCTTTGTGTGGAACCCCAGCCTTGAAGAGAAGTCAAATTACTCATTAAACCAATACAGTGTTCCGCATCCCTCACCTTCACCGAGTCCCGAGCATAGGTCAGAGGAAAAAAAATGAAAAATCTTTATTCATGTAGGTCACAAAGTAACACTTATGAACGTCAAGATTATTGCTTCTACATTTACTGCCAGATTCGCAAAGCAATAGGTAGAGCCAGAGGAAGAACCTGGCAATAAAACTCATGGCCACTCTTTTCTAACCGCCAGTAATTACATTAGTTTGAGTTACATGATGTTTGGCCAATTATATAAAGGTTAAGGTCACTGGTGACTCAGCATAGGGACTTCTAGAAATCTAGCTCTCCTTTACTGTTGCCGGACGAAGACCTTCGCCGTTGTTTTCCCGTTCCCGTTTCCCACAGGAACTTGTTCCCGGGATAAAAAGTAGCCGATGTGTTATTCTAATGTGTAAGCTATGTCATTGTAAAGTTTTATCAAAATCCTGTTTTGATAATTGTAATGTTTAAAAAAGAAAGCGAAAGAGAAACAAACATACATCCATACATTCTTTCGTATTTATACATACATACATATTGTCACGCCTTTATCCCCGAAGGGGTAGGCAGAGGCATACTATACGCTCACATTTCACCGTAAACACTTTTGTCCCAAGTAACAAGTGGTGAGCCCATTGCCGTGTTGAAATGGACAGGCGCAGGTTGTGGCGACCTGCTGTTGAAATTTTTTTTTCAAGCCGCCTATAAGTCCTTCAACTGGGCTTAACGACTCCCATTTTACTGGCAACCGAAACCAGCGGCTTAACGTGACTTCCGAAGTACGGAAACGCTTGCAAATGTAAATGCCACAAAGTAGTCACCCATCCGAGGACCAGCCATAGTAAAAGTGGCTTAACGCAGTGATCGTTTACAGAACACTCAGTCCGCGGGGCCACGAGCGCTTCGTTTCGTATTTATAATATTACTAAGTAAGATATGATTAGTAAGATTCAATGTTTTATCTACTTGTGACCCCCACAGTTTCGCCCGTGGAATATTTTGACCTCCCGTCCCACCTATTTAATCCCGTAGCTTATAAAATCTACAATGATGCATAAAAAATTGCCCTATTTGTCGACATCTACTGCTCTGCTCCCCAGTGTAGTAGCGTAATGATATATAGCCTATAGCCTTCCTCGATAAATGGCATAACTAACACAAAAAGAATTTTTCAAATCCGACCAGTAGTTCCTGAGATTAGCGCGTTCAACCAAACAAACAAACAAACTATTCAGCTTTATAATAATAATATAGATACCTAACCATCTCTCAGGTAATGCTAAAGTTCCTGCCAGATGTGTACATCAACACAGACCAGTGCCGGGGCTCCAACGCGGGCAAGAGCCCAGGCTTCGGCGTCAGCCTGATCGCAGAGACCAACGAGAAAACATTCTACTGTGCTGAAGCTGTATGGTTGTCTTACATATATTTATTTTACAAATTAACCTGGTATAAGTTTCTGCTGCGTAAATATAACTATATTTTAGAAATACATATGTTACGAGACCACTTATTGTGATCGTTACAAAAAAAAATTGATTTTTGTCATTTCTTTTTTATAAAAATTGCTTTTTGTTCCTGAGGAAATCGATGGGGACACACGGACAGATTGATTGACAGACAAACGGATAATAAAGTGATCTTATAAATAAACTAAACTATAAAAATAAGTTACTTAGTTGGACTTTAATGTAACAATGTCTTCAAGCTGGTGATTTGCAACTATTGTAACTACTTACTACTATTGCAATACTTTCAAAGACAACTGCTTATTCTCGTCAATATTACATGGAGAAACGATAAACGTTTGTTTCATTTTATTTTTCTTCTTACATTTGCTTGCTAATTGCAACGGGAACTCTACTGTTTATACTGTGAACAAATGAGACAGGAAAATTACGTTATATATGAACTCGCTTTTACAAATACATACGTAAGTACCTACATACATATTGTCACGCCTTTATCCTCGAAGGGGATAGGCAGAGCGTGCTATACGCCCACATTTCACCTTATGCATATTTTTTCCCCCGTAGCAGGTGGTGAGCCCATTGCCGTATTGAAATGGACAAGTAATGCGCGCCAAATAAGTATAGCTGACAAGTTCTTTTAACCTATACTTTGTTGATATTGTGTCTATGTAGGTTAGTATAAACAGTTGAGTTTCCGTTGCATATAGCAAACAGATGCCTGATAAAAAAACGTATCGTTTTTCTTGTTATTACACGAAAAACGATAATGACAAGTATAAGCAGTAGAGTCGTCTCTGCAAGTTTTTCACAGTTACAAATCAAGAGCTTGTATTTAAAAGTTAATCCCTATTTACTTGGTGACGCATGAACGGCTTAACCAATTTCACTGATTTCTTTTTTTTGTTTGAAACTGATGGATTTCTTGACCTTACGTCTTAGGGCGACTTAGATTGGGGTGGAGGTTCAACAGTTACTTCCGGCATGGGAAGGAATGCGGGATCGAATCCCGCTAAAGTTCTTAAATTATTTTTCAACATTACATAATGCATAAAATATTGACATTTCACCTAATAATACATTTCATAATGCATATTTCGGTGTAATGTGGGCGTATAGTATGCCTCTGTCTACCCCTTTGGGGATAAAGGTGTGACAATATGTATGTATGTATGTACATAATGCAATAAGAAATACTTTTGGATTGATAAATCTGCAGGAAGCGAAAGAAGTATGCATGGATCGCGAAATCTGGCGAACTGTCCTCTTTTCCCCGTCAGGGATACATCGTAAAGATAGTTTGTTAGAAATACTTTTTATAAGATAATTTCGCCCTTCAGAAATCGGCAGAACCCGGTTCTGGTGAAATAAGTCTACCAGAAGACATCGGACGAGAGTGCGCCCGTCGCTTACTGGACGAGGTGTACCGGGGCGGGGCAGTGGACTCCTCGTTCCAGTGGCTGCTCGCGCTGTGGATGGCGCTGGGCCAGAAGGAGGTCAGCGAGTGTATTGTAAGTGTTCATTATACCATTGCGATTATCTATCTATACCACGACGTAGAGAATAAAAGCGGAGATGACGCAAGGGCAACTGAGTTGTGTGCCACGGTGAGTTGTTACGTCATAGAGTGGGCGGAGCCACGCGCCACAATTTCATGTACATCGTCGCTGTGCTCGGTTGAGTCTGAAATTTATTTGCGCTAAATTCTATAGTTGTTGACGGTTTTCACCATGAAGTGTGCATTCTTGGATGCAAAAACGATTCTGAAACTTATTTTAAACATAGAGACGGTATAACATTTCATTTGTAAATATTTTTACTTACTAAAAACAATTCATAAAATATTTTTCTCGGATCTGTTTCAAAAATGTAAATTAGAGCCATCTATGGGACGATAGATGCCAGTAACTTTTGACATGCACCTTTTGAAGAAAAATAGAAAAAATAATACTCAATGTATACTTTTGTAAATACGCCACATTATAACGCTTGTTCATATTTCTGCCCAAATCGACATTTTTTTTTGTAAATCTGCAGCGTATTTCCATGATATGACGAAATTTTAAATAAGAAAAACACCATCTACCGGTGCATAAACCAACTATTTTATTGATAACAGATTGTACATTATACAAGCGGGAGCGTTATTTGGAGTTTCATAGAAGTACATAATATTTAACTTTATCATCATCCTCTTGCCCTTGTCCCAATTTACTTGGGGTCGGCGCAGTATGTATAAATTCCATACTGCAAAATGTTTTGGCTTGGTTTTTATGGTCGGCCGCCAGCCTGACACAAACCCTCCTTGGGAATGCTAAATCCTTTATAAGTGACTAAACTAGAAATGCATAGGTAAATATTATGAACAGACCCAGAGTAGAGAATGTTCTAGAAAGGTAGTAGTGTTGCGAGTAGACAAACTAAAATGGTCATTGGATCTTCAGTTCTATATGTGTTGCACGATTATGTCGCTAGATGGATATTGGAATTAGGGACGAGTTAAAAACGGAGTTAACCGCCCCTTTTCCCCCCGCGGCCCCATTTCCCACCCGCAGTTTGGCACGCGTTTTACTAAAGAGATATTCGCTTACAACATCTCCGTTCTTTCTGTCCTCCGTGATCTATACTATTAATATTATAAAGCTGAAAAGTTTGTTTGTTTGGTTGAACTCGCTAATCTCAGGAACTACTGGTTGGATTTATAAAATATTTTTGTGTTAGATAGCCCATTTATATGAAGCGCTCGTGGCCCCGCGGTCTCAGTGTTCTGTAAACGATCGCCGAGTTACGCAACTTTCACTATGGCTGGTCCTCGGATGGGTGACCACTTTGTGGCATTTATATTTGCGAGCGTTTCCGTGCTTCAGAAGGCACGTTAAGCTGTTAGTCCCGGTTGCCAGTAAAATGGCAGTCGTTAAGCCTGGTTGAAGGCCTTATGGGCGGCTTGAAAATTTCAACAGCAGGTAGCCACAACCTGCGTCTGTCTATTTCAACACGGCAATGGGCTCACCACCTAATACGTGGGACAGGAATCCACACGGTGAAAAGTGGGCATATAATATGCCTCTGCCACCCCTTCGGGGATGAGGCGTGATGGATATTTATTTTAATTTTATTTATAGCCCATTTATCGAGGAAGGCTATGGGCTATATATTATCACGCTACTTGCCTGGAGACCGGAGCAGTAGTCATAATTTTGGACAAATCGGGCAAATTTTAAAAGCCACTTAATTAAATAGGGAGTTCAAAGTATGTCACGGGCGAAGTCGGGGGGTCGCCTAGTTATAAATATATCTTGTCATGCCTCTCTTTTTATCCCCGAAGAGGTAGACAGAAGCAATTGCCTATATTTCACTGTATGCATTTTAGTCCCACGTAACAGGTGGTGAAACCATTGCCATGTTGAAGTAGACAGACGCAAGTTCAACCGACCAGCTGATGAAATTTTTGTAATGATTTTTCAAAGCTGCCCATAATAACTTTAACTTGGCTTTACGACTGCTATGTTACTGGCAACTGTGACCAACACTTCTACGTGCCTTCCGTAGCACGGAAACGCTCGTAAATGTAAATGCCATATGCTCATCCGAGGATTAGCGATAGCGAAAGTTGCTTAACGCAGTGATCGTTGACAGAACACTGATCTGCTTCGTTCTGAATGGTATATTTTTGAAATTCTGTATGGTATATTTTTGAGAATAAAAAGTGTCTTCGAAGCCACAAAAGAGAAATACCAATAATGTACAAATTTTTAGTTTAGATATCACGTAAGGCATTTTTTCCCGTGGGAAAATATATTTATCATCCCAAATTTCATGTAAGCGAAACCGTATATGATTTCTAGTTGTTGGTGAAATCAACAAATTCCTTATTTCCAGGTGGGTCCCTTATCCGATTACACAATCACCTTCCTACAACACCTCAAAGAGTTTTTCGGCGTGATGTTTAAACTGGACGTGGTCAGGAACGATGATGATGATGTGGATGAAGATTCTGATGAAGAAAGTGTTTCTCCAGCCACTAAGATCAAAATGACCTGCGTCGGTATAGGCTACGTAAATATTAGTAAAAGGACTATGTAAATAAAGTAATTTAAGGAATTTTAGCAGTTTCATTCTTTTTTAAATATCTGTTTAAATAGGACAAAAATATTAAGTAGGTACTTACTAGCGGATGCCTTGTGGTTTTACCGTGGCAGGTATAACTCCTTATGACTGTTAACTTATGTTGTTTTTTTATATTATAAATAAATAACATCAGCTATCTGCCAGAGAAAATCCCGTTAAAATCGTTCGTTCAGAAAATTTAATACAAAGTCCTTGCTGATATAGTGATCCCTTATACGGCCCCCATTAATTATTATTTACGATCCCCTCGGAATGGATCCGACCGGGATTTGCCATGTTCTTCTTCGAAATCCCTTGATTTTACACCTTGCTATCTTTTTCATATCCCAATAGTAACTGTCTTCGTAAGTGCGAAGAAGTAAATCTTCGAATCATGTTTCATTTTAAAACTGACTAAGCTGATCCACATTCAGCTCCTCTAAGTCCAATTAGTTTATTTGAAAGCGTTTGTATATGTATAAAAATCAGGGTTATGGGATTATATCTATTGTTCCACGGGGCCTCCTCTTCAGCTAGGTCGCTGACAAGTGCATCGACACTGAATGCGAACCAGTTCAAGAATACTAGGCCAGGATTTAGGCGGCTATCCTTGGAGCGGTAGAGTTCAGTGAGTCTTAAAGGTGGACGCAAATGTGACAAGGAAACTTGGTGGTGGAACGACACAGTCCAGAAGGAGACTAGGGAGAAGAAAGCCTCTTTCAAAAGTGGCGAGCGTTAGGGTGTCCAGAAGTTTCGCATCGCGAAGCATACAGGGCTGCGAAGCGCGCCACTAAGAGAGCTGTTGCCAGAGCCAAGCCTGACCACTTACAAACTCTTATCGATAAGTTGGCGCGCTCCAAGGTCAAAGCAGTACAGGATATTTCCAAGTGCTGCTGTGTAAAAGATCCAGAAGGCACCCTGTTATGCGAAAACCTCGCCGTAAAGGAGAGATGGATCCTACTTCCACGAGCTGCTAAATAAGCAGCATAAAGAGGTGCAGCTTCCGGACCTCCCTCCGAATCAGGGACTAGTGCCACCGGTAACGCCTGCAGAAGTCGAGATTGCTCTTCGCCGCATGATGAATCGGAAAGCTGTTGGAGCCGATGAAGTCGCCATCGAAGCCTGGAAGGCGATGGGCCCTCGTGGTTTGGGCACCTTAGTAAACCTTTTCAACCGCGTCTTCCTCAGCGGGCAGATCTCAATCCAATGGAGGCTGAGTATTATTACTCCAGTCTTTAAAGGTAAGGCGCCAGTGCTCCTGCACTGGCGCCACTGGCAGGTCTCTAAAACCATAATTATTGGCAGTACGTAATGTCCTACACGCTAAAGATCATCGAGAGGATTATTGATTCCCGGATCCGGCAGGAGTGTACTCTTTCAGAGTAAATCTGGGTTTTTTTTATATATTCATAGTCAATATGGGTTTCGCCCTGGCCATGGGACCAGAGACCCTGTTTTTGCCCTGAAGGTCGTCGCGGAGAAATACAGGACGAAGAACACCCCTCTGCGCTGTCTGTTCCTAGACATGCAGAAGGCCATGTGTTCTTCGAGCCATGATCTGGTGGGCACTGAGGTCGAAAGGGGTTCCAGAGATTTTTATTGACACTATTCGGGACATGTACCGCGACTCCGATTCCGTGGTTCAGACTGCTGTTGGCGCTGCGAAACCCTTCCCCATCACTGTCGGGGTACACCAGGGTTCGTTCCATAATCCGCTTATGTTCAGTGTGTTATTAGACGTATTGTCAGACAGCATCAGGGACTCACATGAGCAGCCTCCATGGTTGCTCATGTAGGCTGACGATATCGCGCTGGCAGACGCGGACAGGGGCAGATTGGGGCAACGTGTGAAGGCGTGGCCGGAGACGATCCCACATCCGTCCGCATAGGCGGTGATTTACCTGGGATCTGTATTTCACACGTCCAGTGACATCTATTGCGATGTCAAGTCATGCATTTCTGCCGTGTGGGTCAAGTGGCGGGAGATGACCATCATCTGTGACCGAAAAAAATCCGATCCAGTTGAAGGGGCAGGTCTCTAAAACCATCATTAGACCTGTCCTTTTACATGGCAGTGAGACGTGGCCAATATTGGAGTGAAATAAGCAGGAGCTGCGTGTCACGTAAATGAATGTGTGGATGTAGGAAGTCAAGCGGATGGACCGCGTAAGGAACTCTCGCATCCGCGGCAGTCTTCGCGGATAAATTGCAAGAGTGTCGCCTTCGTTGGTATGCTCATTTCCTGCGACAACCGCCAGGTTCCGTGAGAAATAAATGTCTGGCCCTGTCAGCCCCGTGCCATGCGTGCCAATGGTCTCACTACAGGGGATGCCGACGACCGTGCGAAGTGGAGGAGAAAAAGTAGGAAGGCGGACCCGGCCGTCGCGAGACGCAACTGGGACAGACGCTCTGATGATGATGATGACACGGGGTCTCCCCTTGAAACTAGACAGAAAAGACCAAAAACATTTGGTGAAGTGTGAGCATGTATTGCACCTCTGCGACCACTTGAAGATACAGGTGTGGTTGTGTATGTACGTACGAATAGGGAATAATATAAAACAATCTCACAATAAAAAAATATTTATTGTCACAATAAACTTACAACTAATTGTAAAATATTAAAGGCACATTCAGAAATGATCTACAACCATTGAAGTGTCGACCACACAGCCAAACGACACAATTTTTTTTGTCAACAACATTTTCTTTCATAATACTTACTATAAAAAAAAACTAGCGCCATAGTCATGCATTTTCGATCAGATATGCTTGTCTAGCACCTTATTGTTATAAAAAAAGTTGTGTATACTTATGTACGCCAGCAAAAATTATACTTCCTAAGTCTAATAACTTTTTATCACGTACACCTATTACAAATATTTCTTTGTAAAAAATGACAAATCAAAAAAAAAGTAACACTTTGAATGTAGTTACGAGTACCTATGAGTTGTCATGAAAACAATTATCAACTCACTTCATTATGCAACCGTGATCGGCTAACTACAGGGTGTTGAATTTTGGTATCGGTGTGCGCGAGTATAGTAAAAATTCACGCTGATATTTTTTTTCACTAACGCGCCAAAATAATATATAACATCAAAAAAAAAAGAAAACACTGAGGTCAGTGTGTCTGTCTGTGTGTCTCTGGCTGGGCAGCCGTTGTTCACAACAACGGGGTGCATTCCGGATCTTACTTGGCCTTCGTACTCGAATACCATCTTAACCTACGAGTATATTATTGGCAGCATTCGTATTAAGATACAAAAGTATCGTATTTTGACTTAGAATTATTAATTACAAAGAATATATAAAATGTTGGACAAATAACTATGTATACCTATTTTAATATTTATTTCGATTCTTTGTCAGCGGCAGATAACGGTTTGCTCTTTGCCGGAAATGTATAAGTTGTAATGCTACTGGCACAATCTTGACATAACAATATTGACAGAAATTATTCCTTTATTTCACCACAAGTGATAGTGTCGGGACCGCCTATTGCGCTTCTGCGCTTCTAGAGGCAAGTTCTTTATGGTTAGTAACAGTTGCAGCGCATGCGCTTCCGTTGCGTTTTCGTTCGTTGAGCTTCCGTTGTCTGTAGCGTTTGGTAAAATATTGATACATACTAAAATTTGCAACATTTTACCGAGTGTTCATGACAATAATTACTAAACTATTTTAATTATAAATATTAAAATAAATTTTGTTCAGTCAACAATACAGGATAATTAATTCACATATTTTATACAAAATTTTGATAAATAGATTAATATTTAATTAAATAAAAAAAGCTATATTGTATAGGTACGTTTGGATGACATGAAAAATGATATTTATTTACATGAAATGACGACTTGAGACTTTAAAATTACTACAAAATTTACATCATATTTTAATAACTAATAAAGTAAAGCAAAAATAATGGGTAAAATGAATTGTATCGACAGAAAAAATATCTAACCTGTTTCGTTGGATAATTTAGAAGTTTAAAAAAAATGATTCTATAAATGAGACCTACTCGTATCATATTAATGGTCCTTCTCATTACAGCCTAGCCCCGCAGACCAGTTACATATTCCACCCACAGGGTCAAAGCTGAGCCCTTTAGGACAGATGTATTCCCATCCCAGAAGAGAACCGTTGTCGATGCGTGCACACGATATGAACTTCTTGCAGGATAATGGGTGCGGGAAGTTGCCTATGTCCAGACACTCGATGTTCCCTATAAATAATAATAAAGTAATGAAAATAAATGATGCGCATTTCAAAATCGTTGCAATGGGATCATACCGAGATTTAAAAAGCAAGACAGACGAGATCATGGCAAACAGAAGGAAAACTAGAAACAAAACCCTATACCTACCCGTCTGACCAGCGGCAGCGTGGTACAGCCAAATAGGTATGGGTATGACAAATATGATTATAAGTCACACCTTTATTCCCGAAGGGGTGGCAGAGGCATTCTACGCCCACATTTCACCGTGTGTATTTCTGTCCCACGTTATAGGTGCTGAGCCCATTGTCGTGTTGAAATAGACAAACGTACGTTGTTTCAACCTACTGTTGAAAATTTTCAAGCCGCCCATGAAGACTTCAAATTGGTTTAACGATTGCATTGTAACTGGTACACGAAACAGTGCATTCCGAAGCACGGAAACGCTTGTAAATGGAATACTACGTAGCGGTCGTACACTAAACCAGCTATAGCCAAAGTTGCTTAACGCAGTGATCGTTTACAGAACACTGAGTTAGCGGAATCACGAGAGTGCTTCAAAATATTTTTGGACATTCTCACACGCCATCTAGCCCAAATTAAACTACTATAAGCTTGTGATATGGGATTTAGACTACTGATAAACAAAATGTATTTCTAAATACATACATATTAACTAACTATCTTCACGCTGTATCCCTGACGGGGTAGTGAGAGAGGACAGATCGCCAGGCTTCGCGATCCATGCATACTTCTTTCGCTTCTTCGAGATTCATCAATCGCTTCATACACGCACGTCTGGGTATCCGAGTACTTTTGACCTTTCCGTTTTTGAGCAATCTGCTCACGTGGTCTTCATATGTAAGTCTCGGCCTACCCTGACTCCTTCTACCCTCTACTTTTGAACAATATATATTCTTCGTCAATCGTTCCTCACTCATTCGTTGGACGTGTCCAAACCAACGGAGCACGCCCTTTTCCAGCTTAACGCTGACACTTTCATTCAAACCTGCCAAATTGCGTATCACTTCGTTACGTATTCGGCCAGCCAAGGTAACGCCGCACAACTTTCGAAGTGATCGCATCTCCACAGCATTCAATTTACTTTCATGCATCTGCTGACATACCCAGGTTTCACTACCGTAAAGCAAAGTTGGCACTAGCACTGCGTTATGAATCGCCAGTCGTGCTTTTTTTCTTTCTTTTTTTTTTCTTTTTTTTTCTTTTTACATATTATACATACAAAATAATGAAACTTTTGCGGATCACACGAATATTTTGTTTCGACCCGGGATTCGAACCCGAGACCTCAGCTTTCCATAAGGCGGGAGTCGCCTTTTTGACGTACCTATAAAATATAATAAAGTGTAACGTAAACGTAAAGTGTAGCTGTTCAGCTAATTGTCAAATAGATTTATAGAGTTATAATAGAAAGAAATATAAATAAGAAGCGCTCGTGGCCCCACGGTCTCAGTGTTCTGTAAACGATCTGAAAACGAACGCAACTTTCACTATGGCTGGTCCTCGGATTGGTGACCACTTTGTGGCATTTACATTTGCGAGCGTTTCCGTGCTTCGCAAGGCACGTTAAGCCGTTGGTCCCGGTTGCCAGTAAAATGGCAGTCGTTAAGCCTGGTTGAAGGCCTTATGGGCGGCTTGAAAATTTCAACAGCAGGTATCCATCCATAACCTGCGTCTGTCTATTTCGGCACGGCAATGGGCTCACCACCTATTACGTGGGACAGGAATCCACACGGTGAAAAGTGGGCATATAATATGCCTCTGCCACCCCTTCGGGGATAAGGCGTGATGGATATTTATTTTTTATTTTAGAAATATAAATAATATACATAGAGTTTTGGTGCATCCTAGTGATGCCTTTGCCTGCAGTCGACGATGTGGCTAGAGGAGAAGTGTGGAGAATAGGAGTGTACTGAAGGGCTGTTTAACTTATTCCCATGTTCTCCTTTTCGATCCTGAACAACTCTTGTGCCACTCTCATAGTGAGGAATATCCGTCTGAACTGAGTGAGTCAAAAGATCGTTTATTAATCGTACATAGAAACTAGGAACGCTCTCACTGGCAGAGCTTCGTGTTTCCCTTCTGTTACTACCGCAGGTCCTTTAATTGGAGTGTCAATTGTTAATATAATTGGGCCGTCAACTTGAGAGCCACTGTCAATGGTCTACTGGACTTTGAGGTGGTCCTCAAGTCACAAGATATCGACTTTCCATCAGGCGGGTGGCGTCAATTTGTTGAGTAAGACTTTATTGTTAAGAAGTACTGTTTATCTTCGCAAGCCCTTTACGAGGCCACTACCAGAACTCCGTCTCATAGATAAATCATCTTATGTTGATTTGAGCTTCAAACATATCGGTAGGAGAAAAGCTGTAAGGATAAAGTAATCTAAAACTTACCACTATCATGCAACACGACTTTCGTTCCTTCCACATACTTCATCGCCACCTTCTCTGCACTGTCATCATAATAGTCGTAACTAGAGATAGGTCTACGGCCCTTCTGTTGCGTCTTAGAGGCCTTTTCGAAGGGTCTCGGAGACGCCCTTCGCGGTTGGACTGAGCTGGTCGGTGATGGCGGGGGTGTAGTCGGCCGCTGCGTAGTCGAGATCTTGCGTTGAAGTTTTTTCCTGATTACTCTTCTGGGAACAGCCGGAACAGGTATTGGAGTTGTGATTGGGGAGAGATATCGGTATTCGTCTGTGAAAGAAAATTAAGTTTAGCATGCTATCTCTAGACAGTTGAGGCAGTTGACCTTGAATATTTAATGTCACTGCGTGCAGAAAATTGCTTATATAAGTCGAGGTTCTCAATTTGGACCTATGCAATTATTTCATATATATCATCACATGTTGTAGCCGCTTTAAGAGCTCCTGTGTCGCTGCATCTAGCCTCGTTCGTTGGTCAGCAGTACACCAGCTTACAAATATGAGATTGATTTCGGCTCCAAAGTTCTTGGTAGCTTATTCATATTCATTTATTGCGCTCCATAAGGTGATTACAGTTGTTATAAAATATATAATTAGGTACATTATGGACCCTGTCAGACAGTTCCTATTTATAGACAATTCACATAAAAAAAGTCATTTTATTTATTTATTATTATTAAGTATTGAATTTTTATTATTAAATCAATTAAATTTATTATAATTATTAAATTTATTATTGAATTTATTATTATTATTGAATTTATGATTATTATTGGATTTATTATTATTCATGTATTTATAATTATTATTGAATTTATTATTATTATTGAAAGTATTTGGTTTTATCATAATATACTTTTTCAATGAGCATGTTTTTTATTTTATTTAAGAATAATTTAGTACCGGCTTCCGTTTTTATAGATTCTGGAAGTTGGTTAAATTTTTTTATGGACATAACGTGTGGGCTGTTGGAGTGTAAGGTCATGCGAGAAGTAGGTAACATCAGGCGGTTCTCGTGCCTAACCAGTCTATCTGTATGTCTGTCACCACGTTTTACCAAGAAGGTTAAATTGATTCGCACGAATTTGCAGATCTCCAAGATATAGATGCACGGTAAGGTAAGTATTTTTAGCCTCTAAAAGAACGATTTGCAACTAACTTCTTGGTTTATATTTATAAGAATCCGAATAAGGTTTTTCTGTAAGATGAAAAGTGAGGGAGCGCCGGTACTATTTCCCCACATAATTATACCATAGCTGAGCCAGGCATGAGCGTAAGCATAACTTACTAATTATGCTTTAGGTTCACAACGGTAGACAAAATCATCGTACCTACATAGTATATTAATTCTTCCATCTTATCCCATTTCATTAAAACTTTACCAGACCATGCAATATCAACACTACAATTACCCAGATCCAAATTTCTAATATTACTATCTACTTACCGTCATAAGTCTTAGTTACAGGTGATTCCAGCAAATATTCCCTTGTGAATTGCGAAGGTTCTTGACGAGCTCTTGTATACCCTACAGTCGAATATCCAGCATCATTCAACGGTAACAACTTCTCATTTCTAAATCTATTTGTTCCTCTTTGGACAAAAGCGTACCCAGAAGTCACAGCCGCTTCAGTAGCTCTAGCAGTAAAGGCGCTTGGAATTCTTTGATAATTAGCTGCTAAAGTAGCTGTTTTTCTTTCAAAGTCTTGTCTAGAAGTCTGTAGAGGACTCAAAGTAGTTGAGACTCTACTTCTAGACAGTTCTTCCAAAACAGTATCATCAGGTGAAACTCTATTAGTGTATGTAGTAGAAAAGTTAGGTACAAAGGAAGGCGAATTTCTCGACACGTATTTAGTGGAAGTTTCAGGGTAAGTGCTACTACGAATATAATTATTAGTTACAGATTCAGACTGATAGTCTGACTTTGGTAGATAGCCTAGGAGAGTAGAATCTAAATCACCCCCATTGGTATACAAGTTACCATTAGCAGTAGTGAAGGGTTGACTAGTTGCAGTATTTGTTTCACTGTTGGTTGCTGGTGACTTCGTGTAAATGATCTTAGGAGAATCGAACTCAGAATAACCACTGAAATCTTGAGTAGTCCCAGTATTAGGGAAATTGGTTAATTTTGGAACATCGTAAGTGGAAATCTTTGGAGAATCAATATCAACTGCGTACGAACCACTTGCTGTGGTTTGAATATAATCTGTAGGTTTATAAACTGGTGTCGTTACAGTGGAACCATCGTAGTCGTATCTCGTAGTATCAGAAACTTTTGTTGGTTCAAAATCTATTTGGGTTTGCTCATTTCTTGCAGTGCTTTGATTATCACCATATACTGGAGTTCTATCCTCTTTGGATTCTCGACTATTATGCGTGTATCCGTCTGTAGTTTGAGCTATTTTGGTCGTTTTGATGTCATCATCCGTGTCAGTTACGACTGGTACAGGCGCTGTAATGAGTTGGTGAGCAGCAATTGCCAAGGCAGTTTCGGGACTAATATCTGGAATGAGATTAGTAGTTTGGAAAGAGTTAGTCAGGTAACGTGCCAGTTAAAGTTTTACACATAAATTTTGAAAATATACGACCGTAGCCTTTTAAAATGTAATCTACATGCAACACTCGACCCACAAACTGTAAGAAGTTAAGGTGCTAAAATTGTAATGGTGCTGTTTTAAGATAGACAAAATAAAGAAATGAGATGGACGAAAGGTTGCAGAACCTGATGTAGAAAATCATAAAACAGTATTTAAATTAGGTGTAAGTCTAGGAGACCAGAATCCTCTAGAATTAGACGAAAACATTAACTCATAGCAACTAGTGCTGAATTCAGCTAGTTTTCATTTTCAATTTATGGATTGTAGCTTTACGGGACGAATTTACTTCAGGATAATCTTTCAAAGAATTCTATTTGTAATGTCAATGAAAACTACTATTTTAGATTATACTGCTTGTTCTTTTTTAAATATTTCGTAAGTTACTTTGGTATGCTTGCTACACAATGACTATATGCAATCTACAGAGAACTCTGTTATCATCGGAGAAAACATCAATAAGGTACAATATGTCGAAATTAAAAAGTAGGTAATACGAGTATGCAACTTTGAAAGAACAGAAACTATTAAAGAGAAGAGAAGAATCTGAAAACCGTCAAAAGATGATACATCCGTTACGCTATCTAATTAATAGTTGGGAAATCGATGTTTTGAGAGGAAAATGTTATTTTTTCCACTTATGACCACCCTGAGATTCTAATAAGGCCATTCATCAATATATTAGCCATACTACATTTATATCTTAATATATCTCATATCATACCTTCAACTGTAGTCTGTCCTTCTGCGCTAGTTTCCTCTTGGCTCTTCTTCACCAAATCTTCCAGCTGCATCTGCTGGATACTGGCACTGTACTTCTTACTCTGCCTCTTGCTTTCTTCCTCGTTCGTTGCTGAAGGGTTCTGGTCGCTTGTTGTATCTTTTAAAATGAGTGGACGGCGTTGTGACTTGAAAGATGATTTTGGTTGTCTTGATTCGAGACTTGGATCTTCGATTGCATCTGTCGGATTACACCATGTTTGTAAAAGCTAAAGAATTGATTGCTGTAATTTACGAATTAACAACAGGTCGTAAAACTGTATTTTTTTGTACTTATAGCTTTTATAATTCATAGAATAAAACTTTAAATATTTATTAAAATGCTATTTGATTTATATATAGCAAATCCTAAAACGATGGATATAGAACGCCTCATATGACTAAAAGCAATGTCTACTCGGCAACGTAGGATTGAAAATAAGATTATGGGAGTACTTAGAGGTAATTTCATCTTTTTACAAAACCTTATTAGCATATATTTAGAACTTTATTAGGTAGAGAAACGTATTTTTAAATATATGCCCTTTTGAAAACACAATGTATGGATTGGTATTCATATGGTTACTAGCGAACAAGGCATATGGATAGTTCTGAATCTTGGACTAAATCCTTATTATAGCGCCATTTTTGAATCTATTTTTATCTATGAAAAAGCCTTTTTAAACTTACCAGTATCACCAATATCTTGTAGAGACTCTTCATCTTCGTCTAATTTAGTTGTTGGTTGAGTTGTTGCTACACTCGTTGTTGTTTCTGGTGTTGTTGATGTGGTCGATTGGCGACGGCGACTTATGACGCGGTTTGTACGGAGAGTTGTTGAAGAAACGGTTGAAGTCGAGGCTGATACCGGTACTGTTGAGGCTGCAGGAGAGTTCAAAGTTTGACATATTGTTTTGACATATCCATTAAATGGGATGAAATATAAATTATCTATAATGTAGAGATTACTAACGTTAACTTTTTGTACCACGTAACAGGTGGGTGAACCCATTGCAGTGATTCATCTATTGACCATAATTAGCTGTGCACAGAACTTTTCATTGAAACACAATACACACATCACCTCTCAAGGTATCCTGTCAGCTCATCTCGCTTCTATACAAGCATAATCTGGAAGTGGACTATTGTTCTGTGGCGAGACCTTGAAATTAGTGGACATTGTCCGGCATAACAATACATCATTAGAAGCTGCAATCGTTGTATTATGTATAGATCATCTGAAGAACTTAAACACCTGACTAAAAGCTTTTTGTGTTGTTACCATTGTGTGTTGGTTTGTCCTACCACATCGCAGTTCTTACTTTCCCACTATTATTAATGCGAAAGTAACTTTGTCTGTCTGTTACGCTTTCACACCTGAACCACAGAACCGCTTTTGATGAAATTTGGTACCGAGATAGACTAGAGAGTGAAAAATGGGCTTTTAATCGTAAATAAAGACTATGGGATAAAATAAGGCGAGATATTTATTTTTATAGAAATTTATTATTGTCTAACTTTAATTTTTTTTTATATTACTGTGTTGGGAAACAAGCATACAGCCCACCTAAGGAAAGTGGTCACCGTAGCCTATGAACGTTTGCAACACCAGAGGTGCAGCATTCGCGCTGCCGACCCTTAAGAACCTTCTAAGACCCCTTTTGAAGTGCTCCATTATAGAGACGTTTGGAAAAACCCAGGTAGGGAGTTCATACCACAATCTAAGCATACGCAGAAGAAAGCCCATATCGGACCTTATCGTGTGCGAGCGCTCCAGACGCAAAGTGTGAGGGTGAATACTTCTGTCTATGGCAGGAAATCAGCCGTTTATTATTTTATAGATTATAGAATATTATTAAAATAAGCCGATTTTGGCGTAGAAAGCTGCACAACGTATGCCCACAACGACGGCATATAGATAGTCGCGAGATTGTTTCATTATTTTAATAAGCTCCCCGTAATTATTCTAAAGGATTAAGATTGTTTTTCTTATTCTCACGGAAAACCCGAATATTACGCGGGAGTATCAGTAGTGTTCTAGTAAATACATAACTCTTGTAACAGCGCTCGTGGCCCCGCCTGACTCAGTGTTCTGTAAACGATCACTGCGTTAAGCAACATTCATTCAGCTGTAGGTGGTTATTGGATGGGTGACCAGTTTGTGGAATTAACATTTGCAAGTGTTTCGGAAGCCGCGTTAAGCCGTTGGTACCGGTTACCAGTTAAATGGTAGTCGTTACGCCTGGTTGAAAGCCTTATGGGCGGTATGAAAAATTTCAACAGCAGATCGCCACAGCCTGCGCCTGTCCGTTTCAACACGGCAATGGGCTCACCACCTGATACGTGGGATAAAAAAATGCATACCCTTAAATGTGGGCGTATTGTATGTCTCTGCCTACCCCTTCGGGGATAAAGGCGTGACAATATGTTATGTTGTAACAGTTATTAGTTGGCACGTACAAGCAATTATTGGTTGCGGGCTATCGATTACATACAGTGTGCTACCGGAACGATACCGTGACTATCGATAGCCCGAGACTGTGTCATCGCGTGCACAGTTATTTGCGGCTATAAATTGAAATATCTCTATTGAATCGGGTCAGTAGGAAACTGTTATAGACGTTAAGGTTTATCGAGACATCGGTTTATTCTCGACTAGCTGAGCCTCATGGCTTTGCTCTTGACGTAAATCGAACCCTGTGGCTTCCGTTTTCCTCGTCGTTTATTAATTTTATACAATACTGTATGCATTAGAGTGGGTGACAAAACGGACCTCTGCGGCACGCCAGCATTTAACTGCAAGTAGTCGGAGGCCTGACCGTCGCTTTGGACTCGAATACGGCGCTCATGCAGAAAGATGGCGAGCTATGTGCATAGTTGAGGTGGCAGGCCATATGCCGGAAGCTTGGAAAGGTGTGATGCATGCCAGATTCTATCGAAAGCCTAACAAAATAAAATAAATAACAACATATAACCGTATAGGTCAACGGTTAGCTTATTGAAGACTACAATAGAATGACATTTGCAGTGTTGCTACACTACAAACTATACCAACACACAAAAATAACGATGCTATATTTACAGCATTGCACATGTTCAATATAGGAAATTGAACACTATGAAAATTTACCCGATTTGTTGACGTTTATGATAAGTGTAGGTAGTCTATAGCCTTCCTTCCTTGTTATCATATCAATATCATTTATATGGGCTATCCAAAACAAAAATTTTGATTTTTCAATACTAACTTATATGATTCCTGAGATTTGCGCATTCAATCAAACACAAATAAACTCTTGAGCTTAATATTATTTGTATAGATACGCGTTTAAATTTCATCGGCTATATTAGAATTATCTGTTGTCCCTAAACTCGAGTGGGATTTGAAAGATCATTATTTCTATATATAACACGGCAATGGGCTCACTACCTATTACGTGGGACAGAAATACACATGGTAAAAAGTGGGCGTATAATAAATAATAATAATAAATAAATAAATATTGTGGGACACTTTTCACACAGCGCCATCTAGCCCAAAGTAAGCTAATATTAGCTTGTGTTATGGGATCTAGATAACTGATAAACATACTTATATATTTCTAAATACATACATATTATAGATAAATAACACCCAGACACAGAATAAAACATCGTGCTCATCACACAAAGTTTTATCCTGGGTGGGAATCGAACCCACGACCTCTTGCGTAGCAGTCGGATGCACTCCCACCGCGCCACAGAGTCAGTCAATAATATGCCTCTGCCACCCCTTCGGGGATAAGGCGTGATAGATAAATAAATAAAAATAAATTCTTTTTATACCATTGAGGTGGCAGATAAGAATACGGCCCACCTGGATTAAAAGTCACCGTATCCTATGGACGTTAACAACACTAGAGTTGCTACACTCGTGCCTGAAATAACCTTATTTGACCCCTTTTGAAGAACCCCATTCTGTAGACGAACTCACGCAGAGAGATTATTCACTTTTGGATTTCAAATTTATGAGCTAAATTTTAAAGAAGTATCTGACCACGCCGTCTGCGATTTGACAAATCTTTTCTTCGGTCCCGGGTTCAAATCTCGTGAATACAAAAATTTGAAGTACTTTGTATGTATTAAAAAATCTAGATCTTTTAGATCCATAGCATTTTACATTCGAACCTGAGACCTCACTGTGCAATGCCACCGAGGCCGTATTAACGTACCGTAAATCTATTAAACGTATCATGATCATACATTAATATAATTATAACGATGACGGGCGTTAAAATGGTGCTTAGGATTTATTTCTTCATTTTTTTTAACGTGTGAAGTCAGGCCTGACTCGATCCGGCTAAAACAGCACGGTCCCTGCCTAACTGTCTATTGCGAGACGCCCAGGGTAACTCCTCGGAGAGATGTCCCAGTGCTTGCTTAGGATTCATACTTAATATTCGCTAACCAAATTATAGACTTACTGTCTAAGATGATTTCGAAGCAAGCTTACTGCATTTGTAACTAAAAATACAACAAAGGCGAGGGAGAGTCACCTAGTTTGATTTATAATCTATACTAACATGATGTATAATATATTATATATAAATATGTTGAATATTATAAAGAGGCTGTAAGGTTGTAGGGGTAATCTCTAGATCTACTGAACCTATTTTGAAAATCCTTTACTGTTAGTGAGGTGTACTATCCATGAATGCTATTCTACTACTACTACTTACTTTTTATCTCAGGTATATATTACTGTGGGAAACGGGAAAGAGAAAACTTCGTGGACCCGCGGGCATTATTTAATTGTTCACTTTTTATCAGCTGAGTTATTTAGGTAAAAAAGTAATACTTTTTAGAATTAGATATTGTGTTTTAAATGAAAGAGTTTTATCGCATTGCGGTCACATCGTCTTGTGAGATTGGATCTTCTGGATCAGCAACACAGAGCAAGAAATCAATATCACTTGCGCGCTCTCTACTAGAGACGCCATTCTCGATATCTATACTAATATTATAAAGCTGAAGAGTTTGTTTGGTTGAGGGGGTCACCTAGTATTTTATACAGTCAAGGGGCGTCATCCTATTTTGTTGTAGTAATTAGTATAATCGTATAACACTAATTACTACAGACGAATGTAGGTAACTGTCAGTTGCGTATGCGATTTTTGCATACAGTTTGACGTATATTTAGCACGTGGTATTATTATAAATTTCATGTCTATTAGGCGCGAGCAAGCGAGCAACAATCCTTTCTCTGTGGACAGCAAAAAAAAGAAAAAAATAAATGTTTAATTCCACATTGACAGAAAAAAACGGCATGGGTTCAGCTTAACTATGAAGAACGTGATCATTCAAGTAAATAATTGGATCCTTCTACTTTCTTTACTGCACTAATTATTTGAATATTTCATCACCGTTCACAGAGATCAATAGCATATGACTAACCGATATAAAACAAGTCTGTTCAGTCTAAACTCTAAATTGAATGAGTACCATTTTAGCGCTGATTGCTCAACCAATATTGTGTGCTCAAACGGAGCGTGGGAATTGTTGGAGATTAATGTATGTATGTGTATATATATTATATTAAATACATACATACATATATGTCTAGCAGTTAAAACGTTTCTTGTTAGAAGGTGTTGTAAAGCGAGCCTGCGTGTTAATTAACATGATTATAATGGTTTAGTTTACCGCGTTGATTCATCATCATCATCAGAGCGTCTGTGCCAGTTCCGTCTAGCGTCTCCGTCCGCTATCCTACTTCTCCTCCACTTCGCACCGTTGTCGGCATCCCTTGTAGTGAAACCATTGGCACCCATATAATTTCTTATGACGTCTAGCCAGCACTTCTTGGATCTTTCCCTTTTACCGGGACCCGGGGACGGCCTGGTCAGACATTTGTTTTTTTTAATGTAGACAAGCATGATGGAAAGTGGTCACTGTGGCCTATGGAAGTTTGCAACACCAGAGGTGCGGCACTCGCGCTGCCGACCATGTAAAAACCTTCTTAGATACTTTTGAAGAACCCCATACTGTTCGGGAAAACCCAGACAGGGAGTTCATTCCACAATCTAAGCGTACGCGAAATAAAGCGCCTATCGGCATCATGTCAAACAATTCCTCAGAGCACAGAGCGTTGAACAGGCGATAGAACACTCATAAGGAGGCGAAGTCTCTTCTGTCGCGAAAGGGCTCGATACCGCCTGCGAGCAGAGTATCGTTGACAAACCTCATATCACGCCTATCTACCGAATCGAAAGGTCGAAGCTGGTATTCAGGTCATCTCAAAGGTGAGAGCAGTACTTCATGTGTGGCCGCACTTGCGACTTATAGAGAAGCAGTGTATGCTATCGCGCCCTGTTAAGCACTGTGAGTTTTTTGGACGCCAGCTTTGCCTTATCCTCTAAATGACTACGATATTGGACGTCACTAGAGATCTCAACACCAAGGATCCCAATACTATTGGAGATGGAGAGAGGTGTGCCCTAGAATTGCGGCGCTACCGTAAAAGGGGCTTTTTTATATACTTTTGTTCCCCACGTGTAGCCCGGTTGTCACTAGACAACCATATCAGCGTATCTTTTTTATGGGATTTGATGAGCATGACTAATTCCCGTATTCACGACAGTCTGCCGATTCAGAATATATCCGATAAGCTGCAAGTAAGTGTAATTTTTATTTAAGTGAAAATAGACAATATGGTTCCGGGCGGGAATTAAACAGGTGAGCCCATTGCCGTGTTGAAATACACATCAACTTGGCTTAACCAACTTGGCCATGTTACTGGCAACCGGGACCAACGTCTTAACGTGCCTTCTGAAACACGGAAACGCTCGTAAATGGAAATACCACAAAGCAGTCACCCATACGTAACCAACTATAGTGAAAGTTGCTTAACGCAGTGATCATTTACAGAACACTGAGTCAGCGCGGCCACGAGCGCCCATAAAAGGAATAAATCAAATGCAGTGCAGCCGTTCTCAAGTTATGACATGACCCATGAACCATTATACCTGTTAATAAAAACTACTTCTTGCAATCTGAACCATGTGACTCTATGACAACTAATGAATACATGTATTAGTGTATAGTGCAATGATCTAGTTTCTCACGCCAATGTTCTTGTCTATGGGACGATTGCGGTTTACGCGCATTTATGAGTAAACCGACCTTGGGATAGCGACACATATTTCGTAAACGCTTTCGACATTAACCATGACGACATTGATATAAATTCTTAAGAGGCTTTAAGCAATAAAGCCTTATGGTGTTCTTGCCCGTGATCTACTTGTCATGAACTAATATACTTAAACTGTAGTCGTATTCTATAATGTTTTTTCACTTAATGTTTTTCATTTATGACTGTTCGTTTGTAGAAAAAAAGAAATTAAAAAAAAATGTTTTTATTTTGCATATACCATTTTAACGGCGCTTACAAAATATCATACACTAAAACTAAAGATAAATTTAAAATATTTAAAGTGACCACCGGTTTGAAATGCGGCCCACCCGAGAAGAACCGACAAGAAACTTAGGAAGGCTGTTTTTATGGTCAATTTACAATTTAATATTATTTCACTTTGCCAGCTGATCATTTCCAGGTGTATTATTACCCTATTCTCTAGACATAGGACATAGGCCTCTCATAACTTTCACCATTCGTTGTGTTTCCAGTAAGACCGCCCAAATACCTCTTCACATGGAAACAACGAATAGCCAAAATAGGGAGAGGCCTATGTCCTGCAGTGGACTGCATTGATTCCACAAACGAAAAAACAAACATGTAAAAGATTTTAGTCAAAGAGTTGTATAGAATGTGAGAGTTACTAATTATTACTAATCTAATTCAAAAATTATTCTTGACCATGACAAAAAAATACGGAATACAAAACATTGGACTTTTTCTACTTACATTCGTAGATAATTAAGATTAAAAATTTCCAGATAAATTATATAATAGCGATGTTTTGTGTAAAATACAGAAAGTAATATAAAACTTGATGGCGGACTATCTTATAATTTACACTTTTATTTATCTACATTACTACTTTACAGACATAAAAAATAAGATATTAATAAATCATCCAATTTAATAAAACAATTAACTGCACTAACAATGCAGCCATATATCCCACCAATTCAAGAAGTGTGAAAGTGCCCGGTCAAATGTAAGTCCAAAGATAGCGGAGCACCTCTCGCTTTCAATACGTACACGTAATAGTTATTACGTCACAAACGTGACAAGTTATTGAAGAAAGTACCAGTTGGAGCGGTTATGGTTTGTGAACTCGATAATCACTCACTGTGACGAATTGCTGCCAATCTCTCTAAGTGGATTTTTTTTACACTTTGACATAGACACAGACATATTGTCACGCCTTTATCCCCGAAAGGGCAGGCAGAGGCATTTTATACGCCCACATTTCACCGTATGCCTTTTTGTGTCACGTAACAGGTGATGAGCCCATTGCCGTATTGAAATGGACTGGCGCAGGTTGTGGCGACCTGCTGATAAAACTTTTCAAGCCGCCCATAAGGCCTTCAACTTGACTTAACGACTGCCATGTTACTGACAACCGGTACCAACGGCTTAACGTGCCTTCCGAAGCACGGAAACGCTCGCAAATGTAAATGCCACAAAAATCGCAAATGTTCACCCATCTAAGGACCAGCCATCGTGAAAGTTGCTTATCGAAGTGATCGTTTACAGAACACTGAGTCCGCGGGGCCACAAGCTCTTCTATATTTTGAATTGTCAAAAAGACGTCACCCGCGGGACGTTCAACGATCAAGTGGTCCTCAAATTGATGCTGATTCAAGTTTAAATGGCACCGCAAGGAAATAATCTTTTGGATCGTTTCGTTCGAGATACCCTCAGAGCAACAGAATACGATTCCTATTTCCGTATCTGTGGAGGAACCAGTGGCATCAATGCATGTTCGGAGCGTGAGAAAGAGTGCGTGATTAAGTGCGATAGGCTCTTCAGAACACTCATCGAGTATTATATAGATTCGATTCGTGGCAGCTGTGATTGGCTTTTTTAAAATGAGGAGCAATATACTTAGTAGACTTGTACATTTTTAAGTTATGTTTCCACCTTAGTACCTAAAGTTATCAAGCATTTTTGACAAATAAGGTACAATTGAAACGTTTATTGTTTGTAACCGAGGATCTAGATAAGGGTCTCGTCGGGCTACTATTAGGCTCATATGCGATATTGCATTTACAAACAATGTAAGATGAACGATTACATTGTTTTAGTAGCTCGATATTTTCACATTTTTAAATTTCTAGGCACTTTATTTATTATTTGTCGGAAGACCGTCCATCGTCAATCAATTTTATGTGAAAGCATACAATATTTTGCTAACCTATGTAATATAACTTGCATTTTTTTACGCAGATATTATGTAAGATGTGTAAATTTTTGCAAGTAGAACTTTAGGTAGGAAATGGCGAGATGTAATTATGATTATTTCGATTATCTGCATGCAAGCAAATTTGAAGAGATTAGATTTTTTTAAAAGATTAACACATTAAGATAAGAGAAAGCAACAAAGACTATGATCAAATAGAATAGGAATGAGACTGAAAACTCAAACAGTTTCTATGAAAATGAATATTTATCAACTGATTTCCGAAAGAGTTGACATGGCAAAGCATGGATGTCATTTTTCATGCTTGGCTAATTGGTTTATAACTCCGGCAATTGGATTTAATTAGCGTCTAGGACATCATATTATGTCTATGTCATATTATAATATCTGTTTGGCGTCGTGAGCGCGAAATAAAAAAAAATATTTGGACTAAATCGATAATATGGAGAAAATTGCTAATGATGAGTAACGAAGTAAGTTTCAGTTATGAATTTTTACGGTTAGTAGTCATAGGAGGGTAGGTAGAGTTCTTGTTTATTGTGTACAAAAACTGATCCTATTACAGTTGTTCGTTGGGTTTCTTTGAGCGTTCCGTTCCGACAATTCTCGACCATAAAAATTAAAAGCGTAGGCGAAAATTTACCAATGAAATGTCTTTCGTGTCATGTAAATTTTCGTCTACGCTATCAAATCGTAATGTTGAAAATAGTCGTCTCTAATGATGGTGTTTGGTAGTTGGAGTAAAAAAATCTTGTGTATAACTATACGATAAATGAATTATATGTATTGTGATACAGTTTTGTCAATGCCCAAACTAAGTTAAAGCTTGTACTGTAGGTACTACAACTGAAAAAATATGCTTTTATATTTATAAATACCAAAACCTCAAGAAAAATAATTGTAGACCACATATTATAACTTGACCCAACCCGGGTATCGAACCCAAGACCTTAGCAACGGCAGTCTGATATACCATGACACCACTCGTCCTGTAGTTAGCATCATAATATCATAAATAAATTAACTTAATGTTAACATTAAATATAACCTTTAAAATATGATACATAACTAAAATATATTATTAAAAAAGGTCCCTTTAGGCAAGGTTCCGAAGATACTATTGGTGGTAGACAAGATGCTATTGGTGTATTCTGCGATCTCTCCAAAGCATTTGATTGCGTAGACCATAAAACACTATTGGGAAAACTCTTTTATTATGGTATCAAAGACTCTGCACTGAACCTTGTTGCCTCCTACCTAAATGATCGAATACAACATGTTGATGTCAATGGAATTCGCTCCCCTGGAACATCTGTTGCTATGGGCGTACCGCAGGGATCAATTCTGGGTCCGTTTCTATTTTTAATTTATATTAACGATTTGCCATTCTATATACAGAACTTGTGCGACATTGTCCTATTTGCTGATGATACGTCACTTATTTTTAAAGTTGATTGCACGCTTAGTAATTTTAACGGCGTAAATAGTTCACTTGCCCAAGTTGTAGATTGGTTTACGACCAATAATTTGCTACTAAACGCTAAGAAGACAAAATGTATCAGATTCAGCATGCCTAATGTCAGGAATTGCGGTACAAATATAACATTGAACAGTGATACCCTTAATCTTGTAGAATCAACTGTATTTTTGGGGATCACTTTAGATAGCAAACTGCAGTGGAATGCCCAAATAACGTGTCTTGCAGGTAAACTCAGCTCGGCAGCCTTTGCCGTTAGTAAAGTCAGGCAGCTTACTGATGTGGCAACTGCCAGGCTGGTATACTTTAGTTATTTTCATAGTGTCATGTCTTACGGCATTTTGCTGTGGGGCAAAGCAGCTGACCTACAAGTAATTTTTGTACTCCAGAAGAGAGCTATACGTGCAATATATAAATTAAGTGCTAGAGTGTCTCTTAAAGAAAAATTTAAAGAAATTGGCATTTTAACGGTTGCATCACAGTATATATTTGCAAATATTATGTTAGTTAAACAGAACATACATTTATACAATAGACACAGTGACATACATTCGATAAATACTAGAAATAAGCATAAATTAATTGGAACGCATCATCGTTTACAAAAGGTTCACGACTCTTTTGCAGGAATTGGCGTACGACTATATAATAAAATTCCTTTAAACATTATGAACCTGCCGTTACATAAATTTAAGGCGGAAATTAAGACGCACCTCTTGAAAAGGGCCTATTACACAACTAATGATTATTTGAACGATAAAAATAAATGGAAATGAGTTGCTTGCTCTTCGCTTGAGCTATTTAGGACTCGAATGAATCTTGTGATATGCCTTGAATCTGCATATATATGTTGTATTTTTACATCTCTACAGTATTAATAATTTGAAACGTCTGACAACTAAAGGTTTCTAAATTGGCTGCGTTTAGTCCTGGTATACAATGTAATTTGAGTTTGTTATTGTGTGAGCACCATGTAGACTTATTTATTTCTTTGAAATTGACATGATAGTTGCTGTGCAGTTTTTGTGTATGTCATGCTCGCCTAAGTGTCCTGGCAGTGGTGGCGTATGTATCGGGTCGCATTATTCCCTATAATACGGTTGAGTAGGGCGATGGCTGATATAATGCGTCATACCCGTGAACGGGTGCCGTCTGTTGGGACTGGTCAGCTCATAGCTGTTATAGCAATTATTACAAATAATCTTATTTATATTTAAGGTAAACTTAAGTTTAGTCGACTGTTCTCACATAAATCCAAAGGAACAATGTAAGTGTAATTTTAATGTTGTAAGCCATTCCTACATTTTAAAATGGCATCCATTGACTTTCTTGCCAGATTCTTCTTCTTCAAGGGTAGGCTGCCCTTGGAACCGGCAACTATAATCGCTCTAATTTTGATATGATTTAAACACAACATTGATTTTGTTTTTTTGTTTGTATAAATTCATTGCTATATAATTGGTCAAATATCATGTTAATCAAACTAATGTAATTACTGGCATTTAGAAAAGAGTGGCCATGAGTTTTATTGCCAGGTTCTTCCTCAGGCTCTACCTATTGCTTTGCGAATTTGGCAGTAAATGTAGAAGCAATATTCTTGACGTTCATAAGTGTTACTTTGTGACCTAAATGAATAAAGATTTATTATTATTATTATTACTGGCAGCGTTCCCCCTTTGAATAGCTAGACTAATTCTTTGTCCGAGGTAGCTGCCAGCTCTTCGGTCTCCTGTGATATCGACTAACCTTTTCGTAATTTCCTTAAAAAGCCTTATAGCGCTAGGACCCCACGGACCAAGAGTCTCGACACCGAATGGGACAAAATCATATTCGGAGCCAAGACCCCTGTATTTGAATGCTTTAGCTTTTTCAGCCGCTTGACAAGCCGCACCAGCTCTGTTGTTGGTTCCATGTAGATGGGAAGGGGCCAGCGTGTCTGGACAGGTTGCATCCCATACCAGCACCCGTCCCATCTTCCATGGAATCAAACTCATACCGTCCGGTCTCTTGCCATCGTCTCTTGCAATACCAGTTGTCTCAAGTAGACTATATATGATGTATATTATTTGTAAGCGATTAAGGTTTGTATAATCACAAAAGGAACTTGTGTAGCAAACCACAAGCCTATGATAATTATTAACTGTACCCCGCGGTTTCACCCGTTACTTCCAACCCCCGTTTCACCCCATTACTCGTAATTTAACAAATTTACAATAATGTATTGACTTGTGGTCGATTTTGTAGATCTTTTTGCACGGAGCACGTCTTTTTCCAACTTAACGCAGACACTTTAATTAAAACCTGCCATATTGCGTATCTCTTCGTTACATATTCGGTCGGCCAAGGTTACCTAACTTAACTATCTTCACGCTGTCTCCCATACGGAAATGACAGAAAGGACAGATCGCCAGGCATCGCAATCCATGAATACTTCTTTCGATTCCTTGCTTCGCTTTATACATGCACGTTACGGCGCACAATTTTCAAAGTGATCGCATCTCCACAGCATTCAACTTACTTTCATGCATCTTTTGACATACCCAGACATAGAAGACATGTAATACTCGTAAGAAGTAATAAGAAGACTAAGAAGAATTGTCTAAAATATAATATTTGGCTCAAAAATCATTTTTTTATATCACTGAGAACAGCATACTGATGGAAAGTGATCACCGTAACCTATGGACGTTTGCAACACCAGATGTGCAGCACTCGCGGTGCCGACCCCTTAAAAACCTTCATTTAGATTATAATTAAAAGAACAATGACATCATTAATTGCTGTGTTGAGTTTTGTAACCACCATAACACGATATTTCAATCATGGCTACACTTATTACTTACACTTTCGACCGTGACTTCGTTTACTTAGAAAAATGTATTTTTATGTTACCTACAGTGGCCTTGTTAAAGCGACAAATTAAAGGTCGATTTTAGTATTCCTTTTAACTTAAATTGTACATTGCATTTACGTGTAAGTTAATTACAACCTACCAACATTAAAAACGCGAAAATTTGTAAGTATGGATGGATGTTTGTTACTCTTTCACGCAAAAAATACACTATGGATTTTGATGAAACTTTACAATAATATAGCATTCACATCAGAATAACACATAGGCTACTTTTATCCCGGGAACAAGTTCCTGTGGGAAACGGGAACGGAAAAGCTTCACCACGCCTAAGTTACTCCTTAACTTAGGCTACATTTTACCTCCGTATTCCCTAATGCGTAAATAATATTATTTAACACACGTGGTGAAGTTTTTCCGATCCCGTTTCCCACAGGAACTTGTTCCCGGGATAAAAGTAGCCTATGTGTTATTTTATAATATCAGCTATCTGTCAGTGAAAACCCCGTTAATATTTGTCCACTTTGTGAGAGATTTTTTTTAATGTAAGTACACACTCATTTAGTGAAAAGCTATTAATATTGAATTACGAACAAACATTTCAATTTTATTTTTGTTTATAGACTAAATTAGAGTACCTGATTTACTATGACCTGTTACAACACAAACGGAGTATGGATTCCTAATTGGGCTGTAGAAGAGAAAGTTCTGGATCAAAGTTCATTCATTGTATTTGTTAGTCTTTATCATTATGTAACGTGCGATCCATTTTGTACTGAAAAGTGTTGCACGAATATAGTGTGAGTGAACATCAGGGGGCAAGTCTAATAATTCCATCGCGACAGAAGAGAATAGAAATCGTAGCGCACGGTACAATTTTGACGGTTTTTCGTAGTCTACTATTACAATCGTACTCCAATAGACTTCTATCGGTCGGCCGATAGAATTCTACTACCACGTACCGCGTCAGTGGCCGCTAGTCAGTTGTATTTTTGATAGTCTACTAACATTTTGACAGCTAAAAACAGAGATTCTGGTTCTATTCTACTGAGCTACTGTTTTTACCCGACTACTGCAAAATCATCAGAAAGGTTGATTTGGCAATACTAGGTTAAAAACCGGTCTAGCTAAATAAATACTGTGGGATACTTACCACACAGCGCTATCTAGCCCAAAGTAAGCTTAAAGCTTGTGCTATAGGATCTAGACAAATGATAAACTCACCTGTCTATGTACATTCAGTCCAAAAAATCAGGGACGGATTATTTGTTTAAGGTTTAAATAATCCAAAATCTGCCACTGTTAATTTTTTATTGACGACCGACTTCGGGGGCACAGCACTAGCTGTTCATAAAACCACTAGGTTATGGTTTAAGAAATGAAAGGTATGAGGTAACAATGACTTAATTTGATCTAGACGACACTGTGTATAGTATAGATGTGTCAAAATATTTATTTATTTATGCAATCTGTAAATGTAATTAAATCCAGTTCGCCGCGGTCGGCTGTATATTTGCATGTTGTTTATAAAAGTGGTCGACCGACCTTCGGTAGAGCTAGAGGTATTTTCCAGAGGACAACGTCCCCGGAATGTCTAGGTCGCTAGCGTATTTGTGCTCGCTTCATTAACTTCGTACTTATAAGACTTGACCAAATACTGAGAAGAAGGGGAGAGATTGAGAGATAAATTAAGCGATGAGACAATTTAGATACAACAGTATATTAGAATTCAAAATAGTAGATAACAGTCCATGGCAGGGTTCGATAAAATGGTTCTAGAATAATATGTAGAGAGACTTTTAAGTTAGGAAGTCTTAGAAGTCCCTTCGTGTGTCCGAGATGGAGGGAAGGACTTAGCTTGCAGTAGGAGGCGGCAGTGTAGGCTTGGCGCTGGTGCAACCGAACACGACGGCGGGCGAAGGCGAAGGCAGGAAGGAAATGACAAGAGACTAGATGCGAGATGAGACCCCGGATCAATTCAAGCGATGAGGGTGGCGAAATAAAGAGGTTGATCCTCTTAGAGCAAATCGTTTTATTTAGCAACTATCCACACCCCTTCTCTGTCGACTAGTGAAGAGACACAATAACTGATCCCATAGTGTTGGGAACGGAGTGACCTCCCCAGTCGACAAAGAAAATCGACTAAACAACGAGTAGGCATTGTTACACTACTAAGCTTGCTCCGTAAGGTAATTAACGAGTATTATGTAAACTTGAAAAAAATTCCGCCCCGTTTGAAACTCGAACCCACTACTTCTCCCATGCCAAGATCGCAGCAAGTGGAAAGTCAAAGTCTCAGCCAATCCCCAGGCGTGTTGATACGTAGTATATATATGTATATTATTACCACTTAAAATTATGATAATATATATAATATATGGTAAGCATACTAATTTATTAATAATTTCTAACAATTCTATCAGTTGATACTAGATTTTTTAATACCTGCCTTCTACCAATCAAGTATCACAGTCAACTGGTCGTAGGCATCTCCCAACCATAGTAGGAACCTTATACCACGTTGGTCAAACAGGTTGATATAGGATAGAGATGGAGAATTAATGCTACACGATGCAATATTTTGAGCAAGCTCTTATGATTGTATTATTAGTATAGTATGCATAGCATTTTTGATAGCACATTAAACATTTAATAAGTAACTGTAAATGGTCGACGAATAAGACGACGAGATTTAACTGTAAATGGTTCATCGACCCGTAAGGGACCAACGTAACCAGACAGGGGTCAAATGTACGTAAAGGGCCAAGTTCTTGAGTCAATTATGCTGGGTCAAAGTATAATATTTGATGTCTTATCGCAGTTGCATCTTAACAAGGACAAACGCTATTTGAATCAAGCTGAAAGATACACAACCTCTCTTTCAATAATGAATGTTTCACCAGATTATTTTCCCTGCCTTCATAAAGCTGCCATAAATAACAATTATTTACGGTCGGTGTTCAATTTCATTAAAAACAAGCATAAAATTGATTCTAATTCTCTAACCGGGCTCGTGGTAAAAGCGTATAGCATTTGTGTTATAATTCTATTGAGAGTTTTGGGCAAAAAAACTGATTAAATGTGGTGCCGGTGATGACCCAGGCGCGATACGCCGACTGTTTCTGTTGAACAGCCTTGGCGCACTCACGTCCAACCCAGTGGCGAGCTTTACGGATGTTGGTGAAACCAGTGTATAGAATGTGGTATTCTATACCTAAGCTGATCGCTGATTAGAAGCAATGTCCAACGGAGCCTTACCTGTAAAGTAGCGCTGGCTCCATGGGATGGACGTAAAATATCTGCGAAGTAAGTACATCCCAGTCTGCCAATGAGTAATGCCATAATCGCCGCATTACATCTACTGCACGTGCAGGAGTTGACACTTGCATGTGGTCGTGCACCATACAGTGATCGACACACTGTACAGGGCTGGGCGGCTCGTCAGTAGTAGGTTCAGCAGAGCGGGAGCGTGATCTGAACTATCTGGTATCCGCATGATCCCGCGTACCATCTGGGTCGGACCATGAGAGAAATTGAAAGCGTGTGTGCCTCTTTCTGTGTGATCAGTCTTGAGAGACCCCAACCACTCAGTAAGGTGGCCTTTGAAGTCCCCCAGAAACACCAGATAAGCTTTGGGAAACCGCAGCTGCGTATTATCGGCTCCCTCGCTGAGGTACTGAAACAGCCTTACTGTCTCAGTTTCCCCTGTGTGGGAACGGTAAACGCACACGTAGATCTGGCTCTGGCCGTGGTGCATGTGCAGCCAAAGGACAGAGTAGGAGGGGTTCTCTAGGCAGCGCAACCGGCGACAGCAAACACCCGCTCTAAGGGGTCCCCTCTTGCACCCAATGAATTTTTTTTAAGCACTTTTTGCACCGTCAGCTCAATGTTCTGTAAACGATCCCTACTTTAAGATGGGTGATCGTTACTAGTATTTCCGTTTACCAGGTTTCTCTTCTTCAAGCACGTAAAGCCGTTGGTCCTGGTTGCTAGTAATATGATAGGTGTAGAGCCAAGTTGAAAGACCTGAAAATTTTCAACAGTAGGCCACATTCTGTTCTTGGTTGTTTCAATACGGTAATAGGGTTGGCAGCGCGAGATTTACGCTTCAAGTGTTACAAACAAAAAAGGCTGGGTGAGACACTGTTGCTATCTTCTTCTATCGTTTATGTTAGATATCAGGATTTCTTTGATACTGAAGAAGATGCCTAGAACTTAGTTTCTTCCATCTATTAACATCTACAGCAAAAATAAATGCCATCACGATTATTCAAAATAGCAGCTACACCAGCGCTCTACATAGTACCTTCAAAAATATATAGGACATAGGTACGAGTATATGTTATTGTCACGCACTTATACTGAGAATGAAGTTGGCGTGATAATACTTCAGAGTCGTGACGATACTTAGATACTGACGATAGTAAATTAAAACGACCTTCAGTTCTAGAACCTACGACAATCGCAAAAACGTAACAGAGAAGGAAAAACTACGAGAGGTTGAGTAAACTGTGCAATGCGTTTTATTGGAAACATTTTATTATAAAAAAAACTGTCTTCACGCTGTATCCCTGACGGGGTAGTGAGAGAGGACAGATAGGAGCGGGACAACACCCGAACCCTTAGATAAGGCCGCGGTGGTAGCCAAAGTCTGCCTGGAGCTCTGGGACATACTGGACGGATAGGCAGGATTTTAGCCTTTCCCGAGTCCAGCTTCACATAAGAACTAATATCTACAGGGACATTTTCTTTTCCTTTATAATTGTGTCATATTTATTTGCCATTGCCAAAAAAGACTGGGACTATAGGTATGTTTTCTCTTTAAATCGTGCTATAAAATTCAAGGAAAATAATCTGATTTGTTTTCAGAAAAATTAGACATTTTTACGCCTATTCACGGGCTCTATCCGAAGAACATTTAATTTCAGTAATGCTTAATCAAAAAAAACATTAACGCTAATCTCAAACAAATCTAAAACATATCGTAAAATAGTAATGACTAGTCAATTTGCACGTGACTGCGACAAATTGCTTACAATTAGATTATATCCCATGCTTTAAATTCTAGAAAGTACGCTAGCAATACCAATGTCATATTTAATAAGTACATAAACGATTTCAACCTGCTTCCCCGCAATTTTCCCCTCAGCTTTCCATAGAAACTTTTATGGAGTCAGTCAGAAAATAATCAGAAATAGCAAAGAGTAAAACCGGACTTACAGTTTGCCCCTCCAAGACGTCGGCGCGAAATAAACTTGCGCGTAGCAGGCGGCCTCTCAAACCGACGCACGCCGCCGTTCAAAGATGGTCGCTGCGAGCTATTTTCAAACTTTTCAATCTCGTTTTTCTCGACGTTCTTCTCGAGTTGTTTTCTTGTTTTAAATTTGGAATTCCCGCGTCTTGTGAACTTATTTGTGGTGGTTTCTGTGTTTGTGGACGATGCCTCTGTGGTCTCTGGTGCAGATGTTGGTTTTGTGCGGCGAAGGAAATTACGTCTTGCAGTCTGAGGACAAAAATAACGGTTAGTATTTTTTTTTTATTAGGCCGGATCCGCTGCTACAGTTATCTAACAAAACATATAATTTATTCGTCGCGGCAAACATGTTAGGGTGTTTTTCGTAACCAAACTGTAAGGCCCCGCCCTTAACATGTTAGGAAAACGTGTTAATGTATTCTAGGTATGTTGTTAGCTTAGTAAACACGAAAACACGTTGCAGCGAACTCAGCGTTATTTATCTGAAGATGTAAAATTTCTTTATTAAAAAATCTGAAAATAATGTAGTTTTTTTTAAAATACGATATGTATACTTAAGGTTGTCACAATATTTGCTTATACCTATCTACGATTATGCAAAATCTTTGTCTTGATATTTGTATTGCGCAATATCTAAACGAACACACCGTAACAAATTTCAAGATCCATGTATGAAATTTCAAAATGAGAATATTCTCTAATAACAAATATAAAAATATGTAAGCACATACAATTGATAAATCAATTCGTTTTGGTTGTAATGAAATAGCTAGTAATATATAGTTACTCATGGCTATACAGCAAACAAAGCTTTGTTATTACTTATAATTGTTAAGGGACAAAGCTTTTACGACATTTTAGTGCACAGTTTCGTAGTGATTTCAATACAATCCTATTAAAAGTTGTAACATAGGTAGGTATTATAGCTACTAGTATTACAATTGTGCGGTTTTGAGGTTATTCTAAACGCAATCTGTGACCACAACTAACTAGAGTGTAAAATACATGATCTTAGTTATTACACGGTACGTGAGAATCATCTCACATAAACAAATGACACATACGCGCTTTTCATGAGAAATAATTAGACGCTTTTTCTTTGTAGTATGTGAATAAGAAAACATGTGCATTTGTAAGTTGCTAGACAGTAATTAAGTATAAATTGTCTTGTAAATGAAATTTCGCAATTAACTAAGAAAACAATGATAAACAATTGTAAAATAAAAAAAATGTTAGGTTTGCTTTTTTCTTGTACCTACTACTACTAGGTACAATAAATTTAAAATTATAAGGACTATATTATATTTAACTTACGTCTATCGTTTATGTCTTTACCTAAGTATAAATAAACAATCGTTCCATATTTTACCAATAAGAACCTTTTTCCCTACGTTTGTAAATATTTTTTTCTTAATTTTTTATTCCTTCAACGAGAAAGTCCAGAAAGAAAAATATAACGCGCAATAAGCAACTTCAAAACTTTACTTAAATTTTGTTTTTATCTTTAACCTTGCTAGACTAGACTTGAAAAAAGTAATGACTAGACTAGACTTGAAAAAGGTATTAGGTGAATAGCACAGGTTGATACCTATATAGAGAAATTTTAAAGAAATCTGTTGTAGGATGTTCACTGTCAACATTGTATTGTTTGGCTAATGTATTCATTATATGCATACATACATTTGTTAAACTTTTTAGTAGGGTGTAGTAGGGTCTCTACAATGCTCTGTTAGGCAACTTTATTGTTATGCTGATTTTATAACTGATTTAAGTTAACAAAATATGTCAGCAGTAGATAAAGGTTTTGCCAATGACTAGTCTTATAATACTAAACAAAGGAAATAGGATTGTTTTCCACTGAGTACCTGTGATAGCTCAGTTGTAAAACTTCTGGGACCTAAGCTGTGACTATAGTCTAGGTACGAAAGTTTTATAAGACCTAAGTACCTAGTGTGTTATGCTAGTTCACTGTCATTGTCAGAAAGAAAATACAGGAATATAGTATAACATAGCGTTGATAAAGTTATAAAAGTTTACAAAAATCCAATGAAAATTTCCTTGAATCTAAAAAGATTGTCGAGAATTCTTACAAACAATATTTCCATAATACACCACTGCAAAAAACGGTTGCTAATATAATTATTGTGATTTCAAAACTGCTCTGCGACTAATTAAGCAAAAAACAAAAATGAGATGGTCAGGTCACACCACTAATTAGATATTTTTTTTCGTAACCGGCCAGTTTTTTACGAAAGAGACCTGTTTAAATTTGTCGATTGAAAATTCTATTCATGAACTAGGTATTTTTACAGGTCCTGATTGCTCGTATTCTTTTTTTTTCGGTATGTTATTATTTTTCCGTCTAATGATTTACATAAGCTATCCTGTTTCATTAAGTTAATGATAAAATGTGATATTTTAACAAAGTGACCACAGCAACAATACTAGTTCTATTTAAGGATATTTTCACCAAGCAGTTCGTCTTATTATTTTAACCAGATTCCAATTTTAAATCCTAATACATTTCCATGAGTTTGAAATTGTAATTCATAAAAGGAACGCAGGTGAACACGATAAGTATTCGGACCTATGACCTGTAGATTGTGTAAGACTTGCCATTTGTCTACTTGCTAGCAGTTTGTCTCCTTTTCAACACATTTAATCTTCGTTGTATAATGCTAATTTCATTTTCTTTATTTACAATATCTTTAAAAGTTACTGCGTCGCTGGCGTACCTAAGTGAATGGAATTGCCGCGCCGAGGAGCAAATATTTGAGTCGATTCCTGGGTCAGAACAAATATTTGTATGATCGGCGAATGGTTTTTTTCGGAATTTGGATATTTTCTATGTACAATATGTATATATTTTAAAATATATTAGTATGTTTAAAGTTGTTCAGATCCCATATCACCAGCTTAAATTCCAAAGTAAGCTTTTGGGATACGTTGGGAAGAAAAAATGTACCACAATATTATTTATTTTTATTTTAAAATAAATAAAAAAAACTAACTATCTTCACGCTGTATCCCTGACGGGGTAGTCAGAGAGGACAGATCGCCAGGCTTCGCGATCCATGCATACTTCTTTCGCTTCTTCTAGATTCATCAATCGCTTCATATACGCACGTCTGGTATCCGAGTACTTTTGACCTTTCCGTTTTGAGCAATCTGCACACGTGGTCTTCGTATGTAAGTCTCGGCCTACCCTGACTCCTTCTACCCTCTACTTTGGAACAATATATATTCTTCGTCAATCGTTCCTCACTCATTCGTTGGACGTGTCCAAACCAACGGAGCACGCCCTTTTCCAGCTTAACGCTGATACTATCATTCAAACCTGCCATATTGCGTATCACTTCGTTACGTATTCGGTCGGCCAAGGTAACGCCGCACAATTTTCGAAGTGATCGCATCTCCATAGCATTCAATTTACTTTCATGCATCTGCTGACATACCCAGGTTTCACTACCGTAAAGCAAAGTTGGCACTAGCACTGCGTTATGAATCGCCATGCGTGCTTCTTTTACGATGCTTTGTCGCAAAATAAATGCTTCAATAATGAAGTAAAATAAAAAGCTAAACAGTCATGTTTCATATGAAAACATATACTTTGAATGATATGAACGTGTGACATGGTCGGGTGGCGCGCAAATTGTGCGTAACGCGAGTGAATTGTTCGTGAGAAGAGAAGCGGAGAAACGTCTTCATTTCATTTCGTAAAATCTGCATAATATGAAATACTAGTTGACGCCCGCGGCTCCGCACGCGTGGTGAAGTTTTCCCACAGGAAACACGGGATAACGATAGCATTCACTCCAAACAATGCCGAAAATAAAAACTCAAACAATTGTGGGACAATCTTTTTTTTTAACAACGGCGTCGAGCCCAAAGTAAGCAAATATAAGCTTGTGTTATGGGATCTAGACGACTGATAAACATACTCATATTTTTCTAAATACACACATATTATACATAGGAAACACCCAAACTTCGAAACACACATTTGTGGATTACACAAATATTTCTATAGAACCCGGGACCTCAGTCACGGCAGTCGCATTCACCACCACTGCACCACCGAGGCAGTCAACGATAGCTACTCCTAGAAGACAAGTAAGAAATGTGGAACCAAGCCTCTAAATCCAAGTAACGTTTGGAAGTACAATAAGTTGAAGAAAAATTATAAAATAAAATAAATAAATATCCATCACGCCTTATCCCCGAAGGGGTGGCAGAGGCATATTATATGCCCACTTTTCACCGTGTGGATTCCTGTCCCACGTAATAGGTGGTGAGCCCATTGCCGTGTTAAAATAGACAGACGCAGGTTGTGGCTACCTGCTGTTGAAATTTTCAAGCCGCCCATAAGGCCTTCAACCAGGCTTAACGACTGCCATTTTACTGGCAGTAAAACGAGACTGCCATTTTACTGCCACTTGCCATTTTTATAATTATAATCTTATTTAATGTAAATAAATGTGAATTGAAACTCTTTTGTAAATAAAAAAACATATCTTGCTTATTTCATCATTGAATTAAACATTCGAAACGCTTTCTAACTCCTCATAATGTAAAAAAAATAAGATTCGCGAATTGTCTACTCAGTATAAAAATACCACTATTATTATCTAATGAAACCAAAGCCATACTTCGTGATACTCTATTCAGTTTTATTATCATTCAATACGTAATAAAATATTATAGAATAGGTATATATAAAACAGGATCTATTCGAAGAACTGGTTTTTGTTTATGGTATTTCGATTACCTATCTTGTTTTTTTTAAATAATATTTGTATTTTGTCGTTGGAGACACTTGAGAAGATACTGATTATTAATTAGCAATTCATAAAGAAATATGTGTATAAATATTAATTTGTTTAAAATCAATTAATACTTATTTGAATAACTGCTCCAACTGGTTATACAACCCCTTGTGGTAACGAAGATGAATAGTAAACTTTTTTTTTTTAAACTTCGTTGATTTACTTTTGTATTTTTTTTGGTAGTTTATACAGAGTAAATCTTAATTATTTCATATTTCTTCAATTTTCTTATTATTTAAAATGTCCACGTTATCTACGTCTTAGTCAAGTCTAGTCTTAAGTCAAGGTCAGTATCACCCCAGTATAATAGTTTTTATTATACTAAGGTTTCAGTGGAGTTTACGCGGCAAGATGGAAAATCGCATTTCACTGCATATATATTACTGCCGTTACAGCTTTTATGGATTTACTTTTGGTATTTAGCCACAGATAAGATAAACTCCTCAGTTTTGTTCCTTAATTCAACGTTTAATTTTGTACCAGATTACTGGAAGCCTTTACTAGATATTCATGTAAAATTTTTGGCGTAAAAAGAAAAAAACATGCAGGTCACTTCATTATCCCACTTTGTAATTATAATGCATTATTGTACCCTTTCAATCGAACAAAAAATATCCATCATTATGACATATAACACACGTAGGTATTATAGGTATACCCATACTAGTTTAAGAAAATAATAGACGTCGCGCGTTCACTACCACCTTCATCTAGTATACCACTGTGAACATCTAAATATTTTATCAAGATATTATCCTTAAGTACACTAGGCCTCATTCTTGTATATTAACACCTATAAGTGTCTATATTTCTTTGTGCGTGTTTAGTCTGCTTATGTTACCATACTCCATGCAAACATCGGAAACAAAATTTTTTTAACTATCGTTAATCCACATCTAAAATAAACCAGACATGACATTTTGTAATCTGTAGTACAACGATTATAACCCGATCACCTTGAGTTTGTAAGCGATCATTACAGACCATCCCACTGTTCCACCTACTTATAATGTAGAAGGTTTATTTCATATTTGTCAATCATCGTTTGTGTTTCGAACACCTAATCTTAGTCATGAATGAACTTGGCTGGTTACAAAATGATACTTTGCTTCTTTAATCGTATGAAAAAAAGACAATTGACATAAGAATTTCGCACTGCGTCGTGGCTAAGTCCAAGCCGGACATCGCCAAAACAAAAAAAAAAAAAAAAAAAAAAAAAAAAAAAAAAAAAGAATTTCGCACCCAAATATTATTTTACTGAAGACCAGGCTGTATGGACCACGTTTCCTTTTTCACTGCCCAAGATGGACGAAGACAACCAACAACAAGCACCCAAATATTTGTGATTTGGTATTGGTAATTATCTCACATCCAGTGAAGTGAATATCATACACAAATTGTGACTGTCGTGATGCCTTGGTTGTCATGATATTGTAGTTATTAAATTCTCACATAAATCCCAGTTTTAATTTGTGTTTAGTTGTCACTATAGCCTCACAATGTTGACATTATAAGCACTACCATCACTGAAATGTAAAATACCAAGTGGCTAGCAATTTCGGCGCGTGATTGTCAGTTCGATATTATCAAAGGATAGTGATTCAGATATGGTTTACATCTTAATAGATATAAGTATTTTACATTTCTGCGTCTTTAAATATAGTCATTTTCAGGCATAGAACATTAACAAAGACAAAAAAAAATGTTAAGCAGTATGTTATGTTATCGTGGTCTATTGCAGTTATTGTTTAGGTATCTGCATATTGTCATAAAGCAGGTTGCATTAACTATTTGTACCTACTAAGTATTAAGCTTAGTTGTGACCTATTGGCCCAATTCTCAAGTAATATATATACAGATCTATATTATTACTCATTGTATTTGTAAGGACGAGTACATGTCAGATTATTTTTAAGTCTGTTAACTGAGCAGTCTTTAGCTATAATTAGTACTGGTTGTAGAGTAAACGTATGAAACATTTGTTTATTTTTGACATACTAAGATTTTGTCATGTTTTTCTTAGTGTGAGATATGCAATTAGAAGTTGTTTAAAGAACATGTGTATTTTTTTATTTATTTTTACATTCAATGTCATCCATAACGATGAACGTGTGCTGTAAACAACTTCAAAAGTGTAACCGCCTGTATGTTACTTACTTACTTACTTATCAGATTAGTTAGGCCTTTATCCCCGAAGTGATAGTTAGAGGCACACTATACGCTCATAATTCACCGTGTGCATTTTTATCTTTTTCTATTTCTTTTTATTGATAATTTGTCTAAGCTTCAGTAAAGTTTTACCGCTTTACTGGAACTGTAACACAGGACTGGACTTAACGGAATTTAAAAAGTACCAATGACTTGTCAGTTTCTGTTCCTATAAGTGTTCCACGAGGAATAATAAAAATAATAAAACACAAGACAAATAATAGTTCCAAAATATAATTTAACGTCCTAATTAAATAGGTGTACCACAACACGACTATGCGACAAAAAACAAGGAAGCCATTGTAATTTTCAACTTGATTGTATCTACTTCTGATCCGATATTGCGTTGTTGTAATTCCTACCGTGTCTTAATAATGTTCTGGGTGCCCTTGTAATACCATAACAGGCGAGATGGCTGTATGGACCATGGCGAACGAGATGTAATTATTTCTGATATGCATATTTGTGAAACATAGGTACATATATGTATGTATAATTTACAGTTATTACAATTGATGTAGGCAGACCGTGTAAGAATCGAAAAGTTCGATTCCCACCCAGGATCAAACTTTGTGTGATGAGCACGATGGTTTATTCTGTGTCTGGGTTTTATTTATCTATAATATGTAAGTATTTAGAAATATATAAGTATGTTTATCAGTTATCTGGTTACCATAGTACAAGCTCTCCTGAGTTTGGAATCAGATAGCGTTAAGTGAATTGTCCCAACGATATTTATTTATTTTATTCTTCCGACGTACTCCTGGACAAGCAAAGCATCTGCATCTACACAGCTTATAATTTATTTAGACAATAAACTTTACTCTCGTTTTCTATTAAGCCTTATAGAAAAATGTAATAACAGGTAGTTATTAATTATAAATAATTGCGGAGTGGACAGCAATAATGCCATTTTTGGCATAGCAGGAACACGCTATAAAATCTTGCAAATTGCAATCGTTTCCAAACATGACTTTCATACCACTATAGTTTTCTAAGCCTTCATTGATTATGGAGTTTTCTAAAAAATATTCCATACTTCCAATTTTAAATTCATTGATTCGATCTCTATAGCTTCGGCATTTAAGTACAAAAGTATGTTGTAGCATAATGTAAACAATCTTACGTTACCGTGCATGTGTAAAATGGATGTGATTGGAATTTGGAATCGTATTATCGCGGATTGAGTTAAAGGTCATTCTATAGTCTGAATACTGACAAATTATATTGCTATAAGAGTCGCTTCAAGAATTTTAAATAGGTATTCTGTTTTTCCTGGTAAATTGTTTTGAAATAACGCTTAATTCAATATATATCTATAATAGATAGATGGGCTTTATAGGACATACACTGAAAATACTCGTAAGTAATAAAATAAAACATACAGGAATACAGCGGTTTCTTACAGTTATGTACAATGGGCGATCTTATTGCATACTGCAATTTTTCAAAGCTACCTTTGAATGAACATGAATTCTCAGAGATACAGAGACAAAGAATGAACTATATTTACTTATTATTTGATTACTCTTATTGTGAACTTAAATTGTTCAGTCATTTCGCGCGAAAGAGATGTTACGATCGCTGTGTACGTTTTGACTATTCAATGTACCTATAATTTTTTGCACATAATTATGTATTATGAATGAAAAAATAAGTGTTGATCCATGTCGTCTTAGCTAGGCTTCTTGGTAAAGCTCCTGCTTGTAAAAAAAGGATTTCCCACCAAAAAGTGCCAATAATTTATCGTAAAGGATGACATGCTTGACTGATATATGATGTGAATTTTATAATTATGACTGTCAAAAAGGCCTACGACTGGAATCTGGCTCCTGAGCTTTAAAATAACGTCTAAAAAAAAACGTGATTATTGTTTTCGCACGTAATAAAATGGACGGCCATGAAACCTTACGTGTTTTTTTACAACTAAACGTTAAATACTTGTGTTGCAATGGTGCTAACTACGAGACGTTCAAGCAGGTCAGTAGATCTTGCAGTGAAGCGATTGCAATCCATAGAGAATTGATTAAAAACTTCACGACAAATTCAGGACATGAAAATACTTTTTTTACATTTTCGCAAGTTCATTTTTGACTATTAAATTAAACGTTTAGTATCTTTTATTTCTATTATTAGGTACCTGCACTTGTTTTATCTAGGCTCCATAGTGAGAAGGTCCTCAGATGATTAATCAATTGGTGGCATTTCTATTTACTAGCGTTTCTGTGCTTCGGAAAGAACGTTAAGCCGTTGTTCCCAGTTGTCAAGTTGAAGCCTTATTGGCAGCTTGAAATTTTTTAAATCAGGTCGCCACAACCTGCACCTTTCCATTTCGACACGGCAATGGGCTTACCACCTGTTACGTGGGACAACACGCTTGAAATGTCCGTGTATCGTATTCCACTGCCTACCATTAGGCGATAAAGTCGTGATGGATAAACAGCATAAGTTAGTAGTAAAAACCATGAATTAATCCCTACTAATATTATAAATGCGAAAGTAACTCTATCTGTCTGTCTGTTACGCTTTCACGCCTAAACCACTGAACCAATTGTGCTGAAAATTGGTGGAGAGGTAGCTTAGAGCCAGGAGACGGACATGGGCTACTTTTTATCCCGGGAACAAGTTCCTGTGGGAAACGGAAACGGGAAGACGTCTACGCGGGCGAAGCTGCGGGCGTTAACTAGTAGTTGATAAGTTAGTTTTGCAGCAAAGAACTGCATCTAAGTCATTAAAGTGCTGAATATAACAACGCAAAAATCAAGATAAAAGTTCAACAACACAACTAAAACTTAGAAACTGGAAAACGGCGATTCATAAAGTACGAAAATAACAGAAGTAACAGGTTTGATATAGTGGCTTTCTTGTAAAAACTATATATAATTTTATTTATAATATTATCTGCTGTAGTAGGCATATAAACGAATGCCCTATAATTTAAGTAATATCAAACTGTTACATAATCCCCTCTGAATATCCCTTATAGCCATGTCAATGTACGTCTACATTATGTAATTATATATTACAACGCCCAATTAGGATGTATTTTGTAGATATGACGGACAAGCAACAGAAACATAAGTTTTGACATGAGACCTTTTAGATAATATCATAAATCGTGATAAAATCTATGTTTAGTAAGCATTAGTATAAATTTCCAAGTTTCATCTTTTGACTTTAAATACAAAAAAAGGGTTTAAAGTAATAGAGGTAAATTATTGCAATATTTTTATATGTATACGTTAATTACGTCACATAACTCGTAAGAATGTAAAGGCAAAAAATATGTGGCTATGAATGACCATAGAGTAATTAAATGGATTAAGCATAGTATGTATTTAATACTTGGCAAGACTGTCCACAATCAACCTATATCTGTGAATCAACCGTAATGATGCACGAGAATAAACTATGTAACTCCATTCTTCTAATAGATTATGACAAAAAATATAACGTGTTTCGTAATAAAACCTTCGTTGTTCAATTACTTTATGCTAAAAATAACATAATGGAGCTCTATTCAACGGCTGATTTATTTATTTGTTTTTTTGTGCTCTATTCATGTTTCATGCAAAGCACTTAATATAATACGCAACTTCATGAGTAACATTATAGTTTTAAATAAGACACTCAATCCTTTTGAAGCCTGGAGGGACCTTTTTGTTTTCTTCGTGCCACATGGAACAGTCTTAAGTCAGAGACCATGCTGTCTACTATTCATTTATTTTCATTTTATACGTATTAGTAAGTTCGTAGGTGAGGCTACGACTCGGCCTTCACACTCATACTCGACCTGCAATTGCCTATTTAAAGGCCTTTTCAATAATGTACTATAAAAAAAAAATTATGGCCATCTTGTGGAAGGATAAATGCACTTGAGATATGTCTACATAAATGCAAATTATATTATAAACAAAAACAGATTTATAAAAAGAACTATACGAACATTCGAAAGCGGCAAACATAATTAAATTTGGAAACGGTTTTCAACTACTCGAATTCTGAACGAAAGGTTCCCCCTCTATTATCTCTCTCTAAAGTAAGAAATTACTTTCATTTTTACGCAAAATAATAATATCTGAACGTCTGTCTCGCAAACAAATATTTTTATTATATATTCCGGTAAGTTATAAAACTACTCACATAGAGGCGGGGCCACTTTACGCTAAAGAGGAGTCAATGGAATTTGCGTAACACATAACAGAAACTCGGTTTGTTTGTGATGAGCTTTCTAGTTGATTGTTTGTTATGTAATTGCTGAACCTGTTATGGCGGTCAATACTTTGGAATGTGTTTTTTTTTTATAATTATTTTATGACCTGATTACAAAGACCTTTTAGCCAAATCTTATTTTTTATATCATATTTCTTCAATCTTATTTTCTAATTAGTCCTGTCCAGTCTTTGTCGATTTCGTGTCCTCAGTCCTAGGTCCTGGTCCTTGCCCTCAGTATAATGGTGATTCTTATACTGAGGTTTTCAGCGAACTTTTCGCGACAGGAGAGAAAATAGCACTTCACTGCATAAATACCATTGCCTTTCACTACAGCACGTTAACACAACTTTTATGTCCAAGAAACTATGACTCCCGCACATAAAACAAGATAAATGCACTAATTTTAGAAAACAATATACAGCAAGCGTCCGCACTTGTCACTCTTCCCGCCAAAAGTCCCTATGGAATGTGAAATACGTTACGGTGTTGTCAGTGTACAGTAATAGGTATCTATGCTGATCATTTAAATATCAAGGGTCAACTCACACCTGTTCTTAACGATATGCTAAATTTAGTAAATTACTTTATGACAGGTCTAGTCACATGAGTGTTGATAGATTTGGGTAACAATAGTGAGAAACTTCGCTTTTATAGTTGCTTACGCAAATGTATTATTACAAGAAACGAATTGAGTATATAAATGTATAAAAACCAAAACTGTTTGGTTTAACCTCAAACCATAAAAAACAAAAAAAAGAATATAAACTTTTAAACATAATATGAATTCGATACTCATCGAAATATTAAAAAGACTTGCGATTTCACTAATTGATTACTTGATTGTATTTTACTAATTTTACTCTTACAAACAACTTTTTTGTTAAAGGACATAACTATTCTCCAGCGGTGGAGTGCAGTGGATTTAAATAATATTTTTAGGTATTCTTCAAAAGAGAGCGTCAGAGCGTGCTGTTTAAAATTTGGGCCCCAGGACGGATTTCTCGGAGAGACCGAGAAAAAAATTAAGATATATATATTCCAACTGCTTTTTAAACTATCACGCCTTATCCCAGAAGTCGTGGCAGAGGCATGCCCACTTTTCACCATGCGTATTAATGTCCCACGTAGCCTTTCCCAAAGCCTATTCCAACCTTAAATCGTTAATCTTATGAATGTTCAGAAAAAATCCATCATATTTTTCGGACTTTGTGATTAACATAATATAAATAGGTACTCGGTATTTAAACATATTTACATATTTATATGTGTAAGTAGGTATATCTATATCATAATGAATGAGTGAGGAACGATTGACGAAGAATATATATTATTCAAAAGTAGAGGGTAGAAGGAGTCAGGGTAGGCCGAGACTTACATATGAAGACCACGTGAGCAGATTGCTCAAAAACGGAAAGGTCAAAAGTACTCGGATACCCAGACGTGCGTGTATGGAGCGATTGATGAATCTTGAAGAAGCGAAAGAAGTATGCATGGATCGCGAAACCTGGCGATCTGTCCTCTCTGACTACCCCGTCAGGGATACAGCGTGAAGATAGTTAGTTAGTTAGTTATTTGTATACAGAAGCGCTCGCGGCCCCGTAGTCTCAGTGTTCTGTAAACGATCACTGAGTTACGCAACTTTCACTATGACTGGTCCTTGGATGGGTGACCACTTTGTGGCATTTATATTTGCGAGCGTTTCCCTGCTTCGGAGGGCACGTTAAACCGTTGGTCCCGGTTGCCAGTAAAATGGCAGTCGTTAAGCCTGGTTGAAGGCCTTCAGCAGCAGGTCGCCACAGCCTGCGTCTGTCTATTTAAACACGGCAATGGGCTCACCACCTATTACGTGGGACAGGAATCCACACGGTGAAAAGTGGGCATATAATATGGCTCTGCCACCCCTTCGGGGATAAGGCGTGATGGATATTTATTTTATTTTATTTATATATGTACAGAAATGTTTACTGGGTTTTCTCGAACGTCTACAGTATGGGTTTCTTCAAAAGGGGTCTTAGAAAATTTATAAAGGGTCGGCAGCGCGAGTGCTGCACCTCTGGTGTTGCAAACGTCCATAAGCTAAGGTCACCACTTTCCCTCAGGTGGGCCGTATGCTTAACTGCCACCTCAGTGGAATATAAAAAAAAATCCATGTGTATTTTTCTAGATAGGTAATAACAAAAATGTCTGAATAGTAATAAAAATGTCTGTACCGTAATTTTTTTTAAATCCGGTATAGCATTCGCAGATGTTAGTTCAAGAGTAAAGAAAATATTGAAAATTGCCACATTATGCTGTTCTGTGTAACAGCAGTAAATTAGTGGCCTTAATGTAGAATAATCGTTTTCTCAGAACGTAAACAGTTCTGAGATTATTTGGCAATCATATTAAAGTCGTCCATGTTCTAGTTTTTGAACTGATAATAACTTGTCAAGTTAAAAGTCTATACGAACTAGAAGTCAATACGAAGCAACTCTCTATAATGATTTCGATGTACAATATTGGTCGTGAACGACTATTCTGATGGACACCAATCAGACTATAAAAAGATACCTATATCATTTTATGGCATGGTTGCTGAGACATTGACATTGTTCATAAATAGATAAATGTAATTAAAAATAATGAAGTACTCGATCCACTAAACTAACTTACTATCTTCACGCTATATCCCTTACAGGGTAGTCAGACAGGACGGATCGCCAGGTATCGCGATCCATGCATACTTCTTTCGCTTCTTGCTGATTCATCAACCGCTTCATACATGCATGTCTTGGTATCCGAGCACTTTTGACTTTTCCGTTTGTGAACAATCTGCTTACGTTGTCTTCAAATGTAAGTCTCGGCCTACCCTGACTGTTTCTACCCTCAACTTTCGCACAATATATCTTCTTCGTCAATCGTTGTTCACTCATTAAAACTATATTTAGAACTCGGAATTCCAATCTATTCAACCAATGGCATTCCATAGACTGTACGAGCCATATTATAAAAGGCAAAGGTATTTCGCCAAAAGTCCTTTTGGTCAGCCCAGCTTCAACCAATCGCGAATATTGCATAATACATCTATTACTTCACTGGTTAATGAAACGAGAATGTGGACTAGTTTTTGAACATTTATAATACCGGTCCCTTAAAGAAATCTGTCTGTAATGAAAACGGAAGCAGGAAATAAGAATATATTTAATGTTGTAAATGTATGAATTAAGGTGTGTCCTGTATATTTAAACTTTTAATTTTGTTGTTAACTAACGTTTGTACGGTCGAGTGTATTTTGAAATAAAAGGGGTTTGGCTTCTAATATTAAGCACTAGGATAGGCCCGTGACTCCACCCGTGTGGTGAAGTATTCCCGTAGGTACCTGTTTCCTATAGGAACCTGTATCCGGGATAAAAAGTAGTCTATGTGTTAATGTAGAGTGTCAGCTACCTCCACACTCCATTTTATTCAAATGGGTCCAGCTGTTTGAGCGTGTTGTAACAAAAAAAAAAACAATCAAAAATGTTCGCTTTTGTTTATTACAAGAAGTTTATTACGCTTTTTTATAATTTTATCATATTTTAATACTCATTATTGAATGTCAGCAGGTGTGGATTGTCTACTAGTAGGTACTCTATCGTGTTTTGTAATAATCATTAAAATATTTATTTAACTCGTGACACTTTTGATGTACTAACGAAACGCATGAACTCAAATATATACGCAAGTGACCAAACATAAATATTTTATAATCTATGCTAATATTCACTTCTCCAATAATGGTAGAAGTATGCCACACAATTACGCAACAAGACTCAACTAATAAATAAAATGATGACAAATTTAAAAAGTAAAGATAAGTAGGCATTTTGGGTTATCTTATTTTCAATTGCATTGTGAATGTGTATGTGTAGAAAAGTGAATTAACACAGACTCAAAAGGTCTTGAAGCCAAAATGATAATAATAAAATAAGCTTAATTTGAGCTAGAGGGCGCTGTGTAAAATATCCAAGACAAACTTATTCAATTATTATTATGGAGGTAGTGCTTATAAACGCATACCAACAAATGATAAAGGTAAAAGGATGAGGAGTTCTCAGGTTGCTCTTATCTAATTTTTAATCTCATCTGATAAGTAGTGTGCAAAATGGTCCCAAAAATTATTTATGTTTTTATAATTCATGTTAGTCATCTTTGACACGATGATATTTACTTAAATAAATAAATATCCATCACGCTTTATCCCCGAAGGGGTGGCAGAGGCATATTATATGCCCACTTTTTACCGTGTGGATTCCTGTCCCACGTAATAGGTAGTGAGACCATTGCCGTGTTGAAATAGACAGACGCAGGTTGTGGCTACCTGCTGTTGAAATTTTCAAGCCGCCCATAAGGCCTTCAACCAGGCTTAACGACTGCCATTCTACTGGCAACCGGGAGCAACGGCTTAACGTGCCTTCCGATAGAAGCACGGAAAACGGAAAACGAAAAATATCACAAAGTGGTCACCCATTCGAGGACCAGCCATAGTGTAAGTTGCGTAACTCAGTGATCGTTTACAGAACACTGAGACCGCGGTTTACTTAATTCGATAGAATAGAGTTCAAAATTCGCGCTCCAATATTTCTAATTTGAATTTAAAAAAATCTACATTTTTTTTTTGTATTTCATGCAAAGGTTATAATTATTTATTGTATTCTACAAATTTAAATGCTCTATAGAAATACAGAAGATTTTACTAAACTAATATAGCTTGAAAGAGAAATGATAATAAGATTTAAAATATGTTATAAAAATTATCTGGGTATGTAGATCTAATGAGAATGAAATGAATACAATATCAGTGACAGGCGTGGGTATAATGTGATGTGGCAATTCTGCTGAGGTCATATCTGAAGTTGTTCTTCAGATAATTATGACATCAACCGAGCATCAATCAAACGGCTTAACTAAAGCAGGTCGCAGATACACCTGAAGTGGGTGGGCTTGAATGAACAGTTTATGTCCATAGTCAGAACAATTTAATGATTATATAATCATACTAGTGGCCCCGGCAAGCTTTGCAGTGCTTTAAAATTGAATTGCATAGAAAATGTATAACATGACATTATATTTATTCTCATGGCTTTTTTCGTCTTTTAAAATTATTCTGCCTATTTGGGTTAGAGACAAATTTATAAAAAAAAGGATCGTAAAAATCGACCCATCCGTTGTAGGGTTCGAAGAGTATCAAATGCTATTGAAAAATTAATTATAAAATACCATAGGCTAGCACTTATAGAGAGGTAAGGAGGCCACCAATTGCAGGTTTCTAATCTCCGCATCGGATCAAATATTTGTACGATCCACAAATGATTGTTTCGGAGTTTGGGTGTTTACTATATACATATAATTTGTTATGTATTTTTCTCATAAGTGTTCGTAGATCCATAACATAAACTCTGATAATTATTTTAGTTTGGAATAGATGGCGCTGTGTCAAAAAATGTCCCACAAGGTTAGTGTGCCATACTGTATTGGCAATCGAACTCCACAAACCGCTATAAAGATGGTCAACTATTAGACCAATAAACAAGGGACATAGATAAAATCAAACAACAAATTGTGAGCCAAGGATATTACACGCTAGTCTGCACTCGCTATTCTCAATCACAGCCTTATATGTAGTTTATAAATTGTCTATGGTATGGCATAATCGCGTGAGTCAGCTGCACCCACGTGTTTAGGGTAAAAAGTTGCCCCACACTGGTTTTACTATAAGTGGAATATCGTGTAAAAAATATACCAACGTTGGGTGTGACTGTGTGCATGGTTTATGCCTATATTTCTCGGTATGCATTTTTGTCCCACGTAACAGGTAGTGAGTTGACATTTGACATTTGAAATGTACAGGCGCAGGTTGTGGTGACCAGCCTTTGAAAATTTTTAAGCTAAAGCCTTAAACTAGGCTTAATGAATGTCATGAAAATAAGTTTAAAAAATGCACATGACACCGTGCGGTATTTAAATTAATGCAACATATTGCAGTGAAGTCGGGTATAAAGGCAAACGTTGTATAAACTGAAACTTATGTTTAATATAAATATGATATAATTATTGTTGAGACAAAAATACTAAAATCGCATTTAAAAAATGAGATTTTGGCTAAAAAATCTTTACGATCTTTTCTCATTCCTATCAAATATACAACAAAATCTTTACAATCGGTCGATACGTTTGGTAGGAGAGCGACCACAAACACTGACACGAGATAGTTATTATTCAATTCTTTCTAACTAATTACTATTCTAAATTAAATTAAAAGTTAAACTTTGACGTAATAGTTAGATAACACCTACTAAACATGTAATTTGTAACGACATCGACAGAGAAAGCGGTTTTCACTCGGATGCTGCGCCCGCGCCAATATCTATCTACTCGCCGAGTGACGTGTTGACGTCTGAATTAGATGGGTTGATGTTTTATAACGGTTCTAGAGAAAATTATCACAGTGGAAATTCATTGTGATCATTTTCTCTAATCATCATTTTTTTTTTATATATTTGGCACGCCAAAATGGCGTTGCTCTCCTGATGGTAAGCAAAGACCCGTGAATGAGGGCCGCTATCTAACCCAATCAATATAAATTTTATGTATTATTAATTATTCTTATCTATAAATAAACCAAATTTAAAAAAACTAAATCCCATAAATTCAAATATAACTAAAACCAAATAGGCAACGATTTCAGTTTGTTTTCACTGTTTAATCACTGAACTGTATTGGACGAAACACGGCATAAAGAAAACTTTAATAGAATCCTTAGCAACAACATAGGCTACTATTTAGAAATAATAACACGTAACTTATTTTTCTTCATAAGTTTCAGGATTTTGACTGACATTTTAAAGTTAAGGAATCCATTTACATACGAGAAAGGAGACCTTTTTTTAGTCACTTGTTGAATGTTATCTTTTTTAATCTTGACCTTGTATTAGAGCAATGTTTCTAAATCGATACAGCTTAGAATAAATTACAGTTGTGATACCTTTATTTAATTTATTGTTTATTTACTTTACATAATATTTCGGTGTCGTCCCATTTTTTTTCTTTATCAGTGATAGCAACTAGGCTAACATGAAAGTGGGAGAGACAAAAATCGACTATACGAATTTAAACAAAAACGATGTAATAAATATTATGGTAGTTCTAAATTTAAAATAGAATGTCCTAAAAATACTTTTCTTTTGTTACAGAACTTAAAATGGACGGCGGATGAAACTTGACGTGCGGCCAGCTCTTAGAACCGGATCTAGTTTTGAAAACTTAGCGAGATTAGAAGATGAAGACCTATCGACCTCTGAAGAGTAAAAATAAGTCATTGATTTGAATGTGTAAAATAAAACAAATCAATTTGCGTCTTTCCTTGATTCACCTTTATACCCTGAACTAATCCGGCAATGACCAATCGGGTTTCATGTGGAATATTAATTACACATTTATTTAGTGTAAACCATTTATTTTTAAAAGGTCATTAATGTAAGACGAATGATGTAACTTTTACTAAAGCCTATAAGGCAGACAGAGTCACGTAATCGATCTAAACCCGATCACAAAAATAGTTTTGAAACGTTTAAATGTTAGGTAGGTATAAGAAAATTAGAAAAAAAGATAGCATAGGGTTGACATAAAAATAGTATTAGCTGTCTGAACGTTATTCATGCCGGGGAATTTTTACAGGGTATTTTTTTCATGGGCCTGGTAGGCTTATACAATCAAATTTTGGATGTAGTCCAAATACATGATTGTATGTGTATTTGTAGGTTGATATGATTAGCAACGGGATTGTATGAATTTTACTGCTTCCTTAAGTTAACGGTGCTTTGTCCCAATTAGTAAAGCAACAAACCATTGTAAAAGAAGCACGACTGGCGATTCATAACGCAGTGCTAGTGCTAACGTTGCTTTACGGTAGAGAAACCTGGGTATGTCAGCAGATGCATAAAAGTAAATTAAATGCTGTGGAGATGCGATCACTTCGAAAATTGTGCGGCGTAACTTTTACCGACCGAATACGTAACGAAGTGATACGCAATTTGGCAGGTTTGAATGAAAGTGTCAGCGTTAAGCTGGAAAAGGGCGTGCTCCTTTGGTTTGGACACGCCCAACGAATGAGTGAGGAACGATTGACGAAAAATATATATTATTCGAAAGTAAAGGGTAGAATGAGCCAGGGTAGGACGAGACTTACATATGAAGACCACGTGAGCAGATTACTTAAAAACGGAAAAGCAAAAAGTACTCGGATACCCAGACGTGTGTGTATGAAGCGATTGATGAATCTTTAAGAAGCGAAAGAAGTATGCATGGATCGCGAAGCCTGGCAATCTGTCCTCTCTGACTACCCCGTCAGGGATACCGCATGAAGATAGTTAGTTAGTTTTAGTGATGAGATGTGGTACTTTTGTGATGAGATGTGGATGAAGACGGAAGAGGAGGATCCCACCACACACCCCCGATTCGTCACAACGGTCAAAGATAACCTCTCAGGACAACAATAACCTTTTAATTCATGATGATGTACTGAGAGTAGGAGAGCAGAGGGGGCTGTGTGATAAGCAGAAATTCTAGTCGATACAAAGATGAAAATAGCTCCGAGTTTTGGAAACCTCTCCTCACCTTTTGATTGATGGAAAATACATTAAGCGAGCCCTAAAAAGGTGTTGAGTGGTCAGATATTTGTAGATGCAGCCAGGACTTAACGTTAAAAGAAAGTAAATTATCATCGCATCTCATTCTATGAGCGTAACGAGAGTAGGTGATATAGTAGTGGCTAGTATCTGACTAGTCTATATTATAACAACATAGTATCTTATTTTTTGGTTAATATTGAGTGAAAGGTGCTCTCATCTAGATCTCCGGAACACAAGCGACCTTCCCTGCTAGTGCTAGTTGTGCAGCTGACAAAGACGAAATTGCGAAGGCAGACGGCAGTTGTTCCTATCGATACCGAAAAGCAAACCCTAAACAATATCTGCTATAACAACTAAAAGGGAACCTTAGACTCCTATTCTAATATTAAAGGTAGTGTTTGGAGGTAACTGAGAATTCTCTAAAAGATGAAGAAAGATTTAAATTAGAGGCACAATTATTTTATGTGCTTTACGTGTCCTTACGAATTTCTTGATTATATTTCAACTACAGTTCCCACCTACGATAGGTTTCCATATACGATTCTGCTGCAGCGCAGCAGCTGGAACCAATGTTTGTCAAAAGTAAAGTGCCTCCCAAAGAACAGAAACCCTCATTAAACAGTCATTCCAGAATTGATAGTAAGTATGAAGCTTAACACAGTCATCGTTTTCAGAATACTGGGAATTTGGGGCTACGAGCGCTTATTTATTTATCTACCACGCCTTATCCCCGAAGTGCTGACAGAGGCATATTATATGCACACTGTTCACCATGTGTATTCCTGTCCCACGTAATAGGTGGTGAGTCCATTGCCATGTTAAAATAGACAGATGCAATTTGTGGCTACCTGCTGTTGAAATTTTTTTAAACCTCCCATTAACGCAGTGATCGTTTACAGAACACTGAGTCCGCGAGGCCAGGAGCCCTTCAACTACTACCAATATAATAAAACGCTGAAGCTTGCTTGATTCTCTCAGGAACTACTGATTCGCATTAAAAAGTAGCGGTTAATAAAGGTTATGGTAAAGGAAGGCTATACGCTAAATGTTAACACTACTACCCAGGAGAGCGAAGCAGTAATCATAAATGTGGACAAATCGGGCAAATATTTAAACAATTATTATAAAATTAATAAACGACAGGCTTAATGTAATGCCATGGGGGATCAAAGTATGTCACGAGAGATGCTGGGGGCTTACCTATCTTAATAATATTATAAATGTGAAAGTTTGTATGGATGTTTGTTACTCTTTCACGTAAAAACTACTGACTGGATTTTAATGAATCTTTACAATAATATAGCTTAAACATCAGAATAACACATAGGCTTTTTATCCCGGGAACAAGTTCCTGTGGGAAACGGGAACGGGATAATTTCTCCACGCGGGCGAAGCATCGGGCGTCAACTAGTATTATATAATACGAAAGATTTATACAAATTTGGTAGGAGTGAGAAGGTAAACGGTAGGAGTGAGACAAAATTGTCTTTGTTTAAGTATTCAAGCCTACCAAATTTTTATTAGTCAGATTTTAAATCGATTTGGCCTGGCTTATAGGGCGAGTCATTGAAATACCGTCAGCAAATCTGGGAGTCAAGGTGAATCAATGACGAAACGGAACGCTTCTCATGTCTTGTTAAAGAAACTGTGAGCACACGTAGCCTGTGATATATTCATAGTTGCTTAAACCGGCCCGATAAGTGGGCCACAAGAAGGTACTTTATACCTTATACCTACTTTGAACGGTGCTTCTTTGTAGTAGGTATGAGTACATCTTTATATAGGGTTATAGGTTAAGTCAACCTAGATTCGTTAAGTATAGTACCCATCTTTTTTGACTTATTTCACTAACAAAATACCCTACCCTAAACCTAACCATTTTTGAGATAATCGATTTTTAATTGCTGATGTTATTTTGTACAAACTTACCTACCTTTTATTTTTTTTTTACTTTTTAAGACCAAATAATAAATTAGGCTCAAATAAGCGTAATTTGGAAGGCACGTTTAGCCGTTGGTTCCGGTTGCCAGTAAAATGGCAGTCGTTAAGCCTGATTAAAGGCCTTATGGGCGACTTGAAAATTTTCAACAGCAGGTCGCCACAGCCTGCGTCTATCCATTTTAACACGATAATGGACTCACCACCCGTTACGTGGAATAATAAAAGAATACGGGGAAACGTGGACGTATAGTATACCTCTGCCTACCCCTTCGGGGAAAAAGGTGTGACAATATGTATGTATGTGTGTATGTAAGCGTAATTATTTTTACTCGCCTTATGAAACTAAGTTTTTTCCTACGAAATTAATAAGATCGATAGAATGTTATTCCTTTTTGGATAACTGATGAAACGACTCCGCATTCACGCCAAATCAACTGAACCGATTTCAATGAAATTTAGTACAGAGATAGTCCAGAGCTCGAGAAAGGATGTAGGCTACTTTTTGTCCCGGGAACAAGTTCCTGTGCGAACGGCAATGCTTCATTTCGCGGGCGGAGCCGCGGGTATCAACTAATTCACAATATAGTTGAATTTCGGGCTTCGTTGAGCGCTTGAATAGAGCTAGAAGAAGCTTAAAAGTGATCCTATAGCTGGTTTAAAACCGTTTGGCAATTAATTTATAACAAGATCAATTTAGGCACGGTTTGCTACGCAAGGACAAGTGAAGGGCGCAGTTATCTCACACATGATTTATATTCTAATCCTATACAGGTCATTCTCGTTTAAATCAAAATAGACTTAACTGGCTTCTCTTATATATTTTGATAACCGGTTCAGAGCACTACTTATTCATAAGGACGTAGTAGTAAATAGTAGGTACTTTATGTTTAAGATTTTCAAAAAGATTAGGGTTCCGTACGAAATCTCTAATAGGACAGCTTTACCACGCGGGTTAAGCTGCGGGTATCTGTTAGTTGTTTATTAAATTAAACATAAGTAATAAATAATTTTATAATTATTTACATCACACATTGAAAGCTTCTGAGAATCATTTTTTATTCCATAATCGATTGTCTTTCAATAGCTATTGTTTTACAGTTTATAATTGATAGACAATACTATTTGAATGGTAGTGAGAAAAACAGGGATGTATTCAAAGATTCGGTAAGTAAAAATAAATGAAATGTTTAAATTCTATGCTATTTTGTACCACGTAACAGGTGGCGCAGGTGGCCCATTGCCTTGTTGAAATGGATATGTGCTGAATGTGGCGACGTGCTTTTGGAATATTTGAAGCCGTCAAAATTTCGATTTACGTGAAGAAACTGATAACTGAAAATGTATTTTCCTGGACATACTACAATACAATCCTCCAAGTCTTTATACCATTTATAATCTCTATACCATTCTAGTCTCTATACCATTTATAATCAGCCTATCAAACTATTATACTTATACTAGGTGTCTCAATGACCTCGTCCTGACTCCGCAATATACGCAAATAGGGTTGTGCCCCAACTTAGAAGGTTAAATTGTTTTCTGCTACATTAGTTTCCATGTATTTACTCCGTTCATACCTTAACATTGTAGTAAGTACTAGCTACCCTTAGAAGTAGAAGTTAAAACAGTCTATTAATTTATTTAGTTAGGCTTTTTGTTTGATTTCATGTGACTCCTGATTTTAAACTTTTAAATTGTGGGTGAGCTAAGATAAAGAATATATGATTAAGAATACGTGATTATTCGTTCTGTGGGTGAGTATCTGTTTTGAGGTCTGTCAAAAAGAACCATCGAGACATAAAAAGGTAGGTGCATTATTCAGTACTCCAGTTTCAATTACAAATTTGATTCCGTTTGTTCCGTTGATCATAAAATGAAATAATATTAAACTAAGTATCAAAATGTATCTTATGGATTGAAAAAGTATGTTTTTGTAACAGAATACACGCTGTATTTAGGTAAAATGATGCCCTCAATTGCTTGCTAAATTAAGACTAGCACATTAAAATTATTAAGATATTATTAAATTAATTAGCAAATATATATTATTAAAGTTATTAAGAATGGATCTGATATTAAGTAATTTACTAACACGTTTGAACATATTAATCTATGTTTAACATAATATAACTATTACTGATAATTAGTTTATAGATTTCAATATTTTTATAAAATTATGTTCTTTTTGTTTTATATTACGTCGTTTTAATTATATTGTCTAGGATATTGCGTAAGACATGTATAAACAAAATCCACTTACCTTCATTTCCATATCTTCATGAAGCTCCGCATTGTCAACACGTGTTTTAAATTAAATTTGATAATTTTCTACATCCTTTCACAAACTGTGACAACCTTAAGTAACACGTGGAAACCGATCAGGGTGCGCAACATAATAAATAGTTACATTACTAAATAAATACATGTGTAAAACCAAAATGACAAATAAAATAAACTCTAAAACTTTATTATAATCCTTGTTTTCTTTGAATAATACAATTTTCCATTCATATTAATACAAAAATACCAATCCTATTCTCCATATGTACATTAAATGGTAACGATTAATAATTATCATTAGTTATAAAACCTTTAAATAAAAATAAACTAAACATTAACTTATGACATTTTGAACTGAAAGTTTTTTTCACCAAAACGAACTAATAAATACATTTATTTGGTACAATAAAACTTTCAAAGAACCTAAAATAATATTTAAAGCTATTAAAATCTCTAAAAATATGACTATATTGAAGGTGTATATCTATATATACAATTCCATAAGAATATTCAAGTTCTTGAATTTCTTGAAATTAGTTATCAAAACACAATTAGACAACGACTTATCGCTTTCGCATTTTCAGACCGTGTTTTAATACCTTCGGATTCAAACGTGTATATTATAAACCAATTATAAAAATTTAATCAGTCATTTATGTTAGTATGGCCAGTAAAACCAGATCCAACTAGACAGAACCGCTTAAACTAAGCTAATGATAATTTATGCCGGTTTTAAGTGTCTCCACTGGTTGCGGTTGGTGTTGTTTTTCTTGAAAAAAAGCTTGGTCTAAAAGGAGGTCTGGTTGGTTTCGTAAACGACTTTTTTTCTGTGGTAGATTTTGGACCTTCAGTGGGAAATACTTTAGTTGTACCAAATGTTTTTGGTGCTATTTTAACGGAAGTGCTTTTTTTCTTGTTATCAACAGGAATATTTTGTACTCTATTTGCTGAAAAACGGGATTTTGAAGGGCTAAATGTAGTTCTATTTAGTTTTTGGTTGCTATTTGATACTATTGTTGTATTGATCTTTTTAACAGTTCTCGGTACTATACTGGGTCGCGTGAAATTAGATGGTTTGATAATAGGTCGTCTTGGAAATCCATATTTAGCTCGTTTCGCATCTACTGGTAATATTTTAATTGTTGTTGTATCTTCAGTTACGGTTTCTGTCGTTGTAGGTGATACTGTTGTTAATAATGAAGTAATATCTAGTACAGATCCTGTTGTAGACAGCAAATCTAAAACGGGGCTGGTTGCTTTGTCTGTAGTGTTAGTAGTGATTATATTTGTTGTTTTTGGTGAAATACTTGCAGCAGTAGTCAAAAGAGGTGGCTGTGTTGAGCCTATAATATAATCAGTAAACAAGGGTACGTAAACAGGTCCTTGCGAAGTAGATTGTTCTGCGACGGAACCGCCATTGAACTCTTGGCCTTTAGCAAATGTAATAATGTTGCCACCCGTTTCGGGTTTTATAACCGATACCTTGTCTATATTAGTGTCTTTCTGTTGGTTTACTGCATCTGCAGAATAAACAGCAAAATGTTGATTTGTATTGTCACTAACATTCTTATCATTATCACTCACTTGGCGAGCCATGAAAGGAATTTCTGTATTAAATAGTCCTTCTAAAGATAACGTTGAAGGATTTGTACGCGATGATTGAGGTGTTATAACGTCATAGCTTTGCGCAGCCTTTATCTTCTCATTATCATAAGCAGCTGGAACAAACTGCCATTGAGCAAAGTATGGTTTCCCCGTATCTTTGTCATTTTTCTTATCTTCATTTACGTAAGATAAGAATTGGTCATTTGGGACGTGTTCAATGTGACGCTCATATTCCCGATTCTTGGAACCATGTATTTCTTTTATATGTCTGTAACCTTCATTTATGCTCTCCGATGCAAGAAGAGGTTCTTTTGTCACATCAGGTAAATTTTCTTTCAAAGCTCTAGCATTTCTTGCTTCATCAATACGAATAATATTGTCTGGCGGGTGATCTACAGGATAAACATGTCCCAATTTAGTAAGATAAATTGGAATTTCATCTTCAACAATCTTAATAAGGCTATATCTACTAACTTCACCAATTTTATCAACAACTGGTTTCTTCTCGATCACTATTTTACCTTCTTCAATAAGAGTAGTTCCGTTATTTTTGTTTAAGCGATGTTTGTCGAGTTTTGAATGAACTTCTACTACTCTACTGACAGAGAACAGTTTATCATATTGGGTTTTAATTTTAGGTGAGACTACGGGTGAAAATGTGGTAGTAGTAATTGCGTGGCCACCTGCCAAATATCTTTCAATAGTAGCTTCTTTATTACGTAATGTATTGGTAGCTGTATTTTGTACGATAGTGGTCTGTAATTCAGGTTCAGTTTGTGTAAATGTGGTGATATCTTGCGTAGTTGGATAGTTGGTTGTACCATCTATGAATTCTAAGTAATCATTAGTACTATCATCAATGTCTATTTGATCTGTCTGTGTTTCTGTTTCAACAAAATTAACTGTAGGTGATACATCAGGGATTGTAACATCTTTCATATCGGTAACTGATGTTACTGTATCTGTTAAATACTCATCATCCGTTGTAGTTGTTTCTATGGATGCAATAGTTTTAGTTATAACTCCTGAGTTTTCAACTACTGCAGGTCCACTGTTATTATTATTCACAGCACCTAAAGGAGCGTTATATCCTTGTGGCACATTTTGAACACGTTTTTTATCAGTATCAGATTTATTGCCAGCAAATCTATTGATTATACCGGTTCTGTTTTGGGATGTTTTAAATCCTTTAGGTAGTTCTGTAGTGGTAGTAGAAGTTCTAAATGTATTTGAGTTCACAACACGAGGTTTGAAGCCAGGTTTCCTTGTCGTAGGACCAAATTTAGATGGTTCATTTCCATCTTCTTCGTCAATGTTTTCATCACCCTCTCCCTGTTCTAACAATTCTTCAGACTCATCATCTACCTCTGGTTTTCTGGTAAATAGCTGGTTAGCAGGTACAAAAACGAATGGATTTTCTTGATCAAGTTCATCATTTTCTGAAATTTCCTCACTATAATCTTCTTCGTCTTCTACTTTTTGTGTAGTTTTTACAGTAAACGGTCGTCTAGTAAATAATCTTGAAGTAAATGGTCTTCTTGTGACTGCACCTGGCTTGGAGGTAGGACTTGTGTAGACTCCAGGATTATACTTTCGACTAAAAGTTTTACTAGTAGATGAAACAGATGGTTCTGTGGATGGCGTAAATATTCTTTTACGTGGTCTGTACGGCAATCTGGTTCTACTAGAAGGTGTAGTCAATATTGTAGTACTAGTAGTGGTAGTTTCTGGAACCTCAGTTTCAGTTATGGGTGATTCAGAAGTCAATATTTCTTTATTAATTGATATTTCACTTTCCTTTTCTCCGTTTGTTATCGTTATATCAAGTTTAGGTATTGTTTTATAATTATTAGAATCATTTGAAACAACATCATCACTTGTATATAATACTTCATTTTCAGATTTAATTTCCTTAAAAGAGCTCTGACTAAGGTCATTGCTTGAACTTTTTTCGATAACAGTCTCAGAATTATCTCTAATACTTTCAAGGGTTGTAGTTTCAAATTGCACAGGCTCATTAATGTTACTAGAAGGGATTGTAGTATCAACAACAATTTGATCAGGGTCCTTTTTCTCAATTACTTCTGTTACTTGATGCTCAATGGGTAATTCAACTTCAGACTGTATATTTTGTTTTTCTGTGCCTTTTCCTTCTTCTTTCAGTAACTCAGTAATTTGTTCTATGACAGGTTCAGGTTCAATTGTTGTCGTTGTATACGGGACATTAGTTTTTTCATACGTATCTACGGTAGAGCTTTGGAAGTTATTGATATAATTCACGGACTTTGTTGCTGTATCTGATTCGTGTTCAACAGGTCGCAATTTCTTCCTAATTACCTTACGAATACGTTGAAGTCCAGGTGAAATAGGAGCATCAGAGAAAACCAAAGGTTCTTGAGTAGTACTAGAACTGGGTCTGCGACGAATCACTCTGAATCTCTTTCTACCATTCTCACCATTACCAGTGTCAAGAGGCACAATTTCAGTGGCTATAATAGTATCATCTGTAGTACTAGTAGTTCGTAGTTTTTTGATAATGACTCTACGCGTTGACAATTCTTCTTCTAGAGTAGTTTCAGATTCATCGTGTTCTTTTTCTTCTCTAGCACTCTCAGACAGTGAAATATCATCAGATCTGGTTTCTAATTCATCATCATTATCATCATCATTGTTTGTAGTTGACAGGGTTTGTGGAGTAGTTGGTTGACGCGATAGGAATGGCGATTTCCTAGCAACCACTGCTGGTGTAGGTCTTGTCCTACCTAAAGGAAGACGACGTGTACTTCTTTGAGTTATTGCTTCTACAGTAACTTCTTCACTAACATCATCTGGAGTTGAAGGTTTTGAAAAAGGCCTAGGGGAGAACCTAGCAAACGTTGGTCGTCTTGGAGTTAAAGTGGATGTAGTTGTTGACGTAATTGTTGCGTCACTAGTAGAGCTTACTGTAAATCTACTGCGTCCACGCGGAACCAGACTTGGTCTTCTAGCTTCAAAGGTTGCAGCAGATACTTCGCTGTCAAGAGGGATATCAGAAACAGTACTAGATGTCAATGGTCTACGATAACGCTTATCTGTACGTGTATTAAATCTTTGTCGGGATATGAATTGTGGCTGAATATCGATAGGTGTTAACGAAATCTCTTCGTCTTCGTTAAAACCTTCCGATATAATCTGACCACTTGCAACAGGAGAAGCCTCAGCTGGAACAGAGTCATCCGTTGTTGCAATTTGTTTTACTCGAAATCTGCCTCGATATCTTTTTAGTCCCGTTTCATTTCCTTCACCTAACTCACGACTATCGGGTGTAGTGGATCTAATTTTACGGAACAAATTATTACCATCATTTGAATCCGCAGAAATTTCATTCGGCCTACGTAGTGGTCGTTGACGCCTCACAGTAGTATAATTCCTGGGACTCACCTGTGTAGAGGTTGTTGGGGCTTGAGTAGTTGGGGTGGTTGAACCTCGACGCCTAGGAATAATTGTTCGTTTGGTTGGTACCGCTGGAGTCGTAGTTGTCGTCGTTGAGGTTGTGGTCACAGGTTCTTCTTCAGTCACTGGTGCTGGTAGTTCAGTATCAGGATCATCGATTCCAGATGAGCTTGGGGAGTTGAGTAAAGACGATATTTGGACAGCCAGTACGGTAGTTGGATCAGGTCTTTCGGGTGCATCAGTTTGGAGGGTATATATTTTAAATATAGGCCGTGTAGTTGGCACTTCTGAGTCTGGCGGAAGGGTAGGCTGATTTCTGACAATCGTATTATATTGTAGACGTGATGAAATTTCTTTTTCTAATAATGTTGCCCCTTCGTCTTCGACATCAGATAGTTCATATCTGTAAATAAAATTATTTTGTTAGAAAATATAGCAAATACGAGCATGTAACATATATTCAATATCCAATGAAACGTCCAGGCTGCCAGAGCAGCGCATTTTTCATAATAAACCTATGACCTAATTAACTAAAATCGAGATATCTTGGAAACTATAATGTCTCGATAAAAAATTAAGCTTTTGAGTGGTTAGAGATAGACTTTCTAATGCCCTGCATTATTGCTCTTATACCTTACACCCTTTATAGGTGGAAGTTCCAAAACTTCTTTCATAGTGGATTTCTAAAACTATTTAAAGAATCCAATGTGAAAATTTTTATTTAATAATTTATTAGTTATATAAATAAATATCCATCACGCCTTATCCCCGAAGGGGTGGCAGAGGCATATTATATGCCCACTTTTCACCGTGTTGATTCCTGTCCCACGTAATAGGTGGTGAGCCCATTGCCGTGTTGAAATAGACAGACGCAAGTTGTGGCTACCTGCTGTTGAAATTTTCAAGCCGCCCATAAGGCCTTCAACCAGGCTTAACGACTGCCATTTTACTGGCAACCTCGTTTATTAGTTATTAGTTATATAGATAGATAGATTTTGGTTAGTTTTGTGAACATTTGTGAAACTTACTGTATAGTGGTAGTTTCCTCTGTGGTAGGCCGTTGTCGACGAATAGTAACATACTCTGGTTTAACTTCTCTTCTTCCCGACAAGGAATCGACAACATTAGCTGACTCCGATATCGCGACAAGGGCTTCTTGACGTTCAAATAATGCGTTTCTGTAAACATAAAATTATGTTAGTATGTAATTATTAGAAAGACATACACCATGTTATGATGATTGTTTGGACACACCTCACTCTATCGGTAACACCATATAATGTCAAAAGAAACTTTTAGTACTTAGGCAATCTTTTCAATGTCTGAAATTATTTTGAAAAGTTATTAGTATGTTGAAGTACTATAATTTACTAAAAAAAATCTTATGACATCAAGCGAGATTTCAACCCGCGTCGTTGCTCAATCTAAGTTCAAGTTAGTCAGCTAAGCTATCAACCCACGCTCGAAACTAATGAAATTTTTAAAATAACCACCATTGTAACATGTTTTTTTTTTGTCACGGTGGTGCTGTGTTAGTGAAGACAACATGCCGAATCACAACAAATTTTGACAAAGTCCGCAAATGTTTGTTTTGGTATTTGACTGCTTTCTAAAGGGTCTTTCATTAAGCGTGTCCTATTTTTAAATTTAAATAAAACAAAGTGTGTGTGAGTATTATCGTTTTTTTATTATTTGAAAGATGTAATGATGCCATTATGTGTGGAATATGACATCATTCAAATGTCCGCCACGGCTTCTCTGGATGGAGAGCATGCAAGATATCCAATTTTCCATGACTTTTGCGCATAAATCAGGCTGAATTTGACCTATGGCATAGGTTATGTTGGTGTGCTGTGGTTTGTGGTTTATTCACATAGACCTGCGACTTAAGAAAACCCCACAAGAAAATGTCTAGCGGGGTTAAGTCACACGATCTCGTTGGCCAGTTCACATCAGCTCCACGTGAGATGACCATGCCCTCAAATCTCTCATGCAGAATATTCAATGTGGCAAGAGCTGTGTGGCACGTAGCGCCATCTTGTTGAAACCACATGTGGTTGGTGTTCAGATGATCTAGTTCATCCAAAAAAAGTTGGTAATCATCGACCTATAGCGCTTGCCGTTGACAGTGATGGCCTGACCAACGTTGTTCTCAAAGAAATATGGCCCGATGACGCCGCCAGCCCAAAACCCACACCAAACTGTAACTTTTTCAGGATGCATTGGACGCTCTTGGATCTCATGTGGATTGGCATCGTCCCAAATTCGACAACTATGTTTGTTTACGTACCCATTCATCCAGAAATGGGCCTCATCGCTGAAGATAATTTTTCTGTGAAAATTACGGTCAACTGACCGTAATTTTCACTCTACTTCATTTCCGCTAACTGCTCCAGTGCCCATTCAGCGAACACACGTCGTTGTCTATGGTCGTTTACCTTCAATTCCTGGGTGAGTAGTATTTTATACGGGTGCAGGCCCAAGTCACGACGCAAAATTCGCCAAGTTGTGGTCTGTGAAAGGCCGAGTTCTTGTCAGCGACGCGAAATCGACTGCCTCGGATTCTTCTGCACACTCTCACAGACAGCGGCGATGTTTTCGGCAGACCTTGTGTTTCGTTGACGTACGGGTGTTGGTCGATCATTTATCAAACCAGTGGACTCAAATTTATCCATCACACGACGAATAGGTCTCTCGGTAGGACGATTATGGCGACCGTAAAACGGAAAACCAACTGCCAAAGTTCAGACGTGCCTATTGGAAGACCCTTTATGTATAAATGTATGATTTGAAATGTATTTAAGTATGTTTATCAGTTATTGCCTAGTTCTATTTTGATTTTTAATAGCTGCTTATCTTGATAGACAATTTGTGGAATGATGTCAGATGTTATAGAAAAATGGCGGACCGCAGGTATGTCAAGCGCTTTATAGAGAACTCTTAAAGCACTTTCATTAAAAGTAACTTACCTTGAAGCTGTATCATCAGCCGTATCTGAAGTAGATAAAGTATTCGGTCTGCCTCTCCTAATGTTAACATATTGTAGAGGTCTGGCTGAAGTTGCAACACTCGGTTCGTTTTCCACAGACTTAGGTCTATAAGATGGCTCTTCTTGCTCTTCTACTTCTTCTTCAGCTTCCTCGCTGACTTCCTCACTATCATCAGGAACCAAAGTTGTAGTGGTACCACGTTGCCGGTTGATTGTGACATATCTAGTTAAAAAAAGTTACATAAGTAATATTGGAGGACTTTTTATTAAAGTAGGTTTTGTGGTGACGGGATAGAGTCCATTATCACGACCCCAATTCATTACGTATTCATACGGTGTCGTAGTAAGACCAGAAATTCCCGCCTAAAATGGATTGTTTAAAATTGTTTGTTCCCTTAACGGGTCTTCCCCAAAAAACAAATAATCCATTTAGATTAAGTATACCTTTGACATTATCTATGTTCATTCCTAAAAATCGAGTCGTTTGTAACCATTCTGATTTCTTGAGTAAGAGCTTTCGTGGTCGATGTCTACTTGTCTGAGAGATACCTAACGTTTCTTGAGTCGAGATCACAGCTCTATAACTCGTCTTCTCCATAATTGAGTACACTGCTATTATTGTATTTATAGTCTCGTAAAAATTATGTAGGACTTATATTTAGCAGGAATTCTCTTAGCAGGAATTCTAAAAACAAATCATTAAAAGTATTTAAAATGGATTCTTAAAACTTACTGAGGGCGTTCTCTTCTCAAAGGCTTAGTGTCCTTCTCAGGAGTGACGTCTAACTCCAAGCCGGCGTTCTGCGGCCCGCGACGGCTGTTCTGACCACTTTGTACAGTTTGTTTTAGAGTTTCAATAATGTTGTTGCCGGTAAACCTGACCAAAGTGAAATAAAGAAAGAAATAAATAGCTGTGTAAGTACCTAAGTAGATTTAAAAAAAAAACGGCGTGGAAATAACCATATTAACTGAACATGATAAAAAGAAACGAAATTGTTTCTCTCCAGTGGACAATATATGCTTGTGAGTTATTAAAATTGTTACTTTCCCTCCATAATTTAAGAAAGTGTGACAATTTGGTTTTTGGCTTCATTGAAATTTATTAACAGTAAATACGAGTAAGATACATCGTAAGTATTTCGAAACGCAATTTGAACCCTGGATCTTTGCCTTACCGGAGAAACTTAGTCAAGCTGTTGTTTTTTAGTTCATTATATTTAATATTTTGTATAAATATTGATCTAAGTTTCCATCGAATAATTGATTCTGATGATCTCACAGCTGTCGAACGCAAATGGAATATCTATAGGATATTTACTTTCATAGACTAAAAGTGATTTTAAGTGTTTGTTTGTTAACGAGCTTATCTCATTTCTTTGTGTGTTAGGTAGCCCTATAATTGAAGAAGGTTATGCGCTATAAAATATATAACTACATAAAACCACTTAAAACTTTTTCCTTTTTTAGCCTTGTCTTACGACTACCATATTACTGGCAGCCGGGACAAACAGCTTAACGTAGTGATCGTTTACAGATAACTGAACTGGCTAAAAGGGGAAGGGAGGGGGGGGGGGGATAGTAGTCGGAAGGTAGGTGTTCTTACTTGTTCTTGCCCCGCGTCCGGTCGAGCACCTTCTGGTACAGCGCCTTGTTGAAACTGGACTGCGTCGTGGTGACCACGCCGTCCGTGCTGGCTGCCTCGCCCAGGTGCAGCTGCTTCTCCAGCTGCTCTATACCACCTGCGATTTTGTAATGCAATTACTTGTAGTATACGTATAAAGTCAATTTTATAATATGACTGCAACTTAACGTTACGCGCTGCAACATAGCCACATATGACGTACGCGGTTGACTAGCTCAGCATACATTGTCAGCATTTAGAGTTTACTTTATCTAATAATTATTTTTAAGACAGAGTGGTCCTCAGAATCTCAGCAATACAACACTTCTCAAGAATGTTGCTTTTTTCTAAATAAAACTCATCAACCAAGTCTAACGACATACTTCAAACTACATTTTAGTTTATGCTCTGTATCTTACAGGCTGGCATGGAACTCTCTGCCCGTGCACGTGTTTTCTTCCTCTTACAATACTGGGTCCTTTAAGAGAAGCGTCTGGGTCGTCAACCTGAGGGTCGCTATTGGGGCCCTGCGGTCTGTGATAGTGGCTCTTAATCACGTGTCGTCGTTTTTACTTTCCATCAGGCGGGCGACGCCATTTGAAGTGCCATATACATATATATATATAAAAAAAAGGGTTGTGACATTCGGCAGTCGCTCCCAGCAATACCGAAATTGAAAAGTCTAACGACAGCTGCTATTAGCTGTCAAATGAAGTGTAACTCAGGCTTCAAACTCAAGTAGGGATTGGAAGCCTTTAGCCGTTTTGATGAAGTGAGGGAGAGAGTATCTAACCATAATTTCTTCTTCTTCTGGTCATATTGGGCTTCCGGGGTAAGGAGCAGTTACTTACATGAATAGATAATTGCCCCATTTGAGTGGCCAATTTGAGTGTATGGATAATTGCACGAATTGAAAAAATATATTAGGTCAGATCAGTTTCTTCTTACCTACCTGTTCCAAGTAGGATTTTTTTAGTTAGGTGAAATGCATTTCGGCAAGTCACCGTCCTGTTCCGGGGAACGGGAAAATGGATTTGTGTGGGTGGCCAGACTACGCATTAAACAAAAGCGGATTTGGTCTTGCCTCTACCGAGTCGTAGGGTGGGCCAGAGACAAACTCATTGCGATTCGGATAAGAAACTCTCATCTCAACAAATGCTCTCATCGAGGGTTTAAAATTCCCTCATTCGCACATTTGTTATCTGGCTACGCAAAGTCTTTCACGCATATAGATTCGCACAAGTGTGCTGATACTAAATGAGATCAATTCACTTACCAACTTTCTTGATGAGGTCAATAAGTTCCTTGATTACTTTAGGGTCTTCAGCGTCTTCTTCAGGTAGCTCTTCCTCGGAATCTTCATAAGCCTTTAAAATAAAACTTATCAATGAAAAGAAATGAAATGAATATCTATATTCATATAGGTCACAAAGTAACACTTATGAACATCAAGAATATTGCTTCTAAATTTACATTTAATACCAGATATGCAAAGCAATATGTAGAGCCTGAGGAAGAACCTGGCAATAAAAACTCATGGCCACTCTTTTAAATAATCAAATACAATTAACAATTGAAGAAAGACCGTCACTGGTGACCGTGGACCTTTGCAGCACCAAAAGTGCCCACTTTGCACCCCACCGAAGCTAATGGAGCCGACACAGACTAAGTCTGTGAAACCCCCGGGGGGTAATTCTTTCCAGGTGTCACCCAAGCTGGTGGCCCCGCGGACTCAGAGTTCTGTAAACGATCATTGCGTTAAGCAACTTTCACTATGGCTGGTCCTCGGATGGGTGACCACTTTGTGGCATTTACATTTGCGAGCGTTTTCGTGCTTCGGAAGGCACGTTAAGCCGTGGGTTCGGGTTGCCAGTAACATGGCAGTCGTTAAGCCCAGTTGAAGGCCTTACGGGCGGCTTGAAAAATTTCAACAGCAGGTAGACACCTGCGCCTGTCGATTTCAACACGGCAATTTCACCACCTGTTACGTGGGACAAAAGTGCATATGGTGAAATGTGGGCGTATAGTATGCCTCTGCCTACCCCTTAGGGGATAAAGGCGTGACAATATGTATTCAGTCAAAGGCAGTATGAAAAGGACCAAGTAGTTTTATAGCTAGTTTCTTTAAGATGGTCTGGCCTTATCAGCTCTAGTCGTTATAAATTCCATGTATTTAGAATTTAGATTTAGCTTTTTTTATACCACTGAGGTGGCAAACAAGTATAGGCCCACCTAATCGAATGTGAACACCGTCTATGGATATTTTCAACCCAGTGGAGGTATTATTCAGCTGACCTGATCGACATGTTGCCCTTAGAGGTTACAGTGATATACTAAAAAAAGCTTACCGGCTCAGGAGTGGTCGTACTGGTAGATGTCGTCCTGAACAGAACCGAGTTCTTAGTGCTAAGGAACGCTCTTCTAGTGGTCGTAGTAGTCGTACTAGTCGTGCTAGTCGTAGTGGTCGTAGGCGGCTTCACGGTCGTAGCTTTAGTGGTCGCAGCGGGTTTCTTGCACAGCACGTTGCGGGCAAAGTCGCAGGAGTCTGCTGCCTTGTTGAAATAGAGACCTAAATGGCACAAAATATTAATTAATATAAAAATATAAAGTACTTTGTTGCTGTAAAAAAAATTATACATACGCTACGAAATATCGTTACGATTCAAGTGTCTCCTTTAAACTGAACCGATAAGAAAAATAAATTACGGGTTGCACTCCGGGAGCGCCGCTAGAAGTGAAAACTAAATGTATTAATAATTTATTTATGACTCCAGAGATTTTATTTAATCAAAAAATGCTCCGGGCTAAAAGAAATTTTCACTTGAAAAATTGACCCGGATCGATGTTAATGATGATGAAGAAATAAAAATTTTACACTCAAAGAGTCTAATTGATTACACAATATTATTTAATAAGACCTGTAGATGCCCGGGATCAACGTTAGATGATAAAGATGATTATATTAATTAGTAGCAAGGTATTGAATCTACAAATTAACTATCAAAAAATCGCGTTCGCGGTCTGCTATATGTACATGCACATATGTACACACTATAGCTGCGTCTCCTATCGCGAGTCCAGAGATTTTATCTCATCTAAAAATATGCATATCGCACTAAAATAAGTTTTCACTACAAAAAGAAAATTCCGTATTATTTAACTGTACAGTTTGCACAGTTAAAACTGTAGGTACAGTGAAATTGTAACGATTTCTCGGAGCGTGTGTACTTTAGAATTTAGTAAGTTTTGGCAGTCTGCGACAAAGCTTCTGATGCTTTGGGAAAGAATTGGTCAGAACGAATATACTAACATACCTATGCTGATTAGTTCGAGGCGAAGTGATTCGTTGGAAGTTTGGCTTTTACGAACCGCTCCGCCTCCTACATTAGAAAGAGTCTCTCGGAAAGTTAGGAACAGTCTGCTCACGGTATACTTTTCTCACAAAACTAAAAGTTCTGCAGTTTATGGGAGTGCCTGTGGTCTAGCTTCACATACTGAAGAAACTTCGGGAGGTGCTATACCCAGGAGCAGATGAGGTCGCTCTAAACAATAGCCATCTTTAGAAAACTAGTTTAGTGTGGATTCCTGTCCCACGTAATAGGTGGTGAGCCCATTGCCGTGTTGAAATAGACAGACGCAGGTTGTGGCTACCTGCTGTTGAAATTTTTCAAGCCGCTCATAAGGCCTTCAACTTGACGTAACGATTGCAATGTTACTGGCAGTCGGAACCAACGGCTTAACGTGCCTTCCGAAGCACGGAAACGTTCGTAAATCTAAACGCCACAAAGTGGTCACCCATCCGAGGACCACCCATAGTGAAACTTGCGTAACTCAGTGGTCGTTTACAGAACACTGAGTCCGCGGGGCCACGAGCGCTTCAATTTTTAATAAACTAAATGTTCTATAGGGGATTATGCGTAATAAATAATTAACAATGTACTTACCAGAAGGACAGGTGAACTGATGCGCCACGATGCCCAGGTTCGAAGGCCCGGAGTCCAAACACCAGAAGTACTTTTTACAATCGCGTGGGTGCGGGTAGAATCCTTCGTCAACGCATTTGAAGTCTGCAAACAGGGCACAGATAAATTCCGGTGCCCATTACTCTCTCTTTACCGTGTCTGATGGCCGGTTTCAATATTCTGTCTTAATTAAACATAAATCGCTACCACAGATAAACAGTTGATTTTTAACTTTTGTGACAGATAGTTCAATGTCGTAGGTAAATATTTGTATCTATCTTTGGTTGTTGAAAACGAAATTTTCGTCGATAGGTACCGATGGTAACTATTTTGACATTATTTCAGACAATAGTAAAAGATAGATATGTTATTGAGACCGGCCTTATGTGTCTTTGTCCTATCTTTTTTATTTATTTCGTACAAGTACGCTTACAGACTACTGCCATTACATGATATAAAAACATATGACATGAACATGTTAGGTCTAGACAAAGAATCGTTGAACTCGATCAACCAAATACTTAACTAGAAATTTTTAAAGTTTATTGAATATAATTGAATCAAAACATAAATATTTTACTAATATTTTTGTCGTAACATTTTTCCTCTTAAAATTCATGTAGTTACCAATTTGTAGAAACTAGCGCAAGATGGAATAAAATATATTCTAGTTTATCTTACCTGATCCTGGGTCTGGTGTGGTGGGTGGCTCGGGAGTGTTGATGCTCCAAGATGGCGTCGAGCTCGTAAGCCGATTGCTGTAACAAAAAAAAAGTTTAATAAACTATTCTTATTCATAATATTCATTTCATTTTCATTTTTTCAATAACATTTGAGCAGATCCTCGTCTCGGGGTTACCAGTAATAAAAAAAGAAAAAAAGTCAGCCGATTGACAGTGCGGGTTATGGGTCCATCGACCGACATGGTACTATAGGAAACATAAAAGACAGTCAGTAACTTGAACATGTGATGTATAAATATCTCTATGGAGTTCTCTACTTGATCGCGTTAGTGGCATAGTATATGCAACTACCGTCCTGATGACTCAGGTTCATTCCGTGTCCGTCATGTATCGATATAATGGCAACGTGACTTAGCACATTTTAAAAAATGTTGCATGAGAGACTAGTTTCGTACCAGTCGCTTATCAATGTACTTATATCGCTAAGGAGAAGTTAATAATAATTGAACGGTAATAATGTGGTTATCGACTACTTAACTAGTTCTCTATTAACAAACCTATCTAAAAAATTATATAGTAACACGTGGTAAGTCGTAAAATTACTTATTTAGACTTCGAAATTGTAATGCTTCGAAATTGTAATGTTGTTTATTAAAATTAATTTAGGTAAAAGAACAATGGCACAATGACATTGTTCTTTTACCTAAATAAATAATAAAAAAAAACCGATTTGCCACAAACATGTATTTGTGGTTTCGGGGTTTGAATGTTTTCTCCATATACCTACTATGTTTAAATTGAAAAAAATATAATTATGTTTATCAGATAACAACATCCCATATCACAAGCTTATAGCAGCTTAATTTAAGCTACATGGCGCTGTGTAAGATTATACATACAGTACGTAAACTGCCGGTATCAGCTTAACCGATAGTTAAACATAGTTGTATAAACAGAACTAACCTGGCCGCATTCTTGGTGGTGGGTTTCCTGGTGGTGGTAGTGGATGTGGTAGAGGTAGTGGAGGTGATCCTGGGTCGAGTCTTTCTCCTGCTGCCCGGCCGGTTAGCGCTCGGTCGGCTCGTTGAAGCCTGAGGTATTGCGTTGATGCTGGAACTGTGAAAAGACAAGAAGTATAAAGTCAAGTTTGAGTATCATGTTTATCATTTTCTTTGGTAGTCATGTTCTTTTTCTTCATGTTCACATAAAGTCCCAGTTGTATTCAACATTTAAACCTTGGAGCTGTAGTTCTCCGTGAATTAGATATTTATGTTATATCGGAAGCGCTCGTGGTCACCCGGACTCTTAAATGATCACTGCGATAAGCAACCTTTGCTATAGCTGATCACGGATGGGTGACAACTTTGAGGCATTTACATTTGCCAGCGTTTACGTGCTTCGGAAGGCACGTTAAGCTGTTGGTCCCGATTGCTGTCGTTAAGTCAAGGCTTGAAAAATTTCAACAGCAGATAGCCACAACCTGCGTCTGTCTATTTCAACACGGAAATGGGCTCAACACCTATTACGTGGGACAGGAATACACATAGTGAAAAGTGGGCATATAATATGCTTCTGCCACCCCTTCGGGGATAAGGCGTGATAGATAAATAAATAAACATTTATTACAATGTTGAAACTGACTAACTCATGACCTCCCAACTCAATTACAGGTACCTACACAATATCGTCATCCTTCTGTGCTGGTTACTGATGCACCGTATAGGACCCTGACATCTAGGTGATGCCCTTTTATATACCTTAGCCTACACCTAACGCGACTTTTGAAGAACACATTGATCTAGTTATACCTTACGGCTCAAGATCGAACTCCTTACTTTAGAATGCTTGTCTGATGCTTAACCTCGAAGCTATCACCACTAAAGCGTATATTGATATTGTGTAAAGTACCTGCAGCATCGATGATGTAATAGTTATTGCGTCTTCGTGGGACCCATAAGAAAAAATGAGAGAAAACGGAAGAGAGATGTATCAGAGTACTTATTAATCTCCATATTGTATGGGGTCTTAATGACCAGGGGCCGAGTCTGCTATTTCAATCGTGTCAAAGTCAAAGTGTGGAAGCCACCCTTACAATTTTGACTGATTTTTACTTATTTTATTTATGTACACACTAAGTTACAGTAATAACAGTTGAAGGAGATATAGGTACAATGGTACTGCTTATTTCTATAAGAAACTGATATTCTTAGTCTATTATTACAATCGTACTCCAATAGACTTCTATCGGTCGGCCGATAGAATTCTATTAACATGATAGTCTACTAACATTTTGACAGCTTAAAACAGCGATTCTGGTTCTATTCTACGGCTTGTCCATAGTAGACTCGGCCCCAGGTGACGTTGACTTGGTGTTGTTGCTTCACACCTGGTATCATCATCTTGAAATTATCATTTTACTCACCCAAGTTTAGCGAAGTAAGATTCCTTGGCAGCCTCGATGAGAGGATACGGCTTCCCGTGACACGTACCACGGAAATCGTCGTTGTCGATTGACCAGAACATTATACCTGAGGAACACAATACTCCCATAAAATTTCGAGTCATCGAATGTTATGAGAAACTCTGGAATTGAAGATAGTATAGTACCTAGGTGGCCTCTTAAGCACAGGGCAAGTTGAGCACTGCTGTTGTTAACTTGAAAACATTTCACTTATACTGTGGTAGGATATATGATTTCAAAAGTATGAATTAACGGTTATATGAGATTGGCAGCAAACTGATGTTTTTTTTGTTCTTAGTATCATGAAGTGAAGAAATTGCTCAGAAAACTGATTTAATTTGACCTTCCACCGAATTATCTCTTCATCATTCGAAATTCAGCAGTGGTCATTTTTGTCTATAAGTTCACAGATAAAAATAAAAATAAATATCCATCACGCCTTATCCCCGAAGGGGTGGCAGAGGCATATTATATGCCCACTTTTCACTGTGTGGATTCCTGTCCCACGTAATAGGTGGTGAGCCCATTGCCGAAGTTCACAGATAAATCGAGGATTCAAATTTTAATGATGTTAATTAAAAACTTAGCCTTTTTTACGTTCTTAAAACTGTACGGAGGTTATATCGTACCCGAACCAGCTAAAACTTTACGTTTCCTACCTATCAGAGCCGGACACGCAGGTTAACTCCTCGGAAGGATGTCGCCAACGTTTACGACAGACTTTGGGCACCACCGAGGCCTCGCCTAATGGAACCAACTTAGCCTAATGCAACTCACAACCGGACAAATGTCTGTCCCGAATCTCGCCACAATTCATGGTCTCCTGCCATACGAAACCAGTCCCTTCCTGTGAGCTGCTTAAGGTCTGCACGACATCTTAGTATGACAGTACAAACCTCCAAGTTTATTTTCAGCGACATATTCAGCCTTCTTCCTCACGATGTCCTCGTCATCGTACCCAACCCACTGGTTGCCTTTGTACGCAACAGGTCCCATAGCTGCCGGGTTCGGGTACATGACCGTCCATGGCTGGTCCTCATTGTCAGTTTCGTCATCTTCTTCCTCGGATTCATCGCTCGTAGCTGGACTGCGTTTCTTAGATTTCGCTTTAAGTGATTCGCAAATCTGCGAAGATGAACATTATACACCTCTTCAATTCACCTAAACAAACATATTAAACAAGTTGGACTGCCTCAATGGTCCCAGAAGCCAGAAGCTGGTTTGGAAGCAAATGCGAAAATACTAAAAATTAAGAAGAGAGTTCCATCGTGGCGCAGTGGTAATACAAGTGACGCCCGCTGCTGAAGTCTCGAATTCCAATCTAAAATGTAGGTTTTGGAGTGTGCTTTCTATGCACTAGTATTTCTATGTATGCATTTGTTTCAATGCACAATTATAATAAATAATAAATATCGTTGGGACTACTAACACAACGCCATCTGATTCCAAACTAAGCAGAGCTTGTTCTATGGTAACCAGCTATCTGATAAACATACTTATATATTTCTAAATACATACATATTATAGATAAATAACACCCAGACACAGAATAAACCATCGTGCTCATCACACAAAGTTTTATCCTGATCGGGAATCGAACCCACGACCTCTTGCGTAGCAGTCGGATACACTCCCACCGCGCCACAGAGAATTTCGCCGAAGAGACGAATTTCGACCAAAAATATTTTAGTTTTCAAGTTGATACAAAAAAAAACTTAAGTCTTTACCGCTACTCTCAGCCGTTTATATTCCTAATATCTAACACGCGATATAATAATCCTCACCTCATAGTAAGCTAAATATCCCTTCTCCCTGGTAGCGTCTCCTTGCTCACCAGGTCCATCAGCAGGGGAGCCCAGTGCGAAGGCATCTGGGTTGAACAGCGTGTAAGAGCGGCCGTAGGTGGGTATACCGAGAACCAGTTTATCGGCATCTGCTCCATGCTCCAGGTAGAATTTGATGGTATAGTCCTGGAAAAATAAAGAATAAAGTGATCATTTTGTATTGGGGACTATTCCAGGTGCTTTTAGGCTTTGGTCTTTCCCTTTCAAGGCTGTGGCAAACCTCATTTCAAATTACTCAGCACATAATCAGGCTTGCAGTGCCTGGGAGTTGGGGATTTTGGTAGAATTCTCTTTCCACTTATATGAATTTAAACTTTCATGGTCATAAACATTACTAAAATATTGATTGTCGGGATATTTACCATGTATATTTTCATACGCGTGATCATGGCGCTTGCAACAGTAACTGAGAGTTACTTTGTGATCATGGCGCTTGCAACAGTAACTAAGAGTTTCTCCGTGATCATGGCGCTTGCAACAGTAACTCTCAGTTACTCCGTGATAATGGCGCTTGCAACAATAACTCTCTTGAGTAGCAATGGATTTTGATAAAACTTTACAATAATAAGTTTACACATCAGAATAACACATGGGCATTTCATCCCGGGAAAAAGTTCCTGTGGGAAACGGGAACGCGAAAACATCCCCACGCGTGCGGAGACGCGGGCGTAATTTAAATTAAATCCTGCAAAACTGTTCTAACAGTTTGACTGCAGGTAAGAGTCTCTATAATAGTTACATGTACCATACCATACCATCCATCATACAATATTATTATAGCCAATATTATATAATGGACACAAATGTCAAAGTGTTTTTAGCAAGCATTGTTTTAGGCTCTTTTTAAATTTTGCAGCATTTATTTCCGTGCGAATGTCCTCTAGCAAACTATTTAGTAGATATAGTAAACGTTTCTTAATTGTTCTATCTCCAAAGTAGTTTAAAGTCTCAGGGTACTGCCAGTTGACACCGTACCCCGTACCGTAGTTGTGGTACTGCCAGTTGACACCGTACCCCGTACCGTAGTTGGGCGTAATAATGCGATACAGTATGTTCTTGACTGTATATAACTTAACACACTTTAACATAACACACTTTCACGCCTTTATCCCCGAAGGGGTAGGCAGAGGCGTACTATACGCCCACGTTTCACCGTATGTTTTGCTTTTTGTCTCACGTAACAGGTGGTGAGCCCATTGCCGTGTTGAAATGGACAGATGCAGGTTGTGGCGACCTGCTGGTGAAATTTTTCAAGCCGCCCACAAGGCATTTAACTGGCTTAACGACTGCCATGGTACTGGCAAGCGGGACCAACGGCTTAACGTGCCTTCCGAAGTACGGAAACGCTCGCAAATATAAATGCCACAAAGTAGTCAACCATACCAGGATCAGCTATAGTGAAAGTTGCTTAACGCAGTGATCGTTTACAGAACACTACGTCCGCGGGGCCACGAGCGCTTCAATATAACTTAGAATACTATACTCGTAATAGGTCAATGGCTAGACATTTAGAGACAATGCCGTTGCACATATTGTATAAAGTAACTCAAATTATAAAGCTACTATATTTAACTTAACTTAACTATCTTCACGCTGTATCCCTGACGAGGTAGTCAGAGAGGACAGATCGCCAGGCATCGCGATCCATGCATACTTCCTTTGCTTCCTGTAGATTCATTAATCGCTTCTTACATGCACGTCTGGGTATCCGAGTACTTTTGACTCTTCCGTTCTTGAGCAATCCGCTCACGTGGTCTTCATATGTAAGTCTCGGTCTACCTTGACTCCTTCTGCCCTCTACTTTCGCACAATATATATTACTCGTCAATCGTTCCTCACTCATTCGTTGGGCGTGTCCAAACCAACGGAGCACGCCCTTTTCCAGCTTAACGCTGACACTTTCACTCAAACCTGCAATATTGCGTATCATTCGTTGCGTTTTCGATCGGGCAAGGTTACGCCCCACAATTTTCGAAGTGATCGCATCTCCACAGCATTCAGCTTACTTTTATGCATCTTCTGACATACCCAGGTTTCGCTGCCGAAAAGCAACGTTGTCACTAGCACTGCGTTATGAATCGCGAGTCCTGGTTCTTTTACGATGCTTTGTCGCTTTACTAATTGGGACAAAGCACCGTTAACTTTGTTTCCGGCAGTTAGTCGCCGTTCTACATCCGAATCACATCTTCCATCCGCGCTAAACATACTCCCTAAATACACAATTTCATTCACTTGCTCTAGACATTCCTGATTTACCCAAATCTCGCACTTAGTTCTTACGTCTTCTCTTTCAAATAACAGAACCTTAGTTTTACTTGCATTCAAGCGAAGACCCTTTCTTTCACACTCCTCTTTCATATTAGTGACTAATGCCTGAAGGTCAGCTTCTGATGAGGCCATGAGCACAGCATCGTCAGCGTACAACAGACAATTTATTGTTAAACCCAAATTCACACCCATATCACAATCTTTCAACTTCTGTATTTAACTGTCCAGATACACTATGACCAGCCAGGCAGGCATGACACAACCCTGTTTGACGCCTGTACAGACGTCGAAAAGAGGTGTCACATCCCCCCCTACTCGCACGCAAGCCTTACAGTCCCTATATAGCGAGTGTATTGCCCGCAGTAGCGAACCGTCCACACCATGTCCGGGCAGCAAGTCCCACAGAGTTTCTCTCACAACGTTATCAAATGCTTTCTCTAGATCCACAAAAGCGCAGAAAACCTTCTTGCTAACAGCCAGAAACTTCTCCACGAACAAGCGGAGAGAAAACACTTGATCCATGCAACCTCTTCCACGTCGAAATTCGCATTGAGCCTCCCACAAATACCTTTCAGAGTTTTCTTGCATTCTTGCCGTTATAACCTTTGCATACACCTTACTTGCTAAGCTGACCAAGCTTATCGCCCTGTAGCTGTAGTAGTTTAGTCGAGAGCCTTTCCCTTTGTAGATAGGTACTACAACTACTATTAGCCAGTCATATGCGACCTCACCCGTCCGCTAGCATAAGTTGCATAGCAGACATAGTGTGTCCCAGACGCGCGACCGACAGCAGTAACTCTGTCTTTTCCCGCAACCTTACCACATTTCATACTTCTTATCGCTTGTTTAATCTCTTTCATACTAATGACTTCAATGACACCAGGATCCGGAGCGTCACAGAGTGCTCCACTTCCCGATGTGGCATCGCTGTCCTTACTTGCATACATCTTTCCATAATATTCACTCCATCTCCGCAGGACGTCAGTTTGTTTTGTTAAGACATCGTTGTCAACACTAAGCACTTTATTCATACCGCAGACTGTCAAACAACTCCGAGTCTTGCCTACCTCTTTCCAGAAGAGCTTGGCATTATGTCGGAAATTAGACGACAACATTTCATCCGCTTTCATTCTGCACCTTACACGAGTTTCCTCTATCAGTGCCTTCGTGTTACCTTTTTGCGGAGATACAAACATCTCTCTTTCATAATTAAAATCATACCGCGAGGCTAAGTAGTCTAACTATGTTTTCTTATTTATTCGTACGGCTTCTTTCACTTCATCATTCCACCATGCATCGCGCTTATTATTACTGCTTCTTTTTGGCTCTCCACACACTTCCACGGCGGCATTTACCATACTATCCCTAAGGTTCTGCCATACACATTCCACATTCTCACTACTTACATTGACGTCGCCAAGCTTTTCGGCTACCCTTTATTTATATGCATATGCATGCATCCTGCAGCTTCCAGCTTTTGGTGCTATAAGTCGGCTCAGGTTCAGGACATTCGGCACGCTGACGCATATAATTTGTTTGTTTTTGAACATTGTGTTCGCCACAAACAAATCCTTTTCCCTACAAAATGCCAGTATAAGCTTGCCGGCGTCATTCACCCTTTTGTCCCCATACTTCCCAAGTACCGACTCAAATCCATCGCGAGCTGTACCCACCCATCCATTTAAGTCTCCACACAGCATAAGTCTTTCACTTCCTTCTACTCTCATACTCTCCCAGAAGTCCTCTAGCACAATCGCGCTCGACGAAGACACTGGTACGTAAGCAGCCACCAGGAAAACTTTCGTCAAGTTGAGCTTTAAACGGATCCAGAGGTCTCTAGGACCAACCAATTTATACCCATACATACCGGAGACCAATCGCGAGGACAACAAAATCCCAACCTCCTGACTGCCATGCTCGCTCTCTGGTACTCCAGACCACAGCGCGAGCATTCCACCCGGGAGCTCCAAGACTTCGCTGCCCTTGCGTTTGTCCTCTGTGTAGCACACAACATCTAAATTTCTCTCTTTCATTACATCCATCAACTCATTCATCTTCTAATTCTATTTAATATTTTATATTGCAAGAATATTAAGTACTCACAATATTCAGTTCACTGTCGACGCTGTATTCGTTCGGTTCTTCATAAGGGAATAGGGGGGCGTGGTGGTTGACAGCCGGCTCGAAGGCGGAGTGATAGTCATATGTCAAAAGGTTCATCCAATCCAGGTACCTAGAAGATAAAAAGTGGTTTCTTTATATTTAGGTCGACCTGATGGAATGCAGGCGACATCTAGCAAATTGAGGAATCTTCGTTTCAATAGTAGATCGTGAAAGGCTGATTTGATTATTTAATATATACATACATACATACATACATACATATTGTCACGTCTTTATCCTCGAAGGGGTAGGTAGAGGCATACTATACGCCCACATTTAACCAAAAGCATTTTTGTCCCACGTAACAGGTGGTGAGCCCATAGCCTTGTTGAAAATTAATTGTTGATTATTTAATATATTTCTGAAAACGGTCAAAATTACTCGGATACCCTGACGTGCATGAATAAAACGATTAATGAATCTACAGGAAGCGAAAGAAGTATGCACAGCGTGGCGATCTGTCCTCTCTGACTACCCCGTCACGGACACAGCGTGAAAATAGTTAATTAATATATTTCTAACATAATATTACATAAAAGATACATTTACAACGAATTATTAAATAACCTTAAAAATATGATAATTTAAAATATATTAATATAAGGAGTCCCTTTAGGCATGGTTCCGAAGATACTGGCAGCGTTCCCCCTTTGAATAGCTAGACTAATTCTTTGTCCGAGGTAGCTGTCAGCTCTTCGGTCTCCTGTGATGTCGACTAACCTTTTTGCTATTTCTTTAAAAATCCTTGTAGCCCTAGGACCCCACGGACCAAGGGTCTCAAAACATTCATTTTACTGACTTCAAAACATTACATTAGTTTTCTTTCATTTCGAATCATCTTTGAATCAATTATGGTTTATTTTTGTCATCAAATTCCATTCCAAATTTAAATTTGATTGTAAAATATTAGTGAAAAATAAATTATTTGCTTAATAAATTTGCATTGTATTTTATTTTAAATGGAGGACACTACCGTAATGTGCAGTGACCGTTACGAACTTTAAAAGAAAATATATTTTAAATAATTATATCACTTCCCTTTTTTTTTAGTAAATTGTGCATCATACTGATATTTATTTCTTACTAGCTGACCTGCCCGGCTTCGTCCGGGACATACTTCCAACCCCGAGGCACCCATTTAATCCCGTCGCTTATTACTTTTCTAAAAATGTATGAGAGTTACCCCGATTTGTTGATATTTATGATTACTGCTCCGCTCTCCTGTGTAGTAGCGTGATGATATACAGCTAAGAACCTTCCTCAATAAATGGGCTATCCAATACAAAAAGATTTTTTCAAATCGGTTAAGCCGTTTTCATGCTATGTCGTGACTACGGAAAACGGGTTTCATTTTTATATATATAGATTTAGACATTAGTAATTCACATAAATTTTATAATTATATTTTGAGTGTCTGAACTATACTAATTGTGGCAGTGTAACTCACACAATTAGTATAGTTCAACTTTATAAAAAAAAAAGTGAGTTAAGCAAAGTTGAAGGCCTAATGGTCGGCTTGGAAAATTAACAGCAGGTAGCCTCAACCTGCGTTTGTCTATTTCAACACGGCAATGGGCTCACCACCTATTACGTGGGACAGGAGTACATATAGTGAATAGTGGTCGTATAAAATGCCTCTGCCATCTCTGCCATTCTCACGCAAGTTGTGGCTACCTGCTGTTGAAGTTTTCAAGCCGCCCATAAGGCCTTCAACCAGGCTTAACGACTGCCATTTTACTGGCAACCGGGACCAACGGCTTAACGTGCCTTCCGAAGCACGGAAACGCTCGCAAATGTAAATGCCACAAAGTGGTCACCCATCCGAGGACCAGCCATAGTGAAAGTTGCGTAACTCAGTAATCGTTTACAGAACACTGAGACCACTAGGCCACGAGCACTTCAATTATGCATTTTTTAGACACAAATAACGTTTCAAAATATATTAATTAATATTTTTATGTATGATACATAAATTTTTGAAACTTTAGCCAATAGCAGTCACCTCCAACAATGCGACTACTGATGCAGAGTTCCCGAGTTCGATCCCCGGTTCGAAACAATGTCTGATCCGCAAATATAATCTAAAGTTAAAAATACTGTTGCAGCCTCTTAACTTATAACTATTCAAAATATATAGTGTGAGTGATAGACGCAAAGAATGCATACTGAATACCGGTCAGAGGAACTTCAAGGTTATAGCATGTTATTCTGTTATAATAATAACCTGTTTGTAAATTTATGTTCGTGACATTGCGGATAAGTTCATAGGGAATTTGCATTTTCTGGTAGGATCACATTTCGTGACGCTCACCCAGCTAAGTGGGCTCCAAGTGGAGTAGTGTAGATATATGTCTCTATATCAGGTAGCACAGAAAAGGGCCACAAAAGTCATACTATGACGATTGAAATGCTTCTCAAATATTGTTCAGCACAGAAAGGGGCCACAAAAGTCATACTATGACGATTGAAACGCTTGCCAAATAAGGTTGCTCGGTAAACTTTTTTTTTATACCACTGAGATGGCAGACATACATACCAACCTGATAGAAAGTGGCCACCGTACCCTATGGACGCTTGCAACACCAGAGGAGCGGCATTACCGCTGCCGACCCTGAAGATACCTCAAAGCGAGGGCTTTAGATGAACCCGGGAATAATTTCGGGTAAAGGATGACAATGAATAACGTGTTTATACATATAATATGTTACGAAACGAAAAATTAAAAAAAAAAATGTAGGAATCCAGATAAATTTCATACCGCACTAGATCCGACAACCACACGGTCACGGTTTCCGTCCAGCACCGGTTACCCCTGAAGGATTTCGCAGAGTTCCTGGTATACTTAAGAGACTACTACTTACTACGACCTCACTTAAAGTTCGTATGTTATTACAGTCATATTTTATATACAACTCTGGACTTCACGCGAAACAATTTTGTACTTACATTCACCGAAGTTTCGAGCGCGTTGCAGCGCCCGTGGTCGCGACTGGACGTTATTACCTTTTCGACGTTAGTCCTTTGGGATTGGGTCTAACGAATCCTACTAATTAAACGCGAAAATTTGTAACTATGGATAAATGTTTATTGTATGGATAAATGTTTACTATTTCACACAAAATCTACAGAATGGATTTTGATGAAACCTAATAATAATGTCCTGTTATATTGAACATGTACTGCAATCTTTAATAATAAATTAAGTTGTTGTTAGTAGTAGGTAGTTTTATGGTACAGCAGAGAAAAGATGTGTCAAAGAAAGACAAGAACTTTCGAAATTCTTGCCAGATGATGATATTTACCTTGAGAGGCAGAAATAGATGGCGAACTGGCTACGACTGAAATATGTCATATAGAATACCTGTGTTCTAAGATTAATGTTAACTACAAAGTTCAAGGTGAACTATTCTTGATATTTCTACCTAATAAGTATAGTTCGCTTAAACACAAAAACGATTGAGTATACAAATTACCTACTAGTATTCAAATATGTCGGGTTTTCAATTAAACTAAACCGCAATGCCTGACGATGTCGACACACACGGTTTGGCTAGCCCACAACCTTGTGCAGAGATATATTTAGCGAGGTATTCTTTCAAGGATAACCTTCTTTTATCAGGTTTTTTTTTTTTGCTCTGGTCAATGTATTTTATAATGTTTAAAAGTTCTCAGAATACGGTTTCATTAACGACAGGTGCATTATGGGTCTCACCTAGATTTCTAAGCTTATGACAAAGAGGGGAAAAACTCCCCCTTTGGTCAGCGTGTTAAGGAGAAACTAGTCCGCTTTTATTCCATACAAATTTGGACTGCCTCGGTGGCGCAGTGGTAGTGTATGCATGCGACTGCAGCGACTGAGGTCCCGCTGTTCGATTTCCGGGTCGGAAAAAATATTTGTGTAATCCACAAATGTTTGTTTCGGAGTTTCGGAGTTTCGGTGTTTCCTATGTATAATATGTATGCACTTCAAAATCTATAAGTATGTTTATCAGTCGTTTAGATCCCATAAATAACACAAGCTTATTAGCATACTTTGGGGCTAGACGTCGCTGTGTAAAAAATAAGTCCCGGTATATTTATTTATTTTATTAAATTCTGTTGGACGATAGCTTGAAAAATTTGGTCGGGCCACCGAAAATAAAGACATATATTAATTTTCATGTTATCCACAGCAAAAATCACAATAATTAAAATAGCTAAAAAGTCAGGAGTCAAAAAATCTTCATAATTTACTGTTAATTTTTTTCAGAAACTTTTATCGTTAAAGAAGCGTATTTCGAGTAAAAAATATTAAAAAAAATACCGCGCAGTCGTAGATTAATTTTAAACATCAAATAACTTTATTTTACATACATATTGTCACGCCTTTATCGGGAATAAGAAAGGGATAAGTGGAGGCAAACTTTACGCCCACTTTTCGCAGTATATATTTATGTCGCACGTAACTTTATTATCGTTACCGAAATATATACAATTATACATATATAACTAGTCAGGTCATAAGTAACAACACAGTAAAAACTTTTCTTTTAGAAGGCTGGCCACAAAAAAGTTTATTGAATTCGAATTTAGAATTGTTCATGAAAATAAAAATGTATACTTTTTAGAATTTTACTCATTTTTAAATATGGAGTGGACGCTTAAAGAAGACCGTTTTGCAGTTATTGCGTTGCATCGTTGCGGTTACGCGCCAATTCAAATTTTTGACATACTGAAAAATTTGAATATAACCAAAAGATTCGTTTATCGTGCCATCAAACGATACATTGAAGACTCTAGTGTAGATGACAGGTCAAGAAGTGGTCGCCCTCGGTCTGTTAGGACAGTCCAGCAGTGATAAAAGATGTGAAGGCGCGAATACAAAGAAATCCCAAACGTAAGCAGAAACTGTTGGCCCTTCAGATGGGGTTAAGCAGAACCACGGTGAAAAGGGTGTTAAATGAAGACTTAGGGCTTCGGTCATATCGAAGAAAAACAGGACATCATTTAAATGCTCGTCTAATGGACCTGAGACTGAAAAGATGCCGCGCTTTGTTGAAGCGGTACGCGGGAAAAAAATATCGGAAAATACTTTTTTCGGATGAAAAAAATTTTACCTTAGAAGAGAGCTACAACAAACAAAATGATAAGGTGTACGCACACAGTAGTGAAGAAGCGAGCAACCGTATTCCACGTGTCCAACGAGGTCATTTTCCACCCTCGCTCATGGTATGGTTGGGAGTTTCTTATTGGGGCTTAACAGAGGTACATTTTTGTGAGAAAGGTGTAAAAACGAATGCAGTTGTGTATCAAAATACAGTCCTAACGAACCTTGTGGAACCTGTTTCTCATACCATGTTTAATAACAGGCACTGGGTATTCCAACAAGATTCGGCGCCAGCTCATAGAGCGAAGAGCACACAAGACTGGCTGGCGGCGCGTGAAATCGACTTCATCCGGCACGAAGACTGGCCCTCCTCCAGTCCAGATTTGAGTCCGTTAGATTACAAGATATGGCAACACTTGGAGGAAAAGGCGTGCTCAAAGCCTCATCCCAATTTGGAGTCACTCAAGACATCCTTGATTAAGGCAGCCGCCGATATTGACATGGACCTCGTTCGTGCTGCGATAGACGACTGGCCGCGCAGATTGAAGGCCTGTATTCAAAATCATTTTGAATAAACTTTATTGTCATAAGAATCTATGTTTTGTTAAGTTCATTTTGGTATATAAATAGTTACATAATGAATAAACTTGTTTCAATTATTTTATATTAAACATGTGACAGAATTTATGACCTGACTAGGTAATATCCCAAGAGCTAAACACTATGATAAAATGCACAACGCTCGTTTTGAAATAAATGTCTATCTTTAAAACGGACTATCTTTTTACTGTTTATTACTGACATTACCGCATTCTCATACCATGCCGAGAGAAATAGTAATAATTATTTATGCTCGCGGCTAGCGCAACCTTCATAACTCATTTACACACTTGCGCGAGCTACGAGACAAGCTGCGAGACGACCCGCGAACTCGAATGTAAATGTACAAAAATAATTCGTTTACACTCGCGGTATTATAAATCCAATGGCCTAGTCAAAATGATTGGCACAAGCCTTCGTTCTTCATGAGACTGTGATAGGCAACCTCCTTTGGTTCATTGAACCGCCACAACCACATATCTACATCAGAATAACAAGCATCAGTATAATCTACATACAAAGTTGTTAACATATTGTTTTACTAGAAGATATCTATTGTATTCATGGCAGCTTTCGAAACAAAGCCAGCTATCTGCTGGAACCAGAGCGTTGAAGGACGCAGGGAGACTAAGTATTAACACATCACATTGTCTTTCGTACATGTAGGGCAGCCATCTTGTTTTCTCTGCTGGGGATATTATAAATGCATTATACTAGCGACACGCTATGATGGCCTTTTTGACATATGATGATGATATTTATACTTGTTTTACATACGTACTATGTTTTCGACCGTAGTATAAATATCCTCTAATGTGGTAGACTATTCACATATTTCTACAAATAAAATGTAAATAAAATAAAATGAAACTTCTTGAAAGGACAAACGTCAAAACGACCATCATAGCGTGCCGCTCGTATAGCGTTCGTTTCTTGCAAAATTTACAAAATACAATTATATGATATATAACAATATGATAATACAATTTTAATTTGTTAAAAATATGTTAATTTAAATAAATTAAATACCAATAAAAAAAAAAGAAAAATATAATTATATGATTGAAATTTATAATATTATTTATTTTAGCATTACGGTTTAAGGGTCTTTAGGGCGTTACATTTTACTCAGTCCGAGACTACCAGGACTTTAATTGGTCGTGCTAATGAGTGTCTAGCACTAAGACCTTTTAGCCTTTTTGTTACCACCTCACTAAAAAGGCAACGGGTTCAAAATTTCTTCCAAATTTAACATCTAAAATAGCCACATTTTATTATTAAATTTATTCGGTCCTTTAGACACACCCCAGTTCCGTGCTTCGGAAGGCACGTTAAGCCATTGGTCCCGGTTGCCAATAAAATGACAGTCGTCAAGCCAAGTTGGAGGCCCTATGGGCGGCTTGAAAAATTTGAACAGCAGGTCGATGCAGCCTGCGCCTGTTCATTTCAACACGGCAATGGGCTCACCACCTGTTACGTGGGCGTTAAATATGCTTCTGCCTACCCCTTCGGGGATAAAGGCGTGACAATATGTTGTTGTATGTTGATGTACAATTTGTTTTTTAGAGGTTTGGAAATTTTCGTCTTCTTCATCTTTGCATATTTCCAGTTTTTCCAAATCCTACCTGGATTTAGAGTCTGAGGTTCGCCATTATTGACTACTAGGGGCAACTTTGGTTGGGCTTTTCATTTTCGGCATTTTTGGAAATCATCTGACTTCCTAGCCTTCTAAGGGCGCCTACGTCATAATCTCGTACGTTTATTGTCAGGTGCACCACTAGCTGCTGAGAACGCTTGGGTCCCGAAGATAATGGTGGAGCCCCTTAAACCCGCAATAGAGGACAAATCTACCGAGTACCTACTTACACTGGAGAAATCACTTACAAATACAAATATCCTAGATTGAAAGTATGTAGTACAGAACGGGGCTAATAGACATTACCGAGAGTTATAATATATACTCTTGGAACGGTAATACTGATAATAATGATGTAATATTCTGCGCGTAAACTTACAACATCACCTAATGTTTATGCATATATTTTAGTCGTCCCTAATTATATCTGTGTTATTAAACTAGAACTCGTTATTTTTGAATTGTTTGAAAATTACTAAGATGATCGTACTAACTTAACTACTGGCCTATTTTACGATTTAGTAGAGGCTAGGCGGAACCGTGGTGGATTATTGAGTAGCTTTGACATCTCTTCAGGACCAGGACACTCGGGGTCGAAATGTGTAAACGCATTCTGCCACATATAACTAATTGAATCGGGCGTTACATGGCGGAAATCCATCGTAGAACGATAATAAAGGAGGGGAGGAGGATCCCACCAGACACCCTCGATTCGTCAATCCTAACGCACAACGGTCAAGGATAACCTCTACTAATTGTAACGGAGGAATGACGAACCGAACTCCTCAAGGAAAGGGATGTAGGATAGGTAAAAGAAAACCTTACCCTCCAGGTTGTCAAAACTTTTGCAATATTCCGCTTTACATTCTACCACGGCAAAAAATACAGGAATAGGTGCACTATAGAAGGGTTATTTTAATGGGTCTGTGTGGGATTATTGGAGGTGTAAAGGGCCCAACCAAGAATTCTGGACCCAAACGCCCTAGAGACCAAGTCTGCTATTTCAATCGTGTCAAAATATAATCGAAATCGTCGCTCAATAGAAAGCCATCAGTAAATTTTTTTCAGCTTTTTGTAGTCTACTATTACAATCGTACTCCAATAGACTTCAATCGGTCCGCCGATAGAATTCTACTAACACGTACTGCGCCAGTGGCCGCTAGTCAGTGACATTTTTTATAGTCTAATAACCTTGTAACAGCTAAAAACAGCGATTCTGGTTCTATTCTACGGCTTGTCAATAGTAGAGTCGGCCCCCTGATCTATAAGCACTGCACCTGCTAACGAACGAACGATATTACAACGCAAGTGTCTTTAATTGGGTCAAAACAGACGGTCACAGTCGGACACTCACAACGATGCCAGTCATGAAAATCATTAATATAGGTCTCCTAGCAGCTAACTAAAGGGAACTTCAGTACCCAAACCTAGGTAGTATTTGGAAGCAACTTGTTGGTAATACTCTAAGACAAAGTAGATTTGATGTTATATTTTTGAAGTGAAACCTTCTTTTGGCGCACCGCACACAGATTTTTCCGTCGGTAATAAGTTAGGCTGATCCGTCACGATCTGAGGTGAAAGACTAGATCGGGCGAACTCGGGAACGCCGAGTGTACCCGAGCAAGAAAGATACAGTCAGCTAATCTTCGCTGTTGTGTCGCTGTGCTTAGTATATTCAATTCATACGTAATAATTGATGGCGATTGCCAATGAAGTTTTCATTTCTGCCGTGCGTTCGCGTACACACTTAATAATAATTATTTTATAGTGCGTTATATTTTGATATAATCCTGTCTGTAGTTGCGTTTAACACATTCTATCTCCCTCCCTTTCGCACAGCCATTGATATGAAACAAATAATGTATAGTATTTTTAAACGACACAACAACAACAAGTGTCAAGTGTCTTTAACACTTGTTGACCAATTTGCTTCTCTGGCAATACTGAGCAGAAAACTGTATATGGTAAACGGTATACGGAAGGTAAGACGCCCCCACCACTCCCGTCAAATCGTCGACGACAGTGAAGGTTGAAGGTAGAGACTGGAGGTGGATGGCACATGAACATGGAAGGTTTGGTGTGCAGAACTATGGCGAAAAGAGCATTCGCAAAAGAAACACATAGAAAACACCAAAACTTTATCATCATCAGGGATGACTGGGATTTTTTTTCAATTTAAAAGAACCCAATACTTAAATAGTATGTCATGGTCACCTTACTCGTTTCACTATTGTGTATTCACAGAATAAATCATATGCATTGCGCGACATTCAAATTAGTTGCCACTTACGAAATAAGCTCTATTATCATGTACTGTATCATCTGATGAGCATCAATTGGGAGACATATAATAAAGACACGCGGGCATCAACTAGTAAACGTCCCCGTTTCCATCAGGAATTGTTTCCCCATTATATTATATCCCGGTGTGATTTATAAGCTATATTACTGTAAAGTTACATTAAAATCTATTCTGTAGTTTTTTTCGTGAAATATCATCATCAAACAACCAACCATATTTGTAACTTTCACATTTATAAAATTAGTAGGAGTTTATTATACTTATAACTGAAAAGTTTACTTATTTTGAAAATAAGACAGGGTAACATTTTTTTAGTGCATGTATTGAGCTATCTAACATTATATTTAGTAACAACTGATTATATTTATATTTTCATATTGTCATGTTGCTGCACAAAGACCATAAAAAGAATTGAATCTATGAGGTGTCACTAATTGTGTCTGCTGACTCCCAAAAGTTCTAAATATAATGTTAGATAGCTCAATACATGCACTAAAAAAAATGTGATACAATATGTTATTTTTTGCTGTTCAATCGTCTTATGGGTGTAAAGTTCCCCTGGGCCGAAGCGACCTCATCTGCTACCGCTAAACCTGCTGACTAATAGACGAGTTTGTAGGAGATTAGACGGCAATCTATTTATTGTGTAATGGGCTCACCACATATTGGACAGGAATGCACACGGTGAATGTGCACGGATACCTCTGCCACCCATTCGGGGATAAGACGTGATTGACAAGAGCATCATTAAGAGTATTAATTTAAATTCCACTAAGCTTAGGGACTTTGATTGCTAACCACATCTACTTTAATTCGTTTAATTGCTATGTACGAGTGTATCTAAATTAGACAGATAGACTGATCGACCGTGAATTAAGAACAAGTGTATCAAGATTCTCAGCCATCTTAAGTGTACTATGAACGTAATTATATCATGAAGCAATTCGACATTGAACTAGTAAGTTAGGTAAGTCTGCATGCGCGATTCGTGTGGTAACTTATTTACATGTGACAGAAAAGAATTTACACCGCGTGTACTGTTTGGCAATATGTGTCTATAATGTCACATGTGGCTAATGTTTATTTTATGATGTGATTTATTTTGCAATTACGCTTGACGAAAGGTGTCTTCCACGCACGCTGCTACGTGTAAGTTCTAATTAAAATGAGCTTTTGTTATTGAATATCGGTTTATTTAGTAAATGCTACTATATTATTAAATTTAACTTAGATATCAAACACGTCTCAAAACTGTATATTTTACATTTATTGGTGTAATTTTAAAAGTAGGTTTTGATGTCAAATTATTGATGGCACATTTCTATAATAATAAAACTTTATTAATTTTATACGTCGTTATCACAAATTGTAAGAAAATATTGAAATTCACATGCTATTAAAATATATCTTGACATTTTATTAAATATTGAGAAAAATAGTAGTATATATTTTCAATAATGTATCAATTAGCATTTCTTTAAGATATTTCTATTTATGTTTGCAAAATTTAAATAAAACAAAAACATAGTGAAAGGTCGTAAAATTAAAATTTTACTATCCAAGTGTTTGAATTCCTAAGAATTGAGAATTTCAAATACTGTTTTAGATTGAATTTCCATACGTAGCGTACCACGCCATTTTAGCGTCTTTACGTTCCATTAAAACCCGGATAATAAGCCGGTTAAGTCACGAAAGACATTTGAATTTGAAAGCGAGTGTTGACTACCTTTTTAACTCGGCCGGACCTTTCAATTTATATATATATATATAAGTGCCCCACAATATTTTCAATGGCAAAATTTAAGCTTAACAGATAAAGTTTGAGATTAGAAAATCATTATCATCATGTGAGTGTTATTCCCGGTTGCAACTGAAGCCCAAATTCGGGGGTTTTTCTGCTACGCTTCTTCCTCAATTTTATTTTTTAATATCCCTTGTCTACAACAATGTACATTCATTTTCAACCGTTCAAGTCATCATTTTTGATTATGCCTTTTCTGCCGAGCTTTGCAGAGGGTTTAAATATATTGGTAGAATTTCGTTACATTTCATTAAACACTGCGCGACATTATGAACCTTCAAATCGAAGAACTGAAAGCACTTAGAGAGAATACCAAATATGTTCATATGACGTCATCGATACCATGTTTTTATTCAATAATTATGTTGCAATGACCCTGATCCAATATCATCAAATTACAATCATTTCCGGGAGCCGTGATTGCTCGGTCATCAAGTACCTCAAAGTGAACGCCCTTGCAACTAAGCTGGGAGAACAAAAAATTTACATGCGGACCGATTTAACCACAGACCAAGAAATCAATGTCACTCGCGAGCTCTGTACTAGAGCGCCACTCTTTTTTCATACCTAACACCACAACAACCACAGACGAAAAGAGTAGGTAACTGACAGGTCGCGTCTGCGATTTTCACATACAGTTTGACGCAAACTTACGGTATATTGTTACTTTTGTCTTTATTAGGCGCGAGTGAGAGATAGCGAGCAACATTCCTTGCTCTACGGATTTAACTTTAGTCTAGGAAACGAATGCTGTGTAGATAAAAAAATAAATATTGTGGGACATTTTTTTTACACAGCACCGTCTAGCCCAAAATAAGCTAATATAAGCTTGTGTTATGGGATCTAGACGACTGATAAACATACTTATATGTTTGTAAATACATACATTTATATATAGAAAACACCCAAACTCCGAAACAAACATTTGTGGATCACACTAATATTTTTTCCGACCCGGGAATCGAACCCTGGATCTGGGTCGCGTACACTACCACTCCGCCACCGCGGCAGTCCATCGAGATCATTGACATACGCTACCCCACGGAAAGAAAAATATGTTTTTTGTAGTAAGAAGTTACAAAGGCTATCAAGCAACTTTGGTTGTACTGTGTGCAACTATACGAAATTGATTGATATCAAAATGCATGTGTTAAATTCTGAGAACTGTTATAAGTATGACTTTACTTTATGAATTACTATAGGCATAAATTTAAAGTACTAATAATTAAATCTGTCATGCATACTTCTTTCGCTTCCTGCAGATTAATTAATCGGTTCATGCATGCACGAATGCAATCTGCTTACGTGAAATTAATGGTGTTATACCCTATTTTTTATAAGTTCAACCGTTTTTGAGAAATTGGGTAGTCTAAATCACAAATTGGTTTGACAGCCTTGACTGAAAACCGGACCTTACATTAGTCACTTCGTTTCACTTCGGTTGCCTTCGTGAAGTTCGTTAGTCATACGTATAGTACGTTAGACAACTAAAACGTAGTCATGCAAAAGCTCGTGTCCCATAAAACAAATAAAGTCACAGCATTACAATCTACCTGTGTCATTTATCATTACATAAATAAATATCCATCACGCCTTATCCCCGAAGGGGTGGCAGAGGCATATTATATGCCCACTTTTCACCGTGTGGATTCCTGTCCCACGTAATAGGTGGTGAGCCCATTGCCGTGTTGAAATAGACAGACGCAGGTTGTGGATACCTGCTGTTGAAATTTTTAAGCCGCCCATAAGGCCTTCAACCAGGCTTAACGATTGCCATTTTACTGGCAACCGGGACCAACAGCTTAACGTGCCTTCCGAAGCACGGAAACGCTCGCAAATGTAAATTCCACAAAGTGGTCACCCATCCGAGTACCAGCCATAGTGAAAGTTGCGTAACTCAGTGATCGTTTACAGAACACTGAGACCGCGGGGCCACGAGCGCTTCATTTATCATTACATACATTCGTATATTATAATATATTATAATATTTATTGCCAAAATCGTCTTATTATTATAATAATCTCCGGTAAGAGGGTAAGACCCAAGCTAGCTTGACGTCGTAAGGGGTGACATGCGTGCCAATGGTCTCACTACACGGCGGCCGACGACCGTGCGAAGTGGAGGAGTAAAAGTAGGAAAACGGACACTGGGCGACGCGATACGCAACTGATGATGATGATGATAGCATTCGTATATATAGACACAAGTTTATCCACCGCAGAGGCACACTATACGCCCATATTTCAACTTATTCATTTTTGTGCGACTGCCTCTGTGGCGCGGTGGGAGTGTATCCGACTGCTACGCAAGAGGTCCCGGGTTTAATTCCCGGGTCGGAACAAATATTTGTGTGATCCACAAATGTGTGTTTCGGATTTTGGGTGTTTCCTATGTATAATATGTATGTATTTAGAAATATATAAGTATGTTTATCAGTTATCTAGATCCCATAACACAAGCTAATATTAACTTACTTTGAGCTAGATGGCGCTGTGTGTCCCACAATATTTATTTTAAAAAAAAATTGTCCCACATAGCTGGTGGTGAGCCCATTGCCGTGCTGAAATGAACATGCACGAGTTGTGGCGACCCACTATTGAAAAATTTCAAGCCACCCATAAAGTCTTCAATTGGCTAAACGCTTACCATGTTACTGGTAACGAGAAGGTAACCAAAGCGTTCATTCATCCGAGGACTAGTCACAGCTAAAATTGCTAAGCTGAAAGTTAACAGAACACTGACTTTTCGCTACTACGGGTGCTTCTATGTGCATATATTAGTCAATCAACTCAACGCAGCTTGTCAAAAACTAATCTTCTCAGTTTGATCACAGATCCAATGACTGCTGCAGACGTTGCCCTTGGCCGAGGAATTACACGACGAGCAAGGTCTTTAGCATATATGTTAAGGCGAATCAGTTCAGGTAATGCCCTGCAGCGGGTTGTTTTAAGTGATATCATATCAAAGTTTTGGGATTAAATAAATAAACATTGAGGAACTTTTTTTTACACAGCCCCATCAAGTCCAAAGTAAACTAATATAAGTTTGTGTTATGGGATCTAGGCAAGTGATAGACATACTTATATATTTTTAAACACATACATTTCATACAAAGGAAACCCCCAAACTCCGAAACAAACATTCCGAAACATACATATTTTTTATGATTCGGTAATCAAACCCGGGACCTCAGCACGGCAGTCGTATACACTACCACTGCGCCACCGAGGCAGTCATAAATAATATTAAATTAAATAATGGAATTTACTTTTAATTTACTTCGTTGGTAATAAAATCAGTAAAAAAACTAGATTCCAGAATGGTTTTGAAGAGCATTATAATACATTTTAATTAGATGCTGTTCGGTTACCCTTTAACGATACTGATAACCTCATCTACCATTTTAATTAAAAAATTTTAAATAAATAAAATAAAAATTAAATTTACCATTTATACACATTTTAATTAGATGATGTTCGGTTACTCTTTAACGATGCTGATAACCTCATCTACCTAAAAGTTAGACAGTTAGGCGGGACTGTGTAGTTTTAGCCGGCTCGAGTCAGGCATGACAGCCGAGGGGATTTCCACACGTTAAAAAAAGGCATTTTACGTTTACTTTTGAAATCGGTTTCTGTTTTGCTATGTTGAAATAAATAGGGTCCGCATTATACTGCCTAACTGCTGGTATGTAAACAAACCTTTACGTATGAAAAATCTTAGGGGATTTTAAAGGAATAGAATCCCCCGGGGATCATAGTGGAATAGCAAGTGTTCTTCAATCCCCTAGGGGATTATAATAAGGTATCCTAGTGGAACGTGCCCGCATTAGGGCCTTCAACTTGACTTAACCAGTACTATGTTACTGACAGCTGTGTCCCGAAGCACGAAAACGATCGTAATGTCACAAATGGCATCCTATCTTAGGACTAACCGTTGCATAAGTTGCTTAACGCAAAGATCATTTACGAAACACTGAGCTGATGAAGCTAGGTACGCTTCTACTTACTATGAAACTTCTATTACATGTTCAAAAAAATAAAATATGTACTAAATTGATGCAACTAATTCGTCTACATTCTATACCATTCATATAACCTTAAAATAATATACATAACTTAAATCTATATAAATAAGATACATAACTTAAATCTATATATATATAAAAGAAAGATGTTAGTTACACTATTTATAACTCAACAACGGCTGCACCGATTTGGCTGAAAATTGGTGAGAAGGTAGCTTAGAGCCAGGAGACGGACATGGGCTAACTTTTATCCCGGGAAAAGTTCCTGTGGGAAACGGGAACAGGAACTTCTCTACGCGGGCGAAGCCATTTGAAATTAATAAACGACGGGATTAAATGGGTGCCACGGGGTTCGAATAATGTCACGGGCGAAGCCGGGCGGGACAACTAGTATATTATAAAAAGGAGTCCATTTGGGCAAGTTTCCGAAGATACTGGCAGCGTTCCCCCCCTTTGAATAGCTAGACTAATTCTTTGTCCGAGGTAGCTGCCAGCTCTTTGGTCTCCTGTGATATCTATACTTAATATTATAAAGCTGAAGAGTTTGTTTGTTTGGTTGAACGCGCTAATCTCTGGAACTACTAGTCGAATTTTAATAATTATTTTTGTGTTAGATAGCCCATTTATCGAGGAAGGCTTTAGGCTATATATAATTACGCTACTACACTGGGAAGCGGAGCAGTAGTCATAAATGTCGACAAATCGGGCAAATTTTTATGCATCATTGTGGAATTTATAAGAGACGGGATTAAATAGGTGCGACGGGAGGACGAAAAATTCCACGGGCGAAGCTGTCATCTAGTGTACTTAAATATGTACTTACTTGTTCAAAGTCTTGACATCGAAACCCTTCTGAATGTACTCTATGCCAGCCGGTACAGCCATGGTGAGTAGCAGTCTTGGCTTGCCAGTCTTCTCTGCTTCATTCTCGAACTCCTCTCGCAACTCTCTTACGAGTTTAGCGTAGTTATCTCTGTCCTTGGGCTTCCCTCCGTCACGGAAGGCTGGATACTCCCAATCAAGGTCCAATCCATCGAAGCGGTTCTGTCTGAGGAACTGGAGAGAGAGAGATATTGAAAATTTTGTGTGACATAGTCACAAGATGAAAGTTCATTCTAGGGTATGTTGATCGCTTGGGAACTTTAAGTTACTGATGAATAATACAATTAAAATATTTATTTTTTATTAATAGGACGTTTTGATCATCTGTGTGTAAAGTGGCGGTTGTAAATCTGAGCGTCCTAGCCATTTGATAATTGTATTATGGAATTGCGCTCCTGGCCCCGCTGATTCAGTGTTCTGTAAACGAATACTGCGTTAGCCAACATTCGCTATAGGTAGTCCTTGGGTGGGTGTAATGGCAGTTGAGGGCATTATGGACGGCTTGGAAAATTTCAGTAGCCACAGCCTGCGCCTGTCCATTTCAACATGGCAATAGACTAACCACTTGTTACGTAGGAAAAAAATGCATATGGTAAAATGTTGGCGTAATGTATGCCTCTGCCTAACCCTTCGGGGATAAAGTGGTATAAATACAATGAAATTCCGTACCAACATCTATCTATTATTCTGTCTTGTCTTGTCGGTTCTCAAGAATTACCTGTTTTGAAAAGAATTTGTGAATGAAAATAATTGAGAAATTAATAGTTAATGTTCTTTTGTGGTAAAGTATGCATTGTCTGAAGAAGTATGATAGTTCTCAAGACGCTGACAAAATTCTATGCATTTCTCCAACTACGCTTTTGAAACATAAGTCATAAAACACAATAGAGTAATGCAATTAAAAATTTTATGACAACTATTTAAAAGTATCTGAAAGAAGTGTGGCATATTGTATTATATTTTGAATGAAAAGAGATGTTTAGATAATAAGTTATTACTTAAAAATCTTATTTAATTAATGACCTTTTATTTTGCTAAATGCCCTAACAATAATTATGCTCAGCAAGTCCCATTCTTTATTATAAAAAAAGCATAAAAAATTTTATCCGCCATATTGGATTTACAAAGACGTCACTTTATTTTATGAGTTTTCTCAGCGTACACTTTCAATCTATACCCACATTGTAGCAGTGCATTAATAATAAATTATTTAGCAGCCTTAGGTGTTCCACTATGTTGAATTTATAATGATGTCATATAAACCTATACCATATACAAAATATGTAATATTTCACCCGAACACACATAAAATACAAGTAAATTGCAGGTGAAAAGAAAGCTTTAAAAAATACTTGACATATTGATTTTATCATCAAATTAAACTCATTACTGGACATAACATTATTATTGTAATAAAAAATAAACCCCATAAACTGCAAACTTCGTGTGTAACCTTTAGAAGACTAATAGCATTTGTACAGCACTGCCTATCTTTTTTGCAACAAGAAATCAGGCTTCTCGTAATGTGGATGTGACGCTTGTAATCTAAATAAATTGTGAGCACTTGTGCCCAATATTTTTTATTAAACACAGACAATGCAGATATATGTGAAGATAAATGGAATATAGGATATAAGGAGATATATGGAAAATAGGTAGTTAATAGTGTAAAAAATGTGAATGAATGTACCTTAATAGCATTCCTGACGAACTCCTTCCTTCTCTCCCGCGACGCTACCATGGGAGAGAACCGGGAGGACCCCTCGTTCCAGCCGCCGATCGCCAGCAGGGTTTTCAAGTTTTGATTGTATGTTTTCAGGCCATTGAATTTGGCATAGCCACCTGTTGGATTTACAAATTACATATTGAAGTATATACCTACTGCCTGGGTTTTCCCGAACGTCTACAGTATGGGGGTCTTCAAAAGGGGTCTTAGAAGCTTTATGAAGTGTCGGCAGCAAACGTCCATAGGCTACGGTGACCACTTTCTATCTTTTGGGCCGTACGCATATATATATATATATGTATAACCTCAAAGGTAAAAAATATTAGCATTGCACGCCCTCACTTTAACCTGTTATCTTACCTTTTTCAATATCCTGGTATTTATCAAAAGGCTTCAGAGAATTTTCTTTGGTGAAACCTCCGAAGGCATAGACGAGATGCGTGCAGAGGTAAGGGTTAATGTTTTGTGGGTTGAAGCGCGCCGTGCCGGGCCGGTACACCGACCAGTTTGTGTAGTAGCACACCACGCGGGGCTCGCTTGATGATGCTGGGAAATAAAGAGGAGATTAAAAGAGAACGTAGTGGATACTTGGCTATAACAAAATAACACTTTAATGCTTATTATTTCAAAAACGAATCTGAATGTGGCAAATAATGGCATTGTGATCAAAAGGGTGACACTTTTTACTACACAGCGCTATCTAGCCCAAAGAAAGCTATAATGAGCTTATGATATGGAGTCATGTCACACTTGTAATATAACTTATTTAACATAAGTCAATAAAAATAGTAATATGTATTTTGAGTATTTTTTGCACTTTTAAAGTTATGCTATAGGATCTAAACAACTAATAAACATACTATACTGTCTCTGTGGCGCGGTGGGAGTGTATACGACTCCTATGCAAGAGGTCGTGGGTTCGATTCCCACCCAGGATAAAACTTCGTGTGATGAGCACGATGGTTTATTCCGTGTCTGGGTGTTATTTATCTATAATATGTATGTATTTAGAAATATATAAGTATGTTTATGAGTTATCTGGTTACCATAGTACAAGCTCTGCCTAGTTTGGAATCAGATGGCCCAACGATATTTATTAACGACATTTATTAATAGAAAATAAATAGATAGAATTAAAATAGTAATGTAACTGAATAGAAAAAAATGGAATTTCTATTTCGTTTCTTAAATGAATTCAAAAATTAAAATTCAAAAAATCAACAATGAAGAAAGAAATGGAATCTCTCTATTCAATTATGAAATTTTATTCAAGAATGGAATAGATACAAATAACCTAGAAATAGAAAAGAAATATAATAGAATATAATAGAAATAGAATAGAAATAGAGTAGAAATAGATTAGAAATAGATTAGAAATAGAATAGAAATAGAATAGAAATAGAATAGAAATAGAATAGAAATAGAATAGAAATAGAATAGAAATAGAATAGAAATAGAATAGAAATAGAATAGATATAGAGTAAAAATAGAATAGAAATAGAAATTGGATTAGAATAGAAATAAAAAGAATAGAAATGGAATAGAGTGGAATCGAATGGAAAGAAATGGAATGGGTATATCAGAGATAGATATAAATGAAATAGATTGAAAAAGAAAGGAATATAAATAAATTAGAAATGTAATGGAATAGAAAGGATTACAATAGAAAGAAAAAGATTAGAAATAGAATATAAATGGAATTGATTGCATAAGAAAGAAATGGAAAAGAAAGAAATAGAATAGAAATGCAATAAAATATAAAAAAAGAATAAAAAATAGAATAGAAATGGATTATAATAGAAATTGAATGGAATAGAATGAATAAGAATAGAAAAAAGGGTACAGAAATAGAATGGAATATAAATAGCATAGAAATAGAATCCAATAGAATATAAATGGAATAGAATGGAATTGAAATAGAATAGAATGGAATATAATAGGAATGAATAGAATAGACATGGAATAGAATAAAAAAAAAGGATTAGAATTGAAAGAAAATTAATAGAAATGGAATAGAACAGAAATGGAATAGGTTTATAAAGGGTCGGCAGCGCGAGTGCTGCACCTCTGGTGATGCAAACGTCTATAGGCTACGGTGACCACATGTCTGGTACCTCAGTGTTAAAAAAAATGGAAAAGAAATGAAAAAAGAAAAAATGAAATAAAATAGAAAATAAATAAAAGGAATAGAATAGAAATAGAATAGAAGTAGAATAGAAAAGGAAATAGAATAGAAGCAGAATAGAAATATAATAGATATAGAATAGAAATAGAATAGAAATAGAATAGAAGTAGAATAGAAATAGAATAGAAATAGAATATAAATAGAATAGAAATAGAATAGAAATGGAATAGAATGAGAAGAGAAGAGAAGAGAAGACAGTACATGCAACATAAATTCCATATGAACATTTATTTTATTTTTTGCACCGGTTCACTAACGGACATCATGGCGAAAAGAACGAAAAATGGAAACTAAACCCTGTGCCAACCCCTCTACTCAACTAGATAAAGGAGACGAAACAGAAATTAATCTCATCTTCTGTATTATGGTGTATTTACAGTTGCTTCCAAATCTTACCTAGATTTTTATTTGACTTCAAGGAACAGATATAGTGTGCCTTTTGAATTTCGTTATTTTAAGGAGGGATTGCTGACTGAGCACCCAATCCCGTAAGGGCCCCTGCGTGGTTACCTCATGCGTTGGTCAGTAAGTGCACCGTTAGTACAAAATATTTCATTTTCTCCAAAAAGTACAAGGAAAACTTACACAAATAGATGTCAGTTATCGAATAATACGATTAATTTCACGCACGTCTGCCTACAAATATTGAAGGACAGAAAGCGCTCTTAATAACATCTGGCACGGTATAGTTGGGCCCGGTCTTACTCGCATTATTTATATTAGCAATACACCGGTTTGTAAGTATTATTCACTTAATCACTCATTACAGAATGTGGACAGAAGGGTGTGGATTTATAAAAGCAAATTTGATAAAAGTCCTATAAATATTAGTTGGTGTACAAGGGGCCCCATCAAGAGTGCCATCAAGAACTCCGAGACCAAATATCAATTGGGGTGTAAAGAATCAAGAACTACAGCACCAAGCAACCTTTTTCTTCTTTTGTTACGACCTTTTGTTTCCCCTGCTAACGAAGTACGTATTAACGAAGAAACAAGGTAACGACGCAGATACCCTTATGGGGTTGAAGCTCAGACGTCAGACCTCAACGATGCCAAACATCAAAAGCCACATAAAAAAGGGCTCTAATTTCCAAAATACAGGTAGGATTTAGAAGCAGTCAGTCTTCACCTTAGTGTATTACTAGACACTAAGGTGAAGACTGAAGACTAAGGGCCGTAGTCCAGAACGTTTCTCAATACTCAATCAACGCTTGAGAGTAGTATTTAAAGGCAAAAAAAAGACTCAAGCGTTGATTGAGTATTGAGAAACGTTCTGAAATACGGACCGAAGACAATGAAAATTGACTCCGAAGTTAAATAATTTTAAGCCATTCCCACATTTAAAAAGAGCATCCATGGAGTTCATCATGAAGGGTCTTTGGAACTTTCAACTAGAATCGCTCTAATTATAATTTATTCTCATGACTATTCATAAGTGCCTAAAATGGTCTACATGAATAAAAATATTTTTAATTCTGACAGAGTGAACTGAGACAATTATTTATGTAACACTAAAATTATAACAAATACAAGTGGTTCAGACGCTCGGATGATGATGATGATGATGATGAAAATTATAACATCATTATACAAATAGTCTTGAGCTAGTAACACTTATTAATTCCATAAATAGGTACTATATTTCGCAGCGGCAATCCAATTAAACTTACATTAGACAAGTGTCGACATCTAGTGGCAGATAGCGACACTAATGTTTCAATGCGGCAACTGCCATTAAATGTCATTGATAATTGTTTGTATTTTTCGATTTACAAATAGCATACCTGTCTGTAATTACTTTTCCAGTGATGTAAAATATAGAAAATAAATTGCAAAGCAACAAATAATTGTATACGTAATATATAACTATAGATGGCCTGAATATTTGCTAGTTTCTTCATCATTTCATCATTAACACGGGCCCGTTTTTGAGCTGAAGAATGACCAACATCAAACTTCGCGTTGGCCTCTCAGGCGTAATTACATAGCCTGGTCGAGTTCTCGTATTTCACATACATACAAACATATTGTCACGCCTTTATCCCCAAAGGGGTAGGCAGAGGCATAATGTACGCCCACATTTCACCGTATGCATTTTCGTCCCACGTAGCAGGCGGTGAGCACATTGCCGTGTTGAAATGGACAGGCGTAGGCTGTGGCGACCTGCTGTTGAAAATTTTCAAGCCGCCCATTAGGCCTTCAACCAGGATTAACGACTGCCATGTTACTGGCAACCGGAATCAACGGCTTAACGTGCCTTCCGAAGCACGGTAACGCTCGCAAATGTAAATGCCACAAAGTGGTCACCCATCCAAGGACCACATATAGCGAATGTTGCGTAACGCAGTGATCGTAGTCATAGTGATATAGTCATCATAGTCTGAGGTCCCGGGTTCAATTCCAGGGTCGGAACAAAAATATTTGTGTGATCCACAAATGTCGATTTCGGAGTTTGCGTGTTTCCTATGTATAATTTGTATGTAATTAGAAATGTATTAGTATATCAGTTGTCTAGATGTCATAGTACAAGCTTATAGCTTAGTTTAGGCTAGATGACGCTGTGTAAAAAGTGCCTAGCAATATTTATATTTATTATAGTTACTATACTAGCCAGTAAAAGAATCCAAGTACGAAACTTGAAAGCAGCTGGTAACACACAAAGATGACGAAGCTTAATTTGGTAAAACCTGTGACTTACCTTAAGCAAACTTTACTTTTCTGAAATAGTATTCACGAATCAAAGATCCTTTTCCTTAAAGCCTTTACTTATCTCATTTTCAAACCTTTAGTACTTATTTGTAAGTGAATAATCGTAAGGTCATCGCCCGCACTGCACAGCAGGCAGTATGTGTACGTGGGACTAATGAAGTATTGTTTTGTATGCACCTCCTGTACTATGCGGCACTTTTGTCTTAACAAGTTTCATTAAAAAATCAACTTTATCACTTATACGTAGAGTACAATTTTCACTGAGCACATTTCAGTTGAAAACTTTAACGTGTCATTGGAGATTCAACTTTTAGAATAGGTAAATAGAGTTGATTTTTAATAAAAAGTATAATGGCCTTGGTATTCTTGTGTGTGACTTTTTGGAGTAAGTAGATTCATTTGATCATGAGGTTAAAATAACTATTTATAAAGTGAACTTAACAAGTAAAAGTATGGTTACTTTTACTAGCTTAGATACAAAATTTAGATAAGATAAGAGTGGGTCTTCCCGGTAATAGGGGAAGACCCAAGAAGTGCTGACTTGACGTCGTAAGAAATGACATGCGTGCCAATGGTCTCACTACAGGGGATGCTGACGACCGTGCGAAGTGGAGGAGAAAAAGTAGAAGCGTCGCGAGACGCAACTGGGACAGTAATTCTGCAGCATTTTACTCACCAGGTGTTCCTAATGTGATAACTGTTAACAGCACTGAGACCCATATCGTGACGTCCTGGAACAATAGAAAAGGAAATTATTAATTACATATACATTGTCGTTGTTTAGCTGAAAGCTGTGGAGATGCTTCAAATATTGTGCGGCGTAACACTCTCTCACTACCCCGTCAGGTTAAAGCGTGAAGATAAAAAAAATTGAGTGTGTGCTAAGACCGCACGGCAGAAGTGAAAACTTCATTGGCAATCGCAATCAATTATTACGTAAGAATTGAATATACTAAACACAGCGACAACAGCGAAGAGCAGCTGACTGTATCTTTCTCGCTCGGATACACTCGGCGTTTCCGAGTTCACCCGACCGAGCCATTCAACTTAAATCTACGGAAAAATCAGTGAGTGGTGCGCCGAAAAAAATTTTCAAATCTATAACTCTGGAAGGCCAAATTCGTAACGAAGTGGTACGCAATATGGCAGGTTTGAATGAATGTGTCAGCTTTAAGCTGAAAGGACATCTCCGTTCGTTTGGACACGTCCAATGAATGAGTAAGGAACGAGTGACAAAGAAAATATATTGTGAAAAAGTAGAGGGTACAAGGAGTCAAGGTAGACCGTGACTTACATAACATGTGAGCAGATTGCTCAAAAATGGAATGGTCTAAACAGTGGCGATCTGTCCTGTCTGACTACCCCAGTAAGGTGCGTAAACGTAAAGATAGTTAGCTTAGTGTTGAATAACTAGAATTGATATTTATCTCGTAAAAGTGCCCCAGTACTGGTTATGTGATTATGCTTATCATCTTATATTCCATGAGCAACGTTCAACCACAAAGGGGTGGCAGAGGCATATTATACGCCCAATTTTCAACGTTCTTGTCCCACGTAATAGGTGGTGAGCCCATTGCCGTGTTGAAATAGACAGAAGCAAGTTGTGGCTACGTGCTGTTGAAATTTTTCAAGCCGCCCATAAGGCCTTAATAATGTTTGTATAGTATTATAGTAAACTGGTATTTCAACAACGTAAACTGCTTCCACGAACTCTTGCATACAAAGCATTCATTTTCTTGACAATCGTAAAATGAAAAAGAACGTACCATTGTGCATTGTATTAAATTAAACTAAAAAATTGATGCGCGTACGCAGCGAGCGCGTTGATGTCTTTTATATGGCGGTTTGCTTCATACTTCCACAAGTAAATATGCAAAGATATATATTATATGATTATTATGAATATATTCAAGTTATAACAGTTTAAACTGTTCGTATTCTGTTGCGATATGATATAAGAATTTATGATCTATATTAATATATAAAGCAGAAGAGTTTGTTTGTTTGTATTTTTGTTAACTACTGGTTCGAGTTGAAAAAATAATTTTGTGTTAAATTGCCCAGTTATTGAGGAAGGCTAAATAGGCTTCTCAAGAGAGCGGATCAGTAAGCATAAATGTCAACAAATCGGAATAATGATTATACATTTTTATAAATATCATAAACACTGGATTTAAATAGGAGCGACGGGAGTTCGAAGTATGTCACGGGCGAAGCCGCGGGGGTCAACTAGTATAGTATAAACCAATAAACCAGGTCAATAGAACCTTTAACATACGACACACGTAACATAACTAATTAAGGTTCGACACCGTTACTGCAACGCGTTACAGGTACCGTTACTAGGACAATGGCGTTATAACGGTTAGTGTTACAATTTAATATTTTAATTTAATTAGTTTAATACGCCATGTGTGGTCTTCCTGTCAGAAATTATAATATTTATGGTTTAGATGTGCTTATTGAAAAACCTGACCTTAAAAGCCTACCAATCTTTCCATAAAAACCAAAAATAATTATCCTAAATCCTACTAATATTATAAACGCGAAGTTTGTAAGTATGGGTGGATGTTTGTTACTCTTTAATGCAAAATCTACTGAATGGATTTTGATGAAACTTTACAATAATATAGCTTGCACATCAGAATAACATATAAGCTACTTTTTATCCCAGGAACAAGTTCCTGTGGGAAACGGGAACGGGAAAATTTCACCTATACTAGCGACACGCTATGATGGCTGTTTGACATATTACAATAATGCAAAAAGAAATGATTTTGATGAAATAAAATACCTTACGTAGTTACTTTTTAAAATTTTTGTTTTAAGCATACTATAATTAGGGTATTTTTTATTAATATTAAATTAAATTAAATTAAATATCCATCACGCCTTATCCCCGAAGGGGTGGCAGAGGCATATTGTATGCCCACTTTTCACCGTATGGATTCCTGTCCCACGTAATAGGTGGTGAGCCCATTGCCGTGTTGAAATAGACAGACGCAGGTTGTGGCTACCTGCTGTTGATTTTTTTCAAGCCGCCCATAAGGCCTTCAACCAGGCTTAACGACTGCCATTTTACTGGCAACCGGGACCAACGGCTTAACGTGCCTTCCGAAGCACAGAAACGCTCGCAAATGTAAATGCCACAAAGTGGTCACCCATCCGAGGACCAGCCATAGTGAAAGTTGCGTAACTCAGTGATCGTTTACAGAACACTGAGACCGCGGGGCCACGAGCGCTTCTTTAATATCAATCTGATATCAATTTTTACTAATTAATATCAATCTGAAATATATTCCTTTCCTGAGACGAAAATGTGATACGAACGGCCATCATAGCGTGCCGCCAGTGTAGTCACCTATAATAATCATTATTCCACGTAACCCGTTTCAAAACTCCAGCGACGGAGACCATAGACAATCGATTGTTCACACCCGTGTGTTAGGAGATAACGGTAACTGTTAGGTAACAGTGCGTCGCCGAACGTTGGACGCAACGTTAAGTTGTTGTGATGTGAATCAAAGAGGTGAAGCCACTGAGGTGGCAGACAAGCGTACGGCCCACCCGATGGAAAGTGGTCACCGTAGCCTATGGACGTTTGCAACACCAAAGGTGCACCACTCGCGCTGCCGAAAATTTATAAACTTTCTAAGACCCCTTTTGAAGAACCCCGTACTTTAGACGTTCGGCTAAACCCAGGCAGGGAGTTCATTCCACAATCTAAGCGTACGCGGAATAAAGCTTCTATTGGACCTACCCGAATGCGTGTGCTCTGGATGCAAAGTGAATAATCTCCCTGCCTGAATTATCCCAAACGTGTACTGCAGTTCTTAAAATTAAAAGTGTGTGAATATATGTACACTCGTTACAAGTTACAAAATACAAGTTATAACAAGATAAAATTTATTTTAAAATTTATTGTAGAAAAAAACTAAAATATTGACTATAGCTAACTTCAGGGTATTTGAAAACTACTTTGAATGTAGTTAAAAGTTGTCATAGAAACATTTATCAGCTAACTTCAGGGTTTCGGATTTTTGACACGGACAGTGCGCGCATCGTAAATAATTACTCTTATCATTTTTCTAAAGCGCCTACAGAATTATAACTTCAAAAAGATTTTAGAAAAATCTTGCGCGTAAATGTTGCAAACGTCTAAAAACTACGGTAACCGCTTTTATTTAGGCACGGCGTATTTTTTTGCACTTTTAAACTTATGCTATAGGATCTAAACAAGTAATAAACATACTTATTCATATACATATAAAAGGCAAAATCACTGACTGACTCATTGATCACGAAATCTCTGAAACTACCAAAGCCATGAAGCTCAAACTTCGCATGGAGATTCTTTTTAATACGTAAGTTTCCGCTAAGAACGAATTTTGAGAATTTCTACCCCTAAGGAAGTAAATAAGCGATAAACGGTAGTATGAAAGTTCGTCATTTTCAAAGTTAGAAACATGAAAATACGTACACCTGTTTGTGGTTACAAATAAATGGGTCAGTATATCGCGGTTTTGCAAAAGTTTACCTATAAGGAGGTAAAACAGTGGTTATATTAACTGACTCATTAATCACGAAATCCATGGAGCTAACGGAGCTATGAAGTCTAAACTTCGCATTGGGGTTCCTTTTAACACGTAGGTGCCCCCCATGAAGGAGTTTTGTGAATTTTTACCCCTAAGGACGTAAATAAGGGATAAACGGCTGTATGGAAGATTGTAATTTGCAAAGATGGATATACATGTCATGTATAGATACATACGTCATTTACATGTGCTTACGTAATTACACCTGTTTTAGAAGAACCACCACGGGAACCAAAACTATGTGAGTGAACCACGCACAGCGTAAAAATTAAACATGCAAACCTGAAATTTGGTGAATGTATACTTTAAGTCTTTGGATAAGCAATAAAAACGGGATTCCCGATATTTCCATAAAAAACGGGAACTACGTGGATGAAGCCACACACAGTCTAAATTATCAAACAAAGCAACATACTAACTTTTAAACTTTCGCGTTGCATGATTAAAATAAGTGTAAAATACAGGTACCTGTATTTTACACTTATTTTAAAGCAACATACCCGAAATTTAATGAAAGTATTTATTAGGTACCTTGAATGAGCACTAAGAAAGGAATACCCGGTATTTCCACGAGAACGGGAACGACGTGGGTAAAACCAAACACAACCTGAAATTTGATGAACGTATTCTTTACGTACTTACGTTACATGAGCAACAAGAGAGAATTCCCGGTATTCCCGCGGGAATGTAATCTTACTAATATTATAAAAGTGAAAGTTTCTAAAGATTTCTATATTATTTGGACGTTTGTTATTTAAAGGTGAACATTTCCGAAATTTGATGCACGCGGCTCCGCTCACGTGAAGTCGTTCGTTCACAAAAAGGTTTTCTCGCAGGAAAAAGATGTTGTTCCGAGATATAAAGTATGTATTAATTCAGGAAATGTCTCGCACAAGATATTAAGTACAAGCTGTTTCGCCCGCGTGTATTTTATTTAGTTGTAAGTAACTCATCAACAAGTATTTCGATGTCATTCAGTTTTTTGTTGTTGAAAAGCGAATATTTCAGAAGCTGTTTCATTCGAATAGCCTACGCGCCACCCTCATTAACAAATGTCTCTTTCTTTTTTGCTTGTTTCTCTTATGTGGCGCTAACGAAGTTGCGCGGGTCGGCTAGTGTTTTTATATATGTTATACATAGAAGATTGCCTGCCAGCTCAATAGTGATAAAAAAGAAGTATGTACATATTTTCCAACAGCAGGTAACCATAACCTGTGCTTGTCAATTTAAACACAGAAATGGACTCCCTATCTGTTAAGTGAAACAAAAAGATATGTGTGTGTACACACACATATCTTACAGAGTACACAGGTTAGAAGTGAAGCTTCTTTACGACATTTTAGTACAGCTTACCCCGAAGCGCTCGTGGCCCCGCGGTCTCAGTGTTCTGTAAACGATCATTGAGTTACGCAACTTTCACTAGGGCTGGTCGTCGGATGGGTGACCACTTTGTGGCATTTACATTTGCGAACGTTTCCGTGCTTCGGAAGGCACGTTAAGCCGTTGGTCCAGGTTGCCAGTAAAACGGCAGTCGTTAAGCCTGGTTGAAGGCCTTATGGGCCGCTTGAAAATTTTCAACAGCAGGTAGCCACAACCTGCGTCTGTCTATTTCAACACGGCAATGGGCTCACCACCTATTACATGGGACAGGAATCCACACGGTGAAAAGTGGGCATATATTATGCCTCTGCCACCTCTTCGGGGATAAGGCGTGATGGATATTTATGTTTATTTTATTTTTTTATAAAATTTCTCTCATACGTCGATAAAGAAGTTTCACTTATAATGATAAAGAAGTTGCACTTCAAAACAACATGGCGCTTAACCGAGCGCGAAAACGTGACTTTTTTTTACAGCTTTAAAATTTCTTTCAACGTCGACAAAGAAGTTTCACTTCAAAAATGCACGAAATGTGCCTCTGCCACGCCTTCGGGGATTAAAGCGTGACTGATATATGTAAGTATTTATTTATACTCAATTTTCTCAATAACAACACTACCTACAATACGGTTCACCACAAACTTATATCGTCACGGCAAATTAGGGTTAGGTATATCACGATCTTTGCATTAAAGCCTAGCTTAGGTATTGTTACCTCAAACAGTTATATAATAGGGTATAGGTAAAACTACAGCCTTTGTATTATGTCTATAATACTATTTTCTATGAAGCAGAATGTGTTATCATTTGTATCTATATAAATAAAAATTAATCCCAAAATTTTTTGCTAAGCGCTTATCTCAAGAAGTACTGGTTGGAGTTGAAAAAATCTTTGTATGTTGGATAGCACATTCCATCATCATCATTACTACCCAGGAGAGCGGAGAAGTAATCATAAATGTGGTCAACCATTTTTCTCTCAATTACTCACTCATCTTTCAAGTTTCCATGGGTAACGGTCTCGTCAGGGAAACCTTTACACCTAAAAAGTTGAAATATTCATAATAATAATAATAAATTTTTAAGCCCGCTCCGGGACCTGAGATGGTGAAACCGCGGTCGACACCCCTAGCCGCTTGCATCGGTGTTGCCCCCTGTCGCCTTACAGGCTTATCATGCTTATGGCGTTTGTATAGGGGGCGCATCTAGTAAGTTTGCGAGTCACCGTCTGCCAATATTTTGATGATAAAATATTAAAATGGCAGACGTAGTTTTCATCCGTAGCTCAAGACACCCAGTACATTTAACCCTACAACTCAATAGCCCAATAGTAGTTAGCATATTGTATACAATAGTTTGACTCCCATTGGAGATGGTCTATCATTCATTATACATAAGGCGGACGTGGATTGTCTGCAGTGCGGGTCCCATTTTGGGGGTACCGTTTCTCCCGACTTCTCTCTGCCAGCGCAGCTTCCGATGTACCTAGACGCTCCTCTTGAAAAAGGACCTCCTTTAGTTCCAAAACTAGTCGGGTTATCCCGAAATTTACACGTGAGTATAACCGTTTAGTTAGTAATAATGGCGTAAAATGCTTAACTCAGTGATCGTTTACAGAATATAGAGTTAACGGGGTTACAAAACTTGCTCATAAGCACACCTATGACGGTGAGCAACTTCAGAAATTTACATAACCAACTAACACTATACTCATTGTTACTGAAAAATTGCATAAGCTATGTTTAAAAAACGCTTTGCATAAAATCGAGCGCTTTTTAGACCGAGGAATAAGGAAATAAGTGCAATCGGAGAATCTAGAGCACAATTTTAATTTAGAGCAATATTGTATTAAAACTTTATGAACTTTTGACTAAATAAATAAATAAAAATTGTAGGACACTTTTCACGCAGAGCTATTTAGCCCAAACTAAGCTTTAAACTAGTGCTTTGGGATTTAGACAACTGATTAACATACTTAAGTACTCGGATACCCAGACGTGCGTGTATGAAGCGATTGATGAATCTCGAAGAAGCGAAAGAAGTATGCATGGATCGCGAAGCCTGGCGATCTGTCCTCTCTGACTACCCCGTCAGGGATACAGCGTGAAGATAGTTAGTTAGTTAGTTATTAACATACTTATATATTTCTAAACACATACATATGAAGCCCTAAATTGCTAAACAAACATTTATGGATCACACAAATATTTATTCAGATCCGGTAATCGAAATCCGGGACCTCACTACCTCTTACGTCACCAACGCAGACAGGAGAGATTGGTAAAGTCTTACCAAGATCACCAAGGCCAAGATCAGTCTCTTCTGCACCTGCTGACGGGGTCATGGCCAAGAGAAGGAAATTCAAAACAAAGCGATGTCTTTTTCCATCTTACCAGCAAGCTGCATTTACCAATATGGCTAAAATTGTGCACGCCTTCGTCTAGTAGTAAATTGTGATGGGTTGATTTGATTATTACCATTTGGGTCTCTTCTCGATTACAATAATTCAATTGCGGTTCAAATTCCTCTTATTGCCTTTTATCAATATCTTAAGCGTGTTTCTTCTTAACTGATAAATTTTAAAAATAGTGGGGTAAATTCGTTTTAACAAAGTCAGCCAGTACCAACAAAAAAAATATTGTCACGCCTTTATCCCCGAAGGGGTGGGCAGAGGCATATTGAACGCCCACATTTCACTGTATGCATTTTTGTCCCACGATTACATCTTAACCCAATCAATTACTGTGTCCATTCTGCTTACCTCATAATGGAATAGGTGCGTAAACCACCATTATTTACATACGCATATGAATGAAAGTATTCCTTAGGTAATACTGTGAGATTTTCCATAGATTGTGTGCGATGTAGCAACGCTGTGTTACTTCACAAAGGAAATTGCAGCCACGGGTGGAGTAATTATTCTGTCGTTGGTTTCCTTTGGGAAGGTATACTCATAACTCATGTATTACAGACATACATTTATACTTTTATTTAGTGGAGGTGGTAGGAAATATGGAGTTCTTGAAACCATTTTCGATTTGGTGTTCTATGTTCATGTTTCCAACACTAGTGGTGTGAAAAATACTTAAAATTCTGCTTTTATTCAGTTCGTATTAAAGGTGCTTTGTAATTTTGTTTCAGAATTGCTATTGAATATAATAAAAGATAGTGAAGTTCCAAGATATATGGCGGGAATTCATCGTAGAAAATGATAATTTATGAGCAGAGCATCGAGGGTTTGTGACGGGTTTCTCCTTCCACTCCTCCTTGATTTATAATGCAGGATAGATATAGAATTTGATATAAAAATTTGTCGATTCGACCAATACTATTTCCCTTTTCTTGTTTAGTAAACCTTTCAGTAGTAAGGTTTTGATTTTGCCTACCCTTTCAAGGAAAAAGGCATTATATTTATACATGGTTCACTTGTCCAGTCCCTAAAATAAAATACGCAAAAATACATTTTACATACTACATACTGCTAAGTTCATAACGTGCCATTTTAGTATTCGTACTCAGTTAATTAGACGTGGATGAATATTACGAGCAATGAAAAAAAAAGTAAAATTACCTCCAATCATTTTCTTTTTATTCATACCTTCTCTGTATCACCTATCTAATACCTATAGCATTATTTTCAAATCAAGATAATAATAAAATTGTACAGCGTGTTGTACCGACACACGAAATTCTCATATTAATCATATTTACGTGAAAGTAATATCATGTATATAATGTTGCTTATGTGGGAATATTATTAACTATCTCCACTCTGTATCCCTGATGAGGTTAGTCAGTGAGGACAACCCGCTATGCTCCGGGATCAGTGCTTTATATTCAAATGCAAACTCGTTCAAGGGGAGTTCGGGTGTTTTTCTGCCTCTTTGGGGGCTACGAGTGTTATCTCGCTGCTTTGGGGTTCGTGGTTCTTTAAGGGATTGAAGGGCGTGCATGTAGTTCTCAAGCCAGGCCACCGTCCAAGGCCTGCTTCTGTAAGAACGGCGAGTAGCACCCTCCCTATCCTCAGGCCCCCGGTCATGGAGGCCAGTAGTCTTGGGCGAAGACAAATTTGTGACGCTCTTGCTGCAGACTGCGGTACTCGGGAAGAAAAGTTCTTTCCCGCTCCGTCTTCACCTTGTCGCGAGCATAAGTTACTCGCAAAAAGACGCAGCGGCGTCCACCTTGCTCCCGTTAGAACCATGGTAGAGTGGGCCCCCTGATATTGACAGAAAAATGCCGTAAACATCCATTCTCCATACTACAATCTTCAGTGTATCAGCAATCCCGCTCCTACACATTTAATGAGCATTTGGTGTCCAAATATGTATCCTACCCATACATAATTGCAAATCTGCTAGGAAGCAAATATATCTTAGATGTAGAGGAATTACTGATAAAACTCGTTGTCCCAAGAGTCCATGTACGTATATTTGTGACAAGCTGACGACTGTATGTGGTTCCGCACTATAAAGGTAAATAAAGTACGGTGCGGTTCATGTAAGTTTAAATTGGTGTTACAAGCTTCCTAGTTGCTGTTTTAGAATAGATTTAATTAAAGAAATGAAGGTCAAAGTACTCTAAATTTTAATATTAAAGTGGAAATTTTTTTCAGTCTCGAGCTGGACTCGAACCAGCGTCTTCTGGTTTAACGCACCAGACGCGTTTACCAACTATACCACCAAGACCTCCTCGAAAGTGACAATTTAATCCACCTCTTTACGCCTTAAGGCAACGTAAGGCGCCATCGACCGGCATTTAGCAAAGGTGCACAGTACTAATGTATGGTTGGTGAACGCGTCTGGTGCGTTGAACCAGAAGACGCTAGTTCGAGTCCAGCTAGAGACTGAAAAATTTTACCACTATAAAATTTAACTTTAGAAAAAGTTAGCATACTAATTGCTTCTCAAAATTGTTTCTAACAATTCTAAAATCAATTTTCACCATTTTATAATCTTTTTGGTTTGTTTAAAGTACTATACACGGGTGTAAGGGGACCAACCCAGAGCTCCGCGGCCTAAGCGACTTCATTTGCTCACTAGCAGATAAGGCAACGACTCAGATCTTATTGGGTTGGGAGGTCGTACGACTGTCGCTCCCAACAATGCCAAATAGATAGCAGAAAAACGATAGCTGCTACTAGCAGCAGAATAAAAGTGAATCCTATACTCTAAATCTAGATAGGAGTTGAAAGCAACTGGGCAAAACACTGAGTAGAAGATACTTAGGGCCGTATTTTAGAACGGTACTCAATACTCAAGAAACGCTTGAGGCTAGTATTTGCCTTAAAATACTACTCTCAAGTGTTTCTTGAGTATTAAGTAACGTTCTTAAACACGGCCCTTAGTGAACAGCGTATGATCATTTATTTACTATTTGAACCCTATAACACGCACACATCTACACGTGTGTTACATAATGTGAAGTAACGCGGGATCAATTCCTGTGCAAGACAACATTCTATAAAAAAAGAAAGTGGCATTTCACTTTCCGTATGCGCGTCTTGTCGCTTTTTATTTTAAGCATATAATTACGCTTAAGTGTGCTGCTGTTGAAAGTTTAAATATTTTGTGACGGCATAAAATAATATTATGGATAATTTTTTCGTTTATCTATTTCGATTCTTCCGTTCTTTCTGTCCCAGGACCAAGGTGGACTTAGTGACCTTTGATTCAAAAAATCTAATCTAGTTATCGCAGTTAGATATAGAACTCTCCCAATATTTTTTTTTATACCTATGAGGAGGCAGTCAATCATACGGCCCACCTGATAGAAAGTAGTCACTATTGGTTACCGACTTTTGCAACACCGGAGGCGATGCATCCTTTACCGACCCTGCAGAAAAATTCTCAGACCCATTTTGAAGAACCCATTTTCTAGATTTTCTTGAAGTTTTAATCCGTGAACATCTTGGTAACATCAAACAAAAAAGAAACTTTAGAAGGTTATAGAATTTTTTTTAACCAGTTCTTAGTCAATGCTGTCTTAAGTAGTAATTTTTTTTTAGGGTCATTGTCCTCAAATAATAAAAAAAACATACAAATTTCCTTATTTCTATATTTTTATTATGGTGATATAATGGGTAGGTTAGCCCTTGGCGCGAGAGTTCGACTAGCGCTTGACCGGTTATTTTTTCAGGTATTACTGTTATAGTTTAGACAAAAAATATTTAATAAATCGATAGATTATTAAAATCAAATTATTGGATTGGATATGAGAATGAAAGCAATTATTTTACTAATTTCTTTTTATATACAAAACACGATCGCACGGTCTCGATCCGTAAGTGCAATCTTTGTAATTTATCAACATCGCATTGTACCATCTTTGTCGGCAAGTCGGTATACCAGTTACATGATTTTTTTTATCTCTGGCATCTATTTTCGTAAGCGTACTTAAACGGTTCTATGTTGATTGTTACGATTGCAAGCAAGGTACGGCTAGGGCTCTTCCCCCCTCATAGACCATAGGACCATGTCTGATAGACCTAGGACCGAAAAAAAAATGTGGAATAGTACAAGTGTTATTTTCGTAAGCGTACTTAAACGGTTCTATGTTGATTGTTACGATTGCAAGCAAGGTACGGCTAGGTCTCTTCCCCCCTCATAGACCATAGGACCATGTCTGATAGACCTAGGACCGAAAAAAAAATGTGGAATAGTACAAGTGTTTTTATTCAAGACCTAGTAAAGACCACAGGGCGAGAAAGTGGAAGACGCAGGACCCTATGTTATGGCGAAATTTAGGAGATATCTGTATCCACATATAAGTTGATTTGGATGATGTATTTTTTTAAGAAAGTGGTTTGGTCTCTCTCTTCATAGAGCAGAGGCTAAAGACGTGAGGTTCAAGATAGAATTTCATAACTTTACATAAAAAGTTCAAAGTAAGGCAAAATCAAGCTCAAAAGTGTCGGTTACATACAAACATACATACAGGTGAAACTAATAAAAGCGTGTTAAAAATAAATATTACCAGTAAATACTATTGTTGTGGTTAAAATGCTAATCGTCGCTCTTTCGAGATCAATAGGCACTATCGAACTAATGAAGTAAACAGTCAGCGCATACAAATATATACTTAAATAAAATTTCGGTGGCGCAGTGGTAGTGTATGCGACTGATGTGCTTGGATCGATTCCCGGGTCGGAAAAAAATGTGTAAGATAATCTGTCTTAAACAGAATCTGTCGTAAGCGAATCTGTCTTAGACAGAATCTGTCGTAAGCTAATCTTTCTTAAACATAATCTGTCCTAAACTGAATAATCCGGACATGGAACATGGACTTGAAATAAAATGATTAAAGCAGCGATAGTTTACAGAACACTGAACAAGTTATGAACGCTTCAACAATATTATAAGGTACAATAAAGATATGTATATATGTCACCGGAAAATAACAAGAACTGCAAATTTATAAATTTACTATAAAATTTATAAATAACCTTACCTAACCTAACCGAAAGTTTATAAATTTACAAGAAAATTTTAGTAACTTTATATATTTGCGGTTTATGTTATTTTCCGGTGACATATACAAAGAAATAGAGTGAGAGAGCTATCCTTTTCGACTTACATCTCTCATTTCAAGTGGGACGCCGCTGCGTCTTTTTGCGAGCAAGTCATGCTCGGCTCAGTCAAGGCGGCTCAGTCAACTCTCCCTCCCGAGTTCCGCAGTCTGCGACGAGGGCGCCGCAGACTTGTCTTCGCCCAAGACTACCGGCCTCCGTGACCGGGGGCCTGAGTACGGTGGGCGGGCTGCTCGCCGTGCTTACAGAAGCAGGCCAGGGAAGGTGGCGTAGCGTGAGGGTTACACGCACGTAGCTCACTCCCTCAAGGTAGTGGTATATAACCCGAACCCCCCAAAGAAGCGAGATAACACTCGAACGCCCCAAAGAGGCAGGATACACACTCGAACCCCCCCTGAAGGAGCCTGCGGTAGCGGACAAGCGGACAAGGTCTGACGGGAACCCTGGGGTTATCCTTCCGAGGGCTCACCCGGGACTCCTGGCCATAGACAGATAGAAGGGTAACGTGTGGTTTTAGTCGGTAGGAGTCCGGCATAGCATCCATGAGGATTTCCACACGAAAAAAAAAAACATTTCTCATTTCGATTAATGGTCACTATGACGATTGAACCGACTGGACACGTATCTACCTACGCTCCACAGTTCACTTTCTGCCAGTAATGGACAGTTTCACCGCTTCCTAGTTCCTAGGTGTAGAAAGTTAGCCTACAATAAGATACTGCGGCTCATTCAACGTTGCATAGTAAATATGTAGTTTAGAACCTATAATATTATTTCCTTTTCGAAATAATTTGTGGGAAAAAACAGTCAGTAATAATTGTGAAGATTGTGTCCTTCTTCTTCATGTTATCGTTTGTCTAGTTGCGTTAATTATTCATAGAATCTATAGGATGCTGCTTTACATCCGGCTCGAAGGACCAAAAATGTTTATGATTCTTATTGATACATTAGGATTAAAGACTAACATTAGCTTTTATTGGTTATTATTTTGATCACTTTCCAATTAATAAACAAGGTTCCAAGGTAAATATTAACCTTTTGACTAAGATCTTAAAATAGCGTAAACGGACATTCTTTCGGCAGCGGTACTTTGATCTCATCATGTTTACATAACTGAACGCAAGAGCAAAATAAATCTTCACTATCCGATATCATAAAAGTGTAATCTGTGCACTGTTTACGTTAATAAGAGCGCGAAGATACGTATCATTGCTCGCTGCCTCTCGAGTAAACCATAACTAGAGCAATGACCGTGACATATTCGGCGTAAGGAATTTGCATCCACAGCTCTCTGTAGAATATAGTAAAGTATACCGGGATTACGAAATTAGAATGGTTGCTAAGTGAGCGGTGAGAATTTGATACTTTAAAATAAATAAATAAATATCCATCACGCCTTATCCCCGAAGGGGTGGCAGAGGCATATTATATGCCCACTTTTCACCGAGTGGATTCCTGTCCCACGTAATAGGTGGTGAACCCATTGCCGTGTTGAAATAGACAGATGCAGGTTGTGGCTACCTGCTGTTGAAATTTATTAAGCCGCCTATAAGGCCTTCAACCAGGCTTAACGACTTAATTAATTGACTTAATTGATTGGTTTACTTAATTTGATACTTTGATAATTAAATTGAAGATAGTTAATTCTGATGTTTTTAAAGCTTCGAGCTTTAAAAACATCAGAATTAACTATCTTCACATTGTATCTTGGACGGAGTAGTCAGAGACGGGTTCGTGATTCATGCAAAAGTCTTTCGGTTTCTGCAAATTCATCAATTGTTTCATTCATGCACGTTTAAGTATCCGAGTACTTACAACATGAGTTTTTTTTTTAATATTCATTCAAACTATCGTAATTTACTAGACACACGTTAATTTGTACTTACTTTTTATGCCACAAAGGTAGCAGACAAGCATACGGCTCACATGATCAAAAGTGGTCACATACACACATACATAGTGTTACACCTTTATCCCCGAGAGACTAGGCAGAGGCATACTAAACGTCCACATTCATTTCAAGAAACACGCCTTACAGGTAATATATGGAATTACATCATGTATCGAGGTAATCTTTGCGTGATATTCTTCTAAACTAATTAAGAAACCAAATACCTATCTCCAAATACTTGAATCGATTTTGATTTGTTTACGTTCGACGTTCTAACCTTGTCGTTAAGATGCCTTTTCACGCCTAAGCATGTGAGATGGCGAATGTTTCAAAATTGTACTGAATTCTAGCCTAAATACCATTCATATACACGTTTTATTCCAAAGAAAGTATTGAAATTTGTAAATAGGCCAACAAAAGAACATTTCATAAGTTGAAATGTTCTTTTGATGGCCTATTTGCCGGTTCTTCGCAGGTGGACCGCGTTTTTATCTTTATTTCCAGTGTATGACATTTTGTAACGCATCTTCAAAATGGCCTATGCATTTTTTAGAATTATGTGTGAAAAATGTCTGTTTAGTTTTGAAGCGAAACTATTCTGCATTGTATTTTAAGATAAATGGCTCATTCTCTTTCAACATTTGTGAATTAATCCCTAGTTGAGTTTTACAAGAAATTTATAAAATAGGTGGAAAGAACCGATATATTTTTTTACTTTATTTTTTATTTTCTGTGTTTTTTTTATTGCGGTTTGGTCGGCAGCGCGAGTGCTGCATCTCTGGTATTGCAAACGTCCAAAAGCTACGATGAGCACTTTCCATCAGGTAGGTCGTACGCTTGTTTGTACAGCGGTATAAAAAAACCTAGATCTTCGAGGGCGGTAACCAGCCTCACCAGGAAGTGGTCACCTGCTGACTAACGAACAAGTTCATGCCGAAGAAAACGTAACTAGAAATAAAACCCCATCACATCCTGATTGTTAAAACGTTCACCGCCGCTTTCAGAGCTTCATGGTCAAAATGTTAGTTGACTCCTCGGTTGCGTAAGTGCTAGTAGTATATACATCTACCATGCTGAAGTTTCGGGTATGATTCCCTTTTTAAAACAAATATGTGATCTACAGATGTTTGTATCCAGGTTTGGGTGTTTATCTTTCTATAAAATGTATGTAATTAGATCCTACTAATAATATATACTTAATTTAACTTAATATTAACATTAAATATAACCTTAAAAATATGATACATAACTAAAATTTTAAATTTAGATATATGTACATATGTTTATCAGTTGTCTTGATCCCTTAGCACAAGCTTATAGATTAGTTTGGGCTAGATGGCGTTGTGTGAAAAAGGGTCCCACCATATTTAATATTATCCTTGCTTACTCATGTCTGCCTGTCACGCTTTCATGCCAAAGCTACTAAACCGATTTAAATCAAATTTAGTACAGATATAGTCTAGAGCCCGAGACAGTACATAGGCAAATTTTTGTATCGGGAACAAGTCCAAACGAGAACGGCAAAGCTTCATTACGCGGATGGAGCCGCGGGCTTCAACTAGTTTATTATATAATAGACAGAATAATTTGAATTATTCAATCCATTTATTTGAAATATTGAAAATGTTTACGATATAGTATTGCAGTAGCGTATAGAAGCTTGTCCAATTTAAGGTCAATCATGAATCTCTTGATTACACGCTAAACGCAGCTCTTTATGCTAAGTAGAGTAGGGTAATCGGTGAGGCAATCTGTTGTTAAAGATGTCTGATTAGGAAACTTGCGCGATAACTGAATAAAGATTGTTCACCGACTGTCTTAGACCGCAGTTAGGGTTAATCATTTATTTTGGTCACTTTAAATATATTAAACTAGCTAACCCGCGCAACTTCGATAGCGCTAATAAATGAAAAACCGCTCTACCGATTTTGTGCAAACTTCACATAAACCATCTACTAAATAGTCCGAACAAAGCCTAAACATTTGGTTTGGATAGGTGAGTCCGTTCTTGAGTTATAAAATTACAACGAAAAGTTGCGTTGATTTTATATATATTGATTAATCCTTAGTTCTAGTGTATGAAATTTTGTAAGCACCTTTAAAATGGTCCATCAAAATAAAGTCATTTTAATTTTTTTTACAGAACACTAATCTTGCAGGCCATGAGCACCTAAAAAATATTACTGATACTAACAATATAATATTTAATCAATTTGTTACAATCACATGAAATTTCAACTGTGTTTCAAATCTAATGTAACAGACAGAATCACAATTTAAAGCGATATAAGCTTATCTAATGTCTTGAATATATTATAATCGCCGAAGAATTAGTGTTGGTTAGGTGCTAAGGACTTGCACGATTAAATATTCCGTCGTTCAGGTTTTTCTTTGCCAGTATGGTTTTCAAGTTTCAATCTTTTATCTATACTAATACTAGCTGACCCGCGCAACTTCGTTAGCGCCACCAAAAATGTGATAAATGAAGAACCGCTAGACCGATTTTTTGCAAACTTCACATAAACCATCTACTAAATAGTCCGAACAAAGCCTAAACATTTGGTTTGGATAGGTGAGCCCGTTCTTTAGTTATAAAATTACAACGAAAAGTGGCATTGATTTTTATATGTATAGACTATAAAGCTTGAAGAGTTTGTTTGTTTGTTTGATTTTTATATGTATAGACTATAAAACTTGAAGAGTTTGTTTGACCGCGCTAATCTCAGGAATTCGGATTTGAAAAAATATTTTTGTGTTAGATAGCCCATTTATCGAGGAAGGGTATAGGCTATATATCATTACGCTACTACCCTGGAAAGCTGAGCAGTAATCATAAAAGTCGACAAGTCGGGCAAATCTTATTTATTATTGTAGAATTCCTAAGCGACGGGATTAAATAGGTGCGACGGGAGTTCAAAGTGAGTCAACTACATTTTACAAGTACCTATTTAAGCGTACCTAATGTTCTATAAGAACTGATGGGTGATGGGTATTCTATACAACACGTATTTTGAGAATCTCTTTGTACCAATAATTGTCACCAATGCATACTAATTAGCCATTAATACTCACGTCACACACAATTGCCTGACAAACACCATTTTATTTCACCATAGAATGACTTAATTTAAATATCTTTTGATTCCTTACAACACTCACTGGCCACCCACAAAGGGACGTTCATTGTATTATTTTATTTTATAGAATTTTAGGTATAAATTAAAATAGTACCTACTTACTGTGCAATAGTTGAGGCACAATATCTCCTTATGTAAGTTATTTGGAATATAAAATATTGTTAAAAGTGGTTTTCTTGCATGATTTTCTGCCCGTTACTTTATAGTACGTTAATATTTACAATTAAGTATTTATTAAAAAAAATTATAAATACTTAATTGTGTCTTCTAAGCCGCTAATTCGCCTTAAAATGTAACACATCTGAGGTGGGGAGTGGAATCTCACCCAATATTTGGTAAACATTGGAATAGATCAGAATATACAAATTGGTTTCGAAGCCATCTTGGAATACTAATCTTAAACAAAAAAAAACATGCTTCTTTCATACTTAGTCCAGCGCCTTTAACTGAAAATGCATATATTTAATACTTCACGTAAAATTGAGATACGGGTGATATGATCAAATCTCAGAACATGTCACTCTTAGGTGGAGTGAAAATCGCCAAAAACGCCTCACGTATTTAGAAGAGAGGCCTCTAACCGCAATAGTTATAGTAGCGTCTTGTAAGTCCTCATTTGCGAAATGATGATGAAATTACGACCTTTCAAAAGACCTATCATGCATTTCTTTACAGTCGACCTTTAGATTCAGTTTTGAATTAAAATTTTCGTGTTATATTAGAGTATGGTGACGCAACCATGTCTCTGTAATATTTTGAACTTCTGGTGCGGTATTTTTATCTATAAGTCAAGTATTATTTCTACGTTTGTACATCTTTAAAATTCGTCTCATTGCTACACCAATTTTGATGAATTATAATATATTGTTTAAATGAATCTCCGGTTAATAACATTCACAATTGAATCATATAAAATTTAATTACACCTAAATCTCCAACGTGGTAGGCAGATGTGAAATACACACTTTGCGAAAATTAATGTAATTGCTGGCGATTAAAAAAGAGTGGGCATGCGTTTTATTGCCAGATTCTTCCTCAGGCTCTACTTATTACGTTGCGAATTTGGCAGTTAATGTAAATATAATAATCTTGATGTTCATAAGTGTTTTTCGGCTAAGGATGGCATGGATGATAGGTTTTTGTTAGAAAGAGATCGCCATAGAATTGCCAAACTGTATCGTGATAATGTACGTGAAGTACTTTTAGCCGAATGGCAGCTGCGTTGGAACACTTCCATCAAAGGGCGCCACCTCTACCAGTTTTTTCTAGACATTCGTGAACGCCTGGGAATGTCCTGGCTGGAGGTTGATCACTGTGTTGCTCAATTTCTTACGGGACATGGTAACTTTAGGAGCAAATTACATTCGTTTAAGCTGGTTGAGTCACCGTTCTGTCAGTGTTCAACAGCTGACGCCAAATATGATCAGACCGCCTATCATATACTTTGGGAGTGTAGCATTTGGCAAAATGAGCGATATATGCTTAATTGTTTACAAGTAACGTCGGAAGTAGTTTACTATGCGGATCTCGTGGCATCGAGGGTGAATTTTCATGCTTTTAAACGTTTCTGCCATACATATTACTGGAATCAAACATTGCTCACATAGGACCCGTAATATACTATTACCGTGGTGCTTCCCTATTTCTATAGGATTTACACCTAGTTGCTTTCCAGGTCTCCCGCTTTGCAAAGGAGGGAAGAGGCATTACGTCCTTTTCTTACTTCCTCACATTATTTTCTGATTATTTTCGTTTCAAGACATGCTAACTTCTCCTGGGACATCACCGAGGTCGAGCTCGGTGTAACTTTTCTGGTGTTTTGGTTATTGCTGTAGATCCTGGTTTACAGGAGTCACAGTAATGGGAATGTGGGTGGGATTAGTCCCAAAAAAAATAAAAAAGTTCATAAGTGTTTGTGACCTACGTGAATAAATTTTTCATTTTTATTTTTCTCTAACACTTTGGCTGAAGTTTCATTTGTTTCACGTTATAGAGGGTAATCCTATAACCGTCACGGACCACTGTGTACAGAAGAAAATCTATAACTGTTCTCTAAACTTTAATCTGAACCAAAATTCCAATATTCCAATTTAATCGCGATTTTATTTATCATCAATTTCCAATTTCGAGAATAGAAATTCAGATTTATATTTGGTTTATTAATCACACATCCAACGAATGAGTGAGGAACTATTGACGAAGGAGATATATTGTGCGAAAGTAGAGGGTAGAAAGAATCGGGCAGGCCGAGACTTTCATTATGAAGACCACGTGAGCAGATTGCTCAAAAACGGACGGGTCAAAAGTACTCGGATACCCAGACGTGCGTGTATGAAGTAATTGATGAATCTGCACGAAGCTATAAAAGTATGCATGGATCGCGAAGCCTGGCGATCAGTCTTCTCTGACTACCAGTTAGTTATTTATTTTTTATGAATGTTGTCAAAATAAATTTATTGTACACCATTAGTGGTAGGACATAGAGGTAACATAGATTTTAGGGAGATTGTAATAATTTCTGTAACCTATGCTCCACAAATAAATAAATGAAAAAAAAAACAATGTATGTATAATATTTATGACGCCATTATCTAACAGAGCCAGTCATTCAATTTAAGACAACCAGCAGTAAAATCTTATTACAAAAATTATTCAAATCGTTAATATCACCGTCAGGGATACAGATACCTGAGGATAGTTAAGATTTTTTATTTATCACATTTTAGACATTAACTATTCGTATCAGTAAAGGTTAGTTGTAGAATTGGTTATTAAAATAATTACATTTTTAATTGATTGATAGCTTGTAAAATATTATGTGAAAAATGGACGGATAAAATAATATTTATTTAACCCGTTTATAGATTACTAGCTGTCCCGCCCGGCTTCGCCCGTGACATACTTCGAATCCCGTGGCACCCATTTAATCCCGTTGTTTATTAATTTCACATTCACAATAATGTATGTATGAACATTTTCCATATTCATTGATAACTTCTCCGCTCTCCAGTACCTGAACATTTATGGACCCGCACAGCCGGATCGAATTAGGGTTACACGAAATTAATTTTATTGCGCTTTATTTTGACTTTGCGATAACTCGTAAGATATTCATTTAATTTGCAAGGTGTAAAGGGACAAAATAATCTTCATGAAATGCTGAAGCCAACTAACGTTGTAAAATGATAAGGATTAATAGCGTATTTGTGTAAATAGCCTTCAAATTATCGCTTTATAATTGATGGTTTTTTAAAGTATTAAAATGGAAATGGTATGTTATTCTTATGAGATAGACATATATCGTCGCAGATTTTTTTGTAGACCTACATTAGAGACACAATTGCACCATACATTATTTTGTTATATCTCAAAGGGTTTAGGCAGCGTTTTTGTTGAAAGCTCCCAGACGGCTTATTTTTTCCGACATCCCCAACAAATATCGTTATAATTTGGTCAATGTATACAAAACCTTAACAAATTATACATAAAAACCTTCTATAAGAATCACTCTAACTATTAAAAAAAACTGCATCGTAATTCGTTACGTAGTTTTAAAGATCTAAGCATACATAGGGACAGACAGCGAGAAGCGACTTTGTTTTATAATATGTCGTGATGATAAAGTATTCCAAAAATTGTAAAACGAGTTCATCTTAAAATTATATGTGGTCTAGTAATTATGTGTAGGCACTGGCAGACACATAGTGACGTCATGTCATCTATATACTGTAGCATCCCTTGTTTAATACATAGTTTACCTTATTTAATTGATAAACCTGCGGCGGCAACGCTGTTTCACCCACGTAGTTACAGTTCCCATGGGAATAAGGAGTACGGGGATAAAATGTAGGCCAAGGTTCTTTCTCTCTCTTTAAATCTGCTTTCACAAGCATTATTATAATACTAGGTGACCGCCACGGCCGTGGGGTACTTCGAACTCCCGTCGCACCTATATAATCCCGTCGCTAGTAAATTCTACAATAATTTGTATAAATTTGCTCGATTTATCGACATTTATGATAACTGCTTCGATCTTCAGAGTAGTAGCGCGATGATATATAGCCTATAGCCTTCCTCCATAAATGGGCTATCTTACTGAGATTCGCGCGTTCAACCAAACAAACAAACTCTTCAGCTTTATATATTAATATAGAAATATAGAGAAACAGGTTACCACTGAAATTCCCAACCTCGTTAATATGATGCTATTACGATTAAATCGATCAACTCCATTCAAAAATGGCTTACATTAGTTTCAACAAAAATTCGTAATTACGTTTTAATACTAATGTCATAAGTAACTTGTGTGACTTATGGAATGTAGATACTCATATCTACATTCCATAAGTACGTATTAACATATAATATGACTTATGGAATGTAGATACTCCATATCTACATTCCATAAGTCACTTACGTTGAAATCAATTTGACGCGATGGTCAACTACCCTAATCTAATGAGACTACTTCAAATTCCGTCCTTAGCCTATCGATATGTAGTTGGCCTCGGAGGTCAGTCTAAAGTGTTACATTACATTGTCATACTAGCTGAGCACTACGGCTTCGCATTCGAACTCCCTGGCACCCAACTAATCTCCTCGTTCCCTAATTTTAGAATAATGTTTGAAAATTTGCCCGATTTGTTGATATTTATAAATACTACTTTGTTTTGCTGGGTATATATCACAAGGCTGACTTCTTCAATGAGTTGGCTATACAAAAAAAATATTCCAGTAGTTTCTGACAAACATACCATTCCAAACAAACATAGAAACAAACAAACTCTTCAGCTTTTTATATTAAGTATAGTGCGTGTTGGATCGTGGTCAGTGGCTGAAGACCTTGCCCTAAGAGTCGTGTTACATTTTTACAGCCTTATGTCATCTGTAAAATAGTAATTATAAATGAATTTATATGAAGTTTGCATATCATGCAGTCTATATCCGGATTGATTGTTAATGTGATATTAAAATTACGATGGAACGCGGATTTTGGGGGTTTGGAATACCAATCTAGAATCCTATACTTTATGTTTGTGATTTTAGGCCTTACAGATTCAAATATTAATAAAACTCTAGGTATGTTACAAGGTACTTTATAACTTACTTTGGGCTAGACGGATCTGTGTCAAAAATAAAAAATGACCCACATTTTTATTTATTATTACTTTATAAAGTTTATAAAATGAGTGTTTCGGGAATAATTTTGAAAGACATTTAAGATATTATTTTTATCTTTTTAAATCTAAGATACAAAAAAGTTTATGTAGATATTATATGTTAATACGTATTTATATTAATTGTATTTAATGTAAATACGTTGAATATTTTTTTATTTTATTTTAAATTAATAAATAATGTTAGTCTAAAAAATATGCGAAAATAACAAGTTTAAGCCAGTTACATTTTGCACATTTTACATTACCATTCCTCTTTCGAATGATTTCAGAATATATATTTTATACCATTGCTCTCAAATAACATTTTTGAACGCATCGCAACGACGGCACAGAACCCCCTAAGATCACTGGTTAAGGGGTTTGGGGGTTACGTTAGGTTCGCGCTCCCAACACTGCCAATAATCAAAAGTCATACCATAGTCACATACATCTTGCATTCGTCATTTGGCTATTATTCTACGTAGAGTTTTGGAACAACTAACATGACAAAATTCATGTTAACGTCACCAAAGATGGTTATTTAGAATGCTTTTTTGCCTTATAGAATTAGCTGTCAGGTTTTTGAAACCATATACTTGCTGTATATATCTTGTTTTATGTGCGGGAGTGGTGATTTCTTGGACATAAAAGTCGTGTTAACGTGCTATAGTGAAATGCGATTTTCCATCTTACCGTGTAAAATCCATTGATAACCTCAGTATAACAACCACTATAATACTACGGTAAGACTGAATTTGACTTAAGACTAGACTTCACTAAGATGTAGATGATGGGGACATTTAAGGTAATAAGCAGATTTAAGAATATGAAATAATTTAGATTTTGTTACAAGGTCCTAGAAACCAGGCTATAAAATAATTTTAAAAAATTAGCAGACTAAGATGTCGATTGCAGAGATGACAGAGACAAAAGACTTCGAGTCCAATCGATGTGGAAGTACGGAACTATAAACTGGCTGCTTCGTAAATTTTAATACTGGCCAGAAAACATTTTTATCAATTTTTTTTTTTCAACATACGTATGTCATACAGTCTGACCTTGCAAATTTAAAAAAGAAAATTATCTACAAAGGTTTATTGTTCTAAGTATAATTCGCAGTTTCTAATTTATTACAGTATATATTCGCGAAGCACTATCTCACTGCCAACAATACTTTCACTAGTCCATACTTAGCATAATAATTCACAACTCCAAAAATGCCAAAGAGAGTATTTTGCTCTCCTGAAGTAAAATAATTTACTTACGCACCCAATACTTTTAAGAATGATAAATATAGTTTTTAATATAATTTAAAATAATTTTTAATATTTATCTATATATTTAGCACGTGATCTTTATTTATTTATATTTTATTATTTATATACTAAGATATTTAGTGCGTAAAATGACAACTGAAGCTGACTGGAAAATAAAGAAATATTTTTTTATAAGATGACAAACACTTAATTATCCTAAGCATATCCACCAATTGTCAAAAAAAATAACCATAACAACTGTGTCAACTTCAAATGTCAATTCCATAAATATCAATATTTTTCTGACCAAATTTGGTGAAATGCTTAGTTGTGACGTCACCGTGCGCTCGCGCAGGTGAATACCGACCGATCTGGTTCCGGTGCGCCACTCTCACTTTCGTTACATACAGGCTCGTGTGTAGAACGGGTTTGAGAATGCAGCTATAGCCAATTACCTGGTTTATTATTAGCTTAACAACGTAACACATTATGTTTGAACTGAAGAAAGTTATATCTGGAGATACAGCTGATACCAGCCTCGCCTGCAAGTGGTGCACCTGCTGGCTAAAGAACAAGATCAAGGTGAAAAACAAAACCTAGTACCAAAGAAAGAAAAGTATTTTATTACTAAAAACACAAGCTATTACGGTTCGATTGACAAATAGAGTTTTACCATTTTTTTAAATATACATACGTATTATCTCGCCTTTAACCCCGAAGGGGTAGGCATACTATACGCCCACATTTCAACATATGCATTTTTGTCCCACGTGTGTCCCAAGGTGGTGTTGCCGTGTTGAAAATGGACAAGAGCAGGTTGAATTTTTCAAACTGACCATAAGACCTCCAACTATGCTTTATCGATTATCGATTTATCGATTTTCAAAGTTGACTTCAAATATGAAGGAAATTCTTGTTAAATAAATATAATTTTGATTTTTATATCTAAATTTGAACGAAGGCTTCGCCATCAACCAGGATATACTAAAATAATCACACCACGCCTTAATTTAAAACTGTCTAATAGCTACAAAAACCCCATGCACGTAGGTTTTCATTTAATCTTTTTGTACAAAACTAAACACGAAGGTCAATTACATCGTACTTCAAATTCGCGGTCACGAGGCTCCAGTTAAATGTCAAATTGCTATATTTTACTATTACGAGCATGTACTTAGTAGATAAGTCTTAAAATGTTTTCGATTTCTAGGCTGCAAAACAAATGTGTCCAAGGACACACTTGTTTTGCAGCTTAATGCTAGTCTAACAAAAAATTGTACAATATTATTCTAGATCAGTTCTTTTTTAATTTTTCGCTGTCGGCAATGGCGAGGATTGGATTTTGGCTGGAAAAACGAAGGAAGCGGTCACCACTCCGTTTTTATTTTTAAGACTAGTGTATTTTCGAGTTATTATGTGTACAAATGATAAAAATAAAAAAAAAATATCCATCACGCCTTATCCCCGAAGGGGTGACAGAGGCATATTATACACCGTGTGGATTCCTGTCCCACGTAATAGGTGGTGAGCCCATTGCCGTGTTTAAATAGACAGACGCAGGTTGTGGCGACCTGCTGTTGAAGGTTTTCAAGCCGCCCATAAGGCCTTCAACCAGGCTTAACGACTGCCATTTTACTGGCAACCGAGACCAACGGTTTAACGTGCCTTCCGAAGCACAGAAACGCTCGCAAATATAAATGCCACAAAGTGGTCACCCATCCAAGGGCCAGCCATAGTTAAAGTTGCGTAACTCAGTGATCGTTTACAGAACATGAATTGATCGTTTACATATGATGGTTTCTTAAAAATAAAAGCTTTGACTGGATGCACAAGAGTTGTAAAATTGGACAACTCAGTGGAACGCGGCATTTTTTGTTACCTTCCAAAATCCACATATACCTAACTGCAGTAAAATTTACCATCATTTTACGGCAGTAGAACTTTGAACAAGTGAAACTTCTACATGAATACGCTGCTATCTGCAAGAATAATTTACTTATATTGAATAAATAAGATTAACATACAAAAATGAACGTACTGTAATTGAAGAAGATTTATACTTTTGACATGAAGACGAAATGGATATAACAAGAAAGATTCAAATTATTTGATTTTGGCATTGCTCACGCCAAAAAAGTCCAAAAAGAAGAAGCAGAATGGGGAGGATTGATGTTTATTTAAACTTTACTAGCAAAGCCTTTGGTTTTACTTGTGTGGAAATATATCTAAATGGAATACTGTAAACCAGTATCTACAGCAATGACCAAGACCACAAAAGTTACACCGAGCTGTTGAAAGTGCATTGATAATAGTAGTAAAAGTTAACCTGGCTTTCAAATCATTCGAGGGTAGAAACCCTATATATACTATATAGGGTTTCTACCCTTGAATGATTTTGATGGATGGCGTTTTTCCTTGAATTAATCGTAATAAATCACTAACAAGGATCTTACAAGACAGGTTTTATTTTATTTTTATAATAATTTCATATCGTTAATTTTTTAAACTCGTAAAATTGACAACCCTGCTTTCGCGCGTCTGTCTGTCGTCTTATTATTCAAACAAATTATTCATTTTAATTTTCGCGCGACGGATTTTATATACTTAAACTTGTGTGAATGCATAACATGAACGTTTCGCTTGTAACGAGAACTCTGAGGGATTTTTAGCCATGCCATTAACTCTTATTACTCCAAAACTTATTACAAAGTATAAGTTTAAAAAAACTTCTCGAAAATGATACGATATCGGCTCACTATATCGAATATTAGAAAATAACTGAATCGGTAATAAAACGTGACAGAGATGGTAGACTGCCACTTGGCGCCGGTTGTAAGGGGTCTACGAAATCGCTCGCAGAATTTGCCTCTCCTGCTAGCACAGAATGGAGATAAAACTGTCATACATAGGTTCTTCAAGTATTCAGGTACATATAGTCGCAAGTGATAGTGATTAAAGCATTATAAGATGAGGCGAAATAAAGATGATAAGAGTCACCTCATGATTTTTTTTTATTGAGCCTAGTAATCCACAACATACAGTTCCTGTTTGTCTAGTAGTTTGAAAGTTTAATAGTTAGCCTAGCCAGAATTTTGGTATCACACACTAGTGTACTACAAGACAAACAATAAGTTGGTTTTAACCAACTTATTTCAATTATACCTACTTAAAACCACTACGAAAGTTAAGTAAGACATTGTTTTATCGTACAATTATTTATTACAGAAAATATTACGTTTATAATTATTAAAATTTCAAAATTAGAACACCGTCTACACGCCACATTCAATAGAAACAGCCAGTTACCACAGAGAGTTGCTCAATGGATTTTTCACACGCAGACAATTCAAATGACAGTTAATAAGCTCAGAGATAAATCACCAGGTTGAAGGTTGGAATAGCTATACACTACTTTGCTGGGCTAGTCTAATACGACAGTACATATAAAATATAAGGAACCATGTCACCAATTTTGATGAAAAGAAAACTACATTCATAGATTTAAAATAATACTTGTACTCGATTTGGGAATCGAAATCGGAATTATCGAAGAATAAAACTTGCACTATATTTTTTGAAACATGATATCTAAAATTAATAACAAGCATCGTTCTTCGTATTTTAATTTAGTAGGTGTTTGAAATAACCATCCTGTTCTTTTCATTACAACATTCAACTCGTCTAAGTAATGATTTTACTATTGAATTTTAGTATCTTCAGGTGGTGAATTAGACTTAAATTTGAATTTATGGTATTTGTTGTTTTGTAAGATACCTTTTGTTTATTTTAGATATCATTTTCATAGTAATATTTACTGTTTAAGATCTACACTATCAATATTGAAATAAAAATAATCAAGTTTAATTCTTCGATAATTTCGCGTTCGATGCCTATCTATGAATGCAGTTTTTCTTTTCATCAAAATCTGTGACATAGTTCCTTAGAAGAGATCTTTTTATGTCTAATGTCTATGTCTATGTTTTAAATGGGCCTATAAAAAGGAGCGAAGGTTTTGAAGAAAGCAGTATACTTTAAGACAAGACTGTTTGAACTGAAATCCTTTGATTGCTCAATAATAAGGGTAAAAATAATAATAATAAATATGTGTTTTGTCCAATTTTGTCATGTTTCAGAACTATGACAACAAATTGATTACAATTTGAAATTAGAATTAAGACTCGATGGTAGTGTAATCGATTTCAGCATGCATAATTATTATATTATCTGCAGTTTGAACCATTTCATGAATCATGAGTCATGACGTAAGAAATACAGGTCAGCGATTGTGCTTTTATTTACTATCTTGACCTAAAGATATCACAAAGCATTTTTGGCTTGAGAAATCTTATAGCCCATTTACACTCTCGCACGAGCCGCGAGACGAGCAAGCTCGAAAAAAATGTACCATAATACTGTGTTTACACTCGCGACTCGCTGCTCGTCTCGCAGCTCGTCTCGTGACTCGCGCGAGAGTGTCAATGATGTATTAGAATTTTTGTGACATTGATTGAAACATTGAGATGTTTAGGGCGGACAGCATGGGTCATAAAGAATGACATATTTATTTATGCAAGTTTTGTATGAGGCTGCGATGTTCTTAAAATATCTTATGATAATTAATATCAATACTCAAACAATCACAATATAGACAATGCAAAAAAGCTGAGTTTAATGACTATAAAACCCTTCCTAAATCTTTTAAAAACATAAAACAAAAAAACATAAACTTGAGAATTTGATTCATGAGGAAATATTAAATTATGATATATCCTCATAAAAGATATATCTATATTTATAAAAATGAAACCCGTTTTACGTTGTCACGACATAGCATGAAAACGGCTTGACCGATTTGAAAAATTCTTTTTGTATTGGATAGCCCATTTATTGAGGAAGGTTCTTAGCTATATATCATCACACCACTACACAGGAGAGCGGAGCAGTAATCATAAATGTCAACAAATCGGGGAAATTTTCATACATTATTGGGAAAGTAATAAGCGACGGGATTAAATGGGTGCCACGGGGTTGGAAGTACGTCACGGACGAAGCCGGGCAGGTCAGCTAGTTTTTATTAAAAATATGAATTTAGAAAAATACCAGCATTAAATATTAATAACGGAGGTTGGTAAAAGATCTACGGCGAAGCCTACGGACATAGTATAGAAATATTTAGTGTTAAAAAAAAGATATTTTCGATGCCGATGGAGATCATAGACAATAATTGTTTCAGCTTCATGGATGAAGCAAGCCGAAACAATTATTGTTCATATCATTGAAGTCTACATCAGGATCTTGAGTATGGATTTATTTAATCCCTCCTTGTTTCCTATAGTTAAAATCTGAATGAGATTTTTACATTTACTTTTAATAACCACAAAAAAAAAAACCTACCTGATATTCTTATTTACAAACTTATTTTATCAAAGTCAGTATATTGCATATGGGCATATAATATGCCTCTGCCACCCCTTCGGGGGTAAGGCGTGATGGATATTTATTTATTTTATTTTTATTTTTTTTTATTGCTACATTAAAATCTATACATATCAACTTAACTTAATATTAACATAAAATATAAACCAATATATATATTATATAATTTATTTGGATTTCTCAGACGGTCCTTTTAATTGGAATTAAAAAATGTCACAAAATATTTGTTTATTTAATTGCAAGAATGATTAATGAGTGGCAGAATAATAAAACAACGGATTTCCGATCGTGCAATCAATGAATGATCTTTATGAGCACACAAACGGAAATCCCTCCTACCACAAGTCAAAAAAGGTTGACTAAAACATTGACAACCTCGGTGGTGCAGTGGTAGTGTATGCGAGTACCTTTTTTTTTACGTGGGGAACTCCGAAATCCTCATGTAGTATCCATGCCGAACTCTTACCGACTAAAACCACACGGTGCCCTTCCATTTTTCTATGGCCAGGAGTACCGGGTAAGCCCTCGGGAGGATAGCCACAGGTCTCCCAGCAGATGCAAGTACCATTGCTAAAGTTTTGGGTTTGATTCTCAAGAAATTTTTTTTTTTTTTAGAGTTTATATTGTGTATGAATATTTCGTTTGTTTGTATGTTATCTAGATCCCATAGCATAAGATAATAATAGCTGAAATTAAGCAACACGATGTTGTGTATAAATATTAAATAGTATTATTTACTAGTGGAATGTGTTAAGACTTTTGGTGGCTGACCTTTAAATAGTATGTAAATTTAATATGACTTAGATTTTATAGTTATATAATTTTAGAAAATTAATTTAAAATTGTGTTACAGCGTGTAAATTGTGGTGTATTTTAGACTTTCCTGATTTTTCGTTCACTTTTCATCGAAAACATTTCTTGTTCAACAATGACGTACCTGAAATATAAAAAAGCATTTTAAAAGCTTCAACAATTACAAATTTACACTTAAAATATGGCTTAGACTATAAACCTGTTTAACTAGCATTAAACCATGTTTTATCCAAAAACACAACGTCAAAACGGCCCTCATAGCGTGCCGCTAGTGTGGTAAAGTTCATAGCATAACGTCGGAAGATCATGGTAGTTTAATGGGTAGTCTGATTACTCTCTAGGACTAGGAATCCTAAACAAAGCACCCTGCTGTCTATTCAACATTCCAGTACTTTAAAAAATAAGTATATATGTATATATATATATATATAAGCGAGCCTTACAGCAGGTGAGATATATACTTGTTTACCACTTCAGTAGTCAAAAAAAGCAAAAAATTCCAACTTATAAAGATCATGCCCTATAAATCAATAACAATAGCCAGAAATTCCGATGCTATATCGAGCCCACCAATCAATATTTCGGTTTTGAAAATGGAAAGTTCGATCGGACGCCGTCGACTCATCTCGGCCGCGCCCCATTGCATCACAACACTAGTAATATCGCTTTCTATATATCTACGTAATTTTGTTTGACACGAGGCGCGGTGTCGAACCTACAGGTGTTGTATCATATAACCTGTTTACCATAAAAGTTTATACAGAACAAACAGAAATTATGTAATTTTTATAATTTATAATAGCAGAAAAAACATACTTAGTCAATTACTATTTTATTAATTAGGTCAAGCTTAAGAACGTTTTTTTTTGTTAATACTTTTTTTTTTTAATTTATTTATATTGATATGAAGTCTGGCTTATATAGTCAAAGTTACCCCTTATAACATCGGCTATCTGCCAGTAAAAGTCCAGTTAAAATCGATCTAACCTTTTCAGACATTGAACAGATAGACAATCAGAAAAAAATAATCTTTTTGTAAGTAATGTATATATTTAATGAAAACTTATTAATTTTAAACCTACAAACAGACACTTCAATTTTATTTATCTGTGTAGATGTAGATGAGCTATTAATTACATAAACGTTGAATATTAAATTTAAGATATAAACTGAGACATGGTGTTGATTTACAATCTTAATAAAAATGAAAGATACCTGACAGACAAACATTTTTTTTATATTAATTTATGAAGGATTTGTCCTAATTTTATGAAGAAGTTTTCTAGTGATTAAAATTTTATATTTATGATGACATAGTTTTAAATACTTAGATGCCATGTGTTTTTGTCAGTGTTTGTCATTTTTTTTCTTCGTCATCTAAGCGTATTAACATAGCTTTTAAACCAGGGATTTGGTACCCAGGTTTATTTGGCTACTGACGTCTGTATCTCAGAAGAGCGCCTCGGTCGGTGGCCCCGTACACCCCCGTACACCCCGTACATTTCTATGTTTTCCCTCTGTTATTTTTATCTATATATATATATATATATATCACTGACTGACTCATTGATCACGAAATCTCTGAAACTACCAAAGCTATGAAACTCAAACTTACCCATAGGGAAGTAAATAAGCGATAAACGGTTGTATGGAAGATCGTCATTTTCAAAGTTAGAAACATGAATTTATGTACACCTATTTTTAGTTACAAATAAATGGGTACGTGTATCACAGTTTTGCAAAATTTTACCTCTAAGGACGTAAACAAGGGTTGAAAGTTTATATGGAAAATTCTTCATTTTCAAACAAAGCGAAACCGAATTTTTTATACCTGCTACTGAATAAAAGTTATGGAATTTTGATAAATTCTACCCTTGAGGGGGTAAAACAGAAGTTGTAATAACTGATTCATTGATCACGAAACCTATAAAACTAACAAAGCTACGAAGCCCAAACTTCGCATGGGGGTTCCTTTTAACCCGTAGGTTTCCCCTTAGAATGGATTTTTCGAAATTCTATCTCTAAGTAAGTAAATAAGTGATAAACGGTTGTATGAAAGATCGTCATTTTCAAAGTTGTTGTGTCACCGGTTTCTAGTTACAAATAAATGGGCACGTGTATCGCGGTTTCGCAAAAGTTTGGAAGGAAGTAAAACAGAGGTTATATTAATTGACTCATTAATCACAAAATCCATGGAGCTAACGGAGCTATGAAGTCCAAACTTCGCATTGAGGTTCCTTTTAACACGTAGTGCCCAATATGAAGGAGATTTGCGAATTTTTACCCCAAAGAACAGAAGTAAATAAGTGATAAACGTTTGTATAGAAGATTGTCATTTTCAAAGTTACATACACTTACGTACCTACACCTGTTTTAGAAGAATCTCTTGAGACCTGTATTACCAGAGAGTTTGGTATTTCCACGGGAACCGAAACTATGTCAGTAAACCACGCACAGCCTAAACATTAAACATGGAAACCTGAAATTTGGTGAATGTAAACTTTAAGTCTTTGGATAAGCAATAAAAACGGGATATCCGATATTTTCATGGAAACGGGAACTTCGCAGATGAAGCCACACAGTCTAAACTATCAAACATAAGTGGAATGGAACTAAGTGGGTAAAACCATACACAACCTAAGGTTTGGTGAACGTATTCTTTAAGTCTGATGTAGATGAGCACCAAGAAAGAATTCCCGGTATTATACTAATATTATAAATGTTAAAGTTGGAAAGGGTTCTATATTATTTAGACGTTTGTTATTTAATCATATTTTTGATGAAAATCATGTAGGTAGAACATTTTCGAAAATTGATGCCTGCGGCTCCAGTAACGTGAAGTCCACAATAAGTACACGAAGAGGTATTCTCGAGGGAAAAAGATGTTTTCCCGGGATATAAAGTAGGTACCCCATGTATTAATTCAGGAAATGTAAAGGATATTCAGTTCAAGCAGTTCTAAATCATTCAGTTGTAAGTTCATTTAACGTCATTTAACTCATCAACAAGTATTCCGCATTCATTCGTTTTTTTGTTGTTAAAAAGCGAATACTACAAAAGTTGTTTTATAAGAATATCCTACGCGCCACCCACTTTAACTAATGTCTCTTTTTTTATCTGTTTCTCTAATGTGGCGCTAACGAAGTTGCGCGGGTCAGCTAGTGTATCAATATAAATAAAAATGAACCGCAAATATGTTACTAAGCGCTAATCTCAGGAACTAATGATCGAAATTTAAAAAATATGTATTATATAAAATATGTAGTATATTTGTGTTGGACAGCCTATTTATCGAGGAAGGTTTAAAGCTATATATCATCACGCTACCGCCCAGGAGAGTGGAGCAGTAATAATAAGTGTCAACAAATCGGACAAACTTTCATACATTTTTATTTGATTTTCATTTCATTGATTAAATGGGTGCGACGGGGGTTGGAAGTATGTCACGGGCGAAGCCGCGAGTGTCATCTAGTTTTAAATAAAGTTCTAAAACTGCTATACTTTAGACTCGAATTGTATTTATTCACTCGTATGCTAAAAGTTCTCTCTCTATCTCTGATAACTCTTCCAGTTATTCATTCAAATGAAATTGATGTCAGTTACAGGTTCATTTCTTAAAAGCGTGAAGCTCCGTTTTATTAAAATCAATAAAAAGTTCGATTTCCGGATCGGAACAAATGTTTGTGTGATCCGGAAATGTTTGGTTCGAAGTTTGGGTGTTTCCTATACTTACTTAGAATAATAATAAGCATGTTTATGCGTTGTCTAGATTCATACCACAAGTTCATATTAGTTTACTTTGAACTATACCCTGTTATGTAAAAAATATGTCCCATAATATTCAATATTTCATTTAAATATTAAACGGCAGTTGCATAAAAACGCAATGAATTAAGTAGTGTAGTAACGTTTCATTGGTACGCAATAATGACACTTCACTTTATTAATAAACAACACAAATCCGGTAATCACTTACCGTGAATGACATAATGTCGGTCATTATGACAATATTGACCTAGATTCATAACAAACGTTTGACGTTATAGATTTTTAATACTTTTGAAATATGCTCGCATTTATTGTGGAGAAATTTATTGGTTTTTGTTGCCATGTTTTTCACCATTATGCTTGAAAAGAAAACCGCGAATTTTGATAATTAACTAATAACTGTATAAATACAATAAATTTGGAAATTTCCGAATAATATGGCTAAAAAAAAGGGGGATTGTGGATTTTGACATTTATGTACTGTATTTTTTTCCTGTCAAACCAGGTTTTCGCCATTTTGGCACTGGCCGCTGAGTGTGCGATCATGAAACTACTATACTTATATTTTAAAAATTTAAAAAAATCATATGGAGATTCGATAAATTTTGAGTGTCACACTAACATTTTCCGAATCATCTATGCTCAGCAATTGGTTGTCAAAATATTTTTTAACTGTACTAAAAATATAGACAAATTATAGAATTTAAAGTCTATTACATTTTTTTTTAAAATCACGTGCTAGACATGCAATGCTGTTTCGTAGACTGCATGTCTACGAAACAGCATTGCACTGGATAAAGAAAAAAAAGTTTTTAAAATACAATGACCTCACTCGGGAAGATGCTTTTATGACAGATCTGTAACAGTATCACAATTTGTATTTGTTTTCAAAGAACCTGCTCTCGTAGTACATACCATACATATCGCGTGACAGCGGTAGGAATACGTTACCGTTTTTTTTATTACACGCACACATTAATTGACCACAACGATAAGTAGAGATTACATCTATACATTTATTAAAACCATTACCACAACACAAAAAATAAAATAACCCTAATATTGACACTGTTCCGTTGTGTTCTGCGTTCTAAGTTTAGATTGATTGACTGTTTACTATAATAGATCAATGAATTTCTTTTTTTTTTATTGCAAATCGTTTCAGATCATTGACTGTGAAATGAATCTATAGGGATTAATGGTTTATTTCAAATCATTGTTGAAACTTTGTATCTGCATTTAGGGCTGTTAAAAAAGTTAATAGAAATTACTGTGGTGACGAAAGTAGTAGGTACAGTAGTGTGCAAGAATTTAGGATTATGTCAAAATAATAATAACCAATTATTAGGAGTATCGAGAAGAGAATAAAGTCTGATTACGGTTAACAACTCTTTGAATATTCAACAATTGAATATCGAAAAGTTTGTTTGTCTACACACACGCTAATCTCTAGAACTACTTTTTTGGATAGCCCATTTATTAAGGAAGGCTATAAGATATATCATCACGCTACCCTACCCAGTTGAGCAGATCAGTAATCATAAATGTCAAAAACCGGATATTGTTGTAAAATATTAATAAACGGCGGGATTCGAAAAATAACAAGGGTGGTTATAGTAACATAGATATGTAACGTAAGATGCATACATAACACAGTGATCGTTTATACAGTACTGAGCAATCGCAACTATATGTTTAAAGTTCATTTTAGTTAAACTTAACTTAACTATCTTCACGCTGTATCCCTGACGGGGTAGTCAGAGAGGACAGATCGCCAGGCTTCGCGATCCATGCATACTTCTTTCGCTTCTTCCAGATTCATCAATCGCTTCATACACGCACGTCTGGGTATCCGAGTACTTTTGACTTTTCCGTTTTTGAACAAGCTGCTCACGTGATCTTCATATGCAAGTCTCGGCTTACCCTGATTCCTTTTGCCCTCTAGTTTTGTAAAATATATATTCTTCGTCAATCGTTCCTCACTCATTCGTAGGACGTGTCCAAACCAACGGAGCACGCCCTTTGCCAGCTTAACGCTGACATTTACATTCAAACCTGCCATATTGCGTATCACTTCGTTACATATTCGGTCGGTCAAAGTTACGCCGCACAATTTTCGAAGTAAACGCATCTCCACAGCATTCAACTTACTTTCATGCACATACATACCCAGGTTTTGGCACTAGCACTGCGTTATGCATCGCGAGACGTGCTTATTTTACGATGCTAGCACCGTTAACTTTGTTTCCGGCAGTTCCTCGCCGTTCTACACCCGTTTCACATCTTCCGTCCGCGCTGAACAAACTCCCTAAATACACAATTTGATTCACTACGCCCACTTTTCACAGTGTGTATTCCTGTCCTATCTAATAGGTGCTGAGCCCATTGTCGAGTTGAAATAGACAGACGCAGATTGTGGCTACCTGCTGTTGAAATTTATCAAGGCTCCCAAATGAGACACATGATTTAAAAATGAAGGTAGAAATATAAAATAATATAAATTTACCCACTTTCAGGGTAATTGTTAATTGTCACCGTGTACAGGTTGGTTAAGGCCTTATCTTGACGTAACGACTGCCATGTTACTGGCAACCGGGACCAATGTCTTAACGTGCCTTCCGAAGTACAGAAACGCTCACAAATGTAAATGCCACAAAGTCACCCATCCGTGACCAGCCATATCTAAAGTTGCTCAGCTGTTGTTGTTGCTAGCGGGTCCATGAGCGCTGCAACTATGTGCTCTTCAAACTTTCAATGGTAGATATAGAACTTGAATGTAATTTGATTATTGTTTTAATACGTACATATACGAGTACTGCATATTGCATCTCAGCTATATTCAATAATCTGGTCAGTTTACCATGTTATATTATCACCCTTTCTTGTAGGCACATTTGTCCGGATGGAAAATTTTGATTTTAAACTAACCCGTTATGGTTGAATCTTGAAACCTTAGCTCAGAAATGGATGACAGTGCATAAAAATGTGCAAAAGAAGCTATATTTTTAGATCATTCTTTTAAATTATAATATTTAATCTTCGACTTATTATTTACATAGTTTTAAAACTTTATTCAAAGGTAAACAAATCTATCTCGACAGAAAAACTTTAAGAAACATTTTTATTGGTTTTGTCAATTAATTAATACCTATTTAAAATATTTTTTTTACATTCTCTTGACGCTTGAAATCTCTAAGCTAAAACAATTTTTAATTCTTTCAGAAATCAATTTCTCAATACTGCTGTTTTGCGTCTAATTAGCGTAAAAATAAGACGGAATCCTATCGTTTCACAAGCCCGGTCCATCTGACGGTCGGCGTGCGCAGGAGTTTCGCAATTATTCCGCATTGACTGTTGGTTCAGCTTTCACACGCTAAGTGTTACTACAAATTTGGTGTGGTTTTGTGTGTATATACAAGAAAGATATTACTATAAATGAGTACTTAGTTTGTATTGATCGTGTCGGTATTGTTGTGTAAGGTGAAAGTTGTATTCAACAAAAATTCGTATGATACTCAGATTTGGTAATATGCAATCATTTTATTAATATTTACGTAGTTTTTATTTTAGTTAAACATACATGTATTTCAGATTAAGTAGTTAAACGTTTTATATTAAAATATATATTATATTGATTACATTATTTATAAATAACTACAAACGATCTAAAATGCTCTACCTAATGTTTCAATGACATGTGCATGTCTTTGAAACCGGTAGAACACTTCTATTTCTTCAAATAATTTTTAATACATTGAATAATAGATATTCTGCGAATATGACGAATTGAGGACTCAATGCACAATGGTTATTGCTATGAGAGGCGCTGCGGGCTAAAAGGGAGTTTCTAATGATAACACTGTGTTTAACATTTATATTTATAAACACCATTACATCTGCTGGCTGCCGTTACAAAACTAAACAACATACAATTGGAAATATAAAACTTGGGCAGGCAAAGGAAACTTAGTCCATACAGCCTTGTCTTTAATATTAATATTTTCTTATTATTTGGTTTTAGTCATATCTATTCCTTTATCGATATCGAGTCCTCAGTCCTACGTCCTGTGTCCTTGCCCTAGTAAAGCAGTGGACCCTTTACTAGGACTTTCTATGGAGATTTGGCACTAACACTAAGAACATCGCTATTCACTGCAATATTTCACTTTCCTTCACTCATGCACATTTACAAACACTTTTTGTATCATATTCCACCATTATTGAGCACAAAATCACGAACTAGACACTGGTTTTGGTAAATAAAATCCGGTAAATGTGTCAAACCTCACTTGTATTCGTTTCAATTCGAACGACTCTAGGTTGCCAAACTTCAAATGAATGAGTAATGAGAGCTCTATAGAGTTCACACTATTTCTGAAATATCGTCTCCTTAGTATTTATACTTTTTATGTTTGCATACCTATATTTAAGATTCATACCTATATTTAAAGAAATAAATCAATCAAATAAATTCAAATTAAATTATAATAATAATAAATTTGACTGCCTCGGTGCCGCAAATGTGTGATCCACAAATGTTGGTTTCTGGAGTTTTCGTGTCTTCTATGTATAATTTGAATGTATTTAGAAATATATAAGTAAGTACATCAGTTGTCTAGATCCCATAGTACAAACTTATAGCTTAGTTTGGGGTAGATGGCACTGAGTAAAGAGTGTCCCACAATATATAAAAAATAAATAAAAGTGACTACTACTATGAAAATTACATGGCATAGCAGGTGCTCCATAGGCACATTTTTAAATACTTCGGTGAGTATTCTTTCTCGCTAAAAACCCACGTTTAGGAAATCCTAATTGCTTTTCTAAGATCTCCCTGTAACATAAGCTGTTTACCTATAAAAATATCGTCAAAGTTGGGTCCAGTCTTTCGGAAATTTACTAGAGCATACAGACTAACGAAAAAACAACCCCTTTTGTTGTTAACTTAAACTATCTTCACGCTGTATCCCTGACGGGGTAGTCAGAGAGGACAGATCGCCAGGCTTCGCGATCCATGCATACTTCTTTCGCTTCTTCGAGATTCATCAATCGCTTCATACACGCACGTCTGGGTATCCGAGTACTTTTGACCTTTCCGTTTTTGAGCAATCTGCTCACGTGGTCTTCATATGTAAGTCTCGGCCTTCCCTGACTCCTTCTACCCTCTACTTTTGAACAATATATATTCTTCGTCAATCGTTCCTCACTCATTCGTTGGACGTGTCCAAACCAACGGAGCACGCCCCTTTTGTTGTTAATGTCTATATATATATTCACATTTAATAAAATTATACTATTCGAATGTTACTATCAGACATGTATAGATAATCAACAAAATGAACATATCACATAAATTATACTAACCTAGTATTAATATACCTAACATACATACGGGCACTTAGGGCCGTATTCCAGAACGTTTATCAAAACTCAAGAAACATTTGAGAGTAGTATTTATATGGCAAAAACTAGCCTCAAGCTTCGATTGAGTATTGAGAAACGTTCTGGAATACGGCCCTTAGTTCCTACAAGCCGCGATCAAACTGAGATAGATTGTGAAACCAGTCAAGAATAACATTTGACTTTATTATGCGGTCATTGGAGCGCATTGGAGCGTACTGGCCACCAACAATTTGTTGCCATAATCTAATAATCAACAATAAATTGAAGAACAAAGAAAGTAAAATAAACATTCTACGGTTGGGTTAGGACATAGAAAGAATAAAAGAGTGGATTTGATTTTGAAATTTCTCAATTATCAGTGTTTATATTTCCATACTTTTGGCGCCAACATACAAAATGGCGCACGGTTGTGTATGTTGCCGTATATAATTTTATAAAATTAGGGTATAATTCGTATTATTATCTTATTCATTTTAATTGTGGATTATTATGCAAAAAGAGTTCGAAAATGTGCATACTCGTAAATGAAGGAAAGTGATATATTACATTGAACAGCGGTGTTGCTTGTTTTAGTGCCAAATCTCCATAAAAAGCCTTCTATGCTAAGCTTAGGATTCCACTGCTTTACCACAAGATCAACAAGGCTTAGGACTGAACTTGAAATCGACAAAATCCTGAATATAAACAAATAAATTGGAACTGTTTCATTTGCCTGCCCAGAATGAGTGGCTAAATCTATGAAAAATGTCTATGTTTTTACCAACGTTTCAGGGTATTTTTGATTCAAATTAATATTTTTGAAAGTTTGCTCGCTTCTGTTCACCTCTCTATAAATATCCTGAGTAGACTTGAGAAAGCTTTATGTCATCATAGGTACTCTATTGTATTTATGGACGGTAAAAATAAGAACTCTGTTTAGTAACGATTTCTGACTTTCTGACTAAATTATTTTCTTCTTAAAAAGTTACTTTGGCATTATGTTGGGAGTCCACAATGGGTCAAGAATGAAATATCATAGTAAGCTCGTTTACTAAGCTTTTCAGGCCGCCGAAGTAATTGTATCTGGATGTGGTTACACTGGACCGTTTTGGTTCTAGAAGGTACTCTCAAATGAATATCAATTCCCGCATAAATATACTCTCGCAAGTTTTACACGTAAAGATATAAAATCGTTTAATAGCTAATTTATGAAGAAATACTGAAAACGAAACGCGATTCTATCATGTACAGATATGACGAAAATAGACTTTGGCATTTAGGTAACTGGCAACACACGCAACTTATTAAAATAAAAGTCTTAAATGTGTAGTAACGTCACATCATAAAATAAATTTCGCCAGTACTGAGCGGTTCAAAAGATCGTTTCTCTGTAGAAGAATAGAAATTTGGAATGCTCTGCCAGTGCACGTGTTGCCCTCCTCTTATAATATACCCTCTCAGGGTTCTACAAGCGGAGCATGAAGAGGCACATCATGGGGCCGTTAACTTGAGAGCCACTGTGTGTGGCTTTCAATTCGCTGGATATCGCCATGGCTTTCCATCTGACGGGCGGCGTCACTTTGGCGAGCTAAATATGAAAATAAATAGTATACATATATATTTTATGTATTATCATGTTACAAGCGTTATTCTTGGTTCCATCGTTATTTTATATTTACTTAGCTTGCTGTTCAGCTTCTTTGATACCAAAACGTGTCACTCACCGATTCTGATTTAATAAAATTTTAGTACTACAATAATAAAGCGTGGACGTTGTTCGCCCTATATATGTAGATGAAAGGGAGAGGGAAGATATAATAGGCTATTGCCAAGTCATTACAAAAGCATTTTAAAGCTGTGAGTAAAATAGCACTCACACTTATATGGATCGATTACACTAGTCATTCGATTCCAACTCGCATTTGCATAAAATCGAATAAATCTTACATAATATTTGGCAGCTTTAAGCAACTTAAAGTTTATTCGATTACTTTTGATAACACTATGTTGAATTTTAAATCATTATGGTAAAGACGATGCTCGATGATGCATATTTGTGGCACATTTATAGTATATGTATACTAAACAAATTTCAATATTAATGACAAGACTGTATCTACCGAGTTTCCTTTGCCTCCCCAAGGGCGAAGAAAATTTAATAAAATCTAGGGTTTAAAGATTCTACACGGGAAAATTGACAAGTGCGCACGCTTATTGTATATTATTTTCTAAAACTAGAGCATTAATCTTGTTTTTGGTGCGAGAGTGACGGTTTCTTGGAGATATAAGTTGTGTTAACGTGCTATAGTGAAAGACAATGCTATATATGCAGTGAAATGCTATTGTCTGTCTTGCCGCATAAAATCCACTGAAAACCTCAGTATAGCAACTACTATTATACTGGAGTGAGACTGACCTTGACTTCAGACTAGACTTGACTAAGACGTAGAGGACAGGGACATTTAGATAGGTAATAAGAAAGATGATTGAAGAAATATTAATTAAGATTTGGCTAAAGGGTCCTAGAAACCATAAATAATTACAAATAAAAAAGGTGAAAATAAATTTTTGCGTTCCTTTATTCTAAAAAAATACGTGGTGCTGATATTGGTGGTGTTAATATACTGTTGCATGAAGTCGCATTAGGCATTATTGTTTTTGGTGTCCTGTACATTTTGACCTTTTTTGAAAATATCAAGTTTTGAGAATGTTGTGTTTTGCGAATGTGGTGTTTTACGAATATGGTCTTTTGAGAATATGATATTCAGCGACTAAACCATATTACAGAGTGACTAGTGTCAGTTTTTGGCAAAGCTCACGGTAAGCGAACCTTTATACAATGCCTCTGTAGTAGAGTCTTTTGAGATCACTAGGACATCCTTCCGAGGAATAGCCTGGGTGGGACAGGGATAGTAAAAGTAACTAAAGTAAAAAACTCTTAATTGTACACCACAAAAAAATTGTATAAACAGTTTAATATTTGATTTGTAGGTATAACAATTGGCGGCCTTATCGCACAAGGCAATCTCTTACAGGCGACCTTTGGATGGAGACTGTAGGGTGGGAAATAGTTTTCGGGCAGTGAGGTGTACATTATCAACTATCTATAAATTGAATATCTAAATAAATAAATAAGTATATATTTTACTTTTAAAACTATAAACATATACAAACTTATAATACATTAAACATAGATATTTACCTACTTATATACAATATTATATCATACATACAAAAATAGTCGTAGTACTGTATATTAAGAGAACTACAATATAGTACAATATAAGTTGTCACCAGCAGGCAGGTAGTAGTTCGTGACTAATATCTTGAAGATGTACAACGTTTGTGCCCGTCGGATTGTCACAGTCAGCGCATTCCACAAGCGAACCGCCTGGACAGTGAACAAAATAGACCATTAAATTTGTGATTTGGCCAGGTATTTTCAATCTCGGATGATCGCAAATTTTTAGATACGGAGTCATTAAACGTTTTCATTAAAATTAAAACGTTTCTTTAGGTAAGACGGGATAAAAGGGTTAAAAATGATATTATATAATATGATAGACATATATAGAGACCGTGTGGTTTTACTTCAGCATAACAACCATAGGGATTTTACGATAAAAAAACATTATGACTATCAATAATAATGTGACATTAGTGAGCGCATTTTATTGACACCGGTCAGCACGCGGTTTGTTTTAAGTAAGTAGTTATATAACTTACATGATCGACATTCCACCGTGCATAGGAAGTTCCGCAACGATTTATTAATGAGATAATTGTGAGATGCTTTAGGCAATTGACGTAAAGAGTAGTTTGAGAAGACAGATTCCTTCAGTCGGAAAGTTAATTATCACCTAATACATACATAAGGTATTATTAGGTTTCATTTTATATAAGACTAGATGACCCCACAGCTTCGCCCGTGGAATATTTCGACCTCCCGTCGCACCTATTTAATCCTGTCGTCGCTTAAAAATTCTACAATGATGCATAAAAATTTGGCTGATTTGTCGACATTTATGACTACTGCTCTGCTCCCCAGCGTAGTAGCGTAGTGATATAGAACCTATAGCCTTCCTAGATAAATGGGCTATCTAACTCAAAAAGAATTTTTAAAATCCGACCAGTAGTTCCTGAGATTAGCGCGTTCAACCGAACAAACTCTTCAGCTTTATAATATTAGTATAGATGACAATCATGCATACGACCCTTATATAAAGTGGTTATCGTAACCTATAGACGTTGGAGATTCGCAAAAGACATTTATACTTTGGATTTCATTGCCTTGGTAGTGTAAGTAGTAGTGGCAGTATGTGAATTCTGCATCGTTCGGAAAATTTTAAGATTCACAAATGTTTCGTAGATTGGGTGTTTACAATGTATTACACATTTTAAACACCCAATCATGTAAATTAAAATAGTAGTTTATGATACTGTTGCATAATAAGGGTTCTTATAACATGAGTGTGTTTTAAAAAAACGAGCCGTAGGCGAGTTTTTTTTTAGTATCACACGAGTGTTATAAGACCAAGTTATGTACAGTGTCATACACTACTTTATCTACTCTCATACTATAATACGTAAAACAATATTGCAAATAAAATGATGAATATTACAACAAATTTATTTTTTAAATGTCAAATGTTGGCGCCAAGGCGCAAACATTGATTGCGCATGCGCGCTTGCGTCGTGGACTCGTTCATTGACCACCAATGATTGAAACCTTTTTTTTTTAAGTAGAGGTTCTACCTCCTTGATCCAGCTGGAGGTTGTATAGGTGTATCGTTATGATTAAAAAGTTATATTATGATACAGGTGTCCATACAAGACCTGTCTCATAATTAAACTTTTTTTTTATTATTTTTTGCCTGTACGTAATGTTTGTCATAAGAATTTTGTTATCAGTTTTATAATCTTTGTATTTTAGTATCAGAGTAGATAAATAAATTTATTTAGAAATATACAAGTAGGTATGTTTGTCAATTGTCTAAATACTTTAGAACAAGCTTATTTTAAATTGAGCTGGACGACGTTGTTTGAGAATGCGCCGAAGTATTTATTTGTTTTTAAAATGTAATCTAATAGCAAATGGGAGTACACAAACCCGAATAAGATCATTAAGGCTTATGTCTTCATATAGAACTATGGAAGACTCCTGTCGAAATACGGACAAAGTTTGAGGACATTATTGACTAGGCGCACATTTAAAAGTCTCGATGCAGAATTGACTAGGCGCACATTTAAAAGTCTCGATGCAGAATCTTTAGTAAACTACTATTTCGCCATACATACTTTATCATTTCATCGCAAATATTAATATTTTTGCTGAGGAAAGATTTAAATTTGTTTTTAAAATGCATTACTGCGAGAGTTTTGATGGCCTTATTTTAGTTTTTATACGCCCATTTTTTTGTTACATAAAGTTTTATAAGGTGTTAGTGTTCACCTAAGGAAAAGGTCTTGGCCGTTTCTGAACAATTCCCGTCCATCCGCTTTTGATACATCTTCTTATTTCGCCATTCACGGGTTTTGCTAATGTCAAAGTTGACATAAACAGGTTTGTAACCTTGCAAAATATCGTTTTAGTATTATTAAAAATGTTATTTAAATTTCCACTTTAACTGCAAACGGCTAAGGTCGCTTTTTCGTGTTTCTAAATTTATTAAAGTTTGGTTATCGATGAAGTTTGGGTTTTCCCATTAGCATATAAATGTTGCTTTTTCGTGAAGTATGTCCGCAAATTTAAAAAAAGTTATTATATTTAACACGATTTAACTTATATTTTAATAAAGAAGCGTTATATAATTATAGTAACCTATGGCGGTTATTATTTTTTAAAATTCTTTCCATTTTGATATCCATATGTTATTGACGTTTAGATGCTATGTTTTTTGTAGTAACTAGTTAACACCCACGGCTCCACCCGCATGGTGCAGTATTCTCATTCCCGTTTCCCACAGGAACTTGTTCCCGGGATTAAAAGTAGGAAGTATGATATTCTAATCTGTAAGATATTATTGCCAAGTTTCATCAAAATCCATATAGTTTTTGCGTGAAAGAGTAACAAACATACATCAATACATCCTTACAAACTTTCGCGTTGATAATAATAGTAGGTAAGAAGAGTGCAGTTCGTCTAAAAACATGAAGTCTAGAATCAATCTCTGCTGATTGACGCTCGTTACAGGTCATAGGCCTCTTCAAAGGTCAAACAATACAATTTAAAAGGGTATTTTGGTCACTAGGGTCAGATGGGTTGATATGGAGTTTTATTTCTCTACGCACTGGATACTTTTGTAAAAATGTTCCCTTAGCCACCCACCTTTACGACACCGATGACACACACAGACACGTGGATTTAAGATTTATATAAGCCAAAACGTTGTACCCCATTTACACTCTCGCATGACCCACGAGACGAGCGGCGGGACGAGCCGCGACCTCAAAAAAAATAAAATAAAAATAATAATATATTTATTTATTTCTCCTCACAAAAAGAATTTAATCTTCGTACACCAATTTTTATATTATAAAAGATTATAAAGTTAAAGGGTTTGTTTGTTTGAACGCGCTAATCTCAGGCACTACTGGTCGGATTTGAATAATTATTTTTGTGTTAGATAGCCCATTTATCGAGAAAGGCTATAGGTTATATATCATCACGCTACTTCCCTGGAGAGCGGAGCAGTAGTCATAAATGACGACTAATCGGGCAAAATTTAATGCATTATTGTACATTTTATAAGCAACGGGATTAAATAGGTGCGACGGGAGTACGAACTATGCCACGGGCAAAGCCGTGGGGGTCCTCTAGTGTATCATAATACTGTATTTACACTCGCGGCTCGTCGCGAGTGTAAATGAGGTATCAAAGATAATACGCAATATATACACTTTCTCTACACTTTATTGACCGCTGACGTCAATTTCGTCACTCTCAATCTTGACACAAGAAACGAATTCTTACAGATAGATATCTCGATACTGTTGTTTAGATTTCTATAGATATACCTCTATCTACCTCTTCAGCCAAAACTTGTTATTTTATTACGTACGTAGTAGGCACATCACTACAGTTTCACGAACAGTATTAACCTTTGATCAAAAGTAATAACCTCAAATTGCTATTCTGTTAAAGACTATTCCAAAAAAGCAACGATCATAAAAAACGGCCCATCCATTAATGAGTTATAAGTGTTCGAACAAACCCTACTTTGTGTTTTATATTAATATGAAAAATAGGCTTGAAAAATGACAATTTCATTTCGCCACAACTAGCGCCTGTCCATTTCAACACGGCAACGGGCCCTTTGTTACATGGGACAAAAACGCATACGGTGAAATGTGTGCATATGCTTTTGCATACCTCGTCGGGAATGAAATGTGATTGATAAGTACAAAGTCATTCAATAACAACATGTAAGATTAATAACAGACATCATACTTTCTATTGTCACCAACTGATTACATCTCTTTGTATACAAACAATATCATTTGTTTAGTAACTTGACTAGAAGTTTAATAATACATTACATATATTATTACATCACACAAATTGTCATCAAGTGTACTTTAACATCTTATCATAGCGTAGGTCCCAGTTGAAAGCAAATTCTCCGATTATTGATCACCTTTCGATGCAACCCACGCTGTAGTAAATGCTATTACATATATTTCAAAAATGTTGTCGAACTGTCGAACTGTCTCCTATCATAGAGATCCTCCTAGTTTAGAAGACAGAGTTTACAACTTTGGCACATAGATATGCTACTGCTTGGTATGTTGCTACCTACTTACTTTAAACTTATTAAAACTTAAATAATAATGGCTATTAATGGTGATAAATCGTGTAGTGTTATAGTATTATGAGCATGTGAACCTCTGTGAATATTGGAAGTAATAAAGAACTATTATTATTATTTTATCGTGACTATAAACGGCTACGCCAGAGATTCAGCCCAATAGAATGAATGTGAGCCGATCTCACTGAAGCCTCTTTAAGATATCGATATATTGTTAATACAATCATATAATCTGAGTAAATATTCTACTATAAAGCGGTACTCGATAGGTGTAGGGAATTCATAGCTAAAATACATCGATTGTAAACAATAAGCGTCGTGGACCGATCGGGCAATAGACAGGACATATACGCAGTTGAAATGGTTATGGGGACACTTGTCTTATACTTAGAACTGTCAAGGAGTCTGAACCAATCTATGGATACACCCATTAAGCCACCGATATTCACAATTATATTCAGGAGATGACAAACTTACCCATGACAACGTAGTAATCAGATTCGAATTGCAGTCTGTTTTGTGATTGTTCCTCTGGTTACATTTAGTCACGCTTTTTACCCCAACGGGGTACAGGGTAAGGTAAAAAGGTACTGCATTGTAAAACATGTCCCCATATCATTAGTTTTGTTTTGGTCCCACGTTATAACTGGTGAGAGCCTTTTGTCATGTATACGGACAGATTCAGAAAAGGTTGTTGCCTTGCTGTTAAAAATGTTGAAAATAAGAAAATCTCCATCTTCTATCTGTGGGAACGCTGCGGTGAGACTCCGATTGACCAGCAGACCAAACGCTGCAAGTCCAAATGGATCGATCACATGCTCCGAAGGGACACCGATCACATACCGAGGCAAGCCCTAGCCTGGAATTTTTGGAAAATTTACATCAAGCTTCCCTGTGACTTGAGAAATTTACCATTAAATAAATTTAAAAAGTATATTAAAAGAAAGCTTTGTGAAAAAGGTTATTACTCTATTAAAGACTATTTACAGGACAGGGATGCCTGGAAATGATCTGCTATCAAATAAAATATTATAGTTATAAAATACATAATTAAAATATTAAATTGTAAATAGGCCATCAAAAAAAAAAGCCAGCGTATGTTTCTTGCCGGTTCTTCTCAGGTGGGCCGCGTTCCGAACCGGTGGTCACTTTAAATTTTTTTTTTCTTTAGTTTTTGTGTATGACATTTTATAAGCGCCGTTGAAATAGTCTATGCAAAATAAAGATAAATATATATTTTTTTTAATTCCCAAGGAAAGCGGAAACGCGGCCGCCCAAAGCAATCGATTACTGCAGAAGCGAAGGCGATAGGAATGACCTGGAGCAAGATAAAACACGAAGCTCAAAATCGTTAGGGATGGTCACGCACTGTGGATGCCCTCTGCCCCGTCCAGGGGACATAAGATTTTAAAGATGAAGAAAAATTAAAAAGAAAATTGGTGATAATATAATAAAGGTAATATAATAAAGCTATGTGTTAATTCAGTGTGTCCACTATCTGTAAACCATATGGTTCAAGGGTTAGAGAGTAATTGAGTAACAAACAGTTTCACACAATTATAATGTTATTAGAATTAAACAATTATCACTGCTGAGTTCAAAACGCCTAAATATTTTTTGAAACCGCAACGTTTTCAATTACTAACACAAATGAATATTTCATAAAGCTGATTTCAGCGTATAACTTGCAATGTTGTATTTACAAAATGGTAGAACGCTTTCGTTAGACCCATTGAACATTCTAGGTCGACCAATGACATTCAAAATTTTATTTACATTATAAAGATCATGTCGTAAGTATTAATAATGGGATTACTGTTTGAAATACGTTTAACTATCTTCACGCTGTATCCCTGACGGGGTACTCAGAGAACACAGATCTCCAGGCTTCGCGATCCATGCATACTTCTTTCGATTTCTGCAGATTCTTTAATCGTTCCATACATGCATGTCTCAGTATTTAATTACTTCCCGTATTTGAGGAATCTGCTCACCTGATTTTTAGCTTCGAGCGGGACTCATTAAGTGTAACTGAACTGGAATACGAGTAGAGGCGCTTACGTTGCCTTAAGACGTATATGGTTGAAGTTATTCAGTTTGAAGTGTTCTTCGGTAGCTTAGTTGATTAAGCAGCTCCTTCGCCAAGGGAGAAATTGCGGATCAGGTCTTGCTCGAGGGTGAAAGATTTCCAGTTTAAATTTATGACAGCAATTAGTTTTGTGACAATAGCATATTAATTGCGGCTGCCTTCACGTTCGTGACATTGCAGATAAGCTGCAAGAGTGTCGCCTTCGCTGGTATGGTCACGTCTTGCGGCAACCACCGGGCTACGTGGGAAACAAATGTCTGGCCATATCGGCGGTATGAGGGGAAGACCCAAGAGGTGCTGGCTTGACGTCGTAAAGGATGACATGCGTGCCTATGGTCTCACTACAGGGGATGCCAACGACCGTGCGTATTGAATTTTTTGTAGAACATTATTTTTTTATTGTTTATAAGTCACGCTTTATCCCCGATGGGGTGGCAGAGGTATACTGTACACAATTCATTGTATGCATTTTAGAACCACGTAACAGGTGGTGAAAATATTGCCGTGTTAAAATGGACCAGCGCAGGTTGTGGCGACCTGTCGTTGATTTTTTTCAAGGCTTTAAGGCATTCAACTTTACTTAATGACTGCCATGTTTGTGCCTGTCCATTTCTATACGACAATGGGCTCACCACCTGTTATGTGGGACTAAAATGCTTACTGTCAATTGTGGGCTATAAAGATTTTTAAATATTTTTTTAACTACTACAAGCATACGGCCTCTGATCGTATAAGGTATTAAGTAAAGTATTGTCGCGAGCTAAGCCTCGGGTGAAAGCCAAGTAATCTATATATTTCAAGGTACTTAGGTTTGAAAGTATTATGTCATCGCTATTAGATATTATTGAAAGAGAACAGGAAAGAAAACAATTATAATATAATAAATAGTCACGTAACCCTAGGCCACACGTGTCGGCGCGTGCGCAATGGGCCCGGATTGGATAACTGCTGTTAGTTTTACTAATAAGTTCTAGACCTAAGTAAATAGAAATCGATGGATAAGTATACATACATCTTGCGGTATAGTTAGGCCTGAAATGGGTCACCAATTGTGGAATTTTCATTAAAAAACGTTTCGTGCTTCGGAAGGCACGTTAAGCCGGTCCTTTCTGCCAGTAACATGGTACTCATTAAGTCAAGGTGAAGACTATTGTTTCTTGGAAAAATTCAACAATATGTATCCCCATATTTCCAACTCCTTAAAATTCCAAGACATGCTAACTTCGCCTGGGACTTCACCGAGATCGAGCTCGGTGTAATTTTTGATCTTGGTCATTGCTGTAGATTCTAGTTTACAGGAGTCATAGTAATGGGAATGTGGGTGGAATTAAAAATGTAAAGAAAAATATGTATCCTCACTAAATAAAATGGTACCTCAGGCTTCCAATCCAGGTAGAGTTTGGAAGCAACTGGGAATACACTAGAATTAAAGTCACCTATCAAATCATATATTCAAGCACAATTCATATATCCAAGCAAATTAGAGCTGTATGGCTTTATAATAATAAAAAATGGTGCGATATTCTATACAAGGCGTTATATAGCCCACCGTAAGCTAATATAAATTTTAATTAATTTAAATTTCGTGTAAGACTAATGACAAACAATAGTTGTCAATCAGCTGAAAAGATTAAATAAGATGACACAAAAAATCCACTATCATACATTATCTACATACATTACACACTTTACGAGTACAAATATTTCCAATTGTCACACTTATTTAACCCAAAACTATCTGGGCCAATGTGCACATAACATGATATCATAGCCATAGAAAAGTAGGTTTAGCGTAACTAGCAAATAAAGAGCAGAATGCCGCGTAGGTTATAGATGCTCAAATATTACAAGAACTCAAAAGTCACGCAATATTTGTAGTGATGATGGCTTCTGATTTGGTAACAGATGTTATGCTAATTACATAAACAGACATGTTAAGAATCAAAGAGTTTGTTTATCAATCTAGCCTTATCACTGAAAGGGTTGCAGAAGCATATATAATATGCCCCAAATTTTACCGTGTGCATTCCTGTCCCACGTAATATGTGGTGAACCCACTGCCGTGTTAAAAAGGACAGATGCAGGTTGTGGATACCTGCTGTTGTAAATTTTCATGCTGCCCTTGGCCTTTAAACTTGGCTTAATGACTGCCACTTAAGAATTAAAGAGTCATTTCTCAAAATTCGATAGAAAAAAAAGCTTTAAAAACTAACTATCTTCACGCTGTATCCCTGACGGGGTAGTCAGAGAAGATAGGTCATGAAGCGTGCGTGGATCGCAAAGCCTGGCGCTTTGCGATCCACGCATGCTTCTTTAGTTTCCTGCAGATTAAATAATCAGTCATTCATTCACGTCCGGGGACCGAGTACTATGACCTTTTTTCGTTTTTGAGCAATCTGCTCTTCTTATGTCATTTTCGGTCAACCCTGACTCCTTCTACAACGGGCGTAGCCAGGTCTCTTGGGACCCAGAGATCTTGGTAAAACTTCTTGGAGCCACATTCTGTTATTTTTTTTTATATTTAGCTCACCTAAGCGACGCCGCCCGCCTGATGGAAAGCCATGGCGACATCTAGCTAATTAAAAGCCACTATCACAATTCACAAGACTATTAGCAGTGGCTCTCAAGTAGGCGGCCTCATGATGTCCCTCTTCACGCTATGCTTGAAGAATCCTGGGTTATTAGTGGAGGGAAACGATTACCATTTTTCTTATACCCAGCACTAGCTTAATGTACCTTCCGAAGCACGGAAACATCACGTCCTTAATAGCACGAACAAGATGTCCAACCACGGATGTGAGAATTTTTCACGCGGTCCCTCGGCATATAATCTGCTACAAATTATCAACAGGATATTATTTTGAATTCGATTAAACTATTTATAGATTAGAAATTGTATGACCTTGTGAATGAATACTCTCTCAATGGGTGTTGTCTATAGAAAGTGCAACGTGTGTTGTGTACACAATGTTGATGGTATTCTTTCACTTTTCACTACAATTTTTGCGTCAACAGTCTCTTTGTATATTGAAAACGAAAGTATCAAGATTTGTATTCTGATACTGGGCCATGAATTTTAGGTTTTATTTTATACGCACGACTTAAGTGTTCAATAATAGACTTGAAAATATAATTATAACTAATTGACGCCTGCGGCTGCGTCCGTATGGTGAAGATTTCCCGTTCTCATTTCCCAAAGGAACTAGTTTCCATGATATAAGGTATTCTATTTTAGGTTCTATTTTATTTTAGGTACGGTAAATTTTTATCAAAATCTATTTAGTAGTTTGGCGCTAAAGGGTTATAAACACTCGTCCACATCTCCATTCCAACTTTCACATTTTTAATATTGGTATAGGCCTGTTATATGAAATCAACAAAACAAGTTGCTTTACTGCCATCACAACTACAGACAATACCAAGTGGATTATTCAAACACAAATTGAACTTCTATCCATATTAGTAACATTTCGTTATTCACCGATATCCTTAAAAAAAGAAAAATAGTTGTGTGGAATGCAAATCGAACAATTTTGCTGATTGTACATCCTACTTAAACCAAGCCGCACACCAGGGTGCCAAGTCTACTATTGACAGGCCGTAGAATAGAACTAGAATCGCTGTTTTTAGCTGTCAAAATGTTAGTAGATTATCAAATATGTCACTGACTAGCGGTACGTGTTATGAAAATTCTATCGGCCGACCGATAGAAGTCTGTTAGAGTACGATTGTAATAGTAGATACGAAAAACTGTCAAAATTGTACCGGCGGCTTTCTATTCGACGTTTATCCCTGCATTAATAAATGTATATGGTATGAAACACGATAGTTTTAAACTAAGCATTTATCTCTAAACATCAAAAGGTCGTAATATTATCAAAATTCACCTTAAAACCAACAAAATTATGGAGAATTTAGTGGCTACTATTGTTCCAACGATAACATCAAACGGTCCTTATCACATGCGAAGTTCTATTGTATACGAACCGCGAACCTTGTGCAAACCAAGCAATGGGATAGTAACTCCGTCTTAAATACATATATAATACTCAATCTCCATCGTTTGTTCCGTGTGGGACTGGCCATGAATATCCACATTGTGTTTAGAAATCATTGGCCTATGTGTATGATGTAAACGGATTGGAAGGTAAAATATAATACGCATTGTTTTTTTATTGTTTAGCTACTATTTATGATCTACTCATATCAGTACTCATACATAACAGTTTAATGGGTTTGGGTGTAGACGTAACTGAGTACAGGGTTGCCACAGACTAGTTACTCGCGGTTGCATATCAAGTATAGGTACTCGTACGCTTCGAAATTTGAACTCCTCTTTGCTGGCCGTTTTACTTACGGGCAAATTTCGGGATAACTCGACTAATTTCTTAGGGGTCTATTTTAAAAAAAGGCGCGTTACACTATGTTGACTTTCTTGCCCTGGCCGTCCGACGTGGTATGACGAAGCTTTTGAAACCTTTTCAAAAGCTCCGTTAGTTCTGAAACTAGTCGGGTGGGGGGACAAAGAAGCGAGATAACACTCGAATCCCCCTCCCCAAAGAGGCCGGATACACACCCGAACCACCCCTGAACGTGCTTGCGGTAGCGGACAAGGTCTGTCCGGAGCCCTGAGGCTATCCTTCCGAGGGCTCACCCGGGACTCCTGGCCTGGCCATAGACTGATAGACGGGTAACGTGTGGTTTTAGTCGGTAGGAGTCCGGCATAGATTTCATGAGGATTTCCAAATGATAAAAAAAAACCGAAATTTATACGTGAGTAAAACCGTTTAGTTAGTAATAATGAACAACGAAAGTTATTTTTCTTATCCAGTTTAGAATGAGTTTTCATGGTTTCCAACATTACTCTAAGATATGTCATCTTTGACAAATTTGCAAAGCTGTACTCGACGATGAAGCTATCCTCCTGGGACTTGGCGGAGGCAGCATTGTATGGACCTCAAATATGCTGTTTTAGGTTAGCTAAGTCACTGTCATTCTACTGTTACTCTTAAAAAGTCTATCTTTCTTGAGAATTTATCGGAATACCGATAAATTGTCAAAGAAAAAATGGGATAACATCCAAACCACCGCAAAGAAGATAATTAAACGCCTGAGGCTAGGACGAAGTGACGAGAGCCCTGGGGATAATTTCTCCGAGGAATCAGAGTGGCTTACATTAACAAAAGCCCTATGGCTTGCTCTCCATGTGATGTGTGTCGTATTTTAAAAGTGTATTTAAACATTTCTCGCATAAAAATTGCATACAAAATCTCAAAACCTAAATGGAGTAAAGAGCTAAAGTTGGAGTTATTATTCCCGGCATTTGTTGCCCAATTCCACAAGTCAGAGCTTCATCCATCAATTAACAGTCATCCCAGTTAGAGGTGAGATATCATGGACCCGAAGGTTTTAATTCCGACCCTTTCACCCAGCAACTTGTATTATTCTCAGTCACGGAAGCAGTGTTTGGAAATTAAAAAAATGGCCGTATATGACACACATTTATGAATCCAAGAATGTTATGCCGGTATCTCGTATGATGGCACGCAACCGGCAACATATAGCTTCGCGTGTGTTGCCAACACATCAATTATGCTATGAACGTTTAACAACGGCTGTTATTAACCCAATTTCAGTTTAATAGTAAAAAAAAACCTATATAACTAGTGTTATATAGGCAATCGTAAATCATCGAAACGTATTTTCTTAGCTCCTTTTCACTTTTAAAAGACTATAACTTTAATTGGTAGGTACTTATCAAAAATATTTTATAATAATGCCAAAAATAACTATGATTATAAAGGTACTTATTTATGTGTAACATCTTTTCTCTCGGTTGCTAGATATTTTTCTTGGTAAAGGGGCGGAATTGAGTCACAGGAAACCGGGGAAGCGTGCGCAATTTGAATTGACCAATAAGCGCGCGTGGTAGCGGAGAGATGGCTGTGAGATGGTGCCAGCCTGTTTTGAAAATAAAGGTAATATAAAATAACATATATGTATTTTTCATGCTTAGAATATATTCGACCAATAATAAAATAAAATTATCTTTATTTTGCATAGACCATTTTAACGGCGCTTACAAAATGTCATACACTATTTAAAATATTTAAAGCGACCACCGGTTCGGAACGCGGCCCTCCTGAGAAGAACCGGCAAGAAACAAAAGAAGGCTTTTTTTTGATGGCCTATTTACAATTTAATATTATTTCACTTTGCCAGCAGATCATTTCCAGGCGTCCCTGTCCTGCTGTTTTTAAAGGTAAATTTCTCAGGACACAGGGAAGCTTGTTGTAAAAGCGTATACAGTTACAAAAATATTTCATCTCAATTTTATATAATAAAGCTGAAGAGTTTGTTTGTTTGGTTGAAGGTGATAATCTAAGGAACTGCTGGTCGGATTGGAAAAATTCTTTTTGTGTTGGATATCTCGTTTCATTTATCGAGGAATCTAAAAAGAGGAGCAGTAATCATAAATGTCGACAAATTGAGCAAATTTTTACACTTGGCTGGGTCTTTAGCGAGTTTGAGCTCGAAGTATTCTTGATCCTGGTTTACATGTGTCACAGTAATAGGATTGTGAGTGAGAAAGTCCCATTAAAAAAATGTACTACCAGTCAACATCACTATTAACCAATGGTTTCAAAGAGAAAACTCCGATTAAAAACTTTGACATCATAATTTAGTTAAACGCTGCAATCATCAAAGTGAATATGTAATTTTTCTTGCCCATTTGACGAGATAGGATAAGCTGCTAGATTAATTTCTCGTTTGACGAAGAAACTAGTTCCAAGGAAACATGTCTTGTGAAGGTATGATTACTTTAAACTGGAAACCTAACCTGTATGTACTTCGTGATCACTTGCACGCTATCGCAAGGTCAGAGGTGGCAGCGAAAGTCCAATATCTGACTTGATTACACGACTAGAAAATATGCAGTCTTGTTTTGATTCAATTTGCATATGACTGTGTCGTTGAAGGTTGCTTCTATTGAGCAGAAAATAGGTACTGGGTTATTACTGTTTCCGATCTAACGAGGGAGTTAGAGTCTCGTATGGATCAGGGTCTACTACCATCTCTTTCTCTATTCTGTAAATGATCTGCTGGCATCGTAAATTAATATTAAATTGTAAATAAACCATCAAAAAAAGACTCATTTGTTTCTTGCCGGTTCTTCTCAGTTGGGCCGCGTTCCGAACAAGTGGTCGCTTTAAAAATAATAAATTTATCTTAAGATCTAGTGTATGACTATTCTTGTCGATGCAAGATAAAGATTTTTTTTTACGTTTACCTTTCTTAGTATAATTTGGACAGTCAGCGTCCTTCTGGAATATCATGACTTACGACAACAAGCTCCGAATCACACTATGAAAGCTAAAGTAATATTGAAATTATCTCAATCGCAATCAGGGTTAGGGTCATTAAGGTATGAACCTTGTTTATTACAACCTAAAAAAGTTGGTTTTAACCGTGTTTGGAAAGACCACCCCTAAGATGGTGAAATAGCGGGTTGTAGTTTTTAAGATTTAAGATATGGTGGTACAATATCCTTTGACCTAATCTTTGACAAGTCTTTGATAAGCTGATATTTTTGACAGCTACTGCAATACCCAACCTGTTTTAAATCGTTCAATAATTAATTTTAAAAAAAAGTATTTTTCTAACATAAATATTTAGTAACTAACTACTCTTATGACCCATGCCCTTATGGAGATGTTTTCCATAGCTATTTCTCACAGAAACCTGTTCCTGAAATAATTAATAAATATTATATATATTCCAAACTAAGCAGAGCTAGTAACCAGATAACTGATAAACATACTTACTATGCATATTTCTAAATACATACATATTTCAAATAAATAACACCCAGACACAGAGTAAACCATCGTGCTCATCACACAATGATTTATCCTGGGTGGAAATGGAACCCACGACCTCTTGCGTGGCAGTCGGATACACTCCCACTGCACCACAGAGGCAGTCGTCAAATAGAGTACACTATGTGTTAATCCTATATCAGCAGATACCAAATTTTAGTCAAACTGGTAATTGCGTATCTATAATATAAATCTAATATATAAATATCTTCACAAACTTTCACACTTATAATAGTAGGATAAATACAAACCAGAAACACAATCGCAATGAACCATAAAAACTTCGACAACAACGAAGCATCACTAATAAGTATCCGAATGGTTTCTAATTATAAACCGTTTTCCTTCCGAATTTAACACATCATAAAATTATAGGCAAATCCGGTAATTATTGAGTATCCTTACGGAAATATGTATAGAAAGTTTGTGTACACTTGTGTTGATGGCGATTAGGGCCTTTGATTGAATAATGTGTAGTGTTCGCACGCAATCACACAATACAATGAGGGTTTTCGATACTTTTTCTGCCGCCAGGCGGCGCTTCGTATGCGTCAGGTCCAAACAGCTGTCAGATAGCACAGAATCTTACCGAACGTATTATTATTTTAGTAAAATTTTATGTATTTGGAAGTGTTATTGATTTTATTATGGATTACGGCCAAAGAAAGGTTGCCGAACTGAAGATTGAGCTCAAAAAGAGAGGCCTCCTTTTTTATTTGCACACATAGGCACTGCACAACACTGTGGCATTTTGGAAAACAATATTCCGTTTGTAACGTTTTTAAGAATAAATAAACCAAAAAAATGATCGAAAAATATAAATCGTGTATGTGTTTTGACAGGTAGTTGGACCTGACGTTACAGCGCTGCCATCTCACGGGGAACATTTCAAAAAACCCTCATTGTTAAATTTGTTTGTGAAATGTCATCGAAATGTGCGATCTTGTGTACGCGCAAACCTAACCTCAAAAAAATAAATCTATTTTTTTTTAATTTTCTTTAGTTGGCACAAGACCGAACATTATAATGATTTTAAAAAACGAATAAGTCAAGTATCTAAAATTATGCACTTACGTTACATAACTACTTTTTTTTGCTTTTGCAAGGACTGTTATTAAAAAAATGATTTCTGACTCGTGATTATGCTAACGTGGTTCACCTAGGTGTTCTACGGTTAACTTTTTGTACACCTGGTTCATATAATGAGTAAATCAAAGATACGAGTATAAATTTTAAAGTGGATTTTTTTTTCAGTCACGAGCTGGACTCGAACCAGCGTCTTCTAGTTCAACGCACCAGACGCGTTTACCAACTACACCACCGTGACCTGCTCGGAACTGACGAATTAATCCACCTCTTTACGTCTTAAGGCGAGGTATTATATACGAGTATTTACTCAAAAAAATGTACCCGTAGTTCACCTAAGTCATGAACATGAAACAATATTATACATAGAACAGATAGATACTGGCTTCTTTAATATAGAAGACAATTTTTTTTTTAATAATTAATATTGTGGGACCCTTTTCACACAGCGCCATCTAGCCTAAAGTAAGCTAATATTAGCTTGTGTTATGGGATCTAGATAACTGATAAACATACTTATATATTTCTAAATACATACATATTATAGATAAATAACACCCAGACACAGAATAAACCATCGTGCTCATCACACAAAGTTTTATCCTGGGTAGGATCGAACCCACGACCTCTTGCGTAGCAGTCGGATACACTCCCACCGCGCCACAGCGGCAGTCAAAAATTTCTTAATTATCATGATGGAAATGATAAAAATATGCATAGAAAGCAGCTGTTCGTACGTATTTACATAATTACTCTCGTAGAAAATCTTTACCTTGCATCATAACTCTGCAACAGTTAGGCTGCGAATACACCGGTTATATATACGACTTGTATTTGTGTGTTTTTACAATATCTCAGACATACTGGAACAGATTTCTTTAGAAATAAATATTATCCCAATATTGTTATTCTTTCCGATATGTTCTTTTATATGATCTATTTTTTGTATCTTTTATATGTTTTTAACAAAGTTCTAAAGCAATTAGTAAACTGTCATATTTTTTTTTATTAAACTTAAAAATGAAGCGCTCGTGGCCCCGCGGTCTCAGTGTTCTGTAAACGATCACTGAGTTACGCAACTTTCACTATGGCTGGTCCTCGGATGGGTGACCACTTTGTGGCATTTACATTTGCGAGCGTTTCCGTGCTTCGGAAGGCACGTTAAGCCGTTGGTCCCGGTTGCTAGTAAAATGGCAGTCGTTAAGCCTGGTTGAATGCCTTATGGGCGGCAAGAAAAATTTCAACAACAAGTAGCCACAACCTGCGTCTGTCTATTTCAACGCGGCAATGTGCTCACCATTTATTACGTGGGACAGGTAAATCCACACGGTGAAAAGTGGGCATATAATATGCCTCTGCCACCCCTTCGGGGATAAGGCGTGTTGGATATTTATTTATTTATATTTATAAAGTTAAAAAAGACAACTTGGTTTGACGGGGCTTGCACTGAGCTACCCGAACCGTACCGAAACAAGTTAAAATTCTACATTATATTGTATGTATCTACCACTACCAGAGCCATCTAGCGAGCTCCTACCACTGTGTGTGTAGATTCAAATTATTATATGTGCCATTCCCTTCGTATATAAATAAATATACATAGTGTCCCACTGCTATGCAACATGGAGTAAAGTATCTTAATTATTGTAAATGGAACATTTTACAGAAAGAAGATTTTACATTTTAATATTTAAAGTAAAATTATATTCAAGAAATGAGAAGCTGATTTTGCCGTAAAACTATACAACTTATATGATTTTAAAGAAACCATTACTAATGAGTACCCAATTTGTTAGAACACATCATTTCCCCCAGTATTACTACTACTACTACTACAGCTGGTCATACTCTTACCTGACTATTACAATATAGTGAAGAATTTCTACTTGTTTCGGTATGGTTCAGCTAGCGTACGAGTATAGCATTGCCCTAGTTAGGTAAAGGTCGCGGGTTCAAACCCCATCCTGAACCAAGTTGTATTTTTTCTTTTTATTAAAATAAAGTGTGTGTGTGTGCACTTATGTACACGCGTTAGAAGTTATACTTTTAGTCTAATAAGATTTCATCACATATACCACAACGCTTTGTTTGTAACTAGAATGATAAATTAGTAAGAAAAAAAACCATCAAAAGAATGATAACTAATTTAAATGTACTTATAAGTTGTCATGGAAACACTTATCAGCTAACTTTATGGTGTCGGGTTTTCGTGACGCTCTGCGCGCGCATCGTCATCAAAATAAAACATCACATGGCCATGTCCCCCACAACCATCTTTTTCATAATAAGTAAATTTAACCAAACAAAACTGCACAAAAACAACGCACTATTTAGCATTTGCAACATCAGACGTGTCAGGAATGGTTTACCGTTCTTTTAAATGAAAAATAAAGACAGACCACATTGGGATTTTCCTCTCTTCGGTGAATAATATGCGTCAAATACCGAGTCTACTTTAGATAAGCCTTAGAATAGAACCAGATTCGCCGTTTTTAGCTGTCAAAATGTTAGTGTACTATCAAAATTGCAACTGACTAGCGGCCACTGGCGGGTACGTGTTAGTAGAATTCTATCGGCCGACCGATAGAAATCTATTAAAGTACGATTATAATAGAAAAACTGTCAAAGTTGTACCAGTGTTTTGACACGATTGAAACAGCAGATTCGGCCTCCTGGGTAGCTTCGGAAAAGCAAATTAATCAAATTAAAATGCCGTCCGTCCGCACCCAGACCGTCATAAGATAATAACGTACATGTATATATGGACATACAGGAACTACCATTCCCATTGATGTACATTTATTTGCATATATTATTCATGAATAGTGCATATTTGACAAAGTTCGGCCATTGAAAAAAAAAAATTTAATGGTTATCGATTTCCTGGCAACGAATTAATTAATTTTTAATATTTATTGTGTGACACGAGAACAACTACATACATCTTTTATTTTTTATTTATTTATTTACACTTAATGTACGCCGGAAAATACAATTGTACATTGAGATTGTAAGTAAGGAGAATAGTACAATGGGCGGCCTTATCACATAAAGCGATTTCTACCAGGCAACCTGACAAAACAGACAAATATAACTATGCCAATTAGAAGAATCTTTCAATTCTTAAATCAAATCAATTCCAATTATTATCTTTTCTCGTTTCTTTTTTTTAGATTCCATTGTTGAAATCATATACTATATTTTAATTTTAATTAGTATATTTTTACGAATTTTTATTCCATTTTATCTTGTCAAATAATCAAGGTCATGATAAAATCTGGTACCATGGTTAATAGAGACAGACTTACTAAAATGATGATTTGGTAATATAAATAATCTATATAAATCACCGTACAAAAATAGATTATTGGATATTTTATGTTTTGGTTTTATTTATTAGTAAATATACTTAGATTGAAAATATATACACAAATATATATATTCAACATATATACTCTATGCGAGTATGAAGCGATTGATGAATCTTCAAGAAGCGAAAGAAGTATGCATGGATCGCGATGCCTGGCGATCTGTCCTCTCTGTCTACCCCGTAAGGGATACAGCGTGAAGATAGTTCAGTACGGCATGAACAGGTCGTGCTGCCATCATTCTGAGTCCGTCGCTGCTAAAGTGACAGTGATTTGCTTTCCAGCAACCTATCTCGAGACATCTACCAATATTCCTGTTTTGTAGTATAACAATGAACCTAAAACTAAAACCCTTAAAAATATAATATAATAACTAAAATATATTATTAAAAGTTCCCTTTAGGCAAGGTACCGAAGATACTAGCAGCTTTCCCCCTTTGAATAACTAGACTAATTCTTTGTCCGCGGTAGCTGCCAGCTCTTCGGTCTCCTGTGATGTCGACTAACCTTTTAGCTATTACTTTAAAAAGCCTTATAGCGCTTATAGCCTTTTTTTGTTTTATATGTTTTAGAAAGGATTTCTCGTGGTAAGAACACGTAAAATCACGTTATATGTATGGCGGTGAAATCACTAATCGTTCATACATTTATCAAATCGTAATATTTGAACGAATTCTACTTCCTACTAATATATGAGTGAAAGTTTGTGAAGACATTTGGATGTTTGTTACTCAATGACGCTATAATGCTAAACCAAATTTACAGAAATTTGGAATATTGACTACACAAATGAGGCTATCTTTTATCCCTCATAAAAGTTCCTGTTTGAGAACCTACATAAAAAAAAACATTCTTTATTTTTTCTGTGTTTATCTGTTTGTTCTCTATTGGGCCGATTTTAATAAGACTTTCACTGGCAGATAGCTAATATTATAAGGAGTAACTTAGGCTATATTTTCCCTACATTCCTACGGGGTACTACGTAGGAAAACCACGGGGCATCCTCTACTCACTACTAAAATAAAATATTTTGGGACATTTTTTTTACACAGCGCCGTTTAGCCCAAGTAAGCAAATATAAGCTTGTGTTATGGGATTTAGACGACTTATAAACATACTTATATATTACTAAATATATCCATATTAAACATAGGAAACAGTCAAACTCCGAAACAAACAATTGTGGATCACACAAATATTTCTTCCGACCCGAGAATCGAGCCCGGGGCCTCAGTCGCGGCAGTCGCTTGCACTACCACTGCGCCAGTCAAACTAAACTCTTGATCAAAAGTCACAAAATTAGGCAGTAAAAAGCCACTACTAAACTCTATAGGACCCCTACTGTAAATATAATAAACTATTTATTTACGGGGACCTAAAAGTGTCTTACAGCACAAATAAAAGAAAATCTTCAAAAAAAAGCACACATAGTAAATAACATAGACCTTTGAGTTGTATGGGCGCTTATACAATTTGGAGGTCTAACTTAATTGGAATTTTATAACTTTTGGTTCCACCACTACCAGACTGACTGACGGTCAAATCTGTTATGTATTGGTAACGTACTATTAACCTCCCCTACTACTAGGAGTCTCGTCTCTCGGCCCATCGCCCGCTTTACCTTTATTACATACATATTATTACGGCTGTTTCCCATAGAGGTAGGCAAAGACTATGGTTTTCCACTTGCTACGATCTTGACATACCACTTTCGCTTCTTCTACTTTCATGAGTGTTTTCATACACGCTCGCCGGTTAAGGGTACTCTTGACCTTGCCTTTTTCCAAAAGGTCTTAGATTTGGTTGACATACGTACGTCAGTTTGCCCATTCACTCTTGCCACATAAATCTTCTTCGTCAGTCTATTTGCATCCATCCTCTCCACGTGTCCGAACCATCTAAGCATCTCTATTTCTATCTTAGTCACTACATCTTCTGACATACCGCAATGTTCCCTAATTCCTTTCTTTGTCCATCAACTTCACTCCAGGTATACTTCGCAGACTTCTCATTTCCACTGCATTAATTTTACTTTTATGCTTCTTTTACCATACCCAACGTTCACTGCCATACATAAGTGTGGGGACCAGCACTCCTCTACAGCCAGTCTTGCCTTCTTAGATACGTTCTGACTGCTCAGAAAGGCGTACATGGCTCCATTCACTTTATTTCCAGTCAAAACTCTTTCCATCACCTTCATTAGTTCACACAATTAATACGATTGCAATACCAGACAACGGCACCCACTGAGCCTTTACGTAACGAGCTCTGCTCCTTAGCATAACATCGTTACAAGATTTCTAATCAATTTGTATGGAATTGATAACTCAATTTAATGTTTGAAGCGAAAGTTGTAAAATTGTATTGAATATGAACTATTGTAGATTATTTCCAGTAAAATGTAGAATCCTACTAAGTAATATTATAAACGCGAAAGTTTGTAAGTATGGATGGATGTTTGTTATTCTTTCACGCAAAATCTACTGAAAGGATTTTGATGGAACTTAATAATAATGTAGCCACATCAAAATAACACATAGGCTACTTTTCATCCCGAGAACAAGTTCCTATGGGGGACGGGAACGGAAAAACTCGACCGCGCGTACGGCTGGCCATGTGTAATCGAGTCGAAACGTCGGGAAGTATAAGGTAGGCTTTGTACCTAATAATATACGTCGCGAATAAGACCCGAAATATTATAAATATGAGTGAAAATTTCGAAAGGATCAGCCTAACTTACTACCTAAAGAAAAATCTGTGTGCGGAGCACCAAAAGAAGATTTCACTTCTAAAAAATCTTTACCATTGAATACAAGTCAGCACATGTTATGTTGAGTTGAGTGTCCAGGTTATATACTACCTACAGCGATAAGGTCATCCAACTGACCCATCTTGCCGGAACTCAAAAACAAAAAAAAACACAATTGAAAATAACCAAAGTGTTCAGAAGATACTGGCATGATATTCCTAATAAAGGTTCTCAAGGAAGTGACAATAATTGTCATGCAAATATATTAAAAACGATTCCTTAACGAGAGACTTGTTTGTGGCTATATTTTGTATTTATTTTATTTAAATTTGAAGACACGTTAAACCGTTGGTCCCGGTTGGACATGGCATTCGTTAAGGCAAGTTCTAGGAAGGCCAAGGCCTTTTGTAAGATTGTTTTTATGGATAAAATTTGAAAGTAATTAGTATGTTAATTTTAAATATAATTTATAATAGTGAAAAAAGACAACTTGGTTAGAGACGGGGAATGATTCGATCGAACCAACTTGTCTTTTGTCACTTTAAAAAATAGGAATTTTTTGTACGGTAAACTACGCGCCAATCTAAATCACCTGGTTTGAATTGTGTTGAAAAGTACATTTATCTACGCAGACTATAAGTTACATAAATAAACTTCTACATAAACTTCTAAATTTCTCAATAAACAAGGTATCCAAAAATAAAATTTATATTTTTTTAATTCACATCAGTGTAGTTCGTGAGATTAGCGCCTGTAGTATTGTACTAAACAAAGAAACACTTCAGCTACATTATTTCATCTTCTAAACAGATATTGAGATCAAATACAAGTTCTAATTGAAAATGATCTTTGAGATCAATACATAACACAGTGTAACAATATCTTGCGTCACAATCGTACTGAGAAACTTATTTAGTATGTTTTTGTCAAACATTCATCCATCACATTCAATCACGTCATCTTCTGACTGACTTGTCATGTCAAAATGACAGTTCTATTATTTGTTGTTAGAAAGTGTTAAACTTCTTTGAAAGTGCGAAGGGCTTTCTTTGATTTGGTATCCCGCTGCAAATTTTATTAAAATGAAAGTTTTTTTGATGTGGGATATCTAGGACTCTATAATGCTGCCTGCTGACAGTAAAACATTCCATACTTATAAGTAATAATCGCGAACACGCCACGAGAGATTTCACACATGCCTGATATAATTTCATGTAAATAACTGGTTTATAAGTAAAGGGTTGTCGAGTGGTCGGCCTTTGAGTTACAGTCGACGACGCAATGTCAACGGGTACAAGTTGAGCATGACAAAACTGACACTTGTAACGTTATTGAAACTATTGACTCGGCTTCATTGAGAAGGGTAAAGTTTTCGTAAATATATGATTACCAGTTGACGTCGGTGAAGTTTTTTTATATGTTTTCCACAGGTACTTGTTCCCGAGATAAAAAGTAGCATATGTGTTATTATAATGTGTAAGCTATATTATTGTAAGGTTTCATCAAAATCCATAAAGTAGTTTATGCGTGAAATAGTAACAAACCTACATCAGCTCAATCTATTCACGTAGTCTTTGTAAATCTCGGCTTACCCTGACTCCTTCTAAACTAGATTTTCTGTTTTTGTAGCTTCTACAAAACTGATTCTGAAAAACTGATTTTCATAGTCAGTCGATTATTATCTGTAAATTAATAAAATCTATTTACTTCTGATAGCTTTTCTATTAATTTCATAACATGAGAAACTATAAAAAAATTCCCTGCTTAATGCCGAACCCTTCAATTTACACTCCGTAATATACAAATAGTGATTACAAACTAAAGCCAATCATAATATTTAATATATTTCCCTGTAAACATAATCATAACGTTAGATGCTTTACCAGTTTTTTTTACCAAACATTCCATAATTTACCAACCAGTAATCGTAACATAATGATCCAATTAATGAATGATTTAGCGTTATTCAAGACGTGGCTATTATACTGATTATGCGTGTTTTTTTTAGAGTTATCAACAAGAAAATGCCTGTTGATTCGCCCACTTGGAATTGGGTTATCGCAAAAACGTGTTTTCCCTTGAGAATAAAATATTTTTACCGGATGAAAAGTCGCACCCTGTAACTCTTCATTGCTTAAACTATTCCCATACAAATAATCAGGTATTTTTTATGCACGTGTTGAAATGTGTTTTGGTACTTGGCTACCCTACTATGGGGACAACAGGGTGGATTTTTGTAGGACTCATAAACTTGGACAGGGATTCCAGTACCCATTAAAGCACCACGGTGATCCACCTTGCCCCGGAAAGATATATTCCTATTAATGATAGCCCTAAAACTTAACCTAATCAGTTTAATTGTTTTTCTGTCCTTTCCAAGTGCACTCTGAAATTATATGTTTTGAGAATTTTTTATGTATGTTTATCTGTTGTCTAAATCTCATAGCACAAGCTTAGTTTGAGCTAGACAGCTTTATGTGAGAATGTCTCAATAATATTTATATCTATTTATAAATTTAGGGCGTATATTATTAGAAAAAAAACGTAGATATATTTAAATATTATAAGTTATATAAGTTGAAATAAGTTCTAAATATATTTATTTTGTTATATTTATATTTAAAGGGACAGGAATACACATGATATGCCTCTGCCACCTATACCCACTTTTCACCATGTGTATTCCTGTCCAGCGTAATAGGTGGTGAGCCCCCATTGCCGTGTTGAAATAGACAGACGCAGGTTGTGGCTACCTGCTGTTGAAAATTTACAAGCCGCCCATAAGGCCTTCAACTTGACTTAACGACTGCCATGTTACTGGCAATCGGGACCAACGACTTAACGTGCCTTCCGTAGCACGGAAACGCTTGCAAATGTAAATGCCACAAAACGGTCACCCATCCGTGACCAGCCATAGTGAAAGTTGCTTATCACAGTGATCGTTTACATAACAATGAGTCCGCGGGGCCACGATTGCTTTAAATATATAAATATATTATATTAGTTACGTACCTATACTTATTTTATTACCGACGTGAAGGTTGAATAGTTCGGAGAGGCCAAGCACTTTTTCCTGTTTTTGAAATTAATTTGCCAATTTATTCCAGTTTGATTGTAAAGTAGGTATTTTTTATTTAACTAGAATTTTCATTTGCATTTTAACTTGTTTAATTTTACTTCTAATTTTTTTTAAATTCGGCTTCTTTTTGCAATACATATACTATGTTTCATCGATTTTTTTAATTTTATAAATAAACTAAATTTATAAATACCACGTGAGTAGATTGCTCAAAAACGGAAAAGTCTAAAGTACTCGGAAACCAAGACGTGCATGTATGAAGCGATTGATGAATCAGCAAGAAGCGAACGAAGTATACATGGATCGTGGAGCCTGGCGATCTGTTCTCTCTGACTACCCCTTCAGGGATACAGCGTGAAGATAGTTAATTTATTAGTATAAGTTAGTTAATTAAAATTTTTTTAAGATGGTCAGTCAGTCAGTTGCCAAATCCTAAGCCCACACCAAGTCGTTCTTCAATATTACTATAAAACTGTGTTCACCATTCGGTTTGTCATGCCTGTACTAATATAAATAATCTAAACTAATATAAAAAAAAAGAGTTTGTTTGTTTAGTTAAACACGCTAATCTCTAGGAAGGCTATATATTATTACGCTACTACTCTGGAGAGCGGAACAATAGTCATAAATGTGGAAAAATCTGATATATTTTGTACATTACTTTAGAATTTATAAGCGACGGGATTAATTAGGTGCGACGGGAGTACGAGGTATGTCACGAACGAATTTGTGGGAATCGCCTAGTAATAAATATTGGGAAACATTTTTACTCATTGCCATATTGCCTAAATAACAGTGTGTGTATACACGCGTTAGAAGTTGGATTTCTTTGACGTAACAACATAAAAATATTTTTACTTTTTTTATTTACGGCGTATCCTACGTTTGTAGTAAAAACTAAATTGTAGTTTGTTTGAAAACTACTTTGAATGTAGTTATAAGTTGTTGCCAATATAAGTTGACTTTTGAGATTTAGACATCTGATGAACGTCATATCACCACGCAGTCTTCAGCCTGTAAGGTAAGCAGTTTACTTGTCATGCTCCGGACCCCAGTTATGAAGACAGGTTGAAACAACTTTGAAAATCAATTAGTATGGATACTTTTTCTAAATTTAAATTTTAAAGCTGAATTCTTTTTTAGTCCAGTCTCAACCATGGTCGCTGCAACGCGCTCGAAACGTCGGTGAATGTAAGTATAAAATTGTTTCGCGTCAAGTCCCGAGTAGTATATAATATATTAAATATAATTTTTTTTCAGTCACGAGCTGGACTCGAGCCAGCGACTTCTGGTTCAAAGCACCAGACGCGTTTATCAACTTCACCAACGAGACCTACTCGAAACTGATGAATTAATCCACGTCTTTACGTCTTAAGGCGACGTAAGACGCCAAAAAAATTAATCCAACAAACGTTTCGGAAATAAGTATGTTTAATAGAATAATTCTTTTATAAATAATTTTATCATAATATCGAGTAAATTTTACATCAAACTTTCGCTTTCTATACACCGACAGTGAGAGTTGTTTATTATAGTTTCATTTTTGGATGCATTTTAAATATTCGTATTAAAGACATCAACGCGCTATGTGTAACGAGTTTTGCGCTTTAATTTTTTTTATATCTTTATTACGAGATATGTAAGATAATTTTTAAAGAAACTTAGTTTTTGACTGCCTTACACAAAGGTTGCAACTGCAAATGAAGAGTTTTAGAGAAAAAATTAGCATGTTTTATTTTTTTTGTACTTAAGACTTCAACGCGTGTAGCAGAACGATGTTTTTTTCTTATCTCAATCTGTATCAAATTCATAAACAGTCATTATTGTTAGATTTTAATCTTTTGAATTTAAGATAAATGAAATATCAAGTGTTAGAATATGTGTTAGTAAACCAACTAGTTATAACTATCTTAGTCAAAATAATACTACTAACAAAATACGTAAAATAAACCAATAAGTTAAAAAAAGAGAAACATATATATATATATATATATATTTTTTAAATATTAATATTGTGGGACACTTGTCACACAGCGTCATCTAGCCCAAAGTAAGCTAATATTAGCTTGTGTTATGGGATCTAGATAACTGATAAACATACTTATAAATTTCTAAAATACATACATATTATAGATAAATAACACCCAGACACAGAATAAACCATCGTGCTCATCACACAAAGTTTTATCCTGGGTGGGAATCGAACCCACGACCTCTTGCGTAGCAGTCGGATGTACTCCCACCGCGCCACGGAGGCAGTCAATGAATTTCCATAAACTATACGAGGTGGATTTTTGAGACCAGTCTGTAACAATATTTACAACAACTCCACAATACGATAGACTTAATATATATTTATAAATATCACGTTGTACATAACTGAAAGTAGAATTATAGATGTAAAAGCGGAATTCTCGACGCGACGGGGAATGTACGCGCCAAGGACGCGCCGCGCTGACGCACAGTCGGTCGCTACCTTCATATCTATTAAATGATCATATACAACGATTGATTCTATATTATACGAATTTTACTGGTTTAGCGGTCGTCGCGGGTTCGAATCCTGAGTTAGAACAAACCCTTCTAATATTATGTATGTGAAAGTTGCAAAAATGCAGAAAAATGGATGTTTGTTACTCTTTCACACAAAATCTACTGAATAGATTTTGATGAAACTATACAGTAATATATATTTTAAAGCATTTTTTTGTACCACTGAGGTGGCAGACAAGGATACAGCCCACTTGATGGAAAGTGGTCACCGTAGACTATGGACGTTTGCAACACCAGAAGTGAAGACTCACGCTGCCGACCCTTTAAAAACCTTCTAAGACCCCTTTTGAAGAACCCCATACTGTAGAGGTTCGGGGAAACCCTTTAAGTATTTATTTATGAGTACTTTTCTCTTACTCACATTTTAAATATTTAAGAAAATGGAAAAAGGAGTGGCCATGCGTTTTATTGCCAGGTTTTTCCTCAGGCTCTACTGATTGCTGCGAATCAGGCAGAAAATGTAAATGTAGAAGCAATAATGTTGACGTTCATAAGAGTTACTTTGTGATCTACATGAATAAAGATACATATTACAGATTGATTTAATACGCAAATTGTTGGATCCATTTTGATGAATTTGGTCACAAAGAGATGAAGAGTTTAATAATAACTCATGTTTCATCAACATGTCATTTATCAGATTAGGGATTTATAGGCTCATGCTCATGAACAGAATGAATCTCCATAAACTATGTGTGGTGGATTTTTGAGACCAGTCTGTAACAATACGTACGTTAATCCATATAGTTACAGGCATACGTTCCTAGGATACTCATAACATTTTAGGATATTTTTATACTAGCGGCACGCTATGATGGCCGTTTTGACATATTACATTAGTGATGATATTTTATTTGTTTTACATAAATACTCTGTTTCTACCGTAGTATAAATACCCTGTAATGTGGTCGATTATACACATATTTCTACAAAGAAAATGTAATTAAAATAAATACGAAACTTCATGAAAGGACAAACGTCAAAACGGCCATCATAGCGTCCTGTTAGTAAGTGTATTCGAGTTGATATATTATTTTTCTGTACAATGTGTTTAGGAAATGATTTTGGTGATTTTCATCATTTCTAGTACTCATACTTTAAATATTTGTATGATCATCAAATGTAGCTATCGAAGCTTGGGTGTTTGCTATGTATAATATGTATTTAGAAATATGTAAGTATGTTTATCACTTGCCTAGATTCAATAAAACAAGCTAATCTTAGTTTATTTTATTTTTGTTGACTACATTGTGGGGAATGCGTTTACGCTCCGTCGTACAATGGTATGTGGAACTTTCGCCCCTCTGGGGGCCGTCCTACCCACTTAACCCCGCAGTATTCTGCCTTCTTCCCAACCAGGTTGCAGAATGGCTTTAAGGGCTATTCACGGCCCTAAGGGAATTCCCCAATACTAGGTTCTCCTTGGAGGACATAATTGCTTACTTTGGGCAAGATGGCGCTGTGTGAACAAAATGTCTCTCAAATGTCCCATTATGGTTCAATAAGCTTTTTTGATCCCAACGTAAAATAGGATTGATTATATAGTTTTTTATTGTTTATCAATAATTATAATCATCCTAGTTGACGCCCGCGGCTCCACACACGTGGTGAAGTTTTTCCGTTCCCGTTCTCCACTGAAACTTGTTCCCGGGATAAAAAGTAGCCTATGTGTTATTCTGATGTGTGAGCTATATTATTGTAAAGTTTCATTAAAATCCATTCAGTAGATTTTGCGTGAAAGAGTAACAAACATCCACTTTTACAAACTTTCGCGTTTATATTAGTATGATAACCTTTGCCAACACGAGTGCAGTGTGGACCAAGTGTTTACCAAACATTGTACATCATCATTTATTAGTAACTATGATATAATATTGTTTTAAACACCGCAGCTCGATGATATAATTTTCATTGTTAAGTAGATAAATACTTGTACACAGAGGTAACCTAGATAAATAAATTCCATTTAACACAGCGTCACCTAACGCATATTTTTCTAATATAAGCTTGTGCAATAGAATCTAAACAAGTAATAGTTCTGTATACAAACATAGAAAACAGCAAAACTAATTTGTGTGATCCGCATATGTTTTTTTTTTAAACGGATAGGTCAGAAGTACTCAAATGCCCAGACATGCATGTATGCAACGATTAATGAATCTGCAAGAAGCGAAAGAAGCATGCATTGATCGTTACGCCTTGCGATCTGTCCACTCTGGCTACTCCCTCAGGGATACAGCGTGGAGATAGTTACAAATATTTGTTTTAACTGTTGCGCTATCTAGGTCTCAAGGAAACAATTATTCAAGAACTCTATTATAGTGTATTTTAAATATTGTCGTATAAGATACGTAATGTACCTAACAGTAATTCCGTTTGCCCATCTAACTCTGCATTAAAATTCATCTAAATCACTAATATTATTAACATTTTACATATGAAGACCACGCGAGCTCAAAAACGGAGAAGTCAAAAGTACTCGGATACCCAAACGTGCGTGTATGAAGCGATTGATGAATCTGCAAGAAGCGAAAGAAGTATGCATGGATCGCGAAGCCTGGCGATCTGTACTCTCTGACTACCCCGTCAGGGATATAGCGTGAAGATAGTTAGTTAGTTAACTCATTTTTTTTTTGGTTTAACAAACTCACTTTTACGGTTGTAATATTAATAACGATATTATTATAGATTTTTGTAGCGGTTACGATTCCCTAATTTGCTATAACTTTGGCTAATTAAAAGAATCTTAGTTACATCACTAACTGCGACCCAACGTATCAATTTCTACCATTAGTTATTCTGTCAGTATGTTTGTCCAACGCATAAATTATAAGTAGTCATCTATAAGTAGTTAACCAACGATTAACTACTGGAATTTACGTAACATTATGTTTTAAATGTTTGGTAATTAATAATAACATTAATTATTAAGTATTACGATAGTGACTAGGAGGAAGACAGTTTATTCACGTAAAGACAAATTTCTTAATATATTAGATAATTTATTTATTTTATTACCGGTGCAGTGCACGGGTGCTCCTAAACTCGGAGGGTTCTCGAAATCTTAAATTAAACTAGCAAAATCTCTCCTATCTTGGAAATGATAACAAAATAGGTTGCAACATGATAAAAATCAGTGTTTTGTGGAACAGCATAAGACCTTGTTCTGCCGTGTGATGTTCTACAAGGCTTAGAATTAGTTAGGGCTACTTTCGTCACTATGGCATCTTTCCGAGGAGTTACCCGAGGCGTCCAGCAATAGACAGTTAGGTAGGGACTGTGTGGTATCAGCTGATTCGAGTCTAGCATAACATTCGAGAGCATTTTCATACGTTAAAAAAACTTTCGTGGCCCTTGTGCTTCATGGTGTATGTTTAAACGAACTCACCATAGAGTACATGATGCCTAAAATTTAAGCCTTTATTTCGTTCAGTGAATAATTTGAAAACCGTCGCTCAAAAGCGGTGTATTTTCTTCATCTCTTGCCACGATACCTAAAGACGAAAGTTTATGAAAAATATGTTCTACAAATTCTACGATCCTGTAAATAGTCCGTACACCTCTCACCTTTTTTATACCACTGAGGTGACAGACAAGCATACGGCCCACCTGATGAAAAGTGGTCACCGTAGCCTATTATGGAAGTTTGCAACACCTGAGGTGCAGCACTCGCGCTGACGACCCCTTATAAACCTTCTAAGACCCCTTTTGAAGAAACCCATATTGTAGACTTTCGGGAAAACCCAGGCAGCTTACTATAATCGGAGCCTCTTGATATAAGCCCCGAATCGACGATATCCAACAAAGAACCAAAGTGATCAACGTAGCTCGCAGATTAAGCACGTTGAAAAGGCAATGGGATGAATTTATCTGTCGAAGAACTAATTGAGAGAGAAAATGGACTTGGAAAGTTGGCAGTAGAAGCATTAGTTGTAGAAGATGGAGGACCTTGTACTGGGTTGTTCCAATAAAGGACTGCCCTAGGATCATTTAGTAGATTGCCTTATGTCGATAGAGAGACTGTTTTGCATATGCCATTACGTACCATAAGGTAAAATAAGGGGGTTTGGCAACCAAAGTTATGTCCATTTCTGTCATCTGAAAACCACTTTTGTAAGTTTTTTTTTAACTCTGTAACTCTAAAAATTTGTGCTGATAATTTGCCTTGACGGGAATCAAATTGAAGACCATATACCCAGTCGATAGGTATGTCACTTAAAAAAGAATTTAATTAAATCATAAATTTTATCAATGTAACAGTTTATTTCAACCAAAGAGAGAAATCGCAATACAAATTAAGGGAAATTTCGTGTTGGAACTTCACTCAGTAAATACGACGATTATAAAGATTATAACCAGTTTGTTACCCAACTCAATCCGGACATCAAAGTGATCCTCACCTCTCGTAAAAGCTAAAAGTTACCAATTTCAAATGGTTACGTACTAGTTATGGAAATAAAAATCATAATATCATCGTTATGAAACTCGTATAGCACAAATTAATTAGGCTGTATCATATTAACGACGCTTTCTTGAATACGTTTTAAAAATATAAAGTCTTGAAATTAAAAAATATTTACAGCGCTCATTAATTTTCTCTTTGGTATAATAAATGTGTGACTTACCATTTTAAATATAGAATGCAACCAACGTGTACTGTCAAAGTTCCCCATCCTTTCCAAATATAACACAAAGTATCTTTCAGTTATACTATTTATCTTAGAAAACTCTTGTTCACATTATTCACAACATCACAAGTGAAGTAAATCCGGTGCACATGGGAAATAAAAAAAAATCGTAACACTGGCAGAAAACACGCGAGAAAAAAAATCTAGTATTGCGTTCGTATTTCAAGTTTCGGCGGGAAGCGACAACTCGCGCGGACTGCGCGCCACAGACTGCCAATATGGCGGGTGTTTTTTTGACGGTTCACACGAGTCGATTCACTTTCTACGACCTTACGGTGTATACGACTCATAATTAAGCATACGTATTTACGTAACACGCCGATGCAACCATGGCAAAATCTAATTTCCGCGAATATATGCTACTATTTGACACCTATCAGTAACGATCCAACAACAATTTGACACTTATTTGACAGACATTTTGAAATGATAAAATTATAGTAATACAGTAGGAAGAATACATTTACTATACTAGCGGCACGCTATGATGGCCGTTTTGACATATTACAATAGTGATAATATTTTACTTGTTTTACATAAGTACTCTGTTTTCTACCGTAGTATAAATACCCTCTAATGTCGTCGACTATTCACATATTTCTATAAATAAAATGTAATTAAAATTAATACGAAACTTCATGAGTGGAGAAACGTCAAAACGGCCATCATAGCGTGCCGCTAGTATAGTAACTGTAATCGTTAAAATAGGACTTCCTTGCAGATATTTAGTCCCCATTGATCTCAAAATCACTATAATAAAGTGTGATCTAACGGGGGATCACCTGGCACTTCTGATTATATAAAAATTGAGGAACACCGTGTCATCATAGCATCAATGAGGATAATATTCACATGAAAAATAAATGGGGTGTGACGGCCATCGCAACTTGGCGAAGAAGAAGCAACACTTCGATACTAACAATTCTGCATAGCTCGATTTTTCTCAACATTTCATACTAACCCCTCGTACGTAATCATCTTATATAAAGAAATGCATTCTAGCTGCATTCTGTTTTTACGCAACAACAAATGATATTCTTATGATTTTACCTATACCTTATTACTAATAGGTACTCTTCATGTCTGGTATTGCGTATCCTACTCAAAAAATACTTTTTTTTCTGATTTCGGGTTCTCAATGGTATCAAAAAATTTAAATGACATTATAATTACTTTTTAATTATTTTATTGAAGCGCTCGTGATCCCGCGAACTCAGTGTTCTGTAAACGATCACTGCGTTAAGCAACTTTCGCTATGGCTGGTCACGGATGGGTGACCACTTTGTGGCATTTACATTGGCGCGCGTTTGCGTGCTTCGGAAGGCACGTAAAGCCGTTGGTCCCGTTTACCAGTAACATGGCAGTGCTTAAGTCAAGTTGAAGGCCTTATTGGCGACTTGAAAATTTTCGACAGCTGGTAGTCACAACCTGCGTCTGTCTATTTCAACACGGCAATGGGCTCACCACCTATTACGTGGGACAGGAATACACATGGTGAAAAGTGGGCATATAATATGCCTCTGCGAACCCTTCGGAGATCAGGCGTGATGGATAAATAAATAATTACTTTTTATTGTTATTTCCCGTGCAATTCAAAACTGTTCACTTTCCCGTATAATAGTAATGATAGAACACATTTTATAACCATATTGTTCGTTACGAACAATAAAGAATGATGGCTCTTATTGTAGCCCATACTATAATTGTTTGAGCACCGTAAATGTGTATTAAATCCATGTATTCAATTCTCATTCTTTAGTACTTAAATATACACACCTAGATACTGTTTAAATTAAAATAATAGACCTTAGGGAAGGGTTGCCAGTTAAAGGCAATATGCCTATTCTAATAAATATAAAAAAGCTCTCATGGCCCCGCTAACACAGTATCTGTAAATGATCACTGCGTTAAGCAAGTTTCGCTATAGCTGGTCCTTGGACGGATCACCACTTTGTGGCATTTACAATTGCGAACGTTTTTGTGCTTCGGAAGGCACGGTAAGCCGTTGGTCCTGGTTGCCAGTAAAATAAGTCGTTAAGCTAAGTTAAAAGCATTACGGGCGGCTTAAAAAAATCATAAGAAGGTCGCCACAGCCTACACCTATCCATTTTCAACACGGCAATGGGCTCACCACCTGTTACGTGGGACAAATATGCATACGGTGAAATATGGGCGTTTAGTAGGCCTCTGCCTACCCCTTCGGGGATAAAGGTGTGAGAATATGTAAGACATGTAATAAAACTAATTTGTCATAATTTTCTGTGTAATTCAATTTCTTTTTACGATGAAACACATTACTGACCTGATGTATGGTTGAGAGAGATCGAGGATAGAGGCATTTTCGACATCCATGGGATTTACTGGTATTGTAATCTATCACCACTTGAGTCTGGGAAAATCTTTTTACTAAACTATATCTGATGCCCTGATTACTGGTAATTTGAAAACACATAATTTAAAACGCTTACCATAATGCCGAAAATAAAACGATTTTCTATCCAAAACTTTTTACAAGGCGTGTCTGTCTAGTTTGACAGCATACCTGAAGCGTTTGTATAACAACTCTGTCTAACCACGCTTGATCTAGGTCACGAATTGAAAGTGAGGAAGGACATACAGCGATATGTGGTACCTATTTAAAATAAGTAAGTACTCGTATATAATAACGTCCATAGGCTACGGTGACCACTTCCCATCAGGTGGGCCGTACGCTTGTCTGCCACCTCAATGGTATACAATAATAATAATACTCGTCAAAGTAGGGAGCGGCATATCATACGCCCACACTTCTCCAGGAGACTAGGACCCAGTCTCTTGGAGAAGTGTGGGCGTATATACACAACGGAAAAGTTCTGATCAGTTCCATATTAGGTATACTACTTTCATAAGTAATTACCGGGAAACGATCATGCACAAAATGTTAGTTATTAATCGAAATTTGTTTCATCGCCTTCGAAGTATGCTCCTTCATTTCTGCCCAATACACTTACGCTAACGATTAATCGAATTACTGGCGTAATCGGGCATAAGATTTTTTTTTCTGCCAGCGTTCAATCATGGCTCCTTTAAAAGAAGCGTGAATAGGCATATTTCTGGGCCGTCGAAATGGGGTTGCTATCGGAGCCCTGCGGGTTGATATAACGGCCCCGATCATGGGTCGTCGTCTTTCGTTACCATAAGCCGGGCGACGCCATTTTGACGTACCACATATAAAAGAAAAAAAGTAACATTTACTTCCTTAATTTGATTTTTGAAAAGGAGCTCAGTTCTCTTCACGAATGTCTTCTGCTGTGTGAAAATTGATGCCACGAAGACGTAACTATTGACTGCCTATATAAAGAGCAATCGACTGGAGTCATATCAGGCTGTGTATAAGGTGGTTGCTCGATGGTCTTTGTTATGTTTTATGACGAAAATTAAACGGAGTTCCTCTTGAGTTCTCTTCCCTTACTGAACTAGCACATAAACATGCATCCAAAACCCAATTCTGGTGGTCCGAGGTCTGAGTGAATTTGCACGAATAGACTTTCTTATATCCCAGCACTTTCGCGATCTCCGGCCCAATCAAGTTCAACAATAATCAGCAGGTGTTTGCCCTACTTTTAAGTCATAATTACGCTCCACAGTGCCCCGTTCTTACAAGAATATATATCTATAATATAGGAGGCATACCTTCAATTCAATTGAATTAATTTATTTGCAAATATGGGTACATACAAGATCTAACATAAGTACAAATTTAGGCCACCATATTTTAACACAAGTGGTACGCAAAATAAGAGCAAATCTTTGAGATCAAATCAAAAATTGACCGGGATTGACGTTAATGATGATGATGATGAAAAACAATTCTACACTGTTAGAGGCTTTATTGATTACACAATATTATTTAAAAAGATCTGTAGATGACCAGGATCAACGTAATTATTTAGTAGCAAGGTATTGAATCTACTAATAAACTATTAAAAAAAATATCTAATTGCGTTCGCGGTCTTCTATATGTACATGCATATATGCTACACTATAGCTGCGTTTCGTAACGGTCGCGAGTCCAGAGATTTTATCTCATCTAAAAATATGCGTGCCACGCTAAAAGATTTTCCCTACAAAAAAATTACTTGTTAATAAAATGTCAATAAAAACAGAAATAAATGTCAATTGCTATCGGATTGACAAAGCTCATGAATTGTATACGCATTTTTTTGTTTGCCTAAGGCGTTTACATAAACTTTAGGGGTGGATTTTCCATGACATGTCTTTCTTCAACTTATGAGTAAAAAATTGAACGTCAAAGTTTTAATATACCTAATATGTAATAAAATTTCTTATGACACTTATTCACTTTCTTAGCGTCGCGCTATTTGCACACATTATACAAGATAATTAGGCTATTTATATGCAATATAACAAGTCCTAGACAGTCACGGTCAACGTCGATTCCGGCGCAGCATTTGAAGCAGTCAAGGAAGTCTAAGTAAAATCCTTTCGACTTAGAGTCGAAAGTGTAATATGAAGTCCAGGGACGTCCATTACTTTATTGGTGGAAGTTACTGAAAGTTCAACTGTAATAAATATTTGGCAATTTAACCAACGCTTCTAAATAGGATTGGGTTCTCAAGAGGCCGTTCAAGTATTACGTGAGCAGATTTCTTACCATTTTTTACCCCCCCGCCCCCCTTGTCATCAAAAGTAAGCAAAGCACTTACCCCCTCCCCCTATGCTTACGTAAACATTTTTAGTAATAAATGTTTTTTTATATTGTTATTTTTAAAATAGGAAAATTCATGAAAATATTAGGTTTAACTGATACACATAGAGTAAATGACAAAAAAATATAATCAGAAATAAAGAACATAACTAACATAAAGAATATTTTCGGAACACATTAACAGTCTTCAGTCCATGAAACCTGAATCCATGATTCTAAGTTATCGATGACATTGGATTGCTGCTCAGTGTTGTGAGTCTGCTCACTTTCATCCGATTTTGGAATGTCTACGTCACTCTCATCGAGCCATTCAACATCTTGGTGCTCTAAATTTTGAATAATGCACATCAGTTCATTAGCACGACGAGCAGCGACTCTTACAGGTCTAACTTTTCCCTCTGTGGGCGTGTTTACTTTTTTATGGATCTTCTCGATGTGACGATTTAATGATTTGACGGAAGCATGATAAAGACCACACGTTTTGCATGGTCGGCTTGAGAGCCTCAATTTTACCGTCGGACAAAAATAATCGTAGGGCATTTGCAATAAATCTTTGAGGGTAGTACTCAAGCGTAGAGCTAAATTGACTGGAAGATCAAGAAATTGTCCTCCTTCATCCAAAACCAAGTCATCAACTGTTTGTTTTACTTTTGCAGGTGGTGGAAGAAACCTGTTGTCTAGTAATCTGAATAGGCCACTTCTTGGACGACAGCATTCTGTATTTTTACATTTTACAATTTGAAGCAAGTATTGGCTTTCACGCACATGTTCTGAGTACCATTTAATGTCTGGTAATTCAGGAACATCTTGTTCATCAGCCTCAACATATTTTGAAGTAACATTATAGCCATCAATTTCCATTGAACTCCATACTTCAGCTAATACATTTCCTGCAAATTCGAAATTATATCTTTCTAATTGTTCATCAATTGTAATGCCACGTTCATCCAAATGAGACCCAAAATGGTCATGAGGCAGTATTAAACCAGCCATTTCCCGACTCAGAGGAGCCATTCTTCGCTCTACTCTGTTATACGCACTCCTTCCAGGAGCATTGGTAGCTATAAACAATGCATCGAGATCATGTCGTTTAAAATGTTGTATAGCAAACCCTATGACTTTTTGATAACGCGGATTTTCATCTGGCCCTCCATCAACCGTCATAATTACTACTGGTTTTACTAGTCCATGGTCAGTTTTTGCTAATGGTCGAAACTCTTCAAGTTCGAGAAGCGTCTCGAAATCCTGAGCATGAGTATTAGCAGTAGATGAACTATGCTTTCCACTTCGAATAGCGATGAATGTTGGCCCAGAATATCCGAAGGCTTGCGGTTGTCCTAGCATATTGGAAGTAACTTTGATACCAGCCTAAACAGATGGTATTAATTTATGACGCTCAGCGATTACCCAATCGTGGTCAGGTAATTTGATTCTATATTCCATATGCATTAAAAGAGGTGCTTGCTTATTTGCCGCAGTGACGCCAATAGGGACTCGAGCTTTGTCATCTTGAGATAAGAAAAATACTTGATCTGGTCCAAGTATGGATGCTATGTTCTCTAAATAATGGATTGATGTTTCAGCGAACTTGCTATCTAAGTGGCTCTTGTGGTGATCAGTTTGAGCACGATTGAGCCTAACAGGGACTGTCGATACATGTCTTCGTCTCTCTGTAGAATTCGATTTTCTGGGAATCAAACGAAGATATGTCGCACTGCGACTAATGTCAAATCCTAGTTTACGCAGTTCTTGTGTGAGTTCGTCAAGAGTTTTTACGCTGCGAATAGATTCCGTTCGTCTCCTGTCATCACATGCACTCCCAAATAAAGCTATATCAGCAATTGTTTTCAATAGTAATGGTTGATCGCTTTCAAGTTTAGGATGTCCTACTGAATCCCTCAGAGATAGTCTTCTTTTTATTTCAGGATTTTCCTGACAAATATCTTCTAACTTTCTTTTCATACCATCCCTGTGTTTCTTCTGGGCAACTGCGTTTTGAATCTTCCTGTTTAAAGTATTTTTTGCTGTTTTTAGTTCCTCGCGCAACTTAATGATCTGTTTATCAATTTCAGCGCAATTTGGCATAGTATCTCTGGCAGAATACAAAGCGTTCAGATTTTTTTCGAGTAGAGTAATCTTATTTTTCAAAGCTTCTTGAGAAGGTTTTGCTCTTTGTTTATCTGCATTATTATTATTTTCGCATTGCTCTTGTGATTCATTGCCGGTTTTAATTTTATCTTCTTTCTGTTTTTCAATGTTAGAAAATGGCTGTATAATGTGTGTTTTTTCTGCAGGTTTACTGGTAGAAGACGTTGCCTAAAAATGAAAAATTTCTAAGAGTTCTGCTGGATATTCTCTTATTAAGCTACATAAATTCACCGTATTTAATAAAACCAGCGTTTAAATATTATTGAAAGCTTTTCCCCACAGAAACCCTTCACATACAGATATTGAAAACACCGTGTATTTTGTGACCAATTGCCGGAGTCGATCTTAAGAAATAAAATATCAATCATTTACCTTTTTACTTTGAGATAGGCCATCATATTTTTTACTCCTAAATCGTTTTAATTGTTACAGAACGTAAAGAGAAACTTTGTACTTATATTTACTCACCTTGGAAAAAAAATGAAGCAGATTGGATTTACTTTTAGTAGCCGCTTGCAATTCTTCTTCAATTCTCTTAGATACAATAATATCTAGTTCCTTATCTGACTTTGCTTGTAATTTATAATTTCGCCAAACTTCGTTAACTAACTTTTGTACATTTTGCACTTTCGTCCCAGTATGAGATTTTTTAAAACTTTCGAACAGTTTTTGGTATAACTTGGATTTGTCTATATGATATGACATTCTAATAAGATATTTAAATTTAAATAATTAAAACGTTAAACTTTGGCTAATTGCATCAACATAAACACAAATGATAACTTTCAATGCTTACAATACGTTTAGAATCCAAACAAAACAATACTGATAGATGCGCACTTGCAGCCGGCCGGCACGAGAGTGAATTATTAGACAAGTGAATAGCGCACGGTAATTTCCCTAATGCGCGGTAATTCCCCTAATGAGTTCTCAAAGCGAGTGCCTACGCATATGTATTATTTGCGGGAATCCCCGAAAAAACTTAAATAACTAACGATGACGTAATCATCATCTAGACCCCCACACCCCCCATGTCATCCAAAATAAGCAAAACAGAGACCCCCCCACCCCCCCTTGGTGCTTACGTAATACTTGAACGGCCCCCAAGTCGTCGTAATAAAATAAGTTATTGTATGCTTATATTATTACCTCAACTTGCACCTTTTGGGAATTAATTTGTATTTCGATTTGAAAATCCTATTTTGATAGAAACTATCGATTGACATGATAAGCAATGATGTCAGATATTGCCATTATTACTGAGTTGCCCTATTCAATGGTGTGGTTAATTAATCAGAATATATATTGTGTACATAATATATATTGTGGGACACTTTACACAGCGCTATCTAGCCCAAAGTAAGCTAATATTAGCTTGTGTTATGGGATAAAGATAACTGATAAATATACTTATATATTTCTAAATACATACATATTATACATAGGAAAAACCAAAATTCGAAACACACATTTGTGGATCACACAAATATTTGTTCCGACCCGGGAAACGAACCCGGGACCTCTTGCGGTAGCAGTCGGATACACTCCCACCGCGCCACAGAGTCAGTCAGTACTACTTATGTAGGATATTACATAAATCAGAGACCCCATGAGTGTCCCATGGGCTCAAGTCATTCTAATCTGCAAACTACTGTTTGATTTTATTATAGTTATACTAGCTTATATCCGCAGCTTCGGCTACCATTTTCCATGTAATTTTTTAAATTTTCTGTTTTTAACCTTCCCATGGACTTCTTCAAATGTTTCATAACGAAAATTAGCCAAGTCATTCCAGCTTTTCTAGAGTTTTAGTGAAACTAACAAACGTTAAATTATTTTCCCGTTTGCTTTCAAACTCAATCTGTATTTATAGCATAGTCCGCTTTTATAGCGACTGTTGTTTAACCTCACAACCACGTAAGAGATCCTTCGTCAGAGCCTTATCTGTTATTCAGCAGGTGGTTACAGGCTAGGTTAACTTGGCTCCAGAAAACATTGACGGGCCCCACTATCTACCCACACTGAAGGGAACATATTTCTCTCCTTAGTCCTGCCTTTATTGCCTTAACGAAACGTATCTGGCTAAGAGAGAAAGAAAATGTGTGCTCGCACCTCTCTCTCTGTCTTACCCTTAAGAAATATAACAATCTCTCTTTCGATCTTCACTAACGTCTCAACTTCCGTTCGCCTCACCCGATTACACCTTTCGTAACGCTCTTGTCACTTATTCACGAGCTTACTCCCCAAGACAAGCGTGAGTAAAGAAGTTCAACTTCAAAACGCATCCGATATTATCGGTCTATAGTACGCCGTGAATTTGGTATCAGTGTGATCAGAACATATTAATTTTTGAGTTTTGATGTTTTCCAAGTATATCTATGTAGTATGTTATGAACATATTTTGGTATAAATTAACATGTTTATTAATTGTTTAGTAACTAATAAAGCTTTAAAATAATTATGAAGAACAGACGTGCATGTATGAAGCAATTAATGAATCTGCAGAAAGTGAAAGAAGTATGCATGGATCGCGAATCCTGGCTACTGTCCTCTCTGACTACCCAGTCAGGGATATAGCGTGAAGATAGTTAGTTAAAATAAGTATTAATACTAATAGTTTGTTCCCGGATCTACACGGTAACATTCACTCAGAGAAGTACCTATAAGTTCGAGTATATTAAATTTCTCCGTAACATTCGATACCTTTCTTCAACTTAACATAACAATTACAACACAAACGGCGGCGGCGGCAGCAGATACGCAATTTCTCCGGACACTGAACTGTTTTTTTTCTGAATTCATTGACAAATATACTTTCATTGAACGTAGTATTCCGAGCACGACGCATGCGCACAACGTCGGTCAGCCATCTAGACTCAATAGCCCGTGCTCCGTTTACAGATCACAGGAAATTCTGAAAGAGTCAATGACCTTACATATTTATAAAATTACTTTTTTTTTATTTGATACTCATTTTTTTTCTCAGACTCAACATGCTTTATTTTACTTTACTTTAGTTTAGTAAGTATAGTGTACATAACACTATACTTACTAAACTACCACGGTAATCTGCCTATCAGGAAAACATTTAAAACCCTAGCTACCTGTCAAGAGTAGATAGCTAACGCCAACAACGTTGGTTCTACGACTATTGACAATTCGTTACGAAACTTAGTACTGTATACATTGTACCGTCAAGCTACCTCTTAGGTACCCGCTGTTGGATTTGCCTTAATAAACTCCTGGGTCTCTTCTTAGTCACGTAGTGTTTGCCTTAATGGACGATGTAAGCGCTAAAAAGGTTAAGGTCTAGGCCAAGGGACCTAGCGCCGGCTTTCCCCATCCCCTGTGATTTAAACGAAATTTAATATGTATTTTGTAAAAAATATAAGCAAAAAGTTCTTAGAACTATTGTTTATGATGTTAGCTATCTACTTATTAGTCCTGCAGGATGCTGGTGTTTAACAAATGACCTTGTATATAAACATTAGATTTTTAGGATTCCGTAGACCCATTCCCGAACACTCGGCAGCGCAGGCTCGTTGAACCTGCCATCCTAAACGGATGGCAGGTCCAGACACAACCTGTCCAAATTGTTGTGTTGCCAAGTACTTTACAACAGTTTATATAAATACTAAAAACTAGTGGTTCTGTGAACCATAGACTTCGGAGTAAATTGAGAAAAAAGGCTAATCATTTTTCTTTTAATGTGTTAATTAATATTAGTAGAGAGCATGCATGGCTTTCCTGTTGCGCACCCCTGAGGAACCATGTACATTTTTTTTTTGCGTATTTTTGCATAAACTAAAAGCTGCATAACGTTTTTTGCCATTCTCTTCTTTACGCATAACGTTCAAACAGAATAAATCATTAGGCATACTTTATTTTCCCATAACTTCTTTATAATAATGATATACCCACATAAAATGTTTACGCAAATTTTTTTTTTTCAATAACGATTACTAATCATAACATTTATTGGCATCTCACTCTATAGAATAAAGATCACAAGTCATACTTAACTTAACTTAACTTAACTTAACTATCTTCACGCTGTATCCCTGACGGGGTAGTCAGAGAGGACAGATCGCCAGGCTTCGCGATCCATGCATACTTCTTTCGCTTCTTCGAGATTCATCAATCGCTTCATACACGCACGTCTGGGTATCCGAGTACTTTTGACCTTTCCGTTTTTGAGCAATCTGCTCACGTGGTCTTCATATGTAAGTCTCGGCCTTTCCTGACTCCTTCTACCCTCTACTTTTGAACAATATATATTCTTCGTCAATCGTTCCTCACTCATTCGTTGGACGTGTCCAAACCAACGGAGCACGCCCTTTTCCAGCTTAACGCTGACACTTTCATTCAAACCTGCCATATTGCGTATCACTTCGTTACGTATTCGGTCGGCCAAGGTAACGCCGCACAATTTTCGAAGTGATCGCATATCCACAGCATTCAATTTACTTTCATGCATCTGCTGACATACCCAGGTTTCACTACCGTAAAGCAAAGTTGGCACTAGCACTGCGTTATGAATCGCCATTCGTGCTTCTTTTACGATGCTTTGTCGCTTTACTAACTGGGACAAAGCACCGTTAACTTTGTTTCCGGCAGCTACTCGCCGTTCTACATCCGAATCACATCTTCCATCCGCGCTAAACATACTTCCTAAATACACAATTTCATTCACTTGCTCTAGACGTTCCTGGTTTACCCTAATCTCGCATATAGTTCTTACGTCACCTCTTTCAAATACTAGAACCTTAGTTTTACTTGCATTCAAGCGGAGACCCTTACTTTCACACCCCTTTTTCATATTAGTGACTAATGCCTGTAGGTCGGCTTCTGATGAGGCCATGAGCACCGCATCATCAGCGTACAGCAGACAGTTTACTGTAAAGTCACCCAAATTCACACCCATATTAAAATCTTTCAACTTCTGTAGGCAGCTGTCCAGATACACTATGAACAGCCAGGCGGACATGACACATCCCTGTTTGACGCCTGTACAGACATCAAAAAGAGGTGACACATCCCCCCCTACTCGCACGCAAGCCTTACAGTCCCTATAAAGCGACTGTATTGCCCGCAGTAGCGAGCCGTCCACACCATATCCTGGCAGCAAGTCCCACAGCGTTTCTCTCACAACGTTATCAAATGCTTTCTCTAGATCCACAAAAGCGCAGAAAACCTTCTGGCTAAGAGCCAGAAACTTTTCCGCGATCATGCGGAGAGAAAACACTTGATCCATGCAACCTCTTCCACGTCGGAATCCGCATTGAGCCTCCCATAAATACCTTTCAGACTTTTCTTGCATTCGTGCCGTTATAACCTTTGCATACACCTTACTAGCTAAGCTGACCAAGCTGATCGCCCTGTAGCTGGAGCAGTTTAGGCGCGAGCCTTTCCCTTTGTAAATAGGTACTACAACTGCTACTCGCCAGTCATCTGGGACCTCACCCGTCCGCCAGCACAAGTTGCATAACAGACATAGTGTGTCCCAGACACGCGACCCACCGTACTTGATCATCTCAGCAGTGACTCTGTCTTTTCCCGCAGCCTTACCACATTTCATACTTCTTATCGCTTGTTCTATTTCTTTCATACTAATGACTTCAATGACATCGGGATCCGGAGCATCGAAGTAAGCTCCCCTTCCCGATGTGGCATCTCTGTCTTTTCTTGCATACATCTTTCCATAATATTCACTCCATCTCTGCAGGACGTCACTTTGGTCTGTTAGGACGTCATTGTTAACACTAAGCACTTTATTCATACTGCAGATTGCCGAACAACTCCGGGTCTTGCCTACCTCTTTCCAGAAGAGCTTGGCATTATCCCGGAAATTGGACGACAACCTTTCATCCGCTTTCATTCTGCACCTTTCACGAGCTTCTTCTATCAGTGCCTTCGTGTTAACTTTCTGCAGCTTGTATCTCTCTTTCATATTAAAATCATTCCGCGAGGCTAAGTAGTCTAGCCATGCTTTCTTCTTCATTCGAACTGCTTCTTTCACTTCCTCATTCCACCATGCATCACGCTTATTACTACTGCCTCTTTTCGTTTCTCCACACACTTCCACAGCGGCATTTATCATACTGTCCCTAAGGTTCTGCCATACACTTTCCACATTCTCACTGCTTACATTGACGTCGCCAAGCTTTTCGGCTATCCTTTCATTATATTTATCCCTAATGGATGCATCCTGCAGCTTCCAGCTTTTGATGCTATAAGTCGGCTCAGGTTCAGGACACTCGATACGATGACGCCAACCCGCGAACAGACCCCTAATCCTAGTTATGACTAGGAAGTGGTCTGATCCCAGCTCAGCGCCTCGATAAACCCTTGTGTCCATCACCTGTTTACGGAGCCGACTATCCATTAGGAATAGATCTATCATGCTTCTCTTTGACTTACATCTCCTCGTATACATATGAATTTGTTTGTGGTTGAACATTGTGTTCGCCACAAACAAATCCTTTTCCTTACAAAATGCCAGTATTAGCTTGCCAGCGTCGTTCACCCTTTTATCCCCATACTTCTCGAGTACCGACTCAAAACCATCGCGAGCGGTACCCACACATCCATTCAAGTCTCCACATACTATAAGTCTTTCATTTCCTTCTATCACATTTAGAGCTTCTCTCATACTCTCCCAGAAGTCCTCTAGCTCACTTGCGTTCGCCGAAGATACTGGCGCGTAAGCAGCTACCAGGAAAATCTTCGTCAAACCAAGTTTTACACGGATCCAGAGGATTCTAGGACCTACCAGTTTGTACTCATACATACCGGAGGCCAATCGCGAGGACAGCAAAATTCCAACCCCTCGACTGCCATGCTCGCTCTCTGGTACTCCAGACCAAAGCGCGAGCATCCCACCCGGGAGCTCCAAGACTTCGCTGCCCTTGCGCTTGGTCTCTGTCAAGCACACTGCATCTAACTTTCTCTCATTCATAACATCCATCAACTCATTCATCTTATCTGTCATTCCTCCCCTAACATTCCACGCAGCTACCCTGCACTCCGTCCTCCACTTCCCGCCGTGTCGGGCCTCGCGTGTAGGGTGGCGGTCCCCTACGCCGCTCTGGCACACACTTTTCGCACCAGCGGGGACGAACTGGTGCGCGTCGCCTCGGGGGCACGCCCTAGCATCACTCGTCCTGGTGGCACTCGTGTTGGAGTAGAATTGCAGCCGTAGCTGGCGGGGATGGCGACGTGCACGCTTCTACTCTTCATCCCCTAGTCATATATAATAGAATATTATAGTGTTTGTAACGTTACTATTTACCGGGAGGGGAAAAAGTAAAGTTTAGAAGAAAACTGTCACCAGGACTGGAGGAGTCCTGGCTTAAAAGGAAAAGTAAAAGAAAAAGGAGAAAAGATAAAGTTAATTTAATATAATATAAAAATGGTAAAAATAAAACCAGAGAAAGCCGGGGGTAAATAAGTTCTTGATTGTTTCTTTAAAAGAGCCGGTTAGCAGCACTCGTAGCTAAGAAGGGGGCCTCGCGTAGGCCTCCACGTTGCTAAGGGGCCTCAAGTAAGGCCTCCACGTCGCTGAGAAGGGGCCTCAAATCCCCTCAAGGCCTCCACGTCGCCGACCTCGGAGAAGCTGGTCGCGAATTTAGGCAGGTAGAGGGCTGAAAATAACGAGCGGTCGGCATCTTTCACAAAGCCGGTTAATAGCACACAACACTGCAGACCATCACTTCACTATTTCTGGAGGGCACAACCCTCAAACTCAGCACTTATTCCCAGCACCTCCTCTCAAGGTGAGCACCAAAAGTAGACTGATTTGACGGCCCCGGCTTCCTTCTTTTACAGAGCATTTCAAAATTTAAACAATATTATTCTAGAGATATTTTAGAATATAAATTTATAACAAGGTCTAATATCTATACAACCTAACCTACTGGCAGCTATAACAATAAATTAAAAATAAAATCTAGGCTTGTCATTAACTGACATTAAAATTACAAAAGGTAATCAAACATTATGAGAGCATAAAGACTTAAAATATAAAGGCCTAGGAATGCTACAGACAATGGCCATGCAGATAATTTGAGAGAACGTATAATAAAACATTTAATTAAAAAGTAAGTAAAAAATGTTACATTACATGTTAACGAGTACATATTTTTATTTTTATATCTAAGCTTAAACTGTCTAAGATTGAAATGCCAACTGATTAAAAATGTCGATAGTCACTATACTTAAGTTCAAAATGTCAACTCCTAAATACAGGGTGGCCCATTTAAAACGGGCAACACTGAAACTATAAGACATAGAAAGATCTCTTCTCAGGAATCATAACACCGATTTTGATAAAAAGAAAAACTGCATTCATAGATTTTAAATAATACTTGTACTCGAGTCGGGAATCGAACCCGGAATTTTCGAAGAAAAAAAACTTGCTTTATTTGAAATTGAATATCGATTGTGTAGATCTTAAGTAGTAAATATTACTATTAAACATGAAATCTAAAATGAATAATAACACTCACAATAGTCAAATGGCTAGAGACTTTTTGATCACAACTTTGCCCAAAAATGTACCATCTTTGTACAAATTACCCTTTTAAATGGTCCGCGCGCGACTACACTTCTTTAACCCCGCTAGGCAATTTCTTGTGAGGATACTTCATCGTATCCGTATGACGGATGAAGTGTACAAAACGAGCTATCTCACCATTTAATACCATGGATTCAATTTCCTAAAGATACAAAATCCATTAGTAAAATCAGTAGGTACATTAAACGAATTAAATGTGGTACTGAAAAGGGATGGTCATTTCGTAACCTTTAAAATTAAATTAAATGATGTGAAGAACGATGCCTTTTATTCATTAGATATCATGTTTTATGGTCATATTTACTGCTTACGATCTACACAGCAGTTATTCAATTACAAATAATGCAAGTTTTATTCTTAAAAGAGATCTTTCTATGTCTTATAGTTTCAAAGTTGCCCATACTGACCGTTTTAAATGGGCCACCCTGTATAGCATATATTAATAAAATACAAAAAGATGTAGGTGACTAGATTAAAACGAGCGATTCAGTTCTGGTGCATCGCCGGCCGCTGCCGCAGCACGTTCGCTTCGCTCGCTTGGCTCGCTCGTTGTGATCACAAGTAACCTAACACTCCTCCGCGCTTCGCTCGTCGTCGTACCTATTTACGGCTTTGCTCAAGACTAGTCTAAAATTAACTACACTTTTAAATATCATTTCATATGTTACAGCTTACAAACTTGGCTATGAGTGAGATGAATATTTACAATTGTGTCTTGTCATTTCTTAAATGCTCTTCGTCAAATTTATTATTTATTTATGACTTAAACTTATGCATACCTCCATTATGCGTTTTGTATTTTATGATAAATTATCTTTAGGCGTGTAACAATTATACCCTTTACATGTATGCTGGATTAAAATTATGATAAAAAAATTAGAGTAAGTTAAAGTTATACCAATAAAACCATTCTGCGTTTATAACACTCTGCTTATCGTAAATTATGCGAGACAATTTTATGCTGAAACTGTTATGCCAAATTACATTATGCTAAAAAAGATTATGCGATCGAAAGGGCTCCTCAAACCAATTTCACCCCATACCGTTTTGAGCGCTCTTGCCAACCACTACGGGACCATTTCCCCTCTCCTGCCTCCATTTCCCCCCCGATCGAAAAACCCCGCCGCTTAAAGTTTTGGCTGTATTAAGGATTGTCCATGCCAAGTTGCATGCAAATCCGATAAAAAATGCGACCTGTAGACTGAATGGAAGGACCAACGGACGAACGGTCGGACATCGATAGCGTTGTTCCCGTACCAATGGAATTAAAACGGAGATTTTCGTCGGCTCGCTTCGCTCGCCTCCTCAGTCAATTATTATATGTCTGTATTCTTCTTCGCCAAAGTGACAAAGTTACTTTCCGTAGAAATATCTCTGGTAAAGAAAATTTTACAACGTCAATTTATGTTAAGCTTAATCCAAAGCCAATATATAATTTTCAAGTGATAAAAAGGTATTTCTTACAACTGTATGTAGCCGGTTTTCGAATATTATGTAACAACCTGTTTCTTTCTACTAAATATCTTAATGAGAGGATTCTAGACGATTGGCTAGTATTTAAAATACTTGTTAAGTGAGCGGTTCGTAGTATCCTTCGCTCTACGGAAATATCTCGTAAACAACTCGTATCTCAAATCGAGACTGCACATCACAAAGATATATTTTAACTGCGAAAACGACAAAACCACAAGGTAAGTACCTAGGTACCTATATATATTTAAGTTGTTTTTTATATTTAGCTCGCCAAAGTGACATGGAAACATTTAGAAAATGGAGGACCATGTCACAATACACAAAAAAAAGACTCGAATTGGCGGCCCATGATGTGCCTCTACACGATCCGCTTGAAAAACCCAGGGCGGGTTGCAATGAAACAGAAACACGTGCACTGGCAGAGCATTCCAAATTTCAATTGTTCGACACAGAAAAGTCGTTTATCAATCAATCAAATTATCCATAGTTCTCAATAGACTTAGGGTTCTCCTAATTAAATTTTGGATGTAGTATACTCGGCTCCTCAAATCCATAAAATGATGTTGGTATCTGTGGTGTTAATTGTTGACACCTCAGAAAGTTAGTTGAGCACGTTTTATGTTAAAAATAGTAAGACAAACCTAGGTAATTGTGATCATAAGTTCACTTTAATTGCTTCCCCCTTCTGAATGTATTCCCATTTGCACGCTAACCATAGCTGAATTTGGAGCCTGGGCTATACTGTTATTTGGCTGCTAGAAGCAGTTAGAGCCTCCGCAAACTGGCTTCTTTTAGAAGCCGAAACCGGCAACTTAGTAGCTTTGCGGAAGCTCGAAATCGCAACTTGTTGCCGCCCCGCGCACACTACTGGATGCCGGCGAGTCGCCGAAACCCGAAACAGTTTCAAAGTTGCCGGTTTCAGCTTCTAAAAGAAGCTAGTGTGCGGAGGCGGTTACAGTTTGGATTTTGATCTTCGGTGTTGTTGGAAACGACTGCCGTCTGACTTCCCAACCTCGTATGTCTGCGTTGTTGCATCGTCTGTTAGTTAGCAGGTGCACCGCTTGCAGGAAAGGTAGATCTTGGTGTAGCCTATTACAAGAGGTTTACCACATTAGAAACCCCAATACATAGGTAGGTAAATATGGCATTTACTCTAGTGTTATATCAGCATTAATCTCAGCTGAGAGTTACATAGACCATGTTAAAAAGTATTCAAAGTTTAAAAATATAATATGGCATTCAATCTCGGGAATCTGCATACCTACGCTAGAAGTAGCATGTGTGGTTTAGTGGAAGTAGCATGTGTACATCTCACTCATACATACCTACACAGTAATCACGATAATCACATGAAATGTTAAATTTACAGCCAAATAGTCATATTTCATTAACCTTTTTCTTACTGCGTCGGTGAAGTCGGTCTCAAAACGAAGTGATATATTTACCGCCAAGTAGTCAATAAACGAAACTATGCATTTAACGCCATCTAGTCTTTATTCGTCATCTAGAACTTTGCATAAGTCTACATCTCAGTAAGTGTGACTGAGTTACAGTCTACTTTATTCTTTATCTTAGGCCTATATATAACAGATCTAAAAGCTACCTACTTGTGTTGTTTTCGATTAGAGTGGGAGGACTTTACAGTTTCGAAGTCCCGAGACACGAGGCAACCCATAAATATTATATTAAAGTGAAAAAAGACAACTTGGTTCGAGACGGGGATTGAACCCGTGATCTTTACCCCTTTGCCTAACCAGGACAGTGTTCTAGCCACTGAACTACCCGAACCGTACTTATGTGAAATTTAGCATACTAATTGCTTTAAAAATTTATCCACAGGGCAACTCAGTATTAAAGTAATATTTATACATTAGAAACCTCTCTCTATAAAATTAGACACCTTAAAATGAATCCCGTAAGGGGTAGGTAGAGCATACTATACGTAAATGCTTGTAGGTCACCGTATTTTTGCGATACATAACAGGTGGTGAGCTCATCACTTACCCTCTCGCTCTGGCCTAGCAAGCGGGTCTATGCAATCGCTCTGTTATTATTTTCATATTTTTTTTGGTTTAAATTTGTTTTCCCAGCTCGTGAATTGGTTTAAGTAAAGTAGTAGGTTTAAGTAAGATATTAGTGATTGTGTTCGGTAGCACGTAAGTGGAATTTAGTTTTTATTGTCGTTAATCGTGTAAATATTGTGGTTTATCATTCGGTAAGTTTTTACTTTTATTTTTTTTCTCTTACGTGTAGTATCAGTGAATAAATTTAACTTTGAGTGTGAATGCGCACTTTGTTTACATTATTTGCTTGTGCCGTTAAATAATTCTATAAAAATCATGTCTTTACGAAATGACCCCCCCGATAGAGGGGGAGGTAATCGTGTATGTGCAATATCGAAATCGCCCCCGGCAAAGCGACTATTTAGTGAAATGTCACCGGTTTACCATACACCCGACACTTTAAACAAACGGGTAAAGACGTTTAAATTAATCAACAGTGACCTCTCGGAGCATCATAGTCAGGATGAATACTGTACTTTAGTCGAGCAAGCTAACAGCTATTTAGCGTCAATCAATAAATTAGTTAACGATCAGGGATCTCGTATCACGCTAAGTAATAAAACATCAATCATGGACATGACCCAGCGCTTGACCAGTATTATTTCCATGTTAGCATTAAAATCATCTTGTTAGTGAAGATAGCAAATATGGCCAAAGAATTACAATCTGTTAAATGTCAACCGAAAATGACTTATGCCGATAAACTGAGGCTACGTTTGCCGACAAAATCAGCCACAGCTCCCGCCGCAGTGGAGGCTCTTCCCGCCCGGCCCTGCGTGGTAGCTTACCCTGCACCAGATCGTGCTAGCGAATACACAACATCATCTGCGACTAAACAGGCTCTTATGAAGGCTATCAAGCCAAGTAATGACGGATTTCAAATAGTTATAATCAGCGGGTTTGCGTTTAGAAAAACCTAAAGGTCGTAAACCAAGAATATTAGTAAAAGATGTTCCTGGGTCTATGGAAGACAATGACTTTATTAGAGCATTATATCGTCAAAATATAAAGGACGAATTAAAAGTTAGCGAGGACGACTTTAAAAAAAATTCAAAAATTGTCCGTTAGCGTCGGTTGGACAACGGTCGTAAGTGGATTGGCGTGGAGTTGGATCCGGAGATCCGGAATTATTTAGAGACCACGAAAGATAAATTATTTATTGATTGGGCCACTTGTAGATTTATTGATGACCTCGATGTAGTGCGTTGCATGAAATGTCAACAATACGGTCACGTCCACAAGTTTTGTACCAGCAAGTCACCCAGCTGTGCTAACTGCGGCGAGGAACATGATACACGAACATGTCCACATAAAGACAACTCTGATTTTAAGCCGATCTGTATCACATGCAAAAGGTTTAAGAAGCCACATGACCACCGTTGCGGCTCTAGGGATTGTCATACCTATAGGCATAGACTGCAGCAGCTCATTCTGAGCACAAACTACTTGTAGTTATTTCATTTAATAAAAAAAAAACTATTGTAACATGGAAAATCTAATTATAGGACAATTAAATTTACACAACGATTACAGTCCAGCCACGGCGGAACTGGACCACCTAGTTATAGAGAACAAACTAGACATTGTCTTCTTACAGGAACAATATCAGAGCACCCGCCTGCGTAACAGAGTGGTACAATTAGATGCCAAGGCACGAGCTGGGATTTATGTTTCTAGTACAAATTTTACTGTAACATCTTTGAGCAACCTCATGACATCTCATTGTGCTGTTGCTGAGGTTATTTCTTCGGCCTATAAGGTGTTTGTTGTGAGCTGCTACTTTCAATATTCACATCATGTTGATCCTCACTTACACCATCTTCATCACGTCCTGCAGTCTCTTGCGGGTCAAAGAATAATCATAGGCGCTGATGTCAATGCCTCTTCTACATTATGGTATGGCAAACTACGTGTATTCGATAGGGACCGGCGCTGTGCCGTCGAAGAATTCATTGCAGAAATGAATCTATCTATACACAATTGTCCAAATGCACCACCTACTTTCTGCGGGCCTATGGGCGAGTCTTCTATTGACGTGACGCTTTCACGCGGCGACGTCTCGATATCCGAATGGCGTGTCCTCCCGGATGCGTCCTGTAGTGATCATCGTCTAATCGTTTACAAGTTCTTACCCGGTGATGCACGAGAGGCGCAAAGTACTACTTGTAATTTCAAATATAAAATTAGGGGCGCAAACTGGGAGCTCTTTGGTTCTCTGTTTGCGGCTCACGCAAAAGATTTTAGTCGTGGTAACCTGTCTGTCGAGGAGAGTGCTTCGTTAATGTCAGAAACTTTTACCTACTGTGCCGACGTGGCCATTGGTCGTGGATCAATTACTAACACTCGGAGATGCGATTGGTGGACTGATCGTTTGGCTGAGCTTCGAAGGCGTTTCCGGAGAGCTCGTAGAAAATTAAATAATTTTAAAAAGCATAAAATTAGTGACGGTGCGGAATACATTACCGCTTTACTTGCTCTTAGAGTTGCCAGGTCCCATTACAGGGCAGCTGTTGAAAAATCAAAAGGTAATTTGCTACGTAAACTAGTGCATGGGCTGGAAGCTGAGGGTCCGTGGTCGCCTATTTACCATGAGTTTAGGGCCAACCGTTCTGTTGATCTTGCCTATGTACGAAATATCAAAATTAACAACTCGCATACTATAGGCCTGAAGGAAACCGCGGATTACCTCTTGGATTCTCTTATACCGGACGACTGCTAGGAGAACGATAGTGATTATCACAGACAGATCAGACAGTGGGCTCTTGAGCCACCATTCTCACCTCAGTCAGACCTACCAACTTCTGATGAGTTTCTCGAAATTGTTAGGTCGTTGTCCATAGGTAAGGCGTCGGGTGATGATAAAATCTCTAACAGAATGATAAAGGAGGCTTGCAAGCTGTCGGGTAAAGTAATATTAAATGTTTTTAACCGATGTATTAACGAGGGAGTGTTCCCCCGTATTTGGCGATGTGGCTATATTCGGATTATTCCTAAAAAAGGCGACAAGCCGCCAGATGACCCTAAGTCGTAACGACCGATCACATTGTTGCTCTCCTTGGGAAAGCTTTTAGAGCGTCTCATAGTACCCCGGCTCCTGCCGGGCGGTATTAAATTTAACGAAAATCAATTTGGATTTACAGTAGGAAAATCTACTATTGACGCAGCGATATCAGTGCGAAAAACTGTCACTTCATCGGTTTGTCAATCTCTGCCGGTGATGGCAGGTGTCCTCCCGGTTGACCTCGAAATTCAGAGACGCGCGGCTTTATGCTATTCGGCTAAAGATGGCATGAATGATAGGTTTTTGTTAGCAAGAGATCGCCATAGAATTGCCAGGCTGTATCGAGATAATGTACGTAAAGAACTTTTAGACGAATGGCAGCTGCGTTGGAACACTTCCATCAAAGGGCGCCACCTCTACCGGTTTTCTCAGACGTTCGTGAACGATTGAGAATATCCTGGCTGGAGGTTGATCACTGTGTTGCTCAATTTCTTACAGGACATGGTAACTTTAGGAGCAAATTACATTCGTTTAAGCTAGTGGAGTCACCGTTCTGTCAGTGTTCAACTGCTGATGACAAATATGATCAGACCGCCCATCATATACTTTGGGAGTGTAGCATTTGGCAAAACGAGCGATATAATATGCTTAATTGTTTACAAGTAACATCGGGAGTAGTTTACTATGCGGATCTCGTGGCATCGACGGTGAATTTTCGTGCTTTTAAACGTTTCTGCCATACATATTACTGGAATCAAACATAGCTCACATAGGACCCATACTATATCTACTATTACCGTGGTGCTTCCCTATTTCTATAGGATTTACTCCTAGTTGCTTTCCAGGTCTCCCGCTTCTCAAAAAGGGAAGGGGCATTACGTTCTTTTCCTACTAACTCACATTATATTCTGATTAATTTCGTTGCGGGTTCCAAGACATTCTAACTTCTCCTGGGACTTCACCGAGATCGAGCTCGGTGTAACTTTTCTGGTGTTTTGGTCATTGCTGTAGATCCTGGTTTACAAGAGTCACAGTAGTGGGAATGAGGGTGGGATTAGTCCCATTAAAAAAAAAAGGTGGTGAGTTCATTGCCATGTTGAAATGGACAGGCGCAGGTTGAAATGACCGACTGCTAATGCGATCATGCTACAATCAATCAATCGGCAAAGGTAATCGGTACCAACGGCATAACGTTCCTTATGAATCACGAAAACGCTCGTAAACGTAAATGCCATATAGCGTTAACATTTCTATACTTGGTCTGTAGTCATGGGCGTGCCCAGCTTCTGGGCCAGGGGGGGGAGGGGGGCAAGTCAGATTTTCCTATGAGCATAAAGCGGCCCCACTAGTTAGTGTTCTGTAAACGATCACTGTGTTAAGTAAATGTCGCTATGGCTGGTTACGGATGGGTGACCTCTTTGTGGTATTTCCATTTACAAGCGTTTTCGTGCTTCGGAAGGTACGTTAAGGCGTTGGTCCCGGCTGCCAGTAACATGGCAGCCGTTAGCTTAGTTTAAGGTCTTACCTAAAACTACCTGTTTTAATTTATACAGTTAGGTTCAAATCTACTATACAAATAAATAAAATTGAAAATTGAAGTGTCTGTTTGTAATTCTAACAATTTAATGAAAGTATGTATATACGATACTTGCACAAAAAAACTATTATATTTTTTCCGTCTGTTTGTTTGGCTTACATCTGAAACGGCTCGACCGTTTTTAACGGGACTTTCACTGAAAGGTGAATGTTACAAGACGTAACTTCGGCTACATTATATCCCCCTATTATATTATTAGCATAAATTTAAATAGGAAATTGTTTTGTGCAATTTCTTTAATGATTAGCTATTTTAATAGTACGGTGGGCAGACTTCCCGCTGTCCTTACAGAAACAGGCTCAAGATGATGCCTTGACGTGAGAAATTCACGCACGCCTCAAGAGATTCAAAAAGCGGGATAACATCCAACAACCTCTAAGCAGTCGGGATAACACAAAACCATCGCCACGGTGAGGCCACGGCGAGGCCACGGTGGTAGGCAAGTCTGCCACAAAATCTTGGACATCCCTTCGAGGAGTTACCCGGGGCGCCCGGCGTTAAACGTCGTACAGTCGGGCAGAACATCCTTGGGGATTATTTCATAACTAAAAGTTAAGATATCTTTTGATTTCCACACGTAAAAATGCTATTTAGAAAGTAACTTCTGAGGGCCTTCGACAGAACGGTTTATGATGTATTCGTGGCAGAATAACATATAGTGCTAACAAATTTTAATGTAGACGATCATGAATCAATCAAATCAGCCTATGGCAGTCCACTGCCGAACGTAGGCCTCTCCCAATTCACGCCACAATACAAGGTCCTGCGCCTTTCGCATCTATCTTATACAACCATAATCTATACTAAATCTACAAGTTATTTTTTTTACTTCTATCGACAAAAGTAGTGGACATGAACCGAATCCAGGGGGGGCAGGTGCCCCCCTCTGGTTCCCCCCCCCCCCTGGGTACGCCCATGTCTTTAGTCACTTTATAGATGACTTTTCCAGCAGAAATCCGAAAGTCTAAGAAAGGATTATGTAAAAATATTATATAATAACAGCTTGGTGTTCTACTTAGCCTGCTGCCAAGCTGTGGCAACAGGATTCTAGGAGTGAAAATGGCGGACAGTATACGTTTGCTGTAAATTATTGTAGAATTATTGCATTCATATATTATCATTTTATGTGTGGAAGTGATGGTTTTGTGTACATAAAAGTTGTATTAACGTGCTATAGTGAAAAACAGTGCAGTGAAATGCGATTTTCCACTTGCCGCGTGAAATCCACTAAAAACCTCAGTATAGCAACCACTACTATACTAGGGTAAGACTGACCTTGACTTAAGACTATACTTGATTAGGATGTAGACGTTTAATAACACGAATGAAGAAAAATTTTATATTAATAAGATTTAGCAAAAAGGTCTAAGTAACCAGGCCATAAAATCATTACAAAAAATAAACACAGCAACACCGAAATTCAAATGTCAAATTTCATATCTCTGTGTCGGGCACGGAAGGGTGCCGTGTGCAAGTATATTATTAAAAATATGAAATCAAACGAAGCATTAAAATCAATTAACAGTTATGTTCTCTAAATTTTAAATAAGTGTTGTGGAAATGGTATAAACTACAGTGTTTTTTTTTGTAAAGTGAGACGTGCACACCGTTCATTATGGCAAAGTGAGTGGAAGAATTAAATTCTATTAGCTAGATATATTATTATTGAACGGTAATTCGATACATTTGGTGCGGTACATAACTACTGCGGTTGATTACACACTTCTAATCAAATTTCAGAATATTCACATGTAGAGCTTCTTACTAATTGATATCCATATTTATTGTGCATGTTTTTATGATTTCTAGCTTTTGTTTTATTTCATACCCTGGATCAGACTATTTCATCTGTTTTATATTGATTGTAAAGTCAAATACGTTTAAAAAAATTTTGGTTTTATTTGCATAATGAACAAATATTGCAATATAATATTTTCTTAATAAATAACAATGCCTTCTTATCTCAGCATAACCATGACTGTTTATTGTGTCTGATTCTTACGATTAATCCTTTTGTATACATACTTTTAATTTGTAGATATCATGTGACATGAAATAATATTGGGATTTTATGTTTTAAGCAGCTCAAAAATATAATAAACTAGCTGACTGAAAATTTGCCCGATTTGTTGACATTTTATTATTTTCTTGTAGAGGACGCCGGCACCGCCGAGCGAACGATCCGACTGCGTGTTCTGCCGCCTATTCCACTCATTTCCCTAAATTTGTTGACATTTATGATGCTCCACTCTCCTGGGTAATAGTGTGATGTTATATACCGAATAGCCTTCTTCAATAAATGGACTATCAAACACAAAATAATTTTTCAACACCAACCAGTAGACCAACTCTGACCTGAGATTAGTGTGATCAAACAAACAAAATCTTAAGCTTTTTATTTTTATCTAATAAATAATAGAATAGGTAGATATTCTATTCTTCAACTTTATTTAATTTTATTTTTTATGACTTGATTCATTTTGGTTTTAATTAATTCTTTACAATAGAGGTAAAAGTGTATTGAGAATATTTTGGTTTTCAACAATTGAGCCACAAATTGTTTTACCCTAACATTAGAAAAATAAAGGCTTTGTTTATTAATCAAAACCTTTTTTTTTTTTTGGTAAACAGAACCCTTACCACTAATGTAAATAAAAAAAATTGGTAGGCAATTGAGCCACAAATTATTTTACCCTTACATTAGAAAAATAAAGGCTTTGATATCCTAAGAAGAGAAGAAAGAAATATCTGATCATTTTTCTTTATTGATAGAGGCTTCATTCCGCATATTATGCTTAGATTGTAGAATGAACTCCCTACCTGGGTTTTCCCCGAACATCTACAGTATGCGGTTCTTCAAAAGGGGTCTTACAAGTTTATAAAAGGTCGGCAGCGCGAGTGCTGCACCTTTAGTATTGCAAACGTCCATAAGCTACGGTGACCATCACATGATCCATACACTGGTCTGCCACCTGTGGTAAAAAAAAATTACAGTATACACTGAGAAATAGATCAGATATTTCTTTTAATTGAGCCTAGTAATGTGGATAGATTAAGCAACTACTTATAAAATACATGTAACTCAGCGTTCATCCTGAGTACAATAATTTTCTTTTGTGTGATTTATAAAAGTGCATTGACATTATACATATTACAGAATTTGTATAATAATATTGTAAATATGGTAAATAGGAAACAGGAAAGATGGAGAGGAAATCATAATGGGACCTCACTACCAAGGAAAAAGATCAAGAAATGGACAGAAACTAATTGATCTTGCCTTCGAACAACATTTAGTCATTTTAAATTCACTATATAAGAAAAAACAAAACAGAAGGTGGACATGGTCGTCTCCTGATGGCCGTTATAAAAATGAGATTGACTATATACTCACCAATTGTGCCAGATCATTTGAAGATTGTCATGTCATTGCAAATTTAAACTTTAATACTAACCATCGAATGGTCCGAACCCTACTTAAAACTACACCAAACGGCAAAAATATTCTGTCGGATAAGACAAAACAAATAATGGAATACAAAGCAAAAATAATAGAAACTTCACCTAAAACCGGCGAAATAAGAAGACTCATTTCTCAACTAAGCAAAGATCTAAGAATGAGCATGCGAAGAGATAGGAAAACACATAGATTACGGACTTTAGAGAACCTAATAGAAAAGACTGGAGGAACTAAAAAAGCAATTAAACTACTACAAGAAAAGAAACAATGGATACCCAAACTAAAAGATTTCTCTGGTAAAGACAAAACTAAAAGACCAGATTATTAGACTCAGATTATTATAGAGACCTATACTCAAAAAGATCAACAACTCAACACATTGAACTATTTGACTCAGATGAAGTTCCATTCATTATGAAAAGAGAAGTTGAAAAAGCAATCAGCAGACTGAAGAGAGACAAAGCACTAGACCCTGATAATATCTCAAACGAAGCGCTACTCGAAACAAAACATATTATTACACCATTCCTGACTAAAATTTTAAACATTATTTTGAAAACAGAGATGATTCCAAAACAATGGACAGTATCCACTATTAAACTACTGCATAAAAAGGGAAACAGAGATGACATTGGCAATTATAGGCACATAAGTCTAATGTCCAATATGTATAAAGTATTTTCGAAAATTATCTTAAACCGTATTACTAAAACTTTGGACTAAAATCAACCCAGAGAGCAGGCAGGCTTCAGAAATAACTACTCCACAGTGGATCACATGCACGTTGCTAGACAGATAACTGAAAAATTCAAGGAATACAATATCCAATATCACTGTTGCTTCGTAGACTATTGCAAAGCATTTGATTCACTTGACCACTCAAAAATTTGGGAAGCCTTGCGAAAGCAGGGTGTCGACCACAAGTACATTAGGATAATTAAGAACATCTACACAGGCACCACAGCAAAAATCAAAATGGAAAAAGGAAGGCTGCGACATTAATATCCTGAGAGGAGTAAGGCAGGGCGACCATCTATCACCCAAACTGTTAACAGCTGTTCTAGAAGAAGTATTCCGAAAGTTGGATTGGACAGAAAACGGCTTAAATATAGACGGCGAAAAACTGACGCATCTGAGATTTGCGGACGACATAGTGGTCTTTGCCAATACGGCAGAAGAATTACATCAAATGCTAGAAGAACTGAATACAGCTAGTAAAAAAGTTGGACTCTTAATGAACATCCAGAAAACAAAAGCGATGACCAATGCTAGGGATGCCAAAGTGATAGAAATTGATGACAACACCATTGATTATGTATCGGAATATATATATTTAGGTCAACTTATTTCCAACCATGATTCAACTGCTAAGGAAATAGACAGAAGAATCGGAAACGCATGGAAGAGATAATGGTCCCTAAAAGAAGTTATGAAAAATAACGAAACTAGCATGCACATCAACAGAAAACTCTTCAACACATGCATCCTACCTATTCTCACATACGGCTGCCAAACATGGGCACTTACCAAAGCACAATGCAAAAGATTAAGTACAACCCAAAGAGCCATGGAAAGAAGCATGATTTAGAAAAGAAGAATGGTCAAAATTAGTAACAAAAATTTAAGGGACAGAACTGGTTTAACTGACATAACATATAAAACAAAACAGCTAAAGTGGAAGTGGGCTGGACATATTATAAGAGGAGGAGATAAATGGAGCAGAACTATAACAGAATGGCAACCAAGAGGCCATAAAAGGAACAGAGGTAGGCAATTTAAAAGGTGGGCCGATGAAATAATAGAAATGGCTGGAAAGACAAAGACCTGGACAAGACTAGTTTACAATAGAGAGGAATGGAGGAAAATGGGGGAGGCCTTTGCCCGAAGGCACACAGAATCGGTTATCGTAGATTAATAAAAATACTAACTTATGTATATTAATATGTATTCTGAAATAAGGCTATAAATAAATAAATAAATTGTAAATATGGTAATATTTTCTGATATAGACAATGGTCATGAAATACTTAAAATCATGAAAAACAGCGTTAATAACAAATACCTACTAAAGCAAATCGGAGTATAAATAATTAAATAAAGTATAAATTAATTAAAATGTAAAACCATTGTAAACCACCATATATATATTAATTTATTTTAAAATGTTGATGATATAAGACAAACACTATATTGTCTTAATCAAAAATAATTAATTTAATTATAAAATAAATAAATAAATATCCATCACGCCTTATCCCCGAAGGGGTGGCAGAGGCATAATAGATGCCCACTTTTTACCGTGTGGATTCCTGTCCCATCTAATAGGTGGTGAGCCCATTGCCGTGTTTAAATAGACAGACGCAGGTTGTGGCGACCTGCTGTTGAAGGTTTTCAAGCCGCCCATAAGGCCTTCAACCAGGCTTAACGACTGCCATTTTACTGGCAACCGGGACCAATGGTTTAACGTGCCTTCCGAAGCACGGAAACGCTCGCAAATAAAAATGCCACAAAGTGGTCACCCGTCCAAGGACCAGCCATAGTGAAAGTTGCGTAACTCAGTGATTGTTTACAGAACACTGAGACCGCGGGGCCGCGAGCGCTTCAAATAATTTTATTAGAGCAACCTTAAAATTACATCCTACTAATATTATAAAGATTTTTCTATGTTTGTTACTTAATCACGCTTTAACTCCTGAAAATATATTGCTACAATTTGGTACACATATACCAGAACACTCCAGATTAGCAAAAAAGATACTTTTTATCACAGGAACAAGTTCCAGTGTCCATGTTGGTAACTTTCAAATCAATCATTTCTCTTTAAAGAGGACAGACATCACACCATTATAAAATTCATTTGTAAGTTGTTGCAAGTATTAACTAACGGGTTTGATTGTCCCCGTTCGCTCAGTGTTCGCCAGTTCGCCCAAATAACAATAAAGTTTTTACTCTGACCCCACAGTTAGATTTAATTATCTAGCAGGAAAAACTAATTATTTTTGAGAATTCGAGTGCCTCACATCCTAACTGCTTTTTTGACCATAATAGCCAATCTTCACCTATCAGTCACCAGATACAACTTCACAGAAATTTAATTAGATAATCATACAAATGAAGTACAAAATTATATTGTTTCTGAAAGTCCTTTAAAAGTACCAATGTGAATATTTTTGTGCAGCCTTTCACAAAAGTATCGCAAAAGTTGTGTTTGGCTCCTCAAAGTGCAGACTCTCCGATACGCTCTAAGGCCTATCCTTAAAAATATAATAATACAATAAATATCAACCTTTTTCCCCTCTAACAGGGAAATGATGATTGTGTTTGTCTACGACACCCTGTGCTGCACAGCAGAAGATGATGACCCTATTAATGCTGTGCTGTACTTCCATCCTGGATGGGTGTCCGATACACAGAGACATGCACTGGCTGGTCAGGTAAGTCACTGTTTTCACACTAGGTACCTAGTAACGAAATTCTAACTGCAACAATTCGTCAATTCCTTCATTGATATAATCAGCAAAATAGTGAATTAAACACCTGTACCGTGATTCGAAGCATATAAACAATATGAGAATGTCGTACTCTTTGCCTCTCTTTCTTTCCTGTTTGTCGAGTGTATGTAGCTGTCTCTGTCGCACACCTTCCCTCCACTTGGCCAGGCCGCAACGGCGCTGCGCGCGGTTGGCTTCGTCATTGGCGTCCTTTGCCTCGCCGCGTGCACACGTCTAAACTGCTACGCAGGTATTATACTAATTTTTAAAAAGTGCACAGTCTTTCCTAACAATTAGAATTTTTGAAATTCTGTATTTTGCTTAAATTTAATTTAAAAATATTCTTAACGGACTTTTCGTTCGATTGTTGAATCTTTAGTTTTATGTTGAACAATTAATGTGTATGTATCTGTAGCTGTTAACTATGGATAAATCTGAGCAAGCAGGGCCCAGTCAGAGGTCAGACAGGGATAATTCTACGTCTTCAGACTCGTCTGACTCATCATCACCGCCTCGGCGTGCTAAAAGCAAGCGTGCGCGGAAATAAACCAAAATGATTTTACGATAGATGTGGGTACTTCGCTAAAGGACAGCGCAATGCCCAAAGCGAGTGCCAGTCACATCAACACGTTAAATCGACTGCAAAGATTTAATACACCGGAGTGGAATGAGATTCGGTTTGCTGAGGTGCAAAAACAATATACTAGCACGCCGGGTTACACCCAGCTTGAATATAACGATGAGATCGCATCTCTCGATATCGCCACTGACCTATCCTACTCTGAGAGGTCCTATGCCGCACTAACAATGGCGATTGTAAAACAACAGGAAGCTTTTCAAGAAGGCTTTCGTAACTTGTTATCGTGGGCGCGCAGCCCTGAGAATCTTACGCATGGTAAACTTTTGCGAGAAGGTCAATGATATCTTTACAAAAGGTGAGTATTGTAAGGTTTCAAATGATATTTGGCATGCGGGCGTCGTGCTGATCTAATAGAACAAAGGAGAGCCAGAATCCTATCCTACGTTAGTGAAAACCGTGTTAAGGAAGATACCCCCCTCGTGTAACAACCTGTTTGCCGCAGAGCAGCTTACTACTGCTCTAGAAAAAGTTGGCGGTGTTAGGAAAACTTTCTGGCCAAAACAACCTAACAAAATGGCTGCGCAAGCCCAACATGCTAGTAAACCACGGCCTACGCAAGGCTCTGCCCATCATAGTAATCCACCTGCGCAAGGTACAAGGGGCCTAGATCTCACTCATGTTGTCACGAACATAAACCAAGCTCCGCGCAGGGGCATGTTAATCACGGTCACGGCTCAAACTACCCCCGACCCACAACTCACACTAACGATCGTGGTAATTTTCGTGGTAGAAGAGGAGGTCAAAGGTATGCTTCGCAAAGAGGCAAACGTAATAGGTAATAGGTCCTATCATGAGTCACATCATAAACGGCGCAAATATTGACTCGAGGCCATTCAGAGCTGGACAACTGCAGCACTTCATAAACATGTGGGAGGAGCTCGGAGCACCAAAGCACATCATAAACATGATCTCAAGTTATCGCATCCCGTTTGTAGCAAAACCACCGCTAATACGTCCCACGCACCTGTCCAGCTCGCCTTATCAAACTCCTATATCCCTAGAAATGACCTCAATTATAAGCCAAATGGAATCGGAAAAAATTCTGGAGGTTGCGCAAACCGGTCCATGCTATTTATCCAAGATGTTCCTAAGACCGAAAGGAGACGGCTCTTGGAGACCGATTTTCAATCTAAAGAGGCTAAATGATTATGTTTACACTCCAAAATTTCGACTCATATTTCCTTCATAATCAGGACTGGCTAATGAAAATAGATATTTCCCAGGCATATTTCCACATCCCTGTAAGTCAAATTCACAGAAAGTTTCTTACCCTTATTTACGACCAAAAAGTAATGCAAATGACATGTTTACCTTTCGGACTGAGCTCAGCACCAAGCGCATTCGCCTCCATAACCTCATGGATAGCCCAAATCTTGAGGAACAAAGGTCTTCGGGTCATAGTGTACTTGGACGATTTCTTATTAGCGCATCAAAATCGTTCAATACTAATGAATCAAGTACGATATGCGATTTACCTCCTGCACCACTTAGGTTGGCAGGTAAACATGAGCAAATCAGACGTCGATCCTCAACAAGAGATCGAGTATCTAGGCATAACCTGGGATGCTTGGAACAACATAAAAAGGTTACCAGAAAAGAAGACTGCAAACATAATGCAGGTCATTCAAAGAGTTCTGAAATACCAAAAAGTGAGCAATGCAGAAGGGCTATCCATTGTAGGCCTCCTGAATTTTGGAAGCTTTGCTGTTCCACGAGGTCGTCTGCACATACGCCATCTGCAGAAACACATCCTTACATTACCAGAAAACGACAGCAAATACCCCCTGACTCCCAATGTGGCATCAGAGCTACAATAGTGGTTAAAGAACTGCAAAAACCCGTCGAAAATACATGCCAACCCACCGACCTGCTTTCTAACAACAGATGCAGCAGGGATAGCTTGGGGGGCTCGTCTCAACAATCTAGAGATGTCAGGAATGTGGTTCCCTCAGGAGAAAAACCTCCACAGCAATCACAAAGAGCTACTAGCCGTGTGGAAAGTCTTGAAGCTGAAGGGTCGCGATCTTTTGAACCAGACCGTTCTCTTACAATCCGACAACAGATCGGTCCTCGCGTACCTACGGAACGAAGGCGGCACGAAATCGCAAGCTCTCATGAATCTGACCTACAGAGTGTATCAATTACTGGACAGTCACAATATAAGTCTCCTCACTCATCACATACCAGGAATATACAACAGCGAAGCCGATCACCTGTCACGAAAGATGATCTCGCCGGAGTGGCATCTGCTACCGGAAGTGACCAAAATAGTTTTCGCAAAATGGGGAGTACCAACCATCGATCTGTTTGCCTCACAGCTGGCGCACGTTGTGAAACCGTATTGCACCCTCGACGTGAAAGACAGAGAAGCGTTTTTTTTTGGAGGCCGGACATAAAGAGTCGAGGCTTAGACCCACCCTTCACGATTCGAGATCCGCAGAAAAACCTGATAGATGCCTCGACCGATCGGCCCATTCCCAGGGCCAAGGAAATGACACTAGAGATATGGAGATGTGGGGGTGGTCAGCGGAACTAGTAGAATGGACAAGCAAACATCTTAACTTTCTAAAAAGTTCATGGAGGCCCTCTATGTTACGTACTTACAAACCTGCATGGACAAGATAGGTCACGTGGGCCAACAAAAACAACATCAGTGCCTACAATCCTACAGGACCAGAACTGGCTCGTTTTCTAATAGACCTCCATATGACTGAAAAGCTTGCCTATAATACAATCCTATAATACCTCCTGCATATAGATTCAGAACATTGCACACTCAGTAATAATGATGTTATGTTCTGGGCAGAGTTTGGATCTAAAACCGATTCAGCTACATATCGGCAATCTGGTTGAAAATTTTTAGCAAATCATGAAGACAAGCATTTGGATCCTGTATTTTGGATAAACAAACTGATTTCGTTATCAGCCGAAAGAAGAAAGCTGGCCAAAGTAACTAATTTGTTCCTTTCTACTTGCGGAAAACCAAAAGCTGCGTCTAGAACTGTTATAGCTCGTTGGATCAAATCACTGCTCATATCAGCAGGCGTATCAGCTACTCCTGGGAGTATTCGAGCTGCAGTGGCCTCAAAGAATTGGATCAACAATTTGCCAATAGACGAGATACTCAATCGAGGATATTGGAGGGCAGGCAATACCTTTTCCAGATTCTATAGACGCCAGGTGATGTCATCACAACCTAATCCAATCAATAGGTTGTTTGATTCAGTGATCTAAACATAAAACTACAATTATTTGCATTGATTTGTATTAATCTCAATCTTTTGGTATTATCCAAACATGTTACAATGTTACAATCACTACAGTTTGATTTTGTTTGTATTGACTATTGTCATGGAAGAATAAATGACGGTTATTTTGTCCTAATCTTAGGGATAAGTTGAATAAATAAAAGTCAAATTCATGAAATTATTAATTATTTTATCATTATACTGTTACCTGTTTTTTCCTTACTACAACACTTCATAGGCAGGTATATCTTTTAAAATAGGTATTTTGATGAGTCGCACACCAGTAATATCTTTATAAATTGCACCTAGTCAGTATTCACTACTAGTCTACTACTACTCAGTCTGTTGATAGCAATACAACTACACTACATCAAATAATTTGAAATTTAAAAATCACATAGAAGTACACACACTATGTACTCATACACGTATTCTGAAATTCACATTGGCGTCCTCCACTGGCCAGGCGATAATAAACACTTCTCATATTGTTTATATGCTTCGAATCACGGTACAGTGGTTAGGGCCGTTTTCCAGAACGTTTCTCAATACTCAATCAACGCTTGAGACTAGATTTTGCCTTATAAAATCTACTCTCAAGTGTTTCTTGAGTGTTGATAAACGTTCTGGAATACGGCATAAGACAAAATCTAGTCTCAAGCGTTGATTGAGTATTAAGAAACGTTATGGAATACGGTCCTTAGTGTACTCGCTTGGGCATACCTATATACCTAGTGAATATATGATGTGGATGGAAATTATTTTTATTATTAAATTGACGCAATAATTTAGTATTTCGATTCTGTAATTTTAATTTTGCTTCTATTGTTTGTAAAATTTCTATGATTTCGGCCTGTCCTTGAATTCAAACGCCTCTGTATCTTGTAGGTAATCGGTGTTGCCCACTGCGTAAAGAGCCTCTTCTCGCGCCCCGTCGCCATCACACTTCAAAGCGGGAAGTTCATCCTCAGGGAGTACGGCAGATATGTATTAGTAAGTATCAAATTTTTTTTTTTTTAATTATTGTGGGACATTCTGTGTTTAGTAAATCCAATAGATAAATGAACCAAACAAACAAAATAATCTTTTTCATGTAGGTCACATAGTTATGCTTTCGAACGGCATTATAAGTGATTCTACATTAACATTTGCTACCAGATTCGCAAAGCACAAGGTAGAGTCTGTGACTACGTGCATGAAATCTCAGTATAGTTTGACCACGACCGCTGTACAATTTTGTACGCAGTGAGCGGTACAGCGGTCGTGGTCAAACTATAATACGATATAAGAGAATTAGTTAAAACCAATTGGTTTTGCGACATCCTGTGGCACTGATTTTTATTCAATTTGCTGTTATAAAGCTTCAACCGTAATCAATCTAAACTCTATCTGCCAACCATAACTTAATTTTAATAATATTCCTCAACCAGGCTATTGGCAGTGACAGAAACATCCCGGATTGGGTGCTAAAAAACCGTGCTAACCTCCTGACTTCCATGATCAAAGTATATCACGGTGACCTGCAAGTCTTGGCTGAACAAATGGAGGATCCACGTCGCCTCTCTGAGAAGCTTTACCAGGTGTTCGAAACCTATCTTCCGGTCCTACAATACGGGTGTCATATTTTTCAGAGGGTGCCAATGTTGAGTTTGCCAAAGGTATGTATACTAATAATTTTTAATATTATTTGTGGTATAAACACAACGCCATGATAAGTATACATGGTGACCGCGAAATAATGACATAACAATGGGTCGTTATTTTTTGACTATCAATGAGATTTATTTCTTTTTACTGCCTCGGTGGCGCAGTGGTAGTGTATGCGACTGCCGCGCATGAGGTCCTGGGTTCGATCCCCGGGTCGGACCAAGTATATGTGTGATCAATAAATGTTGGTTTCGGAGTTTATGTGTTTTCTATGTATAATAGAAATATATGAGTATGTAATCAGTTGTCTAGATCCCATAGTACACGCTTATAACTTTGTTTGGGCTAGATAGCGCTGTGTAAAACGTGTCCTACATGTATTTGGTCTTTTTGTGATTGCCACAACGCGTCGTGCGCGATTTCATTAGAGCCATAACACGAATTTTGCCATGTGGATGTTTTACTGTGACCACAACGCGTTGTAAGCAATTTCTCCGCTCACTGAGCGTTTTCGATCTTTGAACGTAACATACCTATATATACAAGCGTTAAGTACTCTTTATCAATAATTTGTCCGCAGACTCGAACACTGGTGAAGTGTTTGGGGCTGCGATACACATACCTCTCCTACTGAAATTTCCGTTTTGTCCCCAAAATTTCACATTGTCACCACTTCTATGATCCAAATTTTAAGTATTTAACTCATTTAGAAGTTAGTTTATTTATTTTATTTATCTATCACGCCTTATTCCCGAAGGGGTGGCAGAGGCCCACTTTTCACCATGTGTATTCCTGTCCCACGTAATGGGTGGTGAGCCCATTGCCGTGTTGAAATAGACGCAGGTTGTGGCTACCTGCTGTTGAAATTTTTCAAGCGGCCCATAAGGCCTTCAACTTGACCTAACGACTGCCATGTTTCTGGCAACCGGGACCAACGGGTTAACGTGCCTTCCGAATCAGGGAAACGCTCGCAAATGTAAATGCCACAAAGTGGTCACCCATCCGTGACCAGCCATAGCCAAAGTTGCTTGACGCAGTGATCGTTTACAGAACGATGCGAACACGAGCGATGTATGTATGTAAAATGGCAAAAAAAATGTGGTAATTTTTTTTACAACGCTATCTAGCCCAAATTAAGTTTAAGACAAAATGACACCTATTAATACCCGGAAACAAACATTTATTTACACAAATATTTATTCCATTCCGTCCATAGATTTGAACCCGAGACTTCAGTACGACTGTCGCATACACTATTACTGCGTCACCGAGTTAGTTTACCGCGTACATATTTCTTAGATCTATGACTACACACCATAAAACTTTTAAAATCAGAAATCTTTACATTTTTTTAATCCGATTTAGTAAGATAACGTAGACTTGAGTATTTGTATAACTGTAATCGGATAAGGGCGTGGTATAGACATACCTTGTACAAATATATCCCACTTCTTATTATACCTTAATATAGATAAATTCGTATTTGTTGAACTCCTTATATCGTTACGAGGACTGCACTAAAATTATCGGGACTGGAACATTTCCATTGTTCCTGTCATATTAAAATCTTTACAATTGAAAACTCCTTGGTTTTAAAAATCGAAAGATGTATGCAAGAAAAGACAGAGATGCCACATCGGGAAGTGGAGCTCACTTAGATGCTCCGGATCCCGATGTCATTGAAGTCATTAGTATGAAAAAAATTGAACAAGCGATAAGAAGTATGAAATGTGGTAATGCTGAGGGAAAAGACAGAGTTACTGCTGAGATGATCAAGTACGGTGGGTCGCGCGTCTGGGACACTATGTCTGTTATGCAACTTGTGCTGGCGGACGGGTGAGGTCCCAGATGACTGGCGAATAGCAGTTGTAGTACCTATCTACAAAGGGAAAGGGTCGCGCCTAAACTGCTCCAGCTAAAGGGCGATCAGCTTGGTCAGCTTAGCTAGTAAGGTGTATGCTAAGATTATAACGGCAAGAATGCAAGAAAAGTATGAAAGGTATTTATGGGAGGCACAATGCGGATTCCGACGTGGAAGATGATGCATAGATCAAGTGTTTTCTCTCCGCATGATCGCGGAGAAGTTTCTGGCTATTAGCCAAAGGGTTTTCTGCGCTTTTGTGGATCTGGAGAAAGCATTTGATAACGTTGTGAGGGAAACTCTGTGGGATTTGCTGCCCGGATATGGTGTGGACGGCTCGCTGCTGCGGGCAATACAGTCGCTTTATAAGGACTGTAAGGCTTGCGTGCGAGTAGGGGGGGGATGTGTCACCTCTTTTTGATGTCTGTACAGGCGTCAAACAGGGTTGTGTCATGTCCGCCTGGCTGTTCATAGTGTATCTGGACAGTTGCCTGCAGAAGAAGAAAGATTGTGATATGGGTGTGAATTTGGGTGACTTTTCAGTAAACTGTCTGCTGTACGCCGATGATGCGGTGCTCATGGCCTCATCAGAAGCCGACCTTCAGGCATTAGTCACTAATATGAAAGAGGAGTGTGAAAGTAAGGGTCTTCGCTTGAATGCAAGTAAGACTAAGGTTCTAGTATTTGAAAGAGATGACGTAAGAACTAAATGCGAGATTAGGGTAAACCAGGAACGTCTAGAGCAAGTGAATGAAATTGTGTATTTAGGAAGTATGTTTAGCGCGGATGGAAGATGTGATTCGGATGTAGAACGGCGAGTAGCTGCCGGAAACAAAGTTAACGGTGCTTTGTCCCAGTTAGTAAAGCGACAAAGCATCGTAAAAGAAGCACGAATGGCGATTCATAACGCAGTGCTAGTGCCAACTTTGCTTTACGGTAGTGAAACCTGGGTATATCAGCAGATGCATGAAAGTAAATTGAATGCTGTGGAGATGCGATCACTTCGAAAATTGTGCGGCGTTACCTTGGCCGACCGAATACGTAACGAAGTGATACGCAATATGGCAGGTTTGAATGAAAGTGTCAGCGTTAAGCTGGAAAAGGGCGTGCTCCGTTGGTTTGGACACGTCCAACGAATGAGTGAGGAACGATTGACGAAGAATATATATTGTGCGAAAGCAGAGGGTAGATTCGGATGTAGAACGGCGAGTAGCTGCCGGAAACAGAGTTAACGGTGCTTTGTCCCAATTAGTAAAGCGACAAAGCATCGTAAAAGAAGCACGACTGGCGATTCATAACGCAGTGCTAGTGCCAACTTTGCTTTACGGTAGCGAAACCTGGGTATGTCAGGATGCATGAAAGTAAATTGAATGCTGTGGAGATGCGATCACTTCGAAAATTGTGCGGCGTTACCTTGGCCGACCGAGTACGTAACGAAGTGATACGCAATATGGCAGGTTTGAATGAAAGTGTCAGCGTTAAGCTGGAAAAGGGCGTGCTCCGTTGGTTTGGACACGTCCAACGAATGAGTGAGGAACGATTGACGAAGAATATATATTGTGCGAAAGCAGAGGGTAGAAGAGGTCAGGGTAGGCCGAGACTTACATATGAAGACCACGTGAGCAGATTGCTCAAAAACGGAAAGGTCAAAAGTACTCGGATACCCAGACGCGCGTGTATGAAACGATTGATGAATCTCGAAGAAGCGAAAGAAGTATGCGTGGATCGCGAAGCCTGGCGATCTGTCCTCTCTGACTACCCCGTCAGGGATACAGCGTGAATACCATTTATTTATTTTAAAAAAAGATTCTCGGTCTTGTCACCAGTGGCGTGCACAAGGATTTCGGATCGGGTATGCATGCCCCAACTACCCGAAGTCCCCGCGAGAAATGAAGCGCTGACTCAGTGTTCTATAAACGATCACTGCGTTAAGCAACTTTCGCTATGGCTGGTCATGGATGGGCGTGCACTTTGTGTCATTTATATTTGCGAGTGTTTCCGTGCTTTGCAAGGCATCTTAAACCGTTGGTTGGCTTAACGACTGCCATGTTACTGGCAACCGGGGCTAGTAACATGGCAGTCGTTAAGCCAAGTATGAAGGCCTTGTGGGCGACATTATAATTTCAACAACAGGTAGCCATAACCTGCGTCTCTCTATTTCATCACGGCAATGGGCTCACCACCTATTACGTGACACAGGAGTACATACGGTGTTAATTTGGCGTATAATATGCCTCTGCCTGTCTTCGGGGAAAAGGCGTGATTGATAAACATAAATGTGAAAGTTTGGATGGATGGATGTTTGTTGTGTAAAAACAGCTACGGATTGCATTGAAACTTGGTATGTAGATAGCTAGAGACCTGGATTAACATATCTACTTATTATCCTGATGTAGCGACGTTAACAGGATCTGTAATATTTTTAAAATAACTAACTCAAAATACTGGAAAAACGTTTGGTTTCCGAAACTCTTTCAAAAGACTTAGAAAGAATAAGATTAAGTACATGTGCTGAACACCAAACATACGTCGCGAGTGGGCATTTTGTCTTATTATGCTTTGAACTCCATTAACCTCAGAAGATAAAACTGACGCCCCATCGTAAGTTTGAGCAACTACTTTATTTAGGCAATTAAATTCCTTTAAAACGTTGATAATAATCGAGCTTAAACTGACAGCTCTCCGATCAGAACTAACATCGATCTATTATTGATGAGTTGCGAAAATATCTCAAAACAAGAACTAACTGTTCGCCACCGCTGACATCCGGAGTTTCGTCAACAATAACAGCAACAAAATCAGATTGTGTTATTTCTTTTTTTGATCTCATTATACATAACAGACGCGACGCTAGAAATCAGAACATTTTGAATTCTATTCGAGAACCCCGTAACTGAGCTACCAGACGTCGATTATAAATGAGTTTCTAAATTACCGTCATATTTAGCTAACAGATCTACAAGTTCCAAAAAATTTCCTTTATTATATGATGAAGCGTATTCATCATGACCACGAAATCGTCTATCAATGGTTTAAAAATATTTCTATTCGTATCAACTTTTGCGTTGTGCCTATCAACGTATAATTTGAACTGGCTATTCAAACTAGACTCTATTCTACCTTTTCCAAAAATTTGGAACTTTAAACAAGAATCTATAAGTATTTTCGACAAATCGTGTTTAGCAGCCGCTTATTTAAAATATTTTATTTTATAAATTATTTAAATATTTTATTTTATAAATTATTTAAATATTTATATATTTAATCTTGTTTTGAAAATAATATACAAGGAAAACAAAATAATTTATTTGTGTGTACACAGCCCGCTGGCCAGATATAATTATCGTAATACTTTTAATTAATATAACGTAAGCTATTACCTTTTTTTTTAATTAGATTTAAATCGCGAACAGAACGCCCTCTGACAATAATATTGATTTTTTCATCAAACGACAATGTCGAGAAAACGCGAGTTTTTAATTTATTTAAACACACATCACCAGCACAGATCTCACAGCTATAATTTTCTATAATTTACAGTATTTCTAGTAAACTAAGTAATCAATTATTAATTAGATATCATACACGGCTTGTTGTTAAAGTCACTCGACAGCTCTTTAATGAAACAATATTTTTATTACAAATGGCGTATTCATATTATACAACCTAAAAAAATAGATCTATATTCGAAACAACTCCTCTATTTTTGACAACTACTTAATTATGTCGCTTTATACTCAGAGGCAGTGCTTCCTCCGCGACCTATAATTACGCACACAATCGTAAAATTGAGACACACAATCAAATGATTTGCCCTATAAAAATATGATTACAAAAAGTAAACATCAGCTTTGCATAAATCCGCGCGCAGCGCTGCTAGTCGCAGGCACTGACCTCCATACATACTGCTAGGTGCTATGTTAGTAGTTCCTTCAAATACTAATAGATGGCACGGCACTATCACATATTTCATTGTATAGAGAATTAATTATTTATACAACTTGTAGTAATGGGATTGGGCTAGGGTATGCAGTGCCTGTTTGCATGTATGGACCGCACGCGCCTGCTTGTCACAAGGTTTTGTCAAACTTGTTTAGTCGTTGAGAAAATGGAATTGACTCGAGAAAATTCAAGAGCAATGATTTATTATGACTTTCGAAGTGGTTTAACACAAAAACAGTGTGTTGACCGGATGATTTCTGCATTTGGTGATGAAGCCCCATCCAAAACCACAATTTATTGCTGGTTTGCTGAATTTCAGCGCGTTGAAGCGCTCGTGGCCCCGCGGTCTCAGTGTTCTGTAAACGATCACTGAGTTACGCAACTTTCACTATGGCTGGTACTCGGATGGGTGACCACTTTGTGGCATTTACATTTGCGAGCGTTTCCGTGCTTCGGAAGGCACGTTAAGCGGTTGGTCCCGGTTGCCAGTAAAATGGTAGTCGTTAAGCCTGGTTGAAGGCCTTATGGGCGGCTTAAAAATTTCAACAGCAGGTAGCCACAACCTGCGTCTGTCTATTTCAACACGGCAATGGGCTCACCACCTATTACGTGGGACAGGAATCCACACGGTGAAAAGTGGGCATATAATATGCCTCTGCCACCCCTTCGGGAATAAGGCGTGATGGATATATATTGCTGAATTTCAACGTGGACGTGTCAAGCTCAGTGATGATCCCCGTCAAGGTCGTCCAAAAACTGCAGTCACTCAAGAAAACGTTGATGCTGTGCGTAAGCTGATTGAGGAAGATCGACATGTGACATACCGCGAAATTCACGCAACTTTAGACATTGGCATGAGTCAAATACAAATAATCTTGCATGAACAATTACGAGTCCTCTTGAGGGACAAAGAACGGTTAATGCAGAATGGTATGCTAGCATTTGGTTGCCACAGGTCGTTTCTGAACTCCGTAAAGAGAACTGCAACCGCCGCATCATCCTCCATCACGACAATGCGAGTTCTCACACCGCGCACAGAACAAAAGAGTTTTTAGAGCAAGAAAACATAGAATTAATAGACCATCCGCCGTACAGCCCCGACCTAAGCCCTAATGATTTCTATTCTTTCCCTAAAATAAAGAATAAAATGCGTGGTCAGAGATTTTCATCACCTGAAGAAGCTGTGGACGCCTACAAAACGGCCATTTTGGACACCCTAACATCCGAATGGAATAGTTGCTTCAATGATTGGTTCCATCGTATGGAAAATGTGTCAAATTTCGCTGAGAATACTTCGAAAAGCGATAAATACATTTTTAAATAGTAATGTTGTGTCGCTTCCTTGATTCCCGAAATTTTCAGTGCCGCCCTCGTATAAGGTGATTATTATTAAATGCTTTTGCTATCCGACTTTGTGAGATTTTGCCAGAATATTACCGAACAGATCGATAAAATCTTGGGTCAGGTCTTTACAGGCCTGGAGCCTCATGACAGCGGGTGGGCTGCTTGCCGTTGGCCCTAGACAATGGCATGCCGTCACAGCTATACGAACACCCTTCACTCTCTCACACACACACACACACACACACACACACAGGTTATAAAAACTGTTCGTTGAGGAAAAGAACCACGTGTAACAGTTGATCGCAAGATCCCCAGCAAAATAAATCCAAGTTGTGCTTTAGAGAACACCGGATACTAACTACTTTTATTATCGGTGACTGGCGACTATATCGATGCTGCATCGCGTTTTGGCGATTTTTTGCGTGCTCTGCTCTGACTGCTCGGATAAAGCAGCACGGTTTCGCGGAAATCCTGTATTCTGACGCGGTATCGGAGTAACGCGTTTTAGCAACTCAAGTCGCCGCGACTGGCGTTTAAAAGCTTTTAAAAAGCGTAGCAAAAAGTAACTTCTGATGTTGTGAAAACAGATAATTTACATACTTATAACAAATTTTGTTTCAATTGTATTTAAAGTTATTATACAATGTGTTAAGAAAACCCTGTCCGACCCGAAAGGGATAGGCACTTCAATAACATAAACAATAAATATTAAAAGTCCAATTTTTTATAAGTATGAATTAGTTATCATTTTTTTAAATGCGTGTTTTTAGAATCAGAATTAGTCAAATTTCCTTAAAATATAGCAAATTTTCAAAAACTTACAACACCTTTGTTGGCATTCGGCGACGAGTGTATGTGATATCAAAAAAAACCGCCGGCAGGTGTAAGCTGACCTTTTGACCTTGCTTTTCTGAATAGCCCTTTCCCTTTGTTGCCATGTAAGCTACCACGTTATATTAATTTTTAATTAATTGTATTCGGTGTAAATTTTTTGGGGTAATTTCTAAAAAACATTACACGAATAAAATCAGATCTCGATACCTACCAATACCTTCACGGATCGGACAGGGTTTTCTTAACACATTGTTGAGTGAGGTTGAGTGCTTCTACAAAACTGCATCCGCATCCGAGAGTTTATATCATATGCCGTTGACTTCTCACTTTATGCATTTTGTCGGCAATGTAACAAAATATTCAACGTTTCAGAGTGCAACGTCTATTTACATGGAGTCTATGCAAATATTGGAGCACTGTCGAAAGAGCAAAGGCGTACTAGGAGGTGTAATTTTATATAACAACAAGTAAGGAGCATAATTTATTTACCTACCACTGTATGCTTCTCTTAGGCTTTAAGTTCTATACGGATACTTATTTGTGCATTTATTTAATGCTTTTATCACAAGCTTTCTGTTTATTAAATAAATTGAAAATGACATCGTTCTTAAAGTTTTTATGCTTAAATAGTAAAATTAAACAGCCCCGCTTAGTCAGTGTTCTGGAACGATCACTGCGTTAAGCTTCGGAAGGCACATTAAGCCGTTGGTCTCGGTTGTCAGTAACATGGGCAGTGGTTAAGCCAAGTTGAAGACCATATCGGCGCGAGCGGCTAGAAAAATTTCATTAGCCGGTCGCCACAACCTGCGCCTGTCCATTGCAACACATCATGGGTATCAAATGAAAGAGCTTGTTGATTCTTTGTAGCCTATTTACATACATGTTTAAAAAAATTATGGTGGAGAAAAATGATCAATCTCGAGCTGGACTCGAACCAGCGTCTTCTACTCGCCGGGTCAGACGCTTAACCAACTAGGCTACCGAGACCCTGTCAAAACCGACAAATTAATCCACTTCGTTTTGCGTCTTAAGACGACTCTACCGGCACCCAGCACCTGTTGTTCAAATTTTTCAAGACCATAATCATTAACAAAAAAAAACCTAACTTAAATTAAAGAAAAATAAATAAAATCTGGACACCAAACATACCCGTTCAAAACCTGGAAAGGGTTGCTAATACTTGAGATGTATTCATTACATTTTTGCAGAATCATCTCCACACAGCTCCCTCCAGGACTAACATCCTATCTCACAGTTGTGGATCCCTACCGGATAAAGTCTCCGGCAGAAACCTTGGCTACAGAGACTCCTTTACCGCTGGGTGCTCAGCTACTAGTAGTATACGTGGGTAGGAAGGTGTACTATAGCCTCAAGAAGCAAGTTGAGAAGCTGCAAGAGTTTCATCAGAATGGGGAGGAGGTTATTGCTAGGTTTAAAAAGGTAAGTTTACTCTTGTCATACTCTTGAACTGTGTAAGCATTTACTGAAGACGTAATTTATTATTGTAAAAGTACATGTCATAGTTGATGCCTCGGTTGCGGTATGCGACTGTCGCGCTAATGGGTTGGGTTCGAATCCTGGATCGTAATGATCCGCAAATTTCAAATTTCGGTGTTTGGTTTTAAATTATGTATGTAGTCAGAAATATGTATGTTTATCAGTTGGTTAAGTCCCATACTACTAGCTTATATTAGCTTAGTTTGAGCGATGTGTTAAAATGTCACTCAATATTTGTTTATTTATTTATACCTACTTTACATTCTAAAAAACCCATCTCATAGCCACGGGGAAATACCTTTATTACAAAATCTCACTCGGTTGGAGCTGCTAGTGTTAATGAAATTAATTTATAAGTTATAATCCAATAGTAGCCGTTCGTGTATAGTGTAAGTTATAAAAAATAATTATTTTACAGAATCAAGAAGCCGAAAGGGAAAAATTACGTGACTACCCACAAACTGGCATGAAACGCGATAAATCTCTTTTGTTCACTGCTGTACCAGAAGAGGATCACAGCATGATATCACCTCCCAGCAGAGAGGAACGGCCTCAAGAACGGAAGCCTCCGTCAGTACCAGATGTAGTACCGTTCACGAACAAACCAAGACAGAGACCTACGAAATTGTCACTTAGCTTCAAAACACAAATATCTTTAGACGAAGATATTCAAGAAAATGAAAAAGTATTTACTGGCCAAACAAGCGTTTGTTCAACTCCTATGGTAGAATTCAAACGCTTACACGGCAATATGTTGTCTATATGCCAAATTCCTGAAAGCCAACAAGATAAAATTGAGCCTGACGTCGTCAAAAATGTCGAGGAGCGTACAAAAATCAACGTAGATATAGAAAAACGAAATGCAAAGACAGTTTTAGAAGTCAATTGTATTGCTGATCATTATATCAATAAGCCTGAACCGATCAGAAAGTTGGCTAGTGTGACTGACCTTCAGGAAGTTGTTAAAAAACTTTCAAATCGTTCGACGTCTAAATTTAAACTTAAAAGATCTAACGGATCGTTAAACAATGACTCTCCTTCACCAGAACATTTCACTAAAAACCCCAGCACCATGACCATAAATGATCCACTGTTTCCAGTATTTAGAAATGACGGTGTTGCCATATCAGAATCTTTATTTAACCAGTATTTAGAACAGCATTATTCCGAAATGAAAAACGAATCAAAAGATTATATGTTTAATTTTAACAAGATGTGTGAGCAGGAAAAATTTGAGGGTTTCGATTCAGAGTTGAACAGATCTCCGCAGAGGACACCGAGAAAGTTTGCAAAAGATACTACTAAAACAATATCTACTGATCAATCTAGGAGAAAATCATTATCTTTACCATTAAAATCGTTGAATGAAAGCACAGATTCTCAGATCGGGTCAGAGTCAGAAGGGACCAGCTTCAAAAAGAAGTTGACAGGAGTACAGCTGACACCTCTGATGGAGAAACTTAGTCATTTGGCGTTCTCTGACAAGTCCAGTGGGTACAGCAGTCGGGTTATGACTCCACTAGAGCTGAGAGAGTTTATGACTCCTGCGGCAGAGCGACAGATTACATTTTCTGATAGGTATGTTGAAGTTATCTTTCTATATTCGTGAATTTCAAACTAGTAGCAGACTTGTGGGAAACTCAAATAGGACTCACAACAGCAACAGTACTCACATAACAGTAACATTGGTTTTCCGTATATCATTACTTCCCAGAAATCGTTCATCGAATGGAATAATACAGTTTTTTTGAAAGACGATTATTGACTTTTTAAAAATCTTATAACGCAGTTTTTATTTTCATCAAAATCGGGCTCGAGACTCCTTTGAGCATTTGCTATATTCCTTATTGTTTAGGATTTAGCCCTGAAGGCCCACTTGAAAAATTCACCTGTATATGATACATGGGATGGACAACTAGTGTTGACATTATGAATATTTAATTTATTTTAATGTAGCTAAGTTGCCAATCCTTATACTTACTAATATTAAAGCTGACGAGTTTGTTTGTTTGGGTGAACGTGCTAATCTCAGGAACTACTGGTCGGATTTGAAAAATTATTTTTATGTTGGATATCCCATTTATAAAGGAAGGTTATATATCATAACTCTACTATCCTGGAGAGCGGAGCAGTAATCATAAATGTCGACAAATCGGGAAAAATTGTATGCATTATTGTAGAATTTATGAGCGACGGGATTAAATACGTGCCACGGGATTTCGAACTATGCCACGGGGAAGCCGTGCGGGTCATATAGTATATAATCTAAGATTACTAAGATTTTTTTACTTTTACTTTGTACTCATTCAGTGCTGCTATACAAATTGACTGCCTCTGTGGCGCGGTGGGAGTGTATCCGACTGCTACGCAAGTGGTCGTGGATTCGATTCCCACCCAGGATAAAACTTTGTTATGAGCACAATGGTTTATTCTGTGTCTGGGTGTTAGTGATCTATAATATGTATGTATTTAGAAATCTATAAGTATGTTTATCAGTTATCTGGTTACCATAGTACCAGATCTGCTTGGTTTGGAATCAGACGGCGTTGTGCGAGTTGTCCCAACGATATTTATTTATTATTATAAATTAAAAACAATTTTGAAAAGCAATTAGTATGCTAAATTTTTCTAAATTAATTATTTTTTTTTAAAGGGGAAAAATTTTTCAGTCACGACCTGGACTCGAACCAGCGTCTTCTGGTTCAACGCACCAGACGCGTTACCAACTACACCACCGTGACCTGCTCGTAACTGACGAATTAATCCACCTCTTTACGTCTTAAGGCGACGTAAGGCGCCATCGACCGGCACTTAGCAAAATTGCACGGTACGAATGTATAGAATTGCATCTATAATCATTCGATTTGTGATGACACCTGCCTAAACATTAGAAACAATTTTGAAAAGCAATTAGTATGCTAACTTTTTCTAAATTTTGTAACGCGTCTGGTGCTTTGAACCAGAAGACGCTGGTTCGAGTCCAGCTCGTGACTGAAATTTTTATCCACTGTAAAAAATAAAAAAAATATTATAAATTTCTTTTCTTTGAATTTGAAAAGAACTTCTTTTCTTTGAATTTCTAGGCTAAAACCACAGCGGCAAGACTCTGAAAGCGACTCGCAGTCTGACGACGACACGGAGTTACTACCGGAGTACAGTAAGCACGCGGTGAAGTGTGCTCTGTTCGTGAGCGGCTTGCACAACATGGCGCTGCTTGCGTTGCTTGACACGGAGGCTGCCAACGATGCTGATACAATCAATGCCTTAGTGAGTTTCATCTCTCTAGTAGAATAAGTTCTAGGGCTGTTTGGGGGTAGATAACACTTTCATTACACACTGGACTACCTAATCTACCCGATGGTGTGCGGGTTCTTGATTTATGCATTACATGTAATCTATACAAGTATACATATGTACAAAGCTGAAGTGTTTGTTTTTTTGTTTAGTTAAACGTGCTAATCTCAGGAGCTACTAGTCGAATTTGAAAAAATCTTTATGTGTTGGATAACCCATTTATCTAGGAAAGCTATAGCGTGCTGCTCTGGGGCGGACCCACCCTACGCCCCTTTTCCTGTGTTGAGCTTGAGCAACTCACTGTCCTCTGTGTCTACAGTCCTCCAGATAGGGATAATAATTTATTAGAAACTGTAATGGAAAATGTATTGAAGCGTTTGTTTACTAGTAGAAAACATGTTGTGGTGTGTGGGGATTTTAATGTTGACATACTTGTGCAGTCTTCGAAATGTATCAGATTTATAAATTTGTTTAAGTCTTACCTTTGTTTAAGTCTTTAGTTTAGAATTACCTCACATTCTAAAAAAAATATAGATAATATATTCTGCAACTGTGCAACAACAACAAGGGAGATACTAAGTAACTTTCCATCAGATCATCTTGGTCAGAAAGCAGCGTTTCCTATTAATGTCACTTGCAAAGGAAATAAAATTGTATGTAGGCCAATGAGTGCATATCGACTTAAACAATTTAATGTTAATGTTTCAGCAAAAGTCACTAATATTAATTTTAATCAGGAATATCCAAACGGCTTATATAACTCCTTATTTAATACAATTAAAGATGAGCAACAATATATTACAATTATTACAAATTATAAACAGCAATATATTTAAATCGAAAACATTTTATTAAAACAAAAACCTGCAATTTTGTGAGTGGGCAACTACAGGTATTTACAAAAGTAGGGCTAAGTTTTACGAACTATATGGTATGAAGCAATTTAATTTTGATCCTGCTTTTATTCAATATGTAAAAAAAATATTCCAAGACCTTCAAAAAGACATGTGCTGCTGCCAAGTCGTTACATATCAGTAATAAGATTAAAGATTCAAAAAATAAGGTAAAAATGACTCGGAATGTAATCAATACTGAAACCGGTCGATTACTACCCCGTGATAATAACTTTGAGTTAATTATAAATAACAAGGTGATTAATAATAAATTAGATGTAGCCCAAACATTTAACAACTATTTTATAGACATACCCGCGAAAACAACTAGCTCCTTAAATTCTTGTCCAATCAAAGCTCAACGCATGCTTGGGGGCAGCGTAGATCGGTGCAATGTCTTTAAATGTGTTAACTCCTACGATATCATTAAAGTATTCAAGTCGCTTAACTCAAAAAAGACAGCTGACTTGTGGGGTATTTCTGTGAAATTGATACAGTCTATTATTGTTAATTTATCTCCACATCTAGCTGAAATATTTAATAAATGTATCGATATAGTGTTTCCGGATTTAATGAAACACAGCAAGGTAATACCTCTATTTAAGTCTGGATCCAAAACCGACCCTGGTAATTTCAGACCTATTTCAATATTACCTGCCATTAGCTAAATTTTTGAAAAAACTATAGTGCAACAACTACAAGCTCATTTTAATTCAAATATGCTACTACATAAAGAGCAGTGTGGGTTCACAAGGGGTCGTTCTACCATTCATGCAGGTGTCATATATATGACGCCTGGGAGAATAGACAAGATCCTATTGGTGTATTCTGCGATCTCTCCAAAGCATTTGATTGCTTTGAACATAAAACACCATTGCGAAAAATTTTATGCCATTTTTTATAACTCTCCTTTAATCAATTTAATAATATTGAGTTATGTCAATATCAATTTACGACCACTTTTAAATTTCCCTCATGAACATTAGATAAGCGCCTGGTAAAAATGTTGTGGCAAAGTATATCGGAACCGTTAAAGCTACATGTTCGTCAAATTGCGGTAAAATATAAAATAAATAGTAAAGGTTCAAACATACATACTGTAATTTATTACTTTTGCAATAATGAACAACATTTAACATTTATTTTACAGAATTTAATATAAAATTCATATCTATATTAATAAGGAAATTGCCTACGACATTAAGTTCGTCTGTGTACAGGACTGTGCAGAAAGTTTGTATTTTAGTTTTAAAAGACGATGGCAGAATCTTACCTAGAAAGGGTTTAAGAGTTTAAAAATATGGCATACCATAAGTTCATTTATTATACTTTCTACTTTTTTTAAACATATTTTCATGGTCTGTAAAAGTCCAAATATTATAATTATTTTGCCTAAACTACTTTTTAGTTTTATTTTTGTAATTATTTTATGGCCTGGTTACTTCGACCTTTTAGCTAAATCTTAAAATAATAAAGCTGAAGTATTTGTTTTTTATGGATGAAAATCGGTGTGATACCTTATGAAGGAGTAAGGTGTACCGAAGACAGAACGAACGTTTCGCGCAATGCTGTATTGACGAGAAAGTGAGTTATGGTGGAGGATCATGGACAGTCTGGGGAGGAATCTCTATGGAAGGCAAAACTGAGCTAGAGGTAGTGACGGTACCACGACTGCTGCCCCTAGATGGCAATAGATACATTCGCCAATGTTTAGAGAACCACGTGATGCCATATGCTGGATTTATTGGCCAAGATTTCGTTTTAATGCATGATAATGCAAGGGCCCATACTGCGGGAATCGTCAGGGAGTACTTAAATGACATTGGTATCACTGTTATGAGATGGCCAGCGCGAAGTCCTGATATGAATCCTATAGAGCATCTATGGGATGAGCTGAAGAGGCGTGTTTGAGCTCATCATCCTGCCCCGCAAACCATGCAGGAGCTCAAAAATGTAATTTTGGAAGATTGGGAGGACATTCCTCAACATGTCATAACGTCATTGATTAATTCTATGCCAAACCGTATGAGAGCTGTCATAAATGCACTGGGAGGCAATACAAGTTACTAAATAAACATTTCTTTTCATGTAAAACATGTCTTTATTTAAAAATCGATTAGATTTTTTTCCTTGAAAAAAACCAAATATGGACTTGTTTCAACGTAACTCGACTTTTTTAATAAACTGTAGAACAGTGGCACTCTAAATGAATGATGAGTATACCAGCTAAAAACTGAATCTGCATCAAAACATTTTCCTTCTACATACATCTTTTATAAGTTACAGTACTCCAAACCAAAAAAAAAACAAGGTGGCTCGATTTAGGTGTCCAGGAGTGTATTATTAAATTGATTAAAGGAGAGTTATAAAAAATGGCATACAATTTTTTGGTGTCGTAAATGAATTTCAAAAGCCTTCAGTAACAGAATTATCGCGAGCGGCCCGCTGGGGAGCATGCTGTACAGCGGGTCAATATTAATTTAAGATTTACTATGAATCTATTGATATACATTTTTTTTATTGAGTATACAATAATATATATTGTATACTCAATAAAAGACAAGCACAAATGAAATTGAGCAATAATAATTCTAGATAATGGGATCTAGAATTATTATTGCTCAATTTCATTGTCTTACCGTTAACCAGACGCTTGTGCTTAAGCGTTGAAATTTCTAAGTGGTCGTAAATTGGTTTACATGAACTAAATATCAAATTGACTGTAGTAGATTTGTTAAATATATATCATACAATTTTATAGTGTCGTATACAAATTTAAAAAGCCTCAAGAAGCAGAAATATCCTGGTGGTCCGCTGTGGAGCATACTCCCTAGCGGGCCCACTTGATTTCTTCTTCTTGATTTCTCACTATTGATATACCTATTTTTTTATTGACTACAAGTATATAGCTATTATATACAATTTTTGGGTACTTATTAAATTTATACAGCGTAGGGTGGGTCCGCCCCAGAGCAGCACGCAAGCTATAGGCTATATATCATCACGCTACAGCCCTGGAGAGCGGAGCAGTAATCATAAGTCTAAAAATCGGGCAATTTTTAATACATTGTAGAATTTATAATAGACGGGATTAAATAGGTGCGACGAGTAGTCCGAACGGGCGAGTTAGAATATAATAAAACTTTATTTGTACACCAAATTATAGCTAAATTACTTACAAATATACCTATGAGATTATATAAATACTGTTTTTCTGTCATAATGTCACAGACTAGTGTTGTGATGATAGTCAATATCAAAGTGACCACTCTGGTGTGCCTTCCTCTAATTCTCTTGTCATACTTGTACTTCTCCATTGTACAGTGGGAGACATCACTGAACGCGCTCGGACCCATAGAACAGAAGTGCATGGAGCCCCTAGCATCGGACGCTGACGCTACAGATTACAGCTACCTGACCCTGGACCCCGACTGGGGCACGGTGCGAAAGGGTGGACCCTGGGCTGCGCTCGATATCGCCACCATGGGCCTCATACACAACGAGTTTAGTGGGGATCCAGAACTTTCAGAGTTTATTTTAAGGTTAGTATGTAGTCTGATTATCGCTACTAAACTAGGTGTTCACTTTTTGATTACAGCGATAGATTAGTAATAAGTTAAACCTTTAGTAGAGTAGGAGTAAAATAGAGTAGTAATAAGTTGAACCTTTCGCATACACAATGAGCAGTTTTCAAAATGACCACTGGCCAATGTCCTTTTTGGCGGTTTGAAATTTTTCAGCAGGTATATATATCATATATAGCAGGTATATACAGCAGTATATAGCATCTCCAGTGTTACAAACGTCTAGCCACTGGTGCAACTTGATGTTTGAACGAACGTTGCGTCGCAGCTTTTCAGTGCCGAAAATTTATTCTAAATGGAAATCTCGAAACGCATTGACCTCAAAATGGCTGCGCATCTTCCTCTGCCACGTGCGATGTGTTAGTAAATTCTTTAAAGCTCCATTCAATGGTGAAATCTAATTTTGAGATATTATGTAGCTCCAACGCTATTTTAAATGGCGTCTGACTTATTTAAAATTGCCTTCATAATAATGACCATATACTTGATTCCTGCACGCGTTTTTGACAGACAAAACAGACGGACAACAAAATAATCCTATAAGGGTTTTATTAAAAAAAAAATGTTTTAGCGTAACTGTAGTTTGGTTTCCCGTTGCATTCCTAGATTTTTAGCGCCATCTAGCCCAAATTAACTAAATGTAAGCTTGTGCTATGAAATCTAGAAAACTGATAAACATACTCATACGTTTCTAAATGCATACATATTATAGGAAATAGCCAAACTCCGAAATAAACGTACCAAAAATATTTGTTTTGACCAGCGACCATAGAGGCAGTCAAGTTACTAACATGGCGCGTAACCGGAAAGCGACAATTTTTTTTACAGCTATTATATTTCTCTCATCGTTGATAAAGAAGTTTCACTTCAAAAATACAAAAAAAGTAAAAATAAATTGTAATTTTTTTTTATGATGTTAGCTGTCTAGCCCTAGCAGGTTGCTCAGTATCACTTCCCTCCCCTCTGCAGGAGCGAGGAGAGCGTGGTGGTGGGAGCCGCGGTGGGCGGCGCCCAACTCTACTACCAGGAAGGCTGCCCCCGCCCCGCCGGCCCCCCGCCCCCCTCCGACGCGCTGGCACTCGCCCCACTGAGGGCACGCCGCCGTCTACAACGTGACCACGCTACCTTACTGCTTTAGGTTCACACACCCTACCAGCTGGGTAAAGGTAGTTCTCGTCCCCGCTTCTTTCAATCTGAGGTGTCGCGAGTGTGAACAGTGTGCCTAGTGCGAGATTTAGCGGGCGCCTTGAAGCGTGTTTACGTGAATTTGTATTGAATCGCGTTACATCTAGAATATACGCTGTCTAGATTCTAAAAAATTCGCGTTAACGCACTGCTAGTCGTATCGTCTAGTATCATCTAGGCAAGAGTGCTCACATCAGGTGAGATTGTGGTAAACAGACCTATATTTAAAAAAAAAATTGGACGGCGCCCCGTTGCTGTTCATGTGGCAACACGTTACAAAGTATTGTTTTTTTTTTTTGAGACGTTTTGACAGTATTTTGATAATGTTACCAGCATTTAAAAATAGTAGTTCCATTTCGGAACGTTATCGCCAAGATGTTAACTAAACTTACCCTTTTTAAGAAAAAAGGTCAGAAATACCGTATTGAGAAAATTTGCCAACCGCCGTGTAGCCAACTTATTTTGAAAATATTTATGATCCGCAGATGTCTCTAGTATCTGTGAGTATTGCTTACAAACTTTTCGACGTAACACATGTTGAGAAAATCAATTATATTTCATGGCTAATCATCCAACTACCATTAAAGTTTGACTCAGGCTAAAAATGTCAGCAGATCTCTTTATCATCCTCGCAGATTATAATTTTATATTACAAAAAAGAATAAACAAATAAGAATTTACGAAATAAACTCGAGTATTTCAATTTTATTACCAACCCTCGAGGCGAGATTTAGGACGTAGCAAAAATAGTAGATTAGTAGCCAAGGGCTGTAAGGCATCAATTGCAGCCCGAGATATTTCCTCGCTGCGCTCGTGCGCCTATAGTTCGAGGGTGCAATTGATGCTTACACCCGAGCTAACTACTCTGCTTTACATCTCGATTGTGAGGTAAGTAAAAAATCCCAAAAACAAACAATATTTAAAGTAAAAGTTTTCTATTCCCGCCTTTTTTTTTTTTAATTTTTTTTTTCAATTACGAAATTGAGCTTCGCCGTTCGATATTTAAAATTGATGAGTATTATACTCATACGAAGACAAGGCTGAATAGCGACGCGACCTTTTTTTGTCGTTGGGCTAAATGATGTCTATTGCCAGTATGATGGTTAGATGTACGCGAACTTTTTAAAAGAGTAAAGTTTTTTTTAATTACTTACCGCCCTAGGGCTTTTCTAGCTACATTATTACCCTAGAGCGCTAATTTGTCACCTACAAGCCCCATTTAGGGGTAATAAGGACCTACTTACCGAATATGAGAGATGTAAAGAAATTTTATTTAACTTGTTAACATATAGTTAACAAAAACGATGTAAAAGTCAAGTAGATTAATTACTTTCTTTGTTCAAATTACAAATAAACGTTTAACTATGATAAACAAGCAATGATAAAACGATTTCAGGATTAATTACATATCAATTTCAGCGAAATGCTTTCAATTTCAGTTAATAATTGACAATACACATTCCAATGTTATTTTATTAACTTTATAGTGAGAGCGAGATATGTAATTATAATACTAAATAATTATTACCTTGATGCCCAATATTTGTATGATTTAACAAGATATTTTGTAGTATTATCATGTGACTCAGGGCTGAATATTAAATTCTACATTTTCATCAGAAAGCTTCCATTAATTAAAACCATCTTAAAAATTGTCACGTAGTGCACTGGTAAAAATAATCATCAGTACGTAAGCATGTCTTTCAGGAGTTTGAAAATGAATTTACATTGAACCCGTTATATAAATTGCGCTGATTTTGCAAATTGTAATGCAAATTTCAGTAAAAAATACTTTTCCCCAGAACATGGTGCAATGAGCCTAGTTCTATCGAGCCAGACCCAAATTATCAGCTGCTACCCAAATTATCCTGCATACACATACATATGGTGGATGGTAGTACTCGCGGGTCTTTTCAACATGGAGGCTCCGTATTAATTAATCTTAAAAGGAAGGAAATCACCGACAAATAAGCATTATAAGAAAGTATTACATCCCAAACCCTGAAATTCTTTAAGGATTATTGATTCCCCAACGGTTCGGTGTATCAATGCAGCCCGCATTCTGATCTAATCCCGTGGAAATATTTACATTATGGACTGTTATGGGACAGTAAACAAATAATGCTCCTTTGGTAACTCCCTCAGTTTGACTCCTGTCTCTCGAGACATCATTTAGCGGGCATTACAGTCCAATGTTCCCCGAATATCGACATAATCCATTTTGATTCAATTTTGGACCGCGGTTAGTAACACGAAATCCTCAATTACTATTGGGGAAGGGGGCTATACTGGGGGCTCCGTCTCACTCTCGTCCCTGTCCGCTTCTATTTGAGCTCAAGTCAAGCAATATACTGGCACTGAAAACATATCTAGTACCGCTTCGCCAAATGGTTGAAAGGGTAGATCTACAAAACCATCATTATGTCTGTCCTGTATGGGTGCGAAACAGTGAGTGTTTGGATGACATGTTGCAAAACTGAATATGCTGCGATGAAAGAAATATCAGTTTCCGTGGCGGGCATTATGTCCGTGTTACAGACAAACTACAAAAAGGTACGGCTACATTGTCTTTAGTATCTGTCTGTAGAGTATGACATGCTTGTAATTTGCCTCATTACAGGGAATACTGAAGAACTTGCAAGTAGGCATGAAAGCAGATCCTGGGCTCTTAACTAAGGATGCTCGGATGTCATAATTCATCTCACGGAATGTTTTTTTATTCTATGCTGTTCAATAATTCTACAGTTTATGGTTTATGTTAGCAGCTCCCGAGTAGTTACTCTGGTTTAGAATATATATCTTGATACATACCTTTTAGACATATAGCAGTAGTGTAGTCAGGTTGCAGATTTAATCTAAATTCAAGCTCATCCAATTCTTGCCACTAGTTTATAAGTTTTTCAGCCCAACGTAGTTTAGTGATTTGTAATGCTAAGACTGTTTTGCCAAATGTGTACACGCATCCAATCATTAGCAATAGGCATTGCTACTGATTGAACACGTGGATCTTCGACATGAAATATATTTAAACTATCGCGTTTCTTACTACAAGTCGGTTATGTTGAATAGCTTTTTTGTTGCCCGACTTTAACCAGGATCTATTTAGTCGAAACGTCTGGGAGGTTGGTAACAAAAAAAGTAGGCAACAAAATCGCATTTAGTAAAAATAAATATAGGTACTTACTTAGTCTTGATCTCTATATGGCCCTATCAAATAACTAAGATACAGACCACATAAAACATATAGACAGAAAATCCCTGACTGCGGGCAAATTGTGCAATTCCATTTTACAATACGTGCAATATTTTTAAAATTCTGGAAATGAAGTCGAGATTATCTGTACTTAAGGTACCGAGTCTAGGCGATGAAAATTCTGACTGGAAACCAATATTTTAATTAATTATTAATTTGTTGTTTATTTCAAATATGTAATTTAGTATTTTTATTAGCTCTTTTATACTTGTTTTATATCTTAAGTGTGCAATTATTTTCGGCAGTATTACATATACGCATTTCAAGTAGGTTTGTAGTTATTTCGTATAAAATACGAAATCCACTGCATTTATTAACGCTCACTTAAGGAAATTTTAGAATATTTTGTTGTCGTGATACTATATAAATAGACATCTATTATAATTCTATAGAGGCTTTTAATGTGTTCCGATTTTTATTCTTACTATATAAAAGGTGCAATAACGTCAGATTCGGATATTATTTTGTCTACTCTCCTTCGGGTTCGAAAAAGACGTACATTAGCACTTTTAAATTTTTGAGAACTGTAATACCGGGAATCTTTTAAATTATAATAATATGCAACGCGTGCAAGCTCATAATAAATAGCTATTTTTGTCGCACACATTCCATAGCTTTAAGAAACCCAATTCCGCCATAATTAAACGCGTCCAGTGCAAATTTAATGCTATTTTAATGGTCACCTGTTGGTTAGTAACTTGTTTTTAATGTTATTGGAATATTTTATTATGTTCTAGATGTTATTGTAGACGCCATAATAGGAGTGCCAATACGACACAATCATGTGGTTATATGTATTAAGAATAATAATTATATATAACTAAGAATTTTAATAAAAATCTGATAGTAAGAAACTTGTTATTTCTATATTTCTATATTTCTAAATACCCGCTACTCTTCTACATTGTTTAAAACAATATGCACATAAAATGTCTGACTAATGATTTAGACTGCACAAACAAATTAAAGTTGTGACTATTCTATTACCCAAAAAACTACAGACTACACAATACATATTTATATAAATGAATATACATAAATAACAGAAGTGTATACTAACATACAATAGTTCTAGAAACATATAATAATAAAACTAGCATCCTCGTTAAAAATGAATATTCAGTTTGCTAAAAATATGTGGCTTCTTTATTTAAATCGTCCATTACTTGATTCATATCCCAATATAAGACTACCCACTTATTAATTGCAAAATTTTTTTGCAACAAATCAAATAACTACGGCAAATATAATGATTGGGGAGCATTATATGTATTTGAATTGTTTACAGTCATGTATTAATAATGCGGTCCATTTTAGATTGTAAGTGAAAATTTGGTGATAATGTACCCACAAACTAATTATGGCAGACACGCTAAAAAATAAAAAATATATAAAATTCGGGTCGAACCTCCAGCGCTTACAAGTATACACACACTTCATCGGAATGACAATGAGACTTGCTGACCTATCTACAAAATGGGACAAATTGTCGTAAGGATCTAGCTCAGAATGTGCACAGTCTCGTATATGAAGACTTTTCAAAATGTTGCAAAAAGAGTGGTGTTGCTAACCAAATTATGTTTTGTCATGCTTTTTGTGATTTTTATCAAATATTTAATTTTATTTCATATTTTCAAAAAAACATCTGCGAAATTCATTTTGAAAAGTTCAGCAAATAAGAAAGAACCATTCTTTGTAACATTCTATGCCGGAGCTTTATAATCACGGATTACTTTTTTTTTACTTGGATTTTTAATGAAGAATAAAAATGGCAGTTCCAAGAAAAAAAAGTGATGAAATTAGATGCCCATTTTTTTGGCTTCGCTTTCTGCATAGTATTTTATTGTCATGTGTTAGTCACTCCTCAATCATTATATTATATTGATTTATCGCTAATAAATTTTGCCGTTAACGTAGTAAAGAAAGGAAGAGGAAGACGGAAAGAGTAAGGTGGGACGAGAACCAACGCGAATGAAGAGAGCCACAGTGACGTTACAAACTATTATTTATTTAATCTGTCACAACACAAAAGGTACGGTAATCGTGAGGATGCCAGACTGCATACATCCGAATACATAATAATACATAAACTAGCAACTCGAGAAATGCAATCGATCACGTCGCCACAACTCTACACAACAACGCTCAAGTCAGAAGATAAAGAATATGATCAGTGCGCGCGACTTCCCTCTTGGTGTCTTCCGACTTGTTTGTCTTGCTACTTACAGAGGCTAGCTCGATCATATTCTTTGCGCTTCGACATGCCGCCGTGCCGGCCCGGACCCGGCGATCGCCATTTTGGAAAGGACTTTTCAATCAAACATTTTCAACACTTCAAGATAGATAGTTTCAAGGAACTTCATCCTTTACTTCTTTTTTCAATACCTTTTCAAACAAACAAAATCAATATTAGACTTAGTGTTAATTCTTTATTAGAACTATTTTTTACACCCTAGAGGCAACTATGCCCGCGGGAGGTTACAGCTAACTTATATCTAAGTAGACCCTCGTCACATTACAATAAACACAAAGAGCTTCTCTGGACGCGTGCATTGCTGCCGCGCGGTCACAACATTGTATACAAAATAACAACTCGTCGAACGATTCGACCGGCTAGTACAGTACAGTGCAGTACACATAAATGCATAGGATATCGGCTGACAATGTTTGGGGGAGTGCTGATGTGTCAAAATGCTATGCTATGCCTGAAGTTGAGCTCAGCCTGGCGAACTTACTAATAACGACCTGCAAAGTCAAAGAGGGGCGTAACTATATGTTATATGGAGACACGTGGTGATTGGCTAATGAGGTGAGAACACAGCTATACAAGAATTCACACCCAAAATATCATTATAATATATCTACAAGTGATATCTAATCTCTTATTTGCTTTGTGCAATTGAGATACTTGAATCTGGACTGTGTATCTCACTATCAAATAAAAAATCACAATGATCTGAAATTATATTAAACAGGTAAGCATGAAAGCCCTTTGGTATATTTCTCAAAGGCATGAGGGTAGTTTCCTAAGGCAAAAATTGAAACTCAAGCGTTTCATGAGTATCATATTTTATCACAATACGACCCATGGGATATCTTTTTTTTATTTCAAGAAGACTTGTGGAAAGGTTATTATAAAACATAGATCTAAAGTGACTTTATAAGCAAATAAGAGATATATCATAGAAACAAGTATAACCTAGAGTAAATTACAGCTGTTTTGGTGTGAATAAATGATAGACAAAATGGTGATAACAATGAGGAACTTATGAACTATACATCGAAACACACCATTTCTGAAAGGATTAGCGACATACTGATGGCGTCAACTTTTTTGGTAAGTTATTTCACATGTTATGTGCGAGTGACAGAGCAAAGTCAATACTGACAGCAGCTCCTGTGTGATTGAGATGGGGAAGATGATTTTACACAAAGGACAGGGTTTTATTTATTATTTTCTGTAATTACTCCTGCATCATGAACAAACTTTCCATTTTAAACAACTGGTGGAGCAAACTTTTATAGGCTAAAAGTGACCCCGATAGCAATGCTTGTTTACCACTCCAGTGACATGAAAAAAAGCAAGCCTGTGTGTGCGAGCGTAATATGTGACATCTCAGCTTGGTTGTTACAAATTCATCTTAAATTACGAAAAAGTGTGTCCTGAAATATTTATTATTCAATAATTATTATTTAAATTCAAAAATTTTACTGGGTCTAAACAAGTTTCACTTAAAATCTCATTAAAAATGTATAGTGCAGTACAACTCCCGGGTCTCCTTCCATCAAACTCTTGTCACAAAATGATTACTATACATTGCAAACTTGTTACACATTAAACACAGTAATTTCAATATCGGACTCATCCGCATTTCAGTTTTGACACCAAGTTTGTTTTGATGTTGTTTCTAGATTTATTTTAACAATAAAGGTGAATGAATAAACTCAATAATTCCAAAGTGACAGTAGCGTCTGCATACAGCAAATATACTTCTGTCACATTTTTTTGTAATATTTCTTAGAGTAGTTAATTCAAGTTCAACAATAACAAAATCTTGCTTGCAAACACTGGTAGATGCAGGTTAGAGTGCTGGAGGAACAAATGGAGGGAGTCTTTATAGGGTGTTTGGTGGGTAGCCTGAAGTGAGAAGTATTTTTGGTATGCAAGCGTGAGTCAACTGCTGTCATTTATGATACTAAAATGATATTGAGAGGGTCTGTTTATAAAATCATTAGTTTCAAAGTCAAGGATACATACACAAAAGTGAGAAGTGTTGGAATGCAGATTTATTAAATCCGTAGTAGCTGGAATGTAGACTTGGGGTTCTTTTCACTGATACTAATGGATGGCTGCAGTGCAGAATTGTGTATTTCACAAAATCAATAACTCTAAAAATGAAAATTTGATTTTGAGCAGTTCTAAAAATGACCATTTCTAAAGAAAATCCGAAATTAGCATTTGTAACATCTTTAATGTCCATTTTTTGCGAAATGTTTATTTTGTGAGGTACTTTTCAAAAAATGCGTACTAAACAGTGTATTTTTGCATATTCTGCACCATAACCGGACATGGATGTAGTACCAAGCCTACTAAGGATTATTTGAGAGGGTGGTGGTGTGAGAGGGTGGTGGTGTGAGAGGGTGATGGTGGTGGTGTCAGCGGGTATACTCACGCGGCGAGTAGGAGCGTTCGCGCTCGTAGCGGCGGCGGCGGTAGTGCGGCGAGGGCGAGCGGTGGCGGTAGCCGCGGTGGTAGTAGTCGCGCTCGCGGTACCCGCCGCCTCCGCCGCCGCGGTAGTAGTAGTCGCTGCAACAACGCACACGCTTTAACATCTTCTCTCCGACTTTGATGTATTACTAGGGGGGTGTCTTGTTGAGGACGCCGGCACCGCCGAGCGAATGATCCGACCGCATGTTTTACCGCCCACTTCGCTCAATACAGGTACTATTGAGCGAAGTGGGTGGAACCATCTGCGTGCGGTGCGCCAAAAGCTTTCACTTTAAAAATTTGTATAACTTTTTTTTTATGTTAGCTGTCTAACCCTAGCAGGTTACTCAGTATCATATGCAGTTTAGGTATTTTTTTTTGGGACTAATCCCACCCACATTCCCATTACTGTGACTCTTGTAAACCAGGATCTAAAGCAATGACCAAAACACCAGAAAAGTTACACCGAGCTCGATCTCGGTTATGTCCCAGGAGAAGTTAGCATGTCTTAAAATCCGCAACGAAATTAATCAGAAGATAATGTGAGGAAGTAAGAAAAGAACGTAATGCCTCTTCCCTCCTTTGCAAAGCAGGAGAACTGGAAAGCAACTAGGTGTAAATCCTATAGAATAGGGAAGCACCACGGTAATAGTATATTACGGGTCCTATGTGAGCTATGTTTGATTCCAGTAATATGTATGGCAGAAACGTTTAAAAGCACGAAAATTCACCCTCGATGCCACGAAATCCGCATAGTAAACTACTCCCGACGTTACTTGTAAACAATTAAGCATATTATATCGCTCATTTTGCCAAATGCTACACTCCCAAAGTATATGATGGGCGGTCTGATCATATTTGGCGTCTCTCAGTTTAGGTATATTCGGGCAGCGCACCGCTCGGAGCGGCTAATGGCAGCGGGCTGCCGCTCGGCTCGCACGACAAACGCGCTCTAAATAAATCAACTAGGTACTAAAACTTCTCAAGTGACTACCCCGCGCGAACTTCGCAGCTCTTAATAAAACTCTGGCGCGCAAGCAAAACTCAACGTTCGCGGGCAGTTATAAGTTTCAATTTTGCTTGCAGGCGGCGAGTCTAGGTATGTTTTCACAATTAAAACTAAATTTTGTTAGGGAGTGAAACTTCTGTACGTAGTACTATTACTTATTCTGTGGTATTACCCAGTTACAAATATGGTCCTGCCAGCTGGGGGCCCTGGATAACTCCTCGGAAAAATATCCCATAACAGAGGGCCTAATATAGTGTATTCCCTATTTGGTACCGAATCGTACCTGAATTTGGATGCTGAGGTATATCCTGGTAGATTATTAGATTTTATAATGCAGAAAATTAAATAGTAGATTTAATTTTTAATAAAGTGGAAAAAGACAATTCGATTCGAGACAGGGATTGAACCTGTGACCTTTGCCTAACCAGGGCAATGTTCTAGCCACCTGAACTACCCGAACCGTATCGAATCAAGTTGAAATTCTCCACCATATTTATATTGTCATTTTAAGAGTATGACCAGAGCCATCTATCGAGCTAATGAACAACTCGATACCAATGAACAGTGTTACAACTATTTTTAAACATTGATGAAAAACGAATTGTCTTTTTCCACTTTATTAAAAATTTATGAGAAATTTAGCAAATAATTGCTTTAAAAATTTTTCAATAGCATATATAATTTTCTGCATTATAAAAAGTGCAGCCGTTAGACCTCCAAACTAACTAAAACAATACGATCCTGCTGGCTGGAGGCCCTGAGTAACTCCTTGGAAAGATATCCCATAACAGAGGGCCCAAAATAGTATATACCTCAGTTGCTTCCCTTCCTGGATTTGAATCCTGGGGTCCACATATATTTGATTTTGGTTTGGATCTTAATTTTCGGCATTATTAGGAGTGCTGACGCCTAGACCGCCCAATTGAATAAACAAATACGGTTACTAACTGGGGGTCATGGATAACTTCTGGGAAAGGTAACACAAGGCCGAATGTAAAATTAAAACCATTCTCTCTCATCAAACACTGGCTGGATGTTTTAGCAATGGCACAATATAAATCTAAATCGAAAACAACGACAATATTTATGTATTAATTATCACCTAGGTGACACTAACGAAAAACAGTTATTCGGTAACTAAATATAATAATTAAATGGCTAGGTCGATTTTGATTATTCACGCTTACAAAGATATGTGCCTCACTTTAATCATAGTACAAAAACATTAAATACTCACTCTCTATCGCGTCCTCCTCCTCGCCTGTCGTATCCATTGTCACCTCTGCTGACACTGTTTGAAAATAAAAAACGAAATTAATTAATTTCAGCACATAATAGAGGACTATCCCAATAAATGTATTATTGTATTGTACAAACAGGCCTTTAGTAAATCGCCTAAATCTTTAGTCGACTCACTCTAAATCTGCTAAGTTTATTCTACCAACACATAGGCGTCACTCACAATTTGTAATTAGTGGGTGAATTTCTAATGTTGGAAAAATTATGCATTAATTTCAATTTGCATCTTTTTTTTTATTGGAAGGTGTGATAGTAAATTGCCACACTAATGTGCTAATTGGTAAATTTAAAACCAAAATGATAATAAATGTTGTGGGACATTTTTTGACACACCGTGGTCCAGCCCTATGTAAGCTAATATGAGCTTGTGTTATGGGATCTAGACGACTGTTAAACATACTTATATATTTCTAAATACATACATACTATACAAAGGAAACACCCAAACTGCAAAACAAACATTTGTGGATCACACAAATATTATTTCCGACCCGGGATCACACCCAGGACCTCAGTTGTGGCAGTCGTATACACTACCGCTGAGCCACCAAGGTAGTCAATGCCTGCTCTTTAAAGATCTACTGATTCATAGGAACAGCAGTATTCTATACGACTACCATGGAAGGATAAAACCTGTTGCTAAAACTCTACATGATTGTGTTTCATCAGTATAAGTCTGGTGATTGTACTAAATTATGCAAAAAGTTTTCACTTTGGCATTTACATTTTGGCTTTTACGGATTTGAAACGAAATTTTGAACACAAGGAACCCTGGCTGTTCAATAAAAATAGAAGGCCGAAAAATATGTCCTAATTTTAATAAGAATTATCTCATAATTTGCGATATAAAAAAATATTAATATATACTTACGTAGGTTTGCCCATATAAATGCCGGGTGTGGGTGTGTGCGCTCGCTGTGTAATGGAGAAGTCCACGCGAATCCGACGTCCATCAATCTCCATGCCGGTACACTCGTTCTTCGCAACCTTAGCGTCTTCTTGATTCTCAAAGTATACGAAGCAGAAACCTCGGGACCGCCCAGTCTGATAATAAAGGTACGTACGTATGTTTAATGTCATGCTCGTGAGAGGCAGCAAAGAGGGAGCGAGATAGCTTTCTCCCTCCCGAGTTCCGCAGTCTTATAATATCCTCTTCTTCGTTTCCACCCCAGGAAGGAACACCACAGAGGACGTAGGGTGGATTCATCGTCTTTCGTACAGAAACAAAACCTAGACGGTGTCAGTGAGAGCTACAACCAGTCCCTATATTATTGGCTGTGGTCAATAACATAGTAAAAGCTAAAAAAAAAAACTTGTCAACAGTACATAGTGTGTCTGCTCGTGCCCATTTCAATATGCATAGAAGCTCTAAGCAATTACATAGGACAAAATGCAACTGATGAAATGTTCTCTACTGACCCCTTTGGGTTATAGGAGTGATTACATGTACGTATCCATATTATAAATTCCACCAACAAAACTTTAACACAAATGTTGAACTACAGTTCACGTTAAATTCAATGACCTCTACATGTGTTGGCTATTATTGTGAAATTTACGCGATAGAGGCGAACCATTGCGGTTTTAGGCCTATCTTTGGTTCTAATCTACAAGATTTTTATATAGCAGATTTAGAGTTTTAATATTGCAGGTTAAATTTAACTACCTACTTTAGTGACAATCACAGGAATTGGCAGGTAATATTACAATTTAATTGTGGGTAATTAGTATTAGTGATTAGTATTGGTACCTATGAGTAATATCTATGTATTTTTGGACTTTACATGTTGTTATTTTACACTATCTGTGGAGACTTATTAATGGCTTTGTATAGCTACTTTGTCTTGTATTGTCATATATTTAGCTGATGGTATTTCCAAAATTAAAAAGTCATTCCATCAACACCAAATTATAAACATCTGAATTATAGTTTCTACTACAGCGAGTGTTCTGAAGAGATCTTCAGCTTAAATTAACAATATAACCTCTCCTTTTCGATGCCGACGAACGCGTGCCAGGTAGAGGTGGCTCTCATAGTATATTTCACAATAACGATATCGCGAACGTCACGTTATAGTCATTAAATGCGAGAACGAGCGGTGGTGATCTTTTCTATTTATAAATAAAATAGAAAATTGTACAAGCTTACTTATGCGCATAAAACATCATTTATAATGAATCTTTGTGTGGTGTATGTTTATTGCGTTAGCGCAAACTGTTATCAGTAAACATTAAATTTAAAGTAATTTCATGTGTAGTTAAGCGTGTCGGTTTGGTTTTATACAGAGTATGTACATAATATGAAACTGGTATTCGTGGAGGTTAACAGGCTTATCTCATGTATACGGCGATTGTATAGTGGATCTATTGCAATGGCGAGTACCGCCAGTATTTTGATAGACTCCTACTAATATTACAAGTGTGAAGATGTATAAACCTAAACAAAGATTGAAATTCGGTATATAGATGGCTGAAACTGAAACACTATCTCGACATCATGTTCATGTGGGAAATAGGTACGGGAAAAAATCCCCACGAGCGTGGTGTCGCAGGCATTAGCCAGTGATATTTAAATGGCAGACGCCGTCTTGATTCTTACTTCAAGTTAGATCACACTTAGATGATTTAACCCCCAACCCATCAGCCCATTTCCTTAGTGTAAACATTAAGAATTTTGGCTTCTGCCAAATGTTTGATGCTGATTGACTGTAAGTAAAGCAAATTGGATGGCTTTATATCCATGTGAATTTTACAGTGAGCAGAACATTGAGACGACGACGTCTTATCGCAGTTTAAATTGGTTTATAGTAATTAAACATTAGAATTAATCGACTATGTGAAATTGTAAAATGTATATTGTATAATTTCCTATCTGACTACTCCGTCAGGGATACAGCGTGAAGATAGTTTCTTTTTTAAGTATAATAATTTGATTTTAATTTAATAGGTATTCGGTGTATATATAGTGCAACAAGTTTCACATTCTAGAAATTCAACTTTATGGGATTCAACATTCTGAGAAATCAACATTTTGGGAAGTGACTATTCAACATGATGATAGTTCAACTTTATAGGATTCAACATCAGGCGCGTGCGGTCAATAGAAGCAAATAAGCACTGCATACCCTAGCCCAATCCCAATACTACAAGTTGTATAAATAATTAATTCCCTATACAATGAAATATGTGCAATAGTGCCATCTATTGGTATTTAAGGGAACTAATTACCTAACACCTAGTAGTATGTATGGAGGTCAGTGCCTTCGTATTGCGTGCGACTACAGCGCTCGGATAAATGCAAAGCTGATGTTTGCTTTTAGTAATCATATTTTTATAGGGCAAATCATTTGCTAGTGTGAGAGTAACTTGTACAATTGTATGCGAAATTATGACTCGCAAAAAAAGCAGTGCCTCTGAGTATAAAGCGACATATTTAAGTAGTCAAAATAGAATAGTTGTTCCGAATATAGATCTATTTTTTAGGTAGTTTAATATGAATACGCCATTCGTAATTAAAATATTGTTTCAATACAAAGAGCTGTCGAGTGACTTTAGCGCCGTGTTTGATATCTAATTATTAACTAATTACTTAGTTTACTAGAATTACTGTGAATTATGGAAAATTATAGCTGTGAGATCTGTGCTGGTGATGTGTTTAAATAAATTAAAAACTCGTGTTTTCTCGACGTTGTCGTTTGATGAAAAATACAATATTATTGTCAGAGGACGTTCTGTTCGCGATTTGAATCTATTTAAAAAGAAAGGTAATAGCATACGATATTTTAATAAACAGTATTACGATAATTGTAACTGGCTAGCGGGCTGTGTACACACAAATAAATTATTTTGTTTTCCTTTTATATTATTTTCAAAACAGGATAAAAATTATGTTTGGTCTTTTATCGGGTATTTAGATTTAAAAAAAAATTACAAAGCGGCTGCTAAACACTATTTGTCGGAAAAAACATAGATTCTTGTTTAAAGTTCCAAATTTTTGGAAAAGGTAGAATGTAGTCTAGTTTGAATAGCCAGTTCAAATTAGACGTTGATAGGCACAACGCAAATGTTGATAGGAATAGAAATATTTTTAAACGATTGATGGACGTAGTTTGCTTTCTCGGTAAACAAGAAATAGCTTTTCGTGATCATGATGAACACGTTTCATCATAAAGATTACCTTTATTATATGATGAAGCGTGGTATTTGGAACTTGTAGATCTGTTAGCTAAATATGACGGTAATTTAGAAACTCATTTACAATCGACTTGTTGTCGAATAGAACTCAAAATGATTTGATTTCTAGCGTCGCGTCTGTAATATATAATGAGATAAAAAAAGAAATACTACAATCTGATTTTGTTGACGAAACTCCGAATGTCGTCAGCGGTCGCGAACAGTTAGTTCTTGTTTTAAGATATTTTCGCGACTCAGAAATAATAGATCGATGTAAGTTCTGATCGGAGAGCTGTCACGATTATTATCAACGTTTTAGAGGAATTTAATTGCCTAAATAAAGTAGTTGCTCAAACTTACGATAGGGCGTCAGTTTCATCTTCTGAGTTTAATGGAGTTCAAAGCATAATAAGACAAAATGCCCACTCGCGACGTATGTTTGGTGTTCAGCACATGTACCTAATCTTATTCTTTCTAAGTCTTTTGAAAGAGTTTCGGAAACCAAACGTTTTTTTAGAATTATTTTCAGTATTGTGAGTTAGTTATTTTAAAAATATTACAGTTAGCAGCGCCCGCGGTTTGTCTCACGTCGTTCCTGTTAACGTGGCTACATCAGGATAATAAGTAGATATGTTAATCCAGGTCTCTAGCTATCTACATACCAAGTTTCAATGCAATCCGTTGCTGTTTTTACACAACAAACATCCATCCATCCAAACTTTCACATTTATGTTTATCAATCACGCCTTATCCCCGAAGGCAGGCAGAGGCATATTATACACCCAATTTACACCGTATGTACTCCTGTGTCACGTAATAGGTGGTGAGCCCATTGCCGTGATGAAATAGAGAGTCGCAGGTTATGGCTACCTGCTGTTGAAATTATAAAGTCGCCCACAAGGCCTTCATATTTTTAATGCTTTAATGCTTCATACTTCATAATTTTAACAACGCTTTAAGATGCCTTCCAAAGCACGGAAACACTCGCAAATATAAATGACACAAAGTGCACACCCATCCGTGACCAGCCATAGCGAAAGTTACTTAACGCAGTGATCGTTTACAGAACACTGAGTCAGTGCTTCATTTCTCGCGGATTTCGGGTAGTTAGGGCATGCATACCCTATCCGAAATCCTTGTTTGTGCACGCCACTGTTCAACATTCTGGGAAATCAACTTGCTGAGAATGTAACTTCATGTGAATTCAACTCAATGGTAATAAAGGATATATCCGATCATAATTTACACTTTTTTGTCAATTTTAAAAACCTATGTAATCAAAAGAGCCTGTATCAACTCATCTGGTCATTGTGGTACTCTCAATATGAAATTACCATCTTTCTGTGTATGATATAAGAATTTAAACTATCATAGTCATTCACATAAGTAAAATATAGATTTCGGGATTATTTACCATGCACAGTTAGTTACTCCGTGATCATGGCGCTTGCAACAGTGCCGAAATATCGGGTGGTCGCGCGTGAAAGTGTACATGGTAAATATCCAGAAAATCTTTTTTTTTTGTGTCTTTTTTAAGTCATAAATATAGTACTATCAGACTTGTCCATGAATGTGTGTGTGTTGTTAACTGAAAACAATCACTTTTACAATACAAACGCCATGGATGTGATAATGTATACAAATGCTTACCTTTGCGTCTATGACCACTTGGACTTTGTCCACCGGACCATATTTAGAAAAAATGTGGTTTATCTGCTGTTCAGTGGTGTACAGACTAAGGCCAAACACGCCAAGACATCTCGAAGGTGTGGGGTTTTCCTGTCGACAATAGAAACACGCATTCTATTTGGTTGTCCACCAACTTAGACATTTGTATAGATAGAAAAATGTAAGAAATTCCGTGAGACGCTACAAAAACGTTATTATGGATCAATTTTTTGCTATCTTATACTTAAAGAAATAAACAAAGTTCTTTATTCATTTTGGTCACAAAGTATGTCTTATGAAAGTCATTAGAGATGATTCTACCTTTACATTTCCAGCACAAATTGCGATAGGCTAATAATGACTGTCCATTATGACAACTACAACAATTATTGAATCTGCAGAACCGAAAGAAGAATGCATAGATAACAAAGCCTGGCGATTTGTCGTCTTGACTATCTCGTCAAGGATAGTGTGAAGATAGTTAATTCAATAAAGTTGCCTTACACATGACAGGGACCTAGTTAACAAAGTGTCTGAATTCTGCGTCACCCAGCTGCCCTAAATTGTTGTGTAATAAGTCATGCCTCGATGTCCATCGAGGTAGGTAGAAGTACAAATTGGGCTTCCGATTGCTACGATCTTGTCAAAATATTGATATTAAAAAAAAATATTTAACGTTTTTATTTCGTCCACTGGCAATAACTATAGGAAAAGAATTTAAATGAAATTGATTACACAATATTGCCTGAATATTAAAAATTAATTTCTAAAACTTACAACAAAGATTCGCTGGAGTTGCGACATTGAAACTTAACACTAACATTTTCAGACATAGAGAAACAATATAACACAGGCTTATTGAGAAACTTTTATAAGCAGTAGTTCGGAGTGGTTCAGGTGTCAGATTTGTAACTGAAATTGTGTTATTGAACCTGTGGTAAGGTTTATGATAAGAAATATAGCAATTATTTATCAACCATAGTAACAAATACCTTTTGCCAAATTGAAGAAAATATTGTGACTGTTTGATTCATAACACACAAATCAAAATTTTAAAACAGGTTTCCAAGATTTGAATTTGATTATCATCTTATTTGAATTCATTTAAATAGATTTAAATACATTTCTTAAAAAAAAACACCATGGTTGTTAGGTGTCTTGCTCTTTCTTCTTTAATAGATGATTATTCTGTGGAGATCATTATCAATGATACTATTATGTCTGTTGATATGGCAATTTCACGCCATTAAAAAAATAGCATTCGACTTGAGAAACTAATTCAAAATAGTTATATATTTTTCTAAGGCAAAGGGTATTTATTTCTGTGGACTCATTATAGAAATCATTATAAAAATAGTAAGTCATACAATTGTCTCTCCAGTGCGGTGATTGACGCCGCGCCTTGATTCTGGCTGTAACAAGTATAAAATAAACACTGTGATGTCAGTTGATTTGACCTGAAACTTATAATCAATTTATCGGCACGCGTTTACAAGCGCGTGGTAACGCGCATTTTCGCAATAATCGGAAAGAAACCTCTTGATAAGAAATAAAACCAACAAGTTACATACTTAAAAATAAATTTTGGAAAATATTTTTCAAGAATCCTTGTTTAATTTTACTACTTGTCTAAATGCAGTGTATTTGCAGTCCAAATACACTGCCTAAAACTGCCATCTTGTTGCTAGCCAGAATATTATAATTTCTGTTACTGCTAAAGACAGTGCCCAGAAATGCTGGTCTGGTCAATGGTTGTCAGAATGGTGGAATACATATAACAGTACATACAGTCTGCAGAGAAAATAGCTCAATCTCAGCAGATAACTCAAGTCAACATACAATTTATCAAATCATAATGTCAAACAAAGTAGTGTTATGGTAGGCAGTGTATTCATGCTGTTATCATTTTTAAAACTGACATTATTGATATAAACCACTTAAGGAACGATTGCGAAGCACCTAAAACATCTTAATAATTATAAATTCATAAACACCAATGATTTAAGAGATTTAAAAAAAAAGTCACCTTCATTGCAGACTACTTAAAAGCTACATGTAATTAGCTTACTATGGCAAAAAATTAAGGGTTTTACAGAGCAAAGACAAAGTTTTAAGAACAGTAGCCATATTGTTTTTATAAACCAATTCGGTTTCATACAGGTAACTATTGTTTAAATTGTTCTGAGAATTTGAATCTTTAAACAGTCATGTATTAATGGAGTACTAGTACTACACTGTGTCTGACACTAACTGATTTTATTATTTTCTTGTGAGGAGGGTCTTGGTAATTTGAGCAATTACTTGACTGCTTGTTGGTCACAGGGACTAGAGAATTAAAAAAATTGTTCCACGATACATGAATGTACAAAGACAGGAGAGGATGGGTGGGCTCTTAAGCTCGTAAAAAACAAAAAATGGTATTCACATAAGCGTCGCTCCTCACCCTGTCACCCATATGACGGCGCCGGGAGGACATAGGGCTATGGGAGTGTGAGCGACGGTAAGAGCCGCGGGGTGAATACGAGCGGCTACGGCTGCGCGAGTACCGGGCGCTGCGGTAACCTCTGCGCGGGGAACCCGAGCGGGAACGGGACCTGTGGACAAACAAATTAAATGTTTTAAGATTTAAAACTGATATAGTTTCAATTAACACAGTCAACCCCTAATATAATGACGACAAAACATTCATATTTATTAGTAACAATAATATAATAACAATATTCATTCATAACAACTTCCAACCATTTTACTTGATCCAGTAAAATATATAAATAAGAACAATTTTAAAAAACATCATTTTAATCTATTATGGAAAATTTCTTCTGTATTTATGTACTCTTTTCTGAACTCGTACTTACATAATATTATGGCAAGTAATAGTTAGGTTTTAAATACATCATTAAAAATGGTAGCTTTCACTAACAACTCAGTTACCAAGGATGTGTTTTCATTGATCATAATTATAACCACAAGCATCAAACATTTGTGCGAGATGCAATAACTTAATTTTATTTACAATCACTGTATTTTATTGAATGTGTTGATTACATGGTTGACCACTGAATTCTTATAAGCTTATTTCATATGTATGTATTTAGAAATATCCAAGTATGTTTGTCAGTCATCTAAATCCCATAACACAGGCTTATATTAGCACACTTTGGGTTAGACGGCGGTGTAAAAAATAATGTCCCACAAAATTAACAAAAATGAAATTCATTGTACAGTCAGCTTCAGAGAAATACCCCCAGTAGTTTACATTTACATTCTAAGGGGGTGAGGTATCTATGGAGCTGTCCGTACTAGCTCTGTCAGGAAACTAAGTATTGCCTTGATAGCATAGTCATAGCAATTGTAACGGTTGCCGAAGTTTTCAGGTTCGTTTCCTGGGTCAGATTGTGTGTTGTTTGTTATTTTCCGAAGATTTCTGGCTATTCCACTTCTTATTAGTGATTGACAAAATGCATGAGCTCTAACTACTAGGCATTTTTCAATCAATAATTCTTCAATGAGGGCTGAACTGACTAGTTAGGATCTCAATAAGATACTGCTGACTTATCAGGTCTCCATGGTGACCCTTTGTAAAATGCCGCATTGATTCGACGGTTGCTAAGTACGCTGTTACATCGAAATAATTTTATAAGCACCATTGATTACAATGTTGTAAGTACCTACGCTATCTGAACGTAACAATTTTACAAGCAGTATGCATCAAAGAATGTCAATAATGCTAAAATAATACTGTTTGGCATAGATGCTCATGAAAACATCTTCCACGTGAATTACAATACACATAAATTGCGCAATTCACATCCGTTATCCTTGAAATCGAGGTTATAAAACATTTTGGCTCAAAATTCATACAATTTTACCGAATAACTTCACATCAAACAAGATCTAATTGAAAAACAAAAAAGCATCAATATTCTAGAAGACAAGACTTACTGGCTCCTATATTTTCTGCTGGACGCTTTCGGCGGAGGCGGCGTCCGAGACCGGCTACGGCTGTGACCTCGCGACATTACAGCAGCCTTCGGTGGTGGATCTCGAGACCCGTTACGAGTTCGCGAGTGACTTCTCTGAAAGTAACCAAGAAAATAACTCTACGTTAAATAAAGAACAAACCCCTATAAAATAAAACACACGCGGCGGGAATGCAATACGACGTAATGAACAAGTTTAATTATAGTACCTCTCGATCCGACATGATGCCGACACTTGATGAAACGGTGCAATAAAATAAAATGTAAAACGAATTAACCTATTAATACACTCTACACAAAGCCAAAGTAATAGTAAATTTTGCGAACGCCAAACACGCACGACAGAATGGCGCTCTACAAGAATTGAAAAACAAAATGGATGGCGTTTTTTTTAATTATTTAATGGTCTGGTTAAGAGGACTTTTTAGCCAAATCTTGCTTTTATATCATATTTCTTCAATCTTATCTTCGCTTATCTTCTAATTTAGTCCTGTCCAGTCTTTGTCGATGTCGAGTCCTCCAGTCCAAGGTCCTGGTCCTTGTCCTCAGTATAATGGTAGTTCTTTACTGATGTTTTCAGTGGATTTTTCACGGCAAGAGAGAAAATAACATTTCACAGCATAGCACGTGAACACAACTTTTAAATCCAAGAATCACCACTCCCGCACATAAAACAAGATAAATGCAGTAGTTTTAGAAAATAATATACACCAAGCGTCCACACTTGTTACTGTTCCCGCGAAAAGTCATGGATGGCGTTCCTATTTTATTTCTATTCCTATTTTATTCGTGTCTAGTCCATTGTCGATGTCAAATCCTTAATCCGAGGTCCTGGTCCTTGCCCAATAAAAGCACTAGACCCTTTACTAGGGCTTTCTATGGAGATTTGACACTAACACAAAGAACACCGCTGTTCACTGCATGATGGTCTAAGACCAACATTTAACTTTCCATAACTCAAGCACATTTTCATACACTTTATGTATCATAATCCACCATTATTAACACAAATACACAAAAAAACACTAGATTTAAAAAAAAAGGTAATATGGCAACCGTGCGTTATGTTCAAAACTTCGCGATAAACTTTTAATCGCAGACGTTGTTGGTTGTTGGCTGTTGCCTGTCTACTTAGATGAAGTATACTATAGATGTGACATGGTAATAATGTCCACAGAGTGAACGAGATACACATATACGCGCACATCACAGAGTAAATAAGACGGATATAAAATGCTCTGTCCCTTTCTCAGTATCGCTTTTTTTTGTTTGTCACCAAATAGTTAGAGGTCAACAGTTGTGACATTTCTCGATTCTGATAAAATTAATCTTATTTGTCCATTAAACCGTGAAAAACTGTTTATAACCATTATTTTCCTGGCGTCATTAGTGCAGTTACTTGATGTCAAAGTGTTTCATTGCACTATTATAGGCTGTAAAAGCCGTAGTGAGTAAGATTGAAAAATAAATATAACCTTTCACACGTAAGTGCCATATCTAAAATAAATAAATAAATATCCATCACGCCTTATCCCCGAAGGGGTGGCAGAGGCATATTATATGCCCACTTTTCACCGTATGGATTCCTGTCCCACGTAATAGGTGGTGAGCCCATTGCCGTGTTGAAATAGACAGACGCAGGTTGTGGCTACCTGCTGTTGAAATTTTCAAGCCGCCCATAAGGCCTTCAACCAGGCTTAACGACTGCCATTTTACTGGCAACCGGGACCAACGGCTTAACGTGCCTTCCGAAGCACGGAAACGCTCGCAAATGTAAATGCCACAAAGTGGTCACCCATCCGAGGACCAGCCATAGTGAAAGTTGCGTAACTCAGTGATCGTTTACAGAACACTGAGACCGCGAGGCCATATCTACGTCATTATTTAGCTTTATTTTAAGAAAATCATAATAATTATCAATAATATATATTATATAAAGCTCATGAGTAATGGTTTCAACGTGGAAAGTTGAATCAATAAAACAAAATTGTTAATGACACATCTTATGGATCCCACAGTTCCTTTTTATTTTGCGTAGTAAAATACCCATTATTTAGGGAAAACTGGTGTGGACTTAGAAATAGCACTTAAGTAGTAGCAATGTGAGGTTATTAGAATCTGGTTGTTTTTTAATACATTTTCAGCAAGATTTTTGATTTGTTTAATTTCATTCGAATTTTCAACCACTGGATGACAACTACTTTCAATAAATACGATTAAATCATTTTATAACGATCTTTTTTTTTCATTCTAGCTTTCCAAAAGATATCAATAAGCGTAAGTTGTAGACATGTCTACTGGGCGCTAAAATTGGGAATCCAAAACAATGATCACATTTGCTGTTATACATTTTGATGAAAACTGTTTTTAAAAGACCCCGCTTATGGTACTCATTTCATGCTTATTTATGTAAGCCTCTAATATTTTTATACCAATGAGTTGGCACATAAGCGAACAGCCCACCTGATGGAAAGTGGTCACTGTAGCCTATGGACGTTTAACACCAGAGGTGCGGCACTTGCGCTGCTGACCGTGAAAACATACTATAAATATTAAAATTACCTATTGATTAGATACTTTCTTTACATACTTAAGTTTTTTATAATTACAAAACAACGAAGTATCTTATTGATTTCAAAATCCAAAAAATACAGTCGCTTTATAGGGACTGTAAGGCTTGCGTGCGAGTAGGGGGGGATGTGTCACCTCTTTTTGATGTCTGTACAGGCGTCAAACAGGGATGTGTCATGTCCGCCTGGCTGTTCATAGTGTATCTGGACAGTAGCCTGCAGGAGTTGAAAGATTTTAATATGGGTGTGAATTTGGGTGACTTTACAGTAAACTGTCTGCTGTACGCTGATGATGCGGTGCTCATGGCCTCATCAGAAGCCAACCTTCAGACATTAGTCACTAATATGAAAGAGGAGTGTGAAAGTAAGGGTCTTCGCTTGAATGCAAGTAAAACTAAGGTTCTAGTATTTGAAAGAGGTGACGTAAGAACTAAATGCGAGATTAGGGTAAACCAGGAACGTCTAGAGCAAGTGAATGAAATTGTGTATTTAGAACGGATGTAGAACGGCGAGTAGCTGCCGGAAACAAAGTTAACGGTGCTTTGTCCCAGTTAGTAAAGCGACAAAGCATCGTAAAAGAAGCACGAATGGCGATTCATAACGCAGTGCTAGTGCCAACTTTGCTTTACGGTAGTGAAACCTGGGTATGTCAGCAGATGCATGAAAGTAAATTGAATGCTGTGGAGATGCGATCACTTCGAAAATTGTGCGGCGTTACCTTGGCCGACCGAATACGTAACGAAGTGATACGCAATATGGCAGGTTTGAATGAAAGTGTCAGCGTTAAGCTGGAAAAAGGCGTGCTCCGTTGGTTTGGACACGTCCAACGAAAGAGTGAGGAACGATTGACGAAGAATATATATTGTTCAAAAGTAGAGGGTAGAAGGAGTCAGGGTAGGCCGAGACTTACATATGAAGACCACGTGAGCAGATTGCTCAAAAACGGAAAGGTCAAAAGTACTCGGATACCCAGACGTGCGTGTATGAAGCGATTGATGAATCTCGAAGAAGCGAAAGAAATATGCATGGATCGCGAAGCCTGGCGATCTGTCTTCTCTGACTACCCCGTCAGGGATACAGCGTGAAGATAGTTAGTTAGTTAGTTATGATAAAATGATAAATTTGCTGGTGATGGCAAGAAGAAATTTTCAGTACGATTTTGAGAGTGACAATATTTTTAAATTTAAATATAGAAAATAATCATCACTAAGTCTACAGTACAATTTTCTGTGCAACAAACACTCAGTACATTCACACATACTCACGCCTATAACCCTGAAGGTGAAGGCACAGGAGTATTATACGCCTACACTTTACAAGCATATTGCCGTTATCGGACACTACAAAATTCATAATCACATTAATCCAAACCAATGTGCCAACAGTCAGGACAGTTACTACATAATATATCAATAATGAAATTTTTGCGTACAAACTATACAAAATACCAAATATTAAGTATTCGATAAGGTAAAGTACTCCATAGTAAATATTAATTCAAGGGGTAAAATCTTAAGACATCTGGTATCCTCACGTACGCTATATCGACTGCCTCTGTGGCGCGGTGGGAGTGCATCCGACTGCTACGCAAGAGGTCGTGGGTTTGAATCCCACCCAGGATAAAACCAGGATTTAACTTCGTGATGAGCACGATGGTTTATTCTGTATCTGGGTGTTATTTATCTATAATATGTATGTTTATCAGTTATCTAGATCCCATAACACAAGTTAATATTAGCTTACTTTGGTCTAGATGGCGCTGTGTGAAGTGTCTTACAATATTTATTTAAAATTTATTTATCGGTCTTTGTCGGGTATACGCTCATGTCACTGACCTCCATACATAATGGAGGTCAGTGACTAATGTCGAATCTTTAGTATACTTCATCTATGGTACTTCCAATTTTTTTCAATTTGTTAAGGTCCTAGTCCATTCTAGTCCTAGTCAATGTCCTATGGTCCTATTCTCTATCTGCCATATTAATTAATAAAAGCTGGGACTTTTGGATGTAAGAGTGACAAGTGCGGACGCTTGCTGTATGTTATTTTCTAAAACTAGTGCATTTATCTTGTTTTATGTGCGGGAGTGGTGGTTTCTTGGACATAAAAGTTGTGTCAACGTGCTATAGTGAAAGGCAATGATATATATACAGTGAAATGCTATTTTCTCTCTTGCCGCGAAAAGTCCACTGAAAATCTCAGAACAAGAATCACCATTATACTGAGGACAAGCACCAGGACCTAGGACTGAGGACTCGACATCGACAAAGACTGGACAGGACTAAATTAGAAGATAAGCGAAGATAAGATTGAAGAAATATGATATAAAAGCAAGATTTGGCTAAAAAGTCCTCTTAACCAGACCATTAAATAATTAAAAAAAACGCCATCCATTTTGTTTTTCAATTCTTGTAGAGCGCCATTCTGTCGTGCGTGTTTGGCTACACGGGGAGAAAATCCAAGAAAGTCCAAGGAAGGAGCTCATCATAGAAGATTCTCTGTAAACGTATGGATGGGCGTTATTGACAGATACTTGGTGGGGCCATATTTCTTACCAAACAACTTAAATGGCGAAGCTTACGAGGATTTTCTTCGAAACCATTTATTCAACCTTCTCGAAGATGTTCCTGTTCGGGAAGATTTTCCACTAACTAACCGAGAAGAAATGATCTTCCAGCACGATGGCTGCCCAGCCCATTACCGGGCTAGTGTTAGACAATGACTGGATGAAACGTTTCCACTTCGTTGGATTGGCAGAGGAGGCCCGACGCCGTGGCCAGCGAGGTGTCCAGATTTGACCCCCTGTGATTATTACCTATGGGGTCACATGAAGACATTAGTGTATACAACTCCCGTCAATAATGTTGAAGAATTGAAAGCTAGAATCATAGCAGCTGCTAATCAAATACAGCAAGATCTTACGGGAGTTGTTACTAGGTCCAATCTTAGAAAACGACTACGGGCGTGTATTAGGAACCAAGGAGGTCAATTTGAGCAAGATTTAAAATAATAAGGTGTTTTAATTTAATCAAGTGTTATAAAACGTGTTTTTCCTACTGTGTTTTTGTTATTTCTTTATGTAAATAACTTGAGTATTTTAATTGTAAAGATAACTTGCGTTTTTTCTTATTAAATATTATTATTTTGTATCAGTATGAGTATTATTTCATCTACATTAGATATTTTTTTCATACTACTCTTAGTAAAATTAACCATAGTCATCCTTACTTGCTTGGAGAACCAAATGGGCAACAATACACAATGCATTCATAAAGTCCACTAAAGCAAATCAATGAGACGTGTTACGAGGTAAATTAATGACACTTAAAGAAAAAACCTTAGCAGGGTAGTATGGTAAAGTGCTAATAATGTTATTAATGTGCAGTTTACGTATTACCTACTCGGCAATAACTGAGTTTGTTGGGCGCTATCTTAGAATTTTGTACACTTATTATACCTTTTGTAGAAAGCTAAGGAAACAAGAAATTTAATGACATCGTTTGTACGACCAGTTCGGAGTGGATATTTTTCACTAAAATCAATTGAAATTTCGATAAAGTTTTAGCTCTCATAACTCTAAAATTTTAACTGATTCATAACATTTGATGTTTTTATTTTATGGATAATTTATCCAGCAATCAGATAAAATAAAATCCATGCATCCAGTATTTATTTTTATTTTTAAGGATTTCTCTTGAATTTTGGTAATTTTCCTAAAAAAGTTAAAGTATCGTGTATTTCCGAAACCAGTAGATTTCGACCAGGTGTTCCACACATTTTTGAACATCCCATGGGCTGTACTCTTACCCCCTTAAAACAATTACACCTATTTAAAGTCACTCTGTATGATTTAAAAATAAGATTTAGCTAAAAGAACTTTATAACCAGGCCATTAAAAAAAATGAAAGCTGTCAATGTCATATTTTTAATGAATGTCAATGTCAGGTTGGCCAAATTTGCAAATGTGGAATTGTGGTGTGATTCGATCGAATCATTAATCTACAGGTTTCCTATAATTTTGGTAAAATATGACTGATAACGATGTGGAAAGTGGCCCCACAGGGGATCTGCATCAAGAAAAAACTGCTAAACAACTAAAGAAAGAAGCAGAAAAAGCTGCTAAGTTAGAAAAACTTAAAGCTAAATTGGATAAAAAGAGCGCTGCACCAGCTGTGCTGAAAGAAAAGTCAGATGTGGGTTTGATATAAATGAAACAATAGTATTTAATTAGCAAGCTGTATCGTATGTTAACAGTACAAACTTTTTGCAAGCAAAATTCACGTTCTTAATTCAGAAATACGTTATTGATACTCAACTATTATTCTAAGGTTATTGTGATAGTAGTGTAGTGAAAGTAAATCTGCAATTGTTCGACATGTTGCATCATATTTACATTTATTGTCTTTAATACAGGTAGTAAAAAGTTAGACTCAAAACTTCATTCAGTAATTTAATATTAATTACAATATTTTTTTGAAATAGATCCTATTACAAAAAAAAATTGTAATTGTTTTTTTTAGTTCCATGATGGCCCAGTTATACATTTTAATTTTGTTTGGGATGTTTCATTGTTAGTTTACTTGGAAATAGAGGTTAAAGCAAATTATAATAGAGTATTTACACTAGTAAACAACAATTATCATTAGTTTTAGATTCAATGGGATATTTACCATGTGTTATATCAGCACTGTAGAAAGCATCATGATCATGGAGGAAGTTAAGTTTTTTCAAAACTTAACATAACCGGAAAGGTCAAAAGTACTCGGATACCCAGACGTGTGTGTATGAAGCGATTGATGAATCTCGACGAAGCGAAGGAAGTATGCATGGATCGCGACTACCCCGTCAGGGATACAGCGTGAAGATAGTTAGTTAGTTAGTTAACATAACCCTCAATGAACTATTGAAAATACATATTAACACATGGTAACTATCCTGTTAAATTTTAATATTTTTTATACTATGACATCGCAAACAAGCTTACGGCCCACCTGGTGTTAAGTGGTTACTGTCGCCTATAGACATAATGTAAGCGTAAAAGTAAAAGCTTTGCAGGCTTAAAGACATCCAATCTATAAGTTTTCCTTTTTGCAGAAAAAGGTTAAAGAGACTAAAGAGAGTGCTGTGTACACAGCGGCCACAGCTCCAGGCGACAAGAAGGACATTTCAGGGTCTATGCCTGATGCTTATAGTCCAAAATATGTTGAAGCTGCCTGGTACTCTTGGTGGGAGAAAGAGGGCTTTTTCAAACCAGAATATGGGGTAAGTTAATTAATGAGGTATTGATTAGATCTATGTGAGATATGTAAACTAACTTACTATCTTCACGCTGTATCCCTGATGGGGTAGTCAGAGAGGACAGATGGTGATCTGTCAGATGGTGATCTGTCAGATGGTGATCTGTCAGATGGTGATCTGTCAGTAGGTGATAAGCAGGGTGTGTACAAGAAATATTTTACTAAAATTTCACATTTTGCTTTAGTTTCCCTTATGTCATTTCTCCCCAGAAATCGATCCTTATTAACAACCCTATCAAATGGTTTAATAATAAAGTCTGTGTTTTTTTTTTTCAAAATCATTCTTTATTTATTTAAAAAAATCCAATGATACAGTTTGTCATCAAAATGGGGATCAGGACTCCTATGATCATTTTTCGATATTTCTTATAATTTAGGATTTGGCCCTGAAGGCCCACTTGAAAAATTCCCCTATTTTTTTTTTCTTTTATCCCATTTTTTTTTTGGAGTTTTGTCATTTCTGACAATGTCGCCCCGTAGGTACTCGCTTACAACTATTTACAATTTATGACTATTACCGCTATACAAATTATAATTAGGTTTACAAATTAGGATTAAAAGCTACTGCAAATTATAATTTGGTTTACACACACACACAAATTATAATTTAAATTAAATCTATTGGTTAGAAACATCAGCCAACTGAGTTAGTTAGCTGCGATTTAACGGAGTACAGTTGAATAAGTTTTCTAGTCATTTCAGAAAATGGATTGGCCAGAAAACTCACGCATTCTCCTACATTATATGTGTTCTTAATTAATATATGACGTTGAGGTCCATTCCAGATACACTCATATAAAATGTGGTATAATTCCTCCAGAGTATCACATTCAGAGCAATTTGGAGTGGCTGACTTGCCCATCAAGTGTGCAAATTTTTGGCATGGGTCGTGCCCTGACCGCAGCCTGAGCAGCGTCACAATGTATTCTCTATGCCTTTTTTATTTTCTGAAACCATGGGAGTGAGGTGGCTCATTTTGAATGGTTTTATACCATATGCTTTTAGTGAGTGATCTCTTATCAAAGTATAAATGCCAAGCGTCTTTGCATATCTTTTTACCTGTGTGAACCTGGCACCCTACTTGCAAAGATCGAATTTTATTTTGTGTAAACTCGAAAAGCTTGGTTTGTAGTTGATTGTAGTAAAATAAATTTTGTTTATAGTTGAACCGAAAAAATATTATGGATAAACCAAAAATAGCCAAATCAACCAACCGTTAGAATTGAATTTTTATAAATCCGGGGGGGATTTATAAAAATTCAATTCTAACGGTTGGTTGATTTGTATAAGGAATCGTTAGTAGTTGATTGTAGTGAATGAATTTGCGTTTGTAGTTACTTAATAAAAAAAAAATATTAAATTTTTTTTTTGACGATAGTTCCTAGTTATTAAACCTTTTGCCTGATTTGAGGTTTGTAGTGGAAGAATTTTCGATTGTAGTAGAACGAAAGTTGATTGAGATCGATCAAGTTGAGTAAAAGTCGTTTTGGAGCGATTTTCCCTGAATTACTCCGGTTGTGAAGATTAGGCGACTACTACAAACGTCAAAAATGACTCAAACATGCTCGTAGAGGTTTGTAGTATAGGAATTTTCGATTTTGGTACAACCAAAATTGATTGAGATCGATCAAGCTAAGTAAAACTCGTTTTCGAGCGATATCGACTGAATTACTCCAGTTGTGAAGATTGGACGACTACTACAAACGTCAAAAACGACTCAAACATGCTCGTAGAGGTTTGTAGTGGAGGAATTTTCGATTGTAGTAGAACGAAAATTGATTGAGATCGATCAAGTTGAGTAAAACTCGTTTTCGAGCGATATCGACTGAATTACTCCAGTTGTGAAGATTGGACGAATACTACAAACTTCAAAAATGACTCAAACATGCTCGTAGAGGTTTGTAGTGGAGGAATTTTCGATTGAAGTAGAACGAAAATTGATTGAGATCGATCAAGTTGCGTATAACTCGTTTTCTCGGAATCTGGACTGAATTACTCTGGTGGCGAAGATTGGACGACTACTATAAACGTCAAAAATGACTCAAACATGCTCGTAGAGGTTTGTAGTGGAGGAATTTTCGATTGTAGTACAGTGCGACATAAAAGAGTTGACAATAAATGAGGGCGTCACTATCGCTTTTGTATCTTGCATGTAGCAACACAGTAAGAAACAAACGTTTTTGATACTTGTATTATTTTTGCAAGTATAATATTTGCAAGACACGAATTCTCATTTAAACAGAACGAAATAAGTATCTATAAATGATATAAATATAGTATGTAAAGGGCAATTCAGAAAGGGCATGGAAATCCGAAAAGAGGTCAGTGTACCCATCAATACGACTACTTTGCTAATTGAACATTATGCTAACCTTCCTGCTCTTTAGACGTTTTCCTAAGTCGACGTTTGATCGTGAGCGCAACTTTTACAATAGCATCAACCTTAAAATCGCCAAAAAAAGCCTGTGATCCATACAAAATGTCCGTCGTCGCGCGGCAATATGTATTGATAAGCTTTTCGATTTCAGGGTTGGTCTCATAGTAAATACTGTTCGTATTGATGGGTATACTGTATAATATGTATATATAATATGAAAAAACAGGACTAGATCAAATCAAGTTATTCTTTTATTTTGTAATAATTATACGAAAAATGATATCATAATAGATCAAAATCAGTTCACATACTTTTTTTTGGTGTTGCCTGTAAGAGTGACTAGTTAGTTCTTAAATAATTAATTTCTACTCTTTTATGTCGCACTGTAGAACGAAAATTGATTGTGATCGATCAAGTTGAGTAAAACTCGTTTTCGAGCGATATCGACTGAATTACTCCAGTTGTGAAGATTGGCCGACTACTACAAACGTCAAAAATGACTCGAAGATGCTCGTAGAGGTTTATAGTGGAGGAATTTTCGATTGTAGTAGAACGAAAATTGATTGAGATCGATCAAGTGGAGTAAAACTCGTTTTCGAGCGATATCGACTGAATTACTCCAGTTGTGAAAATTAGACGACTACTACAAACGTCAAAAATGGCTCATACATGCTCGTAGAGGTTTGTAGTGGAAGAATTTTCGATTGTAGTAGAACGAAAATTGATTGAGATAGATCAAGTTGAGTAAAACTCGTTTTCGAGCGATATCGACCGAATTACTCCAGTTGTGAAGATTGGACGACTACTACAAACTTCAAAAATGACTCAAACATGCTCGTAGAGGTTTGTAGTGGAGGAATTTTCGATTGTAGTAGGACGAAAATTAATTGAGATCGATCAAGTTGAGTAAAACTCGTTTTCGAGCGATATAACTAGTAACTTCCCTTTCCCTTACAACAAGCTTCCCTGTGACCTGAGAAATTTACCTTTAAATAAATTTAAAAAGTTTATTAAAAACAAGCTTTGTGAAAAAGGATTTTACTCCGTTACAGACTATTTGCAGGACAGGGACGCCTGGAAATGATCTGCTGGCAAAGTGAAATAATATTAAATTGTAAATAGGCCATCAAAAAAAAAGCCTTTCTAAGTTTCTTGCCGGTTCTTCTCAGGTGGGCCGCGTTCCGAACCGGTGGTCGCTTTAAATATTTTAAATAGTGTATGACATTTTGTAAGCGCCGTTAAAATGGTCTATGCAAAATAAAGATATTTTTATTTATTTAACTATTTAAAAAAACTAAATAAATTTTTTTTTTTTTTAAATAAATAACTACAAACGAAAATTCGTTCACTACAATCAACTACTAACGATTCTTTATACAAATCAACCGTTAGAATTAAATTTTTATAAATCCGGGGGCTTCTATTTTTGGTTTATCCATAATAATTTTTTGGTTCAACTACAAACAAAATTTTTTTACTGCAATCAACTACAAACCAAGCTTTTCAAGAATACGCAAAAAAAAATCGATTTTTGCAAGTAGGGTGCCAGGTCCACAAAGGTTATCTTTTTAACTTTTGGCAGATGTTCTGTGAATATTGGTGAACAATTATAAAAAACTTCCTGATTCAAGGCCTGTCTGGCTCCATGATCAGCCTCCTCATTACCCATGATACCAATATGTGAAGGTATCCATTGAATGATTACATGTTTATTCGCCATATTAAGTTCTTCAATGGCTCTGATTATAGCAAAGGCTATCGGGGAACCTCGAGAACTCGAGGGTAGCCGAGTCAAGTGCATTAGAGCGCTTCTAGAGTCTGTAAAGATCACAATTTTGCTATTTTGCACCGATAAAGCGTATGACAGTGCCTCTGAAATGGCTATTAGTTCACAGTGCATAATAGATATGTCAACGTCTATATGGAAACCTATAGAGCCCCTGGTTTGAGGATCAAATATATATATAGCAGCTCCCGTAACCTGTCCATATTTAGAACCATCAGTGTATATATGATAAAATGAACTGTACTTACATTCAATATATTGGTTACATTTTTTCTTTAGCAAACTGAAATCCATAGTTTTCTTTGAGCCCAACTCATCGATATAATAATTAACATATTTCTGCAGATCTAAATTACTTAGCCATGTATCTAAAGAGAAAATGTCTAACATTGTACTGGAATGAACCGGTAAATCTTGAAGGTCTCTATGTGACATTACCAATAAAGGTAGTTTTTTATTTCTCCAATACAAACTATTGCACCGATTAGACAATTCACTAACAATATTATTAGTTATGTTATTACTCACTGACTTGCATTTAAGCCAAAATTTGCTAGCAAGATAGCGTCGGCGTATATATAGTATTTGTATTTTATCTAGTTTGTATAATTGGCTGTCAACATAGTTATCAAACAAAAAGCTACAGTAATCCAACCTGCTGCGAATTGTGGCTATAAACAACCGACGCAAGTGCAACGGGTGAACACCCCACTTAGATCCAGCCAAGATTTTAAAAACATTTAAATAACGTGCGCCTTTTTCTTGGATTTCGTTAATATGTTTCCTCCATTTCAGAGATCTGTCCAACCACATACCCAAGTATTTAACATTATCTACGACCTTTATTTATTATGATTATTAATTACTATATTGATATCTCTTCTACATTTTCCTCTACTAAATAAACAAATTTTAGTTTTGTGAGGAGAGATTTCTAAGCCTTGCTCTTCAATTAAGTTTTGAAATACTATAATAGAATTTTGAATTAGAGAGGTGGCAATAGGAATGTTTTTCTTACTTACATACAACACAAAGTCATCTGCATATTGGGATATGTTTATGTTAGAAAAGTTGAGACAGATCTCTGATGTTGCTACATTAAACAAGAGAGGAGACAAAGGATCACCCTGTGCAATTTCCATGGTTGTTGCTCGACATAAGATTATGTTATTACCAGTCTCAATAGATAAGTGCCTTTCCTGTAAAAATTCCCAGAGGTAATTGCGAAAAATTCCCCCTTGTATATACCTATACTCTGATTTTTTCCTCTATAGACTAGAATGACATTTGGAGTGTTGCCGCTTTATCGCAATAAAAAGATAGTGTCGTAACCAAAAATAATAGGTGGTTAGTTGATTAGTTTGAAATTGTGTCTATGTAAATTCATGGAGTATTAAATGAGAATTTTAGAATTTAATTAATTTAAGTCATGCAGTTTTATTCGGATTTTGCGTATATGTGTTTAGATACGCGATTTCGTTCATCGCAAGTTACTTGTTTGTGACGCAACAAATCGGATTTCACTCTGACTAGAAATTTATAAACGACGTTTTTAATACTGTGCGCTTTGCGTTAAATGGCAGAAAATGTGAACTCGTCAAACTTGTCTTTAAAAGACAGCCTATGGCCAGATCGTTGCGGCGAAGTCAGCATCACATTCTTCTTTATATCTTTTAACATATTAAACAGTGGAAACACCAATTCCCAAAACTACATAAGTTTTTTTGAGCACTACGAGTATAGCGCTTGTTTTGTTTGTCACCTAATACCGTATCGAATTTGTTTACGACGACATACTGCGGATCGGCTTGGAGAGTTTCTACCCGCTCCCTCTACGCCGCCTCTTTCGCGACATGACGTGCTTGCTCCCGCAGTGCTATCGTCGTCCAAGAGCAAAAATAATAACTATCTTCACGCTATATCCCTGACGGGGTAGTCAGAGAGGACAGATCGCCAGGCTTATCGATCCATGCATACTTCTTTCGCTTTTTGCATATTCATCACTCGCTTCATGCATGCACGTCTGGGTATCCGAGTATTTTTGACTTTTCAGTTTTTGAGCAATCAAGTCTCGGCCTACCTTGACTCCTTCTACCCTCTACTTTCGCACAATATGCTTCTTCGTCGATCGTTCCTCACTCATTCGTTGGACGTGTCAAAACTAACGAAGCACGCCCTTTTTCTGCTTAACGCTGACACTTTCATTCAAACCTGCCAAATTGCGCATCACTTCGTTACGTATTTGATCGGCCCCTTGGTCTACTAATTTTTGATAATTTCGAAAATTGTGTGTGAAAAATACCCAGCTTACGCTACCGAAAAACAAAGTTGGCACTAACACTGCGTTATAAATCGCTAGTCGTGCTTCTTTAACGATGCTTTGTCGCTTTACAAAATGAGACAAAGCAACGTTCCACATCCAAACACATCTTCCGTCCGCGCCAAACACACTCCCTAAAAAAAATAATTTCATTCACTTGCTCTAGACGTTCCTGGTTTACCCAAATCTTGCATTTAGTTTTTACGTCATCTCTTTTAAATACTAGAACCTTAGTTTTATTTGCATTCAAGCGAAGACCTTTACTTTCACACACCTCTTTTATATAAGTGACTAATGCCTGAAACTGTCTTTCCTGCTAGTCGAGTGATTCGATTCATAAACTAAATCGACTAAGTAAGGCACTACGGTTGCAAACTTGCTACATTAAAAAGAAATTATGACACACAGAAATGTCATTCTAGTATATAAAGAAAAAAATCAAGGTATAGTCTTTTTTTTTTTGGTAGTCTTCGCCCATGTTGGGCAGGCAAAGGAAACTTTGTCCATACAGCCTAGTCTTCGGTATTTATATTTTCTTAGTATATAGTCCTGTCCAGTCTTTGTCGATGTCGAGTCCTCAGTCCTAGGTCCTTGTCCTTGCCCTCAGTATAATGGTGATTCTTATACTGAGGTTTTCAGTGGACTTTTCGCGTCAAGAGAGAAAATAGCATTTCACTGCATATATATCATTGTCTATCACAATAGCACGTTAACACAACTTTTATGTACAAGAAACCACCACTCCCACACATAAAACAAGATAAATGCACTAGTTTTAGAAAATAATATACAGCAAGCGTCCGCACTTGTCACTCTCCCGCCAAAACTCCCAAGGTATAGTCAGGTCAAAAGTATTGTCACACAGTAAAAACTTTTCGTTTAGAATGCTGGCTATAACAAAGATTATTGAATTCGAATTTCGAATTGTTCATGAAAATAAAAATGTATACTTTTTAGAATATTACTCATTTTTAAATATGGATTGGACGCTTAAAGAAGACCGTGTTGCAGTTATTGCGTTGCATCGTTGCGGTTACGCGCCAATTCAAATTTTTGACATACTGAAAAATTTGAATATAACCTAAAGATTCGTTTATCGTACCATCAAACGATACAATGAAGACTCTAGTGTAGATGACAGGTCAAGAAGTGGTCGCCCTCGGCCTGTTAGGAGTCCAGCAGTGATAAAAGCTGTGAAGGCGCGAATTCAAAGAAATCCCAATAAGCAGAAACTGTTGGCCCTTCAGATGGGGTTAAGCAGAACCACGGTGAAAAGGGTGTTAAATGAAGACTTAGGGCTTCGGTCATATTGAAGAAAAACAGGACATCGTTTAAATGCTCGTCTAATGGACCTGAGACTGAAGAGATGCCGCGCTTCGTTGAAGCGGTACGCGGGTAAAAAATATCGGGAAATTCTTTTTTCGGATGAAAAAAATTTTTACCGTAGAAGAGAGCTACAACAAACAAAATGATAGGTGTGCGCACACAGTAGTGAAGAAGCGAGCAACCGTATTTCGCGTGTCCAACGAGGTCATTTTCCACCATCGCTCATGGTATGGTTGGGAGTTTCTTATTGGGGCTTAACAGAGGTACATTTTTGTGAGAAAGGTGTAAAAACGAATGCAGTTGTGTATCAAAATACAGTCCTGACGAACCTTGTGGAACCTGTTTCTCATACCATGTTCCATAACAGGCACTGGGTATTCCAACAAGATTCGGCGCCAGCTCATAGAGCGAAGAGCACACAAGACTGGCTGGCGGCGCGTGAAATCGACTTCATCCGGCACGAAGACTGGCCCTCCTCCAGTCCAGATTTGAGTCCGTTAGATTACAAGATATGGCAACACTTGGAGGAAAAGGCGTGCTCAAAGCCTCATCCCAATTTGAAGTCACTCAAGACATCCTTGATTAAGGCAGCCGCCGATATTGACATGGATCTCGTTCGTGCTGCGATAGACGATTGAAGGCCTGTATTCAAAATCACGGAGGTCATTTTGAATAAACTTTATTGTCATAAGAATCTATATTCTGTTAAGTTCATTTTGGTATATAAATGGATACATAATGAATAAACTTGTTTCAATTATTTTATATTAAACATGTGCCAGAATTTATGACCTGACTAGGTATCAACATTATGTAAAAGGTAAAAACATTATGTAATGGTAAGGATAGTATTAGTAATAGCAAAAAATCCGGTATTTATAAGTTGAAATGTGAGGGTTGTAGCAATGTTTATATAGGCCAAACAGGTCGTTCATTTGATACCAGATATAAGGAACACTTAGGAGCATTTCGAAACGTTCACACAGATAAATCACATTTCGCGAAGCATTTGCTGGACACCGGGCATATTTTGAATGATAACAACAGTTTTGAAATTTTACATTTATGTGAAAAGGGTCTAAAAATGTCCGTATTAGAGCAGTTAGAAATTATAAAACGGGACGGGTGTGCTTTGCTGAACGAACAAACAGACTTCCACATTTCGGTTTTGCTTAGTTTATTCAAAAATAGACAAAACAAGTCTACATCCCGCTATCGTTTGGTTGCGTTCGAACTACAAAAGGTTGAGGTGAACGCATAAGTACTTTTGCTGCCAAACAGTCTTGATAATGCCTCGTGTGTAGGCGAAACACGTGTCGACATCGTACGACATTCTAAAAGAGCCGAATATTGCAAAAATAACATTTAAAAACCAAATAATTATAGTATTTTAAAATGGATTTCCGCCATGTAACGCCTGATTCAATAAGTTATTTAAAATATATGCATTTCAATCATTGAGATGACATGATAAATTAAAATTTTGATGCAGGAATGACTAATTAAAAACATCTTGAATTCAACCAACAGGACTATTAATTCAACGAATTCTTAGCTCTACCTGGTTTTGGATCCCTGGATTCAGACACAGGTCAGATTTGAAAGCTTTTGGTTATATACTAAGATGAATAGAAAATATACTCGGATACACAGATGTGCATGTATGAAGCGATTGATGAATCAGCAAGAAGCGAAAGAAGTGCATGGATCGTGAAGCATGGCAATCTGTTCTCTCTGACTATCCCATCAGGGATACAGCGTGAAGATAGTTAGTTAATTTTTTAAATAGAAAATAAGATAAATAATAGAATTGAGTAAAAATCGTATTTTTTTAAATATTTACATAAAGAGAACATCATTTTATTTGCAGAGAAAATCTGTTTTGGAAGAAAATCCAAAAGGCAAGTTTGTGATGGTGATACCTCCTCCAAATGTGACAGGATCACTACATCTTGGACATGCATTGACAAATGCTGTGGAAGATGCCATTGCCAGGTGGCACAGGTAAATTTCTAGAATCTTCTTTAATAGCAAAATGCGATTTTCTGGCAAACTAGGTGTAAAAATATATAATCATTTAATACCTTATTGAATTCATATTTGTATTTATTGTTTCTTATGATATTTGGCTTGTAAATATTCTTGGTAAGTAATCCATAATTAATTTTTGCTCTCAATTAGTTCCTAGACTTCTCAGTCCTAATCAAAATTTGAACCTGAGACTTCAGCAATGGTTGAAAAAAATCTACTAGTATGGGTGCATGAAACGCTACCAGGGCCCCAGCTGCAAATAATGCAGCTGCTGACTTACTGACGAGGTCATGGCCAAGAGTAAGAAAACTCGAAACCCTGAACCAAGCCAGCATAATAAGGACAAACACCCTCCCACAATTAATATAGGAGAAATTAATTCAGCAGCAATTGTGTGAGTAACTAATTGAAAAATGATAAAAACTTTTGTTTGTATACAGGATGAATGGTCGCACAACCCTTTGGAATCCTGGCTGTGACCACGCTGGTATCGCTACACAGGTAGTAGTTGAGAAGAAATTGTGGAGAGAAGAGAAAAAGACGCGTCACGAGCTTGGCCGAGATGAGTTTGTCAACAGAGTGTGGGATTGGAAAAATGAGTAAGTAGACTATTTTGTTGACTACATATTAAATATGATACAATTTCTGAAATTATTAAAATTCAGTGCGTTGAATCGTGCAGCGCCCGTGGTCGAAACGTCGGTGAATGTAAGTACAAAATTGTTTCGCGTGAAGTCCAGAGTAGTATATAAAATATGAGTATAAACCGCGATTGTTTAAAAATAACAATTATTAAAATTATTTGACCAGCAGGTAATATTTATAAAAATGATTTAACAAATATACGGCCGAATACTCAAAGGTCACTCAAATATCTAACGGCATCTTAAATGTTTGAGAAGCTCTTAAATACAAAATTCGTATTCTTAAACATCAAATTTAAGCATGTTTTAAATTTAAGATAAACTCAGGTTAGTTGCGCTCAGACGCCACTCAATGTAAAATTCGTATACTGGAATGTCACTTAACTTAATTTAGCTGTCAAATGACCTGTCAAACTGATTTGAACGTCCCCTAAATGTAAGAGTGGTCGGGAGGTCTCCTAAATCTGGAATTGAATATATATAAGCGTTAGAATAATTTCTTTATCTTCGCTATCTTCACTCTCTGACCATGAAAGACCGACCGTCTGTCGACGAAACCTAGAGAAGCCAAATACATTCGAAAAATGCAACAATGCGGAGTTTCCTGCTCGGCTCCGTATCTCCAATGAGACAGTTTTCTTTTGGATATTTTATTCCATGGGCGTACCCAGGGAAGGGCAGAAGGGATAGCTGCCCCCTTACGGACATGGTTTACGACTCCTACTTTTGTCTATAAAATTTACCCTAATAGAAATCGCTTTATGTGATAAGGCCACCCATTGTACTTTTTCCACAGCTTTCAATATCAATGTACAAATTATTGCGTGCGTGAAATTCTCACGTAAAGCCATTATTTTTTTTTCCTTACAGGTACTGGCTCAACCTGTACCTGTAAGGAAAGCGGGTAACCCGGCCACCGTAATTTTAAAATAGCTAATACTAGGTGAGCCCCACGGCTTCGCCCTTGATATACTTCGAATTCCCGTCGCACCTATTTAATCCCGACGCTTATATATTCTACAATAATGCATAAAAATATAAAGTCTATAGCCTTCTTCGATAAATGGGCTATCCAATACAAAAAGTTTTTGTATATATTGACCAAATTATAACGATATTTGTTGGGAATGTCGGAAAAAATAAGCCGTCTGGGAGCTTTCAACAAAAACGCTGCCTTTGAGATATAACAAAATAATGTATGGTGAAATTGTGTATCTAATAAAGGTCTACAAAAAAGTCCGCGACGACATATGTCTATCTCTTAAGAATAACATACTATATCCATTTTAATACTTAAAAAAAACAGCAATTATTAAGCGGTAATTTGAAGGCTATTTACACAAATATGCTATTAATCCTTATCATTTTTACTACGTTAGTTGGCTTCAGCATTTCATGAAGATTATTTTGTCCCTTTACACCTTTCAAATTAAATGAATATCTTACGAGTTATCGCAAATTCAAAATTAGGCGCAAAGAAATTAATTTAATTCGACCGGGCCGTGCGGGTAGGTAGCTACCTAAGTACTGGAGAGCGGAGAAGTAATCAATGAATTTGGAAAATGTTCATACATTATTGTGAATGTGAAATTATTAAACAACGGGATTAAATGGGTGCCACGGGGTTCGAAGTATGTCACGGGCGAAGCCGGGCGGGACAGCTAGTATATTATAAACGCGAAAGATTTTAAGTATGGATGTTTGTTACTCTTAAACGCAAAAATATACCGATGGATTTTGATGGAACTTAAAATTATATATCTTACACATCAGAATAACACATAATGCTACTTTAATCCCGGGAACAAGTTCCTGTGGGAAACGGGAACGGGAAAACTTCACCACGCGTGCGGAGCAGCGGGCGTCAACTTGTATAAATTAAAACAGGTAGTTGGCTGATGAAAATTCTAATTTCAAAAAATAAAACATCTTATTTGTGACTAAAAGGACAGTAGAACACTTGTAAAAGTTATTTATTATATAACAGACCAAAAAAACATCAAATATCAAAAATATATACCAACTAAACTCACACCACACAAGAAAGATTAATATCTTATGACAATGTCCCTTCTCATCTTTCCTTTTCTACATTAAGTTATAGTAGAAGTCTTGAAACGCTTTGTAAAAACAAGTAGAGAAAAACAGTAACTATCAACGCAATGATAGTGATTTTGCCAATATGGTCATTCTTGGAGATAGCGGCTATTCATGTCGGTCCTATTTGCTGTGCTGACTCCATTGCTACATACAGACGCCTGCTGAAGAAGTACATTCCAATGTTTTTCTTACATATCCCAATTTATTTTTGAAAAATGTTTACAAGTCACGCAACGAAACGTTCAATTTGATTGAAACCAGTGACTTGTTTCAATCAAATTGAACGTTTCGTTCTACGACAATTAGGTCAGCAAATGTTTACGTTCAATTTCGAAATAGTTTTTAAGTTATTTATTCTGATACATAACTTAAAAACTTACTTATCAGAACATTATGGAAATTACATTGTGTACCAAATAAAACTATTATTATTTTCTATTATTTTAACTAAATTAAGTAGCATAGTAAATATTATTTAGTCCAAAACTGTTGCGTAAAGTGAGACATCGTGATTGTTGCCATGATGCAAATTATTTGTCGGCTGCTTAGCTGATTATGCCTGCACATCGTTTGAGTAGCCTTTGTGTATACCACTTACATTTTGAGAGATACTGAAATCTGATGTTATTTTTAAACTTCGCGGTTAATATTCATATTTTATATACTAGTCGAGTCCAGCGGCGACCACGGGCGCTGCAACGCGCTCGAAACGTCGGTGAATGTGAGTACAAAATTGTTTCGCGTGAAGTCCCGAGTAGTATATAAAATACTGAAATCTGAGTGCCCTTCCACTGTGCGTTGTATTTAAGTGACGTTTCAGTATTCGGCCGATAGGGTTTGAAAAAAAAAATCTTTATTTTGCATAGACCATTTCAACGGTGCTTACAAAATGTCATACACTAAAACTAAAGAAAAAATAATATATTTAAAGTGACCACCGGTTCGGAACGCGGCCCACTTGAGAAGAACCGGCAAGAAACTTAGGAAGGCTTTTTTTTTGATGGCCTATTTACAATTTAATATTTTAATTATGTATTTTATGACTATAATATTTTATTTGCCAGCATATCATTTCCAGGCATCCCTGTCCTGTAAATAGTCTTTAATAGAGTATAATCTTTTTCACAAAACTTTCTTTTAATATACTTTTTAAATTTATTTAATGGTAAATTTCTCAGGTCACAGGGAAGCTTGTTGTAAAAGCGTATACAGTTACCCTGGAAAGAATCGCCAATCTTAGGCAGCCGACTGTGGTGAACTGAAAGATTGTTTTTATGTCTAGTATTTATAAGATTTCTTTTTTATTTTTTTTTGTCAGCATTAAGCTGGAAATGGGCGTGCTCCGTTGGTTCGGACACGTCCAACGAATGAGTGAGGAACGATTGACGAAGAATATATATTGTTCAAAAGTAGAGGGTAGAAGGAGTCAGGGTAGCCCGAGACTTACATATGAAGACCACGTGAGCAGATTGCTCAAAAACGGAAAGGTCAAAAGTACTCGGATACCAGTACCAGACGTGCGTGTATGAAGCGATTGATGAATCTCGAAGAAGCGAAAGAAGTATGTATGGATCGCGAAGCCTGGCGATCTGTCCTCTCTGACTACCCCGTCAGGGATACAGCGTGAAGATAGTTAGTTTTTTTTTTTTATTATTTATATTATGTATATCACAGAGTTTAGTAAACTGTGATAGATTTTTCTGAACATACATAAGATTGGCAAAAATGTATTGTGATGGTACTGTTACAATATTTAATACTTTGAATTTTTCTCGGAGGGAGACTCTGGGCCCAAATTATAAATTGCGCGTACATCCCGCTTTTGAAGAGCAAAAATGTTATTTACATCTGCAGCACTCCCCCAAAGGAGAATACCGTAAGACATAATACTATGAAAATAGCTGAAGTAAACCATTCTAGCCGTATCCACAACTGTTAGAGTCCTGATCTTTTTTACAGCGTATGCAGCCGAACTTAACCTAGATGCCGTCTTTTCTATGTGTTTCCAATTTGCAGTGGGTCCCACTGCAAATTGGCATCAATAGTTATACCAAGGAACACAGTTGATTCCACAAACTCTAACACTTGTCCATTCAGTTGAACATTGGCCGTAACTTGTTTTACATTTGGTAGAGTAAATTTAATACATTTAGTTTTGAGCGTGAGTAGTCCAGTATTTTGAATAAATCTTTTTTTTCGAACTGTTAAGATCAAATTTTTCTTGCCAATTACTTATATATTATGCCATTTGCTTTGCAACCGTGGTTCTTGAATAAAACAGTACTTATTTCTTGAATTTTCAAGAGACAAATTACTTAAAACTTTGAATAGTGATCACTTACTCAAATTTGGAAAACTTCAACAACACCTCAACTACGATTGTCTACAGAAAAGGAGACCGCATCTACGAACAACTCCGGTCTCTCGGTTCATCTTACGATTGGTCCCGTGTCCGTTTCACAATGGATCGGTCCATGTGTCGAGCAGTCAAAGAAGCTTTCATCCGGTTACACGAGGAGGGTGACATCTACCGAGCCAACAGGCTGGTCAACTGGTCATGTACATTGAAAAGTGCGATTTCAGATATAGAAGTGGATAAAATGGATCTTACCGGTAGAACCATGCTGTCGATACCGGGCTATGAAAATAAGGTGAGTGTGTTATTACTTTTAAAATTTGCATAGCAGTGTAGAAATATCATTTTAGCGCCTAGATCGTACACCGATATTTTCAGAGCCCTTGGATGCAGCACAAAACATTTATCAATTGACTAGCTGACCCGGCGGACTTCCTACCGCCTTAAAATTAATACATTTTGTTTTTAGTTATTAGCTGAGTTTTAAAGCAGGAACAGCAGCTTCTCTCTGTGTAGCTTTGAGGAATTGTTTGATATGGTGCCTATGGCTACTACTTATTATTGCACCGCTCGCCATAGACAGGATGTTTACCTTTAGACGTTGCACCCGGAGCGCTCACATACGATTAGGTCCGACAGCGGGTTCCTTCCGCGTATGAGCTCCCGGTTTTCCCGAACATGTACAGTATGGGGTTCTTCAAAAGGGGGCTTCGAAGATTTCTACAGGGTCGGCAGAGCGAGTGCCGCGCCTTTGGTTTTGCAAACTGCCAAAGGCTACGGTGACCACTTTTCATCAGCTGGCAGGTGGCCACCTCAGTGATATAAAAAGAGCTTTACATGAGTTCTTCAAAAGGAGTCTTAGAATATTTTTGTCGGGTCAGTACCGCGAGTGCCGCCCTTTCGATGTTACAAACGTCCATAAGCTACGGTGAGTACATTCACCACCTCAGTGGTATAAAAAAATAACAAAATCCTTGTAACGAATCTACAGTTGTGTGAGTTGTCCCAACGATATATATATTTAAAACATTTTTTATTATTTCTTTAAACTTTTTTTTTCTGATACAGAACTATTTTGTATTCCAACGAAACAGACCAAAGAGATCCGGACCTCATACTATAGCCCTATAAAACACTTAGATAAATGTTTGACAACCAAGTGACTCTGTTTTTAAATTGTTAAACAGAAAAACAAAAGAGACTCAAAGAACATTTACCGTTTAAACCTACCTTAAACCTTTACAAACCCGGCCATCGTCGAATTTTAGCAAGACTAACGCACATCAATTCATTTTTATATATAAGATGGGCATGCTTTCTTTAACATATATGTAAAGAGAGACATTCTCACACAAATAACTCGGGTACGCACATGTGCATGTATAAAACGATTAATGAATCCGTAGGAAGCAAAAGAAGTATGCATGAATCGGGAAGCATGACAATCTTTCTTCTCTGACTACCTGTCTTACACAACGCCATCTAGCCCAATTTAAGCTAATACAAACTTGTACTATGTTTACAACAAAGTACATTTTATTCAAACTCACGCACTTTGTAACAATGTTAACAAATCAAACCAAAATATTGTAACACTATAAAATGGGCCCGCCACTAGGACGCTTGCCATTTCATTGAACGTGATTTCAAACTTTATTGAGTACATTACGCGTCCAGTGGTTAAATCGTCCTAGGCCCGCCAAGATCTCTTGGGCCCAAGCGACCAAAGTGGTCCACTTTTACTTCTCTGCTCCTAGCTAACTTGGTAAAAGTAAGCCACATGTTCCAAACCATTCGTTCTTTAACGTTAGCCAACTGTTCCCACTTTGGCTGACACACCCATGCATCATCCCTTTCCTTCCACGTCATACTATCTCCCTGAAAGTTTATCATCAGCACTTTTGATCCATCTCACCTATCCCGACGTTATAGACCTTCTTGCTAAACCAGAGTTTTTTGCTAAACTCCGCCGCGAACAGTCCTCACTGACTCTATCTGCTGTTTCGCTACTAGTGTTGTCTCTTTCTACCTCAAAAACTGTATAGTTGTGCTGAAATCTGTGTGTGTGAATTAAATCTTTATTTTCTATCAATCTGTCTTTTTTTAAAAAGACTCCAGCTCGATCACGCGTAACTGTTCGCTTCCTGCAGATTAATTAATTGTTCCATACATGTACATCTGGGTATCCGAGTAATTTTGACACTGCTGTTTTAAAGCAATCTGCTCACATTGGCAATTCATTTTTATTTACTGTTCCAGATAGAATTCGGCGTGCTAGTCCACTTCGCGTACAAAGTGGAAAACTCCGATGAAGAGATAGTGGTGGCCACGACCCGCGTGGAGACGATGCTGGGAGATGTCGCTGTGGCTGTGCATCCGGAAGACACCAGGTAACATTTTTCCCTGTCTTGATCTTAGAAGCGCTCGTGATCCCGCGGACTCAGTGTTCTGTAAACGATCACTGCGTTCAGCAACATTCGCTATAGCTGGTCCCCGATGGGTGACCACTTTGTGGCATAACATTTGCGAGCGTTTCCGTGCTTCAGAAGGCACGTTAAGCCGTTGGTCCCGTTTACTAATAAAATGGCAGTTGTTAAGCCAAATTGAAGGCCTAATAGGCGGATTGAAAAATTTCAACAGCAGGTCGCCACAGCCTGCGCCTGTCCATTTCAACACTGCAATGGGCTTACAACCTGTTACGTGGGACAAAGATGCATACGGTGAAATGTGGACGTTTAATATGCCTCTGCCTGCCCCTTCGGGGATGAAAGCGTGACATATGTATGTATGATTTTAAAATGGGTAGAATGTTAATACATCAGTTACTTCCATACATGGATTTGGAGCTCGGTGTCTCTTGTGATTTGGTCGGGAGGAGCTTCTATTGTTTGATTTTTGAATTTTTATACTGACTTGAGTTATTGCATCGTTCATTAGTAAACAGGTGCACCGCGAGTAGGTGAGATACAGAATGTTTTCTTGTTTCGAGTTTTCGTTTTCACTATGACCTCATTAGTTATCGGGTGCACCACATCAGATGATGCTTTCTTGTACTTCTAGATCTAGGCCCGTGGTTTGTACTCAATATAAATTACATCTCAGGATAAAGTACTAGTTGCATTAAACATCTCAACCTTAAAGTACCAGGGTTCACTTGGATTAGCTGGAGAATCAGCTTTCATCTTTCTTGATATTTTCGACATTATCTTTCCAATCTTTTTACGGGCTCATATGCTATACCCTCGTCCATCTGTCACCAAGAGCATCACTTGCAAAGCTGGTTTGGGCTTCATAGGTTTGGGTAGTGCTTCTGAGAGAAACGCTTTTTTTTTCACTTTTTTTCTTATTTTTGTTTTAAAAAAAAGTGCTTCTGAGAGACATGTGCGATATATTGTGTGACATTTATTTTTACGCTCCATCTAACACTAATAAAGTTTCTTTAAATTCAAACTCTGAAACAAACATTTGTTTAGAATTTGGCCCTGATGGCCCAATTGAAAAATTCACCTGTATGCAGTCTGTAGACTGTCACACTGTCTGTGTAACTGTAACTATAAAAACTCTAGTGACAGTTATTTATAAAATTACCGTTCCGTTCTACTCTCCCAATTTTAAATATGTTGCATTTTCTGCTACTAGGTACAAGCACTTGATTGGCAAGAACCTAGTGCATCCGATTGTCAACAGGAAGCTGCCGATCATCGCAGACGATTATGTAGACATGAATTTCGGCACAGGTAAGAACATTCTAAGCGTTCGTAGCCCCGCTGACCTAGTGTTCCGTAAACGATCAATGCATTAAACAAGTTTTGCCATGGCTGGTCACGGATGGGTGACCACTTTGGATAAATTTTTAAAGCAATTAGTATGCTAACTTTAACATAAATATTTTGTTTTATTTAAGTGAAGAAGTATGGTCATACTTTTAAAATGACGATTAAAATATAGTAAAGGATTTCAGCTTGTTTCGGTACGGTTTGGGTAGTTCAGTGGCTAGAACATTGCCCTGGTGTGGTATCTGGTGTATTATCTTGGTGGTCAATTTGGGTGACCACTTTGTAGTATTTCCCTGGTAAATGGAAATACTACCACGTTTCCGTGCTTCGAAAGGTAAGTAAAGCGTTGGTCCTCGTTGCCAGTAACATGGCAGTCGTTAAGTCTAGTTGAAGCCCATATATAAATGTTTCTGCCACCCCTTCGGGTATAAGGCGTGATTGGTAAACCATTTCTCCCATTCTTAGCCATAATATAAATCTTCTAGCATCTGCATACAGTCCCTTATCGCGACCTTTTCCAGGTCGTCAGTCCAATCGACTGAAGATCGTCTTACATTACGTTGGACGAGTCGCTGTCTCTACTTCAGAATTATTCCATTGGCCAACCCATTGCCACTTTATTGTGCTTATTTCATAGTAAACTATGAAGAATGGAGAACACAAATGGTTCAAAATATTACTGTCAAATAAGCTAAAATTAAAGCGTGAAGTCGTCGTTATGTGTACGAGGTTTTTTTTTACTTCAAAACATGCAGTATGTCCCAAGTTATAACGACGAGAAGAGATCCTTTTTTGAGTTTCCCTGAGCAGGCGCGCCTATTATGACGTCACAGCCTCGCACAGACTGCGACAAGGCGCGGCGCGGCGCTCGGGTGCGAACGAGAGCGCGACTGTAGAATGAGCAGGGTTATGACGTATGCGGTCACCCTCGTTATACGCACTTTGATAGAAAATATTTCAGGCATTTTTTGAAATATAAAAAAAGTAAAAACACCGATATACTTGTATTTTTTTTTTGTAGATTTATTTGACATTTAAACTCACATATACTCACTATACATAAATACATAAAAATCTAAAGTTGTCACACTGTATAGCAGTCTTAGGGATGCCTTGAGTGAAGGCGAAACATAAATCGACTTAAGGAGTCTGTCCAATACAGGTTGTGGGTGGGACATTTCCTCCCTTACCACACCCCTCTGTTTATTATCGTTCTAAGATCGATTTTCGCGACGTATCGCTTGGTTTCATTTGTAAAATTTCACAGGTGCTGTAAAGATAACTCCTGCTCACGATCCGAACGATTACGAGATCGGCAAGCGACACAATCTGCCTTTTATCAACATATTGGATGATGAAGGCAAAATGTTGGACAACTGTGGACAGTTCGCGGTAAGCCTAATTTCTGCTAATATACTAAGTTTGTTACTAATTTTAGACTTCTAAACGGGTCAGTCTCCGTCTACTTACTGTGACCAGCTGTGCACGAGCCGAGCGAACGCAGCGAGTTTGTCGCGGCATCGGCCGGCGTGTGCTATGACTTTTTTATTCGTAAAATAGTAATTAATGAATAATGAGTTACTAGTTGACACCCACGGCTTCGCTCGCGTATCAAATATATCCCGTTCCCGTTTCCCACAGGAACTTGTTTCCGAGATAAAAAGTAGCATATGTGTTATTCTGATATATATTTATAGAAATATATTATTGATATATATTTATATAGCTATATTATTATAAAGTTTCATTAAAATTCATTTAGTAGTCTTTACGTGAAAGAGTTACAAACATCCACACAAACTTTCGCATTTATTAGATTATTGATTCACATGCTTGCTAAAAAAAGAATATTTTCTTTGATGTTTTTTTGCTTATAATAGTACCTAAGTAACAAACGTATTTTCGAATATATTTTTTTAAAGTTCCATATATTATTATACTTATTGTAAGCCTTGTAGGTTATCACTATGAGCGTTTTACTTTTGAGAAGTTATTAGACTCTTGCTCAAGTGCCTTATTGACTTTACTGATTGCAACAATCCTATCATTTACTCTGAGAGCTACTATAACTGGTTGTAGTCACATAAAATCTGGTTCTACTCAATAAAGCTAAATCATTCGCAAAATCATCAACATTAAATTTAAAAGTAGGAGTCTAAAACCACACAGTCCCCGCCTAACTGTCTATTGCCGGACGCCCCGGGTAACTCCTCGGAAAGATGTCCCAGAGCTCCCGGCAGACTTTGGCTACCACCGCGGCGTCACCTGGGGTTCGGGTGTTATCCCGCTTCTTTGGGGGGTTGGTTCGGGTACTATCCCGCTTCTTGGGGCATTTACCGAAGCACCCGTGCCCGGTAAGTATCTGTGACAACCGGTAGGAGAGGTTGCCATGGCTCCTCTCCAACCACTCATCCATGACCGGTCTGACCGCCCCGATTGTGGCGTTTCCCCACCTTGGATGCTCAAGTCGCACCTTCCATGTCTCCATGAGTTCCTGTCGGAGCTGGGACCGCTGAGCCTCGATTTCTCGAGGCGTAGGCCCATGGCCTTGCTCCCGCGCCTCCTTGCGCCATTTAAACAATGACGCAAGGGCTCTCGCTTCCAGGTCCCATGGAGGGGTCCCGGCAAGGAGACATGCCGCCTCAACGGACATCGTGCGGTACCCTCTTATCACCCTGACGGCCATCGCCTTTAGCGGGCTATGTAATATCGACGCATTGCGGGCCGTCAGGGTCTCCGCCCATATGGGGGCCCCGTATAGGGCCATACTCCGCACGATCCCGAGGTACAGTCTCCTGCAGGGAGCGTTAGGTCCCCTTATGTTGGGCAACAACCGCGATAATGCAGCTGTGGCCCCCCTCAGTTTTGGGACCAAACTTCGGAAATGATGTCCGAAGTTCCATCGGCTATCGAGTACGAGCCCCAGATACTTCATCGAGGGCTCGATGCCGATGCTAACGCCCCCCACTGTTATGCTGGATCCTGGAGGAGGCTGCTTCCTAGGCCCGTGAAAACACAGAGCCTCGGATTTGTGCAGGTCAACCTCCAGGCCCAGCTGCCGAATTCGACCCACGACTTGAGCAACACCTGCCGTGGCCTTTAGGGCTGCGTGTCGGTGCGTTACTCCTCGCGCCGTAACGAGGGTATCGTCGGCGTAGCACGTCACGCCGACACCTTCGAGCAACGGACCACGCAGCACCCAATCGTAGCCAATATTCCACAGGAGCGGTCCTAGGGCTGACCCCTGTGGAACACCGCACGACACATCTCGCCGACCTAGCCCTAGCCCTAGCCAACTCGGGTATGCCACCGCCCTTTCGGATAGGTATGCCCCGACAATACGACAGAGGTAGGAAGGCACTCTATGATAGCTAAGTGCCTCCCTGACGCAACTCCAGGGTAGGGTGTTAAAGGCGTTGGCGATATCAAGAGACACCGCCACCACCACCTCATCCCTTGAAATAGCTTCCTCTGTCAGGCTCTTCACTCGCATGATCGCATCCACGGTGGAGCGCCCCTGGCGGAAACCGAACTGGTTATCCGCCAGGTTTGGCCCCACGTCCGTGAGATGCTCGACGAGGCGTTCCGCTATAACGCGCTCAAAAAGCTTACATACCTCGTCGAGCAACACGATCGGCCGGTAACCGGACGGATGGTCCGCCGGCCGCCCCGCTTTACGGATTAAGACCAGTTTCCCCGTCTTCCACTCCTTGGGAAACTGGCCCCTTTCAAGGCATGCGCTGAAGAGCCCTGCCAGTCGAGGCCCTAGTTCCTCAAGGGCCAGGACCCATGCTCGGCCTGGTATGCCGTCGGGTCCGGGGGCGGTGTTCTTGCGGGCTTTGAGCCGCAATACTGCCGCCCCTAGCTCACTTTCGGTGACTTCGGGCACGTCATCCTCACTGGGATCCGCGTTGGACGTCTGAGGTGGAGCCATATATGGGGCAGTGTGCTCCTGTGCTCCCGCAGGGAACAGAGCACCCAGGACCCTCTCGAGCTGGTCTGGCTGGAGGCTCTGGGTCAGCGGAGGCGCCCTAGGGCGAAGTTTGCCCCTAACCATAAGGTACGGGCGCCCCCAGGGGTTCTGCTCCAGGGTCTCCAGCAGCTCTTCGCGGGCCAGCCTTTTGGCCCGCTCTATGGCTGTTTGGAGAGCCCTCTTGGCTCTCTTGTACCCCTCATATAGCTCCTCCTCTCGGAATTCCTCGGGGCGGCGACGCCTTCGGTGGAACCTGGTGTACTGGCGGCGCGCGGTCAAGCAAGCTGTTCGCAGCTGTCCAATCTCCGGCGACCACCAGTACACCTGTCTCCTTACCGGCCCGGGCTTGACCCTAGGCATCAACGCATCGCATATTTGCGACATGGCTCTCCGGAACCACTCTGCCTCGGTATTCACATCGGCAGGCCTCTCCGGTGCTGGAGTCCAGGCCTGCACGATGGCCGCTTCCTGGAGAGCCTCCCGATTTAGCCGTTTAAGCGCCCAACGCGGTTCCGGGGGATTCGCAATTACTGGCGGTACATTAGGCGGAGGGGAGACGTCAAACCGAATATATCTGTGGTCGGACCTCGTCTCCTCCTCCACCACCACGCGCCAGTTCTGGACACGGCGAGTGAGATCAGGGGTCGCGAACGATACGTCCACGACTGAACTGAGTCCCCCTCGCTCCCAGGTAGCGACATTCCCCCGGTTGAGGACTTCTAGGCCACGGGTAGTGACCCAATCCTCTAGAATTCTCCCCCTGCCATTGGTCTCGCGGGAGCCCCAAGTCATCGACCAGGCGTTAAAATCTCCCAGGACCAGGACAGGGCGAGGACGGCATGCAGTGAGAACGACGTCCAGTTCAGAGAGCCATAGCTCAAACTGATGCTGGTCGCGGTTCGGCGAGATGTAAACGGCCACGACCGCCACTCCCTCATAGTCCGCCGCGACGCAGCCTGGGCCCCTTGCAATTATTGCAAGGCGCGAGGTATCTGCGCCGGACCCCCCAAAGATAGTCGCTTTGCGATCCAGGGCCACCGGGCTTCCGGGATGAACCCAGTACGGCTCGGCGACTGCGACCACGTTTGACGGACCACTGCGCGATGCTCTGGTACAGAAGATCCTGAGCATCGGAGCAGTGGTTCAGATTGATCTGCAAGATGCGGATATGTGCATTCATTAATGAACATCCATATCCGCATCCCGCCGCGAACGTGGGCGCTCTTGAGCGGCACTCTTATTCCCCCCTAGGGATGAACGGGGCTTTGGCCTTGAGGCGGCGCAGGTCTTGCTGTCCACCCGGTGCTCAGCCGTCTTGCCCTCCGCCACGCATCTAAAACAGCGTGGTGGAGCGTTACAGGCAATGGCCTTGTGTCCGGGTTGGCTGCAGCGGAAGCACCTATCACCTACGTCGACTTCCGCTGTGCACTGCACCCCCACATGCCCCGCGACCAGGCACCTGTAGCACCGGGACTCGCGAGGCTGCAGGAGATGCACCTGCGCCTTGAGGAAGCCCCCAATGAGTAGGCTCCGTCCATCCGCAATCTTCTGAGCTGCCGCGACGGGACAGCTCACGACTACTGACCCGTGACCAGTTGGCCCAAAGCGAATTTCGCCTGACCTTATCTGATCCCGGGGGCAGTCGCTTGCTTCCACAACGGCAGAGATTATCTCCTCCGTCGTGGCCGCGTCATCCAGACCCGAAATGCGTATACTAGCACATTTGTTGGGTCTGGTGACACGGACAGCGTCCGTGTCCAGCGACTCCCTTAGCTTAGCCGCTAGAGCATCAGCCTTGGGGCCCGCTGGTGGCGCCGGAGACCTCGAGTAGGCGTGCTCCGGTGCGCGTCGTTTTACACCGGAGTCCCCCCTCTATCTCGAGGGCCTTTAGGTCAACTGAGGCCTTCACCTGCCTCAGGACCTCGGCGTACCCCACGCCCCGCTCCAAGCCTTGTGTCGTCACTGTTAGGACGACGGCAGTGGAGCGCGGTGCGCGAAGCCTCTTTGGCGCATTCGGCGCCTTCGTCGCGGCGGCCTTTGCCGCCTTATTAGCCGCTTTTTTGGCGGCTTTCGCCTTCTTTTTCCCTCCCGCTACCTCCCAGCTCCCCTCTCTGGAGGGATTCAGGGGTGCAACGGAGGGGGCGGCTGTATCAGGGGGTGCCGGAATGCCGCTCTTCCCGGGTGCTGACTTCGCAGGGGCGGGGGGAGCGGAGGCCTTCCGCTTGGAACCGGGAGCCCCTTTGGTGGCAGTCACCGCCGCATACGACATAGGGGTCGTCAGCGGTGGGCGGTATGCCCGGTTCTCAAGGACGCCTAGGCGTCTTTCTATGGCCTCCAGCAGCTGGGTCAAGCTCGGTGTCACCTTGGAGGGCTTAGGAGCAGGCCCTACCTTTGGCTGCACACGAGCTTGAGTTTCGAGGGCCTTTTGGGGAGGGAGGTTCTTCACCCCTTGAGCGTCCCCGGTCCCTTAAACCAGCTGTGTCAGCTTGCCCATTTCCTCCCGCATCTCCAGGAGTTGCTTGCGGGAGTCAGCAAGCTCGACCTCCAGGCTCGCAACCCGAGCCCGGAGTTTTTCCTCCTCTTCGGAGACGCAATACGGCCCCCTCCTTGGTGGACTATTGGCCGTGGGCGACGACGTGCGCCTCCAATAAAGCGCACATCGTCGTCCACGTTACCAGGGTGTACCACGTGGAGGTTGTCCTACCCAACACCCCTATATCATACTAGCTGTTGCCCGCAGCTCCGCATGCACGGAAACGATTTTTATTACCCTTAAATTCGTCCTCATTGTTCCCGTATTTAGTATGTTAATAAATTATCAATCATGCTGTCCGCGACTTGGGTTACATTATCTTTAATTTTTGAGATTTCTTTAACTTCTGACTGTACAAAATTTCTCATTATATATTTGCGTAGTTTAAAGAAATAGCATAAAAGACAATTGTTATGTTATTTTCTGCCATGCTTCTATGTACTCTATATTAGATATACATTACAACCCGAGGTACCAACACGCAACAGAGGTGGCTCTATACGCTTATAGCTAATCGTGTGAAAAGCAGCTAACACTTAAGATACACCTTTCAACTTACATCACCTTTTAGCTTAGGGCCCAGACTTTATTAATCTAGACTCGCTTCAAACTAAATGTTTGTCCTACGGCTGTGGGCGGAGAATGCGCATGGGAAACCGACATACACCTGACACTACTTTTCACATGGCATGACCTTATTGCCAAACACGGAGAAATCTACGCTTGAGTGTGCGTGGCGCGGGACCGGTGTGTGAGCCAGCGCTTAGTTGCCCGTTCTCTACCTCTCTGATCTCAGCTATCCCTATCCATCGCGTCAAGAGCGGGAAGTGGGCGGAAATGTACTTAAGGAGCTTGTGGAGGGAGAGGAGAGGGGCGTCCATCAGGCCTCAAAACTTATCCCGGTTTGTCCTTTTGCTGTATCACAGTGAATAAATCTCTGGCTATTAGACATCGCGCACGACCGCTGCGTAAGGAGCCGATCTCGCGTCTGAGCCGCGATAGCGAACCTTTACTCATAGATCTAAACTCCCCTCCCGCACCCCCGCCTTGGTGACGCCCACTTCGCAACAAAAAAAAATTCGTTTTAAAAAAAAATATAAGATTTTTAAATAAAAAAATGGTTCTTTGTAGATATTTATAAGATCTACAATTAATTAAAACATTTTATGGATCTATCATTTATAGTTTAGGCAGCGTACGCAAAATAAGTAACTTTTCTGGTTGATTTTTTACACCTTGTGTCCGAAAAACTCGAATATCTTACGAAACCCTATTTTTTTCCAAAATGAAATATAGCCTATGTTACTCGTGGATAATGTAGCTTTCAAATGGTGAAAGAATTATTAAAATCGGTCTATTAGTTTTTGAGCCTATTCATTACAAACAAACAAACAAAGTTTGGGAATATCGGAAGAAAAGTACACAAAGCTCAAAGAAGCGTTTCTCTGACCTGTCCACTAGATTAAACCACATTATTAAACTGACACAGAAAGCACAGAATGATTACTTCATACACAGAGCATCTAATAAATGTAAAGCAACTTGGGCAGTAATTCGCGGTAACCAAATGAAACCACCTGATGACCAAATAAACCACATAAAGATTAATGGCAACATTCTTCATGAGCCCTTGGAAATTGTTAATTATTTTAACAACTTTTTCGTGGACAAAGTTATACAGACAGTACCAGGTCCATTGTTAGAACCGGTGCCCTATGAACTTAACTCTTTATATATGGGACCTACTGTGCCTAGCGATATACAGAAAATAATTTTGAGTTTAAAAAATACTAATAGTGAAGGGTATGACCACATATCAACAAAAATAATAAAACTTGTTTGTGTTGCACTATCACACATGTATTAAGTCATATAATAAATTTATGTATTCAAGATGGCATTTACCCTGATCTTTTGAAATTGACTGTCATCAAATCTATACACAAGAACAATGACTAAAGTGATATGCACAACTATCGTCCTATAGCACTTGTTCCAAATATCTCTGAAATTTTTGAAAAGGTTATACATAACTCTTTATATTACTATTTTGAAAGTCATAATCTATTTTGTACTGAACAGATAGGATTTAGGAAAAATAAGTCTATTGATATGGCAGTATATAAGTTCTTAGCTACTGTATTGACTAATATAGATAGAGGTAAACAAGTTTGTGCGTTGTATATGGACCTAACAAAGGCATTTGACTATGTTGATCACAAAATATTACTAAAGAAATTATATGCATATGGAGTCAGAGGAAATGTATACTCTTTAATGAAATCCTGTCTAAGCAATAGAACACAAGTCACACAAATCAAAAGGCTATGTACTACTACAAAAAAAGTAATTGAATATACATCAAAAACGAGAAACGTCACAGTTGGGGTACCTCAGGGCAGTGCACTTGGTCCATTGCTGTTCATAATATATGTTAATGATCTACCTAAAGTAACTCATAATAAAATGGTCTTGTTTGCGGATGACAGTACAATTGTGTTTACTGGTAACAATAAAGAAACATTGGAATGTGAGGTAAATCTGACATTGACTAATACAATTAACTGGTTGACAAGTAATAACTTAATTATGAATACTGACAAAACATATAATATGACATTTAGAAATAGGGTAAATAATATTTCTAATATGGACATTTATAGTTCAAATAAAAGAATTTCAGAGATAGCTGTAACAAAGTTTTTAGGTCTTAATGTCGATCATAACTTGAGTTGGAAAAAACATATTGAACTATTATGCAATAAAGTAAATGCGTTTTCATATGCTTTATTCATGTTGAGGAAAACAGCCAGTCAAACAGCTGTTCTCACTGCATATCACGGTTATGTTGCACCCCTCTTGAGGTATGGTGTCATGTTTTGGGGAAATTCCACTAATAAAGAAGCTGCATTTGTGGCTCAAAAGAGATGTATCCGGTCTATATGCCATTTAAAACCCTTGGATAATTGCAGGCCCTATTTCCAACTGTTAAATGTTTTAACACTACCATGCATATATATTTTAGAAGTTGTACTCTTTGTTAGGAAAAATAGACATTTATTTATAAATTTAAACAGTAAACGACATAACTTTACATTGAAGCATGCCGGCAAATAAGACTGAATTTATGAATAAGAGCTTTTTATGCATGGCCCCCCGCCTTTATAACAAGTTACCAAGAGATTTATTAGAAATAAATGAATTGAATAGGTTTAAAGCTAGAGTCAAACTCATACTATTGAATAAATGTTTTTACTCAGTTGACGAATATTTGAATGGTAGTATATTAAGTGAAGCGCTCGTGGCCTAGCGGTCTCAGTGTTCTGTAAACGATCACTGAGTTACGCAACTTTCACTATGGCTGGTCCTCGGATGGGTGACCACTTTGTGGCATTTACATTTGCGAGCGTTTCCGTGCTTCGGAAGGCACGTTAAGCCGTTGGTCCCGGTTGCCAGTAAAATGGCAGTCGTTAAGCCTGGTTGAAGGCCTTATGGGCGGCTTGAAAACTTCAACAGCAGGTAGCCACAACTTGCGTCTGTCTATTTCAACACGGCAATGGGCTCACCACCTATTACGAGGGACAGGAATCCACACGGTGAAAAGTGGGCATATAATATGCCTCTGCCACCCCTTCGGGGATAAGGCGTGATGGATATATTTATTTATTTGTATATTAAATATATATAATAGAAGGTTTCGTAACATTGACATTATTATAATAATTCATAATATTGACATTTGATTGACATGCAGTAATTCCAATTCCAATTATTTAATTATATTATAAATACTAATGAATTGACATTTATAACTAAATTGGTATGGATCATTAAAATTTTACATCATAATTTATATATATAAGTTACTATGCCTTATTGTAATGTAATAATTTTGCATGCCAGATTGGCAGAAATATAGTGAAACTAAAATTCAACACTAACACCTGTGTACCTCTGATATACCTGTATTTCGCAATAATAAATGAATTGAATTGAATTGAAAAGTTTTCCTCTTTATAATATTAGTATAGATTAGACTAAGTAGATTTCATATCTTGTGAGTAATGTATCAAACGATTTTTTATGCAATGTATGTTATGTTTATAAAATTAGATATTTTAAAATTATTTCATTCGTATTTTTATATATTAAGATATTGTTATATCAAAAAAAAATATAGATGCAGTTGTTATATCTTGTGAATATTATGGGTTTTGTAATTTATATCATATATTACTTACACGGAATACGGAATTTATGTGATCCACAAATGTTTGTTTCGGAGTTTGGGTGTTTGCTATGTATAAAATATGTATGTATTTAAATATATATAAGTACGTTTATGAGTTATCTAAATCTCATAGCACAAGCTTATAGCATAGTTGGACTGGATGGCGCTGTTTGAAAAGTGTCCCACAATATTTTTAGAGTAACCCCCTCCCCAAAGGAGTAAATTAGAGATCTAACAAAACTGATCTAAATCTACTTGGTTCCGCAGGGTATGAAACGTTTCGACGTCCGCCGCAACATCATCAAGACACTGGAACAGTTGAAATTGTACAAGGAAACCAAAGATAATGCTATGTCGGTGCCGCTGTGCAGTCGCTCCAAGGATGTCGTGGAACCTTTACTGAAACCTCAATGGTGAGTGTATTTTAAATACTTGCCTGGTCCCGACTTTATATAATTGTACTTTAATGTACCATTTTTCCAATCACTTTTTTGTAGTTTTTTTTATACTTCTAGTTTTGATTATCTGATTCTTCATTTATTTTACTAACTTACTATCTTAAAGCTGTTTTTCACACGTCCAGTGACATCGATTGCGATGTCAAGTCACGCATTGCTGCCGCGTGGGCCTAATGGCGGGAGATGACCGGTGTCATTTGTGACCCTAAAATGCCGATCCGGTTGAAGGGACAGGTCTACAAAACCATTATTAGACCGGTCCTTTTACATGGCAGTGAGACGTGGCCGATATTGGAGCGACACAAGCAGGAGCTGCGTGTCACGGAAATGAAGATGCTGCGGTGGATGTGTGGAGTCACGCGGATGGACCGCGTGAGGAACTCTTGCATCCGCGGCAGCCTTCACGTCCGTGACATTGCAGACAAGTTGCAAGAGTGTCGCCTTCGTTGGTATGGTCACGTCTTGCGGCAACCGCCGGGCTACGTAGGTAACAAATGTCTGGCCATGTCAGCCCCGCCGGGTCCCGGTAAGAGGGGAAGACCCAAGAAGTGCTGGCTTGACGTCGTAAGGGATGACGTGCGTGCCAATGGTCTCACTACAGGGGATGCCGAAGACCGTGCGAAGTGGAGGAGAAAATGTAGGAAAGCGGACTCCGGGCGTCGCGAGACGCAACTGGGACAGACGCTCGGATGATGATGATGACTATCTTAATGCTGTATCCATGTCGGGGTAGTCAGCGAGGACAGATCGCCAGACTTCACGATCCATGCATACTTCTTTCGCTTCTTGCATACTCATCAATCGCTTCATACATGCACGTCGGTGTATCCCAGTACTTTTCACTTTTCCGTTTTTGAGCAATTTGCTCACGTGGTCTATTATTATTTATTATTATATTATTATTTATTTATTTGGGACAAAAATACTGTTAGGTACATTATAAAAAAGTTATACAATTACTACAAGTAAACAATATTAGCAATCATGCAACGCATACAATTGTCCACGAATTAACTGAACAATGTAGTAGTTAATTAAATAATGTTTTACATACACAAATAAAATTGGTCCCGGTATCTGTGGAGACAATGGGCTGCTGTAGAAATAAGACTAGTTATTACATTCATTTTGTTCAGTCATTTCGTTCATTTCAGAGATAGGACATAGATTTCGGGAGAATACCCTTCACTCTTTTTGGCACTTTTGCGCTAGGTACTGTTAGGGGTGGGTTATCAACAAAAGCGGAAATTGAGTTAAAAAAAATCATATAAAAAATTAAATAGTTAAACTATCTGACTACCCCGTCAGGGATACGGGTCCTTATTGGGTTGCATACATTTTAGAGGCATAACTTAAAACTGCATAACGTTTTTTTCGCATACTCTTCGTTTCGCATAACGTTCAAACAGAATAAATCATTATGCATACTCTATTTTTCCATAACTTCTTTATAATAATGATACACCCGCATAAAATGTTTACGCATAATTTTTTTTACAATAACGATTACTAATCATAACATTTATTGGCATCTCACTTACTTTCGCATAAAGATTACAAGTCATACATATAGACAGTGGCGTGCACAAGGATTTTGGATAGGGTATGCATGCCCTAACTACCAGAAATTCCCACGAGAAATGAAGCGCTGACTCAGTGTTCTGTAAACGATCACTGCTTTAAGCAACTTTCCCTATGGCTAGTCACGGATGGGTGTGCACTTTGTGTCATTTATATATGCGAGTGTTTCCGTGCTTTCGAAGGCATCTTAAACCGTTGGTTGGCTTAACGACTGCCATATTACTGGCAACCGGAACCAGTAACATGGCAGTCGTTAAGCCAAGTATGAAGGGCTTGTGGGCGACTTTATAATTTCAACAGCAGGTAGCCATGACCTGCGTCTCTCTATTTCATCACGGCAATGGGCTCACCACCTATTACGTGACACAGGAGTACATACGGTGTTAATTTGGCCTATAATATGCCTCTGCCTGCCTTCGGGGAAAAGGCGTGATTGATAAACATAAATGTGAAAGTTTGGATGGATGGATGTTTGTTGTGTAAAAACAGCAACGGATTGCATTGAAACTTGGTATGTAGATAGCTAGAGACCTGGATTAACATATCTACTTATTATTTTGATGTAGCGACGTTAACAAGAACGACGTGAGACAAACCGCGGGCGCTGCTAACTGTAATATTTTTAAAATAACTAACTCACAATACTGAAAAAAATACTGAAAAAGCGTTTCGTTTCCGAAACTCTTTCAAAACACTTGGAAAGAATAAGATTAAGTACATGTGCTGAACACCAAACATACGTCGCGAGTGGGCATTTTTGTCCTATTATGCTTTGAACTCCATTAACCTCAGAAGATAAAACTGACGCCCCATCGTAAGTTTGAGCAACTACTTTATTTAGGTATTACTAATATAATTTAACTACTTAATTAAATTCCTCTAAAACGTTGATAATAATCGACCTTAAAGTGACAGCTCTCCGATCAGAACTTACATCGATCTATTATTACTAAGTCGCGAAAATATCTTCAAACAAGAACTAACTGTTCGCGACCGCTGACATTCGGAGTTTCGTCAACAAAATCAGATTGTAGTATTTCTTTTTTTATCTCATTATACATTACACACGCGACGCTAGTAATCAGATCATTTTGAGTTCTATTCGACAACCCCGTAAATGAGCTACCAGATGTCGATTGTAAATGAGTTTCTAAATTACCGTCATATTTAGCTAACAGATCTACAAGTTCGAAATAATTACCTTTATTATATGATGAAGCGTGTTCATCATGACCATGAAAAGCTAATGCTTGTACCGAGAAAGCAAACTACGTGTATGAATCGTTTAAAAATATTTATATTCCTATCAACTTTTGCGCTGTGCCTATCAACGTCTAATTTGAACTGGCTATTCACACTAGACTCTATTCTACCTTTTCCAAAAATTTAGAACTTTAAACAGAATCTATAAGTTTTTCCGACAAATCGTGTTTAGCAGCCGCTTTGTAAAAATATTGAAATCTAAATACCCGATAAAGGACCAAACATTATTTTTATCTTGTTTTGACAATAATATACAACGAAAACAAAATAATCTATTTGTGTGTACACAGCCCGCTAGCCAGTTATAATTATCGTAATACTTTTTATTAAAATAACGTATGCTATTACCTTTTTTTTTAATTAGATTCAAATCGCGAACAGAACGTCCTCTGACAATAATATTGTATTTTTCATCAAACGACAACGTCGAGAAAACACGAGTTTTTAATTTATTTAAACACACATCACCAGCCCAGATCTCACAGCTATAATTTTCCATAATTCACTGTAATTCTAGTAAACTAAGTAATTAGTTATTAATTAGATATCAAACACGGCGCTTAAATTCACTCGACAGCTCCTTGTAGTGAAACAATATATTAATTACAAATGGCGTATTCATATTATACTACCTAAAAAAATAGATCTATATTCGAAACAACTATTGTATTTTTGACAACTACTTAAATATGTCGCTTTATACTCAGAGGCAGTGCTTCCTCCGCGACTCATAATTTCACACACAATCGTAAAATTGACACACACATACAAATGATTTGCACTATAAAAATATGATTTCAAAAAGCATACATCAGCTTTGCATAAATCCGCGCGCAGCGCTGCTTGTCGCAGTCGCGATACGATTCGCCGATAAGGCACTGACCTCCATACATACTGCTAGGTGTTAGGTTAGTAGTTCCCTAAAATACTAATAGATGGCACTAAACCATATTTAATTGTATAGGGAATTATTTATTTATACAACTTGTAGTATTGGGATTGTGGGCTAGGGTATGCAGTGCTTATTTGCTTCTATGGACCGCACGCGCCTGCATATAGAATACCATAATGTTAACGAGTACATATTTTTATTTTTATATCTAAAATTATATTAAAAATGTCGATAGTCACTATTCTGAAGTTCAAAATGTCAACACTTATATATATAATATATAAATAAAATACAAAAAGAAGTAGGTAGATTAAAACGAGCGATTCAGTTCTGGCGCAAGTGACCTAACACTCCTCGCTTCGCTCGTCGTCGTACCTATTTACGACTTTACTAAAGACTAGTCTAAAATTAATAACACTTAAAATATCGTTTCACGTGTTACAGCTTACAAACTTGGCTATGAGTGAGATGATTATTTACAATGGTGTCTTATCATTTCTTAAATATTGTTTGTCAAATTTATTATTCATTTATGATTTAAACGGTTATCCATACCTCCATTATGCGTTTTGTATTTTATGATAAATTATCTTTAGGCGTATAACAATTATACCCTTTCAATGTATACTGATTAAAATTATGCTAAAAAAATTAGAGTAAGTTAAAGTTATGCCAATAAAACCATTATGCGTTTATAACACTCTGCTTATCATAATTTATGCGAGAAAACTTTATGCTGAAACCCTTATGCCAAACTACATTATGCTGAAAAGATAATGCGATCGAAAGGGCTCCCCAGGGATACGGCGTGAAGATAGTATAGTTTAATTTTTTTAAATAGCTAAACAGGTGGCGGCAGTCATAACATAAGTGAAACACTTCCAAATTAAAAAAATAAAGTTATACAATAGATTTCCATCATGAAACGCCTGATTCGATTACTTATTTAAAATGCCAATGTAAAGATCCAACAAGATAATAATTTCAGGTATCTAAAATGCGACAAAATGGCCAAGGAGGCTATCAAAGCCGTAAAAAACGGCGAGCTCAAGATCATACCGGATGTTCACGAGAAGACCTGGTACCATTGGATGGAGAACATCCGCGACTGGTGTATCTCCAGGCAGCTGTGGTGGGGGCACAGGATTCCTGCCTATAAAGTCACTTTGACGCAACAGGAGGTGAGTAAATGTCATTATTATGTTGAAATACTCTGGGATAAATAAAACCAAACTCATAAATTGTAAAGAATTGAGGGGTTAGGAGACTAGAAGTTAAAAAAGTAAAAATCAAATCAAATTAGTTCCAAAGTATTTTTTATAACATGTTATTTGTTATGTAAACATAAAACTGCTAACCATGTCTGTTTCGGCACCGCAATATGGCGGGCAACACTAGTGTAACACTTCTCATATTACAAACGTCCATAGGCTATGGTGACCACTTTCGATCAGGTGGACCTATGCTTGACTGCCATTTTAGTTTCTTTTTATTTATGAGAGAGTGAGATGTAGAGAGAGAGAGAGAGAGAGAGAGAGAGAGAGAGAGAATCTGAATCTTTTCGTGCTACATCAATGATGACGTATAGTATAATGAATTGTGATGTGAAAACAGCAATATGTATATGTTCGATATGATACTATATGTAATATTCGATAATGAATCACCAGGCACACTGTGTATTCTTGCGAACAATGAAATAGATTAAATAGTATCGAATATAATCGATTCTATAATGAAGCATCAGACACCGTATAATCTTGAAAAATATATTTTACTATGTATTCTTGCGAACAATGACTCGTTAAAAAGTATTGTTACAATCGATACTTAAATGAAAAAATTCAACTGAGTATTTTTGTGAACAATAAAATCGTTTAAAAGTATCGATTACAATTGTTTCTAAAATTAAGAATATAAACTGTGTATTCTTACGAACAATGATCTCGGTTATACTTTGATTATTTTCTATATTGACTAGAATTCTGGAGTGTTGCCGCTTTATTGCAATAAAAATATAGAGTCGTGGCCAAAAATAATAGGTGGTTAGTTGATTAGTTTAAAGTTGTGTCTTTGTAAATTCAAGGAGAATTGAATGACAAAATTTAGAATATAATTAATTTAAGCACCGCAGTTTTATTCGAATATTGCGTATATATGTGTAAAGATACGCGACTTCGTTAATGTGAAATTTTGTCATCAAAACCCCTTCCTTAGCGCTTGCTTGAGGCGCACCTGACGTTGCATGTTTTGTAAAGCGCGAGAAAAAGAGGTACGCTCTGGATCAGCAACAAATTGTGATCAATGAAATCTATTAAAAAGTATCGATTACTGTCAATTCTAAAAAGTTATGCATTCTTGTAAACAATGTAATCGATTAAAAAGTATCGATTGCAGTCGAGTGTAAAGCCCTCGGCACCGCTCGCGGAGCCTTCGACCAGTAAGACGGCTCCTCGACGTCGCCACACCCGCACGGGCCGCAAGAAGAACCACCGAATCCGCGTGAGAGCCCCACCTTCGGACTCCACTGAAACACTACGTGCCGCTCTCGTACGTGGATATACGAGCTAATACTAGCTTTGCATCGCACTACATGTTTTTTTTATTAACAAGCTTTCTATTAATTTGCAATGTATGTTTTTTTTGTTTGGTTAAAATCTTGCGAAAGAAGTATGCATGGATCGCGACGCCTGGCGATCCGTCCTCTCTGACTACCCCGTCAGGTATACAGCGTGAAGATAGTTAGTTATTAAAATCTTGCAGGTCCATTTTCGATTTCGACCGTTTGAACTGAAATTTCGTATGTTGTATGACAATGCATCGTCATCCTAAACACAATTTGATCGAACACCCAAGATACCGGACTAGTTATTTTTAATTCTTTGCTACAATATGAGTATCATTTTACTCGTATATATGCCGAGAATAACTCATATAAAGTGATGTCATTAAGTCCAATATGGCGGACAAGTAATGATGCCAGACCAAGCTTTTTATGCTTTTCTATATTATGGGCATCGAATGAAATCACTTGCTGCAGAATTATATATTAGGACAGAGCATTCAAAAAAAAAAATCTGCTTGTACGAACATCGATGACATTTAGGGAATCGAAGGCCACTTTCAAGTCTATTGACAGTGGCTCTCAAATCTGCGGTAATGACGTTCCTCTATCGAAGAACTCGGGGTTAAATGAGGAAGGAAAAACACGTGATGTAGCAGAGCATTCCAAGATCCTATCATTCGACAGAGAAACGATGTTTTGAATCGCTCAGTTCTGGCAAAAATTCTTTCCACTGTACAAGAGTGGCATTTCTGCCCGGCACGCGTTGTTCGGGATCGAAAAGAAGCGGATGATTCACCTGAAATTCTTTGTCCAGTATCCAAGGTAGTGAGGCACGCAACTCATTATTCATGACGTCATTTCAGCATATTTTATATAAATAAATAAATAAATATCCATCACGCCTTATCCCCGAAGGGGTGGCAGAGGCATATTATATGCCCACTTTTCACCGTGTGGATTCCTGTCCCACGTAATAGGTGGTGAGCCCATTGCCGTGTTGAAATAGACAGACGCAGGTTGTGGCTACCTGCTGTTGAAATTTTTTAAGCCGCCTATAAGGCCTTCAACCAGGCTTAACGACCGCCATTTTACTGGCAACCGGGACCAACGGCTTAACGTGCCTTCCGAAGCACGGAAACGCTCGCAAATGTAAATGCCACAAAGTGGTCACCCATCCGACGACCAGCCATAGTGAAAGTTGCGTACCTCAGTGATCGTTTACCGAACACTGAGACCGCGGGGCCACGAGCGCTTCTTTTATATAAGTACCATTAAGGACTTCACGCGAAATATTATTTACTAACATTCACCAATATTTGTAACGCGTTGCAGTATCCGTGATCGCGGCTGGACTGACCTTCACCGCCATTATTTCGCATGACGTTCCGAGTAGTATATAAAATATGAGTATACTCCGCGAAAGTTTAAAAATAGTCATTTCAGCACTTTTTTTTTCACCCACATTATAGGCTACATGCTCAGAGATTGTTTTCAGCCATATTTGAGTTTGCATGACTTTGTGATAGTTTTTGATATTAAAATAGTTTACTTTTCACTTGTTTGATGATGTTAGAAACTGTATTTTTTTGCAAATCGTACGTAATGTGTGTAATATTGATTGTCCGTTTTTAATATCTCCAACTGATAGTCCCCAAGAGGCAGGAAACCAGTAATCTCTTAATCACCGGTTAATTTTGATAAATTACACTTCTCATGTCTAACATCTATTAAATACCATGGATCTAATTGTTTGTAAATGTATCTGTGTCAACATTAATTTATTAAATAAATCAATTAACTTAATTTTTATATGTACGCGCAATGTGCTTTGTTTAATACTCATATATTAATACAAAACTATTTTATATTATATTAACCAGATAAGAATAGCTAGATAATAATATGTTAGACCAATCAAATAAGTCTATTGAATAATGTTACTGGCCGAAACAGGTTGACCGAATTTTTTCGTGTATATTTGGTAGCTCATATTGCTCATCAGAATAAATTATTTTTTATACCCTTAAGTAATAAGGTTGACCTTTTAATTGGCAAAACATTTGCCGTGTCAGCTAGTAAAATGTATAAATACACTTTAAAATGGAAATAAAACTTCACTAAAAGCTAAAATAAATTCAATGCTAAAAGTCGTAGAAAGGTAACACCAAAAGTTACTGAATGACGTATCCTTTGGCCAGCCCGTCTTAAAGCCACTGTCTACCTATTAAAAGTCACAGTAAAACATAACTACCACTCATAACCTTCAACCAACTTTCTCCATCCAAAGGGTGTCTGGTAGAGATTGCTGTTAGCGATAAGGCCGCCCATTGTACTGCTAATTGTTCCGCATGTATTAATCCCAAATATATTTACGATAAAGTGTATAATAAATAAATATGAATAGTCGGGATAATTTCAGTGAGAAAAGCTATTGATAGTGGATAGTTTGAAGGCTCTAAGACATATCTTGTAGGCTCAAGAACGTAGACTATTTAATAATTTCTAAACTAAGGTAACTAAAAACTAAAATCAAAAATAAAACCACTAACCTGCCTCATAAAATTTCTCCGCATTACAGTCCACACATTTAGTATAGTTAATGACGAAGAAAACGCAAAACTTTTATGTAGAAGGCGCTGTGTGTTTGTTACACAGAAAACGTTAAGTTTCATAGCAAAATCTTTAATTTGCTTCGTCTTGCGTTTTGTTTTTGCTCTAAGTTCCTTTTTTGTTGTGGAAAAAGATTTACAACATGTATCCTGGCGAGTCGTTGAATAAAAGAAGAAATTGAAAAAAGACAAAAGCCACATTTAAAAGCCACACAGCGACCCATTCTTTAATTATTAATTAATAAAAAACGCTTATTTCTTACGACATAGTATGAAGATTGACAGTTGCTTTGTATCAAACATTTAGCGCCCTCTACAATGAACTATTTGACAGTTTTCTTCCCCATTGACCCCAAAGTCAATTAATATTACTGTTATAAAGCTGAAAATAAATTAAATAAATTAAAAGAAAAAACTCAAATAAATTAAATTGTCAATCAAACGAGTAAAAAAAGATAGTAATATATTTTATTATTATTTAAAAAAAGAGTTACTTTGGTTAAACGAGCCAATCTAAAGGACTACAAGTTTGAATTGAATTATACTTCTTCTATTGAAAAGCCCATTTATTGAGAAAGATTATAGGTTCTATATTATCATCACGCTACTACCCAAGAGAGCGGCCCAGTATCATAAATATCAACAAATAATTCAAAAATGTATATACATTTTTGTAAAATGATAACCTATATTACGGAATGAATGGGGTTAAATAGTTACAACGGGGGCTCGATATATATCACAGATAGTGAGTAATAGAGTTTTCGTTTGTCACCAGTATCTCTCGGACCTGAACTGATTTCGTAAACAATGTGCACGTTGCACGCAGTAATGCACGCTCGAGAGCACGTTATCAAACTCTTTTCAGTGACAACTTTTTTACTTTTTATTTTTTATAGGACAAAGAAGAACTGTGGATATCAGCTCACTCAGAAGCAGAGGCTTCATTGAAAGCCATGGCCAAGTACAAAATAGACTTGAATGATTTCACCCTGTCCAGAGATGACGATGTTCTGGACACCTGGTTCAGTTCCGGTCTGTTTCCTTTCTCTATATTCGGATGGCCGGATGATACTGATGATTTGAGAGTAAGTAACTTTTTTTCTTATTTCTTTGATTACTTCTAGCCTAGCTCTAAACCCACTTGTTTAATAAATAAATATAAATCAAGATTTTTTGAATTCAAGACGGGCGCAGTCTACTCTAAATTATGCTACTATCAGCATGTATTGTAGAATCAAGACAACCTGAAAACATACCTGTATTTCTGAATACATACAAATTTATACATAGAAAACACTCAAACTTCGAAAAAAAATACATTTATTCTGATCATTTAAATATTTATTCCAACCCGGGATTCGAACTGGAGACTTAAATACAGCTGTCGCATACACTTTCCACTGCGGCCCCAAGGTAGTGTTCAAACCCTCAATCCCTTGGAAGTTCTCATAATTGTTTATGAATGTATTTTATTGTTTAAACAGTTAACGGTGCTTCGTCTCAGTTAGTAGTGACAAAACATCGTGACTATCTCCACGCTGTATCTTTTACGGGGTAGTCAGAGAGGACATATCGCCAGTCTTCGCGATATGTCCTCTCTGACTACTGTATATGCATACTTCTTTTGCTTCCTTTATTATTATATACTAGTGGACGCCCGCGGCTTCGCTCGCGTAGAAAAGTTTTCCTTTTCCCGTTTCCCGCGGAAACTTGTTCCCGGGATAAAAAGTAGCCTATGTGTTATTGTGATATATAAGCTATATTATTGTAAAGTTTCATTAAAATCTATTCAGTAGTTTTTACGTGAAAGAGTAACAAACATCCACACAAACTATCGCATTAATAATATTATTAAGATATAAATATTATACATGCACGTCTAGGTATCCAAATACTTTGGACCTTACAATTTTTGAGCAATCTGCTCATGTTTACGCTGCTTTGTCGCTTTAGCAATTGGCTAAAGTACCGTTAACTCTGTTTTCGACAGCTAGTCGCTGTTCTACATCCGAATCACATCTTCTGTCGGCGCTAAACATACTACTTAAATACACAATTTCATTCCCAAGCTTTAGACATTCATGGTTCACACAAATCTTGCACTTAATTGTAACACAAAAATGTATAAACGGTACTGAATGTATGAGAACCTGTACAAAAGGCCATCGTCCGTTATTCCGCTTGCCGTGAAAAAAATCATATGAGAGAATGTATCCGCATAGCATGGAAATAGCTATCATATAGCTCTAATCCTTTCCATACGTTCGGCAGGCATTCTACCCAGGCACACTTCTGGAGACCGGCCACGATATCTTGTTCTTCTGGGTGGCAAGGATGGTCTTCTTTGGACAGAGACTGCTGGGGAAGCTGCCGTTCAAGTGAGTTCCGAATATATATACGATATTAGACTTACACTTAGATATAGGTTAAAATATGCTGCTCAACATACAAACATACATATTATCACGCCTGTTTCCTATCGGGGTAGGCAGAGACTATGGCTTTTCACTTGCTACAATCCTGACATACAGCTTTCGCTTCTTCAACTTTCATGAGTGATTTCATACACGCTCGCCGGTTAAGGGTACTCTTGACCTGGCCTTTTTCCAAAAGATCGTCGATTTGATTGACATAGGTACGCCGAGATCGACCCCTACCAGTTTGCCCATTCACTCTCGCCACATATATCTGCTTCGTCAGTCTATTTTCATCCATCCTCTCCACGTGTCCGAACCATCTAAGCATCCCTTTTTCTATCTTAGTTACTACATCTTCTGTCATGCCGCAGTGTTCTCTTATCACGCTGTTCTCATTTCCACAGCATTTATTTTACTTTTATGCGTCTTCTGCCATACCCAACTTACACTGCCATACATAAGTGTGGGGACCAGCACTCCTCTATGTACAGCCAGTCTTGCCTTCTTAGACACGTTCTGACTGCTCATAAAGGTGTACATGGCTCCATTTACTTTATTTCCTGCCAAAACTCTTCGCTCAATGTCATAGTCACACTTTCCATCTCTCGTAAATTTTGTACCCAGATACACAAACTCTTTCACTTGTTCTACTCTTTCTCCTTCCACAAGAATTGAGCAATTTGTCGTACTTACCCCTCTTTCAAAAACCATTACTTTCGACTTGTTTACATTCATTTTCATTCCTTTGTTTTTTAACGAATCATGCATAATGTTTACCATCAACTGCAACTCCTCCGCCGATGATGCTAGTATTACCTGATCATCGGCGTATAGGAGGCACTTGACGGTCAGTTCATCAATTTTTATACCATACGTACTCTCTTGCAGTTCTTTCAGGCAGCTGTCCATGTATAGATTAAACAGCAACGGTGACGCTACACAACCCTGTCTCACACCTTTTAATTGTGAAAAAGTCTGTGCAAGCTCTGTTGATCCTGACACAAGCACTGGAGCCCTCATAGAGAGATTTCAGTGCTCGTATCAAGTGGCTGTTTACTCCATACCTGGCCAGTGTTGACCACAGTTCATTCCTCACCACTCTATCATAGGCCTTTTCCAAGTCTACAAATACGCAATAGACTTTTTGACTTTTCGCCAAATGCTTTTCTACTACGCATCGTAAGGAAAAGACCTGATCCGTGCATCCCTTTGCTTTCATAAATCCTACTTGTACATCCCAAATTTTTTCTTCAGTGTCATTCATCACTCTTTTTATCAAAATTTTTGCATACAATTTGCCGACGATGCTGAGCAAGCTTATGCCGCGGTAGTTTTTGCACTCTTGCTGTGACCCTTTTCCCTTATAAAGCGGCACGATGACAGCCTTACACCAATCTCTTGGTACGCTGCCATACCTCCAACAAAGGTTGAAAAGGCAGTACAGCTGGCAAGCTACCACGCCTTGTCCCGCTTTCAGCATCTCGACAGAGATCCTATCAAGTCCCGCGGCCTTTGCCAATTACATGCTATTCAATGCTTCCACTATTTCTTCGATACGTATGACTTCCTCCTTGCCAATTTCATTTATTTCCAAGACACTAGTATGTACTTGCATATCCTCTTTTTCAAACAAGCTTTCAAAATATTGCATCCATCTTTTTAACACACATTCTTCTCCTTTCACAAGAGTACCATCGTGGTTTCTGATATGGTTGAGATGCGATGTCGTCTGTTGACCCCTCACTGTTCTTATGGACTTCCAAAAGAATTTCATATTCTGTTGGAAGTCATCAGATAACCTTTTATCAAATTCATCTCTGTCATTCTCTTTCTTTCTTTTCATCACCTCTTTTGCAACACGCTTATACCTTTTGTACTCCTCTTTCGCCACTTTTAGGTACACATCCGTTGCCTTCTGCATTATTTGATTGACTTTTGTAGTCAGCCAATCCAACCATGCTTTCTTCTTATTAGACAATGCCTTTCGGACTTCTACACACATTCTCTTTCCCTTACATCCTTGGCTTCTCTTTTTTACCCCACACACTTCAATCGCAACTTCTACGAGTCCTTCCTTAAATGACTTCCATACGTCTTCGATCTCATACACTTCATCAGAATTTTCATAAATCTTGCTCGGCTTACTCATAAATTCTTCTTTAATGCCTATCTCTTGCAAATTCTCAACTTTTATGCGTTCTAATACACTAACGGGTTCATACATACGATGCCGCCACCGTCGAAACAGACCTCTTACTCGACTAACAACCAAGAAGTGGTCTGTGTCAAACCCGGCACCGCGGTATGCCCTTGTGTCTAACACTTTCTTTCTCATCCTTGCATCTACAATCACAAAATCGATCATACTTCTTTGATTTCCTTCATGTCTCGTAAACAAGTGGATATCTTTGTGGTCAAACATGGTGTTAGTTACCACAAGATTCCTCTCCAAACATACTTCAAGTAGACTTTCTCCATTTTCATTCACTCGTTTGTCACCAAACTTTCCTAATACACTTTCATATCCATCACGCTTCACTCCAACCCAACCATTAAAGTCACCTAACATTACAATCCTCTCATTTTGTTTAGATGCAAACAAAATGTCAAACATCACTCACACTCTCCCAAAATGCCTGTCTCTCACTTTGGTCTTTTGGTGATCGACGCCACGGCGCATCTTGCGGAGCATAAACTCCTACAACAAAGATGCGGGTGAGTCCAACTTTCAACCTCAACCAAAGGAGTCTTGGGCTTACACATTCATATTCAGTCACACATTCATTCATTCTTGCAGAAAGTATAACACCTACTCCCTGGCACGCTGGACTGGTAGTAGTGATACCTGACCAGTAGGCCGTGAGGGTTCCATGTGTGCTGGTGTCACACCCTTTCCTTTTTGTCTCATTCACGCACAGAACATCAATTCGTCTCTCTCGCATCATCTCGCATACCTCTTAAATTTTGTCTTTCATTCCTCCTCTAACATTCAAAGTAGCAAAGTGGCTATCGCCAGTCCACTTTTCGCCTCGATGGGAAACGAGACGTGACGGGTGGCGAACCACGTCGCCGACATTCTTGATTTTATTTTTTAAAACCATGCGTTCCCACGATTGGCTAGGGAAATATCACGTCCACCTAGACAGAGCCCCTCTTATCTAGTTAAGCCTTGTTATGGAGCTAACCATGGGTGGGTAAAAGAAGCACGTAAATTTTCATAGCGTGATGCAGGATTACTAAGATGCAGGTATTATAGTGTTTTCAGTATTCTTCACTTGATGACACTGGCAACCACTTTAATTATGTATTTATATGACTACCTGCAAATTCATGAAAACCGATATCCGGTTCTATATCACACAATCGGTATCAATTTTTAGAAATGTTCTACATTCATTAACTATCTACGCTGTATCCCAGATGGGGTAGTCAGAGAGGACAGATCGCCAGGCATCGCGATTCTTGTATACTTCTTTCGCTTCCTGCAGATTCATTAATCGTTTCATACATGCACGTTTAGGTACTTTGCCCATTCCGTTTATACCATTATAATAATAATAATGTCAGAGTCAGAGGGAGGGAGCCAGAGCTATATGCTCGGGGGTGGAAGTGTCATTTTCAAGGGCATAACTACGGGGAAGCCCGCTCCGGGCCTGTCCTGCGAAGGTAAAACCGGCGCCGCACCGCTCGACACCCCAAGCCGCTCACACCGGTGTTGCCTTACAGGCTTATCATGCCTATGGCGATTGTATAGGGGGCCCATCTAGTGAGTTGGCGAGTCACCGTCTGCCAGTAGTTTAATAATAATATATTAAAATGGCAGACGCCGTTTTCATCTTAATTCATCCGATCCATTTAACCCCCAACCCAATAGCTCATTTCATAGTTAGCCCATTTTACAATAGTTTAGCTCCCATTGGAGGTGATCCATTACCGTTCTTCTATATAAGGCGGGCGTGGACTATCTGCAGTGGGGGTCCCATTCCCTATTAGATTAAAATTCTCAAAGGGCCTCTGCGTGTTGGACCTATGTCCCCATGTAAGCCTATCAAAAGTCCGGGCATCTTCATGAGAAAAAAAAAACGAAGATACCTGTGTAAAGAAGAGACATAATAATGTATATTGTGGGACACTTTACAAAGCGCCATCTAGCCCAAACTAAGCTATAAGCTTGTACTATAGCATCTAGACAACTTATAAACATACTTATATATTTCTAAATACATACATATTATACATAGGAAACAACCAAACTCACAAACAAACATATATTTCGACCCGGGAATCGAACGCGGGACCTCAGCGCGGTATTCGCTTACACTAACGTTAATGTAAAAATATTTTGATTATAATATATTAAAATGGCAGACGCCGTCTTCATCCATAGTTCTAATCACCAAGTTCATCTAACTCCCAACCCAATAGCCCATTTCATAGTAAGCATATTTTACAATAGTTTCCCATTGGAGGTTCCCTTACCGATCTTCTACACAAGGCGAACGTGGATTGTCTGTTGTGGGGTGTCTGGTGGTGTCTGTTGTGTCTCCCATTTCCTAATAGATTAAAATTTTCAAAGGACCTCTGCGTGTTGAACCTGTATGTCCCCATGTAAGCTATAGATGCTATCGGAAGACCAGCGCTGCATGCCATTTGGTATGTAGTATTTATGCTGAGAGGGCATCCTTTTAGGACTGCACAGTGCAAGTAGTAATTTTGTTACTATGTAATGTGTACCTAGCTTTGCATCCTATGTGTTTTTCGTTTCTTTTTTTTTTCTTTCTAAGCCTACCAAAAGACCGAGTATCCTTGTCAGAAAAAAAAGAAGATACCCGTGAAACAGAGAGACAATAATGTATACTATATACATTATCATTCATTTTTCAATGTTGTATGTTATCAGAGAAATCTATCTCCACCCAATGGTCCGCGATGCCCACGGACGTAAGATGTCCAAATCCTTGGGCAACGTGATCGATCCCGTGGACGTGGTCCGGGGAGTCTCCCTGGAACAGCTCCACGAGCAGCTCCTCACCTCCAACCTCGACCCGAAGGAGATCGAGAAGGCAAAACAGGGTCAGAAGCAGGACTACCCTAACGGTATACCTGAATGTGGCACCGATGCGCTTAGGTAAGTTTTTGCTTTGAAATTATTAATGACTAGGTGACCCCCCAAGTCTACGCCCGTGACATATTTTGAACTCCCGTCGTACCTATTTAATCCCGTCGCTTATAAACTCTACAATAATGCCTAAAAATTTGCCCGATTTGTCGACCTTTATGACTACTGCTCCGCTCTCCAGGAAAGTAGCGTGATGACATATAGCCTATAGCCTACCTCGATAAATGGGCTATCCGACACAAAACGATTTTTTACAATCCGACCAGAAGTTCCTTAGATAAGCGCGTTCAACTAAACAAACAAACTCTTCAGCTTTATAATATTAGTATAGATTACGATTGAAAGATGATTAGGTGTATGTAATCGGCTCCACCAAGAACTCTGTTGCCCAAGCGATTTCACCTGCTAGCTGTGCATTTTTTTTGTAATTATCGTATGACCTGGTTAACCTTTTAACCAAATCTTATTTATTACATTCTAGTTGACGCCCGCGACTTCGCCCGCGTAGAGAAGTTTCCCCGTTCCCGTTTCCCACAGGAACTTGTACTCGGGATAATAAGTAGCCTATGTGTTATTCTGATGTATAAGCTATATTATTGTAAAGTATCATTAAAATCTATTCAGTAGTTTTTAGGTGAAAGAGTAACAAACATCCATACAAACTTTCGCATTTATAATATTATTAAGATTTCTTCATTCTTATGTTTCAATTGAGTCCTGTCCAGTCTCTTATCGATGTCAAGTCCAGGTCCTGTTAACGTGGTAGAGCGTTTTTGAGGCTTTCAATGCAATTTGCGCGGCAAGATCTAAAATAGCATTTTACTATCTTTTCACTCAAGCACGTTTACACAACTTTTATTTCGAAAAAACTACCATTTTTACACATTAAACAAGGTTAATGCACTAGTTTTGGTAAATAATATACAGCAAGCATCCAAGATCCCGCGCAAAGACCTGCTAGCGGTGCACCTGCTAACTTGCGTACAGAAGCACTTTCGGGGTTAGGTTACGTTAGGAGGTTAGACGCCAGTAGCTCCCAACAATTCCGAAAATCAACAGCCTAACGAAGTGTTCTATAAACGATCACTAAGTTAAGAAACTTTCGCTATGGTTGGTTACGGATAGGTGACCGCTGCGTGGCATTGACATTTTACGAGCGTTTCCGTGCTTCGAAAAACACGCCAAGCCGTTGGTCCTGGTTGCCAGTAACATGGCAATTGTTTAGCCAACTTGAAGGCGTGAGGCTTTTCGGGCGGCATGAAAAATTTTAACAGCAGATCGCCTTACCTAACCTAACCTAACCTCGTCCATTTCAACACGGCCATGGGCTCACCACTTGTTACGTGGAACAACAATTCACACGGTGAAATGTGCCTCTGCCACCCTTTCGGGGATAAATATACACCTTATTCAAGTCTAATTAAGCTAAAGTCACTCTTTTCATTTCACGGACATTTTGCTGCAGGTTCGCATTGTGCGCGATGACCCAAGGCCGGGATCTAAACCTGGACATTCTGCGTGTGCAGGGCTACCGGTTCTTCTGCAACAAACTGTGGAATGCCACGAAGTTCGCGCTCATGTACTTCCCCAACGACACCACTTACGAGGTTAGTATACTGTAAGGCCATATAGGCGGCTTGAAAGATTTCAATAGCTGGTCGCCACAACCTGCGCCTGACAACTTCAGCACGGCTATGGGTTCACCACCCATTACGTTGGACAAAAAATTGCATACCGTGAAATGTGGGCGTATAGTATGCTTTTGCCTACCTCCTTTGGGTATAACCAAAAACCTATAGATAAAGGTATTGTGGATCCTGTAGAGTCAGATCATCGTGGCCAATGGATAAAGTTTCCTAAAAGTAGTAACAAAGTCTGCAAAAAACAAATTAAATCATCATCATCCGAGCGTCTGTCCCAGTTGCGTCTCGCGACGCCCGGGGTCCGCTTTCCTACATTTTCTCCTCCACTTCGCACGGTCTTCGGCATATCCTGTAATGAGACCATTGGCACGCACGTCATCCCTTACGACGTCAAGCCAGCACTTCTTGGGTCTTCCCCTCTTACCGGGACCCGGCGGGGCTGACATGGCCAGACATTTGTTACCTACGTAGCCCGGCGGTTGCCGTGACCATACCAACGAAGGCGACACTCTTGCAACTTGTCTGCAATGTCACGGACGTGAAGGCTGCCGCGGATGCGAGAGTTTCTCACGCGGTCCATCCGCGTGACCCCACACATCCACCGCAGCATCTTTATTTCCGTGACACGCAGCTCCTGCTTGTGTCGCTCCAATATCGGCCACGTCTCACTGCCATGTAAAAGGACAGGTCTAATAATGGTTTTGTAGACCTGTCCCTTCAACCGGATCGGCATTTTAGGGTCACAAATGACACCGGTCATCTCCCGCCATTTGGCCCACGCGGCGCAATGCGTGACTTGACGTCGCAATCGATGTCACTGGACGTGTGAAAAACAGATCCCAGGTATTTAACCTGGTCCGTGCGCTCGACCAAATCGCCAGCGCAATATCGTCAGCATACATGAGCAACCATGGAGGCTGCTCATGTGGGTTTCTGATGCTGTCCGACAATTCGTCTAATATTACACTAAACAGAAGCGGACTAAGGACCGAACCCTGGTGTACCCCGACGGTGATGGGGAAGGGTTTCGTGTCGCCAACAGCAGTCCGAACCATTGAATCGGAGTCACAGTACATGTCCCGGATAGTGTCAATATAGACCTCTGGAACCCCTTTGGACCGCAGTGCCCGAACACAGTCGAAGGCCTTCTGCATATCTAGAAACAAACAGTGCAGAGGCGTGTTCTTCGACCTGTATTTCTCTGCGACAACCCTCAGGGCAAAAACAGGGTCCGTGGTCCGTCCCATGACCAGGGCGAAACCCATATTGACACTCCGAGAGAGTACACTCCTGCCGGATCCGAGAGTCTATAATCCTCTCGAAGATCTTCATGGTGTGGGACATCACCTTAATACCGCGGTAGCTCCCGCACTCCTGCACTGACCCCTTACCTTTGAAGACTGGAGTAATAATACTCAGTCTCCATTGGTTTGGGATCTGCCCGCTGAGGAGTATGCGGTTAAAAAGGTTTACTAAGATGCCCACACCGCGAGGACCCATCGCCTTCCAGGCTTCGATGGGGACTCCATCGGGTCCGACAGCTTTCCGATTCTTCATGCGGCGAAGCGCAGTCAGGACTTCTCCAGGCGTTACCGGTGGCACTAGTCCCTGATTCGGAGGGAGGTTTGGAGGCTGCACCTCTTTGTGCTGTTTATTAAGCAGCTCGTGGAAGTACGAGCGCCATCTCTCCTTTACCGCGAGGTCTTCGCTTAACAGGTTGCCCTCAGGGTCTTTTACACAGCGACACTTGGATATATCCTGTGCCGCTTTGACCCTGGAGCGCGCCAGCTTATAGACGAGCTTCTGCCCCTCAGACGATTCCAGCTTATCATACAGAGGTTGTAAGTGGTCATGTCTGGCTCTGGCTACAGCTCTCTTTGTGGCGCGCTTGGCAGCCCTGTACGCGTCGCGGTCTTCAGGAGATCCGGTCGCTTGCCACTTTTTAAAGAGGGCTTTCTTCTCCCTAGTCTCCCTCTGGACTGCGTCGTTCCACCACCAAGTTTCCTTGTCACATTTGCGTCCACCCTTAGACTCACCGAGCACCACCTTCGCCGCTCCAAGGATGGCCGCCTGAACTTTGTCCCAGTAATCTTGAACTGGTTCGCCTTCAGTGTCGGTGCACTTGTCACCGACAGCTGAGACGAACTCCTGGGACTTGGTTTCATCAAGCAGCCACCATCTGATGCGTCGCTGGCACCGCTCGATGCGTTTGCCTTTGGGCTTCACCCAGAGGTCCATGACAAGGAGACGGTGTTGTGCAGTAAGACTCTCACCGGGTATGACCTTGCAGTTGGCCACCTTGCCGATGCTGTGTCGCCTAGTGAGTAGGAAATCGATCTGAGTTGTACGCCTCCCGCTCTTGTAGGTGATGAGATGTTCGGATTTCTTTTTGAAATACGTGTTCACAATGGACAGCAAAAAACAAATTAAATATGCACCAATAAACCAAAGACGTTTGAATAATTTTATAGAAAATGTATTAAAGAGATTACTATATCCACCTAACTTCACTTGTGTAGACCAGTAATATAAACACTTATTTAATTTGATTACTGATGAGTTTGGCAAAGTTTTTACCTCAAAAACACTACAGATTGGTGGTCGTCTTGTTTTCAGTGACTGGGCAACACCAGGTATAGGTCGCGCGGCGAATGATGAGCTCTGTAAGAAAGTGGAAGGGGAATGCACAGAACTCATAAATTAGATCTAATTGGCGGGGTGACAGGGGGTGAAGGGCGGGAGTGTAGGAGCGTGGACGCAGGAGTGGTCGAAATCCTACACGCACACTAGGGCACAGCTGCACACTACTCCGCGATTCGTCGGCACGTGTTGTCATTAGTCTCGGTACTGTCACGCACATAAAATATTCTACTCTTTTTGACAAATCTTTTAATAGCGTATTGAGGTTTTGATGCCCCGAAAAATATTGTCTATCCAATCTAGACGAGAAAGAAAAATGGTTTATTATGTAAATTGTTTGATCAAATATTTATACCAATTATAATTATATAACGCAGTGATAGTGCCTACGTTGCTTTACGGTAGCGAAACCTGGGTATGTCAGCAGATGTATGAAAGTAAATTACATGCTGTGGAGATGCGATCACTTCGAAAATAGTGCGGCGTAACTTTGGCCGGCCGAATACGTAACGAAGTGATACGCAATATGGCAGATATGAATGAAAGTGTCAGCGTTAAGCTTAAAAGGGCGTGCTTCGTTGGTTTGGACACGTCCAACAAAGGAGTGGGTAACGATTGACGAAGAATATATATTGTGCGAAAGTAGAGGGTAGAATGGGGATGAAGAGTAGAAGCGTGCACGTCGCCATCCCTGCCAGCTACGGCTGCAATTCTACTCCAACACGAGTGCCACCAGGGCGAATGATGCTAGGGCGTGCCCCCGAGGCGACGCGCACCAGTTCGTCCCCGCTGGTGCGAAAAGTGTGTGCCAGAGCGGCGTAGGGGACCGCCACCCTACACGCGCGGCCCGACACGGCGGGAAGTGGAGGATGGAGTGCAGGGTAGCTGCGTGGAATGTTAGGGGAGGAATGACAGATAAGATGAATGAGTTGATGGATGTTATGAATGAGAGAAAGTTAGATGCAGTGTGCTTGACAGAGACCAAGCGCAAGGGCAGCGAAGTCTTGGAGCTCCCGGGTGGGATGCTCGCGCTTTGGTCTGGAGTACCAGAGAGCGAGCATGGCAGTCGGGGGGTTGGAATTTTGCTGTCCTCGCGATTGGCCTCCGGTATGTATGAGTACAAACTGGTAGGTCCTAGAATCCTCTGGATCCGTGTAAAACTTGGTTTGACGAAGATTTTCCTGGTAGCTGCTTACGCGCCAGTATCTTCGTCGAACGCGAGTGAGCTAGAGGACTTCTGGGAGAGTATGAGAGAAGCTCTAAATGTGATAGAAGGAAATGAAAGACTTATAGTATGTGGAGACTTGAATGGATGGGTGGGTACCGCTCGCGATGGTTTTGAGTCGGTACTCGGGAAGTATGGGGATAAAAGGGTGAACGACGCTGGCAAGCTAATACTGGCATTTTGTAAGGAAAATGATTTGTTTGTGGCGAACACAATGTTCAACCACAAACAAATTCATATGTATACGAGGAGATGTAAGTCAAAGAGAAGCATGATAGATCTATTCCTAATGGATAGTCGGCTCCGTAAACAGGTGATGGACACGAGGGTTTATCGAGGCGCTGAGCTGGGATCAGACCACTACCTAGTCATAACTAGGATTAGGGGTCTGTTCGCATGTTGGCGTCATCGTACCGAGTGTCCTGAACCTGGGCCAACTATTAGCATCAAAAGCTGGAAGCTGCAGGATGCATCCATTAGGGATAAATATAATGAAAGGGTAGCCGAAAAGCTTGACGACGTCAATGTAAGCAGTGAGAATGTGGAAAGTGTATGGCAGAACCTTAGGGACAGTATGATAAATGCCGCTGTGGAAGTGTGTGGAGAAACGAAAAGAGGCAGTAGTAATAAGTGTGATGCATGGTGGAATGAGGAAGTGAAAGAAGCAGTTCGAATGAAGAAGAAAGCATGGCTAGACTACTTAGCCTCGCGGAATGATTTTAATATGAAAGAGAGATAGAAGCTGCAGAAAGTTAACACGAAGGCACTGATAGAAGTAGCTCGTGAAAGGTGCAGAATGAAAGCGGATGAAAGTTTGTCGTCCAATTTCCGGGATAATGCCAAGCTCTTCTGGAAAGAGGTAGGCAAGACCCGGAGTTGTTCGGCAATCTGCAGTATGAATAAAGTGCTTAGTGTTAACAATGACGTCCTAACAGACCAAAGTGACGTCCTGCAGAGATGGAGTGAATATTATGGAAAGATGTATGCAAGAAAAGACAGAGATGCCACATCGGGAAGTGGAGCTCACTTCGATGCTCCGGATCCCGATGTCATTGAAGTCATTAGTATGAAAGAAATAGAACAAGCGATAAGAAGTATGAAATGTGGTAAGGCTGCGGGAAAAGACAGAGTTACTGCTGAGATGATCAAGTACGGTGGGTCGCGTGTCTGGGACACACTATGTCTGTTATGCAACTTGTGCTGGCGGACGGGTGAGGTCCCAGATGACTGGCGAGTAGCAGTTGTAGTACCTATTTACAAAGGGAAAGGCTCGCGCCTAAACTGCTCCAGCTACAGGGCGATCAGCTTGGTCAGCTTAGCTAGTAAGGTGTATGCAAAGGTTATAACGGCACGAATGCAAGAAAAGTCTGAAAGGTATTTATGGGAGGCTCAATGCGGATTCCGACGTGGAAGAGGTTGCATGGATCAAGTGTTTTCTCTCCGCATGATCGCGGAAAAGTTTCTGGCTCTTAGCCAGAAGGTTTTCTGCGCTTTTGTGGATCTAGAGAAAGCATTTGATAACGTTGTGAGAGAAACGCTGTGGGACTTGCTGCCAGGATATGGTGTGGACGGCTCGCTACTGCGGGCAATACAGTCGCTTTATAGGGACTGTAAGGCTTGCGTGCGAGTAGGGGGGGATGTGTCACCTCTTTTTGATGTCTGTACAGGCGCCAAACAGGGATGTGTCATGTCCGCCTGGCTGTTCATAGTGTATCTGGACAGTTGCCTGCAGAAGTTGAAAGATTTTAATATGGGTGTGAATTTGGGTGACTTTACAGTAAACTGTCTGCTGTACGCTGATAATGCGGTGCTCATGGCCTCATCAGAAGCCGACCTACAGGCATTAGTCACTAATATGAAAGAGGGGTGTGAAAGTAAGGGTCTCCGCATGAATGCAAGTAAAACTAATTTAAGGTTCTAGTATTTGAAAGAGGTGACGTAAGAACTAAATGCGAGATTAGGGTAAACCAGGAACGTCTAGAGCAAGTGAATGAAATTGTGTATTTAGGAAGTATGTTTAGCGCGGATGGAAGATGTGATTCGGATGTAGAACGGCGAGTAGCTGCCGGAAACAAAGTTAACGGGCTTTGTCCCAGTTAGTAAAGCGACAAAGCATCGTAAAAGAAGCACGAATGGCGATTCATAACGCAGTGCTAGTGCCAACTTTGCTTTACGGTAGTGAAACCTGGGTATGTCAGCAGATACATGAAAGTAAATTGAATGCTGTGGAGATGCGATCACTTCGAAAATTATGCGGCGTTACCTTGGCCGACCGAATACGTAACGAAGTGATACGCAATATGGCAGGTTTGAATGAAAGTGTCAGCGTTAAGCTGGAAAAGGGCGTGCTCCGTTGGTTTGGACACGTCCAACGAATGAGTGAGGAACGATTAACGAAGAATATATATTGTTCAAAAGTAGAGGGTAGAAGGAGTCAGGGAAGGCCGAGACTTACATATGAAGACCACGTGAGCAGATTGCTCAAAAACGGAAAGGTCAAAAGTACTCGGATACCCAGACGTGCGTGTATGAAGCGATTGATGAATCTCGACGAAGCGAAAGAAGTATGCATGGATCGCGAAGCCTGGCGATCTGTCCTCTCTGACTACCCCGTCAGGGATACAGCGTGAAGATAGTTAGTTAGTTTAGTTAGGATTCAGGGTAGGTCGAGATTTGCATATGAAGATCACGTGAGCAGATTGCTCAAAAACGGAAAAGTCTAAAGTACACGGTTACCCAGACGTGCGTGTATGAAGCAGTTTATGAATCTTAAGGAAGCGAAATCAGTATGCATGGATCACGAAGCCTGGCAATCTGTCGTCTCAGACTACCCCGTCAGGGATACATAGTGAAGATAGTTAGTTTAGTTATACATTTTCGACAATATCATTTGTTTAATACAAAAAAATAATTAAAATCACGCCTATCATTCACCGGGGTAAGCAGAGACTTCTTCCATTTCTTTTACTTTAAATAAGTATTGTCAGTGTCACACACATTTTATACATATTTCTACATTAATATATTAGAATAAAAATGTTTTTTTTTTAATACGATCACTGAAAAATAAATGAAATACCTATCATGGTTTAATATTTTAACGCAAAACACTTTGAACTCACTTGTTGTAAATAATATAAACCTACTTACGTACCCACCTAACTAAGTTATAAAAAAAAAATGTTTACTGGTTCAAAGCAGAGTCGTATTAAACTTGATTCTTTGTGTAAATATATTGTGCGCGATTATACATGCGCAAACTATCCCCACAAATTTTTGTCAGAGCTCATCATTCGCCGCGCGACCTGTATCTTTAAAAGTAGAAATAAATTAGTTGAATTATATTCAGAAAAATCTATATGATTTTTCTGAATATTTAGGCAAACCTTTCAGGAATATGTTAAAAATTATTCAAAGATATTTAAACAAACGTGTTATCTTGCTAAGTCAAACTTCAATAAAAATAAAACTTCTAATTCTGTGAATAAAATAAAAATGACTTGGAACATCATTAACTCTGAATGCGGTAGATCTTTGGTGACTGAAAGGGATTTCCACTTAAAAGTAAATGGTTGCCACGTTACAAGGGACCTGGAAGTGGCGACGGAGTTTGAACATTTTTTCAAAAATGTACCTAAATTGACAAGAAAATCTCTCCAAGCGTCTTCCAGTTCCGCTGAACATTTATTAGAAGAATCTGTTCTTTGTTGCAGGGATGCATTTGTATTCACAGATATTTGCGCTCAGGACATTGTAAAGACATTTAAATGTATCGAAATTAAGAAAACCATCAACCAACATCATGTATAATTAAGGTCATTGCGCCCCATCTAGCAACTGTGTTTAATGACTGTGTTTCTAGTGGTACATTTCCTGATTTAATGAAACACAGCAAAGTCATTCCCTTGTTTAAGGCTGGCAGCGCTACAGACCCGTCTAATTCCGACCAGTGTCGGTGCTGCCAATCTTGAGCAAAGTATTTGAAAAAATATCTTGAATCGAATGCTATCCCATTTTAATAGTCATTAAATATTTCATGCCAATCAATTTAGGTTTACGAAAGAGCGCTCAACTTCCGATGCTGGTGTTGAGTTATTAAAATGTTTTCATGAAGCCTGGGAAGACAAGCACGATGCATTAGGTATATTTTGCGATCTATCAAAGGCTTTTGATTGCGTTCAACATGAAACGCTGTGCAAAAAATTACACCACTATGAAATAAGAGGCAAAGCTCTCGACTCTTCTTTCTTTCTTCTTTATTTAGAAGAAAGAAAGAATCTATCTATATATAATATCTTTCTTCGAGTCTTCATATTTGAACAATAGAATACAGAGGGTCGATATTAATGGTACACGTTCTGTAGGATCCATGGTCACAATGGGTGTGCGGACAAGGCTCGATATTTGTGTACTCGATACCCACACATAGAAAAGGCAGTCTCTAGGTTAAGTTCGGCTCCATACGCTGTAATAAAGATCAGGACTCTAACAGATGTAGATACGGCTAGAATGGTTTACTTCAGCTATTTTCATAGTATTATGTCTTACGGTATTCTCCTTTGGGGGAGTGCTGCAGAATTAAATATTATTTTTGTTCTACAAAAGTGAACCGGTGGTCACTTTAAATATTTTAAATAGTGTATGACATTTTGTAAGCGCCGTTAAAATGGTCTATGCAAAATAAAGATATTTTTATTTATTTATTTATTATAAAGGCGTAACAATATGTATGTATATTACAGAAAATATTCACAATATAGGAAAGGAATTGACTGACAGAAACTGACAAAAGGAAGCAAGAAAGAAGCAAATTTTATGTTTATTATTTTGTGTATTAATAAAAAATAACAAAATAATATCTCACAGGTGCACAGTGGCAGCTTACCATCAGAGCTGTCGTCCATGGACCGATGGATGCTGTCCCGGCTGTCTCTGGCCGTGAACAAAGTGAACGCCGGCTTCAGTTCGTACGACTTCCCTTCCGCCACCACACACTGCTACAACCTGTGGCTCTACGACCTGTGTGACGTGTATTTGGTGAGTTTATTTACTTGACTGACCCCGGGGTTCAAGTCAGACTCTTTTCCAGTGGGGAAAAATACGCAAAACTTTACGTAGAGGGAGCTTTTGTCTTTATTTTTTTGGCATCTTTTTACATTGGCTTCAAGGCCGTCAGTCTAAGCAAGAAACAGTTACATTAATATTAAACTTAGTACATAAATTCCTTATCTAGAAATAAATAAAGTAGCTTTATTTAAACAATTTAAATACCATTTCATAAATTGTGTGTTTGTAACATAGGATTCCGGAAACGTCAGGTTTCATTATAGCAAAACTTAGTCTGCTGCATCTTGCGTTTTGTTTTTGTTCTATGTTTCGTTTTCGTGTTGTAAAAAAAAAAAATTTCTAACATGTATTTTACCTGGCGAGTTGGTGAATTAAAGGAAGAGTTGAAAAAAGTAAAATGGCCGCATTTAAAAGCCACACAGCGACTCATTTTTCAATTATTATTAAAACACGCGTATTTCAAACGAAATAGTATGAAGATTGACAGTTGCTTTGTAACAAACTTGGCTGCCTTTTTGGCGCCCTCTACAATGCACTATTAGACAATTTTTTCCCCATTGGTAAATCTTTTGACTAACAATCGAGGTCAGGAGCAGAAGAGGACAGCTCGAAAGAAACCCTTAAACCAACTCGTCTGGCCAAGTGTGGTAAAGTAAGGTATGAAGCTTATCCTCTTATGGTATTTACCGTCCCAAAGTGATTGGAAGAACGTCTAGCAGCGGACTGCGAAAGATACATTTTTCATCGTTTTATTTGATTCTTTTTGATTTAGGCAACGTAAGATTTGGCAAAACTACTGGACAATTAACCATTAGAAAATATCCCACCTGCCCACCAAATACCAGTGTTCTGTCTCATCTTAACCGGTTCACATAACATGATTCTTATACATCAACTGGTAGCTAAAAGTCGACATTATAATCGATGGGGTATCGTACGTTGTATCCCTGACGGGGTAGTCAAAGAGGACAGATCACGAGACGTCTCGATCCATTATTACTTCTTCCGCTTCCTGCAGATTCATAAATCGCTTCATACATTCACGTCTGGGTATCCGAGTACTTTTGACTTTTTGAGCAATCTGCTCACGTGGTCTTAGTCTCGGCCTACCCTGACTCTTCGCACAATATATATTCTTCGTCAATCGTTCCATCACACTTCTCCATGCATACTTTTTTCGCTGCCTGCAGATTTATTTATTAATGACTTCATACATGCAAGTCTGGGTATCCAAGTGTTTTTGACCCTTCCGTTTTTTTATGCAAATTTATGTACGCATATTACTTACAAATGTTGTTTTCTCTATATAGGAATCCTTAAAGCCCGTTTTCGCCAGCGGCTCCGAGGTTCAGAAGTCGGCAGCACGTCGTACACTATACACGGCTTTGGAATATGGGCTGAAGCTACTTAGCCCCTTTATGCCCTTCGTCACCGAGGAGTTGTTCCAGCGGCTGCCCAGGAAGGATACTACCTGCCCATCGATATGTGTGGCCGCATATCCTACAGTAAGAGACAGCTAACTATATTGTAATGTCCTTAAACTCGGGTAAATGTTCAGATTCATTTCGGAGTTTGGGTACATATAAAACACCCAAACTCCGAAATAAACATTTGTGGTATTCACAAATAGTTTTTCCCCAAAAAGAGATCACAAACCCACACGACAGGCTTATTTACTTACTACTACTTATCTTCTTACTTATCTACTCTCTACTTACTACTGCGCCACCAAGGCAGTCAGATTTGAGTACAAGAGAAAATTAAAGAATTCTTCCCATAGACGTACCACTCAAAACTAAAAAAATACTCATGCCATTCCAATCTAAAAAAGAAATACAGAGACGTGTCACTCAGTAGCAACGGTATAAGGTTGAGAGTTGTTTATATAGTGGCAACCATCTTAGCGATACTAACTTTTAAACGATCACGTTGCATACTAAACGGGGCTAAACGTGGTTATTTCACATACCTTTTGTTGCCTGACGTTTCGACCAGGTTGCACCGGTTTTATAGGCTTATTTTATAGTTTTTTTGCTTTATCCTGATGTCCTGATGGAAAGTGGTCACCGTAGCCTATAGACGTTTGCAACACCAGAGGTGCTGCACTCGCGCTGCCGACCCTTTATAAACCTTCTAAGACCCCTTTTGAAGAACCCCATACTGTAGATCCCATATCCCAAGCAGGGAGTTATTATGTTTTAAGTTTTTGGATTATGAGACAAGTACCTAGATACAAGTTTTTCTCCCCAATTTCATAGGATGAGGAAACTCCATGGCGTGCCGAAGACCTAGAATCCGACGTGGACACCGTTCTCAAAATGGTGCATTTAATCCGTTCCACCCGTTCCGAGTACAATATAACCAACAAACAGAAGACTACTGCTCACCTCATCATCGCAGAGGACCTGAAGGTTGAAGATTTAAAGAGTCTGTTCAGGAGTGTGCAAGCTCTGGCTAATAGTGAACTGTCTGATGAGCAGCCTCCCAGTGGATGTTCAATACTCACCGTGTCGGACAAAATTGAAGTGCATTTGGTATTAAAGGTTAAGTTTTTTAAGATTATTTTTTATTATAACCCTCTTCGACTTCACAACTTATAGACATATATTGTAGGTTTTTTTACGAAAAAACATGTGACAGGTTTCTTTAATAATACATACATATTGTCACGCCTTCATCCCCGAAGGGGTAGGCAGAGGCATACTATAGGCTCACATTTCACCATATACATTTTATCCCACGTAATAGATGGTGAGCCCATTGCCGTCTTTAATAATAATTGTCATTTTTTTAAACCTGTCAAAATATTCATTCTATTTTGTACACAGTATAGATAGCTTAAACGATTTTGACACTAACATGGCCTCAACCATTTTGATACTACAAATTCGCACAACAATCATACATATAGTCACGCTATATTCCTCCAAGGGGTAGGCTGAGGCATACTATACGCCCACATTTCACCGTATGCATTTTTGTCCCACGTAACAGGCGGTGAGCCCATTGCCGTGTTAAAATAGACAGGCACAGACTGTGGCGGCCTGCTGTTGAAATTTTTTAAGCCACCAATAAGGCCTTCAACCAGACTTAACGACTGCCATTTTACTGGCAACCGGGACCAACGGCTTAACGTGCCTTTCGAAGCACGGAAACGCTCGCAAATGTTAATTTTACAAAGTGGTCACCCATCCAAGTACCACCTATAGCGAATGTTGCTTAACGCAGTGATCGTTTACAGAACACTTAGTCAGCGGGGCCACGAGCGCTTCTCTTCTAAAACTAAGTATTAACATATTACTATATTATGACTGCCTCGGTGGCGCAGTGGTAGTGTATGCGACTGCCGCGACTGAGGTCCAGGGTTCGATTCCTGGGTCGGAAAAAATATTTGTGTGATCCGCAAATGTTTGTATCGAAGTTTGGGTGTTTCCTATGTATAATATTGTATATTGTGTATAATATTTTGAAATATGTAAGTATGTTTATCGGTAGTCTAGACACCATACCACAAGCTTATATTAGCTTACTTTAAAATTTCACACAATGTTTATATCTCTCAAAGCAATCTTTAACATATCAACCCTCCCCACAGGGCCTCATCGACCCTCAAAAAGAGATCACAAAGCTGGAAAAGAAAAAGGACAATTTGTCACAAACGATAATCAAACTGCAACAAGCTATCGGAGCCGAAGACTACGCGATCAAAGTGCCCGCGGACGTTCAGAAGAGCAACTCGGAGAAATTGACCCAATCGCAGGGAGAGATAGACAAACTGCAAGCGGCTATAGAGACTTTAAAATTGATGTAGACCTAGAAACAATATATAAAAAATAATGAAAATTTTGGCCTCAAACTAGACTCGAACCAGCGTCTTACGCGCCAGACACTACCAACTTGGATATCGAGACGCATACGAAACTGAAGAATTTATCGATCGCTTTCTGTATTAAGGCGCCATCTACCGGCACTTAACAAAGTTATACGGTACGAATGTATAGAATTGCACCTATTTAGTTCGACTCGTGCTTAACCTTTACTTTTTACAAAATGACGCTGTTCCGAGTTCAGCTCGAGACAGAAAAACTAGCGATGACCCCTGGCTCCATCCGATATTTCATACCATTGCGCACCTCTACTACTACTCTGACCGTACATTATTAATTTTCTAATATTGTATGGACGTTGACGAATTTTCTGAACTGCCTCTGTGACGCAATGGTAGTGTATGCGTTACTAACTTAACTCGGGTTCGAATCCCGAGTCGGACTAAGCATTTGTGTGATGCACAAATATTTGTTTCGGAATTAGGGTGTTTTTTATGTATAATGTGTATGTGTTTAGAAATATATAAGTATGTTTATCAGTGTTTATCGTCTAGATACGATAGGATTACAATGGCGCTGTGTGTAAAAACCAACATCCTAGATTACTTATTTATATTTTTAGACAGTTATGGTTACTGCCTATTTTTTTACCTATTTATTATATTTTATAATCTGTGGCTGTTTCATAGTTTTATTTCGCCCCGATTTTGGCGGGAAGAGTGACAAGTGCGGACGCTTGCTTTATATTATTTTCTAAAACTAGTGCATTTATCTTGTTTTATGTGCGGGAGTGGTGGTTCCCTGGACATAAAAGTTGTGTTAACGTGCTATAGTGAAAGACAATGATATATTTGCAGTGAAATTCTATTTTCCATCTAGCCGCGTAAAGTCCACTGAAAACCTCAGTATAAGAACCACCATTATACTGAGGGCAAGGACCAGGACCTGAGCAGGACTAAATTAGAAGATAAGATTGAAGAAATATGATATAAAAAAAATAAGATTTGGCTAAAAGGTCTTCGTAACCAGCCCATAAAATAATTATAAAAATAAAATATTCCGACCATTATAAGAAGATTAACATACAAATTGTATAAAATATCCATTCCTTTTATTTACAGTAAAGCAGTGTATCTATCTGATCGACCTCATAAACTAAAGATATTAATTTTACTGTATAATTTTTAAATGCAAACGAAATTCAATGATTATTCTTACTTCTGAAGTGAATGAGTCTAAATTATTTCAAAATTTGTTCAGTCATCAAATTGTAAATATTATTTAAAATAAAAAGTAAAAAAATAAATGTTGTTGTAAGTACATGTTTTCTAGTATAATACGAATATAACTTATTGTTTTTTTATTGAAATGAAACTTCTTTAGCACCAATATGATTCGAAAATACGATGTAACAAAAAAGAGACCAACATACCCTTAAATTGCCTGCGAGAGAATGAGATGGAATACAAGTAAATATTAAAAAAGAAAAACATATATCATAAATATAATAGTTTGCGAGAGAATGACATAGAACTATTGTATTTGCGTCTGCGTATTGGTATTACAAAGCTTTCAAAAATATATAGTGTATAATTTTTATAAAGTGAATGATTTTATAGTGGAAAGTATTTTTTAAACAAAGGGTATGATAAACTTGTTGACGCCCGCGGCTCGTGAAGTGAAGTTTTCCCGTTCCCGTTTCCCACAGGAACTTGTTTCCGGGGTTAAAAGTAGCCTATGTGTTATTCTGATGCGTAAGCTATATTATTGTAAAGTTTCATCAAAATCCATTCAGTAGATTTTTTTTGTGAAAATGAAACAAACATCAATCCATACTCACAAACTTTCGCGTTTATGAAATTAGTAGGATTTACAACGATAATAATACTTCAAAATGATATATATCTTATTTTCCGTTTTAGAGCACTTAACTGGTCTCATAAATATTAGAAGATTTTTAAACTTTCGCGGTTTATACTCGTATTTTATATACTACTTGAGACTCCACGCGAAACAATTTTGTACTTACATAGTCCAGCCGCGACCACGGGCGCTGCAACGTGCTCGAAACGTCGGTGAATGTAAGTACAAAATTGTTTCGCGCGAAGTCCCAAGTAGTAGTATATAAAATATAAGATGTGCTAAGGAAAATTGGCCAACAACCCATTGCTTATCATAGATTGGACAATAGGCTTGTGTTGCTTTGATCACAATAATATTCACTCGCGGATAACTTTTCCAATCAAGTCGACACCAAAGCAGGTATAGTTCAGGTAAAATTCGATACAAAAGACCCTTTAATTATGACACCATACCGCAGCACATTGGGCATGGAAGGCACAGGGGCATTCTTACGTTTTTATTGAGCAAGTTTAATACACTACGCGGAAATGACAACTGACAGGCGTCGAATTTCGCCTATTTTTTGAAGTGAAATCTTTTTTTAGCGCGGTACGCATATTTTTAGATGAGATAAAATTTCTGGACCCGTGACACTGTTACGAGACGCAGCTAAAATGTGTGCATATATGCATGTGCATTGTACATATAGTAGACCGCGAACGCGTCTAGATAAATAAATTATTAATAAATTTAGTTTTCACTTCTGTCGGCACTTGACTCGCCGCCGTATTATTATTAGTTTCGCATCTAGGAAGCCGCGTGTGACAGATTTCTTGATCCTAATAATCCTGATATTCAGAATACTTTTCAGAAGTTTCATTTCTGCTTTGTTTGATGCACACACACTTTTTTTGCAATAAATTATATGCTCAAAATAAAATTTATTTGTAACTATAGAATGCCGTGAGGCGAAACCGGTCAGGTTTATACAATAAATGTTGTGGAACAGTTTCAATAAATGGTGTTATTGAATAAAAATTACTTTTAATTTCTGTGTAATGTACATACATACATATTGTCACGCCTTTGTCCCGAAAGGGGTAGTCTGAGGCATACGTTACGTCCACCTTACACCGTTTGCATTTTGGTGTGCCCATTGCCGTGTTGTTTCTGTGTATCAACATTCTTCTTAAAGATATTAAAATATAACAAGAATGTTAAGTATAAAGCATATATCATGGTTATTAGAACAGGTACCACGCAACTTTTTTTTTAATATGTGGCGCGTCAAAGTGGTGTCGCCCGCCTGATGGTAAGCAAAGACGACGACCCGTGATTGGGGCCGCTATCTCAACCCGCAGGGCTCCGTAAGCGACCCGCATCTTGACGGCGGCGGCGCAGAAATATGCCTTTTCACACTTCACTTAGAGGACCCAGGGTTGTAAGAGGAGGGAAACACGTGCGCCGGGAAAGAGTTCTATCCTTTTATGGTGCGACATAAAAATGGTCTACGGAATCTTTCGGTTCTAGGCACGATGGCGGCCACAGTGTTAGGACGACATCACTGCCCCACCCGTGTTGTTCGTGAACGGAAGAGGGAGGGTGGGATCAATTGGTAGAGTTCTTCAGAACACTCACCATGGTAGATGTGGTAAAAGCAGCTAAGCAGGCGATCGTTCGGTAAGACTGCCAGTATCCTGGACAGTCTAGAAAACCTCTGCACCTCTCTCTTCATCTTAATGCATCCAGTTGCTTCTAAACCTTACCTGACTCTGGGGCCGGGGGTTTACATTTTTGGCTGCTAGAAGCCATTTCGGTATTGTTTGGAGCGTGAACTGCTGTATGAGCTTCCAACCCTGTAAGATCAGATGTCATTTTTATAACAAATGAAAAAGTAACAGGGCTCCTTTGCATCAATGGTATTATCTGAAAAATAAATGCATACTGAAAATTACGATTACTTGATTCTATTGATTATTAGTAATAATGACTTGACATGAAAGTCTGAAAGGTATTTATGGGAGGCTCAATGCGGATTCCGACGTAGAAGAGGTTGCATGGATCAAGTGTTTTCTCTCCGCGTGGTCGTGGAAAAGTTTCTGGCTATTAGCCAGAAGGTTATCTGCGCTTTTGTGGATCTGGAGAAAGCATTTGATAACGTTGTGAGAGAAACTCTGTGGGATTTGCTGCCGGGATATGGTGTGGACGGCTCGCTACTGCGGGCAATACAGTCGCTTTATAGGGACTGTAAGGCTTGCGTGCGAATAGGGGGGATGTGTCACCTCTTTTTGATGTCTGTACAGGCGTCAAACAGGGTTGTGTCATGTCCGCCTGGCTGTTCATATTGTATCTGGACAGTTGCCTGCAGAAGTTGAAAGATTGTGATATGGGTGTGAATTTGGGTGTCTTTAAAGTAAACTGTCTGCTGTACGCTGATGATGCAGTGCTCATGGCCTCATCAGAAGCCGACCTTCAAGCATTAGTCACTAATATGAAAGAGGAGTGTGAAAGTAAGGACTCGCTTGAATGCAAGTAAAACTAAGGTTCTAGTATTTGAAAGAGATGACGTAAGAACCAAATGCGGGATCAGGAACCAGGAACGACTAGAGCAAGTGAATGAAATGGTGTATTTAGGGAGTATGTTTAGCGCGGGTGGAAGATGTGATTCGGATATAGAACGGCGAGTAGCTGCCGGAAACAGAGTTAACGGTGCTCTGTCCCAATTAGTAAAGCGAGAAAGCATCGTAAAAGAAGCACGACTCATCATCATCATCATCATCCGAGCGTCTGTCCCAGTTGCGTCTCGCGACGCCCGGGGTCCGCTTTCCTACATTTTCTCCTCCACTTCGCACGGTCTTCGGCATCCCCTGTAGTGAGACCATTGGCACGCATGTCATCCCTTACGACGTCAAGCCAGCACTTCTTGGGTCTTCCCCTCTTACCGGGACCCGGCGGGGCTGACATGGCCAGACATTTGTTACCTACGTAGCCCGGCGGTTGCCGCAAGACGTGACCATACCAACGAAGGCGACACTCTTGCAACTTGTCTGCAATGTCACGGACGTGAAGGCTGCCGCGGATGCGAGAGTTTCTCACGCGGTCCATCCGCGTGACCCCACACATCCACCGCAGCATCTTCATTTCCGTGATACGCAGCTCCTGCTTGTGTCACTCCAATATCGGCCACGTCTCACTGCCATGTAAAAGGACAGGTCTAATAATGGTTTTGTAGACCTGTCCCTTCAACCGGATCGGCATTTTAGGGTCACAAATGACACCGGTCATCTCCCGCCATTTGGCCCACGCGGCAGCAATGCGTGACTTGACATCGCAATCGATGTCACTGGACGTGTGAAAAACAGATCCCAGGTATTTAACCTGGTCCGTGCGCTCGACCAAATCACCGCCTGTGCGGACGGATGTGGGATCTGACGAGTTTAGTGCCAAGTACTCGGTCTTCGCCACATTTAGTTTCAGACCGCCGTTCTCAAGCGTCTCCTTCCACGCCTTTACACGTCGCACCAATCTGCCCCTGTCCGCGTCTGCCAGCGCAATATCGTCAGCATACATGAGCAACCATGGAGGCTGCTCATGTGGGTTTCTGATGCTGTCCGACAATTCGTCTAATATTACACTGAACAGAAGCGGACTAAGGACCGAACCCTGGTGTACCCCGACGGTGATGGGGAAGGGTTTCGTGTCGCCAACAGCAGTCCGAACCATTGAATCGGAGTCACAGTACATGTCCCGGATAGTGTCAATATAGACCTCTGGAACCCCTTTGGACCGCAGTGCCCACCAGATCATCGCACGAGGAACACAGTCGAAGGCCTTCTGCATGTCTAGAAGCAAACAGTGCAGAGGCGTGTTCTTCGACCTGTATTTCTCTGCGACAACCCTCAGGGCAAAAACAGGGTCCGTGGTCCCATAACCAGGGCGAAACCCATATTGACACTCCGAGAGAGTACACTCCTGCCGGATCCGAGAGTCTATAATCCTCTCGAAGATCTTCATGGTGTGGGACATCACCTTAATACCGCGGTAGCTCCCGCACTCCTGCACTGACCCCTTACCTTTGAAGACTGGAGTAATAATACTCAGTCTCCATTGGTTTGGGAAAAGCCCGCTGAGGAGTATGCGGTTAAAAAGGTTTACTAAGATGCCCACACCGCGAGGACCCATCGCCTTCCAGGCTTCGATGGGGACTCCATCGGGTCCGACAGCTTTCCGATTCTTCATGCGGCGAAGCGCAGTCAGGACTTCTCCAGGCGTTACCGGTGGCACTAGTCCCTGATTCGGAGGGAGGTCCGGAGGCTGCACATCTTTGTGCTGTTTATTAAGCAGCTCGTGGAGCGCCATCTCTCCTTTACCGCGAGGTCTTCGCTTAACAGGTTGCCCTCAGGGTCTTTTACACAGCGACACTTGGATATATCCTGTGCCGCTTTGACCCTGGAGCGCGCCAGCTTATAGACGAGCTTCTGCCCCTCACACGATTCCAGCTTATTATACAGAGGTTGTAAGTGGTCATGTCTGGCTCTGGCTACAGCTATCTTTGTGGCGCGCTTGGCAGCCCTGTACGCGTCGCGGTCTTCAGGAGATCCGGTCGCTTGCCACTTTTTAAAGAGGGCTTTCTTCTCCCTAGTCTCCCTCTGGACTGCGTCGTTCCACCACCAAGTTTCCTTGTCACATTTGCGTCCACCCTTAGACACACCGAGCACCACCTTCGCCGCTCCAAGGATGGCCGCCTGAACTTTGTCCCAGTAATCTTAAACTGGTTCGCCTTCAGTGTCGGTGCACTTGTCACCGACAGCTGAGACGAACTCCTGGGACCTAGTTTCATCAAGCAGCCACCATCTGATGCGGCGCTGGCACCGCTCGAAGCGTTTGGCTTTGGGCTTCACGCAGAGGTCCATGACAAGGAGACGGTGTTGTGCAGTAAGAATCTCACCGGGTATGACCTTGCAGTTGGCCACCTTGCCGATGCTGTGTCGCCTAGTGAGTAGGAAATCGATCTGAGTTGTACGCCTCCCGCTCTTGTAGGTGATGAGATGTTCGGATTTCTTTTTGAAATACGTGTTCACAATGGCCAGATCGGCAGCCGCACACGTTCTGAGGATAGTTTCTCCTTCAGCGTTGCGGGTGCCGTATCCAAAACCACCATGAACACGCTCAAACTCCTCACACCTCTCACCCACATTACCGTTTAGGTCGCCGCCCAAAACGATTCCCTGTGACAACGGAATGCTCCGAAGCACTCCCTCGAGTTGACCCCAAAACGACATCTTATCGGCGTCGCTACAACCGGCCTGTGGCGCGTAGGCACTTATCAGGTAGGTAATAATCCCATCGATAAGCACCCTCACGATCATAAGCCGGTCGCTACAGCGTTTCACCTCCAAGATGCCACTCTGCAGCCCCTTGGGAGAGCACAACGGCCACCCCGTTCTCCCCACCAGGCGCACCCGTGTAATACAGCTTGTAGCCGTTCTGCAGGAACGCCACGTCCACCCTCCGCCTGGAGAGTACTTCGGCCAACTCTACCGCACGTCCAGTCAGCGTGCCAATGTTCCAAGATGCGAAGCGGATTCGGGTTGGGGCTAACTTCTTTAGCCGTGCTGGCCCGACACACGGCAGCCCTAGCCCACTTGCCACAGGAGTCGGGCGGGGCTCCTGCGCGCCGTTTTGCGGCGGCGCCCTATCCCTAGCAGCATTCCTTTTCTGACTGTTCATTATTTTTTTTTGTTTCGGCGGGTGGCTTTTATGGGAGCGACGCCCTCAGACCTCCCAACCCCAGAGGGGAAAGCCAGCGCCAGAGCCTCGTCCGTTAGTCAGCAGGTGCACGCACTAGCACGGGAGGTTGACTTGGGCCCCGAAGATCTTGGTGGGGCCCCTTACACCCAGTAAAATCCCTCCCCACCACCCAGTAAAAGAAGCACGACTGGCGATTCATAACGCAGTGCTAGTGCCAACTTTGCTATACGGTAGCGAAACCTGGGTATTTCAGCAGATGCATGAAAGTAAATTGAATGCTGTGGAGATTTGGACTTGGCCGACCGAATACGTAACGAAGTGATACGCAATATGGCAGGTTTGAATGAAAGTGTCAGCCTTAAGCTGGAAAAGGGCGTGCTCCGTTGGATTGGACACGTCCAACGAATGAGTGAGGAACGATTGACGAAGAATATATATTGTGCGAAAGTAGAGGGTAGAAGAAGTCAGGGTAGGCCGGGACTTACATATAAAGACCACGTGATCAGATTGCTTAAAAACGGAAAGGTCAAAAGTACTCGGATACCCAGACGTGCGTGTATGAAGCGATTGATGAATCTTGAAGAAGCGAAAGAAGTATGCATGGATCGCGAAGCATGGCGATCTGTCCTCTCTGACTACTCCTTCAGGGATACAGCGTGAAGATAGTTAGTTAGTATGACTTTTTTCTTGATGAGGATTCATCTGGGCTCCTTAATTAGGTATTCTAAAATGATGATGCTGTCGCGTGAAAAGGTACCTATTCCGTCCAGATTTCTAGAATGAACGCTCGCTCAGGAACTTAGATTATATAAACACGTGTTTATTAAATCGAAGCACAGGAATGAACGACTTTGGCTTGGCCCACAGGAAATGTAATTATTATTATACGAAAACTTAATCACCAAATATTACATTTAGTCAAGCACTTGTTATGAGGCTTTTTATTGAGTCGAGCTGGAGGACGATGACCTCAGCTTTACCCAATTAAAATCTCAAAATCTAGGTCACTTGAAAATCTCTTTTCTCTCATATTTAATCGCTAATTAATCGGAATCAGTTGCCAAATATCTGAATCATGCGATCACTGGTTCAAAACTGGCGAAGAAATAGCACACCATATCTGTTGTACTTTTCGCGTGTAGGGTAAACAGTCTAGGTAAACAGCTTTGTCAAATCGACATGCCTCACCGTATAATAAAACAAACATTCTGAAAAGTTTTCAATACTGTATAAATCCCAATTTAAAATAAGAATACACAATGCCTCGATTATAAAAATATTTATTAATAGACAGCTGCGTTGAATTGTTCTAAGGTCGCGTTCACGTTGAACACCTACGGTGGCCATGATATTGATTTTTAGAGAGAGAGAGATTATTTTGGAGTACAACTGCAATCTAAAGAAATGGGATAGCAGCAACAATAAATTAACACTTCTTGTAGGTATACCTACAATGTACATTTTTTGGTGTGTTTTAGCCGTCTTGCAATTTATGCAAGCTTACTTGTATTTTCTTAGGGACGGCTCCTCCTCTTATATACTCTTTTATTATATAGCGTAAGCTTATGGTTTAACGATTTCACCCTGTAAAACTTATCGTTCACTCCTTTATTCTCGAAGGGGTTGCAGAACCTATAGTTCGGTTCTGTCTCTCACCTGTTACTGTAAGCATTTTGTCAAATGTAACAGGTGGTGAGCCGTGTTGCCGTGCTGCTGGCGCAGGTTGTGGCGAACTCCTATTGAACATTTTGAAGCCCATGAGGCTTTCAATTTGTTACTAGCAACTCCGATCAACGGCTTAGGTCCGTATTCCAGAACGTTTCTCAATACGCAATCAACGCTTGAGGCTAGATTTTGCATTATAAATACTACTCTCAAGCGTTGATTGAGTATTGTGATACATTCGAATACGGCCCTTGTTGTTTTCGAAGCACGTATACTTTTGTGAATAGAATTACCACAAAGCCGTCAACCATCCGAGGACCTGCCATAGCAAAGTTGCTTAACACAGGATCGTTTACATTGAAATAACTTTCTGTCCTAAGTAAATACTATACTCATGGTCAAAACCACTCATTTTTATGTTTATTTATTTACACCTCAAAACACCATTCAATTATTATATTGCTGAGAATAAATCTACTATAGGTACTTTGGTCCTTCGTCGGGTATATATTTATGTTCGACTCTCTTTCTGAATCCATAATTATCAAGATGGCATGGAAAAATATCGTATCTTATATTCTAATTATAGCGCCCTATTTCTTTTTATGTATTTAAATAAGTATTTAACTTAAGCGTCAATAATAAGTAAACATGCCTTGCTATCAACGCCACCGTATTTATCGAAGACTTGGTAAGTATTGTATTTCTCATTTCAATAACTCTTAGTCGTTACCCGTTCATCGCAAGTTCATACAAAGAACTTGAATTTCTAAAATGTGTACCTACCTATTAATTTAAAAACCATTTTGTGGAACAGAGTTAATAATAACACTACTTAAGACTTCGTCATCATTGGTAACAGAAACGCTTTTCCCGACTTTTGCTTTTTTTTAATACGACAAATACTATTTTCTCAGATATTTTATTCTAGAAATATTAGAAGCCATATTTTATTCTAGAAATATTATTTAACGCAATTTTACACCGTTCATATGATTCGTGATATTTGCCAAGACACCCCCTCCCCCTAAGTAAGACTTGGAAAGATTTAGCTTGATCAAGAACACCTCACGTAATTAATGTACGGTCTTTTGAGCTATAAAAGCTTTCTGAACACAATGTCTGTGTCTGAACATTATATTCAAAACTCAATAATAAGCTTGGCTTCTAGATAAGTAAATCATCCTAATTTGATCCGCGCTTATTAGGGCTTATATACTCCTTAAACCCAACACATAGCAAAAAAAAATGTGGAATACCCACTCTGGGTTTTTTTTGGGTTGCCTGGTTTATTTTTGCACATTTTTTATTTTTGTTATTTAGAAATGTATTTGTAAATGCAGTTGCAGTTGTGATTCTGAACGAAAAATGATTAGGAGGATTTCAAAACTAAACTGACGTTGACAAGTTAACTACTGTTAAATGTCGTTTCAGTGTTTTTGTGTACACTTTTTGACCAACCGTTTAATACTTTCTTCCTCACACTTATAATAGTGGCTTTAGAAAAAAGAACAAGAAAATAAAGACATGTCATTAATGTCGTCTATCCGTCACGTCGTTTGTTATTGTTTTCCTTGGGATAGTCGGACGGTTTTTAAATAATATTATGTAGGTACTTGTTTTGAATTAAATGAGATATTCACTAAGTGCCAAGTGGGTTCGACTAGTCGACTGTAGTTGAATTTAATTAAGATATACATCAGATTTTAACTTCAGTACTTCAGATATTTAATCATGGAATTTCCAACTCTCGGTGAACACTGCCAATTTCAAGACTGCAATCAAACAGATTTCTTACCACTTCAATGCAAATGTGGGAAGGTGTTTTGCCGAGAACATTTTAACCAGCACTGTCTATCCGGTGACTGTGAATTGGCGCCGAAACCAAAAGAAGTTAACCTAAAAAATGACGACCAAATATTCAAATGCTCTGAAATTGGATGCAGAAACGGAAATTTACATGAAATGCTATGTGCGAAATGCAATAAACATTTTTGTATTGACCACAGGTTTCATCCGTGAGTATTATTAGCCTTTTATGTGGAAACCTAGATAATATTGTGGGTCTTTTTTTTTCTTTAATAATAACTTGGATTCAAAAAAAGTTACAAGATGGAAAGGAATGAAACTAAAACTCTTTAGCTATTCAAGCTTAATCAAATTTATTAATTGCACTTTTTAATTCTGTCTTAAATCTTAATGCATTCTCTGTTGCCTTCAAACTCATACTTGGATTTGAAGGCAAGGGTCCACTTTATTTTTGGAATGGAGCGACTGCTGTCCAACATCTTAACCCTTAATTGGTGCATTGCCTCATCAATTGGTCAACCGGTGCACTGCTTAAATCTGATGTCACTTTGTCTCACAGATCTTGGTAGGGCATGTTTCATTTGTTCAAATATAGCCAATTGTGATTACATAATTATACAAGAATAAATAAATAAATAAATATCCATCACGCCTTATCCCCGAAGGGGTGGCAGAGGCATATTATATGCCCACTTTTCACCGTGTGGATTCCTGTCCCACGTAATAGGTGGTGAGCCCATTGCCGTGTTGAAATAGACAGACACAGGTTGTGGCTACCTGCTGTTGAAATTTTCAAGCCGCCCATAAGGCCTTCAACCAGGCTTAACGACTGCCATTTTACTGGCAACCGGGACCAACGGCTTAACGTGCCTTCCGAAGCACGGAAACGCTCGCAAATGTAAATGCCACAAAGTGGTCACCCATCCGAGGACCAGCCATAGTGAAAGTTGCGTAACTCAGTGATCGTTTACAGAACACTGAGACCGCGGGGCCACGAGCGCTTCTACCAACCTATATAGCTCTATAAATAATAATAAACATGCCTACAAATAAGAAAAGAATTAATTTTCAATATTGGTAAAAGAACCATGATTGTATTACAGATCTTGTCCAGAGATTGACAATGTCACCATGGCAAAAAAGATTGAAGAGTTTGAGGCTCCAAGGAGGCAGTTCAGAGAGGCCAATAAACACTTACAAGAGAAGGTGATTATTTTGTAATATTTGTAGCCTATGTACAGTCGGTGTCCATAACATAGAAGCAACTAGATTATTCAAGTTCTTCTTAAGTGTATTTCCATTGCTTTTAGCCATTTAGTTTAGGGTCCTTTTATATTTGGCTGCTAGGAGAAGCTATCATTTGGTTTTAATTTCCAGCATTGTTAAGAGTAAGTGTCACCTGACCTCTCAACCCTGAAATTGTGTTTGCGTTTTTGTAAACATACTACTAGAGTGTTAAGTTTATCTGTTAACAACAATGCCTGCTTAACAACAAGCTTCCCTGTGACCTTAAAAAAATTACCATTATATAAATTTATAAAGGTTTTTTTTTTAAATAAGTTATTACGCTGTTAAAGACTATTTGCAGGACAGGGACACCTGAAAATGATCTGCTGGCATAGTAAAATAATATTAAATTGTAAATAGCCTATCAAAAAATGTGTTCCTAAGTTTCCACTGTTCCGCCGGGCCGCGTTCCGAACCAGTGGTCACTTTAAAAATATTAAATTTATGCTTAATGCTAGTGAATGACATTATGTAAGCGCATTATGCAAAATAAAGACATTTTTATTTATTTAAATAAATTTCAGAATAACTTGACTTACGACTCCTATCATGACTTGACTTATCTTCTTCTTCTTCTTACTAATAGATCGACTTATAGATTCAAGTGTATTTTACAGATAACTGAGAACATACGGAAAGCATTACAATCTACAAGCAAAGTGAAGACAGCCTCAAAAATACATTTAATGAGAATAAAACAAAGAGCGGTCGGACCAAAAACTATTCCTGCTTCAGATCGAATATATTTTGCTATCAAAAAGCCTTTGGACATGGAAGCTAAACCTGTCAGAATTATTCAGGAAGAAGACGCTTTGGAAAAAATTGAATGCACCACTTTAGATCCTGATTTAAAAGACACCGTTGCTGTATTTGTAAGTTCCAAATGGATTTTAGGTAGAGCAGTAGATAGTATTTGTGATAGTTGCAATATTATAAATGATAATAACAAAATCACCTCAGTAAAACTCAGACTTTTTAGGCAGTTAGATAAGTACTGCATTAGTCCCTTAAAAATGGACATAGAAATTTCAGAGTTAATAAAAAATGAAATATTGCTAGAAGGCGATAGATTGGTTGTGGAGTATATTGATACTAAAGTTTTAAAAGAATTGGGTGCACATGAGCATTTGTTTCTTAGTTAATGTTATGTAGAATAGTGATCCTGTCTTCAGCCTTGTAACACTCCGGTGATAAGTCAAAGATGTTACACAGCTGAAATCTTTTTAGAACGATAATAAATTAGGAGGAAGAAACCCACTACAAACTTGATCTCTCGATCCAAGCAATGAACTGCCAAAGATTACCCCATAAAATTGCAAATTACTTAAAGTGGTTTACACCACCTATCCTATATTAATTTCCTTGAGGAGTTTAATGTCAAATCCTCACATTACAATTAGTCGAGGTAATTCTTGTCTATTCTGCACTAGCATTGACAGATGAAAGATGTATGGTATATTCCTCCTTACCGCACTTCTTTAAAATAATGCCAGATTCTGTTTCTGAGTTATAGGAATCGCCAAGTTCAAGTCACACACACAATGCTATTATGCTATTGTGTAAGTTACCCAGATTATCAATTTTATCTCGTTCATTATGTAGGTAAGCTCAGTTAGGGTAACAAGAACAGTCGTGAAAGTGATACAAGATTGTAACTTAGGGTTACAATCTGTTATTGTTTATTGCAAAATGATAATCTATACTCAAAACATTTGAGGTTAGTTTTCGATTTATAAAATTACCCTCTAGTGTTAATCGAGTTTTTGAGAAACATTCTGTAATGCATTCATTAAAATTATATGTTTTCCACTGAGGTAAAAATAAGCTAATTATCTTCTTTTACCTTTCACTATTATACTTCTTACCCTAATTAGACTTATAATTTATAAAATTATGTTAAAATAAAATGAAGGATTTTATGTATGTGTTGTGATTTTGGAGTTGTCTTTGCTACCCTCAGCTTCTTTAGTGTAATTTTTTATAGCATTCCTGGGTATTTAGGGCCTACTAAATATCACCTGCTAACTGATGGATGAGCTCTTGATAAATTAATACAAAGGGGTAACTAGGTCAGACAACAGCCTTCCTTCCTTAAAACGTGAAGAACTTTTAGATGAATGGCAGCTGCGTTGGAACACTTCCATCAAAGGGTCTGATTAATTTCGTTGCGGGTTCCAAGCCATGCTAACTTCTTCTGGGACTTCACCAAGATAGAGCTCGGTGTAAATTTTCTGGTGTTTTGGTCATTGCTGTAGATCCTAGTTTCACAGTAATGGGAATGCGGGAGGGATTGGCCCAATAAAAAAAAAGATTCCCTTAAAAGAGTCTAAAAGTAGAAAGTCCAAAATTAAAGTGCTGATTGCAGGTTCAAAAATTGTTAAATGCAACAGGAACTTGACATTTAGAATTTTATAAATATACATTGTAATCACGCCTTTTCCCCTGAAGGAGTAGGCAGAGGCATACCATGCGCCCACACTTCAATCGTAGGTTCCACCTAATAAACGGTTAGGCGAGACTATTGTGGTGTTGAAACTGGCTGAAATAAGCTATAACAAGGTCTCCGTGTAATCGTGTTATTAACAGCAAATGGTAAGTCATGTAACAGAACGTAGACATGTAACGAGTCAGTCACTTTCGTATAGGAGAAAAATGAAAAAACACCAGATAAAAATAAATCGTATAATAATGTCATTAGGTACCTACACATATACTTATACTAAAGCTGCACATTTAAAGCGTTACTTCATTTTCTTTGCTAATCTGTGAAAGGCTCCTGTGGTTGTCAACCAACGGCAACATCTGCGCAGGCGTCGACTGATTCGTCTGCGCAGTCGGAGGCGGGGTTGCGGCTAGCTTGTACCTCTGCACCAACCAGTTACATTTGCCAGTCCTTGCAATTAATGTCATTAAATCTCTGCGGTACTGTTTAGTCAGTATGGCGTAGAGGAATGGATTTGCGCAGGCATTTAATGGGTAGAAGAATACTAGCAAAACTTTGCCATGACTAACATCAACTAGAGGAAAGCCAGCTAAAGCCGTCACTCCAAAAAACGCTACTGGCGCCCAACAGAGCAGATCAGTACCGATCAGTAAGGCCATTTTATTCGCTATTCGACGTTCAGCTGCCGCAGCGGCCCCTCTTCCCCCATAACTCTCCCCTCCCCCCAAAGATCTGTATATCTGCACATAGCACACAACAATAGTCACCCACGCCACAGCATTCGTCATAAATATCGAGCCCTGGTACACTACATCCCCTACGTCCTTGCTCTCAACCGGTAAACAAATCGAAGTCGACGAGTAATCGGAAACGCCCGCCAGCGGCAGACCGGCCATCAGCGCTGAGAATAGCCATCCACAAATCATGATCTTCGCCGCTACAGCCATCGAAATCCTCCTCTCCAAGTATATAGCGTAGGTTATCGCGAACCAGCGCTCCAAGGTTACTATCGTCAGCGTGATAACCGATAGCTGCCCGGAGAAAACGGACAGAAATCCAGCTACCTGGCAGCTGGCACCGTACTGCCAGTCGTAGGCGTAGTTGAAGAACTCCCCGTACGACCTGAGGTCCACCACTGCCAGCATGAAGAGGTATAGGCCAGTGCACAGGTCGGAGAAGGCCAGGTGGCACATGAGGAACCTCGGCACCGTCATGTCGGTGTGGTTGGCGAGCAGCACCACCAGCACGGCGACATTCCCCACCACGGCCGCGCCCACGACGAACCACACGCTCGCCCTAAGCCACGCCCACCCCATGACGTCCTCGCAAGGGTTTAGCGCGTCTGGCAGTGGAGTGCATTCTACTTTTCGGTGGCTGCAAGTAAAAAAAATATAAAATTTGAATTGACACAGACACTTTCATGAGAAACTAGCTAATACCCGCGGATACCACCGCGTGGTGAAGATTACTCATTTCCCCCGGTAACCAGGAACAGCTTCTAGCACAGAAGGTTAATACACCAAGTGGCCTCTAGCACATAGAATTTTGAAAAGTCGTTCAGTAGATTCGGAGATAAATACCCTCTACATTCTACAATCACACAAACTCACAACATCATTTCCTTATAACATTAGTATAAACTACTTATTCCTATAGTGGGTTAGGTCTTATAGTGGGTTCAAAACACCAATCTACTACGATAAAGACGCCTACTTGTGCAAATGGCTCGTACACCAATTACTTACAATCACTAAAAATTGGCATAAGGTTCAATACAAGTTCGTTTAATCTCGGAAATCTTAGTGATATTTTTTTCACGCAGCGCCATTTAAGCCGATTCAAAAATGTAGGACTGAAGAATCTAATATAGTTATACAAAAAAGATGATATCCAGATTTCGTATTCTCTTACCTCAGACTAAAATTCCCGCACTCAGCTGATATGGCGACCCCGTTGCCCAAATTGTTGTCAATCTCATGAAATTCCCCTTGATCTTCATCCTCCCAGCTGCCAGAGTCTCCGAAGTAATCGTCCAGCCGATTCTCATACTCCTCGCTTGTAGTAGCCGTGGACGCTAGGTCATCTTCTATTGATATGCTGGAAAGATTAGGCAATTAAATTATGAAAGACGTAGGGCCAACCATCCAGTTAAATTTTTAGGCGTGTATGTATGTATATATTTATGCATGAAGTTTTCTTTATTCCCGTTGAAGTGTTCAGATTTTGACGAATCAGGTTTTACATGAAAGACAATCTTGTGTCATGTGGTATACTTAGTGGTTAGGTATGATATTTTTTCGACCTATAATATATATTCATTATTATTTATCTATCACGCCTTATCCCCGAAGGCCCCAAGGGGTGGCAGTGGCATACATACTTATTGTATGCCACTGCCACCCACGACCAGACAGACGAAGGTCGGGGCTGATTTTGAAATTTTTCAAGCCGCACATAAGGCCTTCAACTTGACTTAACGACTGCCATGTTACTGACAACCGGGACCAACGGCTTAACGTGCCTTCCAAAGCACGGAATAGCTCACAAATGTATCCGAGGACCATCCATAGTGAAAGTTACGTAACTCAGTGATCGTTTGCAGAACACTGAGTCCGCCGGGCTACGAGAGCTTCAAAAAATTCATCGAAACTGTTTTACTTGTGGAGCCCTTCATGGTTCCGAAATGAAAGGAGAAAAATTTGAAGTTCAGTGGGCAAATCTTTTAGCGTTCTCATGCAAAGTGTTTCAGATAATGGTACCTAGATTCTTCCAGTCCCCTGCTCGATATCGCCTGGGCGATCCAAACCCTTCTATGCCGACGGGAAATTAGGGTTATCCCATAAAAAAAGACTTGATTTAACATGTAAAGCCGCTGTCATTCAGGTTGGAAGTGTATTTAAAAAAAAAAGACTTACGCTGTAACGTTGTCAGTATTGTTGACGCCATCAGTATCCGGGATGGCCATTATCGGTTCTAAGTGCTCCGAAAATCGTCGCTTTCTATCTGCTTTTTGCTGCGCGCATTTCTGTTGAGTTTTTTATTATTATATAAACGGCCTCTCAGGGTAACTGGTACAAGTATTAACGGACGGAAATCAGATACAGGCCGCAATGAACAGCTGACCCCGGGGTCTATTGTGTTAGAGGTTGTATCTGAGATTACCCATTGATGTACATTCAGCAAAGGAAAAACGTATACAATACAAGGCCACCCTTTAAGGATTTTATTTTTCAGAAAATCCTGTATATATTTTTATGAGGTTTTGCATGGTTACACAATTACACTCATTTAATAACCATAGCAAATTTCATAAAAATAAATGACAAAATTATCTAAAAAAATCAATCCTTGTGCATACCTCTTTTGTTGACTGTAACTTTCAAGAGGATTCCGAGCTACAAAATAAGCGTTTTTGTTTCGAATGTAGCCCTAATGACTCTGAAGCGAATCGCAGGGTCCCGTGCTTCTCCCATTCAACAGCTGGTGCACCACTTGTGTAGTTGCGCCTCGAAGACATTGGTAGGACATGGGGTCAATCTAGTTTGATTCCCGTTAGATATCTAATGTGTTCTTACCGCCTGCATGAGAGCCACCTGTTTCTTGTACATCTGGTGTCTGATGGGATTGTGCCTCTCCGGGAACTGGAATGCGCAGCAGTGGAAGTGATGGGTCAGGTATGCTTTTTGAAGATTCTGTTATAAAGAAACTATGATATATATAAATATACATTTTTATATATTTTTTTTAGTAAATAAAAACAACTTGATACGCGTAGGACTTGAATGATGATCGATCTTCGCAGCAACGTGCTACATAATATAATATTACCGAAACAAATTCATATTATTCACTACTAGTGGTCACCCATTGGTCAAAATTCGACCGTAAACCATAACTAAACTATTATAACATAACTAAACGAAAAATTAAAAAATAATAGTTTTGAGTTTAGTTACTGAATACTATATTTAGATCTGAAAATAATGTTTTACTATGCTAAGCGACTTTCGTTGCTGATAGTACAAAGCCAACTAAGGCAATAAGGGGTCTTTACGTGGGAAGTTGGTAAATGGCGGTCGCTTGCTGTATAGATATTATTTTCCAAAACTAGTGTATTAACCTTGTTTTATATGTAAAAATGGTAGTTTCTTAAATACTTACATTGTTTGTAAACGTGTTATAGTGAAAGACAATGATATATTGCAGTGAAATGCTAGTTTACATCTTGCCGCGCAAATTCCACGGAAAGCCTCATTCACGCTCTAATACGTTAATAGGGCAAGGACACAGGACCTGGGACTGGACTTGACATCGACAAGGGACTGGACAGGACTAAATTAAAACAAGAATGAAGAAATATGAAATAAATAAGATTCGGCTTTTGGTCTTAGTAACCAAGCCATAAAATAACTACAAAAAAAAAAAGGAAATAAGGACCAAACAGGATTAATCACACCTACGTATTAAATCAGAATACTAACTACTACGCTATTCCACTGTATTCGTAGCGTCGTAGCCTCTACTACGCCATAGTCGTAGCCCACAACTCCCTACATTATGAAGAGAAGAATGCTACGACTAGGGCATCGTAGTGTTGTAGATACGGCTACGTCGTAGCCCACTACTGTTATGCTTTTTTAATACGAGGAGCGGTCCGCTTACAGAATACCGTGAGTGGATCTCTCTCTCCTCGTATAAAGTAATTACAACCTCGTACTTACAACTATGTTATGCCTGTTGCACAAGTGGACACTTGTGATTTTTCACGACTGGTCATGTGATAGTGTTTCAAATTCTAAAATAACTAATTGTCTTAACGCTGTATCCCTGACGGGGTAGTCAGAGAGGACATATCGCGAGGCTTTACGATCCATGCATACTTCTTTCGCGTCTTGTAGATTTATCAATCGCTCCATACATGTACGTCTGGGTATCCAAATTCAATATGCCCCTAAAGTTTATATTTATATTTTTTATGAACTTAGATCAAATCTATTACCCCTGGGATCAATGTACATTGAAGGTCTACTGCTCGAATATAACTAAGTAACTACTTCAACATGGCAGAGAGAAAAGCTACTCACCTGAAACTCGTATATGGATGGGATGTATTTGAGTGAAGGGGTTTTCTCTATCCTAAGAACTTCTAATTGGTGCAAGCCAGCTATCGGCATTGAGGTAATCGCGGTACTACTTAAATCTCTGAAACAAAACAAACCTTTTAAAATCAGTTGGACCTACCGAGATAAAATATGGTTAATAGATATAATGGTACATAAATAAATAAATATAGTGGGTCATTTTTTTACACAGCGTCGTCCAGCCCAAAGTAAGCTATATAAGCTTGTGTTATGAGATCTAGACGACTGATAAACATACTTAAGTTAAGCAACTTTCGCTATAGGTGGTCTTTGGATGGATGAATACTTTGTAGCATTTATATTTGCAAGCGCTTCCGTGCTTCTGAAGGCATGTTAAGCCGTTGGTCCCGGTTGTCAGTAAAATGGCAGTCGTTAAGCCCGGTTGAAGGCCCTAATGGGCGGCTTAAAAATTTCATCAACAGGTCGCCACAGCCTGTGCTAGTCCATTTCAACACGGCAATGGGCTCACCACCTGTTACGTAGGACAAAAGACAAAAAAGTGGGCGTATGGTATGCCTCTGCTTACCCCTTCTGGAAAAATCGTGACAATATGTATGTATGTAAGTACTACCACTGTAGAGTATGGGACATGCGAAAAATATCATAATATTTGTTCTCAGTATTCTGTAAACGATCACTGAGTTACGCAACTTTCACTATGGCTGGTCCTCGGATGGGTGACCACTTTGTGGCATTTACATTTGCGAGCGTTTCCGTGCTTCGGAAGGCACGTTAAGCCGTTGGTCCCAGTTGCCAGTAAAATGGCAGTCGTTAAGCCTGGTTGAATGCCTTATGGGCGGCTTGAAAAAATTCAACAGCAGGTCGCCACATCCTGCGTCTGTCTATTTCAACACGGCAATGGGCTCACCACCTATTACGTGGGACAGGAATCCACACGGTGAAAAGTATATAGTATATATAATATGCCTCTGCCACCCCTTCGGGGATAAGGCGTGATGGATATTAATTATTATTTATTTATTTATTTTTTTCTTACTAATTTATCATTCCTGTTACAAACAAAGAGATGTGGTATATGTGATGAAATCTTATTAGATTAAAGTAAAACTTCTAACGTGTGTACATAAATAAGTAAACACACACCTTTTTTTATAAAAGTACCGTATATACTTCCATATGCTTTTGTGCAAGATGCATGTGAAAACGGTTAATTAGAATTACAAAAATATGATATTTCAATCTTATTTATCTGTATATATCTATAAATGTAAAAGAAAGTCGTCTTAGTTACACTATTTATAACTCAACAACGGCTGTACCGATGGAGGCCAGGAGACGGACATAGGCTACTTTTTATCCCGGGAACAAGTTCCTGTGGGAAACCGGAACGGAAAAACTTCTCTACACGGGCGATGCCGTGTGAAATTAATAAACGACGGGATTAAATGGGTGCCACGGGGTTCGAATAATGTCACGGGCGAAGCCGGGCGGGAAAGCTAGTAGATATATAAATTCATCTTTAATTATTTTACTTGCTATAGTCTACACATAATCTAATATATAAAATTCTCGTGTCGCGGTGTTTGTGGTTAAACTCCTCCGAAACGGCTTGACCGATTCTCATGAAATTTTGTGTGCATATCGGGTAGGGCTGAGAATCGGTCAACATCTATTTTTTATTCCCATATTCCAACGGGAACGGGAAGTTCGGAGTAAGTCACGAGCGAAGCAGGGCGGGTCAGCTAGTAACTATATAAAGTTGAACTTACAATTGTCGGAGAAGTAAATTTCCTGCAAAAGCATCTTCATGTAAGTGTATCAAGTTCGTGTTGCCTCTGAAGCTCCTGGAAAGCAAACATTGTATTGATATCAGTTGCTGTACTAGTACTATAACAACGGGAAAAAGGTTATGCCCTCTACCATGAAACGCTTCGAGATTCACGTTCGTGACATTGTGGAAAACGTACAGGAGAGTCTTCTCCGCTGTTTTTGTTTAGCGGTGACCACCCGACTATGTGGGAAATGGCTCGGTCGCTGAATATCATATTCTCAAAAATAAGTGCAATGCCTTTTTCCCAGAGTCTTGAAAGAATTAAGAAATTAACATCAAGGAAACATGAGGTTGTAGAAACCCTACTTCGAAACAAGCAAGCAGCAGAGCTTATTGTACTATGAATGCGAATTATTTTGATACAACGAGACATAAATTCTCACACATTTGTACAGTTGCCGAACAATATATGTAATTCATATTTAGATTTCATATTTATACTCGTATATATATTTACTTTGTATATGTAGAGATCGTCACGTCAGGGTCACTAGTAGTAGGAGTTCTCTTATGATGTGAGGGGAATAATATACAGAATCATTTCTTGACAAACATATAATTCCGACTGACATTTATGACATTGACTGCCTCTGTGGCGCGGTGGGAGTGCATCCGACTGCTACGCAAGAGGTCGTGGGTTCCATTCCCACCCAGGATAAAACTTTGTGTGATGAGCACGATGGTTTATTCTGTGTCTGGGTGTTATTTATCTATAATATGTATGTATTTAGAAATATATAAGTATGTTTATCAGTTATCGGGTAATACCATAGTACAAGCTCTGCTTAGTTTGGAATCAGATGGCGTTGTGTGGGTTGTCCCAAAATATTTAAAAAAAAAACAGGTACCAGTAACACATATTATTACACAGAACTAAACGATACAATATGACCTAATTTTGCTGCGCCTCGGTATACATATAAAACTGATCTGTCAGCAGTGTGTCTCTATACATACAAAAATAATTTGATTTAATTGTTAACTTACAGTTTAGATATTTGTGCATTTTTAAACGCGTGCGCTGGTACTTCTTCGAGCAGATTATAGTTTAGAGACCTGTGAAATAAAGACGATTTATTCTTCTTTTCTTAGCGGGTTTAAAAACAAACCCTCGGATGCAAACGGGAATTACGATCGGATAACAAAAATCTCTAATAAGATCTTTCGGGCCCGTACTAACTTCTTACATAAAGGTGTGATGGTCTGCTAAAAACCAGCTACATGTTATTTTTGTCATTATTAGGAACGACTCTTGGGTGATTTCTCAACTCTGTCAGGTCGCTGGAGTCGCGTCTGTTGGTCAACAGGAGCATTACCTACTTGTAGGTGAGATCGATGTGGGTTTAGTGATTTTGGACGCTGTATTAATATAATTGTTTGTTTTAATCTAAAAAAAGTAGTTTAACATTTTTGTAACTTAGTCATTATGGAGATGGAATAGTGGGTTCTAAGCTTAAATAAAACTTGAACCCTGATTTACTAGATACTTTATACTATAAAGAGTTCAAATTAAAGTGGTTAGGATATACGAGGTTACTGAATCCACAAGTATAAAATAAAAACAAAATGTAATAACTAGACGTAAGTGTTGCTATAATAAAATAAATAGCACATGTTTATGTACCTAGGGACTTACACTTGATCGGCGCGCACGCGTAGCGCATGAGGGGATAGGTGCTTGATGTGGTTGCCTTCCAGGTCTCTGCAAAATATAGACAAATGGGTATTCTTGAGGTATATCTTCAGATAGGGACTCACATAGAGGAACACGGCATAGGAGGAGTCGCTTTTGAGCTGTCACACGATACATTTTATGTTACCCTTTTTTATACTGGAGGATCCAAACGCATAAACCAACGCATCGATAAAAGCATTGGTGTATGCCGCTTGCTGTATATTATTAACTAAAACTAGTGCATTTATCTTGTTTTATGTGCGGGAGTGGTGGTTTCTTTGACATAAAAATTGTGTTAACGTGTTGTAGTGAATGACAATGAAAAAAAATATATAACAAATATGCAGATATGCAGTGAAATGCTTGGTTGCGCCGGTATACGATTCGAAGGTTGCCGCGTTATTTTTTCTATGTTGCATCGCCGATCTCCATTTGCTTTTAATTAATTAGTTGTCGACCCTCTCACCACGACACTTCCAAGAGAAATGGAATAAAGGGAAGAGCCCTTTATTCCATTTCTCTCTCGCACCTACCTTGTCTCGAACCTTGTCTTGTCCGACGAACTTCGTGCCTAACCGTCCGCCCGCTGTGACGTCACAGCCGCCCGCGCCGTTGGGTGGCGACTCGGAGCGCTCTCGCGTGTTTTCGTCCCCGTCCGCGCCTAGCGACCAGCCAGCTCCAGCCGAACGATGTCGCTTTGTGCTCACTATCGAGTTTCCACACAAGCCCTACTACGGTACTTCTGGCAACCGCTCGAGTTGTTGTTTACGATTCGCATGGTGGGGGACATAGTGTTCGCGCACTTTTAGATAGTGCTTCTCAAAGTAATTTTATTAGATAAAATTGTTGTAGTCGTCTTGGTTTGCATATAAATAACCGCTCCGCCTGTAATGTTGTGAAAGGTATTGGGGGTTCCACTAAAGCCGTTCCAGGTTCTGTAGGGATTAAATTCCACTCGCGTTTTGATTTTGATGTTAGTTTTTCGATGGATTCGCTAGTCGTCGATAAGGTTACCGAACTTTTACCGACTGTCGCAGTCAATACCTCATTATTGACTAATTTTAGAGATTTGCCTTTGGCCGATGATACTTACGCCGTTCCAGGAGATATTGATTTGTTAGTTAGATTCGATTTTCCCGCACCTCCTGTTGCAGCATAAGGTTCAAGGTCACGCATCGCACCCCGCGCCGCTCGCCTTAGAGACGGTTCTTGGTTTTGTTATTGTTGGTTCCGCACCCGCTTGTTTTGATTGTAACTCGACAGTGTCATATTGTTGCGCCGTCGAGCCGCTGGACTCCGCTGTCCGTAAATTCTGGGAGATAGAAGAGGTGAACGTCCCTCCTAATGTCAGCACGGATGATAAACTTTGTGAAGAGTTTTATTGTCGCACGACTACTCGCGATAGTGATGGTCGTTATGTTGTCGCACTCCCCTTTAAGGGTGATGTTAATTCGCTTGGAGATTCGTTTCAGTCAGCCGAAAAACGCTTCTTATGTTTAGAGCGGAAAATGCAGGCATCTCCAAAATTGAAGGAGGCTTACGATTGCGTAATAATAGAATATTTGGATAAAGTGGCCTCGCGGTCTCAGTGTTCTGTAAACGATCACTGAGTTACGCAACTTTCACTATGGCTGGTCCTCGGATGGGCTACTGGACTACTGCGCGTTCGACTGTCGTGGCGGACGGACGTGTTGTTGTGCGCTCCCGGTGTTAAATTAATATTTGTGGTTAATAGTGAAGTATTTCGATATTTTACTATTTGATTACGTTTATTTAATACTATTATATTCTGTGAATATTGTTTCGTTAATTTTAATAGTAATTATTGTGTTATTTTTGTGTTTTTTTGTGGCTGAGCACGTGGTTGGACGCATTATTGCGATAAGTTTTGAAAGTGCAACAAATACCGGGCTCAACGCCTGGTATTGGACACTGTAAGTAGTTTAAATTATTAATTTGGACAATTAGTGCATTTGGACCCCCTTTATTTGGTATTTTCGATCCGGCACGTGGTACTTAACCTCACTTTGAGGTTATAAACACGTGTTAGGTGAGGGTTGCCAGGTGGAGGTGGGAATAGTGTGCTATTTCTTCAGTATTGTTCTGATTATTTATTTGTTGTAATTTCTTGTATTTTATATTAATTAATAGTGCATATAACTAAGCACGTGGGCGTGTGACGTTGACAGCTGTCAGTTACATTTGACGTTTGACGTCTAGTGTCTGACAGTTGACGTTTTGTCACTTGACAGGTACGTTCCGTGTTAGGGTTGTAGTGCTTTGGCTACTAGCCTTTTCAGCATTTTTTTTCGTTTTTCTGTTCTTTTTTTTTTTTTTTTTTTCTTTCCCTTTTGACTTAATTCACGAACATGGACGAGGATGAGGACCTGCGTAAGCAGCAAGAGTTGTTGGCGGCGGAGCTGCAGAGGAAACGGATCGAGGTTGAGTCGATCGAGGAACTCCTCGGAGAAGCAGCTCCGTCTCCATTTGCTGCCCGCAGCTCCTTGGCCCGTACACCACCACATGGATTCTCGCCTGTGGTGACCATGCAGCCTAGTCCCGCTAAGGTCCCAGTTGCCACGCCGGTGGCTTCAGGCCCGCAGGTGCACCAGGCTGCGAAGCGCCTCCTTACGTCTCCCGAGGACGTACAGGAGGCTGTAAGACGTCGGGTGAAGCAAAAGTCGTCAGTTCCCCCCATGGGGGGTATTTTGACGTCGGCTTCAGTCCCGACGGCTCCCGTACCGCAAGTCTTGGCCCCGGCTAAATCAGCCTCAGATGTGCCCTCAGCTGCTGAACCCAAAACGTTCACACCAGCACGAAAGGAGGCCATTATCGATGCCGTCCATCAGGCCGTCAAGGGCATCTCTGCCGTAGTTAACGCGCCCAATAAGCTAAATATTGGCGACAAGTCGGCCATCGCGTCTTATGGGCAAGAAATAATTGCCCTAGTGGCCCAATTAACGGTGCGTCTGGCGGAGGCGGAACATGAGGTCAGCGCCACAAAGCTCAAGGCTCTTGAGCAGTCTGCCTCTGTTCCACCACCCGCGGTACAGGCGTTCCCCCCTCCTCCCGTGTCTTACGCAAATATGCTGAAGCTGCCGAGTGGCAAACCGCCAATGCAGGTGCAGCATCAGGGTCCAGCGGTCATATTTTATCCCGATAGGGACGACATTAAGACCAGCGATGACACGAAGCGGGTACTTCAGGAGGCCGTGAAACCAGCGGAGGCAGGCATCCGCATAACCCAGGTCCGCAGGGTCGGCAATTCCGGGGCGGTAGTGAGAACTGCCACAGCGGAGGCGGCCGACATCCTGAAAAAGGCGGCTCCGCCTGGACTCAGGGTTGCGGAGCCTAGATCCCGCCTTCCGCGAGTGGCCCTCAGGTACCTTAGGGTCGATCCCGTGAGTGACACCCTTCTTGACGAGTTGCACCGCATTAACCTCGCTGACGATGCTAGCTGGTCCTTAACAAGGTTTAAGGACGAGTGTAAAGTAGCCGTCAAAAAGCAGGTAGGCAATCGATACCTGGTCGTGCTGGAGTGCTCGGGTGCGGCTAGGGACAAGTTGGTTGCGTTGGGCCGTGTGTACATCGGGTGGGACGAGGCTGAGGTCACTGACCACATCAGGTCCACTTGCTGTAATAGGTGCCAACAGTACGGGCACCCTGAAAAGTACTGCAGGGCTAAGGAGATGACTTGTGGTAAATGTGGTGAGACTGGGCACAATAACAAGGAGTGCCAATCCAAGTCCGTGTGCTGTGCGACTTGCAAGCGCTTCAAGCGTAAGGAGGCCAGCTCGCACGTGACGGCTGCTTCCAGCTGTCCGGCGAGGCTGCACGCTGAAGCTCAAGCTGCCAATATGATCCAATATGGATAAGTGCAACCACATCAAAATTGGTCATACTAATAGGCTACATCCACGTTTGTCTGCGATAGAATACAGTAAGCGCTACTCCGACACTCTACTCCAAACGGCTAGGGAACACTTGGGTAAATGTGCTAGGAAGGATACTGGGAAATATGAATGGTGGACCCCATTGTTGGATGATTATCGTCGTAGACTGAACAAAGTCCGTAGAGACTGGCAACGGTCAAGAAGAGACAACAGCTCTGCCCAGACAGAACTTCATGCTGCCTTAAGAGCCCTTCGGGGAGAGTACAAGGCTGCTATGAGGACGGCAGAGCTTGAGTTCTTCCGAAAATTGGCCGAGTCAGGAAATGACGACCCCTGGGGTCTTGCGTATCGCGAGGCCAGCGGTCGCCTGCGGCCCCCTCCGAATGTACTCTACGGTACTAAGTTAGTCGACGGCCACACAGAGTCTGCTGAGGCCACCATGGATAGGTTACTTTCTTCGCTTTTTCCTGATGACACTAGTGATACTGACACCCCCTACCATAGAGAGGTTCGTATTGCAGCTGCATTTTCTCCTTCTGGTAAAGACATGGAAGCCGCCGGCAAGGAAGTAGTGGGGCGCATAGTGCGCTCTCTACCCAGGACGGCTCCGGGCATGGATGGACTGACAGCGGATATCATCAAATGGGCCTGGAAGGCCACTTCAGCAGAAATGATGACCATGTACGAGAAGTGTGTTGCGGATGGAGTCTTTCCCGATCACTGGAAGGTAGGCCAACTCATCGTGCTGCCCAAGGGAAATGGGAAGCCTCTTAGCGATCCCAAAGCTTATAGACCGATTACACTGTTGCCCATTTTGGGCAAGGTTCTTGAACGCGTAATAGTTGCTTCTGCCCCCTGTCTGTATCGTAACATATCGGACTCCCAGTATGGGTTTACTCGCGGTCGTTCAACAGTCACGGCTTTAGGCCGTTTGAACGCAATTGCCGAAAATTCATCTTCTCCGTATATACAGCTTATCTTTTTGGACATCTCTGGTGCTTTCGATAACGCGTGGTGGCCTATGATTCTTCTTAAGCTCAAGCAGGGTGGAGCTTCACCGAATCTGCATAAGATCATAGTTAGTTATTTTACGAATCGTCGGGTCGGTTTCATCGCCGGAACTCGGACATCTTGGAAGTCGAACACTATGGGATGCCCACAGGGATCTGTGTTGGGCCCGACACTCTGGAACCTCCTCCTCAATGACCTCCTGTTGCTGCCTGCACCCGAAGGAGTGCACCTGATTGCGTATGCCGACGATGTGACAATCGTAATTGAGGCGTCATCACGCGCGGAGATTGAACGGAACGCGGACGCCACGTTGAGGGCGATATCTGGGTGGGGTACCCGAAATCGACTGGGTTTCTCGCCGGGCAAGTCCTTGACGATGACGTATAAGGGGAAATTCAAGCGAGCGCCGACTATCAAATTGGATGGCGTCTCGGTTGCGAGTGTGTCACAGGCAAGAGTGCTCGGTGTTACTCTGGACGAGGCTAGATCCTATAGCCCGCATGCGGATTTTATTGGTGAAAAGGCTTCAAATTGTTTTGGGAAAGTCTCGAGGGTGTCTGCCACTAGGTGGGGGATAAGATACCCGGCGCTTAGAGTCCTGTATTCAGGGACCTATGTCGCTACCTTGACGTACGCTGCGGCTATATGGTATCGACGCTCGTCTAACTTCGTGGTCAAATGTATTCTGTTAAGAACTCAGCGACCAGCATTAATCTTGCTCACGAAGGCCTACAGGTCATGCAGTACCGCGGCGTTGCCTGTGCTTGCGGGGGTGTTGCCTGCTGATTTGGAGGTCTCTCGTGCTGGACGAGTTGCGGATGAGGGAATCCAACTGGCCCCAAGGGAGCTGAAGCAGCTTAGGACTCGCATAAGGGGTGAGATCGTTTCCCTTTGGCAAGAGCGGTGGGAGGCCAGCACTGACGGTCGTGATCTCTACAGCTTCTTCCCAGATGTTGTTGTGAGGCTACAGTATCGTTGGATCGAACCGGACTTCGTTGTCTCCCAGTTACTGACCGGGCATGGCTGCTTCAGGCAGCGCCTACACAAGCTAGGCCTTTGCGAAACTGCAGTTTGCCCCTGTGGGGATGGAGAAGAGGAAAGCCGTGATCACGCACTCTGGGAATGTTGCTTGTACGACGATGACAGGAAAGCTATGTTGGATGCCATCTACAATCTCAGCAAGGACGAGTCGGGTCCCGTGTTTCATTGGGACCTTGTGCGCAGCAGAGAAGCATTCGCAGAACTTCGCAAGTTTGCACATTCTTGGCACACAATTCGGCGCGTTTATGAAGATTGATGATTTGAAGAATTCAGTTCAGCAGGACGCGCAGTACCGTGTATTGTTCGTCAGCCCCAGAAGGGGGGGATTTTATAGTAGAAAGCCAGCCCCGTTGGGGGAGAATCGAGCCGGGGACGGAAAAGATTTGTAGGGAGTCAAGAAAACGCCCGCGGAGAACGCGTAAGCAAGCCGCAACGGGCGCTCTCCCGCGATTCGGTCAGTACGCCGTGAGGCAGGAATGACCATGGGTGGTGGAGGGAAATGGTCCTCGGATGGGTGACCACTTTGTGGCATTTACATTTGCGAGCGTTTCCGTGCTTCGGAAGGCACGTTAAGCCGTTGGTCCCGGTTGCCAGTAAAATGGCAGTCGTTAAGCCTGGTTGAAGGCCTTATGGGCGGCTTGAAAATTTCAACAGCAGGTAGCCACAACCTACGTCTGTCTATTTCAACACGGCAATGGGCTCACCACCTATTACGTGGGACAGGAATCCACACGGTGAAAAGTGGGCATATAATATGCCTCTGCCACCCCTTCGGGGATAAGGCGTGATGGATATTTATTTATTTTTATTTATTTGGATAAAGGTTTTATTTCACCCGCGCCTCCCGAAACCGAAGAGACAAAGCACGCTCCTTCGTATACCATACCGCACCATGGAGTTGTCCGCGAGGATAAACTAACCACCAAGTTGCGCATTGTTTTAGATGGCAGCGCCAAAACTAGTTCGAATGTTTCGGTAAACGATATTTTGCACAGTGGTCAAAATCTCCAAGGTAATTTGTTCGAAATTATAGTTAACTTTCGCTTATTCGCTGTCGCGCTTTCAGCCGACATTAGACAAATGTTTCTTTGTATTGGTGTTCGCGAATCAGATCGCCGATTTCAACGCATTCTGTATAGATTTTCGCCGCAGGAACCTTTACAGGTTTACGAATTTAATCGCGTTTGTTTTGGACTTAAATCCAGTCCCTTCCACGCCCTTCGTACTGTCGAGCAGCTCGCCGCCGATGAGGGCGACAGTTACCCGAAGACTAAGGAGACTGTAGAAACTGGTCTGTACATGGATGACTATATTTATTCTGTGCAGACCGAAGATCAAGCTGTCGCAACTGCGGCTGAAGTAATTGATCTCATGAAGGCTGGTCATTTTGATCTCGTAAAATGGACTAGTAATTCGCAAACGGTCTTGGATTCGATTCCACCGTCGCATCGCTTGTCGACTGTCAAGGAGTTTGATAGTAATGATACGCACAAGGTTCTCGGTTTGCGTTGGTCACCTTCGTCGACATGTTTAGTTTGAAGGTTTGTCCTACACCGTCAACTTGCACTAAGCGCACCATATTGTCGTGTGTCGCACGCATATGGGATGTAATAGGATTTGTAGCACCTGTCGTCTTGTACGCAAAGCTTCTCATAAAAGAACTTTGGCTGTCGAACTGTGACTGGGACGACACTCCTCTTGACCACATCATTAAATTGTGGGACTGCTTTTGAGCCGAGCTTCCTATGCTCGTGCAAATTAGAATACCGCGCCATGTTGGAATCTCCGATGATAGTATTGTAACTGTTTTAGGTTTCGCTGACGCTAGTGAGAAAGCGTATGGGGGTGTTGTGTACTTCCACGTTGTAACGGTGATGACATTTTATTTCACCTTATCAGCGCTAAATCTAAAGTAGCCCCTAGTAAGGTAGTTTCTCTCTCTCGTCTCGAGCTGTGCGCTATATTGGTTCTAGCCCAGCTCATTAGTTCGATTGTTAGAAGTTGTCGCAACCGCATTAATATAGATAGAATTTTCGCATTCTCGGACTCGACCGTCGCTTTGTGTTGGACATATTCTTCGCCCCATCGTTGGGATATATTTGTCGCAAATAGGGTGGCAAAAATTCAGTCGGAATTGGCGCCGCAAAACTTTTATCACGTCTCAGGTACGGACAACTCTGCCGATTGTTTGTCTCGTGGGTTAACACCTGCACAGATTTTGGATCATCCGTTGTGGTTCCATGGCTCTTCCTGGTGCCAAGCCATCAGGTGGGCTTGGCAGTGGCCTGTTAGTCCTTTCAACCCCGCTACTGTGTCCACGCCGCCAGAGGAAAAGAAAACCTCTTTAGTTACTACCGCACCGCTCGAAAAATCGCCTATCTTAGAGTTGGCTAGCCGTGTTTCATCGTGGTCGATTCTTTTACGTAATGTTTTTATTTGTCGTTTTTTGAAAATCCTTCCTCGTCGCGAACCTTTGACTTAAACAGGGCTGAGTTAATCGTGCTTCGTGAACTTCAGCGATTTTATTTTTCGTCTGAAATTAGAAATTTGGTATTAAATAAACCTTGTAGTCGCGCTTTTGAAATAGAGGAAGATCGACTTCATCTTCTCTCGCGTCATGCCTTATTGGATGGACTCGTTCAATCGTTTTGGAAGCGTTTTAAGAACAGACTATTTGCATACGCTACAGTCACGTCAGAAATGGAATACTCCATCGAACCCTATTACTGTCGGTACTGTCCCAGTTATTTTAACTGAAAATATGCCTCCATTACATTGGCTTCTTGGGGTAGTAGAAGAAGTTTTCCCTGGGTCAAATGGGATCAACCGTATAGTTCGTGTTAAAACCGCAACTGGTTTGTATTTGCGACCAGTTATTCGTCTTTGTCCTTTGCCTAATCAACAGTAACTTCAATAACAAATTTAGCTTGTTCGATTAGGTTTAGTTTAGTTTAGTTCGATAGCATTTTGTTTATTTAGCAGCTACAGCTTAGTGGCAATTGTATAGTCAGGTGTTCCTTTTTCGAAGGTAACCCTTCAAGCCGGGGGGAAATGGTTGCGCCGGTATACGATTCGAAGGTTGCCGCGTTATTTTTTCTATGTTGAATCGCCGATCTCCATTTGTTTTTAATTAATTAGTTGTCGACACTCCCACCCCTCTTCGCTTTATTCCATTTCTCTTTCGCACCTACCTTGTCTCGCATAAAAGAAGAGTGAGACTGCTGTATTACGCGCCATCTAAAACTCCACCGCAGCGCTGTCAAGACACAGGCAGCGAAGATGGACTGAAGATGTAGAACTGCAATGGCCGCGCGCGCGTTCGCATCAACTTTTCGCAATAGTTGTGTTTTCCATGGATAAATAGTGTTTTCGTTCAATGGAACCAGGGATCCAAGTCCGGGGACGTCCCCGGCAGCCACCACCTCAGAATCTCTCAACAGCAGCAAGGTAGCGTACCCATTCCTGTTTCCATTTCTTTTTCGTCGACAACCGCGTGTAAATTTCATTTTTGTCTTTCCCCGCAAATACAGTCCACTTCGAATTTATTTATCTCGCCCGCTCAACCAATGCTATTTTCTATCTTGCCGCGTAAAATCCACTGAAAAACTCAGTATATCAACCACCATTATACTGAGATGAGACTGACCTTGACTTAAAACTAGACTTAACTAGACGTAGAGGACGGGGACATTTTAGATAATAAGAAAGAAGATTGAAGAAATATGAATTAAGATTTGGCTGAAAGGTTTTAGTAACCAGGCCATAAAATAAATACAAAAAAAAATTATATACCAGCTGCTTTTAAATACTACCTGAATTTGGAGTCTGGCGTTCACTTTTATTTGGCCTGCTAGGAGCAGCTACGGTTTTTTTTTTTTTTTTTTTTGGGTTTTTAGCATTGTAAGATGCGGCAGCGTTCCCGCGTTCATTAGTCAGCAGGTGCACCGTTAGTAAGTGATCGCTTGGGGCCCGGAAATCATGGTGGGGCCCTTATATTACACCCGCTGGTCAGAGCAAAGATAAGATAGTTAAGAAAGATAAGATATAAAGATAGATAGCTCATCTCATATCTAATTAGCTGATGCCCACAGCTTTACCCGCGTGGTTTAGTTTTCCCGTACCTGTGTCCCCAGTGATATAGTAAGCTAGTATGTTATCCATAAGAGATAGACATATGCCATCGCGGACTTTTCTGTAGACCTAAATAAGATACCTACACAATTCCACCATACATTATTTTGTTATGTTTTAAAAGGCTTGGCAGCGTTTTCGTTGAAAGCTCCTAGACCGACACCTTCAACTATTATTATTATAATTTAACCATTAAATTTAAAAACTAAAGAAATTATATACTAAAACATTTTTGGATCCATTGGTAAAAACAGCAAAAAAATCGGTGCAGCAGTTTTTGAGTTTATCGCGAACAGATATCGCGACAGACGCGGTGGAGGACTTTGTTTTATATTTGTAGTGATTGACATTTAACAATAATCAAAGCCCCACGTGTCTGTACTTTTACATAGCATAAATAAAAAAAAATTTGAAGGATTGAGATAATAGATAATAACGTCTATGATTTTAATAATTTTTATGTGTATGTTTAAAATAAGATCAAACCAAAACTATTGAATTCCATTCAAGGAATTAAAAATATATTCAAGGGTGGGGCTTGAATATATTTTCAAACCAATCTTGAAGTAATACCTATTTAATCTTAATTTTAATTAATATCTATCCACTCTATCAAAAGTTTAATTTTACCAAGATACGTACTTATGTACGTTTCAGAGGTCAGAATAAAGTGGTTGTTTTCTTATTTCTATGGAATTTAGAGACAAATTTCAAAATGTAGTCTGTTTGTTTGGATGGATTGTTTTGGTGATCATTTGGAAACGCTTAACTAAAGCGTTTCCAAACGATAAGAGAGCGATCTTCCAAGACTTTAAGCGGCTTAAGTCCCAGCAGTTGGTATCAAATTTGATGTTGACTGTTATACTTACATCGCCTGCAAATAAGTAGGCGTGTTCTTACTATCGTGGACTCGACTCAGATTGGGCACCTCCACCAGACCAGAGGTTGTGATCATACTGTTGAAATGTAATCAGTTAATATATTCTCATTAGGTTCTGTTTGACTATACCTTTTTTTGGCTATGTCCTGTAGTCCCGGGTAGGCCCCCGGAGAGATAGCCGTAGGGCTCCTGACAGAGTTTGGCTATAACTGTCTGATTAAAGCCTTCATTATAATTATCATAGAAGCGCTTGTGGTCCCGCGAACTCAGTGTTCTGTAAACGATCACTGTGTTAAGCAACTTTCGCTATGGCTGGTCACAGATGAGTGACCACTTTGTGGCTTTTACATTTGCGATCGTTTTCGTGCTTCAGAAGACACGTTAAGTCGTTGATCCCTCTTGCCAGTAATATGGCTATTTCTGTCTATTTCAACACGACAATGGGCTCACCACCTGTTACGTGGGACAGGAATACACATGGTGATAAGTGTATAATATGATAGTATATAATATGCCTCTGCCAGCCCTTCGAGGATAAGGCGTGATAGATAAATAAATAAAAATCATAATTATAATTGTCCGCAATAGTAGCGCGAGTGTAACACCTCTGGTGTTGCAAAACTCCATAGCCTAATGTAACGATTTTTGGATCAGGTGGGTAATATGCCTGTCTGCCCCCTTAGTAGTATGAAAAAATCACTTCCGGTGAAGAGTGTTCCTCAGTCCATGTTAGCGTTGAGTACTTGTTGCATCCAAAGAGTTCACCATCTACTAGGATACCACAGGGCAGTATTTTGGGCCCCATACTATATGCAGAAATTGAACATATGATTTATGTAAAAAAATATAATACATGTGTAATGAAGAAATAAAAACTGAAAATAAAATACATACGTACAAGGTGCGTAGCTCCGGTAGCGACGGAAGAGGCGCAATCCGGTGCAACCGCGGCGCTTGCGTTATGAACCTGTGTCATTGAAACTGCTCTTACATATAATATATTATTATAATTACATCTTATGACCTACTCATTAATAAAGAAAGGATGATAAAAAGAGAAAGCATATTTTAATATCAATCTTAGTTTTCAGAAGGATTTAGATTAACGTCATTTTATTTTTTGATTATTTTCAGCAAGCCTTTTCATTTGGTATCCATATTGTATTGCATTAAAAATAATATAATTCGTTCACTATCTTGGGTCTGCGCCATGTTGTAGTTAGAGCGACGACACACAGCGGGTATAAATTGTCATCCCAAATAAACGGGTGTATCAACTAAATTTCATTTAAAAATCGGTTGAAAATAGTATCTACCTCAAAATTGAGTTATATGATTCCATCTGAACAAACATACATAAATCTCAAGTCAATCTTAATAATATTACGAGTATAATATAAATGCGAAAGTTTGTATGGATGTTTGTTACTCTTTCACGTAAAAACTACTGAATAGATTTTAATGAAACTTTACAATAATATAGCTTGTACATCAGAATAACACATTGGCTACTTTTTATCCCGGGAACAAGTTTCTGTGGGAAACGGGAACGGGAAAACTACTCTACGCGGGCAAAGCCGCGGGCTTCAACTAGTAAAAAATAAAAAAGAGTCCAACGTGCACATCATACAACTCAAAAAGTTCTCAACGCGACTTAAAAAGAAGTAATTTTCTTGCTATTTCTTCGAATTAAAATATATATTTATTTGTTCACTCACACATACAGACCTGAGGGGCAAAAGGAATATATAATATGCGTATAGTTCTAGATAGAAACTAGACACTAGATGAGGTTAAGGGGTAGGCCTCGACAGCGGCATCATCATCTACAGAGCTCAATCGACGACATTACATACTAACGGAGTGCGTAGGAGCTTATAACAATGCTATAGCACAAGAGACCTAAAAGTAAGGTGTAAGAAGAGTGAGAAGTACTATCATTTTTGTTTTTTACTTCGTAGTGTATCGTACTTCGGTGTGTACCGAACCACACATCATTGTGGTGTGACCTGCAAAGTAATCTGATTTGCTGAGTACCTACATCAATTAGAATACTCACAGTGATTTGAGTTTAGGCATCCTAGTCAGTTCGTCCACAACGATGTGCTCCAGCAGCGGCGCGCCCATGATAGATCTGTGACACAAATAGCATCATTTCACACGTTTACTCTCGCATTCCACATGGCGTTACACGCAGATAAAAGCACTGAGCTTCACATTTCAAAGCATACCAGCAAATCTAATGGTTTTTTGTAGCTATTGCAACACAAATAGTATTCGCCACGCGATAAAACAGACTGAATCATAAAAAGCAATAAAGTGGGTATCTTCTATTGAATACGAATGCGAGATCGGTTCCGCAAACACTTCGCCACGAAAATAGATTAATTTTCATGGCACAAAGGCTTCAGTAGTTCTGTGTTGTGCCAAAAACCATCATATGTTTGTGATGACCTCTAATTTTATACAATTCCCATCGCCTTTGTATTTGATAGCTTGTCCTATGTGATCTAAACAACTGAGAAACATGCAGTAGCCGGTCGCTGCTACCTGCGCCTGTCCATTTCAACACGGCAGTGAGCACACCAACTGTTACGTGGGACAAAAATGCTTATGTTGAAAAGTGGGTGTGCATTTTTGACATTTGCCACCCCTTTGGGGGACAAAGGCGTGATTGATGATGATTTCTGATCCTTGATTAAAAGCCCGAGCAACAGCAACGGCAATCGCATATATTACCACTGTGCCACCGAGGCAGATAATGTTGACTGCCTTGTGGCGCGGTGGGAATGTATCCGACTACTACGGAAGAGGTCGTGGGTTCCATTCCTACCCAGGATAAAACTTTGTGTGATGAGCAAGATGGTTTATCCTGTGTCTGGGTGTTATTTATCTATTATATGTATGTTTTTTGGAAACTATATAAAAATAAATAAATATCCATCACGCCATATCCCCGAAGGGGTGGCAGAGGCATATTATATGCCCACTTTTCACCGTGTGGATTCCTGTCCCACGTAATAGGTGGTGAGCTCATTGCCGTGTTGAAATAGACAGACGCAGGTTGTGGGTACCTGCTGTTGAAATTTTTTAAGCCGTCCATTAGGCCTTCAACCAGGCTTAACGACTGCCACTTTACTGGCAACCGGGACCAACAGCTTAATGTGCCTTCCGAAGCACGGAAACGCTCGCAAATGTAAATGCCACAAAGTGGTCACCCATCCGAGGACCAGCCATAGTGAAAGTTGCGTAACTCAGTGATCGTTTTTAGAACACTGAGACCGCGAGGCCACGAGCGCTTAAATAAGTATGAAAATATAAGTATATTTATCAGTTATCTGGTTACCATAGTACAAGCTTTGCTTAGTTTGGAATCATATGGTGTTGTGTGAGTTGTCCCAACAATATATACAACAACAATGTTTAACAAAACAATTGCAGTAAATACAGTGTTTACTTACAAATGTTCCACCTTATGTAGATGGTACCCAGCCTGGTGGATGACCCTGGCCGTCAGCCGAGTGATGTTCGTCTGGTGCAGCACCACCGACGAGCCTTCGTTCATCGTTTGGCATGCTGTTCTCACAACTGCAACAATAAACCGGATTATTATCAAAGTAGGGCTAAAATACAGTAGGTTAACCGTTATTCTTTTCCTATGTTTCATATTATATTGAATTGTGACTGTGCTCGCCTATTAGTCGAAATTCAACCAAATTAAAAAAAGTGTGTGTTTGTGTGTGTGTGTGTGTGTGTACCGAGCCCGTGAAGCTTCTACTATTTCCACCTTAACGAAAATTGGGTACCTAAGCCTTATGCATACGCATACACACAAAGTTTCATGTATGATAATGTAGTTTCACTTCTGATAATGCAGTTTCACTACAAAGCAACATGGCAGCACGTAGATCTGACTCGTGGAGTCTCCGAGCTGTCTCGAGGTGGTGGTGGACGGAATCGAGGTTTGCATGGAGTCCACGGATGTTTGTGAACTCCACTTCGAATGTAGATTTTGCGTGGTTAATCCCAGTTGGGCCCCTGGACTATGCCGCGGGCGGCCAGCGGCACCACCGTTTCTACAGGTCTCCCTGGCCGGCGGGTCGAACCACGTCTCCCACACTAGACTCCACTAAACACTTGCTGGTCCCTCGCCTGCTGCATCGAGCATCGCCTCGGGCCCGGCTATGCAGCTGCTGAACCCCTAACGCAACCCAACCGGGGTTGGGTTACTTGGGGGGCTTGTCACAGCTGCACGGTGGTACCCCCCCGGACCAACACATTGTACCATCTGGCACCCACATGGGAGTCATATCACCACGTGAATACCTTAATGCGTCGTAGCCTCGTCCGTTGGTCAGCAGGTGCGCCGCTTGCAGGTGAGGTCGCTTGGGCCCCAAAGATCTTGGTGGTACCCCTTGCACCCAAAAGAAATCGGTGCGATGAAATTTGTCTTTATATCGAACAGAAAAATTATATAGTATCTGTCTATCCCTTCTAGGATAAAAGCGTGACAGTATGTATGTATCATCATCAGCATTGAAAGGTCAAAGATGGTATATTTTTTGCCGATACCTTCAACAAATATAGTTTTATTTTAAGCAATATTGTTTTCTGTAAATATGTTAAATTTTAATTTGTTAATAACCATGTAATTATTTAAATATCTATAATGAATAAAGAACACAGTTACATATGAACCCTGTGTGTACATAAATAAATAATAAAAATAAAAAATATAAACGAAAATCTAACTAATTATTTACTAAAACATTCCTCAAGAAGGACTCTAATCATCGGTGAAAACAGCAGAGAAATCGGTGCAGTGAATTTTGTCTTTATATCGAACAGACAGACAGACGTGGCGGTGGACTTTATTTGCAAGTGTGTCAACAGGCTTCACTTTTTTCTTATACTATTACACAAATTACTACAGGCGAATGGTAGGCAACCAATTGACAAATCACGTATGCGATTCGCATACAGTTTGTCTTAAACTTGGCACGCGGTATTATTATTATTTTCGTCTATACATATTAGGCGCAAGCGAAAGGCAGCGAGCACTATCTTTGCTCTGTGCTTCATCCGTATTTGAGTAAATGCGAATATTCATATTTACCTCTGTGTATAGGTACCCTCAATCACAACATCTACAACACTTGCGGCTGTTAAGCGGTTTTACCCACGTGTCCTTTCTCGTAGGAAAACAGAGAAATGTAGCCTAAGTTACTACTTATAACATCAGCTATCTGAAAGTCAAAGGCCTGTTAAAATAGGTCCAGCCGTTTCAGTGATTAGCCGAAATCAAGACACTGACATACAAAAATATTTATATAAGTCTTAAAATACTCATACTCATAGGGAAAAGCACTTAAATTTTATTCATATGGACGCTCAGAATGACATCTGCGCCATTTTTCACTGGAAATTGTAAACTGATAGCCGTATGGTTATAACGGAGCACGTGAAAGCAACTGCCGTGGTCGTCAGAAATAAAAAAAACATGTCATGGAACAATTTAGAGCACATTCAATAGAACTAGTACTGGCTTCGTATTTAGGTGTGGCTCAAAGTAGGTAGGTACGTGTAAACTAGCTTGCAAGATCTAATTTTATTAATACAGAAAAACACCCAAATCGATATCGATATCGCGGCAGAGTGTTTAATGCTTTTATCATGAGACATAAGAAGACGTACGGAATCTTTCGGTTTTGGGCAAGATGGTGTCCACATTGTAAGGATGACATCTTTGCCCCGCCCGTGTTGTTTGGCAGTTCTTCAGAACACTCACCGTTGTAGATTCGGTAAAATTCAGCTAAGCTGGCGACCGTTCTGCGCATCTCCAACGGTTCAAGTCTGCCAGTGACCTCTGGACAATTTATGATGCGGATAAACAATATTTTTCAAGTCTCTTACATGAAGGGGCAACTTCTAGGGTCTATAGGCAATATCACGAACAAAACAGTTGTCGTGGATGCAGGTGTTCCTTAACAGTCAACGATTTAATTTTTTTATTCATCATAGCGTTTTCCCTGTTGCTTCCAAAGTCATTTGACTTTTGATTATCGGCATTGTCAGGAGCGACTGCAGTCTGACCTTTTAACCCTGACTGCGTTGTTACCTCGTACGTTGGGCAGCAGCAGGTGCACTGCTAGTGGGGCCTCTTATAACCAAAATCCTCGTACTGTGGTAGCAATTCTACGGAACGGCTCGTTTTTTTTTGAAATTGGTTTTTGTATTCATTGAAAAAAAAGTATTTCTACCAAATATGGTAGAAATGTTTGTTTTTAGGGTTAATATGACAGAACAACGTTTGCAGACTCAGCTAGAGTATATATATAATTGACTTAATTAAGACCTGATGAGATCTGTCTGTTAAAATATTAGCATTGTCTGGAAACACTGATGCTTACCTACTTTTTTCACCAAAAAATTGTTTTACATATTTCTCGTTTAAACATCGTGCGTTCCGTAATGCTTTATTCACTATCGAATGTTACAACGAAAATTAATGTTTTAAATTATGTTAAAAGTTTATTTGTAAAAATTCAAATAGATATTTATCTATATTTTAATTTATAGAGAAAACTAAATGTATTATTTTCTCGAGTGGAGACTGTTTGTAAACAGCCTGTTCAGTTCTGTCAATTCTGTTCAGCAGTTCTGCTACCCACCCTAAGGTTCGTATTCCAGAACGTTTCTCAATACTCGATCAACGCTTGAGACTAGATTTTGCCTTATAAAATCTACTCTCAAGTGTTTCTTGAGTGTTGATAAACGTTCTGGAATACGGATAATGAGTATGTATTCGTTCTGGAATACGGATAATACGGAGAATTCCCATAAGGTGGACGGACGAACTATTAAAGTCGCGGTCAACAACTGATACGAGTGTCACAAGACTAAACGCTTTGGTACTATGACGAACTTTGGGAGAGACCTATACATGCCATCAGCGTTTATCAGGCTGAGATGGCGATAATGAAACTGCAGGCAGAACTAGTGCTATCCATCTATGCTTTCATCGTAAATCTATACATACATACATACATATCGTCACGCCTGTCTCCCATCGGGGTAGGCAGAGACTTTGGCTTTCCACTTGCTACGATCCTGGCATACAACTTTCGCTCCTTCCACTTTCATAAGTGCTTTCATACACACACGCTGGTTAAGGGTACTCTTGACCTGACCTTTTTCCAAAATGTCTTCTATTTGATTGACATATGTAGGTCGAGATCGCCCCTCAGCAGTTTGCCCATTCACTCTCTTCTGATAAATCTGTTTTGTTAGTCTACTTTCATCCATCCTCTCCACGTGTCCAAACCATCTAAGCTTACCTTTTTCTATCTTAGTCACTACATCTTCTACCATACCGCAATGTTCCCTTATCACACTGTTACTTTCTTTGTCTATCAATTTCACTCCAGCTATACTTCGCAGACTACTCATTTCCACTGCATTAATTTTACTTCTATGCTTCTTCTGCCTCACCCAATTGTCACTGCCATACATAAGTGTAGGAACAAGTAGGTACTCCTCTATGCACAGTCAGTCTTGCCTTCTCAGACACGTTCTGACTGCTCATAAAGGTGTACATGGCTCCATTCCCTTGATTTCCCGCCAAAACTCTACGTTCAATGTTACAATCACACTTTTCATCTCTCACAAATTTTGAACCTAAATATACAAATTCGTTCACCTGTTCCACTCGTTCATCGTAATTTTCTTTCCAAAAAATTAAAGTAGCGTTTATTTTTCCATAGAATCACGGGTTGGATAGAGAGATTGAACAGTAGGTACCTAAGGTTGTGCTGCCTTGAGAACCCTACTACTCCGTCTTTTGGCTGCACGAGTAAGCGTCATTGCTCTCAAGGGTCGATGAAACAATGAAAATGTTCTCAGAGAACAATCGTCTTGAACGCTAAAGACCCCAAACGTTTGACATCAAGAAATGCTTTTGTCAAAAAATAATACGTCGCACAAAACATCAATGATGTACCAGCGCTGCTTATTTTGTTTGTTTTTAAACATGGCCGTCAATTAAAAACATTGTTATCAGAATGATAGTGTTAACGTAGCCTTGGCGGTTGTCTTTGATAGATCAAACCAATTTACACAGGTTTAATCGGGTTTAATAGTCTGTACATCAAACACAACATATTTTATGATATTTAAATGGCTAAGGAACGTTCGAAATTCTTATTTCAACTTTTTTATTTTCCTATGTAAGTACTTATTAACTTTAAAGTAGGTACCGTATCAGTCACGCCATTATACCCCTCGCCCTCAAGATTCTGATGAAGGCATTCGGATGAAGCCGAAAGAATTGTCGATCAACATCGATATCACGTAAGTGTTTTTACGCAAAGCTACGTTTTTGTTTAAAAAATAAGATTATTTTTATGGGTGTAGGGAGTGATGGATGAGCCAGTGAGCTTAACAGGTCCCAAAACACCTCTATTAGGGCAGATAGGTAGCCGAGGAGTTTTAGTGGGTATTTCCAGTACCACCTCGATCAGGTGCTGGGCGACCCCCACACAAACCCATTGCTATCCAGCAGTTGGTAGTCTGTAAGCGGATCTCTCCTCGTATAAAAAAAGGGAGCCCCGCCACGATCTTCGGGGCCCAGGTGACCTAATCTGCTAGCGGGCACCAGCTGATCAACGGACAAGACAACGATGCAATACGGGGTTGGTAATCAAACGGCAGTCGCTCCCAAAAATGCCGAAAATGAATAGCCAAACTGTTTCTCAAATATTTTGGAATTCCAAATCCAGGTAGAGTTTGAAACTAACTGGGAATACACTCAGATGAAGAAGGAGACGGAAGACTTTACATTTCCTTGTAAGTAGGTTATTTTCTTATCATAATCCAATGCAGTTTGAATAAAATTTAATGAATAAACACGTTGCGACGTATGTTATAAGATTCATTTTAATTTACTGTGTTTATGCACACGTCATCGTCATTATTCAAGAGGAGCGTTGTGATTTATGTCGAAGATTGAAATATTACCAACATATTAACATTTTGCGAACTGCGTAAAATGAAGCATAACGGTAGTTACAATATTAACAATTCAATAGATATTAGTATAAGTAACTCTAATTTAAGAAATACAAAGCCGGATTGGTCTCCAGATGATAGCAGATCCTAATTATCTAATTCTAGTAATAAAAATTACAATTAAAGCGATGCCTGGCGATCTGTCCTTTCTGACTACCCTGTCAGGGATATAGCGTGAAGATAGTTAAATTTTTATTAAATTACAATTGTAACTGTTATATTTAACATTTTCGGAACGATTCAATTTTGTGCAGATCACAATGGGTAATGCATAAAATAGAGAATATATATTTTATTAATTACCCATTGTGTGTGTATCTCTCAATAATAAGAACATATTATCGAAAAGGGAATGGTAACATAGGTATATATAATCAATCTTCCCTGGAAGCAGTTGGTATATCGACTGACATCGTTTATAGTCGCTATCTCCGGGGATGCAAAACCGCTATCTCAAGCACGCCAAAACAGCCCAATCAACAGTAAAGCAGAGTCCGACCCGCACTATACTAGCGGCACGCTATGATGGCCGTTTGTCCTATTACAATAATGCAAAAATATAGATTATTATAAAATAAAATATCTTACATAGTTTCTTAAAAAAAAAATATTTTAACCATACTATATTTAGGGTATTTTTTATAAATATCAATCTGACATAGTATACTATTTTCTTGATACGAAAATGTGAAATGAACGGCCATCATAGCGTGCCGCTAGTGTAGTTGTAATCCAAACCGGAAAACGCCAGGAATAAGAAGGACATGATCATAAATGTATTTGAACGTTTTTATTCACGAAAGAGAAAAAACATCATAAAAAACTTGCTTTTTCTGTTCCATGCTTTTAGCGCTATTTTATTTTATTTATTTATTTATGTACACACTAAGAATTTAATAGTAATCGTTGAAAGAAGCATAGGTACAAGCGCACTGCTTATTTCTAAAAGATTTTTCTTTCGTCTCAATTTTGGGGAAGGTGTCAGCAATTCCCAAGATTCTACTAATTTCTGTCCAGCAACAGCAGTATAAGTAGGTAGGCAGGTATAATAGTATCTCCTGTCAATGTCAAGTAAATAATTTTATATCAAAATTAACCAAGACTTACAAATACATTGCTGATGGCTCTAAAGTAGACAAGAGTGTCCTGTAATTGTTATTACGTTCTGTTCATGTCAAACTCCAGATTTATGCAGACATAAGAATCTTAAGTCCACTTCGTAAAGGTTAAACTTCTAAGTAAAGAAAATGGGTCACTCTTAAAATAATTTTAACGCAAATTCAGTTCGTATTACGTTGCATGAATCAGTGTTTACACAAGTCAGCTGGATTGAGATTCAGTGCCAAGTAAGATAATACATCTAGGCCATCAACCCTCTAAGACGTTACGTTAAACCTGGGTTGAAAATTACCAAATAACTTTGAATCCTACTAATATTATAAACGCGAAAGTTTCTAAGTATAGATGTTTGTTAATCTTTAATAAAATAACATAAAGTTTATTATTATTGTATTTATATATAGGTATTTGTTTGTATGTATTCTCTTTCCTTGAAACACTCTTACATATTTCTACCTTCTCAACTATTTCTTGATGCTTTCCTCTCGCCGGTCTGCTGGAAGACATTTCTTTGAGAAATAAGCAGTACCGTTGTCCTATTTTCCTGCTATTTTCGTGTTTTATATTAAAATTTTTGTGGGCATAAATTGTTAAATAAAGAATTTGAGTGCGTATACGAGTATTTCCACAGACCACACAAAGGGTATACTTGCACAAAGATATACCAGTGATAAGAAAACTAAGACACTCTAGGCTTATGATAACTGATAACGAACTAAAATCTCTAAACAAATTTGCATAAATTGTGATTAAATATTTTACTTAATTTAAATTGTTAAATATATCAATACCTTTTTGGAATAACTAGTGCAAATACTAACGTGATGGCTACATCTTATCAATAGATTAAAATAATACCTAGGTACACCATTTTAAAGACACGGACGTAAAAAAAATACGGACGTAATGTAACATTATTATGATGTGAATCTGTAATTGTGTCACTATTTCATTTGCATTACATTTATATCTAAATCTTAAAACATGATAATATTGATTATAGAAAAGGTATATCCAGAGACAGTATAAATCATGTTGCTCATCCTACAAAGATATATTTATTTTGGTTCAGAATTTAGATTTTTATAGACTGACAAAAATCTTTTCTACAATCTTTATAACATGTTAACATACATACATAATGTCACGTCTTTATCTCCCAAGAGGTTGGCAGAGGCATACTATACGCCCACATTTCACCTTATTGTGCCCATGCCCATTTATGCTCCACGTAACAGGTGGTGAGTCCATTGCCGTGTTGAAATGGACAGGGGCAGGCTGTGGTGACCTGCTGTTGAAATTTCTCAAGCCTTTACTGGCAACCGGGACCAACGGCTTAACGTGCCTTCCGAAGCACGGAAACGCTTGCAAATGTAAATCCCACAAAGTGGTCACCCATCCAAGGACCAGCCATAGCCAAAGTTTCTCACGAGGTAATCGTTTACAGAACACCGAGTCAGTGGGGCCACGAGCACTTCTCCATGTCATGGTAAATTACGTCAATTCTAGTTAAAACAACAAACAAATGAAATACACAGTGTCATGAGCACTAAACTGTAATCATGGACAGATCAATCTAACAAGTGAACTGAACCAATTTGAAGTGATCTGAACCAGTGGAAGCACGCGCCAAATGATGATACAACGAAAAATTATAGGTTTAATTTATAAATTACTCGATTTTAATGATGTTGATACTGTATCTAACCAAAAAAAAGCGCTAATGGCCCCGCTGACTCAGTGTTATGTAAACGATCACTGCGTTAAGCTACATTTGCTATAGCTGGTCCTTGGATGGGTGACCACTTTTTGGTATTTAAATTTGCGAGCTTCGGAAGGCACGTTAAGCCGTTTGTCCCGGTTGCCAGTAAAATAGCAGCCGTTAAGCCTGGTTGAAGGCTTGAAAAATTTCAACAGCAGGTCGTCACAACCTGCGCCTGTCCATTTCAACACGGCAATGGGCTCACCACCTGTTACGTGGGACAAAAAAATGCATACGGTGAAATTTGGGCGTCAAGTATGCCTCTGCCTACCCCTTCGGGGATAAAGGCGTGACAATATGTATGTTTATATGTATGATCTAACGAAATTGGCCATGAAACTAAAAGACTGCTCATGTAAACTCGAGTTATTATGAAAATGGCTGTGTGGAGGAACGAGTGGAGATGTTTCTCCGACACAAACGGAGGATCCTCCGACCAGGCAATGACCAGGACCAGGACCCAACGATTAATGTTAAGCTGTTATATATATCACTAGCTGACCCACACAGCTTCGTACATAATTATCCCGCACTTATATAATTATCCCTTCGTTTATTAATTCTACAATAATGTAAAAAAAATGCCCGATTTGCCGACTTTTATTACTACTGCTCGGTTCTCCAGGGTAGTAGTGTGATGATATATAGCCTTCCTTGATAAATGGGCTATTCAACACAAAAATATATATTTTTCAAATCCGAGTAGTAGTTGCTGAGATTATCGCGTTCAACCGAACAAACAAACTCTTTAGCTTTATATATTAGTATAGATTATTCAGCGCGAGAACTCTCATAACGCGATGTAGGATACGTTTGACAGCGACTTCGTTATGTGGCGCTGGTCGACAAGAACTGTCCATTTACGTATGTCAATGTGCGTGCAATTGAGGGATTTTTATCTAAGGGAATGGCGGCGAATGGACACAATTAATGTTATTGTGTAAAGTTGATACGCCGTGTATGTCCAGACGCCACCTTGATGTATATTATACCTTAATGATAAACAAAATATTGATTATTTATATTGAAACTTAGTTTTTATCGATACGCGAATGAATTGCCTGGGTTTTCCCGAACGTCTACAGTATGGGGTTCTTCAAAAGGAGTCTTAGAAGGTTTATAAAGGGTCGGCAGCGCGAGTGCTGCACCTCTGGTGTTGCAAACGTCCATAGGCTACAGTGACCACTTCCCATCAGGTGGGCCGTATGCTTGTTTGCTACCTCAGCAGTGTAAAAAAAGTTGTAACAGTTGCAGCTCATAGTCGAGTTGACAGTATAACGGTGGACGGGCTTGGTAGGGGTGGTGCGCACTAGGTAGCAACAACACACCTACATACACCCATCAGGTACGGTTGGTAATCCCTGGAGATGTGTAAGTAACACTATCTCAAAGAATCACCGGTGCACCATCTAGCAGAGCATGTGTATAGGGAGTGAGTATGGACCAACCTGGAGCAGAGAAATACCAGAATTTATAAAAAGAGGGCGCCAGGCATCTCTCCATCAAACGAATGATGCAATTAAGAAAACTCAAAGTTATCTACTTATTAATTATATTTATTTAAACTACATCCATATGTAGAATATACATATATGAAAGTAAAAAGAAATGGCTTAGTGATGCATAGTGGGATCCATATATATATGGTCACTTAAAAATAAGTTTATATTTAGTACAAATAAAATTTAAACCAAAGTATGGAAATGGGCGTGGCCTAAAATGACAAATATTAAAGCAGTTGTCAAATGCCTTAAAAATATCTAAATTATATACAGACATACATTTAAACTATTTCTAAGTTTAGTTAAACACACAACGCCACTTCCTATCATCATCATCATCGTACACTACAACATAACAAGGTAATAATAAAGTTTCACATTAATATTCCTTTGTGATAATAAAAAGATTATAAAATATGTGTAACTGGAACGTCACATCGGTAGTCCAGTATATTAAAGTAGTTGAAAGCTACATATGTAATAGAAAAATGAATATTTAAAGTTAAAAGTTATTCCTTTTAAACTATCGCGATCTGTCCTCTCTGACTACCCCGTCAGGGATACAGCGTGAAGATAGTTAGTTTTTTTTTTTAAACTGTCAACATCAGTCGTCCTTTACCGGGTTATTATACATAGAAACTAATTACAGATTACTACTTAACTGGATTAAGGTTGAAGAACATCCAAGTCCTTCACATCTCTTCCTATTCTAGAAGTCCAGGTAGTAGGTAACCAGAGTAGAGAGAAATATCCTCTTTGCACATTGTCTCAGCTTACTTTAAGTCTTCTTACAGACATTAACAAGGAGTAAAAAATGTAGAATGCAGAGAATGTGAAACACGTTAAACTATCAAATATTATGATAAAAAACAAAAACATACAACCTAAAACATAAACCTAAAACACAAAAACATAAACCCCTGTATCAACAGAAAAGTTACAGACATTAGTAATTTGTAATAAAAATCACTTTCACCCTCAACATAGCAGGCTTTCACCATCAGCAGTCTAAGAGATAATATAGTTTTAACTTACCATTTATTTCAGTGGGGTTTTAACTAGATCCTTCTATCATCAATCTTTTTCATATTATTTGCTGCAGACTGAAATGCAAAGTACAACCATTGTGAGAACATATTATTCGCAAAGGCCAAGTAATCTTACCGATTACGAAGAAACAAATATTCTTACCTCATAGCAAAAATTATTATGTCTACATATTTGCTAAAAAGACTTCGGATATTAATCCGAATTAAATCACCATGAGAGGCATATTCTCATCACGCCATGTCGTCGCAAAAAGGACTTTCTTTTCTTTTCTCCCGCTCGATTACAGCAGGCTAAAGTCATACGGCCTATACAACCTTGACAAATAATCAAGAAATTAATAAACAAAACCAACATGAAAACCTTACTATTCCTGTTTGTCACACCTCACGCAATACATTATGGGTGGATGTGAGTCAGGACAGCCAATCTATCTAAGTTCAATGTCCAGCACCAAACTGAAAGACACCATAGACGCACGCGTTAATTTTAGAACGCGCCATAAGAGTCGAAACGTTCGTGACAGTTTTGACAACGTCAAACTCATGTCGTTCCGAACAAACACAAACAATGTGAAATATTATAAACTTTTAAATAATTAGACAAATGACTTTAGAGTTATAACTAAAGTATTGTGAAAATTGAGTTTGTTTCCACAAAAGGGATGTATATAAAAACAAGGTTAGTAAATAAATCTTAGGAATATGTAACCGACACTCAGAAGTGTTACGTCCTTGCTAAGTAGTACTGGTTCGTGGTTCAGACGTAATTTAATCTACGTAAAGTTGTTAACGCTAAGGGCCGTATTCCAGAACGTTTCTCAATACTCAATCAACGCTTGAGCCTAGTTTTTGCCTTACTTACTACTTTCAAGTGTTTCTTGAGTATTGATAAACGTTCTGGAATAAGGCCCTAAAACTACCGAACGCTAGCAAGTGACCACTATCAGCTAAGTACAGAAGCCACAAAAACAATCTAATCATGTCACACATGGGAAGCTGCGGTGATTATGTGGAGCTTTAGGACAGGTATTGCACCATTGTCCAAGGAGGGAGCGATGAATAATATTAATAATGTCACGTAATATGACAGACGCAATTGCTGTGATGTTGTTGTCAATTTGCGCAACAAATCACAACATTTATGATATTTCGGGTCTTATTCGCGACGTATATTATTAGGTACAAAGCCTACCTAATACTTTCCGACGTTATACATTTATAAGGTATACTTTGTCCCTAATAATATACGTCGCGAATAAGACCCGAAATATCACAAATATGAGTGAAAATCGCGAAAGTTTAAAAACAAATTACAATGCCTTCATAAAGATTTTTTATTTTTATTTATTTACACATTTTTACAATTTAAAAAATTTGATACCAAATAGCAGTACAACGGGCGGCCTTATCGCTTAAAGCAATTTCTGCCAGGCAACCTTTGGAGGAAAAAGTAAATTGGTAGGAGTAAACTGGTAGTTGTTGGCGTATTATCAAAATTTATTTTATTTATCTATCACGCCTTATCCCCGAAGGGGTGGCAGAGGCATACATGTTGTATGCCCACTTTTCACCATGTGTATTCCTGTCCCACGTAATAGGTGGTGAGCCCATTGCCGTGTTGAAAGAACAGGCGCTGGCTGCGGTGACCTGCTGTTGAAAGTTTTTGAGCCACCCATAAGGCCTTCAACTTGGCTTAACGACTGCCATTTTATTGGCAACCGGAACCAACGGCTTAAGTGCCTTCCGAAGCACGGAACTGAGGTGGGTCTAAAGGGCCGAATAAATTTAATAAAATGTGTCTATTTTAGATGTTAAATTTGGAAGAAATTTAAAACCCATTGCCTTTTTAGTGAGGTGGTAACTAAAAGGCTAAAAGGTCTTATGTGCTAGACACTAATTAGCACGACCAATTAAAATCCTGGTAGTCTCGGACTATATCAAAATAATCTTTATTAATTAATTTACTGTTATGTTGTTATTATCAAAATAACAACATAACTGTTTGTTGTTATTATCAAAATAACAACATAACAGTAAATTTATAATTTTTTGATATTTTTGTGGCGTGTACGTTAAATCCAACTTCTATACCGTCTTCTATACTTCTTAAATTGGTAGAATAATAAACGTTCCTTTAACAACTCAAGAGCTATACCATTCAACGAAAATTTTGCGCGGCTATGAACTCCATCGGTCAATTACTTTAGAAGGTACCGAAGCTATACCTGGTAGAGGCAAAGACGTATATTGGCAAAGAATGAGCTATAATAGCAATGTCACGGTGTACCACACACTAAGTGATTCTGTCTACAGTGTCAGTCACGACACGAAGCGACCAGTGTACTACACAACACTGTAAATACATACCTACTAATATATGTAAAGGTGTCCGGACTAAAGATGAACGTGACTCACTGTTGAACGAGTTAAATCTAAATAGATTAGATGTAGGCCTGATACAAACAATTTTGTCAAAACCTAATTCAGAAACGTCCAAAAAACTCTGTCGTTTAGCTACGGTCGCGGTCATTCCACAGTGAATCATTATATTGTACCAACTAATTTGATCTTAAGGGTAGCAATGTTAAAAGGTACGATGGGGCTGACATGTCCGTGTAGGATAAAAGTCCCTATAAAAAAAATAAAGATAAAAAAAATTAAGTAAAGTTGACGCCCGTGGCTTAAATAAACGAAAAAAAAATAACCATAACGTTATTTTTTATTTCAAAATATAATCGTTATCCATACCAATACTAACAAAAGTGTCACATGAACAACAAATTAGTAAATATGACCGATAGGTTTTATTGTAAAAACCCTTTAAAAAGTTAGTCTAATCTATTAATTTAAGAAATCGCGTAAATAAAGTAAGTGTCCAAAATATTAATAGATAGTTGACGCCCTCGGCTTCGTCCGCGTAAAGAAGTTTTCCCGTTCCCGTTTTTCACAGGAACTTGTTGCTGGGATAAAAAGTAGCCTATGTGTTATTCTTATGTATAAGCTATATTATTGTAAAGTTTCATAAAAATAACGAGCTCGCAGACTCAGTGTTCTGTAAACGATCACTGCGTTAAGCAACTTTCACTATGAATGGTCCTCGGATGGGTGACCACTTTGTGGCATTTACGTTTGCGAGCGTTTCCGTGCTTCGGCACGTTAAGCCGTTGGTCCCAGATGCCAGTAAAATGTCAGTCGTTGAAAAATTTCAACAGCAGTAGGACAAAAATGTATACGGAGAAATGTGGGCGTATGGTATGCCTCTGCCTACCCCTTCTGGTATAAAGGCGTGACTATGTATGTATACTTACAAATTTTTTCGTCACCATTATCATCATCTTAGCTAATTGACGTTCTTTACTGGGCATTGGGCACCCTCAAAGATCGCCACAACGTTCATCCAGCAGGTTCCCACAACTAATTAGGTCATCTGTCCACCTTGCAGTAGAGCCTAACCATGCTGCGTATTTGATCGAGTCAACAGCTGCACAACTTGCAGACAAAGTTGAGTTGGACCTAGAAATCTTGGTTATGCTCTTAATATATTAGTGCCAATGTTTATATTTATTTATTTATTTATCTGTCACGCATTATCCCCGAAGGGGTGGCAGAGGCACACATATTGTATACCCACTTTTCACCATGTGTACTCCTGTCCCACGTCATAGATGGTGAGCTCATTGCCGTGTTGAAATGGACAGGCGCAGGCTGTGGCGACTTGCTGTTGAAAGTTTTTAAGCCGCCTATAAGGCCTTCAAATTGGCTTAACGACTGCCATTTTATTGGCAACCGGGACCAACGGCTTCACGTGCCTTCCGAAGCACGTAACTGGGGAGGGTCTAAAGGGCCGAACAAATTTAATAAAATAAAATGTGTCTATTTTAGGGGTTTAATTTGGAAGAAATTTTGAAGTCGTTGCCTTTTTAGTGAGGTGGTAACAAAAAGGCTAAAAGTTCTTATGTGCAGACACTTATTAGCACGACCAATTAAAGTCCTGGTAGTATCGGGCTGGAATATTATATTATAATATTATTATTATTAATATTATTATGGACTAGTATATTTACACTGCAATCTTTCATCAAGCACTATCCCTGACAGAGTTGTCAGAGAAAACAGATCGTGCAGGTTTCGTGATCCATGCATACTTTTTTCGCTTTCTGCAGATTCATTAATCGCCAGTCATTAAGTGTCCAAATGTAACGGCAATGGGCTCACCACCTATTACGTGGTACAAGAGAACACATGGTGAAAAGTGGGCATATAATATGCCTCTGCCACCCTCTCGGGGAAAAGGAATATAAGGTGATAGATAAATATAAATAATACATTAACAGTTAAAATGCTGTATATTAAAAGTAGTTGACTGAGGAGGCGATGAAGCGAGTCGACGAAACTCTACGATTAAACTCCACTGGTACGGGAAAAATGCTATTGATGTCCGACCGTCCGTCCGTCGATTCAGTCTACAGGTCGCATTTTTAAATCGGATCTGCATGCAACTTGGCATGGAATCCTTGATGTAGACAACAACTTTTAGCAGGGGCTTTTTCGATCAGGGGTGAATGGAGGCAGGGGAGGAGAAATATTCCCGTAGTGGTTGAAAAGAGCGCTCAAAACGAAAAAAGAAATCAATTTAAAAAAAACGTTACTCCGAAGTCTACGGTTCACAGAACAACTAGTATATAGTATATGTAGGACGACAGATTAGATGAAAATAAGCAGATGCTAAAAATGCGTTACAAACAAGAGACGTCAAACATTGCCACTTTCTTCACATCTTTTGACTCCACCCTAAATATCAGCCCACAACATTGCTTACGTCACGCAACGCTTTTAAGCATAATAATTTACAAGGTAACTCAAGACACCACCTAATTACTTAAGAACTTAGCTAATTAAGTTGTAATGTACCTACTTTGGTGTGAACTGTGAACTAAGTCAAATTTCATGGCCTGTATTTCGCAGGTAAATGAAATTTGACTTAATGTAAAATTTACTAGTGATGCTTCTGTATCACTGAAAACTAACTATCTTCACGCTGTTTCCCTTACGAGTTAGTCAGAGAGGACAATCACTCGGCTTCATGATCCATGCATACTACTTCTTTTGCTTCTTGGAGATTCATAATTCGTATCATACTAACGTCTGGGTATCCGAGTACTCTGACCTTTTTTTGGTTCAATAATATATCGTACAATCAATTCATTTCAAGAACTTGTTTCAGTTCCTGAGACTAGCGCGGTTTGCAAAAAACTTTCAACTCAACTCGATATTTTTCTTATCTTAGTCATTCCTGTAAATCCTTGTGAGGTGGTTATAAGAGTGGCATAATATATTTCTAGGGCTAACCTACATTTAATCCTCATAATTTCACAACAGTTTATTGCATTAGCCAAGTAATTATTATGTGTACCGACAACAAACAGCAATGCAATCAACAAGATATGAAACAAACAATTATGAGAAAGTGTCGCGTGGACAGCTGCAACTTTAATCAAGTAAATATAGGTAGGTATATATGATACAGCACTTTTAAAATAGTAATGTAACGTAAGTTAACTAAAAAAAACAAAGTAATAGCATACGTAGTACTATTATTTATTCTGTGGTACCATGGTTATGGTAATAGATTAGTTTTATACTTTTCCAGATGAGCCCCGTGGTTTTGATCGTAATATACTTAGGATCGATGGTAGCCATTTAATCCTGTCGTATTATTTTTTTTATAATTTTATTAATTTTATTAATAATTATTAAATATATAAAAATTTGCCCGAATGAGAAGCATTTCTGATTACTGCTCCGCTCTTCTGGAAGATGATTATAGCTTACTAGATGACCCAACAGCTTCGCACGTGACATACTTCGAACCCCGTGGCATCCGTTTAATCTTGCCTTTTAATTTCACAATAATATATGAATATTTTCCAGATTAGTTGATTACTTCTCCGCTCTCCAGTACGCCCGCGCGGCTCGGTTGAATTATGGTTACACGAAATTAATTTCACCGTAAGGTCACCGTAGCCTATGGACGTTTGCAACACCAGAGGTGCAGCACTCGCGCTGCCGACCCTTTATAAACCTTCTAAGACCCCTTTTGAAGAACCCCAACAAATATCGTTATAATTTAGTCAATGTTTACAAATGTCTTCGCTGCTCGTGCGCCAGTCGTAGCCGCATGTTCGTTTCGTTTCTCGCTACTCGCTGCTTCGTCCGGTACCCGTTATTAATACTAACTAGATACTAATATTTGTAACCATCATTACTGTCATGGAGCGTTTTCTCACAAGATCAAATTCAGTACGCCCGCGCGGCTCGGTTGAATTATGGTTACACGAAATTAATTTCACCGTAAGGTCACCGTAGCCTATGGACGTTTGCAACACCAGAGGTGCAGCACTCGCGCTGCCGACCCTTTATAAACCTTCTAAGACCCCTTTTGAAGAACCCCAACAAATATCGTTATAATTTAGTCAATGTATACAAATGTCTTCGCTGCTCGTGCGCCAGTCGTAGCCGCATGTTCGTTTCGTTTCTCGCTACTCGCTGCTTCGTCCGGTACCCGTTATTAATACTAACTAGATACTAATATTTGTAACCATCATTACTGTCATGGAGCGTTTTCTCACAAGATCAAATTCTGTGGGGAAACGTCCCCTTGAAGGCTCAGCCGATGTAAGCCAATGGAAAATACCAAAGAAGACTACGCGGACTGGCGATCGACAGTCAACTTCGACGACGAAGACTACCAACCGCTTCAGTACTCTTTCATCTGATAAAACTCTGGATAGTTCTCACAACTTACGCCACCAGGATGCGTCGACACTGAGAAAGAAAACCGGCCACATACCCCCAATCATGTTGCAGTTGAAATCTGATTGGACTCATGAAGCCATACGAACTGTCATCAGCAAGTACACCAAGAATTTTCACCTTCAATATAAAGGTAACAACAACATTTCCATTATTTGCTAATCTACTGACGACCACCAGACTCTAAAAATTGACTTACTGTTAGAAAAGGTTGCTTACCATACGTTTTCCCGTAAGGACGAGAAGCTGTATAAAGCTGTTATCTTTGGTCTACCGGCTTACGCGGAGGATCATCTAAAGGAAGAACTTGCTGGTATTGGATTCAACGATGTTATTGTACGTAAAATGAAAATTCCTGAAGGCAAAAATACTATAACCCCTCCATTTCTGGTACAACTTCCTGCTGGCAGCGATATGGCGCGCTTCCGTCAAATCAAGTACCTATTCAACTGTGTGATACATGTACCAAAATACCGATCAAACAATATTTATGGTACCCAGTGCTACCGTTGTCAAAGACTCGGCCACTCCTCAAGAAATTGCAACTTACCTGGGAGATGCGTTAAATGCACTGAGGCTCATCTTAGCTCTGAATGTCCCAAAAAAGACCGCAGCCAACCGGCTCAATACTGCAATTGTAAAGAAAACCATCCTGCTAACTATCGGCTGTGTAAAGAACGCGATAAATATCTAAGAAAAATACGGGAAAGACAGCAATTTACCCAGGAAACTCAAGCTGCTAGACGCGCAGTGATCATGAAGCAAAATAAACTTGATGAACGAGCATGGAACACCGTGGCTACTGGATTAAATCCTCCATCACAAAAAACACATATAGGGGAAGGCCCTCAAACGCTAGCACATGCATCTCTGTCTCATGGTGGACAAGATCAGGCGACAACAGATATGCTGAATATCTTAATGACCATGAAGTCGATAAAGAATCAATTCGTTGCTTGTACCAACATCATGGACAAGGTTATACTAATATTGACACACTTAGGAAAATATGTTTGATAAACATTCATTGCGTATCTTATATTGGAATGCTGACGGTATTCGCACAAAAATTCATGAGTTTCTTGACCTGGTAAGTAAATCTGCTGTCGACATTTTAGCTATATGTGAAACACGAATTTCTCCCACGCAGCAACTCAATACCCCTGGTTTTACATGCTATCGCCAGGACAAACTAAATGCCTTTCAAGGACAAGGAGTTGCAATACTCATAAAAAGCGATATTCCCCACACTTGAATCTCATTACCTGTAACACAGCACTTAGAATGCATTGGCATTCAGCTCAACATCTCAGGAAATAATGTTGTCATTGTTTCCGCCTATCAGTCTCCCAACTGTCCACTCTTAACAAGTGACGTGGATTTAGTGATTGGAATCAACCCTCTGACAATAGTGATCGGTGATTTCAATGGTAAACACCCTAATTGGGACACTAGTGCTGCTAACGACCGCGGCGAAATTCTTTTCAATCACATGAACTCTAATGATTATGATATTCTTGCACTAACTACAGCAACACTCGTTCACTATGATAGTTATCGGAAACCTTCCACTCCTGATGTTATTCTGTATAATTGTTTGCAACCCTATACAGAACCCAAGACCTTAACCAAGTTATCGTCTAACCATTTACCCATCTTGTTCTCCGTAAGCGGCAACATCACACGCAAACCCCATGTAGCATATAAAAAAATTATATAATAAAATAAATATCCATTACGCCTTATATATATACACCGGAAGGGGTGGCAGAGGCATATTATATGTACACTTTTCACCGTGTGGATTCCTACAGGACAATCCACACGGTGAAAAGTGTTATAAGTGTATAAGTGGTACACCACGTAATAGGTGGTGAGCCCATTGCCGTGTTGAAATAGACAGACGCAGGTTGTGGCTACCTGCTGTTGAAATTTTCAAGCCGCCCATTAGGCCTTCAACCAGGCTTAACGACTGCCATTTTACTGGCAACCGGGACCAACGGCTTAACGTGCCTTCCGAAGCACGGAAACGCTCGCAAATGTAAATGCCACAAAGTGTTCACCCATCCGAGGACCAGCCATAGTGAAAGTTGCGTAACTCAGTGATCGTTTACAGAACACTGAGACCGCGGGGCCACGAGCGCTTCATAGCATAGAGAGTGTAGCATATAACTACTCCAAAGCTGACTGGGTCTCTTTTCGACGTTTTCTAGACAATAATGTCTCCCTGACTAGCTCTGTGTTCAAATGTACTTCTGATATTGACAGTCAAATTGATTACCTCACCAAAGTTTTGATTGATGCGCGTGAACCTACTGTTCCTAAAACTACTATCAATCACAAGATCAAACTACCTAGACGTGTCAGGAGTGACATAAAGAACAAAAACAAAATTCTACATTCATCTACATTATATTATTATATATTATTATTATTATTATTCTACATCTATCTTTGTTAAATTACTTTTAGAAGTCTGTATAGCCTAGGATGCAATATTCCATATGATGTCTCATACCAACCATGCACACGCACAGATAATATATAAATTTCCTTAAACCCCAAAACAACTCACAATATCCTTACACATCATCTACCCATAATAACACAACCCAAAACCATTGAAGACACATTGTCGGACGTATAAAATCGCGTTACTTTGAACCTTTTAAAGTAAAATAAAAAAATAAAATAAAAAAAATATAAAAAACGCTATCATAGCTGCTAACGACATCTCCTGGAATAAAAGACTAGCCAACGTTGATAACCCTCACCATGACTTGTGGCGGGTGGTCAAAAGTATCCACTATAGGCCTAACATTATACCGTCTCTCGTTGAAACTGATGGGTCCCCCTAACCATCTCGGCACATGAGCAATGTCAGGCCCTAGCCTCTGCCTTCGGAGAAAGCATGAATCTCACCCGGTTTGGCCTAGCACACCAATGATTGAGTCGTCTGTCGCAGAATCCATGAACAAATTAAATGACCCCATGAACGGTACTGATAAACCCCCGGGCATCGACGGGATAGGCAATCTATTGCTGAAAAATCTGTCCCAGAAGTGTATTGTGCTGTTGACTAAAATTTTCAGTTCCTGTTTACTTTTTGGCTATTATCCCTCTGCCTGGAAATCAGCCAAGGTCATTGCTATCATATAATTTAATAAAATTTATTTAATATAATTTATTAAACAAAAACCTGGAAAGGATGATCAAATCCCAAGCAATTATCGCCCAATCAGCTTGCTTCCCAGCTTTGGCAAGCTCTTTGAGTCTGTAATCCTATTTCGTCTATCTCAAATTACTGAACCCACTCTTGTACCCGAGCAGTTTGGCTTCCGCAAATTCCATTCCACCACTCAGCAATTGGCAAGAGTCTCAGAATATATTGCTCACTATCTTAACTTGGGTAAATCCACTGGCATGATTTTACTAGATGTTGAAAAAGCCTTTGACACTGTATGGCATGAGGGCTTGCTTCATAAACTTATCACTGACTATGTTCCTCTAACATTAGTCAAACTTATCCAATCCTATCTCACAAATCGTTGTTTTTCAGTATACTTAGGCGATACTCACTCTAACCCAATACCCATAACTGCTAGTGTACCGCAGGGGTCAATTTTAGGCCCATGACTGTTTATCTTATATCTGAATGATTTACCGATTCAGCCTCACGCCCATATCGCTGTATACGCAGACGATACTGCCACTTACACTTCATCACAAGATTGTGATCTTATTGTCGCACGCATACTTCACCAATAGGAAACTAAAACTTAATACTAATAAAACCGAATCCATAATGTTTACTCGGAAACGCACCCCGCCAGCTCTTAGCGTCAAAATAGCTGGCTTCGCCATACCCTGGAGTAGTTCCGTAAAGTACCTAGGTACAATACTAGACAGTAAACCTAACTGGTTCAAAAATACCGAACAGCTATGTCTCAAAGGTGCCAAAGCAACTAACACATTACGACCCATTTTGAGCCGTAAATAAATTTTAAGCCCACCCACCAAGTTACGCATTTCCACTACACTGGTAAGGCCATGTATTACTTACGCTGCACCTGTTTGGTGCAGTACTTCCAACTCAAACTACCTAAAACTCCAAGTATTGCAAAACAAGTCTCTAAAAACTGCATATAATACACCTTTTAAAACAAATCTAAATAAACTTCATCGTCAATTAAGGTTTCCATTATTGAAGGATTTCGTCTTAAAACTTGCCCGTAAATTCTATATTAACAAAACCCAACACGCAATAACACTTTAATATCAACAACAGGTCGAAGTAGATTGAATACCTTATCGTACGCATCTACGTATAACCGATACCGACTACCACATCACTACTTCCTTGGTACGTGACATCGTCACCTTACCGGCTGGCGCTGGCGGCGGCTCAGCCTACCGCCACACACTTATTTATTTTTGTGCGATACCGTAATTTCATATTCCACAATCAATACCAATTTATTATAATTTTACTATAACATTGCCAGTGATTGTCTATCGAATATTTCATTGTTAAAAATGATTAATGTAATTTTAGTCAACATCTATTATTATTATTAGTTTGCGGTGATTGTCTCCTAACCAGCAAAATTATAGTGATAAGTGTAAAGTTTTCATTTAATATTTTTGTGATGTGTTTTCTTTTGTCAAGATGTTGCATGTGTTTATAAAGGTAAGGCTACCTAAAAAAATTGTGATTCACACGATAGTTCGTAAATAGAATAAGATCTATTTATGTAACATCATATGTATCTATAATTGAGAATTAAAGGATCTTTTAAAAATCAATCAAAAAAATGTATACAAAAACTTAACAAATTATACAAAAATTCCATCCTTATAAATCACTCTATCTATTAAAAACAACTACATCAAAATACGTTGCATAGTTATAAAGATCTAAGCATACATAGGAACGGACAGCAGGAAGCGACTTATTGTATAATACGAGTATGTATATAGTCTTACTCGATAAAGAGGATGTCCAACATAAAACGAATTTTCATTTTGAACCAAAAGTTCCTGCACTATTACAATGTAGAATGAACTCCCTATGTTTTACCGAACGTCTAACCATACAGTATGGGCTCTTTAAAATGGGTAGTAAAATGGTCAAGTGTGGAAATCGTTGATAGGCTACGGTGATAACTTTTGATCAAGTTGCCGTCTGCTTGTCTGCAACCTCAGTGGTATAAAAAAGACGCGGCACTCGGAGACTGCCGCGGTAAAGCTATTGTATAGCATACCTTTGTTTTTCTTTGATATTAATTCAAGTTACACAAAAAAAACAAGAAAAAAAACCCAAAAAATACCCTCACCCTAACCCCTTACACTCTCACCCCACCCTCACTCTCACAGTCACCCTCATCCTCACACTCACACTCACTATCATCACGTCTCGATCCGTGCGAGCTTCGTACAATCGTACCATATAATATATGTACATACAATAACTAATTGAATCAGGCGTTACATGGCGGAAATCCATTTTAAAAAACTATAATTATTTTGCTTTTAAATGTTATTTTTGCAATATTTCGCTTTTTTAGAATGTCGCAGCTGCCAAACAGTCTTGATAATGCCTCGTGTGTAGGCGAAACACGTGTCGACATCGTACGACATTCTAAAAAAGCGGAATATTGCAAAAATAACATTTAAAAACAAAATAATTATAGTTTTTTTTTAAATGTACATACACGTTAAGCCAACGCTCGGCCGTGCTTTGTGAACTTCGTGTGACCTCGTCTCGACCTTCGTCTTAGGTTTTTTTTCTTACGGAATTTGTTGATGAAAGCCCACTCAAAGCCCGAAGTATCCCTTAAAAGGGATACTCTTCCTAATTTCCTTTAACATTTACTTTGATTTATTTTATAAAAATGCATAGTGTGAAATGTGAGCATATATTATGCCTCCACCTACCCCTTCGAGGATAAAGGCGTGACAATATGTATGTATGATTTATTTTTAGTATATCACATTACGTTAAACTTCAGGATGAGACCCATACTGACAACAAAAATAAACAAAGTTTCATATGTGCAGTATGCAAGGTGCATTAACCTAATTCTTTGCGTTGACTGTTTGACAACTGGCTCGATGCATGTTGCGTTGTATTTTAACAGCACACATGTTTGTCCGCTCTTTATAGATAACATATCACTTACAAAATGTTTAAGAAAAAAGAAAGTATGAATCTTATAGTATATCTCTTACATACATACGTATTGTCACGCCTTTATCCCCGAAGTGGTAAGCAGAGGCATATATACGCCCACATTTCACCGTATGCATTTTTGTACCGCGTAACAGGTGGTGAGGCCATTGCCGCGTATCTATTAATTGGAGAAATCGCTTAAAAATGTAAGTGTCTAAAATGTAAATAATTAGGTGTAGGGTTACCATATAAGTCACAACACAGAGTTTGGTGTCTTAGTACTCGATAGATGGCGCTGTACCTATTTTGTCACGATGTCCTTTGGTTCTATATGGCATGACATGACATATTGTCACGCCTTTATCCCCGAAGAGTGTAACGTTCCTACTTTCCGGGAGGGGAAAAAGTAAAGTTTAGGAGGAAACTGTCACCAGGACTGGAGGAGTCCTGGCTTAAAAGGAAAAGTAAAAGAAAAAGAAGAAAAGGTAAAGTTGATTTAATATAATATAAAAATGTTAAGAAAATAAAACCAAGGAAAGCCGGGAGTAAAATTAGGTCTTGATTCTTCAAGTACAGCCGCTAAGATGGGGCCTCGAGTAGGCCTCCACGTTGTTAGGAAGAGGGGGCCTCGAGTAGGCCTCTACGTCGCTGAGAAGGGGGCCTCAAATCCCCTCAAGGCCTCTACGTCACCGACCTCGGAGAAGCTGGTCGCGAACTCAGGCAGGTAGAGAGCTGAAACTGACGAGCGGTCGGCGTCTTTCACAGAGCCGGTTAAGAACACACAACACTGCAGACCATCACTTCACTATTTCTGGAGAGCACAACCCTCACACTCAGCACTTATTCCCAGCACCTCTCAAGGTGAGCACCAAAAGTAGACTGATTTGACGGCCCCGGCTTCCTTGTTTTACAGAGCATTTCAAAATTTAAACAATAATATTCTAGACATATTTTTATGAATATAAATTTATAATAAAGTCTAATATCTATACAACCTAACCTACTAGCAGCTCTAACAATAAATTAAAAATAAAATCTAGGCTTGTCATTAACTGACATTATAAATTACAAAAGGTAAACAAACATTAAGAGAGCATAAAAACTCTTGAATTATCAAGGCCTATGAATGCTACAGATAATGGTCATGCAGATAATTTGAAAGAATGAATAATGAAACATTTAATTAAAAAAAAGTAAGTAAAAAATGATACATTACATTTCCCCGACAACCCCGGAAAATTTTTGATTGTAATGAAAAAATTTTGTTTATAAGAAAGAAGGCATTGACCAGCTAAAATTAACCTATATGACTATTTACAGTGGTACAGAAAGTTTTACAAAAGATAAAAATTACGTTTCCCCGATAACCCTTGAAAATTAACAACTGAGAAAATTTCGATGTTGTAATAGAAAAACCTTGCTCTTTCATACACCTTTCATCAACCCACATTTCATACTCCCTCAATCATACATACATCACTAACATACTTAGGGGATATGGTTCACATTCTATGACACATACTCCACAAGGAAAAAAAAATTTTTTTTTTAAATTACGTTGGCTTATTTATTTAAATTAGGTGTCGTAATCCGCACCTTTTTTAAAACCCGTTAAAATTAAAAGAAATATTTACAAAGCTTTCCCAGCTTAAGAAAAGCAGTCAAGGTTTGAAAGCATAATTGCTTAAGAAAAGCCTTCAAGTTTCAAGTAGTTCAAGTATTAAAAATAAAGCTTTCCAGCTTAAGAAAAGTAGTCAAGGTTAAAAGCAAAATTTGCCTTTTCAAGAAGCTAAGTTAAGTATTAAAAACGATACACAATGGCTTATTTTAAGAGTTGTGTACCGCTCTATGAAGAAATAAGAAAAACAGAAAGGAAAAATGCCAAAAGTTTTTGGAAAAAGTAAACCTTGTGAAGTATTTACAATGAACTTAATGTTAAATGATAAGTAAAAAATATGATTAGAGACATCAAGGAGAAAAAAAGTGATAAAACATTCAAGTTTAAAAAAAAATAAGATTAAACAATTTTATATAAAAACACAGCAGATATAAAACTAAACTTTAAAATCTAAAACGTGCCATTTTCCTCTTAAGCCGCTCCAAAATGAAAAAAAGTGGTGACAGTTTCTCTTGTTTCAGATCAAAATCAAAGCATGATAAACGAAGAGTTAAACGTGCAAATCTCTCAAAAGGATTAGATAAATTTTGTAAATTATGTAAAGATTTTATAATATTAAACGAGTTTATTACCACATGTTGCCATGGTAACAATGTTGCCGTAGTAACAAATCAAACTAAATGAAATAATGATTAAAGTGTTAATTTATGTTAAGTTTTGTATAAACAACCACAGGATATTGTCCTGCAGCCGTCGTGAAGTGTCCCAGCCCCCAACTAGTAAGAGACCACGAATGGTTTTAAGAACACTCACTAGCGAAGACTGGGTACGATTACCAGAGGGTAACCGCAGAGGTGTGCAAGTGTGTGGGATGCAGTATAATGATGTATTAGTAGAGTGTTATAATGTGCCTAGGTGATAACGACTATAGGATATTGTCCTTAGTACGTCGTAGAGAATCCAAACCCCAACTTGTAAGTGACCACGAATGGTTTTAAAAACACTTGCAAGCGAAGAATGGATGACAATTACCATTAGGTAACCGCCGTGGTGTGCAAGTGTGTGGGATGCAGTATAGTGATGTATAAGTAGAGTGTAAAGAAGTATTGTAAAGGTTAAGGTGGATGAGGTGATGAAAATATAAGCTTACCAAATAAAAATCTCTTGAGCAAGTTGTTTTAGAATTTAGAGAACCTGAAAATAATTAAAAAGGGAGGGGTTAAAAAGAAGTTGGGCGCCAAACTGTAACGTTCCTACTTTCCGGGAGGGGAAAAAGTAAAGTTTAGGAGGAAACTGTCACCAGGACTGGAGGAGTCCTGGCTTAAAAGGAAAAGTAAAAGAAAAAGAAGAAAAGGTAAAGTTGATTTAATATAATATAAAAATGTTAAGAAAATAAAACCAAGGAAAGCCGGGAGTAAAATTAGGTCTTGATTCTTCAAGTACAGCCGCTAAGATGGGGCCTCGAGTAGGCCTCCACGTTGTTAGGAAGAGGGGGCCTCGAGTAGGCCTCTACGTCGCTGAGAAGGGGGCCTCAAATCCCCTCAAGGCCTCTACGTCACCGACCTCGGAGAAGCTGGTCGCGAACTCAGGCAGGTAGAGAGCTGAAACTGACGAGCGGTCGGCGTCTTTCACAGAGCCGGTTAAGAACACACAACACTGCAGACCATCACTTCACTATTTCTGGAGAGCACAACCCTCACACTCAGCACTTATTCCCAGCACCTCTCAAGGTGAGCACCAAAAGTAGACTGATTTGACGGCCCCGGCTTCCTTGTTTTACAGAGCATTTCAAAATTTTAACAATAATATTCTAGACATATTTTTATGAATATAAATTTATAATAAAGTCTAATATCTATACAACCTAACCTACTAGCAGCTCTAACAATAAATTAAAAATAAAATCTAGGCTTGTCATTAACTGACATTATAAATTACAAAAGGTAAACAAACATTAAGAGAGCATAAAAACTCTTGAATTATCAAGGCCTATGAATGCTACAGATAATGGTCATGCAGATAATTTGAAAGAATGAATAATGAAACATTTAATTAAAAAAAAGTAAGTAAAAAATGATACATTACATTTCCCCGACAACCCCGGAAAATTTTTGATTGTAATGAAAAAATTTTGTTTATAAGAAAGAAGGCATTGACCAGCTAAAATTAACCTATATGACTATTTACAGTGGTACAGAAAGTTTTACAAAAGATAAAAATTACGTTTCCCCGATAACCCTTGAAAATTAACAACTGAGAAAATTTCGATGTTGTAATAGAAAAACCTTGCTCTTTCATACACCTTTCATCAACCCACATTTCATACTCCCTCAATCATACATACATCACTAACATACTTAGGGGATATGGTTCACATTCTATGACACATACTCCACAAGGAAAAAAAAATTTTTTTTTTAAATTACGTTGGCTTATTTATTTAAATTAGGTGTCGTAATCCGCACCTTTTTTAAAACCCGTTAAAATTAAAAGAAATATTTACAAAGCTTTCCCAGCTTAAGAAAAGCAGTCAAGGTTTGAAAGCATAATTGCTTAAGAAAAGCCTTCAAGTTTCAAGTAGTTCAAGTATTAAAAATAAAGCTTTCCAGCTTAAGAAAAGTAGTCAAGGTTAAAAGCAAAATTTGCCTTTTCAAGAAGCTAAGTTAAGTATTAAAAACGATACACAATGGCTTATTTTAAGAGTTGTGTACCGCTCTATGAAGAAATAAGAAAAACAGAAAGGAAAAATGCCAAAAGTTTTTGGAAAAAGTAAACCTTGTGAAGTATTTACAATGAACTTAATGTTAAATGATAAGTAAAAAATATGATTAGAGACATCAAGGAGAAAAAAAGTGATAAAACATTCAAGTTTAAAAAAAAATAAGATTAAACAATTTTATATAAAAACACAGCAGATATAAAACTAAACTTTAAAATCTAAAACGTGCCATTTTCCTCTTAAGCCGCTCCAAAATGAAAAAAAGTGGTGACAGTTTCTCTTGTTTCAGATCAAAATCAAAGCATGATAAACGAAGAGTTAAACGTGCAAATCTCTCAAAAGGATTAGATAAATTTTGTAAATTATGTAAAGATTTTATAATATTAAACGAGTTTATTACCACATGTTGCCATGGTAACAATGTTGCCGTAGTAACAAATCAAACTAAATGAAATAATGATTAAAGTGTTAATTTATGTTAAGTTTTGTATAAACAACCACAGGATATTGTCCTGCAGCCGTCGTGAAGTGTCCCAGCCCCCAACTAGTAAGAGACCACGAATGGTTTTAAGAACACTCACTAGCGAAGACTGGGTACGATTACCAGAGGGTAACCGCAGAGGTGTGCAAGTGTGTGGGATGCAGTATAATGATGTATTAGTAGAGTGTTATAATGTGCCTAGGTGATAACGACTATAGGATATTGTCCTTAGTACGTCGTAGAGAATCCAAACCCCAACTTGTAAGTGACCACGAATGGTTTTAAAAACACTTGCAAGCGAAGAATGGATGACAATTACCATTAGGTAACCGCCGTGGTGTGCAAGTGTGTGGGATGCAGTATAGTGATGTATAAGTAGAGTGTAAAGAAGTATTGTAAAGGTTAAGGTGGATGAGGTGATGAAAATATAAGCTTACCAAATAAAAATCTCTTGAGCAAGTTGTTTTAGAATTTAGAGAACCTGAAAATAATTAAAAAGGGAGGGGTTAAAAAGAAGTTGGGCGCCAAACTGTAACGTTCCTACTTTCCGGGAGGGGAAAAAGTAAAGTTTAGGAGGAAACTGTCACCAGGACTGGAGGAGTCCTGGCTTAAAAGGAAAAGTAAAAGAAAAAGAAGAAAAGGTAAAGTTGATTTAATATAATATAAAAATGTTAAGAAAATAAAACCAAGGAAAGCCGGGAGTAAAATTAGGTCTTGATTCTTCAAGTACAGCCGCTAAGATGGGGCCTCGAGTAGGCCTCCACGTTGTTAGGAAGAGGGGGCCTCGAGTAGGCCTCTACGTCGCTGAGAAGGGGGCCTCAAATCCCCTCAAGGCCTCTACGTCACCGACCTCGGAGAAGCTGGTCGCGAACTCAGGCAGGTAGAGAGCTGAAACTGACGAGCGGTCGGCGTCTTTCACAGAGCCGGTTAAGAACACACAACACTGCAGACCATCACTTCACTATTTCTGGAGAGCACAACCCTCACACTCAGCACTTATTCCCAGCACCTCTCAAGGTGAGCACCAAAAGTAGACTGATTTGACGGCCCCGGCTTCCTTGTTTTACAGAGCATTTCAAAATTTTAACAATAATATTCTAGACATATTTTTATGAATATAAATTTATAATAAAGTCTAATATCTATACAACCTAACCTACTAGCAGCTCTAACAATAAATTAAAAATAAAATCTAGGCTTGTCATTAACTGACATTATAAATTACAAAAGGTAAACAAACATTAAGAGAGCATAAAAACTCTTGAATTATCAAGGCCTATGAATGCTACAGATAATGGTCATGCAGATAATTTGAAAGAATGAATAATGAACATTTAATTAAAAAAAAGTAAGTAAAAAATGATACATTACAAGAGGTAGGCAGAGGCATACATACGCCCCTATTTCCCCGTATGCACTTTAGTCCCACGCAACAGGTGGTGAGCCATGTTGACATGTTACTGGCAACCGGGACCAACGGCTTAACGTGCCTTCTGAAGCACGGAAACGCTCGCAAATGTAAATGCCACAAAGTGGTCACCCATTCGAGGACCAGCCGTAGTGAAAGTTGCTTAACGCAGTGATCGTTTACAGAACACTGTGTCCGCGGGGCCACAAGCGCTTTTTGGTTCTATATGGAAACCAATAAAATATGTTAATTTATGATAAAAATAACTTTTAGATCAGAACACAGTTGTGGTTGATAAATAATCAACCACAACTAATACCTAACTGTTCAACACTTCATCCGTACACTAAATTTATCAAAATATCACCTGTTGTTTTCTAATCTATATAAAAGGTGATATTGACTCAAATCGATGAATATATTAAGATCAAATAAATAAATATCCATCACGCCTTTTCCCCGAAAGGGTGGAGAGGCATATTATATGCCCACTTTTCACCGTGTGGATTCCTGTCCCACGTAATAGGAGGTGAGCCCATTGCCGTGTTGAAATAGACAGACCCAGGTTGTGGCTGTTGAAATTTTTAAGCCGCCCATAAGGCCTTCAACCAGGCTTAACGACTGCCATTTTACTGGCAACCGGGACCAACGGCTTAACGTGCCTTCCAAAGCACGGAAACGCTCGCAAATGTAAATGCCACAAAGTGGTCACCCATCCGAGGACCAGCCATAGTGAAAGTTGCGTAACTCAGTGATCGTTTACAGAACACTGAGACCGCGGGGCCACGAGCGCTTCGATTTAGATCAGAACATTTGAACATTCTGAGCGATTAAGATCAAAAGGACTGGTTTGGACCACAGTTTTGTCAACTGTTTGTTACAGCAAATAAAGTTGTCCGCTGATATTATTCTAAATTTGAATTGTAAAGTTTCAAAAATTTGTGGCGTGATAGTACTCGTATCATATGGCGTGATATCCCATACCATTTTCTAGCCTAATGTCTTCGATAAATTAGAGCAATTATATTATTTACATAATATTTCATATGCCTTTATCCCCAAAGACGTTGGCAGAGCCATACTATTCGCTTATTTTTCATAGTATGTATTTTGTATCTCACGTTATAACATACAGCCGATTGCCTTTTTGAAATAAAAAGACTGAGGATGAGGTTACCTGCCATTGAATTAAATAAAAAAAAACATGCGAAAAATTTGTTTAATCATTTTATTATGAATCATATCAATCAATATCATTATCATTCTGTTTTTATCATAACAAAGTCATAGCATCGAAACCGATCTAATTTTATTACTTTTTTATCAGGCATTATACAATGATCACCGATAAATTCTATAAAAATAGCTCGATGAGTTAAATTCAGTTGATATTATCTGTTATTATTGACATTCCAGAAAGACAAGATGTTTAAGTAATCTAATCGATAGATAAACACTTAGAAACCACTAGTTGTGTGATAATAATAATAAAATATGCAATGGAAAATTATTACATTTATGGTATTGTTTGTTGTTTGATATAGATAGTTACCATTTTTGTGATATAAGTACTATTTTACGTTCCCTTAACCTTTAAGTACCGACGTGAGGCCTGTGAGGTCGCGGTGGGTTGATAAGTTGTTAGATTTATTTAGCCCTTCGCGCAGGAGAGTCCCGTGCTCCTCAGTAGCTGCGAGTTTAGGTGCACCGACGCCGTTGAGTGTGGTAGTAGTGCCGGCGAATACAATTTCGGTAAGTTATTTCGATTTTAAATTACGACACGGCCTCTCAGGCCTCATATCAGTACTAACGTTAGTTTTTTGTTTGAGCTACGGTCAAATTAAAACTCAGTGTTGTATCGGCGGTCTCTCAAGCCGACTTTTTGTCCTGACCTTTTGTCGTCGGACTAGTCGTACTTATGTTCTGTAGCAGCATGAATGCAGGAATATTGAAATTTGGATATAAGTATTTACAGATAATTTAACTGTCTCGACTGCCATATTTTGACTGGCGACCGGGACCAACGGTTTAACTAGTCATTAGAAATGCCACAATGTGGTCACCCATTCAACCACAATTGCACCATTACCAGAGCTTATGAAACAATAAAACCTAGGACGATTTAACACAATGGACCGTTTGCGCCTATACCCCGCTGGCAATTTGCTAAGCATTTCTAGCTAAGTCGCTGTTCCGCGGACTCAGTCTATCGTACACGTTTGGAGGATAATTTATAAAAAAATGAATGACGAAATGTGCAGTGAAATGGTGTAAAAGTTATAGCGGTCGAACAATTAATGTTTCTTTTCACTCGTAAGTATTCATTTTCATAACTATTTTTAACAAAAAACATTAATTATTGAAACATACCAACAACTTAATCGGCCTATATTCAATATACTTTCATTCTTTTAAAACATTATAGAAAGAGTTACCATCTCAAATTAGCCAAATAGTATTGTATGAAATTCATATTGCATATACCTAAATTTTTCTATTTGTAGTTGTATTTTTATTGGTTGTTAGACAGTGACGACACTTCATGCAAGAGTAAGAAAACAAAATATGTGTGTAGTTTCCCCCCGCACAAAAGTTGGTTAAACGTGATTTCATATTTTATTGAGTACATTACGCGTCCATTGGTTAAATCGTCCTAGAATAAAACCCATTCAGTATTGATGATACAATAAAATAGTGATCTTTTATACAACACTAAACACTAAGGGCTACGATGGCTTCACAATAAAAGTAAACAGTAGAATTGAGAATATTCACAGTTTCATACTCCCCATATAAATGTTTGCATGGGCTAAAAATAAATATTCGGTAAGTAATTACAATACAATTGACCGCATATACGTAGTTATGGGTAGGCAGAGAGCTCGAGTGAATCATGACGAAGTCGTATATTTGCGCAACTCATTTGCGGAAGCCCAAATTACCGAACAGAGCTTTCACTAGGGTTGTCAAAATATTTTGAGTCTAATATTTTCTGAATTTATAAAAAAAATTAAGTAGGTACTTGTGATAAAAAATAATGTTTCTGCTTATTAATCGTTGCCTTTGTTGCATAAAATAATTATAAGATAAAACAGCTATTTTGATTATTATCAGAATAAATTTAAAAACTCATTTAATACAGTCATACAGAAGTAGAGAGAGTGCGAGATTTGGGTAAATCAGGAATGTGAGCTAGAGCAAGTGAATAAAATTTTGTATTTAGGGAGTATGTTTAGCGCGGATGGAAGATGTGATTCGGATGTAGAACGGCTAGTAACTGCCGGAAACAAAGTTACTTTGTCCCAATTAGTAAAGCGACAAAGCATAGTAAAAGAAGCACGACTCGATTTATAACGCAGTGCTAGTGCCAACGTTGCTTTTCGGCAGCGAAACCTGGGTATGTCAGAAGATGCATAAAAGTAAGCTGAATGCTGTGGAGATGCGATCACTTCGAAAATTGTGCGGCGTAACCTTGGCCGACCGAAAATGCAACGGAGTGATACGCAATATGGCAGGTTTGAGTGAAAGTGTCAGCGTTAAGCTGGAAAAGGGCGTGCTCAGTTGGTTTGGATACGTTCAACGAATGAGTAAGGAACGATTGACGAAGAATATATATTTTGCGAAAGTAGAGGGCAGAAGGAGTAAAGGATTGCTCAAAAACGGAAGAGTCAAAAGTACTTTGATACCCAGCCGTGCATGTATGAAGCGATTAATGAATCTACACAAAGCGAAAGAAGTATGCATGGATCGCGATGCCTGGCGATCTTTCCTCTCTGACTACTCCGTCAGGGATACAGCGTGAAGACAGTTAAATTTAAGTTATACAGAAGTAAGAAACTTAAATAAACAAATGCATGTCTATAAATAAGTATACACATGTGAAACTGGACTGTTCATGATCTGACAATATTAAAATAAGAGACGGTGAAACTACCATACCACCCATCCATTTCCAGACCTACATAATATGATAAAATCTAAGTATACTTTTTTTTCCTTTAATGGCCTGGGTTTTAAGTCCTTTTAGTTTACAAAGAGAAACAAAATCTAAGCATAGTTGAGACGGCAGTCGCCCCCAACTATGCCGAAAATCATAAGCCAAATGATAACGATACTCCTATCAACCACATAGAAGTGGACCCAAGCTACAAATCCAGGAGGCCAAGTCTACTATTTCAATCGTGTTCAACACGATTGAAATAGTAGACTATAGAATCGAAATCATCGCTTAATAGAAAGCCACTGGTACGTTTTTGACAGATTTTCGTAGTCTATTATTACAATCGTACTCCAATAGACTTCTATCGGTCGGCCGATAGAATTCTACTAACACGTACCGAGTCAGTGGCCGCTAGTCAGTTACATTGATAGTCTACTAACATTTTGACAGCTAAAAACAGCGATTCTAGTTCTATTCTACGGCTTGTCAACAGTAGACACGCCCCCAGATAGGCTTTGGATGTCACGAAGAGCACACTATGATTAAAAGAGATTTGCAGAATGAATAGTGAACTCAACAATGACTTTCCGAAGAAACAATAAGTCGTGGTAGCATTTGGGTACTTAGATATTAGCCTGCTGCATGAGAGGCAGCAAGACAACTTTGTGAAGGACTCCTGGCTCTAGAGAGTCGCCAGGCTACCTACTAAACCACCATGGTACAGTCATACGATAGGCCAGAGTTTGGGTGCCGAATTTCAAACAAGAATTCTTGATTTACATAGGAAATAGACCATTTGAGTTAAATCACATAAGCCAGCCCTAATAAACCAACTTATTACACGCTTCATATTACTTAGAGCGTGGGTCGACAACGAAATTAAGATAATAATCAAACAGTATCGATAGAGTAGCATGTTTACGAGAATTGTCGCTAAATTGTGGGTAGTTTTTATTGGTATAGGAAAGACAAATAATGTGGACAAAAGACAAATAAGCTGGACGATGTAGATTTAAATATACTAGGTAACTTCTCTTTGCTCTAATCTAACTTCGTCGATGGCGCTTAGAATCCCGGGTTTAAATATTTATGTGATCTAGGAGGTACCAAATTTCCACACAAAGCCGCCCTAATAAAATAAACTAACTTACAATCTCAATGTAGAATTGTATTTTCCGGCGTACAATAAAGTGTAAATAAATAAATAAACCCGCTACAGGGGCTGGTTGTAACACTCTAAACAAAGAATATACTTAGCGGACAAGTGCGACTCCAGAACAACAAAAAAAATGTGGGGTGAAATCAAGATCCAGATGAAATCCCAAGGGAAAGGTAGAATGTCTTAAAACTCGCATCGCAATTTTATTGATCAGAAAATAATTTAAGGGAGTTGGAAAACCATCAACAAACATCTTTGCAAAGTCAGGAATGAAACTAGGTGTAGGTACTGTACACCCTATGGAAAAAATAGTTTTTCTATTAGTAAGTATATTCGCATATATTTTTGGATATATAAGGGGTCCTGTACGAAGATCTTCGATGCCCACGTCAGTCTCCTTTCAAGTGGTGTACCTGCTGACTAAGCTTTGGACGGAGCTTTGATGCAGGATCCTGACAGTCAAACAGCAGTCATTTTCAATAAAAAAAAGCAAACGAGCCTTACGTAGTCAATTCAGTCAGGCAATTCTACTATGACATTATTGGTCGAATATATTCTAAGCTCCACCGCCGCACGCGCTCATTGGTCAAATCAAATAGAACGCGTTTTCCGGTTTCCTGTAACACTTTCCGTCTCTTTTTCAATATAACTCTCACAAATAATATCCAGCAACCAAGAGGAAAGATGTTATACATCTGAAACCAAATCATAACTGCTAGTCCGTTCCTAGTAGGCAGTAAAGAACCCGGAAGCATTACCATAAAAATATGTAGTTAGATATATTCGTATCTTTCTAAATAAATGCTACAATTACACGCAATTACGAGCGTAATGCAACAAAACGGAATAGCACATTTCATTCTGACGATTCGACAAATTATTTTAATAATTTTATGGCAGTGCAGTTTTTAAAAACTCTTCATAAAACAGTTTTAACTGTTGGATAGTTTTTGAGATGAGGCCACAAACAGCATCAGACGAAACATCAATGTATGTAGTATGAAACTGTTTTTAGGAATGTCTACTTAGGTATTTTGTGTTTCTAGTTTTGTGCTATCAGGAAATATTACTTGTAGATTATTATTCGGAATACGGAACGTTCTATAAACGTATTCGTATTCCGGTTATGATCAACGGAGTCGAGATGTGGACATTTACGGTTGGGCTAGACCATGCCCTCAAAGTTCCGCAACGATGAAACTAGCTAATTTTGGAGTGTCTTTGAGGGATAAACGCGCTAATCTCAGGAACTACAGGTCGAGTTTAAAAAAATATTTTTTTGTTGAATTATCCATTTGTCGAGAAAGGCTATAGAGTATATAATGGTATAATGTAGTTGAGTGATGATATCATCATCACTCTACTACCCCGGAGGGCAGAGCAGTAATCATAAAAGTCGAAAATCGGGCAATTTTTTATACATTATTGTAGAATTTATAAGCAACGGGATTATATAGATAGGTGCGACGGGAGTTTGAAATATGTCACGGGCGAAGCCGAGGGGGTCACCTTGTATGAAATAGTCTTTTTCAACTTTAGCCGTTGAATCCATTGAAGTCAAATCGCAAAGAAAGAAAGAAATCTTTTTCTTTTTTTCTTTCGTTCGATCCATTGTTTGTAAAGTCAAATCATAGTGTTTTATACACAACTAGTCCACTAGTAACCACTAGTTGCAGCCCGGGGCTCCGGGTGGTGTGTTCACGCGTGGTGAAGTTTTCACGTTCTCGTTTCCCACAGGAACTTGTTCCCGGGATAAAAAGTAGCCTATGTGGTATTCTGAAATTATTGTAAATTTTCATCAAAATCCATTCAGTAGATTTTGCGTAACAAACATCCATCCATACTTATAAACTTTCGCGTTTATAATATTAGTAGGACTTTATCTAAATCACTTTCCATACATATTATGCTAAATGCTTGGCGTCACGTCATAAGTCTTGGACTAATGTATATTAACGACATGATTTACTTTAGCTAGTGGACATAAATCTAAGTAGTATAATGTATGATAAATTAATGGAACATATGTAAGTAGTGTCACCAAGCATTCGGTATTCCAAGGTAATGAATAAAAAATTTACTCCATCTACTGGAAACGATTTTTTTGTTATTTAGAATATTGATTGAGTGCCTCGGTGGCGCAGTAGTAGTGTATGCGACTGCCACGCTGAGGTCCCGAGTTCGATTCCCGGGTCTGATCAAATATTTGTGTGATCTACAAACGTTTGTTTCGGAGTTTGGGTATTTCCTATGTATATAGAAATGTATCTAGAAACATAGAAGTATGTTTATCAGTTGTCTAGATCCCATAACACAAGCTTATATTAGCTTACTTGAAGCTAGACGGCGCTGTGGAAAAAATATCTCACAATATGTTAAGTTTATAGATTTGATTTTTTTTAAACTCATAGTCATCATTACTTTGGAGCCAGTTGTCTATTATCCTAAAAATGAACTCTCCACTGCTAGGGTCAATTTTCTACTTATATACGCTCCTCTACACACAAATCTTTAAAGTAGTTTGAAGTCTTTGACTTTAAGATAAATAGTAATTACTATTAGGACTATGCAGACTATGCATTCCACTGATATGAGAGTAGGAAAAAAAATCTTATCATACAGTAAAGCAGATTATGAACATAACTTCGATATTAGTACCATTATTTGATCTACGTTCGGTAAAACAATCTATCTGTGTGCATAGTGAGGGAAAACCTGTAGAATCTAAAATTCAAGGTAAATAAGCATGATCGCGTTAATGTCTGCATTTCGTATTTATTTTATAAGAAAGTTAGTGCTCTATTACAACTAGTGCGGTAGTTGTACTACTTGTCATCAATTATTTGTGGACAAGGTAATAAAATTACTTGAACGCAATAATAGCGGTCCATTTTTGAATAACCTAATAGTAGAATCTTAACCAAATATAATAATAGTACATCTTAACTTGGAAGGTGTTATGTTAAATAGGATAGAAGAATTCATATGTTGCTTAGTGTGCCGCCGGGTTTGCCTCCTATTTCTCGCCTAGTTCTATCTCCAGTGCTACTGTTTTCAGATGGGCCATAGAGAATGATCCGATGCGAGAAATTGCTCTTAACGGAGAGAGCCTCATTTCGGATCACCTTTTGTCGAGCCTACACAGGTTTCCTATCCTACAAGTCGTGTAGTCGGAAAAGAATGGTGAAGCGAAATCACATATTGGTGGATTGCATTATTGTTGAAATCTGACTCCTTTACATAGCTGGCAGTCCCACACAAAGTCGCTCTACTGCACTCACAGTAGGATAGTAAGAGAGGAGGCACACTGCTGTGTTGCATCGTAATATGGCATTTCAATAAAATATATATTTAAAAAAACGTCGCAGCGTTGACTCTGCGACGAGACATGACGACGACGCAACGCATCGCACCAGTACGACTTCTCTCTAAAGTGTATGTTAAAAAAGTACATTCCACGGCGCACTAAAAAAACCGATTGTCCCAAATAACGTAGAACCGCTGGACACCCTGAACATTAATAACCACACTTAGGTGAAGATTGTATAAGTTATATACATAATTTCAAGTAAATACCGACCTTAATGCTTAAATTGTATGATGGGACGCAAATTTCTAGGCGTTTATGGAGCGCCCCCTGGCCGCTACCAAATATGATTTTGTACCTTGGCACCTCATTAGTTTATATAATAAACTGTCAACGATGTTAATGGCTATGAACATCCATTTTCATAATTATCTTTGTCACTTTGGAAAATCACGAACGGAGGTGTATTATAACTGTTTGTATTTGAAGGAATGATGCTTTTACCAATAGACAGGTTCCATGAAGTATATTAAGGTGCCTCACCCTAGCTAACGAGGGAAATGGAATAAATATTGTTGCGACAACTCACACAACGCCATCTGATTCCAAACTAAGCAGAGCTTGTACTATGGTAACCAGATAACTGATAAACGTACTTATATAATTCTAAATACATACATAGTATATATAAGTAAAACCCAGACACCGAATAAAACATCGTGCTCATTACACAAAGTTTGATCCTGGGTGGGAATCGAACCTACGACCTTTTGCGTAGCAGTCGGATGCACCCCCACCGCGCCACAGAGGTTCTATGTAGTAAATTAAGGTGCCTAATTTGAATTTATGTTTTTAAAATGTCCTGTATTTTCAAATTTTTGAAGTAAAAAATAAGTTTAAAAATCTTTGATCAATCCATATTACTTAATTTAAATGCAAAACTAAGTAATTTGGGGAAAGTTGCATGAAAACATGTCTTTTTAAGGAAAAAGTAAAATTAGATTTGGGGAAATTTTACATGTGTCATCTGGAGACCCTGCATGCATGATTGAGAAATGTATTATTATGTGTACGTAATGAAATATTTTGTCTAGTTTTCGGGTCTTTCTTTTGATTATAAGGTTTGGCCAGCTACAGCGTTAAAGCGGTTTGATTCTTAAATATTTAAGAGAAAATGAAATCATCTTGGGTATACCAGATTTTAAGGAAGAAAGCAAATATATTTTATGTATATTTATTCATGGCTTTAGAAATTATACGTGAGTATCTATGCTATGAGTGCTGTGACACGTTCTTATTTTAGAATTACTATATCTGATAAAGGAGTTTAACAGCTTTCGTCTATCTATAGTAGATGACGCAGTTATTTAAAAAAAAATATTGCCGCAATATGTAGAACCTATTTACTTTTTGATACTTATGCAAGTTAAAACTAAGACTTAAGAATTTAAAAAAATGGTAAGTAGGTTGTACGAGTGGGTACATATGTAAATATCTACTATATTGTTAGTCTTATATATGTATACAGTTATGTAAGAAAATTTGTTTTTAAACAATTGGTCGGAAAATATAAATTCCTTTTGGCTGTTCAGTTGACAAACCGTACAATGAGTTTGACAGTTTGTCCTTCCGAAACTTAATCCAAACCGAAACAGTCCGAAACATGACATTGGCGGACTAGTGGAAGCCTATCCACAAATGCCACAAGCTCTAAAAGTTGAAGTTGAAGTGGGTACATAGAAATAATGATCACAGAGCACGGAGTTACTCGCGCTGTATTAGATACTGTATATGTTTCATACAACCAAGCGTGTCACGGGTAATCACCCTTTACTCATACAAATGATTTGTTGGACATAGATAATGAATTGAAAAAATGAAGTACTATATAAGCTACCGAAAGAAAAATTGCTACTTTCTAGCAGGTTAACTTGTAAGCGACACTGTGGCGCCCTCTCAAATTTGCCAAGATGGAGTTGTACCTACTTACACCATTCGTGGCTGTATTGTAACGTACTTACGCGTATTACAATAAAAACAAAAGGTTAATGTGACAGGCGATGACTACATGACTACGCGGGTGGTAAATTGTATGAGATCCAATATGTCGTAAGTAACTTGGGTAAAACTATAATAATATTGAGTTACATGATAGATTATGAAAATAAAAGTGTACCAAGTTCATTTGGGGTAAACCAGAACTTTGAAGCGCTGTAACGTTTAACGTTCGCTAAACGTTCGAGCTGCCAGAGCAGCCCATTTTTCTTAATTAACCTATGACCTAATTAACTAAAATCGTGATATCTTGGAAACTATAATATCTAGACAAAAAATTTTAACTACTGAAAAATCGTAAAATATATAAAGATAGAACTTACAGCTATAATAATTTGGAATTTTAATCATAATTAACTGATTATATTGGTATAAACACGAAAAAATCGGTAAAAAAATAAATAAACGTTATTTTTAAAAAAATTGCCACTTACACGAAAAACTAATATAAAACACTATTATTTTTTTACATAATTAAATTCCTGGAATTATAAAGATTAAAACGATATATGACACTAATAACTTATAATTATTCTAAAAAAAACTAAAAAAATGTTAACCCATTAAATATTAACGCAAAACTAAAAAAATGGCGGGAAAATGGCCGCCGGCAATGTTTAAACCGCATTTACTTTGAATTTTGATATTGTGACATGTAAATATTAAACCTCTAATACACGGGCTTTTTATCCACGATTCTAATGGTATAAAATTCATTCATTAAAACCACAGACAACATTGTATAAAAAGGTTTTGAAAGGAGGTCAGTACAAAAAAGGAAGAAGCAAAAAAAGTCAGCTGCTTTAGCAGCTTGAACGTTTCAGTGGTGTGGCCCCGCTGACTCAGTGATCTGTAAACGATCACTGCGTTAAGCAACTTTCGCTATGGCTGTTTACGAGTAGGTGACCGTTTTGTGTCATTTTCATTTACTAACGTTTCCGTGCTTCGGAAGGCACGTTAAGCCCTTGGTCCCGTTTGCCAGTACCATGGTAATCGTTAAGTTAAGTTGAAAGCCTTATAGGCGGCATGAAAAGTTTCAATAGCCGGTAGCCCCAACCTGCGTCTGACTATTTCCGGTCCAAGTCTGAAACACAGGTTTAATTAAACCTAGATCAGACAAGTCGCCATCTACAAGTTACGCATTAATTAATTACACATTTTAGATTTTATCTGCTCTTGTTAATCCTAATTCATTTAGTATTACTTATTTTACGTTTATTAAATATTATAAGCCTATTTGTGTGTGACATCCCTAATGATAAAACAATGACATATATTGATGTAAACATTTTTAAATAAATAAATATTAAATAAAAAAATAAATATTATTTCAACACGGCATTGGGCTATTTCGTGGGACAGGAATGCACACAGTGAAATGTGGGCGTTTAATAAGCGTCTGTATAGAGAGTGATTGACAAAATTAATAAATAATTCTAATACTTAATTAGGTAGTTCTAATAGTAAATGTTTTCTTACTTTTCCAGATATGTGGCGGTTATGTAGTTTCTGACAAACTATTCATCAGTTATTACCCGAACGCTAGTCCCGGGGGACGTACGAACCACACGCTTCGAAACCCTGAGACAGCTTTCCTTTTCCTACTGATTTTTTTTGCTGATAATCATTTACATGTATATAATTTCTAAAAACCATCTACTAACTAACCATCTTCATGCTGTATCCCTGACGGGGTAGTCAGAGAGGACAGATCGTCAGGCTTCACGATCCATGCATATTCTTTCGATTCTTGCAGATTCATCAATCGCTTCATACATGCACGTCTGGGTATCCGAGTACTTTTGTATATAATTTCTGAGTATATTATTTCACTTGTAAAATCCTACTAATATTATGGACTGTGTATTACATTTACTTTTTATTTTGTAGTTTGGATATTGATCTTTGAGTCCGAAATAAAGACATTATTATTATTATAAACGCGAAAGTTTGTAAGAAAGTATGGATGTAGATTTGTTACTCGTTCAAGCAAAAACTACTGAATAGATTTTGATGAAACTTTACAATAGTCTCTATATAATATACTGTTGATTGATAGCACTTGGTGGAATTTGCTACACATTTTGAATAAAAACACTTGTACTATTCCACATTATTAACTTTTTCACAATAATGTGGAATAGTAAAAGTGTTTTTATTAAAAAAATATTATACTTTTTATTCCGGGAACAAGTTACTGTGGGAAACGGTAACGGGAAAACTACACTGCGCGTCGCCGCGGGAGTCAACTAGTCCATCATAATATATTTTACTGGGAGATGAAGTCACAGTCAATAAATTGATTGAATTTACGACATTATACAGAGCTGAAGCGCATTGTCAACACCTATTGTAAGGATTATTCTTTGTATTGGTTGTAAGGCACTATATATACACTATATATGAACAATAGACAATTTTATAAAAAAAATATAAAGCTGATTAGTTTGTTTGTTTATTTAATTGTTAGTTTGGTTGAAAGCGATAATCTCAAGAACTACTGGTCTAAATTGAAAAATTATTTTTATGTTAGATCGCCCATTTAACAACGAAGACTATACACTATATATCATCAGGCTACTACCCAGAAGAGCGCAGCAGTAATCACAAATGTCAACAAATTTGGCAAATATTCATACATTTTTGTAAAACTATAATAAGTGACGGGATTAAATGGGTGCGACGGGTGTTCGAAGTATGTCACGGGCTAAGCCGCGGGGGTCAGCTAGTATGTTATTTAAATAAGGTTTAATGTAACATGTTAAGTAAGATGAAAGATGCGTTGATCCCTGGTAATACTCGTAGCAAAATCAAACCTAGTAAAGAGTCCATCGCTTTATAGGGGCTAGGACACAGGACCTAGAACTGTACTTGATATCGACAAAGGACTGGACATGAGTATAACTATTTACATAGTTATCTATATTGAATATTATAAAGCTGAAGAGTTTGTTTGTTTGTTTGGTTGAATGCGCTAATCTCAGGAACTGCTGGTCGGATTTGAAAAAATATTTTTGTGTTAGATAGCCCATTTATCGAGGAAGGCTAAAGGCTATATATCATTACGCTACTACACTGGGGAGCAGAGCAGTAGCCATAAATGTCGACAAATCGGGCAAATTATTATGCATAATTGTAGATTTTATAAGCGACGAGATTAAGGCCAGGTAGTCCAAGTCGCGTAGGCACCAAAACGTTTCCTCAGGCCCCGCCAAGATAGATTGACGATGTATTTTCCGCTGGCACGCCACAGTAAAAGTGATTGGCAGTAGCAATCGAAATGGAACATCTCTGTTATTGTGTTGGATTTTGTTATAGGTTTATCATATACTAGTTGACGCCCGCGACTCCACCCGCGTGATGAAGTTTTCTCGTTCCCGTTTTCTAAAGAACTTGTTACCGGAATAAAAAGTAGCCTGTGTGTTATTCTGATAGATAAGCTATATTATTGTTGTTTATTTAAATTTCATTTAGTAGTTTTTATATGTAAGTGTCATCAAACATTCATACTTACAAACTTTCGAGTTTATGATATTAGTAGGAGTTAATGATGATATATTTAATAACAAATGTATGCTTTTTCTAAGTTTAAATGGTTCGAGTCCAGCAGCAAAATTTTTCCACTTTAAAATTTAAATTTAGAAAAAGTTAGCATACTAATTGCTTTTCAAAATTGTTTCTAATGTTTAGGCAGGTGTCATCACAAATCGAATGATTATAGATGCAATTCTATACATTCGTACCGTGCAACTTTGCAAAGTGCCGGTAGATGGCGCCTAACGTCGCCTTAAGACGTAAAGAGGTGCAGGATTAATTTGTCAGTTACGAGCAGGTCACGGTGGTGTAGTTGGTAACGCGTCTGGTACGTTGAACCAGAAGACGCTGGTTCGAGTCCAGCTCGGATCTGAAATTTTTTTTCCACTTTAAAATTTAAATTTAGAAAAAGTTAGCATACTAATTGCTTTTCAAAATTGTTTCAAATGTATGCTTTATGTACAAATACCAAATAAAATGTCCCGTACTCATTATATTCATCTTTTTTTTTAAATAATATTAAAATCAAATGTTATGAGATTAAGGCCAGGTAGTCCAAGTCGCGTAGGCACCAAAACGTTTCCTCAGGCCCCGCCAAGATAGATTGACGATGTATTTTCCGCTGGCACGCCACAGTAAAAGTGATTGGCAGTAGCAATCGAAATGGAACATCTCTGTTATTGTGTTGGATTTTGTTATAGGTTTATCATATACTAGTTGACGCCCGCGACTCCACCCGCGTGATGAAGTTTTCTCGTTCCCGTTTTCTAAAGAACTTGTTACCGGAATAAAAAGTAGCCTGTGTGTTATTCTGATAGATAAGCTATATTATTGTTGTTTATTTAAATTTCATTTAGTAGTTTTTATATGTAAGTGTCATCAAACATTCATACTTACAAACTTTCGAGTTTATGATATTAGTAGGAGTTAATGATGATATATTTAATAACAAATGTATGCTTTTTCTAAGTTTAAATGGTTCGAGTCCAGCAGCAAAATTTTTCCACTTTAAAATTTAAATTTAGAAAAAGTTAGCATACTAATTGCTTTTCAAAATTGTTTCTAATGTTTAGGCAGGTGTCATCACAAATCGAATGATTATAGATGCAATTCTATACATTCGTACCGTGCAACTTTGCAAAGTGCCGGTAGATGGCGCCTAACGTCGCCTTAAGACGTAAAGAGGTGCAGGATTAATTTGTCAGTTACGAGCAGGTCACGGTGGTGTAGTTGGTAACGCGTCTGGTACGTTGAACCAGAAGACGCTGGTTCGAGTCCAGCTCGGATCTGAAATTTTTTTTCCACTTTAAAATTTAAATTTAGAAAAAGTTAGCATACTAATTGCTTTTCAAAATTGTATTATATATTTTTATTATATTATATAAATAAAATTTATATTATATTATATTATTTTTCAGATATATTTATTTTTCAGAATTAAAAACCCTTTCTTCTACGATTCGCATTGTTTTAAAAAACTCAAAATCGTGGCCTCTGCAGAAATACCAAACCTGAAATGGGATTCGGTTCCGCCGATCTGTCGAGTGTAGTCGACCAAACTCCGCCTACTGGGCGTGCATCGAGTGAGATAGATATGTGTGAGCTCTGCTTCGTTAAAATTGAACAACTTTTGTTGTGACCAGTGCTGAGATTTGAACTTGTGCCTCCTCGTGTCGCTTTCGTATTTGAAACCATCGGTTGCCCGATGCGCCACGGCAACTCAACAATATTCTGCGAAACAAGGTATTCTCTGCTACGAGTGTGCAACTACGTCACTTATACGCTACGAATCAGCTGTGTGTGTGTGTGTGTGTAGCAATCGTTACAAGAGGACCAAGCGCTACGTTGTTGTAGGTATATAGTACTTACAAAGAGAACAAATAAATACCAGTATTGATACGTGTTTAGACGCTTATATTAATACCATTAATGTCGAATAAAATGCAAAGAACTCCTCCTAATAAATCATCATCTGATATAAATAAGAAATTTTTGGATGACGACAACGAGAAGATCACGGTAGGAAATTATAAAAGATTACGGTCATCTAATTCACCTCATGGCTGCTGTCAAACCTTCGACCCCTCTGATCTAGCGTCATTTAAGAGGGATCTCATGGACATGCTCGCATCCTGGAAAGACGACCAGGACCGGAGATTAACAGTTTGGAAAGCGGAACAGGATGCCACTCTGTCCATGCTTACTAAAGATGTCCTTTCCCTCAAGGCAGATTTGTCAGCTCTACAAAAATCTTCTACAGAGATCGACTCCGGCAAGGCCATTTTATAATATAGATATATTTTATAATAGAATGTATGAAGACATGAAGGAAAGGATTGTCACTTTGGAGACCACCAAGAAAAAATACGAAGAAAGTATTCGCAAGATGGAAAAGCGCTTTGATGAATTTCAGAATCAGTCCCGACCAGCAACATTAGAAATTCGGAATGTGCCGACTGTGGAAAGGGAGGAACTAGTGGATATTTCATTAATCGTCCGCAAAATTGGTAGACCTAAATCTCCAAAACAATACTGTGCGTGACATATACCGCTTACCTGGCAAGTCCGAAAAGGACAGACCCATTGTCGTGGAATTTCATTCAGTCGAGGTTAGGAATGATTTTTTGAACCGCGTACGACAATACAGCAGGACACGATCTGTTCCAGAGAAGTTGAACACGAAAACCATAGAAATTAGTAATAAATGAGTACCAATATACGTAGGTGATCATTTACAACCAGCTGTTAAGAAACTTTTTTACGATGTCCTGGCAGTCGAACGGTAAAATATTTGTGAAAAGGTCACCGGAAGAAAAACCATTAAAAATACGGTCCGAGCATTGTCTCCTCAGCCTGAAAAGCGAAGAACAAGAAGCATGACTATTTTATATTTATAATTTTATTTTGCACTGTTAGTTTAAACAATAATATTATTTGTTACCTACTACAAATGCATATTTCACAATTCATTAACACACACACATATTGTTACTTTAGCATACACGCATTTTCTTACTTTAGCACATACTGTGATTTCAATTTAAATCATTCACACTTACATACGTACACACCCAGACACATATACCCAGTTTGGTTGAGCGGGCGAGATAAATAAATTCAAAGTGGACTGTATTTGCGGGGAAAGACAAAAATGAAATTTACACGCGGTTGTCGACGAAAAAGAAATGGAAAACAGGAATGGGCACACTTCCTTGCTTTTCGTCGTATACCGGCGCAACCACAGTTTTTACATTTATTTTGATAAATATTTTAGTATTACTTGCCCCGTTTCTGCTTAAGCCTATATCTTGTATTTTTTATTGCCTAGAAATGGTACAAGACCGCGGCCTAAAAATTTTAGTTGAAATTCGATAGTTTACAACTACAAACCAGTATTGATGCCTTTACTAATTCTGACTCAGCCAAAATATGCGATGTTGACGACTGTCGTAGTTTAATTCATAATCCGGATTGTTTTACAAAAAATGTATACCAAAATATACGCAGCATTTCCGTTAACTTTGCAGGATTTGAAACTCTTGTAGCAAGGTCACGTATAACTTGGGATGTCATTGTATTGACTGAGTGTCGGCTACTAGATAAAAAATATATACCCACGCTCAACGGCTACAACTGTTTCCACACTACATCTCATGCATTACAAAATGACGGTGTGGTAATATATGTTAAAGACTGTTTCCCTGCTTTTGCAGAGGAACCGACATTCATGGATGCTAATTGTCTAGTAGTTAAAATTAACACAAATATACTCTTAATTGCCATATCCCGTTCTCCGTCGTATATTGACATTTCAAATTATTTATCTTCTTTGAATAGCCTATTAATGACATTTTCGAATTATAAAACAATTATACTGACTGGTGACATCCACCTTAATATTATATATATATGGAGATATATTGGAAAACAATGTTAATGATTACCTAAACCTTGCAGTCTATCATGGTTTGTTGCCGACACACACACTTTCAACGCGAGTAAATAATTGTCTTGATCATTTCCTACTGAAAACTAAGGTCCAAGCATATACATACGTTGCTTAAACATCACTAACTGATCATGAAACTGTACTATTATTTTTGAAGACTAAATTAAATCATGACCAAAGTGTAATCTGGAAAAGTACTATAGATCATGTGGGTCTCGCACATAGTTTTAACAATATGGATCTAAGTCCAGTTTTTAATTGTACTAATGCTAATGTTGCTACTAATTTATTAATTTCATGTATATCACTGAAGCCATTAAGTCAAATTCGAGGCAAATTAATATTTCAAAAAGGAAAACTATTTTAAAGCCCTGGATCACTCCTGGACTATTGAAATGCATGCGTAATAGGGACAATTTGCACAAAAAACTAAGAGTCATCCCGACAATGAAACTATAAGGATTACATATAAACGTTACCGAAATTTTTGCAACAATTTATTAAAGAGATTAAAACGTAATTATGAATGTAACGAACTTAATAGAGTTAAGCACAATCCAAAACTACTTTGGAAAACCGTAAATACCATCACAAATAGACAAAAACCACTATCTACAACTAATGAATTGTTTAAAAATTATTCCAATAAATTGACTGCAGTCAATAAAATTAATGAGTACTTTGTTAAGCAAGGTTGGCAGGGCTGGCAAAATGCCACGGGCCCCCGAACCGAGAGGGCCCCGGCCCAAGCGGCTGAGAGTTCAGAGATAGCCTAACATTTTTTACAAAATTTTATTTAAAACATAATATTTTTCCAATATTTAATATTAATTAAAACGAGACGCAACTAAGGACCATAATATACTAATTCAATTTTAAATATGGTAAATTCATTAAGATTTCAGCATATTTAAAACAAAAATGTCGATAAATTTTTCGATTCTATCCATTGGTTGCTTAATTTTTTTCGCGGTACATTGGTGGCGGGCGCAGGCATGAAAGGTATTGACTAAGACCAAGTTATGATACTTGATCCTAGGGTATTGACATGAATTTGTGAATTTAAAAAAAAACTTATATGGTGTCGTGGGACACGAGGTAGGAAGTTAACAAGTTCACGATTCAATTAATCATACAAAAAGTCACCGTTTGTACTAGGATTCGAACGCGGGCCTCTTGCGTCTCAGCCGAGCAGCATACCACCCAAACCACACAGCTACGTTCCGAAATTTGGAAAGGTTGTTTAAAGTAAACATAATATTTTATCAAGTATTGGACATAATTATTAATCAACTGAAATCGCGTTTCTTTCCAATGAATGAAATTGGTTCTAATTTCAGTGTTTTGCAACAATTTACTTTGCAAAATTGAAATGACTCTGATATATTAAAAAGGGTCTACAATTTACTAACTTAACTTAACGTAACTTAACTATCTTCACGCTGTATTCCTGACGGGGTAGTCAGAGAGCGCAGCGCAGCGAGCGTAGTGGTGATTCGATTCCATGAAAGTAATATCGATACCTACTCAAATGAGTAGTACCTACTCAAATCATCTTGCGATACTGCTCATAACGGGTACTGAAAAGTATCGATACCTACTCATATCGATACTTTTTGTTTGTTTTTATGCAAACTATGAAGCATGTTATTGTATAGTATTATTATAAGATATTTTAAGTCTACTATTTTATACTTGACTAGAGGGCGCCCGCGGCTTCGCCTGCTTGGTTAAGTTTTCATGAACAGTTTTCCCATAATAACTTGATGATCACAATGTATTCATAGCCTATTTTTATTATGGAATAAATATTAACAAAAAAAAAATTATTATGGAATCAATATTAACATAAAAATATCTTCGTACAGAAGTCGCCTCAAATATTTCCGCTTAATGTCTCTGACTAGTCGTAGACTTCTGAATGATGCTGTGTTTGCCAGCAAGGTCTTTGCGTCAAGGGTGGACTGTTCACAAGTTCTGGGTCTAATAAAGCTGCGAGTGCCGGCTAGTATCCCGCGTTACTCAATTACACCACTTGTACCACCTCTAAGGCGAACTGTTTTGGGTGCCAATTCGCCATGTTCGAGGCTGTGCAAGATAATTAATAGTTATAGTGATCAAATTGATCTTCACTTTGACTCTGTGGCAAAGATTAAGTCAATCGTTCTGGGCCTGATTTTGAGTGAGTAGAATGTATTATAGATTACATAGATTATTTAGATATAGATGTTATGTTTTGCATTTTATTTTAATAGCTTAAGCTTACTACTTGTGACTTTTAATTTGTGAGTGCGGTGTTTGCCTCTAAGTGATTGGAACATTGAGAAGGTAATTCTAAATGTACTTAGTGTAAGTTTTGATGTTAATAATCGTTGGTAGACCTTAATTAAATAAATAAAAAATAAATAAACACTTATATTGTGTTAATCCAGTGTATCAACAGCCTCTACAACTTAGTGAAAAATTCCACATAAACACGCCATTTCATACAAACTTCGCAGCTTTTACCCCTTAGGGATTGAATTTTCAAGAATCCTTTCTTAGTGCACACCTACGTCACTTATGAAATATTTCTGCACAATTTAATGGTTCTAGACCCAGCGGTTTCAGCTGTGCATTGATCGATCAGTACGTCACTTTCTGCTTTTATATAAATAGATTGTTTAATTTAGTTAGTTTAATTAAACTGGTTTATACATAATTCGTTTATGTTGTCTTTTCATAAGTTTCCCAAAGAGAGCAATGGTTGTAAATATTTAGGAGACTAAACTCGTTGTAGATAATATGCGACGATTCGATACGAGTACTTTCCTTTCGATACCGAGTAGGTATCGAAAAAAATAATACGATACCAAAAGTACTCGGTATCGAAACAAAAGTATCGAATACTTACTTGTATCGAATCATTACTAAGCGAGCGAGTCAGCATCGCGATCCATGCATACTTCTTTCGCTTCCTGTAGATTCATAAATCGCTTCATACATGCATGTCTGGGTAACCGAGTACTTTTGACTTTTCCGTTTCTGAGCAATCTGCTCATGTGGTCTTCATATGTAAGTCTATTTGTTGGTATACCTATATATAAAAAACCTGGTTGATATACCTGTCCAGTTCGCAGAATATCCAATTCGCAGAATGTCCAATTCGCAAAATGTCCAGCTCGAAGAATGTCCAATATTCATTACCGTAGCCCTAACTGTTTCCAAAATCACTAAATACTTCAACCCCCTATTTCCCTATTTAGGGGTGAAATTATAACAAATCTATTCTTAGATCATTTGTGCATCTCCTACATTAAGGGTGCCTTATCTTAAAAAAATCTAATTCCTAGGTCTAGGTCTAAGTCCTACAAAGGTTTCATTTTAGGTGCAAAGACATATGCGCCTAAACCTTAACTTATAATCCGACGAAGTTCGTAATCATGGAAGAATGACTGATTAGTTTCCCCTAAAACACTACTCTTGATTCCCAATTAGTGATTGATTGATAGGATGATAGCGTTATGATGAATATTAAACATTTCAGCGATTTGGACACTCTGCGAACTGGACATTCTGCAAATTGGACATTCTGCGAATCTGACGTTTTGCGACCACTGGACATTTTCAGAATTGGACAAGTTGAGCCTAAACGAAAAAAAAAAATCTGCTCATTTACCCTGGAAATTCTCAGTTTTCCACTTTTAGAGACGTAATATCAAAGTCTTTATGTAGATATTAGAAGACTTGCTTTTTTAATCATTGAAGTGCTCGTGGGGAGTCACGTCATCCATGTCACAACTAAAGTGTTCTGTAAACGATCACGGCACTAAGAAACATTCCTATGTCTGTAAATACAACAATAAAATGAAAAAATACATAATTAAAATATTAAATTGTAAATAGGCAATCAAAAAAAAAGCCTTCCTAAGTTTCTTGCCGTTCTTCTCAGGAGGGCCGCGTTCCGAACCGGTGGTCACCTTAAATATATTATTTTTTCTTTAGTTTTAGTGTATGACATTTTGTAATCGCCGTTGAAATGGTCTATGCAAAATAAAGATTTTTTTATAGTCGTACATCTTTCCTGAAGTATGTACTGAATTAATGTTATTCCTTATGTGACGTCTACACGATTGCCAATCGTCGCCAAGCCTCCAAAAGTTCAAGCGTCTTCTGGATCTGGCGTTGGCCTGTGGCAGATCCGTGTTTCGGTTTCTTGCGCACCGATCAAAGAAAGCATGTGTGTGGCAAGCGTTTGCGAATCACCCAATTACCTCATGTTGTTCAGTAACTTTTTTTTTTATACCACTGAGGTGACAGACAAGCATACGGTCCACGGATGGAAAGTGGTCACCGTAACCTATGGACTATTTGTGGCCCATGAAATTTTAATTACATTACGACGATTTTTACTGGGAGGGCCCCATCCAAAGAATTTGCCACGGGCCCCAGATGGTATAGTTACGCCACTGTACCTTGGAATCCTTATCGACCCCAATTTAAGCTTTATTGGTCATATTGAATTACTTTCGGGACGGTTACGCAAGCTTATGTACGTATTCAAAAATCTGCGTGGGGTTGCTGACCTTACAACTATTAAAACAGTTTATGTGTCGCTCTGCCAATCATTGTTAATTTATTGCATGACAGTTTGGGAAGGCACTTACGAAACCTCACTCCTAAAATTAGAACGAGCGCAAAGAGCAGTATTAAAAACTTCACTATCTCTGCCCTATCGCTTTCCTACTGTGGAACTTTACAGGCGTAGCTCTGTACTTTCAGTCCGCCAACTATTCATCCTTCACGCCATTCTTAAACAGCATTCGCTATTGCATTATGATCCCACTATGTTGGACAAACGCCGTAGTTATAATGTCTGCACAACCCTCACGTGCTCTGACTTCTCACACAGATCTTTCTTGTTTTTGGGTGGCTACTTGTATAACAAAATTAACAAAGCCCATACTATATATCCTATAATGTTTATGACTTTCTACATAACTTAGACTATAATGAAACGGAAAATTTGCTGAATGTACTAAAGTAACAAATACTTTTATAAATTCCTAATTATCGTACATTCATTTCACATACCTATATATAACATACACAAATTCACACACTCACACTTACACACTCACACACACACACACACACACACACACACACACACACACACACACACACACACACACACACACACACACACACACACTCACAGACACAAAACCGCGCGCGCACGCTCGCTCAACAGATACACATAGTCAATGGTACACTTTACTTTCTTTTTTCTTTATGTCATTATGCTTTTACTCGTATTATTGTAAACATTTCCAGCTTCGCCCGCTCCTATATCATATTATGTACAATATTGCACTGTCTCAGAATAAGATTTTTCAGTGGAATGGAAGCCTGGTTATCCATATCACAGGTTCATACCTAGCTTGGAAGCCAGTCTCCCAATAATCCAATATGTTGAATACCTACATATGTTAAAATGTATATGCGAGAAAAAATAAATAAAGTTATTATTATTAAATAGTTGCGACGGGAGGTCGAAATATTCCACGGGTGATGCTGTGGGGGCCATCTAGTAATTTATATTAATAAAGTTAATGTTAAGAAAATTTGTATACTTAAGACAGGCTGTACGGGCTAAGATTCCTTTGCCTGCGCAAGATGGGCGAAGACAAGTAACATCTCGGAAGTCTGGAAGTTCTTCCAACAAATCCTGTGTATAAGGTCATAAGATAACTATGCTACCATCACAAACATCCACTAATATTTTGTTCAAATAGTTGTGTCGTTAGCAAAACTATTGAGTCACGATTCGCAGCCGTGAGTCCTCAATTAAATTACAATTCACACTGATATTGGTACCTAATAGAATGTTGTGTACTTGGGGGAGACGAAGAACTTAAAGTAGGTTTTGTACGTATATAGATTCTGATCGCTTTATTAATGAATGAATGAATGAATTTATTTTGAAATAAAATAAATTCTGACATTAAATTTAACGGAGTAACTACCTTCTTATTTTTGGGACGAAGTTCCTTAACTCTGCTTACGGTTAGTGCGATTTATTAGAAATAGTCACACAACGTAATGCTGTATGCTGTGTGTGTGTGTTTGTATCGAGCCTACTACAAAGAAATGAGCACACGAGCAAATGAGCACACGAGCAAATGAGTGCGCGTCGGGTGCGCAATTCTGTCTCTTTTTATCATATTACCTCTATGCACGTATTTTATTTATATATTGAGTTCTTTTATATATTTTTTAAACTTTGTTCCTGTCAGGGGTCATCTTTTTTATCCAAATCTTTTTTATTTCATATTCTGGTCTTAATTCAAAGTCAGTCTTGCCTCAGTAACGTTGTGGAAACGTTACTGGAGCTGTCAGTTGAGTGTGGCTTGTCGGTAGAGTTTGTGTGATTAACATGAAAAATTTAATTTCTCTGCGATATATCTGTCTTTTGCTATACCTACGTTGACACAACTTTTAAGACTAAAATCCACAAATGAATGAAGCCTTTAAAAATAATTTTCAGTAATAGTTTGCTATTCTCAACATTTCCGCGCATCCTCTCTGACTTAGGAAACGCTAGAACCTATTCAATCAGAGAATAAACAGTACTGTGGATTTCTAGAAAACCAAAGCGAAAAGATCGGCCTTCGACATTATATCCTCAAAGAAAAAAAAACATTTTACACAGAGAGAAGACGCTTCTTTTGCACTTCTTTCCTATGCTTATGAGTATGATCCTACGTGATAATATTAGCTTCGTGTAATCACGGACCTAAAAAAACTGACATAACCTCGACATTATCATAAAATAACCAACAATTTGTTTCTGCATGACATTGAAGAATCTATAGAAATAGAAATGGCGGTTTGACACAGTTTTCATACCTGTGTGTTAGGATTAGGTCTTTTAAAACAAATGAATGGAATTGTAACAATTGTACACATTCTGAAGTGTATCTAATGCGGTTGCGTGTCTAAAGGACCAAGATCCAAGATATTCGAGCCCCAAGCGACCAGGGGGCCGAGTCCGCTATTTCAATCGTGTCGAAATAGAATCGAAATCGTTGCACAATAGAAATCCACTGGTACAATTTTGTCAGTTTTTCGTAGTCTACTATTACAATCGTATTCCAATAGACTTCTATCGGTAAGCCGATAGAATTCTACTAACACGTACCACGCCAGTATCCGCTAGTCAGTGACATATCTGATAGTCTACTAACATTTTGACAGCTAAAAACACCGATTCTGGTTCTATTATACGGCTTGTCAATAGTAGACTCGGCCCCCAACTAGCGGTGCACCTGGTGACTTATGGACGAGGCAACGACAAAGTCATACGGGGTTGAGATGTCATACGATAGTCGCTTGTGTCAAATGTCAAAAATCAATAAAACCTATACGATAACGGCTCCTATCAGCCAAATTAAAGTGGAACTTATCTATCACGCCTTATCCCCGAAGGGGTGGCAGAGGCATATTATATGCCCACTTTTTACCATGTGTATTCCTGTCCCACGTAATAGGTGGTGAGCCCATTGCCGTGTTGAAATAGACAGACGCAGGTTGTAGCTACCTGCTGGTGAAAATTTTCAAGCCGCCCATTAAGGCCTTCAACTTGACTTAACAACTGCCATGTTACTGGCAACCGGGACCAACGGCCTAAAGTGCCTTCCAAAGAACGGAAACGCTCGCAAATGTAAATGCTACAAAGTGGTGACCCATTCGTAACTAGCCATAGCGAAAGTTGCTTAATGCATTGATTGTTTACAGAACACTGAGTCCGTGGGACCACGAGCGATTCAAAGTGGACCTCAAATTCCATATTCAGAAAGGGTTGAAAATAACTGGGAAAAAACTAAGATGAAAGAAGAACGGCTCCAACACATCTTCTTCCAAACATCTAATATAATATAGACAGATTGTTTAGGTACCTACCTAAATATTGTAACTACTACATACTTTGTATAATTTTAATTGTTCAAGGTTTATGTAAAAATTGTGGCTAAAACTAGCCAAAGGTTAAAAGAACAATAGAAACTACACCAATCTTTTTTTCGAAATGTTTGTATAATTTTTTTTATAAAAGGTTACATAGACACTTTTATTTAAAAGTAGCGTCCGTGACATTGCAGACAAGTTGGAAGATTTTCGCCTGCGTTATTATGGTCACGTCTTGCGGCAACCGCCGGGCTACGTGGGAAACAAATGTCTGGCCATGTCAGCCCCGCCGGGACCCGGCGGGGCTGACATGGCCTTACTACAGGGGTCTTACTACAGGGGATGCCGACGACCGTGCGAAGTGGAGGAGAAAATGTAGGAAAGCGGACCCCGGGCGTCGCGAGACGCAACACTGGGATCGCTCGGATGATAATGATGATTTTATTTAAAAGTAGCGGACGCCGCGGTGTTTCTCTCGCGTATATAAAATGTTATCTAAATTACTTCATATAACAGCTACCGGCCAGTGAACACACACACACACACGTGCGCGCACACACACACACACACGTGCGCACACACACACACGTGCGCACACACACACACACACACACACACACACACACACACACACACACATATATACACTCTAAATACGGGTCCTTTTGTTTGTAATTATAATTTTATTTTTTTTCATTTTTGTATCAAACGACTAATTTATTACCGGTGACACACTGTCCATTGCTTTTTTGTTATGTGTGTGGGAAACCTGGTAATCTGTTTGACAGGATCTTCCTAGTTCAGATACCAGTCTCTCACAAGGGATTTTATTAGTAGTAAGTATGTGATAAATGTTTATCATAAGTAACCTTTGTGAAGGAAAAATTAATAAAGGTATTATTATTATTATATTTAGAAACGGCAAACAAGAGACACAAGACGTTTCACTAGTAAATTCTCGACTTGAAAGCGTGGACTTACCACGCTTTCAAGTCGAGAATTTGGGCCCAGGTGTGATACAGGATTTGTAGTATACTAGAAGTTCGATTGCTCTCCGCCAGGCAGCGCTGGTCTCAAATACAATACAGCGTACTTCGTAAATAACGGATAACCCGTTAATTGTAGGTAGCCCTAGTGCTTGGCTATATGAAAACTTATTATCATGTTAGAGTTGCCAATGACACGACATCAAAATGGTGAACACTTTTTATTTTATTTTCCTGCTTTGCTTAATCATTTGATGTTGTCAAATTAGGTTGTTTCTTACTACTTGTTTTTGTATCACTTCTGCAGACTTGTATTATCTTATTAAATTACTATAGTGGGCGCTATTAATGTAAAGCATTACGAAAATTAACATTTAAAGCATTTTATGTACATATATATTTTTTTCCTTTGACTTTGACCTTTGACTGTGACAAAAGAAGTATTGTGTCATAGTTGTCCATTATCTTAATAATAACATTTCTAGTTTGTGTAGATTCTAAACAGATAATATAAATATTGTGGAACACTTTCTACACAGCGCCATCTAGCCCAAACTAAGCTATAAGCTTGTGCTATGGGATCTACGAGTAGAAAACTCATATACATACTTATATGTTTCTAAATACATACATATTATACATTAGGAAACACCCAAACTCCAAAACAAACATTTGCGGATCACACAAATATTTGTTCCGACCAGCGGATTTGGATCCGAGATTTGTGAATTGCATAGCTGGAATGGAACTCAGCGCAGCAGTTGCATACACTACCACTGCGTCACTGAGGCAGTCAATATACATATATAACAATAGTCGAGATACATATAACAATGTGTATTTTATAAGCATTACTAGTTAGAAGAGCGAAAGAACGATTGATTCAAGAATAGTACCTACCAATGTACATGTTACCAAATGTAAAACAAGTTGCAGCCAATGTTCAACTGAATGGACAAGTGTTAGAGTTTGTAGAATCAACTGTGTTCCTAGGTATAACTATTGATGCCAATTTGCAGTGGGGCCCACACATAGAAAAGACAGCCTCTAGATTAAGTTCGGCTGCATACGCTGTAAAAAAGATCAGGACTCTAACAGATGTGGATACGGCTAGAATGGTTTACTTCAGCTATTTTCATAGTATTATGTCTTACGGTATTCTCCTTTGGGGGAGTGCTGCAGATTTAAATATTATTATTGTTCTACAAAAGCGGGCTGTACGCGCTATTTATAATTTGGGCCCCAGAGTTTCGTTTCGAGGCGCTCGTGGCCCCGCGGTCTCAGTGTTCTGTAAACGATCACTGAGTTACGCAACTTTCACTATGGCTGGTCCTCGGATGGGTGACCACTTTGTGGCATTTACATTAGCGAGCGTTTCCGTGCTTCGGAAGGCACGTTAAGCCGTTGGTCCCGGTTGCCAGTAAAATGGCAGTCGTTAAGCCTGGTTGAATGCCTTATGGGCGGTTTGAAAAATTTCAACAGCAGGTAGCCACAACCTGCGTCTGTCTATTTCAACACGGCAATGGGCTCACCACCTATTACGTGGGACAGGTAAATCCACACGGTGAAAAGTGGGCATATAATATGCCTCTGCCACCCCTTCGGGGATAAGGCGTGATGGATATATTTAATTTTTAGAGTTTCTCTCCGAGAAAAATTCAAAGAAGTAAATATTCTAACCGTACCATCACAATACATTTTTGCCAATCTTATGTATGTCCAGAAAAATCTATCACAGTTTTCTAAACTCTGTGATAAACATAATATAAACACTAGAAATAAAAATAATCTTTCAGTCCACCACAGTCGACTACATAAGATTGGCGATTCTTTCCAGGGTAACTGTATACGCTTTTACAACAAGCTTCCCTGTGACCTGAGAAATTTACCTTTAAATAAATTTAAAAAGTTTATTAAAAACAAGCTTTGTGAAAAAGGTTTTTACTCCGTTACAGACTATTTGCAGGACAGGGACGCCTGAAAATGATCTGCTGGCAAAGTGAAATAATATTAAATTGTAAATAGGCCATCAAAAAAAAAAGCCTTCCTAAGTTTCTTGCCGGTTCTTCTCAGGTGGGCCGCGTTCCGAACCGGTGGTCGCTTTAAATATTTTAAATAGTGTATGACATTTTGTAAGCGCCGTTAAAATGGTCTATGCAAAATAAAGATATTTTTATTTTATTTTTTTTTTTCAAAGTAATGGTTACGTCTTTGACATTTTACTATTATATAATAAAATTGTCGATTTCGAGTTAAACTGAGCCAAAAAGCTGTTACTTTCGTTGCTTATACAAGATTAGGTATACCAAAATCTTCTGAGAATAATCTTCAAAGCTCCGTGTATTGCTAAAACTGAGGAAACCCATCAGTACCTCTGTTAAAGTAGATGAAAAAAAAAACTTATATTATGGAGACGAATTGACTTATTTTACATGTATATTTATATGGAAACGAATTGTTCGTAGTCTTACCGTAAGGCCTCTTTGATAGTTTCGTTATTGCGTCGTGTAATCACATTTCATGTGGCTAAGATACGTTAGTAGCTAATTAAATCTGGCGTTACATGGCGAAAATCCATCGTAGAACGATAATATAGGAGGGGAGGAGTGAGGAGGATCCCACCACACACCCTCCATTCGTCAATCCTAACGCACAACGGCCAAGAATAACCTCTACCAATTGTAACGGAGGAATGACGTACCGAACTCCTCAAGGAAAGGAATGTAGGATAGGTACAAAGTAACAGGCGCGGATCCACTATAGTGGGCACGATGGGCATACCCACAACCCAAATCGACCTGTGACTCTACATTTTATAGAGATCTAAAATCATTTTATTTGACTGATGAGATGATATTATATCAATCCTTAATAAAAAAAAGTTAATAGTGCGTGCATAGCATCAAAAAACTTCGACAATATTCCCAGACGTTCCTATTTTTCTCATTAATATAATTTTTAAGATACATTTTATACACAGTGTTTTATAAACTTTGAATTTGTTTAAATTTGCTAGCTTGGCCTGACGTAATTGTAATAATGACGTAGTACTCTGATTTCTCAAATTCTTAAGGTTGATTTTTACGTATATTATGCTGTTCCTGTGCCCACAACCTTTTTTGAGGGTTGGATCCGCGCCTGTAAGGTAACCTTACCCTTCAGGTTGTCAAGATTGTGCAATACTCCGCTTTACAACGTGACATTTAGTCCCTTTGACTGAATGTCACGTTGTAATTCCTCCGTTGGCTGAAGTACTCTCCAGGCGTACGGTGGACGTGGCGTTCCTGCAGGAGACTCGTGGAAGGGCAACAGAGCCTGACCTTTGCAGAAGGGCTACAATCTGTGTTATTACACGTGTGCGCCTGGTGGGGATAACGGGGTGGCCGTGGTGCTCTCCGAGGGGCTGATAATGCATACGCGCCACAGGCTGGTTGTAGCGACGCCGATAAGATGTCGTTTTGGGGTCAACTTAAGGAAGTGCATTCCGCTGTTACATGGAATCGTTTTGGGAGGCGACCTAAACGGTCATGTGGGTGAGAGGTGTGAGGAGTTTGAGCGTGTCCATGGTGGTTTTGGATACGGCACCCGCAACGCTGAAGGAGAAACTATCCTCAGAACGTGTGCGGCTGGAACAAATGTCTGGCCATGTCATCCCTACGGGGTGCGGGTGGGTCCAAGGCAAATTTGGTAAGGAAATAGCTGATACTCTGGATACTATTATCCCAGAAACAGGTTCTTATGGGAAACTGGTATAGGAAAACTTTACCAACCAGGCATAGACACAGGCGTCCTCTAGCTTAAAGTTAAAAGAAACAGTTTTATGCACAAAATAAAATAACGTATACTCGCGTAGGTTATGAGGTATCTACATGACAATTAGAAACAAACTTAATTGTCAATTTCCCTTTACCGTTTGCGGCACTTACAAAAAGTTATAACTAGTTTCTACTAACTATATCGATTATAACACTTTTATTAAAATAGATCCTGTTCACAAACTCGTTCAATAACTTTAATTATATTATCAAGATTAAAGACTTAATAACATTCTATACATCTATGCAATACAGTCCAACACTCGAATCTGAAGCGAGGTCGAATTCTCTCGGGAACTCTGAAACCTCATTGGAGATTCCCCCGAGGAGTTGCCTGTGGCGTCTTACGTTAGACCAGGTTGACTAGTTGGTTGGAGTCTGGCATCTGCTAAGCTTCGCTACAATGAATTCTGCTATTTTCCGCTACGAGAAACTCGATGATTGAAGTGTGGTAGGAGGTAAACGTAGAGCCGAACCGCGGTTAAGGAGATCGCTTCGATCAGGGCAATTTATCGTCATACATTTGTCACCAGGTTTGGTTAAGGTGTTGAAGTGACATATATAGATATCTGGAGGATCATTACTATATTTAACGATCAGTATCTTCTAAAGATCACAGAAGGCCAATTCTCCTAATATTTTTCACTCAGTTCTGTCTTGTGTACATCAATTTTACTTAAATCTGAACTCTGGACCTTAGGACTCTTGACTTTAACCCCGGATTTCGGACCCTTTACCTGGACTCTGGACCAATGGGACTTTAGACATTTATACGAGTCCAGAATTGGCCTTTCTAAAATGTAATAGTAGTTACCCATCCGGATTTACACTTTCTTCTTATAGCACATAGTTTTCATATTCTTAGAAATTAATTAAATTTTTTGTAAACGCCATTCAAGATTATAAGGCCAGAGCCATCTACCGAGCTACTTACGAGTAGCAATGCTGAAATTAATAAACAGTAGGTATTACAGCCAATTTTATACATTGATGCCATTGACTCATGATGTATGGAATTCCTGATGAAAGCTTCCGGACGAAGTCGATACAATTGTCGACCTATTCGACAATACGTAGGTAAGTGTTTCCACGCAAAAATCCAGTCGTGTTTATCAAAGCATAGTATTGCTGTACTTACATAAAGATCTGTGCACTTATAACAGATTGGTGTGTGAAAAAGGCATTATTTTTGCGTCGCATTATTTTTATACTACATATTTTTATGTCGTATGCAGTAAGATTGATGTAAACAGCTAGTCAACGTGTAAACAACTTAATTTCATAAACAAACAAAGACGCCTTCAAAACCTCCGTCTTAGTTTCCTTGATCATAAATATAAGTTTAAATAAATAATTTAAACGTCTTTATGTTCAAGACTACATTTTATAAACTAGAACACAATAAGTATCTTATATCTTTTATAGTATGTAGTTCGTGTGTGCTTTGTAATATTCAAATGAATATAATATTTAAAACAATCTAAATACATGGAAATACATCCGTATTTTTTAGGACCGTGGTGTTTAATATTAATTTTGTATTTAGGTATGTATAATGTTAAATTATATTCGGAAGGCACTTTAAGCCAACAGCAGGTGTCCACAACTTGCGCCTGTTCATTTCAGCATGGCAATAGACTTTACACTATTCGGTGGGACTAAAAATGCAGACGGTCAAATGAGGGCATATATAGTTACCATTTTGTACGCAGTGAGCGGTACAGCACAGGTCGTGGTCAAACTATAGTGTTATTATTACTTAATACTTTTCTAAATTTGGAATATCAATAGATGATAGAATCTATACTAATATTATAAAGCTGAAGAGTTTGTTTGTTTGTTTGGTTGAACGCGCTAATCTCAGGAACTATAGGTCGGATTTAAAAAAAAAAAAATTGAGTTAGTTAGCCCATTAATCGAGGAAGGCTATAGGCTATATATCATTAGGCTACTACACTGGGGGGCAGAGCAGTAAACATAAATGTCGACAAATCGAGCAAATTTTTATGCATCATTGTAGAATTAATAAGCGACGGGATTCAATAGGTGCGACGGGAGGTCGAAATATTCCACGGGCGAAGCTGTGGGGGTCATCTAGTGTTTTATAAAACACAACTGTAACTTCTCAATAAACCGTGGCTTAAGCAGCATCAATGTAATGAATATGGAATGAGTTTTATAATTAATGCACCTAATGGCAAATGGAGTGATTTTATACTTTTCAGCGAAGGGTTATTTCAAAGAGGTCTAAAAACTTGTGTATAATCTAAAGAGGGTGCTTCTTTAGATTATACACAAGTTTAACCTATTTTATTCTTATTCTGACATACTCGTAGTAGCTACAAAATATGGCGATGTCTGTACGCTAGTTCTCTTAAACTACTCAACGGATTGATGTACTTTTTAGCAATATACTATACCTACTACTAATATATTATACTTGAGCGTATAGTATGCCTCTGCCTACCCCTTCGGGGATAAAGGCGTGTCAATATGTATGTATGTATGTATTCAGCAATAAATGAGTGATTAAAGAGAAAAAATATATGTATAATAGTTATAGGTTTACTTAATTTTTAATTAAAGGTGTACTAGTATCCACATTGTACCCGTGCGAAGCCGGGCTTGGTAGCTAGAGGCAAATATAGATAATAATATTTTTGGAGCAACTTTAGGTATTAACTTAAAAACTTAGCCAAACTTTCGAATGAGACTGAGACTGCCATTCAGTCATAATGAAAAAAGCGGTCCCGCCATTTTTTAAACTGCTAGTTTGGCAGGTAACAGACAAGCATGCGGTCCACCTAATCAAAAGAACTCACCAAAAAGATTCCGTAGATCTTTCATATGTCGCACCATAAAGCATGGAACTCTCTGCCGGCGCACGTGTTTCTCTCCTCTTACAATCCTGGGTCCTTTAAGAGAAGCGTGAAAAGGCATATTTCTGCCGTCAAGATGAGGGTCGTTATCGGAGCCCTGCGGGTTGAGATAGCGACCCAATCACAGGTCGTTGTCTTTGCTTACCATCATGGCGGGCGACGCCATTTTGAAGTGCCACATATTAAAAAAAAACATAGTCTTTACACGTTTGCAACAATTTGAGACAGGTGAGGCAACCTGCTGATGAACATTTTCAAATTCGTATTACTTTTGACTTTATTTAGACTACCATATTACTGAACCGGCCCAGACTTGTAGACCAACGGCTTATGTGCCTTCCGAGTCACAGAAACGATCGTAAATCTATACAGATAACAATAATTGGAGTGTTTGTTTGTAATTTCAAATTAACAGCTTTTCACTAAATACTTATAAAAGTACTAGATGAAGGCTTCACCCGTGACATACTTCAAACTCCCGTCCAACCTATTTAATCCCGTCGCTTATAAATTCTAGAACAGTGCACACAAATTTGCCCGATTTGTAGATATTTATGGCTACTGCTCCACTCTCCAGGGGAGTAGCGTGATGATATATAACCTATAGCCTTCCTCGATAAATGAAATATCTACACAAAAAGATTTTTACAAATTGACCATTAGTTCCTAAGATTAGCGCGTTCAACCAAACAAACTCTTCAGCCTTATAATATTAGTATAGATTATACCTACTTAAAAAAAACTATTTTTAAAATGTTTCTCTATTTATCTGTATGTAAACTGCTGTATGGAACAACCAGCTATATTAACGCGACTTTCATTGACAGATAGCTAATGTTATAAGGAGAAAATTAGGCTACATTTCATCTGGGTATTCTTACGGAAACGGAACCTACGCGGGTGAACCCTCGGAATGTCCGTTCGTCATGAATAATACCATGTTTTTCTTTTATAACCTTTACCGAAGGAATAGGATAAAATGACAGTAATATTGAAGTCAATATTACTGACAATATATGTTTCCCGTTTACAACAAAGGAATACCTACCTACATAATTTCCAACAATGTCAATTGGCTGTCAGATTAGATTATGTCATATTTTTTCAGAAATAGAGATAGATGATGATAAGAAACGGTTCGTTCTCGTAACGTTTAGTATAAGATTACTGTTATCAGAGTTAATAACCCTCAAATAGATTTAAAAACACATAAAACAGATGTGTTAAAAATGTTTATTTGTATAAAAACATAAATTTATCTTGAATTTTACGCGGATGAGCAATAGGTGCGTAATTATTTTACTAAAAATAAATTTATTCAAGAAAACACAATCAATATGGCTGGTGCTTAGTTTTTTTTTATTTAGAACGCATCGGAATAGACTTGATGTTTTGAACTCTTTGGTAAATAATACCTTCGTAGTATAAACAATTTACTTACCTAAATAAAAAAGAAGTGCATTCCAAAAAAGTAGTCTTAAACACATTTTTTATAAAATGTACGAATCACTTTATTACACAAACCATCCTGTTCTTTGGTATAAATAAAAGAAGTCCTATTTAAAAAAATATCACTACATTTTGTATTTGGAACGTTCAGTTTCGATCAGTCTGAATCAAATTTAAAAATATATCAGTATTATTTATTTTTTATTTACAACTATTGTTCATTATAGACTAAAATATTATATCATATCTTTAATTTCATGTAACACTTTATCGTAATTTATTATCTATGGCACCATTATACGCGAGCAACCTCGGTCGCTCGCGAAAATCAACTGACAACGCGGGAAAAAGTACCCAGCCAATTTTCATTTGCCTAAATTATTTTTCCGTGAACGTGAAGAAGTATTTAGCATTAACTAGCTCATTTGACTGTGTCGTTACCCGACCATAATTCGTTAAACTCTAAAATCTAAACGTTATTAATATTTTAATATCAAAATAGTTTTCAGCACTCCTCAATAGATACATATTTTATTATCCATGCGTCATATATGCTCATGCGTCATATTGCATCTGAAACTCTCAGCTCTACGACTTCAATTCACAACTTTTGGAGGCCTGTCCTTTTATAGATTTCCGTACCTCAAAAGGAAAAACAACGGAACCACTCTCTTGTCCGTCTGTCTGTCCGTGTGTTGCCATCGTTTTTTTCAGGAATGAGTGGACCTAGCAAGGTAAAATCTATACCAGATACTGATCTATGTTACCTATTAGGTGTATAAAATCAAGGTACCGAGTCAACACGATAAAAAGATATGGGCAAATTAAGGTAATCGCGGATTTTTCAGATTTTTCCCTTTACTTTTGCGCTATAAGACCTTGCTATTAACCAAAATTAACAATTCTAGGTCAACCGGACTTAAATGGTAGTTCCCGTTCACCTGGAATCACGAAATTTGGCAGTAGGCAAGGTTTTATAGCACAAATAAACTAAAAATTCCAAAAAATAAATTCCAATTTGAAAAAATAAAATAGTTGAAAATTAAGGGGTGTCCCCATACATACAAGTCAACACCAATTAACATAGACCTTTGAGTTGTATGGGCGCTCATACTATTCGGAGGACTAGCTTAATTAGAACTTATATGGCAGTATAATTGGCGCTCCATAGCGCGATTGTATCAGTGGACTACGAAAACTCTCAAATTGTTCCATCAGCTTTCTATTGAGCGACGATTTCGATTCTATTCTGACGCGATTGAAATAGTAGACTTGGTCCCCTGATTGTACTATTTTTTTACTTCTGCCACGACTCGATGGAAGCGGAGTCTTTTAGATGTGGGCGTTTTGCACTCATGTCATTTTTCGCTATGGATTTTGTTTCAATGAGGACATTTTGAGAGGATTTTGACCACTCCGAATTGGTTCAAGTTGGATCATTTCACATGTATAGTTGTCCATCTGCAGTCTATATTAGGTACAGCGTGATCTATACAGGTGAACGAAATTGAAGAGTCTGTTTGTAATCTACTTCTATTAATATTAAAAAGAGTTTGTTTGTTTCTTTGTTTGGTTGAACGCGCTAATCCCAGGAACTACTGGTCGGATTTGATAAATTATTTTTGTGTTAGATAGCCCATTATCGAGAACCACTCCGAATTGGTTCAAGTTGGATCATTTCACATGTATAGTTGTCCATCTGCAGTCTATATTAGGTACAGCGTGATCTATACAGGTGAACGAAATTGAAGAGTCTGTTTGTAATCTACTTCTATTAATATTAAAAAGAGTTTGTTTGTTTCTTTGTTTGGTTGAACGCGCTAATCCCAGGAACTACTGGTCGGATTTGATAAATTATTTTTGTGTTAGATAGCCCATTATCGAGGAAAGCTATAGAGCCTGGGGATCGGAGCAGTAGTCATAAATGTCGACAAATCGGGCAAATTTTCATGCGGATTTATTGAAGAATATTGTAGGATTAAATAGGTGCGACGGGAGTTCGAAGTATGTCATGGACGAAACCTTGGATTTCACCTAATTCTAAATTAACAGATTTTAACTTTATGCGTAGGAAACTATATACAGTACGATATATATAAAAATAAATATTTTTTTATTTATATTCTCTTTCTGGCTGTCTGTTTGTTTCGGCTATCCTTTGAAACGGTTGGACCTTTTTTAATGGGACTCTCACGGCATATAGTTAATGTTTAAGGAGTCGTTTAGGCTACAATTTGTCCTCGTATTCCCACAGACAATGAAACGTCCAGACCCCGCGGTTTGTTACATAATGTACACGTACTATTTCATTTGTAACAACTTTCTTTATTTTCAGCCGAATTATATGTAAAAAGTTACCTCACTATAAACTATAATAAAACATAATGTATGTAAAAATAGATTGTGTACTATATCTTTTTCAGTCTTCAAGAATATCGATCATAAACTACACGGAAGCGATGTATTTTCGTCGATATTATAAAGGTGGGTTTACATTTGTGAACCTATTTTTATACTAAATATTGCCATATTTAGTATATGTATAATATATAAGTATAATGCACACCTGATGACGTTGCCGACATTATAGGTGCTATACTTGCTCTCGTGTTGAAATGAAAAGGGACAGGCTATGGCTTCCAGCTGTTTTATTGAAGTGAAACTTCTTTATCGACGTTGAGAGAATTTTAAAACTGTAAAAAAAAACACGATTCTCGGTTACGCGCCATGTTGTTTAAAAGTTAAACTTCTTTATCGACGAAGGTATGAGAGAAATTTTATAGCTGTAAAAAATTTCGTATAGAAGTTTCACGTCTTACACATCTGGTACATAATACACACTAGTTTTTTATTTTTTTTAATGGCATTCGTGGCCGGTACCACTAAGCATCAGGCTTAACGTGATGGAATGCAAATGAAGCGGTCACATATTTCAGAACTCACAGTAGGTAACATAAGATATCTGATGCAGAGATCGTATAATCGAATTAGCGAGATGGTGAATGCGGTTATGTTGCATTTCTTCTTGTTGTTGCGTTCACTTGGTCAAGGCGATATAACCAAGTTTATTCATAGCAAGCAATCAATTATTTACAGTATAGGAGGCTTTTAGTGAGGTTTCGGGTTCTATTCTCGAGTCGGATTAAATATTTACGTGATCCACAAATGTCTGTTTCGTAATTTGGGTGTTTCTTATGTATATTATGTAGGTATGTATTTTGAAATTCGCTCGTGGCCCCGCGGTCTCAGTGTTCTGTAAACGATCACTGAGTTACGCAACTTTCACTATGGCTGGTCGTCAGATGGGTGACCACTTTGTGGCAATTACATTTGCGAGCGTTTCCGTGCTTCGGAAGGCACGTTAAGCCGTTGGTCCCGGTTGCCAGTAAAATGGCAGTCGTTAAACCGGGTTGAAGGCCTTATGGGCGGCTTGAAAATTTTCAACAGCGGATAGCCACAATCTGCGTCTGTCAATTTCAACACGGCAATGGGCTCACCACCTATTACGTGGGACAGGAATCCACACGGTGAAAAGTGGGTATATAATATGCCTCTGCCACCCCTTCGGGGATAAGGCGTGATGGATATTTATTTATTTTATTTTATTTATTTCGAAATATACAGGTAAGTGTGTTTTCAGTTGTCTCGACCTATAGCACAAGCTAAGGCCTAGTACAAGTTAACGTATTAGGTTATGTGTTAATCCAACAGTTTTGGTGATTAGTCCAGTTCAAAGAGCTACTGAGACTTTTATGTTTCTTTTTTATACCAATGTGGAGGCAGACAAGCATATTACCCCACCTGATGGATATTGGTCAACTTGGCCTATGATGACTGTTTATACTGTAGATTGATGGTACTTGGTGGAACTTGCAACTTGCTACACATTTTGAATAAAAACACTTGTACTTTTCTACAATTTTTTTTTTTTCTCCTGACCGGTTGCGCCTTACAGCATTTTTAAAATTTGACTAACCTTTTTGTTCAACATTTGAAAATACCGAATATTGAAACCAATCAAGTTAATAAGTAATTTTTTTTGGAAAGGTACAAGGGTTTTTATTCAAAATATGATGCTTGCAAATCGTGATCGTTATGGGTGACATGAATGCGAAGGTGGGTTCGACCATTACTCCTGGAGTGACTGGTGCTTATGGCCTTGGAAACAGAAACGATAGAGGTGATACGCTTATTGAATTTTGCCAAGATAAGGACTTTATAATTACGAACACCTTCTTTAAGCTACCTCCACGTCGGCTGTACACATGGACATCACCAATGCACACAGTAGACCGCGTAGTAAAAAACCAAATTGACTATGTTATGATCAACAGAAGGTATCGAAATTGTATCAAGAAGGTGTAAACCTACCCCCGGTGCAGACATTGAGTCAGATCATAATCCAGTGGTGGTAGATGTAGTATGCAAGCTGAAGAAGTTGCAGCCAAAGAGAATGGATAGAAGGCCAAACGTACGGAAACTTGCGGAGCCCGACACACGAGCAAAGGCCCACACCGCCATTAATCAATGGGCCAACGATCGTCGCACTGAAACCAATGCCTATGACCTCGACACGTGGACTAGTCTAAAGCGACGTGTAAAAGATATATGTCACCAATATCTCCAACCACCACAACTGGTCAAAAAACAAGATTGGATAACAGATTCAATTTTGCAGCTTATGGAAGACAGGAGGCAATTTAAGAGTACAAATCCAGTACGGTATAAGCAAGTCGATGTCACCATTCGAAAAGAGATTGCGAAACCCAAGAATGATTACTACAGCAATAAGTGCGCGCACTTGGAAGATCTCCTTCGTAAACATGACAGCTTCAATGTGCACAAGCACATCAAGGAAATGGTTGGTCGTAGACGGAAATCAATGAATATCCTGACCGATGCAGATGGGAATCTCATTCTTGACACCGATGGCAAAAAGTATAGTGTGGTGTGATTATGTTGCAGAGATGTTTGCGGACTCATCGAGGAACATTCCAAGGATCACTGATAGGACTGGTCCAGCTATGTTGAAATCTAAGGTTTTGCGGGCCTTGAAAGCTGCTAAAACAGGTAAATCACCGGGTCCTGATAATATACCGATCGAAATACTAAAGTTACTGGAAGATGACCAACTGGACGTTCTCACACAGTTCTTCAATAACATATACGAAACTGGCAATTTTCCTAGTGACTGGCTAAAATCCACATTCATCACGATACCCAAGAAGCAAAACGCAAAAAAATGTGGAGAGTATCGTATGATTAGTCTGATGAGCCATGCCCTAAAAGTATTCTTGAACATTATACAGAATAGAAAACGGCCAAAATGTGATGAACAACTGGGCGATAGCCAATTTGGATTTCGATCTGGTGTTGGCACCAGAGAGGCTCTTTTCGCTCTCAACGTTCTCGTACAGAAATGCAGAGACATGCAAACTGATGTCTTTTTGTGCTTCATAGACTACGAAAAGGCATTTGACCGAGTTAAACATCATCAACTTTTCAGCCTTTTATGTGACATTGGTCTTGATAGTAAGGACGTTAGAATCATCCGCAACCTGTACGAGAAGCAGGTCGCTACCATAAGGGTCGAAAATGAGGAAACCGACCAAGTTGAGATCTGTCGTGGGGTCCGGCAGGGGTGTATCTTATCTCCGTTGCTTTTTAATGTCTACTCAGAGGCTGTGATGTCAAAAGCTCTTGAAAACCTTGAAGTGGGAATAGGAATCAACGGTAGGGTCGTTAACAACTTGCGTTATGCGGACGACACTGTCCTTATTGCAGCATCGGAAGCCGATTTGCAAGCAATTGTGAATAAGGTTAATGAGTACAGCGAGGAGGCCGGTTTGTCGATAAACATAAGCAAGACAAAGTTCATGGTAGTCTCAAGAAACCCGAATTTGAGTTCAAGCGTATCTGTAGCTGGGAAACAACTAGAGCGGGTACGACAGTACAAGTATTTGGGGGCTTGGGTAAATGAAACATGGGAATCTGATCAAGAAATCAAGACCCGGATAGAAATTGCTCGAGCCTCTTTTAATAAAATGAGGAAAGTTCTTTGCTGTCGTCAACTGAATATAAAGCTCCGAGTCAGGCTACTCATGTGCTATGTCTGGCCTATCGTCATGTATGGTTGCGAAACGTGGACCCTGAAAGAGGACACTGCAAGACGCCTACAGGCATTCGAGATGTGGTGCTACCGTCGCATGTTGCGCATAAGTTGGACGCAAAGGGTCAGGAACGAAACCGTGCTTCAGCGCGTTCATATGTCCCGAAAAATGTTGCCTTCTATCAAAAAGCGCAAGATAGAATATCTCGGCCACGTGCTCAGGAACAATAGATACATACTGCTGCAGTTGATAATGATGGGCAAAGTGGACGGAAAGAGACGTGCTGGGCGAAGAAAGAAGTCATGGCTGCGGAATATCCGGGAGTGGACCGGTATTGGCTCTGTTGAACAGCTGTTCCGGCTGGCTGCTGATAGAAATGAATACAGGAAGCTAACGGCCAACCTTCAGGATTGAAGAGGCACTGGAAGAAGAAGATGCTTGCAAACACCACAGGTGCGGCCCTCGCGCTGCCAACCCTGTAAAAACTTTCTAAGACCCCTTTTGAAGAAAGGAGAAAACATCCATAACGCAGTGCTAGTGCCAACTTTACTTTATGGTAGCGAAACCAGGGTATGTGAGCAGAAGCATGAAAGTAAATTGAATACTGTGGGGATGCGATCACTTCGAAAACTGTGCGGCGTAACTTTGGCCGACCGAATACGTAACGAAATGATACGCATTATGGGAGGTTTGAATGAAAGCTTTAAGCGAATGAGTGAGGAACGATTGACGAAGAATGTATGTAATGTAAAGTATGAGGTGATTGAGGAATCTTGAAGAAGCGAGAGAAGTATGCGTAGATCGCGAAGCCTGGCGATCTGTCCTCTCTGGCTACCCCGTCAGGGATACAGCATGAAGATAGTTAGTTAGTTTTTTAGTTAGAAAACATCCCGTCTCCGAAAGAAACATTTGTGTAAATATTTGTTCTGAGCACAAATATTTGTGCTCAGAACTCGGGCAAGAATATTTAATATTCTTGCCCGAGATATAAAGAGAAGAGACCGTAAAGGCAGGAAAATCAACTACGAGTATACTACAGCGGTCATTCTGGAGGCCGAGTCTACTATTGACTGGTCAGAGACTGAATCACTGTTTTAGCTGTCAAAAAGTTAGTAGACTATCAAAAATGCAACTGACTAGCGGCCACTGGCGCGATACGTGTTAGTAGACTTCTATCGGCCAAAAGATATAAGTATATTGGAGTAGGTATGATTGTAATAGTAGACTACAAAAATCTGTCAAAATTGTACCGGTGGCGATCTATTAAGCGACGATTTCGATTCTATTTCGATACAATTGTAATAGCAGACTCGGCTCCCAGATATGATGTTCATGAATGAGATACGATTTGATTTCCATATCTACTACGATTATTTTGATCAGAATAAGCGCCTCTATATTATTGACGATGAGTGCACATATACGCAGCTAGTACAAGATGTTTATTTTGTCATACAATACAGACATTGCTTTATGATCTAAAAACATCAACAGAATGGTACTTGGTGCAGGTGTTCTGTCCATACTCTTGCATAAATTTTCAAATATATTTATTATCATTTTAAATGTTTGTAATAGCAGTTTGCACTCAGCAGGTAGATATTAGTATACCTACATACCAATATATGATTTGATTAGCAGTGAGACGTGGCCGATATTGGAGCGAAACAAGCAGGAGCTGCGTGACACGGAAATGATGATGCTGCGGTGGATGTGTGGAGTCACGCGGATGGACCGCGTGAGGAACTCTCGCATCCGCGGCAGCCTTCACGTCCGTGACATTGTAGACAAGTTGCAAGAGTGTCGCCTTCGTTGGTATGGTCACGTCTTGCGGCTACGTAGGTAACAAATGTCTGGCCATGTCAGCCCCGCCGGGTCCTGGTAAGAGGGGAAGACCCAAGAGGTGCTGGCTTGACGTCGTAAGGGATGACATACGTGCCAATGGTCTCACTACAGGGGATGCCGACGACCGTGCGAAGTGGAGGAGAAAATGTAGGAAAGCGGACCCCGGGCGTCGCGAGACGCAACTGGGACATACGCTCGGATGATGATGATGATTAGCAATCTCAGTCATGCCTGTATCCCGAAGGGGCAGAGGCATACTATAAGCCCACATTTCACCGTATGCATTTTTGATCCACTTAATAATGTTAGCATCTTTTTAATAAATATAGTAAATATGTCTGTATAATCATACTTATTATAAATGTAATCTAGTTATAATAATTTAGTTAATATTTAATCTGACAAACTAGAAGTATCAAACTCAGGCTGGCAACATTTTAATCCCACTTGCTGATAAAGTTAGAAAAAGTATCAATCACACGAGCCCAGTTCGGCTTTCTTGTTCCGGCAACCATAGAGTGAGCATCACATATTGTGATAAAATAGGAATAGAGTGATATTATGCTATTGTGCATAAAATTAAGGTGTTTATTATGTGTATCTACAGACGAAATAAAAGTGAATGTGTTAAACAAGTATTTTATTGGAGAGACCTCTGACAATAGATTGTGAGCACATTGCCGTGTTGAAATGAAATAGACAGGCGCAGATTGTCGCGACGACAGTGTTTGAGTGCGTGAGTGTGTGTGAGTGAGAGTGGGTGAGAGTTTAAGTGTGAGTGTGTGTGAGTCTGTGAGTGTGCGAGTGTGAGTGTGAGAGCTCTTTGAAAATTTTGAAATGGGTATAAGGCTTCAACTTGGCTTACCGACTGGCTGGCCTGGTTACTGGCAACCGGGACTAAAGGATCAACGTGCCATCCGAAGCTCGGTAACACTTGTAAATGTAAATGCCACAAAGCGGTCACCCATCTGAGGACCAGCCATAGCGAAAGATGCTTCAAATAAGCAGTAGAAAAGTAATTAAGCTCGCAGGGTGCCATGGTTTGCGACTTTGCGTTTAGATAAAGATGGTCTTTACTAAATAAACCATAATTGAACCATATGCATCTGTATAATAGTCTTGGCAGACATCCAGAGCTTCACTTTAAGGCGTATTTTTGTCTTTAGACCATTGCTTCAGAGTAATCACAGCATACAAACTAGATGGTAACTACACTAGCGGCACGCTAAGATGGCCGCTCATTTCACAATTTCGTCTCAGGAAAATACTATATTTCAGATTGATATTAATAGAAAATACCCTAAATATAGTATGCTTAAAACAATTAATAGAAAATACCCTAAATATAGTATGATTAATACCTTACGTAGTTACTTAATTTTTTTTTTATGTAACTACGTAAGGTATTTTATTTAATACCAAATCGATTTTCTTTCATGACTGTTATACTAGTTGACGCCCGTGGCTTCGCCCACGTAGAAAAAGGGTTTACCGTACCCGTTTCCCACAGGAACTTGTTCCCGGGATAAAAAGTAGCCTATATATTATTCTGATGTATAAGCTATATTATTGTAAAGTTTCATTAAAATCCATTTAGTAGTTTTTACGTGAAAGGGTAGCAAACATCCATACAAACTTTCACATTAATAATATTATTTATTAAAATGTCTAACGGCCATCATAGCGTGCCGCTAGTATAGCACCACAGTTATCATAATGTGGTATTGTGCCAATGAGAGTCAGTCACGACTTCAAATATTTTTAAACTTCACAAGTGAGTCTGACCGTCATCGTATCAAATCGAATCTCGCCATCTAACTTTTCTCAACCTACCTGGGGGCCAAGTCTACTAATTCAATCGCGTCAGAAGAGAATAGAAATCGTTGCTCAATAGAGAACCGACAGAAAAAAAATACAGTTTTCTTTATCCACTATCACAATTGCGCTCCAATAGATTTCTATCGGCCGCGAGGCCGGCCGATAGAATGTTATTAACACGTGTAGCGCCAGTATGCAGATCTTACAATGCATTTTTGGTTGTCTAAATTAACATTTTGATAGCTAAAACAGCTATTATGTCTCTATACTGCAGCTTGAGAAGTGTAGTTGTGAAATATAGGTATTTATAGTAGTTTTAGTAGACTACCTAGTTTTTGACTAATCGCAATAGTCCCGCTGTAGACTGTAGAATAGAACTGGAACGGCTTTCTGTTGGAAAATAGTAGACTCGGCCCCCTGCTCTTGATACATCAGTACTACAGTACTGACCTCTATTATATAAATTTCACAACTAAACTCAGATGATTTTAATCATTTTTTTTTGCAGTCTGTACAACCATGGATCACGTGAGCAGATTGCTCAAAAACGGAAAGGTCAAAAGTACTCGGATACCCAGATGTGCATGTATGAAGCGAATAATACTTAAATCTGCAGGAAGCGAAAGAAGTATGCATGGATCGCGAAACCTGACGATCTGTCCTCTCTGCCTACCCCGTCATGGATACGACTGTAAAACTAATATTTATTAATAATAATCATTTATTTCAGGACATAATAATAATAAGACCCATATAAAGACAATTTACAATCTTAAAATAGCATTAATATTAACTGAATTATTAATTAACAAGTATATTACATGAAATTTAATTTATAGTATATAATTAAAATAGCCGATATGTAAATATAATAATAGTAAAATAAGTAAAACATTAAGCATCATAAATATAATAACAAATTCAAACTTAATTTAGCATTTAAATAATTAAAATAGTATTAGTACATTATAAAATAACAACGAATGAATGAATGAGTGAGGAACGATTGACGAAGAATATATATTGTTCAAAAGTAGAGGGTAGAAGGAGTCAGGGAAGGCCGAGACTTACATATGAAGACCACGTGAGCAGATTGCTCAAAAACGGAAAGGTCAAAAGTACTCGGATACCCAGACGTGCGTGTATGAAGCGATTGATGAATCTCGAAGAAGCGAAAGAAGTATGCATGGATCGCGAAGCCTGGCGATCTGTCCTCTCTGACTACCCCGTCAGGGATACAGCGTGAAGATAGTTAAGTTTTTTTATTTTAACTTTTAAGTTAAGTTAAAATAACAATAAATTAACAATCAATCAAAATAAAACTTTAATTAATTTCCATTACATAACCAACACAGATGTGGATAGTCTGCAACAGTGATGTATGTGTATGCAGTCGAGCCTACTCGCTATACACTCCAGAATGTTGTTGGGGCTGACCCGCACACGACGCACCAGGGATGCACATTGCACACCGCGTATTAGCGTGTAAAGGCAGTTAACACGTGCCTCTGCAAACATTCCTGATGCGCTGCAAGACCGAGGCAGCCCCATCAACACCCGGAACGAGTTATTGTACTGAACTCGAAGGGCACTGTACGATTTTTTTGTATAATTAACCCACAAATTGCATGTGTAAAAGGATGTACAATATGCGCAAAATAAAGTTATTTTAACTTCGGTGGAGCAACGGGCAAACCTACGAGCAATCATGTTTGCCTTAACTGACAGTGCCCTTCGCTCCCTTTCAATATCATCATCATCTCTGAGTTCAGCGGTCAGTACATGTCTCAAATATTTAATCTTGTACACTCTATTCACTGGTACTCCATTCAACAGTACTTGTGGTACAATATTACGACACTTACCTCCAGCCTCAACTTCTGTTTTCTTGGTATTATACCTCAAGCCATGTTACTCAGCATAGCTCTGACAAATGGTCATCAATCTCCTCAATCCACATATCGAAGCACTAAGCAAGGTCATGTCATCAGCATAACTTATATTGTTTAAACATATTCCGTCTATGAAACAGCCCACTCTTTCCCGACTAAGTGTCTCAATAAGGTCATTAACATACAGGTTGAACAGCGTTGGCGAGCATAAACCCTCTTGCCTCACCCCGCATTCCAACCTGTACGATTTAGACATTCTGCCAGCCCATCGCACCTGATTAGTCTGACTTTCATACCAAGATTTTAAGGTATTTATTATAAATGAAGGTACTCCAGATTTTACCAATTTCCTCCAAAGCATGTGGTAGGAGACTAAATCAAAAGCCCGGGAAAGGTCCAGAAAGCCAGCATATACAGGAGTCTTTCTACTTACATAATACCCGACAGTCCACCTAAAAGACAGATTATTGATTTCTTTTTCACAAAAAAGAAGCTGTAAGGACTTTCCATAGTTACAGGATGCTTATCTTATTACTGTTTCAAGTGACTCGAGGTCAAGATTTTATGGTTGAAAACCCACATTTTTTCAAGTGTGGAAATCCCCCATGTATGACTTGAACTAACAAAAACCCACAGCCTAGGACGTCCCTCCGAGGAGGTCCCTACCTCCTCAGAGGGCTAGAGGCTATGTCCCAGGCTTTCTGGCGACTTTGGCTACCACCGCGGTCTCGCCTAAGGTTTCAAGAGTTATCCTGCTTCTCGGGGCGTGGGTGAAAATTCATTTGGCACAAGGTATAAAAAATTTATAATTACTATATATTTCTAATAAAGGCTCAAGATACCAAATAGGTTTTCGTCATATAGTATAGTACACCTAGCGCTGGGGGAACTCTAGGAACCTATGGTAGATATATGAGAAGCTATGGGAACCCTGCTCTACTACTTTATATTACTTTACATGTTTACATCATTATTGTTGTATTTAGAACCGATTTGTTTCAAGTCTATTTAAACTTTTGCGGTCTGCTTTATTCTGTAGCTACTATACAATGTGTAGACCCAAGACATAAAGTATAGTTCGGTTTTACGACTTAATGACTGTTGTATGATTTTCTTTTTATAGGTAGAGCTATATCTATTATTATTTTTACGATTTTTAAATTAACTGTCAGTAAAGAGTCTTAAAATAGAATCCGTTCGAGAGTTTATGTGGATCAACTCCGCTACATAAACGTTGTATGTCATTGATGGAAAACATTATAACACACTGTAATGTAGTATATTTATTATTAGAGGTTTATTAGAATATTAATAGATACTCAGTGTTGGCGTAGTAAAGATATTTGCTTCAGTATGGCTCATTAATTTATAATGGCAAACGGGGAAACCATAGATATCTTAACTATACTAGCGGCACGCTATGATGGCTGTTTTGACATATTACAATAGTGACGATATTTTACTTGTTTTACATAAGTACTCGGTTTTCTACTGTAGTATAAATACCCTCTAATGTAGTCGACTATTAACATATTTCTACAAATAAAATGTAATTAAAATTCATACGAAACTTCATAAAAGGACAAACGTCAAAACGGCCATCATAGCGTGCCGCTAGTATAAAGACGTATGAATCAAGCGCGCGGCGCGGCGCTGTCTCCCTTTTCAGAACTAACTAAATACCTACGTTTACTTCAGTCAATTATTGATGTGTGAAAGTCATTACGTGACATTAGTTTAGTATGTAATGCACATTAGTGTGCGAATTAATATTTGTGTATGACTCGTAGGTATGTAGTAGTGTCGGGATTAGTGGGAGAAACTTGGAGACACAGGTTCGGATAGTCAACGCAGCGTTCGCCATATCTCTTTAGTTAAGATATCTATGGGGAGACTAATGGTTCTTATCCGTAAGGAGAAGCAGAGCGTTTAAACAAAAGTTCCACTTAGGGCCGTATTCCATTTCAGAACGTTTTTCAATACTCAAGAAATGCTTGAGATTAGTTTTTGTCTTATAAACACTACTCTCAAGTGTTTCTTGAGTATTGTGTAACGTTCTGGAATCCTGCCCTAAAACTATTGAGTTACCGATTTTTTTTAAGTCACTTTTCACCACTATTAAATGAAACAAACATCATTATCGCTATTTTAATAGTGTTGACAGTGACGTCTGAACACTGCTCGTACTTAATCTGTGTGGCTCGTTTGCAGGAACTTAATTGAGAATCAATGGTTGACATGACATGGCGGCAGATTAATTGCTTATGTGACGCATTATCAATACAAACAAACTGATGCACTGTTTAGTTTGATGTTTTATTTTGTGAGGATTTTTGTTCTGTTAAGGATTTTTTTTATGAGGCTTTGAACGTGAGATGGTTAAGTACTTTTTCTTTGTTGAAACTTATTCGCGACTCAGAAAACGTACGGTTGGATGACCCCTTGCCAGATGGATCGACAACCTGGAAAAGGTCGCAGGGAGGGACTGGATGCAGAAGGCACCATGTGTTGTGAATGGGGAATGTTGTGAATGCGTGAATTGGGAGAGACCTAGTCCAGCAGTGGGGACTGCCATAGGCTGATTTGATTGATCTTACTAGCATTCCAATTACCGTGAATCCTGAGGGCCGAGTCAGCTATTTCTATCGTGTCGAAATAGAATCCAAATAATCGCTAAATAGAAAGCCATCGGTACAATTTTGACAGTTTTTCGTAGTCTACTATTACAATATTTACAATCGTACTCCAATAGACTTCTATCGGTCGGCCGATAGGATACCACTAGTAGTCCAGTCATTATATACATTTGGAAATGCAAATTAACACCGAGAGAGCCAAATTTAGGATATTACGTGGGAGGGGCTAGAAAAGCTTAAGTTCAAATTATCGACCAAAATAACCGGATGGGTTTTCCGCCATCTTGATAAAGGAAAAAAAATTGTAAAAAAAAAATTCGTATCTCAACGGGTAACCGAGTTATGATGAAAAAACTGAAATTAACCCTTTTTTCAAGATGGCGGAAATCCCATCAGGTTATTTTGGTCGACAATTTGAACTTAAAGTTGCATTCACTGTATACTGATACCTTACAGGATCGGGATAGGTTACAACTTATAGTTGACAGTTTTGACTCATGTAGGGAACATTATGAACAAACTCTGCACCAAATTAGAATACTAAAGGAGGAGCTACAACGATCGGAAATCAAAATATCGCAACTAGAAGACAAGAAACAGAGCACAGTGGTTCAATCTAATCAGAGTTTGTTCGATGAACTGATGGCTACAAGCTTAGATACTGCTACAGCTCACCCTTCCATTGTCATAGACCTCACTTCTGATGATGAAACCGGGGGCTGTTCTAACTCATTAAAAATTATTAAGTGTAGTAAGAATAAGTTAAAGAAATATTTAAAAATTAAAAAGTTTATTACTAAATCTAAAAAAATGATACATAAATACAAGTTTTTTATAAATAGCATGTCATTTAATAGACAGAGATTGCAACTGATTGACCAGGTAAATATGTATATGTTAGAACTTGATACTGTTGCACAACAGTACAAAACTGATACACAGGCCCTTCAATGTCAGATTGACCGACTTCAAGACTCTTTGAAATCAATTTCATATAAATATGAAACAGCAGAGAAACAGAGTAGGGAACAGGTGTTAGCCATAGGTAAATTAGTAAATTCATGTCATTGTCAAAATGACCAATTGACATCCGCAGGCCATGTTCCCTCCTCACCCTTAAGTTGTGAAAGAATTAGATGCAATGATGAATTTTCACCAATTAAAACTGTGTGCAGTGTGGATAATAGTATATTAAGTTCAAGTAGTAATTGCGAGGCATCTACGAGTATAATAGAAAAGTTGCAAATAAAAAGTGATGCAAAGACCATAGTCTATTGCGATGAAATAGGTAAAAATTTTGGACATTATTTATCACAGTTAAGTCATTCTGTAATAAATCATACATATCCAGGAGCTTCATACTCTCAAATTATAGATTTTATATTGACTGGTACACACTGCATGCAGTCTACTATAGTGGTGCTGGTTGGCAGAAGAGGCAATATTAATAGTGACAAACTTTTAAAAATTTTTGATAAGTTATCAAGTCTGCAAGTAAAACAAGTAATTTTGTCCACCTTGCCATACAGCACTGCTATGAGCCACAAGGAAAATCACTTAAGATACAAATTAAATATGAAACTACATACCATGGTATCATATTCCAAAAAAATTGAATTGTTCGATTGGAACATAATCTTCAATAATAATAGTTTGTTGACATTAGATAGATATTTTCTATCAAAATTTTTACAACGAAAGGTAGCTCTGTTGCTATCTAATTTTTTAATTTTTCAAGCCTAATTATTGGCAAGTACAACTGCTTTTATTGAGCAGGTTAGTTTTGATACTTCACATTTGGAAAATGAAATTCCAAAAAACTAGTTTATAGGACAACAGATAATAAATCTGGCCAGTTGACTTTGGCCCCTGAGAATAATCTTAGTAAAAATATTGTTTTTATAAACCTGGTGCACCATAATGTTAGAGGTTTAATAAATGGTAAAGATTTAGAGTTAGAGCTATACATTAATGCAAATTCTATTAATATTTTTTGTGCTACAGAGCACTGGTTAAAAGATCATCAAATCACATTGTTGAACTTCGTAAATCACCAGGTTGCTAGCTCGTTCAATAGAAAACATTCTAAACGTGGAGGCTCTTTAATATTAATTAATAAAAACTTAAAATTTAAAGAACGTAAGGATTTAGTAGCCCTCTCCATTGAGCGAGTTATTGAGATTGCCAGTATTGAGTTTGAGCATTTCATCTTGTTAAGCGTATACAGTCCCCCTGATGCTTCTTACATTAAATTTGAAGAAAAGCTTGAAGAAGCACTGTTCAAATGCCAATGTTCTAAGAAATCTATAATTGTTTGTGGAGATTTTAATGTTGATATATTAGATACATCATTAACTCCATCAGAGAGAAATAAAATGAAAAATTTATTTAAATCCTTTAATCTGCATAGTACATTCTTAGAACCCACTCGTATTACAGCCACCAGTGCAAAATGTATTGATAATATTTTTACTGATATTAAACCTATAGATAAAGGTATTGTGGATCCTGTGGAGTCAGATCATCGTGGCCAATGGATAAAATTTCCTAAAAGTAGTAACAAAGTCAGCAAAAAACAAATTAAATATGTACCAATTAACCAAAGTCGTTTGAATAATTTTAAAGAAAATGTATTAAAGAGATTACCATATCTACCTAACTTCACTTGTGTAGACCAGTCATATAAACACTTATTTAATTTGATTAATGATGAGTTTGGCAAAGTTTTTACCTCAAAAACTCTACAGATTGGTGGTCGTCCTGTTTTCAGTGACTGGGCAACACCAGGTATCTTTAAAAGTAGAAATAAATTATTTGAATTATATTCAGAAAAATCATATAATTTTAGGCAAACCTTTCAGGAATATGTTAAAAATTATTCAAAGATATTTAAACAAACGTGTCATCTTGCTAAGTCAAACTTCATTAAAAATAAAATTTCTAATTCTGTAAATAAAATAAAAATGACTTGGAACATCATTAACTCTGAATGCGGTAGATTTTTAGTGACTGAAAGGGATTTCCACTTAAAAGTAAATGGTTGCCATGTTACAGGGGACCTGGAAGTGGCTACGGAGTTTGAACACTTTTTCAAAAATATACCTATTTTGACAACAAAATCTCTCCAAGCATCTTCCAGTTCCGCTGAACTTTTATTAGAAGAATCTGTTCTTTGTTGCAGGGATGCATTTGTATTCACAGATATTTGTGCTCAAGACATTGTAAAAACATTTAAATGTATCGAAATTAAGAAAACCGCGGACATTTGGGGGTTATCGGTCAAAACTGCATCATGTATAATTGAGGTAATTGCGCCCCATCTAGCAACTGTGTTTAATGACTGTGTTTCTAGTGGTACATTTCCTGATTTAATGAAACACAGCAAAGTCGTTCCCTTGTTCAAGGCTGGCAGCGCTACAGAGCCGTCTAATTTCCGACCAGTGTCAGTGCTGCCAACTTTGAGCAAAGTATTTGAAAAAATAATCTTGAATCAAATGCTATCCCATTTTAATAGTCATAAAATACTCCATGCGAATCAATTTGGGTTTACGAAAGGGCGCTCAACTTCCGATGCTGGTGTTGAGTTATTAAAATGTATTCATGAAGCATGGGAAGACAAGCACGATGCATTAGGTATATTTTGCGATCTATCAAAGGCTTTTGATTGCGTTCAACATGAAACGCTGTGCAAAAAATTACACCACTATGGAATAAGAGGCAAAGCTGAGAGCAAGAAGCGCTCGTGGCCCCGCGGTCTCAGTGTTCGGTAAACGATCACTGAGGTACGCAACTTTCACTAAGGCTGGTCGTCGGATGGGTGACCACTTTGTGGCATTTACATTTGCGAGCGTTTCCGTGCTTCGGAAGGCACGTTAAGCCGTTGGTCCCGGTTGCCAGTAAAATGGCAGTCGTTAAGCCTGGTTGAAGGCCTTATAGGCGGCTTTAAAAATTTCAACAGCAGGTAGCCACAACCTGCGTCTGTCTATTTCAACACGGCAATGGGCTCACCACCTATTACGTGGGACAGGAATCCACACGGTGAAAAGTGGGCATATAATATGCCTCTGCCACCCCTTCGGGGATAAGGCGTGATGGATATTTATTTATTTATTTTATTTATCAAAGGCTTTTGATTGCGTTCAACATGAAACGCTGTGCAAAAAATTACACCACTATGGAATAAGAGGCAAAGCTCTCGACCTTCTGTCTTCATATTTGAACAATAGAATACAGAGGGTCGATATTAATGGTACACGTTCTGTAGGATCCATGGTTACAATGGGTGTGCCGCAAGGCTCGATACTTGGGCCATTCTTGTTCCTCATTTATATTAATGATTTACCATTTTATGTAGGGGACAGGAATGGGATTGTTTTGTTTGCAGATGACACCTCATTAATTTTTAAAATTAAAAGACAATTAGATAACTATGACGATGTAAACAATGCAATTGCAAGAGTAGTTCATTGGTTCAGCTCAAATAATCTTTGCCTTAATGAAAATAAAACTAAATGTATAAAATTTACTCTACCAAATGTAAAACAAGTTGCGGCCAATGTTCAACTGAATGGACAAGTGTTAGAGTTTGTAGAATCAACTGTGTTCCTAGGTATAACTATTGATGCCAATTTGCAGTGGGGCCCACACATAGAAAAGACAGCCACTAGATTAAGTTCGGCTGCATACGCTGTAAAAAAGATCAGGACTCTAACAGATGTGGATACGGCTAGAATGGTTTACTTCAGCTATTTTCATAGTATTATGTCTTACGGTATTCTCCTTTGGGGGAGTGCTGCAGATTTAAATATTATTTTTGTTCTACAAAAGCGGGCTGTACGCGCTATTTATAATTTGGGCCCCAGAGTTTCTCTCCGAGAAAAATTCAAAGAAGTGAATATTCTAACCGTACCATCACAATACATTTTTGCCAATCTTATGTATGTCCAGAAAAATCTATCACAGTTTTCTAAACTCTGTGATAAACATAATATAAACACTAGAAATAAAAATAATCTTTCAGTCCACCACAGTCGACTACATAAAATTGGCGATTCTTTCCAGGGTAACTGTATACGCTTTTACAACAAGCTTCCCTGTGACCTGAGAAATTTACCTTTAAATAAATTTAAAAAGTTTATTAAAAACAAGCTTTGTGAAAAAGGTTTTTACTCCGTTACAGACTATTTGCAGGACAGGGACGCCTGGAAATGATCTGCTGGCAAAATGAAATAATATTAAATTGTAAATAGGCCATCAAAAAAAAAGCCTTCCTAAGTTTCTTGCCGGTTCTTCTCAGGTGGGCCGCGTTCCGAACCGGTGGTCGCTTTAAATATTTTAAATAGTGTATGACATTTTGTAAGCGCCGTTAAAATGGTCTATGCAAAATAAAGATATTTTTATTTTTTTTATTTTTTTTTTAAGCTTTTCTAGCCCAACGTAATATCCAAAATTTGGCTTTCTCGGTTCATTTACATTTCTAACCCGATTTTTCCGACGTAATGACTGGACTATAGCACGTACCGCGCCAGTGGCCGTTAGTCAGTTGCATTTTTGATAGTCTACTAACATTTTGACAGCTAAAAACAGCGACTCTGATTCTATTATACTGCTTGTCAATAGTAGACTCGGACGCCTGTTAACCACAAATAATAATGATGAAAAATAGAAAAGTTACACCAAGCTGGAACTAGGTTAAGTCCCAGAAACAGTTAAAGATTTGAAACCTAGAAAAAATGATGAGATAAATGAGATTAATTCATGGACTTGGAAAGAAAGTTACTCCTAGAAAAAACTACTATAACTAATGTGTTGACCTTTAAAAATACTGTAAGGCGAGAGCGGTCAAGATAAAAAGTAAATAACTCCGAATAGGTAGTACAAGTGTTTTCATTCAAGAAGTGTAGCAAGTTCCTTTACGTGCCATCAATCAAAGAGATTTTTCATGACTATGTAAGTAATAGCACAGATAATATAATATAATTCTTATAGTAATAGGTAGAAAACACAAAATTAGACTGATTAAAATCTCTCTGTTTCTTCTACGGATGTATGGTATGGTGATATAGGTGTATGTTTGCTCCGCTTAGCTCAGGCTAAGACAATTTATTTATAGGTAGGTACATAGCTAATGCGTAAAGTTGTGAAACGTACAATTTCTAATCCCATTTTACATAATACATCTATGATACCATCATGCGGGTTGAAAACACAATTGGACCAGAGCCGGTACCACGCGCCGTACAATATACACTCAAATGTTTACTGTATGTGTATGATATTACTCCATAATTGCATGTCGTCTGACCATGTTGCTCTAAGTATTAGACAGCTTCAGAGAAATCTCATCCCCAGTAGTTTACTTTAACATTATATTTAAACTAATATTATAAAGCTCAAGAGTTTGTTTGTTTGGTTGAACGCGCTAATCTCATGAACTACTGGTCGGATATGAAAAATTATTTTTGTGTTAGAAAGCCCATTTATCGAGGAAGGCTATATGCTATATATCATCACGCTACTTCCTTGGAGAGCGGAGCAGTAGTCATAAATGTCGACAATTCAGGCAAATTTTTATGCATCATTGTAGAATTTATAAGCGACGGGATTAAACTCGTACTCGTAGGTGCGACGGGAGTTCGAGTATGTCACGGCAAAAGCGGATGGGGGACGGCACAGTGGTGTGATATTACTTTGGAGTTGTTACCTATGTATTCAGAATCTATCGTAAGGAATCGTCAATAAATATTTACAAATTGTTACAATACAGTACAGTGATCGTAAGCTAATTTTAAAAGAAAATGATAAACCAATATCAAAGAAATATTTATCTATCACGCCTAATTCTCGAAGGGGTGGCAGAGGCATGAGTATTCCGGACCCACCTAATTTGTGGTGAGCCCATTGCCATGTTGAAATAGACAGACGCAGGTTGTGGCTATCTACTGTTTAAATTCAACAAGCCGCCCATAAGGCCTTCAACTTGACTTAACGACTGCCATATTACCGGCAACCGGGACCAACGGCTTAACGTGCCTTCCGAATCACGAAAACGCTCGCAAATGTAAATGCCACAAAGTGGTCACCCATCCGTGACTAGGCAGCGAAAGTTGCTTAACGCAGTGATCGTTTACAGAACACTGTGTCCACGGGACCACGAGCGCGTCATGCAATAAAATGCACAGGAAAATTATCGTCATAAGTAACTCAATATCATTTAAATAATAATTCGTAGTGTAATGCCGTTGCTAATAAATGAATCATAACAACAATTTTATAATTGGTCTACAATAGCATTATGGGTGTAAAGGGTTTAGCATAGTTGTCAAAAACCCCTACACCCTGGCACTCATGATAAAAAACAAATCATATTTTAAGTATCATAAGTACAGTAAATACTGTACTTTTAGTGGGTGGTATGTAGATAGATACCACCCACTAAATAATCGTATCTAAAACCGAAGTCACGGCTGAAGGCGATAAATACAAAGTCATTATTGACATGTCAGCTCTTTGTGAGAAATGTTAGATTTCATATTTTTGTGTGTGCCTAGCAATGCTTTTGTGTCCGATTTTTTGCGTCGATAATATGTCTTAAAAGCTTATTATAAGGTCGGCACCACGAGTGTTGCAAGTGTCCATAGGCTACGGTGACCACTTTCCATTAGGTGTGCCATAATCTTCTCTGCCACTTCAGTAGTATACAAAAAAATTAAAAATATACATAACAGTAAACCGAGGTATTAGGTATAGAAAGAAAACCTGCTCACCAATCGATGATTTAAATTGAACCAGGGCAAACTAAGTGACTAAAGGGATAGTAGAGGGACACACGCCTATTTGCAGTGCCCCTCTACAGTCCCTACTTGTCCCTAATATTCCATTCTGCGTATACAACATTAATATTAGTTTTTGCGTATCATTTATGTCTCAAAATGATGAATTCTTATCTACTATTCTTGCGTGGACACTTTGAAAAGTGCTTGAGAATAGGAAAGTGAAATGTTGGTAAAAAGTGGCTTATTTGTATTACCTCCAAATATCCATAGAAAGCTCCTACTTTATTGGGACAGGGTCACGGATTATTAAACTAGTTTTGAAAAATAATATACGGCAGCCTTGCACCATGTTACGCCTATAAAATATAGTCATCAAATCAATCAATCAAATCGATTTACCGATCGCAGTTATTTTATAGATCGGAAAAACCATTGAACTTACGACGCTACTACTGTCACCGAAAATTCTGTGTAATAGTTTGCATATATGTTGTGTATATACAACATTTCTATATATATAAAGGACTCCACTCAGTATATGGATAAATTTTTTAAAGCAATTACTTTGCTAAATTTCTCATAATTTTTAATAAAGTGGATAAAGACAATTCGATTCGAGACGGGGATTGAACCCGTGAACTTTGCCTAACCAGGGCAATGTTATAGCCACCTAAACTACCCGAACCGTATCGAATCAAGTTGAAATTCTCCACCATATTTTAACCGTCATTTTAAGAGTATTGACCAGAGTATTTATGAGCAGAGAATTTATTTTTTGTAGAAAATTCTGTAATCGACCATCAAGCCGAGACTACTGAATCAATCAAAAGAAACTGCGCGGTTCCTTTGGAAGAGAGGATAAAAGATAATGTAAAGTTTCAGTTCCAGCAGCTTCGCCCGCGTGTATATTATTCAGTTGTATATATATCACTCATCAACAAGTATTCAGATTTCATTCAGTTATTTGTATTTAGAAAGGGGATACTTCCAAAGTTGTTTTATAAGAATACAGATACCTACCTACGCGCCTCCTTTCGCGGTTAAGCTGGTATATTCATATACACAACATATACATATATATATACAAATAAATATAGCTGGTATATCATACACATTCTTGCTGTAATTTTTTGAGATGGGAAAAAGCCATTGAAACAGTGACATTGCTAACGTTACCGACACTGCTGTGTATAAGTGTCTTATCGGCCTTTCATAAGTGTTTTTTTTTACTGTGGTGAGGTAAAGCTTTCAAACGCGTGGGCCTACGTTTGTTATGCCAGAATGGAACTGAATAAAATTACACGGCCCCGACCTATCCATCTAGCGTCGGACTCCCCGGGTCAGTTAACCCCAATACCATTACAGACGCTACTGCATAGTGGGCGCCAAAGACAACAATAGTAAGCGCGTTGTATTTTCCGCAAAAACCATACAATTAGAGATTCCTGAATCAACGCTACTGGAAAGTGAAACGGTGCCACCGCATCGCCCTTAGTGACATCCAATTATCCCTGTCAATTTTGTCGATATATTTATAGTACGTAAATGACTGGAGTGACGGGCAATTTAAAAAAGAGACACCATCATTGATGAAGGGCGTACTGTGTAAGTATTGTGATGGAAAGAGAATGGAACAGCAATAGATAGATATATGATTAAATACTTACCTCCACTTTTTTAAACGTGTGAAAAGCTCCACGGTTGATCCTTCTAAATCAAAAGTTAATATAAAGCTGCTTTTGCTGTCTGCTTCTGAGTAAAACGATTACTTTAATGTATTCGCATTATAGATTGTCCTGAGGTAACAAGAACCCTTGAAACGCTGGCGCAGCGTAGAACGATAGCTTCATTGGCTGCATTTTACCGTATCTACCACGGCGAGTGTTCTGAAGAGCTCTTTAACCTAATCCCACCCTGTCCTTTCCGAACCCGAACAAAGCGTGCCGGGCAGAGGTGCCACTCTAAGGGTAGCACCTCTGCCCGGCATGCGTACAGGAAATTCAGTGAAAAGAATTTTCGCTAGAACTGAGCGATTCAAAAGATCGTTTCACTGTCGAACAATTGAAATTTGGAAAGCTCTGCCAGCGCACGTGTTTTCCCCCTCTTATAATCCAGGGTTCTGCAAGCGGAGCGTGAAGAGGTACATCATTGGGCCGCCAACTTGAGAGCCACTGTTAATAGTCCTGTGGATTGCGACAGTGGCTTTCAACTCGCTAGATGTCGCCAAGACTTTCCTTCAGCAAGCGACGTCACTTTGGCGAGCTAGAAATAAAAAAAAAAAAATTCTGAGATGCTTCCAAACCATACCTGGACCTAGCCTGGGGTTCACTTCTATTTGGTTGCTAGGAACAGTTATCGTTTGGCCTTTTGTTTCCGGCATTGTTAGGATTGATTGCCGCCTGATCTCCTAATACTTTTAATTGTTTATTAACTCACTGGAAAAATAAAAATAATGGTGGAATGAAAAATATCAATAATACCTCTTCCATAACAATTGTCAAGCAGCAGACGGGGTAGAGGAGAACATGGAGAAGTAGGTAGAAGTATAAAAGCAGGTAACATATCTTACAAAGTATTTTTGGTGGGGGAATTTATTTTTGATTCACGTTATCGACAAGTTAATGAAGTGTTGCGCAGCGCACGTTTATCTACACATAAACACATCAACGCACGCCTATATTCACACTGTATGATGCGCGAGTGAACGCCTGTTAGAATTTTTATTTATCTTATTAATTAATTCGTATGATTATCCTAAAAATATAACTATGAAAAGAGGTCGCAAAAACTACTACTACTAGAATAACTAAAAAGAGAGGTGGCAACTTTTCACCTTGTGTATCCCTGTCCCATGTAATAGGTGGTGAGCCCATTACTGTGTTGAAATAGACAGACGCAGGTGGTGGCTATCTGCTGTTGAAACTTTTCAAGCCGCCCATAAGGTCTTCAACTTGACTTAACGACTGCCATGTTACTGGCAACCAGGACCAACGGCTTAACGTGCCTTCCGAAGCACGGAAACGCTCGCAAATGTAAATGCCACAAAGTGGACACCCATCCGAGGACCACCCAGAGTAAAAGTTGTCGAACTCAGTGATCGTTTACAGAACACTGAGTTCGCGGGCCAAGAGCGCTTCGAGGTAAATATGCATATTTGATTTATTTGGTCTTGATGGCGTTGTGAGAGAAATTTTTATTTATTTTGTGGCGACCAGCGCCACCTAGCGTAAAGCTATCGAACTACATCGATACTAAGAATCCTACATCGCGCTATGAGAGTTCTCACGCTGAAGAATGATATATACAACAGCCCAACATCAATTGTTGGGCCGCGGCCCGCCAGGCGTGATCACCTTGCCTGGTCGGAGGATACTCCCTTTGTGTCGGGGGAACAGCTCCACCCGTCCCTCCACAGTGGTGACCCCGACGTGATTGGAAGCAGCCTTCACGGAGCAGATCAGCAGCATTATCGCCACCATCACAGCACTCCAGTATGACGGTAATTAGTCTCAGCCAGCCAGCATCTCCGGCCTCATCAGGGATACCACTAGCTAGAAGCGACCGCTCCAGCCTGGTTACCTCCTCGGCCACACCAGCGTCTAGGCACAGCACACTGCACTACGGTCAATGTAAGAAGAGTACACCTCTCCCGTCTACGCAGCAGCCAGCCACTACGCAGCAACCACCCCGACTCACTGGGGTTACCTCACCGCGCACCGCAGTACTGCTCTCAGCCCCGACTCACTGGGACTAGCAGCATTCGATTCCGACTCACTGGATTCAGCGGCATACGATTCCGACTCACTGGGATCAGCGGCATACAGTTCCGACTCGCTGGGACTACACAATCTGGCACTGGCGTAAATCACAACAGACGAAGACACCAGACTCATACTCACAATCGACCTCCGGTCTCGGAGGGAAGTGATGTGGCGACCAGCGCCACCTAGCGTAAAGCTATCGAACTACATCGATACTAAGAATCCTACATCGCGCTATGAGAGTTCTCACGCTGAAGAATGATATATACAACAGCCCAACATCAACCGCGGGGCCGCGGCCCGCCAGGCGTGATCACCTTGCCTAGTCGGAGGATCCTCCCTTTGTGTCGGAGGCACATCTCCACCCGTTCCTCCACAATTTTTTTAACCGAAAGTCCAATAAAACAACTATTATCTGTTTTACAACATTTTAATAGCAGTTTCAATCAGTTTTATTGTTTCTGATGTTATTCATAAAACAGTCAAATGTAAAAATACTCGAAAAATAACTCACGGTTAACTTACGAAGTACTAAAGGATGCCATTAAATTCACAGTTAATGAATAATGACAACATTATCTTGTCTGATGTCTGACTTTTTATGACCTTATTTAGCAGTAGATTTAGTCTGGGCTAGCGTACCATTAAATTCTGCGAGTCTCGGATAAGCATTTTTAAATATATACATTTTCAAGTTTTTCTGAGACAGCCCTGTAATATCTCAATCTCTTCTGACAAAGAAAAGCGATTCTCAACTGTAGAGCATCACTCAATTCTTCATTAGAGCTAATATTAATAGATGGTGCTTAGAGATTTTGATCACGCAGTGAGCTGTAAACAGATTAATATTTTTTTTGAAGGGAAACTTCTTTAGGCGCATGAAGGTAATTTTTTTACAGATGGATACGCAAGTAGCATCGAAATAGAGGGAGAGACCGATTGAGACCGACTGAGGGAGAATGAGCTAGGGCCTCAGAGCGTGAGGGATCAGCCTAACTTACTACCTACGGAAAAATCTGTGTGCGGTGCGCCAGCAAAAATCCAAGCTATTGGTTGATAAATTCGTTTATTCGTTTAGTGGTTAAATACTAGGTGCACTTGCCGTCCCCGGTATATCTAAATGGAGCGAAGCGTTTTGCCGTCACCATTTCCGAATACGAACTTTCGGTGATTATTCCTCTGGTTCTCGATTTTATTTTTTCTAAACCATCTATGTTAGGTACTACATCTATGCTTAGGGCCGTATTCCAGAACGTTTATCAACACTCAAGAAACACTTGAGAGTAGATTTTATAAGGCAAAATCTAGTCTCAAGCGTTGATCGAGTATTGAGTAACGTTCTGGAATACGGACCTTAGACCATCTCAGTAAGATTAGTTAGATGTTCTAAGCATCTATAGTTCTATACTACGCTCACTTCGTTCACTTCGCGACAATTAGAACTTTAGATGGCAATTCTCTCGCATAACGTCTTGTGCAGTAAACGCATATTGTTTTTTATACCACTGAGGTTGCAGACAATATTTTTACCTTATCATCATTATATATTATAGACTAGTTGACGAACGCGGCTTTGCCCGCGTAGAGAAGATTTCCCGTTCCCGTCTCCCACGGGAACTTGTTCCCGGGATAAAAAGTAGCCTATTTGTTATTCTAATGTATAAGCTATATTATTGTATAGATTCATTAAAATCTATTCAGTAGTTTTTACGTGAAAGAGTAACAAACATCTATACAAACTTTCGCATTTATAATATGTTAAGATTATAGATTTGTATAAATAAAAACGAGACTTACAAATTTGTTTGCCCAAGAACTCCCACTTCTGACATGTGTACTTTGTACGCACGCACTTTTAATTTTATTTTTATACCACTGAGGTGGCGGACAAGCATATTCATATTCATATTCATTTATTGCGCTCCATAAGGTGATTACAGTTGTTATAAAATATATAATTAGGTACATTATGGACCCTGTCGGGCACGGCAACGTAGAAGAGAGGAGGAAGCATCGTATATGTATAAGATATAGTTAATAATACAAGACAATACGATTTACTTATTTTTCTAAATTATTGCATGTATTCGGTACTTGAAAATATTTTATTTATTTCTTTGGTTAGTAGTTCACAGTTTCTATTTATTGACAATCCACATAAAAAAAAGTCGTTATAATTTATTTATTATAATTAAGTATAGAATTTTTATTATTAAATCTATGAAATTTATTATAATTTTTAAAATTAAATTATTATTGTATTTATGATTATTATTGAATTATTATTCTCTTTATTTATTTATACAACATATCAATTACATTTTTAAATATATCTATAAATTAAAAAATACATTTAAAAATATAAAAAATAGTGACCCACCGGTATCGGGTACAGGGACCAAGCTACCGGTGGTTAGGGCTCCAGAGAATGTTTAACGCGAGCCTTTGTAGGTGTTGGTCAAGGCTCTTGGCTATAAGTCCATGGACAGATATGACTATCGGTACAATGATCGCTGAATCCACACCCCACACGTCGACAACCTCATGAGCCAAGTCTAAATATTTCTTTTGTTTGTCTACCTCGGCTTTCATGAGGTTCTCGTCGTGAGGTATGGTGATGTCAACAATAATTGCACGGCGTTCTAATCGATCTATTACCACTATGTCAGGCTTTTTGGCGACAATAGTCCTGTCCGTGATAATAGATCGATCCCAGTATAATGTGACATGACCATTTTCGAGAACTGGGTCGGGCACATATCTATAGTATGGTACCTCTAAATCAACAAGATTGTACTTAAGAGCAAGTTGCTGGTGAATGATCTTGGCTACTTGGTTGTGTCGATGCAAATACTCACCGTTTGCAAGACTCGAACAACCAGAAATAATATGCCTAAGGGATTCTCCGGAACGATGACATGCCCGACAGATGTCTACCGTACCATCCTTCAGGATATACTACCTGTAGTTCTTTGTCATTACAACTTCGTCAATAATTGCAAAAACAAACCCTTCAGTCTCTCCAAAGAGATCACCAAATCGTAGCCAAGATACTGATGCATTGAAGTCTATATCAGGCCTGTGTAAGGCCTGATAAAAACGACCATGCAGCTCCTTACTCTTCCATACCTCCTTGCGATCAGTAACACCAAGTACTATAGGTTTATGCCAATTCTCTTTAGCCAACGAGAGCGGGGTATGTCCATTATCGACTGCAACCACATCGCGATGCAACCTCGTGTCAGCATTGAGAAAATATTCTCTGAGGTTGCATATCTCACGGTTATGGAGGGTCTTGACATTTAAAAAGCCTCGACCTCCACACTTCCGAGGGATATACAACCTCATTACTGATGAACGAGGATGATGCATTCGAAATGTGGTCAACAGGGACCGCACTCTCCTATCCAGGGCATCTAATTCAGTCTGAGTCCATCTAAGTATACCGAAGGAATACATTAGGACCGGTATGACCCACCCATTGAAGGCACGCACTTTATTACCGCCTGATAAAAGACTTTTCAGTACTTTTTTCAGACGGCCAAAGAATCACTCCTTCAATGTTTGTTTCAGACCAGATTGGTTAATTCCTAATGTCTGTGATATACCCAGATACTTATAGGTCTCAGTAGTGGAGAGAGATCTGAGTATTATGGAATCCGAAAGCTCAACACCTTCAGACTCCACAATCCCACCCTTCTTTACATGCATGACTGCACATTTGTCAACGCCAAATTCCATTCTAATAGAACTACTGAAGGATTTTGTTAACTTCTTAACATAAATAAAAAATAGTATATAGTAGTAGTAGTAGTATAGTTATTGAATTTATTATTATTATTGAATTTCTAAGAAGTATTGATTTATTTCTTTATCATTTAAGTATTCGGTAATATCATAATATACTTTTTCAATGAGCATGATTTTTATTTTATTTAAGAATAATTTAGTACTGAATATGAATAACTGCATATGAATAATGATGATCAATTTCAGTTTTCTTTACTACTTGTTGAAACGAAAAGTGAAAAGCTGTGGATGTCTGCTTTTAAAAATTTTCAAAACCACATTACTGGGACCAGGGACAAATGGCTTATCGTGTCTTGCGAAGCTAAAACGCTGTTCATGGCATAAGATGTAATAACACTGTGATCGTTTACAGAATATTACCTAAGCGAGCGTATCTAGGAGTCGCTATTTTTTTAATTCTTGAACATAGCGGTACAAGTGTGACAATACAAAGAGAATGTGGGTTTAAGTACCTAACCTATAGTACTACTGAAGAACTATATCCTCAATTCTGGCACCTATCATCACATCACAGAATAATTAAATTTTAAAACGAAGGTATAGGTACAAACTACCATTTCCATTTTATTTAGCATTATTTATTAAATTCAGCGCCATCTATGAGAATATGCTGGTAGCTTGTTAAGGCAAACTTACAACATTATTACGCTAAACCTAACCTACGCAGCGGAAAAAGGTGGGAGTATGTTATAACTAAATGTTCTATGATATATTACAAATAAGCGTCAGCAAGAATAATATATACACATAGGAGTTATAATTTTGGATTGTGGCAAACTGATGATGCTGACATGATCGACAGCTGCGTTTTTCAGGTTGTCCCGACTATGAATACGGCTGACCATAGACATAAAACAGCACGTTTTCCTTTTCACTCTTGAAATAAATACTCATGTGAAGTTAGAAAACAATATAAAAATAAAATACAATTTTTATGAGCATATGAAATGCATATTATTTTCATAACATACAACTTAAATTGTATAATGAATGACCGAAACCATTTATTTTATTAATATCGTATAGTCTATGCCTTACTCTATTATTTTGCGCCTGCGCTTTTGATGGTCTACGCGACGTACATAAAATCATTTTGTGGAAAATTTGAAGTTTGTTGTTATTTGTGACAACTTATAATTCATAATTATTTATGAAAGCTCCGTGCTAATTACCATTCCAGGCGCGGGGCAGAATTTCATAGTGGTGGTTAGCCTGGATGCGTTCAGACACTAGACTTGGAGCGGTGTACGGTAGCCATCTTGGAATCGAACAAAGCTTCAGATGTGTAGTCTGTCTGTTTATCAATAATTTTTGTGCATTTTCTTGTAAATAGTTTGTATGTTTAGGATATGTACGGAACGTTCGTCCATATGTGTAAATAGCTATGGCTGCGACAAGGAAATTACAAGGTAATTTGTTATGTTATCAGGTTAGAGATTGATTGACCCCAACCGATGTAGGTACGTGTTCTAGAGCATTATTGTCAATTGATGAGACCTCTGGCGTATTGGAGCCACTGAAGTTAACCAGATTGTGTGAAATGTGTAACAGTTACTCGTATATAGATCGTAACCTGTACAGGTGGTTAGTAAAACTTCACAAACTACCGCGTTACTTGTATTGTAACTCTCGTATTGGAATCCTATTGTTGTTCACTGGCAAACATCGATTATTAGCGTTGTTATCGGCCCTACCTTCTACCTGAACAACGAAAAAGTTAAAAACATAATAGCTAGTGTATATAACGCTAGGAAAACTGGTTATTTTACATTGAAATGGTTATATTTTTTTCAGGTGAAATAGACAGGTGTTTAAAAAAAGTAACAGAAGGTGTGGAGACGTTCGATGACATCTGGCAGAAAGTACACAATGCGACGAATAGTAACCAAAAAGAGAAGTATGAGGCGGACCTCAAAAAGGAGATCAAAAAGCTACAGAGGCTACGGGATCAGATCAAGTCGTGGATCGCCTCCGGGGAAATTAAGGATAAGAGTACACTTTTAGAATATAGGAAACTAATAGAAACTGTAAGTATTACAAAAGCTTCTTTTATGTTAATAAGTAGCTGTGTGGGTCTTGGGGCGTACAACCTTTTTTTGCAATAGTATGTGATAATGATTTAACGTTTGTCCTGTTCTATATCTTGATATTGAACCTCTTATTCAGAAACTCATTAGATGTGGAATGGCAAAAAGTCATATTACCCCGTAAATAAACATTTAAAATTACACATTATACTAATATCTAAGACATTTTTATAGGTCTATATTACACACTAAGTAGAGTTAGACATAGCACTCTGTTTAAATAACATATGTTTATTATGTTAGGGTACCCACTTTTCAAAATTATCATATTGAACCTTATACAATGTATAGAGTGTCATACTATTATGATTAGAATCTGTAACGGTGTCACAATTTAATCTATTTTATAAGAACTACACATGCACAGATCACAAAATTATGTCAAAGAAGATGACAATAAATGCCAGGTATGTGTTACTTGTTTCATTAGATCTAGAGATTACTCCTCTACGACCTTAGGAGTTTATAAATTTTACCTCTTTATTAACAATAATAGTAATAGTTTAAAATAGAGGTATAAAAATTACTTAATATAAAACTAGAATAAATAACACATAATGGGTATGCGATAGCCTCCTTGCCAAAGTAAATAGTAGTAAAGATAATACCGGAAAGAATAAAACAAAACTGAATCTTTCAGTGATAAATTCTACACAAACAATTTTTGATTCCTTTGAGTGCATAATTCAATAATAAACATTATTTGCTCTTTGGGACCAGTAATAAATTTTTTATCCCTATAAATAATTTGTCAGTTACATATATTAATGTAAGCTAATCTAAGTTAAGAAAACCATAGTTTTTGATGTCATGTCATGTCCTACATTAACCGAACTTTGGAAGTCTCAGTGCACAAATTAAGTTCACAAAATAATGTCAAACCTTTCATAACAAGTATGCATTGTAATAATATCATTAAAATTTATCGTTATGCATATTTTTCTGAGCAGCATTGATTCCGGACAGACGGACCTGTTAAAGATACTGGACAGACAGCACTGTAAAACAAAACGTCTGGGCACATGGCAATTGCAAATCTGTGTCTAAAGAGTCTTAGCTCGATAACAACAACATGAATACTGGTTGCATACTGTGTGAATGTATGCTTACAGGCCCATATTTACGAGCATGTCGCCTGAATAGGGCAACACAGTAGGAAAAAATATGTATAGAATAGATAGTTTTTAGTTTTACTCTTTTTACCATTATGATGGAAAGCACTACCACACGCCACATATTTTTTATAATCTTGAAAATTATTTTTCTGATGTACTGTGCGACTTCTAAATGATTTCATCAATCTTGTCTAAAACTCATAATTGTCATAAGGTAATACCATAGTAATCTGTCATATCCAATTCCTTACCTATTAGCAGTGTAGTCCACCTGTTGACTTACAGATGAGGCAAGACACAGACACCCATACAGGGCTAGAAGATGGCAGGCTTGTGCTAAAAAGGGATCTTACTAGAGTAATAGTGTTTTGAAAACTTTTCACTGATTTAGTCTGATGGATTGTAATAACTCTCAAGTAGCAGTCTGCACTCAATTCGCTCCCAACTTGTAGAAAAAGACCCAGCAACTTCTTTATTGCTTTTTTGAGATTTTATTTGATAGTTGTTCATAGGTAACCTTAATATGTCATATCCCAAGTTATGATTAGATAAGAGGGGAAAGTAGAGAGTAATTGTGTTTTGAAAACAATTTTTTTACTTATCACTGATTTACTCTTTTGGGTTAACTTATAATAACTCTAAAAAGAACTAACTAACTATCTTCACTGGCGATCTGTCCTCTCTGACTACCCCGTCAGGGATAAAAAAAAAACTCTTTTAGTTCAATCAAAGTTCTTACTCCCATAAAGAAGTTTGCATTCATTCTGGCCAACTTCTAGAAAAATATCAACAGCTAAGTGAAGTTAACAATTTCCCTGAGAGTTCATAGGTAACCGAAATGTGTCTTATTATCACAGATTATGATTAGATAGATGTTTGAAAAATGTTCCCATTGTGAGGCATGCCCCCATGCTGATAAATGTGCCATTCATGAAAATTCATAATGCTATTGTTGTTGCATTCAGGGACAGGACTGAGAAAAAAATATTGTGTGTATGTATCTTACATGCGAGATACTAAGATATCTGATAGGAATTACCGAGTATATGGAACAAAGAGTACAAAAGGCAGAAGCTTATTGTAAGCTGATAGGTGTAATAATTCTCTGATTAATTATATTTACTGTTAATCATTGTGCTTGTAAATATGCATATTTAGTGCCGATTCTCATGTGTGCTAATGCCTATATCCACTAAGATTTAGAGGTTCTAGGCTGACCTCATCTGCTTACTAACCCACCTACTGTTTAATGGTTGAGGTCGACTGTCGAAGACACCGAATAATTTCGTCCGTGGACGGAAGTGCTCATAATCGCAATCTGGCGGCTGTCACCCCTCGTGTGCTGGGCTGCCTTATTTTTTTTTCTACTAAGGTGGCAGACAAACATACGGCCCACCTGATGGAAAGTGATCACCCTAGCCTATGGACGTTTGCAACACCAGAGGTGCACCACTTGCGCTGCCGACCATTTAAAAACGTTCTAAGACCCCCTTTGAAGAACCCCATACTGTAGACGTTCAGGAAAACACTAGCAGGGAGTGAACTTCCTGTCTATGGCGAGCGGTGCGGTGATAGAAATTAGCCGTAGGCATCATATCAAACAATTACTCAGAGCACAGACCGTAGTACAGGCGATAGATAGAGATGGTTGATAATTCACATAGCGCGCCTTTCTACAAAGTCGAAAGGTCGAAGCTGGTATTTAGGTGCACCAGCCCAAAGTTGACAGCAGTAGTGAGTAGCAGAGGTCTCTGTCGTTCGAGGGCGACTCGGAGCGGGCCTAGGCTATAAATCCTTCGGAAGGTAGTTTTACCTCATGTTCTCCCGTTCCTGCTGCCCCCGCATCAACGATGACACGGCGCTTAAAAGCATTCCCCTCATAACAAAAATAACTAGCAAGCACTGTCTTCTCCATCCGAGCGTTCCGCATCATACTCCACCACACCAAGCCAGAATAGCATTGTATCTTTTCTATACAGTCGTATAAGTCAAATTAAGCATGTCTCAACATTCTCATGCCACGACGGAAGGAAAGAATGTAGTGCCTCTGCAATGTTGAATGTCCGATGTATAACATGATAGGCAGCTGCATTTATACAATGGAGTTCTTATCTAACCCAAACACGTTCAAATCCACAGACCGGCTGTCATAGAAATGTATAATATTTTGGTGAGGGCTACTTGATATGAGTACTTCTGAACATAATTTGACAGAAGAATAAAATGGTGGTTTAAAACGAAACCTTTAGTTTCATTACTATGAGCGCCTTACGGCGAATTTATCTTTGACATGGTATTTCCAATCTTATATTTTTGTCATTTATATTTAATTTGTTATCTTCAGGTGTCAAGCTCTATGCTGTTACGCCTTGTATTTTTGAATTTGAAAGCCCTAAATATGATTGCTGGAACGTTCTGGAGCCCGAATTGGCTTATAATATTTTTGGCATTACTAAGCTGACTAATTTCTCTACCTTCTTATCTCAAAATCTAAGTTAAGTCATCTTGCAGATAACGTTAACTGAAGTAGAAATTTTACTATAGTTTGACTACGACCGCTGTATCGCTCACTGCGTACAACATTGTGCGGTCGTGGTCAAACTATAAGGTCACACCCTAATTTCTACTTGTAAAAATAATCATAGAACAAATTAAGACATGTTTTATCAACACCATCTGTATAGCAATTCCTTATCGGCGCAGATGTACTATTATTTCAAAATACGTAGAGGCTTTCAACGCTGATTAGATAAAATTTGTACTCACGTCTATTACTGAAAGGGCAGGTAGAATGTATTAAACTCCATCGGGTGCAATGTTTCTCAGGCCAATATTAAGATTATCAGTACTACTGTATTTCAGATAACTTACGACATCTCGTATCACCTTTGCATGTAAACAATATCTTATGCATTTAATATGTTGACATAAATACGACTGTTTTATAATCCTTGTCAACATATAATTCGAATACATAGTATATCTACAGCAAGCATTTTTATTTACGATATTCGAAATTAATCTGTAAAAAATATTTACGAAGTCGAGCGGGATTTGAACCTGTGTCCTTGCCCAATCCGGGAGCAGCATTTTAATCCGCTACTGAGCCACGCTCGAAACCAATGAAATATATGTTAGGGCGAAGTTTTACGATACTTTCTTCTATATTTTTACTTTACTTCTTTAAACATATTCAATCTCTTGATCTTAGTGTATTCCCAGTTGCTTCTAAGCCCTACCTGAATTTGGAACCTGGGTTCCACATCCACTTGACTGCTAGGAGCAGCTATTGTTTGACTTGACTTTTATTGCCTCTGTGGCGCGGTGGGAGTGTATCCGACTGCTACGCAAGAGGTCGTGGGTTCTATTCCCACCCAGGAAAAAACTTAGTGTGATGAGCATGATGGTTTATTCTGCTTCTGGGTGTTATTTATCTATAACATGTATGTATTTAAAAATATATAAGATGTTTATCAGTTATCTGGTTACCATAGTACAAGCTCCGCTTAGTTTGGAATCATATGGCGTTGTGTGAGTTGTCCCAACGAGTATTTTTATTTATATTTACTTTTGGTACGTACTTGGTGTCAGCGGAGAGGTTGAGTCATGGCTTGGGAACGAAAACGTGACTTTGAAACTCTTTTATAGAGACGCTTTACTTTATTTCGTACAACCAGGCATGCCAGAGGGCGTTACCCTTTTTTCACATTACACTAATTGTTACAAACTAGTTGACGCCCGCGGCTCTGCACGAGTGGTAAAGTTGTCCGTTCCCGTTTCCCACAGGAACTTGGTCCCGGGATAAAAAGTAGCCTATGTGTTATTCAAATGTGTAAGCTATAGGTATTATTGTAAAGTTTCATCTAAATCCATTCAGTCAGATTTTGCGTGAAAGAGTAACAAACATCGAGCCATACTTACAAACTTTCGCGTCTACAATATTAGTAGGACTACACTAGGCAATTGACACAGACAAGTCGCGTATGCGATTTTCGGCTATTGTTTTTAACGTAAACTTATAAACTTTAACTTATATAACGGCGCTCTCAAAAGTACTCGGATTCCCAGACGTGCGTGTATGAAGCGATTGATGAATCTCGAAGAAGCGAAAGAAGTATGCATGAATCGCGAAGTCTGGCGATCTGTCCTCTCTGACTACCCCGTCAGGGATACAGCGTGAAGATAGTTAGTTAATTTTTAACGTAAACTTGAGTATAAACGCGAGGAAAAGGGAGTGAGGAACATTTCTGGGAGCCGAGTCTACTATTGACAAGCCGTAGAATAGAACCAGAATCGCTATTTTTAGTTATCAAAATGTTAGTAGACTATCAAAAATGCAACTTACTAGCGGCCACTGGCGCGGTTCGTGTTAGTAGAATTCTATCAGCCGACCGATAAAAGACTATTGGAGTACGATTGTAATAGTTACTACGAAAAACTCAGAATTGTACCGGTGGCTTTCTATTGAGCGACGATTTCGATTCTATTTCGACACGATTGAAATAGCAGACTCGGCCTTCTGGTTCTGTGCTTTATATGATATTTTTTTTTAATACCACTGTGGTGTCAGACAAGCGATCGGCCCACCTGATGGAAAGTGGTCACCGTAGCCTATGGACGTTTGCAACACCAGAGGTGCAAAACTCGCGCTGCCGACCCTTCATAAACATTATAAGACCCCTTTTGAAGAACCCAATATTGTAGACCTTCGGGAAAACCCAGGCAGGTCATTCCACAATCTAAGCGTACGCGGAATAAAGCTTCAATAAAATATTAATAAAAAAATGCAATATAAATGTTTTTATTTTCTTTCACAGCAAATGGAAAGGTTCAAAGTGGTAGAACGGGAAACAAAAACGAAGGCCTACTCGAAAGAGGGTCTGGGTGCCGCGCAGAAATTGGACCCTGCGCAGAAGGAACGGGAGGAAATGTCTTCGTGGTTAATCTCATCTATCGACGCACTTAATTTACAAGTTAGTATGGACTCTCTGTTTCACGGGTATCTTCTTTTTTTTCTTTCAAGATACCCGGTCTTTTGGTAGGCTTACATGGGGACATACTGATCCAACACGCAGAGGCCCTTTGAGAATTTTAATCTATACTATAATATTATAAAACTGAAGAAATTGTTTGTTTGTTTGGTTGAACGCGCTAATCTCAGGAACTACTGGTCAGATTTGAAAAATTCTTATTGTGTTGGGTAGCCCATTTAACGAGGAAGGCTATAGGCTATATATCATTACGCTACTATACTGGGGAGCAGAGCAGTAGTCATAAATGTCGACAAATCGGGCAAAATTTTATGCATCATTGTAAAATGTATAAGCGATGGGATTAAATAGGTGCGCCGGGAGGTCGAAATATTCAACGGGCGAAGCTGTGGGGGTCATCTAGTCTAATAGGAAATGGGATCCCTACTGCAGATAATCCACCCCCGCCCTATGTGGAAGAAAGGTAATGGACCACCTTCAATGGGAGTTAAACTATTGTAAAATATGCTAACTAAGAAATGGGCTATTGGGTTGAGTGTTAAATAGATTTGGTGATTTAAACTATGGATGAAAATGGCGTCTGCCATTTTAATATGTTATTATCAAATTTTAATTTTATTTAGTATCTTTATTATTTACGCCTACCGGCGAAATGTGTTGTAACTATAGACTATAAGAACATCTAAGTCAGCCATGTTTCTCGTAATTTCATATTCGTGAACATGTTTATTGTACATTAGACTCATTCTGACTGTACCATTATTTATTAGACGCGGAACTAAATTCAATCAATCATTTTTATTTCTCATATTTAATACTAGGTGACCCCCACAGGTTCGCCCGTGACTTATTTCGAACACCTGTCGCTTATAAATTTTACATTAATGCATAAAATGTTAGCCGATTTGTTGACATTTATGATTACTGCTCCGCTCTCTTGGAAAGTAGCGTGATTATATATAGCGTATAGCCTTCTTCGATAAATAGCCATCCAACACAAAAATAATTTCTCAAATCCGACCAGTAGTTCCTGAGATTAGCGCGTTCAACCAAACAAACAAACTCTTCAGCTTTATATATTAGTATAGATAATATAATTTTAATAATATGGCAGTGAAATTTATATTCAATAGGTACACTCGTACTACCGACGAAAAAACCTTCTAAGGGCCCTTTTAAATAACTCTATACTGTAGACATTTGGGAAAACCTGGGCAGTGAGATAACTCCACAAAAAGGAAGGAAGTCTCTAACGGATCTTTTTGTATACGGGATCTCCCGACTCGACCGCAAGTGCGTGGATGAAAACCCTCTCAGTGGCGAACAGTGTATTTTCTACCTCAGAGCAAAAACTATTAAATCGGCAGAATCTTTATAACGTGGTATAGTCTCTCCTGTATCCATCTGCAAAGGAGCTTAAGACGACTTACGGAGCAGTGTTTACCCCATAGTCAAATACTGCCATAACCTCTTTGTGCCATTTCTATATACGAGCGTTTCCGTGCTTCGGAAGGCAAGGTTATTATTTTATAAAAAAAAGTTATAAAATTAGGTAATGGCATTCGTTAAGCCAAGTAGAAGTCCTTATCGGCGGCTTGAAGAATTACAACATCAGGTCGCCACAACCCGCGCTTGTCCGTTTTAACACGGCAATAGGCTAACAACCTGATATATGTGGGACAAAATGTACACAGTGAAATGTGGGCGTTTAAAATCTCTCGGCCACCCCTTCGGGGAGAAAGGTGTGACTGATAATAAATAAATTTCAACAAATTATCAAAACCACGAGCGGTGCGTCGAACGACAGCTGTACCGCGGGGTCACATGAGTTCATGCACCTTTACACCGTTACACTAACCTGCAACAGATGCTTAAGTACTCCTTATATTGAGGAAATTAATGAACAAATGCAAACCTGTATACGTTTTTAATTGTCTTTTCAAATTTGGGTACCCCACGTGTCAAACGTGGTCACTCTTGCAATCGTGTCCACCGCTCACTTAGGTCCGTATTCCAGAATTTTTCAATACTCAATCAACTAGAGGCTAGTTTTTGCCTTATAAAATCTTCTCTCAAGCGTCGATTGAGTATTGAGAAACGTTCTGGAATACGGCCCTTAGACAGGATACGCATTTTATAAGAGAAACTTACGCCGTAGTTGCGGCAGCATCAAAATACCCGTAAGAGTTCGTCTGTTGAGTGCGTAGAGTCTATATAAATTGCATAACTGTCTTGCACGTGTCTTCCTCCATCATAAAATAATAAATAAATCATCATCCAAGCGCGTGTCCTAGTTGTGTCTCGCGACGGCCGGGGTCCGCTTTCTTACTTTTTCTCCTCCACTTCGCACGGTCGTCGGCATCCCCTGTAGTGAGACCATTGGCACGCACGTCATCCCTTACGACGTCAAGCCAGCACTTCTTGGGTCTTCCTCTCTTACCGGGACCCGGCGGGGCTGACATAGCCAGACATTTGTTTCCCACGTAGCCCAGCGGTTGCCGCAAGACATGACATACCAACGAGGCGACAATTCGAGATCGGTGTAACGTTTAGGCCGAGTCTAGTATTTTGCATTAAAAACCCCCTTCTATTATATATCGATTCCATTGCGTTTGATCCAATACTAGGTATTCTACTAAATCTATTACTAAATCTATCATATGTATAACAATTGCACTTCACAAGCCGCAGAATGGAACCAGTAGCGCAATTCACAAATCTCGGATCCAAATCCTCTACTGCGCAAATGCCATTTATAGAACTCGAATATCGATGACATTTGCGCAGTAGCGGATTTGGGTCCGAGATTTGTGAATTGCGTTACTGGTTCCATTCTGCGGCTTGTGAAGTGCAATTGTTATACATATGATAGATTCTATTTCTATTCTTAAAGAATTCTATTGGAACGTGATTGCAATAGTGGACTACGAAAACTGACAAATTATACCGTCGGATTTGGCAAGCTATATATTAAAAAATACACTCATTAACTATGCCGAGATTGCGTTGCGGTTCCAACGATAACAAATCTGCACCCGTTGTCATAATATAGCCGTTTATCGATGGCATTCGTCACGGATCCTGGTGGCTACACTAGTTTTATCGGCACTGCATGGGTATTCGTGCCACGATAGTCGAGCTCTTTGAATTTAGAATAATTACATACATACATACTGTCACGCCTTTATCCCCGAAGGGGTAGGCAGAGGCATACTATACGCCCACATTTCACCGTATGCATTTTTGTCCCACGTAACAGGTGGTGAGCCCATTGCCGTGTTGAAATGAACAGGCGCAGGCTGTGGCGAACTACTGTTACCCATATTAACATAATGAAAATGTCTCTTAATAGGAAATACTTTCGTTGTCTGCTTATTACGATACGAGGGCTGCACTAAAAGTATCGGGAATGAAACATTTCCACTGTTCCTGTCATATTAAAATCTTTTTAATTGAAAACTCGTTGGTTTTAAAAATCGAATACCATTTATTTATTTTAAAAAAAGATTCTCGGTCTTGTCACAAGGTTTTGTCAAACTTGTTTATTCGTTGAGAAAATGGAATTGACTCTAGAAAATTCAAGAGTAATGATTTATTATGACTTTCGAAGTGGTTTAACACAAAAACAGTGTGTTGACCGGATGATTTCTGCATTTGGTGATGAAGCCCCATCCAAAACGACAATTTATCGCTGGTTTGCTGAATTTCAACGTGGACCTGTCAAGCTCAGTGATGATCCCGTTGAGAAAACGTTGATGCTGTGCGTAAGCTGATTGAGGAAGATCGACATGTGACATACCGCGAAATTCAGGCAACTTTAGACATTGGCATGAGTCAAATACAAATAATCTTGCATGAACAATTAGGTGTAAAAAAGTTGTTTTCCCGATGGATACCGCATTCGCTCTGTGAAGAGCAAAAAGCGGCTCGCGTTACTTGGTGCGTCAGAACTCTCGAAATATTCCACGCAGGATCCTCAAATGCTGTATACAACATCGTATCAGGTGACGAATCCTGGATATACGCGTACGAACCCGAAATAAAAAGCCAGTCACGGGTTTGGGTGTTCGAAAGGGAGTTAAAGCCAACAAAAATTGTTCGTTCACGGAGTGTTACAAAAAAAGTGGTGGCCACGTTTGTCTCCAAAACCGGCCATGTTGCGACTATTCCTCTTGAGGAACAAAGAACGGTTAATGCAGAATGGTATGCTAGCATTTGTTTGCCACAGGTCGTTTCTGAACTCCGTAAAGAGAACTGCAACCGCCGCATCATCCTCCATCACGACAATGCGAGTTCTCACACCGCGCACAGAACAAAAGAGTTTTTAGAGCAAGAAAACATAGAATTATTAGACCATCTGCCGTACAGCCCCGACCTAAGCCCTAATGATTTCTATACTTTCACTAAAATAAAAAACTACAAAACGGCAATTTTGGATCGGCCCCAACTTCCGAATGGAATGGTTGCTTCAATGATTGGTTCAATCGTATGGAAAAATTTGTCAAATTTCGCGGAGAATACTTCGTAAAGCAATAAATACATTTTTAAATAGAAATGTTGTGTCACTTCCTTGATTCCCGAAATTGTCAGTGCCGCCCTCGTATCATAGTATAAAAAAAAGTAGGTAATTATGAAGCGCTCGTGGCCCCGCGGACTCAGTGTTCTGTAAACGATCACTGAGTTACGCAATTTTCACTATGGCTGGTCCTCGGATGGTTGACCACTTTGTGGCATTTACATTTGCGAGCGTTTCCGTGCTTCGGAGGGCACGTTAAGCCGTTGGTCCCGGTTGCCAGTAAAATGGCAGTCGTTAAGTCTGGTTGAAGGCCTTATGGGCGGCTTGAAAAACTTCAACAGCAGGTACCCACAAGCTGCGTCTGTCTATTTCAACACGGCAATGGGCTCGCCACCTGTTACGTGGGACAGGAATACACATGGTGAAAAGTAGGCATATAATAAGTTTCTGCCACCCCTTCGGGGATAAGGCGTGATAGATGAATAATAAAGAAATAAAAATATTATATTTTGTATACTCTTCCAAATTCCTTTGGCAACATTGGGATTAGCACCTATTAGTCCGTGCTTCGGAAGGCACATTAAGCCGTTGATTCCGGTTGCCAGTACCTTCGTACAGGCAGTTGTTAAACCAAGTCGAAGGCCTTATGGACGGCTTGAAAAATATAAAAACAGTAGGTTGCCACAACCTGCACCTGTTACGTGGGACAAAAATGCATACTCGGAAATGTGGGCGTTTAGTATGGCTCTCCCACACTGGGATAAAGGCATGACAATATCCATGTATGTATGTAGTCATGAACATATGTGTAAGGGCCGATGATGTGTTCCCTTGAAGAGGAGATATGTCTAAAAATTATACCTGTCATCTCAAACCATAATGTATGATTGTTTTGATATCACTAAAAATAAAAGTTATAAAATAATATGTAGGTGTAAGTTTAGTAAAGCAAATTTTATAATAACACGATATATTCTCCCAATTCCAGGTTGATCAATTTGAGTCTGAAATAGAGTCACTTCTAGTTGGTAAGAAGAAACGGTTGGACAAGGAGAAACAGGACCGGATGGAGGAGCTCAAATCTAAACTGGAGAAGCATAGGTTCCACATAAAAAAACTAGAAACGTTGCTTAGAATGCTTGACAACATGTCTGTAGAAGTTGAACAGGTGAATTTTTTATTTTATTTATCTATCACGCCTTATCGCCAAACGGGTGGCAGTGGCATATTATATGCCCACTTTTCACCAAGTGTAGTCCTGTCCCACTTAATAGGTGGTGAGCCAATTGTCGTGTTGAAATAGACAGTCAAAGGTTGTGGCGACCTGCTGTTCAATTTTTTCAAGCCGCCCATAAGGCCTTCAACTTGACTTAACGACTGCCATGTTACTGGCAACCGGGACCAACGGCTTAACGTGCCTTTCGAAGCACGGAAACGCTCGCAAATGTAAATGCCACAAAGTGGTCACCCATCCGTGACCAGCGATAGCGATATTTGTTTAACGCAGTGATCGTTTACGGAACAGTAAGTCAGCTGGAACACGAGCGCTTCAATTTTTTAATCTTAGTTTTTTTTTCATCTATATCACTAAGATGACAAAGACCGAAAGCCGAAGACCGTGCGAAGTTGAGGAGAAGATGTAACTGGGACAGACGCTCGGATGATGATGATGATCACTAAAATGACAAACTAGCATAAAGTCTGCCCATGGCGGCTTTCAGTCGCTAAATATTGGATTTTCGTATGGCAGCGCGAGATAAAATGCAAGCGGAAAAGCATTCATTGACATTTATGAAAACCAATGTGGTTAACTATTTTTTGTTGTTGTCTCGTAAAAAAAATAGACCTAATAGTATTTTAATTTTAATTTGTAGGAATATTTTTTTACACAGTGCTTTTAGCTCAAAGTAAGCTAATCTATACTAATATTGAAGAGTCTGTTTGTTTGTTTAGTTGAATGCGCTAATTTTAGAAACTACTGATCGGGTTTGAAAAATTATTTTTGTGTTAGATAGCCCATTTATCGGAATAGGCTATATATCATTACGCTACTACACTGGGGAGCAGAACAGTAGTCATAAATGTCGACAACTCGGGCAATTTTTTATGCATCATTGTAGAATTTATAAGCGACGGGATTAAATAGGTGCGACGGGAGGTCGAAATATTCCAAGGGCGAAGCGGTGGGGGTCATCTAGTATTATTATATGCTTGTGGTATGGGGTCTAGATATCTGATAAACATACTTATATTTTTCTGAATACATACCTATTATACAATAGGCAACACCCATATTCAGAAACAAACATTTGCGGATATCGAACCCGGGATTTCAGCGCGGCAATCCCATTCACTAACACTTACGCCACCAAGGATAATGACCCATTCGACTAGAAGGGCTAGAACAGCCGGTTCTTGCGGGCTTGCACTCCTCCGAATATTCCTGTAATGATGACGTTCAAAACCAACTCATTCGTTTTTGGCAACTTGAGGAAGTGAGCCCTACATCACTATCTAATTATTCTAAGGAAGAAAGATTATGTGAGGATCATTTCATAAACAATACAACTCGTCTGGAGGACGAGCGTTTCTGTGTAAGAATACCTCTGAAGGAAAGTCCTACTATTTTAGGTGATTCTTATCAACGCGCTAAGTAAGCATTATTTTCTTTCATTAGAACGCAGAAACAAATCTAACTAACTAACTAACTAACTATCTTCACGCTGTATCCCTGACGGGGTAGTCAGAGAGGAGAGATCGCCAGGCTTCGCGATCCATGCACACTTCTTTCGCTCCTTGTAGATTCACCAATCGCTTCATACACGCACGTCTGGGTATCCGAGTAACTTTGATAGTTTGAGTAACCTAGTTTACACTTTTCCGTTTTTGAGCAATCTGCTCACGTGGTCTTCATATGTAAGTCTCGGCCTACCCTGACTCCTGTAGAAACAAATCTAAACCTTCATTAGATCAGAATTAAATCTTGTAGATCTTGCTTACATGTTTTGTTGTGATTTTTTCCAGATAAAAAGGATAAAAGACGACGTAGAATATTATATAGACTCATCACTGGAGCCGGGCTTCGAGGAGAACGAGTATATCTACGACGATATCCGCGGCCTAGACGAGATCGAACTCAGCGGGGTGGGTCTGCCTTCGTCAGCTACCACAGACAGTAACAGCAACGATTCTGCCGGATCACCTACTAGTATGCTCTCAGGTACATTGATTACTTTTTTCCATTCAAGACATAATGGTCAAACTGGTAGGGGTTGACCTCAGCGTACGGAAAACAAGAAGAAAAAGGCCAGGTCAAGAGTACCCTTAACTGACAAATGTGTATGAAAACACTCATGAAAGTAGAAGAAGCGAAAGTTGTATGTCAGGATCGTAGCAAGTGGAAAGCCATAGTCTCTGCCTACCCCGATGGGAAACAGGCGTGATAATATGTATAATTCTTAAGGTACGTACCTAGCTTAGGTAGATAGGTAGATCTTAAGGTGCTAGTTCGTTATTATGGCCAGCGAACGAACTAACTACCAAAGTAAACTTTTAATTATTATTTTTTTAAGTGAAAATAGACAAGTTGGTTTAGGACAGGGATTGATCCCGTCGGCAGCGTTCGTGGCCCCGCTGACTCAGTGTTCTGTAAACGATCATTGCGTTAACCAACATTGCTTCAGAAGGAAAGCCGTTGGTCCCGGTAGCCAGTAACATGGCAGTCGTTAAGCCAAGTTGGAGGCATGTGGATAATTTCAACAGCAGGTAGCCACAACCTGCGTCTGTCTATTTCAACACGACAATGGGGGCTCACTACCTATTACGTGGGACAGGAATACGCACTGTGAATAGTGCGTAAAATATGCCTCTGCCACTTCTTCGAGTATAAGACGTGATTGATAAAGCTTAGTTTGGGCTAGATGGCGCTGTATGAAGTGTCCCACAATATTTATTTATTTCATCACTTTTTCAGGTACAAGTCCAGTGACGTCACCAACGTTAGAGGTGCACAATCACTCGACAGATTCCATAGATGTTGATAAGAAAAAACGAGACAAAGACGAAATCATATCAAAAGTAAGCTACCTCACACACACATATGTAATGCAACAGTCACACATTTATATCATTAACTTGTTAATGTATCGCTATGTGGAGTTTTGATGTGGATTTTCCAAATTTTTGTTATGTAGATGGTTAGTTTTGGGTTCTTTTTAATATTTCTTATATATTTTAGAAGATAAAAGTACAATACAGTGGTAAAGTACTGTCAAGCATTTTTTTTTATTATGAGTTATGAATCCGATCTATTTATGTCCAAATACTACGTTTTTTTAAAAAAAAAAGACGAGCTAATGTAATACTTTTTCATGTATGTTTACTAATTCAATACTTTTCTTTAAAGGTCTTTCCCTTTGAGGTATTTATTATCATTATTACTATCTGAATAATATTGTTTATGAACAAATCATCGAAGGCATTGTTTAGCTACTCTAAATCGTTCAGAAAATCACTAATATGTATTAATTAACAATTTAAATGATCATAAAGTTTGATAATATCATTTTGTATTTGAAATATGTTTTAATAACAGAAGATTCGATCAATTCGTGGTTTTGAGTATTTAACAACTCTCTACTAACTATCAAATGCTCAAAAATCACGAAAAAGTAGTCGGGAATCCAGTGTATTATAGTCTACGGTGACCACTTTCTATCATGCTTGTTTGCCAACTTAGTGGTATAAATAAATCTGTTGATTTTAAGATAGATTACAAATCCATGAAACATAATCGCGTTTTAATACAAGCACAGTACACTTAAGACTAAAAGTCTACTTCGATTTGAGGACTATATTTGCTGTGTAAAGTAACACAGAAAACGAGTTGCCTTTGTGCCTTTGAGCTCTCAGACTACATATTGTTTCTAGAAACAATTTTGAAAGGCAATTATTATGCTAACTAGGTATATCATAAATATAAAATGGTAAACATTTCAGTCTCGAGCTGCACTCGAACCAGCGTCTTGACTTACCGGGTCAGACGCTTAACGAACTAGGCTACTGAGAACTTGTAACTTTGCTAAGTACCGATAGATAGCGCCCTTAATAACGGAAAGAGGTGTATACATATTAATCTTACATTTTTCGTGGTATGGACCCGGTGGTCAATATCATGGTGGTTAGTATCAGGGTAGGCAGCGCGAGTGCTGCACGTTGGTGTTGCAAACGTCTATAGGCTACGGTGACCACTTTCCATCAGGTGGGCCGTATGCTTGTCTGCCACCTCAGTGGTATAAAACAAAATTCGTGTTGAGATGCGCGCATTGACAAAAGTATAAAAATAAAAAAATCGCCCGTCGTTTCGCCCGTGACATACTTCGAACTCCCGTCGCACCTATTTAATCCCGTCGCTTATAAATTCTACAATAATGCATAAAAATTTGCCCGATTTCACGACTTTTATGACTACTGCTCCGCTCTCCAAGATAGTAGCGCGATGATATATTCCTTCCTCGATAAATGGGCTATATACCACAAAATATAGATTTTTTTAAATCCGACTAAGTAGTTTCTGAGATTAGCGCGTTCAACCTAACAAACAAATTCTTCATTTTTATAATATTATTATAGATTTGAATATAAGTTTGTTTGTTACGCTTTAACGCGAAAACTACTTCACCGATCATCATGAAACTTTGTACACATATTCTTAGAGGTATTAGAAGTAACATAGCATACGCGGGCGGCACTGAAAATTTCGGGAATCAAGGAAGTGACACAACATTACTATTTAAAAATGTATTTATTGCTTTTCGAAGTATTCTCCACGAAATTTGACACATTTTTCCATACGATGGAACCAATCATTGAAGTAACCATTCCATTCGGAAGTTGGGGTATCCAAAATGGCCGTTTTGTAGGCGTCCACAGCTTCTTCAGGTGATGAAAATCTTTGACCACGCAATTTATTCTTTATTTTAGGGAAAGTATAGAAATCATTAGGGCTTAGGTCGGGGCTGTACGGCAGATGGTCTAATAATTCTATGTTTTCTTGCTGTAAAAACTCTTGTTCTGTGCGCGGTGTGAGAACTCGCATTGTCGTGATGGAGGATGATGCGGCGGTTGCAGTTCTCTTTACGGAGTTCAGAAACGACCTGTGGCAAACAAATGCTAGCATACCATTCTGCATTAACCGTTCTTTGTCCCTCAAGAGGAATAGTCGCAACATGGCCGGTTTTGGAGACAAACGGGGCCACCATTTTTTTGCAACACTCCGTGAACGAACAATTTTTGTTGGGTTTATATCATTTTCGAACACCCAAACTCGTGACTGGTTTTTTGTTTCGGGTTCGTACGCGTATATCCAGGATTCGTCACCTGATACGATGTTGTATACAGCATTTGAGGATCCTGCGTGGAATCTTTCGAGAGTTCTGACGCACCAAGTAACGCGAGCCGCTTTTTGCTCTTCACAGAGCGAATGCGGTATCCATCGGAAAACAACTTTACACCTAATTGTTCATGCAAGATTATTTGTATTTGACTCATGCCAATGTCTAAAGTTGCCTGAATTTCGCGGTATGTCACATGTCGATCTTCCTCAATCAGCTTACGCACAGCATCAACGTTTTCTTGGGTGACTGCAGTTTTTGGACGACCTTGACTCATCACTGAGCTTGACACGTCCACGTTGAAATTCAGCAAACCAGCGATAAATTGTGGTTTTGGATGGGGCTTCATCACCAAATGCAGAAATCATCCGGTCAACACACTGTTTTTGTGTTAAACCACTTCGAAAGTCATAATAAATCATTGCTCTTGAATTTTCTCGTGTCAATTCCATTTTCTCAACGACCAAACTAGTTTGACAAAACCTTGTGACAAGACCGAGAATCTTTTTTTTAAATAAATAAATGGTATTCGATTTTTAAAACCAAGGAGTTTTCATTTAAAAAGATTTTAATATGACAGGAACAGTGGAAATATTCTATTCCCGATACTTTAGTGCAGCCTATGTACTTTTACTGAGAAAAAAAATTACAGAAGATAATGGTTTTAAATTTTTACTAAAAAGAAAAAGACTTCGATTCGAGATGGGGATTGAACCCGTGACCTTTGCCTAACCAGGGCACTGTACAAAAAATTGGCAACAAATTTATGTGAGATTTAGCATAATAATTGCTTTAAAAATTTACAGGTAATTGTTTGTTTCTCTTATGTGGCGCTATTGAAGTTGCGCGGGTCAGCTAGTATCATTATAAATAGGCTTCCTCGATAAATGGGCTATCCAACACAATCCTGAGATTAGCGCTCAAACAAAACAAACTCTTCTGCTTCACATGTTATAGATTTTACTGAAAGATAGTCACTTTGAGTATGCTGTGATTGGTTACGAATGTGGCAGCCTTATAAAGCTTGACAGTGATTGGTCGCGAATGCAGTATACTACAACTGATTGGTAGACCTTGCGAGTCGACATAAATAGTTACGGACATGAGGAAACATGTTTCTTTTAGGACATTATTTTGTAAAAGTGTCATAAGTCTCATATTTATATGTAGAACAGAATCCAACTGAACTGAATTTTACTCATCTTTTTAAAAGATGACAAGTATTTTTAGTAAATTTACACTAAATCATAAATTAAAAAAATAAATGGGATTTTTATAGCCAAATATAAGCTAAAAATGGGTTCTAAATGAAACCTAATCTATTAAAAACATGTGTGAAATTTAAGTTCAGTCGGATCTTAGACTATGAATGTCCCACCAAGAACCCAAAACCAATCGGTACACTTATTTCAAACAGTGATTGTTATATTTGCAGCCGGTTAAACCACTGCCGCTGCGCGCGGTGAACACGAGCGCGGTCAGTATCAGCACGTGTAACGTTAGTTCCTTGCTCAATAACTCCGCAGCATCCACCAATAGGTCAGTCCACTGACTACCTCTTTATACACACTAAATTAATACGCTAGCTCCTGCACTATCTATGTCTTTAATTCTATTTTTTTAAGAATATATGTGTTTTTTTTTAAGTAATAGTCTAGTTTATGTCTGACTGGAAAAACATAGCTAGTGTATTGAGGCTTACTACAGTCGAGAACGATTTTGAAGTATAAATTTCTAAGATTTCATCTCGATTAAAAAAAAAGTGAATAAAATAATTAAGTACGACTTAAGTTTTTTTATTAATTATCATTATTTATAATAATTTTATTTATGAGTTGTGATGCACATTATAACTATATATTCACAAAATTGTTCTCGTTAAAAAAAATTGTATGTTAATTCACGCAAAATGAGAATAAAAAACCCGTTTAGTAACGGTTTTTTTGTTACCATTTCAAGGCATGCTTGACTCATTTAGATATAGCGATTGTGTTATTATACCTAACTTGATGTATATTTACATATCTTAAATGAATAGATTCGTCCTCTTTTTATAATTTTATCTCCATCTACGATACGCATAATATAGATGGAAATATTTGCATGAATCGACAACCAAAAAGTTGCATACAAACACATCTTGAAGGTTGGACGCACACTTACCCTCTCGTATCGTTGTTAGATGCGCCGCCACCCTTATAAATCTAGTTTAGAACAAACTGTATATAGCGACATCTCTTCAAATATCTATGAAACATCTCAGTAAAGACTCAGCTGATATGCATTGGATACAATTTTAGTCTTTGTTAATGTCGAAATAAGCACTAAATTGGCATAAACACGATTGCCATAAACAATATGAGGGCCATATTCATAGCTTTGTATACGCTGTTATTGATTTTGTATCAGTTCTATTTATAAAATGATAGTGCCGAGCGACCTGTGGCTTTGTTTGCGCGCGTTTACAGACAAACATATTATGATAGTTTGATTATGTTGTACTATAAAAACTGAATGATATTCAAGTGGTGTTACGTACTCATTCTAAATTACAAATTTTAATATTTCGAGGTTCATTTCCTTTTAAAACCTTAAGTGATGTTCCATTTAAAACCTCAAGTGATGTGGACGGTCGCATTATGAATAAAAATAATACTTTTATAAATTAAGTTGTGCTTGATTTGCTAGTGATGAGAACCTTTTTAGAAAATGTCTAAAAAGCCGCGCAATAAGCGCGTGAACTCTGTCTCACGAAACATTGCATTTTCAGTCAAAAAATATGGGCAGGATGGTTTATTTGATAAAAAGTATGATATTATTTTTATAAAGGCTCTTGTGTGTTTGTTACAGACTTTTAAACTGTAGAACCGTTTATTTATTTGTTATTCGATACGATGAGTCCGCGAATTCTTTAGAACTAGGTGCATGAATTCCTAAACTGATGTATATTTTTGTATGTTTTTTGAGTGGATCCGGTAGATGACACTGTAATCAATTTCATTAAGTTACTAAGTTTGACGAATTCGAAGACATGTTGCTATAGACGAATCGCGACGTATATAGAATTTATTAAGTAAAAGGCCAATATGATTGCGTGGGAGTGACAAAGACAGGCAGTAATGGATCGTTGTACGAAATTTTATCAGCTCTACGATTCAACGTAAGAGTTGCCAATACATGAGATTTCGAGAAACGGACCGATTCACAGTTTACACTGTTGATTGATGGCACTTGGTGGAACTTGCTACACATCTTGAACAAAAACACTTGTAGTGCTCCACTTATTTATTATTTAAACCTGACCGGTTTCGCCTTACGGCATTTTCAAAGGTTAGCACATAAAATATATCCTAACCTTTGAAAATGCCGTATATATATGTCTTGCCGTACATATAGCCTTTGATAATGCCGTAAGGCAAAACCGGTCAGGTTTAAATAATAAATAAGTGGAACAGTACAAGTGTTTTTGTTCACGATGACCGATTCACTGATTCCCGTTCTCTCTTTTGTCGATAAGTATTATCTCAAACTCGACAACACTAGCTGCATATAGATTGTCAGTTTTCTGGCAACAAAGTTGCCGCAGACTGACTACCGTTTTAAGAAAGGTCCTGTTACTTACCATGCCACTACTCTGAAGACCAAATTCGTCATCACTCGTAAATCTACACTTGGGGCCGTATTCCAGAACCTTTCTCAATACTCAAGAAACGCTTGAGGCTAGTACTTGCCTTTTAAATACTACTCTCAAGTGTTTCTTGAGTTTTGAGAAACGTTCTGGAATACGGCCCTTAATGACGCTTCAATCATAATCCCTCTATCAGAAAAAATTAAGTATCGAAATTTCTTTTTCTGTCCCGTTGTAATTTTTTTTAAACATAAATAATAAAAAATAAATATCCATCACGCCTTATCCCCGAAGGGGTGGCAGAGGCATATATTATATGCCCACTTTTCACCGTGTGGATTTCTGTCCCACGTAATAGGTGGTGAGCCCATTGCCGTGTTTAAATAGACAGACGCAGGTTGTGGCGACCTGCCTGTTGAAGGTTTTCAAGCTGCCCATAAGGCCTTCAACCAGGCTTAACGACTGCCATTTTACTGGCAACCGGGACCAACGGTTTAACGTGCCTTCCGAAGCACGGAAACGCTCGCAAATATAAATGCCACAAAGTGGTCACCCATCCAAGGACCAGCCATAGTGAAAGTTGCGTAACTCAGTGATCGTTTACAGAACACTGACGCGGGGCCGCGAGCGCTTCTACTAAAAACTTTTACCTTTTTTTGACCCAAATTTCGTCTATGGAGTCGATTTTAGACTATTTTTGTGATCAGTGTTATTAAATGACTATATCAAACTTGCAGCCAAAACTATAATCTAATCTAGTCTTAGGATTAAATATAATAATTACACTAAGCATTTCTTCAAGTTTTTGGTCACCATTTCCAAAGAAATTTTTTTTAACACCACTGAGGTTGTCAACAAGCATACGATCGATATATATTTTTGGACCGTATTTTATGGACGATTGCAGATTGCAAACCTGCTGCACTCGCGCTACCGACTCTCAAACATCTCACTTTTTTCTTCTTTAACCCTAGGGTTTTAATCAGTACCTAACATAGCTATGGCTGGAAGTTTTCATATAGTGGTTTAAACGGTTTATTAGGAAGAACATAGAGGAATAGTTAATTTTATAGAAATGTTCCTTTTCGATATTTTACATGAATGTCACGAAAAGCTATCGATATTTCGCTGTCTTAGAGTTGTGGTATTGGTTGTATGAAATATATAAAGTAGAGGCCTATTGGCACACAACAGTGCCGACACGTGCCGATCAGTAACGTATAAATCAGTGTCAGTGAAAAATTATATTGTTGCATACATTTTGTACGACGCTATCCGCACTGTCACACAACAGTGCCGGTAAGTGTCGGCACTGTGCCGGCACTGTTGTGTGCGAATAGGCCTTAAGGCGTGTGTAGTAAGATGGCGAGTGAGTCCTTGGTGTGTGCTGGTGTGTATAAGAGACAATGAGACGTGCGTTATGTGCAGTATAAACAACACGGGCGTGTCCGGGTCGTCGACGCCGAACAAGCAGCCTCCGCCGCCTAGTCCGCCCCATCATCACGTCAGACAACCTAACAATATCGGTGAGTTCCATTACTTTTTAAATTCTTGCATTCTTGCCATTATAACCTTTTTTTTTTCTTTTTTGTATTTATTTTATGGCCTGGTTACTAAGACCTTTAGGATGCCAATTAAATTGAAAAAAAAATGCTTCAAATTGTATATGCGCCAATACAACTCAAAGGTCTATCATATTTGGTATTTACTATGTATGTATGGGGACAATACATATACAATCTGGAGCTTAATTGGCATGTTATAACTTTTAGTTCCACCTCTACCAGACTGACTGACGGTCAAATCAGTTATGTATTGGTATAGAACTATTAGTGTTATGAATATCAACTGGTGTTGTGGACTGTATTGGGTTCAATGAAAGATCGTAGATACTTCAGATGTATATTGGTCCTTATAATATTATTGACAATCTTGAGGCGCAATCTCGCAACTAGTGGGACTCTCAGAAAGCCCATTGTGCGCGCTCGGCCAATCACCGCGCGCCAGGATCATTTCTGTTGCGATCGTCGTTGCGTCCATAACAACTGGTATCAAATTCCTTGTGAAAATTAACGCTACCTTCCCTATTATTACTAGCTAAGCTTATCGCTCTGTAGCTGGAGCAGTTTAGGAGAGAGCCTTTACCTTTGTAGATAGGTACTACAACTGCTATTCGCCAGTCATCTGGGACCTCACCCGTCCGCCAGCATAAGTTATAGCGAGGCTGTAATTTTTTAATGTTTTTCGAAGTCTACTATTACAATCGTAGGTACTCCAATAGACTTCTATCGGTCGGCCGATAGAATTCTACTAACACGTACCGCGCCAGTGGCCGCTAGTCAGTGACATTTTTGATAGTCTACTAACATTTTGACAGCTAAAACAGCTATTCTGGTTCTATTCTAGGACTTGTCAATAGTAGACTCGGCCCCCTGGACTCGTACTAGCGTCGTCTCACTTAGTAACATGCTTATCCAACTAAGCTATCAAAAAAATCGAAATTGTTTTTAAAATAATACATGCAAGTCAGGCAAAAAACTTTCCAGCTAAGACATATTGCTTATGTGAAATTCTCGACAACCTCCAGCTAAGTGAAATTGCTTATGCTTGGAGTACAAATAGATAACCATGACATACTTTGAACTCTGTGACACCCATTTCGACCCGTCATTAATATTATAATGATGTATGAAAATTATGTTTACTGCTCCGCTCTCCTACCGAGAGTAGTAGTGTTAAATGGGCTATCCAACCCAAAAAAGAACTTTTCAATTTGAACCAGTAGTTTCTTGGAGTAGTATTTCAACAAACAGACAAGCGCTCGTGGTCCCGTAGACTCAGGTCCGTATTCCAGAACGTTTCTCAATACTCTAGCTTGAGACTAGATTTTGCCTTATAAAATCTACTCTAAGTGTTTCTTAAGTGTTGATAAACGTTCTGGAATACGGCCCTAAGTATTCTGTAAACGATCACTGCGTTCAGCAACTTTTAGCTATGGCTGGTCACGGATAGGTGACCACTTTGTGGCGTTTACATTTGCTAGCGTTTCCGTGCTTCGGAAGGCACGTTAAGCCATTGGTCCCGGTTGCCAGTAACATGGCAGTCGTTAAGTCAAGTTCTTATGGGCGGCGTGAAAAATTTCAACAGCAGGTCGCCACAACCTGCGTCTATCTATTTCAACACGGCTATGGGCTCACCACCTATTACGTGGGGCAGGAATTTACAGGGTTAAAAGTGGGCATTTAATATGCCTCTGCCACCCTTTCGGGGATAAGGCGTGATAGACAAACTCTTTACCTTTATATATTAGTATAAATGTAATAATGGAATGGGAATAGGTTATAAGGCGCCAGCTGTTGAGGCGCAATTGGTCCAATTGTGATTCAGTCATTTCATTTAATGGAATATGTTTTGAACAAATATATTAATTGTTACGATTACGTGGGTAGATCAGATTGGTAGCTTTTTTTGGACCGAATGTGAATAGGACCAATCGCGTCTAAAAGACCCCAGCTTCTAATATCTTCTTTTTCCTGATCTGTGTTTGTTTGTGTATCTTTCTTGGTACTTCATAACTCCAGCTTGGCTATTCAGAGGCCATTTCGATACCTTTTAGTAGGTACACATATTCCGTTTTGACAGATAATGGTGCTAATTCTGTTGTTGAGATCACTAAACTAAATTTCTCTAAAATATTCTAATTTTTGTTAAGAGATGGCCAAATGCTATTCTGTTATTAAGTCGAACCAAATTGGTGATATCATAAATAGCACTTAATTTGTATCTGATGTCACTAAAATTCATTTTATGTGATAATATTGAACAGGACGTGAAAAATGTACATAGACAGTCGAATGTAAATACATGCCGACTAACTTGGTGATTAAACTGCCTATGTACATTTTAACGTTACAATGTTTTAAAAGTTTTCACGGATCAAACGGTTACTAAAATTAATAAACGTCCCATTAAACAAATTTAGTCTTTTCACTAACTTTTCTTTTAAAAAAAAAAAAAAACTTTTCTTTTGTATCTGACAACACTAAAATTCATTATATGTGATACAATTCAACAAAAAGTGAAAAATGTACACAGACAGTTCAATGACTAAGTTAGTCAGCATGTAAATACATGTTTTGTTGAATTTTATCACATAAAAGGCATTTTAATGATGTCAGATACAAATTTAGTGCTGTTTATAATATCACCAAGTTTAGTTCAACGTAATAACAGAATAGCATTTGGCAATCTCTTAATAAAAATAAGCAAATTTTAGAGAAATTTAGATTAGTGGTTTCAACAACAGAATTAGCACCAATGTATTCATATATCGTACAGAATCGTCCGATTTATGTTAAATCCCAAGGGAAATCCATTCGTATAAGCGACATGAATTAAAACACTAGTACCTACAAAAAACCATTTAATTGTTATCTAACGTTTACCCTTAACCGATATAGACTTGTTTATAAATCAGGGGACCACCAATCACCGGGAGATGACCGGTGTCATTTGTGACCCTAAAATGCCGATCCGGTTGAAGGGACAGGTCTACAAAACCATTATTAGACCTGTCCTTTTACATGGCAGTGAGACGTGGCCGATATTGGAGCGACACAAGCAGGAGCTGCGTGTCACGGAAATGAAGATGCTGCGGTGGATGTGTGGAGTCACGCGGGTGGACCGCGTGAGGAACTCTCGCATCCGCGGCAGCCTTCACGTCCGTGACATTGCAGACAAGTTGCAAGAGTGTCGCCTTCGTTGGTATGGTCACGTCTTGCGGCAACCGCCGGGCTACGTAGGTAACAAATGTCTGGCCATGTCAGCCCCGCCGGGTCCCGGTAAGAGGGGAAGACCCAAGAAGTGCTGGCTTGACGTCGTAAGTGATGACATGCGTGCCAATGGTCTCACCACAGCGGATGCCGACGACCGTGCGAAGTGGAGGAGAAAATGTAGGAAAGCGGACCCCGGGCGTCGCGAGACGCAACTGGGACAGACGCTCGGATGATGATGACTTGTTTATAAATCACTCCTTATCCCTGAAGGGGTAGCAGGGGTAGCATTATGCGCCCACTTTTTACCGTGTGTATTCCTGTCCTACGTAATAGGTAGTGAGCCCATTGTCGAGTTGAAATAGACAGACGCAGGTTGTAGCTACCTGCTGTCTAAATTTATCAAGCCGCCAACTTGGCTTAATAACTGCCATTTTACTGGCAACCGGGAACCACGGCTTAACGTGTCGTCCGAAGCACGGAAACGCTCGCAAATGTAAATGCCACAATGGTCACCCATCCGTGACTAGCCATAGCGAATGTTGCTTAACGCAGTGATCGGTTACAGAACACTGAGTCAGCGGGACCACAAGCGCTTCTTCACTAATGACCAGTTTTTTTTTATCGCCAGTAATGATATTAATTTTCGTTTACATAATTAAAATTAAAATCTTAATTTTTTTAAAACAGAAGTTGTTTATTACATTATATTTATTATTTATCTATTTGTATACTTATGTGTGTTGACTTAGAGCGACTTAATCCCATGAATTTTCATCTTTTTTCAAAAAAACATGTTCTATCTAAACTTTGCAACCCCTTTTCATAACCTTGGAGGTTGAATTTTCAAAAATCTTTGGTGCAAACCTACGTCACTTAAGAAAAGAATGTGCTAAATTTTACCTAAGGTGACCCAGCGGTTTCAGCTGTGCGTTGAACAATCAGTCACTTAGTTTCTGCTTTTATATGTATATAGATATCTTAACCGTTATCATTACAACTACTGATAACGTATTGTTTACAAAATAAACAAAACTTCTACTGAATGAATGGAAGACACCGACCCACTAACTCGTTACTAAACCGATTATCGTACATTCTGGCGTATCGCCAACACTCGTAAAAGATGCCCGAAAATTGGCACTTGACCAAAACGATGACATGGCTTGTTGCTCAGTCTGTAGGCTGTGCTCGAACTATAACAGTGCCTTGTATTTAAAAAAAATAAGGGCTAGCCTGTACAAACAATGGTTTCCCGCGCAAATTTACGATAAATATGGACAATGGTAACAATATAGTTCTCGATACGTGTGTGTGTGTGTGTGCATGTTATTTTCACATAACAATTGTGTTTGATAGGTAGGAGTAACATTAGTCTGATGTAAACTGCGTAGTTTGGTGTTTTATGGAGTTTCTGTAAAGTTCAATGTCGATTATATAATAATAATAATAATGTTGTTATGATGTGCCGTGACTTTGCGTAAATGTGATTCTTTTTCACATCTCTTAAACTTCGGTAAGGTAAGCAAAGACCTAAGGTTTTTGCGAGTTTTCTGTGATCTTAGATTTTTAGATACATACGAAGTCGATTCCAATCAAAAATAAACAATCATTTCATAAACAAGATTTCTTTTTATCTGTCAAAAAAAAAACTAAGATTCATCTATTCCAGGTTTTGTTTGTAGTCCAGTCATTGCGTCGGAAAAATCGTGTTAGAAATGCAAATGAACCGAGAAAGCCAAATTTTGGATATTAGGTGGGGGGAGTGGCTTAAGTTCAAATTGTCGACCAAAATAACCTGATGGGTTTTCCGCCATCTTGAAAAAGTTAAATTCATTTTTTCATAACTCGGTTCCCCGTTGAAATACGAAAAAAATGTGTTTTTTTTTTTAATTTTTTTTTTTTTACAATTTTGTAATTTTTTTTTGTCATGATTGCGGAAAACCTATTTTATTTTGTTATTTTGTTATTTTGGTCGACAATTTGAACTTAAGCTTTTCTAGCCCCCCCGGTAATATCCAAAATTTGGCTTTCTCGGTTCATTTGCATTTCCAAATGTATATAATGACTGGACTATAGCGTTTGTCATTAAAACGCTAAAATAGAGTCATTATATTTTTGGGCAAATTGTTGGTAGTAATAGTTCGTCATTTTTGCCGTCAGTTTGGCATCGCATCGCTAATTTCTTGTTGGCACATATACCAATATAACATTGTTAACGTTCCATCATCCATAGGGGTTATAGTGTCCGTAGTTTTATTGCTGCATAACAATTAGACAACGTCTCTCTCAAGATCAGACTTATATCTGTGTGCCAAATTTCGGCCAAATAAAACCTTTAGTAGAGCACAAGGAGTATTTATCTTGTCCAAACTGGTGATGCTGTCCATCTCAACACGGCAATATGTAAAAATAAATTGAAATGCAATTAGTATGCTAACTATATTCTTAATTTAAATTGGAAAAGCACCGTCACCTTAAGACGGAAAGAGGTGGAATTAATTCGACATTTTCGAGTAGGTCTCGATGGTGTAGTTAGTCTGGTGCGTTAAAACAGAAGACGGTGGTTCGAGTTCAACACGAGACTGAAAATTCTTATCACTAAAAATTTAGATACACCACCTGTTACCACACTTGATAAAAATGCATACGGTGAAATATAAATAAATAGTATGCATCAGTCTACCTCTTGAAGGATAATGGCGTGACAATATGTATCCTCGTAACGTTCCGCAACACTGTTTACCACACAGGCCTAAGATAAACGAATTTGACAGCGATGTTATTATTCTCCAGCCAGGTGGTCAAGCCAGTTCATTAAGAAGACCTTACGTTTGCCAAGTTGCACACTCCATAACTTGTCTGCTCTATTGACCATTGGTTCTTCGATAGACAAACCAGTTTATTTCCTCTGAGTATGTTTACTCTGCGAACTATCGGTTAGCGTGCTTACTCTTTGAACTACATCATATATAACCTCTTTCCTGAGTTCTTTCTCAAAGAAATCTGAAAGGATAGGGTGGAGTTAAATTGGAAGAGCCGTTTAAGAGCGCTCACTGTTGCAAATTCTTTAGAATGACTAAAATATTGTTTCAAAGTGTTTTAAAGGGTGATTGAGTCAACATACATCTTTACAGACTTTCACTATTAGGTATATATAATGAAATAAATAATAAATATTGTGGGACATTTTTTATGATTACTATAAGCCAATCTAAAACTTTATTATTCAAGGTATAATGACTAAATGTTATTTCTTATCCTGGTCCACGACCTGATTATGTCTCTAAATAACGCTCTCATCTAAGGAACGGCTGTCCTATTGCTGGCCATAGCCAGGTATGGGACAGCCTTTCCTTTTGTCATAACAAATGACCCTGCTATCATTTTGATGTGCAAACTAAAATTAATGCATCTCCAAACCAAAAGTCTAGTCTGACATTTCCGCCTTAGATCTTTTAGGTACATAAAAAAAGAGGCAATAAAAGACGGGTCATTGACTTTAAAATGGCATTCAAGTAATTATTGAAGCGTGTATCCTTTAACCGGCTTTAGGTATATGAATCATATCGATATTTCCTCGTTGTCTGTGAGCACGTAATCGCGTAGTACTATTGAATGAGTCACAGATACAACCGCAGACGATAATTAATTACGCAGGTACTACAAAATGTTGTTTGTATACAAACATTGTTATGTAATAGATCACTTTTTCTGCCTCAACGGTAAATTATTTAGTTTACCTGCTGACCCGCCCGGCTTCGCCCGTGACATACTTCGAACCCCGTGGCTCCCATTTAATCCCGTCGTTTTATAATTTCACAACAATGTCTGAACATTTTCCCAATTAGTTGCTTACTTCTCCACTCTCCACGCACGGCCCGACCGGTCGAATTATGGTTACACGAAATTAATTTCTTTGCGCATTATTTTGATTTTACTATATTTCGTAAGATATTCATTTAATTTGCAATGTTTAAGTCGATAAAATAATCTTCATGAAATGCTGAAGCCAACTAATGTACTAAAATGATAAGCATTAATAACATATTTGTGTAAATAGCCTTCAAATTACCGCTTAATAATTGCTAGTTTTTTAAAAGTATTAAAATGGTTATAGTATGTTAATCTTAAGAGATAGACATAAACCGTCGCGGACTTTTTTGTAGTCCTATATTAGAAACACAATTCCACCATACATTATTTTGTTTTTAGGGCATTTTATATTTTTCCGACACCCCCGACTAATATCGTTATAATTTAGTCAATGTATACAAAAACTTAACAAATTATAGATAAAAAACTTTCTTATAAATTACTCTACCTATTAAACAAAACCGCATCAAAATCTGTTGCTTACTTTTAAAGGTCTAAGCATACATAGGGACAGACAGCTAGAAACGACTTTGTTGTATAATATGTTGTGATGACCAGTTGTATCTGAAGCCCTAAATTTCTACTTCTGCTAAGGCGTAACATTCCCGATAAGGGCATATATTTGTACGCATTACTCGTGACGAAAAATGACAATAATACAACATGTGGAACAGAGTCTTCTTTGCACATTTCATCATTATCTGTATAGCGAAAGTCACATAAGATTGAAAGGGACAAAAAAATCACTCTCTGCTTTTGCTTTTATTTTACTTATTCGAGGAATGAAAACGCCAGCCTTAAAAAACGCCAATGTTAGGAATAGATGTTGCAGGATTAGGTATTTTTTTAGATACGTATATTAGGCCAAAAGGTAGCTTGTGGGTAAAGTAAAATGTGGCTGACACATAAAATCGGAAAAGAATTGTCAAGGAAGCGTATTTAGTAAACAGTCCGTTAGTCAGCAGGTGCACCAAAAGCAGGGTTTGTCCCTTCTTGGTGGGACTTCTTACACCTCTTTCCAAAGTTCGATACGTATTATATATCGCTGGGATTACTTCTTGCTGACTGTTGGCCCGAGCATAATTTTTGTATTGTACGCACTAAAATCGAAACGGATTCTGTTGTGTTTGTAGCAATCAGTCACGGTTAACAAATTGCTTGCTACTAGTATTTGTAAACATGATACGCTGGTAGCGTGATATAGTTCGATAAGGCATATGTTCAATTACAATACTATATTTACTATTTTACGTCCATAACAAGCATAAATTGTTAAATAAGTAGGCTTGATAAATTATTTTTTATCAAGTAAATAAATTCTTAAAGCAATGTGCTAACTTTATCACAATTTTTTAATAATCATCTACATTCTTATTGGTCATTTCGGTAATCATTTTTAATAATCATACTCTTAAATGACGTTTAAGATATGGTGGAGAGTTTCAATTTGATTTGATACGGTTCGGGTAGTTCAGTGGCTACAATATTGACCTGGTTAAGTAAAGGTCACGGGGTCTCGAATAGAATTGTCTTTTTCCACTTTATTAAAAAAATTGCAAGTAAATAAAATCTACAAGATACTGGGCACTGTACGAAGTGGTGGGAAGTGGGGGGACAATTCTAAACGGATTTTGGGTATGGGCGGAAGGCAAAACTAGTGCAATTACAGGCAATTAGAAAAGAGTGTCCAAGAATTTTATTGCCAGATTCTTTCTCCGGCTCTACTTATTGCTTTGTGAATGTGGCAGTAAATGTAAATTAATTTATAAGCAATAATTTTGACGTTCATAAGTTACTTTGTGACCTACAAGAATAAAGATATTTTCATTTTCGATAATTTCTTTACAAGTATAGCTGAAAGTCGAAAGAGCGCAGTAGTTGTATAGTTATCTGAGTTGTCTACCATTGTTTAGATAGTATTTGTGGTGTTTATTTACAGAAGTAGTGGAGAATGGTCCTGTGTCGTCAACTCCCGTGCATACGGCAACGCATTTACCACCTGCGCCAACGCAACCACCTCCTGTAAGTTGCCTACCTACATTTTAATTAGGCTTTAGACCTCTATATGATGTATGAAACCCGGACCTCCAGGGCCCAAGGCCAGGTCAACGGTCCCAACACGAAAAAAATACTAAAATACTGTCAAATCTGTAAAAACTTTATTACTAACGGAAAATCCGTTATTATGTATTCTAGATATCAAAAAGTACGTCAGTTCCTCTCGGGTCGTCAACGAGTGCGAGCGAGACGGCGCCATCGCCGCTCACCGTCAACGGGCCCAGTCAGCAGGCTCACCATACGCCGCAGCATGTCGCGAATAAGTAAGTGAAATCTTTTTCCTCGTACCAACGTCCAACTTGACATTGAATTATTACTAGAGTAGATGTACTGACTGGTTATTATATTAAGTCTTCTGTTTTGTTATAAGTGTAGGTGTTTCATTGAGTCCGTGTTAATGAATTACGTGCACGTGTATTCCAGCGGTCGAGTCAGCGAATCGTCAAGTACGGCGACGTTAAGCGCGAGCAGCGGCGGCCTGGCGGGGACGCCCGCCGCGGGCACCGCGTCTCTGAAGAGTATGGCGCAGGAGGCCGTCCAGCGGGCGGGGCTCGACGCGCTACACCCACAGGTACGTCCCAGGGGCACCGCGTCTCTGAAGAGTATGGCGCAGGAGGCCGTCCAGCGGGCGGGGCTCGACACGCTACACCCACAGGTACGTCCCAGGGGCACCGCGTCTCTGAAGAGTATGGCGCAGGAGGCCGTCCAGCGGGCGGGGCTCGACACGCTACACCCACAGGTACGTCCCAGGGGCACCGCGTCTCTGAAGAGTATGGCGCAGGAGGCCGTCCAGCGGGCGGGGCTCGACGCGCTACACCCACAGGTACGTCCCAGGGGCACCGCGTCTCTGAAGAGTATGGCGCAGGAGGCCGTCCAGCGGGCGGGGCTCGACACGCTACACCCACAGGTACGTCCCAGGGGCACCGCGTCTCTGAAGAGTATGGCGCAGGAGGCCGTCCAGCGGGCGGGGCTCGACACGCTACACCCACAGGTACGTCCCAGGGGCACCGCGTCTCTGAAGAGTATGGCGCAGGAGGCCGTCCAGCGGGCGGGGCTCGACGCGCTACACCCACAGGTACGTCCCAGGGGCACCGCGTCTCTGAAGAGTATGGCGCAGGAGGCCGTCCAGCGGGCGGGGCTCGACACGCTACACCCACAGGTACGTCCCAGGGGCACCGCGTCTCTGAAGAGTATGGCGCAGGAGGCCGTCCAGCGGGCGGGGCTCGACACGCTACACCCACAGGTACGTCCCAGGGGCACCGCGTCTCTGAAGAGTATGGCGCAGGAGGCCGTCCAGCGGGCGGGGCTCGACACGCTACACCCACAGGTACGTCCCAGGGGCACCGCGTCTCTGAAGAGTATGGCGCAGGAGGCCGTCCAGCGGGCGGGGCTCGACGCGCTACACCCACAGGTACGTCCCAGGGGCACCGCGTCTCTGAAGAGTATGGCGCAGGAGGCCGTCCAGCGGGCGGGGCTCGACACGCTACACCCACAGGTACGTCCCAGGGGCACCGCGTCTCTGAAGAGTATGGCGCAGGAGGCCGTCCAGCGGGCGGGGCTCGACACGCTACACCCACAGGTACGTCCCAGGGGCACCGCGTCTCTGAAGAGTATGGCGCAGGAGGCCGTCCAGCGGGCGGGGCTCGACACGCTACACCCACAGGTACGTCCCAGGGGCACCGCGTCTCTGAAGAGTATGGCGCAGGAGGCCGTCCAGCGGGCGGGGCTCGACACGCTACACCCACAGGTACGTCCCAGGGGCACCGCGTCTCTGAAGAGTATGGCGCAGGAGGCCGTCCAGCGGGCGGGGCTCGACACGCTACACCCACAGGTACGTCCCAGGGGCACCGCGTCTCTGAAGAGTATGGCGCAGGAGGCCGTCCAGCGGGCGGGGCTCGACGCGCTACACCCACAGGTACGTCCCAGGGGCACCGCGTCTCTGAAGAGTATGGCGCAGGAGGCCGTCCAGCGGGCGGGGCTCGACACGCTACACCCACAGGTACGTCCCAGGGGCACCGCGTCTCTGAAGAGTATGGCGCAGGAGGCCGTCCAGCGGGCGGGGCTCGACACGCTACACCCACAGGTACGTCCCAGGGGCACCGCGTCTCTGAAGAGTATGGCGCAGGAGGCCGTCCAGCGGGCGGGGCTCGACACGCTACACCCACAGGTACGTCCCAGGGGCACCGCGTCTCTGAAGAGTATGGCGCAGGAGGCCGTCCAGCGGGCGGGGCTCGACGCGCTACACCCACAGGTACGTCCCAGGGGCACCGCGTCTCTGAAGAGTATGGCGCAGGAGGCCGTCCAGCGGGCGGGGCTCGACACGCTACACCCACAGGTACGTCCCAGGGGCACCGCGTCTCTGAAGAGTATGGCGCAGGAGGCCGTCCAGCGGGCGGGGCTCGACGCGCTACACCCACAGGTACGTCCCAGGGGCACCGCGTCTCTGAAGAGTATGGCGCAGGAGGCCGTCCAGCGGGCGGGGCTCGACACGCTACACCCACAGGTACGTCCCAGGGGCACCGCGTCTCTGAAGAGTATGGCGCAGGAGGCCGTCCAGCGGGCGGGGCTCGACACGCTACACCCACAGGTACGTCCCAGGGGCACCGCGTCTCTGAAGAGTATGGCGCAGGAGGCCGTCCAGCGGGCGGGGCTCGACGCGCTACACCCACAGGTACGTCCCAGGGGCACCGCGTCTCTGAAGAGTATGGCGCAGGAGGCCGTCCAGCGGGCGGGGCTCGACACGCTACACCCACAGGTACGTCCCAGGGGCACCGCGTCTCTGAAGAGTATGGCGCAGGAGGCCGTCCAGCCTCATTTCATCCGGATTTCTTTTGCGATCAAATGTAGAGTAAAAAAGTTTCTTCCAAACAAGTGTACTTCATCCTGGAAGTATGCAGTCAGTAAGATGTGGTCATGCGCGAGTCTAATCTATATAAAAAATACATCTGCCTTGTGTGATATTAATTGGGTTCTCGATCACAATCCTCAACGGATTTACGCCTACTTAAAGCCAAATAAGTCCCCAGTAAAATACAGCAATAAATAACATGAAAAGTAAAACAACATTTTTGTCTGTTCCAGAACGTAAGACGAGGGGCAGCTTTAGCGCAAGCGCACATTCCTCCATTATTAGGCGTTGCGCCATTAGGTCCATTACCACTTAATTCGGTAAGTAGCTACAATTACACTGTCTGCCATTTTTTATATAGACGGCACAGAGAAACTACCTTCTTTCCACTATTATAAAGATGCTGTATTTGTTATCGATGTTAAACTCTCTTAATATAGTTTTTTTATCTATCACGCCTTATCCCCGAAGGGGTGGCAGAGGCATATAATATGCCCACTTGTGTATTCGTGTCCCACGTAAAAGGTGGTGAGCCCATTGCCGTGTTGAAATATCAGACGCAGGTCATGGCTACCTGCTGTTGGAATTTTTCAAGCCGCCCATAAGGCCTTCAACTTGACTTAACGACTACTATGTTACTGACAACCGAGAACAACCACTTAACGTGCCTTCCGAAGCATGGAAACGCTCGCAAATGTAAATGGCACAAAGTTGTCACCCATCCGTGACCAGCTACAGCGAAAGTTGTTTTAACGCAGTGATCGTTTACAGAACACATTCCGCGATATGTATATATACATGATAATTAATATATTCCCAGTTGGTTGACTGCTATTAGCAACTTCGTTTTATTTTTGATTTTCGGCATTGTTGGGAAAGTCTGACTGGATCACTACTGACCTATAAACATGGACTGGGCATAATTTTCACCATTTAAGCTCTTACCGCAGTGTAAACGACCATGAGGTGAATTTTATTTATTCTTTGATGACCGTTTTGTCCTAGTGACATCCGTAGTGTTGTCATGGAGGAAGTGATTACATATGATCGTATAAGTGAACATTGATGGTGATAACTTGGTGGTGTCACGAGGAAAGAACTTTGATAGCAACTGCCACTAATACGCATACTTTTAAAAAGGAAAATGTTCCCAGTAATATTCCAAATACACATTTTTTTTATACCACTGAGGTGGCAGAAAAGCGTACGGCCCACCTGATGGAAAGTGGTCACCGTAGCCTATGGACGTTTGCAACACCAGAGGTGCAGAACTCGCGCTGCCGACCCTTTTTAAACCTTCTAAGACCCCTTTTGAAGAACCCCATACTGTAGACGTTCGGAAAAACCCAGGCAGGGAGTTCATTCCACAATTTTACCAGTTATATTCTGCCCCACCTATTAGGTGGTAGCGGTAAGCAGTATTGCCATTCTGAAACGTCTAAAAAAGTAAAAAAAAATGTCAGTAACATCACACGTATCAGTCAGATTGTAGTATAGAATCGAAAGCTGAATAACCATTGTCTGATAAACTGTTTACTAAAAAACACCCTTCGTCCTTAGACGGTTCTACAAATTATTGTTCTCTTATAGACTATTAAATGAAACAAGGGTGTTTTCGGCAAACAGTTATTCGGTGAACTGTAATATGGCAAACCGAGGACGGGCGGAAGGGTGTTTTCGACAAACCGTTCATTGGCGAACGATAAAATGTAGAACCGACGACGGACGAAGGGTGTTTTTAGTAAAGTTATTCGGACAAGGGTAATTCGGCATTCGATTCTACATTCGTCAGATTGTGTCTATAGTGCATACAAATCTGACGTGAACTTGTATGTTGTGTACAGGAGCACCAGGTACAATTCCAGATGTTGGAGTCCTCCTTCTATCACATGCCTCACCCGTCTGACTCGGAGAGAACGAGAGTCTACCTACCTAGAAATATATGCCAGACGCCTATTTATTACAATCAGGTTAGTGAACACACTATTATTTACTTTTTTTAAGTATATTTTTATTATAATGTAGGCCCACCTGATGGAAAGTGGTCACCGTAGCCGATGGACGTTTGCAACACCAGGGGGACAAGTCTGCTATTTCAATCGTGTCGAAATAGAATCGAAATCTCTCTCAATATAAAGCCACCGGTACAATTTTGAGTTCTTCGTTGTCTAGTGTTACAATCGTACTGCAATAGTCTTCTATCGGTCGGCCGATAGAATTCTACTAACACGTACCGCGCCAGTGGCCGCTAGTCAGTGACATTTTTGATAGTCTACTAACATGTTGACAGCTTTTGGACCTAATATTGTTTATAATAACGTTAAGTTTTCGATCTTATTGTTTTGGAATATTGTCACATTACAAATTTTCAAATTAAAGTTCGTGACCGTCTTTCACGTAGATTTATATAACTAAGGTGGCAGACAAGCATACGGCCCACTAAATCGAAAGTGGTGGAAATAAAAAACATAATATTCTCAAAAAAGTAATTTTTATTTTAAGATTTTTGGCTTGCTTTCTAGACCTTTGAGCCACGTCTTTTTATTTAAATTTAAAAATAAATAAATAAATATCCATCACGCCTTATCCCCGAAGGGGTGGCAGAGGCATATTATATGCCCACTTTTCACCGTGTGGATTCCTGTCCCACGTAATAGGTGGTGAGCCCATTGCCGTGTTGAAATAGACAGACGCAGGCTGTGGCTACCTGCTGTTGAAATTTTTTAAGCCGCCTATAAGGCCTTCAACTAGGCTTAACGACTGCCATTTTACTGGCAACCGAGACCAACGGCTTAACGTGCCTTCCGAAGCACGGAAACGCTCGCAAATGTAAATGCCACAAAGTGGTCACCCATCCGACGACCAGCCATAGTGAAAGTTGCGTACCTCAGTGATCGTTTGCCGAACACTGAGACCGCGGGGCTTTAAATTTACACTTCACTATACACTATACTCACTTCACTATACACTTTTAATATTTAATGTTTTATTAAATTCTTCCAATCGTATTTTTATTAAAATCATATAAATGTTTGTAGCACTTTACATTTATTAATAATTCATTTAAGCGGCGGGAGGAATCATTTGCCATAATTTCATTGATTTCACTAGCAAGTATCAGTCTTTGCATACAGTGTGTTTGGCAGAAGAAAAAAGTGTGTTCAAAATCCGCTTGTGGATTCCCAACATCAAATAATTATATGAAAGGTCGGTGTTGCCATTTTCCAGGTGCTATTACCCCACTCAGACTCCGTAGAGTTCTTCCAGCGGTTGTCGACGGAAACGCTGTTCTTCGTATTTTACTATATGGAGGGGACGAAGGCTCAATACCTGGCCGCCAAGGCGCTGAAGAAACAGAGCTGGAGGTTCCACACCAAGTACATGATGTGGTTCCAGCGGCACGAGGAGCCTAAGGTTATCAATGAAGAATATGAACAGGTAACTGACATATTTCTTGAACAAAACTGTCAAAAAGTTCATTGTAGAGGGCGCCAAATGTTCGTTACAAAGCAACTGTCAATCTTCATACTCTGGGTTTGGCTGGGTCTGGGTGTTATTTATCTATAACTAGTTGACGCCCACGGCTTCGCCCGCGTAGAGAAGTTTTCCGTTTCCGTTTCCCAAAGGAACTTGTTATCGGGATAAAAAGTAGTCTATGTCCGTCTTCTGGCTCTAAGCTACCTCCCCACCAATATTCAGCCAAATCGGTACAGCCGTTGTTGAGCTATAAATAGTGTAACTAACACGACTTTCTTGTGTGTATTTAGAAATATATAAGTATGTTTTAGGCTCTGCTTAGTTTGGAATCAGATGGCGTTGTGTGACTTGTCCCAACGATATTTATTATTATTATTTATATATTATACTAGTTGACGCCCGCGGCTTCGCCCGCGTAGAGAAGTTTTTCCGTTCCCATTTCCCACAGGAACTTGTTCCCGGGATAAAAAGTAGCCTATGTGTTATTCTGATGTATAAGCTATATTATTGTAAAGTTTCATTTAAATCTATCCAGTAGTTTTTACGTGAAAGAGTAACAAACATCCACACAAACTTTCGCATTTATAATATTACTAGTTAACGTCCGCGGCTTCGCCCGCGTAAAGACGTTTTCCCGTTCACGTTTCCCACAGGGACTTGTACCCGGGATAAAAAGTAGCCTATGTCCGTCTCCTGGCTCTAAGCTACCTCTCCACCAATTTTCAGCCAAATTGGTTCAGTGGTTTAGGCGTGAAAGCGTAACAGACAGACAGACAGAGTTACTTTCGCATTTATAATATTAGTAGGGATTATGATTTATTATATTTGGTTAGATATTAGCGTTTTTAATTATTTATTAAAGAATGTGTCGCTGTGTGGTTTTTAAATGTGACTTAATTTCTTTTTTTAAATTCCTTATTAAAAATCCAATTCCAAATACAAGTACTATCGTATCAGATAGGGAAAGAATGCTTAGCACCAGAGTGATTTCGTCTCCATTCTCCCGCAGAACATTTAATTTTCTATTTTAGGAAATCAAAATTGTCACAAAAAATGCAGTCGTTAGGCCTGGTTAAAGGTCTTATAGGCGGCTTGAAAAATGTCAACAGCAGGTTGCCACAGCCTGCCTCCATTTCAACACGGCAATGTGCTTCACCACCTGTTAAGTGGTACAAAAATACATACGGCGTACAGTATGCCTCTGCCTACCCCTTCTGGGATAAATATGTGACAGTATGTATTTATGTAAAATTGTCACAAACCGTCGCACAAGTCGAAAAGTAGAGTGCGGTTGCGCAGCAGGGTGAGTGCGACTAATCCGCGATGAGGTGCGTGAGGTTGGCTAGAATCCCGAACATACGAAATTGAACGCCGTCATCTAGCAACAATTATTTTGTTTTGTATTTAAAATGTAAATGATAATTGTCACAAAGCGTTGCACAACTCACCGCAGGGTGAGTGCTGTCGCGCAGCAGGGTGAGTGCGACTAATCCGCGGTAACGTGCGTGAGGTGGTTGGCTAGAATTCCGAACATACGAAATGGAACGTTGTCATTTAACAACAAATATTTTGCTTTGTATTTAAAATGTAAATGATAATTGTCACAAAGCGTTGCACAACTCACCGCAGGGTGAGTGCGGTCGCGCAGCAGGGTGAATTCGACGAACCCGCAGTGAGTCACGCACAAGAGAAGTGGGCTTGCATCCGGTGAATTCAAAATCGAATATGTCGTCTAACCGCAAATATAATTTGTTTTTAAAATGTAATTCATAATAATCGCAAAGGGTCGCACAACTCGTGTAGTCAGTCACAGCGCGGTGAGTACGGTTGTGCAGCAAGGTGACTGCGACAAACGGCGTCTAACCGCAAATAATTGTTTACAGGGCACATATATCTACTTCGATTACGAGAAATGGGGCCAACGGAAGAAGGAGGGCTTCACGTTCGAGTATAAGTACTTAGAGGACCGGGACTTGAACTGAGACGGGCCAGTGTACAGTAGAGACGATACCCACTGCACTCCTGGACGCTGGAGTCCCACGGCTTGTATTACGACCAAAAGTTGCGCAAACCTGATCTGAGTATTCCAGTATGTTGTATGATTGATTCCGTTGGACGATAACGAATGATGTGTTTTAGTACTTTTTTTTTATGTGTGATGAGTGTTTATGGACAGACAAGACTTTAAACTTTTGCTCGTAATACGAGTGCGTGGTCGGATCTCTCGACGGCGGACCTCAAGTGAAATTAAAATGCGATAGTTGGATGAATTTCTGGCAGTTTTTGTATAATGGCATGATTTGTGATACATGATGAACAGTAGGGCGACGAAGCCCAAGTGTTTGTTAAATTACTGTACACAAGAGCGAACAAGCGAAAGATTATGTGATGCAATACGATTAGTTTCAGCCATAAGTCGGTTGTTAGTAGCGAAACAATGTGATAATTGATATAGGGCACCCGGGACGCGCTCGGACCAGACACTGTGTCGTGGCGATTAACGTTTTTACCTTTCATTTGTATACAGCGATAGAATTAGTGAATAGCTTGATCATAAAATAGTTGTGACCACGACACTGCGAGTGATATACCAGATTAATGCATGTAAATTATAATATTAACAAACATTGTAATATGTCTTTGAATGCCTTATATTAGTGTCAAAAGCTCCTGTAACCAAGGAGCTGTCGAGTCCATTTTTGTGAACGAACGCATATGACGTTCGGACGGCTAGTCGATTCCGAGGACGTCCCGGGCTTTTTTGTTTTTAACTTGTGTATAGACATTGGAATAGTTTGAAAATTATTTTAAGTTCAAATTCGCGCGCATCACGTTCGCACCGCTTGTGATCTTAATATTTTTTTGTAGACTGACTAGTTTCCCTATGAGTGTGATCGGCCCTAGCGCAAGTCGCGTGAACGTGGTGCGAACGTGTCAGATACCTAAATGTAACTACACATAAGGACCTCCAGTGTGATTCAATAGCTCGCTGTGTAATACACTTTTTCACCTCGGCATTGATGTATATTTTAGTTAGTGCATTTAAATTTGAACAAAAATTATGTAAGAGCATGCGTGTCACACTGCCAATGTAATATATTATCGGATAGTCTATTCTGTATACACATGTACACGTGTATGTACGTGTATATGTGTATACACACATATATAAATTGTACTTATTTATCGTTTGTGATATATATAGCGTGACCCGACGAGGTGAAAGAGTAAATTATCGATTGTATCCGAACGCAACAGTTCTACTGCCAGATGGTGACGCCTTCATCGTACAATGATCGATATAACACCAAAACATGTTTTCCATTGTTTGACAGACCATAGTGTAATTTTGTATTTAAAATGTAAATCATAAATAGTTACAAAGCCTCGGGCCGCGCGGTGAGTGCGGCGGTGAGTGGAGAAGCGGTGAGTGCGGTGGGCCGCGGTGAGTCGCGGAGAGAGAGAGAGGACAGATCTCGTCGACAACGTGCGTCATGTTGATAGTTTTCACTTTTGTAAAAAGTCTATCGTGAGAGCGGATGAGATGTGGTAAATAATTTAAAAAATTATCTGTACAGTTCTATTTGTATAGAAATAATAAATAACGATTAAAAAAATTAAAACAAACGTTGTGATTTCTTCCTAAACGCTTAGTTGTAAGTGCGTCGGTTTGTATGTGTGCGTCGATCTATGGGCGACGCGCGGGTTATCGCATTTCTTTTTTTTATAGATAGAAATGACTGTTTACTTTTAGAATAAACTGTAAGAAAGCGTTGAACGATTTTGAGGATTGCACAGAGTCCCAACATACATACATATTATCACGCCTGTCTTCCATCGGGGTAGGCAGAGACACTTCGTTCTGCGTAGATGTTAAAAATTTGGAAGTGTAAGTAAGAGAAAGTTTTTATTGCCAAAAAACCACAAGCTATACAACAATAAAAATACTAAAAATAAAAAGAAAAAAAATCCCAAACAATAAACAAACCAAACAGCCATAATATGCATAAAAATTAAAAGAAAAGGAATCAATTGGCTGAATGTATAGTGACCCCAAGCCCACCGATTGGCTTTATGCACAAAAAGCTAATTATTATAAAACAAAAAACATGGCGGACGGTCATGACGCAGTTTTTGTGAACGTGGTTTCATCGACGTGTAAATAACCAATAAATTGCTGACGTAGTTTGCTCATCACAATCTTTATCAGATTTCCCACAATATTTATTGGAAGCTCAACCATAGCTTGTGTTTTGCAATACGGTTCGACACTCAGCATACTCTGTAAATGGACGGCTCCCATTACAGCACTGATATTCTGTGTCGACCTTAAAATAATTGTCATTTGACGTAAGTATTAGACTTAAGGCCATAGTTTGTATAAGCTCCAAACCGCTGGACAAAATTTGGTGTGGTAGCTGACACTCTGGATCAGCACAGGCTACTTTTTATCCCGAGAACAGGTTCCTGTGGGGAAACTCCTACGGGAAAACTTCATCATAAAAGAGAAATGTGTATCACACTAACGGCTGGACCATTTCAACACGGCAATGAGCTCACCACCTGTTACGTGGGACAAAAATGCATACGGTGAAATGTGGGCATTTAATATGCCTCTGCCTACCCCTTCGGGAATAAAGGCGTGTCAATATGTATGTATGTACCTATAATGAAATGACAAAGTGAAATTAATGAAGCTACAAAGTTAGGATCGGCACGTTTTCTGTCCCATTGAAAGTAAAGACATGGCTATCAGGGAACCGAAAATACATGATAGCCTTCTCCTGGGGTACTCCATTCGGTGTACTTGTAAAGTAATTTGGAGAAATGTTAGTATTTTAATGGCCGCAAAGTAAATTTGGACATTTACATAATAGCAATTTTACAGGAAGTCTTCTTTAGTAGGTAATAGTAACCATTTTAAGAGTAACCAATTGACGTAAAATTTTCCAAGTAGAATCAATATAGATTTTTTTTTTATTGTATATTTTTATATACTTTGGTATCGATGTCAAACGGTGATCCTAGCAATATAGGGAATTTTTTACATAGAAAAACAAGCAAACATTTACGGATCACATCAATATCTTACTGAGATGCCCCGCTGACTCAGTGTTCTGTAAACGATCACTGCGTTAGGCATCATTCGCTATAGGTGGTCCTTGGATGGGTGACCACTAAGTGGAATTTGCGACCGTTTCCGTGCTTCGGAAGGCATGTCAAGCCGTTGGTCCCGGTTGCCAGTAAAAGGCAGTCGTTGGGCCCGGTTGAAGACCTTATGGGCGGCTTGAAAAATTTCAACAGCGGGTATCCACAGCCGGCGCCTGTCCATTTCAACACGGCAATGAACTCACCACCTACGTGGGACAAAAATGCATACGGTGAAATGTGGGCGTATATAGTATGGCTCTGCCTACCTCTTCTGGGATAAAGGCGTGACAATATGTATGTATGTATCAATATTTTTCCAACACGGGATTCGAACTAGAGATCCCATCAACGACCTTCACGCTGCGACACAGAGGTAATCCTACAAAAATGTAAAATATTTGGATGTTTGTTACTCTTTCACGCAAAAACCACTAAATGGATTTTAATGAAACAGGTGTATCGGAATAGAGGTGTTTTTTTATCCCGGCAACAAGTTCCTGTGGGAAATGGAACGGGTACTTTTTTCGACAATTTTTGACAAATTCAATCCCTAATAGACTAATTAGATCTCTAACCCATGTGTTGCTCAGATCTCCGTGGCCGCGCAATCCTCCACGTTTCGTTCGCGTGGCTAATTTTAAACCCTAATATCTTCTTTATTTCTACTTTGACAAATTTTTGGTTTGTTGTATTTCGTTTTGACAAATTTTTGGTAGGGCTCCGTGGCGTAGCAATCGAAACGCACACTAAAATTTCATTACGTGGGGAGGCCGCAGGTATTTACTAGTCAAATATAAAACGCCACATTCTATAAACATTTAATATATTTGTATCTTTCGCTATCGTTTCCGCTTGCCGCCATATTTGTTTTTCCCTTTACCACCCTTGCCCCCCTTAATGCGACGCCTCACACCCGCAGCCTCTTCTGTGTCATCTTCTGAGTCTTCTGCGGCGCGCTTCTTGCCTTTAAAATTCTTTTTATCTTCTAATTCTTTCATTTCCTGTTGTAAAATAAATTCATAAATTTTACACGATTCTTATGAATAAAATAGATTTCAGTTGTTTGTTTATTGGAGCGTTTATTTGTAAAAATTGCGGATTTCTAAGCATGCTCGACAATGTACCTACACTAGCGATGTCAAGTCTAGTCCTAAGTTCTGTGCCTTTGCTTCAGAAAAGCAGTAGAACCTTTACTGCAGATTTGGCACTAACACAAAGAACACCACTTCAATGAAACACATCATGACTCTACTAGTGACATAGAAAGCTATGTCACTAGTAGAGTCACTAGTAGAACATTTATGCACATCTTCGAACTTTTTATAGCTAAGAGCTATAAAAAGTTCGAAGATGTGCATAAATGTTCTACTAGTTTTGGATATTATTTTCCAAAACTAGTAGGTAACCGTGCGTCATGTTCGATAATTGGCGCCATACTCCTCGCACTCATAGAGGGATACTATGATGAGCCTTTCCAGAACAAGCGTCACTTTATTGTTATGTCTGGGTGCGTCCACAAGTCGCGGACTGCCGATAAACTTGGCGACACAGGTTAGTATAGTAAAAGCTGTGTTCGCCACATCTCTTTAGTTAAGACTAGTTGACGCCCGCGGCTTCGCCCGCGTAGAGAAGTTTTCCCGTTTCCCACAGGAACTTGTTCCCGGTACAAAAAGCCTATGTCCGTCTCCTGGCTCTAAGCTACCTCCCTACCAATTTTCAGCCAAATCGGTACGGCCGTTGTTGAGTTACAAATAGTGTAACTAACACGACTTTCTTTTATATATATAAGATAGATATGTATGGTGAAGGCAGTGGTTCCCTTACAATGTTGGTGAGTCTCTGCGCCTCGGCCACCCTCTCCTGCAGCACCATGACCTCGCTCTCGTCCGTCTTGTACAGCGGCAACTGCTTGCCGATCAGCTGCTCGATGCGCTGGTACAGCTCCACGTCGTACTGCACAAACCAAATACATACTAATCATGACATGGACAGATACAATGAAAGGTCCTAATCAAGTTCTCCAGGGAGCATGACACTTCACCTGCTAGCTGTTCCCTTTATGAGGTACCCACACTCACACTTCACACTTTCATGCCACACACCTTACGACTCCTTACACTCTTTCTAATCTCCAACACGTATGTTTATCAGTTGTCTTGCTTAATTTGGGCTAGATGACAGTGTGTGAGAATATTACAAAAACTTAACTATCTTCACGCTGTATCCCTGACGGGGTAATCAGAGAGGACAGATCGCCAAGCTTCGCGATCCATGCATACTTCTTTCACTTCTTGCAGATTCATCAATCGCTTCATACACGCACGTCTGGGTATCCGAGTACTTTGACTTGTCCGTTTTTGACCAATCTGCTCACGTGGTCCTCATATGTAAGTCTTGGCCTACCCTGACTCCTTCTACCCTCTACTGTTGCACAATATATATTCATACAAATCATACACGCCGTAATCCCCGAAGGGTTACCCTTCGGGGATTACGGCGTGTATGATTTGTATGTATATAGGCGTATTATACGCCCACATTTCACCGTTAGTATTGTTATCCCACGTAACAACAGGTGGTGAGCCCATTGCCTTGTTGAAATGGAAAAGTGCAGGTTGTTAAATTTTCAAATCGCCTCTATTGTCTTTTAACTTGGCTTAGAAACTGCCATGTTACTGGCAACCGGGACCAATGGCTTACTGTGCCTTCTGAAGGACGGAAACGTTCGTAAATAGAAATACCACAAAGTGGTCACCTATCCGATGACCAGCCGTAGCAAAGGTTGCTTAACGCAGTGATCGTTTACATAACAACTGAGTTAGCGGGACTACGAGTGGTTCATTTTAAGCTTCAATACATTTTAAGGCAAAAAAAACATACGCAGCGCCATCTAGCCCAGAGTAAGCGAATATAAGCTTTTGCTATGAGATCTAGACAACTGATAAACTTACTTAGTCCGCTAGTCAGTAATAATAAAAGTAAGGCCGACTATTATACACGTTGCAAAACTACCAGTATGGAGTAACTGGGTGCAATGAGGGTTGAAAGTGTGTACAATAGATAGAAATAGTATAAACAGGAGAAATGCCATGCGGGAACATTTATGGACATACTCAACGCGTTTATGATTAGTGCGCGTTTGGATTGCTCCGCCACGGAGCCCAATCAAAAAAGCACTCCGTCAAAAATTTGTCGGAACTTGTCAAAACCGAATGCAACAAACCAAAAATTTGTCAAAGTAGAAATAAAGAAGATATTAGGGTTTAAAGTTGACCGCGCGAACGAAACGTGGAGGATTGCGCGGCCACGGAGATCTCAGCAACTACATGGGTTAGAGACATAATTCTTTTTGTCAATAAAAAATTGAATTTGTCAAAAATTGTCGAAAAAATAAGTATAAGCTCTAAAACAATTTTTTTTTTCGAAATATTCGCCTTTGTAGTTATGGCCGCGCAATCCTCCACTCGTTGTTTCTTTAATGTTGATTATTTTTTAAACATCACGATTTCTGATAGTAAAATTAATACCAGAAGAAGGATCTTAATTTGTCGGTCCGTGGCCGCGCAAACGAAACCGCTAACCGCGTAAATATCTCACTACCTATAATTATATAAATAAAAAAATAAAAATATTGTGGGCCACTTTTTCACACAGCGCCATCTAGCCCAAAGTAAGCTAATATTAGCTTGTGTTATGGGATCTAGATAACTGATAAACATACTTAAATATTTATAAAAACATACATATTATAGATAAATAACACCCAGACACAAAATAAACTATCGTGCTCATCCCACAAAGTTTTATCATGGGTGGGAATCAAACTCACGACCTCTTGCGTAGCAGTCGGATGCACTCCCACCGCGCCACAGAGACTGTCGAATTGCTAGGATTTTGGTGTGAACTTCCATTTATTCGGTATATTAACCTCATTAAAATGACGTATTGCTTTACCCTCACAACAGTTTGCAACGTGTGTTAAATCAAAAATAATGATGTCTCATATAATGTTGCAGGTCAACGTCAGTGTGCAGGGTCCGCTAGTATATTCCTAAATACATACATATGATACATGTTCCCGCGTTGCACTTCTCCTGCTCTTACGAGTTTTATGGATAGAGCCCATGTCCCTATAGAGTCCTGACCTGCGACACGAAGGTGATGGACTGTCCGGCGCGTCCGGCCCGGGCCGTCCGACCCACGCGGTGTATGTAGTCCTTGCTGTGCAGCGGGATGTCCAGGTTCACCACCACGTCCACGTGCGGGATGTCCAGCCCTCTGTGGGAAACAAACATTTATTTAAATAGGCCATCAAAAAAAAAGCCTTCCTAAGTTTCTTGCCGGTTCTTCTCAGGTGGGCCGCGTTCCGAACCGGTGGTCGCTTTAAATATTTTAAATAGTGTATGACATTTTGTAAGCGCCGTTAAAACGGTCTATGCAAAATAAAGATATTTTTCTTTTTTTTTACAACATCTATTTTGGGATTATGGCGGGAACGGCGGGAGAACGGTCTGCCACTGCACACAAAACTATACTGGCGGCACGCTATGATGGCAGTTTTGACATATTATAATAGTGATGATATTTTACTTGATTATAAGTTTTTTAACTGTTTTCTAACGTAGTATAAATACCCTCTAATGTGGTCGACTATTCACATATTTCCACAAATAAAATGTAATTAAAATTAATACGAAACTTCATGAAAGGACAAACGTCAAAACGGCCATCATAGCGTGCCGCTAGTATAGTGTGTTTTCAAGTGTTTTTTTTTGTAAAAATGGTGGATACTTAGACAGAAAAGCTTCAACAACGTGCACAAGTTGTGAAAATGGAACGCTTTTTTTTCGTTACTTTCCAAACCTACATTATGTAGCTTCAGTAAAGTTGTCGCTGCTTTATTGGAGTAGAACTTTGAACAAAATGCATTATGGTGTTATTTACAAAAATATGCTTCTAATACAATAAATACAATAAGAAGAGTCATATGTTCTACTCAAGACTTTAAAAAGGTTATTTTTGAAGACAAGAAATATATGTTTATGTAAGCTTAAATACATTTCGTCGTGGCAAAGTTAACCAAAACTAAAGCATTTACGGCACGGGATTAAATTTGCCATTTTGCAGCATTATCGGCTGGATCTAAAATGTCACGGCCACAACATGCGATTCACGATTGCCCCTCAAGCTGAAGGGCAAAATATATAAGACCATTATGTGGTATTATATAGATCAGAATATTGGGCCGTTATGAAGTTGGATGAAATAAAAGTGCATGTAACTGAAATGAGAATGTTTTTTAGGTGGATGTGTGGTGGTGACTAGAATGGATAAAATACTAAATGATAAACAGGTAGTTTGGGAGTGACACCTGTGACTGAAAAAATTAGAAGGAACCGTCTATCTTGGTATGGGCGTGTGATGAAAAGGGATGAAAGTCATGTCACTAAAGGAACTATGAATATAAAAGTTGATGGATGGAGAGCCAGAGGAAGGCCAAATAAAAAATGGATGGACTGTGTAATGAGTGATATGATATGAGTGATAATGAGTGATGTTTATGGCCGTAGAGATGCATCGCAACGCAATATATTATTACCGTCATATTGCGTTGCGATGCAATATAAGTACATATATATATATATGTACTATGCGTAGTCTAATAAGTTTTAAAATAATTAATTAATAACATATTAATGTTTTTTATATTATTCATGATTATTAATTATTGAATATTTATTTATAATTACATATGAAGACCACGTGAGCAGATTGCTCAAAAACGGAAAGGTCAAAAGTACTCCGATACCCAGACGTGCGTGTATGAAGCGATTGATGAATCTGCAAGAAGCGAAAGAAGTTTGCATGAATCGCGATGCCTGGCGATCTGTCCTCTCTGTCCTGTCTACCCCGTAAGGGATACAACGCGAAGATAGTTTAGTTATAGTTTTTTTTTACCATGTCGATGTTGCCTCGGTGGCGCAGTGGTAGTGCATGCGATTACCGCAAATGAGGTCCTGGGTTCGATACCAGGGTCGGATCAAATATTTGTCCACAAATGTTTGTTTCGGAGTGTAGTTGTTTCCTATGTATAATATGTATGTATTTAGAAATATATAAGTATGTATTTCAGTTGACTCTAGGTCCCATAACACAAGCTTATATTATCTTAATTTGAGCTAGACTTGTGTAAAAAAAAATCCCACAATATCTGTCAGGCGTCCCGTGACGGTCCAAACTTTTAAACCTACCTGGAAGCGACATCGGTACATATGAGTATACTGCGCGCCTTGCTCTTGAACTTGTTGAGTGCAGCGAGGCGCTTGTTCTGCGACATTTGTCCATGCAGCGGCACGGCGGCTAAGCCCAAGTTGCGCAGTAACAAGGCGCAGCGTAAAGCGCCCGCACACGTCGATACGAACACTATGAAAGTCTTGCCCGACATTTCATTCAGTATGTGCACTAGGTATACATCCTGGAACAACGAATCGAGTTGCTAAGTATGTTTCTAAAGATCCTATTATATACACATACATACTGTAATGAGTATACATCCTGGAACAATGAATCAAATTTCTATGTGGGTATCTAAGTGGGTATGGTCTCTTTGGGAATAAAAAGTCGTAACTGATAAGTATGTATTACTCACCTTATACTTAACGGGTATAAACAAGTAGTACTGTATTAGTTTCTCAACAGTCTGGTACTTGGTAGAAACCTCCACCTTGACAGGGTCCTGTAATGAGGCACGCTGCAATTTCTGCACCTTCTTCGTCATAGTGGCAGAGAACAGATATGTGCGACGCTCGCGAGGTACCTCACGAAGGATTTTGTTCACTTCTACTTCAAAGTCCATGTTAAGTATTCGATCGGCTTCATCCATTACCTGTGTACATAAAATATTTTTGTTTTTTATTGATGATAATTATTCAATATTAATGTATAGGTTACTAGCAGACGCCCCATGATTTCAACCGCATAGTTTCCGGTTAGCTGGATGGCTAATGTAGCCCAAGTTACATCTCATAACAAGAGCTAGGGTAAGTTCGCCTGTTCGCGTCCACTTAGTGGAGTTGGTAGGTTGGAGCAAGAAAATAAAATGTTAGAGTAGTAATTTCGAATGAAAAATGGATTTCACATATTCTGTATACAGTCTTGTTGAATTTGTGATACTGTTTTGGACAAACCGTTTGATATATTAATAAATAAATAGACTAATAGCCAAAACATACGATTTTCCCATTTTGCGTCCATAAAATCCAGATTGCGACCACCTGTGGACCAGTTTGCGTCCACCAACTTAAAAGAGATAAATATAAGAGAAAACTATTTAATATTTTAAAAAAATGAGAGATTTTAGGTGTAGTATTGTTGACAGGGACTAAGCGCAAGAGCGGCGATGTCTTACAGCTCCCGGGTGGAGTAAAACAGATCCACAAGAGCACAGTAAACCTGTGCTCTTGTGGATCTGGAGAAGGCACTTTTTGTGTGACTAAAATGTGGACGCAATCTTTTCTTCGGTCTCACCTATAGGTACAGTTTGCGTCCAAGTATGATTTTCGACATATGTATCTATTTCTACAGTCGTTATAGTGGACGCAAAGAAGCTATTACAATGTGTATGTTAATAATGACGGGATCAATATAAAACTCATAATGTTTGTCATGATTTGTTATATAATAAAAACCATCCAAGTTAGAATTAGATAGACCAGATGGCGTCCATTGTGGACGCAATGTGGCTAATGTATAAATTTGGTGGTGCAGTTCGCGTCCAGCGTTATTTTAACTGTAAATCAAATAAAATTAAAGCACAAACATCATTACTTTATTATATGGTTCATAATTAAGATTTAGAAACGATAATGTACCCCGAATTTGAAATAAAGCCATTAAAACCTTCCTGTGAAACGCGCTGCTGCTCACAAATTTTTTTGCTAAATATCATACGATCGCAAGTATTTGTATTATACAAGATTTTAGTATATTTTTTACGTAATGGTGGTAACGCGCACAAAGTTTTTATTTATATGCATATACCTACCACTTATCTTAGCTTTAATAGAAATACAGTTAATGTTTGTTAGTGACTCGTTATGGTTATTTCCCACTGTTTTTGAGGAGTGTCCCATCTTTTGAACGCGAACTGCCAGTCAAGGTCCCGATAAAATCGGTAAAGCTGCTATAGAGATTAACCGAAACACAAAGAGATAGGCTACGGTGACCACTTTCCATCAGGTGGGCCGTACGCTTGTCTTCCACCTCAGAGGTATAAAAAAATAAGAGATATTTTTGATAATCGTTTTTTTTTGTAAGTACCATACATACTTTTATATGCATTTAGTGAAAAGCTTTTAATTTGAAATTACACACAGACACTTCAATTTTATTTATCTTTATAGATATACATAGATGAATAGATATAGTGTTCCTAATTAAAATTCTTATTCAAGTACATACAAAAGTGACAGAACAATTTTACAATAAATTCAGTCATTTTAGGAACCATACATACATACATATTATCACGCCTGTCTCCCATCGGGGTAGGCAGAGGCTATGGCTTTCCACTTACTAAGATCCTGAGATACCTTTTTCGCTTCTTCTAATTTCATGGGTGTTTTCAAACACGCTCGCCGGGTAAGGGTACTCTTGACCTGGCTGTTTTCAGGATCCATGTTGGTTGAAATATAGTCACTAACTTCTTCATACTTTACATTTCAATGTTTTTTTTTATACCACTGCGGTGGCAGGCAAGCTTACGGCCCATCTGATGGAAAGTGGTCACCGTGGCCTATGGACGTTTGCAACACCAGAGGTGCAGCACTCGCACTGCCGACTCTTTATAAACCTTCTAAGACCCCTTTTAAAGAACCCCATACTGCAATAATTTGAGTACAAATTGTAAAGTATACAGTAAAATACTCACCAAAAATTTCAGTGCCTTTAAATTGAATCCTTTAGTGTTCTCAAGATGGTCAACCAGTCTGCCCGGTGTTGCTATGAGGATGTGGGGTTTTTTTGAAAGCAAAAGAGCTTGAGCTACCATGTCCATACCACCCACTATTACGGCGCATTTCACTCCTATACTTGCTCCTAAAATGTGAAAAATATGAATTATACGCTTTGAATTGAATTGTACGCTTGTATGCCATGCCACCTGTGTTTTAAAAAAATGAAAAAATATTATGAAATTATTCAATAGTGAGTTAACTTACTGTAGTTTGAATTAATTTATATATATATATCAATTGTTAAAATGGCTGGACAGCATTTCAGCTTACTTAAATAAAACCAAACAGCTTAAATAAATTGCGCTAGATGGCGTTGTGCTAAAATTGTTTATTTAATGACAATTAAACCACATCGAATCAGACCGTGAAAATTGAAAGAGTTCTATTCCTATTTATACAGAAGCGTTAGAGAAAAAAAATGACTCGATTAGTAAAGTATTTCGGTTGTTATCGTGTTAACAAGGAAATAATCCGTAACATACAGACACACGGACGTCCAAGTCGGAAAATTTTAAATAGTTTTTTAACTAGTTTAAATAACAAAAATAGCATCAAAAATATCATGAGTGTTAAAAATAGTGTTTTTTCTTGATATGTGTGTGTGTAATATATTATTTTACAAGTGTAATATATGATAAATAGAGACATTTTAAGTTTGAAAAATCAGATGTTTTGCGCGAAGTGACAGTAGTACCCACTTCAACGTTTCGCTTATGAGGCGTGCAATAAATATTGTGGGACATTTTTTTTTAAACACTGCCTTCTAGCATAAAGTAAGCTAATATAAGCTTGAGTTATGGGATCTAGACGACTGATAAACATACTTATATATTTCTAAATACATACATATTATACATAGGAAATTATACCTGTAAAGGATTAAGGGAAATTTACTTCACACAAATTTATAATTTTAATATTATTTTTCAAAATGGCAATGGGCTCACCATCTATTATGTGGGACAGAAATACACACAGTGAAAAGTGGATGTATGCCTCTGCCACCCCTTTGGGTATAAGGCGTGATTGATAGACAAACATAATTAAAATAATATATATCCATAATCTAAATAATATGGGGATGAAGAGTAGAAGCGTGCACGTCGCCATCCCTACCAGCTACGGCTGCAATTCTACTCCAACACGAGCACCGCAAGGACGAATAATGCTAGGGCGTGCCCCCGAGGCGACGCGCACCAGTTCGTCCCCGCAGGTGCTAAAAGTGTGTGCCCGAGCGGCGTAGGGGACCGCCACCCTACACGCGCGGCCCGACACGGCGGGAAATGGAGGACGGAGTGCAGGGTAGCTGAGTGGAATTTTTTAGGCGAGAAATGGCAGATAAGATGAATGAGTTGATGGATGTTACGAGTATGAATGAGAGAAAGTTAGATGTAGTGTGCTTGACAGAGACCAAGCGCAAGGCCAGCGAAGTCGTGGAGCTCCCGGGTGGGGTGCTCGCGCTATGGTCTGGAGTACCAGAGAGCGAGCATGGCAGTCGGGGGGTTGGAATTTTGTTGTCCGGTATGTCTGAGTACAAACTGGTAGGTCCTAGAATCCTCTGGATCCGTCTAAAACTTGGTTTGACAAAGATTTTCCTGGTAGCTGCTCACGTGCCAGTATCTTCGTCGAACGCGAGTGAGCTAGAGGACTTCTGGGAGAGTATGAGAGAAGCTCTAAATGTGATAGAAGGAAATGAAAAACTTATAGTATGTGGAGACTTGAATGGATGGGTGGGTACCGCTCGCGATGGTTTTGAGTCGGTACTCGGGAAGTATGGGGATAAAAGGGTAAATGACGCTGGCAATACTGGCATTTTGTAAGGAAAAGGATTTGTTTGTGGCGAACAGAATGTTCAACCACAAACAAATTCAAATGTATACGAGGAGATGTAAGTCAAAGAGAAGCATGATAGATCTATTCCTAATGGATAGTCGGCTCCGTAAACAGGTGATGGACACAAGGGTTTATCGAGGCGCTGAGCTAGGATCAGACCACTACCTAGTAATAACTAGGATAAGGGGTCTGTTCGCGGGTTGGCGTCATCGTACCGAGTGTCCTGAACCTGAGCAGACTCATAGCATCAAAAGCTGGAAGCTGCGCAGGATGCATCCATTAGGGAGAAATATAAAGAAAGGGTAGCCGAAAAGCTTGGCGACGTCAATGTTAGTAGTGAGAATGTTGAAAGTGTATGGCAGAACCTTAGGGATAGTATGGTAAATGCCGCTGTGGAAGTGTGTGGAGAAACGAGAAGAGGCAGTAGTAATAAGCGTGACGCATGGTGGAATGAGGAAGTGAAAGAAGCAGTTCGAATGAAGAAGAAAGCATGGTTAGACTACTTAGCCTCGCGGAATGATTTTAATATACAAGCTGCAAAAAGTTAACACGGAGGCACTGATAGAAGAAGCTCGTGAAAGGTGCAGAATAAAAGCGGATGAAAGGTTGTCGTCCAATTTCCGGGATAATGCCAGGCTCTTCTGGAAAGAGGTAGGCAAGACCCGGAGTTGTTCGGCAATCTGCAGTATGAATAAAGTGCTTAGTGTTAACAATGACGTCCTAACAGACCACACTGACGTCCTGCAGAGATGGAGTGAATATTATGGAAAGATGTATGCAAGAAAAGACAGAGATGCCACATCGGGAAGTGGAGCTCACTTCGATGCTCCGGATTCCGATGTCATTGAAGTCATTAGTATGAAAGAAATTGAACAAGCGATAAGAAGTATGAAATATGGTAAGGCTGAGGGAAAAGACAGAGTTACTGCTGAGATGATCAAGTACGGTGGGTCGCGCGTCTGGGACACTCTATGTCTGTTATGCAACTTGTGTTGGCGGACGAGGGAGGTCCCAGATGACTGGCGAATAGCAGTTGTAGTACCTATTTACAAAGGGAAAGGCTCGCGCCTAAACTGCTCCAGCTACAGGGCGATCAGCTTGGTCAGCTTAGCTAGTAAGGTGTATGCAAAGATTATAACGGCAAGAATGCAAGAAAAGTCTGAAAGGTATTTATGGGAGGCTCAATGCGGATTCCGACGTGGAAGAGGTTGCATGGATCAAGTGTTTTCTCTCTGCATGATCACGGAGAAGTTTCTGGGTATTAGCCAGAGGGTTTTCTGCGCTTTTGTGGATTTGGAGAAAGCATTTGATAACGTTGTGAGGGAAACTCTGTGGGATTTGCTGCCCGGATATGGTGTGGACGGCCTTGCTGCTGCGGGCAATACAGTCGCTTTATAAGGACTGTAAAGCTTGCGTGCGAGTAGGGGGGGGATGTGTCACCTCTTTTTGATGTCTGTACAGGCGTCAAACAGGGTTGTGTCATGTCCGCCTGGCTGTTCATAGTGTATCTGGACAGTTGCCTGCAGAAGTTGAAAGATTGTTATATGGGTGTGAATTTGGGTGACTTTTCAGTAAACTGTCTGCTGTACGCTGATGATGCGGTGCTCATGGCCTCATCAGAAGCCGACCTTCAGGCATTAGTCACTAATATGAAAGAGGAGTGTGAAAGTAAGGGTCTTCGCTTGAATGCAAGTAAAACTAAGGTTCTAGTATTTGAAAGAGGTGACGTAAGAACTAAATGCGAGATTAGGGTAAACCAGGAACGTCTAGAGCAAGTGAATGAAATTGTGTATTTAGGGAGTATGTTTAGCGCGGATGGAAGATGTGATTCGGATGTAGAACGGCGAGTAGCTGCCGGAAACAGAGTTAACGGTGCTTTGTCCCAATTAGTAAACCAATAAAGCATCGTAAAAGAAGCACGACTGGCGATTCATAACGCAGTGCTAGTGCCAACTTTGCTTTACGGTAGCGAAACCTGTTTATGTCAGCAGATGCATGAAAGTAAATTGAATGCTGTGGAGATGCGATCACTTCGAAAATTGTGCGGCGTTACCTTGGCCGACCGAATACGTAACGAAGTGATACGCAATATGGCAGATTTGAATGAAAGTGTCAGTGTTAAGCTGGAAAAGGGCATGCTCCGTTGGTTTCGACACGTCCAACGAATGAACGATTGATGAAGAATATATATTGTGCAAAAGCAGAGGGTAGAAGAGGTCAGGGTAGGCCGAGACTTACATATGAAGACCACGTGAGCAGATTGCTCAAAAACAGAAAGGTCAAAGTACTCGGATACCCAGACATGCGTGTATGAAGCAATTGATGAATCTTGAAGAAGCGAAAGAAGTATGCATGGATCGCGAAGCCTGGTGATCTGTCCTCTCTGACTACCCCATCAGGGATACAGCGTGAAGATAGTTAAGTTAATATATATCCTCAATCAATATCCTGCTTACCAATATTTATTTTACTACTCACCAAGAGCTTCAAACTGTTCAGATATCTGGAATGCCAATTCTCTAGTAGGTGTCAGTATCAGTGCAAAGTGTCTCTGTGGGTTTTCTAATAACGCCTGTAAGATAGGCAGAGCAAAGGCGCCAGTTTTGCCGGAACCTGTTTCTGCCAAACCAATGATGTCTTTGCCTTGTAATGCCACTGGTATTGCTTCTTTTTGAATTTTAGACGGCTTTTTCCATTTTAACTCATCACATGCTGCACATAAAACGTCCACTACACCCTGTAAACAATGACATAACCTCAACCATGCTGTGTAACTAAATTAGAGACTAGGAGGTTGAATAAGTTATAGTGTAATAAATTAGGAGCAGTTAGTCGTGGGAATACCTTTAAGACTAAAAAGTAATATTTCATATGCTATGTGATTAAAATACGAACCAAATCTTTAAATGTAGTGTTATCCTCCTCTTTTTCATTTTCCAGTTCTGTGTTCTCCTGATCTGATGCCATTTTAACTACACACACAACGAGCAGATATCTCTATTACCTACTCAACTGTACTCTACGTTTGTAGATTGAATCTTGTATTATAATTTTACTTTACAATAATCGTAGTAAAATGGATATAGAAACAAACCATGTGTTTAATAATTATTTAATGGCCTGGTTTCTAAGACCTTTTAGCCAAACCATGTGTTTACAGCAGTACTCAGTGTTACCAACTCTTCAAAATATTTAACCCTAAATTTTTTTTTTGGTTATCTTCGCCAATTTTGGCAGGCAAAGGAATCTTTGCCCATACAGCCTAGTCTTCGGCATTTATATTTTCTTAGTATTTAATCCTGTCCAGTCTTTGTCGAGTCCTCAGTCCTAGGTCCTTGTCCTTGCCCTCAGTATAATGGTAATCCTTATACTGAGGTTTTCAGTGGACTTTTCGCGTCAAGAGAGAAAATAGCATTTCACTGCATATATATCATTGTCTATCACTATAGCACGTAAACACAACTTTTATGTCCAAGAAACCACCACTCCCACACATAAAACAAGATAAATGCACTAGTTTTAGAAAATAATATACAGAAAGCGTCCGCACTTTTCACTCTCCCGCGAAAAAGTCATTTACCCCTAAAGTTATGGTATTTTTTTTTTTTTATTACCGAATAGAAACAGCGTCTTTCATTTGCATACATAGAAATGTTTGGTACATACATTTAACACAATTTTCATTACAATACTTAGACTTGGCACTTAGTCTTATAATGTATTACAATATGTCTATTTCAAATTATTTTTTTCTTTCTATTTAAACAATGCGTTGTAATAAAATTATATTTTCTAGTAAATCCTGAAGGCGGCGGGGAACACTTTGTTGGCTATTAATGTCACTGTCACTACACACGTCATTGTCATTACTCAATCATCAAAATTAGACGTTGTAAGTTAAAATTCGAACATTGTAATATAACGTGTTCTAGATCAGCATTTTCGGATCCACAGTAATTGCAACGGCTGTTACTATACACATGAATTCTGTTCAGGTGAGCTGGTGTTAGGCAATGTCCCAATCTCATGCGTGTTATCGTAGTTATTAATTTTCTATTTGCGCTTATGTTCTTGAGACTATGATACCAAGGTCTTGTAGGTAATTGTTTCTGTATGCCCGCATACCACTTGCCTTTGACTTTTAGGGTTATGTCCCAGTACTCTTTCCACATCTGTCTGTTATGCTCTTTAAAAATGCTGTAGTAATCCGTGAATGGAACTTTCATTACTTCAGATTGGTCTTCATTATGTGATGAACGAGCTGATGCATCAGCTATTTCGATGCCCTGTATGCCACTGTGTGATGGTACCCACAGTAATTCTATATTAATTAGCTTCTGTTGTAATTCTAGAATCTTTTCTTTTATATCATAAACAATAAAATTTAACTTCAATGAAATATTTACATTTTCTGAAGCAGACAAAACACTCTTTGAATCTGTGACTATCAGTACGTTATTTACATTATTTACAAAGCTAGATATGTATTGGAGTGTACAATAAATGGCATAGCTTTCTGCAAGTAAATATACTGCATGCAGCATTTAGTTTGATGGATTTAGTGATATCTAACTGTGGATCATAATAAGCTGTTTTTACACAATCATTAGTTTTAGAGCCATCTGTGTATATTATGTAATGTTCTGGTCTATGATATTTAAATTGCAAAAATTCAAAGTTATTATGTACTTTGTTTACATGAATAATTATAGAACTGTTATACAGGCCACCATAGGTAGTCTTGTATACAGGCCATATATCACTTTTATAAACATCTCTTGAATAATTATTAACATGTTTTAATATTGTTTGAATTCCAGGCCAAGTTCCACTGGCTAAAGTAGCTGCAGAGATAATGCCAGTTGGTATTGACTGATAAAGTTCTGGATGTAAAGCTATTTTCTGAAGTATCAGATTATCATTTAATGATGAGATTTTTAAGCAGAATCTCTCTGCTAACATTAACCTGAGTAACATCAAAGGAGGTATGCATGTCTCAATTTCTAGCGAATTTATAGGTGTAGAGCGCATAGCCCCACAAATAAGTCTTAATCCTATGTTTTGAAAAACATTAATTTTTTTAATAAGGTGCTGTTGGCATTCATGTATGCTAAACTGCTATAATCAAAGTGACTTCTCACTATACTTTTGTACAAAATACTCATTGTTTTGGGGTCAGATCCCCAATAAGTCCCTGCTAAATGTCTTAATATGACAGCTTTTAATGCTTTCTTTCTTATATACTCTATATGTTTATCAAAATTTAATTTATCATCAATTATTACTCCAAGAAATTTATGTTGCTCAACTATTTTAATTTCTAAATTATTATACAGTATTTTGACACTTGTTCGAGCAGTTGGATTTTTACCTATAATTAAAACAGAACTCTTCTCAGGACTAATTTGTAATTTAAGTTTATTATTATAGTAATTATATAATTGAGTTAAAGCACAGTTCATATTAGCTATTGCTATATCTATGTTTTGATTTATGCTATACAATAGTAAGTCATCTGCAAATTGTAAAATTGGTACATCTGGTATGTCCACATATTTTAATATCTCAGATGTATACAGGTTGTTAAGCAGGGGAGATAAAGTTGAACCTTGCATTGTGCCTTTGTTAGCTGTTTTAGGTCCATGTAGTTTATTATTATATTTTACAAAAATAGTCCTATTCTCTAGGAAGTAATATATCCATTTTAAAATGTGGCCTGGTATACCTGTATCATGTGACACTTGAATTAGTTCTTCATCATCATCCGAGCGTCTGTGCCAGTTGCGTCTCGCGACGCCCGGGGTCCGCTTTCCTACATTTTCTCCTCCACTTCGCACGGTCTTCGGCATCCCCTGTAGTGAGACCATTGGCACGCATGTCATCCCTTACGACGTCAAGCCAGCACTTCTTGGGTCTTCCCCTCTTACTGGGACCCGGCGGGGCTGACATGGCCAGACATTTGTTACCTACGTAGCCCGGTGGTTGCCGCAAGACGTGACCATACCAACGAAGGCGACACTCTTGCAACTTGTCTGCAATGTCACGGACGTGAAGGCTGCCGCGGATGCTAATTAGTTCTTGTATATTTACATTGTCAAATACACCTTTTACATCTAAAAAGACACATATTGCATTAGAGTGACTTAATTTAACTTGCTTTAAGTCAGACAATAAAGATACAAAGTTTTCACAGCAACTTTTGCCTTTTCTAAAGCTGAACTGTACAGAGGGTATTATTTTTTGAGGTTCAACAAAATAATCTAGCCTTGACTTTAGCATATTTTCAAAGAGTTTACCTAAACAAGATGATAAAGATATAGGTCTGTATGAAGATGTATTATTTACTGGTTTATTAGGTTTTAGTATGGGAATGACACATTGTGTTTTCCAAGACTCAGGTATAACTAATTCTTCCCATAACTTATTATAGATGCTGAGTAGTATGGTCTGTGCATTTAAATGTAACTTTTTTATTAGCATATAGGGTATATCATCCAATCCCGGTGTTGTGTCTTTACTACTTTTGACAGATGTTTGTAACTCATCTGAAGTGAAATTCTTTTTTAGAAATATATTTACACTATTTTCTGTTGCATTTTCAAATAAAAAATGTAACTTATTGTAATCTATCTGAGTAGCATCAGACAATTTATCTAAAAAATTTGGAACCCATTCATCATTAAAATTCTTGTTTATGTTAGCTCCAATTTTTTTAAATCTCTTTATGTATCCCCATATACGTGACACTGGTGTTAACCTATTGAAACTACTACATAGGTCTTGCCAAGAAGTATTCCTTTCTATTTTCAGAATTCTTTTCTTAGCTACCATAGGTTCAGAAAAATAACATTTTAATGCATTTTTAGAAATCTTGACAGCATCACTGCAGTTTTGGTTCCACCATGGGACTGATTTCCTTATAACTGTATTTGAACTTAACTTACGTTTGGGAATAGTTTTGTTTCTTAGTTCTTTTAAAGTATCTACAAAATTGTTATATGAACAAATAGGTAAATTATTAATTACATCTATATGGGAAAATTCAGTTTCTGACAGGTTGTAGTATGTTTTCCAATCTGCCTTACCATAGATATATTTTTCTTGATCCACAGATGGTGCTGTGTCATACATAGAAGGCTGAATGTTGACCTCAAGTAATGTTGGGAGATGATAACTACCCATGGAGTAATCATGCACAGACCAGTTACATAAATGAGCAATGGAGGGACTGACAAGAGCAAGGTCTATAGCAGAAGCCTGTTTGTTGGGATAGGGAACTGTTGTTTGTGAACCATCATTCATGATACATAAATTAAATTATCAATTATATTATATAAACACCTACTTCTAGTGTTATCATTGAGACAACCAAAGGCTACATTATGTGCATTAAAGTCACCCATGATAATACATGGTTGGGGTATTTTGTTAATCAAATTTTTTAAAGCTGTTTCATCAAATCGGCCACCTGGTGGGCTGTATTCACTAACTATTGCTATTGGTCCAAACTGTGATTGTATGGTGATACATATGTTTTGTATTGATTCTGAAAAAACTGTTTCAACTAATGTGTACCTTAAATGATGGTTCACCAAGATAGCTACTCCATTACAGGGATTACAGGAATTTTTGTAAATAATATTGTAAGTGGGAAAGTGAGGGATTATTGTATTTGACTTAAACCAAGTTTCATTAATAATACAAACATCTATATTTTTTTCTTTTAACAAATTTTGTAAGTGGTTCTTTTTAGTCTGTAAACTTTGTATATTATACTGTAATATATTCAAATACTTATCCATTAAATTAAATGTGACAAAAATATTTCTCTTATTTTCTTAGTTGTAAGTGGGCCATCATCGTCAGACTTATTGCCTAATGTTACAAGTGATTTGATAATTGCATTTATTATAATGTCATTGTTAGCTATTTGTTTGACATCTGTAATAGTATCGTAATTTCTAGATTTACTTGGTGTTTGTTTGGCTAATGGGGGAAATGATTTCTCATTAAATGAGGGTGTATTCACTACAGTGAGGGTGTATTCACTACCGTGGCATATGTCTGTTGGTATTTGGCTTTCTTTTGTTCTATTTTTTGTTTTTTAACAGGACAGTCACGTGATATGGCTAAATGATTCCCTGAACAGTTTATGCAGATGGTTTCTGAAGCATCGCAATCCTTATAAGAGTGGCGACCAGCAAATGCAAATGTGACGGAAACTGTGTTAAGTGGTATAATAGTTTGCCATCATTTTTAGTCATAAACCGTCTTATAGAGACGTCTAACTTCGGCATCACTATGTTTTTATAAATTTCTTTATTTGAAAGATCTTTTGGTACAAACTTTAAAATGCCTACTTTTTCTGTAAGATATGCTGGGATAAAGGCCTTCATTTTGTTTCTTACGAGGAAATCTTCCATTTTAAGGAAATTGTTGGCTGCTGCTGCCTTTCTAAATGTAATGCCAATTTTATGTGCGTTGATTCTATGGATCCCTAAGACTTCCTTTGACTGACCTGAGATCAGATTAGTCAGGATTATGGGGTTCTTATTTCCAATTTTTCGTTTTCTGTTGATTCGACGAAAACTACGAAATCCGCATTGCTATTTTCTAGAAAGAGTTTTATAATTAGGTTTTGTATATACCTTGAATTCATCCGCTGTCCCGCCTTTTTTACTGCCGGACCCGTCGTACTTTCTTTTTTTGCTTTGTTCCGTCGGTCCTTCACCGTCGCTGTGAAGACCCATCGCTATACTATCGAGCAACCTATTTAATTTAACTTAACTGTACGCAATTTCAGTATAAAAAAACAAATAAAATATGTTATTGCGATTTCAAACTGCCGCGTTTGACTTCCCGCCAAAAAGTCCTAAAGCTATGTTAAAAACCCCTAAAACTGCTACAATTACTTGAAAATCCCCCTAAAAATAATATTATTAAATTATAATATAATAAGGTTTAGAAACGCTCGTGCCCCGTGAACTCAGTGTTCTATCTGGAAACTATCACTGCTTTAAGCAACTTTTGCTATGGCTGTTTACGGATGTGAACGCGCTATTCCTATCTTGAAGGGCTTTGCTCTGGTCGGATGCTCATCCATACTATGAAAATAATTTAAAATGCTCTTTTACGTAGTATATGACTATGGCACCTTTATATTAACCTCTTGCAACAAAGTTGCACTTATGACACTGGATAGGATACAGTCACATTGTCTACGAATCATCATGGAATGTATGAAATCCTCCCCAATTAATGCTCTCCAAGTGGAATGCTTAGATCCTCATTTGAGGTTGAGAAGGTGGCTGACAGATTTATTTTCCGTTTAATATGTAGAAACACTCATCCTCATATTCCAAAATTGAATAACTTAAATATTATTACGAATCTTTCTCGATATTGCAAACATTAAGAGAAACCTCAAACAAAAAAAAATACAATGAAATCCTTTCCTAAATTTAGAAAATCTATTAATCAGTAGGTACAAAGATATACTATTTTTATTTAGCTATCGATTCGAGGTATTGTGTCATAAACCCATTGAGTTAATATTGTACTATGTACATAGAGAAGACACCGCCCTAAATCGCCAGTGCTCCGTTCAACTGTGGTGCATGAGCCACAGTTCACTCAGTTGCTTTGTCGCTCTTGAGCGCGTAAGTCGTATTTGTATTAAGCAGATAAAAAGTGAATATACAACAAGTATGCCCTCGTGTGTGTTAAGATATTGCTCTAATAATTCAAGAAATACGGCAAAATGCAAAGGAATAACCTTTCATCGGTAAGTAACTAGATAATCATTTTAAAACTTAATTTGAAAAAATAATTTAGCGGACGCCATTGTGCGTCATTCGTCATAGACTAAACATTTAAGATGTGACATTGGGTGTGTAACGTATAGGCATATATACGTAACAGTAAATATTAGCTGACGTATCTTTTTATAGCGGAAAATAATAATAATCTATTCAACAAAAACATTCCCAATAACTAGTTGGTTTTATATATAACGGAGTCTTGGCTAAAACTTAGCCTCAACTTAAGTGTACCATAAATTGTACCTATTTCTCAACCAAGCGTAACAAATTCGATACATACAGAAAAACACATAATACGTATCTGCAAAATTATTTGATGTTTTCTTTTTTTTTTGTTCTTGTGGCGATACTATTGCTCCGCCAATAACTCAGTGTGGATTTGGTAGGGGTTTAGTAAGTCGGTCCACACTTAGGTACGATCCAAGTTTTGTGAGTGTACAAGGTAAATGATAAAAATTTTGGTAACGAAGGCCGAAATGTTCAACAGTCAAGTTTTGTGTTGAAGTACATGTAACAAGAAAAAAAAAAGACAACATTAAAGCACACGAGTTATGTTAGTTATTTAGAGCAAACACACAATGTTCTAGAGCTTTATATTATTGGAATCAATGTAGTCACATATAAGGTATATATGAGGAGAATCAACATAGGTCAGGAGGGAGTTAAAATTAATAGGACGGGGGAAATGTTCTATAGGCAGAGAGTCATATAAGGATCCACTCCTTCTCAGGCATTCAAAGAAGATATGGTTTGTAGTATGTTCGTCCAAACCGCATTCACACAAAGAATTATCCCTAATCCTTATTTTTGTTAAAAAAACGTTAGTGCAAACATGACCTAACCGCAAACGACAAATAATTGATGTTGTTCTCTTGCTAGCTTCTCGAAATTTAAAAAACCAAGGCTTAGCTGGGATATCACCCTGAAGGGAAGCATAATGTAAGCCCTTAACTTTACTGGATATAGTCCAGAGGTCCATCCATTTCGAAAATAGACTGGATTTAGAGAGAGAGGTAAGATCTTGAGGATAGGCTCTGTATTGTTCAAGAGAGCCATTAGTAATAGCATCTTTGGCCAATGAGTCAACCATTGTATTGCCAACAATTCCACTATGCCCAGGAATCCAGACCAGACAGACTAATAGTCCCTTAGATTGGCATCTAAAAAGGGAGTTCTTTATTTGGAGGATTAAAGGAGATCTAACTTTACCGGCGAAATGATTAGCCAGAATAGCCATTAAACAGCTCTTAGAGTCAGTAAAAATTACTGACTTACTTATGTTATGTGACTCTATATATAAAATGGCTTCAAATATGGCAATCGCTTCACCTGTGAAGATAGATTTCACAGAAGGAGACTTAAAGGGGAGGATAATTTTGTATAGGGGTATCCAAACTGCAGACCCAACACATGAGGAGCCTGTCAATTTAGAGGCATCTGTAAAAAAGACCAATCGATCTTGCCACTTTTGATGAATTAAGGCAAGTAGGTGTTTATTAGCCTCTATAGAACCTTTACTGATACCAGAATTTAGAATTATGTCTGGAGAATGTATAATGGCTTCGAATGGGGATTCAAATAGGGGGTTGATTTTGGACTGTGAGCAAGGGAACGGGAAGCGTAGAAAGTTAAGAAAGCTATTAAATAAGCAGGGATGAACTTTATTTGACCAGTAACCACCAGATGATATAAATTCCGAAAGAGTATGTAGTTTAGGGATTATTTGATGTTGTTTTTAAGGATTCACATGTATTTCCATTACACATCTGACATTGGCAGAGTCGTCATCAGTGACATGTTGACACCGCTTGCCATAACGAAAAAATAATAAACTTACAAATTTAAAACAGAATAGACTGGTTATTCATTGAAAAATTGTTAAATCATTAAAGATGAAAAGCAATTACTACTACTTTACTTTTAAATAAGTAAATATTCTTTATTGTACACCATAAACACATTCTAAAAAAAAAAATACCTTTGTATGTACAATAGGCGGGTTTATTATTTACTTACCTATTTATTTTTTAGATTTTATTGGTGTAAATTGATTGATTGTTTATACATATTTAGAATACTGACCTGAAATAACCTTACTAAAATATTGATTGTCGGGATATTTACCATGTCTATTTTCATACGCGAGTACCCGATATTTTGGCACTGTTGCAAGCGCCATGATCACGGAGTAACTGGAGATACTGCGGTTGAAATGTTGTCACTAGCACATATATCTTTCTACCCTCCTTCTAGTTCGTTTACACGGAACGACACCACTACCACTGTTAATAAAACTAAAAGTAATCTATTAAAACTATCTTCATTCCTTTCAAGAAACTGTCACAATACTTACGTTCACCTAAAGACAGTTTGCCCTTGCAAAAACCAGGTGTGTATAAAATTGATGGTAGTTGTGGCAGCTCCTATATAGGACAAACCAAACGTACAATTACATGCCGTCTAAAGGAGCTCGTAAAAAATAATAAACCGCTTAAGTCCGCAATTGCTCAACATGTATTGGACTCGGGGACAAACCACTGGATGGAGTTCCACAAACCTCAGATATTATCGACAGAACGCCACTATATACCGAGAATGGTAAAAGGAGCCATTGAAATTATGAAACACGAAAATTTCAATTGTGAAGACGGGTTTCAACTGTCGAGTGTTTGGCATACAGTGTTTCAATTGTGTAAAAACAAAAAGCAAACCGTACCAAACATGCGTGTACAGTGAGTATTGTGTCGCGATCGAGTTCGAGTAAACAGTGGTAGTGGTGTCGTTCCGTGTTAACGAACTAGAAGGTGGGTAGAACGATATATGTAACTAACTAACTAACTATCTTCACGCTGTATCCCTGACGGGGTAGTCAGAGAGGACAGATCGCCAGGCTTCGCGATCCATGCATACTTCTTTCGCTTCTTCGAGATTCATCAATCGCTTCATACACGCACGTCTGGGTATCCGAGTACTTTTGACCTTTCCGTTTTTGAGCAATCTGCTCACGTGGTCTTCATATGTAAGTCTCGGCCTTCCCTGACTCCTTCTACCCTCTACTTTTGAACAATATATATTCTTCGTCAATCGTTCCTCACTCATTCGTTGGACGTGTCCAAACCAACGGAGCACGCCCTTTTCCAGCTTAACGCTGACACTTTCATTCAAACCTGCCATATTGCGTATCACTTCGTTACGTATTCGGTCGGCCAAGGTAACGCCGCACAATTTTCGAAGTGATCGCATCTCCACAGCATTCAATTTACTTTCATGCATCTGCTGACATACCCAGGTTTCACTACCGTAAAGCAAAGTTGGCACTAGCACTGCGTTATGAATCGCCATTCGTGCTTCTTTTACGATGCTTTGTCGCTTTACTAACTGGGACAAAGCACCGTTAACTTTGTTTCCGGCAGCTACTCGCCGTTCTACATCCGAATCACATCTTCCATCCGCGCTAAACATACTTCCTAAATACACAATTTCATTCACTTGCTCTAGACGTTCCTGGTTTACCCTAATCTCGCATTTAGTTCTTACGTCACCTAGTACTAGAACCTTAGTTTTACTTGCATTCATGCGGAGACCCTTACTTTCACACCCCTCTTTCATATTAGTGACTAATGCCTGTAGGTCGGCTTCTGATGAGGCCATGAGCACCGCATCATCAGCGTACAGCAGACAGTTTACTGTAAAGTCACCCAAATTCACACCCATATTAAAATCTTTCAACTTCTGTAGGCAGCTGTCCAGATACACTATGAACAGCCAGGCGGACATGACACATCCCTGTTTGACGCCTGTACAGACATCAAAAAGAGGTGACACATCCCCCCCTACTCGCACGCAAGCCTTACAGTCCCTATAAAGCGACTGTATTGCCCGCAGTAGCGAGCCGTCCACACCATATCCTGGCAGCAAGTCCCACAGCGTTTCTCTCACAACGTTATCAAATGCTTTCTCTAGATCCACAAAAGCGCAGAAAACCTTCTGGCTAAGAGCCAGAAACTTTTCCGCGATCATGCGGAGAGAAAACACTTGATCCCTGCAACCTCTTCCACGTCGGAATCCGCATTGAGCCTCCCATAAATACCTTTCAGACTTTTCTTGCATTCGTGCCGTTATAACCTTTGCATACACCTTACTAGCTAAGCTGACCAAGCTGATCGCCCTGTAGCTGGAGCAGTGTAGGCGCGAGCCTTTCCCTTTGTAAATAGGTACTACAACTGCTACTCGCCAGTCATCTGGGACCTCACCCGTCCGCCAGCACAAGTTGCATAACAGACATAGTGTGTCCCAGACACGCGACCCACCGTACTTGATCATCTCAGCAGTAACTCTGTCTTTTCCCGCAGCCTTACCACATTTCATACTTCTTATCGCTTGTTCTATTTCTTTCACACTAATGACTTCAATGACATCGGGATCCGGAGCATCGAAGTGAGCTCCACTTCCCGACGTGGCATCTCTGTCTTTTCTTGCATACATCTTTACATAATATTCACTCCATCTCTGCAGGACGTCACTTTGGTCTGTTAGGACGTCATTGTTAACACTAAGCACTTTATTCATACTGCAGATTGCCGAACTACTCCGGGTCTTGCCTACCTCTTTCCAGAAGAGCTTGGCATTATCCCGGAAATTGGACGACAACCTTTCATCCGCTTTCATTCTGCACCTTTCACGAGCTTCTTCTATCAGTGCCTTCGTGTTAACTTTCTGCAGTTTGTATCTCTCTTTCATATTAAAATCATTCCGCGAGGCTAAGTAGTCTAGCCATGCTTTCTTTTTCATTCGAACTGCTTCTTTCACTTTCTCATTCCACCATGCATCACGCTTATTACTACTGCCTCTTTTCGTTTCTCCACACACTTCCACAGCGGCATTTATCATACTGTCCCTAAGATTCTGCCATACACTTTCCACATTCTCACTGCTTACATTGACGTCGCCAAGCTTTTCGGCTACTCTTTCATTATATTTATCCCTAATGAATGCATCCTGCAGCTTCCAGCTTTTGATGCTATAAGTCGGCTCAGGTTCAGGACACTCGGTACGATGACGCCAACCCGCGAACAGACCCCTAATCCTAGTTATGACTAGGTAGTGGTCTGATCCCAGCTCAGCGCCTCGATAAACCCTTGTGTCCATCACCTGTTTACGGACCCGACTATCCATTAGGAATAGATCTATCATGCTTCTCTTTGACTTACATCTCCTCGTATACATATGAATTTGTTTGTGATTGAACATCGTGTTCGCCACAATACAAATCCTTTTCCTTACAAAATGCCAGTATTAGCTTGCCAGCGTCGTTCACCCTTTTATCCCCATACTTCCCGAGTACCGACTCAAAACCATCGCGAGCGGTACCCACCCATCCATTCAAGTCTCCACATACTATAAGTCTTTCATTTCCTTCTATCACATTTAGAGCTTCTCTCATACTCTCCCAGAAGTCCTCTAGCTCACTCGCGTTCGACGAAGATACTGGCGCGTAAGCAGCTACCAGGAAAATCTTCGTCAAACCAAGTTTTACACGGATCCAGAGGATTCTAGGACCTACCAGTTTGTACTCATACATACCGGAGGCCAATCGCGAGGACAGCAAAATTCCAACCCCCCGACTGCCATGCTCGCTCTCTGGTACTCCAGACCAAAGCGCGAGCATCCCACCCGGGAGCTCCAAGACTTCGCCGCCCTTGCGCTTGGTCTCTGTCAAGCACACTGCATCTAACTTTCTCTCATTCATAACATCCATCAACTCATTCATCTTATCTGTCATTCCCACCCTAACATTCCACGCAGCTACCCTGCACTCCATCCTCCACGTCCCGCCGTGTCGGGCCGCGCGTGTAGGGTGGCGGTCCCCTACGCCGCTCTGGCACACACTTTTCGCACCAGCGGGGACGAACTGGTGCGCGTCGCCTCGGGGGCACGCCCTAGCATCATTCGCCCTGGTGGCACTCGTGTTGGAGTAGAATTGCAGCCGTAGCTGGCAGGGATGGCGACGTGCACGCTTCTACTCTATATATATGTGCTCTAGATATATGTGCTAGTGACAACATTTCAACCGCAGTGTCTCCAGTTACTCCGTGATTATGGCGCATGCAACAGTGCCGTGCAATATCGGATACTCGCGTATGAAAATAGACATGGTAAATATCTCCCGACAATAAATATTTTAGTAATGTTTATGACCATGACAGTTTAATCTGAAAGAACCTATTTATTTATTTGGAGATAAATTTTAATATTTTGTTTGTTCAAGGTTTCCACGTCTGGGCCGTAAAGATAGGGAAAATTGGATAAAATTCGTCCAAAACAACCGCAGTGAAGAGACCTGGTTACCATCCAATCATAGTCATGTATGTTCGTTGCATTTTCGCGAAGAGGATAAATATACTACGAAAGCAGGAAGGCGTTTTCTGAAGAAGTCTGCTGTTCCTTGTATTGATGTAAGTGGCAGTAATGAAAATAGTCTGCAAATTTCAACACGTGAAACATTATAGCCATCACTAACATTGTTATTTTTGTTTTAGGCGAGCGTGTGCCACAATAGTACTGGAATAATAGAACCCGTTTCTGAGTCTGTTAGCGAGTCCCAATTAATTTTTGATTCACCAAGAAAAAATCTTCTCAAGAGAAAAATGCGTGACATAAATATTTCAAAAAAAAAGTCAACAGATAAAATTAAAAAACTCAAACTCCAAAACCTATATCTGAAGAAGAAATGTGAATCTCTCACGCTCCTTGTAAAATCTCTTAAAACTAAAACCATCGAACGCATTTGATACGGGCCATTGTAAATAAATACACTTCGATTCGCTTACAACATGAGGCTAATACTGATCGAACTAATAATACTTTGTCTAAGAGGCAAAAATTAACCAAACCTATATTGTTTAAGGGAGCCTAAATAAACATATTCTACAAAATTACACGGCTTTAATTTTTTTTGTACCTAAACTTAAGGCAAAATTTGTAGGGAATGAGACTTCTTATGAATAATATTAGTAATTAATTTTAAAAAATTTAATAATAAGATACGTAGATATACCTATTGAGCTATTATAAGATTGACCAAGTTGGCCCTTATATTGATTTAATAATTAACACCTTAGCGTACGACAAAAAGTAATATTGCAGTTAATTAATATAACCAGTTACATATTAAAAAGGCAAAATATAAACAAAGTGTTTGACATGAAATGTCGCACTCTATGGCTCGGGAGCCTCCTCCCCCAAACCCCGCACCGCCGCGCGTAGCGCACAGATTTTGTTCGCGCCGTCTGCTCGATGTACGTAGTACAATATTAACTCAATGCATAAACCAGATATATTTTTGAACTTAACAATAAACTCTTTATCTGCTCCACAAAACAAAAAACAGTTTAGCTCATATGGATACCTAGCCACTACGGTATAGCAGGTAATGAAATAGTAGATATGCTAGCCAAAGATCACAAAGATGCTACTTCAGCTTAAAGACCTTATACTTTTAACTAGACTGTGCACTACTGCGAAATAATCGGTCCGCGTGAGTTGGCTCTTGGCAGTGGTGTTGTCCCTTTCTAAATAAGTGACCATGACCAATTAGAACACAGGACAAATTCCTTTAACGATTGTTCGAACCTACTGAATTTATTGTAAGTAAAAAATATTTATTTAACTGAAATGCCTGATAATACTCCCTGATATAAACCTAGTTATATCCATAGAATAATATTTTTGAGAAAAAATTAAAAATGCATTTTTAGAATACCATAAATAGAATAAAAATAGTCGAAAGTTACTCACCATTGAGAAAACTGGCAACGTTACGGTTGCCATAACAACGCGTGTTTATGTTGACAAAAGGCGGCTGAATGATCAAACGCTTGCGGCTTACATAATAACTAGTTACCTACTGCACCTTTATTTTTCTAAATGACTACTTGCCACTTTATCAATTCTAATAAAAAATACTTACCATACCTCTGCATTCCTTGGCACCAAGTGCGGGTTATCCCGCAATCTTTGCACAGCTCTTACAAAGATTCGGGTGTCAGAAGGACATGTGCGACTGTTTCCGAACTTCTCACGGTATGCCCTTAACGCTAAGGCTGCACTTTGGCGACATTCCCCGTAAATGAGGTGATCCTCATCATGTCAGTGAACTCCGAGGCGGTAGGTATAATTCACTCGCGGCATCGTGACACAAAGAAAATAAATAAAAATCACGTCAAATTTCACTATCACAAATTTCAACTAGGTACCTAATAACTTTTTCAGTACCTACAATACTCGACCAACGCTTGGGACTAGATTTTGCCATAAAAAATCTACTCTCAAGTATTTGTTGTGTTGATAAACGTTATGGAATTCGGCCCTAAAACAACCCGGCGGACGGCGGCGGCCATTCGTAGCTCACTTCATGAGCATGACTTATTGACTTCTCAACACACGATTTTAAGTTACAAAATAAAAAATAATTTGTCTTAAACCTGTAAACTAAAACCAACGAAGTGCTACTAAGAATGTAATAATATATTTTGGGATTGTGTAATAATTCATAGTACCTAACAAAATGTTTTTAACAAAAATAGTGTGAAAATTGGTGTTTATAACGGTATGGTGACTACGGAAGTTACAAGATCAACTACCTTATGCTTAATATAATTTTCTATTGTAAGTGAAATGTAAATTCCCAAATACACCATAAATCAAATCACTGATAGTAGGATATCAAATCACTGATATAGGTATTCATCTAAAATCGTAAAACTTTTAATGAGACTAAAATAGTTGTTAATTTGAATAACTCAAATCAGCCGTAATAGGGCTAACAGACGACCGGATTGGATCCGACCAGACCGCGGATTTGATTTGCCACCCGACCAAATCTTACCGTGTGTACAGCAGTCCGGCGGACATAATTATTATTGATTGAGTCCGCTTCGATCCGCATCGGATATGATCAATGTTGCCGTTCTAGCTACTTTGACGTAAATTTTCCCTGATTTAATTTAATTTTTTTCCAATAAGACACTTTTTCTTAATTTTTTCCCAATGATGCCATCATAGTTAGTTTGTCAAAAATGTCCCGATTTTACTTTTCCCCAAAAATTTACTTTTTAGAACATTTTTCCCCATAAAGAAAAAAAGAGCTACGTTAATACAAACGTAGTGCTTATTTACTCTATGGAGAGGAATACTATGCATACCAGTTATTTACACAGTGAGTGTGTGTGTGTGTGTGTAATTTCAATTTAGCAGCTTTTCACTAAATGCATATAAAATAATATACTTTATTAGAAACTTTTCATTTCCCCAAAAGTTCCTTACATAATTAATTATTATTATCTGAGTCTGCCTCGATCCGCATCAATCCGGATCAATGCTGCCGTTCTAGCTACTTTGTCGTAAATTTCCCCAGATCTAATTTAAATTTTCCTCATAAAGACACTTTTTTGTCCATTTTTCCCAATGTTGCAGTCTTAGTTAGTTCGTCGTAAATATTCCTAGAACTGATTTTACTTTGCCTAAAAAAATACTTTTTCGTACATTTTTCCCCATAAAGGAAAAAGAACTACGTTAATACATAGCGTATTTGCTTTATGGAAAGGAATAATTCGAAATCCAGTTATCTACACAGAAAAATAAGATTGAAATGTTAGTTTGTAATTTCAAATTAACACTTTTTCACTAAATGCATATAAAAGTATGTACCTTATTACATAATTTTCATTTCCCCAAAATTTTTATTTTACCCCAGAATAGGGAAAAAAGCCCCCAATCTGAACATCATGTCTGGTAGTCTGCCGTCCGCCGGTGCTGTCTGATCCGGTCGTCTGTTGCGACAACAGATTTGGTCGGCGGACTCGGCGGATTTGATCTGTCGAGGTCCGGCAGACCAAATCTGAACGTGTGTTAGCGCTTCAAGCAACTCAAACACATCAAAGCAGCTGGCCGCCATGAGCTAGAGCGGCCTTGTTCAAAAAGTATCGACGCGCGACGTATCGAAACAAAATATTAAATTTTTAGTCTTTTAGCAGAATATTAAACCAAATTTAAAGTAATTGTATTTTATCTGACTGGTATGGTATGTTTTATTTGTGTTGCGTGTATGTGGCGACCAATGTTCATTTTAGATAATCCTAAACTCATTATTTAATAACATAATTATAATATTCTTTAAAAACTATAAATTTTAGAGATTACAATGACAGTCTTATCGCTAAGAGTGATCGCTTTCTAAAACACAACCTGAATATGGAAAGAGAAGGTCAAGAAAGTAATTAAAAATTACGATCTTGAACTATAACACTTGTACTGTTCCATTTATTTATTACTCAAACCTGACCGGTTTCGCCTTACGGTATTTTCAAAGGTTAGCACATATTATTTGTATTTCGGATGTCATTGAGTACAATATGGTAACTTATCTTATCAATGACATCCGAAATACAAATAATATGTGCCAACGGTCAGGTTTAAGTAATAAATAAGTGGAACAGTACAAGTGTTTTAGTTCAAGATGTGTAGCAAGTTCTACCAAGTGCCATCAATCACCAGTGTAAACAGTCTGTAAAAATTACGAATTTATAATACGTACATAGTAGTTAATTTTACATGCCGTGATGATTAAACTGTAGAAATGGCGGATTTATCTGTAACCCGTACGAATTATTAATACATTATTATTTTAAAACCATAATCTCTTGCTATGTGACTTTTGTATCGATATTTTATGCTTGAGGTAGAGATTTTATTAGACGGTGATATTTTAATAAATATCCAAATATCGATATTTGTTTCACTGCTGAACTCCCTAGCTATGCGGCTAGGTCAGATAGAGAAAAAAAATATTTTTTCCTTTTTGCACTCTGTAACGAACGACTGAGAATTGTCAACTTTATTTCATTGAAATGTGGTTGAATTTTATTTAAAAATATCTTAGTAGGAGCGGCAACGTGTCAAGTCGATGTCCGAGGTACTGACTTGGGCAATGTAGGTATTGCCTAGGTCAGTTCTTTTTTAAAAAACACATGATGATGAAATAAATTAAACAAACATAAGCGAATCCTGGCTAAACTGATTAGTATTTTTGGTTAATGATGGGGTATTTTCGCAGAAGACAGCATGTACTGTAGGTGGTTCAAATTAATGTGATATCCTCGGCGCCACTCGGTATAATATAAAATATTATACAGTCGGGGACCCCGTCAGAAACGAGGTATACGTTAAAAAAATAAATATAATTGCAAAAAAATACGTGTATTGAGATAAAGGGAGAGAGAGAGTTGCACACCCGGCTGCGCACTCACTTGCTCGTGTGCTCATTTGTAAGTTCCATACACACACGCGTAGGTACACAGATGGCTTATGTCCAGTGGTGTAACTATACCATCTGGGGCCCGTGTAAAATTCTTTTGATGGGGCCCTATCAGTAACAATCGTCAGGTTATACTCAGTTTAATTTTAATAAACTTCGAGGTTTTCAGCGTACTCAATTACCACTTGTTATATGTCCATCACCATATGTCCCTCAGGAAATGGTCTGTAGTCACGCTAGCCCAATGCGTATTGGAGACTTCACATTCATCCATAGAACCTAATATCTCAATGCATCCATCATCTATTTGCTAACTTTTCGGTGAAAGAACAACATCGTGAGGAAACCTACATTTACAATGAAATAAAAATAAATATTTAATTTCAATAAGATAATTATTAAGAAAAATCTTATTTCGAGCTTTCTGTTCCGCAAAAGAGTCTATAACATCATCAAAGTTTAAAGATCGGGCCATAGAATTTTCAATAGACAGAAGTGCCAAGTTACATAACCTGTCTTGTCTCATATGTCTTGTTTCTTAAATAGGTTTTTATCAATTTTAAATTTGCAAATGTCTTTCAGCACTAGCTGTAGTCACAAGAATTATAAGAAATAAAATTAATGCAGTGCATACTTCAGGAAAGCTCCAGAACATAAAATGGTTTTTTATTATTAATAAATCAGCAAGGTCTCTAATACACGAAGATATTTCTATTTCATCTCTGAAAGTGGATCGAAAACTGATAATTTCTCTTGCAAATGATTCAGATATGTCTTTTTTATAATCTCAACAAAGTCTAGAGCTTTTTTAATAGATCAGTGTCATTTTAAACTTTTAAAGTGGAAGAAAACGCGATTTCAGTTGACTTATAATGATGTCCAATACTCGATAAAATTGTTCACTTTAAACAAACTTTCCGGATCTTGCAGACGCTCATCTTCGCAAAGCTCATCAAAATGGCGTTTTACCTTCCTCAATTCAGGGGTGATGGACCATTTTTCTGCTACACTATTTGCTTCCATTTTTATTTTTTCTAATTCTTGTCGATACCTTTCCATTAATTCTTCTAGACAAATTTTCAAACGTTTTAAGGCATTTGAAAGATCGATGGCTTTAGACAGAAGTGCTTTAGAGGCTACATGGATAGTAAGTACGATATTGCAATGGAAAACCAATAACATAATAAAATTGTAATTTTCGATTTTCTTTTTGAGTAAAACAGTTTTATTTCTTTCATCTGATTTGCAATTTACCAGAATTGTTTTCGTTAGTGCTTTTTGGACTTCAACAAACCGAACTTTTAAAGCAAAAACGGCATCATAATGTCCTGCCCATCTAGTAAGTAGGGTTTAATGTTTTTGAAGTTAAAGACTCACTTTCTTTATCTTATATATATAAAAGAAGTTAGTTACACTTTTTATAACTCAACAACGGCTGTACCGATTTGGCTGAAAATTGGAGGGGAGGTAGCTTGAAGCCAGAAGACGGATATAGGCTTATATATATATATACTTTTTATCCCGGGAACAAGTTCCTGTGGGAAACGGGAACGGGAAATTTTATCTACGCGGGTAAAGCCGCGGGCGTCAACTAGTTAGATGTAAAACTTGATAAAATTTTCCATCTTTTTATACTGTGCCCAAAAAATTATAAATTTGTTGAACTGTTTCAAAAAAAGTTTTGCATATCAATAACCTCCCTTACTGCATCATTGACTCCATAGCCTTCGTCTTTAGTTGTCTCATTTTGGTATTTAAGCAGAACTTATAAAAATAAACTTTTCAAATAAAATAAAATACTCAGGTACAATGTAAAGGTGGGCCCGTGGCATTTTGTCAGCCCTGCCACCCTATTGTTACGCCACTGCTTATGTCATTTCATTATTACGACGATTTCCACTAAATAGCACCATCCGTAAGCCGCTTTAAACAAGTTCGTTGCAAAAATCGAAATGTTAGATTTTGCCCCTTTTGTACACTCTGAGGGTGACCGGCACATCTCCAATATAAACAGATGCTGCGTATGTACGTACCTAATACCACAGTATAAAGGGTAAACCTACCAGTAGCGTTACGCCTTTGAAGTTGACAAAAATGCCGTCAACGTCTAGACAGTGATGCTTGTAGGGTTGTCACAAGTATACAAGGCTGATGTTATTTTTAACTTATTCATGGACTAGTACTCGCAATCAACTATCAATATATAATATAATTTATTATATGTATATATAATTAATCTATACTAATATTATAAAGAGGAAAGTTTTATATGTAAGTATGTTTGTAACGAATTGACTCAAAAAGTACTGGAGCGATTTTAAAAATTCTTTCACTGTTTGAATGCTACGTTATCACTGATTAATATATTCTAATTTAAAAATATTTAAAAAATATATATCCACCTGGGCATAACCGGGACGGGTTGCTAGTTAATCATATAAACACCATTTAAAAAAATAAGAATATGTGATTTCATCAATTGCCGCCCACGGAAGCAGGTAAGGTTCATTTCATGTCGAATAGATTTTTTTAATGAAAAAGCGTTTACCAAATGTCTTCCGCGTCATAGATATAAAATTATCATGTTGGGTACATTTATAATTCATGGGATTTCTAGTATCCAATATGGCCGTGGAGCCTTTGTCAAACAATTTCATGTTGGGTATCTTATAATTGTTTTTTTGGTACGCTGAGTACAAATTTCATGCTAATTTTGCAATCCAAAATGGCCGCTTCGCTGTAAAATAAAATAAAAATAGAAATGTCTTTATTTTGCATAGACCATTTCAACGGCGCTTACAAAATGTCATACACTATTTAAAGTGACCACCGGTTCGGAACGCGGCCCACCTGAGAAGAACCGGCAAGAAACTTAGGAAGGCTTTTTTTTGATGGCCTATTTACAATTTAATATATTATGACTATAATATTTTATTTGCCAGCAGATCATTTCCAGGCATCCCTGTCCTGTAATTAGTCTTGAATAGAGTAATAACCTTTTTTTTTTGTGATTATTAAATTTCATGTTGGTTATCGTATAAGGGTTTTTTTGGTACGCTGAGTACGAATTTCGTGTTAACTTTGCAATCAATAATGGCTGCTGTGCCATACATATTATATCCAAAGGGGCAGGCAGAGGAATACCTACTATACGCCCACTATTCACCGTATGCTCTTTTGTCCCACGTAACAGGCGGTGAGCCCAATGCCGTGTTGAAATGGACAGGCGCAGGTTGTGGCGACCTGCTGTTAAATTTTTCAAACCGCCCATAGGGCTTAACGACTGCCATGTTACTGGCAACCGGGACCAACTGCTTAACGTGGCATGGAAACGCTCGCAAATGTAAATGCCACAAAGTGGTCACCCATTCGAGGACCAGCCATAATGAAAGTTGCTTAACGCAGTGATCGTTTACAGAACACTGAGTCCGCGGGGCCACGAGCGCTTTTACTGGTGCGCTGGCAAATGGCCGCTGTGCCGTAATAAAAAAATCAAGGTAATGGGTACATGAACCAGGAATGGGAATTGGGAATAAATACCAAATTAAATGGCGATACGAAGTAATATTATTACTAGTAAATTTTTCTTTTAAGTTATTGACAAATATTTCGGTTTATGACTAATTGGTCTTAGAATTACTGTTGTTTTTTAACAAAAGAATGATTGGATACGCTTTGAACAACTTACCAAAAAACCCCTTAAACGAAACTCAACACGAAATTTTATGACCACGGCGTGGCGGCCATTTTGGATTGCAAAATAAACTCGACATTCATACTCAGCATACCAAAAAACCCCTTATACGATACCCATTTTATGATCACGGCGCGGCGGCCACATTGGATTGCAAAATGAACACGAAATTTGTATTCAGAATATTAAAAACCCCATGAATTATAAATGTACCCTACACGATAATTTTATAACTATGATTTACGACGCGGCAGCCATTTTATAAACGCTTTCTAATAAAAAGAACTATTCAAACGACATTAAATACACCTTACCTTTTTCTGTGTGCGGCAATTGATGAAATCGCAGATCCTTATTTTGCCGCGATGATGACTTGCAATTTCTTACAGCACAATTCGTTTGCACCATTTTTATTTTTTAGGAATTATAATAATGAATTAAAGAAATCGATACAAAATTATACAATTATAGCAAGCGGTCGTGAATGCGTCAGCCCTGAAAGACTGTCCCAAGCTACGAAAAAAATTTTGCTCGCAGGTCCCTTGTCCCCCGCACGATTGCTCTGTCTAGACAGCTTCGTCGACCGACTGTATGTCTTTCGGCTGTGCTAATATTAGGGGTTAAAGTATGAAATTGCCGTTTTTTACAAAAAATCCATATTGTTTATTTTTTAGTTTCTAACAAATATATTTATTTAAAATAGTTACCATTATTATCTATACATTGCTGCCATCTAATAAGAAGGTCATTTATGCCTCTGCGATAGAACTCTGAGGATCTATACTGCACAAACTGTGTGAAAGCATTTTGTACTGCCTCCTGGAAAGAAAACTTCTTGTCACGTAGATAACTGTCCAAATCACGAATAAAATGGTAGACCGTTGGAGCAAGGTCTGACGAATACGGAGGATGACGAATGGTTTCTAACTGCAGTTCCTAAATAAAATGAATAAACATCCATCACGCCTTATTACCGAAGGGGTGGCAGAGGCATATTATATGCCCACTTTTCACCGTGTGGATTCCTGTCCCACGTAATAGGTGGTGAGCCCATTGCCGTGTTGAAATAGACAGACGCAGGTTGTGGCTACCTGCTGTTGAAATTTTCAAGCCGCCCATAAGGCCTTCAACCAGGGTTAACGACTGCCACTTTACTGGCAACCGGGACCAACGGCTTAACGTCCCTTCCGAAGCACGGAAACGCTCGCAAATGTAAATGCCACAAAGTGGTCACCCATCCGAGGACCAGCCATAGTGAAAGTTGCGTAATTCAGTGATCGTTTACAGAACACTGAGACCGCGAGGCCACGAGCGCTTCTGCTGCAGTTCCTGAAGGGTTAAAACGGTTTCTCGTGCTATCTGAGGTCTCGCGTTGTCATGGACCAATAATGGTGAAGATGGATTCATGAGTTGGGGCTGTTTGTCTGCTAGTTTTGCTAACATTGTACGGAGTTCGGCACAATAGACATCTGCCGTTATTGCTTGACCTGATCGGAGAAAACTATAGTGAATAACACCATACTGAGACCAACAAACAGTTACCATTACCTTTTTATTGGTAAGTTTTGCTTTAGGACACTGTTATGGCGTTTGACCTGGGGTCAGCCATTGCATTTTTCTTTTACGGTTATCATAAAGAATCCACTTTTCATCACATGTCACAATTCGATCCAATATTCCTCCATTTCTGTACCGATTCAACAAGGCAACACAAGTTTCAAAACGCGTTTCTTTCTGCAGATCAGTCAAATCATGAGGCACCCATTTTTCGTATTTTTTATTTTATAGATTTGACGCAAATGAGTCAGTATTGTAGGTAAGGTAACTGGTTGCGCCGGTATACGATTCGAAAGTTGGCGCGTTATTTTTTCTATGTTGCATCGCCGATCTCCATTTGTTTTTAATTAATTTGTTGTCGACACTCCCACCCCTCTTCCCTTTATTCCATTTCTCTTTAGCACCTACCTTGTCTCGCATAAAAGAAGAGCGAGACAGCTGTATTACGCGCCATCTAAAACTCCACCGCAGCGCTGTCAACACACAGGCAGCGAAGACGGACTGAAGACGTAGAACTGCAATGGCCGCGCGCGCGTTCGCGTCAACTTTTCGCAATAGTTGTGCTTTCCATGGATAAATAGTGTTTTCGTGCAATGGAACCAGGGATCCAAGTCCGGGGACGTCCCCGGCAGCCTCCATCTCAGCATCTCGCAGCAGCAGCAAGGTAGTGTGCCCATTCCTGTTTTCCATTTCTTTTTCGTCGACAACCGCGTGTAAATTTCATTTTTGTCTTTCCCATTTTAATACAGTCCACTTCGATTTTTTTTATCTCGCCCGCTCATCCAGTAACGTTAAACCATGCCGCTAATTCCTGGGTAGTTTGACTAGGATCGGCTTCCACCATCTCTCTTAATTCATCGTTATTCAACTGTGTGGGCGGTCTTCTTCATGGCTCGTTCTTCAAGTCGAAGTTTCCATCACGAAAGCGTTTAAACCAAAATCGCACGGTGCGTTCATTAGCAGACCCCTCACCAAACGCAACATTGATATTGCGGGCTGTTTCTGCTGCGTTACTTCCGCGTCGGAACTCGTATTCAAAAATCACTCGAATTTTCGCAGTATCCATCTATCTTGTCTAAGTTGAATAACAAAAACAATTGAAAGTCGATATTCAAATGTTTAACATTTTTTAAAAAAAGAACATCATAGAAACCATATGAAAAAAGTTTCATTCGCAAACCTCAAACCATGAAGATTCTATGTCAATACAAAAAACCTATTACAATAAAACGGCAATTTCATACTTTAACCCCTATTACAAGTACTAAGAGATTGAAAAAATCTGTACCTATGTACAAAATACTGTGTTACTTAAATAATACGGTTGTTGCTGTTACTTACCCGTGAAAATAAAAGCTGCTACCGTTATAAGACTCATTTTTGCACCCTGTCACACAACGTGAATTCACCATATTTCATGAAAATCTAACAGGTTAAATATGAAAATTTACACAATCGCAAATCGACGCACGAGCATCCAATGACCTTATAACGGTACATCTCCAATATAAAACAATCGATACGTAAGTATCTACCTACCTACTATTATGAGACTGCAAAAATATTTGATCAATTAAATTTATAGTGACCCTACACTTTAAGCAAGATGACTGGTCCAGGTGGATTTTGCATTTAGTATTACCAAACCCAAACATTTAAGTACTACTCTTACTAAGTATTAATGAGTATTTTTTTAATACTATGAAGTTATTATTAATAATTATAGGAACTGTAGAAATATTTAGATAACTTCCAAAGTTTATAAAAATAAATTTTACTAAATCATAAAAAAAGCATTATATAAAATATTCTACCATTTCTACCAAATTGCGTTAGACAAGGACACAGCACCTTTCGGAGCTCTCTCGCCAGGACCATTTTTAGCTAGCTCCCCTACGACTAAGAAAATAGATGTCATTTTAACTCAACGAATTTTTTTGGTAATCATCAGTTATAAGTAATAGCTAACTAACTAAAATACTACATTTACCACGGTTATCACCTCCGGGCACGTCAAGACATTGGCAGAATGGGTCTAAAAAACGTTTTTTACTTTAAATGTTAAATAAATTTACAAAAAAATACGAGAAAACGGGGTTTTTACTTTTTTATAATTTTCAAAATGGCTGAAATATTTACGATCAAAGTGCGTATAACGCGGGTGACAACATACGTCACAACCCTGTTTATTCAATAGCTGCACTCTCGTTCGCACCCGAACGTCGCGCCGCGCCTTGTCGCTGTCTGTGCGAGGCTGTGACGTCATAATGGGCGCGCCTAATCTCGGAAATTCAAAAAGGACTAAAACTTCTCGCCGTAGTAACTTTGGAAATACTACATGTATTAAAGTGATATAAATACCAATGTAATGTACATGAGCCTTGCTCCAATTTTAGCTGTATTTGACAGTAATATTTTGACCCTTACGTATTTTTCATTGTTGGCTTAAGTTTGCCATAACAAAAACTAGAATATAATCATAGATTAGTAGAATACGTACACGTATCAGGGATTTAAATCGTATTTGTACGATTTTTTGTAGATGTTATGCGAATACGATCGAAGCATCTAAATCGTATGGAGAACGTACGATTTTTTGTATCTTATCAATAAAGCCCAGAGTTTCGAGGTAGTCCCTCTTATTATTATTTCTTTACATTAATTAAAACTTTCTGTCGAACGTCAAAGCAAATCACAAGAGTCAACGGAAACTGCACCGATTTTAAACCAAGAGATAAAATGATGAAAACGGATAATTTGTATAAAACCGGTCAAGCACGAGTCGAACTCGTGCGCCGAGGAATCCGTAAAATAATAGTACCTTATTTGAGTAAAAAGCCAACTAAGCTAGACCTCTAAATAGTAAAAACGCCCATAAAACTCAGAGGTCTATGTTAATTGGTGAATTTATGAATGTAGGTATGCATATTTTTTATATTTTAGATTATTTCCTTTTTGAAGCGCTCGTGTTCTGTAAACGATCACTGAGTTGCGCAACTTCCACTATAGCTGGTCCTCGGATGGGTGACCACTTTGTGGCATTTACATTTGCGAGCGTTTCCGTGCTTCGGATGAACGTTAAGCCGATGGTCCCGGTTGTGTAACATGGCAGTCATTAAAAGGCAAGGCAGACTTGAAAAATTTCAACAGCAGGTAGCCTCAACCTGCGTCTATTTCAACACGGCAATGGGCTCACCACCTATTACGTGGGACAAGAATACACATGGTGAAAAGTGGGAATACAATATGTATGCATCTGCCACCCTTTCGGGGATAAGGCGTGATAGATAAATAAAATATTTTTTTTCTATAACTAAGCTATAAGATGTTAAACGGCTGTATCTTTTGATTACGTTGGCTTAGAAGTTTTATTTTTCACAGCTCCAAGGGACAGTAGTATTTGATATACATTTCAACTTGATACCTCCACGCGTTCGCGAGAAAATGGGACAGACAGATGGACGAACAGCAAAGTAATCCGTTCCGTAAGGGTTCCATTTTTTTCCTTTTGAGATACAGAACCTTAAAAAAGTGATTTTCTTTTATAATTTTTATACCTACTATTAAATTATTAAAATTTTTTTCATTGTTAATGTTATAGTATACAGATGAATAATATGTACGACTTTTTTATTAGAATTTTCTTAATTAGTATGTATGAATCTATAGTCTAGTAGTAGAGGTATCCACTTTGAAAAAACATCGATTTTTTATGGTATCGATAAATCAAAACTGTACATCGATGTCTTTCGACGTACCGTGTGAAAACATCGATGTTTTGTAAACGTCGATTACTTTTTCTATAATCTTAATAATATTATAAATGCGAAAGTTTGTATGGATGTTTGTTACTCTTTCACGTAAAAACTGCTGAATAGATTTTAATGAAATTTCATAATAATATAGCTTATAGATCAGAATAACTCATAGGCTACTTTTTATCCCGGGAACCAGTTCCAGTGGGAAACGGGAACGGGAAAACTTCTCTGCGCGGGCAAAGCAGCGGGCGTCAACTAGTATATTATAAAGCTAAAGTCATGTCAAAAGTGATACCTCTCAAACAGGTCATCTTTTCAGAGTGAAAGTTTTTGTATTTGAAGGTTATGAAAAGAGTAAATCCATTATTTTATAAAAGTTTAGATTTTCATCTTTCATAAAATAATAGATCTAATTCCTTTCGTAATCCTTGTAAGTACATACAAAATCATTAACTTTGAGAAAATGACCTGTTGTGAGATGTACAATGGCGAATTTGGGACCGGAAATGGCAAGGTTGATTAGTCCGCCATCGTACACTAGCCGGCAATGATTGGTGTCCACACCAATAGTTGCCGGTCGCATGTTGCAGCGAAAATATGTCCCGTTTACAAGCTCCTTAATTCACAAATTGTTTAGTTTTTGTGGCATTAAATGGTTATCATCGATTCGATGTTTTATTAAAAAAACATCGATACATCCAGTATATCGACAGCTTTAAAATATCGAATCGCTCCGATGTATCGAATTGTAAACATCGATGTTTTCAATTTATCGATGTATATCGAATATCCCTATCTAGCAGTGCTAGTCTGGCCTGGCTTAACTTTTGGCGGGAAGAGTGTCAAGTGCGGACGCTTGCTGTATATTATTTTCTAAAACTAGTGCATTGATCTTGTTTTATGTGCGGGAGTGGTGGACATAAAAGTTGTGTTAACGTGCTATAGTGAAAGACAATGATATATATGCAGAGAAATGCTATTTTCTCTCTTGTCGCAAAAATTCCACTGAAAACCTCAGTATAAGAATCACCATTATACTGAGGGCAAGGACCAGGACCTAGGACTGAGGACACGACATCGACAAAGACTGAACGGGACTTATTAGAAGATAAGATTGAAGAAATATGATATAAAAATAAGATTTGGTAGTAGCCAGGCCATAAAATAATTAAAAAAATAATCTGGCCGGGCTTGGTCTGACTGGCCGAGTGACTTGTACATGTACTGTATTTTTATTTTTAAGGTTATCATTCTATTTACATGAACATTGTTGTTACTGGTATAATTTTATTATCCGAGGCAATAGATTATAAAAATGGCGAAGCATCATCCAGATCTAATATTCTGCAGGAAACAGCCAGGAGTCGGTAAGTCTGGATGGTAATTCACTGTCAGAAACGTTACTTTTTTGTTTGATAAAATTGTAATTTTATATTTGATTCCAGCTATTGGTCGATTGTGTGAGAAATGTGATGGCAAATGTGTAATTTGTGACTCGTACGTGCGTCCTTGCACACTGGTGAGGATATGTGATGAATGTAACTATGGTTCTTACCAGGGCCGATGTGTTATTTGCGGCGGACCCGGTGTATCAGACGCATACTATTGTAAGGAATGTACCATACAAGAAAAAGATGTGAGTGAAATTTCTACACGTCTATTTTTATAATACTAGCTGCCTCCTAACTTAATTAAGTTAGGAGCAGCTAGTATACATAATAACATAATTATGTTGATATGTTGTAGTAAAAATAACCTTAAAATTTAAGCTCTAGACCTAGGGTCTTTTGTTGTTTCCCGCCACTGAGATGTTTTGATTAGGCTTAGAAAGACATGTTCAGACATGACATTTTAATGAACTTTATTAATTAATTTTAGTCTTTACAAATAACTTTTTGTGAAGTCTCACAAGATTTTACTGGTGTTGGAGGGTGCCATTGACCTTCCTTCTTTAATGTATATCAAATTGTTGTCCATCTGTTAGGGAGATGCACCAATTGAAGGCAGGTTAGGCTGCAGTCTTTGAGATTTCAATGGGCTGTAACTGTATTGTCTATTGCCAGTTGCTCCACTTTATTTGGCTTTTGATTTTCAGTATTGCTGGGAGCGACTGTGGTCTGACTCCCTTACCCTGCCGTTGCGTCATCTGTTAGTCAGCAGGTGTAAGGCTAGCAGGTGTGGTTGCTAGAGCTTCAGAGATCTTAGTGGCAACCCTTGCATGTCTCTATATTATCATTAAGGTTGGGTATTTTACAATCGATTGTAGAAATATTAACTAACTAACTATCTTCACGCTGTATTCCTGATGGGGTAGTCAGAAAGAACAGATCGCCAGGCTTCACGATTCATGCATACTTTTGCTTCTTCAAGATTCATCAATTGCTTCATACACGCACATCTGGGTATCGGAGTTCTTTCGATTTTTCAGGGTTTGATCAATCTGCTCACATGGTCTTCAATGTTAGTCTTTGCCTACCCTGACTCCTTTTACCCTAGTAGAAATATTAAAGAATGTTTATCATTTGTCCACATACTATAGCGAAAGCTCTGCTATTAAAGCTGATAAGTTTAACTTTGTGGAAATCAATGCTGCATAAAATGTACCCAAATATAGCAATAGACAAATGGTTATAAGTATACAGGGCTGCATTATAATGACTGATTCTTTTTCATAAAATCTACATCAAATAAAACCTCTTAAAAACATATAGTACATTTTGTAAAAAAAATCATTCTTTATAGAGAGAGAATCATCATTTATACTTGAATTCTTATATTGTTTACCACCACTGTACTTAGATAATTTTTCTTTTTAATTTATTTGTAGTTAAGAGACTTCAGTGTTGATATCAGATAAGATCTTGACTAACATAATATATTCTATATTGCAGAGAGATGGCTGTCCAAAGATTGTAAACCTCGGCAGTTCAAAGACTGACTTATTCTATGAGCGGAAGAAATATGGCTTTAGAAGACACTAGCATTAAGTTATGTTTAGTTATAATTTTATTTTTATGAACTTGTAATAATGAAACTGAGCAACGTTATTTTCTGGAGGTAATTTAATATTCCATCATCTGAAAAAGAGTGCAATGTTATATTCATGACTGCCTCGGTGGCACAGTGGTAGTGCATGCGACTGAGGTCCCGGGTTCGATTCCCGGGTCGGATCAAATATTTGTGTGATCCACAAATGTTTGTTTCGGAGTTTGTGTGTTTCCTATGTAGGTATTTAGAAATATATAAGTAATGTTATCAGTTGTCTAGATCCCATAACACAAGCTTATATTAGCTTACTTTGGGCAAGACGACGCTGTGTAAAAAAAAAACCCCAATTCATTATGGGTCCAAAATAAAATATAAAAAATCTAAGTAACTAAAAATAGAAGTGTAAGTAAGAAGTACTACAACTATGTCATTAAATTACGAAACTGAATCAAGATACAATTCTTAATATAATATCCTTTATACTGCTAATAAACTTTATAGGAATACATTACTACATATAATATCTGTAGACAAATGTGGGGATGGCCTTCTGACATTTTTCCTTAGAGAAAATTATGTCTTCCTATAAAGTTGGGAAATTAAATATCTTCCATTGATTGGCTGAGTATATTTAGGTAACAAAATAAAAGATTAATACTCTTGCTCTTTCACTCATTTAATCGTACATTTACAATTATAATTATTAATTACATGATTAAAATATTAATATAGGTCTCACCAAATTTTAAGTTTCCTTTGAAGTAACACACTTGTTAGCACAGTTAGATACCTTGTAAAAGCTTGTGCCAACTTCAGTTGATTCGACATTTGACATGACCTATACATATAGTAGGTACTATTTACATACTGGTATGGTATAAATAAAGTAACAAAGAAAAGAACTATACCTAGATGCATATTGCCTTTCTGGACCTCCATAACAGGGAAAGGGCTAATGGGCTGACATTCACAGTAGAAATTATTGGAAAATGTTCTGAATTACATTTTTGTATGTAACACTTTTATTCAAGGGTTCATCAAAATCTATAAATACATTTGTTGTCACTCAAGCGGCAGGAAACTACTGTGAGCTACCTACTACTACCACTGGCAACTCTGTTAGAAGATGACGTCACAGGGTTGGTCCAAATGTTTGTATTGGTTGACCCGGAGTACGTTGGACGCGCCGGTATTATAGGCGAGCGAATGCAAACACTGAAAAATCAAGATGTATTAGTGTTAAAAAAGGTGTACGGGTCTTATATATAGAAAGAGAAAAAATCTCAACCTTTCTGTTTAGAAGATTATGGACAATTACAAAAGAGGATCAATATTGATTAATGTCGACTGCTAAGTGAAGTTGGTATCAAGCCACTCTTATGATTCGGATCGTGGACACGTTTCGGCACAAGGTAGCCAGGCCCTCCCAAATATCTTTTCTTACTGGCAATTGGATGTGCCTCTGGCGTAGGCGAGTGAGAGAGGTGGGAGGAGAGAAGTTTTTACGTTGTCTCTGCCCAATTATGTTAAAAGATGGACAGGACTCATGCTCTTTGAGGAAGGCAGTCTAATGCTAATGACATGGTATTAGCAACGGCCATCTTGTTTAGTCGGGTTACCATTTAAAATATTCTAATTCCTACCAAAAATCGATATGACTTTTGGTCAGCAAAAGCTGAAGCAATTTCGATTTTTGGTACCTTGAATCAACTGGTTCTGTATATCACTCTGCAAACAATTAACACTGTGTGAAGTGCTTCATAATTAAATCCATTTTATTATTTATGCATTAGTTTATTTATTACCATGCCTTGTAATAGTTTATATATTTTTTCAGTTAAAAACGTGTATTGTGTGAAACATGCACTCAGCTTTGCTCTGTAACTGACCTCCCCGCGCTCTGGCTGGAATATCAGCTGAATCCAAAAATAGTCCTATAAAAATTATGACAATTTAATTAGTACCAGCACAAAGCTCTTCTTAATGTTGGCAACTATTACAGTTTCTCAACAATAATACTTTCTATTAACCTCGGGATATCGTCAGTTCTCCATGACGCGGGATGCTATACCGCGATCTCGACCACAGCAACAGGCTGTACTAGAAACGGCGGTACCTATTATGTAATTGTATAGAATTTGCGTCATCATTATCTCTACTGCACCGCTACCGATGTCGTTTAAATTGTTTCCATAATAAATGAATGTCATTTGCATCTTCCCGCTGTCCCATTCGCTTGAAACCGCGGAATTACAACCCAATATCTCGCCGATAGGATTGAAACCCTACTTTAGTGGCAAATGCTCGTACACTGAAGATTCAACCAAGCAACTCTTCTATTTCTAGAACAAACCAGCTAGACATACGTTCGCTTTTGGTTCCATTAGGACCGAAGCTATTGGTCCTTCGAGCCGGAAAAGAATAAACAATAGCGATTGGTTGTTGACGAAAATATAAGGCGCTGAAATTTAGAACGAGATCTTTCTCAAGCACAAGCAATACAGCTTCGCAAAAAAGAGTACAAAATAATGGGGGTGCCACTGTGCTGTTACGTAGTCGTTGTACCTAGTTCTTTTACGGTAAAAGGTTCTACCATATGTATAGGAATAATAATAATAACGGCAACGCTGTTGCATGTTGCAATGCATTGTTTTGTGCGTGAATGAAGCGCGACAGCAAATTTTATCGCATGTCAGTCTGGCACAACCGTCGCAAAAAAAAATTGTATATAGAACGATACTACACGGGGTTGCCATATAATACCACATTTTAACCCCATTATTTTCTACTCTATTTTACCAAATTATACAAAAAAGGTGTAATTTCAAACGACAATTTTGAAGCTCTTACTCACGAGTTGACATCCTCCAGTTTCTTCAGCAGCCTCTCATTCTCTCTACTCAGCAGTTCCTGATCTCTCAGCAACTGATCTCTAACTCCGAATAACTCTGAGTTTTCCGTTCTAAGAGCAGAGTTCTCTTCCATGTGTAGTTGCACTAGGTCTACTAACTCCGCTTGAGGTAGCTGATATAGCTTGTTGGGTTCGATTTGAGTTGGGGTGCGGCGTTGGCCTGGGAACGGAGTCTTAGTTTTAAGATTAAACATTTCCGTATTCCGAAAAGCACATTGAACCGTTGGTCCCTGTTGCCAGAAACAAGATAGTCGTTAAGCCAAGTTAAAGGCCACAGCTTTCCATTGTCCGTTTCAACACGGCAATAGTGTTGTCAGCGCAAATATCACATCTGGTGTTGCAAACGTCCATAGGCTAAGGTCACTTCAAATTTTTATTCATAATTATCTCCAGTAAAATGGCAGTCGTTAAGCCTGGTTGAAGGCCTTATGGGCGGCTTGAAAATTTCAACAGCAGGTAGCCACAACCTGCGTCTGTCTATTTCAACACGGCAATGGGCTCACCACCTATTACGTGGGACAGGAATCCACACGGTGAAAAGTGGGCATATAATATGCCTCTGCCACCCCTTCGGGGATAAGGCGTGATGGATATTTTAGATAACAATATGACTGTTTGTACATTAACTCACTAAATATCTGTACCATGTTGATCTATCTGTAATGTACACTGACTCATGAAACTGTACGAATGTGAACGTGTGTGTGTGTGTGACTACTCACAGTAAGTCTTCTTCTTCATCTTAAGTTTCTTCCCATTTACTTCCAAGCCCTAACTGGATTTGGATCAGCCTGGGGTCCACTCGTTCACGTTTCGTATAATAGTTTGGCTTTGAATTTTCGGCATTTAGGTCCCTTACACACTACTACTCACTATAAGTATCCAAGCTGTAATCCGTCTGTACATGCAGCGCCGACCTAAGGTGCTGGTTCTCTGCGTGCAGAGCCTCCACTTCTCTCTTCAAGCTTAATATTAGGGCGTCTCTTGCATCCTATAAAACGACATTTCAATATTTGACTTTCCGTAGCTTACCTACTAGGATAATATAGCGATATGTAGTAATATATATATAAATATGTAGTTGTTTTCGTGCTGATCCAAGGTGTACATTTACTGTTTGTAAATTTTGTTAAATTTACAAATAATTTAATGGTCCTTCGAGCCGGATATGAATTAAAGCTTTTTTTAAACTTTGCTTACCATTTGACGTTTTGACTATAGGTATTGCAATATAGGGTATGAGTTTATTACTACAACGGTACTTAAGTAGCTAAAGTCCTAAGAATGCATTTGCAAATGCTATTGAATTCACATTTAATAAGTCTTGGTTAAAAACGGCATCACTCTTTCAAAAGCATTAGGCTGCCGTCCTGCCCACATCATCATCATCATCTAAGTATTGTTCAGCATCCGAAGCCCTAGGTCAAGAACCGGAGGCCTGCTCACCTATTGGTGTTTTCACTTCAGCATCTTGAATAGGGAAGAAATTATAGGCAAGATCATCTAACACGACTTTGGATCTGGTCATTTTTGCACGGCCTGGCGAAAGGCTTAAATATTTTCCAGAATTGCAGATACTTGGAATGTTCTGCCAGTGCAAGTGTTTCTCTCCAGTGCACGTGTATCCCTCCAGTGCACATGTATCCCTAAGCTCCTCTTACAAACCTGGATTCTTAAGAAACCCGAGAGAAGAGTTACATCATTGAGCCGCCAACTAGAGGGCCACTGTTAATAGTCTTATGGACTGTGACATGCTATATACACGAAAAGTTTTAAACTACCAGAAAAAATTTAAGGGCAGAAGCAGACAAAATATACTTTGACATTGGCCCAATGAGAATATTATTATTATTTACTATGCCAAAGTTATTTCCATTATGAATATTAAAAACATATCACAAATCATAGTTCACTTGCCTATGACGCGACCGCTCACCGGCCCGGCCCGTGTGGCACGTCGGTGTAGGCATGTATAGGTAGGTATATGAACACGATCAAACAGCTGATGTGATTTATTCTAGTAAATAGTTAAGTACTTTCAACTTACCTACAAATACTTTAATTGTTGTTCGAAATGCCCACCATTATTTTGGACACAAACACGTGCATGTTTTTGTAAGTTGTTTTTTAAACTTTATAGTATATCTGTTTGTTGTCGAACTTCGTCAAAGGCGTTAATTATTCTTTATTTTAAAATTTCCCGGGTATTTGGTTCACTCACATACACTCTTCGTTTTATCTCACTCCACATGAAAAAGTCCATTGGAGTTAAGTCAGGAGATCGCACGGGCCCCGCGATGTCACCTCCGCGACCGATCCATCTATCTCCGAACTCCGCACTATGGTAATGCGGTGGAGCCCCGTCTTGTTGTATCCATAGCCCTCTTAGGTTTACTAAGGGAATGTCGTCTAGCATATTGTTCAGCATAGAACGAAGAAGATTTAGATACGTTTCGCCCGTCAGCCGACCCTCAATGAAGTATGAACCTACAAAGTGCTCGTTTAAGATCCCAGCCCACACGTTCACGCTAAACCTGTGTTGGAATGAATGCTGTCGGGTTAATTTGGGATTTTGATAAGACCACCAATGTTCGTTGTGTTGGTTGACCAGCCCGATCCGCGTAAAAATCTGTGTACACGACATTCAAGTTAGGGTTAGTGATCACCCAGTTGCAGAATGCAATCCTTGGCGCTAGATCGATTGCAGTGAGCTCCTGGACCTTTCTGTAGTGGTATGGATGCATTCCAGCGGAATTCACTATCTTCCAGGCACAACGCTGACTTATACCAAAACGACGTGCGGCGTCGTTAGTGCTCCGACGAGGATCTTCTGCGAAAAATTCTAGTATCTCGTCATATAAGTTTTGTGAGAGGGCTGGTCTTGCTCTGCCGTGTGCATGCGAGGGCATGTGGAGTGACCCGTGGTCTAGCTAACGCTGGTACACGCCGAACATCGTGGAGTGATTTGGTTGCCGAGCGTTTGGATAAAGCTCGCGGTACATACGTAAACCGGCACTAACATTTTCTTTACACATAAAATATGCACGCAGCATGAGTACGTACTCGCGATTCGTGAATTGGTATGCCATTTCGTAAGTCGATTGTCACGGCGGTGCTGCTATAGTAACACACAAGTGCATCAATGAACATCCGCGCGCCGACTCGCTCGTCGCTCGCTCACTCGCCGCTCGCTCACTCGCCTCGCAACCTGACGACGATCGAGGGGCGCCTCACCCTTGCTCTGAGCCGTGAGCGCGGTGAGACACTGACCAAATATTTTTTACGTATCTACATATTGTAGATTTTATGGGACGAAATAGTAACATTTTACTAAAATTTTATTTTTCTTAAAACTGGATATATCGATTAAGTTACGTTTACTGATTACCCCAATTCTTTTTTTCTGGTTGTTAAAAACTATTCGTGTATATATAGTATGGCTTTCCATCAGACGGTCGGCGTCACTTTAACGAGCTAAATTAAAAAAAAAACTTAGTCTCCCCTATAGTAGGGTGGTTGACTTGTATGTACCTACCTACATCACTAGAGTTATTGTACTCACCATTTTGACGATAGGCTTAGACTTAATCTTCTTGGCTCTGGCAGCGTATCGTAATGTATTGACTGTCTCGCTCAAGTTCGACCTCGTTGGGGCTATGCATGCGATCTATTGATTTTTAAACAACTTAAATTATAATAAAAGCATAAGTAAAGTATTGATTTTCGCGATATTTACCATGTACACTTTCACGCGCGAGTATTCGATATTTCGGCATTGTTGCAAGTTACTCCGTGATCATGGCGCCGTTACTTACATGATAGTTTAAATTCTTATAAAATGAAATCAGCTTTGGTAAGTAAATTTGAATCATTGTGTAAATAAAAGTAGGTGGCCATGAGTTTTATTGCCAGGTTTTTCCTCAGGCTCCACCAATTGCCTTGTGAATCTGGCAGTTAATGTAAAAAGAAGCAATAATCTTGACGTTCATAAGCTTTACTTTGTATTTGTAACCTGTGCTGAAATCCGGTCCGGTTTTTAACAAGTATTTGTGTGATCCACGACTGCTTGTTCCGAAGTTTCGTTGTTTTTAATCTGGTGGATCACGAAGCCTGGCAAGCTGTTTCCCTGACAGGGTAGTCAGAGAGGACACTCTCTGACTACCCCGTCCAGGAAAACAGCGTGAAGATAGTTAGTTATAAATTTTCGACAATTTCATTTGTTTAATACATAAAAAAATTAAAAATCACGCCTAACATTCACCGGGGTAAGCAGAGACTTCTTCCATTTCTTTTACTTTAAATAAGTATTGTCAGTGTCACACACATTTTATAACTATTTCTACATTAAAATATTACAATTTTTTTTTTTTTTAAATACGATCACTGAAAAATAAATGAAATATCTATCATGGTTTAATATTTTAACGCAAAACACTTTTAACTCACTTGTTGTAAATAATATAAACCTACTTACGTACCTACCCACCTAGCCACCTACCTAAGTTATAAAAAAAAATGTTTAATGGTTCAAAGTAGAGTCGTATTAAACTTGATTCTTTGTGTAAATATATTGTGCGCGATTATACATGCGCAAACTATCCCCACTATTTTTTGTCAGAGCTCATCATTCGCCGCGCGACCTATACTTATAATATTTACCTATGTATTTAAAATTATATATAGGTTAGTATGTTTATCTGTTATTTAGACCCCATAGCACAAGCTTATATTAACTTAATTTGGATTTGATTGCGCTATGTTAAAAAAATCCCACAATATTTATTTTAACTGAACAATGGGCACTTATCTGACGTCATTCGTTTCCAAGGTCTGATGTATGAAGTCAGATAAATCCATTTATAGTCACACAGGTAATATTTAAAATACCTCTAGAGTTCCCGGTTCCCGATATAAAGGGTCTTGACGGACTACAGTGAAGAAGTAGAGAAAATAACTAAAACTAATTGCTGTATCCCTGACGGGGTAATCAGAGAGGACTTCGCGATTCATGCATACCTACTTCTTTCGCTTCTTGTAGATTTATCAATCGCTTCATGCATGCACGTCTGGGTATCCGAGTACTTTTGACTTTTCAGTTTTTGAGCAATCTGCTTAAAAACTCCTTCTACCCTCTACTTTCGCACAATATATATTCTTCGTGAATCGTTCCTCACTCATTCGTTGGACGTGTCAATACAAGTAGGTAGATCAGAAAATATCCTCACCATAAGCGTGACGCCATTCCCGGCGAGACTGTCGGCCAGCAACTTGGTGAGCTTGCTGTCGCGGTACGGGATGTGGCCGCGCTTCCTGCCGTCGCTCAGCTGAGCTATGCAGTAACCTGCGAAGAGGACGCCATTAGCCATAAACTATTCAGAACCGCATGGTTTGGATTTGGCAGCTATAGTTTGACTATAAACTGCTTGTAGCCCCCCTAACTCAGTGTTCTGTAAACGATCATCACTGCGTTAAGCAACTTTCGCTAGGGCTGGTTAAGGATGGGTAACCACTTTGTGCTATTTCCAATTACAAGCGTTTCCATGTTTTGAAAGACACGTTAAGCCGTTGATCCTAGCCAGTAATATGACAGTCGTTAAGCCAAGATGAAAGTCTTTAGGGCAGTTTGAAAATTTCACCAGCAGGTAGCCACAACCTGCGTCTGTCTATTTCAACACGGCAATGGGCTCACCACATATTGTGTGTGGTGGGATCCTCCTCCCTTCCTTTATTATCGTAAACCAAATATAATTTGACTTGATTGAGCGATTGCCGTCTGAGCTGTCAACGGCATAAAAACCTCGGCTTCGCGAAAAAATTTGGATCTTGGATTACGGAAGTTTTGGTGGAGTCCCTAACACTACTTGCTTAGTATGATTATCAAATCAGTCGGCAACGTTCAATTAACACCGTGTTTTACAGGTTGGCCTTAATGTACCGCGCTGCCCAATTTGGTTGGTATAGGGTTTTATCTGAAATTTTCCTTCTCCTCACTATGACCACGTAAAGAATGGATAATGTTTTGCACCACTCGTAGGTAAGGCTGGTTCGGGGCCTCGTAAATTTCGGTCAGACCCTATCGTACCCGTTTTGGGGCACAAGTCCTTGTGGTTTCCGCAAACGATGACCGTACAAAAGGTTTTTTTTAATACCACTAAGGTGGCAGACAAGCATACCGCCTACCTCATGGAAAGTGGTTACCATAGCCTCCAGACGATTACAACACCAAAGGTGCAGCACTCGCGCTACTGACCCTGTAAAAACCTAAGAATTTAGAAGAACCCTATAAGTACTGAGACGTTCGATAAAACCCAGGTAGTTCTTCTATTTGTTCAATGGTTTGCCGAGTGGTAAGTAAGTAAGATCTAGAAAATAAGAAACTTACCTAACACCATCAAACTTCTATTAATATTATTAGCTTCTTCCAAAGTCTTGCCAGTGCTGTGAGTCCGCTTGGTCATCTCGCTGCCTGCTAAATCCACAAAGTTGATCTTGCCGTGTGTGGAGCACGTGACGTCAGCATCCGCGCGGAGGTCCCGTCTCACTCGCACGCATAGGATTGTGTGCGAGCGGGAAGAGTGCGAGTTCATTGCGTGTGCGCCTACTGCACGGTTGCGCATACCTAAGTATCACATCAGTACATAGGTGCCTAATTATATAGCTATGTTATGGGTCTAGTCAACTCCCATGAGCTGGAATATCTGTATTACAGACACATAATATAATTCTTATAGTATCACGTAATAGAGAGCCAATTTAAACCATTCTGGTTTTAGCGGCCTTTTGTGAAAAAGCATATTTTTACAAGGACCGTTAACCTAATAGCCGCTATCGAAACCTTGTGGCTGTGATGGCGGCTGTCATTTAGGGCCCAGGGGTCGTTGTTAGTACTTTCTATCTGGTGGCCCTTTTAGACGTGCAAAATATAAAAAAAAACCTTAAGAGTGTGTGCTTAAGACCACACGGCAGAAGTGAAAACTTCATTGGCAATTGCAATCTATTATTACGTAAGAATTGAATATACTAAACAGCGACACAACAGCGAAGAGCAGCTGACTGTATCTTTCTCGCTCGGATACACTCGGCGTTCCCGAGTTCACCCGATCGAGCCTTTCACCTCGTGTTTCGGATCAGCCTAACTTTAGTAAGATCTACGGAAAAATCTGTGTGCGGTGTGCCAAAAGAAGGTTTCACTTCAAAAAATAAAAACAATAATTCCAACAGCCTGGACGGAACCTTACCTTCTTCCAATACCGCGAACAGGTCATCCAATTGCTCACAATCCACGGTGAATAAGTTCTCCACATAAAATCCCCTTGTTTCTTTGGACCACCGCACTTGTAAAGGCTTTCTTGAAGTGCCTGGGTTGAGTAAATCTATTACCTGGAAATTATGTTTGAACTGTATTAGGTATACCAAGATATTAAGAAGGTGTTCCTTGGTATCAGAGTTCGGGTTTGTAGAAGGAACCTGAGGAGACCCAAGCGATGATATCCCGAACGAGTCTTTCTAAAGGATGTGGAACGTGTAGAAATCCCCACGGATATTAACCGGCTCAAATCGACTAAAACCATATGGAGCTTCGGACCTCGGAGGGGTTCAAAGCAGATTGGCTACACCGCGGCCTCACGGTTAAATAATAAAGCGGTAATTTAAAGGCTATTTACACAAATACAATATTAATCCTTATCATTTTTAATATGTTAGTTGGTTTCAGCATTTTATGAAGATTATTATGTCCCTTTTTACACTTTGCAAATTAAATGAATATCTTAGGCGATGTGGCAATATCATAAAAATGCGCAAATAAATTAATTTTGTGTAACAATATTTCGACAGGGCCGTGCGGGCGCGGGCGTAGCATTTGAGAGCGGAGAAGTAATCAAGTAATTTGGAAAATGTTTATACAATATCGTGAAATTAATAAACGACGGAATTAAATGGGTGCCACGGGGTTCGAAGTATGTCACGGGCAAAGCCGGGCGGGTCAGCTAGTAATATTATAAACGTAATAGTTTGTATGGATGTTTGTTACTCTTTCACGTAAAAACTATTGAATGGATTTTAATGAAACTTTTTAGTAGTATAGCTTATATATCAGAATAACACATAGGCTACTTTTTATCCTGGGATCAAGTTCCTGTGGGAAACGGGAACGGGAAAACTTCTCTACGCGGGCGAAGTCGCGGACGTCAACTAGTTAAAAATAAATCAATAAACCAGTTAGATGCACCAACACTGATTTTCAGGTAGGTACGACTCATTGAGCAGCGTACATAGAACTATGTAAGTAAACACTTTAAAAATATAAAATTATTAATTTATTGTATATATTATTATTTTATTATTGCTATTGCATAGCTTGTATCGCGGGCTCTGAGCGCGGCGACCGAATCAAGTAATTCCGTAACGAAAATAAAACCTAACACCCGAGCTCACACGAGCTTTACTGAGCGTGTGTATGTATATATATGGTACGACTGTACGAAGCTCGCACCGATCGAGACATGCTGTATAAATAATATTAATAGGTCATATTATATTTATATTATATATTAATAATACAGTATAAATAAATAAGTATATAAAATTATATATTTAATAAATAATATATACTAATATTATAAAGCTGAAGAGTTTGTTTGTTTGTTTGGTTGAACGCGCTAATCTCAGGAACTACTGGTCGAATTTGAAAAAATATTTTTGTGATAGATAGCCCTTTTATCGAGGAAGGCTATAGGCTATATATCATTGCGCTACTAAACTGGGGAGCAGAGCAGTAGTCATAAATGTCGACAAATCGGTCAAATTTGTATGCATCATTGTAGAATTTATAAGCGATGGGATTAAATAGGTGCGACGGGAGGTCGAAATATTCCACGGGCGAAGCTGTGGGGGTAATCAAGTAATTAAAAGTTGATAAAAAATGCTATGCAATAGCTTTACCGCGGCAGTCCCCGAGTGCCACACGTATTTTTTTAAAGAAAGATCATTGTTATTCACCAGTATATTCCCGGGAATATAACACAAGTTTTCTGTACTCGTTTTTCACAGAACTTGGTTTCCGGGACAAAAGTAAGTGTCCAGAAAGTTATATAATTTGTAACAAATATCATCACAATATTTCATTTTATCGACTCACCTTTTCATTGTAAATTTCTAAAAAAGAGGCCTTCAGTATGAAGTGTGACTCGGGCCGCTCGTTGATTAACCGAAACAAGTAGACGAAAGAGCGGACCACCAGACCATGTTCTGGGGAGTAGGGACTTGTGCCTCCTTCCACCTGGAATACATTATACTTATTAGTTTGACTCTACAAAAGTAAAACTTAGCATACTAATTGCTTTTCAAAATTTGAGGAAAAAATAATGAATATGCTTATGTCATGGAAAATTGAGCAGGATGCCACCCTAAAGACTTGGAAAATGTACAAGATTCCATGTTGAAGTCTATAAAGTCAGATAGTACAGAGTTCAAACAGCAGTATATGGAAATAAAGAAAATTTCCTGTGATATTGAAAAATCTATAGAATTTATGAGTAAAGAATATGAAAGTATGCGACTGCTGATTCAAAAACTTGAGACGGAAAGACTTCAGCATCGTGAGTATATCGTGGAGCTAGAGAGAAGAATTGAAGACTTACAGCGATCACATCGTTCCTCGTCTATCGAAATTAGAAATGTTCCTAGAAGGGATAACGAAACCTCCACCGACTTAAAGTCTATAATTACTGCCACCTGTAATGCTATCCAAGCGGAGGTAAGTGTATCAGACCTGCGAGACGTCTACCGCCTTCCGGGTAATACACAAGCGAATAGACCACTCGTGGTAGAATTCCTGACGGTTCCTATTAAGCAGAGGGTGTTGGATGCAGCTCGGACTTTCAATCGAAACCGTTCGTTTACCGAGAAGCTAAACACTAGTCATATGGGATTGGCTGGGCAAATAACGCCAATATTTGTCTCGGAACATCTACCTAGCAGCATAAATAAGCTATATCATGATACTCGATCTTTTGCGAAAAATAATAATTATAAATTTTGCTGGTACCGAAATGGTAAAATTTTTCTTCGTGAAAAGGAGGGAGATAAGGCCATCAATATTAGTTGTTAACAAATTCACTTGTGGAATCTCCTACTATAAAAAAAATAATAGCAGCTTGGCTTGAACATGTAAATTTGCGCTTATATGCATATAATGTCTTCTGGAAATGCTTGTTGTGTTACGCTAGTGGTTCAAATATTCCTTTGTATGTGATGCAACAGATGGTGCTTCGTGGTGAAATGGCTTATGGCTATGTATTTACCATCTGTATACTTTGTGAATGTGTTTCTTTTGATAATTTCATTTATATTTATTTCCCATGGCCAGGAGCCATGACTGCTAGATTATCTATACATTTAATGAAGTGTAAGAATTTGGTATGTAGTTATGGAATAACAACGATTAGGGAGTTTGTCATTGCTACACTAATTCTTGCCATGTTCAAGTCAATTACTAAGCACATAAGCAGCTTTAAAAGTATTCTATTCATATCCATAAATAAGTTTTCACAGTTAGTATATATAAAAAACACAATCAACTTCGACTATACACATTATATAATATATTATTAAATAATACCATACAAGTCAAATCACACACACTACTTAATAATAGGTGAGAGACACTTAAACAATTTAAAATATGTCTTAGATAAATTCATTTTAACAGCATCCTTTCAGTTGTTTCATATCAGAAACAAAATCAACTTCACTTTTACTAATTACAGAATAAATCAGTCAACTATACAGAGGGACCCAATTAAAATATCAATAATCTTTCATATGGAATACTTCTCTAGGCCGCCGAGGTATTTTTATAATACTAAAAAGAGGAGGAAATGTACCTATATAAACGATATGATTATTATGATAGAAATAGTACGATCTATTTTAGTAAATGAGGTTCTGTCATACTCTCATCTTGATTGTGTCCTCTGGAGGTTTCCAGTGCCATACATGGCATGTACCCATGGATTAATATATACTGTATACACTATATACAGGTATATTTACTGTACCTGTTTCTGTTTATCGACACATAATTGTTTGAATGTATTTATTAATAATTCGACAAAAATATTATAAATGAATGATAATTTTTCGATCAGATGTTATTAGTTGTGATCCAGAACGATGCGCGACTCTTTTAAAAAATCCAAATGTTTATTTAAAATTTTAGCCCTAAATATCTGCAGTAATAATAAAAATTTAGAGAGTATGAACATTTTGATGAAGAGACTGAATTTTGATAGTGACGTTGTAGTGCTTTCCGAATGTTGGATGTCGTGCGTTCCCAGAGTTTAGCGGTTATATGAGTGCAGCAACAACGCTCCAGTATAATCAGAATGACGGCGTTGTTGAATACGTTAAGGGGCCATTTTAGAAGAGCCATCCATTGAAGAAGGAAACTGCATATTGATAAAAATAGGTATAGATACAGCTATCTTGGGTCTGTACCGTCCTTATAGTAACAAAAAATAGAAAAAAAATTATCCTCCCTGCAACGAATTCTGGATAGCTTATCAGGTTACAGAAATATAATGTTAATTGGTGACATTAATGTGAACATTACGCCAAGTAGCAAGGATAGTTTTCTAGCAGATTATCAAGATTTTCTATCCCAAAATGGTCTAATTTCTGCTTTTAATGAACCTACCCGTTCTAATAGTTGCCTGGATCACGTCATATTAAGAACACAAATACCAATAAGTACTTTTATTATCAAGTCTCATATTACAGATCATATGCCAATCTTATGCTGTGCTAAATTACGAAATATATGTAAACCCATTAAAAAACAAATATTTAAAATTGACTATGAGGCCGTCAAATTTGAATGTGACAAGCTGGACTTTGCAAAAAATTACATTGGATAAGTTTATTACTCAAATTTATAAGGTTATACAACTAAACACAAAAATAATAAATAAAACAATAAGACAAGGGTTTATCAAACCGTGGATGACCTCAGGTCTACTGAAATGTGTACGTAACCGTGATCGTATGCACAAAAAAGTTAACCAAAATACGGAAAATATTATACTATCGGTTCATATAAGAGATATAGGAACTATTGCAATTATTTAATTAAGAAAACGAAGCGGGAATATGAAAAGGAACTACACACTGAATCAGTGAAAAATAGTAAGCAAATGTGGAAAGCTATAAATCAGATAACTAATAGAAATATTAAAACTGATTGTTCTAATGATTTACTTACAACAAAGGCGACACCGACTTCATCGGTCAATGTCGTAAATACTTTCTTTGCTACTGTGGGTGAGAAGTTAGCTGGTAAAATAACTCCTCTATCTGAATCAGCAGACACACATAACAAAAACAGTTCAATGATTTGTAGCTCTCTAGTAATGCTCCCTACTGATGAACAAGAAGTCGAAAATCTAATCATGTGTCTTAAGAGTAACTGTTCTGCGGGAGACGATGGAATTTCAGCTTTGGTGTTAAAGATTGTAAAAAATAATATTATAGCCCAAATAACATATATATTTAACAATAGCCTGAGTATGGGTATATTCCCAAAAGCATTGAAGACGGCAATAGTTATAATCCATCTATAAGGGTGGCGATAGACATTGTGCCTCAAATTACCGGCCTATCTCTATTCTCGCTTCCTTGTCTGAAATCTTGGAAAAAAATATTAATATTCGGTTAATAAATTACTTAGAAAAATATAACCTATTTCACCTATGCAATTTGACTTTCGAACCGGCAAGTCAACACAAGATGCTTTATCGAAATTTACTGAAAATATAGTAAGTGCCTTGGACAATAAAAATAAATGTCTAACAACATTTCTAGACCTGGCTAAGGCATTTGATACTTTGTCAATTCCCATCTTATTGAAAAAATTAGAGTATTTTGGCATTAGAGGTAATCAGCTAAATTTATTTGAGTCTTACCTTACAGATAAAGAAGGTAAAGATAGGCAAGTACACGAGTAGTAGGCTTCCTGTGACGCATGGTGTACCTCAGGGTAGTATACTGGGCCCTACCTTATTTTTGATGTATATAAATGACCTTACATACATTAACATTGAAAATTGCAATATTATATCATATGCTGACGATGCTACCATGACATTCGACCATGACGGTAGCACTTGGAATGAGGTGTATGATAAGGCACAACTGGAATTGAATATGGTAACACATTAGCTGGCACGCAACTATCTTTCACTCAATGTATAAAAAACTAAATACATGCCTTTTTAATTCGCAACCAAAATTGTTACTACAAAAGTAGTCACGTGGCAGAAGTATTTGGGAATATCTGTGAGTCAAATCATTACTCCAGAGGCGAAAAATATATTTTTGGATCCCAAGGAAACCAAGTGCTACGTCCACTTGGTTCCCTTGGGATCCAAAAATACTTATATTTTTATATATGGGCTTCCGAAGACCGAATTTGCTGCGGATTGATGTTTAACGTCTTTCCCCTCGATAGCTAGATATATTTTGTGGGATTGATTTTGGTAAAGGGACGGAAATGTGGTACAGGAAACCGGGGTAACACGTGCTATTTGACTTGACCAAGAAGCGCGCGCGGTGACGGAGTGACGGCTGTGAGATGGTGCCAAAAAATGCTTAGAATATATTCGACCAATAATATATACACCCACATATACTTCATCTCAATTGTGTAACATGTCCGATGTTACTCATATAATACTACCGTAAGGTTTTTTTTAATTGGGACTAATCCCACCCACATTCCCATTACTGTGACTCCTGTAAACCAGGATCTACAGCAATGACCAAAACACCAGAAAAGTTACACCGAGCTCGATCTCGGTGATGTCCCAGGAGAAGTTAGCATGTCTTGGAACCCGCAACGAAATTAATCAGAAGATAATGTAAGGAAGTAAGAAAAGAACGTAATGCCTCTTCCCTCCTTTGCAAAGCGGGAGACCTGGAAAGCAACTTGGTGTAAATCCTATAGAAATAGGGAAGCACCACGGTAATAGTATATTACGGGTCCTATGTGAGCTATGTTTGATTCCAGTAATATGTATGGCAGAAACGTTTAAAAGCACGAAAATTTACCCTCGATGCCACGAGATCCGCATAGTAAACTACTCCCGACGTAACATGTTAAGTGGTGAGCCCATTGCCGTGTTGAAATAGACAGACGCAGGTTGTGGCTACCTGCTGTTGAAATTTTTCAAGCCGCCCATAAGGCCTTCAACCAGGCTTAACGACTGCCATTTTACTGGCAACCGGGACCAACGGCTTAACGTGCCTTCCGAAGCACGGAAACGCTCGCAAATATAAATGCCACAAAGTGGTCACCCATCCGAGGACCACTCATAGTGAAAGTTTCTTAACGCAGTGATCGTTTACAGAACACTACGTCCGCGGGGCCACGAGCGCTTCAACTATTTTGATACACTCCCTTAGTGTTGAGAACACTCTTTAATTCATTTATTTTTATAGACTTTGTGCTCTTGCTCTTAACTGCAACAAGCCAGCCTCCAGCCTCCAGTGTTAGAGCTAGTAATGACGGAAATTTGTCAGTGTCTCAGAATTTGAACGCTAGTCGGTCGATGTGAAATAAAACATAAGTTCGACTCAACTTTAAACATAAATACTTTACAATAGTTAAAACATTAAATAGAAGAGATAGCACAATTTATATTATAACAAATTCAGGCACTAATAACAGTTTGATTTGTTTAATTTCCGTATTTTTATTTTACAGAGGGTATTAACAACTGCTGGGAGCCCTGGGGCTATCCTCCCGAAGGGCTAACCCGGGACTCCTGGCCATAGACAAATGTGTGGTTTTAGTCGGTAAGAGTCCGGCATAGCATCCATGAGGCTTTCCACACGTTAAAAAAAGGTTATTAACAAAGGAGGTAAATATTGGGGATTTTTATTTTCTTGTTGAGGACGCCGGCACACGCCGAGCGAAGGATCCGACTGCATGTCTTGCCACCCACTTCGCTCGAATATTGGGGATAGGAGGGATTTGAGAAAGTCTGTGTTGTTAGCACGGAGCGCTCGTGGTCCCGCGGACTCAGTGTTCTGTAAACGATCACTGCGTTAAGCAACATTCAGTATGGCTGGTCCTTGGATGGATGACCACTTTTTGACATTTACATTTGCGAGCGTTTCCGTGCCATGGAAGGCACGTTAAGGCGGTGGTCCTGGTTGCCAGTAACATGGCAGACGTTAAGCCCAGTTGAAAGCCAGATGAACGGCTTGAAAAATTTCAACAGCAGGTCGACAACACCTGCGCCTTTCTATTTCAACACGGCAATGGGCTTACCGCCTGTAACGTGGGACAAAAGTGATACGGTGAAATGTGGGCGTTATTATGCCTCTGCCAACCCCTTCGGGGATTAAGGCGTGACAATATGTCTATAAATGTTAGCACGAATGTTAATGTATCTACTCATCGATGCTATCGACCTATCTACGTATAAAACGGGTAGGGGACCCAAACTGGCGTCACACATAACATTATGTTACACCATTACCCACTTATTATGCACGTGGCGTGACAAGATATGTCATGCGATGAATTTACCGTGATTGTATTTAATTATTATTGCTACAGTTATGAAAAACTAACATAATATTATCATAGTTTTAATGAGGCGCTCGTGGCCCCGCTGACTTAGTGTTCTGTCACTATCACTGCGTTAAGCAACATTCGCTATAAGTGGTCCTTGTATGGGTGACCGCTTTGTGGAATTTACATTTGCAAGCGTTTCCGTGCTTCAGAAAAAACGTTAAGCTGTTGGTCCCGGTTGCCAGTAAAATGGCAGTCGTTAAGCCTGGTTGAAGGCCTTATAAAAATTCTACACTGAAAGAGTCTTAATTGATTACACAATATTATTTAATAAGACCTATAGATGACCGGGATCAATGTTAGATGATGATGATTGTTATAATATTTAGGCGGCTTGAAAAATTTCAACAGCAGGTTGCAACAGCCTGCGCCTGTTCCTTCCAAAACGGCAATGGTCTCATCGCCCGTTGAAAACTGTTATTACCGTACCTTAGACTTTCGCGCTGAAGTCTCGGGTTCGAATCCCGGATCGGAACAAATATATGTGTGATCAACATAATGTGTATTTCGGAGTTTGGGTATATACTATGTATATTATGTATGTATTTGGAAATATATAAGTACCTATGTTTATCACATTTTGCACAAGCTTATTTTAGCTAATTTTAGGCTAGACAGCGTAGTTTGACAACGACTCAAAATATTGGCTACATGTGGAGGCTTATAAATATAGCGATTTGGTAAATATTACTATCAATAGATTGTTTATTAGTCTGTTAGCATTTTTTAAAAATAAATATATAAAATACATCTTTATTTATTTATGAAGACGTATTGTATTCTTTTTTTTAAAGAACAACCAGTACGAGTTTCACGTAGGTATAAACTTAAATAGTTCCCGTAAAAAGTAACCGAAGGCCATTTAATTTTCTCAAATTCGACATCTATAAATCAAACCATTTCTATCTACCAATTTGACAAAAATAATAACTACTAGCTACCTTTCCGCCGCCCACTGGCTATCTTTCAATCGGTGACAGCGACAAGACATCATTGCACAGGTGGATCGATAGTGCGAGGTCGGACCGTGGGTAATAACGGCGCCAACTATTCTCAAAGTGTAATATATATTGTCCCCCTGAGAGAGTCCTTCCGGGGAACATTTAAGGCTTGATATTCCTGCCGTGGCCACGCTTTAGAGTTTTTTAAAACAATGCGAATCGTAGAAGAAAGGGTTTTTGATTCTGAAAAAGGGATATATGTTAGTTAAGGATTTAAGCTAGTCAAAATGGCTTTCTGTTACAAAATCTAATAAACTTCACTTGATAGAAAAACATCCTAAAGTTGCCCCCTTCCAAAATGTTTTTTCAATGCCAAATCTAAACAACAGATAATTTTCATGAAATTTTTATACACAACTATAGCTACTCAATATTTATAGACATAATGGCTTACTTTGACTATATACAGTGATTTTTATAGTACAAATGTTTAAATAATATCAGATTCGCGACGCTGAGGCCCTGATCATCAGTCGCGCGCTGGCGCTTACTGAGGTAGGACCTGTGTTAGGTTTTTTCCTTGCTATTTTTTCGCAATGGCACAGTATATTTATGAGAGCAGTAAGCATTCCATCATCATCCGAGCGTCTGTCACAGTTGCATCTCGCGACGCCCGGAGTTAGCTTTATATAGTGTATATACATATATGAGAGTTATATACGCAATGGACTCACCCACCACCCATTACGTGGGACAGGAATACACATGGTGAAAAGTGGGCATATACTAATATGCCACTGACACCCTTTCGGGGATAAGGCGTGATAGATAAATAAAATATATGAGAGTTTTAATATGAAATAAAGTACCTACACTTCACAGAAGCGTTAGAATTATCCCTGTAAGTAGTATAAAATCAAACCCGGTACCCACAGGTTAGAAGGCAGTTACATAAGCAAATCAGCCAGTAGACCGTTCAATGTATGTTTACCTATTTTTCCGCTATATGCCGAAGAATTAAAAAAAAAATTGTGCGTATGCTTTCAATTGGGTTCTAAACAAATTTGATCAATAGATTCTGAGGCTTAAACGTACCGACTGCCACTGGCTGAAGTAATCAGTGCAGTTATTATATTGAAGCTTCGCTTCGCTTCGCATAAATTATTAAAATTGTATCCAAGACCTTTGTTTTATGCTTTCAGTATTAATTATTGAAGTATATTTATAAATTTATTAGTCACGACTTTATCCCCGAAGGCGTGGCAAAGGCATATTGTGGTGAGCCCAATGCCTGTTTTCAAATGGACAGGCTCTGATTGCGACTCGCTGTTGTAATTGTTAAGTCGTTCAAAGAGATTCACTTGACTTAACGAGTGTCGATTGCAACGTTACTATCAACCTGGACAAACAGCTTAATGTGTCCTTCGAAGCACGAAAACGATGGTAAAGGAAAATACTACAAAGCGGTCATGCATTCAAAATCCGAGAGAGTTTCTTAAATCAGTGATCTTTTACAAAAAACCGAGTTACTAGGGCTACGAGCGCTTTTTATTTATGTTTTTACTTTATGTTAGTAGCTTTAAACAATGTATAACATTTCATGTAGGTAACTAATAATTAATAATCCCAACATTTTAACGCGAAGATTTTTTGCGCTTTAGTGGATCTGGAGAAAACATTTGATAACGTTGTGAGAGAAACTCTGTGGTACTCGTCCGTTTGGCCTGGCTGGCCGTCCACTCCATATTCGGGCAGGATATGCTGTGGACGGCCAGCTGCTGCGGGCGATACAGTCTCTTTATACGGACTGTAAAGCTTGCGTGCGACCAAGGGAGATGTTCATCTGGTGCCTCTTTTTGACTTCTGTTCGGGCGTCAAACGCGGTTGTGTTATATCCGCCTGGCTTTTCATAGTGTATCTGGATAGTTGTGCAAAAGTGTGGCTGCAAAAGTTAAAAGATTATGATGTGTTGTAAAATTGGAAATTTTACAGTACATTGTCAGTTGTACGCTGATGATGCGGCAGTGATGGTCTCATCACTCCTACTAATATTATAAACGCGAAAGTTTGTAAGTATCGATGTTTGTTACTTGCAAGTAAAACTACTGAATGGAATTTAAATAAACTTTACCATAACTATATATTATACATATAATAGCTTATCTATCAGAATAACACAGGCTACTTTTTATCCCGGGAACAAGTTCCTTTAGAAAACGGGAACGGGAAAACTTCATCACGCGGGCGGAGCCGCGGGTGTCAACTAGTATATCATAAACCCAAAATAAGATCCATCACAATAACAGAGATGTTCCATTTCGATTGCTACTGCCAATCATTTTTACTGTGGCGTGCCAGCAGAAAATACATCGAAGATCTATCTTGGCGGGGGCTGAGGAAGCGTTGTGGTGCCTACGCGACTTGGCCTACCGGCCCTTAACGGGTATATACTGATTATGCATACCAGTTGCAGCACCAAACTTCACTTGGCTATTAAAGTGTGAGAAAAACATTACTTTAAACCAATTAAAAGAAAATAGCTCTACTATTTTCTTTGCGATGAGTTTGCGATGATTTTTTTTTATCAGAATCATAATTGAAAAATAAACAAAGCCTCCATTTATTTTAATTGGTTTATAAAAGAGCACTCTTCCCTCTCTTTCATTTATGCTGTGCCCGACATGGTTCATGATGATCTCACAATTTGTGCCTACCATCTAAGATACACTTACATCTTAGACGGTAGGTACGAATTGTTGTGGAATGAACATATCTATGAACACATATATATATTTATAATTATAATAACAATACAATGGAATATATTTGATTATTAATGGAATAATATACTATCCACTAATCAAATGGAGTATGGAGTGTATTGTGCCCTAGTGTCAAGCAAAGTCTAACGTAAGTGCTGAAAGCAAATACTTAGATACAATAGTGTTATAACAGTTATTTTCAATATTCTGTTGGATTTAATCGCGTTTCTAGGAAACACGTAGAAAAGATTACAAAAATAATCTCGCTATATTACTACCAAAAATCATGAAATTTGTCTGAGCAGTTTGAGATGTGTAGCACGTGTTTCCCTCCTCTTACAATCATGGGTCCTTTAAGAGAAGCATGAAAAGGCACATTCTTGGGCCGTCAAAATGAGAGTCACTATTGTATCCGATGCGGGTTAAAATAGCGGCCCACAATCACTAGGTTTATATATTTTGCTTACCATCAGGCTGACGACACGAGACAAATATAAAAAACAAATTAATGCAACCGCAGTTTGTAATGAAAATGACAGCATAAATATCTACTTGATTTTTTATGGGGTCTCTATTACTAGATTGATATACTGTATTACGCACAGGTAACAATTAACCTATAGCCCTGTAGGTGTCTGTAACTAGAAAAAAAAGATTTGATTTTAATGACTAGGGGAATTCCATAAAACTAGTGCTAATGTTTTATAGTTTTCGCTAATGACTACCTGATATTTTTTGATCTCTTTGGGCGCTTATTATCTTTACGTTATAATTCACAACCTTTCTTTTACTCTAAGTCTTTATCTTTTCCTTTCTAAAAACTTATTATAGTGATTGATAGTCGTATAGTGTCACGTAGTATAGAAAACAAACGTACCAGTCCAGGAGGTCCAGTAAGAGTATGTGTCTTCCCACTGCCAGTTTGTCCGTAGCAGAATGCGGTACAGGAGAAGCCCTCCACTGCCATCTCCAGTAACCGCTTGACTCCAGAGAATTCTAGAATGTCTTCCTGTCATAAAACGAATAGTTAATCAATTCTGAAATGCGAAGGTGGTCTGTGGATTTAAAAAAAAAGGAGTTGCCACTAGTGAATTTTTCAGGAAAATGTAAAATATGTTGACATATGTATGACACTTCTGCTTTATTACTGCCTTAGTGGAGAAGGTAGTGGTGCGATCGATTTCCGGGTTGGAACAAATATTTGTGTGATTCGCAAATCCTTGTTTTGGAGTTAGGTATTTCCTATGTATACTATGGATGTATTAAGAAATAAATAAGCATGTTTATCAGTTGTCTAGTTCCCATACCACAAGCTTATATTACGTTACTTTGGGCTTGACGGCGTTGTGTAAATAAAAAATGTCCCTCAATATTTATTTATTTACTTACACCAATTTCATTCATTTTTGTAAGTAACGAAGTTAGCTATAATCAACATTTTAGTTTTTACTACAAACGTAGGATAAGGTGCAAAAGAAATTTTTTAAAATGATTTTTATCTTGTTACGCCAAAGAAGTACAACTTCTAACGCGTGTACGTAAGTACACACACCCTTTTTTAAACTTCTTTTACTTTTTCTCTGTTCTATTAAGTATACCTAACATATTTCTACAGCTTGCATCATTTCCTCGAAATAAAGGTTTTCAATTATGGTTCCTTTATGTTGTGGTCGTGTAAAATTATAGCCATTTGCACTCAATCGCACTCAGCCGAGTGGATTATAGTAATGCGAATAGTTCATTAATCAAAGTAGCTTCCATACAGTCGTGGACTGTGATTGATGGATCGACTCAGAAATCTATAAGCACTAGAATTGGCTATTGGAAATGTTTCAATGAGGGTAAGAATGAGATTTCCTTTCAAACTCCCGTCGCACCCCAAAATGTATACAAATTGCCCGTTTTGTTGACATTTACGATTACTGCTCCGCTCTCTAAGGTAGATGATATATAGCCTATATAATGCCTTCCTCGATAAATAGGCTATCCAACACAAAATTATTTTTTCAAAGCCGACCAGTAGTTTCTGGGATTAGCGCGTTCAACCAAACAAACAAACTCTTCAGCTATATATATTAGTATAGATATGAAGTAGGTCGTAAGGGATGCTTGGGTGTAAGGGGCCTCACTAAAATCTCTGGGGCCCAAGCCACCTCACCTCATCTGTTGGCGGATGAGGTAACGATACAGGCGTTGGAAGCGAGGGAGCAACATTCCTTACTTTGTGATACATTTGAATTTTCTACGCAGCGGTGAAAACTTATTATTGGCCATTTTCTACATTATATCAATGTTATTTGATTTTTAGCTGTACGTAATAGGTGGCGAGCCCATTGCCCACTGCTGTTGAAATTTTTCAAGCCTTCAACTTGACTTAACGACTGCCATGTTACTGGTTACCGGGATCAAGGGTTTAACGTGCGTTCCGAAGCACAAAAACATCCGTAAATGGAATACTACAAAGCTCACCCATCTGTAACTAGGCATAGCGAAAGTTGCTTAACGCTATGATTGTTTACAGAACACTGAGTCAGCGGGACGAGACTTTAGTTTAACCAAATGATAACCTAAAACTTACAAACCTGTGTAGATTCTGGTTCAAAGACGACATTGTACGAGAATACTTTGGACTTCTGGTTTGGCGTAGTGTTGTGGCAGATGACCTGGCCTTTGCCAGGAAACTCCAGCAGCATTCTCTCGCCGTGTGACCGCTCGTTATCGCTTATGGGTCGCACCCTGTTGGACAAAGCGAAGTTTAAACTAGGAAATAACCTTCTTAAATGATAACTTGAACATGCATACATACATATTGTCACGCCTTTACCCGCAAGGAGTAGGCAGAGGCATACTATACATCCATATTTCGCCGTATGCTATTTTGTCCCACGTAACAGGTGGTGAGGCCATTGCCGTGTTGAAATTGACAGGCGCAGGCTGTTGCGACCTGCTGTTGAAAATTTTCAAGCTGCCCATAAGGTATTCAACCAGGCTTAACGACTGCCATTTTACTGGCAACCGGGACCAACGGCTTAACGTGCCTTCCGTAGCACGGAAACGCTCGCAAATGTAAATTCCACAAAGTGGTCACCCATTCAAGGACCACCTATAGCGAATGTTGCTTAACGCAATGATCGTTTACAGAACACTGAATCAGCGGGGCCACTAGCGTTTCTATATTTCTAATACTTGTACTATAATTCCACATTATTTAGTTTTTAACCTGACCGATTTCACCTTTCGATATTTTTGGTCCAGTCAATAAAGTACCACCAAGTGCCATCAATCAACAGTATAAACAGTAGGAATTACCTTTATTTACGTAATCAACTCCTAGCCACGTATTTGCTGATTAATCATCAATCAGGGTTATGGGAGTTATGCGATCGGACAGCACCCAATCTAACCACATCTACCTCTAGCAGTCATTTAGCCTTGACTCTGGGCCTCAAATTGGAGACTTTTTAGTCAATAGTAAAGTATACGCAGAAATGAGAAATCGACAGTTTAAAAGCCTAGACTTAATAGTTTCCAAGTACCTACTTGTTATCAATTTCGCGGAAACTCGTATAATAGAAGTTTTCAAGTTTTTGTGTTATTGAATAACAAGACTAGGTACTTATAAACTATAATTACCTTATTTTCGTTTTTAAACTTCAGAATTTAGCTTCTTAGACAATTTGGACGTCCTTGGACAGCACTGGAGTGCGGCAAGTCCGTTTTAACTTACCGTACGAACTTATTAGTAGGTACTAGCTTACGGCATAGGTATTGGAAACAGAGTTAAAGGTGCTTTGTCCCAATTAGTAAAGCGACATAGCATCGTAAAAGAAGCACGATTGGCGATTCATAACGCAGTGCTAGTGCCAACTTTGCTTTACGGTAGCGAAACCTGGCTATGTCAGCAGATGCATGAAAGTAAATTGAATGCTGTGGAGATGCGATCACTTCGAAAATTGTGCGGCGTTACCTTGGCCAACCGAATACGTAACGAAGTGATACGCAATATGGCAGGTTTGAATGAAAGTGTCAGCGTTAAGCTGGAAAAGGGCGTGCTCCGTTGGTTTGGACACGTCCAATCAATGAGTGAGGAACGATTGACGAAGAATATATATTGTGCGAAAGTAGAGGGTAGAAGAGGTCAGGGTAGGCCGAGACTTACATATGAAGACCACGTGAGCAGATTGCTCAAAAACGGAAAGGTCAAAAGTACTCGGATACCCAGACGTGCGTGTATGAAGCAATTGATGAAACTTGAAGAAGCGAAAGAAGTATGCATGGATCGCGAAGCCTGGCGATCTGTCCTCTCTGACTACCCCGTCAGGGATACAGCGTGAAGATAGTTAGTTATAGTTAGTTACTTAGGTACTTTTCTGTGTCTCAATGTACCTACTTAGAAGTAGGTACATTGAGACACAAAAATGATTAATCAACCCATTACATAAAATGTTTTCAAGGTCAGTATTGAATGACTAAGTGCGCCAGGGTGATTTATTCCACAACACTAATGTAAAAAGGGTGTTAAGATACTGACATGAAGTCAAACTTAACATGTAAGGTTACTTTCTACGAGTATTGGTCATATGATGCATGTTATTAGATGCCCTACTGGTATATAATTTGTGTTACTGACTGAGCCTCATCGAGTGCTATACGTGCTGTCTACTGGACGAGGTTATAGCGAATAAAAGGTTGTAAACTCATAACATAACCCTGTAGCAAACTTATCTGGTCAGCATGATACAGTTCATCACCACACTCTACAGGTAAATAATAAAAGTTTTCTTAAGAGGCCATGGCTCAGTATGTTACTGTGCCTGACTACTACCTTAATTGTTTGCTGAAGTCCACAAGAAGGCACTCGCGCTTAAAGTGTTTCTCGCAGATAATCATAGCGGATTCTTTGCTCCAATGTCATCTTCAATGATTTATTTAAGTACAATGCCTTATTGCACTCAGTAATATTTTACAGGCGATGACTCTCCTATAAATATACTACTCGTATCTCCTACTAGTTGCATTCTAATAGTATAGAAAAACTGATATATGCAATGCACTTCACAGCAGCTAGGTATTTAACCAAGCTAGCGTAGCTAAATTATACTTGCCGTAGCAACATAGTGCTCGCAGTCGCAGTAGTAACGTGGCGTGGTGTTCGGCGTAGCTAAATTGTGCTTGTCGTAGCAACATGGTGCTTGCCGCAGTAAAGTGGCGCTTGGCGTGGCTAGATTGGGCTTGCCGTAGCAACACAGTCCTTGCTGTAGTTAAATAGTGCGTGGCGTAGCAATGCGCAATGTAGTGCATGAAGTCGCAAAGTAGAGTGCTTGGCTTGGCGTAGTGACAATTGTGCAATATATCGTAGCCACAAGGCGATTGCCGTAAGTCGACCTCGTAGCAGGTGACATGCTAGTAGCTTCTCCAACTAGCATGTAACTACTACGAGGTACTTTCTTTGACTCCTTGTCTACAGCCAACTTGTCAGCCTCTCCATATTAGAAACGTCAGTTGGGTCTGCCAGTTAGGATAGGCTGAACCACCGGTGGTGCTGTAATATTCAAGTAGTTCAAGTTGCCTCAGAACTCCTTGACATTTTTAACCCACAACGCAAATATAGGAGTGTTATAAGTTTGACAGATGTATGTGTCTGTCGGTGCACCATAGCTCTTAAATGGACAAACAGATTTGAAGGCGGTTTTTAAGACAACTTTTCCAATAGTGGTTTTATACATGTATATTCATAATTAGTTCAATGGTTTCTTTTTTTTTTTCTTTTTTTTTAGGATATTTAATAGCGATGATTTTGTTTTTAAATTTTGTACACCCTATTAGATTTTTTAACATATTTGTTTGAGATTTTATTTATTTATCATTTCTATCTTGGTCACTCTTGGTTTCAATTCTATTTTATGACATTAAGTTGATTAAGGAAAGTTGTAAGATGTTCGTAAAAATAAATAATTTTAAAATAATGTTGGTATTACAAGCACATTATTCAACAAAGAGTCTGGGCCACTGAACGGAAGTAGACATGAAATAATTTCAATGAAACTTGACAACAAGTGAAACCTTTTAAACGGCCGAGGGTGTTGAATAGTTCAGCGACAATCGATTCCGTCCTATTCTTCAAAAACATGTCAACCATGTTTAGGCACCTACAGAAAGAAGCTTTTTGAAAGTATATTTGTTATTTAAATCAACATTGCAACGCGCTCTTTATATCAGACAGTATATGTTCACATAACATATTTTTGTACTAAAATACTAAGGGCCGTTTTCCAGAACGTCTTCCAATACTAAATCGACGCTTGAGGTTAATTTTTGCCTTCTAAAAACTACTCTCAAGTTTTTCTTGAGTATTGATAAACGTTCTGGAATACGGCCCTAAGTGAAGCAGTCATGCGTTTGTCCTTGTAGGGGTATTAGTAGTGGCATATTATACGCCCACATTTCACCGTAGGCACTTTTTCCCCACGATATTTCGTGGGGAAAAAGTGGTGAGTCTATTGGCGTGTGGAAATCGAAAGACGCAGGTTATGGCTACCTGCTGTTGAAATTTTCAAGTCGCTCATACTGCCTTCTACTTGACTTAACTGGCATGTTACTGGCCACCTGGAGCAATAGCTTAAAGTGCCTTCGAAACGCGGAAACGCTCGTATATGGAAATACGACAAAGCGTCACCCATCCGTAACTAGCTGAAACCATAGCGGAAGTTGCTTAACGCGGTTTGTTTTCTCTTAAAAAACAAACAAAGCTTAACGCGGTAATCGTTTGCAGAGCACTGAGTTAGCGGGGAGACGAGCTCTTTCACTAAGTTAAGCGCTTTAGAATTATAAGACAAAAAATATTTCATGTGATTGTGAATGAGTGGATGGATGTATTTAAAGTAAATAAATATTGCGGAACATTCCTTTTAAACAGTTCGTGATGTCATTAGTACCCTGGAGATTGGGACGTGTACTAGTATAGGATGCCATTTGCACTGATACTCTTGCAACGTCCAAACTCCCGGCTACAAAGCTAGTGCTGCGACAAATATTCGCGAGCGGTTGAAGATCGGCCAGTACAGTTGTCTCGGTGCCCAATATGATCCCTTCGGGGATTAGGCGTGATTGATAAATAAATAAATAAAAACAACAAGATTATAACGGAAAGGTCAAAAGTACTCGGATACCCAGACGTGCGTGTATGAAGCGATTGATGAATCTTGAAGAAGCGAAAGAAGTATGCATGGATCGCGAACCCTGGCGATCTGTCCTCTCTGACTACCTCGTCAGGAATACAGCGTGAAGATAGTTTTATCATCGTAAATGAAGCATTAACATTTTTAGCTTAGCGGCTTAAATCGATGTATTAACGATGTTCTAGTCCATAAATGTGAGAGTCTATACTATTATTATAAAGAGCAAAGATTTGTAAGTTAGTTTGTAATGAATAAGCTGAGAAACTACAGGGATATTCATATCATCATCATCATCCGAGCGCTTGTTTTAGTTGCGTCTCGCGACGCCCGGGGTCCGCCATCCTACTTTTTCTACTCCACTTCGCACGGTCGTAAGCATCCCCTGTAGTGAGATCATTGGCACGCATGTCATCCCTTACGACGTCAAGCCAGCACTTCATGGGTCTTCCTGTCTAACCGGGACCCGGCAGGGCTGACATGGCCAGACATTTGTTACCCACGTAGTTCGGCGGTTGCCGCTAGTCATGACCATACCAACGTAGCTACCAACTCTTGCAACTTATCTGCAATGTCACTACAAATTTGAAAATAAGGTTTGTCTGTAAACAAATGTGAATACTTTTAATGTGTGTGTGTGTGTGTGTGTGATAATTACCTGACAACGACATTGATATTGTCCTCATCAGAGTTCAGCGTGGTGCTCGATCCTCGGGTGCTGCGGTCCAGACTGCCAGCTCGACTGCTGCCACTGTCACACATTATGTATAGAGTTAATATCTTAATAAAATCCTACTATTATTATAAAAGCAAAAAAAATACCAATTTATACGAAGGAGAAGCTAGACTAATGACGCCTACATTTCACCGTATGCATTTATGTCTCACGTAACAGGTATAAGAAAATAATAAGTAATGGAAACTTTACAATAATATAGCTTACTCATCAATAACAAATAGGCTACTTTTTATCCCGAGAACAAGTTTTTGTGAAAGACGGTAACGCGAAACCCTTACTACCACGCAGGCTGATCTGCAGTCGTCAACTAGTAAAAAATAATGAAGCGACCTATACAGTCGTCGCATATGAATTAATATCTGACTCGATATCTTCTTCTTCATCTCAAGTCTTTTCGCAGTTGATTTCAAACCCTACCTTTATTTGGAGCCTTAGGTACACTTTTATTTGGTTGCCATCCTATCGTTTGGCTTTAATTTTTGGCATTGTGGGGACCTACTGCCTTCTGACTTCCAAACACCATAAAGGGGGCCATTAGGCCGCCAAATTGAGGGACGCTGTCAGTAGACATGTAGAACTAAGAGGGTGCACCTCAATTCGCTAGATGTCGTTATGGCTTTCCATCAGGTGGACTCATTTTGGCAAGCTAAAAAAAAAAAAGAAAAACCATGCCTACGTCGTTGCCTCTGTTATCCTATTTTGAAATAGAGAAAAACATATTGAAAGTCTATTTATTCGTCATATCATCGGTATGCCCTCGTAGACCCCCTGACCAGTGTTTTGTAAACGATAACTGTGTTATACAACTTTTGCTATGGCTGGTCCGACTTTACCTTGGGGTATTTCCATTCACGAACGTTTGCGTCCTTCGGATGGTACGTTAAGTTTTTAGTACCGGTTGCAAGTAAAGGCAGTCGTTACGCTATTTTATTTAGACTTGGAGCCTGTAGGCAAATTTTATTGGTGGAATTGAATACATTTCAAAAACAAAAAAAAAATGTGTGTGTACCAGAGTACACAGGTAAGAAGTGAAACTTCTTTACGATATTTTTTTTACAGCTATAATTTTATTTCTCATACTTTGATAAAGAAGTTTCACTTCAAAACTACATGGCGCGTAACCGAGAAGCGTTACATTGTTTTTACAGCTATATTTTTTTTATACGTCAATATAATAGTTTCACTTCAAAAAAACAGCTACTTACATAAATTATAAAAATCACGTTCTGAAAACCTGGAATGTGCTAATTAACGCAAGAACCCTCAGTCTATTCGTATATTAATTGAAGTCTTGGACGGGACCAAAATTCCGAGAGGAAAAATACGTGTATTATAAACTCTTTTAATTGATATCAAACACAGTAGATATATTTAAAAAAAACACAAGAGTGTTTAACTCCTATCTGCAGTTTTCACTTCTTTTCAATTTCAGTAAATTGTTTTTGGGTACCAATTCTATTATACCAAATTTTGTTCAAATATACAGATGGATTTTATAAGTGCGCGTGCATAGACTTATCTGAAACTTAGGGAGTACCTCAAGTACCTAATAGTGAAGAAATAGTCAAAGGAGTAAGAAAATTCCATTATTGTTTTTTTTTAAATCACAATGTAGTCAATGAATCGATTTGCAATATCGTGGTGTATCGTGGTTTGTTTGCAATGAATTCTAATTTCAAATGTTGTTGTTGTTTTATTCGTCCAAAGGACAGGCGAAGGTATTCAAACCATACTGCCAACTCTTGCTATTTTTTTTCTGTCCTATAACATTTTTTTAAGGCAAAAAATTGCCAAATCTTCTTGATAATTCCTTCTTCGCAAATAACGCCAAATCATAGTATTTTTCTCCAGTTTCATTTTTCTATTATAGTCTAATCCTTGTTATATTTCTCCTAGTGTGGATTTTATAAATTCATAAACTGAGTTATAATTGTCAGGGCAAGTAAGTATTTCCTGTAAAGAAGGCGTGACTATCTGATATCTCTCTAATACCTTGAATATTAAAGGCAGGCATGAAAAAAAATATGTTCCAGAGTTTGTTCAGCATTTTGTGTGCACATGTCGCATAAGGGAGAAGGGATTATTTTCATGCGATGTAGGTGGGCCTTGATTTTACAATGTCCTGTACCTATTCGTATAATTTGAATTTCTTTCGTCCTTTATTCTCTATGGTCATAAGTAGATACCGAAAGTGATTTTCTGTTTTTGCAATAAAATCGATACATGCATTTTATAGTAAAGTTGTCGCACATCATTTGAATTCGACCTTGTAACCTATTTGCTTCTATTATCGATAGACACCAGATGTAGAAACAGAATAGGTGTTTGTGCATTTTTTATGCAATATTAAATCGATGACCTGAGACTTTTATGCCACTTTAAAGTTATGTGAAATGTAGTCCCGGTTAGGGTGGGTATAGTCCCAGTTTTAGCTCAATTCCCAGAAATGTAGAGATCAGGTTGGGACTAATTTAGTTTAAATTTTACTTTAAATTGGAAGCTCGGATTTTCAAAGTGTGGTGGTAATTTTAACTTGTAAGTAGAGTTCCAACCATTTAAATGAAAAACTTGTCGATATGTCAATATAGTGCAATTGTGCAATTCGCACGGTTTTACAGTGCTAAAGGCCTGTAATCATCCACCATTTTGTTTTACCCTTCTTTCAGAAGACACTTTCAGTGGTACCTATATAAATGCTAAATCATTTTCATTATACTTACACTAATAATTAAATCTGTTTGACCATAAACAATCAACCTTCTATTCCAAATTTAAATAAGTTGGAAACAAAACATTCGAAGAATTTTGTAGGTAGAATATTCAAAAAGTCATTATGAGTGAGTGACAGTTGGCCTACAAGTTGCCCGCCCAAATGCCAAGGGCTATCTTATTGACCGCTAGCAATATTAATGAAATACCAACTCTTTTCACTGCGATTGGAGCTATTAGTGACCGATTAGTTAATATTACTGTGATTATGTGATTATAGTTCGCTAATTAATCTTATTTCATCGCATGGTCTTGATATTGTTGAATGTTTAATTAAAATATGTTGGATCTGATGTGACACACAGTTTTATATATATAAATATATATATCTCTATGGGCGATCATCCTCGAACATGCAAAGCCTGGATATTAGGAACTTAAAAGACGTGGAGAGAAAACTCCTTCTGCAGAACTTCATACTGTACACAGTGTAGACGATTGCAAGCACCAAGACAGCACGGAGTGTCTCACCATCAGTATAACATAATTACACTGACAATATCACAATATTGACGCTAATTTTTTTTATGCAATATCTTTCTAGGGAACATTCAGCATGAAGTTAGGAATGTATCAAAAATATAAGTCTTGCAGGGCAGTCAGTCCAGCGACTTCCACCCTTTATGAATACCCTATAAATCTCCTGGGGACTTTCTCTTTAGCGTTTTGAATATTGGCTTTTGCATTAAATATGCAGTAAGATTGTTTAAATGATTTTCAAGTCTCGTTCTGTATGATTGCATCAACATACATTGGTTAGTTACGCACCAAGGCGCGTCAGTCTCACTGGGACAATCGACAGATAGGCAATAATCGTCCGGCAATAGGCAGATAGGCAGGGACCGTGTGGTTTTAGTCGGTTCGAGTCCAGCATGACATGATATTTCCACACGTAATAAAAAAAAAGGCGCGTCAGTCAAAAACTTAATCAAGTATTTTATGTATTTTCTTAATTCCACCAAGGTTTTAATATCAATGACATCAGAGTAAGGAATGTTGTTAATAGAGACGGAAGTTACTATAATACCGCATGGGGAAGTTTGCGACAAACTGTATGCGAAAATCGCTATCAGTTGCCTACCATTCGTCTGTAGTCATTAGTGTAATCAATTACTACAATTACAGTTCTATCAAATAGGTACAAGATGACCTTCGCTCGTGACATATTTCGAACCCCTGTCGCACCTATTTATTCCTGTCGCTTATAAATTCTACAATAATGCATAAAAAATTGCCCGATTTGTCGACATTTATGACTACAGCTCCGCTCTCGGTAGTACCGCATGATATAGCCTTTCTGGACAAAGAATTTTTGGAATCAGATCGTTCCAAACAAACAAACTCTTCATCTTTATAATATTAGTGCGAGTGACATTATTTCCTTTCTCTCTATGACATTATTTGAATTTAATGTCATTACAAATAATAGTGTCGGGTCCGCCATAAAGTAAGTGACGTCACAGTTATGACTTCATGACTTCTATACACGACAATTGTTAATTAAACGACCGCTACATAATATTTCCATTATAAGTATTTAATAATAAGTTGATATTATTGGGTTGTCAGAGAATATTTAGTCCGATTGACGTTACAACATGAGGTGGATTGGTGTAAAATAATTCATGCATGAAGTTTGACGGGTGGAATAATTTAAGGACAATTGTTCTTAGTAGTAAAATCACAGGGTCGAAACTCTATGGTTTCGTAGGGTCGAAACTCTATGGTTTGGTCGGCGTTACAAATGGCGCCTTCATATCTTCGACAGCCTCTGAGGCGCGGTGGGAGTGTATCCGACTGCTACGCAAGAGGTCATGGGTCGATTCCCACCCATGATAAAACTTCGTGTGGTGAGCACGATGGTTTATTCTGAGTCTGGGTGTTATTTATCTGTAATATGTATGAATTTAGAAATATATAAGAAGTATGTTTATCAGTATCTGGTTACCAAAGCAAGCTCTGCTTAGTTTGGAATCAGTTGGCGTTGTGTGAGTTGTTCTAACGATATTTATTTATTTATTTACAATTGCTATAATACTTCATCCTTTTCACTCTTGCCATTTGTTGTATTAAGCTATCTTTTTTATTCATGTGTAGCTACATCTAACTCACACTTTAACAACGAACACGTAGCCAATTTTTCTACTACAACTAAGCTACAAACTTGTAATGACATCCGCCGCTGTCATCTTTAAATTAAATGTCTATCTATGTCTATGTGTCTGAGAATGTCTCTAAAGTCTGAGACTACTAGGACTTTAATTGGTCGTGCTAATTAGTGTCTAGCACATAAGACCTTTTAGCCTTTTTGTTACCACCTCACTAAAAATTCAACGGGTTCAAAATTTCTTCCAAATTTAACATCTAAAATAGACACATTTTATTTATCAAATTTTTTCGGCCCTTTAGACCCACCCCAGTTTCGTGCTTCGGAAGGAACGTTAAGCCGTTGGTCCCGGTTGCCAATAAAATGGCAGTCGTTAAGCAAAGTTGAAGGCCTTACGGGCGGCTTAAAAAAATTCAACAGCAGGTCGCCGCAGCCTGCGCCTGTCCATTTCAACACGGCAATGGGCTCACCACCTGTTACTTGGGACAAAAATGCATACGGTGAAATGTGGGCGTTTAATATGCCTCTGCCTACCCCTTCGGGGATAAAGGCGTGACAATATGTATGTATGTCTATGTGTGTGTAATAGACTAAGCTATTTTTTCAGTCTGCTTACTGTCTTATTTGTCTGTGCAACATAGAGATGTTTGTACGAGCTGTGTGTGTGTGTGTGTATGCGTGTGTTAAAAAGCTGCACTTTTCTAGGCATCTCAACAAATTGGGTTAGAAGGTCAGACGAGAGGAAGTTGCTCCTAACAAAGTCAAATCGTATCGGCTATTGGTTAACAGCCAATTATAGCGGACACCGGGCTCCAAACTGTAAAAAAAAAATCAAGCAGACTGAGGGCTTTCATCGAAAACGCTGCCTAAACTCTTAGAGAGATAACAAAACAATTTACATTTTAGCTCTTTATAGGTCTACTGAAAAGTCTACGGTGTCAAATGTCTGTATTTTAAGAATAGCTTACTATAACCCTGTAGGAAATGGGTACGCGAAAAATCACCACTCGTGCGACGCTGCGGGTATTGGTAGCAAACTGTAAAACTTACTTGCTTCTATAAAAAATACGGCGAAAAAGCTATTTCAAAAATAAAAGCTATTTCAAAAGCCTAAATCAAGGAACGTATCAAACACTCCGTACATATACCATATTCGTTTAAAAAATTCGTTCACATGAATGAATAAATGAATGAATGGAAAGTGTAATCATTAGTTCGGCAATCTAGTTCAAGGCTTCGGGTATCAATACATCATTAAACCAACACAAATAAAGTTTTGGTTTACATTTGAATATCGTGATGGATTCATAGTCAGAAGTTAATTGCTGATGCATTTGATATTGGATAATAATGTAGGTTGGTTGTATTACTGGGTGGGTATGTAGTCGAATGTGAACGAATGAATGATATAAAGAATATTTTTCTTGCTTCGAAACCTCCTTTTCTTTTCTTTCGGATTAAGAGCCTGTAGTCTACTAATATTATTTAATACTACCTATTGTTGGAACGAAGTTTTGGAACAAAGTTCCATAACGCGGCTTACGGGTAGTGCGATTTAGCATAAATTGCCACGTAACGAAATGCCGTATGATGTGTGTATGGGTGTGGGTATCGAGTCTACTACAAGCAAATTTAATTTTCGATTTTTATTTAGTGAGTGAGTTTACATATTCATGAAGGGGTGGCAGTGGCATATTATACAACCAATTTTCACCGTGTGTATTCTTATCCCACGTAGTAGGTGGTGAGCCCATTGCCATGTTGATATAGAGAGACGCAGGTTGTGGCTACCTGCTGTTGAAATTTTGCAACCCTGCCTTCATTGCCTGGCCTTCAATTTGACCAACGGCTTAACATGCCTTCCGAAGCACGGAAACGCTCGCAAATGTAAATTCCACAAAGTGGTCACCCATCCAAGGACCACCCATTTGCTTAACGCAGTGATCGTTTACAGAATACTGAGTCAGCGGGGCCACGGGCGCTTCTAATCGAAAAGTGTAAAGAAATTCTAAGGAGCTGACCACATCGCGTGCGAGGATCAATCAACTGTGATTCGTTACAGTTAGAGGGTGATAGAAACCGGAGTACATGCGATTACTCACTTTCCTGCATTATTCACGTTAAGTGGAATTTACGTATTTTTGCTAAGTAAATACCTTCGTTCCTCGTTTTAGATTTGGTACCGTCCTATATAGATCGCTGTTTGGTTTGAATAGTAAATCTATACTCCATACTTATATATAGTGCGGTGGTTTGTTAGTTTGTTCATTTGGTTGAACGTGCTAATTTCAGAAACTACTGGTACTAACTAAAAAAAATATATTTGTGTTGGATATCACACATTTATCGAGGTAGGTCCTATATAGATCGCTGTTTGGTTTGAATAGTAAATCTATACTCTATACTTATAAATAGTGCGGTGGTTTGTTAGTTTGTTCATTTGGTTGAACGTGCTAATTTCAGAAACTACTGGTACTAACTAAAAAAAATATATTTGTGTTGGATATCACACATTTATCGAGGTAGGTTAATAGGCTATTATATCATCATGCTACTACCCTGAAAAGCAGAGCAGTAATCATAAATGTCAACAAATCAGGCAAAATCTCATACATTATTGTAAAATTTAAAAGGGTGTGACGGGAGACAGAAGTATGTCACGGGCGAATCCGCCGGGGTCAGTTAGTGGATAGATATACGAACTATCGACCACTACCTACAAATGTCAAAACCGCTTAGTTTAATCATACAAGAATATCATCATCATTTAAGGATAAGCCCGTTATGGGGTATTCCCGAATTTTGCAGTAATTCGATCGGCTATTAATTATATACGGCTTAGCGAGTTTTCAGAAGCACGGAAACACCCGCAAATGTAGATTCCACAAAGTAATCACCCATCCAAAGACCAACTATAGCGAATGTTGCTTAAGGTATAAGTGATCGTTTACAGAACACTGAGTCAGCGGGGCCAGCACGAGTGCTTCGACTATGCTTGTGTTACAATATCTCTAGCGGTGATCATAGGCTCATCATCATCATCCGAGCGTCTGTCCCAGTTGCGTCTCGCGACGCCCGGGGTCCGCTAGCTGGCAGGCTATCAATACATTAAAGTACTTATACATAGACGCTAATATGTCTATCCTAAAGCTATAGAGGGTAGTGGGAATAGGAGTACTCGTAATCAGTAACGTATGCTAAAAATGTGCAGCATCTAATTATATCGAACATTTTATTTTATGCCTCGGTGGCGCTATGGTAGTGTATGCGACTGCCGCGCCTGAGGTCCCGGTTTCGATGAAATATTTCGGAAGATATATTTGTGTGATCCACAAATGTTTGTTTCGGCGTTTTGGTATTTCCTATGTATAATATGCATGTGTTTAGAAATATATAAGTATAAATATCAGTTGTCTCGATCCCATAACACAAGCTTATATTAGCTTACTTTGGGCTAGACGGCCTGTGTAAAAAAAAATGTCCCACAATATTTATTTTATTTTTAACATTCAATTACGTTCCGAAAGTTTGCTCTGGAAGTTGATGTCGTTTATATACTTGTAACTTAGAACAAACCTTTCCGTTCCATTAAAAAAATAAGTTTATACAAGACACACCCCTTACGACTCCCTACACTCTTCCTAATCTCCGCCACCCACTCGTATTACACCTTCGTCATCATCATCATCATCATCCGAGCGTTTATCCCAGTTGCGTCTCGCGACGCCCGGGGTCCGCTTTCCTACATTTTCTCCTCCACTTCGCACGGTCGTCGGCATCCCCTGTAGTGAGACCAGTATTACACCTTCGTCTTATCACATATACTCGTACATCCGACTCCACCACCGCATACTCAGATTGAGAAAAATCCGAGAGCATCATAAGCCCGACTTATCTCAGAATAACTTTACCACACCCCTCTAACACACAATTAAAAAATCCAAGAACCATTTCGTTAGGTAGGTCAAGAAAAGGTCAGTCGTAAAATAAAAAAACGGTTGGGCAGCGTTCGAGAAGCTTGGAGTCCGGGAAATAGAGGCTTTACCTAATATGCGTTGATTGCGGCAGTAGTCCTCGAGATAATTTTGAATAGTTTGGTTGTCTTTGTATTATTGACGCTGACTGTACATGGACTTGATTTATCATTGTAGGATTTTAATCCGGAAAAATTACAATAGCTGTATATTATTTTCTGAAACTAGTGCATTTATCTTGTTTTATGTACGGGAGTGGTAGTTTCTTGGACATAAAAGTTGTGTTAACGTGCTATAGTGAAAGACAGTGATATATAAATGTGATTGCAGTGAAATGCGATTTTCTTTCTTGTCGCGTAAAATCCACTGAAAACCTCAGTATAACAACCACTATTATACTGGGGTGAGACTGACCTTGACTTAAGACTAGACTTGACTCGTAGAGGACGGGGACATTTTAGATAATAAGAAAGAAGATTGAAGGAATATAAAATAAGATTGGGCTGAAAGTTCTTAGTAACCAGGCCATAAAATAGATACAAAAAAAATCGTTGTAAAGTACTTACTTACATAAGTACTTTTCATTTACGTCTCTATCACCAAAGGGTAGCATACTTTATGCTCATATTCCGTAAGCATTTGTGTCCCACCTAACAGGTGGTTAGACGTGTTGAAATGGACAGGCGCGGCTTGTGGCTGTTGAAATGTTTTGAGCCGCCAATTATACCTTCAACTTGGCTTAACTACTGCCATGTTATTGCCTTTCGAAGCACGGAAACGCTTCTGAATAGAAATGCCACAAAGCGGTCACCCATCCGAGGACGAGCCATAGCTAAAGATACTTAACACAGTGATCGTTTACAGAACAAGTTGTAAAGTGACATTAATAGGTATTTTACGCCTCGTAGTTTGGTTTTCTATTATTTTTGATGTATTAAATGACTTACTTGAAAGTTTTGCGTGTTGGAGAACGGAAGTATGAACTCCTTAACCTTTGCGAAGGTTATTAGACCTTTGTGTTAATATAATGGAATGGTATTTGACCACTAAAGTTTTCTAGGAATAAAAAGAAAATACCAAATAATTAGAATGAATCAGATTCTGCATGAATAAGTGATTCAATTGAAATGTAAACTTTATTATACTTGGAAACTGATTTGATTGAATTTTGGTTTTGTGTTCAATCCTTATTTAAGTATTTTTTTGTATATTCGTTTTTATTTATTTATTTAAACTTTATGCAGAAATATATTGTACAAAGGCAGACTTAATGCCAACGGCATTTTCTACCAGTCAACCTTAGGGAGGTGCAGAGAGTTTCTAGCATACAGTGTGAAAAATATACTATGGTACCTACATAATTTCAACAATAAACATTATATTATAACATAAATTTAAACACATACACCTACTTTTCTTTTGAAAATGTTACGGCTGTTGGACATCCTGATATCAAGAGGACATCAAGAGGACAGATTGAATGAAGAATGATGAACGAACAAGACCGGAAGAGTGAGTGAGTGAGTGAGTGTTAGTGCATAAAAGATTGCCTATTTTTTCTTTCAATTTCCGTATCAAATTGAAACAAAAAGTCTATTTAATCTACTTAGAGAATTTAAAAAAAAATTGAGATGACGCCAGCCGCCTGATGGAAAGTCATGACGAAGTCTAAAGATTAAGATATAATTTTTTATTTTTTATTATTTATCTATCACGCCTTATCCCCGAAGGGGTGGCAAAGGCATACATATTGTATGCTCACTTTTCAGCATGCGTCTTCCTGTCCTACGTAATAGGTGGTGAGCCCATTGCCGTAAGGAAATAGACAGACGCAGGTAGTGAGTACCTGATGTTGAAAATGTTCAAGCCTTCAACTTGACATAACGACTGCCATGTTACATGTTCAATTTTAGAGGCATTATCCTAAAAGCCGTTTTACGTCATAAAACAGATTCATAACAAACGGGCTATTTAAATTAATTACTCAATGTCTAAAGAACCACCACGTGTCAATTATCAAATATTATTGATGGCAGTCGATAGAATACCGTGTGAAACAGTATTATGAAACTAAATTTATGCACACCTGGTCCTTTTCAAGGGAAACCGACCTTGGTGTGAGTGAGAATTAATTCTTACGTCAATCTAGACATCATCATCATCCGAGCGTCTGTCCCAGTTGCGTCTCGCGACGCCCGGGGTCCGCTTTCCTACATTACGTCAATCTAGACAACAGCTAACAAAAGTTTAGCTTTATTTTTTTTGTTATTGATACCTTTTACCTACTCTATTAACGTCCGTGTTTGACAGTATTCTGACCTGACACTATAACGTTCATTATACTAGCGGCACGCTATGCTGGCCGTTTTGACGTTTGTCCTTTCATGAAGTTTCGTATAAATTTTAATTAATACGACATTTCATGATAATTTTAATTAATTTTGGGTGTAAGGTGCCTATCGTCAGCTTTAGGCTCAAGCCGACCTCACCTGCACGTGGTACACCTGCTGATCGACGGACGAGGCTACGGCGCGCAGGCACTCAAAATGTGTGCCAGGTGGCACAAAAATAAAAAAAAGATTTTTTCCTTTTTTTTTGGACCGGGGGCGTACCACCATGCAGCCCGCGGAAAACCCCCCAAATAACTTCTGGGTTGTGTTCGGGGTTCAGCGGCTGCAAGCCGGGCTAGGTGCGAGATTTGATGCAGCAGGTGTGGGACCAGTGGGTGCTGAGTGGCGTCTAGTGTGGGTGGTGCGAGTCGACCCGCCGGCCAGGGAGACCTGTAGAAACGGTGGTGCCGCTGGCCGCCCGCGGCTTAGTACAGGGGCCCAACTGGGACTAACCATCTCGGAAGGCTGCCCCACCAGGTCGTGTATAATCCAGATGTGGTTCGTCGTGCCGGTTGGTGACCGGATGTGTGGTTCCGGCGACTGCACTCGGGGGTACGGGGGCCCTTCCGTCCGGCGGATTGGCTTGCGCCTAGCCACACGTCCCTGGACAAAACGAGCACCTTGCAACCTTGAACTTTGTCACTCACTGCTGCATCAAATACCGCTCCGTTTCACGCTTCATTCTTTCCCCATCAACATGGCAGTGCAAAATAAAAGGCAAATCTGTACAGCGGCCGAAACAAATACCACACGTACGCTTTTTGAGGTGGATTTCACAAACATCCGTGGACTCCATACAAACCTCAACGCCGTCCACCACCATCTTGAGACGGCGCGGCCCGGATTGCTGTTCCTTACGGAGACGCAAATATGCCGCCCTGACGATACCTCGTATTTGTGCTACCCCAGCTATTTTGTCGAGGACTGCTTCGATAAAAGGGCCGGGGTGTATGTGTTTGTTAGGGCGGATGTTTGTGTTCGCCGTCTGCGCTGCCTGGAAGACCCATCCTTCTCTGTCCTCTGGCTTCACGTGGATCATGGTTCTATTAGCCAGATCTACGTGTGCCTTTACCATTCCCATAAAGGGGATATGGAGACAACTTGGCTCTTTGAATACCTCGGAAGGGCGGCAGATGATGCGCAGGTGCGGTTCCCGAACACGGAATTGGTGTTTTTGGGGGACTTTAATACACACCATACAGAATGGTTGGGCTCCCTCAAAACCGACCATGCGGGACGAACCGCCCATGCATTCGCTCTTTCGCATGACTTGACACAGTTAGTACGCCAGACCACCAGGATACCAGATGTGGCAAGTCATGCGCCCGCTCTGTTGGACCTTCTGCTGACCAACAGCCCAGTATAGTGTATAGGTGCTCCGTTGGGTACTTCCGATCACTGCGTAGTGCGCGCCGAAATGCAGGTGTTATCTCCTGCATGTCCTGCGGTTGCGGCGCGCAGACTGTGGCACTACTCGTCAGCAGATTGGGACGGTTTACGTGATTTTTTTGCGTCCGTCCCATGGGGTCAGCGTGTCTTTAGAGGAAAGGCCCCATTGGAGAGCGCCGCCGCTGTTGCTGGGGAGATCAGTCTGGGGATGGAATACTACATTCCCTACACTGATGTCGCCAGCATCCGCAAAGCCCGTCGGTTCGGGCGTGAATGCGCTGATGCAGTTGCAGTGCATGAAGCAGTCGGCGTATCGCGCTTGGACCAGGGCTAGGGAATCAGGTGACCCGAATCTGAGCTCGAACCGAATCCGACTCTGTTGTAATTGGCCTTCAGAGCCGCTTACAACAGAGCGACGAAGGCCAGCAAAAAGGCCTTCATAAGAGCGGATACTCAGCGCATAGCGCGGCTTCGCCAGAAGCTTGCCTCACATCCCACGGGTAGCCGAGGATATTGGCAACTGGCCAAAGCCGTGCAATCTAACTTCTGCCGACCTTCGCTACCACCGCTGCGCTACCCTAACGTAACCCTGGCTCACAAGGCCCAAGAGAAGGCTGACTTGTTAGCCAACCCTTTTGCTTCCAATTCCCGGATCGACGACCGTGGCAAGCAGCCTCCAACAGTCGCTAGTTGTGTCACTGCAATGCCAGACATAATTATCAGGCAGTGCGACGTCCGGAAGGTACTAATTCCTGCGGTGGTTCTTAAGAGGTGTGCAGCGGAGTTCACTCCAGTGCTAACACGCCTGTTTCGCCTATCCTACTCTACGGGTAGTGTGCCGGATGTGTGGAGGGAGGCTAACGTGCAACCGATCCCCAAGAAAGGGGATAGGTCAGACCCAGGCAACTATCGCCCCATAGCCGTCACCTCAGTCATCTGTAAGGGTTTTGAGCTCATCATAAACACGCAGCTCATGCGTTATTTGGAAGATCACTCCCTAATAATAAAATAATAAATACCGGCAATACGGATTTAGGCCGAAACGGTCAACGGGTGATCTTCTAGCATACGTTACACACCTTTGGAGTGAGGCTATGGATAAGCATGGCGAATCCTTGGTTATCAGCCTGGACATCGCCAAGGCTTTCGATAAAGTCTGGCACGCATCACTTCTTTCCAAGCTTCCTGAATATGGCCTGCCACCTCAACTATGCACATGGCTCGCCAGCTTTCTGCATGAGCGCCGTATTCGGGTCCAATGCGACGCTTCCGACTACTTGCAGATAAATGCTGGCGTGCCGCAGGGGTCCGTTTTGTCGCCAACTCTCTTTCTTCTGCATATCAATGATATGTTGTCCCTGGGCAATATACATTGCTATGCAGACGATAGTACACTACATGGGGGATATATTAGTCACCCGGCGGTAAAGTGGACGGATGTTGAGGCTATGAGGGGACAAGTTGTGGCGGAACTCGATCGGAGTCTGGACCGCATCTCTCGGTGGGGTCTCGATAATCTGGTCGAGTTCAATGCCAGGAAAACGCAGGCGTGTGCATTTACTGCAAAATTATCCCCTTTCCTTCCCCTTCCAACTCTTCAGAGCACAACCCTACCGCTGCAAAACTACCTCAGAATTCTGGGGTTGGACGTTCGTCGAGAGCTCGACAGTAAAAATCATATCGAGGGGTGCATCAGCTTGGCCTCTCGCAAGCTGGAAATCCTGAACAGGGTGATGATCCCCGTCAAGGTCATGTGATGATGGGAATGTGATGAAGGGGATGTGATGATCCCCGTCAAGGTCGTCCAAAAACTACAGTCACCCAAGAAAACGTTGATGCTGTACGTAAACTGATTGAGGAAGATCGACATGTGACATACCGCGAAATTTAGGCAACTTTAGACATTGGCATGAGTCAAATACAAATAATCTTGCATGAACAATTAGGTGTAAAAAAGTTGTTTTCCCGATGGATACCGCATTCGCTCTGTGAAGAGCAAAATCGACTCGCGTTACTTGGTGCGTCAGAACTCTCGAAAGATTCTACGCAGGATCCTCAAATGCTGTATACAACAACGTATCAGGTGACGAATCCTGGATATACGCGTACGAACCCGAAACAAAAAACTAGTCACGAGTTTGGGTGTTCGAAAATGAGTTAAAGCCAACAAAAATTGTTCGTTCACGGAGTGTTGCAAAAAAAATGGTGGCCACGTTTGTCTCCAAAACCGGCCATGTTGCGACTATTCCTCTTGAGGGACAAAGAACGGTTAATGCAGAATGGTATGCTAGCATTTGTTTGCCACAGGTCGTTTCTGAACTCCGTAAAGAGAACTGCAACCGCCGCATCATCCTCCATCACGACAATGCGAGTTCTCACACCGCGCACAGAACAAAAGAGTTTTTAGAGCAAGAAAACATAGAATTATTAGACCATCCGCCGTACAGCCCCGACCTAAGCCCTAATGATTTCTATACTTTCCCTAAAATAAAGAATAAATTGCGTGGTCAGAGATTTTCAAAGTTCAAAGAAGCTGTGGACGCCTACAAACGGCCATTTTGGATACCCCAACTTCCGAATGGAATGGTTGCTTTAATGATTGGTTCCATCGTATAGAAAAATGTGTCAAATTTCGCGGAGAATACTTCGAAAAACAATAAAAACATTTTTAAATAGTAATGTTGTGTCACTTCCTTGATTCCCGAAATTTTCATCTTGGCTACTACTACAGGTCGCGCGGCGAATGATGAGCTCTGACTAAATTTAGTGGGGATAGTTTGCACATGTATAATCGCGCACAATATATTTACTCAAAGAATCAAGTTTAATACGACTCTGCTTTGAACCATTAAACTTTTTTTTTTATAACTTAGGTCTACACCGGTACGTAAGTAGGTTTATATTATTTACAAAAAGTGAGTTCAAAGTGTTTTGCGTTAAAATATTAAACCATGAAAGATATTTCATTTATTTTTCAGTGATCGTATTTAAAAAAAAACATTTTTATTGTAATATTTTAATGTAGAAATAGGTATAAAATGTGTGTGACACTGACAATACTTATTTAAAGTAAAAGAAATGGAAGAAGTCTCTGCTCACCCCGGTGAATGATAGGCGTGATTTTTTTTTGTATTAAACAAATTGTATTGTAGAAAATTTATAACTAAACTAACTATCTTCACGCTGTATCCCTGACGGGGTAGTCAGAGAGGACAGATGGCCAGGCTTCGTGATCCATACATACTGATGTCGCTTCCTTAAGATTTATCAACCGCTTCATACACGCACGTCTGGGTATCCGAGTACTTTAGACTATTCCGTTTTTGAGCAATCTGCTCACGTGATCTTCATATGCAAATCTCGACCTACCCTGATTCCTTCTACCCTCTACTTTCGCACAATATATGTTCTTCGTCAATCGTTCCCCACTCCTTCGTTGGACGTGTCCAAACCAACGAAGCACACCCTTTTCCAGCTTAACGCTGACACTTTCATTCAAACCTGCCATATTGCGTATCACTTCGTTACGTATTCGGTCGGCCAAAGTTACGCCGCACAATTTTCGAAGTGATCGCATCTCCACAGCATGTAATTTACTTTCATGAATCTGCTGACATACCCAGGTTTCGCTACCGTAAAGCAACGTTGGCACTATCACTGCGTTATATAATTTAATTGGTATAATAAATATTTGATCAAACCATATACATAATAAACCATTTTTCTTTCTTGTCCAGATTGGACACACTATTTTCTCGGGGCATCAAAACATCAATACGCTATTAAAAGATTTGTCAAAAAGAGTAGAATATTTTATGTGCGTGACAGTACCGAGACTAATGACAACACGTGCCGACGTATCGCGGAGTAGTGTGCAGCTGTGCCCTAGTGTGCGTGTAGGATTTGGACCACTCTTGCGTCCACGCTCCTACACTCCCGTCCTTCACCCCCTGTTACTCCGCCAATTAGACCTAATTTATGAGTTCTGCGCATTCCCCTTCCACTTTCTTACAGAGCTCATCATTCACCGCGCGACCTATACACAACTAAGTAGAACAAAACTATAAGTAATCTACAGTTTCTACCTGTAGCTTTAATACCTTTCGAATTTCAACACAAATTTATAAAAAACATTGTTTTTCTCTCATGACCTAACATTAATAGTGGTCGTGAGTTGGTATTGTCAGACTCTTTCTCACAGGTTCTCCCTATTGCCTTATAAATCTGGAAGCAAAGGTAAATGTAGAAGTAATAATCTTTACTTTCATAGTGTTATTTTGTGAACGACATAAATAAAGATATTTTGACTTGACTCTTTAGCACACGTCAGTCTGTGGTTTGTATTCCTTCTATGCCAAGCTATGAACATTTTTTTGCATCTTTCTCCTATCTGATAACAATTTTATACCACTTGAATTAAGTGGTCACCTTAGCTTATGGACGTTTACAACACCAGAAGTGTAACTCTCGCGCTGCTGACCCTATTGTCGTATTGAAACGGCCAGTGATAAGCTGTTGCTATCTCCTGTTGATGATTTGCAAGTCCATATGATCTTCAACTTGAGTTAACGACTACCATGTTACTGTGAACCGAGACCAACTGTTTAACGTAGGTACCTATCTAAACCGTATGGGGATTTTCATAAGGGGTCTTAGAAGGTGTTGCCAACGTCCATAGGCTACGGGCCGTACGCTTGTCTGCCACCTCAGTGGTATGAAAAAAAAACACGGAAACGCAAGTAAATGTTAATACCACAAACTGTAACCCATCGAAGGACTGACTGACTGACTGTAATGTAAGATGCTTTACCCTTTTTAAATCCCTCTAACTTTCGAACTGTTTCCTAACTTCCAACACTAAAGCTTACACAGTTGTATGTACTTATATATATATTTATAAATATACTAATATAATAAAGCTGAAAAGGTTGTTTGATTGAACGCGCGGATCTCAGGAACTCAGGACGGATTTAAAAATATTTTTTTGTGTTAGATAGCCCATTTATCGAGGAAGGCTATAGGCTATACATCATCACGCTACTACCCTGGAGAGCGGAGCAGTAGCCATAAATGTCAACAATTCGAGCAAATTTTTTATGCAATATTGTAGAATTTATAAGCGACGGGATTAAATAGTTGCGACGGGAGTTTGAAGTATGTCACGGGCGAAGCCGGGGGGGTCACCTAGTTATACATAATTTACAGCACAGGAAAACAATTCGGATTCACAAAGGATTGTTCAACGACAACGATATCAATGACTAAACAGGGAGTATTTACTTGGCTCGGGAGGAATCTTAGAATGCATTAAGTGTTTTTGTGATTTATCTAAGCCCTTCGATTGCGTCCATCACAGTTTTCATTTCATATTACGCAGTTATCGTTTAAAGAATATTGAGCTAGTGGGGCTACGAACGTTTCCTTAGTTTTACGTTTTTACTTGTAACTTTGAGGTTCCCAAATCTTAATACGATGGCCCCGAAGCCTGTAAGGTAGGTGAATCCCGAAGACCAAGAAATGATTTTGTAATATCTTACCTGCCAGTCCTTGAGCGGCTGAGTATGCTGTCGTCATCCTTAGCCCAATTTTTCCCCAGCGCTGGTAGACCTATTGTGCTGCTTCCTTTGGTCATACCAGCGCCCGGTTTATCAGTGCTTCTTGCCTTGCGACTCTTCAAGTCCTTACCTGAATTGAAAACAGAGATTTTTTTTTGGTCTTTGTATTATTCTTGTGCTGGCAACGAACCTCGGTTCATACTACTACATAGATTTGATTTTAGAATTTGCTAGTATTTGCTAAGTCCAGTTTTAAGGTCATTGTCTTTGTTAAGTCCAGTCCCAGGTCCCGTGTTCCTGTCCCAGTAATGCTATGGAAACTTTACTTCAGCCTTTTATGGAGATTTGGGAGTTACACGATAAACACCGATATTAACAGCAACGTATCACTTTTCTTAAAACATGCACGTGTTCGAACTCTTGTTGTCTAAGAATCCAGTATTATTAAACACGAATATTATACAGTATTATTAGAAACTAGTTTTCAAAAATATTATACCACTACGTCATTTTCTATGTTGGCGCTAAAAAGTTTCAAAAATTCCTTTCACGTCTGCATAGTTTGTGGGATGAGCTCCCTGCCTCGGTTTACCTAAAAATTTAAAGTTGTCTGCAACCTTAGTGGTATAAAAATAAGAATAGGAGAGTTGGGACTCTGCTATGATCACAAGACCTACTTCACTATCGAGCTGCGATTGCTGAATGAAGAGAGCTGGTCAGGCGGGCTTTCACTACAAACAATGCGAACCGGGACTTTACGCTAGAACAATATATCCCCAGTGACAACCCTACCAAGAGAGTCTACAAGGCCTAAGTTAGTTCAGTTACCTACCTATAAACAACGCGTAGTGATTTTAAATTTCTCATTTCTAAAACTTACTGTACTTGGGTGTTCCGATTAAAGTTTCTGCAGACTTTGAAATGCTTCTGGACATAGGTGTCGGTGGGGCCTTCATTGGAGTCTGCCTTCGTTGGTTTACGTTCGTATCCGATTTCATGGGTCTAAATATTTGAAGATTTTTTAACGCCATAACTATTCACGTCCATTTTCAATTTTAGGTCACATAAAACCTTTTTAATACTCAGTAACTTTTTTAAATGCACGACGTAATAATGCAGTTCTTATTTCAAAGTGCGAATTTGCCGATAAAAATATTAGTACATACAAACAAGTTTGATAACATTTCACATCATGCGGGCTTACAAATTGTATTTATTGTAGAAAGTATCTAACAAATACAAAAGAGACCGATAATTTTAAATATAATTCGAACACAAACAGTTATGTTGGCAGCAATTCGTTAAATAATTTACTAACACAGTGTATTTTTCTAGTCATAATAATGAATGTCCGTCGTTCATATGAATATGTACACTTATAAATTGATTATTAATAATAAAAACCAAAATTTCCCACTTCACATAGGAACGTCGCAATGACAGGTTATTCAGGAAATATTAGACACATAATTAGTTAAATTTCTCGTGTCCGGAAAAGCGGGAAATATTTTTCCATCACGGCGGGTGGCGCCGCAACTGTCACATACGCGCGCGAGGCACAAACTGAATGAATAGCTGTCAGTCAAGGGTTGTTAATATTAATTTGTGTAGTTTCAACACAGAGGTTGTAGGATTGACGTTTAAAATATTTTTCTTTTAGGCGGGTTATTCATTGTTGGCATTAGTCGTAGCTGATAGATTTGTTTAAGAAAACTTAATAAAGTGCCGAAACCTATTTTTTACCAGAAGCTGGACCAACATTTTAACTTGCCCTACAAAACACGCTTATTAATAGAATCTTAGTGGTCGCCTATTGGTCGAAATTCGACCAAATTTAGTAAATTTAGTCTCGATCTTAACATACACCCCTAACATTTACTTACTTACTTACTTACTTACATCAGTCACGCCTTTATTCCCGAAAGGGTAGGCGGACGCATACGTTAACATTTTACCGTATGCATTTTTGTCCTAATACTGGGTGTCAAGCCCAATCCCGTGTTGAAATGGACTGGCGCAGAATGTGGCGACCCAATTGAAAATTTTCAACCCGCCCATAAGGTCTTAACTTAGCTAAAAATTGCCATGTTTAACCGCGACCAACATCTTAACGTGCCTTTCCGAAGCACGGATATATTAGGTCCTTACATATGAAATTGGCGTTTTGTACGGGAGGAATATAAAGTAATTTGTTTAGGTAAAACATATTTAATTTATCAAAGTATATAAGTAGGGCATTGATCCCTTTACTAAAAAGCCATGGGGGTGAGAATGTACCAGCTAAATGAATTTATAAATTTAAATTTGGTAAGTAAGGACCAGGACTAACTATCACTGAACACGAAGTTAGTACTATTTTTAAATTTTTTCTATTCACTATGTAACAGAGTTGACCCTCCGGTGTTCTAATCAAACAATCAATTTCATTATGGACACATGAGTCTGTACATGAATTGTTTTACAATAATTGTTGAGTGCGTTTATGGCCAGCCGTTTAGACATACAAAGTTACATAATACGACTTGTCAGTCACTACATTTAAAATTATATTAACAACTCTATAAGCAGTAAGCGATCATTGTCAGTGCTTAGTTTTCCAATAACTGCCTTGTATAGACCAAACACAGAAAGAAAACTAAAGCGTGTACGTAAAAATGTTTAGCCAGTTCTACAGTACTATTAAGTCTCATAAAATATTAAAATGAAAGTTGTTATTTATACCACTTATGGTCTTCAAGAGTATAATATTCATCGCGTGAACTTGAATAATAGCCGTATGAAAATTTAACAAATTGTTCAAATAATTTATTTACTGGGTGCGGTGGTTTTTCTACTTATTTTAATTTCCACATCGCTGGTACATTTATAAATAGAATTAACACACAAACAAAACATAAATAATCTTAATCAAAAATACTTAAATAGGTATTGAATAAAATGAAATTTGATAATATTTTTTTACCGAAATTACAACAGAGGGCTCTTTGTTCATTTGCGTGGAAATCCTCATGGATGATATGCCGGACTCCAACCGACTTGTCCTTTTATCTGCCTATGGCCGAGAGACATGGGTGAGACCTCGGTAAAACGTCCCAGGTCTCCCACCCAACAGCCTTTGTCCGCTATCACTGCCTCGTCTCAGGGGGTTTGAGTGTTATCTCGCTTCTTTGGGAGGTTTCGGTGTTATCCTACTTTCTTGAAGAGGTGACGGGCGTACGTGTAGCTTTTACGCCACCCACCTTCCTCAGGCTCCCGGTCATGTAGGCTGGTAGTCTTGGGCGAAGCCCTCACCACAGACTGCGGAACTCGGGAGAAAGAGTTCTCTCCCGCTCCCTGCCACATGACAGTACATATATCTCACAATTGACTAAACATTATTTATATAAATTATATTATATTATGATGGTCCCGCGGAACTTCGGTTCGCTTCGCTCTCCTCTTCTTTTAAGTTCCAAACGTCAAGGCTATGCATGTTCGAAGATGATTGCCCAAAGATGAGCATGATTTTCATGAAACGCTTGTGGCTCCGCTGACTCAGTGTTCTGTAAACGATCACTGCGTTAAGCAACTTTCTCTATTGCTGGTCACAAACGGGTGACCACTTTGTGGCATTTACATTTATGAGCGTTTCCGTGCTTAGGCAAGTTACGCTGTTGGTCCCGGTTGCCAGTAACATGGCAGTCATTAAGTCTAGTTGAAGACCTTATGAAAAGGCGTGTCATTGCCCCCGGTCATGTCCCAGGATAGACGGCTTTTATTAGAAATAAAAAAAAATGTTTGCCTGTAGGCTATAGTGCGGGTGAGACTTCCTTGTAGTTCATCAATATTCAAAGACAGTAAGGGGCAGGAAATAATTTTTGTGTCGTAACTAACATTGTTAATCAATCAATCACGCCTTTATCCCCGAAGGGGTAGCAGAGGCATATTATACGCACATATTTCACCATGTCCATTTTTGTCCCACGTAACAGGTCAGCCCATTGTCGTGTTGAAATGGACAAGCGCGCTAACCTAACATTGTTGCTTGTAAGTTTTTACTTTTATACTTTAATTCTATAGTGAATTCGAATCCGTTTTCTTTCCCTGCGAGCTACCTGTATGTTTTTGCAGGCCTTGAGTTGGTCTTGATGCAAAAATATTAAACTAAAACAAAACTATCTTCACGCTGTATCCCTGACGGGGTAGTCAGAGAGGTCAGATCGTCATGCTTCGCGATTCATGAATCCTCCTTAATTTCTTCAAGATTCATCAAAAATATTAGTTTCATAATATTAGATTTTAAAAATTAGCAGAATTTAAAGGTTTTATAAATGACTTCGATTAATTCTCTCATGTTTACACAACGGAATCAATTATTCAGTAACACGAGCAGATACGCTCGCGTATGAAGGGTGTGAGGTTATTGACATTTGCACACCTTTGTCCACCGAGCTTATACAATTTTGAACCGTCTATTTAATAATTTTCTTATATGCACTTTATGTGTTAGTTATGTGGTTCAGAATTTAGAATAATATCTAGAAGTGAGGATTTGTAATTGGCTGTCAGATATCTATGTTGTTTAATAACACGTTATTGTAGCTGTAAATCTTCCATGTACATTAAATAAATAAATAAATTGTAGTTCAGGCCCTGTACAAGCTTTTTAAAGATATTATGACTTAAAACAATAAATAAATAAAAATTGTGGGACACTTTTTACACTGCGCCATTTAGCCCAAACTAAGCTATATAAATAATAAATAAATATTGTGGGACACTTTTCACACAGCGCCATCTAGCCCAAAGTAAGCTAATATTAGCTTGTGTTATGGGATCTAGATAACTGATAAACATACTTATATATTTCTAAATACATACTTATTTTACATAGGAAACACCCAAACTCCGAAACACACATTTGTGGATCACACAAATATTTGTTCCGACCTGGGAATCGAACCCGGGACCTCTTGCGTAGCAGTCGGATGCACTCCCACCGCGCCACAGAGGCAGTCAAATAAAATATGCTTGTACTATGGGATCTAGACAACTGATATACATACTTATATATTTCTAAATACATACATATTACAGATAGGAAACATCCAAACTCAGAAACCAATCAGGAATCGAACCCGGGACCTCAGTGCGGCAGTCGCATACCTACCACTGCACCACCAAGGCAGTCAAACAACAATCGTTTAGGGTTGCCTTGGAAGGTGATAGGTTTTATATTACACCACTATGGTACACAAGGATCTATGAAAAGAAGGGGAGGGGATTCACGGATAAGGTCTTTTTCTTAGGATGCATAGTTGAAAAACTTTTAACAAAATGTCAAAAGATCTCTGGCATAATATATTTGTAGACTTAGAAAAGGCCTATAACCACAGACAATACAAGGTTGTATTGTCTGTGCCTATGACAGAGTGCTGAGGAATGAACTGTGGTCAATATTGTCCATGTATGGAGTATGCCACCTGATACGAGCTGAAATTTCTCTATGAGGGCTCCAGTGCTTGTGTCAGGATCAACAAAGAGACATTTTCTACATTCAATAAGGTGTGAGACAGGGTTGTGTAGCATCGCCGTCGCTGTTTTACCTGTACATGGACAGTTGCTTGAAAGAACTGCAACCCGAGAAACTGACTCTGATCCCATTCCACTCAGGGCCCACTCATAGAGCATAACTTTTTAGCAAAAGCTGTTCAGACAAGGTGGTATAGGGAGCCTTCTATTTCGAGTTTTGCTTCTCTACGCAATGGGTACTTTTGCGAAATAAAGAATATTTAAGTAGTGGTATGAATGGGGGTTGTGACATTCTTACTTTATCTATAGTGAAAACGCGGGCTTAATATAACTACAAGTACTTACTATAAGTCGATATTGAATATTTTAAAGGAATTTTTCAAATTAATTATGAAAAAAAAAACAATTAGTTAAGTGAAATTTGTAGTTAGTTTATAATTACATTATGCCGACATTTTAATCGATTGGACATGTGAAGTAATTCTCTAGATGTTACGACTCCTCAATGAACTATTACTTACTACTAATGGGCTGATAATCTTCAAAATAATTATCTTAACAGACATTCTTGACATAGACGTCTATGTCAAGGATGTCCGTTGAGATAATTATTTCCAAATGTGTGTTGTGATGTTATGAGCTCAGCTATAAAAAACTACATTCACGGAAACTATGATTCCTGAATAATATTACAACGAGGTTATAGGGCAGTATACAGAAATGATATTACAGCAAATAAGTCAACGTAGATTGTTTATTGTTTCACTTACAACGACAGAATGAACAGAGAAACATGTGCAGACGCTATTTATAAAAGTACAAGTACAGGTAAGCATTGCCGCCCAATATGGCGTAGTAGGAAACGACATCACAACTTGTGTCGACTATTAAACATATTTTCTGGCGTGGCGTTACAATAAGATAAGGTTATTCTTTACACCATCGTATCAGAGGTGCCGGCTGTGCAAGACGCAGATTCGTCCCTCGTTCGAATACAGCTCTCACTTTTGGGAAAACTCCGTGTAGTACTTACTAGAAGAGCTCTATGCTTTGCAGCGACGCATATTATTCGCGTTATAGATTATCCTGTGGTAACGAAAAGCCTTTGGCGTACCGTATTACAACAGTGTCTTCGGCTGCACCCTCTCCTTTTCGATTCCGGACAGCGAGTGTTGGGCAGAGGTGCTACTCTCATTCAGGGGAGAGAATCCTAGTCAGAACTGAGTTGTTTTATAGATCGTTTCCCTGTCGAACCTCAGTAACTTGGATCGCTCTCCTAGTGCACGTGCTTTTCTCCTATAACAACCTCGGGTTAATATTTTAAAGCAATTAGTATGCTTATTTATATATATTTTATTTATCCATCACGACTTATCCCCGAAGGGATGGCAGAGACATATTATATGCCCCCTTTTCACCACGTGTATTCCTGTCCCACGTAATAGGTAGTGAGCCCATTGCCGTGTTGAAATAGACAGACGTAGGTTGTGACTACCTGCTGTTGAAATTTTTTAAGCCACTCATAAGGCCTTCAACCAGGCTCCAGGCTTAACGACTGCCATTTTACTGGCAACCGGGACCAACGGCTTAACGTGCCTTCCGAAGTACGGAAACGCTCGCAAATGTAAATGCCACAAAGTGGTCACCCATCCGATACCAGTCATAGTGTAAATTGCTCAGTGATCGTTTACAGAACACTGAGACTGCGGGGCCACGAGCGCTTCATGCGCTTCACTTTCATATATTTTAGAATTACAGTGTAAAAAAAGACTTAGTTCAGAACAGGGATTGAACGCATTATGACCTTTGCCTTACAAAAATTTATCCATAGATTGAGTGGAGTCCATAGCATCAATGTTTAAAATGGTTGTAACACTGTTAATTGATATCAGAGTTGTTAAGTTGCTCGATAAATGACTCTTAAATGACGATTAAGAATATACTTGTTTCGGTACGGTTCGGGTAGTTAAGTGGCTAGAACATTGCCCTAAATAGGCAAAGGTCACGGTTTCGATCCCCGTCCTGAACCAACTTCTCTTTTTTCACTTTAATAAAAAAAATATATGAAACCTCAGGTTATTCAAGAGGAGCGTGAAAATCAATGACCTTGTCAACTGTAAAAGTGGCCTTATATTCATTAGATGTGAGCATGCGTTTCCAGCGTGCAAACGTAAAAAAATCGATTAATTTCTACTAATGGGCAAAAGCCTCCCACAAAGATCAACACAACGTTTTCCAGCGTAGTTTATGACATCAGCAGTTTACCTAGCGGGTATCAAACGCTGCATATTCATTTAATTACGCGGTTGCCGTTCAACATCGGCCATCAGTTTTAAGCCCAGGTTGATCCACAGTCACTTGAGTTAAAAAATCTGCTACATCGAATCGATAACACGTTTTAAATACTTAATTATAACATCTCTTCATCTCGGTCATCTCGTTCACATCAGCTTTCGGACTAAAATCTTTTTGTACGTCGGGGACTAGTAACAAACATTTATTTATTTATTTATTAACCAACTTATACTAATAGTGTAGCACCACACATATAAGTTACTAGATGACCCCCACAGCTTCGCCCGTGGAATATTTCGACCTCCCGTCGCACCTATTTAATCCCGTCGCTTATAAATTCTACAATGATATTTACAAATTTGCCCGATTTGTCGACATTTATGACTACTGCTCTGCTCCCCAGTGTAGTAGCGTAATGATATAATAGCCTATAGCCTTCCTCGATAAATGGGCTATTTAACACAAACATATTTTTTCAAATCCGACCAGTAGTTCCTGAGATTAGTGCGTTCAACCGAACAAACAAACAAGCAAACTTTTCAGCTTTATAATATTAGTATAAATAGGTTACATACACAATTATATCTAAACTTATGTTTAGGTAACTTAAATTCTGCGGATGGTTTTACATAAATTAAAAATTATAAATTATATTTGCAATAAAATTTGTAATAAAAAAATATTAAAATTTATATTATATTATTATTCAATAATGGTATTGGATGTGGTTATACTCTTCAGGTAGTGACTAGCTGCAGCCAGGAATCTCGGTTCCTTAAACATGAATATATCTACGGTCTCATCCCGCAGAAGAATATTGTTGATGTGGGTGAGTGCTAGGTATAGTGGGCTACTAGTAAGTGTTACAGAAGAGGTAGGTACTAAAAAAGGGGACGATTCCAAAGGCGTAATGAAAGCCTGATTGGTAAAGGAACATTCATTGAAATGTATTGCAGAAAAAAAATACTAAGGCTGTGATTTCTTCTAACTTCTAAACTCTGATAGGTGACCATTTCCAACACAAATGGTATGGGGTACATTTAAGGATAACCATACAGTTTGAGGTAGAATTAGCGAATAAAAGCATTTCGCACTTTTTCAATCAAAAGTATATAAGATTTACTAGCTGACCGCGCAACTTCGTTTGCGCCACTTAAGAGAAACATACAAAGAGAGATTAGTTAAAGAGCCACCCTCTTTAACTAATCTCTCTTTTTGTCTGTTTGACTAGCATAGGCTATTCTTAGGAAACAAATTTGAAGTATCCTCTTTCTAACCACAAAGCACTGAATCGGAATACGAAACGGGAACAGAATATACATTTTACACACATTTAATTCTCTCTCGCAAAGAAACCGCGCAGTATTTCAGTATTTAAACTCAAATCATGCCAAAATTGATTCAGTATTCTCAGCTTGATGGTCGATTATAGAATGGCTTACAAAAAAAATTTTCAAATATCCCCAATAGATGATGTCCGCGACTCCGCTCACGTGAAGTTTCGTTAATGCACAAAAAGGATTTCTCGCGGCAAAAAGAGTTTTTCCCGGATAAAAAGTAGGTATCCTATGTATTAATTCAGGAAATGTTCTATCTACACGCCGATTTTCATCTGTGATGAAATAACAAACGTCTTAATAATACAGAAATCTTCAGAAACTTGTACATTTATGATATTAGTAGGATTATATTCCTCTGGGAATACCGGGAATTCCTTTTGTGGTGCTCATCTAAAGTAGGTACGTAAAAATACGTTCACCAAATTTCAGGCTGTGTATGGTTTTACCCACGTAGTTCCGTTCCCGTGGGAATACCGGGTATTCTTTTCTTAGTGCTGATTCAAGGTAGACCTTGAATAAGAGATAGAGATAAAAGAGAGATTTCAGGTATGTACCTATGTTTGATAGTTGAGGCTGTTTTTGGTGTCACCCGCATAGTTCCCGTTCCCATGGAAATATCGCGAATACCATTTTATTTTATTTTACAAATACTTATGATTTTTTACTTTACTTTACCAAATTTCAGGATTCTATGTTTAATGCTTAAGCTGTACGGTTCCCGTGGGAACACCGAACTCGCTGGTGGTTTCTTTTAACCTTATAAGATTCTTTTAAAACGTACGTAAGTTCATGTTACTAACTTTGAAAATGACAATCTTCCATACAACCGTTTATCCCTTCTTTACGTCCTTAGGGGTAGAATTTCATAAAATCCTTTCATCATCGCATGGGGTTTTTATTAACCTATGTGTAAATAAAAACCGCCATGCGAAGTTTGGGCTTTATAGCTCCGTTAGTTTCATAGTATTCGTGATCAATGAGTCAGTTAGAACAAACACTGCTTTACCTCCTTATAGGGATTTTTTTCCGAAACCACGATACACGTTACACATTTATTTGTAACCAAAAACAGGTGTACGTAAATTCATGTTTCTAACTTGGAAAATGACCAACTTCCACACAACCGTTTATCGCTTATTTACGTTCTTAGAGGTAGAATTTCGAAAAATCCTTTCTTAGAGAGCACTACTTGTTAAAAAAAACTCCCATGCGAAGTTTGGGCTTCGTAGCTTTATTAGTTTTATAGGTTTCGTGATCAATGAGTCAGTTATTACAACTCCTGTTTACCCCTTAAGGGTAGAATTTATCAAAATTCCTTAACGTGTAATTTTTTATTTTTATACAGAAGCAGGTATAAGAAATTTGGTAATGCTGTTTGAAAATGAAGAATTTCCCATAAAAACTTTCAACAATTGTTCACTCCCTTATAGATAAAATTTAGCAAAACCGCGATACACGTGCCCATTTATTTGTAACTAAACAGGTGTACATAAATTCTTGTTTCTAACTATGAAAATGACGAACTTTCATACAACCGTTTTTCGCTTATTTACTTCCTTGGGGGTAGAATTTCGCAAAATCCCTTCTTAGGAGAAACCTACGTGTTAAAAGGAACCCCCATGCAAATTTTGGGCTTCATAGGTCCGGTAGTTTCAGAGATTTCGTGATCAATGCGTCAGTCAGTGATTTTGCCTTTTATATATATACTCGTAGATATGTGGATTCCAGATGGCGCTGTTAGTCTCCAATAAGCTACGGACATATGATTTGTACAATAAAGTTAAAGCATTAACTGCGGCAGCATTAAATCTAAATTTTCTGCTAATGCGATACGAGACAAATACTGCCCGTATCTCTATTTCCTGATATGTGTTACGACTTCTATTTTGCCGTACCAGAACCTGACTTTCACAGTCCATACAGACTTGGAAACCGCCCATATCAATGATTTTTATCAACTAATCGATAGACTACATCCTCATTTATACCTAGTTGCAGTTTCAGGTTATACTGTCTACACTGCCATATAGCAAATCTTTTACACAAAATGAAAACAACATTAGATACAATAGGAATAGAAAGTTACATACCTTGACCACATATTGTAGGAATATAGAATTAGCCACACATACATTTTTTAAAAGAGCATCCATTACTTTCTTGCTAGATTCTTTTTAAAGTGTAGGCTGCCCTTAGAACTGGCAACTAGAATAGCTCTAATTTTGATATGATTTTAAACATAACATTGATTTTGTTTTAGTTTTGTATAAATTCATTACTATATTATTGGTCAAACGTCATGTCATCATCAAACTAATGTAATTACTGGCGGTTAAAAAAGAGTGGCCATGAGTTTTATTGCCAAGTTCTTCCTCAGGCTCTACCTATTACTTTGCGAATCTGGCAGTAAATGTAAATCTAGAAGCAAAAATCTTGACGTTCATAAGTGTTACTATGTGACCTACATGAATAAAGATATTTCATTTCATTTCAGTAGCTCCGGGTTCACTGTGATGTTTTGAAAGATACAGAGATTTTTCAAAATCAGTCATTCGCGGCAATATTATATATGCCGTATCGCACAGAAGTAAAAAAATGCTAGGGATGGGGTTTATTTCTGAAATGATAATCGATATGTTAAAAATATTTTTTATTATAGATTCAACATTCATTTGTAATACATATAACGTATGGTAGATATTCGCCGTACCGCACACTGAATTAAAATAATTACCTTACCTTATTTTGCCGTATATTATTAGTGTACAATATTAACTAACTATCTTCACGCTGTATCCCTGACGGGGTAGTCAGAGAGGACAGATCGCCAAGGCTTCGCGATCCATGCATACTTCTTTGGCTTCTTCGAGATTCATCAATCGCTTCATACACGCACGTCTGGGTATCCGAGTACTTTTGACCTTTCCGTTTTTGAGCAATCTGCTCACGTGGTCTTCATATGTAAGTCTCGGCCTACCCTGACTCCTTCTACCCTCTACTTTTGAACAATATATATTCTTCGTCAATCGTTCCTCACTCATTCGTTGGATGTGTCCAAACCAACGGAGCACGCCCTTTTCCAGCTTAACGCTGACACTTTTATTCAAACCTGCCATATTGCGTATTACTTCGTTACGTATTCGGTTGGCCAAGGTAACGCCGCACAATTTTCGAAGTGATCGCATCTCCACAGCATTCAGTTACTACTAATACTTTCTTGCAATAGTATATTAGTATACAATATATAGTGTACAATATTAATATATTAAAAGCAAGAAAAGATCACTATCTCATTCCTACGCGTACGGGAACTTAGTTAAATCGCCCCCGCACTGTGCGCAAAACAAAGATAACGAGCTCCGCACTGGCTCAGAGTCAAATACGGTCAAATACTTGCCGTAACGCAGTGAATGTGTTAAGAACTTTGTGTGTCGCATAACGAATCCTAGACTTTTTTGGGATCCACGAGTATTACAGGTTGTTAAAGGTAAGGTGTGGGTAAAATGTGACCCAAATCGCGAATTGTTGAAACACGATTTAGGGTTATAGATCAAAAAATCAAAATCAAAAATCTTTATTCATGTAGGTCACAAAGTAACACTTATGAACGTCAAGATTACTGCTTCTACATTTAAATTTACTGCCAGATTCACAAAGCAATAGGTAGAGCCAGAGGAAGAACCTGGCAATAAAACTCATGGCCACTCTTTTCTAACCGCCATTTGACACAGTTTGATTAACATGATATTTGACCAATTATACAGTAAAGATTTTATACAAAAAAAAAAACAAAATAAATGTTGTGTTCATTAAAATTACACTTACATAGTTCCTTTGAATTTATGTGAGAACAGTCGACTAAACTTAGTTTGCCTTAAAATTAAATAATATTATTTGTAACAATTGCTATAACAGCTATGAGCTGACCAGTCCCAACAGACGGCACCCGTTCACGGGTATGACGCATATATCAGCCATCGCCCTATTCAACCGTCATCATCATCCGAGCGTCTGTCCCAGTTGCGTCTCGCGACGCCCGGGGTCCGCTTTATCGCCCTATTCAACCGTATTGTAGGGAACAAGGCGACCCGATACATACGCCACCACTGCCAGGACACTTAGGCGAGCATGAAATACCCAAAAACTACACAGCAACTATCATGTCAATTTCAAAATTATAAATAAGTCTACATAGTGCTCACACAATAACAAAGTCAAATTAAATATAATTATGTATATTAGTTATTACCGGGACTAAACGCAGCCATACCTTTAGTTGCCTGGCGTTTCAAATTATTTATACTGGAGAATGTAAATAAAAATAATGTAAAAAAAAAAATACAAAATATATAGAGTTCAAAGTATAGGACTTGATTATCGGTTGCTGTGCTTTCGAATAAGACATAATAGCTTATTTATTGATATTGAGATTAAGACCGTCACACATACCCCAAGTCGTAGCCCCAAGCGTAAATATTGTCAATATCTGCCTGAAGTTTATCGTGTCATAAATTTAAAAAAAACATTTATTGGTAGTGTCACCTGCATACATAAGAACCATGGAATATTTTATGTGTTGGAAGGTCGTTTATGAATATTAGGAAAATAAGTGGTCCTAGGCTACTACCTTGTCCTATACCCGAGGTGACTGGGTAGAGCTGAGAACGAGTATTTTTGTAAAAGAAGTATTGTTCACGGTCTTTTAAATAGTTAGTAGAGATTTGAAGCAAGGGCCTAGAAAAACTTGAAGTTGCCATTTTAGTTAATAGTAAATCATTGTCTACCCTATCGAAAGCCTTTTGAAAATCAAAATACGCTACATCCATTTGACTTTTACCATCTAAGTTTGTAGCTAATATTCTTCTTCTTCTTCGTGTGCCATCTTCTATCGAAGGTCGGCGATCATTCTGGCGATTTGCAACTTTGACACAACAGCTCGAAAAAGTGAACGGGTACTTTTTCTGTACCATTGACGTAAGTTCTTGAGCCAGGATGTTCTTCTTCTACCAACACTGCGTTTTCCTTGGATCTTGCCTTGAATTATTAACTGCAGCAACTCGTACTTAGTATTTCTCATTATGTGTCCGAGATACTCCAACTTTCTAGTTTTGATTGCTTGCAATAGTTCCGTCTTCTTACGTACTCTTAGTAGCATTACTTCGTTACTTATTTTGTCTCTCCAAAATATCCTTAACATTCTTCTGTACACCCACATCTCAAAAACTTATATTGGAACCAAAAGGCAAATGTACGAGTGGAATCTGAACATACTTAAGATGTAGAAATTTTGAGAGGCGTCCGACAGGGCTGTATACTATCGCCCTTGCTCTTTAACATTAACTCTGAAAACATATTTCAAGAGGCTCTTCATAACTTGGACATAGGTATAGTTATCAATGGGAAAGTGGTTAATAACATACGTTACGCAGATGACACGGTTTTGATCGCTCCCACTTTAGAAGACTTCCAGATAATGTTAAATAAAGTTCAGTCTTAGTACTCAACCGCGACTTTGCCAAACACGATCACACCGCAGTACTCGGTAATCCTGTGGAAACACTTCGTCGAGACCTTTTTCCGTAAGGGTTAATAAAGAGCTTTGAAAAGTTTGTAATAAGATTTTAGTATTTGAGCACCTGGTTTTGAGGCTCCGAACATTTGGTAAAAGATCATATCCAATTTTTAGATGTTATTTTTAAACTTTCGCGGTTTATACTCATATTTTATATACTACTCTGAACTACTACTACTACAGTCCAGCGGCGACCACGGGCGCTGCAACGCGTTCGAAACGTCGGTGAATGTAAGTACAAAATTGTTTCGCGTGAAGTCCCGAGTAGTATATAAAATATCAATTTTTAGATTTCTTTACGAAAATACATTCAAACTATTCTAACTTCCTATTTATAATTATTATAAATGAGAAAGTTTGTTTGTATGTATGGATGGATGTTTGTCACTATTTCATGCACAAACTACTGAATGGATTTTTATAAAACTTAACAGTAATATAGCTGTTACATCAGAGTAGGAACCAAGCTACTATCTATCCTGGGAACAAGTTTCTGTGGGAAATGGAAACGGGAATACTTCCAAGCGGGTAAAGTAATACAATTTACCAATCAAAAGTATCTTAAGTAATTGGAACCAATATACGCAGGGCTAAATGAAAATGAATATTTATTTTACAGTACAAGGTAAATATTTACTTCATTACGTTTTAATGGGCGTCGCGATCCATCAATTAATACCCATTCGCTCTTTCATATCAAGGTTAAAATATTAGTTTAATTAAGGAGCGTTGTGGTTTCAGAGAAGGAGTGTATCACGTACTTAAAGAAATTAGGTGCTTTGTACTACTACATACCTGGGGTCCAAGTCTAGCAATTTAATCGCGTCAGAAGAGAACAGAAATCGCTGCTCAATAGAGAGCCGACAGAAAAAAAGTTTTCGTAGTCTACTATTACATACTTGATCGTGGTGGTACTGGAAATACCCACTCAAACTCCTCGGCTACCTTTCTGCCTTAATAGACGTGTTTTAGGACCTGTTAAACTCACCAAAAAGGGACTGGTATCGGTAAAGTTTTAATAAAAATTTCATGAAAAGCGTTGCTTGCTTTAGGATTAACTTAGGATTTTATAAAGAACTACTAACTAACCCCCGCGACTTTGCCCGTGATATATTTTGAACCCTCGTCACATCCATTGGATCCCGTCGCTTTTACTTTTACAGAAATGTATGAAAATTTGCCGGATTTGTTTAAATTTTTGACTACCGCTCCGCTCTCCTGGGTAGTAGAGTGATGATATGTAGCCTTCCTCGATAAATGGAGGATCCAACACAAAAAGCTTTTTTAATTACGACCAGTAGTTCCTGAGATTGGCGCGTTCAACCAAACAAACTCTTCAGCTTTATATATTTTACTAGGTGACCCTCACGGCTTCGCCCGTGACTTACTTCGAATTCCCGTTCCACAAATCTGAAGGCATGTTTTCTACGTGCTGATTGAACGCTATCACTGCCTCTTCGGAGTTGGTAAAAGTGAAACCTATCATCAAATTTTGATTTTTGGGAAAATACAGAAATCACAGGGTGCTAGGTCGGGGCTATGCGCAGGATGAGTGACGAGTCGTACTTTTTCGGAAGCTTTATTTTCAAACACCCATTCACAAGATTGCTGTTTTTTTTCGGGTTCAAAACAATAAATCCACGTTTCGTCTCCTGTGACAATGTCATAAACAGCATTAGAATGTCCGTGGTCTTACTTCAGTAGCATCCGTGAGCACCATTCTACGCGAGCCGGCTTCTGCTCCGCTGTCAGTTCATGAGGGATCCAACGACAACAAAGTTACCGAACTTTCATTCTTCGTATAAAATTTTCTGAATTTGGCTCATGCCAATCCCCAATAGTCCTCGAATTGTCTCATAGGTAATCCGCGGGTGTTCTTCAATTAGCCGCTTAACAGTAGCCACATTATTTTCGTTGACGGCAGTTGAAGGCCGCCTGTCACGAAATTCGTCATGTAAAGAAACTCGACCTCTCTCAAATTCAGAAAACCATCGCCTCACGGTGCTCAAACAAGGTGCTTCTCTGCGAAAAGCATTTAGAAGACGAGCGGCACAGTCTTGCGGAGAGAGAGAGAGAACTTTTAAAATCATAAAAAATCATCGCTCTATAATCTTTTCGACTTACCTAATTCCATTTTCGTTGCGTACGTAGAACTTCGATGTGTGATTTAAAACAATTGACAAATGATTTCCCGCCAATTGTTTTTTTCTTATTATTAAGAAGGTTCAACGTTCCAAAAAATATACCATACGAAATTCATATAGTTCCGATTAGCTAGAAGGGCAAAACTTTTTTAGTGTGCCCCATGTACATATAGATTAGTAATTAGTATAAAGTTAAGATATAATGAAAATCGTTGCAACAGCTTTGGAGTCCGTATAGAACTATGTACCTATATTTTGAAGTTATACTTGTATTGGCGCGTTAGGGAAAAAATATGAGAGTAAATTTTTACAATGTACGCGCAGTCCTTGACAAAAAACCGACACCTTGAAGTAAGCTGATAAGTATTTCCAGGATTTAAAAAACCCTGAAGTTAGCTATAGTCAACATTTTAGTTTTTTTTCTACAGACATATAGATTAGTAATTAGTATAAAGTGAAGATATAATGAAAATCGTTGCAACAGCTTTGGAGTCCGTATAGAACTATGTACCTATATTTTGAAGTTATACTTGTATTGGCGCGTTAGGGAAAAAATATGAGAGTAAATTTTTACAATGTACGCGCAGTCCTTGACAAAAAACCGACACCTTGAAGTAAGCTGATAAGTGTTTCCAGGATAACTACATTCAAAGTGGATTTAAAAAACCCTGAAGTTAGCTATAGTCAACAGTAGGTTAAGGCGAAAGATAAAAAAATATAAAAGATTATTATTGTGACGTGTACGTCAAAGAAGTATAACTTCTAACGCGTGTAGGTACATATACACAAACACTTTTTAAACTATAAGTGCATATATTTAGACAAAACACCCGTCCAAATTATATGGTCGACGTTTCGATTAAATTTCATCGATTTGCTGTCACTCATAACCTATGAGTGTTTTTGTCAAAAGAAATTGTCGACATCTAGGTCACGGTGCGTAGGGGTTAATTATAGAAAAAACAGATATGTTGAAAGTAAAAAAAGGGATATATTTTTAAGATAGATAAATAAAATAGCTTGCTTTATCCTTTTATGATTTTTGATTTCTTATAGATGATTGATTTTTGAAATTTAATATTCACGCTGTTATCTCCTAAGAGATGACAGAAGCATACTATACGCTCACATTTCACATTACCTAAGTATTTTTGTCCCACGTAAAAGGTGATTATGCTGTGTTGAAATGAAGAGGCGCAGTTTCTGGCGGCTAGAGACGTTCAACTTTGCTTAAAGACTTCCATATTACTGGTAACCGGAAACAACGGTTTGCCTTCCCAAGCACGACAACCCATCTCAAAACTAGCCATAGCTTAAGATGCTTAATGCGGTGATGGTTGACAGAACACTGAGTCACAGATATGTAAAGCTAATACTAGGTACGGTAACTAGGTTTTAATTTCATCATAATGGATATAGTGACATTGATGAATTAAACGTACTGTGGAATCTAATATTTATTTATCTACCTAATAAAGCCATGACAATAGGGATGTAAAGGCTAATATTTGTAGCCAATTAGGTACTAGGTTTTTTATACCAATAACAGTGATTACTTTGAAACGAGGCCATCTTGTTTCGTGGGGTATATAATTTGATAATTTGCAATGTTTGACAGAATGATAATGACAGATGATGTTGGGATTCAAACCCGCCCAAAGCTGTTGTCGTACGCAGACCCGTGACGGCTACTGACATGAGGTTAATAATTCTAATAGTAATAGACTCACCAACTTACCATCTATTACGTGGTATAAAATACAGATGGTGAAATATGGGCGCATTGTGTGCAACTGCCTACCCCTACGAGCATAAAGGTGTTCATTTATATAGGTTTCTATGTTATAGTCATTTATCTGTAGTTTAGTTGGGGGATGGAATCCATATAGAATATGGACTTGAAAATACTTATACTAGTAGCACGCTATGATGGCTGTTTTGACATATTATAATTATGATGTGAAATTCTTTTGAAAATCCTTTTGTTAATCCTTTTCCAACAGGAACTTTGGACGTAGACGCTGCAGTGTCATCTGTCCAAGAACGGCTTACAGTATGGTTAGCTTTGAGCCATGTTTTTTCCAAAAACACAACGTCAAAACGGCCATCATAGCGTGCCGCTAGTGTAATAAAGTCGTTTAGCAGTGGCTCATCATCCACTGACTTAGAATCCTATCTTAGTATGGGAAGTAGCAACATCTCACAGAATAAAACCTTTAAACACTCAATTCTGAAGAGAATCCACATTAATCATTTCAGTGGGGGTGTTAGAATTCATATTTTAAATGGCCGACACTCTGAAATACAATTTTCGAAGCAGGAACAGGAAATGCTACCTATTGTTTAAATCTAAACCATAGTGTCTGTTTCCAATGTAATCTCTTTTTGTAGTAGGTACATTTATATTATTTTTATTTGAAAGTAGAGTGTAGAAGGATTCAGAGTACGCCGAGACTTAAGTAATGAAGAGCACGTAAGCAGATTGCTCAAAAACGGAAAAGTCAAAGCACTCAGATACCCAGACGTGCATGCATGAAGCGATTGAGGAATCTGCAAGAAGCGAAAGAAGTATGTATGGATCGTGAAGCCTGGCGATCTGTCCTCTCTGACTACCCCGTCAGGAGTCAAGGATACAGCGTGAAGATAGTTAGTTAGTTATTTGATAACTAAAAAGAATGGATTGTTAATTCCCAATCGGTATTAGGTTGAAATCAGTTTTGAGTTTTCTACAATCTTCTTCTTTTTCGGATTTAGAGACAGGGGACAGTTTGATTGGCTGTTTTTGTAGGCGACTATTTACCCCGGAAAGGTGCCTCCGTCGTAGGTTACTCAATAGGTACATCATTTGCAGGTGGCAATCATGTGTACCTGTCAACCCAGAATTTGAATAAAAACAATTGTACATTTCCACAAAATTTTCTTTTTAACCTGACCGATTTCGTCTTATGGCAGTTACAAAGGTCAACCATTCACCTGGTCAGGACTGGTCAGGTTAAAAAATTAAAGTTTGTGGAAAAGTACAAGTTTTTTTATTCAAAATGTGTAGCAAGTTCCACCAAGTGCCATCAATCTACATTATAAATAGTATTAACCCAGGCATTTATACATTACCAGGCAGAATAAAGTGATAAAATAAATAAATAAAATAAATATTGTGGGACACTTTTCACTCAGCGCCATCTAGCCCAAAGTAAGCTAATATTAGCTTGTGTTATGGGATCTAGATAACTGATAAACATACTTACATATTTCTAAATACATACATATTATACATAGGAAACACCCAAACTCCGAAACAAACATTTGTGGGTCACACAAATATTTGTTCCGACCCGGGAATCGAACCCGGGACCTCTCGCGTAGCAGTCGGATACACTCCCACCGCGCCACAGAGGCAGTCGAGTGATCTACTTTAGTGTAGGACTCTGGTGATGTCTCTTACAAGGGGTAATTTAGAAACATCATAAAATTATGTGTTAATTGAATTAGATTAGGAATAGTTAGAAACAATTACTTTCACAACAATATGTTTCTAGACCCAGCGGTTTTAACAGTGCGTTGATTGATCAGTCAGCTACTTTCTGCTTTTATATATAATTAAATTGAACTTTTATTAATTTTTGGAAATAAAATATTAGCTGGCATAGGCCTGTCAGGAGACCTGTCAACAGACACTACGCCGTACCACAGTACAATGGACACAGTTTAATTAAACACCATAACTACAATACTACTACAATATCAATAAGTGTCGGACACGGGCACCGAACCACGACTGACACGTCATTGTGTAGTTTGTTAACCACCGAAGCGTACCACAATGCGTTATCATCAAATTATTTCAATAAGATGACTTAAGTTTAAAAATACCGTTTTTATTTTGATAAGTTCCGGGTCGTGTATTCTATAAATGAGATTCTTTGGTGTAAAGGACATTGCTCTTCCAATAAATTTACAATGTATAGAGTTAGCGTCTCATATGTTTTTTTGTAGTTTTCACTATAATGAATTAATTTCTCATTTTTTAAAATGTGTTTTTTTTTGTGTTTAATTCAACAGAACTATCAATGAAAAGTATCAGGAACTCTAGAACTACGCTGGACGCTTTTAGAAGTCCTTCCAAACTATGAGACGTTAAAATATGAGACGCCAACTTCACGTACGCAATTTAATACACCTTTTTAAAAAAGCAAACACAAAATTGAGGTCAGAACTCTCTCTAAAATACCCTAAATTTTAAATGCGTGATATAAAAGGGCTATAGAAGGCTGCTCATCCCCTGAAATCGAACAGGCATGACGTTACGTTAGGGAATGGTCAGCACGGGCGTAGCCAAGATTTAGTTTTAGGGGGGTTTTTCAATACATTACAAGTATTGAAAAATCCACCCTGTAACTAAATGTGTAAATGTTTGGATAGAATGCGTGTTCAGGTAAACCTGTGGCCTAAAAAACCGTGTCGGTTTCGGTTACACGCCATGTTGTTTTGAAGTGAAACTTCTTTATCGACGTATGCGAAAGCCTTATCTACTCAATTTTCGTGAAGTTGTAAATAGTAAAAAAGTCTCGCGACGCCCGTGGTCCTCTTTTCTACTTTTTCTCCTCCACTTCGCACGGTTGTCGGTATCCCCTGTAGTGAGACCATTGGGAAGCATGTCATCCCTTACGACTTCAAGCCAGCGCTTCTTGGGTCTTCCCCTCTTACTGGGACCCGGCGGGACCGACATGGTCAGACATTTGTTTCCCACGTACCCCGTTTGTTGCTGCAAGACGTGACCATACCAGCGAAGGCGACACTCTTGCAGCTTATGAGCAATGTCACGGACGCGAAGGCTACCGCGGATGCGAGAGTTCCTCACGCGGTCCATCCGCATGACTCCACACATCCACCGCAGCATCTTCATTTCCGCGACTCGCAGCTCCTGCTTGTGTCGCTCCAGTGGTAGCCTCGCCTCACTGCATTGTAAAAGGACAGGCCGAATGATGGTTTTATAGACCTGTCCCTTCAACCTGACCGGCATTTTTGGGTCACAAATGACACCAGTCATCATCTAAATAGTCCACCATAATGACTTTTACATCACGTTGGATTCTTGGATTTAGAATGATGTCACACAGTAAACTATGCATTTCAGCTAAATAGATTTAAAGACATCTGCTTCAATATTAAATTCCAATATTAGACCAAAACAAACATATACATCATTGCATGTATGTTTGTCGGGTAGGCAAGCTAATAGAAAGTTTGTAAAATATTAATCTTACGTTGTTTAAATTTCCTATAAATTACTAATTGTATCTAATATTCACATTTCGTATCGGGTGGTGAGCCCATTGCGTTGTTGAAATGGACAGGTGCAGACTGTGCTACCTGCTGTTGAAATTATTCAACTTGCCCATAAGGCCTTAAACTTGACTTAACGACTGTCATGTTACTGGCAACCGAGATCCACGGCTTAACGTGCCTTCTGTAAACGTTAATTTAATTGCTTTTTAATCTACTTATTGAGAACATATTGAATTGAATACGTGTAATAAATGTTTGCATGCGCAGCTTAGGCAGAACTTGATGTACTTAACCTTTAAGATATATTCTGTACCTACTTTGTAACAAAGTTCTAGCAAATAAAGATATTATTATTATTCGTAAGCACGGAAACGCTCGCAAATGTAAATTCCACAAAGTGGTCACCCATCCAAGGACCATCTATAGCAAATTTTGCTTAACGCAGTGATCGTTTACAGAACACTGAGTCAGTGGGGCCACGAGCGCATTAACTATAATAAGCCCGAAAGCACGTTTATCAAGGAAAAGGAGTAGTAGGAATTCGAATAGTATCACGAGTGAAGTCGAGGGCACGGCTAGTAAATACCTAAGTAGGTATACTTTTAATATGTTACGTGGTTCGGTGTGACCCAGCTATTGTAGAGTTTATTTTATGCACTTATCTAAAACAATAAGTAATTTTGTTAGCAAAGAAACATTATAAAGAGAACTGTTCATGGACATAGAATTCTCAGCAAGCCAAAAAATATACGTTAGGTAGGTACGTTTAGTTCCGGGAACACAAAACAGTTCAATATAATGTCAAAAAACTCTTGTATAAGTCAAAAAACTCTTGTAGTGTTTATGTTACTATAGGTAACACCATTGCCGATTATAGCCTTCACTATACACGAACCTGTGCCCTCAGCGGATGGACGGACAAAAGTAACCAGCGACCGTTTTATTATTTTATGCGAGGGACGCAAGCGCAGTGGCCAGTCCGCCATAACGCCTCTGCGTATTGTCCCGCGCTTTCCAACCAAATTAAATTCGAATTTTAAAATTAAATAGGTACTTCAAATAATAGTTTTTTTTTTAACCGTTCACATGTTTGAAGTTGCAGTGATATTTAAATGATGAAGTTTTTCAATGTTACAGTTTTATAAAACGCAAAATGGAAAGATTTACTATTTTGGTAAGTAATTAATAAATATTTTCTTTGATTAGTTATGTAATTTATTTTAAACATTAATATTTGACATTGTGGTCAATTATATTAAATTTCACACAAACAATGATTTCAAATTAATGGTCAAAGTATCTGTTGTCAATAATAAAATAACTGTACTACGATAATTTTAAACCCATTCTTAATTTTTTTTCTACTTTTGAGGGTTTTAAGGAGACGCTCTTAAAAGTTAACATTTTTTTTACACAACACTCATGCATGTAAGAATAAAAATAATTAAATATCGTTGGGACAACTCACACAACGCCATCTGATTTCAAACTATGCAGAGCTTGTACTATGGTAACCAGATAACTGATAAACATACTTAAATATTTCTAAATACATACATATTATAGATAAATAACACCCAGACACAGAATAAACCATCGTGATCATCACACAAAGTGTTATCCTGGGCGGGAATCGAACCCACGACCTCTTGCGTATAGTCGGATGCACTCCCACCGCGCCACAGAGGCAGTCAAAATGGCAACAACCTTATGTGAGAATAGCAAAATTGTCCTTCACGATTCCTTACGTATATTTCTAGGCACAAAGGGGGATTAATACAATCTAATTATAGAAAGAACACGAACTGGTTTACAGTTACGTTATGGGCGATTGTTGCACATCCACGAATTTTTATTTTATTTTTATCAGACTACCGAAGGGTAATGAAACATTTTTAACGCATACATGGCAAGTAAAGTACCTATGCGTAAAAATTTTTGTTACATGCATAGCAATAGCAGTATTTCTACAAGTACAGCCTCTACAAGTGTCAGAATAATATATTAAATGTGAAAATGTGCATGGATGTTTGTTACTCGTTCAAGTACAAACTACGAAATGGATTTTATTATAGAAATTATATTATATTAGGTATCTGTGATTTAATGAAAGGTAGCTATAAAATTTGTACACCAAAATAGGACATGAGCTACTTTTTATCCTGGGAACAAGTTCGTGTGGGAAACGGGAACAGAACAAGGTTTTATGTGTAAAAATGTCCTCTACGACGTAAGAGATCGTGCAAGATTTTCTTGTTACTCCCAAATTGTCACAGAATACTACAGTAAAGTTTTCATCGCTTTACTGGGACCTGAATGACAAAAAAATTAACAAGTAAACTTATCTGGTCTGAGAGTTACACATAGGCACAAATTTAAAAAAATATATTATATCCTAATAAGAACATTTTGCAGAGCGTTGTGTGTGTCTGTCGACTGCTATTTTACTGGCAACCGGGACCATTCGGCTTAACGTGCATTCTGAAGCACAGTTTAAAGCGATTTTGACGATCAATTGTGAAACAATCCTTTGTCGCTCGTGTACGATTGTATGAGATAAAAGTACATTAATAGGTACTTACCCAAACAGTTTGTTGGAGGTGCATAATAGGAGCATAAAAAGTACAGCATGAGCGCTAGCCTAATGCTGTACACACCACACCATGTACCAGGGGGGGGGGGGGGTCAGTTAAAGGAGGCCGCTTATTTGTAAAGAAAGTTCCACCATCTTCGTTTCCTAAAAGAAAACAAGTTTCTTAGTGATTCTACTATCTCGGATAGATGTCAATGATGAATATAACGATCACGATAATAATACCTAATATTAATATAACTATTTACATTTTTTTATTATCTATTAACATTAATTATTAATGATATATCAATTTTGCTGAATGGTATGCATTGCTGAATGATATACCAACTTTGCTTTACGGTAGCGAAACCGGGGTATGTCAGCAGATGCATAAAAGTAAATTGAATGCTGTGGAGATGCGATCACTTCGAAAATTGTGCGGCGTTACCTTGGCCGACCGAATACGTAACGAAGTGATACGCAATATGGCAGGTTTGAATGAAAGTGTCAGCGTTAAGCTGGAAAGGGCGTGCTCCGTTGGTTTGGACACGTCCAACGAATGTGTGAGGAACGATTGACGAAGAATATATATTGTGCGAAAACAGAGGGTAGAAGAAGTCAGGGTAGGCCGAGACTTACATATGAAGACCACGTGAGCAGATTGCTCAAAAACGGAAAGGTCAAAAGTACTCGGATACCCAGACATGCGTGTATGAAGCGATTGATGAATCTTGACGAAGCGAAAGAAGTATGCATGGATCGCGAAGCCTGGCGATCTGTCCTCTCTGACTACCCCGTCAGGGATACAGCGTGAAGCTAGTTAGTTAGTTAGTTATATATCAATTTTGTTAATATAGGTAACATTTATTTATGTTACCTATATTGCTCATCATACATATATATATTTATATATTAGAGTATTTGACATTAGCAACAAGGCCATAAAAAAAGAGCATGACACATTACTTTAAATTATGAAAATTTTTACTTCAATATTTCAATTTGTTGTTTTGTTGTTTGTTTAGTGGAATTTCGCGAAAAATACGTTTTGTGTGTGTTATAATAATCCTTACGATGCCTCACCGCTGTGCTTTTGCTAGTGTTACTTTGTTACTGTATTTTGTTTGTGTTACTTTATGACCTATATGCATAAAGATATTTTCAATAAATAATGCATAATTATTATATTATTATTTTATTTGTTGTCTCTTTATCGTGTTTAATGTTTCAGTTGTACATTGTGCAGCTCTTCTACGTCTAAGTACAGTGGGCAAAGGATATAAGTATACCGGGCCGCCCTATAAGGATCGTCTTTTTTCAGAAACTTATAATTTTTTATGACAATGTAACCATACAAATTCTCATAAAAGTATATACGGGTTTACTGAAAAACATCAATCCTTATAGTGTGACTCGGTATACTTATATGCTTGCATACATTTACATACAAATAATAATATAAATATATATATATTTATATATAGATAACGAGAACGTTAGGAAATGTAGATAGCGCTTCAAATTCATTGGCACAAATATTCTGAAAGATGGCTCTCTATTTCAATATTACTTATTATACTCTTTGCCCACACACAATTTTACACACAATCAAATGAACGAGAACACAGACATTATAGGATTTATTTACAACCTGCGTAAAGAATTTGAAGAACGAATGAACTATTTTATTACACCAATAAATGTATGTATGAATTTTACACACAATCAAATGAACGAGAACATAGACATTATAGGATTTATTTACAACCTGCGTAAAAAATTTGAAGAACGAATGAACTATTTTATTACACCAATAAATGTAAAAGGCTTACTAAAAATAAATACATTGACATTTTTGAATGTGGAACACTTTATAGGATTTGGATCAGGCGGAGTTTCGTACCATTATTACGTGCCAATGAAAGTGTGTCAATAATTTATTTTTCTTACAAACAGCACTCGTGCATAATGGGTATAATCGTAGTTTATTAAATGGCCAAAAAAAGGTTTCATCTTTAGATTTTTTGATTTTTTCCCGTTGGAATAAAAACCTCCTTGATGTGTTATGTTAAGTTAAGCCAGCCTATGTTTAAAAGCAAGCAGTGGGAATAAATCGCCTGAGACACCTTCGAATGAGTGTAGAGAGATGTACCTACCTAATTTATACTCCATCAATTGTAAACATTTGTTAATGTTGCTTGCTGTAATCTGAGGTTGTGGAAAGGATACCAGTGGCCGCCCAATTAAAAAGTGAGCTTAAGTCAAAGCAAAAAAGTCTTGCGGATCAGAGGACAGTGGGTTCAAAACTGCCTCTATTTGAGTGAGGCAGGTAGACATATCTCCTCATACGTAAAGTGAGTGATTTGTAATAACCGATAAAGGTGGTGCTTCATGGACCTGACGGTGGCTTCTGCAAGGCCATAAAATTTGGAGTGTAAGGGGGTATAAATTTAAATTCAATACCTTCATTGGCAATACGACTTTCAAGATCAGTTTGATTTAGAAATTTCGTTAATTCATTATAAGTACCAACAAAGTTTGTGCCATTATCAGAAGTAATACTTGAAGGCTTACCAATATTTACTAATTTTGCAACCTCTCCCTTTTCGGTCTGCTACCAAAACTGGACCGGCATAATCTACTGAACAATGCAAAAAAGGAAACTCAAGTCGCGTTCGTGAAGCTGGTAACTGTCCCATTACCGGCTGAACGGTTTCTGCCTTGTATCTTAAACAGCGAACGCACTTGTGGACAACGGATTTAGACAGATTTCGGTCACCTAATGGCCAATAAGATAATCTTATATTTGCTAAAAGTAACTATGGACCAGCATGTAAATATTTTAAATGAAAATAATTGAATAATATTTTAGTGAAGTTATGTTTGCTACAAATAAGATAAGGTGTTTAGTGTCATAACAATACGGGGAATTACCAAGCCTGCCACCAACCCTTATTATATTATTAGCGTCCAAAAATGGCGATAAAGAAGAAAGTCTATTCTTGGTAGGCAGTGTTATTCCTTTTTTATAATGGCGTATTCATCTGCAAACATTTCTAATTGTACTTGCTGTATTACTAAATTTAATGAGTTATGAAGTTCCTTTACAGTTAAATGTCCCTTTTGTTTATTTTTTCGATCCGGCTCGAAGGACCAATGTTTGATCCTGATGGAATAATAAGGCGTGGACTGTATTTCAAGGCTGGTTTAATCGCCGTACTAATTACGTTAACAAGAAAAGAAATATTTCAATAAGGTTGGACGACCGAACGCGGTGATGTTAAGAATAGGTGTGTTGTAGTAGTGGGGCAGCGCGTATACCGCACCGCGCACCGCCGCTGTCCGCTCCTTAGTTTTGTGATGCTTCAACAGTGGTAATACTCTTTTGTGATAGTCTAAACATGCTATGTTAAACTTACTCATTTCTCACACAACCTTCTATGTAATAAATCGTAGGTACATGCAGTGCAGCAATGTCCCACAAAAACATGTTCATAGCCAGAAAGTGTCCAGTAAATTCTTATCGTGCTTTAGCAGCCGGCAGAATGTAATTTTAAAATGGAACAATTATTTAAGCCCGATAAAGATGACTTAAAAAATGGTCAAGGCAAGATGTAGTGGTGATTCAATAAAGTTTTATTTAAATTTTGAATTGGTAGCGATACAGGGTCTGTCCCTTCTATAAAATTTTCTATCCTTCTTTTATTTTATACTGAATAGTCTTGTGTGTAATTTTTTTTATATTGAATTTTTTGTCTTGACACGGCAATGGGCTCACCACCTATTACGTGGGACAACAATACATACGGTGAAATGTGGGGGTTTAATATGCCTACCCTTCGGATATAAAGGCGTGATAATATGTATGTAGGTATGTATGAATAGTCTTGTGTTTCTCCCCATACTGCCTTAAGCATTACTGTGGTCTAACCTAAAATGTTCTCTACTAAAAAGCAGGTCATCTTCAAAAAATAAAAAAATAAAAATATCTTTATTTTGCATAGACCATTTTAACGACGCTTACAAAATGTCATACACTATTTAAAATATTTAAAGCGACCACCGGTTCGGAACGCGGCCCACCTGAGAAGAACCGGCAAGAAACTTAGGAAGGCCTTTTTTTTGATGGCCTATTTACAATTTAATATTATTTCACTTTGCCAGCAGATCATTTCCAGGCGTCCCTGTCCTGCAAATAGTCTGTAACGGAGTAAAAACCTTTTTCACAAAGCTTGTTTTTAATAAACTTTTTAAATTTATTTAAAGGTAAATTTCTCAGGTCACAGGGAAGCTTGTTGTAAAAGCGTATACAGTTACCCTGGAAAGAATCGCCAATCTTATGTAGTCGACTGTGGTGGACTGAAAGATTATTTTTATTTCTAGTGTTTATATTATGTTTATCACAGAGTTTAGAAAACTGTGATAGATTTTTCTGGACATACATAAGATTGGCAAAAATGTATTGTGATGGTACGGTTAGAATATTTACTTCTTTGAATTTTTCTCGGAGAGAAACTCTGGGGCCCAAATTATAAATAGCGCGTACAGCCCGCTTTTGTAGAACAAAAATAATATTTAAATCTGCAGCACTCCCCCAAAGGAGAATACCGTAAGACATAATACTATGAAAATAGCTGAAGTAAACCATTCTAGCCGTATCCACATTTGTTAGAGTCCTGATCTTTTTTACAGCGTATGCAGCCGAACTTAATCTAGAGGCTGTCTTTTCTATGTGTGGGCCCCACTGCAAATTGGCATCAATAGTTATACCTAGGAACACAGTTGATTCTACAAACTCTAACACTTGTCCATTCAGTTGAACATTGGCCGCAACTTGTTTTACATTTGGTAGAGTAAATTTTATACATTTAGTTTTATTTTCATTAAGGCAAATATTATTTGAGCTGAACCAATGAACTACTCTTGCAATTGCATTGTTTACATCGTCATAGTTATCTAATTGTCTTTTAATTTTAAAAATTAATGAGGTGTCATCTGCAAACAAAACAATCCTTTTCCTATCCCCTACATAAAATGGTAAATCATTAATATAAATGAGGAACAAGAATGGCCCAAGTATCGAGCCTTGCGGCACACCCATTGTAACCATGGATCCTACAGAACGTGTACCATTAATATCGACCCTCTGTATTCTATTGTTCAAATATGAAGACAGAAGGTCGAGAGCTTTGCCTCTTATTCCATAGTGGTGTAATTTTTTGCACAGCGTTTCATGTTGAACGCAATCAAAAGCCTTTGATAGATCGCAAAATATACCTAATGCATCGTGCTTGTCTTCCCAAGCTTCATGAATACATTTTAATAACTCAACACCAGCATCGGAAGTTGAGCGCCCTTTCGTAAACCCAAATTGACCTCAGCCCCCTTCAGCTAGAGTACATATGCTATTTGATACATTTCTTTCATGGCCACGTGCCCGTAGGATACTCTACCTATGACACTATGTCATAACATTGCACAATCGGCACTTTTGTCTCGTTCGACCATGGTCGGCCATAATTATAAAGCGATTATACAACGGATGTCCTCAAACAATGCGCGTAGAATCACTGGTTAAGCGACTAATTCGTATGTTTATATTATGCGTTAGATATATTTGTTTTAAGACCCAATTCACACGGTAATTTAAGATAATAATGCTGTTGTCGTATGTCTTTCGATTGTGAATTTGCGACCAGTTTGAAATTATTTTATGACAAAAAAAAACAAATTGTTTTTGCATTAGTTTTTTTTGTGTCAGAGAAGAAAGCAAGGTGCCAAGTCTACTATTGACAAGCCGTAGAATAGAACCAGAATTGCTGTTTTTAGCTGTCAAAATGTTACTAGACTATCAAATATGCAACTTACTAGCGGCCACATGCGCGCTACGCGTTAGTAGAATTCTATCGGCCGACCGATAGAAGTCTGTTGGAGTACGATTGTAATAGTAGACTACAAACAACTAGAAGTCTACATCGCGCTATCGTTGGTTGCGTTCGAACTACAAAAGGTTGAGGTGAACGCGTAAGTACTTTTGCTGCCTGTGTGTAGACGAAACACGTGTCGACATCGTACGACATTCTAAAAAAGCGGATTATTGCAAAAATAACATTAAAAATTATAGTTTTTACAAAAAACTGTCAAAATTGTACCGGTGGCTTTCTATTCAGCGAAGATTTCGATTCTATTTCGACACGATTGAAATAGCAGACACGGCGCCTTGTTGCTTTGCGACTTTGGTCGTAAATGTTTATAAATGTTGAAGCATTCATAAAGACGTTCATAAGTGTTACTATGTGACCTAAATAAATGAAGATAATGTTATACTCGTATATTTATCTTGTCCTTTAGTCAGCTGGTGCACCGCTAGAAGGCTAGGTAGTGACCTAGCCTGACCCCCTAATGATCCAGATCTCCTGAGCTCGAGTGCGAGCTCAGGAGATCTAGGTGGGGTTACACGCCCATCCTCAAGACTGCAGCAAATGTACTCAGTGTAGCAAATGTACTCAGTGTGTTTTATCCACAGAAGTACAAGAATAAGCACATCATATATATTCCTTTGCTTATGGAGCAATACTTCATCCTTTTCACTCTTGTATAAAGCTATCTTTGTTATTCCTGTATAGTTACATCTAACTCACTCTTTGACAGCGAACAGCGCGTAGCCAATTTTTAGCAAAAAGCCGCTGTCATCTTTAAATCAAAGATTTATGTCTCGAAGGACTTTTTTTGCTGGGTGCTTCTAACTTTAGGACCTGTGTAACGTATAAGCGAGATTTCAGTGGAAAAAGAATTTTTTCTACTATTTGTGTATATATTTTACTGCCAGAATTATATTTGATGGCACTAACAAATACTAAATAGTGTTTTGTGTGTATTTTCAGTGGTGTATCAGGTAAGCATGGCGGACTCTCCGCCGAAGCCCTCTGATCCTCCGGACCCCCCTCAGCCTATGGAGCTTTCTAATAAAAGTTTTCGGCAAAAGCGTCATATAGTCGAACCAGACGATAGAGTAGCAAAAAAAACTATTACAGACACAGAATCTGCGGCGGCGTCTTATCAAACAATTTACTCCCACCCTACAGTTGTTTTGGGAATAAAATCATACAGTGAGTTAGATAAAGGACCGTTTGTAATCATTGTCTCTAAAAAAGATGAAGACCTTCCTGCAGGTTATAATATTAAGCCCATTAAATTCGGTCAATTTCTTGTTCAACATAAGGTGCAAAATATCTGAAAGATGGTATAAAACGAACGAAATAAAATGTCAGTGCAATTTAAATCAGCTCGCGACGCCAATGGTTTCCTGGATAACCCAATTTTGGCTATTAATTAATATGAGGCTTTTATTCCCTCCTACAATGTTTCAAGAATGGGTGTAGTCCGATCAGTACCGGTAGACCTATCCATTGATGAATTTGTTGAGTCCATAGTCCTTCCACCTAATTGCAGCATTATACTGTAAGCACGACGGCTAAATAGGAAGACTATAGACGAAAATAATATTATAACTTGGGTCCCTACCCAAACAGTCGTTATCACTTTTAAAGGGCAAGTTCTTCCCACTCGTATCATACCTCTCTGTCTGTTGATCCCTACCAATTCCACACTATACAATGTCATAGCTGCTGTAGATTCGGCCACATTGCTTGCCAATGTCGCTCTAAACCAAGATGTTACAGGTGCACTCAACCTCATGTGGGTCGATCTTGCACTATTGAGGAAGCTAGGTCTACTTGTCTTTTTTGCTTAGAAAACCACTTTTCGATTAACAAGGTTTTTCCTGAACAGGATCGAGAAAGGAAAATTAAACTTAAGATGTCCCAAGAAGGTGTGTCTTACTTGGAGGCTTCAAACTCGGTTCCCAAGAAACAAAAATCCTTTGCTGTAGTCACCAAGTCAGCGACTCAATCTCCTATCACCCCCGAACCTTCGATATTGAGATCATCCTACAAAAAAACCACCTTCACTAACCCACGACCCAGAGCTCCTCTGGCGAATTCATATGATAGGATTACACAGATTATCAGGCAACAGTTGCTGAGCCATCATCCTCCTTCGACAATGGTTGTGCCCTTACAAACTCCCAAAGTTCGGCTCATCTCTCCCAATCCTATACTGAATCCACTCAAGATCATCCAATGTCCCAAGATCTCCTCCTTACCCTACTACAAACTTTACTCTCAATAATTTCCCAATATAACATTACATTACCGCCCAACGTTGCCTCTTCACTTTCCCAAATGTCCTTATCTATTCATTCCAATTGATTCCCGAAAAATAATACAATGGAACACCCAGAGCATCCGCTCTAAAAAATCCGATTTGACTCATCTCATAAGCAAATATAAACCATTGGCCATTGCAGCCTCGGAGAAGTGGTTAAAACCTACGGGTTCAATAATAATAAGAGAGATTGGGTGAGTACCCAGACATACGAAAACGATGTACGCATCGTTTTCGTATGTCTGGGTACTCATGCCTCTGGGACGATATGGATAATGGATATAATGGTTGTTGCCTTTTACTTAACCGTAAGTTTTCCTTTTCCCGAATCACCCTCCCCACTCACTCTCCTCTTTTCAACATAGTAGCAGCGAGAATATAAAATATTACCCTCATTTCACTTTATATCCCTCACCCTTGCTCTTCTCTCATTCCAGATCTCTTATTATTATTGAATTCTGTCCCCCGTCCGGTGATCATCATGGGTGACTTTAATGGTCATCACACCTCTTGGGGGTCAAGTGACTGTAACTCATTTGGCCACGCACTAATAGAGATCTTTGACGAGGCTAATCTGTGTGTATTAAATGATGGATCGCAGACTCGTAGAGTCCTCCCAAACCAAAATCCCAGTGCTGTTGATCTTACAATATCGTCACCGGGCCTTGCTTCCCTAATATCCTGGAACATCCTCCCTCACTCCTATGGTGGTGATCATTTTCCTATAATAATAACACTTTCTACAACCACTTCCCCTTCTATCAACCCTTCCCCCTCGTGCAAGTATAGGTTGTCAGGAGCAGACTGGACTGCATATGCAGTATCCTTGGTAAACAAAATTAATGCCATTCCCCCCCCCCCCCTCTCTAATAATGTTTTAAATTCCTACTCCGATTTACGGGACTCCATTATAGCCTCTGCCTATGAGCATATTCCAGTCTAAAACCATTCCAATCACTCCTTATCCACCCCATGGTGGGATGCTGAGTGTACAGAGGCTGTTAGGCTTAGACGGGAAGCGGAAATTACTTATAATTCAGCAATGACAGTGGACAACCTTCTATCATATAAGCAGAAGGCTGCTACTCGTAGAGCAAGAAAGATTCTGGCCTCAAAAAAAAGGATGGTTGGTTGGTTGAACTTCTGCGAAAACTGCTTACCCAGAATTCCATCTACAGTGGTGTGGAAACAAATCAAAAAATTCAGAGGTGCCTGTTCCATTGAGGATGTTAACTGTAATGACTTGTCGTCATGGGTTGACGCCTTTGCTGACAAGCTGGCCCGACTATGGGTTCCCACAGAGGACTCAGTTCCCAATGCCTATCGCTATTCTCTTCCCTTGCCCGGTCAAAATACCCTAAATGAAATTTTCACTTTTAATGAACTCGAACTGGCATTGGATGGATTGAAAGACACCCTCTTTTATAACAAGAGCTTCAGATAAATCCACAATGTTTTTTCTGGATATTGTCAATCTAATTTTTAATAATGGCATATTCCCTCCTGACTGGAAGACCCAAATCATCATCCATATCCTTAAACCTGGTTCGAACCCTTCCTCTTCAAATAGCAGACGCCCTGTAGCCCTCTCCTCTGTGATGTGTAAGGTGGCAGAGCACCTCATTAAGTATAGGCTTGAGTGGTATGTAGAGAGTCGAGAGATTCTACCCACGTCTCAGTTTGGTTTTAGGAAAAATGTTGGCACCAGGGATAGCCTTGGCATTCTTACCACTGAGATACGTATATCTCTTCTTTAAAAGCGGTACCTTGTGGCTGTATTTCTAGATATTCAATCTGCATATGACAATGTCTTGCTGCCAGTACTCAGGACAAAACTCCAGCAGCTGAGTATACCTAAGAAACTCGTACAGTTCTGTATTGGTCTTTGGATGGAGAGATCTATTGTGATAAAGAATCAGAATTTCGTTCTCCCCCCAGGACTATTTGGAAGGATCTTCCTCAAGGCTCAGTATTAAGCCCACTTCTCTACAGTCTCTATGGAATGGAATCAGTTGTCACCCCACCTTGCCAAATTCTTCAGTACACGGATGATTTAGCTCTCTATATGACCTCTGGCTCAATAGAAGATACATACATACATACATATTATCACGCCTGTTTCCCATCGGGGTAGGCAGAGACTATGGTTTTCCACTTGCTACGATCCTGACATACCACTTTCGCTTCTTCTACTTTCATAAGTGTTTTCGTACACGCTCGCCGGTTAAGGGTACTCTTGACCTGGCCTTTTTCCAAAAGGTCTTCGATTTGATTGAAATACGTACGCCGAGGTTTACCCCTACCAGTTTGCCCATTCACTCTCGCCACATAAATCTGCTTCGTCAGTCTACTTTCATCCATCCTCTCCACGTGTCCGAACCATCTAAGCATCCCTTTTTCTATCTTAGTCACTACATCTTCTGTCATACCGCAATGTTCCCTTATCGTGCTGTTCCTTTCTTTATCCATCAACTTCACTCCAGCTTTACTTCGCAGACTTCTCATTTCCACTGCATTTATTTTACTTTTATGCGTTTTCTGCCATACCCAACTTTCACTGCCATACATAAGTGTACCAGCACACCTCTATGTACAGCCAAACGTGCCTTCTTCGAAATGTTCTGACTGCTCATAAAGGCGTACACGGCTCCATTCACTTTATTTCCTGCCAATACTCTTCGCTCAATGTCATAGTCATACTTTCCATCTCTCGCAAATTTTGTACCTAGATATACAAACTCTTTTACTTGTTCTACTCTTTCTCCTTCCACAACAATTGAGCAATCCGTCATACTTGCCTCTCTTTCAAAAACCATTACTTTCGACTTATTTACATTCACTTTCATTCCTTTGTTTTTTAACGCATCATACATAATGTTAACCATCAACTGCAACTCTTCCGCCGATGATGCTAGTATTACCTGATCATCGGCGTATAGGAGGCACTTGACGGTCAGTTCATCCTTTTTTATACCATACGTACTCTCTTGCAGTTCTTTCAGGCAACTGTCCATGTATAGGTTAAACAGCAACGGCGACGCTACACAACCCTGTCTCACACCTTTTTCAATGTGAAAAAAGTCTGTGCATGCTCCGTTGATTCTGACACAAGCACTGGAGCCCTCATAGAGAGATTTCAGTGCTCGTATCAAGTGGCTGTTTACTCCATACATGGCCAGTATTGACCACAGTTTATTCCTCACCACTCTATCATAGGCCTTTTCCAAGTCTACAAATACGCAATAGACCTTTTGACTTTTCGCCAAAAGCTTTTCTGCTACGCATCGTAAGGAAAAGACCTGATCCGTACATCCTCTTCCTTTCATAAATCCTGCTTGTACATCCCACATTTTTCCTTCAGTTTCATTCTTCACTCTTTTTATCAAGATTTTTGCATACAATTTGCCGACGATGCTGAGGAAGCTTATGCCACGGTAGTTTTTGCACTCTTGCTGTGACCCTTTTCCCTTATAAAGCGGCACGATGACAGCCTTACACCAATCTCTTGGTACGCTGCCATTCCTCCAACAAAGGTTGAAAAGGCAGTACAGCTGGCAAGCTACCACGCCTTGTCCCGCTTTCAGCATCTCGACAGAGATCCTATCAAGTCCCGCAGCTTTTCCCACTTTCATGCTATTCAATGCTTCCGCTATTTCTTCCATACTTATGACTTCTTCCATACCAATTTCGTTCATTTCCCAGATACTAGTCTGTACTTGCATATCCTCTTTTTCAAACAAGCTTTCAAAATATTGCTTCCATCTTTTTAACACACATTCTTCTCCTTTCACAAGACTACCATCATGGTTTCTGATATGGTTGAGATGCGATGTCGTCTGTTGACCCCTCACTGTTCTTATGGACTTCCAAAAGAATTTCATATTCTGTTGGAAGTCATCAGATAACCTTTTATCAAATTCATCTCTTTCATTCTCTTTCTTTCTTTTCATCACCTCTTTTGCAACACGCTTATACCTTTTGTACTCCTCTTTTGCCATTTTTAGGTCCTCATCCGTTGCCTTCTGCATTCTTTGATTGACTTTTGTAGTCAACCAGTCCAACCATGCTTTCTTCTTATCAGATAACGCCTTTCGGACTTCTGCACCCATTCTCTTTCTCTTACATCCTTGGCTTCTCTTACTTACCCCACACACTTCCACCGCAACTTCCACTAGACCTTCCTTAAATGACTTCCATACTTCTTCGATCTCACATACGTCATCAGAATTTTCAAATTTCTTGCTCAGCTTACACTTAAATTCCTCTTTTATGCCTATCTCTTGCAAATTCTCAACTTTTATGCGTTCTAGTACACTAACAGGTGCATGCACACGATGACGCCACCGCTGAAACAGACCTCTTACTCGACTAACAACCAAGAAGTGGTCTGTGTCAATCCCGGCACCGCGGTATGCCCGAGTGTCTAACACTTTCTTTCTCATCCTTGCATCTACAATCACATAATCAATCATGCTTCTCTGGCTTCCTTCTTGTCTCGTAAACAAATGGATATCCTTGTGGTTGAACATGGTGTTGGTTACCACAAGGTTCCTCTCCAAACATACCTCAAGCAAACTTTCTCCATTTTCATTCACTCGTTCGTCACCATACTTTCCCAATACACTTTCATAACCATCACGCTTCACACCAACCCAACCATTAAAATCACCTAACATTACTAATCTTTCATTCCGTTTGCATTTACTCAGTATATCGCTCACACCCTCCCAAAATGCCTGCCTCTCACTTTGGTCCTTTGAAGATCGGCGCCACCGCGCATCTTGCGGAGCATAAACTCCTAAAACAAAGATGCGGGTAAGCCCAACCTTCAGCCTCAACCAAAGGAGTCTTGGGCTCACACATTCATATTCTGTCACACATTCATTCATTCTCGCGGATAGTAACACACCTACACCCTGGCACGCTGTACTGGTCGGGGCTACACCTGACCAGTAGGCCGTATAGGGTCCATGTGTAGTGGTGTCACATCCTTTCCTCTTTGTTTCATTCACACACAGAATATCAATTCGTCTCTCTCGCATCATCTCGCATACCTCCTCAATTTTATCTTTTAATCCTCCTCTTATATTCAGTGTAGCAAAGCGGCTATCCATAGCCCACTTTTCGCCTCGATGGAAAACGGGACGTGACGGGTGGCGAACCGCATCGCCGCCATTTTGGGTTTTAAAATTTTCATACACCATAGCGTTCCCACGAGTGGCAAGGGAAAACAAAAGTCCACCTAGACAGAGCCCCGCTTGTCCAAGTAAGGCTAGCCTTGTACTAATTTGAAGATCACCCTTAACCTTTTAAACACTTGGCTACGGGAACATGGTTTATCTTTGTCTCCATCAAAAAGCAAGGCGGTGGTATTTACTCTCAAGAGAAACATTCCCTCTATAGACTTAATGATAGAAGACCAATCCATCCCCCGTTGCTCCAGTGCAAAATTCCTTGGAGTCTGGCCTGACTCGAAAATGACAGGAGTTACTCATTTTGACTATATAACTTCTAAATGCGAGAAAAACGTTAATATCCTACGTTATTTATCTGGAGCATGGTGGGGTTGTCACCCTTTCACACAAAAACTCCTTTATAACTCTATCATCAGGAGTCACATGGACTATGGGGCCTTTCAACTTAAATCATGTAAATTGCAAATCCCTTCCACTCCAAAACTAAATTCCCCATCATTTTTAAAATAAGAGAGGCTTAAGAATACTGCATTGCCACGAACGTGGTTTGCTTGTGGTATTAGCATGGATACCAGGTCCTTCCAACATACTGAGTAATGAGACTGCAGAATCTTGCGCAAGAAGTGCCATTAGGTTAGGAACAACTGAGCACTCTTACCTTTTAACACATGACTTTATGGAAGTTCTAAAAACCAGCCTTACTCTTGCTTGGAATGACGAATGGCGGAAAGTCCCCTCTATAGAATATCACTGTATGATTTTCTTCCGGACAATATCCCTCCCCCCGCCACTGTTGAATCCCTTCTTTCCTTAGTTTTCAATCCCTTTGTAAAATCCCTGGGTAAAGTTATTGAAATTAACCAATTAAAAATTTAATTTATACCTTGCTCCCCATTACTTATTTTTGATACCTAGCTAATGTTAGGCCCTAAATCTTTAGTAATTAATATTTATTATCTGTTTGTGTTGGCTTATATTTATTATCTGTTGTATTTGTGAGTGTGTGTTGACTTTTTCATGTGTAATTCTGGCTGAGTTAACTTCATATCCAAGGCCACCGGTCAAATCCCGAGTCACTGTATGCCTCCTTCGTTACTAGTTCTAGCTACGGGAAACTGACAAGTTGCTTCAAAGAGCACAGAACGCCATAATAAGAATTGAATTGATACGTCTCCAAGTGAAAATGTTACATAAAATTATTGTAAAATGTTACAAAAGTAGATAAAAAATATACAAAAAGGTGTTGTGCTGAAGTTATATATATCTGAAGTTTCATTATCAAGAAATCACCAGAAATAGCTAAGCCTGTCTATGTGTGTGTAATAGGCTACGCTACTTTTCGCTAACGTAGGGTCTACTTAAGGGCCGTATTTTAGAACGTTACTCAATACTCAAGAAACGCTTGAGGCTAGTTTTGCCATACAAATACTACTCTCAAGTGTTTCTTGAGTATTGAGTAACGTTTTAAAATACGGCCCTTACTATCTTTTACGTCTGTGCTTTATCAGCGTTATTTTTTATTTTTATAAAAGCAATACAACTTTAACACAATTCAAATGATGCCAATTTCGAAGGGCATTTTCATGAGATCATGTCATATTACAAAACATATCCAAATACTCAGTAATCATGTTCCGGCATTAAATTATGGCAAAACAATGGCAAATTAGGTTGAGACCTTGATATCTGACATTTTTCTTTGTTATCTGTGGTCATATTACCTATTGTTTCTAGAGGTCATACGTACGGGGCTATTACGGAGCTTTAATGTATGCGTGGATTATACAAGCTTCTCTTATTAAAATGAATATTAATGATACACATTATCCCATTTGAGGTTTATTATTCGGACGGAGGAGATGTGAGATTCCTGCGACCAGTCATTGATTCGATTCTATTACGTTTTCTCCATTTTGTAGATACCTACGGTCATATCACACCAATATAAATATACCTAGTCAGGTCATAAGTATTGTCACACTGTTTTTGTGTTGAATTGTTCATAAAAATAAAAATGTATACTTTTTAGAATTTTACTCATTTTTAAATATGGAGTGGACGCTTAAAGAAGACCGTGTTGCAGTTATTGCGTTGCATCGTTGCGGTTACGCGCCAATTCAAATTTTTGACATACTGAAAAATTTGAATATAACCAAAAGATTCGTTTATCGTACCATCAAACGATACAATGAAGACTCTAGTGTAAATGACAGGTCAAGAAGTGGTCGCCCTCGGTCTGTTAGGACTCCAGCAGTGATAAAAGCTGTGAAGGCGCGAATTCAAAGAAATCCCAAACGTAAGCAGAAACTGTTGGCCCTTCAGATGGGGTTAAGCAAAACCACGGTGAAAAGGGTGTTAAATGAAGACTTAGGGCTTCGGTCATATCGAATAAAAACAGGACATCGTTTAAATGCTCGTCTAATGGACCTGAGACTGAAGAGATGCCGCGCTTTGTTGAAGCGGTACGCGGTAAAAAATATCGGGAAATTCTTTTTTCGGATGAAAAAAATTTTACCGTAGAAGAGAGCTACAACAAACAAAATGATAAGGTGTACGCACACAGTAGTGAAGAAGCGAGCAACCGTATTCCGCGTGTCCAACGAGGTCATTTTCCACCCTCGCTCATGGTATGGTTGGGAGTTTCTTATTGGGGCTTAACAGAGGTACATTTTTGTGAGAAAGGTGTAAAAACGAATGCAGTTGTGTATCAAAATACAGTCCTGACGAACCTTGTGGAACCTGTTTCTCATACCATGTTCAATAACAGGCACTGGGTATTCCAACAAGATTCGGCGCCAGCTTATAGAGCGAAGAGCACACAAGACTGGCCGGCGGCGCGTGAAATCGACTTCATCCGGCACGAAGACTGGCCCTCCTCCAGTCCAGATTTGAGTCCGTTAGATTACAAGATATGGCAACACTTGGAGGAAAAGGCGTGCTCAAAGCCTCATCCCAATTTGGAGTCACTCAAGACATCCTTGATTAAAGCAGCCGCCGATATTGACATGGACCTCGTTCGTGCTGCGATAGACGACTGGCCGCGCAGATTGAAGGCCTGTATTCAAAACCACGGAGGTCATTTTGAATAAACTTTATTGTCATAAGAATCTATGTTTTGTTAATTTCATTTTGGTATATAAATGGTTACGTAATGAATAAACTTGTTTCAATTATTTTATATTAAACATGTGACAGAATTTATGACCTGACTAGGTACTAGGTGACCAAACGGCTTCGCCTATGACATATTTTATCCCCGGTAGCACCTATTTAGTCCCGTTGTTTATAAATTCTACAATATTTTATAAAAAAATACCAGATTTGTAGACATTTATGATTACTGCTCTGCTCTCCTGGGTAGTTGCGTGATAATATATAGCCTATAGCTCTGCTCGATAAATGAGCTATCCAACATAAAAATATTTTTTCAAATCCGACCAGTGATTCCTGAGATTGGCGCGTTCAACCAAACAAACAATCTCTTCAGCTGTATAATATTTTTATTTATCTTTTTATCTATTACGCTTTAACATATGCCTCTGCCAGCCCTTAGGGGTTAAAGCGTAGGGTTAGGCGAAGCCGGCGGGCACAGCTGGTATAATAATATTATTATACCAGCTGCGCCCGCCGGCTTCGCTCGTGAAATTCTTTAAACATCCGTTGCATCTCATACATTTGGCCCATAAATATTAAAACACTTTCATATAAACTTGATATCCTTTTTTACACCCTAAGGTAGAATTTTGGAAAGGCCTCAAACACGTATTTAACTGTTTTTAATCATAAGTTTGGTGTTGCTTTCTTAGAAAATGAAAAATCTCCCATAGAAACTTAAAACCCCTATTTTACCCCTTTATAGGTCAAATCAGGAAAAACCGTGAACCACGTGTCCAATTGTTTGTAACCAAAAATACGTGAACGTAATTTTAAAATAAATAAAATAAATATCCATCACGCCTTATCCCCGAAGTGGTGGCAGAGGCATATTATATGCCCAATTCTCACCGTGTGGATTCCTGTCCCACGTAATAGGTGGTGAGCCCATTGCCGTGTTGAAATAGACAGACGCAGGTTGTGGCTACCTGCTGTTGAAATTTTCAAGCCGCCCATAAGGCCTTCAACCAGGCTTAAAGACTGCCATTTTACTGGCAACCGGGACCAACGGCTTAACGTGCCTTCCGAAGCACGGAAACGCTCGGAAATGAAACGCTGTGCAAAAAATTACACCACTATGGAATAAGAGGCAAAGCTCTCGACCTTCTGTCTTCATATTTGAACAATAGAATACAGAGGGTCGATATTAATGGTACACGTTCTGTAGGATCCATGGTTACAATGGGTGTGCCGCAAGGCTCGATACTTGGGCCATTCTTGTTCCTCATTTATATTAATGATTTACCATTTTATGTAGGGGACAGGAATAGGATTGTTTTGTTTGCAGATGACACCTCATTGTTTTTAAAATTAAAAGACAATTAGATAACTATGACGATGTAAACAATGCAATTGCAAGAGTAGTTCATTGGTTCAGCTCAAATAATCTTTGCCTTAATGAAAATAAAACTAAATGTATAAAATTTACTCTACCAAATGTAAAACAAGTTGCGGCCAATGTTCAACTGAATGGACAAGTGTTAGAGTTTGTAGAATCAACTGTGTTCCTAGGTATAACTATTGATGCCAATTTGCAGTGGGGCCCACACATAGAAAAGACAGCCTCTAGATTAAGTTCGGCTGCATACGCTGTAAAAAAGATCAGGACTCTAACAGATGTGGATACGGCTAGAATGGTTTACTTCAGCTATTTTCATAGTATTATGTCTTACGGTATTCTCCTTTGGGGGAGTGCTGCAGATTTAAATATTATTTTTGTTCTACAAAAGCGGGCTGTACGCGCTATTTATAATTTGGGCCCCAGAGTTTCTCTCCGAGAAAAATTCAAAGAAGTGAATATTCTAACCGTACCATCACAATACATTTTTGCCAATCTTATGTATGTCCAGAAAAATCTATCACAGTTTTCTAAACTCTGTGATAAACATAATATAAACACTAGAAATAAAAATAATCTTTCAGTCCACCACAGTCGACTACATAAGATTGGCGATTCTTTCCAGGGTAACTGTATACGCTTTTACAACAAGCTTCCCTGTGACCTGAGAAATTTACCTTTAAATAAATTTAAAAAGTTTATTAAAAACAAGCTTTGTGAAAAAGGTTTTTACTCCGTTACAGACTATTTGCAGGACAGGGACGCCTGGAAATGATCTGCTGGCAAAGTGAAATAATATTAAATTGTAAATAGGCCATCAAAAAAAAAGCCTCCCTAAGTTTCTTGCCGGTTCTTCTCAGGTGTATGACATTTTGTAAGCGCCGTTAAAATGGTCTATGCAAAATAAAGATATTTTATTTTTTATTTTTTATAATGTAAATGCCACAAAGTGGTCACCCATCCGAGGACCAGCCATAGTGAAAGTTGCGTAACTCAGTGATCGTTTACAGAACACTGAGACGCTTCCGAACGAACGAACGTAATTTTATGTTTCTAACTTTGAAAATGATAAACTTTTATACAAAAGTTTGTCCCTTATTTTACCCTCTTAGGGTTGGAATTAAAAAAAAACCCTTTCTTCGTGGGAACCTACCATATAAGGGTAGCTTACCTTGAAAATTTTAAGTTTGTGGGTCCGAGGTATTGTCCAAGGGCTTCGTCTGGACGTTGATTATAAGAATGAGTCACCCACAAATTTTATCAATAAAAGAAAACCTCCATTTTACCTCTTTAAAGGTTAAAATTAGCAAAACCGCGATACACGTGTCCATTCATTTGTAATGAGGAATAGGTCATACATAATTTCATGTCTCTAACTTTGAAAATGACGAACTTTCACACAACCTTTCTTAGTGGGTGCCTACAATATTAGGGTGGTTTACCCTAAAAAGTTCAAGTTCCTAGGTGCAAGGGTTTCGGCAGGGCGTTGGTAGATGAGTGAGTCACACGTGATTTTATTAATATAGATAGATGCTCACTCATAGATATTCTGGAATGAAAGAGGGGTGTAAGGAGCCCCACCACTATTTCTGGGGTCCCAGCGACTTTACCTGCTATTGGTGCACCTGCTAACTAATGAACGACACAGACGGAGTTTGAAAGTCAGACGGCAATTGCTCCCAAAAATGACGGACATTAAAGTCAAACAACTGCTGAAGGGTTTGCAACTGGGAAAACAATTAAGATAAAATAAATAAATAAATAAATATCCATCACGCCTTATCCCCGAAGGGGTGGCAGAGGCATATTATATGCCCACTTTTCACCGTGTGGATTCCTGTCCCACGTAATAGGTGGTGAGCCCATTGCCGTGTTGAAATAGACAGACGCAGGTTGTGGCTACCTGCTGTTGAAATTTTCAAGCCGCCCATAAGGCCTTCAACCAGGCTTAACGACTGCCATTTTACTGGCAACCGGGACCAACGGCTTAACGTGCCTTCCGAAGCACGGAAACGCTCGCAAATGTAAATACCACAAAGTGGTCACCCATCCGAGGACCAGCCATAGTGAAAGTTGCGTAACTCAGTGATCGTTTACAGAACACTGAGACCGCGGGGCCACGAACAATTAAGATGAGGAAGAAGATTCAGGATTGGTAGTGTAGTGTATGGGACTGCCGCGACTGAGGTCCCGGGTTCGATTCCCGGGTCGGAAAAAAACATTTGTGTGATTCACAAATGTTAATTTCAGAGTTTGGGTATTTCCTATGTATAAAATGTGTATATTTTGAAATTTATAAGTACCTATAAATTTCAGCTATCCAGATCCCATAGTACAAGCTTATAGCTTATTTAGGGTAGTGCTAGATGGCGCTTTTAATTATATTTCACTCCATGCTTAACACATCTGTCAGGTGACGCGTGACGGCTCACAATTTTTTTATTATACACCACAGATTTACACATATAAGTAGCATTCTTACCTTATTCTCATAAAACACACACCTACATACATTACAAGTATGAACCACCATTTGCATAAGTATTCATGTTTCACATATAAATATGTTATCTTACATTGTAGATGACAATGTAAGATTAATGTCAGCTAAAATTTTGTTTAGTAAATTAATGAATTTTGTGAACATTAATAAACTTTAAAATCTCAAGCCTTGATAAGATCCGCTTTAAGGATTTTGAAGGTTTTTTTTTCGACTATGTTGCTCCTGCGGCCCGAGTTTACTATTGACAATCCGTAGAATAGAACCAGAATCGCTGTTTTTAGCTGTCAAAATGTTAGTAGACTAGCAAAAATGCAACTGACTAGCGGCAAGAGGCGCAGTACGTGTTAGTAGAATTCTATCGGCCGACCGATAGAAGTCTATTAAAGTACGATTGTACTCGTAATCGTAGACTACGAAAAACTGTCAAAATTGTACTGGTAGCTTTTCGATTCCATTTCGACACGATTGAAATGGCAGACTCGGCTCCCTGCTCGCTGTTCTACAAGCCACAGACAGAGTAAGGAATTAATTGCTTACTCTCGCTCTACTATAGACGCCTTATCTCTACATCTATACTCAGTGTTCTGTAAACAATCACTGAGTTACGCAACTTTCGCTGGTCACGGATGGGTGACCACTTTGAGGCATTTATATTTGCAGGCGTTTCCGTGCTTCGGAAGGCACGTCAATCCGTTGGTCCCGGTTGCCAGTAACATGGCAGTCGTTAAGTCAAGTTGAAGGCCTTCTGAGCGGCTTGAAAAATTTCAACAGCAGGTAGCCACAACCTGCGTCTGTCTATTTCAACACGGCAATTGGCTCACCACCTATTACATGGGACAGGAATACCCATGATAAAAATATGCCTCTCCCCTTCGGGGATAGGGCGTGATGAGCGTGATAGATAAAATATTAACTTTAATAAAAATGTGTGTTCTTATGTACACGCGTTAGAAGTCATACTGCTTTAGACTAAAAAGTCGAAAGTCGAAAAAACTTAAAAGAATGAAAACTAATTTTATTGTAGTTATAAGTTGTCATGAAAACACTTATTAGCTAACTTCATGGTGACTTCATGGTTTTCGTGAGGGTCATCGTAAAAATTTACTCTCATCAATTTTTGCTAACGCGCCATAAGAGGTATAACTTCATAACTTCAATAATATTTTATACTAGTTGACGCCCGCGGCTCCGCACGCGTGGTGTAGTTTTCCCGTTCCCGTTTACCACAGCAACTTGTTCCCAGGATAAAAAGTAACCTATTATTATGCTAAAGTTTAAGCTATATTATTGTAAAGTTTCATCAAACTTCATTCAGTAGATATTGCGTGAAAGAGTAACAAACATCCATACTTGTAATCTTTCTCGTTTATAATATTAGTAGGATTAAATGACACAGATTAAACACACAGCTGAAGTAAAAATAAAATCGTATCCGTGGGGTTTTCCTAACGTGAAAAAGCAATATAAAATACCCAAATAAACATTCATTCATATTCTAATGAATTCAAAATTATCTAAAATTATCAGTCAATATAACGCTTGTACGTTAATGATGCGAACTTTAATTGTTTTCATGTTTTATTTTTCTGTTTAGTCGGTTCCGTGTCTAAAGGTCCTATTGTAAGAAGTTTGAATATAATTATATAAATGTAAATATAATTTCATGCGCTGTGATATAATATCAGTCAAGGATGTTATATGAGAAATATGTAGTTTTAAAATTTGTAACCTTTTTGATGATTTGTAAGTCATCGTTGTGCTATTAGGGCTATTCTTCCGAGGGTTCACCCGGGACTCCTGGCCATAGACAGATCGAAGGGTAGTGTGAGGTTCTAGTCGGTAGGAGTCCGGCGTAGTATCAATGAGGATTTCCACACGAAAAATTGTTGTACGAGTACCATAGACATTGTACCTATTTACTTTTATTATAAGGCACTAGAATTGCGTATTTCTACACTTATACGACGCTTCAGCGCGCCTCAAGAAACGCGATTACACCCGAATCAACCATCAAAGAAACCAAATAACATCCAAACCCTTAGGGCGAGGCCCAATGGTAGGCAACGTATGTAGTCAAGGCTGGGCCATCCTTCAAAGAAGTTTATCGTATCTCCCAGTGCTAAACGGGGAAACCGTGTGATATTAGTCAGTTTGACTTCGGTGGGAGAAAGTGGGGATTCCATTAATAACTTGGTACTTTTTGATTTCAGGTCTTTATCATATACTGCCTAACCGGCCTACAATATGCTTCAACAGAAAACTTAAAACAAAAAGAGACTGTTCTATCTGAAGTCTTAATCCCCACCGATCAAAATGATAAATTAAAACGCCAAAGTAGAAGTTACTACGATTATAGATATGGCGTTCCTAGACCCTTATACGACAGGCTAGAGTACGCTAGGCTAGAATACGACAGACCAAGGTGTGGTCGTTGTGATGATAGATACGACAGAGGAAGAGATCACAGCGATGACAGAGATGACGATTACGACAGAAGAGACCGATATGACGATGATCGAAGAAGTCATAGACCTACACAAGGCAATAGATATGACAATAAAAAGAACTATGACAGAGACACTGACGATGATAAATATTCTGATAGAAAAGGAAATAGTAATAGCACACAAAATGAAAACGGTGATAATAAGAGACCATACGATGATAAGGATAATAAATCTAGTGGAAGTAGACGAGGAAGTGATCGTGATAGAGATGATGATAGAGATACTGATAGTGGTAGAAGAAAAGGGGGATCAAGAGATAGATACGATGAACGAGACCGCTACAGACCAGATTACTATGATAGATTTCTAAGAGACCCTTACAGAGAAAGAGATTATTACGACAGAGATGATTATTATAGAGAAAGAAGACCACTTTATGATAGATATGGAGGCTATGATGGAAGATTCGACGGATATGGATATCCTAGTTATAGAAGACCAGTATATGCTGATAGAGGATATGATGATGGCTATGGAGGCTACGGACCAGGGGTAGGAAGAGGACCTCATGATAGGTAAGTTGACTTTGATCATACATATTTCCTAATAAATTGCCTTGAAGGCTGCAATGCATTCAAGTTTGAAATCAACCTTTAGTTTTATAGTAATAATTGAAACTGGAATTTAGAAACTGTTGACTGATTTTGCATACCTTTTGATGTCTTGATTCCTTTAGTCTAAGACTCTCTGGAAATCATTAATATGCACTGAAATTTACCTGTGTAACGAGCCACAAATTCCCTATTTCTTCGTCAATTAGGTATTAATATTTAACACCTTATGTTGCTATAAGTATGAAACGTACTAGTAAAGTGTTTACCTGTGATAAAGTCTGTCTTATTCCTAGATGTGGACCAACTCAGCAACTAGCAAACACCTAAACTCCGAAAAAATATTTGCGAATCACATAAATATTCGTTACGGCTCGGGAATCGAACTCGGGACCTCAGTGCGACAGTCGAATACATTACCACGAGAGGCAGTATTTACAATATTAGTAGGTACTGAAGTAGGTACTGATTGTACTAAATTTTTGTACTTTAGCCACTAGGCAATGGTTTAACAAGTATCAATCTATTGTAATATTACCGAGTACATACACTGTTGGAAAGTTCGTTCACACATGACGACAACAATACGTTGACCGTTATTTTTAAATTGTGTTCGAATCGAATACACGCTTTCACTAAAAATTGAAAATGGCGTCCTATGATTCGATTCAGGTCATAACGGGCACCGAAATTGCAAGGGTTGTATCACTATCGCCATTTTAAATTTTCAGTGGAAAGTGTTCTCTTTTTTTAAATTTTGTAATTAAAAAGTGGTCGTAGCCCCGCTAAATGTTCTGTAAACGATCACCGCGTTCTAACAAGCTTCTTTCAATATATCTGGTGCTCAGATGGGTGACCACTTTGTGCCATATTCATTAACGAGCGGTTCTGTGCCTTTGACATTAAGCTGTTAGTCCCGGTTGCCAGTAACAACACAATCATTAAGTCAAGTTAAAGGCCCTATGGGCGACTTGAAAAATTAAAACGACAGGTAGCCACAATCTGCGCCTGTTCATTTCAACACGGCAATAGGAACAAAATCGAAGTTGTGAAATTTGAATGTATTATATGCCTATGCTTATTCCTCCGGGGACAATGCGTTAATACTTGAATGAAAAATCAGCTTATATATTTTTTGACTGCCTCGGTGGCGCAGTGCCATGCGACTAACGCGACTGAGGTTTCGATTCCCGGGTAGGAATATTTGTGTCATCCACAAATGTTTGTTTCGGAGTTTGGGTGTTTGCTATACATAATATGTATGTATTTAGAAATATATAAAAGTATATGTGTACACAAGCTTATATCAGCTTAATTTGACCTAGACGGCGGTGTGTTGAAATAATGTTCAAAAAAATTATAAGTATAAAATTAATTTTGTTGGTCTGAATGTTTGTTTGTTCCGGCTAATCTCTGAAACTGTTTGAATGATTTTAACGAGACTTTCACTGGCAGGTAGCTGATGTTATAAGGAGTGACTAAGGCCACATTTTATCCCCGTATTCGGGATAAAATGTAGTCCGCTAGTTATAAAAAAATGGTTTGTCATAAAGTAGAGTATTATAAACTATGTGAAGAGTCACGGTCAAAGCTTCCGGCATATTAACAACTTTTTGCTGTAATAACAATGCGTAGCTATTGTTCATCAAGTATGTATCTAGAATCCCATACAATTATCCAATTTGCAAAACAATCAGTAACAATCGCACCTCTGAACCTAACTGTACAATGAATACGGTTACAACATCAAGTCATTTATTGTAGACTAGTTGACCCCCGTGGCGTCACCCGTAATTTATTTCAAACCACGTGGCAGCATTGAGGTATTACTACTACGCTAGTAATATAGTTCAATGCGTGGCAGCCATTAATCCCGCCGCCCGTTTCTTAATTATAGAATAATGTTTAATAATTGCCCGATGGGTCAACATTTATGGTTACTACTCCGCTCTCCTGGGTACATATAGCCTTCCTCGATAAGTGAGCTATCCAACACAAAAAAAATACGGGTTGCACTCCGGGAGAGCTGACAGAAGTGCAAACTAAATAAAAGGAAAAAAAATATGCGTAGATCGGCGTTAATGATGATGATGAAAAAAAAACTAAAAGAGTACAGTTACACAATATTATTAATTAAGACCTATAGATGACCGATATCAACGTTAGAAAATAATGATGATTATATTATTTAGTAGCAAGGTATTGAATCTACCAATCCACTATCAATTAAAAAAAATTGATACATAATAGCTGCGTCTCGTAACGGTGTCGCGAGTAAAAATATGCGTACCGCGCTGAAAGTAATCGCATCAATTTTTTTTGAATTCCAACCAGTAATTCTTGATATTAACGCGTTCAACCAAACAAAGACAGTTTTCAGCTTTATAAATTAGTATAGATTTTACACCAAGGGTATGTTGCGCGGGCATATGAGGCCCTGTGGTTTTAACACAGATTATATAATATAATTCTTATAGTTTTAATAATAGGACATAAGATATGGTAGTGAGGCAGTTCAACACCCCAAAAAGCAAAAATATAACAGATGGATTGTGGGCGTTTATCATCACAATATTTTTTTAGAAAAAAACCGTTATTTCTTCTTTTAGAGTTTAGTGCATCTCTTTCTTATTTCTCATAGAAGGAGAGGAAAAGTAGAGTATATGACTCGAAACAAAATTATTTTTCGCTTAGAATTTTAATCTTTAAATTCCTCAAAGTAAAATTCTTTAAATTCCTGGATTCAAAATAGCGCTCTAGTCCTAAAAATAGAATTTTGCTCCCTTGTCATACAATTTACTATTTTACAGTCGTCTCTGTAATATTAATGGACTGAAATGTGCGTTAATGCTGATAATTATGTTATAAGATCTTAAGGAACCCTATTAAGTCCATTGAAATGTTAAATTTTATAGGCCTTACCTTGCGTTTTATATAGGACGCAATTTTACTTTTTTGATGTGATTCCCCCGTTCAGTGTAAAGCTAAAACCAAGTTTGTGGGGTCGCTAACATTGTCCCACGGCCGCCATCTTGAAAATAGGGATTGAAATGGTTTTGACGATATATCTCTTAAACTTCTCGATAATCGATATATCTCTCTATAAATTTTTATTTTTGCATTTTTGTTGCAAATTTAAATTCTCTACAACGTTGATCCAGTAACTTTTTGTCATCACTACATATTATAAAACAAAGTCACTTTTCGCTGTCTGTCCCTATGTATGCTTAGATCTTTAAAACTGCGCAACGGATTAGGGTTTTTTTAATAGTTAGAGTGATTCTCATAGAAGGTTTTTATGTATAATTTGTTAAGTTTTTGTATATATTGACCAAATTATAACGATATTTGTTGGGGATGTCGGAAAAAATAAGCCGTCTGGGAGTTTTCAACAAAAACGCTGCCTAAACCCTTGAGATATAACAAAATAAAGTATGGTGCAATTGTGTATCTAATAAAGGTCTACAAAAAAGTCCGCGACGACATATGTCTATCTCTTAAGAATAACATACTATATCCATTTTAATACTTTAAAAAAACAGCAATTATTAAGCGGTAATTTGAAGGCTATTTACACCAATATGCTATTAATCCTTATCATTTTTACTACGTTAGTTGGCTTCAGCATTTCATGAAGATAATTTTGTCCCTTTGCACCTTGCAAATTAAATGAATATCTTACGAGTTATCGCAAATTCAAAAAAAGGCGCAAAGAAATTAATTTAATTCGACCGGGCCGTGCGGGTAGGTAGGTACCCGTACCTAGGTACTGGAGAGCGAAGAAGTAATCAATGAATTTGGAAAATGTTCATACAATATTGTGAATGTGAAATGAAAAAACAACGGGATTAAATGGGTGTCACGGGGTTCGTAGTATGTCACGGGCGAAGCCGGGCGGGACAGCTAGTAGAACTATAAATAAAAAAGTTATAAGCGAAAATGTTCAGAAATTTGAGAAAAAAAAAATATCACACTTCAAAAGCGTCCTCTAAAAAACGCAACCCCAAATGTAACTTTTCAATGGACTAATAGTACCTAATACCATAAAGATCCGTACCCATACCAACCCAACCATATACTGTAGGTATGAGATAGATGGCCGGATCGAGATACTGGCGTTCTTGTGGTCGTATTTCTTTATGATTTGACTTATTATATTAGATTTTGTTGATCATCACACGAATACCGTCTCGAAATCCAACCCACTTACAGACACCTGCAGTGACTTTGCCTTGTAGGTAAAGCTTAAACCTCAGACTTAAAGATTCTGGATTCCAGATTCTTCTCCATGAAGGGTAGGCTGCCCTTAGAATCGCTCTCTTTTTAATTATTGTCATGACTGTTCATAAGTGCCTAAAATGGTCTCCATGAATAAAAATATAAAAAAAAAAGACTTTTTAAACCCTCAATATACCTAAGTACAGCATAAAGAAGAGACGTAGGCACGATTAACAGGGGACTGTTCATTGATTGATATAAAGAATCATCATCATCATCGGAGCGTACGTCCCAGTTTCGTCTCGCGACACCCGGGGTCCGCTTTCCGTCTTTACCTTCACTTCGCACGGTCATCGGCATACCTTGTAGTGAGAATATTGGCACGCAAGTCATCCACGTGAAAATGGTCAAGCCAGCACTTCCTGGGTCTTCTACTGTTCCCGGGACCTGGAGGGGCTGACATTTCCAGACATTCGTACGCCACGTACCCCGGCGGTTGCCGATTTATATAGTGAACTAGCTGACCCGCTTTATCACATTCTTGGTCACATTTGATCACATTTTAAAATGTGATAAATGAAGAACCGCTTGACCGATTTTGTGCAAACTTCACATAAACCATCTACTAAATAGTCCGAACAAAGCCTAAACTTTTAGTTTGGATAGGTGTGCCCGTTCTTGAGTTATAAAATTACAACGAAAATTGCTATTGATTTTTATAAATACATACATACATATTATCACGTCTTTATCCCCGAATGGGTAGGCAGAGGCATACTATACTCCCACATTTCACCGTTTGCATTTTTGTCTCATGTAACGGGTGGTGAGCCCATTGCCGTTTGAGCCAAGCCGCCCATAAGGCCTTCAACCAAGCTTAACGACTGCCAATTTACTGGCAACCGGGACCAACGGCTTATATATTGATATCTAAAGTAAATCTCAGTTTCAGGCCATGGGATGAGACGTACCGCGGCCAAGCGGGGTGGGACGCCGGCGGTAGAGGGTACTACTTCGCGTCGGGACGACCTGAAGCTGCTGCAGCCACAGGGTGGGGACGGCCTGAGTATTCCAGGTTTTTATCTATTTTTCAGTCACATGACATAGATTAGGTGAATGACTTATTCAAATAGGTGTTACATACAATATAGTCACGCCTTTATCCCTGAGGGGGGAAACAGAGATATACTATACGCCCATATCTCATGGTATGCATTTTTTGTCTCATGTGGTGATTCCCATTGCCATGTTGAAATGGACAGGTGCTGGTGGTGACTACCTACTGTTGAAAATTTTTAAGACCTTCAACTTAGCTTAACGTCATATTACTGACAACCGGGACCAACGACTTAACAACTGCCATATTACTGGCAACCGGGACTAACGACTTAACAACTGCCATATTACTGGCAACCGGGACCAACTACTTAACCGACTGCCATATATATTAGTGGCAAGCGGGACCAACGGCTTAACGAATGCCATATTACTGGCAATTGGGACCAGGAGCGTAGCGTGCCTTTCAAAGCACGGACATGTCATTAGAAATGCCACAAAGGTCACCCATCCAAGGACCAGAAATAGTGAAAGTTGCTTAACGCATTGATCTTATCCAGAACACCGTGCTAGCGGGGCTACTATCGCTTCTTTCAAATAGGTGTTAAACTTGTTAAACCCTTAAACCTTGTATACTAGTTAAGGTTATAGTGATATATAAGAGATGCCCTCTCTTTTAAAAAGTTTACATAATTTGAGGTTTTCCTTAAGGAAGATAGATACTTACAATTTATATCATAGCTCGGAAGTAAATGAATATATCTAAGAGCCTCCGCACACTAACTTCTTTTACTATCCGCAACTGGCGATTTAGTAGCTTTGTGGAAGCCAGATGCAGCGACCGAGCGTCTTTAAGTCGCCGGTTGCGGATACTAAAAGAACCCAGTGTGCGGTGGCTCTAATAGATAGGTGTAAAGGGGCCCCACTGGGAGCTCCGGGGCCCAAACGACCTCATCTGCTAACGGTACGCCTGCATGCTATGGATGGCAAGCATATAGCTATTGGATTGGGTAAGACAATGACGCATATGGGGTTGGGAGTTAACACAGCATTTACTCCAACAATGCCGAAAATAAAATGTCTAACGAGCTGCAAATAAAAGTAGACTTCAGGCTTTAAATCCAGGCAGGGTTTGAAAGAAACGCGAATATACTTTATTTATACCATAGAGGTGGCATAAAAGCATACGGCGTACCTAATGAAAAATATTCACGATAGCCTATGGACGTTTAAAGCAGAGATGAGGCACTCGCGCTGCCGATCCTGTAAAACCTTCTAAATACCTCTTTTGAAGAACCCCATACTGTAGACAAAAAAACCAAGCAGGGAGTCCAGTTTTCATCAAAGCGTAGAATAAGTCACTCAAAAGAAAATGTTAATAAAGAATAAATATTGTTTGGACAATTCACACAACGACATCTGATTCCAAACTAAGCAGAGCTTATACTATGGTAACCAGTTAACTGATAAACGTACTGATATATTTCTAACTACATACATATTATAGATAAATAACACCTAGACACAGAATAAACCATCGTGCTCATCACATTAAGTTTTGTCCTGGGTGGGAATCGCACCCACGGTCTCTTGCGTAGCAGTCGGATGCACTCCCACCGCGCCACAGAGGCAGTGAATATGTAAAAAAGAAGTACTTTTTTGTCTTGTTTTAATTTTTATTTATAGGCTTGTTTAATTTCAGAGCACCAGACAATAGTTGGCAAAATGTAGGCTACTCCAGCGGATACGCAAGTGGGTACCGAGATCCTTACGCGGGGTACGGACAGACCAGCTCAAGGTACGGTCAGAGCGGTACTGGGTACGGATACGCCGGCACTAGCGGTGGATACGGACAGGGCAGTGCTGGGTACGGCAGCACTGGCTACGGGCAGAGTGGTGCGGGGTACGGCAGTAGTGGCTACGGGACTGGCTATGGACAGAGCAGCGGCTGGCACAGCGTGGGCGAACGGAGGCCTTATAGAGATGAAAGGTTAGATCATTTTGATGTCCTGACTGAAACTATTTTGAAAATCAATTAGTATGCTAACTATATCCTAAACTTATGTTGTCTTGAGACGGAAAGAGGTGGATTAATTTGTCAGTTTCGAGTGGGACTCGATAGTCTAGTTGGTAAAGCGTCTGGCGCGTTCAGCCAGAAGACGCTAACAAATATTTAGCTCTAGACTGATATCTGATCTGATAAATAATCTACTTTAAAAATAGAGGTAAGTTTGTAAATTTGTGGGATTGTAGAAGACAAGAAACTGGGTTAACTTGAACCCGCTTTGAAAATTCCTGGACGAAAGTGAACATAAGTGAAAGTGACATAGGTTATATTTTATTTCTGTATTCCCGCGGGAACGGGAACAATGCTACTGAAACCGCAAGCAGCCTAAACTATTAGATATAGACCTGTAATTTGGTAAAAGTATTCTTTAGGTACATTAGACGCGCAATAAGCGGTATTCCCACGGGAATGGTAACTACGCGGGTGAAAGAGGAATATTATATTCTTCTTTCACCCGCGTAGTTTCTTAGTGCTCGTCCGAAATACCTATTTCGGACGAGCACTAAGAAATGAATTTCCGATACCTTTATTTACGAGAATCAGTCATTTATCTTTATCTCCGAAGTGTGAATTTTTGTCCCCCGCAACAGGTGGTGAGCTCACCAAACATGCCATTTATCGAAATGCAGTTAAAGCATGTAAATCGAAAAAAGAATGGGTCGACATATTAGATGAAACATTAATTGCCTTATCTAGAATGAAACCACTGCGTTCGTATTTTATTCCACCAATTTAATTTTATTTATGACTTTGTTAAATGTTGTCTGTATTCACTTTACTTTTCCTCAGTGGCGTGAAAAACTTAGAAAACCGAGAGAAATACAACCAGTCCCGCAACCCGATCAACTATCAACCCAGCAACCAACCGACTTACAACCAACTGGGTCAGTCCGAGAACTACGGCCAGAGTTCGTACCCTCAGGGCTTCAGCAGTAGCACGACCGCCGGTACCGCCTACCTGTTCCAAAGGGAAGATGAGCAGGTCACCGTCAAAGTGGATGAGACCACTAAGAGATCGTCTTAGAATTATTTTATGTTTAATAAGTTATGGATAAGTAAAACAATTAGCTACAGAAAAATAAAATAAATTTGATAATTGGTTTGCGTTTTAAATCAATTTTTTCTTACGATCTTTTTAAGTTATTCTTCTTTTGGCGCGTTAGGGAAAAATTATGAGAGTAAATTTTTACGATGTGCGCGCAGATTGTCACGAAAAACCAACACCATGAAGTTAGCTGATAAGTGTTTCCATGACAACTTATTATTACATACATACTGCACTACACTGCAACACATACCTACATACATTCAAAGTAGTTTTCATTCTTTTAATTTTTTTTTCTTACTTATTTATCATTCCTGTTAAAAACATAGAGTTGTGGTATATGTAATGAAATCTAATTAGACTACATCATTATAACTTCTAACGCGTGAACATAAGTACACACAATCTTTTATTTTACGTGTGGAAATCCTTATGGACTCATACCAAAGAAAACCACACAGTCTTTCCATCCTCCGGGTTCGATTCCCGGGTCGGACAAAATATTTGAATGATCCACAATAAATGATTGTTTCGCTTCGGATCTTGGGTGTCTGTCCCAGTTGCGTCTCGCGACGCCCGGCGTCCGCTTACCTACATTTTCTCCTCTACTTCGCACGGTCGTCGGCATCCCCTGTAGTGAGACCATTGGCACGCATGTCATTCCTTACGACGTCAAGGCAGCACTTCTTAGGTATGTATGAATTTAGCAATATATAAGTATGTATATCAATTGTCTAGATCCAAAGCTTAAAGCTTAGTTTGGGCTAGATGGCGCTGTGTGAAAAGTCTTCTTCTTCTTAGCTGTTCTCTGTCAGATTGGTGTAGGCCTCCTTCAGATAATGCCATCTAGTCCGATCTTGCGCTATTTCTATCCAATTTGTCCCTGCAATTTTCTTAATATCGTCCTTCCATCTCATCTGTGGTCTACCTCTAGGTCTTTTTTCACCCCAAGGCCTCCATTCCAAGACCGCCTTACCCCATGAGCCATTTTTCCGGGCTATGTGTCATGCCCACTGCCACTTAAGACTTGCCACTCGTTTGACAACATCGGTAACCTTGCTTTGCTCTCTAAGCCAGGTGTTCGTTCTTCGGTCCCTCAGTGTAAATACCTACAAGTTTCCTTTCAAGTTTCCTCTGGGCAACTTGTATTTTGTTGGTAACCTCTTTAGACAGAACCCAGGTTTCAGCTCCATAAGTACTGGTAAATTACACTGGTCAAACAACCTGAACTTCTGGTCAGCTGTTAATTTCATTTTGAAAGCAAAGCTTAGTTTTGAGTAGGCAGCCCACATGAGACGTATTTGTCTGTCTTCCTCATTAGTTTGGTTCTCTTTACCCATCCTTATTTTTTAGCCTAGGTAGACGTATTTTCCTACCTTTTAAATGACAGTTTGGTCAACACTGATCTATAGTAGGAGTGGGATCATTTGTCATAATTTTGGTTTTATTAAGGTTCATTTCCAAACCAACATTTAAGGAGACTACATTTAACTGTTGGATCAGGAGTTGTAGGTCATCAGGGTTGTCGCTCAGAAGGACGATATCGTCGGCAAAAGATTGTTCAGTCTTGCTCCTAGTAACTAAAGACCACGATCCTCCCATGAAAGCTTTTTGAAAACATCCTCTAACACTAGGGTAAATAATTTTGGTGAGAGTGTCCCCCTGTCTTATGCCTCTTTTGATGTCTATGTTTTGTGTTTGGTCAGTTACTGTGACTTTCATGGTGGAGTTATTGTAGATATTCTTAATAAGATTTGTGTATCTGTAGTCTATGCGAGCATTCTGTAGTGCTTGAACAATTGCCCAGGAACCCACTGTCAAATGCTTTTTTGTAGTCAATAAAAGCTAGCCAGAGAGGTGTTTAGTATTCTGTGGCTTTTTCAATTACATTTCTCAAAGTCATTATGTGGTCCATAGTACTAAATCCGCTTCTAAATCCGGCTTGTTCGGGTGGTTGATAGTTTAATTTATTGGTCAGACGGAGTGTAATGATTTGTGAAAGCAGTTTGTAGAAGTGAGACAGTAAACTGATTGGGCGATAGTTGTTTAGATCTGCTTTGTCTCCCTTTTTAAACAATAATATTACATTGGCAGATTCCCAGTCTTTTGGTATTCTACCCTCTTCAAGACATTTGTTCATTACTATATTAATGAAGTCAGTTACATGCTTTCCTCCCTCTTTGACCATTTCAATTACTACTCCATCCTCGCCTGGAGCTTTAGCGTTCTTCATTTTACCTACAGCTGTTTCTATTTCTGAGTTAGATATCTCTGGTATATCTTCAGACCCGACATTCATAATACGTCCAACGTGAATTCCTGCTGGCTGCGGGCATTCCAGCTGCCTGCGGGCATTTAGATGAATACAGCTCTTGATAATATGTTTCGACGGTTTCCAACAGCAATTTTCTGTCCGACACCAAAATCCGACTTTTATCCAAGAGTTTTGATATTTGCTTTGTACCTTGAGATATTGATTTTCGGAATACTTTAGGGCCTTTGTACTTTTCTAAAATGGCTTGTACAGTTTTTTCTCTGTATTCTTCAATATCGCTTTCCACTCTATTTCTCACGTTCTTGCAAAGGTTTCGAAATTCTTGTGATGTTACACGCCCTTCTCCAACTAGGAGTATTCTCTTTTCCAACAGATCTCGAGTTTCATTTTTCAGTTTGTGGCGGGTAGTAATGCCTTTGAGAACAAATTTCTTTGCTTCATTATAGAGTGTACTTTGTAGGTGCCCTGCAAGTTCATCTACTTTGGAGAATGAATGAGGCAACAAAAGAACATCTTTTATTCCTTTTTGGTACAAATCTCTATTAACCATAAGGGTCATTGGGTCTATTTTTAATTTCCTCGATCTTATGGAAGTATATCTTGTCATTTTTGCGTTGATAATAATTTTTGCCCTAATAAGTCGATGGTCGCTAGCGGTGTTGATGGTATTAAGGATGTACGTCTTTGACAATACATTTGTGACTGCTAAACATATAGTCTATTTCATTTTTGTATCGTCCACCTGGAGATAACCATGTCCACTTTCGTTCCATACGTTTTTGAAAAAAGAGCCAAAAATAAGAAATAGTTTGTGTTGCTTTAAGAAGTTAATCAGCCTGTTACCTGAAGAATTTCTTACACCATATCCAAAATAACCCATAAACGTCTCTGAATTCTCAATTTTTACTCCAATTTTTGCATTAAAATCGCCAGTGACAATTGTGTATGTGGATTTACTTTCTATTAAACATTTATCTAGGTCTTCATAAAATAAGTCTATGGAATCATCAGATGCATCACTCGTCGGAGAGTATGCTTGAACAATCAATATTGTATTTTTTTGTGTAATTATATTTTTTTTATAAAGTGGAAAATGACAATTCGATTCGAGACAGGGATTGAACCTGTGACCTTTGCCTAACCAGGGCAATGTTCTAGCCACCTGAACTACCCGAACCGTATCGAATCAAGTTGAAATTCTCCACCATATTTTTTATCGTCATTTTAAGAGTATGACCAGAGCCATCTATCTAGCTAATGAACAACTCGATACCAATGAACAGTGTTACAACTATTTTTAAACATTGATGCAATGGACTCCACTCAGTATATTGATAAATTTTTAAAGCAATTATTTGCTAAATTTCTCATAAATTTTTAATAAAGTGGAAAAAGACAATTCGATTTGAGACAGGGATTGAACCTGTGACCTTTGCCTAACCAGGGCAATGTTCTAACCACCTGTCATACTCTTAAAATGACGATATAAATATGGTGGAGAATTTCAACTTGCCCTGGTTAGGCAAAGGTCACAGGTTCAATCCCTGTCTCGAGTCGAATTGTCTTTTTCCACTTTATTAAAAATTTATGAGAAATTTAGCAAATAATTGCTTTAAAAATTTATCAACATACTGAGTGGAGTCCATTGCATCAATGTTTAAAAATAGTTGTAACACTGTTCATTGGTGTCGAGTTATTCATTAGCTCGATAGATGGCTCTGGTCATACTCTTAAAATGACGATATAAATATGGTGGAGAATTTCAACTTGATTCGATACGGATCGGGTAGTTCAGGTGGCTAGAACATTGCCCTGGTTAGGCAAAGGTCACAGGTTCAATCCCTGTCTCGAATCGAATTGTCTTTTTCACTTTATTAAAAATTTATGAGAAATTTAGCAAATAATTTCTTTAAAAATTTATCAATATACTGAGTGGAATCCATTGCATCAATGTTTAAAAATAGTTGTAACACTGTTCATTGTTATCGAGTTGTTCATTAGCTCGATAGATGGCTCTGGTCATACTCTTAAAATGACGATATAAATATGGTGGAGAATTTCAACTTGATTCGATACGGTTCGGGTAGTCCAGGTGGCTAGAACATTGCCCTGGTTAAGCAAAGGTCACAGGTTCAATCCCTGTCTCGAATCGAATTGTCTTTTTCCACTTTATTAAAAATTTATGAGAAATTTAGCAAATATTTGCTTTAAAAATTATGTGTAATTTTTAGCAATAAATAAACTATTCTGTCCGACACGGACTTAATAGACATAACATTATCCCAGATTCGTTTGTTAATAAGCAGTCCTACGCCATGGTTTTGATCATTGTCATCACTTCCTCGGTAACATCCGTTGTTCAGTTTTAAACATTCTTCGCGAAGCCTTCTTCGGGGCGAAGAATGTGTGAAAAGTATCCCACAATATTTATTTATTTAATCTGTCTATGGCCGGGATTCAAGGGCCAGACCTCAGGGGGTTAACTCCAGGGCTCCGACAGAAAATCCACCAACGTGGCTTTGTCTTCGTCCTTACGATATAAAGTATTAAAATGTATATTTAGGGAAAACTAGCAAACACCCTGCGGTTTAACCCGCGTTGTGTCTATTCCCGTAAGAAAACGGGAATAAAATGTAGACCAAGTTACTCCTTATAATATCATCTATCTGCCAGTAGAGTTCGTCAAAATTGGTCAAGTCATTTCTGAGATTTGCGGAACAAACAAATTCGATGGAAAACGAGGGATGATGATATTATAAGTTTAACCTGTGTATCTCTACATAGAGATACATGCTCGGGTGCTATGATGACATATGTATGTCATCATAGCACCCGAGCATGTATGGACCAATTCTGATGTGGATTTCTTCGATTCACTAAAGAGGTAGGTAGAGGTATATTATACACCCACATTATTTTGTTCCACTTAATAAGTAGTGTGTGCAATGCCACAGTTTTACTATTGCCGCGTTAAAATAAACAGGCGCAGATTTGTAGCAACCTGGTATTGACATTTTTCAAGCTTCAACTTTGGGTGATTTGAGTGTAATTTCCTAAATGAGTGTTTATCAGTTGTCCAAGTCCCAGAGCACATAAAATAAAAATAATAAAATAAAAATATCTTTATTTTGCATAGACCATTTTAACGGCGCTTACAAAATGTCATACACTATTTAAAATATTTAAAGCGACCACCGGTTCGGAACGCGGCCCACCTGAGAAGAACCGGCAAGAAACTTAGGAAGGCTTTTTTTTGATGGCCTATTTAGAATTTAATATTATTTCACTTTGCCAGCAGATCATTTCCAGGCATCCCTGTCCTGCAAATAGTCTGTAACGGAGTAAAAACCTTTTTCACAAAGCTTGTTTATAATAAACTTTTTAAATTTATTTAATGGTAAATTTCTCAGGTCACAGGGAAGCCTGTTGTAAAAGCGTATACAGTTACCCTGGAAAGAATCGCCAATCTTATGTAGTCGACTGTGGTGGACTGAAAGATTATTTTTATTTCTAGTGTTTATATTATGTTTATCACAGAGTTTAGAAAACTGTGATAGATTTTTCTGGACATACATAAGATTGGCAAAAATGTATTGTGATGGTACGGTTAGAATATTTACTTCTTTGAATTTTTCTCGGAGAGAAACTCTGGGGCCCAAATTATAAATAGCGCGTACAGCCCGCTTTTGTAGAACAAAAATAATATTTAAATCTGCAGCACTCCCCCAAAGGAGAATACCGTAAGACATAATACTATGAAAATAGCTGAAGTAAACCATTCTAGCCGTATCCACATCTGTTAGAGTCCTGATCTTTTTTACAGCGTATGCAGCCGAACTTAATCTAGAGGCTGTCTTTTCTATGTGTGGGCCCCGCTGCAAATTGGCATCAATAGTTATACCGAGGAACACAGTTGATTCTACAAACTCTAACACTTGTCCATTCAGTTGAACATTGGCCGCAACTTGTTTTACATTTGGTAGAGGAAATTTTATACATTTAGTTTTATTTTCATTAGGGCCAAGATTATTTGAGCTGAACCAATGAACTACTCTTGCAATTGCATTGTTTATATCGTCATAGTTATCTAATTGTCTTTTAATTTTAAAAATTAATGAGGTGTCATCTGCAAACAAAGCAATCCTATTCCTGTCCCCTACATAAAATGGTAAATCATTAATATAAATGAGGAACAAGAATGGCCCAAGTATCGAGCCTTGCGGCACACCCATTGTAACCATGGATCCTACAGAACGTGTACCATTAATATCGACCCTCTGTATTCTATTGTTCAAATATGAAGACAGAAGGTCGGGAGCTTTGCCTCTTATTCCATAGTGGTGTAATTTTTTGCACAGCGTTTCATGTTGAACGCAATCAAAAGCCTTTGATAGATCGCAAAATATACCTAATGCATCGTGCTTGTCTTCCCAAGCTTCATGAATACATTTTAATAACTAAGCGCGAAGAACGAAGCGCTCGTGGCCCCGCGGTCTCAGTGTTCGGTAAACAATCACTGAGGTACGCAACTTTCACTATGGCTGGTCCTCGGATGGGTGACCACTTTGTGGCATTTAAATTTGCGAGCGTTTCCGTGCTTCGGAAGGCACGTTAAGCCGTTGGTCCCGGTTGCCAGTAAAATGGCAGTCGTTAAGCCTGGTTGAAGGCCTTATAGGCGGCTTAAAAAAATTTCAACAGCAGGTAGCCACAGCCTGCGTCTGTCTATTTCAACACGGCAATGGGCTCACCACCTATTACGTGGGACAGGAATCCACACGGTGAAAAGTGGGCATATAATATGCCTCTGCCACCCCTTCGGGGATAAGGCGTGATGGATATTTATTTATTTTTATTTTAATAACTCAACACCAGCATCGGAAGACTAAACCCAAATTGATTCGCATGAAGTATTTTATGACTATTAAAATGGGATAGCATTTGATTCAAGATTATTTTTTCAAATACTTTTCTCAAAGTTGGCAGCACTGACACTGGTCGGAAATTAGACGGCTCTGTAGCGCTGCCAGCCTTGAACAAGGGAACGACTTTGCTGTTTCATTTAATCAGGAAATGTACCACTAGAAACACAGTCATTAAAAACAGTTGCTAGATGGGGCGCAATTACCTCAATTATACATGATGCAGTTTTGACCGATAATCCCCAAAGGTCCGCGGTTTTCTTAATTTCGATACATTGAAATGTTTTTACAATGTCCTGAGCACAAATATCTGTGAATACAAATGCATTCCTGCAACAAAGAACAGATTCTTCTAATAAAAGTTTAGCGGAACTGGAAGATGCTTGGAGAGATTTAGTTGTCAATATAGGTACATTTTTGAAATAATGTTCAAACTCCGTCGCCACTTCCAGGTCCCCTGTAACATGGCAACCATTTACTTTTAAGTGGAAATCCCTTTCAGTCACTAAAGATCTACCGCATTCAGAGTTAATAATGTTCCAAGTCATTTTTATTTTATTTACTGAATTAGAAATTTTATTTTTAATGAAGTTTGACTTAGCAAGATGACATGTTTGTTTAAATATCTTTGAATAATTTTTAACATATTCCTGAAAGGTTTGCCTAAAATTATATGATTTTTCTGAATATAATTCAAATAATTTATTTCTACTTTTAAAGATACCTGGTGTTGCCCAGTCACTGAAAACAGGACGACCACCAATATGTAGTGTTTTTGAGGTAAAAACTTTGCCAAACACATCATTAATCAAATTAAATAAGTGTTTATATGACTGGTCTACACAAGTGAAGTTAGGTAGATATGGTAATCTCTTTAATACATTTTCTTTAAAATTATTCAAACGACTTTGGTTAATTGGTACATATTTAATTTGTTTTTTGCTGACTTTGTTACTACTTTTAGGAAATTTTATCCATTGGCCACGATGATCTGACTCCACAGGATCCACAATTCCTTTATCTATAGGTTTAATATCAGTAAAAATATTATCAATACATTTTGCACTGGTGGCTGTAATACGAGTGGGTTCTAAGAATGTACTATGCAGATTAAAGGATTTAAATAATTTTTTCATTTTATTTCTCTCTGATGGAGTTAATGATGTATCTAATATATCAACATTAAAATCTCCACAAACTATTATAGATTTCTTAGAACATTGGCATTTGAACAGTGCTTCTTCAAGCTTTTCTTCAAATTTAATGTACGGAGCTTTAGGGGGACTGTATACGCTTAACAAGATGTAATGCTCAAATTCAATACTGGCAATCTCAATAACTCGCTCAATGGAGAGGGCTACTAAGTCTTTACGTTCTTTAAATTTTAAGTTTTTATTAATTAATAAAAACTTAAAATTCTAATTCTATTCTTCACAAGATTTTATTCTAGGCCGATGGCGCTGTTTAAACAATAGCCTACAATATTTTTACTCCAGCGCCCAAATTCTCGATCAGACGACTTGAAAGCGTAGAAGTGAATATGTGAAGCCCTTAAAGTTATAGAAAGTTTACTACATGAAAACTCCAAGGAAAAATTTCCATTTGTTTTATATAGTTTTATATTATTCATTAGTGTATTGAAAAAGTCGTATGATACACCTGTGTATTGTTGATTACCGTCTTCTGCTCTCTTTAGACCCTCCTCAGCGGTAATCACAAACTGCCGCCTAAAGACTGTTTGTTGCTAAAATAAAGTTATAACCTGACAAAATTATATCGCTTCTTCATCGTACATACAACATGGTACTAGGGTACAAATGTAAATTGGCCGGGTTAGTAAAGAAAAGGCACTAACTAGTGCGATAAATACTGAAGAAGCACATGTGTTTAATTTTTGGCTTATAATTTAGGATTATAAGCCATAAATTAAGCACGCGTGCGTTATCTAAAATCGGTGGAGTAAAAACGTCGTTTTGAGCAAGTTTATTGTTTATTTACTTTGACTTGACTAAAAACAAATTAAAATCTCTCTGAAATGTATTGCCATGCCATCTAGTACACATCTTTCAAACAATTGTGTTTACTAATTCTTATAATATAGCTTCTAACAAATTGTAGAGATGGCGTTAGTGTTGCCTTAGAAAATTTTCAAGAAAATTCTTAGCACGGGTTCAGACTTCAGATGTAATATTCAGTGTTTGGTTACACTGAATATTACATCTGAAGTCTGAACCAGTGTTAAGAATTAATCGTAAATATTGACAAAACTTATTTCGACGTAGCCTCTAAAAATCACCGCGTAAATAAGCTATAATACTTAGTCAGCCTGAAGGATTAGAATGATGAAAATTTCTGTCTACACTTTTTTATTTCACGATTGGAAAAGCTCAGGCAGGGAACTCATTCCACAATTAACACGTACGCGGAAAAAAACGAAAACTACTAATATTATAAAGCTGAAGAGTTTGTTTGTTTGTTTGGTTGAACGCACTAATCGCAGTAACTACTGGTCGGAATTGAAAAAATATTTTTGTGTTAGATAGCCCATTTATCGAGAAGGGCTATAGATAGGCTATATATCATCATGCTACTACCCCGGAGAGTGGAGCAGTAGTCATAAATGTCGACAAATCGGGCAAATTTTTATGCATTATTGTAGAATTTATAAGCGACGGGAGTTCAAAGTTTGCATGGGTGAAGCCGGGGGTGTCATCTACCTAGTACTATACACGAGCTATTCCACTACTTATTTCAATAAATTAATATATTATTACCATTAATACCTAGTTAGGTATATTCTGTGACTATACCAGAACTGTACTTCCGGTTATTCTCAGAGTTTTTCCCAGTTGCTTTGGTGTATTTGGAGCCTGGGGTTAATTTTGTGGGGCCGGTAGTCGCAGTTTTTGGATTTAGATTTTCGGAAATATAGGGAGCGACTACCGTCATGCCTCTAACCCGGTAAGGGGCCTACGTCATTAGCTCGTCCGTTAGTTAGCAGGTGCTCCGCTAGCAGATGAGATCGCTTGAGGCTCGGTGAGGAACTCCGAAACATAATTTGCGGATCACGCAATTATTTGTTCCGACCACAGACGTACAAGAGTAAGCAGACCAAACATATTCCTTTGCTTATGGAGTAATACTTCATCCTTTTCACTCTTACTATTTGTTGTATAAAGCTATTGTTAAGTGTAGTATAAAGCTGTCGTGTAAGTTAATGTATATTGTGTGAAAGTAGAGGGTAGAAGGAGTCAGGGTAGGCCGAGACTTACATATGAAGACCACATGAGCAGATTGATCGAAAACGGAAAAGTCAAAAGTACTCGAATACCCAGACTTGCATGTATGATTGTATGAAGCGATTGATGAATCTACAGGACGTGAAAGAAGTATGCACAGATCGTGAAGCCTGGCGATCTGTCCTGTCTGACTTCCCCGTCAGGAATATAGCGTGAAGATAGTTAGTTAAACCGCGATTTGTAATCAAATGTTGCTAGGTATTATTATAAGGTAAATTATACATGTATAATAAACACTCGTACCCTTATCACCGAGGAAAACTTGAATTACCTACTTTATTGATTACAAACAATTAATCGGAGATATGATAAAATAAATGGGAATTATTTTCTTCGTATCTGATAACAATGCATTCAATGTCCACTTGGTATCGGAGCCTTGTAAGAAAATATCGCTTTTAAAATAATTATTTTATCTAATAAATATCATTTCTAATTATAATTTCGGGTGATGTGTCAATCGAAAAATATATCATAGTTTACAAAATAGATTCTAAATTTATAAATAGTGCAGTTCAATGTGTTAACTTTTTTTTTGGCATTGGTTCTTTTCGGCTTAGAAATTTGAAGGACTTTTGATACCATAACGTATCTATTTGATATACATATTCATTAGCTCTGATTAGTTTTATTAACAAAATTATCAATAAGGAATACTTAGATAAGGACATAATTTCTAGATACATCTATAGCGAAACAATCATTTAAAAAATATAGATAGGTACCTAAAAGAATCGTTGCCAAGAATTGTATTCCATTTTCAAAAAACAGGTGACTTAAACTTTTATTCGTTGTAAAAATCATGTCGCAAACGGACTCAGTGACAGTGGTTGACCAACCGGAACCCAGTCAACACGATGTTGGTCAAGAACCACCAACAGTGACTATAGATCCTGCTGACGAAGTTGTACAAGAACTAAGGAATGTCGTCCAGATTGTCGAGAATGCCGATGCCGCGAAGCTCAATCCCGAGTAAGTACTAACTTTTTTTAAATTAAGTTTTTTTTGGATTATATGGCCTGGTTATTTAGACCTTTGGGCCATTAAATTATATACAATTTCTTTATTGCTTTTTATTGGCGATGTCCGGCTTGGACTAAGCCACGACCGACGGAGTAAAAGGTAAGGAATCGGTTAATATATCGAAAGGATTACGGAATTTCGGGATCGGATCAAAATAGTATCTTTATTGTAATAGATAAGTATATGCTCGATTATAGCACAATAAATATAAAGCAATATAAGAAAATCCTTAGATTTGCATCTTTTAAAATTAGGTAATTTAGATATTAACATATTGCCATGCAAATGTAAGATATCATTTCTATTTTTTACCTAAACAAACGGAGGCTTGCTGCTCCGCCCGCGTGGTTAAGTTTCCTTGCACCCTTGCAATCCTCTACTGCGCAAATGTCATCGATATTCGAGTTCTGTGAATATCGATGACAATTGCGCAGTAGAGGAATTGGATCCGAGATTTGTGAATTGCACTACTGATCCCAAAATGAAAAGTCGGCTATGTAGCTACCTATGGCAGCTACCTTCACAACAAATTAAAAGATTTCCTTAAAAACACGCTGATCTATACAAAATTTCCCAACCCTTTTCACTCCGGGTTGAATTTTAAAAAATTCCTTTCTTTGGCCACAACTATTTTTTAAAGAAAGGAATTTTGACAATTGTTGATAAAAACACGTTGATGAAACAGGTTGATCCATACAAAATTAGCCACCACATTTCACCCCCTTAAGGGTTGAATTTTCAGAATACCTTTCTTTGGATATAACTACGTCACTTAGAAGAAATAATTACTGTATAATAGACTTATTCTAGACCCAGTGGTTTCAGCTGTGTATTGATTGATCAGTCTGTTTCTACTCTTATTACTATACTAGGTGACCCCCCCGGCTTCGCCCGTGACATACTTCGAACTCCCGTCGCACCTGTTTAAACCCGTCGCTTATAAATTCTACGATATTGCATATAAAATTGCCCGAATTGTCGACATCTATGTCTACTGCTCCTCTGTCCAGGGTAGTTCCTCGATAATTAAAACGATTTTTTCAAATCCCACCAGTAGTTCCTGAGATTAGCGCGTTCAATCAAACAAACAAACAAACTCTTCAGCTTTATAATATTTATTTATTGGAACTAAAAACAGAAATACAATAATGAATATATGCGGTAATGTCTGCATTAGTTTAGAACTGTGTCGCAGTCATTATCGCCGCCTCAAGGCCGAGCTGTGGTGTCAGAGTTTCTCGAAGAAATGATAAATGGGTACAGGTTTAAGTCAAAAAACAAAAAACTACACACAAAATAAAATAGAAAAACAAATGGGTAAAATGTGTGTGTGAGAGTGTGTGTATAAGTGTGTGTGTGTGTGTGTGTGTGTGTGTTTACTAATCCTTTAACGCATGAAAAATGCTATATAGCAATTGATTCTAATTCGTCGTAGCTTAAAGTATATAGCCATTCCTCAGTTATTGACTTACAAGTCCTCGAGGTTAAGGGATATATATTTAATATTCTATTAACTCGATTATATAAAACTGCGCCACGGTAATGATACTGATGCTTAACAACGTCTTAACACTCTGTCTGAACGGCGAGTTTGTGTAAGAATTTCAGCATTAAATGATAGGTCTGAATGTTTGCGCAATATAGTACATAAGAGAAATGAATGCCTCACAGTAGGGACTTTACATAGGGCGTATAGTTCAATAGTGGGAAAACGAATAGGTTTGTGAGTCATCACCTTCAAAACTGCTCGCTGTGCACGTTCCAAGGACAATGTTAGTGATTTAGCAGCACCGCCCCATGCTGTGATACAATATGTTAATACAGAGTGTGCCAGCGCAAAGTATACCATTCTTAAAGTTGCTAGGGAGGCAGCGCCCCTTAAATTTTTAAAGATAAATATTAATTTGCGTATTCTAGGTACAAGAGATTCAATTTGAACCTTCCACGTTAGCGTACTATCAACACAAACTCCGAGGTATTTAATAGAATCGGCACGCTCAATTTTGCCGCACCCACATTTTTGACTAGTTATTTCTGAGCACCTGTGTACTGTTAAGGTAAAAGAAGACTGTGGCTGCGAGGTAACTCTCGGTGAAAAAGTTATAAATTTAGTTTTCTTTAAGTTGAGAGTGAGTAGATTTTCAGCCAACCAGGTCATAGACGTTTGAATAACTGACACAGCATTAGATCGTGCATCGTCCCAAGTTTCGCCGTGAACTAGAATCACAGTATCATCAGCGTAAGCAATAATTTTAGCGCTAGGCAGAGATAATCTACAAAAATTGTTGACATAAATTAAGAACAAGGTAGGCCCAAGGACACTACCCTGAGGAACGCCGTAGCTCAGGTATTCAACACCACTTCTATAGTTTCCAATGATAACACTTTGGGAACGATTAGTTAGGTAACTTTTAAAAAGTTTCAATGGAAGCCCCCTAATGCCAATCTGTTCTAATCTTTTAAGCAAAAGTGGAACAGAGACAGTATCAAAAGCTTTGGAAAGATCAAGAAAAATGCCTATAGATTTCAAATTAATGTTCATGTTTTTAGCAATAGTAGTGGTGAGTGCTAGTACTGCATCCTCGGTATTTTTAATTCGCCTAAATCCAAATTGGTTTTCTGCTATGACACTATGTGAATCTAAATAGCTGAGAAGTCTTTTGTTTATAATTTTTTCCAGTATTTTCGATAAAGTACTTAAAACAGAAATAGGCCTATAATTATTGATACTGCCTCTGTCCCCACTCTTATATATTGGATGTATTAAAGCTAAGACAAACTAAGGTTGAAAACATGACATAGGATGGGTGTTAGAACATGTCTAGAAGCCATAACACTACCACGCACTACCACGTTTTAGACTCAGGATGATATGTTCAATTTCCTCTTCATCAGTAATCAAGACGCCCATAGAATTTAGAGGGGGATTTGTAGCATCACCATTTGAGACTCTCGAACCCAATATTATTTCAGACGCAAGATTTTTTCCAATATTTGCAAAAAAGTTATTTACGGCATCTACGGAGTCGGAAGGGGCATCTGATAGGGACAGAAGTTCATCAGCTACAGTTTTTTTTTTACGGATATTAACGTTATTTTTTATTAAATTCCACGTACCTTTTGGATTTTGACGATGTTTCTCAAATTCATTGTGTTCATACTGCTTTTTTAGTTTTTAATTAAATTGTTGCAAAAGTTTCTGTAACGCAGATATACAACTCTCTGAATATCACTACATGTTGCAGCTTTAGTCTTTCGGTATAAATTGTCTCTGTTGCGAATACATTTCAGGACACCCGGTGTCACCCAAGGCTTTAAAGTTCTTTTCCTACTTGGAATAGCAATAATAAGTGTGTTTTCCGTGACTGTAGCTGTGATTGCATTAACGAGAGCTGTAGCAGCCTTGTTAGCGTCATTACAGTCAAAAATGTGAGAGAAATCAGTTTTTCCGATTGCCTGCACGCAAGCTGCCACGTCCACTCTACGTGTTTGGGCAATGGCCCTAGGAGCCCTACGCTTAAGATCACACGATACGATCACAGGAGCATGGTCCGTAATGAAGGAGTCAAGTACCAAAGTTACCGTTGGTTGAGTAGACTTAATTATTGCGTGATCGATACATCTCTTTTTACGAGTAGGAAAAAAATGGCCCGGCAACATGCCATGTGATGCAATTGTGTCGAGATAGAAGTCCGAGTCTGTATCACTGTTTTCAGGGGAAATAAATTAAAACTATCGTTTTGAAAGTCCTTAGATTATATAATGTAGCATCCAAGCTATAAATGAAATCACGTGGCTTGTCGTGAGATGGCGAGCGATACACCGCCAGAAGTGCCATATCGTTATTTACCTTAACTATAAGACCATTTGCATCGATGACTATTGGAATTTCGATTTTGAAACTGATATTTTGGCTTACATAGACGACTACTCCCCCATTCTGGTTGCAATAATCAGACTGGTATGATTCAAAATCTGATATTGACGGAAGGTAGGGACATTTAAAAAGCCAGCACTCAGACAAAACAATAATATGAAATTGTATTTTTGTTCTATGTAGTAGAATTTGAAGTTCACTGAAATTAGAGACGTTACCTACACTACGAATGTTAACATGAAAAATGTTAAATACATTTATGTGTTTAATGTACGTATCACATTGTTCAGGAGCACAAATATAGGAATCAGAGACCGATACCTGTTCAATCTCATCAGCAATCATACTGTTGTCATCCATGACTTAAACTAACAGTTAACGCATTACCAATAACAGTAAATTCGTTTATAAGGGTGCGGGGTCTGAAAACAGTATCTGTTGAAAATTCGCGACAAACAATATGGTGCTGTATACTTAATAATAATTTAGTGCTAAGGATAATAATTTGCACATAATATTTCATGCTTATGTAGTTATTTTGTGTGTGTATATGTAATAGTAATGTTGTATTAATTGAAATAAAGGAGTAATGTATTGTAAGTGTAAGGGTATGTGTGTAAATTGTGAGTATATCCATTTCAGTAACTTTAACAAGATAAATAGAACAATATTTTAGTCACTTTTTTGGAAAATGTGACTCATTTTTTATCAAAATATGTGGAGCTCCCTGTTTTTCACGCAGGTATATTTTGCCATTGGTAATCCAGCAGTATCGATATTGGTTACTGTTTGCAAATTCTCTTGCAAGGAAAAAAAGTCTTTAATATTAGTATCACTATCACTACAATATAAAACAAAGTCGCTTCCCGCTGTCTGTCCCTATGTATGGTTTGATCTTTAAAACCCCGCAACGAATTTCGATGAGGTATTTTTTAATAGATAGGGTTATTCATAAGGAAGGTTCTTATGTATAGTTTGTTAAGTTTTTGTATATTTGACCAAGATATTTGTTGGGGGTGTCGGAAAAAATAAGCCGTCTGGGAGCTTTCAACGAAAACGCTGGAATTGTGTATCTAATATAAGTTTACAAAATGTCAACGATGGCATATGTCTATCTTATAAGGATAACGTATTAACTTATTATAACAAGAACAAATGGGAGAAACAAATACGGGATGAACTTCACCAAGCGGGTGAAGTTGAATGCATCAGCTAGTCCTACTAATATAGCTTACACATAAGAATAACTCATAGGCTGCTTTTTATTCCGGGAACAAGTTTCTGTAGGAAACGGGAACGGGAAAACTTCACCACGCGTGCGGAGCCGCGGGCGTCAGCTAGTATCCTATATAGATATGTCTATTTGAAAGATAAAGGATTGGTGTGCGAACTTCCTTCGACCCAAAGGGAAGGATAATTGCGAGATGCAAGACTTGCAGTATCGTAGTAGTTCGACTACCTTTCGCTAGATGGCGCTGACTGGTCGTCACTGCCTGCCATAGCAGCTATATATTACTTTGGTGATCTATTAGTACCCCCATAAAACCACTCTGTTTTATCTAGTTACCCGTGACATACTTCCAACACCCCATCTATCCTAGGCCTATCCTCCTGAAGGGCTGACCCGGGAGTCCTGGCCATAGACAACTGGAAGGGCGCCGTGTGGTTTTAGTCGGTAAGAGTCCGGCATAGCATCCATGAGGATTTCCACACGTTAAAAAAAAAAGAAACCCAATCTATACTAATATATAAAGCTGAAGAGTTTGATTGTTGTACGTATATTTGGTTGAACGGGCTAGTCTCACAAACTACTTTTTTTGTGTTGGATAGCATATTTATCGAGGAAGGCTATAGGATATACAATAAATATTATATTATCACGCTACAAGCCAGGAGAGCGGAGCAGTAGTCTTAAATGTCGACTACTCGGGCAATTTTTTAAGTTATACTTCTTTAGGCGTGTTTGGGAAAAAGTATGACAGTAATTTTTTCGATGCGCGCACGCGATTTCCATGATAACTTATAAACACCCTGAAGTTAGCTGATATATATAAGTGTTTCCATGACAACTTATAACTACATTCAAAGCAGTTTTCATTTTTTTATGTTTTTCGATTCTTACTAATTTATCATTCCTGTGACAAACAAATAGTTATAGTATATGTGATGAAATGTTTATAACTTTTAACGCGTGTACATAAGTACACACACACACTTTTTTCAATCATAATGTCCATTATCGCATTAATCCATCCATCATTTCAATTGCAAAGAAAAGAGAAAGGTTAGAAAAGAGTGGCCATGAGTTTTGTTGCCAGGTTCTTCCTCAGGCTCTACCTATTGCTTTGCGAATCTGGCAGTCAATGTAAATGTAGAAGCAATAACTTTGAAGTTCATAAGTGTTACTTTGTGACTTTTTGATTATACTTGATCCAGTGGTCATATTGCGTATACCTTTGAGAATGCCGTGAGGCGAAACCGGTTAGGTTTACAAAGTAAATGTTGTGGAACAGTACAAGTGATTTTATTTAATACTAGGTGACCCCACGGCTTTACCCGTGACATACTTCGAACTCCTGTTGCACCTTTTTAATCCCGTCGCTTATAAATTCTACCAAAGTGCAAAAAAAATGCCCGATTTGTCGACATTTATGACTACTGCTCCGCTCTCCAGGGTAGTCATCATAGCCTATATCCTTCCTCGATAAATGGGCTGTCCAAATATTTTTTCAAATCCAACCTGTAGTCCCTGAGATTAGCGCGTTCAACCGACCAAACAAACGAACAAACTCTTGAGCTTTATAATATTGGTATAGATGTGTAGCAAGTTCCACTAAGAGCCATCAATCAACAGTATAAATAATCTTTTGCCTCTATCTCTTAATGGTTTTTAAGAAATATGGACAAACTGATCCATTTTATAAGAAGTTTCTAAACTTTAAGATTTAGAAGTCAACCAAGTGTAACCTTAAAGGTTAAAACAAAATTCGAAACGAAAAAGTTTGAAGATATTTGAATCTATTATGATTATTAACAGCTATTAATGATTGTTAATAATATTAATAAATGTATAAATGATATTTTTAATAAATTATACGTCGGCCAGCCTTGTAATCTATTTCCAATCATATAATTGTTAGTTTATCATATCACTTAACACTGAAGAAATTTTATCGTAAATAACTAAGTATTTACGTAATTTGATAATATTATATATATCGACTAGGTATAATATAAAACTGTTACAGATATATTTTGTCATTGATAGTTTCACAATTCAAACGAAATAAAAAAGTAAGTTAACCCTCGCCACAAGTACGACGGGGTGTTATAAGTTTGACGTGTCTGTGTGTGTGTCTGTCTGTGGCATCGTAGCTCCCGAACGGATAAACCGATTTTGATATTGCTTTTTTTTGAAAGGTGTATTAGTCGGGAGTGTTTTTAGTTATTTTGATGAAAATCTGTGCATCCGTTTAAAAGTATAATAACCGAATGTCTGCAAAATATACGTAGGGTCTTAAATGAAAGCACATCACGTGCACATTACAAAATAATATGTTCAATGAAAATGGGTTGAGCTGTGAAAAAGCTCTAGGGCTAAAAGTGGGGAAAATACCCAATTTCTGCAAATATTATGTAGGGGGAGGAAACAATTTTCACAAAAAAGCTATGAATTTACAACTTAACAAAATCTATTTTATAACTAACTAACTAACTATCTTCACGCTGTATCCCTGACGGGGTAGTCGGAGAGGACAGACCGCCAGGCTTCGCTATCCATGCATACTTCTTTCGCTTCTTCGAAATTCATCAATCGCTTCATACACGCACGTCTGGGTATCCGAGTACTATTGACCTTTCCGTTTTTGAACAATCTGCTCACGTGGTCTTCATATGTAAGCCTCGGCCTACCCTGACTCCTTCTACCCTCTACTTTTGAACAATATATATTCTTCGTCAATCGTTCCTCACTCATTCGTTGGACGTGTCCAAACCAACGGAGCACGCCCTTTTCCAACTTAACGCTGACACTTTCATTCCAACCTGCCATATTGCGTATCACTTCGTGACGTATTCGGTCGGCCAAAGTTACGCCGCACAATTTTCGAAGTGATCGCATCACCACAGCATTTAATTTACTTTCATGCATCTGCTGACATACCCAGGTTTCACTACCGTAAAGCAAAGTTGGCACTAGCACTGCGTTATGAATCGCCATTCGTGCTTCTTTTACGATGTTTTGTCGCTTTAGTAAACTGGGACAAAGCACCGCAAACTTTGTTTCCGGCAGCTACTCGCCGTTCTACATCCGAATCACATCTTCCATCGGCGCTAAACATACTTCCTAAATACACAATTTCATTCACTTGCTCTAGACGTTCCTGGTTTCCCCTAATTTCGCATTTAGTTCTTACGTCACCTCTTTCAAATACTAGAACCTTAGTTTTACTTGCATTCAAGCGAAGACCCTTACTTTCACACTCCTCGTTCATATTAGTGACAAATGCCTGAAGGTCGGCTTCTGATGAGTCCATGAGCACCGCATCGTCAGCGTACAGCAGACAGTTTACTGTAAAGTCACCCAAATTCACACCCATATTAAAATCTTTCAACATCTGCAGGCAACTGTCCAGATACACGATGAACAGCCAGGCCGACATGACACATCCCTGTTTGACGCCTGTATAGACATCAAAAAGAGGTGACACATCCCCCCCTACTCGCACGCAAGCCTTACAGTCCCTATAAAGCGACTGTATTGCCCGCAGTAGCGAGCCGTCCACACCATATCCGGGCAGCAAGTCCCACAGCGTTTCTCTCACAACATTATTAAAATCTTTCTCCAGATCCACAAAAGCGCAGAAAACCTTCTGGCTATCAGCCAGAAACTTTTCCGCGATCATGCGGAGAGAAAACACTTGATCCATGCAACCTCTTCCACGTCGGAATCCGCATTGAGCTTCCCATAAATACCTTTTAGACTTTTCTTGCATTCGTGCCGTTATAACCTTTGCATACACCTTACTAGCTAAGATGACCAAGCTGATCGCCCTGTAGCTGGAGCAGGTTAGGCGCGAGCCTTTCCCTTTGTAAATTGGTACTACAACTGCTACTCGCCAGTCATCTGGGACTTCACCCGTCCGCCAGCACAAGTTTTAAACAGACACAGTGTGTCCCAGACACGCTACCCACCGTACTTGATCATCTCAACAGTAACTCTGTCTTTTCCCGCAGCCTTACCACATTTCATACTTCTTATCGCTTGTTCTATTTCTTTCATACTAATGACTTCAATGACATCGGGATCCGGAGCTTCGAAGTGATCACTTCCCGATGTGGCATCTCTTCTATATATCTATCATGCTTCTCTTTGACTTACATCTCCTCGTATACATATGAATTTGTTTGTGGTTGAACATTGTGCTATAAGACTTTCATTTCCTTCTATCACATTTAGAGCTTCTCTCATACTCTCCCAGAAGTCCTCTAGCTCACTCGCGTTCGACGAAGATACTGGCGCGTAAGCAGCTACCAGGAAAATCTTCGTCAAACCAAGTTTTACACGGATCCAGAGGATTCTAGGACATACCAATTGGTACTCAAACCGGAGTACAGTACCGGAGGCCAATCGCGAGGACAGCAAAATTCCAACCCCCCGACTGCCATGCTCGCTCTCTTGTACTCCAGACCAAAGCACGAGCATCCCACCCGGGAGCTCCAAGACTCCAAGCTGCCCTTGCGCTTGGTCTCTGTCAAGCACACTGCATCTAACTTTCTCTCATTCATAACATCTATCAACTCTTTCATCTTATCTGTCATTCCTCCCCTAACATTCCACGCACTCCATCCTCTACTTCCCGCCGTGTCGGGCCGCGCGTGTAGGGTGGCGGTCCCCTACGCCGCTCTGGCACACACTTTTCGCACCAGCGGGGACGAACTGGTGCGCGTCGCCTCGGGGGCACGCCCTAGCATTATTCACTGGCACTCACATATATATTATAATATGTATATACCAAGCATATATAAAAAGCATAAAATAAAAAAAAATATTTAAAATTTAAAAAACCATCGACGTTAAAACCTAAGTTCTCTTTAAAAAGTAAAAAATATTAAAAGAAACTCAATCTTAAACTACCTAAGTATGTATTCATAATAATAAAAAAATACGACCCTTTATTTTTTACCTACTTGTACTAATTTCTTTAGACGAAGGGAGTGAGTGAGTATAAGGAACTACGTTAAAAATACTAGCAGAAACAAAGAGCCCGTCAGTTGAAGCGTGCTGGGCCCATAACCTATTGTCGAAGGTATAATATGAAACACTCTTACACAATAAACAGATTGAAAGTTTTGGCATTTAAACCATCAGTACAAAGCAGTAGGTATTGTTATAGCAGAGGGTCAATTTCTTTGTTAAAGATTACAAGGTTAAATCAAGAAGTTCTAAACTCCAATAATAACATAGTTTAGAAGTACGGAATCGCTCATAATTGGATAAGCCTCAAAGCACCACCAATATCAGGACCCGCCTTAGCGTAAGACGCAATGATCGTTTTGACTGCCTCGGTGGCGCAGTGGTAGTGTATGCGAATGCTGCAGCTGAGGTCCCGAATTCAATTCCTGGGTCGGAAAAAATATTTGTGTGATCCACTAATGTTTATTTAGGGGCTTAGGTACTGCCTATGTATATATAGTAAGTATGTATTTGGAAATATAGGTAGGTATAAGTATGCTTATCAGCCGTCTAGATCCCATAACACAAGCTTATATTAGCTTACTTTGAGCTAGACGGCGGTGTGTAGGTAAAAAAAGGTTCTGCAATATTTTTTAATTATTAATTTATTTTATTTATCGTTTATAGAACAATGAGTTACTTACAGGGATTACAAGCTATTAATTTACTTAGAATATTTAATTGACAATAACGTGAGAAGAGCCATAAGAAGTTTCAAAGTAAGTACTCGTATTACATTTCTCAAAAACAATAAATAAACCAAAAATCAAAGCCGCATTGGCTTTTCTCAATTTTGGCCATAACACATGATTCTTCTCCTGCCATATAACCAGACTATTCTCAACAATGTAATATGTGGTATATCTTTTGTATTTCTAATCAAGAGTATTATTGGTTAATATATACAAATATATATTAACCAATAAATTTCCAGCTTTACTTTCAAAATATATGGTTAAGGGTTTCGCCGGTATCTTTTCTAGATGTTCGGTCCATCTGCCAAATACTTTGGCGAATTCCGAGATACGTAACCCCATTTCAAAAATCAAGTGTTCGATTCCCTCCCATCATAGTAAAAATAAATAAATCAGAACATACAAATTGGACATTCTATGTCATTCATTAAGAACACAATGATATAACCACAACTCTCAAACAACATACCATTGATGATTATTAAAGACAATCATTGAATACAAACGCGTTATTGCGCCCCGACAAATGACAGACAGTGATTTGTTTTCCTGTATAAACACACACAAGATTTCTTTATATACAGTCTTGATATGATAATATTTTTAGCAAAGTTCACGAGATGCGCAAAGGCCCAAGCTACAAAGCTAATTGAGTGATGAGTTCTTAGTCAATCGGTAGTTGCTTTCAATATCACCACAAATAATCCCACTTCCTAATAATACTATAAACGCGAAAGTTTGTAAGTATGGATGTTTGTTACGCTTTCACGCAAAATCTACTAAATGGATTTTGATAAAACTTTTCAATAATATAGCGTACACCTCAGAATAAAACATAGGCTACTTTTACTCCCCGGAAGTAAATCCTGTGGGAAACGGGAACGGGAGAACTTCTCGGACGACAACTATTAATATAGTAAATTCTTATATTATGAAAAAATGTCAAACTAAAATTACTACAGTCCTCGACCCTTAGATTGAATATGAGAGCTTTTGGATGCAACCAGGCATTAAAGCTAAGAAAATATGATCCGCCATGTAACGCTAGTTTGTGAAAGTCCTTACTAATTAGACATCTCCCCCCTCTTAAATTCTTGTTATTTATATTTATGAATAATGCATGAAGCGTGATAGGTAGGTCACGACTAGGATTTAAAGACCTTTCTCGATGTCTGGTAAAGTTGCAAGATGAATGACTTGAAACATATTATTACTAAAAAATCACACAATTTTTATGATATATTCATGAGATGGACATTATATTCAAACTACGTATACTTATGTAAACCTACTACAGCATATTCTACTTACCTCTCGAGTAGAGGTAACTACTCGTAGATACAACATGCATCTTCGGAACCATCGTTCCACCATTAACTAAAAAAGAATATCCTCACACTTCAGAGAAGAAACAAAACGAATAAATATTTCCCAAACAAATTGAAGTTTATTTAGTAAAATTTTTAAACAAAAGTCAAAAAAGAAGAGAATTTAACTTCATGACGTTCGGTGAGTCTAAAATTACTTATTTATTATTGCCATTCAGGAATTTAAAAATGTCACAATTTTAAAACGTCCATTGTTTGTTGTAAGACTGTAATTATTGTAAAGAAACTAATTAAGAAAGAATTGTTTCTGTGAGAAAGCTATTTATTATTATAGTGTGGTACACGAAAAATAATATAGTCCTTCTCTTTGGTAGTACTTTTTATGACTAATCAAAATTAACTCATGGCGTCAAACGATTTTGAAAATAGAATCAGTAATAGAGAGTTCAATAATACAGTTCCATATACGTACTAGGTATATACGCGTATTATTTATTATTTATACTTACGTATTACTTACATACGTAAAGTCAGAGAACATTATCACAGAGCAAAGAATGATACTCGGTCTCGCTCGCGCCCGAGGCCCTTCCTAACATTGATAGCTTGCCTTGTAGATATTATAATCATTTTTTTAATACAATATCATTGACGTATGCCTATGTTTTAAGTCATGATGATACGGTCATAACCATAATTAAGGAATTAACTGTATGATAGCTACTAACAAGGTCAATGTATGACAGCAAGATTTGAATTTAGAAAAATAAAGACTGGGTATATAGACTATGGGATTGACATATTATAAAATGTTAGATACGATAAGAACCTATGCAATTTGTATGCAGTGAAATGCGATTTTCTTTCTTGCCGCGTAAAATCCACTGAAACCAAGGAAGGATCATGAATTCAGATTTGGCTAAAAGGTTATAGTAACCAGGCCATAAAATAATTTAAAAATCCTAGGTAGTTTAGTCCTTTACATGTTTGAAGCTTAATAACAGATTTTATTAAAGTCAACCATTAATGCAACATACGAATGAGTCTAATTAATATGTGATCTATTGGCATCGATTGTTCAAAATAGTTATCCAGAGATAGCAAAATCTGATTTATTGCTACATATCACTGGATTGTTGCTAACTTGGATAAGGTATCGACAAAAACGCGACTGCATAATGAAAGAATTTATACTCTTAAATGACGATTAAAATATTATGAAGAATTTCAACTTGATTCGATACGGTTCGGGTAGTTCAGTAGCTAGAATATTGCCCTGGTTAGGCAAAGGTCACGGGTTCAATCCCCGTCTCGAATCGAATTGTCTTTATTCATTTTATTAAATATTTATGAAAGTATGTACCGGTCTATGGGATGCTTACACATCATATACCTATGTACGAGTACCTAAGTAGGTCTGGAGCTTGATGGATGCGGGCGACACGGTGTGGCTAAGTTTGAGGGAGTCCTTTACCCAATATTAGTCATTAAGAAAGAAGTCTTACTTTTACATAGATCACCAAGTCTCAAGTGAGTCCTTTTTTTACCGCTGAGGTGGCAGATAAGCATACAGTCCATCTGATCTAAAGCGTTCACCGTAGTGCAACACCAAAAGAGCTGCTCTTGCGCTGCCGACTCTATTAAAACTTTCTTAGACCGCTTTTGAAGAAGCCCATACTGTGGACGTTCACAATCCATATCTACACAAAAGAATCATTCATCAAAAAGTGTGAGGTACTGTGGTATTCGTCTCCATATTATGTATGGAGGACGCATGTCACGGTATGGGGCCAAGCGTGCTGGCTGGTCGCAGCGATAGCCATAAGGCAAATAAACAATTATTGTTTTAAAATAAAGAACGGAAAATAAAAGAGGATAAACCGATGTCACTTCTTAGAAGATTGGATGGCTGAGCTCCGTGGCGATGACTTCGCTGCTGATCGCCATCAGTAAAAATCCAGGTTAGATACTGCATTGAATATGCAGTTGCGTTGGTGAACCGTATATTAAATTTCCTTGTAACAAAATATCTCGCAATAAACCCTAATAAACATTTTCGTTCTGTTCAGTGCTATTTGTATGTATTTGAAATACCAGTGTATCCCACGTCCCTAGCTCAGGAGTAGGCGTGGACTAGCAGTGTTTCCAGTACCGGACAGTTGCAAGCCCACACATCGTACTCCTGTTACTGTTGACTCCGGAAGGGCGTCACAGTACAAAGATATTCAAATTAAAGTTAAGATATCTATGATAAGGAGGATAAACACCCTGTCTATGGCTCCTCAACAGTATTCTCCTTATCAAGAAAACCCTAAACCAATGAAGGCTGCATTGGAGGACGGTGGTTATCTAGGTATAAAGATTATGTGCTGTATAATCGAATTAAATAAATTAATTGAGAGGCTCTACGGTTTCTGTCCTAGTCAAAGATCTTGCAAAAATGCAAGTCGATCAATACATCTCTTACGACCTTGGACTGTGTCCATGTGATTCCAATGGGTATCTAGAACCAAAATAAATAAATAGGTCAGGTCAGTCTTATGAATTGATTATTGATTGAAGTGAACTGTATCGGTCAAATGAAATGAATAAAAATAACTTTTAGGTTTTTTTATTGTATTATAATTTAATTGTATCAACGAAATCTCCAAATACGCCAATACGAATAAATATTCCAAAGAATATACCTAGTAATATTATTTTAAGAAATGACCTCTTTAACTTTGCCAAACTAGTAATATTATATACTATGTGAACCTCACGCCTTCGTCCGCGACGGCCGTAACCTACTTCGAACTCCCGTCGCACCTATTTAATTCCTTTGCTTATGAATTCTAAAATAAATACTAAAATAAAATTTGCTCGATTTGCCGACATTTATGATTGCTGTTCTGCTCCCCAGTGTAGTAGCGTAATGATATATCGCCTATAGTGATTCTCGATAAATGGGCTATCTAAAACAAAAATATTTTTTCTAATCCGACCAGTAATTCCTGAGATTAGCGCGTTGAACCAAACAAACAAACAAACTCTTCAGCTTTATAATATTAAGTAAAGTATAGAAGATCACTAGTTGCAAATATTTTATATCTGCTATTATGTTTTATCTCTTCGGTTTTTGAATAATTAAAATACTTTTCAACCCTACCTAAATTTTGAACATGTTTTATTTATATCAAAATAATGTGCGTCATATTCGAAGAGCAGTATTATGCTCAAATTTAAACCTCTCATCTCCTTGAGTCATCGGCTTAAATCGTCCACTCTTAAATCGTAATCTGATATCCTGAATTCATGGCAGTTATCAATCTCAGCCACAGATAGCTTCAGTTTAGCAGATAAGTTACGAGAGTTTTGAAGTACTGTGCACTTTTAAAATTTTATACAACGTGAATTTTGAAAAAAAGATTGAAGCGCTCGTGGCCCCGCGGTCTCAGTGTTCTGTAAACGATCACTGAGTTACGCAACTTTCACTATGGCTGGTCCTCGGATGGGTGACCACTTTGTGGCATTTACATTTGCGAGCGTTTCCGTGCTTCGGAAGGCACGTTAAGCCGTCGGTCCCGGTTGCCAGTAAAATGGCAGTCGTTAAGCCTGGTTGAAGAACTTATGGGCGGCTTGAAAAAATTCAACAGCAGGTACCCACAACCTGCGTCTGTACATTTCAACACGGCAATGGGCTCACCACCTATTACGTGGTACAGGAATCCACACGGTGAAAAGTGGGCATATAATATGCCTCTGCCACCCCTTCGGGGATAAGGCGTGATGGATATATAATATTGTATATTTCAAAAAATTCCATTTATTAAAATGAGGACAACCTGAATATAATCTACGATTATGTAAGTAGATAGATATCCTATTTTTCTTAGCTACGCACACGTGGTGAAGTTTTCCCGTTCCCGTGTCTCACTGGAACTTGTTCCCGGGATAAAAAGTATGTGTTATTCTGATGTGTAAGCTATATTATTGTATATTATTATACTATAACTATATTATTAATCCATTCAATAGATTTTGCGTGAAAGAGTAACAAACATCCATTAATACTTACAAACTTTCGCGTTTTTAATATGAGTAGGATACATCTTACTACAACAGATGGTACGCATTCCAGAGATAAGCTAACATATTTTGATCATCACAGATTATATCTATACTTGATTTTCTTGACTCCCAGTTACTACCTACTGGAAATTTACCATTTCATCCACTTGCCCTTGTCCCAATTTTTTTGGGGTCGGCGCAGTAAATATATTTTTGTGTATTTTTCATTCATTCCTTTCATCGTCTATTTATTTACTCCTTTCATATTCATATCACTCCTTATGTATCCATCCATCTTTTCTTTGACCTTACTCTAAAAATTTACTAGGTAAATATCAGAAATACCCAAATCATGAGGGAACTCGAACACAGTGGAACACAAAATCGAGCATGGAATTATATAAAATACCTATTAATAAGTTTATTGGCATATATAATATGATTTAACATAAATCTTAGTTAAAAAAACAATTAAAACTATACCTAAATAAAAAAAAAACTACCTAACCTATTTATTAAAATTTAGACTGGGTCCCCTCGGTAGGGTACCCATGATGCAGGCAGCATTCCCACGCTGAATAGCTATGGAAAGCCTTTGCGCGAGAAAACTACCTGCACGAGGATCGCCAGTTTCTTCCCTCAGACGCTTACTTAAAGCCGTAAAAAGACCATGTGCGCCGCGACCCCATGGACCTAGTGTCTCGACACCAAATGGAATGAATTCATATTGGGTACCGCGACAACTGTACTTGCCAACCTTCAGCCGCTCGCGAAGATTTGCCGCAGCGCTTGCTTTTTTGCTAGTAGCCGGGAGATAGGACGTTGCAAGAGTATCAGTGCAAGTGGCATCCCATACTAGTGCACGTCCCATTCTCCAGGGTACTAAAGACATCCCGTCGGGCCGCTTACCATCATCTCGTATAATTTGCGGTTCTAAGACCGCGGGGACATTTATACTGACAAGGGCTCGTCTCAGGAAATACCTATATACCTATTTGTATATGATCCTTATTCAATTATGGTTCAAATAGATAAAACAGGATCCTGATGAAGGCTTCTGGATAAAGTCAAAACAATTGTCAATCGACATCGACAACACGTTAGTGTTTTACGCAAAGTCCCGTTATTGTTTTAATTAAATAAAATAGGCTTTAAAAATACTTTTGATTACTTAATGCGGTGCATTAAACTTCATCAATATCAAGAAAAAAGCAAGTTATATACTTAGCATTAGCACACCCACACGCCGTGTGTAGTAGAAAAAACATTGATGTCACAATGCGAGCTCTCACTTGACCGAAGCCCGAACCGAACCAAACCATGTCAGGTTCAGTACGGCGCCAACTGCCAAAGAGTATTCACGTCGGTCGGTATAACACTAGCCGTTATCGATATAAACTTTTAAACTAAGAACACGGAAAAGTTAACGGAAATCGTCGCGAATAGTGATAAGTGAATTGAAAATAGTTCGAAATATAATTAAAAAAAATCAGAAGTAATACAGGAAATAAATTGTTGAAATATATAATAGTGAAAAGATAAATCGGTGATAAAATAAATCGATAATCACGTGTAGTGGTCAGGTTATACTTCGTGTTGGGATGCACCTTGGATTCTGTGCGTCGAATGTGTTATTAAATCAAGTTTCGATTTGATCAAGGTGAGTACCTAATGCAACTTTTTGGCGGTCAATGACTTGAACTTTTTCAGGCGACGCCACCAGTATTGGAATCAGTTTCAATCTCGATTATAATTGACTAGTATTCAATTATTCAATTGTGTTCCATATATCAGTTGTTTAATTATTAACTGAGCCTGACCACGTAAGGAGATGACTCATAAACGGAAAAGTCAAAAGTACTCGGATACCCAGACGTGCATGTATGAAGCGATTAATGAATCTATAGGAAGCGAGAGAAAATAAGCATGGATCGTGATGCCTGGCTACCCCGTCAGGGACACAGCGTGAAGATAGTTAGTTAGTTAATTATTAACCGTCTCTTGATGGAATTATAACAAATTTTACCTAATTAGGCCCGTTTAAATTAAGTTCTTTAAAGTCTCATCGCTGATTTCTGTTGTTATTTTACTATATTACATATTATGTTTGCAAGTATAAGTTCGCAAGTATAATTTTTTTTTTTATATATGTATCGTGTAACAAATTTAAAGGTTTCAATACCTTTTAGGTAATTCCTCGACTGAAAATTTGACACCGATAGTTACAACGAAAGTAACAAAATAAATTATAATTGGTTACGTGCATGATAAAAATCTCACTATTTTTTTTTGCGGATACATAACATTGCCTAAGGTTATCGGAATAAATAATTATTATAATAACATTATTTTCATTTTAATAATAAATTATTCGTATCTGCTATAAATTCGGTTTATTATCTATTGTGATTGTGCATTGTGATTGTCATAAAATATACAAAAAATTCACTAGGTATGTAAAGAAAGAAAATTTACAATGACACGTTCGTGAAAACCCAGGGAGGGAGTCCATTCCACAATCTGAACGTACTCGGAATAAAGTCCCATGGGACCTAACCGTATCCGTGCGCTTCGGACGCAAAGTGTGAGCGTGAATACCCTGTCTGTGGCGAGCGGTGCGATGATAGAAGGTAGCCGTGGGCATCATGTCAAAAGACTGCTCAGAGCATAGACATAATTGTGGCTTGTACCTATCTATGCCTACAACCATTTGCTTGACATCAGACGAAAATGGAGCTGAAATTATTGACCACAAACGCACTTATTTCCCTAGTTCCCTCATTCTTATTAGCAGAAACCGAACAAGGTAGCCGTGGGCATCATGTCAAACAACTCCTCAGAGCACAGAGCATAGACATAATTGTGGCTTGTACCTATCTATGCCTACAACCATTTGCTTGACATCAGACGAAAATGGAGCTGAAATTATTGACCACAAACGCACTTATTTCCCTAGTTCCCTCATTCTTATTAGCAGAAACCGAACAAGGTAGCCGTGGGCATCATGTCAAACAACTCCTCAGAGCACAGAGCATAGACATAATTGTGGCTTGTACCTATCTATGCCTACAACCATTTGCTTGACATCAGACGAAAATGGAGCTGAAATTATTGACCACAAACGCACTTATTTCCCTAGTTCCCTCATTCTTATTAGCAGAAACCGAACAAGGTAGCCGTGGCCATCATGTCAAACAACTCCTCAGAGCACAGAGCATAGACATAATTGTGGCTTGTACCTATCTATGCCTACAACCATTTGCTTGACATCAGACGAAAATGGAGCTGAAATTATTGACCACAAACGCACTTATTTCCCTAGTTCCCTCATTCTTATTAGCAGAAACCGAACAAGGTAGCCGTGGGCATCATGTCAAACAACTCCTCAGAGCACAGAGCATAGACATAATTGTGGCTTGTACCTATCTATGCCTACAACCATTTGCTTGACATCAGACGAAAATGGAGCTGAAATTATTGACCACAAACGCACTTATTTCCCTAGTTCCCTCATTCTTATTAGCAGAAACCGAACAAGGTAGCCGTGGGCATCATGTCAAACAACTCCTCAGAGCACAGAGCATAGACATAATTGTGGCTTGTACCTATCTATGCCTACAACCATTTGCTTGACATCAGACAAAAATGGAGCTGAAATTATTGACCACAAACGCACTTATTTCCCTAGTTCCCTCATTCTTATTAGCAGAAACCGAACAAGGTCAAACAGGAAATAATAATATTCTTAACCTATATAAGTGCACAATTAATTGTATATTGCATGAGTCACATGCGTCGCCGCTGCGTGATAACTGTAAATATTTTAATTACTGATGTCATTCTAATCGGTCAGTGTTATTGTTACCTTTGCTACTCAAGAATAGTTTCTGACTAGGGGCCGTATTCCAGAACGTTTCTCAATACTCAATCAACGCTCGAGAGTAGTATTTATAAGGCAAAAACTCTACCGGCCTCCGTGACCGGGAGCCTGAGGACGGCGGGTGGGATCCTCGCCGTTCTTACAGAAGCAGGCCATGGAAAGTGGCGCAGCGTGAGGGTTCGAGCGCACGCACGCCCTTCGCCCTCTCAATAGTGGTATAACACCCACACCCCCCAAAGAAGCGAGATAACACTCGAACCCCCCAAATAGGCAGGAGAACACCCGAACCCCCTGAACGAACCTGCGGTAGCGGACAAAGTCAGGAGCCCTGGAGCTATCCTTCCGTGGGCTCACCCTGAACTCCTGGCTATAGACAGATGAAGGGAAAAGTGTGGTTTTAGTCGGTAGGAGTCCGGCATAGCATCCATGAGGATTTCCATGCAAAAAAAAAGTACAAGCGTTGATTGAGTATTGAGAAACGTTCTGGAATACGGACCTAAGAAGTATTCGCCCTGATCTAGATGACTATGAAATATACGTATTGTGCAGCATAAACCGTCATTTTAGGGTTCCGTACCTCAAAAGAAAAAAAACCGAACCTTTATAAGATCACTTTCTATTCCGTCTGTCTGTGTCATCATCGATTGTTTTGACTGCCTCTGTGGCGCTGTGGGAGTGTATCCGACTGCTACTGACTAAAGACTTCCATCTGTCCCGGGTGAGCCCTCGGAAGGATAGCCCCAGGGCTTCAATCGGCTAAAATGAATGAATAAATGGTTTACACTGTTGATTGATGGCACTAGGTGGAACTTGCTACACATCATGAACTAAAACACTTGTACTGTTCCATAAAAAGTTGTTAACTTATCATATTGTACTCAATGACATCCGAAATACATACAATATGTGCTAACCTTTGAAAATGCCGAAAATGGCGAAACCGGTCAGGTTTAAGTAATAAATAAGTGGAACAGTACAAGTGTTTTAGTTCAAGATGTGAATGAATAAATGATTTTATACAAATTGTGTTTACACTGAGATTTACCAAATCGTGATCTGCCACTTACGAATGTCAAAATTCACATTGGGACACATTTGACATTATCACAATTTTAAATCTTCGTGTTGTAAAATTGCGAAATTCTGATTGTGTATGAAAGTTAAGTGGTTGCTAAATCTGCTGTTTTGATAGCCAGCTAGATACTGGACATTTACTCCAAGTCCATTCTGCAAAGGTGTAAGCAGAGGCATACTTTACCCCTATACTTTGCTAGTTATTTTTGATTTCACGTAAATAGGTTGTGAGCCGCAATGTTATGGTTACCTTTATTTGCCAGTATTAAATCGATCATATATATAAGACCTCCAAGTTGGCTTATAGTATACTAGCTAACCCCCGCATCTTCACCCGTGCCATATTTCGAACCCCGTCGTAAGTATTTAATCCCGTCGCTTATTACTTTTACAAAAATGTATGAAAATTTGCCCGATTTGTGGACATTTATAATTACTGCTCCGCTCTCCTGGGTAGTAGTGTAATTATATATAGCCTATAGGCTTCCTCGAGAAATGGGCTATAAAACATAAAAATAATTTTTCAATACGGTACAATAGTTCATGAAATTCAACGTTCGTTCGCGTTCAACTAAACAAACCAACAAACTCTTCAGCTTTTTAATATTAGTATAGATATACATTTTTATTATATAATTATATAATAAGAATTAATATCAATTATATATCGTGAGCAGATTGCTCAAAAACGGAAAGGTCAAAAGTACTCGGAAACCCGTCTGGGTATCCGAGTACTTTTGACCTTGTATACCCAGTGCGTGTATGAAGCGATTGATGAATCTTGAAGAAGCGAAAGAAGTATGCATGGATCGCGAAGCCTGGCGATCTGCCCTCTCTGACCACCCCGTCAGGGATACAGCGTTAGTTATATAATTATATCTATAATATTAATCCATAGCTTCTTTCTAACGCGAAATTATGACAAACAAACACATTTATAATGTATTAGTATTACTTATTACGCTACTTTTCCTACCTACCTACCGCTTTCATTAGTCGGTAGTAAGCTTTTGTTAAATAGACATCTAAATATATATATACCTTACCGGTTGATTTTGATGGGGAGGAATTCTTCGACACCTAGTCGGGGCATCATTGTCAGTCTTGTAATAATTCCCACCACCCGCCCCCTTCTTTTTGTATTGTTTTCAGTAAATATGTTAAAATTTTAATTTGTTCTAAACCATGTAATTATTTAAATATTCGGAAGCTATATTTACTTACCTTAAAATCTTGTTAATGAACATTTAATCATCTAATTAAGGTATTTTATTCCATATTTATGGTAAATTATTCGGTGTTATATCCCTAACCACGTTTAATCGTGAATATTACCATTATAAGCCTTTTATAGGGAGTTTATTCGATATTGCAAAGTGCAGTAGTAAAAATATCTGATATAGCGGCATTTGCAATGCGGTAACTTTTTAGTTGAACTCTGTTGACCCCTACAAAACTACATCAGCGCTAAAGTTCAAGCACGCTATTTTAAGGAAACCGTTCAGGAGTTCCAGAAACGAATTAAAATTATGGTATTAAAGACTATTTAATAGGTACCTGGTAGGTAGGTACCTACTATACTGCTAAATATGTGTGAGTAATTATAGTAACCGTTTACGGTTTCACACACACACGGGTAAACACATATTTATATTAAAAAAGGTGCTCTATTTTTTATAAGAAAGATTTCGAATTCGGTATCAATAATAGAATTGGTTAATTTTATCAATTTGAAATTATAGCGATATTAATTTCACTATTTTTTACCTATCAATTTTTAAAAAACTAATATCACTATTTTTTCTCTAATACAACAGACAATTTGAAAGAATAGTGATAATAGTATTTAAAAACTTTTTAAAATTAATATCGCTATTTTACAATTTATTAATTTTATCGATTCTATTATTGATGCCGAACAAAGAATTAGTCTAGCTATTCAAAGGGGGAACGCTGCCAGTATCTTCGGAACCTTGTCTAAAGGGACCTCTTTTAATAATATATTTTAGTTATGTATCATATTTTTAAGTTATATTTAATGTTAATATTAAGTTAAGTTAAGTTCTTATGTATAGATCATAGACAAATTTCAACATATACATATATGCACAATATCAATATTTCTTTTCGAAAAATGCCTTTGTAACATTTACAGATTAATCAGAAATCACGATTTAATAGGTACTAACAACCCTACTTATACTTTTATCGCGGTTTGAGCTCCAGTCTTGAATTAAAATTTCAATCTTACATCATTTCAACCTTTTTTCTATGTATGTTAAGGTCAATTTGGAATGTGATGCTTCTGATTACCATTTCGGACACGAATTACCACCTAACCTTCATAAATTACCTTTTGTGAATTACCAATGTACCTTCAATATATCATTCAATACTAGCTGTACCACACACGGCTTCGCCTCTAACGGGCTTTGCACCCTAGCAACAGAGAGCCGAGTCTGAAATTACAATCATGTCGAAATAGAATCGAAATCGTCGCCTAATAGAAAGCCAAATGTACAATTTTGTCAGTTTTTCTTAGTCTACTATTACACTTGTACTCCGATAGAGTTCTATCGTTTCGCCGATAGAATTCTACTAACGTACCGCGCCAGTGGCCGCTAGTGAGTTGCATTTTTAATAGTCTACTAACATTTTGACAGCTAAAACAGCGATTCTCGTTCTATTCTACGGCTTGTCAATAGTAGACTCTGACCCCTATTTAATCCATATACATGCCCATATTTACATTATTGCATGATATTTTCGACTTTATACGTTGACATTTATTATTACTACTCCGCTCCCCAGGGTAGTAACATAATGACATATAATATAGCTTAATGTAACTTCTGAATATTCAAGTTTTCTACAAGTGATAGAATTTAGAAAAGCGAATTACTAGTTCCAGAGTTTATCGATTTTAAATGAACTAAATATTTTCTCTGAATTATATTCGTATAGCGTACAATACCCCTTTCAAAAATGTTTTAAAACGATAAAAAATAATGCTGTATTTATATATTTTAATTTAAAAAATATGTTTTAAGGAGCAAGGTAATTATTAAACTTTGATAAAAGATACTCTTCGAGGTGACGAAATATTATGACTACTGCTCCGCTCTCCAGGATAGTAGCGTGATATGTAGCCTTCCTAGATAAATGGGCTATCAAACACACAAAGGATTTTTCAAATCAGACCAGTAGTTCCTGAGATTAGCGCGTTCAAGCAAACTAACAAACTCTTTATCATAAATGTCGACAAATCGGGCATATTTTATTCTTTATTGTAAAATTTATAAACGAAGGGAATAAATAGGAGCGATCGGAGTTCGAAGTAATGTTACGGGTGATACCTTGGGGGTCACCTAGTGTATTATATTCCCACCATGCCATGTGACAAGTTTAAACTATCACAGTGAAACAAAAAATCACCCCCATAAGAAAAATAAACCTTATCGATAATTAGATCTCATAAAACCTTGTTAAAAAATTGATAAATCACTTTTTTGAGTGATTGTACTCCATATTATTTTTAATAAAGTGGAAAAAGACAATTCGATTCGAGACGGGGATTGAACCCGCGACTTTTGCCTAACAAGGGCAATTTTCTAGCCACCCGAACTACCCGAACCGTATCGAATCAAGTTGAAATTGTCCACCATATTTTAACCGTCATTTTAAGAGTATTAAAATGACGGTTAAAATGAGATATTTAGCAAAATAATTGCTTTAAAAACTTATCCACGATTGTCCTCCATTCAACAGACCCTCTATAGTCAACATTTGGTCAGTAACTAATCCACACCATACGTTGTCCTTGATAGAAGACCTTTGTAGTCTCTAGAGGGTTAGGAATAAGGGTCCAGATACAAGAATGTAAGCTACGGGCGCTACACTCAAGGTTAAAAATCCGGTTGGTTGACAATTTTATACCAGACAGGTGCAAAGTGGCCCATTCATGTCCTGTTTGAATAAATGTATAAGTAAATAAATAATATTTCCGGGGGAGCTGCTTAACCAAGTAATATACCAAGTAATATACAATACTACCAAAGATCACTTAAAACTGATGATTTTTACACCTCACGCGTCTTAAGGCGCCATCTACTGGTACTTAAAAGTCGCGGCGGTATCGTGTCCCGCTTAAGCTTTTTTCCATTTGAAATTTACACGATGCATAAGCCGAGATCTTGCAATTTTTTTTACTGGAGTATACCATTATACCTGCATTGCATGTATGATTACCAAATTATTTTTGTATTTATTTATATTAAGTTGTACTAATTGATTAGTAAACCATTAATTACACACGTAGGTATAATCAACTTTTCACTTAATGTCAAATTAAATACGTGCCTTTTGACAAGTTACCTACTTACTACTTACCTATCAATGTCCATGCAATGGGTACAGGTGTTTAAAATAATTTTCACTGAGTTAGCGGGGCTAGAAGGCTTCAAGTTCTTGGCAATCGTACGCACTGCCATGCGCTCGTAGCTCCTTTTATCCCGTATTTTGTTCTTGCCTGCCTCGGTGGCGCAGTGGTAGTGTATGCGAGTGCCGCGACTGAGGTCCCGGTTTCGATTCCCGGCTCGGAAAAAATATTTGTGTGATCCAGAAATGTTTGTTTCGGAGTTTGGGTGTTTCGTATGTGTAATATGTATGTACGAGGATAAATCCAAAAGTTCGTAACCTGACCATGAAAATCAAAGAAACGTGGGTGTAAATTATTTTTTATTTTTCTACATAGTCACCATCTAGTTCAATGCACTCCTTTCATCTAAACTGCAACTTATTTATACCTTCAAAAAAATAAAGATTCCGGAAGGTCGTCAAAATAACCATTTACTGCATCTATGACCTCTTATTTAGTTGAAAATTTCGAACCACCTAAATGTTTCTTTAAATTCGGAAATAAATGATAATCCGAGGGGGCTAAATCCGGCGAATTAGGTGGGTGGGGCAATAATTCGTAACCACTATTATAGATCTCAGCCATTGATTCGGCAGAAGTGTGAACCCGCGCGTTGTCTTGATGGAACAAAACTTACTTACGCAACATACCCGGCCGTTTTTCTTTGATTTCTTCGCGAAGCCGTCGTAAAAGGTTAGAATAATAACTTGAATTTATAGTTTGGCCTTTTGGTAAATAATCCACAAAAATGATTCCCTTCGCATCCCAGAATATCGAAGCCATGACTTTGTTACTCGACAAAACGACCCTAGCTTTCTTCGGAGTGGGTGAGCCGGATCTTTTCCATTGTTTCGATTGTTGCTTGGATTCGGGAGTATGGTGGTGAACCCAGCTTCCATCCTTAGTAACAAACCAGGATAAAAATTCCTCGAGATCTGCCTCAAAAAGATCTAAACAGGCACGCGAAATTGTGAAGCGGACGCGTTTTTGTTCGATTGAAAGCAACCTAGGCACCCAACGAGCAGAAACCTTATGGAACCCCAGTTCTTGAGTTGTGATGTTTTGAACCCGACCAAAACCGATGCCTGTGATCTCAGCTATCTTATTAATGGTCAATCTTCGGTCACTTAGTATAAGATCACATATTTTATCGATGTTTTCCTTGGTTAGGAGTCCAAAACTACCAGGACTTTAATTGGTCGTGCTAATTAGTGTCTAGCACATAAGACTTTTTAGCCTTTTTGTTACCACCTCACTAAAAAGGCAACGGGTTCAAAATTTCTTCCAAATTTAACATCTAAAATAGACACATTTAAATTTATTTGGCCCTTTAGACCCACCCCAGTTCCGTGCTTCGGAAGGCACGTTAAGCCGTTGGTCCCGGTTGCCAATAAAATGGCAGTCATTAAGCCAAGTTGAATGCCTTAAGGGCGGCTTAAAAAAATTTTACAGCAGGTCAACACAGCCTGCGCCTGTCCATTTCAACACGGCAATGGGCTCACCACCTGTTACGTGGGACAAAAATGCATACGGTGAAATGTGGGCGTTCAATATGCCTCTGCCTACCCCTTCGGGGATAAAGGCGTGACAATATGTATGTATGTATGTATGTTTTTCTTGGTGGTAGACGTTAAAGGCTTTCCACACCTAGGATCATCTTCAACGCTCTCCCGACCTCGCTTAAACTCAGGTACCCATTTTTTTACACCGGAATAGGATGGAGCAGATTCTCCTAATGTGCTTACCATATCTTCATGAATATGTGTGGTTTTTTATGTAGGTACTTAATCACTGCGCGATGTTCGATTTTGTTCATTCTTGAAAATCTTTTCCGATACTCTTAAACAAATTTCCACAAAAAAAATTTCGCGCGCACTAATTGAACCAAATTTTGCTCACTTGCTACTAAATAACCAAAGTACAGATAGACGGTAGATTTAAAAAAAAATGCATTGCTTTATCTATGTTAGGCCACGAACTTTTAATAATAATAATTATCATTTATTCCAGGTAAAACCCATATTTTTCATTCAATTATACATTTACAATACATAACCACATCATACAAACAACCCAAAAAACATGTTTACTTTTACACCCCTTATAAATACACACGTACACACCGCCACGCCTACACCCCCGAAGGGGCAGGCAGAGACATACATTTACAAAATAAAATTATAATTCAATACAATATACAAATCAGAGTCCATTAACTAAATAAATTAGAATAAAATTAATATTCATGGATATAATTATAAAAACGCACAAAAAAAAAACATTATAGGTAGGTACAAATTTAAATACAAAATAATTTCATTTAACGTTCATCTCATGGTGCACACCCACCCATAGAATTTTGCGAACAACGGATACGACCCCAAAACGATGCGACCTAATGATGGCAAAAAAAATCAGGAATTCTAGCGGCAGCAAACATGCCAGACGCTGAGCAATAACGAGGTAACCGTTACAACGCACGAAAAGCATTATTATACTGAACTCGCAGCGCGGTTTTCGCCTTTTTAGTGAAATTAGTCCATAACTGACAGGTATAAAAACTTTGGCAATAAGCTCTAAACAATGTTACTTTTACCTCATCATTACACTTTGCAAATCTACGGGCTGGCATGTTGCCTTTGACGGCCAGAGACCTGCGTTCGCGTTCAATGTCGTCATCGTCCTGAAGATTATCCGTGAGCATATGACCTAAGTACTTGAAACTCCGTAATCTCTCCACCTGGGTTCCATCCAACGAAACCTGCGGGACCACACCTGGACCGCCCTATGATTTAAAAATTAAATCTTTTGCATCCACCCTCGTATTTAGAAATATATAAGTATGTTTATCAGTTCTCTAAATCCCATAACACAAGCTTACATTACCTTACTTTGGGCTAGACGACGGTGTGTAAAAAAATGGTATTAATTAAATTAAATAATTAAGTAATTCAATTAAAAAATGACAATGGTAGTCAGATGGGTGATCGCCTTGTGGTATTTCAATTTACGAGCGTTTTCGTGCTTCGGAAGCCATTTTGGTTTTATTTTCCTATTTACCCAGAATCTACAAAGATTTCAGTTTCAGGCTCGGCATCGCGACGCCTATAACGAAATTGAGTTTCTAACTGGCTTAAAATAAAAAGAAACACATTTGCTTCCGAAAATGTGTAATATAAAAATAATTAGCACTTACCTACCTACGTATATATATTAATTAATATATTTTAAAATACCAAAATAAACATTGTTACGGTACGTAACTTTCAAAGTCATGATCGTGTGACGTTTAGATATACTTTCACAATCACAATTTATAAACAATACGAACATAAATACGCATTATATTTTGTATTTAACAAAACGAAATAAAAGAACATAATAATTGTCTTTTTTTTCCTAATTTGATATTTTTTACACAGCGCCATCTAGCCCAAAGTAAGCTAATATAAACATACTATATATTCCTGAATACATACATACCTATGTACATTTGAAAAATACATATTTATAAAACACCTATTGTTGAGACTATGATCAATAATAATAATAATAATATAATAATAATAATATATATTATCGTGGCTCCGCGGTCTCAGTGTTCTGTAAACGATCACTGAGTTACGCAACTTTCACTATGGCTGGTACTCGGATGGGTGACCACTTTGTGGCATTTAAATTTGCGAGCGTTTCCGTGCTTCGGAAGGCACGTTAAGCCGTTGATCCCGGTTGCCAGTAAAATAGCAGTCGTTAAGCCTGGTTGAAGGCCTTATGGGCGGCTTAAAAATTTCAACAGCAGGTAGCCACAACCTGCGTCTGTCTATTTTAACACGGTAATGGGCTCACCACCTATTACGTGGGACAGGAATCCACACGGTGAAAAGTGGGCATATAATATGCCTCTGCCACCCCTTCGGGGATAAGGCGTGATGGATATTTATTTATTTTATTTATTATTATTTGCAAGAAAGGAATATTACAGTGATAGATCTTCAAGTAACAGATTCATTACAACTTAGTACAAACAACAATGGTGCTATATGTTACAGGTAAGCAATTATAATGTATGTATGAAATGAACCCTGTCTCTTAAACTAGGCTAGGCCTGTATCTTAAGGAACAGTTTTCGGCTACAATCTTTTCTAACAAAATTATTATATAGCTAGTGACGCCGCGTTGATCCACTCGTGGTAATCTGCGATTGGTAATAATTGAATTTATAACAATTTTCTTTGTTGTGTGTGTGTGTGTGTGTGTGTGCGTGTGCGCTTGCATGATCAAGAAGTCAACATGACCACACAGGAAATTTTGAAGATAAGCAATCTAAGGTATTCTTTTCACAATTTTTGTTATTTCCGTCGTATTTCATTTTTAATCAAAATTATACATTTTAAAGCGGTTCGCAAACGTCTACAGTGGAATAAAATCAGGTAGCGCAATTCACAAATCTCGGATCCAAATCCTCTACTGCGCAAATGTCATCGATATTCGAGTTCTATGAACATCGATGACATTTGTGCGGTAGAGTATTTAGATCCGAGATATGTGAATTGCGCTTAAGCACTTTTGCGTAAATAATACTCGTAAAAGTTAACAGAGCTACTGTCTTTACATTATGTGACTTATATTTTAAAATCTTGACACTGAATTAACGCCGAACGGGTCTGCGTTAAAATTTATAACGCAGACCCACGAGAAAGTTATTAATACATTCTTAGCCCGTAATGGCGATATTAGAATTAATTCAAATTCATGATTGTGAAGAATAAAACCTCTTAATTATCTACAAACCTACACAAGATGATTCACGGAGCCTCCAGCTAAGCAATTATTGTTGGAATGACTTTTATTTGATCAATAACATTATAACTATTAATAAAGTACAATATATGACTTAATGTACAAAAAAAAAATATTTTTTTAACCTTTCGCGGTATACCTACAAAAAACAAAACAGTTACACCATGCATACTCTCGACCCTCACCGCCAGTCCAGCCGCTGCATCCCGTTCAAAACGTCGTTGTATGTAAGTAAATATTAAATAGCATGAAGCCCCAAATATTGTATAAAGTAAAAATTACCCAATTTGAATTACGGCAGTCTGCTTATAGTTTTAGAAACGGGTCGAGTATGAAGTATCTTGGGTTGGTACTCGACAGTCGATGGGGCTTCGTCGAGCACTTCCGGCGTCTTTCGCCTACATTGCTTTCGTACGCCGGAAGGCTGGCGAGGCTGCTCCCCAATCGGGAGGGGACCGAACAGTGCGTGTCGCCGCCTCTACGACGGTGTGGTGCGCTCGATGGCGCTCTACTGCGCGCCCATCTGGTCAGACGCCCTCTGCGCCAGAGGGCGGCGCGGGCGTACTGCACCGTGTCCAATGAGGCGGCATGCCTAATCGCAGGGAGTCTCCCCTGGGATCTCGAGGCTGGACTCCTGAAGAAGGTTTATGAAGAGTGGAAGCTGGTGCGAAGAAACGGTGGACGGCCGCTTCCGGACGGGATCGACCGCTGGAGACAGTTGGCTCGCGACGATCTCTTCCGGAAGTGGGCCGATAGGTTGGTAAGCCCCTCGGTTAGCCCCCGGCTCGTGGTGGCTGTCCAGCCCGTCCTACGTGCTTAGGTGGAGAGGGCACACGGAGCGCCGACGTTTCACCCCAGTCAGCTCCTCACAGGGCATTGCGTATTCGCCAAGTACCTGAGGAAGTTGGCGGGGGTGGAGCCGGACCCCGTGTGTCGTCACTGCCGTCACTGAGTGGCGTCGTGGACACGGCGGAGCACATACTCGCCGTGTGTCTGGCGTGGGACGGGCCGCGTATCGCCCTCACGGGCCTCATTGGTATTGATTTGTCGCTGCCGGCCGTGGTGCGAGCCATGGTCGGCAGCCATCAGTGTTGGGCCGCCGTCGCCTCATTAGCTAGCGAGGTGATGGCGACTAAACGTGAGGAATTGCGGGTGCGGGAGCGTACGGGACAGACGCTCCCGCTCCGCCGTCGTGTTCGGGGGCGACGACGTGCTGAATACATGCGCGCCCCCGAATAGTGTCTGGCCGTGGGCGGATGGTCGGGGGACCCCGCCCAACTGGCCACATGGCGACGGGCATCCTTTCCGAGTTCCAGGGGGTGCCTCCCTTTAGCGCACGCCCGTACCGGCCGCTCTCTACCTCCTCTGCTTTCAGAGGGCCGCTCGAGAGCTGTGGAGGTGCGGGCTAGATTCTTCAGCTCCTTAGGGAGCTCCGGGGTGGTCACTTTTCCGGCCACCCCGAGACGGACCCCTCCACTCTGGGGTACCCCTTGCCGGCTCGTGATTTCCTCATTCCTACCCTGCGAGCTGGTTTTAAGGTGAGGCGGAACACCGGGGGGTTTAGTGGGTAGGACGGCCCCTCTCCCACGGGCTGGGAGCCTCACACACCGCCCATGCTGCCCCCGCAGCAGGGATGACGGTGCGTAAAGGCATTACCCGCGAAAAGAAAAAAAAAATAGTTTTGGAAAAAATAAATCAGCCTTAGGTGTATACCTACATGCTCTTTTATTCTATATTTTCTTTTATATGCACCCTCTCTCTCGCTCACTTAGATACAGGCTAGCTGGGGGTTATATTTCCATCCAGAACAAATCCTTACGTAATGATGTAAAGGTCTCTCTCGGATTTTAAATGTTTCAGCTTTATGCCTTTATATACTAAAATCAAAAACCATAAACATTAATAAAAAAAAGAGTCAAAAACAGTACACAAGCGGGCACGATATTTTCAAAATGATCTCATTATTGTTACTACGTCCAAAATTCAATACCTTAAATTTCAAAACCATTCGGAAGACGTTTAAATATCAGAAGCCAAGCAAACCAAAAATCAATTAGGTAAGTCCATTCACTCCGCATTCATATTCACATTGCTATTGTTTTGTTTTTCGAACGCTCCAGCAATTGAAAGTTATTGCTCGTATTGTCACCGTGACGTTTAATTGACAGTTCATTTCCACAGAGTATTAACCCTACAATTCTCATGTACAACAATGATGGGAATTAATTAAAAAACGTCAATAATTCCCATGTTTGACTTTTAGTAAATAGGTAACAGGAAATAGTACTATATAATAGGTACTTTATGCGACATGTTTCCTTGAGTAATTTTAGTTTTCCTGTTATAAAATACGGAATTGTTCTACTTCTATAAGAACTATGTTTACTTCCGCAGATTCGCTTGCAGTGTTTTACATTTTTCTGTCTCAAGGCTATTAGTACGAAACAGACCAAGAGAAAATCCAAGAGAAATCTCACCGCCAGTTGTTTGCACGACTGGGGCAGAGGTCCCATCTAAGAGGGGCAGTTTTTTTTGGCGCTGTGCGTACCTTTTTTTAGTACTTAAATAGTTTGTGTTGATGGTTGATGATCGTAAACGGAACACTTTTGTGTATAGATGAAAACCCTCGGTATAAGCGGCCCCACCAAAATCTTAGAAGCCCAAGTGACCACTCCTGCTAGCGGTGTACCTCCTGACTTACGTACGAGGGAACTTACGGGGTAGGGAAGTCAGTCGGCAGTTGCTTCCAACAATTACGAAAAATAAAACAAAGATAACTGCCAAGCAGTCTTGATAATGCCTCATGTGTATGCGAAATACGTGTCGACATCATGCGATATTTAAAAAAGGTGTATTTAAATGTCGTATGATAAAATAAAAATTAAAAGGAAAATAGTTATATATATATGTATATCCTTGGGACAACTCACACAACGCCATCTGATTCCAAACTAAGCAGAGCTTGTACTATGGTAACCAGATAACTGATAAACATACTTATATATTTCTAAATACATACAACCATACATATTATAGATAACTAACGCCCAGACACAGAATAAACTCACAAAGTTTTATCCTGGGTAGGAATCGAACCCACGACCTCTTGCGTAGCAGTCGGATGCACTCGCACCGCGCCACATAGGCAGGCGATGAATTTGATTTTACAATAAATTGCCGCCATGTGACGCCTAATTCGATTAGTTATTTAAAAATGAATGTAGCCATGTAATAAAACTGGATCCCAGGCTCCAAATCCAGGTAGCGTTTGGAAATAACTGGGAATACGCTAAGATGCAGATGAAAAGATGTAACACTTAGGTAACCTTTCGAGTGAGTGTAGTAATAGTGGACCAGGCGTCACCTCCTGGGAGTGATCTGTGTAGTGAACAAACAATAGTGAAGTGCTATAATATAAAAAAACGATAACAAACTGTTTTCATTAGTTTTTATACTTATCAGACTCGGAAAGTGCAATGAACACGACTCTTTAGTGAAAAATAATATAAGTATTAAATTAAGTTAGATTAAAATTACTTATTAGCCTCATAGACGTACATAGGGGCTAGATTGTAATTTATTATTAAGAACTTGGTTCTTTCTAATAAATAAAAAAATAAATATATAAAAACTTAAGTAGAGTGTACGGTGGCCTAATGGCCTGCCATAAAAGTGAGGTTTGGAAGAATTGGAAGCTATATGCGGCAGAAAGCCAAACGAGATTTAACGCTAAGATGACACGTTGAAAAGAAAAACATAGTTGCACATATTTTTGGCGAGCTACCACAATTAGTTAACCTGTCACGTTTCTTTGAAGGATTTCGTGACATCATCCAGAACAACGATGAGTCACGTATTTTAGGGTTAAATTTGGTAAAAACGAAAAATCTGTAAGTGAACTTTCTATACTAAGTAACATATTTCGATATGCATATACTTAACATTAGCTAGCTTATTGCATTTGCTCCCTAGCCTCCCATCAATAAGATAGGTACTAATCCGATAACATATTATCTCTGATACATCACACGCACGTCAGATAGATGAAAAAAAAACTAATTAGCGAAAATTACACGTCTATGGATATTGATTTTTTTTTGGCGTCAATTGTCGAACATTTGTTCAAACGTTTTTGTAGGTATATTATTTTCCAAAAGTAGTGTTTAAAAAGCGTTTAGCCTTAGATTCGAAAATGTGATTAGTAAAGGAAAGTGACATGTTGCAGTGAACAGCGGTGTTCTTTGCGCTAGTGCCAAATCTCCAATGAAAGCTTCAGTAAAGGTTCTATTGGTTTACTGGGCCAAGGACACAGGACTAAGGATTGGACATGACGAATAGGTACTAAGAAAATCTTGAATACTAATAACAAGGCTGTATGGACTGAGTTTCCTTTTAGCTTGCCTAAGATGGGCGAAGAGAAAAACAACATCAATGGATGGATTACCGTTACCAATATCTATATTCTCTTCCAACCAAATAGCCAAAACGAAAAACTATTTTTGAAGTAAACTAAAACTAAAAAAATGTTATACAGAAGTTTTACTTCTTACCTGTGTAGAAACATACAGAAAAAAATATGAGTGTGTACTGGAGTACACACTCATATTTTTTTCTGTATGTTTCTCTATCTGTTTAGGCTAATCTCTGAAACAGATGCACAGGATTTTAACAGGATTTTCACTGGCAGATAGTTTATGCTATAAGGAGTAATTTAGGCTACATTTTATTCCCACATTCTCACGGTAACGGGAACTACGCAGGTCCATTAGTATTAAAGTTACGTTTGCAGACGTTATTTACTCAGGATTGAGGTGACATAACATTATGTAGTTCATATACTCTTCGCCATTGTCACACTCACTGCACAGACCGTTAAGTAACAGCGCGTTTACCGACATGTTGACAGTTTAGGTGTGCAGAAGGGGTCTTGTCACGGTGGTGTTGTCACGAGGAAGTCACATATGGTGGTTGGCGTTTTACTTATATATATATGGGACTGCATCTATTAAACCTATCGATCTATCTATCTTCACGCTGTATCCCTTACGGGGTAGTCAGCAGAGAGGACAGATCGCCAGGCTTCGCAATCCATGCATACTTCTTTCGCTTTCGCTTCATACATGCACGTCTGGGTTTTCGAGTACTTTTGACTTTTCCGTTTTTGAGCAATCTGCTAACGTGGTATCTAATGTAAGTCGCGGCCTACCCAGACTCCTTCTACTCTAATTTTACAATTAGAACTGAACTCAATATGTCACGTTTAAAGGAGAATAACGCTTAAAATTTTAAATTGGGACCAATCCCTCCCCCATACTCATTGCTGTGACTCTTATAAACCAGGATCTACAGCAGTGACTAAGACTAGAAAGTTAGAAGTAGCTCGATCTCGGTGAAGCAGCTAGTTTGAAAAAGGTTGACGCATTTGTTGAATAATGATCTCCTTATTTCTAACGCTTAAAACTGTGTGAAATGGATCATATATCGATATCAATTCACTCGTGGGTAGACACAAAAATGAGAACACTTTCTTTTATTATTAAGGTGAAAATCGAACGTGCTGGCCGTATTCGTAGATAGAATATGTGAAATAATAAAATCACCTAAGTATAGATTTCTATCAGAGTATTCAATACCATCCCACGATACTTTATAGTTGTGATGTGAATGACAGATTGGCAGGGTTAAAATCAAGTATATTTGACTTATATATACAATACAATACAATATACTTTATTGTACACCATAAACTTAATAGTAGAAAATTACAGAATATTAAAATTATGAACTTCAGATTACTAGGTACAATCGGCGGTCTTATCGCAAGGCGTGATTTCTTCCAGACAACCTAAAATGGACATCGTTCAATGAATTTGTGTCTATAGGTAGTTCATTGGTGCACAAAATTAGTATGATAAGTACACACGACTAAACTTAATTCTTATAATACCTACACATAGGTATAAATATCTTCATAATTTTATACTTACATAGATACATATATACCGCTTAATATATACAATACACATACATAAATAGGTACACACATACATACTCCGACATTATAATCTACTTAATACACTCTCAATAAATCATCATCATCATCATCCGAGCGTATGTCCCAGTTGCGTCTCGCGACGCCCGGGGTCCGCTTTCCTACATTTTCTCCTCCACTTCGCACGGTCGTCGGCATCCCCTGTAGTGAGACCATTGGCACGCATGTCATCCCTTACGACGTCAAGCCAGCACTTCTTGGGTCTTCCCCTCTTGCCGGGACCCGGCGGGACTGACATGGCCAGACATTTGTTACCTACGTAGCCCGGCGGTTGCCGCAAGACGTGACCATACCAACGAAGGCGACACTCTTGCAACTTGTCTACAATGTCACGGACGTGAAGGCTGCCGCGGATGCGAGAGTTCCTCACGCGGTCCATCCGCGTGACTCCACACATCCACCACAGCATCTTCATTTCCGTGACACGCAGCTCCTGCTTGTGTCGCTCCAATATCGGCCACGTCTCACTGCCATGTAAAAGGATAGGTCTAATAATGGTTTTGTAGACCTGTCCCTTCAACCGGATCGGCATTTTAGGGTGACAAATGACACCGGTCATCTCCCGCCATTTGGCCCAAGCGGCAGCAATGCGTGACTTGACATCGCAATCGATGTCACTGGACGTGTGAAAAACAGATCCCAGGTATTTAACATGGTCCGTGCGCTCGACCAAATCACCGCCTATGCGGACGGATGTGGGATCTGTCGAGTTTAGTGCCAAGTACTCGGTCTTCGCCACATTTAGTTTCCGATCGCCGTTCTCAAGCGTCTCCTTCCACGCCTTTACACGTCGCACCAATCTGCCCCTGTCCGCGTCTGCCAGCGCAATATCGTCAGCATACATGAGCAACCATAGAGGCTGCTCATGCGAGTTCCTGATGCTGTCCGACAATTCGTCTAATATTACACTGAACAGAAGCGGACTAAGGACCGAACCCTGGTGTACCCCGACGGTGATGGGGAAGGGTTTCGTGTCGCCAACAGCAGTCCGAACCATTGAATCGGAGTCACAGTACATGTCCCGGATAGTGTCAATATAGACCTGATAGTGTCAATATAGAATCTGGAACCCCTTTGGACCGCAGTGCCCACCAGATCATCGCACGAGGAACACAGTCGAAGGCCTTCTTCATGTTTAGAAACAAACAGTGCAGAGGCGTGTTCTTCGACCTGTATTTCTCTGCGACAACCCTCAGGGCAAAAACTGGGTCCGTGGTCCTATGACCAGGGCAACCCATATTGACACTCCGAGAGAGTACACTCCTGCCGGATCCGAGAGTCTATAATCCTCTCAAAGATCTTTATGGTGTGGGACATCACCTTTATACCGCGGTAGCTCCCGCACTCCTGCACTGATCCCTTATCTTTGAATACTCAGTCTCCATTGGTTTGGGATCTGCCCGCTAAGGAGTATGCGGTTAAAAAGGTTTACTAAGATGCCCACACCGCGAGGACCCATCGCCTTGCAGGCTTCGATGGGGACTCCATCGGGTCCGACAGCTTTCCGATTCTTCATGCGGCGAAGCGCAGTGAGGACTTCTCCAGGCGTTACCGGTGGCACTAGTCCCTGATTCGGAGGGAGGTCCGGAGGCTGCACGTCTTTGTGCTGTTTATTAAGCAGCTCGTGAAAGTACGAGCGCCATCTCTCCTTTACTGCGGGGTCTTCGCTTAACAGGTTGCCCTCAGGGCCTTTTACACAGCGACACTTGGATATATCCTGTGCCGCTTTGATCCTGGAGCGCGCCAGCTTATAAATGAGCTTCTGCCCCTCAGACGATTCCAGCTTATCATACAGAGGTTGTAAGTGGTCTCGTCTGGCTCTGGCTACAGCTCTCTTTGTGGCGTGCTTGGAAGCCCTGTACGCGTCGCGGTCTTCGGGAGATCCGGTCGCTTACCACTTTTTAAAGAGGGCTTTCATCGCCCTAGTCTCCCTCTGGACTGCGTCGTTCCACCACCAAGTTTCCTTGTCACATTTGCGTCCACCCTTAGACTCACCGAGCACCACCTTCGCCGCTCCAAGGATGGCCGCCTGAACTTTGTCCCAGTAATCGTCGAACTGGCCCGCCTTCAGTGTCGGTGCACTTGTCACCGACAGCTGAGACGAACTCCTGGGACCTAGTTTCATCAAGCAGCCACCATCTGATGCGGCGCTGGCACCGCTCGATGCGTTTGCCTTTGGGCTTCACGCAGAGGTCCATGACAAGGAGACGGTGTTGTGCAGTAAGACTGTCTCCGGGTATGACCTTGCAGTTGGCCACCTTGCCGATGCTGTGTCGCCTAGTGAGTAGGAAATCGATCTGAGTTGTACGCCTCCCGCTCTTGTAGGTGATGAGATGTTCGGATTTCTTTTTGAAATACGTGTTCACAATGGCCAGATCGGCAGCGGCACACGTTGTGAGGATAGTTTCTCCTTCAGCGTTGCGGGTGCCGTATCCAAAACCACCATGGACACGCTCAAACTACATCTTATCGGCGTCGCTACAACCGGCCTGTGGCGCGTAGGCACTTATCAGGTGGGTAATAATCCCATCGATAAGCACCCTCACGATCATAAGCCGGTCGCTACAGCGTTTCACCTCCAAGATGCTCTGCAGCCCCTCGGAGAGCACCACGGCCACCCCGTTCTCCCCACCAGGCGCACCCGTGTAATACAGCTTGTAGCCTTTCTGCAGAGGCCGGGCTCTGTTGCCCTTCCACCGAGTCTCCTGCAGGAACGCCACGTCCACCCTCCGCCTGGAGAGTACTTCGGCCACTCTCCACCCAAGCACGTAGGACGGGCCGGACAGCCCCCACGAGCCGGGGGCTAACTTAGGGGCCTACCAACCTATCGGCCCACTTCCGGAAGAGATCGTCGCGAGCCAACTGTCTCCAGCGGTCGATCTCGTCCGGAAGCGGCCGTCCACCGTTTCTTCGCACCAGGGCGCTATCTTCATAAACCTTCCTCAGGACTCCAGCCTCGAGATCCCAGGGGAGGCTCCCTGCGATTAGGCATGCCGCCTCGTAGGACACGGTGCAGTACGCCCGCGCCGCCCTCTGCGCAATCGACCGCTGCGGACGTCGTAGCAGGGGGATTGTTTTGGCGCAGAGGCGTCTGACCAGATGGGCGCTCCGTACAGTGCCATCGAGCGCACCACACCGTCGTAGAGGCGGCGACACGCGCTGTTCGGTCCCCCCCGATTGGCGAGCAGCCTCGCCAGCCTTCCGGCGTACGAAAGCAATGTAGGTGAAAGACGCCGGAAGTGCTCGACGAAGCCCAATCTACTGTCGAGTACCAACCCAAGATACTTCATACTCGACCCGACAGCGATGGGGGTGCCGCTCACCACAATCTGAGAATCTCGAGGGGGCCCTCGCCGAGGCCCGTGGAAGTAAAGGGCTTTGGACTTTTCGAGGGCCACCTGGAGTCCTAGCGCCCTGATGCGACTGACCACCTGGGCAACGCCCGCGGTGGCCGCTTGCGTTTACATTTACATGGTCGCACGGACTACTCCCGACCGGGCTGGATAGAAGATGGCCCGGTCCACGAAGTAGTCCACGAGAATGCGCCTGAGGTACCACGGGACATTGTGGTACCTCAACGCTTCGGCGATGGTCTGCCAGGGTATGGTGTTGAAGGCGTTCGTTGGAAAAGTTCCACCAGCCGCCGTTCGCACACCGCCAGCAACAACCCCCCCCCCCCCCCCGACCAACCGCCTTTTTGAGGCTGTCCCGGAGCCGGGATATGGCGTCCAGGGTCGACCTTCCGCGACGAAAGCCGTACTGGCCGTCACTTAAGTTGGGCCCCGCCGCGCCGCGAGCACCCGCTCGAGCAGCTTACTCATCTCGTCGAGCAAGACAATGGGGCGGTAGGCCGACGGCGACTCGGCCGGGCGCCCGTGCTTCTTCAACAGCACGAGCCGCCCGTTTTTCCACTGTCGCGGGACCTTACCCGACGCCAAACACTCCGACAGTAAGGCAGCGTCTCCTTCTCGAACGCCGGCATGACCAGGGCGATGACACGCCCAGGGATACCGTCTAGGCCGGGGGCGGCGGTCCTCAAACTCAAATTGAGGACCGCCGCCCCGAGCTCGGCATCTGACACGGGCGGAATCATTGCCTCTGCGTCTGCCGGCGTCTGGCTTGGTGCCATCCGCGGTGGGAACCACTCTTCATGCGCAGGGAAGAGGGAACTGACGACGTAGCCGACGAATGAGGGCTCGAGAGATTTTGTGAGGGGAGGCGCCCAGGGCCGGAGTTTTTTGCTTACGGCTTTGTACGGGTGCCCCCACGGATCTTGTTTTTTTTTTTTTGTTTTCGCGGGAAATGCATTTACGCACCGTCATCCCTCCCACGGTGTGTGGGGCTCCCGGCCCGTGAGAGAAAGCCGTCCTACCCACTAAACCCCGCGGTGTTCCGCCTCACCTTAAAACCGACTCGCAGGGTAGGCCTGAGGTTAAATCACTGCGCGCCGGCAAGGGGCACCCCAGAACGGAGGGGTCCGTCTCGGGGCGGTCGATAAGCGACAACCCCGGAGCTCCCTAAGGAGCTGAAGAACTAGCCCGCACCTCCACCGCTATCGAGCGCTCCTCTGTAAGCAGAGAAGGTGAGAGCGGCCGGTACGGGCGTGGGCAAAAAGTGGGACCCCTGGAACACAGAAAGGGTGCCCGTCGCCAAGTGGCCAGTTGGGCGGGGTCCCCCAACCTTCCGCCCACGGCCAGACACTATTCGGGGGCGCGCATGTAATGAGCACGTCGACGCCCCTGAACCGGACGGCGGGGCGGGAGCGTCTGTCCCGTACGCTCCCGCACCCGCAGCTCCTCTCGTTTCGCCGCCATCACCTCGCTAGCAAACGAGGCGACGGTGGCCCAACACTGTTGGCTGCCGACCATGGCTTGCACCACAGCCGGCAGCGACAAATTTACACCGATAAGGCCCGTGAGGGCGATACGTGGCCCGTCCCACGCCGTGCACACGGCGAGTGTGTGCTCCGCCGTGTCCACAACCACGGATCTTGATTGAGGCAGTGAGGGTGGGGTGAGGGTGAGGGTGAGAGTGGGGGTGGGGGGGAGCGAGAGGGTGGTTTTTTTTTTTTTGTACATTAGTTTTTTTTTATATTTAATAATTGTTTATTATTAATTTTTAATTTTTTTTTCGGAACGAAGTTCCTTACGGCTGGCTTGGAGCAGATATGGATTATGCTGCGCGACCGAACTGAAAAAAATGTGATAGTAAAACCGTAAGAAAAATTGGGTGGAAAAAATTTAGTGGAATATAACCGTTAAATGAGACGTGCGCAGACGCGAAAGTCGTATACACAAGCGAGTAGTGTATAATACCTTTCTTTTTCTCCCTCTTTCAGTGAGGGTGGGGTGAGTGTGAGAGTGAGGGTAAGGGAGAGGGTGGTTTTTTTAATTTTATTTTTTTTATTTATTATTTTTTGTTTTTTTTTTCTACTTTAGTTTTTTCGAAAGTTCGAACTTTGTTCCTACCTGGTGTCCCACGACACCGTCGCAATTTTTTTATTAATTAATTAGCGCTCTTGCAAACCACTACGGGACCATTTGCCCTCCCCTGCCTCCCTGTTCCCCTTGATCGAAAAACCCCCTTGCTTAAAGTTTTTGGCTATATCAAGGATTGTCCATGCCAAGTTGCATGCAAATCCGATGAAAAATGCGACCTGTAGACTGAATGGATGGACGAACGGACGAACGGTCGGACATCGATAGCATTTTCCCGTACCAGTAGACTTAAAACGGATACAATAAAGCTGAATAGTTTGATTGTTTGGTTGAACGCGCTATAATCTTAGGTACAACTGGTTCAAATTGATAATTTATTTTTTAGGTTATTATATCATCGCACTACTATGCAGAAGAGCGGAGCAGTAATCATATATGTCAATAAATTGGGAAAAAATTTCATTCAATATTCTCGGGGGTTCGAAGATGTCGCGAACGAATCCGCCTCAGCTAGTTTGATGATTTATATTAAACTGCCTCAACATCTGATCTACGTCTGTGAAGATACTAAGAAGTTTAGTATCATACTCAGTATAATAAATAATTTATTTATGTAACTACTTGTGGTGTACATGAGTAAATTTTATATATCTATGTATTTCTATATAGATATAGGTACCTATATATTTACATATGTACGATATTATATTATATTCATATTTGTTAAATTTCTTTCTAAATCTCCATAGCCTAGTATACAATATTTCATATTACGAGTATGTCTTATACCAACCATGCACACGCACAGATATATATAAAATTCCTTAAACCCCTAAACAACCCACAACATCCTTACACATCATCTACCTATAATAACAACCCAAAACCATTGAAGGTACATTGTCCGACGTATAAAATCGCTTTACTTTGTACATTTCAAGGTAAAACTTTAAAATAAAAAATCATAATCAATCAAATTAGCTTTACTTATTTAATACTTTACTGACTGACTTAACCTGTCCGCTGCAGAACCTAAGCGTCCCCCAATTCCTCCCCCCCCCCCTTAACGAGGCCGCGGAAGCGGATAAAGTCTGTCGGGAGCCCTGGGGCTATCCTTAGGAGGGGTCACTCGGGACTCCCGGCTATAGACAGATGAAAGGGATACGTGTGGTTTTAGTCAATAAGAGTCCGATGATTTTAGTCGATAGTATCCATGAGGATTTCGACACGAAAAATAAAACAGCCTCCCCCAATTTCATTTAGGAATAATATCGGTTACTATGAGTACTACGCTGACAGACGGGTTTGTACAAGGTTATATTTTGAGCTTTGCTTCTCTTCGTTGTAGCTTCTGCCTACGAGAAAAAAAAAACCATTACATATTTATTTTAAGTTTGCAATCTCTTTGGTATTCGTAGAATCCAAGTTTAGAATTTGTAAGCTATAAAAAGTCCTGATCTCAACCCGATTGTGCACGCCTGGGACTCTTCCTCTTTAGGGAGACTAGTCAGAAGCCGCAGACCACAACCTACCATCCTCAGAGCAATAAAACAGGCCCTGATAGAAGAATGGGTGGAATTCTTCTACATCGGCACCGTAACCTCGTGTTCGGTATGGCAAACTGATTTGAAGCTGTAAGCAGAGCCCGAGAAGGCAATACCAGTTATTAAAAACAGTGGATACTGCCACACGCAGTGCTAGTGCCAACGTTGTTTTACGATAGCGAAACCTGGGTATGTCAGCAGATGCATAAATGTAAATTGAATGCTGTGGAGATGCGATCACTTCGAAAATTGTGCGGCGTAACTTTGGCCGACCGAATACGTAACGAAGTGATACGCAATATGGCAGGTATGAATGAAAATGTCAGCGTTAAGCTGGAAAAGGGCGTGCTCCGTTGGCTTGGGCACGTCCAACGAATGAGTGAGGAAAATTGACGAAGAATATATATTGTGCGAAAGTAGAGGGTAGAAGGAGTCAGGGTAGGCCGAGACTTACATATGAAGACCACGTGAGCAGATTGCTCAAAACCGGAAAAGTCAAAAGTTCGGATACCCAGACGTGCGTGTATAAAGCGATTGATGAATCTTGAAGAAGCGAAAGAAGTATGCATGGATCGGGAAGCCTGGCGATCTGCCCTCTTTATCGTCCGGGATACAGCGTGAAGATAGTTTAGTTTATTAGTTTGGATACTGGACAGATATGAATCATACTAACTAGTTTATTGTACGTAACAACAATCTTGGCACCATTAGCATATATCCGCTAATGCATCAAAACGATACCATGTAAACCGGGTTTCGATGACGTCACAGATTTTCACCTCTGGCACCGGATGTCGGATGTAGGTCGCGGGTGCGGCAAGGTGCGGTTAAATCCCATCACCATTTATGTCCTGTTTAGACCCTACCGTATGTCACTTTCTTTGTTAACCGTAATTCCATTATTTTACCTACCTATATCACTATCGACATATACTTATACTAAAAAGTAACAAGCCTAAATATACTAAATAATAGATTTTGAAGTTATCTAACATACTATCTTTATGATGCAACAGAATAAAATACAAAAATAAAAATTACGAACTTTTAAACTAACGCGTTGCAAAATGTGAGTATATTAGTTATTACCGAGATTAAACACCAGACAACAAACGTGTTTAGTCCCGATAATAACTATACTTATACTTATTTATAGAATTTTTTGCTCAAAACGGAAGGCTCAAAAGTACTCGGCTACCCCAGACGTGCCCCAGCGATTAATGAATCTGCAGGAAGCTAAAGAAGTATGCATGGATCACACAGCTTGGCAATCTATCCTCTGACTACTTCGTCAGGGATACAGCATGAAAATAGTTAGTAAACGACGGGATTAAATGGGTGCGACGGGGGTTCAAAATATGGCACACCGAAGCGGCCGCGGTCAGCTTCGGTCTGACAATCGTCTGAATAAATACCAATACGCAGTTTTTTACCGTCTTACAATGCCATTTCTACCAAATAATTACAAGAGAAGTAAGAAAACCTGCATTGCCGTAACGAAGGATCAAGTAATTAATTGAAAATATCTAAGTCAGAAAGTAACAATTATCCTCTCAACCTTCAAGGGCAGCTACCTTTTTTTTGTTGACAGACCTCACTTCAAAACCTTTTTAATCTGTCGATAAATTGCCCGTCTAATGCAGGCATAATAACTACATATGTTAATATTAAAATTAAAAGTCTGAACGTCAAGATTATTGCTTCTACATTTACATTTGCTGCCAGATTCGCGAAGCATTAAGTAGTGTTTATGAGAAACAACCTGGCAATAAAACTCATGGCCACTCTTTTCAAATGTAATGTAATGTCAAATTCCGTACTACCTAAAGGTAGAACCAGTAGGAAAGTGATGCCCCGTAGTCAAGACTTCGTATACAACCGCCATAGACGCTCAAACGACAGTGAACAAAGGGGCCAAGTCTACTATTTTACAATATAAAACCGTTCTATTTCTATTCTATATCGATTCCATTGCGATTGTTCCAAAACTAGGTAGTCCACTAAAACTATAATATATTTCACAGCCACATTTCTGAAGTCGAAGAATAGTGACAAAATAGCTGTTTTTGTCTGTCAAAATATAAATATGTATAGACTACCAAAAACGCAAAATTACGAGCGGCTACTGCTGGAGCGACACGTGGTAATAAAATTATATCGACCGGCCGATATAATTCTATTGGAGCGCAATTGTAATAGTGGACTACGAAAACTGTATTTTTTTTTCTGTCGGCTCTCTATTGAGCGACGATTTCTATTATCTTTTGACGCGATTGAATTAGTAGACTTGACCTCCCATAGTAATCTTACAACAGTTTATCAAGGTTACCTACATAATTTAAATAATTAATTAGTTTATTATAAACACACGTTAATTCATAATTTGCAATGCAATAGCAGATGCTAATTAATTCATTATGACTGAAGGTAGTATATTAAAAAAATAATCCACGACAATAACAGAAACAGGTTTTTTTAGAGCCCATTTACAGAGCAGGGGGCCGAGTCTGTTATTGACAAGCCGTAGAATAGAACCAGAATCGCTGTTTTTACGTGTCAAAATGTTAGTAGACTATCAAAAATGCAACTGACTAGCGGCCACTGGTGCGGTACGTGTTAGTAGAATTCTATCGGCCGACTGATAGAAGTCTATTGGAGTACGATTGTTATGTAGACTACGAAAAACTGTCATAATTGTACCGGTGGCTTTTTTTTGACGATTTCGATTCTATTTCGGCACGATTGAAATAGCAGACTCGGCCCCCAGAAATGTTCGCTCCCTCTCGCTCGCGCCTAATATAGACGAACGTAATAATTATACCGCGTGCCAAGTTTACATCAAATTGTATGTGAACATCGCCACTTGTCATTTGCCTACCATTCGACTGTAGTAATATGAAAAATCGCTCGGATGTGGTAAAGTCTCAAACGATCACCCATCGCAAGACTGCCTGATCATGAAACGCAGTGATCGTTTACAGAATACAGAGCTAGCAGTCCAGTCTCTAATAGTTACTTATAGTCAACCTTGAACGATAGAACGACATTAAAGACTTTACACGAAGGTTGGTAACCTAGCTATTAATTTCACAGAATCCTGCAAAGTGCACTAATTTGTCGAATTAGGCAACTGTTATTTATATAAAACATTCCTACTGAGGTCATAGCTACGAATTCTTTCAGTAAAGTTTCAGTATGTTATGCATTGTACTCAAGTTTTTTTTTTAAAGTAGTTTATTATCTAGTTACCGCCGTAACTTACACTTTACCAGCCGATTAGGACTACGAATAGGGCAACTTTTAAACAGTTTTGTGCCCCAGAGAGGCAGAATTTTTTAAAAACTTCGACAATGGAAACGGGTGTTATGCTTACTGTAATTAAAAACGTCAGCTGTCCTGTACTGCGACGTCGTTAACGTTATAAATGTTATCTTAAGCTAACTATCTTCACGCTGTATCCCTGACGCTGATCCCTTCAGAGAGGACAAATCACTAAGCTTTGCGATCCTTGCATACTCTTTTCCCTTGCTGCAGATTCGTTAATATTTTCAAACAGGCACGTCTGGGTATCAGAGTACTTTTGACTATTCCATTCGTCTTTAGTCGTAAGTCTACCTTGATTTAGAGTATCCGTGTTGCTATTGATTCATAGGTCAAGACTATCTAAATTTGTACCTTAGAAAAACATGACGTTAGTACTTAATAACTTTACAGTTGTACTGTTATCTATGTCAGGTAAGTGCTTTTACAAATGCCCTCTCTAATAATCGTGTATTAGTTATAGAGTTACACCCACACGAGAATAAACTGTGCTGAACTGATTTGTTATTCATTCTGAACAGTTGCGCTTATTAGCTTAAGAAGCACTCGTGGCCCAGCTTGTTCAATGTTTGCCTTTACGCTGTTATCCGGCATGAGGTGGATATCTTTGTGGCATTTCCACTTACGAGTTTTTTTGTATTTCGCAAATATCATTTAGCCTATGGTTCCGGCCACGAGTAACATAATAGTCGTTAAGTCTTAGGTGCTTGAAAAATTCGCCTAATCTCTGTCACAGAATTTCAGTTCCGAGGAACCAAATATATATGGTGAAATGTGGACTTATGGTAAGCCTCTGCTTACCCGTGTGAGTAAAGTGGACTGATTTATATGTGTATGCATAAAGAAAACCTACATACAACGATAACGTGTCCAAATTTAGGCAAGTACAATTAGATACCCAATTAAGTGCTTACGTGCATAATTTACACTGCCTTAAGGCTTTTCGTCGATCACCTATTATATCTTTAAATCCGGTTTCACCTGCTAAGTGCAGGTATATACTATTTACTATATCTTAAACTTCCCATTGGTTATTAAGTTAAGTGAAAAAAATGTAGAGGTCCTAATATACTGCCTTGAGGGACATCTGACGGAATTCAAGGGATCCAGGAGAACTCCATCTTTTAAAGCTAACATAATAATAATTTTAATAATGTCTTTATATATGTTTTATTAGAAGATACTTGTTCAATAATTATTAGACTCAACAAACTGTCGACGAGGTGCTTAAAAGTAACGGATGCTTCATCAATCACCATTAATTACCTACAATGACTATGTTTACAAATTATATTATCATAAAGCTAAGAACCTCATTATAAACTTGATGTGAATAAAAGATGCTTGACCCCTGTCGGTTAAGGCTGGCCGCATACGTTCGGAATCCGTATTCTATTCGATTTTTGTGTTCGAAATTCCGTGGGCCTAGCACAGACGTTCGTTTTTTTGCATTTGGAATATTATACTATCAGTACGAACGTACGAATGGATTATATTACGTACGGAAAAAAATGAGGCGGTCAATGTATTTTCTATAGATTTGATGCATTTGGGTCTACGTAAGCGGAAAACGAATTCGGAAATCTATTACGATTTCCGAACGTATGCGGCCAGCCTAGTATTATTGTATTCTCAAGATGTTTTATAAAAGTTGGTTTGGACACGTCCAACGAATGAGTGAGGAACGATTGACGAAGAATATATATTGTTCAAAAGTAGAGGGTAGAAGGAGTCAGGGAAGGCCGAGACTTACATATGAAGACCACGTGAGCAGATTGCTCAAAAAAGGAAAGGTCAAAAGTACTCGGATACCCAGACGTGCGTGTATGAAGCGATTGATGAATCTCGAAGAAGCGAAAGAAGTATGCATGGATCGCGAAGCCTGGCGATCTGTCCTCTCTGACTACCCCGTCAGGGATACAGCGTGAAGATAGTTAGTTTTATAAAAGTGTACGTATTTACGTTTGAAGACTATCCATACTATTTAATATTGTAAGTATTATTATTATTATTTTTATTTCACGCCTTATCCCCGAAGCGGTGGCAGATTGTAAGTAGGAACTAGTAAAGTGTGTTATTTGGTTTGTAATTATTTTACGTCGTAAATAATTAATATTTAAGAGGAGTTTGTTGTATATCTTCTTTATTTCTTACTTTGTATTCTCACAGAAAAACATTTTTACGCGATAATTCAATTTTAAGATTGCGAAACCCTTGGTATCTTCTAGTTTTTATTTTATTTATGGAATACGAATACTTGCAAGTTCGTAACACTACATTGTCACTTTTGTTCTATGTGTGGTCGAAAGCTACTTCATGTGGGACCTCCCAACCCTGGAGAAGAGTCAGAATACTAAAACTACCCACTAAACTCCTACCTAGTTCTATTCATTTCTGATTGCATTTTGATTGTCATGACGTAATAAACGATGAGAAGTTTTTTTACTTATATGATAATTACTATTCTACTAATATTATAAACGCGAAAATTAGTAAGAATGGATGTTTGTTACTCTTTCACGCAAAATCTACTGAATGGATTTTGTTGAAACTTTACAAAAATATAGCTTGCACATCCGAATAACACATAGGTTACTTTTAGTTTCGGGAACAAGTTCCTGCGAGAAACGGGAACAGGAAAATCTCAACACGCGTGCGGACCCGCGGACGTCAACTAATTTTCATACATAAAAAAACATTGAAAAGAAAATTAGAAGTAATAAACTTCTCACCATTAATTAATAAGAAACTTAAAAAGCTACATTTAAAAATATTAGTAATGACAATCGAAATGTAATTTAATGCCCACGACTTCATCCACGTGGAGAAGTTTTCTCGTACCCAATAATTAAATTTTAATCCATGGTATTTGCAAAATTTAAGCCAAATAGGTTCAGGAATCAGAGCAGGATTGTTACTTACAAGCAAGCGGGACAGCACCAACTTTCACATTTATAGTAAACCTACAGAAAATCTACAATTTACATAATAAAGTCTGCCTTAAAGGCCGCGGCGCAACTTGATGCTTTGATCCTTTATTTATATGTAATGCTAATCTTGACAACTGAATCTAAGAGGGTCAGATTCCTAAATTTAAAATCTTACCGCAGGAATTACTGTTGGATTATAAAAATGTTTTTTACAGAATAACATTTATAATATTGTCACTGTCGTAATCTAGCCGACGTCTATTTTAAAAACATATCTTAAATTTTACAGTAATTATTTGTCCTGCCTATTTATCTTATTTCCTTTCCTTTCTTTCCTTCCCGTCCCTTTCGTTTCCTTTGCCTTCATTTGCTTTTCTTTCATTCCGTTTCGAATCAGGAAGAACAAAGGCCAGGAACCTTTATAAAAATCAACAAAAAAAAACAACATAGAAAGAAAACCTTTTAGCATGCAATCATTTAGGTAAATGCAACAGGAATGTAATGCATTTTAGTTCCTAATATTTTGTGTGTACCGCTCAAATAAAATCGAGAGTATTTTAATATTCATTGTCAGTTAATCGTGTGTTTCCGTGTATACAATTCAGTATTAAATATAATATGAAAATTACAAAGACGGTTTCAAATCAACCGGTTTTTTTAATTCAGTGCTCTAAGACATGCAACTATATTTGTATAAATATTATAAAGAACAATACGCGGGTTTGTGGCTCCTGTCTATCTGCAGTCAATCGTTTCAACTATAGATCTACTTCATTGGCTCTGTGAATATGAACAGCGCAGATTTTAATAACTATGTACTAAAAGACGTATTCAACGTACATAATATCACAAGCCTCCATCTCATTCCACAATGTCTCCTCAGAGATCGACCTTTCCCTCCTTCTTTCTTTCCTTTCCTTTCCACCATCAACCATATCTGAAAGTCATATTTCCCCTATACAGGTCACAGTTACAACGTACAAGAGGAAACGGTAACCACAATTTAGTAAAGTTCACCCCTTACCTTTAATATTTTATATTGGTGTTCCCTTTCGTTATGTGGCGGAATTTTTTTTCTATATACGTCATAATGGCGTCTCCCGCCTAATTGAAATGCCTGATGGTTGCCTAGCTTCGTAGATAAGTATATTCTACTAATGGTTTGATTGCAATATCAAATTCATTTCATCATTGCTACAGACTAAATAACTATTCAATAAATTATACTGTGATCGATCAATTATAATAGTTTAATAGATAATTTGTTACCTCAAAATTGTTAAAGAATGATTCATTCATTTGAGTGCATCTGCATATTTTTGTTTAACCTTATTTCAATTTCTTGCACTTCACTCGTTAAATTTGATTGTTTTTTTGATGTTAGGTAATAATACTTACTCGTGATAATAAAAAAAAACTCTAACCTATCCTAGGTTAGGGCTGAACTTTTCAAAAAGCCTTTCTTAACGGTTGTCTACATCTTGAGGGTTTCTTATGTTTTAAGGTTTAAGAGTTACAGTTGAGCACTGGTAGATGAGTGATACACTGTAAAACTAAGAAATGTTGTTTTTTAATTTGTTTTGCTATATTTCGCAAGGCTGCCAAGTAGTCTTGATAATGCCTCGTGTGTAGGTCGAAACACGTGTCGACATCATACGACATTTGAAAAGCGGAATAAGAATATTATAGTTTCACAATGGATTTCTGCCATGTGACACCTTATTCGATTAGTTTATTATTTAGATCAATGTTTGTGTCTGGTGAGCAGCCAATTTTTTTCCATTCAATCTTTTTATTTATTTACAAACAAGATCAAAATCAGATGCGGTCGATAGGCTGCTACTGTCTATATGTCTATAACACAAACTATGAGGTAACTCATAGTGTGTGTTATGACTAAGTAAGTGATTAAGTAGACATCATATGTAAAAGTGCGTTTTAAAACAGTAGCAGCCTATCGACCGCATCTGATTTTGATCTTGTTTGTTGATAACTCATTATAGTTTTGTAGTTAAGGAAAGTTAGGCTGAATCGCTCTCATCGTCTCAAATCCACACTAATCGTTTTTTTTTACGATATATTCATTTGCCGTGCTAAAATGTATAGATTAACCGTTCCTATCAACCTTGAAACGCACGTCAGCGATAACTCTTGTAATCTAAATCGAATTAAGTATAACATATCTAACTACATCAATTTTACTAGGGTTCCGTATTAGAATGCCATAAACCTGAATTATTACCAGCTGTTCGTCAGTCATTGGAGCCGTATCGTTTATAGGAATAGAAATACACGGTTAAGGATTATAAAAATATTAATGAATTGCAAAATAACATGCTAGCGCTTGCGCAAAACTCGAAGAGGCTGGACCAATTTGAGTATTTTTTTTTAAATATATCCCTTGCTCTCTAAGAGTCTTTAATGGAGAGAAAAATTGGAAAAATGGCAAGGATGGCAAACGGAAACGGGAAAGCTTCATTACGCGGGTGGAGCCGCGGGCATCAAATATTAGATTATAAAAATGTCGTCCGCCTTAAACATAAAACTACTATTTAGGTTACGACATATTCTATGCCATACTACAAGATAATATTCTTAAAAAATGTGGGACACTTTATAAGGTGTATAGCGAATTCCACCAAGTACCCTCAATCGACAATATAAACTATTTAGAACCTTTTATCGACACCCACGGACACAATGTAAAATTGTTTTTTAAAAACATAGTGTTGTATTACACACATTGACAAAGGCATAGGTCATTGCACTAATCGTATCTCTTGAACCTCAATAGATAAACACCCAATAGATACAGGCCCAAAGAAGTTAGTGGGGTTCTACGAGACACAAATAAATAATACTTAATGTTATTAAAAGTAGTGTAAAATTCAGGTATTAACGCGATTGGCTAATTTATCTTAAATAGCTTGACGTAACGACTGGGTTGCACCAGCCATGGTCACAAGCATAGTACGCATTCTAATCTATGGTCACAAGCAGACTGATCATGCTGCATGCATGATGATTATAATCATGCAAAGCGAAAGTTTAAAAGTTAGTAATAATATTATTGTTTTGTTTGTTTGTCCTCCATACCGCAACATTAGGAATCAATGGCTTGACATAATAGTCAAAATGGAGTAGCTGTTAGGTCTGCGGCGATACATACGCATAAAAACATTTTTTTAGATTGTTATATCTCTGAAACGGCTGGACCTTATTAATGGGAAATTCTATTGCAGAAAACTGATATTATAAGGTATACCTAAAAGAAAGGGCACTATGCCGGACGTCTGCTATCCTACTAATATTATAAACGCGAACAAGTTCTTGTGGGAAATGGTAACGGGAAAAAATCACCACGCGTGCGGAGCCGCGGGCGTCAATATACTTCTATACTAATATAAAAAGCTGAAGAGTTTGTTTCTTTGATTGGTTAGTTTAACGCGGTAATCTCAGGAACGTTTAATAGGTTCGAAAAGAAAAAATATTTTAGTGTTGCCTATCCCATTTATCGAGGAAGACTATTGGTTAATATCATCACGCTACTACCCTGGAGAGCGGAGTAGTAACCATAAATATCAACAAATCGGGCATTTTATTATACAAAATTGTAAAAGTAATAATAATGACGGGAAGAATTAGGTGTCACGTGTTAGGTCACGGGGAAAGCCGCAAGTGTCAGCTATTAGTATTAAAATAAAAACGTACAAATTTAAAGAATTATACAAATATTCATATTCTAGTATTGTTTATATAACAAAATGAAAATGTTGAAACTAATTTCAAACTGTAAAGAGAATAAATCCAACAAACATTGATTGGTCTCTATAAAAATAACAGTTTGTACGGAATTCTTTGTAAGCAAATGCAACCCGCACTTGACCTGGTTTAATCAACACCTCTGCTTGCCTCATTAAAAATGCACACGTGTGACAACACATTACAAAACTTATCTAAATGTCAATCTATCCGATACGAAATCTTTAACGATCTAACGATTCACCAAAAACCTTTCTTTAATTTTGCAAAAGACCTTGAGTTTGTAGATAAGTAGAATATATGTACATACATTCACGCTTTCGTTAACAAAAATTAGGCAGAGACAGCCATCCGAATTTTTTCAGGCCTATGTGGGCTGAAAAATCTCATGGGCGACACGGTCGATAAATAGAATGACTTTGACAGCTAAAGCACAAAAAAATCCTTTAAAAAAATAATTGTTCTGCACACGTTCAAAATACGTTTTTTATTTATTCTACTGTCATTCAAGTTACGCGCAACATGAACGTATTGAATCAAAATTCGATTAGTTTAGACAAACCTAAACTTACGTAAATAGTATATAAGTTTTCTTTTTCAACTATTTATAATATGTATGTATTTAGAAATATATAAGTATATGTTTATCAGTTATTTAGATCCCATAACACAAGCTAATATTAGCTTACTTTGGGCCAGATAGAAAAGTCTCCCACAATATTTATTATTATTATTTATTATTATTTTTCAAGATTAAACGCGGTTTAGTTTTAGGTATTTTTGTTAAGGAGTTCTATTGCATAAGTACATATATTCGGATAGCATTATTAGATTCTAATATGTAATATATTATACTGAAAACGTTCGTGAATAATAAGCATTAGTTAGTTTCTGTGCTGATGCTTAATACAAACCTCCTTTTAAAAGTCGACTAAAAACTATGTCAAAGATATGTCAAACGGTCGTCATTATGGAAGGGCGCCGTGTGGTTTTAGTCGGTAAGAGTCCGGCATAGCATCCATGAAGATTTCAACACGTTAAAAAAATAAACGGTCGTCATTAGCATACTCGTAGATAAGAAGCCGGTCATTTTCATGGTTCAACTCATTGAGTTACAATACTATAGAGTCACAATCAGACAAATAAAATGTCCGCGCCGAAACTCGGCGCACGCTGCGAAGTGCGCAGAGTTTTTGTTTAGTTGTAAGGCGACCGCAATCCTCGTACAACGTCCGTGATGCCAGTGTTCGGTTGTTTCCTGCCCAAATAACAGCAGATACGTGACAAAAAAGGATGGTGTCTCATATTTTAGGTAAGTATCAAAACGAATTTACATATTTATGTATCCACAGTGCGTTTTTACATTAAAATTTCAAAAAAAATCACTTTCTTAGCAGATTTAAAATGCTGACCGCCCGACCGCGCATCGCGTCTAAAGTATATCTCTTTCACACTTTAGATAAATATGCAAGAGTAAAAGAGAAACAAATAGAGTCGCGTCCGAGAGTGACTTGCAAATTGTGTTCTAACGGAAAGCTATGGAGCGGATTGACACTAAATATTTTTTGAGTTTGTGAACTAAATATTAATACTAATGTATTACCATGTTGCTGAATGTTTTATTTTTTAGGTTTTCGTACTAAAAATAGGTCGATTGCGTTTTACTATTTTAAAGTATACTAAATTAATTTATAAAGGTGTTCTTAATAGTGTTCTTAACAAAAATGTTGTTTAGGTTTTTTACTATACAACAATACAATTTAGAAACGTTGTTGTATTTATCCTGCTATGTTCATGAAAAGTATTTTTCCTATCTAATGTAATTATTCCAGATTCTTCGGTTCATTAATTAAAGTTCTAATACATAAAACCTTTTTCCTCATATTAATTTTGTTTTATTCTGCTCTCTGCTCCACGCATAACCACTACTTACTTAATTTACTAGTGCAATAATGTGATAGGTAGATAAAATAAAAATACTGAAACCTTTTTTGAAATCAGATGGTAGTTACGGAGTTCTTCTAGGTATATTTTAACTCACTCTTTTATACAGTCAAATTTTGTTATAAATTTACTCTTTACATTTTACATTATACACTCCTTCTAGGCAAAAATTATATTTTTTTGCCTAGAAGGAGTGTATAATGTAATTTGAGTATCAAAAACGTCTCCAATGCTGACTTGTTCCCTATTCGTACGCAAGCCCATAGTGAATGATGATGACATTGCATACGAGCGATTTTGAACATTATGCAATCGGCCTAACGCCTAAATTCGAGCAAATGTCATTTTGAACTTTGTTATATTAAATGTATAGTTATGTAGAACGGCGCTCGGACATATTTTGAGTGTTGTCTGTTTATGATTGTGACTCTATAGTATTGTAACTCAATGGTTCAACTATAATAATTCGAAGGTATGTCGATATTTGGTATGATCCTACTGTTTCACCATTAAAGGTTTGAGGGTAGATTAGAATAAGTTCTACTTATTTATGAGGTCAAACTTGAGCGTAATTAGCCTTCTAAGATCTCTGGGGCCCAAGCGTTCTAGCCTGCTAGCGTGCCTTCTGTAGCAAGGAATTGAAATGCCACAAAGCATTCACCCTTCTGAAAACCAGCCATACCAAAAGCTGCTTAACGCAGTCTCATCGCTTTGAGCTAGTGGGACTACGAGCGCTTAATTTCCTTTTTTTTTAAATTCTACTTCTTTTGGCGCGATAGGGAATAAATATGAGAGTAATTTTTTACAATGTCCCCGCACACCGTCACGAAAAACCGACACCATGAAGATAACTGATAAGTGTTTCCATGACAACTTATAACTACATTCAACATTTTAGGCTTTTCTACAAACATAAGATAAGGCGAAAGATAAAAAATTGTAAAAGATTTTTATCTTGTTACGCCAAAGCAGTATAACTTCTAACGCGTGTACATAAGTACACACACACTTTATTTATTTTTATCATGATAAATTACATACACCGGTTTTTTGAACACCTGCATCCCAAACTAGACTTCCGCCTGTGAATTCCTCATTGCTTCTCCTACAGTTATTTCTCAATTATGTATTTCTAGAGTCGGATACATAGATGTTACATACATACATACATACATATTGTCACGCCTTTATCCCTGAAGGGGTAGGCAGAGGCATACTATACGCCCACATTTCACTGTATGCATTTTTGTCCCCGTTACAAGCGGTGAACCCATTGCCGTGTTGCAAATGGACAGGCGCAGGCTGTGGCGACTTGCTGTTGAAATTTTTCAAGCCGCCCATAAGGCCTTCAACCAGGCATAACGACTGCCATTTTACTGGCAAGCGGGACCAACGGCTTAACGTGCCTTCAGAAGCACGGAAACGCTCGCAGCTGTAAATTCCACAAAGTGGTCACCCATCCAAGGACCACCTATAGCGAATGTTGCTTAACGCAATGATCGTTAACAGAACACTGAGTCAGCGGGGCCACGAGCGCTTTAGTATAGATGTTGTAAACAAGTAAAACATTATAAGAAACAAAAATATATAATTATATTAATGTACTTTCATTGATTGCATTTGCTTATATTTAAGTCGGTTAATAAACAAATATACATCACAACTTACGCCATGCTTCAAAACGTAACTCAGTAAGTTGTAAAACCGGCTTGAAAACTAACATATGCGTCACGGTCCCCATATACAAAGGACTGAGGTCAGCTCGTGCCGTATCTAGCCTGCGTAGGATGCCTGACGCGGTCGCCATACCTGGACCACCGACCATTCTTATTATAAATAGTATAAGTATGTACTTAATGCATTGACGGATATCACTTAACCTTTATATGAATAATGTATTTCAGCAAGCGTGACCTCAGCTTTATAAGAGTTTGATTAAGATTTCTTTGATTAAGCTCATATAGAATATCTGAGTGCATCTAGACATTTTCATTATTGCATCGCAATATATTTCTATGTTTATCAATCAGGCCTTATCCCCGAAGGGGTGGCAAACGCAATATACGCCCTTCTTTTCACCATTTGCATTCCTGTCTCACGTACCTAATAGGTAGTGAGCCCATTGCCGTGTTGAGATAGACAGACGAGGCTGTGGCTCCCTGCCGTTAAAAAAATTCAGGCTTATATATAAATATATAAATGTAAATGACGTGGCAGCCACCTTCGTGTAAATTCACACGGAAGGTGGCTGCTACGAAAGGAATAAACGCCCCTAAAACAGGTCTCTGGGTAGAAAGAGCACAGACAGTAGCAGACAGGGGTCTCCAGACACTAAATATCGAACGAAACTCTACATACATACACACATATGTCACGCCTTTATCCCCGAAGTGGTAGGCAGACGCATATTAAACGCCCACATTTTACCGAATGCATTTTAGTCCTACGTAACCGGGGGTGAGTCCATTGCCGTGTTGAAATGGATAGGCGCAGGCTGCGGCGACCTGCTGTTGAAATTTTTTTAAGCCGCCCATTAGGCCTTCAACTTGGCTTAAAGACTGCCATTTTATTGGCAACCGGGGCCAACGGCTTAACGTGCCTTCCGAAGCACGGAACTGATACCCACATCAGTTCTAGCCTAAAGGGCCGAATAAATTTAATTTAATAAAATGTGTCAATTTTAGATGTTAAATTTGAAAGAAATTTTGAACCCGTTGCCCTTTTTAGAGAGGTGGTAACAAAAAGGCTAAAAGGTCTTATGTGATAGACACTAATTAGCACGACCAATTAAAGTCCTGGTAGTCTCGGACTACGAAACTCTATCGCGCTATTAATTAGTATTTCTTTTATTAAATTGATTCTTGAACTAAACCTAACGTTAAGTTCCCTCAGTTTAACATCACGACACTTGATCCTATTGTTGTGCAGTCATTGGCCGAATCCTATCCTGTTACCGACAACAGTAACTAGAAACAACATTATTATTACAATTCCGGGTTCTTTAAGCGTGACAAGGTATCTCTCAAGACTGTCAACTTGGACCCCTTCTTGCCAGGTGTGATAGTGTCAATGTTAGGACGTCATCGCTTGCCATGAGGCGAATATACAATGTACTGTGAAAAATTTATCTTCTGCAGACCTCCCTAATATTAGAATTTTCTATATTCTAATATCTTTACCCTATATTCCCTAATCCGTATTCCATTTATAAATCTATACTACCTAATAATTGTGGCAACATTCCCATTTTTAACATTGCAAACTAGACTGAGATGTCATATTTGCAGCCAAAACAATAGCTATAAATAATAGCTGTTTTCTTGTTTCTATATATTTTTCTGAAGAACACTAAGTATACACCTATAAAGACAAACAATAGGTCTGGGTTTTGATGCTAGTGATCCACAGGACCTGACCCGATTAGAAGTTACAAAATCTCGTAAATCGATCCAGCAGTTCAGAGAAAAACTGATTTCTCTAAATTGTTTTATTGGCTTTAGTATCTTCATAACTTAATTTGTAAAAAATACTATTCAGATATTATAAACAGACACTTCAGTTTAATGTAAATGTTTGTTTAGGGGTTTTGGTTTTTTAAATATGGTAAAAGTATGTATTAGTTTTCTAGAACACACATTAATAATAATAATAAATAATAAATATCATTGGGACAACTCACACAACGCCATCTGATATATGAAACTAAGCGGAGCTTGTACTATGGTAACCAGATAACTGATAAACATACTTATATAGTAAATTTCTAAATACATACATATTATGGATAAATAACACTAAATAATAATATTAGCTTAATTTGAGCTCGATTGCGCTGTGTAAAAAGAACGTTCCATTATATTTTGTAACTTTTTACCGACACATGGAGTCCTGAAATAAAAACTGTAAGAAAAAGATAAAACAAGCTAAAAACATGAAAAAAAAAAAGGTATCCCATGCAATAAATAGTAAAAGAACTGATGCTATCAAACATTACTTCAAAATATTCGCTAGTAATCAAATGGTATTGGCAATAAAACAGTATTTAATGACTGTTCCCGGCGCCAGACAGCCGCCATGTCGCGGTGGACATCAAATATTGATATCATATCTGCTACTCGGCAGTAACTCGAGTGTGCTTTGACGTCATGCCATTTAAAACAATACTATACTTTAGGGACAGCGCAAACTAGCCACTTTTAGCATAGGCGACTGGCGATTATGCCACTTTATAGAAACTAAATGAAGCTATCGAGCGCCCCATACCGCACCCTTTAATTTACATGTGGAAATACTTATGGATGTTCTGTTCAACTCCTGCTGACTAAAACCACATGGTGGCCTTCCGTTTAGAGGCTAGGATAGCCCCCCGACAGACTTTATCTGTCAACGCAGCCTCGTCTTCAGGGGGTTCGGGTGATATCCCGCTTCTTTGGCCCACCACACGATGAGTTGCTAAAATGTAAGACGCCAATACCGCATCCGAAAGCAGATAGTCGCGAAAATCGGATACGGCATTTTGCAAAACACACGAACTCTATGTTGCGTTCGGTCAAAACGCAATGGCAATGCATCGGAGAGGTTGAAAGAAAGAAAACACATTATATAGGCACATACAAAAACAAGAACAACAATAAAATAAAAATAAAAGTTAATTAAAAACCTTATAATCAAAATAAATAAATCTGCCTACAAGGCTACAGCTCAGCATTTTGTGATAGTACCACAGCGCTGATTTTCAACTGATGCCTGCCCCCGGTCTCCACTCCAGAACTCCAGAGGCCATCGTTTCACAGATGCGGCCAGTCCTTAGACAGTGTTGCACTGGTTGCACTTACTCTGCTAGCTATGTAGACCACTCTTGTTCTCTGACGGAAATCTTCATTTCGGAGTTTATCCCTCAAAGACACTCCCAGTAAAGCCTATTGCTCAACTTCAAGGGTATACGGCTAACCCCACCGTAACAGTTGGTTCATAATTTTAGGCCCGTATTTTAAAAGATGTCACAAGTGTCGTTTGAAGTATGATCACATGAAATTAGTTTCAAGACAAGATCAAAACTTATGCATCGATCTTAGTATAGAACGTGTCTTAGGTTTTGTTCATTTGAAACGATTACAACTTGTCTCAAAGTATCTCGAAGTCTTGACCCAAACAAATTATTGTTATTAAAACAGTTTTTGTTTTTTCATTTTATTACTATGGCTTTTCACATATTTTTTTTCACATGGACACATGCGCTAAGTATACTAATAGTATTAAAAGTACCCTTAGAACAACTTATCTATTTCAATGCCAATTTTATTTTAGATCTCTTTAGCCATTTTGACCACAAAAAATTGTTTTTTTATACCACTAAGGTGGCAGACAAGCATACGGCCCACCTGATGGAAAGTGATCACCGTAGTCTATGGACGATGTCAACACCAGTGGGGCAGCACTTGCGCTGCCGAATAACGCATTTTTTATAGTAATAAGTATGCATTTTTTTGTTCTTATGTATGCGTTCGAAGTATAAAGATAGTCATCTTCATACAAAATTACATCACAGCCCGCAGTTAGTTATGTCCCTGTTGCCTCTTTATAGCAACAATAGAGTTGTAACCGTTATTCATACCAAATGAAGAAGGAGTTAGAATGTAGGATATTATAAACGTGGATAGAATATTAAATATATCATTACTAAATGTGCCCGTCTTAGCTCGTGACATACTTTGAACTCCCTTTGTACCCCACATATCTAATCTATACCCCTTATTAGTTTTCACTAATTAACTAACTTCACGCTGTATCCCTGACGGGGTAGTCAGCAAGGAGAGATTGCGAGTCTTACATTATGCGCTTCGCAAGGCACGCTAAGCTAGCAGGTGGCCAGAACCGGCCTCAACCGTTTCAATATGATAATTAACCCTAGTACATGATACTAAATATGCAACTGTTAAAATATGGGCATATATCATTCTCTGCCTACACTCTAGAGTAAAGCATGAATATATACATATATTAATCAGTATTTTGTAGTTGGTTTGGAGTTCCTCTTGAACCGTAAATCCGCCTCTAACTACAAATAAGACCAACGGATTCCTCCACCGGATATCCAAGTAAGAATCCCATTATGTCTACCTATAGCTCTTCCTTGAATGCTATTTTAACCATAGGGTAATCAACTCGAGCCGTTTTCTGTTAGTAACAACTTACTTTACCAAAATAGTCTACTACCAACTAGTTCTAAACATACTACGTAACTTTGTCATGTAAATATAAACTTTAGTACCTTCAAACACAGTAGAAAATTGAATGACAATTGTTAGTTTGTTGTTCCGTACCTATATGTAGGTACGGAATAAAAAAAAATGCGATGAGAATCTATAATGATTACAATTATAATAGTTACGATTCCGTTTATTTTAGGAATGACTTGACTCGATATATCGATTATCATTTTTAGCCGGTTTCAATAAAGGAGGAGGTTATCAATTCTAAACCAACTAGATAACTATCTTCACACGCTCATGGCCGCGCTGACTCAGTGTTCTGTAAACGATCACTGCGTAAAGCAACTTTCGCTATAACTGGTCCTCGGATGGGTGACCACTTTGTGGCATTTACATTTTCGAGCGTTTCCGTGCTTCGAAAGGCACGTTAAGCCGTTGGTCCTGGTTGCCAGTAACATGGCAGTCGTTAAACCCAATTAAAGGCCTTTTAAACGGCCTGAACTTTTTAATTTTTTTAAATTTTAACAGCAGGTCGCCTCAACCTGCGCCTGTCCATTCAACACGGCAATGGGCTCACCACCTGTTACGTGGGACAAAAGTGAATACGGTGAAATGTGGGCGTATAGAATGCCTTTGCCTACGCCTTCGGGGATAAAGGCGTGACAATATGTCTATGTCTTCACGCCGTATCCTTGACAATAGTCAGAGAGGACATCTTCACGATCCTTGCATACTTCTTTGGCTTCCTGCTGATTCATTAATCGTTCCATATACATGCACGTCTGGGTATATGAGTACTTTTGACCTTTCCATTTTTGAGCAATCTGCTCACGTTGTCTTCATACATGTTATAATAATAATAATAAATCATTTAATGCGTGAAACATGGTATTTTAGAAGGTTTTACATGAATTAATGCTCAGCATGTTCCGCAGATTCATCTGCATGCAAAATTAATAAGTTGCTTAAGTTGTAAGTCTTGATCTAGGTTGACTGACTCCTTCTATTCTCTAGTTTATCAATACTGTAAAAAAGTTAAAGTGAATTCGACGTTTAGAGAAATATAGAAATAAAAAAAAATCGTCACGGTTTTCGGTTACGCGCCATGTTGTATTGAAGTGAAACTGCTTTATCATAAGTGAAACTTCTTTATCGATTAACTAACTTATTTATCAGAAGAGAAATTTTTAGCTGCAAAAAAAATGTAAGGAAGTTTTACTTCTTACCTGTGTACTCTAAGTGTGAAGACAGTGGTCTACACACACATTTTTTTTATTCAGTGAAACGAAAGACAAATCGTCATCATAGCCTAAGGACGTTTGCAAAACCTAGCAACACCAAGGGCTACGATGACCACTTGCCGTTATATAAATTTGCTGTACCATAAATCATAGCTGTTGACTCATTCCCTACATAGCGACAACCCTTACGTGGGGCCCACGAGAAAAGAGGATCGGCTTGACACGCGATGTCGCTTTTGTTAATTAAACAAGGGGACTTGCTTTTCATCGCAAAAAATTTTTTCACAAAAACATGTCAACGATTTTTTTTTTAATTTGCGGCTAATGGCTTGTGCCATTGCCCATTACTGTGATTCCTGTAAACCAGAATCTACGATAATGATCAAGATCAGAAAAGTTACACCGAGCTCGAACTCGGTTAAGTGCCAGAAGAGACGGTTTGAAACCCACATCAAAATTAATTGGAAGATAAATCGAGGGAGTCAGAAAGATTATCTTCTTTCTAAGTCTCTCCCTTGCAAAGCAGGAGACCAGAGAGGCAACTAGGTGCACATCCTATAGAAGTGGGAAGCACGACGTGATTGGAAAGTCCTATGTCCAGTAGATGGACTGCGATGAGCCTTGACTTGATTGAGATCGTTGGCTAATTTGTTGAATTTTTAACAAACGATAAGTGTACACATAATACAATTTATTGCAGTAATGTAAATATTTTTTTTGATAATATTCAATGATTATTCCGTTATATATACGAGCGTTTCCTTGCTTCGGAAGGTACGTTATCCCGTTGGTCCTGGCCCGGTTGCAGTAACATGGCAGTCGTTAAGCTAAGTTGAGTGCCTTATCGGCGGCTAGAAATATTTCAACAAATACGGTGAAATGTGGGGCAAGTGCCTCTGCCTACACCTTCGGGTACAAATACTATATGTATGTATCTATAGATAAAATAGTCATGTTCATAATGATGGACCAGACTAGAGGTTATGTTCAGTGAGTTAAATAACCTATACATTTTTTCGCCGAATCCTAATTTCCACGAAACTGTGTCACCACAATCTGAGCAAGTGGTCGTTTAGTAAGAAATTGCGGCGTGTCCTAATGTTGCCAAGTTAATGTCGTGATATTTTACCATAATGTCAGGAGAGTTGACATTCTGTTTTCCCGCCATTTTGTATCTCCGCAGTACTCGCTGCAATACGGTAAAATCTTACGTAAAATATTAATGTTACGTTTTGCTATTAATTTGTTTTTCATTTTTATAAGACTTGTATATGGCAGGTTTGAAATAAAGTGTCAGCGTTAAGCTGGAAGAAAGCGTGCTCCGTTGGTTTGGACACGTTCAACGAATGAGTGAGAAACGATTGACAAAAAACATATATTTTGCCAAAGTAGAGGGTAGAAGGAGTCACGGTAGGCCGAGACTTACATGAGTATGAGGACTACGTGAGCAAATTGCTCAAAAACGGAAAAGTCTAAAGTACTGGGATACCCAGACGTGCGTGTATGAAGCGATTGATGAATCAGCAAGAAGCGAAGAAGTATGAATGGATCACAAAGCCTGGCGATCTGTCCTCTCTGACTTAATGAGATTTTTTTTTTATTTCGTACCCGTCAGTAAGTGAAGTACACAAGTTATATCTGTTTTCTATCTTTCATTATTTTTCTTATTCTATATCTAAACAGCCCATAGATATCTTAATCTTAATGATATTATAAATTCTAAAGTTTGTATGGATGTTTGTTACTCTTTCACGTAAAAACTACTGAATGGATTTTAATGAAACTTTACAATAATATAGCTTATACATCAGAATAAAACATACTTTTTATCCCGGGAACAAGTTCCTGTGGGAAACGGGGACGGGAAAACTTTTCTACGCGGGCGAAGCCGCGGGCGTCAACTAGTCTTAGCTAAAGAGATATGAAACAAGCGCGCGGCGCTGTCTTCCTTTGTAGAACAAACGTTCATAACTTCGATTTCAATGTATATAAATAATTTTCTTTTGTAGTATTACGTTCACTTCTGTCAATATTGATGTGTGAAAGTTAATCAGTGACATTAGTTTAAAGTGTGTGATGCACATTAGTATGCGAATTAATATTTGCATATAACTCGTATGTAGTGTAGGGTGTAGTGGGAGAAACTTGGCAACACAGGTTCGCATAGTAAACGTTGCGTTTACCTTATCTAAGGTACAGCCATTATCTACTATTATAAGTGTGATTGTATGTGAAGATTTTTGTTGTTATCACCAAAACATGCTCCTTTGGGAAACTGGTACGAAAAAGTTCATCGCGCTGACGAAAGCGCGAGTATTTGCTATCTGAATATATCAGGATTCATTCTCTAACTAGCTGATGCCTACAGCTCCGCGTGATGAATTTTTGCCGAACCTGTTTCCTCCAGTGTTATACTAAGCTAGGACATGTGCTATCGCGGAACATTCTGTAGACCTATATAAGATAAACAATAATTGCACTATACATTATTTTTGTTATATATCTCAAAAGGGGTTTAAACAGCGCTTTCGTTGAAAGCTCCCAGACGGTATATTCTTCCGACACCTTCAACAAATATCGTTATATTTTAGACAATATATACACAAATTTAACAAATTATAAACTAAAACATACCGAGAACTACTCTATATCCAGCTATAGTTAGACAGCACAAAAATCTGTGCAGTAGTTTTTTATTTTTTGCGAACAGACCGGGAGCGACGGAGGACTATTTTTTACAATATGTAGTAATAGTGACCGTGTCCCATGGGAATATAGGGATAAAATATAGCCTTATCTTATCTTTTGACTGCCTCTGTGGCGCGGTGCGAGTGTATCCGACTGCTATGCAAGAGGTCGTGGGTTTGATGAAACCATCGTGCTCATCACACAAAGTTTTATCCTGAGTGGGACTCAGGATAAAACTTTGTGTGATGAGCACGATGGTTTATTCTGTGTCTGGGTGTTATTTATCTATAATATGTATTTATTTAAAAATATATAAGTATATTTATCAGTTATCTGGTTACCATAGTACAAGTTTTGGTTAGTTTGGAATTAGATGGCGTTGTGTGAGTTGTCCCAACGATATTTATTTATTTATATTTATATTCACATAATATAAAATGTTATTGAATGAAGTCGCTTCACGCTCCGATTGTACGTGTGGAACGCTAAAACCTTTTAAAGTATGCACCGAATTCTAAAGAGGTATTTATCATTAAATAAGTAGGGTGTTATAATGGAAGGTTTATACATATAGTTTAATAACTTATTTGTGTTAATTTATTAAAATATGGTAATAATAGTACATTGAATACGAATGCTGCTTAAGCCCTGAAAGATGAACAATGTTCAACGATATTTTTATTTTTTAATATGTGTACAAAAAACTCGTAGTGGCATATATGTTCATCTTTTAAGCACACTATACCCTCTGGGGTATGGCAAAATATTACCACGTAGGGGGAAGCTGCGGGTATTAGCTAGTTATACAGATTATCAAAAATCTTTAAACGAATATTCAAAAATGGGATTTTCTCATTAGGTGATGTTACTGTAACATCACCTAACGAGAAAATCGCACGTAATCAATAAGATCGATCCTGTAATAGGCATTTGAAGTCGAGATATTGTATTACTATATTTTTCAAAAAATTTTAAAAGTAAATATAAAAAAAAGAGTTGTGAAAATGGTTATTACTCTGTTAAAGAATATTTGCAGGACAGGGACGCCTGAAAATGATCTGCTGGCAAGGTGAAATAATATTAAATTGTAAATAGGCCATCAAAACAAGGCCTTCAGTTTTTTGCCGGTTCTTCTCAGGTGGGCCGCGTTCCGAACCGGTGGTGACTTTAAATATTTTAAATAATGTATTATTAAACCGGCACTTTACGCTAAAATGAAGAAGGCAATAAGCAGATAAACGACTTTATTTAACGAACTCATCTGTTTACCAATTTGTTTACAACAAATACTGCTAATTTGTTGACATTTCCCACGCCATTTATTCAACTTCCTAATCTTAATGATTCGTCAGTTCCCTTTCCGAGAAGATCCCTCAGTCTTTGAAGTACACTCATCTAAAATGGGGTGTGATAACTGTCCGTGGATTGGCATTACAAAGCAAAGCGATTTTAGTGATTTTTGGAATCTGTTTTATAAAAATCTACCGAAAGTTGTGTGAGTAAAAGTTACATCTAATAGTTGAAAAGTTTGTTTGGTTAACCGCGATAATCTCAAGAACGACTGGTTTTAATTGAAAATAAAATATTTATGTTGAATAAGTCGTTTATCGAGAAAGACTGTAGGCTAAATATCATCACGCTTCTACTCAAGAGCGCGGAGCAGTAATCATAAATGTCAACAAGTCGGGCAAATTGTTATATATTTTTGTAAAATGACGGGTTGATACGGTTCTCACGGGGTCAGAATAGGTCACGGTTCGGGGGTCAGCTAGTAGAATATATTATATACTAGCTGACCCCTTTAAATGTGTTTACTAATATCGAAATGTGCAAATAATTTTGTTAGTTCCTTACGTTTTCAGCTAATGTAGCTCAACCGATAATACTAATAACTAACAGTTAGTAACATTTGTGAAGATGTTTGTCACTGAACCACGTTCAAACTCCTAAACCAATTGGACTGAAATTTGATATACAAATAGTTGACACTCTGGAGCACCCTACATACATGCCACCATACATACTTTTATTATCTCGGGAATCAATTTCGGTCAGAAACGGGTTCAGGAAGACTTCACCACGCGAGCTGAACACGAAATAGCATATATAATCATTCTTAATGTTCCGGCTACTCTTCCATCTTACATAACTATGTAATTTGTTTGTATTGTGTTAGGAGTGGTTACTTGGGTCTCCAGTACATTCTATGCTTAAACTAAACCTCCTATTTATACCCGATGTCCTCTGTATCTTATGAAAACACAATGTTTTTTCGTTATTATTGTTGAGAATACGCAGATGTGGATAATGTTTGTTTAAAGTTAGTGTGTGGGTATATATTTATAGCAAAAACGACCAAAGTATATCAATGTATTTTTGAAGTTAAGCATATTAGCAGACTGTTTACGAATGTTCTCAAAAAACACAGTAAATTACAACAAATTTTATGGGAACTCTGCGCACGTTAAGCCAAGGTAAAGGTCATAAAGGCGGTTTGAAAAATTTCAACAGCAGGTCGCCACAACTTGCGCCTGTCCATTTCAACATGGCATCGGACGCACTTTCTGTCACGTGGGACAAAAATGCTTACGGAGGAATGTGGGCGTATAGTATGCCACTGTCTACCTCTCCAAGAATAAAGACGTGACAATATGTATGTATGTAATGTTAATATAAGAAGAGTCTTCTAGTTGTGTCAATCGCAGTGGGTCTGTCTTGTTTTAGAATCTGAGAATGTAGAGGAGAGGCTACTTTGTTCAGTCTTTAATTACCCGCCAAACCCCATAAAAGACTGTCGTCTATTATATATAGAAATCGAAAAAACAGGAGAAAAGACACACGAGTGTAACTTCATGACAGGAACACTCGTGTGTCTCCGCTGCATGATCTACAATCAAATACGTATCAAGTTCGATTTAAATTTGCACTAGTCCTGGGGGCCGAGTCTACTATTGACAGCCGTAGAATATAACCAGAATTTTAGCTGTCAAAATGTTAGTAGACTAGCAAAAATTCAACTGACACGCGGCCACTGGCGCGGTAAGTGTTAATAGAATTTTATCAGTGGACGGATAGAAGTCTATTGGAGTACGATTGTGATAGCAGACTACGAAAAACTGTCAAAATTGTACCGTCGACTTTTTATTGCGCGACAATTCGATTCTATTCTGAAAAATTGAAATAGTAGACTTGGCCCCCTGGATTCGCATACCATACCATTCCATGATCTTGCTAAAAACCTGAAATTGTAATATATATATCAGTGTAATATATTACAACCTAAATATTTCAATTTGACTACTTTATATTTAAGAATCTTTGGTTGATTATTGAATGTATTTAATCTATATTTTTCTATTTTAATTTATTTTCGTCCTAAAAAATTTAATAACATAAAAGTTATTAAATTTTGTACAACAAAAATTACAGAATATGATAAAACAAACTTTTATTATCATTATTAGGACTAGGCTATACACCTTGTGCAGTCTTTAATTGCCCACTATCACTACATATTATAAAACAAAGTCGTTTTTTGCTGTCTGTCCCTATGTATGCTTAGATCTTTAAAACAACGCAATGAATTTCGATGTAGTTTTTTATAATAGTTAGAGTGATTCTCATAGAAGGTTTTTATGTATAATTTGTCAAGTTTTTATATACTTTTACTTAATTATAACGATATATGTTGGGGGCGTCGGAAAAAAATAGCTGTCTGGGAGCTTTTAACGGAAACGCTGCCTAAACACTTTGAGATATAACAAAATAATGTATTGTGGAATTGTGTATTTAATATAGGTCTACAAAAAAGTCCGCGACGGTATATGTCTATCTCTTAAGGATAACATACTATATCCATTCTTATGCTTTAAAAAAACAGCAATTATAAAGCAGTAGTTTGAAGGCTATTTACACAAATACATTATTAATCATTATCATTTTTAATATGTTAGTTGGCTTCAGCATTTAATGTAGATTATTTTGGCCCTTTTCACCTTTCAAATTAAATGAATATCTTTGGAGTTATGGCAAAATCAAAAAAAAATGCGCATCTAAATTAATTTCGTGTAACCAAATTCGACTGGGCCATGTGAGGTGCTTGAGAGCGCAGAAGAAGTTAATCAAGTAATTTGGAAAATGTTCATACATTATTGTGAAATTAGTAAACGACGGGATTAAATGGGTGCCACGGGGTTCGAAGTATGTCACGGGCGAAGCCGGGCGGGACAGTTAGTATTTCATAAAACAAAATCGCTTATGTCCAATATTTTGTCCTTAGGCTCCTCCGGCCGGTGTCGGTGCAGGGCGTGATGGAGCATGCCTTGCAGCACCGCGAGCGAGTCGGCGTCCAGGACTTCGTACTGCTGGAGGACTTCCGCTCTGAGGCCGCCTTCATTGACAACCTCAAGAAACGTTTTAGCGAGAACATCATCTATGTAAGTAAGATAATGAATATGAAAACCTCTTTAGGTCAGGGTAGGCCGAGACTTACATATGAAGACCACGTGAGCAGATTACTTAAAAATGGAAAAGTCAAAAGAACTCGGATACCCAGACTTGCGTGTATGAAGCGATTAATGAATCTGCAGGAAGCGAAAGAAGTATGCATGGATCGCGATGCCTGGCGATCTGTCCTCTCTGACTACCCTGTCAGGGATACAGCGTAAAGATAGTTAAGTTTAAGTTTTTAAAACCTCTTTATTCATGTAGGTCACAAACTAACACTTATGAAAGCCTGAGAAAGAACCAAGAACCAGTTTTCGTGTACCTATAAAATACAACTATCCAGAAAAACAAAATTGAAGTATCTGTTTATAATTCAAAATAATTAACAGTTTTTTACTAAACGAACCTATATGAAAGTAAACACTGAAACATTTTTTTTTTTAAATTCGTCGGTTCAGCATTTTAGTTGTAAAGTATAGTGACTAAATAGGTTATTCAGAAATTTTAGCTATTGTTATAAGGTACTGTCAATAACAAATCAATAGTTTATTTATTAATTCCTTAAACGTTTTTAATGATTTTTAATAATAGAAGTTCTTACGGAAAATATTAAAATATGCAATTGTTCTGTGCCTTTGTTCTGTCAAAGATATTAATAATATGCCGAATACCATACGCGTTATAAATTATTTGGTTTGCTCATAGAAAAGACATAACAAAAATAGTCAATAGACTTGCTATATAAATTCCGACTATTCTGATTACCAGTTTCTTTTATTAAAATAAAGCCGGAAAGAGTAGCCAAATGCTTAAAAATGCTCTTGCAATTCGCCTCGTGAACTTTGGCGTATTTTGAAGTTAAGTAGGTACGCAGCAATAAACAGTGGACTTTGAATTCCGAGTTCGATTTTTGAGAAGTGAACGCAGCACCATTTTTTTCGATATGACATACAATAAAAAAAAATACTGATCGTTTTTGGCAGTCGGTTAAAAAACAACAGAATCAAGCATATTTATGATAGGCGATGCTTAGACTAAAGAGTTTCATGGTTAGGATTGACTTAAATTGTGTTTAGTGCAAACGGCCATGAGGCTTCTAAACCCTAAAGTTTAGAAAAGTCTTATAAAAGGACTCATTCTGTTCGTCCGTCTGTACTGATGTGTTTCTCAGGAACCATAGGAGATAGAGACAAACGGTTTGCTGCATTCGTTTCAGAACATCATCAATACGGGAATAGGCGATTTAAACGTTTACGACTTTAATCATGACGCGACTACAAAACGCGCCATGATTATTTCGAAATAATAATTTAGAAAAGTCAATGAGAAATTACAATGGCACCTGACATATCTAAACGACACTTGCGAATATTAATATAATAAAGCTGACGAGTTTGTTTGTCTGTTTGGTTGAACACGCGCTGATCTCAGGAACTACAGCTTCGAATTGAATGATTGTTGTTGTGTTGGATAGTGGGTTAGTGATATTTATTTATTATTAAATCATAAATGATAGCAAATCCTAAATGAATTTTTCCGACACCCCCAACAAATATCGTTATAATCTACTCAATGTATACAAAAACTTTACAAATTATACATAAAAACCTTACTTATGAATCACTCCATCTATTAAAAAAAAACTGCATCGAAATTCGTTGCGTAGTTTTAAAGATCTAAGCATACATAGGGACAGACAGCGGGAAGCGACTTTGTTTTATAATATGTAGTGATGATGATAATACAATTAAAAACATTATTGTAAAAACTATAAACGACGGGATTTATTAAGTAGGTACTAACTGATCACCGCGGCTTCGCCCGTGACATATATCAAACCAGTCACATCCATTTCATCAAGTCGTTTTTTCATTTTACACTAGCTTCTGTATGAAAATTTGCCCCATTTGTTGACTGTTGCGCTCTCCAGCGTAGTAGCGTGATGAAATATAGCCTGTACCTTCCTCGATAAATGAGTTATCTAACAAAAAAATTTTTTTTCAATAATCAACCAGTAGTTTCTGAGATTAGGGCGATTTATATATTAGTTTAGAATTCTCTACAAAATCTACTGTTTTTTTCAGACGTACATAGGAAATGTGCTGATATCAGTAAACCCTTACAAGAACCTGCCTATCTACACGGAGGAAAAGGCTAAGCAGTATTACAAAAAAGCATTCTTCGAGGCTCCTCCACACGTGTAAGTACATATTATCATATTTCAAACTACATAGAACTTTCTAGTAAATGGTTCTATGCATCATATAGAAAACTAGGGTTCACAATATAGACATTTACAGGATTAAGTTTTTTTAGTATTTCATACACATACTCACATATACATTGTCACGCCTTTATCCCCGAAGGGGTAGTCACAGGCATACTATACGCCCATATTTCACCGTATGCATTTTTGTCCCAAGTGGTGAGCCCATTGCCTTGTTTAAATGGACAGGTGCAGGCTGTGGCAACCTGCTGTTGAAATTTTTCAAGCCGCCCCTTTGGCCTTCAACCAGGCTTAACGCTCGCAAATGTAAATTCCACAAAGTGGTCACCCATCCGTGACCAGCCATAGCTGTTTAACGTAGTGATCGATTGATCGATACAGACCAGTGTCCGAGCGCTTCAATAAATAAATAAATAAATATTATATATAAATAGATATATGTAGAGGTAATTTTTATTATTCAAGGATATAATAATGGACTCTCTTATCGTTCTGCGATAACAACACAATGATTACTTATTGAATACAGCGAAGTGAAGACTGCTTTCTGTTTGTTATCTCCACCATAAAGACACAACATTGTTATACCTACACAATGTGTGTTACATATATACATTCTATGATTAGTCATGTATACTATACTAGCCGAGCCCATCGGCTTCACCCGTGATAACATCTAACTGACAAGGCACTCATGAAAGCTGATCTATATAATTTTTTACCACAATGTTTGAACCATTGCACGATTTATTGATAATTATCATTACTGCTCGGCTCTCCTGGGTAGTAACGTGATGATATATAACCTTCTTCGATAAATGGGCTATCCAACACAAAAATAATTTTTAATTCGAACGAGTAGTACCTAGAAAGTGCTGCACTCTATACCTTCTATCTTGTTTACAATGGTCCCGCTGAAAGATTGAATAAGGAAGTTAAAATATCTAAAGCATCTTATAAAGCGCCAATTACACATAAATACGAGTATAAATATCGTTGGGACAACTCACACAACGCCATCTGATTCCTAACTAAGCAGAGCTTGTACTTTGGTAACCAGATAACTGATAAACATACTTATATATTTCTAAATACATACATAGGTATAATATATAAATAACACACTGAAACAATAAACCATCGTGCTCATCACACAAAGTTTTATCCTGGGTGGGAATCGAACCCACGACCTCTTGCGTAGCATTCGGATACACTCCCACTGCGCCACAGAGGCAGTCAAAGTACATAAGTACATACCTGTGAGGATTTAAGTACATATACAATTTACAAGTTACAGCTAGGGCAAGTATATAATAGTGACTGTGGGTGTAACAATCGGAACTATCTTCGCGGAGCTGTCTTCGGAATATGCTACACATACAAAGAGTATTGCCATACACAAAGATTACGTATATAAGCAAGAAGAATATCCAGATTTAACCAGATGCTAGACTATAATTACATTTTATTAAGTCATAATGAAAATATTAAATAGCTGAAACTCATAGCAGAACAATAAAGGAGGGGAGGGAGCCTACCTAATACCCGTCATTTCAGCGTAAGAGCTGCACGCATGCCCTTCACCCCCTCAAGAAAGTGGTATAAAACCTGATCTCCCCCAAAGAAGTGAGGTTACACTCAAACCTCCCTCCCCTGAACGAGACCGCGGTAGCAGACATAGTCTGTCGGGAGCCCTGGGGCTATCCTTCCGAGGGCTCACCAGGGACTCCCGGCTATAGACAGATGGAAGGCATACATGTGGTTTTAGTCGGTAGGAGTCCGGCATAGCATCCATGAGGATTTCCACACGAAAAGAAAAGATAAACGGCCCAATTGCTTCCAATATTTTTTTTTGGATTTGAAGCTCCGGATCCATCCGATCTTAATGGAGTGATGAAATAACGTCCACATTATTATTTACTAGTTGACGCCCGCGGCTTCGCCCGCGTATAGAAGTTTGCCCGTTCCTGTTTCCCACAGGAACTTGTTCCCGGGATAAACAGTAGCCTATGTGTTATTCTGATATATAAGCTATATTATTGTAAAGTTTCATTAAAATCCATTCGGTAGTTTTTACTTGAAAGAGTAACAAACATCCATACATACATTCGCATTTATAATATTATTAAGATTACTCGTCTATCTAATCTTTTTAAATTATTTCTAAATCAATTCCGCCATTAGTAAATGATATTTCTTTTTACAGATTCGCGATAGCAGACAACGCATATAGGTCATTGGTTTTTGAACACAGAGAACAATGTATCTTGATTTCAGGTATGTCGTTTATACTTTGAGCCATTCTATTATTAAATGCAGTTACGAAAAAAATGATTTAACGTTGGCAATCATTTTAAAACACTGCATTGTTTGATGATGTCAGATATGGCAATATCTATAGAGAAATACGTGTTATCGGAGAGTTTGAACGAGGCGTTTCCTCGTGGTCATACTAAGTACTAAATAGGTATGACTTCTAGTTGTCATACCAGTAATGTTGGACAAATATTGTGGGATACTTTATACACAGTGCCAGCTAGCCCACACTAAGCTGTTAGCTTGTACTAAGGGATCTAGACAACTGATATACCTATACCTAAATACATACATATTATACATAGCAAACACCCAAACTCCGAAACCAACATTTGTAGATCACACAAATATTTGTTCCGACCCAGGAATCGAAACCGGGACGTCATGCGCGACGATCGCATACACTACCATCGCGCCACCGAGGCAGTCAAAAAGTATGACCACGAGAAAACAATTTGAGCTTCGTATTGATGAGTTCTCTCTTCAACCTAGAGTATTCCCAGTTACTTCCAACCGTACCTGGATTTTAACCTGAGGTTCACTTTTATTGACTTTTAGGAGCAGTTTGGTTTTGTTTTGAGGGTTCCGTACATTAAAAGAAAAAAAAAACGGAACTCTTACACTGTAAGAGTTCCGATTTTTACAGGATCACTTTTTTGTTCGTCCGTCTGTCTGTCATCAAGAATCTTTGTCTCAAGAACGCGTGAAGGTATTGAGTTGAAATTAAAACTATATACTCAGGTCTACGGTCTGTTCAAGCTGTTTTAAATTTTAGAAACTGTGAAAAAAAATCAAACTATTAAATTAACATAAAAAAGTTATGACCATTTATGACGCAAAAAAACTAATATCGTTTGCCGGTAGTTAACTTTTGTATCGAAAGGGATTTCGCGCAGCACTAAGTATATTATAATAGAAGCACAGCCGAAAGACATACTCTTAGTAGGTTAACTCTTTATACTGTGATAGAAGGTTTGGATAACTTCTTTTTCCGCAATGTTTCGACATGGTTGTACAAACCTGTCGTGGTCCCAAAGTGCCTCTGGCGCGAAATCCTATTCGATACAAAACTATGTGCTCAATACGTGTTACTTTAAAAAAACGTTAATCTTTTTTACACAGGTGAATCCGGCTCAGGCAAAACAGAAGCGTCCAAGAAAGTTCTAGAATATATTGCTGCACGTACTAACCACCTCCTCAATGTGGAAACTGTCAAAGACAAACTCCTACAAAGCAACCCCTTACTAGAAGCGTTTGGAAATGCCAAAACTCACAGGAACGACAACTCTAGCCGCTTCGGCAAGTACATGGACATTCAGTTCAACTATGAAGGAGCTCCGGAAGGAGGTCATATCCTCAACTATCTCTTGGAGAAGTCCAGGGTCGTCAGTCAAATGTCTGGGGAGAGGAACTTCCATATATTCTACCAATTGCTTGCTGGGGCTGATCAAGCGTTGCTGAAGCGCTTGAACTTGCAAGGAAGACCTGATAATTACAAATACACCACTGATGACGTGAGTATCTAGTTTACTAAGCACACCCCCGCGGCACATTAAACTCCATTAGCTTTACAATAATGTATGAGGATTTGTCCGATTTCTTGACAATTATGATACCTGCTCCACTTTCCGGAACATAGCGTTATAATATATACACATACATACATATTGCCACGTCTTTATCCCCAAAGGGGTAGGCAGAGGCATACTATACGCCCACATTTCACCGTATACATGTTTGTCCCACGTAACAGGTTACTTATTAATATAAGTCAAATATCATGTTAATCAAACTGTGTCAAATGGCGGTTAGAAAAGAGTGGCCATGAGTTTTATTGCCAGGTTCTTCCTCTGGCTCTACCTATTGCTTTGTGAATCTGGCAGTAAATGTAAATATAGAAGCAGTAATCTTGACGTTCATAAGTGTTACTTTGTGACCTACATGAATAAAGATATTTGATTTTGATTTTTTGATTATACTATAATGGTAATTATGACCTCCAGAACGCTCCAGCCAACCAGCGCTCCAACGACGCCGCTCAATTCCGCACGGTCCAAGACGCTATGAAGGTCATTGAAATAGGGGCCGCCGAACAGGACGAGATCTTCGAAATCGTGGCCAGTGTTCTACACCTGGGGAACACCAAGTTTGTACAGAACGAGAAGGGATACGCTGAAATCCTGTCGCACGATGCGAATACGGGCAACGTGTCTGAGGTAAGAATTTTGACTCACAGTAGAAACGGGGTATTTATACCACTGAGGTGGCAGACAAGCATACAGCCCACCTGATGGAAAGTGGTCAACGTAGCCTATGGACGTTTGCAACACCAGAGGTGCAGCACTCGCGCTAAACGCCGACGACCCTTTAAAAACCTTCTAAGACCCTTTTTGAGGAACCCCATACTATAGACGTTCGAAAAAACCCAGGCATCGAGCTCATTCCACAATATAAGCGTACGCGAAATAAATCCTCTATCGGACCTAACCGTATGTGAGCGCTCCGGACGCAAAGTGTGATGTTGAGTGTGCGATATTGAAAAGAATAATGGCATTAATATTTTATTAAATTGAAAAAGTCAACTTGGTTCGAGACGGGGATTGAATCCGTGACCTTTGCCTAACCAGGGCAATGTTCTAGCCATTGAACTACCCAAACCGCACCGAAACAAGTCGAAATTCTTCACTGCATTTTTATCGTCATTTAAGAGTATGACCAGAGCCATCTATCGAGATACTTAACAACTCTGATACAAATGAACAGTGTTACACCATTTCTAAACATTAATGCGATGGACTCCACTCAATCTATGGATTAATTTTAATATTTATGTGAAAGTTAGCATACTAATTGCTTTAAAAAATTATACGGCATTAAGTAAACGTCTGAGGGAAGAAACTGGCGATCCTTGTGCAGGTAGCTTTCTTGCGCAAAGGCTTTCCATAGCTATTCAGCGAGAGAATGCTGCCTGCATCATGGGTACCGTACCGAGGGGACCCAGTTAAAATTTTGATAAATAGGTTAGGTAGTTTTCATTTAGGTATTATTTTAATTGCTTTTTACTAAGATTAGTGTAAAATTGTTTTTTTTTGTTATTGACTGTAATAAATTATATAAAATAATATTGAAAAGCTATTAGTATGCTAACTATATCCTGAATTTAAAGTGGAAAAGTTGTCAGTCTCGAGCTGGTCTCGAACCAGCGTCTTCTGTTTTGCCTAGTAAGACGCTTCACCAACTAGGCCACCGAGACCCACTCGAAATCGACGAATCCACCTCTTTCCGCCTTAAGGCGACGTAGGGTGCTACCGGTCTAACTCACAATACGCTATTGCGGAAAAACAATCAGTCTGTAGTCCCCCTGTAATTGACCTTTGACTCCCAGAATAAGGTTAACTTGTGTGCGTATTACTAGAATCAAACTTAACACACAGGACCAGTAATAAACTATTACCGTGGTGCTTCTCGTTTTCTATGGAATGTACAGTGTACACCTCGTTGCCCTCCAGGTCTCCCACTTTGTAAAGGAGGGTAGAGGGGTAACTTACTCTTTCCAACTTCCTCAAATTATCTTCTGATTAATTTCGATGAAGTTTTCCAAAACATTCTAACTTCTCCCGGTGCTTCACCTCACAAATCACAAGCTCGGTGTAGCTTTTCTGGTTTTGCTCATTGCTGTAGATCCTGGTTTACAGGAGTCACAGCAATGAGAATGCGGGTGGAATTAGTCCCATTTTAAAAGTACTTGTGTAGAGACAATGAATTTTTAAAATTTTAGTGATACTAATTTTAGTACACGATAATATATCCGAAATTTATAATGAATCTGGAAGGATTAATCTCAGTTGTTACTTGTATTCCGTTTCTTATCAGTGGACAGTGTTAGAATACTTGCCTGTTTCCTGTTTTCTGCTTTACGAGAATTAAAAGTATTATATTCTAGGCAATGAAGACATTATCCTCATGTATGCACACAGTTATGCCAATAAAAAAAAACTCGTCTTGACCCACACAGGTTCGACAGAAAACATTAATAAAACTGTTGTAAATATTCTACTAGATAGTATTAGAATATATTATGAAATTTTTAGAAATTTATGGAGAGCAAATCTGTTAAAAATATTATAATCCAATTATTAGTGTCAGTAATATAGAGAATGGTTTTTTTTCTGTTCAAAATGATTTTACCAAATATGAAAATCAAACCGTATCTCATTCGAACAAGGATCAATATATTTAATTATGATATTTAGTGTAAAATATTTATTATTCCATTGTATTAGCATATACGTTTATTCTTTTTTTTTAATTGTGTTTAATTAATTGCTATTAGAACGTAATTTGAGTTTGAACAGCCGTTTATCCTCTACTTATATTATAAACACTGACAGTACCTACGAAAAGGATATATGGATTAATTCAAAACTCCTAAGCTTTGGCAAAAGTAAAGTAAGGTACCAAGTTCTTAAAGAAAATCTAGAGAAAAACAGAAGAGAGAGTGGGCACAATATAAATGCACCGATATTATTTTGTGTTTATGTGATTTTTTATTTTTTGTTCTAATTTTATTTTCTTTATTTTTTGTACTATTTATAATTTTATTTTTCTTTTGATGTTTTTGTTTTTGGTGTTGCTCTTGGCATTGTTACTGCTGGCACCCGCGATTTTTTCTTTTGTTTCTGAGAAAAGAAAACTGTGTAGGTATATTTGATCAATCAACGGGCACTTTGAACTGCAGAACGAATTTAAATGTTAGGGCGTAGGATTTTGGCACCTTAGGGAGCTTTTGTGGCGGGAAAAGATCTTCGAGACCCAAGCGCCCTAGTTGTGACTCAGTGCACCTATTGACTAATAGGTCGCTACCAACTATGCTGAAAACTCTAAGATAGGGTTTGGAGCAACTGGGAAACGTTAAGAAGAAGATTGTGAAAAAAAAATTGTGGCAAAAGCAGTAGGGGCTATCCGTGATTACTTACTGCAACTACTTATAGAATCAAAGCATCCCAGTCTTCGATATTCTTTTATATTATTAGTCTTAGAACAGTGCCTAATATCTGAGAGTAACCGAAAATATTTTCCTAACGTCTAGAACTCGTGTTTGTTTAGTTCGTGCACAGTTCATAATCCTAACTATGTCCATTGTTCCGTCGTGTTTATGTAAATACTGTACTATTAGCGCGCCATTGTACCTCCTAGTGAGTTTTGACGTCACTTTATGTAATACACGCGAATCACAAGTCGCATAGGTACTTCTATTTCCGCGAAGGAAGTAGCTGCAAGTATACATATATGTTAAGTTTCTGCTTACCCCTTTAGCAGGAGTATTATTACCCACAGATAATGAGACCGAAGAAAGGTAGAGTTAAAGTTTTAATAAATAGAATTAAGATTTCCAAACTAAAGAAATATCACACAAAATATAACAGAGTTCATAATTTTATTATACACACCTACCGACTACATACCGACTTCTATGTATTTTCCTTATGACACCTCTATCCAATTTCCTTGTCTTTCTTTTATAATTAACTAGGTGATCACCCCGGCTTCGCCCGTGACATGCTTTGAACTCCCGTCGCACCTATTTACGGAATTAATTGAATTGAAGCGCTCGTGGCCCCGCGGTCTCATTGTTCTGTAAACGATCACTGAGTTACGCAACTTTCACTATGGCTGGTCCTCGGATGGGTGACCACTTTGTGGCATTTACATTTGCGAGTGTTTCCGTGCTTCGGAAGGCACGTTAAGCCGTTGGTCCCGGTTGCCAGTAAAAATGGCAGTCGTTAAGCCTGGTTGAATGCCTTATGGGCGGCTTGAAAAATTTCAACAGCAGGTAGCCACAACCTGCGTCTGTCTATTTCAACACGGCAATGGGCTCACCACCTATTACGTGGGACAGAAAAATCCACACGGTGAAAAGTGGGCATATAATATGCCTCTGCCACCCCTTCGGGGATAAGGCGTGATGGATATTTATTTATTTATTTTTTTAAAAATTCTACAAAAATACTTAAAAAATTCCCCGATTTGTCGACATTTATGGTTACTGCTCCACTCTCCAGGGTAGTAGCGTAATGATATATAGCCTTCCTCGATAAATGGGCTATCCAACACAGAGAGAATTTATCAAATACGATCAGTACTTCCTGAGATTAGCACGTAAAACAAACTTAATAATATTAGTATAGATTAATGAATTTAGGGCTCATTTACAAATTCCATTTCTCCCCACAGCTTCTGAAAGTAAACGCGATAAAACTCCGGGAATCGCTAACAAGTCGAACGATCGAAGCACGAGGAGATGTAGTCACCACTCCGCTAGACATCGAACAGGCGCAATACGCCAGGGATGCCTTAGCTAAGGCTATCTACGACAAGCACTTCAGCTGGCTGGTCTCCAGGCTGAACTCATCAATGGAACCGAGGGATAAAGGCACGTTGTCGTCTGTCATCGGTATCCTTGATATTTATGGATTTGAAATTTTCCCGAAAAATTGGTAAGATTTTTTTTTCATCATTTAATGTATGTATGATATATTATATACACATACAATATTGTCATACCTATAACCGAATGAATAGGTAAAGTTATATACTATACGTAATAGGTGGTGACACTATTATCGTTTTGAAATGCATCAGAGCACCTGCTCTTCATCCAACTGTCTCCAAGTTGGATTTGCTTTAGCGTCTCTTGCCCCAAAATGAGATAGCTTTTTTTTTGTGTATTAGTAACGTCAAAATGGTGCCGCCTAATAGAAAGTAGAAATGACAATCCGTAATAGAGGGCCGTGATCGTACCGTTGGGTTTCGATAGCAGTCCCCAGGCTGACAGGAAAGGACTAAAAGGAAAGGACTAAAAGGACCCAAGATTCTAAGAGGAGGGAACTATGTGTTTGTCGGCAGAGAGTTCCATGCTGGAGCGACACGAGAAAGACAGGCGGAATCATTTGAGTCAGGGCACGATTGTGCTTACAGTGTGAGGATGACGTCTCCGCCCCGCCCGTGTTTCTCGGGAACGAAAATGTGAACGTGGGGACCAAGTATATGAGTTCTTCAGAATACTCACCGTGGTAAAATACCAATAAACTGGCCATCTTTCTGCGCATCTACATCGGTTAAAGGTTGCCAGTAACTTCTGGACAGTAGGAGACGAGACCTTATCAGTCAGTAACAGTATTTTTTTTGCTCGTTGCAGCTTTGAGCAGTTCTGCATCAACTTCTGCAACGAGAAGCTGCAGCAGCTGTTCATCCAGCTGACCCTGAAGTCGGAGCAGGACGAGTACCTGCGGGAGGGCATCGAGTGGGAGCCCGTCGAGTACTTCAACAACATTGTCATCTGTGACATGATCGAGGCCAGGCATACAGGTACACTAAAAGAACACCCGTTGATCGTAATATCTTGACTTTTGGTATTTTTAAGTCTTTTCGATCGAGTTACCTTAAACGCAAGATGCTAATGAAGGTTCTATACCTAAACACGAAATTTGCCTAAAGAGCTGTTTGCCCTAAACTAGAAATGCCATTGAATTTACTATTTGCCAGTCTGCATGTCTGAAATGTGAAACAGATTAAGAAAAAACTTGAAATTAAAGCGATTGCCTAAAGTCGATACCTACAAAGCACATTGTCTAAGGCGTTGAATGTCTAGGAAGCAAAGTGCCTAAGTGATTAATGGAGATCGTCTAGACTATTATTGGGTTGCTGAGCACCTGACCCAAGATTTCTTCTTCATCTTAGTGTATTCCCAGTTGTTTTTAAACCCTACCTTAAATTGGAATTCGTGGTTATTTAGCTTTTGATTTTAAGCGTTGTTGGGAGCGACAACCTAACCTAACCTAATCCCATAAGAGAGCCTGCGTCATTGCCTCATCCGTTGGGCTCCGGATATATTGGTATGGCCCCACCTTTAAAAACCTCTACAGCGCTATATGTTTGTCCAACAGTCAGCAAACATTACGTTCTTACCGCAGGTATCATCGCAATCCTGGACGAGGAGTGCCTGCGTCCCGGTGATTGTACCGACCTTAGCTTCTTGGAGAAACTGAGCCAGAAATTGGACGGACACAAGCATTACAAGTCACATAGGTACTGCGACATCCAGACTCAGAAGACCATGGGACGTGACGTAAGTAGAGCATTAAATTCTTCATCCTTTAAAAAAAATGCGGCGTCATGTTTTATTCGCTAGGTTACAACAGTTGCTCCACGATGCGGAGAGGACAATAAAAAAAAAATTAAATCGTGTCTCAAAACTGCCATCTGTTAGACATACAACGAAACTGGTTTATTACCAATTATTTACTGCTCGAAAATGGAGGATGCTAAAAGGTAGACAATATTTTGTCACAAATTCTAGAAAATTTTAGAAATCAGATTTTTTAACCCTGCCTGAAAGCAGTTTGGTAGTTTTTTTTTAATATTTGGTACAGTTAAATGGCGTCGCCCGCCTGATGGTAAGCATAGACGACGACCCGTTATTGAGGGCCGCTATCTAAACCCTCAAGGCGGTCCTCATTTTGACGGCCCAGAAATATGCCTTTTCACGCTTCTCTTAAAGGACTCAGGATTGTAGGAGGCAAACACGTGCGCCGGCAGAGAGTTCCATGCTTTATGGTGCGACAAAAGAAAGACCCACAGAATCTTTAGGTTCTGACATCTCTGCCCCGCCCGTGTTGTTCGGGACCGGAAGGGGGAGGGTGGGACCGATTGGAAGAGCTCTTCAGAACACTCACCGTGGTAGATGCGGTAAAATGCAGCTAAGCTGGCGACCGTTCTGCGCATCTCCAACGGTTCAAGACTGCTAGTGACCTCTGGGCAATCTATGATGCGGATGATGCTGCAACGCGTCGAGAGGGTGCCAGTTGTGATAGCTAGTAAAAGCTTGTGCTATGAGATCTAGAATTCTAGACAACTGATACCATGATATATATAAATATACATATATATTATTAAACATGAAAACATCCAAACTCCAGAACAAAAATGGCGGCTCACAAAAATATTCGACCAATATTACCAAAATCAATATTTAACCTATAAACCAAAATATTACCCGAGATTCGGACTGTAGACTGTAGTAACGAAACTACAACATAATACGCCACCGAGAATTAGAATAAATAGACCTAGTAATAGAATTAGGGTAACTGTATACGCTTTTACAACAAGCTTCCCTGTGACCTGAGAAATTTACCTTTAAATAAATTTAAAAAGTTATTAAATAAAAAGCTTTGTGCAAAACGTTATTACTCCGTTAAAGACTATTTGCAGGACAGGGACGCCTGGAAATGATCTGCTGGCAAAGTGAAATAATATTAAATTGTAAATAGGCCATCAAAAAAAAAACCTTCCTAAGTTTCTTGCCGGTTCTTCTCAGGTGGGCCGCGTTCCGAACCGGTGGTCGCTTTTAATATTTTAAATAGTGTATGACATTTTGTAAGCGCCGTTAAAATGGTCTATGCAAAATAAAGATATTTTTATTTTATTTATTTTAATTAATGTAGTAGGTACAGTTATAATTTGAACACTCCTCACGCTGTATGCTTATGCTATATTTCCAGGAGTTCTGCCTAGTCCACTACGCGGGCGAAGTGACGTACAACGTGAAGACGTTCTTGGAGAAGAACAACGACCTTCTGTTCAGGGACATTCAGAGCCTCATGGCTACCAGTGGCAACAGCATTGTAGCTCAGTGCTTCAAGGTAGCTATAGCTTTTTAACTTACTTCTTTTGGCGCGTTAGCGAAAAATGATGACGGTAAATTTTTACGATACGCGCGCACACCGTCAAGAAAAACCAACACCATGAAGTTAGCTGATAACTGTTTCCATAACAACTTATAACTGCATTCAACGTAGGTTTCATTCTTTTATTGATTCTTTTTCTTACTAATTTATCATTCCTGTTACAAACAGTGTTGTGGTATATGTGATGAAATCTTATTAAATTTTAATTAAATAGGTTAGGTAGTTTTTTTTTTTTATTTAGGTATAATTTTAATTGTTTTTTTTAACTAAGATTAAAGTTAAATCATATTATATATATAACAAAAAAGACTAAAGTAGTATAACTTGTAAATAAATAGATATAAAAATAAAAAGTTTGTTAGGCTTTTTTACACAGTTTTTTATCTAGCCCGAAGTATGCTAATATAAGCTTTTGGTATAGGATCTAGACAACTAATAGACATACTTACGAGTATAATAGACTATCAAAAACGCAACTGACTAGCGGCCACTGACGCGGTACGTGTTAGTAGACTCTTATCGGCCGACCGGTAGAAGTCTATTGGAGTACGATTGTAATAGTAGACTACGAAAAGCTGTCAAAATTGTACCGGTGGCTTTCTATTAAGCGACGATTTCTATTCTATTTCGACACGATTGAAATAGCAGACTCGGATCCAGATCATCTGTCTGTCGTTTGTAACACGATTTTTAACCGACATTTATTGCAAATTAGGACTTGAAACGCAACTCCAAGAAGCGTCCTGACACCGCCATTACCCAGTTCAAGAACTCTCTAAACGAGCTGATCAAGATCCTGAGCAGCAAGGAGCCTTCGTACATCAGGTGCATCAAGCCGAACGACAATAAGTTACAAAGTACGTTTTAGACTAGACAGTTTTTTTAAATATAATATCTCATCTTAGCAGTACGTCCTAGTTACACGCAAAACTCGCACTTTGAGGCATTATTTATTTTTTAGGTTTATCTTTTTATTTTCTGTGCTAGCAACCACTGTCAATTGATTTTTTTTTAAATTGTTGCTATATAATTATTGTTGGACATTTTTTTTACGCAGCGTCATCTAGCCCAACGTTAGCTAATAAAGGCTTAGCTAGATAACTCGATAACTGATAAACATACTTATATATTTCTAAACACATACATACATAGGAAACACCCAAACTCCAAAACAAAACAGTTGCGGATCACACAAATATTTATTCTGATTCGGGAATCGAACCTGGGTCCTCAGTGTGGCAGTCGCATACACTACCACTGCGCCACAGCGCCACCGATGCAGTTAAAAAACGTGATAAACTTCAATGAAATAACTCATATTCTTGTTTTACATACATATAATCGTTTAATAAGAAGCGCTCGTGGCCTCGCGGTCTCAGTGTTCTGTAAACGATCACTGAGTTACGCAACTTTCACTATGGCTGGTCCTCGGATGGGTGACCACTTTGTGGCATTTACATTTGCGAGCGTTTCCGTGCTTCGGAAGGCACGTTAAGCCGTTGGTCCCGGTTGCCAGTAAAATGGCAGTCGTTAAGCCTGGTTGAAGGCCTTATGGGCGGCTTGAAAATTTCAACAGCAGGTCGCCACAACCTGCGTCTGTCTATTTCAACACGGCAATGGGCTCACCACCTATTACGTGGGACAGGAATCCACACGGTGAAAAGTGGGCATATAATATGCCTCTGCCACCACTTCGGGGATAAGGCGTGATGGTTAAAAAAACATACATATAATATTTATTGTTATAACAATTTAAGATTAATAAAATTTAACATATTTACAGAATCCAGTACAAAAAATATAGAGGTGGTGGGGATTATTACACATATTCTTTATATTTTGTTTAGTGCAATTCGAAGACAAACTGGTGTCGCATCAAGTCAAGTACCTGGGTTTGATGGAGAACTTGAGAGTGCGTCGAGCTGGCTTCGCTTACAGGAGGACTTATGAAAACTTCTTAGAAAGGTGAGAGCCATCACAATGTTTTTTTTTTTTTTTTTTCTTGTTTTGGCTATGTCCGGCTTGGACTTAGCCACGACGTATTTATATTAACTTTTTCTTATAGTGATAATTTTCTTATTGATAGCAGCGTATTCATGTATAGGTTTGTTCAAAGTTCTAATTTCTAGGTGACGCGATTGCCAACAACAAAATTTATTAATCTTCCAACTTCCATTACGTATTAAATTTTTCTTCTATAGTGATAATTTTCAAGTAGATAATTAATCTTCTTCATTCAAAAATAGTTAATTATTCTTATTGATAGCAGCGTATTCATGTATAGTTTTGTTTAAAGTTCTACTGCAGTAAAATGATGGTCAATTTTACTGCAGTTATATGTGGATTTTGGAAGGCAACAAAAAATACCGCGTTCCACTAAGTTATCCAATTTCACAACACTTGTGCACATTGTCGAAGCTTTTATGTTCAAAACACCATAATTTTTACACATAAACACCAGAAAATACACTAGTTTGAAAAATTAATAACGGAGCGGCGATCGCGTCATTCGCTGTTTCCCGCCAAAACTCTCCATCACAACGTTATAAACGAGATAAATTACTTCACTTCGACTACATTGTGTACAATTTAATATAAAAACAAACGTCTTCATGATATAGTTACTCGTATTTAGAGACATTATTACATTATTAATTTAAGAAGAAAGCGCTCGTGGCCCCGTGGACTTAGTGTTCTGTAAACGATCACTGCGTTAAGCAACTTTCGCTATAGCTGGTCCTAGAATGGGGGACCACTTTGTGGCATTTAGATTTGCGAGCGTTTTCGTGCTTCGGAAGGCACGTTAAGCCGTTGGTCCCGGTTGCCAATAAATTGATTGTCGTTCAGTCAAGTTGAAGGCCTATGGGCGGCTTAAAAAATTTCAACAGCTGGTCGCCACAACCTGCGCCTGTCCATTTCAACGATTCTGTAAACTAAACCTTTTATTTCACTTGAATACAAATTACAAATACAGAATCAGTCTAGATGCCTTTCTTCGGTAAACAGCATAGCGCATGTCTTCCATTAGCACAACCACAGTTCTCACACCACGTACCTACATAGGTACATACAAAATCTAGAACATTCCACCACAGATAACTAAGAACACTGTATAGAGTACGGTATAGAGCTTAACATTTCACAGATAATAAATACAGGTAAGTAGTAGTTTTAGCATAGGTACAAGGACATAATATAACACACAATAACTGGTTTCGAGTTTTGAGATTCCTTTTAATTTATTATAATCTTTCTTTATACTCTCTCTTTAGAAGATACATAATAAATGAAATGGAACCATCTGAAAATATTTGTTGTGCACTACTTACGGGATGAGCGATGGTGCCACAAGTACGAATTGTGTTCCTAGCTAAAATAAATGCATTATACTGTGTTACTTTTAGTATATCTGCAATCGGCGATTTTGGGACTGTAATGGTAGCTACACACGCTCCGAGAAATCGTTACTATACAGTTATATCGTACGGCATTGTAGCCCGAACTGTACAGCCTCCCATCCTTTCCATTGAAAAAAACGGAAGGTAGCTCTTGATTTGCGGCCATTTTACTAACAAATTAAATTACAACTCTATCATCCTAACGCATTTGATAAATATCACATAGACCTATTGGATCAGTTGTCGATACAGTATCTCAACAGTGGAGACAATAATACTCATAAATCCTGATAGCTCCACTTGTTTTGAACAATGGAGACACGTGTACTTAATGTCAAAATCCTGATGGACCCATTAGATCCAAATCGCAAAGAATATATCCTCTAACATTATTTTATTTTTAAAAGACTACGTCGAGAATATACAAGTTTTTAATTTATTTAAACACACATCATAATTGACATATTCAATTTCAATTACTGTACCAAAAAACATTCGGCAGTGAAACAATATTGCACAGCAAAATGGCGTATGATGCTACTTAACAACAAATATTCTGTTTTCGACAATTACTTAAATCGGTCAGTTTACCATAATAAGCTCTGCCTATCTGTCTATACAATTACTGCAAGAATTTCGCACACAATCGTACAATTTACACACAATAGTGGAGGCATAAGGATTAAAAAATCCCATTGGACCCATCTATGGAACTTTCTAATGGAACCAACAGTCCTGAACCTTAAATCGACAAGTTCTCGTAGCATGTGTAGCTACCATAAAGATGTTATTTTGCTTTTTAAAAGCGACAAAATCGCCGGTAAGTAGTAACTAGTGTGCGGTGGTTGTAAGTGAATGCGTGATTTGTGCTCAGGTACAAGTGCCTGAGCCGCGCCACGTGGCCCAACTACCGCGGACCGGCGCGGGACGGCGTGCAGGAGCTCGTCAACGCGCTCGCCTACGAGAGGGAAGACTACAGGATGGGCAAGTCAGTACTGCTTGTTATACAAATATATACTGTCTACTTTCTTAGAACAATTTACTGGCTAGATTTCACGCAGGTGGAGCTGCAAGTGACCACTAGTTAAATAATCACATTTCAGTTTTCAATAAATATTTTTTCAATTTTATAAGTATTATCTTTTTCAATCCGACTATCAATAAATCGATCATAATTCATTCAACCTTTAAGTCCTATAATATACGTGACTTTCAAATAATAAAAATAATTGTATATAAAATGATATTGATCATGATTGAGTGTAAAGCCAAAATTTTTACTACATTGTTGGTCCTTCGAGCCGGATCCACTTTTAAATTCACCCCAAAATAATCTTTGAACCCTTTTTACATCCCTTGACGATGATTTTTTTAAATTTCCTAGTTTAGTTTAGAACTTACTTAACAGCCTTACTATTAACAGTCAGCCTGTATCGTTATAACTACCTTTATGTAGGGATGCCCTGAACTATGCATTGATAGACTAGTCAGTCGCGATTGCTTTTCTATACCAACATTATAAAGAAGAAAGATTTAGTGAAACTTCTTAATCGACATTTAGAGAAATTCAATAGCTGTAAATAAATCATCACGTTTTTCTTATACGCGCTATGCTGTTTTGAAGTGAAACTTCTTTATCATAAGTGAAACTTCTTTAGCGATGTATGAGGGAAATTTTATAGCTGTTAAAAAATTTCGTAAAGAAGTTTCACTTCTTACCGTTGTGTACTATCGTACACACATTTTTTTTATTTGTAGTCGATTTACTCTGTATCGACTGGGTGTAAAGGGCTCTACGAAGATCTTCTCAGAGGCACAAGCGACTTCATCTGCTTATTAATAGACTAGGCAACGACGTAGGCGCACTTACGGGGTCAGAAGGTCAGACGGCTGTAGCTTCTAACAAAGCCGAGAATAAAAATCCAAGCGATAGCTGCTTCTAGCGGCCTAATAAATATGGACCAATCTCCAAATCCAGGTAGGGTTTAGAAGCGATGGGAATACACTAAGATGGGGAAGATACTCTGGATCCATTTTAAATATACTTTTACCATTAGAAGGTTAAGTCATTCAGAAGTTAGGTAACATAGTCTCTGTATTTTACTACCCTAGGAAGCAGTAATAATAAAAGTCAACAAATCTGGCAGATATCCATATATTATTCTAAATACTGACACTATATTCAGATAAACTAATTAAATTTACTACTCGAATTTCAGCACAAAAATCTTCATTCGCTTCCCAAAAACACTGTTCGAAACCGAAGACGCTTACCAGCTTAAGAAGAACGACATCGCGACCATCATTCAAAGCAGATGGCGAGGGTATAAGCAAAGGCAGAAGTACCTCAAGATGAGGCAAGCCGCCATCGTGATACAGAAGTGGGTGCGGAGGTTCCTGGCGCAGAAGCTGGCGGAGCGGAGGAGACATGCCGTCAAGGTCATTCGCGCGTTCATTAAAGGTGAGAGGCTACTCTTAGAGCCACCGCACACTAGCTTCTTTTAGTATCCGCAAAAGGTGTTTTTGTCACTGTGTCGATCATAGATACGATCGTCGTATCTTAAGTAAAGAGATATAAAATAAGCGAGTGGCGCTGTCCCCCTTTTCAGAACGAACGTTCATTATTTAGATTTTTATTTACATAAATAATTTGCTTTTGAACTTATAATAGTATATTCACTTCAGAACAGTCAATTATTTAAAAATGTACCACAATATATTGATGTGTGAAAGACAATGAGTCAGATTAGTTTAAAGTGCACATTAGTGCAAATCTTTTTAGTTACAATATGTATAGGGTCGATGTTGTGTCGCGTTTGGGCGACTATCTGGCACCCGGCGCATCTTGGCGATTGCTCGGATACTGTTTCGCTACTTGAAAAGTGATTTAGTCGCCGCTTCTGGCATTTTGAAGTGTGCGGGGGAGTGCTCGGTCGCTGTTTCTAAAAAGCTACTAAATCGTCGGTTGCGGATACTTTAAGAAGCTAGTCTGTAGAGACCCTTAGGAATCTACCATTCCAAAGAGTTACTATCTCAAATTAGCCGAAAATATTGTGTCGAATTCGTATTGCATACACATTTTTCTATTTGCAGTTGTATTTTTATTGGTTGTTAGACACTGACAACTCTTCAGCAAGAGAAGAAAACAATATGTGTGTAGTTTCCCACCCGCACGAAAGTTGGTTGAACGTGATTTCATACTTTATTGAGTACATTACGCGTCTATTGGTTAAATCGTCCTAGGGGCTGCCTTATAAGATGAATTTTTCTTCCAGATTAATATTTTTATGACATTTTGAATGGTAAAACAGAGTCAGGAATCAATGTCAATCGCGTTCTTGTAAAGACGCCTTACCTACTGCAAATATTTTACATCCAAGCGATCCTTTTAATAGAGATTCACCGAATAGTGATGTTTCCACAGGAACCTTTTCTCAGGATAATAAGTAGCCTATGTGATAACCTAAGATGTCAGCTACCTCTACACCAAATTTTATTCAAATGCCAACCGTTTCAGCGTGTAAAAGTATCAAATAGACACACGCACAAATTTTCGCCTTTATAATAGCCTAGATGCTTCGCCCGTGCAATATTTCGACCTCCCGTCGCACCTATTTAATCCCGTCGCTTATAAATTCTACAATGCAAATTTGCCCGATTTGTCCACATTTATGACTACTGCTCAGCTCCCCAGTGTAGTAGCGTAATGATATATAGCCTATAGCCTTCCTCGATAAATGGGCTAAACACAAAAATAATTTACAAATCCGACCAGTAGTTCCTGAGATTAGCGCGTTCAACCAAACAAACAAACTCTTCAGCTTTATAATATTTAATACAAACAAACAAGCAAACATACGAAGAAAGTTTTCCTCTCTATCTACACAGATATCTATTAAATCTACAATTAATTAGAACATTTTATGGATCTATCTTTTATAGTTTAGGCAGCGTACGCAAAATAAGTAACTTTTCTGGTTGATTTTTTACACCTTGTGTCCGAAGAACCCAAATATCTTACGGAACGCTATTTTTTCCAAAATAAAATATAGCCTATGTTACTCGTGGATAATGTAATGTAGCTTTCAAATGGTGAAATAATTTTTAAAATCGCTCCATGAGTTTTTGAGCCTATTCATTACAAACAAACAAACATTCAAACAAAGTTTTCCTCTTTATAATATTAGTGTAGATATTAATAGAATGTGGGGGGGTTACCAGACAGCTGGATCTTACCAATACCTGATATTTGATTCATCCTGCTTAGTGAAATAAAAATGTAAGCTACGGCCCGATTTACCCATATACGAGTAAATAACTACGCTTAAATGTATATTTCATTCCCTTCAGGATTTATCACCCGCAACGGCCCAGAAACTCCAGAAAACCGTCGATTCCGCGCCATCGCCAAGGTCAACTGGCTGAGGCGCCTGTCCAGCAGGCTGCCCACCAGCGTGTTGGACCTGTCCTGGCCGCCCAGCCCCGTCACGTGCCAGGAGGCCTCCGCGGAGCTGAAGAGGCTCCACCGAGTCCACCTCGCGCGGAAGTACAGGCTGGCGCTGTCACCGAAAGACAAGAAACAGTTTGAACTGAAAGTACTGGCTGAAAAAATGTTCAAGGGTACTATAACTTTACATGACAAAGTAGCAATATTGAACAATGAATATATCAATGAAATCAGCTTATCACTGGATTTTAGATAACTAATTGAATCGGGCGTTAATAAAACGATAATAAAGGAGGGGAGGAGGATCCCACCACACACCCTCGATTCGTCAATCCTAACGCACAACGGTCAAGGATAACCTCATGATGAACCGAACTCATCAAAGAAATGTATGTAGGATAGAAATAAGGAAACCTAACCCTTCAGGTTGTCATTCGGTTAGTCATTCCTCCGTTACAACTAGTGGAGGTTATCCTTGACCGTTGTGCGTTAGGATTGACGAATCGAGGGTGTGTGGTGGGATCCTCCTCCCCTCCTTTATTATCGTTCTACTGGATTTTACTTATCCTAATTTGCTCCATTACCTACACTTAGTTTCTGCAACCAGACCCTCACTGTGACCTTCATGAGGTCATCTATCTACTTGATATAGGGTCGGTCAATTCCGTTTAGCGAGTCGCCGTTTCCAAAAATCGGTCTGCTTTATCAGCCGTCAGTTTTTTAAAGATATGTCCAGCCCATTGCCAGTGTAACGTGGCTAAAGTCTGTGCAACAAACCTCAAAGCTGTATACTCGTTTTTGCTTTGAGTAATAAGTAATGTATATAGTACGTGTTTAAACGACAGGCAAGAAGAAGAGTTACCCGGCCAGCGTGTCTCAGCGCTTCCAGGAGGACCGGCTCTCGGCCGAGCACCAGGTCCTGAGGAACACCTTCATGGCGTCCCCGTCCTGGCCCACTGGCGAACAACTTATAGTGAGTGGTTCTTGTAATAAACACATAGATTTACCTATTTAGAAAGTTGATAACTTGATTTGGAACATGACCTTTTGACAATAGGTGCGTCTTATTCTTAGAACCTTATTAGTTTACTCTGTTTACTCGGTGCTATGTACTCAAATCGTTCCCAAATTAGTTTACTACAACGTATCCTTGTAACGGCGGGTTTAAAATATTATTCAATTTTTCGAAAATAGAACTACACATTGCTGAACTTTTCTGAGTAACAATTACATATATTTTTATCTAAATGCCCAAAGAAGGCAATTTAGTATTTACTTTCAATAATAAACCATTGTAAAAAAAAACAGTTGAATTGAACGTCGTTACAACGTTGCGGCAGTGAACCCTTTTCCTTTTTAAACACTAGGGAGGTAACCAAGAAATTTTATTAGAGTAATCGAATGCAATGAGTATTATTTGTAATATTTCACCACTTTTAATGTTTTGTTTTAATAATACTCATCTTCATAATTTCGTCATTCTTCATTTAGTGTATTCATTATTTTCATGTTTGTTTAACATAATTTTCTTTGACTACAATATTTCTCTTATTTTTATAGGTTTACTAAATTTATTTCAACATTTGGTTTCTTTACATTTTAAGATCTAATCTGCTTGCTACATCGGCCCTTCAGCACAATTTTACTGACCACTTAAAATATCATTCTATCACAAGCACACACAGTTTTATCAACATAATACAGGAAGCTTTTATTAGCCGCCTAGAAAATCAGCTCGCTATTGACATGGAAGATGAAGCTGTAGAGATCAGTGCTTAGTGATCCAGTTTTCCAAGATCTAGTGCTGTAGAGATTCAAAGTATGAATGTCTGGCGTTCAAAACACATACTAAAATACATACTCCACGACTTCTTTTTGTTGTTTTTTATTTTTTGTATACAGTCGCATCTTATTTATTTATTTTTATACAAATAAATTAGTGGCAGGCTATATAAATGAATACCTACATTGCCAGCCTACACTTCATAGAGTACACAAAAAGAATAGCAAATATTACATTTAACATCAATATATTTATAAATTTAATATCTATTTTTTTTTTCGTTTTATCTGTGATTAAGTGCCACTTATTTGTCCGACGAAAAAAGAATGAAACGCAATGCAAATGAAGACACTACTTTTGGAAATAAATTAATAATATAGCTGAGTGCATTGATGACAATGACATTATTCTCGTTATAAGTTGTCACATATTGCTCCCGCATTTACGATACAAAAAGTCTAATAATAATTGGATTGGGATTCGACTTATAATTTTTCTTAATAATAAGTACCTATGTATAACTGATTCGATTTTTATATGTTTGAAGTCCTTATCGGTTTATTCACATTAATCGATATTTTTAATTATGTCATCTCACTATGAAGCTAAAACTAACACTTGTCAAATGTGGCCTATTATAATCACTCAACTATAGTCCTTAAAACAATTAGTAGATATATTATTTTTTTTATATTATTAGAGACGTAGCTTTGGTCATATTCTGAATATGACGATTACATCTATACTTTAATATATAAAACTGAAGAGTTTGTTGGTTGGGTTGAACGCGCTGATGTCACGAACTCCTGGTCGGATTTAAATAATTATTTTTGTGTTGGGTAGCCCATTTATCGAGGAAGGCTTTTCAAATCGGGTATTTTTTTTATGAATTATTGTAGAATTTATAAACGACGGGATTAAATAGGTGCGACGGGAGTTCGAAGTAGGTCACGGGTGAAGCCGTGGGGACCACCTAGTTTTTAATAAAATAAAATGAAAAATCTTTATTCGTGTAGGTCACAAAGTTATGAACTTCAAGATTATTGCTTCTACATTTACATTTACTGCCAGATTCGCAAAGCAGTAGGTAGAGCCTGAGGAAGAACCTGGCTATAAAATTCATGACCACTGTTTTCTAACCGCCAGTAGTTACATTATATTGATTTACATGATATTTAAATAATTATATGGTATAGAAATTATACAAATGAAACAAAATCAACTTTAGAGAGATCGCAGAATACACCAATAGCATCTTGTCTATTCTCCCAGGCGTTATATATATGATTCAGTCACACCTGCATGAATGGTAGAACGACCCTTTGTGAACTCATACTGCTCCTTATGTAGGAGCATATTTGAATTATCATGACCTTGTGATTGTTGCTACATTTTATTTTCAAAAATTTTGCTAATGGTAGGTAATATTGAAATTGGTCTAAAATTACCAGGTTTTGCATCCAGATTTTAATAGAGGTAATACTTTACTGTGTTTTATTAAATCAGGATATACTCCTTTATCAACGCATTTATTAAATATTTCTGCTAGATATGGTGATAAATTAACAATAATAGACTGCATCAATTTCACAGAAATACCCCACAAGTCAGCTCAGCAAAGTAGCAAATAAAGAATAATAGGCCTAAAGTTCACCCTTGTGGCACGCCACGTGTAATTGAGACCATGTTAGACTCATACTTTAATAACTTTTTGTGTGCGATTCATAGCATACGATTTAAATCAAAGCCATAAGTTTCCATGTATTTATGCCATGAAAAGCCAGTTTGTCTATTAAAATTTTATGACCTATAACCTATCAAAAGCTTCCCAAAAGTCTTCGTATACAACATCAACATTTTGTTAAAATTTAAAGAACAACTTCGTGTTGACAGATTTCTTAAAGATAATTGTAACAAATATTCTTTTTGCTACGTGTCACATAATTTTAAAGCAATTACCATTAATTGTATTATTATTATTTTTTATTATTATTATTTTTGTTAAGAAAAGTACTATGGGGTATGATATGGGGGCAAATTCAAAGTATAAACCACGGAATATGTGGAATATTCACGACGGAATATCCCATCCTCGTCGCCAATTTCTGTTGTGTCCGAGTTGACGAGGTTGAGTTGATTAACAATTTATAATTGTGATTAAAAGATATATTTATTAATATAGTTTGTTTTAATCATATACTTCACAGTTCACATTTTCAGGAAAGAGTGGCTCTCTTTCCTGAAAATGTGAACTGTGAAGTATATGATTAAATTAAATTAAATTATATTGTTATAACATAGATTAAATTATAAATATAATCGAGTAAACATTGTTTTCGTTTTGACACACTCATGGCACAGCCTTTTCTCTGCATTCTACCATCATGTACTACAGCTTACATAGAGGTTTCAAGTCGCGCTCTGCCGCCAGTACTCGTGCGAGGCGGTGAAGTTCGACCGGCGCGGCTACAAGGAGCGCGCGCGCACGCTGCTGGCGTCGCAGCAGGCGCTGTACGTGCTGGACGCGGGCGGCCGCAAGCTGTACAAGCTCAAGCACCGCCTGCCGCTCGACAAGCTGCGCGTCGTGCTCACCAACGCGTCCGACTCGCTCGTGCTCGTCAAGGTGCCGCACGACCTCAAGAAGGACAAGGTATCCCCTGCACTCGCTACTGGTGTCTCTTCCGTACTGGGACTCGTCGGTGAGAGAGGAACATAATCCGAGCTGCACGCGTTGCAAGCGGGTGCGGGTTTATTATGGAACACTTATGTATCTTTCTATGGCATTTACATGGCATGCTTAAAATATACATAGACGAAAGGCGCTCAGCACAGCATCATCGGTCCTGTTAGTCCAGTCTGTGTAGGGGTCCAGTTGAAAACCAACGTCAGGCCCCAACAGGATACTTCCTGGCATATGCTGAACTGGACACCCATTTGGTGCAAGATTTAATGTTTTATTTAGTTAAGAATTTAGTTTAGGTTTTCTATTTTATGTTTTATTTTTTACTACTTTGTTTTTTTTTTGTTTATATTTTATTTTTCGCACCGAATTAATACATATTATTATTACTTAGGTAGCGTCACAATGGGTCAGCTAAGAATCTCTGATATAATCTGAAAATTCCATACCCTCGAACTAGATATATATTGTAAAACCTTAGGTACTTACTGTTGTCTGTTGGTGTGGAAACGCTCTAGACTGCTATGCCCGACTCCACCACACTGATACTTAGCACACGATGCCCATCTATGTGCCTATGGTTGGGAGTCCGAAATGAGCCTTCAGAATATGTTTTTAATAAGCCTGGCCATGAAACAGAGGTCAGGTATAAAATTCTGCCTGGAAGTCCATATGTGGTGGGATCTTTTCTGAACAGCTAGCAATATTTCTAAAGATGACCTGTTTGTTACCGCTCCCAGGGTGACCTGATCATCTCCGTGCCGCACCTGATCGAAGCCATGACGATCGTCGCCGACCACTCCAAGAGACAGGAGATCATCGAGATTGTCGACACGAGGACGTAAGTAGATATGTTTAATTTTATAAGCAATTGCAATCTCCTCCCTCTTACCACAGTTTTCTGGTGTATAAGGTGAAGTACACTAAGGTGTACTTAAAACCTCTTGGAAGACAAACTCCCACGAGGTTATACTGCTTACAGTATAAGTTGTCTTCCAAGAGGTTTTATCAGTAGAACCAACAGGAACCTCCTGGAATAGAAGGACCTCCTGGTATGCAGTAGGTCACCACAACAGGTGTTATACGGACTTCTCCACTAAATGTATGAATGTAATATGATTGATTCGCCAAGTCCCACATGGCTTTGTGGGTTAGATTCCTACTCGTAGTGGCGAAGTGTCTGAGCAAGGCTTCGACTGTTGCAGTATCGCACACGAGATGGTGAACGGCAAGCAGGGCGGCACCATCGAGGTCACCACGGGCCAGCAGCCCACCATCCACCGCGCCAAGAGCGGCAACCTGCTCGTGGTACGTATCACACACCAGCCTTCTCTTTCTATCACCATGTATTGCCATATGTTTGACTGAAACAGCAGCATTTGACAGTGACATTTGGGCAAAATGTAACAACAGCGGGATAAAAACGTGGCGTTTCACAGATGTAGACGAAGATATGAGTAGGTGCGATGGATAGAGCTTAATCAGCAGGTGCATCGCTAGCAGATGAGATCGCTTGGGCCCCGGCAAATGTAATAACCACCATATCGCACTTATATCGTAATGTACTATTACCTACGAGCGTCGTATACTAAGTTAGCATTTAGATAAGTTTATAACTTGCTTTTTTCTATTTTACAGGTGGCAACACCCTGAGCCAATCAGTATTGCAATAAATAGTTACTTTTAGGTACCAAATCAACGACAATTCTACCATACATTCTACCAATTTGCTCTACTATTCCTACTACATTGTTAATACCTATTTATTATTTAGTTGTATAGATATTGTCTACGAGGGTTTAAAATGAAGATTTTTTTACTTACGTTTAATCAGATTATTCAAAGAAATGCTTGGAAAATTTATGAATTGTTGGAGTAATAATGTTTAATGAACAATTCGATTGTGAAAAAGTCCTAATTCAATTTAAACGTAATTAAAAATGTAACTAAATATAGTTAAGTACAGTTTGTAAATAATAATAATCACTACCTATATATAGTATCTATAACAAATGTTATTACATTTCGGAATATATAAATATCTAACATTTTAGAGCACTTTATTATGTATTTAATTATTTTATTGTACCTACCTACCTGGCAAACCAATATGAATGTTTTTAATATTAATAAAATAAAAATAATATGATTGTAATATTTTATTTCCTGGTCTATTTCGTATGTGATGTAGGTAGATAGGTACCTAAATATATATTCATGAGGTTTACGTACAAAGTACTTAGTATTTATTGTATGCCATAAAGTTTAGACATCATAGGAAACGTGTCAATATTGCCGTTTAGCGACTTTTTAGCGATGCTTGTTATAATTATAAATTTGAAGTATTTTTATACAAAGCAACTGACCAGAAGGCCAAGTAAAATTGTTAAACATTTTTATTTTATGGTTTGGCCTTTCATTATAATACGGATTTATGACCCGGAATATATGCAGTATAATCGGCTAAATAAAATTACCCAAAGTCTAGGTCATTGAGAGACCTGGAAATTCCGGGAATAACAGAAAAAGGACATTCCAAAAAATATATTACAAGTACCTAGATGCAAAATTCTAATTATGTATAATTGACACATTTTTTTACATAATAAGCAATTAATTAATAAGCTGAAATCAGCTGAATCAAAGGTGCCTAATTATGACGATGATACTTTTACCTAACATATGTTACAAGGCCTGTAATTATAAGGTACCTACGTAAGTTTATATAATGTTTGTGCCTGTTATTAGGTACCTGAGCAAGGCTTACTGTGACCATGTAGGAATCCATTTAATTTACGATGTATATATTTCAGGAGTGCCATGGGTACAGAATGGAAATGGAGAATCAGAATGCCATGGGTTCCGAAAGAGCTGAATGGTCACAGTAAACCCGAATGGCACTTGTAGCCATTATAACCTATATTAGTGCCTTGCGTAAGTCAATTCCTTTGCAGTCATTTGAAATAAACATATTTTTACATTTTTTTTTTATTTAGTGCCTGATCCCATAGATTAGAATCGCAATATGCCTGATTCTTTTTACCCTTGATGTGTAAAGGGACAGATATAGTTGGATCAGAAAGGAAGCATATTTAAAAAATAATGTTTGTTGCCGAGCGAAACACTGTCAGTTGTGCTGGTCAGTGAGATTTATTCCTATGTTGCGCCCAGGTTCGAATTTTAAAACAATTCAAGTTGCATTCGGTTGTTCTGTAATTTCTTTTACCGACTATCATTTGTATTTAGGGATGTTCATTTGTTTTTACCGACAAACCATCCACTACTATCATAAAGGAGGTATAACTACCGTATGTAACTAATGGTTTTAATTTCCTATAGAGTGAAATTTCATGGAACAATTCCTAGTACCATGGAACTACGGGTAATTAAAATTACCCATGGACCTGGTGCTGGGAGTTTATGGTTTCATACAAGTGATACTAGAAATCTTATTTTTCGTGGATCCATTGGCTCGCATGAGGGTTTGTGTAGGTAAATGAATAAATAAAAAAGCGAAGTATATTTCATCGTAATATAATTATTTAAAAAACATTAGGTACATTTTTACAATTATCATTATCATAGGTATATGTGATAACAACAATCCAGAGTTAGGGTTACAGGTAATCGTTTCGATGCACACATCAGTCTTACAACACACGCTATTGGGGAACTTCAACTAACATTACTAACACACGTTGAATTTATGGTCGTTTTGGAGCAAACCATTTTGAATTCGATATCAATAAAAGAATCGATTAATATTTATACTTCGGGTCTTATTCGCGACGTATATTATGAGGTACAAAGCCTACCTTATACTTCCCCGAGTCAACCCGTGACCACGGCTGGTGTAATCCGGTCGAAACGTCGGGAAGTATAAGGTATGCTTTGTACCTAATAATATACGTCGCGAATAAGACCCTAAATATCATAAATTATAAGTGACAATCGCGAAAGTTTAATAACATTAATAGAATAGATCAATTTTATATTTTTTTAAAAAGATAGAAATATTTAGTTTATAAACGCGAAAGTTTGTAAGTATGGATGGATATTTGTTCCTTTTTCAGGCAAAATCTAATGAATGGATTTTGATGAGACTTTACAATAATATAGCTTACACATCTGAATAACAAATAGGCTACTTTTTATCCCGGAAACAAGTTCCTGTGGTAAACGGGAACGGGAAAACTTCACGACGCGTGAGGAGCCACGGGCGTCAACTAGTAAATTATACTGACAATTTTTACAATTGAACGAGAAAAAAATATTATTATTTTAACTTCAAACAATAAAAATATAAGTATTTTTATATTCCAAACTAAATAAATTTTAAAGTTTATAAAATATAATGTCACAATTTTTTTTCGAATTAAAATAATCGATTCTATTATTGACACGGAATTAAAAATCTTTCCCTCCAAAATTACTATAATTCAATGAGTTAAAAAAAATATTAGGCTGTCAGTAAAATTAACCTGAATCGCGGAAACAAGAAAATATAAACCATTTACTGTCTCTTTCCCTCCTGCTGGCATTTCAATCGAACTGACACATCGAAACGCAGCTAGCGCGGGTGAAATGCAAATATAATTTGTGCTACGAGAGTGACAGAGACAGATAGCATCGTGCCGATGTTCTCTACGTTCCGCGATTTGAATTAATACCACTCGCTGATATCTGAATACAACTCGAAAACAGACATTATTGGATTATTATACTGTTCTTTGTAATTTATTCAAATGGGCTACCAACACAGCAAATTGAGAGTCCCCAATCAAAAACTACGCAAAATATAAAAAAAAAATACAACGATTATCTCCAAAACTCCGGATTATTTACACGATTCAACATCGCGTCTTAAAAACTAAGTATAATACAAGGGAACATAGTCTTTTGACCTGCGAGTCACTGCTCAATTTCCTGATATTCAAGATATTGACAAGGAAAGCAAAAACTCACATTTTATCTAAAATTTATCGCACTTACGACTATAGTAGGTTATATATTAATTAATTATACAGTTCATTATATATACATTTATGTATTTGTATACAGCGTGACCGTCCCAGACGAAGCTACTGGAAGTACTATCATAATTACCGTTTTACTAAAATTAATATATTATACTCTATATTTTTATAATATTCATTAAGGCTGCTCTATAAGGCCATGTGTGAATTTTCGCTTTCCCAAATAAGAAGATCTTTGTGTAACCTGTGTAAATCACTTCATCGCTTTCGAAAAGCAATTTATGATCTCATAAATGCTGTATATGACTTCCAAACCGTCGAAAAGGACTAAAGTCAACGTAACGAAAACCCATATATGGCCTACGAAATAAAATAAGTCATACATATCATTCAAAGAGTCATATGTACATCGGAAAAGTCAAATGGCGATAAGCATTTTGTTTTTTAAAAAGTGCCCTAAGGCCTCCGGAAAGTACTATGTAGCCCCCGAAAAGCCGTATATGGCCTTTAAAAGAACTATATGGCCAGTGCTTCCTTATTTGGTCATTAAAAGGCCCTGTATGGTCACTACGCACGCCGTAATAAGGGAGTATATTACACAGTTCAATTAGTTTATGGAAGATATGCTCTGGAGAACGCACACATATAAAATTATTATAATATTTACAAAGGAATCACTTAAAAATAATGCAACCCCCGAAGTTGTCATAAGTTGTTTTTTTTTACATCCAATCATATACTTGTGAACAGACAACATGATAGTATTTACGTACATATATATTGCTATATATATATTAAACTAAGAACAACATTGCGTTGGTTTGGAACTCAAAAATATACATACACGCTTAATTATTCATATAAATGCCAACTGGCTGAGGTCCAGTTTATTACTAACATAGCATTTTGGATTGTATGAAATATTAAGTAATATTAGACAAAAAAAATTTTCTTTTTTTTATCTGGTCGCACCGAATCGCAGTTTTCAATGCTTCTATCCATTTCTTTTACTTTGAATCGTAATTTAAGATAGTGAGAAAGACAGTGGGATTGCTAGCTTTTCGTCTATTCCGATTCTCTTTCTCTCTCTAGCAAATGACAGATTTAAATAACAGAAAAGAATAGAAAATATCATATTTTGTTCTGAATGTAACACTTGCGAAAACCTATATTACGACCGAAATCTGTTAATTCTTTTTTATATTTATTTTTAATACCACTGAGGTGGCAGATAAGCATACGGCCTGATGGAAAGTGGTCACCGTAGCCTATGGATGTTTGCAACACCATTAATAATCCACTTGTTGCCAATTACACGATTGTATTTTTATAAACTTACTTTAAAATTCAGGGCATAAATTACATAAGCCACATAATATTTCATTCAGCCCAAATCACCGTAATAGCTAGGACCAAACAGTATCTAACATATCGTCATATGAAATAATACACGAAAGATTTTTCAATTCCGTTTAATACGTAATCACAGTATTGCCAGACTAAAACTTAACTTGTCCTAAATCACGAACATATTGTCGTTTGCTGAAGATCTTAAAACGCATTTTGATTTATAGAGCCTATATTGGCATGTCTCTCACAAAGACGTGAGAAACTGTGCGAGTGAAATGCCAATATAATTTACATTGGAGCGAGAGAGACGAGTAATAAACGTCATTGTACGGTATTCTAAGTATTCCGCGATTCGACCCTTAAACAAAATTAAATAAAAAGTTAACTTTGAGGCTTTCATCTTAGCGTTAAGTACGCATTGCATTCAAGTTCTCTAGTTTCGAGTTTGGTAGTCTGTTTATTTTTTTAATTATCCTTGTCTTATTGTATTACTTATAATGTCTTTAACAAATCGACATTTATTATTGCTGATGTTTTTTGGTTTGGACACGTCCAACGAATGAGTGAGGAACGATTGACGAAGAATATATATTGTTCAAAAGTAGAGGGTAGAAGGAGTCAGGGTAAGCCGAGACTTACATATGAAGACCACGTGAGCACATTGCTCTAAAACGGAAAGGTCAAAAGTACTCGGATACCCAGACGTGCGTGTATGAAGCGATTGATGAATCTCGAAAAAGCGAATGAAGTATGCATGGATCGCAAAGCCTGACGATCTGTCCTCTCTGACTACCCCGTCAGGGATACAGCGTGAAGATAGTTAGTTTTAGTTATATTTAACTAACTTAATATTCCTTCGGCCACATTCGAAATCAACTTTCGAGATTATTTATTTTTCTCGGATATGTTACGATTGATCCGAAATATTTTATTAACTCCTATTTTAAATCTGTATTTATAATCTTTGACAATCGGAAACAAAACGAGAGAAATAATATTCGCGGTATCCAATTTCGGTCCCAATACCCCCTACAGGCCGAAGAGGATAAATATCGCAATATATACTTGGTTAATCTAAGTCATTTTATAAATATGTCATATTATATTGCAAATATTCATTAAGGCTCATACGGTCTTATTTTATAGTGGAACATACAAAACTATTACGCACTGCTTTGCATTTATTGACAACCCTAAAACTTATTTTTTTATATTTTACACATTTTATTTTTTGAACTAACAATTTTCTTTTTAATAATTTATTTGTCATACTATTTCAAAATATAAACTCCTTTTCGATGAAATTATAAAGTAAATAGCAGAGATGTGCAATAATTTATGTACGTTGTACCTCAGCGCATAGTAGTTATACGCTGAGGTACCGAATTCGGAAGTCGGAATCAATATTTATGCGATTTACAAATTGTTTTTTTTTTTTAGTTTGGGTGTTTGCTAATTAAATACACATGTATTTAGAAATATATAAGTCTATCTGTTGTCTAAATCCCATAGCACAAGCTTATAGCTTAGTTTAGAAGACGCTCTGTAAAAAAAGTATTCTTCAATATTTATTTATTTTATTTTGATATGCGACGCGTTTTGGCAATATCGTCACCAATTAAAAATTTTAATTACATAATATATATTATGTATTCTAATAGTTCTAACATACACTAAGCGTGGCTGTATGTTAATAATTTTCTTCATTTTATCAACGAATAAGTCTTTATACAGCTATGAGATTAGACCCATATTTTTTTTAATCTGACCTCAGTTTCCCTCTTAGCTACTTATTGCTTTAAAAATATTTCATACGTGTTTATATTCCTCAAGATGCTTTTGTATTTAGGAACGATTTTTTAATTATGTTAAATCTAGCTTTTTGATGGTAGAATCAAAGAATCAATGTCACTCGCGCGCTCTCTACTATACACACCTTACAATATATTTCATACAGCCAAATATGTCAGGGGGCGTCACCCATTTTTTATACGATTTCACTGATTACTACAGACGAACAGGTAACTCATACGTCGCGTATGCGATTTTCGCATACAGTTTGACGTAAACGCGGTATTATTATTACTTTTATCTCTATTGAGAGGCAGCGAGCAATATTCCTTGTTCTGTGAGGCAAACGATACAATTGACGCTGAAAAGAGGAATAGCCCAATAAGCATCATCAAGAAAACACAAATGAACAAGTTACGCTAAAAATAATTAAAACAAAAATGTTCTTACTCATCTCAAGACAAACTTATACTACAATATTTACAAATATAATGCGCTGGAAGTCGAACTCCCATCCCGCGGGTAACAACCGCTATGCGATACTTTGGTTACAACTATTTATCATAAATTTTGGTACGCGTTCCGTTAACGCAATAAATTACGATTGGTTTACAAGGGGTTCCGTACACTCCATAGAAATCGTAAAAAAACAGGAGAATTGACATACATTTGAGTGTCGCCGCGACATGTTCAACGATCAAGTACGTTTTAAAATACTATTAATACCTTCACTACCCCAGGGGGCCGAGTCTGCTATTACAATTGTGTCGAAATAGAATCGAAATCGTCGCTCAATAGAAAGCCACTGGTACAATTTTGACAGTTTCTCGTAGTCTCAATCGTACTCCAATAGACTTCTATCGGTCGGCCGATAGAATTCTACTAACATGTACCGCGCCAGTCGCCGCTAGTCAGTTGCATTTTTGATAGTCTACTAACATTTACCCCTGACGGGGTAGTCAGAGAGGACGGATCGCCAGGCTTCGCGACCCTTGCATACTTCTTTCGCTTCTTCAAGATTCATCAATCGCTTCATACACGCATGTCTGTCACATAAAAAAGCTGTATTTTATGCAGTCTTCGAGGTGAAATTATAAAACACTCTTTGTCCGACGCCGTTTTAGAATAATCTAAAACACAAATGTTCCCGTATGCCATTTCTTCTGATTTTACGCTTTCTATGGTACATTCACACTAAACAAAAATTACAATAATATCTCCAAATTCACTATACATCACTTTTTAAACGAGGCAGCGTTTATTGTTGAAGTAATTCTTCTTTTGGCGCGTTAGGGAAAAACGATGAAAGTATTTTTTTACGATGCGCGCGCAGACCGTTACGAAAAACCGACACAATTAAGTTAGCTGATAAATGTTTCCATGACAACTTACAACTGCATTCAAAGTAGTTTTCATTCTTTTAATGTTTTATCTTCTTACTAATTTATCATTCCTGTTACATACAAAGAGTTGTGGTATATGTGATGAAATCTTATTAGACTAAAGCAGTATAACTTCTAACGCGTGTATTAGTACACACACACTTTTTTTTCTATAACACAAAGGATTGACATTTTTATACTAAGTAGGTTTATAAAAAAATATAAATGAAAAACAGATTATAACAATTTTAACGTTCTAATATTTTATAAAAACCAACATTTGCGGTACAAATAAAATTTGAATTCAACAAACTAAAATATTTGTTAATAGATACGGGATATACCATCACCTCCGGTAGTATTAATTTATTAAAAAATCCTAGAACTGGCGGCAAAATGACTCGTTGAAAAACTATTAACGCACAGGGAGAAGAGAAAATGCATACAAAATTATCACACCTCATCACCTAAGCTCTTAAATTTCAATCTGATGTAAACCTTATTTCATTAAAATATGGTTCAATTATCATGGTTGTGATAATTTCTAACACATTAACAGTCAGTTTAATTCTATGTTCCGTCCCTATTTTTTTGATACTAAGGGCTATTTAACAAAACGTACCTAGTACCGAGTGTAGTTTTACAAAACCAACCTCAAGCAATTCATACGCATTTAAAATCGTTTTTAATACGACCCTATATAATATAGAACTGAGTGTTAACGATATGAACGGTAGGTGTTCGTTTTCTATAGACAAGATACAGCATGGCAAAAAAAAAAGTTGAAATTAATAGGAATAGCAACCTGACCCAAACTTTTATACCACGGTCTAATTGGTCTTGATACTTAGCGAAAATAAAAAACTTACTTTATATATCCACATTTTAAACCACACCTCTCTCTGTTCTATAAATAAATACATACTAATAAAAATAACAATTGGAAACGTAAGTTCCGGTCGAATTCAAAACCTTTACTAGCATTAACTTCCTAATAAAAAAGGTTACAGGGACTGGATGTGGAAAACAGAGGACTAGTGTTATGACGAAAATAGGGAGATGACTTCTAAAAGTTGGCTATTATAGTCTGATTTGACTATTTGACGCATTCCACCCGACTCTATTTGTACAATTATACGATGAATTCTCACGCTGTATCCCGAACGGGGCTTTTTTTACCACTGAGATGGCAGACAAGCATACGGCCCACCTGATGGGAAGTGGTCACCGTACCCTTTGGCCGTGGACCAGAGGTGCAGCACTCGCGCTGCCGACCTTTTATAAAAAGTCGCCTTCTTAGACCCCTTTTGACTAACCCCAGGTTTATCAGAGAGAGGAAATATCACCAGGATTCGCGATTTGTAAGAAGGCTTCGCGATCCTTGCAACTTCTTTCGCTTCCTGTACAATTATTATTCGCTTCATAAATGCATGTCTGGATATTCTACGTCTGGTAACCTTAACTGGCGAGCGTGTATAAAACACTTATGAAAGTAGAAGAAGCGAAAGTTGTTTGCCAGAATCGTAGCAAATGGAAAGCCATAGTCTCTGCCTACCCCAATAGGAGACAGGCGTGATGATATCTATCTATGTATGTATGGATATCCTTTTGAGTTTAACGATTTTTTTTTGGTAAATTTATATTAAGTATGATTTCAAACCCAAAATTAAATATTACAATATTATTATTAGAAATGAATTTATAATGAAACTAAGGATCACGTTTTGAAAAAAGGTTTTGTATTCAATTTTAAAAACTTTCACATAATTAATACCAGGTGAGTGTCAAAAAATCGACATACAACAGCGTTTGACAGATCGTTTTTGACAGTGTTGAATGTCAGAAATGACGTAAGGACAATGTGGCCAGAATGCAAAAATATAAGTTCCGTTTCAAGACAATTTTGCCAAGCTGTATTATACAAAATTAAAGTTCGGAAACCAAAACCTGCCTACAAAAAAAGCGCAATATTAAAGTTTTTTTAATTGGTAATGAAACCATTTCAATGTGTGATTCCCAACATGGTACATTTAAAAAATATTTGCGTTTTTTATACATGAATCTATTTCCTCTAGAGGGCGCTATATGTAATTTAATGTTACGCAGACCAAAGAAGATGATATCATATTATCACATGATTGATACTAAATTTGTCCAAATCGGTTGAGTAGTTTAGGAGCAAAGCTATACATAGATACACTAAATTCATTACCATTCCTTCTGGCTTTGCCGTAGTCAAAGGTAATTTCGTCCTAGTAACATATAAAAGGTTACATTCACCGCCCATTACACTTGTGTACTCTAATGCCAACGAATATATTCAAAGTACTGAAAGATGTATTGTACGATAATTTAATTGCACTAATAACACAGCTTACAAACTATAAACGAAAATGCTACACAAATTTTGAGACTAGGCACGGAACCCACACTCCACTCCGCACACAACACAAGCAACAATTTAATCCTAAATCACATAGTCCATATCGGGCTAATATCCATGGGGATAATGTCTATAATGATGTAAGCACCGTTTTTTTCTTTTAGTGTAATACCTATACTATTTAACTTGTCCGAGCGATTCGTGAGGAGGTTCGGCTGGTTTGAACCCGTCTGTTTTGTAGGGGTCGGGCTTGTAGTCCTGTGGAAGGTCTCTGGGAGGTTCCTTTTCGTCGTATGCGTACGGTTTGCCCTTGGCTTGTATCGCTTGTTGGGTTTGTTCCTGCTCGCGCTGTTGCCGTCGTCGCTGCTTGGACCAGAGTTCGTGGCAGTCTTGCCACGTTGGTAACTCTGGTGCTGGCATCCTGTGGGCAAAGATCGTTACTATCTACGACACTACAAATATATTTACAGGCTGATTTTGACTATAGAAATATCCAATTTGATTGTAGAATGATAATTTAAGCAAGGTAATTTTCTTGTGCTGTGACGCTATACCGGAACTCCGGAAGCGCTGACTTCTTCAATCAGACTAGCGGGAAACTACAGGATGCGGACTATTATAGAAATAAATATATATATATAGAAACTCAACAGTGGGATTCAATTGGTCGAGATTGTATTGAAGTGGCGATCCTTCAGATGACAAAGAGCTACCGTGACTTAAGAATACTTGCATCATTAAAAGTGTTAGTAGAAATGTGCTTCTGTTCCCAAAATACATGGTTGTTGTGCTTTTTCAGGAATAATAAATAAAATAATAAATAAATATTGTGGGACACTTTTCACACAGCGCCATCTAGCCCAAAGTAAGCTAATATTAGCTTGTGTTATGGGATCTAGATAACTGAAAAATAAAATAAATATCCATCACGCCTTATCCCATAGAATCCCATAGAATCCCATAGAAGGGGTGGCAGAGGCATATTATATGCCCACTTTTCACCGTGTGGATTCCTGTCCTACGTAATAGGTAAAATAAAATAAATATCCATCACGCCTTATCCCCGAAGGGGTGGCAGAGGCATATTATATGCCCACTTTTCACCGTGTGGATTCCTGTCCCACGTAATAGGTGGTGAGCCCATTGCCGTGTTGAAATAGACAGACGCAGGTTGTGGCTACCTGCTGTTGAAATTTTCAAGCGCCCATAAGGCCTTCAACCAGGCTTAACGACTGCCATTTTACTGGCAACCGGGACCAACGGCTTAACGTGCCTTCCGAAGCACGGAAACGCTCGCAAATGTAAATGCCACAAAGTGGTCACCCATCCGACGACCAGCCATAGTGAAAGTTGCGTACCTCAGTGATCGTTTACCGAACACTGAGACCGCGGGGCCACGAGCGCTTCAGATAACTGATAAACATACTTATATATATATATATCTTAATACATACATATTATAGATAAATAACACCCAGACACAGAATAAACCATCGTGCTCATCACATAAAGTTTTATCCTGGGTGGGAATCGAACCCACGACCTCTTGCGTAGCAGTCGGATGCACTCCCACCACGCCACAGAGGCAGTCTAAGGAAGGATGCCATTTTTAAATATTCATTTATTTATTTTATCTTGACACCTAAACTATCATTACAGTAATATTATGAAAGAAAAAAAAAATCTTGGTTCAGGGTAGGACTTGAACCAAGTTCTGTCTAACCAGGGCAATGCTTTAAGCCACTGAGCTACCAGTACCGTACCAAAAATTTCATTATCTTTGTAATCCGTCATTCAAGAGTAGAATAGGCCAGAATCATCTATCAAGCTAGTTAGAACTTTGATTATATTTGAAATGAATATCCATCATTGTTGTTGTTAGTTGCTCGTGGAGTGTGTGCGTCTACATTTTTGTCCCACTTAACAGGTGGTGAGCCCATTGCCATGTTGAAATGGACAAGCGTAGGCTGTGGCGGCCTGCTATTGCAACTTTTTAAGCCGCCCATAAGGCCTTCAACTGAGCTAACGACTGCCATTTTATTGGCAACCGGGACCAACGGTTTCTCGCAAAGCACCTCAAAATATACTAAGGGACTCAATTAAATGAGGGGCTATTCTTTTTGCTTTCGTCGAAGGAAGAGAGACAGAGGCGTTACCACATTTTTTCAATAACAAAGTAATACAATTCAAAATCAGCCTGTATATTTTCAAAGTAATAAGTTTGAGAAAAACAGTTATACTTCCCTTTTTATTCTTATTATGCCAAATGTAAGGACTCAATTCGCTAAAGTAAAATTATTTAAAAGTGGTCAAAGGAAATATATTTTTCTATCCAATATTTTTCGACACCAAATACAATTTTACAACAAATAAATTTACAGTAAAAGTTTCAAAAGACTAAAATTTTCAAAAAACTTTAAAATCATACAGGTTGGCCGTTGTTACTTCTCAGTAACATCAATGAGCTGGCTGCAAAAGAGTCATTCGAATTATCAGAATCATGTCGAGAAGTTATAATTGGGACAAAACATTTTTTTTATTTGTTTGTATAGAATAATAATTTAGATGGGAAAGTACTAATTATTTAGTTTTTAAAGATCTGAATCTTCGATTAATAATCATACAATATTTTAAACATTTATGTTTTTCTAACCCAATTAAAGGATAATCTGATTCATACATGATTTTATTCTTAAAGATATTGAAAAGAGGATACATTACTCGCAAGCTAAACAAGTTCCTAGAAAGCGACTGTATTGCCCGCAGTAGCGAGTCGTCCACACCATATCCAGGCAACAAGTTTCACAGAGTTTCTCTCACAATGTTATCAAATACTTTCTCCAGATCCACAAAAGCGCAGAAAACCATCTGGCCAACAGCCAGAGACTTCTCCTCGATTATAGGGAGCGAAAACACTTGATCCATGCATCATTTTCTACGTCGGAATTCGCATTGAGCCCCCCATAAATACCTTTCAGACTTTTCTTGCATTCTGCCGTTATAACCTGCCGTTATAACCTTTGCATACACCTTACTAGCTAAGCTGACCAAGCTAATCGCCCTGTAGCTGGAGCAGTTTAGGCGCAAGCCTTTCCCTTTATAAATAGGTAATAAAACTGCTACTCGCTAGTCATCTGGGACCTCACCCGTTCGCCAGCACAAGTTGCATAACAGACATAGTGTGTCCCAGACGCGCGACCCACCGTACCCGATCATCTCAGCAGTAACTGTTTTTTCCTCGCAGCCTTACCACATTTCATACTTCTTACACTTAATTACACCGAGATCCAAGGCATCAAATGAAACAAAGTGATGACGTTAAATTTAAATCGATTATTGATATACTATACAATCTTCACGCTGTATCCCATCTTTACGCTGTATCCCTGACTGGGTAGTCAGAGAGGACGGATTGCCAGGCTTCGCGATCCATGCATACTTCTTTCGCTTCTTCAAGATTCAGCAATCGCTTCATACACGCACGCCTGTGTATTAGAGTACTTTTAACATTCCTGTTTTTGAGCAATCTGCTCACGTGGTCTTCATATTAAGTCTCGGCCGACCCTGACTCCTTCTACCCTCTACTTTCGCACAATAGAAATTCTTCGTCAATCGTTCCTCACTCATTCGTTGGACGTGTCCAAACCAACGGAGCACGCCCTTTTTCAGCTTAACGCTGACACTTTCATTCAAACTTGCCATATTGCGTATCACTTCGTTACGTATTCTGTCGGCCAAAGTTACGCCGCACAATTTTCGAAGTGATCGCATCTCCACAGCATTCAATTTACTTTCATGCATCTGCTGACATACCCAGGTTTCGCTAATAAATATTAATATTAAGGATTATTGATCGAAGATGATTTAAGCTATAAGATAAGTTGTATGAAATATAGGGGTATACTCACTGGTCAGGCACCACCCCCTTCAGCCAGGGACTCTTGAGCGCTTCGTCAGCAGTGATCCGCCTCTCAGGGTCAAGCTCCAGCATCCGGTCAAGCAGAGTGAGCGCATGGGGCGGCATAAACGAGAAGGTATCTCGTACGCAGCGTTTGTGGAACTTCTTGGGTCGCAGCGTGTGCCATAGAGGCAGGCGGACTACTCCCGGCCATACTCCGGGTAGAGGGGTCCCGCAGACCCGGGAGATCATTTCCAGTTGCATCATTTCTACGTTTGCCTGTAATGACACAAGCATACTGCAGTATAGTACAAATCATATTTAACCCACACAAAGTAGTGCTGATAAATTGATAACATTTTTTGTCAATTCATACAAAATATCAGAAAATATCAAATCTAGACTATTAGTCTAGTCTATCCTTCTATATCAAAATTGTAGCTGAATAGTTTGTTTGTTTGGTTTAATGTGCTGAACTAGTGGTTTAAATTGAAAAGTTATGTGTGTTGGACAGCCTTTGATCAAGGAAGGCGTATATCATCACGCTACAATCCTGCAAAGCGGAGCAGTAATTAAATGACAACAAATCGTACATCTATATATATAAAATGAATGTTTTCATACATCTATATATATAAAATGAATCCCAATTTCCCTTGGTCACGCCATCACGCGCAAACGGCTGGACCGATTTGAAAAAATCTTTTTGTATTGGATAGCCCATTTATTGAGCAAGGTTCTTAGCCATATATCATCACGCTACTACACAGGAGAGCGGAGCAGTAATCATAAATGTCAACAAATCGGGTAAACTTTCATACATTTTTGGAAAAGTAATGAGCGACGGGATCAAATGGGTGCCACGGGGTTGGAAGTATGTCACGGACGAAGCCGGGCAGGTCAGTTAGTAAATATATAAAAACAAACTAATGAAAATATGGGTACCACAAATTCAGTCACGGGCTAACTCACAAGCAATTCGATCATTTATGAAAATAAGTTTCTCTACAAAATATGGTAACTATGATCAAAACAGAATAATAGAATCTCTTTGTCGTTTTTGAGGTGGCAAACAAGCATACGACCCACCTGATGGAAAGTGGTCACCCTAGCCTATGGACGTATGCAACATCAGAGCTGCGACACTCGCGCTGGCGACCCTTACTTGTATAAGCAAGATTGTGTTATTTTTTTTTATCTACTCTGATACTATAATACAAAGATTATAAAACTGATAACAAAATTCTTATGACAAACATTACGTACAGACCAAAAATAATAAAAAAAAAGTTTGATTACGATACAGGTCTTGTATGGACACCTGTATCATAATATAACTTTTTAATCATAACAATACACCTATACAACCTCCAGCTGGACCAAGGAGGTAGAACCTCTACTTAAAAAAAAAGGTTTCAATCATTGGTTTCAATGAACGAGTCCGCGACGCAAGCGCGCATGCGCAATCAATGTTTGCGCCTTGGCGCCAACATTTGACAATTAAAAAATAAATTTGTTGTCATATTCACCATTTTATTTGCAATATTGTTTTACGTATTATAGTAAGAGAGTAGATAAAGTAGTGTATGACACTGTACATAACTTGGTCTTATAACACTCGTGTGATTAGCGAGTTTTTTAAAACACACTCGTGTTATAAGAACCCTTATTATGCAACAGTATCAAACTACTATAAATTATTGTAGTGTAACCTCTTTATCGAAGTTGAGAGAAATTTTAAAGCTGTAAAAAAAGAGTCACGTTTTTCGGTTACGCGCCACGTTGTTTATAAACTTCTTTATCATAAGTGAAACTTCTTTATCGACGTATGAGAGAAATTTTATAGCTGTAAAAAAATTGCGTAAGAAAGTTTCACTTCTTACATGTGTACTCTGGTACACACACATTTTTTATCTTGTACACGTGTCGTTGTGTCCAGAGTGTCATTGAGTACACCTGTTATAAGTTGTTGAATAGATGACATGCGTGCCAATGGTCCAACTACAAGAGGATGCCGACGGCCGTGCGAAGTGGAGGAGGAAATGTAGGAAAGCGGAAGTCGAGAGACGCAACTGGGTCATACGCTCGGATGATAATGATGATAAGTTGTTGAATTACCTGAAAGAGCGGATGCTTAAGGAACAGCTCGCCCAGTATGCAGCCCATGGACCACACGTCCACGGCCGGTCCGTACCGCTCTTCACCCAGCAGTAGTTCCGGCGGCCGGTACCACAGTGTGATCACCTTGTTGGTGTAAGGCCTCTGCCGGTCCTCGGCAGACCATAGGCGAGCTAGACCGAAGTCTCCCAGTTTTACTTCACCTCTGTAATGGAGGAAGAGATCAATAAAATAAAAATAAATGTTGGGACAACTCAAACAACGCCATCTGATTCCACACTAAGCAGAGCTTGTACTATGGTAACCAAATAACTGATAAACATACTTATATACTTCTAAATACATACATATTATAGATAAATAACACCCAGACACAGAATAGACCATCATGCTCATCACACAAAGTTTTATCCTGGGTGGGAATCGAACCCACGACCTCTTGCGTAGCAGTCTCATACACTACCACCGTGCCACAGAGGCAGTCAATGTAACTAAGGTTGTTCAACAAATAGGCTGAGCTTGAGATTTTTTTTCTATTGTTCGATCACAACAAAAGAAAAATTGTAGAGTAAAATAAAATTGTAAACGAATTGTGTTAAGCAACTTTCGATATGGATGTTTACGGATGGGTGGCGGCTTTCTAGTATAAAAAAGATTCGACTTTATATTATTTACTAAGACAACCCTAAAGATTCAGCGGAGCTCCAGCGCAATTAAGATTTGGCTAAAAGGTCTTAGTAACCAGGTCAATAAATTTTTACAACTAAAACAGTGGAGAATAGGTACGTAATATTGGAATAAGGCCTAGTTTCCTTACTGCTCATAAATGTTCTCACTTTTCCACCAAAAATGCACGCGTGCGCGATTCGATTACAATTAAAAATGCAAAAAGTATTGAATTCATTTCAAACTGAAAAGTTGTCGTGTCGTGCCAATGAAGAAGTGCCGAATAAATAAGGTTTATGAACTCACCTGTTATTCATCAGTATATTACTACATTTGATGTCCCGATGTAGAAAATTCTTTCTATGACAGTAGGCGAGACCATCCAAGAGCTGACGCATGATGGACGCGTTGTGAGACTCCGTGAAGTCCACCATCTTAGACTCCAGTAGCCCCATCAGGTCATGGTCCATGTATTCAAACACTAAGTAAAATGAACCTTTGTCCTGAAATAGAATAGAATAAAGCTTTATTTGTACACCAAATTAAAACTAGATTACAAATATTTTAGTCAGAGAGCAATTTCTTTCAGGTAACCTTGGGATGGACAGAAAGGATGTTAATTGCTATAAGAATGGGTAGCATTGGTGTAAAAATAAATGATTTTTGAATTAGCTAACTGATACAATATGCACAATACATTATAATAATAATAAATGTAACACATATATACAATACATATACATACAAAACACATACTTCATAGACACATAGACATATACTCACAAATTATATAAATATAATCATATGTTTATAATAATAGAATAAACTTCAGAATTAAAGAAAAAAATATGACATTATTAACATAGTTTTGTCATTATTAACATACATACATATTGTCACGCCTTATCCTCAAAGGGGTAGGAAAAGGCATACTATACGCCCACATTTCACCGTATGCATTTTGTCCTACGCAGCAGGTGGTGAGACCATTGCCCATTGCCGTTGAAATAGAAAGGCGCAGGCTGTGGCGACCTGATGTTTACATTTTTGAAGCCATAAGGCCTTCAACCGGTTTTGACAACTGCCATTTTACTGGCAACCGGGACCAACGGCTTAACGTGCCTTCCGAATCACGGAGACTCCTGGTTACGCACGGCACGGAAAGAATTTCAACTTGTTCCGGTACGGTGCGGGCAGTTCAGTGGCTAGAACATTGCCCTGGTTAGGAAAGGTCACGGGTTCAATCCCTGTCTCGAACCAAGTTGCTATTTTCACATTGGTATCACACAAAATGTATGTGAAAGTTAGCATACTAATTGCTTTAAAAATTTATCCATATTTTTATATACTAATCGGGACTTCACGCGAAACAATATTCTACTTATATTAATTACCGACGTTTCGCCGGCCTTATCCTGAATTATAAAAATAATGGAGGGTAGTTACACACTAAAGTAACTCCATGCATACTATCGGTCCTCACCACCAGTCCAACCCATGGTCGCGGGCGCTGCAACGCGCTCGAAACGTTGGTGAATGTAAGTAGAATATTGTTACGAGTGAAGTCCAGAGTAGTACGAGTACATAAAATACTAGGTGCATTTTGTTTGTAGTGAGTTTTCGTGTGATATGTTTTGAATTCGGTAAGTTTTATCATGTGATATAATATAAGAGTACTTCGAAAAGTAATTTAATATAACAAAGGAATACCTTGATTATAGTAGGATCAAGTTTACATAAATATGTACATACATACATATTGTCACGCCTTTATCCCCGAAGGGGTGGCCTTCAACTTGGCTTAACGACTGCCATTTTATTAGCAACAAGAACCAACGGTTTAATGTGCCTTCCGAAGCACGGAACTGGGGTGGGTCTAAAGGGCCAAATAAATTAATAAAATAAAAATGTGTCTATTTTAGATGTTAAATTCGGAAGAAATTTTGAACCCATGCCTTTTTAGTGAGGTGGTAACAAAAAGGCTAGAAGGTCTTATATGCTAGACACTAATTAACACGACCAATTAAAGTCCTGGTAGTCTCGGACTCTAGTGGTGATAATGTTACGGATTTAGAGTTTCGCGTTCAATTTAATAATTATTAAGTAGGTACCTATATAATAAATGTTTTTTTTACAAAATAAACTCTTATACTTATTTTATTTCTGTTTTTCAATTTAAAACCTTATCCATAATAGTTCACGAATATAAATAAATAATTTAAAATACATTGAGTACCTACTGATTAAACCTAATAGAGAACCTTTCTTTTGTTGTAGTATTGAATCATCTATTATGAAAGAACAATGTCGTTAAAAAACAGCATTTGGAAATTTTTCGAGAAAAGTTCGTATGAAGAAAGTTTCTAAGAAAGTTTCGGTTTCGGCCGAAACTGAGACTGTTGCCGAAATTCGGTTTCGGTTTCTGTTTCGGTCGTAAAAACCAGTTTCGTTCGGACACTAATAATTACTGCTCCGCTCTCTGGGTAGTAGTTTAATGAATAGCCTATAGCCTTCCTCGATAAATGGACTATCCAACACAAAAATATTTTTTCCAATCCGAGCAGAAGTTCCTGAGATTAGCGCATTCAACCAAACAAACAAACTGCAGCTTTATACCTAGTCAGGTCATAAGTATTGTCACACAGTAAAAACTTTTCTTTTAGAATGCTGGCCACAAAAAAGTTTATTGAATTCGAATTTCGAATTGTTCATGAAAATAAAAATGTATACTTTTTAGAATTTTACTCATTTTTAAATATGGAGTGGATGCTTAAAGAAGACCGTGTTGCAGTTATTGCGTAGCATCGTGGTTACGCGCCAATGCAAATTTTTGTCATACTGAAAAATTTGAATATAACCAAAAGATTCGTTTATCGTACCATCAAACGATACATGAAGACTCTAGTGTAGATGACAGGTCAAGAAGTGGTCGCCCTCGGTCTGTTAGGACTCCAGCAGTGATAAAAACTGTGAAAGCGCGAATTCAAAGAAATCCCAAACGTAAGCAGAAACTGTTGGCCCTTCAGATGGGGTTAAGCAGAACCACGTTGAAAAGGGAGTTAAATGAAGACTTAGGGCTTCGGTCATATTGAAGAAAAACAGGACATCGTTTAAATGCTCGTCTAATGGACCTGAGACTGAAGAGATGCCGCGCTTTGTTGAAGCGGTACGCGGGAAAAAAATATCGGGAAATTCTTTTTTCGGATGAAAAATTTTTTACCGTAGAAGAGAGCTACAACAAACAAAATGATAAGGTGTACGCACACAGTAGTGAAGAAGCGAGCAACCGTTTTCCGCGTGTCCAACGAGGTCATTTACCACCCTCGCTCATGGTATGGTTGGGAGTTTCTTCTTGGGGCTTAACAGAGGTACATTTTTGTGAGAAAGGTGTAAAAACGCATGCAGTTGTGTATCAAAATACAGTCCTGACGAACCTTGTGGAACCTGTTTCTCATACCATGTTCAATAACAGGCACTGGGTATTCCAACAAGATTCGGCGCCAGCTCATAGAGCGAAGAGCACACAAGACTGGCTGGCGGCGCGTGAAATCGACTTCATCCGGCACGAAGACTGGCCCTCCTCCAGTCCAGATTTGAGTCCGTTAGATTACAAGATATGGTAACACTTGGAGGAAAAGGCGTGCTCATAGCCTCATCCCAATTTGGAGTAGCTCAAGACATCCTTGATTAAAGCAGCCGCCGATATTGACATGGACCTCGTTCGTGCTGCGATAGACGACTGGCCGCGCAGATTGAAGGCCTGTATTCAAAATCACGGAGGTCATTTTGAATAAACTTTATTGTCATAAGAATCTATGTTTTGTTAAGTTCATTTTGGTATATAAATGGTTACATAATGAATAAACTTGTTTCAATTTTTTTATATTAAACATGTGACAGAATTTATGACCTGACTAGGTATATTAGTATAGATGAGTATACATCGCGAATGTTTAAAAATAATGTAAGTAACATACCTTTCTAAAGTCCATAGCATCTTGCTTATCCGTGACAATTTCTCGTAAATTAACAATATTCTTATGGTTCAATTGTCTCAATATTTTGATCTCACGCACAGCGGTAATAGGGAACCCTTCCTTTTCGTTCTCAAGTCGCACCTTCTTGAGAGCGACCAGCTGACCTGTGTTTTTGTCCCGGGCTTTGTATACTTGTCCATAGGTCCCTTCCCCTATTTGTGTTATGACCTGGAAAAAATTAAGTTAGTCATGGAGTTCAATAAACTGGTTACATGCCTTCATATACGATGTATAAAGCGTTGTCCTGTTGGCAAGAGTGAACTAAACGTATGGAATATTTTTGGTCTAAGCTAATAAAAGCTTGTCTTTTGTTAATCTAGACAACTGATAATCTACTTATATATTTTTAAATACATATATATTCCACATAGAAAATACCCAAACTCCGAAACTAACACGTGGATATCACATTATATCGGTTTAGACCCAAGAATCGAACGCCGAGACCTCAGCGCAAACGCCACCGTGGCAGTATTTTTTGTGTATTTGAGTTTAATTAGATATTTTGTTGGCGATAGACGCGATCTCATAGTCGCATTACAAAGTTAGGCTTTTATTGTAAGATCGGACGGGGGCCCCACAAAAAGATTTTTCTACATAAATATGAAGTTATTGAGATCAACGTAATCATGACAGTCAGTCAGACAGTTTGAGCTCAGTGACATATACATAAAAAAATACTTTTTTATACTACTGAAGAAGCCTATCCATTTCAACACGGCAATGGGCTCTCCATCTGTTACGTGGGACAAAATTGCATATGGTGAAATGTGGGCATATAGCATGCCTCGGCCTACCCCTTCGGGGATAAAAGCGTGACAATATGTATGTATGTATGAAGTAACCTGTCAAGGATCACTTGATCGAAAATAGTCATTGGAGCTCTTTATGCTACAATGATTGATGATTTCAACACCCGAGGTGTTACCATCGCGCTGCCAACCCTATTGATAAGATAATAGTGATATTGATACCTGGAATCCATCGACACACTTCTCGCCCCAGTCTTTGGCATGATGTGTAGGCGTCGCCACAGCAACTACCTTTGAACCTCTTCTTTTCAGGATACGCGGCCTTTTGAGTTTTGAACCGGACTATAAACATACAAATTAACCATGTTATTTTTCTTAATCGAAGACCTTTTGGAAAAAGGTCAGGTCAAGAGTACCCTTAACCGGCGAGCGTGTATGAAAACACTTATGAAAGTAGAAAAAGCGAAAGTTGTATGTCAGGGTCAGCAAGTGGAAAATAGTCTCTGCCTACCCCGATGGGAAACAGGCGTGATAATATGTATGTATTTTTCTTAATATTAGTATTCTATACACGACTGAAAAATAATTACGAATGTATTTTCACTTCACTTATACACTTCACACACACCTAGCCAATAGTTTTGCTGGAAAGCCTATTGTCACCGGGCACTTATACAGGAAAATGCTTATTTTTTAATCCGAACATAAATTGTTAACAGCTAGAACAGACCTTACATATCCCCGAATACAATCTCTGCGATCCAAGAATATTTTTAAACACTCAATATGAAATATATAAATAAAAAACACTTGCACTGTACCACTTATTATTTTTTTAACTCAACCAGTCCTCAACCTTTCGGCGGCATTTTTAAAAGATAACACATCTCAGATATCATTGATTATATTATACTCAGATATTGTAAAATGAATGCACAAAAATAGGTGCCAACCTTTGAAACTGCCGTAAAGCGAAAGCGGTCAGGTTAAAAAGTAAATAAGTGGAACAGTAAAAGTATTTTCATTCAAGATGTGTAGCAAGTTTAACCAAGTGCCATTAATCAAGAGTATAGACAGTTCAAAATTAGCATTATTTCATAGAACAATAATCACAAGTGCCGCTTATAAGTGACAATGTAAAGTTGTGAATTATTTCTGCTATTATAGAAATAACTCACAGCATCTTTAAGTCATTTACATACCACGTGAGCAGATTGCTTAAAAACGGAAAGGTCAAAAGTACTCGGATACACAGAGGTATGAAGCGATTGATGAATCTTGAAGAAGCGAAAGAAGTATGCATGGATCGCGAAGCCTGGCGATCTGTCCTCTCTGACTACCCCGTCTTCATATGTAAGTCTTGGCCTACCCTGACTTCTTCTACCCTCTACTTTCGCACAATATATATTGTTCGTCAATCGTTGCTCACTCATTCGTTGGACGTGTCCAAACCAACGGAGCCCGCCCTTTTCCAGCTTAACGCTGACACTTTTTGAAGCGCTCGTGGCCTCGCGGTCTCAGTGTTCTGTAAACGATCACTGAGTTACGCAACTTTCACTATGGCTGGTCCTCGGATGGGTGACCACTTTGTGGCATTTACATTTGCGAGCGTTTCCGTGCTTAGGAAGGCACGTTAAGCCGTTGGTCCCGGGTGCCAGTAAAATGGCAGTCGTTAAGCCTGGTTGAAAGCCTTATGGGCGGCTTGAAAAAATTCAACAGCAGGTACCCACAACCTGCGTCTGTACATTTTCAACACGGCAATGGGCTCACCACCTATTACGTGGTACAGGAATCCACACGGTGAAAAGTGGGCATATAATATGCCTCTGCCACCCCTTCGGGGATAAGGCGTGATGGATATTTATTTATTTATTTATTTTAACGCTGACACTTTCATTCAAACCTGCCATATTGCGTATCACTTCGTTACGTATTCGGTCGGCCAAAGTAACGCCGCACAATTTTCGAAGTGATCGCATCGTCAGGGATACAGCGTGAAGATAGTTAGTTAGCTAATATATGTGGAGTACTTACGTTTTCCCGCTGCATGGTCCTGTTGGCGAACACATGCGAGTATTGATCACGGCGCGACTCGGGCGGTGGAGTACCTCCGTCCAACTCGTCACCTGACAGTTCCTCTGAACCCGGGATCACTGGAACATAATACATAATATACATATCAAATCAATGGCGTAAACATCGTAATATCGTTGGGACAACTCACACAACGCCATCTCATTCCACACTAAGCAGTGCTTGCACTATAGTAACCAGATAACTGATAAACATACTTATATATTTTTAAATACATAACATATTTTAGATAAATTACACCCAGACACAGAATGTGCTCATCACACAAAGTTTTATCCTGGGTGGGAATCGAACCCACGACCTCTTGCACAGCAGTCGGATACACTCCCACCGCGCCACAGAGGCAGTCAGTAAGGTAACCAGGCTCCCAGCGACGCTATCGATTTACCTATGGGTTTTTCAAAAGACGTCTTCGGTCTTTACAGGGTCGGCAGCACAAGTGCAGCAACTCTCAAAATAAAAAAAAAAATATTCATGTAATCCATTTTAGGCACTTATGAATTGACATGACAATAATTAAAATAACAGTGATTCTAGCTGCCAGTTCCAAGGGCAGCCTACCCTTCATGGAGAAGAAATTAGCAGGAAACTCCATGGATGCTCTTTTAAAATGTATGTATGGCTTACAATAATTAATTTACAATGTTCTTTGGAGTTATGTGAGAACCGACGACTAAACTTAGTTTGCCTTAAATTTAATTAATGTTATTTATTTGTTATTTGGACAGGAATCCACACGGTGAAAAGTGGGCATATAATATGCCTCTGCCACCACTTCGGGGATAAGGCGTGATGGATATTTATTTATTTATTTGTAATACTTGATATAAATGCTATGACAGTTATAAGCAGACCAGTCCCAACAGACGGTACCCAGTCGTTACGGTACGGTACGGTTGCAGTCTGCATCCGTCTGGTGTTGCAAACGTCCATAGGCTACGATGGCCACTTCCATGAGGAAGAATGTATGCTTATCTGCCACTTCAGGGGTATAACATAAGAACCTGTTGACTAACAGATGAGACAATGACGCATACGCACCTACGGGATGGAAGGTTAAACGGCAGTCGCTTCCAATGATGCCGAAAATCAAGATAGGGCTTGGAAGGAACTGGAAAACACTTAAAACTTTTGTTTTTTTTTAAATTTTGTACTTTTCGCACAGCGCTATCTACCCCAAACTAAGCTTTAAGCATGTACTATGCGATCTAGACAACTGATAAACATAGTTATATATTTCTAAATGCATATTATACATAGATAACAGCCAAACTCGGAAACAAACATTTGTGGATCACTCAAATATTTATTCCGCAATCGCCAGAAAAAATACTTCTGACATACATACATACATACATATTGTCACGCCTTTATCCATACTGTACATCCACATTTCACCGTATGCATTTTTGTCCCACGTAACAGGTGGTGAGCCCATTGCCGTGTATTTCTGATTACAACAAAAAGGTAATCAGGGGTTATTCACTTACCGGGTGGCATAGGCAGGTTCATAATCCCGGTACGCTTTGGTTTCTCCGGTTTTTTGATAGGACTCGTCGGTGGTGTTGTCAGCGGGCTATCATTCGCCAACGTTTTTAGATCATCCACCTGAAAACGTAATCAAACATTTGGTTATACTAATAAATTGGATGCGATACAAATTAATTTCATAATCCATGATGCAATACTCTACAATAATTATTACACATACAATAAAACATTTTTATATGACAGAGCAAGGATTGTTGATCTCTCCCTCTACTTCTAGCAATAATAATACCGCGTGCCAAGTTTACTTCGGGCTGTGGGCAAAACTCGCATATGTGGCCCGTCAGTTAGCTGCCATTCGTCTAGTATTATTCAATTTTAATAGCCTATTACGCAATTTCTCTATAATATAATGTTACAATTGAACCATATTTCTTACATCAGCGCTGACACAATTCAAAAACAGTAAGTTTTATTATGCTATTAGTTCTTTACAACTTCCGTGGTTAGTAATTGAATTTTATTTTCGAGACAATAGACTGTATATTATTAAAATTATTTTGACAAATAGTCGTAAGCTAACCAACTGTAAGTGGCGCACATGATGACTGTTAGGCGAGGATATGGTGACCGTAAAGGACTTATATTATGATAGTGTAATTACAGAACCTCGTTCGTCGATCAGTTCATACACAAGTTTAAACATAACTTGATTGATTGTGCCCTGGATCTTGCAGAAGATTTACTACTATTATTATTTGGCGGCATAGGATGGACATGCTATAATTAATTTATGGCAAGCGTGAGTATTGACTGCTCACATCGAAATAATATTTGTACGAGCTGCAAATCTACGAGTCGAGATATCAGCGACAAGGCATTTTATAAAATTGACACAACGCGACCATCCGAAGAATGATATACTCTAGGCCGATCCATAGACAGCGAGGTGAAGCTCAGTAGCTCGAGGATTCTACGAGGGAAAAATGACAAAAGCGGATGCTTGCTGTAAATTATTTTCTAAAACTAGTGCATTTATTTTGTTTTATGTGCGGGAGTGATAGTTTCTTGGACATAAAAGTTGTTTTAACGAGCTATAGTGCAAGACAGTGATTTATATGCAGTGAAATGCGATTTTCTTTCTTGCAGCGTAAAATTCACTGAAAACATCAGTATAATAACCACTATTATACTGGGGTGAGACTGACCTTGACTTAAGACTAGACTTGACAAGAACGTACAGAATGGGGACATTTTAGATAATAAGAAAGATTAAAGAATTATGATTTAAGATTTCGCTAAAAGGTCTTAGTAACCAGGCCATAAAATAATTACAAAAAAAAACAGTAGCTCGAATGTAAGTACAAAATTGTTTCGCGTGAAGTCCCGAGTAGTATATAAAATATGAGTAGCTCGATTCAGTCCATTCTACATGTACTTCAGTGTTTATTCTACATGTTCCACGTAACAGGGGGTGAGCCCATTGCCGTGTTGAAATGGACAGACGCAGACTGTGGCGACGTGCTGTTGAAAATTTTCAAGCCGCCCATTAGGCCTTTAACCAGGTTTAACGACTGCTGTTTTACTGGCAACCGGGACTAACGGCTTAACGTGACCGAAGCACGGAAACGCTCCCAAATGTACCAAAAAGTACTTAACGTATTACTAACCTGTGTGTTGGGCGGCATAGGTAGCTTGGTGAGACTCTTGTGCTTAGGTACAGCGGAAGGCACCTGACTGTTCTGCAAGTAGACACTGTCCACCACGGACGCCTTCGGTAGAGGCGGGTTTGGTACTGGACATACAGGTGCTGCCACGGGTTGAGGAGGAGTCGATATGGTTTTCTGGACCTGGATGAAAACAAATTGTTAATTGTTAAAATGCACTTAATAATATTATAAATGCGAAAGTTTGTATGGATGTTTGTTGCTTTTTAACGTAAAAACTACTGAATAGATTTTATTTGAATCTTTATAATAACATAGCTTATACTCGTAAATCAGAATAACACATAGGCTACTTTGTATCCCGGGAACAAGTTCCTGTAGCAAACGGGAACGGGAAAACTTCATCACGCGGGAGGAGACGCTGGCGTAAAATAGTAGGAAATATAAAAAATAATAGGAAATAAAAATGAGAATAATTAAACTATATGTCGTTTTTAAATTTGACAATTCACAACAAAGGCAAGCCAAAGTAGTGCCTTTATAACTTTATGATAAGCGTTAAAAAAAGTTAATTGCAGTTATCCGCCAGTGAATGTCTCGTTAAAATCGGTCCAGCGGTTTTAGACATTACCGGAAAAATCAGAAATAAGAATATAATTTTATAAAAAGCTGTTAATTTGGAATTACAAACAGACACTTCAATTTTATTTGTGTCTGATATATGATGAATATACTGAAAAAAAAAAACCACAAAACATAATTAAAAATAATGTTTTTCTGTGTTAAGCGACTTCCGTTGCTGACCGTTCAATACATACTAGTCTTTTTGAAATGAAATTTCTTTATCGACGTTGAGCGAAAATTTATAGCTATAAAAAATTGTCACGTTTTTCGGTTACGCGGCATGTTGTTATGAAGTGAAACTTTATTATCATAAGTGAAACATCTTTATCGACGTATGAGAGAAATTATATAGCTGTAAAAAAATGATGTAATGAAGTTTCACTTGTTAACTGTGTACTCTGGTACACACACATGTTTTTAGGTATTTATAAACAGTTGTATAACCGTCGGGCTACGTGGGTGGGAAACAAATGTCTGGCCATGTCAGCCCCGCCGGGTCCCGTAGGAGGGGAAGACCCAAGAAGTGCTGGCTTGACGTCGTAAGGGATGACATGCGTGCCAATGGTCTCACTACAGGGGATGCCGACGACCATGCGAAGTGGAGGAGAAAATGTAGGAAAGCAGATCCCGGGCGTCGCGAGACGCAACTGGGACAGACGCTCGGATGATGAGGATGTTAATTTGGTATTACAAATACACTTAAATTTTATTTGTCTAGAGAATTTACTGAAAAAAAAAACAAAACAACTAAAAATAATTATCTACTGTGTTAAGCGACTGTCGTTGCTGACCGTATAATATATACTAGTCTTTTTGAAATGAAACTTCTTTATCGACTTGTGAAAGAAATTTTATAGCTGTAAAAAAATGTCTTAAAGAAGTTTCACTTCTTACATGGATACTCTGGTATGAATGAATGAATGAATATCTTTATTTGCTGGAAATATGGTATACAAGATGTTGTTTTCAAAACAATAGTTCAGCACATTTCGTTCAGATGAGACATGCAAATGTTTACATTATTATTAATGCACAATAAAATTATTTTCTACATCATCACATCCATAGTTCGTAATCAATTCATATTTTATTATTTTTATACTAATTAAATCTGAATTTTAAAAATATATCTATACTACTCATTATCATATCACATCATTATAATCAATATCATGTCAGTCTTAGATAAATAGGTCAATGCCAATCTTATAGAATCGATTAATATCATTGTTTCAAGAATTCTCTCACATCATAAAAACACTTCTCTACCAACCATGCATACAAGTTTAGGTACACACACATGTTTTTAGGTATTAAAAAACAATTGTAGTACTGACCTCGGGTTCCTTCTCTGGCGGAGGCAAGGGTGGCTGCGAAGGCTCTGGCAACTGCGGCACGCTCAGTTCCAGGGGAGCTTCGCCATTCTCTTGCGGCGCCATCAGCGATGGGAACTCTGGTGGGGGCTGCAGGGGCGCGGGAGGGGGGACGGGAGTTGGGACAGGCGCGGGGGAATCTTCCGCCAGCGGCATGGGGATGTCCATCGTCGATACCTCCGGCGTCGCCTTTGTACTGTCGCCGTTCTCCTTGGACATCTGCAATTTTGTTTATAATTCACTACTTATACAGGCGTAAGATTGTGAGGGTACCCGACTAAGGCCCATATTATGAAAGGTGGTCTCAGTCTTAAAACTGTTTTCAATTAGAAATTGTATTTTTGAACGACATTTGAGACGAAATTATCCGATCCAAATTAAAGTGATTTCAGATTGATGTTCAAATCCGATTCTCTCAAGTTTGACAAGTGTGATCTTTGTTTACGTGACAAGAGCTCGTTTGACAACTGAATAAATTAACATTCCAAAAACTAACTAGCTATCTTCACGTTGTATCCCTGACGGGGTAGTCAGAGAGGACAGATCGACATCCTTCGCGATCCATGCATTCTTCTTTTGCTTCTTCAAGATTCATCAATCGCTTCATTCACGCAGGTCTGGGTATCCGAGTACTTTTGACTTTTCCGTTTTTGAGCAATCTGCTCACGTGGTCTTCATATGTAAGTCGGCCTACTCTGACTCCTTCTACCCTCTACTTTCGCACAGTAAATATTCTTCGTCAATCGTTCCTCACTAATTCGTTAGACGTGTCCAAACCTACGGAGCACGCCCTTTATCAACTTAATGCTGACACGTTCATTCAAACCTGCCATAGTGCGTATCACTTTGTTACGTATTCACTATATTATAAAGTCAGATTATGAGGGACTAGACTAAAACTTCCGGGGCCAAAACGACCTTATCATCTAGGGGTGCATCTGCTAACAGACAATGCAACGACGCAAGCGTCCTTAAGCAGGTTCCTTACAAAGACAAAAACCGTTAGCTGCTGCTAGCAACCAAATAAAAGTCTGATGTCATGCTCCAAATTCAGATACAGTATAGAAACAAAAGGAAGAAAGAGACTAATATTATTAAAGTGAAAGTTTGTGTTATACGCTCAAACGGATGGACCAATTTGGATAAAATTTGACGTGGAGATAACTGATATCCAGATTAACACAGGGTACCTTTTATCCCGGGAATAGGTTCCTGCGGGAGACGCAAATGAAATTTTGAAATTCTTTGCCAAATTATGGCAATAAAGTATTGTACATACCTGAGTAGAACTGTCAGCTGTGGCGTTTGATAATTCATCTATGGTAAGTATTTCGGGATTGTTGATAGACGTCGCGTTTGACAAAGCACCCTGTGACTCTTCCTCCTTTTGATTTAAAATCTCCTGTAATTTCTGCAAAAAACAAAACAATGACAAATAATAGTTTTTTAAAAATGCTTTTATCATTTCTTAAAACATAATAGACAACAGTTAAACTATAAAACATACATTTGCGGGTCACATAGATAGATATATACCAAAAAGACATTTTGCGAAAGTCATTCTGCGAAAGAGACATTTCGCAAAAGTCCTTCTGAAAAAGAGACACTTTACAACCAATAGGTATTTAAGAAAAGAAACGTTTTTAAGACTAAGCACAATATTTAGGCCAGTTAGCATACACACACATCAATAGCTGACATGGTAGTCAACACAAGCATGCTACAGACTACGGGGATGGATATGTTTGGTTTAAACGATTCCTATCCATGGTCCTTTTCTACCTAGTAACTTAACCTGTCGACCGCTGAAGCACGGATCCATGCTCGACAATTTTTTACCCTTATCGCGGAAGCACGGATCCGTGCTCAGCTATGCAATTCACAAATCTCGGACCCAAATCCGCTACGGCGCAAATGTCATTGATATTCGAGTTCTATGAATATTGGAATATTGGAAAATTTAATTTAATTGGAAGTCAACTTCAATAAATGACCAAACTAAATAAAATTTTACTCTTTGAATAAACCTTCATGAACCGTCAGTATGAGCAGTTGAAATTACAGTACGAGTAGTCTACTGTTACAATTGCGCTCCAATAGAATTCTATCGGCCGGCCGATAGAATGTTATTATATTAACATGTGTAGTATCTGTTAGTAGCTCTTATTTTACATTTTTGGTAGTCTATATTAATATTTTGATGGCTAAAGACAGCTATTTTGAGAAGTTTAATTGCAAAATATATAATAGTTTTAGTAAAGTACCTAGTTTTGGACTAATCGCAATAGAACCGCTATAGAATAGAACTAGAACGGCTTTCTATTAAAAAAATATTAGACTCTGCTTCCTGGTGGGTCCGTATTGGGTTGCATAAATTTTAGAGGCATAACTTAAAACTGCATAACGTTTTTTTTCATGGCATACTCTTTATTTCGCATAACGTTCAAACAGAATAAATCATTAGGCATACTTTATTTTCCCATAACTTTTTTATTATATACCCGCATAAAATGTTTACGCATATTTTTTTTACAATAACGTTTATTAATCATAACATTTATTGGCATCTCACTCACTCTCGCATAAAGATTACAAGACATACATATAGAATACCATAATGTTAACGAGTACACATTTTTATTTTTTATCTAAGCTTGAACTATCTAATATTGAAATGCCCACTGATTAAAAATGTCGATAGTCACTATACTGAAGTTCAAAATTTCAACACTTATATTTAGAATATATAAATAAAATACAAAAAGAAAGTAGGTAGATTAAAACGAGCGATTCTGTTCTGGCGCATCGCCGGCCGCTGCCGCGGCCCGCTCGCTTCGCTCGCTCGGCTCGCGCGTTGTGGTCACAAGTGACCTAACACTCCTCCTCGATTCGCTCGTCGTCCTACCTATTTACGACTTTGCTCAAGACTAGTCTAAAAAAAATTACACGTAAAATATCGTTTTATATGTTACAGCTTAAAAACTTGGCTATGAGTGAGATGATTATTTACAATGGTGTCTATCATTTCTTAAATATTCTTAGACAAATTATTATTCGTTTATGATTTAAACGGTTATCCATACCTCTATTATGCGTTTTGTATTTTATGATCAATTATCTTTTGGCGTATAACAATTATACCCTTTACATTTATGCTGATTAAAATTATGATAAAAAAATTAGAGTAAGTTAGTGTTATGCCAAAAAAACCATTATGCGTTTATAACACTCTGCTTATCATAATTTATGCGAGAAAACTTTATGCTGAAACTGTTATACCAAACTACATTATGCTAAAAAAAATTATGCGATCGAAAGGGCCTGGTGGGGCTTGGCAGCAACTAGGAATACACCAAGATGAAGAGAGAAGGACAAAAATCTTACTTTAGCTCTCTTGTGCTTGTCCTTGACTAGTTCTGCGAATAGACTCGTATCACTGATCTTCTCCCTAAAGTCAAATCTGCGGTTCAATATCGTGGTAGGCGGTGGACTTGGTGACTGTCTGCTGATTCTGTACAAACATGTTAAAATTAATTATAAAACCAATTAACAATTAAATTGTTTTAAATATTCGCTTTGAATTTCAATTAATGACCTACAAAGTTAATATTATAAAGCTAATACATTGTTCGTAATATTTCCTTATAACATTATTAATATGTGTAGTTGTTAAGTGTTTTTTTTTACTTTAATCTTTTTATTATTATTCTTTACTATTTATCTATCACGCCTTATCACCGAAGGGGTGACAGAGGCATACATGTTTTCCTGTCCCACGAAATAGGTACTTTAATCTTAATAATATTATAAACGTGAAAGTTTGTATAGATGTTTGTTACTCTTTCAAGTAAAAACTACTGAATGGATTTTAATGAAACTTTACATAGGCTACTTATTATCCCGGGAACAAGATCCTGTGGGAAACGGGAACGGGAAAACTTCTCTACGCGGGCGAAGCCGCGGGCGTCAACTAGTATTATTTATTTTTAGTTATATCAGATTGTTTCTATAAATAAATAAAATTTATCTTAGTTGAATTGAATAATTAAATGACAACAATTGAATAATAAATGATCTGGAATTCTTCATTTCATAATTTTTTTTATTAATCACGCCTTATCCTTGAAGTGGTGGCAGAGGAATATTATACGCTCACTATTAACCATGTGTATTCCTGTCCTGTGAGCCCATTGCCGAGTTGAAATAGACAGGCGCAGGTTGCGGCTACCTGCTGTTGAAATATTTCAGGCCTTCAACTTGGCTTAACGACTGCCATGTTACTGGCAACCGGGACCAACGGTTTAACGTGCCTTCCGAAGCACGGAAATTCTTTATTGTTATTATATTCTAGATTGATGATTAGATTGTAGAATATTATTATAATCTTTATTTCATTATTTTCAAATTATGAAATAAAGATTGCCAGTAACATGGCAATCGTTAAGTCAAATTGAAGGCCTTATAGGCGGCTTGAAAAATTTCAACCGCAGGTAGCCACAACCTGTGTCTATTTCAACACGGCAATGAGCTCACCACTTATTACACGGGACAGGAATACACATAGTAAAAAGTGGGCCTATAATATGCTTCTGCCACCCCTTCGAGGATAAGGCGTGATAGATCTTACTAATAAAATAAACACGAAATTTGTAAGTATGGATGTTTGTTACTCTTTCACACAAAATCTACTAAATTGATTTTAATGAAACTTTACAATAATATAGCTTATACATCAGAATAACACATAGGCTACTTTTTATCCCGGGAACAAGTTCCTGTGGGAAACGACAACGGGAAAACTTCACAACGCGTGCGTAGCCGCAGGCGTCAACTAGTAAATAAACTAGTGGTTCTGTAAACCGTAAACTTCGGAGAAATTTAATTTTTTTCATTATAAATTTTTAAAAAATCAACATTATTTTTTTACTTTTGAGTGCTCTTTCCAACCACTACGGAACCCCCTCGCTAAAAGTTAATGGCTACATCAAGGATTGTCCATGCCAGGTTGCATGCAAATCCGATGAAAAATGCGACCAGTAGACTGAATGGACGGACGGTCGGACATCAATAGCATTTTTTCCGTACAAGTTGAATAATAAATGAAGAGGTATGGTGTGAATGTTACCTGTGTCGGTCGCGCGTGGGTTCTGGCGGCTTCGCGCGGTGTCGCGGGGGAGACGCAGTGGAACCTCGCCGCCTGCCTCGCGACGCACTACGTCTTCGCTTCAGGGAGCCGCGACTGTGCGACCTTACGAACCAATCATGGGTGTGAAACGAGGCCACTTGTATATTTAGTTGTTTATGCGATATATCCACAAATATCTTGTACACTTACTTCGCTCGGAATACAGAGATTTGTGGATAAGCTAATATATGCTTGTGCTATGGTATACACTAGAACGATTTAACCACTGGACGCGTAATGTACTCAATAAAGTATGAAATCACGTTCAATCAATTTTCTTGCGGTGGGGGAACCTAAACACATACATAATAAACCAATAAAAATACATCTGCAAATACAACATAGAAAAATGTAGGTATGCAATACGAATTTGACACAATATTATTCGGCTAATTTGAGATGGTAATTATTTTTATGATGTTTATAGAGAATGAACGTATATTGAATATAGGCCGAATCAATTGTTGGTATGTTTCAATAATTAATGTTTTTGGTAAATTTAGTTATGTAAATGACAAAATTTTACTTACGAGTGAAAAGAAACATTTGTTGTTCGACGGCTATAACTTTTAAGCCATTTCACATTTTGTAATTTTTTCTTTATAAATTACCCTCCAAACGTGTACAATAGACTGAGTCCGCGGCACAGTGGCCTAGTCAAATGATACTTGGCAAATGGCAAGCCTACCCCTATAGGCGCAATCGGTAAGATTCATTGGTTAAATCGTCCTAGGGTATACACAACTGATATTAGACATAGAAAACATCCAAACATCGATAAAAATATTTGATCCAGGATTCGAATAGACCTTAGCAAAGGCACTTATACAATAGTGGATCCAAAAGTTCGTGGCCTAACATAGATAAGATAAGTTTCTGCTCGTTGGGTGCCTAGGTTGCTTTCAGCCGAACAAAAACGCGTTCGCTTCACAATTTCGCGTGATTGTTTGGAGCTTTTTGAGGCAGATCCCGAGGATTTTTTATCCCGGTTTGTTACTATGGTTAAAAGCTGGGTTCACTACCATACTCCCGAATCCAAGCAACAATCGAAACAATGGAAAAGATCCGGCTCACCCACTCCGAAGAAAGCTAAGGTCGTTTTGTCGAGTAATAAAGTCATGGCTTCGGTATTCTGGGATGCGAAGGGAATAATTTTTGTGGATTATTTACCAAAAGGCCAAACAATAAATTCAAGTTATTATTCTAACCTTTTACGACGGCTTCGCGAAGAAATCAAAGAAAAACGGCCGGGTATGTTGCGTAAGAAAGTTTTGTTCCATCAAGACAACGCGCGGGTTCACACTTCTGCCGAATCAATGGCTGAGATCCATAATTGTGGTTACGAATTATTGCCCCACACACCTTATTCGCCGGATTTAGCCCCCTCGGATTATCATTTATTTCCGAATTTAAAGAAACATTTAGGTGGTTCGAAATTATCAACTAAATAAGAGGTCATAGATGCAGTAAATGGTTATTTTGACGACCTTCCGGAATCTTTATTTTTTTGAAGGTATTAATAAGTTGCAGTTTAGATGAAAGAAGTGCATTGAACTAGAAGGTGACTATGTAGAAAAATAAAAAATAATTTACACCCACGTTTCTTTGATTTTCATGGTCAGGTTACGAACTTTTGGATTTACCCTCGTATCTGCGCCAGCCACGCAGTCAATGTATAAAGCTAAACTATCTTAATACTGTATCCCTAGATACCCAGGCTTCCATGCAAACTTCTTTCGCTTCCTTCCTACATATATAATAATGTACAACAATGTTACTCTCATTACGATAATAAATCAGTGTTTCACTAACTTGTGTGTGTTTTGGTGGCAATGATGGAATAGCGCTTTGCTAACAATCAACATCATAAACCAATCTGCTTATGTGATTTTTGTATGTAATGCACGGGTCTACCCTGACTCCTACCCTCTACTTTCGCACAATAAATATTCTTCGTCACTCACGCAATACCATAAAGAAGGGGAGGTAGCATTAATGCTCACTAGGAATTTTATAGACATAGACATATTGTCACGCTTTTATCCCCGGAAGGGTAGGCAGAGGCATTCTATACGCACACATTTCACCGTACGCACTTTTGTCCCACGCAACTGGTGGTGAGCCCATTGGCGTGTATGTATGGGGACCTACAATTGTCAATTTTAGTTAAAAGCGTGGTCCTACAGCACAAATAATAGAAAATCTTCAAAAAAAAGAGGTGAAAAGACCCCATACATATATAGTTAATACCAAATAACATAGACCTTTGGAGTTTTATGGGGGTCTTCTCAATTATTTTTTTTTTACCTCCCTCCCCTTCTAATAGGTAAAAATAGAAACAAATGCTTACCGGTGGCTTGGTTTCATCTCCTTGTGCTTGGCTCGCGTCCTGGAGCGAGATCGCGTCCGACGGCGATGATGTGGAGACCGACAACGGCGCCGCCTTTCCACGTACTCTCGACGAGGTTCGTGTGGCGGCGAGTCTAAGAACAAATACAGGATTCTTTATATTTAAGGCTAGTTTTAGTACACACAAAACCAAATTATGACATGCCTACTACCTAATTAGCAAAATAATTCTTTTAATTTATCTTCGCGCTCTATCATTGACGGAATAATCACAAGGCAGATCGCCGGGTTTTGCGACCTATCCATAAAAGGCACAAAATTTAATTAGTACTTTTGAAACAAAATAAAAGAAAATCAGAAATTCAATTTTTTTGTTTTGGTTAAGGGCCGTGTTCCAGAACGTTTCTCAATACTCAATCGACGCTTGAGGCTAGTCGGTTCGGGTAATTAAATATTTCTATATGAATACATAAATATATATAGAAAACACCCAAACTCCGAAACAAACATTTGAGGATCACACAAATATTTATTCGGACTCGGAATTCGAATACGGGACCTCAGCGTGGCAGTCGCATACATTAACACTTACGCCACCGAGAATAAATAAAATATATATATCAAGAGTGAAACGTGAGTGAGTGAGCAAGTGCAGCGTGTGAGTGAGTGAGCTAGCGTCTGCGAATGACGAGTGTAATCCAGTAATAAAAGAAAGCAAAGAAAAAAAATTCAATTGCCAACACCGCATGCACATTTAACAAGACACATAAACTGAGTTTTATCCGAATTACAATAGTATACGAGTACAGCATGCCAGAGAATAATGAATAATCCTGGAGCACCCCATAGTACGATGGGGATCTAAGGCTCTAAGGAGGCCTTGGGAACCACTGCCGACTGTAAGACGAGGTCATGGCGAAGAGAAGGCAATCTCGAATCAAAACCCTGTAGCATGGAAAAGCTAATAAATAGAAATTCCACAAAGTGGTCACCCGTCTGAGGACTAGTCATAGCAAAAGTTGTTTAACGCAGAGATGGTTTACAGAACACTTATCCGGTCACGAACGCTTCAATTATAATTCTTTATTTTGTCATAATATTACTTGCATTACTTACATTTATATTATATGGGACTACTGGGGATGGCGATGACCGTGCGAAGTGGAGGAGAAAATGTAGGAAAGCGGACCCCGGGCGTCGCGAGACGCAACTGGGACACACGCTCGGATGATGATGATGACTTACATTTGAATTATAAAGCCTCCATATCCAATCCATAACCCGTTTATCATAAATGTAAAAGTTTATTTATTGTTGGTATTTTCTTTACACAACATGTGCGCATGCTCCATGCAGGCTCATAAATATGCCTATGAATAAAAGGAGTCATATCTTAGTAATTAAAAGCGCACACCGCTGTGCGCTCGAAGTCTTGATTTTCATTAGAAATATTGAATTTTCCAATTATATTAACGACTAGCGGACGTTCCGCGGATTCGCCCGCGTAGGTCTCGTAGCCGTGGAAATACGAGGATAAAATTTAGCCTTAAGTTACTCCTTAATAATATAATAATCTTTCATAATATGCATTTAGTGAAAAGCTGTTAATTTAGAATTACAAACCGACACTTCAATTTTATTTATCTGTATAGATTCTTTGTTATGAAATTCCTATAAAATTTCTAATAAATAAGTGACGTTAAAAGCCTGTAGTTGCGTAAGCGCTCTAAACGTATACAACACTGTCGCCAAAACAGTCCGTCAGTTAAAATATTCCTGTCTAACAACGATAAGAAAGTAGAAGTACTGGGGTTGCGAGATTTGATTTAGCACATAGAATGAGTTTATTTTAGGTTACGAAATTAGAAAGGAACAGCCTGATAAGAAAAAATTGCGTATGACATAAGATAAAGCGATTGGTCCCACTGACTCAGTACTCTGTAAACGATCACTGCGTTAAGCAACTTTCGCTATAGCTGGTCCTTGGATGGGTGACCACTTTGTGGTATTTACATTTGCGAGCGTATCCGTGCTTCGGAAGGTACGTTAAGCCGTTGGTCGCGATTGCCAGTAAAATGGCAGTCGTTAAGCCCAGTTAAAGGCCTTTAGGCGGCTTGAAAATTTTCAGGTCGCCACACCTGCGCCTGTCACAAATCAAAGGCAATCGGCTCACCGCCTGTTACGTGGCACAAAAATGCATACAGTGAAATGTGGGCGTATAGTCGTAAAGTATGCCTCTGCCTACCCCTTCAGGGATAAAGGCGTAACAATATGTATGTATGTATGTCATAAGATAAGATAGAAAAAGGGATGCTTAGATGGTTCGGACAGGTGGAGAAGATGGATGAAAATAGGCTGACTAAGCAGTTTTCTGTGACGAGAGTGAATAGGCAAACTGGTAGGGGTCGACCTCGGCGTATGTCAATAAATTTCGAAATCGAAGACCTTTTGGGAAAGGGCCAGGTCAAAATTACACTTAAAACAGAAATTAGAAAAGGCGAAAGTTGTAGTAATCGTAGCAAGTGGAAGGTCTCTGTAGTCTCTGCCTATCCCGATTGGAGACAGGTGTGGTGATGTGTATGTATATATGTATAAAAAAAAGAAAGGAAATAAACCACGAGCGTTGCTATTTTCTAGAAGCTATATAATTGTGTTCGGAATATGGTTTTATCAAAGTCGATTGTAAGTTGACCCTTGAATGTCATCGGACGATATATTTTATGGAATTTTTTTAAACTATTGCCGATTAAATCAACAAGCAGCCTAGTGTTTTCTTTAGGACCACCGCACTGACTATCTTTGGTGCCCACAACCGGCTATTTTTAGAATGTATTTATATAAATTCTTCATCTAAAGGCTACCTAAGACTGACTACTTTTAGTATCAACACTGCTTCCTTTTCTTTTCTCTTTTTTTAAACTTTTCATTATTTTGAATGTAAAAGGTAAAAGTGTAAAAGGTGGCCATTGGTAATAGTATAATTAGGGTGAACACGATTACTTCATAAAAAAAAATCTACGCAGTGGCTGTATCCCTGATGAAATTGTACTTGTAATTGAACAAATCGCCAGGCAAACATTAATCAATTTAATTTTTATGAGAACTTATGATTAATAAGCATTACGTACTAGCATAAAAATATATCAAACATGCACACCTGAACTGACACTCATGTAACCGGCTCACAAAACGCGACCCGGTTCACAAAATGTCCCTTTCGCAAAATGTACTGATACATCCACGTTTCATATACACAATGGAAATTCTGCGAAAGGGACATTTATCGCCTAGGGGACATTTTGCGAAAGGAAAGTTTCGTAAAAGGCATATTTGGCAAAATGAACATTTTGAGAATGGGATGATGTGCAACGAAGCCTTCTAGCCCCAGCAAAATTTTGACAAATATTAATCAGTTATTCCGTTATGAAAACGCTGAAGGTAACCAAATTTACCTGATACCATGATAGGCGACTGTTGTACGCGTTGCTGCTGCGCCAGCCAATACTCTCGCTCGCGTCTACTTCGCTCATAATCCTGCTCCGTGTCAGAGTCTATCGTGACAGTATCGTGGTACGGGGGTGCAACCGGAGTGTGTGGGGTACTTGATTTCTGTCGCCTCCTGTAAATTATTATGAAACTATTAGAAAACTATATTTGATATGACGCAGCAGTGCTGAATAAATAAATAAATAAATATTGTGGGAAACTTTTTACACAGCGCCAACTATCGCAATCTAACTATAAAAATCAACATCAACAACAAAAATGTGGGATCTAGACAACTGATATACATACTTATATATTTCTAAATACATAGATATTATACATAGGAATCAACATTTGTGGATCACACAAATATTTGTTCCAACCCAGGAATGGAACCCACAATATTTGTGTGTTCTACAAATGTATTACTAGTATTTTCTGTGGAATTAAACTAAATTCCTAAGAGAGAATGACAGGATTATTACATCGGCAATTTTTATTCCTTTGATTAAATTGTAATGATGAGGAACTTCTAAAGAACATTATCGCATTGTGATGTAAGAAGGGTCATGGAGAAACGGCTTGTGCACCTAATACTGTCCTGTTCTGTTATGCACAAGACGATCGCCAGAGATGAGGCTAATTGTCGAAAGACATCTTATAGAGAGCTTTATATAAGATTATTTTCATAAACCAAAAGGTTGGCAACCATAGCGAGTTGTAGTAGCGATCAGAATAATCGATCAAAAGTTAAATTATGATACCGTTGAAGAAAGTTACTGAAGAAGTTGTGGACGCCTACAAAACGGCCATTTTGGATACCCCATCTTCCGAATGGAATGGTTGCTTCAATGATTGGTTCCATCTTATTGAAAAATGTGTCAAATTTCGCGGAGAATACTTCGAAAAGCAATAAATACTTTTTTAAATAGTAATGTTGTGTGCACTTCCTTGATTCCCGAAATTTTCAGTGCCGCCCTCGTACATGCCGACTAACTTGGTGATTGAACTGCCTATGTACATATTTCACGTTACGTTTTACACGTTTTCAAAAATCAACATCAACAACAAAAATGTGGGATCTAGACAACTGATATACATACTTATATATTTCTAAATACATAGATATTATACATAGGAATCAACATTTGTGGATCACACAAATATTTGTTCCAACCCAGGAATGGAACCCACAATATTTGTGTTTGTTCTACAAATGTATTACTAGTATTTTCTGTGGAATTAAACTAAATTCCTAAGAGAGAATGACAGGATTATTACATCGGCAATTTTTATTCCTTTGATTAAATTGTAATGATGAGGAACTTCTAAAGAACATTATCGCATTGTGATGTAAGAAGGGTCATGGAGAAACGGCTTGTGCACCTAATACTGTCCTGTTCTGTTATGCACAAGACGATCGCCAGAGATGAGGCTAATTGTCGAAAGACATCTTATAGAGAGCTTTATATAAGATTATTTTCATAAACCAAAAGGTTGGCAACCATAGCGAGTTGTAGTAGCGATCAGAATAATCGATCAAAAGTTAAATTATGATACCGTTCAGTAAGATAAAATGATGTCAATTGAATTTTCAAACGCACTATCGCTTCGTTTAAAGTCCGTGACAGTTCGTTGACCACCATAAATTAAGTGAATGCTGCGAATGTACTCGGAAAACACAACAATTTTTCCATAAATGTGTGCCCAGACGCAGCTCATGAGTTGTAAAATGCCCTGTATGCAAAAGCATTTAAGGTTGGAAAAGTGCATTGAAATGTTTTTGGTTTTTTATTTGGATTTCGCGCGAAACTGTCAACGATTTCATTAGTCGCATTAAGGATTGATAAACGATATTGGTGCTAATTCTGTTGTTGAGACCACTAAACTAAATTTCTCTAAAATTTCCTTATTTTTATTAAGAGATTGCCGTTGTAACGTGAAAAATGTACATAGACAGTCGAATGTAAATACGAGGGCTGCACTAAAAGTATCGGGAATGGAACATTTCCACTGTTCCTGTCATATTAAAATCTTTTTAATAGAAAACTCCTTGGTTTTAAAAATCGAATACCATTTATTTATTTAAAAAAAAGATTCTCGGTCTTGTCACAAGGTTTTGTCAAACTTGTTTAGTCGTTGAGAAAATGGAATTGACTCGAGAAAATTCAAGAGCAATGATTTATTATGACTTTCGAAGTGGTTTAACACAAAAACAGTGTGTTGACCGGATGATTTCTGCATTTGGTAATGAAGCCCCATCCAAAACCACAATTTATCGCTGGTTTGCTGAATTTCAACGTGGACGTGACAAGCTCAGTGATGATCCCCGTCAAGGTCTTCCAAAAACTGCAGTCACCCAAGAAAACGTTGATGCTGTGCGTAAGCTGATTGAGGAAGATCGACATGTGACATACCGCGAAATTCAGGCAACTTTAGACATTGGCATGAGTCAAATACATATAATCTTGCATGAACAATTAGGTGTAAAAAAGCTGTTTTCCCGGTGGATACCGCATTCGCTCTGTGAAGAGCAAAAAGCGGCTCGCGTTACTTGGTGCGTCAGAACTCTCGAAAGATACCACGCAGGATCCTCAAATGCTGTATACAACATCGTATCAGGTGACGAATCCTGGATATACGCGTACGAACCCGAAACAAAAAACCAGTCACGAGTTTGGATGTTCGAAAATGAGTTAAAGTCAAAAAAAATTGTTCGTTCACGGAGTGTTGCAAAAAAAATGGTGGCCACGTTTGTCTCCAAAACTCGCCATGTTGCGACTATTCCTCTTGAGGGACAAAGAACGGTTAATGCAGAATGGTATGCTAGCATTTGTTTGCCACAGGTCGTTTCTGAACTCCGTAAAGAGAACTGCAACCGCCGCATCATCCTCCATCACGACAATGAGAGTTCTCACACCGCGCACAGAACAAAAGAGTTTTTAGAGCAAGAAAACATAGAATTATTAGACCATCCGCCGTACAGCCCCGACCTAAGCCCTAATGATTTCTATACTTTCCCTAAAATAAAGAATAAATTGCGTGGTCAGAGATTTTCATCACCTGAAGAAGTTGTGGACGCCTACAAAACGGCCATTTTGGATACCCCATCTTCCGAATGGAATGGTTGCTTCAATGATTGGTTCCATCTTATTGAAAAATGTGTCAAATTTCGCGGAGAATACTTCGAAAAGCAATAAATACTTTTTTAAATAGTAATGTTGTGTGCACTTCCTTGATTCCCGAAATTTTCAGTGCCGCCCTCGTACATGCCGACTAACTTGGTGATTGAACTGCCTATGTACATATTTCACGTTACGTTTTACACGTTTTCAAACGGTTATTAAAATTAATAAACGTCCCACTAAAATTAGACTTTTCACTAAAATTAGACGTCACCTAAATAGGTGACGTCTACACTTTGTGTGACGTTAAATTTGTATCTGATATCACTAAAATTCATTTTCATATTTTATATACTACTCGGGACTTCACGCGAAACAATTTTGTACTTACATTCACCGACGTTTCGAGCGCGTTGCAGCGCCCGTGGTCGCGGCTGGACTGTGACACGGGCGCTGCAACGCGCTCGAAACGTCGGTGAATGTAAGTACAAAATTGTTTCGCGTGAAGTCCCGAGTAGTATATAAAATATGAGTATAAACCGCGAAAGTTTAAAAATAAAATTCATTTTATGTGATAAAATACAACAAAAAGTGAAAAATGTACATAGACAGTTCAATCACTAAGTTAGTCGACGTCTAAATACATGTTTTGTTAAATTTTATCACATAAATGGAATTTAACTGATGTCAAATACAAATTTAGTACTGTTTATGATATCACCAAGTTTAGTTCGACATAATAACAGAATAGGATTTGGCAATCTCTCAATAAAAATAAGAAAATTTTAGAGAAATTTAGTTTAGTGGTTTCAACAACAGAATTAGCACCATTATATGGTTCAAGGAGGCCCTCAATAAGATCCTTGACGACTAGAGGCGACCTCGCCTTTAGTGTACCTACTGGTTATAGGAAATAACTTTGTAGGTGTCCATAAAGAGGTTACTCAGAAGCAGTGCTTACGAGTCACCTGAGTAATTTTGATGGAAAAGCGAGCGAATTCGTTTATGAAAGTGACGACTTAGGAAGTTCTTGTGCCAGTATCTCATCCTTCAATGAGCGAGTGTATCAGTTTGCAGGTGTTATTGAGTGGGACCTTAAGAGGTCTTGGAGAAACCTTATTTACACACAAAAAATACATTTAGCAGGAAATTAATTTTGATAAGTGCATGCCACAGTATAGGTATTATATAAACACAAAAAATACATTTAGCAGGAAATTAATTTTGATAAGTGCATGCCACAGTATAGGTATATCCATCTTATCAGCTCTGTAAGTTTGTATACAATTAAAAATGCCTGTATCACTCTGCCTCTGTTATCAATCTTGTTTTCAAACTTAAAACTTTAATAGATATAACGAAATAAATATGAATAGATCCAAAATCATTTTTTCATCTTGGTTTTCATCCAAAGGTTACCTGTAAGAGATTGCCTTGTGCGATAAGGACGCCAATTGTATTACCGATAAGTTTTTAATTGTAATCCAATATTTATATTTAAAACGATAATAACAATATTTCTGGTGTACAATAAAAAGATAAATCAATCAATCAATCAATAAAATCTATTGGTGCAGTTGTGATATTAGTCGCACGTTTTATTTATAAAAATTGTTTGTTTTACGAATTACGAAAACCTGGGATTAATTCTTACGTCATGTAAAAATGGTGTGTATAAATAAATAAATTATACATTTTCTTCTTTAGTTTTTTTTTCATAAATTTTAGTGGCTTACAAATATACTTTAAAATATTTTACAGGCAAAAATTAATTCAAAAATATACCTTCGAATAAAATTGTATTTCTTGATAAATACAGACATAATAAATACTCCTTTATAACAACGATAAAATGTAATGTACTAGTATCGTATCGTAGCTTGATTGTTAAGGCCAAGCTTGTTGCTAGGTAATTGGTAAACTACCATTTCATAGCAACCAAAATGGGTAACAACAACGCTTAACTCGATAACCGGCCTTAGGATAAGCTTATTCCTGTCGGGCTTAAAGAACTCAATGTTATAAGGGAGTGATAAACGGCTTCGTAGACTTGACTCCCCCATGACCCAGGTGGCTCCCTTGGTGGAAAGACGAGGTGAATTTGCCTGGGGCTTTGGCTGCCCAAGATATTTTAAGTCAAAATGGGTTTTCAAGTTCTTCTCTCTTCACAAAACTACATGACATTACTAACTAACTTTACAAAACTACATGAAATGTAACTTTTCTGGTTGATTTTTCACACCTTGTGTCCGACAAACCCAAATATCTTACGGAACCCTTTTTTTTATAGCCTATGTTACTCGTCGACAATGTAGCTTTCAAATGGTAAAAGAATTTTTAAAATCGGTCCAGTAGTTTTTGAGCCTATTCATTACAAACAAATAAACATACAAATAAAGTTTTCCTCTTTAATATATTAGTGTAGATGTATTTTTAGTTTTTAAGGTATTTATCTATGGGCCGTAGAATAAGTTTATAACACCTGTAACTTTTCTCATGATGCCTGACAATAAAGATATATTATTATTTCCTTTATTAAATAAATACACATATAAATTACATTTTTAAATACATTATATAAAACAAATCTATTTAAAAATATAAAAAAAATAGTATCCCACCGGTACCGTGTATCCCACAGGGACCAAGCTACCGGTGGTCAGGGCTGCAGAGACAGGAATTTCCGCACAATACGTGCCGTACCCAGGCGAACCACCTTTTGCATCAAGCCCTTGACCCAACTGCCTAACGCGAGCCTCTTGAGATGTTGGTCGAGGCTCTTGGCGATCAGACCATGTGCCGATACAACTATCGGAACAATAATCGCTGAATCCACATCCCACATGTCGACAACCTCGTGAGCAAGGTCCAAATATATATATATAATAGTCCTGTCAGTGATAATAGACCGGTCCCAGTACAACGTGACACAACCATTTATTATTATTATGTCTCTTCTTTTCTCGGGTATCTTCTTTTTTTTTTCTTGAAGATACCCGGGCTTTTGGTAGGCTTACATGGAGACAGGTCCAATACGCAGAGACCCTTTGAGAATTTTAATCTAATAGGGAATGGGACCCCCACTGCAAATAGTCCACGCCCGCCTTAGAATCGTAGAAGAACGGTAATGGATCACCTCCAATGGGAGAGTTAAACTATTGTGAAATGTGCTAACTAAGAAATGGGCTATTGGGTTGGGTGTGAGATGTTGGTCGAGGCTCTTGGCGATCAGACCATGTGCCGATACAACTATCGGAACAATAATCGCTGAATCCACATCCCACATGTCGACAACCTCGTGAGCAAGGTCCAAATATTTTATTTGTTTGTCCTTTTCTGCTTTTACGAGATTCTCGTCATGTGGTATGGTTATATCAACGATTAATGCGAGGAGTTCTGACCGATCTACTACCACTATATCAGGTTTATTGGCAACAATAGCCCTGTCGGTGATAATAGACCGGTCCCAGTACAACGTGACACAACCATTTATTATTATTATGTCTATTCTTTTCTCGGGTATCTTCTTTTTTTTTTCTTGAAGATACCCGGGCTTTTGGTAGGCTTACATGGAGACAGGTCCATGTGGATATCAGAAAGTGGATGACTCAAAAAGCGAATCTACTATGCCCTCATAGGGTTGCGTTACTCCTATAAAAAGATAACGACTGTCCTCGAGGTGTTTATTATTATTATTTATTATTATTAATATTATTTAATGCCGTCGCTTATGAATTCAACAATATTGCGTTAAAATTTGCCCGATTTGTCGACATTTATTACTACTGCACCGCTCTCCAGGGAAGTACCGTGACGATATATAGCCTATAGCCTTCCTCGATAAATGGGCTATCTAACACAAAAAGAATTTTTCAAATCCGACTAGTAGTTCCTGAGATTAGCGCATTCAACCAAACAAACAAACCCTTCAGCTGGTATTTCACCACTCTTTGGGAGCTCTCGGGAGCCCTGGGCTTATCCTTCCGAGAGCTTACCCGGGATCCCGGCTATAGCAGATGGAAGGGCAATGTGTGGTTTTAGTAGGAAAACCCCAAACTCCAAATTTTGCTAGAGTTTAAAAGTAACTGGGAATCATAATGGTGGCTAGGAATATCCTCCATCACTTTGCGCTAGCTGTTGGTTGAGAAAATAGAAGGATACAACGAACTGCCGAGTCACTATTAAATTTGCATTATAATGTAGTAATGTACCAAAATATACCTAACTTGGATAAAATAGACTTTAGAAAATAGAAGAGCATACTGTGTCAAATGTTGCCAGTTTGCCACTTTCTGTCAGTTAATTTTTATTAATAACTGTAGATATGGAACACATCCATACAATAATAAAGTTTGTTCAGGTATCCTTTGTCCTATACATTCATTAAAATTTTAAGAATCAATAGGTAAATATTGTTGTACACTGCCTGCTTTCATTGGTTCTTAAAATGTTAATGAATGTATAGGACAGAGGATACAACTGTTTTGTTAAAAAGTCTGCAATTGTAAATCGATTGATCAAGGTCATGACTAGGTCAGTTGACAATGAAAAGTCACTGCATTCTCAACACGTAGGAACTATAAAGTGTCAAAAGTCCATAGCATAACATCAAGTTAATTGAAATCAAAGTTAACAAGAAAATGATAAAGAATTGTTGAATGATTATGAAACACTTTTTGAAACAGTGCCGTCTAGCCCAAACAAAGCTATTACAAGTTTGTGCTATAGAGTCTAGACAACTGATTAACATACATTAAACATAGGAAACACTCAAATCTCAAATCAAATGTTTGCAGATCACACAAATACTTGTTTCAACCAGAGATTTGAATCTGGTTACCATAGTACAAGCTCTGCTTGGTTTGGAATCAGATAGCGTTGTGTGAGTTGTCCCAAGAATATTTATTTATTTTATATACTACCACTGTGACACTGAGGCAGTTATATGTAGTATCAGTGGCATATAGATTTTTTAGGAGCATCTATGGCATATTAAAGTTTATTTAAAATAACTCAGCACCAGAATATTTTAGAATGGTACTGAGAACAGTAAATTGTATGCCAGGCACCAGCTGCAAAAAAAGATTCTGGAATCAGCAGAACCACAATCATTTTCTGCTTGCTTTTAATTTCCTTTTAAGTAATAGTTGTGTACACTTAATTAAATTAATAAATAGATAATATGCAACTTACCTAACAACTATTGGTGGTGATCGGTGCGGAGAGTAGGGCATCGGATTGTGATGCAGTTGAGGCTCACGATGTACGGCACGGAGTCGCGGTGATTCATGACGCAGCAGAGGCGGTGTAGTCGGAGACACAGGCGAACAAGATCCATTTCTTAAGGGAGATGAAGCTTTCTCCCACTCACTCACAGGTACAGGATGGTAGCGCTTGGGTGTAGGAGCTTGAGCAGGTGGTTCCTCAGGTACATTGTCATCAGGAGACACACTCTCTAGGCTAGCTGATCTTGACCTATTTTTAGACTTCTTCTTTTTCTTCTTTTTATCCTTCTTTCGTTTGTCTTTCTTCTTCTTATACCTATTCCGTTCATCAAACTCAGACTCCGCTCCAATATATGCTTCTAATCTTCTCTTTCTCCCTACTGAAGAATCTCTCAGGCCATATTGTTCAATGGAACGACGACTTGTTGTTGTGACTGATATTGTTTTGTTATCTACAAATGTACGTATGGAATGGGATTTTCTTGTTTTATCAAGGTCATCGGCAATGTGCCTGCTGATTGAGCTAGTTTCACTATCAATCTCCCCAGCCTCTGGTGCTGAGAGGGCCTCGGAACTGACATCTGAATACTCTACCAGCGGCTTGACTGAATTGACAGTTGCAAAAGATTGTTCATGAGAACTACCTGTATGTGATTTGTGCTTCTTGTGACCATGCTTCTTATGTTTTTCCTTATGATGCTTGCTATACCTCTTTTCGTATGCTCGATCCATATTTATAAGGGGCGGCGGCCCCGCCCAGTATCTGCACTTCACATCACTTCACCTGAAATGTAATGTTTTTTTACATTAGTAACTAACAAATAGTATTAATAATATAAGTACAGGTAAGTACGAATCAATAGAACTATATAGACAGGCACAAAGTTCAAACTATTATGTTTAGAAGTTATACTATAATACTTTAAGATAAATTAATTTGGTTAGCACATACCTACAGAACTTTACTGAAGGTTCATAATATTTAAATCGTACATAGAATCATTATGTACTTAGTTGTCGAGCAATTTTAATACGATCGATTATACACGCACAAAAAGTTGTAAGAACATAAAACGCAAAGGTGCAAGTACAGAAAAGTTATATTTAATTATCTCAGATATTTGTTAATATTATTCACAGCAAATTCTAGCTTAAAATACCAAAGACAAGTTGCACTTGCTATTCTAAAAATAAAGCAGTCATAAGTATTCGCAATATCGATAATTCCAAAATAATGTAAACAATGACCGGACAACAAGAGCACATGCAATAAAAACATAGAATAAAAGACTTACCTAAGCAATGAACCGACGTGCGGCCGTCACACGCACGATTAGTACTTTTGCAATAAATACGGATTGTGTAAGTTAAGGCTTTAAAATCTTAATTTTTCTACTTTGAGCAGGATTTCTGCCAGTAATATATGGTAATCTTAGTTCTTTACTGTCTTTATAATCTTATTTCGCTAATCATAATCATGAAGAGCGCATAATTCATGTAATTACATCGGATTTATATTAGGACCAAGAACGTCGATTTTAGTCAGCCATTTGCTTTTTTCATTCATTTTCTTTCATCATCGTTTAGTGTTGTACTTATCAAGAACTAAAATGTAATGACGTAGTCCAAAAAGGTACTTCGACTATTTGAAAACGATTAATTTAAATTTTAATCGATTAATGAGGAAATGCCTAATTCTTTTTTTCAATTATTGTCTTTTAGAATTTTAATGATTTCTTGTAGGCCTTTGCATAGAATTGGCAAAATTGAGTTGGGATTTATGATGAACCCAAAAGTTAAAGATTAAAAGTAAAATTACCAGATCAGAGATAAAAAAGCAACAAAAAAACAATCTTTCAAATTACATATATCTTTACAAATACAGAGGAAACGGGTGTACTTGGGCCCAGATTTTCAGAGCAAAACACGATACAGGTTTAAAAATCCATAGTGTCCGGCGACTAAACGATGGTATATTTAAGTGATGTGAAACCACTGTTTGAGCAGTTGAACCAAAAAATGGTAGGTGGATTTTGAGGTCTAAGGGGAATTTAGATTTTCTGAGTTGGAATTGGAAACAGCCATAGAATACAGGAGGTTTTATTTGCTATTATCGAATAACATACTTTAAGAGACGTAATGCAATGTATATTTCTGAAATAGGTCTGCAATAGTACATCATAATACATAATTCTTACTCATAGACAAAATGTATCCGATACTCTGACTTTAGAGGAGTGAATCTGTTTGCCAATACTTTGTTTTCTCATTTCCACTCCACCCGGTCTTTTAACACACCTGGTATGGAGACTGCTAGCATGCATGACATCATCGCCTACAAATAAAACTTCTTTGTCTGACAGAGAATTGTTTGTGGCAGTATGGCAACCAGTGTTATTATATTTATTATGAAACAGTTTTAACGAAAACAAAACATAAACGAGACTACTATCAGTAACGTCTTGCCGATCTTTGGGAACCCTACTAGGCTGATAGGTGGCAAAATGGTAACAATATATTCGTAAATATAACTATAAATATGTGGGACACTTTTCACACATCGCCAACTAGCCCAAAGTAAGCTAATATTAGCCTAATGTTATGACTATTGCGAGACATTTTTAACACAGTGCTATCGATCTCAAACTAAGCTAATGTTAGCTATCTTGACAATTGATAAACTTACTTAGACTTTACTTACATATATATTTCTAAACACATGTAGTAAACACCCAATCTCCGAAACAAATATCGTTGCATCCTAAATAATGGTTAGCTAGAGCAAAAAGGCGCCACTCGGTTACTGTGACAACGTTCAATGAATCGATTACAACTTTAATCGATTTATGAAAATGCTTTAGGACAGGACCACTGATATGATATGATGGATGACAGCTAACAATTTGGCGCAGATTTCAAATTACGTTTACAATGTTGATTGAAATTGGAATTCAGGGAAGTATATAACAAAAATCTGCTATTAAAAAAAATGTTCAATACATCTTTATGTGTCCCCGTTAGTCTACCAATGCAATAATTACGCTTCGAATTTAAAAGTATGTTTTTATTTGACTCTAAGATTTGACTATATCCGTTCATTGATATTTAGTTACGTTCCGATTTTCATATCTAAGAGGTACGTAACGTGTAGTTTACTATATTATTTCTAACATTTCAATGAAAAAGGTATTGTGTAAGTTATAATTTTATGTAAACTAAAACTAGATAAAAGAAATATCAATCAATAAATAAAAAAAAGAAATTGTAAGTTTAAAGAAGCAAAATTATATATGTCGTTTAAAAATATTCATAATGTTCTTTAATTTTGCCACAACCTGCGTCTGTCTAATTCAACACGGCAATGGACTCACCACCTATTACGTGGGACAGGAATCCACACGGTGAAAAGTGGGAATATAATATGCCTCTGCCACCCCTTCGGGGATAAGGCGTGATGGATATTTATTAGTTTTTTTATTTTTGTCTATAATTTCATTTCTCTGCTGCGTGAAATGTACCACATGCCAAATGCAATTGTGTGTTGCTATTTTAGAAATGTTCCTCTAAATTGGTAGTTTTTATGTTTTTGCAAATTTACTGTTCTAGAAAAGTTGTGACGAAATTTTGTTATTAAATAAAACAATACATTTTTTAAATTTCTTATGTCTGTCCCCATTGCGTAAATAGTCATCATAATATTCTCATAATACGATTACTCTAATTACTTTGTTTTGTTTGTTATTAATAAAATGGCAACACTGTGTAGTTCGCGTGCGATTTGCGTCCTAGCGGCGGTTTAAGTTGCGTTTATTTTCTTGAATACTAAATAAAATACATTATTTTACAATCACGGATATTAACATTGAAAACTAAGCAATGTGTAATGATTTCATACGATAGTCTACATTATAGTAGAATGGCGTAGTTAATCGCAATGACCCCCGAGTTCACGGCTGTTCTTGCTGGTACATCGTAATTTTACCCAATTGGGAAAATATTTTACAAACAATACATACATGATATCGATGTTTCTTTAATTATTTTTACTGTTTTGATACGTCATATGTGCAGTTCAGGTTCTTAAATATAGGTCCAAATATTCTATTATTGGTTATAAATGTTCCTAGTAAGTCATTGAACCTATGCGCGGCGTGGTGACACTGCAGTGACTTGTGAATCGGAAATATGTAAATAAACATGAACGATATAAACCTGAAAATAGTGGAATCCCCGAAGAGCCGTGGTGGAGCGGATGCGTCCCCAGGTGGGGAGGCTGTAGCTGATAATGAGATAGACCCGTTGGCTATAGATGATGCCGAGTTTGACAGATTAAAGGAGGTATCAGTACCGGTACCGCAGGAAGCAGCTGACGAGAAATCTGACGAAAAGGCGGGAAACTGTGATGATAATGCCAAAGAAAAAAATTTAAGTGAAAATCCGATTGAAAGTAGTAATAGTGTTGTAAATGTGCAGCCACAGAATGTTAAAGGTATGTCAGGTATTATATTGTTTTACTTCTGCAAGTTTCTCAAAACAAGTGTTATGCTGTATGTATTTATAAATGATAAGATAAGATAACAAACCAAGGCAGATATTGTACCAACATGCGCTAGCTAATCGCTCAAATGGGTACAATTGTAGCAGTAAAAATGATACATGAGGTAAGTAGTCTGCAATCCTACTCCAATAGACTTCTATAGGCTGGCTGATAGAATTATACTAAGACATACCGCACCAGTGGCTAGTCAGTTGAAGTATTGCTAGTCTACTAACATTTTGACAGCTAAAAACAGTGATTGTGGTTCTATTCTACGGCTTGTCAATAGTAGACTCAGCCTCCAGACTGTGATCTTGTTTTGGGATATAATTGCCCTGAAGTGGTACTGCTGGACTAGGGACCTCCCTCTCAACTTCACCTAAGAGCATTAGCTGCATACAAATTGGTTAATACATCCTCTGGTGTATCAAGCAATCATAATATTACTACCGTCACCATTCGGGTGCCAATAAAAATCCATTAGGAGCCAAGGCAAGTAACAGATGATATATAAAGGTAGGAGCTCAACTCAAATTAATGTAGTTTTTTCCACAATGTTGTGCCATCAAGTCCTATTTAGAAATAAAAAAAGCTATTAGCCCCTCTTTCATCATCTCTGTATATATCCAATATCCAGTCTATTATAGGTAACCTGTAGCTTAAATAATTTGACTCATTGAGAAATTAATAAGTTATTTAATAGAGGTTCAATAGGGCCAGCTTAATCCTGTTGAGTTGGCATAGAGATACTTACTACAATTTGAATAAACTAAAACTTTAAATATTTAGTGCAGACAATTTTTCTAACTTCTCTGATTGATCTTAATAAAATATTACTCAGTATCCTTCCCAGCTTTTCTAGGTCAGCACTGACCCATAATTTTCTCTCAAATGCTATCTAATAAATAAAAATAAATATAAATATCCATCACGCCTTATCCCCGAAGGGGTGGCAGAGGCATATTATATGCCCACTTTTCAGTCAAATATCAAATTAGAGAAATGATTTTTCTAATTATGATCTCTATTGACAGATTTTTATTTCATTTTGGTGTCAATTAGGTACCATTTTGTAGGCAGTTTAAACAATGATGGATTTTTTTTATTTCAAATATCTATTATGATATTTTTTTTAAATTTACCAGTTAAATGAGTATAATCACCACAACACACAATTTAACTATCTGTTCAATGTGGGTAGTTGCAGACTTGATATGGTAATTTATTATTTCAGTACCCACTTTTTATGAATTGACTTTGTACTGCTACACAAATCAGTTTTACATGTGTTTACTGACTATCTAGTGTGAGATTTATCAGAGAAAACCTTTCTATTTACATATCTAAGTAGACTTAAAACTATTGAAATTAAAAAAATTAAAAAGTTTTTACGAAATATCATAGACAGCTGTGACATGGGTGACTGTTGCTTTTCTGGTATGTATACCAAAGAGGAATGATTATAATCCTTTATCTTTACAGAAATAGTGGTTATTTTTATCACTAACTGTCAAATATTATGGTGCTTACAGTGCTTGTTTTTGTGCCCACTGCATATACCATTAAGATAAAAATACATTATTCATTATGGTAAAAATCCATACATTGTTTAAGCATTTTCCCTAGTTGCTTCTGTAATCCTCACCAATATACCAATCCAACAGGATTTATTGTTGAAATATAAAATATTATATAAATATATTATATGTATTTATATGTTAATAATGAGTTCTAATTAAAGCAAAGTTATCTTGAAATCATATTTTTTAATTAAGATTATTTTAGTTTAAATTGGTAACAGCTTTAGCAGACTTTCATACTATATCATTTGAATTACACAAGAGAATTGCCTTCTGCATACTATCAAAATGGAGAATGAACTCCCTGAACTGATACACTGTGAGTAATCTTTAGTCTCTAGTATTCTGAGGCACGGTGGAAGTGTATCCAACTGGTACGCAAGAGGTTGTTGGTTCGATTCCTACCCAGGACAAAACTTTGTGTGATGAGCATGATGGTTTATTCTGTGTCTGGGTGTTATTTATCAATAATAAATAAATAATAAATAATGTATGTATTTAGAAATATATAAGTATGTTTATCAGTTATCTGGTTACCATAGTACAAGCTCTGCTTAGTTTGGAATTAGATGGCGTTGTGTGAGTTTTCCCAACAATATTTATTATTTATTAATTTCATTTATTAACTCTCTGTTTGGGAGCTTTGATAGTTAGAAAGGATCACCTTTTATATGACACCTTGGCTCTGTGTTCTGGTGCTATAAAAATCTAGAAACGAATTCCAGACTCACTTTCAATTATTTTTCTTTCTTCACTCATTATGTGAAACGGCGACGTAGGTATTTCAGTTAATTTTAAGTAATATTTGTTGTCATTTTCTGTGCTTACTTAACCTAGGAATGGCCATCGCACACTAGCTATGATACATAGAAGGTATATGTTGTAGAGTTAATGAAAAAAAAAAAAGTTAAAGTCAACATATTCTAAATGTCTATAAAAATTTCAGATTCCTCAAATGAAGAGGTATTACCACAGGCAGCAGCTAACAAAGATGTTCAGCCTGTTGAGGCAGCTGAGTTTAACCCAGCTTCTCATCTAGAAGTTGTAATAAGTGAAGGTAATTCTTCTAAAGATGTTGTAGCAGATAAGAAGGAAACCAGTGCTCCTATAGAGGAGGCAGAAGCTAAGAAACAAGTAAAAGAAGGCAATGTGGATATAGCAGAAGTTTTATCTACAGAGGAGAAGAAAGTAGAATCTAAAATTGACAGGCCTAAATCACAGCCACTAAATGGAGATATGATTAAGGTAAATTAAATATTTGATGTTTATACTTTATATTTACTACTCGAATGCGTTGCAATGCCTGTGGTCACTGCTGGACTGATATCTATTTTTTATATGACATACAGTCAGCTGTAATTGTTGAGATTGAGTTTTTTTTATACCATAGGGGTGGCAATCATAATTGACTAAAAAAAAATATTAAAAAAAAAATTACATGAATTATTATTATTATTAATTTTCATGTTATAAAAAAAACTTATATTAACCTATGGACGTTTACAACAACACAGGTACTGTAGGTGTGGTGACCACTTTGTGGAATTTCTATTTACGAGCGTTTCCGTGCTTTAGAAGGCACATTAAGCCATTGGTCCCTGTTGCCAGTAACATGGCAGTTGTTAAAACAAGTTGAAGGCCTTATGTTAGGGGCAGCTTGATAAATTTCAACAGGAGGTCGCCACAACCTGCGCCTGTCCATCTCAACACGGTAATTCACCACATGTTACTTGGGACAATGGGACATAAATGTTTATCGTGAAATGTGGGTGTATTATGTATGCCTGTGCCACCCCATCAGGGACATGGGCGTGAATGATAAGTCTACATTGTTCATCAGACAGTAGGTGCACCGCTTGCATGTGAGGTTGCTTTGAGGTTCCCTTACAGGTTTACACCTCTTGGTAGTTGATCATTTGGTCATTGAACAATAAATCTCTTTAATATTAATTAAGTAGTTGATAACTGAAAACTTCCTATTCGTGAACTGCGTCATTTATCAGGTGGTGTGGTGGTGGTGATCCCAGTGCTGTGTTGAAATAGACAGGTGCTGGTTGTGACATGCTGTTGAAATTTTTCATGCCGCCCATATTGCCGTCAATATTTTTAAACCACTAAAGTGGCATACAAGCATACGGCCTACCTGATGGAAAGTGGTCACCGCAGCCTATCGACGGTTGCAACACGTTTGCGATGATAGAAGGTAGCGGTGGGCATCATATTAAACAACTCCTCAGAGCACAGACTGTTGTACAGGCGATAGTACACGCATAAGGAGGTAAAGTCTCTCCTGTCGCGGTTGTTCGTCGCGAGGGGTTCTGCACCGCCCGCTAGTAGAGGATCGTTGACAATCCTTATAGCACGCCCTTCTACTTGTGGCCCCGCGGTCTCAGTGTTGTGTAAACGATCACTGAGTTACGCAACTTTCACTATGGCTGGTCCTCGGATGGGTGACCACTTTGTGGCATTAACATTAGCGAGCGTTTCCGTGCTTCGGAAGGCACGTTAAGCCGTTGGTCACGGTTGCCAGTAAAATGGCAGTCGTTAAGCCTGGTTGAATGCCTTATGGGCGGCTTGAAAAATTTCAACAGCAGGTAGCCACAACCTGCGTCTGTCTATTTCAACACGGCAATGGGCTCACCACCTATTACGTGGGACAGGTAAATCCACACGGTGAAAAGTGGGCATATAATATGCCTCTGCCACCCCTTCGGGGATAAGGCGTGATGGATATTTAATTATTTAATTTAATTTAATTCTACTTAGTCGAAAGGTCGAAGCTGGTATTCAGATGCATCAGCCCAAAGGTGACAGCAGTACTCGATGTGCGACCGCACTTGCGACTTATAAAGGAGCAGTGATTGCTCTGCAGTAAAGTACTGCCGCGCCCTGTTGAGCACTCCGAGCTTTTTGGACGCCAATTTAATGACTGCCATGTAACTGGCAACCGGGACCAACGGCTTAAATAGCCTTCCAAGACACGGAAACGCTAGTAAATGGAAACACCACAAAGCAGTCACCCATCTGAGATGAACGTTGAGATTGTTTAAAGGACACTGAGGTGGCAAACAAGCATACGCCCCACCTGATGGAAAGTGGTCACCGTAGCCTATGGGCGTTTGCACGCAGGCGCAAACGTCCATAGGCAAGAGTGTTATGTCCTTTTACACCTTGCAAATTAAATGAATATCTTAGGAAATACTGCAAAATCAAAATAATGTGCAAAAATACTAATTTAGTGTAACGATGATTCGACCGGGCCGTGCGGGCGTACTGGAGAGCGGAGAAGTAATCAACTAATTTGGAAAATGGTCATACATTATTGTGAAATTAATAATTGACGGAATTAAATGGGTACCACGGGGTTCGAAGTATGTCACGGACGAAGCCGTTGATATTTTGGTGTTAGTATTATCTTATATCAACGAAGTATTAACGAAAACTTTGACCCTAGAAAATTAAAAATTTTTGATAAGCTACATTTATAATTCCATATCATAATGTCCACTATCAGAGTGTTTTTCAATATTCACCCCTTAAAGGGTAAAATGTTAAAGTTTATCAAATATACTGTTTCGGGCAAAGCCCCAGGGCACAGCTATTATAAAAAGCTTTGGACATTACAAACAGACATAACAATTTTATTTATTTGTGTAGAATAATGATTTATTGGCTCTCAAACCAAACTTTATTTTAACCGTAACAAACAATCTTATCATAAAAACTAGTTGTATGTATTGGCACACAACCTTCCTTGACACTTTGATCTTAGTCAAGGTTATATTACCCAAGCAGGCTCTACTAACTAACAATACTGCAACTGTATTTATTTTGAAGTATTAGCAATTTGCATATCATAGCCATATCATCCGAGCGTTACTCCTGGTTCTATCACGAGAGTCTCATCCGGCACTGGATTTTTTATGGTGAGAATATTCGCATGAATGTTATGCCGGAATCCTACCGACTGCCCTCCCATTTGCTTATGGCCTGGAGTTCCACGTGAGCTTTCGTAAGGTTAGCCCCAGGGCTACCGACATACTTTGTCCGCTTTCACGGCCTACTTAAGTTGTTCCTGTCTCTTTGGGGCTTCAGGTGTAATCGATCTTCCTTGAGGGGTTGAAAGGCGTGCGTTTAGCTCTCACGCCACGCCACTGTCGAGAGCCGGAAAACTGCCTGCCTATGCGCCGTCCTTAGGCCCTGCTCATGGAAGCCAGTACCTAGTCTTGGGCGTATAGCCGTACGCATAGTGATGAAAACCAGTTTTCAGCGGCTCTGTAAATACCAATATCAATGTAAGGCTCCTTTTAAAGAACCCAATATTGCAATTGTTTGATAAAAACACGGTGTGACGTCATTCTACAAATGAAACAAACACAGAAGGAACCTTTCGGGATCGTTTAATGTAAGGGTCTTGGTTGGTACCAAAACCTTGAACTCGGTACTTTTTAGCACCCTTTTTTACCTGTGGAAATCCCCTCGGATGTAATCCCGGACACCGACACCCTGGTATTAGTATACCAAGGTGCTAAATGAGTACCGAGCTCTTTCAACCATATGTTGATTGTATTATGGAAGGACTTAAGTATTGTAATTTGTATAAAATACTTATCTATTTCCAGGAGGAACAATCAACAAAACGACGCGGAAGCGATGAAGTAGACACAGAATCCCCCCTCAAAAAACTGTGTCTTGAAGTCGAAAGAAACTTTCCACAAAACGACACAATGATTAATGACTACATACAAACCGCAACAAAGAACAACGTGGATGAAATACAGAGGCACACAGAACAACTCCTCTCCGAAATACAGACATTAAGAGAACTTGCACAGAAGAAGGAACACGAATGGAACAATATTCTGCACCTAAAGAAAGTCAAAGAAGAGATTCTACTGCGACTGCTAAGACGAAAGCAGGTTTTACAATTCGAAAAGTCTGATACCAGCAGCTCGGATAGAATCGATCCATATGATTATTTAAATCAATCTAAGAATCTAGCAATAGACAAAAGCGATGAGATTTCCGGTCTAGCGTTGAAGCCACCAGGACCTTCAATGAACCCAATGATGCAGTCAATAATGCCCAGCACAAGCCACTATAACCCAATGGCTGGACTTCCCCCACCATACGATAAAGCTGCTCATATGCAATCAATGCCAAAACCAGTATTTCCTCAACCTATGATGATGCCGGGACCTATGACAGGGTTTCCTCGAGATATGAACGGGCAGATACCTCCAGGGTATGGCCACCCCATGGGCCGGCAGGGTCCTACGAAGGATGTGAAGTCAATAATAGCAGATTATAGGCAAAGGAATCCAGATATAACGCCTAGGCGAGGTCGAAGAATGAAATCTATATTAAATCCTAGTATGATGAACACTCCAAGAGCAATAGCGCCGAAATCTGATCCTCTTAATATGAATATGGTATATAATAATTTAGATATGGTAAGTAAATTTTATTTAGTCAATCTTTTGGTTAAACAAGTTGATTCGTACGAAATTACGGAACGAATGGTGTATATGTACGATTTATACGAAACTTCGACCGAAAAATGTTTTTTTTTTTAATTCGAACTAATAGTTCTTGAGATAAGCGTGTTCAACCAAACAAATAAACAACCAAACCTCACCGTATTCATTTATGTCCCACGTAACAGTTCGTGAGCACATTGCCGTGTTGAAATGGACAAACGCAGGTTGTGGCGACCTGCTGTTCAAAATTTAAAAGCCGCCTTAAGTCCTTAACTAACTAACTAACTATCTTCACGCTGTATACCTGACCGGGTAGTCAGAGAGGACAGATCGCCTGGCTTCGCGACCCATGCATAAGTCCTTCATCTTGATTTAACGACTGCCATGGTACTGGCAACCGGGACCAGCGGCGTAACGTGCCTGCCGAAGCACGAAAACGCTCGTAAATGGAAAAAAATCTAACTATCTTCACGCTGTATCCCTGACGGGGTAGTCGGAGAGGACGGATCGCCAGGCTTCGCTATCCATGCATACTTCTTTCGCTTCTTGAAGATTCATTAATCGCTGCATACACGCACGTCTGGGTATCCGAGTACTTTTGACTTTTCCGTTTTTGAGCAATCTGCTCACGTAGTCTTCATATGTAAGTCTCGGCCTACCCTGACTCCTTCTGCCCTCTACTTTCGCACAATATATATTCTTCGTCAATCGTTCCTCATTCGTTGGTTGGACGTGTCCAAACCATATTCGGTCGGCCACAGTTACGCCGCACAATGTTGGAAGTGATCGCATCTCCACAGCATTCAATTTACTTTCATGCATCTGCTGACATACCCAGGTTTCGCTACCGTACAGTTACTTATTCCTCTCAATAAAAACTCTTTTCTCAATACAAAGTTTAACCTCCATGGTGCTACTTCGAAGTCAATAATCTAATTTGCGATTGCGTTCCTTGACCCCAATTGTGAACGACTGCGACCGTTTGCTGTTCTACATGTAATGTTAGCGAACTGTCGTTCTCAAGGGCTGAGGCGATTATTTTTCATTTTAATGGCTTATGTTATTTACAGAAAACTTGTTTTTTTTTTTTTGCGAAAATTATAAATAAATATCCATCACGCCTTATCCCCGAAGGGGTGGCAGATGCATATTATATGCCCACTTTTCACCGTGTGGATTCCTGTCCCACGTAATAGGTGGTGAGCCCATTGCCGTGTTGAAATAGACAGATGCAGGCTGTGGCTACCTGCTGTTGAAATTTTTTAAGCCGCCTATAAGGCCTTCAACCAGGCTTAACGACTGCCATTTTACTGGCAACCGGGACCAACGGCTTAACGTGCCTTCCGAAGCACGGAAACGCTCGCAAATGTAAATGCCACAAAGTGGTCACCCATCCGACGACCAGCCATAGTGAAAGTTGCGTACCTCAGTGATCGTTTACCGAACACTGAGACCGCGGGGCCACGAGCGCTTCTCGCGAAAATTATAGTTTATAGATAATTGGGTAATACTATTTTTTGGCTGTTGCTTCCTCGTGGGGTGAAGATTTTTCCGGTTTAAAAGCTCTAAAACTGTAAAAGAAATTTTAAAATCAGTTAAGTAGATCCATAGATTACCCCCTACAACCTACACTTGTTAGATATTATCCAACTAATATTATAAACGTGAAAGTTTGCAGAATGGATGTTTGTTACTCTTTCACGTAAAATCTACTGAATGGATTTTGATGAAACATTACAATAATACACATAGGCTCGTGGCCCCGCTGACTGAGTGTTTTGTAAACGATCACTGCGTTAAGCAACTTTCGCTATGGCCGGTCACGGATGGGTGACCACTTTGTTGCATTTTCATTTGCGAGCGCTTCCGTGCTTCGGAAGGCACGCTAAGCCGTTGGTCCCGGTTGCCTGTAACATGGCAGTCTTTAAACTTGACTTAAAGACTGTCATGGCCTTATGAAGGCCTTATAGGCTTGAAAAATTTCAACAGCAGGTAGCCACAACCTGCGTCTGTCTATTTCAACACGGCAAGGGGCTCACCACCTATTACGTATAAACATGGTGAAAAGTGGGCATATAATATGCCTCTGCTACCACTTCGGGGACAAGGCGTGATAGATAAATACAATTGTTTCAGTTGACATTTCAATATGTTTAATTTATTTTGATAACGCGATAAGACTATATATATGTTTCACTATACGTATATGTACGTACATGTATGCATGAAATTTGATTATATATAAAATAGTTTTTCCCGGATAAAAGTAGATTTCACTCTCCAGACCTAGAATCATAGGAACCCCCTAAATCCGTTAGAAACATTGTAAACACCAAAACCCTAAAGAGCCGGGAATCAACCCGAACCCTCGACACACCAAACACATTGACTATACCTGCCCCATCGAGGCATTCGAATCAAAACTTAGTCCATAAATGAAACTAGCGAATGTTTGATATATTCAAGGCCTTTCAGCCTCGCGCCGTGTCGGCTCACTTATTGGGTCAAGGAGATGATAGCTGACCTATAGACGCTAAAGGTTAACAGGTTGTCTTACCGGTCGAGATCATTTTATTTTCGCTTGTCTCGATGTATATTGGTAGTGAGTAACTCGTGATGTTGTGGGCATGAAAGTGTTCGATTCCCGCTTGGAGTAAATTGTTATTGGGCTTAGATCTTTTTGGAGGTGATTCGTTATCAACCAGAGGGCCGCTATCGGCCCTTAATCACGGGTAGTCGTCAATCACATAAAAAAAAATCCATTGGTTTCGGATTTCGAAACCTGGATAAAAAGTAACTCGTCAACATGACGCGTCCGTTTAAAAGCCTGTGTTCGCTTACTCGAGGTTGCTAGTTTCCTCATATTCAATATACTTTTTGGGACTTTCGTTGAAAGTCGAACATAAAACAAAACAGTAGGTAACATAAAATATGCACGAGAACATTAAATTGAAATCTAAATATTCACAAGTAGCCCTTTATGTTTGTCCTGTTACATTTATTTTGGCAATTAATTCTTAACTTTCCTTCGACAGGTGCAATATATATTATTGACTTACCTATAAAATTGATAGTCCCTTACCAGCTTATCCTAATATATATATATATATATGTTGAGTGTCACGTTGTTTGTCTAACTCAATGATAGACTCCTAAACTACTTAGCGCTCGTGGCCCCGCGGTCTCAGTGTTCTGTAAACGATCACTGAGTTACGCAACTTTCACTATGGCTGGTCCTCGGATGGGTGACCACTTTGTGGCATTTACATTTGCGAGCGTTTCCGTGTTTCGGAAGACACGTTAAGCCGTTGATCCCGGTTGCCAGTAAAATGGCAGTCGTTAAGCCTGGTTGAAGGCCTTATGGGGGGCTTGAAAAAATTCAACAGCAGGTAGCCACAACCTGCGTCTGTCTATTTCAACACGGCAATGGGCTCACCACCTATTACGTGGGACAGGAATCCACACGGTGAAAAGTGGGCATATAATATGCCTCTGCCACCCCTTCGGGGATAAGGCGTGATGGATATTTATTTATTTATTTTCTAAACTACTTAACCGATTTTAATCAAATTTGCAGTTTGATCCAACTTGAAAGATAGGCTATATATCATCAAGCTACTACCCTGGAGAGCGGAGTAGTAGTCATAAATGTCGACATTTCGGGCAAATTTGTGCAATTTATAAGCGACGGGATTAAATAGGTGCGACGGGAGTTCGAAGTATGCCACGGTATCTTTAATCTGTTAATTTCCTCTTTATATACCCCGCAGAACCAAAAGGCAGCTCTAGAACGACTTCAACACGCATGCATGCAAGGTGGCGGTGGTTTACCCAACGGAGTGTCCTTCAAGGATGCGCTTATGCAATTCGTAAACATCCACCAGGCCAACGCCAATCTTGTACCTACCAGACCACCTGAGACTATTACGAGTAGACCTGAACATCATATAAGACCTGAAGGGAGAAGACGGCAGCAGGAGAGGCCACACGAAGACGTTCATGGAGCAGTCAAGCAGGCAGAAAGGCGAGCGTCTCCAAACCCGAGACTTCCTCCACCACCTCCATACCCAGAAATATCCTTACTACCCGTCAACGCCAATCAAGATACATCACAACAAAACTCTTTATTACACGGTATCCTAACCAAGGTAAATAAAAATAATAATTTAGTACTGTATTGCTTGTAGAAATAATCATCTCCCAGCTTTCATTATTAATATTTTCTTTTTTTTTGTATATGGCAATAATTATGCTTGCGAAGCTTGAAATGAGTGTTGCCAACCTTCCAGCAGGGGACACCTGCGACTCAAAGTCACTCGCCGACGTTGGCTAAACTCCTCATGTTGCCGGACAGGAAACGCGGTGCATCGAAATTCCCAGGTTTCGATCAGGCCAAGGTACCACCACCTAAATGTACAACGATTATAACAAAATTGGTGTGCTCATTGGCCTCGATCTGTCAAAATTCGAAATTTAGTTTTTAAGAATACTTTTTTAAAGAGTTGGAGCTGTTAGATTCGGTGCTTTATGGTTTTACTTTCAGATGTGCATGATTATGACTTATTATACAGGATCTGTCGTAAATAAATGGCTATCTGGTTAATTAACTGAAATTGGGTCCTGACGTCAGTCTGTATGAAAACCCATTTCCATACCTAGGTTGCGGATTTTTGATAATACTTATTCATAATTTTTTTTTATTATTCTACGTTTATCTTTCATTCGGTTACCATTTTTTTTATGTAGTTTTGTGTACCTTTTTCATAATATACTCTGAGTGAGATAGAATTCATAAAAGGCCCACTTGCATGAATGCTGGGGTTAAATAAATAAATATCGAGTTAGTTAACTCGGAATTAAGTAAATAACTTATTAACCCTAATGATGTCTTGCACTATAGAAAAATATCATCGGGTTTACTAACCCAGAGTTTCATGTCACTCTATGTCATCCAACCAAACATTAATGATTGAACAAAGAATGAAACAGGTATGTCTATCTCGTTTACACTACAGTTTGCCACATAAGACTTTTTCTTACACGAATGAATGTAACATGACAGCTGCGTTCATTTTATTTGTATCGTATTATGTGTGCGCGGCGTGTCACTTTGAGGAGTCCGTGTCACGCATGTGTCACGTGCCATTTCATTGTCTGTCAGCTGCTAACCCAACATTTGACGAATTAACCCTCAGAAGTCTGTGAGTTAAAATTTTAGCGATTTATCCCTAGGTATACCCTTAGCTCGGGGTCATGCGAGACAAATTAATGATTTAACTCCGGGTTAGTCCATACCTCCGAGTTATACACATTAACCCAAGAACGCGCAAGTGGGCCTAAGACTCTCACACTACTAACCTAAATATTTTCTTGGTAGCATCTTTGTAGGGTGGATAAACTGTTCCAAAGAATTAATTTTCGTAACTTGAATTATTTTAGTATTCTAAAAAGAGATACTTTTTCCAGTATGCCATTTTTCTACTACTGGTAACCCTGACTCAGAAATACATTGACTGGTTAAAAGTCTAACCATTGTTATGACAGACCCTGTATAATTTATAAATGATCTATAACTTATTCGATTATCTATGGGTCTTGAATTGTGGACAATGAAACTAGTTATCAGGTTTTATATATAGTAAATATATATTTATATTTATATAAACAAATAGTGTAATAGACTGATTTGAGACGAACAAAATTTATTTCTAAAATTATTTAGCGCCATCTCAATTACAAGAGTAATTAAGATGGCGCTATTGGTAGAAATATTATTTTTTACACATTTAAGAAACTTTTGGAATTGGATGGATTGGATTGGATGATATCAATTTGTATTTGTGATGATTATTGTTGATATTTTGTAAGCCATAATGTATCGGGATCCTAACAAGTATAATTATATCCTAATCATAAAAAAACATTTAAGATCATTTTCATCACATTTTTAATTTATTATATATTTATTTATATAAACTATGTATTTATAACCATAAATATACGCGTTACTGGGTGTTTATGACAAAATTACCAAGCTTCAACTTTTTAAATATTTCTATTTGAAATTATTTGAGACTGGCAATACTCATTGAAAATGCCACCTCATAGTCATTTTACCATAAAAAGAAACCTATATTCCCTCTAGACTTAAACAACTTTTTCGTCTTTCATATTATTGATATTACTTACTCTATAGTCTGTGAAATATAGGATGGTCGCTTTCATACTAAAATACAGGTGGGAAATATTCATAATAATCGAATAAATTGACAATGATTAAATTAAATAATCGATTTTATCTATAAATATTTGTAGTAATATGAGTAATATTTTATGTGATGTGCGGTATACGGAAATTATCTGCCATTTTATATTTTTTGCGAGACATTGTTGTCTAAAATAAAAGTTCCCTTTAACATCAACTGTCTACTAGTGATACTCCTGTAAATATTGGTCCAGCCGTTCGAAACATTAATCACCCGAATAGTTGAGAAATAAATTATTAGGAAAAAAAGTGTATGCCATTTTGCAACTGAAGTTACTTTAATTAAATAGTTATCTATTATTTATGACAGTCCATAAAAATATTTCATCTATGAATTTGAATATATATATTTTTTATTACAGACAGACTTAATTTTTATTTGCCTGAATACTTTGTATACTATCTTAATAATAAATAATAAATAAATATTGTGCGACACAAAAATTTTAACAACAGGTAGCCACAACCTGCGTCTGTCTATTTAACTTATAAGCCCCGCAAGTTGATATTGCGATTGGCGGCCATATTGGTGACGTAGTCGACGTCGCACCGTCAGTACCGTTTGCAAGGTCAGCCCGTGCTTACGTGCTTACGCGCATCTAGTATCTACTTGTTAGAGCTTTTTGTTGTTTTTGTTATCATGGTTTATTGTTGTTGTTAAGTTTTGTTACCTGTTACCGGGTTCGATCCCAGCTTAGTGCAAATATTTGTATGCATGAATATGGGTATTTCGTTAAACCGTCGGTCCCGGTTGCCACACGAACATCTAAGGCAGTCGTTACGCGTTGTTGGCGCCCTAAAGCGTACAGAAAAAAAATATCGAAGTTTTGTCAAATCAGCAGTTAGACTGGTAAAGTAGTACTAAAAAAATACTTGTTCCTTGAAATTCGTTAAAATTAAATGAAAGTTTATTTGTCAAAATATGGGTGAGGTATAAAGAGTTTACACTTTGAATTGTAATTAATAAAATTATAAAACACATATAAACCCATAAACCTAGTACTTTATTATCAATTTTTTTTGCCATCTGTCCTTCTATGCAGCGGATGACGTCACGTAGCTGTTATTTTGTTAAGGTTCCATCGCAATATCTACTTGTTATATAAAAATATGTGAAAAAGCTGTTAAAATTGTATAGATTAAATATAATATGATACACTAATGCTTTAAGTTCTGGCGTAGACTACAATATCACAGCGACCAAGCTATATTTTACGGACTAAAGCAAAATACAAAAAACAATTATATATTTTTATACTTGAATATTTACTCAAATCTGCATAGTTACTTTATAGTAGTTTATCTACTCTGATACTATAATACAAAGATTATAAAACTGATAACAAAATTCTTATGACAAACATTACGTACAGGCCAAAAATAATAAAAAAAAAGTTTAATTACGATACAGGTCTTGTATGGACACCTGTATCATAATATAACTTTTTAATCATAACGATAGGTGTATATATAAATACTATTATGATACTGTTGCATAATAAGGGTTCTTATACCCTTATTATGCAACAGTATCATAATAGTAGTTTATGATACTGTTGCATAATAAGGGTTCTTATAACATGAGTGTGTTTTACAAAAACGAGCCGTAGGCGAGTTTTTTTATAGTATCACACGAGTGTTATAAGACCAAGTTATGTACAGTGTCATACACTACTTTATCTACTCTCATACTATAATACGTAAAACTAAAATATAAATATTGCAAATAAAATGATGAATATAAAAACAAATTTATTTTTTAAATGTCAAATGTTGGCGCCAAGGCGCAAACATTGATTGCGCATGCGCGCTTGCGTTGCGGACTCGTTCATTGAAACCTTTTTTTTTTAAGTAGAGGTTCTAACTCCTTGGTCCAGGAGGTTGTATAGGTGTATCGTTATGATTAAAAAGTTATATTATGATACAGGACACCTGTATCATAATATATAATACAAGACCTGTATCGTAATTAAACTTTTTTTTTTATTATTTTTGGCCTGTACGTAATGTTTGTCATAAGAATTTTGTTATCAGTTTTATAATCTTTGTATTATAGTATCAGAGTAGATAAAATATATTATTGGAACTAAGTGTCTATGGAATGGTAAATATTAATATATTCGCTTGAAAGCACATTTAATTCCACACGATACATTTGTCATCTAGCTGACCCGCGCAACTTCGTTAGCGCCACGATTTTGTGCAAACTCTACATAAACCATCTGCTAAATAGTCCGAACAAAGCCTAAACATTTGGTTTGGGTAGGTGAGCCCGTTCTTGAGTTATAAAATTACAACGAAAAGTGGCATTGATTTTTATAAATATTGATATATTAGTAACGGCTGTCTATATAAAGGCTGATTGATGAAAAATAATTTAAAAACATCCTTCTTGTGAATTTTATGTGCTTAAAGCTATTTCATTGAAACACACACTATAACTAATTATTTATAGTAGAAATTATATAGTTTGCTAACATTTGAATAGAATTTTAAATGGTTGTATGTATTTGGAGTGACAATACATGTACGATAATATAACAATGGTTTGTAGAACTGTGGTGAGATTACGATAACACCGGTACAGCCATCGGCCGCGGCGCAGGATCCACCAGCTGATAAACCTGAAGAAGTCGTCCAATTGGTAAGTTCTTTTTTTTTCATAGACAAAATAAACACTGTTAAAGGCCACTCATAGTATAAATCTGCTTTCGACCAATCGAAACGCGCTCACGATAACAGTGACATTGGTAGGGCTAATCAAAATACAGTAAAAATATGAAACAATATTTTTTTTAGTTGTCTAGCTAGCAGTAATCTTTTCATACTACCCTCCAAAATTGGTCCATGAGCCTTTTGGACCCATTCGGAACCTGGGGTCTTTGGGCCTTTTGTTTGGATTTTTATTATTGGCAACGTTGTAGCGACTGCCGTATGACCTCCCAACCCCTTAACGTAAGGGCAGCTGCGACGTTGCCTAGTACGTTGCTCAGTAGGTGCACCGTTAGCAGGTCGCTGGGGCTCCGGAGATATTGGTAGGGCCCCTTACACCCCAGTCCTCTGGGTCAAGCGTACCCGACACCGGAACATTACAGGCGTATCCCCCTAAGGAATATATTGAGGTCCATGGAGGCGCTGGACAAGCGCTGGAATGGGTGATGTGAAGGGGTATGGGCACAATACATCCGGAAGGGACGAAATGCCACGGTATCACTGACCCCGGTAAAGATAAGACACACTCCAGGCTTCAGCTGTTCACAATACGGGGTTAGGCTAAAATTCTCCTCTCTTATTTAATCTTCACGTAAATGAGTACTCAGTAGTATTCACACTGGTTACGCCATAGTGTATAGTGGTGCAGGGGAATCAGTTTTAGAATGTAGCATGCCATTGAATTTCGGTGCACGCTGATGGCGGTATGGTATATGCTTATCTGCAGGTTCATTCTCCATCATATAAGGCGACTTAAAATCTGCAAATCGTTTCATACAAACAGCTTCTAGATAAGGTGCATGTATGAAGCGATTAATGTATCTGCAGGAAGCGAAAGAAGTATGCTCGGATCGCGAAGCCTGGCGAACTGTTCTCTCTGACTACCCCGTCAGGGTTACTGCGTGAAGATAGAGATGAGGCACTTATCTGGCGTTTAGCGAATTTGGTATTTTGAGAATCCGTTATAATGTAGTGGAGGAAATTGGAATAAGGTTCTCGTCTGTCCAAACAGAGTGTTGAAATGTATCGTGCTGAACCTTTTTATACTAATAGTACTAAGAATCACAGAGCAAGGAATTAGATGTCACTCGCGCTGGTCTAGAGACTCCTTTCCATGTATATATCTCCTACAAACCAAGCGTGTCAGGGGTGTTACCGTTTACACTAATTACTACAGACGAATTGCCCGCCGGAAACTTGGCTTGAGATATTTTTGAAGTGAAACTCTCTGACTACCCCGTCAGGGATACAGCGTGAAGATAGTTAGTTAGTTTTTTTTAAACTTTTTTATCGACGTATGAAAGATATTTTATAGCTGTAAAAAAGTCGTCTAGATTTTCGGTTACGCGCCATGTTGTTTTGAAGTGAAATTTCTTTATCGACGTAAGTAAGCCTTATCTAACCAATTTTCGTGAAGTTGTAAATAGTAGGAAAATGATATATGTAGTAAAGAAGTTTGACTTCTTACCTGTGTACTCTGGTACACACACATATTTTTTATATTAATTTCGTCGTTAGGTCGCGAGCGAGCAACATTCCTTGCTTTGTGACTAAGGGCCGTATTCCAGAACGTTTCTCAATACTCAAGATACACTTGAGAGTAGTATTATAAGGCGGAAACTAGCCTAAGTGTTTCTTGAGTCTTGAGATACGTTCTGTAATACGGCCCTAAGAATAAATTAAATATAACACTGATTTGTGGTTCCGACTGCTACGCAAGAGGTCGTGGGTTTGATTCCCACCCAGGATAAAACTTTGTGCGATGAGCACGATGGTTTATTCTGTGTCTGGGTGTTATTTATCTATAATATGTATGTATTTAGAAATATATAAGTATGTTTATCAGTTATCTGGTTATCATAGTACAAGCTCTGCTTAGTTTGGTATCAGATGGCGTTGTGTGAGTTGTCCCAAACTATATTTATTTATTATTTAATTCATTTAAGGATGACGAGGAAAGCCCACAATCGGAAGGTGAGGCGTACGGTTCCCCGTCTGGGTCCGGATCCGGGCGGCTAGTCATCGACGAGGCAGGGGGTGATGGTCCAACAGAGGCTCCAGAAGCGGAGGCGTCGGAAGACGCGCCGCTGTGTCAGGGCTGTCGCAAGAGGGACGCGCAGTTCGTGTGCGCGGGCTGCGCCAACCAGTGGTACTGCAGTCGGGAGTGTCAGGTGAGGTATACTATTATTTATTTATCTATATAAATACATACATACATATTATCACGCCTTTATCCCCTAAGGGGTAGGCAGAGGCATATTAAACGCCCACATTTCACCGTATAATTTTTTTGATTCACGTAACAGGCAGTTAGCACATTGCCGTGTTGAAATGAACAGGGGCAGGCTGTAGCGAAATGCTGCTGAATTTTTTTTAAGCCGCCCATAAGGCCTTCAACTTGGCTTAACGACAAACATTTTTTTGGCAACCGGGACCAACGACTTAACGTGCCTTCCAAAGCACGGAAACGCTCGCAAATGTAAATGTCACAAAGCGGTCATCCACCCGAGGAACTGCCATAGTGAAAGTTGCGTAACTCAGTGATCGTTTACAGAACACAGAGTCCGCGGGGCCTCGAGCGCTTCAAGGAGTTTAATTTAACCTGCTATATTAAATTTATGGTGGGTGTAACGCACGAATAGGTTTTTGAGCCATAACCGTAGGCTAAGATGTAATGGACGCCCCGCGGTTTTAACCGCGTAGTGATTGTTTCCGTGAGAATATGGGGATAAAATATAATCTGCTATCTGCCAGTAAAGGTCTCGTTTAAGTTGGTCCAGCAGTATCAAAGATTAGTCGGAGCAAACAGACATACAGAAAAATTGTTGTTTTCTTTAAGTACCTTTTATTTATTTTACCTTAGTCATGCATTTAGTGAAAAGTTGTTGATTAATGAATTATAAACAGACACTTCAATTTTATTTATCTGTGTTGGTAGAGCTTTTTGCAACAATATTAGCAATAACAGGAATACAAATGGTGAAAAGTGGGCATATAATATGCCTCTGCCACCCCTTCGGGGATAAGGCGTGATGGATAAATAAATAAACATTATTTCAATTTATTTTAATCTTTTCCCTACAGGTCGCAGCGTGGGACGACCATTCAGAAATGTGTTCCGGCTAATGATAAGTTAAACTTATATACCTACACTTACCTGACGCAGTTTATAATATATACACACATAGAAGTGCGCGTAGCAAACTTCTGCCTTACCGAGCACTTTACTAGGAATCTGCTGTCGGCGTGTGCATACATTATGGTGCTCTCCCATATTTAAAATGTAGACATCGATTTTCAAACACTATTTACTAGAGTTCTACCGATCGAGGTCAGTTCAACCGATTCACTTCAATCAATTGAAAAAAATGTGCTGTTGAAACAAACGTAGTGGCTGGATGATTTTTTCTTTTTAATCTATCCATTTATTATTGATATACATCAAGGTCCATTTGGACCTTGGGTTAAGCTACTGTATGATGTAATGGCGGTAATCCACTGCAATAAAAATAGTCAAAATATTATTACTGGTTTGAAGTATATTTGATATTATTTTTGTCATAATTACTTTACTTAGTTCTCAACATTGTAATAATAAGAAGCAACCGTAATCCTATCCAATAAAAAACTATTTCTTTCCAAGAGGCTAGTTTAAATCGAAAAGCATTTTTTTTAATTTGCTGTGTATTGCTATGACATTCTGTAAAACGTATTAAGTCAAGTCCTCATCGGCAAAAACTTCATCCAAGTATTATTTGCGATTCTAGGTTCAAATTCGCATTACATACTAGTTTTATAAAACCCAGACTTTAATCAAAATGGTTTCAATATATGGTGTTCAATCGAAACAATGGACCCATTTCAACCGATTCAATCGACCCTTTTCAACCGATTCAAACAACAGATTAGAAAAAGGAACATGAGATGTTGACAATTTAGTAGTGGTGGCAAAAGCGTATCTTTGTTGAGAATGGATCTTTTGTATCTGGATCAGTTCAAAGATTCGAATTAGTAAAGTGCTTCATTTGCATCAGTGACTTAACTTGTAACTCAGCTCAATTTATTAGCGCAAATAAATCGTTTTTATTGACCTTTGTTTGAAGAATTATGTAAAGTATATAATATTGTGTTAGTATTTTGTTTAATTGAATTTCATTTCCCTAGTATGTACCATAAAAAAATCGATTTTCCACCATACTATCTTCAGGCTTAGGACTGAAAGTTAGATTTTTAGTTCTAACTTGCTGGATTTTATGTACAGTGATTTCATTCATTATTTACAACCGCATTATTTTTTCTTTTTTTCTCTATTTACACTGTATATTATTTTCAACATTACCGACTTTTTAATTTTTTTTTTCTATGCACACTCTCCACTAAAAGAGATCATAGCAACGCGTACCTAATGCGTGCGTAGGTGAGCTGTGGTGGCAGTCTCTCTCAGTCACCCACTAGTAGCGAATTAGTGAGAGAGACGGCGGTCGGCGCTCTCCGACGCGACCGCGACTAGGTACGCGACCCGAAGCGCTCCGAAAAGTCTGTTACTCAATCGTGTCAGCGAGCGCCGCGTGTCGACTGAACCGATTGAAACCGAGATGCAATTGAGCGAATGATGCATTTGAAGCGGCGTAAGGGATTTGAATCAGTAAATCACTTTTACAAAAAGTCGTTTTAGTAAAGAGCGACACACCTCTACAATTTAGAATCGGATTGAAAATAGTTGACTGGTTTGGTACAAGCTAAAGCATTTAATTTGATACCGACTTTAGTATGTGCTCTGAATTTGATGTTTTTTAACCGACTTCCAATAAGTAGGAGGTTATATATTTTTTGAAAATCAAATTTGGTTGTAAATCAGTTGACTTGTTATCGTCATAGTATTCATTGCTCTATATGCATTATATATATATATATATATATATATATATATATATATATATATATATATATATATATATATATATATATATATATTATTTATTATACTTATCTATATTAATTTATATTTAAAAGTTATTTATATACATATATAAATTACCCCCTATACCCTCAACTTGACTAAATACTATAGTTGTAACTACTATTGAATGTTTTTCATAGTGGCAATAATTAGTCCCAATAACGGCTATAATATTATATATGGTACTAAATGATACCAAATTCATAAATCAATTTGGACCGCTGGTCTGAAGTATGCTAAACTGAGTCAGTTTCCGTCTATTATAGCCGACAAAAATGACAGCTTTATGACGATAAAGAGAGTTCTTGTATATTAGTTAATAACTGACAAACATCTCTACCTACCCCGGTGAGAAACCGTTTGTAAAATTCCTTCAGAAAATTCAAGAATAGTGTGCACACTATTCGGAAATATAAATCTCGATAAATTTGTTCCTAAAAAAAATTAAAACTCGTGGCAGAAGAGTCACGGAATATTATTTAAGACTAATTGTTATAGTAGTATTGTATAATTATACAAAAAAAAAGCATAATAATACAATTTTGACTGATTTTTAAAAGATTTTTTAAAACGTTTCGCGATTTTTTTTATATTAATATGATATTGCGAGTCTTATTCGCGACGTATATTATTATTTGTCTCTTTTTTCGGGTATCCTTTTTTTTTGTCTTACGAAGATACCCGGTCTTTTAGTAGGCTTACATGGCGACATACTGGTCCAACACGCAGAGGCCCTTAAAAATTTTAATGTAACAGAGTATGGGACTCCCACTGCAGACAATCCACGTCCGCCTTATGTAGAAGAACGGTAATGGACCATCTTCAATGGGAGTTAAACTATTGTACAATATGCTAACTACTATTATTATTATTTTTGCTGCGCTAACTTATTACCCACGATTTGTATATAACCTAAAAAGGGGATGTATAAGGTAGATTTTGTGCCTTATAATATACATCGCGAATAAGACCCGAAATATCATATTAATATGATTATTATAAATCAATTTTTTTGCTTGTCTCTTAAAACCGTTTTTGCATGATGCTCATTTCTAGATATTCATATGACTTATTTTATTCGACTTTTGGGTCTAGTATTTTGTCCATTAAATATATTTTCGAAATCGACTTCGGCACAGTTGTGCCGCGTTGAATAATCCGTTACTATATGCGAACCATGTATTTTTGTGCATTTTCTCTTATTGAATTACAGAATTTGAGTGGGCTTGCGATCCTTAGAACTACAAGGCCATAATCTTTTTAAAGGAATTTATTAAAAAAATTATGATAGGCATTCAAACATTTTGGTCTTCTGTCTACTGAAATATGAAAAAATGAACGATTAGGACCAAAAATATACGTTTAGTATATTTGTCGCGATCGATCTCAAAACCATTTACACCGTCCTAATTGGAGATGTTCTAAATAAAGGATTTGTCTGAAGCACTCTACACTGGCAGGTTTATATTGAAAGAAAATATTAATGATGGTTCTGGAGTGTGTGGGTAAAACAGAAATGCTGTTTCTGTATAATAAATAAAAAAATATATGTAAATTGATGTATATATTATTCAGGCAAATTTGTACCTCAACATAGATTTGCAGTTATTTCGTGACATGACTCAAAGACTTCTATGTATTCCAGGCTCACTGTAAGGCACAAACAATTTGCCCACTCAATGATTGTTAAACCAACTTTTACATAGAATTTTTTAAGTCAATTGAGTAAGGTACTTCTCGTATCAATAAGGGCTACAAAAAAAAAAGAAATCTCAAAAAATGTAGATAAAACAAACGAACAATACCACCCTTCTTTTATTTACTAAAACGTTTAGGCAATCTTCTCGAAATCTATAGATTAGGATCACAAAGGTAGAATAATTAACTATTTATGAGTGAAATAAAACTATTGTATGTGCGTTCTGAATTATGCCAATTGGTTTTAATGGGGAAGAAAACGCAAATTTTTTATGTAGAGGGCGCTGTGTGTTTGTTACACAGAAAACGTTAGGTTTCATAGCAAAACCTTTAATATGCTTCGTCTTGAGTTTTGTTTTTGCTTTAAATTTCTTTTTTGTAGTGGGAAAAAGCTTTACAACATTTATTCTAACTGGCGCGTCGTTAAATTAAAGAAGGAATTTAAAAAAAAAAGAAAAAGTGTAATACATAATTAAAAACGCGTATTTCTTACGAAATAGTATGAAGATTGACAGTTGCTTTGTAACAAACATTTGGCGCCCTCTACAATGAACTATTTGACAGTTTTTCCCCATTGTTGACAATAAGTAAATTATTGAATGTCTTTATTGAAACTATGTTGTTTAGGCAACGTTTGACGTCACATGGCGTTTATAAATATACTACTGAGATCGAGTGATCTATCCAAATCGTTGAACTAATTTGGCTTAAAATTGTCATAAGTATTTATGACTTAAGCATCGACTAAAAAATAATTATTGACAACTCCCACCTTAAAGAAGTGTAATAAGAGCAAGAAGTATGACGCAGCCGAAGTCTCTTCTCTTAACCCAGTTTTTAACCTCTTCTCTTAACCGAGGTCATCTAGAGGTTTCACAGATTGGTTGGGCATCGGGAAGCAGTCATGTTGCACTCGTAATTTGAGCTTTATGTCAATGTAATACATGACATTTTGTCATTTCTAAGAACAGGATTTAGCCGATCCCCAAACCTTTATCTTTTAGTACTAGTTGGGCATCGGGAAACAGTCATGTTGCACTCGTAATTTAAGCTTTATGTCAATATAATATATGACATTTTATCATTTTTTAATGTCTGGATCTTGCCGATCCCCAAACCTTTATCTTATAGTACTATACAGCGGTACAGAAACATTATCTGAAAATACTGTTGTTGCGTTAGTTTTACCGATATATTTTATATACTCCGGCTAACTCCGGAAACTACCGGATTGATTGGGCATTGGAAAACAATCGTGTTGCACTCGTAATTTCAACTTTATGTCAATGTAATACATGTCATTTTTAAGAACAGGATTTAACCGGTGTCCAAACTTTTATCTTGTAGTACTTACTATTCAGACAGCGGTACAGAAACTTTATCTAACAATACTTTAATAAATTGTTGGACCGACTGTAGTTAATATACTCCGGAGAACTCCGGAAAGCTCCGGAAATAACTAAACTTTTTCAAACTGTCGATTAATCAGCGTTGTGAATTAATAGTAAAATAATATCATATTTAAAGGAAAAAATGTTAACAAGTCTAACTTTTCTAGGCATCCTTTTTTCAACCGGTGTAATTCAGAACAACACGTGTGCCTGAAAGTGTGTAATATATATAATTAATTACGTGAAATAGGTACATCATTAAGTTGTATTAGTATAGAATATAATATTATATTATGTGACATGGTGTGACATGGTCTTTTTTTCCACAATATATTTCAGACCAAACAGAAATCAAAAATATTTTGTTATGAAGTTGCTTGATCGTAAACAAATCTTTAATGATTGGCAGTTAAACATTAAATAAACTGAGTTTTACTCAATTTGTTCACCTAATATTTAATAATAGTTATCGTGTAAGAGATTTCAAGCAGCAACAATGATACATAATATAAGAGTTTATTTTATATAATAGCAATCAAGTATTATATTTTTTAATATAAAATGAAGCATTCTAATTTTCTACAGACGTGCAGTGCCAAAATATCCTATTCATTAATGGTGCATAGACCAAACAGTCGACATTGCCTGGGCAAAGTTACATTATAGTCAGGCTGTTTAATAGCCCTTATATATCTATCTCTCTCATATACAACGCTATACAATAGAGTGAGAGAGAGGGAGGGAGAGAGATAGAACGAATGACTAACTATAGTGCTAGTCTGTCATCTTGTAGTAAAACTAGTGTAAATAATAATAAAAAAATGTTAGAGTAAAATTGATATTGCCTCAAAAGAATTACGAAATAATAACATCAAGTAATTATACATTTTAAGGTGCACAAATGCAGCGTTACACCTGATAACATCATACATTTTTAACAAGAGGCTACGTTTTAGGAGTTGAAGTGTCTAAAAAAATCTGTTCATGCTCTTTAGCGCGATTGGTTCAATTCGCATTTGGTTCAATTGTCAAAAAAAGATGTTCTGGATGTTCAAAAAACTTACAAACCTTATCTACTCAAATAATTGTGTCAAATCATTAGTGTTTTTGATCGAATTTTTATAATTATATTAAATGACTGAATCAGGGATGGACCAAATGCAAATTGAATCATTTGCGCGTAAACACTTTATGCGCATAGAGTTCGAGCCCTAAGTAATTTATCGAAGACTCGATGTTGATGTGTAAGAATAGATCCTGCAGGTTAACTTGACGTTCTAGGGGGCCAAATCTACTATTTCAATCGCGTCAGAAAAGAATCGGAATCGTCTCAAAAGAAAGCCACCGGTACAATTTTGACAGTTTTTCGTAGTCTACTATTACAATCGTAATCCAATAGACTTCTACCGGTCGGCCGATAGAATTATAATAACACGTACCGCTCCAGTGACCGCTAGTCGGTTGCAATTTTGATAGTCTACTAACATTTTGACAGCTAATAACAGCGAATTTGGTTCTATTCTACGGCTTGACTTGACTTAACCCAGTGACTTGACTTCTGCCAGAGGGGCAGGGCCATTAATTAAGTACTTATGTAAAAGTAACTTAGATTTTCGGCTGTGTTCCGTCAGCGATCACTGCGTTAAACAACTTTCACTATGGCCGGTCCTCGGATGGGTGACCACTTTGTGGCATTTACATTTGCGAGCGTTTCCGAGCTTCGGAAAGCACGTTAAGCCGTTGGTCCCGGTTGCCAGTAACATGGCAGTCGTTAAGTTTAATGCCTAATGCGGCTTGAAAAATTTCAACAGCGGGTAGCCACAAGCTGCGTCTGACTATTTCAACACGGCAATGGGCTCACCACCTATTACGTGGGACTGGAATAAACATGGTGAAAAGTGGGCATATAATACGCCTCTGCCACCCCTTCGGGGTTAAAGCGTGATAGATAAATAATAAATATTACAAAAACCTAATTGACTTACAAACTATGATCATGAAATTCACGAAATCGAAATATGATATTTCATCGAAATCACTTTTTAGGAGAAACTGTTTTGACCGAAATCAAGTTACAACTTTGCCCGGACAATGTTGATGCTATGCAGTTTCCAGTTTATGTTTAAAACTTGTTTTTTTTTCTTCAGTATTTTATAGTTTATTACTAGTAATGACTATCTTGACCAAGAAAGTGTAATAAGTATAAATATATTTTTTTTTTGTTAATGTATTATTTCCTATAATTATGATCTATAAATAAACATGCAATGTTTTTTATGTGTCATGTGAATACGTTATTCAAAACGCTCATGTTTAAAAAGCACACTCCCGCCTACACACCCAAAGGCGACAAATAAAATTTATCGAAATGGTGGAATTAGGCTATATATAATAGTAATCGAATAATAATTTTGCATGTCAAGTCATTGGAAAGGTCATTGGCTATGGTGGAAACTGAATATGCGTATTGCCGGACACGAACATAATAACAGTCGGATGTAATCTGGGCTTATTATTTATAGGTGAAGCATGAAGTGGCGGTAAATTTGAAGAGAAAAATTAGCTTACGTATCCATGGCAGTTTCAAACAATATATAATGTTGACGGTGATAGTTTATTTCTATACAAAAACAGATTATGTAATATAAATTATGATATAGTACAGTTTCAGAACGTATTAGTGTCCATGCGTACTTTAAGCCTTGTTTTTTTTTTGTTTAATGATTGCGTCGGGTTTATTCGAAATTTAATCGATGCTTGCGTATTTTTTTATTTATCTTCCTATTATTTTAAATAGGTATCTTGTTACGTATATATTATATGAGTACTTTTCCTTCCATTTTCTTCAACTTGGCGAGTAGATAGTCAAATTGTAACAATTGAATACCGAAGGGCAACTGCAGACTAGCTACTTTTAGTATTCGCAACCTATTTGAGAATGTGTCAAATATGTATTTAGCTTTTAAAAAGCGGCAAAATCGCGGATAAGTTTCGGATGCTAAAAGTAACTAGCCTGCGGTGGCCCTAAAAACAAAGTATGAAATATTTTGGGCAAATTACGATACTTTGCCGAATGAATAGCACAGTGGCGCCCCCAATATTTTCTACTATTTTCTGCCAAGCTGTAGTTTTGAATATCGAATAAATAGTGTGCTTCGATGGTTCTGAATGATGTTCACAAGATACAAGATCAGCTGACATCGACTCGTACGTTTGTCTTAATCGCTAGTCAAGTGTTTTGTTACCTAGTATAACTATTTATGTATTTTGTATAACCTAAGTGTTATATATAAGAATAAATCACTACTGTATTTGATTACTGAGTTTTAATTATATACGGGCTGCTTCTAAAGTTCAATGGAACAATCAAGTCAGCCTATGGCAGTCCACTGCTGGACCTAGGCCTCTCCCAAAACACGGTCCTTCTCCTTCTGAATCCAGTCCCTCCTTGCGACCTTTTCCAGGTTTTTGGTCCATCTGGCAGCGAATCATCCTACCGTTCGAAAGATGATTTATATTATTAATTTTTAAGAGGATGATAGAATTTAATCTACGGTATGACAAAACTTTGCCGAGAAGGCATTTTTAATGCCAATGCGTATTATTGATGCAGTTGAGGGAAATTTTTGGCCACTACATTAGAACTAAGAAAATCGTTAAACATTCGAAATGTAGCTACATTTCTGATAATAAATTCATACCTACCTTACATACACACATATTGTCACATATTTTATCCCGAAAGAGGCAGGCAGACACATACTATACGCTCACATTTCACATAATGCATTTTGCCCCACGTAACAGATGGTGAGCCCATTGCCGTGTTGAAATAAACAGGCTCAGGTTATGGCGACCTGCTGTAAATTTTATTCATGCCTTCAACTTCGCTTTTCAAGTTCAACGACTGCCACTGGTATTTGGCAACATGGACCAAGGGTTTAACGTGCCTTCCGAAGCACGGAAACGCTTATAAATGTAAATGTCACAAAGCGGTCACCCATCCGAGGACCAGCCATAGCGAAAGGTGCTTAACGCAGTGATCGTTGACGGAACACGGCCGAAAATCTAAGTTACCTTTACGTAACTACTTAATTAATGGCCCTGCCTCTCTGGCAGAAGTCACGGGGTTTACTTCTGCTAGAGGTGCAGTGCTGATCGGGCAGGCAAAACAAATTGCCAAGTTAACAGTTACTGATAGTTAGTTCTGCTGAGAGACGAACGTAGGCTTAAAAGACTGGCATCCCTCGTAAACTATTTAAGAGCTCATTTACAACGTATACCTAATAATGACTGGCCAGTGCATTGTGACTTCTATCGCCTCAAAAGACTACAAAGGTTTTGTTTAAAACCACTTGCACAAGTTTCGTTGTTTTTAGGATTTTGTGCCTCAAATGGAAAAAGGGAACCACTATAGGATCACAATGTTGAGTAAAATATTGATTTTCGGGATATTTAGCATGACACTTTCACGCGCTGCTTCTGGCACTGTTGCAAGCGCCATGATCACGGATTAACTGAAAGTGTACATGGTAAATATCCCAAAAGTCAATATTTTACTTATGTGAATGACCATGATAGTTTAAAATCACTTTGTTTAGATTAGACCCTTTATTTTTAGTGACTCCAACTAAAAGGGATTTCGTAGACAGCCTGAGGAACAAATAGATTCGAAGTAGCAATGACTGGACCTACCATTTAACCACTCATCGACCAGTTTAGTCAATACGTAGTTTAGTAGTTTCCGTCATCATTCTTACTGTAGGTACAGTCTAAGTCAAACATCTTGGTCCCTCTGAAGTTGGAGCCGCGCACGTACAGTTAAGTAGACAATTGCTTACGAATTTATCCTCACTACATATTATAAAACAAAGTAGTTTTTCGCTGTCTGTCCCTATGTATACTTAGATCTTTAAAACTACGCAACGAATTTCGATGCAGTTTTTTTTAATAGTTAGAGTGATTTATAGGGAAGGTTTATATGCATAATTTGTTAAGTTTTTGTATACATTAACTTAATTATTACAATATATGTTGGCAGCGTCGGAAAAAATGAGCCGTCTGGGAGCATTTAACAAAAACGTTGCCTAAACCATTTGAGATATAACAAAATAATGTAATAATATAATTTCATGAATTGCACGACGTTATACACCATTTTTCTCGATTGCCGACGTAAAACGTTATTGCGTCTTGGCATATTTAATAATCTTATCAAAGAAACAAAAGCAAATGCTAAAAAAAATCTTAAAAAAAGCTAAAAATTAAAAGTAAATAAACCAATTCAAACTAAAAACAATAACAGTCAACAAACACGGAAAGTAACTAATAATATATAAAATTTTAAAAACATTAATTATTCAATCTATACGACTGTATTCTAGGAACGAATGAGCAGGATAACAAGCTACGTTACACTTTGGCTGCTGCCGAACATTTTTGCGAATCAATAGCTATGCTAACATCGGGGCACCAGGAGTGATTTCAGTCCCTACGGGTATTTATTAAAAGGTGCCGCCCTATTGTATTGTCACATATTTGTTACAACAAACAAAGCTTTATATTGTTATCTAATAAAAAATGTTTAAGTTTATGTTATTATCAATGATGATGTCCATCCCCGGTGCGTCTTTGCCCCAAAAAGACACACACGCTGCTTGTATGTCCAAATCACACACTGTTTGCGGAAATACGCAAGCGCGATAAATAACGAAAACGCATATGGTACGGGATCCAGCAGTGAATGAGTTAATTCAACTTTCTTCGCGCTCGCTCGTATGGCGCGATGACACCCCCGAATTCTCGGCGTACGGAAACGTTCGTGTGATTACGTAGCACGAGCTTCCTCCCGGTCCCCGCGCCCATTCCCTACGACACCTAATATTGCGTTCTGCGCAAGTGACTCGCTACAACTCAGAGGGACCAAGATGTTTGAATTTACCTATAAATTTCAGCACATAGGTACACACATATCATCAAGCCTTTCTTCCATCCGGTTAGGCAGAGACTATATGGTTTCTAGCACATGAAATGAATGAGTGAAACTTTCTTAACTTACTACGAGTTCAAAATGTCCATAAGTACTACAAGTAATATATACAGCGAAAAACTCTTCATCCAAACATTATCTACTCTGGAATACTCTGGATTGTTTCCGATTATTCGATACCTGCCTGCTATTTGGTTAACTATAGCAGGTAAAATAGCGAAATTAAAGAAAAAACCAGTTATATAAAAAAATTAATATAATAATGAGTCGCATACTTTATACATAACAATTGATATAAAAATTTATTACAATATATTGACATCACTTACAACTAACATAATTTGATTTGGGTACTATTTTATCTCGAGACAAGTGAAAATTAAAAATATACTTCAATGCATATACGGAACCCCATGAGAAATTATTTTGTAGTACCTACGCAAAAGAATTATGTATACAGTTCGGTTCTCTACTGTGTTACCTACCATTTTATTCATATGTTTTGTCATAATTATGATTTGTCATCTAGTTTGTTTGTGAGTTTGTTTGAATCATGATTGGGACAATAAATGGATAAAAAATATGGGTAACACAATAGAAAATTATCAGGCACACTTAATTCTTTGTCGTAGCGTTTATTTTCTACTTGTTTCGGCCATAAATTAACACACCTCTAAATATAAAAGAACAACAGCTTATGGTGATAATCTCCTTAAACAAAGATTAATGACTAATATTATGCATTGATTACAACATACTTTCAAAACACAAGAAACAATAAGGCACAAATAAAATATGACTAGTTGACGTGTTAAGATGGGTTTTATACAAATAAATTGAGAAGAAAATAAACAATTTATTTAAAAATTAGGCGCCCAAGATGGGCACCTAAGACTGCCACTTATCGTCACAATTATAGCGTAGTAGCAAAGGAACCTACTTGTTGTAGTATTGTAGTAACCTACAAATCCTGGATTGAAACCTAGACCGCTTTTATTGCCAAATGGCAGCTATGGCTTTATATTCTACTCAACGTTGGAAGGGACTGTCGTCCGACGTCAAAGACATAGAGTCTCGTTAGGTAGTCAGCGGTGCACTACTTGTAGATATAGATGGCTAGCCCTCAAGGATCTTGATGGAGTTCCAGTTTTGAACTCGCCCTATGCATTTAAATTAAAACAATTTTTATTATTCCTGGCAAAATCGTAGCAGTGTACTAATGAAGCTATGAGTTACTTTAAACTTTTTTTTGGAATTATGCATCCATATTATAAGAATAAACATATAAAATTAATGGAGGCATTTTCATTTTTAATAACCGTAGATCATAATTTAAATCTAGTAAAATAAAAGGGGGTACGGACAGCTCCAAAGATATCTCACCCTTTTAGAATGTAGAGTAAACTACTAGGGGTGAGATTTCTATAGAGCTGTCTGTACAAAGCGCAAAGGAATTAAGTATGCGGGCCGGATTTCGTTCTACTTTGTTACTTAGCTTTTTAATTCTTTTTTTTTCCTACTCATGACTTATCTTCAATATCACAAACAAACAAACGGTTTTAGAATTCATAATTAGGACAAAAAAGATTCAAAAAGTTACGTAACACCAAAGATAACCAGTCTACATACTTACTTCTTTTGCGCTCTGTACCGAATCCTCTACTAACTTTTTTTTAGATAATACGAATCTTATTTAAGCACATAGGAAAAAAAAATTTTTGAAGATTTATTGATGGACCATAATATAAAAAAGTAGACATACAAATACATTTATTAAAAATTGTACGTTACAAAAACCCTGCCCGACTGGCATGTGAAAGTGTATTTAGGAGCAGAATAAGTAATAGTAACATCACACACTTTTATTTGGGGCTGAGGTGGACTATCAAAACGAGGGGTGATGTGAGTATAATGATATTTTTTATGACTACATTCGGAGGAGTATTTAAGGTACCTGCGGTGCTACCTTGCTCTCGGACAGGGCTTACATTACGTACTACATGCTTAAATACTTCTGATCTCTATTATATACTGAATTTTGAAAAAATGGCAGCTGTTTTTTCACTCAACTGTCTGTTCAATGCAATGTATTTTTTTTTGAAATTGAATAGTTATTGTAAGAATAATTTTTGTGTTTACTGGTTATCGAATCTTATTTGAATTTTATTACAAATAATATTCAATAACCAAATAATGAAAATAAAAGGCACTATAAATTTAATTCCTACGTCGTTCATACATAGGAGAGTGCCCAGAATGGCGAAAAGCAACTCACTCAATAGAATGTGAGATGTCCATTATAATAGAGATCAGACGTAACTTCACGTAACAAAATATACATTTAATTTACTAATTATGAGTCATTTTAAAAAATTCTGACAGTTAAACAGCATTCTTTAGAAAAAGGAACTAGATGTTTCAATTTTTAATATCCATTAAAGTGTAAAAAAAAAGTTTTTTGTAAATATACAGTTTTTGCCTAAATTTTGTAAAATGGCTCTTAAATATTTCCAACATTATACACTTAGTTGGTACTTTAGCACGTTATAGTCAATATAATAAACATATTAAATATATTTATATATATTTAATAAACACATTCGGTGGGTTTTCTTTTTAACAAGCATCATTTAAAAGTAGTACCATATTTTAGCAGTATTGTTCTAGATATATTTCATAGATTTACTTGTGCAGGATTTTTCTCCAACTCCGCGTTCTTATCAATGAGCCTTTGGCATCACAAACATTGACTGCTGAACAAGACAATAATGGCCGGTGACTATATATCTAATTGATGTTAATAATGTACAGAGGGCAAAATAATTACGCATGTAAGCCTAGTATGTATACTATGTTACCTTATATTTTTTCAATATTTTTTTGTCATAATCGTGACTTGTTTTCAACATCACAAACAAATTTGATAACAGAATATGATACGACTAAAAATATTAATAAAAACGTTAGGTAACATAGTAGAGAACCCGTGGCCGTGGCCTGCATACGTGATTCCTTTGCACTCTGTACACAAGTCTATCTTTGTCGTACGGAACACTATCAGTGACTAGCGTTACAAACGTTATGTGCGATAGAGATGACGATCTATCAAACCGATACTATCGGATGTCTCTTTTCAACGTTCGTCGTACATATTTTTATAATCTGTAACGGCGCATGCTAATATTAAAAAAGCTAATAATAAAGAAATTTGATTAGCGAATTATTTTTTTCGAGGATAAAATTATTCATTTCGATTCAAATATCGAAACCGGCCATTTGTCTCCAGGGTTACGAAAACTATTGTGATTTTGTAGAAATAATTTTATAATTTATGTCAATGCTTAATGCAAATGAAGGTGATGTAGGTGAGTAGGTACATACTAATTTTCGATTGAAATTTCATTTACTTGGATGTTGAACTTTAAATGTAAAGTTGCACACTATTAATCGTAATTTAACCCATTAAGTAATTATCATGCGTGATACGAATATATATTTCGTCTTTGGTTTCTACAAGTAAATTATATACATTTTATATATCCAAAGTATTTAGCACCTTAAAATGTATGATAATATCTATGTACAAATGATTTACAAAAAAAAAGTTTTACAATGTTATATTAAAACTAAAATAATTGAGCAATTACAACACCTTACTGACCATATTCATATAACTAAACTATGAAAATATAGATGTCGTTGTAACCTGAGTGCACGCGACATTTATAAGAATGTCTATTAAGATTTATAAAGATAGAAAATGTAATATATTTAAAAAAATATAACATTTATCTATTCCTATTTATTTTAAAGAAATATATTTATAGCGTATATATGTATATTTTTAGTCAATCATAATTATAAATATAGTAACAGGAGTAGTTTTCATTAATAATTTATTTGGGTTCCAGAAATTTGTAAGAATTATTTTATTAAATGTACAAAGTATAATAAACAAAACTTAAATATATGAAAGGACTGTGTATCGTGCTATGCGACTCGGCTGAGGGATAGACGCAAGCAGTTTTCAGTAGATATCAGGCAGGTCGTCGGCATTTTAAGTAGTACGTAATGAAGAAATACCGACAAATATCGCTTATCGTTAGTCATATTCAAAGTGATAGGATATAGCAAATGTGGTGGAATGGAAGTCCTGATTGGTGGCGTATGCCAATAAATTAAAGGCCAATAAATTTTCAAAAAAAAATCATTTCATAAAAGTGTATATAAAAAAGCAGGATAGGTGAAATGTACAGTTGTACACTATAACACACAATGAAGTTTGAAAAGTTTAAAAAGAAGTTAGTAATTAAGAAATTGATGAAAAAATTCATGAATAATTAATATTTAAAAATTTAAAAAAAAACCATTGATGAAAATGGCACGAAAGTTGGTTGATTTTGAGATTAGAACAATACAATGGTAATATTTAAAAAAATATGAACAATTATATCAAACAAGGGATAGTTTATTTAAGATATTTAAGGCGCAATATATAATGTGAAAAATTTTAAGATGCATGATACTTTATATTAAGGTTTACGATGACAAATAAATGAACACATGTTGAATAAAGGGATGGTGGGTCATATTAAAGCTAGACGTTGAATTAGAAAAGTATATAAAATCACGTTCCAGTATTATTGTAAAATAGGCAATATTTTGTATAAAATCCTTGTTACAACCGTGCGAAGCCTAAACAGAACGCTTGATAATTCAGACTTTTACGAAATTACAAAGGTTTTTAGCACCATAATATACTTTAGCGATTAAAAAATATTTAACAAAAGCAAATTTTTACCCAGCTATCCCAGCGAAGGTAATGTTTTACGCGCATATAAATGTATGTAGTTTTTAAGTCAATTAATTCTTATCGACTTATTTACATTATATTATACAATTTACAATTGAAGTGATGTATAATATTGATTTTCCTGCTCACTTATAGTGTTTTACTTAGTCCAAAAACTATTACAAAAGAGATTGAATAATTAGGGAACCACAGTGATAGTTTAGCTACTTGTAAATAAGACAATATTTTCAGTCAATATTAAAATATAGTTTGCCTTCATTCTATTACTAAAATAATTTTGGATCGGGAATCAATCATGTATTTGATTCAAAATCTGGCTATTTAATTAGGAATTCAACTGAATAAAGTTCAACATTCGCACAACCATCCTAAATTTATAAAAAATATATTTAACAATCGTTGTACTATTAATTAATTAATGTATGTATTAATACCTCATATTAAAATTAATGTTACTGCCAGCTTAGATTGAAAGCATTTTCACATAATAGTATTAAAAATAAGCAATTTTTCACAAAACTACCCGCGCACTTCCGGTGGATATTTCAAATTTTTAATGTTGCCGCCATGACATCTCTTCGCTAAAAGTTTGATATCCTTTCAATAGGGTGTAAGAATGAAATTAACAGTAGTTTGGTATCAAATTGTTTCTGGCAGGAAACCTCCATACAAATTCGATTCATATACGTGGCAGTCCTGGGTCGGATTACGTAAAGAAAACAACTTTTAGGCTTCAATACTATCTACCGCGCAGGACTTATATCTATATTAGATATGATATTATTATAGTCAAGGAAGTACTTTGTTTAATGCAATTGTTATGAGCGATCATCCCTTATTATGGATATAACGAATTCCCGTATATTACTTATGGATTCATAAATGCCCGTCAGACGTTACAAGGATTCCGACGTATGCGACCTTTTGACTTTATGTGCGTCAAAATTAATAACTGAATCGAATAACATCAATATTTTGGCATACGAGAGTTTAGTGTTTCTGACTTCTTTTTATCCGGTATACTAATATTATTACATATCTATTTACAATTTATTTCAAAAACCTTATTTACCTATATAACAATTTATCAGTCTGGATTTCAAGCTATCTTTTATCATTTACGGTGATACAAAAGGACCATTTATCGCACAACAGTGTTGTAAATAAAATAAAATATAATATTTATATTTATTCAGTCATTTAGTGATGATATCTCCCTGCGTCAGTATACTGACAGATTATATGACAGAGGTATAAATGTACCAAACTTTTTTCGATTTCGACTAGATTTTTAAATATTTAAGAAGGGCAACTTTGCAGAATAATTGCTCAGTATAATGTGATTTTGATATGACTTAGTATAATTACTAGATATAAGATTGTACTGACGTGTCTTTTACGGCTAGTCTGATTTGGTTTTGGACTTGCAACGCGCTCCGTTTACAATTTTTTAAGGGTTATGTAACTTTACTTTGTTTTTACAATTACCGAGTACCTGTACTTATTGACACACCGAAACAATCTGAGGTTGGCTACCCTCGGCCATACAAAATGAAAGCGGTGACGAGAATTTTGTGATAAAATGTCCTGTCTCCAGTTGTGTCGTTTAAAATACGAGACAAATGATATTACATCGATGCAACGGTGATGCAGTGGAAGTGTATGCAACTGCCGTTGCTGAGGTTTTGGGTTTGAATCCCAAATCGGGACGTATCTGTGTGAACTAAATATTATTTAAAGATATTGGGCATTTTCTATGTATAACATGTAAGTATTTATTTAAAAATATATAAGTATGTCTCGGTTGTCTACATTTCAAATTAATCTAATATAGATTAACTTCGACAAGATGACGCTGTATAAAAATGTCCCAAAAATAAAAAAGTAACTCGTCTACGCTTTCAATTTGCATGCTCCAAAGTTGGCGAACGAGACATGATTGCGAAGTCATCGCGAAAACCAGTAATGAAGTTGAGTATTTTGTCTGGCGCTGTCTTGTACTGATCTCAAGAACCAAATAACGTATTCTCTTAAAAATATCCCACATCTAGTTTCTCATCACTCCGATACTAATAAATAAACTTAAACCTAGTAGTCAGAAGTCTCACTTTCCAACACAAACTGATAAGAACAAGGTTGACAAATAGTTCAATATGGCTGTCACCTTCAAAAGCATCGCTATTTGACATCATAGACATCAGTTTTTAACATTCATAATAGCATTACATGCCACGGTATGATATTGGCGTCATCGCAGCAAATATGGGCATAACATTTTGGTAGTCACTCGCCACTTGTGTATGACTCATTTGACAATGAACGCGACATTGCTGTCCCTTTCTAACTGTTCTTCTATTTGTAAGGCTGAGAGCCCAGACTGGCAACACAGTTCGTCGAGACATACCAGTCCGTTGTAATTTGTCCTCACTAAAGGTTGGCTGTGATCGCTGATTGATGTTGTGTCATCATTATGTAAAGTTATAGGGTACTGTGGAAAAAAGTTTGATATTAATTTCTCAGTTCACATAGTAGCAAGACATAAGCCAAGTCTGGCAGTGAAGCTATAGACTTCATTGTTGAAAAAAAATCCTATTTTTATGTGGCTATCCTCATGCTACCGGAGTTATTATGTTGAGTATGTAGATATCGAATAGAATCAAAATACACGAAATTGCTTAATATTGTATTAAGCGATAATTATTCACAAGATCATGATAAAAAATCATATAGCTTCAACAAAGCAACCTCAACATTTTGCAGCGCCTCTCTTACACCAAACTAGAAGCCACAACTAAAAGAACTAAGTTGGTTTCTAGAAAATAGTACAAGGAACCCTGATAGGGGGCGAAGCCGCCTTAATTTTGGGCGACTCTTGTGTAGGATATTTCTCCCATTTAAAAACAGCAAAGGTATTATTTCTGTTTTTAAATGGTAGGCATTATGGCATTTGGAATACGGGTCGATTATGTAAATAACATAATACAGATTGATACGTTTTATCGCAAACTGTAGCGTTGCAAATTTCTCGAAGCCGTTCGCTAGATTCTGGTTGAGTGAGTGTGTTGAAGTGAGATCATTGAAACTCTACTTCAATGTTGTGGTTATTTCGCGAATAGTATAATATTTACCTTATAAACTCTTCTAATAAGACCTTCGAGTACTCCAAATAGCACCAGTTTCCTTTCATTAATTGCCAGGTCTTGCGGTTTCATTCTTCTACAAAGGTCTCGCACTGTACTTCCGTAGGTCATGCCAGCGTACATTCTGAACAGATCGCTCACTTTCGGCAGTTGACGAGCTAATGGATGTTAAATAGACATTTGAATATGAAGATTGAGCTCATAATCACGAATTAAGATGTGGGTATAAGCAGCAAGATGTCCGGGGCTCCAATGACGTCACTTGCTAGCGGTGCACCTGCTCATAGACATACTTATATATTTTTAAATACATACAAATTATACATAGGAAACTCCGAACCAAACTCCGAACCAAACATTTGCGCATCACACAAATATTTGTTACAACCCGAGAATCAAACCCGGGGCTTCAGCGCGGCATTCGCATACACTACTATTTATTATATTATATATATATATTATTTAGTATTTCACTGCCTCGCCGAGGCAGTGAAATACTATATAGGTACTATCTACATCTACTTATTAATTTTAGACCATTCTACACCAGGACTTACGTGATCTAGCACAGAACTCCACACATTGCCGCTGCAGACCAGCACACCGAGTTAGCTGTCGTAGTTTAGGAGTTGCGCTGTACACCTGGAAATATACAAAAAACATTTAATTATTAGTATTTTTTCAACCCCCTTATAGTATTATTAGGGGACGCCCGCGGCTCCTTGGTTGGTTTCTTGTACATACACACACCGGCACAATGATGTTGTCTATCGTTTCTTGGGAAAGTGTCTGCCATTCCTCCAATACGGCATTTCGCAGTTCATCCAGTCACAGGAGCGGGTATTCTGGATTTCACCCCACGTTTTAGTAAGTCCCAGACATGTTTATCGGATTCATGTCTGGTGCCCTTGCTGGCCACTTCATTACTGCGATGTTCACATGATTAAGGTACTCGCGAGTTTGCAGTGCGGTATGAGGCCGAGCATTTTCTTGCATCAACACAAAGCCGTCTACAATAAAGGGGGCAAAAGGTATCACGTTTTCTTCAAGAACCTCCCTTATGCATCGATCAGCAGTCAGACTCCCTCTATCGAACAACACTAAGTCCGTGCGAGCTCCCAAACATATCCCCCCCCCCCCTCCCCCCAAACCATTGTGGACCCTCCGCCGTATGCAACCGTAGTTTCAAAATTTAACTGATTGTATTATTCCCCTTCACGTCTCCATAATATTTGACGTCCATCAATTTAATTTAAAAGAATTCTACACTCATCACTGAACAAAACTTTAGTCCATTGGTCAGTGGTCCAGTGACAATGCTCTAGAGCGAAATGGAGTCTGTTTCTGCGATGATGTACCTCGAGTTTTAGAGCCTTGGCGGGCACGCGTGATCGCAAATGCACTTATTCGAACCGTCTTCGTACCGTGCGTTCACTTACTGCTACTCCTCGAACTTCTTGAAGAAGATTTCTCGAATGAAAATGGTCATCTCTCCTCGATGTACGCCTATTTCTGCCTTGCCCGCGACGTCTAACGAGAGAATTAGTATCGCAGTGTCCAGCTGCGATGAATTGTTGAAACAGATCGACGAAGCATCCCGGCGATATCTCTGTAAGTTTGATTACTGCTTCTCATCTCAAGTGCCCTGACAATTTCAGTCGGGGTTAAATCAGGCATAATGATTCCCTTATCCTTCAGTCAGATTTATGGAACATAAAAAGTCCAAAAAGTCTTGAATATAAAATAAAATCTTTACATACAAACTTGTATACAAACTACAAACTTTAATTACATGGTAAACTTACAGCGCAGTACTGAAAGATGGGCACCAAAGTGACCACACCGTAGTATACGAGGTTTTGTACGCACGCACGCACCAGGCTGATCTCCACGTCCGTTAGCGCAGCAATCTTCGACACGTGGTTGAAACCGTCTATGTATGGCAGGATCTGAAACAAACGGAACAACCATTGTGAATGAAAATGTATGTATTCTGAGCATCTAATAAGGTCAGGAGAAGTTGTACGAGTAAGTATATTCAAGTCAATGTTTCACCAGATCAGACCTGCTATGCAATTCACAAATCTCTGATCCAAATCCGCTACGGCGCAAATGTCATCGATATTCATAGAACTGGATTATCAATGACATTTGCGCAGTAGCTGATTTGGATCCGAGATTTGTGAATTGCATAGCAGACCTAATAGACATACTAAGATTCCGGTCCTCGTGGAGCTACTCCATGGAACCAGAACTACAATTGGAGGAATCAATTTTAAATTTGGTGGCTCCTTTGTTTAGAGGATACCCTTGTTCAAATTCTTGTGCTCCCGGGGGCAAACAGGGAAGGTATAGGTCCCCAAGGCAGTACCTATATATTTTTTCTTTTGCATCAATTGTATAAAGCTAAGAGTAATATACAATACATATACTTGACGAATAAAATAAAAGCCGAGGCTTTTGAATAAATTTTCTTTGACAGTAACAAATTCTATTGAAATTAAAAATAAATCGTCTCAATTTATTTAATGTAGTAAATTTTATGCGACTTTGCATTTAATCTTTAACCTGGCCTGCGCCATTTTAATTGTTTGCCACGGGTTTCTTTTTCGACATCATTGGCAAAGACTACTGTCGATCAGACCTCCCTACATCTGTATTAGTACTAGTGCTAGACGTTCAGTTCAAGAGAACCACGGGGACTTAAGCGAACCTCATCTGTGTAGGCGTAGTTTTTGAGAAGGTCCAATGCCTCTTACTATAGTTATTTGTTTAACAAGTGTGCAAAAGTATTTTTTGCACCGAGTGCTGATGTTAAATCACGAACCAGCGAAGTAGTCTAAAATTGAATCACGAGCATAGCGAGTGATTTGCAATTAGACTACTGAGCTCAGTGAGTAATTTAAAGGCACGAGTTAAAAAAAAATGCTTTCGTGTGAAACATACAAATTTTTGCCTCACTGTTACCTGAAGTTAATCACAATTAATCATAAACACAAATCGAATAATCAAAACCTAGATTTTTTAAATTCCCGCTTTGTCCACAGATTATACAGATTATTTTAGAGCTGCGGTCCAAAATTACAATACAAGTAAATTTTTGAAAACTAAATACTGATGATATTTTTTTGTAATGCGACATTATTGTTTACTGAATTATATAGTTATTACTATTTTTCAAAAAACGTCCATAAATTAATATAGTTAGTTACCTATAAACTAAATTAATTAAATTACATAATTGTACGGCCAGCGCTAGTCTTGAATTTCGGACCGCGCTATTGCTTTTTTCAAAAGTTACTTTGCCTCACGCTTGCAGTAAAGGTCGCTTTTCCTTCGAGATTTCACGAAGCAAAAGTGCACTTTTGCTACTGGAGAGGTGAAAAGGGTATTTAACTGTCATTAAATGAAAATAGAGTCTCAATTTTAAGTAGTAATAATAAAGTACTTTCAAAAAAGCTTACTACCGACAACGTGCTATAAATTATCAATACGTTGGGAATTGCTTGTTAAGAATACTACCCAAATAAATGGACCCAGTACTTACGTCACTTTATATAAAGCGACAGGGAAGGGATTCCTCTGGCACCAGGCCATAAGAGCTTTTACAGTAGATTGACTGTGGTGTGCGTAGCTCGTCTGTGAACTAAAATAACCAATATCGCTATATATTTTTAATACCACTAGCAAAGTGGTCATCGCACATCGACATTTAAAAATCTTCTAAAATCATTTAAACCCCTTTTGAATAGTCATGATAGACCGAGACTTACATATGAAGACCACGTGAGCAGATTGCTCAAAAACTAAAGTCATCGGATACCCAGACGTGCATGTATGAATGAAGAGATTGATGCCTGATTGAAGCCTGGCGATCTGTCCTCTCTGACTACCCCGTCAAGGATACAGCGTGAAGATATAATAATCTTATAACGTAGACGTTCGAGTAAACCGAGGCAGGGTACTTATTCCGCAATCTAAGCGTACGTGGAATAATACCACATAGAACTAAATATCGTATGTGAGCGCTCCAGATGCAAATTGTGACGTTGAACATCTTGTCTCTGGGGTGTACTCAATAAGTGCATTAAGAGCATTTCGTATTTATGACCTAACTCTCTAGCTTCTCTCAAATATCATTGGATACCAGTAGCGCAATTCACAAATCTCGGATCCAAATCCGCTACTGCGCAAATGTCATCGATATTCGAGTTCTATGAATATCGATGACATTTGCGCAGTAGAGAATGTGGAGCCGAGATTTTTTAATTGCGCTACAGATCTATAGATGTCCCGGAAAGTAGACCTAATACTTCTTATATGTCGCGGGAGCTACAGAAATATGGCGGAAAATTGAATATTGTGGCGATCTGGGCGACGCATATACCCATCACTAAACGCCAATCGATAGAGATTATGATTTTGTAAGTCCTTGACAATAAGTAGGCATATCTTTTCAGTTATTAATCCTAATTTCTTTCTCACCATTGTATGCAAAAGTCAGTCGTATTAACATGAAATATGTCAGCAGTAAATCTATCCACTACAAAATATGCAGATAAGAAGTTTACTCTAAAAATAACAAGAGATAATAATGGCTCATGTGTGGTAGATCACGCGCGCATTGGTGCATCTCATCAATCTCTCAGCGTGCATAGCACCTTGTGTACCCACAAGCAAGCGATAAACGGAGCGTAGAGAAAATTACCAAAAATGGTCAAATAATAGCGGTTACCAGATCGATGCAGTACCTAAGCATAAAGCTTCGCTTCGCATGGAGCGGAGCATCGGAGAAAAGGACGGAAAAAGAAATATCAGAAAAGAAAAACAGCGGAGAGGACGGATCTATGATTGATATTTGATAATTCAATATGAATAAAATATTTTTACCAATGGAAAATCCCATTGACATCATATTTTTTTTGTAATAACTTTATAAATTTCGCGAATTAAAAAATTCTGGCTCCGTCAAGATTTAGATTTTAACCTAAAAATTCGATTTAGTAAAAAAAATACGAAATTTGTTAAGAACTCGAAGAGTATAATGGCGTCACGAACATTTCGCCTTTGAAGCTGATCTATGGGAGCTCCGCTCCAACCAACCGACCATATTGCATATCAAATTCATTAACTACTCTTATATTTCACACAAAAAATGTTCCACAGATATTGTCGTACATGGAACGTCATCGCCTAGTTCAGTGAAACGCATAAAGAACACATACAAATAAACGAATATCGGTCTGTAAATAACAAATCTATTAAATTTAAATCTATATTTACTTAAAGTGGGGAGCTATCGCAGTAATTTTTCGGTTATCGTATTTGGGACAATTAGGGCCACCGCAGATTAGCTACTAGCAGACTAGCTACAGTAGATTACTTTTAGTATCCGCAACAGGCGATTTAGTCGCTTTTCAGAAGCAACATTGAGACGGTCACAAAATTGCCGGTTGCGGATACTGAAAGTAGCTAGTCTGTGGTGGCCCTAAATTTTTTAGTCTAGAATTGTAAGCGATGTAGCTTACAATTCTAGACTAAAAAATTTAGGGCCACCACAGACTAGCTACTTTCAGTATCCGCAACCGGCAATTTTGGAAAATCCCATTGACATCATATTTTTTTTGTAATAACTTTATAAATTTCGCGAATTAAAAAATTCTGGCTCCGTCAAGATTTAGATTTTAACCTAAAAATTCGATTTAGTAAAAAAAATACGAAATTTGTTAAGAACTCGAAGAGTATAATGGCGTCACGAACATTTCGCCTTTGAAGCTGATCTATGGGAGCTCCGCTCCAACCAACCGACCATATTGCATATCAAATTCATTAACTACTCTTATATTTCACACAAAAAATGTTCCACAGATATTGTCGTACATGGAACGTCATCGCCTAGTTCAGTGAAACGCATAAAGAACACATACAAATAAACGAATATCGGTCTGTAAATAACAAATCTATTAAATTTAAATCTATATTTACTTAAAGTGGGGAGCTATCGCAGTAATTTTTCGGTTATCGTATTTGGGACAATTAGGGCCACCGCAGATTAGCTACTAGCAGACTAGCTACAGTAGATTACTTTTAGTATCCGCAACAGGCGATTTAGTCGCTTTTCAGAAGCAACATTGAGACGGTCACAAAATTGCCGGTTGCGGATACTGAAAGTAGCTAGTCTGTGGTGGCCCTAAATTTTTTAGTCTAGAATTGTAAGCTACATCGCGCAGCTGATAATTATCCTCTCGTACTCCAAATCCAAATTCGTCAGTAGAAAAGCAACTTAATTTTAGTATAATTTAAGATATTTTATCTTAGATTATACGAAAATTATAGTTATATTATTGTCCAAGTTCCAGTCCAGCATAATTATTATTTAAGTATCTTGCATTTTTATTATTAACTAGATGACTCCCACAGCTTTGCCCGTGGTATATTTCGACCTACCGTAGCACCTATTTAATCCCGTCGCTTATAAATTCTACAATGATGCATAAAAATTTGCCCGATTTGTCGACATTTATGACTACTGCTCTGCTACCCAGTGTAGTAGCGTAATTCCTCGACAAATGGACTATCTAACACAAAAATAATTTTTCAAATCCGACCAGTAGTTCCTGAGATTAGCGCGTTCAACCAAACAAACAAACAAACTCTTCAGCTATATAATATTAGTATAGATGTAGACCACCATTTTAGGCACTTATGAATAGTCATGACAATAATTAAAATGAGAGTGATTCTAGCTGCCAGTTCCAAGGGCAGGCTACCCTTCATGGAGAAGGATCTGGAAAGAAACTCAATGGTTGCTCTTTTAAAATGTTGGTTTAGCTTACAATTATTAATTTACATTGTTCTTTGGTGTTATGTCAGAACAGTCGAATAAACTTAGTATACTTAACACTTTTAGTAAAATAGTAATAATCGACAAAAGATATTTAACCAAACAAACTCTTTCTTACTCTTAAGCTTTGTATTTGTTTTTTTTTTATATCACTGAGGTGGCAGTCAAGCGTACAGTCCACCTGATGGAAAGTCGCCACCGTAGCCTATGGACGTTTGCAACACTAGATTTGTATAGATATATAGAGTATAAAATTTATTTCCGCCCGCTGCCCGCTTCTCTGCTCATTATGTCCTCACAACTGCCTAGCAACTGGCTATGCGTGAGTGCTCAACCGGCGTACACTCGCATCTTACTTTTTTGCACGTTTGTAACTTTGTAACTGTCTGCTGTTTTTATTTACATAATTACGACTTATTATATTTCTTATTGAGAAATCCTGCTAATATTATAAACGCGAAAGTTAGTAAGTATGGATGGATGTTTATTACAACCAAGCAAAATCTACTGAAAGGATTTTACAATAATATAGCTTACACATCAGAACAAAAGCTAGGTTACTTTTTATCCCGGGAACTGCTGTGGGAAACGGGAAGGCGAAAGCTTCACCACGCGTGCGGAGCCGCATGCGTCAACTAGTTACACTATAATTAGATTGTATCTTGATGTAGAACGCGATCGATTCTAAACCATTTCATTGTTACGATTCCGATTAATTTAATCATCAATCAAATCAGCCTATCATAGTCCAGTGCTGAACACTCTTGTAAACTGGGATCTACAGCAATGACGAAGACAGAAGATATCTTCTGATTAATTTCGATTCGGGTTTCAAATACCAAGACTTTCTTCTCCTGGGACTTCACCTAAATCGAGCTCGGTGTAACTTTTGTGGTCTTGGTTATTGCTGTAGATGCTGGTTTAAATACGTTTGTCATAAATCTTTTCTTACAATTCTCCAATGTCTTTGTATCTGAATCATCCTACCATTTCCTTTGATTAAATTTAAAAGGTTTATAAAAAAGCTTTTTGAAAAAGGCTATTATTCTTTTAAAGTCTGTTTACAGGACAGAGACGCCTGGAAATGATCTGCTGTCTGCGTGAAATAATATTAATTTGTAAATAGACCATCAAAAACGCTTTCCGGCTTTCTTGTCGATTCTTCTCAGGTGGGCTGCATTCCGAACTGGTAGTCTTATTAGTAATATAAAACATGTTGTAAGCGCCGTTAAAATGGTCAAAATAAAGACTTTCTTTTATATTTTTATCATTATCGCAATACTGACTCAAACAGATTTCACACCGATTGTCGTAAAATAAAACGCTCACACTGCTAGTATATTATACCTAGTGCCTAACCCAATTTAGTTAAATGCGAAACTTTTCCACATCCAAATGACCGTTGTCTTAAGTGATTAAATTGAATCAATCACTCTACCGCATAGGCAAGGTTTCGTCATTCGAGAGATAACAATTTGACCCACCCACTATCCCACTTGACACGACACATCTTCTTTAAATGTGGTGGCTTCTTTAAATGTCGTTACACTGAAAGCGTTACGTTATCCTTGACCGTTGTGAGTTAGGATTGACGAACCGAGGGTGTGTGTGGGTGCTCCCCTTCTTTATCTTCGTTCTACGATGGATTTCCGCCATGTAACGCCCGATTCCATTAGTTATCTCAACTACATTATTTATGTTACAGATACAATATGCTGTTTAAATATATCATACACTAGTTGACGCCCGGGGCTCCACACGCGTGGTGAAATTTTCGCGTCCCCGCTTCCCACAGAAACTTCTTCCCGGGATAAAAAGAAGCCTACGTGTTATTCTAATGTGTAAGCTATATTATTGTAAAGTTTCATCATAATCCATTCTGTAGATTTTGCGTGAAAAAGTAACAAACATTAATTATTACAAACTTTCGCGTTTATAATATTAGTAGGATGTTGCGGATCGTATTGCTTCGGCTAATATTAGATTAAAGTAGAAATATATATAAAGATAAACTTCAATCACGCCTCATCCCCATAATATACGCCTACTATAAATTTACAATATGCTGTTTTAATGTATCATATACAATGTATTAAGAAAACCCTATCCAACCCGAGGCACTTCAATAACATAATAAAAAAAAAACCAAATTATTTATAAGTATAAAAATTTATAATTTTTTTAAATGCGTGTTTTTAATATCAGAATTAGTCCAATTTCCTTAAAATATAGCAAATTTTCAAATGTAAACATGTTATAGACAAGAAAATTTTTAAAGTGATCGTAGTCTCATTGCATTGCCCAGTGTCTCTGATTAATGCGATACGGATCATAATCTACGGTTGGTTTTTAGATGGGTGACCGTTAGTGACATTTTCATTTCACGAGCGTTTCAGTGCCGATTTTCCCTATTGCCAGTATATGGCAGTCATTAAGACAAGTTGAAGACTTTACAGGAACAGGGACCAATTTGTCCCTCTCAAGTAACCACGTTAATCTAGACATTGGACATTCATTAATGAGGCCTCTGCTTATACAGTTATAGATACTTCCGAGGACCAGACGACCAAGAAGGTCATTAGTCTGTTTCTCTAGACCTCGGTGGCTAAGTGGGAGTATACGCGACTGCCGCTCTGTGGTCGCGGATCCGATTCCCGGGCCGGAAAAAATATTTGTGTGGAGCACAAATGTTTGTTTCGAAGTTTGGATGTTTATTTATTTATTTATCATGTCTTATCCCCGAAGGGGTGGCAGAGGCCTACATATTGTATACCCACTTTTCACCATGTGTATTCCTGTCACACGTAATAGGTAGTGAGCCCATTGCCGTGTTAAAATAGACAGACGCAGGTTGTGGCTACCTGCTGTTGAAATTTTTCAAGCCGCCCCATTATGCCTTTAACTTGACTTATCGGCTGTCATGTTACTGGCAACCGGGACGTGGGAACAAAGTGGGCACCCATCCGAGAACCAGCAATAGTGAAAGTTGCGTAACTCAGTGATCGTTTACAGAACACGAGCGCTTCAAGTTTGGATGTTTCCTATGTATAATATGTTACATTAAGTTAGCTATGTATAATATGTTCGATTTTTCTCATGTATTAAGAAATATATAAGTATAATTTAAAAAAGCAATTAGTATGCTAACTTTTTCTAAATTTAAATTTTAAAGTGGAAAAATGTTACGTCTTAAGACGTAAAGAACGTTGAACCAGAAGACGCTGGTTCGAGTCCAGCTCGTGACTGAAAAAATTTTCCACTTTAAAATTTAAATATATAAGTATGTTTGTCAGGGTAGGCTGAGACTTACATATGAAGAGCACGTGAGCAGATTGCTCAAAAACGGAAAAGTCAAAAGTACTCTGATACACAGACGCATGTATGAAGCGATTGATGAATCTGCAAGAAGCGAAAGCAGTACGCGTAGATCGCGAAGACTGGCGATCTGTTCTCTCCGACTACTCCGTCAGGGATATAGCGTGAAGATAGTTAGTTAGTTTATCTTTATCCGTTGTCTAGATCCTACACTTCGAGCGTATAGTTTGAGCTAGATAACACTGTGTAAAAAGTGTCCCACAATACTTATTTATTTCTACTTGAATCATTCACACACGGGCACGGATCCAATTCTACTATGATACAATATATATCACTTACACTATCGAATAAAGTATATGAAGCTATTTTTCTCCAAGAAATGGACCCACAAGAAAATCTCACACATTTTTTTAATGGTTTAAAAATTGTATATTTAAAAAGAAACCTGGGTTGCGTATTGATACTGACTGACAAAAAAATTTAAAGTTTTGTCTATCGACTGTTTGTTTGAAAGAGGAGTGTGGAAGTTAGGGTCTTCGCTTGAATGCAAGTAAAACTAAGGTTCTAGTATTTGAATCAGATGACGTAAGAACTAAGTGCGAGATTTGGGTAAACCAGGAGCGTATAGAGTAAGTGAATGAAATTGTGTAATTAGGGAGTATGTTTACCGCGGATGAAAGATGGGATTCGGATGTAGAACGGCGAGTAGCTGCCGGAAACAAACAAATGCAGTCAGCCTGTCTACATGGCCGGTGCAACCTGGTCGAAACGTCAGGCAACAAAAGGTATGTGAAATAACAGCATTTAGCCCCCTTAGTAACAAATAAAGAAGCGCTCGTGGCCCCGCCGACACAGTGTTATGTAAAAGATCACTGCGTTAAGCAACATTTGCTATAGGTGGTCCTTAGATGGGTGACCACTTGTGGAATTTACATTTGCGAGCGTTTCCGTGCTTCAAAAGGCACGCTAAGCGGTTGGTCCCGGTTGCCAGTAAAATGGCAGTCGTTAAGCCTAGTTGAAGGCCTTATGGGCTTGAAAAATTTCAACACCAGGTTGTCACATCCTGGGCCTGTCCATTTCAACACGGCGATGGGCTCACCACTTGTTACGTGGGACAAAAATGCATACGGTGACATGTGGGCGTTTAATATGCCTCTGCCTACCCCTTCGGGGATAAAGGCGTGACAATATGTATGTATGTACGTACCTAGTAACAAATATATTCTCACACATGTCTTAGATAATGGTAACATAATGACTTCCTACATGGGTGGTGTATATAGTGCCTATCTTACTTGTAGTTGGTAAACATTACTGTCAAGGTAATTGGATCATCTAATAGATAACCCAAGAGATACGAGAAACTCGACGAAGGCCACTGAATCTATACTAACATTATAGAGCTGAAGAGTTTGTTTGGTTGAACGCGCTAATCTAAGGAAGTACTAGTCGGATTTGAAAAATTCTTTTTGTGTTAGATAGCCCATTTATTGAGGAAGGCTATAGGCTATATATCATCACGCTACTACCCCGGAGAGCGGAGCAATAGTCATAAATGTAGACAAATCGGGCAATTTTTTATGCATTATTGTAGATTTTTTATGCGACGGGATTAAATAAGTGCGACGGGAGTTTGAACTACGAGTATGACACGGGCGAAGCCGGGGGGGGGGGTCATCTATTAATGAATAAAATTACTTCTTTGCTGTTATAAAATGGTTTGAAAATAGTATATTTAAAAAGAAACCTGGCTTGTGTTGATACTGACAAAAATTTTAAAGTTTTGTCTATGGACTGTTTGTTCGTATTAAAGAAAAACTGTAGGACTGATTTTAGTCCGGTTTTGTTTATTAGAAAGCGCTTTTACAGACTTAACAAACTGCCACGTTGAATTGCAATTTGTTGAGTAAATTATTAGAATGTTATATATATGACTATATCCGAAGACTGGACATTATTTTTACTCTTTGCTACCCCGTCAGGGATACAGCGAGAAGTTAGTTAGTTAGTTTTTAGACATTATTTTGTACAAACTACTACGCGCGCAATGTCTGTTACACATATTTTTTACATATGTACCTACTAGTTGACGCCCGCGGCTTCGCCCGCGTAGAGAAGTTTTCCCGTTCCCGTTTCCCACAGGAACCTTTTTCCCGGGATAAATAGAAGCCTATGTGTTATTCTGATGTATAAGCTCCATTATTGTAGTTTCATTAAAGTCTATTCCGTAGTTTATACGTGTAAGAGTAACAAACATCCACACAAACTTTTACATTTATAATATTACTAGTTGACGCCCGCGACTTCGCCCGCGTAGAGAAGTTTTCCCGTTCCCGGTTCCCACAGGAACTTGTTCCCGGGATATAAAGAAGTAGGCCATGTGTTATTCTGATGTAATAAGCTATATTATTGTAAAGTTTCATTAAACTCTGTTCAGCAGTTTTTACTTGAAAGAGTAACAAACATCCACACAAACTTTCGCATTTATAATATTACTAGTAGACGCCCGCGGTTTCGCCCGTGTAGAGAAGTTTTTCCGTTCTCGTTTCCCACAGGAACTTGTAGCCTATGTCCGTCTCCTGGCTCTAAGCTAGCTTCCCACCAATTTTCAGTCAAATCGGTACAGCCGTTGTTGAGTTATAAATAGTGTAACTAACACGACTTTCTTTTATATATCTATATATATTTCGTATTTATAAGATACTAGCTGACCTGCCCGGCTTCGTCCAGGACATACTTCCAACCCCGTGGCACCCATTTACTCCCTTTGCTTATTACTTTTATAAAAATGTATGAGAGTTTCCTCGATTTGTTGATATTTATGATTACTGCTCCGCTCTCCTGTGTAATAGCGTGATGATATACAGCTAAGAACCTTCCTCTATAAATGGGCTATCCAATACAAAAAGAATTTTTCAAATCGGTCCAGTCGTTCACGCGTGATGTCGTGACAACGGAAAACGGGTTTCATTTTTATATATTTTTATAGATTAACGGAAGGAGACGCAGGACCGTGTGTTGTGGCTGAATTGGGAGTAGCCTATATCCAGCAGTGGACTGACTAACTCTAATTAACTGAAAGTAACTACCTCTAATTTTTCTCTATTAATCGCGTATTATTGTCGACTATTTGACTGCCTCGGTAGCGCAGTGTAAGTGTAAGCTACTGCCGCCGCATAAGGTACCGGATTCGATTCCCGGGTCAGAAAAAATATGTTATCCACAAATGTTGGTTTCGGAATTTGGGTGTTTCCTATGTATAATAATAAAGTATACGTATATTTAAAAAATATAAGTATGTTTATCAGTTGTATAGATCCCATAGTACAAGCTTTATAGCTTAGTTTGAGCTGGATGACGCTGTGTAAAGAGAAACTCTCAAACAGACTTCATACTGATGGTCATAAAATTGAAATAACACTAAATATATCATTTGGCACTGGCTTATGCAAACTTACATAAAAAACCTCCAAAAAAATTCCTTCGGAAGACAGTTAAAAATAATATATAACAATATATTGTTGTTGTTGTTAGGACAACTCACGCATCGCCACCTGATTCCAAACTAAGCAGAGCTTGTATTATGGTAACCAGATACTGATAAAAATACTTATATATTTCTAAATATATACATACATATTATAGATAATTAACACCCAGACAGAATAAACCATCGTACTCATCACACAAAGTCTTATCCTGGGTGGGAATCGAACCCACGACCTCTGAGCAGTCGGATGCACTCCCACCGCTCCACAGAGGCAGTCAAACAATACAATAGTAAATATATCTGCAAGAAGCGAAAGAAGTATGCATGAATCGTGAAGCCTGGCGATCTGTCCTCTCTGACTACCCCCTCAGGGATACAGCGTGAAGATAGTTCATTAGTTAAATATATTGTATAGAAGTATGCATGGATCGTGAAACCTGGTTTTCTGTCCTCTCTGTCTACCCCGTCAGGTATACAGCGTGAAGATAGTTAGTTAGTCAGTTAGTTAAATATATTGTGTAAATTAATTATGAACGTTATGTAAAATTAAATCATTTTGTTATACAATGAGTACCCAGTAGAGTGATAAATTTCACTTATGCGCTTCTGTATGTGAGAACAATGTTAGCGCCTGTGTTACAAGCGACAAGCGATAAAGACTCTACACAAACGGGATAGAAATATATTGCGTATCAATTGCTAACTTGAATTAATGATCTATTTATTCGACCCGAACCTAGAAATAGATTTCCAATATTGAACTAAAAGACAATTTGTCAGCCTAAACTGTGCGTGCCCGAATTGCTTTAGTTTATTCTACCAATATCTGAAACGCGTAAGTTTGTAAGAATGTATGGATGCAGGCTTGTTACTCTTTCACGCAAAAACGAGTGATTAGATTTTGACGAAACTTTACAATAGTATAGCTTACACATCTGAATAACACATAGGCTACTTTCTACACCGGGAACAAGTTCCTGTACGAAACGGAAAATTATCACCACGCGAACGGAACTGCGGGCGTCAACTTAACGATTACAAACTCTGCTTGCAGTCGAAGTTACAAAAACTGTAGGACAGCTACACGCTGGGTGCAAGAAACCTACGTGTACGTGGTTGGTTAAGAAAAAAATATTTAACTGGAATTTTTAACCTTATTTTACCTGCCTGACCTTGTGACTGCTGCAATTTGAAAGATTAAGATTAAATACTGTTATTTCATTTGCACTCGTAGCCTCGCTGCTTTGAACATTTTTACCACTATTTCTATTTACAAGGCTCTAAGCTAGCTTCCCACCAATTTTCAGTCAAATCGGTACAGCCGTTGTTGAGTTATAAATAGTGTAACTAACACGACTTTCTTTTATATATCTATATATATTTCGTATTTATAAGATACTAGCTGACCTGCCCGGCTTCGTCCAGGACATACTTCCAACCCCGTGGCACCCATTTACTCCCTTTGCTTATTACTTTTATAAAAATGTATGAGAGTTTCCTCGATTTGTTGATATTTATGATTACTGCTCCGCTCTCCTGTGTAATAGCGTGATGATATACAGCTAAGAACCTTCCTCTATAAATGGGCTATCCAATACAAAAAGAATTTTTCAAATCGGTCCAGTCGTTCACGCGTGATGTCGTGACAACGGAAAACGGGTTTCATTTTTATATATTTTTATAGATTAACGGAAGGAGACGCAGGACCGTGTGTTGTGGCTGAATTGGGAGTAGCCTATATCCAGCAGTGGACTGACTAACTCTAATTAACTGAAAGTAACTACCTCTAATTTTTCTCTATTAATCGCGTATTATTGTCGACTATTTGACTGCCTCGGTAGCGCAGTGTAAGTGTAAGCTACTGCCGCCGCATAAGGTACCGGATTCGATTCCCGGGTCGGAAAAAATATGTTATCCACAAATGTTGGTTTCGGAATTTGGGTGTTTCCTATGTATAATAATAAAGTATACGTATATTTAAAAAATATAAGTATGTTTATCAGTTGTATAGATCCCATAGTACAAGCTTTATAGCTTAGTTTGAGCTGGATGACGCTGTGTAAAGAGAAACTCTCAAACAGACTTCATACTGATGGTCATAAAATTGAAATAACACTAAATATATCATTTGGCACTGGCTTATGCAAACTTACATAAAAAACCTCCAAAAAAATTCCTTCGGAAGACAGTTAAAAATAATATATAACAATATATTGTTGTTGTTGTTAGGACAACTCACGCATCGCCACCTGATTCCAAACTAAGCAGAGCTTGTATTATGGTAACCAGATACTGATAAAAATACTTATATATTTCTAAATATATACATACATATTATAGATAATTAACACCCAGACAGAATAAACCATCGTACTCATCACACAAAGTCTTATCCTGGGTGGGAATCGAACCCACGACCTCTGAGCAGTCGGATGCACTCCCACCGCTCCACAGAGGCAGTCAAACAATACAATAGTAAATATATCTGCAAGAAGCGAAAGAAGTATGCATGAATCGTGAAGCCTGGCGATCTGTCCTCTCTGACTACCCCCTCAGGGATACAGCGTGAAGATAGTTCATTAGTTAAATATATTGTATAGAAGTATGCATGGATCGTGAAACCTGGTTTTCTGTCCTCTCTGTCTACCCCGTCAGGTATACAGCGTGAAGATAGTTAGTTAGTCAGTTAGTTAAATATATTGTGTAAATTAATTATGAACGTTATGTAAAATTAAATCATTTTGTTATACAATGAGTACCCAGTAGAGTGATAAATTTCACTTATGCGCTTCTGTATGTGAGAACAATGTTAGCGCCTGTGTTACAAGCGACAAGCGATAAAGACTCTACACAAACGGGATAGAAATATATTGCGTATCAATTGCTAACTTGAATTAATGATCTATTTATTCGACCCGAACCTAGAAATAGATTTCCAATATTGAACTAAAAGACAATTTGTCAGCCTAAACTGTGCGTGCCCGAATTGCTTTAGTTTATTCTACCAATATCTGAAACGCGTAAGTTTGTAAGAATGTATGGATGCAGGCTTGTTACTCTTTCACGCAAAAACGAGTGATTAGATTTTGACGAAACTTTACAATAGTATAGCTTACACATCTGAATAACACATAGGCTACTTTCTACACCGGGAACAAGTTCCTGTACGAAACGGAAAATTATCACCACGCGAACGGAACTGCGGGCGTCAACTTAACGATTACAAACTCTGCTTGCAGTCGAAGTTACAAAAACTGTAGGACAGCTACACGCTGGGTGCAAGAAACCTACGTGTACGTGGTTGGTTAAGAAAAAAATATTTAACTGGAATTTTTAACCTTATTTTACCTGCCTGACCTTGTGACTGCTGCAATTTGAAAGATTAAGATTAAATACTGTTATTTCATTTGCACTCGTAGCCTCGCTGCTTTGAACATTTTTACCACTATTTCTATTTACAAGGCTCTAAGCTAGCTTCCCACCAATTTTCAGTCAAATCGGTACAGCCGTTGTTGAGTTATAAATAGTGTAACTAACACGACTTTCTTTTATATATCTATATATATTTCGTATTTATAAGATACTAGCTGACCTGCCCGGCTTCGTCCAGGACATACTTCCAACCCCGTGGCACCCATTTACTCCCTTTGCTTATTACTTTTATAAAAATGTATGAGAGTTTCCTCGATTTGTTGATATTTATGATTACTGCTCCGCTCTCCTGTGTAATAGCGTGATGATATACAGCTAAGAACCTTCCTCTATAAATGGGCTATCCAATACAAAAAGAATTTTTCAAATCGGTCCAGTCGTTCACGCGTGATGTCGTGACAACGGAAAACGGGTTTCATTTTTATATATTTTTATAGATTAACGGAAGGAGACGCAGGACCGTGTGTTGTGGCTGAATTGGGAGTAGCCTATATCCAGCAGTGGACTGACTAACTCTAATTAACTGAAAGTAACTACCTCTAATTTTTCTCTATTAATCGCGTATTATTGTCGACTATTTGACTGCCTCGGTAGCGCAGTGTAAGTGTAAGCTACTGCCGCCGCATAAGGTACCGGATTCGATTCCCGGGTCGGAAAAAATATGTTATCCACAAATGTTGGTTTCGGAATTTGGGTGTTTCCTATGTATAATAATAAAGTATACGTATATTTAAAAAATATAAGTATGTTTATCAGTTGTATAGATCCCATAGTACAAGCTTTATAGCTTAGTTTGAGCTGGATGACGCTGTGTAAAGAGAAACTCTCAAACAGACTTCATACTGATGGTCATAAAATTGAAATAACACTAAATATATCATTTGGCACTGGCTTATGCAAACTTACATAAAAAACCTCCAAAAAAATTCCTTCGGAAGACAGTTAAAAATAATATATAACAATATATTGTTGTTGTTGTTAGGACAACTCACGCATCGCCACCTGATTCCAAACTAAGCAGAGCTTGTATTATGGTAACCAGATACTGATAAAAATACTTATATATTTCTAAATATATACATACATATTATAGATAATTAACACCCAGACAGAATAAACCATCGTACTCATCACACAAAGTCTTATCCTGGGTGGGAATCGAACCCACGACCTCTGAGCAGTCGGATGCACTCCCACCGCTCCACAGAGGCAGTCAAACAATACAATAGTAAATATATCTGCAAGAAGCGAAAGAAGTATGCATGAATCGTGAAGCCTGGCGATCTGTCCTCTCTGACTACCCCCTCAGGGATACAGCGTGAAGATAGTTCATTAGTTAAATATATTGTATAGAAGTATGCATGGATCGTGAAACCTGGTTTTCTGTCCTCTCTGTCTACCCCGTCAGGTATACAGCGTGAAGATAGTTAGTTAGTCAGTTAGTTAAATATATTGTGTAAATTAATTATGAACGTTATGTAAAATTAAATCATTTTGTTATACAATGAGTACGCAGTAGAGTGATAAATTTCACTTATGTGCTTCTGTATGTGAGAACAATGTTAGCGCCTGTGTTACAAGCGACAAGCGATAAAGACTCTACACAAACGGGATAGAAATATATTGCGTATCAATTGCTAACTTGAATTAATTATCTATTTATTCGACCCGAACCTAGAAATAGATTTCCTATACTGAAATAAAAGACAATTTGTCAGCCTAAACTGTGCGTGCCCGAATTGCTTTAGTTTATTCTACCAATATCTGAAACGCGTAAGTTTGTAAGAATTTATGGATGCAGGCTTGTTACTCTTTCACGCAAAAACGAGTGATTAGATTTTGACGAAACTTTACATTAATATAGCTTACACATCTGAATAACACATAGGTTACTTTCTACACCGGGTACAAGTTCCTGTACGAAACGGAAAATTATCACCACGCGAACGGAACTGCGGGCGTCAACTTAACGATTACAAACTCTGCTTGCAGTCGAAGTTACAAAAAATGTAGGACAGCTACACGCTGGGTGCAAGAAACCTACGTGTACGTGGTTGGTTAAGAAAAAAATATTTAACTGGAATTTTTAACCTTATTTTACCTGCCTGACCTTGTGACTGCTGCAATTTGAAAGATTAAGATTAAATACTGTTATTTCATTTGCACTCGTAGCCTCGCTGCTTTGAACATTTTTACCACTATTTCTATTTACAAGGCTCTAAGCTAGCTTCCCACCAATTTTCAGTCAAATCGGTACAGCCGTTGTTGAGTTATAAATAGTGTAACTAACACGACTTTCTTTTATATATCTATATATATTTCGTATTTATAAGATACTAGCTGACCTGCCCGGCTTCGTCCAGGACATACTTCCAACCCCGTGGCACCCATTTACTCCCTTTGCTTATTACTTTTATAAAAATGTATGAGAGTTTCCTCGATTTGTTGATATTTATGATTACTGCTCCGCTCTCCTGTGTAATAGCGTGATGATATACAGCTAAGAACCTTCCTCTATAAATGGGCTATCCAATACAAAAAGAATTTTTCAAATCGGTCCAGTCGTTCACGCGTGATGTCGTGACAACGGAAAACGGGTTTCATTTTTATATATTTTTATAGATTAACGGAAGGAGACGCAGGACCGTGTGTTGTGGCTGAATTGGGAGTAGCCTATATCCAGCAGTGGACTGACTAACTCTAATTAACTGAAAGTAACTACCTCTAATTTTTCTCTATTAATCGCGTATTATTGTCGACTATTTGACTGCCTCGGTAGCGCAGTGTAAGTGTAAGCTACTGCCGCCGCATAAGGTACCGGATTCGATTCCCGGGTCGGAAAAAATATGTTATCCACAAATGTTGGTTTCGGAATTTGGGTGTTTCCTATGTATAATAATAAAGTATACGTATATTTAAAAAATATAAGTATGTTTATCAGTTGTATAGATCCCATAGTACAAGCTTTATAGCTTAGTTTGAGCTGGATGACGCTGTGTAAAGAGAAACTCTCAAACAGACTTCATACTGATGGTCATAAAATTGAAATAACACTAAATATATCATTTGGCACTGGCTTATGCAAACTTACATAAAAAACCTCCAAAAAAATTCCTTCGGAAGACAGTTAAAAATAATATATAACAATATATTGTTGTTGTTGTTAGGACAACTCACGCATCGCCACCTGATTCCAAACTAAGCAGAGCTTGTATTATGGTAACCAGATACTGATAAAAATACTTATATATTTCTAAATATATACATACATATTATAGATAATTAACACCCAGACAGAATAAACCATCGTACTCATCACACAAAGTCTTATCCTGGGTGGGAATCGAACCCACGACCTCTGAGCAGTCGGATGCACTCCCACCGCTCCACAGAGGCAGTCAAACAATACAATAGTAAATATATCTGCAAGAAGCGAAAGAAGTATGCATGAATCGTGAAGCCTGGCGATCTGTCCTCTCTGACTACCCCCTCAGGGATACAGCGTGAAGATAGTTCATTAGTTAAATATATTGTATAGAAGTATGCATGGATCGTGAAACCTGGTTTTCTGTCCTCTCTGTCTACCCCGTCAGGTATACAGCGTGAAGATAGTTAGTTAGTCAGTTAGTTAAATATATTGTGTAAATTAATTATGAACGTTATGTAAAATTAAATCATTTTGTTATACAATGAGTACCCAGTAGAGTGATAAATTTCACTTATGCGCTTCTGTATGTGAGAACAATGTTAGCGCCTGTGTTACAAGCGACAAGCGATAAAGACTCTACACAAACGGGATAGAAATATATTGCGTATCAATTGCTAACTTGAATTAATGATCTATTTATTCGACCCGAACCTAGAAATAGATTTCCAATATTGAACTAAAAGACAATTTGTCAGCCTAAACTGTGCGTGCCCGAATTGCTTTAGTTTATTCTACCAATATCTGAAACGCGTAAGTTTGTAAGAATGTATGGATGCAGGCTTGTTACTCTTTCACGCAAAAACGAGTGATTAGATTTTGACGAAACTTTACAATAGTATAGCTTACACATCTGAATAACACATAGGCTACTTTCTACACCGGGAACAAGTTCCTGTACGAAACGGAAAATTATCACCACGCGAACGGAACTGCGGGCGTCAACTTAACGATTACAAACTCTGCTTGCAGTCGAAGTTACAAAAACTGTAGGACAGCTACACGCTGGGTGCAAGAAACCTACGTGTACGTGGTTGGTTAAGAAAAAAATATTTAACTGGAATTTTTAACCTTATTTTACCTGCCTGACCTTGTGACTGCTGCAATTTGAAAGATTAAGATTAAATACTGTTATTTCATTTGCACTCGTAGCCTCGCTGCTTTGAACATTTTTACCACTATTTCTATTTACAAGCGTTTCCGTACTTCAAAGTCACGTTTAACCGTTAATCCCTGCTGCCAAGAACATGTTAAACGTTAACACAAGATGAACGCATGGGAGGCTTGAAAGTTTTCACCAGCAGGTAGTCATATCCTATCTGGTTTCAACACGGCAATATGCTCACTAAGTATAATTTTGGACGAATAATATACCTTTCAATCAAGCCTTTATCCCCGAAGGAGCGGCAGAGGCATATGCTCACATTTCACTGTAAGAATTGTCTTTCCCAAAAAACAGGTAGTGAGCTATAGCTGTATTGAGTTGGACAGGGGCAGGCTGTGGCAAACTGCTGGTAAAGGTTTCAGTCCTTCAACTTGGCTTAATTACTGTCATGTTATTGACAACGACGTGTTACATTCTGCCTAACGCTTTAGGATAAAAAAGCGCGGCTATATGTATTTCATTTGCCAACATCGCTATCGCTTATACATAATGGCAAGCCCTCTACACGTGGAGTAGTTAGATGGCCACAGAACGTGCGCGTGCGCCGCTTACTTAATTGTGCGGCCCTGTTTGTTTATTTTATAGTAGGTACATGAATGGTTGATTGTAAATTTGAATTTTGTAAACAATAGTTATGTATATGCATTGGGTTAACCGAAGATAGAAGATTACATTATACCTATTATGATACCTATATTTATTATGATAATGGAAAGTCATGAAATAATAATCACTTTGGTGTCAGTCTCACCCGAATAATAGTTTTTAAGATATCTGCTGATAAAATATGAATGTTCTAGTGTGTATATGACCATCTTATAATTTAGCGGCTAAGACTGTTCGAGGTTGAACAAATTTCCTTTCCAGCTCCCTTATTCACAACCAACCTTAATGTTTCCGATGGAAATTCAACAAGACACCGGAAAATAAATACACGATGACAGATTCGAATACGTGAATCAAAGATCCTGTGAGATCTATGAATAATGTTAGGATCTGTGAATCACGTTTTCGAATCTAATTGACGTTCGGATGAGTTCATCGGAAACTTTACGATTGATTGTGAATACTCCCATTCTCTGACTCCAGATGTCATGATGAACCATGTAGTTTTGGGTCAGTTCGACTCCAAAGTAACCACCTGACCCGATAGTTGTGTATAATGTGCGTAGGGATAGACAGAGGAATACTAAAGGTCTTCATTTTACTTTAGTTTGTCCAGTACCGCTGTACCGCTCACTGCACTCAAATTGTATACAGTGAGCGGTACAGCGGTACTGGACAAACTATAGTTATGTTATAGGGACGTATCCCATGTAATAGCCTACATGCCGTATTAAAAATGGACAGGGGCATATTTTTAGCTACCTACTGTTGAAAATTATTAAGCAATTAGTTTTAAGTTAGCTTCTCTAGTGATCTCTGATATGTTTAATACCTCATGTTAATGTTTACGAAACAATTATCTTAATGTATTTACCGGCCTTGAGTTGCACGTGTCCTATGTGCATTCGTTGATTGTGATCACACGTGTCGTCGTACCGTACTATCCTATTGCGTCAAACAAGGTGCAGTCTAACGCTAAAAGAACGCGCTTAAAAAATTATGCAGCTTATTTTAGTTTTGTTTTTTTTGTAGCGTTTTAAGTGAATATGATAAAGTTAAAATGATGTTACTAAAAGGCAGAGGCATATTATATGCCCACTTTACACCGTGTGGATTCCTGTCCCACGTAATGGGTGGTGAGCCCCTTGCCGTGTTGAAATAGACAGACGCAGGTTGTGGCTACCTGCTGTTGAATTTTTTTAAGCCGCCAATAAGGCCTTCAACCAGGCTTAACGACTGAAATATATGGTACCACATATTATAAATGAATTACCATTATTGGTCAGAGATTCTTTTACAAATGAGAATATTTAAAATAAATTACAATGTTATTATTTACAAAATTATAACACAGGCAAAAAATTTTGAACACCTGTATATACCTATGTAATTTGTAAGACATCGAATAGCAATGCCGTACGGCATACTCGCTTACTATGGCAAGGTAGTGGGTAGTAGTAGTATTGTATACTTTTTTATTAACAATGTACCCACTTAGGTAACTTAACTTAACTATCTTCACGCTGTATCCCTGACGGGGAAGTCAGAGAGGACAGATCGCCAGGCATCGCGATCCTTGCATACTTCTTTCGCTTCCTGTAGATTCATTAATCGCTTCATACATGCACGTCTGGGTATCCGAGTACTTTTACCACTTAGGTATGGGTTAATAATGTTAGGTATAAGTAAAAATTGTTTAGTTTAGTTCTATTGTAAAAAAAAATATATTTGTGATGTATGTTGCACCGAGATTGATGCACGGTTAAACTCGAATGAGTTTATGTTAGCATCATTGTAATGTTATATGCATGTTGATCTTTGCTGTAATAAATAAAAATAAAAAAATAAAAAACCAAAAGTGACTATTTTTTTCTATTGGCTTGAGAAAATACTTTTTATTTATTTATTTATTTATTTCGTACAGGTACGCTTACAGACTACTGCCATAACATGAATAAAAACATATGAGACATGTACATGTTAAGTCTAGACAGTGATCCATATTTTTTTTAATAATTATTTAATGGCCTGGTTTCTAAGACCTTTTAGCCAAATCTTATTTTTTATATCATATTTCTTCAATCTTATCTTCTAATTAGTTCTGTCCAGTCGATGTCGTGTCCTCAGGCTACGTCCTGGTCCTTGCCCTCAGTATAATGGTGATTCTTATACTAAGGTTGTCAGTGGACGTTTCGCGGCAAGAGAGAAAATAGCATTTCACTACATATATATCATTGTCTTTCACTATAGCACGTTAACACAACTTTTATGTCCAAAAAACCACCACTCCCGCACATAAAACAAGATAAATGCACTAGTTTTAGAAAATAATATAAAGCAAACGTCCGCACTTGTCACTCTTCCCGCCAAAAATCCGACAGTGATCCAATTATAGAATACACATCATGGGATGTTCACTTGCCACGGGTTATTAGTACACATACACTCATATATATTAACAGCGATGAACTAAGTAACAAAGTAAACGTATAAAGAAAAAATAATAAAATAAAGAAAAATGTAAGAGTAAACTAAAAAACTATAAATTTATAAATTTAGATATATAACGAAAAAAAAAAAATTTAACAACGGACATTTTTGTTGTTAGACCGTATGATATAAAGCAAGAGCCACAGAGCATGCAATGCTGCTTGATGCCTCTCGCTCGCGCCTCATAGCGTTCCTAATGTCCATTGGCTAAGGTGACCACATCAGGTGGGCCGTATGCTTGTCTGCCATCTCACTGGTATAAAAAAAACCGATTGCTAATTTTCGTAAGCCTACTCAAACAGTTAAGTACATATTTGGTGGCTTTGGCTCAAAGATAAAAGTGGTTTGCCAAAGTAAGTAGTTTTAGCGCCACAGTGACAGATCATAGATATCGCTCTATAGCACACTGATTCGAGTTAAGGCATCAGAATATGATATTTTATCATAACAAAAAACTAATTAGTTGCATAATTCACTCTTAGATCACCCATCTCTTTTAAAAAAAAAACTTGGCAACCCAATGTTCGCGATGACAACGATGATGATGAGAGTGCTCGAATCATACGAAAAAAAAAATTATAAGGCATGGCCGTCTGACATGTTATTTTGAAGAAAAGCAGGTTCTAACAATGTTTTTTGACTACCCAGTCAGGGACACAGCGTGAAGATAGTTCAGTTATCAATTTTATGAAGGTATTTCTTGGAACATAGCAGCAACTCAGTAGCTGGAGGCGTCGTCACTCTCACACAGACAGCGTCATCTCTTAAGACGGCCATCGTCACGTCCGTGTCACGTCTTATGTATATGTTTTGAAAATCGCTTCGTCTGTGCCCTCTCTGTACACTGTTTTCGTGTTATGTTTTCTTTATCTGTCCAACACCAGCATCAGCAACAGTATCGGTACTTCATTGTGTTTTTGCGGCTCTCTGCGTCCGGACGCAGCATTGGAATCGTGCGTTTTAGCGCATGGTCAGGGGGCCGAGACTGATATTTCAATCGTGTCGAAATAGAATCGAAGTCGTAAAAAGCAACCGGTATAATTTTGACAGTTTTTCGTAGTCTACTATTACAATCGTACTCTAATAGACTTCTATCCGTCGGCCGATAGAATTCTACTAACACGTACCGCGCCATGGCCACTAGTCAGTTGCATTTTTGACAGTCTACTAACATTTAAACAGCTAAAACAGTGATTCTGGTTCTATTCTACGGCTTGTCAATCGTAGACTCGGCCCCTTGATACGGACGTAGTATCGTGTCGTGCTTATAGCTATCAGTCAGTCTCCGCGACTGGTGATTTTAAGAATGCGGTGATGGACCGCTCGATTGCTGCATTTAGCTTCTGAAAAGCGACTTATTTACCGTTCGCCGATGCTAAAAGTACCTAGCCTGTAGTGTGCCTTATAGAGCAAGTATAGCGTAAATATTTAAAAAAAAGTGTGTGTGTATTTATGTACACGCGTTAGACGTTATACTTCGTTGGCGCAACAATAGAAACTTCAACGGATGGTCGCCAAAACCTGCGGTTGTCCATTTCAACACGGTAATCACCACCTGTTGCGTGGGACAAAAATGCATACGGTGAAATGTGGGCGTATAGTATGCCTCTGCCTACCCCTTCGGAGATAAAGGCATGATAATATGTAAGTATGTATTTATCCTACGTTTGTAGAAATAACTAAAATGTTGACTATAGCTAACTTCAGGATGTTTGAAAACTACTTTGAATGTAGTTTTAAGTTGCCATGGAAACACTTATCAGCTAACTTCAGGGTGTTGGTTTTTCGTGAGGGTCTACGAGCGCATCGTTAAATTTACTCTCATAGTTTTTCCCTAACGTGCCAGAACAAGTATAACTTCAAAGATTATCGACATACCTCAGTATGTCGATAATCATTACTATCTCGATTGTCAATAATTGTTAGCAAAGTTCAAATAGGGCAGAACTCATTCTGCCCTTTTTGAACTTTGCTAACAATATTTAGGCTAGCAGAGGTACAATGTCTTTAAAATAAACCAATGCATAACCAGATTTCAAGAACGTGATTACACATATTTTGTATCAGACACGTGCCTTTTGAAACTATTTAAAATGCGATTGAGTCATGTGTTTTCCTATTCTTCAGGAATGTTTTGTATTTGAATTTATTTATTCTGTCAAAATATGCACATTTTAAGCGTAAAAATATCTAAAAATAGTTGTGTATAAAAAAAGCTAAACTCTAAAATGGTTACTGTATGGGTTAAGAGATATTTATCCTTGAGGGATTTTACAGAGTCTATCATAATCATCTCTGCACAGGGTAGTCTTTCAGACACCTCACTATACCGACGACGCGGTAAATTTAACTTGTGGTTCAATAAGTCCGAGACTAAGTACTAATTTGGCAGGTTTGAATGAAAGTGTCAGCGTTAAGCTGGAAAAGGGCGTGCTCCGTTGGTTTGGACACGTCCAACGAATGAGTGAGGAACGATTGACGAAGAATATATATTGTTCAAAAGTAGAGGGTAGAAGGAGTCAGGGAAGGCCGAGACTTACATATGAAGACCACGTGAGCAGATTGCTCAAAAACGGAAAGGTCAAAAGTACTCGGATACCCAGACGTGCGTGTATGAAGCGATTGATGAATCTCGAAGAAGCGAAAGAAGTATGCATGGATCGCGAAGCCTTGCGATCTGTCCTCTCTGACTACCCCGTCAGGGATACAGCGTGAAGATAGTTAGTTACTAAGTACTAAAACAAGGTTTTTTTTATAAAATTATTTTTTATTCATCAACGTAGTCTCCTCCAAGAGCGATACAGTCCCTCCAACGCTTTTCTAACTTTTCTATCCCATGCGTGTAGAACGATTTGTCTTTGACTTAAAAATAAGCCTCCGTTGCTGTGATAACTTCACTATTTGAGTCAAATTTCTTACCCTGGAGCATTTTTTTGAGAACTGCAAACAGCCAGTAATCTCTGGGGAGGATGAGGAAGCAATTCAAAGCTCAATTCATTAATTTTCTAAAGCCATCGTGCTCACAGACTTGTGACAAGGCGCGTTGTCCTGGTGAAACATCACTTTCTTTTTGTTCATTTGAGGCCGCTTATCCGCACCACTCCGCTGACTGCCGATTGGATTCCGGAGTAAAATGGTGTATTTATGTTTCATACATTGTCACATACAGACGTAAAAAATCCTTTTTATTACGATTCATCAGCGCCAAACATCGCTCTGAATCATTGATACGTTGTTCCTTTTGATCAGTTGAAAGCTAACGCGGCACCCACTTGGAAAAAAGCTATTTCATGGCCAATTTTTTATGTAAAATAGTGAAAACACTACCAGCTGAAATCTTCACTATCTCGGCTATCTCGCGCACTTTTATCTTCCGACCTTCCATTACGATTTTGAGGACTTGATTAATATTTTGTTAAGTCACTGCTTCATTTGGACGACCTGAGCGTTCCCCATCATTTGTGTCCATGCGACCGCGTTTGAAGTCAGCATACCACCGACAAATGGTTGATTTAGAGGGAGCTGATCCCGCATAACATTTTATAAGCCATTGCTGTGCTTCAACGGTATTTTTTCCCATTAAAAAACAATGTTTTATCAACCCGCGAAACTCGTTTTTTCCCCATTGTATCGAAGCTACAAGCGTAGCGTCACTTAAATGTCTGCAAAATCCATATTTTAATGTTCCATTTTTAAAAAAAATGACACATATCTTTTATTGAAGGCCAGTACTTTTCAAAAATCAAAAGAGTTTTTAATATATACGTCATTTCCAAGTTAGTCTCGGGACTTATTGAACGATCTAGTAACTCAGTTGGTTTTTAAATCAAGATCTAAACCCCCTAGAGTCCTCGTTAAACTTGCGACACGTGTTGTTTCGAATTGTTATCATATTCAACGGCACATCACAGAGCTTGGTATTACAGAAAAATGCAGAAGGCACATATATACCATATATACCAATCTTACCAGGCAACGGCAAGTCAATCAGGTCAATTCAATACACGTTACAAGGATCTGCAATTTTTCGTCTTTCGTACAATGATGGTAGAATGCGGAACTTCTTACATCGAGCCACGTAATCAGGGGCCGAGTCTACTATTGACAAGCCGTTGAATAGAACCAGAATCGCTGTTTTTAGCTGTCAAAATGTTAGTAGACTATCAAAAATGCAACTGACTAGCGGCCACTGTTAGTAGAATTCTATCGGCCGATAGAAGTCTATTGGAGTACGATTGTAATTGGTAGACTACGAAAAATTTTCGAAATTGTACCGGTGGCTTTCTATTGAGCGACAATTTCGATTCTATTTCGACACGATTGAAATAGCAGACTCGGCCCCCTGGTAAGTATAAGAGCGATATTAAATGTATCTTAGAAATCTCTTCAGTATAGATTAAATTCGATTGATGTAAATATATCATAATTTGGATTCCATTTCATCGTTGTTACAGTTGTAACCCACAGAACAGAAAAGTATAACCTATGTGTATGGGCCTCTTCAACAAAAGACGAAGGCCATCAGTTCTCGAGACTCGTAAACGTACACAAACAAACGCTTTAAAATACCGTAATGAAGGTTATTGGCGCAGTGTCTGACGGTAAGCTTCTGTTGTTAGGTACTTGGATACAAGCCTGGCGCCTAATGGCCTTGACTTTTTGTATGTTTGTGAACACGAAGTCTACAGATTAGGTATGTTCATACACGTAAATAGGTCGAAGTAAGTTGCTCAAAAAGGTATGTTTTTTGTTGGTGTGAATAATAATAAACACCCTGATTTATTATTGTTAGTACAAAAACATTTAGTGTGCGTTGTTTATTAATTACTAACTAAACGGTTGATCAGTCAGCGGCAATCTATATTGAAAAATTTAATTGAAGTGTCTGTTTTTAATTCAAAATTGACAGTAAACTTATAAATCTCTGTGTCTTTTTGTTCGGACTAATCACTGGCTTTTGGGCCTGACTGACACTTGGGCCCTGTAGATTTTGTTGGGGCCTTACACCGTCTAACACATAAGACTGTTCTAAATTATTATACATACATACATAATATTGTCATGCCTTTATCCCCGAAGGGGTAGGCAGAGGCATACTATGCGCCCACATTTCACGGTATGCATTTTTGCCCCACGGAATAAGTGGTGAGCCCATTGCCTTGTTGAAATTGACAGGCGCAGGTTGTGGCGACCTACTGTTGAAATTTTTCAAGCCGCCATAAGGCCTTCAGCTGGTCTTAACGACTGCCATGTTAGTGGCTACCGGGACCAACGGCTTAACGTGCCTTTCGAAGCACGGAAATTATTATAACAAGTTAAAAACACTTAGGGGTAGCTCAATAGCACAATTAATGTTTTAAAATAAACAATGTAGTCCTAGGTGCGATAGCTGTCATCTTGATTATGATTTTTATCCAATACTAGCTGAGCTCCACGACTTCCCCCCCATAATTCGTACCCCGTGGCCCCCATTTCATCGTTTATTAATATTGCAATAATGTATGATAATTTTCTCGATTTGCTGACATTTAGGATTATTGTACCGCTTTCCTAGGTAGTGAAACTTGATGAAATATAGCCTATAGCCATTATCGATAAATAGGCAATCTAATACAAAAAAGACATTTTCAATTGAAAATTATGTTTTTATAGAATAAATAAAATAAAATAAAAATATCTTTATTTTGCATAGACCATTTTAACGGCGCTTACAAAATGTCATACACTATTTAAAATATTTAAAGCGACCACCGGTTCGGAACGCGGCCCACCTGAGAAGAACCGGCAAGAAACTTAGGAAGGCTTTTTTTTTGATGGCCTATTTACAATTTAATATTATTTCACTTTGCCAGCAGATCATTTCCAGGCGTCCCTGTCCTGCAAATAGTCTGTAACGGAGTAAAAACCTTTTTCACAAAGCTTGTTTTTAATAAACTTTTAAAATTTATTTAAAGGTAAATTTCTCAGGTCACAGGGAAGCTTGTTGTAAAAGCGTATACAGTTACCCTGGAAAGAATCGCCAATCTTATGTAGTCGACTGTGGTGGACTGAAAGATTATTTTTATTTCTAGTGTTTATATTATGTTTATCACAGAGTTTAGAAAACTGTGATAGATTTTTCTGGACATACATAAGATTGGCAAAAATGTATTGTCATGGTTAGACTATTTACTTCTTTGAATTTTTCTCGGAGAGAAACTCTGGGGCCCAAATTATAAATAGCGCGTACAGCCCGCTTTTGTAGAACAAAAATAATATTTAAATCTGCAGCACTCCCCCAAAGGAGAATACCGTAAGACATAATACTATGAAAATAGCTGAAGTAAACCATTCTAGCCGTATCCACATCTGTTAGAGTCCTGATCTTTTTTACAGCGTATGCAGCCGAACTTAATCTAGAGGCTGTCTTTTCTATGTGTGGGCCCCACTGCAAATTGGCATCAATAGTTATACCTAGGAACACAGTTGATTCTACAAACTCTAACAACATTACTAGTTGACGCCCGCGGCTCCGCACGCGTAGTGAAGATATCCCGTTCCCGTTTCCCAAAGAAACTTATTACCGGGATAAAAAAGTAAAAGTAGCTTAATGTGTTATTCTGATGTGTAAGCTATATTATTGTAATGTTTTATCATAATCCATTCAGTAGATTTTGCGTAAAACGGTAACAAACATCCATTCTTACAAAAATTCGGGTTTATTAAATAACTAGTTGACGCCCGCGGCTTCGCCCGCGTAGAGAAGTTTTCCCGTTACCGTTTCCCACAGGAACTTGTTCCCGGGATAAAAAGTGGCCTATTTGTATTCTGATGTACCTATAAGCTATATTATTGTAGAGTTTCATTAATATCTATTCAGTAGGTTTTACGTGAAAGAGTAACAAACATCCATCAAAACTTTCGCATTTATAATATTATTAGTTTAGGAACTTGTTCCTGGGATAAAAAGTAGCCTATGTGTTATTCTGATGTGTAAGCTATATTATTGTAAAATTTATTATAATCCATTCAGTAGATTTTGCGTAAAAGAGTAACAAACATCCATTCATACAAACTTTCGGGTTTATTAAATAATACTAGTAGGAAGTAGGTATGTTGTTCTGAAGGATAGCTGCCTTTTAATTATTGACGCTCATTGTATTTACGTCGTAAATTTCAAGACAGGCCGGCTCTTGTTTATTAGATTAATGAAAGGAAAATTAGGAGTCTATCATGTTACAATCTGTAATTAGATATTAATTGCGGATGTAATAATACCGTCCCTTTTCAAAAACTGGACCAAATTAAACAAGTAGGTAGGTACGATTTGTTCATCACAATATCTAGAACCAACATAAAAGATTTTCAAGGTCTCATAAATATAAAGCTATTACGTTTTATATACTTTGAAATATATTCGGCTACGTTTCAATCTCCTAGGGGCCGAGTCTACTATTGACAAGCCGTAAAATAGAACCATAATCGCTGTTTTTAGCTGTCAAAATGTTGGTAGACTATCAATTATGCAACTGACTAGCGGCCACTGGCGCGGCATGTGTTAGTAGAATTCTATCGGCCGACCGATACAAGTTCATTGGAGTACGATTGTAATAGTAGACTACGAAAAACTGTCAAAATTATACCGGTGACTTTCTATTGAGCGACGATTTCGATTCTATTTCGACACTATTGAAATAGCTGACTCAGCTCCCTAGTTGTTTGTAAAATTGGCGCTTAGTTCCCAACGAGTCATATCATCATTTGTTACACTGTGACTGTTTGGGAAATTATTATTAAAATTCCCATTCAGTCACACTATTTGAGAATAAAATAAAATAATTAAAAGAAGAATTTAAACGGGGCTTTAGCCTAGTCACAGTGTGACACAAGTGTTTAAAGTTAGGAACAAAAGAAAATAGTAGTTATTGGGCTGACCGTTGGATTGTCTATTTTTTAAGAACAGTGTATAAGATAAGCCGTTGGTCCAGGTTGCCAGTAACATGGCAGTCGTTAAGCCAGTTGAATGCCATATGGGCGGCTTGAAAAATTTCAACAGCAGGTCGCCACAACCTGCACCTGTTCATTTCAACACGGCAATGGGCTCACCACCTGTTACGTGGGATAAAAAGCATACAGTGAAACGTGGGCGTATAGTACGCCTCTGCCTACCCCTTCGGGGATAAGGGGTGAAAGTATGTTATGTTATGTACAAGATAATTGATTAAAATAGTTAGATCAAGATAACGGCGTGACAGATATATTTAATATTGTTCTCAACTACTTACGTTGCTGACCGTACCTATTAGTCACTTATCCTGTGGCAAAAAGCCAGTTGCCAATAATGGAAGTATTTCATAGGTCAGTAGCGGAAACTAGCGTGTGTAAATCTACTTTTAATACGAGTCTGGTGCGTCGTAAAAATTATAAAAGCCATTAAAATAAATGGCCAAAATTAACATCTAAATGGAAGAATATTAAACCGTAGGTAGGTACTGTTTATGCGAATTGGCATTCAATGTCAGTGTAATTAAATGTATGTATTTAAGAATATTTTATTGTTGGACAAAGCTTTGAAATGTGTAAACAAAATGTCAATTTTAAAGATGTTTATACTGTTGATTGAAAGCACTTAGTGTAATTTGCCACACATCTTGAATATAAACACTTGGACTATTTCACATTCTTACTTTTCCACCTCACCTTCCACCAAAAAGTAACCTACCTATGTGGAATAATTGGTGAAAAAGTAGTAGCTACAAGTGTTTTTATTCAAGAATTTTAAAGTTTGTAAGTAGGAGGTAGCGTAGGTACCATTTGTTTCTAAATTAGAATAACTATTCCGATATATTTAACAATTCCGAGTTAATTTGTATAGGTATACAAAATGGCGTGATACATACTGGCACGCCATTTTCCCTGAAGGACAGTGTATGCAGAAACATAACCGGTAACCTTTAACTAATTGTATCTATCCATCTATCTTCACGCTGTATCCCTGACAGCGTAGTCAGAGAGGACAAACAGACAGGGGAGGACAAGACAGGGGCCCCACTGAGATCAAAATTGATAATCGAAAGCACAGTCGTGCATCGCAGTTGCAGCAGCAATGGATAAGATTCCATAAAAAGCTTTGCAATGAAATTAGAATATAGTCAATTTTTTTTTATTGGAACTAATCCCACCCGCATTCCCATTACTGTGACTCCTGTGAACCAGGATCTACAGCAATTACCAAAACTCCAGAAAAGTTACACCCAGGTCCGAGGAGAAGTTAGCATGTACTGGAAACCGCAACGAAATTAACCAGAAAATAATTTGAGGAACAAGGACACGAAGGTACAGCCCTTCCCCTCCTGTGCAAAGCGGGAAACATGGAAAGCAACTAGGTGTATATCCTATAGAAATAGGGAAGCACCACGGTATAGTATATTATTAGAATATTGTCAATAAACAACACGTCCAACGTATAAATAAGGAACTATCGACGAAAAAAATTTTTATATTGTGCGAAAGTAGAGGGTAGAAGGAGTCAGGGTAGACCGAGACTTACATATGAAGACCACGTGAGCAGATTGCTCAAAAACGGACAAGATAAAAGTACTGGGATACCCAGACGTGCATATATGAAGCGATTAATGAATCTACAGGAAGCTAAAGATGTATGCTTGAATCGCGAAGCAAGTCGATCTTTCCTCCCTGACTACCCCGTCAGGGACACGGCGTGAAGATAGTTATAGTCAATAAACAAGTTTCAGACAACCATCAAGGCCAAATTGTGTAGCAAGGCGTAATAAAAATCTCGACTACATAACATCATAAATGATAAAAATGTATTGGATTAAGTCGCTCTAAGTCAACACACATAAAAATAGCGCTCCGGAGCGTAGAGAAACAATAGCATAGAAACATAAAAATATAAAAAACATATAGGATTTAAGGTACTCCGGTTACATTATCAAACAGGTCCCAAAATATATGCGGACAGAAATAGAAGGTTGAGTGACGTGGTGACCGGTTAAAGAGATATGGTCATAATCAATTTGCTGTAGCGCTCCGATTGCGAGCTGTCGTCAAGCGCACTATGAGTATCGAAAATTGTGGGTAGACTTGCCAACTGTACTTTATAATAAAAAAATGTACGTTATTTAAATGAATTGTACTCTCAACACGCAAGAATGCTGAAATGAAACAAAATATCATAAGTTTAAAACTGATCCCGTATAGGATCTTTGTACGTCGCGTCCGTCTATCTGTCAATCAAAACCGTTTACATCGGAAAGTATCGAGTTGAAATCAAAACAACTCAGACTTGATTTATTATTAGAAGAATTTTGTGTTTGCCTCCTTCATTTCTGGGTCCTTTAAGAAAAACATGAAAAGGCATATGTCTGGGGCGTCAAATTGAGAGCTATCGCTATCGGAGCCCTACGGGTAAAGATAGCGGCCCTCAATCACGGCTCGTCGTCTTTTCTTATAATAAGGCGCAAGACGCCATTTTAAGTTCGCAATATAAAAAAAAATTACAGTCCATTTCCCACCAACTTTCACCTCTATGATGTTAGTACCCCAACCGATCCCTAGTCACAAAATAATGCCATCAATAAGTGTGGGCTATAAAACCGCCAAGCAAAATCGCCTATGTCCTATCTTATAGACACTACAAATACTCTACAGGCTCATTTCTGTACATTCTACCAAAAAATATAAACAGGCGGGTTAGGTTTCATTACAATCAAGCGTGTCAGAGGGGTGTCATCCAATTCTCATAAAATAATACTAATTACTACAGATGAATGGTAGGCAAATGACATGTCGCGTATGCGATTTTCGCATACAGTTTAACGTAAACTTGATACGCGGTATTATTATTACTTACGTTTTCTGTATTAAGCGCGAGCGAGAGGGAGTGAGCTATTTCATAAAGATTACCACAAGAGAAAAAGACAGCGTTGTGGTAATTGGTTTCGATTGACAATCCCACTACTTTGTTATTCTCATTATTCCTGACACTTCCCAGAAACAAACAGCTGGCGACACGCGGCAAATATTTTTTTCATTGCCCGCACAATTATTTTGTTTTTCCTCATTATAGTGACGTACAATCTTGATCGGCGGCGGTTGTAACTGTTTTTATATTGGTAAACAACTTATTTTTTTGTTTTGTTTATAGACTATCACAGGTTTTTACATACATCGCTTTTTTAAAGTAATATTAGTTATTATTAGCTAGATTAATTTTATTCATTGTCGTAGAAATAAAAGCAGAAAACTATAGCTAGCAAAGCGTCCTTTACCTACTCTAGGTAGAGTAGATATTTGACTTAGCAAACACAAACCCTATAACACCAGGAGTGGCCGAATTAGTTTGTATTCCGTACAAGTAGGCTGTTGACAAAAAAACTTCGTAAACAATAGATCTTGATCACCAAGTTCTGTCAATACTGAAGTATATTATTTTCAAACTTTCGCAGTTCATACATATATTTTATAACTATCTTCACGCTGTATCCCTGGTAGGGAAGCCAAAGAGGACAGATCGCCAGGCATCGCGATCCATGCCTACTTCTTTCGCTTCCTGTAGATTCATTAATCGCTTCATACATGCACGTCGGATACCCGAGTACTTTTGACTTTTCCGTTTTTGAGCATTCTGCTCACGTGGTCTTCATATGTAAGTCTCGGCCTACCCTGACTCCTTCTACCCTCTACTTTCACACAATATATATTCTTCGTCAATCGTTCCTCACTCATTCGTTGAACGTGTCCAAACCAACGGAGCATGCCCTTTCCCAGCTCATATATTATGTAGGTACTAATCGGGACTTCACGCGAAACAATATTCTATTTACATTCACCGACGTTTCGAGCGCGTTGCAGCGACTGTTAGTCCAGCTAATTCTGAAGGTAGTAGCCGAAATGTCGTTGGTAGATTTTGATTCATCCGTTATATTTGGGTATCGTCAGTTTTAGATAGGGCATCATGATTTCAATTAAGGCAACACGTATGTTAATTTTAATGCTATTACATGGATTTTCGCCATGCAACAATACCGATTCTTTGTTTCTTTGTTACATGGCGGAAATCCATCGTAGAACGATAATGAAAGAGGAAGTTAATTTGGAGATACATGCCATACTGCCATGTTTATAATAAAATAAATATAAATATTGTAGACATTTTTTTACACAGCGCCATCTAGCCCAAAGTAAGCTAATGTAAGCTTGTGGTATGGGTATCTAGACAACTGATAGACATGCATATATTATGTCTAAATACATACTCATTATATTTAGGAAACACCCAAACTCAAAAACAAACATTTGTGGATCCCACAAATATTTGTTCCGACCTAGGAATCGAACCCGGGTGGTCCCGGGTAAGATTCCTCGGCCGCAGCAGTCGCATACACTACCACTGCGCCACCGAAGCAGTCTTCATGTTTGAACATATGGTCATTATGATCTGGAAACAAATTACATATACCTACATAGAACTTATGACAACACAACACTTTCAGAATATATTTACTGATTACTCGAGACGCTATTACAACCGGATGACACTAATTTAATCAATTTGGCAAATGGTGGACAATCACACCACTGGGCTGTCACTCACTAGGTAATTATGTGTTATTGTAAGACATGCTTCGGTACTTGGTGTAATAGCAATAAAATTAACATAGACCAGAATTAAACCGGTTGTAATTAAATTGGATTTTGAGCACAGGTCTAAAAATATACTTATTATTTATTATTAAGACTTGCTTTTGGCATCAGCGACCGGCGATTTAGTATATTTTTAGAAATAGAATCGAAATTGTCGCTCAATAGAAAGCCACCGGTACAATTTTGACAGTTTGTCGTAGTCTACTATTACAATAGTACTCCAATAGACTTACATCGGTCGGCCGATAGAATTCTTCTAACACGTACCGCGCCAGTGGCCGTTAGTCTGTTGCATTTTTGATAGTCTACTAACATTTTGACATCTAAAAACAGCGATTCTGGTTCTGTCCTACGGCTTGTCAATAGTAGAGTTTAAGACGTCCAGAGTGCTGTGCGGTAATTTGAATTGATTGATATAGGCGTAAAAGTAAATAAGAATGTAGGAACCTATCACACTCTAGAAGTAATATTGAAAATATACAAATAGGCTGTAAATAAATTCAATTGTACTCAATATTTATGAAACTCAATTACCTCTGCCTCTTCCTTAAAATTATATACTATCTTCACGCTGTATCCCTGACGGGGTAGTCAGAGAGGACAGATCGCCAGGTTCACAATCCATGCATACTTCTTTCGCTTCTTGCAGATTCATCAATCGCTTCATACATGCATGTCTGAGTATCCGAGTACTTTTGACTTTTACGTTTTTGAGCAATCGGCTAACGCTTTACTCTTTGGGACAAAGCACCGTTTACTTGTTTCCGGCAGCTACTCGCCGTTCTACATCCGAATCACATCATCCGTCTGCGCAAAATTAATTGAACGTTTCAGAGTGAAGGCTAAATATACAAAACAAACTTGTTTTCGCATTTGTAATATTGGCATTATGCGACTTGCAAATAGACACAATATAAATAGAGTCCCTTTATTTGCCTGTCCCTTTCCAAGGTTGAGAATAAAAGGTTTCTAGTTCTAAGTAACGATGGCTTAGAATTAGTTCTGACATAACTTTCCGGCAAAAAAAAAAATTCTTTATTTTGCATGGACCATTTCAACGGCGCTTACAAAATGTCATACACTAAAACTAAAGAAAAAAACGTTCCGAAACGACCACCGGTTCGGAACGCGGCCCACCTGAGAAGAACCGGCAAGAAACTTAGGAAGGTTTTTTTTATGGCCTATTTACAATTTAATATATTATGACTATAATATTTGATTTGCCAGCAGATCATTTCCAGGCATTCCTGTCCTGTAAATAGTCTTGAATAGAGTAATAACCTTTTTCACAAAGCTTTCTTTCAATAAACAGGGCGCAAGGCGACAATTTATAATATACATTTGTTTTTACGATGACGAGTTGGTGGATGATACAACAGTCAGTGGCGATCTGTCATCTCATACTACCCCTTCTTTAAATTTTGATCAGTATACAGAGGTGACCTTTGAGATCGACTACTAGGTGACCCCCCGGCTTCGTCCGTGACATACTTCGAACTCCCGTCGCACCTATTTAATCCCATCGCTTATAAATTCTACAATAAAGCTTCAAAATTTGCCCGATTTGTTGACATTTATGACTACTGCTCCGCTCTCCGGGGAAGTAGCGTGATGATATATAGCCTAAAACCTTCCTCGATAAATGGGCTATCTAACTCAAAAAGATTTTTTCAAATCCGACCAGTAGTTCCTGAGATTAGCGCGTTCAACCAAACAAACAAACTCCTCAGCTTTATAATATTAGTACGATGATGACTTTGCCTTACTTTTGCATTAGAATAGAAAAAAAATATCGACTATCGTTTGTCGACTTGGCAACCCTATAAAAACAAATTAGTTCTGTATTTTGAATTATACATTGAAATGAAATTCGTTCTGATTTTCAATTTAATGGCTTTCTTGCCTCCTATATTCGCTGGGTGTGAAATTAGAGCACTTTGGCATTAGTGGCAGTATGGGATAAATTGTTCAATATTACTACTTACCGCTCTGCTCTATTAATTGTAATATGCGTTGATAATTACGAGTATGTGCAGCCATAATCAGTAAATACAATAGTTTTTATCCTAGAAATATAACGAAACGTGTGACTTTACCAATTGAGCTATTGGTCAAATGTCGAAAATCAAAGAGGGTAGGTAATAATAGCACTTGTGGGTAGTCTTAAAGTGCAATGGTTGTCCTTATGGGTATTGTTGCCTTTTAGTTCATTGAACTCATTTAGCAACGTTTGCCTATATTTTTTATTCACATTAAAATCCTTATCGTCACGGCCTTTTGCGATTAGATTGAAAAGAAACTTGTAATTGATAAAGTTGTCGATACATGAATGTATTGTATCACTGGTATTTAACTGTCTGGTTGTTCTATTTTCAAGAATTTAAAACGGTGTCTGTGGTCTGTGCAATCTGCCAAGGTTTTACTTTTAAATCGGGATTCCGGTGGAGGATAAGGGTAGTGATTTTGACCAGACTCTTTTTGTTAAATTTATATTGTACCACTATTGAGCAAAATACTATCTTCACGCTGTATTCCTAACGGGGTAGTCAGAGAGGACGGATTGCCAGGCTTCGCGATCCATGCATACTTCTTTCGCTTCTTCAAGATTCATCAATCGCTTCATACACGCACGTCTGTGTATCCGAGTACTTTTGAACTTTCTGGTTTTGAACAATCTGCTCACGTGGTCTTCATATGTAAGTCTCGGTCTACCCTGACTCCTTCTACCCTCTACTTTCGCACAATATATATTCTTCGTCAATCGTTCCTCACTCATCGTCAAGGACATCAGTGTTTACATATTTATCTATACCGTGGTTCAATGTTTGTCAAATTGTTCGTGTTTTTTCAAGGCCTATCTCGTAGGTAGGCATCCAACTCCAAGTTACACCGCGTGGCGATCTGTAGCAATTTTTAGGATTAAACACTTACAGATTATCGTTTTTGCAGATCAGGTAATTTGTAAATAATTCTCAAGCACTGGTTTTGGCTTTATTAGTACTATTAATTATTCTGTGATTTGGCTCGCTGACTCAGTGTTCTGTAAACGATTACTGCGTTAAGTAACATTCGCTATAGCTGGTCCTTGGATGGGACACCACTTAGTGGAATTTAAATTTGCGAGCGTTTCCGTGCTTCGGAAGCCACTTTAAGCTTTTGGTCCCGGTTGCCAGTCGTTAAGCCTGGTTGAAGGCCTTATGAGCGGCTTGAAATATTTCGGTATTATATATCATACGGTAAAATGTGGGCTTTTAATATGCCTCTGCCTACCCCTTCGAGGATAAAGGCTTGAGAATATGTTCATGTGCATGTTCATAGAATGTATACTTTAATAAAATGCGATAGTTTAAAAGGTTGAAGTGCTCGTAGCCTCGCTAGCTAAGTTTAACGATAACTCGTTAAGCATCGTACGATGTTTGTGGTATTCTATTGACAAGCGTTTCCGTGCTTCGGAAGGCTCGTTAAGTGGTTGGTTGCGGTTGCCAGTAACATGGTAGTCGTTAAGAAAAGTTGAATAAACTCAACTTCAGAACGTGACCAGAATGTCAGCAGCACGCCTTTGATGTTATAAACGTCCATTGGCATCGGTAATAACTTACGATTCATATTTCATTTTTATTTTCACAGAAATAGAAGACTTTTGACTGTGCGAAAGAGGGTAGAAGGAGTCAGAATAGACCGAAAATTACATACGAAGACCACGTAAGCAGATTGCTCAAAAACGGAAAGTTCAAAAGTACTCGGATACCCAAACGCGCATGTATGAATCGATTAATGAATCTGCAGAGAACGAAAAGAGTATGCATGGATCTCGAAGCTTGGCGATCTGTCGTCTCTGACTATCTCATCAGGGAAACAGCGTGAAGACAGATAGATAGGATGTTTAATGTGGAGCGGCGGTTTAATTAAAACATATACTTGCACCATCGAATTTATACCCACGTAATCGATCGTAAAATTTTATTCGGATTGCTATTTTCACTTAATTCTATACATTTGGATGTTTACGGGCGATGAACTCTGACAGTTATTATTGTTTCCGTTAGGATGTTATAAAAAACAGATAACTATATATAATTTTGAGACATTCTCTGGTCTAAATTAAGCTAATATAAGCTTATGCTTTGAAATCTAGACAACTGATAAACATATTTCTAAATCTTAATCTTAATCTATATATATAAAAATGAAACCCGTTTTCCGTTGTCACGACATCACGCGTGAACGGCTGGACCGATTTGAAAAATTCTTTTTGTATGGGATAGCCCATTTATTGAGGAAGGTTCTTAGCTATATATCATCACGCCACTACACAGGAGAGCGGAGCAGTAATCATAAAAGTCAACGAATCGGGAAAGTTTCATACTTTTTTGGAAAAGTTATAAGCGACGGGATTAAATGGGTGCCACGGGGTTGGAAGTATGTCACGGACGAAGCCGGACAGGTCAGCTAGTAATATTATAAATGCGAAAGTTTGTATGGATGTTTGTTACTCTTTCACGTAAAAAATACTCAATAGATTTTAATGAAACTTTACAATAATATAGCTTATTCATCAGAATAACACATAGGCTACTTTTTATCCCGGGAACAAGTTCCTGTGGGAAACGAGAACGGGAAAACTTATCTACGCGGGCGTAGCCGCGGGCGTCTACTAGTACATACAAATTATACATAGAAAACACCCTAACTTCGATGGGTGTTATGTGGAACTGGGTCAGAACAAATATTTGTGGATCACACAAATATTTGTTCTGACCCAGTATTCGAACTGGAGACCAGGCAGATACATGTGCATGGAACTGCCTGGTCTCTGGTATGTGGTAGTGTTACCACTTACACCACAGAAGCAGTACAGACAACTTGATTGCTAGCTGCAAATATGACATGAAGGCATATTTTTTTCTTATATTATAATATCTCTATGAATTTGTGCTCATTCAATGGCTTGGAAGAGTTTGCAGTTGTCTGACCGCAGATTTTACTTAAAAGAATCACTGTAGTCCTGAATTCGTCGTGGCCCCTATAAACGATCACTGCGGTAAGCAACTTTCGCTATGTTTGGATATGGATGGGTGACCGCTTTATGGCATTTACAATTACGACCGTTTCTGTAATCCGCTAAGGCAGTTAAGCCTTTGGTCCCGGTTGCCAGTAACATGGTAGTCGTTAAGCTAAGTTAAAGGCCATATAGTGGCTTGAAGAATTTCAACTGCAGGTAGCCACAACCTGTATGTACCTATATAATGGGCTCACCACATATTATGTGAAACAAAACGTGTAGTCGTATAATATGCCTCTTATCTATACTAATATTATAAAGCTGAAGAGTTTGTTTGTTTGTTTGGTTGAACGCGCTAATCTCAGGAACTACTGGTCGGATTTGATAAATTCTTTTTGTGTTAGATAGCCCATTTATCGAGGAAGGCTATAGGCTATATATCATTACGCTACTACACTGGGGAGCAGAGCAGTAGTCATAAATGTCGACAAATCGAGCAAATTTGTATGCATCATTGTGGAATTTATAAGCGACAGGATTAAATAGGTCCGACGGGAGGTCGAAATATTCCAAGGGCGAAGCTGTGGGGTCCCTATTTAATTATATTTCAACTCTCGGGATAAAGTTGTATTATATTTGTTATTAGCGGTCGCACGGATATACAACGAACTTTAGGTATTACACCTATTCAAGATTAGGGGCACCTAGTCTTGAATAGGTACTCCTATTCAAGACTAGGTGCCCCTAACCTAAAGTTACGGTTTCGCCCGTGACATACTTCAAACTCCCGTCGCATCTATTTAATCACTTGAAATTCCACAAAAATGCATAAAAATTTGCCCTATTTGTTGACATTTATGATTACGGCTCCGCTCCCCAGGGTTGTAGCGTTGTGATACATAGCCTTTCTCGATAAATGGGCCATTCAACACAAAAAGAATTTTTCAAATCCGACCAGTATTTTCTGAGCATTTTAGCTCATTAGATTTAATTTATTCAAGATTTTTAATTTTCCTTTTCATTGGTGCAAAAGGTTAGATAAAAGTAAAATTTCCCATAGTGACAGATTTTGATATAAAGAAGATAAGAAGCAGGTACTGCGTAGTGGTGTCGCTGCCGGAATATGTCTACCAATTCTGAATGTAGGTTAAGCACGTACCACCGCCTCATAACAACAAAAGCAACAGACCATTATCTATTTTGGAAGACGACGCTATCGGCATACTGAATTATCATTTTATTTGTCTGTATCAAGCGTGCGTCACGTGGCGAAATGACAATACTTGTTATTTTTTCGTGCGGAAATCCTCTTGGATGTTATGCCGGACTCCTACCGACAAACCACACGTATCCCTTCCATCTATCTATGGCCGGGAGTCCCGTCCCGGGTGAGCCCTCGGAACTAGGACGATTTAACCAATGGACGCGTAATGTACTCAATAAAGTATGAAATCACGTTCAACCAACTTTCGTGCGGTGGGGAAACTACACACATATGGTTTTCTTACTCTTGCATGAAGTGTTGTCACTGTCTAACAACCAATAATAATACAACTGTAAATAGAAAAATGTAGGTATACAATACGAATTTGATAATATTATTCGGCAAATTTAAGATGGCAACTCTTTTTATAATGTTTATAGAGAATGAAAGTACATATATTGAATATAGGCCGATTAAGTTGTTGATATGTTTCAATATTTAATGTTTTTTGTTCAAAATAGTTACGTAAATTAAATATTTTTTTACTTACGAGTGAAAACAAACATAAATTGTTCGACCGCTATAAGTTTCACACAATTTCACAGCACATTTCGTCATTTTTTCTTTATAAGTTACCCACCGAACGTGTACTATAGACTGAGTCCGCGGATCAGCGACTTAGCTAAAAAAGCTTAGTAAATGGCAAGCGGGGTATAGGCGCAAACGGTACGATAGCGCGTCCATTGGTTAAATCGTCCTAGCCTCCAAAGGATAGCCAAAAGCCTCCCGACAGACTTTGTCTTACCTACTTCTACCGACTACCGCGGCTTCGATTAGGGAGGGTTCGAGTGTTATCTCGCTTCTTTGGGGGGATTAGGTTATATACCACTTCCTTGAGGGGGAGAAGGGCGTGCGTGCATCTTTCACACCGCTATAGACTATCCAACACAAAAAAAATTTATGACTTTGATCCAGTAGTGCCTGAGATTAGCGCATTAACAAAAAAAAGCTCTTTAGCTTTATAAATAAATAAATAAATATCCATCACGCCTTATCCCCGAAGGGGTGGCAGAGGCATATTATATGCCCACTTTTCACCGTGTGGATTCCTGTCCCACGTAATAGGTGGTGAGCCCATTGCCGTGTTGAAATAGACAGACGCAGGTTGTGGCTACCTGCTGTTGAAATTTTCAAGCCGCCCATAAGGCCTTCAACCAGGCTTAACGACTGCCATTTTACTGGCTACCGGGACCAACGGCTTAACGTGCCTTCCGAAGCACGGAAACGCTCGCAAATGTAAATGCCACAAAGTGGTCACCCATCCGAGAACCAGCCATAGTGAAAGTTGCGTAACTCAGTGATCGTTTACAGAACACTGAGACCGCGAGGCCACGAGCGCTTCAAGAACACTGAGACCGCGAGGCCACGAGCGCTTCAAGCTTCAAGCTTTATAATATTAATATACATAAATTATTAATCATCTTATTTAAAACGTGAATTAAAGACACAATTATAAATTAAGTAGTGCGTTAAATTATTTTAAATGCGGTAAATTTAATTATATCACGTTTAGTTATATTCGTTTAAGAATGTGCATTCTGTGTTATTTTTAAATTTGGAATATGAATCAATTTTTTCTTTATTTTATTAGCGGCCAACACAGCAGGTATTGCTAGCTGGTAAGACGTTCGTTCTAAATTATATTTAAAAAATACCGGCCAAGTGCCAGTCCGAATCGCTCACGAAAGGATCCATACCATCTTAATCTTAATAATATTATAATCGCGAAAGTTTATTAGTATAGATGTTTCTTACTCTTTCATGCAAAATCTACAGATTGGATTTTTTGATTGGATTGGATTTAACAAACTTTACAATTATATAGTTTACAAATCAGAATAACACATAGGGTACTTTTTATCCCGGTAACAAGAACCTGTGGTATACGGGAACGGGAAAACTTCACCTGGAGTGCGGAGCCGCGAGCGTCAACTAGTCATCTATAAAACATGCAAAATATCTTGTCTGTTGTATGGGAGCCGCCCTTAAATATGTTTTATTTTAATTATTTTTATACTTTTAAAGCGAATGTGTAACTAAATATTCTGTAAATATTTCAAAAGTCTATCTGTAGCCGATATCAATATAGAGCAAAAACAAGTAAATAGTAGTAGGTAACGGAAATACATTATTTGTGAAACTTTCAACTGTCATGAGATACAGCCGGGTTCTGTAAACGATCACTGAGTTACGCAACTTTCACTATGGCTGGTCCTCGGATGGGTGACCACTTTGTGGCATTTACATTTGCGAGCGTTTCCGTGCTTCGGAAGGCACGTTAAGCCGTTGGTCCCGGTTGCCAGTAAAATGGCAGTCGTTAAGCCTGGTTGAAGGCCTTATGGGCGGCTTGAAAAAGTTCAACAGCAGGTAGCCACAACCTGCGTCTGTCTATTTCAACACGGCAATGGGCTCACCACCTACTAAGTGGGACAGGAAACCACACGGTGAAAAGTGGGCATATAATATGCCTCTGCCACCCCTTCGGGGATAAGGCGTGATGGATATATAGAATAGAACCAGAATGGCTGTTTTTAGCTGTCAAAATGTTAGTAGACTATCATTAATGCAACTGACTAGAGCCACTGTCGCGATATATGTTATTAGAATTCTATCGGGCGACCGATAAAACTCTATTGGTTCACGGTTGTAATAGAAGACGAGGAAAAACTGTCAAAATTGTACCGGTAGCTTTCTATTGAGCTACTTTGGATTCTATTTCGACACGATTGAAATAGCAGACTCGGCTTCCAGGTGACAGACGGACGGCCGGAAATTGGAGCCTTAGTAATTAGGCTATGGTAATAGGGACCCTTTTAGGTCTAGGTAGGACCTTTTGGGTATGGAACCCTAAAAAGTTCAGTTGGGTTAGGTTAGTTAGATAGCTCTGGGACATCTTTCCGAGGAGTTACCCGGGGCGTCCGGCAATAGACAGTTAGGCGGGGACTGTGTGGTTTTAGCCGGTTCGAGTCCGGCATGACATCCGAGGGGATTTCAACATTTAAAAAAAAAAAAAAAGGTTAGATAGATAGATAGATAATATGCTTTATTGTACTTACTTACACTCAAAATAAATAATTAAACAAAATGTAAAGGAATACAGCGGTTTCTTACAGTTAAGTACAATGGGCGGCATTATTGCACACAGCAATCTCTTCCAGGCAACCTTTGGATGAACAGGAATACACAGAGACACAGCGCGGGTAGTACGATCAATTTTTTAAAACTACACAAGTAGCATACACAAATATACACACATACATCTATATAAATACATACACACTTATATACATAGACATACACATACATACACACACATATTTATTTATACAAATTAAAAAGTTTAAATCTATCTTAAATAGTACATAAATTTAAGTTGACCTTAATATATTTGCAAATCAGTTCTCCAGATAGTGTTCGTATACCATTTTTTTAAAGGACACTACTGTTTGAGCTCGCCTGATGGGAACTGGTAGTGCATTCCACAGTTTTGTTGCTTCTACAGCAAAGGATTTTTCTGCAAATTTTGTAGAATGTGCTGGTATTTGTAGTGTTAGGTTCTCCGATGCTCTCGTGACTCTCGTATGGGTGTCACTTAGGAACTTAAACCGTTCTTTGAGATACGAGGGTGTATAGGGGTTGAATAAGATGTTATAAAGTAAAGAAAGAATGTGAATATTCCGCCGAAGACGAATTGGGAGCCACTCGAGCCTGTTGCGGTATTGAGATACGTGATCATATTTCCGTAAGCCGAAAATAAACCTTATACAAAAAATTTTAAGGCGCTCAGGCTTATCTAGTTGCTCCTCCGTAAGATTAATTTAGTTTTGTTTTTAATCTACGTAAGTATGATCATGTCTCGCAGTTTCGCTAAAATCTCAAGTGGCTCCCAATCCGACTTCGTAGGAATACTCGGATATTGTTACTTCTATATAATATCCTACACAATCCCTCTTATCCTTCTTATCTACGGGAACGTTTCTCTTTCATGATTAAGTCTGATGGTCCATGTAGGTCACACCTCACTTTTCGCTTAAATTGTCCATCTCACAAAACGGACTTTTATTCTAAATCCTTTACTGTTCACGCGGCCAGGCTGTGGAACTCACTTCCTGCTAATATTCATAAGTGTCGTACCATTTCCACTTTCAAGAAAAGAGTGCGAGAACACTACCTATCGTCTATACTATAGAAAGTAGTACATGTGTATGTTCATTGTACAATAATATGTATTTATTTGGGTATATATATATATATATATATATTTAGTTAGGTATTATGTATATATGTAGCTATAGCTTATGTAAGTTTATTAACCTGCACACATCATTTTTATTATTTGTTTACTTCTCTTATCCCAGGCCTACTGAAAGAGATTTCTTTAGAAATAAGTAGTGCCTTTGTACGTAATTTTAGTTGTTTATCTGTCATGTTCTTTGTGTGTATGTACATAAATAAATAAATAAAAAATAAATAAATTAATATAGGTGACATCTGCATAATCTAAGATAGAAAGTAAAAGAGACTGCACAAGGGACACCTTAGTGGATGTAGACAGGAAGTTTCGTAGTCTCCGCAAAGAACCTGCTGATGCAAATAATTTTCGACTAATCTCCTGCAGTTGTGAGGTTAGGACCTTTTGGGTATGGACCCCTAAAAAAGATCAGTTGGGTTAGGTTAGGTTAGGACCTTTTGGGTATGGAACCCTAAAAAAGATCGGTTGGGTCGTCGAACGTTTTATCGCTATATTTGCATAGACACAGCTCCTTGGCTAGTTTTATAGCTGAGCGTTGTTTATATTATTATGCCTAGATTACTCACAATATATTTATAGAGTAGGCGGGGTAGTTGTAGCATTTTATGAGCATTAGGTAGTCGTTAGTATAGCTTTAATGTATGAATTGTCCGTCATTGTTAAGTTTAAAAAAAATCTTACACGTAAATAAAAATGATACTAAATGTTTCACCTATTTAATTATTTCACCGATTTATTTGTTTCAACCTGCTTATCAACCTATTACAACACGGCAATGGGCTCAAAATCTATTACGTAAGACAAAGTGGTAACATGTTAGTCGTTAAACCAAGTTAAAGGCATTTTGGGGGACCTAAAAAATTTCAACGGCATGTCGCCACAACCTGCACCTATTCAATTCCACGGAGGATAAAGATACTTACGGTAAAATGTGGGCGTTTATTTTGCCTCTGCCACATCTACCGGGGGTGAATGATAAGTGAAATTTAAATTACACTATTAATATGGCTATCCTAATTTGACAAAATTATTATAAATGAATGAGTGAGGAACGATTGACGAAAAATATATATTGCGCGAAAGTAGAGGGTAGAAGGAGTCAGGGTAGGCCGCGACTTACATATGAAGACCACGTGAGCAGATTGGTCAAAAACGGATAAGTCAAAACTACTTACGGATACCCAGACGTGCATGTATGAAGCGATTGATGAATCTTCAAGAAGCGAAAGTAGTATGCATGGATCGCGAAGACTGGCGATCTGTCCTCTCTGACTACCCCGTCAGGGATACAGCGTGAAGATAGTAAGTTAGTTAGTTATAATATTATTATGTAGCGTCCTCGAGGTCTGTTTAAATTATTCAAATTTGATGCACCGTGTATCTCAACGCCTACACGCCAAGCAACCGCATTGAATTTAAGATGATAATGTGTTGATCAAACCAGTGAACATGAAGCGAACAATGTGATAATTACATTGACAAGCTGTATCTTATAACTAGGTAACACCCGCGCCTTCACCTGTGTCATTTTTTGAACCTGCGCCGCATTTACTTTCGTCGCTATTTACTTTTACAAAAATGTATTAAAATTTTCCCGATTTATTGTCATTTTTTATTACTGCTCCGCTCTGCTAGGTAGTAGCGTAATGATATATTCGCCTATAGCTTTCCTCGATAAATGGGTTATCCAACAAAAAAAGAATATTTCAAATCCGACCAGTAGTAGTACTCTTCAGTTTTATAATATTAGTATAGATAGAGTAAGCCGTCTCTAGTGGAGCCCGTGTGAAATTGATTCCTTGCTGTGAGAGTAAACAAACAAACTCCTTAGCTTTATATTATTAGGAAAGGTTAAAGTAGGTAATAAAGTATTTACGTGAATGTCCTTCGAGGCTTTGGTGATTTATTTTTCCATCAACACTTGGTACAAGAAGCGTGAAGAAATGCTCTAATATTTATCCAGATGGTAATTTTCCAATAGAAATTAACAACAAATACATGCCAACTGCCAACAATAGGATAAAAATAAATCGACAATGTGTTAAGATTGTTTTTATAAAGGCTTTTGTTCCTTTAGCTTGTGTTTGCCATTTTGTTATTATATAGATTCCCTCGTTTCCAGTTTTGGCAAAATTTTATCTTTTTCAAGGTATGTTTTTTGATTGCCTCTGTGCGCGATGGGAGTGTATCCGACTGGTATGCAAGAGGTTGTGGGTTCGATTCCCACCCAGGATAAAACTTTGTGTGATGAGCACGATGGTCTATTTTGTGTCTGGGTGTTATTTATCTATAATATGTATGTATTTAGAAATATATAAGTTTATCAGGTATCTGATTACCATAGTACAGATTGCGTTGTGTGAGTTGTACAACGATATTTATTATTTATATGTTAGCTATTATTTATCAGTCAAGCCTTTAATCCGGAAGGGGTATCAGAGTCATAATTATTATGTCTCTTCTTTTCTCGGGTATCTTCTTTTTTTTCTTGAAGAAACCCGGGCTTTTGGTAGGCTTACATGGAGACATAGGTCCAACACGCGGAGGCCTTTGAGAATTTTAATCTAATAGGGAATGGGACCCCCACTGCAGATAGTCCACGCCCGCCTTATGCAGAAGAACGGTAATGGATCACCTCCAATGTACTAATGTCAAATGTGCTAACAATGAAATGGGCTATTGGGTTGGGTGTTAAATGGATTGGGTGATTTAAGCTATTGATGAAAACGGCGTCTGCCTTTTTAATATATTATTATTAAACTACTGGCAGACGGTGACTCGCCAACTCACTAGATGGGCCCCCTATACAATCACCGTAGGCATGATAAGCCTGTAAGGCGACAGAGGGCAACACCGGTGTGAGCGGCTTGGGGTGTCGAGCGGTGCGGCGCCGGTTTCACCATCGCAGGACAGGCCCGGAGCGGGCTTCCCCGTAGTTATGCCCTTAAAAATGACATTTCCACCCCCGAGCATATAGCTCTGGCTCCCTCCCTCTGACCGGCCAATTAAGGCAAGCCAGATTTGAGATTTGCTGCACTCCCGGGAGTATCACTCTCACTGCTCTCCCGTTAGGCCATTAAATCCTAACCGGTGCAGAAGGGCAAAAAAACTCTGAGGAATCGGGACCGATGTGTAGCCACGCACATTCAGCTCGCCACAAGCTGCCCTGCGGATGTGAGCTTTTCAATAACTTTCTGATACATTTTTTGTTGATATCAGAAAGTGGATGACTCAAAAAACGAATCAACTATACATACATAGGGTTGCGTTAATCCTATAAAAGATAACGACTGTCCTCGAGGGGTTAATTATTATTATTCGCCCATATTTACGTTTTTGTCTCACGTAACTGGTGGTGAGCCCATTGCCGTGTTGAAATGAACAAGTGCAGGTTGTGAAGACCTACTGTGGCTTTTGGAAGACGACTATTAGGCTTTCAACTTGGCTTAACAACTAACTATATTACAACTGCCATGTTACTGGCAACCGAGACCAACGGCTTAACGTGTCTTCCCCTCTGTTCTGTAGGCTCCACTATCTGTGATCCACCAGTGGATCGAACAGCAATCAGGTAGATTCGTAACATCCACCGCAGGTGTGGGTGGATCCTGTGCTGTGATACTTCCATCTGTCAAAATACTCTAACAGTGGATCGCACAGCACATAAAGAGTTCGGTAAGATCCACCACTGCTCCTAATGTTGTCACGGAAATAATTTATTATTTCTTTGGTTTATATAATTTTTATTGCTGATTATTTAAGTACGTAACAAATTTGGTGGCGTGAGTGTAACACTTCCGATGTTGAAAACGTCCATAGCCTCCGGTGACCACTGCCAATCAGGTTGGCCATGCTTGTCCAGCCACCACAGTAGTATAAAAAAATGGTTACGAAAAGGAACGAGTTTGGGATATGTCTTGCGATCCTAATCAACAAAACGACTGTTAATAAACCACTGGAAGCCCTATATAACAACTGGGACGGCCCTGTCAACCACAACACGTTTTGCCCATTTTGGCCAGAGGAAACGTGCGGTGTCGCCGTGAAAATTATGTCAATGAACAATTGTAACTAAACCTTAAAGAAATAAGGTTAAAAATACAATGACAAAGATAAATGCATCGCAGGACATTTATTTCTTGGTGTTAAGATTTTGTACCGTTTACTCGGTAGCTTAACACTCACACGGCGTTTAGTAACTTATTTTTAATTAAAGTTTATTTATGGCATGGCATGGCTACTTCGGTTTTAGTGCCAAATAAATCTTATTTATTATATATTTCGTCTTTTACGTCTTAGTCAAACATAGTCTTAAGTCAAAGTCTTGACGCAGTAACGTGGTGGAAGCGTTACTAAGGGCCGTATTTAAGAACGTTACTCAATACTCAAGAAACACTTAAGAGTAGTATTTTAAGGCGAAAACTAGCCTTAAGCGTTTCCTGAGTATTGAGGAACTTTCTAAAATAAGGCCCTTAAACTTTCACTGGAGTTCGTAACTACCATGAAAAATCGCAGCTCACTGTGGTATATCACTGACTTCCAATTTAGCAAGTTGACACAACTTTTATGTCTACAGCATCCATAACATTTACACGTAAAACAAATGCACTAAAGTTTTAGTACAGCAAGTGTCTGCTGTTCTCCACATTTCCCACGCAACTTAGTAACTTTAAGAATAATACAGTGTTGCCAAGTTGTCAAACAAAAAATAGGTGTTCTCTGATTCAAAAATTCATACCTGGTTAGTGGTTAGGTCCCATTGGTCGGCCACGAAGGACTGTCTGCTGTAGAGGAATACGGGAACTTGATGATCTTTAACCGGAGCAGGATCGTTGTTCAACCTGACCACCGTCAGGTGAGTCGTTGTAGTGCCCACTGTCGGACAAGTAAAACAAAATGACATACGTAACTGATTAAAGCATGATTTTATTTTGTAAGCAATTTTTATTTTATTTATGGCAATAGTAGATACAACTTTTTGAAGTGACAACATCTTTTGGCGCACCGCACACAGATATTTCCGTAGGTACTCGTAGTAAGTTAGGCTGCTATGTCACGTTCTGAGGTGAAAGGCTCGATCGGGTGAACTCGGAAACGCCGAGTGTACCCGAGCGAGAGAGATACAGTCAGCTGCTCTTTGCTGTTGTGTCGCTGTGTTTAGTACTCGTATATTCAATTCATCTATTTATATATATATATAAAAATGAAACCCGTTTTCCGTTGTCACGCCATCACGCGTGAACGGCTAGACCGATTTGAAAAATTCTTTTTGTATTGGATAGCCCATTTATTGAGGAAGGTTCTTAGCTGTATATCATCACGCTACTACACAGGAGAGCGGAGCCGTAATCATAAATATCAACAAATCGGGGAAACTCTCATACATTTTTAGAAAAGTAATAAGCGACGGGAGTAAATGGGTGCCACGGGGTTGGAAGTATGTCCCGGACGAAGCCGGGCAGGTCAGCTAGTACGTAATAATTGTCTTTATTAATTTAATAGTTTTCACTTCTCCCGTGCGGTCTTAAGCACACACTCTTTTTTTCCGAATTACGTAACTATTTCCGTAACCCTTCTCGGACCCACATGAGATTTAGAGAAATTAGGTTTGAAACCCACGTAATTATTAAAAGGACGTCCCATAAGGATGTCTGAACTGAAACAATACCAACGAAAATGGTCTAGTCTTACACGTGTGGTGATATATTATCACCGACCTAGAGAGACTGAAAAGTCTCATTAGTTCGCTTAACGGACTAATGGCCGGTTTATATAGTCTAACATAGATCGCCACAGATAAACAGTTGAATTTTTAACTTTTGTAACAGATAGTTCAATGTCGTAGGTAATTATTTCTATCCATTTTGGTTATTGAAACCGAAAATTTCGTCGATAGGTACCGATGGTAACTATTTTGACATTATTTTAGACAATAGTAAAATATAGATAGGTTATTGAGACCGATAATTAATCACCGAACTGGTTTAGTATCACCAGTTCGGTTATTTAGTCCGTTAACCGAACTAATGAGACCTTTCAGTCTCTCTAGGTCGGTGACCACTAAAACGGCAATGTCGATAGGATCCAAAGCGATTGGCTGTGACAACATTAGCCGTAAGATGGTGGAGCCTGTCATTGACGAAATCCTCCTCATTATTTGTCACATTTTAAACTACTCCCTTATCAGTGCCGAGTTTCCAAAAGCCTGGAAAGATGCAGAAATAATTCCTTTACCTAAAAAGTCTAACCCAACATCCTTATCCGAATATCGTCCCATTTCCATTTTACCGTTCCTATCCAAAGTCCTAGAAAGGCTTGTTCACTCCCAACTATACACATATCTCAATAAAAATAACCTCTTAAACCCTTTACAATCAGGCTTTCGGCCAGGTCACAGTACGACCAGCGCATTGATAAAGGTCACTGACGATATTCGTCTAGGCATGGAAAGTGGGAATCTCACGGTGCTTACATTGCTGGATTTCAGCAATGCTTTTAACACTGTGGATTTTCGCATCCTGCTAGACATATTACGCTCAATTAACATATCTCCACTAGTGATTGATTGGTTTCGTAGTTACCTTTTTGGACGCCGACAGCGTGTTCGAGTAGAGGATTCCTTTTCCACATGGTGTAGTACTTCTGTCGGTGTTCCACAGGGTGGCGTGCTTTCTCCCATGCTTTTTACAATTTTTATTAATTCTATATCTAAGTATTTATTTTCTTCTTACCACCTTTATGCAGATGATCTTCAAATTTACAATCAAGCTCCATTATCTGAGTTGTCGACAGCTTTTACAATAATAAATACAGACCTGGCGCATATCTGTCAATGGAGCAAGCAATATGGCTTGGAGGTCAATCCCTCTAAGACTAAAGTCATTGTGGTGGGCAGCTCTCGAATGCTAAGTCAAGTTCAATGGTCAACCCTTCCAGATATCAAATTTGATGGAGTTGCCCTGCAAATTAACAGTGAAGTAAAGGATTTGGGTATCATAATCGACAGCACACTATCTTGGCGTCCACAAATGAGGGAAGTCAGCCGTAAGCTATTTGCTTCTGCAGGCTCTTTGCGTAGATTGCGAAACTTTCTTCCAACAGCCACTAAAAGGGCGCTTGCAGAATCCCTTCTCCTTCCTATACTCGATTATGCAGATGTCAGCTATCTTGATGTCACCGAGGAGCAGCTAGACAAGCTTGAGCGACTTCAAAATTTTTGCATTAGATTTATATTTGGGTTACGCAAATATGATCACGTATCACAATTTCGCAAATTGCTCAGGTGGCTCCCGATTCGCCTTCGACGGAACGCTCATATTCTCTCTTTGCTTTACAGCACCCTTTTCAATCCCACTACTCCCATTTATTTAAAAGAACGATTTATGTTTCTTAATGACACACATTTAAGATCCTTACGGTCATCAGAGTCACTGGAATTAGAGGTTCCTAGACATTCCACATCGTTTTACGACAAATCCTTCACTGTACAGGCTGTACGGTTGTGGAATGGGCTACCTTTAAACTTAAGGCGAGCGCAGTCGTTGACTATTTTTAAGAAACGAATAAAAGAGCACTACTTGGCGTCGTAGTATCTGTGTATGTGCGCATAATGTTTGTGTGTGAATTTATTTATGTTTGTGTATGAATTTATGTATGTGTATGTATTTATGTATGTGTTTGTATTTATGTATGTATATGTATTTATGTATGTATATTTATTTTTGTGTATGTATGTGATGTAAGTTCTTAGTAAGTTTTTAGGCAAACTACATTATAATTATTAGTTAATCGTCTTTCTTTATTAAAAACACCAATTGCTACCCATTTCCCTTAAGGTCCTTGACAACTTCTCCATCCAAAGGTTGCCTGTAAGAGATTGCTCTTTAGCGATAAGGCCGCCCTTTGTACATTTATGAAACTGTAATCTCTTTATGTGAGTGTTTTATATTTGTGTGCAATAAAGTTTATTCTATTCTATTCTATTCTATTCTATTAAATTATGATTTCATTAATATTTAAAACATCTTTATCAACGAAAGGGTGGCAGAGGCACACTATACGCTTACATTCACAAAATGCAATTTTGTCCCACTTAACAAACGGTGAGCTCTTTGCTATGTTGAAATGGATGGGAGCATGTTGTGGCAAATTGCTTTTGAAAAATTTTCACGCCGCCCATAAATCGTTCAACTGGGCTTAACGACTGCCTGAAAACCAGGACTAAAAGTTGCCTCCGAAGCACGGAAACATTAGTCAAAAGAATAACAAAGCGTTCACCCATCTTAGAACCAGCCATGGCGAAACATCCTTAACGCAGTGATCGTTCATAGCGCACTACCAACAATATCGGGCTACAAGCGCTTCAAAAAAAAAACATCTATTATCATAAATATACAATTATTTGCATGAAACATTTACAAATAATACAAAATAAACAATATTTTGAAGCATGAAAGGCCTTGATTTAATAAGAAAAATTAAATTTGTTTCTTTATAAACATAAATTATTGCCGGTACTTAATAATGCTATTTTAACATTTCTTTTCGCATTTTAAACAGCAAGTAACAGTGAATTGGAACAATGAGGAGAATAAATTGCATCTCTTTCTTTTTACTGTGAATTTATGAGACACAAAAACTTGGAATATATTAAGTCGGTTGCTAAGTCTTTTGAGAATCGAGTACCTGGTGCAGCGAATAACAAACCATATACATCTATTAAGAGTATTTATATTTGACTACTTATCGATATATTTTTTTCATTTCTTTACATAGTGTTTACACTGTTGATTGATGGCAATTGGTGGAACTTGCTACACATCTTGAACTAACACTTGTACTGTTCCACTTTTCTATTACTTAAACCTGACCGGTTTCGCCTTACGGCATTTTCAAAGGTTAGCACATATTGTATGTATTTCGGATGTCATTGAGTACAATATGATAAGTCACAACAACAGTAATAAATAAGTGGAACAGCACAAGTGTTTTAGTTCAAGATGTTCATTACGTACCTTATCTGTACTGATTTATAAAGCTAAAGAATTTGTTTGTTTGTTTGGTTGAACGCGCTAATCTCCCAAACTCTCTGCCTGGGTTTTCCTGAACGTCTACAGTATGGGGTTATTGAAATGGGATCTTAAGGGCCGGTAGGCCAAGTCGCGTAGGCACCACAACGTTTCCTCAGCCCCCGTCAAGATAGATCGACGATGTATTTTCTGCTGGCACGCCACAGTAAAAATGATTGGCAGCAGCAATCGAAATGGAACATCTCTGTTTTTGTATTGGATTTTATTTTAGGTTTATGATATACTAATTTACGGCCGCGGCTCCGCCCGCGTGTAAGTTTTTCCGTTCCCGTTTTCTAAAGGAACTTGTTCCCGGGATAAAAAGTAGCCTATGTGTTATTCTGATAGATAAGCTATTATGTATGTAATATATAGTTATGGTAAAGTTTATTTACATTCCATTCAGTAGTTTTACGTGCAAGTAACAAACATCCATTCTTACAAACTTTCGCGTTTATAATATTAGTAGGAGTTTATGATGATATATTTAATAACAAATTTAGGCTTTATGTACAAGTACCAAATAAAATGTCCCGTACTCATTATACTCATTTTTTTTAAATATTAAAATAAAAAATCATAATGTTATGTTCCTGTCTTCGGCAGATAGTCACCGTTGTTCTTCGGAACATATCTTCCGTCTGCGCTAAACATTCTCCGTAAGTACACAATTTCATTCAATTGCTCTAAACGTTGTCGGTTTACCCAAATCTTTCTTTTAGTTCTTACTTTTTCTTTTTCAAATACCCGATTCTTAGTTTAGCATGCAGCGAAGACCTTTACTTTTATATTAGTAAATAATGCCCGAAGGTCGGCTTCTGATGAGACCATCACTACCGCATCATCAGCGTACAACAGACAATGTACTGTAAAATTTCCTAACCACTTTTTCCACTCTTTTCTAACCGCCAGTAATTACATTAGTTTGAGTTACATGATGTTTGACCAATTACATAGTAATGAATTTATACAAAACAAAAAACAAAATCATATCAAAATTAGAGCTATTCTAGTTGCCAGTTCTAGGGGCAGCCTACACTTTAAAAAGAAGAATCTAGCAAGAAAGTCAATGGATACTCTTTTAAAATATAGGCTTACAACATTAAAATTACACCCACTTTGTTCCTTTGGATTTATGTGAGAACAGTCGACTAAACTTAGTTTGCCTTAAATTTAAATTATATTATTTGTAATAATTGCTATATTACTATTTATTAAATAATTATTAGTTACATGAAATGTCATACATTGTTTAAGGCTACTAACATAAAGTAAAAACATAAATAAAAAGCGCTCGTAGCCCTACTAACGCGGTTTCTGTAAAAGATAACAGATTTAAGAAACTCTCTTGGACTTTGAATAGATGACCGCTTTGTAGCATTTTCATTTACCAGCGTTTTCGTGCTTCGAAGGACACATTAAGCTGTTTGTCCCGGTTGATAGTAACGTTGCAATCGACACTCGTTAAGTCAAGTGAATACCTTTTGAGCGACTTAAAAATTACAACAGCGAGTCGCTACTATCTGTCCATTTGAAAACAGGCATTAAGCTCACCACAATATACCTCTACCACACGTTCGGGGATAAATTCGTGGCTAATAAATTTATAAATATACTTAAATAATTAATACTGAAAGCATAAAACAAAGGTATTGGTTTTTATTAGGTAATTTTAATAATTTATGCGAAGCGAATCTTGAATATAACAACTGCACTGATTACTTTAGCCAGTGGCAGTCGGTATGTTTAAGCTTCAGAATCAATTGATCAAATTTTTATATAGGTAAACATACATTGACCGGCCCACTGGCTCAGTTGGTTATACAACTGCCTTCTAACCTGTGGGTACCGGGTTCGATTTTATACTACTTACAGGGATAATTCTAACGCTTCTGTGAAGTGTAGGTGCTTTATTATATATTAAAACTCACATATATTTTATTTATCTATCACACCTTATCCCCGAAAGGGTGGCAGAGGCATATTAGTATATGCCCACTTTTCACCATGCGTATTCCTGTCCCACGTAATGGGTGGTGAGTCCATTGCCGTATATAACTCTTATATATATACAGTATATAAAGCTAACTCCGGGCGTCGCGAGATGCAACTGGGACAGACGCTCGGATGATGATGGAATGCTTACTGCTCTCATAAATATACTGTGCCATTGCGAAAAAATAGCAATGGGAGCGCAACGAAAAAACCTAACACAGGTCCTACCTCAGTAAGCACCAGCGCGCGACTGATCAGGCCTTAACGTCGCGTATCTGATATTATTTAAACATTTGTTCTACAAAAATTACTGTATATAGTCAAAGTAGGCCATTATGTCTATAAATATTTAGTAGCTATAGTTGTGTATAAAAATTTCATTAAAATTATCTGTAGTTTAGATTTGGCATTGAAAAAACATTTCGAAAGGGGGCAACTTTGGGATGTTTTTTCTATCAAGTGAAGTTTATTAGATTTTGTAACAGAAAGCCATTTTGACTAGCTTAAATCCTTAACTAACATATATCTCTTTTTTCAGAATCAAAAACCCTTTCTTCTACGATTCGCATTGTTTTAAAAAACTCAAAAGCTTGGCCTCGGCAGCAATACCAAGCCTTAAAAGGTTTATCAAGGGTCGGCAGCGCGAGTGCTGCACTCTGGTATTGTAAAACGTCCATAGGATACGGTGACCACTTTCCATCAGGTGGGCCCGTATGCTTGTCTGCCGCCTCAGTGGGATAAAAAATAATACTAGTCCGATTTAAAAAATATTTTTGTGTTAAATAGCCCACTTACCGAGGAAGGCTATATATAGGCTATATATCATCACGCTACTTTCCTGGAGAGTGGAGCAGTAGTCATAAATGTCGACAATTCGGACAAATTTTAATGCATTATTGTAGAATTTATTAGCAACGGGCTAAATAGGTGCAACGGGAGTTCGAAGTATGTCACGGGCGAAGTCGGGGGTCACCTAGTACCTAATACCGTATATCATTCTAGTGACTGCCTCGGTCAGGTCTCGGTTTCGAACAAATGTTAGTCTGATCCGCAAATGTTTATTTCAAAGTTTCGGTATTTTGTATTTATAATATGTATGTTTTAAGATTCACGGCAATGGGCTCACCACTTGTTACGTGGGACAAAAATGCATACGGTGAAATGTGGGCATATACTATATTAGTATGCCTCTGCCTAGCCCCTTGGGGATAAAGGCGTGACGATATGAATGTACTAGTTGACGCCCGCGTGGTAAAGTTTTCCCGTTCCCCACAGGAACTTGTTCCCGGGATAAAAAGTAGCCTATGTGTTATTCTGATGTGTAGGCTATATTAATGTAAAGTTTCATCCAAATCCATTCAGTAGATTTTGCGTGAAAGGTAACAAACATCCATTCTTACAAACTTTCGCATTTATAATATTAGTAGTATGTAGATGTATGTATGTAAGAAACATCTAATAAGTACATTCATCAGTTGCCTGATATTATACTTATAGTTTGGACAAGATGGAGCTATGTGAAAAACAAATGGACTGGACTGATTGAAATGGACTGGTTTCATGGACTTCGTAATGCTAGGAGCATTACGAAGTCCATGACACCACTTAATTACCTTAGGGACTATATAATAAAGGAGGTAAAAGTTGATTAAACTCGCTCATAATCTCTATTTCATATGTATAGGTAGATACGCTTTTTTCCCCAAATGGGTAGGTAGTGTATTCTACGCGCACATATCACCTGATGTTTTTACAACACGTAATTAGTAGAGCTAATGAGATTAACGCAGTGATCGTTTAATAATACACTGAGGTAGCGGGGCAACGAACGGTTTTATGATACCGAACGGTTGTCGTCATCTCGCACGAAGGAAACTTGCCCGATTGGGCGAGACGGCACAATTTTTATAGTGTCAACTCGCCCGGCTCTTAAATTTGGTGGTAAATTAATTCATTTAAACCCAGGGATATTTGCAAATATTAAAGGCACGTTTAATGTTTTTAATATTATTATCTTAAGCCAGATAAGTGATTGAGTCGTGCATTCAACGCCCTACGTTGCTGAGCTGATGATGGAATGCAGGTAAAACGCCATAAAGTTAAGAGTTTAATTTTCATTTTAATACATTATTTATTATTTATTTATCTATTACGCCTTCTCCCCGAAAGGGTGGCAAAGGCATATTATATGCCCACTTTTCACCATGTGTATTCCTGTCCCACGTAATAATGGTGGTGAGCACATTGCCGTGATAAAATAGACAGACGCTGGTGTGGTCTTAACTTTTGTTAAATATTTCGACTGCCATGTTGCCGGCAACCGGGACCAAATTAATGTACCTTACGAAGCACGAAAACGCTCGTAAATGGAAATAACTCAAAGCGGTCACCCGTCCACAACGAGCCATAGCCAAAGTTGCCTAACGCGGTGATCATTTAGAGCACTTATTCAACAGGGCCACCAGCGCTTCTTATCAATATGTATTGTTATGATTGTACTTTGTGTTACAGTAAATTGACGACATAAATAATAGGTAAAATCAAAATGTGATTTATACAAATATGTCCAACTCGCCTGATAGTGCGAGTTTCCTACGTGCGCGATAACGAATATGCCATGCCGAAAGCGTAAACTAAACTAGCTTTCCTCAAAACAAACGTCCTGTGTTTTCGAGAGTTAATTTACATAAAAACAATGGTTTGCTAACAAAACAACATCTTAGCATTTTCTCATACACGTCCAATATACCTAGTTAAACGGTCGTAAAGTAATTTAGTTATCCTATTTAGCATTTCATACAATGGTGACTAATTGACTTAATGAATTCATTTTATTATCTGTTGAATAACAAACATTGGTCACCTTAAATGATAACCCCTGCTATTTATAAAATGCAGTTGTTTTGTTTTATAGTAACACTTATGTGACGGCACAACTAAAATGTGTTCACGGTATATCTCTGACAGGTTATCAGAAAGGAGAAATCACAAGGCTTCGCGATCCGTACGTACTTCTTTCACTTCCTGCTATTTTTCGTTTTATAAATGCACGTCTCATCTTTTTCTTTTTGAGCAAACTGCTCACGAGATCTTCGTATGTTACTCTCGGTCTACCCTCTAATTTCGCACAATAAATATTCTTCGTTAATCGTTTCTTTCGTTGGACATGTTCCAAACCAACGGAGCACACCCTTTTCCAGCTTATTGCTGACACTTTCATTTTAATCCGCCATATCCTTCTAAAATTATAAACGCGAAAGTTTGACATTGTACGTTGTAACGTTAGCCGACCTAATAGATACCGAAATTATATGTAACTAGTTGACGCCCGCAGCTTCGCTCACTCTTAAGTGGATGTTTGTTACTTTTCCCGCATATGCCACTGAATGGATTTTGATAAAACTTTACAATAATATACTTTACCCATCAGAATAACACATATGATACTTTTTATCCCGGGAACAAGTTTATGTGGGAAACGGGAACGGGAAAACTTCTCTACGCGAGCGAAGCTGCGGGCGTCAACTAGTTACATATAATTTCGGTATCTATTAGGTCGGCTAATGTTACAACGTTCAAATTTGGAAGTGATTGCATCTCCACAGCATTCAATTTACTTTCATGCATCTGCTGGCACACCCAGGTTTCACTACCGTAAAGCAATTTTGCCCTACAGGTGTGTTTCTTTGATTATTTTTGAAAGTAGTAATAAGCGTGATGCATGGTGGAATGAGGAAGTGAAAGAAGCAGTTCGAATGAAAAAGAAAGCATGGCTAGACTACTTAGCCTCGCGGAATGATTTTAATATGAAAGAGAGATACAAGCTGCAGAAAGTTAACACGAAGGCACTTATAGAAGAAGCTCGTGAAAGGTGCAGAATGAAAGCGGATGAAAGGTTGTCGTCCAATTTCCGGGATAATGCCAAGCTCTTCTGGAAAGAGGTAGGCAAGACCCGGAGTTGTTCGGCAATCTGCAGTATGAATAAAGTGCTTAGTGTTAACAATGACGTCCTAACAGACCAAAGTGACGTCCTGCAGAGATGGAGTGAATATTATGGAAAGATGTATGCAAGAAAAGACAGAGATGCCACATCGGGAAGGGGAGCTCACTTCGATGCTCCGGATCCCGATGTCATTGAAGTCATTAGTATGAAAGAAATAGAACAAGCGATAAGAAGTATGAAATGTGGTAAGGCTGCGGGAAAAGACAGAGTCACTGCTGAGATGATCAAGTACGGTGGGTCGCGTGTCTGGGACACACTATGTCTGTTATGCAACTTGTGCTGGCGGACGGGTGAGGTCCCAGATGACTGGCGAGTAGCAGTTGTAGTACCTATTTACAAAGGGAAAGGCTCGCGCCTAAACTGCTCCAGCTACAGGGCGATCAGCTTGGTCAGCTTAGCTAGTAAGGTGTATGCAAAGGTTATAACGGCACGAATGCAAGAAAAGTTTGAAAGGTATTTATGGGAGGCTCAATGCGGATTCCGACGTGGAAGAGGTTGCATGGATCAAGTGTTTTCTCTCCGCATGATCGCGGAAAAGTTTCTGGCTCTTAACCAGAAGGTTTTCTGCGCTTTTGTGGATCTAGAGAAAGCATTTGATAACGTTGTGAGAGAAACGCTGTGGGACTTGCTGCCAGGATATGGTGTGGACGGCTCGCTACTGCGGGCAATACAGTCGCTTTATAGGGACTGTAAGGCTTGCGTGCGAGTAGGGGGGGATGTGTCACCTCTTTTTGATGTCTGTACAGGCGTCAAACAGGGATGTGTCATGTCCGCCTGGCTGTTCATAGTGTATCTGGACAGTTGCCTGCAGAAGTTGAAAGATTTTAATATGGGTGTGAATTTGGGTGACTTTACAGTAAACTGTCTGCTGTACGCTGATGATGCGGTGCTCATGGCCTCATCAGAAGCCGACCTTCAGGCATCAGTCACTAATATGAAAGAGGGGTGTGAAAGTAAGGGTCTCCGCTTGAATGCAAGTAAAACTAAGGTTCTAGTATTTGAAAGAGGTGACGTAAGAACTAAATGCGAGATTAGGGTAAACCAGGAACGTCTAGAGCAAGTGAATGAAATTGTGTATTTAGGAAGTATGTTTAGCGCGGATGGAAGATGTGATTCGGATGTGGAACGGCGAGTTGCTGCCGGAAACAAAGTTAACGGTGCTTTGTCCCAGTTAGTAAAGCGACAAAGCATCGTAAAAGAAGCACGACTGGCGATTCATAACGCAGTGCTAGTGCCAACTTTGCTTTACGGTAGTGAAACCTGGGTATGTCAGCAGATGCATGAAAGTAAATTGAATGCTGTGGAGATGCGATCACTTCGAAAGTTGTGCGGCGTTACCTTGGCTGGCCGAATACGTAACGAAGTGATACGCAATTTGGCAGGTTTGAATGAAAGTGTCAGCGTTAAGCTGGAAAAGGGCGTGCTCCGTTGGTTTGGACACGTCCAACGAATGAGTGAGGAACGATTGACGAAGAATATATATTGTTCAAAAGTAGAGGGTAGAAGGAGTCAGGGTAGGCCGAGACTTACATATGAAGACCACGTGAGCAGTTTGCTCAAAAACGGAAAGGTCAAAAGTACTCGGATACCCAGACGTGCGTGTATGAAGCGATTGATGAATCTCGAAGAAGCGAAAGAAGTATGCATGGATCGCGAAGCCTGGCGATCTGTCCTCTCTGACAACCCCGTCAGGGATACAGCGTGAAGATAGTTAGTTAGATAAAATCTCTGGACTCGCGACCATAATCATCATCATCATCTAACGTTGATTCCGGTCATCTACAGGTCTTATTAAATAATGCTGTGTAATCAATTAGGACTCTTTCAGTGTAGAATTATTTTTTATCATCATCATCTTTACGTCGATCCCGGTCAATTTTTGAAGGAAAAACTTCTTTTAGCGGGTACGCATATTTTTAGATGAGATAAAATCTCTGGACTCGCGACCATAATCATCATCATCATCAAACGTTGATTCCGGTCATCTACAGGTCTTATTAAATAATGCTGTGTAATCAATTAGGACTCTTTCAGTGTAGATTTATTTTTTATCATCATCATCTTTACGTCGATCCCGGTCAATTTTTGAAGGAAAAACTTCTTTTAGCGCGGTACGCATATTTTTAGATGAGATAAAATCTCTGGACTCGCGACCATTATCATCATCATCATCTAACGTTGATTCCGGTCATCTACAGGTCTTATTAAATAATGCTGTGTAATCAATTAGGAGTCTTTCAGTGTAGATTTATTTTTCATCATCATCATCATTAACGTCGATCCCGGTCAATTTTAACTTCTTTTAGCGCGGTACGCAATTTTTTAGATGAGATAAATCTCTGGACTCGCGTCACCCCGTTACGATACGCAGCTATAGTGTGTGCATATATGCATGTACCAACGCGTCTAGATAAATAAATTATTAATAAATTGAGTTTTCACTTCTGTCGGCACTCCCGGAGTGGTTAGGTTTTTTTTTCACAACGTCAATTATCTAGCCCAAATTAAAGTTAGTGAGTCACAACAACAAACGTTGTCAATAACAATAAAAAAACAACAGGTATAAACGAAACGAAAACAAAACTATTAAACACAGAAAAACAACGAAATAATATATTCATTCATTGTTGAAATACACAAGAAGACGTTTAAGTTTTGTTAAGCTTTACTAATAAATATTAAACGTCTCTTTGTGTAGGAAGCAATTTGTGCGCGAGTAGACAGACAATAGAACGAAACATATGAATCAAGTGATGAACTCTGGCCGATGGTATCTCACAAACATTTACGAGGGTACATGTAATTATATTTTTTGTTCTTATTCTTATTGATGTCAGCTAACCATTCATATGTATATTATGCGTAAACCCCTTCAAGCATGTAAAAAAAATGAAATAGATGGTCCGCAATGCATGCCATATATGTGAATGTTCACCCAGGTATGAACCACATTATAAATAGGTCGACAATAGTTCAATAGAGGTCGACATAATTCGCAGGGTAAGCGTGTAAAGTGGCTATGAGCTTTTTTTATATCCACAGAGGTGGCACACAAGCATACGGCCCACTTGATAGAAAGTGGTCACCGTAGCCTATGGCCGATATATAGCCGACCTTTTATTAACCTTCTAAGACCCCTTTTGAAGAACCCCATACTGTAGACGTTCGGAAAACCCCAAAAGAAAGAACAGGACAAACCTGTAAAAGAATCGATGGCTGATGGAGTAAACTAATATCGGAGTGGAGACAAACGTTAGGTTGTAAGAGCCCCGCTAAATGGACCGACGACTTATGAAAAGGTAGCTGGGAGGGATAGCGGGGGTCGCAGGGTCATGTTGATCGTGAATTTAGCGTTGTAGCGTGAATTGGAAGAGGGCTTGGTCCAGCAGTGAACTGCCATGATCTGATTCGATTAACCGATTGAGGTACGTATAAAGTGGTGTCATCACGACATAGAACTAATATCCTACTAATATTATAAACGTGAAACTTTGTAAGTTTTTACTATATTCTTGTGTGTACATAAATAAATAAATAAATAAATAAGTATGGATGTTTGTTACACTCTCACTCAAAATCTACCGAAAGAATTTTGATGAAACCTTATGTATATATATAGCTTACACGTCAAAATAACACATAGGCTACTTTTTATCCCAGGAACAAGTTCCTATGCTAAACGGGAACGGAAGAACTTCACCACGCGTGCGGAGCCGCGGGCGTCAACTAGTTCATGATATTTCGGGTCTTATGCGCGACGTATATTATTAGATATAAAGCCTACCTACCGTGACCACGGTTTAAAAACGGAGTTTAAAAACATAAATAGTATTAATATATATTCATGGTATATTCACGCCGAAAAAATTTACACGCCGCGTTATTAAATTATGACAATTAGACACGTTCAGTAATGTTGAAATGTGCTAAATTTGCCACATAGCCGTAGAATAACCGTCTTATTTGGTTGAGTTTTAACAAATATGATGTCAGAACTTCTCGTACCTACTACAAAAGAGAAATGGAGTGCGGCTGCCTCGGTGGCTCAGTGGTAGTGTATGCGACGGCTGCGAATGAGGAACTGGGTTCGATTACTGTGTTCCTGGGTTCGACGGGGTCGAAAAAAATATTTGTGTGATCCAAAAATGTTTGTTTCGGAGTTTGGGTGTTTCCTATCTATAATATGACAACAGCGTAGGTATTATAGGTAAAGTGGTAAGGCCTTCTGCAAGGTGACATACTTATAAAGGTCGCTGGGGCACAATATCAATCTTTGAGGTAATTTTTAGAGAAAGTTAGCAATGGACATTGAGATAGGAGAATATTGCAAGTTTGTTTGAACAAACGAATGAGTGAGGAACGATTGACGAAGAATATCTATTGTGCGAAAGTAGAAGGTAGAAGGAGTCAGAGTAGGCCGAGACTTACATATGAAGACCACGTGAGCAGATTGCTCAAAAACGGAAAAGTCACAAGTACTCGGATACCCAGACGTGTATGTTTGAAGCGATTGATTAATCTGCTTGAAGCGAAAGAAGTATGCATGGATCGTGAAGGTTGGCGATCTGTCCTTGTTTGAAAGGATAAGTCAGCTTGGGTAAAGATAATTTGACAGCAATCTGGTGAAATTTGGATGTTTTTTTATTGTGGCGAATATAATTTGGCTGATTATATAAGACGGTACAATTAAAGGATCCTCCATTCCAGATCATTTTGCCAAAATTATGACTACATTAGTTGACGCCCGCGGCTACGCTCGCGTAGAGAAGTTTTTCCGTTCCCGTTTCCCACAGGAACATGTGTTAATCTGATGTATAAACTATATTATTCTAAAGTTCCAATAAAATCCATTCAGTAGTTTTTACGTGAAAGAGTAACAAACATCCATACAAACTTTCGCATTTATAATATTATATTAACACTAGATGACCCCCCACAGCTTCGCCCTTGGAATAGTTCGACCTCCCGTCACACCTCTTTAATCCCGTCGCTTATAAATTCTACAATGATGCATAAAAATTTGCCCGATTTGTCGACATTTATCACTACTGCTCTGCTCCCCAGTAGAGTAGCGTAATGATATATAGCCTTCCTCGATAAATGGGCTAACACAAAATTTTTTTTTTCAAATCCAACCAGTAGTTCCTGAGATTAGCGCGTTCAACCGAACAAACAAACTAACAAACAAACTCTTCAGCTTTATAATATTAGTATAGATATCGTCCCTGTAGAACGAAAAGTCACCAGTCGAAAAATGGCCAAAATGAGTTATTGATGCCAATAAAACTACATTTTTTTGCTCTAATGATCTGTCTGATAATCATTTTTGTATGTGAAAAATAAGTAAATCTATCCTTTGTCCTATTTAGAAAAATAAGAGAAATAACTAAACATTATTAATTATTTTATATTTTTCGAAAATGTACGAAGATTAAAACTAAAACGACTTAATTACTTCTTCTATTGAATTTACAATGCATACGGTGGTCTTTTAGTAAAATAAAATCTCAAAAATGATTTAGTGAGTTTTTAAAATCAATAGTTTGCTAAAACACCCAAAAACGAAAATTAACTAAATCGATAGTGACCATTCACTCCTTAGTTTTAAATGATTTTGTAAAACTTATTTTGAATGATACTTTAAATCTTTTAGTTTTTATTTTTATAACTTCGACGTGCATCTTATGCACTTAGGTACATATCGCTTGCGAGTAAGTGATTTTATCGCGACCGGAGCTACAAGCGTAGAGTGTGGTGATTTTCATTTGTGGCACTGACGTCTTCCAACTCGTCGGGCTTGAGGCCACCTTTATACTAACACTACGGTCCTTTTGGATCTACTGTACTGTACCCCTCCCTATCTCCAATCTTCCCAGGCAGCGGCCTTATAACACCTCCATAAACTTGGGTATATACTTTACTTGTATGAGCCTGCAGTCCTTCCGCACCAGATATGTATGCCCTAGGAAACTCAATCTCTTTGCACTATGTGATACATTCACATAGCAGGTGGTGAATGGTTCCACTCCCATAGCCACAGGCCCTGCATATAAGGTTTGCAATGAGTTCAATCTTGTGTAGGTGCTACCTTGTTGTATAATGCCCTATTTGTATGGCCACAGTTCCCTGGATCAGTGCTCTGTAATATTTTCCACAAGCACGTAACTATGGCAAAGGTCTTCACCTGGAAGACCGCTGTATACTCTCACAAATTGATCATTGTATACCTCTGCACCTGAGCCGATTCTCAGCTTCGATCAGTCTGTATACCATATTTGTTTTTATACCACTTTCCTATGCTTTATTATGTTTTGCAGAATTTCAGTCCCTTTTAAAGTTGTAGATGGTCTGTATTTTGTTAAGACCCATTCTTGTTTATTTTGTTCAGCTCCGAGCCTGTTAATGGCATTTCTTGAATCTAAATCTACATCTACATCTAAAACTCTAATCTCTCTATCATCTAACACTCTAATGTGTAGTAGAGTGAAAGTGTTGCTGCGGTTGGAGCGCTCCTGTCACTGCCACGCATTTTTATATTCCACAGGTGGCAGATATGCATACGGCCCCACCTTATTGAAAGCGTCACCGTTGCCTATGGAAGTTTACAACACCAGAGGTGCGGCACTTGCGTTGCCTCAACTGCTGCTTGCTCTTACCTATACATATACAACGTCCGCCTACAGTTCTCCAGTTGTACTTTGAGTTACCAAAAAATATTTGGGTCTGTCGTTACATACCTACGTAAATATTGATCTCACCGTCAATGAGAAGATCCAATAAACCTTTGATTTGAGTAAGACATGGCTTTCCATAAAAAGAGCGGCACGGCTCATTGCTTTCGTGGTTGCTTTTCAACACGTTGATTAGCATACTATCTAGTATAACACCTAGATACTTCACCTTTGTGGTGTGATTCGTGCTTTTAAACGTTTCTGCCATACATAGTACTGGAATCAAACATAGCTCACATAGGACCCGTAATATACTATTACCGTGGTGCTTCCCTATTTCTATAGGATTTACACCTAGTTGCTTTCCAGGTCTCCCGCTTTGCAAAGGAGGGTTCTTTTCTTTTTCCTCACATAATCTTCTGATTAATTTCGTTGCGGGTTCCAAGACATGCTAACTTCTCCTGGGACATCACTGAGATCGAGCTCGGTGTAACTTTTCTGGTGTTTTGGTCATTGCTGTAGATTCTGGTTTACAGGAGTCACAGTAATGGGAATGTGGGTGGGATTAGTCCCAATTAAAAAAAAACCAATAGTATGTAATGGTCTTGTATATAATTTTTTGAGCAGATTATTTACCGTAATGTTGAGGACTGAACTCTTGTGCGTAGCCTTCAGTCTCAGTTAGTATACTTGTACTTTTATGTAGGAGGAGTTCTGCGGGTATTGTCCTTCCCTTGAGCAATTCAATCATACTCAGATATGGATTCTATGCATAGCTTTCTGTAGCTGTGTTTATAGTTCTGAATATGATCCTATCAAAAGCTCATGTTGCATGCACGAATGCCTCTTGGTTACGATTACCCAGCACCAACTTCACTCTACTCATCACATGATATGATGCTGTTTCAGTTGACTTTCTTAGTTGGTACGCTCATTTTATTTCATTAGAGAAACCGCACTGAAGAAGTACCCTCACTTCTTCAGTGCGTTTCCTCTTATGTATTAATTTACTGACATTTCTAGTGTTTTGAGTAAGATTTAAGTATAATCGATTTAACGTAGTCCTAACTACCCGGCGTTAGTAGAAAGATTACTGGCGTGTATCCGAATGCTATGTTAGACGTAGACAACGTACATTAATTTAGGTTCAGTTTCGTATCATTTGAACCATGTCCGGTTAAAATCTGTGAGAGTTTAACCCTATTGAGCTAACTACATTTTTGCCAGTCATTCAACGACACGGCACTTATTTTTCAGGATGTATCGTGGCTACAAGTTAATAAGTCGGCAGAAATCGCTCTAGCAAGAACTATGCAATGGAACTATGAAAATTAGTGATAATCTCCTAACAATCAAAATACTAAAAACAAAAAAAAATGTTTTCAAAATTTCGAAGTTACGACACCAGCCTTTACAGATATTTTTAAATAAAATAAAATAAATAAATATCCATCACGCCTTATCCCCGAAGGGGTGTGGCAGAGGCATATTATATGTCCACTTTTCATCGTGTGGATTCCTGTACCACGTAATAGGTGGTGAGCCCATTGCCGTGTTGAAATAGACAGACGCAGGCTGTGGCTACCTGCTGTTGAAATTTTTTAAGCCGCCTATAATGCCTTCAACCAGGCTTAACGACTGCCATTTTACTGGCAACCGGGTCCAACGGCTTAACGTGCCTTCCGAAGCACGGAAACGCTCGCAAATGTAAATGCCACAAAGTGGTCACCCATCCGACGACCAGCCATAGTGAAAGATGCGTACCTCTGTGATCGTTTTACCGAACACTGAGACCGCGGGGCCACGAGCGCTTCTAGATATTTTTAATTCATATAAACTTGAAAATTAAAAACAAACTCGACATCTATCCATCAAATTTAAAGATAGGTATTATTTACAATGCACATTTCGTACATGTAGCAGTTAGACACAAATTAACCAACTCGAGTTATATTTCTCTGACGTAATTTATAACTGAGTGAAAAATCACTAACTATGGGCGAAAGTTAACTAAGTCATCGCTAGATCAAACTATCTATGGAGAACAAATAATTAACTACAGATTTTCTAATTTTCTCAGTAATTACTCATTTATTCTTTAAAATAGCAATTACCATACCAGTTTGATTTAATTTCCTTCAAAATAAAACCAAAATCGGAGATATATGTTAAAAGTTATGACGATTTACATTTTTCAAAACTTTAAACCTCAATATCTAAAAACTTGATTTTTCGCCTTAGTGACTTTTCGCTCTACAGGGACGATATATTAAGATTAAGATAAACAATGCGTTTCAAAATAATAGGGTGGGTGTTAATGGCTTATTAAATTTTCCGGGTGACTCATTGGCCTTCAACGCTTGGTCGAAACCCTAATCTACACTTGAAATTTTTACCCACTCCTCTATAAAAGGATTTTTGGATTTTCCACCCGTAAAATAAGGGATAAATGGTTGTTTGTAAGTTCATCATTTTCAAAGTTAGATACGTGAAATTACGTATACCTGGCGTATACGCGTGGCTATAGTTATACGTCGCAGGCTAAGCCGGAAGCTTAGTATATAATTAATACAAAAAACAAGTTAAAAAAACAATAAGTTAAAAGTATGGCGAAACAATAGCAGCAATTTAATGGAATTGTCCCAACATTTTTATTAATCTTAACTTTAACTACCTGGTAAACGCTTTTGATACCAAAATTGACACAACCTTCGGGGTATTATGAAATTATTCATCTTTTAGAACTTTTTACTGTGTGTAAATCCTCATGGGTGCTATGCCGGACTCCTACCAACTAAAACCACACTGTGCCTCTTCGTCTGCCTGCGGCAGCGACGTATCTTCGAGCAATTGATGGAGATGATTCTGATCCTATATTGAAAATAGGTCGGAAGCAGTAGTGCTCAGTAATTACATGTCAGGTTGGGTCCCTGTACCAAGTGGTGTTCCAGAGGATTCTTTACTTGGCACACTACTGTTTATTGTATATATAAATGACATAGACCAGTGCTTTATGTCGTCTGGTTTATTAAGTTTTGCGGACGATATGAAGATTTAGGCTACGATATCTTCACATGAAGATATAATATCATTGCAGACTGCCCTAGATCGTCTAGAAGTCTATTGCAGGGTCAATAAACTAGAACTGATTGCTAGCCAATGCTCAGTGGTAACTTTCACTCGTAAACGAAGAGTTATTCCCACTAGTTACACTCTGGGAGGCCGCAACTTGGCTAGGGTTAATTCAGTTCGTGATCTGGGTGTGCTGGGAATTGACTCGAAATGTATGTTCGAAAAGCATATTGACAACATTTTAAAGAGAGCGTCCAGAGCTTTCAGTTTCATAATGCGGTTGTGTCCAAGAGTTTCACACATGCGAATAGTTTAAAGATTCTATACTGCTCATTTGTACGGCCTCTTTAGAATATGCATCGCAGGTTTGGAGCCCCTGTTATACTAAATATATAGATAGAATTGAATCTTTACAGAGAAGATTCATGAAATACTTATGCTACGATTACCATCAAAACATCCCATTAAAGTTACCTTAACCTATGTAAACTGTTCCATATCTTGCCTCTGTCAATTCGCCGCGAGATTGCGGACTATTTGTTTTGGCTAAAAATAACAAACCATGATGTCGACTGCTCAGAACTCCTATCTAATTTCTCCTTCAAAGTTCCAAACAAGGTAATTAGGTTTAATCCTCAGCTGCATATTCCATTCGCATCAACAACCTATGGACAGAATACCTACATTGTTAGGGCGAGCCGTAATTTTATTAAATTACTAGTTGACGCCCGTGACTTCGCCCGCGTAGAGAAGATTTCCCGCTCCCGTTTCCCACAGGAACTTGTTCCCGGAATAAAAAGTAGCCTATGTGTTATTCTGATATATAAGCTATATTATTGTAAAGTTTCATTAAAATCCATTCAGCAGTTTTTACGTGAAAGAGTAACAAACATCCATACAAACTTTCGCGTTTATAATATTATTAAGATCTAAAATACACGATTTTGATGTCTTCTTCACCAAAGGGGCCTGTAATTCAGTATTTTTCTTTGTATTATTTTTATTTATTGTCTACTGTAAGATGTGCTGTTTCTGTCTGCACTTAACAAGACAACTAAAAGTGAAAACTTGTTATTGGCTTTCTGTAACTTATGAGTATAATATATATACACTCCCGGACTCTTGAATCGAGCCACCTTACATTCCCGGGCCTAAAAGCCCAATACACAAAAAAAACATACAATATAACAAAAAAGTTTATATGCATTTTTAATGCTGGCATATTTCATTGTCTTTCCCGTATGTATTATTCCAAATTTGAATTTTAGAATTTAAAATAAAGAACAAAAGCCGAGCTTGGTCACTGATTTGAAAAAAATAATGACTGTTGAAAGTTGCTTTTCAAGCAATTTAATGTCGCTTTGGTTTGAATTTTCGCAATTGTTGTTAACCAAAGTTTAGTTTAGTTATTTTTCTATAATTTGAACCGTTTTTGGCTATAAAATTATGGATACTTTACCTGAAGTAGCCGCGCAAGCTGTAACACTTCTTCAATCTGGACTAAGTCAGCGAGATGTGAGTTCATAACTTCACATAAGTCGTTCCGCTGTTCAAAGAGTGTACCACTGATACCTGGAGACTGGCGGCTTCGTTCGGCGAACAGGAGAACCTCGTTACCGAGTGACGACGGCGAGACAAGATCAATACATTGTCACTACTAGCTTACAAAATCGACGCTTTAACTCTGTTCAGATACAAGAACAGCTCAGGGACTTTCACGGAGTGGCTGTAAGTGCTCGGACCGTTAGAAGGCGACTCAATGAACATGGTTTAAAGCCAGCCAATGGACACGAGCACACCGAATAGCCCGTCTAGAGTTTGCGCGCGAACATCTAAATTGGACTCGACATCAATGGAGCCAGGTTCTCTTCACAGATGAGTCCAAGATAATGCTATACGGTAATGACGGAAGGAGTAAGTTGTACCGAAGACAGAACGAGCGTTTCGCGCAATGCTGTATTGACGAGAAAGTGAGTTATGGTGGAGGATCATGGACAGTCTGGGGAGGAATCTCTATGGAAGGCAAAACTGAGCTAGAGGTAGTGACGGGACCACGACTGCCGCCCCTAGATGGCAATAGATACATTCGCCAATGTTTAGAGAACCACGTGATGCCATATGCTGGATTTATTGGCCAAGATTTCGTTTTAATGCATGATACTGCAAGGGCCCATACTGCGGGAATCGTCAGGGAGTACTTAAATGACATTGGTATCACTGTTATGAGATGGAGAACCCTGCGCGATGTCCTGATATGAATCTATGGGATGAGCTGAAGAGGCGTGTTCGAGCTCATCATCCTCCCCCGCAAACCATGCAGGAGCTCAAAAATGTAATTTTGGAAGAATGGAAGGACATTCCTCAACATGTCATAACGACATTGATTAATTCTATGCCAAACCGTATAAAACCTGTCATAAATGCACTGGGAGGCAATACAAGTTACTAAATAAACATTTCTTTTCATGTAAAACATGTCTTTTTTTTACAAATCGATTAGATTTTTTTCCTTGAAAAAAGCAAATATGGACTTGTTTCAACGTAACTCGACTTTTTTAATAAACTGTAATTCAAATTTAGAACAGTGGCACTCTAATGCTTCATAAATTCATGATAAATGAATGATGAGAATACCAGCTCCAAAACTGCATCAAAACATTTTCCTTCTACATACATCTTTTATAAGTTACAGTACTCCAAACCAAAAAAATCAAGGTGGCTCGATTTAGGTGTCTGATTATAGATTCCCAAGGAGGGTTGGTGTCAGGCCGACTGCCGACCATAAAAACCAAGCCAAAACATTTTGCAGTATAGAATTTAGTCATACTGCGCCGACCCCAAGTAAATTGGGACAATGGCAAGAGGATGATGATGAGTATGATATATAGGTTTAAAAGCTGTAAGTTTTCCCATATATTTTTTAATAAAGTGGAAAAAGACAATTCGATTCGAGACGGGGACTGTACCCGTGAACTTTGCCTAACCAGGGCAATGATCTAGCCACCTGAACTACCTGAACCGTATCGAATCAAGTTGAAATTCTCCACCTATTTTGAGCGTCATTTTAAGAGTATGACCAGAGCCATCTGTCGAGCTAATGAACAACTCGATAACAAAGAACAGTGTTACAATCGTTTTTAAACATTGATGCAATGGACTCCACGCAGTTTTTTGGATTTTTAAAGCCACTATTTTGCTAAATTTCTCATTTTTTTAATAAAGTGGAAAAAGACAATTCGATTCGAGACGGGAATTGAACCCGTGACCTTTAAGTTTTCCATAAATAAATAAACTAAGTAATAAAGCCTTCAGAGAATAACAAACCCAAAATCCAGATGGCGTTTAATGAGTTCTCTACAATAAACATAGCATGATAAAACCTTTATCTGAAGTGTTTTGATAACAGTATGTTATTATGTTTCAAATAGTTACCACGTTGATAAAGCGTGCTCTCTCACAATGTTGACTTATTTCAGTTAACATTTTGATAAATCTGTTAAACAAAGTTGAGATACATTAATAGTTAAAAAATATTTGTTTAAAAAATCTATATCATTTATATAAATGCGCTAAAAACATGTTACCGATGTTGTAGAAAAACGTAAAATCCTAAGTATAGGCACGAGTAGTATAATATTCCGCCATAATGGATATATACATTGCTTTTCCTATATCCTCGGCTCTCTGCCAACAGGTGCAGGAAGTGGTTACACCTTTTGCTAGTTCATTATATATACGACTAGGGTACATATTTCAAACTCCTGTCTCACCTATTTAATCCCGTCGCTTATAAATTCTATAATAATGCATAAAAATTTGTTCGATTTGTCGACATTTATCACTACTGCTCCGCTCTCCAGGGTAGTAGCGTGATGATATATAGCCTTCCTCGATAAATGGGCTAACTAACACAAAAATAATTATTCAAATCCGATCAGTTATTCCTCAGATTAGTGCGTTAAACCAAACAAACCAACTCTTCCGTTTTATAATATTAGTATAGATAGGTAATGCTCGCGGCTTCGCCCCCCGTACCTGTCTCAAACAGTCACATTTCCTGAGGTAATAGGTAACCTGTAGCACTCAGGCACATTTTTTACTGTGAAAGAATTTTCAAAATCGGATTAGTATATCCAGAGATTACCTTCTACAACCTCACAAACTTAACCTCTTTATAATATACTAGCTGTCCCGCCCGGCTTCGCCCGTGACGTACTTCGAACCCCGTGGCACCCATTTAATCCCGTTGTTTATTAATTTCACATTCACAATAATGTGTAAACATTTTCCAAATTCATTGATTACTTCACCGCTCTCAAGTACCTAGGTACCTACGCCCGTACGGGCCGGTCGAATAATGGTTACAACACGAAATTAATTTCTTTGCGCTTTATTTTGAATCTGCGATAACACGTAAGATATTCATTTAATTTGCAAGGTGTAAAGGGACAAAATAATCTCCATAAAATGCTGAATCCAACTAACGTAGTAAAAATGATAAGGATTAATAGTATATTTGTGGAAATAGCCTTCAAATTACCGCTTTATAATTGATGGTTTTTTAAAGTATTAAAATGGATATAGTATGTTATTCTCATGAGATAGACATATATATCGTTGCGGACTTTTTTGTAGACCTATATTAGATACACGATTGCACCATACATTATTTTGTTATATCTCAAAGGGTTTAGGCAGCGTTTTTGTTGAAAGCTCCTAGACGGCTTATTTTTTCCGACAATAAATAAATAAAATAAATATCCATCACGCCTTATCCCCGAAGGGGTGGCAGAGGCATATTATATGCCCACTTTTCTCCGTGTGGATTCCTGTCCCACGTAATAGGTGGTGAGCCCATTGCCGTGTTGAAATAGACAGACGCAGGTTGTGGCTACCTGCTGTTGAAATTTTTCAAGCCGCCCATAAGGCCTTCAACCAGGCTTAACGACTGCCATTTTACTGGCAACCGGGACCAACGTGCCTTCCGAAGCACGGAAACGCTCGCAAATATAAATGCCACAAAGTGGTCACCCATCCGAGGACCAGCCATAGTGAAAGTTTCTTAACGCAGTGATCGTTTACAGAACACTACGTCCGCGGGGCCACGAGCGCTTTTTTCCGACAACCCCAACAAATATCATTATAGTTTGGTCAATGTATACAAAAACTTAACATATTATACATAAAAACCTATTAGAATCACACTAACATTTACAAAAAACAGCTTCGTAATTCGTTTCGTAGTTTTAAAGATCGAAGCATACATAGGGACAGACAGCGAAAAGGGACTTTGTTTTATAATATGTAGTGAAGATACTGGTTGCCGAGGTTGCCCCAGCGAGTTTTGCGCAGCCATAAAATTCAGTTCGGTAAAAAAATTATAAGATATTTATTTTAATTATTTTATTCGAGGTAGAGACAAATCCAATAAAGCAAGAATCATAATAACCAGCCCACCCGTTCTTGAGTTAAGTGTTCGAACAAATCCGACTTTGTTATTTATTGTACTACTTGACGCCCGCGGCTCCGCACGCGTGAAGTTTTTCCGTTCCCGTTTCCAACAGAAACTTGTTCCCACGATAAAAAGTAGCCTATATGTTATAATGATGTGTAAGCTATATTATTGTAGTTTCATTAAAATCCATTGAGTAGGTAGTTTTATCATGAAAGAGTAACAAACATCCAAACTTAAAAAAATTCGCGTTTATCATATTAGTAGGAAGGATTACGAGTATAGATGTAAATTTGTATCTAGGTTGGATGTACACTTAAGCATGATTATCGCTTGTCAAGGTCTTTTAGCACAAGCTGAGACTAGCTTAATTTGGGCAAGATGGCGTGTTATATATCTCGGAGTGATTTCATAATCACACTTTAAATACAGAATGAATGCGTATTGTACAGTTTGAAATAAACATTGTATGAATAAATTAACCTAAATTTGATGTCAAAGATTTCGAAAATTTTCTTTTATGTCCTTCCTTACGTTATCAGTGCGCTAGGGGAGGCTTCTACCAAACTATTTACAAGATACATAATTTACAAAAAGTACCGAAAACGTTGAATGTTCTCATCAAAGCACAAGTTGACAAGTACATTCTTATAAAAAAATTAACCCCTCATGTTTTTCCATTTCGACGACAGTCGTCATCCTATTTTGATCTTTATCTACAAGGGATACGGTTTGATTTTCGCTTGGAGCATTTTGAACAGGAGCCTCATTGACTCACTGTAATTGAAAATACCCTGCAAATTAGTCACCTGGGAAAGACGTGGGTCATTCTAGAATTGAGGCGTTTGTGGAAGGAAGCAATAAATAAATACTGTAGGACATTTTTTTACACAGCGCCATACTACCACTGCGCCACCAAGGCAGATAGATGATCTGCCTTGGTGGCGCAATGGTAGTGCATGCGACTGCCGCGATTTCGATTTCTGGATTCCCGGGTCGGGTCAAATATTTGTGTGATCCACAAATATTTGTTTCGGAGTTTGGGTGATTCCTTTGTATAAAATGTATGTATTTAGAAATATATAAGTATGTATATCAGTTGTCTAGATCCCATAACACAAGCTTATATTAGCTTACTTTGGGCTAGATGGCGCTGTGTAAAAAAATGTCCTACAGTATTTATTTATTGCTTCCTTCCACAAACGCCTCAATTCTAGAATGACCCACGTCTTTCCCAGGTGACTAATTTGCAGGGTATTTACAATTACAGTGGTCAATGAGGCTCCTGTTCAAAATGCTCCAAGCGAAAATCAAACCGTATCCCTTGTGGATAAAGATCAAAATAGGATGACAACTGTCGTCGAAATGGAAAAACATGAGGGGTTAATTTTTTTATAAGAATGTACTTGTCAAGTTGTGCTTTGATGAGAACATTCAACGTTTTCGGTACTGTTTGTAAATTATGTATCTTGTAAATAGTTTGGTAGAAGCCTCCCCTGGCGCACTGATAACGTAAGGAAGGACATAAAAGAAAATTTCCGAAATCTTTGACATTAAATTTAGGTTAATTTATTCATACAATGTTTATTTGTTAAGCTGTTGGTCCCGGTTGTCAATAAAATGGCAGTCGTTAGATCAAGTAGAAGGCCTTATGGGCGGCTTAAAAAAATTCAACAGCAGGTCGCCACAGCCTGCGCCTGTCCATTTCAACAAGGCAATGGGCTCACCACCTGTTACGTGGGACAAAAATGCATACGGTGAAATGTGAGCGTTTATTATGCCTCTGCCTACCCCTTCGGGGAAAAAGGCGTGACAATATGTAGGTATGTATGTACAATGTTTATTCTTTTGATTAAGTTAAATCTTTAAGCAATATTACGTAATACAAAAAGTCTCTGTGTACCTATGTACACGCGTTATAAGGTATACTTCTTTGGCGTAACAAGATAAAATTTAAAAATTTAAATTTAATCTTTCGCTTTATCCTACGTTTGTAGAAAAAACTAAAATGTTAACTATAGCTAACTTCAGGGTGTTTGAAAACTACTTTGAATGTAGTTATAAGTTGTCATGGAAACACTTATCAGCTAACTTCAGCTATCGGTTTTTCGTAGTAAGTATTACTTCAAAAAGTGTGTATAGTTAATTTTGAGCCCCCAACCTTACCCGTGACACATACTTTAAAACCTGTGGCACCGATTTAATTTCGTCATTTATTACTTTTACGATACCTACTATGTGAAAGTTGCCAAATTTATTGCCGTGTAGTGTACTGCTTCGCTCTCCTGGGTAGTGCCGTAATGATATACCTATAAATATAAGACTTTATTATGATTCACTATATCTTACCTGTTAACGTGCACATCCTACGGCTATTAATGTCCTGCATAACTTGCCGCATCAGAACACCAAGTGCCTTGGCGTCACCTGACGTAGCCTGCTTTGACAGCCATTCAGTTTCCAGCTCCATCGATAGCTGGACAAATAAAAAAATACAGGTTGGTATTGGCTAAGATTAACAACTCACTCTGGCTCCGAAAAAGATGCTCAAGTCCAAGCTCAACTGCTCAAAGACGAGAAGCCCGTGCTGCCTATTTTTTTTTTAATAAATATTGTTGGACACTTTTACACAGCAACATCTAGCCCAAACTAAGCTTTCAGCTTGTGCTATGGGATTTAGACAACTGATAAATCTTAATATATATAAATTACGTGTCACGTTGTTTGTTCGCGATGGACTCCCTAAACTACTTAACCGATTTTAATCCAATTTAAACACAGTGTGCAGTTTGATCCAATTTGAAAGATAAGATAGATATATAGATAGATAATGATGCTTTATTGTACTAACATCATCACAGTTCAAAATAAACAATAAAAATAAGACAAAATTTATAGGAATACAGTGGCTTCTTAAAGTTAAGTACAGCGGCCTTATTGCACACATCCGATAAGCTATATATATCATCACGCTACTACCCTGGAGAGCGGAGCAGTAGTCATAAATGTCGACAATTCGGGCAAATTTTTAAGCATTATTGTAGAATTTATAAGCGACGGGATTAAATAGGTGCGACGGGATTAAATAGGTGCGACGGGAGTTCGAAGTATGCCACGGTCGAAGCCGTGGCATAGTTCGAAGCTCCTTAGTATTATTATTTAATTTACATCAAGATATGACAAAAGCTAAATTTTTCGCGGAGACAAGTTCTTGTGGAAACGTGAAACTCCACCACGCGGGCGGAGCAGCGGGCATTAACTAGTATGTCTTATATCTATGTTTAAAATATAAAGGATGTTACCATTATCTTAGGATTATCACTGACGTTTTCAGATAGTGAGATAAAATATGTAACATAACTAATTAAACACTTTTTTTACGTGTGAAAATCCTCATGGATTCCATGTCAGACTTCAACCGTCAAACGGCCGTTCCCTATACCCACAAGGCAAGGAATGTTGATCGTCCCCGGTAAGTCTAAATGGAGCAAAGCATTTTGCCATTTTTCGGTGATTATCCCTCCACGGTATGTCCGATTTTCGAATTTTTTTATGGCTAGTTGTCGTATTTGGGTCAAATTTGATTAAAAAGTGTTGAGTAGTTTGGAAGGAGTTCGAGGACAAAGCGAAAATCCGAATCGGGGAAGAATGGATACCAATTATACCGCGTGCCAATGTTTAATCAAGAAAATCGCATACGGGGTCTGTCAGTTGCCTACATATTACATACGTCTACTTATTACATACGTCTTTGGTAATTAGTATCCTATAAGTAAAGGTTGACGCCCGCTGACACGCTTGGTTGTATGATATATATAGAGTAAGGCGTATCTGGTAGAGCGCGTGTGACATTCGATTCGTTGCTCTGTGCCATTACCCTAAAGGAGGCAAGGGATAGATAGCTACTCATGACTGACAGTATATTTGTGTGCAAAAATTGTTCCACAATTGAGGTTAATACGTATCAACAAAAAACCATAGATAGGATTGGCTAATAATACGTAACGAAGTGATACGCAATATGGCAGGTTTGAATGAAAGTGTCAGCGTTAAGCTGGAAAAGGGCGTGCTCCGTTGGTTTGGACACGTCCAACGAATGAGTGAGGAACGATTGATAAAGAATATATATTGTTCAAAAGTAGAGGGTAGAAGGAGTCAAGGTAGGCCGAGACTTACATATGAAGACCACGTGAGCAGATTGCTCAAAAACGGAAAGGTCAAAAGTACTCGGATACCCAGACGTGCGTGTATGAAGCGATTGATGAATCTCGAAGAAGCGAAAGAAGTATGCATGGATCGCGAAGCCTGGCGATCTGTCCTCTCTGACTACCCCGTCAGGGATACAGCGTGAAGATAGTTAGTTTAGTTAGTTTGGATTGGCTAATGTGGTAAACCACACGCTGCCCTAGGGCCCTCGGAAGGATACTCTGGATCCCGAAATAAAACGGTTAAGATCAATGTAGGGTTGACAACTTCTGATTACGATGTATCAATTACCATTATTTATAATCTAGAACGCTCACCACTCGGCACTCACCCCAGCGTGAAATGTTATATTCCCACAAATTGTGTTTTATTGTGGTAATCACGGAATTAGGAAAAAACGGAAAGGTCAAAACTACTCGGATACCCAGACGAAAAGCGAAAGAAGTATGCCTGGACCACGAAGACGGCGATCTGTCCTCTCCTCTCCCTCGGGATGAACTCCAAAACGAAGTATGCAATTTTAGCGTTTTTTTAAACGTGTGTTTTGGACCAAATTGAGAGATGAGGATAGTTTTTGTTTAATTGGTTTCTCCAAAATCTTTTTAATGATTTATACGAGGGCGGCACTGAAAATTTCGGGAATCAAGGAAGTGACACAACATTACTATTTAAAAATGTATTTATTGCTTTTCGAAGTATTCTCCGCGAAATTTGACTCATTTTTCCATACGATGGAACCAACCATTTCATTCGGAAGTTGGGGTATCCAAAATGGCCGTTTTGTAGGCGTCCACCGCTTCTTCAGGTGATGAAAATCTCTGACCACGCAATTTATTCTTTATTTTAGGGAAAGTATAGAAATCATTAGGGCTTAGGTCGGGGCTGTACGGCGGATGGTCCAATAATTCTATGTTTTCTTGCTCTAAAAACTCTTGTTCTGTGCGCGGTGTGAGAACTCGCATTGTCGTGATGGAGGATGATGCGGCGGTTGCAGTTCTCTTTACGGAGTTCAGAAACGACCTGTGGCAAACAAATGCTAGCATACCATTCTGCATTAACCGTTCTTTGTCCCTCAAGAGGAATAGTCGCAACATGGCCGGTTTTAGAGACAAATGTGGCCACCATTTTTTTTTTGCAACACTCCGTGACCGAACAATTTTTGTTGGCTTTAACTCATTTTCGAAAACCCAAACTCGTGACTGGTTTTTTGTTTCGGGTTCGTACGCGTATATCCAGGATTCGTCAACTGATACGATGTTGTACACAGCATTTGAGGATCCTGCGTGGAATCTTTCGAGAGTTCTGACGCACCCACTGTTTTTGTGTTAAACCAGTTCGAAAGTCATAAAAAATCATTGCTCTTGAATTTTCTCGAGTCAATTCCATTTTCTCAACAACTAAACAAGTTTGACAAAACCTTGTGACAAGACCAAGAATCTTTTATTTAAATAAATAAATGGTATTAGATTTTTATAACCAAGGAATTTCATTTATAAAGATTTTAATATGACAGGAACAGTGGAAATGTTCCATTCCCGATACTTTTAGTGCAGCCTATGTATGGCCGTTAGTTACAAAGTTAGTCTTACTTCTTGCTTATAATATTACTAGATGACCCCCTCAGCTTCGCCCGTGGAATATTTCGACCCCCCGTCGCACCTATTTAATACCGTCGCTTATAAATTCTACAATGATGCATAAAAATTTGCCCGGTATGTCGATATTACTGCTCTGCTCCCCAGGTTAGTACCGTAATGATCCTATAGCCTTTCTCGATAAATAGGCTATCTTACACAAAATAATTTTTCAAATCCGACCAGTAGTTTCTGAGATTAGCGCGTACAAAACAAACAAACTCCCCAGCTTTATAATATTAGTTTAGATACACTTGAAAGTTTGTAAGAAAGTAGGTTTAATATTATTTCATGCAAAAAATAACAGAATGGATTTTGATGAAACTTTACAATATTATAGTTTACACATCAGAATAACACAAATGCTAATTTTTATCCATAAAACAAGTTTCTTTGGGAAAAGGGAACGGGAAATCTACAAAACGCGGCCGGAGCCACGGGCGTCACCGTGTCAGTACTAATGTTATAAAGTCGAAAGCTTGTGAGTGTGTATGTTAGTTAGTTTGACATTCATAAATGGCTGGAAAATTCGGATAAAATTTGGTGTGGAGGTAGCTAACACAATGGATTACGTCATAGGCTTATATAGATTCTTTAAATTCGAGTAATAGGTTGCTGTGGGAAACGGGAACGGGAAAATATTATCACGCGGATACGCTGGCGTTCTCTAGTATAATATAAACACAATTTACAGCTGACTTACTAACTAAACGAATTGAACGAGTTAATAGGACTGTTTACAAATTTTACAAATACTCGTACATAGAACGTAGTACGTATTCTAATCTATGTACATAGCAGTGTGTGTCAATTGGTAAGAAGGGGGACAATTGGCTATAATGTGGTGTTAGTTAAATTTGTCACTTCCATAGGGTCGAAGCAGGACCGCGTCCAAATATTTTTGGTTCGTTCCTGTTTCGTCCGACATAAAAAAATCCTTATTCGAACCAGGTTTTATTACTGTTTCGTCCCTAAAATAAAATTGATAATTGATTCAATATTTTGTTCTTGTTTCGTCAAACTTTTTGTTCTTGATTCGCCCCAAATAGTAAAGCATGTATCAATGGGTATTGTACAGACAGGCTAAAAATCATTTTTGTGTTTCTTTTTACGTGTGCTATATACAGTGTTCCGTAAACGATCACTGCGTTAAGCAACTTTCACTATAGCTGGTCCTTGGATGGGTGACCACTTTGTGGCATTTACATTTGCGAGCGTTGCCGAGTGTTCGGAAGGCTCGTTAAGCCGTTGGTCCCGGTTGCCAGTAAAATGGCAGCTGTTAAGCCTGGTTGAAGGCTACTGCCACTACTACTGCCATTTTATTGGCAACCGGAAAATTTTATGGACGGATTGAAAAATTTCAACAGCAAGTCGCCACAGCCAACACCTGTTAATTTCAACACGGCAATGGGCTCACCACCTGTTACGTGAGACAAAAATGCATACGTGTGTAATCTCAAAATCGCCGATTGCGGATACTAAAAGTAGCTAGTCTGCAGTGATCCCCATCTTCCAAGCTATATTCCTCACGGGATAGTCAAATCTCTAGAAATTATGTATGTATAAGATACTAACCAGGTATTCAGTAAGCTTCTTCACCAGAGGCTCGAGATGCACCGTCCTAGCCCAGGCGTCGCACACGAAGCACAGATTGAAATAGTAAGCATTTCGGGCATATTTCTTGTTATCTATGCGGACTGGAAACCCCAGGATCTTGGAGCCCAATAGGGTTCTAAACAGAGAAAAGATAAAGTAATGTACCTATCTTACTCATCTATAATTTACATGCATACATACATATTGTCACGCCTTTATCCCCGAAGGGGTAGGCAAAGGCCATACTATACGCCCACATTTCACCATATGCATTTTTGTCCCACGTAACAGGTGGTGAGCCCATTGCCGTGTTGAAATGGACAGGCGCAGGTTGTGGTAACCAATTGTTGAAATTTTTGAATTTGAATTTGTATTAAAAAATTTGAATTTCAGTAAATACATATAAAAGTATTCAAATATAAATAAAAATCTAACTTTGTTAGACACAGAGTAAAATTGGTCAGTTTGTTCTGGCCAAGCTCTGCAACGGATGGACCGGATTAAACGGGACTTTCACTGGCAGATAACTGATGTTATAAGGAGAAACTAAGGCTACATTTTATCCTTGTATTCCCATGGGAACGGGTAAGACGCGGGTCAAACGCTGGGCGTCTGCTGTATTTTCTATTATGCGATTATAGTTGAAGTAAATTTTGTTTATCGTAGTGTTGCCGCGTGAGCCGCTTATTTGATTCAATGGCACTTTTATCCAAGTAAACTAACATAAAAAGCGTATAAATAAATAAACCTACCAAGAATTGCACATATTATATAAATACCAAAAACTAGTATGCGGTTTATAATTTTTATTTCTTTAACTAGTGGGCCCGCGAAGTGATTGTTCCCGTGGGAATATGGGAATAAAATGGAGCCTAAGTTATTCTTTATAATATCAGCTATTTGCCAGTGAAAATCCCGTTAATTAAAATCAGTTTTGTCGTTCCCGAGATCAACCAGAACAAACAGACAGACAGATATTAATTAATTATTTTTATATTATAAGTCCCGTATTCACTTTCATATGCTTTTAGTAAAAAGCTGTTAATTTGAAATTACAAACAGGCAGAACAATTTTGTATATTTGCATAGATGTGATATCATTGTTTGTGCAAATATTACAAGTTTTAATGTTATCATCATGGTACGGTATTATCTACATTGTTATAGTATCTAAGTTCATTGTAGTTTGTAATAATAGTAACGAATACCTAAAAAACACAGAGATGCATAGATTCCACGCATGGCTGAAAACGACAGATGGGGCGAGAGCGGATTTTCTATAGGTACATACTTGAAAAAAGTGTTTATACGTGTAATCATTGAAGTTTATGAGACTACTATTTTATATACCACTGTGTCGAAATAGAATCGAAATCGTCGCTCAATAGAAAGCCACCGGTACAATTTTGACGGTTTTTCTTATTCTACTATTACAATCGTACTTCAATAGACACCTATCAGTCGGCCGATAGATTTCTACTAACACGTACCGCGCCAGTGACCGCTAGTCAGTTGCATTTTTGATAGTCTACTAACATTTTGACAGCTAAAACTGCAATTCTGGTTCTATTCTACGGCTTGTCAATAGTAGACTCGGCCCCCAGAGCTGTAACGTCTATAGTATGGAGAAGGCTATCGGACTAAGAAAGTAGTCGAAAATACGAGGGCTGCTATTAAAGTATCCGGAATAACAAAGTGAAACAATTTTATTGCTTTTTAAAATATTCACCATGATGATCGACCCTTTTTTGCATATGTTGGAACCAATTTTCGAAGCCCTTTTCTCATTTGGATTCCATTCCATTTGGATCTCCAAAATATGCATTTCAACACATCAACAACCTCTTCACGGTTCGAATAACGTTTACCATGTAATTTATTCTTACTGCTGGGATAGAAATCATTGGGGGCCAAGTCAAGGCTGTACGGCAGATGTTAATTAGATCTTTGGATCTTCCAAATACCGAGTTGTTTCGACCGATGTGAGGTAGCTAGCATTGTCATGATGAAGAACGATATCACGGCGATCCACCCAGCGTGGCCCCGACCTTGCCAGGATGGACGTGACGAATCCGGGACAGGAAAGTGTGTCTCACCTCGCCGGCGAAGGAGGCGCGGCGGCCCAACACTGCCTGTAAAGGCATTACGGGGCCAGTCCCAAGCCATGGCACGGCGAGCGTATGCTGAGCCGTTTCCTTGGCGCCGCTAGGGCCCACGGAGTGCGGCTCCAGTGCCGCCAACTCATACAGGAATTTGGCAAAACTGCCAGAAACTAGTTGAAGTGGTAAGTCGGAGTACCGTGCGCCCTTTCTACCCACTGCTGTAAAATGGGTCCGATGCTCCACAAGAGCCGCGCGCTTGTGGTGAGTCTTTCGGTCCACTTCCGGAAGGTATCATCTCGAGCCGCCTGTATCCAGCGGCCGACAACCAGTTCGTCGCACCAGGACGACCTGAGAAATGGTGAGCTTAAAAGGGACCAGGGAAATCTTTGAAGGTCAACACCAACATTTAGGCTGCATATTTGCCTACCCTTTCCAACACTAGATGGTCAAGCAAAGGCATGTTCCAAGGTGTGGACAGTTAATTTGACATGGCTTGTGGGCACTCATGCCCTCTTCCTTGCATACCACTCACAAGTACCTTGTGTATACTTGCTTGCTCATGTTGACCTATGCTCAATACCTACACATATTGATGATTTACCTATATATTTTTTTTTAAATGTCAAAAATATGGCAATGGTCTCACAACCTGTTACATGGGACAAAAATGTATATGGTGAAATGTGGGAGTATGGTATACCTCTGCCTATCCCTTTGGTGATAAAGGCGTGACAATATATATGTATGTATTTAAAAGTATGATAAGAAGATTTGGCATGAAGAGTGTAGGTACAGCCTAAATATATTAACCATAAAATTATAATCAACCTATTGAGTGGTCCATATAAGGGTGGATTTAAGAGACGGAGCAATAAGAGTAGTTGCCTTATAGTTACAGGAAGATGTTCCTTGGAGAGACTATTCATAATTCTTGGTATACCTCAACCATTCACAGATTTTGAAAAAGGTAAGTTTAAGCTAATATACAAAGAACAAAGAAGAAGCTAAAATACACTTAGTTTCCAATTATTGTGCAAAAAATTTTACACATAGGGATTAAACTAGTCTATTGAATGATTTAAGGCATTTTAAGGTATAAATACTGGAAATGACAGAAATCACCAAAATCCATTATAAATTTTGGTACAAGAGTTAACTTCTATATCGGCAATACTTTTTGTAATGGAGTTGGCAGAAAAAGAAAGTAAAAGAAATTTTTCTCTATGAAATAGAATCTAATGCCAAAAAACATTTTTTTAATGTTTTAGCACTTTTTGGTTAAGGTAACTTTTTCACAAAAGCTGTGAATGCAGTTCAGAATTTCTTTCAAATATATGGATGGTCTCCATGGGGCATTTCCTGTAAATAGAACAGTTGAGGTACCTGCACTCATGCCCAGTCTTAAAAAAATCCATCTTGTACACAAAAATCCTACCCTGTTTTGGCATCACTACTGTGAACTGTCAGAAATATTATCTTATTGTAATAAAGTATTATCAAAGTTTACTTACACTGTCAAAGTGCATCTTTGCAGTTGTACTTTTGGTATGATATAATGACTGACTGTGTCAAATATATCTTTCGATATATAGTTCTCTGGCACCTGGCAAGTTATTTTCGGACCGGCAGTGGGGTGAAACTCACATAAAAATATACAACGAATCGGTCCTTCCTGTCCACAACCTTCATAATATTTTACTTTAGCATCCATCATAAACAACTTATTTATCAATTAATTAAAACATCATTCACACATTAATACACAAAACTTCTATAAACACTGTCACCGTTGAAATGGTAAATAAAAAAAAATCTTATCGTAAACAACAACCGTATTCAGTAACCACTTGCATCCTATCTTTCGTTTTATTTTTACAACAAAATGACAACAACTAACGATAATGCAAACTGACGACTAGTCTACCACTGACGAGTACAACAACCCACATTTCAAATAAACACGACGATACCGAAACACCTAAAGATATCTATGCGCTACAACAAGCTACAAAATACTGATTACACGATTACAAAGTCGCGTTTATGTACTACATTTAGGTATTTTCTAGTCTTTGACAAAGCTAAAGGCGTACTAACTTGACTGACAATGACAACTTGACATACTTGACATTTTTGGCAGGTTGGCAAATTTATGTTGGTATTGTTCTTCGGCCATCTTGGGCAGTCAAAGGAAACTCACTCCAGCCTTTTATTTAAGACTAGTTGACGACCGCGGCTCCGCACGCGTGGTGAAGTTTTGCTGTACCCATCTCCCACAGAAACATGTTTCCTGCTAATGTATAAAAGTGTTATTCTGATGTGTAAGCTATATTATTGTAAAGTTTCATCAAAATCCATTCCTACTGAATGGATTATGTTAAAACTTTTGGGTGAAAGAGTAACAAACATCCATTCACGTAGAATATAAATTTTCTTAGTATCCAGTCCTTTATCGATTTCAAATCCAGTCCTAGCTCCTGTGTCCTTGCCAGTAAGGCGATGTTAATTTTACTGCATATGTGGATTTTGGTAGGTAATTGAAATTGCCGCGTTCCAGTTTTCCAATTTCACAACACTTCTGTACGTTGTTTAAGAAACCGCCACTTCTGTGTATGTGTAAAAATTGAGGTTTCTTAAACACAAATTCTTCGACGTATTTTCGTGTGTGTTCTACACAGAAACACACTAGTTTTGAATACACTAGATTTGAATAATTAACGATGGAGTGGCGACTACATCTTGTTGACAACGCTTGCCACAAAAGAAAATTTTAATTGACAAGTTGAAGGTCTTATTGTCAAGATAACGAAGGCCGAAAAGTCCAACAGTCAAGTTCTGTGTGACAACATTAAAACACACGAGTTATGTTACTGATTTAGAGAAAACACACAATGTTTTACTGGTATTCTTCATTTAAATCAGATAATCTCTCAGTGTGAAAAAAACTATTAATACTTTCACATAGTGTGACCTAAACTTGGCACGCAGTATTATTATGACTTTCGCCTTTAGGAAAGGAAGCGAGTAACATTCATACATATTCAATAGCACTGTTGACCGTACCTACCTATTACAAAACGTTTGTCAAAACTCAAAAAACGGAAGCGCTCGTGGCCTAGCGGTCTCAGTGTTCTGTAAACGATCACTGAGTTACGCAACTTTCACTATGGCTGGTCCTCGGATGGGTGACCACTTTGTGGCATTTACATTTGCGAGCGTTTCCATGCTTCGGAAGGCACGTTAAGCCGTTGGTCCCGGTTGCCAGTAAAATGGCAGTCGTTAAGCCTGGTTGAAGGCCTTATGGGCGGCTTGAAAACTTCAACAGCAGGTAGCCACAACTTGCGTCTGTCTATTTCAACACGGCTCACCACCTATTACGTGGGACAGGAATCCACACGGTGAAAAGTGGGCATATAATATGCCTCTGCCACCCCTTCGGGGATAAGGCGTGATGGATATTTATTATTATTTATAAAACTCGAAAAATGGTTGAGGGTATTTATAAGCCAAATCTATCCGCGATTTTTTAGGATTCAAAATAGTGTCCGTTTTCTATCAATCCTAACTGTAGTACTATTTGTATATTAAGCTGTATTCAGTTTTAACTAACTATTTTCACGAAGAATAACGGACGGGGTAGTAAAATAATTTGTATATACCTAGTCAGGTCATAAGTATTGTCACACAGTAAAAACTTGTCTTTTATAATGCTGGCCACAAAAAATTTATTGAATTCGAATTTCGAATTGTTCATGAAAATAAAAAAGTATCCTTTTTTATTTTCATGAACAATTCCAATTCGATTTTTAGAATTTTACTCATTTTTAAATATGGAGTGGACGCTTAAAGAAGACCGTGTTGCAGTTATTGCATTGCATCGTTGCGGTTACGCGCCAATTCAAATTTTTGACATACTGAAAAATTTGAATATAACCAAAAGATTAGTTTATCGTACCATCAAACGATACAATGAAGACTCTAGTGTAGATGACAGGTCAAGAAGTGTAAAACAGTACCTATTGAAAATCTGTGTTGTTCTTTTCAATGAATCTGTTGTCAGAATGACAAAGTGGCATAAAAAAGACAGAGACAACTCTAACGCTTAGGTACTTCATTTCAGATTAGACCGAGTTACGCTACTGCTTTATATATGTACTGTGCTACAGATCCTAAAAAACTTGACTTGATTTAAGTCAATCACTACTGACTAGCACTTTTTCGATGACATTGACATTTATCTTCCAACGAGCCATTGCCTTAATAAACAAAGCTCTTTAAAAAACAATCAATCAAAGCTGCTTATGTCAGTAGTGTCAACTAGTGAGAATTGACATTACTGAAAGAAAAATATTGATTGATTTGATTGTCGGAATGGTGTTTGTTTTTTAACTTTCATCGGAGTCAGTTTATTTCAAAATGAGTCCACGATCTTGTAAAATCGTGATTGCTGCTTCTGGTAGCGTAGCTGCAATGAAAGTACCGATTCTAATAAAATCGTTATTAGAACCAAATGATGAAAGGGACTATATATTTGAGGTTATGTTTATATTATGTTGTTGATATAATACGCAGAAAATGGGCAGAGATTAGGTTATTAACTTCCTTTCTTTACAGGTTCATCTTATAGTTACCGAACATGCTAAGCATTTCTTGAAGATGTCCGAACTCTCGCCAGATGTGAAGGTATATGATGATGACTTGGAGTGGCAAGCCTGGCAGCAGAGAGGAGACCCTGTTTTACACGTTGAGCTAGGGAAATTAGCTGATATGATGGTTATTGCGCCGTTAGATGCCAACACGATGGCTAAAATGTCACATGTAAGTTAGTTCTTGTTTACTGAGGATAGCTTAAAGGTCCACACCAGGATCTAAAAATAAAATTAATAAAGAATAAATAAATTAACATCGTTGGGACAACTCACACAACGGCATCTGATTGCAAACTAAGCAGAGCTTGTACTATGGTAACCAGATAACTGATAAACATACTTAGGTATATATTTCTAAATACATACATATTATAGATAAATAACACCCAGACACAGAATCACACAAAATTTTATCCTGGGTGGGAATCAAACCCACAACCTCTTGTGTAGCAGTCGGATACACTCCCACCGCGAAATATAGGCAAAATGGGATATGCTCAAAAGTGGAACTAGCACACATTTACCATTTCAGGACTGAGCCTAGCATGATCTTATTGTTTACAGATATGGCCAAGCACAAGTTCATAATTGTATTTGCTTCATATTAACCTTTAAAACAGTAGAGACCATGCTCTTCTGTTCAGATCACTTTCAATTTAATAACCACCTTTTATAAAATATGACCCCCACGGCTTCACGCGTGACATATTTCGAGTTCCCGTCGCACCTATTTAGTCCTGTCGTTTATAAATTCCACAATATTGTAAAATAATGTGCCCGATTTTTTGACATTTACGACTACTGCTCCGCTCCCCAGGGTAATAGCGTAATGACATATAGCCTATAGCCTTCCTCGATAAATGGGCTATGTAATACAAAAAGATTTTTTCAAATCTGGCCAGTAGTTCCTGAGATTAGTGCGTTCAACCAAACAAACAATCAAACTCTTCAGCTTTATAATATTAAGTATAGATGTGTTTTTATTTTAATACGAAGTGATACGCAATATGGCAGTTTTGAATGAAAATGACAGTTTTAAGCTGGAAAAGGGTCTGCTCTGTTGGCTTGGACACGTCCAATGAATCAGTGAGGAATGATCGGCGAAGAATATATATTGTGCAGAAGTAGAGAGTAAACGTAGAGCTTGACGATCTGCCCTCTCTGACTACCCCATCAGGGATACAACGTGAAGATAGTTAGTTAATTAGTTTTAAAATATGTATGGCCTTAATTATTTCTGCCAATACTGAACAGTTCAAGCATTCTGTGTAACCAAAGAGATACATAACCATAATTCTAATATGAATGTGTATCTTTCCAGGGCTTATGTGATAATCTTCTTACATGCACAACCAGAGCTTGGGACACCAACAAACCTTTACTCTTCTGTCCTGCAATGAACACAAGAATGTGGGAACATCCAGTAACAGCACAGCACATAGCAACCTTGAAGGAATGGGGCTACATAGAAATACCACCCATTTCTAAGACATTGATGTGTGGAGATACTGGCATAGGCGCTATGGCAGAAGTTCCAGCCATTAAAGAGACTATTGTAAAAATTGCAGACCTTAAGTTTAATAGAGTTGTATAGCATAACTTTAATAGAGTTGTATAGCATGCTTTTGGCACCTTTCTGCTATTTTTAAGACAATTTGCGACAAAGCTTTAAAAAAGGTGAAGTCTCTTCTGGAACTTTGATAAGATTATCTCTTCCTTAGGCGGTAGTCCATCGCCAAACAAAATAAACGTAAAAAAATGGCGAATACGCGCCAAAATATTTCAGACAGTGAGAGTTCATTCACTACTTTCAAATAGATTTGGTACAAATTATAAAAAGCACGCTCTTTTCCAGCTTAATGCTGACACTCTTATTCAAACCTGCCATATTGCGTATCACGGTCGGACATCTTTATGCCGCACAATTTTTGAAGTGTCTAAAAACTGTCTCTTCTATCTTACATCAAAATGTTTAAAAGGTAATTTATTTTTCATTTTATGATATAACATACTAAGAATACTCATGTGTATATAGATTTTTTTTATTATCTTTGTTACTAAATTAAATTAATTAAATATCTATCATGCCTTATCCCCGAAGGGGTGGCAGAGGCATATTGTATGCCCACTTTTCACCGTATGGATTCCTGTCCCACGTAATAGGTGGTGAGCCCATTGCCGTGTTGAAATAGACAGACGCAGGTTGTGGCTACCTGCTGTTGAATTTTTTCAAGCCGCCCATAAGGCCTTCAACCAGGCTTAACGACTGCCATTTTACTGGCAACCGGGACCAACGGCTTAACGTGCCTTCCGAAGCACGGAAACGCTCGCAAATGTAAATGCCACAAAGTGGTCACCCATCGGAGGACCAGCCATAGTTACTAAAATAAGTATATAAATAAATTAAAACTAAAAAATTTTATTTTTATCAACCAAAGAACAAATTTTATGTACTTAGTTATGTTTATTCCCTCTTTAAATATTATATAAAAATATATCTATCATTGCTAGTGTTATCAAGTAATGTTATATTATAGTAAAGTATGTTGTAGGTTTTGTTAATTTTATATTATTATTAAAGAATTGGTTAATATACAAAAAAACATCCATTTTGTAAAATGTTCATGTTACACTTTAACATACTATGATTAGGTTCTAAAAAAGCTATATTTATAAGATTGTTATATTGGTACTATGTTAGATTTGGTCCTGCTATAAAATATAGGGCACAAATTATGTTAAATAAAGTCACTTTTAAATACTTACCGTTTTATATTTTATCACTTATCTATAAAAAATCGCACATCAGTCATGCTGCAGCGTAGACGCCGCTCCGGTTCAAAGGACCAAAAAGATGAAGAGTGGTACCTTCATCGCTCATTAAATGAGCTTTCATACACTTACAAACGAAGTTGTCCGCTAAAGAAATATTGTACCTAAGTATGATAAATTGGTAATGGGTCGGTCGGCAATATCTTTCGAAAAACCGATTACCGGAATAGAAAAACTGTGTGTGTTCTGTTGACTTTATTTGTTCTAGTCTAGTGAAATTTGGGTATATCGGAAAACGCATGATAGTGAAAAGTGAAGTGAAAAGTGAAAAATCTTTATTCATGTAGGTCACAAAGTAACACTTATAAACGTCAAGATTATTGCTTCTACATTTACATTTACTGCCAGATTCGCAACGCAATAGGTAGAGCCTGAGGAAGAACCTGGCAATAAAAACTCATGGCCACTCTTTTCTAACTGCCAGTAATTACATTAGTTTTATTTACATGATATTTGAAAAAATTATATAGTAGTGAGTAGAAAAGAAACCAAATCTAATCAAAATGAGAGCGTTTCTAGTTGCCAGTTTTAAAAGTAGCCCACCCTTATGAGGAAGACTCCGGCAAGAAACTAAATGGCTGCCATTTTAAAATGCAGGTATGGCTTACAATATTAAACTTACATTGCTCCTTTGGAGTTACGTGAGAACAGTCGACTAAACTTAATTTGCCTTATATATAAATAGTTTTATTTGTAATAATTGCTATAACAGCTATGAGCTGTCCAGTCCCAACAGACGGCACCCGTTCACGGGTATGACGCATATATCAGCCATCGCCCTACTCAACCGTATTATAGGGAATAAGGCGACCCGATACATGCACCACCACTGCCAGGACACTTAGGCGAGCATGACATACTCAAACTGCACAGCAACCATCATGTCAATTTCAAAATTTATAAAAAGCTATGTGGACGGTGCTAACACAATAACAAACTCAAATTACATATAATTATATTAGTTAACCTGACGTTTCAGATCACTTATGTTGAACAAATGTACATTATATTTATAATGTTTCTTTATTATTATTATTAATTATATTCGTATATTTATGTGTGTTGACTTAGAGCGACTTACTCCCATGCATTTTTATCATTTATATAGTCTGAAATTTTATAATATGCCTTGTTACACAATTTGGCCTTGACTGTTGTCTTAAACATATTTATTGACAATATTCTAATTTCATCGGGAAGTTTGTTATAGAATCGTATACATTGCCCCATAAAAGAATTGCTGATTATTTCGAGACGAGTAGAATGTAATACAAGATTATCTTTATGCCTAGTGTTTACATTATGTATATCACTTTTTTTAAGAAATGTGTATATGTTTTTGTGCACATAAAGTAAATTCTCATATATATATTGTGATATAACGGTAAGAATATTAAGGTCTTTGAATCTTTCTCTTAGAGATACCCTGGGACCAAGCTGGTATATTGCTCTCACAGCTCTCTTCTGTAAAATAAATATCGTATTAATGTCCGCTGAGTCTCCCCAGAGAAGAATTCCGTATGACATAACGCTATGGAAATAACTGAAATAAACTATTCTAGCCATTTCAACATCAGTGAGCCGTCTTATTGTTTTTACTGCATATGCAGTAGAGCTTAATTTGTCTGACAATTTTTCTATATGTGGTCCCCACTGCAACTTTGAATCAATAGTTATACCTAAAAACACAGAAGCCCCAATAGTATCCAACCCTGATCCATTAAGTTGCACATTGGTTGCCACCACCTGTCTCACATTAGGTGTCGAAAACTTAATTACTTTAGTTTTTTTATCATTTAAAAGAAGATTATTCACGTTAAACCAATGAACAACTTTTGAGAGTGCACTGTTAACATCGTCATAATTAATTAATTGTCTATTAATTTTAAATGTCAAAGAGGTATCATCCGCAAACAGCACAATCTCATGTTTATCCCCAACATAGTAAGGTAAGTCATTAATGTATATCAAAAAAAGAAATGGACCAAGGATTGATCCCTGTGGAACACCCATTACATTAGATAGTACATTGAATTCTGTGCACTTAGAAAAATGTCTTTCGTATCGTTGGTGGTGGTTCACCAACGCTTATCGTATTTACACTAAGTTACAATACATTATGTGTAATAAGTACATAGACTACTGGTTGAGCGGGCGAGATAAATAAATTCGAAGTGGACTGTATTTGCGGGGAAAGATAAATGAAATTTACACGCGGTTGTCGACGAAAAAGAAATGGAAACAGGAATGGGTACGCTACCTTGCTGCTGCTGCGAGATGCTGAGGTGGAGGCTGCCGGGGGCGTCCCTGGACTTGAATTCCTGGTTTCCTTGCACGAAAACACTATTTATCCATGGAAAACACAATTATTGCGTAAGGTTTATACGAACGCGCGCGCGGCCATTTCAGAACTCCGTCTTCAGTTCGTTTTCGCTGCCTGTGTGTTGACAGCGCTGCGGTGGAGTTTTCTACCGCTAGATGGCGGTAACACAGCTGTCTCGCTCTTCCCTTATGCGAGACAAGGTAGGCGCGAAAGAGAAATTGAATAAAGGGAAGAGAGGGGGAGAGTCGACAACTAATTAATTAAAAACAAATGGAGATCGGCGATGCAACATAAAAAATATAACGCGGCAACTTTCGAATCGTATACCGGCGCAACCATTTCCACCGCGGCTTGAAGGGTTACCTTCGAAAAAGGACAGCCACTAAACTTTAGTTGCTAAATAAACAAAATGCTATCGAACTAAACTAAACTAAACCTAATCGAACAAGCTAAATTTGTTATTGAAGTTACTGTTGATTAGGCAAAGGACAAAGACGAATAACTGGTCGCAAGTACGAACCAGTTGCGGTTTTAACGCGAGCTATACGGGTGATCCTATTTGACCCAGGGAAAATTTCTTCTACTACCCCAAGAGGCCAATGTAATGGAGGCATATTTTCAGTTAAAATAACTACGACAGTACCGACAGTAATAGGGTTCGATGGAGTATTCCATTTCTGACGTGACTGTAGCGTATGCGGGTGTAAGGGGCCCCACCAAGATCTTCGGGGCCCAAGTCAACCTCCCGTGCTAGTGCATGCACCTGCTGATTAACGGACGAGGCTCTGGCGCTGGCTTTCCCCTCTGGGGTTAGGAGGTCTGAGGGCGTCGCTCCTGTAAAAGCCACCCGCCGAAACAAAAATGAAAAGAAATTAAAGGAATGCTGCTAGGGATAGGGCGCCGCCGCAAAACGGCGCGCTGGAGCCCCGCCCGACTCCTGTGGCAAGTGGGCTAGGGCTGCCGTGTGTCGGGCCAGCACGGCTAAAGAAGTTAGCCCCAACCCGAATCCGCTTCGCATCTTGGAACATTGGCACGCTGACTGGGCGTGCGGTAGAGTTGGCTGAAGTACTCTCCAGGTGGAGGGTGGACGTGGCGTTCCTGCAGGAGACTCGGTGGAAGGGCAACAGAGCCCGGCCTTTGCAGAAAGGCTACAAGCTGTACTACACGGGTGCGCCTGGTGGGGAGAACGGGGTGGCCGTGGTGCTCTCCGAAGGGCTGCAGAGCGGCATCTTGGAGGTGAAACGCCGTAGCGACCGGCTTATGATCGTGAGGGTGCTTATCGATGGGATTATTACCCACCTGATAAGTGCCTACGCGCCACAGGCCGGTTGTAGCGACGCCGATAAGATGTCGTTTTGGGGCCAACTCGAGGGAGTGCTTCGGAGCATTCCGTTGTCACAGGGAATCGTTTTGGGCGGCGACCTAAACGGTCATGTGGGTGAGAGGTGTGAGGAGTTTGAACGTGTTCATGGTGGTTTTGGATACGGCACCCGCAACACTGAAGGAGAAACTATCCTCAGAACGTGTGCGGCTGCCGATCTGGCCATTGTGAACACGTATTTCAAAAAGAAATCCGAACATCTCATCTCAAGAGCGGGAGGCGTACAACTCAGATCGATTTCCTACTCACTAGGCGACACAGCATCGGTAAGGTGGCCAACTGCAAGGTCATGCAAGGTGAGAGTCTTACTGCACAACACCGTCTCCTTGTCATGGACCTCTGCGTGAAGCCTAAAGGCAAACGCATCGAGCCGTGACAGCGCCGCATCAGATGGTGGCTGCTTGATGAAACTAGGTTCCAGGAGTTCGTCTCAGCTGTCGGTGACAAGTGCACCGACACTGAAGGCGAACCAGTTCAAGATTACTGGGACAAAGTTCAGGCGGCCATCCTTGGAGCGGCGAAGGTGGTGCTCGGTGAGACTAAGGGTGGACGCAAATGTGATAAGGAAACTTGGTGGTGGAACGACGCAGTCCTGAGGGAGACCAGGGAGAAGAAAGCCCTCTTTAAAAGGTGGCAAGCGACCGGATCTCCCGAAGACCGCGACGTGTACAGGGCTGCCAAGCGCGCCACAAAGAGAGCTGTAGCCAGAGCCAGACGAGACCACTTACAACCTTTGTATGATAAGCTGGAATCGTCTGAGGGGCAGAAGCTCATCTATAAGCTGGCGCGCTCCAGGGTCAAAGCGGCACAGGATATATCCAAATGGCGCTGTGTAAAAGACCCTGAGGGCAACCTGTTAAGCGAAGACCTCGCGGTAAAGGAGAGATGGCGCTCGTACTTCCACGAGCTGCTTAATAAACAGCATAAAGAGGTGCAGCCTCCGGACCTCCCTCCGAATCAGGGACTAGTGCCACCAGTAACGCCTGGAGAAGTCCTGACTGCGCTTCGCCGCATGAAGAATCGGAAAGCTGTCGGACCCGATGGAGTCCCCATCGAAGCCTGGAAGGCGATGGGTCCTCGCGGTGTGGGCATCTTAGTAAATCTTTTTAACCGCATACTCCTCAGCGGACAGATCCCAAACCAATGGAGACTGAGTATTATTACTCCAGTCTTCAAAGGTAAGGGGTCAGTGCAGGAGTGCGGGAGCTACCGCGGTATTAAGGTGATGTCCCACACCATGAAGATCTTCGAGAGGATTATAGATTCTCGGATCCGGCAGGAGTGTACTCTCTCGGAGTGTCAATATGGGTTTCGTCCTGGTCATGGGACCACGGACCCTGTTTTTGCCCTGAGGGTTGTCGCAGGGAAATACAGGTCGAAGAACACGCCTCTGCACTGTTTGTTTCTAGACATGCAGAAGGCCTTCGACTGTGTTCCTCGTGCGATGATCTGGTGGGCACAGCGGTCCAAAGGGGTTCCAGAGGTCTATATTGACACTATCCGGGACATGTACTATGACTCCGAAACAATGGTTCGGACTGCTGTTGGCGACACGAAACCCTTCCCCATCACCGTCGGGGTACACCAGGGTTCTGTCCTTAGTCCGCTTCCGTTCAGTGTAATATTAGACGAATTGTCGGACAGCATCAGAAACCCGCATGAGCAGCCTCCTTGGTTGCTCATGTATGCTGACGATATTGCGCTGGCAGACGCGGACAGGGGCAGATTGGTGCGACGTGTAAAGGCGTGGAAGGAGACGCTTGAGAACGGCGTTCTGAAACTAAATGTGGCGAAGACCGAGTACTTGGCACTAAACTCGACAGATCCCACATCCATCCGCATAGGCGGTGATTTGGTCGAGCGCACGGACCAGGTTAAATACCTGGCATCTGTTTTTCACACGTCCAGTGACATCGATTACGATGTCAAGTCACGCATTGCTGCCGCGTGGGCCAAATGGCGGGAGATGACCGGTGTCATTTGTGACCCTAAAATGCCAATCCGGTTGAAGGGACAGGTCTACAAAACCATTATTAGACCTGTCCTTTTACATGGCAGTGAGACGTGGCCGATATTGGAGCGACACAAGCAGGAGCTGCGTGTCACGGAAATGAAGATGCTGCGGTGGATGTGTGGAGTCACGCGGATGGACCGCGTGAGGAACTCTCGCATCCGCGGCAGCCTTCACGTCCGTGACATTGCAGACAAGTTGCTAGAGTGTCGCCTTTGTTGGTATGGTCACGTCTTGCGGCAACCGCCGGGCTACGTAGGTAACAAATGTCTGGCCATGTCAGCCCCGCCGGGTCCCGGTAAGAGGGGAAGACCCAAGAAGTGCTGGCTTGACGTCGTAAGGGATGACATGCGTGCCAATGGTCTCACTACAGGGGATGCCGACGACCGTGCGAAGTGGAGGAGAAAATGTAGGAAAGCGGACCCCGGGCGTCGCGAGACGCAACTGGGACAGACGCTCGGATGATGATGATGATGTAGCGTATGCAAATAGTCTGTCCTCCAACGCCTTCAAAACGATTGAACAAGTTTATCCAATAAGGCATGACGCGAGAGAAGATGAAGTCGATCTTCTTCTATTTCAAAAGCGGGTAAGTATTTTAACGGTGTAACATTCAAAAAGTGCGCTGGAGTCAGTGCAAGCGGCTCCGAGGGATCACTAGACAAGGTTCTACAAAGAGGACACGTATTCATTACGGCCTCGACTTGAGTGAGCACGGTGCTCAGCTCTTCAAACGTGAGTATCTGTTCACCTATAACGCGAAACAGGTGCGACTTTAAGCTTTTAATATTAGCTTCCCAATTGCCACCAAAGTGGCTTGCGGCGGGCGTATTGAACGACCACTCAATGTGGTTTTCAGCTAAGACGTAGGCAAATTCCGTGTTAAAAAGTTTGGAACGCAAAAAATTATGTAGTTCGGAAAGGTTACGACGAGCTCCGACGTAATTCGTACTGTTGTCCGAATACATTCGAGATACGAAACCCCGACGCGACTAAAATCTTTTAAATGCAGCCATGAAGCATGGCGTGCTCAAATCACCAGCTAACTCTATATGAACGGCGCGAGTCGTCATACAAACAAAAAGACAAACATAAGCTTTCGTAGAGCGTATACCACGACCACGAGAAACTGTTACCCTGAAGGGGCCAGCGTAATCTGTACTTCAAACTAAACATGTCGGACGGAGGTCATCAACGCAAACCGAGAACCTTGTGCGTATCATGTAATGTAACATTTTTTACTTACTTTTTTAAATTAAATCTTTCATTATTCATTCTCTCAAATTATTTGCATGGCCATTATTTGTAGCATTCCTAGGCCCTTATATTTCGAAAGTTTTTAATGTTTGTTTACCTTTTGTAATTTTTAATGTCAGTTAATGACAAGCCTAGGTTTTATTTTTAATTTATTGTTAGAGCTGCCAGTAGGTTAGGTTGTATAGATATTAGACCTTGTTATAAATTAATATTCTTATATTATGTTTATTCCAAATTTGTTTAAATTTTGAAATGCTCTGATCAGTCAACTTTTGGTGCTCACCTTGAGAGGAGGTGCTGGGAATAAGTGCTGAGTGTGATGGTTGTGCCCTCCAGAAATAGTGAAGTGATGGTCTGCAGTGTTGTGTGCTATTAACCGGCTCTGTGAAAGACGCCGACCGCTCGTTAGTTTCAGCTCTCTACATGCCTGAATTCGCGACCAGCTTCTCCGAGGTCGGCGACGTGGAGGCCTTGAGGGGATTTGAGGCCCCTTCTCAGCGACGTTGAGGCCTTACTTGAGGCCCCTTAGCAACGTGGAGGCCTATGCGAGGCCCCTTCTTAGCTACGAGTGCTGCTAACCGGCTCGTTTAAACTATCAAGAACTTATTTACCCCCGGCTTTCTCTAGTTTTATTTTTAACATTTTTATATTACCTATATTAAATTAACTTTACCTTTTCTCCTTTTTCTTTTACTTTTCCTTTTAAGCTAGGACTCCTCCAGTCCTGGTGACAGTTTCCTCCTAAACTTTACTTTTTCCCCTCCCGGAAAATAGTAACGTTACAATCATTACTATCAAACTCCTTGACAGTCGACAAGCGATGCGACGGTGGAATCGAATCCAAGACCGTTTGCGAATTACTAGTCAAGACAAGGTTCTACAAAGAGGACACGTATTCATTACGGCCTCGATTTGAGTGAGCACGGTGCTCAGCTCTTCAAACGTGAGTATCTGTTCACCTATAACGCGAAACAGGTGCGACTTTAAGCTTTTAATATTAGCTTCCCAATTGCCAACAAAGTGGCTTGCGGCGGGCGTATTGAACGACCACTCAATGCGGTTTTCAGCTAAGACGTAGGCAAATTCCGTGTTAAAAAATTTGGAACGCAAAAAAATATGTAGTTCGGAAAGGTTACGACGAGCTCCGACGTAATTCGTACCGTTGTCCGAATACATTCGAGATACGAAACCCCGACGCGACAAAAATCTTTTAAATGCAGCCATGAAGCATGGCGTGCTCAAATCACCAGCTAACTCTATATAAACGGCGCGAGTCGTCATACAAACAAAAAGACAAACATAAGCTTTCGTAGAGCGTATACCACGACCACGAGAAACTGTTACCCTGAAGGGGCCAGCGTAATCTGTACCCGTGTGTACGAACGGTTTAGCAGCCTGAACAACACGACAAGGACGATGATCGGCCATTTCGGGCGCGATTGACTTCGGGCGAAGTTTGAAACACGGAATACATCTATGAACTATCGAACGAATTAAATTGCGTGCGGAGAGAATCCAGTATTTCTGGCGCAAAATTGACATTAATAAATCTGGACCAGCGTGACAATTCACCCTATGGTGATATTCAACTAAAAGATCAACGATATGATCCTTGCGCGGGAGAACTACAGGATGCATTTGATCGTACTCTAATGCGGACTGGCTCAAACGACCACCAACTCGAATGAGGCCATCCTTCAAAAAAGGTTTCAAATGTTGAAAAGCGCGACTGCAAGGTTTATTTAATTCCAAATTTCTAATTTCAGACGAAAACTAAAATCGCTGAAGTTCACGAAGCACGATTAACTCAGCCTTGTTTAAGTCAAAGGCGGTAACATGCTCGCGACGAGGAAGAATTTTCAAAAATCGACAAATTAAAACAACACTACGTAAAATAATCGACCACGATGAAACACGGCTAGCCAACTCTAAGATAGGCGATTTTTCGAGCGGTGCGGTAGTAACTAAAGTGGTTTTCTTTTCCTCTGGCGGCGTGGACACAGTAAGAGGTAGGAAGAGCCATGGAACCACTACGGATGATCCAAAATCTGTGCAGGTGTTAACCCACGAGACGAACAATCGGCAGGGTTGTCCGTACCTGAGACGTGATAAAAGTTTTGCGGCGCCAATTCCGACTGAATTTTTGCCACAATATTTGCGTCAAATGTATCCCAACGATGGGGCGAAGAATGTGTCCCGACACAAAGCGACGAGTCCGAGAATGCGAAAATTCTATCTATATTAATGCGGTTGCGACAACTACTAACAATCGAACTAATGAGCTGGGCTAGAATCAATATAGCGCACAGCTCGAGACGAGCGAGAGAGACTACCTTACTAGGGGCTACTTTAGATGAAATGAAATGTCATCACCGTTACGAACGTAGAAGTACACAACACCCCCATACGCTTTCTCACTAGCGTCAGCGAAACCTGAAACAGTTACAATACTATCATCGGAGATGCCAACATGGCGCGGTATTCTAATTTGCTCGAGCATAGGAAGCTCGGCTCTGAAGCGGTCCCACAATTTAATGATGTGGTCAGAAGGAGTGTCGTCTCAGTCACAGTTGGACAGCCAAAGTTCTTTTATGAGAAGCTTTGCGTACAAGACGACAGGTGCTACAAATCCCATTAAATCCCATATGCGTGCGACACACGACAGTATGGTGCGCTTAGTGCAGGTTGACGGTGTAGGACAAACCTTCAAACTAAACATGTCGGACGGAGGTGACCAACGCAAACCGAGAACCTTGTGCGTATCATTACTATCAAACTCCTTGACAGTCGACAAACGATGCGACGGTGGAATTGAATCCAAGACCGTTTGCGAATTACTAGTCCATTTTACGAGATCAAAATAACCAGCCTTCATGAGATCAATTACTTCAGCCGCAGTTGCGACAGCTTGATCTTCGGTCTGCACAGAATAAATATAGTCATCCATGTACAGACCATTTTCTACAGTCTCCTTAGCCTTCGGGTAGCTGTCGCCCTCATTGGCGGCGATCTGCTTGACAGTGCGAAAAGCGTGGAAGGGACTTAATTCAAGGAGGGAAGGGATTTAAGTCCAAAACAAACGCGATTAAATTCGTAAACCTGTAAAGGTTCCTGCGGTGAAAATCTATACAAAATGCGTTGAAATCGGCGATCTGATTCGCGAACACCAATACAAAGAAACATTTGTCTAATGTCAGCTGAAAGCGCGACAGTGAATAAGCGAAAGTTAACTATAATTTCGAACAAATTACCTTGGAGATTTTGACCACTGTGCAAAATATCGTTTACCGAAACATTCGAACTAGTTTTAGCGCTGCCATCTAAAACAACGCGCAACTTGGTGGTTAGTTTAGCGTGCTTCGTCTCTTCGGTTTCGGGAGGCGCGGGTGAAATGAAACCTTTATCCAAATATTCTATTATTACGCTATCGTAAGCCTCCTTCAACTTTGGAGATGTCTGCATTTTCCGTTCTAAACAAAAGAAGCGTTTTTCGGCTGACTGAAACGAATCTCCAACGAATTAACATCACCCTTAAAGGGGAGTGCGACAACATAACGACCATCACTATCGCGAGTAGTCATGCGACTATAAAACTCTTCACAAAGTTTATCATCTGGGCTAACAATAGGAGGGACGTTCATCTCTTCTATCTCCCAGAATTTACGGACGACTACAACAACTTTTACTAATAAAATTACTTTGAAAAGCACTATCTAAAAGTGAGCGAACACTATGTCCCCTACCATGCGAATCGTAAACAACAACTCGAGCGGTTGCCAGAAGTACCGTAGTAGGGCTTGTGTGCAAACTTGATAGCGAGCACAAAGCGACATCGTTCGGCTGGAGGCGCGCGGCAGTGGCGCCGCCGTCGCTAGGCGCGTACGGGGACGAAAACACGCGAGAGCGCTCCGAGTCGCCACTCAACGGCGCGGGCGGCTGTGACGTCACAGCGGGCAGACGGTTAGGCGCGAAGTTCGCGCAGCCGGAATCGACGGACGAACTACCGGACATGGCGGGTGCATTGCTAACTACAAGCGAATTATTACCATTAACGCGCGAGCTACCAACTGAGTTTAAATTGGACGCGGCATTATTGTTTTCGAAGTGTAATAATGAATGGTGTTTACCATTACACTTGCAACAAAAATTATTTGAATTACAGAATGAAACACGATGTTTCTTACTGAGACAATTGATACATAAATTACTAAAACGAACAAATTTATAGCGATCGCTAGGAGTAAGTTTATTGAGCTCCGATCATTCATAAAGTTGGTCATGGTAACCTTGACACAAAGAACAATTTTTCGAATGCAACACTTGCGATTCCGAAGTTGTGGGTTCAAAATTAACAAAAGAGTGCGTTGACTTCATGGGCTTACTACGATTAGTCGGACTATTTTTCGCTACTCCGTGGTTTAACGAAGTTCGTTGCAAAATTCGAATATGTTGACGAACGAAAGTTTCTAAATCGTCGAACTTAGGTATTTGATGGCGTTTGGTGGCCGATGGCCATTTCAAATAAGCGAACGGTTTCGGAATCTAATTTCTTTAAACCGATATACAAAAACAAAAAGTCACAGAGGTCATTGACCTTGAGATCTTTAGGGCGCGAACAGCTGATGCAAAAATATCTAAGAATTTTTCTAAGTCGTGTTCATTACACGATGAGCTATTTTTCTAATTAAATATTTGATCCAAATAAGCGGTTGTTACTAAGCGTTTGTCTTCGTATTTGACCTTCAAAGTATTCAAAATCAAACTATAATTTTCGGCGCAAAGCGTTATTCCGGCGTAAACGGTTTTTGCTTTTCCGGTTAGTTTACTAACTAAGTAATGTAATTTTTCGTGATCCGATAACGAATTATTATTATGGATCGTATTTTCGAAACTAGCGAAAAACAAAGGCCAATTTTTAATAGGGTGCTCTTTCGATCGCATATTATTTTTCAGCATAATGTAGTTTGGCATAACAGTTTCAGCATAAAGTTTTCTCGCATAAATTATGATAAGCAGAGTGTTATAAACGCATAATGGTTTTATTGGCATAACATTAACTTACTCTAATTTTTTATCATAATTTTAATCAGCATAAATGTAAAGGGTATAAATGTTATACGCCTAAAGATAATTTATCATAAAATACAAAACGCATAATGGAGGTACGGATAACCGTTTAAATCATAAATGAATAATAATTTGACTAAGAATATTTAAGAAATGATAAGACACCATTGTAAATAATCATCTCACTCATAGCCAAGTTTTTAAGCTGTAACATTATAAAACGATATTTAAAGTGTTATTTTTTTTAGACTAGTCTTGAGCAAAGTCGTAAATAGGTACGACGACGAGCGAAGCGAGGAGGAGTGTTAGGTCTCTAGTGCCGCGTGAGCGGCCGGCGATGCGCCAGAATAGAATCGCTCGTTTTAATCTATCTACTTTCTTTTTGTATTTTATTTATGTATTCTATATATAAGTGTTTAAATTTTAAACTTCAGTAAAGTGACTATCGACATTTTTAATCAGTGGGCATTTCAATCTTAGACAGTTCAAGCTTAGATATAAAAAAAGACGTGTGACACTCGGAGACTGCCGCGGTAAAGCTATTGCATAGCATACCTTTGTTTTTCTTTGATATTAATTCAAGTTACACTAAAATGATTTTCATAAAAAAAATACCCTCACCCTCACCCCACCCTCACTCTCACAGTCGCCCTCATCCTCAGCCTCACACTCACACTTACTATCATCACGTCTCGATTCGTGCGAGTTTCGTACAATCGTACCATATAATATATGTACATATACGTTAAGCCAACGCTCGGCCGTGCTCGGTGAACATGGTGTGACCTCGTCTCGACCTTCGTCTTAAGTTTTTTTCCTTACGTAATTTCTTGATTAAAGCCCACTCAAAGGCCGCGATAAATACTATGCAATAGCTTAATAAAAATATTAACTCGTTTACATTATGGTATTCTATGGCTTGTAATCTTTATGCGAGAGTAAGTGATATGCCAATAAATGTTATGATTAGTAATCGTTATTGTAAAAAAATTATGCGTAAACATTTTATGCGGGTATATCATTATTATAAAAAAGTTATGGGAAAATAAAGTATGCCTAATGATTTATTCTGTTTGAACTTTATGCGAAACGAAGAGTATGCCAAAAAACGTTATGCAGTTTTAAGTTATGCCTCGAAAATTTATGCAAACCAAAACGGACCCTTTTTAATATCGCCATCAAATTCGGGTATTTGTATGGGCGGTAATTTAGGTCGGTCCCGTTTCAGCAAATCAAAACCGGCTGGCCCGGGTTTCGAATCGGTGACTACTACGGGCACGGGCGCTTGCAATGATTTAGCGACACGTTTTATGCGACAAATTAAATCTTCGAAAGTTGACATGGCGTCGTAACTTAATAAGAAATCGGGATTTAATTTTAATTCAAGCAAGTTAATTTTATCGAGAACATTTTCGAAATCTAAGCGCAAAGTATCTACGGTTTCGATCGAGGATAAAAATAATTCTTTTATTGATTCATCTGCGATACTCGATGAATAATCACAAATTAATTGCATACGCTTAAAAAGGCTATCCTTCTTAGCGTGTAATAGTTTTAACTGTAGATCCGGAATCTCTTTTGGAGGCATTGTTAAAACAAACAACTATAGATACCTACAGTGCAAAACTAACGAACGATCAAAATGGAAGCGGTAGTGAACAGCGAGACGCGGCGTGAGCGTAGGTACTTGCGCGCTCGGGCCTAGGTACCTGCCCGCGTGGTCTACCTATTACTATGCGGTGTAGTCGAAATTACCAACTATTTAGTACCTACCTATGCGAAAAACAGTAGGTGAGTATGCGTTTATTCCCTAATGGAATAAAACTATTATCTATGCGTTTATTCCCTATAGAATAAAAACTATTACCTAATCTATGCGTTTATTCCGAATGGAGTAAAAACTATAACCTATACCTATGCGTTTATTCCCTATGGAATAAAAACTATTACCTAATCTATGCGTTTATTCCGAATGGAATAACAACTATAACCTATACCTACCTATGAGTTTATTCCCTATGCGGGGAAAGACAAACGAAATTTACACGCGGTTGTCGACGAAAAAGAAATGGAAACAGGAATGGGTACGCTACCTTGCTGCTGCTGCGAGATGCTGAGGTGGAGGCTGCCGGGGGCGTCCCTGGAGTTGAATTCCTGGTTTCCTTGCACGAATACACTATTTATCCATGGAAAACACAATTATTGCGTAAGGTTTATGCGAACGCTCGCGCGGCCATTGTAGAACTACGTCTTCAGTCCGTCTTCGCTGTCTGTGTGTTGACAGCGCTGCGGTGGAGTTTTCTACCGCTAGATGGCGGTAACACAGCTGTCTCGTTCTTCCCTTATGCGAGACAAGGTAGGTGCGAAAGAGAAATTGAATAAAGGGAAGAGAGGGGGAGTGTCGACAACTAATTAATTAAAAACAAATGAAGATCGGCGATGCAACATAGAAAAAATAACGCGGCAACTTTCGAATCTTATACCGGCACAACCAACTACTAAGTTTCAAGTCTGTGGTTTCAAGTTTCCTAAACGACGTGAAATCCATTATCCATTAATCCTTCTTGCAAAGATATGTCATAACATTAAAGTCGATAAAATTCTCTAAAACCTATTTCATAAAACCACTAATGTTTGTTTCTGTGTGCTATGGAGGCTCAAGCCTATAAAATATTAATTGCAGCCACAGGAAGTGTTGCTGCTTTAAAGATACCGTCGTTGATAAGAACTATATTGGAACTGCCACCGAGTGCTACTAATAATGTTTTTGAGGTTATGTTTATGTTGCTTATTCATATTTTATTAAAGTTTCAAAGTACCAAGGACAATCATGTGGGGAGGAACGGGTGGAGATGTTTCTCCGACACAAAGAGAGGATCCTCAGACAAGGTAAGGTGACCAAGTCTGGCGCGCCGTGGCCCAACGGTTGATGTTGGGCTTTTCTATATATAAGTTATTCTTGAGCACGAGAACTCTCATAGCGCGATGCAGGATTCATAGTATCGAAGTAGTTCGATAGGTCTTCGTTAAGTCGCCACACATTGCATAGAACATGAGTCTACTGCCACTTGGTCGACGCTAACATATCTAACTAAGTATAACTGTTAGAGGGAAACAGAGAAACGAGATATTGGATCGTCCAAATCGTGGTCAAGAGAACAGAATACCGGCTGAACGGTGTTGGCCATTGCTGCTGTCGGCTGTAAACACAGGTAACCTGTAGGCTACTACTAATCTAGCCACAAGCGCCCTGATGAGAGCTCTTCGCAGACAAGCCACCGGAGGGAATGTGCTTACCGTAGCCTATGGAGGTTTTCATGCCCAGATTTATTGGATAACCCTTACATTTGGGTCAACAATCAGCATAGGTATTCAATTCACTAAAATTTCACATCCGATACTAATGATGTCAGTAGGATACGGAATTAGTTTCTTCTATAGCGACGTATCCATCTCCGTGAGCATTGCTGATGAAGTTCATTTTATTTTCACAGGTGAAGCTTGTTGTAACAAAATCGGCAAAGCGATATATTAAAACAGACAATTTACCTCCAGAAATAAAGATGTATGATGATAAACACACGTGGGAGTCCTGGCACCAAAAAGGGGACCCAATTTTGCATACCGATCTTGCCAGACAAGCTAACATGTTGCTTATAGCACCCTTAGATGCCAAAACTTTGGCTAAAATTGCACAAGTAGGTTCACGTATATTCACTAGTTCTTCATGATAGTGAAATTCCCAGTGCCTTCCAAACAGTATCCGGATCTCTGGAGCCTAGACTTTACTTTTATTTGACTGCAAGGAGCAGTTATCGTTTGTCTTTTTGACCGAAGTGATTGCCATTTTTGTGGATGTAAAACGTGATCAATCGTGCGTGATCGGATGAGGAGGAACTCTTACAGCCTTCACAATGAAATGCTATGTGTTGATCAACTCACTACTAGGTATGCTAAATCCAGTGCGAAAAAGAGATGAATAAGAAGCGGCATTTTGAGCTTCCAAACGTGAGATAGCACCGCGAGAATACCTAACGTTTAATGCTGAGATGATGATTTTCAATGAAAAGTAGTAAACTTCTCTTTTTGTTAATCTACTCATTAACTTCTTTTCAGGGTTTATGTGACAACCTTTTAACTACAACCGTCAGATCGTGGAGCTTAGACAAGCCAGTGGTCTTCTGTCCCTCAATGACCACCACCTTATGGGAACACCCCGTCACTGAGCATCATGTAGACACTCTAAAAGAATGGGGTTTCATAGAAATACCACCAGTCTCAACGACTATGGAGTGTGGAACTACCGGAGTAGATGCCATGGCTGATATTGAGACAATTGCAAATACTATTCTTAAAATAGCTAATAAAGAATCGAATGTAGAGTAGCATAATACCTACTTATCTCTTTCAATCCCTTCCTGTGGATACCTACCTACCATACTCCAAGGTCATTGACAATCTTGAACCGTTGGAGATGCGCAGATACGGCTAGCTTAGCTGTATCGCTGAGTGCCCTGAAGAACTCTTCTAATTCGTCCCACTCCTCATTTTAGTACCCAAACAACAGATACGGTACAGTAGAGTACCTATGTTATCCTCATACCTACTGTGGACTAAATGGTGCCCAGAAATGAACAATTTGGCAAGTCTTATGTCGCACCGTAAACCTTGAGACTTTCCGACGGCGCAAGTATTCACCACTTTTTACAATCCTGAGTTCTATAAGAGAAGCGCGAAAAGGCATGTAAGTACGTATCTATGTGACGTCATCTACAGAGAATCCAACTCTTCGAGAACTCACAGCAGACATATCGTATTTGGGTTCAATTGATTAGTTTTAATGAGTAGGTCTTGTAGGTCTTGCAATACGGTCTTGTTGCATGGTCAACAAGACCGTATTGCAAGACCTACAAGACCTACTACTAACTAGGATGTTGTCCAGAAAACCCGACTCTTCGAAAACTCATTCTTATATATTATGGCGTAGGGGTGTTAAATCGCATGTGAGATATATAATATTATCTTAGAAAAGTATACTCCGTATAAGGCTGATCCTCTATACCCACCTTCTTCTTGGTTTTGGTAAGTACCTATATAAATGTCAATCGTCTGTCTGACTGGCAGTCAGTCAGTCAGACCGTCGAAATCGAAATAGGCAAGAAAATTAAATTGCAAAATATCATCGCGCAAAATTTAATGTCATGACTTTTGTCAATATTTTAACATGGAAATACCAGTATTTAAAGTACTATTTGCAGCCACTGGTAGCGTGGCTGCGATGAAAATACCGATTCTAATTAAACACCTGTTGGAACAATCTTCCAGCATAACAAATTATAAATTTGAGGTTAGGTATTTTTATGTTGTGAAGTAGTAAGTAGCGCTAAACGATTATAAATATGTACCTAAATAAATATCACAAAGCCATCGGATTCCAATTTACTTTAATTGTACTATGGTAACCAGATAACTGACAAACATAGATACTTATACATACATATAATAGATAAATAACACCGAGATATAGAATAAACCATCGTGCTCATCACACAAAGTTTTATCCAGGGTGGGAATCGAACCCACGACCTCTTCGTAGCAGTCGGATACACTCCCACCGCGCCACAGAGGCAGTCAATTTAAGTCGTACTCACTAAAACAATGCAGTGTTTAAGTGTCTACACCCTGGTTTGTCCCTTGGAAATAAATAGTAAACAAAACAAGGTACTGACGCCTACGTTTTTAAAGGGTCGGCAGCGCGAGTTCTGCACCTCTGGTGATGCAAAGGTCCATAGGCTACGGTGACCACTTTCCATCAGGTGGGCCGTATGCTTGTCTGTCACCGCAGTGGTATAAAAAAACTACTGAACGAACCAAGAGAAAGAGTCAGTTTAGTTAGGTATACTAATGGTTACGATACTTTGGAACGATGGGAGGTAGAAGATCAATGAAATAGAAATATCAGGTTGCATCTGGTGCCTTTAATTGAATGAACTAGCTAGTCAAGTATCGCTTCAGACCCACACCGTACCCCTGGCCATATCCCTGGTGGTATGGTGTGTTTGTGATAATAATAATAAAAAAAATTATAGACCAATAACTTGTTTACCTACGGTCTATAAGCTTCTCACATCCATTTTGAGAGTCAAATTAACAACTCACATTGAAAATAATTCTATAATGTCCAACTCTCAAAATGGATGTAGAAGCGGGTCACGTGGTACTAAGGAACTCCTTATTCTTGACATGGCCATTAATCAGCAGGTCCGCCGTAAACGGAGAAATCTGGCAACATGCTGGATTGATTACAAGAAAGCCTATGACTCAGTGCCTCATACGTGGTTGTTGAGGGTGCTAGAGTTGTATAAAGTTGATACAACTCTATGCACCTTCTTAAAGGCATGTATGGGGCAATGGAGAACGGCTCTTGTTTATCCAGGGTGTCGTCAGGTTCTTGGGAATGGTGAACCTGTGAAGATTGAGAGGGGTATTTTCCAGGGTGATAGTTATGAGTGAGTGAGTGAGTCCCTTATGGTTTTGTCTAGCGCTGAATCCTCTCTGTACTTTACTAAAGAATTCAGGGCTGGGGTATCAGTTTTGGAGAGGAGGTCAAGTTGTGTCGCACCTTCTTTACATGGATGACTTGAAATTATTTGCCTCCACCGAATCCCACTTGACTGAGTTACTAAAGGTCACTGAAACTTTTAGTAACTCTATCAAAATTGAGTTTGGTGTAGATAAATGTGCTGTTATGCATGTTAAGAAGGGGCGGCTTGTGAAATCTGAAGGAGTACAACTTTCAGATTTTACAAAACTTAGATCCCTTTCCGCAACTGAAACCTATAAATATCTGGGTATGTCGCAGGCATTGGGTATTATTGAGACTGACATGAAACGAAAGTTGGGAGAGCGTTTCCTGGGCCGCCTGAAAAAGGTACTTAAAAGTCCTATATCAGGCGGAAACAGGGTGCGCGCTATCAACGGGTGGGCTATGCCAGTCTTAGTATACTCCTTCGGCATACTTAGATGGACTCAAACCGAATTAGATTCCCTGGATAGGAAAGTTCGCTCACTATTGACAGCATACCGAATGCATCACCCGCGTTCGTCCGTAATGAGGTTGTATATCCCACGGAAATGTGGAGGTCGCGGCTTTTTAAATGCCAAAACTTTGCATAACCGTGAGATATGCAACCTTAGAGAATATTTTCTTCGTACTGACGTGGGGATGCATAGGGATATGGTGGCAATAGATAATGGACTGACCCCACTCGCTCTTGCCAAAGAGAACTGGCGCAAACCACTAATACTAAGTACTGACGATCGCAAGGAGATATGGCAGAGTAAAGAACTGCATGGACGGTTTTATCGGGCTTTACATAAGCCCGATGTAGATTTATTAGCTTCTGTGTCCTGGCTACGGATTAGGTGATTTATTTGGCGAAACCGAGGGTTTTGTCTGCGCAATTACTGATGAAGTTGTTATGACGAATAACTATCGGAAGTATATTCTGAGAGATGGTACGGTTGACATATGTCGGCCATGCCACCTACCTGGTGAATCTCTTAGACATATAATATCTGGTTGTTCTCGTCTTGCCAACGGCGAGTATTTGCATAGGCACAACCAAGTAGCCAGGATTGTCCATCAGCAACTTGCACTGAAATATAACCTTGTCGATTCAGAGGTACCGTATTATAGGTATGTGCCCGACCCAGTTCTAGAAAATGGTCGTGTCACGTTGTACTGGGACCGATCTATTATCACTGACAGGACTATTGTAGCCAATAAACCTGATATAGTGGTAATAGATCGGTCAGAACGCCTCGCATTAATCGTTGATATAACCATACCACATGACGAGAATCTCGTAAAAGCAGAAAAAGATAAACAAATAAAATATTTGGACCTTGCTCACGAGGTTGTCGACATGTGGGATGTGGATTCAGCTATTATTGTTCCGATAGTTGTATCGGCACATGGTCTGATCGCCAAGAGCCTCGACCAACATCTTAAGAGGCTCGTGTTAGGCAGTTGGGTCAAGGGCTTGATGCAAAAGGCGGTTCTTCCTGGTACGGCACGTATTGTGTGGAAATTCCTGTCTCTGCAGCCCTGACCGCCGGTAGCTTGGTCCCTGTACCCGATACCGGTGGGATACTATTTTTTATATTTTTAAATAGATTTGTTTTATATAATGTATTTAAAAATGTAATTTATGTGTATTTATTTAATAAAGGAAATAATAATAATAATAACCGCGACTGAGGTCCCGGGTCGGAACAAATATTTGTGTGATCCATAATTGTTTGTTACGTAGTTTAGGTGTTAAATATAATATGTATGTATTTAGAATTATATATGTAAGTATGTTTATAAGTCGTCTAGATCCCATAACACAAGCTTATATTAGCTTACTTTGGGCTATACGCCGCACTATAAAAATAGTTCCACAATTTTTATATGTCGCACAGTACAACCCATGGTATGCATAATTGGATACCCATAGGTATGAAGACGCTCATAGAAGTGTAGGAAGGGACAGGTTTATGCCAGAATCGTAACTTATAGTGAAAGTCTCTGCCTACTCCAATGGGAACGAAGCGATATTTGTGTTATAAATCGTCGTGTTTTGTTCTAAACGATCCTATTTATTCCATAATAGGGAGATATATCTATCTACCGGCGCCACGACTAATGACTACCAAATAGTCAGCAACTATATACTATTATAGTACCTACAGGAGTAGGAGAGCTAGGCACACAGCACACCAGATATTTTTTCAGCATCAGCGGCCGGTGATTTGTTGCGATCTAAGTAGCGATCGAGCGCTCCACACTGCATTAGAGTCTGAAAAGGAAGTCGTGATGCAGTATCGGAACAGCGATTCCGCAGAAATGTCGCGAAATTACGATGCAGCAGTGACCCAATATCGCCGTGAGATTAAATTCAATACGCAAAATCAATTGTACATATTTGTAGGTGCATCTAATGGTTACAAATGCGGCGAAACGGTTTTTTAGTCCAGCAGATTTGCCTGCAGAAGCGAAGTTCTATGACGATGAGATGGCAGATCAGATGTGGCAAAAAGTTGGTGATCCGGTCCTCCACGTTGAACTGGCAACAATGGCTGATATGCTCGTTGTAGCACCGCTCACCGCCAACACGTTGACTAAAGTTGCACAAGTGAGTATAAAACGGACTTTCTTCGTGATCTATGTAGTTGTTAAAATATTAATTTGGGACTAATCCCACCCGCATTCCCATTACCGTGACTCCTGTGAACCAGGATCTACAGCAATGACGAGACCGAGCTCGATCTCGGTGAAGTCTCAGGAGAGGTTAGAATGTCTTGGAACCCGCAACGAAAATTTGAGGAAGTAGGAAAAAAACGGAAACGCCTCTTCCCTCCTTTGCAAAGCGGGAGACTTGGAAAGCAACTAGATATAAATCGTATAGAAAAAGGGAAGCACCACGACAATTGGGTATAAGGTAAACCACCAAGATCTCCAGGGCCCTCATCTGTTGGCTGGACACCTGCTAACCGACAGCGAGTACAGCAGGCGCACTTACGAGGTTGGAACGTCAGACTTTACTCAATCCTAAAGAGGTCAAAGGCCAAAGGAAGTAGTTCCTAGCAGTCAAATACAAGTGGACCGCAGACTTCAAATCCAGATAAGATTTGGAAGCAACTGAGGGTATAGGTAGGGAAGGTATCTACTATGGTGAAAGAAATAAAAAAAAACTTGTTACACCAAACTATGGAGCAAACTGGGCTATATTTTCTGAAGGGCTTGGAAAAATATACCCCCTTGGACAGTTAGCAAAAAGATTTTCTTTTTAATGGTTAATTTGTTGCAGGGTTTATCGGACAATCTTGTAACGATAACAATTCGATGTTGGCCACCCCAGAAGCCGTTATTATTCTGTCCATCAATGAGCACAAGGATGTGGGAGCACCCCGTCACAGCTCAGCACATTGCCAATCTCAAGCAATGGGGGTTTATAGAAATACCACCGGTTTTTAAGAAATTGATGTGCGGAACTGTAGGTGTAGGTGGAATGGCTGAAGTTGAAACTATTTTACAGGTTATTGTTGAAATAGCTAATAAAGTCCGTAGCAGTTCGAATCCAAGTGAAGATTGAATAAATATTGTTGTTTAATCTAGATTTGTTGAGGTTATAGGATCATAGGATGAATGGCGGGGTCCAATGAGATGTCCCGTTGACTAGTATTATTTTATAATTATTACATAAAACGTTTTTAATTGCGTCTATATGTAATTATGTACCTACATTGATACTTATTTGAAATTTAAATGAACTATTGTAATTTTTGACAACAGTTTGATCTAGTAAGATATACTGAATACACGACTTATAAATCTATCTATTTAATGGTTATTTTATTATATTCGCGATTTCTCATTAGTTGTATTTAATCAAACACCTTTTGGAAAAAGTCAAGAGTACAATTACCCGGCAAAGCTGTATATCAGGATCGTAGCAAGTGGAAAACCACATATAGTCTCTGTCTACTCCGATAGGAGACAGGCGTGATGTATGTATGTATTTAATCCCACGTAATAGGTGGTTGAGCCTAACATAGTATAGTTGAAACCGACATGGGCAGGTCGTGCCTACTTGATGTCGAAATTTTTTTGGCAGCCAGAACCAAAAAGATTTAACGTGTCTTCCGAATAATAAAAAAGGTTCGTAAACGGAACTGTCTACTGATCGCCACTACTATCCATGTGTTGTGAGTGAAGCCATTGAAATTTGAAAACACAGTAATTTCAATAGGTAAGATGGATTCAAGCTGTTTGGGATGTGGAATTCAGTGATAAAGTTACTTGAAAGGATTAAAAAACTGTGTCAAACTAAACTAACGTATTGAGTGTGGTGTGTCGCCAGCCTTATATATATATTATTATAATAATGGAGGGTACCTACACACAACTTCACGCTATAATTATGTAATTTTTCATATTCGCTATCTACACGCTGTATTCCTGACGGGGTAGTCGGAGGACAGATCGCCAGGCTTCGGGATCCATGCATACTTCTTTTTGAGCAATCTGCTCACATGGTCTCCGTATGTAAGTCTCTGCGTACCCTGACTCTTTCTATCCTCTACTTTCGCACAATAGATATTTTTTGTCAATCGCTCCTCACTCATTCGTTGGACGTGTCCAAACCAGAGTCTCCCAGCTTAATACTGATACTTTCATTCAAACCTGCCATATTGCGTATCACTTCGTTACTTTATAGTAAGGTAAATGAAATCCATAAATAAATGTATGTATTTATTGTATCCGAATACTGTAACTAATGCTAGCGTACATGCGGTACTAACAGAAATGCAGGACCGAATACAAATCACTTCACATACGATAACTACGCACAAAAAACGTTTCTATAAATTTCTACTAAACTTAAATATTCAAAACTACCAATCACAGACTATTGTAGTTCCAATGGCAACACTAAAAATTTATACTGTTGTCCGAGACCCCTTCAAAGACCCACATACTGTAGCTGTAGACGTTCGGAAAACCCGAGGCAGGGGTTTCATTCCCAAATCCAAGAACAAGTGGCGTACGAGGAAGAAACCTCTATTGGTCTTTACCGTAAACGAGCGATACTTGTAGATTTTTAAAATGTTTTAAAGTATTTACAGGTTTCCATTGTTCTACAATAATCTGTGTTTCGTATATAATAATATTCAAAATGTATAACTTGAGAAACCGTATTGACAATACTAATAATAATACACAACATATCAATAAGATTCAATATTTCATGCGCGGTTCATTCATGCACTCATTTTTGTTTAAATACGTAAGTCTGTTTTATGACGCACTTATTTGCATATTAGAGCATGCCGTCGATTATTCATGCACTTATTATCATATAATAGCACGCACTTATTTCTGAACTTCTCCGCATGTACGTTCATGCTTAAAAGGAATTTTGATTTCTATCCAAAATAATGTTAAATTAATTATCATATAGGTGAATAAAAACGTAAATTATTGTAAAGTGGAATAATATTGTAAATATTGAATTAGCAAAATAAAAAAAAATGACAAAATTGACAAAAAAAAGTGCACGAATGAACCGCACTATATTTTGTGCAAACTCCCATATTATAACATAACCCTGTATGCTTTACAACTCCCGAACAATAATATAATACCGCCCGCCATCCTGTCATGACTCAGCGAGAATTAAAAATTAAAAGCTATTGTGCGAAAAAGCACCACTATTTATAATTAATGTTCGAGTGCTAAGTTAGTAAAATCATACAACACATGCAGAAATAACACTAAAATAAAAAACAAAATGAACTTAATCAATCAAATATTGTTTAATATTCTGACCAGTAATATAATTATTTTATTAACATAAATATAATATAAGTAATAATTAACAAATAATTATGAAGAAAATTATTGTATTGTATGACTTTATTTAATTAATCGTGCTAAGTGCTTAATTAAGCATTAATATATTATTAAATAATTCACTGGATTAAAATGTTAAAGAACCGAATCCAGAGGCATTTTATCAACTATATACTAAAAGTTATATTGCTCGCTTATATTCTCAAGTACCTTGAGTAAATACATAATAATATAAAAAATACAATATTTACATTTTATATTTATCGTTCTGAAACTGGAACTTTAATGGGAAAAGATATATTTACAATAATAATTAAAATCTAAATTAATATTGGCTATTTTGGACCAAAGTACGCATAGTTTGAGCATCGTATCTCTATTTGCCTATTCATTATCAAAGCCTTTTATTATTATTAGACTTTAACGATTATTAAAATTCTGGTAAAATGGCGCCTGTACAGCGAGTGTAAGGTATAATAATAATAATTCAAATTTCTGTGAACAAGGTATTGTTCTATATATACCATTTTCGGAATTAAACGTATAATTGTAGATTACGGACATATAGAAACAGGAATATTATAACTCTTTGAAATATCTCAAACTACCCGTACTTTTATGAAAAAAAAAAGACTTGTAGAATTAAAATTTAAAAACATTACGTCATATGCACCAAACTTAATCTAAATGGAATAGCATTGTATAAATTATTACTTACTATATCGTGTCATGGTCGTACTAATATCAGGATACATTATAATTGGAATACTGGTACGTTAGTACCAAATTCGATAATAGAATACTAGTATTATTATACTGATATGACATTTGTGACTTTATCTTAAAAGGAAGAATTGAAAATATTAGTTTAACATGAATTGTTTTTATGGCTTATTGGGACTTTAACGAATGAAATGCCTGCCAATGAAACTTCAGGGCGAGACGTTCGAAAAGATTTATTTATTAACAGTGACTATAAAATTGAAGACCTACTAAAATGTGTCTTCAATTCTGGCTTAAGGAGCCCGGGGTTGAAAGAGGATGGACGAACGAGTGTTGGTAAATAATTCTAATCTTTCAGTCCAATGTCATATCAGTATTCAATAAATTTCAACTATCACAATTGCGTAAAAATGCTACATCTTAAATGCGTATGTTTCATACTAAATATTATCAAAAACAGCTTATTGAGTTTGTAATAGTGTAAACATGTAAGTAAGGACACTGTTATTTATAACTATTATTTATTATACTTAAATAATTGCGTACAAAAACCTGTGCGTTTATTTTAAAGGCCATTTTTGTTCTAGCATGACTATATGTCCATATTGGTAAAACTAGTGTCTATATTTGTTTTTTTTTAATAGGACTTTGTATAACCAGCCTTATGTTTATTTGTGCATGAGATTCTTTATTTAAAGTTGATGACCTTTTAAATTACAATTGTTTCTATGGATATTACAGAAATTAATAGACTTAGCTCATAAAAAATGTGTAAATGGCTTTGTAGCAAAATATTGATTACCGCTGTCAAGCGTGGAATGGAATGAATCATAGGCAAATCAAACTTTTTATTCATATCTTTACTATTAATTCACCCAACTTTTACGGAAAATATTATTCAACTGGCAACATTTTAACGGTATTCCAGACTCTTATCCGTTTATTTCTTTTTTGGACGTTTAACTTTACACACCTCTTAGGCCATTAACACAGTAAGCCAATAAAATTATGAAATTTTATACATTTATATTAGTTATATTCGCAATATATAGGCACATCGTTCATACGACGGTTTCGTTTTGTTTATCAAACATAGCTCTAGTATACTTCGATATTACTTCGTAAGTAGACTTGATGAGCTCACACCTTTCCTCTAATTCACAGTCCATGGGTGCTACCCTATACGTAGATCTTTTTCTACTACTACCCTCAACTATTGGAACCTCTTTAAAGTCTGCGACGTCATCCTCAATATGATAAATAGCAATTGGTTTATTTTTGGGTATCATTTCGAGGTCTTTACGACGTTTCTTCTTGATATTAAAATCGTTATTGCAGCGGGCGTTAATAGTTTTGATAGTATTTTGTACATGAGAATCCAGTGCGTCACTGGAGTCGAGTTCATATCATACATCCAGTTCTTCAAGTCCTTTCGAGAGTCTGTGTGAGTTGATGCGACGTCTGTGAGAGCGGCGGACGGCGTCAGCTCGGCGATAAGGCTCGCTCCTAAGCCCGTGTAAAATATCCTCCAAGGCACCGTTGTAGACTTCGTCTTGGTGAAGTAATTTCTTTTCGCCGACAGCTTGCGACTTTGTTTTTAATTCGTTGATTACAGCTTCCTATAAATTGAGAGTGTATGTGAGTATATGGCCTTTCCAACCTACCTTTAGGATGAGCCTATTAAGTTACGGGGTTTTAGCTACACTAATAGTAAAATTTGTTTTGATTAAAAAATGACGCTAACGTCTACGAAAATGAGGGTAGTAACAAAATCTTTACATGACAGTTATATGATAACCTAAAATCTTATTTATAAAGCCTACATCCTTATAATTAAGTCATCTAATGAAGAAAAAAAATCCTTTGAGTCTATTATGCTAGTAGCCTATGAGTTAATAATTATTGATTTTCTCCATGATTTCTATTTTTTTTCTTAGCAGCAAAGCTAAACTAAAAGAGTATATACAACTCCCATGTCAAATGATTTTGTTGGAACTTTGTCGTGTTAATAGTTCTATACCAGGAGTGGCCACCCTTTTGATGCCATGGACGTTCTAGTGGAGGATTTTCAGATGTGATGCACACACTATTATTAAAAAACTACACTGCTCTTGAGCGCACAGGGTTTCAGCTGTAATTAGTAGTCGTAGAGTTTATTCAAAATGGCCACCCCTGTTCTACACGAAGTATGTTTGTTTTTATCAAAAATGAAGAACAACTTTAGAAAAACTAAATAAATAAGAATAAAGTAAAGGTAAAAAAAAATCTAGTGTTTTCTTTCATGATACTCTTCTGGTCTACTAGCTACAATAATTCTAAGCAAACTTCAAACATATATTTAAAGCTAGCAAACTTATACGGCGTGCTTAAATTATAGAATATCGCACATAGCAAGAAAATAAGAGATATTTAAAATATTATCGTATAAAAACATTCCCTGTTAGATTCCATGCAAGTGCAGCACAAGAAGAAAGTATTTATAATCAATGATTTGGGCATATGCCGTAAAGTCATCATTCGTGCATAGAGTTGCCAGCCTTACAATTTAAATTAATATTTCTGGGCTATATGGGCCCTGGGTCAAGTCATGTACATAATATTAAGAAGAAATAAATGAAACATGGTTTAGTAGTTTTTTTTAAATGGAAATCCCAACTGATGTCATGCTGGATTCGATCCGGCTAAAACCACATGGTCCCTACCTACATGTTTAGCGCTAGTGCAACTCCTTGGGATGATGTCTCGGGGTAATAATGTCTTAAAAGACAAATCAATAACTTTTAGGTGGAATTGCGAACATTGCGGTCGGCATAATTATCATAGACCTCTGAGTTGTATGGGCGCTCATACAATTTGGAGATCTAGCTTAATTGGCTTTTAACTCAAATAAGGTAAAAAGTTTTAACCTTCGGTACCTGAGGTCATCTCGGGCTTGACTGGTTTTTTGATTATTTTGTAATTAATACCTATGTAAGTTTTTGTTATACAAGACACGAGACGAGACTCAAAAAGAAAATCAATTATTAGATCAACTTACAAAGGAATCAATTATTAATTTACCTTACAAAGCAATCAATTTATTATTTGTTTTCCCAGGGTTCATGAATACATAGATCTTGAAACAGAATATTACTTGTGTATTAGACTCGGCCTAAGATGCAACATCTCCTTTATGAGAATAAACGGAAACTATATATTAAGGTGGCAACTCCATTTGTAATAAAATCATTGACTTAAAAATAACATTCAATTTAATAGACCAAACTAAAAAGAGAAAATATATGTACATTCTTTTCACTCTCAGAAAAAAAGTCTAACTCAAAGGCTATAAATATATTTGTTCTTATAGATATATTTACTATAACACAATTTTTATCTGTCAAGTGCATGATTGTGTATTGTTCAAAGTTGTGACATTTAATATGTTCCTTGGTTTACTCTCAAAGTTCTGCGTAGACTGCTCTTCTATATTACATCGACAGCCATGCAGTTTGCGTAACAAAATTCTGGTAGGTGCTATTAACTTACTTATCACGTAGCCTATTACATGACTGTGTCAATGTGTGTTGTAAATAGACTTTTAAATAAATATTATAATAATAAAGTAATTAGTGATAATTTTTGTGTAACACCAATACCCAGAAATTACAATATGCAATACATCGTAAATGTGAGGAGTGTGGACGCACCAAATGACACAACTTATGATTAGTTAGCTGCTAAAACTGTAGTGGTGTGTTGTGTGAAGTGGTAACTATGTCGTGACTTAATTATAAAACAATGATTATACCTTTAAACAACTGTATCTATGAATCAAAATACCAATAGATAAGTGAAATGGCAAGACAGAAGTTGATACAACAAGTAGAATACTATTAATAAATATCACCCCGTTATTTTTTAAATAATTGGATACAACGCCATCTAGTCCAATTTAAGCTTCATATTATAATTTTGTGGGATCTACAGACAACTCATAAATAGTTGATATGTATCATCAAAATTTGTGTATTACATAAGTATTTGTTTGGACCGGTATCCGAGCCCTCATTGTCGCTAGTTAGATTTCATACATAAAACAGAATAGCTGCTCTGCCAGTCTCTGTGGTCAGTCAGCATTGAGCGAGTGTTTTCCCGTCGGAATGCATTTCTGAAATGATGTGGTTACACTGACCTAAACTGCGGCCTGACCTTCACTATAATGAAATTCTCAAGCATTTTCTTGGTGAATAAACTAATTTTATAATTTCTTAAGCGATGGTTACTGTGATCGTGACGGAACCGCATGCTAGGCGTGTGGGGGGTTATAATCAGATGTAGAACAATCCCTTTCGGTTCTACTAGTGAAAACATGCTTTTTGAAACCCAGATTTCCAATTAGTCACTATCAAAGCACATTATTGGTGTGTAATATTTGTAGATGATATTTTTAAAACTTAAACCTTGAAACTCCTCAATTTGAAATCGCTATGCTATTAATTTTATTTCATTTAATGCGCAGTAGAAAAAATATTTTGATATAGTAAAGTTGCGATTGAAAAAAATAGGCCCATAATCTTGGTACCTTCTAAAAGTACAAAACTTCCATATTCCTTTGAAGCTTATTACATATTTTTAATGACGCCCAGGTTTCAAGGAATAAGAAAAAAGCTATTAAAATTTTTCAAGCCTTTTCAAAATTATCCCAGTATTCAAAGGAAACTATATTGTCTTTTTAATCTTTCTCAGTTTTCAGGAGAAGATGGAAAGATTGTCCTTTAAAAATATCAGTAAAGTTAAGTAAAACTTTTTTTAGCTTTCCTTGTGTGATCAATATCCATATTGGTCAAATTCTTTTGGACTGACATGGACTAGAGTCCACAACACAGGGAATCCTAGTGTTTAGGACTTTACAAATGTTGTATTTTGTTTGAAACAAAATATATAAATTATTTTAAAATTTTGCATACATTTCTTTTTGGTTTCCTAACTTTTTTACTTCAATTTTTGTATGAAGATAGTAGGGGATTTGGAGAGTGCTTAGTGCCATTTTATGAGCCGCAGGCATCCTCTATTAATTTATACCCGCTAAAAATACAAAACTACCGCCATCTATTGAATTACACACCAACTAACACCCCAACCGTGGTTAGTACACACGCACACAATTGCTCCGTCGAGTGTGAACCACTTACTCCTATATGTTAGGCCTTGGGGCCGGGAGAGGCCTACACGGGCTCAAGACTGTGCCTCAACTGAGACAAGTGTTGCTGCAATAGTCCTGCGTTGACAGTCGCGTAGTTAAACCTCTGTGAGAAAGTTTATGTGTTACCATCACCTACTAAGTTTTTTAAATGTGGTGTAGATATAATAACACTTGGATTTCAAAATATAAAAATATATGATTAGTTTTTTTTTATACCTAGCAACCTACGTTAATTTCAAAAATAAAATACATTAAGGTTGTATTTTTTAGTACAACATCGGTGCATTATAAAATGATTACACAGTGTGTTTGCTAATATGACCCTCACTATACTATGCATTTTAATTATTATATTCACTTTATAATTTCTTCTAAACATCAAAATATTTACAGTTAAAAACGCTTACAAAATATAGTTTTTCAGTGTTGCCATATCTACCACACAATTAAAATATTCCAGCACCACTATGTTACAATGTGTTTTAATGTTCAATGTTTTTACACCCTGTCACCTCAAAATTAAAAATAAAAAGCGATAATTTCACTCAACTGGTCAGATATTGTTTGTGAAATAAAAAAAAACATTCAAATCTGCCTTTTTAATTCATCTTTAAGGTCTACGATGTTGTTAGTAAAATGTATAGATAATTCATAAGCCCTTCCAAGATTAGACTAGTATAGTAAAATGGAGATTTTGTTTTGTCCTCCTCTTGAGATGAATAGGTCTGTTTATACTGTTGATTGATAGCACTTGGTGGAACACTTGTACTACTTACTATTTACTTGACCAGTTTCGCCTTACGGCATTTATAATATAATAATAAATGTTTAAAGCTGAATAGTTTGTTTTGTTTGTTTGGTTAAACTCGGCCAAATCATAGAAACCACTGGGCGGAGTTGAAAGTTTTATTTTTAGATTAGATTTAATTTTTTTTTGTGTTAGATAACCCATTTATAAAGAAGGGTTATCATTTATCATATTATCATCGCGTTATTAACCCGGAGAGCGGAGCAGTAATCATAAATGTTGATAAATCGGGCAACACTTTATGCATTATTGTAGAATTTATAAGCGACGGGAGTTCAAAGTTTGTCACGGGCGAAACCATGAGAGACACCTAGTATTTAATATTCAAACGTTGACACATAATAATTTATACTGTTGGTTGATGGCACTTGGGGGAACTTGCTACACATTTTCAATAATAACACTTGTACTATTCCACAACAGTTACTTGATAAACACTAACCGGTTTCGCCTCACGGCATTCTCAAAGGCACACAATATGTGAGGCGAAACCGGTTAGTGTTTATCAAGCAAATGTTATTATTGAAAAAAAAATTGACATAATATCAAATGTTTAAATGTCAAAATAATTTAAGAAATACCGTATCGTAAGGCGAAACCGGTAAGGATAAAAAAAAATAGTACAAGTGTTTTTATTCAAAATATGCATAGGCATCTCTTTTCGTTCGCTATAACAAAATCATGCTATCTCTTTTCATTTTTAAATTAGAATCTGCTTTAAATAGCTTATCTACTTATCTGCACCTTCTTACTTATAATTCAATTTTTAACCGACTTCTAAAAACGAAGGGGTTATGTGTTCAAATGTTTTTTTTTATAAACAAGCCCAGCTTAGGAAGTCGTTCTAATGAGACCTTCCATAACATTGAAAATTATTTTAGGTTTTTCACAGATATATTCGAATAAAGTTACGGTTAACAGTAAAAAGCAAAATAGGAAATATAAATTTATACCTATCGATCCTATTTAATGTGGAGATCACAAATGTCTTTTGGTTCAGTACTAGAAATGACGATATCACCAAAAAAAAATTCCCCACCTATTTGAGATTTCAACTTTTACATTGACGAAAACTTAGTTTTTATTATAAAATCTGCATCTTTTTTTAAATCTAATCTTTCAATCCTGTGTCCTTTAACAGAAGCGCGAATTTTTTTTTTTACTAGTGGTTAAGGTTCTGAGGAGTATATTTTGAAATTCACTGTATAATTTATTTACACGTATTTTTAAATTAATTATAATTTGAAGGGTATTTAAGATAAAATCAGTAATATTTTATGTAATTCGAATAATCAACAGTATAAATAATTCGAATAATAGTTTTTTTTAATATTAAAATCAATATTATTTATTACTTTTTAAAAAAATTAATAACTACATCGAACACTTAAAGTTGATTAACAATTCTGAAAAAACGAACTAAAAAAAATACAACAAATTAGTAGAAAATAAGAACATTAATGTAGAAACAGTATAGCCACGGGCAGCTATGAGAGAATGCAGTAGATCACGTCTACAGTACTGTCCATTCACCGGTAAGCGTTATGCTGTGCCGAAGCGGCTAACTTATGCAACATTGAAGTTGTTTTGAACGCCGTTTAGTAAGATTTTAGGGAATATTTGATTTAATTTGAATTAAGTTTAACTTTTAGTACTTAATTAATAGTTAATTAAACGTAATAATTTATTTAACTTAATAATTAAATTTAATAATATATTTAACTTAATAATTAATTTAATTTTATATTTTATTTAACTCAATAATTAATGAAATTAAATAATTTATTTAACTTTATAATTAATTTAATTTAATAATTTATTTAACTTTATAATTAATTAAATTTAATAATTTATTCAACTTAATAATTAATTTAATTTAATCATATATTCAATTTAATAATTAATGAAATTATTAAATTAATCAAATTTAATAATCAATAAATAAATATAAAATGTAATGCTACAGTATTCCGTAAGTCTTTAAAAATATCACATTACGGAATTTATAATTTCAATTACATGAGAGTCTATTTTATTTAATTAGTTAAAAATATAACAAGAGCTATAGTTAAAATTTTCAGAATATGTCTATTAATATCTTATTATTCTTTATAACTCTTTAGTAGTGCCAAATTATAATTATCAATTAACAAATATTTTTGAAATGTTAAAAAAACTGTTATAAGATTATTTTGAAAAGTGATACATACGGATTTTATTTTCTGAAATCTGTTGCAACTAATTGAATTAAGGTCCAGCTCTTACCAAGCAGCGTTCAAAAACGACTTTCAGGTCCGTATTCCAGAACGTTTCTCCATACTCCATCAACGCTTGAGGCTAGTTTTTGGCTTATAAAATTTATTCTCAAGCGTCGATTGAGTATTGAAAACGTTCTTGAATACGGCCCTAAATCTGTTCATTTATACGGCACTATGGTCGTTAGTTAGATGGGCACAAGAGCGATAGTTAAATGCACACATACCTGTTGTTTCTTCTGCACAAGCTTAGCTTTGTTCGGGTCGACATGGACTTGTTGCGCGGCTGCTTGCTCTAGACGTCTTCTTTGTTCGTTTTCTGTGTCAGCTTGCTGAAAAACGTAATATAACATTTTGTGTTTTGATGTAATACTTCTTGACTACCTCTGTGGCGCAGTGGTAGTGTATTCGACTGCTGCGCTGAGGTCCCGAGTTCGATTCCCCGGTCGGAATAAATATTTTTGTAATCCATAACTGTTTGTTTTAGAGTTTGGGTGTTATTATTTATTTATCTATCACGCCTTATCCCCGAAGGGGTGGCAGAGGCATACATATTGTATGCCCACTTTTCACCATGTGTATTTCTGTCCCACGTAAGTTTGGTGTTGCTATGTATAATATGTATGTAATTAGGAATATATAAGATTGTTTATAATTTTTTTAGATATCATAGGACAGGCTTATACGAGTAGCATAGTTTGGGCTACCTAGCCCTGTGTGAAAAAGCGTCAAAAATCCACCATTACCACACATTAAACAATGCCAATAATGATAAAAGAGTATCTAATCATATAAATCAGCACGCCGTTTCATACAACATTTCTGATTGCTGGAGCGCTGTAATGTCCAATTTCCAAATTAAAAAAAAACGCTCCAGTAATGAATTTCATTTGGGCTACGTTCCACTAAACGCCCACAACGATCGTAACACCCAAAGTATCGTTTCACCTAAGGCTCGTGGTCATTGCGAGCGATCGTATGACGTCATACATGACGTCACTGTTCGCGACCGCATGACGCCCACTTCACCCACAAAATATAGGTGGGTCCAAGTGGGTTTACAGCGCTCAAGATGTGCGTTGTACTTATAAATTTCGATGACATTGCCCGCGGCCCCTTTACGTTAGTGGAACGGCAATCGCGGCATTCAGCAGTCGCGGTCGTAGGCGATGTGGGCGATAAGTGGAACGCGCCATTGGATTTTCCGTAAATGCGATACGGATTCTACGCGGGAAAAGAGCGGAGAGCGGACGCTAGCCGTATATTATTTTTCATTACTAGTGCATATATCTTGTGTGCGGGAGTGGTGCTTTCTTGGACATAAGTTGTGTTAACGTGCTAATAGTGAAAGACAGTGATATATTTGCAGTGAAATGCTATTTTCTTTTTTGCCGCGTAAATTCACTGAATACCTCTGTATAACAACCACCATTATACTGGGGTGAGACCTGACCTTGACTTAAGACTAGACTTGTCTAAGACGTAGAGGACGGGGACATTGTAGATAATAAGAAAGAAGACTAAAAAAATATGATTTAAAATTTGGCTAAAAGGTATTAGTAACCAGGCCATAATATGATTACAAAGAAAAAGTAAATTCGCGTATTCTTTTTTCGAAATAATGACAGTATTGTTTAAATATAGTTTGAGATATAGAAATGTCTGACCTTGAACGCTCTCGTGAACCTAACGAGAAGCGAGAAGAAAGCATTCGCGTCACATCCTCGAGGCGCCTCGCCGAAGTACTCCACGCACATGGCGAATGAATCCTGCACACACAATATACAATGAACTTGTTATATCAGAAGCAACCCGTCCCGGCTTCGTGTCTCTGCTTCACATTTTTTTTAATCCCCTGAGGTGGCTGACAGCCATACGGCCCACCTGATGGAAAGTGGTCACCGTAGCCTATGGACGTTTGTAATAAATAATAATAATATTATAAATGTGAAAGTTTGAATGGATGTTTGTTACTCTTTCACGTAACAACTACAGAATAGTGAAACTTTACAATAATATAGCTTATACATCAGAATAACACATAGGCTACTTTTATCACGGGAACAAGTTCTAGTGGTAAGCGGAAACGGGAAAACTTCTCTACACGGGCGAAGCCGCGGGCGTCAACTAGTATACAACGAACTTGTGGTTATTTATCATAAGCAACCCGTCCCGGCTTCGTGTCTCTGCTTCCCTTACATATTATGAAATAAAAACTTTTAGATAACTAGCTGGTCCCCGCGGTTTCACTCGTGACATACTTTGAACTCCCGTCGCCCTTATTTAATCCCGTCAATTATAATATAATAAAAAAGTTTGGAAAATCCAAAAGTGCACGCCTCACACGCTTTTATTATATTATAAAAAAAAAGTTAAATATTAAACATGAAAACTAAAGTCGTTCCTTTTTATCGTACCAGCCAAGAGTTGTGCACAGCAACATCTATATTCGCAATTGTTAACAACTTTACGAGAATGTGTATTAGACAGTACACAACTCTTACCATAGATGAAGCTAGTATACGATCATATTCGAAAATATTGAAAAAAAGATAATAACAATTAAAACACATCGAATCAGACTGTGAAAATTGAAAGGGTTCTATTCCTTATTTTATTTATTTATTTAATTTTCATATACAAATTGTTATAGCTAGCCAGTACAACAGTTATCAAAAAACCTTTACAGGTTTATCCTGACAACCACATTCATTCGACACTGTTATTCCATTTTATAAAAGTAATTACTTACGAATCTAAAGAAATACATTTTTACACTCTAAAACATCAGAACAACAGAACATCAACAACAACAGAACATCTGAAACTTGGTATTGAAAACAGCGAATGTGCAGTATTAAGCCATGATAAAGGGCACATTCGCCTCTTTGAATGCGCATAGCTATATAGCAATAACGCACGAACCAACTACAGCGTGATCTGAATTCTTTATTATTTTTTTTAATACTATTTATTAAATAGGTAATTCATTTAATAATCGTACTATAATACTACGCAATGTTGATCTATGAGTACCTAAATGAGTTAATGTGTTATAACTATTATGAAAAATTTAATAAACGCATTTAGTAGTAATTTTGTATCTTTTCTTTTTATAATTTTATATTTATATACAATTTGAAAATTTTATTTCATTTTTTATAATTTGTAAAAAGTATTTCTTCAATTTTCGTTTACAATTTTTTTCGTTGAGAGTTTCCCTAAACTCAACAGGTAACTAACTGGTTGTACAGTCTAGGCGTAAGGTATTGCCAAGTTCGTCTGCCATAACAATTAGTACTCCGGTACGTTGTGGTAACATTTTTCCTACTTATCTGCCTCGTTATGATTTTTCCTTCTATGGGAACCAGAAATTGTTGCGGACGTATATAATGTTCACTGAGCAAAGCGCATTTTACAAGCTCCTGTACCCGGCATCACCTCGCAATAGCTAAATAGACTTCGGTGGTTATCTTGGTATGCTTCTCTGACTTTTCAAGGTACAATTGTTTTAAGTAACTTTATTTGAATGTTATATATCCTATCCAAATAAGTCTTGTAAGTTCGACCGTAACTAGTGATAGCCTTATAGAGTGGTAGCCTTATTATACTGAAGCGTAAAAGAAAAAAAAAGACTCGATTAGTAAAGTATTTCGGTCGTTATTGTGTTAACATACGCATATACAGACACACGGACGTCCAAACCAAACCTTTTTTAAACAGTTTTTTAACTAGTTTAAATAACAAAAATGGCATCAAAAATATCATGAGTGTTAATAACTAACTAACTAACTATCTTCACGCTGTATCCCTGACGGGGTAGTCAGAGAGGACAGATCGCCAGGCTTCGCGATCCATGCATACTTCTTTCGCTTCTTCGAGATTCATCAATCGCTTCATACACGCACGTCTGGGTATCCGAGTACTTTTGACCTTTCCGTTTTTGAGCAATCTGCTCACGTGGTCTTCATATGTGAGTCTCGGCCTTCCCTGACTCCTTCTACTCTCTACGTTTGAACAATATCTACCCTCTACTTTTGAACAATAGACCGAGTACTTGGCACTAAACTCGACAGATCCCATCCCATGAGTGTTAATAATAGTGTTTTTTCTTGATATGTGTGTGTATATATTATTTTACAAGTGCAATATATGATAAATAGAGACATTTTAAGTTTAAAAAATCAGATGTTTTGAGCAAGGTGACAGTAGTACCCACCTCAACGCTTCGCTTATGAGGCGTGCAAAAGATATGAAAATTCGCCTGATTTGTTGACTTTTATTTTGCTTATAAGTACGCTCTCCAGAACAGTACCGTGATGATATATAGCCTATAGCCTTCATGAAGCGCTCGTGGCCCCGCGGTCTCAGTGTTCTGTAAACGATCACTGAGTTAGTCCTCGGATGGGTGACCACTTTGTGGCATTTACATTTGCGAGCGTTTCTGTGCTTCGGAAGACACGTTAAGCCGTTGGTCCCGGTTGCCACTAAAATGGCAGTTGTTAAGCCTGGTTGAAGGCCTAATGGGCGGCTTGAAAATTTCAACAGCAGGTAGTCTCAACCTGCGTCTGTCTATCTAACACGGCAATGGGCTCACCACCTATTACGTGGGACAGGAATCCACACGGTGAAAAGTGGGCATATAATATGCCTCTGCCACCCCTTCGGGGTGGATAATGCGTGATGGACATTTATTTATTTATTTAAAGATTTTTTTAAGTTGAATCATTCATTTCCGTGACACGCAGCTCCTGCTTGTGTCGCTCCAATATCGGCCACGTCTCACTGCCATGTAAAAGGACAGGTCTAATAATGGTTTTGTAGACCTGTCCCTTCAACCGGATCGGCACTTTAGGGTCACAAATGACACCGGTCATCTCCCGCCATTTGGCCCACGCGGCAGCAATGCGTGACTTGACATCACAATCGATGTCACTGGACGTGTGAAAAACAGATCCCAGGTATTTAACCTGGTCCGTGCGCTCGACCAAATCACCGCCTATGCGGACGGATGTGGGATCTGTCGAGTTTAGTGCCAAGTACTCGGTCTTCGCCACATTTAGTTTCAGACCGCCGTTCTCAAGCGACTCCTTCCACGCCTTTACACGTCGCACCAATCTGCCCCTGTCCGCGTCTGCCAGCGCAATATCGTCAGCATACATGCGCAACCATGGAGGCTGCTCATGCGGGTTTCTGATGCTGTCCGACAATTCGTCTAATATTACACTGAACAGAAGCGGACTAAGGACAGAACCCTGGTGTACCCCGACGGTGATGGGGAAGGGTTTCGTGTCGCCAACAGCAGTCCGAACCATTGAATCGGAGTCACAGTACATGTCCCGGATAGTGTCAATATAGACCTCTGGAACCCCTTTGGACCGCAGTGCCCACCAGATCATCGCACGAGGAACACAGTCGAAGGCCTTCTGCATGTCTAGAAACAGACGGTGCAGAGGCGTGTTCTTCGACCTATATTTCTCTGCGACAACCCTCAGGGGGCAAAAACAGGGTCCGTGGTCCCATGACCAGGGCGAAACCCATATTGACACTCCGAGAGAGTACACTCCTGCCGGATCCGAGAGTCTATAATCCTTTCGAAGATCTTCATAGTGTGGGACATCACCTTAATGCCGTGGTAGCTCCCGCACTCCTGCACTGACCCCTTACCTTTGAAGACTGGAGTAATAATACTCAGTCTCCATTGGTTTGGGATCTGCCCGCTGAGGAGTATGCGGTTATAAAGGTTTACTAAGATGCCCACACCGCGAGGACCCATCGCCTTCCAGGCTTCGATGGGGACTCCATCGGGTCCGACAGCTTTCCGATTCTTCATGCGGTGAAGCGCAGTCAGGACTTCTCCAGGCGTTACCGGTGGCACTAGTCCCTGATTCGGAGGGAGGTACGGAGGCTGCACCTCTTTGTGCTGTTTATTAAGCAGCTCGTGGAAGTACGAGCGCCATCTCTCCTTTACCGCGAGGTCTTCGCTTAACAGGTTGCCCTCAGGGTCTTTTACACAGCGACACTTGGATATATCCTGTGTCGCTTTGACCCTGGAGCGCGCCAGCTTATAGATGAGCTTCTGCCCCTCAGACGATTCCAGCTTATCATACAGAGGTTGTAAGTGGTCACGTCTGGCTCTGGCTACAGCTCTCTTTGTGGCGCGCTTGGCAGCCCTGTACGCGTCGCGGTCTTCGGGAGATCCGGTCTTCTCCCTGGTCTCCCTCAGGACTGCGTCGTTCCACCACCAAGTTTCCTTGTCACATTTGCGTCCACCCTTAGACTCACCGTGCATCACCTTCGCCGCTTCAAGGATGGCCGCCTGAACTTGAACTGGTTCGCCTTCAGTGTCGGTGCACTTGTCACCGACAGCTGAGACGAACTCCTGGGACCTAGTTTCATCAAGCAGCCACCATCTGATGCGGCGCTGGCACCGCTCGATGCGTTTGCCTTTAGGCTTCACGCAGAGGTCCATGACAAGGAGACGGTGTTGTGCAGTAAGACTCTCACCGGGTATGACCTTGCAGTTGGCCACCTTGCCGATGCTGTGTCGCCTAGTAAGTAGGAAATCGATCTGAGTTGTACGCCTCCCGCTCTTGTAGGTGATGAGATGTTCGGATTTCTTTTTGAAATACGTGTTCACAATGGCCAGATCGGCAGCCGCACACGTTCTGAGGATAGTTTCTCCTTCAGCGTTGCGGGTGCCGTATCCAAAACCACCATGAACACGTTCAAACTCCTCACACCTCTCACCCACATGACCGTTTAGGTCGCCGCCCAAAACGATTCCCTGTGACAACGGAATGCTCCGAAGCACTCCCTCGAGTTGGCCCCAAAACGACATCTTATCGGCGTCGCTACAACCGGCCTGTGGCGCGTAGGCACTTATCAGGTGGGTAATAATCCCATCGATAAGCACCCTCAGGATCATAAGCCGGTCGCTACAGCATTTCACCTCCAAGATGCCGCTCTGCAGCCCTTCGGAGAGCACCACGGCCACCCCGTTCTCCCCACCAGGCGCACCCGTGTAGTACAGCTTGTAGCCTTTCTGCAAAGGCCGGGCTCTGTTGCCGTTCCACCGAGTCTCCTGCAGGAACGCCACGTCCACCCTCCGCCTGGAGAGTACTTCGGCCAACTCTACCGTACGCCCAGTCAGCGTGCCAATGTTCCAAGATGCGAAGCGGATTCGGGTTGGGGCTAACTTCTTTAGCCGTGCTGGCCCGACACACGGCAGCCCTAGCCCACTTGCCACAGGAGTCGGGCGGGGCACCTGCGCGCCGTTTTGCGGCGGCGCCCTATCCCTAGCAGCATTCCTTTTATAGCTTTTCATTTTTGTTTCGGCGGGTGGCTTTTATGGGAGCGACGCCCTCAGACCTCCCAACCCCAGAGGGGAAAGCCCCGCCTCTGGTACGTGACGTACCAGAGTACACAGGATAAAACTGCCTTACGTAATTTTTTTACAGCTGTCATATATTTCTCTTATACGTCGATAAAGAAGTTTCACTTCAAAACAAAATGGCTCATAATCGAAAAACGTTACGATTTTTTTACAGCTAAAAAATTTCTCTCATAAGTCGATAAAAAAGTTTCACTTTGAAAAACAACATGGCGCATAACCGAAAAACATGACTTTTTTTTACAACTATAAAACTTCTGTGGATAAATTTTTAAAGCATTTATTTCGCTAAATTTCTCATATTTTTTTAATAAATTGGAACAAGACAATTCGATCCGAGACGGGGATTGAACCCGTGACCGTTGCCTAACCAGGGCAATGTTCTAGCCACCTGAACTACCCGAACAGTATCAAATCAAGTTGAAATTTTTCCACCATATTTTAACCGTCATTTCAATCCCCGTCTCGAATCGAATTGTCTTTTTCCACTTTATTAAAAAATATATGTAAAATCTCTCTTATCAATAAAGAAGTTTCACTTTTATAATGGTACGGAACCCCTCGTTCCAGAGCCCGATTCGCAATTGACCGGTGTTCATAATATATAGAAGTTCTTTACGTATATGTGGAAGCTTGTTATCGGCAAATGTCTTCAATAACACTGCAATTTGTAATTGATGTTACTAGTCTGTAAGCTTTCTGTAAAAACAAATAAATAAAAAATAAATAAATAAAGATGTGTAAGGTAAACAAACCTGCGCGTGTCGAGTCTCAGTCCTCAGTCTCCGCAGCTTGTCCTGCGCGTTGGCCAGGAAGTCCCGTAGCACATGTCCGGGGGCACGATGACCATCTCGTGCTTCCGATTCGCGTCTCACCGCCTCCATACCTCGCTCCAGTTCCGATACGTCTCCCGCCACGTTCTCCAGAGATACTGGAAGACATAACAATGTTAATTTTTTTTTTAATAAAGTGGAAAAATGCAATTCGTTTCGAGACAGGGATTTAACCCGTGACCTTTGCCTAACCAGGGCAATGTTCTAGCCACCTGAACTACCCGAACCGTCTCGAATCAAGTTGAAATTCTTCCCCATATTTTAATAGTCATTTTAAGAGAAATTCATCAATAGACTGAGTGGAGTCCATAGCATCAATGTTAAAAAATGGTTGTAACACTGTTCATTGGTATCGAGTTGTTCAGTAGCTCGATAGATGGCGATGGTCGTACTCTTAAATTACGATCATTCATCCATTCATATTGTACAAAACCTCGAGGCAATAATATTTATTATTAAAAAAAGTGTGTGTGTGTGTGTGTACTTATGTACACGCGTTAGAAGTTATACTGCTTTAGTCCAATAAGATTTCATCACATATACCACAACTCTTTGTATGTAACAGGAATGAATTAGTAAGGAAAAATAAACATCATAAGAATGAAAACTTTTTTTTTATAACTAACTAGCTGTCCCGCCCGGTTTCGCCCGTGAATTCGTCCGTGTATTTTGAACCCCGTGGCACCCATTTAATCCCATTGTTTATTAATTTCATAAACATGTACCTATTAACATTTTCCGAATTCATTGATTAGGTACTTCTCCGCTCTCCAGTACCAATACCTACCTACGCCTTCACGGGCGGCGGTCAAATTCTGGTTACACGAAATTAATTTCTTTGCGCTTTATTTTGAATTTGCGATATCTCTTAAGATATTCATTTAATTTGCAAGGTGTTAAGGGGCAAAATAATCTTCATGAAATGCTGAAGGCAACTAACGTAATAAAAATGATAAGGAATAATAGCATATTTTTGTGAATAGCCTTCAAATTACCGCTTTATAAATGATGGTTTTTTAAAGTATTAAAATGGATATAGTATGTTATTCTTATGAGATAGACATATATCGTCGCGGATTTTTTTGTAGACCTACATTAGACACACAATTGCACCATACATTATTTTGTTATATCTCAAAGGGTTGAGGCAGCGTTTTTGTTCAAAGCTCCCAGACGGCTTATTTTTTCCGACGTCCCCAACAAATGTCGTTATAATGTAGTCAATGTATACAAAAACCTAACAAATAACAAATTATACATAAAAACCTTCTATAAGAATCACTCTTACTATTAAAAAAACCGCACCGTAGTTCGTTGCGTAGTTTTAAAGATCTAAGCATACATAGGGACAGACAGCGAAAAGCAACTTTGTTTTATAATATGTAGTGAATGAATCGGGCATTACATGGCGGAAATCCATCGTAGAACGATAATAAAGGAGGAGAGGAGGATCCCACCACACACCCTCGATTCGTCAATCCTAACGCACAATGGTCAAGGATAACGTCTACTTATTGTAACGGAGGAATGACAAACCGAACTCCTCAAGGAAAGGGATATAGGATAGGTAAAAGGAAACCTTACTCTCCAGATTGTCGAAACTTTTGCAATATTCCGCTTTAATAAACATTGCAAAAGTTTTGACAACATGGAAGGTAAGGTTTCAGTTATTCGTGACAAAATTTACTGTCATCATTTTTTCCTAAAGAATTATAACTTCAAAAGGTTAAACAAATCGTTATAAGCTCACCTTGCGCTGCTTTATCTATATACAAAAGTTCCGTATCAAAATTCATCAACTCAGGGAAATTTTGTCTTATCGTCCCCACAATATAGTGCAGCAACGATATTCTCTTATCCGTTGACTTGGTATCCATAAGTGTATCCAACGATTGTAACTTGAATCCATACGCGGGCCCTCGTTTACTACTATTCAAGTAGTTTCCAAAAGCTAGAATAATTTCCAGAACGTTCCTTAGCTTCGTGGAGTTTTTGACCGATGAAGATCCGGAGATTATCGCATGGATTTGTGGCGTGATAAGGTGAATGTTGTCGAAGAAATTGCCCATGTAACTCATTATGGACAGTTTCGCCGATATTCGTTCAACTTTCGCCAGTTGCATGAGGAATTTGTCTTCTTCGGTCAATAGATTGATGTTTTTCTTTTCGGCCTGGTATTCTTTGTAGGCTTTTTGTTCGGCCTCGGTGGGGACCATTCGTTGTAAAATCTCTACGCTCTCAAGCGGTAGTTGTTTCAGATCTAAGTTGTTTACGGCTGCGATTACTTTCTCTACGGGCGTGTCGAGTTTTCTTCTTGATATTGCTGTAACAGAAAATAAAACATACAGTCACTTTCCTCAAAGGGATAGGCAAAGGCATTCCATAATTATATTACCACTAGTTGACGCCTGCGGCTTCACTCGCGTATTCCCGTTCCCGTTTCCCACAGGAACTAGTTCTCGTGATAAAAAGTAGCCTATGTGTTATTCTGATGTATAAGCCATATTATTGTAAAGTTTCATTAAAATCTATTCAGTAGTTTTTACGTGAAAGAGGAACAAACATCCACACAAACTTTCGCATTTATAATATTATTAAGATTAAGATTTTTATTTTGTTCCATGTAATAGGTGAGCGTATTGACATGTTGAAATGGATACGGTCAGGTATTAGCAACATGCTATTATTCAATCAGCCCAGAGGGCTATCAACTCGGTTTAATGACTACCGTATTAACTGCCAGTTGCTTAGCGTGACTATCAAAGCATAGAAATGCTCGTAATTGGAAATGTCACAAAAGTTCACCCTTTAATGGACTAAACGTACCGTTAGATGCTTAACGCAGTGATCTTTTACAGATAGCTGAGTATGCTGGCTACGAGGGCTGGTTTTGTAGTATGAATATCGAAGAAATCCCATTACTAGGCTGCATAGTTAAGTCAACTTAGCATGTCCCAAGTGAACCCTTTTATATGACAAATAAAAAAAAGGTTCAATTAAACTTTGTGTGATGAACAAAATGGTTTATTCTGTCTGGGTGTTATTTATCTATAATATGTATGTATTTAGAAATATATAAGTATGTTTATCAGTTATCTGGTTACCATAGTACAAGCTCTGCTTAGTTTAGAATCAGATGGCGTTGTGTGAGTTGTCTCAACGATATTTATTTATTTGGGACATGAAAAGATAGCGATTTATTAACACCTATGATTACTGTTCCAATCTCCTAACTTTCCTCAATAAATGGGCTACCCAATACAAGAATAAGTATTCAATTGGAAACAGTAGTTTCTGAGATTAATGCGTTCAACCAACGAATCGAACAAACTAGCTTTAAAGCTTTATATATTAGTATAGATTATAGATACAAATAAAATACTGACCAATATTCCTAAGCCTAGTGTGTTCCAACAACGACACAGTGTCAGGCTTCCTAAACCGTTTACTAGGGAACGATGCCAGCGTGTCTGTGTCTGTGTCGAGTTGTGTCCCTCCAGAAACTCCGCCGATACGGAATTTTTCTTCAAATTCTGCGAAGTTGATCCTCCGCCGGGGACGTTCCTCGTCTAATTCGTTGAAGATTGTACCTCGGACCTGAAAAATTGTTCACAACTTTCGATAGAGTGGGTGAAATTGTAAAGGGCAGTAGACCATATTGTAGGCTTTAGAGTTAACCCTATTGTGTACAAAAACACAATTATTAATGCTCAGATACAAATTAATGACTCTCTGACTGAATCTCTGAAGGTCTGAATGACAAATTAATGTCACTTAAAAACTTGGCAGAAAAATTTTCAGGGTCTTATGGACGTTAAAAATATTGAAGTAATCTCTCTGGCGCAAACACTGTCTCGCAATTCAGTCGACTAGCTTGTATGTATAGACTTGATTATACATTCATACACTATACAGAGAGTAGGTATTAGACCAGAAGGTAAATATATTTTTTTTACTACACATACTATCTAACACAAATTAAGCTTATATAAACTTGTGCGATAGGTTCTAGACAACTGATAAGCTACACACAAACTCTGAAAAATTGCCACAAACTCGGGGTTTGATCCCACGACCTCAGCACGGCAGTCAAGAACCACTGCGCCACAGAGGCAATTATACCCATAAAGTGTATATCTTTTTACCCTTTCTATTCGAAAAGTGTCGTTTTGTTCCTCTGTAAGCGGGAGCAAATTAGCTCTTTTTCTGGACCGCTGCATCTAGGATTATTCTGATCTGGAATTCCTCGATAAGATCGGGATCTACCCTGGAATATTTCACTTCGCTTTGGATTCAAAATAGCGCCCTGCCCTCGCCGTCGTATTATGCTCCCTTGTTATACAATCTACTATTTCAACAACAGACTTTTGGCGGAAAGAGTGTCAAGTGCGGACGCTTGCTGTATATTATTTTCTAAAACTAGTGCATTTATCTTGTTTTATGTACGGGAGTGGTGGCTTCTTGGACACATAAGTTGTGTTAACGTGCTATAGTGAAAGACAATGATATATATGCAGTGAAATGCTATTTTCTCTCTTGCCGCGGAAAGTCCACTGAAAACCTCAGTATAAGAATCACCATTATACTGAGGGGAAGGACAAGGACCTAGGACTGAGGACACGACATCGACAAAGACTGGACAGGACTAATTAGAAAATACATACATACATACATATTATCACGCCTGTTTCCCATCGGGGTAGGCAGAGACTATGGCTTTCCACTTGCTACGATCCTGACATACAGCTTTCGCTTCTTCAACTTTCATGAGTGATTTCATACACGCTCGCCGGTTAAGGGTACTCTTGACCTGGCCTTTTTCCAAAAGATCGTCGATTTGATTGACATAGGTACGCCGAGGTCGACCCCTACCAGTTTGCCCATTCACTCTCGCCACATATATCTGCATCGTCAGTCTATTTTCATCCATCCTCTCCACGTGTTCGAACCATCTAAGCATCCCTTTTTCTATCTTAGTTACTACATCTTCTGTCATGCCGCAATGTTCACTTATCACGCTGTTCCTTTCTTTATCCATCAACTTCACTCCAGCCATACTTCGCAAACTTCTCATTTCCACAGAATTTATTTTACTTTTATGAGTCTTCTGCCATACCCAACTTTCACTGCCATACATAAGTGTGGGGACCAGCACTCCTCTATGTACAGCCAGTCTTGCCTTCTTAGACACGTTCTGATTGCTCATAAAGGTGTACATGGCTCCATTTACTTTATTTCCTGCCAAAACTCTTCGCTCAGTGTCATAGTCACACTTTCCATCTCTCGTAAATTTTGTACCCAGATACACAAACTCTTTCACTTGTTCTACTCTTTCTCCTTCCACAAGAATTGAGCAATCTGTCGTACTTACCTCTCTTTCAAAAACCATTACTAATTTTAAATAACATTCTTACCTGATTAGGCTTCAACGCGATCCAATTCAACGTGGGCAGCTTATACTTGGTATCGACCTTACGCTTGATGGTCATCGCATCGGTATGGTGTGGAGGAGCCATTAGGCCTGGGGCCGGAGGCGCTGGTGGGGGAGCCGGGGCGAACAGGGGTGGGGGTGGGGGAGGGGGCGGGGCTAGCGGGGGAGGGGGCGGGGCTACGGGCGGAGGCGCGGGGGCTACGGGGGGAGGGGGAGGGGACTTGTATGTGGGGGAGTCCCCGTGGCCGTTAGGGAGAGTGCTGTGTCCGTTGGGTGGGCCGCCGTTGCATAGGTGTGATGATATCGCGCCCACTGAAACGTTAATTACATTTTAAATGCTTATGTCTACTTTGCAGAGGGTTAAAAAAAAATTTTGAAAGACCAACACTCATAGTTGTTATTTTGATTTTTAAAAAAAGTTTTATATACAGATACCAGATATAATACTGTTTCAGTTACCAGGAAATAGTCTTAATCTTAATAATATTATAAATGTGAAAGTTTGTATGGATGTTTGTTACTCTTTCAAGTAAAAACTACTCAATAGATTTTAAGGAAACTTTACAATAATATAGCTTATACATCAGAATAACATATAGGCTACTTTTTATCCCGGGAACAAGTTCCTGCGGGAAACTTCTCTACGCGGGCGAAGCCGCGGGCGTCAACTATTAGTGTATAAGTGTATTAAATCATTCTATTATATACCTACTTTAAGAGCGTCAGATTTGATTTACATTTCAATATGGCTATGGCAGAATATGGTGTAGTACAAGAGCGGTCGGTGTATCTCCACTTTGAGAACTTCAAACACGACTTTTACGACACTCGTAAATTCAGTTACGATTTGGACATGGTCGAGACGGCATCATCACCCGCTCGTAAAAATAACAGATTTAAAAAATAACACTACTACTACTGCCATCTCTTTCGAAATTAATGAACCACAACAACATGTTGTAGTTCATTAATTTTTATAAAGACGGTTAAAATATGGTGGAGAATTTCAACTTGATTCGATACGGTTCGGGTAGTTCAGGTGGCTAGAACATTGCCCTGGTTAGACAAAAGTCACAGGTTCAATCCCTGTCTCGAATCGAATTGTCTTTTTCCACTTTATTAAAAATTTATGAGAAATTTAGCAAAATAATTGCTTTAAAAAATTAATCTTTAAGACTAGACTTGACTAAGACGTAGAGGACTGGGACATTTTAGATAATAAGAAAGGAGATTAAAAAAATATAAATTTAGACTGTGCTAAAAGGTCTTAGTAACCAGGCCATAAATTATTGCAAAAAAAAATCTATTGTACATCCTGGGAATAAGACGTTTCGCGCCAACATTAGCAATGGCGCCACGTTTGTCGTATATTAAGTTTTTAAACTAGTGTAAAATTCCTGTCTTTATGTTTAATAATAGTGAAATATTATACATGACATGAAGAGATCGGAAATGTGTATTAGCGATGGAAAGTGATATATTTCAATGAATAGCGGTGTTGTTTGTGTTAGTGCCAAATTTCCATAGAAAGCTGCAATAAGGGATCCACTGCCTTATTGGGGCAAGGACCAGGACCTAGGACTGAAGACTTGACATCCACAAAGGACTAGACATGATTAAATACTAAGAAAATATTAATACTGAAAACCAGGCAGTATGGACCATGTTTTCTTTGCCTGCCTAAGATGGGCGACTACAACCAACAACAACTTAAAGGAATAAATTAAAAATGGTACTCACTACTGGCTCCCCTCGGCAGTGACTTGGTGAGTGACTCTAACTCCTGCACCTTGGACTCTAGCATTGACTGTCGGTTTCGAGAATCTTGCTGCGCCCGCCTTAGAGTCGACACCTGGAACATAAAGTTGGTGGGTTACATTTTATCAAAATCATAAGGGTCATTCTTAAGTAATCTTTTTTTTTATACGACTGAGGTGGCAGACAAGCATACGGCCCACCGGATGGAAAGTGGTCACTGTAGCCTATAGGCGTTTGCAACACCAGAGGTGCAGCAATAATGCTGCCGACCCATTATAAACCTTCTAAGACCCCTTTTGAAGAACCCCATACTGTAGACGTTTGGGAAAACCCAGGCAGGGAGTCCATTCCACAATCTAAGCGTTCGCGGAATCTACCGGTAGCGAAAGAAGTATGTATGGATCTACCCTCTCTGACTACCCCGTCAGGGATACAGCGTGAAGATAGTTAAGTTAGTTATTTTACTTTTTAACCTGAGCAGTTTCGCACCACGGCATTTTCAAAGGTTGACTAACTATTAGTCAACATTTGAAAATGAACATGTTTTGAAAATTTTTTTGGAGTACAAGTGTTTTATTCAAAATGTGTAGCAAGTTCCACCAAGTGCCAGCCATCAACAGAATAAACAGTTTAAGATAGTTATTTTGGTTTTAAGCATAGCTGTTTCACCTCTTCCACGACCTGTCTCCTAGCCTCGGCGAGTTGGTCCCTCTCCTGCCGCACTTGCGCCAGTTCTGACTCCAGGGTGGCAAGTTTGGCGATCGCTTCACGCTCCAAAGCCGCCATCCGCTCGTGAGCCTGGAAAAAAAATTAAAGAAAATTATTTAAAGAATAATGTATGGAAAAAATCCTAACCTACATTGTACTGCCAGTCGCCAACAAAACTCCACCTGGACTCGGAGCCTGGGGTCATGCGTTGTTGCCTGGTCGGTAAGTCAGCAGGTGCATCTCTAGCTGGTGAGGTTGCTTGGGTAAAACATTGTAATCCCCATTTACACTCTCGCGCGAGCTACGAGACGAGCTGTGAGACGAGCCGCGTGTGTAAACGCAGTATTATAGTACACTAGTTGACACCCGCGGCTCCGCACGCGTGGTGAAGCTTTCCCGTTCCCGTTTCCCACAGGAACTTGTTCCCAGGATAAATAGTAGCCTATGTGTTATTTTGAAGTGTAAGCTAAACATACATTATTGCAAACTTTCGCGTTTATAATATTAGTAGGATTTACATTCGATCATCTAGCAGTACGTGTCGTGGGTCGCACGGGAGTTTAAATAAGGTTTCAGTTTCATTTTCTTGAAATTTTCAGACACGCCTTTAACTTGACTTAACGATGTTACTGACAACCGGCACCAACAGTTTAACTTTCTATTCTAAACACGAAAACGCTCATAAATGAAAATGCCACAAACGCTCACCCATCTCAGGAATAATCGTATTGTAAGGTACTTAACGCCGTGATTGTTAACACTGAGCTAGTGGGTAATGTACTTTGTGGTTGCGGGTAAATGAATATAGACTCACATGTCCTAACTCATCCTCAAGCTCGTTGACCTTCTCCAGGGCGGCAGTCTTGGTCTCACTGTCCTCCATCAGAGCCGCCACATCGAACACATTGTCCAGGTACGCTGAGATTTGAACCTGCAAATGTTTACACATCTAAGATAAGTAAAAATCAAGTCTTACTGCGTTTGTCAGCAATGGGGAAGAAAACTGTCAAATAGTTCATTGTACAGGGCGCCAAATGTTTGTTACAAAGCAACTGTCAATCTTCATACTATTTCGTTAGAAATACGCGTTTTTAATTATTTATTAAAGAATGGGTCGCTGTGTGGCTTTTAAATGTGACTAATTTTTCTTTTTACAATTCCTCCCTTAATTCAACGACTCGCCAGGTAGAATACATGTTGTAAAGCTTGTTTCTAACAGAAAAAATAAACTTAGAGCAAAAACAAAACGCAAGACGAAGCAGATTAAAGTTTTGCTAGGAAACTTAACGTTTCTGTGTAACAAACACACAGCGCCGTCTACATAAAAGTTTTGCGTTTTCTTCCCCATTACTTTCAAAACTATTTAATTGTTTCTAATATAATTTTGTAATTATCTCTATATTAATATAACAATACTGGCTGTCCCATGAAACGAACGTAAAGGGCCCCATATCTCCGGGGCCGACCTTACCTGTTAGCAGTGAACTTGCTTATCAACAAACGAGGCGAATAGGGTTGTGATGACAGATGGCAGTCACTCCCGACATTCCGAAAATAAAAAGCCAAACAACCCTTACCAGTTTACACTTTAAAAGTTTACAACCTATATCCGACCAACTACGAAATCGGCAAAAAAAAAATTACTGGTTGAATTCTGTGCTGACAGAAGTGAAAACTTATTTTAGCGCGATAGACATTTTTTAGATGGGTACTAGGGTGAACCCCAATTACTTTAAGAATAAAAGTACTAATCGGGTTAAAAGCACTATAATTATTTATAATTTGACCGTGTTTAAATACACAAAAAGAGTTCCTTCGAGCCGGATTTGAACCAGCGGCATATGGATTCCAATTTATAACTACCTACAGTCCACCGCTCCACCAATTGAGCTATCGAAAGTTGATAACTGAGTTCGAAATTATCAATCTAATACTTCAAAACGTTTTATATGCACACACTATAGCTGTGTCTCGGTAACGGCGTCGCGACTCCAAAGATTTATATTTTCTTAAAATATGGGTACCGCGCTTAAAGTAGTTGTCACTTCAAAAAAATCATAAAAATCAGCCACGATGTTTCGGAGGAGTTTGGAACAATCACTGGTGCTAATTCTGTTGTTGAAACCACTAAACTAAATTTCTCTAATATTTTCTTATTTTATTGAGAGATTGCCAAATGCTATTCTGTTATTATGTCGAACTAAACTTGGTGATATCATAAACAGCACTAAATTTGTATTTGACATCACTAAAATTCCATTTATGTGATAAAATTCAACAAAACATGTATTTAGATGCCGACTAACTTAGTGATTGAACTGTCTATGTACATTTTTCACTTTTTGTTGAATTTTATCACATAAAATGAATTTTAGTGATGTAAGATACAAATTTAACGTCACACAAAAATTTAGTGGGACTTTTATTAATTTTAGTAACCGTTTAAAACATGTAAAACGTTGTAACGTGAAAAATATACATAGGCAGTTCAATCATCAAGTTAGTAGGCATGTATTTACATTTGACTGTCTATGTAAATTTTTCATATTACAACGGCAATCTCTTAATAAAAATAAGAAAATTTTAGAGTAATTTAGTTTAGTGGTCTCAACAACAGAATTAGCACCACTGTGACACGAGAATTTTAAATATTACATTTGTGTTGCACATTCCCAGGAAGTTCCATAGGTTTTAATATTTAATAGTAAGTAGAAGAGAGAGTGCTGTACTTATGGTGTTAAAATAAATAACCATCAAGCCTTATCCCCGAAGGGGTGGCAGAGGCATATTATATGCCCTCTTTTCACCGTGTGGATTCCTGTCCCACGTAATAGGCGGTGAGCCCATTGCCGTGTTGAAATAGACAGACGCAGGTTGTGGCTACCTGCTGTTGAAATTTTCAAGCCGCCCATAAGGCCTTTAACAAGGCTTAACGACTGCCATTTTACTGGCAACCTGGACCAACGGCTTAACGTGCCTTCCGAAGCACGGAAACGCTCGCAAATGTAAATGGCACAAAGTGGTCACCCATCCGAGGACCAGCCATAGTGAAAATTGCGTAACTCAGTGATCGTTTACAGAACACTGAGACCGCGAGGCCACGAGCGCTTTTGGTGTTGATGTTGCAAACATTCATAGGCTACGGTGACCACTTTCCATCAGGTGGGCAGTTTGTTTATCTGCCATCTCAACGGTATAAAAAAACTTAGTAGTTAAGTTAAAGAAGCGAGAAAGAAACGCGGTAGTGTAAATTGCCCAAAAACTATCTTCACTTACGTGATTATCAACCATTTGGGTTGCCATAAAATTACTACCATAATGGGATAGTCTATATTTGGTGGTTGATGGTAATGTATTCTATACATAAAGGTACAAAAAATAAGACAAAAGTACAGAACAGTTACCTGTAAGTCATCACTTTCACAGAGCCGTAACCTCTCAAGGTAATCGTCCAGTTTGAGAGATGTGAACTCATACTGAAGGTGCACCCTGAAGTTCATGTCTTCTACAGAGTGAACTATGATGTTCACGAACTGCATGCACGCCACCTGATCGACACAAATAACAAAGTTAGGTAATCTAAAATACTCTGATTTTTTTCTATATTGACCAGAATGACAGTTCTTATTGACTTAATATTCGAATCAACCTCAAAAGAAGTAGGATAACACCCGAACCAACCTGACTCTTGACTGCCTCGGTTGAACTGCTCCACTGAGGCAGTCAAAAGTGTATGCAAAAATTTCTATGTAATAAACTTCATTTCTTATAAATAGCCATTTACGATGTTCATTCTGAAAAGATTTGATGTTAATATTAAATCTAGCCGCCACTCAGTCGGCTGTGTACGTTATTAATAAGATCGCTATATAAATTTATAATAAGATGATTATATTAAATTGAGACAATTAAAATTCTACTCACCATAAATTCTATATGAAAATTCTCATAGTTCATAAAGTACTCCATGAGGGTGTGAAACCGGTGAGGTTCGCCGACCACCTCCTTGAAATTATCGAACGCTGACAGGATGATCTGGTGACCTCCCTTCACCAGGCATATCGCTGCTAGGAGTTCGAGGACTAACGCCTTCGTCCGGAGGGAATGATGAACCAGTGATAGAGCTATGCTGTTGATGGCTTCTCGATGTTGGATGACCATGTTGAAGCCATACTGAAAATAAAGAACAATGTTATTATTATGTTAATAATATGTTATATTAAATTTTCATATATGCTATAGCTTCTGGGGAGCAATAATATTTGCAAGAGGTAGCTTCTTCCTCACCACTATCTTATGATCCAGAGCGAGATAACAGGATATTACGCTTCTTTTCATTTTAGGGCATTTCTAGAGCCGGGGGCCGCTATCATTTGGTGCTAGGAGCCGCTACGGTTTGGCGTTTTGCTTTCTGCAGCGTTTGAATGACTGCCCTTTGACAAACTAAGTTTAGTCGACTGTTCTCACATAAATTCAAAGGAACTATGTAAGTGTAATTTTAATGAACACAACATTTATTTTGTTCTTTTTTTTTTGTATAATTTCATTACTGTATAATTGGTCAAATATCATGTTAATCAAACTGTATCAAATGGCGGTTAGAAAAGAGTGGCCATGAGTTTTATTGCCAGGTTCTTCCTCTGGCTCTACCTATTGCTTTGCGAATCTGGCAGTAAATGTAAATGTAGAAGCAGTAATCTTGACGTTCATAAGTGTTACTTTGTGACCTACATGAATAAAGATTTTTGATTTTGTTTTTTTTTTGATCACATAACCCCGTATTGATATACATACAATATTGAAAATATTGAAATTGAGAAAATTAAACTGCCCAACATAATTTCACATCTTTTACAGTCTAAAGTTAAAGGTGTGCGAAAATACTGGCAATTATTACAGCAACAAGTTTGTTTATTATTAATAATAATATCCTATATTGTACACCAGAAATGGAACAAACTACAGACATACATATTATCACACCTGTTTCCCATCGGGGTAGGCAGACACTATAGTTTTCCACTTGCTACGATCCTGACATACCACTTTCGCTACTTCTACTTTCATGAGTGTTTTCATACACGCTCGCCGGTAAGGGTACTCTTGACCTGGCCCTTTTCCAAAAGGTCTTCGATTTGATTAAGGTACATACGCCGAGGTCGACCCCTACCAATATAAATGTCGACAAATCGGGCAAAGTATTATACATTAGTGTAAAATTTATAAGCGACGGGATTAAATAGGTGCGACGGGAGTTTGAAATATGCCACGGGCGAAGATGTTAGGGTCATCTAGTGAGTTAATAAGATATCTGCCACAACAGTAATATATAAAAAAAAAAGTAAATAATCTATTTTATATATCAGTCACACCCTCATCCCCCCTCATCCGAAAGGGTGGCAGAGGCAAATGATCTGTTTAAATGAGTTAATAAGATTTTATCACTGACTTACCTTGTTATTCATGATAGCCCTCATACACATAATGCAGACATGTATGTCATCGGTACTAGCGCCCATGTTGAGCCTGGCCGCGTGTCTGGTTCTTCGCCTGGCGACGGCAGGACTAGCGGCTCCTTCGCACTCCGCATCAGCACTTCGAGCGCGACGTCGCCACGTGGCGCTCATGGTAGACCCTCCATCAGTGGGACCGCTGCATTCTGAGGTAGTGGTATTCACTGGCCGAGGAAAGATGACTATTTTATTACTCACGACTTAATCCTCTAAGGTGTGGCAGAGATTAACCGCCCATATTTCACCGTAAGCATTCTTGTCACAATGGGTCTGACAAACGTTGTTTACTTTAAATGCCAAAAAATCTACAAAAAAATCGAGAAAAACTGTGTTTTTACTTTTTATATTTCACATAATGGCTGAAATATTTACGATCAAAGTGTGTTTAACGCAGGAGACCGCATACGTCACAACACTACACATTCAACAGTCGCGCTCTCGTTCGCACCCAAACGCCGCGCCGCGCCTTGTCGCAGTCAGTGTTACGTTGTGACGTCATAATGAGCGCGCCTAATCTCGGAAATTCAAAAATGGCTATAATTTCTCGGCGTTATAACTTCGGAAATACTGCATGTATTGAAGTGAATTAAAAACGAATGTAATGCATGTGCATTACATTAGTTTTTATTTGGAGCGTAGCTCATGTGAGCTACGCTCCAATTTTAGCTGTATTTGACAGTAATATTTTGACCCTTTTGTGTTCTCCATTGTGTTTAAATGGACAGGCGCAGGTTGTAGCCACTTGCTGATGATATTTTTCAAACCGCCCTTAAGGCCTTCAACTTGACTAAACGACTGCCATGTTACTGGCAACCGGGACCAGCGTCTTAACGTGCCTTTCGAGGCAAGGAATTGGTCGTGAATAGAAATGCCACAAGGCTGTTACCCATCCGATGACCAGCCATAACGATAGTTGTTTAACGCGGTGATCGTTTCGCTACGAGCGGTTACATGTATTTACAAATTACTCTTTGAAAAAATGGACGTTAAATACCTCTATTTAACGTCCATTTTTTCAAAGAGTAAATTTTATTGTCATAAATATTCAGTATATTCTTCAGTTACTTACCCTGGTTTATGCCATCGCTGGACTGACTCCTGGCGAGTGCGATCCTTTGCTCATGGCGCATCATGCTGAGCCGGAAGCTCAGGTAGTCGATGAGCACGTCCAACCCTTGGTTCTGTTCGTTGAGAAACTCGCGGACCCATCTGAAACATATTCAACGAATTTTTTAATTGATGCTGAGCACATCATTTTAAGAAGCAGTTCGACTAAATTATATCTATCTATCTTCACGCTATGGGCTAGTCAGAGAGGACAGATCGCAAGATTTTGCGATCCATGCATACTTCTTTCGCTTTCTGCAGATTCATTAAATAAATAATACCTCTACTTAAAAAAAGAAATTATAAACCTGTTTCACTAGTTGACGCCCGCGGCTCCACTCGCGTTGTAAATTTTTACCGTTCCCGTTTCCCACAGGAACATGGTACCGGGATAAAAAGTCTATGTCTTATTACTACTTAAAGCCTATAGATTTTCTGATAGCTGTTAGTTAATTTGATGTGTGTGTAAGCTATATTATTGTTAAGTTTCATTAAAATCCATTCAGTAGTTTTTGCGTGGAAGAGTAAACCTATTCTATCCATACATTCTTACAAACTTTCGCGTTTATAATATTAGTAGGATATGATGAAATTAAATTATTACAGAAAAAAATAGTAGCATAAGATAAATGCGTTTAAAGTAGCAATGCAATTTTTTTTATAAGCATCAGTAAGTGTTCAGGATTCTTTTTTATTCATAAAATGGCAGTCGTTAAGCCTGGTTGAAGGCCTTATGGGCTGCTTGAAAAATTTCAACAGCAGGTGGCCACAACCTGCGTCTGTCTATTTCAACACGGCACTGGGCTCACAACCTATTACGAGGGACAGGAACATATGGTGAAAAGTGGGCATATAATATGCCTCTGTTACCCCTTAAGGCGTGATAGATACATCAATAAATCAATCATAAAATATCTTTGACGTCAGCATTCAAAATGGCACAGAAGAGGAACCTATACCGGTTGCTCCGTAGAGCAAGGAATCAATGTTACTTGATGCGCGCTCTCAACTAAAGACGCCTTATTCTATAATATATTTTATACACCCTAACGTTACAGCAGGGGGCGTTTCATAACTGGCAGGTCGCGTATGCGATTTTCGTATAAATTTTAACGTAAATTTGCCACGCGCTGTTATTGAAGTGAAACTTCTTTATCGACGTTGAGATAAATTTTATAGCTTGTTTTTTCGTGTAGAAATCCTAATGGATGCTATGCCGGACTACTACCGACTAAAACCACACGTATCCCTTCCATCTGTCTATAGCCAGGAGTCCCGGGGGAGCCCTCGGAAAGATACCCCAGGGCCCCTGACAGACAAATTTTATAGCTGAAAACAAATCGTCACATTTTTCGATTACGCGCCATGTTGTTTTGAAGTGAAACTTCTTTATCATAAGTGAAATTTTATAACTGTAAAAAAATGTCATAAAGAAGTTTCACTTCTTACCTGTATATACTCGGCACACTCACATTTTTTTATTACTTAAGACTCTTTAAGGCAAGGATTAGACAGTCAATAAATATCGCAATCCAATATATATTAAATCTCATAGCGTATTACATTTTCAATAAATATTGACAACAAATTTGTCAGTTTTCATTGGTTCACCATTCCGTGTAGACGTGTTTACAATAGGTTTATCTACAATTACATTATGGATTTTAAAGCAAAAGCTTGTATCGCCATTATGTTAGCATAAAATGTAGGGAAAACAAAAATGTGGATATCCATGCGTTATAAATATACATATTTAAATTTATTAAATGAAATGAAAATATCGGACTCTGAAGATTACAGCAATTAATAAATAATTTATAATCTATTTTTGAGAATTTATTAGACCGCATACCGCCATATGTTACCAAACAAGATACTCATTTGAGAAGTGCTATAGGTATGAGAGAGATGTTAGCAGTAACTTGGTGTTACTTTGCTACAGGAAGATCGCTCATAGATTTGAGTTATACCAGCATTTTGTCCCTGGCTTCACTCAAAAGTTGGATTTGTAACCATTCACAGCCCAGGAAGCGTTTCAAAAGTCTCTATAAATTGTTTAAGAACAATATTGTTACATTCTGCTTCGTCCACTGAACCAGGCGAAGCCACCCAATCCTCAATTAATACATCCTCCGACATGTTCACGGTGCGCAGGTCGGGCGGGTACTGACAGTCCACAAGCGTTCACATAGTCAATAAATATTGACTATTATTGATGGATCACAAAAAATCCAGATTTTTTGTCAATATCGTCAATAAAGTTTCAGATTCCGTTTACACATCAATAAATATCGCGAGATCGCAAGTATCGCGAAATTTATTGACTGTGTAATCCTTGCCTAAGGCACGAGCGCAAGGGAGCGAGCAAAATCCCTTACATTCATTTGTAGTCATTTGTGTAATCGTATGAGAAAAGGGTGAAGTTGTAAGAAGAATATAGAGTAAGGCGTCTTCTACAGAGCGCGCGCGAGTGACATTAATTCCTTGCTTTGTGATTCACACATTGCAAGGATTGTAAAAAGATCTTTAAACACTTACTCAATATGGTTTGTTCGTAAAGATATCTCCAAGTCCCTTAGGACTTGCGTCGAAGTCGAGTCGCCCACCATCTTCCGCTTCTGTAAACAATATGAATATACCGTTAATATGCTATTAGATGATCCATTGTTGTCTGATTGCATTCGTGTAGTACATAACACACTGGTTGTCTGGATAGAAACTTTGGATAGCTTCAATTTGTAACCCCTAGGTTCGCGATTAAGTTGATTTGTTTTATGTACTTTTACCCCCGTTACAGGTGGAGAAGTCATTGTCGAGTTTAACCCTCCAGGCTAAGGCTGTGGCGATACGCTGTTGAAATTTTTCAAGTCGTTCATCAAGCCTTTAACTTGGCTTAACAACTGCCATGTTAGTGGCAACTGTAACCATCGGTCTAATGTGCCTTCAGAAGCACGGAAACACTGGTAAAAAGAAATGACCCAGAGCGGTTTTACAGTTCTTTTTTTAAAAACCACCTTAAATTAGAACTCATACGACGTATAGAAATATAAAAAAAACATAAAAAAACACTATGTAAGAAGTATACTCCAATAAGGTTTGATCAGATAAAATTACATCAATAGTTTTAGACGGGGCAAAGGTCCCACGTTAGAAAGTATCATGACGCCAAACTCTTGTAACTAAGATGTAGGGGATTCCTTGTATGGACGTGCTGTCAAAAGAGAGAGTACAGTTTTATTATCGTTATGAAAATCTGCATACTTTCTTGTTGCTGCGAGCAATGTGGGATCTAAGTGACAGTTAGAAGCGCTCGTAGCCGCGCTAGGGTTTTGTAAACGATCACTGCTATGACATCTTTCGCTATGGCTGGTTGGTGGTTTGGTGGAGCGTTTCTGTGCTACGGAAGGTCGTTGGCCCCGGTTGCCAAAAATATCACAGTCTTTAAGCCAAATTGAAGACCTTATGGCAGGCATGAAAAATTTAAACAGCAGGTCACCACAATTTTCTCCAGTTTCAACACGGCAATGGGCTCACCACCTGTTAAGATCTAAAAACGCATATGGGAAAATGTGGGCGTTTTGCCTCTGCCTACCTCTTCGGGGATAAAGGCGTGATTACAGACATATATTTGCTACACTTAAGAATATGTTGAATGTCTAGGCGAGATGTAGTAACAACATCATAGAAATCGGAAGAACAGAGTGAGCGAAAACCGATCAAATCAATCAATAAATCAACCTATCGCAGCCCACTGCTAGACGTAAATTCCAATTTATCATTGTGGAAGTGTGATTGATCTTACAGAATCTCACTAGCCAGCTTCCTGCAACCTCTTCTTCTTCATCTTATGTGTATTTCTAGTTGCCAAACCCTACCAAGATTTGGTCCATGCGGTCGATTTTTATTTGACTGCTAGGAATAGGTATCTTTTGACTTTTGCTGCCGTCAGACCTCCTAAACTCGCCTATGTCGTTGCTAGCAGGTCTCTTTGGCCCCAATAGATTTTAGTCTTTCCACCCTCAAAACCTACAATGAAATATGTTTAAAGCTTGTCCCATACAGCATCGGAGTCACGACATTTGGCACGTGAGTCGCAAATGATGAGTAAGTAGTACGTGACCTTAGAGTTTAACTGTCATACGACCTGAATAATTGATGCAGACCTTAATAGGTTAAATGTCAGAGATGACAGCGATATGAAAGTTATTTTGAACTTAATAGAGAAAGGAGTCCTTTCTCTGCCTCATATTGAATACACACACCGAGGGTGTAAAAGTATAAAGTTTGTTCAAGATTTAAGGAATCAAGCTTAAATTTTCTGCTTGTGCTTGAAACGACGCATCTTCATTCTATGTATTTTCCCTGTTGCTTCTATAGTCTGCCTGTATTCGGAGCCCAGGTTTAATTGGCTGCGAGGATGCGAGGCGATGCAGCTCGATTGTGGTCCGAAAAAGCAGATATGGTCCCAGGGCAAAGCTGTAGACGAAGTCGCACGGATCTGCTAGTATAAGACCTTATCAAGTTTCTATGTAAACACACGAAGGTATATCACATTACAGATGCAATAGGTACTTGTCATTTTCTCACGTACTTATTGATAATTTGTCTAGCGTGAGTCAGTTTCGAGGACCTTTTTATTGTGTCACGGCAATTCGCGTCATGGTGACTGACTATGGCAACCGACATTGAAATGATAAGTAGTTGGTATAAATAACTTTTCTTCTTACGACATGAGTAACATGGATAAGGACAGCAATACTAATTTTATAAAGGTTATGTTTACGTAACGCACTAATCTCAAGAATTGCTACCCAATTCGATTGGAAAAAGGTTTTATTAGATTAATTGAGATAGATTAATAAAAAAAATTGTCATCATGCTTCTACTAGCTAATGGAGTGTGGCAGTAAATTAATGCCAACAAATCGGGATTTGCTGGCACAATTGGACAATTCGTACATTATGGAAAAACTAATAAATTACGAACATTTATTGTAGTAGTGTTTGAAACTCAGCCGCTTTTTTACGTGTGGAAATCCTTATGGATGCCATCCTAGACTCCTACCGACTATAACCACACGGTACCTTACTATCTGCCGATAGCCCTAGATCTCCTGACAGTCAAATTGAACCATTGAATTTGTCTTACACTTCGGTCAAGTCTGCTTGTGGCCACGGCTCTTGTTACAAATACATTTTCGAAACCGAGGACCAGTTCCAGTGGTAGTATGGGGGACATATTACCTGCAGTACTGATAGCCGATAGGGCCGGCAGGTTCTTGAATGGTAATCGCATACCGGAAAAACATGGTTTGTGTAATTCCTTCCACAAGGTGGACTGACGACCTCTTAATGACCTTTGAGGGGTCTATGTCAAGCAGTGGGTGCCAATCAGCCATATGATACCGAAAGCAATTAGTCGAGACACGCCACATCGCGACACAACATTAGGATCGACAGACAATCTATGTTTAAGCTTACTATTATAGTAAGTGCTTGTTGAACATTTTTTAATCAAGGTCTACATGCTTCAAGTGCCATTTAACGGTACAAGTATCATACATATCCCACTCTTATCACAATAAAGTACTCCTTTTGTCAATTTGATGTCACGTTGTAGTAATTGGCTTTTATTGAGATCCGATTTTGAAAACATACTTTTTTGTGATGTTTTGCAGAGTGAGACATAAATTATTGTACAGGTTGTAGGAACTATCAAATCATCACCCAACAATGGAGCAATCAAAAAGCAAAGAACAGAGCAGAGCAAAAAGCCGCTTGTCAAAAATCACAATGGGGTCTGATTATGGAGCATCGATATATAAGATACAACCCCACAATGGAGGTCCATGGCAAAGTAGCCATCATATCCTGCAGACTCCAAGTTTTTTTTTCACGTACCCTATTAGAAGATCGTCAGAACTTCGTTAGAGGGAGAGCCCTACAGCACACTTTACTTGACAGGAATAGACACTGAAAATTGGGCGTATAATAGGCCTCTGCCACCCCTTCGGGGAAAAAGCAAGATTGATAAACAAACTTTACTTGTGTAGATAAAGAACCATAAACAAATAATAATTACTAATGTTACAAAGTAATTGAAAAGCTTACGAATCTAATATATTACGCAATCAACTTTACGCTATCGTTGCGTTTGACGACGACTCGTAAACTTGAACCATTACCAGTGTTATCGACTTGACCTACCTGCACAGAAATATTCACGCTGAACTAGAACTTAGAAGTTTACGTAATCTACAAATCTGAATTACAATGTATTACAATACGTAATCTACATATCTGGATGACAATGGGCTCACCCCCTATTACGTGGGACAGGAATACACATGGTGAAAAGTGGGCATATAATATGCCTCTGCCACCCCTTGGGGGATAAGGCGTGATAGATTACTATGTACAGATTGTTCTACAGTTGAAGAAACCTTCAAGATTGCCGAGGTCAAAGCTTGCAGGTGAGCAATGAGGTCCCTACCTACAAGCAAATTATAAGCTTGTAGGTAGGGACTTAGGGAAACGAATATGAAGGTAAAGTTCTGTTCAGTTCTGAAAGTGACATATGTCACCGACATGTCTAGGGCGACAGTGATGCTACCGGATTAAGGACACGGGTTTACATCTAGCTAGACTTCATGAATTTTTTTAATCTCTTAAAATTATCAATCATATAGTCAGCATACAAATTTTAAAATTATTTCTTGTTGAAAATAGTTAATGCACAATGACATCTGTCAAAAGAATAGTGAAGACATAGGATCATGGTAAAGGCCTCAGTGCTCAAATAAAGGGGTATTGGAACGTTTTTACAGGGCACCCAATGGGGATGCTGCAAATATCCCGTATATACGCTATCGTAGACAGTTTCTCTCCGATAGCATGGGTCTTAAATAACATTTGTTATAAATAAACGCGACAAAGCTTGTGCAGTAAAAGCACTTTCGCATGGAGCGCTTCAAATCCATGTTCCTCATTCGCGCAGCGCTAACTAAACTCACTGCCTGACTTTGTTAAAAAACAACTTCAACGTCTTCAAATATAGAGTAAACAGTGTTCTTCTAACTGAATGTGTGCTGCATTCTAGACTCAAACACGAGCCTATTTGTGTATAAAAAGGCTAAACGTCATATGCCACCCACCCTTTCAAAAATATAAGATCGTGAGTGCATACATGTACGAAGTGTACGGACAGCAAAACATTAGATTTCTCGTAACCCGTGACTCTAGCTATACATCGTAGAAACGTGCACAAAAACATCTACCTCACAAATCGCCTCCAGGCAGATCTCTATCGTGGTCTAACACTAATGTATCGCTCATTGTTTACAATGTGTAACGGTACAGCCGAATACGGCAACTCACGCGCAGCCAGCCGTCTATTCTATGCTCACAATGTCGAACATAAGTCGCTAGAGTCATGCTGGAGACATCTTGGGACAACTCTCTCTTTACTTTTATGGAAGACGTGTGACATTTTAAAATATCTATCTGTCCGTATGTATTTCACTAGGGATTTTAAAGTATATTAAGATCTCATCATGGTTCACTATTTTTTTAACAATTGGTTGATACTACTCATGTCGGTCTGTCAGTCGGTTTTACTCAAGAAGCGCGATACTGGAGTTCCATCCCCCATAGCACTTGCATCTGTCTAGCTCCAATAGCGATTTGAAGATTCAAAAACAATTCTTCTGATAGTTTTATAAAGTTTTCAATCTTCAAACCCTAGTCGGAGCTAGACACACGCAGGAAGGATGTGCGGACTATCAAGTCAGCTGAGACAAGCTATAGGACAAAGAACTTCACTGGAGCAACCACGTTTTGAAGTCACTAACTGGTGTGCTGGACTGGTATATATTAATTATATATATATATATATATATAGTTGCTGACCTCAATGGCCGAATGGCAGATTTCTAGAAAAATAATTTTAATAAAACTGTTTAGAAAACGCCTAGTATAATATGAAGTACTTACTCTGTGACTCCTGGATGCTTTGGGATCTAGGTATGTTCTGAGTTTATTGAGGTAGTGGGCCGGTGAGTCTTTCGCCTGCACCATGTCCTGATCGCAGATGATCTCCCATTTCTTCTCCAGGTCGTAGTTGCGCAGGAGTTTCGCTTTGTCCGGAGGTAAGTCCATTGATGCCTGTAACAGAGAAATAAATATTAATTCAAATAGTAAGTATTCTATAATCATGTAAACCGTAGGATAAATTTTTATGTATTGCGTGACTATACTAGCGGCACGCTATGATGGCCGTTTTAACATATTACAATAGTGATGATATTTTACTTGTTTTACTTAAGTACTCTGTTTTCTACCGTAGTATAAATACCCTCTAATGTGGGTCGACCCATGCCCATTTTTGGAGTGGTGGTAGGTCACAGGTTGGGTTGACAATTTGGACTTGGTCCAATGCCAGAAAAGGTACTTCACAGAATGTAAGAATGAAAATGTCTCTAATACTATTATTTTTTTACCACCAAACGATAGCATTCCCAAGGAGGGTTGGTGTCAGGCTGGCGGCCGCCCATAAAAACCAAGCCAAAACATTTTGCAGTATGGAATTTAGACATACTGCGCTGACCCCAAGTAAATTGGGACAAGGGCAAGAGAGAATGATGACAATTTTTTTTTAAATAAATAAATAAATAAATATCCATCACGCCTTATCCCCGAAGGGGTGGCAGAGGCATATTATATGCCCACTTTTCACCGTGTGGATTCCTGTCCCACGTAATAGGTGGTGAGCCCATTGCCGTGTTGAAATAGACAGACGCAAGTTGTGGCTACCTGCTGCTGAAGTTTTCAAGCCGCCCATAAGGCCTTCAACCAGGCTTAACGACTGCCATTTTACTGGCAACCGGGACCAACGGCTTAACGTGCCTTCCGAAGCACGGAAACGCTCGCAAATGTAAATGCCACAAAGTGGTCACCCATCCGAGGACCAGCCATAGTGAAAGTTGCGTAACTCAGTGATCGTTTACAGAACACTGAGACCGCTAGGCCACGAGCGCTTCAACATTTTTTTTTTCGTATAAATTTCGATACAAATAATAGCAGATCGTTTACAGAACACTGAGACCGCTAGGCCACGAGCGCTTCAAAATTTTTTTTTCGTATAAATTTCGATACAAATAATAGCAGATCCGATGCGGGATTGATTTCGAGACCTCTGAAATACAGGTTGTTTAAACTACCAACTATACGAGCGAGGTGAGGCAGTAGATACTCTTAAGGTAATTCATCATAACACGTATTGTTTAGTTAAATTTTTTGACTTGCACTGTTTTGCACAAATAGTTTTGCGTTAACGAGATTTCTGTCTCGAATATCTTGGAATAGAATTTTCATGTCAGCATACTGATATACAAACTATTTACTTTTTTTTTCATAAATCATCACTATATTTACATTATTTATATTTTTATTTTGTTAATTTAAGGGTGTGCTCCGTTGGTTTGGACACATCCAACGAATTAATGAGGAACGATTGTCGAACAATATATATTGTGCGAAAGTAGAGAGTAGAAGGAGTCAGGGTAGGCCGAGACTTACATATGAAGACCACGTGAGCGATTGCTCAAACACGAAAGCGTCAAAAGTACTCGGATACCCAGACGTGCGTGTATGAACCGATTCATGAATCTGCAAGAAGCGAAAGAAGTATGCTTGGATCGTGAAGCCCGGCGATCTGTCCTCTCTACCCCGTCACGGATACAGCGTGAAGATGGTTAGCTTAATTCGGTCTTTTTCGGTAAGATTGTCAGCTGAACTATTCTATATCTGGTTTCTGTGCTAGGATCTGGACTGTCTGCACAGCAGTTGCAGGTTGCTTGGGCTCCCGAAGATTTTGGCAGAGCCCATGTTTACTGTGCTGCCTCTACTATAGTATACGATAGTTAATATGGTGTAGGGTGTATGTTTTTTTTAATTTTGTGTAAGAGGGGTGTGGTAAAGATATTCTGAGATAAGTCGGGCTTAAGGATGCTCTCGGACTTTTCTCAATCTTAGTATGCGGTGGTGGTGTCGGAGGTGTATGTGGTAAGAGTGAGGTGTAATACGAGTGGGTGGTGGAAATTAGGAAGAGTGTAGGGAGTCGTAAGGTGTATGGCATGAGAGTGTGTGAGGGAGGGGGTTGTCTTGTTTATTAGCATATAAAAATAATGTTTATTTTTGTTTAAAGCTGGTGTAAGGGACGACACAATCTTTGGGGTCAAAGCGACCTCACCTGCTGGCTGCTAGGCAACGACGTAGACGACCTTACCGGATTGTTGACAGCAACTCAAATAAATGTGGAAACAAAGCTACACCTTCAAGTAGGGTTTGCAAGTAACTGAGAATATACTAGATTAAAAAAAAAGATATATTACTTTGGAGTAAAAGATTTTGCGGGGGTTTACGCAAATATGACTACACTTACGGCGTAAAGATCTACTAATATAAATACCCTGCACTTCAAAACTAATACTTTTTCCAGAAAAGAGGGTTGTTAAATTTAACAGCACATTGTATACAATCGGGTTCAATCTGGTATCTAAACGAGAATCGCCAGCATTGAACCAGTTTCTGCAATATTGGCTTATAAGAAACTAACGGTGGAACTGGGTGCCGGTAGAGTCTTCACCCAAGGCTTATTCCTGTTCGAGTCGAGTCAAAAATAGCCTTTATCATTAATTAGTTAAGTTAAGATATGGCTAAGCTATTGATAAGTGCAGGCTTTAGTCGTAAAGTCATAGGTCCTATGGTTATTTATAAGATTCTACTTATAAAATTCTACGGAATATAGCTAGGTTGAAGAGGCACTGGCATAAAATTAAAATTTAGGATAAGGTTTATATTCATCATGGTCTCACTGACGAAGTAGGTAGGTTTTAGATACAGCTTCAATAGTCAAATTCATCAAAATTATTTTGCTAGATGCTAGTTGATCCTGAAGACATTATAATAGTTGCAGCTTGGCAAAAATGAATCGAAATAGTGGCGCATTTGCTCTTCAAAATGGCAAACTGTTATAAAATATTTTTTAGTGTTCAGCATAAAGTTCAAGCATAAATTGCTGCTAATGGAGCTAAGAAGTTCACCCATCTGCCCACTAGGAGAGCCCCATTTCGAGGCATCCCCTTATCGCAGTGACATAACCTATGGCTATCCTTCGATAGAGGTGAGGCGGATTCGATAGGGTTGGGAGTTTTACTTAAAGTCAAGCTGCTGCCGAAAGGACGGCGAATTGACAAAATGCATTCCACTACGTACAAAAAGACCTTAAATTCGTGTAAATCATTAACCTACGTGAGAGAAAGTAGTACTTTATAAGCAGCTGCTATCTAAATAGTTCATTTGTGCCAAAACAAGAACCCACGCTTATATCCGAACAAGCAAATACCACCTTCAACGTTTCTCAATTAATATAACTCATCTGCATAACCAGTCTAGCTCAAGTACGCAGGCGTACAGCTTAATCTCAGATAATTATCGAGGAGTACATTAATTTGCGTTGATAACATTTATACATGACTGCGTATGCGCAGGCCTATGGATCAACTTTAATAGTTGTTTTGTTTTTCATTTTAAATCTTCTTCCAGTTGCTTCGAAACCATAGATACTCGTATCTTAACAAAAGAGATATGAAGCAAACGCTTGACTGGGGGTGTTAACGAAAGTAAGTACCGATCACAACGGTGAATGACCGGTGAACAGAAACAAGTCAATATTAGATATGTTATGTATTTAACTGGCAATGTCAACAGATCTTCTATAATTTTACTTGTCATGGAAGCTTGAAAAAAGCAGTCGAACGACTTGTCGTCAGCATCTTAAAGTAAACTCTCAAACTCTTCATTTTAAGGGAAGTTAGCTCTTGAACCTCCAACGAACTGTATTGCACAATATGTGCTTATTGGTACAAACAGCTTAAAGGTTTTTTTTAACGTGTGGAAATCCCCTCGGATGTCATGCCGGACTCGAACCAGCTAAAGGCCTATTCGCACACAACATATGGTAACAGTGTCACTGACGAGTGCAGATAGCGTCGTACAAAATGTATGCAACAATATAATTTTTCACTGACACTGATGTATACGTTACTGATCAACACTGTTGTGTGCGAATAGGCCTTTTTTTTTGTCCTTTATTTATCAATTAAAAGAAACATTTACATGGTTTTAAACTTAATAGCATTTAAAAAACCACTAAGGTTTAATACTAAAGCTATTTACGAGTGACTTAGTCTACGTTTACATTATACATTTTTACAAGGAGGGTAGAATAAATAATCTTACTATAACTATAAATTACAAAATTAATTAACATGGTCACGTCTCACAACCAAACATTGTTATTACAGATTGAGAAAATATTCTCCAAGTTTATGATTTATATTCTTTTTGGTTAGAACGTCAACCAAGTCGCGCGGCAGGGTATTTATTAGTTGGGGTATTATGTAGGTACTAGTTCGCTCACCGTACACATTGTTTACGCGTGGTTTGACAAGCAGGTTTCTTGAAATTGCTCTAGTGTATACAGGATGTTGAATAGGTATTTTTATACGATCATTGAAAAATTGTTCCTTTAATAAAGTATAGTGAACTTGCAAATTTACTGGCAACGTTTTACAGTGTTTAAAAAGGCCACCAGGGTTATCCCGAAATGTAATCCTGATTTTATTAGAGACTATATTTTTAAGTATTCTATAAAGGTTTTTTTAACGTGTGGAAATCCCCTCGGATGTCATGCCGGACTCGAACCAGCTAAAGGCCTATTCGCACACAACATATGGTAACAGTGTCACTGACGAGTGTGGATGGCGTCGTACAAAATGTATGCAACAATATAATTTTTCACTGACACTGATGTATACGTTACTGATCAACACTGTTGTGTGCGAATAGGCCTTAAAACCACACGGTTACTGCCTATCTTTTGCCGGACGCCTGGAAATATGTCCCAGTGCTCCTGGCAGACTATGGCTACCACCGCGGCCTCACCTATGGGTTCGGGTGTTATCCCGCTTCTTTGGGGGTTGGTACGGGTATTATCCTGGTTCTAGGGGCGTGAGGTGTGCGTGAAATTTTCACATCATGTCACAGTCTTGGGCCTGCTTCTGTAAGGACGGCGAGTAGCCCAGCCGCTACTACCAGTTAAGTATAATTAATACGAAATTCAATACCCATCAAATTCACAATTTGCAATAAGTAATGTTGCCTAATTATAAGCGACACATCATCAATCTTCATTAATTTACTTTGTAAAGAAAAAAAATGTCATAAACCAAGATAGCAAGGTTATTGTTTATAGTATACTAGGGAACGCCCGCAGCTCCGCCCACGTGGTTACCTTTTCTTGTACCTGTTTCCCACAGGAACCTGATCCCAGAATAAAAAGTAGGCTGTGTGTTAATCCAGTGTGTCAGCTACCACCACAACCATGATGCTGGGTATTTCCACAGCGCTGATTTTCAGTCCAAAATCACTCACGGACTATGCGGTATGCCTCGCTATTGATTTACAAAATACAAACAACTGAGGTGGCGGATCAGCGAGCACTATCTACGTATCATAAAATGGTTTCATTATCAGAGTATAAGTGTGTAATGAGGGAGAAATCCGGCGCCACCTCACCTTCCAACTACTGTCTAATTAGAAAGTAGAAAATCGAATTATTAAACCGATCAGTTGTGAAGTTTTTACCCGATTTAATGATGCCAAACGGAGTGGTAATGGTTTGTCAATTGACGTAAATTATCGAACTAATATTGTAGTGTACCAGTAAACTGCTAGATGTAGTAAACATCGTTCCAGACTCATGGTAACATATTTCGTACCTTTGCACGAAATAAATTTAGAGTATCCTTGCATATATTTATATGCAAAGATTTCTTATCAGTTATCAATAGGAATCAGTAGGTCCTGACCGACGATAAAAAGTGTGTACGTACTAGATAGTTTTATACGAGCATGTAGGTTTTTTTATATATACCACTGAGGTGGCAGAAAAGCATACGGCCCACCTGATGGAAAGTAGTAGTGGTCACCGTAGCCTATGGTCGCTTGCAACACCAGAGGTGCAGCACTCGCGCTGCCGACCCTTTATAAACCTTCTAAGACCCCTTTTGAAGAACCCCAATTTTACCAAGTAGTGTGCATAAAGTCGTAAGGGAAAGAAACAAGTAACTCGCCCTTCACTATCGTATCGAAGGAATCAGACGACTTCTAAACCGAAACAGGAAGTGGTAGAAACTTCAAAATCGCCTATGCACGTAATCATGGTATCCTGAGTCGAATGCCGCAAAAAATTTTTGTCTCTTATCTCACGGACAGACACGCTGAGCCGGGTTATAATAATAATATTATAAGACTTTTCTAAACTATAGGGTTTACATATCTAAAAAGAAGCATGTACTGCCATCAATTCGAACAAAACTAGTATCTCTACCAACGCAAAGTGAGATGGCCATATCAGGATTTACGAAGACTACATAATGGCGATATCCCATAAAGTTACATTATGGAGCAATGTTACTAATATATAGTTTATCGCCGTTTTCCTAAAACGCTTAAGTGGGAGTAGAAATATGTGTGATGTTATGTGGATGGCAAATATGCCTCCTGCCAACTAGTTTATAATTAAGCTTTAATTATTTATTATTTTAAATATTGTGGGACACTTTTCACACAGCGCTATCTAGCCCAAAGTAAGCTAATATTAGCTTGTGTTATGGGATCTAGATAACTGATAAACATACTTATATATTTTATTTCTAAATACATACATATTATAGATAAATAACACCCAGACACAGAATAAACCATCGTACTCATCACACAAAGTTTTATCCTGGGTGGGAATCGAACCCACGACCTCTTGCGTAGCAGTTGGATGCACTCTCACCGCGCCGCAGAGGCAGTCAAGACATATATGATTACTACTCCGCTTTCCAGGGTATTATGATATATTAGCCTTCCTCGATATATTATATATTATAAGGATGTATGATATATGCTTACAAAAATACATGTTATCACGACTTTATCCCCTAAGGTGTACACTTAGGCATACTTTACGCCCACTCTTCACCGTATGCATTTTTGCCCCACGTGGTAAAACCATTGCCGTGTTGAAATGGGCAGGTGCAGGCTGTGGCGACCGGCTATTGAAATTTTTCAAGCCGTCCATAAGGCCTTCAACCAGGTTTAACAACTGCCATTTTACTGGCAACCGGGACCAACGGCTTAACGTGCTTTCCGCAGCACAGAATTATGCTTACAAGAATAAATAAATATCCTACTAATATTATAAACGCGAAAGTTTGTAAGAATGGATGTTTGTTACACTTTCACGAAAAATCTACTGAATGGATTTTGATGAAACTTTACAATAATATAGCTTACACATCAGAATAACACATAGGCTACTTTTGATCCCGGGAACAAGTAACTGTGGGAAACGGGAAAACTTCACCACGCGTGGGGAGTCGCGGGCGTCACCTATTATGCAATAATACAAGCAGTGTGTGCGATGAGGCCCAAGTGAGTCTCGTGCAAGTGGTGCACCAGCTGACTAACGGACGAGGTCATGGCGAACAGAAGGAAAATTCGAAACTAAACCCTCTGGCCAGCATTAGTAATTCAATCAATAGTATTTAATAATAATTAAAGTCAATCAGTAGTATTTCTCAGGGCCCTCAACATATATATATATATATATATATATATATATATATATATATATATATATATATATATATATATATATATATATATATATATATATATATATATATATATATGTATATTATACACCATACAAATCCTCCCTCTCAGGCCTTCTGGTAGATAGTTCCTTAGAAAGAAGTAATGCCTCTGTGCAATGTTCTTATTCTTATGTTTAATTTTCACGTTTAACTAGTTGATGCCCGCGGTTTTCCGCCCGCTAATAATGAAGGTTACCGGTTCCCGTTACCCATCAAATTTTTCAAATGTTTCTCACATTAATACCTTCCTTAGTGCAAGGAATAAATTTTAAAAAAATACTCTAATTGGTCCAGCCGTCTTCGAGTTTTGGAGCTTAGCAACATTTTTTGCAATTTATTATAGATTATATCCGGTTTCAGTTATTGCTATTTGAAACTATCCAGTAATTTACGCACAAAATTTTATCCAATTCAGAAGTGTCGTTTAGGAGAAGTGACAAACACACGGAAGAATTAAGAATATAGATATATAAAGATTTATCTACATTGTCGCAGTTCAGAAGTCTGTTACAGACACAAAACCTCTTAAACGCGTAATTGCAAATAGCAATTTCCATTCAGATTGTTCTCGTTGTTTAATGGATCCTGCCAATCGTAATGAGGTTTGCTCGTAAATTCTTGAAAGCTCGTAAACGCAGTACTGAAGTGTATTGTTTGAGGTGGGGACTCGAGTGTTGTACTATACTGATTCGACTGCACTTAAAATAGTTCGATTTTGAGAACTGGAATCGTAAAACCGTGTGTAAGATGGGTGCTTACGTGTTTTTGAAAGCTCGACTTCCTGTATTCTTAAAATCTGACTTTGAGCATTAAACATAAAAGGATACTGCAATATTCTTAGGTGTCAGTGATGATTTTTTTTAAATGGGACTTATTTCACTCGCATTACCATTACTGTGACTCCTGTAAATCAGGTCTACAGCAATTACGAAAACTAGAAAACTTACACAGAGCTCGAACTCCCAGGTGAATTCCCAGGAGAAGAACTCGCATCGATCAAATTAATCAGAAGATAATTTGAGAGAGTTGGATAAAGAAAGTAACTTCCATTCTTTGCAGAGCGGGAGAACTCGAAGGCAAAGATGTACATCCTATAGAGATGTAGATGATAGGGAGGCGTGATATTCTTTTCATGAAATTAATAATACTTCTTTGTCTTTGCCCTTGAATCTAAAAGCTATATTTAGAGCAGAGAATATTGTAAACAATTTAAAAATAATACTGCCAGACATCTTCTGCCGACAATCTTTATTACCAGACACTTTAAATATTAGAAGCAAATAACAGAACATATAGTATCAGACTTTCAAAAACAATAGAACAAAAGACAAAATGGCGGAACTAATAAATAACAAGATATCTAAAATATTACGTGTTCCTTATGCCGAAAGATGTATGACCATTTGTTTTTTTTTATATTTGGTAGTAAAGTAAAACGGGGAGCGAACCCTTTTTAAGAAAATTTCGCATAGAGGAATGTGAAATTTTGCACTATTAAAGTTTATACGGAAAAGTGCATAACGCGATTTATTTGTATAAATACATTAGTTCTAACTTAAAATGAATGCATTGCGGTCGAATTTCGACCAATGGGCGACCACTTGTAGGTATTTGGTAGATATAAAAATAAACTGACTAGGTATGTAAACTTCCAAATTTAGTGGTAGTCAGTGAATTAGTGTTAGGATAAATGACATCGATAACAACAATTGTAACCTCATATTTTATAATTTATAGTAATCAATATAAAGTTTTTATAAGTTACAATATTGATAAGTCATCATCATCATCCGAGCGTCTGTCCCAGCTGCGTCTCGCGACGCCCGGGGTCCGTCCGCTTTCCTACATTTTCTCCTCCACTTCGCACGGTCGTCGGCACCCCCGGTAGTGAGACCATTGGCACGCATGTCATCCCTTACGACGTCAAGCCAGCACTTCTTGGGTCTTCCCTTCTTACCGGGACCCGGCGGGGCAAGTGGTGCAATATTGATAAGTATGTAAAAGTATATTTCCATGAAGACTTCAAATGGGATTTCCAGTAAAACGAATTCGATGACTTAATCGAGCTACAATCGAGACATACGATAACTAAAATATTATTGAAACAAATAATTTGTTGGAAAATAATGATACAACTCTCTATAAATAAATCGATAAGTGGGCGGCGTATTTATACATTTCTCAACAGTGATACCGATGGGTGATTCACAATGTGAAACAATGAGGAAGCGCTGTGTGACGTGAATTATCAATGAACTTGGTATCGATGTCTATAAACACCATCGAGTCAGTTATGGTCATTTGAATACGATATTTAGCACTGCATGCCGAGATACAGGTTCCCACCTAGTTCGGGTGTCGATGCTCGGAGTAGCTATACTAGACAACTTTAATTATATTTAGGAATTCTATGTACATTGAACATAAATTGCTAGTTATTTGTTTCTAAGCTTTATTGTGAAATACTGTGTTGTGATTGATTGTAGGTAAAAAAATAAAACAAATAAAAATGCGGTACGTCACATGGTTAGCGACTAGTACAAAATACGTTACGTACATATGTTATAACGGGCAGCATCTTAGTGTATATAAATCTATTACTTTTTTATTTTATAATTTTTACTTTGATTCCATTTAATTTTAAAATTATATTAAATGTTTGTCTTAATTTTACTAATTGTACAGTAACTATAAATTTTAAGTTTACTAGAGCCTCGATCGTAATTCCTTACTTACCGCCCTTAATACGCAATGTACTACACTACTTACATATTATATGATTATTTGCTTATTATAGACGTCACATAGCCATGCCTTTATCCCCGAAGGGGTAGGCAGAGGTATACTATACGCCCACATTTCACAGTATGCACTTTTGTGCCACGTTACAGGTGGTGAGCCCATTGCCGTGTTAAAATGGACAGGCGCAGGTTGTGGCGACCCCCTGTTGAAATTTTTCAGGCCGCCCTTAAGGCTTTCAACGTGGCTTAACGACTGCCATGTTACTGGCAACCGGGACCAACGGCTTAACGTGCGTTCCGAAGCACGGAAACGCTCACAAATGTAAATGCCACAAAGTGGTCACCCATCCGAGGACCAGCCATAGTGAAAGTTGCTTAACGCAGTGATCGTTTACAGAACACTGAGTTCGCGGGACCACGAGCGCTTCATTTAATGTTTTTGTATGTTGTGTATAACTTGGGCTATATACACATCAAAAAATACAGCCTTTCTTATGGAATATTTATCACATATAATATATTAACTCCATAATATATCACACCCTTATTATGTACACGTGAGAATCTACTAATCTTTATATTATCACAAGCCTATACGAAAAAGAAACATAATTAAACGTCCATACAAACAAATCAAAACGAGAACGTCATAATTGCATTAGAAAGGAAGTAATTAATCATTACAAGGCATCATAACAGTTATCGACTCGATAAATACATGGGATTGTGAAGCGCAACACTGGCACTGAATGAATCAGAGATTAAAAAAATATACAAGCACGAATATAGACCGCGACCTTCGTCCGAGTCAATAGTTATAATACTCCGACGAAAGGGAGTTTAGTTAATCACTTCCAGTTAAATACTTAGATACTCAATTTATACATACATACATATTATCACGCCTGTTTCCCATCGGGGTAGGCAGAGACTATGGTTTTCCACTTGCTATGATCCTCTTTCGCTTCTTCTACTTTCATAAGTGTTTTCATACACGCTCGCCGGTTAAAGGTACTCTTGACCTGGCCTTTTCCAAAAGGTCTTCGATTTGATTGACATACCTACGCCGAGGTCTACCACTACCAGTTTGCCCATTCACTCTCGCCACATAAATCTGCTTCGTCAGTCTACTTTCATCCATCCTCTCCACGTGTCCGAACCATCTAAGCATCCCTTTTTCTATCTTAGTCACTTCATCTTCTGTCATTCCGCAATGTTCCCTAATCGCTCTGTTCCTTTCTTTATCCATCAACTTCACTCCAGCTATACATCGCAGACTTCTCATTTCTCAATTTATAAGGTGTTATTTTTAATACAATACATTGTTGGCTGTATGTATAAGACGTTCGATGTAAGAACAACATGTAGATATAAGAAAGAGACAAAATATGCATACAAATATATGAAACTATCTTCACGCTGTTTCTCTGACGGGGTAGATAGAGAGTAATAGTCTATACTAAATAATAAACGCGAAAGTTTGTAAGAATGTATGTTTGTTAGTCTTCTACGCAAAAACTACTGAATGGATTTTGATTTTTGAACGCAGTATTAACTAATTTAATTTAAGGAGATAGTTTGAGATAGCTGGTGCGGCGTAATCTTAGCCGACCGAAAACGTAACAAAGTGATACGCAATATGGCAGGTTTGAATGAAAGTGTCAGCGTTAAGCTGGAAAAGGGCGTGCTCCGTTGGTTTGGACACATTCCACGAATGAATGAAGAACGACTGACGAAGAATATATCTTGTGCGAAAGAAGAGGGTAGAAGGAGTCAGGGTAGGCCGAGGCTTACATATGAAGACCTCGTGAGCAGATTGCTCAAAAACGTAAAAGTCAAAAAAAAGTACTTGGATACCCAGACGTGCATGTATTAAGCGATTAATGCCTTTAGGACTTGAATCTACAGGAAGCAGAAGAAGTATGAATGGATCGCGAAGCCTGCCCGTTATGGATACAGTGGCAGCGTGGCGATAGTCTAGTCTAGTTTGTGAAGTCTTAGGGGGTAATCTGTAGATCTACTGAACGAAATTTGTAAATTATTTCACTGTTAGAAGGTGTAATATTTCTAAATGCTATAAGGCAATAGGATTGAAACATAGGCTACTTTTTTATCCTAAAACCCACGCCACGGCACGCTGCGGCCTTTTGCAAGTAGATATAGACATAATATACATGTAATAGTAGATAATACTATCTGAAATGAACGTTTCTTTTACTATAACTTTTACAAGTACTCAGATGATAAATTTAAGAAGAGATACATAGAAATACTATGAGGAAACTTATTAGATAGAGAAAAAATACAAAAAGTTCTATCGATTGACTGACTCGATGGCGTAAGTATGCGACCGCCGCACTGAGGTCCCGGTTCGATAGGTAGGAATAAATATTTGTGTGATACAAAAATGTTTGTTTCGGAGTTTGGGTGTTTACTATGTATAATATGATGTTATTTACATTAAAAAATATATATGTATATTTATCAGCTATCTAGATTCTGTAGCACAGCTTAGTTTGGGCTAGATGGCGCTGTGTGAATACTGTCCCACAATATTTATAAATTGAGAGAAATTATGGTTAAATTGAACAAGATAATTAGATGGCCGGTCGAAAGTTGGTTATTGACGCTTCCATTAGATGATAATACAGATAGATAATTATAAGTACACAACGGAAGTGTCTCCGTATCACACAACATGATAAATACATTAAGTATTAAATAGCGGACGCCCTGCGGTTTCACCCGCATAATATCCATTCTCGTGGGAATATGGTGATAAAATGTACATACATACATACATATTGTCACGCCTTTATCCCCGAAGGAGTAGGCAGAGGCATACTATACACCCACATTCACTGTATGAATTTTTAGCCCACGTAACAGGCGGTGAGCCCATTGCCGTGTTGAAATGGACAGGCGCAGGCTGTAGCGACCTGCTGTTGAAATTTCTCAAGCCGCATACAAGGCCTTCAACCAGGCTTAACGACTGCCATTTTACTGGCAACTGGGACCAACGACTTAACGTGCCTTCCGAAGCTCGGAAACGCTCGCAAATGTAAATTCCACAAAGTGGTCACCCAACCAAGGATCACCGATAGCGAATGTTGCTTAACGCAGTGATCGTTTACAGAACTCTGAGCCAGCGGTGCCACGAGCGCTTCTTAAACGACAAGAACAAAAAAAAATCAAGAACGAAAGACGCGATAAGGGACCATTACGGTTTGACCGAAGATGTAGTGACTTAGATAGAAAAAGGGATGCTTAGATGGTTCGGACACGTGGAGAGGATGGATAAAATAGACTGACGAAACAGATTTATGTGGCGAGAGTGAATGGGCAAACTGGTAGGGGTCGACCTCGGCGTACGTATGTCAATCAAATCGAAGACCTTTTGGCAAATGGCCAGTTCAAGAGTACCCTTAACCGGCGAGCATGTATGAAAACACTCATGAAAGTAGAAGAAGCGAAAGTTTGTCAAGTCAGGATCGTAGCAAGTGGAAAGCCATAGTCTCTGCCTACCCCGATGGGAGACAGGCGTGATAATATGTATGTATGGTTAAACGACCTACTGGTAACAAAGGTCGCTGCAGCCAGCTGGAAGCTGACGGCACAATATTTTTACTGTACTACTATAATATTGGTATCAAATGAAAGGACTTGCTAAACATAACTATAAAAATAAAGTGATGTCACTGCAAATTCAATATACTAATCTTCAAAAGATGCCGGGGGTTAACGTTTTTAAGCGTCCTTACAAAGTGGGTATCAAATGAAAGGACTTGCTAAAATTGATGTTTTTTTCTTAAAAACTCTTTTTAGCTAATACTACTAATATTATAAATGCGACAGTTTGAATTTTTTATCCCGGGAACCAGCTACTGTGGGAAACGGAAACGGGAAAACTTCACCACGCGTACAGAGCCGCGGCCGTCAACTAGTAATTCATATTGTAAGTCCTTTATGTTAATTTGACCCTTGACTCAACGCCAAGGCATGCTGGTACCAACAAGACAGTGCTAATACGTTCCATTTACATTGTAATTACATTCTCAGATATTAAAATCTATATGAGTCTGTTTATGTCAATTATAACAAAGTAGTTGACCCCCGCGGCTTCACCCGTTACATACTTTGAACCCCCGTCACACCCATATAATCCCGTCGTTGATTAAATTTGCCCTATATGTTGACATATATGATTACTGCTCCACTTTCCAGGGTATTATGATATATTAGCCTTCCTCGATAAGTAGACATCCAACAAAAAAGAGTTCTTCAATTTGATCCTGTAGTTTTTGAGATTAGCGCGTTCAACTAAATTTCTTTAACGACCTACATTTATATATTTATACTTTGTGCGAAAGTAGAAAGTAGGAGTCAGGGTAGGCCGAGGCTTACATATGAAGACCACGTGAGCAGATTGCTCGAAAACGTAAAAGTCAAAAGGACTCGGATACCCAGACGTGCGTGTACGAGTATGAAGCGATTACTGAATCTACAGGAAAGATGTATGAATGGATCGCGATATTGAAATTACAGGAAGCTAAAGAAGTATGCATGGATCGCGAAGCCTGGCGATCTGTTCTCTCTGACTACCCCGTCAGGGATACAGCGTGAATATAGTTAAGAATATAATAGCGTGAATTTACTAAAACTTTTCAACTATATATATTAATAAATAAATAAAATAAATAAATAAATATCCATCACGCCTTATCCCCGAAGGGGTGGCAGAGGCATATTATATACCCACTTTTCACCGTGTGGATTCCTGTCCCACGTAATAGGTGGTGAGCCCATTGCCGTGTTGAAATAGACAGACGCAGGTTGTGGCTACCTGCTGTTGAAATTTTCAAGCCGCCCATAAGGCCTTCAACCAGGCTTAACGACTACCATTTTACTGGCAACCGGGACCAACGGCTTAACGTGCCTTCCGAAGCACGGAAACGCTCGCAAATATAAATGTCACAAAGTGGTCACCCATCCGAGGACCAGCCATAGTGTAAGTTGCGTAACTCAGTGATCGTTTACAGAACACTGAGACCGCGGGGCCACGAGCGCTTCCGCTTATATTAATAAAAAGTATAAATATCAACATTCTCCATTCAGTTCACGCAGAAGCATTTTACAAATCGATTTACGTAGAGGTATTCGAGTAATCTACAATCGCGTGACTTCTCGAATTCTGATATCATCCGAGTGGGTCGAGTTGACGCGGTAGCTTTCAACTAGCGAGCTTTCTGTTATCGCTTCCCTTAGTATATATTTAGTTACTGCATATATATCTTTCTAAAAATACAAAGATAAATGGGTTTAAATTAAAAGTTTCTGATCTCATTTTAATGTAAAGCCCGGGTCCGCTATCATGGGACGAAATGCGCATAACCCTTATGATTAAGACTATTAGCCGTGCATTGGATTTGAATTGACTGCCTCGGTGGCGCAGTGGTAGTGTATGCGACTGCCGCGATTGAGGTCTCGGGTTTGATTCCCGGGTCGGAAGAAATATTTGTGTGATCCACAAATATTTGTTTCAAAGTTTGGTTGGGTCTTTGCTATGTATAATATGTATGTATTTAGACATATATAAGTATGTTTATCGGTCGTTTAGATACCATAACACGAGCTTATATTAACTTACTTTGGACAAGACGGCGCCGCGCTGTGTAAAAAAATAGGTCCCTCAATATTTATTTATTATTTATTGGGTGTAAGGAGCCCCACCAAGATCTCCGGGACCCAAGCGACCTCACCTGTTATCGGTGCACCTGCTGACTTACAGACGAGACAACGACACAGGCCCTTACGGGGCTTACAACAATGACGAAAATTTAAAGCCAAAAGATAGCTGCTTTCGCAGTCAATAAAAGTGCACCCCAAACTCCAAATCGAGATAGAGTTTATAAGCAACTGGGATCCACTAAGATGAAGAAGATGAGTAACAGATCCCATTCTAATGTTAAGTCCAGGTCCAGGTATCCTCCCGAGGGCTCACCCGGGACTCATGGCCATAGACGGATAGGAAGGGCACCGAGTGGTTTAAGTCGGTAAGAGTCCGGCATAGCATCCATGAGGATTTCCACTCGTAAAAAAAAGTCCAGGATCCAATACGGGTTTCCACTATTTGTTTATTATGCCTTTGCCACCCCTTTGGGGATAAGGGGTGACAGATAACTATTCGTTTATTGCTATTGGGCGCCTGCTTTAGAACTTCGGTAGCCAGTAAGCATCCTTTTAATTCCTTTTTCTGCCGGGGATCATAGTCGTGCTTACATCCAGTTTGTAATTAACATTTAGCAATAATCAATCGTTCAAAACTTATAAAAGTTGCATATATCTATACGAATATATAAAGCTGAAGAGTTTGTATGTTTGTTTGTACGCGCATCTTAAGAACCACTGGTTCGAATTGAATTTTTATATAATTGTTAGAATGCCCACGTGAGCGGATTGCTCAAGAACGGAAGAGTCAAAAGTACTTAGATACCCAGACGTGCATGTATGAAGCGATTAATGAATCTACAGGAAGCGGAAGAAGTATGCATGGATGGATATGGATGGTGAAGCCTGGCGATCTGTCCTCTCTGACTACCCCGTCAGGGATACAGCGTGAAGATAGTTAGTTAGTTTACTAAAACCATCTATCGAGGAAGGCTATAGGAAGGCTATATCATTACGATAATTGCCCAGGAGAGCGGAACAGTAATCACATGTGTCAACAAAACGGACATATTTTCTTACATTATTGTAAAATGAAAACAACAGGAGTGCCACGGGGTTCGAAGTAGGTATGTCACAAGTGGACCCGCGGGGATCAGCTAGTCATTTTTATTATAATAGAAAAAAGAAATGATACTTTAAAAAATCTGAACAACCTAGGTACTTAGGAACATTTTCAACCTTTCAAGCAAATTGAATTAGTTTTTAAATAGATTTGATTCATTCCGAAAGCATGTGTTGCTACGCGAGTCTTGGTAATTTCTTTCTTCAGAATCGATAAAAAAAGGCACAGACCGACCAGCTCGTTCAGACTACGAATTAAAACAAGACAAATAGAGATTCTCACGGACATGAACTTCAACATTAAAACAGTGAGGGCACATGAGTCACAAGTTACACCAGATCCAAAAATAGCCAACCAAACCCTAATATTTCAATTGTACAGCTTCGTCAGCCATTCGACAAATATAGTTTCTAAGTATCCCATATTACCAAAATAGTATATAGCTTCCCGTTATTTTGACGGAAGTGATCGTAAATACATTTTTAGGTCTGCCATTGAGGTATTTATTAGACACAAGTTAATACCCAACTCTCCGATTAGAAGAGTTACCGTTCCCGTTTCCCACAGGAATTTGTTCCCGGGATTAAAAGTAGCCTATATCCTACTTTTTTTTATTATTTTTTTTCGGCCCTTTAGACCCACCCCAGTTCCGTGCTTCGGAAGGCACGTTAAGCCGTTGGTCCCGGTTGCCAATAAAATGGCAGTCGTTAAGCCAAGTTGGAGGCCCTATGGGCGGCTTAAAAAATTTCAACAGCAGGTCGATGCAGCCTGCGCTTGTCCATTTCAACACGGCAATGGGCTCACCACCTGTTACGTGGGACAGAAATGCATACGGTGAAACGTGGGCGTTAAATATGACTCTGCCTACCCCTTCGGGGATAAAGGCGTGACAATATGTATGTATGTATATCCTATTACGTGGGACAGGAATCCACACGGTGAAAAGTGGACACATAATATGCCTCTGCCACCCCTTCGGGGATAAGGATATTTATTTATTTATTTTATTTAACCTATAATGATGATACATAGTCTCGCAAAAACTTTACAGAAATATAGCTTAAACTTAACTTAACTATCTTCACGCTGTATCCCTGGACGGGGTAGTCAGAGAGGACAGATCGGCAGGCATCGCGATCCATGCATACTTCTTTCGCTTCCTGTAGATTCATTAATCGCTTCATACATGCACGTCTGGGTATACGAGTACTTTTGACTCTTCCGTTCTTGAGCAATCCGCTCACGTGGTCTTCATTTGTAAGTCTTGGTCTACCTTGACTCCTTCTGCCGTCTACTTTCGCACAATATATATTCTTCGTCAATCGGTCCTCACTCATTCGTTGAACGTGTCCAAACCAACGGAGCACACCCCTTTTCAGCTTAACGCTGGCACTTTCACTCAAACCTGCCATATTGCGTATCACTTCGTTGCGTTTTCGGTCGGCCAAGGTTACGCCGCACAATTTTCGAAGTGATCGCATCTCCACAGCATTCAGCTTACTTTTATGCATCTTCTGACATACCCAGGTTTCGCTGCCGTAAAGCAACGTTGGCACTAGCACTGCGTTATGAATCGCGAGTCGTGCTTCTTTTACGATGCTTTGTCGCTTTACTAATTGGGACGAAGTACCATTAACTTTGTTTCCGACAGTTACTCGCCGTTCTACATCCGAATCACATCTTCCATTCGCGCAAAACGTACTCCTCCCTAAATACACAATTTCATTCACTTGCTCTAGACATTCCTGATTTACCCAAATCTCGCACTTAGTTCTTACGTCTTTTCTTTCAAATACCAGAACCTTAGTTTTACTTACATTCAAGCGGAGACCCTTTCTTTAAACCACCATGAAGATCTTCGAGAGGATTATAGACTCTCGGATCCGGCAGGAGTGCACTCTCTCGGGGTGTCAATATGGGTTTCGTCCTGGTTATGGGACCACGGACCCTGTTTTTGCCCTGAGGGTTGTCGCAGAGAAATACAGGTCGAAGAACACGCCTCTGCACTGTTTGTTTCTAGACATGCAGAAGGCCTTCGACTGTGTTCCTCGTGCGATGATCTGGTGGGCACTGTGGTCCAAAGGGGTTCCAGAGGTCTATATTGACACTATCCGGGACATGTACTGTGACTCCGATTCAATGGTTCGGACTGCTGTTGGCGACACGAAACCCTTCCCCATCACCGTCGGGGTACACCAGGGTTCGGTCCTTAGTCCGCTTCTGTTCAGTGTAATATTAGACGAATTGTCGGACAGCATCAGAAACCCACATGAGCAGCCTCCATGGTTGCTCATGTATGCTGACGATATTGCGCTGGCAGACGCGGACAGGGGCAGATTGGTGCGACGTGTAAAGGCGTGGAAGGAGACGCTTGAGAACGGCGGTCTGAAACTAAATGTGGCGAAGACCGAGTACTTGGCACTAAACTCGACAGATCCCACATCCGTCCGCATAGGCGGTGATTTGGTCGAGCGCACGGACCAGGTTAAATACCTGGGATCTGTTTTTCACACGTCCAGTGACATCGATTGCGATGTCAAGTCACGCATTGCTGCCGCGTGGGCCAAATGGCGGGAGATGACCGGTGTCATTTGTGACCCTAAAATGCCGATCCGGTTGAAGGGACAGGTCTACAAAACCATTATTAGACCTGTCCTTTTACATGGCAGGTAGACGTGGCCGATATTGGAGCGACACAAGCAGGAGCTGCGTGTCACGGAAATGAAGATGCTGCGGTGGATGTGTGGGGTCACGCGGATGGACCGCGTGAGAAACTCTCGCATCCGCGGCAACCTTCACGTCCGTGACATTGCAGACAAGTTGCAAGAGTGTCGCCTTCGTTGGTATGGTCACGTCTTGCGGCAACCGCCGGGCTACGTAGGTAACAAATGTCTGGCCATGTCAGCCCCGCCGGGTCCCGGTAAGAGGGGAAGACCCAAGAAGTGCTGGCTTGACGTCGTAAGGGATGACATGCGTGTCAATGGTCTCACTACAGGGGATGCCGAAGACCGTGCGAAGTGGAGGAGAAAATGTAGGAAAGCGGATCCCGGGCGTCGCGAGACGCAACTGGGACAGACGCTCGGATGATGATGAAGCGGAGACCCTTTCATTCACACTCCTCTATCATATTAGTGACTTATGCCTGAAGGTCGGCTTCTGATGAGGCCATGAGCACCGCATCATCAGCGTACAACAGACAATTTACTGTTAAGTCACCCAAATTCACAATCTTTTATCTTCTGCAGGCAACTGTCCAGATACACTATGAACAGCCAGGCAGACATGACACAACCCTGTTTGACGCCTGTACAGACGTCGAAAAGAGGTGTCACATCTCCCCTACTTGCACGCAAGCCTTACAGTCCCTGTATAGCGACTGTATTGCCCGCAGTAGCGAGCCGTCCACACCATATCCAGGCAGCAAGTCCCACAGAGTTTCTCTCACAACGTTATGCTTTCTCTAGATCCACAAAAGCTCAAAAAACCTTCTGGCTAACAGCCAGAAATTTCTCCGCGTTCATGCGGAGAGAAAACACTTGATCCATGCAACCTCTTCTACAAATACCTTTTAGACTTTTCTTGCATTCTTGCCGTTATAACCTTTGCATACACCTTACTAGCTAAGCTGACCAAGAAAGAGCTGATACAGAAATATAATTTATGGGCTATATTTCTGTAAAATTTCCATTTAGTAGTTTATGCGTGAAAGAGAGACAAACATCTATTCACACATCCAAACAAACTTTCACGTTTATAATATTAGTAGGATAATAGATCGTTAACTCAAAATTTTTAAAACTTGCAATATCTTACAGGTAACCTATGAAAAATTTTAACTGTACGTGGCCCCAACCTGAACCTGTTCATTGAACGCTGTAATAACCTGGCCACCTGTTACGGGGGACAAAAATACATGCGGTGAAATGTGAGCGTTGAGGACTTTCCGGGAAAGACAGCAGATTGCTCAAAAACAGTAAAGTCAAAAGTACTAGGATACCCAGACGTGCATATATAAAACGATTAATTTATCTATTAAAATTGCGAAAGCAGTATGCATCACTTTTTGACAGGACTCATGTCTCCATTGTTCAAAATAGGCGGAACTATTAGGATTTATGAGTATTATTGTCTCCACTGTTATACTTATCAAATGCGTTGTGTATGTGAATTACGATACCGGGTATACTAAGATGGCTAAGCCGTGCTCCATAGCCGTATCATATCAATGTTACTAGCTAGACATGGCCGTGTTAGTTACTAGATATAATGTATGTTGTCCCACAATACTGAAAATGTATACGATGACATGAGGCTGAGGGGAGATAAGTTGGGAGACATTCGTAGATTGATGTGTCAAATCCACCATGGCATGTCTTTACGTTATATAAAGCAGTATCAACCATAGTCCATCCATTAGTTTTTTGACTGGAAATAAAGAGAGAGGTTTGAGTGTCTACAAAACAACTAAGCTTTATTTGATCAGATTTTGGTTTCATTGAATACAGATTGATTACATGGTCTATTTTTTCGACATCTTTGCGACTACCCTCGAATATTCTTTTTCGAAGTTTTTTTTATCAATAAGTAAAGTTACAAACAAGTTTACCGCCAACATGACCTTCATCGTATGGACGTTTGCAACACCAGTGATGTTTCACTCGTGTTGCTGATACCGAAGTTCGGGAAAATCGAGACAGATGATGATGGGAGATCGTTCTACAACCTACGCGTACGTGCATGGAAATATTTTTACAGAATTGTAAATTTTCTGTAAAAGCTTTTCCCTCGGTGGCCACACTACATACATTATAGAAAGCGCCAACTTAAAGCACTTAGAAGCTACTCCCATTAATGCGCAACAGAATACAATGGGCACTCGGTCAGTGACGTCACACTGCGGTCTTTTGACCAATCTTTGTTATTCAAATGGTGTAGACCACTTGACTAACAAAGAGTGCAGGTTTAACTAAAATTGATTTGTGGGTTTTTGTCGAAGTGAGGTTAACGTTAGCTTAACCACGATTCGTCTTAAAAATATCTGAATCTTATAGCCATAGTTCGATGATCCAGCACAATTTCCATCGATTCAGGTTGTTGGTACAACTCTACCTACAAGTACAGTAATCAAATTCGGTAGAAGTCGCGGTACAAAGTCAGTATATTTGTAAAGTTACGCTTCGCTATCATTTGTCGACACAAATATAATGTAACAACCAAATTCAATTGTCTAACATTTCGTGCGCGGTTCGTTGGGTCCGCGCCGGAATCGTGCCTATCTGAGTTTATAGGCCTCCAAATAGCCAATAGAGCTAGAGCTCTGCATTGCTGATTGCCTTCACCTAGAGATGACCGTCACTATGTATATTTTTACAACAATGGTCAGTTTAATCAACACTATGCATAGTATGTTAGGTGTTATTTACTACCAAGATCTTCGGGGTCCAAGCCAGCTTCACTTGCAAGTGAGTCTGTGGACCAATGGACGAGGTCATGGTGAGTAGTAAAATTAAAAAATCAATTCTGTATCAACTCATCTGACCAGCGTGGTTGAGGTCTAACACCCGCCCGATGAAATTGGGAGAGGAATTCTTTGGCAGTAGGTTGTTGTAATAGACTGATTTGATTGACAGTGTGTTGAGGCAGTACGGCTCGACGTCTCCATCTCCGTCGCCAGACACAGACCAGATTGACACTTGTTAACGTCTGTTTTTTTAAGACAATAGGTTCGTATTACGTAAATCCAGTAAATACTATCTGTCCTCTCTGACTACCCCATCAGGGATACAGCGTGAAGATAGTTTATTTTAGTTTTCCAGTAAATACTGGTCTAGTAAATACTAGACCAGTTTCTTTGATGGGACACACTGAATGACTAGCAAATTCTACGAGTACAGTATAAAGTTATGTTGAATGTTTCCATCTCACGATATGCACTTCATCAGTCAAATTATATTTGTAGTTTAATAGAACATAACCGACGGATGCTGAGATAGAAGGGGGAGGAGTTCAGGTTCGACGGTTGTCAATTGTTAGAGTAAGCTAATGGATGTGACTAATTCGATTATGTCATTATATGCATGAGTCTATGTGCAAATTGCGAAGCTTGTTTTTTGTCGATTATAGTGATAAGTATAGGGGGTCGTTTAATAGCAAGCAGATACCTTAAGGTTAAATTAACTTATTAACATTAATTAAGTAAATATTAAATAAATATTTCTGTGATACGGGAAGGAGAGAAAAGAATAGAAGGTGAAATGAATGAATGAAATGAAGTGAAGTGAAACTGCTCCCGCTGTCGTCTCAGACGCAACCTAAGTCCGTTTGGAGTCACGCAAAAACTTCTGAATCTGCAGCCGTTAACCTCTACTGGAGAGTAATTCAAAACCCTGAACGTATATTATGCAACTGGAAGATTTCATCATCATCAGCTGAGCGTTGTTCCCGGTTGCACCTGACAATCTCGCTTCAGAGCAGTAAGACTGTTTTTCCGCTTTTAAGTTTCCGGAAACATAAAGAATTATTTAAATAAATCAAAACTAACTTTAACTTTATGTAGTAAGCACAGCATAGAAGAGAAAGCTATATGCCTGATCCCATTAGTATCAAAAGCGCATTGATACGCACCAGTGACAACGAGCATGTGGGTGCAAGTTCGATGCCCGTGTCGTACATAATGGAGCCATTGTCGTCGACCGTTAACCACCCACCTCTAGACATATATCGTTCATACATCATTAGCATCGTTCTTACGAGCAGGTCTTTAAAGGAATGTTGATAAGGTATGTGGACTACTATTTTATCTCTTTCTTTCATCAGAACGTAAAACGTGTCCATCTATGGTTTGGCTACTTTTTTTAGTAAATGCCGTCTAACCTTTCTACATTCACATCTCCCAAAGGACTACCCTGTGCTCCATAAGTCAGAAGACCCTGAGATCGCGTTGGAGCCCCGTTTTCTCTACCTGATAGTGGTTATTTATGGCGAAGTCAGGTGACTGAAGATTCTAATCGTAACTGCCAGTAGAGGCTTACACGTTGACGACCTTCAAGATATTCTTTTTCACATCTTGAGGAAAGAAATAAGGTACAAGAAGGGAAACTATTTATTGATGATTAAAGTGACCATATGTTTTTTTCTATAATTATTTTTTTTACATAAATAAATAGAAATAGAATCTTAAAATGTGGATGGGTTAGTTGCTAAACAAGATAGTATTCAAATAAACAGTTTTTATAATTACTAGCGAATGTAACCGGGAGCAGAAGTTAGTCTATATAGTGCATTAACAGGGCTCAAGGGTAGGTACTAACCAGTATTGTGAGCAAGGTTTCATAGAAATTAATTTAGTAGAAGTAAGCAGAATCCCCGTAGCGATATATCGACTATAAGCATAAGGTTATTACAATATTATATATCCCGATTATGAATTAGGGTAAGTATATGACTAATAGTGGACAACACCCTTGTCTTGTAAAAGAGGGATCTACGGCTACGTCGACATACATTGACTCATTATCATAGTCATTCGTGATTGCTAAGGAGTAGCTCTGGATTAAATCAGAACCATTTGCCTGTGGTGACTGGGCGGGACCAGAACTTTTTTTACGCATAAAATAACTACCCATCATTAAGTGAATTTTTATTATAATAAAAAAAATTAAGCAAATTGTAATAAGATATGAAAATTTTATTACATGTTGCTTCATAATACTAAACAAAAAATTGGAAAACCCAAAAGTGCACGCTTTTATAATATTATAAAAAAAATAGAATTACAAGCTTACAAACTTTGCTATGGATTATCGCGTAGGGGTTATGAAATAAATAAAGTAAAGATAATAACAATTACACCACATCGAATCAGACCGTGAAAATTGAAAGTTCCTAATTATACTGAAGCGTAAGAGAAAAAAAAAGACTCGATTAGTAAAGTATTTCGGTCGTTATCGTGTTAACAAGAAAATATCCGTAACATACAGACAAACGGACGTCCAAAACGGAACTGGCGGCCACCATTACAAGCAGAACACTGATATCCAAGATACAGGTTTTCACCTAGTTTGGATAGCAGGGTTTTCAACATAATGTTTTAATAATGAGAAATTGTACTAACTTAGTTACCAGCACTTGTAAACAATTATGAGGAAATAAAAAATATTATTATAAAAAAAATATTAACTTTTATAAACAGTTTTTAACTAGTTTAAATAACAAAAATGACATCAAAAATATCATGAGTGTTAAAAATAGTGTTTTTTCTTGATATGTGTGTGTATATATTATTTTACAAGTGCAATATATGATAAATAGAGACATTTTAAGTTTGAAAAATCAGATGTTATGCGCGAAGTGACAGTAGTACCCACCTCAACGCTTCGCTTATGAGGCGTGCAATATAGAAAACGTTAAAAATAATTCTAGTCTAGTTCACCAATATCTGCGGAACATATACGACCTTACCTGCCAACCTACAGATGAAGTAAGGACCCAGGTGCCGGGTTGCGTAGGCTAGACAGTGGTCCCCAACTTCCAAATGGTAAAAAGCAACTACGGAGACGGAATCTGATCATCATTCTTACCTGTAACAAACAAGAACAGTATTAATTATTAGGTTTTAAGATATTGCATGGCTTTTATCGTGGGCTTTGAGCGCGGCGACCGAATCAAGAAATTCCGTAACGAAAAAATCCTAACACCCGAGCTCACACGAACTTCACCGAGCACGGCCGAGCGTTTGCTTAACGTGTATGTACATAATACGACTGTACGAAGCTCGCACGGATCGAGACGATCTGTAGAAATAATATATATTTTAAACTAAAACTAACTATCTTCACGCTGTATCCCTGACGGGGTAGTCAGAGAGGACAGAACGCCAGGCTTCGCGATCCATGCATACTTCTTTCGCTTCTTCGAGATTCATCAATCGCTTCATACACGCACTTATATATTTATATATTTTATACATATATATTTTATATATTAATAATCTACATATATAAAATTCAATGTCACTTGTTGTTGTAATTTTATAACTCGTGAACGGGCTCACCTGTCCAGGCTGTTTAGGTTTTGTTCGGACAATTTAGAAGATGGTTTATGTGAAGTTTGCACAAAATCGGTCGAGCGGTTCTACATTTATTTGTAACAAATCTCTTAAGTGGCCCTAACGAAGTAGCGCGGGTCAGCTAGTACAAGTATAAATAAATTATTATAATTGCATAAGTTGATAAAAAATGCTATGCAATAGCTTTACCGCGGCAGTCCCCGAGTGCCACACGTTATTTTTTTTGTAAAAATTATTGAAAATCCAAATACAATGATGAATGGAACATATTTACAGAACACTATCTAGCTAAAATTAATCTTATGCTGTGGAATCTAGATTACTGAGAACCTACTAATTATTTCTATACACATAGACTCGCAGATAAAGAACATCCAAACTTCGCAAAGTCGCATACACTATGAGGCAATGAAATAAATATGGCCGGGAGAGAGATAGAGGACTTAATGTAGTGTGAGTCGTCGAAAGGATTACCCTAAGGCTCTCGACTGTACATTAGGTCCTAAGTATCACGAGATGGACTTAGTATACAGAGGTACTTTCCAAGTATAGTAGATCCGTTAGTGACCCATGACCGAGATGACACATGTTCTTTAATCGTGATAAAAAGCGAATTAGGGCTTCGCTGACATACAATGTTAATTGTCTGAATTAGCCACCAATTAGTAAATAGACATCATTAATTTGGAACATAGCAGTGACACTACGCCGAAGTAATTTTATAGACATTTTTAAGTTTTAAATAGTATTTATGTATCTCTGAAGGGTTTTCTAATGCGATTTGTAAACAACCAGTGATGGCTTAAGCTGATTCCAAATATCATGAATGGATTGGTCAAAGCTACCATATCATTTGATGAACCAACGATCGATGGCATCGATTGGTGATGGATCAATTGTTTTTTAATCTCTGTTTAATTAGTTAAAGCTACAAGACTAATCGATTTGGGAATATCACAATTAACTAACTAACTATCTTCACGCTGTATCCCTGACGGGGTAGTCAGATAATTAGGTAGAACGAAACGCGTCAAACCGAATCTGTAGGAATCTACAGCTGAGAATCGTGGCGCTACAGTGCTATATCTTTCGGGGCTGCCATGGCTCCGGCAGAAATATATATTGTATGTAAATTTTAAATATTCTCCTAAGCCCCAATGGTTTTAAACGTCATACCTCCTATATGCTTCTGTAGGCAGATTTATGATTCCTGGGCCTCATCGTGTGTAATGGCGTGAATTGGGAGAGGCCTACGTCCAACACTGAACTGCCAAAGGCTGTTATGACTGAATGATTGGGGGCCTCATCAGCTGTATCCTACGAGTACAAAACTAAATCCACGACATAAATTACGACTAGCAGCTTAGGTATTCTAATTCCTCGTTCTCTACATATATTTACAGCATTACATATAGCACACATATGCTGTCAATGAATGCAGCATTAATGCAGATGCGCGCGCAGGATGTGGCGTCAAATAAAGAGACGTTTACGCAATGTGGTTGATCAGTATTGTTTATTTTTTTTTATTATTTACTAAAAGAACTAGTTTTATTTCAGGAAACTGGCCAAATAATTGCATATTTCCTTCATTTTCAGCAGCATACAAATTTTCGCTTTCTACAACCCTTTAATCTTAAAAGCTATTAAATATGACAACCACTCCCGAAATACCCGTACTAAATAGCTTTGAAGTCTGAAACAATTGATTCGTCAACTGCGCTTGTCTGCGGCGAATGTAGAATAAGCCATAAGCTGATAGCGTTTTCTTATTTCAAAATAGTTCACTTTAGATCTGAGTCCTTCAGGAAGCTGTAAATTGTTGTTAGGTATCCAGCAATTCTATATCTGAGACACGAAGCTCATGCCTTCGAATATCGCTAACATCTCCCACAATTTTAAATTATAGTAGTAATTTTAAATTCATAGAGGCCTATGCCTCTATGAATTGTATGGACGCTAAGAAGCCATTTTACTTGTTTAATACGTTTTGCAGCTCATTCACACACGGCGAACCAGGATGTATAAATTATAATAAGCAAAAGATTGACGGATACGGATGCTGACGTGATTGATATGCCTAATGCTCAGCTATAATGAATGAAGACTTGTTCAGACATCCGCGGTAATGAAGAGTTTTCAAAAACTTTCACACGTTGTGTTGAAATTCTGGTGATACGAGACAAATAAGTTAGTAGTTCTCGTGAGAAAACGCTATTTCCTATAACATGCACCACGTATTACATAGTCCACCCTTCGTGGGTCGTCGGCCCGTGTAGTGGGCACGGCTTCTGAAATGATGGCATGACATAGCTCCGTTACACTACTACATTGTGGTACAGCTAAGTATAGATACTTCTAACACAAGATGTAATTTTTCAAAATATTAAAAGATTAAAATTAGGTACATAAAACATATTTTAAATAGCTAATGCCCCACAAATTTCCCGTTTCCGTTTCCCGGGATAAAGTAGCCTATAGCACTCAGGGATAATATACCTTTCTATGGAGAACTTTTTTTTCAAAATCGCTTCAGTATACTCAGAGATTACCTACAATACAGATGATGGAGGGTTGAATTGGAACAGTTTATCAGATTTTCTTCCGATATACTCGTAACGGTAAAGAGGATGTACTTGACTAGCTAAGGGCGCCATCTTCATGTGTATCGTTGATAAGGCTGAAGTCGATAAGTCGTTGGACTAATATTTTTGAAGATAGCAGTTTAAAATTAGCCACAACCTGACCCTATCCATTTTAATATAGCAATAGTCCCAGCTATTTAGACAAGGTAAAATTGTTAAGTTTGTTACAGTATATAAGCTGTCGTCTTTTTCATCTTAGTACTAGCTAACCCTGCGGCTTTGCCCGCGACATACTTCTAACTCTGTCGCACCCATTTAATCGCGTCGCTTAATACTGATACATTTTTTTTTTGTAAAAGTAATAGGCGATTTGTTGACATTTATTATTACTGCTCCTCTCTCCTGGGTAGTAGCGTTATGATATATAGCTTATAACCTTCTTCGATAAATAGGCTATCCAACACAAAAATATTTTTTCAGTTCCGATTAGTAGTACCCGAGATTAGAGCTTAGCGACATATTTTGCGGTTCGTTGTTCCCAGTTGCTTCCAAGCTCTACCTATTTTAGTCTGACGTCCACTTTTATATTCCTTTGGTGCTGTATATGCCTGTCCTAGGACATTTAATCTTCTTGTATGAAGTGGCATTCATTTGCATAGCCGGTGGCGCATGGTTTCGCTAGCACCTCCACAGGTCCTGAACTTTGGGTCTACCGTACGTCCCATCTTGTGATCGTGATGCCTTGTTGCGTAATGTCCTGTGAGTGCTCCGGTGTAATAGGCATAATAAATGAAAAGGACAAATGTCAAATTGCACGTTTTGTATTATGAGAATGAACTGTACATTCATTGGGAAACATTAATGGTATTGCCACACTAACCACGTGCTCTCGCGGTCAGACACGTAAAATGAATGCATTCATAGACACGAACCGGCGCGGCGGCGGTGCACAGCCTAATGATAAGGCACGCCCCTAGTGCAATAGCTTCGGCGACAAGATAGGGTGGCGACATATTATAGAAAGAGGTTATAAAGTGACCTAGTCTTCTAAGAAGAAAATGCGCCTGATTTTCAATTGTAATGAAATTACGCTAGCGTCGCATATCAGTGCCTACTTCAGTACTAATATTTTAAAGGCAATAGTTTGTATCTACATACTACATACTCAAACGGCAAGCTCAAATGAATAAAATTTGGTGTGGAGGTAGCTGAATCTCCGGAATAACACATTTACTACTTTTTATACCGAAAACGGGATCTTGTGGGAACCGGTACGGAAAAAGTTCACCACGCGGGCGGAGTCATGGGCGTCTTCTAGTTGATAAATAAACAGAACTATTTAAAAATAGTGTTTCAATAGGCATCTGCATACCGAGATAGGCTGATTTTGATAGCTAATAAGGTAGCTGTTGTGGAAGAAAAAACATTCAAGGTTTTTAAACCCTCCAAACTACGATAAACTTGATGAATATAAATGTGTTCCTCTAACATGTTTTTAATTATTTTGACTTTTGTAGGGGCTCGGCAATTGATGGGTATTAATTATTACAAATTTGTTTAAATAAATAGCAATAATGTTGTTTATCAATCTCATCTTATCCCCAAAATGGTGGCAGAGGCATTTTATACCCACCGCGTGTATTTCTGACCCACGTAATAGGTCGTGAGCCCATTGCCGTGTTGAAATAGACAGACACAGGTTGTGGCTATCTGCTGTATATACCGCCCATAAGGCCTCCAACTAGGCTTAACGATTGCCACGTTACTGGCAACCGATACCAACGGCCTTACGGTAACGCTCGCAATTGTAAATACCATAAAGTGGTCTGCAATTTTTAGTTACATATAGTTTACAAAACAATGAGTCAACGCAGCCACGAGCGCTTAAATATTTGCAATAATTTTGTAAAAGCAATTAGTATGCTGACATTATAATTATTTAATGCGGAAGACATACTACGAAGACGAGCGGGATTTAAACCCGAGACCTGTCCCAAATCCGGACGAACCCACTTTAGACTGCTAAGCTTCCGACGACACACGCTGGAAATCAATGAAACATCCCATTTTCATGTGTCTTATGGCGACGTAGGCGTATACTTCTTAAAGTGATTTTTACCTGCAAATAACTAAATTTGGAAAGGCAAGTTCAAAGTGGACAGCCATAGGTGTTTGATTGATTGATGTAGGCAACCATACTACCTACTATCCAATGAACGTAACAGTCTTGTAATTCAACTTTCAACACTACTTTCGAAATTCGTATCGATGGTCATACTCTTTTTTTTCACTTTCTTGGTACCGCGGTCTTCGCGTATACAGTCTGCGCAAAACTATCAAGTACGTAATGGTATCTAGGCAATTAAAGATACTTGTAATAGAAGATGAAATCTTAGGTGGCTTGTTTGAAAAAAGCATATAAAAGAGTATTGTCATATCCGCATGTATCTCGGAGCCCTACTGGCCATGATAGCTGCCCACAATCTCGGTTCGTCGACTTTCCTTTCCACGAGGCGGTCGCCGCCATAACTTACGAACGTCCCATCATCGATACACAAATTTTATATACAAGTTTCGACAACAATACAATTATCTAAGCTTTAAAATTAAATGCTTTTTCTCTTTCTTCTTCTAAAGTTTTTATTAAGTACTGAAATACTGAAACAAAGTATATTTTTTTGCAAAAATAGCATAACATGTCTATAGTATATATATATAGTAGTTGTTAGTTGACTGAAAAATTTCAACAGCAGGTAGCCACAACCTGAGTCTTTCTATTTCAATACGGCAATGGGCTCACCACCCTTTACGTGGGACAGAAATTTACATGGTGAAAAGTGGACATACAATATGCCTCAGCCACCCCTTCGGGGATAAGGTGTGATAGACATATCTTAAATATTTTTTTATTTGTCGGCTAGTCTCCGTTCCGGCAAACTCTTCAACTTTGTTAAATTACAATTATATTAGCAGCGTTTGCGTTTAACAATTCGCGACTATATGCATAAATCATAGTTGACCTAGTTTACAATCACACTGCTAAGTATAATTTGCTTAGAATTATAAAGGACATCTGCTTTGGAAAGCTTACTATCATTAAGGGTTTAGTAATTACTACTCCCCAGGTCTGGTATAGATATCACTAGATACTATATAGTTGCCAAAGTTTACTTTCCATTGGGTCATGTAATTTTTCAATTTCCTATATTAATGGCAATGGCCTCATCACTTATTTCTTGGGACAGGTATGCACAGTGAAATGTGGGCGTATGATATGCCTATGCCACTCCTTCGGAGATAAGACGTGATTGATAAATTAAAAACGTTAAACTAATATTAAGCATATTAGTTCCTTTTTAACATTAGTGTAAAACTCAACAATATGTTGCTGGACCCGAGTGGACAAAAAACTCACGGTTTTATCTATCAGTTTAGTGCCGGGCGCCTCAGATAACTCCTCAGAAGGATGTCCAAGGACTTCATTCAATACGCTAGGTAAATACGTTTATTTTAAAAAAAATATTTTCTTCTCTTCTACTCGTAGTCTCGATAATGACAGTAATTTACAAAAATTGTAAATTAGTGAAACATTTAATGTCTAATAGATTTTTAATGACGTGACGAAATCTTGTACAAGTAAAGTCTTCAGCACTTATGTGGCTAAAAGCGGGGCAATAAATATAAGATACAATATTTTCTTAAGGCCACACCACAACTACCACAAGTCTCTCTATGAAACAGCAGAAAAAACGTCATCCCCTGTTCATCTCTCAACGTACTACCTCACCTACAGAGGACAAGCTACACCCACTTTTCATAACTCAAACTAATTAAGTACACTTACACCCGTGCGAAGCCGGGGCGGGCCGCTTACATCATATTCTGAATAGATAGATGACACGCAAGCCACTCGTTTTGCTTTCAGTATTGTTTATATGGCAAACTATGCGTTAAATTTATGAATTCGGGTGTGTCAAGCTTATGAGTAATTAATTACAATGGGCAAGTTTTAGTTTTTTTAGGTTTTGGGGTCATTCTTACATGGACAGACTGACTAAAAATAATTAAGCAAATAGTGACTAAATAAACGCTGGTACTTAAAGTAGGTAAGCACACAGTTGTATGAATAGTATTTGGTTTGATAATAATGCGTCGAGGCACTGCTAGCGCCTCGCCCTTGACGCATGCGTGGTTTAACTTTAGTGATAAGCGAAGCGGAAAGCTGATTTGTAAATAAAATTTGCATGCAAGACGATAGTCAGCTATCACTGTGATCTTATAAAGAAGAATTGAATGCGCAAATTGTTGAAATAGGTTAGTAGTAGACAAAACGATATTCCGCGTGCTGAAAATTAGCAACATAACATATTATTACAGTATAAAAAATACTGTCAACATACAATATAACGCCCGCTTTACTAATGAAACAGCATCATAATCGTATACGAGTTGCAATGCGCATGCGCATCACGGACTCCGTTTCCTTCCTACGTTCTGGGAATCACACGTCCAGCTAACCAAAAGTTAGTAAGTAACAGAAAAGGTTCTCGACATCCCACAGATGTCGTAAAACCGCAGGGAATTGAGAAATCGGAGACACCTTTGTGGGCGAAAAAAGGGTCCAATTATTGGAAGTAACAAGGCTCGAGGCGTATTGCAATGTTATTTAAAATCATTATTTAGTTTATAGTGAGTTTACGTTTTTGATCCTTAAGTGCGAGTTTAATGGTTCAAGTATGGCTGTTTTTAAGGTATAGAACACAATTTCTTTCCATAGTACACTAGTAAAATTAAGTCACTACCTTAGTTTTTGAGCTTAGATCTGTTAAACTTCTCAACGGATTTCAATGCAGTTTTTAGCAATAGATAGAGTGAAATGAAATGAAATGAAAAATCTTTATTCATGTAGGTCACAAAGTAACACTTATGAACGTCAAGATTATTGCTATTACATTTACATTTACTGCCAGATTCGCACAGCAATAGGTAGAGCCTGAGGAAGAACCTGGCAATAAAACTCATGGCCACTCTTTTCTAACCGCCAGTAATTACATTAGTTTGAGTTACATGATGTTTGACCAATTATATAGTAATGAATTTATACAAAACAAAATCAATGTTGTGTGAAAAATGAATTTACACAAAACAAAAAAAAACAAAATCAATGTTGTGTTTAAAATCATATCAAAATTAGAGCTATTCTAGTTGCCAGTTCTAAGGGCAGCCTACACTTTAAGAAAAGGAATCTAGCAAGAAAGTCAATGGATGTTCTTTTCAAAAATGTAGGTATGGCTTACAACATTAAAATCACACTTACATTGTTCCTTTGGATTTATGTGAGAACGGTCGACTAAACTTAGTTTGCCTTAAATTTAAATAATTTTATTTGTAACAATTGCAATAACAGGTATAAGCTGACCAGTCTCAACAGACGGCACCCGTTCACGGGTATGACGTATATATCAGTCATCGCCCTACTCAACCGTATTATAGGGAATAAGGCGACCCTATACATACGCCACCACTGCCGGGACACTTAGGCGAGCATGACATACCCAAAAACTGCACAGCAACTATCATGTCAATTTCAAAATAATAAATAAGTCTACTTGGTGCTCACACAAACTCAAATTACATATTTTTATATTAGTTATTACTGGGACTAAACGCAGCCAATTTAGAAACCTTTAGTTGTCAGACGTTTCAAATTATTCAATATGCAGAAATGTAAAAATACAACATATATATGCAGATTAAAAAAACAACAACAACAACATTACAAGTACAAAATAACACAAAGTAGTTCGAGCGAAGAGCAAGCAACTCTTTTCCATTTATTTTTATCATTCAAATAATCATTAATTGTGTAATAGGCCCTTTTCAAGAGGTGCGTCTTAATTTCCGCCTTAAATTTATGTAACGGCAGGTTCATAATGTCTAAAGGAATTTTATTATATAGGCGTACACCAATTCCTGCAAAAGAGTGGTGAACCTTTTGTAAACGATGATGCGTTCTAATTAATTTATGCTTATTTCTAGTATTTATCGAATGTATGTCACTGTGTCTATTGTATAAATGTATGTTCTGTTTAACTAACATGATATTTGCAAATATATACTGTGATGCAACCGTTAAAATGCCAATTTCTTTAAATTTCTCTCTAAGAGACACTAGCACTTAATTTATATATTGCACGTATAGCTCTCTTCTAGAGTATAAAAATTACTTGTATATCAGCTGCTTTGCCCCACAGCAAAATGCCGTAAGACATGACACTATGAAAATAACTGAAGTATACCAGCCTAGCAGTTTCCACATCAGTGAGCTGCCTGACTTTACTAACGGCAAAGGCTGCCGAGCTGAGTTTACCTGCAAGACACGTTATTTGGGCGTTCCACTGTAGTTTGCTATCTAAAGTGATCCCCAAAAATACAGTTGATTCTACAAGATTTAGGGTATCACCGTTCAATGTTATATTTGTACCGCATTTCCTGACGTTAGGCATGTTGAATCTGATACACTTTGTCTTTTTAGCGTTTAGTAGCAAATTATTGGTCGTAAACCAATCTACAACTTGGGCAAGTGAACTATTTACGCCGTTAAAATAAGTAAGCGTGCGATCAACTTTAAAAATAAGTGACGTATCATCAGCAAATAGAACAATGTCGCACAAGTTCTGTATATAGAATGGCAGATCGTTAATATAAATTAAAAATAGAAACTGACCTAGAATTGATCCCTGCGGTACGCCCATAGCTACAGAGGCTCCAGAGGAGCTAATTTCATTGACATCAACATGTTGTATTCGATCATTTAGGTAGGAGGCAACAAGGTCCAGTGCAGAGTCTTTGACACCATAATAAAATAGTTTTCGCAATAGTATTTTATGGTCAACGCAATCAAATGCTTTGGAGAGATCGCAGAATACACCAATAGCATCTTGTCTATTCTCCCAGGCGTTATATATATGATTTAGAAGTGTCACATCTGCATGAATGGTAGAACGACCCCTTGTGAACCCATACTGCTCTTCATGTAATAGCATATTTGAATTAAAATGACCTTGTAATTGTTGCAATATAATTTTTGTCAAATCAATAAACTAGATGTGGTGATATATTAACAATAATAGACTGTATAAATTTTACAGAAATACCCCACAAGTCAGCTGTCTTTTTTGAGTTAAGCGACTTGAAAACTTTAATGATATCGTTGGGATTTACATATTTAAAGCTAAATAAGACACTACACTGATCCACGCTGCCCCCAAGCATACGTTGAGCTTTTATTGGACAAGAATTTAACGAGCTAGTTGTTTTCGCGGGTATGTCTGTAAAATAGTTGTTAAAAGTTTGTGCTACATCTAATTTATTATTAATCACTTTGTTATTCATAATTAACTCAATGTTATTATCACGAGGTAGTGATCGGCCGGTTTCAGTATTGATTACATTCCAAGTCATTTTTACCTTATTTTTTGACTCTTTATATTTATTACTTATATGTAACGACTTGGCAGCAGCACAGGCCTTTTTGTAGGTTTTAGAATACATTTTAACATATTGAATAAAGGCAGGATCAAAATTAAATTGCTTCATACCATATAGTTCGTACAACTTAGCCCTACTTTTGTAAATTCCTGTAGTTGCCCACTCACAAAATTGCAAGTTTTTGTTTTTATAAAATGTTTTTGATTGAAAAATGTTATTGTACTCAGATTAATTTAAGAAGCATTAATTTAGGAAGCGCTCGTGGCCCCGCGGTCTCAGTGTTCGGTAAACGATCACTGAGGTACGCAACTTTCACTATGGCTGGTCGTCGGATGGGTGACCACTTTGTGGCATTTACATTTGCGAGCGTTTCCGTGCTTCGGAAGGCACGTTAAGCCGTTGGTCCCGGTTGCCAGTAAAATGGCGGTCGTTAAGCCTGGTTGAAGACCTTGTAGGCGGCTTAAAAAATTTCAACAGAAGGTAGCCGCAACCTGCGTCTGTCTATTTCAACACGGCAATGGGCTCACCACCTATTACGTGGGACAGGAATCCACACGGTGAAAAGTGGGCATATAATATGCCTCTGCCACCCCTTCGGGGATAAGGCGTGATGGATATTTATTTTATAATTTAAGAGCTTAATTTAAGCTCAGCAGTAATTTAAGAGTAAGGTTAATAATTTCTAAATGTGTGTTTCTACGGCTGCGCCGTATGGAGATGGGCCGGGCCACTGGTAAGAACATAATATGCTTTTCTTTGTACGCTATAATATACTCAGGCAATAGCTTAGCGTATACGCTACTAATCCTACTAATATTATAAACGCAAAGTTTGTAAGTATGGATTGATGTTTGTTACTCTTTCACGCAAAATGTACTGAATGGATTTTGATAAAACTTTACAATAATATTTACTTATCTTACACTTACTTAGCTTCCACATCAGAATAACACATAGGCTACTTTTTATCCTGGGTACAAGTTCCTGTGGGGAACGAAAAACTTCACAACGCGTGCGAAGCCGCTGGCGTCAACTAGTAATATAAATTTAGCCCATAAAAACCACCTTTAAAGTGGGAGACTTAAACTTTTATAACTTAATGTTGATTAAAATTACAGTTTAGAACACCAATGCTATACAAAAGCTAGCTTAACTCTAGACAACATTTTCTATTTATTAAGAGACATAGTTCAAAACACGAACTTTTTAATAAACTTCTTCCTTGTAGTTATGGCTCGTTTTCGCAACCGCATTACGTCAGGGCGATGGACACTCGGGTACCATAAAGCCGTTAGAATCAATGGGTTATTCATGTAAGCGTCCGAGACAGCCATCTGTTCGCCTTCAACTCCTACTGATGAATCGATAGTTGGTACACATCGTAAGAGGTAAGTACAGATCTACCTATTATGGACAGTGACACTATTTTACTTGAGTGATTGGAATTAATTGTATAAACTGACGCCATTTCTCTCAATCCAACGACTGCAAATCAACGTCTTACGGTATTCTCTGGGGGGTGTACTACTACGGTATTCATTTATTTTTATAAAATATGTATACGAACCATCTCCAAAAATATGCTTTAAAAATTGCACCGTTTAAGATCACAGATAGAGACACACATAACAATCACACTTATAACACTTTTTTTACGTGTAGCTAAAAAAGGAAATACCTGGAAACTCAAAAGGAAATACCTGGGATGCTGGGCAGCGTTGGTCGATAAAGCCTGGCTGGTGATTCCTTACTTGTGGTTTAAGAGTTTTTTATTATTATTTTTTATTTATTTCACACAATTACAAAATCCTCACAGTACATATGCACCAAATCGATATTGTAAGCAATCATCCAAGAAAATAATATAATCTAAGATCTTCTAAAATAAACAAAATTCGCAAATCACCACTGTTCAATTCACAATTCATAGCAATATAATTACAGTAAACAATGCAATTAATATATTCAATGGATCAATCTATTAAACATTAGTTCAGTAAATCAAGTCAGTAAATTAAACAATAATCACTACCAATCATGTCAACTTCGTGATGATAAAATGTCAATTTAATAACTGGGTGATACTTAATAAAATTACTAATTTAAAAATAATAATAATAAATAGGTCGATAAATAACAATGTCAATTATATACAGTTGTTAATTAAAAAATTCATATGTCAATTTAATAACTTGGCGATACTTAATAAAAATACTAATTTAATAATAATAAAAATAAATAGGTCGATAAACAACAATGTCAATTCTATACAGTTGTCGATTTTAAAACTCAAACGTCAGTTTTAATTTAATTATACATAATCCATATCATAGGTACAGTTTACTTGTATTTACAAAATAAATATAATGTCCTTTCACCACTCAGGTTTTTAATATGCAGCATAATTGATTATTAATTTTAAAATGACATTCTGTAATAAGCGACCTTTGTGAATTCATCCAGTTAATTCTCCCACACCCACAGCCTTGGGCACGAACACATTGCACCGTTCCTATCGAGCCTTTTTTAAATGGAAAGACATAAACTAACAAAATACTACCGCTGCTCAAAGAGAGAGCATCACATAAACTTTAATCAGTCAGAAATTGATGTCAAATTGACATGGTACAAAACGAATGACAACAGAAACAGATGCCGCCCAATTGAATTCCCATTATGTCAAATAGTATAATGTCTTGTATTGATTTAATAAATATGCCCTAGATATTGGTAGATTGATAGGTCAATATTAATGTGATTACAGTCACGGACAAACTCCTATTTGTTGGGAAGATACATATTACCCAGTCATTTATAAGGCTACATGGGTCAACATGGAGAGATTGGGAGATAACACACGTCTGTTTTATACAAAGTTCTATCATAAACATGTATGAAGCGATTGATGAATCTGCAAGAAGCGAAAGAAGTATGCATGGATCGTGAAGCCTGGCGATCTGTCCTCTCTGTCTACCCCGTCAGGGATACAGCGTGAAGATAGTTAGCTTTAGTTAGTTAGTTCTATCATAAACTGCTAGCAAGACGGGGCAGGTTAAATAACCTAGAGAAAAGGTAAAATATTGGGGAAATCCATTTTATGCCAAAGTCTTATTACCTCCTTCTGAGTTCGTCAGATAAAAGTAGGTCGTTCAGAGTTCAGTATGGATCGCATACCATATTTTTCAACATATTAAGAGTACAATTTTTTTTTATTAAAGTGAAAAATGACAACTCGATTTAGAAGGGACCCCGTGAACTTTCGTAAAAAATTAAATGAGAAAATTTGCAGACTAAATGCTTTTTAATCCAGTTAAAAAAAGCCAAAGCTCAAGAAATTTTAACGTTGTGTTCCTTTTTAGGCTGTTACTTTTAGGTACGTGTCTTTAATATATTAACTTTACACTGTTTCAGTTTACAATTTAACTTTACAATTAACTTTACACTGTTTGTTTCTATAAAAAAGAGGAAAACATTTATTATCCGTCAAATATCTCGAATATCTTTGAGAGGTTACTAAGTGTTACCTGTAAAGTTGTAAAGTTGTCGTTCCATAGATATTGAAGAAATGAAAATCGTAATCGTTCCATAGATATTGAAGAAATGAAAAAAGTAGAATACTTGGTCTTTTGCAAGTTGGTACTTCCATCTTCGAGAACCGTAATTTTTTTCGCAAAAATCATGAATTCACATGCTGTTGCACTACAACTGATTCGAGATACATACTAATTACCATACTTGGATAAAGTACAAGGCAAACATTTAGCAATGTGCAGACAGACACAAAATCGTGCCTTCTTAATTCCATATAACACGACCTTATTATTGTAGTACATTGATTGCGGAACACAACACGTCAGCTTTGACCTAAATATGTTGTGTTACAATTGAAATTTATATAAAACATCACCTTCAACTCGACACATGTATTAAAAAGGTAAGCTTACAATAAAAAATAATTGTTATTAAACTTCAGCAAAAAGCAAGGGCCTCAATTCTGGACGACTTGAAAGCGTAGACGGAAATTTGGTGGTGAAATGGTATTTATTTACCTTCATATTTAAAACCATCGAAACACGAGACAAGAGACATTTTACCAGTAAATTTACTACGTGCCTACACTTTCAAATCGTGTTATCGAGAATTTGGGACCTGGGCTCGGAATGCAGCTGAAAAATACTAGTGCGGCGATAATATCTTAAAGTAGGTAATAACTGCAAAATGGGCACAACTGCTGCAATGTGAGATACTCCCTCAGGAGTTCCTGCAGAGTTAAATAAGGTCACTTAAATAAGATGCAATCATTACAAAGACATTTTGTCTAAATGACACACTAACCATTCTTGGATGTGCAAATGTGGATCTTCCTTAATCCGATTGGTTTAAGTAGGATGTAGTTGGTTAGGCAAGGCCTCAGCTTGTTCTGGTTGGCTAACCGAATTAATTCTAGTACGACTACATAGTATTATCTGTTCGAGTTTCCCTATAAAGAAGTGAATCAAGATGAAATAGCCGAATCAAGCTATGAAAGCATACTTTTTGGATTAATCCGAAATGATGCTAAGAAGAACAAGCCAATGTAAGAGATATAGTTATTTAAAGGCGACGGCTTTTTGACCTTACAATATTGAACAATATTCTGACTTCATACATTTAAAAAGACTGTCGGAAGTCTAATGCAGAAGCGTCAGTAAACACTGACTATTGAAAACGTTCTCCAATCTGATTTAGTAGGAAACTAAGGCTACAGATTCCGAAGTGAGTAAAACTTCTTTCCACTAGAACACGCAGTTTGAATCTAAAAGTGGATTTCTTTTTCACTTTCGCAGTCTATTAGTAAGGTAAGGTTATCAGGATTACCTAATTCCCCTGCCATGCCCTGCTTCTTCTTGAGGTTACCTCTTCTGCTTAGTCCAGATGGAAGCTACATGGGTCAGGGTTTAGGTATGTAAGTATCAACCGATCTCTACAAAATGCGTTTGCAACCATTAGTTGTGCAATATAAAATTGACGTCGCAGTTTTGTTGGATCACGACCATTCTCCGTCACGGTCGACTCCTGCGCACAATAAAATTGCCATTATTTTGAAAGTGGCTCCATAGCGCAACTGATGGGCAAAAGGAGGGAAATGTGTTTGTTATGATGGAATCGACATGGAATAATTAGAGATTTGGCAATGTCTTAATGTTGCTGTGAATGCTCTCATAATACTGATATGATGAAATATACATGAGCATGACATTTTTTTTCCGGCACATAAATTGCTTTAAAAAATAATCGTATTGATGCTTTGTTGGTAAGGTTTTTTTTTACACCGGAGTATCTGCAAGTGTGCACCCGTACAGGGTTGCAAATGAAATTAAAAAGTTAGAAAAGAAAGCGAACCCTGGTTTTACAGAAAGATATGATAATTATGACAATTTTTTTTATATACCACTGAGGTGGCAGTCAAATAAACTGATCCCGTATTACGAGAGATAAAGTGATAAAGTGCTCAGTGCTCTGTAAAACGATTACTGCGTTAACCATTTTACGATACGGTTAGTTAGAGATGGGTGTCTGTTTGTGGAATTATCATTTACGAGCGTTTCCGTGCTTCGGAAGACGTTAGTGCCGGCTGTCGGCAGTAATATGGTAGTCGTAAGTCAAGTTAAAGGCCTATTTTTATACCACTGAGGTGGCAGACAAGCATACGGCACATCTGATGGAAAGTGGGCTCGACGTTTGCAACACCAGAGGTGCAGCATTCGCGCTGTCAACCCTTTAAAAACCTTCTAAGTCTCGTTTTGAAGAACCTCATACTGTAGGCGTACAGGAAAACCCAGGCATATTGGACAGCTTAGCTAATATTTCAACTGCTACAATTTGCCCCTGTTCGACTATCGGCCACAATTTATAAAATAATAAAATTCGCAATTTATTTATAATTTATTTATTTATATATTTATTTATTTATTTAATTTATATATTCACAATTTATAAAATGGGACAAAATGCAGCTGGTGAGATGTGGGCGTATAGTATACCTCTGCGTAACCCTTCGGGGACAACAGAGTGATTAATGTAATACGTAAATCTTGACCTACACATACATCACTTTGTAAACCTTTTGTTAACTAAGTAGAGCAGTTTACTAAATTTGGTCAAAACATAACATCCTGCGGAAGTTGCCTATAAAAAACGATAAATCTTAAAAATCAATTCACTAACATCCTAATATGTTTACGTATAGAGATTATACAAACAAACATAAATATCTACAATACGTTGGAGTAGTTATTTTGGTCTCCATAGAATTCGTATTGTTTTATTACCCGTACAGTCACGGCCTAAGTATAGCCCACCCCCGAGTACACTTCCTGAGAAACACAAGTTGTTGAATGTTTCATCTACGTGTTCGACTTCTAACGCTCTTTTCATGATGACTTCTTCCTTATGAGCTGCATTTTCTATGAATTTGAGGGATTTATCATAACTCAGTCAAACAAGACATTTTTTTTGAGCTTTAGTTTCTATTAAAAAATGCTGTTTGCGATACTTTTTTGAAGTGACCCAAAATGAGACTAAAAATCAACCAAAAAAAACTAAGCGCTCGTGGCCCCGCGGTCTCAGTGTTCTGTAAACGATCACTGAGTTACGCAACTTTCACTATGGCTGGTCCTCGGATGGGTGACCACTTTGTGGCATTTACATTTGCGAGCGTTTCCGTGCTTCGGAAGGCACGTTAAGCCGTTGGTCCCAGTTGCCAGTAAAATGGCAGTCGTTAAGCCTGGTTGAAGGCCTTATGGGCGGCTTAAAAATTTCAACAGCAGGTAGCCACAACCTGCGTCTGTCTATTTCAACACGGCAATGGGCTCACCACCTATTACGTGGGACAGGAATCCACACGGTGAAAAGTGGGCATATAATATGCCTCTGCCACCCCTTCGGGGATAAGGCGTGATGGATATTTATTTATTTATTTAAAAAAAACTAACTAACTAACTATCTTCACGCTGTATCCCTGACGGGGTAGTCAGAGAGGACAGATCGCCAGGCTTCGCGATCCATGCATACTTCTTTCGCTTCGTCGAGATATAAAAATCAAAAAAAATCAACCAAATACCAAAAATATTTTTATTCATGTATAGACCATTTTAGGCCCTTATGAATCGCCATGAAAATAATTAAAATGTGAGGGATTCTAGTCGTCAGTTACAAGGGCCGCCTACCCTTCATGGAGAATAAGATGGCAAGAATCTCTATGGATGCTTTGTCTTTAAATGACTATTAGATGTTACACGACCCACAATTTAAACAAATACGTTCGGCTACTGAATGGTTACTGAGATATCCAGGTACAAAGGTCAAAAGTATCAGAAATAATCTAATTCGGTTTAAAGGTACATAACAGAGACAAGAGAAGAGATTGCTTATAAGGTTCACAGGATCTCCTTTCGAGAGCAAACCAATACAACATTTTGAAGCGGCTTTATTTTAATATCCCTATAATCGTGATTAGTTATCATTAATAATAATAATAATTATCGTTGGGACAACTCACACAACGCCATCTGATTCCAAACTAAGCAGTGCTTGTACTATGGTAACCTGATAACTCATAAACATATTTATATATTTCTAAATACATACATATCGTCCCTGTAGAGCTAGAATTAACTAAGTCGAAAAATACTGTCCTGAGATATCGGCGTTTAAAGATTTTTAAAATTATAATCGCCGTAACTTTTGTTTCTTGTTAGATACTTTTATAAATTCAATTTTATTTAAAAGTTAATAAGTTTATGATAAAGTAAATGGTAATGTAATAAATAGTTCAATTATATAAAATAAGCCCAAAACAAACAATTAGTTAATTCTACCCTACAACTGTGTGGACTTTTCTGCGATTTAGTTAATTCTCGCACAGAGTTAGAAGTCACTAACTTTGTATTATGAAGCTCTGAATGAAAGCTAATCGAGTTAGTTAAAATTAAACTTGTATTTATGTAAAAAAAATGAAAACGAGAATTAACTAACTGCCTACTTCATTTATGTTTTGTTATTTTATTCTAAAATAAAACGTGAATTTAATGGATAATAAAATACATTTATTATCAGTAATAAGTAATAAAACTAAATAAATCGTAAAATATCAGGACATAAGGACACAACATAATAATATGCCTTGAGCACATGCCTTGAGCATTCAAAAATAAAAATGAGAAAATGAAATGCCTTAAAAATCTAAAAAAATACTTCTTCTTTTCTTCTTCTTACAAAAATACTAAAAAAGATATAAAAAAATGAAAAAACCATAATAAGGCAAACTTAATCTTCATCTTCTACGTCTTCAGTGACATCAGGTTCCATATTTCTGTCAACTACGTCTTTGCTTGTAAACGTAGTAGCGATGCAAACCATGGATGTAGTTCTTCTGGTATAATGCCTTTTTCACAAAGGTTTAACAAATCTTTCTTTTTTGCCTCTGAAATAGGGCAGAAGAGTACGCTTTTGGTATTTCATAATTTATGAGATCGCTTATCATACTTTCTTCTACTCCTGCATTATTTTGTTGTACTTGACTTTTTTTTCGTATTCTTGTAACAAGAGTAGACTTTCTTTGCTGTTCAAATATATCAAACTCTGAATAAGGACCATCATGTTCGTATCTAAATTTGACTATACCGGGATATAGTCTTTCAAACCGAAGACACTTTATTTTGAGCCATTGAATCTTCTTACCTTGTTTGTCTTTCGTAGTATTTTTCATAAATCTTTCATTCAGCTCTCTTACATCAAGCATTTCTTTGTAGGTCAATTCTTTTACTATATATGGAGGAGTATTGTCATTGTGCCTTTTAGAGCGAGCACGACTCATGATAGACTTCCAGTCTATCATAGAATAAACTGAAGTATGTCTTTGCTCCCGTTCAATGGCGCTGTGCATTGAATCCACCTCCATATGCGTATGGCCGCTCTCAAGATATTTTTGTTCAATAATTTCAAGCTGCATAGGTTGTTGAATGAGGTGTATTAAGTAAGCAGTAATAAACTGGTTGCGGTTTTGACCAGCGCATGTGTCACTATACATAGTGATTTCCTTAATATTAGAAGGAATTTGACTGATCCACCAATTAATCGCACTGGCAATTTCTACACTACCTCTTTTACCATTAATTTCGTTCCAAGTTATACAATAAGCTTGGTGAGGCGGTTTTGAGGTGTGAATAGTATAATTTTGTACATTTAATTTTCTTGTGTAATATAGAATACCAATAGCACTCACTGGTATATGCAACGTTGATTGCATGTCGGCCGTAATAACAAGATAATCATCTTCCGCGATTGAGCGCAGTTTATCGGAAGCTTTCGCTTCTTGAGCCGCATTTTTGCGGGCTTGGTGCAACTCATATTCTTCCTTTAAATGTTCTGGTCGACCCGCAGAATCATAACGAGTGCATATTAGGCACAAATCTATTTTTGGTTTAAAAAAAGACAAGTTAAGTTTAGTGCCAAATATTGATCTATAAACGTATAACGAACATTTTGACGTTGACAAACGTATAACAACTTCTGCACTAGTTTTATTAGTTGGCTCCCGTAAACCACGTCCGTCTTTTTTTTAATAGTTTCCGAAGACATCCTTGTTCTTCATTGTATCTATTACCGGTCCATTAGAAATACATAAGGTTTTAAGGAAAAAATCTTTACAAACTCTCACTTTTGTCTCATTTTTTTCAAAATAGTATACATAGGCAGCGGATCGTTGTTTGTTTTCAGGAATACCAAGCTTTTTTGTTTTTGTCGGAATAGATGTAAATTTTGGCTTAAAAACTGCTTTTGCGATACGTAATCTCCTTTCCAATAACTTTCGCATATTATAACTCTCTCTTCTTCCGTAAAATTTTCTGTATCTGCACGATCTAATATTGCACTTTACAGGTTTTGGCATCTTAGCGGGCATAGGTTTGCCTTTCCAACCAATGTAAGCTAAACAATTCTTCTTGTTGGATTTAGGAATTTTTTTTTTCCATTTACCTGGATCACTCATCTTCCAGCGAGTGGTTTTATCTGGGGTCAAAACTGTACAGCTATTGTTGTCAATCGGTTCTTGGTTTTGTTCTGATAAAATGTTACTCACTACACCTGAACTTCTAGTACTCGTAGATGGTAAAGCAGAATCTCGTTCCACAGATTCGATCGGATCTTGGTTTTGTAATGACAAAATGTTATTTACAACATCTGAACTGCTGGTGGGTGGCAAAACAGAATCTTGCTCTTCAATTAATATTAGAGGCACGATTTTTGAATTTAGTCGTTTGGTTCTTTTTCGGAGTCCACATAGCCTTTATTCTATAAAAATACTCTTCTTCTTCTTCACTATCAGAAGATGACGTTACAATAATATTATAAACCCTTTTCTTCTTATTTATGCGCCTTTTTTTCTCGCTGTCTGGATACCAAGAAACGCTTGAATCAGAAAATACTCGAAGAGGTGTGAACTATTTAAATCTTCGATACATTCCGAATAGGGGTTCTCAGGATACATTTGCAGCTTCTCTACATTTTCTATGACATTGGCGTCTTTGTTAATGGTAATATTAGTAAATAAAGAAGCGGAACTTGAAGACGGTTCAATAGCGGGGAGAATACTTCTTTTCGGGCTTAAATCAGAAAGTACAGCTGGTGAACTATTTAATTCTTCGATGTCACTAATTTCCGAATAAGGGCTATTGTGATCCTTTTGATATTTCTCTACATTTTCTACAACGATGGCGTCTTGGTTAATATTGGTATCACTTAATAAAGGAGCGGAAAAAGACGGTTCAATCATGGGAAGAATACTTCTTTTCGGGCTTACTACTGATGATGGCGCAGACTCATAGATGTTCACATTAATAACATTGTTCAGCAACGTATTTTCCGGATCGATGAACGCAGTTTCCTGCAATGAATAATTTAGAAAACCTTAAAAAAAAACAACCCGGTTAGAATACAAAAAGGGTGCAAAGCTAAGCGTTAATGTTTAAACTCGGATTTGTTGAGGCAATGCTTTTTTTAAATAATATTCAAATAAGCGTTAGTAGCTGCTAAGTGCCCGTGCGCTCTCTTATGTATGTTTATGCTGTGCAAAGTTTCCATAATGCAACAAACTTGGCAAAAAAATTGGATATACGAGTACACGCTACAGGAAAGTACTGTACTGTAACTGAAAGATACTGGTTAAATTGCAGAGCTAAGTCACACTAAACACGAGTCATGCATATGTGTATGAAACTGAAATAAAGATCCTTAATCTGACTAGTCTGACTACTAATCTGATTGGTCTGACACATCTGACTAGTGAGAAACGCCTGTCAACTAGTCTGTAAATAATTACGCGCGTGTGCTGTATCTCTCTTTCAGTTTCATACAAAGTAAGACAGATGACTATGCCCATGTACCTACGCTACGCGTTTGGTGTGACTCGGCTTTTTATTAAACTATTATTAACAATTTTGAATCTTTAAGCTGGATATCCACTTTTGACGCCTGACAATACCTAGTCATTTTGCTACTAAGGCAAATAAGGGAACCATTTTACGTGCAGCCTTGCATGTTAGTGTCAACAACCCTATATTTCGTAAGAAGTAGGTACTACCACCGATCTAGTTAAACATTAGGACCTTATACAACCTAACAATTAGGTAGTTACATGCTAATATTATGTATGTTAGTTAGTGCAATAGCAATAAGTTATTGTTAATTTATAAATTTAATCACACACACACACAAACACAAAAGCATACACAATAGACAAAATTATACACTATGCTAAATCACCCATTATAAAAGATTATTAGATACTTAGGTATTGCTCTCTCATATTAGATCTCGTGATGTCATCTTTGTAGACTCTCCTATAAAATAGAGTAAGTAGGTACTTTAAATCTATAAAGATATTTTCTTTAATCCTAATAGTAGTTAGTTTCGTGGTACTCCAGCTAGGTCTCCATCTATCTACATCGTAAGTTTCAATGACATCGGCTCAGCGGTTTTCGAACACGAAGGAGCCATTGACGGTCACGCTATTAATAGGATTTAAAAATAACAGTTACCTCTAAATCATTTTGTTGTTCTAATAAATCCAAAATGTACTTCGCGCGACTCATTTTTGGCATTGTTCAACTATTTGTTCAGCATTCAAAAACACGTGCGCGGGGATCGACGCAAACGCCGCAACTAAAGCTAGAGGTCACTATCTCCCCGCGACCCCCACTCCGTAATGACAGAACTCACTAAATCGCCTGCGTTTCGTGCGGAATTTAACTAACTCACAACGAGATTCACATTATGTTATGCAAAAATTAATTAAATCGATTTGATGAATTCTCACCTTCTAACTTATAATGTGTTTTTAGTAGGAAAGAAATCACTAAATCGATTTGGTTACTTTTCGCTTTTATTACAATTTGATCAAATCAAACAAAAATAGAGAGCGAGAATTCACTAACTTGAGTTGGTTAATTTTCGCTTTCGTGAAATGTATCAAACCATTCATTCTAAAACTAACCAACTCGAGTTGGTTTATTCTAGATGTAACAAGAGGCCTCAAAACGCGCCTTTTTGATAGGGAAATAAATAACTAAGTCGAGTTATTTTTCAGTTGAATTCAATTTAAAAAAAGTAAGAATTAATTAAGTCAACTTAGTCAATTAACATTTTATTTCTGCGATCAGGATTCAAACTTGGTGAATTCTCACATTTTATAACTTCAAAACTAAGATACCTAGAAGAAAATCAGAAATACAGAAACGTAGAGAATAAAACGGGAATTTTAGTGGCATTCTTAAGTCAAATTGCCACTTTTTCGACTTGGTGAATTCTAGCTCTACAGGGACGATATTATAGATAAATAACACCCAGACACAGAATAAACCATCGTGCTCATCACACAAAGTTTTATCCTGGGTGGGAATCGAACCCACGACCTCTTGCGTAGCATTCGGATACACTCCCACCGCGGCACAGAGGCAGTCAAACAATCAGTACAAATGGTGTCCAAATGAGCATTACAATGGCTGATTAAGCACATCCATATTAAGCATAAACGATTGCCAAAAACATTCAACACACGTATTTGGGTATGATTGCATACTACACAGGTAGCAAAGTATCTTATCCTCTCAACATTATCATCAATCTAATCTAATGTCATTTAAACGAGCAATTTCGTAATACATTCGAACTTTGGAAGCGCTCGTGGCCCCGCAGACGTAGTGTTCTGTAAACGATCACTGCGTTAAGCAACTTTCACTATGGCTGGTCCTCGGATAGGTGACCACTTAGTGGCATTTATATTTGCGAGCGTTTCCGTGCTTCGGAAGGCACGTTAAGCCGTTGGTCCCGGTTGCCAGTAACATGGCAGTCGTTAAGCCAGTTAAAGACCTTTACCCCGAATAGTATTTTTTAATTTTGACGGTGCAAATCTCGTCCGGACCACAAATCCCTGCTAATATTATAAATGTGAATGTAAGTTTGTCTGTTAAGCTTTCACGCGAAAACTATTAAACCGATCACCATGAAACTTTGTACACATATTCTTGGAGGTATTAGAAGTAAAAATAAATAAATAAAATAAATATCCATCACGCCTTATCCCCGAAGGGGTGGCAGAGGCATATTATATGCCCACTTTTCACCGTGTGGATTCCTGTCCCACGTAATAGGTGGTGAGCCCATTGCCGTGTTGAAATAGACAGACGCAGGTTGTGGCTACCTGCTGTTGAAATTTTCAAGCCGCCCATAAGGCCTTCAACCGGGCTTAACGACTGCCATTTTACTGGCAACCGGGACCAACGGCTTAACGTGCCTTCCGAAGCACGGAAACGCTCGCAAATATAAATGCCACAAAGTGGTCACCTATCCGAGGACCAGCCATAGTGAAAGTTGCGTAACTCAGTGATCGTTTACAGAACACAGAGACCGCGAGGCCACGAGCGCTTAGAAGTAACAAACATTTATAAAAAAAAAAAGATGATAAATTGTTTGTCAATACTCTCTTTATTTTTCTCTCTTATGTGGCGCGTTAACGAAGTTGCGCGGGTCAGCTAGTTCTACTAATATTATAAACGCGAAAGTTTGTTACTCTTTCACGCAAAATCTACTGAATGGATTTTGATAAATCTTTCCAATAATATAGCTTACACATCGAATAACACATAGGCTACATTTTAAATCCAACGCGCATTATGTTAAATACATTAGCTAAAAGTTGCCTAATAATACTAGGGCACTAAATCACCGTATTTAGCTAGGGCAGCTGGGGTCCTAATTTAAGTGAGTTTGACTGCTTACGGACTTGAATCACTTAACTGAATATGTAGTATTTGGCACAGTAATGGGTGGAACCTTGGGTATAATTAGAAGCGATAGAAGTCAAGGTCTAATCTATATTAACACGAACTAAGCTGAAGGCAAATACCAGTAAAATAAAATTAATAGGCAAAACTATGTGACACTTTAATGGGACCAAATGGCAACCATTTTGCATCAAACTAAAGAAGAATCACGTAAATCGGATCATAAATCTCAGCGTAATCGACGTACATACATTAATAAAAACCAATCAAACACATAACCTCCTCGTTTTTGAAAGTCGGTTAAAAATTTAATTATTCTTTACCGTGGTGTGTAGAGTCAAGATCTGTTCATCTGGGGTATAGCGTAAGTTCATAGACCTCATTTAGACTTGACTATTATATTCACATTTCCTTGCTTGTAATGTCTTACTGCGGTAAAATGTTGCCTCAAGAATTTCAATACTTGCATGTATGGGTCGTCGACTTCTATTCTACGTTGGCGGTTGACCGAGACTTTTAAGTGGATTTTATGTATACCTTGGATCAGCCCCACCTATCTTACATACATACATACATATTGTCACGCCTTTATCCCCGAAGGGGCAGGCAGAGACATACTATACGCCCACATTTAACCGTATGCACTTTTGTCCCACGTAACAGGTGGTGAGCACATTGCCGTGTTGAAATGGACAGGCGCAGGTTGTGGCGACCTGCTGATGAAATTTTTCAAGCCGCCCATTGGGCCTTCAACTGGGCTTAACGACTGCCATGTTACTGGTAACCGGGACCATCGGCTTTACGTGCCTTCCGAAGCACGGAAACGCTCGCAAATGTAAATGCCACAAAGTGGTCACACATCCGAGGACCAGCCATAGTGAAAGTTGCTGAACGCAGTAATCGTTTACAGAACACTGAGTCCACGGGGCCATGAGCGCATCTCACCCATCTCTATAATATTATTTATTGCACACGCAACGCACGTCTCAAACTGCTGAGTACATTTATAGGCACAATCAGATTGTGAAAGTTTCTCTGTGCACATCTCCAAAATTAATAAGAAGAATCAGCTACTATGAAGCTAGGATCATGGTTACCTTGGGACTTATCAGGCATCAAAAGTGTATAAATTAGTACCATAGTTTTGTCATACTATAAGGGTATGTTCTTCTATTAGATCTTCAGAATAATATTAGTAATCATGTTATCCATTGCCGGACACGTAGTGTCGTGGTAACCCCTTGCCAGACAGCATTAAATACTTTCTTTATACTTCAACTTCCTATAGATGGTACTTATCGATTAAAATACAAGCTATGATTAGGTTTGTAAAAATGAAATTAGAGAGATTAAAACAATATTATTCTGAATGTACGTTGATGTACTACTACTACGGTGGGTCAAAAACAAATCTTATGACGTACAAGCGCATTGTATGCATCTGGTTACTCCGTTTGCCAAAAGGTGGTCCTAGTTCTAAACAGTAGGTCATTGATAAGAAGCTGGGCGCACTTACCGACATCTCTGTCTCTTTATAACACTTATTCTTCCTACATTGTTTTCTAAATATACCAAAAATGCAAAAAAAAGTGTGATTATATGTAAGTATGTAATAATAAAATACGATTCAGTCGCTAAAACTTGAACGTCTTCAAGTACAAATACGTATTTGCATAGATATAACGGAATTACAGTTGCGAAAGAGAAAAGTAAAAGGAATGCATTTAAACTATAAAAATACATTTTTTTTTCACATTATCATCAATGCTGTTCTAAGTTTAGACTGAAGCCATTACTTTTCGAGTCCTGGCCCTGGGACAGCTTTCATGCTAATGTGATGCCACTTTTTCATGCCATTGTGATTCTTTTGGAAAAAGGCCAGTTCAAGAGTACCCTTAACCGGCGAGCGTGTATGAAAACACTTATGAAAGTAGAAGAAGCGAAAGTTGTATGTCAGGATCGTACCAAGTGGAAAGACATAGTCTCTGCATACCCCGATGGCAAACAGGCGTGATAATATGTATGTATGTAATTCTACTTCACGCTAATGTAAAAGACTGTTTTCAACGCTAATATATCCGAATTAGAAGAGTTCAAAAGATACAATACTGGTGTAGAAACAAAAGCAAAACCCTCGGCTCCGGGCTGGGTGCCACATGTGCTGACGTCATCCAATGGCCGCCAGTCAGCTGGTGCAAGCTTTGATGTGCCGAGTGAATGCAGTTCGTATGGGAGATTATAAGATGAGACCATTGCGTGATGTGGATCGTTGCTTATGTTTATGATCGTATTGCACTCAATAAGATAACGTAAGGTTAATTTAATGTCTTTTTGTGACTGTGTGCAAGTTTATTTTTAGTACGATAATTGTTAAATAACATTACGAATTTGACAAGTTAATGTAACTTATGATTGGAAGTAAAGATTGCTGTGTTTTCACAGCATACAAGAAATAAACCATAAAGATAATTTTGAGGATTTTAGGCACAAAGGTATCTTGAACCCTAAGAGACAAACAGACTACTTATTATGTATAGGTACACAAGGAACTTAGCTTACTTAACACACCAGCCTCAGTTTGAAATTAATTGAAAAAACAATTTTGAATTTTTTTTGGATATGATAATTTTTATTTACATTTTTCATATTTATTTGTTAAAAAGAGATTAGAAATATACTTGAGACGTCCCGACTACAAAGAAAAAAGGTGTTTTTAAGTCAAGCTGAAGGCCTACCCGTTAGGCCTTCAGCTTGACTTAAAAATTTTTCAACAGCAGGTAGCTTAGTCTGATAGTTTCAAGACTGCAAAAGACTCACACACTTACATTGTACAAAATAATTCTGATGAAATACGGGCCTTTGCCTACCCCTTAGAGGAAACGACTATTTGTATAATGTACAAATCCTCAACATCACGTTCACAGAAAAATAGAAAAGTTAACAGGGAGATTGAGTAAAAAAATAAGGATTATTATGGCTTGGCATGACCTATATTATTACTTCCTTGGCCTGATTATGTTTCTAGTAAACAATTCTATATTGCGGACCCCTTCCGCGAAGAAATAGGGGAAATTGTATATAACACGCAGTATATTGACATTTGGTTAGCATATAGGTAAGACAGAAATGTCGTTGGTCGCAGTAACCTAATTTTTTATGGTATTACTTTAATCTGGTGCTCCGATTGACATTCAAACACGCCGCAGTAGGATTTTTCTTTCATAAAAAAAATGTGTTATAGATTAAAATGACATCGCCAGTGACCTGAAACCGTGAGCTATATAGTGTGACATGTTTTTAAAGTAAGGTAATATATAAGCTTGTGTTATGGGATCTAGACTATATACATACTTATAATGATATATTATATCATTATAAGTATGTATATCAGTAGTCTAGATCCCATAACACAAGCTTATATATTACCTTACTTTAAAAAAAGCGCTCGTGGCCCCGCGGTCTCAGTGTTCGGTAAACGATCACTGAGGTACGCAACTTTCACTATGGCTGGTCGTCGGATGGGTGACCACTTTGTGGCATTTACATTTGCGAGCGTTTCCGTGCTTCGGAAGGCACGTTAAGCCGTTGGTCCCGGTTGCCAGTCGTTAAGCCTGGTTGAAGGCCTTATAGGCGGCTTAATACATTTCAACAGCAGGTAGCCACAACCTGCGTCTGTCTATTTAAACACGGCAATGGGCTCACCACCTATTACGTGGGACAGAAATCCACACGGTGAAAAGTGGGCATATAATATGCCTCTGCCACCCCTTCGGGGATAAGGCGTGATGGATATATATACATACTTATATATTTCTAAATACATACATATTATACATAGGCAAACATTGTGGATCACACAAATATTTATTCCGATCCGGGAATCGAACCCTGGACCTGAGTCGCGGCAGTCGCATACACTACCATTGTGCCACCGAGACAGTCGTAGATCTATGGTAAAGATCAGATGGCCTCTATTAATGTTATGCTTATAAAAATGTCTACTTTTATTGCTTCAAAAAAATACCTTTTAACTATTTTTACGCTGTATTCCTGAGGAGGTGGTCAGAGAGGACAGATCCATGCATACTTATTTCGCTTCCTGCAGATTCATTAATCGTTAGGCTATCTGAGTACTTTAGTCCTTCCCGTTTTTGAGCAATCTGCTCACGTGGTCTTTATATAAAACTCAATCTACCCTGACTCCTACGCTCTAGTTTGGCACAATAGATATTCTTCGTCAATAGCTCCTCATTCATTCGTTGGACGTGTCAAACAAATATCTTTTAACATTATTTTATCTTAAAGGATAATAGAACCTTTTTTGTTACTCGTACTTTACATTATTTTAGAGACTATTTATGCAAAAAACATTTAGGTATAGCCAATCAATCATGAATGCCCATAGCTATGAATCATCATCAGAATATTAATCTAAATAACAATAATATGATACATAGTAAAAAGTGGTCTTTGAAAAAAAAAATGCGTGGCAGAGATGCGTTTTTGTTAACACTCTGTAGGTCATTGACCTGTAATACTCAGAGGCATGTTGTGTGGGCGCTATCTGAGATATCGTAGACGTATGACGTCATCGCCACTAAAGTTTAAGATCATATGGAATTACTGGTATTCATGCTTCATTGATAGGCGATTGATAAAAAAAAAAGCTGAAACGCTCGTGGCCCCGCTAACTTATTGTTCTGTAAACGATCATTGCGTTAAGCTTGTTTTGCTACGGCTGGACATCAGATGGTGACGGCTTAGTGGCATTTTAATTTAAGAGCGATTTCGTGCTTCAAAAGGCACGTTAAGCTGTTTTGTCCCGATTGCCATTAATATGGCAGTCTTAAAGCCAAGTTAAAGGCCTTTTGAGCGCCTTGCAAAATATCAATGACAGGTCGTCACAGCCTGTGCCTTGCCAGTCCCACACGGCTCACCGTCACTACATTTCACATATACGGTGAAATGTAGGCGTATAGTATGCCTCCGCCACCCCTTTGGGGATAAGGCGTTTCAGATAAACAAACAATAACGAAATAAATAAAAAATACTTTCAAGAATAGTTAGTATTCTGCTAGAGTGCCTGCAATTGGATAGAGCACGGGGTAAAAGGGAGAACAGAAGATGCATCGATGTAAAAGACCATCCTTCATTATAAATAAATCTCTCGCAATACCGTCATGATAAAAAGTTGACATTGCCTACAAAATAGAAAAACAATGAGCGAAAGTGTACCATACAAGATTAATATACGATCTCAAGTATAATTAAAACGACATCACAAAATGACTTGTAAACATTATTTGTTTTTTATTGTCATTGTAATTTAAAATGAATTACAAGAATATCTTTGTAAATAACAGTTTTGTGTAGAATCCATCCAAAAATAACTATTAAAATAAAAAATAAAATATCCATCACGCCTTATCCCCGAAGGGGTGGCAGAGGCATATTATATGCCCACTTTTCACCGTGTGGATTCCTGTCCCACGTAACAGGTGGTGAGCCCATTGCCGTGTTGAAATAGACAGACGCAGGTTGTGGCTACCTGCTGTTGAAATTTTCAAGCCGCCCATAAGGCCTTCAACATGGCTTAACGACTGCCACTTTACTGGCAACCGGGACCAACGGCTTAACGTGCCTTCCAAAGCACGGAAACGCTCGCAAATGTAAATGCCACAAAGTGGTCACCCATCCGAGGACCAGCCATAGTGAAAGTTGCGTAACTCAGTGATCGTTTACAGAACACTGAGACCGCGAGGCCACGAGCGCTAATTATTATATAAAAAAAAATTAAAAATAACTATTAATTTTTTAATTATTATTAAACTATTCTTTTGAGGTGTTCGTTTTACGTAAGTTTTTTATCTATGTCATTGTAAATAATTGAACCGCATGTATGAAGCGAAATTTAACGAATAGAAGCTGTCATGCCTTGTGTTAATACACAAGGCATGACAGCTTATTTACGCCCTGAGACATTCCTCCGTGTAGCAGTCTCGAGGATTCTTTGAGGGATTAACCAAATTTTGCATCAGAGAACCAGAATGTTTGACACAGTTAGCAGAGTAAGCATGGTAATGTGGCAACGGGCTGGCCACATCTGTAAAAGAACCGGTGGCCGATGCAGCAGGTCTGTAGAGGAAACGAACGTAAGGGAGGCGACATCCGCCAGCGAAATTGATACAAAAGGTGGCAGGAAGGGACTGGATGCTGAAGAAAATAGGCTTTAATCTCACTTCAAAATTGAAATTTGTTTCGGCTACCCTTTGAATTAGAAACTTATACAGTCACCAATTTTTATCGTATGTCTGACTTTGGCTGAATGGTCGAGTTGATTTGACCCAAAAGTACCACACATAAAATTTTTAGGAAGACTTTGATGACGCACAGAATATTAATTAAATAATAATATGCATTATTTGATGTTAAACAATAATGTATGTTAATAATAATGTAATCATACTAATATTATAAACGCGAAAGTTTGTAAGAATGGATGTTTGTTACTCTTTCACACAAAATCTACTGAATGGATTTTGATGAAACTTTATAATAATATTCCTTTCACATCAGAATAACACATAGGCTACTTTTTATCCCGGGAACAAGTTCCTGTGGGAAACGGGAACGTGAAAACTTCACCACGAGTGCGGAGCCGCGGGCGTCAACTAGTAATAACTACAATTTTGCATGCAGATGAATTTGTGGAACATGCTGATCATTTATCTAATACATTTGGTATATCATATATTTTATTACATAGTAATACATTAGTAAAACATCAGGTTTCATACAATAAATGATTTATTGTTTATAATAATAACATAGAGTTCATCTCATTCTAGAGTCGTAAGATGATCAAGGGGGTTATGCGTATTTTGTACCATTCGCACTTCGTCCTGCGTTCGCAATTGGCACTTAGTTCCATTGGAATCGATAGCGTAGCGAAGTAACATGATTTGGATTTATAAACATTCGCGGTTTGTGCTCATATTTTATACTCTACTCGGCACTTCACGCGAAACAATTTCGTGGTCGCAGCTGGACTGGACCACGGGCGCTGCAACGCGCTCGAAACGTTGGTGTATGTAAGCACGAAATTGTTTCGCTTGAAGTCCCGAGTAGTATATAAAATATGATTTGGATTGACAAACTTTGATCGCAAATGCAAATGCCTTTAAAAACAGGGTCTAAAAATCAAAACCAGAGGTGGTTTACAAGTATTCCGGAATTACTATTATACTATTGACTGCCTCTGTGGCGCGGTGGGAGTGCATCCGACTGCTACGCAAGAGGTCGTGGGTTCGATTCCCACCCAGGATAAAACTTTGTGTGATGAGCACGATGGTTTGTTCTGTGTCTGGGTGTTATTTATTTAGAAATATATAAGTATGTTTATCAGTTATCTAGATCCCATAAAGTATGTTTATCAGTTATCTAGATCCCATAACAAAAGCTAATATAGCTTATTTTGGGCTAGATGGCGCTGTGTGAAATGTGTCCCAAGACATATAAAAAAAAAAGAATTACACTCTAAAACACGTTTAAAGTTTAAGATCGTGTTTAAAAAACTATAAGTAAGTGCTACTTGAGAATATTAGGCTTCTTTATTTATACAAAAAATACTGCCTGTCTAAGACTAGTTTAAACCAGATTAGGAGACTGCCTAAAAACAGTACACAAAATTTTATTCACTCGAGTTAACACTTCCTTATACTTAATTTTAACCAAAATATTGCGGTCAGCCATTGGAACGGCGCAGTTTAAAGAAATATTATACGGTATAATTTAAGTAATAATGTTACGGTTTTTGAACGAACACAAACTAAGTATTGTAATACTCGATCTGTAATAAAAATAATATTACGACATCGCAAAGAGGTTATGTTGTAAGTGTTGTATCACTTTTTTTCTTCAAATCGATTCATTCGAGTCGTGTTCACAAACAGTCATATTTAGTTAACAATGATGTATGCAGTAAACATAAAAAGTAGTATTAAAAGCCTGCAGTTACACGGTCTATAATCATTGCTAATGACCAACTATTATAATTATGATGGATACAGTGTTTTTAAGCATTTATAAGGTACTTAAACCTCGTATTACTTTTCACAAAAAATACTACACTGTAGCTGCAGTGTCTCGTATAAAACTTGTAACATATTCACTAGTAAAACAAACAAAATGGTAGGTTTATTAAAATAGTTTGGACTATCAATTGATTTTACTTCAGTTTATAGTAGAATTTTGAGTATAGCTTCCCTCGAAAAAACTACCATAAAAATTCTACTGTTTAAAATGTAAGTTGGTATCTCCAGCAAATTTGGCTGTGCATTGATGAACCGGTCGATCAGGATAAGTGGTTTTATATGTAAGTATAAGTAGATTTTGTCTAATCTTATCTATTAGATCTAAATTCTATTTATTCAATAAATATTCAAATTAATAAACGGCATTGAATGAAACGCATCCGATAAAAAAGATATTTGATAACTCAAAGATATTTGATAACTCCCATCGTAAAATCCAGGAGTTTACAGTCTCGGATCCGGTGAAATTGAGCTAGTGTTTAATATGAGACAAGTTGTGTGTACCTGCGTATCCATAAACTAGCTACAAACTTGAGTGTTAGAATTATATGTTAGGCAGCATGGTAGTAACATTATCATCTAAACTGAGTCAAATGATTGTACTTTGCCGAGGAAAAGCAACTTCGGGAACGAACTGGGGGCCGAGTTTACTATTGACAAGCCGTAGAATAGAACCAAAATCGCAGTTTTAGCTTTCGAAATGTTAGTTGACTATCAAAAAAGCTACTGACTAGCGGCTACTGGCGCGGTATATGTTAGTAAATTTCTATCGGCCGATCGCAAGAAGTCTATTTGAGTACCATTGTAATAGTAGACTACGAAAAACTGTCAAAATTGTACCGACGGTGGCTTTCTATTGAGCGACGATTTCTATTCTTTTCTGACGCGATTTAATTTGTAGACTTGGCCCCCAGTTCACAAGTAAAGTTGAACAAGTAACATCAGAAGTAGTTTATTGATGACTTCTTGGCATCTGGGGTTAATTTTCGTGCTTTTAACTGCCATACATATTACTGAACTCAAACATAGCTCACATAGAACACGCAATAGACTATTACCGTGGTGCTTTTATTTTTCTTTAGGATGTACACCTAGTTGCTTCGATCTATAGCTATGCTGCCGCTAAGGCACTGCAGAGTGGGATTCTTTTATTCCTTTAGTGTGATCACCTAACCCACAGTAACAAATAATCACATGACCATTTTTTGTTTGTTTGTGGGTATCAGAATTACTCGCGGTTTCTACTGCGTCTTGAATGTGCGCCGCGCCGGCCGTGGGAATTTAGTGGGAGTAAACTGGCTCTACATAATCACGAGGCATTCTTGATATTGTTATGAATACTTAAACAGATGATAGGAAGAATAGGTGTAGCTATTATGTGAATGAATGTCAGCATCAATTGTCTATGACGTTTGTACTATATACCTAATCATTATTATACTTTCGTAAAGATAACAATGTTATTTTTCAAACAATGGTTTTGTTTCTTTGGCATTATGAGTACCCTAGTATTATCTTTGTGAGTCAAACGTTTACTGGGTGAATTATGATATAAGTAGAACAGCGTATGAATGTCTGTCTGCTAAAAGCTGGTGGTACATCTGTCGACCAACAGATGTACTGCTGATGTTTGTTCTGAAAAAAAAATAAAGAGAGACACGGAGTTCGGAACGTCAGAAGCGAACAGTAAAAAATTGTATTAAGCGGACTAAAACAAAATAAAAAAAAAGAATATCAACACGTTTTATGCGAATTCACAGCAGATTCGATAGTAGAAAGAATCTAAATCGAGACCAAAAAACAACAACAAAGTGTGGATGCATCAAAATACAGTTTTACTACCACTGCATTAAAACTAATATTATAGTATTAAATTTTATAAATGTTTGCAATACAGAGAAAATATTAAAAAGTGTATAAATTTAAACTATTATTTTTGTTATATTATAATAATAATATATTATAACAATACTTATTATTGATTAAAATTTGTAAGTAACTAATATTTGGATTTAAAACTATTTAAAATAAATAAATTAATACTGCAGAAATATTAATTACCAACATTACTATTTTTGTTCTGTTAAGATGATCGAGGGTTGACAATATAATTAAAATATACATTTAAAACACTGGATAAGTGGGAGATCGAACACACATCGAGGATTCCACATAAACTTAAAAATGTAAATCGTATCACACACAGTCAGAGCAATTTACCTACATCACTCGCGTGGAAATTATATGGTTATTTACATTTTCCAAAAAAAAATTAACCACCACCTCTTACACAAATTGGAGATTCGATTGTAGATTTTCAAAGGAAGTTGTCGTCAGTAATCTTTATCTAGGGCCAGATGCTATATTAATTCCTACCATCAACCATCGCATGTCATACATAATTATTCGCATACTGTCGTCTGATTCACCAAGTTACAACAATTATCATCGACCTTGCTCATAATTTACAAGTAATAAGGCACAGTTTTTGCCCTCAATTCGGAACGACTGCGGTACGACTCGTGTTATAACTTTTTTTGCAAAGGAATGATACAGCTGTTGTCGATTTTATTCACAGGTGTGTTTTGATGGTAAACTTTTATATAGAGTTGTTGTAACCGGTTTAGGGTTGAGGTTTGAAAGTTGTTTAATGTTGTCAAAATGCTGAGCGTATGAGGGCGGTGTCATTAAATGAGTAGATTTTTAGTTAGGTTGCCCAGTGCGTTATAGTGAATATGATAAAATCGTTTTGGGTAGGAATATCTAATTTACAAGTAACTTCTTTAATAAAAAGTAGTAATATTCATTACTTTTAGAAGTTCTGCCGATACGTTGCGTTGCGTCTGCTACGTTGTGTGTTAAATAAGAGTCAAAATATTTAAAAAAAGAAAAAAATAGTACATAAGTGGTTTAGTGTTTTAAACGACTTGTACCTACTCTATACATTTTATGGGTTAATAACTTTTGCGCACCTCTCGACTATTTTGCAATAACGAGTAGACTCTAGCAATATAGCCGAGACGTCGAGAGGTGAGCAAAAGTTATAGTTATACGCGAAAACGACCCGAAAACCATAAAATTCGATGTACTTTAGTTTTTAGAAAACTAAATTAGACAAAAACATTTCATGCCAAGTCTAAAGCTCAAATCGGTGCAAGGAGTTCAGATTTATAAACAACAACAACTCCATCACGAGCAAGAAGGTCGGCTACCGAGCAAAAACCTGATCAATTAAAAGAGTCAGTTAATTAGTCACACCATATAAAATCAGTGACGTCACGACACAGTTGGCCACACGCCATCATTGTCAGGTACTGGTATCACTTACCTTGTAACTAGATACATGGTGTTGCGTTCCCTGCTTGATAGATATTAGGTATTGTATCGTGTCTTGGAGAAAGCGGATACTTGGATGTTATTCGAGGAAGTCTGGGAGCTGGAAGCGAAGTTGGTTGTAAATCATGTGTGGTCTCTGTATGAGTTTTTAATTCAGCGATGTTTATATTAGATGTTTTGTATTTGTTTTTCATCTGTTGGACTCTGCCCACCCAAACTATTTACCAGAGGTGGCGGTGGTGAGGCTCGTGAGCGGATATATACCTACATGAAAACTAGCCGAGTACATATAGGACCATGCAGAATCTAGAGTTCCGTAGCGACTAATGAGTACAAAATTTTTACTTCACAATGCTTAGATTCAGTTGATTGGTTATTGCTCGTGAATTAGTATCAGTGAGGCCTTTCGTTTCCCGCGTCCAGAATCCGCCAATTAGTTGAAAGGGTACAATAAAATATGTCAAAAATTCACAATCGGATAAATTGCATATGTGACCTCGTTACTTCCATGTCATGTGTCTCTGTAATTCACAGTGATGCAATAATGCAGTAAACGGAAACCCAACGGATAATCATAATTGAATACATTCCTAATATGCGAACTCCAAGCAACTGGTCCTTTGATTCGGTTTTCGAAAAAAACTACATTTACTCTATACAAATTTGCAACTCTTATTTAACTAACACATCAGAATTTCCAAAAATCCTATCCAAATGCTTGGTTTGGAAATAAAAGGAACCTATTGTCCAAATTTCATCACTCTGGGTTCACAATTTTCGTCGCTACATAGAACCCTCGGTTTTCCCAATTTTTCACAGTATGAGGTATTAGGAGGCTTTTGCAGGGTCAGCGGCGCGAATGTAGCACCTTTGTTGCAACCGTCCATAGGGACTAGGCAGATTCACAAGCGTCTTTCAGGCGAAAATTTGCGCTATTACAGAATGTGCGCAAATTATAAGCCGCCAAACAGACATAAGAAAGGCGACTATTTATAGCGATCGTCAAGCGGCACTGAAAGCCCTAAATAAAACAGAGACAATGTCGGCGACAGTCAAGGAATGCAAGGATGTGCTCGACAAGCTGGCGGAGAGAATCGTAGTAGACATTGCCTGGGTCACCGGACACGAGGGAGTCCAGGGCAATGAACAAGCAGACAAACTAGCCCGCGAAGTGGCTGACGAATGTGTGATCGCCGTGGCTTCCTAGAAGTATAACGGTAGAAACCAACCTAAGATGGAGATCCTCAATAGGCATGAGACAGTCTAAGATCTTCATCAAAGGAATGGATGTGAAAAGGACAAGACGCCTGGTTAAATTAACTAGAGAAAATATGAGGATTGTCATAGAGATAATTACAGGACACTGTCGCCTCAACAGGCACCTAAAAGTAATGGACGACCCAATATGCCCAGAATGCATGGAAGAAGAGGAAACCAGCTTCCACCTACTTGCTGAGTGCCTAATGTATTCGTTGACAAGATGGGAAATATTGGGTACAGACAGACTCGAAAAAGAAGATTTAGAGTATCTGAAGGTGGATCAGATAGTGAGATTCTGTAAAGAAACAAGAAGATTCGACGGGGCGCCGTGAGGACTGTTGGGATACCCAATCCAAACCTCAGAGGTGGAGATCTGAGGAATTGAACGAAGTAGGCGGCAAACCAAGCGGTCGGATAGTTCGCCCGGCGGTGCCAGCGTCCCCAACAAGAAAATAAATAAATAAACGTCCATAGGTTACGTACGGCTGGCACTCTCGATCGGGTAGGAATATCGTATGCTTGTGTATTAAAAATTTCAGTACCTCTCTGCGACCTTCCCTGGTTCGTTAATCCAAGAAATAAATAAGATATGTCGTAAATTGGCCAGTCGTAAAAAGGCCTACGTCCAGCATTGGACTGCCATAGGCCAATTAGATTGATTAGCGATCAAATAAGTCATCAAAAACACTTCCATGAAAACAAAATAGTCATTACATGCTGTTAACATTAACCTTCGACCTTTGTTTTATCAGCCTCTATGAAAGTTAGTGATAAGCTTTTGACCTTTTAAGGAAGATCACACATTCAATAACACTATTGAATGTGTACTAGATCAATTATTTTATGAAATTGACAATCATCATCATGATTATCTGAGAGTCTCATGACACCCGGGATCCACTTTCATACTTCTTCTCCACTTCGCACAGTCATCGACATCCCTAATGATGAGACTTTTGGCACTACAGCACTTCTTAGGTGTTCCCATCTTACTGGGACATTATAAGAGATTATCCAGACATTTGTTCCCCACGAAGCATGGTAAATGGTAGCCGCAAGACATGACCATACCAGCAAAGGCAACACTCTTGCTACTTATCTGCAATGTCACGGAAGTGAAGACTGCCACGGATGCGAGAGTTGCTCACGCGGTCCATCTGCGTGACTTCACACATCCACTGCAGTATTTTCATTTTCGTGAAACGCAGCTCCTACTTGTGTCGCTTCAATAGTGATCACGTTTCACGGCCATATAAAGGCCTAATGATGGTTTTATAGACCTGTACCTTCAACCTGACCAACATTTTTTGGTCACAAATGATACCGGTGAACTTCCACCACTTGGCCGTAGGCAGGTAATTTTATGTAATTGACGTTGACTATAATACATATTTTTATCCGTAAGTTGTGTTCTTCATCAGGGGAGCCCTAAGCCCGGGGGAGACGTCAACGGCTCAAACGATGATGATAAAGTAATTACTTTATCATCATCGTTTGAGGTATTGGAAATAAAATTACGTGGGGGGAATTTTATACCGCAACGTAATTCGTAATTATAATTATCAAACAATTATTATTATTAAAAAAACACGACATAACCATAAACGCGACAGGGAAAATATCAGACTATGAACTATTGAGGTAATGAGGTATTATTTTAATAATTCATAGGGAACAACATGCTCTCCCAGTATGGCAAAGCGATTCCCTATTGGGGGATTTTTGCTACTTTTCCTTGAATTACTAAGCGTCAACGCGATAGTACCAAATAGGAGCCAGAAGAAGAATTAGGTAAAAACTAGTATTATTCAATCTACTACTATTTGACCCTTCGACGATAACTTAGCGTAAAAATACATAACAACATAATATTAGCCGTATTATTTATGCGAGGCTGTTACACCATGCTCTGGCCAAAATCGATGTCGTTGAAATTGGCCGAAACCATCACTAACGAACTTTATAATCGGCAATAACTCATCCGATATTGAAAAAAGACATTCACAACGGCCTTTAAATCATAACATGCTTTGAAAGATTTATTAAAATGTTAATCTCAGACAGGTATGACGATAAAATTACGACGCGAACGTTTGTCGGATTGAAAATACAGATTTGTTCCGATAATTCGACGGGATAATATCGGATTGCTTTATTTTTTGATGTCATCATGTCGGATTGGCATATTTCTGATGTCCTCATGTCATACACCCACGTACCTGAGGAAAACATCGCTGTATCGTTTTTATTACTTACAATTCCGATTAGAATGCTCGTGAGTCAGCTGCAAAAAATCGATACGACGTTTACTCAATATTATCGATATCCATGATGATTTATGTACGCACTTATACTCGATTGATCTGAACCAAAAGAAACAAGTCAGTATAGTAGCCATTAGTAAATCGTCATAACGAATAGTTCAGTTGTATTACTAAAAAACGAGTATTTATTTTGCCCCACTTAAGTAGAACTTAGGACAGATATTTTCCTTCTCCCCATTGTATAAAGTGTATCTATAGCATGTAAATGTAGATTATCTACAAATACTTGCATCCATTATGTCCAAAAACTGGTCTTGCAATAGACCATTGGCAACGATAACTAGTTTCCATGAGGTGGGTCATGGGCAGTATGTTTGTCGCCACCTCAGTAATATAAAAAATACTGTCATACCAAGCGCTTCCTATTGGGCCGAAATTAAATTCTTTAAAGGTAAAGTTTGATAAGTACAAAATAAAAGTTATATTTCATAAATACATAATGGTCAGCGACTTGACAGTGGCTTTTATCGCAAAACTGGCAAATACATGATATACGCCCACATTCACCGTATCCATTTTTGTCCCATGTAACAGGTGGTGAGCCTGTTGCTGTGTTGAAATGGACAGGCGCAGGTTGGCAGGTAGGCGACCTGCTAATGAAATTATCAAGCCGTCCATAAGGCCTTCAACTGGTCTTAACGACTGCTATTTTATTGGCAACCGGGACCAACGGCTTAAATTGCCTTCCGAAGCACAGAAACGCTCGCAAATGTAAATGCTACAAAGTGGTCACCCATCCACAGAGTGGTTTACAGAACACTGAGAATAATATATAAATAAGATACTAAGAATTCTGCATCGCGCTATTAGATGTTTACATTCAACAACCATTATACCGCGGCTCATCGATTTCCTCCACAATTCAAATAACTCATTCTATTTTTGAGAAATATGGCATATTATAAAGTGTATTGTAGGCAACATACGTACATAATAATGTACAACAAAAATAAATGAGACGTATCACATTACGTAATTAAAATTATTATTTCAAAAAATTTGTGACGTCATTTAAACCGCAATAGTATAAAATACACCATTATAGTCAACAAAAACAGGAAACTCATTCATGTTTTTCATTAGTTCTAAATGAAAATTTACAACACCATGGTGTATAAAGCGGAAAAGCGGTTTTGTCTACCCACCTAAATACTTTCCATCTATACTAATATTATAAAGAGGAAAGATTTGTAAGTTTGTTTGTAATGAATAGGCTCAGAATATACTGGACCGATTTTTTTAAAATTATTTCATCATTAGAAAGCTACACTCATCACACTACATGGGTAGTATACTATTGGATTTTTAAAATCTCGTATATAAATATAAAAACTTCACCACGCGGACGAAGCTGTGGGCATCAGCTAGTAGTGTATAATTTCAAACTAATAATTCTCAAAGAACCTATAATCGTTTAATAGAACGAACAAGGCGTGGCACGAGGAACCCCATGCTCAGTAGAATGTGGAATGCGCGGGCGCATGAGTCGCTCCAGTGATTAATAGAGAACCAGTATGACAAGCGGTGGGATACTCAACCAGTACTGTTTTAGAACGACCGTGTACTTGTGTGTGACGTAATGTAGATAAAACACAGTCCCCAGTTCAAATACGAAGATAAAAATTGATAAAATAAATATAAATAAATATCCATCACGCCTTATCCCCGAAGGGGTGGCAGAGGCATATTATATGCCCACTTTTCACCGTGTGGATTCCTGTCCCACGTAATAGGTGGTGAGCCCATTGCCGTGTTGAAATGGACAGACGCAGGATGTAACTACCTGCTGTTGAAAATTTTCAAGCCGCCCATAAGGCATTCAACCAGGCTTAACGACTGCCATTTTACTGGCAACCGGGACCAACGGCTTAACGTGCCTTCCGAAGCACGGAAACGCTCGCAAATGTAAATGCCACAAAGTGGTCACCCATCCGAGGACCAGCCATAGTGAAAGTTGCGTAACTCAGTGATCGTTTACAGAACACTGAGACCGCGGGGCCACGAGCGCTTCAGAATAAAAAACAATGTTTTTTTTTTCGTTTACGGTGGAATATTGTTTACTCGTTGCTGGTCTTGTTGGTTCGGGAATACAGGAGTCAGTCAGATCAGTCTACATATGTCGGAAATCAGCCTTTTAGGCACGTTAGGACCCTTAAGGCTATAATGGGTATATACAGTCGGTTCATTAGGTCTTCTTCTCAACATCCATTCCCTGATCGTCCACTTCCCTGAATGTCCAATTCAGCACTAACTCGCGATGTGCGCTGAATCTTGCAAAAATTTAGCGCATAGAAATAGCTAATTGCCTTACAATTTCATCAAATTTGACCAAATTTTAAATCTTTCTCACCTACGAATGCCCTAATAACCCTACTACAACGTACTAACTAAAAACCCGCGTAATACTGTTGGTTTATTTGACCGGTTGATCAATTTCATTAGAGGTATCACTGACCCTATTTCAACTATGAAGCAGTTGACTCACAGGTCTGGTGATAATGACTCACTCGTCATTTACTTATTAAAAACCAACCGCGACGACCTTGTCTTAATGGCATGTTCCTGTTTTTGTATTGGTCAATGTCTTTGTTTGGTTTGGGCGTAGTTCTGTAACTATTGACCGTATTACGGTCAAAGACGAATTGATTGACCTGCAGTTTGGTAAATTTATGCCGTAGTGCGTTATACATATTATACTTTTTCGAGGAGGAGGAGGATAGAGTTTAAAAGCCCATTCTAAGCCCAAGCCTTATCATAGTATGGTTAAAAATATCTTCACGCTGTATCCCAGACGGGGTAGTCAGAGAGGAAAGATCGTAAGGCTTCGCGATCCATGCATACTTCTTTCGCTTCTTCAAGATTCATCAATCGCTTCATACACGCACGTCTGGGTATCCAAGTACTTTATAAAATATTATATTTTAAAATATCCAGTATCTATCACAGGCGACTGATATTCTAAAATCATCGCCATTAAACAGCGTGTGACAGTGAAAATAATTATTGTGCTGACTTTTGGAGTAGAATAAATGGGCGGGCAACCTCTGTTTTCTTCTTTTCAATAGGCTAATGCAGCTAGGTGGTTAGTTTGCGACACATTATAAAACAATTTTTCGGAAATCTTTGTATGTGTGAAGTTAGCCCCCCAATGTTCAGATAAAAAAAAATGAGTACTAGTCCCCGCCCCCACAGAGTTCCGAAGTTCTTTATACTTTTTGGAGATATCTGGAAATATAAATAATTATGAAAATTTCAATTTCTGCTAAGAGTTCTAGTCGCCCCCCAAAGAGTTCTATACATTATCCTAATAACACTTTACGATCCGATTAATACTTTACTGTGCACAAGTCCGCAAAAAATTCAAATTTGGAAGTTGGCCCCTCATCATTTTTGAAACTGTTTTTGAGCTGTGTAAACAATAGAACTATCTCCAAAAAGTATAGAGAACTTCGGAACTCTGTGGGGGGCTAGTACTCATTTTTTTTTATCTGAACATTGGGGGGCTAACTTCACAAGCGTGAAATCTTTGAGGTACAGGATCCATCAATTATCTTGCAGTTTCAGCATACTAAAGCGAGTTCGGTTGGTAATGTTATAATAATTATTCTAGAATCCCCTAAACTCACCAATACGTAGGCCGCGGACATGTTTGACTGTCTGCTTTTGATATGACTTTATTTGGTATCCATCGAAGTGACTTATATCTAACCTCTCTACGGGCAAGGGCTCTCGAAATCTTTGAAATACCTTTACACCATATTCTAGATATATGTTGTGGCATTTGTAATGGCGAGCTTAAATGGAATAACTAAAAATAAGTTCTGATGTCAGTATTGTAACGACCTTCAGCGTAATCAATGCGCATTATTATAAACACGCTATTGTATGAACTTGTATTACAATATAGTAAATATCGACTAAGAACCATTAAAATTACACAAAACCGCGTTATGCCAGATTTTCCTTTTATATTCATTGCTTTTGAAACAGATCCAGAAATAAATAAATAATAGAAGGTATGTAATTAATAGGAGAACATAGTTACATTCGATGGAAGCGCTTTAGGTACTTGAAATTTTAAGTCCCAATACTGAACTGTTGAGAGTAACGAGTCGCTAGATTTTTTTTGCAATAGAAACAGTATTTTATTTGTTATGTTTTTAGGTATTTATTATTTGTTACCTATCTTAGTCTAAGAAATATTGACACCCATTGCTTCATATTTTAGACAGCTTTTGCCGCTCTACTTTGTCAGTATATCACAATCCAAAATATCCAGCAATGGATCTTATGCCTTCTAATTATTCTATATTTTTGTAGGAGTATACGTACATACACATATATATATAACTATGTATAAATTTGTGTATATCGTGTTTATGTATATCATATAGTATGCTGTACAATTTCTCATTTCCCTTAGCACCTACTTAATCTCATCTCTGCATCACCCTAAGGTTGACAGGTAGAAAATGCCTAAGGCATTAAGTCCGCCTTGTACTTTATGCTAAAGTTTTAAATAAATATATCCGAACTCGTAAGAACCGATGACGTCAATATACACATATATCCGAACTCGTAAGAGACTTTGCCGTCGAGCATATAGTAGTTAATAAAAACTCTTATGACAATAGAAGAAGTGAATACTTCAGGAGACGCTGTACTCGTAATCGGTCCATAGAATCATAGTAAGCGGAAACAGTCTGCGGCTACTCCTATGGGCAAGATATGTTAAGATACATACATCACATCACCAATCGCGTTTAGCTTCGAAACTGTTACATAACCAGTATCAGCAAAGAATATTAAGCTGCACTAGTAGATATCAATGGTTACAATTTCGCGTGAACCAGTAACCATTGTGTTCATATAACAAAGTTATATCGAAGCCACATACTTTAGGACAATGTACCCACAGTTCTACCTTGATAATACAAAAATAGCTTGTAATGAATCGGGGCCCTGTGCCTGATAACCTAACTAAAACTTATCTTTAACGGAACGCGTTTAATCTACTTACTTTTTATACATTAGGATAGCCTTTCTGTGGTGTAGGGTACACACTTCTTGGGTAGGTATTACATACATACATATGGTCACGCCTTTATACCCGAAGAGGTAGGCTGAGGCATACTATACGCCCATATTTCACCGTATGCATTTTTGAGTCCATTGCTTTGTTGTTACATTTTAGGTGTTATTCTTATTTTTTGCACATTAGTACTATTAATTCTATTACAATCCCACAAGAACTTATTAGGTTTTGTTATAAGGAAATATCTTTGCGGAAAGCAGCAGTTGATGCGGTACCTAGAAGAACAGGAGTGCAGAATTTGATAACAGTGCTATTAAAATGAAAATGAGTTATTTGTAAGTACCTATTTAGCTTGTCAAAAAGACGACGGCTTGTCGAAAATTATAGCGACATCTTAAGCAAAATGCAAAGAGAACTATGCAATTGCAACTTTTTACGCAGTCCTTCAAATGGGACACATCAGAGGTTTTCAATACTTGTGACCTGGTATTTCTTTCATAGCATAAACAATTGCCCAAATCTTGCACTGTAGGTTTTGGGTGAGTATATAAGGCAATTATAAGTAGGCCAGTGGGTCAGGGTCAACATCGCAATATAATGCGCCGACCGCTTCATAAAATAATAATTATTATCTATATTCCTTATTTAAAAAGCTGGGTCACGCATAAAGCGTACGTCATGAAACTAAGCGATGATATCGTCTGGGTGGTCTGCTGCACACTCGCACTTAAAAGAGCCCAGGATTAGCACAAGGCAAAACAAACCGCCATATTACAAAGAAATGTCGCTCTAAACTTGAGTTTAGTTTTCGCTTTATAGAACTACGCTCAAGCATTTCTTTAGTTCATATGATGCGAAAGGTAAAGTGTGAAAATAATAGGGCCGGAGATGGAATTGTAAGACCCCACCCAGATCTTCGGGGTAAGAACAACCTCTCCTGGTAGCGGCATCGCCACTTTCATTCCATCCACTCCACTTTTATTTAGTTAGCATTCCTTATTTAAAGCGCTCGTGGCCCCGCGGTCTCAGTGTTCTGTAAACGATCACTGAGTTACGCAACTTTCACTATGGCTGGTACTCGGATGGGTGACCACTTTGTGGCATTTACATTTGCGAGCGTTTCCGTGCTTCGGAAGGCACGTTAAGCTGTTGGTCCCGGTTGCCAGTAAAATGGCAGTCGTTAAGCCTGGTTGAAGGCCTTATGGGCGGCTTAAAAATTTCAACAGCAGGTAGCCACAACCTGCGTCTGTCTATTTCAACACGGCAATGGGCTCACCACCTATTACGTGGGACAGGAATCCACGCGGTGAAAAGTGGGCATATAATATGCCTCTGCCACCCCTTCGGGGATAAGGCGTGATGGATATTTATTTATTTTAAAATTATTGTCAGGTGAAATGTATTTACAGTAACTTTATTACAATTTGAAATCTTAAACTGTTCACTTGAAGAATCAACCAAGATAGTATAATATTCCAGTCATATTATTTGGGCTCTCTTGAATATGATATCGTACAGGAAGGTATTACTTGACTTTCACGATTCTAGGTTCAAGGGTTAGGACGGAATGTTTGATCTTATTAAAGGGCCAGAGATAAGACACTATTTAGATTCAGTTGGAATTATTTTCAATGCATATGGAAATGATGTCCCAGATCCTTACAAGTAAATTTAAATAGGAAATAAGATAGTGCAGCAAATTGAAAGGACTTATCATCTTTGATTCTGGTAAGTCTTCATCATGGATTCTCGCTAGTTGTCATCTTAGCAGAGACAATTCAAATTATGTATTCTCTGTCTCACAACCAGATTGGCACGGATGTCCTTCTAAAGAATTCCATCTACTGAAGTGTCTTGTTATGAATAAAACTATAAAACAAAACAATGAAACATTCTATATTTATAAACATAACATTTAGATTATGCTAATCATATAATAACAGACTATAAACTAGAACATGTGTTTGAAAAATAAACAAGGAATTCATAGAAAAGACATGACAGATATGCAGCCGCTTGTCACTCTGCTCGCTAGAGACATGTCAGCCAGATAAGACAGGAAATGATACATTTATTGTAGGTTTGTGTTATCAACAGAATGCATGGAGGAACAATGTGATATTATATTTTGTAATAGGAAAGAGATAATGCAACTGTGTTAATAGGTAGCATTTTTATTTATTTTCTACAATGAGGTTTGTTGCATCTTTGTTTGTAGGTATTTTACAATATTCTTTATTCAAATTTCTATCTTTTGTTTGTTAATTTAACATAAAGAAGAAACTACTGTTTGTAAGTGCTCTTGCACAATAAATATCACCAATATTACATTACAACAACAATGTTTGATCATTATAGCCCAGGGGTGTACAGTTTAATTTGAGCCAAGAACTGGTGTGAGTGGCCAGTAGTCAACTTAAGTTTCGAACTATACAGGATTGCACCTGCTGGTGGATATGAAGTTAGCTCAGTCAGAATTACACAAAAAGTCGTCACAAATACAACTTCATTATAAACAGATAATAAAAATGAATTACTAAATATATTAGACTATTCATTAGATATCATAAATATGTAATAGACTGCACAGTTGACTTAATTATACAATAGATGATAGAATTTTTTATTGGTTAATTTCAATAAGTTTACCCAGGGATTTTACAAAGGGTCTGAAAACTTAGGAAAGACAGACATTAAAACAGACATCTTTCAAAGGGTGCAAGGGCCTCATCAAGATTTCTGGGGTCCAAGTGACTTTGCCTGCTAATGGTGCACCTGCTGACTAAGAGATGAGGCAATGATGTGGGTGCCCTTAAAGGGCTGAGAGGTCAGAAGGCAGTTGCTCTCAACAAGTCAGAAAACCAAAAGCCATTATATGAGTGAACTGCAGGCTCCAAAACGAAATACAGTTTTGAAGTAACTTCAAATACACTAAAATGTAGAAGAAATCTTACAAAAAGTATGATGTCAATGCTATTACAGGAAAGGAATAAATTTAATAAGTTAGGTGTGTGGTCAAGTATAACCAATACTTATTGGTACAGCAGGAAAACAAGAAATACATAGGATAAAAATATCCCATACTTTGAAACATAATATGACAAATAGTACTTAGGTACCTATATTATTTGTAATGGCGATGCACTGTGAACGTCCTCAGTCCATCCAGGGAACATAGGATTTTAAGCAAATACTTATATTACATACATATAAGCATACATATACTATGAGAAAATGTGCTAGTATGTAACAATTAATAAATATGCAAGAAGCAAAAGTATGCATAGATTGCAAAGCATGGCAATCTGTCTTCTTGACTACCCTGTCAAGGATGCAGCATGAAGATAGATAGATACATAGATATACCACTGATGTTACAAACTTCCATTGTCTATGGTAACCATCTTTGATTATGAGGCCTTGTATGGTCTATCAACACAGAATTATAATAAAAATAGATATTTGGGCAGTGGCATACTATACTTTACCTAGCAACTAAGAGATCTAGAGGGATTTGCTAGTAATACAGAGGTTTCTGGTAATAAAGAGATTCAAAAAGCCCTCAGTATACCAAGAGGAAAATCCTTAGCCAAGAATAGAGTTAAAATATTATATAAATATTATTGTGGGACACTTTTCACACAGTGCCATTTACCCCAAAGTAAGCTTATATTAGCTTACTTTGGGCTATAGCTAGATAACTGATAAACATACATATATATTTCTAAATAAATACATATTATGCATAGGAAACACCCAAACATTTGTGTTGCCGACACCTTCTAACCCGGCAATTGAACCCGGGACCTCTTGCGTAGCAGTCGGATACACTCCCACCGCTCCACAGAGGCAGTAGATGGGCCATTGACTTCTACAGCATCATAAATAAATGTTATGGTAGATTGACCACTACCAACTCGAGGATATGCTGTAAGGGTTGCAATGCACCTTAACCAACCCAATGACACAAAAAAGACAGTAGTCTCTAACTAGATTGCTATTACCTGTAGTTTCTGATCTGAACATTTTAAGCAATATTTGATAAAAATGTCATCAAGATTTCTTGGTAGCCATTGAGGGCAATTTTAAAACCCTCTGGCTGTTACTATTGTGAAAATACAGCAGTTGTGAGAAAAATTATTTTTGCTAGCCTCAAAATAATTTCGCCTACTTCACAAGGTCGATAATAAAAATATGCTAGTAGCATAAAATTACCTATGTAATTATATAGTAAACGATGAATGCGTGTACTCGATTGTATAAGCGTGGATTGCTTCAATAACAAATGAAATTTTAGACGTACCAACAGAGATAGCAAGTCAAACATAGTATTCTGATAGTGCGGCTATTACTTATAAAAAGTAAGCAAAGTAACTCTTGATATCGTATTTTATACACAATATTTTGATGAACACAATGTTCTCTGCAGGCATCAGTTGTTTACATCCAATATTAAAACATTTTCGTCACAGGGTAAACAATGGCGTGTTTGTAAACATAAAACCGGCAAATTTTTGGCTATTACTCACCAGGACTTTGACGAAACGGTTCTCCAGCTCATCGCGGTCCGGCATTGGAGGCTTTGTCCGGTTCCTCGTAGACGGCTGTCGTACATGGTGACTCTTCACAGACGCCACTGGTCCGTCCAACATTGTCTGCTCCCTTGAAGTTATCAAACCCATTTTACACTGAGCACTCAACGCCAACCACTAACAACATATTCGAACAACATCATGTAAATTTTATCACAGATAAAAGCACAAAAACACGATGAGTAATAAATCAACAGGTCACATTACACACGAATCACGGCGGTACACTAAACGAGTTCATCGGCAACTGCATGCGACAACAAAGCAAAGCAAACTCGAACGAAAAGCGAAGTGAAGTGAGCGAACGCGAAGGTCGAGCCAGCCAACTGCAGGACAAGAATCTGAACAAATCTGAATAAAGTGAATCAAGTGAAGTTAGATATAGGCGACTGATGTTTAGTTGTCCAATCAGAAACAAGATGTGTTCAGAAACCAAATTTAATGAAGGAGTAAAGGCTGAAGTGATTTGTAAGCGGAAAATATAATGTTTTATGTAATTTAAAAAATGATTAAAACTGTAAATCACCATAGTGTTTTCGTTACTACACAATTTTAATGACTCGGTGTCGGTGGTACAAGCATTTTGAATACTATTAACAAAATAATAGAATCAAAATGAAATAATAAGATTCCAAGAAATGAACGCAACCTCGTGTTTGTCAGATTGTCATTTTTTTATATATAATTTACCTCTTTAGATTTACCTATTGCGTGACCATGATACATGCCCCCCCCCCCCCCCTCACCACGTAATATTCAAAATTTGGCTTTCTCAATTTAATTCAATTCAATTTTTCTTGAATGGCAAACGGTATCGGTAGTGATGTCCACCGACGACTACTGCCAAAATCAGATGTGTTATGGACACTCGTGTGTATAAAGATAGTAAAAAGAAAGAATTTTGATCATTCTCAAATTAAATGAAATTGTGTATCTTCCTGATTAAGTTAAAACACAGAGATTACGAAGCTCTCTAAAGTTTACAATCTGATAGAATTAGTTCGGACAAAGCTAATCATGACCTCAAGGAGTTCTGGAGATGAGTCTGTTAGAAGTGACGGAATGTTGGTAGGAACGGGTACATTCAGTTTAGGAAGGCGGCTGTAAAGGTCAAAACTGTTATTAATTGGACAGCAGAAAAAAATATGCTCCAGGGAACCCTCGTCTATACCACACTCACATAGAGATGTATCCCGAACATGGATTTTGTGCAGAAATATTGGAGTACAACAGTGGCCCAGACGGATCCTGCAGATTACTGATACAACAGGTTTGGGAACCTTTTTATAATGGTAGAACCAGGGTCTCGGGGGAATGTCAGGCTGTATAGCATAGTAGAACTTTCCTTTTTGGGTGCTGCTTTTATTCCAATATTCTTGCCATGACCTCCTAAGGTGTTGATGGTGAAGGTTCATCAGGTCACGGTTTTGGATGGAGAAATGCTTATGGTCAGCTATATCTGAAGTGACAGCATTTTTAGCTAAGGAGTCGGCAAACTCGTTTCCTACAATGCCACGGTGACCAGGGATCCAAACAAGAATGACAATCTTTTGATTCTGGTTACATTTAAAAAGGGATTCTTTAATTTCAATCAGGAGAAAGTCTTGCTTTTTACTTCCACAATGGCTTCGTTGTAGTGCTTTGAGGCAGCTAAGAGAATCAGTGAATATTACTGCCTTTTGTATGCTGTGGGACTCTACATACCGACAAGCCTCAAGGATGCCAATACATTCGCCAGTGTAGATTGATGATTCACTAGGGGATCTAAACTGTAGGGCTATTTTAGAATTTTGGAAGTATACTGCGACACCTGCACATTCGTTGGGACTCTTCGACGCATCTGTGTAAAATCTTTGGAAGTCACCCCAGTGCTCGTTCACCAGATCATTAAAAACGGCATTTGCGGCTGGGGATCTCTTAGAAATTCCAATATCTAAGATGACATTAGGCTTAAAACATAGGTTTTCATATTTAGTATTGAACATTGGGAGCCTAGGGAGGGATATGATCTCACATTCGAGGTTTTGAATGAATCGGAAGGCTTTTATGATGTGGGGAAGTTCTTTGTGGCGCCAATAATCAACGTGGTTAGAGCACAAGTCATTCAATATTCTCAGTCTAATCATAAGTGGATGGGTTGATATGCCTACACACTTGGACACAAACCTGGAGGCCAAGTACTGTCTACGTAGTGATAATGGGGGATCCGCAGATTCTACCTGAAGGGCATTTGTGGGAGTAGATTTCATGCACCCCAGAACAATCCGAAGACACCTGTACTGTATCTTGTCTAAGTTAACTAGAGCTCCCTTATTGCATGGGGGAAGGAGAAATGTACCATAATCCATAATGCTCCGAATAAGAGCATTATACACCAATTTCATTGTGAAAGGGTGGGCACCCCACCACACCCCTGTCAGAACTTGTAGTATGGGTATTACTCTCTCACACCTCTGGATAAGGTAGTTTATATGAAAAGTACCAGAGAGCCTGCGATCCAAGTAAACACCTAAAAATTTAACTTTTTGTACAACAGGAATTGCCTGTCCCTGTATTTGGACACGAATTGGGGGCGTGTTGTACCTGCGAGTGAACACCACTAAGCAACTCTTTTCAGCAGAGAGGCTTAGGCCATGACTCAGTAGCCACTGATTCAAAGAGTCCAGGGAGATGGACAAAGAGGAGGCAGCATCGCTGATGGAGTTATTAGTCACATATACTGCCAGGTCGTCAGCGTACTGGAGTATACTGCAGTTAATATTGAGACATGTCCCAATATCATGAGTATACACATTATATAGAAGAGGACTGAGGACGGAACCCTGAGGCAATCCCCTCCACGTCCGCCTCTTTTGGCATTCCCCGCCCTGAGCACGTAGTACCAGGGAGCGACACATCATAATACCGCATATGCATTGAACTATTTTCGCCGGGATTCTCAGAAGCAATAACTTCTGCCTGAGGATTGGGAGAAGGACGTTGTCATATGCTGAAGAAATATCCAAAAACGATGCTACCACCGAATCTTTTTTTGACAAAGATATTCTGATGTCTGACATTAAGAGAGAGATACTATCCATAGTTCCTAAGCCCTTCCTAAACCCAAACTGAAATTTAGGCAGTATGTCGCGAGACTCCACCACCCATTCCAGTCTGTTTTTAATTAAGTGCTCAAATATCTTCAGCAGAACAGAGGATAAAGCTATGGGGCGGTAGCTATTAGGGTCATCGACAGTTTTGCCTGGCTTTAGGATCGGTATAATAATCTGCGTCTTCCATTGTTCTGGCATCCAACCAGTTAGAAAACAAAAATTTAATATGTCCAGATAATACATTTTAGCTTTGTTACCTGCATGAACAATAAATGAATATGGGATCCCGTCAATTCCCGGTGCTGAATCCTTAACCCTGCTGAGAACCATCTCCAATTCATAGTCTGAAAATGGGGCATCTAGGGGGTCCTCTGATAAGGGGCTTGGGGGAAGTTGAATTTCGTCTAGTGTAGGGACATAGGGAGGCGTCAGTCTGTTGAAGAAGGCATCGGCTATCTCCTCTGAAATTGGGGAGGCGTGAGCAGGTGAGCAACCAGTACGAAATCGATTAATTTTCTTCCACACCAGTGATGGTGGAGTGGTAGGAGCCAGGGAAGAGCAAAATGTTTTCCAACCCTGGCGCTTTTTCTTACGGAGTAATCGCTTAGTTTTTGCAAACACTCTTTTATATTCAATGAAGTTTTCGGTGGTCATAGCTAAGTTGTATCTTCTCTCTGCCACCTTTCTTTCTTTAATTGCCACTGTGCAGTCTTGATCCCACCATGGAGAAGAAGGGATCTTGCCTCGAGCACTGCTCTTAACTGGAAATGATAACTCTGCAGCAGCATTAATAACAGAAACAAGACCTTCGCAACAGATTTGAACATGGCAGTGAACACTGTGAGAAGAAGAATGTTGATCTAGTCTCGGGAGGGATTCTATTTTAGATTCCAGTTCAATTCTATATTTTAGCCAATCTGGTTGGGTAAGATTATATTTAAGCAGGGGAGGAGGGATCTTCTGTAAGGAGAGTCTCTCTGAAAGGGAAATATTGATAGGATAATGGTCACTACCATGTGTAAGATCTGTGCATTGCCAGTGGGCTGAGGCCGCAAGGTCAGGAGTACAGAATGTAATATCGACACAGCTCTTCCGTTCACCAGGATTGCCTCTACGCGTAGGGCTACCGTTGTTAAGAACACAGAGGCCGAGGTTATCCAGAACGTCCACTAAGGCCATTCCTTCAGGACTACAATGCTCAGAGCCCCATCTATAGTGATGACAATTCAAATCTCCCATAACAAATAGTGGGCCATTCACAGATTTTAGTATGTCTTCTAGGACTGAAATGGAATTCAGATTAGGGTGTGCAAGATAAATAGAGAGAACTGTAATGTTCTGAACTATAGTAGCCACTACATTTAAATCGCCTACCAGAGGTGGTAGTGGAAAAGGGGACGCAGGAACATTATTTTTGATAATGAGGGCAGATCCGCCATATCCATCAAATCTGTCACACCTAAAAATTCTATAAAATGGCATACGGAAATTGAGACTTGGCTCCAACCAAGTCTCAGTAACCGAACAGATGGTGGGCTTGTATTTATTTAGTAAGAATGAGAGGTCGTGCTTCTTATAGAACACACTCCTCACATTCCACTGAAGGAAGATCAAGTTTGGAGCCATCCTTATTATTAGAGAGAAGAGATATCAGATTTAAGGCAGCGTTGGACGGTGAATTATAGTTATTAGATCTAGAAGAGGGGGACTGGGATTTGTTAGAAGAGATGTAGGATGATAATAGTTGTATTAAGAGGTCAATTATTGTGGATCTGTTGTCTAAGGATTGCAGGGCATGTCCATTAGGTTGGGTGGAGAGGGGGGAAGCTGTGATTTGGCTGTGTGAAATTTTATCATAGGATGGGGAAAGAGGTATACGGGGCTTGGGTTTTAGAAGTACTGTTTTGCGGGACGATTGGTTTGGTAGATTAGATTTGGTAACCGTGGCATAGGTGGCATTATTTGGTCTAAGAGGAACTGATTTAGATGCCTCTGCATATGAGATGGCTTTTTCAGCCATTGCAGTTTTGATCGCTCTCTGTCTTCTATACTCTGGACAATCTTTGCTGTTAGCAAAATGACTGCCCGAGCACAAAACACAAAAAGCGTCATTAAAGGGCGTATCACAACCATTACCAGGATGTTCCTGCCCACATCTTAAACACCTAGGCTTCGATCTGCAAAGGGATTCTATATGTCCAAACCGACAACACTTTCTACACTGGATTGTAGGGTAGACATATTGTGCCACTGGAAGTGACGTGTAACATAGATAAATCCTCTTTGGTAAAGTTTGGCCATCAAATGTGAGGACACACGTCTCCGTAGGTCTCCATTCTACAGAGCCATCAGTAACTACCTTTCTATTAATGCGTCTAATTTTAAGGACTTCACCACAGCCCTGGGGCACAGACATATAAGCCCTCGCCTCTTCTTCTGACATGTCTGTTGGGACACCAGATACAACTCCCATACGGGATACATTAAAGGATGGAACTGTAGCAGTGAGCATATATCTACTGAGACAAGGGTTCGCAAGGAAAGCATTAGCATCCCGGTATGTTAAAAACTCGACGGACACACGATTCCTACCAACTCTTTTCACTCCATCTTTAACAATATTCACTATGTTGTTTTTAAAAGGCAAAGTTCCAAAAGTAACTGGATGGAGAGTGGAGCCTGTGGTCTGTTGAGTTTCAGTTCTACTCACATGAATGACAAATGGGCTTTTATCATCACTAGTGTACTTATTTCTAGACACTTGACTCTTTAGTTGTTTTGAAGGGTGAATAGGTAGGTTTTCGTCAACAACGGGGCGCTTACGCGAAATAATTGGGGGCTCACGTAAATCTATGGAAGAGTCGGAGAGCGCGGCTGTAGCTAATTGCGAAAGCGGGCTAGATGAACTCGAACTCATGGAAGGGGAAGTAGAAGGAGAATAAAACACTGGAGTAAGACGATCCGGTGGGTCAGGGGGATCAGGAGGTTTAGCAGCCATAATGGCTGGGAGGCAAGTAAGAACCGTTTAAATCAAATTAATAGTTAACTGGGAACTACACAACACCAATACAAACCGAATCAAAGGAAGTAAAACAAATACATTAAAAATACTGAAACCAGAAGCTGAACACACGTGCAATCCAAAAAACACTCCGGATGACAGTCCTTTCTCAATTTAATTCAACTTTAAAAATTTTGATAAAAGGTTAAGTGGGTGTTTTCATCATAACTCGGTTCCCCGTTGAGATACGAATTTTTTTTTCCAATTTTATTTTTATTGTTTTTACTTTTTCCAAGATAGTAGAAAACCCATCAGGTTATTTTCGTCGACAATTTGAACTTAAGCTTTTCTAGCCCCCCCACGTAATTTCCTAAATTTGGCTTTCTCGGTTCATTTGCATTTTCAAATGTATATAATGACTGGACTAATTGTAAATCTTGGTCTAGTGATGCCGCGCTATCGGTAGTTATACGTGATATAGGTTTTTTTAATACCACTGTGGTGGCAGACAAGCATACGGCACACCTGATGGTAAGTGGTCGCTGTAGCCTATGGACGTTTGCAACACGAAAGGTGTAGCACTCGCGCTGCCGACCCTTTATAAACCTTCTAAGACCCTTTTTGAAGAACTGTTGACGTTCGGGAAAACCTATGCAGGGAGTTCATTCCACAATCGCAAGCATACGCGGAATAAAGCCTCTATCGGACCCAACCGTGTGCAAGCGCTCTGGACGCAAGGTGAGAGGGTGAACACCCTGTCTATGGCGAGCGGTGCGATGATAGAAGGAAGTCGTGGGCATCATATCAAACAATTCCTCAGAGCACAGACCGTTGTACAGGCGATAGAACACGCATATAAGGAGGCGAAATCTCTTCTAACACGAAGGAATTCAACGTCACCTGTTAGTAGAGATCGTTGACAATCCTCATAGCACGCCCTTCTACCGACTACAAAGGTCGAAGGTGGTATTCAGGTGCACCAGCCCAAAGATGACAGCAGTACTCACAAGGACATGGAGACATTTGTTTCCCACGTAGCCCGGCGGTTGCTCCAAGACGTGACCATACCAGCGAAGGCGACTCTCTTGCAGCTTATCTGCAATGTCACGGACTTGAAGGCTGTCGCGGATGCGAGAGTTCCTCACACGGTCCATCCGCGCGACTCCACACATATACCGCAGCATCTTCATTTCCGTGACACGCAGCTCCTGCTTGTCGCTCCAGTAGTGGCCATGTTTCACTGCCATATGAGTAGACAGGCCTAATGGTTTTATAGACCTGTCCCTTCTACCTGACCGGTACTTTTGGCACCAGTCATCTCCCGCCAGTTGGACCATGCGGCAGCAATGAGTGTCATAGGACGCGTGTGAAAGTCTTTCGCCGTTCTCAAGCATCTCCTGCCACGCCTTCACACGTCGTACTTACCTGCCCCTGTCTGCGTCTGCCAGCGCGATGTCATCAGTAAACATGAGCAGCCACAGAGGCTGCTCATGCAAGTCCCTGAAGCTGTCCGACATCACTACATAATCATAATCGACTAATACATCACACTAAACAAGAATGGACTAAGGACAAAACCCTGGTGTACCCCGACGGTGATGGGGAAGGTTTTCGTGTCACCAACAGCGGTCCGAACCACGGAATCGGAATCTCGGTATATATCTCGGATAGTGTCAGTATAAGCCTCTGCTCTGGAACCCCTATTGGATCACTGCCTCCCAGATCATCACTCGAGGAACATAGTCGAAGGCCTCTAAGGGCTACAGGGAGAAGAGATAAAATAAAAACAAAATGTATTTATATATTTTTATTGGTTATATATCATTTTTATAGGTTTTATTCGTACAAAATTATAGCGGTAACGAGAACAAAGTTATTGCCCGTGTTCTATTAAAATAATATACAATACACCAATACTTTTGTTAGCACCATTTTTTTATGTATTTTTTGCTTTTATACAAACATACCATTACCTTAAATTGCTACGAATGCATAGTAATAACGAAAAGATTACGGTCTTTTAACCTTCTCCATAATATTAACTAAAATAATTAGTTGGTGTTGAAAACGATTCTACAACTAAAATGAACTTAAATAATTCACTGAAGTAAAGTCTCCGGGCCTGGCGATACAAGCCTACAGCTCCGGTACAAAGAATTTGGTCCAGCTTCAACAATACACGTTAAATCGTACCCTTGTTAATCATATAGAATCTCCACAACAGTACAGTCTTTGGTTAGGACAGAAGAGATTATCAGAGATTACAACTTAAATTTATAATATCACAAGCATAATATATTGAAACACGTCATTCTATGTTCAGTCATACTTGTATGATGTGAGAAAGCGAACAGTTGTCGCGTGAACGTTTGCAAGATTAGTATAGTGATACAACTAAGGAGTGCATAATGCAAACTAAACAGTGTAACAATTCAACTAGACCTCGGGAATTACCCAACAAGACTGACCCCAACACGGATTAATGATGATAGAGAACTTTTTGGTATATTGATTATAGATTTTAAGTATTAGTCAATTATATTGGTCAATTATTTGAAAAATTGCTTAACACGAATGAAACACAAAGAGTTTCATGTATACCAGAATCTCTTTCAGACTTGTAAGTGAACTACTTAATTCAATTATTTTTTATGGCTTTTGTGCTCTTCGCAACAACTTGCCAACCTCCAGATTTAGAACTAGTATTAAGTAGACTATCTAATACCAAAATATTTCTTCTATCCTGTCAAATTCTTAATTATAAAAATAACAGGATAATTTTGAAAAAAGAACCGTCAAATCCGTGTCGATAATTTCGTACACATACGATAATATTTAATAGCGTGTGTACAATTGGCGAAACCCCGAGGGTGGTTTCACATCAAGCAGCAGTGCTACGATACAACAGAACGGCGAACATAAGATACAACAACAAACCGACAAAGGGCACAATGCACGAAGTACTATGCGAAAATAACGTACAGTAATGTACATCGTCATTTTGTCCTAATTATATATTTTACACGTACTTTTTTTAATACTTTCGAGGCATATCTTGCGTCTACTTAAATCCACCTTAAGCTAAACTACACCTTATTTTTAATACGTTCCGTCGTTCCCGATATATTTATAATAAATATTAGATAAATAGCTACTTGACATCGGGAGTGGACGGAACCCGTCTATCAACTAAAATGTTTAAAGGCACAAATAACGAGCTTATGGCAGCATCATGCCTAGATACGTATAACGGACAATAAGTATTAGACCTGGTACAATACAACTAACGCAACGCTAATTTTAGAAAACCAAACACTAAAAGAAATGCTTGTAACCTTTGTTATAATAATTATCTAAACTAAGACCCCTATTATTATAATATTCATGATTCTGATAGAATCAATAATAATATTTATATATAACACAATATATTCGCGAACACGCTGTAAGTGTAGTGCCTACTAAAGGCAATTGTCTAAAACCTGAGGCGTCTCCACCACTAAAGCTGTGAATTGCGATTAATTTTAACAAATCGACTGCGGCTATGTAAAGTCTGAACATCAATATTTCAATTAAGCAAAATCGTCGTGTAGTTCTTATAGTGTATAAGATTCTCCAAACTTCTAGAACACTCAAAATTGATACTGCGTCGCATTGCAACTTCAGAAAGTACTAGAAGTTTAGAGAGAACTTATATTTTACTTAGAAGCTTTAATAAAACAATTAGCAGCCATCAAAGTTGCTGTGATCAAGCTTAACGATATAAAAAAGCGTGATCATAGTGGCATCTAGTATATTGTTTAAAGGTTTTTGTCTACATCTACATAATATTATATTTTGGACGGTCTATCTGACTTCTGATTTTGGGCCGTAAAGTATGCGTACTAGCTAAAGTATAAATAAAATTACTAAAATCAAATACTCTCATTTAACAATATCCATCTAGAATTCTAGATACACCCGATAGGTCTTTACCGACATCGTAAAAAAGATATTGTATTTATACAATTTATAAGACACTGTGATAATTATAAGCTACACTTCATAGATTTGACACAAGATTCCCATGCACCACCTGGGTTTTATAATGTGAATACTACAATGTCTCCACAATGGTCCTCGCATCAATGGCTTCAAAGATACACTTTGACACTGTAAGGATTACACAAGGAGGGAACAGGTAAGGTTAGGATCTTCAGCAGACGTCATCAGACTCCAATGTCCAAAACTGTACAAGGAAGGTAATGTTGAGTACACAACCTATTACAGTCCTCACACAAACGAAATTGAGGAAAGTGCTCAACGTTTCAATCGGGCCTATAGGTATCTCGGTGAACAAGTCATATTTATTTGGAGAAAGGTAGTAGTAGAACTTTGCAGAATCTCATCACTGCAGAACTTATAACATTTCAATTACAGTTCTGACTCGTCACTATTTTAAGTGGTAAAGTGAAGGGATATTTGTAACACGATGAAATTGGAACATCCTTGGTGAAAAGTCCTCACTCCAACGGCCTCGACAGAGATGCTACCGTTCAGTTTTCGGCATAAATCAGAGATGGAGGTAAGGTAGAGGGTTACTTAGATGAAGGGTAGTAGTATAATACAGCACATCCAGGCAGCTGCCAGCGGGAAGCATGTAGCTCGATGAGCTGCAGCAGGGTGCGGCGAATGGAAGGCGCGGCTGCCGAGTTAAGGAAGGCGTCCCGAACTGCGGTAAGGAGACGCTCTAGTTCGCCCGGTAGAGATGACTCCAGGTCACGTCCGATGTAGGTAAGCACGAAGAACAGATTCTCCGTCTGTAATAGATGAAAAAACTGTCAGATCTATCCTTTTGTCAAATGAACCATTAACTATAGTCCCTATTACATATTTCCAGAATATGGATCTCACTCACTTCGTGATCGAAATTGGCAACACTATTGGTTACAGTGTGGCGACCAGCGCCACCTAGCGTAAAGCTATCGAACTACATCGATACTAAGAATCCTACATCGCGCTATGAGAGTTCTCACGCTGAAGAATGGTATATACAACAGCCCAACATCAACCGTTGGGCCGCGGCCCGCCAGGCGTGATCACCTTGCCTGGTTGGAGGATCCTCCCTTTGTGTCGGAGGAACATCTCCACCCGTTCCTCCACAGTGGTGAACCCGACATGATGGGAAGCAGCCTTCACGGAGCAGATCAGCAGCATTATCGCCACCATCACAGCACTCCAGTATGACGGTAACAAGTCTTAGCCAGCCAGCATCTCCGGCCTCATCAGGGATACCACAAGCTAGAAGCGACCGCTCCAGCCTGGTTACCTCCTCGGCCACACCAGCGTCTAGACACATCACACTTCACTACGGTCAATGTAAGAAGAGCACACCTCTCCCGTCTACGCAGCAGCCAGCCACTACGCAGCAACCACCCCGACTCACTGGGGTTACCTAACCGCGCACCGCAGCACTGCACTCAGACCCGACTCACTGGGACTAGCAGCATTCGATTCCGACTCACTGGATTCAGCGGCATACGATTCCGACTCACTGGGATCAGCGGCATACAGTTCCGACTCACTGGGACTACACAATCTGGCACAACAGACGAAGACACCAGATTCATACTCACAATCGACCTCCGGTCTCGGAGGGAAGTGATGTGGCGACCAGCGCCATCTAGCGTAAAGCTATCGAACTACATCGATACTAAGAATCCTACATCGCGCTATGAGAGTTCTCACGCTGAAGAATAGTATATACAACAGCCCAACATCAACCGTTGGGCCGCGGCCCGCCAGGCGTGATCACCTTGCCTGGTCGGAGGATCATCCCTTTGTGTCGGAGGAACAACTCCACCCGTTCCTCCACAACAGTACCAACCATGCAGCGAATTGTATAATATATCGGAATAGTTTGCCACTGTAGTTTTGCCGTCAAAACGCAAGTTACAGATATTGTGATCACAGGCGACATCATCAGCCAAGGTTAGCTCGGTCGCTACATTTTCTCCTTGCTAATATCATTACATGTAGATACATACACCGGAATCAATTAGATGTTCAAGATCTAACTCAATCTCCCCAGCTGTTGTATTTGCTGACCGATAAATGAGTTTCTGACCTAGGCGAAGCGATCATGGAATAAGACGGCAGCCACTACTTACCAACAAAAATATCGCCACATCATAAATTTAAAGTAACTAGCGAAGGTCGTGTGTATTCCCAATCACTTCCAAACCACACCTGGATTTGGAATATGGAATCTAATTTTATTTGGCTGTTTGAAGCAACTATTTGGATTTTCATTTTCGGCATTGTTAGAGCGACTACCTTCTAACCTTCCAACACTGTAAAGGCGCCTACGTCTTTGCCTCGTCTGTTAATAGGCTGTTGCACCGCTAGCAGGCGAGGTTGCTAGGGCTCCCAAAGATCATAATGAAATCCCTTCGAACCAAGACCTTGACCAACAAAACTAGTACATAAAAGTAAGATACTCACATCACTGGCAGAGGGCACAGGCTGTCGGATGCAGTCTTCACAACACTTGCAGATGAGCGTCAACAGCACGTGACCAGGTTGCGTAGAAGCACCCCGTCTCTGTATAGCGCGGCGACGTAACTGGCAGTACATCTCCAGTAAGAACGACAGGAAAGCCATCAGGCGAGGTCGACCTCCACCCAGTAAAGCCCCGAGCAACTTGTCACGGTCGTGGTACCACTGTTGGCACGTATTCAGCAGTGATTCGAGGAAAGTCTCTGTGCTTTCCCGTTCTACGACCGCGATACACCGTCGAGCTGCTGGTAACGCGTAACGGGGAGACTCCACTGCCCGAGATACCAGGTGCCCCACTGCGTCCATTAGCGTGCGCGCCGGTACTGCGTTTGGATCTGAAAAGAAAAAGCTTTTAATTAGGTACTGCCATCAAAAGACATCACACAACAGGAGAATAACAACTTGACATGAACGTAAAATGTAGGTAAAATATTTGCGCCAAATAAACATTTACTCGTACTCGGATACCCAGACGTGCATGTATCAAGCGATTGATGAATCTGCAAGAAGCGAAAGAAGTATGCATGGATCGTGAAGCCTAGCGATCTGTTCCCTCTGACTACCCCGTCAGGGATACAGCGTGAAGATAGTTAGATAAAAAACATTTATTTACATATACTGAAAGGAATATTAATACAAATAAATAAAAATTAATATCCATCACGCCTTATCCTCGAAGGGGTGGCAGAGGCATATTATATGCCCACGTTTCACCGTGTGGATTCCTGTCCCACGTAATAGGTGATGAGCCCATTGCGTGTTGAAATAGACAGATGCAGGTTGTGACAATATAATATTAAAATTAATATTAATTCGTTTCAGAAAAAGTTAATAATAATTTCTGACAAATATTGTTTTAAAATATAAATAAATGTCAAAGGTATCGAGACCAAGTATTGTAATTTGGGATATTACTGCAGAACCAAACCGAAGAAATATGTCTTGACAACATTTGCGATAAACGTCTTTGATATGCAGTCTTTTTTGTATTGAAACTCGAACTTTTGGAATATTATATAAAGATTTGGGACCATTTTTTTAATAATTAAATAAATAAAAAATAAATATCCATCACGCCTTATCCCCGAAGGGGTGGCAGAGGCATATTATATGCCCACTTTTCACCGTGTATATACAATATAACAAAAAAGTTTTTATGCATTTTTAATGCATAAAAATAAGATATTTTATAGTCTTTCCCGTATGTATTATTCTAAATTTGAATTTTAGAATTTAAAATAAAGAACAAAAGCCAAGCTCGGCTTTTGTTCTTTATTTTAAATTCTTTAAATTAGAGTCCGGGAGTGTAGATACCATAAAAAATAAAATAACACGTGTAATTATTAAAAAAATCACTGATTGGAAAAAAATAATGACTGTTGAAAGTTACTTTTGAAGCAATTTAATGTCGATTTGGTTTGAATTTTCGCAATTGTTGTTAACCAAAGTTTAGTTTAGTTATTTTTCTATAATTTGAACCGTTTTTAGCTATAAAATTATGGATACTTCACCTGAAGTAGCCGCGCAAGCTGCAGCACTTCTTCAATCTGGGCTAAGTCAGCGAGATGTGAGTTCACAACTTCACATAAGTCGTTCCGCTGTTCAAAGAGTGTACCACCGATACCTGGAGACTGGCGGCTTCGTTCGGCGAACAGGAGAACCTCGTTACCGAGTGACAACGGCGAGACAAGATCAATACATTGTCACTACTAGCTTACGAAATCGACGCCTTAACTCTGTTCAGATACAAGAACAGCTCAGGGACTTTCACGGAGTGGCTGTAAGTGCTTGGACCGTTAGAAGGAGACTCAATGAACGTGGTTTAAATTCCCATAAGCCAGCCAATGGACCCAAATTGACACGAGCACACCGAATAGCCCGTCTAGAGTTTGCGCGCGAACATCTAAATTGGACTCGACATCAATGGAGCCAGGTTCTCTTCACAGATGAGTCCAAGATAATGCTATACAGTAATGACGGAAGGAGTAAGGTGTACCGAAGACAGAACGAGCGTTTCGCGCAATGCTGTATTGACCAGAAAGTGAGTTATGGTGGAGGATCATGGACTGTCTGGGGAGGAATCTCTATGGAAGGCAAAACTGAGCTAGAGGTAGTGACGGGACCACGACTGCCGCCCCTAGATGGCAATAGATACATTCACCCATGTTTAGAGAACCACGTGATGCCATATGCTGGATTTATTGGCCAAGATTTCGTTTTAATGCATGATAATGCCCATACTGCGGGAATCGTCAGGGAGTACTTAAATGACATTGGTATCACTGTTATGAGATGGCCAGCGCGATGTCCTGATATGAATCCTATAAAGCATCTATGGGATGAGCTGAAGAGGCGTGTTCGAGCTCATCATCCTGCCCCGCAAACCATGCAGGAGGTCAAAAATATAATATTGGAAGAATGGGAGGACATTCCTTAACATCTCATAACGACATTGATTAATTCTATGCCAAACGTATGAGAGCTGTCATAAATGCACTGGGAGGCAATACAAGTTACTAAATAAACATTTCTTTTCATGTAAAACATGTCTTTATTTAAAAATCGATTAGATTTTTTTCCTTGAAAAAAGCAAATATGGACTTGTTTCAATGTAACTCGACTTTTTTAATAAAATGTAGTTCAAATTTAGAACAGTGGCACTCTAAATGAATGATGAGTATACCAGCTCCAAAACTGCATCAAAACATTTTCCTTCTACATACATCTTTTATAAGTTACAGTACTACAAACCAAAAAAATCAAGGTGGCTCGATTTAGGTGTCCGGGAGTGTTTTATTTTTTCATGAGTTGCAAGTATATTAAGAATAATTAAATTTGATCTCAATACCCGTAGTTGGACTAAAGTAGTATTATGTACGAGAAATGTTCTTGAGAGTGTAAGGGCCGTATTCCAGAACGTTTATCAATACTCAAGAAACACTTGAGAGTAGATTTTATAAGGCAAAATCTACTCTCAAGTGTTTCTTGAGTATTAAAAAACGTTCTGGAATACGGAGCTTAAACTTGCAAATAATACTCGTACCTAGGGTTCGTTCGTTGCATTTATGCATGCACTAAGTAATGTTTCGAAAAATGAGTTTTGCTCCACTATGGCTAACTTCAAAGAACTTTGTTTGATTAAATCCGTCCTTAGGCGGTCGGTTTCAGGAAGTTATAAACTCAACTATTCATTAAAGCCAGCAAATAACCTTTAATTACTTCAGCTATTTACATAATTAATTGTACGAAAAACACTCACCTTCAAGAGCCTTATCAATACACTCTTGTATTTCGGGCGGGAAGGTACCCAGGTCTCCAGCGTCAGCCGCAAGTCCCAAGGCAGCCATTCCACTGGCGAGTGCGTCCGCTGAAGTTAAGGACTTGGACCGTTTCAACCCAGGAGTGAACGACTGTGGACGGATGCTCTTGCCGTTCCCGTTTGTTAGGGACGACGGCGGTGATTTCTTTTTCTCAGGAATAATAGTTTGTTGAGGTTGTAGCTTGAAGTGTACTCGGGGTGCAACCTGGAAATGTTTTAGGAGTACTTTAGAATACCAGTATTATGGCATAAGTATTTAATGGTACTTATGATCTAAGTATGAATGATTCCAACTTGTTTCACCCAAATATCAATACTGTAAGTACCTTCCATTGGTTAATACATTTGCTTACACTTAACACCTTTATTTCATACTTTTTGTATTAGACACTTTAGCGTGAACGACACCGTTTTTTTTCATTGGTAATTGAGGGTAAACAGTGGAACGGGTAAGGGTATCTTGTTCAGAAGCGCGTTCATGGTCATGCTAGAAACCCAGTATACCTATGTATGAAACTTTCTTTCCTAAGAGGAACTGTGTGTGAAGAACTGACCTGTGGTGATACACTCCCACTGGAGGCACTGTTGAGGAGCGAGTGCGGCATGACGGGACGATAATGTGGAGGCACCTGTGCGTGCAGTACAGCAGAGCGAGAATGTTGTAGTCCCACGTGTGTGTAGCCAAGGCTCATCGCCGGCCTGTAAAAAAAAAATACATACAGACACGGAAATGGTGAGTTTGAAAAGAGACATCATTGTATTGTCTTTTTTTCAATTTCCATCGGAATTGACATCATTCCACCCGTTAAACTGTTAAAAGACATGACAATAATTGAATTTAATGTCAGTGCTACCGATAGTCAAATAGGTAAGATGCTTTATTCTTTTTTTTATTTAATTATCAATATAAAAACACATTTACAAACTTATTTCCTACATGACTGAGGTTTGTCTGCAATCTCTTTACTTAGTCTGGGTTGTACCCAATAGTGATAGACAATAATAATTAAAATGCTGAAAGGAAGATACGAGTAACACTACCATGGAACAGTTTTAAATTGAATTGAGTTTTAAATTGAAATTAGTGTCTCTGTCTATACGGTACCGACTAAAAGGTGAATGATCTCTGCACTATTTTCAGTAACAAATATTGTTAGTAAGTTTCGATCAATCGATTTATTTAATAAAAGTCAAAAAAGCGATTTGGATTGTGCACTAAGAATTCCTAAAGGTTTACTTTTATCCACATGTTTTAAGGCGCCAAAACAGTCACTCACTGAAGGCAGAAGGAATTACTGTGAGGACTATTAAGGGAAATCGAATCATATTAATCAACTAAGTTCGCAAATTAGACCAAAGTGGCGGAGGAGTAGCCAATGAAGTAAGCAAATTACGCGACTCATGTAAAATAATATTTTACACCCACATACAGATGGACTGATCACCTGAAGAAGGTTACAATAAAACTGATGAAAAATTTAAATACTGGTAAATTCTTGAGAATCAAACAGTAAAGGGTTCTCGTTGAAGAACAAACAGTTGAGAACATTTTGACATATCGATATTATCAATAAACAAGTAGGTGCCAAGTTATAATAACATTATGAAATCAAAGAATACATAGGACAAACTATAAGGAGCGTTAAATCACAATATATTCTAAAACACCAATAACAAAATAGTAATAACACATAATGAATCAGTTGAAATCAACTTACATCGTTTGTAGATGCTCCTGGCTCACTCATGTAAAAGCGAAAGTGTAATATCGTGAACTAATTTCCCCCACCAAGCTGAGACGTAACAATATTTTTATAAAACATTTTTAAAAGAACACAATTAAGTAAAATTGTTTTGTTGTTAATTTGGTGTAGAACTCAATTTAAAACTTTCACACCAAGTAACGCTAAATTATTTACATTATTTAGATAGTTTAATATTTACACATTAATTTTACTTTGTAATCTTACATAATATTTATAACACTACTCCCCCTTTTTGTATCTAATTGTAAAACAAGAAATTAGCAACACGTCCTCTTGTTTTGGATTCCGTACGTACTATGTACCAGTTTTTGTATTGTCCAAATGTTACGTAATACAGCTAATTATAATTTTATTACTCATATATCAAATTAAATTACCCAATCGTTATTTTAAGAAGTTACTTTTTAAAATCTATGTTCCACAAATACTCATACTCAGATCTGAGATATATAATAGAGTTGCAATGGATCCAAGTCTAAATCCTATTCATTAATGTGAGCTCTAAGATGGCCTCTTAACCTTTCGGCAGAGAGGAAGGCTACTTTAAATTACACCACAAGGCTTGATACGCCTTGTACGAATTCGTTAACTATCATGACAACTATTAGGCTTTGTGCAAGTCGAAAAGCATCGTAACTCCTAAGTTTTTCTGCTATCCCACCTCTCGTCCCAGGCTTGTCTCCACACTTTTAAATCTAAAAAGTCCCCAACCCGTGTAATGTGAGTAAAGAAACCTATAACAGATCCTCAATTCAGCGGAATCGCAGTTAAAAAGAAAATGCGTTTTACTACAACAAGAAATTATGCACCTTTATACGAGAATAAAGATCGAATAACATTCATTATAATTTTGAAACTAAAAATAAAATAATTGCATAATAAAGAAAACCATAAAAATATAATAATGTGAAAAAAAATTGCCCGATTTGTAGACATTTATAATTACTGTTTCGCTCTCCGGGGTAGTAGCGTGATGATATAGCCTAAAGCCTTACTCGCTAAATGCAATTCAACACAAAAATATTATTCAAATCAAACCAGTCGTTCCTGAGCTAAGCGCGCGTTAAACCCAACAAACAAACTCTTCAGCTTTAAAATATTATTATAGACTTATGTATACTTATATACACTACTGTCATAATAATTAAAAAAAAATGGCCATGGCCAACTCAATAGAAAGTGTTAACTTCAATTTATTAAAGAGTTACTGCTTTTGACATGTAATGTAAATAATGCTGAGACGGTAACTGTCTAAGCGCTTTATTTGACGTTTATTGAAGTATTATTTAGCAAAAAAAGTGGTGGGAAGAATAATCACTGATGAATCCGTAGCATACGTACAAAGTTTTATTATATTTTACATTACATAACACGGTACTATAACAACATACAAGCCTGAAAACAATGTAAGTAAACGAAACTTCTAATTGTATTACCGCTTTCACTAGTTAAAAACACGAGTCAAATAAACGACTTTGATTGTATTTTTCTTTTATTTAATCAACTTTTTTCTTCCTATTTAGTTTTTTTCTAAGTGAGACATTTTAAGCACAGTTTAGAGCATGAAAAGGGTGTAGGAGGCCCCACGAAAATCTCAGAGTTCTAAGGGACCTCCACTTGCTAACGGAGCAGTCTACTGATTAATGGACGAGGTAAAAACGCTGGGTCAGTAGGCAGGAGGTCAATGGCAGTCGCTTCTTAGGAATGCCGAAAATCAAAAGCCAAACGATTGTTGCTCCTAGCAGCCAAAAGGTGGACCACGGGCTCCAAATACAAGTAGAGTTTGAAATCAACTGGGAATACACTTAGTTGAGGAAAAAGAGATTAAAGCATCAAAAGATGCTGATTATTGCAGGGGTAAAAGAGATGGGTAATATATGAGGAGTGTATATGCGTTACCGCTTACGAATGCCTTTATTAGACTTCGCGATATATGGAAAATAGCTAACTATAAATCACCACATCATTTATTCCGCAATACTTTTTTAAACTAAATATTTTAAATAAAAATAAAATAAAAATAAAAATATCTTTATTTTGCATAGACCATTTTAACGGCGTTTACAAAATGTCATACACTATTTAAAATATTTAAAGCGACCACCGGTTCGGAACGCGGCCCACCTGAGAAGAACCGGCAAGAAACTTAGGAAGGCTTTTTTTTTGATGGCCTATTTACAATTTAATATTATTTCATTTTGCCAGCAGATCATTTCCAGGCGTCCCTGTCCTGCAAATAGTCTGTAACGGAGTAAAAACCTTTTTCACAAAGCTTGTTTTTAATAGACTTTTTAAATTTATTTAAAGGTAAATTTCTCAGGTCACAGGGAAGCTTGTTGTAAAAGCGTATACAGTTACCCTGGAAAGAATCGCCAATCTTATGTAGTCGACTGTGGTGGACTGAAAGATTATTTTTATTTCTAGTGTTTATATTATGTTTATCACAGAGTTTAGAAAACTGTGATAGATTTTTCTGGACATACATAAGATTGGCAAAAATGTATTGTGATGGTACGGTTAGAATATTCACTTCTTTGAATTTTTCTCGGAGAGAAACTCTGGGGCCCAAATTATAAATAGCGCGTACAGCCCGCTTTTGTAGAACAAAAATAATATTTAAATCTGCAGCACTCCCCCAAAGGAGAATACCGTAAGACATAATACTATGAAAATAGCTGAAGTAAACCATTCTAGCCGTATCCACATCTGTTAGAGTCCTGATCTTTTTTACAGCGTATGCAGCCGAACTTAATCTAGAGGCTGTCTTTTCTATGTGTGGGCCCCACTGCAAATTGGCATCAATAGTTATACCTAGGAACACAGTTGATTCTACAAACTCTAACACTTGTCCATTCAGTTGAACATTGGCCGCAACTTGTTTTACATTTGGTAGAGTAAATTTTATACATTTAGTTTTATTTTCATTAAGGCAAAGATTATTTGAGCTGAACCAATGAACTACTCTTGCAATTGCATTGTTTACATCGTCATAGTTATCTAATTGTCTTTTAATTTTAAAAATTAATGAGGTGTCATCTGCAAACAAAACAATCCTATTCCTGTCCCATACATAAAATGGTAAATCATTAATATAAATGAGGAACAAGAATGGCCCAAGTATCGAGCCTTGCGGCACACCCATTGTAACCATGGATCCTACAGAACGTGTACCATTAATATCGACCCTCTGTATTCTATTGTTCAAATATGAAGACAGAAGGTCGAGAGCTTTGCCTCTTATTCCATAGTGGTGTAATTTTTTGCACAGCGTTTCATGTTGAACGCAATCAAAAGCCTTTGATAGATCGCAAAATATACCTAATGCATCGTGCTTGTCTTCCCATGCTTCATGAATACATTTTAATAACTCAACACCAGCATCGGAAGTTGAGCGCCCTTTCGTAAACCCAAATTGATTCGCATGGAGTATTTTATGACTATTAAAATGGGATAGCATTTGATTCAAGATTATTTTTTCAAATACTTTGCTCAAAGTTGGCAGCACTGACACTGGTCGGAAATTAGACGGCTCTGTAGCGCTGCCAGCCTTGAACAAGGGAACGACTTTGCTGTGTTTCATTAAATCAGGAAATGTACCACTAGAAACACAGTCATTAAACACAGTTGCTAGATGGGGCGCAATTACCTCAATTATACATGATGCAGTTTTGACCGATAACCCCCAAATGTCCGCGGTTTTCTTAATTTCGATACATTTAAATGTTTTTACAATGTCCTGAGCACAAATATCTGTGAATACAAATGCATCCCTGCAACAAAGAACAGATTCTTCTAATAAAAGTTCAGCGGAACTGGAAGATGCTTTGAGAGATTTTGTTGTCAAAATAGGTATATTTTTGAAAAAGTGTTCAAACTCCGTAGCCACTTCCAGGTCCCCTGTAACATGGCAACCATTTACTTTTAAGTGGAAATCCCTTTCAGTCACTAAAGATCTACCGCATTCAGAGTTAATGATGTTCCAAGTCATTTTTATTTTATTTACAGAATTAGAAATTTTATTTTTAATGAAGTTTGACTTAGCAAGATGACACGTTTGTTTAAATATCTTTGAATAATTTTTAACATATTCCTGAAAGGTTTGCCTAAAATTATATGATTTTTCTGAATATAATTCAAATACTTTATTTCTACTTTTAAAGATATCTGGTGTTGCCCAGTCACTGAAAACAGGACGACCACCAATCTGTAGAGTTTTTGAGGTAAAAACTTTGCCAAACTCATCATTAATCAAGCTAAATAAGTGTTTATATGACTGGTCTACACAAGTGAAGTTAGGTAGATATGGTAATCTCTTTAATACATTTTCTTTAAAATTATTCAAACGACTTTGGTTAATTGGTACATATTTAATTTGTTTTTTGCTGACTTTGTTACTACTTTTAGGAAATTTTATCCATTGGCCACGATGATCTGACTCCACAGGATCCACAATACCTTTATCTATAGGTTTAATATCAGTAAAAACATTATCAATACATTTTGCACTGGTGGCTGTAATACGAGTGGGTTCTAAGAATGTACTATGCAGATTAAAGGATTTAAATAAATTTTTCATTTTATTTCTCTCTGATGGAGTTAATGATGTATCTAATATATCAACATTAAAATCTCCACAAACTATTATAGATTTCTTAGAACATTGGCATTTGAACAGTGCTTCTTCAAGCTTTTCTTCAAATTTAATGTAAGAAGCATCAGGGGGACTGTATACGCTTAACAAGATGAAATGCTCAAACTCAATACTGGCAATCTCAATAACTCGCTCAATGGAGAGGGCTACTAAATCCTTACGTTCTTTAAATTTTAAGTTTTTATTAATTAATATTAAAGAGCCTCCACGTTTAGAATGTTTTCTATTGAACGAGCTAGCAACCTGGTGATTTACGAAGTTCAACAATGTGATTTGATGATCTTTTAACCAGTGCTCTGTAGCACAAAAAATATTAATAGAATTTGCATTAATGTATAGCTCTAACTCTAAATCTTTATTCATACAACATATACATATTGTCATGTTATATATCCCCGAAGGGGTAGGCAGAAGCATATTAAACGCCCACATTTCATCGCATGCATTTTTGTCCCACGTAACAGGTGGTGAGCCCATTGCCGTGTCATTTTTTGCCATTGCCATTGCAGGTGGTGAGCAGATTGCGCGTAACTAAATATACCACAATAATTTTCATATTGAAAACTAATACCGAGGTCATCTACCTAGTTACATTATGAAAACTGGATATTACCACATCGAAAACTGAAGCGAGGGTAATCGTCCTGCCGGTCGATGCGCCGACGCCGTTCATAGTTTCAATACGAGTAGGTATATCGGGTTCCGTTTTTTTATGCGATGAAAAAACGAAACTTGATATACCTACTCGTAATCTAGATGCGTTGACGCAGAATCTATATCTTTACTAATATACAAAGCTGAAGAGTTTGTTTGTTTGTATGTTTGTTTGGTGGAACGCCCTAATCTCTGGAACTACTTGTCCGAATTGAAAAAATCTTTAAGAGTTGGATAGTCCATTTATCGAGCTACGGCTATATACTATTTATCATCACGCTACTACCCAGGAGAGTAGAGCAGTAATCATAAACGTCAACAAATCGGGCAAATTTTTATACAAGTTGAAAAATAAAAGCGACAGGATCAAATGGATGCGACGGGGGTTCAAAATATGTCACGGGCGAAGCCGTGGGGGTCAGCTAGTAGTTAAATAATTTCTTTTCTTCCCATAGGTGGCAAGAACCAGAGTAGCGAGCACAACTTAACATAATAATGAAAATGGTAACTATTTTCAGGGATAATCGCCTCTAAGCGGATTTCTTCGAACGTGTGCAACAATACCATTCAAGATCATACATACATAATTATTGTATTTTTTTTTTAATAATAATAATCTTTATTCACACACACGAAGTACAATAATTACAATATTTCCGCTTATGTAAATAACATATAGTAGGTACGTGCTGAGTTTGCAATATATTATGTCCACATCTGTAGCCGAACTAGGTAGACACCTGTATATCGGCATACAGCGCTAAATCCCTCAGTCCTCATAAACAATAAAATTGAAACCAAAACCAAACAAACACAGCCAATACACGTATCTCAAAGGCAGTAGTTTAGTAATAGTAATAATATAAAACTATATAATATAAAACATTATTTCATGTGACCGTATTGCGTGACTGTGTGTGTGGGTGTGTGTGTGTGTGTGTGTGTGTGTGTGTGTGTGTGGGGGGGGGGGGGTGTGTGTGTGTGTGTGTGTGGGGGGGGGGGGGTGTGTGGGTGTGTGTGTGTGTGTCTGTGTGCGTGTGTATGTGTGTGTGTGCGTGTGTGTGTGGGGGTGTGGGTGTGTGTGGGGGTGTGTGTGTGTGTGTGTGTGTGTGAGTGTGTGGGTGTGGGTGTGTGCGTGCAAAATGTAACTACCAAGTCTGATGCATTAGGAAAAACTGAAAAGAGCTGGTGGATTTTTATTCAGGTATGATAAAAAGGTTCTCTGTATCATCATATGTTAAAGTTAATAATTAATAATTTAATTTCTGTGTATAGATAAGGTCCAAGGAATACAAAAAATCTACGAATAAAAGATGTGTTAGGCTTACAATAATTCTCACACACCAAGTATATCCTACGTCTATTATCTAGGTTCGGGTCATATTTAAACAAACTGTGTAGTTTCTTAATAACGTTTAAGACAAAAAGTTGACGGACTGTAAGGACTTCACAATATTCATATAATGACTTGGTAGGGAATAAACGAGGTTCGCAGGTACAAACTTTGAGGATTGCCCTTTGAGCAATCTCAACCGGGTTTATTATAGTTTTTGCAGCTCCTCCCCAAGACGAAATACAATATAGCAATACTGATTGGCACAGCGCAATATATACCTGCTTCAGAAGAAGCGCATCCAAAACACGACTCAGCTTTTTAAAAACAAAAATAAGCTTTCTTACTCTAGCACTAAGTAGTTTCACGTGTTCATCAAATCTTAGATTACAGTCTATTAATACCCCCATATATTTCAAGAAGCGCTCGTGGCCCCGCGGTCTCAGTGTTCTGTAAACGATCACAGAGGTACGCATCTTTCACTATGGCTGGTCGTCGGATGGGTGACCACTTTGTGGCATTTACATTTGCGAGCGTTTCCGTGCTTCGGAAGGCACGTTAAGCCGTTGGTCCCGGTTGCCAGTAAAATGGCAGTCGTTAAGCCTGGTTGAAGGCCGTATAGGCGGCTTAAAAAAATTTCAACAGCAGGTAGCCACAGCCTGCGTCTGTCTATTTCAACACGGCAATGGGCTTACCACCTATTACGTGGGACAGGAATCCACACGGTGAAAAGTGGGCATATAATATGCCTCTGCCACCCCTTCGGGGATAAGGCGTGATGGATATTTATTTATTATTCGTTTTAGCTACCTCTGACTTTTCGTATGCTAGCTTCACTTTTTTTAATACCGTATTACAAAAGTTCCTGTAGCGTTTATAAGTGGTATTTAGAGTTTCGTTGTCAGGTGAAGCCCTTGACTTTTTATGAAGGATGTCTCTGACTCTTAAGCATCTCAGCAAACCCGGTGTAATCCACGGTTTCATAATTCTGTTGCACCTGGAGTTGATAATAATTTCAGTATTTTTATCTATTTATGGCATCGTCATTATTTCTATACTTAATTGCAAAACAATGGTGTCAATTTTTGCAAGAAGTTATTGAAATTCGATAACTTCAAATCCTGTAGAGTCTAGTGTGAAGTGTATCTATATATATTATAAAAAAAATTGCGTTTTATGAAGTTTCGTTTATAGCAGTATTAATTTTTTACAGATTTGGAGTCAAAATGTGATGAGATCCCTTGTTTACCTACTGCTTCTACCTCAGTTTATAAGATTTTTTTTAATTCTAATAATATATTTGATCTCGTATCAAAGATAAAGATTTATTTGTTATCAACAGACTTCCAAAAATTGAGAACTTTCTTAGGTCATAACGTACTGCATTTCTTTTATAAAAAGAACTGATGGTAGAAAAGTCACATTGGGATGTGGATTTGGGAACCTCCAAAATTCAGATGCAGAAAGTAAACCTCTGCGCACGTTTAAAAAGGCCACGTTTGTGAGTACGTTGTGTGTAGGCCAGGCCTTTAAAGCAACAGAATTAGAAACTACATCTGTTTTTAGTCTGAAAGCTATATGTGGCGAACGCAACATGCTGACTCAACGAAATCTATTTTAAGTGTAAAATAAGTCAGCGGTTGACGTAAATAAAAACCAGGTTTAAAGTAACTTCTGAGCTTAAATGTATTGGAGAATAGCCATAAAGAAGTAAGTGAACAGAAACTGTTTGAGAAATTTGGACCAATGCAACAAGGATACGGAGTGTATATTGTAACGATAGTGCCAAAACCAAAAGAAGAGACCGCAGTGTCGAACTTTATCGAATTCGTATTTGTTTTCATTTCAAATTAGGTTACAATCTGGTTTGCGGTCTTCTCCATTATGTGATCAATAAATACGAGATACAGAATCCTTGGAAAAACAAATTTATAAAATGGTGGCACTGGTTTTAATGCAGAAAATTGTGCTTTCTTGGTGGACAGAAAGCACGTACGCTTTTGAGGAACAAAAGCTACATTTCAGCAAATCAACTTAGGTTGCTCAATCCACTCCTATTGGATTTATGGAATGGGCAGGATCAACGCAGTGGCGTAACTTTACCATGTGAGGCCCGTGGCAAATTCTTTGTATGGGGCCCTCCCAGTTAAACTCGTCACATTGTAATTAAATTTTAATGAGTTCAAGTAGTTACCGAACACTTGTAACCTTAGAATATAGATAATGTATACTGTAAGCTATTAACATTGAAATAGAACATGAAGCGGATGAAGCGCTCGTGGTCCCACGAACTCAGTGTTTTGTCAACGTTCATTCAATTTTGGCCGTGGCTGGTCATTAGATGGCGACCTGTTCTACTATAGAGAAGCATTTCTCCGAGGGCGCTATCGGTAAGAAAGGACCTTGTTAGCAGCGATGTGGAAGTCAGTAGTGTCTCGGCTCGGGTAGCATATTTAATACTGAAGCTCACCGACGGATACTCCCTGAAGGAGGTTCAAGTGTATACCTCGACCTCGAGAGGCACTGAAGAGGCAATTAAGGTCGTGTACGAGGACATAGCGACTGCATTACACGGTACTGCTAAGGCTCACTACAACGTTGTTATAGGGGACTTTAACGCCAAAGTGGGAGTACTGGAACGCGGCGAAACGATAATCGATCCATACCACAGAACAAATAAAAACAGGTCCATAAGGTGGGGGGCGCAATAATGACCGGGGCCATATGCTTATCAACTTTCTCGAGTCACAGGTCACACTCTACTTAACGAAATTTTTCTACGCTGCATATGGCCATGGGGCCCGAAAAGTTCTAATTGGAACATTAAAATCGTATCGGTCTGCTGGATTCCACTGACAAAGTTCACAAAAAAACCATAGACTGGTGAAAATGGTACAACAAGTATCTCGAAAGTTCTTGTCCATAACTTATGAGAAATAGACGTGAAATGCCACAGACGCACACGCCTTCGTCAGACCAGAGGAACCTAAACATCCGAATCCGCAAGCTAATACGACGCGTCCTTAGACGCTACTACACTAGCATCGTAAAGGCTGCGATCGAGCAGAACAGGTGCTATAAGTTGTTAGCTCAACAGTTTGGAAGATGCCGTCTGACGAAACGAAAATAACGGGTGCCCCAATTGTGACCTCAAGGTTCGAGATTCTCGAGGAAATCGAGAGCTTTTACAGTATGCATCACGGAAGAAAAGCCCACGGGACCCAGCGACGATGACCAAAAACTAACACGCCACTACACCGACGACATCCCAGATGTCGACCACGCTGAGGTCAAAGCGGCTCTCGAGCAACTTAAAAGCAATAAACCCCCTGGGTATGACGGAATACCGACCAATCTACTTAAAAAGGGTGAGGCTTCGGTTCTTAAAGAGCTTACGAGTTTACTAAATTCTGTCCTCCAGTAGGGACAAACATCTAAAGCGTGGAAAGGGAGTAAGGTGGCTCTGTTCTTCAAAAAAGGTGATAAAATTTTGCTGAAGACTCACTGTACTTGCTGTCACTTCTGAGTCACATATATAAGTTGTTCTCGAGACTAGTCACAAACCGCCTCACTGAAAAACTCGACGAATTTCAGTCAAAGGACAGGCCGGGTTTCGAAAAGGCTTTAGCATCGTGTTCCACATACATACTGTTAGACAGATTGTGCAGAAGACAAAAAGTACAATAATCCTCTGTGTATGACTTTTGTGGACTACGAGAAAGCCTTTGAGTCTGGCGAAACCAGGATGCTCTGCAACGAAGTCGTAATGGTTGGCACTATATCGAGGTGTTGAGATGCTTGTACGACACTGCTACCATAACAGTCCAATGCCAAAAGACAAACCCCATTGAGTTGCGTAGAGGGGTAAGACAGGGCAATGTTATATCCCTTAAGCTCTTCACCACCACGCTTTAGGATGTCTTTAAGACGCTGGACTGGAATGAGATATGAATATAAACGGCGAATGCATCTTACACCTTCGATTGGCCGACGACATCGTTTTGGTAGGGGAAATGCTGGAACAGTTGAGCGGGAAGCTGCACAGTCTGAGCGGAGCGTCTTGACGTGTTGGTCTCGGTATGAACTTGTATGAAATGAAACCAAGGTGATGTTCAATGAGCACGTCATACCGGGTCCAATATACGTCGAAGGATTGAAACTCGAAATTGTCCAGGTACATACCTACCTTGGGTAGGTTATCCAATTCGGCAAAAAGAACTTGGACAAGGAAATTGCAAGAAAGATACCTTGTGTGTGTCAATACCTTTCTTTGGTCCGGCGTACTTATTTTCTTGGTGAATAAATGAATAAAGTAATTCCCCGATCGTCATCGCGCATGTTCGCCCGCGCCAATATACCGCGACAAAAAATTAAGAAGCAAAAGATAAGTTCTGAAATCGATCGACATTTTTTTGTTTTAAATGTACTGAAATCATTATGATTAGTATGAATTTTATATCTTTAGTTGCATCTCGCTTTAATAGATTTTAAATACTTTAAAAAAAATGTTAAAAATGTTAGGTTCTTTTTGAACTCGCAGCCGCTGCCGCTTGGGCCGGGGCCCTCTCAGGTCGAGGGCCCGTGGCATTTTGCCAACCCTGCCACCCTATAGTTACGCCACTGGTTCAACGTAACATCCTTGACAAAATATAGTACAGCCTTCAAACTTCGAATCATATTCAATAAATTCATAACATAATAATTCAATCAAGCATCAACATTCATAGTGCGCCGGGCCACAAGCACGAGTGTTTCATAATAATGAGCAAGTCCTTTATAACTGCGCTCATTGTCATCATATAGCAAACCCCGTTACGGCAAACAAGCGGCTCCTGCGCAACGCTAAGCAAATTGTTTCATACCGTAGGAAATAATGATGATTATAATGAACACATAGCTCGTGTGGCAACGAATACGATTATATGAATAGCTAATCTGTCGCTTCCGGTTGCAGCCGGACTTGGTTTGGTGTTCAGCAGTTTTTGTATGAAGATTAAATTAAAGATATTGCACAGAACCGGGCCTCAATACTGCTATTTTGTGTTAGCACAAATCACAATTTACTGTATCTAAAATAAATGCCATTTTATTTGTAATTTATTGGAAATACAATTAAATTTTCAAAACAGCATTTCATTTTTGCAATTTTCACTGTAAAGTAATGAAATATATTTTGTTTGCCTTCACGAAAATCGACTATCAAATCTAATCATGGCGCTTGCAACAGTGCTGAAATATCGAAAACTCTACTTTAGAGTAATAATTCGTATAAGAATGATTATGTAATTGAATGCCAAGTATAATATAAAATTAAATATACTTTATTTACTACACCTGATACATGACGTATGTAGGTAGACTAACCAACATTGCAGTGTGTATTTGAACACTACTCAAGGCTCTACACCAGTAATCTCTTTCAGAACATAATTTGGGGACTCTTACTCTTATTAGAGTTTCGAGATAGTTACACTAGAATACCAGTGTAACTATCTTTAAACCTTGCTTTCTTAATATGAAATATTACATTGACAAGTATGATGCGTTCGAAATGGGGACAAGTGGCGTGTCCTGTCTACATTGCACCGACTATTGTTAACCGCCAGCTCAGTCGATCTACTTAAATCTTCTAAGTCTGTACAAAATATTTTAAGCTGACAAATCCTACTAATATTATGAAAGTTCGTAAGAATATAATGATGTAGGTTTGTTACATTTAGGTACATGCAAAAACTACCGAATGGATTTTGATGAAACTTTACAAAAATATATCTAACATATAAGAATAACATATAGGCTACTTTTTATCATAGGAAGAAGTTCCTGTAGGAAACGGAAACTGGACTATTCCAACACGCGGGCGGAACTACGGGCGACAACTAGTGTATAATAAATGCATGTATTATGGCTGAGAATTCATTGAAATTGTATAGTTTTAAAGCCTTAATAAGCGAGAGACAAAGAAACATTCCCCTTTATGTTTAAGGTTTCTCGTTCACACATTTCACAGGCTGCCTCCTACATTAGACCTACTGCAGTCAGAATACCTATCTAAATATACTTTCTTTCGATGCGAGTGAAGACAAGACACGCTTGCAATAACTATAATGGTCGCACGCGAGTAGAAACTAAGCTAAGACAAAAGCCCTGCTGATTGTTTCAAATATTTAAACAATTTTATTTGAAGAGTAGCCAAACTACGAGTATATACCGATCTAATTCTTTAGAATTAGATATCTATTCACATACAAACGGACAGACAGAGAAAAAAATAGTTTTTTTTTCTACTATTTTTATACTATTTAGTAAGTTTGGTAATAACAAATACACTCCATTTTATTTTACTACCTAGATGGGACTTTTGGTTATCATGGATATACGATATACGATTTTCAATGGGTCTGGCAAATGTTTTTACTTTAAATACCAAATAAATGTACAAAAAATACGAGAAAAACGGTATTTTTACTTTTTTATATTTAAAAGTTTTTGGCTGAAATACTTACGATCAAAGTCCGAATTTCCGACTGAAAATCTATAATAACACCACGCATTTAGTCGTAACGGCGGAAATAAATGTGAAAATAAAAGTAATGTAATGTACATGAGCTACGCCCCAATTATAGCGGTATTTGATAGTAATATTAGGACCCTTTTGTGTTCTCGAACATCTGACCATGAGTCCCGCTCACCCTTTTATAATCTTACGCGGCATACGATCTACCGACAGCGCTTGCGGCCCGCGCCATAATACTCACACAATGCTTTTCGGTAGCGCGCTGGAACACAGACGTCATAGTCTCCTGTTCTTTTTTAGTAGGAATAATGAAAGTCTACGCCAACTCAACAGGTAAGTCTAGCTTTTGTTTTTCGTGTGGAAATCCTCATGGATGCTATCTATCTTACGGACTAAAACCACACGTATGCCTTCCATCTGTCTATAGCCAGGAGTCCGCGAGCAGCACACCCGCCGTCCTCGGCCTGAGGACCACCTCAGGCCGAGAAACTACTTACCAAAGTGTAGGTGATTGAAACGGATTCGCAACGATATATTAGAAAACTTTCAAAGTCGATGAATTAGGTGTGCCATGTCATTAATGTTTATCACGTAGTTGAATTATCAATTGAAAACATCACATCCTGGCACTGCGAGCTCAATGTTCAAAACACATAATATAATGCATAAAGTTTTACACATTAAATTATAAATAAAAAAATACGGGTTGCACTCCGGGGGAGTAATAATTCGTATAAGAATGATTATGTAATTGAATGCCAAGTATAATATCAAATTAAATATACTTTATTTACTACACCTGATACATGACGTATGTAGGTAGACTAACCAACATTACCGCTAACTAGTATAATAAGTCACCTTTGTGAGACAGAAATAAATAAAGTAATATTATTGTTATTAAATAAGATTGCAGCAGATTGCTCAAAAACAGAAAAGTCAAAATTACTCGGATACCCAGATGTGCATATATGAAGTGATTAGGTACTGAATATGCAGGAAGCGAAAGAAATATGCATGGGTCGCGAAGCCTGGCGATCTACCCTCTCTGACTACCCCGTCAGGGATATAGAGTGAAGATTATTATTTAATTAATTTTGTTAACAATGACGTCCTAACAGACCAAAGTGACGTCCTGCAGAGATGGAGTGAATATTATGGAAAGATGTATGCAAGAAAAGACAGAGATGCCACATCGTGAAGTGGAGCTCACTTCGATGCTCCGGATCCCGATGTCATTGAAGTCATTAGTATGAAAGAAATAGAACAAGCGATAAGAAGTATGAAATGTGGTAAGGCTGCGGGAAAAGACAGAGTCACTGCTGAGATGATCAAGTACGGTGGGTCGCGTGTCTGGGACACACTATGTCTGTTATGCAACTTGTGCTGGCGGACGGGTGAGGTCCCAGATGACTGGCGAGTAGCAGTTGTAGTACCTATTTACAAAGGGAAAGGCTCGCGCCTAAACTGCTCCAGCTACAGGGCGATCAGCTTGGTCAGCTTAGCTAGTAAGGTGTATGCAAAGGTTATAACGGCACGAATGCAAGAAAAGTCTGAAAGGTATTTATGGGAGGCTCAATGCGGATTCCGACGTGGAAGAGGTTGCATGGATCAAGTGGTTTCTCTCCGCATGATCGCGGAAAAGTTTCTGGCTCTTAGCCAGAAGGTTTTCTGCGCTTTTGTGGATCTAGAGAAAGCATTTGATAACGTTGTGAGAGAAACGCTGTGGGACTTGCTGCCAGGATATGGTGTGGACGGCTCGCTACTGCGGGCAATACAGTCGCTTTATAGGGACTGTAAGGCTTGCGTGCGAGTAGGGGGGGATGTGTCACCTCTTTTTGATGTCTGTACAGGCGTCAAACAGGGATGTGTCATGTCCGCCTGGCTGTTCATAGTGTATCTGGACAGTTGCCTGCAGAAGTTGAAAGATTTTAATATGGGTGTGAATTTGGGTGACTTTACAGTAAACTGTCTGCTGTACGCTGATGATGCGGTGCTCATGGCCTCATCAGAAGCCGACCTTCAGGCATTAGTCACTAATATGAAAGAGGGGTGTGAAAGTAAGGGTCTCCGCTTGAATGCAAGTAAAACTAAGGTTCTAGTATTTGAAAGAGGTGACGTAAGAACTAAATGCGAGATTAGGGTAAACCAGGAACGTCTAGAGCAAGTGAATGAAATTGTGTATTTAGGAAGTATGTTTAGCGCGGATGGAAGATGTGATTCGAATGTGGAACGGCGAGTAGCTGCCGGAAACAAAGTTAACGGTGCTTTGTCCCAGTTAGTAAAGCGACAAAGCATCGTAAAAGAAGCACGACTGGCGATTCATAACGCAGTGCTAGTGCCAACTTTGCTTTACGGTAGTGAAACCTGGGTATGTCAGCAGATGCATGAAAGTAAATTGAATGCTGTGGAGATGCGATCACTTCGAAAGTTGTGCGGCGTTACCTTGGCTGGCCGAATACGTAACGAAGTGATACGCAATTTGGCAGGTTTGAATGAAAGTGTCAGCGTTAAGCTGGAAAAGGGCGTGCTCCGTTGGTTTGGACACGTCCAACGAATGAGTGAGGAACGATTGACGAAGAATATATATTGTTCAAAAGTAGAGGGTAGAAGGAGTCAGGGTAGGCCGAGACTTACATATGAAGACCACGTGAGCAGATTGCTCAAAAACGGAAAGGTCAAAAGTACTCGGATACCCAGACGTGCGTGTATGAAGCGATTGATGAATCTCGAAGAAGCGAAAGAAGTATGCATGGATCGCGAAGCCTGGCGATCTGTCCTCTCTGACTACCCCGTCAGGGATACAGCGTGAAGATAGTTAGTTAGTTAGTTAGTTATTATTATTTAATAGTTTAGTAATAATTAGTTTAGTAATTATTATTAAAACACTTAAGACGAAGTAGATGTGGGTCTAGATAAATGTGTGTATAGAAATTGTGATCTAGATATTCCATACTAGAGATTATATTTCTTGCAAGCTACATTCCGTGGACACGATCGGTGCACATGACAGATATATTTATCTATGCGTAACATTATATACTTCGTTGATCAGGCAATATTTAGGAGCAAAGTGAATACGTATTGAAAACTGTGCGAAAGACAATTCTATGTCTAACAATTTATGTAATGTAATTCAAAATCATTTTAATAAATCGGCTTTTTTTAAAGGCGCTTAAAAGAATAATTCTCCGTAAATCCTTTCCCATTTATTCCGATATCCCATTTATCGAGAAAGGTATATAGCCTTTCTCGATAAATGGGCTATATATAATCACCCAACTATCCTGGAGATCGGAGCAGTAACCAGAAATGTCAACAAATCGGGTAAAATTTCATAGATTGTTGTAAAAGTAATAAACAATGGGAATAAATGGAGATCAGCTAGTTTATAACTAAAAATTTCTTTAACACAAGCACTGAGCATGTAAACGTAAAAGGCATAGCTCATCTTCCAGCAGATATTAACTTGCCTATACCTAATATAAGTGACGAGTACATGATTCGAGCTCAACAATCACTTAAACCGATAAGAATATTTTAAAACGAACGTTTATTCAATATCCTTCAAACAGACAATGTCGTTCAATTAGTGAAAATGGTAGATTGAGTGAAGTCATCACATTTATAAACAGAATAAAGCTAATAAAACTGTAGGTATAATTAGTACATTGACCTTGAGAGATAGAGCAATGGACAAGACGACAAAAGAAGAATGATCTCCAAGTTAGATGAGAAAGACGCCCGCGACGTGGAATTTATATTGTTTGTTTTGTTTTACGGCACACTATGCCCAATAATACTTTAGATTATTTGAAAGTCAAATTGATTTATTTATCTATCATGCTTGGATAGAAGGGGTGGCAAATTGATATAACCAAAATATAATTGTTCATATCAAAATTAAGTGTGACACAATTCATGAATTTGCAGGAAGCGAAAGAAGGTATAACTGGGTCGCGAAGATTAACGATTTGTCCATTTTGACTACCCCATTAGGGATATAGCGTGTAGATAATTAAGTAATAATAAATAACAATTAGTTGATGAGCAATTATGCGAAAATCAAGGTTCGCTAATAAATAAAACAAGCTTACATAAAAATGACCAGAACGATATGTACATAATGGAGAACTGACATAACTAATTGAATGGTAAATTGGTATCTCGCACGCCAACTTTAGTAAATTAGACGATCATGAAGTCTTATCAGTCAGCCACACTAACATGGTTACAGGTGTTTTATACTAAAGTCGGTAAAATAAACATTGTCTGTGCTAATATTGATTGGGACGAGAGTATTGAGACAGTCTGGAAGTTCAGTAATATTAGGTAGGTAGGTACTTTTATACTTACACATCGGACGTGGAGAACCTTCCACGAACCATTTTCACACAATTAAATTGAATACTAAAATACAAAAAGACGGATCCACTATATCACAGTCGACATCGTACTGTTTGTATAAATTCAAGATGTTTACGCTGGCGACAATAAAATGTATCACTATCTTCAATTGCAAATCTCAGTGCAAACTTGGCAAACTTGCCGACAAATTACGTCTCATTTCCCTCTCAGCATCAGCATCGGCATTTATTAATAGAATCCGGTAACCGCTATACACTATATTCTTGAGCGTACACTTCCCAAGCAGTGTTTCTTAAACAGTCATCAATTCGTTGGCAATTAACTATTTCGGTTGTTTTCAGAGATTTGTGTACTTTCAGAGTGTATGATACAAGTTCGTTCGGAGGCGTTCGCGCGATAATATTTTGGTCGATTGGTCGCGTCGTGTCGGGAACTCCGCGCGTGTCCCTGCGCGTGCGCGGACTGCGCGGGTTGGCATCGGCGGACGCTCTTCGGCCCCTTTTGGCGTGCGCGGGCGTGTTCGCGTCACCGTAGCCAACAACTAAGTGATAACAAAAACTCTACAACATAGGTACAATTATCTACATTGATGAACACCTTGTACAGATAAACAGACAGACCTACGAAGCAATGACGACGCGAACGTGTGCGTCACATTTTCGCGCATTGTTCCATTAAATTTTGTTTGCCTTTTATTGGATGGCAGCCAATAACGATAGTCACTACCTCACTGTTTGTAACAAACAAATAATTTTTTCATTCCGGCAACGGAGCAAGGTCAAAAACCGTTTAGATAGCTTATAAGAGAAGTATATAATATATTCTATTCAATTGACCAAAAAACACTGTCTACCAGAACAATGAGAAAATCTTCTCACAGACGTGACGACTCTAGGTACTGCTCTGTAGCTTAGGTATATAGACTATACTTTTTATAACTCACATCACATACCTAAAATAGTTCCTATTGTGTTGAAACAGGTTAGTGAGTGTGACCAAAGACAATCCAACAGAAATTAATCTAAAGGCCGTTAAGACTTAAAAAAGCAAATAACCCATGTAAAGAACTTTTCTGATTTTTCGCGAATCCGTAGTTACAAGCTTTACCTAGTTAAGAACATTTAGAGTTATTAGCTTACACTGAACCAGTTACTTAATATAGCACATAGGTACTAGAAGCATTGACATTGTAATGATTTTCTCCTGTCCAATACCCTTTGGTTTAAATAAGCATCCTCGTTCCGATCATCAAGTCTAGGAGACTTTACGTATAAAGATAAACTGACACATAATAGACTTGAATAATATCGTTATAAAGTCTCCTTTGATCACCTCTGAAGTTTTGGAAAATTTCAATTGACTTACTGTAAGGCACTTCTGTTCCAAGATTTCATCACACACCCATAAATATACAGAAACATAACTAAATATAAAATAGCTTTTAAAGAAGGAAACTAGCTTACTCACCTATTGTGAAGGTCAGCGGGCTTGGCCATGGTGAACTCCTTGGCATGCACATTCAGCTTGTTGGAGGAAGGTGTGGAAGCCGTAGTAGTCACGTTGGTTGTACCCGCTGGCGTGCCGGACACCGCCGTGGTCGCCACGCCGTCTGTGCGGACACCTGGTGGTCAACGGTCGTCGTCAAGAGAAGAGGGAGATAGGATAGAATATGTAGCAAGTAAGAAGAAATCAATGAGCAAGTTATGAGATTGTTTTAAGTGGTCCTCTTAAATAAAATATTAAATAAATATAAATATTGACAATAAAAAAGTAAAAAAGGAGAATTAATGCTTTAAACCGGAAGAAACGTAAGCAAATTTGTACGTGTGAATGGAACAAATGGAAATGTGCCAATAACACTGACACTGGCAAAATATAACAAGTACTCATACTGGAAGACGCAATACAAAATATTCTAAAATTTGTAGAATAGATACAAGCTGATTATAGGCAAGCTTATTCTAAGTACTTCCATCACGATCAGCAAGAGTTCTATTTTTTTAGGAGTTAGATTATTTGATTTCGGACTGCCAAATGCAAAGTACCTCAATTTAATTCTTTGGTACACATCTATTATTTTTTATGCCACTAAGATGACAGACAAGCATGCAGCAGACTGCCGATCTGATCGAAAGTGGCCACCGTAGCTTAAGAACTACAAACATCACACTTGCGCTAAAATTAAATTTATTTGGAGCAATTCATAGTACCTTTACATGGATGATTTGTTTTGATTTAAACGAAACATGGACAGTGTTTATAATATAAATTCATCTATTTATAGGGACGTACACGTTACACGAGTGCGTCAATTCCGTATTGCGTAAATACAAAATGTGCTCCACTGTTTATCTTTTCAGCTTGTGCTTCATCTGAGAGGCAAGTTTGTAATCGCTATGACATTATTTTTTACCATTTTTTACCATTTAAACCATTTGGTTAGTCTGACATTATTCACATTTGGATGGATTCAGATTATATCTTTGGCGCAAATTTGCAATAATTTTAAGATATCGTAGTATTCCTAAGAATTTATCTCTTTTCCTAACACTATGTCTGTATTCCTTGACTATATATTTCAAATCACGAGATTTGGTTACTCCGAATTTAGATAGCACTTGTAACAATATTTTCCTAGCTCCATTAATTTCTTATTTAGCAGCATACCAGCTATTAAAAACAATATGAATGTAGGTATAGAATGTGTTGTAATTGGGTAACCCAGTACATCGCGCGATACACGCGAGCCGTTACGCTCGAATGAGCAAAAGCAAAACTTTCGTTCTAGATTCGCAGACCAATTCGCTAAATAGAATATGAGATTATCATCGTGAGCAGATACCAATTTTAGTTGAAATGTTAGAAATGCACCCCTAGTGTTCGATTCGTATGCATCAATGTAAATACGTACGGCACAAGCAAATTGCCTTAAGAGATGAATTTTTGTGTCTTATGTCCCGTAGAAAATCAATCATCAAATCTATCAACTTCTATATAATATGAAATAATATACCTTGTGGCCTGACGCAGGGACCGCACCTAGGACCATTGTTATTCTTACGTTCATGATACGCAATCTATTTTAGAAAAAAAAGAAATTTCTTTGGTAGCTTGAGTGCGTGAATTCTAAATTCTAAGTATTGCTGGCATGGCGAGTAAGAATCAATCGAATAGGTTCACAGTCCACTGCAGTACAATACGCTGTTTTCAACCTTGCGTATCCAGTATCCATCGTGATTTTTACTTATATGCTAGGATGTTCTTAGTTTTATATATTCGAATTCCTATCGTACGAACTACGAAGTTACCAAATGATTTCGGACTAGCTGAACCGCACAATTTCGTTAGCGCCACATAAGAGAGAAATTACTTTTTTTTTCAATAAAAAGTATCCTATGTTACTTCTAATACCTCCAAGAATGTGTACAAAGTTTCACGATGATCGGTTAAGTAGTTTTCGCGTGTAAGTGTTACAAATAAACTTACATTCACATTTATAATATTAGTAGGGATTCACCAAAAAGTACTTACTATTGTGCATCTGTGTGTTGGCTGGCCTTTGGAATGTTTTTATATTTAATTTCTCACTACTCTTCTTTCCTTTTGTTATTTTTCTTGTCATCGTTATTCAAAACTCTGTGTATAGTGAATGTTGAAAATCACTTACATACCTACCTACCAATTTTGAAGACTGCGAAAGTAATACGGCTCAAAGCGTTCGAAGAGACCAGTAGTAGGTAGGTAGATTCAAATTAAATTTGTTTAATTTTCATCAATTTCACAATGTCCAGTGAATGCAGCGCGAGTGCTGCACTTCCGGTGTTGCAAACGTCCATAGGCTACGGTGACCAGTTTCCATCAGGTACGCCGTGCTTGTCTGCCACCTCAGTGGTATAAAAAATGTTCCAGACTCAGTAATGGAGACAATTTTTGTTTCAGAATTTAATTTTCTATGGAGATTTGGAAGTAACGACAAAACTTTATTTACTGAAATAGTTAATTTGGAGACATTTGGCGGGAAGAGTGACAAGTGCGGACGCTTGCTTTATATTATTTTCTAAAACTAATGCATTTATCTTGTTTTATGTGCGGGAGTGGTGGTTTCTTGGACATAAAAGTTGTGTTAACGTGCTATAGTGAAAGGCAATGATATATATGCAGTGAAATGCTATTTTCTCTCTTGCCGCGAAACGTACACTGACAACCTTAGTATAAGAATCACCATTATACTGAGGGCAAGGACCAGGACGGACAATGAGGACACGACATAGACTGGACATGGCTAATTAGAAGATAAGATTGAAGAAATATGATATAAAAAATAAGATTTGGCTAAAAGGTCTTAGAAACCAGGCCATTAAATATTTATAAAAAAAAACGACAAAACTTTATTTTCTGAAATAGTTAATTTACTTTCGCTCGTAAATGCAGGTTTTCAGACTCTTTTATGCCTAGAATCTATCATTACACAAAATTACGATTTTTTGAAAATAATATACGAAACCATTTTTCTAATACGCATCGAAGGCCCCGCGGCAAGCCGATATAAAGCAAAGGATCTAACTAAGTATATCCTACTAATATTATAAATGCGAAAGTTTGTAAGTATGGATGGATGGTTGTTTCTCTTTCACGCAAAATCTACTGAATGGATTTTGATGAAACTTTACAATAATATAGTTTACACATTTGAATAACACATAGGCTACTTTTTATCCCAGGAACAATGTTCCTGTCGCAAACGGGACCGGGAAAACTTAACAACGCGTGCTCACAGCCGTGGGCGTCAACTAGTAATCTGTAATGAAAACCTATAACCTACCTATGTAATGAAAGTACGTCACTACAGAAAGGCTATTTTTAATGTTTGTATTTTTTTTCAATTTTCAGGGCACGCGAATGTGAAATATTAAAAAAAAAAACAAAGTTAGATTTGATCAATACTACTTACTGATGCTTTCAAAATATAATTTTTCAATGCAAGTTTGTCAATGGCGGAATCAGCTCTACAATTTGTAGAGTTCAAATCAACCGATGTAATTATAGATAGGCTATCGTTACATAGTTCTGACAATTTATTTAAGGAATTCTAATGATTTTTAATAATAAAATAGTACCTATAGTTCCTTTTTGACTAATGGATAATTTCTAAACTAACCCGAAACATCAGAAGAAGGTTGTGTCGTCACGGGCACGGTCACAGACGCTGTAATAACTGTCGTAGGAGTCACGGAAACTGGAGAAACTGGTGACACCTGAGCCACTGAGGCCACCGGGACAGGAGCAACTGCCGCGACCGGCGCTACCGCAACCGGCTGTGATAGTGATTGTTTCACGATACACCGAGACATAATAATATATCACTTTTTTCTTTTATCATAACATAAAAGCACGTAAACATTCGCTTGACAAACACGTTCCGTCGCAACAAACATTAGACTGTCGGCGCGTTCCAAATATGAAGTTTTGTTTATTTTTAATTTTGGCGCCAAATTTACGTAGAGATCAGCAGCCAAAAAGGTATTTTATATTCAGCCTGTGACGAATCGAGAATAGTTTAAATATTATTCCGATAGTCTTGTTGCTTACATCATACTTTCGATAGAATTGTTTTTTTTTTCTATTAATAATTATTTACGGAGCATTGTAATAATTATATGACTGTATAGCTTAATCCTAATCTTCCATAACATTAAGAATTGAGGTTGAATTATTAAAAAAAAACTAGAATTAGTGGCTGTATTTACACATAAAAGAAAACAGATTTGTAAAAAACTAAAAAATACTTGTCAATTAGATTCAGTTGATTGCTGCTGTAGAAGAAATATACGTAAATATTTACAGCTTTTATAAAATAAGTCTTACTTTTAACGCATCTATTGGTTTTGATATCTTTTTGCTAACATACCACTAATAATACAGACAGGCATACAATATTACATGACATAAAATACCTACCATACACTTACGTATTTCGATATCATGTATTCTATGGAATTTTTCCTTACACTTAAAAAAATAATTATGATAGTCAATCTTTACAATGTATTTGTGTGATGATGTTTCTAGTAGGGCGAATATTTCATTTTGAGCATAATTGACGTTTTCGAGACTAAAAAAATAAATGCACATATTCATGTTTTTTATGAATTTTTCGGAAAGAATTTAATGATAGAAACTGAATTTTATGAAAGGCCATATGGCAGAAATTACTCTTTTCTGCTAAGATATATGGAGGTTTCTTTTTAAAAAAAAAAACGGTAATGAGATTTCCCAGATACGGTAATTAGATCTCGAGACATGGTAATGAAATAAATTGAAATGGTTATTAGAAATAAACTCAAATAAAAAATAAATAAAAATAAATATAAATCACGCCTTATCCCCGAAGGGGTGGCATATTATATGCCCACTTTTCACCGTGTGGATTCCTGTCCCACGTAATAGGTGAGCCCATTGCCGTGTTGAAATAGACAGACGCAGGTTGTGGCTACCTGCTGTCGAAATTTTTCAAGCCGACCATAAGGCTTTCAACCAGGCTTAACGACTGCCATTTTACTGGCAACCGGGACCAACGGCTTAACGTGCCTTCCGAAGCACGGAAACGCTCGCAAATGTAAATGCCACAAAGTGGTCACCCATCCGAGGACCAACCATAGTGAAAGTTGCGTAACTCAGTGATCGTTTACAGAACACAGACCGCGGGGCCACGAGCGCTTCAAATCAAAGGTTAGAAAAATAACCTTGACACAGGACTGGAGTAACACCTGACGTGGTCCTTAGGATTGTAACTTGATGCGTTCCTCCTCGTGCCATCACGAGAGTGACCTCTCAGCAACGGACCGCGCAGCATCCAATCGTAGCCGATGTTCTACAGAAGTGGTCCTAAGACCGATCCCTGGGAAACACAACACTACTCGCCATGCCAGCACTAGCTTTGGTAAGCTATGGCTCTTTTGGAAAGATAAGCCCCGACAATGCACTAGAGACAGGGAGGCACTATATGTAAATGAGCGCCTTCTTAAAGCATTTCCAGGGCATGTCGTTGACTATGTCATGAGACACCGCCATGACTACCTCACCTAAGATGACGCTCCTTCCGCGAGGACTGCGACACGCATGATCGCGTCATCGGAGGAGCACTGAAACCAAACTGATGAAAACCAGATCCCCATGACTGTGCTCTTCAATGATACGCTCAAAGAGCTTGCATACCTCGTCGAGCAATACAAGCGACAATAGCCGGAAGGCGAGGCCGCTGGCCACCCTCGTTTTGGATAAGGACCAATTTCCCCGTATACGACACCTTGGGAAACCAGTCTTTATTGAAGGATGAGTCAAAACCTTAATAGTCAACGTTTATTAAGATCCAGGAGTCATACTCACCCCGGAATGCTATCGGGTTCGGAGTGGTTCTCTTGCTGGGCTTAGCCGCAGCACCTCTAGCTTTTGGTGACTGCGGGCACGTCGTTCTCGACGTAATCCCTAACATTGGCTAGGGTTTGGGCCAGCGGAAGGCCTTACCATTCCTGATTCTCTAGGAGCTATTTTCGGGCCAATTTCTTGGCCAGCTTAATGGTCTCCGAGACGGACCTTTCGGCACACTTGTAACACTCGTGTGCTCCGTCTCTCGGGCCTCAGTGCCTGGTGTACCGATAGCGGAGATGCACACTGCGTGCACATTACGATCTCCACTGGGAATCAGGCCTGCACGACAGCTGCATCCCGGAGTGCCCTTGTTTCAGGCGTTTGACTGATCGAAAGGGCACCCGTTTATTGAAAACCCGTACGGCCTGATAATGTGGACTGTGTTTCACAATATCTAAATGTGGAATTGTTACACTACTGAAATCCATCTCTCTTGTATTTTCACGTCATAACCTGTCATCATGTGACTCATACTCGTGAATATTTTTAAAATTAACCAATAATACCAGTATATAAAGACTAGGCACCGTGAGAATTTTTAGTTCCTTGAAGTATGGTCGACAGCTTTCTAATTGATTGATGGTTCTAATAGCCCTTTTTTTGGAGAACAAAAGCAAGTCTTTTTTGACGGTTATATTGGTAGCTATTACCCCAAAATTGAATACTAAACCGGAATTTGGATTCTATTAATGCATGGTACACCATTTTTAGATTATCTATACTCACTTCATCTCTCAGTGTCCTTAAGACATAGCATGCTGACGAAGTTGGCGAATACAGAGCTGTTAATTCTCGTTTCCAATTTAAGAATTTGTCTAATATGTATAATAAACTTTACTCGGTGCCTCTGAATTAGTATTCAGAGGCACCGAGTAAAGTTTCTGCTTTGTGATCTTGACAACTGATAAACATACTTAAATATTTCTAAATACATTATTATACATAAAAAACACCTAAACTCCGACACAAACATCTAAGTATCACAAAACTTTTATCCGCCCCGGGAATCAAACCTGGACCTCAATTCAAGCGAAGCGGTATATCAACAATATTGAACATAAAATGAAGAATTGTAGACCTAACCTAACGTCGAACGACGTCAATAGAGGAGTTTTACGTTTTTGATACCACTGAAGTTGCAGACAAGTATAACCCCACATTATGGAAAGTGGTCACCGTAGCCTATGGACGTTTGCAACATCAGAGGTGCAGCACTCGCGCTGCCGACCAATTATTATTATTTATTTACTCGGGTCTTTTTTTCAATAGCCGTGTACACAAACATATACTAGGTACTGGGTGAATATATCATTTCGTGCATATTGCATGGCGGACGATAAATAACACATAAAACATTTTTTTTTAATGTTACTTTGTTTTCGTTTAATTAACGTAGGCCTGCGTTAGGCGCAATCCTTAAAACATCTTGATTTTTTTTAGAAATGCATGAAATTTTGAAAATAAAAGCCAAATTCTAATTACCATCCGTGTCCCTTTTCCCAGATTTTAATATATTTATGAGTCTTTCTAAAAAGTCTATTGGGAGTACGAATTTTTTTAAAACGTTTTCGGTTAATAGATTAATTAATCCATATTATATATTAGTAACGGTTACGAAAGAACAAATTTAAGTGGTATCATACCATTTAGAAAAATGTCCTTACACTCACACATAATAACCATTCAAAGACATTCACGACCTAATATTTTCGCATTTACGAACGGTTATGGACTAGATTAAACATAAAAGATTCGCTGACCATCACCGCATTACGGTCGTGAACAACACACCCTGAGAGTACATTTTTTTACTATATAATTTAGAGTTCTCCTGCTCGAAAACTGGTTTGTTTCAAAATATTTCTACATACCATATATTATATTCACGAGTATGAGTCACATGATGACAGGTTATGACGTGAAAATACAAGAGAGATGGATTTCAGTAGTGTAACAATTCCACATTTAGATATTGTGAAACACAGTCCACATTATCAGGCCGTACGGGTTTTCAATAAACGGGTGCCCTTTCGATCGCATAAATTATGATAAGTAGAGTGTTATAAACGCATAATGGTTTTATTGGCATAACATTAACTTACTCTAATTTTTGTATCATAATTTTAATCAGCATAAATGTCCTGGTATAATTGTTATACGCCTAAAGATAATTTATCATAAAATACAAAACGCATAATAGAGGTATGGATAACCGTTTAAATCATAAATGAATAATAATTTGACTAAGAATATTTAAGAAATGATAAGACACCATTGTAAATAATCATCTCACTCATAGCCAAGTTTTATATTGTATTTAAGCTGTAACATACAAAACGATATTTTAAATGTTATTTTTTTTAGAGTAGTGTTGAGCAAGGTCGTAAATAGGTACGACGACGAGCGAAGCGAGGAGGAGTGTTAGGTCTCTTGTGACCACAACGCGCCGTTTTAATCTACCTACTTTCTTTTTGTATTTTATTTATATATCCTAAATATGAGAGTTGAAATTTGGAACTTCAGTATAGTGACTATCGACATTTTTAATCAGTGGGCATTTCAATTTTAGACAATTCAAGCTTAGATATAAAAATAAAAATTTGTACTCTATATGTATGGCTAGTAATCTTTATGCGAGAGTGAGTGAAATGCCAATAAATGTTATGATTAGCTTTCGTTATTGTAAAAAAAATATGCGTAAACATTTTATGCGGGTATATCATTATTATAAAAAAGTTATGGGAAAATAAGGTATGCCTAATGATTTATTCTGTTCGAACGTTATGCGAAAAGAAGAGTATGCCAAGAAACGTTATGCAGTCTTAAGTTATACCTCTAAAATTTATGCAACCCAATACGGACCCTCAATAAACTACCTAACGAAATAAAGAATAAGTTGTACACAGGATCGATTAAGCCTGCACATAAAGCATATTTATTGTAAAATTGTTTTTATTGTTTAGATCACTTTTTTTTATTATGAGATTATTAAATTTTTAGGACATAGATAATAATTATATTTAAATTCTATTATTAATGGTTAATTTTCAAGATTTTTTTTTCATTTTTTTATTATGTTTTAATTTTTATGATTGATTTTGTTTTGAATATTATTTATTAGGTCATGTTTTAATGTTTCTATTAAATTTTTATTGTGATTTAATTTATTTAATTGATTTATAAGGTTATTATTACGTGTGTGTGTGTGTGTGTGTGTGTGTGTGTTCAATAGATAATGTTTCATGTAAATTACATTCAGATACAATGCAAAATGTAAAATAATTCTGTTTATGAATAAATTGAATTGACCTGATTCAAAAAATATTTTTAATTTAGAATTAACTAGCTGTCCCGCCCGGCTTCGCCAGTGACATACTTCGAACCCCGTGGCATTCATTTAATCCCGTCGTTTATAAATTTTACAATAAGGTATGAACATTTTCCAAATTCGTTGATTACTTCTTCGCTCTCCAGTACCTACGCCCGAACGGCCCGGTCGAATTATAGTTACACGAAATGAATTTCATTGCGCATTATTTTGAATTTGCTATAACTCGTAAGATATTCATTTTGCGACAAAATAATCTTCAAGAAATGCTGAGTTAGTAAAAATGATAAGTATTAATAGCATATCTGTGTAAATAGCCCTCAAATTACTGCTTTATATTGATGGTTTTTTAATGTATAAAATGCATATTTTATGGTATGTTATTCTTAGAAGATAGACATATACCGCCGCGAACTTTTTTGAAGGCCTACATTAGAGACACAATTGCAACGTACATTATTATATTATATCTCAAAGGGTTTAGGCAGCGTTTTCGGTGAAAGCTCCCAGCGGCTTAATTTTTCCGACATCCCCAACAAATATCGTTATAATTTAGTCAATGTATACAAAAACTTAACAAATTATACATAAAAACCATGAATCACTGTAACTATTAAAAAAACCGCATCGTATTTAGTTGCGTAGTTTTAAAGATCTAAGCATTCATAGGTACAGACAGCAGAAAGCGACTTTGTTTTATAATATGTAGTGACTAGTGCTTTGCGCCGCCTTAAAATAGAAAGTGTATGCAGTTCCATAGAAAATGTAAGACACCACTGTCTTTTATTTTTGTGATTTTTCCTTATTTTTTTACTCATTCTGCTATTCGGAGTAGAGCCTATTTCAACAAAGATTAATAGAAATTGGTTCACCCATTCTTATATTATAAGTGTTCGAACAAACCCGACTTTGTTTTATATGTATTTTTAGATTTTGTTGTCTGTCTTGTTGAAACCCCAAACACAAAAACATCTCCATGGTGATTTGTAGGATATATAAATTAGTTTCGGGGTCTCTGACCGTCACCATTTCTGTGTCTGTGTAAGAAAAAGATTAAAGGAAGTAACATTTTCACTCACCAGGTGGTCTGTATATTTCCAGAGTTGGTTTCCCTTTGGTATTCGTCAATATCATGCTTCTCCTTTTGCCATGATTCGGAAACTGTGAAAAAAAGTAAATACTGTTATAGGATGGATAATGACTACCTAAAGGAGTATTTCGTGTTAGTTTATTACGCAGTAGACAGTCACGATTTATTTCCAGATCACGTCTCACAAGATGACAAAACTTGTAGTATCATCGACTGATTTAAACATATTTTATGGCAAATAGGTAGGTATATGATTTAATTTGTATTTTACTGGGTCCTAATATTGAGGATGAAAACGTTAGCTCCGTTTTCGTTCAGTTTTTGTAAAAAATATACCGAGAAAAGTATATGGAAATAATACAATATTTAAAGTTTAATTTTACTCTCATTTTGTAAAGGTCAAAAAGTCCCGATATCGACTTAAGTACCCAGATGATGTCATCACTAGGCCCTTCACCTTGACTATGTAGTACTATTATAATTATCTTTGCCTTTGGTACCCCCTTTTACGCTTGTTCTGACGATGAGAATGATAGTGAGAAGTCAAAAATCGAAGTGATCCAACTCGTTTTACCAGTTATGAAGCTTTGAATATGTTAAGATAATGTCATGACCTAATATAAATAAATAAATAAAAATAAATAAATAAATAAATATTGTTGGGACAACTCACACAACGCCATCTGATTCCACACTAAGCAGAGCTTGTACTATGAAACCAGATAACTGATAAAAAAAAGAAAAAATATTAATTAAAATAAAATTTTTATTTTTAATGAAAATTTTAATTCTAGCTTCTAACTAACTTCAGCTATTTTCATAGTATTATGTCTTACGCTATTCTCCTTTGGGGGAGTGCTGCAGATTTAAATATTATTTTTGTTCTACAAAAGCGGGCTGTACGCGCTATTTATAATTTGGGCCCCAGAGTTTCTCTCCGAGAAAAAATCAAAGAAGTAAATATTCTAACCGTACCATCACAATACATTTTTGCCAATCTTATGTATGTCCAGAAAAATCTATCACAGTTTTCTAAACTCTGTGATAAACATAATATAAACACTAGAAATAAAAATAATCTTTCAGTCCACCACAGTCGACTACATAAGATTGGCGATTCTTTCCAGGGTAACTGTATACGCTTTTACAACAAGCTTCCCTGTGACCTGAGAAATTTACCTTTAAATAAATTTAAAAAGTTTATTAAAAGCAAGCTTTGTGAAAAAGGTTTTCACTCCGTTACAGACTATTTGCAGGACAGGGACGCCTGGAAATGATCTGCTGGCAAAGTGAAATAATATTAAATTGTAAATAGGCCATCAAAAAAAAAGCCTTCCTAAGTTTCTTGCCGGTTCTTCTCAGGTGGGCCGCGTTCCGAACCGGTGGTCGCTTTAAATATTTTAAATAGGGTATGACATTTTGTAAGCGCCGTTAAAACGGTCTATGCAAAATAAATATTTTTTTATTTATTATATTTATTTATAGATAAACATACTTATATATTTCTAAAAACATACATATTATAGATAAATAACACCCAGACACAGAATAAACCATCGTGCTCATCACACAAAGTTTTATCCTGAGTGGGAATCGAACCCACGACCTCTTGCGTAGCAGTCGGATGCACTCCCACCGCGCCACAGAGGCAGTCAAAAGAAATAGAAAAAAAAATCATAGTAAAGAACTACATAATACCGAAAATTTCAATAGTTAACGATCAATATAAGTTCCTGGCCCCAAAAGCCGGCCGGCAGTCGTCTTCAAGGTATTGAAATCCATAGAACCTCTTCTGATAGAAATCATAGAAAATTGACCTTTCATACCAAACCAGAGGAGAACCTGGAGACCAAACGATTTTGATGGATAATTATGGAAATGTCATGAAAGTTTTGGCATCAATCGTTATGTGAAAGCACCCTCAAACATTAGGCAAAAAACCGTACAATAAAATAGAGGGGTAGGGATTGTACCATTGTCAGTCTTGTAATAATCCCTACCCCTCTATTTCGAAGAATTCCTCCCCATCAAAATCAACCGGTAAGGTTCCCATTAAGCTTGCCGCATTGTCACGTTATATGGCAATGCTTATTCACTGAGCGAGAAAGAGGCCAGCCCTATGGTCACAAGAAGAGTTGACCAGTCTCTTTGCGTTATCTCTATATAGCGAACAAGCACTTCAGCCCACGAGCTCAGTGTCTTGACCCCAAATGGCTTAAAAATATAAGTAATTACCTTGAAAATTATTATATTGCACCGCTTTTATATTTATAAAAGATATTATTTGATTATAATTTTAAACATGGATGGTTCTATCTATTTTCTCAACATATTAAAAATATTGATCCTCATAAATTCATAATTTAAGAGGATCAATATTGTTTTTAACCTATATAAAGGTTAAAAACAATATTGATCCTTAATAGTTATCGTTAGGTCAATTACGAAAAGACTAGGTAAGTAGGTTCTGATTAGCGACTGGCGTAGACATAGCGTAGGCGTCAAAACAAGCCGCTTGTCGTGATCGCCTACGTATCAACTGCTATCGGTTTAGAAATCGTTTGCAAGGCCTTAAAAATAATTAGATACTAAAATTTACACATACGAAACGTGCGATGAATGTAAAGTTGCAATGTAATTTGTAATTCATTTCAGTTAAATTAAAACCAGCACAGGTTGGCAAAATAAGAAAAGTTTTATTGAAACTAAAGTAATTTTACGTACTGGCTGCACAGAATGCATTCGAAACGTGATTTACCAATAAAAAAGTTGTCCAAACGTTCCAGTTACCAATATAAAAATATTTTAAAAAGCTGTCAAAGCTTTCAATTGCCAATTAAAAAGCTGTCAAAACGAAATGTCACGCCATTTAATAAATAAATAAATAAATGAACCAAGTACCTACGCAATTTATATAGATATAAGTATATGCTTTTCAAAATATACAATGATTACCTGGTTATGATGCATATTATGATGAGATTGTGGACGTATGAAGCTGCGTTCTCTCATGATAACGCCAGGCGATGCAAAATCTTGCATCCTGTAGCTTCTCTGGAGCTCGTTGCCCACACCTATCTGAGTCTGCATCATGAAGGCGTTAATTTCGATACAACTAAGTCACGTACTAGTTTTAGTATAATCTGTTGTATTTTCGTCCACGAGTTGTCCTGCCTTTTACTTTTTCAAGGAGTTCTTACTCTCTTTGGTTATCAGTATGCACTCAGCTATTCAATATTTTAAGGACGCTATCAATAGTATTAGTTTATCTAATATAGATTATAAAATTGGATATTAGATATAAAAATAAATACACTAGATCAATGACTAGTATGAAAGTTACTATATGCAATGTCACACTTAATATTTTTTTAATATTTACAACTTTATAAAATATCTATCTTATTACGGGCAATAAGTACGCGTTAAAATGCGATATGAAAACAGCAAAGCAATTAAAATACTTATTAATTAGTAAATTAATCACAATTTTTGATATTGTGACGTCACTTTAGAGATCACTTTTTCTTCTCTAGTTTATATATGCATATATAAAATGTAAATAATTATATTACAACCCTCTGTCGTGGCCACTGATAGAGGGTGTTCTATCGAGACTTTTTTTCGTTATTTTTTTATACGACTATACAAGAGTAGTGCAGGTAAAGTATAGTGCCTGACAGTGACCGAGCGATTTTTTTAAATATTTCGAGGGTCCAAGAAGTAATTTCTTCAGCTCCAAGCTCGATTCGTTTCGTCGATGGGGTTCTATGAACCCTAAATCTGTAACAAAAAGAAAAACACCATGTACAATTCTATTTTGTTGTAGGGATGTCATCTACACTATAAATAAAACAATGTGTATGTATATTAGTAAGTAATATTATAAAAATAAGTTACAAGGATAACATTTTGAAGCGCTCGTGGCCCCGCGATCTCAGTGTCCTGTAAACGATCACTGAGTTACGCAACTTTCACTATGGCTGGTCCTCGGATGGGTGACCACTTTGTGGCATTTACATTTGCAAGCGTTTCCGTGCTTCGGAAGGCACGTTAAGCCGTTGGTCCCGGTTGCCAGTAAAATGGCAGTCGTTAAGCCTGGTTGAATGCCTAATGGGCGGCTTGAAAAATTTCAACAGCAGGTAGCCACCACCTGCGTCTGTCTATTTCAACACGGCAATGGGCTCACCACCTATTACGTGGGACAGGAATCCACACGGTGAAAAGCGGGCATATAATATGCCTCTGCCAATCTTGAAGCAATTATTTTGCTAAATTTCTCATCTACACTAATATTATAAAGAGGAAAGCTTTGTTTGTATGTTTGTTTGTTTGTAATGAATAGGCTCAAAAACTACTGGACCTATTTTAAAAATTCTTTCACCATATGAAAACTACATTATCCACGAGTAACATAGGCTATATTTTATTTTGGAAAAAAATAGCGTTTCGTAAGATATTTGGGTTTTTCGGACACAAGGCGTAAAAAATCAACCAGAAAAGGGACTTATTTTGCGTACGCTGCCTAAACTATAAAAGATAGTTCCATAAAATGTTCTAATTAATTGTAGATCTTATAAATATCTACAAAAAAGTCCGCGACACACTATACCTATCTATGTCGAGTGAGGCACAACAACAATTTTTTTATTTAAAAATCTTGTTAATTTTACGCATGCCATTAATCCTTATCAAAATAAATTATTTCATCACTAAGTACAGTTTATGTAGTATATCATCACAACATATTATAAAAAAAAGTCGCTTTTAGCTGTCTGTCCCTATGTATGCTTAGATCTTTAAAACCATGAAACGAATTACGATGCGGTTTTTTAAATCGTTAAGAGTGATGCTCATAAAAGGATTTTATGTATAATTTGTTTAGTGTTTGTATACATTGACCAAATTATAACGATATTTGGTGGGGATGTCGGAAAAAATAAGCCGTCTGGGAGCTTCCAACAAGAACGCTGCCTAAACCCTTTGTGATGTAACAAAATAATGTATGGTGCAATTGTGTATCTAATGTAGGTCTACAAAAAAATCTGCGACGATATATGTCTATCTCATAAAAATAACATACTATATCCATTTTAATACACAAACCATCAATTATAAGGGGTTATATGAAGGCTATTTACACAAATATGCTATTAATCCTTATCATTTTTACTACGTTAGTTGGCTTCAGCATTTCATGAAGATTATTTTGTCCCTTTACACCTTGCAAAATAAATGAATATCTGACAAATTATCGCAAATTTAAAATAAAGCGCAATTAAATTAATTTCGTGTAGCCATAATTCGATCGGGCCGTGCGGGCGTAGGTAGGTAGGTTGGTACTGGAGAGCGGAGAAGTAATCAATAAATTTGGAAAATGTTTATACAATATTGTGTTAAATGTGGTGCCACTGGGTTCGAAGTATGTCACGGACGAAGCCGGGCGGGACAGCGAGTAAGATATAAGAAGGGTTCAATCCCCGTCTCGAATCGAATGGTCTTTTTTCACTTTATTAAAAAAAAAAGTTACAAGGTTTGATGTATAAAAATAAATAAATATGGCGGGTAATTAACTAACAAGTAACGTGCCCTTCCCTATCATAGCAAAATAATCAGACGACTTCTAAACCAAAACCAGTTTCAAAACCTTTTAATTTTTTTCCTCTTATGTACCCATACTTAACTTTACTATAGGTATGTACCTACCCCTGTTTTATGTTTGCACAGAATTAGGGTTTTGAAAAAATGAAACCTATTTAATATTACCAGATATATTGTAAAGGCCTTCTAAATGTTACAGTAAATCTTTTCAGGGCAATTTTTATTCTGTGCCCTGTAGTCTACACAGTCAATTAATCAAATTAGTCAATTGCAGTCCACTGTTGGACGGAGGTCTCTCCAATTCACACCAACCCACGCTTCTGAGCCATCTGCATCCAGTCATTCTCAGCGACGTTCTCTTGGACGTTGATCCACCTAGTCTCCTCCTGCCTTACGTTTGCCGAATTGCGGACTTTATTCCAGAACTCGTTTCCTTCTTCGGCTCTTCTACAGATGTGGTCAGTCCATAGCCACTTCAACGCGCTTACTCTGAGAGCTATATCTTATCTTGATCTTTGAAGGATAAGGATTCTGAGTTTACTCCTCAAATATTCTGCAGGCATACCTCGTTGCACAACTTTGAGAGCATGCTCTCAGTAGACTAGCCCTACTGTCCCTCATTTATCTTCTGATTAATTTCGATGACGGTTCCAAGACATTCAAACTTCTCTTGGGACTTTGCCGAGATCGAGCTCAGTATAACTTCTGGTCTTGTTCATTGCTGTAGATCCTGGTTTACAGTAATAATTATGTTAAGTAATAGTATGTAGTCTTGCTCTGTATCGTAGTCGTAGTTCTTGTTCCTCATTTATATTAATGATTTACCATTTTATGTAGGGGACAGGAATAGTATTGTTTTGTTTGCAGATGATACCTCATTGATTTTTAAAATAAAATGACAATTAGATAACTATGACGATGTTAACAATGCAATTGCAAGAGTAGTTCATTGGTTCAGCTCAAATAATCTTTGCCTTAATGAAAATAAAACTAAATGTATAAAATTTACTCTACCAAATGAAAAACAAGTTGCGGCCAATGTTTAACTGAATGGACAAGTGTTAGAGTTTGTAGAATCAACTGTGTTCCTTGGTATAACTATTGATGCCAAGTTGCAGTGGGGCCCACACATAGAAAAGACAGCTTCTAGGTTAAGTTCGGCTGCATACGCTGTAAAAAAGATCAGGACTCTAACAGATGTGGATACGGCTAGAATAGTTTACTTCAGCTATTTTCATAGTATTGTCTTACGGTATTCTCCTTTGGGGGAGTGCTGCAGATTTAAATATTATATTTGTTCTACAAAAGCGGGCTGTACGCGCTATTTATAATTTGGGCCCCAGAGTTTCTCTCCGAGAAAAATTCAAAGAAGTAAATATTCTAACCGTACCATCACAATACATTATTGGCGATCTTATGTATGTCCAGAAAAATCTATCACAGTTTTCTAAACTCTGTGATAAACATAATATAAACACTAGAAATAAAAATAATCTTTCAGTCCACCACAGTCGACTACATAAGATTGGCGATTCTTTCCAGGGTAACTGTATACGCTTTTACAACAAGCTTCCCTGTGACCTGAGAAATTTACCATTAATAAATTTAAAAAGTTAATTAAAAACAAGTTTTGTGAAAAAGGTTATTACTCCGTTAAAGGCTATTTGCAGGACAGGGACGCCTGGAAATGATCTGCTGGCGAAATGAAATAATATTAAATTGTAAATAAAAAAAAAGCCTTCCTAAGTTTCTTGCCGGTTCTTCTCAGGTGGGCCGCATTCCGAACCGGTGGTCACTTTAAATATTTTAAATAGTGTATGACATTTTGTAAGCGCCGTTAAAATGGTCTAAGCAAAATAAAGATTTTTTTTTATTTAGTTACTGTACGTGTCCATGTCTCGGCAGCGTAGGTCATTATTGGTTCTATGCGTAATCATTCACTCTTCAAACTAATCAGTTCACTCAGTATTTTAGCCACATAGCATCCAATTCACAAATATACTGTTCAGTTAGGTGATATCCAACAGGAAACAGACAATTACACAAGCCTCGGTTTTTTGCGTGAACCAAAGTGCTGCTGTTTTGTTCATGTTTCAAATAATACGAGAAAAACATAAGTGTGTGTGCGTGAGGTTGTGTGTGTTAGACACACAGTAAGCAAGCAATTTCTCTTTAAAAAGCTGATTACCTATTTAAATGCGTAAACTGGCAGAATACCTAGTCATAAAATCATTTAACACGGTCCACTGTGTTTTTTCCAATTTAAAAATGAATAGTGGTTGTACCACGCTGGTACAAGGCTAGTACCGGGTTTTGGTTCGACAATGGTGCTAATTCTGTTGTTGAATCCACAAAACTAAAAATTCTCTAAAATTTTCTTATTTTTATTAAGAGATTGCAAAATGCTATTCTGTTATTACGTCAAACTAAACTTGGTGATATTATAAACAGCACTAAATGTGTATCTGACATCACTAAAATTCCTTTTATGTGATGAAATTCCACAAAACATGTATTTAGATGCCGACTAACTTAGTGATTGAACTGTCTATGTACATTTTTCACTTTTTGTTCAATTTTATCACATAAAATGAATTTTAGTGATGTCAGATACAAATTTAACGTCACACAAAAATTAGACGTTTTTACTAAAATTAGCCGTCACCTATTTAGGTGACGTCTAATTTTAGTGAAAAGACTAATTTTAGTGGGACGTTTATTAATTTTAGTAGCCGTTTGAAAAGTGTAAACTTTTAAAATTTTGTAACGTGAAAAATGTACATAGGCAGTTCAATCACTAAGTTAGTCGGCATGTATTTACATTCGACTGTCTATGTACATTTGTCTTGTTTAATTTTATCCCATAAAATGAATTTTAGTGACATCAGATACAAATTAAGTGCTATTTATAATATCACCAACTTTAGTTCGACTTAATAACAGAATAGCATTTGGCAATCTCTTAACAAAAATTAGAAAATTTTAGAGAAATTTAGTTTAGTGATCTCAACAACAGAATTAGCACCAATTTCTTTCTCTTTGGCATTTGTACGGTTTTAAAGCACCTTGAAAATAGAATAGACAAAAGTAATATACCAGGATCTTAGTCTCGTATCTACCCGATGGCAAAGAGGCGGAAAAGTGTAGATTATATTTGCATAGTAGAGTCAGTAGCACCGCGTTGTGGTCTACGTATCATGTGATGATATCGGTTACCCATCTTAGGACTAACCATTTCGTAAAATATTACGATATGGTTAGTCCTAAGATGGTTAACCTTTTTTGTCCATTAACTGCGTTTTCAACCGCAGTAGCTACCTACAGCCTGGCCCTATCAGATTTAACACGGCAATATTCTCTTTGCAAGTTCACGTAAAATGTGTGCGTATAGTATGCCTTTGTGTAACCTTTGAGTAAAAAGGCGGGAAAATATGTATGACTACCAATCCAAATCCGTGAATTCAATACGGCAAAATTTTCTAATACATAGTTATTATATTTGATAAATTAATGAAATCACTGGTTCTGATGTAACATATATAAATAAAACGAATAGAAGAACTCTCTTTTTTAAAGTCTCTTAAAAATGAACCGTTCTTATGTGGTATGTACCATGGAAATAATAAGCAGGTACTTCTTAGAGAGGTATGCTCCTCCGACAACGATTGTAATTGGTCTAGCCTAACTACAAATGAGCAGCTCGCTAGGTTATTATTACGTTCAATTCAGTTAATAATTTATGATCAAATCAAATTGAACTTTCATAACTTCCTGACCGTTATTACTGACACAACTGGCGAGCTCACGTTTTAAGTCTTAAGACACGTAGTAGGAATATACTTTCGTTCCTCTATCATTCAAAGAATGGAATTTGCACCAACCTCGAAATTTCCAAAACATTTTTGAAGAATCATTCATAATTTTAATCAAATGAGCTTATCGGTGGACAGCCACTGTTGAAGTCGATCAATTTTCGCTATAAGATACGGTTCAACGCCTTTACTAAAGGCGTTGGCTACTAAAAGGGGATTGCGTACTAAAGGCCCTTTAGTACGCAATCCCTCATTGTAGCCTTAGCATTGTAGGTTTTTTAAGATCGGTCTTAATATGTCTTTACAGGGTCTCTGTTAAGGACAGTTCTAGTGTTAAAAGGGTTGTTACTGTTGTTTTTACGCGTGGTACCACACACACATCACTGCCCGTTGTTTGACGGTAGTTTCCCAAATACGCTGCGGAAACTCAAATGCCACTACCTTAAGCCTAAACTTTGCTATGATCACGGTTATCTCGGACCGTCACCCCAAGCTGACAGTAGACTGCTATTCCTCTACAGTTTCTTATCCGTTGCCTTTTTGGCAGACATCACATCCTCACAAAACAACGAGTTCCAGTGAACTGCTGAATAAAGTCAGAAACTCGAGCGATTTCCCGCTTCTATAACTACCACGACTCAGCTTAATCGCTCCATCCATGCCAGGGCTTCATGTAGAGCACGTGTCCTCTAAGCAGCCTAAACAGTGGTGGCACTCGCTGTATCCAGTGCAGGAACATGCCGAACCAACCTTGCCTTAAAAACATTAATTTTATTGATATTATGTGGAGGTGGCCCCGACCGACTAAGAATATTACCCACTTAATATATTTTACTGCCAATACAAACAAAAACATTTGTGAATTGTTTTTAAAAAGGAGTTTCTACTTAAGTATGAAATATTTTAATAAAACATTTGAAAACTATTCTAAGTAGATGCACAATATTTCCAAAAAAAAAATAGTTTCGCGCCTATTGATATAATGGCACAAATATCACTACGACATTTGATGACCTGATCTCAATAAATTCCTGCTATCTGGGAGCCTAAGGCCCATTCCAGAATGTTTCTCAAGACTCAATCAACGCTTGAGAGTAGTATTTATCAGGCAAAATCTAGCCTCAAGCGTTGATTGAGTATTAAGAAACGTTCTGGAATTCGGACCTAAGAGTATAAGATATAGTTATTGATGATGGCTACTTGAAACTCCACGTGTTGAGCGATTTACAGAACCACATTGACGTCGTACGATATTTTTTGACAGTTATTCTATACAGGAAGCGCTCGTGGCCCGACTCAGTGTTTTGTAAACGATCGCTGCGTTAAGCAACATTTGCTATAGGTGGTCCTTGGATGGGTGACCACTTTGTGGAATTTATATTTGCGAGCGATTCCGAGCTTCGGAAGGCATGTTAAGCCATTGGTCCCGGTTGCCAGTAAAATAGCAGTCTGTAAGCCTGGTTGAAAGCCTTAAGGACGGCTTGAAAAATTTCACCACCAGCCATAGTCGCCACAGCCTGCATGCAGTCCATTTCAACACGGATATGGGCTCATCACCTGTTACGTGGGACAAAAATGCATACGGTGAAATGTGGGCGCATAATATGCCTCTGCCTACCCCCAGCAATTGATCAAGAGTTCTGACCGCCCTAGGCTAATTGTAAAGACGCGCCCCCGCCAGGTGTGTTACGGTCAGCCTAAAAAGAAGTATGTTAGTTTTTTTTATGGAGGACCCGGCAAATGACCTGATGTGAAGCGGTGAAGGAAGTCCAAATGAGATGACAGATAGAGCAGTGATGTGACGACCACTGTCCTACCTGCCCGCCCCTTGCCGACCCAATAGATGCATTTCAAGGAACCCATGTTGTAGGATGGAGGAAACACGTGCGCAGGTAGAGATACCCAAGTATGGGATGTACGAGAAAAGAAGATATCTTGGAATTTCTTAGTACGGTTTGAAAAGGAAGATACTGTATAGGGATGGCTCCGAAGGCCCTTACGTGTGTTTCTGTTAAAGAAAGGAGAAGGAGGGATAAGACTAAGGAGTTCTTCAGAGCATTCCCCATGGAATATTCGGTAGAAAGCGCTAAGAGAGGCGATGTGGTTTTAAAGTTGTAGAGGCTCGATGGTGTTACTTGCCTCTACATCGTCAATCATGCGGAAAGCGCAACGCTGCAATCTTTGCACTTTTTTCTGTTTTGACTTTCTTTACTATTGTGAAAATTTTAACATGGTTCATACTACTTATAAAAGCTTTCAGATCGATTTCCAAGCGTAACTAACGTTGTCGTTTAATCTGCACGACATTCAACCTTAGGGTGGCAAACTATTTTAAGCTGACCGTTCATATAGGCAAAACACGTCACGCAATATACGACCAAAATCATGACAAATGACTGCAGGCTACCAAGTAGAAAACTAGAATTTGTTCCCGCCAGTACCAAAAAGATTCACAATTCGTCTTCTCTGTTAAAATTATAGTTATATATTAATTAAAATGTCTACAAGTACTAGTTATAAAGAAAACGATTTATGTAGTACACCGCCCGATATAAGATGTGAAGCCCTTAACGTTATAGAAAGTTTACTACCTGAAAACTCCAAGGAAAAATATCTAAGTAATTGTTTTATTTAGTATTATATTATTCATAAGTGTATTAAAAACGTCGTATGATACACGTGTGTATTGTTGATTACCGTCTTCGACTCTCTGTAGACCCTCGCCTTAAGCGCTTCAGCGGTAATCACCAACTGTACTCACTTGTACCATACCATAATCTACTATTAGCAGTGCCCCATAATTCGATTCCGTAACTCCATGTGGACTTTAGTAAATCAGTAGTTTATTGTTGACTGACAATTTTGAGGTCCTTGCTAAGAGCCACTGCAATGACCTGTGTTTATGGTTTGCGCTATCTCTTAGCTTTATTGTTTTGTGTTGCTATTTATATTTAATAACAAAAAAACATAGGTAGCAGAATTACTATTTTCTTTTTATTATAAAATAGCACGTAACATAATTGCAAGAGCACTGGCACCAGAGAGGAATAAAAAAGTACTGGTAATAATCGGCCAAGCAGTGCAATGTGTGAGCTAGGCTATAGTGAATGGGCCTCTTAACAATTAACCACCCGCGCGTCGTTAATGTGTTTATGATGAGAGCTGGCAACAACGCAGCTCTCACGCGCTCGACCTCCGACCGATTCGAGTCAAGTCAGTGTTTAACGCGCGCTTTTTAAAATTACTCCTCTCTTCTTCTGCTTTTAGTGTTTTGTCTCGGTCTATTTGAGATATGTAGGGTAAATACAATGATGCTAGATTATTAGTGCATGCGAAGACACCCCTGATCCTCGCGCCCTAGGCTGCAGTCTAAATTAGCCTAAGGGTTAATCAGGCCTTGCCTACCCTTTCGGGGATAAATGTATGTTGTATGTACATATATATATACTCTATACATTACCCGTCAAGATGTCGTTCGATTAGAATAAAAAATATTTCCCAGATCCATAGTGTTATCACGGAATAATAGCAGCAGTGAATAATCATACAAAACACTGTATTTATCTGTAAAACCGTTGTCAATGCATCAAAACAAAATCAGATAATACTTAATATATATTATTGTATTAAACCAAATTCTAAAGGAGTACATACAATACAAATTCAGTGATGCAACGTTTGATAGTTCTTCATTGTAGAATCAAGCCACGGCTATAAAATTGTTTAACTGGGTTGAACAATAGATGAGTCAGTACCCACTGTTTAATTATTCCACCCGTAAAGCTACCACTACTACTGTATAGAGCACTGACGACCAGAATATTTGGAGTCTGTGCTGATGATTGAGGAAGTAGAATATTTATTACCAATTGCGATTTTTCTTTGGGTTTATAGGTTGCGTTGCACTATAATAAATCTTTTAATATGGATTTTAACTTTTGTCGGTGACGGTGAAGCAGCTTAGGACTGTTAGGAGACTCAAAGGTTTATCCTAAACTGTCTATGAATTCCGCTAGTCAGTCGTAGTGACATCAGCGTATTCTGTGTTTCCTGCTTCTTTTATATGTCGAGAAATGGGTATACAAATAACACTTGCTGTGTCACTCATGGCCTTCTACCGCTATAACAGCGTGACACTTTCAAAATGGACACCATACCATTTATATTTTTCGGGGCTTCTTGCAATATATGGTGATACAACCATGGGCGTGTGGCACCTTTGTAATATGTTAATATACAATGAGAAATTTCGAAAAATTTACTAAAAATGAGTAGGTACCTACATATCGCGGATGTTTAAAATTATCGTTACTCCATTACCTATATTTATCTAAAGTTTTAGTCGGTACAGCTCCGATATAACATCTGTGGGAATTACAGCCACGCACCGCAACGACTAAAGCACTGGGTGTCTCGTTTTTGCCTGTGTGCTCGAAAACCTGGATACTCCTTGGGTAACTGGGTAAGCCTTTTCCGTGTTGAAACGGGTAGGGCAGGTTGAGCCTACGAGCTGTTAAAATTTTCAAGCTGCCTGTCACCACTAACATGGCAGTAAGCAGGGCAACAAGTGCTTAAAAATATGCGTCAAAAACGTAAAAATCGGTCAAACAGTGGCGACGGACATTGTACGACCGACATTTTTATACATTAGGGCCTCCGCACACTAGCTTGTTTTGTGGAAGCCAGATGCAGCGACCGAGCGCGACACAGTCTCAAAGTTGCTGGTTGCGGATACTAAAAGAAGCCAGTATGCGGTGGCTTTTAGATGTAAAATGTCCTGCTATACTGAGCGGTGTGGTCACATCACTATATCAAAAAGCTGACTCACCGCTCTCTCGTTTCACCGTGCTGTCGTTTCGTCCTCTGCACTAGAGACTCGTTCACTTGACTCGTATTTGATTCACTGCAACAACATGAGAAAGTGTTTATTAATATTATTTAATAGGTAAGTGCCTAGTTAATTAATTTTTATGTTGATGATAATTAATGTGTAGTTTATTTGAAGTTTTATATCATAACTAGAAGAATGTCCGCAACTTCCTTTTTGCGTGAGCGATGTTGAATTTCTACGAAACTATCAATTCAATTATTGAAGAATAGTTGACGCCTGCGGCTCTGCACCCATGGCGAAGTTTTCCTGCTCCCGTTTCCCACAGGAACTTGTTCCGGTGATAAAAAGTAGCATATGTGTTATTCTGATGTGTAAGCTATATTATTGTAAAGTTTCATAAAAATCCATTCAGTAGATTTTGCGTGAAAAGAAACAAAAATCCATCTATACTTACAAACTTTGGCGTTTATTGACTGAGGAGGCGAGCGAAGCGAGTCGACGAAAGTCTACGTTTTAACTCCACTGGTACAGGAAAAATGCTATTGATGTCCACCGCATTTTTCATTGGATCTGCTTGCAACTTGGCATGGACAATACTTGATATAGACAACAGCTTTTAGCGAGGGGGTTTTTCGATCGGGGGGGGAAATGGAAGCAAGGGAGAGGAAATGGTCCCGTAGTAGTTGGCAAGAGCGCTCAAAAGAAAAAATAAATATATTTAAAAAAAAATACTCCAAAGTCAATGAATATTAGTAGGATTTTTATATCGTAGAAACCATAAAACGACTCGCGGACTCTCTCTCTAGAAACGCCTTACATATATTTCATACAAGTAAGGGTGTCAGAGCCTTTTCCTTTTCTTATTCGATTACACTAATTACTACATACGAATGGTCGGCAACTGACAGGTCGCGTATGTGATTTTAGAATACAGTTGGATGTAAACTTGGCACGCGGTACTAAAAGCGCGAAAGGGAGGGAGCAACATTCCTTTCTTTGTGGTAAAAACTTGAGGTTTCAATTTAGAACTACCCGTATAATTAGTAGAACTACCCGTCAAAGTAACTAGGAATATATTTCTGTAAATTGGCAGTTGCGTTGGTGGTAAATTAATTACAAGATTTAAACACATTATAACAGTATTAAGTAGATTTTTGCTGTATAATTGCAGTGTTTAATTAAGACCTTACGTAAAGTAATATTATTCCGTAATTTTTTTTTAAGTTATCTATACTAATACTATAAATCTGAAGAGTTTGTTCGTTTGTTTTGTGAACGCGCTAATCTCAGGAACTACTGGTCAGATATGAAAAAAAAAATTGTGTTAGATAGCCTATTTATCGAGGAAGGTTATAGGCTACATATTATCACGTTGCTACCCTGGAGAGCGGAGCAGTTGTCATAAATGTCCCCAAATCGGGCAAATTTTAATGCATTATTGTAGAGTTTATGAGCGACGGGACTAAATAGATGCGACTGGACTTCGATGTATGACACGGGCGAAGCTGGGGGGGTCACCTAGTAAGGTTAAATCTCTCTCTCTCTCTCTATCCTTCCCCCCCCCCTCTCCCTCAAGTTCCCTGACGAGTTAAGTAAACCCTAAGTGCAACTTAAGTTATCAAAATGTTTGGCATTGACTGGTGATAAATTCTTAAGTTTAGACAGCTCTAAACTGAACGAATATCACTGAATCACTGAATCATGATATCATCTGATGTTAACATGTTTGCGTCATATGCAAATGTCGTCCTTCCAGCTAATAATCAAATTTCAACTTTACTAGCTTCATTTAAAGTGTAATTTCATTTGTACTTTTTATAGACAAACATTACGAAGTCTGCAAGGGTCTAGGTCACTGGGATCGAGTCGCTTTTGTCTTGTCGCCATATCAATAATCCTCGATTGATTTCATTAAACGGTGTTAATACAATGATACGGTTTGCTAAGTAATATTGCAGGATCTAAGCATTATGGTTTATCAATATTCAGTTCTCAAGACATCTCAAACTATGGTCACTGTTAGCCTTCTGCTAGTAAAAGCTGTTCTCTGAACACTACATTGTTATAGGTAAATATCTCCGGCAGAAATACTCAAGAAACTATATAACTCACAAATGTTGTTAACAACGTTGTGAAGCGCTCGTGGCCCCGCTGTCTCAGTGTTCTGTAAACGATCCCTGCGTTAAGCAATATTTGCTATAGGTGGTCCTTGAATGGGTAACCACTTTGTGGAATTTACATTTGCGAGCGTTTCCGTGCTTCGGAAGGCACGTAAAGCCGTTGGTCCCGGTTGCTAGTAAAATGGCAGTCGTTAAGCCTAGTTGAAGGTCTTATGGGCGGCTTAAAAATTTCAACAGCGGGTCGCCACAACCTGCCCCTTTCCATTTCAACACGGCATTGGGCTCACCACCTGTTACGTGGGACAAAAATGCATACGGTGAAATATGGGCGTATAGTATGCCTCTGCCTACCCCTTCGGGGATAAAGGCGTGACAATATGTATGTATGTAACAACAATATAGCGAACTACTGCCGTCTGACCTCCTAACCCCCTAAGGCACCTGCGTCTATGTGCACACCGCGAAGTTGCGCCCCTTACACCCAATAATTCATTTATTAACTAACAAACATCAATGAAGGGAAGAACAGTAGAGTTTCTCTACAAGTAGTCTAAAAAGCAAATGATTCACCTTACTTACAGCGTATGCTTAATACTGTATCAGTATTAATTTACATCCAATTTATAAAGCGTTGATAATAATAACAGTTCTGTTAGTACTGCCCTAATGCAACATGGCTCTACCGATATAATGTAGGTACCTATTCAACAGTAATGTATAAATTTGAATCGATCACGTTGCTATTGTAATAAAAACTGTTTAGCATAATTATCAGCAACATCCTACATAAAATTGATGCTATTTTATAACCTAGACTTAGCATCAGACTTAAGGTATAAATTCTTTAAACTACAAAGAATACATTCTGGAGGTAGAGCTTACCCCACATATATACTTTACTTTATCAATCACGCTTTATCCCCGAAGGGATGGCAGAGGCAGAGCCACATTTCACGGTGTGTATTCCTGTCCCACGTAAGAGGTGAGAAAATGTAACCAGTAAAAACACAACATGCCGACGTCACGGCAAGCTCTGGTGCGATGAAATAGTTCAGTTGGTTGAACTTTAACCCCAAAACAACTTACAACATCCTTACACATCATCTACCCATAATAACACAACCCAAATCCATTGAAGGTACATTGTCGGACGTATAAAATCGCGTTACTTTGTACATTTCAAGGTAAAACTTTTAAAAATCTAGGGCGAATAGAGAATGTCTCCATATACGAGAAGAGGTTTTCAGACCTATATGATAAGTAACATAATAAGGGTACTGTGGTATCTGAAAAAAATGTCAGGAAGATTGTTTGTTTGGGTAATCTTCAGATTAGTCAGAGGATGCTTCTTAGCCATTTTTTTAATAATACTGAGCTTGCAAAAAGAAGCACTTCCTACTCTTTGGAAACTGACTTACAGGGATGTAAGTAAAGCTGAAATTATTATTTTTCAAAGTAAATGGAGATAAGTCAATTATTTTTGACTCTCGAGCGGCGCAAATATAATAATTTAATAGGTAATTATATTTTTGAGCCGTTTGGGGTCGAGACACTGGGCTCGTGGGGCCCAAGTGCTCGTTCACTGTATAGTGATATCGCAAAGCGACTGGTCGATTCTTTTCGTGACCATAGGGCTGGCCTCTTTCTCGCTCAGAGAATAAGCATTGCCATACAACGCGGCAATGCGGCCAGCCTTATGGGAACCTTACCGGTTGATTTTGATGGGGAGGAATTCTTCGACACCTAGTCGGGGCATCATTGTCAGTCTTGTAATAATTCCCACCACCCGCCCCCTTCTTTTTGTATTGTTTTCTGTAAATATGTTAAAATTTTAATTTGTTAATAACTATGTAATTATTTAAATAAAATGATATTTACTGTAATGTAATATATTTTATTATATTTTATGGAACCTACGAGTGTCCTAAAATTTTGATTGGCGGTATCTAAATGGAAACACTACAATGTTCTCTATTCTTTCTTTATATATTTTTTCTTTCTTTCTAGGCCACTTTTGAATTTAATGGTTACACTTGTATTTTCTCGTAAGTAACTAAAAATAACCTAAGGATTAAACCTATCGGACAAAGATTATTCAAAAACATTAAATATTGGATTTGTTTTAATACAGAAACAATCACAATCGCAGTGATTATGATTTATAAATAAAACATGTCAGTGTTAAAAGTGTTAACAAAACACATATTATTTGAGTCACTTGTCTAATTTTGCGGGCTTGTTTGAAACTGACGAATGAAAACTCACACTGTCGCAAAATATAACATTCAAATCCTCGACCTCTAATGTAAACGACAAAATCATTTATTTAAATTATATCGTTTGAATACGAAATTAAATAAAACAGAGTGTGGGGAAAAAAAGTACTAAAAAGTGGGACTAATCCATATAAATTGGAACGGATGGTCACCCTACTCAAAGCAATGTTTTCGGACAAAATTTAAAATAAACTACCCTCCTCGTCATACTGCTGAAGCGAGTCTAGGACTAAACGAATGAACATTTTTGCATTCATCTCTAGAGAATAGGAATGAAACTCTAAATAACTTGACAATAATGTAACCTCTAAAAATAACATTAGGCTGTAATTTTGTATATTTTCTAGTTAAGTAATTTTATTTCACAGATTTAAAATAACGATAATTGATAAAATAAACGTAGCGTATGTTAGTTTAAAGTTGTAAATATCTACTATATTGTTAGTCTTATATATGTATACAGTTATGTAAGAAAATTTAGTTTTTAAACAATTGGTCGGAAATATAAATTCCTTTTGGCTGTTCAGTTGACAGACCGTACAATGAGTTTGACAGTTTGTCCTTCCGAAACCTAATCCGAACCGAAACAGTCCGAAACATGACATTGGCGGACTAGTGGAAGCCTATCCACAAATGCCACAAGCTCTAAAAGTTGAAGTTGAACCTCTAAGAATGTAGCACTGAAGCCAGTCACAGTTTTCATGATTTTTTTTACTGAGTGCAAGTAGTAGAACCTAAAACACCGGCAAGTTTGCTGGAAAATCGAGTAAACTAGTTGGTTCAATAGCGATATTGGTAATCCATAGATAGCAAAGAGAAGTCCCTGGACTTCTTGCTATCTATAAAAATAACTAACTGTGCCTCGCAGCTTCAGCCGTGACGTGACAACCATTTAGTTTTATAATAATGTATGTATTGACTTCGTTGATAGGTACCTAATTAACATTTTTTCAATTCGATACCCTTCGATTGCCGCGTTCAACCGAACAACAAACAAACCCTTTAACATAGTCTATACTATACTAATATAATAAAGCGAAGCCACCTTTATGTCTTCGCTATGTTAGGAGGTACCGTTTTAATCTACGGAAAGAAAGTCGACGGTCAATAGAGGTAACTCGAAGCTAAGGTCCAGCTTTCACCCAGTCGATAAATTACAAATAATTAGATTATATTCAATGATAAGAATACAGTTTGATTGCTTGAAATCATTGTTTCTCTTATATTTATTTTATATTTTGTAGTTTGTTGGCTACATTGGCAGTAGATAGGCAAAGCACTTCTACTAAATCGTGCTCATATTGCTCATAACGTTATTTTCAATATGGAAAACTTCCAAAATGGATGCCAAATATTAGTTTACCCAATTTAACTTACAATGTTTGCATTGTTAACTCTTTCGACAAGAGAATTTAGATTTTAGTTCATGCATGATGGAGGCGAGTTGCCTCATTATTAAACAAGCCAAAATAAACATAATTTTGTCGATAAAATAAATAATCGTGCAATACCTATCCGACGATATCACTGTTTGTGTAAAGTACCTAGATACCATACCTACTATGAACGGTTAGCACTTAGCATAGCAATGCTAGGAGTGGCCTTTATGGAGCTCGTTTGTTTATCTAGACTTACTAAACTCATTGTGCCATCTGCCTGCATCCTCTAAATTACGTCATAATTTCAAGCAATTTCTGCTTGTCTTCTAGGACTCCTTAGGGTCTTTCCTTTACCTCTCGACCTCCATCCATAAGCGGCTCCAGAAGTCAACGCTGTTATACTTCATGATTGGTTGCATCTTAAAGTGATTAACATCACCTCTTGGTGGGATGAAACCCTGTACCATACCACTAAGTAAGTATACGGCGGCACAGCAACCTCTTTTAACTACACCTAAAGTCGCACCAGACTCAGAGTATCACCTTCCTGAGACGACTTTGTAAGTTTGTACCCTGTTATAAAACTCCTGATTCTTTGAAATATCATCATTGCTGCACCACACAGCTAATCTATGTAGGGACAGGCTCTCAAATAAAACGCAATCAAACACTTCCAACTTTATTTCGTCTCGTCTGCAAATACACTATTTTACTTTAAATTTTTTAGAATTGTATTATACAGCAGATATATATTATTTGTACCTACTTAATTATTTATTAAAGTGATGCTAACTTTTAACTTGTCGATTTTGACTGTTCATAACACAAAATGGCTACCGTCGCGTCTGTGGAAGTTACCTACGTCTAAAAGTTATAAAATCAAAGATGACGATGCATTTTCATCGATGAGTCATCGTACAAAAACAATCACTACAATTCTGGCTTTGATTTACAGATTGATTATACATATAGGGCTAATGGCACAAGGAGGTATTAAAAAATCTTGGACATTGTTCGCGCGTACGGACCTTAATGAACGAAGATGTACAGACGGAGTGTCACACAATTACGACGTGAATCTGTAAGGTACTGTGTCATAGTCTTTGTGTGTCATAATAAATAGTAGTATTTTCTCAAGTATGGAAATACTGTCTAAATTTCGAAAAAAGAATACGCGAAGTATCGCATTTACGGACAATGAAAATTTAATTCATTGCTAGAGCGTTTTTGAATTTGGAACATTACAACGCTCCAGTCACAGACAAATAAGTAAAACAGTAAGCAGACTAAACATATTCCTTTGTTTATAGCGCAATACTTCATCCTTTTCACTCTTTTTATTTGTTGTATAACGCTATCTTTTTTTGTCATGTGTAGCAACATGTAACTCACACATAGACAGTGAACAGAGCGTAGCCTAAATTTCTACATAATGTCAACTATTGGCGCCATTTTTGAATCAGGAGTTTATAAGTGTTTAGTGCCGAAGGGAAATTATTGTGTATATATACTTAAAAATAGGTTATAAAAGAAAAAAGAAGCATGGTAAAGTGTTGTGTAAAATATTGTAATAGCTCAAGTCTTAAGAACTCAACAGGAATAACTTTTCACAGGTAATTGATGTTTTAGTTACTCGTAACACTGGTGGTGTCACGAGGAAAGAACATATTTTCACTGGGCATAATATCGTAAAACGAATTAATTGATGAATCTTGAAGAAGCGAAAAAGTATGCATGGATCGCGAGGCTGGCGATCTGTCCTCTCTGACTACCCTTCAGAGATACAGCGTGAAGATAGTAGTAGTTGTATAATATCGTAAAACAAATTAATAGTAAAATAATGCAGCTCTTTCTTTTACACAGTGGCTGACATAAAACGTAAGTACTTAAGTGTTGATGTTTAAATCTTTTCAATATCTTAGTTAAAACCCATAATTTATTTTTCAATACGCTTACTCATAATATGGCTTTTATATCACCGCAATTAGGCACATAATGATACCTATTATCAAACTGTGGTTTTTTGATTGTTATTATATCACTAGTGGAATAATAGATTTTTTTAATGAACTGGTTGAGATGCAAAATTTAAAAAAAAAATCGGTACAAAAAAGATCGCGTTCAATAGAATAATAGTCTCTAAAGACAGCTGAATACACACGTGTATCATACGACGTTTTTCAATACATTTATGAATAATATAATTCTATATAATATAATATAATTTCAGGTAGTAAACTTTCTATAAAGTTAAGGACTTCACATCTCATATCGGACGGTGTAGGTACTACATAAATCGTTTTCTTCATAACTAGTACTTGTAGACATTTTAATTAATATACAATAATTAATATATAACTTTAATTTCAACAGGGAAAACGAATTGTGAAACTTTTTGGTAGGTACTGGCGGGAACAATTATTTAGTTTTTTTTATGAGCGCGCATTGACCACAGAGTATAGAATGAGGTTTCTTTTTTTATAAATTTTTAATCAGAGAGACAACAAAAGTTATATCTGAGTGAAAGTTTTGTTTATTATACACGTACAAGTTGAAATTTTCTATTTAAATACGAAGTTGTATGAAATGAGCAAGCAATAATCAGCGGTAATCACCAACTTTACACACTTGTACCATAATCTACTATTATTTATCTATAACGCCTTATCCCTAAAAAGGTGGCAGAGGCATATTATTTACCCACTTTTAACTGTCGTGTGTTCCTGTCGTATTCCTGAGTGATCGTTTACAGAACACTGAGTCGGCGGGGCTACGAGCGCTTATAAAACCAATCATATTTTATATATTAGTGATATCTTGTCGATTTGTGTATGGCAAACAAGTGTTAAGCGTCAGGGCCATAATCGCCTACGCCTTAGCCCACATCACATCACAGTCACTGCACAGACACACCTTGTGTTGTGACTGTCCTGTCTCTGACCTACACGTTCGGCGGACAACCGCTCAGGGGGCCGAGTCTACAATTGACAAGCCGTAGAATAGAACCAGAATCGCTGTTTTTAACTGTTAAAATGTTAGTGGTCCATCAAAAATGCAACTGACTAGCGGCCACTGACGCGGAACGTGGTAATAGAATTCTATCAGCCGACCGATATAAGTCTATTAAAGTACGATTGTAATAGTAGACTACGGAAATCTGTCTAAATTGTGCCGGTGGCTTTCTATTGAGCGACGATTACGATTCGATTGAAATAGCAGACTCAGCTCCCAGTTGTATCGACTGCTATTATAATACAGCTTTTGGTACAACATACTAAAAAATATTTCTTAGAAGAACATTGAGTTAAAATTACTACGTATATTAAGTAGGTATATAAATTAATGTCGAAGAATAAAATAGTTATTACTTATTCAAATATGCAAGGCTGGAGATGGAGAGTTGTATTTTACGCGAGGACTTGTATTGAAACTTGAGCAAATAAAGGATGTAAGGGTTCAATTATTAAAGAAGTAGGTAATGAGGGTTTCAAAATTGGCGGCCAAGCAAAAAATAATTGTGGAGGAATCCGTGTACGTAGCTAATGATAATAAAAGTTATTGTTAGAGCAATCCAAGTTGCCAAAAAATACGGCTTAAGGAATAGGCATCATTAATTAAGTAAATAATATCTAATCATAGTTTATTTATTTCACAAAATGTCGGATAAAATAAAACCCGAGTACGCACTACGTGCCGTAACCCAAGTACGAAAATCCACAATCGATTGCCTAAAGCCGATAACTATCCATAGTAGTGAGAATGTACCCCTACATACCAATTATTTAGACAGATGTTATTTAAATTAACAATTTTACACATTTACTTACCTTAATGTTAACACATTTGTTCGTTAGGTTTGATTAGTCTAGCCTAGCCTAACTTGAGGGACTCGATGTTTTGGACTGCTTAAGTGTCTGTTTTTAGGTTCCGTACCTCAAGAGGTAAAAAAGGAATCCTTATAAGATGACTTTCTTGTCTGTTTATCTGTGTGTGTCACCGCCGATTTTTTATTATGATCCTCAAATGACACCGTTCGTTGAAATGTCTTGGCTAAGCTGCATTATATAGCACTAGGTGACCCCCACAGCTTCGCCCGTGGAATATTTCGACCTCTCGTCGCACCTATTTAATCCCGTCGGCGTCGCTTATAAATTCTACAATGATGCATAAAAATTTGCCCGATTTGTCGACATTTATGACTACTGCTCTGCTCCCCAGTGTAGTAGCGTAATGATATATAGCCTATAGCCTTCCTCGATAAATGGGCTATCTAACACAAATTCAAATCCGACCAGTAGTTCCTTAGATTAGCGCGTTCAACCAAACAAACAAACAAACATACTCTTCAGCTTTATAATATTAGTATAGATGTTTTGGTAGTTCAGTGTCGTAGACCATTACATGGAAAAAAGGCTCTATAACATTTCAAACATTGCGCTATGCTAGCCACTGACAAAATTTTGTTAAGACGCATCATCATACAAGGTGAAGGTGAAGGTCAACTCAGACGTACAGCTGGAAGCTGTCTGGTGCAGTTTATTTTAAAGATATAATAAAATATATTTTGCACAAGATCACTAAAGTAGAGGTTAGTTGGTCGGTTATGGTTGTATCAAATGTCAGTATTTAGTGCTCGCTTTTTGCCATGATAAATCGGTTGTGCTGGGAGTTAGGCTAAATATCTTGGTAGTTACATGATCTTAGTTACGCAATTTATAAATCAAGAACGGGTCGATCGATTTTTAATTTTATGAGCCTCAATTTGTGGGATAGCAGAATAAAATAAATAAAAAAACAGAATAACAAATACCGTATCAGGATCCTTTAAACACTTGTACTGTTCTACTTATTTACTATCTAAACCTGACCGATTTCGCCTAAATGCATTTCAAAAGTTAGCACTTGTTGCAGCATTTTCAAAAGTTTGCACATTTCGGATGTCACTGAGCACCATATGTTAAGTTGTAACAACAATGATTTGACCGTGAATAAATAGAAAATATGCACACATAAATAAGATATGTTCTAACCTTTTTCTAAAAAAAAAACGTTTGAAAATGCCGTAAGGCGAAACCGGTCTGAGTTTAGATAGTAAATAAGAGGAAAAGTACAAGTTATTATATTCAGGATGTGTAGCAATTTCTACAAAGTGCCATCAATCAACAGAATAAACCGTATCAGGAGTCTGAGCATATCGGGGTAAGCATCAACATTATGTCACGTTGTAAAGCGGAGGACATGGGTAACAACCTGGAGGGAAAGGTTACCTAATACCTGACCTACATTCCTTTTCTTGAGGAGTTCGGTTCATCATTCCTCCGTTACAATTAGTGGAGGTTATCCTTGACCGTTGTGCATTAGGATTGACGAATCGAGGGTGTGTGGTGGGATCCTCCTCCCCTCCTTTATTATCGTTCTACGATGGATTTCCCCCATCTAACGCCCATTCAATCAGTTAGACACCGTTAGAAAGTTCAAATATCTCTTAGCTCTTGAAGAGTGATTAAGTGAGGGTTCCACACGAATACAAGAATACAGTAACCAGTGTGGTATGTATGACTGATGCTATCGCCTGCTTTGAACGCTGTGACTTCATTTCAAGGTCACATTATTGGCAGGACTACAATGTTTTTCATACATTGCTCACGTAGTCGTTCTTACAGAGCTTGTAATTTGTAATATAAATAAATTTCCATCACGCCTTATCCCCGAAGGGGTGGCAGAGGCATATTATATGCCCACTTTTCACCGTGTGGATTCCTGTCCCACGTAATAGGTGGTGAGCCCATTGCCGTGTTGAAATAGACACACGCAAGTTGTGGCTACCTGATGTTGAAATTTTTAAGCCGCCCATAAGGCCTTCAACCAGGCTTAACGACTGCCATTTTACTGGCAACCGGGACCAACGGCTTAACGTGCCTTCCGAAGCACGGAAACGCTCGCAAATGTAAATGCCACAAAGTGGTCACCCATCCCATCACCAGCCATAGTGAAAGTTGCGTAACTCAGTGATCGTTTACAGAACACTGAGACCGCTAGGCCACGAGCGCTTCATGTAATGTGTTACAAGGTTTATTATTTATTATTATTATGTGAATAATACTTTAGATTCCGTCTTCGTTTCTGACTTACGAAAACAAATAACGCGCTCTTCACTTAGCGAAGGAATCAGACGACTTCTAAACGAAACCAGTTTCAAAATCGGAAGTGGTAGAAACTTCAAAATCGCCTGTACACGCTTTCATGGTGTCCTGAATCGAAAGCAGCAAACTGTTTGCCTCTATCTCTTATGGTCCCTGAAAAATAGACACGGATACGTACGGCAGAGACGTACAGACGGACGGACAGGTTGAACCGTTTTATAAGACGTTTCTAAACTTTAGGGTTTAGATGTCTAAGAGGGGCTGCTGCTGCTGGGCAATCGTTAATCAATTGGATATAATTAGCATCTACCTGTCCTACAATTTCATAGACCTACTCTTGTTGGACTACACGATAGCTGTTCTTAGCAGACATTATTTCTATACTATGACAAGCTCTACATTACAGTATTCATGCAGTTTGTGTGAAATGTGTGTTAATATAAATAAATATCCATCACGCCTTATCCCCGAAGGGGTGGCAGAGGCATATTATATGCCCACTTTTCACCGTGTGGATTCCTGTCCCACTTAATAGGTGGTGAGCCCATTGCCGTGTTGAAATAGACAGACGCAGGTTGTGGCTACCTGCTGTTGAATTTTTTTAAGCCGCCTATAAGGCCTTCAACCAGGCTTAACGACTGCCATTTTACTGGCAACCGGGACCAACGGCTTATCGTGCCTTCCGAAGCACGGAAACGCTCGCAAATGTAAATGCCACAAAGTGGTCACCCATCCGACGACCAGCCATAGTAAAAGTTGCGTACCTCAGTGATCGTTTACCGAACACTGAGACCGCGGGGCCACGAGCGCTTCTAATCTACTACTACTAGCTACTAAATCTTCTAATTCTAATCTCTGTGTTAATATTATTTGGTAGTTACCAATTTATAAGTATTGTAGAGAGTAGGAGTCAGGGCCGACCAAGGCCATACGAAGACCACGTCAACAGATTGGTTTAAACCGCAAAACTCAGAAGTAATCGGTTGCATGTATGAAACAATACTTTTTTTAACATAGATATATATAGATAAAATCTTTTGCATTTGAATTTGAATAATTATTCATTTTAAATAATTTTGTAAATATTTACGCCTTTTTGAAACACTTTTCTGTTATAACTACATGCATTGACTCTATTTACTAGTGAGTGGATGACGCTCTAGCCTCCTATATAAGCTAAAGGCTTAACTTTAGCTTATATATGGGGCCAGACTTACCTGTGGTAAGGAAGACCAGTGCCTTTCCCAAATGGAAACAAATAGATAATTTTCAACGAAATACATGCACGTCTACAGATCTATCTGTCCGCTGATGGTGAAGGCTGGTGATCTCTAGTTTGTCGTCTTAAATATTGGCCAAGTGCGAATCAAACTAAGAAGGGTTCCGTACCAATATCAATTAAAACAGCAAAAAAAAAAAACATGCATGTTGTACAGCAAAAAAATATACTAACATTATAAAAATGGTAAGTTTGTTTGTAATGCATACTCGTAGGCTCAGAAATACTGGGACGATTTTAAAAATTATTTCACCATTAGAAAGCTACATTCAGCGTGAGTAACATAGGCTATATATAGGATTTTCAAAAGTTAAGGGTCCCGTACGAGATCTTGAATAGAAAAACTGCACCTCGTGTGCGAAGCTGCAGGCATCAGCTAGAACTTAAATATGTATTTTATTCTGTTTTTAGTATTTATTTTTATACCGGCAACAGAAATGCATCAGCTTTAAAAATTTCAACTGTCATAACTATCACGATTCATACAATACAGCCCGGTGACAGATGGACGGACGTACAGACAGCGGAGTCTTAGTATTGGGGTCCCGTTTTACCCTTCGGGTTCGGAACCTTAAAAACTCATCCTTAATATTTACTTAATGTTATTGTGAGCATGGCGCATGAATATATTCTAGATAAGTTAAAAAACAACAGGGCATATTATTAATATTTTTGCTGTGCCGCAATAGACTAGGCAGGCACATCTATTATATTGTAACACTACTTTATCGTGCCGGGTATACCTATTGTAAATAGCGACTGAGATATTCTCTACCACAAATATTTTATACCCCTTGCTGGGTTTGGAGGCAAGCGATTCACTGAAAAAAAGATAGCCTGTGCCTTCCGCGATAACGCCATCAATTGTTAGGTATACCAACAAATTTCATATGTGTGTTTCCTGGTGTACAATAAAGAGGTTTTAACTTTACTTTTTCTGTTACTATATCCACGCCCCAGAGTCGTAAAATTATAATGAGACTAGCGATGCCCCCCTGCTTAGGAAGTATAAATGAGAGTATTCATCCCTACACTAAAATTAGCCTATTTTTGTCTTGGCGAATTCATGTTATTTTCTCGTCTTAGTCTGTAGATTTTGGGATAGAATAACATAATATTTAACAGGTAAACTAAAATATTGAGAAACTACTACATAGCGTTTTACCAACACTGTTTTACCATTCTACCATCTTCCATTTTAAGAAACGAAAGTGCCTAGTTTCTAGACAGTTCTGTACGAAAGTATAAATTTCACTAGGTAACTTCAGTGGATCATTTAAATTCGTGATTTGCTCGTGCAGTTTGCCGACGCGTAGGTGCTAACCTAGTTATATAATTTGTATAATATATATAAAAGTTATATCTATGTATATTATTATGAGTTAAGACATAAGTTCATACGTACGTTCTATAACATTATCTTAATTATTCGCTTCTAGCGTGTTATGAATATTTTATAACTCTTGTAACAACGTTCTGCTATAGTAATTAAGTCATACTCACTTCATTATCGGGATTTTATGCTTATGGTTTATAGATGACCTTTCCGGAATCGCCCGTGATATAATTTGATTCCCTATCGCATCCATTTAATCCCGTCGCTTATTTCTTTTACAAAAATTTGCCCAATTATTTGAAATTTATTAATACTGCACTGCTTTCTAGGGTATTAGCGTGATGATATATAGCCTTACTCGGTTGGAACACTTCCATCAAAGGGCGCCACCACTACCAGTTTTTCCCAAACGTTCGTGAACGCCTGGGAATATCCTGGCTGGAGGTTGATCACTGTGTTGCTCAATTTCTTACGTGCAATGGTAACTTTAGGAGCAAATTACATTCGTTTAAGCTGGTTGAGTCACCGTTCTGTCAGTGTTCAGCTGCTGACGCCAAATATGATCAGACCGCCCATCATATACTTTGGGAGTATAGCATTTGGCAAAATGAGCGATGTAATATACTTAATTGTTTACAAGTAACGTCGGGAGTAGTTTACTATGCGTGAATTTTCGTGCTTTTAAACGTTTCTGCCATACATATTACTGGAATCAAACATAGCTCACATAGGACCCGTAATATACTATTACCGTGGTGCTTCCTACTATTGGATGCTATTCCTATAGGATTTACACCTAACTAGGTGTAAATCCTATAGGAATCAACTGCTTTCCAGGTCTCCCGCTTTGCAAAGGAGGGAAGAGGCATTACGTTCGGAAGTAAGAAAATTACTTCCTCACATTATCTTCTGATTAAATTCGTTGCGGGTTCCAAGACATACTAACTTCTCCTGGGACATCACCGAGATCAAGCTCGGTGTAACTTTTCTGGTGTTTTGGTCATTGCTGCAGATCCTGGTTTACAGGAGTCACAGTAATGGGTATGCGGGTGGGATTAGTCCCAATAAAAAGCCTTCCTCGGTGACCTACCCAAAACAAAAACATTTTTTTAAATCCAACCAGTAGTGGTTCCTATGATTAGCGCGTTGAACCAATCAAACAAACTCTTCTCTTATGCATTAAGAAGAGATTTGATTAAATAAAGTAAACATATTGTATTCCTAGGCATCAGTTCGCTGTACGTTATAACCACAATATTCTACATTACTTTGCTTTTAAATCATAGCTTTAAAGAAACAAACATTATTATAAAATCCTTGACCTAGATTGTACTATTATAAAATCCTACTAATATCCCTACTAATATTATAAATGCGAAAGTAACTCTGTCTGTTTGTCTGTCTGTCTGTCTGTTACGCTTTCACTTCTAAACCACTGAACCAATTTGGCTGAAAATTGGTGGAGAGGTAGCTTAGAGCCAGGAGACGGACATAGGCTACTTTTTATTCCGGGAATCTACGCGGGCGAAGCCGCGGGCGTTAATTAGTTATAAATACAAAAGTTTGTAAGAATATTTGGACGTATGTTTGTTACTCTTTCACGAGAAAGCTACTGAATGGGTTCTGATGAAACTAAACAATTATATAGCTTACACATCAAAATTACACACGAAACCCTTCCCCATCACCGTCGGGGTACACCAGGGTTCGGTCCTTAGTCCGCTTCTGTTCAGTGTAATATTAGACGAATTGTCGGACAGCATCAGAAACCCGCATGAGCATCCTCCATGGTTGCTCATGTATGCTGACGATATTGCGCTGGCAGACGCGGACAGGGGCAGATTGGTGCGACGTGTAAAGGCGTGGAAGGAGACGCTTGAGAACGGCAGTCTGAAACTAAATGTGGCGAAGACCGAGTACTTGGCACTAAACTCGACAGATCCCACATCCGTCCGCATAGGCGGTGATTTGGTCGAGCGCACGGACCAGGTTAAATACCTGGGATCTGTTTTTCACACGTCCAGTGACATCGATTGCGATGTCAAGTCACGCATTGCTGCCGCGTGGGCCAAATGGCGGGAGATGACCGGTGTCATTTGTGACCCCAAAATGCCGATCCGGTTGAAGAGACAGGTCTATAAAACCATTAAAAGACCTGTCCTTTTACATGGCAGTGAGACGTGGCCGATATTGAAGCGACACAAGCAGGAGCTGCATGACACGGAAATGAAGATGCTGCGGTGGATGTGTGGAGTCACGCGGATGGACCGCGTGAGGAACTCTCGCATCCGCGGCAGCCTTCACGTCCGTGACATTGCAGACAAGTTGCAAGAGTGTCGCCTTCTTCGGTATGGTCACGTCTTGCGGCAACCGCCGGGCTACGCAGGTAACAAATGTCTGGCCATGTCAGCCCCGCCGGGTCCCGGTAAGAGGGGAAGACCCAAGAAGTGCTGGCTTGACGTCGTAAGGGATGACATGTCGTAGGGGATGCCGACGACCGTGCGAAGTGGAGGAGAAAATGTAGTAAAGCGGACCCCGGGCGTCGCGAGACGCAACTGGGACAGACGCTCGGATGATGCTGATAATATGCCTCTGCCACCCCTTCGGGGATAAGGCGTGATGGATATTTATTTTGTCCGGCAATAGACGGTTAGGCATGGACAGTGTGGTTTAGCCGGTTCGAGTCCGGCATGACATCCGAGGGGATTTCCACATGTTAAAAAAAATCGATCAAAGATTCTTATTCAAGCACCTTAAACGACGTGCTCTGCGGTTAAAAAGATTCTTGGGCACACTATATACGGGTCAAAATTTGCCAGGGGAAACAACTACAGTTGCTCAGTAACTACTGGGCCGATTTTAAAAATTCTTTCACCATTGGAAATGTACATCCTTCGTGAGTACAAACGTTATATTGGATTTTTAAAAAGTTTAGGGTTCTGTACAAATGCTCAAATGCGAAATCTCACCACGCGGGCGAAACTGTGGCATCAGCCGCAGAGGCTTTATACTCAACATACTCGTACAATACGTTTTGAAATCAGGACAGGAATATTTAACGCCCTTAACTTGTACGATAGAGACGAAGATTTCAGAAATCACAGCTCTATCTCAAGTCTCAACCTTCTTTTTCTTTCTTTTCAATATATTCTCACTTTAAGTTTATGGGAAGACTGGATGTAAGGGGCCCCACCAAGATCTCCGGGGCCCAAGTGACCTTACCGCTAGCGGTGTACCTGTTGACTAACGGATGAGGCAACGATACAAGCTAGGTACAGGGTGGGAGGTCAGATGGTAGTCGCTCCCAATAATGCCGAAAATGAAAAGTCAAACGTCATCTACTCCTAGCAGTCAAATTAATGTGGACCTCGAACTCCATATCATAAACTAACTGGTAACTAAACTACTGGTCCGAATTGAAAAACTATTTTTGTTTCGGATAGCCCATTTATCAAGGAAGACTATAGGCTATATATCATCACTCTACTCTGAAGAGCCGAGCAGTAACCATAAATGTCAACAAATTGAGCAATTTTTCATATAATATTGTAAAAGTAATAAACGACGCGACGTGATAAAATGGGTGCGACGGGGGTTCAAATTATGTTACGGGCGAAGCCGCAGGGCTTAGCTAGTCAGTAATATACGGTACGTTGATTATTGTTTATTATGTTCAATTTTCAGTTATCAATGTTGTGAATTGATTGATTTAATGTGGTGAAGTGGATGAGCGTGACGAATTGTGTATTTGTTACTTTGCTACACGTTCACTAAGAACATCTTTAATTTTAATGATCTGTCTCTCTCGAAATACTTCTAACCGCGCGACGTTTCATTTCAAATTAGCATTCGCTTACTTTCTGTTGTATCTTTCTAAAATATTCCGAGATTATTACGAGTTCTTTTTTTTGTAGTCTAGGCATATCGAATATAGTATAACAACACAATATTATACAAGTAACCACTGTAACTTTGTCTGTAATTCTGTTTCAGGGGTAAATGACCCGAGGCAATCGGCCGAGACCATTCACTACATATTTTTTGTTACCAAACACTGTTATAGCGTACCTACCTACTACTACACGAAGAACTGATTTTGATTCTCGGACAATTAACTTTTGACCAGATTTTGTTATATCATTATACTTTTTATTTATTAATAGAAAAAAAATGCTTAGATGGTTATTATTTTTATTTGAAAATGGTATCCTGAACTTCAAGAACATTTTTAAATTAGAATTTCTTGCTTTCGGTGGAATCCTACGAGTACTATTCACGACATGTCAAATCTTTCAATTCTTTAAGACCCTGAATTTGATGGCATTTTGACATGGCAATGATTAATCTTACTTAATCTTTACAGAGCCTGGACGGTGCACATAATTTTTAACCTTTATGTTAAGATGTTAGGTACCTAGCTTGATATGAGACATGGCTAATACCTATTTATTGCTTTCTGACAAATAAGTATGACGTTACAACTGTTAGTCACGTCTGAATAAGCTAGACTTGAAATCTTTTTACCGTCTTCAAGGGTGTCATAATAACAACATTATTTCGAATGTGTGAATGCTGTAACAAGCGCAATTATGTTAATCATGTTTATAGAACGAGTCATCTGTGGGCAGAGGTGCCCGAAGACTGTCCTAACACAGAGCCGTTGATCTTTAGTAGGTGTGCGCCGGTATTTAGGCCAAAGCGCAGACTGCGTCCTACCGAGAACATAACAACCTACAAGAAAATCTATTTTTCATCACACATGTTACTAATTAACGGTGGGATTTTTTATTTCACAGTACAGCCGATTCTGAACCGTGTTTGAATTATCCGCTTTCAATTCAGTTTCCCCGATTCAATCATTTTTAATAGGCGGATGTCATTATTAGCTTTTGGCATTGTTCGTCACGATGACGCAGTAATAGATAAATTTTCACGTGGAGTAAGAATTTGAACCGAGGAAAGTCTGTAAAATAGAAGCACGAAAGTAACTCTTCAATGCAGCAGTGTTTAAAATAACGCGCAACTATATATAGATATAGGAAATGCTTTTCTAATGAGCGTTGATTCACTACGCGATCCTAGGTGTTGGTGCGGAAATATTGAGATGATGTACTCACCAGAATCTTGCGCTCGCACGTTTTGCGGATCCGTGTTTATTTCACTGATTTTATTGGTTCGAGTTGCCGCTCGTCGCTCGCGCAGATCCCGGTCGTGTGGCGCCCGCCCGGGCGGTGTGCCGACTGGCGTGGCGCATGGCCGCTCACATTACCCGACTCGAAGCCGTCACACACAAAACACTGTGTCGATTTACTTTGTAATAATATACACAAGATAAACCTAGCCTCTATACTGAGACTAATAGTTTAAGTGATGAAGCCGTATAACTGCTAAACCGTTCACTTTCGCGGTAATAGAATACTGCTACATCTGTGTTGTTATTTACTAAGTGAGAATACGCCACAATAACAGCACCGTGTTTAGTTGGAAAACAAGATGTGTACGATCTACGAACTGTTCAACCATTGAATCGGTGTTTGACTGCTCCACATCTTTGTCGCTTTGGAAACTGCTGTGTGTATTGTAGTTTGCGAAGGCGATCATTACGCTAAAACTTCTGTGCTGTACTGCTGTCCCTGTCGGGCTAGGTATCACCGATTAAATTGTAGGCATTTCTAGCAACACTTTTTTTCTCTTTCAATTTAATCATTTTTTCTCAATATTAAATGTTCAAAGTGAATTGCATTGTTCAATATTTAAGACAGCATAATTATAATTCAGACAGTATAATTATTTAACATATGTTTGTGGTCCTTCGAGCCGGATGTGAACCGGCTTCATATGGGAGCAATCAGAAATGAGTGAGAGATAAAGTGCAGAAAGTTAAATAAGAGAGATAGAAGTATACCAGAGCTGCCATTTGCCGTTTTCTATAAAATAGAATCCTTCGAAAGTAACGGTTGATGTTATAGAGGACTTTCAAGAAGAACTGTCGTGATGCAGGATTTTAGTGTCAAAGAACGTCCCCAATTCCCATACATAAAAACTTATCAATCACGACTTTATCCTCGAAAGGGGTGGCAGAGGCGTACTATAAACACACATTTCACCGTAACTCTTTTTATCCCACGTAACAGCCGTGTTGAAATGGACAGTGCAATGGCGTGACAATATGTATGTATGTAATTTAATTATAATATAATTTACATTAATATATATTATAGCTACGTGTGACGGGCTTTAAAAGTAATTTATTTCACCGTTCATCTTCAAGTAGACTACAATGTCTATAAAAATGGACTGGCGCAACCAAGAAGTGACTGAACTGAATTGATGTACGTGCAGTACAGGGATTGTTAGGACAGACGGAATTCGCATAAAAATCACAGCTGTTTTGAACTGCAGGATCCATAATAGAGATTTTAGATACATGCAACCAAAACTCAACGCTAAGATGAGAGAATAAATAAGTTATCAAGCGCTCGTTTACTACTTAGCTAGGTATGGTCATGCATACTTCATTAACTCTTTCCAGGTGGACGTGACGCATAGCTATTTAGGTACGTTTATCTAACATATATGTCCAATGTCATTTTTGTTCTTACATAATCATTTAGTTACAACTAATTTTCTTCACGCTGTATCCCTGACGGCGTTTTCAGAGAGGTCAGATCGCCATGCTTCGCAATACATGGATACTTATTTCGCTTCCTGCAGATTCATTACCCGCTTCATACATGCAAGTCTGGGTATCCGAGAACTTATGACTTTTCCGTTTTTGAGCAATCTGCTCACGTAGTGTTCATATGTAAGTCTAGGCCTACCCCGACTTTTGCTACCCTCTACTTTCGTACAATATATATTCTTCGTCAATCGTTCCTCACTTATTCGTTGAACGTGTCCAAACCAACGTACACCATATTGCGTATCACTTCGTTGGTAGATAGTTATTCAGACTTAAAAAAATATTAATAACTAAGTACTAGAACAGTAGGGGTAACTTAGGGTTGCAAGTCAAGGGAGTTATGAAGAAGGGACGGCGGGAGATAGTAGTCTTCTACCTGCTAACGCTAAAGGTAAATGCAGCGAGAAACAACGTAAGAGTCATCACTGTTGAGGCTAATCCATAGATGCTTAACTGGCAGACAGCCCAGAGACAGATCTTGGACTAGCGATTTAACCTCATAGAGGCCATAGAAGCAAGAAATCTCAAGCCGAAGGCCACAGTATTTTGCATTGAAGTAAAAACTTTTGGCGCACCGCACACAGATTTTTCAGTAAACTAAATGTGGCGAAGACCGAGTACTTGGCACTAAACTCGACAGATCCCACATCCGTCCGCATAGGCGGTGATTTGGTCGAGCGCACGGACCAGGTTAAATACTTGGGATCTGTTTTTCACACGTCCAGTGACATCGATTGCGATGTCAAGTCACGCATTGCTGCCGCGTTGGCCAAATGGCGGGAGATGACCGGTGTCATTTGTGACCCTAAAATGCCGATCCGGTTGAAGGGACAGGTCTACAAAACCATTATTAGACCTGTCCTTTTACATGGCAGTGAGACGTGGCCGATATTGGAGCGACACAAGCAGGAGCTGCGTGTCACGGAAATGAAGATGCTGCGGTGGATGTGTGGAGTCACGCGGATGGACCGCGTGAGGAACTCTCGCATCCGCGGCAGCCTTCACGTCCGTGACATTGCAGACAAGTTGCAAGAGTGTCGCCTTCGTTGGTATGGTCACGTCTTGCGGCAACCGCCGGGCTACGTAGGTAACAAATGTCTGGCCATGTCAGCCCCGCCGGGTCCCGGTAAGAGGGGAAGACCCAAGAAGTGCTGGCTTGACGTCGTAAGGGATGACATGCGTGCCAATGATCTCACCACAGGGGATGCCGACGACCGTGCGAAGTGGAGGAGAAAATGTAGGAAAGCGGACCCCGGGCGTCGCGAGACGCAACTGGGACAGACGCTCGGATGATGATGATGACACAGATTTTTCAGTAGGTAGTAAGTTAGGCTGATCCGTCACGCTCTGGGGTGAAAGGCTTGATCGGATGAACTCGGAAACTCCGAGTGTACCCGAGCGAGAAAGATACAAGTAAGCTGCTCTTCGCTGTTGTCGCTGTGTTTAGTATATTCAATTCATACGTAAAAATTGATTGCGATTGCCAATAAGTTTTCACTTCTGCCGTGCGGTCTTAAGCACACCCTCTTATTTTTTTGTTAGATAATGTGTGTAGACACCGGAATAGGGATGGGAGATGCACTATTCCGTGACAGATTGTTGGAAAACGAAGCTCCAAAAGCGCGGTTCAGGGTGTGACAGTTCTTCGAGGCAGGCCTAGGGTATTTCGTGTGACAAGACGGGCTTGAATCACATCAGATATTTGAATTCTGATCCCGTGATAATTTTATCGCTATTTAGTTTATATTTATTTACCTATCACACCTTATTCCCAAAGAGGTGGCCGAGGCATATTGTTATATGCCCACTTTTCATCATGTCATAGTAATGAGCAATAAGTCACATTCTTTAAAAATAACCCTTCGTTATAGATAACACAATCGGGATAAAATAATAGGTATTATGTAGGTTTTCTCGAGATTATAATGTTTGCTTCAAAAACAAGAAGTCTTTACACAGCATCAGATAGTATAATAATTCCTTATAAACTGATTTTACATTTATTTATTTATTTATCTATTACGCCTTATCGCCGAAGGGGTGGCAGAGGCATATTATATGCACACTTTTTTTCACCATGTGTATTCCTGTCCCACGTAATAGGTTGCCATTGCCGTGTTGAAATACACAAACGCAGGTTGTTAAAATTTTTCAAGCTTTAATATAAATTTTTGAAGCCCATAAGGCCTTCAACTTGACTTAACGACTGCCATTGTACTAGCAACCGGGACCAAAGGCTTAACGTGCCTTCCGAAACACGGAAACGCTCGCAAATGTAAATGCCACAAAATGGTCACCCATCAGAGACCAGCCATAGCGAAAGTTGCTTAACGCAGTGATCGTTTACAGAACACCGAGTCCGCGGGACGACAAGCGCTTCTATTTAGTTGAAAAACATTAAATTTCATCGGGCACTGGTCCAAAAGCTAAGACGATTTAATAGGTGGTTAATGGTTAATCGTCCAAGTTCAAAAGTTATAAGGGTTTTTATTACCCCGGCTGGAAGAAGTTGATCGCAGAATTTGAATTAAATGTGAATGTGCAAAATCTATTAAAAACAAAATCAAAATCGGTTCTCCCGTTCGGGAGCTACGATGCCACAGACAGATACGCACACAGACACGTCAAACTTATAACACCCCGTCGCTGTTGCGTCAGAGGTTAAAAAGAAAAGCAAAATATAATTCAAGGTAATTTATTTTTTCTAAGGAATGTCTCTACGCTAATATTAAACTTACTACTTATAAACGAAAAATTGACCTAAAGTGAAATAAATAGCTATATAAAAAAAAATACTTAAGCAATTATACGTTAGAAAATATTAACATTATTTTAAATGTAATAAAACATATCCGTGAAATTGTTATAAAAGTTGTTTAATTGTGTGTTTACAGCGATAAAATACGATGAACGTAGGTAATTAGAAGAAAGTATTGAAGTAATGATGTTGCCAAGAGCTTGGTCACAAATCACATAAATATATAATAGTCGCAGTACTTTTACATTTAACAGGTGTACCCCCCGGCTTCACCCGTGACATACTTCAACTCTCGATGCACCCCTCGCCCCTAACCCAATGGGTCTGACCAACGTTTTTTACTTTACTACAAATACAAAAAAAATTAGGAAACAAAGCGGTGTTTTTACTTTTTTTATATTTCAAAAAATGGCTGAAATATTTACGATTAAAGTGCGTATAGCGCGTATGACAGTCGCGCTATACGCACCCGAACGACGCGCCGCGCCTTGTCGCAGTCTGTGCGAGGCTGAACGTCATAATGGGCGCGCCTAATTTCGGAAATTCAAAAAGGACTAATAGGTACTTCTCATAGTTATCTTCGGAAATACTGCATGTATTGAAGTGAAATAAAAACTTATGTAATGTACATGCTCCAATTTGAGCTGTATTTGACAGTAATATTTTGATCCTTTTGTGTTCTCCGTTCATGTCCATTAACTCATTTTAAGTATGCCTGATTTCTTGACAATTTTATTATGATTACTGCTCCTCTCCCTTGGAAAGTTGCGTGAAAAGCGTGATGATATAAACTTGCTCAATAAATGGGCTATCTAATACAAAAATAATTTTTAAGATTACTCAGAACATCTATACTCACAAACATTACCTCTTTATAATATTAGTACACATTGCATAGACTGCATGGTACGAGGGCTGCACTAAAAGTATCGGGAATGGAACATTTCCACTGTTCCTGTCATATTAAAATCTTTTTAATTGAACTCCTTGGTTTTAAAAATCGAATACCATTTATTTATTTTAAAAAAAGATTCTCGGTCTTGTCACAAGGTTTTGTCAAACTTATTGTCATATTATGTCATAACGTTAAAAGTCGTTGAGAAAATGGAATTGACTTGAGAAAATTCAAGAGCAATGATTTATTATGACTTTCGAAGTGGTTTAACACAAAAACAGTGTGTTGACCGGATGATTTCTGCATTTGGTGATGAAGCCCCATCCAAAACCACTATTTATCGCTGGTTTGCTGAATTTCAACGTGGACGTGTCAAGCTCAGTGATGATCCCCGTCAAGGACATCCAAAAACTGCAGTCACCCAAAAAACGTTGATGCTGTGCGTAAGCTGATTGAGGAAGATCGACATGTGACATACCGCGAAATTCAGGCAACTTTAGACATTGGCATGAGTCAAATACAAATAATCTTGCATGAACAATTAGGTGAAAAAAAGTTGTTTTCCCGATGGATACCGCATTCGCTCTGTGAAGAGCAAAAAGCGGCTCGCGTTACTTGGTGCGTCAGAACTGTCGAAAGATTCCACGCAGAATCCTCAAATGCTGTATACAACATCGTATCAGGTGACGAATCCTGGATATACGCGTACGAACCCGAAACAAAAATCCAGTAACGAGTTTGGGTGTTCGAAAATGAGTTAAAGCCAACAAAAATTGTTCGTTCACGGAGTGTTGCAAAAAAAAAATGGTGGCCACATTTGTCTCTAAAACCGGCCATGTTGCGACTATTCCTCTTGAGGGACAAAGAACGGTTAATGCAGAATGGTATGCTAGCATTTGTTTGCCACAGGTCGTTTCTGAACTCCGTAAAGAGAACTGCAACCGCCGCATTATCCTCCATCACGACAATGCGAGTTCTCACACCGCGCACAGAACAAAAGAGTTTTTAGAGCAAGAAAACATAGAATTATTAGACCATCCGCCGTACAGCCCCGACCTAAGCACTAATGATTTCTATACTTTCCCTAAAATAAAGAATAAATTGCGTGGTCAGAGATTTTCATCACCTGAAGAAGCTGTGGACGCCTACAAAACGGCCATTTTGAATACCCCAACTTCCGAATGGAATGGTTGCTTCAATGATTGGTTCCATCGTATGGAAAAATGTGTCAAATTTCGCGGAGAATACTTCGAAAAGCAATAAATACATTTTTAAATAGTAATGTTGTGTCACTTCCTTGATTCCCGAAATTTTCAGTGCCGCCCGCGTACAATCTCTTAATACTCTTTGGCTGAACTGAATATTTTCTAAGAAATCAGTTTCAAGCGCCGTTAAGAGCGTCACAGACAGAAGATCTGTTTTCTATGGGTCATGTGCTAAGACACGAACGATAGGACCTATTGCATTTGATTATGATGGGAAAATTGAAGGAAAACGGCGTGTTAGAAAGCGACGAAAGTCCGGGCTCAGAAACATCAGAGAATGGACCGGAATCGGCAGTGCAGGCTGAGGAGCTGGTACGGGAAAAATGCTATTGATGTCCGACCGTCAGTCCGTCCATTCAGTCTCAGGTCGCATTTTTCATCGGATTTGCATACAACTTGGCATGAACAATCCTTGATGTAGACAACAACTTTTAGCGAGGGGGTTTTTCGATCGGGGTGGAAATGGAGGCCGGGGAGGGGAAATACTCCCGTAGTGGTAGGCAAGAGCGCTCAAAACGAAAAAAAAAAACAATGTTGATATTTATTTTAATAAATATCCATCACGCCTTATCCCCGAAGGGGTAGCAGAGGCATATTATATGCCCACTTTTCACCGTGTGGATTCCTGTCCCACGTAATAGGTGGTGAGCCCATTGCCGTGTTGAAAATGGACAGACGCAGGTTGTGGCTACCTGCTGTTGAAATTTTTCAAGCCGCCCATAAGGCATTCAACCAGGCTTCACGACTGCCATTTTACTGGCAACCGGGACCAACGGCTTAACGTGCCTTCCGAAGCACGGAAACGCTCGCAAATGTAAATGCCACAAAGTGGTCACCCATCCGAGGACCAGCCATAGTCAAAGTTGCGTAACTCAGTGATCGTTTACAGAACACTGAGACCGCGGGGCCACGAGCGCTTCATTTTAATAGATAAAAAAAAATTACTTCGAAGTCTACCGTTTACAGAAATACTAGTAGGTTTCTGGTGTTTTACAAATAACCCTGAAATAATCATGATGAATGAATGAATGAAATGATGATGAATGACAAACTGTTATTATTTGCAACTGCAATACTTACAGAGATATTTCACGAAAGACTTTTTTATTTACATTCTTTCTTTCATCTTGCTTTTTAACCCTCGACGCAAAAACGACGGGTTGTTATAAGTTTGACGTGTCTGACTTTAACCTTAAAAAGAAATAAATTATTTGACATTGTGCTTTATTGCTATCCCTAGGCAAAGGCGTTACTGCCGTAGTGCCAACGATGACGTCATTTAAAGGTTCAATAAAAAATCCGGTTCTATAAACGGTTTAATCAGCGCTTAAGGATTGTTTTTGCCTTATAAAATCTACTCTCAAGCGTCGTTTGAGTATTGAGAAACGTTCTTGAATACGGACCCTAGCGGTCTAAACAAAATTTGGTGCAGTATGTTTGTTTTTTGTATGTTAGAATAATTCTGCCAATTGAATATTCTGCCACTTCGCAAAAGTATATTGCAAGGGTTTATTACAATGTTACCATTTTAATTAAATGAACAAAATTAATTTTCTCCTTGTGTTAAACATGGGCATTCCCAAGTCTTAAACAATTTTATATTAACTATCCTAAAGAGTTGAGGTATGTACTGCCTAATTTATTACTACAATCATAAGAACAATAATTACAAGTTATTTATACCAGTAAATTTATATATTTATATTTTAATAGGTACAATAATTCGCGTATACTTTTTACAATTTCTGTTTTTCGGTTTTAATATGTTTGGCTCATTTCAAATTATTACATTTATAACAATCATAAAACTTTTAATCACTATCAGTTTTATTTTAATTATAAATTACAAAGATGCAAAATAAATGTTCTTTTAATTATTAATAATTTATCTATTGTGGGTACAAAGAAATTAAAAAAAAGGACACATTTATGTTAACTTATATTTTTTTTGAAAATATTCTAAACTAAATTTTACACATTTTGCACTGAATATATTAATAGGTAATTTACAGTGTTTACAAAGACAATATTAAACTTTAAATCCAAAATTATTTTTAAATCACACTCTAAACACATTAAAACCGAAGCTAATACGTTTTACAAGTACACAATCTTACGTATAAAAAGCTTAATACTAAAATTGTAGGAATCGTCGTAGTAATAAGCAATAAGTCACATTCGTTTAAAATAACCCTTCGTTATAGATAACGCAATCGGGATAAAATTATAGGTAATATGTAGGTCTTCTCGAGATTATAATGTTTACCTTGACAACAAGAAGTCTTTTACACAACATCAGATAGTATAATAATTGCTTATAAAACTTATTATATTATATTAACTTGAAAATGCTGTAGTTGTTAAACATATATTTTTTTTATACCACTGAGGTGGCAGACAAGCATACCTGATGGAAAGTGACCGTAGCCTATGGACGTTTGCAACACCAGAGGTGCAGCACTCGCGCTGCCGACCCTATATAAACCTTCTAAAACTCCAAAGGTTCCTGAGCTTATCTCTAGATGATATTGTGTGAATTCCAGGCAGTTTCGCCCATCGTGAGTTGCTTAAGAAAATTACAAAAAGTCGCAGAAGATGCTATATATTAAAAAATGTAGAATTTTTTAATACTTCTCATGTGCCATTCGACTTTCTTATGGTCAAGGTGTATTTCTAGTAGATTAAAACTATAAAATAAATAGTAGGCATATTTATAAATGTTACAACTAAACTATTGAGGAATTAGTTTTAACAAATTATCTAGACGTTAATATTACATATGTATAGGTGTAGCATTTGAGATTTTTTGATACTTGCAATGGGACATCAAATAAATTGAGTATCAAAACCTATTGAGCCCAGCTCAACTCATTCATAGAAGAAATGTAGTTTCACCACATTTTTTTATATAAATTCTTATCACATAACTAACTAGCCACCGAAATTATGCCAATTACAAGAAAATCAAGCGTTTTATTAATGAATTATATCCGATAAACGATTTTAGGAGATAGTTTGTATGAATGAATTTATTTTAATACTTTACGGTAATAATTTTTTCTGAAATAAATAACAGACACACTCATTCATAGTAAACCACAGATATATGTCAGACATTTTTTTGGTTATAATTCGTACATCTACCAAAAAAGAAAGTATGGATGGAACGGAACTTTTATTTATTATGAGTTTATCATAAAAATGGCAGCCCAAACCAAAAGATATTTATCGCAAACCACTTTCACGTGACGTGTAATGTTTATAGTCACGATATATGGCGGGTTATTAAATTTGTTCTTAAAATAGAAAATAAAACTGTGAAAAATACAAATCACAGTCATACTAGCATGACACTCCACCCATACATTTTCAAAGTCAGTGCCCGGCACATTATTTTTCAACATAAACTTTGTACTGAGGCAAATGATATAATTAAAAAAACTTAATGACTTGTTTAGGAATACAAAACAAATAATAAAGTAGCCTTTTAAACTTTTTTAGACTAACATCGAATTTAAAGATTTTCCTAAATCAAACTAAAATTATACTATTACTTTTGATATTAAATAACACGGTTTGTTTTTGATATCGAAGGTACACAATATGACACTTTGTGGTCATATTTTGTACCTGGTACACAAAATGTCATATTGTGGATATGACCACAGTGTCATATTGTGTACCTTTGATAATGCCATGAGGCCAAACCAGCTAGGTTTACAAAGTAAATGGTTGTGGAACAGTATAAGTGGTGTTATTTAATAAGTGTAGCAAGTTCCACCAAGTGCCATCAATCAACAGTATAAATAATATTACTTTTGAACTTATATTTTTGCATACAATAATTATCTTTATCCCCTAGAAAGGCATTATAAACAATTGCAGAGCAAAACAAACCATGTGAATAATACTACTCGGGTTAATTTCATTGTGAGATCCAAGCCTCTAAGGGTGAAATTGCTATAACCGCGAATCACATATCACTGATACACCTTTCTTTATTTTATCTATTTTACAATATACACTGTAATACACATATTCACACTAATTTGTCACTGTCACTGTCATTTCACTTGACCACAAACATTGGTTCACTGTTTGGAGCAATGTTGGCGAATGACCCTTTGGCATTCGATGTTGGCGTTGGATCATTTGTTTGGTGACGTCAGACCCAACGCGGCTGACAACAGTCTCACCACATTCTTCTGTTCGTGGGCTTCATTTTCTGTGGACAAAATTGCAGGGGGATTAGATTAGTAATAGAAAAATAGGGCAGGTTTTAAATCTCTTTTGTGTTTTCAATTATAGACAAGAGACTACAGGTGTGATAAGGACAGCGACACAGTCCGTTACTTCTATTTTCTTCTCGCCCGCGTCACTGCCTGCCTCGGTGGTGTCGGTGGAGTGTATGCGACTGCATCGCTGAGGTCCCGGGTTCGATGCCCGAGTCGGAACAAATATTTGTGTGATCCGCAATGTAATGCAAATATCATATATGTACTTATTATGTTTATCAGTAGTCTAGATCCGATACAACAAGTTTTTATTAGATTACTTTAGGCAAGATGGCGCTGTGTCAATTTATTTACACATATATTTTATCATTACATATTACATATTTTTTAGCGCCCCTACCACGAGACTGGTCTTGGTGATTTCATAGGATTGTCACTCGCCGATATAAAATAAATTTATTAAAATATTTCGATGAAGGTGACATTGTAAATTTACTAAGTAAAACGCTTAAAACAAATGTAGATTTTTTTTATTTTTTTTATAAATATTGTGGGACACTTTTCACACAGCGCCATCTAGCCCAAAGTAAGCTAATATTAGCTTGTGTTATGGGATCTAGATAACTGATAAACATACTTATATATTTCTAAATACATACATATTATAGATATGTATGTATTTAGAAATATATTTACTACTAGAAAATATATTATGTTCTAGTAGTCTAGGTCTTAATTTTTTATGAGTTTTACTTACTAAGATAGCAAGACCAAGTGTACGTCTAAGTACATAATTTTCTACAGTTACCAAATGATAAAAACGGTTAACTTTAATTAAAATACTAAACTAATCTTTTCTCACTTAACAGCCTTATAGTAATCAAACGACAGTGAAGGACTAAATACGTTCTATCTACAAAAAAAAATGTGTGTACTTATGTACACGCGTTAGAAGTTATACTGCTTTAGTCTAATAAGATTTCATCACATATACCACAATTCTTTGTTTGTAACAGGACTGATATATTAGTAAGAAAAAAAAACATCGCTCGTGCTCGTGGCCCCGCGGTCTCAGTGTTCGGTAAACGATCACTGAGGTACGCAACATTACTATGACTGGTCGTCGGATGGGTGACCACTTTGTGGCATTTACATTTGCGAGCGATTCCGTGCTTCGGAAGGCACGTTAAGCCGTTGGTCCCGGTTGCCAGTAAAATGGCAGTCGTTAAGCCTGGTTGAAGGCTTATAGGCGGCTTAAAAAATTTCAACAGCAGGTAGCCACAACCTGCGTCTGTCTATTTCAACACGGCAATGGGCTCACCACCTATTAAGTGGGACAGAAATCCACACGGTGAAAAGTGGGCATATAATAGGCCTCTGCCACCCCTTCGGGGATAAGGCGTGATGGATAATTATTTTTATTTATTTAAAAAAAAATCTTTAAAATAATGAAAACTACTTTGAATGTATACTCTGATTTTTTCCTTTAGAGACTAGAATGACATTTTCAGTGCTGCCGCTTTATCGCAATAAAAAGATAGTGTCGTGACTAAAAATAATAGATGGTTAGTTGATTAGTTTGAAATTGTGTCTATGCAAATTCATGGAGCGTTGAATGAGAAATTTTAGAATTTCATTAATTAAAGTCATGCAGTTTTATTCCGATATTGCGTATATATATGTGTTCAGATACGCGACTTCGTTCATGTGGAATGTTTCTCACCAAAACTCTTTCCTTAATGCTTGCTTGAGGCGCTTCTTACGTTACTTGTTTGTGACGCACGAGAAAAATAGGTACGCTCTGGATCAGCAACAAAACGGATTTCACTCTGAATAGACGTTCACAAACGACGTTTTAAAAACTGTGCACTTTGCGTTGCATGTCAGACAATGTGAACTCGTCAAACAGTCTATGGTCAGATCGTTGAAGTTAGCATTACATTCTCTTTTATATCTTTTACCACATTACACATATCGTCACGCCTGTCTCCCATCGGGGTAGGCAGAGACTATAGCTTTCCACTTGCTACGATCCTGGCATACAACTTTCGCTTCTTCTACTTTCATAAGTGTTTACATACACACACGCCGGTTAAGAGTACTTTTGACCTGACCTTTTTCCAAATGTCTTCTATTTGATTGAGAAATATACGTCGTGGTCGCCCCTTACCAGTTTGCCCATTCACTCTCTTGTGATAAATTTTCTTTATTATTATCTTCTTTCTATATTAAAATCTGTTTCGTTAGTCTACTTTCATCCATCCTCTCCACGTGTCCGAATCATCTAAGCATACCTTTTTCTATCTTAGTCACTACATCTTCTACCATACCGCAATGTTCCCTTAACACACTGTTCCTTTCTTTGTCCATCAATTTCTCATTTCCACTGCATTTATTTTACTTCTATGCTTCTTCTGCCACACCCAACTTTAACTGCCATGCATAAGTGTAGGAACAAGTCCTCCTGTATGCACAGCCAGTCTTGCCTTCTCAGACACGTACTGACTGCTCGTTTTTACCACATTAAACAGTGGAAACACCAATCCCCAAAACTTCGTAAGATTTTTGAGCACAATGGTGCTTGTTTGGTTTGTCACCTAATAACCAACCTACCAGACCATATGCTTGGAAAGAAGTCACGCATGCCAAACTCTATCGAAAGCTTTGGCAATGTCCAGACTTATAGCCAAGGACTCACCGTGCCTTTCTGTAGCCTCACTCCAAATATGTGTTACGTACTGTTACGTAGCCCTCATGTATGGGATCCGGCTGATCTCAGCATTTCCCACCTACGATGCTAGGCAAGGATGCCCCGCAGGGCAGTCAGTCCGGTCTGAACTTTCGTCTTGAACACTCGCCTTCCAATATCATTTCTTTTACCTTCTAAAAGTGTATTTTACCAGTTTTCCAAATTGAGTGTTTCTGCGTGTGTGAAATTATAAATAATCTGTGCATTTGTGAACATTCTTTTTTTTAAAAACGGACCACGAGAATTCTTTGTAACATTGGTGGCAGCGGTGGGATTTCAAACGGAAATCCAGGTACGCCTCAAAATCCCAAGAAAACACCGTATCCAATCGCCGTATCGTGTAAACGGTGGGTTAAAACCTGTGCCGCTGTTCCTGTGTAACCCCGAATCGCCATATCTAATCGCCGCGTCGCGAAGTGTAGTGCAAAATTGTGGTACTAAATCTACGTATATGCACCTGTATCTTGCTAAGCCGACCTGATACATCGCCGAACCTGCTTACCTTGGTGAAGGTAAACTCCAGCCGCAACATGACCTGTGGTATTTATGCAGTCGCCATGCTCCTGTAAGTTCCTTAAAATTGATAAATTTACTGATTTCAAAGTGATCAGTGCTAGTGAAATATCGCATTTACAACTAACAAAGAAGTGATAAGTGTTTATTACAATTACGAGTATTGTCGCTCATTATACACCGCTGAACACACCATCGAAGTATCATATTGTTTAGTCTAGTCCCGAGGTCAGTGCAACATACTTTCCTTATCGCATTCTTTACCGTCTGCAGCTTATCTCCTTGTTTTAGTCTGTATTAAGCTCAAGTGTGGCATGTCTAAGGAAGCTACAGAAACCAAAGACACGGTCATAACGATGCCTCTCCCCAAAGAAACCAAAGATATCGATATAAATGTATTGATAAAATTTATAAATAAATTTGATGGCAACCGAGAAAAAATAAACGCGTTTCTAAATAATTGCCGAAATGCGATAAATCTCGCAAGTACGGCACAACAAAACATTCTACTAAAATACATATTAAGTCAACTTGAAGGTCGTGCCGAAAGTGCGTGTGCCATAAAAGAATTCGACACATGGGCACAATTAGAAGACTTCTTAAAATCACAATTTGGGGAAAGGAAACATTATGCTGCACTGCTCTCAGATCTCCAAGATTGTTGTCAATCCAATACCGAAACGGTCAACCAGTTCGCCCTGCGTTTGGAATCTTGTTTATCGAAACTTTTAACAGAGATCAATATTTCTATACCTACTAAAAAGAAAGGCGAACTCGCTGGCCGTGTCGCTGCGATGCAAGACCTTGCCTTGCACACTTTTATTAGTGGTTTAAATGTCCGCTTGTCTACTGTAGTCAGATGTCGTGACCCTGAGACATTGAACGACGCCATCAATTTTGCCATGTCTGAGGAGAAAATTTTACAGAGCACTTTTAAGCGTAACACGTCGTCTTTTAATAACAACAATTCATTTAATCAAGGTCGGTCCCTTCAAAGACAATTTCTACCAAATCGAAGCGGTATACAGCATTCGCAAAACACTGCCAGTAGATCCACTAGCCACGGATTTACAACTACTTCAACGCCAGTGTGTCGATATTGCAAAGCGATAGGTCACACTATTGAGAACTGCCGAAAACGTGATTATAACAATAAACGATTTGGCAACCCTCCACACCAACAGCCGTCGAACAGTTCTGCGAGAAATAATCAACCTATTCACGCTGTCGACGTTATTGAAGAATCACAGAACCCTGAGAATATGAACGTCTATCATTTAAACGAGTAATCCGACCCGTTCAGTATCGTGCGGGCATGACAACCGGACAAACCGATACTAAAGCCTTATCTAATCAACTCATTGTTTCCAATTCATCCGCTAACAAACCGGGTAACCAGCCCCAAATTTATAGTGGCCCTTACGATTCCACTGTTTCCAATTCATCCACTAACAAACCGGGTAACCAGCCCCAAATTCATAGTGGCCCTTACAATTCCACTGTTTCCAATTCATCCACTAACAAACCGGGTAACCAGCCCCAAATTCATAGTGGCCCTTACAATTCCACTGTTTCCAATTCATCCACTAAAAATCCAGATAACCGGGTAGCTTCTAATTCCAATTCTACTTCCTATATAAATAAACCGGATAACCGGGTAACCTCCAATTCCACTTCATTTAATAACAAACCGGATAACCGGGTAACCATCAATTCCAATTCCACTTCATTCACCAACGAACCGGATAACCGGGTACACTCTGACTCCGCCAATACTCCTCCTCCGTCTATTGCCGCATTCCAATCCTTATCCAAATCTTGTCCATCTTGTACGGCATCTGAAAAGGAAAATATATCTCCTAGAACACATAATATTACAAAAAATTGTATAAAAAAATACTTACCTCATGTAGAAATCCTTACTTCCGTTTCCAATAAGCCCCTCAAATTTCTTGTAGACAGTGGTGCCTCTATCAGCTTCCTAAAAATAAACGTCATCGAGAAAATGCCCATGATTACAAATCATTCCATATCCTTCCATGGATTGGGATCAACCGAAAATCCAATGAAGACTCTAGGTCATATACCAATTGATTTCAATTCGCTTAGTCACCACTTCCATATGGTTCCAGATATAAGTTTTCCATATGACGGAATAATCGGCAACGACCTCTTCTCTTATTGTGATTGCAAAATTGATTATACCAAAAACACTTTGTTTATCAATAACACGGAACTTAGATTAAAATTTAGTGAACCTACATATTTTATTCCACCCCGAACAGAGTCAATTGTAGAATGCTCCGTTCTTAATCCTGAAATAAAAGAAGGCCTAGTTTTGGACCAGCATATAAGTAATACCCTTCTAATAGCTAATTGTATTGTAAAAGTGAAACCAAATTCCAGAATAAATTTAACCGTTGTCAACATATCTGAATCTCCTGTTCAATTTGATTCAAATCTGAACATAGAAATCAAACCAATGGAGAAACCCGAAGAGAACACGATTTTCCATACATCGCACTCCGAAGTAAATCGAGATATATACAATCGAACTGAACAAGTTCTAAATTCCTTGAGAGTTTCTCACCTAAACCCTGAAGAAACAGATGCTCTATGTGACCTCTGTTCTACTTACTCCGACATTTTTCACCTTCCTAGCGACCGATTAACTTCCACAGATGCTTTACAACATGAAATTAATACTTCTTCCTCTACTCCAATCAATACTAAATCCTACAGGTTCCCAGAAATTCACAAACAGGAAGTTGAACTCCAGATCAATAAAATGCTTGACGATGGTATAATCAAACCCTCTACCTCTCCATGGTCCTCTCCTATCTGGATAGTTCCAAAGAAAATAGACGCATCAGGTCAGCGCAAGTGGCGTGTAGTAATAGACTACCGGAAGTTGAACGATATCACAATAGGAGACTCTTATCCTATACCGAATATAACAGAGATTTTAGATCAACTTGGTAAATGTAAATATTTTAGTACTCTTGACTTAGCCTCTGGATTTCACCAAGTCAAAATGGCAGAAAAGGATGCACCTAAAACTGCTTTCACTGTCCCACAGGGGCACTTCCAGTTCACTAGAATGCCGATGGGCCTTAAGAACTCTCCATCGACGTTTCAGAGGCTTATGAATACCGTTCTGTCGGGCCTACAAGGAATTCAATGCTTCGTCTATCTAGACGACATTGTGATTCATTCATTCGATCTCAATCTTCACCTAAAACACTTGTCCGACGTCTTTGAAAGGCTGCGTCAATTTAATTTAAAACTCCAACCCGACAAGTGTGAGTTTTTCCGTAAAGAAGTGTCATATCTCGGTCATATTATCACAGACAAAGGGGTAAAACCAAATCCAGAAAAGATCATAGCCGTTTCCGAATTTCCTTTGCCAAAAAGCCCAAAAGATATAAAGTCCTTCTTGGGCTTGGTTTCATATTATCGCCGATTCATACCAAACCTATCTAAAATAGCTAAACCTCTTACCAATCTTTTGAAAAAGAATATTCCATTTCATTGGCAAAATGAACAGCAACTAGCTTTTGAGAGTCTAAAAAATGCTCTAACTACTGCCCCTATCTTAGCATACCCTGATTTTTCTAAACCATTTGTCTTAACATGTGATGCGTCAAATTACGCAATATCGGCTATTCTATCGCAAGGCTCTATAGGGAAAGACCGTCCCATAGCTTACGCATCACGGACATTAAATAAAGCCGAAAGTAGTTACAGTGTCACGGAGAAGGAATGCTTAGCAATAGTTTTTGGAACTAAAACTTTCAGGCCATATCTTTATGGCCGTCGATTCAAAATTGTTACCGATCATCGTCCCCTGAAATGGTTATTTAACTGTAAAGACCCAGGCTCGAAACTAGTACGATGGAGACTTAAATTAGAAGAATTTGATTACGAAGTAGAGTATAAAAAAGGAAAAATAAATAGCAATGCTGATGCATTGTCACGATTCCCAGTTAATCCAATTACCGAAGAACAACCCTCTACCAGTGGCATAAACAACAACCCTAACTCCAGCCCAGAGTTAGACATTCCCCAGGAAGTCCTTGACGAATTAATCGATTTGGGTGCATTTGACCCTAGTCCAAACATAGACCTAGAGTTAGGAACTCCCACTACTTCCGCAGACTCTCCAAATCCCTCAACCATTGTCGAGATACCTGAAACAAGTCCTAATAATGAATACTCCGATTTCCTAAAATCCTTTGCGAATAACAACGAAACCTACACAACGCAGATCGCAGAATTCAACGAAACATTACTCAAAAGCAACTCTAAAATAATCATTATCCCCGTGTCAGTAGATCTCGATGAATCCAACCCTTACTTAACAGACATATTCTCTACGCCAGAGGATCTAAACACTTTATTACAAAGTGAGTTAGAACTTTATTCTTTTAAAAGGGTGGAATCAACAGGGAAATTCTACTACTTACTATTCACCAAGGTACACTACTTTGATAACTCTACATACCCCGATATTTTCAAAACCTTAAAATCAGTAAGAGATGACATAATCCTCTGTGGCGACATAAACGAAATATCTATTTCAGATTTTAAGAACGCTTTTGAACGCCACTCATTTGTTAAAATTTATGGTATGCTTATGTATTTATTTAATAACACTAATATCAAGATTAATGTATATCACAACACTATTATATACCCTGTACCTTCAGAAATTGTCAAGATCCTTAAAGAGAATCACAACATACCTATAGCAGGGCATCTCGGTTCAAATAGAATGTTTGATCGTATAAAAGAACGTTATTATTGGAAGAATATGAGATCAGACATCGATAATTTTGTAAAAAATTGCGCTCTGTGTCAGTCTAATAAAGCATATCGTGGCATCAATAGATCTCCTATGCAAATAACATCTACTTCCACCCGTCCTTTTGAAAGAATTAGTCTAGACATCGTGGGCCCCTTACCCGAAGCTGGACTACAGAAGCTTAAATTTATACTCACTCTCCAAGATGATCTGACCAAATTCTCTATAGCTTACCCTATCTCCAATGCAACTGCCGAAGAATCTTGTGAATGTTTAGTACACTTTATTTCATTTTTCGGCATTCCTAAAACAATACTTACGGATCAAGGTACAAATTTCACTGCTGATCTATTTAAACAAACCTGCCAATTTTTAAAGATAAAACAATTATGGTCATCACCTTATCACCCTCAAACGCAGGGGGCTCTTGAACGAAGCCATTCGACCTTGAAAGAATATTTAAAATCATACGTCAACGAAAATCAAACTAATTGGCACAAATTTGTCTACACCGCTATGTTAACTTACAATAGCAGCGTTCATACAACAACTCGCTTTACGCCATATGAGCTCGTTTTTGGACATAAACCATTTATCCCTGATTCAGTTTTCGATCTTTCTCCAGATGTCACCTACCCTGATTACGTCAAAATGCTCCAACACCGTCTTAAAATTTCCCGGGAAAAGGCCCTCGAAAATATCAGAGCTTCAAAAGAAAGGTCCAAAGCTTATTATGATAGGCACACTCGCTCGGTCCAGTACAAGGTTGGTGATTATGTCTATTTGAAAAATCACGTGAGATTACGAAAGGCTTTATCACCGGTTTGGAAGGGCCCGTACAAAATTGTAGAAATTCATGGAAATAACACGTTATCCCTTCTGATAAATAGACGTCACATTAAGCATCATTTCGATGAAGTAAAGCCAGCACATTTGAACGGCTAGAAATATTAGCTATAATATAATAATCATAATTTAGTATAATAATCTTAGGTACTTTTAATAATTAATTAACATAGTTATTATGAATTACGATTACAGACTGGAGGCCGCTTATATCATGGCAACCAGCGAAAATCAATACATTGAATACATCACCCAGGGTCCTGGTATACTCTTCGATCCCGTCGGCACTGTGAAATCAGTAAATGACCAATTTCACGTTGTCATTCCTTTGGATATATCTGCATTTAAAAGCCACATTGAAAATACTCGTGATGTTTTTAATATAATACGCTATCAATGTCGAGAAAGTGAAGAAATAGATGAAAAACAATGCCATAACATACTAGAGCCTTTAAATTCATTGTATTCTGACATTTTACGCGATTTTAATTCGTTTTCTCATATAATTTCCAACAATCTTTCAAAAAGATCTGCTTGTATCTCTGGCATCGGTGTAGTTTTTAGACACATATTTGGCACTTTAGATGAGGATGACGCTGAAAATTATAATAACGCAATACAAAGACTTTCTACAAACGAGAAGAAAGTTACAGACGCAGTAAAAGAGAGTATTATAGTCTCTCAATCAGCTATATCTAATATAAATAAATCTCTTCATGAAATATATCTCAATCAGGCAAAATTGAACGACGTTGTAGATGAATTGACATTGTCACTTAATAATATGTCTAAAATTGTAGCAGTTAATAGCTTTAAGTTAAGATTTGACAACGTTATAAATATTCTTCAATCCAATCTATATGCTCTATCTTTCAGGATTGAAGATGTACTAAACTCTATTCTGTTTGTTAAGAGTAACACTCTACACCCATCTGTTTTGACGCCTCGCCAATTGTATAACGACATTGTAAATAATCTTAAAATATTGCCTAAATATAAGGAGTTTCCTGTTAAATTAGACTTAAATAATATTCATACATTAATTAACATTGCCGAGTTAATTTGCTACTATTTAGATGATAAATTAATATTTGTAATCAGAATACCTCTAGTTAGTGTATTAGAATATAGTTTATATAAGAGTATTCCATTGCCTATTCCTTATGATTTAGAAAAAACAAATTCTTTTAGCCTGATCTTGCCTACTGAACAGTTCTTAGCTTTAAGTAAAGATAAGTCTTCGTTTACATTTATAAAAGATATGGATAGCTGTAAAGACATATCCTACAATATGTATCTTTGCAAATTGCCCGAAATTTATGCAGTGTCAGGTAACCAATATTGTGAAATAGATATAATTACTAAAGCAGTGACCTCCATTCCCGAAAACTGTCAATACAGGTTCCTTCATGGCAGCATTGACATTTGGCATAAATTAAACAACAATAACTGGATATTTGTACAATCTGAACCTACAAAGCTTACCATTGAATGTTCAGATAGCATCTTTTCAGAAACTGTCATATCTGGCACAGGCACCTTGAACATCCCCTATAATTGCGTAGCATATTGTAAGAATACCATAATTGTAAAAGAAACCGTTCCTACTGTAAAATTACCGATGGTCTCTTCTAGTTTTAATATTATTAATGATAGTTGTTGCAACATTGATCATGTCAAGAAATTAAATTTATCTCTTCTCAAAATTAATAATGTAAAATTAGATAATCTTAAGGATCTTAAAATTATATCCGATCAAATCATAGACGATTTGAATTCTATAGATTCTACAAATGATTTTAAAACACATGTTAGTTTTCCTATCCTCAGTGTATTATCCATAATTGTATGTATATCCTTAGCTTTAGTGTATTTTTGTAAAAAGGGCAAGTGTTCAATGCCAAGGAGGACAACAATTCTAAATGAGCAGAATGAAAATCCGCCTGTTGAGCTAGATACAATCGTCACCCAACCGCGGTTGCGAATAGAGTAATTTTCCGAAAACTTTCCTTAAGGGTAAGTTTCCTCTTAACCGGGGGGCTGTTACGTAGCCCTCATGTATGGGATCCGGCTGATCTCAGCATTTCCCACCTACGATGCTAGGCAAGGATGCCCCGCAGGGCAGTCAGTCCGGTCTGAACTTTCGTCTTGAACACTCGCCTTCCAATATCATTTCTTTTACCTTCTAAAAGTGTATTTTACCAGTTTTCCAAATTGAGTGTTTCTGCGTGTGTGAAATTATAAATAATCTGTGCATTTGTGAACATTCTTTTTTTTAAAAACGGACCACGAGAATTCTTTGTAACAGTACGGTAGAAGATCACCCGTTGAGCGTTTGGGCCTAAAGCCATATTGCCAATCATTGATCAACGAGTGATCTTCTAGCATGAGCTGCTCGTTGACAATGAGCTCGAACACTTTACAGATAACTGAGGTGATAGCTATGGGGCGACAGTTGGCTGGATCTGAGCGATCCCCTTTTTTAGGAATCGGTTGTACGTTCGCCTCCTTCCAAGCCTCCAGTACGTCCCCCGAAGTGTACGAAATACGGTACAGACGTGTCAGCGCTGGAGACGACTCGAGCAAAAATAATGGTTAAAAAATATTTATAACATTATTGTAGTATTAATAGAATAGTATTTATTAAACCATTCCTATTAGTTGAGTGATTCGATTCATAAACTAAATCGACTAAGTAAGGCACTATGGTTGCACACTTGCAACATTAAAAAGAAATAATGACATACAGAAATGTGATTCTAATATATAAAGAAAAAAATCAAGGTATAGTAATAAATTGTCATGGAAACACTTATCAGCTAACTTCAGGGTGATTATAAGTTGTCATGGAAGCACTTATCAGCTTACTTCATGGTGTCGGTTTATCAAAACGATCTGCGCGCGCATCGTAAAAATTTACTCTCATCATTTTTCCCTAACGCGCCAAAAGAAATTTAACTTCAAAAATAAACCCAACACTAGTATGAGGAATCCAGGTATTTTTTTTGTTGGAACCAACCCCACCCTCATTCCCATTACTGTGACTCCTGTTAACCAGGATCTACAGCAATTACCAAGACCACAAAAGTTACACCGAGCTCGATCTCGGTGAAGTCCCAGGAGAAGTTAGCATGTCTTGAAACCCGCAACCAAATTAATCAGAAGATAGTTTGAGTTAGTTGGAAAAAAAAACGTAACGCCTCTTCCCTCCTTTGCAAAGCGGGAGACCTGGAAAGCAACTAGGTGTAAAATCCTTTTAGAAAAAGGGAAGCACCACGGTAATAGTATACTACGGGTCCTATGTCAGCTATGTTTGATTCCAGTAATTTTATTTATTTTTCTCACCATAATAACAGTATAAAGATATCTCTTAAATATTATTACACAAGAAAGAGATTATGGCGGGTTGATACCTGAACTAGGAAGATTCCTGTATCTCAGGTTATCAACCCTCCACCCATAAATTGGTCCAATAATGTAAAATACTAATAATTATGTAGGTATTACGTTATTAAACAAAGAAGCAGTAACAGATTTAGGAGGGTAGATATAATGCGAGACAACAAAACTTTCTTGTTCAGAACTACGAGTAGCTGAGTGGTACAAGTAATGTATGGCAGAAACGTTTAAAAGCACGAAAATTTACCCTTGATGCCACGAGATCTGCATAGTAAACTACTCCCGATGTTACTTGTAAACTGCTTAGTATATTGCATCCAGAAAATGTTAAAATTGGTTCTATTTAGATGGTGCAATGTGCACTTACCATCAGCACTAGTGACATGTTTCTCTAGGTTGAGCTTCTCCTGCGCCACTTGGTAGATACCCTCCTCTATGGTACCGGTGCTGATCATACGGTATATCGTCACTGGCCGGGTCTGGCCTAATCTATGACACCTGTAATGCAAATAATTAAATAAATATCGTTGGGACAACTCACACAACGCCATCTGATTCTAAACTAAGCAGAGCTTGTACTATGGTAACCAGATAACTGATAACATACTTGTATATTTCTAAATATATACATTTTATAGATAAATAACACCCAGACACGGAATAAACAATCGTGCTCATCACACAAAGTTTGATCCTGGGTGGGAATCGAACCCACAACCTCTTGCGTAGCAGAAGGATACACTCCCACCGCGCCAGAGGCAGTCAATTCGCAGCAAATAGTTCATTAGTAAATTATACTATTGTCTAATGATACAGTACTAATATTATAAAGTGACTGCCTAGGTGGAGCAGTGGTTGTATATGCGACAGCCGCGACGGAGGTCCAGGGTTCGATCCCCGGGTCGGAAAAAGATTTTTGGATTACACAATTGTTTGTTTCGGAGTTTAAGTGTTTCCTATGTATAATACGTATGTATTTAGAAATATATAAGTATGTTTATCAGTAACACTGTATGTTTAGTTCATATCTTTAGATACTACAAAAGGAAGTCGCTTCCGCTGAGTTTTCGCTTAGATCTTTAAACGGATTATCCAGCAATAGATAGAATGTTTCAAGAGGGCGGTGCATATGTAAACATGCATATTGTTAACTACATTGCACCCGTGCAAAGTCGGGCCGGGTCGCTAGTTAATATTAAAAATTTGAAAGTGATTTGTTTGTCCTTCAACCACGCTCTAAGCGCTGAACCTATTTGACTGAAAATTGGTATACAGGTAGCCGACATCTTGAAAAGAAACAGGAATTTTATCCCAGGAACATGTTTTTGTGGAAAACGGGTCCAAAATATTTCAACACCCGGGAGGAGCCCTGGAAGTGCTCTAGTCCTATTAATCTTAATCTTAAAAGTTTGTGTGGATATATGTTACTCTTTGACGCAAAATCTATTGAATAGATTTTGATGAAACTTTACAATAATATAGTTTACACATCAGAATAACACATAGGCTACTTTTTATCCCGGGTACAAATTCCTGTGGGAAACGGGAACGGGAAAACTTCTCTACGCGGTCAAAGCCGCTGGCGTCAACTAGTATTATATACTTACCCGAAAGTTTGTAATAATGGATGATTGTTACTCTTTCACGCAAAATCTACTCAATAGATTTTAATGACACTACAATAATATAACTTATACATCAGAATAACACATAGGCTACTTTTTATCCCGGTAACAAGTTCCTGTGGGAAACGGGAACGGGAAAGCAATGATCAATTTATAGTCACCTGTCCTCTGCTTGCTTGTCGTTGTAAGGATTGAAGTCTATATCGTGTATGATGACGGTATCGGCCGCGGTCAAGTTGATACCCAACCCGCCAGCCCTTGTCGACAGCAGGAACACAAATATGTCCTCCGAATTGTACATGTTTATTAAATCCTGTCTGAAAATTATAATTACATTAAATAACTAATTAAATCAGGCGTTACATGGTAGAAATCCATTTTAAAAAACTATAATTACTTTGTTTTAAATGTAATTTTTGCAATATTCCGCTGCCAAACAGTCTTGAGACATCGTGTGTAGGCGAAACACGTGTCGACATAGTACGACATTTTAAAAAAGCGGAATATTGCAAAAAAAAAACATTTATTACCAATTAATTATAGTTTTTTATAATTTCATCAATAAAATATGGTCAGGTCAAGAGTACCCTTAGCCGGAGAGCGTGTATGAAAACACTTATGAAAGTGAAAGATGCGAAAGTTGTATTCCAGGATCGTAGCAAGTGAAAAAGTCATAGTCTCTGCCTATCCAGATGGCACACAGGTGTGATGATATGTTTGTTTTATTTTAACATTCACGCCTTATTCCCCGAAGGGGTGGCAGAGGCGTATTATACGCCCACTTTTCACCATGTGTATTACTGTCCCAAATAATTGCCGTGTTGAAATAGACAGACGTAAGTTGTGGCTACTGATGTTGTAATATTTCAAGTCGCCCATAAGGCCTTCAACTTGACTTAACAACTGTCATGTTACTGGCAACGGGGACCAACGGCTTAACGTGCCTTCCGAAGCACGGAAACGCTCTTAAAAAGTAAATGCCACAAAGTGGTCACCCATCCGTGACCAGCCATAGTGAAAGTTGCTTAACGCAGTGATCGTTTACAGAACATTAAGTCCACGGGGCCACGTGCGCTTCATGATGTGTATGTGGGTAAAATTTTAAAGGAATAATAGAATAGTCGAGTAATTAACTTAAAACTCTATACTGTTTCAAACACTGACATTACGATACTTATCTATTATAGGACAACACTCTCCACACCAAGGTTAACCTTTATTTGGCTGCTAAGAACTGTTGGGTTTTTGGTTTTCGGCATTGTTCAAACCTTGTTGACCTTCCAACCCTACAAGGGGCGTCCTTGTAGGGTTGGAAGGTCAACTATATATATCATTTTCCTGTCTGCTAGCAGGTGAGGTCACTTAGACCCTGGAGATGTTAGAGGAGCTCTTACACCCGCCCAATGTAATGTTCGTTTATTTTGTCTGGGTGTTACGGTATTTAGACAATACCAATATATAAAGCTAAAGAGTTTGTTTGTTTGGTTGAACGCGCTAATCTCAATAACTACTGGTCGAATTTGAATAATTATTTTTGTGTTGGATAACTCATTTATCGAAGTAGGCTATAGGCTATATATCATCACACTGTAGAGGGCGGAGCAGTAATCATAAATATCGACAAATCGGGCAATTTTTTAAACATTTTGGTAGAATTTACAAGCGACGGGATTAAATAGGTGCGTCGGGAGTTCGAAGTATGTCACGGGCGAAGTCGTGGGGGCCATTGAAAGTACCTTTTACCCCTTACTGCAACCAGCCAAGATCTTATCAGAAAGTTACTAACCTTTTCAGGCCCTTACACGCTTCCGATAGTGATTAATCAATGTCATAAAAAATGAGTGAAAATATCTCACCTATCAGTCACAGCCGTGCTCCCATCAAGCCTGAGATAACGATATCTTCTGATAGTGAGATACGGCTCCAGAATATCCAGCATCATGGTGAACTGACTGAAGATCAACACTCGGTGTCCGTCAGCCTTCAGACGGGGTAACATCTCGTCTAATTTCTCGAACTTTCCAGAGTCCAATATAAGGTGTTCTGGCACTCCGAATGAGCTGATACACTGGAATAATATTAAAATAGAATTGTAATTCAGAAGTAATAAAATATATTTATATATAAGCCGTAGTCAGGAGTTGACTCATACTCGTGACCATGGCTGGTGTAATCCGGTCGAAACGTCGGGAAGTACTATGTTACAACAAACAAATGAAATTAAAATTAACATTTATTTAGTATTTTCAGACATTTTAAACAACTTCATATGTCTGGTATACTGCACGGCAGTTTGTTGGTAGATGCAACAGAGGCTTTGTACCTAATAGAATACGTCGCGAATATGACCAGAAATATATATAAACTAGCTGATTCCCGCACTTTCGCTCGCGTGGTAAAGTTTTTCTGTACTATTTTTCTCACATAGCATAGTTAGCTATCTTTTAAACAAAGACAATGCCAGCGAAGATTTTCTATAGCTCTATAAAAAAGAAATAATATCGTTGTACTACTAATATTTTGTTATATATCTCAGGGTGCAGGCAGCGTTTTCGATAAAAGCCTTCAGTGGGCTTGATTTATTCTAACACCATGAATAACAATCGTCATATTTCAACCAAAACCAAAACAAAAAACTTTGACAAGGTGTTTATCGTTTTTGTTGTCTTTGACAAAAACAACCAAGTCGGATTCATAATCCCTTAATTAATTGAATACATTTTTTTTATTCTACTTGAATTTACCGTCACAGCTATTTTTACAATTTTATAATAGTATAGATATGAGTAAAAATCATGCAGGTTTAAAAATATTAATAGAAAATAATGGTAGTCGTAGTGGGACTACCATTACATCTCAGGATCCGAAGTCGACCTTGGATCCAAGCTGGTGTAAGGACCAGGATCAGGGATACGTTAAGGGATTTGAAGATAGTCACTACCAAAATAGTTAAAATGTAATTCAAATTACAAAAAAAAGCAGGCAACGGGGACTGAATTGGGAATTTTGAATGCAACAGGAACTAAAATAAATAAATATCTATAAATAAAATAAATAAATATCGTTGAGACAACTCACACAACTGATTCCAAACTAAACAGAGTTTGTACTATAGTAACCAGATAACTGATAAACATACTTATATACTTCTAAATACATACATATTATAAATAAATAACACCCAGCCACAGAATAAACCATCGTGCTGATCACACAAAGTTTTATGGTGGGTGGGAATCGAACCCACGACCTCCTGCGTACCAGTCGGATACACTCCCACCGCGCCACAGAGGTACTCAACTACTACTACTATGCCAAGTCGAAGTCGTATTGCCAGCTGTTTTTGGTTTTTATCCAGTTATATTCTATAGTAATTTGGTGTAAGAGGCCACGCCAATATCTTCATGATCTAAGTGACCATATCTGTTAGAGGTGCACCTACTGACTAACGGATGGTGCAGACGACCTTACAGGGCCTTCCAACACCGTGTTGACAGTGACTGCTAACCCTGTATGGACAACTTCACCAGACTCTGGTATTTTGTTCAACAGGTTAGCTTGGATCCACTGTGGACACATACCAGGGAGCAGCTGCGAAGAATCACCGGAGCGCTCACAGGACATTATGTAATGAAGCAGCACTATCACAAGATGGGACTTTCGGAAGACCCGACGTGTACGACCTGTAAAGACGCTGGCGTAACCATGCACCACCTGCTGCATGGTTTCGCAAGCATGTTTGCAACTGCAAGAAGAATGAGTCTTCTGGGTCAAGCGTACCCGATACCGGAATACAGGCGGATACAGGCGCATCCCCTAAGGAACATATTGAGGTTCATGGAGGCACTGCACAAGCGCTGGGGGGATGGGTGATGTGAAGGGGTATGGCACAATAGACCCGGAAAGGACGAAGTGCCACGTTATCACCGACCCCGATAAAGATAAGATAGCTTAGATCCTGAATATCTTTAAGAGCAGAACACGTTCTCTCAATTCCAGCTCCTCTGTCTTTTTAGGGGTCCGTACTACAGAAGAAAAAACGGAAACCCTTATAAGATCAATTTTTTGTCCGTCTCTTTGTCAAGACCCTTTATCTCGGGAACGCTTTTAGGTATAGAATTGAAATTACATCTATACCCAAGTCTACGGTCCCTTTTTATTGTGAAAAGTCTGTCTTCCAAGTCAACATAAAAATAGTTATGGCCGTTTATGACGCAAAAAACGTATTTTTACGGAATGCCTATTTTTAAGCGCTTGGCCGAGCGCGGTACTCATATTTTTAGATGAGATAATATCGCTGGACTCGCGACACCCTTACCGAGACGCAGCTATAGAGTGTGTGCATATAAAAAGTTTTGAAGTAATAGATTTATAATTTCGAATTCCGTTATCAACCTTCGAGAGCTCAGTTGGTGTAGCGGTGGACTGTAGATGGTTATAAATTGGAATCCATAGGTCGCTGGTTCAAATCCGGCTCGAAGGAACTCTTTTTGTGTATTTAAACACAGTCAAATAACTATTGTGTTTTTAAACCCGATTACTTATTTTATATTTGAAGTAATTGGGTTTCACCCTAGTACCGATCTAAAAAATGTCTAACACGCCAAAATAAGTTTTAACATCTATCGGCACTCTCGGGGTGCAACCAGTAATTATTTTTTGTTAGCTCGTTAAAATGACGTCTCCCGCCTAATTTAAAGACGTCCAAAAATACAGTTATAAAAAATTATTTACTCACGTTATGTGACAAGGTCAGTTGATGTATCTGGAAGTCTGACAAGCACATCAGGTCTTCATACACGTACTGTTCATTCTTCTCTTTGTATGTTGGGTCTCTTGCTAGCCGCTTGGCCATACTACGCACCTATTCAAAAACCATAAGTAAGGTAAGTATACAGTAAGTAAACCCACTTTCCCCACCTTTTTTCCTCTCCCACACCCTATCATTGTCATCTCTCCCATCCCATATCTCGGCACACTAACCATAGGCGGGTAGTGTGTAGTATTCTTAAAGGCCCCAAGAATAGAAGCACATAACACAAAATAGTCTCACGTATTCTGGGGGGGACACTTTGTGCCCTAAACCAGGTTCTACCCTGGACTTGTCTGGCCTCGCAGAGGTAATTTCAATTAATTTAAGTGAAGAAAGTGGAGGGAGTTGGACTGAATGCAAAACGAAGGGTTAAGGGCCAACCGGTACGCAGGCGCGACGAAAGGCGCGCGGGGTAAACTCCATAACCCAGTTACAAAAAAGATTTCCACCCGGGAATCGGACTTAGGCCACAGAGGCAGTCATTAACCATGAGAATGTACCAACATTGTACCCATATCAGATACTAAATAAAAAAATAGTTTTTAAGCAATTATTATGGTAAAATTCTCACAATTTTTGTCATAAATGACGTCATACTCTTAAATGACGTTTAAAATACGGTGGAGAATTTCAACTTGGTTCGATCCGGTTCGGTTAGTTCATTCGCTAGAAAATTGCCCTGGTTAGGCAAAGGTCACGGGTTCAATCCCCGTCTTGAATCGAATTGTCTTATTACACTTTATATAAATATTGTGAAAAAATAAGCCATACCTCGTCTTCTTGGTAGTGATACCGAAGTAGCAGAGGGTGGTTCGCAAGTTTGCGCATATCCATCATCATTGCCATCCCACTCTGTTCCGTTGTCGCGTGAATCTGGTGAACAAACAATATTATTAGTATTGCATAAATTTTAAATTAAAAAATCCCGAGTCGCTGTAATACACAATGTTTTGTTTCAGAGTTTGGGTGTTATATGTATAGAAATATTTAAGTATGTTTGTCAGTTGTCTAGATCGCCATAGTATAAGCTTATAGTTTAGTTTTGGCTAGATGGTGCTGTGTAAAAAGTGTCGTACAATATTTATTATAATTACAACTCATTAAATCAAACAAAATAATTTTCCCATACTGACAGGATGATGAATTTCATTAAATGAATTTCTTTCGTTTCATTTCATTCGTTTAATTTCATTTGTTTCATTTCATTTGTTTCATTTCATTTCTTTCATTTCATTTCTTTCATTTCATTAGTTTCATTTCATTGTTAATTACATAGTACTAACCGTGCCATCCAGTCTTGCAAACCCTACTATAAGGTTCTTATACAGCAAGTTCTGTCGACTTGACATCGCACAGAGCTCCATATGGTTGGTCTTCTTGGGCAAGTCTTGTAACACATCCAGTTTTAGACGTCTTAGTACAAACGGCTTCATGATACGCTTGGCTTGGGTTATTTGACTCTGTTCAAAGGCTGGTTCATCATCGTCAGCTTTACCACCTACTTTGGTGGTTTTAGATTTCTGGAATATTAACAAAGGTGTGCATTTATAAAAAAAATAAATTGATGTGGCCATGCAGATTATATAGAATATCAAAGTTGGTGATAGAATTGTATATTCTAAATTTAAAGTGGAAAAATATTTAAGTCTCGAGCTGAAATCGAACCAGCGTCTTCTGATTTAACGGGTCAGACCGCTTTAGCAACTACGCTAATGAGACCCACTCGAACTACTGGAAACCGAAAATTTTATCCATTTTGAATACTCTGTTCAATACTGGTAACCTTTACTTTTAGCTGGGGTCAAAACTAACATGACACTCATCAAATATACAACTACCCCCTATATAAAAATTATTTTACTTATTGCCTCTTTTTGATATGAAAGGACAAAAACACTTTTACATTCATGTTACAAACTAGTAGAGGGCGCCCGTGGCTCCGCCCGTGTGAAATTTGAACATTAGTGCGATAACTAATGTGTCCCGTGTGATTGTTATCGGAGATAAAAATTAGACCATGGAACTCTCCAGATCAAAATCAAAATCTATGGTATCCTTACGATGTGAAATAACGAACAAACACACTTTCAAGTTTAATATTAGTAAGGAATAAGAAAAGGTCGTATCACGGGACAAATGACTCGTTACTATTTGTCTCTGTCACCCTTCACGCAATTATATTGTCATTTCACTCACACAGTTCTCCTTTAAATAATTTTTGGACTCTTTGCACGTTACAATATTATCAGACGAAACCTATATATATATACAACTACATTAAATGTGGCTAAAACGTCTTGGAAATCAAGCCATAAAATGAAAAAGAAAATACAATATTAGAGTTTAGAGACAGATACAGATATACTTACAGAATTCTTTTGAAACAAGCTTTTTAGGTCGTCAGTCTTGCCGGAGAACATGTGAGGCATCACGAACGCGAGCAGAGACATTAGTTCCAACAAGTTGTTCTGTAGCGGAGTGCCGGTCAACAGGAGTCGATGTTTAGACTGGAACAGACGTTTATTTTACAGCTTTCAACGAAAGTCGACACTTGGCTAAACTTTTACAATGGGTCTGACAAACGTTTTTAACTTTAAATACGAAATATATATCTACAAAAAAATACGAGAATAAACGGTGTTTTTACTTTTATATATTTCAAAAAATTGATGAAATATTTACGATCTAAATAACTCAGGTGACCACCTGAGTTATTTAGATCTCGTATCGATCGTAAATATTTATTATTATTATATTAGCATACGTCACAACCCTGCTCATTCGACAGTCGCGCTCTCGTTGACACCCGAATGCCGCGCCGCCCCTTGTCGCAATCTGTGCAAGGCTGTGACGTCATAATGGGGCGCACCTAACCTCGGATATTCAAAATAGGACTAAATCTTCTCGTCTTTATAACTTCGGGAATGCTGCATGTATTGAAGTGAAATAAAAACTAATGTAATATACATGAGTTACGCTCCAATTTTAGTTGTATTTGACTAAGTAATATATTGAGCCTTTTGTGTTCTCTCCTTTATGTACTTTTGACTTTTAGACTGTAGTATTGAGATTTGAAACAAACAACGCCATTGTATCATCGTACAAGAGAAATAATGTCAAAGAACTGAGTTTAGGCGCAAAACGTTCAATTCTCAAAATGTTCAATGGTCACAGAACGTCCAATTCGCACAATGTCCAATTCTTTTTAAATTTATAAAACAAACAGTTTAAATTGTTTTAAACAAGTGTTTTTGTTTATATATGTTTTTGACCTAAACTGATTAACCATAAAAACGGCAAAAATTTCACCTTTGCTGTATGGGAGCCCCCTTAAATTGTATTTATTATAATTTAATTATTATTATTTTACATTACATACTTTATGAATATTTTAAGCGTCGTCTACCTGTTGCTGTTATCAATATCAAGAAAAAACAAGTCAAAATATCATGATTGTTGTATGGAAGCCCACTTAACTATTATTATTATTCGGTTTTTAGTATTTGTTGTTATAGCGGCAACAGAAAAACATCATCTGTGTAAATTTCAACTATCTAGCTATAATGAATGTACACGAGATACAGCCTGGGGGCCAGGGCCCCAATTCTCGACCATACGACTTGAAAGCGTAGACGGAAATTTGCGGATGAAATGTCATTTGTTTCATATCTATAAACGGTGTAATAAGAGACAAAAGACATTTCACCAGTAAATTTACGTCTACGCTTTCGAGTCGTATGACCGAGAATTGGGGCCCAGGTCTTCTATTTCAATCGTGTCTGAATACAATCGATATCGTCGCTCAATAGAAAGCCTATGATACAATTTTAACAGTATTTCGTAGTCTACTATTACAATCGTACACCAATAGACTTCTATCGGTCGGCCAATAGAAGTCTACTAACACGTACCGCGCCAGTGGCCGCTAGTCAGTTGCATTTTTGGGAGTCTACTAACATTTTGGCAGCTAAAAACAGCGATTCTGGTCCTATTCTACAACTCGTCAATAGTAGACTCGGCCCCTTGGTGACAGACAGATAGTAGAGTCTTAATAATATGGTCCCGTTTTTACACTATGGGTACGGAACCCTAACAAGCGTGATTGAGTAGCAAACATACCTTAATTTTAAGTAAGTTATCATAGCGCTGTGTCGACATATTCTTTAACATATGAGCCTCGTCGTATATAACATAGTGCATTGGAGTTATTCTAAACATTTTGCGTTCTTCGGGACAGCTGTTTACCATTGTATATCTGTAAATATATAAAATACATAGTATAAAGATATAGTATATTTGTATATTATTACTAGCTTCACCCGCGACTTACTCCGAACCCCCGTAGCACTAATTTAATCCCGTCGTTATTAAATTTACAATAATGTATGAAAATTTGACCGATTTGTTGACATTAATGATAACTGCTCCCCTCTCCTAAATAGTAACGTCACGATACATTACCTATAACCTTCCTTGATTAATAGGCTATCCAACAGAAAAAGATTTTTTCAATACGAACCAGCAGTTAACAAGATTAGCACATTCATTAACCACTCTCTATAGACAGTTTGCACCTAAACACAGCCGATAGGCCCCCATCGGCTGTGTTTAGGTGAACACTCTCTCTGTCTGTCTGTCTGTCTCTCTCTCTCTCTCTCTCTCTCTGTCACTCTGTCTCTCTCTATTTTTTTGTTCTTACTATAAAAAACACTGGGAACACACTATGATAAAGAGAAGAGAGTATACGTACGTGGTGAGCACAATATCTACGTCATCAAGTCCCCGGGCATACTGAATACGCAACTGGCGCCGTTCTTCTGGAGGTCCGTAGTACTTGCTCACTCGCAGAGACGGGCACCAGCGAGCCAGCTCGTTGCTCCAGTTGTCTGCAACAGGCACTCTTCAGATAAATGCCACATGTATAGGCTCTATAAGGACCCTACCACCATCCCCTAATAGAAAGAGAACCATAACAGGGATCAACATTGTAGGGCAAACATCTTTACATGGCTTGCAAGCATATACAATAAAAATAAATATCGTTCGGACAACTCACACTTGTACTATGGTAACCAGATAAGTGATAAACATACTTATATATTTCTAAATACATACATATTATTGATTTATATATCAATTGTGTATGTATTTACCCAGACACAGAATAAACAATCGTGCTCATCACACAAAGTTTTGTCCTGGGGGGGAATCGAACCCACGACCTCTTGCGTAGCAGTCGGATACACTCCCACCGCGCCACAGAGGCAGTCATGTGATCACAATGTGATCATTATAGACATACAAATCGTAAAAACAGAATTTATGCCATGTGAGAACATTTAGTGTGTCGACTTCTATGACGATTTCCATGATCATGAATCATATGACATGGATCTTTGTAATACTAGATATTCGGATTACTGAGTACTAAGAACTGAGGCTCGAGTGAACGTGTCCTGTGATGTGATGAGGTTTTGGAGCAAAAGGCCCTAGCAGAATTGCAAGTTCAGATGAGTCTCTTGCAACAGTCAATAATAGCCTAAGCCGCAAGTAAACATTAGTATATTATGTACACTCAACAAAATGGGTATATGTATTCGGGTATATGTATTCGCGTGCCGGCGCGCAGGAGCCCCGCCCGACTCCTGTAGCAAGTGGGCTAGGGCTGCCGTGTGTCGGGTCAGCACGGCTAAAGAAGTTAGCCCCAACCCGTATCCGCGAGCCTCGTGGAAAATTGGCACGCTGACTGAGCGTGCGGTAGAGTTGTCCGAAGTACTCTCCAGGCGGAGGGTGGAAGTGGCGTTCCTGCAGGAGACTCGGTGGAAGGGCAACAGAGCCCGGCCTCTGCAGAAAGGCTACAAGCTGTATTACACGGGTGGGGAGAACGGGGTGGCCGTGGTGCTCTCCGAGGGGCTGCAGAGCGGCATCTTGGAGGTGAAACGCTGTAGCGACCGGCTTATGAACGTGAGTGTGCTTATCGATGGGATTATTACCCACCTGATAAGTGCCTACGCGCCACAGGCCGGTTGTAGCGACGCCGATAAGATGTCGTTTTGGAGCCAACACGAGGGAGTGCTTCGGAGCATTCCGTTGTCTCAGGGTATCGTTTTGGGCGGCGACCTGAACGGACATGTGGGTGAGAGGTGTGAGGGGTTTGAGCGTGTTCATTGTGATTTTGGATACGGCACCCGCAACGCTGAAGGAGAAACTATCCTCAGAACGTGTGCGGCTGCCGATCTGGCCATTGTGAACACGTATTTCAAAAAGAAATCCGAACATCTCATCCCCTACAAGAGCGGGAGGAGTACAACTCAGATTGATTTCCTACTCACTAGGCGACACAGCATCGGCAAGGTAGCCAACTGCAAGGTCATATCCGGAGAGTCTTACTGCACAACACTGTCTACTTATGATGGACCTCTGCGTGAAGCCCAAAGGCAAACGCATCGAGCGGTACCAGCGCCGCATTAGATGGTGGTTGCTTGACGAAACTAGGTCCCAGGAGTTCGTCTCAGTTGTCGGTGACAAGTGCACCGACACTAAAGGCGAACCAGTTCAAGATTACTGGGACAAAGTTCAGGCGGCCATCCTTGGAGCGGCGAAGGTGGTGCTCGGTGAGTCTATGGGTGGACGCAAATGTGACAAGGAAACTTGGTGATGGAACGACGCAGTCCAGAGGGAGACTAGGGAGAAGAAAGCCCTCTTTAAAAAGTGGCAAGCGACCGGATCTTCTCTTCGGAAGCGCGACGCGTACAGGGCTGCCAAGCGCGCCACAAAGAAAGCTGTAGCCAGAGCCAGACGAAACCACTTACAACCTCTGTACGATAAGCTGAAATCGTCTGAGGGGCAGAAGCTCATCTATAAGCTGGCGTGCTTCAGGGAAAGCGGCACAGGATATATCCAAGTGTCGCTGTGTAAAAGACCCTGAGGTCAACCCGTTAAGCGAAGACCTCGCGGTAAAGGAGAGATGGCGCTCGTATTTTCACGAGCTGTAAACAGCACAAAGAGGTGCAGCCTCCGGACCTCCCTCCGAATCAGGGACTACTGCCTCCGGTAACGGTATCTCGGATCCGGCAGGAGTGTACTCTCTCGGAGTGTCAATATGGGTATGGCCCTGGTCATGGGACCACGGACCCTGCTTTTGCCCTGAGGGTTGTCGCAGAGAAATACAGGTCGAAGAACACGCCTCTGCACTGTATGTTTCTAGATATGCAGAAGGCCTTCGACTGTGTTCCTCGTGCGATGATCTGGTGGGCACTGCGGTCCAAAGGGGTTCCAGAGTTCTATATTGACACTATCTGGGACATGTACTGTGACTCCGATTCCATGGTTCGGACTGCTGTTGGCGACACGAAACCCTTTCCATCACCGTCGGGGTATACCAGGGTTCGGTCCTTAGTCCGCTTCTGTTCAGTGTAATATTAGACGGATTGTCGGACAGCATCAGGAACTCGCATGAGCAGCCTCCATGGTTGCTCATGTATGCTAACGATATTGCGCTGGCAGACCCGGACAGGGGCAGATTGGTGCGATGTGTGAAGGCGTGGAAGGAGACGCTTGAGAACGGCGGTCTGAAACTAAATGTGGCGAAGACCGAGTACTTGGCACTAAACTCGACAGATCCCACATCCGTCCTCATAGGCGTTGATTTGGTCGAGCGCACGGACTAGGTGCCAGGTGACTAGGACGCATACCTGGGATCTGTTATTCACACGTCCAGTGACATCGATTGCGATGTCAAGTCACGCATTGCTGCCGCGTGGGCCAAATGGCGGGGGATGACCGGTGTCATTTGTGACCCTAAAATCCGGTTGAAGGGACAGGTCTACAAAACCATCATTAGTGAGACGTGGCCAATATTGGAGCGACACAAGCAGCTGCGTGTCACGGTAATGAAGATGCTGCGGTGGATGTGTGGAGTCACGCTTATGGACCGCGTGAGGAACTCAGTTGCAAGAGTGTCGCTTTCGTTGGTATGGTCACGTCTTGCGGCAACCGCCGGGCTACGAAGGTAACAAATGTCTGGCCATGTCAGCCCCGCCGGGTCCCGTTAAGAGGGGAAGACCCAAGAAGTGCTGGCTTGACGTCGTAAGGGATGACATGCGTGCCAATGGTCACACTACAGGGGATGCCGACGACCGTGCGACATGGAGGAGAAAATGTAGGAAAGCGGATCCCGGGCGTCGCGAGACGCAACTGGGACAAACGCTCGGATGATGATGATGTACAGTCAACAAAATAGTTTGGTTTACAAGCAACAAAACAACAATCAATTTATGAAACTGTAATCTCCTTATGTATTTTATCTACTCTGATACTATAATACAAATAAATAAAACAATTTTAAAACTGATAACAAAATTCTTATGACAAACATTACGTACAGACCAAAAATAATAAAAACAAATTTTAATTACAAATTTTAATACAGGTCTTGTATCATAATATAACTTTTTAATCATAACGATACACCTATTGTTGTTATATTCATCATTTTATTTGCAATATTGTTTTACGTATTATAGTATGAGAGTAGATAAAGTAGTGTATAACACTGTACATAACTTGGTCTTTTAACACTCGTGTGATACTATAAAAAAACTCGCCTACGGCTCGTTTTTTAAAACATACTCATGTTATAAGAACCCTTATTATGCAACAGTATCATAAACTACTATTATCTTTGTGTGCAAAAAAGTTGATTCTATAATATACTATGTGGACTTTTTGTCTCGGTGGCACAGTGGCAGTGTATGCGACTGCCGCGCTGAGGTCCAGGGTTCGATTCCCGGGTCAGAACAAATATTTGTGTGATCCACAAATGTTTGTTTCGGAGTTTGAGTGTTTTCTATGTATAATATGTATATTTAGAAATATACGTCCACGTTGAAATTCAGCAAACCAGCGATAAATTGTGGTTTTGGATGGGGCTTCATCACCAAATGCAGAAACCATCCGGTCAACATCGTTTTTGTGTTAAACCACTTCGAGAGTCATATTAAATCATTGCTCTCGAATTTTCTCGAGTCAATTCCATTTTCTCAACGACTAAAAAAGTTTGACAAAACCTTGTGACAAGACCGAGAATCTTTTTTTAAATAAATAAATGGTATTCTATTTTTAAATCCAAGGAGTTTTCAATTAAAAAGATTTTAATATGACAGGAACAGTGGAAATGTTCCATTCCCGATACTTTTAGTGCAGCCCTCGTAGTATGGGATCTAGATACCTGATAAACATACCTATTAATTTCTAAATATTTTTTTTATACTACTGAGGTGGCAGACAAGCATACGGCCCACCTGATGGAAAGTGGTCACCGTAGCCTATGGACGTTTGCAACACCAGAGGTGCGGCACTCGCGCTGCCGACCCTTTATAAACCTTCTAAGACCCCTTTTGAAGAACCCCATACATATTATACAGAGCAAATACTCACCAAAACAAACATTTGTTATATTTATTATTTATCTATCACGCCTTATCCCCGAAGGGGTGGCATTTGTGTGATCCATTAATATTTTTACTGACCCGGAAATCAACCTCATAACCTCAGGCTACCTTTTACGCCACCGATGTTTTCAATACAAGATAACATAGTAGTTTTAAATGTACATACCAAGTGTAGAAGCGGGCACTACTATAAGATGTGTACCCCTCGCTTGGCTAGTCTCCTTTAGATGAGCCAAGAAAGCTATCACCTGTACTGTCTTGCCTAGACCCATCTCATCTGCAAGTATGCCTGACACGCCTTGCTTGTGTAGTACCGCTAGCCAGTTCAATCCGACAAGCTGATATGGGGCTAGAGTTAAGCTGGAATTTAAACAAAAGCTATTGGTTAGAAAAGGATGTAAATATTACTGATAATAGAATAAATAAATAATTTGAGAAATTTTTTCACATATGAGAATATTTTGAAAAACTACTGAAGTAAAACTCATAATCAAGCTTGACTTAATGCTGGAGTTTGACATCTATATAATACGGATTATCGTGGAATTTGAGACATTAAACTTTATATAAGGAAGAGCATAAAGCTTTTATTTTAAACATAATATATAAAACGCATACTTAAATATGAAATGAATAATGCACCGGACGTGGACCATCACTTTCGGTCCGTTGGCGTTGGTGTTGCAATCTTTCAAAAGAAATGGTGACCACTTTGGATCAGCTATGCAATTCACAAATCTCGGATCCAAATCCGCTACGGCGCAAATGTCATTGAAATTCGAGTTCTATGAATATCGATGACATTTGCGCCGTAGCGGATTTGGATCCGAGATTTGTGAATTGCATAGCAAATAGGCCAAAGGCTTGTCAGCTACCTTAGTAAACAAAAATAAGTAAAAATACCAGCCAGTTGCGACTCAGACTCGCGTATTAAGACTTCTATACCATTTAGATAATGGCAAAAAAACTATGTCTGTTGTATGGTAGTTCCTAAAATATTTATCATACTCTGTTTGTATTTGTTATAGTAGCAACAGAAATACATCATCTGTTAAAATTTTTGGTGGCAGACAGGTGGACAGTGGAGTCTTGGCAATAGGGCCCCATTTTATCCTTTGAGTATGGAACCCTAAAGATATGATTCAGAGAAATGCTCAGATAACCATACCTGGGGTGTAATATCGCCGGTTGTTTAAGCCTGCCTGCACCAGCTGCAACAGCTGATTCCAGCTGTTGAGCGAGACCGACACATTTCTTCATGAGACGCTGTATGTTGTTTCTAGTTGTCAGCAGCTCTTGTGTTGAATTCAATAGTTCTGTGCTTAGCAATTTGTTGCTGTTGAATTTTTCGACCTGTATATAAGAATAAAAAAAATATGTACAACATCATTTAGAGCTTTTGTTCCGGATAAAAATATGAGTTGAATAACACGTTAAAATCGATCAGTCTGCGTAGACTGTAGAAGGTTAAATAAGAGCAAGTGGCATAGACTACTATTTCAATCGTGTTAGAATAGAATAGAAATTGTCCCGCAATAGAAAGCTGACGTTACAAATTTGGGCCGGTAGTGCGAGTGCTGCACCTCTGGTGTTACAAACATCCATAGGCTAAAGTGAACGCTTTCCATCAGCTGGGCCGTACGCTAGCTCATGCTTAGATTTGAAAATAATCTCCTCACCCCACAAAAAAAAGTAAAGTCCCGACTAAATCACCTTTCAAACAAAAAAATTCAAGGTCAAAATCGGTTCCCCCATTCGGGAGATGATGCCACAGACAGAAACACACACAGTCACATCAAACTTATAACACCCCGTCGTTTTTGTCGGGGGTTAAAAATTACAATAGAATGAAAACTTTCCAACATTTTTTAAATTGGTTGAACAGCTGCAATAGACCAAATGGTAAAATGAAAACAGGTTATCATTACAACATACCATATCGAGCCATCCTTTAAAAGGTCTGAGCGCAATTACTGCTTCTGCTTTTTTCTGAGAACACCCGCTGAGTAGAGAGAGTTCATTCAAATTGCTTGTATTCAAGAAGTTGAATACTTTCTTTTTGTCGCCTATAAGGTCATCTGTGATCTCATTGTCTGAATCCTCACTGAAAAATATATGTAACATTAATTGATTACCATTAGCAGATAAGCAAAATCTCAGGACTTCCTAATCTGAAGAGGTTTGCGGCCTGGCCTGCCTTGCTAACTGATTAACTTGACAACTGACTGATTGAGGGAGGGGGTAAAGGGTAAAGTCCAACGGTAATCCTACAAACGAAGACAAAAATAGTTCTATCAATGTTGTATTGAACAAAGCAGACCTAACATAACTTTTTGTAATTAATTTTTATTTAATAAAGCAAAGTTAAAATTTTTGTTTCTGTTTTCATAGTGTGTAAATTTGAAGTACAGCCCCTTGATTGCTCAGCTGTGATATTGCTTTTTTTTTAATTTTGTTGTAAGCCTGACCTGACCAACCACCAGACCACCCAACCCATTACACCACTTGCAGACTTGGACTCCAAAAATGTTAGTGAACTCATACAGTAACCTTTCGTTTTTCGTTTTCATCTTACCTGTCATAAACTCTATCGTCTTTTCCTTTTCTAACTCCATAATCATCATCCTCACTTCCACTGCTGCCTCTTCTCGCTCTCCCACCTTGACCCATTATAGATTTCTTCACCACAACATTCGATCTAGGACCACTGGTCACCGTAACCATACCCATATTGTTAACAGGCCGTTGACCTGACACACCTGGCCTTGATCCAAAAAATGTGGAGACATTAGAGTTTGGAAATAAGGATTTATCATTGGTCTCAGGGTCATACTTTAGAAGTTCATCTCTAGATCGTTCCTCACTCCAACCATGTTTTTCTAATGTATTTCTAACAAACTGAAATGAAACAATCTTTGTTTAATCTCTACTAACAAGCATTTGGCTAAAACAGTCATAAATCTTTCAAAAAGTAAAAGATAGAAAATTCCAGTATAAATTGAATCTCTTATTTGTTACCTAAGTGGTATAGTGTTATTTGCAATATTTCATAAATATATAAGTAAGTACACACATACAAAACACATCTTTTTGAAATATAAATTGCAAAAGCACCCTTAAGAAATATGTGTAGCCTATAGTGTTATCTACAGAACTTTCATAATTAGATAACTAAAAGATCCCTTGATAGTAGTTCAGTAGATTTTCTGCTAAAACCTATGTTACACTTTTGAGACGAAATCAAATGTTCTGTGTGATATTATTTCCTACACATAAAATATTATTAGTAATAAAACAATATATTTTACAGAACTGAGTTTTCGTGAAACTTGAATATTTTAATTAAATTATTTCTTTTTTATAATTTCTGTTACACAATTTGCATGACAACCATGTGTATACTTCAATTTACATTACAGATTTCCTTGCCTAAGTGGCTGAACAAGTAGAAAGTTTAATAATTTGTAATCCAGTTGCACACTTGGTAAACGCCTATCACTCTTGCCTTTATCCACAAAGGGGTGATAGAGTAAAATGGTCAAATCAAGTCAGATGGTTGCTTTAAACCCTACCTGTATTTTTTAAACATAGTGAAAATCTTTAATCTACACTTACCTGAGGAGATATATCAGGGAACATTTCCCTCATATTCCTAAGCCTCCTTTCTTTAACTTGGCTTGTGAGTTCAATGGTGACAGCTGGCTTCTTCGCAGGAGTAGCGGCTTCATCAGAATCTGAATCTGGCAACCTTATCCTTTTATACACTACAGGGCCATTCCGGACCACAGTACTTGGAGCTGCCATCCTTATTATTTCTAATAATAAAAAAAATATATTACATGATTTTATGACAATCCATAATTTTTTTTTATGTATTTAGGTCCCAGTGCTACAGGACTTTTTAGTCTGCCACAGCCTCTTACTATTTTTTATTTATTTCATAGTAATATTATAGTAATATTATAGTAATATCATCATTATCAAAGACCAAATGTCTACTTTACTTCTTGTCTCCCTCTAAGTTGCATAGTCTCAACAACACACTGACATGTGTCCTCGACCATGTCAGGCAACTAGGGCTTGCCATTAAATCTTAATAAATAAAACACAACATGTTTGTACAAACACAACGCAAGAATAGATGGGCCAATTTTAACCATCCTTGCTTTACTGGACTTGTCCTTGCCTTAAATAGCATAATGAGTAAAAAGAACAGGTAAATAAAAACTGTACATGCAGATTAGCAAAATTTATTATGCATCCCCAAAATAATTTCTCCGTAGTGCAGTGGTAGTGTAAATGACTCCTGTGCTGAGGCCCCGGTTCGATTCCCAGGGAAAAAAATATGTTTGATTCACAAATGTTTATTCCCGAGTTTGGGTGTTTTCTCTGTATAATATGAATGTATTTAGAATTATATAGGTATGTTAAATTAGCTTACTTTAGGCTAGATGGTGATGTGTAGAAAGTGGCCCACAATATTTACTTATATATTGACACTGCTAATTTTAACTTAGCATTATGTCACTTTACATCACAATTTGTTTTGTTGATGTGATCAGCTGATAATTGAGTCTTACCAACCTGTATAAACCAACTAAAAATATAATGATATATGATAATACTATACTGAATAGCAAAGTAAATTTTTGTAAAGATTTACCTATAACCTGCCCAAAGCACATTGCTTTATAAGACCATTATGAAATGAAGTCTTATGAACAGGTAATAGTAGTGAGAACGCATGATATATTGGCAAATTCATTATATAGTAGTATAGTATATCATTCAATAAAATATAATCAACAAAATTAATCATCGAAATTTCACGGTCAAGGTAAAGCATTATTAAATAACCGGTACATGTAGGCCTATGTTGCATGGCACGTAATGATTCCTCGTGCTCAAATGCTGTTAGCACGTGCTGGGTTAATACCACACAGATCTTAGTTTGTTAATTAAAGACTTAATACTTACGAGAGCCAGAAGGAGTTGAAGTAATTGTCACAGCGCCGCTGGTACCAGCAGGTTCATTAGGTTTCCTCTGGAACCTGTACTGGCGTAAAAAACTTAAAACACTCGGACTAGTGCCATTAGACATTTTTGGAGAAGTTGAATTTAATCAACAAAACTGTTTAACACAAAAAAAATTGAAGATTCTTTGAATAAAAGCACTGGCAAAGTTTTAAGAAAATGTATCACTGACTGTTGTCACTCAGGAAAGGCACAGCAAAAGACAACACTACGGCCATTTTTATCCGCGAGTCTATAAAGTGTGTTAAACAAAGATCCAATAAAATACTATAACAATAACTGTCAAAATCATAACTGACCAATGGCAACATAACATGAATTCGTTTGAGCAAATGAACTTGGAGTAAAGAAATGAAAAAATATGAGACAACGCTCAGCAGGGTTAAAATGTGACTATACTAAAAAATACTAAAATCTAAAATATAATTGTTACGCTTATTTCTTCCGATAAGTTAGACCGGCCGAATACGTTCGGAATCCGATTCGATTTCCGAATTTGTTTTATTTAATTTATTCATTTCATTTTTTAACATACAAGCTTACAGTATACAGAGCACCAAGGCGCTTGTATGTTGTGTCGTTACATGATATATATGTACCTATATATGGATATACAAAATTTGATATACGTATTAATACATTATTTTAATTATTACAGCATTATTATTATGTTTCTTATTTTCACGAGTATCTTCTTTTTTTTTATAAAGTTACCCGGGCTTTTGGTAGGCGTACATGGGGACATACTGATCCAACACGCAGAGGCCCTTTGAGAATTTTAATCTAAAAGGAAATGGGACCCCCACTACAGACAGTCCACTCCCGCCTTATGTAGAAGAACGATAATGGACCACCAATGGAGTTAAACTATTGTAAAATATGCTAACTAAGAAATGGGCTGTTGGGTTGGGGGTTTGATGAACTAGGTAATTATAACTATGGATAAAGGCGGCGTCTGCCATTTTATATCTGATCATCCTAATTTTGGCAGACGGTGACTCGCCAACTCACTAGATGGGCCCCCTATACAATCGCCATAGGCATGATAAGCCTGTAAGGCGACAGGAGGCAACACCGGTGTGAGCGGCTTGGGGTGTCGAGCGGTGCGGCGCCGGTTTCACCATCGCGGGTCAAACCCGGAGCGGGCTTCCCCGTAGTTATGCCCTTGAAAATGACACTTCCACCCCCGAGCATATAGCTCTGTCTCCCTCTCTCTGACCGGCCAATTAAGGCAAGCCAGAGTTGAGATTATTATTATTATTATGTCTCTTCTTTTTACACGGGTATCTTCTTTTTTCTCTCATGAAGATACCCGGACTTTTGGTAGGCTTACATGGGGACATAGGTCCAACACGCAGAGGCCCTTTGAGAATTTTAATCTAATAGGGAATGGGACCCCCACTGCATATAGTCCACGCCCGCCTTATGTAGAAGAACGGTAATGGACCACCTCCAATGGGAGTTAAACTATTGTACAATATGCTAACTACTAAATGGGCTATTGAGTTGAAGGTTAAATGGAGTATGTAACTAAAACTATGGTTGAAGACGGCGTCTGCCATTTTAATATATTATTATCAAAATACTGGCAGACGGTGACTTGCCAACTCACTAGATGGGCCCCCTATACAATCGCCATAGGCATGATAAGCCTGTAAGGCGACAGAGGGCAACACCGGTGTGAGCGACTTGGGGTGTCGAGCGGTGCGGCGCCGGTTTCACCTTCGCGGGACAGGCCCGGAGCGGGCTTCCCCGTAGTTATGCCCTTGAAAATGAAACTTCCACCCCCGAGCATATAGCTCTGGCTCCCTCCCTCTGACCGGCCAATTAAGGCAAGCCAGAGTTGAGATTTGCTGCACTCCCGGGAGTAGCACTCTCACTGCTCTCCCGTTAGGCTATTAAATCCTAACCGGTGCAGAAGGCCAACAAAACTCTGAGGAATCGGGACCGATGTGTAGCCACGCACATTCAGCTCGCCACAAGCTGTCCTGCGGATGTAAGCTTTTCAATAACTTACTAATACATTTTTTTGTTCGTATCAGAAAGTAGTTAACTCAAAAAGCGAATCTACTATGCCCTCATAGGGTTGCGTTAATCCTATAAAAGATAACAACTGTCCTCGAGGGGTTATTATTATTATTATTATTTTTTATAATTACACACATAATAAAGGTTATCATCAATATTTGTCTGTCTACAATTAATTTATTTAACTATAACATGGATGCACCCAGAAATACACAAGCATGTCCATGAGCCATTCCGTCACCACAGCACAAGCCCCGCCCACTTCGGAGTCTGATTGCGCCTGTGCAAGTTGTCCCAACGATTTTATATATTATATTAAATTAAAATTAAAATTCTCACTCTAAAATAATAGTGTTAGACCGACTACCTACACAGGAACATCCTCACACACCTGGCAATAGGTCCCGGTTTATCGTAAAACATATCTACATCTGGATACAGCTGCAACAAATTGTTAATTAATTGGATAGCTCTGAAAGTAGGGCTGCCAGCAGTCAGAGTCCGCCAAGTTGGTGGGCAAGCAAGGAGTTGATGCTGCCTGCGGCCAGTCCCCCGTATGTATTTATCTGGGACATAAAGGTGTATGCACTCATTTAACAACTTAAAATCAATGTTATTTATAATTTTAAATCAACTGCTATCCCATTTTGATATTCATAAAATATTTCATACAAAACAGTTTGGTTTTACGAAAGGGCGCTCAACTTCCGATACTGGTGTTGCTGCTGTGAGTTATTAAAATGTATTCATGAAGCTTGGGAAGACAAGCAAGATGCATTAGGTATATTCTGCGATCTATCCAGGGCTTGTGATTGTGTTCAACATGAAACATTGTGCAAAAAATTACATCACTATGGAATAAGAGGCAAATCTCTCGACCTTCTATCTTCATATTTGAACAATAGAATACAAAGGGTCGATATTAATGGTACACGTTCTGTAGGATCCATGGTTACAATGGGTGTGCCACAAGGCTCGATACTTGGGCCATTCTTGTTCCTCATTTATATAATGATTTACCATTTTATGTAGGGGACAGGAATAGGATTGTTTTGTTTGCAGATGATACTTCATTGATTTTTAAAATTAGAAGACAATTAGATAATTATGACGATGTAAACAATGCAATCACGAGAGTAGTTCATTGGTTCAGCTCAAATAATCTTTGCCTTAATGAAAACAAAACTAAATGTATTAAATTTACTCTACCAAATGTAAAACAAGTTACGGCCAATGTTCAACTTAATGGACAAGTGCTAGAGTTTGTGGAATAAACTGTGTTCCTTGGTATAACTATTGATGCCAATTTGCAGTGGGGCCCGCACATAGAAAAGACGGCCTCTAGGTTAAGTTCGGCTGCATACACTGTAAAAAAGATCAGGACAGATGTAGATACGGCTGGAATGGTTTACTTCAGCTATTTTCATAGTATTATGTCTTACGGTATTCTCCTTTGGGGGAGTGCTGCAGATGTAAATAACATTTTTGTTCTTCAAAAGCGGGCTGTACGCGCTATATATAATTTGGGCCCCAGAGTCTCCCTCCGAGAAAAATTCAAAGAAGTAAATATTCTAACCGTAGCATCACAATACATTTTTGCCAATCTTATGTATGTCCAGAAAAATCTATCACAGTTTACTAAACTCTGTGATATACATAATATAGACATAAAAACAATCTTTTAGTTCACCACAGTCGGTTGCATAAGATTGGCGATTCTTTCCAGGGTAACTGTATACGCTTTTACAACAAGCTTCCCTGTGACCTGAGAAATTTACCATTAATTAAATTTAAAAAGTTTATTAAAAGAAAGCTTTGTGAAAAAGGTTATTACTCTATTCAAGACTATTTACAGGACAGGGATGCCTGGAAATGATCTGCTGGCAAATAAAATATTATAGTCATAATATATTAAATTGTAAATAGGTCATCAAAAAAAAAGCCTTCCTAAGTTTCTTGCCGGTTCTTCTCAGGTGGGCCGCGTTCCGAACCGGTGGTCACTTTATTTTTTCTTTAGTTTTAGTGTATGACATTTTGTAAGCGCCGTTGAAATGGTCTATGCAAAATAAAGACATTTGTATTTATTTATTTTATTTATTTAAGTTTTTCAATATTACAGTTGTTCAGTACATACCGACAATAGTCAAACTGGCTGCCAAATGTATCTTCTATTACCTGCAGGGTACCGCAGGCTCTGTTATCTAAAATGCACAATTTTCGACGCCGAAGCGGCCCCTGCACAGAAGTAGCTGGGTTAGTACCATGCATTGGTAGAGCTCCCTCACTTCCTTTACTTTGCAGTGCTAGCTCTAGGGACTCAATCTTATCACCCAAAATGGCAATTTCAGTCTCGGCTTGGTTTAACTGATCTTCCAGAAAATCAACTTGTCTGCATTGGATCTGGATGGTCTCCTCGAGATGTTTGTCTGTCTCTGATGGCATTTTTGAAGTTCATGATGGGGGTTACCTCAACAGGTTGTAAGGAATATCTGCACTTTGGTACATTATTATTATCTCTTCTTCACGGGTATCTTCTATTTTTTTTCTTGTGAAGATACCCGGTCTTTTGGCAGGCTTACATGGGGACATATTGGTCCAACACGCAGAGGCCCTTTGAGAATTTTAATCTAATAGGAAATGGGACCCCCACTACAGGCAATCCACGCCCGCCTTATGTAGAAGAACGGTAATGGATCACCTCCAATGGGAGTTAAACTATTGTGAAATGTGCTAACTATGAAATGGGCTATTGGGTTGGGTGTTAAATGGATTGGGTGATTTAAGCTATTGATGAAAACGGCGTCTGCCTTTTTAATATATTATTATATAAAATAGTGGCAGACGGTGACTTGCCAACTCACATTATTATTATTATTATTGCGCGGCAGCTGGCTCTGCAAAGGGGTGCTAGTTAGAAGCTTTTTCAATGTCTTGTTTTCGGTAGTTAATTTTATATTATGATTGCGTAGATCGTTGATTTCCAATATTACGTTCTCCAATTCGTCTTGTGAGGTAATAAGTTCAGATTGTAGCCGGGTAATAACTAACTTAAATAGTCAGTGACTATTTAAGTTAGGATTTAATCCTCTATGGCTTTATATATGGGTATATAGGCGGGTAGCACAATCAATTATATATTCGAGTAATTACCAGATCTCGTACGTTTTCGATTTACTACATTATTCACAAGCAGCAATTAACACTCACACAATTTATTTTTCACACTTTTATACCAAATATCACATTTATTTAAAATTTTCCAATATTTATTCAACGAGTGAGGAACGATTGACCAATTTTCCGTGCTCGGAATTCCGTGGGCCTAGCGCAGACGTTCGTTTCGCATTCGGAATATTATACAATCAGTACGAACGGTTGTTGAGCGAAGCGAAGCTCCCATGGAGCAACTTCAATGGCGAGTGTAACACCGGGCAGAACTTCGCCATTTCTTATCCATTTTCGGATTATTTTCTGCTACGGAAATCTATTATAATTATGCAGGTATATATCCATCACGCCTTATCCCCAAAGGGGTGGCAGAGGCATATTATATGCCCACTTTTCACCGTGTGGCTTTACCTGTCTCACGTAATAGGTGGTGAACCCATTGCCGTGTTGAAATAGACAGACGCAGGTTGTGGCTACCTGCTGTTGAAATTTTTCATGCCGCCCATAAGGCATTCAACCAGGCTTAACGACTGCCATTTTACTGGCAACTGGGACCAACGGCTTAACGTGCCTTCCGAAGCACGGAAACGCTCGCAAATGTAAATGCCACAAAGTGGTCACCCATCTGAGGACCAGCCATAGTGAAAGTTGCGAAACTCAGTGATCGTTTACAGAACACTGAGACCGCGGGGCCACGAGCGCTTCTATGGTCTATGCAGGTCTATGGGAAAATACTTAAATTTATGCTGCAGCATAAGTTACACCTTTGCGACTGCGGCTACCTAGTATTACGTACGAAAAAACAACGAGTGTGTGCGGCAGTCTCTCAATGTATTTTCTATAGATTTGATGTATTCGGATTTACGAAATCGAAATCGGAAACCGAATACGAAATCGGAAACCGAATACGGATTCAGAACGTAGGGGCCAGCCGACTCATAGAATGAGGATCCGTAACGTTTTTAGTTAAGAATGTGGCATTATTGGAACTTACAACTTGTATGAGTTGTAAGTTTACAATCAACCTTACCGGTTGATTTTGATGGGGAGAAATTCTTCGACACCTAGTCGGTGCATCATTGTCAGTCTTGTAATAATCCTCACCACCTCCAACGGGGTTGGAACTACAAAAAAATAGTTTTGTAGTTCCAACCCCGTTGCACCCATGTAATCCCGTCGCTTATGAACCTTTCCCCGATTTGTAGATATTTATGATTACTGCTCCGCTCTCCTGTGTAGTGGCGTGATGATATATAAAATGAAAATGAAAACATAAATAATTTTTCAAATCGGTCTAGCCGTTCACGCGTGATGGCGTGACCAAGGGAATTTCATTTTTATAAATATAGATTAAGAATGCAGATTTATAGACCTTTAAATTCCATTTCATTAAGTGCAAAAATTGTTTTTGTGATACAAAAAAATACGAATATATGAGCGTAGCTAGGTTTTAGTTTTGGGGTTTCCAATACTTGAAATAATGTTTAAATTTTTGATAGATTGCACAGTAATTTAAGCATACTGAAGCAGATTTTGGATGCGATATGGCCCTACCTATATCTTTGGGGTCCAAGCCAGCCTCACCTTTGAGTAGTGCACCTGCTGCACTAGCAGACGAGGTTACGGCGAAGAAATGGAGAATTCGAGACAAAGTCTTGTACTAAGACGGGTTGGTACAAGACTTTGTTACGAATTCTCCTTTTCTTCCAGCGTGGAATAGAAAGGACAAACCCGATGTAGGGCTGATGATGGGCTAATGACCGTACATTTCGCACGGTCAGCAACAAAAGACAATTCATACATTTAGATATTTTTAAGTTCACTCATCACTCACGCTAGAAGCTTATTATATGCGGATGATTTAGAGATCTTCTCTGACATTACGTGATGTTAACGCCATATATCTGTGGAGTGTCATCAATAAGTTAGAATTCAACCCCAAATAGATTTGCCCTATAACCTTTAGCCGCAAACGACAGCCGATCATTTTTGATTACAGGCTTAACGACGAACCGATTGGTAGAGTAAATGTCATCAGGGATCTAGGAGTCGTAGTTTGATCCAGGCCTTACATTCCACGAACATATTACTACCATAGCAAAATAATACTATAGACGGCTAGGTTTTATTCTTAGGAATGGCGGCGATTTTCGTGACAATATTGCTGTCAAACTTCTATACAACTCACTCGTCAACTCACAGCCATTAAGATCATCCGTGATGTAATCGATGCTTCAGACCTAAGTGAGGTGCTCAGCAGACTCTTTGTCCCCAATCAGTACACCCACAGCCGTAAACACAAACTGTTCGATATACCATTCTCCCGGACACATTCGCGAGCGCAATCGCCAATACCGCGTGTAGTCACAGCATTCAATGGTCTTCTTGAGAAGTACCCTACCTGTGACCTATTTGCTGATGGTCTACCTAAACTGTTGTCAGTGTGTCTTATTTTTTTCCGAATTTTACGTTCAATCTTTAAATAGTTAACAATTATAATCTTTATTATTTCCTTTTTCCTTTTTACTGAATTGTATAATTTTTATAAAAAGTTAGCATACTAATTGCTTTTGAATTGTCATTATTATTCTTAAATTACTTTTTAAAAAATTTTCAATTCAAAGTAGTGCATTTGTAACAAATCCAGTATCTCCTCCCGCATGTACAATAATATATCTTTGCCTATACTATATATATTTGGAGATACTGGATTTGTTACAAATGCACTCATGGGCGTACCCAGGTTCTGGGCCAGGGCGGGGCAAATCCGATTTTCCTAAGAGCATAAAGCGCTCGTAGCCCCGCTAATTTAGTGTTCTGTAAACGATCACTGTGTTAAGCAACTGTCGCTATGGCTGTTTACGAATTGGTGACCGCTTTGTGGTATTTACATTTACTAGCGTTTCCGTGCTTCGGAAGGTACGTTAAGCTAGTGGTGCCGGTTGCCAGTAACATGGGATGGCAGTCGTTAGCCAAGTTAAATCAACAGCAGGTACCTAGTCACAACCGGCGTCTGTTTATTTCAACACGGTAACGGGCTCACCACCTGGTATATAAATGCTTACTGTGAAATGTGGACATATAATATGCTGTAAATTGCATTGCGTGCAAGGCGTGTCTGTTGAGTCTAAAACTACCTGTTTTAATTTATTCAGTTTAAAGGTTTAAATCTACTATACAAATAAATAAAATTGAAAATTAAAGGTCTAGAGTACTCGGATACCCAGACGTGCGTGTATGAAGCGATTGATGAATCTCGAAGAAGCGAAAGAAGTATGTATGGATCGCGAAGCCTGGCGATCTGTCCTCTCTGACTACCCCGTCAGGGATACAGCGTGAAGATAGTTAGTTAGTTTTTTTTTAGAAAATTAATGTGTCTGTTTGTAATTCTAAAGTAACAACTTAATGAAAGATATTGTCTGTTTGTTCTGGACTTTCGCCGACAGGTGGATGTTATAAGGAGTAACTTAGGCTACATTTTATCCCCCATTTATTAGTATAAATTAAAATAGGTAATTGTTTTGTTTGTTTAATAATTAGCTATTTTAAATGTGAGGTGGACAGGCTTCCCGCTGTCCTTACAGAAACAGGCTCAAGTGCACTCAGTGCTTTTAACAGAGCACTGGTTAAAAGATCATCAAATCACATTGTTGAACTTCATAAATCACCAGGTTGCTAGCTCGTTCAATAGAAAAAATTCTAAACGTGGAGGCTCTTTAATATTAATTAATAAAAACTTAAAATTTAAAGAACGTAAAGACTTAGTAGCCCTCTCCATTGAGCGAGTTATTGAGATTGCCAGTATTGAATTTGAGCATTTCATCTTGTAGAGCGTATACAGTCCCCCTGATGCTTCTTACATTGAATTTGAAGAAAAGCTTGAAGAAGCACTGTTCAAATGCCAATGTTCTAAGAAATCTATAGTAGTTTGTGGAGATTTTAATGTTGATATATTAGATACATCATTAACTCCATCAGAGAGAAATAAAATGAAAAATGTATTTAAATCCTTTAATCTGCATAGTACATTCTTAGAACCCACTCGTATTACAGCCACCAGTGCAAAATGTATTTATAATATTTTTACTGATATTAAACCTATAGATAAAGGTATTGTGGATCCTGTAGAGTCAGATCATCGTGGCCAATGGATAAAACTTCCTAAAAGTAGTAACAAAGTCAGCAAAAAACAAATTAAATATGTACCAATTAACCAAAGTCGTTTGAATATTTTTAAAGAAAATGTATTAAAGAGATTACCATATCTACCTAACTTCACTTGTGTAGACCAGTCATATAAACACTTATTTAATTTTATTAATGATGAGTTTGGCAAAGTTTTTACCTCAAAAACACTACAGATTGGTGGTCGTCCTGTTTTCAGTGACTGGGCAACACCAGGTATCTTTAAAAGTAGAAATAAATTATTTGAATTATATTCAGAAAAATCATATAATTTTAGGCACACCTTTCAGGAATATGTTAAAAATTATTCAAAGATATTTAAACAAACGTGTCATCTTGCTAAGTCAAACTTCATTAAAAATAAAATTTCTAATTCTGTAAATAAAATAAAAATGACTTGGAACATCATTAACTCTGAATGCGGTAGATCTTTAGTGACTGAAAGGGATTTCCACTAAAAAGTAAATGGTTGCCATGTTACAGGGGACCTGGAAGTGGCTACGGAGTTTGAACATTTTTTCAAAAATGTACCTATATTGATAACAAAATCTCTCCAAGCATCTTCCAGTTCCGCTGAACTTTTATTAGAAGAATCTGTTCTTTGTTGCAGGGATGCATTTGTATTCACAGATATTTGTGCTCAGGACATTGTAAAGACATTTAAATGTATCGAAATTAAGAAAACCGCGGACATTTGGGGATTATCGGTCAAAACTGCATCATGTATAATTGAGGTAATTGCGCCCCATCTAGCAACTGTGTTTAATGACTGTGTTTCTAGTGGTACATTTCCTGATTTAATGAAACACAGCAAAGTCGTTCCCTTGTTCAAGGCTGGCAGCGCTACAGAGCCGTCTAATTTTCGACCAGTGTCAGTGAAAAAATAATCTTGAATCAAATGCTATCCCATTTTAATAGTCATAAAATACTCCATGCGAATCAATTTGGGTTTACGAAAGGGCGCTCAACTTCCGATGCTGGTGTTGAGTTATTAAAATGTATTCATGAAGCTTGGGAAGACAAGCACGATGCATTAGGTATATTTTGCGATCTATCAAAGGCTTTTGATTGCGTTCAACATGAAACGCTGTGCAAAAAATTACACCACTATGGAATAAGAGGCAAAGCTCTCGACCTTCTGTCTTCATATTTGAACAATAGAATACAGAGGGTCGATATTAATGGTACACGTTCTGTAGGATCCATGGTTACAATGGGTGTGCCGCAAGGCTCGATACTTGGGCCATTCTTGTTCCTCATTTATATTAATGATTTACCATTTTATGTAGGGGACAGGAATAGGATTGTTTTGTTTGCAGATGACACCTCATTAATTATTAAAATTAAAAGACAATTAGATAACTATGAAGATGTAAACAATGCAATTGCAAGAGTAGTTCATTGGTTCAGCTCAAATAATCTTTGCCTTAATGAAAATAAAACTAAATGTATAAAATTTACTCTACCAAATGTAAAACAAGTTGCGGCCAATGTTCAACTGAATGGACAAGTGTTAGAGTTTGTAGAATCAACTGTGTTCCTCGGTATAACTATTGATGCCAATTTGCAGTGGGGCCCACACATAGAAAAGACAGCCTCTAGATTAAGTTCGGCTGCATACGCTGTAAAAAAGATCAGGACTCTAACAGATGTGGATACGGCTAGAATGGTTTACTTCAGCTATTTTCATAGTATTATGTCTTACTGTATTCTCCTTTGGGGGAGTGCTGCAAATTTAAATATTATTTTTGTTCTACAAAAGCGGGCTGTACGTGCTATTTATAATTTGGGCCCCAGAGTTTGTCTCCGAGAAAAATTCAAAGAAGTAAATATTCTAACCGTACCATCACAATACATTTTTGCCAATCTTATGTATGTCCAGAAAAATCTATCACAGTTTTCTAAACTCTGTGATAAAATATAAAAAAATAAAATAAAATAAATATCCATCACGCCTTATCCCCGATGGGGTGGCAGAGGCATATTATATGCCCACTTTTCACCGTGTGGATTCCTGTCCCACGTAATAGGTGGTGAGCCCATTGCCGTGTTGAAATAGACAGACGCAGGTTGTGGCTACCTGCTGTTGAAATTTTCAAGCCGCCCATAAGGCCTTCAATCAGGCTTAACGACTGCCATTTTACTGGCAACCGGGACCAACGGCTTAACGTGCCTTCCGAAGCACGGAAACGCTCGCAAATATAAATACCACAAAGTGGTCACCCATCCGAGGACCAGCCATAGTGAAAGTTGCGTAACTCAGTGATCGTTTACAGAACACTGAGACCGCGGGGCCACGAGCGCTTCAACACACATCGCACACATAGAAAAGGCAGCCTCTAGATTAAGTTCGGCTGCATACGCTGTAAAAAAGATCAGGACTCTAACAGATGTGGATACGGCTAGAATGGTTTACTTCAGCTATTTTCATAGTATTATGTCTTACAGTATTCTCCTTTGGGGGAGTGCTGCAGATTTAAATATTATTTATGTTCTACAAAAGCGGGCTGTACGCGCTATTTATAATTTGGGCCCCAGAGTTTCTCTCCGAGAAAAATTGAAAGAAGTAAATACACAGACATAAGAAATTCACGCACGCCTCATGATTCAACAAGCGGAATCACATCTAAATCAACCTCTAAGCAAGTAAGATAACACTAAATCATCAGGAGAGGCCACGGCGGTAGCCAAGTCTGCACACATAATCTGGGACATCCTTCCGAGGAGTTACCCGGGGCGTCCGGCGTTAAACGTCGTACACATCACACACAACATCCTTCGGGATTATATCCTTATAACTAGCAGTTAAGATACCTATGGGATTTACACACGTAAAAAAAACCTTTTTCAAAAAAAAGAGGACGATTTGAAAACCTTGTGCCTAATTTACGAGAACCATCCATAATAGTGATGGATAATGCTCCTTATCACCGTATTTGTGTAAATAAGGTCCCAAATACGAATTCCTTAATAAATATATGCAATTATGGTTAACACAAATTAAAATTGACTACGAATAGAATTTGACTAAACCTCAGCTTTTAGAAATAATTAAGAGAAATAAGCCTGAACCTATATATGAAAAAGAAAAAAAAATAGAAGACAATAGACACAAATACACCTTATATCACTGTGATCTCAATCTCATTGAACTCATATGGAGCACAATGAAAAGAAAAGTTGCTGATGTAAATATTGAGCACAAATGTGCTGAAATTCCCCGTCTAGTTAGAGAAGCTTTTGACGCTATTACAGTTGTAACCACGTTCGCAGGTTAGAAGGAGAATACTTAAAACATGATTTGTATTTAGATAAACCTTTTATTAGAGGTAGTAAGTGACACTGAATCCGAAAGCGATAAGGATAATTATGATAGTGGTACAGCAATAAGCGGAGTATGGCTTCACAACCAGGATGAAGTGTAGTGTGTATGCAGGTTCATCTAAAGATCACAATTACTGTAAACCTGGTTTTCAATAAATCATTGCAAAGCAATTTGTTTTTTTTTATTACACTACACTACCACTAGGTACCACTGCTAATTATAATTAGTCAAATCTGGTGTTAGGGGTTAGGCACGGTCATAACTAATTGCTAGACATCCAGGTACCTCTTGCAAGGTAGGTACTTGACATCGCATTAAATAAAAATTGTATCCCCCCCCCCCGTAAACATTTTATCTGCTGAATTTCCACTTCATTGGATTACTTTTTATATAAAGCCATTGTTCACCTATTGCTGAAAGACTTAACTGTTAGCGTACCTACGTAACTGTAAATTATCAAATTGTTTTTATTTATTTTATTATTTTTATATTAAATAATTAAATATACATCACGCCTTATCCCCGAAGGGGTGGCAGAGGCATATTATATGCTCACTTTTTACCGTGAGGATTCCTGTCCCACGTAATAGGTGGTGAGCCCATTGCCGTGTTAAAATAGACAGTCGTTGTGGCTTCCTGCTGTTGAAAATTTTCAAGCCACCCATAAGGCCTTCAAGCAGGCTTAACGACTGCCATTTTACAGAGCATTTTTACGTTTTCTCTCCTCGTGTCCGTATTTTTGTACCACTTCTTCTGCTGCATGCCCTTCCTTAACTATTTTTGAAATTAGTTAGAACTAATTTAAATAACTCTACTAAAATTTTGTGTTAATGTTAGTAGAAATTTGAACACTGGCAGGTTAGTTTGCTCACTCTCTTTAGCAGGTTACCTTTTAGATGTACTAACGCCAGCATATTAAGATACCCTAATCTGTCAAATTTCTCTGATAGATTGTCAACTTTATGACAGAGGCATAAGGTTCATATTCAACTGGATTTTTTTGACAGTTTGGGGTAGGTTGATGTGGTGGCGTCTGTACGTTACCGTTACGCTAACCTGCAGCAAGAATATAAATGAACTAGTTGACGCCCGCGGCTTCGCCCGCGTAGAGAAGTTTTCCCGTTCCCGTTTTCCTTAGCCTAGTTTTCCCGTTGTTTAGCTTTTTCCCGTGATAAAAGTAGCCTATGTGTTATTCTAATGTATAAGCTATATTATTGCAAGGTTTCATTAAAATCTATTATGTAGTTTTTACGTGAAAGAGTAACAAACATCCATACAAACTTTCACATTTATAAAATTAATATTATTAAGATATTTCGTGGACTTAAATAATTAGTTAAGTATCGGGTAATTTATAACAAGAAAGTTGACAACACCGCCGCTGCCGAAATTCGTTTGTATATTTAATTAAATGGAATAATCGGAGCCCCCGCCCGAGCTTCTTCTTCAAAAAGGTTTTAACCTTTAGAATAATGTTTCGAGCATCACTTTTGATAGCTTTCGGCATATTTAACTTTAAAAATTCACCAATATCACGACAAAACATCCAGAGAACCCGAATGTAGTATACACTGACAATCGAATGACATTTCAATTTGACGGCAGTAGTTCCAATTTTCGCAATTTCATAAGTTGGTAGACAATACCTAGTCACTAGTCAAAACTGCATGTTACTATTTATGTAGTTAAATAATGCCAGTTTATCTATAAATATAGTTGGGTACAAAAACTTAGTGTCAAATCCCCTTACCGCATGAATTATAACAGAGATACAATAAAAAATATTTTAATGCAAATCGTGATTAAATCAACAAAGAAAATTAACATTGAAAGTTTTATATCGATGCCATATATGACTTCGTATGCGTTTAAACTAAGAATATAAATCATAGTTCTGAAAGAATATAGAAATTCTTTTTAATAATTGCGTCTGTTATAATAACAATAAGAACAATACGTTACTCACAATATTAAAAAGAACGAATTTTCGAACAGTATTGGAATATTTGATGGGTATTCTCCTTCCACATCGGGTAATCGTTAATTCTGTCAAAATGTACAAAAAATAAGATACTTTAATAAACATAATACATTTAAATATATTTTTCGATTGTCATTTTGTCTCCCTTACCAAACGGGCTATTAGATGCAACAATATATTAGATGAAACAGAGACTACCCATATAACTAAACACACAAAACACAGCACATGGCCACAAATAAAATTCAAATTCTTCATTTGATTTAGATATTATGCTCTTAGATAATATTTCTTAGTTCTAGCCTATTTAGCCACCAGGGTTAAATTTCCTTAAATTTATAATTTATTTCAATTAACTACAACTATCAAAAATCAAACACCAGTCAAAAATTATATTCTGGTTACTATTAAATTTTTACATAAAACACTCAGTAAAGTCGTCTTCATAACCAAATGCTTACTATGCCAATACTCTTAAATTAGAATTAATTTTATTTTAAAATGTCCAACAAAACATAATAACAATCTAACATAGCAAAAAATGTGGCTCACTTAACAAATAAACATGCATTTTTTACAATTATGTTACATGTCTGATACCGAGTAACAACATTTTTATAATAGCCACACTTTTAACTTGGAGCAAAATTTGTTTAGTGGGAAGTGTCTAATGCTTCTAGGGATTGAGATAAAATATACACCAACACAAAACAAATGAAGATTTTAAAAACATTGATGTCCTTGTAACCTTTTCAAGAACTATTCTGTGTGGATCTCTTGTTCTAGGATACACTTCTTCAGCTGTTTTGAATATAACTTAATAATATTATAAATGCGAAAGTTTGTGTGGATGTTTGCTACTCTTTCACGTAAAAACTACTAAATAGATTTTAATGAAACATTACAATAATATAGCTTATACATCAGAATAACACATAGGCTACTTTTATCCGGGGTACAAGTTCCTGTGGGAAACGGCAACGGGAAAACTTCTATAAGCGGGTGAAGCCGCTGGCGGCAACTTGTTGGGATATAATTTCACGAATTTGGCTGTCACGAAAATGTACATTGAGGGTAACGTGAGAATTTTAAACTTTTTGAAGAGAGGTTTACCCAGGCGGCACCCCAGCAATTGCTCTTAGGTACCTCTTTTGCACTAGAACGCTGTCTAGACGTCTGCTGAAATGCCCTACAAAATTAAACCATGGCTTAGAACTGAAGAGACATATCCGTGGTACGCAGTTACTACTGTATCCAGAGCAGAGGTTTTGCGCTGTTTGTACAGCATGTACATGAATCTATTCAGCCTGCCACATACTTTATTGATATGAGCTTTCCAGTCCACATAATAAGTATTTTGTACTTTAGTACGAGACGATTGCAGTTATCGGTTTTATGATTTCGTTTACTAAACATCACTACAGCATAATGTTGCCACCCGCTGAAAGTCTCTCTATTTCTGTCAGATTAATAGGTGCGGCCATGTTGATCTGTAGTGAATAAAACTGAGTTCATATTCTTTTAAGGAATTTAAATTGACACAATATGCCCAAATGCGACCTCAAAACGAGATACATCCCCGCAACATTTGCCTGGACTTTACTCTTGGGCACAACATCTCTGTTTTTTTATTTTCCGTAAGTATACAATGTCATGGATCGTCAGTAAGTTCATATTTTCGGTTTGACAACTTTCACATGAGATTATTGAATTGTTTCTATTAATATCTTGGACGCGAGTAATTACCCTGTGTTAATGTGAATGGATTATACCTGTCCTTTACCGGTGGTGATAATGGTAAGAGTGTTTTACTGAGTTTTATCAAGGGCCATGTTCCCAACAATAAGTCTTATTTACATTGTGTTAATATTACCTGGTGTATTAATTAGAATCTTGAGAAGTGCATTCCTAGTGTTGTGTTTAGGTGTCAATAGCCAGGAACTTCCTGTGTTTCCAAATTAGTATAAACAAAAGGTTTTCAATGTCCCATGGGCAATATGCAAAGGATTCACACTTGACAAGTGTATAAGTAAGTGGTTCTGACAAGATTGATGTTAACAATCTTGATATATTATCTAATGTTTGATCATTTAAAAGAATTACAAATTATAATACCTACCGTGATACCTAAATTCTTTTGAAGTTGAATTTTGAAAGGTATTTTGGGGTGAGTAACCTACTATCATATGTTTTCATTGATGTAAGGAATTCATCTGAAAGCTTTCTTTTATTGAACATACCAAAATTGCTTCTGCTTGTTTATATATTTAATGTTTAATCCGCATACTCATCATTATTTTCTACATGGAGATAAGATTTTAATGAGTAATAACGATTCTAGGAAACTTTTATGTAGAACCCCAGTTTTAGTAGTTTGAAGCAATTTCCTTAAGAAATAAGTTGTATCATTGTACTGGTTCTTTTCTAATAATCTCTCATTGAACATTTGTGTGTTCAAATTTTCGAAAATAGAAGTAATGTTTTCTCTTTCTCACCTATACACTATCTCAATAATAATTGTATAACATAACTCAAAAACTTGAAAACAAATATGTATTATGTATACTTAACAAGTACATAATTAGACTATTTGAAATAAATAATTGTTTCACAAACTAAAGTCACTTTACTGAGATTTATATTTTATTTTTGAGTGAAACTATAAAAAATAATCTCATACATTATTTCAAATTATGTAGTGTCTTAAAAATATTATTTATCTTTAGACTGTTTACACTGTTGGTTGATGGCACTTGGTGGAACTTGTTACACATCTTGAACAAGAACACTTGTACTGTTCCACTTATTTATTATTTAAACCTGACTGGTTTCACCTTACGGCATTTTCAAAGGTTAGCACATATTTTATGTATTTCGGATGTCATTGAATACAATATATGAAGTTATAACAACAATGGTTTGACCAACCAGTTAAAAGTTTAGTTTAGTTGTTATGAGAGATTTGTTTGTTTTTACCTTACAACTTAAAAAAAAAGAAAAAACTGATTTGAAAAAGCGCATACTATTAGTCAAATTATGCATATTATTATTTATGAGCTGACCTGCGCAACTTTGTAAGTGCCACATAAGAGAGAAAAATAGAGAGAGTTTAGAAAAACATTTTTTTTTATCTTTTTTAAAAGTATTTTGATTTTTTTTATAATAAGTTTCCTATTGTACTTCAAATACCAAGAATATGTATGTGTACAAAGTTTCATGATTATTGGTTTTTCATGTGAAAGTGTAACAAACTTACATTCACATTTATAATATTAAAGTAGGGATTGATGACCTTTGGATAGTATTGATTTCGTTACTTCTCAAACATGTTTTCATATGTGAGTGACGTGTTTTTTTATTAAGTAATGAAGTTGCTACAGAACTCTTATATTGTGCATGACCACACATTTGTTCATGACTTCTCTGGTTTTTATTTTGAATTGATTTGCTTTATAATCAAGTCTCTAATACTAGCGGCTCTGCCTGCGCAGTGAAGGTCTCAGAATAAGAAGTAATCAGTAGGATATTACACCTTTCTAACAAGAAATTTTCAAACTATTAATTATCTATAAATGTAATTCTGGATCTACTGAACATTAGTGTAATGATCCATGGTCAAGCTGCAGAATCCAGACCCATTACCCCTATAATTTCACAAACTGCTGTTTTTTTAATAGATATAGTGATTCTTATGGAAGGTTTTTATGTATAATTTGTTAAGTTTTGTTGTGTATCTAATGTAGGTCTACAAAAAAGTCTGCGACGATATATGTCCATCTCTTAAGAATAACATACTATATCAATTATAATACTTTAAAAAGCCAGCAATTATGAAGCGGCAATTTGAAGGCTATTTACACAAATATGCTATTAATACTTATCATTTTTACTACGTTAGTTGGCTATAGCATTTCATGAAGATTATTTTGTCCCCCTTACACCTTGCAAATTAAATTAATATCTTAAGAGTTATAGCAAAATCAAAATAATGCGCAAAGAAATTAATTTCGTGTAACCATAATTCGACTGGGCCGTGCGGGCGTACTGGAGAGCGGAGAATTTAAATTTAAATTTAATTTCAACGAATTTCGAAAATGTTCATACATTGTTGTGAAATTAATAAACGATGGGATTAAATGGGTGCCACGGGGTTCAAGTATGTCATGGGCGGAGCCAAATAGGTCTGCTAGTTCATTAATAAAAGTGTTATTGTGATTTAATATAATTAAAGAGTAATTAGAACGCAAACTTGTTCATATAAATTTTTATTTACACCTGGTTCAAACTATATTGTATTTTTTCACTATAAATAAAAATTTCAATGCTTTATACTTAGCATTTTTACATAATGTTATGTAAGAATGTTGAGTTCAATGTAAATTACACCACCTAGCCGAATCGTAGACAACAAATAGCTAGTGTAACTTGTGGATAGGTATATTTCGTTTTCATTGAATTTAGCTGTGTTGTCATCATCTCGGGTTTTTCATTTTGTCTTCCCCAGAAGAAAGGCCACTAGCGCCCATTACACATACAAAATTAAGCTCTTCTTTAAAAACAACTAATAGGTAATCTTAAAATACACAGAATAAATTTATGTAAAAGAATTGCTTGTATAAACTTATTATGTTATAACATTCTATTTGATGGATTGCCAATCCAAACATTGATTTTAGATTTGTTTAACAAGATTGTTATTCATACATACTTAACTTTTCATATACCTGCTACATTGTATTGAAACAAATTCAATTTTTTCCAAAGGTTAGGTCATTAGTTTTCCCCGAAGCTATTATCAAACTGCGAGACAAGCAGCAAAGATATGGCGTATCACATATTAGTAGAGTGCTCAGCGTAAGCGCGGCAGCGCCAGGTCCTCTTAGCAGGTCTGGACGTTGACTTGTGAAAGCCCATGGTCACCAGTTGGAGCAAGAGGCACACCGCCGCATTTTTTTGCGAGTAGATTATGTGTGCAAGAGAGAGTGAAAGAGAATTCTTCCACAATAGTTCAACAGTCTGCCGTATCTGCGCTTCAAGCTTTTCTTTGCATAAGACTATTGGCCTCCAAGATCAGTGCCTGAACGCGACGGGTGGATTGCTCACCCCGGGGAGATTGCTCACCCCGGGGAGATTGCTCACCCCGAGGAGATTGCTCACCCCGGGGAGATTGCTCACTCCGGGGAGATTGCTCACCCCGGGGAGAGCTCACCCCGGAGAGATTGCTCACCCCAGGGAGATTGCTGGTCGAGCGGCTACGAGCCCTTTGCTTTGTTTTAAAAGCTGCTTTTATTTTTATATTATCAATTTATTTTTAATATAAAATTATTATTTTATTATTATTTTCATACTCTCCTTGCTCAGTGTTCCGTTGATCACTGCGTTAAGTACTTACGATTCAGTTAATACTGAGATGGTCACCGTTTGTGATATTTCCATTTTACCAGCGTTTCCGTGCTTTGGAAGACACGTTAAGCCATTGGTCCCGGTTGCCAGTAATATGACAGTCGTTAAGCCAATTTGAAGGTCTTATGGGCCGCTTGATAAATTTCAACAGCAGGTAACCACAACCTGCGTCTGTCTGTTTCAACACGGCAATGGGCTCACCACCATTACGTAGGACAGGAACGCACACAGTGAAATGTTGGCGTACAATATGCCTCTGCCGCCCCTTCAGGTATAAACGCATCATTAATAAACAGGCTTTAAAACACTCAATTTCGATAAAAATTCAACACATCATTTCAAGGGTCATAGCGACCCCTTTTCCATTTCTGGCACAATGACATCATTAAAAACAACCAAGTGCAGAAAAATAAATCCCAAACACATCAGTACAAAATTAGTCTACAGAGAAAAACGAAAACAAAATAAAATAGGTATATGGTTAATTCAATATTTTGTTTTGTTATACTACGTACTTGCATGAATCATCTTGCGTTGTAGTGAAAGTAGGAGAGTGTATGTCATTATAAACTAAGCATGAAAGTAATTAGAATTTTAATGAGTGCCAAAAAAATAAGCCCTAATAATCAGATGGCAAAATGACTTTCGTTCGAAGTAATCATTATTTAGTAGCTGATGCCCGTAGATTGGCCCGCATGGTAAAGCTTTTAACTACCCGTTACCTACGGGTGTAACTTAGGCTATGGCCTAAGTTACTTCTATCTATCAAATATTATAATTGCAATTTTTTATTCATTTCAAATCTTAATTATTCATCCTACCACCTTTATCTAGATTATTTTAAAATCTATATGCAAGCTCCACGAAATCTTTCTCGGTTGAAGACGAATTGTCATTGGATCAAGTAGTATGGACTTTGTGTGAATCTTCTTTAAAAGTCGTTAACTACCTGCATAGTGTGCGAATTGACTGATCACTATTGCCCTAAAATCAGGGGAACGTTTTGCTGGCGATCGTAATTGCAAGATTCAGCTCTAAACTTTTCGTATCTGCAGAATCCTTGCACCGAGTACATAATTACTTTCGGTAAGGTCACTAAAATTTTACTCGCTCGATTTCTTCTTCTTCAAATGTCACCTCGATATATTTATAAAGGCTGTAGGTATATACAAGTACTAGACGTTCTCGTGTAACGCAGCGAAGTACGATCTATGTCATTGGGAAATTTGAGGTCTGACAACATAGAAACACTGGAATTGCTGGAGTATGTTGCGTTGCATCTTTGACAATTCGTCACTCCTCTCCTTTTCGTTTACGTGCAGAGTAGAGGTGTAAATATTACATTTCACAATTTCTTTTGTAGCAATTTTCTTTAGATGTACCATTTTTAATAGACTAAAGGAGTGTGCCAAACGCGCTCGCAAACATTCCCACAACCGTCAATGATTATTATTTAACCACAAATTTATATTAAATAGACATTTTAAAATTCTCATAATTTTTTTGCTGGCTATTCGTTAGTGTATGACTAAGTAACATTCAAATATTATCTCGTTAAAGCTGCTTGCCCGCCTTAAAAGAGTCGTGGTGACATCCAGAGATGAAGACTTCTTTTACAAGGCTTGTGATAGTGACCCTCGAGTCGTTGTAATTGTCCCGAAACGGTATTACCTACTGCATTCTGAAGATAATCATTCACAAAACTCGGATCCAAATCCTCTACCGCGCAAATGTCATCGATATTAGAGTTCTATGAATATCGATGACATTTGCGCAGTTAAGGATTTATATCCGAGATTTGTGAATTGCGCTATTAGTCTCCGGAATTCCTTTGCGAAATGCGCTTCGTGCATCAGCTGCGGTCTTAGCTTCTCAATCTCAATCCGCTTCGCTGCCATGAGCAGTAAAAAAGGCATACTTTACAACTATCATTTCCTAGGGACTATGCTGTCCAGTGTTAAATAGAGATCAGTGATTTATGAGGTTATACGCTGTCGATTCCCGCGCCCAGCCGTCTGTCGTTCACAAGTTAGTGGTTTTTATCTTGTCTAATGCAAATATTTATATTACCTATTTCTTTTGATTCTGTTATTGATGGCTGCTACACAGGTTTCTAGGAATAGTGAGATAGTTTTCTTTATAGTCGTCGCGCTATTTCTGGTTTCTCATTAAAATTTAATTTTGAAGCACTTATCTATTTACAAATAAATTTGATCTGTCTAAAGCCTGGATAGTTTCCAGTTTTCCAGTCTTATAACATCTAGGGTACCTACCTATCTACTACCTCCTCGTCGTGGCGCTTTACTTCACTGGACAGGATAGTTTAAATTAGGAAAAGACGCCCATCGGGGCCGAGTCTGTTATTTCAATCGTGTCGAAATAGAATCGAAATTGTTGCTCAATAGAAAGCCACTGGTACAATGTTGTCAGTTTTTCGTAATCTTCTATTACAATCTACTCCAATAGATTTCTATCGGTCGGCCGATAGAATTCTACTAGCACGTACCGCGCCAATGGCCGCTAGTCAGTTGCATTTTTGATAGTCTACTAACATTTTGACAGCTAAAACAGCGATTCTGGTTCTATTCGTCTGCTTGTCAATAGTAGACTCGACCCCCAGTTTGAGTGCTCTGAGATTTGTCATCATTGTTACCAACTGTTTGAAGAGCAGTTTATTCCCAATTTTTAAACAATGGGGCTTGAGTTCCTTACTTTTATGTTTAGATAGCAACAGCGTTTAAAATATACAAGTATTCGACTCGTTGGTTGGTTCTTAAATAAATATCCATCACGCCTTATCCCCGAAGGGGTGGCAGAGGCATATTATATGCCCACTTTTCACCGTGTGGATTCCTGTCCCACGTAATAGGTGGTGAGCCCATTGCCGTGTTGAAATAGACAGACGCAGGTTGTGGCTACCTGCTGTTGAAATTTTCAAGCCGCCCATAAGGCCTTCAACCAGGCTTAACGACTGCCATTTTACTGGCAACCGGGACCAACGGCTTAACGTGCCTTCCGAAGCACGGAAACGCTGGTTGGTTCTTACCTTGTGTAATGAACGACTTGTATGTGTGCCCTTACGAAACAAGAACTATAAATACCATGGTCAGTTTGCTGAGCCCATAGTTTGTTGTAATTAGAATCGTTTTTATGAAATCTGATATTAAACCACAGGCACAGGCTCAAATTCCCAAAGAAGTCCTGTTTTTAGAAAAATAGAAATAGTAATAAGTATTTTAAAACCCCTGTTATACCTTTAAGCTAATAGTCGCTCAACCATGATCCGTGAAATTGGCAATGACAAAAACGTGCCTAATGGGTGCGAATGATTGAAATGATTCATACTTAAGTTACTTTTGTTGTAAACACGTACATTTATGTTGACAGACTGGGTCACCACCGGCGATTTATTGTTCATTCCACTGAGTACATGTCCTGAGATGAGGAATACACCCAAAAAATAGCCAGCTAGCCATTAAATTTTGAATGTACCACCCTCATGCCTTGACGAAACGAAACTTTATTAGTGTTTGACGAATTTGAACAAAAATATATGAAAAACAATTTTGACGAGTGAAAACAATTTTCAGGCTTGACCAATCATACCCTATATCGAATAAAATACATGTCCAACTAAATAGAAACTAGTAATAGTCAATTGTTCTAACGGTAATGATATTAATTCAATTTTTTTTTTATAACAAAAACCCTATCATATCAGCTTATCGCAGATCTTCTAATTTTCACTCTAAGTATGACACTCTCTAATATTAGCAGAAAGATAAACTTGAGTCATAATTTGCCTGAGAAGTCGCCTGGTTGTTCATAGTACAGATAATATGAACAACCAGGCGACTTAGGTCCGTATTCCAGAACGTTTCTCTGGACTCAATCTTGAGGCTAGTTTTTGCCTTATAAAAAGTAGCCTCAAGCGTCGTTTGAGTATTGATAAGTGTTCTGGAATACGGCCCTAAGACCTCACCCTGTTATCTTGGCCTAAAATTGAATCACCCGCCGTCGTCTAACGATGAAAATACTCAAGCATATTATCAGTTTCTTATTCACAATCTTTCGTAAACTCTCCAGACTCCAACAATTATTTAACATCTTATCCAAATGTCAATTGGATTCGAAACCTTGATTTACAGAGCCTATGTTCATTTATAGATCCTGTAAGATCTTGGAAAAGAATTGTCGAATATATCGGATTGAATATAAGTTTACCAATGGCTGTGAGTATAGGGGCATGTTGGTTTTTGTCTTATAAAACTACTCTAAAGCTTTTTTAGTTATGAGAAACTTTCTATAATACACCGCCTTTCCATCTGCGTATGGCCAGGAGTCCCAGGTGAGCCACGGAAGGATAGCCTCAAGGCTCTTGACTTTCTGCCAACGAGGCTCGTTATCCCACATCTTTGAGGAGGGTAAAATCAAATCTTTTCTTTCGATCAGGTAGGCCGTACGCTTGTCTGCCACCTCAGTGGTATAAAAATGTGGTTCGGGGGCTATCCCACTTCGTTATAGGAGTCTAAAATACACCCTAAAAGAGAGATGTTCCTGGTTGTTTTCATTCCATCGCTTATTATAATTTCTTACTTTCTAACACAAACCCTTCGTCTGCTGTTGCTTGTTTTATGATATTATCAGAAGACAATCCGTAGCCCATGTGTAATCTAGGTTTTAAGCTATAAGCTACACACCAAATTTTATTCAAATTGGTTCAGCCATTTGATCGTGAAAAAATATCAAACATACATCCACACTAACAAACTTTCGCCGTCCTAATATTAGTAGCATCGAAGTTTCCGATAGCTTAAACGTATAATGCATTGAACGATTGCGCGAGATAAATCATTGACTATCTTTATCCCACTTGAGTGATCAAATCTTTAATATTTATTTACAAGATGCCATTTCATTGTTACTTTTTTTACTAAACTTGTAGTATCAATAGATTATTATCAATACTATTAAACACCATCATATGTGATGTATCTACTTCATTGATATGAGTACTTATATTCAGCGATGCATATATTTGTTTAGTAGATACGTTATCTTGGAGTAGATTATTCGATGAAATGCTATTGAGAGATCAATCAAATATCTTACATTTATATACAAATTATGCTGAAAGTATAAGAGTAAGTTGTATATATTATTTTTTATAAAATAATTACGATTACGATTTATGGCAGATAGGTTGTATAGATTGCATAACGGTATAATATGTGAAGTACTTAACATATTTTTATAAATGAAGATTACTATGCCGGCAATACCAAAATATTTGTCGTTAAACCCCGAGAGATGCTCTTTTAAATCTCGCTTAAAGGATATGGGCTCATAGGAGAGCTACTTGGGAAAAAAGAATTTGAATAAACATCAAACTGAGCTTTTTATCTGAAGAATTCTGCTGTTGTTCGACTTCTTCATCAGATACAGATTATATACCATTACCTTCTAGATCTCCTGCTCTGCAAAGGCGAGAAGAGGCATTTTTAATTTCGCTGATTGGTTCAAGACATTGACTTCACCGAGCTCTAGGTGTAATTTTCTGGTCATGGTCATTGCTGTAGATCTAGGTTAACAGGAGTCATAGTAATAGGAATGTGGATGTGAATTAAATAGTTCCATTATAAAAAGGCCTGCTTATTCGTAGAAACATTTTCCGTAAGTTCTAATGAGTAGAATGTGTGTCGTTATTCTTCTACTTATTTATAACATAACACTAATATGATCTAAATACCCCATTATTATCGATCCAAATGACCGGAACAATTAAGTTAATTGCATAGTTGTTTAGGAATTTTATTCTCTCTGGATTTTACTTAATTTATGACCTTTGTTACTTGAAGCAAATTCACTACCTGTAGATGCAAAGCAATAAATTTTTGTAATTTCTTGCTCGTCATTCCTATTGTTACTGATTGTCGCGTTATTATTACTTACTAGTTGACGCCCGCGGCTCTGCACGCGTGGTGAAGTTTTCCCGTTCCCGTTTCCCACTGGAACTTGTTCCCAGGATAAAAAGTAGCCTATATGTTATTCTGATGTGTAAGCTACGAGTATATTATTGTAGTTTCATTAAAATCCATTCTATAGATTTTGCGTGAAAGAGTATTAAACATCCATACTTACAAACTTTCGCGTTTATAATATTAGTAGGATTACATATTTATTATGCTTTAATAATATTCCTTAGTTTATTGTAACGAGTGTAACGGACATTAATAGAGTCCATTACACTCGTCAATATCATCAAGGAAATGCAAAATGACTCTAAATCACATAAAATAATAATAGCAAATCCTAGCTGTCTGTTCAGAATGTCAGATCAGGAAAGGGGTTCATTATTACGTGAAAAAAAATTTTTTTTTGAATTCATTATGTAACTTTGATATTTAGTTTTTAGACGCTCCGCATATGTTAGATGTAAGTTACACTGTACCTACTAAAACATTCTACCGGGGGCCCAGTCTACTATTACAAGTCGTAGAATAGAACCAGAATCGCTGTTTTTAGCTGTCAAAATGTTAGTAGACTATCAAGAATGACACTGACCAGCGGCCACTGGCGCGGTACGTGTTAACAGAATTCTATCGGCCGACCGATAAAGTGTATTGGAGTACGATTGAAATAGCAGAATCGGGCCCCGGGGCTCAATTCTATACAAAAAGGAACTGACGCTGGTGATACTGCATTTTTATACTATGTCACTAAAATAGATTGACACTAGACTAAACCGAATGGAAAACACTATTAGAAATGGCCGAAGTTTTAACAAAATGTGATGTGAATAAAAAAGGTCCAGTATGCATTTACTATTCTGTAAAAAAATTTTGCTTGTACAGTGAAATTGGCATCTCGCCACAGATTCAGCGTCTAGATTTTAATCCGCTCTTAATCTATATATCTATACAAATATATAAATTGAAGTGTATGTTTGTAATTCCATATTAATAGCTTTTCACTAATGAAAGTATATACATAAATAATAATAAAAAAATCTTTATTTTGCATAGACCATTTTAACGGCGCTTACAAAATGTCATACCCTATTTAAAATATTTAAAGCGACCACCGGTTCGGAACGCGGCCCACCTGAGAAGAACCGGCAAGAAACTTAGGAAGGCTTTTTTTGATGGCCTATTTACAATTTAATATTATTTCACTTTGCCAGCAGATCATTTCCAGGCGTCCCTGTCCTGCAAATAGTCTGTAACGGAGTAAAAACCTTTTTCACAAAGCTTGCTTTTAATAAACTTTTTAAATTTATTTCAAGGTAAATTTATCAGGTCACAGGGAAGCTTGTTGTAAAAGCGTATACAGTTACCCTGGAAAGAATCGCCAATCTTATGTAGTCGACTGTGGTGGACTGAAAGATTATTTTTATTTCTAGTGTTTATATTATGTTTATCACAGAGTTTAGAAAACTGTGATAGATTCTTCTGGACAGTAACTACTTACAAAAAAAAAATATTTCTCTTATGTCTGATATGTCTGTTTCTTTGTTCCGGATAATCTCTGAAACGGCTAGACCGATTATAAGAGTTTTTTTTACTGGCAGATAACTGATGTTATAAAAAGTAACATGACTACATTTTATCCCCGTATTCTCACGGGAACGGGAACTACGTGGTGAAACCGCGGTGCTTCCGCTGGTCTTCTATTGTAGAATTACACCACTTAGTAGAATAATAGAACAATAATTATGATGTTTTTTATTTGTATAAATATAAATTAGTAATTTATCCGAAAATTCACTAGAGTGAGCACCGTACATAATAAACCTACTTTTCTTTTATCTCAGTTTGTGTTTACAATGAATGGTTTTATGCCAAGTTACAGTTAAGTGTAACCAAGTAGATACCTATTAGCATTTTAAATGCAATGTTATATCACAATATACCCTTACGTTAGGTATAATAATGCAATTAGCAAGGTATATCATTAGCCACAAGCGGTTGCACTTGTAAATTATATACAGGTATCATTATGTTTTCCGAGACATGTTACCTACTTGTAAATTTATTATAAAATACTAGCCATTTTGGAGTACTTGTATCACAAACACTGTCACGAGATTTTTATGTACTTGATCAATTACAGTTGCATAGTACAATAAAAGCTAGTTTTTGATTAACTTAAGAGTCCTGCGGAGTGGCCGTTCAAATTCAATTCGGGAGAACGCCGCCGTTCCTCGGACATATCGCTATCTCGCCCCGCGCCACCGTCCCGTGCGAGTAGAACAGCAAGATGGCTGTTCGAAATTAGTAGAAATTTTTGTGCATTTGCGAATACCAAAAATGATTAATGAAACTTGATTATATTTTGATTTTCTCTAAGACATTGTGTAACTAGACAATATAAACTGTGTTTCTGGTAAAATTACATAATAATTAATTGCGTTTTTAATACAAAACAAATAGGCGGAAAATATCTCGTTAATGTCGAAAAATGTACGAAATATAATCGCATATATTTTTAAGTCAAAAATTACGAACCGTAACATAGATAAATACTTTCTTCATCCGAATAACAGCGATGATATGTCGAGATATTCTCAAATTGAAAATGATTTTGGTATCACGTTTGTGTGGGAAATTTGTTGTTCGCCGGCTTCTTAAAGAAGAGAAAAGAATTGAAATCTTTAAAGACGAAACAAAATGACGCAGAATGAAACCCAGGGTTTAAGATATGCTATTATGCTCCTAACATTTTGTCAGCTAAAAACAGCGATTCTGGTTCTATTCTTCGGCTTGTCAATAGTAGACTCGGCCCCCTGGTGAAATAAATAAAGTTGAAAGTGGACTTGGTTGTATGATCTGGACATCTAACTGTGATACTTGTACACACCATTTAAAATATGATCGTCTATGTTTCAGGTGTCAATATTATCTTCACAAACATCCATGGGTTCCCGCGTACCAGGGCGTCATAACGTTTTTTGTCTTGGCCAACTTTACCTTGGCCACTTTCATGGACCCGGGAGTTATACCAAAAGGTAAGCGTTCCTGTATTTCGTAAATGTCATAGATTTTATCGGTTGATTGAAGCGAAATAGTTGGGTACTAAATGTCTATAGTGCAAGTATTGTAAACGCCTTTACAGCCTCAAGGTGAAGGCGTTAACGCGAATTTGTATGGAATGGAGACACTGTCTAGCTGTTAACGCGGGAATCATAGACTTCATACAATGGCATGTAAACGCGCTTCACCGTGAGTCGCAATCGTCGCTCGCTAAAACTAACACTAGACTAGGCACATTTTTATACGATGTCACTAAAATATACCAACTCTTAAATAATTTTCACGTATTCATTAATATAATTTTAAATATTTTTTACAGAGTTGCAAAGAAATATTTGTCTTTAGTCATGGCGCGTTAATATGCAACTTAGTATTTTTCCATTATATTGGTTGTGACATATAATATTCTTTTTTGTTTTAGGCCCTAATTGGGCATGGTTATTGTATATGTCATATGGCAAATACAGTTGATTAAAAATCAAATAATGAACATGTAAAGATCTTAGATAAATCCGCGAATTAAGTATGCGAAGATCAGTTGCCTGGGGGATTTGGAGTGCCGCCACTTTGAGAGCCACTGACAATAGTCTTGAGACCTTTATTTCACTAGATCTCGCCATGGCTTTCCATCAGGCGGTAGACGTAATTTTATAGAGCTAAAATATTTAAAAAAAATTCAGGATGCACTCAGGGAGTGCCGGCAGAATAAATTTATTTATAAATTATTTATCTAGACACGTTCGCGGTCTGCCATGATGCGTATATGCACACACTATAGCTGCGTCTCGTAACGGTGTCGACGAGTTTAGAGATGTTATCTCATCTGATATATATATAAATTTATACTTCAAATTTTTTTTCTTCATACCAATTCTCGCACTAAGCACTCGTCGTACCCCTTAGGGTATCATTCGATCCCAGGAGCCTTTTCCGTTAGGACCTGACATAACTTCCGCTAAGTGTGTCAATATTACTGTTTCCTCGCGTTCGTTGATAAACTTAAATAGACAAGAGCTGTCTTAACGATAAAATGCTTGATATTATTATCGATATTGAAATTGCGTTTATGTATTAATTCCTTAACTTTATCTAAGATATGGTTTACTACAATCGTTAATTCCATGGTCTAATGGATTAAAATGTGTGTATTAAATAACGTTCCACAAAAAGTACGTATTTATAGCGTTCCACAGCGAGGACAAGTAACATTTATACAATATTTTAAACTCTTCATGCTGTATGCCTGACAAGTATTCAAAGAAGACAGATCACCAGACTTTGCGATCCATGCATAATTCTTTCGCTTCCTGCAGATTCATTAATCGTTTCATACATGCACTTCGGGGTATTCGTATACTTTTGAAGTGTTAGTCACTCAATTTACGCATCGTGAGCACGCGTGATGAGAAGTCGATATTCTTGTATTTTGCAAGATCTACTAGCTGGACTTCTTTCTTCAGAATTGCTTATGATTACAATATCTCTCTTGAAGTTTGATTCTGCTCTAAGATTATACATATATACATACGTATTGTCACGCCTTTATCCCCGAAGGGGTAGGCAGAGGCATATTAAACGCCCACATTTCACCGGATGCATTTTTGTCCCACGTAACAGGTGGTGAACCCATTGTCGTGTTGAAATGGACAGGTGCAGGCTGTACCGATCTGCTGTTAACGACTCCCATTTTATTGGCAACCAGGACCAACGGCTTAACGTGCCTTCCAAAGCACGGAACTAGGGTGAGCCGTTGCCTTTTTAGTGAGGTGGTAACCAAAAGACTAAAAGGTCTTATGTGCTACACACTAATTAGCACGACCAATTAAAGTCCTGGTAGTCTCGGATTATATTATATTAAGATTATACAATAAATAAAATTATTACTAATAATAATAAAATAGGTATATTTATTCCCTCAAACAATTACGTACAAATAAAAACAAACAATATATCTTATTTCTTAGCTTAACTTAGTATATACAAAACTTCCTAATTGTGGACTGGTGCCTAAACCTATGTACAACAGTATCTGTATTTATAGGTCACGTTAATAGTAATAATTTGAATAGTAATAATGACCATGTGAGTTTCAAATCAGTTATCCTTTAATGTTGTTGAGCGCAGCTCCACCTGACGAGGACAGAGAGGACGACTTCAGAGCGCCCCTGTACCGCAGCGTGGAGATAAACGGCATCACGGTGCGGATGAAATGGTGCGTCACCTGCAAGTTCTACAGGCCGCCGCGCTGTTCGCACTGTTCTGTCTGCAATCATTGTATAGAGGTATGTCCTCACTGAATCTTCTATAACCTATAGCGTAATTCCATTTACTTACAAACAGGATTTGCGCGGGATCTTGGTAAATGGCGGCCGCTTGCTGTATATTATTTTCTGAAACTAGTGCATTAGCCTTGTTTTATGTGTAAAAATGGTAGTTTCTTAACTTTCTTGGACATAAAAGTTGTGTAAACGTGCTATAGTGAAAGACAGTGATATATTGCCGTGAAATGCTATTTTACATCTTGCCGCGCAAATTCCACTGAAGGCTGCATTAACGCTACTACCACGTTAATGGGGTACGACTGACTTTGTCTTATGACTATACTTGACTAAAACATAGAGGACGGGGACATTTTAGATAATAAGATTGAAGAAATACGAAATTAATAAGTTTTGGCCATAAGGTCTTAGTTGGATTTGGTAACGGCATTTGGCATGGGGTCTTTCAAACATTACCTGGATGTGACCTTACTTCAAGTGGATCCTAGGCACCAAGCCTGGGATCGACTTTTATTTTGGATATTTTGATTTTTTTTATCTTATCTCACAACCCTGTAAAATCAGAGGCTTCATCCCCTCGTCCGTTGGTCAGCAGCTGCTCATCGCTAGCAGGTGGGGTATCTTAGGCCCTGAAGATTTTGATGGGCCCTTTACACACTACATCTTCATACATACACTATAGAGGTTTGCAACACTAGAGTGAGGAAGCATTATCTATTTTATAATAAAATCGTCCGTTTCAAGTTAGCTATAAATTAGCCTTTTTAATTGAACGTAATCCTGGTGCTAGGGTTACGTCCAATTAAAAAGTTTCCTATTATTTACTACATACCCTACATATAAAAACCTAGACACGACAAAATGTAAAATGTCGGTAGGAGTGTATCCGACTGCTACGCAAGAGGTCGTGTGTTCGATTCCCACCCAGGATAAGACTTTGTGTAATGAGCACGATGGTTTATTCTGTGTCTGGGTGTTATTTATCTATAACTAGTTGACGCCCGCGGCTTCGCCCGCGTAGAGAAGTTTTCCCGTTCCCGTGTCCCACATGAACTTTTTCCTGGTATAAAAAGCCTATGTCCGTCTCCTGGCTCTAATGTACCTCCCCACCAATTATCAGCCAAATCGGTACAGCCGTGTTGTTGAGTTATAAATAGTGTAACTAATACGACTTTCTTTTATATTTATAATATATACATAATTATGTATTTAGAAAAATATAAGTATGTTTATCAGTTATCTGGTTACGATAGTACAAGCTCTGCTTAGTTTGGAATCAGATGGCGTTGTGTGAGTTATTTATTTTACAAATAAAACTTAAATAGCCTTGTAAAATATATGTTAATTATTTTTTCCTTGTTCCCAGACATTCGACCATCATTGTCCGTGGGTGAACAACTGCATCGGGCGGCGGAACTACAGATTCTTTTTCTTCTTCCTAATATCACTGTCGATACATATGCTGAGTATATTCGGCCTCAGTCTGTATTATATCATGAACAATAACAAAACTTTGACGCAGGTCGAGCCCATTGTATCGTATCCTTTTTATATCAATATTTTTATACTTTTTTCATTAGACAAGTCAGGTTAGGCGTTCTCACAAGTTAAATAGTGAAATATTTATTTTTGATTGCATACGCGGTGGCGTAAGTGACGTCTCGAGTTTAGAAGGAACGGAAGCTTTATTATACTTCATTCGTCGGAACAAATATTTGTGTGATTCCTAAATGTTTGTTTCAGAGTTTGGGTGTAACCTATATGTCTAATATTTGGAAATATATAAGAATGTATATCAGTTGTCTAGATCCTCTGTCACGTTAAGGTGGTTTGGTGGTAGACCAACTACCCCTAGTCAACAAGTTAAGGAAAATCAGGTGGGTGAGAGCTTGAGAGATAAATTAAGCGATGAGACAATTTAAATATAAAAGTAAGTATATTAGAGTTTTAAGTTCTTAGGTGTATAGGAAATATCAGTTAATTATCACACTTGGAAGTCCCTCCGCGTGTGACAATTAACTGATATTTCCCCGGAACCATTACATCGAACCCGGCCCTGAATGTACCTAAGAACTTAAAACTCTAATATACTTACTTTTATATTTAAATTGTCTCATCGCTTAATTTATCTCTCAAGCTCTCACGCACCTAATTTTCCTTAACTTGTTGACTAGGGGTAGTTGGTCTACCACCAACCCACCCTAACGTGACACCTCATACCAAAAGCTTATATTAGCTTACTTTGGCTAGATGGCGCGTTTTGTAAAAAATGTCCCCCCAATTTTATTTTTTATTCTTTCCCGATTCGGATTTTCGCTTTCTCCTCGAACTCCTCCCAAACCACTCAACACTTTTTGATCAAATTCGACCCATTATACGACATCTAGCCATAGATGGTTTAGAAAAAATAAAATACAAAATCGGACATACCATGGACGAATAATCACCGAAAGAAAAATATACTACGACAAAAGAACTCGAAAATGACGCTTCGCTCCATTTAGACTTACCGGGGACGGCAAGTGCACCTAGTATATAGTACCTAGTATATCTATAAAAATCCACCTCAAGCTCCAAATCCAGGTAGAGTTTGGAAGTAATTGGGAATACATTAAGAAGAAGAGAAGAGACTTTACTAGAGAAAGCAAAATAGGCACTATAGCTATAAGTAGAATGGCAGGATCTATCTGAACGGATCTCATTCATTGGCCTTTTCGTAATGGTTGGGTTTATCGGTGACTCGTTCTGATGATTCTGTGATCAATTTGAGCTTGGTAACATAGATGGTTGGAAAATCATCTGACAGCGTTTTGAATTGGCTCAAGGGGCGACAGATGCCAACGGAATTTAAATTTTACGCTAAAGATTAAAGGGATTTAGGTTTATGGTTCTCTTGTAAGTCAATTAACTGTGTCCCATTGCTTCGGTCGGTAATAAATTGATAGTGCAAATATTCTCAGCCTCGAGCAAGACTCGAACCTGCGACTTCTGACTAGCTGGGTAAGACGCTTATTCGACTAAGCTACCGAGGCAATCGAAACTGACGAACTTATCCACCTCTCAAGACGATGATTATGATGACGACGATTTATGCTATAGTTAGCATACTAATACATCTATCACTTTAGCTTATTGGCAGTGCACTGCTGGACGTAGACCTCTCCCATTTCATGCCACAATACACTGTCCTGCGCCTTCCGCATCTAGTCCCTCCCTGCGAACTTTTCCAGGTCGTCTAATGTTGTTGTTTTTCAAATAAATTTCTAACCTATTACACCCCACTTCCCCTTACATGAATTTGAGTACTTCGTGTCATATTCAACCAAATCAATTTAACGACTTGAGCTGTACAATGAATATTAGTAAATTATGATTAAACACGGCAAAGGTGTTGACCACCTGTTACGAGGGAAAAAATACATACGGTGAAATGTGGGCGTATAATATGCCTCTGCCTACACCTTCGGGGATAAAGGCGTGACAATATGTATGTATGTATGATTATAATGATTTTTTTTCCTAAACAACTTTACCAGAATGGTGATAATGGGTATTATCGCACTATTAGCGATACCAATATTTGGTCTGACCGGGTTCCACATGGTGCTAGTGTCGCGGGGTCGCACCACGAACGAACAGGTGACCGGCAAGTTCACCGGGGGTTACAACCCCTTCTCGAAGGGATGCTGGCACAACTGCTGTTATGCGCAGTTTGGACCTCAGTACCCTAGGTAAGTTTCATTAAATATAACCATTTTGGAACTGCGGTTGCAGTTTTAGTGGTGAGAGAATATGTTCCTGACATTTGTCAATCTCGAACAAAAACTTACATCGCTACAGCGAAGGAAGGCGAGAGATAAAGTGAGAGGGGAGAGATAGGGAGGCAGGTAGGTGGAGAAAGAGGGAAGGAGCGAAGGAAAATGAGGGATTTTGAAAGAGAGACTAATAGACACCAGGAACGCATTCTCTCGCCGATCGAACGAAAGTACGGTATCTACTGATAATAAAAAAATATAAGTAGTTACTGTAGCGCACGCAATGATGGCCGTTTAAAACACGCACACATTTTACTTTTAACATTATTTATTTAAATCAACTATGCAATTTTTTAAATTCATGCTAGAAATAGTCGATTCCGGGTTTCAGTTGCTACTCAGGGTCTTATGACCATATCGGCCTAGAATAAACTGCTTAGCTGGAATATGATCAAAATATTTCACTAAAGACTCTTTGTAGTGCGTGGTACCCCCACAGAACAAGGAACCAATATTATTCACCCATTACTTTTACGCTGACACTAATTACTATAGTAGAATGGTAGGCAACTGACAGGCCGCGTATGCGATTTTACCTACAGCCTAAACTTCGCACGAATTATTATTCGTTAGTCTCTACTAGAGCGTGAGCGAGAGGGAACGAGTAACATTTCTTGCTCTGCCACCCACATCGCTGTCGGGAAGTCCCATTTGAGATTGGGCCGATTGATTGTCAATATTTATCGAGTGGTATTACCGTTGGTTTGGACACGTCCAACGAATGAGTGAGCAACGATTGACGGACAAGATATATTGTGCGAAAGTAGAGGGTAGAAGGAGTTAGGGTAGGCCGAGACTTACATATGAAGACCACGTGAGCAGATTGCTCAAAAACGGAAAAGTCAAAAGTACTCGAATACCCAGACGTGCTGTATGAAGCGATTGATGTTTCTGCAAGAAGCGAAAGAAGCATGCATGGATCGCGAAGCCTGGTGACCCGTCGTCTCTGACTACCCCGTCCTCTCTGACTACCCCGTCAGGGATATTGCGTGAAATAGTTGTATTATCATATATCAAAACGGTTATTATAGCGTGCATAGTTCCTTAGTGCCGCTAGACGGCGTCTCAGTCAATTTTAGTGTCCGTAGTATATTAAAAGCGAATGTAGACTCTCTTTTCCGCAGCTTCGCTTGAAACTGAGCTAGTAAAGAACAAATAGACGATGCTGTATTGACTGTTGCGCCCTCTATGGCCTCCCACAAAGGTTTGGCGTCATTACATTGCTGTAGAACAAGTTTGATGTATAGTATTTTCAGACAAGTTTATCAAATTGAGGAGACTGGTAGTTAGACGTTGAATATATTATTTTGTATTGTGTACATTTCAGAGGGTTTCATACAGACTATTTGTGGATGTTAGATCAATCAAATCGATTGAAAGCCAATGATATTTTTTTTTAAAACGTATCGTAGTAATCGAATTTAGTAACGCATTGACAGGCGAATAAAAATGAAATACAGATATCAACGCGATCGTGTTTATTTACCTTGAATTAGCTTGATGTTTCGCCTGAGTTGCACCCAGCTGTTCATTTGAAATCGTCCTCTCTATTGAACTTCGGACGTAGCTACGATTCGAGCTATTATGCGCAGTCGGTTATCTCTCGGAATACGGACAGCTTACTGAATTGGGGCACGGTTCGTGTTGTGTGCTCCGGTGCGTGGATGGATAATATGAGGATAGATTCAAATGATTTTACCTCGCCTTCGGAGTGACACCGCCTCTTCAGTCTACTTGTAACCACGGCTGGTGCAACCCAATCGAGACATCAGGCGATTTCGATTCTACGCGGCAAAGTCGACAAGGGCGGACGCTTGCTGTATATTATTTTTTAAAACTAGTGCATTTATCTTGTTTCATATGCGGGAGTGGTGGTGTCATGAAAGTTGTGTTAACGTGCTATAGTGAAAGACAATGATGTATATGCAGTGAAATGCTATTTTGCCGCGTAAAATCAACTTAATACCTCAGTATAACAACCACCATTATACTGGGGTGAGACTGACCTTGACTTAAGCTAGGCTTGACTAAGACGTAGAGGACTTTGATATTTCAGATAATAAGAAGTATGCATGGATCGCGAAGCCTGGCGATGTGTCCTCTCTGACTACCCCGTCAGGGATACAGCGTGAAGATAGTTAGTTAAAAAAGAAGATTGAAGAAATATGAATTAGTTTTGGCTCAAAGGTCTTAGTAACCACGAATTAAAAAAATTACAAAAAAAAATCAGGCCAAATCAAAGTAAATAAGCATGATCGCGTTAATTCCTTTATTTTATATTTATTTGTATCTTCCAAAGCGAAAGTTAGGTCATAAAGGAGAAGGGTGTTTGAGTTTTCTAGAGACAGTATTACCAGCTTGCCTCTATACTCCGGACCGTTTCTTTGCATTGTGATAATTCTTTTGGCTCGAAGGTTGGCGGATTTGTCACGCGCTCTAGGTACGGTCTGACACTTAGTACAACTACGAACGCGATTTGCCAATAATTTCCAGTACTTATAGTCTAGAACTCTAGAGGTTGCAATACCTGTTACCACTGGTGAGCACTTGCTCCACTTTGTTTGGTGACTTAGTATTGCAGTATACATTTCTATGGGAGTTTTGATTTATTTATATGATGTTTTTTTTATGAAATAATAGGTGTTTTCTCAGGGATTCTTTTGAAAACCATTAACATTTTTAGTTGATGGTAAGTTGGAAAAATTCCATGTCAAGAGTACATACCCTTATCTGTCGATCGTGTATGAAAACACTCATTAAAGTAGAAGAAACGAAAGTTGTATGCCGGGATCGTTGCAAATAGAAAGCCATAGTTTCTGCCTACACCGATGTGAGATAGACGTGATGTATGAATGTATGATATGTCCCTTAAGTTTTAGTTGACAACTTTGTTGGTATCTACCACAGCCTTACGACGAATTGAAGACAAATTCTATTATTTAATCATAATAATGTAACACTAATATATTCCCAATCGAATTTCCAGTCTAGTCCGACCATCGAAATACATATACAAGGGCGGTAAAAAGCGTCGAGAGGCGATGATGCAAGGCGGCGGCCATTCTGCCTCAGCTATCTCAACGATAGCGACTGACACGCAACACCAGGTAAAGACATACACGGCAGACAACGGAAACGCACACCGCCCGGCCGGACCTCACGCACACTATAACAAGGTGAGAGCCAGACGCTTTGCTATCATTGCTAAGCTAATGAGCATTTAGCCACAGTTCACTTTACTACATATTTTGGTAACTCAGCTCAAATCCTGACACTCACACAGACGCACACTTTTGTGAGTGTATCAAGTATGCCGCTTAAAAGTGTACATATGTGTGAGTAGTTGAAAGTATTTGAACTTCTAGTATAAGTGAACTGTGCTATTACATTACATGATCAATGAAAGGACCCGGGCAACGTTAATGCGTCCGGTGCTTAAATTTAAGGGACCCTTACTCTCATTTTTTTATTTCCATATTTATTATGACATAATTTAGGTAAGGGTCCTTTAATATCGTGTAATGTGATACACACTTAAGCTATGATATATCGGTGATGTGATCAATTTTATGATTGGTGATGATTATTTTAATTGTATATTTGTTACAAAACTTTATTGAAAAGATAAACTTCATAGAATATTGATTTGACAGTTTCAAAATTGCATAAATATTCCGTGTTGTAATAAAAATATTAACAAATTAATAAAATATTTGCAATCGACGTAAACTAAAAGAGTCTGGTGAACTTATAGATGTCGCTAGTTTCATTTAACGGGTTCTACTAATAACCACACTTCGACATCTCACCAAAACACACTGAATCCACCCTCAGCTAACTCTAGGTCATGTTTTGGTCTGTATAAGATAGGGTAAGATTAAAAAGGAACTATCAAAATTTCTTAGGTGGTGTACATTATTGTATAATCTATGGGTGATTAAGTGGGGCAGACACTTGTCTTTTAGCCACAAATGAGCGCCATTGAGGCAAGAGGTACATCCAATACTCTTTGACAAAATCCATTTGTAGACATTTTGTACGTGCAAAGACTTCCACTTTCTTTTTACCTGTATATTTTATGTAACATATATATATTAATGTATGTATTAAAGAACTGTAAGATAAATTATGCATCTGTATATACATACTTATATTAATTTCACCAAGACTATTTCATTTACAATTACACTTAAATAACTGTAGCATAACTCACGCTTCATTTAGACTGAAACAGCTTCTTTTCATCCAAATGCGACCGTAGCTCCATCTAGTTATCATGCTTGTAGAGCGAATTACATACCTTCAATTCACTGACTTAAAGTTTATTTTGGCACTTGCACAATTTCAATTAATCTCTTTACTGAATTGTGAATTGAAGACATGATATGTCTGGCTCTCTACTAATACTTTCATTCTGCAGTCAGGTAACGTTGAGGTGTGTCATGGACGGGTACAATACAGTAATAGATACTAATAAAAACACTGATTATGCACTACACAGAATATGCATGCGCTTTTTTTATATAAATTTAACCCAATAACAATTACTTTGTGATACATTAACACTGTATACATTCCTCTTCCACTAAATTACATTTCGAGTTAAAAACTTAGAACTTGTTATAAATTATTAGTATTCTGTGATATCACATATTTCTAATGGCATATTGTCTAATACACATTAACCACTTAGTAATTACTAGTCTGGTCTTAGATACTGTTGTATAAAAACTTTTTATTTTACGTCTTTTTCATTAATTTGACTTTGGAATGGTAAAAACTTTCTTCACTTTCACTATATTTTTTCATTATTATTAAATTACAATATGGAACGCAATGTTTAAGAAAATTGGATTACAGTGACTACAAAATAAATTAATTTGGTTCCATAAACGACAATTATAATATCACTGGAGCAAGCAAAACTATCATTAATCCATAGATTCGTAGCAAGACAGATTAAGGCCTGAATCAAAGACAAACCTGGCCATTTCGCATAATTTTTTTTTTTACTGAGACTAATAGATAAATTATATACGACTTCATAAAAACTATGCTATTTTTACTTAGATCTCTATAAAAATAATTACCAATTATGAAAATTCTCACTTCAATTGGCTGTACTAGTGAGATTGTTACTCTAATGGCTTAGTTGATTGAAGTAGTGGGCAAAAATTCTCACTAGTTCTCACAGTTGGACTGGACGACGGAATTAGTAGGGGTAGTACCTAGCTATTGCAGCCTTGCGTTGCAATAAATGACTTATTGATCAACTCGGTATGTTAAAACCGTGAACCAATTCTAGAATTGAAAATAAATCTAGAATACGAAATTTTTGTGAATCGGCTCAAAATTACCTATTCGATAAACTCGAACATTATGTTTGAATTCCAAACTAGACGCAGATCTAAAATTACTATAAATCCCACTATCAAAAAAATAATGTAATGCAACTCGAAATCATCGAGAACATCCTTCAACAATCATCGACAACAATCCATTTTAAATAAAATAAATAAATATCTAAGTATATTATAAATAAATAAATATCGTTGGGACAACTCACACAAAGGAATGTAAATATATGTTAACTATGTCACGAAACAAAAACATCTTTCCATGTTCTACATTTTGTCCAAGTGTACCCTGTGAAAGTCCATAACCGTATCTGGTGAATAACACGTAAATTGTAAAGTACGTGTGGGCGGCGCAGCTGTCTCCCGGGCGGGAAGAAGGCGAGGGCGAGTTGGACGGGCCGGGAGCTTCCCAGTCGGCGGACTGCGAGCCGACTCCGCCGCCCATGCAACGGAGAGGCTCAGCCGCCAATCTCTTCCCGCCGGAGCATCACCATCTGCCGCCGAGGCCACATCATTATCCAAGGCTTAGTCCACTGTCGAGAAATACCAGGTAATGTATATTCTTCTGCATCTAAACGTCTCTATTCATCCAAATGCTCTTGCCTGCTCTGCTCTTACGAATTGAATATTATCTTCCGCATAAAGAAGTTAAAGGAATAAAATAATTAAAATAATAGTATTAAGTATTTTCCAATTAATTTAATTAATTGTCTTTCAAGTAAAAATCGATTAAGCGCTCGTGGCCTCGCTAACTCAGTGTTCTGTAAACGATACATTTGCGAGCGCGTTTGCGGCTTCGGAAGGCACGTTAAGCCGGTGGTCACGGTTGTCAGTAAAATGGCAGTCGTAAAGCCTGGGTAAAGGCGGCTTAAAAAATTTCAACAGCAGGTCGCCACAGACTGCGCCTGTCCAATTTAATACGACAATGGACTCACCATCTGTAACGTGGAACAAAATTGCATATGGTGAAATGTGGGCGTATAGTATGCCTGCCTACCCTTTCGGGGATAATGGCGTGACAATATGTACTGACCCAGTTTTTATTGACCGTTAGTCAGCAGGTGTACTTTCACGTGAGATTGGTTTGAGTTTAAGATTAATCCCGTTTACCCGATTGATATTAAAATTCGTTTTGCTGAACTTGCACAAAAATAAAGGCGTTTTAAGATGGTGGTTAACGTCTACCGGATTCTACCGATACCTGATTATTTTTTTTAGGAAAAACTTCGTGGTTGGTTTTTCTTTATAATAGACATAATTTTGACAGCTGGGAAAGAAAACGCACGAGTATATAATAGCCACAGATTTAGAAGAGTAAGCAGATCAAACATATTTTTCGTTTATGGTGTAATACTTCATCCTTTTCACTTTTTTTATTTGTTGTATATCGCTATCTTTTTTTGTCATGTGTAGCAACATGTAACTAAAAACTAATTTTCTACATAATTTCAACAATTTCCGCCATTTTTGAATCAGGAATTTGTTAGTGTTTTGTGCCGAAGGTAAAATATTGTGTATATATATTTAAATAAAGGTTATAAAAGTATAAAAAACATGGTGAAGTGTTGTGTAAAATGTTGTGATCACCAGATCCTCCAAGTCATAAGAACTCACCAGGAATAACTTTTCACAGGTAATTGATGTTTTAGTTACGACTACGTGTTATTATTCTAAGATTTTTATTCAAAAATGGTGATTCTTCTAGACGAACACTTGAAAAGTTGTTAATATCTGGTTCATAGCATCTGTTCCATAAACCGTTTGGTCGCTATCGTCATCTATATCTAAGATTTTCGTTAATTTTGTACTGTTACGGCATGTCAAGTACGCAGGGACGAACTCAGTTCAGCAAATTGTTTGATATGTCAGTATCCAAAGTCAAGCTAAATGTAGTGCCCGATTCAATTAATTATGTTATTATTGTTTTAGGTTTCCTAAGGATACCATTAGACAAGATGTTTGGTTAATAAACATAAATTATGAAAGATATTAAAATTATATGATGTAATAGCTGAATGCAACCCTGGATTAAGCTACCTGTATATATGTGTGAAATACGCTACGCTATTTTTCGCAAATGTTTGATCTGCTTACTCTTCTATATCTGTGGTAATAGCCCACATCCCGAACGCTATACGTTCCTGCAATACGCCACTTTTTGAGCAACTGTGTCAAAAATATATTTTAAACGTAAAGTGATTTCTAAAAACTTAGTCCGGTATCATACCAAGAAAACGTTAGGTGTAGTACATAAAATTTTTTTCGAAATTCTATTTTGTAATTGCACTAAGTATACTTAATATAAAAAATAACTTAACTATCTTCACTCTGTATCGGGATGGATATCCCGAGATCAATAGACGGGATATATTATGAAATTAAAATAAATTATGTCTAGTGTAGACAGATGGTATTTATTTACAAAACGATCATAATACTCCATTACAGCCACGGAGGAACAACGACAGCAGGCTTCCGAGTGGTTATGGAGCCAGTTCGATACGAGACTGGCTCGAACGGGGGCGCTCGGCCTTCGCCCACTATGCAGCAGCGAATCAAAGCGCTCGGTGTACCCACACCTTTAGCCGTCAACAGTCCAGTCAGAAGGTATGTGTTATAGATAGGGCTTGAGGTAGACTAGCGGAGACTGAAAGCTCGTAAAGTGGTAAATAAGGAATTTACTTGTTATTTTTCTTCACTGGTTGTAGATTAGGAATCAATAAAAAGTTTTTAGTAGAAGTAGATGATGAAAATCGTATTATCCTTTTATATCATTACAAAACTATGCCGATTACCGATATAATTATTCAGTTCCATAAAAGCGCAAAAAACCTTCTGGCTTACAGCCAGAAAAGTTTCCACGATCATACGAAGTGAAAACACTTGATCCAATGCGACCTCTTCCACGTTGAAATCCGCATTGAGCCTCCCACCACACACCACAGAAGACATCTAGGACGTTGAAATAGGCTATCAATATGCAGTATACTTTTACATAATACTTGAAAAATCACATTAATCACCCTCTTGAGTTTGTCCCTATTTACTGAGTTCTTCCTCGTACTCCTACTATTTTCTCCTACTATTAGGAGCACGAGGACATACTTGGGGTCGACGCAGTATATTTTTTTCTTCCATTCATCCCTGTTATTCGTCATCTGATCATTTACTCCGTTTATATTATATCACTCCTGACACAATCCACCCATACTTTCTTTGGTCTACCTGTGGCTCTCCATCCTTCAACATTCATATTAACCGTTCTTTTAGTTACATGACTGAATGAATTAATGGGATGAATTCCTTCTCACCATATGCCTACACTTGAAAAAAAAAAACCACTTTGGAACGAAATATTTCTTCAAATCCTTCGATAACGCCATGACTTTCCTTTAGGTCAGGTGGCGTGGCGTCTTTGAACGAACCAAATATATATTTAAGGGGCAAGTCCTTAAATCCGCACAGAACACCACTTGGCGTTTGAAAAATGCTATGGAACTGGTGTCATTGAATTGTCAAAATTTATTATTTTCGGTTTCCTAAATGTTAGATCTATAACTACACCACGCGCGATTTGCCTAAAATCTTGATGAAATTTTATTGTACAATATCGTTTCGATAGTTTCAATCTGATATACGATATACAAAATGATTGTCTTTGAAAGCCATATTACCCATTACACACGTTATTCAATTACAATAAACACTAGACAAAATCTTTAGAATAATAATACATAATTAACATTAGGCTCAAAAAGCACACCCTTTGGCTCCACCCTTTTTAGGTACGCGGAGACAGCAGTCCGCCACCACGTAGCTAGCGATCGGTAAACAAAAACCAAATGAATAAGTTACATTGTCGGTTTTTTATACACACATACATACATATTATCACGCCTTTTTCCTATCGGGGTAGGCATAGACTATGGCTTTCCACTTGCTACGATCCTGACATACAACTTTCGCTTCTTCTACTTTCATGAGTGTTTTCATACACGCTCGCGAGGGTAGTCTTGACCTGGGCTTTTTTCAAAAGGTCTTCGATTCGATTGAATTTTTATCCGGTTTTTATAACATTCATAAACATTTTACAGGGTACGTATAATATACTGCGTGATGCGTTTGTCTGAATGGAAAATATGAATGTGGGTGTGCAATCACAAATTCCCACGCACGCAAAAGGAAGCCTTAAAAAAAATTAAAAAATGATCTACCAACACGCACTTGTTCAGAAGAATACCTTTTATTTTTTAGTTATGTTTTGGTGATTATTTTAGTAACTTGTATTTTCATCATGATAACTTCTACTAAAACACTTTCTGGTATCTTAACTGGTACCTTGAATTAAAAGTTGCTGAGTATCTCTCATAGCAACAAGAAAATTGTATTTAAATTATGTATTTGAAATTGACAAAATATTCTTTCAGTTTCCGCATATTCATAGGCAAATTCTCACTTAATGTGCTTACTTAATATATGTCACTAGATCAAAATTTTGAATAAAGGAATAATTGGCAGATTTTTGAGTGGAGCAAATGTTCCCATTATGAATAAATAGGTATTTATATTATTTCCCATTGTATCATGGCCTGTTCCCATCATTAACAGAAATGGTTTTGATCCTCTTCCACCTCAACCGGGAATGCATTGCTTATACCACAGTATTGGTGACAAATAACAGTATATTGAAAAAACGTCTGCTCTCTATGACGTTCGAGCTTCAACTAATTTGGTTCGACTGATATTCCATTAAACTAAAAGTTAAACTGTTGTTTGTAACCTGTATTGTGCTTATAATATACGTTTTTAATTTGATTCAGTGTTTATTTGCATGTAAAATGTTTTGCATTCACATATTAGCAGTTAATAAGTTTGAGAACACTAATATGTTGTGTTTATTTTCATTGGTGTATATTTAGCTGTGAAAGAAGTAAGGGTTGCTTACTAATATAGGTATTAATGGTGCGTCAAATAATGAGGGTAGTCAGAGAAAAGTAATATTTTTGCAAACTACCGTCGAGTAAGTTAAATGTTATAGTATTTTAAATACGTATAATAAGAAAATTCAAGGACAAACATGTTCAACAAAAAACGAAGAAGCCGCCATAAAAGAGATATGTACTATATATTTAACTAGCTGAGCCGCGCGCCTTCGCCCTTGACAGACCGCTGACCACCGTGGCACCCATTTGATCCCGTCACTAGTTTACTAATCCTACTAATATTATAAACGCGAAAGTTTGTAAGAATGGATGTTTGTTATTCTTTCACGCAAAATCATTTAATGGATTTTGATGAAACTTTACAAAAATATAGCTTACACATCAGAATAACACATAGGCCACTTTTTATCCCGGGTACAAGTTCCTGTGGAAAACAGGAACGGGAAAACACCACACGTGCGGAGCCGCGGGTGTCAACTAGTTTTACATAAAGGTATGAAAATTTGCCCGATTTGTGGATAGTTCCGCTCTCTTGGGTAGTACCACGATGATATAATATATCCTATAAGCCTTGGCTTGTCATTTTTAATAAACTAAGCACAGTGGAGTATCTATTAGATTCTGCCCTTTTTGCCATGCTGTAGCTGGGGCACAGCTAGTTATAAACGCGGGTATATTTATTTATTGGTTAGTAAATGAAAATAAATATAAATACTGATTCTCTGACTTCTCCGGCGTACCTATTTCAAGAAAATGTTAATTCCGTCTCTTGGTGCAATACTTTAACTGAGGGTATAATGTATAATTTGTATATATAAATAAAAATATGTTGCGACACACTAAGTCTGTTATATGCAGTGAGACCACAAATATGATATAATATTCAACAGATTTTATGTTTTGACGAAATCTAGATAGTCTAAAATAGTAAGGTAAATTTCGGAATGTCTGGATGTAAAACTTAAAAACCCACATGCAAACGGAATAGTAGTTAACGACCCATGAAATAAAATTCTTAACTTATATTTATCTTCAGTCGGATAAAATATGTGTGCAGATTAGTTATAATTTTTTTATATTACAGTATACATAATGAAACTTTTAAATAAACCTCAAAAATAAAAGTACGATTCTTAAAAATGACTACATTTGATTATCCTTTTACCGTAAAATGTCATTTAAGGCAGGGCACAAGGCAGGCAGTGGTGCTCGCTCCCTCTCGCTCACGCCTAATAGAAACGAAATTAATAATAAACACCGTGCCATACGTGACCTGTCAGTTGCCTACAATTCGTCTCTAGTCATTAGTGTAATCGTATGCAAAAAAGGGATGAGGCTCCTTGACATATTTGGTTGTATGAAATATATAGAGTAAGAAATCTCTTGTAGAGAGTGCACGAGTGACATTGATTCCTTGCCCTGTGAGGCAGGGTATGATTTATCTAATATATATTTTATATATTATATATAATTTATATAATATATATATTTTGACTGCCTCTGTGGCGCCGGTGGGAGTGCATCCGACTGCTACGCAAGAGGTCGTGGGTTCGATTCCCACCCAGGATAAAACTTTGTGTGATGAGCACGATGGTTTATTCTGTGTCTGGGTGTTATTTATCTATAATATGTATGTATTTAGAAATATAAGCATATTTATCAGTTATCTAGATCCCATAACACAAGCTAATATTAGCTTACTTTGGACTAGATAGCGCTGTGTGAAAAGTGTCCCACAATATTTTTTTTTTATTTATTGCCCTGTGGGGCAGGGTATACCGTATGCCATATTTATGGTCTCTCAGCGTATTGATACAGACTAAACATTGTGATTTACCGCTTACCACGGCAGGTGGACCTAACGCATAGAGCCAACGTGTCAACGGTAATTCTGTCGTTGTATGCTCATGTGTGTTTGTGTGTTTTATAATATCTTTTTAAAGAATTTGTGGATATTTTTATTTGGTCCTACTATGTCATCTATTATAACCTTTATCTTTTTAATTGAAAAGTTTAATATTCACACACTCTATATCAATGTTTGAAAACGGTTATGTAGGCAGTTTTTTTGAGCAATAATTTCCGGAGAACACATCAATCAATCAATGGATGGATCCATGCCAGTAAATTTGATCAATACTTTCGCCAGTATAATAAATTATTATTATTATTTCTCTTTATTTCAATATATTACATATAAATTATATTTTTAAATATACATATACAAAAAGTGCATTTAAAAATATAAAACATAGTATACCACCGGCATCGGGTACAGGGACCAAGCCACCGGTGGTTAGGGCTTCAGAGAGAGGAACCATTATTATTACTTTCGCCAGTATTAATTGTAATTTCATCTAAAAACCACTCGTAACCCAGCTTACTCAGTGTGCTGTAAACGATCACGGCGTTGGGCTGGTCTTCTGATGGGTACCTGCTTAGTGGCATTTTCATTTGCGAGAGTTTCCATGTTTCGGAGGGCACGTTGTCTAATATGACAGTCGTTAAACTAAGTTAACCTGTGCCACCAGGGCGAATACTGCTAGGGCGTGCCCCCGAGGCGACGCGCATCAGTTCGTCCCCGCTGGTGCGAAAAGTGTGAGCCAGAGCGGCATAGGGGACCGCCACCCTACACGCGCGGTCCGACACGGCGGGAAGTGGAGGATGGAGTGCAGGGTAGCTGCGTGGAATGTTAGGGGAGGAATGGCAGATAAGATGAATGAGTTGATGGATGTTATGAATAAGAGAAAGTTAGATGTAGTGTGCTTGACAGAGACCAAGCGCAAGGGCAGCGAAGTCGTGGAGCTCCCGGGTGGGGTGCTCGCGCTATGGTCTGGAGTACCAGAGAGTGAGCATGGCAGTCGGGGAGTTGGAATTCTGTTGTCCTCGCGATTGGCCTCCGGTATGTATGAGTACAAACTGGTAGATCCTAGAATCCTCTGGATCCGTCTAAAACTTGGTTTGACGAAGATTTTCCTGGTAGCTGCTTACGCGCCAGTATCTTCGTCGAACGCGAGTGAGCTAGAGGACTTCTGGGAGAATATGAGAGAAGCTCTAAATGTGATAGAAGGAAATGAAAAACTTATAGTATGTGGAGACTTGAATGGATGGGTGGGTACCTACCGCTCGCGATGGTTTTGAGTCGGTACTACGGAAGTATGGGGAAACTAAATGTGGCGAAGACCGAGTACTTGGCACTAAACTCGACAGATCCCACATCCGTCCGCATAGGCGGTGATTTGGTCGAGCGCACGGACCAGGTTAAATACCTGGGATCTGTTTTTCACACGTCCAGTGACATCGATTGCGATGTCAAGTCACGCATTGCTGCCGCGTGGGCCAAATGGCGGGAGATGACCGGTGTCATTTGTGACCCTAAAATGCCGATCCGGTTGAAGGGACAGGTCTACAAAACCATTATTAGACCTGTCCTTTTACATGGCAGTGAGACGTGGCCGATATTGGAGCGACACAAGCAGGAGCTGCGTGTCACGGAAATGAAGATGCTGCGGTGGATGTGTGGGGTCACGCGGATGGACCGCGTGAGAAACTCTCGCATCCGCGGCAGCCTTCACGTCCGTGACATTGCAGACAAGTTGCAAGAGTGTCGCCTTCGTTGGTATGGTCACGTCCTGCGGCAACCGCCGGGCTACGTAGGTAACAAATGTCTGGCCATGTCAGCCCCGCCGGGTCCCGGTAAGAGGGGAAGACCCAAGAAGTGCTGGCTTGACGTCGTAAGGGATGACATGCGTGCCAATGGTCTCACTACAGGGGATGCCGAAGACCGTGCGAAGTGGAGGAGAAAATGTAGGAAAGCGGACCCCGGGCGTCGCGAGGATGATGATGATGATGATGACTCGGGAAGTATGGGGATAAAAGGGTGAACGACGCTGGCAAGCTTATATTAGCATTTTGTAAGGAAAAGGATTTGTTTGTGGCGAACACAATGTTCAACCACAAACAAATTCATATGTATACGAGGAGATGTAAGTCAAAGAGAAGCATGATAGATCTATTCCTAATGGATAGTCGGCTCCGTAAACAGGTGATGGACACAAGGGTTTATCGAGGCGCTGAACTGGGATCAGACCACTACCTAGTAATAACTAGGATAAGGGGTCTGTTCGCGGGTTGGCGTCATCGCACCGAGTGTCCTGTACATGAGCCGTCTCATAGCATCAAAAGCTGGAAGCTGCAGGATGCATCCATAAATATAAAGGGGGATAAATATAAAGAAAGGGTAGCCGAAAAGCTTGGCGACGTCAATGTTAGTAGTGAGAATGTGGAAAGTGTATGGCAGAACCTTAGGGATAGTATGGTAAATGCCGCTGTAGAAGTGTGTGGAGAAACGAGAAGAGGCAGTAGTAATAAGCGTGACGCATGGTGGAATGAGGAAGTGAAAGAAGAAGTTCGAATGAAGAAGAAAGCATGGTTAGACTACTTAGCCTCGCGGAATGATTTTAATATGAAAGAGAGATACAAGCTGCAAGAAGTTAACACGAAGGCACTGATAGAAGAAGCTCGTGAAAGGTGCAGAATGAAAGCGGATTAAAGGTTGTCGTCCAATTTCCGGGATAAAGCCAGGCTCTTCTGGAAAGAGGTAGGCAAGACCCGGAGTTGTTCGGCAATCTGCAGTATGAATAAAGTGCTTAGTGTTAACAATGACGTCCTAACAGACCAAACTGACGTCCTGCAGAGAGGGAGTGAATATTATGGAAAGATGTATGCAAGAAAAGACAGATGCCACATCGGGAAGTGGAGCTCACTTCGATGCTCCGGATCCCGATGTCATTGAAGTCATTAGTATGAAAGAAATTGAACAAGCGATAAGAAGTATGAAATGTGGTAAGGCTGAGGGAAAAGACAGAGTTACTGCTGAGATGATGATGAGTTACGGTGGGTCGCGCGTCTGGGACACTCTATGTCTGTTATGCAACTTGTGCTGGCGGACGGGTGAGGTCCCAGATGACTGGCGAATAGCAGTTGTAGTACCTATCTACGGTTAAAGGGAAAGGCTCGCGCCTAAACTGCTCCAGCTACAGGGCGATCAGCTTGGTCAGCTTAGCTAGTAAGGTGTATGCAAAGATTATAACGGCAAGAATGCAAGAAAAGTCTGAAAGGTATTTATGGGAGGCTCAATGCGGATTCCGACGTAGAAGAGGTTGCATGGATCAAGTGTTTTCTCTCCGCATGATCGCGGAGAAGTTTCTGGCTATTAGCCAGAGGATTTTCTGCGCTTTTGTGGATCTGGAGAAAGCATTTGATAACGTTGTGAGGGAAACTCTGTGGGATTTGCTGCCCGGATATGGTGTGGACGGCTCGCTGCTGCGGGCAATACAGTCGCTTTATAAGGACTGTAATGCTTGCGTGCGAGTAGGGGGGGATGTGTCACCTCTTTTTGATGTCTGTACAGGCGTCAAACAGGGTTGTGTCATGTCCGCCTGGCTGTTCATAGTGTATCTGGACAGTTGCCTGCAGAAGTTGAAAGATTGTGATATGGGTGTGAATTTGGGTGACTTTTCAGTAAACTGTCTGCTGTACGCTGATGATGCGGTGCTCCTGGCCTCATCAGAAGCCGACCTTCAGGCATTAGTCACTAATTGAGTCAAATATGAAAGAGGAGTGTGAAAGTAAGGGTCTTCGCTTGAATGCAAGTAAGACTAAGGTTCTAGTATTTGAAAGAGATGACGTAAGAACTAAATGCGAGATTAGGGTGAACCAGGAACGTCTAGAGAAAGTGAATGAAATTGTGTACTTAGGGAGTATGTTTAGCGCGGATGGAAGATGTGATTCGGATGTAGAACGGCGAGTAGCTGCCGGAAACAGAGTTAACGGTGCTTTGTCCCAATTAGTAAAGCGACAAAGCATCGTAAAAGAAGCACGACGGGCGATTCATAACGCAGTGCTAGTGCCAACTTTGCTTTACGGTAGCGAAACCTGGGTATGTCAGCAGATGCTTGAAAGTAAATTGAATGCTGTAGAGATGCGATCATTTCGAAAATTGTGCGGCGTTACCTTGGCCGACCGAATACGTAACGAAGTGATACGCAATATGGCAGGTTTGAATGGAAGTGTCAGCGTTAAGCTGAAAAGGGGCGTGCTCCGTTGGTTTGGACACGTCCAACGAATGTGTGAGGAACGATTGACGAAGAATATATATTGTGCGAAAGCAGAGGGTAGAAGAGGTCAGGGTAGGCCGAGACTTACATATGAAGACCACGTGAGCAGATTGCTCAAAAACGGAAAGGTCAAAAGTACTCGGATACCCAGACGTGCGTGTATGAAACGATTGATGAATCTCGAAGAAGCGAAAGAAGTATGCATGGATCGCGAAGCCTGGCGATCTGTCCTCTCTGACTACCCCGTCAGGGATACAGCGTGAAGATAGTTAAGTTAAGTTAAAATCCATAAGGACGGCTTGAAAAATGTCAATAGCAGGTCGCCACAACCTGCGGCTGTCCATTTCTACACGGTAATGGGCTACGTAGGACATAAAAGCTTAAGGTGAAATGTGGGTTAACCTTTTCGAGGATAAAGGCTAGGCTAGCTGATAACTAAATATAGTAATGGTCATTGTACTGTTGCTCTATATTGTTCCATATTGCAGTAAATTACTTGATGAGGTCGTAATGTCTTAATTGACTAAATTGTCTGAAGTGGAGCAAATTTAGTTGCTCTTTATGTTAGGTGTCATATCTAGCAGCAATCTAGGTATAGCTGCCATTCCTGCTTATATTGTTCTTATAATTTAAGGGTGTTAAACTAAATTTTATTCGGGCAATTGTACAAAAGGCAATATTTCTTTAAGGATTTTTGCACTAAAATCGACTAACGGAATAACACGCACTATTTCGTTTTTAAACCTACTCTGCTTACCATCATAGTAATATAAATGTTGCGTTCAATTTCTTTTAATATATGGCATTCAATCAAGGGCCGCTTTCATAGCCAGCAGGGCTCCGATACCAGCCCTCAGGTTAAAGGCCCAAAACCCGGCCAGGTGCTGAACCCCAAGCATACCCAAGCATTATTTAGGGGCTTTCCGTGGCTGCATGTAGTTTCTTCTTTTAGATTATGTACAGATTGTAAATAATTCCATATGTGACTGTTTATATATTTGAATTTAATCCATTTTAAAAATATCCACAGATTCAAAATTCGTAAATAAATATTGAAATGGCTCTGCACGGTTTTTGCTAAACGTATTAAAATTTTATTGTGCGAGTAATTGTAAGTACGGGATACGTCCAAAAAGACCTAGTTTTAGATCTTAGTTGTACATAACAGGCTTATATAAGCAAAGTGAAAGTAATTAAGCAGGTATTGGCGATATTTGCGTTGTATATAAAGCACAAGTTTGTTTGTTTTTCAGTTATGTATATTTTTTGCATATATTTCGAATTGTTTTGTGAATTTTAACCATCGGTTACACTGTCTTTGTTTTGGTTTCTAAAAGTTTTATTATAAATATAAGCTAAATGACTTAATGTACGAAATCTATCTTTCGTTACATATTATCTTCTATGAGTTATGAGTTGTGTGTATTTGAACCGAACACTTACACTTAGAGAAAAATCGAAACAGAATTATTAGAACCTTTCCAGAGTTATTAGAATATTTCCAATTCGAGTTACAGGTATTCAGCAACTGTGACATTGCAACAGAAAGATCCATACACAAGCTTGTCCTTCCTCCTAAGAAACCTAAAGTTCCTTTATGTGTCTATCATTAGATGTCCCTAAAAGTGTGAGACATTGTAACCCGGTTAATAAGCGAGTTCTGTCCACAATCGTGTTTATATCTTCTAACGGGGCGATTCAAAATACCATTCGAATCATATCGATTCGGTTCGATATCATTTGACTGTTATTTCGATATATTATCTGTCAAAATCTCGGCGTTTGATATTTTTGACAGCTAATTTCATACATTACCTATCGAGAAGTCGTTTGTTTAGATATCGAATTCACCGGAAATAATGTTGAATAATATGACATTTACTAAATAATTTACATTTAATTGATCAAGACAGAATTTGCTTAAACTAAACGAAGTAAAAACTTTTTATTTTTATTTTGCAAGCTGTTGTGGCAAAACGGAGCGCAGGCGAAAAACGACACACTATACAATGGCTGATAACGGCTACCAACGCCTGTCTATGGTCGACTTATGATCATAGAGTGTTGTGCTTTATGGTAAACGAATCATTCGACCTCATTCCTTTTTCAATATTCAATTTTACATCGTTCTCTCATCAGGCTAATTCTTTACTATTTTTTTTTAACTTACATAATGTTTTATCTTATTGTTGTACAGTAGTACTTATGTCTTAAAAAGTATTATTTTTCAGATGCTATATATGTTTTGAACTCCTGAGCCATTGTATGTTGTGTCGTCGCTTGACAGTTGTAGAGTAGTTTGGTCCTGATGAAATATGTCTTATTTAACAATTTATTAGTAGTTTATGGTTTACATACAATTAAGATTTTTATTAGTTGAAAAGTTGAATTCTTGAGTACTGTATCAAATTAATTCATTTATTTTATAAAATTTATACTTACCTACATAATTATCTTATTATTCGCTTTCCGCATTTTGACTGTTTTTATATTTCACCAGGATGAGCATGTAGTAGTTTGCATCAGTTGTTTGATAGTGTATAATATACAGTAAAATAGTGTAAAGTTGTGGCATGTGGCGTTGGCATGCTCCCAGCAACCGTAGCCGAAGAGGTCGCCGCCTAATCGACCTAAAGTTCTACGCGCTCAGAACCCGGTCACTGTCTTACGATGGCAATTTTTTGTTACAAACACGCTAATGGCCTTTAAGTAGATTAGCATTGTATATAATTTATGTTGTGACATTTTGAAGTTAGACGAGATGTCAATGGTCCATACAGTTACTGTAAATATCCGACCAAGGTTTATAAGAAATCGGAGATTGCGGTAGCACCGCATCGGGTCCAGGTCTGAGCGCGTCCGGTCCAAGGGCGGCGGCGCCTGTCGCGCGATCGCACGTGCAAACGCTTCGCCCCGCAGCTCCCTTCTCCTTCTGTCCGTAGGCCGTACGATAACGATAGCGAGGGCTCGGACGAGCTCGCGCGATTAAACCCCTGACGTGAGCGCCGCGCCTGACAGGTCGAACCCGGGGACACCGACGCAGCCGCGCCGGCCTGACTTCATAGGCGTGGGCGGGCGCAGCTCGCCGCAGCGCCGGTTCTTGTCCGAGGGCGAGCTGCTGCGGCCCGAGCCGGCGCCTCACCGCCCCACGGCCGACGACATCCGCGAGCTGGCCGCCTCTCCGCAACGTGGCAACTACCTGTGGGCGGAGCGGCCGCCCCCGCCGCCCACGCACGCGCACCACCCCGCCCCCCCGCGCGGGGGCGTGCCCGTGTTCCCGCCGGGGGTGGTGGGCAGCGCGTCCCCGCTAGCGCGGCGGCGTGGTGGCAGCGGTGCACCAGCGCGACCGCTGTCGTTCGTTCGCGCCCTCGAAGTCCAGGACGCGTTAGAAACGCGCGCGCCACCGCCCGACCCTCCCGATCGTGCCTCGCTCTACGACTGCAACTATGAGATATCCGTCTGAGCGCGCCCCGCCCCGACCTTGTACATTTGTGAGTGACCACTATCGTTGACCTTGTATTTAATTGTGAGAGAGTGTACATAGTCCCCCAGTGTTGTGATTCCGATATGACATAATAATTATATTGAAGTATATGAGAGAGCGGAGTGTTTCGATCGCCGTGTAAAGAGTATATTTATCGAGGAGCTGTTGTATGTTTTTTTTCCTTTAGGTTTAGTCGACGAATTGGGTGATCGGAGGTTATGGAATTGACTGATTCTTTAATCTGCCTCAATTTTTTTTTAGTTTGAATCTTCCTGCAAGTGCAGTGAGAGTTTGATTGACGTGCCGTGCTATTTTTACTTTGCGGGTTGTTTATTTCCTTTTAAATAAATTGTATTTATGACACAGTTTCACTTGTAACCGAAATGTGTTTAATTTAATTGCGATACCACATGTTTTGTGAAAATATGATTAATAATAAAAAAATATTACACCTGTACAGTGAAAACTGCGCGTCGCATGGGAAAATGTGCCAAATATTCTGTAGTCACAGGTAGCTTAGAGCACGCATCTACAAGTGCTGATTTAAAATCATTTTTGATATCGTTTAAAAGTGTAATTAACCCTTATTTGTTATAATTCATCCATGTAATTGATCTACAATATTTATTACTCTTATCTACATTGTTCACACCTGTTTTTCATAGCGAAAGCCAACAAGCGATACCTTATTAAAACTTTGACAGATGACAAAATATTTGTTAAAATAATGCAAGCTGCAAGTGGCGCCATCTGTAATCTAATTTGCTACTTTGAATTTAATGCAACATGCTAAAATATTCTTAGCTTAAATACTAATTTGAATGTTTTTTCTGTCTAACGTGTCTTTTAATTTTATTGAAATTAAGTGACAAACATTAATATTTTGTGATTAGTAACCAAGTATAATGTGACAGTGGTAAGTTGTGACAGTGACACATGGTTGAACTGACACTAGATTGTGATTTAAATAGGAGCCTTTCCAAAGTGTATAAAACATAATAATAAATAAAACACGAAAAAGCGACATAATATGGCGGTTTATATTACAAAGTACGGGATTCCTCTGCTTGCTATCTATGACCATAATTGGTTTAATGCATACCAAATGTTTTGTGTATATTTTTAATTTTTGTCCATTTATTATTATTAATGTTTATGTATTAACTACAAAAAAATATCACGCCTTCTATCATGCCACCCCTTCGGGGATAAGGCGTGATAGATAAATAAATAAATAAACAATAAAATAATTTATTAGAATTCAATAAGGTCAAATACTTCTTCTGCATTGTCTTAATTAAAGTTACACCTGTTTGTTTTTCGACCTTGTGACATTTGAAATGTGACTTACTATTGTAGGTAAACACGCCTCAAAAAAAGTAGAATTAATTTAAAGACTATATTATATTGATTTGAAGAAATTTTGAAGTGATTAGATGACATCCTAAATTGTAGACTAGGGACTAATAAAGTTGAAAACAAACGCAACATATTTTCTTCAGAATTAAGACATATGATTATTAAATTATTATGAAAAATGCCAATACGTAGCTGGTATTGGTACAGTCATAAACTCAAGTATGTATTAATTTTTCGAGAGATTCAACGATAATTTAAACACAAATTGGTTTGAACGAGAATTTTTAAATTTTCTTTTTTAAATTAGTTTTTTTTAGAATTTAGGGCCATATTCCAGAATGATTCTGAAAATTACAAAAAGAAAATATGAGCGTAGATTTATAAGTTGAAAACTGATCTCAAGCGTTTCAGGAGCATTGAATATCATTTTGTAGTACGGCCATTATTGTGAAGTGACATCAAACGTTTGACATTCGAATGACATTTAAATTAGCGCTAGTTGCAACCGTACGAAGTTAATCTTTAACTTTGATTTTGGTCATATGTCACAAGAGGCTTTTTCTAATACACTTTGTAATCAATATTAAAAAACTTTGTACTATGTTGACACCACGGAGGACAGAAAGAACGGAGATGTTGCAAGCAAATTTCTCTTTAGTAAAACGCGTGCCGATCTGCGGGTGGGAAATGGGGCCGCGGGGGGATAAGGGGCGGCTAACCCCGTCTTTAACTCGTCCCTAATAGTAAATCCAGCTAGCGACATAATCGTGCAACACATATCGAACTGAAGATCCAATGAACATTTTAGTTTGTCTACTCGCAACAATAGCGCTACCTACTTTTCTATAACATTCTGTATTCTGAGTCTGTTTATGATATTAACCCAAGCATTTCTAGTTTTTAAATATTATATTTTGTCACTTAGCAACAAAATAAATTTTAATTATTATGTACTTCTATGAAACTCCAAATAATGCTCCCGCTAGAATAATGTACAATGTGTTATCAATAAAATTGTTGGTTTATGCGGCGGTAGGTGGTGTTATTCTTATTTAAAATTTCGTCATATCATGTAAATACGCTGCAGACTTACAAAATAATTGTCGTTTTGGGCAGAAATATGAACTAGCATTACAATGTGGCGTATTTACAAAAGTATACATTGAGTATTAATTTTTCTATTTTTTCTTCAATAGGTGCATCTCAAAAGTTACTTGCATCTATTGTCTTATAGATGGCTCTAATTTACAATTTTGAAGAAGATCCGAGAAAAATATTTTATAAATTGTTTTTTATTTCAAGTAAAAATACTTTCAAATGAAATGTTATACCATCACTATGTTTAAAATAAGTTTCTGAATTGTTTTGCATCCAAGAATAGCACACTTCATGGTGAAAACCGTCAAAACCTATATAATTTAGAGAAAATAAATTTCGGACTCAACCGAGCACAGCAACGATTTACATGAAACTGTGGCGTTGGCTCCGCCCACTCTGTGACGTAACAACTCCCTTAGTTGGCACACAACTTAGTTGCCCTTGCGGCATCTCCGCTTATATTCTCTACTCCTTGGTTGACCCCGATCACTAACATCCATTATACAAGTACGATGGTCTGAATATTATTTTAATGTGCTTAATCAATGCGCCATTGTATCTTAAGTACTAAAGTTGACATTTGTACGAAACCAAGAAGTATTTTTACTTATTTCACAAATTCATCCTTTGGTATCCATTTCTGACCTATATGATCCAAAGTACAAGTATCAATATAAAAATATCCAAATAGACAATAAAGCTAATTATTAAAAACATATTAACGTGGTATCCATTAGTACCATAAACGCTCACTATAGTCATCAGCGCCAATATGGCGAATATCAAATTGCTTCACTTATCATCGATTTTGAACCAATGTACCTGTGAAATGAAGGTCAGTGACTACACTTTAACTAAGTAGTCTAATATTAACAACTAACCTGTGACATTTGATTGCCATTGTTTTTTTTTATCGCTTTTGTGGATTAGGCTAAATTCACAACTATAATAGTTATACTGCAGTCGAATTATGCGAAATAAGCTAACTTCAAAATACCTCTTAATATGTCATGAGAACTGCCTAAGAACGTATCAAAGTAATTATTTATCATAAAAAAATATACTTATTAACGAGATATTTTAGCTAACATATTGATCGTATATCAACTAGCAGCCCAACGAATGCTTCCATTGACATGAGCAATACATAGTTATTTTTTAAATTTCTCTTTGCATGATACAAATAAATATAAAATACAAATAATAACACGATCATATGCGATACCTTGAATTCGTTTGACGTTTCGACAGGGTAGAAATTTAAATGAAACTGTTATTTATTCCGTTAAAACATAATAAAATTTTCTTGGAATCATATTTTTTTTGCCCTATCGTGTAACTACTGAGATACACTTAAAAAATCTCAATAGGAATCAATTGTTATACAACTGATTCTTATTGATGTGCTTACGGTGAAATATGGGCGTATAGTATGCCTCTGCCTACCCCTGCGGGGATATATGTATGACATGTATGTATGTTAAAACATAACTACCAGTCTGGCTCTATAAGCAGTCTGCTTGTAAGCACTAGTGGTGCAACCCAGTCGAATCTCCCGAACCTATTCATGCTAATTCAAAGTAAATAAGCGTGATCGCGTATTTTATTTACGTTTTGTGTCTGTGTTTAATAATTTATACAAATAAATATTAAACACAGGTACTAAGCCTGTATTTAATATTTATTTGTATGATTAGTACATTCCACAAAAATGACATAAACCGGACTGGACACTTCTAAAATTGCATAACATCTAAAATTCCTATTTCAAATTTAATGTGTAGTTTCTAAACGAAGGCAGCATAAAAAAGAGTCATAACAACGACTAGGGTAAAAAACTATAATATCTGCCAGATTCATCTTTATCATCGATTCATAGGCAAATATGATCACTGTCCTTTCACCATTTTGTTTTCACTGCGATCCCAAAATGTCCGAATTCATATTTGACCCTTTATAAACTGTACTTATATTTATAATAATTGTAAAAAAGGAATTTTACTTATGAAACACGACGTACTGAACACGCGGAATAGATGTGAGTCAGTTGAGATTCAAAATAAATATGTACATAATTAAATATATATATTTATAAATATCAGAAATATAATAAAATGTGTCACGGATACGGTAACGCGTTTTTTTTTTGATAGTCAATTAATGCTGTCTGTTAACCATGGCGTTATAACGTGATACGTTTTAAATGTATAGAAAAAAAAGAATATCCGTCATTATTTATTAAGTATGTAAATATTTACGGGGGTGTGTGTAAACAGAAATATGTAAGGACAATTTTGTATAGATTTTGTGTAATAGTATTTGTTGTGAATGTTACAATTGCGTATAAAAACACGATGTTTTGTTTTCGGTGCCAGTAAATACAATATTTTTACATTCAAACATATCAGCAGCGTATTTTATTCAGCAAAGGTTTTGTTGGTCGGCCTATCTGATGTGTTTTTTTCTTATGATATTATAATAAAAAGGTGTAGATAGGTAAAGTTGCAGATTCGACATATATACGGTCAAGTTATCGATAAGACGTCAATACTAAATCATGATTTTTTAATAGTATGTATAAATAAATAATAACGAGTGAAAACTAAATAATTACTAGCTTAGGTTCTTCAAGCGGGCACATCATTGGACCACTATCAATATAGTCTTGTAGACAGAGATCGGTGATTCTCGATTCGCTAGATGTCGCTATGGCTTTCAAACAGGCAGGTTATTTTTTCGTGTGTAAATCCTCATGGATGTTATGCCGACTAAAACCACACGTATCCCTTCTATCTGGCTCCCGAAAAACTTTGTCCGCTACCGCGGCTTTGTTCAGGGGGTGTTCAGGTGATATCCTGTCTTTTTGGTTTTCAAACAGGCGGGTGGCGTCTTATTGTCAGCTAAATATAAAAATAAGAATTTGAATGAAGAACGAATTTAAATTCGTTCTTGAGACTTTACTAACACGTAGAGTACTGGGACATTTTAGATATTAAGAAAGAAGATTGAAGGAATATGAATTAAGATATGGCTTAAAGGTCTTAGTAACCAGGCCATAAAAGAATTAAAAAAGAAAAAGAAGTCGTTCTTTAGTTAAATCCTTTTTGTGCCATGTACGGAGAAAAGGCGCCTTTTTCGAATGGACTTTAACCTATCTACACCATTTTACTTATAGTTTATTTTATTACTTGTGTTCAATCATTCATTAACCTCTTCATCTTTGCACATTCCGTTGATTTCATAATTAATTTAACGTTGTTATTGCGAAGCGTATTATATTAATTTTGATTATGAGTACTTAATTTCAATATTAGTTTTATATAAATTATAAGGTGTTGAAACCACAATGCACACGATAGTATTATAGGCCATAATTTGTCCATATAATATCTCTAAAATATTTTTAGGGTTACATAACTCGTTATATTATTTTCTAGTAAAATTGCATGATATTAAGACAAGAAAGCATGTTATTATATATTTCCATGACAATGTTTGTATAATTAAACCTACATTTATATATTATACAACTATTAAGAAAATCTATTACGGATTTAGGTATCAATTAATTACACCTAGATTCTTGATATGTGTGTCTTCGTTTTTTATACATAGTGAATAAAAATCAAAATACACTAATAATATTCGTATTAAAAAATATTTTAAATGTGTTTAAAAATTAAATTATTCTGTACGAATCCAGAATGGTACAGAGTGCAAAATAATTAAGTATGGCGGCATCTTTCTATACATTTTTTATATCTTAATCATTTAAGTTGAAGAAATATCATAATAGGTTCAAAATATTAATAAAAAAGTTAGACATCTTTTTGAGCTTTGTACAAATATTAAACAGAAGAACTTATGAAAAATGCATAAATTACAGCTCTCCTTAAATATTATCTATGATTCTCAACATAATTCTCATTTTAATCCGTCGCTTAAGCGTCATTCCGACGTAGTTCATCAATATTATAATGGTTTAAATTCTATGGCAATTCACATATTTTACACCGACGTGGCTTAATAAACAGGTCATAAAATTATAATGTTCCATATAAAATCAGGCGTGCAAATGGTGTGGTGAAAGATGTTGAGAGTTATTAGGGCAATAGGCATTCTAAATAAAGTCAAAAGAAATTGAATGTCCCCCCTCCTACCCCCAATTTCTGTCATCACGTAAAACAATCTCAACACTTTTTTTTATGTATGTAGTACATTAATTTTTAATAGTACACTTATACAAAGGCAATATAAGTAAAAACAAGAATGCAGAACCATAACATCTCTCTATTCTTTTCTTAGCTATTTAAATAACCCAGCCCTACTGGAAGATGATAGAAAAAAAGGCCTATGTGCAATGTTTTTTTTTTGTTATTATTACTCAGACCAATAAATAAAATAGAATGTCTTGAGTAATATATTCTGAGGCTACCACAACGGTCACACAGAAGTCCGTTTTGCTCACTTTTCCTATAATTAATCAAGTTAATAAATCTGATACACAGTTTGGGAAAAAGTCTTCAAACTAATATTTTTCCATGCTGGCTACATTTTAAAAACGTCACTTCACAAAAAAAAAAACTCTATAGAGTTGCCATATGAAAAGCACATATAGCCCTGCAATAGTTTTTATTTATTACCTTAAAATTAGATGGGGTAAATAGTTTTGCGAATATTGTTTAATATTAAACATGCTTCCACAGCTTAATATCATGCAATCAAAGTGTACAAATGTATAAAATATAATTTCCTTGGTATCTCCTTCCATCCGAAATTTATTGAGGATTAAATAAGAGGTCTGAGAATCGGATGCGCTGCAACAATACCTAAGACTAATGTGTAATTATAATAGTACCTCCTTAAACGTTATTACCCATATGTATGTGACAGTGTTTTATTTTTGTATTTTGATAAAATTTGTGTAAATAATTTTCTTATTTTATTGATATTAAACTCAATTAATCAGTTTATTCTTTTTATTGTGAGTTTGTGCACGCTACGTATGACTATACGTAGTACCAACATAATGGAGGTGACCAACTTGTTCAGAATAATCCTAGCAAATACAAAATCAAACCGTATCTCATTTGGATGACAGTTGCTCTTTGTTTATTTTGAAACATTCTCATTATGTTTTAATTTTTATACTTGTACAAGATATTTTTATCAGGATAATTATAATATAAAAATAGTTTTATGTAATCATTTATTTTTAATAGGATACTTGGCAATGGGCTCACCAACTGTTATGTGGGACGAAAATGCTTACGGTAAAATGTGTGCCACACCTTCGGCGATAAAGGCGTGAATGATAAGGATAATTTTAAACAGTATGGTCGCCTTCATATTATTGAAGTTGCTGACTGTACATTTTTTTTGCATTACATTAGCGTTTGAGCTCGTGTTCCCTTTTGAATGACCCATGTCTCGTAAGAAATACGCACTGCACATTGTACATATCTGTGCGTATTGTTTCGTAAATCATGAAAATCCTCGCCTCGGTGGCGCAGTGGTAGGTATGCGACTGCCGCGCTGTGGTCTCTGGTTGAATTCCCGGGTCGGAACATATATTTGTGTGATCCACAAATGTTGGTTTCGGATATTGAGTGTTTCATACATACCTACTTATTTAAAAATATATAAGTAGGTATGCATATCAGTTATCTAGATACCATAGTACAAGCTTAAAGCTTAGTTTGGGCTAGATGGCGCTCTGTAAAATTTCCCACAATATTTATTTACTTATACTATGTATATATACTCGTCATAAAAGATTGAGTTGAGCTTGTTAAAAAGGGACACGCTACCCCGAGAGCCCGCTCGTGCGGGCCGAAATTTTCACTATAGTGCACAGTCTAGTTATTATGTATGATACTGCGTTTACACTCGCGGCTCGTCTCGCCACGTCTCGCATCGCAGCTCGTCTCGTAGCTCGCGCGAGAGTGTAAACGTAGTTTTTTTTGAAATTATGACCTGGTTACTAAGACCTTTTAGCCAAATCTAAATTCATATTTCTTCAATCTTCTTTCTTATTATCTATAATGTCCCCTTCACACAACACTACCATCAGGGTTTCTGATATTAAGGAGTTGGGATGTTGTTTGTTGACCTCTGACTGTTTTTATGAACTTCCAAAAGAATTTCATATTCTGTTGAAAGTCATCAGATAACCTTTTATCAAATTCATTTCTGTCACGTTCTTTTCATTAACTCTTTTACAATACGTTTGTACTTGTTATACTCATCCTTTACCATTTTTACGTCGTCATCCGTTGCCTTCTGCATCCTTTGATTGACTTTGGTAGTCAACCAGTCCATTCATGATTTTTGCTTATCAGACTACGCCTTTTGGACTTCTGCACACATTCTCCCTTACAACCTTGGCTTCTCTTGCTTACCCCACACACTTCAATAGCAACTTCGACGAGTCCTTCCTTCAATGACATTCATACTTCTTTGATCTCACATCCGTCATCAGAATTTTTAAATTTCTTGCTCAGTTTACACATAAATATCTCTTTTAATGCCTATCTCTTGCAAATTCTCGACTTTTATGCGTTCTAATACACTAACAGGTTCATACACACGATGCCGCCACCGGTAAAACAGACCTCTTACTCGACTAACAACCAAGTGGTCCGTGTCAATCCCGGCACCGCGGTATGCCCGTGTGTCGAACACTTTCTTTCTCATCCTTGCATCTACAATCACAAAATCAATCATGCTTCTCTGGCTTCTTTCTTGTCTCGTAAATAAATGGATATCCTTGTGGTTAAACATGGTGTTGGTTACCACAAGATTCCTTTCCAAACATACTTCAAGCAAACTTTCTCCATTTTCATTCACTCGTTCGTCACCATACTTTCCCAACACACTCATATCCATCACGCTTCACACTAACCCAACCATTAAAGTCACCTAACATTACAATTCTTTTATTCCGTTTGCATTTACTCAGAATATTGCTCACACTCTCCCAAAATGCCTGTCTCTCACTTTGGTCTCTTGAACATCGGCGCCATCGCGCATCTTGCGGAACATCAACTCCTAAAACAAAGATGCGGGTAAGTCCAACCTCCAGCCTCAACCAAAGGAGTCTTGGGCTCTCACATTCATATTCTGTCACACATTCATTCATTCTTGCGGATAGTAGCACACCCACACCCTGACACGCTGTACTGGTCCAGGCTACACCTGACCAGTAGGCTGTATAGGGTCCATGTGTAGTGGTGTCACATCCTTTCCTCTTTGTTTCATTCACACACAAAATATCAATTCGTCTGTCTCGCATCATCTCACATACCTCCTCAATTTTATCTTTCATTTCTCCTCTAACATTCAGTGTAGCAAAGCGGCTATCCACAGCCCACTTTTGGCCACGATGGGAAAGGGGTCGTGACGGGTGGCGAACCACTTCGCCGCCATTTTGGGTTTTAAAATTGTTTGACACCATAGCGTTTCCACGAGTGGAAAGGGAAAACAAAAGTCCACCTAGACAGAGCCCCGCTTGTCTAAGTAAACGAGTTTGTATATCTAGGTACAAAATTTGCGAGAAATGGGAAGTGCGACTATGACATTGAGAGAAGAGTAGTACACCTATATGAGCAGTCAGAACGTGTCTAAGAAGGCAAGACTGGCTCTACATAGTGCTCGTCCCCACACTTATGTATGACAGTGAAAATTGGGTATGGCAGAAGACGCATAAAAGTAAAATTAATGCAGTGGAAATGAGAAGTCTGCGAAGTTTAGCTGGAGTGAAGTTGATGGATAAAGAAAGGAACAGCGCGATTAGGGAACGTTGCGGTATGACAGAAGATGTAGTGACCGAGATAGAAAAAGGGATACTTAGATAATTCGGACACGTGGAGAGGATGGATGAAAATAGACTGACGAAGCAGATTTATGTGGCGAGAGTGAATGGGCAAACTGGTAGGGGTCGACCTCGGCGTACGTATGTCAACAAAATCGAAGACCTTTTGGAAAAAGGCCAGGTCAAGAGTACCCTTAACCGGCGAGCGTGTATGAAAACACTCATGAACGTAGAAGAAGCGAAAGTGGTATATCAAGATCGTAGCAAGTGGAAAACCATAGTCTCTGTCTACCCCGATGGGAAACTCGCGTGATAATATGTATATATAATGTCCCAGTCCTCTACGTCTTAGTCAAGTCTATATAGTCTTAAGTCAAGGTCAGTCTCACCCCAGTATAATGGTTGTTATACTGAGGTTTTTAGTGGATTTACGCGGCAAAATAGAGAAAGCATTTAATGACCAAAATAGAGAATACCACGTTATTTATTATGTTAGTCTATCACTATAGCACGTTAACACAACTTGTCAAACAATGTCCAAGAAACCACCACTCCCGCACATAAAACAAGATAAATGCACTAGTTTTAGAAAATAATATACAGCAAGCGTCCGCACTTGTCGAGTTTCCCGGGTAAACGCAGTATAGGGTTTTTGTTTTGCAAGTTGTTTGAATATTTTGGAGGCAAAATTTTATAACGATGAATATAATAAAAAGAAAATTTTAATTGGTTTCTTAGAATGCTCTATATTTTCAAAATCTAAAATTTAAAGAGTAATATCATTTGGTCAATTTTCTTGTCGGGCCACGCATAATCTGGGATTCCGTAGCTAACTGTATTAATATGTTAGTATTGTACAAAATGCTTCGTAACAAGTAAATAGGTATGTAAGTAAAGGTAAACTTGAGATGTGGGATCGTCCATCAATAGCAAGCGACTGAATGTCGCGGAGCAGGCGTGTACGGTGATCAGTGCCTTAGTCTTCTGCGCCGTTACCCGTAGGTTGAGTGGATGACTCAATATACTCCTCCGGTTGAAGAGTCTTTAACAGCAGTTACTGGAAGAGGGCATATATTATTGTAGGCTCGACAAATGACACCCTTGCGTGTCTGTATGTCGGCGACCCTCGTAATACCATATCTGCCAGGAAAGGTACGAGTGATGCGTCATAATGACCATAACAATTGTTTGCTATATTTGAGTTCATAAATTGAAATATAAGCAAGCATTTGTCCATATTTGAATTTATAAACCCCAAATAACGTATTAATTTTTTACGGAACCATCTGAGCACGAGTTCGAGTCATGGTTGACCAGTTTTTACATTTACGTCTTATGTATTCATCAGTAACTCTATTCCCCGAAATTGTTTTTGATTTTTAAGTATTTATAACATCGTCCCACTGACCTCCATACATAACGTATGTATGGAGGTCAGTGCATTGTCCCATTGTCCGGTTTTCCGTACACTAAATGAATGATACTTTTCTTCTGATGTCTTCAGATAATTTCAAGTTCAGATGGGTGACGTGTGGTCGTTTGTCCCGGGTATGGCGTTTCAAAAACATTTTGTAAAGTTTTTAATTTCTATATTTTTTTTAATTATTTTAACCGATCTTGGGATTTTATAATTGATAATCGACTAAATATGTTGGTCAAGTTCTAGAAAAAAAAAACTGTCACTGTCAAATCATTCCAATATAATTTTATAACGGCAACACTGGTTCTTTTTCTGTCGACGATATATTGGTATGCGGGTTTCGCGATTTTATTTAAAAATATCCACATAAATCCGTAATTTAAGTGAATTTAAAGCGCAAATAAATGCACCTACATTAAAAGTGATATTTTCTCCACATCATAGGGACAAAATTTTTGCTAAATCAAGTTTCGCAATTGTAACACAATCTTAAGTTCGTGTTGTTCATTCTGTTGTGAATTCTATGATAGTAATTATTTGCTCAATCTGTTAAAATTCACTTAAATATCTTAAAAACAAGTATAACTATCGTATCTCTTTAATGCTTTAGGGAGTGACTGTTCGATAAATATTAGAAGAAATGGATTTGAGGTTAGTTTTTGTTGTTTTCAGATTCTTCCAAAATGGGGAAGATTATGAAGCCAGGCAAGGTAGTGCTGGTCCTCAGTGGCCGGTACGCGGGCCGAAAGGCCATTGTCGTTAAAAATTACGATGAAGGCACATCAGAGAAACCCTACGGACATGCCTTCGTCGCCGGCATTGACAGATATCCTCGCAAGGTCCACAAGCGAATGGGAAAAAATAAAATCCACAAGAGATCCAAAGTCAAACCTTTCGTAAAGGTAAGCCAGAATAATTACTTGAAATAGTTAAGATAAACGTATTTACAAATTTACCGCGCGTTAATTACGTTGTAGTATTTCCCGTAGTATTAAACGGGTTCGCGGTTAAGATAGGTAGTCTCACCTGAGTCAGTATCAATTAAACTTACGTCAATATTTCACCCCCAAGTCTAGAGCAATCCTAAAAAGTACAGTAAATACAGTACACCTATGTAGGCACTTTGAGCATAGAAATGTTTTGATCTATAGCTCAATTTTCTTCTCTTCACTGTATATTATTAGCATTTATGTCTCTCAGTTTGTTTATGTCAGTAATGCATTAATACACAATAGTGTAAATGTGTTTCTGTAATGTGAAAATTTTCTTATGATATTTTAATAAAAAGTAATAAGTAAAAAGTGCCCCACAATACTTATATTTATTTGTCTATAAAACTGGAGACGGAGTGGTATGTTTTTGTGGGATTCTTTGTTAGTTTTTCTTGTATTTTAGCTTAAACAAGTATATTATTTTATCAGGAAGTTTGGGTTCCATGTTATTATTTGCAGAGTAGTAAGCCAATCTATATAGGCAGAACACACTTCTTGTGATTTACATAGAAGTGCTTGTGGCCCTGCTAGAGTGTTATGTTTACAATCAGTCCATTAAGCTACTTTTGCTATATCTGGTCCTTGGCCACTTTTAGCATTAGCAAGCATTTCCATGCTTCGGAAGGCATGTTAAGCGATTGGTTCTGGTTGTCAGTAAAATGGCAGACATTAAGGCTCACCACCTGTTATGTGGGACAATATGTTACTATGAAATGTGGATCTCTATTATGCTTCTGCCTACCTCTTCGGGGATAAAGGCATGACAATATGATGTATGTATCGATGTAGATGCTAGAAGCATCCTCAACATTACTTCCCAATCTTTGTTTTTTAAACAATGCATTGTTGATTATCTTTTGCTTGCCTCAGTATTGACTGAGGTCGAACCTGGTAATCAAGAGCCTAAGAATTGGACATGGAGAGAGGTGCGCTAGCGGCACTACTGTAAATAGGACTTTTTTAATGGTACATTACACAAACTTGGGTATGTAGGTAGGGCTTAATCGTTTGTCTATCCCAAACAAACACTAGCTAGGGATTGGCAAACAATTTAGCATATAGCAATCAATCCATGTATACTGTCATCCGCATAGTAATAAATAATGTGTCATTGATATTCAGCAAGACCAGGATGAGTGTGACCCATTTAATATATGGCCATAATATTTAAGTGCGAAAAGCTGTTGTCAAAGATGGCCACCGATACTGGAAACCCATCAGCTAAGTCTTTTCAATGGTCCATAGGAGGGCAATTTTTACTTGATCTCTACTTCATCATAGAATGTGTCTCAGATTAGATTTCAATCATAATTCAGATTTCATATAAAATACCCAACCACACTAAATTTTGCTCTGTCTGAAAGGGAGATCTGAGCTAAATCTAGATTGAATGCCTTTACCACTACCAAAGTTGATCATCATCAACTTCAAGATCAATATACTAAGCATGTAATTTAATTTGTTTCAGGTTGTAAATTACAATCACTTAATGCCTACACGTTACTCAGTAGACTTCAGCTTCGAGAAGTTCAGCGCCAAGGACCTTAAAGACGCGGCGAAGCGAAAGAAGCTCCGTTTCAACACCAGAGTGCGATTCGAGGAGCGATACAAGAGTGGAAAGAACAAATGGTTCTTCCAGAAGCTTAGGTTCTAAGATATTTTAAAATAAACATTGCTTTTGTAATGTATGGATTGTTTTATTATAGAATATTGAATCATTGTGCTAAACTCATACAAGCTCGTTTATTACTGGCGATAAGTAATATTGGCATATGAATTTTCTCCTCCAGACATGTCATCTCTGAAGAGTACCACTGGCTAATAATATGTGAAGTTTGGTTAAGGACCTGTGACAGCTCCCGGAACCACTGCTGTGGAGCCCCTAACATGCGGTAGATATGAGCGAAGATGCCTAATCTGCCGGCGGAGGCGCGCCGATGTTTTGATATTGTCTGCGTGACCTTCGTTTAACAAGCAACCTTAATTTTAAATAAAATAATATTTTACGTAAATAATTAAGGATTTAGAGATTTGGGGGTGAAGAATAAAAGCGGATACGCCGCCGTCCCTGCCAGCACTCTCGGAAGTGCTGGTGGTTGTATTTCTACTCCGTCACTAATGCCACAGGGCAGTGATGCAATGTTCTCACTACAGGGGATGCCGACGACCGTGCGAAGTGGAGGAGAAAATGTAGGAAAGCGGACCCCGGGCGTCGCGAGACTCAACTGGGACACGCTCGGATGATGATGATGACTAATGCCACCAAGGCCACTAGGGCTAGGGCCTTACCCTGAGGCATCGCGCACCAGTTCGTACCAGCTGGTGAGAGAAGTGCGATCCAGAGCAGCGTACTAAAGTCCAACCTTTCGGTCCGAAACAGCGGGAAGTGGAAACTGAGTTATGGTTAGCTGAGTGGAATCTTAGGGGTGGAATGGAAGATGACGAATTGATTGAAATTAGGTGTATTGTGTTTGATAGAGACCAAGTGCAAGGGTAGAAAAGTCTTAGAGCTCCTGGGTGGGGTACTCGCGCAATCGTCTGGAGCTGCACTATCACAGAGTGAGTATGGCAGTCCTAGCGATTGGCCTACAGTATGTCTGATTATAAACTGGTTGGCCCAAGAATCCTTTGAATTTTTTGGTGAAGGTTTTCATGGTGGTATGTAGAAAAAAAAAGCCCCGTTTACTGTAGCGCCGCAATTCCAGGGCACACCTCTCTCCATCTCTACTAGTATTGGGATCCTTGGTGTTGAAATTTCTAGTGACGTCCAATACCGTAGTCATTTAGAGGACAAGGCGAAGTGGCGTCCAAAAAGCTCGGTGTGCTCAACAGAGCGCGGCGGTACTTCACTGCGGAGCAAACACTGCTCCTCTATAAGTCGCAAGTGCGGCCACACATGGAGTACTGCTATCACCTTTGGGCTGGTGCACCTGAATACCAGCTTCAACCTTTTGACTCGGTAGAAGGGCGTGCTATGAGAATTGTCATCGATCCTCTACTAGCAGGCGGTGTTGAACTCCTTCGTGATAGGACTTCGCCTCCTTATGTGTGTTCTATCGCCTGTACAACGGTCTTTGCTCTGAGGAATAGTTTGACATAATGCCCACGGCTACCTTCTATCATCGCACCGCTCGCCATAGACAGGGTGTTCACCCTCACACTTTGCGTCCGGAGCGCTCACATACGGTTAGGTCCAATAGAGGCTTTATTTCGCGTACGCTTTGGTTATGGAACGACCCTGGGTTTTCCCGAACGTTTACAGTATGGGGTTCTACAAAAGGGGTCTTAGAAGGTTGTTTAAGGGTCGGCAGCGCGAGTGCTGCACCTCTGGTGTTGCAAACGTCCATTGGCTAAGGTGACCACTTTCCATCAGTTGAGCCGTATGCTTGTCTGCCACCTCAGTGGTATAAAAAAAAGAAGCAAGATACCTAGTCTATTTCTAATTGATAGCTGACTCCGGGTTTCGAACAGGCCTTACTAGGTACCGTAGAGCACATCCATGCTGTTCGGCAGATTGCACAGAAGACAAAAGAGTACAATCAGCCTTCTGTGTAAGGCTTTTGTGGTCTACGAGAAAACTTTCGACTCCTGGGCCGTCGCTGGACTGGGAGGTGTACAGCGTAAATATAAACGGCGAAAGCATCTCGCACTTTCAGTTTGCCAACGACTGAAACAGTTGAGCGGAATGCTGCACAAACCGATGTGTTGTTATTTGTCAAGTTCATCTTTAATGAGCACGTAACGAGACGGTTCCAATGTACGTCAAAGGATCGACTAGAAATTGTGCAGGAATATACCTACCTTGGGCAAGTTATCCAACTTGACAAAAAGAACCTGTAAATGGAAATAGCCAGAAGGATACGCTTGAGCTGAGCAACATTCAGAAAACTGCACCGGGTATTCCTTTCTTTTTGCCCTTTTTAACCTGACCATACGTCCCGTTTTGAACGGGACCCTCCCTTTTTCCGGGTGTCCGTCCCAGTGTCCCCGGAACAATCCTCGGGACGCAAAATTGTCCCGTTTTCCCAAGCTGAGTGAAATTGGCATGAACAAAGTGATAGATCACGATGATTGCGCCCAAGTGATCGCGAGCGAGCATAGTCAATCGCTAACACTAGACAAGTCAAATTCTCGCGCACTAGTAAAACATATCGCATGTCAAAGCTACTGTTAAAAACTTCACGCGCACGCGGCGACGGTAGTTTGGAAAATGCTGGCCTATGTGGCTTTTTCTTGACTTTTAACCTGACTATGAACGACGGGAGCGCGGGGGGGAGGTGGCGGTGGTATAAATTGGTCTGGCTGGCTGAAAATTTACTTCTCTCAGCCTGAGGTACGCCAGGAGCTTCAGATCGTCGACGTTTGTAAGTCGTGTGGGCCATTCGGAGTACGGTCCCGAGTTGTATCCGACACTACCACCTACTTCCGGCGTTCATATTCCATGAAACAAGTCCCGACTTTATGGATGACCGCACACGATTATTATGTGTTCAAAAAGTGTTGAGGACGGGTCGTGTTCAATTACAGGCCTATAGTCATCACCTCCGTGCTATTATACGTAATGGAACTTGTAATCAAGACATAGCTCTTAAGGTGCCTTTACGAATACGACCGGCTCAGTGACCAGCAATAAGGCTTTCGTCACTATCAATCGACTAGCGATCTTCTTGAGAACCTCACACACTGCTGGGCGACGGCGAGCGAGAGTAAAGGAGAGGCTCTATCAGTAAGACTCGATATTTCTAACACCTTTGACCGGGTCTGTCATCGTCATCTTCTATCTAAATTACCTTTGAATTGAAGGACTAGTGACGACCGTTCCGTAGTGTAATTGAATACGGAACATACGATAAAGCCAATCCCGCTTTGTGTGCACATTTTTTTCGTCATGATTATTTTATCCTGACTCACTGGTGATCCACAACGCCCAGCCGTGCCCTTGGACCTAGAAACTTGAAAAGTTTGTACAGAGGATTCTTTTATGAAGTAGACAAGAGACAAAGTCGGATTTTTTATTAATTTCCATCCTAAAGGGGTAAAATAGGGCCTGAAAGTTTGTATGGAATACAGTCATTATTAAAATAATAAACAAAAAGTTGTATGTGCGCGTGGTTCGATTAGAAATTAGGATAGACGTGTTTCAGGATTTCACAACAACGTCTTATTCCCACGGGAAACAGTTTTTGTGCAATAACCAAATTTCACGCGAGTCGAGCCGCGGGCATCAGCTAGTCTATTCTAATTGAAGGAATTAAATCAATGTCCGATTCCATGGTTCGGACTGCTGTTGGCGACACGAAACCCTTCCCCGTTACCGTCGGGGTACACCAGAGCGTGTAGTACTATTACTTAATCTGTGACCAAGGTTCGGTCCTTAGTCCGCTTTTGTTCAGTGTGATATTAGACGAATTCTTGGACAGCATCAGGAACTCGCATAAGCAGCCTTTATGGTTGCTCATGTATGCTGACGATATATCGCGCTGGCAGATACGGACAAGGGCAGATTGATGCGACGTGTAAAGGCATGGGAGGAGACGCTTGAAAATGGCGGTCTGAAACTAAATGTGGAGAAGACAGAGTACTTGGCACTAAACTCGACAGATCCCACATCCGTCCGCATAGGCAGTGATTTGGTCGAATGCACGGACCAGGTTAAATACCTGGGATCTGTATTTGACGCGTCCACTGAAATCGATTGCGACGTCAAGACACGCATTGCTGCCGCGTGGTCCAAGTGGCGGGAGATGACTGGTGTCATTTGTGACCCAAAAATGCCGGTCAGGTTAAAGGGACAGGTTTATAAAACCAGCGTTAGACCTGTCTTTTTACATGGCAGTGAGGCGTGACCACTACTGGAGCGACACAAGCACGGAGTCACGGAAATGAAGATACTGCGGTGGATGTGTGGAGTCACGCGGATGGACCGCGTGAGGAACTCTCGCATCCGCGGCAGCCTTCACGTCCGTGACATTGCAGACAAGTTGCAAGAGTGTCGCCTTCGCTGGTATGGTTACGTCTTGCGGCAACCGCCGGGCTACGTGGGAAACAAATTTCTGGCAATCTCAGCCGCGCCGGGTCCGGAAAGAGGGAAAGACCCAAAAAGTGCTAGCTTGACGTCGTAAGGGATGACATGCGTGCCAAAGTGCGAAGTGGCCGCGTGACCGGGCGTCGCGAGACGCAACTGAGACAGACGCTCGGATGATGATGATGAATCAAATCAATGTCCCGTTTTGGGTACGGAAAAAAATGGTCAGGTTACCTATACTGCAACGCCTGAAGACAAAGTTTGTACTACCGGTTATGACATACGGTGCTAAAACGTGGACTAGTTCATGCCATATAATATATGATGCACAATGAGCTATGGAGCTAGCTTGCTTCAAGTGTCTTTGAAGGATAAACTCCGAAACGAGGTTATTCGTCAGAGGTCTGATAGCTGGCAAGTGGCAGAGTACGTACGTTAAGGTAGCAATGAGGTGGCCAGATCTGTAGAAGATCCGATGGCCAATTCAGTCAAACGTGCCTTGGGTTCGGTCAGAAAGTTTGGTCAAGCTGACGGTGCGGCTCGTGTATGCTGTTGCAGTTTCGCATCGTCTAAACAGAGCCCCACCACTCGTACTCGGCGCGCCGACGCGGTCAAGATCGTGAAGGCGAGCGCGGCGGCGGCGCGGCGCTCATGTCTTAACAGGCGGTGAAGTTTGAGAGCATCTTTTTTTGAATGAATTTAGCTTCATGAGCTACTTTGGTCATAGGCTTCTTCCATTATCATTTTGGGAGGGCGATTGGCCTTATGATACCACTCTGGTCAGACAGGTCACTTTTGATCCACCATCAGGGGTTTTTCGGATATTGCTTCTCTGCGCCATGACCGCACTCGTAGAATAGGCTGACTTGGGCCCCGAAGTAGCCAGGGCACCACACAGTTTCTTCGGCAATATAACCTTATAAAGGCATTAGTAAAAAATAATCAGGGCAGAGCCTTGCCGTACCTACTCAATTCAATTCTTATTATAGCTTTCTGTATGCCTCATAAATTTTTAATAAAGTGGAAAAAGACAATTCGATTCGAGACAGGGATTGAACCTGTTGATTGACCAGAGCCATGTGTTCATTGGTATCGAGTTGTTCATTAGCTCGATAGATGGCTCTGGTCATACTCTTAAAATGACGATATAAATATGGTGGAGAATTTCAACTTGATTCGATACGGTTCGGGTAGTTCAGGTGGCTAGAACATTGCCCTGGTTAGGCAAAGGTCACAGGTTCAATCCCTGTCTCGAATCGAATTGTCTTTTTGCACTTTATTAAAAATTTATGAGAAATTTAGCAAATAATTGCTTTAAAAATTTATCAATATACTGAGTGGAGTCCATTGCATCAATGTTTAAAAATAGTTGTAACACTGTTCATTGGTATCGAGTTGTTCATTAGCTAGATAGATGGCTCTGGTCATACTCTTAAAATGACGATATAAATATGGTGGAGAATTTCAACTTGATTCGATACGGTTCGGGTAGTTCAGGTGGCTAGAACATTGCCCTGGTTAGGCAAAGGCCACAGGTTCAATCCCTGTCTCGAATCGAATTGTCTTTTTCCACTTTATTAAAAATTTATGAGAAATTTAGCAAATAATTGCTTTAAAAATTTATCAATATACTGAGTGGAGTCCATTGCATCAATGTTTAAAAATAGTTGTAACACTGTTCATTGGTATCGAGTTGTTCATTAGCTCGATAGATGGCTCTGGTCATACTCTTAAAATGACGATATAAATATGGTGGAGAATTTCAACTTGATTCGATACGGTTCGGGTAGTTCAGGTGGCTAGAACATTGCCCTGGTTAGGCAAAGGTCACAGGTTCAATCCCTGTCTCGAATCGAATTGTCTTTTTCCACTTTATTAAAAATTTATGAGAAATTTAGCAAATAATTGCTTTAAAAATTTCTGAATGTCTACCTATACCTATGATTATGTGAAAGTGACAGGAACACTTGACTTCCATCCAACATCGCTACGGTGGCGGTGGAACTTACAACGTTCTAAGTAAGAGACTCGTACCTACTCTACCTACCTACTTGTAGAATTGACATCAGCGCCCTCAGCGCCATATAGGTGACAGAAGAAGTTTAGACTCTTTGCTTTCTACGTCAGTCGTTTCAATTTTACTTATTATACTCTTTGGTCAGTCGTCAGTAGGGACATATGGAGTGAAAGTAAGTTGATCATGCAAAATCCTATTAATATTGTATTGTTTTGACTCGAAGACAAATTACAATGACTAACCCATAAACCAATTTGGTTAAAATATACAAAACTGTCGTTAAGCGAAACCGATGAGGTTAAAAAGTAAATAAGTGGAGCGGTATAAGTGTTTTTATTCAAGAAAACAGCATACAGATAGCTCACACCTCAGTTTACTTACTTACGCAAGTGCACGTTTTTTACGACGCGGTCAGGGCCTTGGATTTCAACTAGAAATATTATGTACTTATATGAAAGTTTGTGAAGATGTTCGTAACTTCAATTACGCTAAAATTCCAGTACCATTTTGTACCACTTTTTTTTTCGTTTATACTTAACCTGTAGGTACCTACTTGATATTAAAAGGTTCACTATCACACATGAAATATTTGTGGTATGAATATCAACGCAGTAGGTAAGTAGAAACTTAGCATTAGATAGGTTCTTATATAGAACTTGGTTGCCCTTTATTTTATAATCGCCAACTCTTACAGATGACTTTGCGTTGCAACCGCTGGCAACATCAGTAACGATTTCGTCAACGCACTGAACTCTTTCCCGGAGAAAGGAGATCAGGAGATTGTTGCAATAGCTGCCAGAGATAGGAACAGGTCTATGGAGTTTGCAAAGAAACACGATATTGATAAAGTATTCAATTCTTATCAAGATTTAGCAAAGAGCGCGGATGTTGGTAAGAACCATTAGACTAGTGTTGTTTACAAGTTAATTTTGAAGGGGATTGATACGATTATGTTGCATATCTTCTCGTTAAGTATCTATGGATGTTAGGACGGCGACCCGGTTGCCAGTAACATGGCAGTCAAGTGTGAAGTCAAGTTGTGGCCACAACCTGCCTGTCTATATCAACACGGCGATGGGCTCACCATAATGGCGTACAATATGCCTCTGCCACACCTTCGGGGATAAAGGCGTGGATAAACTTAAGTATCTAAATTTATCTATTATTATACTATCAACTAGGAAAAACTGTCCTAAAGCTGAAACAATAAGTAGGCGTAGAAAATCTGCTCAATAATTATTCGTATATTACTATAGTTTGTTCGTGTTAAGAACGCAATGAGTAAGTACTTACCTAGAGTTGCTTTTTTATGCAGTGAAATACTTTCCTGTATTAACAAGCGATATTTTATTTACTGGCATTTATTTCTTATAACAGATGTAGTCTACATAGGAGCATTAAATCCAGAACATTATAATCTAGCCAAATTATGTCTGGAGAACCGTAAACATGTTTTATGTGAAAAACCTTTCTGCATGAATTACAAACAATCGCAGGCATTAATAAATTTTGCTAAGGAAAGGAAATATTTCTAATGGACGGTATGTGGAGCCGCTTCTCGCCTGCGTACATCGATTTGGAAGAGGATATTGCATCTGGGAAACTTGGGGACATACAGTTCCTGGAAGCAAACTTTGGTATGTCGAGTGATGCCGATCGATATAGTAAGTTCAGTACCTATATATTTATTTGGGAAATTTTGTATGGTAGGTACCTAGGTAAATTATACGTGAATAGGAGACAGGGCTTTCCCTGATCTCTCAGTGTTCATCGCACAATTTTGAATCAAAGTAATTTTTGTTATTGTTTCGGCTTATTTCGGAAATGGCAAAACATATATACTTAGCAGCACAGATATAATATAATATAATTCTTATGACTGATAGCTGATGTTTATTCCTGATTATATTTTATCCCCATATTCCCACGGTACGTAGTAGGTACTATTACTTATTCTGTGCAACGGGATCGGAAACTATGCTATTAGATACACCAGATAGTATTATATATCCGTTTGTTATATAGTAAAATCTGGTGTTAGTTTTAAATTTATTATTTTATTTGCAGTAATCAAGAGCAAGGAGGTGGCATATTATTAGATACCGGCATATATTTGCTTCATTTATCACAATACGTGTTTAAAGACGAACCTGAAAAGATTACAGCAGTTGGTAATCTGCTTGTCTCCGGCGTGGATGAGTCGGAGACTATCATTCTGGAATACAGCGGCGGCAGGAAAGCTGTGCTCAACGCTCATAGTAAACTAAAGCTTTGGAACAAAGCCACCCTCTATGGGACTAAAGGTCGAATTACGGTGAGATTAGGCTTAGTTTTTGAAGTACCTAAATAATTACTATACATAAGATATCATTGGTTGATCAGAGTCGAAAAGCTTGTAGCGCTCGAAGCACATGTTAACTCAGTGTTCTGTAAACGGCCACTGTCTTAAGTAATTTTCGCTATGGCTGCGTCCTCGGATGGGTAACTTTGTGGCATTTCTAATTTGACATTCCGTGCGTCGGAAGGCACGTAGGTCCCGGTTGCCAGTAACATGGCAGTAGTTAAGGCAAATTAACAGCATGTCGCCGCAAGCTGCGCTTGTCCATTTCAAAACGGGAACGGGCTCCTGTTAAGTGGATCAAAATGCACACGGTGAAATGTGGGCGATAATATAGCTCTAACACCCCATCACAAACAATGGCCAAAGGTGTGACATATAAACATAAACGAAAAACTTGTCTGCTTAGCGATATTTCGCCTCTTCACGCATAGCTTTAAGAGCATGTAAGAGCAAACATAAAATGTTTCTGGACATTTTCCCTCTGTCCTGTAGGATCCACCATCTCGATCCACTAGTGGATACAATAGCATGCAGAAGTTCACTGTGATCCACCACTGGTCTAGGTGGATCCTGTGACAGTTTCATGTGGTAATATGATCCACCAGTGGATCGAACAGCACTCAGGGAATTTCGTAAGATCCACCACCGGTGTGGGTGGATCCTATGATGATACTTACATCTCTTAATATCTGGGTCGAACAGCACTCAGGCAGTTCGACCCAGTGGTGGATCACAGTGAACTTTTGCGTGCTATTCGATCCACTAGTGGATCGAGATGGTGGATCGTACAGGACAAAGGGGACATTTTATGTTTCAGTTAGAGGAGCCTTTCCATTTCCCACTGCAAGTGACGGATATGGACGGCACTGTTAAAGAATATCCATTGCATCCCTCGAAATTGCCTTTTAATTTTGAGAATAGCGCTGGTTTAGCATACGAGGCTATGGAAGTGGCAAGATGTATTAAAGCAGGTCTGTGTGCTAAGTATATTATTTATATATTAAATTAGATACCTATTTATTTATTTAGATAAATTGAATTTTTGTGACTGGACAAGTAAGAGAGTTAAACTTCTACTTGACCAAAAATTTTGGTTTATTGAATAGGTGAAAAAAAGTGTAAAAAAAATTAAGGTATATCAGGAGTTCGAATTATGATGCGTGAAACCGAAAGTATAAGCTAGTCGTAAGTGTGGAAGTAAGAGTTACCATGGCAGAAGCAAGATAGTCTTGCTATGGACTTCAATGAGGAATTGCCATAGTGTGCAGGCTAAAATCAAGGCCTGATGTATAAAGTCCTACTACTATTTTACATAAAGCTTATTTGACTGTGTTGCAATCAAAGACATTTGAAATTCGAACTCCTTTGCTGGGCTAAAGTGCCCTCCGTTTTCCAGAAGGCGCACCACTTTGGAGGGATATTTTCTTGCACTCGGAAGTACCTACTAACGTGTCTGATCAATCACGCCTTATCCCCGAAGAGGTGGTAGAGGCTTATATACGCCTACGTTTCACCGTGTGCATTCCTGTCGCACGTACTCGTAAAAGTTGATAAGTTCATTGCCTTTGTTGAAATAAAACTGTTGAAATTTTTTAGCCAACCAATGGCTTTACGTTTCTTCCGAAGCACGGAAACGGTCGTAAATGAAAATACTACAAAGTGGTCACCCATCCGTATCCAGCTATAGCGAAAGTTGCTTAACGCAGTGATCGTTTACAGAACATTAAGCGGGGCCACGAGCACTTCAATTCGTTGTTTGTGTTTGATCCTATGGTTTGATCTAATATGAAATATAATTGCAGGATTGACCGAGTCACCTCGTATGCCACATAAAGATACTCTGATGATATCACAGCTGATGGACACCATTCGTGGCCAGATTGGAGTGCATTACGACGCAGATGACTGTCCCTGCCCAAGTTAATAATAACTTTAGCTTCACAAGTACTCATCTTAAAAACCTGCGCCATTAGACCTGTAAAATGCATTATTATTTTGATGTAGTTATCTAGAATTTTCAGGGAGTTCTACTTTTGTCTAAATATATATAAATAAACGGCATTACCAACGTATATATATTTTATTACCTTCCTTCCTTCCCAGTACAGTTTATTGTTTAAGTTTACCAACGGATTTCTACGCGGGAAAGTTGACAAGTGCGGACGCTTGCTGTACTTATATTAGGGGTTAAAGTATAAAATTGCCGTTTTTTACTGAAAATCTAAATTGTTTATTTTTTAGTTTATAACACACTAGCTATCCCGCCCGGCTTCGCCCGTGACATAATTCGAACCCCGTGGCACCCATTTAATCCCGTTGTTTAATAATTTCACATTCACAATAATGTACAGTGCGACATAAAAGAGTTGACAATAAATGAGGGCGTCACTATCGCTTTTGTATCTTGCATGTAGCAACACAGTTAGTAAGAAACAAACGTTTTTGATACTTGTATTATTTTTGCAAGTATAGTATTTGCAAGACACGAATTCTCATTTAAACAGAATGAAATAAGTATCTATAAATGATATAAATATAGTATGTAAAGGGCAATTCAGAAAGGGCATGGAAGTCCGAAAAGAGGTCAGTGTACCCATCAATACGACTACTTTGCTAATTGAACATTATGCTAACCTTCCTGCTCTTTAGACGTTTTCCTAAGTCGACGTTTGATCGTGAGCGCAACTTTTACAATAGCATCAACCAAAACAATGAGAACATTGATATAAAATATTAAAATATAAATCAGCGTCGTACATACACTCACACAAACTTTCGCAATTCAAAATATTGTTCTTTTACTCATTATTTTACCTACTATATTTCATTTCCAAAATATGCAATTTGTATGCATATATTACTTCTATACAAATTCTTCTTTATTTATTTATATGCTTATTTCTTACTTGCATTATTCATTGAGTGAAAACAAGTATCAAATGCAGTAGTCGCGCTATAAATACTTTTTTTTGGTGTTGCCTGTAAGAGTGACTAGTTAGTTCTTAAATAATTAATTTCTACTCTTTTATGTCGCACTGTATGAATATTTTCCAAATTCATTGATTACTTCTCCGCTCTCCAGTACTTAGGTACCTACCTACCCGCACGGCCCGGTCGAATTAAATTAATTTCTTTGCGCCTTATTTTGAATTTGCGATAACTCGTAAGATATTCATTTAATTTGCAAGGTGTACAGGGACAAAATAATTTTCATGAAATGCTGAAGCCAACTAACGTAGTAAAAATGATAAGGATTAATAGCATATTTGTGTAAATAGCCTTCAAATTACCGCTTAATAATTGCTGTTTTTTTAAAGTATTAAAATGGATATAGTATGTTATTCTTAAGAGATAGACATATGTCGTCGCGGACTTTTTTGTAGACCTTTATTGGATACACAATTGCACCATACATTATTTTGTTATATCTCAAAGGGTTTAGGCAGCGTTTTTGTTAAACGCTCCCAGACGGCTTATTTTTTCCGTCATCCCCAACAAATATCGTTATAATTTGGTCAATATATACAAAAAGAGAATCACTCTAACTATAAAAAAAAACCATATCGTAATCCGTTGCGTAGTTTTAAAGATCTAAGCATACATAGGGACAGACAGCGAAAAACGACTTTGTTTTATAATATGTAGTGATTATATTAGTTACCATTATTATCTATACATTGCTGCCATCTAATAGGAAGGTCATTTATGCCTTTGCGATAGAACTCTGAGGATCTAGACTGCACAAACTGTGTGAAAGCATTTTGTACTGCCTCCTGAGAAGAAAATTTCTTGTCACGTAGATAACTGACCAAATCACGAAAAAAATGGTAGTCCGTTGGAGCAAGGTCTGGCGAATACGGAAGATGACGAATGATTTCTAACTGCAGTCCCTGAAGGGTCAAAACGGTTTCTCGTGCTGTATGAGGTCTCGCGTTGTCATGGAGCAATAATGGTGAAGATCGATTCATGAGTCGGGCCTGTTTTACTGTTAGTTTTGCCAACATTGTTCGGAGTTCGGCACAATAGACATCTGCCGTTATTGCTGGACCAGATCGGAGAAAACTATAGTGAATAACACCATGCTGAGACCACCAAACAGTTACCATTACATTATTGGTAAGTTTTGCTTCAGGACACTGTTGTGGCGTTTGACCTGGGGTTAGCCATTACATTTTTCTTTTACGGTTATCATAAAGAATCCACTTTTCATCACATGTCGTATTCAAAAATCACTCGAATTTTCGCAGTATCCATCTTTCTTGTCTAAGTTGAATAACAAAATCAATTAAAAGTCGTTATTCAAATGATTCACATTTTTTTAAAAAAAGAACATCATAGAAACCACGTGAAAAAAGTTTCATTCGACAACTCGAAGATTCTATGTCAATTCAAAAAACCTATTACAATAAAACGGCAATTTCATACTTCAACCCCTATTATTATTTTGTAAAAACTAATAATATAATAATAAAACTAGTGCATTTATCTTGTTTTACGTGCGGGAGTGGGGTTTCTTGGACATAAAAGTTGTGTTAACGTGCTATAGTGAAAGATAATGATATATATGCAGTGTAATGCTACTTTCTATCCACAGACTTTTAACATAGTAATCAGACAAAAGGTTTACGATAAATAGCGTAGCCTATTACACACACATAGACAGGTAGCTTAATCCAGGGTCGCATTCAGCTATCATATCATATAATTTCAATATCTTTCTGATTTATGTTTATTAACCAAACATCTTTTTTAATGGTACCCTTAGGAAACCTAAAACAAGATTAACATAATTAATTGAATCGGGCGCTACATTTAGATTTGACATGATGATGATTATGAGACATTGGATATTGACATTTCAAACAATTTGCTGAACTGAATTCGTGCCACCTGACACTTGACATGTCGTAACAGTACCAAATGTATGTAAATTAACAAAAATCTTAGATATAGATGACGATCGCGACCAAACGGTTTATGGAACAGATGCTATGAACCAGATTTTAACAACTTGTCAAGTGTTCGTCTAGAATCATCATTTTTGGATAAAAATCTTAGAATAATAACACGTAGTCGTAACTAAAACATCAATTACCTGTGAAAAGTAATTCCTGGTGAGTTCTTAAGACTTGAGCTATTACATTTTACATAACACTTAACCATGCTTCTTTATACTGTTACGTTCGTTGGGTGGGTACTAATAGGAGTTGCACTAATACCACAAATTATAAAACTAACACTTTAATTACTCTAAATAAAAACAATAAAACCACAATGAATAATCGCCACTAAACACAAAATCTTCTCTAAGATAATCGCACTGTAACAGTATCGCGCTATTTAGCTTCGATCACTTCGATTCGCACTGTTGGCTTCCTCAAAGGAGACTGTTCTGTAGCCGCGAGCTCGGCCCTTTATATACGCCTAGTAATGTTCTGGAATATTCGGGAGAATTCGTTCGGTACCTACAATCGAGTACATCTCTAGAACATTCCACACGATACTAGTTGCTCCTTCGGTATATGCCGGAAGGTTCTCGACCTATTGCTGTCCCTTCTGGTGCTATCTCTATCACATAGTTCTAGAATGTTCTTAGTGTAGCTATCTCTTTTTATAATAGTGCTATCCCTGTCTAATAGCTCTGGAATATTCTGAATGTAGCTCTCTCTTTCTAATACTGCTATCCTTGTCACTCTTTCATAAAATTACGCTTTATACTGAAGTAGGCTTCAAAGGCCCATAAGGGGTCCTGAAAACGCCTGAAAAGGGGTTTTCAGGTTATGATGGCATGTGATAGGGGGTGGCCTGAAACGAACTGAAAACTTGTTTCAGGCGCCTGAAAACATAGGCAACTGGGGTGAAATTTGGATAATTTGGTATGTGATAGAGCTTCCTCGGAAACGGCCTGAAATCGCTATTCAGCCTGCTGAAAACGTTCCCAAGGTCCAAAAAATGACGTTTAAAGTTGTTCACTAGTCCGCCGGCGTAACAATACTTGTATAACCTTTTTTAAAATATAAATACACAATATTTTCCCTTCGGCACTAAACACTAACAAATTCCTGATTCAAAAATGGCGCCAATAGTTGACATTATGTAGAAATTTAGGCTACGCGCTGTTTGCTGTCTATGTGTGAGTTACATGTTGCTACACGTGATAAAAAAAGGTAGCGTTATACAACAAGTAAAAAGAGTGAAAAGGATGAAGTATTGCGCTATAAACAAAGGAATATGTTTAGTCTGCTTACTGTGTTACTTATACCTAGGTATATCTGTGTCTCTTTCTTGTCGCGTAAAATCCACCAAACTTCAGTACAACAACTACCATTATAACTACTGGGGTGAGACTGACCTTGACTTAAGACTAGACTTGACTATGACGTAGAGGACGGGGACATTTTAGATAATAAGAAGGAAGATTGAAGAAATATGAATTAAGATATGGCTAAAAGGACTTAGTAACCAGTCCATAAAACAATTACAAAAAAAAAGTTTACCAATCACGCCTTTTCAGTGGCAGAAGCCACTTATTATTACTAAAGTTTATTGTAACAATATGAAATCACCCAGTTTGGGTGTGAGGCCTCATCAAGAGTTTTTATCCAAGCGACCTAACCCTTTTGCGGTGCACCTGTTGATGAACGAACGAGTTAAAGACGCAGGCGTTAGTATGACAGATTGGTACATGACAGAGCACAGACACTCTGTGACGTTGAAGGGGTAGTGATGATACGATACCATGAAAGTATCGATACCTACTCAAATGAGTAGTACCTACTCAAATCATCTTGCGATACTACTCATAACGAGAACTGAAAAGTATCGATACCTACTCATATCGATACTTTTCGTTTATTTTTTATGCAAACTATGAAGCATGTTATTGTATTGTATTATTGTAAGAAATTTTATCATCACCGTCATAGCCTATTTTTATTATGGGATCAAGATTGACACATTGTGTTTATCCAGTGTGTCAACAGCCTCTACAACTAGGTGAATAATTCCACAAAAAACACGCCGTTTTATAGAAACTTCGAAACTAGGGTTTGAATTTCCAAAAATCTTTTTTTAGTGCACACCTACGTCACTTATGATATATTTGTGCACAATTTCATTGTTTTAGACCCAGTGGTTTCAGCTGTGCATTGTTCGATCAGTACGTCAGTTTCTGCTTTTGTAAAAATAGATTATTAAATTTAGTTAGTTTAATAAAACTGGTTTATAGATCACATTATTTTATGTTGTACCTATATAATTAATAATTTATTGGACAAAAAAGTCCTCTTTTCATAAGTTTCCCAAAGAGAGCAATTGTTGTAAATATTTAGGAGACTAAACTCGTTGTAGATAATATGCGACGATTCGATTCGATACGAGTACTTTCCTTTCGATACCAAATAGGTATCGAATAAAATGATTCGATACCAAAAATACTCGGTATCGAAACAAAAGTATCAAATACTTACTTGTATTTACTTGTATCGAATCATCACTATGAAGGGGTAGGCTGGGGGTGAATTCAGGAAGACTTATGCACAGAGATCAAGGAAAGATGCATTTGCAAGTACATAAGCATTTATTTAGCAAATCATACGTTACATTATAGGTACAAAGCAATTAGAAGAAGTTAATAATTTAGGAAATAAGCAAACTAAGTTGATTATAGAAGAGGGGTGGGTTCGGTAGGCGAGATCGTTGAGACGCGTCCCAAGACAAAGTGGGAGACGTCACCTTGTTGAGCAACTGCAGCCAGGCCGAGGACCGCCAGTGCGGCCCATTATATAAGGCGCTGCGGGTACGTAAGGTCGCGGGGGCAATGTGGTATGTATGTATGTATGTATGTATGTCTATACTTATATCTACCTACCTATTATAAAGAGGAAAGATTTGTATGTTTGTTTAAGTAAAGCTATCTTCTTCGTGAGTAACATAGGCTATATTGGATTTTCAAAAAGTTTTGGGTTACGAAATCTCGAATAGGAAAACTTCACCACGCGGGCGAAGCTGCGGGCATCAACTAGTAATTATATAATATAAGTAAAGCACAAAAGTTAAACGGAAAGGTCAAAAGTACTGGGATACCCAGATGTCCATGTATGAAGCGATTAATAATCTGCAGGAAGCGAAAGAAGTATGCATGGATCGCAAAGCCTGGGAATCTGTCCTCTCTAATAAAATAGTTACCGATTACAACAATGTGCCTGAAATAAAGAACATGTTCACAGAAAATGAGAAAAAGCATCTCCGTGGTCATTTATTAAAAGTGTGGATAACACCATTTAATGGAAATCCCCTTAAACATTTTTTACCAAATCGTGTGGTCACTGAATGGAATAATTTACCTGAGCATGTTATATAGGCACCGACAGTTAATGCATTCAAAAATCGACGATGTTCACAGATTTAGAGATATACACGCATCAGCTCAGTGAGCTGGTAATGTGGTTATATTATAGACGCGGTGAAGCGCTCGTGGCCCCGCGGTCTCAGTGTTCGGTAAACGATCACTGAGGTACGCAACTTTCACTATGGCTGGTCGTCGGATGGGTGACCACTTTGTGGCATTTACATTTGCGAGCGTTTCCGTGCTTCGGAAGGCACGTTAAGCCGTTGGTCCCGGTTGCCAGTAAAATGGCGGTCGTTAAGCCTGGTTGAAGGCCTTATAGGCGGCTTAAAAAATTTCAACAGCAGGTAGCCACAACCTGCGTCTGTCTATTTCAACACGGCAATGGGCTCACCACCTATTACGTGGGACAGGAATCCACACGGTGAAAAGTGGGCATATAATATGCCTCTGCCACCCCTTCGGGGATAAGGAGTGATGGATATTTATATAATAGATATTAATAATTGTCTGACCAGGTCAAAGGTAGCGCTTTGACCTGGTCAGAAAATTATTATTATACTGGGAGTGGGGCAAATCTCAACGCTGGCTTGCCTTAATTGGCCAGTCTGGGCCCAAAGGGCGGGAGCCAGAGCTGTATGCTCGGGGGTGGAAGTGTTATTTTCAAGGGCATAACTACGGGAAAGCCCACTCCGGGTCTGACCCGCGATGTTGAAACCGGCGCTACACCGCTCGACACCCCTAATAATAATAATACCTTTTCATAATGCAACAATACCTACTGATGAAGGACAATCTCGGCATTCTCGGTGTAAAAGTCCGTCGATAACTCAAGAACAAACAAGTGGTAGAAAGTGTCATTTTTGGGAACTAAATATAAAAAAACTGAAACTAAACGCTGTGGTTATTATCTGTGGTAGGTACTACGAGTACAAGGTTGATAACAAATCTATGTCGATAATACCTGTCAGTGCGCAATGTTTAAATGTTACATAACACCTAACCTCTTAAGTGTGAACCGGTCAACGCCTCTGCGCCTGCGCTGTGAACTTGAACATTTAAAACTTAGCTAGATATTATAATAACGGATAAAAAAGTAAGTTGATTATTTTGTACATTCATATTACACTATCTATAATAAATTAGTATTATTAATGAAGGTTTGAGTTGTAATTCACATAAAAACATACATTTAGTCAATTTATTTTTCACGGCCTCGCAATATAGTTAGAGCTGCGTGTGTCATCATTAGCCCGCGTTCTATAAAAAATATCTCAACTATAATATAAGTACTATGTGCGAAGTTATTGGTCTTTCCTAGCTTCATATATGACTAGTTGAGCCCCGAGGTTTCGTCCGTGACATACTTCGAACCACCCGTGGCACCTATTTTACCCCATATAGCCCATCGTTTATAAGTTTTACAATAATGTATGGCAATTACTTATTTGACTACCTCGGTGGCGCAGTGGTAGTGTATGCGACTGCCGCGATTAAGGTCTCGGGGTCGATTCTCGGGTCGGAAGAAATATTTGTGTGATCTACAAATGTTTGTTTCGAAATTTAGGTGTTTGCTATGTATAATATGTATGTATTTAGAAATATATACGTATGTTTATCAGTGATCAGTTGCCTATCCCATAACACAAGTTATATTAGCTTACTTTGGGCTAGGCGCCGTTGTGTAAAAAAATAATTCCCACAATATTTATATTTATTAAATTAGAGGAAAAAAAACGGAAAGGTCAAAAGTACTCGTATACCCAGACGTGCGTGTATGAAGCGATTGATGAATCTCGACGAAGCGAAAGAAGTATGCATGGATCGCGAAGCCTGGCGATCTGTCCTCTCTGACTACCCCGTCAGGGATACAGCGTGAAGATAGTTTTTTTTATTAAATTAGTTCGACTTGTTAACATTTATGATTTCTGCTGCACTTTTCTGGAGAGTAGTGTCATGAAATATAGCATAAAACCTACCTTCTTAAACGGGCTTTCTAGCACAATAAGAATTTTCCACAGAACATATATAATATTAGGCTTTGCAAAGGAGGGAAGAGGCGTAACGTTCTTTTTCCGACTCCTTCAAATTATCTTCTGAATAATATCGTTCCGGGTTCAAGACTTTCTAACTTCTCCTGGGACTTCACCGAGATCGAGCTCGGTGTAACTTTTCTGATTTTTGGTCATTGCTGTAGTTGGGTTACAGGAGTCAGGGAGTGGGATTAGCCCCAATAAAAAAAATGAAATTAGGTAGTAATAAAAAAAAAAATTCAATTGGAACCAGTAGTTCCTGAGATAAGCGTTCAACCAAATAAACAAACACTTCAGCTTTATAATATTCGTGTAGATGTGCTAAATTACTCGTAATAATCGTACTTCAAAACAGAAATACCGTGACTATCTACAGATAAAAATAACTGCTATAATAAAAACAAATAAAATTTATCTATACTAATGATACGTAAGTACATATTGTCACGCCTTATTCTTCGAAGAGGTAGGTAGAGGCGGACTATATACGCTCATTTCACCAGTTATATTTATGGACATCAAATCGATGACCTTTTGGAAAAAGGTGAGGTCCAGAGTAACCGGCGAGCGCGTATGAAAACACTTATGAAAGTAGGAGAATCGAATGCCAGGATTGTAGTAAGTGAATATCCACAGTTTCTGCCTACCCCAATGGGAAACAGGCGTTATGATACGTATGTATGTATATTTATGGACATAATATGTGTTGAGGCTATTGCCATGTTGAAATGGACAGGGGCAGATAGATAGGTAGATACTTAGGGGCCTGTTGCTATTGAAATTTTTCAAGTCGACTATAAGACATTCGACTTATGTCAACGACTATTGTGTTACTGGTAGCGGAGATAAACGACTTATGTAAAGCTTTGAGAATTTCAGCTGTCAAAATGTTAGTAGACTATCAAAATGTCACTGGAGTAACGGCCACTGGCGCGGTACGTGTTAGTTGAATTCTATCGGCCGACCGATAAAGTCTATTGGAGTACGATTGTAATAGTAGACTACGAAATACTGTCAAAACTGTACCGGTGACTTTCTATTGAGCGATGATTTCGAATCTTTTTCGACACGATTGAAATAGCAGACTCGGCCTCAAGACGTAGGATGCAGACAAGGCGTAGACATGTCTCTTCCGTGTCTGTTTCATACAAAATGTATAAAAACGTCGCGATACATAGATATATCGATGATACGGCGCGGTCACGGCAGTTTTGCGTCTGCGTCTGGTAGATGGTAAAACACACAGAAAAGACAGGGCTCAGAAGTAATCGGACGCAAGCGGGCAAGAGAAGGTCGCTGTGCCGAGCGGGTCTCTCATATTAATACCGAAAATCAAAAGACCTCACCTACTAATGGTGCTGATCAAGGAACGAAGCAACGACGCTACGACGACGAAGAAGACTAAAGAATTATAAACGTTCCGTATTTTGAGAACAAAAACATTATAAATATACAGTTGCGGCTAAATCACAGTATATTGACTGTAACAAAATTAACTATTCGAACTTCATAATAAAATGCTTCAGTTAGTTAGTTAACTTTATCAGGTTTCGGAAAAAAATCATAAATATCACTCTGCAAAAATGGCATCTAATCATATCTGCAACAGCAGATAATTTTTTATGGTTAGATAGACCGATAATCAAAAACCAAATGATTGATGCTCTGGGTTTGGCGACTGTGGTCCAAAATGGAAAGTGACTAAGTATAATAATATGCACAATCCTACTAAACGCGAAAGTTTGTAAGTATGGATGTTTGTTACATATTGTTACTCTCACGCAAAATCTACTGAATGGATTTTGATGAAACTTTACAATAATAGAGCTTATATACACATCAGAATTACAAATAGGCTACTTTTTATTCCGGGAACATGTTCCTGTGGGAAACGAAAACGGGAAAACTTCATCACGCGTGCGGAGTCGCGGGCGTTATCTAGTAACAATATAAAAATGACAACATGCAAGAATGAAAAAGTATAACAATGTCAACTTAAAGTTTAATAAAAGTGGTCCCCTACACCAAATCCGGTTTTTTTCCTCATCGATGCTATGCCGGACTCCTACCGACTAAAACCACACGTTGCCCTTTATCTGTCTATAGCCAGGAGTCCCGGGTGAGCCCTCGGAAGGATAGCCCCGTGTAATTGAAGCAACATGAAATACACTTTAAATTTAAGATTAATAAGAAGAATTATACAGCATACCGTAATTCGCAAGACTGTTAAGTGTAGACATAACGTAAAATGTCCGAAATAGATTTTATCAGCATTTAATTTCGGAGCTAAAATCCGCGAAATCTCATCCTTCGGTCCGAAATTACAATAAATGTCAATTTTGAAAAATTTTATAGGTTTTATGATATTTTTTGGAACGCGACATTATTGTTTACTGAATTATATAGCGACACCATTTTGACGTGCCACGTATAAAAAAGAACTATTTCAATATGTTATTAATAGATATTTATATTTATATTTCACCATCTATAAGCTAAACATCTATCTTTTTAAGGTGGTGTTTTGCGTTTGTGGAATTGTGCATAGTTGGTATTTTACGTAATAATTCCAACTAATTAACAAAAGACCATCAATTCGTGAGTTGGTGTTCTACTCTATGATTTTATGCGTCTAAACCTTCTTAACTCTAAACTAACGTTCTTACAGATGCCTTTACGTTGGGGTATTGTAACAGCTGGCAAGATCAGCAATGACTTCGTGAACGCCTTAAACACTTTCCCTGAGAAAGGAGATCAGGTGATCGTTGCAATCGCCGCCAGAGACAAGACAAGAGCAGCAGAATTTGCGAAAATTCACAATATCGAAAAAGTTTTCAACTCTTATCAAGAGTTAGCAAGCAGCGATGATATTGGTAAGACATTTCAATTGTATACTAACTATTAAACTTTTGCGTTGCATGATTAAAATTAGTGTAAAATACAGGTATTAAAACTCTCTGTGACTGTGGTCACGAGCAGACTCTGCTTGTGACCACGGCTGGTGCAACCCAGTCGAAACGTAAAGCTATTTAAACTAAATAAGCATGATCGCGTTAATACCTTTATTTTACACTAATTTTATTTCAATTCTATATTGATATAGGTAATGTATGTGTATGTTGGTGGTTGTAACTAGAATTATATGACTGCAGCTTTCGTAAGACCGAAACTATGGATTTTTAAAGTAGATTGCTTCTTCATAACTTTTGAAACCTTTACAGCAGGGGCAAAGAGTTTAGTTTCAGTATTTTGAGACTTATAGCTATCATATTTCTCCACAGATGTCGTATACATCGGGGCGTTAAACCCTGACCATTATTCACTAACGAAACTATTTCTTGAGAGCGGTAAGCACGTGCTTTGCGAGAAACCTTTCTGTTTGAACTACAAGCAAGCGCAGAGCTTGATCCATCTTGCCAAGGAGAAAAAACTGTTCCTGATGGAGGCCATGTGGGCACGTTTTTCACCTGCTTACGTCGACTTGGAGAAGGCTATCAGTTCCGGAAAGCTGGGTGAAGTTAAGTTCATCGAAGCTAATTTTGGTATTTACGCCGGAACAGACAGAGTATAGTGAGATAACATTTTCTACATTTGCGTTAATTTTTAGACACACGATAGCCGTTTTGGCATATTACAGTAGTGATGATATTTTACTTGATTTACATCAGTAGTTTGTTTTCTACCGTAGTATAAATACCCACTAACGACTACATATTTCTACAAATAAAATGTAATTAAAATTAATACGTAACTTCATGAAAGGACAAACGTCAAAACGGCCATCATAGAGTGCCGCTAGAATAGTTACGATTTCTTCATGAATTATCGGAAACAAATCTGAACGGTTCGTTAATAATGCGAGTCTTAAAATTTTATTTTGACTTTCAAAAGCATAGTATGCGCCACGAAATATGACTTTTTTACACCACGTGTTTTGATTTGACTTGACGCTTTGACTTTTTGAGGGCTTCGACTGAAAATCAGCTCCGTGGTCATGCACAGCTGCCTTTTAGGCTGACGTTATATGTTTAGCTAATTAGTGTGCCTATTAAATGTGATTCCTTATCTTCTTTCTCAATTCTTGATAGTCCCCTGACTTAATTATTATATTCTTCCAGTAAAAAAGAGTTAGGTGGTGGCGCTCTTCTGGATCTCGGCATATATTTGCTTCACTTATCACAATACGTGTTTAAAGAAGAGCCTATAAAAGTGACTGCAGTTGGAAATCTGCTTGACACCGGCGTGGACGAATCTGAGACCATTATTCTGGAGTACAGTGGCGGCAGGAAGGCCGTGCTCAACGCTAACTGTAAATTACAACTTAACAACAAAGCCACGATCTACGGTACTAAGGAACGTATTACGGTGAGATATACTTAGATTGTTGTACAACCATAAACTGAGACACCAAAAATATTTTACCTACTTTCGCAGTTTTGTAGTTACTGAGTATAGTGGATCTCCTGCTGCGGTACTACGAGACACTCGATATATTGGACTCAAATATAACGAAGTTAAAGCAGGAGGTCAGACATATCATGACTTATGACCTTTGAAAAAACTATTTTTTTAAGTCAAATTGTTGATTACCACAATAAAAAGAAAATATTAGAGATTCCTTATTGTTATAATAATTAATACATACATACATACATATTGTCACGCCTTTATCCCCGAAGGGCTAGGCAGAGGCATATATAGGGCCTCCAACTTGGCTCGACGACTGCCATTTTATTGGCAACCGGGACCAACGGCTTAACGTGCCTTCCGAAGCACGGAACTGGGGTGGGTCTAAAGGGCCGAATAAATTTAATAAAATGTGTCTATTTTAGATGTTAAATTTGGAAGAAATTTTGAACCTGTTGCCTTTTTAGTGAGGTGGTAACAAAAAGGCTAAAAGGTCTTATGTGCTAGACACTAATTAGCACGACCAATTAAAGTCCTGGTAGTCTCGGACTTTTAATTAAAAATAATAATTAATAAATTTAAATAATAATTAATATCACTTATAATTATCACTTTAATACTGCCAGATGTTCTAGCCTATTACAACATTACTTCCGAATTTTAATAGCTCTTTTCCTCATTGAATGCATGCTGTGTTCACATGTTTAGGAACCTAGTTTAATTCAAAACAGTATTTTAAAACATGTAAGAGGCCTATGTGCTATGATCTGTTTCGTGAACCATAAATAAATAAGATCAGAGATCCACAACCAAATTATTTTGTCTTTTATCACATAAATTGTTGATATCTATGTTTTTGGTTGTTGATAAATAAACCCGCGTAGAGAAGTTTTCCGCTCCCGTTTCCCAAAGAAACTTGTTCCCGGGATAAAAAGTAGCCTATGTGTTATTCTGATGTATAAGTTATATAATTGTAATGTTTCATTAGATACCATTAAGTAGTTTTTACGTGAAAGAGTAACAAACATTCATTCTTACAAACTTTTGCATTTATAATATTAGTAGGATAAACCTACTAAAATCCGTGGGTGTAATGGACCCTGAAATCTGGAGGGCCCAAGCAATCTTACTTGCTAGCGGTGCACCTGGTGAATTAGGAACGAGAGAACGACGCATGCACCCTTATGGGGTTGCGGGGTACGAGACAGGCGCTCCCAACAATGCCGGAAATTAATTTGACCAATTGACAGTTACTCCAAGCAGTCAATTAAAAGTGAACTTTAGACGCCAAATCCAGGAGGGGTTGAAAGGAAGTTGGGATTTATACCAGATACTGAGGTCTATGGTCCCTATCCTACTAATATTATATAGGCGAAAGTTCGTAAGAACGAATGTTGGTTACTCTTTCACGCAAAATCTACTTACTGGATTTTGATGAAACTTTACAATAATATAGCTTACACATCAGAATAACACATTGGCTACTTTTTATCCTGGGAACAAGTTCCTGAAGGAAACGGGAACGGGATAACTTCACCACGCGTGCGGAGCCGCGGGCGTCATCTAGTTAGGTGTCTATATAAAAATCAAGGTTCTGAGTCAACACGATAAACGATATGTTTAGATTTTCGCGAAAACTTGTAAGTACGGAAATATACCTTAATATTTTTTTTATTATTCGGATTTTTCCCTTTACTTGTGGTATAAGATCTTGCTTTTAACAAAAATTGACAAATTCAGGTCAACCGGAAGTACCCTATAGGTTTCGGGTCAAAAACCTAAATGGTAATTATCGTTGAACTGTCGTCATGAAATTTGGCAAAAAGTAAGGACTTATAGCACAAATAAAGGAAAAGTTGAAAATAAAGGGATGTCCCCATACATACATAGTAAAATCCAATCAACATAGACCTCTAAGTTGTCTGAGCACTTTTACAATTCGGAGGTCTAGCTTAATTGGAACCTATATGGCGTATAATGCGTAGGTACCGAACCCTTTGGCGCACGAGTACGACTCGCACTTTACCGGATATTTTCTTTGTAGATAGGTTTTGAGGGAATATCACGGTGACATTCCAAGTTTGAGTGGCACAATTACAGTTTGTCGGCAAGGTCATAATAATGCCCCTTCACGCTCTCTTCAAGAATACATACAAGCTAATCCCCGTGGTACTCATTTAATCCCGTCTATAATTTTACAATAACGTATCGAAAATTGGAAATACTTACCTATGCCAATTTATGAGCAGATTGGGCTATTTTGATTAGGCGGATTTAGATTAGGCCATTTATGATTACAACTCCGCCACTTTAGTTCTGGGTAGTAACATGATGATATATAATAGCCTTCCTCGATAAATGGACTATCCTAGACAAAAATAATTATTCAATCCGAAGCATTAGTTACTGAGATTAACCTGTTGAACTAAACAAACTCTTTAGCTTTTTGACTTGACGACTTGTTTGTTGACAAAGACTTTTAGACACAAGTATAATTATGGATTCCCATTGCGAAGAACTGACAACACCAACTTTCAATTTCAGCTGGAGTCGCCTTTCTATTTCCCAAACAAGGTGATTGATGTCGATGGCAGTATGAAGGAGTACCCGTTGCACACCTCCGAGATCTCTTACATGTTTCCGAACAGCGCTGGCTTGGTCTATCAGACTTTGGAAGTAGCCAAGTGTATTAAAGCAGGTGCGTTTACTTTTCAATAGCGTTTAAAAACTTTAAAGCAGAGCAATCTTTGCTTAGCTGAGGGCCTAATTTCCGAAGCTGAACAGTTCGCGGGCCGTAGATAAAAAAATAAGGTGTTTTGTACATGTTATGGATTCTCCTGAGTACCAAACTACCTCCCTAGGAGATGACGTTGTACATAGCGGGTCTTGCAAAATAAGTATTTCAATTTTCTTTTGGCCGGATTGAAGTTGGTGGCGGGCCGGGGATCGCCCATATATGCCTTAAAGGATCATCATTTAAGGGCTAAGGCACCTGACAGTGACTCGTATGACAGGCTGGGTGCTTGTTCCTGCTGCTTTCTTGGGTGCGTATCCATGGTCATAGGCATCCCCTCGTGTTCCAGCAGTGGTGCCTTACACTTGTTCACCCGCTCTACATCTTCTGCTCTCAAGAGCCGTACGGTGTGGGTAAAATTGAGAATTGCTTCTTAAGAAGGTCATAGAGGGGACTGGGCTGAACTAGCCCGGAGAGCCCCATTCCTTTGCCGGGTCGCATTAACCGAATAAGACGAGACAGAATACCGTGGTAGTTTAAAGGTAGTCTAAAGTTCTGGACCCCCCTACGGCTGGGAGTCCCACTTAAAGCTGCCGGTAGCAAAGTGTCTAAACGTATTCCACCACGTAGGTACCAAAAAACTTATAAACACATATTCTGAGAGCTAATGACACAATTTGAGGTATTTTGGGCACGTTAAAATTCATAAAACATAACACTATTACTAAAGAGCAAGGAATTTACGTCACACGCGGCCCCTACATAGTAGAGAGCGCGTTAGTGAGTTGATTCCTTGCTCTGCGACTATTAGGTACTAAGGGTGCATCAGAAATGGTAAATCTGGTAGAGTCTTGCGATTATTTCGCCGCAGCCTAATAACTAAATGTAAAATATTAACATATCCAAAAATATACCTACTCTACCCTAAATGTTCATTTTAAATGTACACCTGTCTAATTTCCACATTATTTGAGCGTTTTACACAACCTCCTGACTTGATTAAACACAACAACAACTTGCGCCTGTAGCCACACCTAAATTTGTCATCTACTCTCAAAATAATACTTACCTAGTCAGGTCATAAATTCTGTCACATGTTTAATATAAAATAATTGAAACAAGTTTATTCATTATGTAACCATTTATATACCAAAATGAACTTAACAAAACATAGATTCTAATGACAATAATGTTTATTCAAAATGACCTCCGTGATTTTGAATACAGGCCTTCAATCTGCGCGGCCAGTCGTCTATCGCAGCACGAACGAGGTCCATGTCAATATCGGCGGCTGCCTTAATCAAGGATGTCTTGAGTGACTCCAAATTAGGATGAGGCTTTCAGCACGCCTTTTCCTCCAAGTGTTGCCATATCTTGTAATCTAACGGACTCAAATCTGGACTGGAGGAGGGCCAGTCTCCGTGCCGGATGAAGTCGATTTCACGCGCCGCCAGCCAGTCTTGTGTGCTCTTCGGTCTATGAGCTGGCGTCGAATCTTGTTGGAATACCCAGTGCCTGTTATTGAACATGATATGAGAAACAGGTTCCACAAGGTTCGTCAGGACTGTATTTTGATACACAACTGCATTCGATTTTACACCTTTCTCACAAAAATGTACCTCTGTTAAGCCCCAATAAGAAACTCCCAACCATACCATGAGCGAGGGTGGAAAATGACCTCGTTGGACACGCGGAATACGGTTGCTCGCTTCTTCACTACTGTGTGCGTACACCTTATCATTTTGTTTGTTGTAGCTCTCTTCTACGGTAAAAATTTTTTCATCCTAATAAAGAATTTCCCGATATTTTTTTCCCGCGTACCGCTTCAACAAAGCGCGGCATCTCTTCAGTCTCAGGTCCATTAGACGAGCATTTAAACGATGTCCTGTTTTTCTTCGATATGACCGAAGCCCTAAGTCTTCATTTAACACCCTTTTCACCGTGGTTCTGCTTAACCCCATCTGAAGGGCCAACAGTTTCTGCTTACGTTTGGGATTTCTTTGAATTCGCGCCTTCACAGCTTTTATCACTGCTACCGACCAGACCGAGGGCGACCACTTCTTGACCTGTCATCTACACTAGAGTCTTCATTGTATCGTTTGATGGTACGATAGACGAATCTTTTGGTTATATTCAAATTTTTCAGTATGTCAAAAATTTTAATTGGCGCGTAACCGCAACGATGCAACGCATTAACTGCAACACGGTCTTCTTTAAGCGTCCACTCCATATTTAAAAATGAGTAAAATTCTAAAAAGTATACATTTTTATTTTCATGAATAATTCGAAATTTGAATATAATAAACTTTATTGTCGCCAGCATTCTAAAAGAAAAGTTTTTACTGTGTGACAATACTTATGACCTGACTAGGTATTTCTGGAGTACGGGTGTTGTTTTGTGTATTATGTGTTAAATACACAAAAAACACCCAAACTCCAGAACTAACATTATTGTGAAACATAATATAAGTATTTTTGAATATTTGTTCTGACACGAGAGCCCTTAGCAATACACATCGCATACACTATCACTGCGCACTATACAGTTGCAAAATAAGGGTATTATAAAATGGCTCATATTTGCAGGTTTACTGGAGTCACCTCGTTTACCGCACAAAGATACTTTGGTATGGGCCAAGCTGATGGACACCATCCGCAAGCAGATAGGCGTGCATTACGATGTCGATGATGAGGAATATCCGAATGCTTGATTACAGATAAAGAACTTGATACATTATATTGACTTGATACAATGTTGAGAGATGTTCTAAAGAGATTGTGATGGAAAATAAAGAGTTGTTTATGTTACAATATAATTTCATCTGAATTTTGATATGGTTTTTTTTTGTGACACATCTGATTACGTATCTATGAAATCAAATCAGCTTCATTCAGAAAGTCCATTGCTGGACGTAAACCTTTCAGTCGTCTCAAACAACGCAAGTCGGACGCGCCCACCGCGCCACCAATTATTGGTCACCAATTATTGCTTGATAAAAAATTTAAAGACCTTTGAGTAAAGTTGACTGGTGTATTTCACTTACTGACTGGTGAATATCACTTACTAACTAACTTTAATTAGAATACATATTTTTTTACAGAATACATATACGCGCTGATAGATGCCGGGCTCGATTCCCGGGTCGGAACAAATATTTGTGTTTTCCACAATGTTAGTTTCGGAGTTTGGTTGTTTCCTATGTATAATATGTATTTGGAAATATGTAAGTATGTATATCAGTAGTCTAAGTCCCATTGTACAAGCTTATAGCTTAAGTTGGGCTAGACAGCGCTTTGTAAAAAGTGTCCTACAATATTTATATACCTATAAGTATTTGTATAAATGTGTCTCCCCGCAATAGGAATAGTTAGTAAGCTCGTTTTTTTATAAATTTCTTACGTCAATGGTGGGGAGGCATTTTGTGATTTTCTTAATTAACATTACCTATTATTATAACTGGCGCATCTTGTCTCCGCAAACCATCACGTCTATGACATCTAGGAATGTCATACTCTAACTATGAAGACTTGGGTTAGAAAAGATAGAAGCACTCGTACCCTCATTATCTCAGTGTTCTATAAACGATCCCTGAGTCGTAGTCACACTTCTCAGGGCCAACTGTTCTTCCCAAGCGAACACACACACACACACATATATAGTCACGCTTTTATCCCCGAATGGGTAGCAAAGGCATACTATATGCCCAGATTTCATCGTATGCAAGTTTTGTCCCACGTAACAGGTGGTTAGCCCATTGTCGTGTAAAACAGGACAGGCGCAGGCGCGACCTACTGTTGAATTTTTTTAAGCCGCCCATAAGGCCTTCAGCTTGACTAACGTCTGCCATTTTACTGGCAACCGGGATCATCGGCTTAATGTGCCTTCTGAAATACGGAAACGCTCACAAATGTAAATACCACAAAGTGGTCACCCATCCAAGGATCATCTATAGCGAAAGTTGCTTAACGCTGTGATCGTTTACAGAACACTAAGTTAGCGGGGCCACGAGCGCTTCGCTGTATATGATCATTATTAGGTACTACCCAAACATATCTACTTACATTTTTGTCCATAAGAAAATAAGTGAGGTTTGTCGTCTCAAAGTATTTAACCTATATTAAAAACACCATTAGCTACATAATCGATTTATTTATCTTTAATTAAATAAATTATATTCTCTTAAGCGTTATATTCTTACAAATAGCAGACTTAGTTATTAGTGAATGTTCAATATTGGAAATAATATTGATATAAAAATATTAAATCACCTTGAGTTATATAGGCGATAAATAAACTGCAAATAAATGAACCTATTGTATTTACTATTAAGGCCTCTGCACACTAGCTTAAATTAGTCAGCGCACAGGGGGCCAAGTCTACTAATTCGACCGCGTCAGAAAAGAAAAGAAATCGTCGCTCAATAGAAAGCCACCGGTACAATTTTGAGTTTTTCGTAGTCTACTATTACAATCGTACTCCAATAGACTTCTATCGGCCGATAGAGTTCTACTAACATGTACCTACCGCGCCAGTGGCCGCTAGTCAGTTGCATATTTGATAGTCTACCATTAGTCTACTAACATTTTGACAGCTAAAAACAGCGATTCTGGTTCTATTCTATGGCTTGTCAATAGTAGACTCGGGCCCCCTGGAGCGTGGTCGCTTCTCAGTCGGTGATAGTTTAGAGCAAAGTAATGCGCACTGGTGATTTTAAATTAGACAATTTTAGACAATAAGCCTGAATTATAAACCACTCTATGATTGTTTATAAATGGGTATTTAAAAGACAGTTTCTTAAATCATTTGGAATATGTTGATTGTATAATGTCAATTCTGGATTAATGTAAAAAAATAAGCAGATTTATATTTAATCCTTTTTAATACAATATTTAAAGTAGGAGAAACAACCCAAAGAGAACCAGTTTGCAGAGGCCCTTAAGAAGAAATGAAATACCAATTCTGATTTCAATGTCACCAAATGTAATGAATGTCACTCACCAAAATCGGGTATCATTATTTACCAAATACTTCAAACACTTTCGAATCACCACCGCCCCCGATCTCTTCTTAATAGAAAATTGGTACTATCCATATTCTTAATAAACATAGGTATGTATTTTTATGGTTTACAATAAAATCGGAAGATATACTATTGGTTGGAAAATGGTTATTTCGCAGCATCGGAATTGCTTTTATATCTTTAGCTCATATTTGGTTTATTTAAAGTATTGACACTTCGATAACGCTCGGTGCAGATATGATTCCAAACAGTGCGTTGTGCAGAGACCTTTACATAGTGTTGTTTAAAAATCGATTTTTTTATTAATGTCTGTTGAAATTAGAGTGTATTTTATAAATGAATTTTAAAAAGTTATATAAGATTGTATTATGAATTTATTTTCTTGTCAAGCGTCTGATTCTATTAGCAATCCATACTGTAAGTAGCCAGTTAAGGAAGAATTAGAGTTGAGCTACACCTGACCGCATCGAATCGCACTTTACTTATACCTCTATCCTTTTCTTACACGGCCATTTACTAAAGTAAGAAAGAGGGGGCAGGTACTAGCGCATCGTCGATTCCGTCGCGTGCTGTCGCAGTCCCACTCTCTTTCTCACTCCAGTAAATCTTGATTCTACGTAATAGAAAAGGACAGAAGCATAGTAAAGTGCGAACCGATGCGATCCGATGTAGTAACCTTAAATTTTACTAGGTACGGCGCTAAGACAATAACAGTACTTGTTGAATTTCTAATAATTGCATTACCTACAGTAATTTTATTTAAAAAAGTGTGTGTGTACATATGTACACGCGTTAGAAGTTAAACTGCTTTGGCGTAACAAGATAAAAATCTTTTTCAAAATTTTATTTTCGCCTTACCCTATGTTTGTAGAAAAAACTAAAATGTTTGACAATAGCTAACTTCAGGGTATTTCAAAACTACTTTAAATGTACTCGTAGTTATAACTTGTCATGGAAACACTTATCAGCTAACTTCAGGGTAAATTTTAAAGCAATTATTTTGCTAAATTTCTCATATTCTTTTATTAAATTGAAAAAATACTATTCGATTCCAGACGGGGAAATAACCGTCTAGAATAGAATTGTCATTTTTAAATTTATTAAAAAAAAATATAACTTCAGGGTGTTGGTTTTTCATGACGGTCTGCGATGCGCATCGTAAAAATTTACTCACAATTTTTCCCTAACGCGCTAAAAGAAGTACAACTTCAAAAAAGCTGCAAATCATTTATTACAGTAATAAAAAAAACAATCAATTTTTAAACAGCACCACTATAAATTACAGTTTAAGATCATGGCGTGGCCAGCTTGCCAATCCTTTCGTCTAACTTCTTGATTTCCTTGTGGAGACTATCCACGTTATGTGCGAACACCTCTTGGACCCCTTGCAACAGTGCTTTGTTGTTTTGAACCCCACTAGCTATAGTGGTTTGTAAAGTTTCCAGTTCTGTTAGAGATTTGCCGAAGTTGCATGCTGAGGAAGGAATAGGTCTTATTAAAATGGTTTTAAGTTGCTAATAAAGTGTTAGAACTCACAATCCTACTAATATCACACTTATTGGCTATAGGTATATATCCAATAAGTGCGATATTTAGGTAAACCAGGAACGTCTAGAGCAAGTGAAAGAAATTGTGTATTTAGGGAGTCTGCTTAGCGCGAATGGAAGATGTGATTTGAATGTAGAACGGCGAGTTGATTCAATTTACTTTCCTGCATCTTCTGACATACCAAATATTTCAAAAGCAATGTTGGCACTAGACAAGTACTGCGTTGTGAATCGCGAGGCCTGTTTTTTTTACCATACTTTGTCTCTGTAATAACTGAGACAAAACACAGTTAACTCTGTTTCCGGCAGCTACTCGCCGTTTTACATTCGAATCACATCTTCCTATCGCGCTAAACATGCTAAATTCACAATTTTTTTTTTCAAAAAGTGAGAGTGTATCCGTGTTACGTTACGTACGTTACGCAAGAGGTCGTGGGTTAGATTCCCAGCCAGGATACATTTTTGTGTGATGAGCACGATGGTTTATTCTGTGTCTGGGTGTTATTTATCTATAATACATGGGGCACACAGCTTTGCACTTCTAGCTAATCGGAACTATTTGAATTTCGTATGTTATATTTTTTGAAACGTTGCAACTTTCTTAGAAATAAGAAGAAACAATTGGCACACATCAAAGTTCTACGTACGCAACGAAAATGGAATTTAGTCGAAAAGATTTTAGAGCGATGATTTTTTATGATTTTAAAAGTTCTCTCTCTCCGCAAGACTGTGCCGCTCGTCTTCTAAATGCTTTTCGGAGAGAAGCACCTTGTTTGAGCACCGTGAGGCAATGGTTTTCTGAATTTGAGAGAGGTCGAGTTTCTTTACATGACGAATTTCGTGAAGGGCGGCCTTTAACTGCTGTCATCGAAAATAATGTGGCTACTGTTAAGCAGCTTGCACTGGATTATGTGTGTCGGACATAAGACACATATCGATAATATGATATTTCGGGTCCTATTCGAGACGTATATTATTAGGTACAAAGTCTACCTTATACTTCCTGACGTTTCGACCGAATTACATCAATCCCTGTGAACACCAAAAACTGTGATTGAAGAAAACCCGCGGATTTTCTAGGAGACAATTCGAGGATTATTGGGAATTGGTATGTTTTGAACCCGAAAAACAACAGCAATCTTGTGAAAATGAGAACAGGCCAACAAAAGGGAGACAGGCGAGAAACGTAGGTAAAAAAATTATCGCGTTTTTTTCTTAGCTACGGGTTCCATCTGTACAATTCCACTTGAAGATCAAAAGAGTGTTAATGCCGAGTGGTATTCTACCATTTGTTTACCCAGGGTGTCAGAAAAAGTTCGCGAAAGACGACCAAAAGGCCTTGTTATCCTGCATCATGACAACGCTTCTTCACACACGGCCAACAAACAAAGTCATTTTTAGCTTCCGAAAAAGTACAACTCGTCACCCATCCTGCGCATAGCCCCGACCTAGCACCCTGTGATTTCTGTATTTTCCCCAAAATGAAAGATTTGATGAGAGGTTTTACTTTTACCAACTCCGAAGTGGCAGTGATAGCGTTCAATCAGCATGTAGAAAACATGCCCTCAGATCTGTGGTCGTCCTGTTTTATAATGTGGTTAGAAAGCTATAAACATAATATTTTGGTTATAACATGTTGTTTTTTTGGGTTACGCAAAACTTATAGTGTGACCTACGTATGTATGTATTTAGAAATATATAAGTATGTTTATCAGTTATCTGGTTACCATAGTACAAGCTCTAATAGCTTGGAATCAGATGGCGTTGAGTTGTTCTAACGATATTTATTTGATATTTATTTAAATGTTTTCGAATTGGTGATTATGTTCAACATACCTTGATGGTGCAGAGCTTCGAGCGCCTCCATGCGCTCTAGTAACTCGGTATGTGACACGCCATCGATTTGTTTCAGCAGTTTGTACAACTCGTTCACCTGTGTTTGTTACAAATGATTAATATAGACTGACTCGTGTAAGTGGTAGTGTATGCGACTTGCACGCCAAGGTCTCTGGTTCGATTCCCGGGTCGGAACAAATATTTGTGTGATCCACAAATGTTTGGGTGGATCACCCTACTAATCGTTAAAGTTTGTAAGTATGGATGGATATTTGTTACTCTTTCACGCAAAATCTACTGAATGGATTTTGATGAAACTTTACAATAATATAGCTTACAAATGAGAATAACACATAGGCTACTTTGTATCCCGGGAACAAGTTCCTGTGGGAAACGGGAACGGGGAAACTTCACCACGCACGCGGAACCGCGGGCGTTTAATTATAATATTGTTGTATTTAGAAATATATAAGAATGTTTATAAGTTTTCTATATATTGACTGCCTCGGTGGCGCAGTGGTAGTGTATGCGACTACCGCGATTGAGGTCCCGGGTTCGATTCCCGGGTCGGAAGAAATATTTGTGTAATCCACAAATGTTTAACTTCGCAGTTTGAGTGTTTCCTATGTATAATATGTATGTATTTAGAAATTTATAAGTATGTTACTTAGTCGTCTAGATCCCATAACACAATCTTATATTAATTTTTTTTTTTAGTTTTAGTTTATTCTACAATGCGCCGTCTAGGAGCATTGTAAAAAAATAAATGTCCCAGTTTGTTACCGCTGTATCGGTCCCTAGTTATGTGCGCACCGATCGTGGGAGAATAGCGGCCGTTCCGCAGTTTAAGTCTAGTAGTGCTGCTTGCACTGGATTGTGTGTGTCGGACATAAGACACATCGATAATATGATATTTCGGGTCCTATTCGAGACGTATATTATTAGGTACAAAGTCTACCTTATACTTCCTGACGTTTCGACCGAATTACATCAATCCCTGTGAACACCAAAAACTGTGATTCCAGTACTTCGTAAACCAGGATCTACAGCAATGACCAAAACACCAGAAAAGTTACACCGAGCTCGACCTCGGTGAAGTCCCAGGAGAAGTTAGCATGTCTTGGAAGCCGCAACCAAATTAATCAGAAGATTGTTTGAGGAAGTAGGAAAACGAATTAAACCAGCCTTATAATATATGTCGTGAATAAGACCCGAAATATCTTATTAATATCGGCAGTATCAATGTCATGTGAGCACGTGCTCTGTGTTATGCGTCTTTCGCCTCGTCTCGCGTTCTTAGAACGCAGTACAGTGGCTGTGGTCAAGCTAGAGATCCTATGGAACAACCTTATAGTAGTTTAATTTTGAGACATTTGGCGGGAAGAGTGACAAGTGCGGACGCTTGCTTTATATTATTTTCCAAAACTAGTGCATTTATCTTGTTTTATGTGCGGGAGCGGTGGTTTCTTGGACATAAAAGTTGTGTTAACGTGCTATAGTGAAAGGCAATGATATATATGCAGTGAAATGCTATTTTCTCTCTTGCCGCGAAACGTCCTCTGACTACCTTAGTATAAGAATCACCATTATACTGAGGGCAAGGACCGGACATAGCATGAGGACACGACATCGACTGGACAGGAGTAATTAGAAGATAAGATTGAAGAAATATGATATAAAAAATAAGATTTGGCTAAAAGGTCTTAGAAACCAGGCCATTAAATAATTATTTAAAAAAAAAGTAGTTTAATTTGGGTTAGACAGTAATGTGTAAAAAAAAAATTAAGAGGGTGTGCTTAAGACCGCACGGCAGAAGTGAAAACTTCCTTGGCAATCGCAATCAATTATTACGTATGAATTGAATATACTAAACATAGCGACACAACAGCGATGAGCAAGCGGACTGTATTTTATCTCGCTCGGGTATACTCGCCGTTCCCGAGTTCTCCCGATCGAGGCTTTCACCTCAGAGCTAACATACTACCTACGGAAAAAATAGTTTTCACTTCAAATATTCATAACTAGCTGATGCCCGCAGTTTCGCCCGCGTGGTGAAGTTTTCCTATTCGCGATTTCGAAACGAAACCCTAACTTTTTGAAAATTCCGATATAGCATATGTTACTCACGAAGAATGTAGCTTTCTTATGGTAAAAGAATTTTTAAAATTTTGTACTTTTTGAGCCAATTCGTTACAAACATAACTTACATACAAATCTTTCCTCTTTATAATATTAGTATAGATAACAGCGTAAGACTCACCTTGGCGTCTAGTTCCGGGTCGGACGGCTTGACGCTAGCCTTAAGCGCTTCTACGTTAGCGCGTAAAGTCGTGACGCGAGCTTCAGCGGCCGCCATGTCGCCCGCGCGCAGTAGCGTCGTCTGGGCCGCCAATGTGGCCGCCGCGCCGCATAACGTTGCCTAAATCGTATCACTATATTGTTGGGAAGCACTTTACTCCACAATTTACAAATATATTAGTATCGTTTTTATTTATTTATCTTCACGCCTTATCCCCGAAGGGGTGGCAGAGGCATATTAAATGCCCACTTTTCACCACGTGTATTCCTGTCCCACGTAATAGGTGGAGAGCTCATTGCCGTGTTGAAATAGACAGACGCAGGTTGTTGTTGAACTTTTAGTTGAAATTTTTCAAGCCGCCCATAAGGCCTTCAACTTACGACTGTCATATTACTGGCAACCGGGATCAACAACGTAACGTACCTTTCAAAGCACGGAAACGCTCGCAAATGTAAATGCCACAAAGTGGTCACCCATCCGAGGACCAGCCGTAGTGAAAGTTGCGTAACTCAGTGATTATAAAAAATAAAAAAATAAAAATATCTTTATTTTGCATAGACCATTTTAACGGCGCTTACAAAATGTCATACCCTATTTAAAATATTTAAAGCGACCATTGTTTACAGAACACTGAGTCCGCGGGGCCACGAGCACTTAGTATAGTGTGAAGATATATTGTGCGAAAGTAGAGGGTAGAAGGAATCAGGGTAGGCCGAGACTTACATATGAAAACCACGTGAGCAGATTGCTCAAAAACGGAAAAGTCAAAAGTACTTTGATACCCAGAAGTGCATGTATGAAGCGATTGATACATCAGCAAGAAGCAAAAGAAGTAAGCATGGATCGCAATAGCCTGGCGATCTGTCCTCTCTGACTACCCCGTCAGGGATAGAGCGTGAAGATAGCTATCATGATCGTAGTATAGTACGTCAGTAACGGCTTCATCCCCGAATTGATGGTAGAGGCTTATTGTACGCCCATATTTCACCGTGTGCATTTTTGTCCCGCGTATCAGGTGGTGAGCTCTTAGCCGTGTTGAAATGAACAGACGAAGTTTGTGGCAACCTGCTAAATCTGAGGCCTTCAACTTGGCTTAACGACTGCCATGTTACTGGCAACGGGAATCAACGGCCTAACGTGCGTTCCGAAGCAAGGAAACGTTCGCAAATGTAAACCTTACAGCAATCAAATTAAATCAGTCTATCATCTTATCCACTGGCTCTCCTACCCACACTTTCATCACAACAGACGATCCCTGTTCATGATTATGGCGAAGCGAAGGATATCTCAAACATATGACGTTATAACAGCGAATGTGTCCATCGGTGGTCCCTTACTGTGGAACCTAAATCTGAATCCGCTACTGAAAGAGCTGGAGAGAATGGGAGTGTACGTGCAGGCTTTCGTGCTGGTCTTTGACGGAGACACAGCTTAGAAAATCGAGGGACATAGATAAAAAAAAAACCGAATGTGCGAGTATGTATCCAATGTTGCTACCCTGTGATCTTACACAGGGTTGCAACATAGGCAACGAGGCGACTAGACTTAGGAGATACTTTGAGAAACCCTCTCGCTGCAGAAAGGTGTTATAATAAAGTGTTATAAAGGTGTTTTATATATATAGGTTCGGCACGAGATGAAGAAGCGCTCGTGGCCCCGCAGACTCAGTGTTCTGTAAACGATCACTGCGTTAAGCAACATTCGCTATAGCTTGTCCTTGGATGACCTCTTTGTGGAAATAACATTTGCGAGCGTTTCCGTGCTTCGAAAGGCACGTTAAGCTGTTGATCCTGGTTACCAGTAAAATGGCAGTCGTTAAGCCCGGTTGAAGGCTCATGGGCGGCTTGAAAAAATTCTACAGCTGGTCGCCACAGCCTGCGCCTGTCCATTTCAACACGGCAATGGGCTCACCAACTGTTATGTGGGACAAAAAAATTGCATACGGTGAAATGTGATCGTATCTCTTCGGGGATAAAGGCGTGACAATATGTATGTATGTACAAGGTGAAGTAACTATCTTTTACAGAATTCTATATTAACTCCGTTACGACAATGTATTCCACCTTTTTGTTGGCTTTTGGTCATCAACCTCCTTTTTCAAAAAGTTTCAGTTACACTGGCATGCGATAAGCTCTAGAAAGTCTAACACTATAAGAAATTAAATGATGGCAAGAAGATAAAATAATAGTATGGTATTATAGTGGGTATACCTGTCCGGTAGCAGTCTGCAGTCTCCTGAAAGCCTCTTCGTCTCTGACTCCTGCAGCCTGTTCCAATCTATGTAATCTGATTTAAACATAGAATATGATTTTGATTGATGACGTTTACAAGTATTATTTTACTTATCTATCACGCCGTATCCCCGAAGGGGTGGCAAAGGCACATTATATGCCCACTTTTCACCATGTGTATTCCTGTCCCACTTAATAGGTGGTGAGCCCATTACCGTGTTGATAGGGACAGAGGCAGGTTGTACAAGTATTTATTAAATCTATACTAATATTATAAAGCTGAAGAGAAATCTCAGAAACTACTGGCTCGATTAGAAAATTTATTTCTGTGTTGAATAGTCAATTTATCGAGGAAGGCTATATGCTATATAGCATCACGCTACGACGAATAGGAGCGGAGCAGCAATGATAAATGTGGCAAAATCGGGAGAAAAATATTCAATTTGAAAGCTTCCGTTACTAACGCTGCCTAAACGATTAATGTTACCCAAAAAATATGTACTACATAATTATTCCTCTTTAAAAGTTCTAAAATAAAGTCCGCGATAGCACATGGCTATCTTTTAAGGTTAACTCACTATAATCATTTTATTGTAATCAAATTTGTTCTCATCTAATGTAATGGCGCGAGATAAGCGGATAGCGCATGCGCGACCGCGCATAGTTGTCGCCTGTCGCTGGCCAATAAATATCGCTCAGCCGCGTAATCGGCGCACTGCCGAAAGATGTGCGTTCTGGGATCTACCCTGCTTTCAAATGCGTTTTTACGATATCATATAGTTTGATATAGAAGCCTATATATCATCACGCTACTGACCTGGAGAGAGAAGCAGTAATCATAAATGTCAACAAAACGGAAAAACTTTCAAACATTATTGTAACAGTAGGTACCTAATAAACGACGGGATTAAATGGCTGCGACGCGACGGGGGTAAAGGCGTGACGGCGGCGGCGTGAGTAATAAACTGACGGGAGTTCGATATCACGGGCGAAGCCGCGCGGGTCAGCTAGTTAATAATATAGTGGGAAATTTCTTTTTACACACTGTCGTCTAGCTCAAAGTAAGCTATCTAAGCTTGTGTTATGGGATCTAGACGTCTGATAAATATACTTATATATTTCTAAATATATACATATTATACTTAGGAAACACCCAAACTCCGAAACAAACATTTGTGGATCACACAAATATTTTTTCCGACCCTGGAATCGAACCCGGGACCTCAATCGCGGCAGTCGCATACACTACCACTGCGCCACCGAGGCAGTCAAGTACATTTCTTATAGAGCGAGGAATGTTGCTCGCTTCCTCTCGCTAGAGCCTAGTAAAGACGAGTGCGTGCCAAATTTACGTCAAACTATTTGCAAATATCGTAATCGCGACCTGTCAGTTGACGGTTGCCTACCATTCATTTCTATTAGAATAATAACTTTCGTGAGCGTTGTTCATTTATTACAAACTAAACGGTTATACTCACGTGTGAATTTCGGGATACCCCGACTAGTATCGGACCTAACGGAGGTCCTTTTTCAAGAGGAGCGTCAAGGTACGCTGCGGAAGCTGCGCTGGCAGTGCCACAACATTCATTTGTAGTAATTGGTTTAATAGTATAAAAACAGGGTAATCTCTCCCGACCCGCTTATTAGCTAACCAACCTTTTAATTTAAGAATATGAAGAAGTATTATACAGATTAAAACTTTGGCGCGAGTTTGAAAAATGGTGGGCGTTTACCGTGTAAATTTTTTGCTATTTGCACAAACATTGTAGCGTCTTCACGTTAAAAATATTTAAATTAAATAAATATCTCGATATGCAACAAAAGTTACTGCCAAGTTACTTGCAACCGTTGGTCCCGGTTGCCAGTAACTTGGCAGTTGTTAAGTCAAGTTGAAGGCCTTATAGGCAGCTTGAAAAATGTCAACAGTACGTAGCCACAACGTGCATGTCTATTTTAAAACGGCAATGGGCTTACCACCTATTACATAGGACAGGAATACACATGATGAAAAATTAGGCATACAATATGTATGCCTTTGCCACCTCTTTGGGGATAAGGCGTGATAGGTAGAAAAGAAAATGATTACAAATTAATATAAATCAACATTCCAGTACATAATAAATCTAGTTCTACTAGTATTAAATACCTGTGCTCAAGTTGTGCTACCCTGGTAGTTTGGGCTAAGTTCACTTCAGGTTTAAGTTTCAAATGTGCCGTTACCAACTGTCCTTGCTGCTTTTTACTGTTATGTGAGAGGTACTCCCTGAAAAAATATTAAGTACTATAAATAAATTAGTGAAGAAATTTTGGTGGTTTGGATGCCGTTTGAGCAGCTCAGTTGGTCAAAGCGCCCCTAATGCAGAGTCAACAGTTTAAGATCATATTCCAAATTTTATTTATATGAAAACGTGTGTTTTTTACTATAAATAAAATTATTATATTACAGTGTGACGTCATGACTACCTTCGGACCAGCGCGAGTGAGTAGTGCCTTAGGTCCTATGCACTGCAGTGCCATTTATAATGGTCGCAGAGGTCCTCAACTTTCGGGGCACGTCTCAAGATCTCGTTGCCTAAACACACCAATCTTATTTTATATATTCGATCACCGTATTTTAACTAAATCGTAATTATATACGTCGGAATATGAGTTTCTTCATTTTATATAACACTAGCTGACGCCTGCATAGAGAAGTTTTCCCGTTCCTCACAGGAGCTTGTTCCCGGGATATAAAGTAGCCTTCGAGTTATTCTCATGTATAAGCTATATTATAATAAATTTTCATTAAAATCCACTCAGTAGTTTTTCCGTGAAAGAGTAACAAGCATCCACACAAACTTTCGCATTTATAATATTATTAAGATTTATTTGATTATAAATCACTTCTTTTAAATCAGCGATCTAAATTGTTATTTTGTTCCTTATATTTACTAATATTTTGTTAGAAAAGAAATTATTGCTCACTTTAATTTCTCCGCCTTTGGATCTATTTGTTCTCCTTCTTCCAGCCTTAACTCTTCCAACAATTTCTTTGTAGAGTTTATTTGAACAGCTAACTTTGTATACTCATCCTGAAAAATTTGCAATCTTACTATGTACTTTATTGTGAGTTTTTTATTTTATTCTTATTCATATTAGTCAGAAATTATTTTATTTATTATTGGAATACATTTTACAGGTTAACAACAAACAAACCAGAGCTTGTACTGTGATATCTTTACAACCAAATAAAATATTGATATACAGTTGTTTTATAATACAGCAGTATGAATTTAGCACCGCTGGTATTGCAAATATTTGTCGACTATGGTGACAACTTTAGATCATGTGGACATATGCTTGTTTGCTACCTAACTAGTATTAAAACCGATTAAATTTCGCCAGAGTAAAAGCTATTATTAGCTTCAGCTAAGAAATTAAAATTAATGGAATTACCTTCTCGCTTTCTGTAGCCTTGTTTTTTTCTTCAGTCAGTTGTTCTAGTAACTCAGAAAACTCACAACGAAGCCTGTTGTATCGTTCCAGGGTACTTTCAGGTTCACCTTCAGCTGCCAATTCCCACTCGCCAGCCCTGTAGTTATATTAAAGTTTAGATTGCGCCGTGTTGGAGTGAAAAAATAATAGTATTTTAACATTTTTACTCTTATTTACCTGTACCCAATGCGAGATTTTCTGGTGAGTCTATCTGAAAAATCTACCGTACCAGTCAAAAATTTCCCTTTAAACTTATTGAATGAATCTTTGACAGAAAGATGTAATTGTTCAATGTTTTCGTTCTCCTCCTCTTCTATGGGATCTTGCTGGTCCGATTCCGGTAAATCACCAGTTTCATACACATCAGGCTGATCATATGCCTGCAAAAACACAAATCACAACATAGTTCAACAACCTAGCAAATCAATAATTCACTTTTCTTTCATAAGATATACTCACTATGCCAGGGAGATTTTCATATTTGGGATCGGCCATAGTTATTAATTTAAAATAAATATTATAAGATACTTGGGTAAATAATCAATGCGATATATTTTGTTAAAATTTAATTTGTATTCGAATGACGTCACTTAGCACTTTTTTTTTATCTGTCAAAATCACATTTTGACAGTCACGTTTCGTTAATGTATTTTAGTTGATTTTAGTATTAGCAAAGATGATAAATAGCCTTTAAACTTATAAGTTTATGGTCTTTGATTATTAGTATCAGTCATAGATTCCATGCCTTTATTCCTAAAAGGGTGGCAGAGGCATACTATACTATACTATACTATACCACCCAAAGACCTTACACTTATAACTAGACTGTGCACTACTGCGAAATAATCAGTCCGCGTGAGAAGGCTCTCGGCAGTGGTGGTGCCCCTTTTTAAATAAGTGACCATGACCAATTAGAACACAGGACAAATTTCTTGTACGATTGTTCGAACCTACTGAATTTATTGTAAGTAAAAAATATTAAAAAGTATATAATATTTATATTATAATATAAAAATATTATACAGTCGGGGACCCCTGTCAGAAACGAAGTATCCGTAAAAAAAAATTAATTATAATTGCATAAAAAAATACGTGTATTGAGACAAAGAGAGAGAGAGAGAGTTGCACACCTGGCTGCGCACTCACTTGTTCGTGTGCTCATTTGTAGGTTCGATACACACACGCGTAGGTACACACATGGCTTATGTCATTTCATTATTATGACGATTTCTACTAAATAGCACTATCAGTAAGCCGTTTTAAACAAGTTCGTTCCAAAAATCTGAATGTTAGATTTTGCCCCTTTTGAACACTGAGGGTGACCGGCACATCTCTAATTTAAACAGATGCTGCGTATCTACCTACCTAATACTAAGAGATTTATAAAATCTTTAATCAACAAAATACTGTGTTACTTAAAAAATATGGTTGCTGCTGTTACTTACCCGAGAAAAGAAAAGCTGCTACCGTATTAAGACTCATTTTTGCACCCTGTCACACAACATGAATTCACCATATTACATGAAAATCTAACAGGTTTAATATGAAAATTTACAATTACAATGACCTTATAACGGTACATCTTCAATTTAAAACAATCGATACGAAAGTATCTACCTACCTACTATAATGAGATAGTAAAAATATTTGATCAATAAAATTTGTGGTGACCCTACACTTTAAGCAAGATGGCGGGTCCAGGCGGATCGTAGACAGAGAATACTAGGATCTTGCATTTAGTATTACCAAACCCAAACATTTAAGTACTACTCTTACTAAGTATTAATGAGTAATTTTTAAATACTATGAAGTTATTATTAATAATTATAGGAACTGTAGAAATATTTAGATAAGTTCCAAAGTTTATGAATAATTTAATATTACTAAATCATAAATAAAGAAATACATAATATTTTCTACCTTTTCTTCCAAATCCAATGGTTATTTGAGCTGGCAGCGCATAAGACAAGAACTCTCGGACAAGAACTTTCGGAGCTCTCTCGCCAGGACCGTTTTAAGCTAGCTACCGCTTATAAGGAAATAGCTACCCTACAAGTAAGAAAATAGATGTCATTTTAGCTCAACGAATTTTTTTGGTAATCAGACTAGATATATGTGTAAGGTCTTTGATACCACCATATATCATAGCATTTTCTCCCACGCAATAGGTGATGAGCTGGTTGCCGTGTTGAAATGGGTAGGCGCAGGTTGTGGCGACTTGCCGTTGAAATTTTTCAAGCCACCATTGCAATGTTATTGGCCATTAGGAGCAACGGCACGGAAACGCTTGTAAATGTAAATGCCACAAAGTGGTCATCTATCTAAGGGCCAAGCCCAGTGAAAGACTCTGTGGTTGACAGAACACTGAGTTAGTGGGACTACTAGCGCATTAACTACTATGACTACGAGTTGCTTATGGGTTGTAGATTGGGTTAATGTGAACACAAGCAAGGAGAGTTTAAAAAAAAACAATGTAGCACTTCGATGAAAGGTGGTAGTGCCCTTGTGCTTCGTTTTTTTAATTTTAGAGAGCGTGGCGGGGCGCTATCGTGCTCTGTGTATCGTGCCCCTAGATATCAATGTTAAATTGTATAAAAAATGGGTTTATTTAAATAGATTAAAACCTGAGGTTATTTATCGCAAAACTTATGTATATTTCAATGCCCATTCAATACAAACGAAACAATGGTGCTACTTCTGTTGTTGAGACCACTAAACCAAATATCTCTAAAATTTTCTAACTATCTTCACGCTGTATCCCTGACGGGGTAGTCAGAGAGGACAGATCGCCAGGCTTCGCGCTCCATGCATACTTCTTTCGCTTCTTCGAGATTCATCAATCGCTTCATACACGCACGTCTGGGTATCCGAGTACTTTTGACCTTTCCGTTTTTGAGCAATCTGCTCACGTGGTCTTCATATGTAAGTCTCGGCCTACCCTGACTCCTTCTACCCTCTACTTTTGAACAATATATATTCTTCGTCAATCGTTCCTCATTCATTCGTTGGACGTGTCCAAACCAACGGAGCACGCCCTTTTACAGCTTAACGCTGACACTTTCAATCAAACCTGCCATATTGCGTATCACTTCATTACGTGTTCGGTCGGCCAAAGTTACGCCGTACAATTTTCGAAGTGATCGCATCTCCACAGCATTCAATTTACTTTCATGCATCTGCTGACATACCCAGGTTTCACTACCGTAAAGCAAAGTTGGTTCCACACCATATCCGGGCAGCAAGTCCCACAGCGTTTCTCTCACAACGTTATCAAATGCTTTCTCTATATTCACAAAAGCGCAGAAAACCTTCTGTCTAACAGCCAGAAACTTTACCGCGATCATGCGGAGAGAAAACACTTGACAAAATAATCTTGACGTTTATAAGTGTTACTTTGTGACCTACATGAATAAAGATTTTTCACTTCACTTTACTTGATCCATGCAACCACTTTCACGTCGGAATCCGCATTGAGCCTCCCATAAATACCTTTCAGTCTTTTCTTGCATTCGTGCCGTTATAACCTTTGCATACACCTTACTAGCTAAGCTGACCAAGCTGATCGCCCTGTAGCTGGAGCAGTTTAGGCGCGAGCCTTTCCTTTTGTAAATAGGTACTACAGCTACTCGCCAGTCATCTGGGACCTCACCCGTCCGCCAGCACAAGTTGCATAACAGACATAGTGTGTCCCAGACGCGCGACCCACCGTGCTTGATCATCTCAGCAGTAACTCTGTCTTTTCCTGCAGCCTTACCACATTTCATACTTCTTATCGCTTGTTCTATTTCTTTCATACTAATGACTTCAATGACATCGTAATCCGGAGCATCGAAGTGAGCTCCACTTCCCGATGTGGCATCTCTGTCTTTTCTTGCATACATCTTTCCATAATATTCACTCCATCTCTGGAGGACGTCAGTTTGGTCGGTTAGGACGTCATCGTTAACACTAAGCACTTTATTCATACTGCAGATTGCCGAACAACTCCGGGTCTTGCCTACCTCTTTCCAGAAGAGCTTGGCATTATCCCGGAAATTGGAAGACAACCTTTCATCCGCTTTCATTCTGCACCTTTCACGAGCTTCTTCTATCAGAGCCTTCGTGTTAACTTTCTGCAGCTTGTATCTCTCTTTCATATTAAAATCATTCCGCGAGGCTAAGTAGTCTAGCCATGCTTTCTTCTTCATTCGAACTGCTTCTTTCACTTCCCCATTCCACCATGCATCACGCTTATTACTACTGCCTCTTTTCGTTTCTCGACACACTTCCACAGCGGCATTTACCATACTATCCTTAAGGTTCTGCCATACACTTTCCACATTCTCACTACTTACATAGACGTCGCCAAGCTTTTCGGCTACCCTTTCTTTATATTTATCCCTAATGGATGCATCCTGCAGCTTCCAGCTTTTGATGCTATAAGTCGGCTCAGGTTCAGGACACTCGGTACGATGACGCCAACCCGCGAACAAACCCCTAATCCTAGTGTTGGGAACGTTCTTCGATATCTTATATTAAGTTGTAATTAAAAGCGGACTGTATTAATTTTAGATAGGTATAATAATAATTCGGCAATACAAAAATATATAACTGTAGGCTAGCGTCGCGGATGGTCTTGCTGCGCGAAGTAAATCCAAATGGGGGCTTACCACCACGCCCTCAACTCTTCGGTTGGTAGTGGTATGTTGTACCGTTGTTGTTGTGCTACTTGCGCATCAACATACTGCCCCGGTTGAAGTGCTTGTACTTCAATGAAGCGGTAAGGGGCATAAGGCGTTGAATCCTCGTGTCACAGTACCAGTCTTCGTTTTTACTTCTGCGACTCTCGTGATGCCGTTGCTGCCCTTGTAAATCTTGACAATGCGACCCAATGGCCAAAGAAGAGCTGGAGCTGTTATGTCCTTTACAAGGACTAGTGAACCCAGTTCGAGGCTTCCGGTGGATTGTCGCCACTTAGTTTTCTGTTGTAACAGTTGAAGATATTCGCTACTGAAACGTGACCAAAAATGTTGTCGTAAGCATTCGATCCGTTGGTAGCGTTCCAGGCGTGTGATGTTGCCGTCAGTAACCTGAGGATGTGGTACGGACATAAGTGGTCGTCCGATAAGGAAGTGTGCAGGAGTGAGGGCAGTCAAATCTAATGGATCAGAGGAAGCAGGTATTAGAGGACGTGAGTTAAGAATAGCCTCAATTTGACATGAGCAGGTTGCCATTTCCTCAAATGTCAAATGCGTAAGAGTAAGTATTTTCTTTAGATGGCCTTTAGTAGCTTTGACAGCCGCTTCGGAAATTCCGTTAAAATGTGGAGAGTGGGGTGGGGAAAAGTGGAACGAAATACCCTGTTGGGCCAAGTCCGAAGCGATACCTGAGTTGGAAAGGAGTTTGTTTATTTCGTTGGAACCGCCAACGAAATTAGTGCCGTTGTCAGACCAAACACTACGAGGCTTGCCTCGACGTGATATGAACCGCTTAAAGGCAGCCATATAAGCATCCGTGGTTAAGGCCGTGACGAGTTCGAGGTGAATAACCTTTATCGCAAGACACACAAAAATGCATAAATATGACTTAAGCAGTCTACAACATCGCCCCTTCCGATCAGCGACCAAGATTGGCCCCGCATAATCAACGCTACAATTTAAAAAAGGGAATTGAAGATCAGTACGAGACGTGGGTAATTGGCCCATAATAGGTTGAACGTTTTTAGCTCTAAATCTAAAACACTTCAAGCATTTCCTAACTATAGCTTTAGATAAATTTCTACCTCCTAAAGGCCAGTAACCTTGGCGTATGTGTGAAAGTAAAAGCTGTGGACCTGCATGATCAAAATGGAAAAGTAACTTTGTAAAGTCATGCTTGCTGCATAACAGTATAGGGTGTTTTATATTAAGATCATAGAGGGAGTTGTCAAGCCTGCCGCCCACACGCATAATGTTTTGTGAATCTATAAAAGGAGTTAAATAAATAAGACGATTGCTACGCGGCAGGGTCTTGCCCGATTTTAATAAGGAGTACTCCTCTTCGAACATCTGAATCTGAGCGGCGTGTAAAATATAATTAGTAGAATTTTGTAGTTCATTTGTTGATAAAAATCCAATAAGTTTATTTTGTTTAAATTTAAAATTGTTAATAGCTCTAAGTACATAAGCAACTACTCTTTGCAAGCGATTCAAATTAGAGTACTTGGTAATGAGATGTTGTATAATCGTACTACTATTAAATTCATGACATAATACCTCTGGCAAAACTTGTTTCCCAATATTGTTAGGCCTTTGGGCCAGTGATCCTGTGACTATATATATGAGGGCCCAGACCACCACAAGGAACTGGTGCTGATAGCATCAGCCTTCAGCCCACGGGAAACAAAGTCCGCCGGGTTGTCTTTCGACGGAACATAGTTCCAGGCACAACCCACAGTACCTTCATGGATTTCGTTCACTCTGTTACGTACAAAAGGTTTGAGTTGATTGGGTGATGTAGATAGCCATGAGAGAACCATTGTTGTGTCACACCATAAATAAATTTTGTCAATACGCATCGTAAGAGAGTCACGAACTTTAGTACACAGTCTTGTTGCCACTAACGCACCGCAAAGTTCAAGCCGGGGTATTGTGGTAGGCTTAATTGGGGCCACGCGGTTTTTTAAGGCTAAAAGTCTTATTTGTGCAGAACCCTGTTTGTCTTTTGAAAGAATATAAAGACATGCTCCGTATGCCTTTATATTCTTTCAACAGACAACTTTCAGACGCAGTAGAAAAGACGTGAATTTCGTTGCATATGGAGTCACTACATGAAATAAATCTATGTATCGTAAGTTTATTAAGGGCTGGTAATGCATTTGCAAATGAGGACCAAAGATCCTTAATTTCATGAGAAACCTCTTCATCCCTGTCATAATTGGTAGTCCAAAGCCGCTGCATGATAAGTTTTGCTTCGATCACGCATGCACCGATCAGTCCTAGTAGATCAAAAATCTGACTTATGGAAGACAATATAGCAATATTTATAGAGAATGAAAGTGAATCTGAATCACACAACCAATGTAGACCTAATGTTGTAGATGAAGTGTTCGTATTATTTCTGTTAAAATCTAATACGAGTACGTTATCGAAAGTAGAATTCTCTGTAGTATTTATTTGTTTTAAAAGAGAGTCATTCGATTTAAATTTTCGTAAGCCAAATTTGGCAAAAGAAAGAGTATTAATGACACTCCTGCCCAGTTCTACTGCGCCAGAAATAGTGTTAGATCCGCTAAGAAAATCGTCAACATAGAAATCATGTTCTATTGCTCTTACGTCGTCGCTAACCGCTGACGAGGCAAGAGAGGTAAGGCATTTGGTAGCTAAGTACGCCGACGAAGCCAGTCCATAAGTTAGAGTATTGAGGTAGTATACCCGAAGTGGCTTCCTTGGTGTATCGCGAAACACGATACACTGTAGACACCTCTGAGATGGATCTACCTCTATGGCTCTGTACATTTTTTCAATGCCGCCCGATATTATATATCTGTGTTGACGAAAGTGTAACAAGATTGATAGAAGATCATCTTGAACTACAGGGCCAATCATTTTAAAGGCGTTTAGTGAGATGCCAGAAGATGTGTTGGCAGAACCGTCGAACACTGTTCGCAACTTGTTTGTTGAAATGGACTCCGTGGTGGGGTAAAAAATAGTGAACCTTTTGGTTAAGAAGAGTTTTGGAAAAGTTGGTGACCGTACCTTGATCACATATGAGTGATCAAGGTACGGTCACCAACTTTTTTAACCTAATTGTTCATACTCACTCATGAAGTCAAGGTAACGTTGTTTGAAGAGTAGGTCACGTTGAAAGCGTCGCTCTAGTGACAAGAAGCGACTGATAGCAATTTGCAAAGACTCACCTAATACATGAGGGTCCTCCTTAAGAGGCATTGTGACCACATAAGGTCCTTCATTATTACGGTAAGTATTTTGTTGAAAATGATTTTCACAAGCATTTTCTTCTTTTGTAAATAAATGCGAACTAGGTACTGTATCAAGTTCCCAAAAGCGGTCAATATTGATTTCACCTTTTACAAAATGACAAAATTGAGAGGTAGTTTGACCGTGGGTTTGATGTGATACTTGCCCAGAAACAATCCAACCTAATTTAGTTTCGTGAAGCTTGGGCTGGTGTTTCCCTAAGTTGATCGTATTGCGTAGTAAGACGTTCCAAAATGCATCAGCGCCGATAAGGATGTCTATGGCTGACGGAATGTTAAAGGTAGGGTCAGCTAGACACAACCCCGATGGAAGAGGGATATGCTTAACATTTATAAAACTCGATGGCAACACTTTAGCGATCTCAGGTAGTATAAGACAATCTATGTTGACCGTATAGTCACCGTAATATGACTCCAGCGTGAGGTTACAAGACTGTGTACTTTATGAGGTCTGATTAACAAAAAAATAAAAATATCTTTATTTTGCATAGACCATTTCAACGGAGCTTACAAAATGTCATACACTAAAACTAAAGAAAAAATTATATATTTAAAGTAACCACCACATTGTTGATACCTGTAATTGTAGATGAACTAGTACCGTGTCGTGGCAACCCTAGCTTTGATGATAAAGCATGTGTAATGAAGTTGGCGGTACTACCGTTGTCCAGTAAGATCCTGGCAGAATGCTTACCATAGCTGTGGAAAGTAATACAGTGTCATGTGAATTGCTATGTTCATAATCGGCTGAAAGTTTTCACTGCTTGGCATGGGGTTAGAATTCGCGCTTATTTCAGGTTCTAAATGTAATAGGGTGTTATGACGTGCTTTGCAATATTTGCAATGTGATAGCTTGCATGCCCTATCAATGTGACCTGAACGTAAACAATTCATGCAATCCTTGAATTGTTTCGCCTTTTCAAAACGTGCTGTAATAGGTAAGCTTCTAAATGTCTCACAGGCGTATAGAAAATGATTTTCAAAGCATCAAGGACACTGGTAAATTGTTGACTTAAGTTGATTTTTAGATGCCACAGCGAAGCTTTTTGGTTTTAAGTTTTGGTTAGGATTGTTTTCTGGTACTTTAGGCTTAAGGTTAGTTTTAGTATTTTCTTCTAATTTCTCTAGTAAATTAATTTGATTTTCAATAAATTTTATGAGCTGATTTAATGTAGGGGGACAGGGTAAAGTATTGCGGTGTTCTTCCCAATAACGACTCGGACTGTTATTTAATTTCTGAGATATCATAAAAATAATTATAGTGTCCCAGGCTTCAGTCACCTGTTTTAACGTTTTTAATGCCCTGATGTTTTTATTTGTAACATCAATCAAGTACCGCAAGGTTTTACTAGACTCTTTTGTGCAAGCCTGAACACCAAATAAGGCCTGCAAGTGGTTGTGTATAAGCAAGTGATCATTGTCATACCGCTGACACAACAAATCCCATGCATTAGTATAATTTTCACAAGTAAAATCTATGTTTTTAATTACCAATGCAGCACTACCGCGTAAACAAGATCGTAAATAATGAAATTTCATAATATCATCATTACATTTGTTGTTATGAATAAGGGAAACATAGGTGTCCTTAAACTCGAGCCAACCCTGAACGCTGCCGTCGAAATGTGGCAAGTCAATTTTAGGTAAACGTACATTTGTGTGTGCCTTACCTGTTTCTCCTGACCTGGTGCTATTAGCAAGTAAACTTCGTGCCAGTGCCACTAGTGAATAGTATTGATCCTCGAAATCGCTTCGACTTTAACCTCGTCCTCGGGCGTAATCAAAAGTAACTCGATGTCGGTCTGTAAGGCATCGAAATCACAATATAAAGCTTGAAAGCGTTCATAACGTCCTTCCAAATCAAGACGTTGTAAGTCAGAAAAGCAAGAAGCACTTTGAAACGATTTTAAATAAGTTTTAATAATAGTTACTTTAGCTTTAAGTGCACTACGTCTTTTTTTAAGATTTTTTAATTTATCCGTTTGCACGTATCGTAATCACAAACAATAGTATGCGTAGGTAAAGAATGCGCCCGCTTGACCTTTGGTCGACAGCGGTGATCGATGTGTGCAAGCGCAGGCGATGTAAAAAATAAGAACGGCAAGTAAAATTAAGTGTACACTATTTATCTTGTTAAAGAGTAAAAATAAGGCACCTATTTAATCAATTTGAGGCGAAAATTATGAGAAATAAAACAGGATGATTTTAAGATGAAGTTGTAGGTAGGTATACCTACTAAGTATAGATATTAATGGATATAGTAAAGGAATTCCAATCGGAACGAACTCACTTATACCGAAACCATCCAAGGTAACTGATTGTTCTTGACTTCATGGAGCTCCCAATGGCTAGGCGAATATTAATTGTAGCTAAAGTTATCCACAATGTAATCCACGTATTGCAGTCGATATGTATATCCGTGCCAAAGCAGATAGGTAAGTCCACCAACGCCGACGCTCAATAAGCTGGGTATACTCAATCTTGCCGGGTAATTACTACTTGCTGATATTATTCCGGTGAGTTTTACCAATAAACTTTAGGACCATTTGCTGGGAACGTTCTTCGATATCTTATATTAAGTTGTAATTAAAAGCGGACTGTATTAATTTTAGATAGGTATAATAATAATTCGGCAATACAAAAATATATAACTGTAGGCGAGCGTCGCGGATGGTCTCGCTGCGAGAAGTAAATCCAAGTGGGGGCTGTACCACCACGCCCTCCACTCTTCGGTCGGTAGTGGTATGTTGTACCGTTGTTGTTGTGCTACTTGCGCATCAACACCTAGTTATGACTAGGTAGTGGTCTCATCCCAGCTCAGTGCCTCGATAAACCTTTGTGTCCATCACCTGTTTGCGGAGCCGACTATCCATTAGGAATAGATCTATCATGCTTCTCTTTGACTTACATCTCCTCGTATACATATGAATTTTTTTGTGGTTGAACATTGTGTTCGCCACAAACAAATCCTTTTCCTTACAAAATGCCAGTATTAGCTTGCCAGCATCGTGCTCCCTTTTATCCCCATACTTCCCGAGTACCGACTCAAAACCATCACGAGCGGTACCCACCCATCCATTCAAGTCTCCGCATACTATAAGTATTTCATTTCCTTCTATCACATTTAGAGCTTCTCTCATACTCTCCCAGAAGTCCTCTAGCTCACTCGCGTTCGTCGAAGATACTGACGCGAAAGCAGCTACCAGGAAAATCTTCGTCAAACCAAGTTTTACACGGATCCAGAGGATTCTAGGACCTACCAGTTTGTACTCATACATACCGGAGGCCCATCGCGAGGACAACAAAATTCCAATCCCCGACTGCCATGCTCGCTCTCTGGTACTCCAGACCAAAGCGCGAGCACCCCACCCGGGAGCTCCAAGACTTCGCTGCCCTTGCGCTTGGTCTCTGTCAAGCACACTACATCTAACTTTCTTTCATTCATAACATCCATCAACTCATTCATCTTATCTGTCATTCCTCCCTAACATTCCACGCAGCTACCCTGCACTCCGTCCTCCACTTCCCGCCGTGTCGGGCCGCGCGTGTAGGGTGGCGGTCCCCTACGCCGCTCTGGCACACACTTTTCGCACCAGCGGGGACGAACTGGTGCGTGTCGCCTCGGGGCCACGCCCTAGCATTATTCGTCCTGGTGGCACTCGTGTTGGAGTAGAATTGCAGCCGTAGCTGGCAGGGATGGCGACGTGCGACGCTTCTACTCTTCATCCCCATTTTTATTAAGAGATGGTGATATCATAAATAGCACTTAATTTGTATCTGAAATTACTAAAATTCATTTTATGTGATAAAATTGAACAAGATGTGAAAAATGTACATAGACAGTCGAATGTAAATACATGCCGACTAACTTGGTTATTGAACTGGCTTTGTACATTTTTCACGTTACAACGTTTTACACGTTTTCACGTTTCAAACGGTTACTAAAATTAATAAACGTCCCACTAAAATTAGAATTATAGTGAAAACGTCAAAATTTTGTGTGACGTTAAATTTGTATCTGACATCACTAAAATTCATTATTGTGATAAAATTCAACAAAAAGTGAAAAATGTACATAGACAGTTCAATTACTAAGTTAGTCGGCATCCATATACATGTTTTGTTGAAATTCATCACATAAAAGGAATTTTAGTGATGTCAAATACAAATTTAGTGCTGTTTATGATATCACCAAGTTTAGTTCGACATAATAACAGAATAGCCTTTGACAATCTCTCAATAAAAATAAGACAATTTTAGAGAAATTTAGTTTAGTGGTTTCAACAACAGAATTAGCACCACTAAAGAGTAAATTAACGCTTAGATCTATAAAAATGTTTTCATTGATGGCAATTAAAGACAATTTTTTGTTTAACATTTTGAAATTATTAATAATATGCTTTGCTTTTTTATTTTCAATGATTAGTGGATTTACAAGGTTTTGAGGGTACCAGTATTTTTATGGAGTTGGCTGCCTGGACACGTCACGTCACTGACGTCAATTTAATAAATGTTGGCCGGAACGGAACGTATATCTCTTAGTCACTGATTCTATAATTTTCTATAAAAACCTTATTGCGTGCTGTGTTATTGCATATTTACTTGTTATAATTCTGGTGTAGTTGTAGCTGCTGTTGTGATAAAAGAAAATTTGCTAAAATGAGTCTTCAGTGGACAATCATCGCGACATTCTTGTACGCAGAAATTGCTATAGTACTTCTTTTGACATTGCCGGTCGCAAGTCCTTCAAAATGGAATAAGTTTTTCAAGTCAAAGTTCCTTGCTTACATAAGTGGTCAAGCGTCTATTTACTTTTTAGTACTAATCGGTATATTAGTACTATGTCTCCTAGACGCTATCCGAGAAATGCAAAAGTATTCGAGTCTGGATGCAACTGACCACCAACACTTGGATGCTGAAATGCAAGGTAATATGAGACTATTCCGCGCCCAAAGGAACTTTTACATTTCTGGTTTCGCATTATTCTTACTGGTAGTGATTCGGCGGTTGGTGCAGATGATTACTCAACTAGCAACCTTATTGGCTCAGTCAGAGGCTAATTTCCGTCAAGCGCAAAGCGCGACTGTTACAGCCAGGACGTTGCTAGACCAGCAAGGAGCCGGAGATGAGAAGAACAAGAAAGAGCTTGAAGAACTCAAAAGTCAATTAGATTTACTGCAGAAGGATCTTAATCGCGAGAAGAAAGACAAAGAAGCAGTGAAATCTCAGGCTGAGAGTCTCAATAAAGAATATGACAGGCTTGCTGAAGAACACAGCAAATTGCAGAAGAAATTGACTGTGGCTAGTGGAGGGGATGGCAAGAAAGATGAGTAAATTCTTATAAATTATTTATGGTCTGAATAATATAGTGATATAAGAAACTAATTACTTTTTTATTAAATTTCATTCATCACTAATGATAAAATATACTTTAAAATATTTGGGCTAGCTTAGATTCATAAACAGAACAAAATCCTGAAGTTCTATAATGCATTGTCGGTGTCAATTCTGATGTAAGATCAATGTAACTTAAGTATTTTATATCTCTTTTTCAATATAGGCAAAGAAGGAGATAGATATATTGTACACTGTTTTCTAGCTACAATTTGAAAGATTATCTAATATTCTAAACTGTTCTAGAGTAGTTGTTTGTTACTCATATATTTATCAAATTAGTAATTTAATGGTATAAAGAATTTTTTAGTAATTGTTTGGTAAAGCACTTCTGATGATAATTATGATTGTGTGTAATTGCGTGAGTATAAAAAAAACTAGTGCATATTAAGTTCTGCTGTATATTATAGTTTTAAAACAGCTAGAATATATCATGGATGAGGATGATTTTAAATACTTTATTTAGTCTTCAGTTTAGTTCTATATAAGTCATATTATCAGTATAATTAAAAAGGCTATTATGAGGTTCAAGAAATCATGTAAATTTATTCAATAATTTATGAAGAAATTAATGTATTAAAGTCAAAATTATTATGTTTTTGTATAGTTATCTTTGAGTATCTTACAAATTACTTAATTCTTTGTTTATCTCTTCAAGAAAGATAAAGATTCTTTCTTGATTTATAATAATACTGATTTATTGAATACAAGCATTGACTTTGCAATCACAGTACTAAAATGTCATATAATTGTCACTTATTATAATATTATAATTATTGTATTTCACTAATCATTGTGCCTTTACTTCTTCAAAGTAAATTTTTATTATTATATTTCAATACACATCCATATTCAAAAGTTTTTATCTAACTCCTAGCTTTTGCTGCTAAGAAATTCTTCTAATGAGAATAATTTCTAAAATAAAATATATTTATAGTCCGAAATAGAATGATTACATAAAATGTAAATGTAATAACTATTTTTATATAATTAGGTATGCAGTTGAAATTTGGCCAGTCATCATTATACAATATTGTTTTATTCAATCTAGTCTTTTTTTTTAATGGAACTTTGTCAATTGAGACAGTGTTGATTTAAAGGTATTTGCTTATCTATGGTTTTGGTGATGTTTCCATGCCATGCTTATATCACATGGAATGTGAACAATGGTTTTCACTGCTTTGCTGCTGCCTGCAGTAATGGTTATACAACCTTATTGTATTGTATGGAGGTCCTAGTACATACATCACGCCCTTTTCCACAGGTGTATGCTGAGGCATACTATACGGCCACATTTCACTGTATTTAAATTAAGTATATGTAAATTATTTATATTTAAAAAAAGGTAATAAATTTTTTATTTTGATATCCTTTCATCGGCCAGCTTCACAGTGAAATTAATTTTATCTATTTGAACCTCATGCTAAAAAATAACCCACTCTTGAAGTAGATTTTTAATTCAACTGTTATAGTTTGACTACGACTGCTGTACCGCTCACTGCATACAAAATTATATCCAGTGAGCAGTACAGCGGTCGTGGTCAAACTATAGTTGATGATATGATTAGGCAGGCATGGAGTATCACATAGCTTTCAAATAAATTAATGATAAACATTTTTGTACTTATTTTGCACACCGAGCATTTTTGTATGTATGTAATATCTTTTTTTATGTATGTGTGAGGTTATATTAATAAACTTGGTATTTTAAGAGGGTTTTTATATTTATGGTAAGTAAACAATGGTTGTTTTGTAACCTGTTTAATTGTGAAATGTTGCTTCTATAAAGTTTAATAAAATTCAAAATGTACACTTGTTTTTTTGGGATCATTGACCTTGAGCCTTGAGAAGAATACCTATACAAGGAAGAGCAACGGTGTTTAGGAATGCGTAGGTTATTTAGTTATTTAGCACCTCGTAGGTGTGACGTGGTTTTGTCAGGGTCGGGCTGACCAAAAAGGCTATGTGACTTCATCTTATAAAATAACTATGTGACCCGCCCGGCTTCGCCCGTGACATAATTCGAACTCCCGTCACACTTCTTTAATCCCGTCGCTTATACATTCTACAATTATGCATTAAATTTTGCCCGATATGTCGACATTTATGACTACTGCTCCGCTCTCCAGATATGTAGCGTGATGGTAATAGCCTATAGCCTTCCTCGATAAATAGGCTATCTAACACAAAAATATTTTTTCAAAGACGACCTGTAGTTCCTGAGATTAGCGCGTTCAACCAAACAAACAAACTCTTCAGCTTTATAATATTATGTGACTTCATCTTATAAAATAACTAAATGACCCCCGCTTCGCCCGTGATATATTTTGAAAACCTGTCGCACCCATATAATCCCGTCGTTTATTGCTTTTACAATAATGAATGAAAATTTGCCCGATTTGTTGATATTTATGACTACCGCTCTCTATAGGGTATAGTCGCGAAAAGATTTATAGCCTATAGCCTTCCTCGATAAATGGGCTATCCAATACAAAAATAATTTTTCAATTCGGGCCAGTACCTAACTATCTTCACGCTGTATCCCTGACGGGGTAGTCAGAGAGGACAGATCGCCAGGCTTCACGACCCATGTATACTTCTTTCGCTTCTTGCAGATTCATCAATCGCTTCATACATGCACATCTGGGTATCCGAGTACTTTCGTTCCTGAAATTAGCGCGTTCAACCAACCAAACAAACAAACTCTTCAGCTCTATGTATGCTCTATGCTCTATTAGTATGGACTGAGCAGCCCAAACCACTTAAAACAGACGATCCCCTTATCTCTCTTCATCTTAGTGTATTCCCTGTTGCCCAAGCCCTATCTGGATTTCATAGCCCCCAATAGTAAAAGTGGAACCCAGGCTCCACTTTGACTATGGTTGCTAGGAGCAGATATTGTTTGGCTTTTGGTTTTCGGCATTTTAAGGAGCAACTGCTATCTGACCTGCGAACCCCGAAATTCGCCCGTTGCTTCATCAGTTTTGGTGAAGTCGCTTGGGCCCCGGAGATCTTGGTGGGGGCCCCTTACATTAGACGAACCATAGTGATTTTATAAGCGGCTCCTATACACCAGTAATGTTATATTTATAAATGATATTTCGGGTCTTATTCGCGACGTATATTATTAGGTACAAAGCCTACCTTCAGTAAACCCGTGACCACGGCTGGTGTAATCGGTCGAAACGTCGGCAAGTATAAGGTAGGCCTTGTACCTAATATTATACGTCACGAATAAGACCCAAAATATCATAAATATGAGTGAAAATCGTGAAAGTTTAAGAACATTATTACACTTATGTTTTAACTTATCTCCAATTTCCATGTCGACGAGATGCAGTGGTGTTTGCGACTACCGTTGTTGAGGTCTCTTATTTGAATCCGGACCAAGTATTTTTGTGACGCACAAACTTGGCTCGGAGTTGTGATGTGGGAAAAGTATATAGCATATAAGCATATCTGAAACGGCCCAATTTAATTTTATTGATCCTTACATGAAATGGGACCGAATGGCACTAACAAAAAACTAAACAGTTGGTGTCTTGGATTTTTTTTGCTAACGGTAAATTTTTCCAAAATCTGTAAATGTAGCATAAGATATGGATTAAAAATATGGATTTGTATAATTATAAGGGCCTGCTCTTAAGTATTGTTCCATTTCAAAAATCCACTAGTACCTATTGGGCCTCACGGTAGTTGTATAACATCTTCGAATTCGAACTCCAAACCCCGTAACGTGTTACTTCCATCATAGAATAATGTATGGAAATATGCCCGATTTTTAGACTTATTGTTAGGTACTGCTTCGCTACCCCGGGTAGTAACATAATTGTTTCTGAATAACTTGAAATGGATTTTTTTTTAATAAATCGTTTAAGTACCTATTTAGTTCCAGTGTTTATTGCCTACAAACAAACAAATGTCTTTACCCTTATAATATTAGTAGGCATCGACAAGGTACATACGATAAGATTGACGTCGTCCGTCATATTTGTGTACTCCACCAGACTCCACCCGTTTTGTTTTATTTTTCTTGGTAAAATCCCCTCGGATGTCATGTCGGACTCGAACCGACTAAAACCACACGGTCCCTGCCTATCTGTCTATCGCTGGGCACCACGGCTAACTCCCCGGAAGGATTAAAGATAATCCCAAAGTAAATAAATAAAAAACGTTGGTTTTGATACCGTTATCTATCAAAATACCAATTTGGTAACTATCATTGACCAAAGCGAACACGACACAATCACGTCACGTCTGGCTACGTGGTTGTCTGCCAAGATATCAGTTCCTATAAATAACACTGATATGATTCATCATTGTTTTTAGATGAGCATGACGCCATGTGATCAGCGCTTGTGTAATAATAATATGCAATGTCGCGTCGCTAGTGAAACTTCGGCCTCATCGTTGTTTGACGTGGCCGAAGAATATTTGCAGATTACCTACTTACCGCAGAGTATAAAGTAGGCCATATGTTAAACCAGTGTGTCAGTTATCTCCACAATAAATAAGCAGTGGGGGCAGAGAGGGGTAGCTGTCCCCCCTGGATTCGGTTCATGTCTCCGACTTTTGTCGATAAAAGTAAAAAAAAGTTACTATTAGATGATTATGGTCGTATAAGATAAATGCGAAAATTATAGGAGCGTGTGTTGTGGCGTGAATAGGGAGAGGCTCATGTCCAGCAGTAGACTGCGATAGGCTGATTTGATTGAGTCATGGTCGTCTACATTAAAATTTGTTAGCACTATTATGTTATTCTGCTTTGATCACGTCATACACCGTTCTGCCTCAGAATCCCCAAGGATGTTGTGTGATACGACGTTTAACCTTCAACTTGGCTAACGACTTCCATGTTCCTGGCAACCGGGACCAACGGCTTATTGTGCCTTCCGAAGCACGGGAACGCTAGTAAATGAAAATACCACAAGGTGGTCACCTATCCGTTACCAACCATAGCGAGAGTTGCTTAACGCAGTGATCGTTTACAGAACACTGAGCGGGGCTACGAGTGCTTTTTTCTTTTAGGAAAATCGGATTTGCCCCCACCTGGCCCAGAACCTGGGTACGCCCATGAGCAGTTCTATGAAAAACTGCACAAGGTTGTACACTAAAAAATGACAATAAACTACGGACGGTGACGCGCAGGCGCGCTAATGCGTTGTTAATGACAATAGTTTTGAGCCTTAAGAAGCACGTTTTTCTATAAAAAGTTTGTAACCCCTTTTCAATCCTTAAGGTGGAGAATACTCGAAAATCCTTCGTTACGATAGGTCATCATCAGGTGCCTCTCCATCACTGGAGGTCGGCCGTCAGCTTAGCGAACTCTCCTTAGTTTTGCGCCAAGCGAATTAGCTCTTCAACTCTGGTAATATTATTCGTCCACTCCCTGAGGTTCTTCAGCCAAAATTTGCTTTCGTATTCCACCGTGTCGCTTCCCTTCAATTTTGCGCATCATAATTTTGTTAGAGAAGTACCTCTCGTACCTAAGCACATGGCCCAGGTATGCAACCTTTCTTCTCTTGATGGTCTGCAATAGCTCTCGGTTCTTACCGACGCACTGAAGAACCTTAGCAAAAGAAACTTTCTTTGTCCAGCTAATGCGGAGCATTCTACGGTAGCACCACAATTTGAAGGCCTTTAGCTTTTTGGGTTTCGACTTTTATGGTCTAAGCCTCGCTACCATACAACACCACCGGCCAGATATAACAATGTTACACTCTCACTCAGAGCCCTATGGACAGCTCACGACTGCACAAAACCTTCTCCATTCACTTTAAAGCCGCTTTGGCGATTTCAATAAAATTTAAATATAAAAAACAAGAATGTTTTTATTTTAAATAGACCATTTTAACGGCGCTTACAAAATGTCATACAGTAAAACTAAATATAAATTTAAATTATTTTAGTAACCACCGGACGTAGTACTATTACTTAAATGTGTGTTTCGAAGTTTGGGTGTTTCCTATCTATACTAATATTATGAAGCTGAAGAGTTTGTTTGTTTATTTGGTTAAACGCGCTAATCTCAGGAACTACTGGTTGGATTTGAAAAAATATTTTTGTGTTAGATAGCCTATTTATCGAGGAAGGCTATAGGCTATATATCATCGCGCTACTACCCTGGGCAGCGGAGCAGTAGTCATAAATGTCAAGAAATCGGGCAAATTTTTATGCATTATTGTAGAATTTATAAGCGACGGGATTAAATAGGTGCGATGGGAGTTCGAATTATGCCACGGGCGAAGCTGTGGGGGTCATCTAGTGTATAATATGTATTTAGAATGTATTTAGAAATATATAAGTATGTTTATCAGTTATCTAGATCCCATAACACAAACTAATATTAGCTTACTTTGGGCTAGATGGCGCTGTGTGAAAAGTGTCCCACAATATTTATTTATTTATCTACTTATTCTGTGCCACCGGTTCGGAACGCGGCCCACCTGAGAAGAACCGGTGAGAAACTTAGGAAGGCTTTTTTTGATGCCCTATTTATAATTTAATGTATAAAATAATTTCACTTTGCCAGCAGATCACTTCCAGGCGCCCTGTCCTGCAAATAGTCATTAACAGGGTAATAACCTTTTGTACAAAGCTTTTATTAATTTACTTCTTAAATCTGGGTTCTAATCTCCTGATTACAATCCCTTTCTTCATTCACCCAAGCGCCAAAGTTTTTTATACATCCGCAATCGCTCAAGATCCACTCACTCTGCACTCTCAGCTAACGCACTCTGGGGTTTAGATTTTTGTGTCAAGAAATTAGGAAAATTTGGTGTTAGACACGTTCACATTCAATTTTCTGCCGCCATGCTACACTAATTGACTCCTGCATGTCTCTTTGGAGGCTATCAATACAGTGGCGTAGGCGTATCTTAAATTATTGACTATTACTCCGTTTGTCTTCACCCCGACAGTTATGTCTTCAAGTGCTGCTGACATTACCGACTCAGATTATACCTTGAACAGCTTAGTATAGTTACATTTGTACAAATATTCCTTAAGTGACATATACTGCCGCACTCAGAGTCGATTTAATGATTGATAAAGGAGTTTTAAATAAAAATTTATACAAATTTACTCTAAGAGACAGATAATGAGTCATTATTGTCATTTAATGTCAATTCACTTTAATGGCCGCTGAACCGTTACTTAAATCTTAAATTGACATTAAATTGACGTTCACATGCCACAAGGAGCCCTCGTCTCCCGCAGGGAGCGTTGGGTCCCTTCAAATTAGGCAACAGTCGCGAGAGCGCGGCTGCGGTGCCCCTCAGCTTAGGGACCAAACTTCGGAAATGGTATCCGAAGTTCCATCGGCTATCGAGTACGAGCCCAAAATACTTCATCGAAGACTCGATGCCGATGCTAACGCCCCCTACTTGTATACGGGATCCCGTGGGGAGCCCCTTCCAAGGTCCGTGAAAGCACAGAGCCTCGCATTTGTTAAGGGCCACCTCCAGACCCAGTCGCCGTATTCGACCCACGACTTGAGCAACACCTGCTGTGGCCGTTAGGGCTGCATCGCGGTGCGTTGCTCCCTGCCCCGTCACGAGAGTGTCGTCCGCGTAGCACGTTAGGTCAAGACCTCTGAGCAACGAACCGCGCAACACCCAATCGTAGCCGATGTTCCACAGGAGCGGTCCCAGAACCGATCCCTGTGGAACACCGCACGATACTTCTCGCCGTCCCGACCCTAGCCAGCTTGGGTAAGCTATAGCCCTCTCAGATAGGTAGGCCCCAACAATGCGTCGGAGGTAGAGAGGCACTCTGTGATAGATCCTCCCTGACGCAGCTCCTGGGCAAGGTATTGAAGGCGTTAGCGATGTCAAGAGACACCGCCATCACTACCTCACCCCGCGATATTGCTCCCTCCGTCAGGGCTCTAACACGCATAATCGCGTCCACTGTGGAGCGTCCTGAAACCAAACTGGTTATCCGCTAGGTCTGGCCCCACGTGTGTAAGATGCCCGACGAGGCGCTCTGCAATGATGCGCTCAAAGAGCTTGCACACCTCGTCGAGCAACACGATCGGCCGGTATCTGGATGGTGAGTTCCACACGGAATCCGAAGCATGCGCTAAAGAGCCCAATCAATCGAGGCCCAAGTTCTTCGAGAGCCAGGACCCATGCTAGGCCTGGAATGCCGTCGGGTCCGGGGGCTGTGCTCTTGCGGGATTTATGCCGCTGCACCGCTGCCCCTAGCTCACCCTCGGTGACGTCAGGTACGTCGTTTTCGCCGCAATCCGCGTCGAGCGCCAGAGACGGAGCCATACGCGGAGGAATATGTTCCTTGATGGGAACAGGGAGCCTAAGACCCTCTCCAGCTGCTCCGGCTGGAGACACTGGGTCAGCGGGGGCGCCTTACGCCGAAGTTTGCCTCTAACCATAAGGTATGGGCGCCCCCATGGGTTCTGCTCCAGAGTCTCCTAATTTATACCTAGTTGCTATACAGGTCTCCCGCTTTGCAAAGGAGGGAAGAGGCGTTACGTTATATTTCCAACTTCCTCCAATTATATTCTAGTTAATTTCGTTGCGGGTTCCAAAACTTGCTAACTTCTCCTGGGACTTCACCGAGATCGAGCTCCTGGTTTACAGGAGTCATAGTAATGGGAATTCGGATGGGATTACTCGTAATAAAAAGAAATTTCTAGGACGATAAATATAATTAAGTAAGTACATAGGTACATACGAAATCCTTGAAGGTAGAGTGCTATCGTTAAATTTCTCAAGCGTGTCAGGGGTCGACCTCGGTGTAGGTACGTATGTCGATCACATCAAATACTTAAGGAAAGGTACAATTACTCATTTTCTCTAGTATCAAAAAAAAACATATTCAATGGGATTTTCTAGTAGACATCTCGTTGTGTTATTTTCCGCTGCCACGAGATAAATACGTTATAAATGAAAACACACAAACATACACAAACATATTGTCACGCCTTTATCCCCGAAGGGGTAGGCAGAGGCTTATTAAACGCCCTCATTTCACCGTATGCATTTTTGTCCCACGCCACGTCATCCGCTTTCTGATATCAATAAAAAAAACGGTCAAGAATGAGTCAACCCGTGCGGCGAGGGTCCCGTAAAAAATTGGACCTACTTTATTTGAGTTGAAGTCAATTAGGCTAGACCTCCGAATTGTAGGAGCGCCCATACAACTTTGACTCTCTGTTAATTGGTGATGCTGTGTATGTATGGGGACACCCCTTAATTTTCAACTTTTTTATATTTTGGAACTTTTCCTTTATCTATGTACCTTTATTGTGCTATAAGACGCTGCTTCTGATTTGATTTCTTTGCGAGTGTCGAATATATTCGGCAATTTGCGGCATAAATAATAAAATTTATTTTAATTGCGTTGGCTTAGAAATTTGATTTTTTCACAGCTCCAAGCGCCTTCGCTTGAATGCAATCCAAACTAATTTTATAATATTTGAAAGAGATGACGTAAGAACTAAATGCGAGATTTGGGTAAACCAGGAACGTCTAGAGCAAGTGGACGAAGTTGTGTATTTAGGGAGTATGTTTAGCGCAGACGGAAGATGTGATTCGGATGTAGAACGGCGAGTAGCACGACTCGCGATTCATAACGCAGTGCTAGTACCAACGTTGCTTTACGGTAGCGAAACCTGGGTATGTCAGCAGATGCATGAAAGTTAATTGAATGCTGTGGAGATGCGATCACTTTAAAAATTGTGCGGCGTAACTATGGCAATTTTGAATGAAAGTGTCAGTGACAGACGAACAGACAGACCGACATCGGAGTCTTAGTAATAGGCTAATTATGTATTTACGTAATAGGTAGTTATTTTATCCTTTGGGTGTGGAACCCTAAAAATGAAGAATAAATATATTTTACTGGAAAAAATAATGACAACATTGTAGTGGGTCCCGCCGGCATGTTGGCGTCTTGCCTCTCTTGAGGGCGGGAAGCGAAAATGTCACGTCATCGCGTGAACACTTCGTCCGGCCCAATGCGGGTTTGACGGGATGTGTCAAGTGTTGCCAGTGTAGCCAGGCTATTTAAGTAATATTCATATTTTCATTTCATGCCCTATTTATTTGGCAGGTGTGTTACAAGTTTGTATTTTTGCTACTCAAACAGCTGGACCAATTTAGATTACATAGCCGACACTTTGGATTAATACAGGTAACTCTTTATACCGGGTACAAATTCCTGCTGGAAACGGGAATAAAATATATTACAAAAAACAACTAAACTATCTTCACGATGTATCCCTGACGGGGTAGTCAGAGAGGACAGATCGCCAGGCTTCGCGATCCATGCATTACTCATTTCGCTTCTTCAAGATTCATCAACCGCTTCATACACGCACGTCTGGGTATCCGAGTACTTTTGACTTTACCGTTTTTGAGCAATCTGCTCACGTAGTCTTCATATGTAAGTATCGGTCTACCCTGACTCCTACTACCCTCTACTTTCGCACAATATATATTCTTCGTCAATCGTTCCTCACTCATTCGTTGGACGTGTCCAACGTAGCAAGCCCTTTTCCAGCTCAACGGTGACACGTTCATTCAAACCTGCCATTTTGCGTATCACTTCGTTACGTATTAGGTCGGTCAAAGTTAAGCCGCACAATTTTCGAAGTGATCGCATCTCCACAGCATTCAATTTACTTTTATGCATCTGCTGACATACCCAGGTTTCGCTACCGTAAAGGAACGTTAGCACTAGCACTGCGTTATGAAACGCCAGTCGTGCTTCTTTTACGATGGTTTGTCGCTTTACTAATTGGGACAAACCACCGTTAATTTTGTTACCGGCAGCTACTCGCCATTCTACATCCACTCTGGGGCCCAAATTATAAATAGCGCGTACAGCCCGCTTTTGTAGAACAAAAATAATATTTAAATCTGCAGCACTCCCCCAAAAGAGAATACCGTAAGACATAATACTATGAAAATAGCTGAAGTAAACCATTCTAGCAGTATCCACATCTGTTAGAGTCCTGATCTTTTTTACAGCGTATGCAGCCGAACTTAACCTAGAGGCTGTCTTTTCTATGTGTGGGCCCCACTGCAAATTGGCATCAATAGTTATACCGAGGAACACAGTTGATTCTACAAACTCTAACACTTGTCCATTCAGTTGAACATTGGCCGCAACTTGTTTTACATTTGGTAGAGTAAATTTCATACATTTAGTTTTATTTTCATTAAGGCAAAGATTATTTGAGCTGAACCAATGAACTACTCTTGCAATTGCATTGTTTACATCGTCATAGTTATCTAATTGTCTTTTAATTTTAAAAATTAATGAGATGTCATCTGCAAACAAAACAATCCTATTCCTGTCCCCCACATAAAATGGTAAATCATTAATATAAATGAGGAACAAGAATGGCCCAAGTATCGAGCCTTGCGATCGACCCATAGTAACCATGGATCCTACAGAACGTGTACCATTAATTTCGACCCTCTGTATTCTATTGTACAAATATGAAGACAGAAGGTCGAGAGCTTTGCCTCTTATTCCATAGTGGTGTAATTTTTTGCACAGCGTTTCATGTTGAACGCAATCAAAAGCCTTTGATAGATCGCAAAATATACCTAATGCATCGTGCTTGTCTTCCCAGGCTACATGAATACATTTTAATAACTCAACACCAGCATCGGAAGTTGAGCGCCCTTTCGTAAACCCAAATTGAATCGCATGAAATATTTTATGACTATTAAAATGGGATAGCATTTGATTCAAGATTATTTTTTCAAATACTTTGCTCAAAGTTGGCAGCACCGACACTGGGCGGAAATTAGACGGGTCTGTAGTGCTGCCAGCCTTGAACAAGAGAACGACTGTGCTGTGTTTCATTAAATCAGGAAATGTACCACTAGAAACACAGTCATTAAACACAGTTGCTAGATGAGGCGCAATGACCTCAATTATACATGATTCAGTTTTGACTTATAATCCCCAAAGGTCCGCGGTTTTCTTAATTTCGATACATTAAAATGTCTTTACAATGTCCTGAGCGCAAATATCTGTGAATACAATTACATCCCTGCAACAAAGAACAGATTCTTCTAATAAATGTTCAGCGGAACTGGAAGACACTTGGAGAGATTTTGTTGTCAATATAGGTACATTTTTGAAAAAATGTTCAAACTCCGTCGCCACTTCCAGGTCCCTTGTAACATGGTAACCATTTACTTTTAAGTGGAAATCTCTTTCAGTCACCAAAGATCTACCGCATTCAGAGTTAATGATGTTCCAAGTCATTTTTATTTTATTCACAGAATTAGTAATTTTATTTTTAATGAAGTTTGACTTAGCAAGATAACACGTTTGTTTAAATATCTTTGAATAATTTTTAACATATTCCTGAAAGGTTTGCCTAAAATTATATGAGTTTTCTGAATATAATTCAAATAATTTATTTCTACTTTTAAAGATACCTGGTGTTGTCCAGTCACTGAAAACAGGACGACCACCAATCTGTAGTGTTTTTGAGGTAAAAACTTTGCCAAACTCATCATTAATCAAATTAAATAAGTGTTTATATGACTGGTCTACACAAGTGAAGTTAGGTAGATTATGGTAATCTCTTTAATACATTTTCTTTAAAATTATTCAAACGACTTTGGTTAATTGGTACATATTTAATTTGTTTTTTGCAGACTTTGTTACTACTTTTAGGAAACTTTATCCACGATGATCTGACTCTACAGGATCCACAATACCTTTATCTATAGGTTTAATATCAGTAAAAATATTATCAATACATTTTGCACTGGTGGCTGTAATACGAGTGGGTTCTAAGAATGTACTATGCAGATTAAAGGATTTAAATACATTTTTCATTTTATTTCTCTCTGATGGAGTTAATGATGTATCTAATATATCAACATTAAAATCTCCACAAACTATTATAGATTTCTTAGAACAATGGCATTTGAACAGTGCTTCTTCAAGCTTTTCTTCAAATTTAATGTAAGAAGCATCAGGGGGACTGTATACGCTTAACAAGATGAAATGCTCAAACTCAATACTGGCAATCTCAATAACTCGCTCAATGGAGAGGGCTACTAAGTCTTTACGTTCTTTAAATTTTAAGTTTACATTAATTAATATTAAAGAGCCTCCACGTTTAGAATGTTTTCTATTGAACGAGCTAGCAACCTGGTGATTTACGAAGTTCAACAATGTGATTTCATGATCTTTTAACCAGTGCTCTGTAGCACAAAAAATATTAATAGAATTTGCATTAATGTACAGCTCTAACTCTAAATCTTTACCATTTATTAAACCTCTAACATTATGGTGCACCAGGTTTATAAAAACAATATTTTTACAAAAATTATTCTCAGGGGCCAAAGTCAACTGGCCAGATTTATTATTTGTTGTCCTATAAACTAGTTTTTTGGATTTTTATTTTCCAAATGTGAAGTATCAAAACTATCCTGCTCAATAAAAGCAGTTGTACTTGCCAATAATTTGGCTTGAAAAATTAAAAAAATAGATATATACAATATTCAAGGTACTTTCCCTCTATGTGGCATAGCCGTGGGACGCCCTGTACTCGTATATGAATTTTATTGTTGGGGCTTCTGTACCTACAGAACATTAATTTTTGCCAACAGTTATCATCACTAAAACTTATCTTCTCAACTAGTTGACGCCCGCGTAGAGAAGCATTCCTTTTCCAGTTGCAATTTTGACCAATTTTTCTCAAATTGCAAATTCATTCTAATTTCATTCCAAATTCATCAAACTCCTTTGGCATTGCAAACGTCTATAAGCTACTGTGACCACTTTCAACCACCTTTCTGTTTGTCAAATCACGCCTGTTTCCCATCGGGCAAATAGCTAGATAAATTTAGCTATCTGTAACAATATTTACTCAATATAATTTCTTTAGGCAATCTAGGCCAGATGAGATGACTATATGTGATGAAGAAATAATTTAATAGGGATACAGGTTTTCCGAAGCCTACTGTTTCCGCTAGCTTCTTTTTCATTTTGCTGCTTCCTTAACCAATCTAAGATTGACACGACTGTGATTAAGAACAAAGAAACAAATGAAGATAAGTTCTCTAACTACAAAATATTTCTAATACTTGCGTTATGAAAGTATGTCGTTAGTACAATCTGCAAAAACAATGAAATGAAAAGGTGAAATATTAATATCACGCGCTATTATGTTGACCCTTTTGATAACGAATACGCATATATTAAAACCATGGGTCCTATTGAAATATATGTCGATAAGTATTTGTGGTTAAAACCCAAAAGTTATAGACCTATGTAAATCTCGTCAAGCATACCTAATGAGTATTTGAACACTAGGGGATGATATCGATTAGTTTACATAAAAACTATCCCCTTATATATAAACTTCATATCCTTTTTAAATTCATACATACATACATATTGTCATGCCTTTATCCCCGAAGGCGTAGGCAGTATTAAACGCCCAAATTTCACCATATGCATTTTTGTCCCACGTAACAGGTGGTGAGCCCATTCCCGTGTTTTTTTTGGTTTTGTTTTTTTACTCGTTCTGCTAATCGGGGTCACATCCGTTCTTGAGTTTGTATGTGTTCGAACAGACTCGATTTTCGATTAATCAAATTGCAAATTCATTTCAAAAGAAGCATTCCTTTTCCAGTTGCAATTTTGACCAATTTTTCTCTCCATAAAAACATTCCTTAAAGTTAAAGGAATAAATGAAAAAAACAAACATTCAAATTGATCCAGCTGTCTTTGAGTTTTGTGCTTAGCAACATATTTTGCGATTCATTTTAATTTATATATATGTCAAAAATAATTTATGACGACGAATTTCATGAACCAGATTCTAATAAAAACAAGAGTACCAGCAGTATCGAAGCTTCAATTCAGAAAAAGAGAAAGCCATGGTCTGCGGTTAGTCCAGGGAAGTTAAACTAGTTGTCCATAAACATAAAAGTTTCTCAGTATGTGCATCGACAATGATTTCTGCCGATGTCTGAGGCATTCCTTTATCTCCTTGCTGGTGCCAATGGAACATCCCACGGTGACAGTTAGATTTTTTGCTTATTCCTCAAATTTGATCGAATGCGCCTAGGGGGTGAGGAGGGCTGAAACACTAAACGCTATGCCTCTTGAGAACAACCTTGAAATTTTGTGTTTTAGAAGTAGCATATAAACTTTCATCTGAATTCATAATGAATCGCGGCTTCCTTTCGCGTAAGCTTAGTTAGTTGAATGCACTCTCTTGATTATTTGTCTCGGTTACTGCGAATGTCACAGTATGGGATTATTTAAAAGGGGTCTTAGTAGGCTTCAATCAAATTGCAAATTCATTCCAATTTCATTCCAAATTCATCAAACTCCTTTGGCATTGCAAACGTCTATAAGCTACTGTGACCACTTTCAACCACCTTTCTGTTTGTCAAATCACGCCTGTTTCCCATCGGGCAAATAGCTAGATAAATTTAGCTATCTGTAACAATATTTACTCAATATAATTTCTTTAGGCAATCTAGGCCAGATGAGATGACTATATGTGATGAAGAAATAATTTAATAGGGATACAGGTTTTCCGAAGCCTACTGTTTCCGCTAGCTTCTTTTTCATTTTGCTGCTTCCTTAACCAATCTAAGATTGACACGACTGTGATTAAGAACAAAGAAACAAATGAAGATAAGTTCTCTAACTACAAAATATTTCTAATACTTGCGTTATGAAAGTATGTCGTTAGTACAATCCGCAAAAACAATGAAATGAAAAGGTGAAATATTAATATCACGCGCTATTATGTTGATCCTTTTGATAACGAATACGCATATATTAAAACCATGGGTCCTATTGAAATATATGTCGATAAGTATTTGTGGTTAAAACCCAAAAGTTATAGATCTATGTAAATCTCGTCAAGCATACCTAATGAGTATTTGAACACTAGGGGATGATATCGATTTGTTTACATAAAAACTATCCCCTTATATATAAACTTCATATCCTTTTTAAATTCATACATACATACATATTGTCATGCCTTTATCCTTGAAAGCGTAGGCAGAATTAAACGCCCAAATTTCACCATATACATTTTTGTCCCACGTAACAGGTGGGGAGCCCATTGCCGTGTTTTTTTTTTGGTTTTGTTTTAAAATTCAGATCCATAAAAAAATATGACATCATTCTTTGTTTTCATGATTTTACCTGTGTTTTTTACTCGTTCTACTCATCGGGGTCACATCGGTTCTTTAGTTTGTATGTTTTCGAACAGACTCGATTTTGTTTTATATAGGTATTAAAGATGTCGATTAATTTATTCCTTAACGTGAGAAAAGGACAAATAAGTTGATTATCTCACTTGTAACATTAGTAAATATCAGGGATATGCGTGCCATTTACAAAAAAATAGTAATGAAGGATTATAGACATATCGTGCTGTGTGTAAGGGGCCTAAGGACCAGGAAGCGATAGGTCGAACGACGCAGGCGCCTTTACGGGGTTGGGAAGACAGACGGCAGTCGTTTCCAACGATGCCGATGATAAAAAGCTTATAATAGCATAATTTGGACTAGATGGCTCCTTTCCTCTTACTGTATTTGCACTTCCAAATCCTATCTGAATTTAGAGCCTGGGGTCTACTCTAGTTGACTGTAAGGAGCAGAAAGCACTTGGCTTTTGATTATCCGTACAGTTGGGACTGCTATCTGATCTCCTAACCCTGCCACTGAACCCCGTTCACCGTTGCGGTGTGGTGGTAACAAGGTACAACCACTGGTGGTTGTGGTCTCGTTTATGTGGACACAGAGTTGACACGCAAATAAATAACAACCAACTTAAATCTTAATATCTTAATAATAAAGAAGCGCTCGTGGCCTCGCGGTCTCAGTGTTCTGTAAACGATCACTGAGTTTCGCAACTTTCACTATGGCTGGTCCTCGAATGGGTGACCACTTTGTGGCATTTACATTTGCGAGCGTTTCCGTGCTTCGGAAGGCACGTTAAGCCGTTGGTCCCGGTTGCCAGTAAAATGGCAGTCGTTAAGCCTGGTTGAAGGCCTTATGGGCGGCTTGAAAATTTCAACAGCAGGTAGCCACAACCTGCGTCTGTCTATTTCAACACGGCAATGGGCTCACCACCTATTACGTGGGACAGAAATCCACACGGTGAAAAAGGGCATATAATATGCCTCTGCCACCCCTTCGGGGATAAGGCGTGATGGATATTTATTTTATATTTATTTAATAATATTATAAATGCGAAAGTTTGTATGGATGTTTGTTACTCTTTCAAGTAAAAACTACTGAATAGATTTTATTGAAACCTTACAATAATATAGCTTTTACATCAGAATAACACATCATCATCATTATTGTCACGTCACGTCATTTGAGCTGTCACATGCAACTTCCGTGTGTGTAAAGAAAACAATATCAAAGTGATTAAACTGCTTAAATACTAATAAAATTGTCTGCAAAGTTGAACTCAAGTAAAAATATAACTGTGATAGTGTTATCTCAGTGTTATACACTTGTTTTATTAGTAAAAACAGTGATTTAAAATAGACTCCAGTGAAGTGAAATACCATCTACCCACTTTTATAGTTGTTGTGAATCTTGACATTTGCACATCAAATTGATTTAGACACCTTAAAGCTGTCAAGCTGCAATAGTATGCGTTTCGTTTTATGCATTTAAATATCTTTGTTCAGAAATGCATCATACGGTATACGTAGATTCATACTTACAAAATACTTAAACTGCACATTATCCAGAGATAATGTGCAGTTTAAGTATAACACTCTTCCTCTGTATCTGAACTTGCCATGTTGCAGACAACATGGCAAGTTCAGATACAGAGGAAGAGTGTTTAAATACTGATTATCAGACCTCTAATCGAAATGTGGTTGATAATAATGTACCTAAACCAAGAACGACATTAACTCAATAAGTCTTTCATCCAGCAATGTTCATGTCAAAGAAAGTAGACAAATGTCAAGACCAGGTTGGGTCTAATTCTAACCCCCAAGCCACGCTAGTCTATATGAGTGGCAATAAGTACCAGCCCTCCGCCAAAATAAAAAGAGGCGTATAAATCGTTCGTCTTCTCCTGAAGACTTACCTATACTTACACATAATAGCTATACAGGATTACCTGTTAATCAAGACTGCCAAAACTACAGAGAAGAAATCCAAAACCCAACAAACCACCTCCAATCATCCTATATGGAATAGAAAATGTTCCGAGCCTGACGGCTCTGATTGAGAACACTCTATTGAAAACTGAATATGCCTACAAAATCGTTACTAAAAAGCAACTGCGCATCACATGCAATACTATTGAATCTTACAAAAAGCTAATGAACCTCGTTCGGTCAAAGAACCTTATCGGCCATACCTTTACACCGAAGGATAAAAGACCCTACCGTATTGTCGTAAAAAAATCTGCACCATACCACACTTATGGAAACTATTGTAGAAGCAATATAAAGCACCGGCAACAAAGTAAAGGGAGAAATAATTAATGCGAGATATGGACCTAACAAAATACCCCTATCAACCTTCTTTGTCAATCTAGAACCAAGTACTAACAACCAGGCTGTTAAACAACTGAAGCAAACATATAATACCATCGTGACAATTGAAGACCCAAAGAAAAAGGCAACAGTACCACAATGCAAGCGATGCCAACAATATGGGCACACAAGAAATTATTGCCTAAGACCCTATAGATGTGTAAAATGTGCTGGTGCTCACAAAACAACAGATTGCACTAAAATTGTTAAAAATATCCCAGCTAAATGTGCACTATGCCTAGGTGATCATCCTGCAAACTATAAAGGTTGTGAAATATTTCAACAAATACAAAAAAGGAAAGTTATGGCGAAAAACCCTCTACAATTCACTAAACCTAAAGAAAAAACAGCAAATAGATCAATATATGTAGAACAGCAATACAATACCCAACAACCGAATTCAACCCAAGAACGAGGCAAAGGACAAACTACAACTATAGAACCTATGCACAAGCTGTAGCAGAAGAACCTAAACAAAATATTACAGAATCAAAGTTAGAATTAATACTTTCAAAACAAGCTGAAAAGCTAGATATACTCATTCAACAAATAGGTACGCTGATGAACCTATTGACAACTGTTATTGCAAATCTTAACAAATAATGGATTCATTAATTATAGCAACTTGGAACGTAAATGGATTGCTAAGTAACAAACATGAAGTTGATACATTTAAAAAGCATCATAATATATATATACTGCTTGTGACAGAGACGCATATGACACCTACTTTATCCTTCGAGGCTATTGTACGTACACTACCTGTCATCCGGATAATACCTCACACGCTGGTGCTGCAGTGATAATAAAAGAAACCATCAAGCACCGGTTGATGCAAGGCTATCGAGCAAAACACATACAGGCAGCTACGGTTATTGTATTTGGTAGACAAGGGTACATATCAATCTCATCCTTATACAGCCCACCTAAATACAAAGTTACCTCTCTCCAATATAATGACTTCTTCAAAACCTTGTCCAATAGATGTATCATTGGGGGCGATTGGAATGCCAAGAATACAAGTTGGGGTTCGAGATTAACAAAGACAAAAGGAAGAGAGTTGAAAATGAGTATAGACAGAAACAAATTTAATCTACTAACAACTTGTCAAGCCACTATATGGCCGGGAGACCCAAATAAAAAACCAGACCTGATAGATTTTTTCGTTTACAAAAGCCTTGGAAATTTTTAATATGAAAATAGAGAGTTGCTTAGATGGTTCTTCTGACCATACTCCAGTAATTGCAACCATAAGTATGCACGTCATAGAGAAAGAAAACAAAGTATATCTCTGTAACAGCCGCACAGACTGGGACAGCTTTAGAAAATACATTGAGAAGAATATAGACCTAAACTTAAAATTACGAACAGGGCAGGATATTGATGATGCTACAATGCATAGAAATGTACCATTAGAGGTGAAACATAGAGTTTTGGAAAAGAGACGCCTCAGGAGAGTGTGGCATTCTACTCGATCAAGTTTTGATAAATCTGCTTTTAATAAAGCTTGTAAGGGACTCAAGATCTACTTAGGGGCCGTTCAAGTATTACGTGAGCAGATTTCTTACCATTTTTTACCCCCCCGCCACCCTTGTCATCAAAAGTAAGCAAAGCACTTACCCCCTCCCCCTATGCTTACGTAAACATTTTTAGTAATAAATGTTTTTTTATATTGTTATTTTTAAAATAGGAAAATTCATGAAAATATTAGGTTTAACTGATACACATAGAGTAAATGACAAAAAAATATAATCAGAAATAAAGAACATAACTAACATAAAGAATATTTTCGGAACACATTAACAGTCTTCAGTCCATGAAACCTGAATCCATGATTCTAAGTTATCGATGACATTGGATTGCTGCTCAGTGTTGTGAGTCTGCTCACTTTCATCCGATTTTGGAATGTCTACGTCACTCTCATCGAGCCATTCAACATCTTGGTGCTCTAAATTTTGAATAATGCACATCAGTTCATTAGCACGACGAGCAGCGACTCTTACAGGTCTAAATTTTCCCTCTGTGGGCGTGTTTACTTTTTTATGGATCTTCTCGATGTGACGATTTAATGATTTGACGGAAGCATGATAAAGACCACACGTTTTGCATGTTCGGCTTGAGAGCCTCAATTTTACCGTCGGACAAAAATAATCGTAGGGCATTTGCAAAAAATCTTTGAGGGTAGTACTCAAGCGTAGAGCTAAATTGACTGGAAAATCAAGAAATTGTCCTTCATCCAAAACCAAGTCATCAACTGTTTGTTTTACTTTTGCAGGTGGTGGAAGAAACCTGTTGTCTAGTAATCTGAATAGGCCACTTCTTGGACGACAGCATTCTGTATTTTTATATTTTACAATTTGAAGCAAGTATTGGCTTTCACGCACATGTTCTGAGTACCATTTAATGTCTGGAAATTCAGGAACATCTTGTTCATCAGCCTCAACATATTTTGCAGTAACATTATAGCCATCAATTTCCATTGAACTCCATACTTCAGCTAATACATTTCCTGCAAATTCGAAATTATATCTTTCTAATTGTTCATCAATTGTAATGCCACGTTCATCCAAATGAGACCCAAAATGGTCATGAGGCAGTATTAAACCAGCCAGTTCCCGACTCAGAGGAGCCATTCTTCGCCCTACTCTGTTATACGCACTCCTTCCAGGAGCATTGGTAGCTATAAACAATGCATCGAGATCATGTCGTTTAAAATGTTGTATAGCAAACCCTATGACTTTTTGATAACGCGGATTTTCATCTGGCCCTCCATCAACCGTCATAATTACTACTGGTTTTACTAGTCCATGGTCAGTTTTTGCTAATGGTCGAAACTCTTCAAGTTCGAGAAGCGTCTCGAAATCCTGAGCATGAGTATTAGCAGTAGATGAACCATGCTTTCCACTTCAAACAGCGATGAATGTTGACCCAGAATATCCGACGGCTTGCGGTTGTCCTAGCATATTGGAAGTAACTTTGATACCAGCATAAACAGATGGTATTAATTTATGACGCTCAGCGATTACCCAATCGTGGTCAGGTAATTTGATTCTATATTCCATATGCATTAAAAGAGGTGCTTGCTTATTTGCCGCAGTGACGCCAATAGGGACTCGAGCTTTGTCATCTTGAGATAAGAAAAATACTTGATCTGGTCCAAGTATGGATGCTATGTTCTCTAAATAATGGATTGATGTTTCAGCGTGGACGTGGGACAGGAATCCACACGGTGAAAAGTGGGCATATAATATGCCTCTGCCACCCCTTCGGGGATAAGGCGTGATGGATATTTATTTTATGTTTCAGCGAACTTGCTATCTAAGTGGCTCTTGTGGTGATCAGTTTGAGCACGAATGAGCCTAACAGGGACTGTCGATACATGTCTTCGTCCCTCTGTAGAATTCGATTTTCTGGGAATCAAACGAAGATATGTCGCACTGCGACTAATGTCAAATCCTAGTTTACGCAGTTCTTGTGTGAGTTCGTCAAGAGTTTTTACGCTGCGAATAGATTCCGTTCGTCAACTGTCATCACATGCACTCCCAAATAAAGCTATATCCGCAATTGTTTTCAATAGTAATGGTTGATCGCTTTCAAGTTTAGGATGTCCTACTGAATCCCTCAGAGATAGTCTTCTTTTTATTTCAGGATTTTCCTGACAAATATCTTCTAACTTTCTTTTCATACCATCCCTGTGTTTCTTCGGGGCAACTGCGTTTTGAATCTTCCTGTTTAAAGTATTTTTTGCTGTTTTTAGTTCCTCGCGCAACTTAATGATCTGTTTATCAACTTCAGCGCAATTTGGCATAGTATCTCTGGCAGAATACAAAGCGTTCAGATTTTTTTCGAGTAGAGTAATCTTATTTTTCAAAGCTTCTTGAGAAGGTTTTGCTCTTTGTTTATCTGCATTATTATTATTTTCGCATTGCTCTTGTGATTCATTGCCGGTTTTAATTTTATCTTCTTTCTGTTTTTCAATGTTAGAAAATGGCTGTATAATTTGTGTTTTTTCTGCAGGTTTACTGGTAGAAGACGTTGCCTAAAAATGAAAAATTTCTAAGAGTTCTGCTGGATATTCTCTTATTAAGCTACATAAATTCACCGTATTTAATAAAACCAGCGTTTAAATATTATTGAAAGCTTTTCCCCACAGAAACCCTTCACATACAGATATTGAAAACACCGTGTATTTTGTGACCAATTGCCGGAGTCGATCTTAAGAAATAAAATATCAATCATTTACCTTTTTACTTTGAGATAGGCCATCATATTTTTTACTCATAAATCGTTTTAATTGTTACAGAACGTAAAGAGAAACTTTGTACTTATATTTACTCACCTTGAAAAAAAAATGAAGCAGATTGGATTTATTTTTAGTCGCCGCTTGCAATTCTTCTTCAATTCTCTTAGATACAATAATATCTAGTTCCTTATCTGACTTTGCTTGTAATTTATAATTTCGCCAAACTTCGTTAACTAATTTTTGTACATTTTGCACTTTCGTCCCAGTATGAGATTTTTTAAAACTTTCGAACAGTTTTTGGTATAACTTGGATTTGTCTATATGATATGACATTCTAATAAGATATTTAAATTTAAATAATTAAAACGTTAAACTTTGGCTAATTGCATCAACATAAACACAAATGATAACTTTCAATGCTTACAATACGTTTAGAATCCAAACAAAACAATACTGATAGATGCGCACTTGCAGCCGGCCGGCACGAGAGTGAATTATTAGACAAGTGAATAGCGCACGGTAATTTCCCTAATGCGCGGTAATTCCCCTAATCAGTTCTCAAAGCGAGTGCCTACGCATATGTATTATTTGCGGGAAACCCCGAAAAAACTTAAATAACTAACGATGACGTAATCATCATCTAGACCCCCCCACCCCCCATGTCATCCAAAGTAAGCAAAACAGAGACCCCCCCACCCCCCCTTGGTGCTTACGTAATACTTGAACGGCCCCTTAGCACAAATAGAGAATGACACAATTCAGCGTAATTTAGAGCAACTTAAGGCAAATGGTTCCAATGAGAATTAAAATAAAAAAAATAAATATTGTGGGACACTTTTCACACAGCGCCATCTAGCCCAAAGTAAGCTAATATTAGCTTGTGTTATGGGATCTAGTTAACTGATAAACATACTTAAATATTTCTAAATACATACATATTATAGATAAATAACACCCAGACACAGAATAAACCATCGTGCTTATCACACAAAGTTTTAACCTGGGTGGGAATCGAACCCACGACCTCTTGCGTAGCAGTCGGATGCACTCCCACCGCGCCACAGAGGCATTCTCTCTGGAATTCGCTCTGGAAAACTATGAAGTCTTCACAAAAACCACATCTTCAACAACACCTACTAAGAAACGAGAATGGGTCGTGGACTTAGACTGACCAGTACAGAGCAAAAGCATTTGGAACTTTTTTGGAAAATGTCTTCACTCCTAACCAAGGCTCCGGTAATGCAATATTAAATAAAGAAATACAAGAGTATTTACAGAGTGACCATCAATTAAGCCTACCTATGAAATATTGTAAGTCCAAAAGAGGTTAGAAGTGTTATTGGCAATCTGAAAGCAAGAGAAGCGCCAGGTTTTGATATAATAACCCCAGATATATTGAAGCAGTTACCGAAGAAACCCATAGTATTCCTAACAGTATTGTTTAATGGTATCTTGAGAGTCTCGCATTACCCTAGCATATGGAAGACGGCACAAATCACTATGATCCTAAAACCAGGAAAACTACCACATCAGACAGGATCCTATCGCCCGATTAGTCTTCTTCCTATTATATCCAAGGTGTTTGAAAAGATACTAGCACATCGCATGAAGGAAGCTCTAAAGAACAATAATATAATTCCGGACCATCAATTCGGATTCCGTAGTAAGCATTCTACTATAGAGCAAGTCCACAGAGTAAGCGACAAAGTACGTGCCGCCCTGGAGAATAAGCAGTACTGTGCAGGGGTATTTCTTGATATTCAACAGGCATTTGATAAGGTTTGGCACCAGGGCCTACTTTTCAAACTAAAAAAAACATTTTCACACAACTTGTATACTTTACTCAAATCCTATTTGGAAGGCAGAACGTTTTTCGTGAAAATAAACGAAGAAATGTCACCTCTCTATGATGTGGCTGCAGGAGTCCCACAGGGTTCAGTCATTGGTCCAATCCTATACCTAATTTATACAGCTGATGTTCCGGAAACTAAAAATGTGATGACAGCTACCTTTGCTGACGACACAGCTGCCCTGACATCTCATAGTGTGCCTGAACTGGCGTCGCAAAATCTGCAAGTACATCTAGATAAGCTATACACTTGGATGAGGAATTGGCGAATCAAAGCTAGTGCTGCAAAATCAAACCAAATAACATTCACGCTTAGACGTCAGAACTGCCCACATGCTAAACTTGGTCAGGAATTACTGCCTTACACTGATGTCGTTAGATATCTTGGTTTTTATCTGGATCGACGACAAACTTGGCGCAACCAACAACAGAAAGGAAAAGAGATAGCGCAAACCATAACCACAGGTCATTGCAGTGGCTCTTAGGGAGGACCTCAAAATTATCAATCAACAATAAACTACTGATTTACAAAGCAGTACTAAAGCCCACATGGAGTTACGGAATCGAATTATGGGGCACCGCTAAAAATAATAACCTTGAAATACTCCAAAGATTTCAAAATAATGTCCTGAAAAACATTGCAAATGCACCATGGTTCACCAAAAATGATGAACTACATCAATACCTGGAAATGCCTACCATAAAAGAGGAAGTAGAACGTAGCTGCAAATCTTATAAGGAAAGAATTCTTACTCATGTTAATAGTTTGGCGTTGGCACTAAAAGACCCTCTGACAATGAGAAGGCTAAAAAGAGCTCACTCATGGGATCGAATCTAACCAATATCATAGACAGCCTGTCAGTGGAGAGGCATGTCTAACATGACAAATTTTAACCCTACAGCAGCTGCTTATAGTCCCTGGACTGATTGTATGCTAGAATTCAAAATTAAAAAAAAAACGGGATAATTTCTCTACGCGGGCGAAGCCGCGGGCGTCAACTAGTAATATTATAAATATGAAAGTTTGTATGGATGTTTGTTTCTCTTTCACGTAAAAACTACTGAATGGATTTAAATGAAACTTTACAATAATATAGCTATACATCAGAATCACACATAGGCTTCTTTTTATCCCGGGAACAAGTTCCTGTGGCAAACGGGAACGGGAAAACTTCTCTACGCGGGCAAAGCAAAGCTGCGGGCGTCAACTAGTATAAGAATAATTTTACTAGCTATATGCCATCGTCTCTTTCCTTAATGAAATTTCCCGTAGTTACTCATTTACTACAGGAACTTGGTCCCCTGATAAAAAGTAGTAGGGATTAATACCATGTTTATAAAACCGCCTCATATAATGTTTTATATTGTAACAAATTTGATTACCCACTATAAAAAAGGTTATATTGAGTGAGCCTTAAAAGAAAGATACATGCTGACTAAGAATGTTTTGAAGAACTATCTAAGATAAAAATTTCAGTCATACTTTATATTCGTACAAGTCTTACGGATTCACGTACAACGCCCGCGAGAATAGCTCGTATGTGTGAGATTTTTTCCGACTTACGTGACAGTTATTGTAATATTTTGGTAAATTTACATAATATGTATCTTTATAAATCATATACTATGTTGGGTTCTTATTATGCATAGTATATTACGGTAGGTCTTGCGTAAAATAGTAACAAGTAGATAAAAAGTGAGGAGGTAGATCACAGGAATAAATCACGATAATAAAATAAATGTATGTACAAACACGAACTTTGAAATCTAACCTCAATACTCTATTGAGGTTAGATTTTTTTCAACGTCCACAACTATATTGCTGTAATATAATTATAATATAAATATAATATAATTATGATTATATTGGTTATAATATAATTTATTTATCAATTCTCTAGATCTCATAACAGAAGCTTATAGATGACGAAAAAAGATAAAATGTACCACAATATTTATTTATTGCTGTTGAGACATTTATGTCCGATACAAATGATACTCAGTACTCAACACAACTCAAAACGGCCCTTAGATTGCTCCAAAGCAACCGTGCGTGCGTGAGCAGAATGCATCAACCAGTAGGAGAGACTACTATTGATTGGTGGCGATTCATTTGATTTTCCACGCCATATTTTCTCATTGAATGTAGCGTATTCTGAACTTGATTACTCGGCACTTTCGCAGCTGGATAGGATGGTGGCGGTGGAGACAGATGCATATAAAGTTCCTAGCTGCTCCCTGCGGCTTCGCCCATGACGGACTTTGAACCCCGTGGTACTCATAAAATACCGTCGTTTATTACCGTGCTCATACCACGCCATGCTTGAACCACGCGAAGTTCACACCACGCCAGGTTCGCACTAGGCCTAGCCTTTCTCGCTATAACTTGAAATCGCAGCACTGTGAAGTGTGATTTTTTACAAAAGGTTTTGTGGTTTACAAAGACGATGTTAGTGTAATGACGTTTTTACCGATGGTTTGATAGATATTTTTATAATATGTAGGTATTTAGTATTTTTGCTACAGTAATCGAGAACAGCGGAAGTGTCGGAAAGTGGGGTCCGTATCTTGTTTGTTCTTGTTTGTGCCTTCATATTTGGAGGATTTGGCCTTACCTGGCCCACGCTGGCAAGAAAGGTTGATACGGGGTTTTGTGTCGAATTTTCCTTTTCTTCGCCATGACCTCGTTTGTTACTCAGCAGGTGCACAACGCAGGTAAGGCTGGCTTCAACCCCGTAGATGTAGGTAGGGCCCTATCGTATCCAAAATCTGTTTTAGAATGCTTAAATTATAGTGCGATCTATCCACAAATTTACACATTGTTACAAGTATTGGAAACACTCCCACAAATCTAAAACCTGGCTACGCCCGTGGATTGTAATATTCCAAAACGCTGGACATTTCATACAACATTGCTGGAGCGTTGTAAGTCCCAAATTCAATAAATACTCCAGCAATGAATTTTATTTTCTCTGTCCGTAAATGCGGTACTTCGCGTATTTTTATTTCGAAATAATGACAGTATTTCCATGCATGTTTGAGAAAATGTTATTTTAACACCACAGAGAAATGCCAATGCCACGTCAGAAATTTTAAAAACAATACTGGAATGGGCAAGGCTGCTAAGTAATGTGAACAGTGTAAGCAATTAACATAGTGATATATGAAGACTTCGGATACAAACGATGCACTAATACGCGACATAACAGCTTATTTATTACCGTTTCTTATAAACAAATTCAATAAATACTCCAGCAATGAATTTTATTTTCTCTGTCCGTAAATGCGGTACTTCGCGTATTTTTATTTCGAAATAATGACAGTATTTCCATGCATGTTTGAGAAAATGTTATTTTAACACCACAGAGAAATGCCAATGCCACGTCAGAAATTTTAAAAACAATACTGGAATGGGCAAGGCTGCTAAGTAATGTGAACAGTGTAAGCAATTAACATAGTGATATATGAAGACTTCGGATAGAAACGATGCACTAATACGCGACATAACAGCTTATTTATTACCGTTTCTTATAAACAGACTAGAGTTTATAAATACGTTAGATATTAATAAGGTTAGTTTATTAAATTAAGAGCTACATAAACTGCAATAGTAATATTATTGATTGGTGTCAATAAAAGTATTATTTTCACTGTAGTATAGGTTAAATTGTAATATTTATGTTTTAAGTATTTTCAGAAATAATGTGACATATGGCCATCATGCAAATTTTCTAATAAATTAATTAAATAATCAGACATTCTCAGAATTTAAAAAGTTTATTAATTAATATACATATATCTAATTTATTGATGGGTTTTGGCACAAATAATTTTGACAGATGAAAAGTAACATGTCAAAAAAAGATGTTAACGCGTTATTGTCGCAAAGAGGAAGTATTTACATACATAATATACAAAAACGATCTATTTTTATAGTTCATCCCTGAGGAAAGTACGGTAGTTTTCGCCCTCGTTGAAACCAAGCTGGTCCCAAAATGATTTCTGCCCAAAATCTGTGCTAGATTTCATCTCCATTTTATTTGGCGCTAGAATGTCGAGATAGTCCAGCTCCTCATCACCTGGTTTGACAGGGATCCAGACAGGTCCATCTTCAGTAAGTTTTGGTGTTCTAAGAAGAAAAAAACATTGGATTTATAAAGTTTCATTGAAATTTCCATTAAAACTACTTGCGTTTGGGTATTCCCCTATTTCTAATAATAATTCAAATTATAGGTATTATATGACAATGGGCTCACCACCTATTTCGTGGGACAGGTAAATACATGGTGAAAAGTGGGCATATAATATGCCTCTGCCACCCCTTCGGGGATAAGGCTTGATAGATATACCAATTTCACGTCTTCAAATGGGGTTTTAGAAGGTTCTTACAGGGTCGGCAGCGCCCGTGCCGCACCTCTGGTGTTGCAAACGTCCTTAGGCTATGGCGATCACTTTCCATCAGGTGGGTCGTATGCTTGTCTGCCATCATCACTAATAGTTGACGACCGCTGCTCCGCACGCGTGGTGAAGCTTTCCCGTTCCCGTTTCCCACAGGTACTTGTTCCCGGGATAAGAAGTAGCCTATGTGTTATTTTGATGTGTAAGCTATATTATTGTAAAGTTTCATCAAAATCCACTCAGTAGATTTTGCGTGAAAGAGGAACAAACATCCATTCTTACAAACTGTTACGTTTATAATATTAGTAGGATATGAGCACAACCAGCCTCGATAACACGCAATTTACAGTTGACCAAATTTTATTATTTATAAATGATAGAAAGCGCTCGTGGCCCCGCGGTCTCAGTGTTCTGTAAACGATCACTGAGTTACGCAACTTTCACTATGGCTGGTCCTCGGATGGGTGACCACTTTGTGGTATTTACATTTGCGAGCGTTTCCGTGCTTCGGAAGGCACGTTAAGCCGTTGGTCCCGGTTGCAAGTAAAATGGCAGTCGTTAAGCCTGGTTGAAGGCCTAATGGGCGGCTTGAAAATTTCAACAGCAGGTAGCCACAACCTGCGTCTGTCTATTTCAACACGGCAATGGGCTCACCACCTATTACGTGGGACAGGAATCCACACGGTGAAAAGTGGGCATATAATATGCCTCTGCCACCCCTTCGGGGATAAGGCGTGATGGATATTTATTTATTTATTTGTTTAGTTTCCACTTGTTCACATTCTCCTCTCGCCGGTCTGCTGGGAGATATTTCGTATAGAAATAAGCAGTACTATGAGTATTGTACCTATATTTCCTTCTACTATTAGATACTATTAAATTCATAATAATAAAATAAACTTTGACTTTTATATTTAACCTTTTATACTTTATGACTAGTTAACACCCGCGGCTCCGCCCGTGTGGTAAAGTTTTCATTTTCCTGTTTACCACAAGAACTAGTTCCCGGGATAAAAAAATACCCTATGTGTTATTTTGATGTGTAAGCTACAATACAATAAAGTTTCATAGAATTATATTCAGTAGTTTTTGCGTCAAACTGTAACAAACCTACATTCTTACAAACTTTCGCGTTCATATTATTAGTAGGTTTGGTTTCATGGCGCCTATCATTTATCATTTTATAAATGATATTATTGAATAATATCCGAACAAATGCAAAAATGAAATGCCTATTCAAAGGCACAATGAGTTTCAGAATTTTTAAAATATATGTCAGCTGTCATTTTGATATAATCTTTATCCAAATGAAAAATACCGTGCCTTTATATTATTGCGAGTTCAGATGTGTAAAGTAGTAGTGTGTGATAGTGATGAGCGTGTGTGCTTGTGTGTGTATGTATGACCCAAGACACAGTGATATAACTACTGCTAGCTTCTGGAATGAAAACAGTGTAACATCAATTAGTAATGTGGACATATGCCTTCATATATTAAGGTATTGCGACTATTAAAGACTCTAGACCTGTCTAAATCTGGAGGACCTGATTTGATACCTCCCATGTTTATTGTCCGCTGTTCTGAAAGTCTTGTGTTACCCATATGTATTCTGTTTAGAAGATCCCCGTCAGAAGGCAGAGGTCCAGATATCTGGAAGTCAGCATTTGTCACCCCAATATACAAGAAAGGAAACAAATCTCATGGAAAGTTATCGTCGTATCTCTAAGATATGTTTGTTTTCTAAAATACTTGAGCGGGTGGTATACACAGATGTTTATGAGGCAGTTAAGTTTAGCCAAGGTGAGGAGCAGCATGGCTTTGTAAAGAATAGGTCCACTACGTCAAATTTAATTCTATCCATTGAAATTAAATGAAAATGAATAAAATGAAAATTTATATTGGATGGGATGGAGAAAGGTGAACAAGTAGATGTAATATATACTGATTACAGTAAATGCTTTGACAGAATAGATCACCAACTGCTTCTAAAGAAGCTGATTGCGGCAGGAATTTATATAGACTTGTACAGACGGTTCAAATTTTATGTTGAAAATCGAACACAGGCTGTGGTGTTGCAGGGGTAAACACTTCTGTTTGAAAATCAGCGCCTTCTGGCGTGCCCCAGGGATCAATTTGGGGTCCACTTTTGCTTCTTTTGTTTATAGCTAACATTAGGGCCTGCATCAAACATTTTATATTTTACTGTATGCAGATGATATTAAGATACACAAAAAAGTTCAAAGTCTGACAGATATATACAACTTACAGGCAGACCCAACAAGATTTGAATTCTATTGCACTTGCAACAAATGTTGTAAAATGCTACCATTTAACCTTTACACGTCTGAGATCTACAATTGGTTCAGGTTACACTTTAAATAATCAACCTATTACTTAAGTCAGTAGTATCAGGGATTTGGGAATAATACTAGATGCAAAATTGATTTTCGATCAACACATTGACAGTGTTGTGACCAAAGCCTCTAAAGCAGGGCTTATTATAAGAACATGTGACGGTTTCCAAACTATAAAGCCGGTCAAGGTGTTGTACTGTGCCTATGTTCGTAGCCATTTAGAATATGTCTCTCAAGTTTGGAATCCTTAATATGAGGTATATAAATACCAAATTGAGGGTGTACAAAGGAAGTTCCTTAGATACTTGGACTATAAAACACAGCAGTGGTCTCAGGACTATGATCATCGGTGCAAACGATATCATTTTCTACCATTAGAGTATAGACGAAGTGTAAACGATATTTGTTATTTGTGTCATTTGTAACAACAAATTACAAGCGTAATTCCCTTTTCCATCGTAGTGCTCGATGTTTTAATGACCTCTCACCGTCATTAGACTTTGATCTGTTTTCCACTACTGTAGGCACGATTAGGGGGAATATAGCGAGGGAATTTTTGGAAATGGCATGGTACATTATTCTCGGATTGTTCTTGTTATGCTGTCAATTCTTTCAAATCAACATTGAGATAATTAAAATATTCAAACCTTCAGGTCCTACATTGTTCAACAAGATGGCGACTTTTCGTTGGTCAGACTCTTCGTCTATTTTACTTGCTCTGAGGAAGATTGTGGGGCTCCCAGCCCGTGAGAGAGGGGCTGTCCTACCCACTAAACCCCGCGGTGTTCCACCTCACCTTAAACGGACTCGCAGGGTAGGCCTGAGGTTAAATCACTGCGTGCCGGCAAGGGGTACCCCAGAATACCCCACACCTCCACCGCTCTCGAGCGCACCTCTGTAAGTAGAGGAGGTGAGAGCGGCCGATACTGGCGTGCGCAAAAAGTAGGCACCCCCTGGAACACAGAAACGGTGCCCGTCGCCAAGCGGCCAGTTAGGCGGGGTCCCCCGACCTTCCGCCCACGGCCAGACACTAGTCTTGGCGCAGAGGGCGTCCGCCCAGATGGGCGCTCCATACAACGCTTGGGCTGCGTGGGTGGCGCTTGTGCCATGTTTGAAAAATGTTTTTTTTTTGCAGACGAAAGAAATATACGACGGAAAGTATTCGATTTGACGAATATGCTAATCCATCCCACTTCTGACACCATGTTATGCTGTTTGGAAGAACATGATGAAGATGGATTGCCAAATAAAAAGAAGGCAATAGATTGAGACGTACTTCGTTTATTCCGCGTCGCGTCGTGTGCGTACAGGAAAAAGTAATGGGTGTAGACATGGTTCTTAAAACTAGAGTTACCATAGCCAGTTACACAGATTATGTAACAGTTCTATAATGTCTGTAGAGCTGCTTTTTGTTACTTTGTAAATTTATACCATCAATTTTCAACCTATAGATAATTAGTAGTCCACAATGATAATAATAATAAAACCCTCGAGGACAGTCGTTATCTTTTATAGGATTAACGCAACCCTATGACGGCATAATAGATTCGCTTTTTGAGTCATTCACTTTCTGATATCAACAAAAAATGTATCAGAAAGTTATTGACGAGTGACGAGCTGAATGTGCGTGGCTACACATCGGTCCCGATTCCTCAAAGTTTTGTTGCCCTTCTGCACCGGTTAGGATTTAATGGCCTAACGGGAGAGCAGTGAGAGTGCTACTCCCGGGAGTGCAGCAAATCTCAACTCTGGCTTGCCTTAATTGGCCGGTCTGCGGGAGGGAGCCAGAGCTATATGCTCGGGGGTGGAAGAGTCATTTTCAAGGGCCTAACTACGGGGAAGCCCGCTCCGGGCCTGTCCCGCAAAGGTGAAACCGGCGCCGCACCGCTCGACACCCCAAGCCGCTCACACCGGCATGGGCGTACCCAGGATCTAGGCCAGGAGGCCTAGATCCTGGCTCGAGATTTTGAAACATCAAATACGTTATTTACATAACAATAAAACTATTTTTAAAATGTTTCTTCGTCTGTATGTTTCGGCTAATCTCTGACATAACTGAACCGATTTTAACGGGAAATTTCACTGGCACTCTTATAATATGTAGAAGAAGTAACTTAGGCTACTTTTTCCAGGTTTTTAGTTTAAACCGTTGTGCGTCCACTAGTAAATAAGAAATACATATAAATTAAAACAGGTATTTTTTATATAATTTCTTAAATAACTATGTTTAGTACGATGGATGACCCGCTGTTTTTACAGAAGCAAGTACACGACGGCTGCTAGACCTTAAAATTTCACGCTCGCCTCATCGCCCTAAAAAGCGGGATCCAAACTAAACACTTAAGAAGCTGGATAACGCCCAAACCATTAAGATAGGCCGCGATGGTAGCCAAACTCAACCGGGAACCCAGGAAGGATTTGCGAGGAGTTACTAGGGGCGCCCGATGTTAAACTGATAGGTAGAGATCCTGAGTTTTTTAGTCGTTTCAAGTCCGGCTTAACGCTGCTAACTAACAGTTAAAAGGGGCGTGCCTCACGATTTTTAAAAGATCTATAGGGTATTGCAAATGGCAAAAAGTTATTCTTGTACTATTATCGACAAAAGTAGGAGACGAAACCAAAGCCAGGGGGGGGGGGGCAGCTGCCCCTCCCTGACTGGATATGCCCATGCGCACCGGTGTTGCCCTCTGTCGCCTTACAGGCTTATCATGCCTATAATAATATATTAAAAATGCAGACGCCGTTTTCATCAATAGCTTAAATCACCCAATCCATTTAACACCCAACCCAATAGCCCATTTCATATTTAGCACATTTCACAATAGTTTAACTCCCATTGGAGGTGATCCAATACCGTTCTTCTACATAAGGCGGGCGTAACTATCTGCAGCTCCCATACCCTATTAGATTACAATTCTCAAAGGGCCTCTGCGTGTTGGACCTATGTCTCCATGTAAGCCTACCAAAAGCCCGGGAATCTTCAAGAAAAAAAAAGAAGATACCCGAGAAAAGAAGAGACATAATAATAATAATTTATTACCAACAACATTAACAAATTTAAATTGCCAGTGGCCCCACACTAGGTAAGCCTGTCCTGTGGGTGCCTACTATAATTAACATTTAACTTAATTATTTGGTTAATTAACACTGGTGCTAATTCTGTTGTTGAGATCACTAAATGAATTTCTCAAAAATATCCTAATTTTTGTTAAGAGATTGCCAAATGCTATTCTGTTATTAAGTCGAAATAAAGTTGGTGATATCATAAATATCACTTAATTTGTATCTGATTTCACTAAAATTCATTTTATGTGATATAATTTAGAGGCCCTATGGGCCGCGGCTAAAAAAATTTCATGCATGCAATTTCATTTCGTGAGCTAGCGGCGAGGTGGGCATGTCGGACTCCTACCGACTAAACCGCACGGTGTCTTCCAGTGCCTTGTGTGCTCGAAGACCCGGGTATTCCCGTGGAGGATATCCCCAGGACCTCGAAGGCATGGCCGCTGGGGGTCCAGCGACTCCGGCGTTGTGGTCCTCACAGTGTGGAAACGCGTGCACAGACACAGTGCAACGCGCTCCGCCCTGGGCCTGTCTGTGCTAGGACAAGGTTAGCCCAAACCCTTGTCCCCAGGCCCACGCTCATGGAGGTCGGAGATCCGTCTCGGATCTACGGCGCCCGGTGCATCTTCTGCGGCCGGGAAAGATACTGGTTCTTTCCCTAACCTTTTCCGCCGCCTCTTTCGTACGCATCACCTCTTCGCAAAACGAGACGGTGGCGTTCCAGGCACTCGCACTTCTAACCATGGCCAAAACCAGGGTCATCAATGTGAGGCTCCTCGCACCGTCGGCGGCCCCGAGGGCACGCCTCTGATCACTCCACGCTGTACACTCAGCCAACGTGTGGAATGGCGTGTCCACAGGAGAGCCATGGCAGTGGTGGCACTCGGGCGATGGCTCCCGGACTATGCGATGCAAGTACTCACCGAAGCACCCATGCCCAGTCAGTAACTGCGTCAGTCGGTAGGAGAGGCTGCCATGTCGCCTCTCGAGCCATTCCTCTAAGATGGGTCTTACGGCCTCAATTGTGACGTGCCCTGCCCTCGGATGCCCAAGACGTTCCTGCCATTCCTGCACAATAGCCTGGCGCAGCTGAGATCGCTGCTCCTCGATTTCTCGGTGAGCAGGACCCAGATTCTCCCTAATTGCCTCCTTGCGCCATTGATACAGAGCTGAAAGGGCCCTCGCCTCCAGGTCCCATGGAGGAGTACCTGCAAGGACGCTCGCTGCATCGAAAGATACCGTACGATACCCTCTAATGATTGTGATGGCCAGCACCCGCAGTGGGCGTCGTAGAATTGCAGCGTTACTAGCCGTCAGATTCGACGCCCACACCGGAGCCTCGTACAGGGCCATGGATCGCACGACCCCAGCATAGAGCCTCCTGCAGGAGTTATCGGGCCCTCTCAAGTTTGGCAGCAGCTGCGCAAGTGCAAGTGCTGTCTTCTCCAGTTTTGGGGCTAGACTCCGGAAGTGATATCCGAAGTCCCATCGCCCATCGAGTGTGAGTCCCAGGTATTTCATCGATGACTCGATGGGGATGCTGATGCCTCCTACGACTAGGCTGGAATTTACGTGAAAAATGTACCTAGACAGTCGAATGAAAATACAAGCCGACAAACTTGGTGATTGAACTGCTTATGTACATTTTTTACGTTACAACGTTTTAAAAGATTTCACGTTTCAAACGGTTACTAAAATTAATAAACGTCCCACTAAAATTAGTCTTTTCCGGTGACGTCTAATTTTAGTGAAAACGTCCAAATTTTGTGTGACGTTAAATTTGTATCTGACATCACTAAAATTCATTTTATGTGATAAAATTTAAGAAAAAGTAAAAAATGTACATAGACAGTTCAATCACTAAGTTAGTCGGCATCTAAATACATGTTTTGTTGAATTTTATCACATAAAAGGAGTTCTAGTGATGTCAGATACAAATTTAGTGATGTTTATAATATCACAATCAAATTTGGCAATCTCTTAATAAATAAAAAAAAAGTTTACAATTAACTACCATATAGTAATAACTTGTAAAAGAAAAAAAATAATAATACATATATAATAATAAGTATATATATAGAGATGTGTGCTGTGATAAAATATATATATATTAAGCTGTATGTACCATCAAGTCTTCTGTTTGATTGAATGTTAAGTTCATTAACCATTGTGTAAGTTTTAATTTAGCCTGATGAACTGAACACAGTTTAATATCACACAACTTGAACTAAAACACTTGTACTATTCCACTTATTTATTACTTAAACCTGACCGGTTTCGCCTTACGGCATTTTCAAAGGTTAGCACATATTACAATTTGAAAAGTTCAAGATATGTAGCAAGTTCCACCAAGTGCCATCAATCAACAGTGTAAACAGTAATATCACACAACTTTGTGACTTAGTTGTACAAATAATGTCAATATAAGGACTGAAACGTCTGGCGAAGCTTGTTTTAATCGATGGTAATGGAAGTTTGTAAAGACGGAATTTAAGTAAGTCGGAATAATCTTCATACTCTATGACCGCACGATGTACTTTTAATGTAGTTCTGGAAATAAAAAGTTGTCGTACACTTAAAACCCCACTGTCGCTGAAGAGCTTTGTAGTCGGATACCTAAAAGGTTTCTCCAGCATGGTTTTCAAAACCGACCATTGTGCTATTTCTGCTTGTAGGAGAAATGTTTTCAGAGAACTCCCCCAGCAGGTTATGCAATACGTTAACAAAGATTGTGTAAGGGCAAAGTAAACCTGCTTCAAGACAACTGGTGATGCTGAACGGCGAAGCATTTTTATGTTATTTAAAGTTTTCCTGACTCGAACGGATACAAAATCAATGTGCTCTTTAAAATTAAGGTGTTCATCAAGCTGGATTCCGAGATATTTAATGATATCAGTTTTCTTAATGTCTTTACAGTCACAAAATGTCTGGTCAAAACATACATGTAATTTAAAACTGGTATTTTGTTTTGGACGTGAAGCCGCGGTTTTATGGAAGCATATGTATTTTGTCTTATTTGCGTTTAGGGTTAATACATTGTTACGCAACCATGCTGTTATCTGTATCATCCCTGACTCTGCCTTCGAAAATGCTTCGTCCCAAGTTGAACTTTCATAAACGATTACAGTGTCATCGGCGTAACAGATTATATTTTTTTTTTCCTTGTGGCAACCCTAGGTATAACAGCTGATTTGAATTGGCTCCGTATTTTATATTGTAATATTGCAAAAATAATTATAATTTTAATTAAATACCAATTCATCATTGCCAAATAATACCATATTGAGTGTTAAATAATCATTTTCACCATTTATTGTGCTAAAAGTAAATAAATATAAACTTAAAAATTGTACCGGTGTAGTGACAGTTAGAACATCGGAAAAATTTTCAATATTTGAAATTATTACTTGGATTTGGCAAGATTTATAAAACTAATCGTTTTTTCAATTAAGGTTTATGAGTTTATTTACTTTTACATCCTCATATGTCCATTAATAGTGTGATTTTGTAATTTTCTATGAATAAAACATAACCTCGTTTTGTTTCGCATTTCTTTGCTCTAAGTCTACTTTGCTAATAATTACTGATTCTGTAGCACGTAATTATAACAAAATGTCGAATACTAATAACATGATAATGACGCGTAAGGCCTTGGCTCGTCAACAAGAGACAAGGCTTCAATTAACGTTGAAAGAATTACAGATTTTTAGGGAGAAGTGCGATAAATTGAACAAGGAAAGGGACGAAAATGAGTTAGAACTGCTAGGTATTTTAAGTAAGAACGGACAACTCAAAAAAGAACTGGCACAGTTGCATTCACTGTATACTGATACCTTACAGGATCGGGATAGGTTACAACTTATAGTTGACAGTTTTGACTCATGTAGGGAACATTATGAACAAACTCTGCACCAAATTAGAATACTAAAGGAGGAGCTACAACGATCGGAAATCAAAATATCGCAACTAGAAGACAAGAAACAGAGCACAGTGGTTCAATCTAATCAGAGTTTGTTCGATGAACTGATGGCTACAAGCTTAGATACTGCTACAGCTCACCCTTCCATTGTCATAGACCTCACTTCTGATGATGAAACCGGGGGCTGTTCTAAATCATTAAAAATTATTAAGTGTAGTAAGAATAAGTTAAAGAAATATTTAAAAATTAAAAAGTTTATTACTAAATCTAAAAAAATGATACATAAATACAAGTTTTTTATAAATAGCATGTCACTTAATAGACAGAGATTGCAACTGATTGACCAGGTAAATATGTATATGTTAGAACTTGATACTGTTGCACAACAGTACAAAACTGATACACATGCCCTTCAATGTCAGATTGACCGACTTCAAGACTCTTTGAAATCAATTTCATATAAATATGAAACAGCAGAGAAACAGAGTAGGGAACAGGTGTTAGCCATAGGTAAATTAGTAAATTCATGTCATTGTCAAAATGACCAATTGACATCCGCAGGCCATGTTCCCTCCTCACCCTTAAGTTGTGAAAGAATTAGATGCAATGATGAATTTTCACCAATTAAAACTGTGTGCAGTGTGAATAATAGTATATTAAGTTCAAGTAGTAATTGCGAGGCATCTACGAGTATAATAGAAAAGTTGCAAATAAAAAGTGATGCAAAGACCATAGTCTATTGCGATGAAATAGGTAAAAATTTTGGACATTATTTATCACAGTTAAGTCATTCTGTAATAAATCATACATATCCAGGAGCTTCATACTCTCAAATTACAGATTTTATATTGACTGGTACACACTGCATGCAGTCTACTATAGTGGTGCTGGTTGGCAGAAGAGGCAATATTAATAGTGACAAACTTTTAAAAATTTTTGATAAGTTATCAAGTCTGCAAGTAAAACAAGTAATTTTGTCCACCTTGCCATACAGCACTGCTATGAGCCACAAGGAAAATCACTTAAGATACAAATTAAATATGAAACTACATACCATGGTATCATATTCCAAAAAAATTGAATTGTTCGATTGGAACATAATCTTCAATAATAATAGTTTGTTGACATTAGATAGATATTTTCTATCAAAATTTTTACAACGAAAGGTTGCTATCAAATTTTTTAATTTTTCAAGCCAAATTATTGGCAAGTACAACTGCTTTTATTGAGCAGGATAGTTTTGATACTTCACATTTGGAAAATGAAATTCCAAAAAACTAGTTTATAGGACAACAGATAATAAATCTGGCCAGTTGACTTTGGCCCCTGAGAATAATCTTAGTAAAAATATTGTTTTTATAAACCTGGTGCACCATAATGTTAGAGGTTTAATAAATGGTAAAGATTTAGAGTTAGAGCTATACATTAATGCAAATTCTATTAATATTTTTTGTGCTACAGAGCACTGGTTAAAAGATCATCAAATCACATTGTTGAACTTCGTAAATCACCAGGTTGCTAGCTCGTTCAATAGAAAACATTCTAAACGTGGAGGCTCTTTAATATTAATTAATAAAAACTTAAAATTTAAAGAACGTAAGGATTTAGTAGCCCTCTCCATTGAGCGAGTTATTGAGATTGCCAGTATTGAGTTTGAGCATTTCATCTTGTTAAGCGTATACAGTCCCCCTGATGCTTCTTACATTAAATTTGAAGAAAAGCTTGAAGAAGCACTGTTCAAATGCCAATGTTCTAAGAAATCTATAATAGTTTGTGGAGATTTTAATGTTGATATATTAGATACATCATTAACTCCATCAGAGAGAAATAAAATGAAAAATTTATTTAAATCTTTTAATCTGTATAGTACATTCTTAGAACCCACTCGTATTACAGCCACCAGTGCAAAATGTATTGATAATATTTTTACTGATATTAAACCTATAGATAAAGGTATTGTGGATCCTGTGGAGTCAGATCATCGTGGCCAATGGATAAAATTTCCTAAAAGTAGTAACAAAGTCAGCAAAAAACAAATTAAATATGTACCAATTAACCAAAGTCGTTTGAATAATTTTAAAGAAAATGTATTAAAGAGATTACCATATCTACCTAACTTCACTTGTGTAGACCAGTCATATAAACACTTATTTAATTTGATTAATGATGAGTTTGGCAAAGTTTTTACCTCAAAAACTCTACAGATTGGTGGTCGTCCTGTTTTCAGTGACTGGGCAACACCAGGTATCTTTAAAAGTAGAAATAAATTATTTGAATTATATTCAGAAAAATCATATAATTTTAGGCAAACCTTTCAGGAATATGTTAAAAATTATTCAAAGATATTTAAACAAACGTGTCATCTTGCTAAGTCAAACTTCATTAAAAATAAAATTTCTAATTCTGTAAATAAAATAAAAATGACTTGGAACATCATTAACTCTGAATGCGGTAGATCTTTAGTGACTGAAAGGGATTTCCACTTAAAAGTAAATGGTTGCCATGTTACAGGGGACCTGGAAGTGGCTACGGAGTTTGAACACTTTTTCAAAAATATACCTATTTTGACAACAAAATCTCTCCCAAGCATCTTCCAGTTCCGCTGAACTTTTATTAGAAGAATCTGTTCTTTGTTGCAGGGATGCATTTGTATTCACAGATATTTGTGCTCAGGACATTGTAAAAACATTTAAATGTATCGAAATTAAGAAAACCGCGGACATTTGGGGGTTATCGGTCAAAACTGCATCATGTATAATTGAGGTAATTGCGCCCCATCTAGCAACTGTGTTTAATGACTGTGTTTCTAGTGGTACATTTCCTGATTTAATGAAACACAGCAAAGTCGTTCCCTTGTTCAAGGCTGGCAGCGCTACAGAGCCGTCTAATTTCCGACCAGTGTCAGTGCTGCCAACTTTGAGCAAAGTATTTGAAAAAATAATCTTGAATCAAATGCTATCCCATTTAATAGTCATAAAATACTCCATGCGAATCAATTTGGGTTTACGAAAGGGCGCTCAACTTCCGATGCTGGTGTTGAGTTATTAAAATGTATTCATGAAGCATGGGAAGACAAGCACGATGCATTAGGTATATTTTGCGATCTATCAAAGGCTTTTGATTGCGTTCAACATGAAACGCTGTGCAAAAAATAACACCACTATGGAATAAGAGGCAAAGCTCTCGACCTTCTGTCTTCATATTTGAACAATAGAATACAGAGGATCGATATTAATGGTACACGTTCTGTAGGATCCATGGTTACAATGGGTGTGCCGCAAGGCTCGATACTTGGGCCATTCTTGTTCCTCATTTATATTAATGATTTACCATTTTATGTAGGGGACAGGAATAGGATTGTTTTGTTTGCAGATGACACCTCATTAATTTTTAAAATTAAAAGACAATTAGATAACTATGACGATGTAAACAATGCAATTGCAAGAGTAGTTCATTGGTTCAGCTCAAATAATCTTTGCCTTAATGAAAATAAAACTAAATGTATAAAATTTACTCTACCAAATGTAAAACAAGTTGCGGCCAATGTTCAACTGAATGGACAAGTGTTAGAGTTTGTAGAATCAACTGTGTTCCTAGGTATAACTATTGATGCCAATTTGCAGTGGGGCCCACACATAGAAAAGACAGCCTCTAGATTAAGTTCGGCTGCATACGCTGTAAAAAAGATCAGGACTCTAACAGATGTGGATACGGCTAGAATTGTTTACTTCAGCTATTTTCATAGTATTATGTCTTACGGTATTCTCCTTTGGGGGAGTGCTGCAGATTTAAATATTATTTTTGTTCTACAAAAGCGGGCTGTACGCGCTATTTATAATTTGGGCCCCAGAGTTTCTCTCCGAGAAAAATTCAAAGAAGTGAATATTCTAACCGTACCATCACAATACATTTTTGCCAATCTTATGTATGTCCAGAAAAATCTATCACAGTTTTCTAAACTCTGTGATAAACATAATATAAACACTAGAAATAAAAATAATCTTTCAGTCCACCACAGTCGACTACATAAGATTGGCGATTCTTTCCAGGGTAACTGTATACGCTTTTACAACAAGCTTCCCTGTGACCTGAGAAATTTACCTTTAAATAAATTTAAAAAGTTTATTAAAAACAAGCTTTGTGAAAAAGGTTTTTACTCCGTTACAGACTATTTGCAGGACAGGGACGCCTGGAAATGATCTGCTGGCAAAATGAAATAATATTAAATTGTAAATAGGCCATCAAAAAAAAAGCCTTCCTAAGTTTCTTACCGGTTCTTCTCAGGTGGGCCGCGTTCCGAACCGGTGGTCGCTTTAAATATTTTAAATAGTGTATGACATTTTGTAAGCGCCGTTAAAATGGTCTATGCAAAATAAAGATATTTTTTTTTTTTTTTTTATATCCGCGTCAACACAGTCATGCATGTCGTTCATATAAATGATAAATAATGTAGGTCCTAAAATGCTTCCTTGCGGTACGCCAAAGTTAACAGTTTTACAGCCACTTTTATAGCCTCCAACTTTAACACACTGCTTTCTGTTTGTAAGATATGTTTTAAACCAATTAAGAGCCAACCCTCAAAATGATATTCAAGTTTCCGCAAGAGGATTGGTATCGACACGGTGTCAAAGGCTTTTCTAGTCCAGATAATAATAATAATAATCTAATGATGGTCGGGTTGTTTTGATTTAACTTGGTTATGTTATTATTTTTTTAATTATTATTGTTTTTGTTGTTCTTTTTTTTCTTAAGTATTGTATTTTTTTTAATACGAGTAGGTTTTAGGCGGCACTTCTCTGTGCGTTCTGTCTGAAGCAATTTTTTAATAAGATTTATTTATAATTAGAGGCTTGTTACATATTTAAGCAATCTGTAATACTAAATTTTAATAAGCTGTATGTAATATTAGTTTGTACGCCTTCTACAAAAGAACAAAATAAAATAAATATGTTTTTTTTAAACTATGTATCAGTACTTCAGTACCTAAGGTCAGTCACCAAAATCGGTGCAAGAATATTCACTCTTCGTCGTCTTTGATTAGTGGTCGCCAATTCGAAGATAACACGATATAGGCGCTGTGAATAGGTGCAGTATAAAATTTATTATTCATTTTCAGACTGACCCAAGAGCGTTCCGGGCATCGTTACTGTGAAAAATAAATGAACCTAAGGTCCGTATTCCAGAACGTTTCTCAATACTCAATCAACACTTAAGGCTAGTTTTTGCCTTATAAATACTACTCTCAAGCGTTGACTGAGTTTTGAGAAACGTTCTGGAATACGGCCCTAAGTATCGGTTGCGGAGAGGTAAGCCAATACGACAAAATCAGACAGAATCAGCCTTATGAAGCCGTTGCTAGATGTAGGCCTCACCCAATTTAATATTAAAAGCGGATTTGACTTCAGTAAACCACTAAATCAGGTTTGTACGGACAGCAAAGAAAGTGGCTTAAAAATAAATAAATAAAGATCGTTGGGACAACTCACATATCGCCAGCTGATTCCAAACTAAGCAGAGCTTGTACTATGGTAACCAGATAACTGATAAACATACTTATATATTTCTAAATACATACATATTATAGATAATTAACAACCAGACACAGAATAAACCATCGTGCTCATCACACAAAGTTTGATCCTGAGTGGGAATCGGGCCCACGTCCTCTTGCGTAGCAGTCGGATACACTCCCACCGCGCCACAGAGGCAGTCAAATGCAGTGATCGTTTACGCAACACTTAGGTCCGTATTCCAGAACATTTATCGACACTCAAGAAACACTTGAGAGTAGATTTTCTAAGGCAAAATCTAGTCTCAAGCGTCGATCGAGTATTGAGAAACGTTCTGAATTACGGGCCTTAGTTTGCTGAACTACCAGCGCTGAGTAACCAGTAGAGCCTTTTTAAACCCATTCTTCAGGATGATTTATAAACTGACTGAAACTGTTAATGAAGGAATGATTTTCTGTGAAAAGTGATCGCATAAACATGTCAATTTTCATTTACAAATTTATCCTGTAACTTTATTTTTAAACTTTCGCGGTTTATACTCATACTCGGGACTCGCGTGAAGTCCCGAGTAGTATATAAAATATCCTGTAACTTTGGACTATGTTAATCTACTTCAGAGGCTGATTGCGATAGATTTGCATTAAGAACCTCAAGAATATTCCTACCAGATAAAAAAAAGACCAGTCAAACACGAGACGAACTCAAGTCGCGAGGGTTTCGTAAAAAATAGTGCCTTATTTGAGATAGGCAAATTAAGCTAGACCTCCAAATTGCATGAGCGTCCATATAATTGAGAGGTCTATATTAATTGATTATTACTATGTATGTATTTATTTTTCAACTCTTTTCCATTTTTCCTTTATTTGTGCTGTAAGACCTTGCTTTTTGCTAAATATAGGATTTCGACCTAAAACCTATAGGGTACTTTCGGTTAACATAGAATTGTCAATTTTGGTGAGAAGCAAGGTCTTATAGCACACATTTTGGTGTATTCACAAAAATCTAAATTTGCCCATATCTTTTTATCGTGTTGTCTCAGAACCTCAATGTTTATACATCTAATAGGGACTTCAGACCCTAGTATTTGGTATAAATTTCTACTTCCTAGGTCCACCCGTTCCTGAAGAAATCGATAGTGACACACGGACAGACAGACGGACAAAAAAGTGATCTTATAAGGGTTTCGTTCTTTTTTTCTTTTGAGGTACGAAACCCTAAAAAGGACCATTTTTAATATGTAAGTAATAATATTACCCAGAAGTAGAGAAGCTGTAGATCATATTTATAAGTGCTTCGATCATCGCATTTTCTTCGGCGTTCTTGGGACCATTCGGCAAATTGAATATACTCAATACATCGTCGGCATGACTCACTCCTGCAACATAATTGAAATCTTAAATATCGTGATTCAGGACTGTTAATATTTTTTTCTAGGCGAGGCAATTCGGGTTCGTCAGCTGTCAACCTGAGTGCGCTATCTGAGCTCAGCTGGCTATGATAGCGGCCCTCAATCACGAACAGAAAAGTTGCACCGAGCTTGATCTCGGAGAAGTCTCAGGAGAAGTTATAATGTCTTGGAACCCGCAACAAAATTAATCAGAAGTTAATTTAGGGGGTTGGAAAAAGAACGAACGTTCTTCCTTTGCAAAGCGGGTGACCAGAAAGGCAACTAGGTATACTTCCTATAGGAAAGGTTAGCACCACGGTAATAGTACCTATATTACGGGTCCTGCTATGTTTGATTCTAGTAATATGTGTGACAGAAATGTTTAAAAGCACGAAATATCACCCTAGACGCCACGAGATTCGCATAGTAACCTACTACCGATGTTACTTGTTAAATGTTTAGCATATTACATCGCTATTTTCGCTAAATGCTCCATACGTACTGTTGACTCGACCAGCTTAAACGAATGTAATTTGCTCCTTAAGTTATTATATCACTATGTTTAGCGTCGGAGTGTTTCAGATTTCACTGTTCTGTTAACGAAAAGTTAAATTTGTTAAGTAATTTTTAGTAATCATAATTGGATTGAAGTACTATTGGAAAAGAGTGGCCGTGAGATTTCTTACCCGATTCTTATTCACAGGTTTTGTGTCACCTGTTGCTATGCGAATATGGCAGTAAATGTGAATGTAGAGTCATTCATAGTGACGTTTATAAGTGTTTCTATGTGACCTAAGGGAATATATACAGGGGGTCACACGGATTGGGACTAATCCCGCCCTCATTCCTATTACTGTGACTCCTGTAAACCAGGATCTACAGCAATGAGCAAAACACCAAAAAAGTTACACCGAGCTCGATCTCGGTGAAGTCCCAGGAGAAGTTAACATGTCTTGGAACCCGCAACGAAATTAATCAGAAGATAATGTGAGGAAGTAGGAAATGAACGTAATGCCCCCTCCCTCCTTTGAAAAGCGGGAGACCTGGAAAGCAACTAGGTGTAAATCCTATAGAAATAGGGAAGCACCACGGTAATAGTAGATATAGTATGGGTCCTATGTGAGCTATATATATGTATGGCAGAAACGTTTAAAAGCACGAAAATTCACCGTCGATGCCACGAGATCTGCATAGTAAACTACTCCCGATGTTACTTGTAAACAATTAAGCATATTATATCGCTCGTTTTGCCAAATGCTACACTCCCAAAGTATATGATGGGCGGTCTGATCATATTTGTCATCAGCAGTTGAACACTGACAGAACGATGACTCCACTAGCTTAAACGAATCTAATTTGCTCCTAAAGTTACCATGTCCCGTAAGAAATTGAGCAACACAATGATCAACCTCCAGCCAGGATATTCTCAATCGTTCACGAACGTCTGGGAAAAACTGATAGAGGTGGCGCCCTTTGATGGAAGTGTTCCAACGCAGCTGCCATTCGTCTAAAAGTTCTTCACGTACATTATCTCGATACAGCCTGCAATTCTATGGCGATCTCTTGCTAACAAAAACCTATCATCCATGCCATGCCATCTTTAGTCGAATAGTATAAAGCCGCGCGTCTCTGAATTTCGAGGTCAACCGGGAGGACACCTGCCATCACCGGCAGAGCCTCCGTGCTCACCGTCCTGTAGGCCTTGCATAAAAATATCAAGGCAAGGCGTTGGCTTTGCAGTAACTTTAACCGTGCAGCCCCAATAGTAGCCTTATCGGCCCATACCGGCGCCCCGTAACACATACAGCCTAGATAAGTGGCCCCGTAAACGACCTTCAGTGTTTTGAACGAAAGTCCCCATGTAGCAGTAGATATTCTCAACAACGCGTAAAAGCTATTTTTAGCCTTTTCACCTAAAGTTTTTATGTGCTCAAAGAATTCAAAATTTCTCTCTAAAATCAATCCTAAATAGCAAACCGAAGTTTAATTTAAAATGTAAACGTTATTGAATTTTATGCGCGGTGGTACTTTCAAACTTCCTTTCAAAAGCAGCTGAAATGTTTTGTTTGGAGCAAAAAATAACCTGTTTCGTACGCCCCAATCCGCAACGACGAGCAAGCACGTGTGGGCCAAGCTCTCGAGTCCCGCACGAGTATTTAACTGAACGAGTAACATACTGTCATCGGCGTATCCGGTCATTGAACAGCCCTCCGGTAATGGTAAACTAAAACAGTCATCAAATCCTAAATTTCACAAGAGTGGACCTAGCACAGATCCCTGTGGACAGCCTATTGTTAACATTTTGGTAGCAGAATAATGACCTAGTTTTTAAGTTGTTGTACTTTGTGAAAAATATGAATAAATCAGAGAGTAAATATTTTTATAACAACCGCGAGACTTTAATTTCATTAATAATATTGGCCACCAAGCATTATCGAAAGCCCCGGAAATATCTAGGAAGATGGCCAACACATATTGACAAACCGATGATGTGACAGTTTTTCGCACTGATATCGCTGCGTTAATAGTAGATTTTTCTACTGTAAATCCAAATTGATTTTCGTGAAATTTAATACCGCCCGGCAGGAGCCGGGGTACTATGAGACGCTCTAAAAGCTTTCCCTAGGAGGGCAATAATGTGATCGGTCGGTACGACTTAGGGTCACCTGGCGGCTTGTTGCCTTTTTTAGGAATAATCCGAATATAGCCATATCGCCAAATACAGGGGAACACTCCCTCGTTAATACATCGGTTAAAAACATTTAATATTACTTCACCCGACAGCTTGCAAGCCTCCTTTACCATTCTGTTAGATATTTTATCATCACCCGACGCCTTACCTATGGACAACGACCTAACAATTTCGAGAAATTCATCAGAAGTTGGTAGGTCTGACTGAGGTGAGAATGGTGGCTCAAGAGCCCACTGTCTGATCTGTCTGCGATAATCACTATCGTTCTCCGAGCAGTCGTCCGGTATAAGAGAATCCAAGAGGTAATCCGCGGTTTCCTTCAGGCCTATAGTATGCGAGTTGTTAATTTTGATATTTCGTACATAGGCAAGATCAACAGAACGGTTGGCCCTAAACTCATGGTATATAGGCGACCACGGACCCTCAGCTTCCAGCCCATGCACTAGTTTACGTAGCAAATTACCTTTTGATTTTTCAACAGCTGCCCTGTAATGGGACCTGGCAACTCTAAGAGCAAGTAAAGCGGAAATGTATTCCGCACCGTCACAAATTTTATGCTTTTTAAAATAATTTAATTTTCTACGAGCTCTCCGGAAGTCTCTCAGTCCACCAATCGCATCTCCGAGTGTTAGTAATTGATCCACGACCAATGGCCACGTCGGCACAGTAGGTAAAAGTTTCTGACATTAACGAAGCACTCTCCTCGACAGACAGGTTACCACGACTATAATCTTTTGCGTGAGCCGCAAACAGAGAACCAAAGAGCTCCCAGTTTGCGTTATTTTTATATTTGAAATTACAAGTAGTACTTTGCGCCTCTCGTGTATCACCGGGTAAGAGCTTGTAAACGATTAGACGATGATCACTACAGGACGCATCCGGGAGGACACGCCATTCGGATATCGAGACGTCGCCGCGTGAAAGCGTCACGTCAATAGAAGACTCGCCCATAGGGCCGCAAAAAGTAGGTGGTGCATTGGGACAATTGTGTATAGATAGATTCATTTCTGCAATGAATTCTTCGACGGCACAGCGCCGGTCCCTATCGAATACACGTAGTTTGCCATACCATAATGTAGAAGAGGCATTGACATCAGCGCCTATGTTCGCTATATCAGCGTCACGTCCTGCAGTCTCCTGCAGGACGTGACGCTGACGAAGATGGTGTAAGTGAGGATCACCTTATAGGAAACACCTTATAGGCCGAAGAAGTAACCTCAGCAACAGCACAATGAGATGTCATGAGGTTGCTCAAAGATGTTACAGTAAAATTTGTACTAGAAACATAAATCCCAGCTCGTGCCTTGGCATCTAATTGTACCACTCTGTTACGCAGGTGGGCGCTCTGATATTGTTCCTGTAAGAGGACAATGTCTAGTTTGTTCTCTATAACTAGGCGGTCCAGTTCCGCCGTGGCTGCCCTATCGTTGTGTAAATTTAATTGTCCTATAATTAGATTTTCCATGTTACAATAGTTTTTTTTATTAAATGAAATAATTACAAGTAGTTTGTGCCCAGAATGAGCTGCTGTAGTCTATGCCTATAGGTATGACAATCCCTAGAGCCGCAACGGTGGTCATGTGGCTTCTTAAACCTTTTGCATGTGATACAGATCGGCTTAAAATCAGAGCTGTCTTTATGTGGACATGTTCGTGTATCATGTTTCTCGCCGCAGTTAGCACAGCTGGGTGACTTGCTGGTACAAAACTTGTGGACATGACCGTATTGTTGACATTTCATGCAACGCACTACATCGAGGTCATCAATAAATCTACAAGTGGCCCAATCAATAAATAATATATCTTTCGTGGTCTCTAAATTATTCCGGATCTCCGGATCCAACTCCACGCCAATCCACTTACGACCGTTGTCCAACCGACGCTTACGGACAATTTTTGAATTTTTTATAAAGTCGTCCTCGCTAACTTTTAATTCGTCCTTTATAATTTAACGATATAATGCTCTAATTAAGTCATGGTCTTCCATAGACCCAGGAACATCTTTAACTAATATTCTTGGTTTACGACCTTTAGGTTTTTCTAAACGCAAACCCGCTGATTTTATGGCGTCCACGGACTCCAGCTTCTTTAGCTGGTTTTCGCTCGCAACACGTAAGACTACACCCGATTTCGCGGTTTTTTTAACGCCTACTATTTGAAATCCGTCATTACTTGGCTTGATAGCCTTCATAAGAGCCTGTTTAGTCGCAGACGATGTTGTGTATTCGCTAGTACGATCAGGTGCGGGGTAAGCTACCACGCAGGGCCGGGCGGGAAGAGCCTCCACTGCGGCGGGAGCTGGGGCTGATTTTGTCGACAAACGTAGCCTCAGTTTATCGGCATAAGTCATTTTCGGTTGACATTTAACAGATTGTAATTCTTTGGCCATATTTGCTATCTTAGTCTCATTGCAAGATGATTTTAATGCTAACATGGAAATAATACCGGTCAAGCGCTGGGTCATGTCCATGATTGATGTTTTATTACTTAGCGTGATACGAGATCCCTGATCGTTAACTAAATTATAGATTGACGCTAAATATGTGTATTTATACTGTACTTTAGTCGAGCAAGCTAACAGCTAGCTTGCTCGACTAAAGTACAGTATTCATCCTGACTATGATGCTCCGAGAGGTCACTGTTGATTAATTTAACCGTCCGTCTGTACCAGTTTGTACAATATTTACGACAATAATTATCGACAATAAAAACTAAATTCCACTTATGTGCTACCGAACACAATCACTAATATCTTACTTAAACCAATTCACGAGCTAAGAAAACAAATTTAAACCAAAAAAAATGAAAATAACAGAGCTGGTCCTCGGATGGGTGACCTCCTTGTGGTATGGACATTTGCAAGTATTTCCGTGCTTCGGAAGGCACATTAAGCTGTTGGTCCCGGGTGCCAGTAACAATGCCGTCGTAAAGCCCAGTTGAAGGCCTCATGGTCGGCTTGAAAAATTTCAACAGCAGGTCGACACAACCTGCTCCTGTCCATTTCAACACGGCAATGGGTTCACCACCTGTTACGTGGGACATAAATGCATTCGGTAAAATGTGGGCGTATAGTATGCCTCTGCCTACGGGGATAAAGGCGTGACAATATGTGTATGTGTCAAAATGAGTCCCTTCCTGTTGAATACAAAGTCGCACCCTTCTGAAACACTCCCACGCTAAAGATCGTTCATCAAACTAGATCAACAGGCGATCGCCATCAGTTTATAATTACCGTAATCAACATCATTCTTTGCCATCAAGTTCGACAAACTTGTGGTTCCTCTGTAAGCGTATCTGTAGACGTAGGTTGGTTGTCCTGACTTAGTAGCATGCATTTGCGCCATTTTACCGACGCCTTCATTGAACAGGCGGTCGCTGAGAGCCTGTAAGTTTTAAAAAAATTACCTACTATAGTTTTACACAGAGTCTATTTTAAATTTTATTTATTTATCTATCACGCCATATCCCCGAAGGGGTGGCAGAGGCATATTATATAGCCACTTTTCACCGTGTGCAGTCATGTCCCACGTAAAAGGTGGTGAGCCCATTGCCGTGTTGAAATAGATAGACGCAGGTTGTGACTACCTGCTGTTGAAATTTTTCAAGTCGCCATTAAGCCTTCAGCTTGATTTAACGACTGCCATGTTACTGGGAACCGGGACCAACGGTTTAACGTGCCTTCTGAAGCACGGAAACGCTCGCAAATGTAAATGTCACAAAAAGGTCACCCATCCGTGACCAGTCATAGCGAAAGTTGCTTAAAGCAGTGATCGTTTAAAGAACAATGACTTCGCGTGGCCACGAACGCTTCAATTTAAATTTTTAAAGTGAAAATAGACATAATATATGAGGCGAGAGTGAATGGGAAAACTGGTAGTGGTCGATCCCGGCGTACGCATACGCATGTCGATACGCATACGCCAATCGAAGACCTCACAAGAAAAGACCCTCAAAAGTACCCTTAACTGGCGAGCGTGTATGAAAACACCATTGAAAGTAGAAGAAGCGAAAGTTGTTGGGCAAGTTCGTTGCTAGTGGAAATTGTATAATCCCTGCCTACCCCAATGGGAGACAGAAGTGATAATCTGTGAATGTATGTATGAAAATAAATATCAAGACTTGAACCCGTAACCTTTTCCTAACAATAACCACTCTTTGATCACCGAAGCTTCAGAACCACACTGAAACAATTTGAATTTCTTTACTATTACTTTTAACCAACCGTTTAGAGTAAGGTCAGAGCCATCTATTGAGCTGCTTAGCACATTACTATACTTTTATTTTGGTGTATTTCCACCCCACTATGGTCTTCGGAGCCCCAGTGACCTCACCTGCTGCAACGGACGAGGCAACGACGAAGGCGCCTTTACAAATTTGGAAGCTCAGATGGCAATCGCTCCCAAGAATGCCGAAAATCAAAATCCAAACGATAACTGGTCCTAGCAACCATAAAAGTAGACCCCTCGCTCCAAATTCAAATAGGATAGGATCCAAATAGAAGTTTTGCATATGAATACGCAGTTTTGCATATGAATACGGAGTTTTGCATAATATATAATGGATCTCATCTGATCCCACTATACCTTCACTAATTGTGGGAATGTTTCTTGGCAGACAGGTCTATCTTCAAGATAGTGTTTCTTGATGGCATGTGCAACTTCATGGTGAAGGGCGAGAGGCAAGGTGTCATTGTACTCGAAGATATTGGCGGCCAGTTGGTCCCAGTGGGCCTCCAGCTCTTGCAGTATAGATGGATCAGTTTGATAAGCTGTAACAATATTCTTCAAAGATTTTAATGCGACCTCGGTATTAGACGTTCTATATGAATGTGTAATGAAAATCATTACTTGTAGTCAATTTCAAATCAGATTAGGACATAAAATTGTCCTACATTGTTCACGACGTCATCTCGCCCAAATTTAGCTACTATAAGGGAGCCAATATTGCCGAGCGGTGTATCTGTTGACTAAAGGACGAGGCATCGGCGCAGGCTCCTTTACGGGGTTGGTTAGGGGTCAATTAGTTGGTTGGTTTCAAATACGGCGTAGCCAGGATTTAGTTTCAGGAGGGGTTTTCCAATACTTGTAATGTGTAAATGTTTGTATAGACCGCTTGTACAGGTTGAAGGGACAGGTCAATAAAACCTCTGGCCTCTGTTGGAGCTACGTGTCTCGGCAATGAATATACTGCGGGGACTGTGTGGAGGAACTCTCCCGTTCGCGATCTACTTGGGATGTCGATGACCGTGAAAGGTGGTGGAAAAGTAGGAAAGCAGACCTCCGGCACCGTGAACACAACTAAGACAGACGCTCGGATGATGATGATTATTAATATCGTTAACATTTTGGGGGATTTGAACCCCAAAAACCCTCCTCCTTGCTACGCCCATGGGTTTTTAAATGAATTTTCTTAAATCCTTTCTTAGTACACACACATCCTGGGATGTGTGATGGGATTATTTGGGGAGAATTTCATGGTTTTAGACCCAGCGGTTTCAGCTGTGCGTTGAACGATCAGTCTGTCAGTTCCTGCTTTTATATATATAGATATAAGATAGATAGGTACTCTACATTAGCTTACCTGCCGCGGGGTACAATCCTTCTTCAGAAGTAACAGATGCGATGAGAGGTACATTCGCCATGGATCCACCTTTAGTGGCGTGGTACGCGTACTCGGTCAGGAAAGGCTCACGGGGTTTGTTTTGTTTGATTTGTTCCACGACTGGAGTGAAGGGGGTGAACAGGTGGATTTTCCAATCCTAAACAGTTGGAAATAAATATATAACTATCCCAACAATATAAAAATAAATATGTTTTGTTGGACGAAATTCGGTGTTGGACGAACAAAAAATATAAATATTGTTTACACAGCGCTATCTAGCTCAAACTAAACTATTAGCTTGTGCTAGGGATCTAGACAACTGATAAACATACTTATACCTATTTATTTTTAAATACATTCATATTATACTCGCACATAGGAAACACCCAAATTCCGAAACAAACATTTGAGGATCACACAAATGTTTGTTCCGAGCCGGGAATCGAACCCGAGACCTCAGTGCGGTTGTAGCATACACTGCCACTTACGTCACGAAGAATAAGTTTGTTTGTTTGGTTGTAAGCGCTAATCTCTGGAATTACTAATGGTTCGAGTTGAAAATAAAAGTTGTGTTTGATAGTCCAAGTCCAAATGAAATTGTTTTGTTATATCTTTCAGGATTAAGGCATCTTTTTTAATATATAATAATATAATATAATAATAATAATATCTTTATTTCAGACATGAACACGTAAATGTACAGTCCATAAATTTAATCCATAAATAAATTATAATTATAAATAAATAAATTTAAATTTAATTTAATAAATGCCCTCAGTTGACTTGAGTTTTTCAGAATATTTCAACCAATTCAACATTAAAACTTGACAAACTATGTATTTCTTTAAGGATAATCCGTTCTATAAGTTATCGCGAACACAAATACAGACAGACAGACAGACGCAGGAGATAATTTGTTTTATAATGTGTAGTGGTTTATAATAAGATCAGTTGACCTCCGCGGCTTTGCCCATGACGGCCATGACATATTTCGAACTCTCGTCACAACCATTTAATGCAGTCGTTTATAAATGTTTCAATAAAGTATAAAAATTTTCCCGATTTGTTGACATGTATGATTACTGCTCCTCTCTTCAGGGCTGCAGCGTGATATTATACAGAAATTAGCGAACTAATAGTTCCTGAGATTAGCGCGTTTAACCATACAAACAAACTCTTCAGTTTTATAATGTTAGTATAGATACAAAATGAATCTCAAAAACAATTCTAATACATACAAACATCTCAGCCTGAGCATTAACGATGACCTCTGCTGGTCGATACTTGAGGCACTCTACCATCTCCTTGCTGGAGCCGGTGGGACAGCCCACGATGGCTGCCAGGGTCCGGGCTTTCTCGGCCGGTTTGAAAGAGTATGTCCAAGGGGCGAGGGCTGAACCGCTGAACGATATGCCTCTTGCAAACGTACCTAGAAAATTTACGTATTAATTTTAAATTTCTTCAAACCGTTTCTCGAAATTCGATCGTAATTCATTATTTTTTTTAAGTTTGAACTACTCTTAATGTATTTAAAAAAAACGACAACAACTCTGGCCAGAGTTGGAATCTCCAAACGAGGATACTGTACAAATTTCCTGTATATTTGTACGGAACCCTTAGTGGGTGACCGAGACACATAACAAGTTGATGCATATATTACTATAAAGTTGAAAAGATATTGTACTATAAAGTTTCATTAAAATCCATTCGGTAGTTTTTGCGTGAAAGATCCATCATCAAACATCCATTCTATATAATTTCCAATAGAATGATTTTATGATATCTAAATTTTAAATGTATAGTTTCACATTTTTTTCCTACACCTGTAGTATTAGACGGTATTATTTGCCGAATCATATAGTTCTAGATCAACGGGATCAAGCTTCAAGGAAATGTATGTGGACTTGAGTGGGCGTACCCAGGATCTGGCCCATCATAACCGATTTTCCTAAGAGCATAAAGCGCTCGTAGCCCCGCTAACGCAGTGTTTTGTAAACGATCACTGCGTTAAGCAACTGTCGCTATGACTGGTTACGGATGGGTGACCAGTTTGTGGTATTTCCATTTACTAGCATTTTCGAGCTTCGAAAGGTATGCTAAGCCGTTGGTCCCGGTTGCCAGTAACACGGCAGCAAAAAAATTCAACTGCAGGTAGTCACAACCGCAGTCTGTCTATTTCAACACCGCCACTGCAGTGGTGATAAATGCGTGACTGATTAGATAATTTTTTTAACAATTAGCTTATAGAAGTATGAGGAACAGGCTTCTCGCTGTCCTTACAAAAACAGGCTCAAGACTACGTCTTGGCGTGAGAAATTCACGCACGCCTCATCATTCAACAAGCAAGATAACAAAGCAACCTCTAAGCGAGTGGGATAACATCAAACCATCAGGCGAGGCCACGATGGTAGCCAAGTCTGCCACAAAATGGACATTCTTCCGAAGAGTTACCTGGGGCGTCCGGCGTTAAACGTCGTACATACATCACACACAACATTCTTAGGGATTATATCATAACTAAATTATTTATTAAGGTTTTCCATGCTATTTTAAAAGTAACTTCTGAGGGCCTTCGGCAGAACGGTTTAGGACGTGTTTGTGGCAGAATAACATATAGCGCTAACAATTTTTTATGTAGAAGACCATGAATCTATCAAATCAGCCTATGGCAGTGCACTGCTGGACGTAGACCTCAGACAATCACACCACAACACACGCTCCTGCGCCTTTCACATCTATCTTTTTAGGAACATCTAGAAGATATTTTTTTTACTTTTATCGACAAAAGTAGAGGACCTAAACCGAATCCGGGGGCGGGGACAGCTGCCCCCCTCTGCCCCCCCTGGGTGCGCCCATGCTTCTACGCGTTCGCGAGATAAACGGACTTGAATAAACTTTATTTTCTTTTGTCTTGACAGACAGACGGATGCATTCCGTAAGGATTCAGTAATTTCTTTTTGAAGCACGGACCCTATAAATGGCTTCATGCACTTCTTCTCCATATAAACTTTACTGTGTTAAATTTCATGAAATTCGTTCGTACAATTTCCTCGCAAAAGTGTTGCAAAGCTTTTATTACTTCACGTAGATATTAACATATAGATAGAATTTTAGCGTCAAAGCTATTCAGAGCTTTGTGTTATAAAAATTAGGTTATCGGTTCGATATTCACCTAAACGTTTTTGAAAAACTCGTCTACTTAACTTTTCACTGCAATTTTTTGTGTTTCATTGAATAATGGGACATTAATGGGACAGGAATCCACACGGTGAAAAGTGGGCATATAATATGCCTCTGCCACCCCTTCGGGGATAAGGCGTGATGGATATTTTTTTTTTCTTTGAATAATGAAGATAATTCATAAATGTATAAGATGACACTGAACGCATCATACATTTTAAAGATTGATTAAAGAACTTAACTACTAACTGGACGTCTGAAAGTGATTTGCTGGCTGCGTCAAATAATAATTATAAACTTATAAATAGGCTATCAAAAAAAATTGCACGTCGCCATCCCTATCAGATAGAATTGCAGCCTTAGCTGGCATGCCAGCTAAGGCTGCAATTCTACTCCAACACGACCACCACAAGGGCGAATTATGTTAGGGCGTGCCCCCGAGGCGATGCGCACCAGTTCGTCCCCGCTGGTGCAAAAAAGTGTGTGCCAGAGCGGCGTAGGGGACCGCCACCCTACACGCGCGGCCCGTCGCGGCGGGAAGGAGAGGACAGAATGCAGGGTAGCTGCGTGGAATGTTAGAGCAGGAAAGGAAGTTAAGATGAATGAGTTAATGGTATGAAGTGATTGATGAATCTTGAAGAAGCGTAAAAAGTATGCAATGATCACGAAGCCTGGCGATCTGTCCTCTCTGACTACCACGTCTGGGATACAGCGTGAAGATAGTTTAGTTTAGTTTATTTAATTTGATGTAAATTCATAAGTGAGCCATCGTCAGAATTTAATTTCAAGTTTCACTGAGTTTACCTACATCGATGGAGGAAGGGGGGAGTTTCCTGTGGAGCTCATTGTACTTACAAACATTTTTAATTCAACTTTTAACAATGCAATCGAAAAGGTTTCACTACAATCACTTAAGTAGAAACGAGTTCCGAAGTTTTCACATTTATTAGGGTTGGAACAAACAAGGTACCCTTAGTAAGTATTACGGTACTCCCTTTGTTTTATACTTGTTGTATGCTGTGTCTTAATTGATTCCAACCATATTTTTGAGTCTCGAAGTGAAAATTCTTTATCGACGTTGAGAGAAACTTTAAAGCTGTAAAAAAATCGACACGTTTTTTGGTTACTTGCTATGTTCTTTTGAAGTGAAACTTCTTTATCATAAGTGAAACTTCTTTATCGACGAATGAGAAAAATTATATAGCTGTAAAAAAATGTCGTAAAGAAGTTTCACTACTTGCCTGTGTACTCGAAAAAATGTGTGTGTACCAACACACATTTTTTTATTGGATCTCTCTCTTTATCTAAGTGTATTCCTAGTTGATAAATTTTAAAGCAATTATTTGCTAAATTTCTCATATTTTTTTTAATAAAGTGGAAATAGACAATTTGACTCGAGACAGGGATTGGACCTGTGACCTTTGCCTAACCAGGGCAATGTTCTAGCCACCTGAAATACCCGAACCGTATCGAATCAAGTTGAAATTCTTCACCATATTTATATCGTCATTTTAAGAGTATGACCAGAGCCATCTATCGAGCTAATGAACAACTCGATACCAATAAACAGTGTTACAACATTTTTAAACATTGATGCTATGGACTCCACTCAGTATATTGATAAATTTCACTTTTAGTTGTAGTTCACTTTTATTTGGATATTAGGAGCAGCTAACGTTTATTACAGTTGGAAGCGGCTGCCGTCTGACCTTACAACCTCGCAATGGTCCCTGCGTCACTCAGCAGGGGCCGTGTCTGCTATTTCAATCGTGTCGAAATAGAATCGTAATCGTCGCGCAATAGAAAGCCACCGGTACAATTTAGACAGGTTTTCGTAGTCTACTATTACAATCGCACTCCAAGAGACTTCTATCGGTCGGCCGATAGAATTCTACTAACACGTACGTACCGCGCCAATGACTCCTATTCGTTGCATTTTTGATAGTCTACTAACATTTTGACAGCTACGAGTAAAAACAGCGATTCTGTTTCTATTCTACGGCTTGTCAATAGTAGACTCGGCCCCCAGGTGTACCGCTAACAGGTAAGGTCATTTGGTCCCTGGATGTCTTAGTAGGGCCTCTTACACACAGGTTTCTTTTCAATCTATCTAGGTTAAAATATCTAATTCGACTAATCGTATGATAAGGCGACACTGTCAGAATAACAATATCTTCATAATGATAAAAAACAGGTAGATATTTTAGCTTAGTAAAATTTTCAATTCCAATTTTTACTATCGTATTTTATACAATAAGTTATATGGCATTCACCAACGTCTAAATCTAGAAATTTAAGTTCAAATATTCTTACAATAGTCACAGGTGAGATAAAAAAAAATGGTTAGATCGTACTGTCACTTTGCCAACCTAGTCTATTATAGTTAAGCAATCGAAGTCCAATACTATTTATATATATATTATCGGTTTCATCATCATCATCCGAGCGTTAGCTCCAGTTGTGTTTCACGGCGCCCGGGGTCCGCTTTTCTCCACTTCGCACGGTCATCGGCATCCCCTGTAGTGAGACAATTGGCCTAACCATGGTTAAATCCTCCTAGCCATTCTCACGTATGTCGTACCTTACGACGTCAAGCCAGAACTGCTAGGGTCCTCCCCTCTTACCGGGACCCGGCGGGGCCGACATGGCTAGATATTTATTCTTCACGTAGCCTGGCGGTTGCCGCAAGACGTGATCTTACCAGCGAAGGCAACAAAAATAAATAAATATAATAAAATAAATATTGTGGGACACTTTTCATACAGCGCCATCTAGCCCAAAGTAAGCTAATATTAGCTTGTGTTATGGGATCTAGATAACTGATAAACATACTTATATATTTCTAATTACAAACATATTATAGATAAATAACACCCCGACAAAGAATATACCATCGTGCTCAACACAATAAGTTTTATCCTGGGTGGGAATCGAACCCACGACCTCTTGCGTAGCATAACACCACACACACACGCACATGCACACACACTCTGAATTGATTTCGTAAATATGTTTATTTGTTATATAAAACCCGTATAAATAACACTGCCTCTTATGATACAGGCATTGCCTAGTTTAAGAGGCAGGGTTCAATTAATTATGTAATTATAATCTTGTAAAAGAATACTAATTATTGTCATATTTGTTGTTAAATTTATGATTAGTTGCAGTGATTAAAAAACATAGGTATATTGTAAATGTAAACTCACTTTAATATTGTGATAAATGAAATTAAATAAATAAATAAATGATTATTAAAAATGATTATAATTTAAATTTTCTAATTGGAAATCAACATACTCGTAACGTCGTCTCCTAAATTCTTTTTTTAAACTCTGGTTACTTCTTCCTGGCATTTTTTAGACATGACAGTAATAATAATACCGTGTGCCAAGTTTACGACCACCTGTAGGCGAAAATCACATATGCAGCCTGTAAATAGATCATTCCTAATATTTCTAGTGAATAGTTCTACGATAGAACTATAAGTGAGACTTTTTTTCTCACTAGTTCTATTACAACAAAGTGATAAGTAGAACTAGAGATAAAAAAAATCTCAAAAGTTCTATTCGTATATATACTATTCAGTGGAACTACTGGGAATGATACTATCACCATTTCAAAACATTGCTCAATGCTACGAGTAGCAATATTGACGACATGATGTCAAAATACATAGTCAGTTGCTTCAAAAAGAAAACTACGCGATCCCTTTTCATTAATTAAAACAATTGCAATTTTTCTCATGTCATCTCATGGGGATGAAGAGTAGAAGCGTGCACGTTGCCATCCCTGCCAGCTACGGCTGCAATTCTACTCCAACACGACGACGCCACCAGGACGAGTGATGCTAGGGCGTGCCCCCGAGGCGACGCGCACCAGTTCGTCCCCGCTGGTGCGAAAAGTGTGTGCCAGAGCGGCGTAGGGGACCGCCACCCTACACGCGCGGCCTGACACGGCGGGAAGTGGAGGACGGAGTGCAGGGTAGCTGCGTGGAATGTTAGGGGAGGAATGACAGATAAGATGAATGAGTTGATGGATGTTATGAATGAAAGAAAGTTAGATGCAGTGTGCTTGACAGAGACCAAGCGCAAGGGCAGCGAAGTCTTGGAGCTCCCGGGTGGGATGCTCGCGCTTTGGTCTGGAGTACCAGAGAGCGAGCATGGCAGGCGAGGGGTTGGAATTTTGCTGTCCTCGCGATTGGCCTCCGGTATGTATGAGTACAAACTGGTAGGTCCTAGAATCCTCTGGATCCGTGTAAAACTTGGTTTGACGAAGATTTTCCTGGTAGCTGCTTACGCGCCAGTATCTTCGTCGAACGCGAGTGAGCTAGAGGACTTCTGGGAGAGTATGAGAGAAGCTCTAAATGTGTTAGAAGGAAATGAAAGACTTATAGTATGTGGAGACTTGAATGGATGGGTGGGTACCGCTCGCGATGGTTTTGAGTCGGTACTCGGGAAGTATGGGGATAAAAGGGTGAACGACGCTGGCAAGCTAATACTGGCATTTTGTAAGGAAAAGGATTTGTTTGTGGCGAACACAATGTTCAACCACAAACAAATTCATATGTATACGAGGAGATGTAAGTTAAAGAGAAGCATGATAGATCTATTCCTAATGGATAGTCGGCTCCGTAAACAGGTGATGGACACAAGGGTTTTATCGAGGCGCTGAGCTGGGATCAGACCACTACCTAGTCATAACTAGGATTAGGGGTCTGTTCGCGGGTTGGCGTCATCGTACCGAGTGTCCTGAACCTGAGCCGACTTATAGCATCAAAAGCTGGAAGCTGCAGGATGCATCCATTAGGGATAAATATAATGAAAGGGTAGCCGAAAAGCTTGGCGACGTCAATGTAAGCAGTGAGAATGTGGAAAGTGTATGGCAGAACCTTAGGGACAGTATGATAAATGCCGCTGTGGAAGTGTGTGGAGAAACGAAAAGAGGCAGTAGTAATAAGCGTGATGCATGGTGGAATGAGGAAGTGAAAGAAGCAGTTCGAATGAAGAAGAAAGCATGGTTGGACTACTTAGCCTCGCGGAATGATTTTAATATGAAAGAGAGATACAAGCTGCAGAAAGTTAACACGAAGGCACTGATAGAAGAAGCTCGTGAAAGGTGCAGAATGAAAGCGGATGAAAGGTTGTCGTCCAATTTCCGGGATAATGCCAAGCTCTTCTGGAAAGAGGTAGGCAAGACCCGGAGTTGTTCGGCAATCTGCAGTATGAATAAAGTGCTTAGTGTTAACAATGACGTCCTAACAGACCAAAGTGACGTCCTGCAGAGATGGAGTGAATATTATGGAAAGATGTATGCAAGAAAAGACAGAGATGCCACGTCGGGAAGTGGAGCTCACTTCGATGCTCCGGATCCCGATGTCATTGAAGTCATTAGTATGAAAGAAATAGAACAAGCGATAAGAAGTATGAAATGTGGTAAGGCTGCGGGAAAAGACAGAGTTACTGCTGAGATGATCAAGTACGGTGGGTCGCGTGTCTGGGACACACTATGTCTGTTATGCAACTTGTGCTGGCGGACGGGTGAGGTCCCAGATGACTGGCGAGTAGCAGTTGTAGTACCTATTTACAAAGGAAAAGGCTCGCGCCTAAACTGCTCCAGCTACAGGGCGATCAGCTTGGTCAGCTTAGCTAGTAAGGTGTATGCAAAGGTTATAACGGCACGAATGCAAGAAAAGTCTGAAAGGTATTTATGGGAGGCTCAATGCGGATTCCGACGTGTAAGAGGTTGCATGGATCAAGTGTTTTCTCTCCGCATGATCGCGGAAAAGTTTCTGGCTCTTAGCCAGAAGGTTTTCTGCGCTTTTGTGGATCTAGAGAAAGCATTGTATAAGGAAAATATTTTAGATTCTGCAGTGGGTTGTCAACAAGGTGACCCTCTCGGGCCACTCATTTTCAGCTTATCAATACACCCAATAATTAGCCAGCTAAATTCCAAATTTAACGTCTGGTATTTAGATGACGGCACTCTAGGAAGAGATGTAGACACAGTTTTCAGAGATTTGGCATTGATAAAAGATAAATTTAAATTAATTGGTTTGGATCTGAATCCTTCAAAGTGTGAAATTTTTCTAAATGACAATATTGATAGTGTTTCTACTATTTCAAAATTCAATGTTTTGGCTCCAAATTTGAAAATCCTTCAGAATTGTTCTCTACGCCTCCTTGGGTCTCCCGTTCTAGAAGATGCCTATGAATCTTTCTTTGAGGAAAAGATCAAAAATTTTTGTGAAGTTTCGGATCGTCTCCTTCAAATAAATATACAATCGGACTTTAAAATTATTCGGTATTGTATTTTCGTCCCAAAATTAACTCATGCCCTTCGCTCATCTCAATTTTTTAAACATCCGACCCTTTTGGAAAATATGGACAAAATTATTCATACCACGCTTTCCAAAATTTTGAATGCAGTTTTGGACGACCGAGCGTGGCTCCAAGCGTCTTTACCAATACGCTGGGGCGGCCTCGGTGTTCGTAACATCTCTGATATAAGTTTACCTGCATTTTTGTCTTCAGTACACGGCACTGATGAATTGACCAGGAAAATTTTAATTCCTACACTGGTCAATTCTGAAGTGCCAGGCAAGATTGAAGCCATAAATGTTTGGAAACTTAAGTGCCCAGATACTGTTTTACCGACCAACCCGTGCTCCCAGAGGCAGTGGGATAGGCCGCTCTGCAACGAGGTTAGAAAAAAATTATTGAACACGTGTTCGAATGTTGCAGAACGTGCTCGCCTATTGGCTGTGGGAGAATGGGAGTCAGGTGTTTGGCTTCAGGCTCTTCCATCGCCCAACATAGGCCGCTCTGCAACGAGGTTAGAAAAAAATTATTGAACACGTGTTCGAATGTTGCAGAACGTGCTCGCCTATTGGCTGTGGGAGAATGGGAGTCAGGTGTTTGGCTTCAGGCTCTTCCATCGCCCAACATAGGTACTATGTTGGACGACACTACTTTCAGAATTGCTGTCTGTCTTCGTTTAGGTGCTCCCTGCGTTTCTCCGCATTGCTGTCAATGTGGTGAAGTAGTCGACAGCCTTGGGCATCACGGTCTCTCATGCAGCAGGAGTGCAGGTCGCAGGTCACGTCATGCATACCATACCATATAATGACATTATCCGTCGGGCTCTTGTCACCGCCGGTGTTCCAGCCGTTCTAGAACCTAATGGTTTGGCGCATGACGATGGCAAGAGGCCAGACGGTATGTCATTGGTGCCATGGAAGATGGGAAAGCCTTTAGTTTGGGATGCAACTTGTGTTGACACCCTGGCTCCTTCTCATCTTCATAGCACGGCGAGTTGCGCTTGTGCTGCTGCTGCATCCGCCGAGACTCTCAAGCGGCGCAAATATAATAATTTAATAGGTAATTATATTTTTGAGCCGTTTGGGGTCGAGACACTGGGCTCGTGGGGCCCAAGTGCTCGTTCACTGTATAGTGATATCGCAAAGCGACTGGTCGATTCTTCTCGTGACCATAGGGCTGGCCTCTTTCTCGCTCAGAGAATAAGCATTGCCATACAACGTGGCAATGCGGCCAGCCTTATGGGAACCTTACCGGTTGATTTTGATGGGGAGGAATTCTTCGACACCTAGTCGGGGCATCATTGTCAGTCTTGTAATAATTCCCACCACCCGCCCCCTTCTTTTTGTATTGTTTTCTGTAAATATGTTAAATTTTAATTTGTTAATAACCATGTAATTATTATTTCATAGGTTCTAATATTTAAAAGAGGTGACGTAAGAACTAAATGCGAGATTAGGGTAAACCAGGAACGTCTAGAGCAAGTGAATGAAATTGTGTATTTAGGAAGTATGTTTAGCGCGAATGGAAGATGTGATTCGGATGTAGAACGGCGAGTAGCTGCCGGTAACAAAGTTAACGGTGCTTTGTCCCAGTTAGTAAAGCGACAAAGCATCGTAAAAGAAGCACGAATGGCGATTCATAACGCAGTGCTAGTGCCAACTTTGCTTTACGGTAGTGAAACCTGGGTATGTCAGCAGATGCATGAAAGTAAATTGAATGCTGTGGAGATGCGATCACTTCGAAAATTGTGCGGCGTTACCTTGGCCGACCGAATACGTAACGAAGTGATACGCAATATGGCAGGTTTGAATGAAAGTGTCAGCGTTAAGCTGGAAAAGGGCGTGCTCCGTTGGTTTGGACACGTCCAAGGAATGAGTGAGGAACGATTGACGAAGAATATATATTGTTCAAAAGTAGAGGGTAGAAGGAGTCAGGGAAGGCCGAGACTTACATATGAAGACCACGTGAGCAGATTGCTCAAAAACGGAAAGGTCAAAAGTACTCGGATACCCGATACATACGTGCGTGTATGAAGCGATTGATGAATCTCGAAGAAGCGAAAGAAGTATGCATGGATCGCGAAGCCTGGCGATCTGTCCTCTCTGACTACCCCGTCAGGGATACAGCGTGAAGATAGTTAGTTAGTTAGCAATTTTTCTTTCTGTAACAAACTTCGTTTCGTTTCTATAAGTTATGTTTAGTGTCTCATCTGATTCTACAATGTTGTAATGTTGGGTAAAGACTTTGTTGTAGTTTAATTAGATGACTTCGTATACATTGTTTATTGTTCTGAATGCAACGAGAAAATGAATAAATGTTTATTTTACTCCCTCTACAAGATGTTTATGAAAGATAACATTGTGCAACTGAACAAACTTGGAACAAAGTAGATGTTATAAGGTGAAGATACTGAAGTTGAATCTCGGTTCGACGTTAATTATTAATTTAACTTTATTAAGTAGGTATTACTTATTTATAATATGTGCAGTGCTCGTGGCCCCGCGCACTCCATGTTCTGTAAACGTTCACTGCGTTAGGCAACTTTCGCTATGGCTGGTCACGGATGGGTGACCACTTTGTGGCATTTACATTTGCGAGCGTTTTCGTGCTTATTAAGCCGTTGGCCCTGGTGGCCAGTAACATGGCAGTCGTTAAGAAAAGTTGAAGGCTTTATAGGCGGCTTGAAAAATTTAAACAGCAGGTAGCCACAACTTGCGTCTGTCTATTTCAACATGGCAATGGGCTCACCACCTATTACGTGGGACAGGAATACACATGGTGAAAAGTGGGCATATAATAAGCCACTGCCACCCATTCGGAGATAAGTCGTGATAGATGAATAATTTATCAGAAACGCATTTATCCCTAGAGGGGTGGTATAGGCACACTACACGCCGACATTTCACAGTAAGCATTTTTGTCCCACGTAACAGGGGGCGAGTCTATTGCAGTGTTGAAATGAACAGGCGCAGTTTGTCGTGAACTGCTTGTGACGTCACTTCTACCTTGCTGTCCAGAGCGAGCAAGGAGCGGTCCCTTGCCCCTCGACCTAACGTCCTAAGCAGCGTTTTATATAAGGGGCCCCGCTGGCCGTGCGCGCCATTTCCTGCTGTACTTAATCAACATCAGGTCTCCCACTTTATCTTGGGACGAGTCTCAACATGTCGCCTACCGAACCCACCCCTCTTCTACTATCATCTTAGCTTAACTAAAACGTAAAAATCTTTTGCTTTGTATAAGATTAACTACCACAACAAATGCCTATATTCTAGCAAGTACAAGTTTCATTTCTCTCTGTGCGTAAATTACCTATAACCCCCATAATACCCCAATATCAACCCTCAACGTAACATGTTATAGAACATTTCCAAGCCGCCCATAAGGCCTTCAATTTGGCTCAACGACTGTCATGTATCTTGCAACTAGGACCAACGACCTGAAATGCCTTATTGCTTATGAAGCACGGAAATAGATAGAAATGCCTCCAAGTCACCCATCCGAGGACCAGCTATAGCGAAAGTTGCCTAACGCGAGCGCTTTCTATGGTATTGCCATATTATTTTAATCTCACTAATCTAAATCTGAACACTGTTGTTTTGATTAGTCTCCACATAACCCTAAGGTTGACTGGTAGAGAATGCCTCTGGTATTGAGTCCACATGTGTACATTATTCTATATTAATAAAAATATCGTTTGAAAGTCATTCTTCTGATTCATGTGGCATACCCGTCGCACATTTTTTAGAACAAAATTATAAATAACAATGAACTAGGTGCACTTGCCGTCCCCGGTTAGTCTAAAAGAGTTTTCAAGTTCTTTTATCGATGTTTATTTTCCTTTTGGTAATTATTCCTCCACGGTATGTCCGATTTTATTTTTTCTAAACCATCTATGGCTAGATGTCGTATTATGGGTCAAATTTGATCTAAAAGTATTGAGTAGTTCGGGAGGAGTTCGAGGACAAAGCGAAAATCCAAATCGGGGAAGAATGGAGCTACGCTCAATTCGATAGCTTCGCTCCAATTATTTATAATTTTGTTTGAAAAATTTAATTAAATAAACATGAATTACCAAAAAGTATTAGTTGTCTCTTAAAATAAAATTAAATCTAAAAGTAAATTAAAACTATACGGTGTAGTTTTGACGCCAAAATGATTGACGCCAATTTTTTTATCATTTGTCGCAAGCATTATAAAAACTTATCCATTGAAGGTCTTTCCCAATGTAAGTAGATTGTAGACACTATTCTAATCGGACCTTGCATCGATACTACGCTCTTTACAAGGCTATAAACAGGTTCTGACCGGCCAGACAGCAAAAAAAAGCTTACTGTTACTACTAATTGCTATTCGATATCACTAACAAAGTACGGAAATATTAGATACGTGTCTAGACATTTATTAGGTAAGCATAATTAACAAGGACAAAAACTGTAGATCGTGGGCTCTATCTACTCCGGTTATACTGACTAGACTCTATCATATCGATGTCTATTCTACTAATATTATAAATGCAATAGTTTGTAAGAATAGATGTTTGTTATTCTTCCACGCAAAATCTACTGAATGGATTTTGATGAAACTCTACAATAAGCTTACACATCAGAATAACACATAGGCAACTTTTTATCCCGGTAACAAGTTCCTGTGGGAAACGGGAAAACTTCACCAAGCGTGAGGATTATTTGACGCCCGAAGTGGAGCCGCGGGCTTCAACTATTCCTTAATTACTGAGATTAGATGAGGTGCTTTCAAATCCATTGACTACATTTATACTATATATATTGACTGCCTCTGTGGCGCGGTGGGAGTGCATCCGACTGCTACGCAAGATGTCGTGGGTTCGATTCCCACCCAGAATAAAACTTTTTGTGATGAGCCCGATGATTTATTCTGTGTCTGGGTGTTATTTATCTATAATATGTATGTATTTAGAAATATATAAGTATGTTTATTAGTTATCTGGTTACCATAGTACAACCTCTGCTTAGTGTGGAATCAGATGGCGTTGTGTGAGTTGTCCCAACAATATTTTATAATATTTATTTGTATATTTATTTATATATTTATTTATATATTATTAATCTTTAATCTACGAGTATATAGAAGCGCTCGTGGTTCCGCGGACTCAGTGTTCTGTAAACGATCATTGCGAGCAACTTTTACTATGGCTGGTCACGGATGGATGACCACTTTGTGGCATTTACATTTGCGAGCATTTCCGTGCTTCGGAAGGCACGTTAAGCTGTTGGTCCCGGTTGCCAGTAAAATGGCAGTCGTTAAGTCAAGTTGAAGGCCTAATGTGTGGCTTGAAGAATTACAACAGTAGGTAGCCACAACCTGCGTCTGTCTATTTCAACACAGCAATGTGTTCATCACCTATTAAGTGGAATAGGAATACACATGGTAAAAAGCGGACATATTTAGGTATGCCTCTCCACCCCTTCTCGGATAAGGCGTGATAGATAAATAAAATAAATAGCTGATGTTTTGAAAAGTAACTTAGGCTATATAAATTTATCCCTGTATTATTCCACTACGTGGGTGAAACCGTGGGGCGTCCGCTAGTAACTCATAGAAACGTACATAATGGAAAGCCATGGTGATATCTTGCGAATTAAGGGTCACTCATACTGTGTACATGTCTATTAATAGTGGCCCTCAAGTTGAAAGCCAAATGATGTGCCACTTCATGCTCCGCGTAAAATACCCGAGGTTCTAAGAGGACGAAGACTGGCAGAGCGTTTCAAGTTTCCATTGTTCGGCAAAGAAACAATATTTTCCATCGCTCGGTACCGGCGTTTCGTTTCGTTTGTTGAGTATTTGTAAGCTTTAGAGTAAATGTAGGTAAGCATTTGAACAGAGAAGTGTACATAAATGATTAATATTGTACCTCTGGATAATGGTGACAAGTAATGGTAGTGTACACTAGCGCCACCAGCCGAGCAGCCACTGAGAGTGATGCTATCAGGGTCGCCTCCGAACATCATGATGTTGTTCTTAACCCAATGCAGCGCGTACGACTGATCTTTCAAGCCGTTGTTACCGGGTACAATGTCGTCTGCAGTGCTTAAGAAACCTGAGAAAATGGAAATAGGTAAAAGGATGTAAGACAGGCAATAGGTAACCTTAGCTTACCCTCTAGATTGTTAGCATTGTGCTCACTTTACAATGTGACATAATTGCTTTGTTGTATTTATTAATGTAACATAACCTTTTTGAAATTTAATATATTTACAGAAAACAGTACTAAAAATAAGGGGGTGGGGATTATTACAAGACAGACAATGATGTCCCGACTAGATGTCGAAGAATTCCTTCCCATCAAAATCAACCGGTTAAGGTACCCATAAGGCTGGCCGCATTGCCACGTCGTGCGGCAATGCTTATTCTCTGAGCTAGAAAGAGGCGAGCCCTATGGTCACGAGAAGAGTCGATCAGTCGCTTTGCGAGCCCCACGAGCCCAGTGTCTCGACCCCAAACGGCTCAAAAATATAATTACTTATTAAATTATTATATTAGCGCCGCTTGAGAGTCTCGGCAGATGCAGCCGCAGAACAAGCGCAGCCCGCCGTGCTTCGAAGATGAGAAGGAGCCAGGGTGTCACCACAAGTTGCATCCCAAACTAAAGGCTTTCCCATCTTCCATGGCACCAATGATATAGCGTCCGGTCTCTTGCCATCGTCACGTGCCAAACCATTGGGTTCTAGTACGTTAGTTGTAGTAAAGTGCTCGACGGATAATGTCATTTTGATATGCATGACGTGACCTGTGCTCCTGCCGCATGGGAGACCGTGATGCCTAAGGCTGTCGACTGATTCACCACATTTACAGCAATGCGGACATTAAGCCGACACGTGTTCTGCTTTTACACGAGGCATCCCCATGAGGTTATATTTGACAGTTGTGCGTTGGGATTGATGAATCGAGGGTGCGGAGTCAATTCCTTCCTTCCCCTACCCCTCCTGAAAATTCTATACTTAAAGCAGATATAACAGCATCGCACAAGCGCAACGTGGTCATGAATGAAATAAAGGTTCTCACCTAGAGGTCCAAGTCTATAGTTTATGGTTACAACAACCATGTCCCAGTCCATGAAATGAGAGGCATCGTATATGGTACCCTCACCATACATGAAGGCACCTCCGTGGATGTATACTATGACAGGCATCAGGGTACCTGGCTGCAGTTTTGGAGTGTGAACGTTCACATGAAGACAGTTTTCACTACCTATGAATGAGAAAAATTAAAAAGATAATTTAAAAATTAAAAAGATTAATTTAAAAATTAAAAAATCACAGTATAAAATAAATATTTAAGGGCGCACCTATACAACAAACGTGAGTAACTTAACGTAGATAATGGTACGCGAGGAGTTGGACTCGATCTCGAAGGTGGACCTTCGAGATCGAGTCCAACTCCTCGCGTATTTTGTCCGGTATACGTGTCTGGTCGGTCAAAGTTATTTAAGTTTAGAAATAGCTGACGCCCTCAGCTTCACTCACGCGATGAAGCTTTTATTTTGCTTTTATCGTTGTCGTGTTATACCCCATTTCACCGTATGTATTTTTGTCCTACGTAACAAATAGTGAGTCTATTGCCAAGTTTAAGAGGACAAACGCAGGTGGTAGCGACCTGCTGTTGAAATTTTTCAAGCCACCTAAGGCTTTCACTTTGGCTTAATGATAGCTGCTATGTTACTGGCAACCGGAACCAACGTTTTAACGTTCTTTTCGAAGCACGGAATTGCTCGTATATAATATCGATTGTGGTAATGATTTGTTGCAGGTTGCTCCCGGCAACTTTACCGCTAATTAACACGCTATACTATACGTAAGCTATTCATTACGTTATATACAGGGTCATTTGTAAAACACCCGCAACCTGCTAGGACTAGGTAGCTAACATCATGAAAACATATTCTACAAAATTTCTTTTCGATTTTGAAAACTTATCTATAAAATTTTCGCTAATTTCAAACGTTAATGTGCTGATTGAATTACCGTAATACACAACTCGTGAACTTCACAGGGGATGGGGGTGGACTGATCATTACTCCTTTGACCTTGACCTTTTTTAACCACTTTGATGCGCGCACATCCATCGTTCATCGAACCATTCAATACGTGACGAAAAAGAGACCCAGGAGTTCTTTTAAACGAATCCAAGAGCGAAAACCTATGACAAAGCTAGAAGTTTCAATGTTCTCAATAGATCTCGCTGTGTAACGAATTGCCAAAAGTGGTAGAACAAACGTTGTTGGTCATGACCTTGGCTATCTACTCCTAGCAGGTTGCTGGTGTTTTACAAATGACCCTGTATAAGTAATTCATTGTTTAACCCTTTATGCCATTGAGAGTGGAATCGCAGGCGTAAGGATATTGTATAATGTGGATGGTAGCTACTAATATTGGAGTACTTACGTGTCCTAAGTCAAAGGCCCGGACCCAGATCCAGAAGTAGAACAAGTATCGTACAAGTCCTACATTGTAATTTTGCGTCTCCGTGTACACAATGCATTTATGTGTCGCCTTATCAACGGCTACATCTAGGTACGTGTAAATTAATTTGGAATCAATATATTATACGGATCGGTAACGTATTTAAATTAGGTGTGTATACAAGTCTTTTTTTCACGAATATGTTTAAGTTCCGATTTCAGTTATTTTGTGGCTTGCCTTGGTAACCAATTGAACCGTATTCTACCTAATTTTAGAAGCGCACCAACAACATTGAGTATCATAAATTTATGGATGTGACACTGTGAAGACCCTTAATTTCGGGAACGCGTGAAGGTTGAAATTTAAAAATTGTAAAAACTTGAAACTGTAAAAAAATCAAACTACTAACTTATCTTAAAAAAAGTTATGGCCGTTTATGTCTCAAAAATGTATTATTGGCACCCTTGGTTGGCGAGTCTGACATGCACTTGTCCGCTTTTTTTTTATTAGAATAAGTATTTTACCAGTAATCTTTTTCTCAAATGGATCGTACTGCATACAACCAGGTAGATGTCTCGTAGCATCCCATACACCAGTCCATGGCTTTAGATTTTGAGGTTCCTATTAAAAGAAAAGTGATGATGTAGTATTTTAAGACAAAGAGAAGTGCTCGTGGCCCCCTGGAGGAGCTGACTTAGCGTTCTGTAAACAATCACTGCGTTTCAACATCGCTATAGGTGGTCCTTGGATGGGTGACCACTTTGTGGAATTAACATTTGCGAGCATTTCCGTGCTTCGGAAGGCACGTTAAGCCGTTAGTCCCGGTTGCCAGTAAAATGGCAGTCGCTAAGCCTGGTTGAAGGCCTAATGAGCGGCTTGAAAAATTCCAACAGCAGGTCGCCACAACCTGCGCCTGTCCATTTCTACACGGCAATGAGTTCATCACCTGTTACGTGGGACAAAAATGCATACGGTGAAATAAGGGCGTATAGTATGCCTCTGCCTACCCCTTCTGGGACAAGGCAGAGGCATACTATTCGCCTACATTTCAACGTAAGCATTTTTTTGCCAGACAGATGGTGTTGTCGTGTTCAATTGAAGAGGCGCAGGATTTTATATAAATCCATCCATCAGGCCTTCAACTTTGCTTAACAACTCCCATGTTACTGGCAGCCGTTAAATTATATTCAAATTAGTAACAAAAATTTAAATAAAATCCTAATTGAAATATAAATATAAAAATTTACAAAATTAACTTTGCAATTATACATAAATTTAAAATAAAACACAAAAAGATAAAACAAAAAATATATTTGTATATTAAATTTGTTTTATGTTTTTCGGGTCTTTTTCGCGTAATATTTTAACTTTTTCTCACCTCTCGACGTTTCGGCTATATTGCAATAGCCGTGGTCAGTCTACTCGTGACCAAAAGTTAATATATTACGCGAAAAAGACCCGAAAAACATAAAATGAATAGTATAAGTCGTGTGAGTTTAACGAGAGTTTGTGGGTCAGTCTACTCGTGACCACGGCTATTGCAATATAGCCGAAACGTCGAGAGGTGAGAAAAAGTTAAAATATTACGCGAAAAAGACCCGAAAAACATAAAATGAATAGTATAAGTCGTGTGAGTTTAAAAACATTATTAAATTTGTATTTAAATATCTAACTTCTATCTTCACGCAAACCGAATTCAGTTTCAATACAGGAAGTGACAGAAACTTCAAAATCGCCTATGCACGTATTCTTTGTGTCCTGCATCAAATGCGGCAAACCGTTTGACTCTATCTCATATGGTTACTGAGAAATAGATGCGCACAGACGGACAGATGGACAGACTGAGCTGTTTTATAAGGGCATTCCAACCGTGAGGCAATCAACCTCAGAACGCCATACCACTGTGTAATGCGACTCTCTTGGTTAATCATAATTGTTTGAAAGCCATTCTCATGCACCTTTACAAACACACAAAGAAGCGCTCACGGTCCTGCGGACTTAGTATTCTGTAAACGATCACTGCGTAAGCAACTTTCACTATGGCTGGTCCTCGGATTGGTGACCACTTAGTGGCATTTACATTTGCGAGCGTCTCCGTGCTTCGGATGGCACGTTAAGCCGTTGGTCCCGGTTGCCAGTAACAAGGCAGTCGTTAAGATCAGTTGCAGGCCTTACAAGGCGGCTTGGAAAATTTCAACAGCAGGTAACCACAACTTGCGTCTGTCTATCAACAAGGCAATGAGCACACCACCTGTTACGTGGGACAAAACTGCATTTAGTGAAATGTGGGCGTAAAGCATACTCCTTCGAAGATAGAGGCGTGACAATATGTCTATGTCTACAAACATACGAGATACACTGAAATCCGAAAGAATCCTCTAAACGTTAGTATATTGAACTCACAGGGTACTGGCCGCTCGGCGGGTATGATAAGGTGCTTAAGGGCCCCGTAATGGCGTTTGCATCGTTGGTGGTCAACAGGTGCACCCAGAGCAATCGGAATAGCAAAAAACATGGCATACGGGAACATTTGTGTGTCTCACCGCGTCGTGCTTAACGTGCTCAATATTATTAAGAGGTCGTGGGTTCGATTCCCACCCAGGATAAAACTTTGTGGGAGAAGCACGATGGTTTATTCTGTTGCTGGATGTTATTTATCTATACTTAATTAGTATGTATTTAGAAATATATAAGTATGTTTCTCAGTAATCTGGTTACCATAGTACAAGCTCTGCTTAGTTTGGAATCAGATGGCGTTGTGTGAATTGTCCCAACGTAATTTATTCATTTATTTTTATTTTATTTGCAAACGGCGCGTTGGACAAATAGTACCTATTCTTATGATTCCCATCGCGAAGTTTGCTTAATTTTCAGCATTTTCTTGTAAAAACTGAATTTATAACCTTCGCAAGTGATGAATAATATCTATCGTACGTGATTCCAGACTAGTGAATGTTTTAATGGAATGTAATCGTTGAGAATGTCGCGGTGACACACGAGAGTTCCCGTTTTATGATGTCTATGGGTGCAGCATGGGTGAACTGCTTTCAGGTGAGGTCACTTGCACAGAAGAGGGAGATCTTGGCCTGGTCTCTTCACAACGTATAGCAGCTTTTATTAAATTCAAAATGTATTTATGTTTAGGTCAGTTTTGATATTTACACAATCACTGTTATCTATCCCTTGCACGCCTGTATTAAGGGAAATACATTTTCTAGCATTCGAATATAACATTCTATGAACCATGTTTCATGTAAATTAAGTTTAAGTTTATTATAATAATTTTATTAAAGCTAAGCATGAAAATGGAAGTAGAAACAAAATTTGATACTTCCATTTCTTGAGCAAAAAATATTTATTTTTATTTGACTTTGAAGTGGACAGGGTTATAAAATCTTTATACTTCAACTGAAGCTTTGTCGGCCCGAGGATTTTGCCAGAATTAAATAATTTGAATAATCCCTTTTTATATTTTGTTTTATTTTAAGAAAACGATACGAATCTTCTTCATTTATAAAGGGTAAATTTTTGTAAAGACGGTTGTATTCATTTCCAGGTTTGGTAAAAATTCTGCTCCAACAAAGCGGTAGTAAGTGTACCGAAGCTATCTAAAGCTTCAGCATTTTATGAAGTTTATTTTGGCTCTTTACACCTTGCAAATTAAATGGATATCTTAGGAGATATACAAAATAAAAATATGGCTAAAAAAAATAATTTTGTATAACCAAATTCGACTGGGCCGTGCGAGCGTAGGTACTTGAGAGCGGAGAAGTAATCAACGATTTTGGAAAATGTTCATACATTATTGTGAGTTTAATTGCCCGCGACATACTTCCAACCCCGTGACACCCATTTAATCCCGTCGCTTATTACTTTTCCAAAAATGTATAAAAGTTTTCCCGATTTGTTGACATTTATGATTACTGCTCCGCTCTCCTGTGTAGTGGCGTGATGATATATAGCTAAGAACCTTCCTCGATAAATGGGCTATCCAATACAAAAAGATTTTTTCAAATCGGTCAAGCCGTTTTCATGCTATGTCGTGACAACGTACAACGGGTTTAATTTTTATATATATAGATTTCTATTCTTTTTGTATGTGTGTTAGTTTAGTTCTATCCTACTCATTTCCTACTATCTACATTTCTATTTATTTCTATGTATTTGTCTATTTATGTGAGAAGCGCTCGTGGCCCCGCGGTCTCAGTGTTCGGTAAACGATCACTGAGGTACGCAACTTTCACTATGGCTGGTCGTCGGATGGGTGACTTTGTGGCATTTACATTTGCGAGCGTTTCCGTGCTTCGGAAGGCACGTTAAGCCGTTGGTCCCGGTTGCCAGTAAAATGGCAGTCGTTAAGCCTGGTTGAAGGCCTTATTGGCGGCTTAAAAAATTTCAACAGAAGGTAGCCACAACCTGCGTCTGTCTATTTCAACACGGCAATGGGCTTACCACCTACTACGTGGGACAGGAATCCACACGGTGAAAAGTGGGCATATAATATGCCTCTGCCACCCCTTCGGGGATAAGGCGTGATGGATATTTATTTATTTATTTGTTCAGTTTCCACTTGTTCACATTCTCCTCTCGCCGGTCTGCTGGGAGATATTTCGTATAGAAATAAGCAGTACTACGAGTATTGTACCTATGTTTCCTTCTACTATTAGATACTATTAAATTCATAATAATAAAATAAACTTTGACTTTTATATTTAACCTTTTATACTTTATGACTAGTTAACACCTGCGGCTCCGCCCGTGTGGTAAAGTTTTCATTTTCCTGTTTACCACAAGAACTAGTTCCCGGGATAAAAAAATACCCTATGTGTTATTTTGATGTGTAAGCTACAATACAATAAAGTTTCATAGAATTATATTCAGTAGTTTTTGCGTCAAACTGTAACAAACCTACATTCTTACAAACTTTCGCGTTCATATTATTAGTAGGATTGGTTTCATGGCGCATTGGTAAGTGTATGCGACTCAAATATGGACGTAGTGCGTTATCTTTAGTTGATTGTGCTGCAATTGTAATCATTGGGTTAGATATTGTTGATTGGATAGTAGATTAGTATTAATCAGTCTATGATTTTGAATGATTAGTACATTGTTTACACTGTTGATAGATGGCACTTAGTGGAACTTGCTACACATCTTGAACAAAAACACTTGTACTGTTCCACTTATTTATTATTTTAACCTGACCGGTTTCGCCTTACGGCATTTTCAAAGGTTAGCACATATTTAATGTATTTCGGATGTCATTGAATACAATATATGAAGTTAATAATAAGTTTTATAACTACATTTTTTTTTGAAGTTTTGAAGTTAATAATAAGTTTTATAACTTCATATATTGTATTCAATGACATCCGAAATACATTAAATATGTTGTAACCTTTGAAAATGCCGTAAGGCGAAACCGGTCGGGTTAAAATAATAAATAAGTGGAACAGTACAAGTGTTTTTGTTCAAGATTAGCACATTGATGAAGAGTTCGAAGTAATTTTGTAAAGTATATAGTATGCTTAATATAATATACTATCTATATAATATCTACTCGTATATTACGGGGTGACTCTTATGTATCAATGCCCAGCCGAAACCCTTACACCTAGGAATCTGATTTTTTATGGTAAGCTACCCTTATAATGTCAAAATTCCACCTCTAAGGGGGTAAAATAAGGGATAAATTGTTGTATGAAAGTTCATCATTTTGATAGTTAGACACATGAAATCATGTATACCCATCTACACTAATATTATAAAGCTGAAGAGTTTGTTGGTTTGGTTGAACGCGCTAATCTCTGGGACTACAGGTTCGATTTGCAAAATTCTTTTTGTGTTGAATAGTCCATTTATCGAGAAAGGCTATATAGCATCACGCTACGACCAATGGGTGCGGAACAGCAATGATAAATGTGGCCAAATCAGGGACAAAATATTCCTTTTAATAGCTTCCGTTGCGAACGCTGCGTAAACGATTAAAGTTACGAAAAAACTATGTATTACATAATTATTTCTCTCTAAAAGTTCTAAAATAAAGTCCGCGACAGCATATGCCTATCTTTTAAGATTAACCTATTATAATCCTTTTATTGTGAAAAAAATTGATCTTAAAATGACAAGTGAAAAGTATGGTCGATGATTTGCGATTTACGCATGCGCGACGTCGTGACTGCCAATAGCGTTCGAGCTCTGCGAAGTCCGCGCGTCTCTATGGTAACTAAGTTTACTAATAATAATATAAAGTTAACTATACTAATATGTGTTGGATAGCGCATTTATCGTGGAAGTCTGTAGGCCATATCATCACGCTACTACCCTGAAGAGCAGTAGGGCAGTAATCAACAAATCGGGCAAATATTCATACACAATTGTAAAAGTAGATAATAAACGACGGGATTAAATGGGAGCGACGGAGATAAAGGCGTGACTGATAAAAGGCTATCTCATCACGCTACTACCCTGAGGAGCGGAGCAGTAATCAACAAATCGGGCAAATATTCATACATTATTGTAAAAGTAATAAACGACGGGATTAAATGGGATCGACGGGAATAAAGGCGAGATTGATAAAAGGCTATATAATCACGCTACTACCCTGAGGAGCGGAGCAGTAATCAACAAATCGGGCAAATATTCATACATTATTGTAAAAGTAATAAACGACGGGATTAAATGGGATCGACGGGAATAAAGGCGAGATTGATAAAAGGCTATATAATCACGCTACTACCCTGAGGAGCGGAGCAGTAATCAACAAATCGGGCAAATATTCATACATTATTGTAAAAGTAATAAACGACGGGATTAAATGGGATCGACGGGAATAAAGGCGAGATTGATAAAAGGCTATATAATCACGCTACTACCCTGAGGAGCGGAGCAGTAATCAACAAATCGGGCACATATTCATACATTATTGTAAAAGTAATAAACGACGCGATTTAATGGTATCGACGGGAATAAAGGCGAGATTGATAAAAGGCTATATAATCACGCTACTACCCTGAGGAGCGGAGCAGTAATCAACAAATCGGGCACATATTCATACATTATTGTAAAAGTAATAAACGACGGGATTGAATGGGAGTGACGGGAATAAAGGTGTGACTGATAAACTAACGGGAGTTCGAAGTTTGTCACGGGCGAAGCCGCGCGTCAGCTAGTTCCTGAATACAAGTAAATGGACACGCGTATCACAGTTTTGCAAAATTTTACGTAAAAAGGGGTAAAAAAGAGGTTGTCTTTTATTCATAAAATTACTGGGCGACTAATTTTTAGAATCAACGCCCCGCCGAAGCCCTTGGACTTATAAAGTTAATATTTTTAAGGTAAGCTAAATTTCGGTACACACTAAGAAGGCATTTTTCAAAATTCCATCCCTAAGGGCGTAAAATAAGTGATAAGCAGTGGTATGAAAGTTATTACAATCATGTTTAAAGTTAGAATCATAAAATTACGTATACGTGTTACTGGTTATAAATAAATGGACACGTGTTTCTCGGTTTTGCACAATTATGCCTATAAGGTGTCACATCCATAAGTTCAAGCTATACCTAAAGCTATAGTGCGATTTTAAAAATAAGTACTAGGTAACACTGTAAATGGCTACTAAAGTACTAGGTCAGACACAAAATAAACACAAGTTTATATTCAGTTAAGTATATTAAAAAAACACATAAATATGCATTAATTCAGAAATTTCTGAATAGGAATCAACAATTAATTCTAGAAAAACATATTCTAGTATAATACGTAGCTTTATACTCAAGTTAACACAGAACGACAGTTTCTAAAATATACATTTAATAAATATTTTAACAAAACATTGGTAAATGACCAACTATTGTCCTCGCAGATATTTAATATAGTTTCAAAGAAATATTGATTGTTTCACACTACTATTTAACACTTTCAAATAACGTTTTGACTACATCCTTCATGAAACTATTTTACATAATCAAAAAGCAAAATCACCGTGCAAGCGAAACCGCGGGCAACAGCTATCAAAAGTATAATTGCAATAATTCAAAGCAAATTACCAACCTATGTCGAATATAATGAAGGTGAGGTGACAGGGTCAATTAGGAAGCCACATTGTGTTGAATAAAGTCCAATTTTACCTGCTCTCAAATTAACTTGCTAAATATCGCACAGGGAACGAAAATAATAAAGGTGGGTACAGGTGTTACGTTTTCGGTGAAATGCTGAGTTCTGTAAACGAGGGCTCTTAATGGGCTCATATCCGAGTGAAGTAGGTATTTGACTTTCCCCGAGATGTTATAAATTGGGGAATTAATTTATTTTCTACGATTCCGGAATCCACAACGCCGCGCCGTGTCGACAGGTAGAAAATTCTCAAGGAATCATCTTTTTATGCGCGATAAAAAAATCACTATGCAACAAAAAGCAAAGCATATGATGCTTTTTTTTTCTGACGGAAATCAGAGACTACGTGTTTGAGGGCCGTTATCCCAGCCATCAGGGCTCCGATAGCGACCCTCAGGTTGACGGCCCAGACATATGCCTTTTCATGATTCTCTTAAAGGACCAAGGATTGTAAGAGGAGTGAAACACGTGCGCCGGCAGTATGTTTCATGTTTTTATAGTGCGACATAAGACCACAAGAACAACCTGATAATGTAATTATTAAAAGCCCAGAATTTTTATTAGAGTTATAGATAAACATCTCAAACTTTAATGGTTGTCAACAGTCGTCCCAGCTCCAGAAACACAAGCTGTTGGGATTTTTCACTACACGAACTAAATAAATAGGTATGGCTTTAGAAAAAGTAAAAAAAATGTATATTTAAATATTATGAACTAAAAAATATAGTGAGGCGCTCGTGGCCTAGCGGTCTCAGTGTTCTGTAAACGATCACTGAGTTACGCAACTTTCACTATGGCTGGTCCTCGGATGGGTGACCACTTTGTGGCATTTACACTTGCGAGCGTTTCCGTGCTTCGGAAGGCACGTTAAGCCGTTGGTCCCGGTTGCCAGTAAAATGGCTGTCGTTAAGCCTGGTTGAAGGCCTTATGGCCGGCTTGAAAATTTCAACAGCAGGTAGCCACAACTTGCGTCTGTCTATTTCAACACGGCAATGGGCTCACCACCTATTACGTGGGACAGGAATCCACACGGTGAAAAGTGGGCATATAATATGCCTCTGCCACCCCTTCGGGGATAAGGCGTGATGGATATTTATTTAAAAAATATAATCCTAGTAATTTTTTTATACCACTGAGGTGGCAGATAAGCGTACGGCCTTAAGTACTTACGGGCCCACCTGATGGAAAGTAAATTATAAAAGCGAAAGTCTGTAAGTATGGATGTTCGTTACTCTTTCACGGAAAATCTACGAAATGAATTTTGATGAAACGTTACAATAATATAGCTTACACTTCAAAATAACTACTTTTTATCACGGGAAGTAATTCCTGTGGGAAACTGGAACGGGAAAACTTCACCATGTGCGCGGAGCCGCGGGCGTTAAGTAGTATTTATATATATCCACAAATGTACCTGATACGACCATAAATAATTGGCTCATTGTTTGCTAAAAACTTAACACCCCTTTCATTCCCTTAAGTGTAAAACTTTCAATAACACTAAATAACTTTTTAGAATGCAGCAAAAAACACTCATACTAAGTTTTACGACAGAAAAGTTGAAATTTCATCATCAGCTAGGAGCAGTTTTGTTTGATTGATCTATAATTTTCAGGATTGCTAGAGGGACTAACATCTGCTATCAACCCCTCTCAAACCCACAAATACCCAAAACCCGAAACATTGTACCCGTCAGTTAGTCAACAGGTGCACCTCAAGGTGTAGGTAAGGTTCTTGGACCTCTTAAAGCCTAGTACTTTTTATTAAATGTACTCGTAAAGCGCTTTAATTCAAACTTAAAATTAAATCAATTCTATCAATTAAATCTTAAAGCACTCGTGGCACCGCGGACTCAGTGTTCGGAAACGCTCGCAAAGTACAGGCACGTTAAGCCGTTGGTCCCGATTGCCAGTACCATGGCAGTCGTTAAGGCAAGTTGAAGGCCTTATAGGCAGACAACCTGCGTCTCTCCAATCAACACGGCAACGGGCTCACCACCTTACATACACCTTACATAAAAGTGCAGACGGTGAAATGTGGCGTATAGTATGCCTCTGCCTACCCCTTCGGGGATAAAGGCGCGACAATATAAATATAAATATTGTTGGGACAACTCACACAACGCCATCTGATTCCACACTAAGCAGAGCTTGTACTATAGTAACCAGATAACTGATAAACATACTTATATATTTCTAAATACATACATATTATAGATAAATAACACCCAGACACAGAATAAACCATCGTGCTCATCACGCAAAGTTTTATCCTGGGTGGGAATCGAACCCACGACCTCTTGCGTAGCAGTCGGATGCACTCCCACCGCGTCACAGAGGCAGTCAACAACATGCATATATATGACAATATGCCTATGTATTAAAATTTATTGAATTATGGCCGAATTTCGAGCAATGGACCACCAAATATTACTACAACTTACCTTAAATCTGTACTTTCCGATGGGCGCGCGTGCATACGGTATCCCTTGAAAGCTTGCATATGATCTGCCTTTTGTAGAAACTCTCCAAGTACCCTGTAATACCCCATGGGGAATTCTTGCAGTTGGGTTTGGTCCTAGTGCAAACACAAAACCCACAAGAACAAAAAATAAAAATAATTTTAAAGACATTGCGCCCGAGAATCGTGAAAATATAGGTGGGCGTGCGTCTGCACAAGCCACTCAAGATATACTGTTCAATGTACGTATTCTGATAATACCTAGACTCTATGACAATTGTATGCAGAACTTGTTTTCCTTCGTCCTTGACTTGTCGCAGGTCAATAAATAAATAAAAATAAATATTGTGGGACAGTTTTCATACAGCGCCATCTAGCCCAAAGTAAGCTAATATTAGCTTGTGTTATGGGATCTAGATAACTGATAAACATACTTATATATTTCTAAATACATACATATTATAGATAATACATATTATAGATAATTGAAGCGCTCGTGGCCCCGCGGTCTCAGTGTTCGGTAAACGATCACTGAGGTACGCAACTTTCACTATGGCTGGTCGTCGGATGGGTGACCACTTTGTGGCATTTACATTTGCGAGCGTTTCCGTGCTTCGGAAGGCACGTTAAGCCGTTGGTCCCGGTTGCCAGTAAAATGGCAGTCGTTAAGCCTGGTTGAAGGCCTTATAGGCGGCTTAAAAAATTTCAACAGCAGGTAGCCACAACCTGCGTCTGTCTATTTCAACACGGCAATAGGCTCACCACCTATTACGTGGGACAGGAATCCACACGGTGAAAAGTGGGCATATAATATGCCTCTGCCACCCCTTCGGGGATAAGGCGTGATGGATATTTATTTTTTTTATTTTTTTTATAGATAAATAACACCCAGACACAGAATAAACCATCGTGCTCATCACACAAAGTTTTATCCTGGGTGGGAATCGAACCCACGACCACTTGCGTAGCAGTCGGATGCACTCCCACCGCGCCACAGAGGCAGTCAAAACGTATGTGATATCGAAACGTTGGTTTCAAATGATATCTAATGGATATTTTTTTTTTTCGCTTCTACAAGAACCGATAGAATAGAATTATGCATGGATCGTGAAGCCTGTCGATCTGTCTTCTCTGACTCAGGGATACAGCGTGAAGATAGTTAGTTTTATACTTTAACTAGGTGACCCGCCCGGCTTCACCCGTGTCATACTTCGAACTCCCGTCGTACCTATTAAATCCCGTCGGTCATTAACAATAATAAAAACATTTATGACTACTGCTCCGCTCTCCAGGATAGTAGCGTGATGATATATAGCTTATAGCCTTTCTCGATAAATGGGCTATCTAACACAAAAAGATTTTTTTAAATTTGACCAGTAGTTCCTGAGATTAACGCGTTCAACCAAACAAACAAACTTTTCAGCTTTATATTAATAGGTCTTTACCTATGAAATTGCCGTTTTGAAAAAAATATAAACAATTTTTTTTCTTGTAGGTATTTTTATTTGTATTAATCGAAGTAATCACCCTTGCAATCAATGCATCTTTGCCAACGCAGTGGTAGTTTATTGATGCCCTTCTTAAAGAAATCAGCTGGAAGGGAGGCGACTAATTCTTCAAAGGCATTTTGTACTGCCTCTCGGGTATTGAATTTTTTTCCTAATATTAGTATAGATTGGAGCGAAGCTTTCATGGAGCAAGAAAAGTGAAAGTGTGACGTTGTAATCATCCGCAACGAACCGGCCGATTTAAAAAAAAAAACATATTATTAATCATAACGAGGGGTGGTTATTACGTTAAGAAATTTAAAAAAAACGAACTTAGTTAAAACTTTAAGCGAAAATTAAATTGTACATGGGAACGAAAAATAAAAAGTACCTACTCAGAATCCCAGACGTGCATATAAGAAGCGATTAATGAATATGCAGGAAGCGAAATGAATATGCATAGGTCGTGAAGCCTGGCGATCTGTCCTCTCCAACTACCCCGTCAGGGATACAGCGTGAAGATAGTCAATTTTTAAAGCAATTATTTTGTTAAATTTCTCATAAATTTTTAATAAAGTGGAAAAAGCATTTCGTTTCGAGATAGGGATTGAACCCGTGACCTTTGCCTAACCATGGCGATGTTCTAGCCACCTGCTATGCAATTCACAAATCTCGGATCCAAATCCGCTACGGCGCAAATGTCATTGATATTCTAGTTCTATGAATATCGATGACGTTTGCGCCGTAGCGGATTTGGATCCGAGCTTTGTGAATTGCATAGCTGAACTACCCGAACCGTATCGAAATAATTTGAAATTCTCCACCATATTTTAATCGTCATTTTTAAGAGTATAACCAGAGTCATCTATCGAGTTTTCATTTCAAAAATTCACCAGGAACGACGTTAGTGATGATGATGATGGTGAAAAACAAATTCTACTGTGAGAGAGTCTTAGTTAATTAATAAGACCTGTAGATGACCAGAATCAACGTTAGATGATTTGCTATTATTTAGTAGCAAATTGTTGAATCGCCCAATTAACTATCTAAAAAATATATCTAGACGCGTTCGCGATTTACTATATGTACATGCATACAATGTTTTAAGAAAACCCTGTCCGAACCGAAAGGGGCACATAGGCAATTCATAAACATAACCAAAAAAAAAAAAAATAATCATATTATTTTAAAGTATTTAATAGTTATCATATTTTTAAATACATGTTTTTAGTATCAGAATTAGTCCAATTTCCTTAAAATATAGCAAATTTTCAAAAACTGACACCTTTGTTAGCATGCAGCTTCGAGTGTATGTGATATCAAAAGACACCGCCGCCGCCGGAAGGTGTAAGCTGACCTTTTGACCTTGCATTTCTGAATAGCCCTTTCCCTGTGTTGCCATGTAAGTTACCTCATTATATTATTTTTTTATTAATTTTATTCGGAGTAAATTCTTGGGGTAAATTTATTGGGGTATTTTTTTGGGGTAATTTATAAAAAAGGATTACACGAATAAAATCACATCTCGATACCTACCAATACCTTCACGGATCGGACAAGGTTTTCTTAATATATTGTATATGCACACACTATAGCTGCGTCTCGTAACGGTGTCGCGAGTCCAGAGATTATATCTCATCTAAAAATATGTGTACGGTACACATATTTTTAGATGAGATATGTTTTTAAATATATTTTTGACTTTAATTTAGTTTTCACTTCTGTCGGCACTTCCGAAGTGCAACCCGTAATTTTTAAATCTTCTTTTAGTCCGAGACTACCAGGACTTTAATTGGTCGTGCTGTGTGTCTGGCACATAAGACCTTTTAGCCTTTTGTTACCACCTCACTATAAAGGCAACGGGTTCAAAATTTCTTTTAACATCTAAAATAGACACATTTTATTAAATTTATTCGGCCCTTTAGACCTACCCCAGTTCCGTGCTTCGGAAGGCACGTTAAGCCGTTGGTCCCGCTTGCCATTAAAATGGCAGTCGTTAAGCCAAGCCAAGTTAGAAGGCCTTATGGGCGGCTTAAAAATTTCAACAGCAGGTAGCAACAACCTGCTTCTGTCTATTTAAACACAGCACACCATCTATTACGTGGGACAGGAATACACATGGTGAAAAGTTGGCATATAATATATATGCCTCGGCCACCCCTTCGGGGACAAGGCGTGATAGATAAATAAATAAATTTAGTGCGGTACGCAGCGTACCGTAAAAGATTTCACTTAAAAAAATGTCTTTTGGCTTAGGACGCAAATGATAACGTATTCTTACGGAACTAACTCACACTTGTCAGTTTTCCCTTTTTAGCTTAGACGAAGAACTTTTAGGTTAGGAGGTTAATATGGAATACAAAAACTGCTACAAAGGTTCTAGTTGTCTGGGAAATTTAAGCCTATTTATGTTAGAAAGTCACCTAACTTAAGGGTTTTGAGAACCTTCGCTCTCGTCGGAAACTCTACAACATATATATATTATATCTACATACATATTATCACGCTTTTATCTCCAAAGTGGAAGGCAGAGGCGTACTATACGCCCACATTTTATAGTGTGCATTTTTGTCTCACGTACCTAACAGGTGGTGAGTCCATTGTATAAATAATAGTAGTTGACGCCCGTGGCTTCGCCTGCGTAGAGAAGTTTTCCCGTTTCCCACAGGAACTTGTTCCCGGGATTAAAAGAAGCCTATGTGTTATTCTGATGTATAAGCTTCATTGTTGTAAAGTTTTATTAAAATCCGTTCAGTAGTTTTACGTGAAAGAGTAACAAACATCCATACACACTTTCGCATTAATAATTTTATTAAGATTAAGATATGCGAATCTAATAAAAGAGAATGAAAATAATATTTGTCCAATTAATTTGTAAATACCTACATTAAACATTATTTATCCTTTCTAAAAATACGTTGCCAATTGTTTCTTCATTTCAAAATTGCTTCAAAATTGAAGCGCATTTTTCTCTGGTTATAGAAACACCTTTTTCGTGATAACCAACAAAATGTTTTATATTGCCGAAAAATTGTCTCCATGAGCTATCGCGGCGACGCGACACCTTGAACTTCTTAGGTGGCACCCTTTTTATGCCATTATGTACCCTTTTGCGGTTATGTCCCCTTTTAAAGCCACTACATAGAATCTTATTAGGGTTACGTACCACAAAAGGTAAAAAAGGAACCCTTATAAGATCACTTTCTTGTCCGTCTGTCTGTCCGTTTGTCACCATCGATTTTCTCATAAACCGGTAGACCTAGCAAGTTCAAATTTATACCAGATACTGAGATCTACATATAGTCCCTATTAGGTGTATAAAACTCGAGGCCCTGAGTCAACACGATAAAAAGATATAGGCAAATTTACATTCTCGCAAAACCTTGTAAGTACCAAATTTACCCTCATTTTTAACTAACATCACGCCATCACGAAATTTGGCAAAAAGTAAGGTCTCACAACACAAATAGAGGAAAATTTCCAAAACTTAAGAAAAGTTGATAATTAAGGGGAAAATTTCCAAAACTTAAGAAAAGTTGATAATTAAGGGGTGTTCCCATACATACATGGTAAAAACTTAAATTATATCTTAACTCCTACAAAAAAGAGATGAAAAATTCAGTATTATCTAACAACTATAGCAAATAACATGTAAAATTTTGTAACGCCACGCCAGACAAGAATCAAGATGTGTGTGCAAAGACAGACGCAAGCTGTGGCGTCATTTCCTACTGCGCCATATTGAGCGGCAATGCAAATTCAATTCAATTTTTTGGGTATGGCACTCGTCGAAAGAACTCGATGATTTAGCCAAAAACAGAAATGCGATGGAGATTATTAGTTAATGGGAAATTGTAGGTATAACAATTTACTTCTCCTCCTTACTAACCTATTCTTCCCCTGAATTGTTTAAACTTTTCATTTCCTTCATCCAGTGTTACTCCATCAGACTCTGATCGTTCTTCACCTTAATATAAAATTATCATTATTTATATTATTCGTATTGATTTGTTTTTATATTAGTGGATTTTTCTCTTTTTTTTCGTTGTGTTTATTCAAGAATTTTTCACATTTTGACCAAAACCAAAATTGCGGCAATGCTTACTTCTAGTTATCTATAAATAGCGTGTGCACATGTTTCTCTGTTCATTCTGTCGTTGTAAGTCAAGCAATAAACAATCAAGTTGATATAGCTGTTGTATCATCATTTCTCTATAACCGATAACCACCCTTTCGTGAGGTCACTCAAGTGGCAAGAAAATAAGTCAACCTTAATGTGCACCTCATTAGTCAAATAAATCTCGCTCTAGTAAGTGGAGTTCTTTCCAGTAGGTTGGTACAGTAGCTCCGCTTCCCTTTCTTAATAGTGATGAACCCAAATTTCCTCTCCAGTAACAATTCACTCCAAGAAATCGTTATTTTCTTTACTACGCTGGGCCAAAAAAACACTTGTCTGCTATTTTTGTAAGTATTTTAGACACCCATCTCGTACTGACTTTTGTCATGCCAAGATGATTATGGAGACTGACCAACATTGATAGATTGATTTAAACACTGATCGATATTGATTGAACATTGAAGAATACCAACATTATAATACCTGTTTATTTTACACTTATTGCCGACTTAAAATAGTTTCAGATAGTCCATGATTTTTGCTCCAAAGCGGACAGGTCAATAGTACACGGATATACGACGAGGATGCATGAAACGATTAATGAATCTTCAGGAAACGAAAGGAGAATGGCGATCTGTCCTCTCTGATTACCGTCAGGGATACACAGTGAAGATAGTTAGTTGTTTTTTGAGATGTACTGGTGACAGGCTGCCGAGGTAGGGAATCATCTTCAATTGATTCACTTCTACTTACTTAAATAGGTTATACCACTTGTATACCATGGTTTTTTCTAGACGAGTCCACCTATACAAACGATATTTCTTCTGATATGGTTTGAACACCTTTTCCTTGCTTGTAGTACTTCAATAACTTTACGTATATTTTTGCTGTGACGATCGGTGATCTACATTTTTGATCGGCATACAGTTTTGAGGTCAGAGAAGAAAGTAGAAAGGTGGAAGTAATCTCATTTATTTACTAGATGACCCTCACAGCTTCGCACGTGGAACATTTCGACCTCCCGTCGTACCTATTTAATCCCGTCGCTTATAAATTCTACAATGATGCATTGTCGACATTTATGACTAATGCTCTGCTCCCCAGTGTAGTAGCGTAATGATATATAGCCTTCCTCGATAAATGGGCTATCTAACACAAAAAGATATATTTTCAAAGCCGACCAGTAGTACCTGAGATAAGCGCGCGTTCAACCGAACAAACAAACAAACAAACTCTTCAGCTTTATACATTATATTTTAAAATAATAGTACGAAACGCAGTTGTAATATAAAAGTGTATGTAGCTTGTATTTATTATATTGATTATCTTTGGTGAAGAACAATACAGAGACATGAATATAATTCTTTAGACTTGATAGTTATCTAAAATGAATAACAGAATCGGTCGATTAAATTTTTGTTATACATAATGCAGTCTAGCCCAAATTAAGCTAGACAACTGATAAAATTACTTATAAATTTCTACATATTATACATAGTAAACACTCTAACTCTGAAACAAACATCTGTGTAATCACACAAATATTTGTTCCGACCCGGGAATCGAACCAGGTACAGTGGCAGTCAAAAATAATATTATTATTATCGATTATTTCAGTAAAAATCATGTAAACAAAACAAATAATAAACTAAATTATAAAAACAATTTCTATTGTAAATATTATTTGTGTAACAACGAGTATGGCTTCGGATTGTATTATTCCCATATTTATCATATACATTTATACATCTGATTGGTAAGATTTAACATAAACGAAAAAAAACTAGATTTCACAGTTCATCTTTGACATACGTTCTGTAGTTATGTCCCTCATTGAAACCGAGCTGGTCCCAAAATGATTTCTGTCCAAAATCAGTGCTAGATTTCATTTCTAGTTTATTTGGCGCTAGAATGTCGAGATAGTCCAGCTGCTCAGCACCTGGCTTGACTGGGAGCCAGGCAGGTCCATTCTGTGTAAGTTTCGGTGTTCTGGGAAGAAAGAACAGGTTATGGTTTAATAGTAAAACAAGACTTAGGAACTATATAACTATATATGTATAGAGAAATACACTAATAATATAAAGAGGAAATATTTACAGAAAAGAAGGAGAATAATGTTCAAGATTGTCGAAACCTGGTCTAGGCGACGAACAATTCCTCCCCACCGAAGTCACACTGGTAAGGTTCCCGAAAGGCTAGCCGCATTGTCACGTTGGATGGCAATGCTTATACTCTGAGCGAGTCTTATGGTCACATATATTAATAAAATAAAGTAATAGTTAGGTACATGTCCTATGGTAAGATCACGACTGACTTGTATGTTTCCAGTTCCATCTATACTTCTTATAAATAAAACTTAAGCGTCTGTTTGTAATAACAAATTAACAGCTTTTCACTAAATGCATATGAAATTATAGTGTCATTTGTGAAACACCAGCAACCTGCAAGGAGTGGATAGCCAAGGTCATAACCAATAACGTTTGTTCTATCACTTTTGGCAATTCGTTACGATACGTGTACTGTCATACATTGAACCATCGAGCTGCGTCATAGGTTTTCGCTCTTGGATTCGCTTAGAGCACTACTGGGTCTTTTTTTCGTCACGTACTGTATACCTCAATAAACGTTGGACGTGCGTGCATTAATGCGGTTGAAAAATGTCAAGGTCAAAGGAGGTATCACCGGCCTATCCCCATCCCCTGTGATTTTTACGAGATGCGTAGTACTGTAATTTAATCAGTACATGAAATTAAAGCAAACCAGATAAAAAAAAATCAAAAAATTTAAAAAATGTTCAAAACTTAAAAAAAATCATGTTAGCTACCTAGTCCTAGCATGTTGCTGGTGTTTTACAAATGACCCTGTATACCATACTACAATAAAAATATATTCAATATGTCTGACTCTATTTATTTATTTTTTTACTACGACATGGCAAACAAGCTTACGGACCACCTGGTTTTAAGTGGTTAACGTCGCCTATAGATACTTGCAACATTAAGGTTAACACTGCAAGTGCGTTGCCATCCTGGGGCCTAAGATGATATGCCTTTTATGCCCCAGGAATTACACTGGCTACCTTTCCTTTCAATCCGAAACACACTAATCACTGAAACGTTTGGGCTGAATTTAACAGGACTTCACTGGCAGAAGAAAGAAACCGCAAGAAGGATCCGCTTGAGCTGGCCAGCGTTCAGCAAACTGCGTCAAGTTTTCTATTCGCCTGTACCACAATGCCTGAAGATAAAGGTTCAAAACCAGTGCGTTCTACCGGTAATGACCTAAGGTGCCGAGGTGTGGACACTTACGGTGGGGCTAGTCATCATCATCATCCGAGCGTCTGTCCCAGTTGCGTTTTGCGACGCCCGGGGTCCGCTTTCCTACATTTTTCCTCAACTTCACACGGTCGTCGGCATCCCCAGTAGTGAGACCATTGGCACGCATGTCATCTCTTACGACGTCAAGCCAGCACTTCTTGGGTCTTCCCCTCTTACCGGGACCCGGCGGGGCTGACATGGCCAGACATTTGTTACCTACGTAGCCCGGCGGTTGCCGCAAGACGTAACCGTACCAACGAAGGCGACACTCTTGCAACTTGTCTGCAATGTCACGGACGTGAAGGCTGCGGATGCGAGAGTTCCTCACGCGGTCCATCCGCGAGACTCTACACATCCACCGCAGCATCTTCATTTCCGTGACACGCAGCTCTTGTTGTGTCGCTCCAATATCGGCCACGTCTCACTGCCATGTAAAAGGACAGGTCTAATAATGTTTTTGTAGACCTGTCCCTTCAACCGGATCGGCCTTTTAGGGTCACAAATGACACCGGTCATCTCCCGCCATTACGGTGGGGCTAGTCCATGCCCTCAAAGTGGCACAGCAAGCTATGAAGCGTACTATGCTTCGAGTGTTTATGAGGGATAAACTCCGAAATGAGGTTATCCGTCAGAGAACCAGAGTGTTCGACATAGCTCGTAGAGTAAGCACGTTAAAGTAGCCCACTTTAGAAGAAAAGATGGCCAATGGAGCAAACGAGTTCTGGAGTAGAGACTGCGAATTGGCAAAAGTACGGTAGGACGACCCCCCGCCAGATAACCAACCTGGAAAAGGTCGCAGAAAGGGAATGGATGCGGAAGGCGCAGGTCCAGCAATGGACCGCTACATGCTGATATGATTGTTTGATCACAGGCAGATAGCTGATGGTATAACATTTTATCCCCGTATACTTACGGGAAAGGAAACTACGCGGGTGAAACCGCAGGGCGTCAGCTAGTAAAAATACATATTGTGGGACAATCTTACACAACGCGCCGTCTAGTTGAAATTAAGTACATAAAGCTTATGCTATTGCATCTAGACTACTACTAAATGTATTTTATAGTTCTAAATACATAGAACACACCTAAACCCCGAAACATATATTTGCGGATCCGAGACCTCAGCACGTCACTTGCCACTGGGCCACAGAATCAGTTAAATGAAAAATTCTTTATTTCGCTAACATATTCCAACGGCGCGCCAATTACATCATGTTCTATGCAAAATAAAGACAGTATGACATTCGGCGATAACAAAATGTCATACATTAACTAAAGATAAAGTATTATACTACTAACATGACCACCGAAGAAGAACTGGCAAGAAACTCTGAGGGTTTCAAGGCTTAAGTCTATATGATGGTTATTTATACATCGAAGCTGATTTGTTCATTTGATACATAATACACAACAGTGTGATATATCAGTGTGACGAGAGCCTCAAATAGGTGTTGAGGTTATCCTCTAGCACGCGGTGTCCGAACGAGATACATAAATTATTTTTATAAAATATGCATGAAAATGTCATTAATTTCGAAAAAAGAAATCGTGAAGTATCGAATTTACAGACAAAGAATAGTAGATTGTATAACAAGGGAGCAAAATATTATTTTGACGGTGGGGGCGCTATTTTGAACCCAGAGCGAAGCGAAGGATTCTATAGTAGAATCCAGATTTTAGCGAGGGATTCTAGAGTAGAATTCAGATTTTAGCGAGGGATTCTAGAGTAGAATTCAGATTTTAGCGAGGGATTCTATTGTAGAATCCAGATTTTAGCGAAGGATTCTAGAGTAGAATCCTGGGCGCAGCGAGGGATTCAAGGTTCGTCGCCTGAGGGAAAAATGACTTTGTTTTCGAGTTATATACCTACTCTACTTTTTATCACCTTCTACAAGAAATTAAATAAGAGACACTCTAAAGTAATTAATGAAAAGTTTGATTTAAGTGAAACAAATAGATGTAAAAGGTGGCTAACAATTACAAACTATTATTTATATCGCCAGTATATCGGCGCGCTTTTGAAAATACATTTGCCGAAACTGTCTTTTGCTCTTTTTGTATTTTTAGACGGTATGGTCTTTAATTTGTTTTTTGCGGGATTTCGTGGGTAGTATATTTTGTATGACGATATGAGCTTATATTTTTATCGATTCAGTAGTTAATGCACTATCACTTTCATAAGTTGTTGTAGTTTTTTTTTAAATACGATTAATTTTGATTACAAGAACAGAGACGTAGTATTTTTTTTACAGTTAGCGCCTCCCCGGCGCCATTGAGCCAACACCAAAGTCAGTAATTCATGCATTTTCGTTCGATTTCTATGAACAATTCATGTTCCAAATTCAAACTTTCCTCCCACTTATAGAGGAACAAAACGACAATTTTCGAATAGAATATGAAAATCACATTTTGACGCGGCGTTTTTTGAATTTGGAACATTATAACACGCTTCAGTAATGTTGTAGAAATCTGTGTGCTAGGCTTAATACTCTTTGATTGATTGGATCTCTTTTATCATTCTTGGCGATTCTTGAAAAGCGAAGTTTGTTTGCTGTATATTATTTCCTAAAAATAGTGTATTTATCTAGTTTTATGTGTGGGAGTAGTGGATTCTAGGACATAAAATTTTTGTCAACGTGCTATAGTAAAAGACAGTAATATTTACAGTGAAATGCGATGTGCCATCTTATTCATTTAAAATCCACTGATAGCTTCAGTATAGCTTTCACTACTATAATGGGGTAAGACTGACTTTAACTTAAGACTACTTGATTCTGACGTAGAAAACGAAGATTAGGCTATAAGAAGACTAAGTGAATAAATATGAAATAAATAAGACAAGGCTGTATGGACAAAAGTTTCCTTTACCTGTACAATATTAGAACGCAGACAACTTAAAAAAAATCTTGGCCTAACTAGTCTCTTTGATTAGTAAAATTGCATTGACGTGGCTGTATAATCATAAATACGTTTGCCTTTCGGCACAGGTGATATATACTTACTAGAAAATTGGCGGCATAGCTAAAAATTCGTCTAGATTTTTTATTTATAAATAATATAATATCCATCACGCCTTATCCCCGAAGGGATGGCAGAGGCATATTATATGCCCACTTTTCACCGTGTGGATTCCTGTCCCACGTAATGTGGTGGTGAGCCCAATGCCGTGTTGAAATTTATTATTTATAGTAGATCTATAAATAATAAATTAATATGTTAAATAAAGTATGTTATATTTCCCTGCATTATTTTGAGAAAAGCACTATTGTCTCGGTGGAAGTAGCATTTGCCTGTCTCGTATCAGTGAAATCCTCGCCTATGGCTTGCCCTTCAAACTCATACTGGACCTGCAATTGCCTATTTCACAGCCTTTACAACATTTATGTATAACATTTCATTTTCTTTCATAAGGGATTGTAATGCATTTCTATCATATTATATGTCAGTAATACGAAAAATATAATAGTTACCCAGACGTAGAGAAACTGTAGACCATGTTTATGAGGGCCTCGATCATGCCATAATCTGCAGCAGTTTTGGGAATACCAGGGTAACGAAATATAGATAGGACATCGTCACCATGGCTCACTCCTGTAACATAAGTTTAATAATAAATATATATTTAGTTATTATGCGAATCTATACATATAAAGCTGAAGACTTTGTTCGTTTGGTACTTAGCTAAGGATATTATGGTTCGATTTAAAAAAAAAAAGTGTCAGATAGCCCATTTAAATAAAGGATATAAGCCATACATCATCACGATACTATCCATAACAGCAGAAATATACATAATCATATATAATCATAAATCAGGCACATTTTTAGACATTTATTTTAAATTATTAACGACGTGATTCAATGGATACCACGGGGTTTGAAGTATGTCATGGACGAAGCCGCAAGGCTCAGTTAGTTTTTGATAGTAACTAACGAAAATGATTCTAGCTTCTCACAATTTTGTCTTTTTATTTTTGTTATACCACAGGTGGCAGACAAGCATACGGCGCACCTGATGAAAAATGGTCACTGTAGCCTATGGGCGTTTGCAATTCACTCAGGTATGTAGCTTACTCAGGTACTTGGCTAATATGCAAAGTACCTGTGTGAGCTGCTGAATGCGGAGCCGGTCTCCGTGTGAAGTGTCCGCGGCACCCTTGTGTGGTGTACGGTGCCCTTTATGCCCGGGACGGGCCCCGTAATGCCCTCTGTTCCTGTCAGCCATGGCCGACAGCCGACAATATTGGGCAGCCATCACGTCGTTCGCCAGCAAGGTGAGGGTTATAAATAAATAAATATCGTTGGGACAACTCACACAACGCCATTGATTCCAAACTAAGCAGAGCTTGTACTATGGTGACCAGATAACTGATAAACATACTTATATATCTCTAAATACATACATATTATAGATAAATAACCTCTTGCGTACCAGTCGGATACACTCCCACCGCACCACAGAGGCAGTCAAAACAGAGAGGATTTGCAGGTACTGGAGCGATTTTCATTTCCCGCGTCAGCAAAAAAAGCTTACCTACAATTCAATAAACGTTAAAGAATACACAGTTATTTCTTTTAGCTGTATATTTCTTACCGTAATCAACATAATTCTGTGTCATCAAGTTTGACAAACTTGTGGTTCCTCTGTAAGCGTATCTGTAGACATAGGTTGGTTGTCCCGACCTCGCAGCGTGCATTTGCGCCATTTTACCGACGCCTTCATTGAACAGGCGGTCGCTGAGAGCCTGTAAGTCAGAATTAATACCACTATTTTCTTATATAACATATGGGGTAGGCCTGTGAGTATGTCAATCAATTAATCAATGTCAAATGAAAAATAAATTAGAGAAGGAACATAACAAAAGTTTACAATGAATAAAATACCGCCTAAACTATACAAAGTAACACATTGCGTCAGATATCAAGGCGTAGAATTATTCAACAGATTACCAACTTTGGTAAAATACTTAAGTCCGTATTCCAGAACGTTTCTCAATACTGAATCAACGCTTGAGGCTAGTTTTGGCCTTATAAAATCTACACTCAAGCGTCGATTGAGTATTGAGAAACGTTCTGGAATACGGGCCTTAGTATGTAACAGATAAAAGTTTTAGCGCAATTCTGAGCCGTCCTGTTGGTTGGGCTAATGGCTGATGTCTATAGTATACTCTGTAGACCTGAGAGCTTATTTATAGGGATAAGCTGTTAAAGTTTAAAAAAGAGTGGCCATGAATATTATTGCCAGGTTCTTTCTCAGGCTTACCCTATTGTCTTGCGAATCTGGCAGTAATTGGAAACGTAGAAGTAATAAAGATAGTTTAATTTCATTTCACTTTTATTTCATGTCATTTTCATTTCATTTCATTAAGAAATTTACCTTCACCAGCTGTGAAAAAGTCTCTTGGCTGACAGGTTTGCCTTCAAGGTAGTGCTGTTTGATGGCCTGCGCGACTTCAGGGCGACGGGCAAGAGGCAAGGTGTCATTGTACACAAAGATATTGGCGGCCAGCTGGTCCCAGTGTGCTTCCAGCTCTTGCAGTATAGATGGATCAGTTTGATATGCTAAAAAAAATGTGTTAGATTTTTGTATAACCCAGACCAAATAATAAATCTATTGAAATTCGTAGTACTCGTACTTAGAATATTTGAAATGATTTGGGTGTCACAAGAATCGGGTCTTTTAATTTTTAATATATGCATGCTATAAGATTTCAATATTTTGGCATATAAATAAGTAAAAATAAATATTGTGGTACACAGCGCCATCTAGCCCAAAGTAAGCTTTTATGCTTGTGCTATGGGATCTAGATATTTCTAAAGACATACATATCATATATAACATTTGTGGATCAAACATTGTTTCCGACCCGTAAATCGGACCCGGGACCTCTGCGCGGTAGTCAAATACACTACCACTTATGCCATCGAAGTAACAAAATAATATGAAATTATTAATCAAAAATAATATTAATTTTACTTGAATTAAATGTTAATAAAAAAGAAACGGGTCTTGTGGCGTGCGGTCATTTCAAAAACCTATTAATTAGAAACGAATGTTCTGGGCTCACTATCTATTACGTGGGACAGGAATATACATGGTGAAAAGTACTCTGCCACCCATTCGGGGAAAAGGCATGATAGATAAATAAATGTTATGGGAAAGGGTGTTTAGGTAAACGGATAAGAGTGTTCCTAAAGGATTTTATTAATAGTATACTATCCACGGTCGTGCGTATTGGGTGCTTTAGATTATTCAAAGCTATCACAGAATAAGGAATCAATGTCACTCGCGCGCTCGCTACTAGAGACGCCTTATTCTATATATTTCATACAACCAAGCGTGTCAGGGGGCGTCAACCTTTTTTTTCATACGAGTACACTGATTACTACAAACGAATGGTAGGCAACTACCAGGTCGAGTATGCGATTTCCGCATACAGATTGACGTAAACTTGGTACGCGGAATTATTATTACTTTTGATTATATTAGGCGCGAGCGAGTGGGATCAAGCAATATTCCCTGCTGTATCATACGATCCACCCACATCTGTGGTGGATCTTACGAAACACCCTGAGTTCTGTTCGATCCACTGGTGTTCTGTTGGATCCACCAGACAGTGGTGGATCACAGTGAACTTCTGCGTGCTATCTCGATCGACTAGCTAGTAGATCGAGATAGCGGATCGCGTAGGACAGAGGGGAAAAGCTATATTCAGTAGTTTCATAATTAATATGGAGTTACCTGCCGCAGGGTACAATCCTTCTTCAGAAGTAACAGATGTGATAAGAGGTACATTCGCCATGGATCCGCGTTTAGTCGCGTGGTAAGGGTACTCGGTCAGGAATGGCTCGCGGGCTTTTGATGTTTCCACAACTGGAGCGAAGGGTGTGAAAAAGTGCATTTTCCAATCCTGTATGATCGGACAAAACAAAAAAATAATTTAGTACCGCTCCAAGAGTATAATACTATTAGGTAAAGTATAATATTCATCATCATCATCCGAGCGACTGTCCCAGTTCTGCGACCTTTTCAAACCTCAAGTCCACATTTCCGTTTCTCTAGCAAATAAGTGGTGTCCCAAGTGGTTACAATTGCAAAAAACTTACAGACGCTTTACCACAGACATACGTCCTAGAGACATAGGCGCGAAATTTACAGGATAATATCTTTCTTTAGAAACTGAACTCATATGTAGGTACTCGTAATTGTCCTAGGATGTACCTTCTTAAGATCTAGTGACGCCAGTGTAGAGGGGTGGAGCCTGACCTTGATTAGGTAGGTATGAATTTCCTGACGTCTGGTGTATTGATAAAAATAAATGATTAGTAATAAACGCTTTTCGGATGATTCCCGCGCGGTTCAAATAAAAGGCCTGAAATCAAAATTTTGAGAGTATTAATACCGAAATTTTCGTTTTTTGGTTTGGTTCTCGCTACCAGTGCTTAAAACTTCGCCGACAGAGTCTAAGGGCCGTATTCCAAAACAATCCTCAATACTCAATCGACGCTTGAACCTCAAGTTTTTGCCTTATAAATTCTACTCTCAAGTGTTTCTTGAGTATTGATAAACGTTCTGGAAAACGGCCCTAAGTCCCTTCAACGGGTATTGAAAAAAAAATTTCTCACGTCTGCAATTCTCTTACTAAAATAAATAAATAAATATCCATCACGCCTTATCCCCGAAGGGGTAGCAGAGGCATATTATATGCCCACTTTTCACCGTGTGGATTCCTGTCCCACGTAATAGGTGGTGAGCCCATTGCCGTGTTGAAATAGACAGACGCAGGTTGTGGCTACCTGCTGTTGAAATTTTTTAAGCCGCCTATAAGGCTTTCAACCAGGCTTAACGACTGCCATTTTACTGGCAACCGGGACCAACGGCTTAACGTGCCTTCCGAAGCACGGAAACGCTCGCAAATGTAAATGCCACAAAGTGGTCACCCATCCGACGACCAGCCATAGTGAAAGTTGCGTACCTCAGTGATCGTTTACCGAACACTGAGACCGCGGGGCCACGAGCGCTTCTTCAATTCTCTTACTGAAACTGCTATAGATGCCTGCTTTTGTGTCAGAGGCTTCGAACGTGTTTACTGTTAAAAACCGGCTTGTAATACGTACCTAATTATTGGAACGTCCAAATTCCTTGAAAAGTGTCAATGTTTTCAATTTAAAACATTTACCTACATATCTGAGCTTTCATAGAAATACCGTTCATTTTTGTTAGGGATTTGGTATGATTACGTACCACTGTTTTTGAGGACGGGGGCACTCCTCAAAAACAGTGGTAAGTAACCATAGCATGTGTTTTTGAGGAATGCCCCATCTTTAGGACGCGAACTAGGCCGTGGACGCGAAGAGGCTACCCTAATATTATGGAAAACTTTTCACTCACCGTCATGTAGCCCAAACTAAGCGATAAGCTTGTGGTATGGAATCTAGACAACTTATAAACATACTTATTTATTTCTTAATACAAACATCCTTTATATTGAAAACACCCTAACTCTGAATCAAACATTTGTAGATCACAAAAATATTAGTTCTGACTCGGGAATCGAACCTGAAATTAAATTTCAGATCCAGATAGATACATACAAACATCTCGATCTGTGCGTTGGTGATGACCTCTGCTGGTCGATACTTGAGGCACTCTACCATCTCCTTGCTGGAGCCGGTGGGACAGCCCACGATGGCTGCCAGGGTCCGGGCTTTCTCGGCCGGTTTGATAGAGTATGTCCAAGGGCCGAGGGCTGAACCGCTGAAGGCTATGCCTCTTGTGAACGTTCCTAGAAATTTTCATAAAATATATTGATGAAAGTGATTTTTGACACGAAGTTCCTTAACGTGACTTACGGGTAGTGCGATTTATTAAAAAAGTCACGTATTTAAATTTCGTATGCTGTGTGTGTATCGAGCCTGTTACAAGCAAATGAGCACATGAGCAAGTGAGTGCCAAACTCTTTCGTATTTTTTAAAAAAAATAATTTCTTTTTACAATTAAATTATTGTAATTTTTTTTAAACGTAAGAATTTTCGTTCCTGCCTTGGGTAGCCCGAACGCCCCTAATTATTATTTTTAGCTAGAATGGCATTGGGAGGTCGTTAACCAAAGGGGCCTTAAAAAAAAAAAAAAACCTATCCACTCCGGGAGTGCCGACAGAAGTGAAAACTCAATTTATTAATAATTTATTTATCTAGTCGCGTTGGTACATGCATATATGCACACACTATAGCTGCGTATCGTAACGGGGAGTAGCGAGTCCAAATTTATCTCATCTAAAAAATTGCGTACCGCGCTAAAAGAAGTTTTTCCTTCAAAAATTGACCGGGATCGACGTAAAGATGATAATGATGAAAAATAAATCTACACTGAAAGAGTCCTAATTGATTACACAGCATTATTTAATAAGACCTGTAGATGACCGGAATCAACGTTAGATGATGATGATGATTATGGTAGCGAGTCCAGAGATTTTATCTCATCTAAAAATATGCGTACCGCGCTAAAAGAAGTTTTTCCTTCAAAAATTGACCGGGATCGACGTAAAGATGATGATGATAAAAAATTATTCTACACTGAAAGAGTCCTAATTGATTACACAGCATTATTTAATAAGACCTGTAGATGACCGGAATCAACGTTAGATGATGATGATGATTATGGTCGCGAGTCCAGAGATTTTATCTCATCTAAAAATATGCGTACCGCGCTAAAAGAAGTTTTTCCTTCAAAAATTGACCGGGATCGACGTAAAGATGATGATGATAAAAAATAATTCTACACTGAAAGAGTCCTAATTGATTACACAGCATTATTTAATAAGACCTGTAGATGACCGGAATCAACGTTTGATGATGATGATGATTATGGTCGCGAGTCCAGAGATTTTATTTCATCTAAAAATATGCGTACCGCGCTAAAATAAGTTTTTCCTTCAAAAATTGACCGGGATCGACGTAAAGATGATGATGATAAAAAATAATTCTACACTGAAAGAGTTCTAATTGATTACACAGCATTATTTAATAAGACCTGTAGATAACCGGAATCAACCTTAGATGATGATGATGATTATGGTCGCGAGTCCAGAGATTTTATCTCATCTAAAAATATGCGTACCGCGCTAAAAGAAGTTTTTCCTTCAAAAATTGACCGGGATCGACGTAAAGATGATGATGATAAAAAATAATTCTACACTGAAAGAGTTCTAATTGATTACACAGCATTATTTAATAAGACCTGTAGATGACCGGAATCAACGTTTGATGATGATGATGATTATGGTCGCGAGTCCAGAGATTTTATCTCATCTAAAAATATGCGTACCGCGCTAAAAGAAGTTTTTCCTTCAAAAATTGACCGGGATCGACGTAAAGATGATGATGATAAAAAATAATTCTACACTGAAAGAGTCCTAATTGATTACACAGCATTATTTAATAAGACCTGTAGATGACCGGAATCAACGTTAGATGATGATGATGATTATGGTCGCGAGTCCAGAGATTTTATCTCATCTAAAAATATGCGTACCGCGCTAAAAGAAGTTTTTCCTTCAAAAATTGACCGGGATCGACGTAAAGATGATGATGATAAAAAATCTTACGCGCACGTGACCCTGACGGACACGTGACCCTGACGCGAGTTTAAGATTTTATACCCATTACAGAAAGTGCTCAACGCCGCTAAAGAAGTTTTCACTTCAAAAACAGAAGTAATTTTTTTGTCATGTGAGTAAGTTGTCCATAAAATAAGTGTGTTTTCAATGCAGTTCAACTTAGTTTCATATTAATCACGCATATATCCCAAGGGGGAAGGCAGAGGAACATTTTGCCAGTGAGCGTTTCCCTCCTGGTCCTTCAAGCGAAGCGTGAACAGGTACATCATTGGGCTACCAATTTAAGGGCCTGTTGATAGTCTGCGTAGCTTTCAGTTTGCTAGATGTCACCCTGGTCAATCTTTACGCGAGCGGCGCCATTTTGGGGAGATTAACAATAACGAACTTTTTTCCTTTGTCGATATTTTTTTTGTAAAGGGAAATAAACGTAAACAATCTTATCCACGCGAATGATTCAGTATACTTTCTATTCCCAGTCGTTAACACAGGTTACAAATGGGAAAATCATTTGCAGTAGACACAAATAAGAGTAAAGTTACTTATGTTAACTAACCTTATATTATATTAGATGACCCCACAGCTTCGCCCGTGGAATATTTCGACCTACCGTCGCACCTATTTAATCCCGTCGCTTATAAATTCCACAATGATGCATACAAATTTGCCCGATTTGTCGACATTTATGACTACTGCTCTGCTCCCCAGTGTAGTAGCGTAATGATATATAGCCTATAGCCTTTCTCGATAAATGGGCTATCCAACACAAAAAAAATATTAAAATCCGACCAGTAGTAGACGTTACTGAGATTAGCGCGTTCAACCGATCAAACAAACAAATTCTTCAGCTTTATAATATTAGTATAGATAACCAAAATTCTTCTAACTAAGCCTAACCAAAATTTTCGCATTTGTCACCACTAGTGTATATAAAATATGTTCTCATACCATGCCCTCGGTAACGTAGACAGAATCTTATCTCGAACAACTACGGGTTCAAACTGAGGATCATTTATGTATAACTGGCTCTGATGTGTAAATGTCGCTTAAGTACCTACTGTTCTTTTGATATAAGACAGAGAGACAATAGTAACATTATTTCTAACATTTGATTATAATTTGTTGTTTAAAGTCATTGCCCCCATAAGCACTTTCAAGTATAGCGTTGAAAACGTGTAATTAACTAAGTATTTGTTTATTCTCTTCCATTGTATGAAGCACAACATGTTTACGAAAAGAGTATATTGTGCAAGTGAATAAACTTTAGACAAAGCTCTAATATTGTGTAGATAAATCAAAAGCTAGCATCCCGCGTACATTATTTATAAACAAACTTGTATGTTTTATTAAGTAGGTGTTCTGTGAAGATACCTACTTTATATCATTCATCTTATATAGGGGCTTACATAAGTAAGATGTAAGCCCCTAGGCATAAAACTGTGTATTTTTTTATTTTTTTCTGTCGATAGGTACTTATCATTCATTCACGCTGGTATTTTTACTATTAACGTTTTTTGCGTGTTTTATAGTCTATGGTAACAAATTTATTATATGTCTCCGTGTCATGAATATCTGTCCTTAGCTCAAAGGCAAACGTGTCGAGCGGTGCCAGCGACGCATAAATGGTGGTAGTTATTTAAAGTCATATCCCAAGGGGTCGCCTCAGCAGTTAGTGACAAGTGCGCTGACACTGAATGCGAACCAGTTCAACATTCTGGCAGTATACAGGCGGCTATCCTTGGAGTAGTGTTCGGGATAGAATGACATAGTCCAGGGGGTACTAAAAAAAACTATAGCCGGATGCAGATGTGACCACTTACAACTTATGATAAGTTGGAATTGCCTGAAGGAGCAGAAGCTTATCTATAAGTCGGCGTGATCCAGGGTCACAGCGGCTCAGGATATCTCCAAGTAGTTGTGAAAAAGATTCTGCAATGTGATGATCTCACGGTGAGGAAGAAATGGCTCTGGTACTTCCAAGAGCTGCTGAATAAGCAGTACAAAGAGGTACAGCCCTAAAATCAGGGACTAGTTACAACGGTAACAGTCTGCAGAAGTTCAGACTGCTATGCGGTACAATGAGTCAAAAGCTTTCGGAGCCGATGGAGACCCTATCGAATTTATCGTGTGGGTAGGTATCATAGCAAACCAAATTAACCGCGTACTCCTTAACTGAGCAGATCTCGGAATATCAATATGGGTATCATCCTGGTCATGTGACCGTACTGTTTTTGCCTCAAATATTTGAAAACATGTATGTATGGCGCTAGAAACACTGATACATGAACACTGCGTCAACCGCGACTGACCGAGCATCGCTTATCACCAATGTTCATTTCACTGGTCTGTAGATGCGTGAGTCTGTGTGAGTGAGCCATTTCGCACGTCTGTATGGAGTTTCCTTACTTCTTATTTATGGACTTTGACGTTACTGTCAACCGGGATCAACGGCTTAACGTGCCTTCGTAAGCACGGAAATGCTCTTAAATTGAATTGCCACAAAGACAACCATAGCAAAAGTTTCTCAACGCAGGGATAGTTTACAAAATACTGTGTTAGCGGCACTACGAGCGCAATACATGAAAAGGAAACAACAAAACAAGTAACATTACAATAAATTGGTTCAAAATAAATCTCTTACAGTAGGACTGAGATAGAAGATGAAAACAAAGAATAACATTTTGGTTTAGGTTAGTAATTTATATAAGCTATGGCTACATAGATACCTAAATAAATGCATATTATTGTTTAACTACGCAAGAGAACTTCTGGCAATGATGGTATCCCTTGCTTATTAATTTACAAGTGTATCAAAATTTGGCTTATTTGTTATTATTTATGATTACTGCTCCGCTCTCAAGGGTGGTATCGTAATGATATATAGACTAAAAATATTTTTTCAATTCGACCTAGAGTTCCTAATATTAGCGAATTATTCAACCAAACGAACAAATTCTTCAACTTTTTAATATTTAAGTCCCCAACTATCCTAAATACTATCTCAAACACATTCTATAGCAAAGACGAGAGACAGTGCTCTCACAATATTTTCTTAAAACTAGAAACAAAGTAGAATCTCAATTATCCGAATATTTGATTATCCAAACTCATTCTAAATCACAAACTCTTACCCAAACACATTCTATAGCAAAGACGAGAAACAGTGCTCTCGCAATATTTTTGAAATTAGAAAATCTTAATTATCCGAATATTGATTATCCGAATATCCGATTATCCAAACTCATTCTAAATTATAAAATATCAAAATGTAATTTTTGAGAACGCAGTTGCGCAGAATACATGCGTGTAGCCGATATCTGGCCTTCTTTAATGTGAAAATTAATAGATTTTCATCATACGCTATACTTCTTTCAAGTCAAGCTGTAGTTGGTTCAATGAAATAGGTCTAATTGCTCGACGCACGCCTCTTTTCCAATTCACGATACAACCCACGGTTTTGTCACATACAGTCCCACCCTGCGACATTTTCCAGGTCATCGGTCATCTGGCAGAGGTCGTTATAGCTTACCGAATCGCAGTCTTCACTTCAGAACTCGTTAGCTCCATTGGCCACTTGTGCTTCTACTGATGAGGCTAGCCCATTGCCACTTAAACGCGTTTACTCTACGAGCTATGACGACCACTCGTTTCGGGGTTTATCCTTCAAGGAGACTCCAGACATGCCTTTAATGATTAGCAAGATTCAAACCTAGACAGAATTCCATATTCGCAAGTTGGTGATGGAGCACAACAGGGACTTGGCCGCAACTATGTAATTCATTACGTCAAAGATCCACAACAAGTTATTTACAACCAAAATTTAAAATTATTTAAAAATATTATGTAATTCTTTGTCCTTATAGCTCGATTTTTATATATCGTATTGCTTAAATTATGTATGTCAAATTCTTCACTTAAAAATAATTTATAAAATTTATTATAATTATTATTTGATTTGACGTTTGGTCCGTATTGGGTTGCATAAATTAAAGAGGCATAATTAAAACTGCATAACGTTTTTTTGCCATACTCTTGGTTTCGCATAACGTTCAAACAGAATAAATGAATACGCATACCTTATTATCCCACAACTTATTTTATAATAATGATATACCAGCATAAAATATATACGCATATTTTTTTATTATATAGCGGGGTTACGTATGATATATGTTTTTTTTTAAACTTAGCTCGCCAAAATGACGTCACCCGCCTGATGGAAAGTCATGACGATATCTAGCGAATTGAGGGGCACTCTTTTAGTCTACATGACTACTGACCTATATAAAGAGAAGCCTAGACAATAATAGTAATTACTAAAACAACTCCATACCTCTGGACAATGGCGACAAGTAATGGTAGTGTACACTAGCGCCACCAGCCGAGCAGCCACTGAGAGTGATGCTATCAGGGTCGCCTCCGAACATCATGATGTTGTTCTTAACCCAATGCAGCGCGTACGACTGATCCTTCAGACCGTTGTTACCAGAAGCAATCTCGTCACCGGTACTCAGGAAACCTAAGGGAATTGTAATAATTACCACATCAAATAGCAGCAAAGCGCGTGGGTTCCGTACCTAACCATTATACCGCTATAAAAATTTAGTACGTTATTTGAGGTTGGGCCAATTAAACTGGACCTCCAAGTTATAGAAACAATAAAATAAATAGAACAAATAAAACAATATTATCAAACACATAGGTCTATGTTAATTGGTGGATACTATGTATGTATGTGGATATCCCTAATTTTTAACTTTTTTTTTTTTGAATTTTTCCTTTTATGTGCTGCTTGCTTTATGCCAAATTTCTTAATTCTCAGTTCAATAGGAATTACCATATAGGTTTCTTGACCCAAAACCGATAGGTTAAAAGAAAGGTCATATAGCATAAGTAACGGAAAAATTCCGAAAAATAAAAAATGTTATAAAATAAGGTAAATTTTAATGCTTACAAGTTTTCGCGAAAATCAAAATTTGCCCATGTCTTTTTATCGTGTTGACTCAGAACCTTAGTTTTTATACACCTCCCAGGAACAATAGACCTTAGTATTTGGTATAAATTTCATCTTGGGTCCACCCATTCCTGAGAAAATCGATGGTGACACCCGTACAGAGACACAAGAAAGTGATCATAAAATGATCTGAGTGAATGACAGTAAGGTCCGTATTTCCAGAACGTTTATCAACACTCAAGAAACACTTGAGAGTAGATTTTATAAGGCAAAATTAATCTAGTCTCAAGCGTCGATCGAGTATTGAGAAACGTTCTGGAATACGGGCCTAAGAGTATCTAAATAGAAGAATAAGGTTTACCGATGTCTGACAAATTCTCATACTTTGAAGTTGTACAGTACGCATCTGAAGTGGATTATCACGAACCATAGTTACATAATACTGAATACATTTGTTAATGAAAGTTTACATGTTTGTTCTTATTTATTTCAAATTGTTTAAGAAGAGTCTATACATAAATTTAAACCAGCCCAAGACTAAAAAAAATGTCCACTTTTAATTAAGGATATACACTGACATTTTAAAATTGTTTTTAATACTATAGGTACTGAATTCTAAATTAACATTTTAGATTTGTAGATAATATTCTGCAAAGCTAAGCGGCTTTTGTTACTGACCGTACCATAATCGCGAAATGTCTTGTGATTTTAATACGATTTTTTTCTTTTCTTTTTAAGTTTTCTCGGCTTGAGAATCTTGTCAGAGTCGAGGAGTCGAGTAATTTGATACCTCCTTGTTATTCATATTTTACTTTTGTCTTTATTTACTAAAATACGAGTCCTTTTCATTCATTAAAGTACAGTCTTGTATTCATATTCAGATTTGATCAAAGTTTTACTCTAGTAAAGCGTTGAAACTTTACTAGAGCTATAATCTGTTGAGTTTGAAAAGTAACGAGAATAACCGTGTTTTACTCCGTAATATCATTTTCCTAGAAAAGGTTCGCCAGGGTTGAAAACTTTGTGTTGTGTGTGAAAATTCGCCATCATAACACATAAACACGCAAAAATTCACTGGTTTTGAAAAACTATAACAGTGTAACGTTTGCAATTCGCGTCCCTTTTCTTTTCAGTAAATACTTCTTTTTGGAAGTTTTGGACAAAACAAGAAAGTCGTATTTTATGAAAACTTCTGTGAGACTTGCAATATTCAGAGGTATATTTTTATACCCCTGAGGTGGCAGACAAGCGTACGACCCACCTGATGGAAAGTAGTCACTGTAGCCTATGGACGTTTGCAACACCAGAGGTGAAGCTGCCGACCCTTTATAAACCTTGTAAGACCCCTTTTGAAGAACCCCACTGCACAGTTCAATAATAATGGCAACATTAATTATCGTACCTAGTGGTCCAACTCTATAATTTATGGTTACTACGACCATATCCCAATCCATAATGTTAGAAGCGTCGTATATGGCCCCCTCGCCGTACATGAAGGCGCCTCCATGGATGTAGACCATGACAGGCATCAGGGCACCTGGCTGCAGACGTGGAGTGTGAACGTTCACGTAAAGACAGTTCTCACTACCTGTTGATAAATGAGAATACTTTAAACCAGGAAATATATATATTATAGACGTGGGAAAATTGAAGACATTTTCTGAATTAATTTAGATAAAGTTGTTTTTCACTGTTATTTCATAACAATAATAAAAATTACAAGAAAATGTTAGGACACTAAAACTAGGGCAATGTTCTAGCCACCTGAACTACCCGAACCATATCGAATCAAGCTGAAATTCTCCACCATATTTTAATCGCCATTTTAAGAGTTTGACCGTATTAGTATGATTTTAAGAGTATGGCAAAGGTCAAGGGTTCAATCCCTGTCTCGAATCGAATTGTCTTTTTCCACTTTATTAAAAATTTATGAGAAATTTAGCAAAATAATTGCTTTAAAAATTTATCAAGACACTATAACTACTTTGAAAATTGTGGGACATTTTGGAGGACATTTTTTTTTACATAGTGCCGCCTAGCCCAAAGTAAGCTAATATAAGCTTGTGTTATGGGATCTAGACGACTGATAAACATACTTATATATTTCTAAATACATACATTATTATACATAGGATACACCCACACTTCGAAACAAACATTTGTGGATCACACATTTTTTTTTCGTCCCGGAATCGAACCCTGGACCTCAGTCGCGGCAGTCGCATACACTACCACTGGTCCAACGAGGCACAGAGGTGGTAATTAACCGTATATTGAGTGAAAACATCACATCAATATGCTAAAATGGTTATAACAGTTCTTCTTCATTATCTTAGTATATTCCCAGCAGTTTCAAACCTCTACCTGAATTTGGACCCTGGTGTCCATTTTTATTTTGTTTTAGAAGCAGCTAGGGGTCCTTGGGTTTTTGAGTTTCAAAATATTTGGGAAAGAATCTAACTCCGTAAGGGCAGCCTCATTGCCTCGTTCGGTGGTCAACAGGTGCTTGCGCCACTTGCAGGTGAGGTCGCCCAGGGCCTGGAGATCTTATTACCCCACCCCAGACTCTTACACCCTCGAGGTTAAGGTATGAAGTGCAACATAATTAATTGATATTGGAGTTACTAAGTTGTTCTAAAAAAGGCGTTTACAATACGTATATTAAAAATTTCTTTAAACTTTATTTATTTCACGCAGTATCCCTAACAGGGTAGTCAGAGAGGACAGATCGCCAGGCTTCGCGATCGCATACTTCTTTCACTTTCTGCTGATTTATTATATCGTAGGAAAGAGTACTTTTGACCTTTTGTTTTCAGTAATTTGTTTACGTTTAAGACTCAGTCTCCCTTTCTACGATCTCTTTCAGACAATAAAGATATTCTTCGTCAATCGTTCCTCACTCATTCGTCGGACGTGTTTAAACCAAAGAATCACTCTCTTTTTTTACTTCTTTCTGATACTTTCATTCAAACCTGCCACAGTCTAAAATGACCATCATGAATGAATGTATCACTTCGTTTACGTATTCGGTCGGTCAACATTACGCAGCACAAATTTGTTTTTAATTTTTAATTTTTAATTTTATTAACTATAGATTACCCAAGAGGTGGATTGTTTGATCCTTAGGAGTGTACAACAGTAATTCGATTGATATGTACAAAATTATGTATGAGATAGATTTAAGAATATATTTGTGTATACATATTTACAGTACGTAAGGTTATTTACCAATAATTTTGTTGATAAAGGGGTCATACTGCATACAACCAGGTAGAGGCCTGGTGGCATCCCATACACCAGCCCATGGCTTAAGGCTTTGAGGTTCCTGGTAACAAAAATAATTATGTAGTAACATTCTGTTCGAGCATTCTGTTGATTAAGGCGTTGGTAATTTGCCAAAGCAATGGCATTTGTACCACTATTGAGTTATAAGTACATATTTATTAACATGTTATGTTTTTTCATTAATACGCGGATTAACAACGTTGGGATGAAATTTTATAATTGATATTATACAAACTTCCCGATAAGATAGATATTTAAAATATTGACCATTGCATCCACTTCTGGATGAGAATACAAACATTAAAACATGAAAATGGAAACATAAAAGATATTCTATTTGGTCTTTTATAAAAATTAGGTAAGGGTAGGTAGGTACTTTAAAAAATATTATAAGCTTGTATTTATTTCAGCATGCAAGCATGAATTTACTAAAGAAGAACATAATGCTATGTAGGACTTCACTAAACGAAGTTATTCAACTTAAATTGATCGATTGACTAGTCCAATATTAACCTTATTTATTTACTCGAGTCGAGTAGTCTTGTTCCCTAGACCTTAATTTTTACGGTCCTATTTAAAACAAACGAAGCGACGGAAGATATTCCCCGTGGCCATCCCGTCAAGAAACAAGAAATTGTTGGTTTTTGCTGTGAATAATAATTTATACGTGTTGGCTGTAGGTAGCCACATTGAAGCTTAACAGAAATGTTTCAAAATCCATCGTTACAATACTTTTCTTACAAATACGTCTCACAATATCCGACTGGCTTATATTGTGATGAAATTTCTTTATGAAAATTGAGAATTCCACAGCTCTGAACATTTCCTCAGGTCCTTCAGGTCATTCCAGTAAGACGGACAGAGGTGACATTCTCATACCGTGTAAAGAATCTTGCCCAAAATTCAGCGCAGAGGTGACATTCTCCTACAGTGCAGAGAATATAAGCTTGCTTTGCCCTGAATTCAGCGCTTTATTTGTCTGTTGAACGTCGCACGTAATGCCTCCTCTTATAACCTCGGGTCTATCAAGTAGAGCGTTAAAAGGCACATTATTGTACTGCCAAATTTTGTCAATAGTCTTGCGGACTGTGATACTGGCCATCAATTGACAAGAGATATCCATATGACTTTTCACAAGTGGACGTTGCGGTGTTACTTTGGGGAACTATATTTATACTTTTTTCATTTTTACGTCTCTTTTGGACTCAATTACTTAGTAAACAGAGGAAAAATATGATAGATACTGATCTATCATATTTTTCCTCTGTTTACAAATAATAGACCGATAATACAAACTACAACCGACCGCTCGCAGTCTCGTCGTCATTAATAACATACTGTAAGTCTGGCCATAAATACTGTTATAAAAAAAAACTATATTTACATTTGAATTTGGAATCTGTAATTCTTGATGAATTGTTTTCTCATTTTCGCGCCAATCTGTTTTAAATATTTTTGTGATATTAAAATGGAGTGAGGTGATAAAGACAACCAAATTATTGTGATAGCATTACAGAAAGTAGGTATTGGAGCCATATGCATTTTTAGAAACTTTACATTCTCTTGATATTAGTCGAATGTTTGTATACGGGCTATTAATAGGTACAGAAGTACCATTCCACAATATTTATTTAAAAAAATGTTATTAATGTCGAATAGTACAAGTGTTATCATTCAAGATCAATATTTATAACCAATCATTAGCAGAAAACGGTATGAGACGTTTTTGAAGTAAAAACAATGGTCATTAGCAGACTGCTACTCACCATTGGAACTATTATTATATAGTAATCATTTAAAATGTGTAGCAAGTTCCACCAACTGCCATCTATCAACAGTAGGTATAAACATACATAGGTACATATTGTCACGTCTTTATCCCCTAAGAGGTAGGCGTATGATGCGTCGCTGCGATTGCTAAAATGAATTTTCACGTCTAATTCATGAATGGATCGTGTCATTGTGCTATTGCGAATTACGGAGTGTGTGAATGAAAAAGTGCATGGTTGATATTTAGCCCATTATTTTAAACTATTAAATGCTTGTGTTTGGGGTTATTTATTCCATTTTAGTATAAATTTTTTTGACATTCTGTTAATGCCATTGAGTTGAGTAAGAAGTCAAAATTAGTACGTACTTTTTACGAGTTGTAGATACTTTGGTTTTTATGTATTATTCTTTTATTTTGAATATATAAACCCTAAAATCGTGTGATTGTATTTTATTGTGGAATAAATAATGTAATACAAAATGTATTTTTGGGTTCCGTCTCTCGAAAGGAAAACAACGGAACTAAAGTTTTTTTTATATTTATTGAATTGAAAACTTCTTTTAGAGCGGTACGCTTATTTTTAGATGAGATAAATATCTGGACCCACGACACCGTTAGGCATATGCATGTACATATAGCAGACCGCGAACGCGTCTAGAAAAATATTTATTCTTGATAGTTAGTTTGTAGATTCAATACCTTGCTACTAAATAATAGAATCATCATCATTATCATCCAACGTTAATTCCGGTTATCTTCAGGTCTTATTAAAAAATATTGTGTAATCAATTAAGACTTTCGGTGTAGAATTTTTTTTCATCATCATCATCATCATTAACGTCGATCCCGGTAAATTTTTCGTTTTTTGGTAATTATTAATAAATTTGCAGAGTGCAACCCTTATTTTTTTTTCATAATGTCCGTCTGGACGTCAGTTCGTCTGTCTATCCATGTGTTATCATCGATTTTCTCAGGAACGGGAGGACCTAGCAAGTTGATGTTTACTTCATTGATGTTCATATTAGCATAGCAATAGTACGTCGCATGCTAAGAGATAAAAATTAGCACGCTAATGAAATTAACATAAAATAGCATTAAATTCCATCACTACTACATACCCACCTACATTTACTAGGTTTTTCATCGGATTATGTTTGACTAGTTGACGCCCGCGGCTTTGCACGTTTGCGTTTCATCAAAATCCATTCAGTAGATATTGGGTGAAAGAGTAACAAACATCCATCCATACTAGGGCCGTATTCCAGAACGTTTATCAATACTCAAGAAACCATTGAGAGTAGTATTTATAAGGCAAAACTAGCCTCAAGCGTCGATTGAGTCTTGAGAAACGTTCTGGAATACGGACCTTAATGCGTTTTTAATATTAGTAGGTTGAGTATTTACCTATATATATTGTTCAAAAGTAGAGGGTAGAAGGAGTCAGGGAAGGCCGAGACTTACATATGAAGACCACGTGAGCAGATTGCTCAAAAACGGAAAGGTCAAAAGTACTCGGATACCCAGACGTGCGTGTATGAAGCGATTGATGAATCTCGAAGAAGCGAAAGAAGTATGCATGGATCGCGAAGCCTGGCGATCTGTCCTCTCTGACTACCCCGTCAGGGATACAGCGTGAAGATAGTTCTTCCTCGTAAACTTCTAAATCTTACTACCTTTTAAATTCTTTCTAAGTACTAACTACCGTGTATTTTTCACATCTTCAAAAACAACCGTTTATCTTGTGAAGGGGAAACAGGCGGAAAATAGACTGGCGCGGTGGGAGTATATCCGACTGCTACGCAAGAGGTCGTGGGATCGATTCCCACCCAGGATAAAACTTTGTGTGATAAGCACGATTGTTTATTCTGTGTCTGGGTGTTATTTATCTTTAATATGCATCTATGAGATATATCTATATAACTTAAGATTTAGTAATATATAAGTATGTTTATCAGTTACCTATCTGGTTACCATAGTACAAGCTCTGCTTAGTTTGGAATCAGATGGCGTTGTGTGAGTTGTCCCAACGATATTTATATATTTATTTATTATTATAGTCATGATTTCTAAACTAAGATGTCCAACCCTTGTATCAAGAATTGGCCCAATTCAAACAAAAATCCGGTTAAGCGCGAGTCGATCTCCTGCTACTTTCCGTACCAATAGTTCCGTAATAAAATTAGTACCTTATAAGGGTACGGCTTGAGCTACGGCCAATTAAGCTAGACCTCCTTATTGTATTAGCGCCCATCCAACTGAGACAGCACTAAAAATAAAAAATAAAAATATTTTTGGAATTTTTCCTTTGTTTGTGCTGTAACACCTTGCTTTTTGTAATAGGACAGACATATAAGAAAGCAAGTTAAAAAAACATTTGTAAAAATAGCTGGTAGCAACCTACATAAATTCATAAAAAATATGTAGTTACCTACACCTACATTGCTTAATCAGTGCGAGCAAAAATACTTAGATAGCTTGTGTCAATGTTTTGTTAAGATTAAATCCTGTAATGTGGTTTTACCATCATGCGAAAGTTTTAGCCATTTAATTAGGTATTTCGTTTATGACGGAAATAAAACTGAGTAAATAGCATTACAAAACTTATTTAAGTTAAACTTATGTAGGTACTGAACAAACAAAACATTAAAGATTAAATTATGTTTCATAAATAATAATTATAATTTCGCCGGTCTGTCTCGTTTAGATTATAACCATATCAAATATAACCTTTCACCTTCTCCACTGATCAGAGCAATAACCGATTGAGAGAAATATGAAACACAGAGAAAAATGTTACAACTTACCCTAAATCTGTACTTCCCGATGGGCGCACGCGCATATGGTATCCCATGAAAGCTTGCATATGATCTGCCTTTCGTAGAAACTTTCCAAGTACCCTGTAATAACCCATGGGGAATTCTGACAGTTGGATTTGGTCCTTGTGCATATACAGAAGCCGCAAGAACTAAAAATAAAAATAACTTTAACGCCATTATGGAGATTAATCGTTACGTTAATAAGTCAGGCAGTGACAGCGTGTGCCTGCGCAAGACACTCGCGACAAACTGTTTGTTAGTACTATCTACATAGACTGCGCTGAAGTACCCTGTAAACCATTAAAACAGTTTGACAAACGTGTTTGTCAAACATCACCGTTTTCCTCAAACCTGCTTCAACCCTAGTATCAAACTGTTTGACAAACACATAAAAGTTTATCAAACATTCGAAAGCTAAGGTTCTTTTCAACTGACAAAAAATAACGGAGGAGGTTTCAAGTCGGCATGTATTTTTTTTATGTATGATCAGGATCACGCATAACTTTTTACAGAGTAGTCCGATTTTGATAATTCATTTTTATTGTACCCCAAAGTTGGTCCCATATAAATTTGAAAATAAAAACCCTAATGGTAGGAAAACAGGGAACTATTGATTGTTCACTCACTGATTGTAATGTATGACCACGCATAACTTTTTACAGAGTTGTCTGATTAGCATTTTTTTATTGGAAAGAGTATTCTAACTTAAATTAGGGTAATGGCGCCTGTTCGCGTCCACCGCCCATTTCGCGTCACAAATGTGGGAAATAACCATACCGAGTCACTAACGAAAATGAAAGGTATTTCTATTAAAGCTTAGATATGTGGTAGGTATATGCATATAAATAAAAGCTTTGTGCGGGTTACCACCATTACGTAAAAAATATACTAAAATCTTGTACAATACTAATACTTGCGATCGTATGATATTTCGCAAAAAAAATTGTGAGCAGCAGCTTGTTTCACGGGAAAGTTTTAATTGCTTTATTTCAAATTCGGGATACATTCTCGTTTCTAAACCTTAATTATGAACCATATAATAAAGTAATGATGTTTGTGCTCAAATTTAATTTGATTAACAGTTAATATTATTAACATACACATTGTAATAGCCTCTTTGCGTCCACTATAACGACTACAGAAATAGATACAGATGTCGAAAATCATACTTGAACACAAACTGTACCTGTGAGACCTAAGAAAAGATTGAGAGATTGAGAATTGAGTCCACATTTTAGTCACACACAAAAAGTGCCTTCTCCAGATGCACAAGAGCACAGATTTACTGTGCTCTAGTAGATCTGCTTTACTCCACCCGGGTGCTGTAAGACATCGTCGCTCTTCCGCTTAGTCTCTGTCAACAATACTACACCTAAAATCTCTTATTTTTTTTTAAGATTAAGATTTTTCTCTTATATTTATCTCTTCTAAGTTGGTGGACGCAAACTGGTCCACAGGTGGTCGCATACTGGATTTTATGGACGTAAAATGGGAAAATCATATGTTTTGGCTATTAGTCAATTTATTTATTAATATATCAAACGGTTTGTCCAAAGCTGTATAATAAATTTAACATGACTGTATACAGAATATGTGAAATCCATTTTTCATTCGAAATTACTACACTAACATTTTTATTTTCTTGCTCAAACCTACCAACTCCACTAAGTGGACGCGAACAGGCGAACTTACCCTAGCCTAGTTTTGTCTACGTGTAAAAAATATTATTTATTTATTTATTAAAAATATGTGTGATATATTACAACAAGTTCAACTAAGTTCTAATACTCGAGAGTAGGTATAAATTATTATTTGTCAAACAGGTTTGATCATTTGTGGTATCCGACCTTGGTTAATAGGGATATCAATATTACCGTCATTTTCATCGGTTATGATCTCATTTCAACTCGTTTGTGTAAATACTGATAGTGTCTGGTGGACTTAATCACAAGCAAAATGTTGATAGCCTTGACACCTCGCCATTGATAATGGTTCGTTTCAGATAATAAATAAATATAAAATTATTTAAAAATTAAAGGATTTATATGTGCCAAAAAGCTTAATTCTCGGTAAAGCCTTACATTTAATATCCACAGTGCAGGAAATTTAAAAAAATTGGTCTTAGACGTAAACGTAACTAATAAAAAGGACCGGTCTTTAAAAGTTCGTTTAGTTTCATTTATTAGTAGGAATTTTTTATAAATTAACCCGACATTTAGTAGGTAAGTCCGCCATATATAGCAAGAGTGATATAACTTTAATTTTCGAGTTATAGGTACCTACTTAACCCTTTCATAAGATAGCTACCCGAATAGAATATTAAAAGTAACTAGTCCGCCTTAAATGTTCCACCATGTTGGACTGAAAATGACGGTTAAGCCAAACATTCTCATTAAATAAAAAACTAATACTAAAATATAAAAACTATACGAAATTTCAGCTCAATTGGATGAAGATATCTGCTACAAATTTTTATTTTTGAAGTGATACCTTTTGGCGCACCCGCACTCAGATTTTGCCACAGGTAGTAAGTTAGGCTGATCCGTCACGCTCTGAGGTGAAAGGCTTAATCCGGTGAACTCGGGAACGCCGAGTGTACCCTCTTGCTCTTCGCTGTTTTCTCTAGGGTTTAGTATATTCAATTCATACGTAATAATTGATTGCTATTGCCAATAAAGTTCTCACTTTAATCTGCCGTTAGGTCTTTTAAGCAAATACTCTTAATTTTTCTTTCAAGGACAATCGTTCCGTAAGGGCAACAGGGCCAACAGGTAACAAACAAACGATCATTATCTAGTTTGAGATTTAGATTCGCAAGATTCTACCTGAACAAACATACATACATTATAAGTCAGCAGGCATGTCAGGCAGGATTATAAGATGAAGAAGACTAACGAGCATAATAGAAAAATATTCATTATATTTAGTCGTTTTAGAGCGAAAGATTTTGGGTTCGTTTTAGTTGATGGCCCTAGATGGATGGACCTTTTCATGGTGCGCTGTATCATGTTTTTTTTTATTATCAGCCCATATTCTCATCAGTCGATAAACTTAGGAACTACAGAATCGATTTAAAAAAAACCTTTTACCATTAGAAAGACAACTTGGCTGCGACACGGAAAGACAACAAAGTATGCGGGAGCGAGCGCGCCCCCTCATACTCTACGGCCGTCGGCGGAAGGTCGGGGGACCCCGCTCACAAAGTCCTACTGGCGGCTGGAGCCCCTCGTTCCGGGGTGCCTTCTAGTGCTCCCTCGATCGCTCTTCACCCCCTCTGTTCTCAGAGGGACGTTTGAGGACATCTCGAAGCGGGCACAGGCTAGCTCAGAGCCTCATATTGGGGTATTCCCTTAGCTGGGCTGCGAATAGCCCTCAGGCCTATCCTGTGACCCGGTTAGGAAGAAGGCGGAATACCGCGGGGTTTGTGCGAGTGTTGTTAGACATGTCTGATGAAAATCGGTTGAGCCGTTTAAAAGTTGTTGGGTGAAAGTTTAAAAGTTCCGGGTGAAAGTTGGAAAGATAACCGAATATGTGCAAATATACTCGAGTGGAGTCTCAAATAAAAGCGTATCACGTGCACATTACAAAATAATATGTTCATTTTTACTTTTTAGAGGGACCTTAGGTTTTTTGTCGGGGTTTTTTTTTTATTTTAAAGTTAGATGCTGTGCAGTTACTACGTTGCCAACGAGATCTCTATAGAAGAACACGCTGTAAAAGTGTGGTGAGGCGCCTAGTCCTGTGCCTCGTCTTCAATCGCAGACGTGGAAATTGTTGTGGTATTAATTAAGGCGCTGCAGATGGCATCGCTCACACTAAATTGATGGTATCCCACTCTAAGGCTTTAATATCGTTGTAGAGAGCAAGTTCAAAGGCGGTCTCTAGGCAGAGGTCAATACCCAACCAGAGTCCCTGTTGGAGTTCGGACGACTCATTTTGATAGCATCGCTTACCTACTTTACATAGAACTAAGCATTTCTCTGTTGCAAGTACAGAAGGTGTTTTCGAATCTTATATAATGAACCGTGTCTAATCTGGCAGGCATGCTCAGCCGCTGCCGACCCATCAAAGCTTTTCATGCTACGTATATGCTCCTGCCGCCTGGTTGATACGCAGCAACGAGTCTCGCATATAACATTGGCACAGTCACACGAAAACTTCAGGCGCACTATTCAGAATGACGAAAGATAGTCCTGACGCTATAGCCATGGCGCATCAATACTATATCCTCCTATCCCGTCACACCCCGCATCCCGTATGTACGGTAAGCATATAGGGTTCCTCACCACACCAGGTGACCATCGATAGGGCAGCCTATCAATTTTTCAATTTCAATTTATCTATTTATTGTTTGTTACAGGTGGTTCCAACGTTGTTAATATTTTTTACAAATTGTGATCTTCCGTAACATGCCTTGTAGGCGTACAATAATGTAATGTATTGAATATTAAATTATATATCAATCAATATCAGTAAGAATTATACAAAATTAGAACTCTGTCATAAGGAATAAAAATAAATAAATGTCCTTATTATTAAAATAATTAAAAAAAAAAAGTGAAAATAATAATATAATGTCACAGAACTCATAGATTCCTATCATCCAAGTATTCCTCAATCGAATAATAAGCCTTATTAGTTAATAATATATAGAGTCTTTCCTTAAATATGAAAATGGATTCAGAGGTTTTTATGTAATCAGGCAATTTATTATATATCTTTGCACTGATTCCAAAAATGCTTTTTCTAAATTGTTCAGTCCTTCATTTATCGATGTGAAGTATATTTTTATGTCTTTTGCTGAACAGGCTTACATATTTGTTTAAATTATTTTTTACATATATTGCGGCTTCATAAATATACAGAGCAGGAAGGGTAAGTATTTTTAACCTACGAAACGAGGGTTTACATGAGTCTATCTGTTTAAGTCCGCACATACTTCTTATACACTTCTTTTGAGCTCTTAGAACATACTCTTTATTAACTGAGTTACCCCAAAATAAAATGCCATATTTGAGAATCGAGCGTACGTTAGCATGATATACTGTTAATAGTGTTTCTACGTTAGCCACTTTTCTTAGCATATACAGTGCATATGAAAATGTACTTAATTTACTACAGATTTGATCAACTTGCGTCTTCCAGTTTAAATCAGAATCAATGTATATACCCAGAAATTTTGTAACCTCAACTTCCTTTATTTTTTCGCCTTGATAGTTAAGTGATAGATTGGTATGTATAGAATTTTTGTTCCTAAATATTATGTAATTTGTTTTTTCTAAATTTATTTTCAGATTATTTTGTGTCATCCATTCAATTATATTTTTAAGTGAACTATTTATGTCAATTTCATAATTTAATGTTTTATTGTCATTTGTAAAGATAGCCGTACTATCATCAGTGAATAGTAATATATTTTCGTTGATCGCTTTTGGAAGGTCATTTATATACACCAAAAACAACAGCGGCCCAAGAATACTGCCCTGTGGCACACCATATTTGACAATTTTGGGTTTCGAAATGTAGTTTATTTCGGTTTTTGTATTTTTATCGACTTTTTTAATTGACGTAACCTGTACTCTTCCTGTGAGGTATGATTTATTAAAGCAAATGCATTACCTCTTACTCCATATTTCTCTAGTTTTAATAATAATATTTAGTGATCTACATGATCGAATGCTTTGGTCATATCCATGAAGAGAGATATAATACATTTTTTCTTGTCCAGCCCTGTCATTACTTGTTCCAAAAAATGAAAAAGAGCAGTATTAGTTGATTTTCCTTTTCTTCGCCATCGTTCTTCGGTAAATATATTATTCTCTTCAAAGTAATTGTATATAGTACTATAGATAACCTTTTCAAATATCTTTGCTATGATTGGAATTAATGCAATTGGTCTATATGAGTTTATACTCTCTTTTTTTTCTTTTTTAAGCAATGGATTAATAATGGTTACTTTCAGTCTTGTGGGAAACACCCCCTGCTCAATGCTTAAATTAATAATATGACTAAGAACAGGTGCTACATATTGAGGTATTAGTTTAATTATTGTAGTGTGTATGTCATCGTAACCTGTGCTATTAGAATTTTTGAGGTTCATTATAATAATAAAAATGTCAGTCGGGTCAGTAGGTTTCATAAACAATGAATTAGATTTTTTATATGTCATTCTTTTTTGGAAATTTAATTTTATCCTTGTATTATATTTTATATTTTCAACAAAAAAATTATTAAATAGTTCAACAATATGATGCGGCTCTGTAATCAAGTAATCATCATGTATAATTTGTGTAATTTCATCTTTTACTGTTAAACTTTTATATTTGTCTATTATTTGCCACGTAGCTTTACTTTTGTTTTTAGCTGAATTTATATAGTAGTTATTCTGTGCTTTTTGTGTTTCATCAATGATGTCCCTAAGAAGTTTTGTGTATTTTTTGTATTGTATTTTATGTTCCGTACTTCGTGAGAGTCTATACCGCCACAACATTTGTCGTTTCCTTTTTGAACACAGCTTTAAGCCCTTACTTATCCATTTCGTTTTTTTCACTACTGATTTATTATTTTTTTTAAACGGAAAGCATTCGTCATAAAACAACTTAAATAAATCAATGAAGTTATTATATGCTGTGTCCGGATCAGCACATGTAAAGCATTCTGCAAAACTAAGACTTTTTATGCAGTTTATAAATTTTGCAATGTTGTCCCTACTATAATCCCGTTTTATTTTAAACCAGTGCCTTATATTAGTATTTCCCCGTATAGGGCAAGAGAGTAGTTGGGCTGTATGATCGGAAAGTGACAAGTCAATGACTTGTGATTTCGATCTCTTAACGTTATGTGCAACGTTATCAATACAGGTCATTGAACTCAACCTAGTTGGGTCGCTTATTGACAATTTTAAATTGTATGTACTCAATAAGTGCTCAAACTGTTGAAACGTGTTACAGGTATTAGTTCGGTTTATATTAAAATCCCCGCAAGTTATAATTTTCTTGTTTTTATAACCTATTTTGTCTAACAATATCACAAGCCGGTCAAAAAACAACTCAATATTTTCCTTTAAATTTTTAGGTGATCTGTAAATACATATTATTAAAATATTATGCTCTATCAACTCAATATCACAAGACTCAAAAATATTAACCATACTCAGTGCATTGACTTCAGGTAGACTTTTGAATTTAAAAGTTGATTTCACCAGTATACATGACCCACCGTGTCTGCTCTTTCTTGTATAATATGAGCCGATCATAAAATTAGGAAGCTTTAATAACTTCACATCTGCCTGAATCATGTTGTGTTCTGTTATGCATATAATATCGACAGGATTGTTATTCCGATCATTGCCTAGTGAATGCAGATGTAAAATTAACTCACCCGATTTATTGATTAGACCGTCGATATTCTGATGGATTAAATGCAAGTAGTTGCTAACGAAAAAACAAGTCTTTAGAAGAAGGACGACTCTTATCAAATTGAACATGCTCGGTCTGAGTACATTGGTCACAAGTATTATATTTATTAACATTACGACTAGAATTAGGTGCTAATTTTGTTGAATATGCTACATATTTTCGTTGATAATCTTTACGCAATATCTCTTTTAATAGTAATTGGTATATGTGTAATTGCAACAAGCTGTAACTTGGTACATATGAGTAGTATTTCATGTCCAAATATGTAGTATGACTGTAATATGAACACAATAATTTTAAAACATAGTTAATTTTCCTTTCATTTAAGAATCTATTATAAGGAACTTCAGAAATTATCACATTAGTATTCTTAGTCCAATTTAAAAAATTACACAAAGAAAATTCAAGTGTCTTTGGATCAATATCATTAGTCCCTCCCAAAACCACAACATAGTCATCGCGATTTAGGTTACCAATTGCTGAAGATTCCGACTTAAACACTTCGAACAGCGGTGTTCCAGCTTTCCAGAAACAGAATACGTTGAATTTAGGCCCCAGAAGTTTTTCAAGAACCTTTTGCAGATGGCGTCCTTGTTGATCAGCAATTAAAATTTTTGGTGTATAATCGATTGAATTTTCCATGTTTATTGGTAACTTATATTTGCTATTATCCTGAGTCGTCACCGGATGTTGCATAATTGTGCTTGTTACGTCGTTTTTGGAGAGTAGTTGTCTATTTTGATTTTTTATGATGTCTCCAGTATAACACTCTATTTCCTTTATGATTTTTGATTCTCGTTGAGTAGATGTAAATGGTTGCCGCAAATTAGTAACAGGCGTTGAACGTATGTTTTTTTGAATTCTTTTGCGTGCCGATGAAACAGGTGTAGTCGCAACAATAGCAGTACTGTTGATTTTTGTACGCCTCAATAACCTTAGTGTACTTGGCAACGTCTAATTTCAATTGGTGATTTTCCAAATTGAGATTTTCAACTTCTTGGTGTGCAGATTTCAACTCACTCGAAAGCGGATTAATTCTTTCTTGTAATTGAATTATCATTTCGTTATCATTTTTTGGCGAATCTGGTAGGCTCCTCATTGGTGAGATATACATAGGTACTATTTTCGAAAATGCTGTCATTTAGTGAGTTTGAAGTCATGGCTCTTCTAATTGTTACATTTTCATCCATAATTTCGAAACAAATTAGAACTGTGTCTTATTATATTTAAATAAATATGAAATGAAATCGCGGTCCTCAAACTATGCTTTAAGCTTGTGCTATGGGAACTAGACAACCGTCTCGATGCAGCGACTTAAGGTTCTTGTAAATTCACCAACAATACTTTGTCTCTTAACCAGACATAATTATATACAAATCAAAATATATATATAACGAAAAATCCTTGGACATACTGGGATTCGAACCATCACTGTTGCAATTATATAATGTTACGCATCAGTAGAGTTGCCCACTGGACCACCAAACAACTATTTATTAAGTCTGAAATAACGACGTGCTATCTCACACAGTGGATTTTCAAAAATTCACCGGTCGTTAGGATGATTCATGATGCAAAAATTTTTTCTGTGTTTCAAACATTTCATTTCTTGATCAAAAACAAACGATGTGACCGTGTTTATTATGCACTTTTCACTTATTAATTTCACACAATTTACATTATTTTGTAGTGTTTATGTTAAATTATTGTAGAAAATAAAAGATTTTTATATAATATTTGATTGAGATATTTCGACACTGTTTGTTTACATTTGATATTGATAATATTTGTACACTGTATACTGTTTACACTACACTGATTTAAGTCTATATTTAGTAAAGTTCATGCCTAAAAAACATTTTTTATCGAAATTAATACGGGGAGCTCTTTTGAATAGTACTTTGCTAGATAACGCCATCTAGCGGAGTAATCAGTATCACTCGCAGCTCACCACTCAGCGACCTCCACTTCTGCGATAAAAATGAGGCACATGCTCACCACCTGTCAGAGCGTGCTCTTCCCCAGAGAGGCAGCTGGCAACGCAGAAACAGCGCAACTTTATATTTTTACTATTAGCTGTGTCCTTCGCGCTTCTCCTGTAACATACTTCGAAACCCGTAGCACCCAATTAACCCGTATATGCCCGTATACATTATTGTTTGGCTCTTTTGGGAGTTTTATTTAATGACGCGGGGCATGCGTTTACGTGCCGTCATTACTGCTGCAGGCCTACCTACCCACTAAACCACCTGCGGCACCTGGTCACCACCAGGGGGAAAGGTCTACTAAATCAATCGCGTCAAAAAAGAATAGAAATGAAATATCTTTATTCATGTAGGTCACAAAGTAACACTTATGAACGTCAAGATTTTTGCTTCTACATTTACATTTACTGCCAGATTCGCAAAGCAATAAGTAGAGCCTGAGGAAGAACCTGGCAATAAAACTCATGGCCACTCTTTTTTAACCGCCAGTAATTACATTAGTTTGATGATGACATGACGTTTGACCAATAATATAGTAATGAATTTATACAAAACAAACAAAATCAATGTTATGTTTAAAATCATATCAAAATTAGAGCTATTCTAGTTGCCAGTTCTAAGGGCAGCCTACACTTTAAGAAGAATCTAGCAAGAAAGTAATGAATCAAATCATCGCTCAATAGAGAGCCAACAGAAAACATTGACAGTTTTCGTTGTCCACTATTACAATAGCGCTCCAACAGAATTCTATCTACGTGTCGCGTCAGTAGCCTCATGTAATTTGCATATTTGGTAGTCTATAATAATATTTTTCGGCTATTCTTCGGCTCGAGAAATGTGATTGTGAAATAAGTATATAATAGTTTTAGTAGAATACTTAGTTTTGGACCTACAATGCAATCGATTTAGAATAGAAATACGGTTTTATATTGTAAAAAAGTAGACTTGCCCCTCTGGTAGCAGTTTTTGGTAGCGTTCTTTAACTTTACCTTTCCATTTGCTTGTCTATATCCGTTGGTATCTTCCCCGGCTATGATGTTTGTGTTCACCCTTAATTGAACCTAATTTGCAACCCTATAAGTAAATAATAAAGTTAAGTTATACACCTATAATAAAGTTCAGAATTATGCCCTATTTGTTGACATTCATAATTACTGCTCCATTCTCTTGAAAAGTTACCAAAACAATATAAAACCCAAATTGACGTTCTCCTTAAACGCTGTCTAATGCAAAAATATTCTTTTGTATCGGATGACAAGTTCAGTTTCTGTTCTTTATTAACGCAATAAAAGCAAAATCATCATATTTTTAAAATTCTTTTCTGTTTGTCAGCATGTTTCATCATCATCATCCAAATCATCCAAACGTTTGTCCCAGTTGCGTTTCGCAACGCCTGAGGTCCTTTTCCTACATTTTCTCTTCCACTTGGCACGCATATCATCCCATACGACGTCAAGCCAGCACCTCACTTTTTTACATAGCGCCATCTTACCCAAACTAAGCTTTAAGTTTGTGTGATGGGATCTAGATAACTTAGAAGAATACTTATATAATTCTAAATACAAGCATATTATACATAGGAAACACCCAAACTCCGAAATAAACATTTGTGAATTACACACAATATATATTTGTTCCGACCCGAGAATTAAACCATTTTTTTTTGTTTTTTTTTGTTTCGTCATGGGAAATGTCCTGAGGCATACCACACGACCCGGGGAAGCTGTGAGATTATGTGTGGCTCACACACACTAAAACCCCTGGGGTGTGCCATACTCTGCGCCATATTATTAGAGGGGTCCGGAACTATGGTACTATTACTTCAGACCCCCCTGCCGCATGCCCACAGTGTATCATGGGCGCCTTCTATATTTAAAATTACCCATTAGGTGACGTCCAGGCACACAAGAACGTCACCCCTTCGCGGATGGACTAGTTTTGCAGGGGCTGCCCCGTCCCTAACACCCGCAGCCACGATCAAGGCGGCATGAGGCGTAAATATTCACGTCTTCGCCGCCCGACGCGACGTAAGCGGATAGGATCAGCGACGGCCTCTTCCTCCCTGGTCCTCTCCGCCCCCTCCTTCTGCGAGATAACATCTTCGCAGAAAGACGCAACCGCGGTAAATTGACTGTCGCTGGCAACCATGGATCGTATGACAGCTGCCAGCGAGAGATCCGCACCAATGACTGCAACGAGAGCCCGGCGTTGCGTCTCCCAAGCTGGGCAGACCGCTAGCGTGTGTTGAGCCGAGTCCTCGTTGCAGTCGCAGTGGTGAGTTGCAAGAGTCCTTTCCCTCCTAGCAACCGAGTACAGATACTTTCCGAACAGCCGTGCCCGGAAAGCACCTGTGTCAGTCGGAAGGTAAGAACTCCATGCTGCCGTCCCGCCCACTCGACGATGACCGACTGGAGCGCCTCCACGGTGGCAAAACCAGCACGTGGAGCCTCCAGCCTGGACTACCACTTGGTCAAGACCTCAAGTTGGGCGGCTTCTCGCCACCCACGAACCTCTTCGGGCGGGGGCCTACCTCCCCAAGCCGCCTGAAACTCTGTTGTTCGCCGATACACTTCGGCGAGCACTTCTGCATCTAAGTCCCACGGAGGTGTTCCAGCCAGGGCGCACGCAGCCTCTGTTGATACGGTCCGATACCCGCGTATGACCCTGACTGCCATTACCCTCTGGGGTCGCCACAAGCGCGTCCTATTCTGGGCGGTCAAGGCTCCCGCCCATATCGGTGCACCGTAAAGTGTCATTGACCGGACAATCCCGGTGTACAACCGTTGACAAGCGTCGCTCGGACCCCCAAGGTTAGGCAAGAGCCGCCCTAAAGCAGACGCTACACAGACGAGCTTCGGTGCGAGTTGTACGAAATGCTCGTCGAAGCGCCACCTTCCGTCCAATATTAGGCCTAAATATCTCATTTGAGACCGAATGGGTACGAGGACCGAGCGGACCTCAACCGATGCACCGCGGGGCGGGCCGCGACGGGCCCATGAAATAGAAGGACCTCCGTTTTGCTCAGTGCCACCTGTAATCCTAAGGCCTCAATTCGCCCGACTACTTGGGAAACTCCATTGGTCGCAAGGCGTGACGCCTCTTCAAATCGTCTCCCAGAGGCTGTGACAAGCGTGTCATCTGCGTAACAGATTATACCCAGCCCCCTGGGGAAGCTGCCACGCAAGACCCGGTCCCGATATTCCACAGGATTAGGCCAAGGACTGAACCCTGTGGAACACCGCACGACATGAGCCGACGTTTCAAAACACCATATCGGTCCTCATACAGCACATTACGACCCTTCAAATAGTCTGTCACTAGACGCCTCAGATACAGCGGTACCCCGTGATGCCGGAGTGCTTCTCCAATGCAGCTGAATGGTAGGCTATTAAATGCATTGGCGATTTCCAAAGACACCGCCATTAGCTACAGTCACGGCCCTCAGACGCATCAAAGCATCGATGGTCGAACGTCCAGCTTTAAAACCGAACTGAGCGTCCGACAAATCAGACCCAACCTCGCTGAGGTGCTGAATAAGACGGGCAGCCAGAATCCTTTCCAGCAATTTACCCACCTCACTCAGCAGCACAATAGGCCTGTAGGCCGAGATCGAGTCGGCAGGCTGTCCCGGCTTCGACAAGAGCACAAGCTTCCCGATTTTCCAGCACTAAGGGAACATCCCGCAAGATAGAATTGCGACATACAGTTCCCTGAAGTGGTCCTTCATATGTTCGAGGGTTAAAGCCAGTACTTTGGCTGGTATGCCATCGGGCCCGGGGGCGGTGTTTTTCGAACGAATTTTCAAAATAGCCGCCCCCATCTCTGCCTCAGTGACTGGTGGAATTTCCTCCGCGGGTTGACCCCCACCTTCATCAGAAGACGCCATTAACGGAGGCGTGTATGCTCCCCGTTCCGGAAAAAGACCCTCTACCACTTCTGCGAGAAAGTTGGGCTGGAGAGTCTCGGTAAGAGGGGGCCCTGCGTGCGTATCCTGTTCTGAACTGCACGATACGGGCGACCCCAGGGATCGCGATCGAGACTCTCCAGCATCTCTATTCGCTTTACCTCTTTCGCACGCTGGATGGCTATCTTAAAAGCTTTCCGTTTTTCTCGGTACTCTTCTCGAAGTTGGTCCTCCCCTACGTCGTTAGGGTGACGTCGCCGACTACGGGTGTATAACCTCCGGGCACTAACACAGGCCGCACGGATTATCTCCAACTCTTGGGACCACCAGTAGACCCCCTTCCTCGGAGGTCTACCACGTATCCGCGGCATGGCCGCATCACAGACGTGTGTTAGTGCATTGCAGAGGCGGCCAGCCCACAGATTTACGTCATCTATCGGAGGTAACGGAAACAGCCATGATTCGATGATTGCTGCCTCCTCCAGGAGGTCCCTATCCAATTTTCCCAGACACCACCGTGGAAATCGTGGATACTGGGGCCGTTGACCCCTGTGACCTCTTCTGTGGTACTGGGTCCGGGAGAGCTCAAATCGAATATACAAATGGTCCGAGAGCGTCTCAACCTCTTCCAGGACGCACCAGTTACTTACTCGTCGTACGAGAGCTGGTTTATCGACTCCCCCTGCTCACATACAAACGTGCCGGTTGAGCCTCTGTTTAAAAGACATAGGCCCACCGCTGCTGCCCACTCTTCAATCGCCTTACCTCGACCCCCATGTCATGGAATGGGCGTTGAAGTCCCCCAGTACTACCACATGTCCAGATGCCAGGCGCCGTATTGAGGCCTCGATATTTTGTAGGGTAGCCTCGAATTCCGCTAGACTCCATCTGGGGGGAGAGTAAACACCGTAGATGGTAATTCCTCCCCAGTCAGCAGCAACATATCCCGAGCTCTTATCCTTCGGTGACAAGGATGGGGAATGAGGTGCCGCAGAGCCTATGATAGCCACGAATCCGTCCCTGTCACCCACCCAATTGGGTCAGGGTGGAACACAGTAAGGGTCTGAGGCTACAGCTATAGACACCGACCACCCTACCATAAGCTGAATGATAAGGTCCTGCGCCACGAGGGAGTTGCGCAGGTTCGCCTGGACAAAGAGACTGGAGACGCGGTCCATTAAGGGATCATTTCTACAGCACCAACAAACGACGGCGTGGGCGGTCGTTGGACCACATCAGAGGCAGCCTGAGTGGATTGGCTACCCCTGGAAGTAGACTTTTTTGCCTGAGGAGGTTTACAACCCCCCTGCCCCATCATATGATTTGCGGGCTGATTACCCATTGGGCAATGGGGGACAGCGGAACAGTCCCTCATTACTCGTCCTGGTTGACCACAGCGGAAGCAAAGTCCACTACAGTCAAAGCAACTCTCACACTTTGTGCGGGTATGTCCCGCAGCTGAATACTTAAAACATCTCATCGGCCTCGCTGCCAGAACTGTGATCTTAGCATATACAAGGCCGATGAGTAGCTTGCCTGCATCAGCCAATTTCTTAGCCGAAGCTACAGGGCAGCTGACCCACACCGATCCGAGTCCACTTCGACCGGAGCGAATGGCGCCATCCTTAATAGTGTCTGGGGTGCACCCAGTTTAAAACTGAATGGCCATCCGGACATCTTCGACCGTCGTAGAATCTTCAAGATTCGAAATGCGTAACTCAGTGCATTTCGTGGGCCTGGCGATTCTTAAACTATCTGTTGCTCCAAATATACCTCGTAGCTTCTCTGCAAAGGTATCAGCCATCTTTGCCCCTTCTGTACCTGGAAACTCGAGTACTCGAGCCCCCGTTTGGGAAACACGAATTCGAGCACCAGCGGCACTTAATTCGGCCTCGCTGATGGCCTGACGCGCCCGTTTAAAAACGGCAGCGTAATTGACGCCATTCTCCACCGCTTCCGGTGAAACCGAAATTACCACAGCAGCCGTTTTCGGCGGTCGGAGATTCCTGGATTTTGCTACCGTCGTTCCTGTTGCGGTAATTAAAGGTGTGTCTGCCTGAGGAGCAGCTCTATTCTTACCTCCTCTCTTTTTATATATGTATGTCCCGCAGCTGAATACTTAAAACATCTCATCGGCCTCGCTGCCAGAACTGTGATCTTAGCATATACAAGGCCGATGAGTAGCTTGCCTGCATCAGCCAATTTCTTAGCCGAAGCTACAGGGCAGCTGACCCACACCGATCCGAGTCCACTTCGACCGGAGCGAATGGCGCCATCCTTAATAGTGTCTGGGGTGCACCCAGTTTAAAACTGAATGGCCATCCGGACATCTTCGACCGTCGTAGAATCTTCAAGATTCGAAATGCGTAACTCAGTGCATTTCGTGGGCCTGGCGATTCTTAAACTATCTGTTGCTCCAAATATACCTCGTAGCTTCTCTGCAAAGGTATCAGCCATCTTTGCCCCTTCTGTACCTGGAAACTCGAGTACTCGAGCCCCCGTTTGGGAAACACGAATTCGAGCACCAGCGGCACTTAATTCGGCCTCGATGATGGCCTGACGCGCCCGTTTAAAAACGGCAGCGTAATTGACGCCATTCTCCACCGCTTCCGGTGAAACCGAAATTACCACAGCAGCCGTTTTCGGCGGTCGGAGATTCCTGGATTTTGCTACCGTCGTTCCTGTTGCGGTAATTAAAGGTGTGTCTGCCTGAGGAGCAGCTCTATTCTTACCTCCTCTCTTTTTCTTCGTTTTTTGTGACCCCTGTACTGTCTGCCAACCTTCGTTGTCAGGAGCAAGGACTGAAGGGCCAGAGGTTGGTTCAGGTGGTACACTAAATGCAGGACTGGTTACCGGTCGTGTCCTCTTCGGAAGAGGCGGAAAATCCTCGACAGAAACAGGACCAGCAAGTCCCTTGGATTTACCTGCCTTAGCAAGAGAAGCTGCTGCTGCCGCATACGACGCTTTTTCGACAGGAAGTGGTAGCGGAACCGGTTTCGTTTTTGGTCTTGCTAGTGGTGGCCGGATGTTGGGCGCGGGCGGTAGCCTTGATTTAAGGACCGTGAGGCGTCCGTCAATTAGATTTCCAACTGCGTCCATAATTTGCCGCAGTTGGTTATCAAACAATGCTGCAGTCGTTGTGGAGGGCTGCAGCAGCACTGGGGTTAAGGGTTCGGCTGATGCCGTTGGTGGCCCATTAGTCAGACGAAACTGAGCAAAATCTGCATGTATTTCGTCAAGGCGGCGGTCGAGGCGCGCCACTTCTTCAAGTGTACCTTTTACAGCCTGTATAAGTACTACCGCGGAGTCCTTAAGGGCTTTGACAAATACTCCTTTGAGATTCTGGGACTTAGTGGCAACACGCATTATGATTGCGAATACCGTTTCAGCGGCGTCTAATGTTTCCGCTGGTGTTCTGGGAACGTGGTCCTCAGTCGTGGATGGCAAAACTTTTTCAAGAAGGGCTTCCACCTCTTCCTCCGCCACGCGTTCGCCCTCAGCACGTGTACGGGTAGCGGCCTTTGTTCTGGAAAATGCTGAGCCGGCTGGCGCTGGAGTTAATAACCGGGGTCTGGCACGAGGAGCAGAACGCCCCCTTCGAGCAGCAGCAATTTTGGGAGCTGGCATATCAAGTGATATATCACCCTCACCTTCTCTTGACAGGCTGCGTTTCCGGCTTTCTCGTCCCTCCTGTACATCCATCTTGTTAGCGTCAGCGTACGGTGATGATTTGAAGTTTAGATTGAGAAGTTTGCCTACTATTGCTCCCAGGGATCGCTGTGACCTCTGGGAGCTCTGGTGTATTAGGGATCTGAGTGGAAACACTCCTATTTTCCTTCTTGCTTCCTTTCTTTCTTTCTCCTTGCTCCTTCGTTTTCTCTTCTATCAATGTTGTTTTTATATTACGTTTTTTCGTTTCCATTAAAGATCCCATGAGTGGGGGAGAATAAAACATCGACTCGAGCAGAGATCCCCCAATACCCGAGCAAGTGTAAATTTGTTCCCAACCGAGGGGTCCGCAGGTACCCCGGCTGGAGGTGCGCTTGGAGCTGAACTACCAATCAGCTATGCATCTTGTCGCCACGCACCAGAGCTTACGATTCTGGGTAATTTTTTAAAGAGGTATTCTTCGTCGCAATCCGGGCGGCTAAGCCAAGACTCTCATCCACAGTCAGAGTCGCGAGACATGTCCACGACATTCCTTCCAGGATTACGATATGGTGACGAGGGCAGGATATAAGAACCTCATGTTGCCTTCTCGGCGGCAGTGCTAGTGCACACCGAGGCCGTCAAAAGCCGTCAAGAAATGAACCAAGAGTTCTCCGCAAAGCAACTCAATTGGAGGTAGTGCTCAATTATCGACCTAGGCCAACACAAAATCGTCGCTCTCATCACTCCTCTAATAGACCTAGGAGTAATGAGATCGACGTCAACCGTGGACCTTGCAGATCCACCACCCCACGACCCCCTCGTGCAATGGGGTCAGCTAGCCCTGAAAAGGGCTGCCGGGTATTCGCCGGCGGCCATTGGAGACCCCAAGGACACCAATGACCGTCGCCCAGGGTGCACCAGCCCCCTATTTCGCGTTGCCCCGGAGTAAGTCTCTTAAAGGACAAGAAACAGGAAAGCCAACGTGGAGGTTGCCCGACCCGCACCCCCGGGAATCAAACCTAGCACAACACTACCCTCCACCGTGCCTGTAAGAGATTGCTATTTAGCGATAAGACAAAATTTTATACATTTATGAACCTGTAATCTCTAAATATGAGTGTTATCATTTAAAAATATAATTACCTTATTTTAAGCCATTTGGGGTCGAGACAGTGTTCGTTGTCTATATAGTAACAATAACATACTACTTAATAAAACACTGTGAACGTTATACTGTAACGAAAAACAATTGTAAAATAGAAAATAAAGATTATTATTATTATTTCTCTTTATTTCACATTTTACATATAATTTTTTTTTTAAACATACATATATAAAAAGTTCATTTAAAAATATAAAACATAGTATCCCACCGGTATCGGGTGCAGGGACCAAGCCACCGGTGGTTAGGGCTTCAGAGAAAGGAACCTCCTCACAATACGTGCAGTATTAAGCCCTTCTGCATCAAGCCCTTGACCCAGCTGCCTAACGCAAGCCTCTTAAGGTGTTGATCGAGGCTTTTGGCTATTAGTCCGTGCACAGAGATTACTATAGGAACAATATGCCAAATCCAAATACTTAGCTTGTTTGTCTACTTCTGCCTTCACGAGATTGTCGTCATGTGGAATAGTGATATCAATTATTATTGCAAGGCGCTCTGAAAGATCTATTATCACTATATCAGGCCTATTAGCAACAATAGTTCTGTCAGTGATAATATAGATCGATCCCAGTACAACGTGATATGGTCACTTTAGAGAACTGGGTCGGGCACATATCTATAATAAGGTACCTCTGATTCAACAAGGTTATATTTCAGAGCAAGTTTTTGATGGATAATCCTAGCTACTTGGTTGTGTCTATGCAAATATTCACTATCAACGAAACTAGAACCCTTAACATTTTCACCGACGGCAGCAAGATTGCGGGCAGGGTCGGGGCCGCACTTTCTTTGTGGAAAGATGGGGTCGAGACAACTGCTCGCAAACTTAGTCTGCCGTCCTATTGCACTGTATACCAGGCGGAACTGCTGGCCATATGTGAGGCAACGAGGATGATTGGTAAGCACAGTGCAACAACTTTTGGGATGTACAGCGACTCAACCGCGGCACTCCAGACGGTCACGAATCCCAGTTGCCTCCATCCTCTCGCTGTTGAAGCCCGAAAAAATATTAAGAATAGTATTCTGGCAGGCAAATTTATAAATTTGTTCTGGATTAAGGCACACGTGGGGATGGAGGGGAATGAGAGGGCGGACGAGCTGGCAAAAGAGGCAGCTTTGCGGTCGAGGAGGTCGCCAGATTACGACTTGTGTCCGGTCTCATTCGTCAAGCGCAGCATTCGTGCTGATACGCTCGGCGAGTGGGGCCGCCGGTACGAGTCTGGCGACACCGCCTCGATCACGAAGCTCTTCTTCCCGAGTGGATGCGTATAGGACTGTTAGGAAATTCACTCCAGACAAATTCACCACGCAGGTCTTGACGGGGCACGGTGGGTTCTCCGAGTACCTGACCCGCTTCAAGTGCAAGGAGAATCCATCGTGTGTCTGTGATCCCCAAACTGAGGAGACCATCCCTCACTTGCTAGTGGAATTACATTAGCATATAAGAAATGAAATAAAATAAAGAAAGTAGTAGCAAGAATAGCAGGCGTCCCACCTGTATTTAAAGAGTAAAAGGCTGAATGTAAGAAAGATCAGGTATGCAGAATGAATGTAGGAAACTAGCGAGAACTGGAATGAAAGGATTAGTCTAGGAAAGACTCCGAAAAATGAACATCGGGGGTATAGTCAGGACAAAAAAAAAAATAAAAAAAAAAAACTATTCGAATCCATCCTCAAATCCCATCAATATTTTCTCTGAACGGATAATAGTGCCCGCCCAAAACAATATAATTAACCAAGCACTCCAAAACGCATTAGAAAACATGGGAAGTCAAAATATTGAATAATTTAATTGTACTCTTGTGTGTTTCGTTAAGATTTTGTACTTTTTATTTTTTACCTACTACCTACTATAATCTGCAAATAATAAAAACATTTAAATTATTAAACATGTTTAGTTACTTTTCCTTAACTTCATCCTTTAAAACTTTATTGATAGCTCGGCAAACTTCAGGTATGATTTTTCATATAGCTTGAATGGATACTTTAAACAAATACTCGTAGTGTAGACTTTTGTAACTGTCAACAGATGCTAAACATCTTAATGTTATTACAAGACGATATTTCGCTGGTATAGCTTCTCTGAAGTCAGTATTATTCTTTGAAATCATAGGAGAAATTCTGCTTAGCAATAATTCAAAATCATTGTAGGTCACACGGCAGAAGTCATCAAACTGTCCTGATGGTTTATAAAGGTGTTCATTAAATTTTTCTTCAATAAATTGTCTGCAACAAAAAAATAAATCGTATTATTAGCATAAAGTAGCCGATAATAGTACCACCACCCTATTTATTCCCTTTTCTATGCACGATAAATGTGCATTGAAATATTGAAACTGAACATGAACTTATTATTCACTTATTTTATAGAAAAATTATATTATAGAAACGCGATAAATACATGAAAAAATACCTACCTTGTTCGGTTTCTATGGATTTTTATCATCCACCATCTTCTTTGTCGAATTTTCCGTTTACTTTTCGGCTTTTCACTTTGCTTCTTTTATAATAAAAATAGGTTAATCCAAACGTTATAGCGGACAAAAGCTCGACATCCGTCATGCTTGCTTCTTCCAACACAAATACACTAGCAAGGCAAACTGGCAAGCATGTGGATGAAGACCAAAGTTTGCCAAAATGTTTGTAGAGGTTTGAAGTTTGCGGCAAGCGGCAAGCGTGTGGAAGCCGCATTATGTTTTTAAGTTCATTAAAGAACGAAACTATTCACTATCAAATAACTATCCACGAAAATAAACTTCAAATTTCATGCACTGTAAAGAGCATGAAATTTCTATTTTACAAGGTTTTATTTGAGAATACAACGAAAAATATACTATGTTTGCGACTTTTTTCTATCGACCAAAGTTTGTTCTATCGTTTTTTGAACCACGTTTTAATTTTCATTATAGTTACTGGTATATCATATCAATGGTATTTTCTTCGGCAATAATATTGTACCTAATTTTTTCCTATAAAATTGTTTAGAAAACCGTGCAATTTGGGATAAACTGCCGCATTATTTCAAGAAAAATCTATCGTTACTAAGTTTCTTATTTAATTCGATACAGTTATACATTTGCATAATTTATTTGCATAACATTAATATTCATTTTCTAAACTAAGTTTGAAATATTGCTAATTAGATGCAAAATTTAAATAACCAAGCAACATTATGCTCTTAGATCATCTTAGTTCATTAAAAATTTTTCAGTTTTAGAAAAAGTGACTAAATTATTCACACCGCGTTTTGTCGAAATTGGAGCGCAGATTTAAACGAACTAACGTGGCTCCAAGCTTCTTTAGTGATTAACTGGAATGGATTCGGCGTTCGAAAAAATTCTGATATAAGTTTACCAGCGTTTACCAATGAAGTCAGCAAGATTAAAATTCCAACACTGGTTAATTCTGAAGTCTCAGACAAGATTTAATCCATAAATGCTTGGAAAATGATTTGATATTGATGCCCACCAACCCATACAGTTGGTTGTAAAACGGCTTATCTCACTGTCTCAGAGAACAATGGGATAAGCCGATTTACAACCAGGGGACCGAGGCTACTATTGACAAGCCGTAGAATAGAATCAGAATCGCTGTTTTTAGGTGTTAAAATTTTAGTAGACCATCAAAAATGTTACTGACTATCGGCCACTGCGGTACGTGTTAGTAAAATTCTATCGGCCGACCGATAGAAGTCTATTAGAGTACGATTGTCATAGGAGACTACGAAAAACTGACAAAATTATACCGATGGCTTTCTATTGAGCGACGATTTCGATACGATTGAAATAGTAGACTCGGCCCCCTGTATTAACCACATGTTCTAATGTTGCACATCGCATTTCCTTTTCATGTCTGGTTCAACTTTTCTGTCTCTGAGAATTGCCTATAATCGTTTGAGTGTTCCCTACGTATCTTCACATATACATCATTGTCAATGTGGAGTAACATTAACGTGCAGCAGGAAAGCTTATCATCATCACTACTCACTACTTATTTTAAAACAAAGTCGCTTTTCGCTGTCTGTCCCTATGTATGCTTAAATCTTTAAAACCACGCAACGAATTACGATACGGGTTTTTTTAATAGTTAGAGCGATTTATAAGAAAGTTTTTTATGTATAATTTGTTAAGTTTTTGTATACACTGACTAAATTATAACGATATTTGTTGGGGATGTCGGAAAAAATAAGCTGTCTGGAACCTTTCAACGAAAACCCTTTTGAGATAATACAAAATAATAATATAAAAAAAAAAATAAAAAAAAAAAATGTATAGTGCAATTGGGTATATAATGTAGGTCTACAAAAAAGTTCGGGACGGTATGTGTCTATCTTTTAAGAATAACATACTGTATCAATGTTAATACTTTAAAAACCATCAATTATAAAGCGGTAATTTGAGGGTCATTTACACAAATATGCCATTAATCCTTATCATTTTTACTACAATAGTTGGCTTCAGCATTTCATGAAAATTATTTTGTACCTGTAGTCCTTGCAAATTAAATGAACATCTTACAAGTTATAGCAAATTCAAAATAATGCGCAAAGAAACAAATTTCGTGTAACCATAATTCCACCGGGCCGTGCGCGCGTAGGTATTGGAGAGCGGAGAAGTAATCAACGATGTTAGAAAATGTTCTTACATTATTGTGAAATTAATAAACGACGGGATTAAATAGGTGCCACGGGGTTCGAAGTATGTCACGGGCAAAGCCGGGCGGGACAGCTAGTAAAATAATAAAAAAAGAAAATTGATTGAAATAATGACGATTCATATTTCAATCCATTTACCTAAAACCTTCTGGTGGAACTCGCAGATAGTCTTGACCGACGAATTAATTTTATAATATGTAAGGGTATGATCTCAGTGGTAGGGTTATCATGTCAAGGACGTGCATATCTAAACTGGCAATTAAGGATCATTTGGTAGAATTGACCGACGTGTTCGCCAGGCGTAATGTGTCAGAGGCATTCGTGTGACGACTATAAACTATAAACATTGGTATTTTATGAATATTCTAGGGACTAAGGAGTTGCTAAGACTTGCTCTTACTTCTTACAAGAGACGTTGCGAGCAGGGGACCAATTCTGATATTTCAATCGTGTCGAAATCGTCGCTCAACCGAAAACCACCGGTACAATTTTGACAGTTTTTCGTAGTCTACTATTACAATCGGTTGGCCGATAGAATTCTACTAACAAGTACCGCGCCAGTGGCCGCTTGTCAGTTGTATTTTTGATAGTCTACTAACATTTTGATAGCTAAAAACAGCGATTCTGGTTCTATTCTACGGCTTGTCAAGAGTAGACTCCGCACCCTGAATGGATTTCGAACGGTAACTCTGACATTGGAAATGTCTTTTCATTCACTCCAGTGTAGGTTCCGATTTCAGGCAAAAATGCGATCCCCTTATATCTCGAAGAGTTTGAAGATATGATAATCCAAAAAAGCTTAACACGCAGAGGCCCTTTGAGAATTTTAATGTAACAGGGAATGGGACCCCCACTGCAGACAATCCACGTCCGCCTTATGTAGAAGAACGGTAATGGACCATCTCCAATGGGAGTTAAACTATTGTACAATATGCTAACTACTATTGGGCTATTGAGTTGGAGGTTAAATGTACTGGGTGACTTGAACTATGGATGAAAACTGCGTCTGCCATTTTAATATAATATCATCAAAATATTGGCAGACGGTGACTTGCCAACTCACTAGATGGGCCCCCTATACAATCGCCATAGGCAAGATAAGCCTGTAAGGCGACAGGAGGCAACACCTGTGTGAGCGGCTTGGGGTGTCGAGCGGTGCGGCGCCGGTTTCACCTTCGCGGGACAGGCCCGGAGCGGGCTTCCCCGTAGTTATGCCCTTGAAAATGACACTTCCACCCCCGAGCATATCGCTCTGGCTCCCTCCCTCTGACCGGCCAATTAAGGTAAGCCAGAGTTGAGATTTGCTGCACTCCCGGGACACTCTCACTGCTCTCCCGTTAGGTCATTAATTCCTAACCGGTGCGGAAGGGCAACAAAACTCTGAGGAATCGGGACCGATGTGTAGCCACGCACATTCAGCTCGCCACAAGCTGCCCTGCGGATGTGAGCTTTTCTATAACTTATTTTTGCATATTTTCTATAGTTATTGAAATTTTTATTTTTTTGAATTCGAATGATGCAGTTGCCAGTCTTCAAAGCAGATGGTTAATGAGGTTGCTCTATGGTTTCAGATTATTTCTTGATCATGGTCTCCACAACATAAAATGCACCTAGGTAAATACTATAAAGCAAAATGCGTGCTAAAAATCTAATCACCCCTATTTGACAGTCTTAGGGATGACAAACAACAGATGTACTACTTGTTCAGATTAAATTAAACAACGCTCATACCGTGCTTCATGACCCCTACACGTTTTTGATCTAGCTAAAACCCGCCCTTTGCCCTTAGACCATCTAAGATGGTCTAAGCCTTTGCCAGATGTTCGGTTATTGGTAAGTCGATTGAATATTTTATATACTACCCGGGACTTCACGCGAAACAATTTTGTACTTACATTCACCGACGTTTCGAGCGCGTTGCAGCGCCCGTGGTCGCGGCTGGACTGATGGTGAGGGCCGAGAGTATGCATGGAGTTACTTTTGTTTATAGCCCTAATATAAATTATATTATAATAATATAATTTATATTATAATAATAATGGAGGGTATAATAGTAAATTATACCCTCCATTATTATTATAATGCAGGATAAGGCCGGCGACACACTACACTCACTACGTCAGTTTTGTTTGGCACAGGTTTTCTACGGTCAAGATTTTTCGTCACTGAATTCCACATCCCAGATAGCTTGAATCCATCTTCCCTATTGAAATTATTGTATCTTCTAATTTCAATAGCTTCACGCACAACACGAGGATAATAGTGGCGATCAGTGGAGAGGACTTTGGGTTGATGGAGTTCGATCCAGGGATTACTACCCGACTCGAGGTGTTCCGCTATCGCCGATTTGTTGAACTGACGGTTTTTCACAGCTGCAATGTGTTCTTTGACCCTTTCTGCGATGGTTCGTTTTGTTTGGCCTATATATGAACGACCGCATCTGCAATCCACTTTGTAGACATCTGGTGTTTGCAGAGGGATGACGTCCTTTGGTGTTCGCACATACTTCGCTACTTTGGCTAACGGTTTGTATATTGTACGAATGGAGAACTGCCGTAAACACGATCCAATCTTGTCCGTTATACCTTTCACATACGGCATATAAGCCGGTTGACGGTCAACACCCGGTTTCATCTTCCTCGGTGCACGTCGTGTCTTCCTGCTACTCGCATCATACCCATTCATCCTAAGTATCTCCTGAACATGCTCCAACTGCTGCTGTAGATGCTCAGGGTCGCAGAGGTCATTGGCTCTCTTGATGAGCGTGGCGCTTACTGATTTTAGGTGAAGTGGGTGATGATGCGATGAGGCGTGCAAGTATCTGTTAGTGTGAGTGGGTTTCCGGTACACAGTATGGGCCAAGGAACCATCAGTTCTCACCATTAACTTAATGTCGAGAAAAGATAATGATCTGTTGTTCTCAATCTCATACGTAAACTGTGTTTTCACATGTAATGAGTTGAGATACTCAGTAAAACAAATCACCTGCTCTCTGTTGCCTTTAAATATGCAGAAAATGTCATCTACATACCTTTTCCACATCCTGATCTGGGTTTGGGCATCCTGGAATACCATGTCTTCTATATGCTCCATCCAAATATTCGCAACCACTGGTGCCAATGGACTTCCCATAGCAACGCCGTCTATCTGGAGGTAGTGTTGGTTGTGGTAAAGGAAGTAGTTTCCTTCTATGCAACTTCGCAATAGTGTTGTGTAACTGTTCGGCAGATCATTCTCCCTCACTTTAGTCTCAATAATCAGTAGACACTCTTCTAATGGAACATTAGTAAATAAAGATTCCACATCAAAACTTACCAAAATCTCATTCGGTTCCAATTTAATGTCTCTAACTATGTCCACAAAATGGCGAGAATCTTTGACAAAAGACGGTGTTTTTCCCACCAATAGCAGTATATAAAATATGAGTATAAACCGCGAAAGTTTAAAAATAACAACAAGTCGATTGAAGATTGTTCGATTGGAGTTTGTTGCGTATTATATTAATATCTTTCGACATCAATCGCTGTTTTAACTGAACGGTTCTTCGAATATTTATTTAGGTACGGCTTTTGCGAACGAATAATCATGAAAAATAACTGCTTATTAGTCATGATTATTTTATATATAAATGTTTGAGAAGTCAATTTAAATCATACAGGAAGTACATTAAAGTTTGGTTCAGTAGAATAGAATATAGTTTACAAAGTATACCTCATTCGCAAAGGCACAGTTAATCTATCTCATAATTAAAACTCATTCCATCGATTAATTATTAAAATTATGTCTTTCTGTTTCACGGGTGTCTTTTTTCTTTCTTTCGATGATACCCGGTCTTTTGGTAGGCTTACATGGGGACATACTGGTCCAACACACAGAGGCCCTTTGAGAATTTTAATCTAATAGGAAATGGAACCCTCACTGCAGACAGTCCACGCCCGCTTTATTCTATTTATGTATCAGTGCTTAGCGATGCGCGGTCGGAAACGGTCGCGCCTCACTAATGCAGTCTCGTAATTAATTAGTAAACAATTAATTCGCGACACGCGCGACACACGCGTCGCTGCCCCACGCCCGCCGCGATGGCTACCAATAAGGCGATCATCGTGAACGAGCTGCTGGCATTCATCCAGAATGCAATTGATACCATGGATGAGATCAGTATCATGCAGATCTGCAAATCCAACTTTAAGGAGGAGGAGATCTGCAGTGGGAAGTCGTTGCTGTACCAATCGGTCGGTAAGACTGCCCAGATGCCGTCCCGCAGGAGGGATGGAGGGGAGAGAAGTGTGCAGGACATCATCACCCTGCTGAAAGAAACCGATCCTGATGACGTGCCCGACTTCGTCGCAAAGGAGCTGCACAAGCTCCCACCTGTGGGATTCGACCACGTCGACGTCACCAGACTACTCAAGGACATCACGTTCCTGAAGTCCAGCCTTGCCAGTGTATTGGCAAAATTGGAGGCCTCAGATAAAATTATCAGTGGCCTACAGACGGAATTATTGTTGCTACGTAGCAGTAATTCAGTAAGTAGGTCGCTTAACGTGGCCTCTAATAATGTCAACGTACGGCGAGGCGCGCAAAATGCGTCACTGTGCAGTTTAGAGTCAGCAGAATGTGACCGTGGCGTGTGCCCTGAACACGAGCCCGCGCCCCGCCGCCCCCGCCGCTGCCTCTTCCCCCGTGAAGGTGCCGACTACTGTCACGTTGCCAGCTTCTCAGCCACGTGACTACGCAGCTGCAACGGCCAACACCCCTACAGCCGTTGAAACAAAGGGGAGGAAGCAGAGCAGCGTCACTCAACGCAGCAATACACCCGTTAAGGTTTCACGGAAGGAGCCTTGTGATGCAGAGGGATTCACGATGGTGGTGAAGAAGAAAAGGAAGCCCTCTTGCAAGAAACAGTGTGGTACTGCGTCAAGATCCATCCAGCAGCACTTCCGCGCAGAGGTTCCAAGTACCATGGTCTACGTATCCCGCGTTCACCACAACGTGAAGGTCGTAGACGTCGTCAACTACCTCGATAAGAAAACAGGGTTAGATTTGAGGGTGGAGAAGTTGAAGTCATGTTTTATATACTACTCGGGACTTCACGCGAAACAAAATTCTACTTACATTCACCGACGTTTCGAACGCGTTGCAGCGTCCGTGGTCGCGGCTGGACTGGCGTTGAGGGCCGAGAATATGTATGGAGTTACTTTTGTGTGTAACTACCCTCCATTATTTTTATAATGAAGGATAAGGCCGGCGACACACCACACTCACTACGTCAGTTTTGTTTTGCACTAGTTTTTTACGTTCAAGTTTCTTAATTACTGAATTCCACATCCCAGATAGCTTAAATCCATCTTTCCTATTGAAGTAATGGTGTTTTCTAATTTCAATAGCTTCACGCACCATACGTGGATAGTAGTGGCGATCAGTGGAGAGGACTTTGGGTTCATGAAGTTCGATCCAGTGATTAGTACCCGACTCGAGGTGTTGCGCTATTGCTGATTTGTTAAACTGACGGTGTTTTACAGCTGCGATGTGTTCTTTGACCCTTTCCGCGATGGTCCGCTTTGTTTGGCCTATGTAGGAACGACCGCAGCTGCAATCCACTTTGTAGACACCTGGTGTTTGCAGAGGAATGACGTCCTTTGATGTTCGCACATACTTTGCTACTTTGGCGAACGGTTTAAAGATCGTCCGAAGACCGTAGACCGTCAATTGGCTTACTTGCCGTATGTGAAAGGCATAACAGATAAGATCGGATCTTGTTTACGCCACTTCTCCATTCGGACGATATGTGTTGCCTGATAATAAAGAATTATTGTTATTATTATGCAGAAGAACGGTAATGGACCAGCTCCAATGGGAGTTACACTATTGTAAAATATGCTAACTATGAAATGGGCTATTGGGTTGGGGGTTAGATAAACTAGGTGATTAGAACTATGGATGAAGAGGGCATCTGCCATTTTAATATATTATAATCAAAATACTGGCAGACGGTGACTTACCAACTCACTAGATGGGTCCCCAATACAATCGCCATAGGCATGATAAGCCTGTAAGGCGACAGAGGGCAACACCGGTGTGAGCGGCTAGGGGTGTCGAGCGGTGCGGCGCCGGTTTAGCCATCGCGGGTCAGACTCGGAGCCGGTTTCCCCGAAGTTATGGCCTTGAAAATGACACTTCCACCCCCGAGCATATAGCTCTGACTCCCTCCCTCTGACCGGTCAATTAAGTCAAGTCAGAGTTGAGATTTGTTGCACTCCCGGGCGTAGCACATTGCTCTCATTTCATCATTAAACGGCCGCCATTTGTGGTCATCTTTCGAGAATCTATAAGGAAGATTCATATTTAACAGATCGCATCCGATGCCATAACATAGACTTAAATTATAAATAATAAAATATTTGTGAATTTCGCACAATCCATTCTTAGGGGATAGGGCACGAGATCACGAATGGCCACCACTGGAGTAAGAAATATGTATATTGTATAATATAAACATAGATATTGTAATTATACCTAGTTAGTCAGTGAAAAGTCAGTAATAATTCAGTACCGATACATTAAGTCCTTAATATATTCAGTAAAAGTCAGTTACTAATAAGTCTTCACTATGTCAGTAAGAGAAGCAGTTGGAATTATACGAGTGGGCTCCACACCAAGGTCTTTTTCTCATATAACTCCGCTATATCGTTTATTGACATGAAGTCATTTACATGCGTGTCGCGTCACTTGGATATTTTATTTATTCTGAATTTGTAATGTATGGCAACGAAATGCGTACAAAGTTGTGCAAATTCATTATTTTAGCCGAATTACGTTTGCCGGGTCAGCTAGTAGGCACTGTATATTTATTCAAGAATAATAAATTATGAATATTTATTTAAATATTTTTTTTAAAATAAAGTACCTACATTAATTTCTATTGAAACAGGAATCATAGTTATTGAAGCGCTCGTGGCCCCGCGGTCTTAGTGTTCTGTAAACGATCACTGTTACGCAACTTTCACTATGGCTGGTCCTCGGATGGGTGATCACTTTGTGGCATTTACATTTGCGAGCGTTTCCGTGCTTCGGAAGGCTCGTTAAGCCGTTGGTCCCGTTTGCCAGTAACATGGCAGTCGTTAAGCCTGGTTGAAGGCCTTATGGGCGGCTTAAAAAATTTCAACAGCAGGTAGCCGCAAGCTGCGTCTGTCCATTTCAACACGGCAATGGGCTCAACACCTATTACGTGGGACAAAAATGCATACGGTAGAATGTGGGCGTATAGTATACCTATGCCTACCCCTTCGGGGATAAAGGTGTGACTGATAAGTAAGTAATAATAACAATTTCACTAAATAAACGATGTGCTCATGAACACAATATTATGGTATTGTGAACTGCATACAGAACTATTTTGTTGAATGTATCCGTCAAAGATGGAAACGCACTTGACCAACAAGTGCTAATTTATGTCAGTAATTTCTTTCTCAAATATTCCCTACCAGCTTAACGTTGTATAGGGGCCGTATTCCAGAACGTTTATCAATACTCAAGAAACACTAAGAGAAGTATTTTTAAGGCAAAAACTAGCGTCAAGCATCGATTAAGTATTGAGTAACGTTCTGGAATATGGACCTAAGTTTGTGAAAGGTTCACGATAAAAATACTTAAAAAGAAATTTAAATGTACTACTACTACTGTCACAGACTACGGTTTTATTACTATGGTAAAATGTTCTTTTTCAAGTAAAATGTTTTTGAAGTAAAAGTGAGGTCCAAATTTGTAATTAGGAAGCCCTAAATTGCACGTGACTCGACAGGAACTAGGATGGTTTTTAGGGTTCCGGAGTCAAATGGCAAAAAACGGAACCCTTATAAATTCGTCATATCTGTGTGTCTGTCCGTCCGTATGTCACAGCCACTTTTCTCCTAAACTACAAGAACCATACTGTTGAAACTTGTTAAGTAGTGTATTCTGAAAACCGCATTAAGATTTCCACACAAAAATAGAAAAAAAAATTGGGGTAACCCATACTTAGAACTGAAACTCAATTTTTTTTTCGTCAAACCCATGCGTGGGATATTAATATTATTTTTTTTCAAAAATTAACAGTTTGCGCGAGAGACACTTCCAAAGTGGTAAAATGTGTGGCCCCCCCCCTGTAACTTCTAAAATAAGATAATAATAAAACTAATATATTATCTAGATTACCAGCAATCTTACACCGAAAATTGGTTTGAACGAGATCTAGTAAGTAGTTTTTTTTAATACTTTATAAATCGTAAACCGCAATTTACCTATCATTGCCTTACTTGCTGCTACGGAACCCTTCATGGGAGAGTCCGACTCGCACTTGGCCGCTTTTTATTAATGTAGGTATTTAGGTTTCATTGAGAGCGCCTGCCACAGAGTACATTTTTATATAATACTAGCTGACCTGCCAGGCTTCGTCCGGGACATACTTCCAACCCCGTGGCACCCATTTACTCCCGTCGCTTATTAGTTTTCTAAAAATGTATGATAGTTTCCCCGATTTGTTGATATTTATGATTACTGCTCCGCTCTCCTGTGTAGTAGCGTGATGATATGCAGCTAAGAACCTTCCTCAATAAATGAGCTATCCAATAATAAAAACGATTTTTCAAATCGGTCCAGCCGTTCACGCGTGATGGCGTGACAACGGGAAACGGGTTTCATTTTTATATATATTTATATCAGGCGCCTGCTTATCAAAATGGCGACTGGATAGGTTAACAGCCAATCTTTTGTTATTCAAAAGTTCAGTTAGCCAGTTGAATTAACTGGAAATAATATATTAATTACAAAATGAGTAATAAGAAATATATCAGCAATAAATACTAAATTAATTGCTAATGATATATTTCTTATTTTTCATTTTGTAATTAATATATTATTTATCGTCTTTCGCAAAGGCCCAAGCCCATAAGCAAAAAAAAATATTAAACAATCAACTCCAAAATAAAGAATGTTTTCTAGTTGAAACGGTGTTGGAAAGATGGTTCAAATTCACGCAGAAAAGTCTCGGCAACCAACATACTTCTATAAATATAGCTATTGAGCAAGTAATGCCCACTGTCAAACCGAACTTACGGTTTTGTGGGACGAAGTGTAGAACAATGATTTAAAAAAAAACGTCTATTTCGCTTGACACTACTGCGTGACACTACTAGTAGTGTCATGGGAGATTTCTATTTCCCGTGACACTACCAGTAGTGCTATGGGTAAAACTGCATTTTCCGTGACACTACTCGTTCGCAAGTAGTGCCACTGGAAATTTTATCTCCCGAGGCACTACTAGGTTATCTATACTATTTTAATAAATTATGACTACATAATAATATCGTATATATATTATCGTAGACAATGTCAATGTTACAAATTTAAATGTAGGTACTTAGTTGTCATTATAAAATATAGTTGTATTCGGCTGTGCGTTATAAATCGATAGTTTTAATATTAAATACTTAAAGATGGATATCGACGAGAGCACTCGACTGTATTTTAGGCAACATAAAGGCGGTACTTGTTCTGAACTGTGATTAACAATATCATAAGCTACGCCAATTTAAAAATAATTCATCTATCTAGCGGTGTTCGGCTTATAGGAAATTGAAATATCCGACCACGTCGGTAATGTACTACATGTATTTATAACTCTTTATATTAATTTATTTTAGGATAATCAGTTAATTAAGATATCAGAAAAACCTCATATATGTGAAAAAGTCGAGGGAAAGACGATCTAACAAGCCAAAAACTTAACTATATGATGAGACCTACGAAGACTTTTAAAATAAAGGCTTAAATGTTATATCATCCCTACCCCTGCTTTCAAGTGTGCAGCATGGCCTTTACGATATGAGGAACAAAGGAATGGGTGTGTTAAAGACAGTTTATATGCATTTTGAAGAACTACTAATACCCGTCAAATACGAAATATTGGTCTCACAGCAGCACTTCCATTGTTGCTATCTGGAGACATACTGCGAGGTTAGGAGTACGTAAAAAAAGAAAGTCAAGATTTGGGCATGCAAGTTTTTGAAATACGTAGAATGTTTCTGGCTCAAAAGAGATTTTAATGATATCTTGAGTGTTCATGGCATGCGTCATAGAACCAACAATGTTTTAGAAGGTTGGCAATCTAAAATTAATACTTAAACGAATAACATAAGGTACAATTGCATTACCTCGATTATTGCAACTTTTCAGAGGTTTTCAAAAAACAAAGCTTATAAAATCCAAGGACAAGAAAGTGCTAAAGCTATACAAAATTTGATATTTCTTGTATTATAGTGTATTTAAGATCCCCACTAATTTTCAGCTCTATGCGAATTTATGCAAGCACAAATGTTTATTTTGTCTGGATCATAGGTTCAATGACGTTACCGCGATTGTAAGATTACTGAGGGAACACTAAGATAAAACGACAACAAACGAACAGAGGGTCAAAACGTACCAAAATTCTTCTTCAGTTTATCAACGGAGAATTATATCGGTTGGTAACTTGTTGGAAAAGGGATATTTTCAGAGTGTAAATTCACATCACTTAATTTATTATTTATTTAAATGAACTAAAAGCTCAATAGAAGCTAATCAATTTCGTTTTCATTATTTTTTTTAAAGTCCACAAACGCATATTTAAATCAAAACCTATTGGACGGTAGTGCCACGGGTAACTAGGTAGATCACGGATAATTTTGTTGTATGCTTTCAATGAGCCAATCAGAGAAGTAGTGCCATGGGAAAGTAAATGCTTGGAGATTCGTTTCAGTCAGCCGAAAAACGCTTCTTTTGTTTAGAACGGAAAATGCAGACATCTCCAAAGTTGAAGGAGGCTTACGATAGCGTAATAGTAGAATATTTGGATAAAGGTTTCATTTCACCCGCGCCTCCCGAAACCAAGAGACGAAGCACGCTCCTTCGTATGCCATACCGCACCATGGAGTTGTCCGCAAGGATAAACTAACCACCAAGTTGCGCGTTGTTTTAGATGGCAGCGCCAAAACTAGTTCGAATGTTTCGGTAAACGATATTTTGCACAGTGGTCAAAATCTCTAAGATAATTTGTTCGAAATTATAGTTAACTTTGGCTTATTCGCTGTCGCGCTTTCAGCCGACATTAGACAAATGTTTCTTTGTATTGGTGTTCGCGAATCAGATCGCCGATTTCAACGCATTAATATAGATAGAATTTTCGCATTCTCGGACTCGACCGTCGCTTTGTGTTGGACACATTCTTCGCCCCATCGTTGGGATACATTTGTCGCAAATAGGGTGGCAAAAATTCAGTCGGAATTGGCGCCGCAAAACTTTTATCACGTCTCAGGTGCGGACAACCCTGCCGATTGTTTGTCTCGCGGGTTAACACCTGCGCAGATTTTGGATCATCCGTTGTGGTTCCATGGCTCTTCCTGGTGCCAAGCCCCACCTGATGAATGACCTGTTAGTCCTTTCGACCCCGCTACTGTGTCCACGCCGCCAGAGGAAAAGAAAACCTCTTCAGTTACTACCGTACCGCTCGAAAAATCGCCTATCTTAGAGTTGGCTAGCCGTGTTTCATTGTGGTCGATTCTTTTACGTAGTGTTGTTTTTATTTTTTAACTAGAAAACTAACGGTATTATTACATATTATAAATAAGTAAACGGGATTACTCACGTTTAACGACCAGTTATAGACCGACCGGTTTCAGCTGTATTTAGACAGCCTTTTTCAGAGGTGCGAACCGTTCGCCGAGGGCTCTTTACGCGCACTGCGCGCATTAGCTCTCGCCGCTCAAGCGCTGCGCGCTTCCTGTTGTAGGGGTATCCGATGGACGTAGGGTTGCGCCGAGGCACACAGGAGATCCGCTTCACTATCGCTCCCATCCTGACTATTCCGAGCGTCTCTGCATGCATAGCTCACTGTGTCTTCAACAGTATCGCTTTCCACATCACAACGAGCACCACGAAGGCATGGCTTCCATGTAGGAGGTAAACTCCAGCCCCCATCTCTATTGAAATTCGGCCGCTTTCCTATCTCTATGGCTCAAAGTGCTTTTTCGGGGCACAAAGTGCTTCTCCCGCGACAAGACCTTCACCTTATCAAAACGGATGAAATGACGCGTATCAGAGCTCAGTGCATGCTCCACCACCGCGGATCCGTTGATATCGTGGTTCTTCATGGAACGTATGTGCTCGCTTAGTCTCGTGGAAATGTTCCGTTTTGTCTTCCCTGACGTGACTTTGTCCGCAATCGAATTTTTCCGAACGGTTCGCACCTCTGAAAAAGGCTGTCTAAATACAGCTGAAACCGGTCGGTCTATAACTGGTCGTTAAACGTGAGTAATCCCGTTTACTTATTTATAATTGTTTTTATTTGTCGATTTTTGAAAATCCTTCCTCGTCGCGAGCATGTTACCGCTTTTGACTTAAACAAGGCTGAGTTAACCATGCTTCGTGAACTTCAGCGATTTTATTTTTTGTCTGAAATTAGAAATTTGGAATTAAATAAACCTTGTAGTCGCGCTTTTCAACATTTGAAACCTTTTTTGAAGGATGGCCTCATTCGAGTGGATGGTCGTTTGAGCCGGTCCGCATTAGAGTACGATCAAATGCATCCTATAGTTCTCCCGCGCAAGGATCATTTCGTTGATCTTTTAGTTGAGTATCACCATAGGGTGAATTGCACGCTGGTCCAGATTTATTAATGTTGATTTTGCGCCAGAAATACTGGATTCTCTCCGAACGCAGTTTGATTCGTTCGATGGTTCATAGATGTATTCCGTGTTTCAAACATCGCCCGAAGTGGGTCGCGCCCGAGATGGCCGATCATCATCCTTGTTGTGTTGTTCGGACTGCTAAACCGTTCGTACACACGGGTGCAGATTGCGCTGGCCCCTTCAGGGTAACAGTTTTTCGTGGTCGTGGTATACGCTCTACGAAAGCTTATGTTTGTTTTCGGAGCCGCTTGCACTGACTCCAGCGCACTTTTTGAATGTTACGCCGTTAAAATACTAACCTGTTTTTGAAATAGAAGAAGATCGACTTCATCTTCTCTCGCGTCATGCATTATTGGATAAACTCGTTCAGTCGTTTTGGAAGCGTCGGAGGACAGACTATTTGCATACGCTACAGTCACGTCAGAAATGGAATACTCCATCGAACCCTATTACTGTCGGTACTGTCGTAGTTATATTAACTGAAAATATGCCTCCATTACATTGGCCTCTTGGGGTAGTAGAAGAAGTTTTCCCTGGGTCAAATGAGGTCACCCGTATAGTTCGCGTTAAAACCGCAACTGGTTCGTACTTGCGACCAGTTATTCGTCTTTGTCCTTTGCCTAATCAACAGTAACTTCAATAACAAATTTATCTTGTTCGATTAGGTTTAGTTTAGTTTAGTTCGATAGCATTTTGTTTTTTTTTTAGCAGCTAAAGCTTAGTGGCAACTGTATAGTCAGTTGTTCCTTTTTCGAAGGTAACCCTTCAAGCCGGGGGGGGGGGGGGGAATGGTTGCGCCGGTATACGATAAAAGAGTAGCCGCGTTATTTTTTCTATGTTGCATCGCTGATCTACATTTGTTTTTAATTAATTAGTTGTCGATACTCCCCCCGCTTCCCTTTATTCCATTTCTCTTTCGCACCTAACTTAATTGTCTCGCATAAAAGAGGAGCGAGACAGCTGTATTGCGCGCTATCTAAATTCGACACACGAACTGAAGACGCTGTATGAGTCCTGCAATGACCGCGCGCGCGCCCGCACCAAACCTTTCGCAATAATTGTGTTTTCCATGGATAAATAGTGTTTTCGTGCAATGGAACCAGGGATCCAAGTCCAGGGACGTCCCCGGCAGCCTCCACCTCAGCATCTCGCAGCAAAAGCAAGGTAGTGTGCCCATTCCTGTTTTCCATTTCTTTTTTCCGTCGACAACCGCGTGTATATTTCATTTTTGTCTTACCCCGCAAATACAGTCCACTTTGAATTTTTTTATCTCGCCCGCTAAACCACAGTGATTTAAAAAAAAATAGTATATCCCACTACATAACACATAAAGATGATGACATAAGACGTAAGGGCATTATTAAATACCAACGCCGCAAATAAAGGATGTTATAAATTTCAATCGTGTATCTGTAGACCTGCAAATCAAACGGATATACCGATTTCGATGCTAAATTCGTTTTTGAAAGCTAACATAATCGGGATGTTGGATAAGCTGAATTCTAAGGCAAACGACCACATATTGCCATGCATTGCGCACTAACCTTTTCCAACTATGCGTGTCAATCCGTGCGTGTCTCAAGGCCCAAAGCTTCCTTTTAATTTCCTTAATTGAAATAGTACCATCCTTATCCTTAATCTGTTATTTATTCGGATTCATGCATCTCATGAATTGTTTTTGTACTTGTGTTCCGGTGCCCCAAATTCCATTGCGTGAGCTCATTTTAAATCAAAGTTGGAAGAAAGTTTCAGTCAGTCAAGGTCACCATTAAACTAGAAAAGGGCGAGCTCCATTGGTTTAGACATGTTCATTCATTTTACGATAAGGAACGATTGACGAAGAATATGTATTGTGCGAAAGTAGAGGGTAGGTAGGCCAAGATTTACATACGAAGACCACGTTAGTAGATTGCTCAAAAATTGAAAGGTCAAAAGTACTCGGATACCCCGAGGTGCATGTATGAAAGAAATGTGCATAGTCCGCGAAGCCTGTCTGTCCTGTTCAATTCCTGTCAGGAATACAGCGTGAAGATAAAATATCAAAAATGAGCTTGTTTGACCATAACGTCTATTAGGTAGCCATACTATAACACTTGAATGTTCGTGAAATGCGCAGTATTTGATATGGTCGTCTGTGTTATTGGCGACGATCCCGTATGCATGCATCACAGCAAAGATCGCACCTATGAACTTAGCAACTTTTTGCAGATCAGACCCACAGCTACAGACGTGTTCGCGAAACCACGAACGATATCCTTCCTAAGGTGCGTTGTACGTTGTTGCGGGGTAGTGCATGTGCGTCTGAAATATCACGCACCGCATGAAGCCAGCTTCAACTGTACTAATATTATAAACGCGAAATTATTAGTGTGACTGGGTGGACAAATGAGGATTAAATTTAGTGTGGAGTTAACTGATAAATATCATGGATTGTAAAAAAACACTTTGAACATGCGAGTGGAACCGCGGGCATCGTCTAGTAATTTATAAGCTTACCCTGCGGCTTCACTATCGCTAAGGCTGGATTCGACCAAACATGAAGTTACGCGAGTGTACTACTAAACAAGTACAGGAATAATTAATAATGATTTTCCATTTTACCAACTACTAATTCAACCATAAGGTAACTATACTCGAGTAAATATTTACGCCGACGAATTTGGCGGACTATTTACTTATACCGAAAATAACAGTCGTCAAAGCACCTGATGACAAATACGTCATACTCAAAACTGACATTTTACCGCAGAGGCTCCCAATCTTATTTTGTCTACTGCCCACTTTGAGACTAAATACATTTTTAGCGCCCCCTTTTTTTCACCTACTTAAAAACCACTATAACTTCAAATTAAATTAATTAATTGTTGTGAGCTATATTAGAAGGGATTAAACATTCATTCTAAAATAGACTATTACTATAATCCGCAAGAGTTAACTTGAGACCTGAGCACAGTAGGTAGTACATAACGACGCTCAGGTCTCAAGTTAACTCTTACGGGCTACACCTGCCAATGAGAATGATTATTGAAACGCAACTTTATAGTATTCAGACAGAGTATCTTTTATTTAAAATAAAACAAACATAATCGATTCTTATATAAAAACTAATGTGATTTTTATTTCCTCGTTTTTTGTCAATTCTATATGTTCTTCTTCCAGCTGAGGTGAGATTGCTGTGTTGACATTTGAAAACGGATCTAACACCCAGCCTGGTATTTCCAAGTTCAAAATGTCCTGGTATCGTTCGGTGAAGTCAATGTGGAGGTTTTCCAAATGTTGGCAGTAGGCAAACAGTCGTCGTCACTGCAGGATACTAATAAATTCGGAAAATTGTGAAACTCACGTCTGCCCATATTCTTTTTGTGTAGAAGCAGTTTAGCTGCTTTGTTTTAATTAAATTTAGTTCATCGCCTTGCAGTTGGAGATTCATATCGTTGAACAATTTATACAGGTCTGTCATGTAAGCTATATCATTTTTTGATGTAATGAGCTTGTTGCGCAATTCTGTATCTTTAGTTTCCAAGAACTGTATCACAGAGTAAAACAGGTTGTAAAATCGAGAGGCAATTGTCCCTCTTGATAGCCAAAGAACCTCAGTATGAAGCAACAAACGGTTGGAATCTTCGTCATTAGTAACACAAAGCTGATGAAATAATCTATAATTTAAAGAGCTGGTACGGATTTTATTGACTACTTTGATGACATTTTGCAGTGATTGAAATAGTCATTCACTTAAGTTTCTAGCAACCAAATGTTGTCTATGAATAACGCAATGTACAGCAAGTACATCTGGAATTTTATTTTTTAAGTACGCTTTGAAGCCTTTATGGCACCATGTCAGCCGGAGCGCCATCGGTAGCAACTGATATAATATTTATCAAGGGAATCTCTTTCTCATCACAAAACTTTTCCAATGTATTGAATACGGTTTCACGTTTAGTATCGGTCTCTAAATTTCCAGCAAACAATAGTTCTTCACATATTTTCTTATGTTTAATAAACCTCACGTAAGACAACAACAATGCTTCATTAGTAGGTAAAGTGGACTCATCGAGCTGAATTGAGAATTGACTAGTCTTCAGATGATTACACAATGATCCTTCAATGTTTTCAGCCATTTCATCAATTCGTCTTTGCACAGAATTATTACTCAAAGGAATTTTTCGGATAATATCTGCGGCCGGTTTATGAAGCACAGTAGTTATTACTTACTTTATTGCTAGCAAAATTAACTCTTCTCCGATGTTGTGTGGTTTGCCTTTTTGAGCAATTAACAAAGAGATAAGCTTGAAGTCCGTCGTCATCTTGCTTAGCAGCTGCCGAAAATAGTTTTGCTACACTTGGCTGAGTATAATGCTTGATCTCTAGGTCTTGAAAATATGCTACATTCTTGTCTTTCTTATCTGGATGCATTTTATTTAAATGATCTTGCAGTCTTGAAGGCTTCATTGCTTCATTCCAAAAAATGTTTTTAGACATAGAAGGCACTGAGGCGACGATGGGTTTGTGAGATTTTCAATGAATCCGAATTTAATATATTCCACAGAGTATTGCCGTCTCTTGTTTTTTACTTCCGACATTGTTTTGTTTTAAGAAATACGTAAGTAAGTGTTGAATTTAAGTACTGCTTATCTATTACGCGCGAAACCGCAAACGAAAATAAAATAAATATTGCGTTGTTTATATAGGATTGCATAAGCAGCACGCCCCGACAGGAATAAGACAAACATGCATTAACTCGTTTATCTCATTCGACGCTCAATTGTACTCAACAAATAAGAACAAGTATTCTATGAATCAGCCGATTGATACAGGAATGCATAAATCGGGTTATTTAACAAAAACTTATTAAAACATGATTGCTCGCGGTCATCGACGCTCATTCGACGCTCAATTGTACTCAACAAGTAAGAACAAGTATTCAATGAATCAGCCGATTGATACAGGAATGCTCAAATCGGGTTATTTAACAAAAACTTGTTAAAACATGATTGCCCGCGGTCTATTATCTACGAAAATTACCTATCTAGGAATACTAAAACTATTAAAATGCGAAAGTGTGTCTATTGCCTTTTTATTTGTTTGTGTCTATTTTTATTTCGAAACGGAGCGACCGATTGACATGATTTTTCTTCTATTTATTGAATAAAACAGGACAGATACATAACCTACGCGGAGAGAAATATCGAACCGAGGTTGAGCAATCTCTTAATTAATATTAGTTGATATTCACAAGTTGTAGCCGAGAGTCGAGAGCTCTGTCGGTGTCTAAGAGACCTCCTAGCTAGATGAAATTACAAATCGCCCCCCGAAGACTACACAACGTCCCCATTTTTTTTCTGGGTCTCTTACCGCCCCCCTTTAGGCCAGCAGCGCCCACAAGGGAGCGTTATCGTCCACTTTGGGAAACGTTGTTTTACAGTAGGTATAACAACTTTTAAAATTGAATTGTTATGAAGTTTTAAGTCAATGTGAAGAAATAGTAGCACATACATTTTTATCTGGTTATTTATCATCCTTTATAAGCCGCAGAATAACAATACAAGTTTAACGTAATCCTCGAGTAATTTGGAAAAACGTATACGAAGTTATCCCAACAGTAAATTGAAAATGTAAAATTATTCCCGTACCATTTACACTTGTGTAACTTCGTATTTAATCGAATCCAGCCTCAAGAACTACGTTAAACCTGGGGGCCGAGTCCATTATTGACAAGCCATTATTGAATAGAACCAGAATCGCTGTTTTTAGCTGTCAAAATGTTAGTAGACTATCAAAAATGCAACTGACTGAATTGAATTCTACTGACTAACTGAATTCTACTAACACATACCGCGCCAGTGACCGCTACACTGGCGCGGTATGTGTTAGTAGAATTCTATCGACCGACCGATAGAAGTCTATTGAATTACGATTGTAATAGTAGACTACGAAAAACTGTAAAAAGTTCTATTGAGCGACGATTTCGATACTATTTCGACACGATTGAAATAGCAGACTCGGCCCCCAGGTAGTGTTATTCTGCGGTTTAAAGAATGAATGATATCGCAGTAAGACCCAAAGGTTGCTTGGAAGAAGGTGGCCCCTATCTGTGACTTACGGAAAGCGTGGAAGTTGCCAGTCGAGAGTTATAATTATGATGTAAGAAGCGCTCGTGGCCTCGCGGTCTCAGTGTTCTGTAAACGATCACTGAGTTACGCAACTTTCACTATGGCTGGTCCTTGGATGGGTGACCACTTTGTGGCATTTACATTTGCGAGCGTTTCCGTGCTTCGGAAGGCACGTTAAGCCATTGGTCCCGGTTCCCAGTAAAGTGGCAGTCGTTAAGCCTGGTTGAAGGCCTAATGGGCGGCTTGAAAATTTCAACAGCAGGTAGCCACAACCTGCGTCTGTCTATTTCAAGACGGCAATGGGCTCACCACCTATTACGTGGGCCAGGAATCCACACGGTGAAAAGTGGGCATATAATATGCCTCTGCCACCCCTTCGGGGATAAGGCGTGATGGATATTTATTTATAATTATGATTATTTGTGTTCTTCCTTTAATAGCGATTTCGGGCAATTTAGTCTACTAACTCTGTGCGGGATTTTCTTACAACTTTATAAGATGTCTCATAGCCCCAGGGTTCCCGATAGACTTTGTCCGCCACCGCAGCCCGTTCTTCGCATAAGGGTTTGGGCGTTATCCCACTACCTTGGGGGTGAAGAGTGAAGCGTGCAGCTCTCACGCCACGCCAACGTCTTGGGCGTGCTTCTGTAAGAACGGCGAGTAGCCTAACCGTCGTCCTTAATCCATCGGTCTTGGAAACCAGTAGTCTTGCTTGTGTCCCCGAGGACTCAGTGTTCTGTAAACGATCACTGAGTTACGCAACTTTCACTATGGCTGGTCCTCGGATGGGTGACCACTTTGTGGCATTTACATTTGCGAGCGTTTCCGTGCTTCGGAAGGCACGTTAAGCCGTTGGTTCCGGTTGCCAGTAACATGGCAGTCGTTAAGTCAAGTTGACTTAACTTAAGGCCTTGCGACTTGAAAAATTTTAACAGCAGGTAGCCACAACCTGCGTTTTTCTATTATGTGTAATACCACCTATTACGTGGGACAGGAATACACATGGTGAAAAGTGGGCATATAATATGCCTGTGCGACCTCTTCGGATAAGGCGCGTTAGGTAAATAACTAAATTATATTACTAGTTAATGCCTGTGGCTTCGCCCGCGTAGACATGTTTTCCTGCTCCCGTTTCCCACAGAACCTTGATCCCAGGATAATAAGTAGCCTATGTGTTATTATGATTTGTAAGCTATATTATTGTAAAGTTTCATCAAAATCCATTCAGTAGTTTTTACGGGAAAGAGTAACAATCCTACATCCATGCATTATAACAAACTTTCAAGTTTATAATATTAGTAGGATACAATACATATACAAGTACACTGTTTCATTTACTGCAAAAGTAACTTTGCAATCCTATAATTAATAGGTGGAATTACTACGTTATTTTTGCAGTTGGTGTATCTAGAAAACTGGACTGAATGGCAAAATATTTTAGATTTTCATTGAATTATACGCGAAACAATAATTGTATTCAAAATTTGAAGCTTCTATGTCTGTTAGAAGTGCCTCAGAGTTTTCATGATCGATCAGTCAATTAGTGAGTGAAAAAATTAGGAAATTAGTTTGTCAAGTTATAATTCACTACTGGTTCAATTGAATTAAAGTTGAAATATATTATATTTTATTATATTATATATATATATATATATTTTTTAAGTATCCTATGTTACTTCTAATACCTCCAAAAATATGTGTGCAAAGTTTCATGATGATCGAGGTTAGTAGTTTAGTAGTTAGAGGTTAAGTAGTTTTCGCGTGAAAGCGTAACAAACAAACTTACATTACTAGTTGACGCCCGCGGCTTCGTACGCGTAGAAAAGTTTTCCCGTTGTCGTTTCGCAAAGGAACTTGTCCCCGGGATAAAAAGTAGCCTATGTGTTATTCTGATGTATAAGCTATATTATTGTAAAGTTTCATTAAAATCCATTCTGTGGTTTTTACGTGAAAGAGTAACAAACATCCATACAAACTTTCACTTTTAAAATATTATTAAGATTAAGAATTATCTGTGGCCTACCAGATGAATGGTAGTGTATGGCGACCAAGAGTGCTGTTGAGGTCTCGGGATCGATTCTCGGATCGGAACATATTCAACGTTTAACCGTTCGGATATTTTCAGACATTTCATTGCAGATCAATTAATTGGTAATTAATATTAATGAAGGGATCTAGTTCATTTTCAGAGTCAATTTACTGCAAACGTCGCGTCGGGAGTTAATTAAAGTTTTTAATTGAATACGTACTTTTGCTGGTTTAAGTACTCTTTAAATCGAAAACCTTATCTATTTTATTGTACTCTGTATACTTCTCGGGACATAGCGCGAAATTTTTATTATCGACATCCGATACGTCGGTGCATGTATAGTAAAATTCGCGTGAGGTCCCGAGTCAAATATAAACTTTTTAATCACTTGCTTTTTTTGTATATCTGTTCGATTGGAATTTGTGCGAAGATGAGTTAAATATATGAACTTTAAACAACTTGTGTTTTTTTAATTTTAAGCTCGTTAATATACTAGAATTAGACCGGCTCCTACCACCCGCGGATCCAACCCTAGAAAAAGGTTATAGACACAACCGAAAACGTTAACATTAGTGAGAATATAAGGAATGTCTAGGGCATATTGTCCAAGATTTTTGGTGCTATCCAAACCATGTTCCAATATTCATTTTTTATTTTGGCTTTGAATGTAATATGGTACTAATAAAAAAGTCACCTTGGCATCCTCAGATCGACTATGGTGATGTGTGTAACTTTGACCTGAATGCAGACCTTCTCAATAAATATGATCGTCTTCTTAATAACTGCATTCGATTCGTTTTTAATCTACGAAAATATGATCATGTCTCTTCATTCCGTTCGCAACTTAAGTGGTTGCAAATCCGACGTCGCCGTAAGTTACGCTCACTTACTACTCTTTATATCATTCTCAATTCTCCTACTTCTCCTACTTACTTGACTTTTTCTTTCCAATTCTTGCCGTCGAACCATGAAAGAAGTATTCGTTCTTCAAATAATCAGCTCCTCCAATGTCCTTCACATACTACTACTTTCTTGGGTTCGTCTTTTTATGTCTAATCTGTTCTCCTTTGGAACGCGCTTCCCACCGAGGTCAGACTGTTAAATTGTCGCAATATATTTAAGGCTAGAGTGCGGCAATTACTCTTTTTGGAGGAAGATAAGTAAGAAAAACAAAAAACTGTTCGTAATTCTACCTAACTCTTATGTAAAGGAGGTATGTATTATTATGTAAGTATGTAAATATTAATAAGTAATTGTATGTATTTATAATAATATATCCATCACGCCTTATCCCCGAATGGGTGGCAGAGGCAAATTATATGCCCACTTTTCACCGTGTGGATTCCTGTCCCACGTAATAGGTGAGCCCATTGCCGTGTTGAAATAGACAGACGCAGGTTGTGGCTACCTGCTGTTGAAATTTTCAAGCCGCCCATAAGGCCTTCAACCAGGCTTAACGACTGCCATTTTACTGGCAACCGGGACCAACGGCTTAACGCTTCCGAAGCACGGAAACGCTCGCAAATATAAATGCCACAATGTGGTCACCCATCGGAAGCCCAGCCATAGTGAAAGTTGCGTAACTCAGTGATCGTTTACAGAACACTGAGACCGCGGGGCCACGAGCGATAAATTTATAAATATGAAATTTTATTATGTATATAATTATATAAGTAATATAAGTAAATATACTTAGGTCATAATATTTTGTACTTTGTTAATACTAATTAATAAACTTCAAATAGTATTGTTTATACATAAATGTGCCTACATGCCTGCGTACTACATGGTGCAGAGCTAAATACGAGTATTTAGCTCTGCACTACCAAATGGTGACTGGTAGAGAATGCCTTAGGCATTAAGTCCGCCAATGTACTATTTTAGTGCATAAAGTTTAAATATATAAATAAATAAATAAATATGGTCACTCAAAAGATCTCCATAGACCGTTAACGTGTAGTGTCACAGGTCAATTTGCGTTGTGGGCATGCCCATAGTGGCCACTAAAGTGGATCCGCGCTTGGTTCCTACCTCGTAAAATTTGTATTTGTCATAATATATACTTATACAATTTATTGCACACACGCTAATGTAAAGACATTCCAGTCTAATCCTTACTAATATTATAAACTAGGGGACACCCACGGCTTCGCCCGTGACAACTTCGAACTTCCGTCGCACCCATTTAATCACGTTGTTTCATTACTTTTACAAAATGTATGCTGTACATTGGTGCTAATTCTGTTGTTGAAACCACTAAACTAAGTTTCTCTAAAATTTTCTTATTGAAGTGAAAACTTCTTTAGCGGCGTTGAGCACTTTTTCTGTAATGGGTATAAAATCTTAAACTCGCGTCAGGACACGTGACCTAATCGAAAAAGCGTAAGACGGATGGAGTTTTTTTATCATCATCATTAACGTCCATCCCGGTCAATTTTTGAAGTGAATATTCTTTTAGCGCGGTACGCATATTTTTAGATGAGATAAAATCTCTGGACTCGCGACCATAATCATCATCATCATCTAACGTTGATTCCGGTCATCTACAGGTCTTATTAAATAATGCTGTGTAATCAATTAGGACTCTTTCAGTGTAGATTTATTTTTCATCATCATCATCTTTACGTCGATCCCGGTCAATTTTCGAAGGAAAATCTTCTTTTGGCGCGGTATGAGATAAAATCTCTGGACTCGCGACCATAATCATCATCATCATCTAACGTTGATTCCGGTCATCTACAGGTCTTATTAAATAATGCTGTGTAATCAATTAGGACTCTTTCAGTGTAGATTTATTTTTCATCATCATCATCTTTACGTCGATCCCGGTCAATTTTTGAAGGAAAAACTTCTTTTAGCGCGGTACGCAATTTTTTAGATGAGATAAATCTGGACTCGCTACTCCCCGTTACGATACGCAGCTATAGTGTGTGCATATATGTATGTACCAACGCGTCTAGATAAATAAATTATTAATAAATTGAATAAATATTAAAAATTATTGAAGTGAAAACTTCTTTAGCGGCGTTGAGCACTTTTTCTGTAATGGGTATAAAATCTTAAACTCGCGTCAGGACACGTGACCTGATCGAAAAAGCGTAAGACGGATGGAGTTTTTAAGTGAAAACGCCTCTTAGCGTGGTACACATATTTTTATAGGAGATAAAATCTCTGGATTTGCGACTATAATCATCATCATCATCTAATGTTGAACCCGGTCATCTACAGGTCTTATTAAATAATATTGTGTAATCAATTAAGACTCTTTCAGAGTAGAATTTTTTTTTCATCATCATCATTAACGTCCATCCCGGTCAATTTTTGAAGTGAATATTCTTTTAGCGCGGTACGCTTATTTTTAGATGAGATAAAATCTCTGGACTCGCGACCTTTATCATCATCATCATCTAACGTTGATTCCGGTCATCTACAGGTCTTATTAAATAATGCTGTGTAATCAATTAGGAGTCTTTCAGTGTAGATTTATTTTTCATCATCATCATCATTAACGTCGATCCCCGTCAATTTTTGAAGGAAAAACTTCTTTTAGCGCGGTACGCAATTTTTTAGATGAGATAAATCTCTGGACTCGCTACACCCCGTTACGATACGCAGCTATAGTGTGTGCATATATGCATCTACCAACGCGTCTAGATAAATAAATTATTAATAAATTGAGTTTTCACTTCTGTCGGCACTCCCGGAGTGGTTAGGTTTTTTTTTTATTAAGAGATTGCCAAATTCTATTCTGTTATTACGTTGAACTAAACTTGGTGATATTATAAACAGCACTAAATTTGTATCTGACATCACTAAAATGCCTTTTATGTGATAAAATTCAACAAAACATGTATTTACATGCCGACTAACTTAGTCATTGAACTGTCTATGTACATTTTTCACGTCTTGTTCAATTTTATCACATAAAATGAATTTTAGTGACATCAGATACAAATTAAGTGCTATTTATGAAATACTTTAGTTCGACTTAATCACAGAATAGCATTTGGCCATCTCTTAACAAAAATTTTAGAGAAATTTAGTTTAGCGATTTCAACAACAGAATTAGCACCATTGTTGTTCTAATTATAATTCTTGTTACTCAATGGTATTTTCATATTTTCTTCTAAATTTAAAATTTAGGTGCAATTCTATACATTTGTACCGTATAACTTTGCTAAGTGCTGGTAGTTGGCACATTACGTCAATCGTCAGTTTCGAGTGGGTCTCGATAGCCTAGTTGGTTTAGCGTCTGGCGCGTTAAGCCAGCTCGGGACTGCAATTGTTTTCAACTTTAAATTATAATTTTAGATATAGTTAGTGTACTAATTGTCTTTGAAAATTGTTTCTAATTTTCCTATACCTCATCTTAGTGTATTCCCAGTTGCTCATGTAAAATCTTTATACATGAGAAAATGGGGGTGGGCTACTAGTTTAGTATATCTTCTACTAACATTATTAACGTGAAGGTTTGTAATAAATGTATGGATGTAGGTTTGTTACACTTTACACATAGGCTACTTTTTATCCTGGGATTAAGTTTCTGTAATACAGGAACGCGAAAACTTCTATACACGAGCGAAGCCGTGGGCGTCAACTAGTTTATCATAATTATGGACATCAACCGGGATTTGAATTCGTAATTTATTCTAAGATTCCTCAAGGTTCCCATCGGATTGCAGCGACTGTTGTGTGTGTTCTCGGATAAACTAATGTGAGTTTAGCGCCACCCGTCTCCGTGACGAGCGTTCTAAGTACGGTCAGCAGCGAAAGTATATCATTTAGGCCATTATCCATCAAGAGGTTACATATAATGAAAGGGTAGCCGAAAAGCTTGGCGACGTCAATGTAAGTAGTGAGAATGTGGAAAGTGTATGGCAGAACCTTAGGGATAGTATGATAAATGCCGCTGTGGAAGTGTGTGGAGAAACGAATAGAGGCAGTAGTAATAAGCGTGATGCATGGTGGAATGAGGAAGTGAAAGAAGCAGTTCGAATGAAGAAGAAAGCATGGCTAGACTACTTAGCCTCGCGGAATGATTTTAATATGAAAGAGAGATACAAGCTGCAGAAAGTTAACACGAAGGCACTAATAGAAGAAGCTCGTGAAAGGTGCAGAATGAAAGCGGATGAATGGTTATCGTCCAATTTCCGGGATAATGCCAAGCTCTTCTGGAAAGAGGTAGGCAAGACCCGGAGTTGTTCGGCAATCTGCAGTATGAATAAAGTGCTCAGTGTTAACAATGACGTCCTAACAGACCAAACTGACGTCCTGCAGAGATGGAGTGAATATTATGGAAAGATGTATGCAAGAAAAGACAGAGATGCCACATCGGGAAGTGGAGCTCACTTCGATGCTCCGGATCCCGATGTCATTGAAGTCATTAGTATGAAAGAAATAGAACAAGCGATAAGAAGTATGAAATGTGGTAAGGCTGCGGGAAAAGACAGAGTTACTGCTGAGATGATCAAGTGCGGTGGGTCGCGTGTCTGGGACACACTATGTCTGTTATGCAACTTGTGCTGGCGGACGGGTGAGGTCCCAGATGACTGGCGAGTAGCAGTTGTAGGACCTATTTACAAAGGGAAAGGCTCGCGCCTAAACTGCTCCAGCTACAGGGCGATCAGCTTGGTCAGCTTAGCTAGTAAGGTGTATGCAAAGGTTATAATGGCACGAATGCAAGAAAAGTCTGAAAGGTATTTATGGGAGGCTCAATGCGGATTCCGACGTGGAAGAGGTTGCATGGATCAAGTGTTTTCTCTCCGCATGATCGCGGAAAAGTTTCTGGCTGTTAGGTTTTCTGCGCTTTTGTGGATATAGAGAAAGCATTTGATAACGTTGTGAGAGAAACGCTGTGGGACTTGCTGCCCGGATATGGCGTGGACGGCTCGCTACTGCGGGCAATACAGTCGCTTTATAGGGACTGTAAGGCTTGCGTGCGAGTAGGGGGGGATGTGTCACCTCTTTTTGATGTCTGTACAGGCGTCAAACAGGGATGTGTCATGTCCGCCTGGCTGTTCATAGTGTATCTGGACAGTTGTCTGCAGAAGTTGAAAGATTTTAATATGGGTGTGAATTTGGGTGACTTTACAGTAAACTGTCTGCTGTACGCTGATGATGCGGTGCTCATGGCCTCATCAGAAGCCGACCTTTGGGCATTAGTCACTAATATGAAAGAGGGGTGTGAAAGTAAGGGTCTCCGCTTGAATGCAAGTAAAACTAAGCTTCTAGTATTTGAAAGAGGTGACGTAAGAACTAAATGCGAGATTAGGGTAAACCAGGAACGTCTAGAGCAAGTGAATGAAATTGTGTATTTAGGAAGTATGTTTAGCGCGGATGGAAGATGTGATTCGGATGTAGAACGGCGAGTAGCTGCCGGAAACAAAGTTAACGGTGCTTTGTCCCAGTTAGTAAAGCGACAAAGCATCGTAAAAGAAGCACGAATGGCGATTCATAACGCAGTGCTAGTGCCAACTTTGCTTTACGGTAGTGAAACCTGGGTATGTCAGCAGATGCATGAAAGTAAATTGAATGCTGTGGAGATGCGATCACTTCGATAATTGTGCGGCGTTACCTTGGCCGACCGAATACGTAACGAAGTGATACGCAATATGGCAGGTTTGAATGAAAGTGTCAGCGTTAAGCTGGAAAAGGGCGTGCTCCGTTGGTTTGGACACGTCCAACGAATGAGTGAGGAACGATTGACGAAGAATATATATTGTTCAAAAGTAGAGGGTAGAAGGAGTCAGGGTAGGCCGAGACTTACATATGAAGACCACGTGAGCAGATTACTCAAAAACGGAAAGGTCAAAAGTACTCGGATACCCAGACGTGCGTGTATGAAGCGATTGATGAATCTCGAAGAAGCGAAAGAAGTATGCATGGATCGCGAAGCCTGGCGATCTGTCCTCTCTGACTACCCCGTCAGGGATACAGCGTGAAGATAGTTAGTTAGTTATTTAGGTTATATTTTTCGCCTACATTTCACCGTAATTATTTTTGTCCCACGTAATAGGTGGCTATTGACGTGTTGCGTAGGTTGTGGCGACCTGCTGTTGCTTTAAAGGAGGCACGTTAACCGCCCATAAAGCTTTCAACTTAGCTTAACGACTGCCATGTTACTGGCAATCGTGAAGTATGGAAACGTACGTGAATAGAAATACTACGAGGCAGTCACCTATCAGAAGAAAAGCTATCGTGAATGTTGATTTACGCAGTGACGAGTCTATTATTTTCCAATAGAAAGCCGTTCTAGGTCTATTCTATAGCAGTTCTATTGCGATTAGTTCAAAACTAGGTAGTCTACTAAAACTATTATACAAATGTCAAAAAATACCCGAAAGGGGTACATAGGCACTTCACAAACATAACCAAAAAATAATTAAGTCATATAATTAATAAGTATAAAATAGTTATATTATTTTTAAATACGTGTTTTTGGTTTCGGAATTAACCCAATTTCCTTAGAATATAGCAATTTTTAAAAACTGACTACACCTTTGATGGCATGCGGCGACTAGTCACTAGAAATGCAAGGTCAAGAGGTCAGCTTACAGGTGTAAGCTGACCTCTTGACCTTGCATTTCCGAATAGCCCTTTTCCTGTGTTGCCATGTAAGCTACCACATTTTATTAATTTTGAATTTATTTTGTTCGGGGAAAACTTTTGGGGTAAAATTTTGGGGTAATTTTTTTTGGGGTAAATCTATAAAAGATTACACGAATATGATCACATCTCGATACCTACCAATACCTTCACGGAACGGACAGGGTTTTCTTAACATTGTATATTTCACAATCACACGTCTCAAGCTGCAGAATAAAGACAAAATAGCTGTTTTAGCTGTCAAAATATTGATATAGACTACCAAAAATGCTATTTAAGAACTACTTACAGGCGCTACACGTGTTAATAACATTTATTCTTTATTCTATTGTATTCTATTGGAGCGCAATTGAAATAGTAGACTACGAAAACTGTAATTTTTTTCTGTCGGTTCTCTGTTGTGCGATGATTTCTATTCTCTTCTGATGCTATTGAATGAGTAGACTTGGCCCCCAGAACACTGAGTTAATAGACACTACAAGCCCTCAAGTATACACTATTCTTAAACTGTCTACTACCACGCCTCTACTAGGATCGTAGGTTTTCTCTGATTATACTGTGCTACTACTAATAATATAAATGTTGGTTTGGATTTGTGGCTGGATGTTCGTTAACTTTTTCACGCAAATATTACTGATAGAGTTGTAAATAAAGCTTTACAATAAAATAGCTTACACATCAGAATAACACATAGGTTACTTTTTATCCCGGATACATGTACCTACCTGTGGAAAACGGGAATGGGAAATTTTACCACGTGGGTGGAGCCGCGGACATCAACTAGTTTGTCATAAATAAGAACAAACAAATATACAATTTTTCGATGACAACTCAATAAATCTATTCTGTAACTTTGGTTTTTTTATCATTTTTTAAATACCTAAAATTTTTTAACAATTACCTACCTTACAATACCAATAAATAACTTAGGCGACTACAAAAATCCATCACTTAATTGCCAAAAGTGAACTAGAAATCCGTATATATCGCTTCAGATTTATATTTTTTTTAACAACTGCCTAGCTTTTGAAGTACATTGTGTTAATCTACTTCTATGGCTGACTGTACTTGCACTTCTTGGACTATTTGTATCAATCAAATTACTCCGTAGCAGACAGTACTGGACGTAGCTGAGTACGTCTTTATACCTTTTCTTATATCGCCGGTCCTATTTACATTGGTTTTGTTGCGACGACCATGGCCATAACACTCAAAACCGATGTTTCAGAACTCCAGAACTAACTGAAGGTCAATCTGGCTGGTTTTCTGTCAAGCCAAGTGCACAGGAGCTGGACTACCGTCACATTTTAGGTCCGAATATATGTGAGATGGATTCCACAGCAGAGTTTTTTAATTTTTATTGTACTTGTGTTTGTATATTTTCTTCATCTTCATCATAGTGTATTCCCAGTTGCTTTCAAAACCTACCTAGATTCCGTGCCTGGAGACTGGAGCCCACTTTTCATTGGCTGCTAGAAGTAGCTATTATTTGCTTTTGATTTTCGGATTGTTAGAAGTGACTGCTATCTGCCCTCCTAACTCCGTGCGGCACCTGAGTGAGGCTCCAGAGGTCCCTTACAACATTATTGTATTATGAAAAATATACGCGTGTAGCAACATGATGAATGTGAGAATTTTGGAATAGGCTATTTTCTGAATATTGTTGGATTTCATGTAATATTTTTTTCAGTGTCTCAGATGTTCTGTGTGAAACCACATCACATTACATAGAATTCTTGTTAAAGAATTTGGTTTATATTGTCCGGTGATAATAGATCCCTAAAACCTTGTGAAGGGGATTGTGTGGGAACCACAGGGATTAATTTAAGAGATTTGTAGGCGTAGGTAATTGAAAGTCAAAATTGCAGGTAGGTTTCACCCTCAAATACCATTTGAATGTGGAATGCCATCATAATCCCCTTGTTGGTTTTAGGGATCTTTACTAGTTCAACGTTGAAATATTCAAACTATCTCTATGGCGGAACGGTATAACACGCTAAACAATTTACAAATACTATTAAAAATTCTCGTGCTAAAAGCTTCTAGGGAAACCCTTCAATAGCAGGATAAAGCCCAAACACCTGTTGGCCGAGTCTGCTATTTCAATCGTGTCGAAATCGTCGCTCAACAGAAAGCTACCCGTACAATTTTGACAGTTTTTCGTAGTTTACTATTACAATCGCACTCCAATAGATTTCTATCGGTCGGCTTTAAAAGTCTACTAACACTTAGGCCTTATTGACCGCTTGTCAGTTGCATTTTTGATAGTCTAATAACATTTTGACAGCTAATAACAGCGATTCTGGTTCTATTTTAGGGCTTGTCAATACTATACTCGGCCCTCTGAAGCGAGGCTGCGGTGACACAATATTTGGGATATCCTTCCGAGGGCTCGTTACACACGGTCATAGGTAGAAAGCAGGACACCGTGACGTCTTAGTCAGTAAAAGCCCTACATACCATCTACAAGGATAAAATAGTATCCTAAATACTGCTTAACCACTTGCCATCAAGTGGGATGTATGCTTATTTCATAAAGCTCCAATTACGAACTGAAATTACATGCACAAAGGCATGTTTCATTGCTTTACGCCCATCACACAAACACTGCAATCAATTATACCATAAAGGACATATTGTGCGACGCGCTTTGATAAGGCTCAGTCGGCGTGAAATGTCAGACCATAGAGTAAACAAAGTCACTCATGTTCATGCATAGTACGTTCGTGCTATTTATGCAAATCGAAATATTAGACTATACATTTTATGATGCACTAATTAATGCCCGCGGCCTCGCACGCGTGGTGTACGTTTCCCGCACTCGTTTTTGTTTTTACTTTTGATTAGAATTTCCGGGATAAAAGAATAAAATAAATAAATTAAATAAATATAGTTAGGATAATTCACACAACGCCATCTGATTCCAAACTAAGCAGAGCTTGTAATATATACTCACACCGCGCCACAGAGGCAATAAGTAAACCTATGTGTTAATTCAGGGTATCAGCTATATGTTTACCAAATCACAGCCAAATTGATTCAAGGATTAGAGCTTGCTTGTGTAGCAAAATACCGTAACAAACTATTAAACTAAATACTACTATTTTTCTGGTCTGTCACAATATAACCAACTAGAGGACGCCTTGTGGTTTCACCCGCGTAGTTCCCGTGGAAATACGTAATTCTTATAAAATCAGCTATCTTAAAACCCCGATAAAATTAGTCCAGCCTTTTCAGACATTAGCCGAAACAAACAGACAGACAGAAAAAAGATTAAAAATGATTGAGTAGTATGATGTTATTGTGGTATTACAAACAGACACTACAATTTTATTTATCTGTATAGATATCTCGTGGTACGACGTTTATAAATTTAGACAAAAAATGTTTCTTCGTATAGTCACAATTGAATTCAGTTACATTGTTTACTCGACATTTTAAAACGAAGTCAATTAGCAATGATCAAATAAAATTAAATTGAATTCTGAAGTCCTTTAAAGTACTTATAATGGTATTGATGAAAATCATTGTTGTTTAATTACTACAATTAGTAATAACCTTAGGTGGCGAAAAGGGGTTGCAAAGTTTGTATGAAATAACGTGTTATTTTTGTATTTATTTTTCTTAAAAACTTAACTATCTTCACGCTGTATCCCTGACGGGGTAGTCAGAGAGGACAGATCGCCAGGCTACGCGATCCATGCATACTTCTTTGGCTTCTTCGAGATTCATCAATCGCTTCATACACGCACGTCTGGGTATCCGAGTACTTTTGACCTTTCCGTTTTTGAGCAATCTGCTCACGTGGTCTTCATATGTAAGTCTCGGCCTTCCCTGACTCCTTCTACCCTCTACTTTTGAACAATATATATTCTTCGTCAATCGTTCCTCACTCATTCGTTGGACGTGTCCAAACCAACGGAGCACGCCCTTTTCCAGCTTAACGCTGACACTTTCATTCAAACCTGCCATATTGCGTATCACTTCGTTACGTATTCGGTCGGCCACGGTAACGCCGCACAATTTTCGAAGTGATCGCATCTCCACAGCATTCAATTTACTTTCATGCATCTGCTGACATACCCAGGTTTCACTACCGTAAAGCAAAGTTGGCACTAGCACTGCGTTATGAATCGCCATTCGTGCTTCTTTTACGATGCTTTGTCGCTTTACTAACTGGGACAAAGCACCGTTAACTTTGTTTCCGGCAGCTACTCGCCGTTCTACATCCGAATCACATCTTCCATCCGCGCTAAACATACTTCCTAAATACACAAATTCATTCACTTGCTCTAGACGTTCCTGGTTTACCCTAATCTCGCATATAGTTCTTACGTCACCTCTTTCAAATACTAGAACCTTAGTTTTACTTGCATTCAAGCGGAGACCCTTACTTTCACACCCCTCTTTCATATTAGTGACTAATGCCTGTAGGTCGGCTTCTGATGAGGCCATGAGCACCGCATCATCAGCGTACAGCAGACAGTTTACTGTAAAGTCACCCAAATTCACACCCATATTAAAATCTTTCAACTTCTGTAGGCAGCTGTCCAGATACACTATGAACAGCCAGGCGGACATGACACATCCCTGTTTGACGCCTGTACAGACATCAAAAAGAGGTGACACATCCCCCCCTACTCGCACGCAAGCCTTACAGTCCCTATAAAGCGACTGTATTGCCCGCAGTAGCGAGCCGTCCACACCATATCCTGGTAGCAAGTCCCACAGCGTTTCTCTCACAACGTTATCAAATGCTTTCTCTAGATCCACAAAAGCGCAGAAAACCTTCTGGCTAAGAGCCAGTAACTTTTCCGCGATCATGCGGAGAGAAAACACTTGATCCATGCAACCTCTTCCACGTCGGAATCCGCATTGAGCCTCCCATAAATACCTTTCAGACTTTTCTTGCATTCGTGCCGTTATAACCTTTGCATACACCTTACTAGCTAAGCTGACCAAGCTGATCGCCCTGTAGCTGGAGCAGTTTAGGCGCGAGCCTTTCCCTTTGTAAATAGGTACTAAAACTGCTACTCGCCAGTCATCTGGGACCTCACCCGTCCGCCAGCACAAGTTGCATAACAGACATAGTGTGTCCCAGACACGCGAACCACCGTACTTGATCATCTCAGCAGTAACTCTGTCTTTTCCCGCAGCCTTACCACATTTCATACTTCTTATCGCTTGTTCTATTTCTTTCATACTAATGACTTCAATGACATCGGGATCCGGAGCATCGAAGTGAGCTCCACTTCCCGACGTGGCATCTCTGTCTTTTCTTGCATACATCTTTCCATAATATTCACTCCATCTCTGCAGGACGTCACTTTGGTCTGTTAGGACGTCATTGTTAACACTAAGCACTTTATTCATACTGCAGATTGCCGAACAACTCCGGGTCTCTCTTTCCAGAAGAGCTTGGCATTATCCCGGAAATTGGACGACAACCTTTCATCCGCTTTCATTCTGCACCTTTCACGAGCTTCTTCTATCAGTGCCTTCGTGTTAACTTTCTGCAGCTTGTATCTCTCTTTCATATTAAAATCATTCCGCGAGGCTAAGTAGTCTAGTCATGCTTTCTTCTTCATTCGAACTGCTTCTTTCACTTCCTCATTCCACCATGCATCACGCTTATTACTACTGCCTCTTTTCGTTTCTCCACACACTTCCACAGCGGCATTTATCATACTGTCCCTAAGGTTCTGCCATACACTTTCCACATTCTCACTGCTTACATTGACGTCGCCAAGCTTTTCGGCTACCCTTTCATTATATTTATCCCTAATGGATGCATCCTGCAGCTTCCAGCTTTTGATGCTATAAGTCGGCTCAGGTTCAGGACACTCGGTACGATGACGCCAACCCGCGAACAGACCCCTAATCCTAGTTATGACTAGGTAGTGGTCTGATCCCAGCTCAGCGCCTCGATAAACCCTTGTGTCCATCACCTGTTTACGGAGCCGACTATCCATTAGGAATAGATCTATCATGCTTCTCTTTGACTTACATCTCCTCGTATACATATGAATTTGTTTGTGGTTGAACATTGTGTTCGCCACAAACAAATCCTTTTCCTTACAAAATGCCAGTATTAGCTTGCCAGCGTCGTTCACCCTTTTATCCCCATACTTCCCGAGTACCGACTCAAAACCATCGCGAGCGGTACCCACCCATCCATTCAAGTCTCCACATACTATAAGTCTTTCATTTCCTTCTATCACATTTACAGCTTCTCTCATACTCTCCCAGAAGTCCTCTAGCTCACTTGCGTTCGACGAAGATACTGGCGCGTAAGCAGCTACCAGGAAAATCTTCGTCAAACCAAGTTTTACACGGATCCAGAGGATTCTAGGACCTACCAGTTTGTACTCATACATACCGGAGGCCAATCGCGAGGACAGCAAAATTCCAACCCCTCGACTGCCATGCTCGCTCTCTGGTACTCCAGACCAAAGCGCGAGCATCCCACCCGGGAGCTCCAAGACTTCGCTGCCCTTGCGCTTGGTCTCTGTCAAGCACACTGCATCTAACTTTCTCTCATTCATAACATCCATCAACTCATTCATCTTATCTGTCATTCCTCCCCTAACATTCCACGCAGCTACCCTGCACTCCGTCCTCCACTTCCCGCCGTGTCGGGCCGCGCGTGTAGGGTGGCGGTCCCCTACGCCGCTCTGGCACACACTTTTCGCACCAGCGGTGACGAACTGGTGCGCGTCGCCTCGGGGGCACGCCCTAGCATCACTCGTCCTGGTGGCACTCGTGTTGGAGTAGAATTGCAGCCGTAGCTGGCAGGGATGGCGACGTGCACGCTTCTACTCTTCATCCCCATATTTATTTTTCAATTTGTTGTATAGGTGGAGTAACATATAGTCTACTTTTATTCCAGAATCAACGGAATCGAACGTTGGCATTGGATGGCATGAAAACTAAAAGCGGACGGAGCAGCGTGCTTCTCCTAGTATTTTATACAAACCAAGCGTGTCAGGCAGCGGCACCGTTTACTCACACGATTACATCTTTAATACTACTGTGGTGGCAAATAAGTGATGGAAAGTGGTCACCGTAGCTTATGGTCTTTTACAACACTATAGGTGCGACACTCGCGCTGCCGACCCTAAAACTATAATATACTGCAAGCAACTGACTGACCGCGTATATGTGACTTTCGCCTATAACCGGACATAAATTTGGCATGCGGTATTATTATTACTTTTATCTCTATTAGGACGCGAGCGAGGGAGAGAACAACATTCCTTGTTCTGTGTTGCCTGAAAATAAATTGATAACGGCCTGGGTAAAGCAATATTTGCATGACAGTCCTCTACCTACCCCGTCAAGAATACAGCTGTAACTAGTTTACCTTTTATTAACTTGCTTTCTTGTATGTCTGTCCTGGTAGAATTTTGTAATTGAGTTTACACTAACTTATCAATGAGCTAGACACTTGAAATTGAGTTAACACTAACTTATCGATGAGCTAGACACTTGAAATTGAGTTAACACTAACTTATCGATGAGCTAGACACTTGAAATTGAGTTAACACTAACTTATCGATGAGCTAGACACTTGAAATTGAGGTAACACTAACTTATCGATGAGCTAGACACTTGAAATTGTGTTAACACTAACTTATCGATGAGCTAGACACTTTAAATTGAGTTAACACTAACTTCTCGATGAGTTAGACACTTGAAATTGAGGTAACACTAACTTATCGATGAGCTAGACTCTTGAAATTGAGTTAACACTAACTTATCGATGAGCTAGACACTTGAAATTGAGGTAACACTAACTTATCGATGAGCTAGACACTTGAAATTGAGTTAACACTAACTACTTGATGAGCTATATAGATACTTGAAATTCGGACCATAGACTGAAGTGGACGACAATGCACGAAAATATAAAAAAAAAGTTGAGATAAAGATGAAAAAATAGGAAAATGGCGAATACTAAAAAAAAGTACAAAATATGCTCACAATGTATTTTATATACTTTTCATTCTATTATTAAAACGTGCAAGAAGTAAAAGAAGTATGCATGGATCGCGAAATCTGGCGATCTGCCCTCTCTGACTACCCCGTCTGGGAATTAAGGTAAAATTTTATTATTTTTGTAAATATATATTATAACAGCGGGGTTATAGGGCAGTATAGAGAAATCATATTACAGCAAGTATGCCAACGTAGATTGTTTATTGCTTGACTTACAACAACAGAATGCACAGAGAAACATGTGCACACGCTATTTTTAAAATAACTACAGGTAAGCATTGCCGCCCAATATGACGTAGGGTAATAAAGCCTGTTCGCGTCCAACGCCCAGTTCGCGTCCAAAAGATGGGACACTGCTCAAAAATAATGGGAAATAACCATACTGAGTCACAAACAAAAATGAATGGCATTTCTATGAAAGCTTAGATATGTGGTAGGTATATGCATATAAATAAAAGCTTTGTGCGCGTTACTACCATTATGTAAAAAATATACTAAAATTTTGTATGATACAAATGCTTGCGGTCGTATGGCATTTTGCAAAAAAAAATGTGAGCAGCAGCGCTTTTGACGGTAAGGTTTTAATGGCTTTATCTCACATTTGGGTTACATTGTTGTTTCTAAACCTTAACTACGAACCATATAATAAAGTAATGATGTTTGTGCTCAAACTTTATTTGATTAACAGTTAAAAATAACGCTGGACGCGAACTGCACTACTAAATTTATACATTAGTCACATTGCGTCCGCAATGGACGCCATCTGGTCCATCTAATTCTAACTAGGATGGTTATTATTATATGACAAATCATGACAAACATTATTGGTTTTATATTGATTTCATCATTATTAACATACACATTGTAATGGCCTCTTTACGTCCACTATAACGATAATAGAAATAGATGTCGAAATCATACCAATTGTACCTATAGGTCAGACAATAGAAAAGATTGCGTCCACATTTTAGTAACACACAAAAAGTGCCCTCTCCAGGTTCACTATAGAGCACAGATTTACTGTGCTCTTGTGGATCTGTTCTACTCAATTCGGAAGCTGTAAGACTTCGCCGCTCTTGCGCTTAAACCCTGTTAACTATACTACACCTAAAATCTCTCATTTTTTTAAGATTAAGATTTAAGATTATTACTCTTATATTTATTTCTTCTAAGTTAATGGACGCGAAGTTGTCCACTGGTAGTCGTAGTCTGGATTTTATGGATGTAAAATGGGTAAATCATATGTTTTGGCTATTGATCTATTTATTTATTTATATATAAAACAGTTTGTCTAAAACTGTATAATAAATTGAACAAGACTATATACAGATTATGTGAAATCCATTTTTCATTCGAAATTACTACTCTAAAATTTTTATTTTCTTGTTTAAACCTACCAACTCCACTAAGTGGATGCGAACAGGCAAAGTTCCCCTAATAGGAAACGAAGTCGCAATTTGTGTCGACTAATAAACATATTTTCTGGCGTGGCGTTACAATAATCCTAAAAAGTTGCTTGATTTATATTATGCAGGTGACGTTGATAAATTGTGCATAAGAAAGTACAATATTATTTTTAATTTGGCTTTGATAAAAACATTTTCGTCACAGTAATTAATCAACAATGTTTTTATCAATACTTTAGTAAATACTTTGAAGGACTTCAGAGTTCAATTTAATTTTATTTGTACATTGCTAATTGGCTTCCTTTTGAAATGCCGACTAAACAACGTGACTGAATTTAATTGTGGCCATTTCAAGAAAAATTGTTTGTCGAAATTTATCAGCGTCGCACCACGGGATACAAATAGAAATAGTTTATATCTCATCACAGGCAAGTAATTGGCTTAAACATAAAACAAACAAAAAATTTAGATCTCTCTCTCTCTGTGTGTGTGTGTTTTTGAGGAGTGTGATTTAATATTTTGTGCGTAGTTGCATAAACGTTAGGCAATGAAAATTAACAAGTCTTCAGGGTTATGGTAAACGAGCTGCATTAAGTGTTTTTCAAATTGTTTCTAGACAAATGACTGTTTATTATGTTTTATTTGTATAACTATAGGTATAAATCAGTATGTTTTTAATTCCAAATTAACAGCTTCCTACTAAAAAAAAAACAATTTTTTATATTTTTTTTCTGTCTGTCTATTTTAACGGACTTTCACTAGCAGATAGTGGATGTTATAGGAAGTAAGTACCTTATGCTACATTTCATCTCCGTATTTCCACGTGAATGACAACTACGGTGAAACCGCAGGCGTCCGCTAATTCTAAATAAACAATGATTGGATTGGGAGGTTTCAATTAGAAGTCACGAGGTCATCCAAAAAGTAAGAGCATGGACGAATATGAATCATGTACAGAAGCCATTTCTGGTGCGGCGTGAAGAACCGCCTCAGCCTAGCTTGCGCGATGGATTGTAAACGATCCTCTTCTAGCAGGCGGTTTCGATCCCCTTCGCCACAGGAGAGACTTCACCTCCTTATGCATATTCTATCGCATGTACAACGGTCTGTGCTGTTCTGACAAAAAAATGCTCTAAATTAATATCTTCATAAAAAAATCGTAATTGAATTCAAACGTAATAGTGTAATTGCACTGTATTTGGCTGGAAATTCACAAACAGCAATAGTTCGTCAGCTCCAGCATTTTAATGTAAATAAAATGTTTGTGTATGGAACCTAACTAACTAACTAGATACAACGAAACTGGTAGCATCACTAAACGCAACAGAGGCGGTCCTAAAAAGACAGCAACATCAAAAGACATGATTCGAAAGGTGAAGGAACGAAATACAAAAAGTTCAAGATCTTACGGAGGCCCAAAAAAAAGTTAGGCTGGAAAGAACACGAGCATTAAAGGCCTTGGCTGAACGTGATGAGATTCCAAAAAAATATTTTCTGATGAGTAAATTTTCACCATTCAACAGTATGTGGATAAACAAAATCGTGTTTGGTTAGAGCACAAGTCCAACGATAATTTGGACGCAAGAGTTGCCATGCGCAATTAAGCAATCACCAGCCTCTGTAATGGTTTGGGCTGCAGTGACTGCGGATGGACGCACTCCTCTGATTTTCATCAAACAGGGAGTCAAGGTAAACCAAGAGGTGTACCGCCAAAAGATCTTAAACGACGCTTTACTACCTTGGGCACGTAAACACTTTGGTACGAACCGTTAGACATTCCAACAGGACTCGGCACCGTCACACAAAGCTCGCACAAAATTTTACAAAATTGCGTTCCGCGGCTGATTTCGTCGATAGAATGGCCACCATAATCACCGGACTTGATTCCCATAAATTTCTCCATATGGTCTATTTTGGAGAGTAAGGTGTCCACTAAAAAATACGAAAGTGTTGATGCATTGAAGTCAGCTCTTGTTCGAGAAAGGAATAAAATTCCGCAAGATCACGTTCGGTCAGCATGCAATGCTTTCTATGGAAGATTGTATCAAATAATCAGAGCCAAAGAAGGCACATGTTTTTCATTAAATGTAATATATTCTTAACATATTCCACGTAATTTCAATTAAAAATAATTAAAATTAAAAAAATTACAGCGTTTTCATTTGGTAAAACTTGGTCTCTGCCCTGGTTTTTTGGGTTGTTAATAGTTTGAGATTGTAATATTTGTTGGTCATGGACAAAATCTGACGGGATGAAGCTTTCTTCAGCAGAAGTTGATGGCTGCGGATCATCTCTTGAGCAAGATGTTTCATTTTTTGAAAGCTAAATAGTTTCCTTTATTTGGATGGTAATTTTTTTTTTTGTATGGAATCTTCGATGGAACCTTCATCCACCTTGCTGGATTTCCACCCACCGTGCCTTTTTATAGTGGTTAAGTTAGCCCCAGCATCGGCTAAAAGTGTAGCCGATGTTCTCCGGAAGCAATGACCTGTGTACAATTCCGGGTTTGCTAACTTTAAATAACTTGCGATTTGCTTCGGCATACTTAATGATGACATTTTTTCCAATAACTTGTTTGAAGTATTAGCCTAAAAAAATCGGTTGGTGTTTACATTTTCAGGACAAAGATTTCTGTATTTTTGTACGAATTCAGAGAATTCTTGAGGAACTACAAATGTTCGGTCAATTTTAGTTTTTGATTTCGGTAGTTGAATTACTAACAACTGACCCTGTTCTTCTATGTTCTCTATTGTTATATTTGTCAATTCAATACCTCGGCACGCGCCAGTTATACCGAAAATAAGAACCAATTAAAACAAGAGAAATATAAAAATAAATATGTTTTATAGGATTGTATAATTTAAAAGATAAATGATGAAGTATTACCATTGTGTGATTTGTCATTTTACGTACCTTAACAGCTAAATATACGTCCCTATAGAGCGAAAAGTCACTAAGTCGAAAAATCAAGTTTAGAGATATTGAAGTTTAAAGTTTTGAAAAAATATAAATTGTCATAACTTTAACATACTTTAACATACATCTCCGATTTTGGTTTTATTTTGAAGGAAATTAAATCAAGCTGGTATGATAATTGCTATTTTAAGAAATAAATGAGTATTTACTGAGAAAATTAGAAAATCGTTAGTTAATTATTTGTTGTCTATAGATAGTCTGATCTAGCGATGACTTAGTTAACTATCGCCCTTAGTTAGTGATTTTCACTCAGTTATAAATTACGTCAGAGAAATATAACTCGAGTTGGTAAATTTTAATATTTTTTAATTTAAATTGTGTCTAACTGCTACATGTACAAAATAAGCATTATAAATAATACCTATCTTTAAATTCGAGGACTAGATGTTAAATTTCTTTATAATTTTGAAGTTTATATGAAATAAAAATTCTGTAAAGGCTGGTGTCGTAACTTCGAAATTTCGGAAACAGATATTTTTTGTTTTTAGTACATTCATTGTTAGGAGATTATCACTGAGCCATTTCATAGTTATTGCTAGAGCGATTTCTACCGACTTATTAACATGTAGCTACGATACATCCTGAAAAATAAGTGCCGTATCGTTTAATGACTGGCAAAAATGTAATTTAGCTCAATAGGGTTAAACTGGCACAGATTTTAGCCGGACATGGTTCAAATGATAACGATACTGAACCTAAATTAATGTACGATGTCTACGTCTGGCATAGCATTCGGATACACGCCAGTAATCTTTCTACTAACGCCGGGTAACTACCCGGACTATGTTAAACCGATTATTCTTAAATCTTCCTCAAAACACTAGAAATGTCAGTAAATTAATACATTAGAGGAAATGAGGGTACTTCTTCAGTGCGGTTCCTCTAATGAAATAAAATGAGCGTACCAACCAAGAAAGTCAACTGAAACAGCATTATATAATGTGAGGAGTAGAGTGAAGTTGGTGATGGGTAATCAAAGCCTAGAGGCATTCGTGCATGCAACATGAGTTTTGATAGGATCATATTCAGAACTATAAACACAGCTACAGAAAGCTATGCATAGAATCCATATCTGAGTATGATTGAATTGTTCAAGGGAAGGACCCGCAGAACTCCTAGAGGACCAAATAAAAGTACAAGTATACTAACTGAGACTGAAGGCTACGCACAAGAGTTCTGTACTCAACATTACGGTAAATAATCTGCTCAAAAAATTAAATACAAGACCTAGACCCCAAGGCTATTCGAATGATCTCGTTGTAATGATCAACGGAAAAGTCAAGTGAGAGTGTTGGCCATAAGATGTGTGGATAAAGCCAAACTATCATCCCAAAAAAACTGTGATAGTAACATTCACAATAAAACGAATCCTATCAGTAAGTGAGACGTTAAACCTATATGGTGAGAAACTAAGCATGTCCACAAAGGTGAAGTATCTAGGTGTTATACTAGAAAGTATGCTAATCAAAGTGTTGAAAAGTAACCACGAAAGCAATGAGCCATGAAGATCTTTTTATGGAAAGTCATGTCTTACTCAAATTAAAGGTTCATTGTATCTTCTCATTGACGGTGAGATCAATATTTACGTATGTAACGACAGACCTAAATATTTTTGGTGGCCCGAGGTAAAACTGAAGAAATGTAGGCGGATGCTGAATGGGTAAGAGCAAGCAGCAGTAGATGCAACGCAAGTGCCGCACCTCTGGTGTTGCACACTTCCATAGGCTACGGTGACCCTTTCAATAAGGTGGCCGTATGCTTATCTGCCACCTGTGGTATAAAAAATGCGTGGCAGTAACAGAAGCTCTCCAACCGCTGCAACACTTTCACTCTTCTACACATTATAGTGTTAGATGATAGAGAGATTAGAGTTTTAAATAAAGATTTAGATTCAAGAAATGCCATTAACAGGCTCGGAACTGAACAAAATAAACAAAAATGGGTCTTGACAAGATACAGACCATCTACAACTTTAAAAGGGACTGAAATTCTCCAAAGCATAAGAAAGCATAGGAAAGTTCAAATATCGTAGCTGAGAACCGGCTCAGGTGCAGAGGTATACAATGCTCAATTTGTGAGAGTATACAGCGGTCTTCCAGGCCTTTGCCATAGTTACGAGCTTGTGGAAAATATTACAGAGCACTGATCCAGGTAACTATGGCCATACAAATAGGGCATTATACTACAAGTTAGCACCTCCACAAGATTGAACTCATGGCAAACCTGATATGCAGGTCCTGTGGCTATGGGAGTGGAACCATTTACCACCTGCTATGCGAATGTATCACATAGTGCAAAGAGATTGAGTTTCCTAGGGCATTCATATCTGGTGCCGAAGGACTGCAGGCTCATCCCCTTAAAGTACATACCCAAGTCTGAGACTGCCTCTGTGGCGCGGTGGGAGTGCATCCGACTGCTACGCAAGAGGTCGTGGGTTCGATTCCCACCCAGGATAAAACTTTGTGTGATGAGCACGATGGTTTATTCTGTGTCTGGGTGTTATTTATCTATAATATGTATGTATTTAGAAATATATAAGTATGTTTATCAGTTATCTAGATCCCATAACACAAGCTAATATTAGCTTACTTTGGGCTAGATGGCGCTATGTGAAAAGTGTCCCACAATATTTATTTATATTTATTTATTTATTTAAGTTAATAGAGGTGTTATAAAGCCGCTGCCTAGGGGATTGGTGATAGGGAGGGGTACAGTACAGTAGACCCAAAAGGATTGTAGTGCTAGTACAAAGCTGGCCTCAAGCCCGACGTCGTTGGAAGACATCTGTGGCACAAATAAAAATCACCACACACTACGCTTGTAGCTCTGGTCGCGATAAAATCACTAACTTGCAAGCGATATGTACCTAAGTGCATAAGATGCACGTCGAAGATATAAAAATAATAACTAAGAGATTTAAAGTATCATTCATAATAAGTTTTTAATCCATTTTTATTATAAAGGAAGTAATTAAATTGAAATGATGACTTTTCGCTTTGTCAGTATTTTACAAAATCATTTAAAACTAAAAAGTGAATAGTCATTATTTCGATTTAGTTAATTTTCGTTCTTGGTTGTTTTAGCAAACTACTGATTTTAAAAACTCACCAAGTCATTTTAGTGATTTTATTTTATTAAAAGACCACAGTATGCATTGTAAATTCAATAGAAGAAGTAATTAAGTCGTTTTATTTTAAGCTTCGTACATTTTCCATAAATATAAAATAATTAACAATGTTTAGTTATTTCTCTCATTTTTCTAAAAAGGACAAAGGAGATTTATTTACTTTTCACATTTCATAAATCGGAAATTAATGCACATACAAAAATGATTGTCAGACAGATCATTCGAGAAAAATAATGTAGTTTTATGGGCATCAATAACTCATTTTGGCCATATTTCGACTTAGTAACTTTTCGCTCTACAGGGACGATGTCATCAGGGCCTTCATTTATGAATGTTTTCACGTCTTGCGCTGTAACAACCTTTGACTTTTTGCTTTTGTGTCCAGCTGATTGTCTTTTTAGAAAAAATGATAATTTTAAAGTTCTTGATATTGATGTCGTGTTTAGTATTCATAGTTGCTTTTAACATTGAATAAATGCACCACAAACTAGATGGCTGCAGCTTTTTTGATAGCTCACTAAAGTATGTTAAGAATACAATCTCAGATTAAGACTTTACTCGTTTTTCTTTTCGCCACTTCATGAACTCGTCGTAAGTTATCAAATATCTCTCTTTAGAACTTTCAGGCAAAATATTGTTAATTGCTGCTTCAGCTTCCATTTTCAGTGAATCGGGAGACCAGCTTATATCTTCATCACTTGCAGAACTCATGTATGTTTCCTAATTAGCACGTAATTATAAAAAAATCCTAAAAACAAACAATATTTAAAGTAAAAGTTTTCTAATCCCACCTTTTTTCTTTTTTTTTTTTCAAGAACAAAATTGATGACTATTATACTCATACGAAGACAAGGCTGAATAGCGAAGCGACCTCTTTTGTCATTGGGCTGAATGCATGATGTCTATTGCCATTATGATGGTTAGATGTACGCGAACTTATTGAAAATGTGAAGTTTTTTTTTTAATTACTTACCGCCCTAGGGCTTTTCCAGCTACATTATTACCCTAGAGCGCTTATTGGTCACCTACAAGCCCCATTTGGGGGTAATAAGGACCTACTTACCGAAAATGAGAGATGTAAATACCAATTAAACATAGGAAACACTCAAACTCCAAAACAAACATTTGCGGATCACACAGCGCAAGCTTTTATAAATATTAATAGGCTACGTACGAACGTACGATACGAGGCAACTTGTCCGATTCGATTGGGTTAGGTAACTATTTTGCTGTGCAATCAGCAGTTTTGATTGGATTTGGATATTTTATACAAAAAATCTTTAGATTATTCACAGATTTATACTACTAATATTATAGCGCTCGTGGCTCCGCGGACTTTGTGGTCTGTAAACGATCACTGAGTTACGCAACCATTACAATGGCTGGTCGTCGGATGGGTGACCACTTGTTGGCATTTACATTTGCGAGCGTTTCCGTGCTTCGGAAGGCACGTCAAGCTGTTGCGTTGGTCCCGGTTGCCAGTAACATGGCAGTCGTTAAGTCAAAATGAAAGCCTTATGGACGGCTAGAAAAATTTCAACAGCAGGTAGCCACAAAGTGCTTCTGTCTATTTCAACACGGCAATATGGAATATCTATTTACCACCGTTTCCGTGCTTCAGAAGGCACGGATACACCGTTGGTATAAATAAATTCTACAGCAGGTCGCCACATCCTGTGTCTGTCCAATTCAACACGGCAATAGGCTCACCACCTGGTTACATGGGATGCAAATACATACGGTGGTGAAACGTGGGCGCATTGTATGCCTCTGCCAATCCGAGATAAAGACTTGACTGATAAGTAACTAATAGCGAATACTGCAACAGATACTTGTATTAGACCTAGATCACACTTGGCAGTTTAAAAACACACGATTTATCTATGCTACGCGATATTGTAGTCTTAATAATCATCACGCACGCAAAATGAAAGCACGAGATGTTTACGTCAGTTAGTTTTCTGGAAAAACAGTGACCAGTATGAAGCACAATAAACTTGACACAAAAAGCCAAACAATAACAGCTTAGCATGTTATATAGCAAACGGGCAGTAATAGACTTAGTATTTTGTATTTGACTGAATATCACGTTACGCAATAGGAGAAAAAGTAATAAAATCTTAATTATGAATGAATTCCCCGTTGTATCTTTGCATAATAGGAGCTCCAGGACATGGGGGTCCTGGTGCTCCTATCAGTAGGAGTAATTAGTAGGAGCACGATCGATTCACTTCAGAAGAAGAAGGAAAAGATAATACGGGCGAATTTCGTAAAAATTTTATCCGTAAGTTTCTTTGTGTTATTTTGACAAAGCTTTTCTTGTTTTATATTAGACGATACATTTTCCTTGCACAATCTCTGAATATATTATTATTCGGCAAAAGATATATAGTTTATGAATGAATGTGGTGATTTTTGAGGTGATCGAGTTTTCTTTTGGCAAGGACCTTTATCTCCTTAAGCCTCTTATTGGTGTATTCCAAAGTTTTCTCGGAATTTTTCTATAGGCACTTATGAATAAAAACTGTTGGCGACGAGTGTGAATGAAAAAGTTAGTTTTACTTTCAGGGCTTCTTTTGTATACGACTTTTATCTTAAAGGTTTGTTGAAGTATATTTTCTTATAGGAATGATAACATTTTTACCGTACATATAATAACATTGTGTTCCTGTAGATTCATTAATCGCTTCATAAATGCACGTCTGGGTATCCGAGTACTTTTGACTTTTCCGTTTTTGAGCAATCTGCTCGCGGAGTCTTACATTATGTAAGTCTCGGCCTACCCTGACTCCATCTACCTTCTACTTTCGTATAAATATATTTCGTCAATCGTTCCTCACTGATTCGTTGGACGTGTCTAAACCAACGCAGCACGTCGCATAAAAACATAGTCACAGATCAAATGTCAGTAAATGAATAAATATTGAGTAAAATCCAATGAAAATCCTATGAAATTGCTTCTTTTGAAATACTAACATATAAAATCTATTTTGATTGCATGAAATTAAAAAGGGAAAAATTTGGTGACATTAACAGTTTGTAATTTAATTACGCAATGTTTCATGGAGTACCTATGTCTTTACTTAGGGTGGATAGCGTAATAATAATAAGTATTTTAGAAAACTGATTAAAAAAAAAATTTTATCTACTCCGATACTATAATACAAAGATTATAAAACTGATAACAAAATTCTTATGACAAACATTACGTACAGGCCAAATTAATAATAAAAAAAAAGTTTAATTACGATACAGGTCTTGTATGGACACCTGTATCATAATATAACTTTTTAATCATAACGATACACCTATAGAACCTCCAGCTGGACCAAGGAGGTAGAACCTCTACTTAAAAAAAAGGTTTCAATCATTGGTTTCAATGAACGAGTCCGCGACGCAAGCGCGCATGCGCAATCAATGTTAACATTTAAAAAATAAATTTGTTGTTATATTCATCATTTTATTTGCAATATTGTTTTACGTATTATAGTATGAGAGTAGATAAAGTAGTGTATGACACTGTACATAACTTGGTCGTCGCCTACGGCTCGTTTTTTTTAAAACACACTCATGTTATAAGAACCCTTATTAGGCAACAGTATCATAAACTACTATTTTTTTCATTTCGTTTGGCGTGGTCTGAACTATTTTTAACCCCCGACGCAATACGAGTGGTGAACTGTCTGTGGCATCGTAGCTGTTAAACGAATGGAATTTCGATACATTTTTTTTCATTTGAAAGTCAGTTTCCTTGCGATGGTTCTTAGCTAAGTTTGGTTAATATCGGTCCAGCAGTTTAAGAGTATTATCTCTTTTCCAAAATTATGTAAGGCATTTTTATAATCGTTAAATGACAATTATTTAATAACTTCGACCTGATGCTGCAACCAGAATGATCTCCAGAAAACCCGACTCTTCGAAAACTCACAGCAGATATATCGTATTTGGGTTCAATAGTTTTTTTAAGGGTTGTTTCTTAAGGTATAAGTATATTTTGGCGTAAGGGGCTTTTTCAATTTTTTTATTTAGTCTTGTATGATAGACCTGAAGCGCTCGTGGCCCCGCGGTCTCAGTGTTCTGTAAACGATCACTGAGTTACGCAACTTTCACTATGGCTGGTCCTCGGATGGGTGACCACTTTGTGGCATTTACATTTGCGAGCGTTTCCGTGCTTCGGAAGGCACGTTAAGCCGTTGGTCCCGGTTGCCAGTAAAATGGCAGTCGTTAAGCCTGGTTGAATGCCTTATAGGCGGCATGAAAAATTTCAACAGCAGGTAGCCACAACCTGCGTCTGTCTATTTCAACACGGCAATGGGCTCACCACCTATTACGTGGGACAGAAATCCACACGGTGAAAAGTGGGCATATAATATGCCTCTGCCACCCCTTCGGGGATAAGGCGTGATGCATATAAAAAAAATATAAAAAAAAAATGATAGACCTGACGGCGCGTTGCCAGCGCAGATGGATTATCACGTCGGAATGAGAGTGACAGCTGTCAACAGCGTCGTGTCTTGTTATAGAAGCGCGGCCATTTTAGGACAGTTGAGTTGAGAACGCCGTGCGCGATACAAGTCTGACGAATCGTCTTAGAAATAACTTTAATGATTATAATTTCGTTAGAGGCAATTAGAGTACACATACTTCTCTAAAGGTTCTTCACCTTAACATACGAAGTGTAAACCGAAACTTTGATAAACTTCGTTTATTCCTTATAAGAATACAAATAACACCTGAAATTATAATCCTTACAGAGTCCTGGCTTAGTAAGGTTGCAGCGCTTCCGATTCTGGACGGATATTTGGCTTATCAAACATACAGGAACTGCAATCAAAATGATGGAGTCATCATCTACATAAAATCAAACCTATCACATGCGATTACCGAACCCATAATGTCCGACGCAACTTGTTTGATATGTAACCTAAAAACAAATAATACAGTAATTATAGCCATATATCGCTCTCCTAGTTTTTCTAATGCAGATAGATTTTTACGTAGTCTTGGTGATACCCTCAAAAATTTTGCTAGCACCAAAAATTTAGTTTTGATGGGTGACATAAATATAAATATTTTACCCTCTAATGATAAATCCACTCCTGCCGAATATCTAAATCTGAATGCGTTTCATGGGTTGTTACCTACCCATGTCTTACCAACCCGGGACGGCAGATGCCTCGATCACGTCCTATTAAAATCCAACAACAAAAGCACAACTCTTGTCTTTAACACAATTATTACAGATCACGTTCCCATCCTACTTAATATTGAAAGTGAAATATCATTTATAAATCGTAAATCAAAGTATGGACAGGTAGACTACCCTTCGGTATACACAACTATTTCAGAACTGGATTTTAATGACGTCCTGAACACCATAGACCCTGACATAGCAGCCGAACGGTTGATATCAACAATTAGTCAGGCAATAAAACAACACACTGTATTAAAGCTTTTGCCATCCAAACGTCGACTGCTTAAACCATGGATGACTCAGGGATTACTTAAATGCATACGAAACAGAGACTCTATGCAACGCAAATTAAGACAGGAACCAAATAATTACACACTTAAGATAACATTCACCAGATACCGAAACTTCTGTAATAAACTACTAAAAAAACTAAAACAGGACTATGAGAAGCATGAATTTGCTAAGGCCAAAAACAACCCCAGAGCTACATGGCGGGTAATAAAAGAAATTACTAATACAAATATTAGTACAAATTCCCCAATCGAGCTACTGACAGTAGAACAGGATAATGAATTATCTGTAAATAGAGTTAATTCCTTTTTTGCTGAAGTGGGCAGTAATTTAGCATCACATCATGGTCAGGTCGGAACTCCTTCATTCAAAAGTAAAATCTCCCCGTTGAACTCCCTTACCCTGTTAGAAACTGACGAAGCCGAAGTGGCAAAAATTATCCACGGCCTTCGTAGGAATGCAGCTATTGGGTGGGATGGAATTGCTACTAAGCTACTACAGCAGTGCAGTAAAAAGTTGACACCCATCATTACATACGTCTGCAATATCTCCATCTCCAGTGGCAAGTTCCCTAAGGCCTTCAAAAGAGCCATAATCCATCCCATTTTTAAGAGTGGGGACAAAAATTGTATAAGCAACTACCGTCCAATATCTGTGCTCCCGGCTTTATCTAAAGTATTGGAAAAAGTATTAAATACCCGTCTCACAAAATTTCTAGAACAACACAACATCTTAGCACCAAATCAATTTGGTTTTCGCAGCGGAAAATCCCCAGAGGACGCAGTATCGTCACTTGTCGATCATATTGTAGATAAATTGGACAAACGAAATAAATGTATAGGTATCTTCTTAGATTTAACTAAAGCCTTTGATACGGTTTCTACTTCACGGCTATTGAGTAGAATGGAGAGCGTGGGAGTACGAGGGCATGCACTAAAAATGTTCAAAGACTACTTGTCTGACAGAACCCAGTGTGTGAAAATTGATTCTTACATTAGCAATGAGGCATCTGTGAATTTTGGCGTGCCACAAGGCTCCATCCTCGGCCCTTCCCTTTTTATAATTTACATAAACGCTCTCTGTAACCTGTCACTTAAAAATTGTGCTATAGTTAGTTTTGCCGATGACACTGCCCTACTTATTCATGGTAGTGACTGGCAAACCACGTTTTCTCTCTCTGAACATGCCCTCCATCATGTGACACAATGGTTATCAGAGAACCTGTTAACCCTTAACCTTTCTAAAACAACCTACCTTACCTTTTCTGTCTCTTCGTGCGGTCTTTCATCTCTGAACAATCTCCAAATTAAAACGCATTGTTGTGCACCGCCACCACTCTCTGGTCCAGAATGCCACTGTCCTGTGCTATTAAAATCCAGTAACACCAAATATCTGGGCGTTCACATCGATGATAAGTTAAACTGGCAACTTCACCTGCAAATGTTAAAGTCACGCGTGCGTAAACTTATAACCATCTTTAAGAAGTTACGAAATTCTGCAGATTTCAATACACTAAAAACGGTTTATTTTGCCCTATGCCAGTCTATTTTGGGCTACTGTATCACTGTGTGGGGAGGTGCACCTAAAACCTACTTTCTGACACTGGAACGAGCACAAAGAGCTGTGCTAAAAGTTATGATGCGCAAACCATTTAGGTACCCAACATCCACCTTATATGAAGAATGTCAAATACTCACAGTGCGCCAAGTCTACGTGCTTCAAACGGTCTTGAGGAAACATAGACAACTACCGTACACTAAAATAGTAGATAAACGACGTAAATATCAAGTATGCGCACCTAAGAAATATAGAACCGCTTTTGCCGGAAGACATTATCAGGTGATGGGGGGTCATCTTTACAATATCATAAATAAAAATTGTAACATATATCCGCTACAGAAGTCTCTGTGCAGATCATCGGTCATAGAATGGATCCAACGTAAATCGTACACAGATACTGAAGAGCTTCTTACTTTATCAATATTGTAGGTATTATTAGGTCTGCGGGTGACTATGTGTATATTGATTTATGTGTATTGCGAATATATTATATCTTTGTAGGTTTATATTTATGCGAACGTATGAATGTGCCTAGTTGTACGAATATACAAAAGGCCCTGATGCCCGGTCTGCTGCGTGTGCAATTATGCAATATATGCGCCAGTGACCTGGTATCAGGGTTTTGCACGGTGTTTATTAAGGGATCTGTGGGTGAGCTGAGGCGAGGCTTAGTAATGTTGAAAGTAATTTATTATAATTATAGTTTTAAACATTATAACTACATTTATAGTTTAAACTGATTTTCTTTGTTACCTATTATAAGTCCACGTAAACCTTTAGCTGTAAGTATAATATGCGAGCGCCCCGGTACCCATAACACAAGTTGAATCTTATCATGGGTGCCGGAGTTCAACCTGCGTCAATGTTATTATAGAATATTTACTGTTTAGCTATAAGTTGTGTGGTCTTGTTATGGAACAAATAAATCATTTATTATTATATTATTATATACATATATATACATATACCATATATACCATATATACACATACATATATATACATATACATATACACATACATATACCAAAACATATATAGATACAAAATGTTTATAAACAGTTTCTAAATTAATTTCAAAATTAAAAGAACATTATATCGTCTGTTGCTCGTTACTTCGTCTATTATTTGTCCAAATACCCACGTAGAAGCTATGGCCGATGCTGTTGTAAGCGGTGAATAGCTGACAGACCTAATCGTAAAGATTATGATTAGCAATACTTAAAGTACTCTCTTTCTGTTTACACTTTTTTTATTGTTGTTTATGCTGTTGATTGGTGGCACTTGGTGGAACATGCTACACATTTTGAATAAAAACACTTGGACTTTTCCACGAAACATAACATAACATACTGTCACGCCTTTATCCCCGAAGGGGTAGGCAGAGGCGTACTACACGCCCACGTTTCACCGTATGCTTTGGTGTTTGTCCCACGTAACAGGTGGTGAGCCCATTGCCGCGTTGAAGTGAACAGGAGCAGGTTGTGGCGACCTGCTGTTGAAATTTTTCAAGCCGCCTATAAGGCCTTCAACTGGCTTAACGACTGCCATGTTACTGACAACCGGGACCAACGGCTTAACGTGCCTTCCGAAGCACGGAAACGCTCGCAAATATAAATGCCACAAAGTGGTCACCCATCCGAGGACCAACCATAGTGAAAGTTGCTTAACGCAGTGTTCGTTTACAGAACACTACGTCCGCGGGGCCACGAGAGCTTTTTCCACGATAGTTATTTTTTAACCTTGGCCAGTTTCGCCTTACCTTTCAAAATGCCCTAAGGTATAAATGAAACCCGACTACGCGTTGATGAATTCAACTGAAAACACATTTTATCGTTCATCGCTTCTCCCAAGAGAACTGTGCTATCGGTCTTAAAATTCTAAATACACAAAATATAATTTCAGATCATGCCAAGTTTAATTACAATTGATGAGGCTTCAGTATCAAGTAATAAAAGTATACCTGAAAAATTCAAAATATCATCAATGTACTTGTAGAATTTCGATTCTCTACAGTTTTATTATGAGTAGGTACACAGATAAACCATATACACATACTATGAACAAATTAACGTCAACAAAAATTATCTTCGTAGTCAAATACCTACCCTTATCACCACAGCAAGAATAAAATTCGCCCTTATGTCGGATAAAACAAGATTCATTCATTCAATAACTACGTCTGGCCTCCCGATGAGTGTCCTTTACAAATTTATTAATAACTAGTTAACGCCCGCGGCTTCGCCCGCGTATAGACGTTTTCCCGTTCCCGTTTCCCACAGGAACTTATTCACGGGATAAGAAGTAGCCTATGTCCGTCTCCTGGCTCTAAGCTACCTCTCCACCAATTTTCAGCCAAATTGGTTCAGTGGTTTAGGCGTGAAAGCGTAACAGACAGACAGACAGAGTTACTTTCGCATTTATAATATTAGTAGGGATAAGGAACATTTTATTCGGAGTTTAGACGACAAAATGACTGACATCGTTTGCTTGCTTTTTTTTATACCACTAAGGTGGTAGACAAGCATACGGCCCCCCTGAAGGGAAGTGGTCACCGTAGCTTAAGGACGTTTGCAACACCAGAGGTGCAGCACTCGCGCTGCCGACCCTTTAAAAACCTTCTAAGACCCCTTTTGAAGAACCCCATTCTGTAGACGTTCGGGAAAACCCAGGCAGGGAGCTCATTCCACAACCTAAGCGTACGCGAAATAACCTAACCGTATGCGTGCGCACCGGACGCAAAGTGTGAGGGTGAACACCCTCGATGATAGAAGGTGGCCGTGGGCATCATGTCAAACAATTCCTCAGAGCACAGACCGTTGTACAGGCGATGGTACACACATAAGGAGCCGAAGCTTATATTATTTTCCAAAACTAGTGCATTTATCTTGTTTTATGTGCGGGTCAACTTTATTTTTTTTCTTTTATTGCATTACATTACCTAAGAAATACTTTGTATAGTACATTATAATTTTACTCGCAGGTGCATTGACGAAGTCGCAATTCCCCGTAATCACGATTTACGCACAAAAGTCCTGCCTCGGCGTGCATCCTTGTGAAACGGCATGGTGTTTCGATCGCGTAGGTACCAAAAAAATATAAATGGCGTCACCCGCCTGATGGCAAGACGCCGACCCGTGATTGAGGGCCGCTATCTCAGCCGGCGGGCTTCTTTTACGCTTCTCTTAAAGGTCCCCAGGATTGTAAGAGGAGTGAAACACGTGCGCCGGCAGAGACTTCCATGTTTTTATGGTGCGACATAATAAAGACAACTCGTTCTACACACCCAGGAATCGAACCCGAGACAGCGCGGCAGTCGTACACTACCACTTGCTACCGCGGTAGTCGAAATTTATTCCGGGGATTTCCACAAGTTAAAAAAAAAAACAAATAAACCCATCTCGATCCCTCCACTTGCAAAACTTTCGATTATCTAGCCGCGCGAACATATCACTATCACAACATTTACATACAAATTGTCTATAACCAGCTAGCCGGTATCTAGATCCGGTATCCAATACAGGGAATAGCTTTACAACCCCGTCTTTATAAAATTATCGCCACTCTACATGACTCATTATCACAACCAAATTTTTTTTGGGGGAAACCATATCCCGCACATCTCTATTACTTATATTTTTATAATTTTGCCTTTCTAAATTATTTTTTTCTCCACCATGTCGTTATTTTTTAAGGTTCGGGTACCTTTAGCAAGTGCGGTGTCTACCACAGTACTACTAATTATTAAAACAGTGGTCCAACCAACACCTAGCACCGTAAATCTCACTTACAAAGGTGATAGGGCTAAAAATACTGACAATTACGTCAGCATTTACCCCCTTTCCTCTATATCGACACAGAACCCATTATATTGATCAGAACAAAAGTTTATTTGAGTGAGGATTAAAATCGCCTATCTACACATATTAAAATAATTATGTTGATAGGCGATTTTGATTTTGGTTAATAGCAGACACACGCGGCTTCGCTCGTGAAAATTTACCCGATTTGTTGACATTTATGATTACTGCTCCGCTCTCCTGGTTAGAAGCGTGATGTTATATAGTCAATAGCCTTCCTCGATGAATGGGCAATCTAACACAAAAATAATTATTCAATCCGGACTAGTAGTTCCTGACATTAGCGCTTTCAAACAACCAAACAAACTCTTCAGCTTTATATATTTTATTATTATATATTTAACAACGCCTAACCGAGATCCTTACACCTAGAAACTTGAAAATGTTAGTGAAAATACCCTATATAAGGTAGACAACCATTAAAAAGGATTTTTAAAAATTTCACACTTTCCTCAGAGGGAGAAATTAAATAGCTAAAAATAAGCGGGTGGAGCCATGGGCCTCTGCTAGTAAGACAGAAATATAAAGAAAGAAAGAAATGAATTTACAGAACCTACTATCTGATCCCCCAAATGTTGTTCTGTCATATAAGTAATCAAAGTAAAAATAATAATGATTTCCAGACAATTTGTAGGCATTTATTCAGAAAAGACAATTATAGTACGCCCCACTGTGATGGCCATGGCCACCAACCGTGAATCAACCTTTTTCTTATCTTTGTTTCCAGTAAACAATCATTATTATTATTTTAACCCTCAACCATTGATGTACCTCAACGCAAAAAGTTGGGTGTCGCCCACAAAAATTGGTGTTACCCATAAACTTTGATCAAGGACTGAATTTCTGAAGGGGTTTTGTTTATAAAACTGATGAGATGATCGAAATGGCTTTATCTTTATTCATATATAAGGCTGAAGAGTATGCTTGTTTGTTTGGTTCAATTTGCTAATCTCGGGAACTACTGGTTCAAACTGAAAAGTTCTTTTTGCGTTGAACGATTATTAAAAAAAAAAACCGGCTTGGAACATATGATTCAATTATCAAAAGATATGATTGGAATAACCCATTTATTGAGCTGGAAAGCCGAACAGTAATCATAAATGTTAACAAATCGGGCAAAATGTCATATATTATTTCATACGAAAACTAATAAACGAACTGGGTGCGGCGGTGGTTCGAAGAATGTCACAGGCGAAGCCGCAGGAGTCAGCTAGTTCTATATATAATGACTCTTTGGTCTTTATAAAGACCTTTAACGTCAGTTATGTGCACTTTAATAACTACACTGGTACCTAAATAAACTAAATTCCCGGACCAGAAAAAAAATGTATAGATCTATCTGGAAGTATTGTGTATCATCACTACATATTATAAAACAAAGTCGCTTTTCGCTGTCTGTCCCTATGTATGCTTAGATCTTTAAAACTACGCAACGAATTACGATGCGGTTTTTTGTAATAGTTAGAGTGATTCTTATAGAAGGTTTTTATGTATAATTTGTTAAGTTTTTGTATACATTGACCAAATTACAACGATATTTGTTGGGGATGTCGGGAAAAATAAGCCCTCTGGGAGCTTTTAACAGAAACGCTGCCTAAACCCTTTGAGCTATAACAAAATAATGTATGGTGCAATTGTGTATCTAATGTAGGTCTACAAAAAAGTCCGCGACGATATATGTCTATCTCATAAGAATAACATAACTATATCCATTTTAATACTTAAAAAAATCATCAATTATAATTCTTTAAGTGCTATTTACACAAATATGCTATTAATACTTATCATTTTAACTACGTTAGTTGGCTTCAGCATTTCATGAAGATTATTTTGTCCCTTTACACCTTGCAAATTAAATGAATATCTTACGATATATCGCAAATTCAAAATAAAGCGCAAAGAAATTAATTTCATGCGTGCGGGCGTAGGTAGGTACTGGAGAGCGGAGAAGTACCTAATCAATGAATTTGGAAAATGTTCATACATTATTGTGAATGAAAAATTAATAAACAACGGAATTAAGGGGATTACCTCGCTCAAATCCCATAAACAAGGTAAGTTTAAAGAAGATTGCAGATGAATCCGTTTGTACGTTTCCCTTATAAAAAATATATAGTATATTTAAGGTCATCACAAATACATTGTGTTGTTTAAAATTTTAATAAACTTCCCAAAAATTTGATAAAAAATCTTATTAAATCGGTCCTTTTTCAACCTAAATTGTAAATTTTCTCTGTAACGGCTAAATAGTTAGGCATGAATTTTGTATCAAAAAATATGTACTGACATATTTCACAATTTGTATTGTTTTTTTTTCTAATTTCTTTTAATATTTTTAAATTGTGAATAAAAACCCGAAACCTCACCAGCACCCCGTTTGAAGCACCCCCGCTAAGGCCTGCGACGCTTACTCGGGACGCGTTACTTGAGTGTCTCTAGTGACGGGTGGACTATACGCGCGTTATTTTTTCCTAATATAATCTAAAAGTTCACGTTTTGAATGTTTTATGAATGAAATCTTGTTGTAAATAGTACAAATATAATAATCTCGTAAAACAACATTAGTAATTACGTTTGTAAATATATTTAAAGTAGTTTGTAATTTCGTTTTGTTTTTTCAACCGATCATAGAGTAAGCCTGACTATGCCTAAATATAAGAATAAAAGTAAGGTGAAGCGTGGCCGAGCTCTCCAAAACTATTGGTAAGTACCTACCCTATTGAGTACATTATTTCTATTGTGTTTATTTTTTATCGTTTTATGCTATCTTGAGAATTTCGAATGACGGAGGTTGGAGACCTTGGTGACTGATGATGTCACCTACCTTATGGTGGACTACGAAGGTGGGTATACGAACCCAGTGCCGACGCTACGTAGAACCAGCGTGTTTGGACTCATTCGAAAGGTCTCATGGAGACCTTGGTGACTAATGATGTCACCTACCTGATGGTGGATTACGAAGGTGGGTATAGGATCTCAGTGGCGGCACTACGTAGAACCATCGTGTTTGGACTCATTCGAAAGGTCTCATGGTGACCTTGTTGATTAATGATGTCACCTACCTGATGGTGGACTACGAAGGTGGGTATACGAACCCAGTGACGACGCTACGTAGAACCAGCGTGTTTGGACTCATTTGAAAGGTCTCATGGAGACCTTGGTGACTGATGATGTCACCTACCTGATGGTGGACTACGAAAGTGGGTATATGATCTCAGTGACGGCGCTACGTAGAACCTGCGTGTTTAACCTCATTCGAAAGGTCTCATGAAGACCTTGGTGACTAATGATGTCACCTACCTGATGGTGGACTACAAAGGTAGGTATACGATCTCAGTGACGGCACTATGTAGAACCATCGTGATAGGACTCATTTGAAAGGTCTCATGGAGACCTTGGTGACTGATGATGTCACCTACCTGATGATGGACTACGAAGGTGGGTATAGGATCTCAGTTACGGCGCTACGTAGAACCAGCGTGTTTGGATCCATTTGAAAGAAGTCATGGAAACTAAGGTCACCGGAAAAATAATCTTGTTTAAAAAAAACCTAGTTAAAATACCTTATAGTTTTTTTGCGGTGTAAATATGGCTATTATCACCAAACTGTAATAGCAAAAAATATTACTTTTGCTTATTTAAGTTATTATTTTTCAGGCAAAACTACGAATCACAAAATCAGGAACTTCAGCCATTAACAGATACACACGATCTGTCTAGTATGGCAGTTGATGAGGGGGCAGAGCAAATTATGCCGGTAACTTATTGTGTTTGCTTACACTGCGGTATATGTTCGATAGTTTCCCTAGTTAATTTAATTTGACACTGTATTGTTAAAATGTTTGTTTTAGGTTGAAGAAGATGACGAAGATTTACCAGATTTGATTATTGAAGAACAAGAATCACAAGCAGAAACAAAAAATATATCTGGAAGACGAATTATAGATATAGCTTACTTCTTTTCCAAAATACAAGAAATAGGCGGCCATGGTACTTTTAACTACGGTATACAAAGTTTGAAACTTATAGTATATATATACTTCTAAGTTTACAGTAGAATGTTTGATGTGTAAAGAGAAGTTTTCTCTTTGTGATGGTTCTGGCGACTTGATATTAATACAGCAGCGGTCGCGGGCGCCGTTTCCGTTGGTATAGGGTATTCGCAATTAGAGGAACTGTTATCAGCATTTGACTTGCCCGTGATGTCTGAACCTGTATACAGAAAACGCCACGACATAGCTTCCAATGCCTGGAACAAAGCACTTAGCAAATCCATGAATGATGCTGCTGAAGAAGAAAAAAGAATTGCTTTAGAAAAAGGTAACGTCAGCAAAGAAGGGATACCTATTATAGATGAGGTTGTAGACGGATGCTGGAGTAAGAGGTCTTACAAAAAGAACTACTCAGCAATGTCAGGAGCTGCTGCCATAATTGGAAGACACACAAAAAAGATTTTGTTTCTTGGCATTAAAAATAAATACTGTAGCATATGTACGCAAGACCTTAATAAAAATCAAAACCCAAGAACTCACCAGTGCTTTAAAAATTTTACGGGATCATCGACTACCATGGAGTCAACAATAATTGTGGAATGGTTTAAAGCATCTATGGAAATGTATGGTCTGATTTATGGTCGCCTCATTTCTGACGGAGACTCTAGCACGTATGCGAAAATTTTGGAAACAAGACCTTATCTTCAATTTACAGTTGAAAAGGTAGAATGTAGGAACCACCTTCCAAGAAACTTGTGCAACAAATTAGACAACCTAACCACTGATACGAAAAATCCTATAAGTTTCAGAAAACTAATCACAAAAAAACGCATCATGAGCATTAGGTCAGCAATACAAAAATGCAGCAAAAAATACCACGACTCGTTAGAAAATTTAGATTTTAGCACTCAAAAACTTTTTGAAGACATCCAGACTGTACATTTACATGCCTTTGTTAACCATACTAAATGTAAAAGCCATTTCTGTAACAGTCCACAAAATGTTGAAATCTTACCGCAAGCATTTTTTACAAGTTCCTTATGGCAGAAAATATGTTTTTTTATTAATACAATTGCGGGGCATTCCAGAAGTCTTGTTCATGATGTTGACAGTAACAACGTGGAAAGTTTTCATAGCGTGGTAACCAAATTTGTGGGTGGTAAAAGAGTGAATTATTCGTGCAGGCGTGGATACGAAACTCGATGATCAGCGTCTGCAGTTAATTTTAATACTAAAAGAAAACCTGTTTCCATATTGTATAAAACAATTGTCGGGCAAAGTCCTAAGGGCAAAATGAGCACCTTAGATAACAATTATCGCAGAAAAAGAAATTTGTTATAACATATTTATTACAAAAAACGACAGACACATGGTGCCGTAAATAAAGATTATGGAGAACAAACCATAAGGCCCGATGTGAGTGATGCGATGCTAGAACAAATGAAGGAGAATTTTCTATCCAACTTAGATAAAAGTGAGGAAGAAAGAAGATAAATTGAAAGACAAACAATTTTGCAGAGCGAGTCAAGCGAATGGCTCGAACTCCGGCGCTCCTTGTTGACGGCTTCAAACTTTGGAAGAGTTATTAAAATGAGGCCTGATACTAGTTGCGCCAGCGTAGTCAAACAACTGTTCTACAAAATAAATATAGATGCTGCGCCTATACAGTATGGAAGGGAACACGAAAAAAAAGCGCTAGATCAGCTATCTTTACAAAACGATGTTGAAATTAGACCATGCGGATTTTTTATAGATCCCGAGATTCCATATTTAGGAGCTACTCCAGATGGGCTTATTGGAAAAGATGCGATAGTAAAGGTGAAATGTCCCATCTCAGCGCACAAGATAGGACTAGACGAAGCCATAGCTCAAAAAAAAGTAAATTTTTGGGTTAAAAATAACTCGGGCATTTTGCAGGTAAATAAACCCACAATTGGTATTACCAAGTTCAAGGGCAATTGCATGTGACTCGGAAAGCAAAATAGTTATTTGGAGTATGGTTTAATGAGTCAAAGCCTCTGAAAACAGAAACAATAATTAGAGACGTTGATTTTTTTGAAAATAAAATGAAAATAAAATTATGTACATTTTATTTAAATTGTATTTTGCCGGAACTTTTGGATCCGTGGCACAGTCGAAATATGGCAATTAGAAAACCGTTATATATTTTACAGGCAATAAAGAACAAGGTAAGCCGGAGAATGGTGCATAACCCTAACTATTTCTGTTACTGAGATCCAATAAGCACTTACCTGGTCATCATCAGACCTTCAGAATGTATCATGTAGTAGCACTAGTGCTCAATTAGATAAATGTTGAAAGCTAGGTCATCCTTACTATTTCCGTTACTGAGAACCAATATCCACTTACCTGTTCATCATCAGACCTTCAGAATGTACCATGTAGTATCACCAGTGCTCAATTAGATAAATGTTGAAAGTTAGGTCATCCTTACTATTTCTGTTACTGAGAACCAATAAGCACTTACCTGGTTATCATCAGACCTTCAGAATGTACCATGTAGTATCACGAGTGCTAAATTAGATAAATGTTGAAAGCTAGGTCATCCTTACTATTTCCGTTACTGAGAACCAATAAGCACTTACCTGGTCATCATCAGACCTTCAGAATGTACCAGTGCTCAATTAGATATTAGACAAATAAATATAAAATATAAACTATGATAGACTAGAAAAAGACAAGACTACAAAAACCAGACGAACAAAATTTATTAGACCTCTCAGAGAGCAAATGAAATAGGCAAAAACGATGACAACTCTGCGACACATCTGTGTTCTTGTATAATCTTCAGTTCGTTTTTTTTGTAGTACGGTCGTTGGTCGGTAGGTGGCGCCAAAAAACAAATACTAGTACAGGGATCAAATCTTCAAGGTCAACGGGCAAAGTAATGGCCTTAAATGTGGGTGCCACGGGGTACGAAGTATGTCACGGGCGAAGCCCGGCGGGTCAGCTAGTTCTAAATAATAATAAGTAGGAGGGTATTTAGAAAATTATGTTTATCAGTCGTCTAAATGCTATAGCACAAGTTTATATTGACTTAATTTGGGTTAATGGCGTTTTGTTAGGATGCAAATAAAGATGGTATATTTGTCACTAGTCATTCATTCTTTCATACAATCTTCGTTGGACGATAACTCAAAAAGTTAAGGTCATATGACTAAAAATAGGACATAATATGATTTATTCGCGTTAATGCGGTCATATGACTAAAAATAGGACATAATATGATTTATTCGCGTTAATGCTTATCTGAGTATAGTTCCAAAATCACTATAATTAAAATAATTTAAAAGTTAGAAGACACAAAAGCTTCATATTTTACTGCGATGTATTGTAAAAGTTGGCACATTAAATAACTTTGTTTGGTCACCTAAATATACGCAATGATATAACTAACTAACTAACTAACTAATTGCTTATATTTAGGTAACCAATAATATTTAGGTAACTATAGACTTTATATATATATAAAGTCTTTAAGACTTTATATATATAAAGTCTATAATAAAATTGCAACGCTTGTTGTAACTTAAATGACATCTTGCATTTCATTTAATACTAAGGACTATCTTATTACTGCTAATTATTGGTCCTACAAAGTTCTCACACCATGTCAAGTGAGATAGCACTAATTATGCCTCACCCACCAAGCGGTGCAACCTTAAGTCTAGTGCAACCTTAAGTCTGTAGGTAGCCCTGGGTACCCGAGACGTCCGGTTCTAGACGGATAGGTTGGGACCATGTAGTTTTAGTTGGTTCGAGTCTATACATATACTCGTAGGGATTTCCATACGACGATGTCACTACCATAATGCTTTGATGTTCTTAAGATCACTTTTCTCAGAACATAGCCATCAAAGATTCATGATGAGTAATACACAAAGTGCGTCTTGGGAAATGTACAGGTAGGGACTCAAGATAATTGTACGGTACGTACAATTTACTGTATATATCACGCCTTATTGGCTGTATCGATCACGCCTTATCCCTAAAGGGGTGGCAGAGGCATATTTTACGCCTATATACACCTGATAGGTGGTGAGCCCATTGCCCAGGCCTTCACCTTGACTTAACGAAAACGCTCGAAAATGTAAATGCCGCAAAGTGAACACTGAGTCAGTGGGGTCACGAGCGCCTTATATTATAACTGTATCTTTGTGTGATTGTTTAATAATGTTAAAATAATTCTCACCAGATTATTGGTAGACCTTTTAGACGTTGACAACACCATAGGTATTAAAATGAATTTTATTTAAAAATACTTATAACCTTTATGAGTTTTAGCTTAAGGGCAGGTAGGCCAAGTCGCGTAGGCACCAAAACGCTTCCTCAGCCCCCGCCAAGATAGATTGACGATGTATTTTCTACTGGCACGCCACAGTAAAAATGATTGGCAGTAACAATCGAAATGGAACATCTCTGTTATTGTGTTGGATTTTATTATAGGTTTATGATATACTAGTTGACGCCGGCGACTCCGCCCGCGTGAAGAAGTTTTTACGTTCCCGTTATCTAAAGGAACTTGTTCCCGGGATTAAAAGTGCCTATGTGTTATTCTGATAGATAAAAGACACTGTAAAGTTTATTTAAATTCCAATCAGTAGTTTTTAAATGCAAGTGTCATCAAACATTCATACTTACAAACTTACGCGTTTATAATATTAGTAGGAGTTAATGATGATATATTTAATAACAAATTTATGCTTTATGAACAAGTAATAAATAAAATGTCCCGTACTCATTATACTCATCTTCTGCAACTATAAGCGAGGACTTGTAAATGGCTTTTAGATAGCTAAACATAATAACTATTCAGTTATGTGTAGCTGTAAGTCTTCCATGCATTAATAAATAAATAAATGTTGTTTGTTGTTGTACTTCAGAACACATCTTCCGTTCGCGCTAAACATTCTCCTTAAGTATATAACTTCATTTTATTGCTCTAAACGTTTCCGGTTTACCCAAATCTTCTAATAAATTTATAAATATACTTAAATAATTTATACTTCAAGAATAAAACAAAGGTCTTTGATACAATTTAAATAATTTATGCGAAGCGAAGCGAAACTTAAATATAACAACTGCACTGATTACTTCAGCCAGAGGCAGTCGTTTGTTAAAGCTTCAGAATCTATTAATAAAATTTGTTTAGAACCAAATTGAAAGTATATGTTACACAAAAAAAAATGAAATTCGTCAATAGTTAGCGGAAAAATAGGTAAACATACATTGAACAGCCCACTGGCTCAGTTAATTATATAACTGCCTTCTAACCTGTGGGTACCGGGTTATATTTTATACTACTTATAGGGATAATTTTAACGCTTCTGTGAAGTGTACGTAGCTCATTTTATATTAAAACTCTCATATACACTATACAACTCGAACTCCGGGGGTCGCGAGATGCAGCTGGGACAGACGATCGGATGATGATGGAATGCTTACTGCTCTGATAAATATACTGTGCCATTGTGAAGAAATAACAAGGGGAGCGCAACGAAAAAACCTGACACAGGTCCTACCTCAGTAAGCGCCAATCGGTAGTTTACTGAACACTTAGCTAGCGGGGCTACGAGCGAAATCATCAGCATACATGAGCAACAATGGAGTCTGCTCATGTAAGTTCCTGATGCTGTAAAAAGTGAAAAGGGAAAAATCTTTATTCATGTAGGTCACAAAGTAACACTTATAAACGTCAAGATTATTGCTTCTACATTTACATTTACTGCCAGATTCGCAACGCAATAGGTAGAGCCTGAGGAAGAACCTGGCAATAAAACTCATGGCCACTCTTTTCTAACTGCCAGTAATTACATTAGTTTTATTTACATGATATTTGAACAAATTATATAGTAATGAGTCTTTACAAAAGAAACCAAATCAAATCAAAATGAGAGCATTTCTAGTTGCCAGTTTTAAAGGTAGCCCACCCGTATGAGGAAGACTCCGGCAAGAAACTAAATGGCTGCTATTTTAAAATGCAGGTATGGCTTAAAATATTAAACTTACATTGCTCCTTTGGAGTTACGTGAGAACAGTCGACTAAACTTAATTTGCCTTAAATATAAATAGTTTTATTTGTAATAATTGCTATAACAGCTATGAGCTGACCAGTCCCAACAGAAGGCAACCCGTTCACGGGTATGACGCATATATCAGCCATCGCCCTACTCAACCGTATTATAGGGAATAAGGCGACCCGATACATGCACCACCACTGCCAGGACACTTAGGCGAGCATGACAAAACTGCACAGCAACCATCATGTCAATTTCAAAATTTATAAAAAGCTATGTGGACGGTGCTCACACAATAACAAACTCAAATTACATATAATTATATTAGTTAACCTGACGTTTCAGATCACTTATGTCGAACAAATGTACATTATATTTATAATGTTTCTTTATTATTATTATTAATTATATTTGTATATTTATGTGTGTTGACTTAGAGTGACTTACTCCCATGCATTTTTATCATTTATATAGTCTGCAATTTTATAATATGCCTTGTTACACAATTTGGCCTTGACTGTTGTCTTAAACATATTTATTGACAATATTCTAATTTCATCGGGAAGTTTGTTATAGAATCGTATACATTGCCCCATAAAAGAATTGCTGATTATTTCGAGACGAGTAGAATGTAATACAAGATTATCTTTATGCTTAGTATTTACATTATTATTATAACACTTTTTTTAAGAAATGTGTCTATGTTTCTGTCTCTGTCTCTATCTGTCTGATATCACGTCTAATATTAAGTTAAACAAGAACGGACTAAGGACAGAACCCTGGTGTACCCCGACGGTGATGGGGAAGTGTTTAGTGTCGCCAACAGCGGTCCGAACCACAGAATCGGAATCGCGGTACATGTCCCGGATAATGTCAATATAAGCCTCTGGAACCCCTTTGGATCGCAGTGCCCACCAGATCATCGCTAAATATAACTTTGGACGAATAACGACCCCTCCTTCCATCACATGCCAGCCCTGGACGCGGCGTGTGCGATCAGGGGTCGCAAACGATACATCTACGATCGAACCGCGCACACGCCCACACACAGGTGGCTATATTTTTCCGGTCATGGATTCGCCATCGAGACCGCCGAAGTTCTCCCCCTACCAGTGGTTTTTCGGGAGCCTCAATTGTCACCCCCAGGCGTTGAAATATTCCAGGACTGGCACGTATTGCTCAGCGAGCCATAGTTCGAATTGATATTGCTCACAGGTTAGCGAGAAATAAGCGGCCATGATAACCACTCCGCTGCAGTAAGCTGCAAAGCAACATAGGCTCCTAGTAATAATTTCAAGGCGCGAGGTGTCCGCGTCAGCGCCCAAAGCTAAAAAGAGCTAAGCTGTCTATGGTGACTGGGCTCCCGTGGTAGACCCAGTACCGCTTGGCAACGATGACCACGTTATAGAACCTAATAGACCTCTCGTCATCGCAATCATGTTACGCAACTAGTTGTAAAAGAACAGTTTGCCTTCTCCTTGATAACTACTTGCGGTAGGCGAATGTCCACTGCGCAATGCTCTGGCACAGGATATCCTGAGCAGCAGAGCAGTGGTTTAGATTCACCTGTAGGATGCGGATAAGTATGTCCATTTATAAAACTCCATTCCCCCATCTTGTCATGGACATGGCCGCACTTCACCGGTAACAACCACTACCCATACCTGACGGGCCTCTATCTCGAGGTGGTCTGTACTTTAGCCCTACGCAACGCAACTAAAGTAGTGCGGTGAGACAGCGGTAAGAGCTTGCTTTGTGACATTAGTCCTGCAGCGGAAGCAATGGTTCCTCACGGTAACTTTCACTGTGCTCTGTACCCCCACACTCCCTCCGGTAAGGGACCTGTAGCATCTAGTTTCGCAGGACACTTTGGTCTTTCAGAAGTCCCAATGAGGAGATTCTGTTCGTCCGCTGTTTTTTACACGCTGGGCAGCTGAAGATCGTGACCGGTGAAGCCGAAGCGTCTAACTTTGGCTCTCGCCTGGTCACTGGGACAGCCGCTGGCCTCCACGATGGGGGAGATTACCACCTCTGTCATTACTACGTCATCCAGACTCAATAAAAAATCATTACCGTTTGTTTCTTCTAATTACCATTCCATTTTAAAAAGAATGGGAATTAATGGTAATTATAATAATGGCAATGAGATTTTCAATAATTTCACAAATAAAAGGATATTTTAAATAGGTAACGATTTGTTAAGTTTAACACTGTATAGAGGGATATATATTGGAAATATCTAGCAAAGAATTATATAAAAAAACATCAAATAATTACCTTTTGAAAGGCAAATGGTATGTAGAAAGATTTTGAACCAAACCAGTTTTCGAGCAGGAGAACTCTAAATTTTATAGTAAAAAAATGTACTTTCAGGGGTGTGTTGTTTACGACCGTAATGCGGTGGTCAGCGAATCTTTTATGTTTAATCTATTCCATAACCGTGCGTAAATGCGAAAATATTGGGTCGTGAATGTCTTTGAATGGTAATTATGTGTGAGTGTAGAGACATTTTTTTAAGTGGTATGATACCACTTAAATTTGTTCTTTCGTAAACGTTACTAAAATATAATATGAATTAATTAATTTATTAACCGAAAACGAATTAAAAAAAATCGTTCTCCCAATAGACTTTTTGGAGACTCATAAATTTATTAAAATCTGGGAAAAGGGACACGGATGGTGATCAGATTTTGGCTTTTATTTTCAAAATTTCATGCATTTCTAACAAAATTCAAGATGTTTTAAGGAAAAATTGACCATTTTTGATAATTTGTCATTTAGAGAATTGGCTATTCAGCGAATTATTAGAGATTTTGGTCCCTCAGGAACCACAAGAGATTGAGACAAACGGTTCGCGGCATTCGATTCAGGACACTATAAATACGTGCATAAATAGGCGATTATGAAGTTTCTACCACTTTCGGGTTTTGAAACTGGCTTCGGTTTAGAAGTCGTCTGGTACCTTCGCTACGATAGTGAAGGGCACGATACGTATTTATCGCTGACTGTCAATTTGCGACCATACAACTTAAAGGCGAAGACATAAAGTTACTCGTGAATCATGCCTTTTGGCCCATTATTTAACCGTTTCGAAATGTGACAGTAGACAATTGACATTTTACCAGTAATTCTCTACCCTTTCTAGTCGTATGGTTTTGAATTTGGCGCCCTGTCGACCTTAAATGGAAAATAAGATAGTATAATAAATAATTATTTATAATATCGTATAGACGGACTGACATACGCGACCTATTTTTTTACGATAAGAATTTATTTATTTAAATAAGGTAATATAACTTATTACATATAAGCTAAAACAATGAAATACTATGAATAATGTTAAAGCATGGATTACTGGTGCCTGTGGTAGGTAGCGAAACCTGAATTACAGGTCACCAGGGCCCCACTTACATAAACTTATATTCAATTTATCAATATTTCATAGTTGCTCACTTCTGTTTTAGTATGTGTGTGTTTGTATGTGTGTGTGTGTGTGTGTGTGTGTGTGTGTGTGTGTGTGTGTGTGTGTGTGTGTGTGTGTGTGAGAGAGAGAGAGAGAGAGAGAGAGAGAGAGAGAGAGAGAGAGAGAGAGAGAGAGAGATGAGTGTAAGTGCGATTGCGCAGAGTGATAAAGAGCAGCTTTCTCTTTTTATATACAAATAGATCTAAGATTAGGTTGAAAATTAAGACGGTACAGCTATCAGATCCTCGGTTTCCAAATAGTTTAGTTGGAGACCTATAGATAGGGACTTTGGCGGAGATGAAGTGGTAGTAATTTAGGAAAATTTCTTCATATTTTCCAGAGAGTACGGATGTACTGTCTGTTGATTATGGCGTGAATATCGCACTTAATTGGCATGATATAACTTTTGGTTCCACCACTACCAGACTGACTGATGGTCAAATCTGTTATGTATTGGTAAAGAACAATTACTGTTATGACTATCAGCCGGTATCAAATTCCTAGTGAGCATTAACGCTACCTCCCCTATAATTTCCTATAATGTAATCTACTATAATGTTTAAAGGTAGCCCAATTCACAACCGTACAGCCTGTACAGCAAACGCTTTATCGTAAAACGACGTGGAATGTCTAGGTAGCTCTAATTCCAGTGACCCTGATGACCTTAAGGATCTCAAATGTGTGTCATTAAGGATCATAAATCGTTCTTTTAAATAAATGGCCACTACTCCTATTTATTTAAAAGAACGAGAAAAGAAAAGAAAAGAGTGCTGTAAAGCAAGTAGATATTTGTTTCGACCCGGGAATCGATTAGTAATATACATATTGTCACGCCTTTATCCCCGAAGCGGTAGGCAGAGGCATTCAATACGCCCATATTTCACCGTATACATTATTGTCGTCCCACGTAACAGGTGGTGAGCCCATTGCTGTGTTGAAATGGACAGGCGTAGGCTGTCGCGACCTGCTGTTGAAAATTTTCAAGCCGATGGTTTTCAATTGGACTGCCATTTTACTGGCAACCGGGACTAACGGCTTAACATGCCTACCGAAGCACGGAAACGATCGCAAATGTAAAAGCCACAAAGTGGTCACCTATCCAAGGACCATCTATAGCGAAAGTTGCTTAACGCAGTGATCGTTTACAGAACACCGAGTCAGTGGGGCCACGAGCGCTTCCCGGGAATCGATTAGTAATGTTATCGAGAATAACTGTTTATACTGTTGATTGACGGCACTTGGTGGAACTCGCTAAACATTTTGAACTAGGTGACCACCTCGGCTTCGCCCTTGACATACTTTGAACTCCTTTGAATTTAATCCCGTCGCTTATAAATTCTACATTAGTGCATAAAAATCTCTCCAGAAAAGTAGCTTCATGATAAATAGCTTTTAGCCTTCCTCAATAAATGGGATATCTAACACAAAAATATTTTTTCAAATCAGTCCAGTAGTTTCACCGAAACAAACAAACTCTTCAACTTTATAATATTCGATTAGATTATAATATTAGTATAGATAAAAACACCTGTAATAAACGTAAGGCGAAACTGGTAAGTTTAAAAAGAATAAATAAAAATAAATAAATATAACTTAACTAGAGAACTAACGTTATTATTACACATTATAAATAAGTAAACGGGATTACTCACGTTTTTACGACCAGTAATAGACCGACTGTGGAAAATGTTACGTCGGGGTCTCCCCGACGCATAAGAAACTTTCCGTTTTGTCTACAACGGAACGTTTCTACGAGACTCAGCGAGCACATACGTTCCATGAAGAACCAAGATATCAACGGATCCGCGGTGGTGGAGCATGCACTGAGCTCTGATACGCGTCACTTTATCCGGTTTGATAAGGTGAAGATCTTGTCGCGGGAGAAGCACTTTGTACCCCGGAAATTTCGAGAAGCCATAGAGATAGGGAGGCGGCCGAATTTTAATAGAGATGGGGGCTGGAGTTTACCTCCTACATGGAAGCCGTGCCTTCGTGGTGCTCGTTGTTATGTGGAAAGCGAGTCTGTTGAAGACACAGTGAGCTATGCATGCAGAGACGCTCCAAATAGTTTGGATGGGAGCGATAGTGAAGCGGATCTCACGTGTGCCTCAGCGCAACCCTACGTCCACCGAATACCCCAACAACAAAACGCGCGCAGCGCGCGAGCGGCGAGAGCGGATGCGCGCAGTGTGCGTAAAGAGTGCTCGGCGAACGGTTCGCACCTCTGAAAAAGGCTGTCTAAATACAGCTGAAACCGGTCGGTCTATAACTGGTCGTAAAAACGTGAGTAATCCCGTTTACTTATTTTTAATAACTTAACTAACTTAACTATCTTCACGCTGTATCCCTGACGGGGTAGTCAGAGAGGACAGATTGCCAGGCTTCGCGATCCATGCATACTTCTTTCGCTTCTTCAAGATTCATCAATCGCTTCATACACGCACGTCTTGGTATCCGAATACTTTTGACCTTTCCGTTTTTGTGCAATCTGCTCACGTGGTCTTCATATGTAAGTCTCGGCCTACCCTGACTTAAATAAATATTGTTGGGATAACTCACACAACGCTATCTGATTCCAAACTAAGCAGAGCTTGTACTATGGTAACCAGATAACTGATAAACATACATAAATATTTATAAATACATACATATTATAGATAAATAACACCCAGACCGAGAATAAACCATCGTACTCATCACACAAAGTTTTATCCTGGGTGGAAATCGAACCCACGACCTCTTGCGTAGCAGTCGGATGCACTCCCACCGCGCCACAGAGGCGGTCGAAAGCAGAATATTTTATGAAAAAGTGCAACTGTTTTCTTTCAAAATGTTGTCGCGAAGAAGACCCGAGTTATACCCTTTATATAAGTAAATATAAGCTTTTACTGTGTGAAATTTCCCGTTCAACCGTTCGCATAACTTTCATAAAAGGGGTAGGTACAAAGTTTTCGCTTCGCGGAATAAAGAAGTCGCGTTAGTAACACACCATTTATATCTGAAGAAACGGGTGGGCGGATTGTTATGATCCTCAATTTGTTTGATTTGTATATGCCCCGAATATCAGAATAAGTAAAAATAAAACAGTAATGTTACAAAAAATGCTTATCCACTCAAACATTCACTATCCGTTTGCGCTGCCAGAGCAGCGCACGCATTTTTTGTAATTAACCTATGACCTAATTAACTAAAATCGTGATATCTTGGAAACTATAATATCTAGACAAAAAATTTAAACTACTGAAAAATCGTAAAATATATAAAGATAAAACTTATAGCTATAATAATTTGAAATTTTAATCATAATTAACTGATATATTGGTATAAACACGAAAAAGTCGGTAAAAAATAAATAAACGTTATTTTTCAAAAATTTGCCACTCACACGAAAAACTAATATAAAAGACTATTTTTTTTTATATAATTAAGTTCTTGGAATTATAACGATTAAAACGATGTATGACATTAATAACTTACAATTATTCTAATTAAACTAAAAATATGTTAAAAAAATGGCGGGAAAATGGCCGCAGGCAATGCTTATACCGCATTTACTTTGAATTTTGATATTGTGACATATAGATATTAAACCTCTAATACACGGGCTTTTTATCCACAATTCTAATGGTATAAAATTCATTCATTAAAACCACAGATAAATATATTTTATGTATACAAAAGCTTGGCGGGACTACTTGTTTCACTTTATTACCGAATAAATTCGCTAAAGCTCTTGAGCACTTAATAAAAGTTAATATTATGTACACAAATTTTATATAAAACTAGCGGACCGCGTAGTACCTGTTCCCATGGGAATAAGGAGTAAAATTGTGGCCTAAATTGCTTCTTATGACATCAGCTTCTTACTATAAGTCACGTTTAAATCCATTCGGCTGTTTCAAAGATTAGGCGGAATAAACAGACAGTCTGTTCAGTAATGTTTTTTTTTAGATATTAACCTACCTACTTTCATATGTATTTTGTGAAAAGTGGTTAATTTAATTACAAACAGAGACTTTAATTTTATTTATGTGTGTGGATGTATAGATTATTTCATTTGGGTTTACTACGTAGGTACAATAAAGAATAACAAACGACGACTGCCTTACCCCGGGACGAGGTACAGGGTTAGTCGCTTATATTACAATAAACATTTGTCGACATCACTACATATTATAAAACAAAGTCGCTTTTCGCTGTCTGTCCCTATGTATGCGTAGATCTTTAAAACTACACAACGAATTACAATGCAGTTTTTTTAATAGTTGGATTGATTCTTATGGAAGGTTTATATGTATAATTTGTTAAGTTTTTGTATACATTGACCAAAATATAACGATATTTGTTGGGGATGTCGGAAAAAATAAGCAGTCTGGGAGCTTTCAACAAAAACGCTGTCTAAACCCTTTGAGTTATAACAAAATAATATATGGTGCAATTGTGTATCTAATGTAGGTCTACAAAAAAGTCCGCGACAACATATGTCTATCTCTTAAGAATAACATACTATATCCATTTTAATACTTTAAAAACCAGCAATTATAAAGCGGTAACTTGAAGTATTTACACAAATATGCTATTAATAGCATATTTGTGTCCTTATCATTTTTACTACGTTAGTTGGCTTCAGCATTTCATGAAGATTATTTTGTCTTTTTACACCTTGCAATTTAAATGAATATCTTACGAGTAATAGCAAAATCAAAATAATGCGCAAAGAAATTAATTTCGTGTAACCATGCGGGCGTACTGGAGAGCGGAGAAGTACCTAATCAACAAATTTCCAAAATATTCATACATTATTTATTGTGACAATAATAAACGACGGGATTAAATGGGTGCCACGGGGTTCGAAGTATGTCTCGGGCGAAGCCGGGCGGGTCAGCTAGTTTATAATAAGCGACTAACCTGTACATCGTCCCGGGGTAAGGCAGTCGTCTCTAGAATCTAGATCGAGCCACTTCTGTGTGCTAATAAACGCATGTATTTTGAGTCCGAGTTTTACTCCTCTTCTAATTGATGCTGGCTGTGCATAACGGAGTACTACAAGTCCTACATACATACAACTATATACATAGCAGCCAGCACATAGCAATGCGGTAGATAGATCAAACTGACTAAAACCACACGTGCCTATTACTTAATGTTTACCTGCAAGGTGAAGCCCGGTGATCCTGAAGGAAGTAGTACAAACGTCGACCGGACGCAATTACTTAAATTGGACGACGACATCTTAGTGCTAATTGGACGATTCTAGCCAAAAGAGGAGCAGGAATAAAACACTATTAAATTATATACTATGATATGGCCATACATTATTTTGGAGCCTGTTAAATCAACTTTTACCAAAAGGTTTGTTACATATACATTTTGAAGTACTTTTCATTCCCTTTTTTGTTTCAGTTAAGAGCATCTGACAGTACCTGTCATACTTGTTTGATTTGCCTTATGGGCAAAGTTACTCGTAATCTGTAAGGACATAATAATTTTCAAGTCAAAAAACAGAACCCAGCAGGAACCATCTTTTTGCCAGATTTGAAGAGAACCGCTGATACTCTAATACATTGTTTTTTTCTCCTGAACTGTAACTATGAAATGAGATATTAAGTTTCTAGGTGACTCAGACTATCCATCACGCCTTATCCCCGAAGGGGTGGCAGAGGCATATTGTATGCCCACTTTTCACCGTGTGAATTCCTGTCCCACGTAATAGGTGGTGAGCCCATTGCCGTGTTGAAATAGACAGACGCAGGTTGTGGCTACCTGCTGTTGAAATTTTTAAGCCGCCCATAAGGCCTTCAACCAGGCTTAACGACTGCCATTTTACTGGCAACCGGGACCAACGACTTAACGTGCCTTGCGAAGCACGGAATTAAATTTAAATAAAAATAAAAAATTTAAAAATATTATTATGTACTCAGAGTACATAATAATAATAATACTCGTAATATAAAAAGGCAGACGCCGTTTTCCTCAATAGCTAAAATCACCTAATCCATTTAACATCCAACCCAATAGCCCATTTCATAGTTAGCACATTTGACAATAGTTTAACTCCCATTGGAGGTGATCCATTACCGTTCTTCTACATAAGGCGGGCGTGGATTGCCTGTAGTGGGGGTCCCATTTCCTATTAGATTAAAATTCTCAAAGGGCCTCTGCGTGTTGGACCAATATGTCCCCATGCAAGCCTCCCAAAAGACCGGGTATCTTCATAAGAAAAAAAATAGAAGATACCCGTGAAGAAGAGACAATTATAATATAATAATATAATATTGTGGGACACTTTTCACACATCGCCATCTAGCCCAAAGTAAGCTTATATTAGCTTGTGTTATGGGATCTAGATAGCTGATAAACATACTTATATATTTCTAAATACATACATATTATAGATAAATAACACCCAGACACAGAATAAACCATCGTGCTCATCACACAAATAAAAAAAGAAAAAATAATAAACAAAAATAATATAATATAATATAATAATATAATAATAATACCCCTCGAGGACAGTCGTTATCTTTTATAGGATTAACGCAACCCTATGAGGGCATAGTAGATTCGCTTTTTGAGTCATCCACTTTCTGATATCAACAAAAAAAATTATCAGAAAGTTATTGAAAAGCTCACATCCGCAGGGCAGCTTGTGGCGAGCTGAATGTGCGTGGCTACACATCGGTCCCGATTCCTCAGAGTTTTGTTGCGCTTCTGCACCGGTTAGGATTTAATGGCCTAACGGGAGAGCAGTGAGAGTGCTACTCCCGGGAGTGCAGCAAATCTCAACTCTGGCTTCCATAGTTTAAATCACCGAATCCATTTAACACTCAACCCAATAGTTTTACTGAGTATCTCAACTCATTACATGTGAAAACACAGTTTACGTATGAGATTGAGAACAACAGATCATTATCTTTTCTCGACATTAAGTTAATGGTGAGAACTGATGGTTCCTTGGCCCATACTGTGTACCGGAAACCCACTCACACTAACAGATACTTTCACGCCTCATCGCATCATCACCCACTTCACCTAAAATCAGTAAGCACCACGCTCATCAAGAGAGCCAATGACCTCTGCGACCCTGAGCATCTACAGCAGGAGTTGGAGCATGTTCAGGAGATACTTAGGATGAATGGGTATGATACGAGTAGCAGGAGGACACGACGTGCACCGAGGAAGATGAAACCGGATGTTGACCGTCAACCGGCTTATATACCGTATGTGAAAGGTATAACGGACAAGATTGGATCGTGTTTACGGCAGTTCTCCATTCGTACAATATACAAACCGTTAGCCAAAGTAGCGAAGTATGTGCGAACACCAAAGGACGTCATCCCTCTGCAAACACCAGGTGTCTACAAAGTGGATTGCAGCTGCGGTCGTTCATATATAGGCCAAACAAAACGAACCATCGCAGAAAGGGTCAAAGAACACATCGCAGCTGTGAAAAACCGTCAGTTCAACAAATCGGCGATAGCGGAACACCTCGAGTCGGGTAGTAATCACTGGATCGAACTCCATCAACCCAAAGTCCTCTCCACTGATCGCCACTATTATCCTCGTGTTGTGCGTGAAGCTATTGAAATTAGAAGATACAAAAATTTTAATAGGGAAGATGGATTCAAGCTATCCGGGATGTGGAATTCAGTGATGAAAAAACTTGACCGTAGAAAACCTGTGCCAAACAAAACTGACGTAGTGAGTGTAGTGTGTCGCCGGCCTTATCCTGCATTATAATAATAATGGAGGGTAGCTACAAACAAAAGTAACTCCATGCATACTCTCGGCCCTCACCATCAGTCCAGCCGCGACCACGGGCGCTGCAACGCGCTCGAAACATCGGTGAATGTAGGTACAAAATTATTTCGCGTGAAGTCCCGAGTAGCCCATTTCTTAGTTAGCATATTTTACAATAGTTTAACTCCCATTGGAGGTGGTTCATTATCGTTCTTCTACATAAGGCGGGCGTGGACTGTCTGTAGTGGGGGTCCCATTTCCTTTTAGATTAAAATTCTCAAAGGGCCTCTGCGTGTTGGACCAGTATGTCCCCATGTACGCCTACCAAAAGCCCGGGTATCTTTATAAAAAAAAGAAGATACCCATGAAAAGAAGAAACATAATAATAATAATATAATATACACATATATAAACAAAGTATATATGATATATACTACAGCAATGTCTATTTTCCAATTCCATTTATAATTTCCTTATACTTGGTGACAAAAAATATTTCTTTTATTTTCTATATAATATCGATGTAGTTTTTTAAAGGCTTATACTAAATAAAACAACCAGGATCATAATATGGTAATCACATAGGAAAAAATGGAACATATTTATTGTTGAAATGTGCACAGATAGAACTAGCAACATTTTGGGCATGATTCCTTTTAGCTGTCAACTGCAGATTATTAAGAGGTAAAATACAAAGCAAACAAAATATGTTTTTTTGCTTATATATGCCATATAAGCAACAAAAATATATTGTCTTTATATATGAAAATAACATTGGCAACCTAAAAACCATAAAACATTATTATTGTTACAGCATTGTCGGGCAATCACCTATTGGTTGTTTGCTCATATCGTATTTGTGATGTGGTACTTAAGTTGGGCAAGGTATGGTGAAAATATTACTCCTCCAGCTCAATCCTAGACATTGTTTTACTAACATATGAAGATGATAATGATATATTTGTAAATTAAATTGAGAATAAAACCTGCCATTTCATTTTATTTTATTTTTTTTTAATCTACCTGGCTACAAAAAAATCTATATCATGGGTTTCTACATAGTCTCAGCTATGTAATAGCAGTATTTTTAAGACGCTACAAAATTGTCCGCATCGGGGCCAAAACCCCATAGAGAGTGGTCACTGTCCTTTACTCTCATAAATTTCCTCGAACGCGCCAAAAGAAGTATAACTTTAAAATCTATATTTTCTGCTAGCAAAGTTGTACGAAAGCTACTCGTAGAAAGGACTATAAATTAAATAATACGAATACCTATGTCAAGACTAAAGAAGACAAATTTGCTGAAGCGCTCAGAATTATATTAATTATAATGACACTAAGTTTCTGTGAAGGTAACAGGAATAATTGACATAGATATAATAGAATGCTTAAAGGTAACGTAATGGTTTCAACAAAGTACCAGGAGGATATAATTTATTCGTACATTTCGACATAAAGCACATCTGTGTGTGACTCAATTTATATATATGGCGTTTTCTCGAGGATTCATTTTTTTATTGAGATGAAATAAGAATGAAATTACATATCTACATCAAGAACATTACAGAAATCAGAATTTGAAATTACGGCCGTTTTTTTAGGACAATTATGTTTTGATTTTTCTCTCTATGTTCTTGTCGGCACGTATAGGCACCGTCAAGCTGATAGTAAATTTCAAAAAAATTAATAAGTACGAGTACAAATCGATTACGACCCTTGAGGTATTACCCGTGGCCCTACCGCTACGCCCCACTGGTGGGTCCACGGGTAAAATAATTTCCCCGAAGTCCCACCGTACTGAAGATAACTCAAACTTATTATACCAGCCCAGATTACCCATGGTCCCACTGGAACTGTCAGAAGTTCCAGTGGGACCATGGGTAATCTGGGCTGGTCGACCTACTGTACTAAAGATGTGGCTGTAATTAGATGAGTAGGTATTTATGAAATAATACAAATGAATCGCACACATAACATACTGCACACGAAACCAGACAACAAAATGCCCAAACGGCAATCTAACAAAATTTAAACTATTTTGAAATCTTTGCGATCTCAATCCTATGATAACTGTTTGCAACTAAAAATACGCTGTATAAAGCAGTTGGATATACAAAAATTATTTGCCATACCGAATTACCACGGAGTTTCTGGGACACTAACACACGTCATCTTTTCCTTACCTAAGTATGTACTGTTCTAAATCACTTTCCTTGACGAGACCGATTCGTCGCTGGTCCGTTACAATTAAATCCCTAGCTAACGTAATCTTTGTTATGCACTAGAATTAACCGATTCATGTGTGTAGTGAGTTCCTACTTTACTGTAATAACGTTTTAATTTTCATGGTAAAACTATCCAGTTCAGCGCTACAAACTCATTAGTTAAATAAATCAAGTTAGACCGTAAGCGGATCTTCTTTAGCCTTAGGCGATGAGAATAATGCCAAGTTAGCCCTGAGATTAATTGCTAGAACTACTGCTAGCATCTTAACATAGTTGGTTGCGCACTGGTCGCTAACGATTATAATTTATAACAGCATCCCCACACTATGTAAGTAGGTACTCGCGCCTGTGTGAATTTATTATTTATTCAGCGTTCATTCAGTATTGCTCTGAGTTTAGCGGCAGGCGCTCGTGTTCTCCGTCGTGTATAACATTTCGAAAGATTGTTTCGTTTTCATTCAAGTTGATCCGAACGGTTTAGTGATTAAGACTTGAGTGTCCGTCATTTGTTTTTAAATGTCTCTATTTATAAATTTCAAGTTGTTTTGTTGTGATTTGTTGAGTTCGTTACTGAAAGTGTAACATAAGCGTTATGCTTTTTGAAGTGAAACCAGGAGTTAGTTGACGTACCTATCTACCTTTATTGAATAAGTTGAAAGGATTATAACAAATCTACTAAAGGTACGTAATTTTTGTAACTTTTCTGTTATTTTAGTACTTAAGTATACAATATCTTTATTAATTTTTCATTGGGTTTCTGGTGAACTATTCTCTTTTTTATATATCTCAATCTTGAATGATACTTATTTATTTAGCTCAATCTTAAACATTAACAAAATAATGTTATTTTTCTTAGACATTGATCTTGTGATCCTATTATTATTAAGTGCGAACAATTTTTACTCAATAACGTTCTAACCTCTAAAATAATTTTGAATAATTTTGCTGTACGCAAAGCTAACAGTTTTTACCCCAGAAACAAGTCCCAGTCAATAAACGGTTACGGAAAATCTTTTCGAAATTAGCTAAGTAATTAGAAATACGTTACTTATTGAACCCACTACTAAGAATTTACCAATTAGGACTGGAATCCTGGGAATTTCGCGTCTCTGAGTATATTCAGTACGTTTCCTTAAGCCTCCGTATGCCTCCGTATAAGGTATTACTATAATAATGGAGCGAGAATACTAAAATAATTACATCGCATAGAGGCATAATGTCACGCCTTTAACCCTGAAGGGTTAGCAGGCATACTATAAGCCCACATTTCACCATAACAGGTTTGCTATTGCCGTGTTGAAATGGACAGGCGCAGGTTGTTGCGACCGCGACGACCTGATGTTTAAAATTTTTAAGCCGCCCATAAGGCCTTCAACTGGGCTTAACGACTGCCATGTTACTGGTAACCGGGACCAACGGCTTAACGTGCCTTTCGAAGCACGGAAACGCTCGCAAATGTAAATGCCACAAAGTGGTCACCAGAGTGAAAGTTGCTTAACGCAGTGATTGTTTACAGAACACTGAGTGCGCGGGGCCACGAGCGGGGCACATCGCGTCGATGCGTTATTTCCATGCAAAATTAACAGTTTGAGACCGTTTAAAGCACATTTGCTAAGTCTCTAATACCTATTGTTCCCGTTATGCCTACTTTGTATTCGAATTACTTCGGCCTAGTTACAGGAGCAGCTTTAATTAGAACGCCTGTTAGATTAGATTATATTTTCATTAGACAGCTCTACATATAGAAGGTTAATTTCAACGCAAAAATTTAATAAATTTATAATGACTTTCCACATCTAAAGAGAGCTGTGAGTCGCCTGTAAGCTGTCACTATAGAAATTAATAAGTAGTACTGCCTCTCAGACGTACAAGGGTAAGCCGACCAAACATATTCCTTTGCTAATGGAACAATACTTCATCCTTATCACTCTTGCCATTTGTTGTATAAAGCTATCTTTGTTATTCCTGTATAGTCTAAAATACATCTAACTCACTTGGCAGCGAATAGCGCAAAGTTAATTTTTCTACCACAAATAAGCTACAAAATCGTAATGACAACCGCCGCTATCATACGAGTATTTAAATCAATGATTTATGTGTCGAAGTGAAAATATTACATAATGTTATTAATAAATGTTACAAAATTAGACAAAAAGGTATTGTGCATAGAGTGATGAAATTTCATTATCAAGAAATCCCCAGAAATAACTAAGCTAAGCTACCTGTCTGTGTGTGTGTGTGTGTGTGTGTGTATGTGTGTGTGTATGTGTGTGTGTATGTGTGTGTGTGTGTGTGTCTGTAATAGGCTACGCTATTTTTCGCTAACGTTGGGTCTTCTGTCTTATATGTACGGCCCCACCTGTTGAAACTGATCACAGTAGCCTATGGATGGATGTTACAACATTAGAGGTCCTAGACTCGTGCAGTGTACCCCCAACTACCTTTAAACCCTGGATTTGGAGCCAGGGGTTCAGTTATTTGCCTACTAGAAGTAGCAATAGTTTGGCTTTACATTTTCGGCAAAGCTCACTCCCGCTACTGACTCTACTAAAACCTCCTAAGAGACCCTTTTTGAAGAACCCCAACTAAAGACGTGCGGGAATATACTACTAAGGTGGCGGACAAGCATACGGAGCACCTGATGAAAAGTGGTCACCGTAGTCCATGGACGTTTGCAACACCAGAGACCCAGCCAAAAACCTTTTAAGGCCCCTTATGAAGAACCCAACTGCAGATGTTTGGGAAAATGGAGTCAGGTAGCTTCCACAATTTAAGCGTACGATAATAAGAGAGCTTCCGTAGTCAAATGTTCGGATATCCTGTTGGGCAATAAAAAGTAATCGTGAGCATCACTTCAATCTATTGCTCAAAGTTCTTGGGTCTAATTAAGTACTACCACCCCTGGTATAAGTGATAGAACACGTAAGTATAAAAAGGCGAATTTTCTTCTGGTAAGAAAGGGCTCGACACTATCGTACAAACAGAGGATCGTTTTTAACCCCCATTTAGAATACCAGGGCCCCAATTCTCGACCATACGACTTGAAAGCGTAGACGGAAATTTGCGGGTGAAATGTCATTTGTTTCATATCTATAAACGGTGTAATAAGAGACAAAAGACATTTCACTAGTAAATTTACGTCTACGCTTTCGAGTCGTATGACCGAGAATTGGGGCCCAGGGCGCCGATTCTCGATCATACGCCTTGAAAGCGTAGACAAAAATTCACTGGTGAAATGTCTTATGTCTCTTGTTACGCCGTTTTTAAATATGAAACAAGTGACTTATCACCAGCAAATGTCCGTCTACGCTCGAGAATAGGACCCAGCTCGTATTTAGGTGCACGCGTCTGAAGGTGACAGCGTACTCTATGTATGACAGCACTTGCAACTTATAGAGAAGCAGTGTTTGCACAGCAGTGAGTACCTACTACTGTGCCTTATTAATAACTAGCTGTCCCGCCCGGCTTCGCCCGTGACAATCTTCGAACCCCGTGGCACCCATTTAATCCCGTTGTTTAATAATTTCACATTCACAATAATGTATTAACATTTTCCAAATTCATTGTTTACTTCTCCGCTCTCCAGTACTTAGGTAGGTACTTAGTAGGCTGAAGCCAACTAACGTAGTAAAAATGATAAGGATTAATAGCATATTTGTATTAATAGCCTTCAAATTACCGCTTAATAATTGCTGTTTTTTTTAAGTATTAAAATGGATATAGTATGTTACTCTTAAAAGATAGACATATGTTGTCGCGGACTTTTTTGTAGACCTTTATTAGATACACAATTGCACCATACATTATTTTGTTATATCTCAAAGCGTTATTGTTGAAAGCTCCCAGACGGCTTATTTTTTCCGACATCCCCAACAAATATCGTCGTCGAGAATCACTCTAACTATTTAAAAAAACCGTATAGTAATCTGTTGCGTAGTTTTAAAGATCTAAGCATCTATAGGGACAGACAGCGAAAAGCGACTTTGTTTTATAATATGTAGTGAGTTTTTCTGAGCGCGGCACGAATTATGCGGAAATTCCTGTCTCTACAGCCCTGACCATCGGTAGCTTGGTCCCTGTATCCGATGCCGGTGAGATAATAATTATTGTTATTTTTAATATTTAAAAAAATAAAAATATCTAATACATACAATTATCTAGCTGGAATATTGAGGATCATATATGAAGAAGATATTAGCTTCATATACATATAGCCCTCAAGATTTCAATGTCACATATATGAACACGATTAATAAAATCGACCCTGGACTCATGACGGCATAGAAATTATCTACTCTGTTTTCCGCGAACATACCAGACGCACTGCACCTCCATGGTAATTCGAATATGCACCTAAACGCATTACTACTTTTGACTGCCTCTGTGGCGCGGTGCGAGTGTATCCGACTGTTATGGGTTCGATACCTACTCATGTTAAAACTTTGTGTGATGACCACGATGGTTTATTCTGTGACTGAGTGTTATTTATCTATAATATGTATGTATTTAGAAATATACAAGCATGTTTATCAGTTACCTGGTTACCATAGTACAAGCTCTGCTTAGTTTGGAATTAGATGGCGTTGTGTGAGTTGTCCCAACGATATTTATTATTATTTATTACACCTCTATGGTAATTTAAATATGTACCTAAACGCATTATTATACTGTACCCGCATTGCGTTGTACGAGAGTTGAGTATAACTGTACCAGAGCTGACATGCGCACGGCAGTTACGCGTTAAATAGAGTTATTTTTGCCTGCTTTGAACAGCTCGCGAAGCACCTAGCAAGCATTTTACTTTTACTGCCTCAGTGGCACAGTGGTAGTGTAAGCGACTGCCGCGCATGAGGTCCCGGGTTCGATTCCCGGGTCGGAACAAATATTCGTGTGATCCACAAATGTTGGTCCTATGTATAATATGTATGTATTTAGAAATATAAAAGTATGTATATCAGTTGTCTAGATCCTATAGTAAAAGCTTATAGCTTAGTTTGGGCTAGATGGCGCTGTGTGAAGTGTCTCACAATATTTATACATACATACATACATATTGTCACGCCCTTATCCCCGAAATTGTAGGCAGAGGCATATTAAACGCCCACATTTCACCGTATGCATTTTTGTCCCACGTAACAGGTGGTGAGCTCATTGCCGTGTTGAAATGGACAGGTGCAGGCTGTGGCTACCCGCTGTTGAAATTTTTTAAGGCCTTCAACTTGGCTTAACGACTGCCATTTTATAGGCAACCGGGACCAACAGCTTAAAGTGCCTTCCGAAGCACGTAACTGGGGTGGGTCTAAAGGGCCAATTAAATTTAATAAAATGTGTCTATTTTAGATGTTAAATTTGGAAAAAATATTGAACCTGTTGCCTTTTTAGTGAGGTGGTAACAAAAAGGCTAAAAGGTCTTATGTGCTAGACACTAATCATCACGACCAATTTAAGTCTTGGTAGTCTCGGACTGTGACTGACAATATTTATTATTATTTATTATTTTAGCAGCAATCGTTCTTCGTTGTCCCTCCATTATGTCCTCATCATCCTTAAGTATATCGGTTTAAATGTGCCCTAGATATTTGAAACTTTCCACAGCTTTCAACCTTTCTTTACACAAGAATATGTCAGGAATTAACATTGTATACGAGCCCGTGCCTGTTTGCATACTCCTCACATACTCCTAACAACTGCTTCAATGGAGAACACAAAAGGGTCAAAATATAACTGTCAAATACAGCTAAAATTGGAGCGTAGCTCATGTACATTACATTAGTGGTTATTTCACTTCAATACATTCAGTATTTCCGAAGTTATTACGACCAGAAGTTTTAGTCCTTTTTTGAATTTCCGAGAGGCGCGCCCACTATGACGACACAGCCTAGCACAGACTGCGACAAGGCACGGAGCGGTGTTCGGGTGCGAACGAGAGCGAGACTGTTGCCAGATCAGAGTTGTGACGTATTGCCCGTTAAAACGGTCACCCGCGTTATTCGCACTTTGATCCTAAATATTTCAGTCATTTTTTGAAATATAAAAAATGTTAAATGTATTTTTTAGTAGATTTATTTGGCATTTAAAGTTAAATACGTTTGTCAGACCCATTATCTGTAAATATTGAGCCCTCCGAGCTTTTGAGTACTAATACCAAAATCACGTCTTTATAACCAAAAAATAGACAAAAAATTCTACCTACAACATAATTACACGCCGACAGCGTGTTCGAGTAGAGGATTCCTTTTCCACATGGTGTAGTACTTCTGTCGGTGTTCCACAGGGTGGCGTGCTTTCTCCCATGCTCTTTACAATTTTTATTAATTCTATCTCTAAGTATTTATTTTCTTCTTACCACCTTTATGCAGATGATCTTCAAATTTACAATCAAGCTCCATTATCTGAGTTGTCGACAGCTTTTACAATAATAAATACAGACCTGGCGCATATCTGTCAATGGAGCAAGCAATATGGCTTGGAGGTCAATCCCTCTAAGACTAAAGTCATTGTGGCGGGCAGCTCTCGAATGTTAGGTAAAGTTCAATGGACAACCCTTCCAGATATCAAATTTGATGGAGTTGCCCTGCAAATTAACAGTGAAGTAAATGATTTGGGAATCATAATCGACAGCACACTATCTTGGCGTCCACAAATGAGCAAAGTCAGCCGTAAGTTATTTGCTTCTGCAGGCTCTTTGCGTAGATTGCGAAACTTCCTTCCAACAGCCACTAAAAGGGCGCTTGCAGAATCCCTTCTCCTTCCTATACTCGACTACGCAGATGTCAGCTATCTTGATGTCACCGAGGAGCAGCTAGCCAAGCTTGAGCGACTTTAAAATTTTTGCATTAGATTTATATTTGGGCTACGCAGATATGAGCACGTATCACAATTTCGCAAATTGCTCAAGTGGCTCCCGATTCGCCTTCGACGGAACGCTCATATTCTCTCTTTGCTTTACAGCACCCTTTTCAATCCCACTACTCCCATTTATTTAAAAGAACGATTTATGTTTCTTAATGACACACATTTAAGATCCTTAAGGTCATCAGAGTCACTGGAATTAGAGGTTCCTAGACATTCCACATCGTTTTACGACAAATCCTTCACTGTACATGCTGTACGGTTGTGGAATGGGCTACCTTTAAACATAAGGCGAGCGCAGTCGTTGACTTTTTTAAGAAACTAATAAAAGAGCACTACTTGGCGTCGTAGTATCTGTGTATGTATGCATAATATTTGTGTGGATGTGAATTTATTTATGTTTGTGTATGTATTTATGTATGTGTATGTATTTATATATGTGTATGTATTTATGTATGTATTTATGTATGTATATACATTATAATTATTAGTTAATCGTCTTTCTTTATTAAAAACACCAATAGCTACCCATTTCCCTTAAGGTCCTTGACAACTTCTCCATCCAAAGGTTGCCTGTAAGAGTTTGCTCTTTAGCGATAAGGCCGCCCTTTGTACATTTATGAAACTGTAATCTCTTTATGTGAGTGTTTTATATTTGTGTGCAATAAAGTTTATTCTATTCTATTCTAATTATGTCAAAATTTAAAAGCGTTCAGGTACTTTTCTGTCTGTCAAGACCCTTTATCTCGGGAGCGCGTGAAGGTATCGACATGAATTTAAAACTATTTTTCTACTCAAGTCTACAGGGTATTTAAGATGTGAAAATTCAAACTTCAAGTTAAAGTAAAAAAAGGTATGGCAAATTTACAAAGTTACCAAGCAATGTTACAAATTTTTACTCAACCGTCGGTAGGCAAAATGTTGGAATTCAGCAACCCTCGGTTCGTTAAATTGTTGGAATTCGATAAAGTGTTAAGAAGGGAGATGACAAAATACTTTAGCAGATTCCTGCCGGTTTTTGATTACTAATTCTTTTTTTTTTTAAGAAATATACCTATATGAGCATGTTTACAATGTTGTCTGAATGTGTAACCAATTTTGTTAAGACAATATTTAACTGACCGACCACCTAGATAGAGTTCGATACAAAACCACATAAATGGCTAGAAACTGAAAAACTTTAGGTGACTTAACAGTGAGTCGCCATGTTTATCTCACTACTCACTACACTACTACATTCGAGTCATATACAAATAATAATTCGCACGCTAATGTGCATAACATTCTTTAAAGTTATGGCTTTCACACATAAATAATGAACTCTAAGTGAACTGACTACTACATAATATATGCAAAAGCAAATTATTTCTTTTTATAGAAGTATGCATGGATCGCGAAGCCTGTCGATCTGTCTGTGTGTTAGATAATTGTTCTGAAGTTCTTCTAAACTTCAAAAAAAATTTTAATATTATTTCTCAAATTAGAAAACTATGGAATCAGAATCAATAATGTCATGCTAAAAAAATGACTGAATGAATGAATATTAGTCAGCCATATTTAGTGTCAAAATGAACCCAGACATTTCTTAGGTATTTTATTCCCATGTTTCTTTTTTCAGAGGTATGTACCAATTATGTAAATAAACGTACATTTTATAACATGCTTGTCACAGTGACGTCACGAGGGTGAGTTTGATGGATCGGGTACAAAATCCGCAGAGAAGCGAGAAAGTAAATTATATATTATGACCCATATTTTCCAGATTTTGAAGTCTCTCATATATGTTGTAAACGATCATGGCAGCACAAACAGTGACATAAAACATCCGCCAGATAAAATATAGGTTGTGTGTATATGTTATGTATAGGTTGTGTGGGATGTTTGATATTACGATTTTCTCAATAACTAGCTAATCTCGTGACGTATTTCGAACACCATGGCACCCATTTAAACCCTTCATTTATTAATTTTAAAATACCTGATGTGTTAAAATGTACCCGATTTGTTGGCTTTTATGATTACTGCCCCGCTCTCTTTAGTAGTAGCGTGATGATATATAGCTTTCCTCGATAAAAGGCCAATTCAACACAAAAAAACTTTTTCAATTTGACCCAGAAGTTTCCGAGTGTACTAATTACATCTAATCATCTGCTTAGCCGTGGTATGTCATGTTGTGTGTTTAACATTTTTTACCTATCGCTTAAACTGCACAACGCCGTGATAAAAAGATTCACTTAAGAAATAAATAAAAAAGTTCGTGTGTATATGAAAAAAAGGGAGAGAGAGAGAGAGACAGAGACAGAGAGGGAGAGAGACAGAGACAGAGAGAGAGAGAGAGAGAGAGAGAGAGAGAGAGAGAGAGAGAGAGAGACTGAGAGACAGAGAGAGAGAGCGACAGAGAGAGAGAGACAGAGAGAGAGCGACAGCGAGACAGAGAGAGACACAGAGACAGAGAGAGACAGAGAGAGACAGAGAGAGAGACAGAGAGAGAGACAGAGAGAGAGACAGAGAGGGAGACAGAGAGAGAGAGAGACAGAGAGAGAGAGAGAGAGAGAGAGAGAGAGAGCTGTGCACCGGCTGCGCACTCACTCGTGTGCTCGTTTGCTTGTAGTAGGCTCGATACACACACGCACACTAACAGCATACCTACGGCATTTCATTAAGTGAAGATTTCTACTAAATAGCACTAAGCAATAAGCCGCGTTGAGGAACTATGTATCAAAAACAATTTGGTACCACATAAATAAGTACCACGTCAAAACCTACCACAAACGGTACAATCCGAGCACAATATATCCGACCACAGACACAGGATAGAATACACAAGACAAGAGGAAAGATAGGTTTACTCTTTATACTGTGCGTAAACTATGAGATGTAGCCAAAATATGATAAGATTCAGTCACATTTATTTTAAAATTTTGAACAGTCCGGTCGTCGTCGTCTATATTATTAATGCTGTCTGTACCAACGTACTCCGTCACAAAAAATATCTTAAAATTTTTGATTTAGTAAAAAAATTTTTTATGATTCAATTTACAACTTCCAGCCTCAACAAGACTTTATTGTATAAAATTTGCCATAAGGCCGGGCTGTTCGGCGCGGTACAGACTAGTGTAAAAGTGCGTTTTCAGAAACACTGAATGAAGAGGAGCGGGCCGTGAATTGGCCAATCACACTGCTCCAAATCTGGATCGTGGAGATTTCGAGCACTGTGATTGGTCAATTCACGGTCCATTCCTCTTTACTCCAACCAGGTCCACGTCATTGTAAACGCACCCTAATGCTTACAAAAAAAATTGCTACACGGCGAATTTCTTAAACGTTTTATTTATTGCCAATGTTTGGGCCGCTTTGAAATTAGTTATTGCAAACGACGACGGCCTCGGCTACAAGGTATCGTGGGGTAGTATACAGCATTCAATCGCCTCAATGTCAAACTTATCTATTTTGTCAATTTATAAATCAGTGCGCTTCAGGTAGATTACCGGCCTTCATGACCCGTGGCCTGAGAACGGCGGACTGATCGCCTTTCTTACAGAAATAAAAAAAAAAGTAAATAAAAAGGCGCAGGTAACTTGTAGCCCCCTTAGCTCAATTATCTATAAACGATCACTTCAATCGTTAGTGGCATTTATATTTACGAGCATTTCATATTCCGGAAAGCAAAATAAAATGTTGGTCCCGGGTGACCAGGTGCCAATAACGTAGTAGTCTTTAAGCTATATTGAAGGCCTTATGGTTTGTGTGTGAGTGCGAGTATTTGTGTGTGTGTGTGTTGGCGAGTGCGTGTGTGACTGAGGTTGTACAAAGATCTACATTAATTAATGTGTCGTTGAGTAAATGATGTAGGTACAACGTAATGTAGAAAATTTTACAAAAACGCGAATACGAGAGCCCTTTTTACGGACCGCCAGTTATGAATTTTAATTAAAATAAACAACTCTATACCAAAATACACTTCATTTTCCAAGTGTCAAAAGTATGTGTGACCATTAATACACCACAGAAACCGGCTATAAAAAGGAATAGTTAATCATGCTTCTGTATTTTTAAATCAGTCAAGTGAAAACATATTATTAAAAGTAAAATGTACTGTGTGGAATCTAAACATAAATCATTTTATTTGTATGGTACAACAAATAAGAAAAATATACTTTTATTATTATTTTTACTGTTCTATCACGAATTTCCTGGAAGGGGTGGCAGAGGCATTTTATTTGCCCACATTTCACCATGTTTATTCCTGTCCCACGTAATTGGTGGTGAGCCCATTGCCGCGTTGAAATAGACAGACGCAGGTTGTGGCTATCTGCTGTTGAAATTTTTCAAGCTCCCCATGAGGCCTTCAACTAGGCTTAACGACTACCATATTACTGGCAACCGGGATCAACAGCTTAACGTGCCTTCCGAAGCACGAAAACGCTTGCAAATGTAAATGCCACAAAGTGGTCACTCATCCGTGACCAGCCATAGCGAAAGTAGCTTGACGCAGGAATCGTTTACAGAACACTAAGTCCGCGGGCCCACGAGCGCTTTTTTTTTATAATATCCTCTAATTTTCAAATTAATAGTTACTCTATTATTGATTCCGTATGCAAAATGTTCGCTCATAACGAAATCAGGTCATCAGTAGCCAATAAAAAAAAAATATTTGTGTGTTGGGAGTGACTGTATTGCAGATACCGTTGGAACACTGTTTTTTTTATTGGGACTAATCCTACCCGCATTCCCATTACTGTGACTCCTTGTAACAAGGATCTACAGCAATGACCAAGACCACAAAAGTTACTACTTATTTAGGTGAAGTCCCAGGAGAAGTTAGCATGTCTTGGAACCCGCAACGAAATTATTCAGAAGATTTTACCGTATCTACCATGGTCAGTGTTCTGAAGAACTCTTCCACTTGGTCCCACACTCTCCTTTCCGTTCCCGAACAACACGGTCTGGGCAAAGATGTTATCCCTACACAGTGGACACAATCGTGCCCAGAACCGAAAGGTTCCGCAAGATTTTCTTATCGTCGCACTATAAAAACATAACATTCACTACCGGCGCACGTGTTTTTTCCTCTTAGAATTCTGGGTAAGGACACAGGATATGCTTATTCACGCTTCTCTTAAAGGCAAGAGAAGCTTTTATCGCACTGCTTTCCACCAGCGAGTGCAGAAATGAAACTTCAGAAAAGTAGCCTACTCAGAGATTACCCCATATAATTTCACAAACTCAAATACTTTACCTAATTATATTTTTTTTTGAAGTGAAAACTTCTTTAGCGGCGTTGAGCACTTTTTCTGTAATGGGTATAAAATCTTAAACTCGCGTCAGGACACGTGACCTGATCGAAAAAGCGTAAGATTTATCATCATCATTAACGTCCATCCCGGTCAATTTTTGAAGTGAATATTCTTTTAGCGCGGTACGCATATTTTTAGATGAGATAAAATCTCTGGACTCGCGACCATAATCATCATCATCATCTAACGTTGATTCCGGTCATCTACAGGTCTTATTAAATAATGCTGTGTAATCAATTAGGACTCTTTCAGTGTAGATTTATTTTTCATCATCATCATCTTTACGTCGATCCCGGTCAATTTTCGAAGGAAAAACTTCTTTTGGCGCGGTATGAAATAAAATCTCTGGACTCGCGACCATAATCATCATCTAACGTTGATTCCGGTCATCTACAGGTCTTATTAAATAATGCTGTGTAATCAACTAGGACTCTTTCAGTGTAGATTTATTTTTCATCATCATCATCTTTACGTCGATCCCGGTCAATTTTTGAAGGAAAAACTTATTTTAGCGCGGTACGCAATTTTTGAAGTGAAAACTTCTTTAGCGGCGATGAGCACTTTTTCTGTAATGGGTATAAAATCTTAAACTCGCGTCAGGACACGTGACCTGATCGAAAAAGCGTAAGACGGATGGAGTTTTTAAGTGAAAACGCCTCTTAGCGTGGTACACATATTTTTAGAGGAGATAAAATCTCTGGATTTGCGACTATAATCATCATCATCATCTAATGTTGAACCCGGTCATCTACAGGTCTTATTAAATAATATTGTGTAATCAATTAAGACTCTTTCAGAGTAGAATTTTTTTTTCATCATCATCATTAACGTCCATCCCGGTCAATTTTTGAAGTGAATATTCTTTTAGCGCGGTACGCTTATTTTTAGATGAGATAAAATCTCTGGACTCGCGACCATTATCATCATCATCATCTAACGTTGATTCCGGTCATCTACAGGTCTTATTAAATAATGCTGTGTAATCAATTAGGAGTCTTTCAGTGTAGATTTATTTTTCATCATCATCATCATTAACGTCGATCCCGGTCAATTTTTGAAGGAAAAACTTCTTTTAGCGCGGTACGCAATTTTTTAGATGAGATAAATCTCTGGACTCGCTACACCCCGTTACGATACGCAGCTATAGTGTGTGCATATATGCATGTACCAACGCGTCTAGATAAATAAATTATTAATAAATTGAGTTTTCACTTCTGTCGGCACTCCCGGAGTGGTTAGGTTTTTTTTAATAATTATTTAATGGCCTGGTTTCTAAGACCTTTTAGCCAAATCTTATTTTTTATATCATATTTCTTCAATCTTATCTTCTAATTAGTCCTGTCCAGTCGATGTCGTGTCCTCATTGTCCGTCCTGGTCCTTGCCCTCAGTATAATGGTGATTCTTATACTAAGGTTGTCAGTGGACGTTTCGCGGCAAGAGAGAAAATAGCATTTCACTGCATATATATCATTGTCTTTCACTATAGCACGTTAACACAACTTTTATGTCCAAGAAACCACCACTCCCGCACATAAAACAAGATAAATGCACTAGTTTTAGAAAATAATATAAAGCAAGCGTCCGCACTTGTCACTCTTCCCGCCAAATGTCTACCTCTTTATAATATTAGTATAGATGACTATAAAGTGTCAATAAATTCTACGTAATTCGTTTTATACCATATTATCTCGGCGTATAGCAATATCCACCGATTTGCTATCTCGTTTAATATTCACTTCGAGTAATGAAGTGGAACGAGACCGTATTATTATAATGCTTATTTGAAGATGTACGATGCAAAAACACTGTTATTTTGCTTTTGGTATATTTTGTTTGCCAAAGGACACCGCCTGATGGAAAGTCATGGTGATATATTGCAAATTTAGATCTCACAATTGACAAACTTATTGATAATAGTTCTTTTTAGTGATGTTTTTCTTCACTATATGTTTCAAGAACACGGGGTTATAAGACGAAGGAAAATCATTATGCGCTGGCAGAGCATTCCATGGATAACCCTTACTGTTTGCTATTGTAATATAAATGCAAATGGATTCCACTCTTCATTCGTTTTTGGTTTAATCTATACTAATATTATAAAGCTGAAGAGTTTGTTTGATGGTTTGGTTGAACGCGCTAATCTCAGGAACTACTAGTAGGATTTGAAAAAATATTTTTGTAGTTGATAGCCCATTTATTGAGGAAGACTATAGGCTATATCATCACATTACTACCCTGGAGAGCGGAGCAGTAGTCATAAATGTCGACAAATCGGGCAAATTTTTATACATTCTTGTGGAATTTCTAAGCGACGGGATTAAATAGCTGCGACGGGAGTTAGACGTATGTCACGAGCGAAGCCGGGGTGTCGCCCAGTTCTTTATATAAAAAAAAATAAAAATGATTAAATTATTTTTGTATTTAATTACATTATTGTTGAATATAACTTTTCAAATTTTTGTTGTGTTGTGTTAATTCCTTTTCAAATTTTCCTTAATAAAATAGGGCATTAAAAAAAAAACTTAATTCCAATCTGTAAATCAATCGGGAAAAAATCTGTATATGGCAGCCCCAAAATTTACCTGTCATGGCGGCGACTCTTTAGCGAACATTGTTTATTGGTATTAAAACACCGCGATTCTTGTGTTCTGCTTCACAGAACTCCTTCACCTTTAATATCATTTCTCGACCTGCACTTTTTACAACTTTTGGCATCGTAAATAAACCTTATAACGCACTAATCCAATAATAAACTCACAAAATATCTACCACAACAAACGCACCTTGATGACATCGACAAACGACAACATGGCCGATCTCCCCATCTGTCAAATTTAGTTCCAAAATTGTCCGCGGGACTTCTTTTTTTTTTAGTTGTCTTCGCCCATCTTGGGCAGGCAAAGGAAACTTAGTCCATACAGCCTAGTCTACAGTATTTATTTTTTCTTGTTATTTTGTTTTAGTACTGTCTAGTCATTTGTCGATGTCAAGTCCTCAGTCCTAGGTCCTAGTCCGTGCCCCAATAAGGCAGTGGATCCCTTATTGCAGCTCACTATGGAAATTTGGCACTAAGACAAACAACACCGCTATTCATTGCAACATATCACTTTCTATAACTAATGCACTTCCGAACTCTTTATGTATAATATTCCACCATTATTAAACACAAAAACACGAATTTTACACTAGTTTTTGAAAATAATATACGACAAACGTGCGTCACTGCTCATCTTCGCGCCAAAAGTCCCCCGCGGGACTTCTTTCGTAAAATGGAGTTTAGGTAATTTGTTTTTATAATTATATTATGGCCTGTTTACAAAGACCTTTTAGCCAAATCTTATTTTTTTATATCATATTTCTTCAATCTTATCTTCTAATTAGTCCTGTCCAGTCTTTGCCGATGTCGTGTCCTCAGTCCTAGGTCCTGGTCGTTGCCCTCAGTATAATGGTGATTCTTATACTGAGGTTTTCAGTGGAATTTTCGCGACAAGAGAGAAAATAGCATTTCACTGCATATATATCATTGTTATTCACTTTAGCACGTTTATTTATTTATTTATTTTAACACAACTTTTATGTCCAAGTAACCACTCCAAGTCCACTCCCGCACATAAAACAAGATAAATGCACTAGTTTTAGAAAATAATGTACAGCAAGCGTCCGCATTTGACAGTCTTCCCGCCAAAAGTCACGCCTAGGTAAATGCAGTAGTCCCAACCACAAACTACAGACGCAAGAAACTATTGTTTACATAGGCGTGACGTCATGCGCTGTGATTTGTTTCAGCCAAAATGGCTGATTGCAATTAATGATTATTTTAATCTTTTATTTAAGTAAAGCTGTATTTTAAATCCCTTTTATTCCATTTTTATTTCCAGGGGGTTTCCCACCTAAAATAATTAAATCTTCGAATATTTAATGCTGTCGTCACGCCTATTATCCCAAACAAATGACAGTGGTTTTATGTGCTGAACTGAAGAGCTCTGAATGGGTAGAAATTAAAAACTAAAAACCAAAAGAAAATAAAAACCTATTTTTGACATATATCTATACTGTTTATGTAAATAACAATTATTATAAACTACTAGTTGACGCCCGCGACTTCGCCTTGAGAGAAATTTTCCCGTTCCCGTTTCCCACAAGAACTTGTTCCCGGGGTAAAATGTGTTATTCTGATGTATAAGCTATATTATTGTCAAGTTTCAATCAAATCTATTCAGTAGTTTTTACGTGAAAGAGTAACAACTATCCAAGCTACAAACTTTCGCGTTTATAATATTAGTAGAATAAAATAAGGAAAAGAGTATTAAACATTTAAAAAATATGGGACTGACGGAAATGGGAAAAATTAGATTGTCAAAGCATGATAAAATCTGAAGATACCCTTTCAGAACTAGGCAGGAAGCAGTGACTATTGACTGCATTTCGATTGTATCTTCATCACTAGCTGAACCCCGCGGTTTCGCCCGTGACATACTTTGAAACCCCGTCGCATTAATTCAATTCCGTTGCTTAATACTAGTGCGAAAATATATTTGAAATTTGCCCGGATTTGTTGACATTTATGATTGCTACTTCACTTTTCTGAGTAGTAGCGTGATTATATATAGCCTATAGCCTTCCTCGATAATTAGAATATCCAACACAAACGGATTTTTATAATACGGACCTGTAGTTCCTAAGATTAGCGCGTTTAACCAAACAAACAAACTCTTAAATTTTATATATTAGTATAGCTAGATAGATTATAACAAATAGTGATATTCTTATGTATCAAGACTATTTCTACAATCATACTAACAAACAAATGTACAATAGACTCGATTTTATGTACGAGCATTGTACTAAGTACTACACAAAACCGTCGCTTTCATAAACACAACACTACCAAACACTACCACTCAAATTCAATCATTGAAATGACTGTAAAATTAACGAGCTAATCAACACACAGACCCAAAACAAACATAATATTACACTACTACCGATTATTTTATCTGCACTACTACCTAATTGCCAAAATGCTGTTCTACGACGCTCCTGCAAATCTTATAGAGTAGAACGTTCCTCAGTTCCGCTGATGCTCATTTAAATGAAAGACCGAAACTTTTATTATCGCTGACCCCAGGATACTCAAAACCATGCATCCCAACAATTAATGTTATCGTACAAACCTAACGTTAAGTCAAGTTGAAGGCCATATGGGCGACTTGAAAATTTTCAGCAGCTGGTCGCCACAACCTGCTTCTGTCTAATTCAACACGGCAATAGGCTTACCACCTATTACGTAGGACAGGAATACACATGGAGAAAAGTGGGCATATAATATGCCTCTGCCACCCCTTTGGGGATAAGGCGTAATAGATAAATAATAACAAACCTTACGGTACAGTACTCCAATGTTGGTTTACATATCTTTTAATAAGTACCTCAAATTATTTACTATTTTGTCACAAATAGCCATTTCAAAAAGTGTACAAATTATATTTATAAAATTCGATCGCTGGAACAATAACCTCATAAATGAGATAGATTGTACCGAATATCACGCTGACTGCATCTCAATTAGTGACAGTACACTCTGCGTGTGTGAGATAAACTATTCAGGGGACTCATTTTCAATACTTACATTAAATGTCAGTGTTTATTGTAACCTAGATCAGCTCTTGACACTTATTGCAACGTTTCGCTTTCCCGTTGGACCTTTTTGTATTTATCGAGTGCAGAAGATGAGGATAAACCTCCACATAATATCGATGGATACGATAAATTCTAAACAACACGTTTCCTAAACCAGAACGACGGTGTAGTGGTGTATGCTCGACAGGAAATAGGGGCCCAATCGTGTGAACCAACTTGTTCCGACGGTATCCTTTTAGTCGTTACTATTCCATCTGATTACACAATATTATATTACATCTAGGGACGTCTTTTTATTTAACACTGTAGAGGTGAACAGACTGAACAGTGTTGTTCATAGTCTAAGGACGCATAGCACACTGGGAGTGGACAACATTAAGACGAGAGTTTTAAAACAAAATATCACTTGTTTAGCCCACCTTATCGCGCATATTTGTAATCTTAGTCTTCAGTCAGGGACTTTCCCTTCGATTTTTCAAAGAGCTGTTTTATGTCCAATTTATAAAGCGGGGGACAAAAATACTCCTGCAAACTACAGACATATTTTCCTTTTTCCAATCCAGTTCAAGATATTGGAAAAAAATTGTAAATAAACGACTGGTTTCATATCTGTAGAAAAATTCTTAACTTCTAAAAAATCACTTCGGCTAAATCCGAAGTGATTTTCTGGGCACTGGGTCCACGGAAGACGCAGTTTTGAGACTAACTTAACTAGTCTTTCTGGACCTCGAGAAGGCGTTCGACACACTATCCATAAAAATTCTCCTGACTAGGCTAGAGAATTCGGGTATGCGTGGCGTAACTCTGGATTGGTTAAAAACTACCTAACTGATCGAGTACAGACTGTTCGAGTGGATGGGTCTTTAAAGTGAAGGCAATGTCTGCACTCTTGTACCCCAAGGAAGCGCTCTCTCACCAACTTAATTTCTGGTCTATATAAACGAGTATATAATTGAGAATGGGGATATGCGTAGGTTTTGGGATGACACTATCCTTGTGTTTCATGAAAAATCCTAGAGTGACACCTTAAGTGTTGCCGAAAGCGGACCAGCCAAAGCCACTCAATGGCTCGAAATCAGTCTGCTATTACTCAACATCTCCAAAACTAAGGTATAATTTTTTCACAAATTTCACGTTACTAAGCCAGATCATAGCGTACGTCTCAAAATTAACATGTTTTCTTGTAACCGTAAAGTTAACCAAGCTGACTGTGATTGTGCATTACTGGCTCGGGCTACGTCTTATAGATACCTGGACAGTATAGTAGATGAAGAGCTGAACTGGTGTACACACAGAGTTAATGGTCAGCAGGCGTATCCTGCTGACCATTAACTCTGTGTGTACCCCAAAGTTAATACACAGTTTCAAAAATCTCAGAGAAGTAGCTGATATCCACAAACTAATTCACACATATCTTGCTTTATGTGAATGCGTAGTAAGGTATATTGCATCTGTGCATGGGGTGGAGCATCCCAAACACATCTCATCCCATTAGAAAGAGCACATCGTGCAGTGTAACAGGTCATGCAGCATTTAACTTATCGTCATCCTACAATAGACGTATTTGAAAGAGCCCAGGTCCTTACAGTACGGAAATTATATATCCTAGAATAATTGCTAAGATTCCACAGGAAGACCTTACTTCCCAAAGAGACAACAAGCAAGCGTATTGTTTGATGTCCCGTACCGCAAATGACTACTACATTTACGCAACGTTACTTTAATTTCCTATTATTATTTTTAAACTTTCGCGTTTTTTACTCATATTTGTGATATTTCGGGTCTTACTCGCGACATATATTATTATTAGGTATAATGTCTACCTTATACTTCTCGACGTTTCGACCGGAATTCACCAGCCGTGGTCACGGGTTGACTGATGACTTCAGCGTCGCCTCCTCGAAGCGCGAGTGCTTTTTCCATTTTTCTTTTTTCCATACAGTTTACACTAGTTCGGGGGCAAGGGGATCCACTTGCATTGTAATTACAATTTCAATATCTGTGGTCACCGTAGCCTATGGACGTTTGCAACCAGAGGTGCAGTACTCGTACTTACCCTGAAAAACCTTCTAAGACTCCTTTTGAAGTACCCTATACTGTAGACGTTAGGAAAAACATAGGCAAAATGCTCATTCTACATTCTGAGCGCACGCGGAAGTAAGACGGGTCTATGGCGGGCGGTGTGATGATAGAAAGTAGCCGTTATCATCATATCTAACAATTCCTCAGAGCACAGACCGTTGTACAGGCGATAGAACATGCATAAGGAGGAGAAGTCTCTCCTGTCGTAAAAGGGGCTCGACACCGCCTGCTAGTAGAGGATCGTTGATAATTCTCATAGCTCGCCTTTCTACCGAGTTAAAAAGTCGAACCTGATATTCAGGTGCGCCAGCCCAAAGCTTACAGCTGTTTACCATGCACGGTCGCATTTGCGACATATGGAGAAGCAGTGTTTGCAGTACTTAACTGCGCGCAGTTAAGTACTGCCGCGCCCGTATTGAGCACTTCGAACTTTTTGGATGAGAGCTTAACCTTTTTCTTTAAATGAATACGGTATTGGAAATCACTAGAGATCTCAATACCAAGTTGATATCTCAACACTGTTGGAGATGGAGAGAGTTTGGCCCTGGAATTTATTCTTCAATGTGCGTACTTTTTAGAAACTTCTATCAAAAATTTAACATAAAACATAACAATTATTAAGTCCTATTTATCCAACTGGGTTGCAACTTAACATATTAGGCACGTAGTCCGTATAATAAAGGTAGGTGTGTATAAGAATCGTTTTCTACGCATTATGCTAATATACTAAGTGATAAATACATATAGAAGGTAAGACAGACGAACACTAAAGTACATTCAAACCTAATGTACGAATCTACAAAACAAACTTTAGTATTGAGATAGAAGCTTTAGCATCGACTATTTTATCCAAATTGAACGTTTACTTAACAGATTACTGTGAATAATAGGGGCCTAATCTTTTCTTAAAGTGCTATGGCACGTACTCATAATCCTCCGGCCGTCGTTGCAACTGATTTTCACATTATTGCGATCCGATGAAAATGTGATTTCTGCGATTGCATTTATATTTAATTTAATCTTTATTTGAGATAATGAAAATATCTGCGCTGTTGTTGCATTGTGTATGAGAGGTTGAATGGCATATGAAGGGTTGTGTTGCATTGCATTATATATGATGGGTTGTATCGTATATCATGGGTCGTCCATTTAGGTACCAATTTTGAACAACTGTCCCAATATCTATTTAGGGCCGTAGTTCTCAAAAATCATTGTTTAGTAGACTGACGTCATATAATACGTGTTTCCTTATGAAATTACCGTTCTGCAGTTCTGGCCATTTCAAATCCAAATAATTTTTGTTTGGCTAAGAATTCTAATTTCAAATTAATTTTATTTTAAAAACATGGAATTCTTTTTCTAAAAGTAGACATTTGTTTGTTGATTAGTATTACCTTTTTATCGCATTTCAATCTTTTCGTCATAATAGATACGTTAAAAATTCGAGTTATTATGGAATATGAGTACCGTCGTGGCAGCAACGCGGCACAAGCGGCACGCAACATCAACGACTAAGGAGCTAACACTACAAACCAACGCACCACCTGTTATTAGTTTACTTGATTCTGTTCTGGAAATTTCGACCTGAAAAATGAAACTCGCGGTCGTACGAAGACTTTGGTCGAAAATGACGAATTAAAGGCGATTGTGGAAACTGATGATACGCAATCTACGGCTGAATTAGCAGCAGCTTTCGACGTCAGCGTCAAAACAATATTGGTCCATTTGCGTCAAATTGGCAAGGTAAAAAAGCTTGACAAATGGGTGCCCCACGAACTCAATGATCGTCAGCACGAAGTAAAGGTCGAGACGTGCCTTGCACAGCTCAACAGACACACAAATCAAGGAATTTTGGACTGCATTGTTACCTGCGATGAAAAAATGGATTCTGTTTGATAACCGCAAGCGCTCAGCAAGTTGGTTGGATCCTGGTTCAGCACCTAAACAATGCCTCAAACGAAAACTTACCCCTAGAAAAGTGATGGTCACTGTTTGGTGGTCTAGCGCCGGTGTGATTTATCACAGCTTCTTACCTAACGGGGTGAGCATTACTGCAGATGTGACTGTGAAGAACTGAACACAATGATGGAGAAGCTGGCACATCTCCAACCAGCATTGGTCAATCGCTCGTCTCCGCTGCTCCTGCACGACAACGCGCGACCTCATACTGCACAGCAGACGGTCTTCAAGTTGCAAGTACTGGGGTTGGAAGCTCTCGGTCATCCGCCTTACTCACCAGACCTTGCGCATATAGACTACAACTTTTTCCAGAATTTGGATAACTTCTTGGCGGGAAAAAAATTCAATACCCGAGAGGCAGTACAAAAATGCCTTTGAAGATTTGTTGCCTATCGTCCTGCTGATTTCTTTAAGAAGGGCATCAATAAACTGTTAATGCGTCGGCAAAGATGCATTGATTGCATGGGTGATTACTTCGATTAATACAAATAATAAATAAATATCCATCACGCCATATCTCCGAAGGGGTGGCAGAGGCATATTACATGCCCACTTTTCACCATGTGGATTTACCTGTCCCACGTAATAGGTGGTGAGCCCATTGCAGTGTTGAAATAGACAGACGCAGATTGTGGCTACCTGCTGTTGAAATTTTTCATGCCGCCCATAAGGCATTCAACCAGGCTTAACGACTGCCATTTTACTGGCAACCGGGACCAACGGCTTAACGTGCCTTCCGAAGCACGGAAACGCTCGCAAATGTAAATGCCACAAAGTGGTCACCCATCCGAGGACCAGCCATAGTGAAAGTTGCGTAACTCAGTGATCGTTTACAGAACACTGAGACCGCGGGGCCACGAGCGCTTCAATATTTATTTATTTAAAAAAAATCGTTTAAATTTTTTCATAAAAAACGGCAATTTCATAGGTAAAGACCTAATAGTATGAAGAATTTGGTTGATAAATCATAAATATACTTACATTTTTGTTTATAGTGAAATAAACACAACTTTCAACCTAACAAACCAAGACTTTACCCCATGGCCTTGGTCTGTTAAGGACCTATTTTGTTATCTATACTAATATTATAAAGATGAAGAGTTTGTTAGTCTGTTTTGTACCCTTTTTAAGAAAATTGCGCGAACAGATGAATATGAAATTTGAGAAAGATAAAGTTTATATCGAGTAGTACGTAAAGTTTTTTTATTTACATAAGTTTAATTTTAATCTCGAACTTAAAATATACCATATTACAATGGTTGAATTACGACCACGGGCGAAATTATTATGTGGAAAAGTTAGCATACTAATAGCTCTAAAAAATTTATCCGTTCATAGACCAATAAGATACGCCTGCCTTGTAATATTATACACACAGGTCCGTATTCCAGAACGTTTCTCAATACTCAATCGACGCTTAAGTCATGTTTTTGCCTTATAAATACTACTCTCAAGTGTTTCTTTAGTATTGATAAACATTCTGGAAACATTCTGAACAGATTGCTTGTCCATACTGAATTCCTGACTGTTAAGGCCGGTTTACATTAGACGAGCAAATGCTCATTCTATCCTCTCTTCGTCAAATTTTATTAGTGTTAACAGAAACAGAGCATTTCCTCCGTGTTCTAAGCTCGCACAGATTCTATGGAATATCTAAGAATGCTCACTCGCTTTTTGTAAATGTCTCTCTCCCTGGAGCGGTCTCTTCAAAGTGTTCTTGTGTTCTAGCTATTTGAATATATACTTATGAAATCATTATTTGATAAGTATTAAAAATTATTTGATTTACCTACATATTTTCACGCCTTTATTCCCGAAGGGGTAAGCAGAGGCATACTAAACACCCACATTTCACCGCATGCATATTTGTCTCACGTATCAGGTGGTGAACCCATTGCCGTGTTGAAAATGGACAGGCGCAGGCTGTGGTGACCTGCTGTTGAATTTTTTTAAGCTGCTCATAAGTCTTTTAACTTGGCTTAACGACTGTCATTTCCCTGGCAACCGGGACCAACGGCTTAACGTGCCTTCCGAAGGTCACCCATCCCAGGACCAGCAATAGCGAAACCTGTTTAGCGCAGTGATCGTTAACAGAACACTGTGTTAGCGGGGCCACAAGCGCTTATTATTATTATTTGATTGCTACTTATTATTTGATTTGGTCTCAACACAAATGTCTATTAATGATAAAAGCCTATCAAAATGACAGATGTCGGGATCCGACCTTTAAACATTATAAAAATACAACATACAAACAAGACGTTTGGTAGAAAATTGGAAATCTACTTGAATGTAATGTTAAAGAACCAATGTCGGACATAGTGGATCACTTACAACCACAGAATTGACACCAATGAGCATTCGTTCAGCTGATCTAAACATCATCATCAACATGTGCAAGAATTCTAGTTCTTAGTTCTCATTCTTACTTGTTGATATTTTGATGTCAACGCTGAAAACGTGCTTTTGTTTGCACTAAAATAATGCTCATGTTACTGTTCTAGCTCTAGCTCTTTATTCGTTTGGTCTAAACCCACCTTTATATGAACGGATTTGGCTCTGGGCTTGCTCTGGCACGTAATGACGTACTGGCACAGAATTATTAATAGTACTAGCGTTATTGGGTTGGGGTAATCCGTAACATGTTGTCACACTTTTTTAATTTAATTTTGTGTGCATGTATATGTTTGAATCACCGTAGTAGCATTTTTTTTTATAAACTACGAGTATTGACGAAGGCTTACAGGCTAATAATACATTTAGTGTAATTAACTATAGTAAAACTTGTTGCTAATAACAAGCCTCCATGTACATTATGCAAGTGGGCTTAGAAGATTAAAGAAATAAAAATATCTACAAAGTCTTAGTAACCAGGCCATAAAACAATTACAAATAGAAAAGAATACGTACCACTATTGTACACCATTGGTATGGTTTGTTATTTCGGTATTGTCATGAAAGTTGTCATGTATGATTTAAAAATCAATCAAAAAGCATGATGTCATATATTTTATAGCCTTCGTCGATTTCACTCTTCCCTCTCGCTCTTGTTGAGCAAGCGGGTCTGTGCGATCGCTCCGCAATTTTAATAATTTTTCTTTGGTTTAACTTTGTATTCCCAGCTCGTGAATTGGTTTATGTGATATTTTAGTGATTGTGTTTCGGTAACACGTAAGTGAAACTTGATTTTATTGTCGTTAATCGTGTAAATATTGCTATTTATCAATCGGTAAGTTTTTTTTTGTAAAGTTTTCATTGTAAAGTGTGGGTATCAGTGAATTAAGTTGCGCCGATAATTTTATTGTTTAAGACCTTTCCGTTTTTGAGCAATCTGCTCACGTGGTCTTCATATGAGAGTCTCGGCCTACCCTGACTCCTTCTACTCTCTACTTTTGAACAATATATATTCTTCGTCAATCGTTCCTCACTCATTCGTTGGACGTGTCCAAACCAACGGAGCACGCCCTTTTCCAGCTTAACGCTGACACTTTCATTCAAACCTGCCATATTGCGTATCACTTCGTTACGTATTCGGTCGGCCAAGGTAACGCCGCACAAATTTCGAAGTGATCGCATCTCCACAGCATTCAATTTACTGTCATGCATCTGCTGACATACCCAGGTTTCACTACCGTAAAGCAAATTTGGCACTAGCACTGCGTTATGAATCGCCATTCGTGCTTCTTTTACGATGCTTTGTCACTTTACTAACTGGGACAAAGCACCGTTAACTTTGTTTCCGGCAGCTACTCGCCGTTCTACATCCTAATCACATCTTCCATCCGCGCTAAACATACTTCTTAAATACACAATTTCATTCACTTGCTCTAGACGTTCTTGGTTTACCCTAATCTCGCTTTAGTTCTTACGTCACCTCTTTCAAATACTAGAACCTTAGTTTTACTTGCATTCAAGCGAAGACCCTTACTTTCACACTCCTCTTTCATATTAGTGACTAATGCCTGAAGGTCGGCTTCTGATGAGGCCATGAGCACCGCATCATCACGTACAGCAGATAGTTTACTGTAAAGTCACCCAAATTCACACCCATATTAATATCTTTCTACTTCTGCAGGCAACTGTCCAGATACACTATGAACAGCCAGGCGGACATGACACATCCCTGTTTGACGCCTGTACAGACATCAAAAAAAGTGACACATCCCCCCCTACTCGCACGCAAGCCTTACAGTCCCTATAAAGCGACTGTATTGCCCGCAGTAGCGAGCCGTCCACACCATATCCGGGCAGCAAGTCCCACAGCGTTCCTCTCACAACGTTATCAAATGCTTTCTCTTGATCCATGCAACCTCTTCCACGTCGGAATCCGCATTGAGCCTCCCATAAATACCTTTCAGACTTTTCTTGTATTCGTGCCGTTATAACCTTTGCATGCACCTTACTAGCTAAGCTGACCAAGCTGATCGCCCTGTAGCTGGAGCAGTTTAGGCGCGAGCCTTTCCCTTTGTAAATAGGTACTACAACTGCTACTCGCCAGTCATCCGGGACCTCACCCGTCCGCCAGCACAAGTTGCATAACAGACATAGTGTGTCCCAGACACGCGACCCACCACACTTGATTATCTCAGCAGTAACTCTGTCTTTTCCCGCAGCCTTACCACATTTCATACTTCTTATCGCTTGTTCTATGTCTTTCTATAAGAGCCTTATATCGCCAAAATATAAAGGACGAATTAAAAATTAGCGGGGAGGACTTTATTAAGAATTCCAAAATAGTTCGTAGGCGTCGTTTAGCTAACAGTCGTTCGTGGGTGGGTTTGGAGCTGGAGCCGGGGATCCGGAATCATTTGATGGCCACGAAGGATAAATTATTTATTGATTGGGCCACTTGTAGATTTATCGATGACCTCGAGGTAGTGCGTTGTATGAACTGTCAAAAATACGGTCATGTTCACAAATTTTGTACCAGCAAGTCACCCAGCTGTGCTAATTGCAGCGAGGAACATGATACACGAGCATGTCCACATAAAAACAGTCCTGATTTTAAACCCATCTGTATAACCTGCAAAAGGTTTAAGCCCCATGACCACCGTTGCGGCTCTCGGGAGTGTCATACCTATAAGCATAGGCTGCAGCAGCTCATTCTGAGCACAAACTACCTGTAGTTGTTTCATTTGATAAAAAAAAAATCTTGGAACATGAAAAATCGAATTATAGGACAGCTTAATGTACACAACGATAGGGCAGCCACGGCGGAACTGGACCGCCTAGTAATAGAGAACAAATTAGACATTGTCCTCTTACAGGAACAATATCAGAGCGCCCCCCTGCGTAACAGAGTGGTACAATTACATGCCAAGGCACGAGCTGGGATTTATGTTTCTAGTACAAATTTTACTGTAACATCTTTGAGCATCCTCATGACATCTCATTGTGCTGTTGCTGAGGTTACTTCCGCGGCCTATAGGGTGTTTGTTGTGAGCTGCTACTTTCAATATTCACATCATATCGATCCTCACTTACACCATCTTCGTCACGTCCTGCAGTCTCTTGCGGGTCAAAGAATAATCATAGGCGCTGATGTCAATGCCTCTTCTACATTATGGTATGGCAAACTACGTGTATTCGATAGGGACCGGCGCTGTGCCGTCGAAGAATTCATTGCAGAAATGAATTTATCTATACACAATTGTCCCAATGCACCACCTACTTTTTGCGGCCCTATGGGTGAGTCTTCTATTGACGTGACGCTTTCACGCGGCGACGTCTCGATATCCGAATGGCGTGTCCTCCCGGATGCGTCCTATAGTGACCATCGTCTAATCGTTTACAAGCTCTTACCCGGTGATGCACGAGAGGCGCAAAGTACTACTTGTAATTTCAAATATAAAACTGGGAGCTCTTTGGTTCTCTGTTTGCAGCTCACGCTAAAGATTTTGATCGTGGTAACCTGTCTGTCGAAGAGAGTGCTTCGTTAATGTCAGAAACTTTTACCTACTGTGCCGACGTGGCCATTGGTCGTGGATCTGTTAACAACACTCGGAGATGCGATTGGTGGAGTGATCGTTTAGCTGAGCTCGTTGAAGGCGTTTCCGGAGAGCTCGTAGAAAATTAAATTATTTAAAAAAACATAAAATTAGTGCCGGTGCGGAATACAATAGCGCTTTACTTGCTCTTAGAGTTGCCAGGTCCCATTACAGGGCGGCTGTTGAAAAATCAAAGGGTAATTTGCTACGTAAACTAGTGCATGGGCTGGAAGCTGAGGGTCCGTGGTCGCCTACATACCATGAGTTTAGGGCTAACCGTTCTGTTGATTTTGCCTATGTACGAAATATCAAAATTAACAACTCGCATACTATAGGTCTGAAGGAAACCGCGGATTAACTCGTGGATTCTCTTATACCCGACGACTGCTCGGAGAACGATAGTGATTATCACCGACAGATAAGACAGTGGGCTCTTGAGCCACCATACTCACCCCAGTCAGACCTACCAACTTCTGATGAGTTCCTCGAAATTGTTAGGTCGTTGTCCATAGGTAAGGCGTCGGGTGACGATAAAATATCTAACAAAATGATGAAGGAGGCTTGCAAGCTGTCGAGTGAAGTAATATTAAATGTTTTTAACCGATGTATTTACGAGGGAGTGTTCCCCCGTATTTGGCGATGTGGCTATATTCGGATTATTCCTAAAAAAGGCGACAAGCCGCCAGATGACTTAGAAGTCGTACCGACCGATCACATTGTTGCCCTCCTTGGGAAAGCTTTTAGAGCGTCTCATAGACGATAAATTTCACGAAAATCAATTTGGATTTACAGTAGGAAAATCTACTATTGACGCAGCGATATCAGTGCGAAAGACTGTCACTTCATCGGTTTCTCAATATGTGCTGGCCATCTTCCTAGATATTTCCGGGGCTTTCGATAACGCTTGGTGGCCAATGCTATTAATGAAATTAAAGTCTCGGGGTTGCTATAGAAATATTTACTCTCTTATTTATTCATATTTTTCACAAGGTACAACAACTTTAAAATTAGGTCTTTATTCTGCTACCAAAACGTTAACAATAGGCTGTCCTCAGGGGTCTGTGCTAGGCCCACACTTGTGGAACTTAGGATTTGATGACTTTTTCAGTTTACCATTACAGGAGGGCTGTTCAATGACAGGATACGCCGATGACGGTATGTTGCTCGTTCAGTCGAATACTCGTGCGGGACTCGAGAGCTTGGCCCACACGTGTTTGCGCGTCGTTGCGGAGTGGGGCGTACGAAACAGGTTATTTTTTACACCCAACAAAACATTTCAGTTGCTTTTGAAAGTACCACCGCGCATTAAATTCGATAACGTTTACATTAAAAATAAAACTTCGGTTTGCTATTTAGGATTGATTTAAGAGAGAAATTTTGCATTCGTTGAGCACATAAAAACTGTAGGCGAAAAGGCTAAAAATAGCTTCTATGCATTGTCGAGAACATCTACTGCTACATGGGGACTTTCGTTCAAAACACTGAAGGTCGTTTACGGGGCCACTTATCTAGGCTGTATGTGTTACGGGGCGCCGGTATGGGCAGATACGGCTACTATTGGTGCTGCACGTTTAAAGTTACTGCAAAGTCAACGCCTTGCATTGATATTTTTATGCAAGGCCTACAGGACGGTTAGCACGGAGGCTCTGCCGGTGATGGCAGGGGTCCTCCCGGTTGACCTCGAAATTCAGAGACGCGCGGCTTTATACTATTCGGCTAAGGATGGCATGGATGATAGGTTTTTGTTAGAAAGAGATCGCCATTGAATTGCCAGACTGTATCGTGATAATGTACTTGAAGGACTTTTAGACGAATGGCAGCTGCGTTGGAACACTTCCATCAAAGGGCGCCACCTCTGCCAGTTTTTCCCAGACGTTCGTGAACGCCTGGGAATGTCCTGGCTGGAGGTTGATCACTGTGTTGCTCAATTTCTTACGGGACATGGTAACTTTAGGAGCAAATTACATTCGTTTTAGCTGGTTGAGTCACCGTTCTGTCAGTGTTCAACTGCTGACGCCAAATATGATCAGACCGCCCATCATATACTTTGGGAGTGTAGCATTTGGCAAAATGAGCGATATAATATGCTTAATTGTTTACAAGTATCGTCGGGAGTAGTTTACTTTGCGGATCTCGTGGCTTCGAGGGTGAATTTTAGTGCTTTTAAACGTTTCTGCCATACATATTACTGGAATCAAACATAGCTCACATAGGACCCGTAATATACTATTACCGTGGTGCTTCCCTATTTCTATAGGATTTACACCTAGTTGCTTTCCAGGTCTCCCGCTTTGCAAAGGAGGGAAGAGGCTTTACGTTCTTTTCTTACTTCCTCACATTATCTTCTGATTAATTTCGTTGCGGTTTCCAAGACATGCTAAAGTCTCCTGGGACATCACCGAGATCGAGCTTGGTGTAACTTTTCTGGTGGTTTTGGTCATTGCTGCAGATCCTGGTTAACAGGAGTCACAGTAATAGGAATGTGGGTGGGATTAGTCCCAATAAAAAAAAGCCTTCGTCGATAAATAGACAATCCAACACAAAAATATTTTTTCAATTCGGACCTGTAGCTCCTGAGATTAGCGCGTTCAATCACTCTTCAGCTTTATTTTAGTATGGATCACGAAATGTTTGGTTAATATGGGTGCCACAGGTTCAAAATATGCTACGGGTGAAGAGAAGTCTTATTATAACTTGACAAATAGATTCCATTTGGTAACAAAGAAACTACTCAGCGGTTACTAAGATAATATGCTTACAAACTCGGTCTAGTAAAATAATAATGAGTTAGCAAAGTCTGAACAGGGCTGAGGTTGAAGATTGTAATAAGTTTTATCTCGAAGTTTAATGAAGAGGACGTTTGTTTAGTTATTATACGTGCTTCAACTTTGAAACGAACAGTGCATTGACATAAATATAACACCACTTGAATATTGAATTCTTAGTAATTTAAAGTTATACAAACACTAGCTGACCCCAACTGCTTCGCCGGGTCCGTATTGGGTTGCATAAATTAAAGAGGCATAGTTTAAAACAGCATTAAGTTATTTGGCCATACTCTTCGTTTCGCATAAAGTTCAAACAGAATAAATCATTAGGCATACTTTATTTTCCTATAATTTCTTTTAAGATAATGATATACCAGCATAACATGGTCACGCATATTTTTTTTTACAAAAACTATTACTAATCATAACATTTAATGGCATCTCACTCTATGGCATAAAGATTACAAATCATGCATATATGATTTGTAATACCATTATGCTAACGACTACATATTTTTATATCTTAGCTTTGCTAAGATTGAAAAGCCGACTGAAGATTTCCCGTTCCCGTTTCCCACAGGAACTTTTTCCCGGGATAAATAGTAGCCTATGCGTTACTCTGATGTGTAAGCTATATTATTGTAAAGTTTCATCAAAACCCATTCAGTAGATTCTGTGTGAAAGAGTAATAAACATACATCCATACTTACAAAGTTTCGCGTTTATAATAGATATTAGTAGGATTGAGATTTCGCTCATAATAATAGATAGTTTCTGTTTTAATATGTAGATCACGTGATACGATAATATTATTTATCTATCACGCTTTATTCCCAAAGCGGTGGCAAGGGCATATTATATGCCCATTTTTCACCGTGTGCATACCTGTCCCACGTAATAGCTGGTGAGCCCATTGCTGTGTTGAAATAGACAGACGCAGGTTGTGGCTACCTGCTGTTGAAGTTTTCAAGTCGCCCATAAGGCCTTCAACTTGACTTAACGACTGCCATGTTACTGGCAACCGGGATCAACGGCTTAACGTGCCTTCCGAAGCACGGAAACGCTCGCAAATGTAAATGCCACAAAGTGATCACAATGGTGACAATCGCAAGCGCTCGAAGACAATGATTATGATCGTTATGAAGACGATCGGTGAGACCCTGTAGAAACCGATGTCGTAACTGTGTTTGTTTATATATAACTAATTTCAGATTTTATTTACCTTAATGTGCGTATAATAAACATGTTGCGGTGCTGATATAATAAAGAAGTGTATTTAAAACGCCGGAAAAGAAATGTATACCATCATTATAAATAATAATGGTATACATTTCTTATATAATAGAAGAAATTTCAGACAAGGAGTATTTCGGTTAAACAAAGAGACTGAAGCAAGAACCTGTAATGTAAGATATAAAAATATCTAAAGAGATAACTCTCAATTAATCTTTGCCCGCGGCTTTGCCCGCGTAGAGAAGTTTTCCCGTTTCCGTTTCCCACAGGAACTTGTTCTCGGGATAAAAAGTAGCATATGTGTTATTCTGATGTATAAGCTATATTATTGTAAAGTTTCATTAAAATCTATTAAGTAGTTTTTACGTGAAAGAGTAACAAACATCCACAAAAACTTTCGCATTTATAATATTATTAATATTTATTACATAATCAATTAATAAAATACTACTCGTAATAAGTACTCTGATACCCAGACGTGAATGTATGAAGCGATTGATGAATATGCAAGAAGCGAAAGAAGTATGCATGGATCGCGAGGTCTGGCAATCTGTCCTCTCTGACTATTCCGTCAGGGATACAGCCTGAAGATAGTTAGTTAGTTAATTCATAAAACTGGAGCGACATAGTCATATTGTGGCAAAGCTTCGTAAATAAATATTTAAGAAAAAATGCACAACTCCTTTAAAGATTTTTATTTCATGATTCGTAAAACCTAAAATCACATCATAATTAGTAATTATTGGATTTGAAATGTTCTCGACAAAGTCGTGCAATAGGATATGGCTTCCAAAGTTTTGCAACATATTGTTTTCATCCACTACTACTACATACACTTTATGTCACTGACAAAACGAGGGACACCAACATTTTTTACCATAAGTAAAATTTTCTTGGCATATTATCTAAATTGAAATGTAACTTGGATAAACTAGGAAAATTTAATTTAGCTTGTTTTCAATGTTTTTCCCATAATGTCATGGTATAGACGGGTACGATAGAGAAGACGCCGCCTATCGAAATATTTTTAGCGCTTTTTCTCGGTGGTTTCTCACAACACCGTCGATAACGATCATGGAAAACGAATAGACAGCCAATAGATACGGTAGCGATTGTAGATAAAAAGAGTTCGTCATATGGCCCACAGATTTGTGAATCATAATTTGCAATATTTGTATCATAATGTTAAAGAACAGTGTACTTGTTTAAAATAAAATAGTGGACAAAGGATATACCTAATTATAGGTACAGGGTCGCTAAATCACGATATGAATTTTTTAATATTCACTTCACGCTATATCCCTGACGGGGTAGTCAGTATTTAATACCCATACCACTAAAAATATTTAAAAGATTTTCTGAAAAACAATCGATCCTTATATAGCAGCTCTCCATAAATATATACTTTGCCTACTACATATATAATAAGGATATATTGAATTCTATTAATAATATTTTAGATTTGTAGATGAGGTTTTGCCATGTTAAGCGACTTTTTGCTGGCTGTACTTTCTAAACATAAATCTATTTCCATGAAAAAAAAATTTGTAATATATTTATATTTTACTATCACACTTAATCATCTTCACAACATGTTTTTATTTTGCAGTAGAACAATTGAATCTTCTCAATAGTAAATTGGAAAAATATCGTATTCTCAGAAAAAGCCTCGCTCCAAACGACCGACCGTATTGAATGACATAATTATTGTCAACCCAGCTTCGAAGTGTTCCTGACCCCGCCATGTAACTAAACAATGAATGAATAAATGATTATGTCAATAACAACGCAGTAGGCATCTTAGCCACGATTAGTCTTGAGATGGGTGACATTTTGTGGCAGTGCCATTTACAAGCGTTTCTGTGCTTCGCAAGATGCATTAAACTGTTACCCTCGGACACCAGTAACCTGATAAACATAAGGTATTATAGCTGGCTAGAAAAATTCTAGCAGCTCAAAATTTGGGTGTTGCCTATATATAATTTGTATTAAGAAATAGATCCCAGAAGAGTGTCCCACAATGTCCCACAAAAGTATGTTTATCAATTCTCTAGATCCCATAACAACCTATATTAATTTAGTATAAGCTAGATGGCACCGTATAAAACTTAAAAAGTGTGTGTGTATTTATGTACACGCGTTAGGAGTAATACTTCTATGGCGTATCAAGATAAAAATCTTTTTAAAAATTATATCTTTCACCATCCTACGGTTATAGAAAAAACTAAAATGTTGACTATAGCTAACTTCAGGGTGCTTGAAAACTACTTTGAATGTAGTATAAGTTGTTGTGAAAACACTTGTCAGCTAACTTCTAAAAATTACTCTCATAATTTTTCCCTAACGCGCCAAAACAAGAATAACTTTAAAAACGTGTCCCGCTAAAGTATCCTACTGTGTTGTGTTCTGTGAACTAGACAATAGGTTACATTTGCTGCTCTTTCGGTCATGTTTTAACTTTGTCTGACACCTTAATAGTACAAAAAATGTTACCTCATGACCTCTCAGTTGACCTCAGTGACACCGACGATAAAGTATAATTATAAAACGTCTATTATTCTTGATTATATCTCTTCAGAAGACACAACATCGCTATAGATCTCACGTAATAGTTATAAATAAAACTTGAAAGCGTTCTGCATACAAATACTCGTAGCACGAAACAAAATCGTTTATCATTAAACTAATCTGGTTATAAATACTGTTCCATGATAACTTTCTCGTCCACCCGGCTTTACTTTCACCCGTGATATCTTACTAATATTTATAAACTAGCTGAGCCCCGCGACTTCGCGCTTGGAATACTTCGAACCCTTAGAGCACTCGTTTACTCCCGTCGTTTATTTATTTTAGAATAATGTGTGAAAATTTGACTGACTTTTTTGTGCCCGATACTAGTATAGAGTGTAAATAGATTTGACTTCTATGGAATATATATGTTTGTTACTCTTTTATGCATAAACTACAGAATGGAATTTAATGAAACTTACAGTAATATAAACCTAAACAGAAATATACATAGGCTACTTTTCATCCCGGAAACATATTCAATTGTTGCATAAATTGATATGATTGTATTTGACATTGTTTATTTTATGATAAGATTGTGTTTATCTGTTAACTATTTACATTATTATGATTTTTTTGTACTGTTATGATATTATATTATAGTAGCCACAACCTGCGTCTGTCTATTTCAACACGGCAATGGGCTCACCACCTATTACGTGGGACAGGTAATTCCACACGGTGAAAAGTGGGCATATAATATGCCTCTGCCACCCCTTCGGGGATAAGGCGTGATGGATATTTATTTATTTATTTTATTTATGATATTAATTAGGTACTACTACTTACTACATTATAGGTAAGAAAACTTTGCATGCCGAAAGGTGGAATGTGACGGGGCCATTAAATATTATGTACCTAACATCAGTTTGTACCCATATTCGCAAATAAAAGATTGAATTAAAATGAAACAGGAACGGGAAGTCTTCCCCACGTGGGTCGAACTGCGGGTATTCACTAGTAATTCGGTAACATTAACCGCCCATTTCACCCGCTTAAGATTTTGATAAATCCTTTCTTAGTGATTGCTTACATTATAAGGATAGCTCACTCGAATAATTTCAAGATTCTAGAACCAAGGGCTATCTGGGCAAGGGTTAGCTTGGCCGTAATAGGTGAGTAAGCCATCTGGTTACTTTATTAGTATAGATAGAAGATTACAATATGAAGCGCTCGTGGTCCCGCGGACTCAGTGTTCTGTAAACGATCACTGCGTTAAACAACTTTCGCTATGGTTGGACACATGAGGGCGGCAAGACATGCGGTCGGATCGTTTGCTCGGCGGTGCCGGCGTCCCCAACAAGAAAATAAATGACTGGACACGGGTGGGTGACCACTTTGTGGCATTTACATTTGCTAGTGTTTCCGTGCTTCGGAAAGCACGTTAAGCCGTAGGTCTCCGTTGCCAATAACATGGCAGTCGTTAAGTCAAGTTGAAGGCCTTGTGGACGGCTTTAAAACTTTGCAACAGCAGGTAGCCACAACCTGGGTCTGTCTATTTTCAACGGCAAAGGGCTCACAACCTGTTACGTAGGATTGAAATGCTTATTATAATAATAATAACAAATTTATTCATCAATCAAATCTAAAATTTCAATAGTGTCGAGTTACTTACAGTATAATGACATATTTAGTACCCTAAATTTACAAACAGAGTTCGTGAAATAAAAAGGTAATACGACGAGCACACAATAAATATTGATTCAGTCATAATCTTGCCTGAACTTGATAGTCCTGTTTCTCAGGCTTAAGAATATACATCTTATGTGTTTTATAAACAAACTAATCTATAATTCTTACTAGGTAGGTACTAGTAGAAACAATCTAAAAAAAATTACAGGTTGTTATCCGGGAGTGCCGACAAAAGTGAAAACTTATTTAGGCGCGTCAGACATTTTTCAGATAAATAAATAATAAATAAAATAAAAATATCTTTATTTTGCATAGACCATTTTAACGGCGCTTACAAAATGTCATACACTATTTAAAATATTTAAAGCGACCACCGGTTCGGAACGCGGCCCACCTGAGAAGAACCGGCAAGAAACTTAGGAAGGCTTTTTTTTTTGATGGCCTATTTACAATTTAATATTATTTCTCTTTGCCAGCAGATCATTTCCAGGCGTCCCTGTCCTGCAAATAGTCTATAACGGAGTAAAAACCTTTTTCACAAAGCTTGTTTTTAATAAACTTTTTAAATTTATTTAAAGGTAAATTTCTCAGGTCACAGGGAAGCTTGTTGTAAAAGCGTATACAGTTACCCTGGAAAGAATCGCCAATCTCATGTAGTCGACTGTGGTGGACTGAAAGATTATTTTTATTTCTAGTGTTTATATTATGTTTATCACAGAGTTTAGAAAACTGTGATAGATTTTTCTGGACATACATAAGATTGGCAAAAATGTATTGTGATGGTACGGTTAGAATATTTACTTCTTTGAATTTTTCTCGGAGAGAAACTCTGGGGCCCAATTTATAAATAGCGCGTACAGCCCGCTTTTGTAGAACAAAAATAATATTTAAATCTGCAGCACTCCCCCAAAGGAGAATACCGTGTTGTGTTCTGTGAACTAGACAATTTTTTTTTTTTTTTTTTTTTAACGTGTGGAAATCCCCTCGGATGTCATGCCGGACTCGAACCGGCTAAAACCACACAGTCCCCGCCTAGCTGTCTATTGCCGGACGCCCCGGGTAACTCCTCGGAAAGATGTCCCAGAGCGTGAACTAGACAATAGGTTACATTGGCTGCTCTTTCGGTCATGTTTTAACTTTGTCTGACACCTTAATAGTATAAAAAATGTTACCTCATGACCTCTCAGTTGACCTCAGTGACACCGACGATAAAGTATAATTATAAAACGTCTATTATTCTTGATTATATCTCTTCAGAAGACACAACATCGCTATAGATCTCACGTAATAGTTATAAATAAAACTTGAAAGCGTTCTGCATACAAATACTCGTAGCACGAAACAAAATCGTTTATCATTAAACTAATCTGGTTATAAATACTGTTCCATGATAACTTTCTCGTCCACCCGGCTTTACTTTCACCCGTGATATCTTACTAATATTTATAAACTAGCTGAGCCCCGCGACTTCGCGCTTGGAATACTTCGAACCCTTAGAGCACTCGTTTACTCCCGTCGTTTATTTATTTTAGAATAATGTGTGAAAATTTGACTGACTTATTTGTGCCCGATACTAGTATAGAGTGTAAATAGATTTGACTTCTATGGAATATATATGTTTGTTACTCTTTTATGCATAAACTACAGAATGGAATTTAATGAAACTTACAGTAATATAAACCTAAACAGAAATATACATAGGCTACTTTTCATCCCGGAAACATATTCAATTGTTGCATAAATTGATATGATTGTATTTGACATTGTTTATTTTATGATAAGATTGTGTTTATCTGTTAACTATTTACATTATTATGATTTTTTTGTACTGTTATGATATTATATTATAGTAGCCACAACCTGCGTCTGTCTATTTCAACACGGCAATGGGCTCACCACCTATTACGTGGGACAGGTAATTCCACACGGTGAAAAGTGGGCATATAATATGCCTCTGCCACCCCTTCGGGGATAAGGCGTGATGGATATTTATTTATTTATTTTATTTATGATATTAATTAGGTACTACTACTTACTACATTATAGGTAAGAAAACTTTGCATGCCGAAAGGTGGAATGTGACGGGGCCATTAAATATTATGTACCTAACATCAGTTTGTACCCATATTCGCAAATAAAAGATTGAATTAAAATGAAACAGGAACGGGAAGTCTTCCCCACGTGGGTCGAACTGCGGGTATTCACTAGTAATTCGGTAACATTAACCGCCCATTTCACCCGCTTAAGATTTTGATAAATCCTTTCTTAGTGATTGCTTACATTATAAGGATAGCTCACTCGAATAATTTCAAGATTCTAGAACCAAGGGCTATCTGGGCAAGGGTTAGCTTGGCCGTAATAGGTGAGTAAGCCATCTGGTTACTTTATTAGTATAGATAGAAGATTACAATATGAAGCGCTCGTGGTCCCGCGGACTCAGTGTTCTGTAAACGATCACTGCGTTAAACAACTTTCGCTATGGTTGGACACATGAGGGCGGCAAGACATGCGGTCGGATCGTTTGCTCGGCGGTGCCGGCGTCCCCAACAAGAAAATAAATGACTGGACACGGGTGGGTGACCACTTTGTGGCATTTACATTTGCTAGTGTTTCCGTGCTTCGGAAAGCACGTTAAGCCGTAGGTCTCCGTTGCCAATAACATGGCAGTCGTTAAGTCAAGTTGAAGGCCTTGTGGACGGCTTTAAAACTTTGCAACAGCAGGTAGCCACAACCTGGGTCTGTCTATTTTCAACGGCAAAGGGCTCACAACCTGTTACGTAGGATTGAAATGCTTATTATAATAATAATAACAAATTTATTCATCAATCAAATCTAAAATTTCAATAGTGTCGAGTTACTTACAGTATAATGACATATTTAGTACCCTAAATTTACAAACAGAGTTCGTGAAATAAAAAGGTAATACGACGAGCACACAATAAATATTGATTCAGTCATAATCTTGCCTGAACTTGATAGTCCTGTTTCTCAGGCTTAAGAATATACATCTTATGTGTTTTATAAACAAACTAATCTATAATTCTTACTAGGTAGGTACTAGTAGAAACAATCTAAAAAAAATTACAGGTTGTTATCCGGGAGTGCCGACAAAAGTGAAAACTTATTTAGGCGCGTCAGACATTTTTCAGATAAATAAATAATAAATAAAATAAAAATATCTTTATTTTGCATAGACCATTTTAACGGCGCTTACAAAATGTCATACACTATTTAAAATATTTAAAGCGACCACCGGTTCGGAACGCGGCCCACCTGAGAAGAACCGGCAAGAAACTTAGGAAGGCTTTTTTTTTTGATGGCCTATTTACAATTTAATATTATTTCTCTTTGCCAGCAGATCATTTCCAGGCGTCCCTGTCCTGCAAATAGTCTATAACGGAGTAAAAACCTTTTTCACAAAGCTTGTTTTTAATAAACTTTTTAAATTTATTTAAAGGTAAATTTCTCAGGTCACAGGGAAGCTTGTTGTAAAAGCGTATACAGTTACCCTGGAAAGAATCGCCAATCTTATGTAGTCGACTGTGGTGGACTGAAAGATTATTTTTATTTCTAGTGTTTATATTATGTTTATCACAGAGTTTAGAAAACTGTGATAGATTTTTCTGGACATACATAAGATTGGCAAAAATGTATTGTGATGGTACGGTTAGAATATTTACTTCTTTGAATTTTTCTCGGAGAGAAACTCTGGGGCCCAATTTATAAATAGCGCGTACAGCCCGCTTTTGTAGAACAAAAATAATATTTAAATCTGCAGCACTCCCCCAAAGGAGAATACCGTAAGACATAATACTATGAAAATAGCTGAAGTAAACCATTCTAGCCGTATCCACATCTGTTAGAGTCCTGATCTTTTTTACAGCGTATGCAGCCGAACTTAATCTAGAGGCTGTCTTTTCTATGTGTGGGCCCCACTGCAAATTGGCATCAATAGTTATACCTAGGAACACAGTTGATTCTACAAACTCTAACACTTGTCCATTCAGTTGAACATTGGCCGCAACTTGTTTTACATTTGGTAGAGTAAATTTTATACATTTAGTTTTATTTTCATTAAGGCAAAGATTATTTGAGCTGAACTAATGAACTGAAGAGATGAGATGGGTACTAGGGTGATACACAATTACTTTAAGAATAAAATTACTAATCGGGTTAAAAAGCATTATAGTTATTTATAATTTGACTGTATTAAAATTCAGAATAAAAGTTCCTTCGAGCCGGATTTGAACAACCTATGGATTCCAATTTATACCCATCTACAGTCCACCGCTTTACCAAGTGAGCTATCGAAGGTTGATAAATGAGTTCGAAATTATCAATCTAATACTTCCAAACTTTTTATATGCACACACTATAGCTGCGTCTCGTTAACGGTGTCGCGTGTCCAGAGATTTTATCTCATCTAAAAATATGCGTACCGCGCTAAAAGAAGTTTTCACTTTAATAATAAATTTACATAAATTTTTCCTATTTAACTACTAAAGAATAGATCCATCACCTCATATGATGTAAGGTTGCAGGGTATTTTTTAGTGCACGTTTGTGTTGATGGGTATGATGACATGCCATGCCATGCCATGACTTTATGGGTAGATGCTAGCCCTTGCTTTCATTCTATTGCACGAAAAAAAAATTCCGTGAATTCATGTCTAATTGCAGGTTTTTCAGTACATGCGATACCTTTCCTCCTATTATTGTTCGAATCGGTGCTGTATGGCAGAACTAAGCGCTGTTTTAATACTGTGTTAAGCACAAAAAGCCATCGAACTGTTAGTACTTTATAATTCTTATAAAAAAGGTTAGTCGGATAAATAAAAGGGCGAAACGTTGCTACTTTGGGAATTGCTCTTTGTCCTCTCTCAGTAGGTAACAGTAGCGTTTTACCGATGCCACCCCATATTGTATACAGTAACTTAAAAGAGATTGGCAGAGCGCATAGTAGACCTGATTGATTATTTTTGTATGTGCTATGATGGAATGTTGGCGTGTAGTATGTCTCTGTAGTTACCCCTTTGAAGATAAAGACGTGAAAGATAATTAAGTAAAAAACTTATTAAATAAAGGTACCCGCTAGTACTCTGACACGTCTAATAAAACAAAAACAGAAGCTCATCAATATACAGGACATGACCTAAATTACAGTTAAATGGAGTGGGTAGATCAAAATGCCTTAGGTCGTGGTAGCAGGTGAAAAAGACATAAATATCCTGTTTACCGATGAACAAAATGTTCAATATTCACGAGCACTACACATAACAAGCAAAATTACAAAGTGTACGCCCACAGTTCACAACGTCACAGTATAGAAAAAGAAACGCATTGCAGTAAAGGAAAAGAAACGAGGCCATAATCTAAAATAGATACGTACGTAAATTTTTAAAGCCTGACTTAACGACTTCCATGTTACTGGCACCCGAGAAAAACGGCTTTACGTGCCTTTCCGAAGCATGAAAACGCTCGTGAATAGAACTGCAATTTTTACTACTCGGTTGAGCTGAAATTAGTAGTATACACGTTTAGTTTCAATGACGATGGAAAAATCCAATATGACGGACTACGAAAGAGGCCGGTAAAAGGATTTGATGCGAATTATTGGTTTCATGGCATTTAAATAAAAGTTTTCCTACTGTGTGAGTATCATATTTATACAGACGCTTCCTTAATTGAGAACGAAACTTATCCAATCGAATAAAGAGGCCTTTATTCGATTGGATAAATAAATATTTAAAAAAATATTAAAATTCACGCGAAAATATCTTTAATGCACGCGGAAATGATTGCTATTCTAGAAGATTTGTCATATATTATTGACTCAGTGATAAACTCTAATTTTCTGGTTATAACGGACTCCCGAAGTGCCCAACAGTTAATAAAGCGATGTAAGTACATTACTTATACTCGTAATATAGTGGATATGTTATTTAAACTTAGGACTAAAAATAAAAATGTAGTGCTACAATAGGTGTCATCCCATGTTGGCATTGCGGGAATGAAATTGTTGATAGGCTTACTAAAGAAACCAAGGTTGACATTGAAAGATATTCCTTTACGCCATGCTACTCTGAAATCTTCTTCAAAGTAAAACAACGCTGCTTTGATAACTGGCAATAGAATTATAACGAAAGAAAAGGCAAACGGTACGCCACCATACAACTAAGTGTGCTGAAAAGAGCTTGGATTGAGGATGCCAACATGGGTAGGCAAACCATCATAACTGCTTTGCGACTTCGCTCCGGATACATACCCCTTAACAAGTTTGCGTTTTTCTTGGGTAAAACGGAATCCCCGAACTGTGCTTAATGCGTTATTAGGATGCCTACCATGTAATGATGACGTTTGAGACAAAGCGCAGAGAAGAGGTGCTGATGTTTAATGACAAATTATGCGAGACTGGAGCATGCAACAGTATCCTTGCTTTTCCTACCTCAGAAGCTGCAAGGAGGCTGTACAGACTCATCCTTGTTGGAATGAAACTTAGAACTACACATTAATTTTATTTTCGACCTATACTTATTGTAATAATAAGAGTGGCATGATTTGAAAATCAAACCCTCTATAAAAATATAAAGATTTTAAGAAAAGTCAGTCAGTAGAACATTATAATAAATTTAGCTCATGATTGCGACTATGAAGTTCGAATATTAATTATGTAGGAATTCGGTGAGTTCTTGTAACGCTTTGCCAAGCAACGTGCAAACATAAAAGCGATATTATGAAACAAGTACAAGTTTTAATTAATATTGGAAGTCGTTATATGAGTAATAATCATTGAAATAATATTACTCGTAGTACATTATAACTCTAAGGTAATTATATCATAACTAAGGATGCTAAGGTTGTAAGGGGTATGATCTAGATATCCGGGGTCCAGGCGACCTCACCTGCTGAATAACGGATGAGGCAACAAAGCAGGTTTAACAACTTAGGGGGTTGGGAGGTCAGAAGGTATTTCCAACAATGCTAACAAATCAAACGATAGCTGCTACTATAGAAGCTAATGTATTGACATAGTGGACTCCAAGCTCTGAATTCAGGTAAGGTTTTGTAGCAACTGTGAATACACTGTGTCTAACCGTAGATTTTTAGTATAACTGTTATTTTAATGCCATACTTGTCGATAGATGGCGTTATACCTTAATACCTGAATCACGCTATTAGAAATCTCGGTTAGCTGTATAAATAACACTTAAATGTTAGTAAATTTATGTCTTTGCTCTGAATCATCTGAATGAGTCGCATTATTCTAAAGGACATCTTTTTTTTGGAAGTGGACATTTGGTCCTTCTTGAGCCGATTGAGGAATAGATTACGCGGCTGCCCGAAGTTGCGTTCCAGCGTAAGAAGTTTGATGAATTATCCAGCAAGAGCCTGGTGACAGTGAAGTGACAGCGAGTGCTGGGCATGGTCTGGCTATTGGTGCAAGAAGCGCCCCCTATGTGAGCTACATTACATGTCAAGTGAGTGCTGAGTGTTTTGAGTGAATGAAGATAAATTGTGAGTGCTTTTAATTATTAAACTAATGAGGAAGACAAATTAATAATTTCAAGAAAGAATTTACCAAGTGCTTTTTAACTAAGAATAATTTCAACCATCTCTTGTAGAAAACAAAATTAAAATTAAAGTTGCGCGGGACTTAGAATAATTTCCTAAAATGTATTAAGATATTGGCTTAAATTAAAAGACTTCTAAAAAATTACGAAATTTCCCCAATTTCAAACTTGTCTTAACTTCTTTTGTACAAGATGGAAGCATTAAACAAAATTCAAGTGGACACGATTCATCAATATCTCGAGTTCGTCCTAACTGTAAAAAATCTCCTAAGGAAAGAATTTCACCTGCTTATTAAATATTGATTTAAGACTGGAGAGTTTAGGAAAGCAGTGGACATACTCGTAGTTTAATAGCACGCATTTTATAATTTTAGAGAAAATTGACGATAAGGTATAAAAAAAGTAGTTTATCCAATCTCAGTACTATAAGTCGAACTTGGTTCTGAATACCGAAGATGTATACTTTGATAACAAAACGGAGCTGACTGAAAGATATGTTGGATAAACTAAAGTAACAACCACCAATGTCCGAGTGCTCTATGCATGTTAAGATGTTGGGCTTTAGACTGCACGTTGAGATAGTCTAAAGCCCAACATCTTAACATGCATAGAGCACTCGGACATTGGTGGTTGTTACTTTAGTTTATCCAACATATCTTTCAGTCAGCTCCGTTTTGTTATCAAAGTATACATCTTCGGTATTCAGAACCAAGTTCGACTTATAGTACTGAGATTGGATAAACTACTACTACTATGACCTAATTAACTAAAATCGTGATATCTTGGAAACTATAATATCTAGACAAAAAATTTTAACTACTGAAAAATCGTTAAATATATAAAGATAAAACTTATAGCTATAATAATTTGGAATTTTAATCATAATTAACTGATATATTGGTATAAACACGAAAAAGTCGGTAAAAAAATAAATAAACGTTATTTTTCAAAAATTTGCCACTCACACGAAAAACTAATATAAAACACTATTATTTTTTTTACATAATTAAATTCTTGGAATTATAACGATTAAAACGATATATGACACTAATAACTTATAATTATTCTAAAAAAAACTAAAAATTTGTTAACCCATTAAATAATAACGCAAAACTAAAAAAATGGCGGGAAAATGGCCGCCGGCAATGTTTATACCGCATTTACTTTGAATTTTGATATTGTGACATATAGATATTAAACCTCTAATACACGGGCTTTTTATCCACGATTCTAATGGTATAAAATTCATTCATTAAAACCAAAGACAACATTTTTTTAAAAATTTTTGAAGTGAGGTCAGTTCTAAAAAAGGAAAGGCAAAAAAAGTCAGCTGCTTTAGCAGCTTGAACGTTTGAGTAGAATAGACCGCATCAGACTCATGAGTGTTTGGCGAAAACAGAGTGCTTTTGCTCTAAACTAATCTTATCAAGCTCTTCTATGGAAGGTAGAAATAACACCAATTCTACAGCAACTGTAAAACCGTCAGCATTGCCAGTCTGTTTATCGGAATACAATAAAGATTCTACACCTGCCCAAATGTTAAATCTCGCCAATAATAGTAACTTTTTTAAATGTTATTTTTGCAATATTCCGCTTTTTTTAGAACGTCGTACGAAGTCGACACGTGTTTCGCCTACACACGAGGCATTATCAAGACTGTTTGGCAGCAAAAATACTTACGCGTTCACTTCAACCTTTTGTAGTTCGAACGCAACCAAACGATAGCGCGATGTAGACTTCTAGTTGTTTTGTCTTTTTTTTTGGATTTGATGGACACCGGGCATATTTTGAATGAACAACAGTTTTGAAATTTTACATTTATGTGAAAATTGTCTAAAAATGTCCGTATTAGAGCAGTTAGAAATTATAAAACGGGACGGGTGTACTTTGCTGAACGAACAAACAGACTTCCACACTTCGGTTTTGCTTAGTTTATTCAAAAATAGACAAAACAACAAAAATAACATTTAAAAACATTTCATAGTGTATCTGGACAGTTGCCTGCAGAAGTTGAAAGATTGTGATATGGGTCTGAATTTGGGTGACTTTTCAGTAAACTTTCTGCTGTACGCTGATGATGCGGTGCTCATGGCCTCATCAGAAGCCGACCTTCAGGCATTAGTCACTAATATGAAAGAGGAGTGTGAAAGTAAGGGTCTTCGCTTGATGACGTAAGAACTAAATGCGAGATTAGGGTAAACCAGGAACGTCTAGAGCAAGTGAATGAAATTGTGTATTTAGGGAGTATGTTTAGCGCGGATGGAAGTTGTGATTTGGATGTAGAACGGCGAGTAGCTGCCAGAAACAGAGTTAACGGTGCTTTGTCCCAATTAGTAAAGCGACAAAGCATCGTAAAAGAAGCACGACTGGCGATTCATAACGCAGTGCTAGTGCCAACTTTGCTTTACGGTAGCGAAACCTGGGTATGTCAGCAGATGCATGAAGGTAAATTGAATGCTGTGGAGATGTAATCACTTCGAAAATTGTGTGGCGTTACCTTGGCCGACCGAATACGTAACGAAGTGATACGCAATATAGCAGGTTTGAATGAAAGTGTCAGCGTTAAGCTGGAAAAGGGCGTGCTCCGTTGGTTTGGACACGTCCAACGAATGAGTGAGGAGCGATTGACGAAAAATATATATTGTGCGAAAGCAGAGGGTAGAAGAGGTCAGGGTCGGCCGAGACTGACATATGAAGACCACGTGAGCAGATTGCTCAAAAACGGAAAGGTCAAAAGTACTCGGATACCCAGACGTGCGTGTATGAAGCGATTGATGAGTCTCGAAGAAGCGAAAGAAGTATGCATGGATCGCGAAGCCTGGCGATCTGTCCTCTTTGACTACCCCGTCAGGGATACAGCGTGAAGATAGTTATAGTTAAGTTAACATTTAAAAACAAATATAATTATAGTTTTTTAAAATGGAATTCCGCCATGTAACGCCTGAGTCAATTAGTTATGATTTAACCATATTTCATCAAAACATCGCAGGCGCCATAAACAAAACAGAAAAAATTGTACTTGCTTTATCGGAATTCTCGCGTAATAATAAGGATATTAATATTATACGCCTAACAGAGTCTTTCATAGAAAAAGGTACAAACCATTTAAGCGAACTCCCGTGGTATAAATTGGCTTCATCATATTTTCGACCGACGAATAAAGAAGGTGTTTGTATTCTTGTAAAAAAATCTATAGAATATAAACGACTAACACAAATTTTTGACCTTGCTTGACACTCATTTTGAATGTACGGGTATTGAATTACTATCAGAAAAGATTAAGATAGTTTGAATTTATAGGACCACTGACAGTAACCCACATATTTTTCTCAAAAATCTGGTAAAATACTCTTGAGGATCACACACTCGTCTAAAAAAGTTATTATATGCGGAGACTGGAATCTTGACATAATTAAGCCCTCGAACCAGTGTTTATCCTTCTCGACTTACTAAAAAACTTTAATATGAACGTGCATATAAAGTCACCAACGCGGCTATTAACGTGCATTGACCAGTTTGCCACTAATATCAAGCAAAATATTGTAGGCGAAGTTCACTATCTCGCTCTATCAGATCATGATACAGGCCAGACTTTAACTTTAAAAGGTTGCGTTAATAGAAAATTAGAATATTGGTATGAGCAGGTAAGAGATTATAGAGATGATAACATAGTTAAATTCTGTAATAACATTTCCGCTCTTAACTTTACAGTTGTTTGTAATAAACCTAATTTAAATTATTCGTTTCAGGAAGTTCACGGTTTACTATCTCTATTTTATAATTTACATTTCCCGATAATTAAAATTAAAAGGTCTCATAAAAGTAAATCAGCTTCTTGGATAACGAAAAGAATTATAAAATCGAGAATTTAAAATGAGATATCTTTATTAGAAATACAACCATACAAATTCAAATAAAAAACAAAATAAGAAAATATTAAAAAAAATTAGTACGATATTGATATTCACAAGTCACAACAGATACAGAATAAAAAGTACATAGATAATAAGAAAAACAAATGTAAAGCCGTATGGGACATTATAAATGAGAATATTTATTTATTTATTTATATTTTGTAAACATAGATATACAAATAGGTGGTTACAATGCACATATAGAAACTCTATGTTTGGTCAGTGTATGACGTATAAAATTATATACTAAAGCATTTAAAATTAACATCCAATAAGTCAAAAACAAACCAAAGCTGACCCAGAATACACTCCTAGATTTACAATTTAGACCAAATTTGTTTATTTTAAACGATATTATCGAGTAGATATTCCTGTAATGTGTAGTATGCTTTTTCTACAAGTAACGACAATAGTTTCTTTTTAAAAGAATATATATTTTTTGTTTCTAACAGCCAATTGGGTAATTTATTATACAACTTAGGAGCCATACCCATTAAACTTTTATTATAAATGGTTTTTTTATGGTTTGTACAACAAATTTTATTTCTATGCCGAGCACTACTTAAGATGAAAACAAATGGGCATTATTTTTTACGAATACGGCCACTTCAAATATATAAATATAAGCATGGCAAAGTCAGTATATGGAGGTCAATAAACCAAGGTTTACAACTATCTGTGCTTTGTATACCGCAAATTGCCCTGACACATCTTTTTTGTGCTATAAATACCATATCTGTATTTGTGGAGTTACCCCAAAATATAATGCCATAACGTAACGTCGAATTGCCGTAGGCAACGACAGTTCTCTGGTCAGTAATCTTTGACAAATTTCGCAATGCATATGAATATTGATTCAATCGTTTACACATATAGTCATTATGCGACTTCCATGACATATCATTATTTAATTCAAAAACTAACTAAACTAACTAACTATCTTCACGCTGTATCCCTGACGGGGTAGTCAGAGAGGACAGATCGCCAGGCTTCGCGATCCATGCATACTTCTTTCGCTTCTTCAATATTCATCAATCGCTTCATACGCGCACGTCTGGGTATCCGAGTACTTTTGACCTTTCCGTTTTATTTTTAATTCAAGTCCTAAAAATTTTATAACTTTAGCTTCTATTACAACTTTTTACCAATCTGTACATTTGGTGCCATGTAACTTGTCCTTTGTTGAAAACACATAATTTTAGTTTTATCCAAGTTGATTTTTAAATTATTTGAGATTAACCAGTCAATTGTTTATTTAATACAATCATTTAATTCCTTTTCAAGATCATGGTCTTTTATCGCTTGAAAAAGAATTGTGCTATCGTCCGCAAAGAGCACCATAGAATGGTGTATAACTTGGGGCATATCGTTTATACACACAAGAAAAAGTAAGGGCCCCAAAATACTTCCCTGGGGTACACCATAATGAGTAAACCTGTGGCTGGAGTTGTAAGTTACTTCAGATTTGGACGCAATGCATACTTGCATTTTTGATCTGTGTGAGTTGTTTCCTGTTTGTTAAATAAGATTTTAATAAATCAAGTGAATTGCCCCTCACACCATATCTTTCTAACTTTTTCAGATGTATTATTCTATCCACTCTATCAAAAGCTTTGTTCATGCCCATGAAAAGAGCCGACACGGGATGTCTTTTGTCGATATTTTGTATTACCCTTTCATACAACTGATAAATAGCCATGTTAATATTTTTATTCTTCCTAAACCCGAACTGTTGTTCTGTCAGGAGGTTATTACGTTCAAGGTATGAGTACAAAGTATTGTAAATAATCTTTTCTATTATTTTTTTATTGATATTATTCATTTCTTAATTTGTTTTTGCACACCACAGATATGGGTGTATGAGACTGGACATAATATTATCACCTTAATACAACTTCCTTTTGGCAATAAAGATATTTCATTTCATTTCTACTAGCAAGAAGATAAAATCGTGTGACATCAAATTGCCAAAAAATTCGTTACCAATTTCTTCTGAAAATTATTCAGCGTGGATAAGTTTTCGTGATTTGTTTTACATTTTTAATTCTTAACAATAGCAAACTAGATGAGGTTCAAAAACTTCATTATTTGAAAACTCATTTGTCTGACAAAGCGGAAAGTCTTTTGCGTCACATCCCCATTCCTAGTAAGAAGAGTGAGAGAAGCGCTCGTGGCCCCGCGGGATCAGTGTTCTTTAAACTATCACTGAGTTACGTAACTTTCACTATTGCTGGTCCTCAGTTGGGTGACCACTTGAGGCATTTACATTTGCCAGCGTTTCCGTGCTTCGGAAAGCACGTTAAGCCGTTGGTCCCGGTTGCCAGTAACATGGCAGTCGTTAAGACAAGTTGAAGGTCTCATGGGCTGGGCTGGCTTAAAATTTCAACTGCAGGTATCCACAATCTGCGTCTGTCTATTTCAACACGGCAATAGGCTTACCACCAATAGGGACAGGAATACATATTGTATGCCCTGTTTTCACCATGTGTATTTGGGACAGGAATACACATGGTGAAAACAGGGCATACAATATGTTTACCTCTGCCATCCCTTCAGGGATAAGGCGTGATAGATAAATAAATAAAAACTATTGTAACGGAGACGGCACGTGCGCTGAAAGAATTATTAGACACATCTAATGAATGTTTGCATGCCTTATTAAATTTGGGGGATTTGTATTGATAGCTGGGACATAGTGTTTATATATTTTTTTAAGTTTAAAGTTAGATGATGAGTCCCAAAAACAATGGGAACTGAAGATTAGTGATAATACAGATCAGTTGCCTACATTTAAGCTGTTTTAAATTCAACTAAGATTTAGGGCCTAGAGTTTCTAAACAATAATACTAAAATTTAGCGTAATGTATTTTCAGTGAAATCACACCAGGAGGCCGAGTCTACTATTGACAAACCGTAGAATAGAACCTGAATCGCTGTTGTTAGTAGACTATCAAAAATGCAACTGACTAGCGGCCACTGGCGCGGTACGTGTTAGTAGAATTCTATCGGCCGACCGATAGAAGTCTATTGGAGTACGATTGTAATAGTAGACTGCGAAAAACTGTCAAAATTATACCGGTGGCTTTCTATTGAGCGACGATGGTTTCGATTCTATTTCGACACGATTGAAATAGCAGACTCGGCCCCCAGGTTTCTAGTACATGGTCTTGTTCATATTGTCAAGAAAGTCATTAAGTTGCTAACTGTAAAACAATCTCTCAACAAGATATTGACACACATCGTAGTTTCGTCCAATCGATCGTTGCTTGGGTATCAATCACTAAGTATATTTATGTTGCCAGTCTATAAAAGATATCGCCTAGACAATGAAAAAAAAAAGAATATAGAATAGCAAAACCCCCATCTGAAACGTGTTGGTTCGGTATCCTTTGTGTGCGACTCCAACCCGCATTAGGTCGATTTTAAGAGATTGTGAGTAAACTATGGGTCTCACACTCTTTGTTCTGTGCTCTAATGAAAGAAAATTAAACGTGCTACAACTTAATTTCAAAGTCTTTTTCTCATAGAACGATCAATTATGTTAATAATTTGCTTTAAACGGGAGACTAAGGGCCGTATTACAGATCGTTTCTTAATATTCTAAACCGAAAATGGACCATCTTTGAAGAGTGACAGCTTGGTTCTTATAAGGTTTAGAGCGCGTTTTTTATTTAATTTGTTTGTTCTTATAATTATTATATATATATATAATTCAAAAACTTTATAAACATTTCATAAATTGTCCTAAAGATATTAATCACAAATAATGTTACATGAAATCTAAAAGTAGCATCTGCTACAGAGCTAGGCTAAAAACGTGTATTTCAGTTAGCAGCTAAGTAAGTAGTAAGTTATTTACAATAGGAATGAGCATGAGTGTTAGCAAAATTACAACAACATTTCAACAAAACCTATCTAACACAATTGTATACAATTTAGGCTAACATAATTCGAATTGTACAAAGCTGTGTGTATTTAAGTGGTTGAGGTTGGATGTGTGTATGTGTATCATGGTGTGTATAAGTGTGTGAGTGAAATCTACAACTACCCAAATATATAAAAATTATCAATATCCAAACACAGATTTCCCGAAGTGCACCTTGAAAATTATAATTCAAAATACTATTGAGGAAATGTCAATTCAGGAACCTGTTAACCTCTTAATCTTCATACTCTAATTATAAGTCATTTTCTCTTTTGCCAGTCTTCTGGGAACGCTACCACATGAGGACTGCCAAGCGGAGAAATTTAATGACGCAAGTCAAGTTATAGGTTTTTAGTTATTTTTAGTTAGCTTAGTTTAGAATTAATTAATTAACGAACTTATAATTCATAGACTCATTATATTTACAATTAATAGGTATTACCTTTTTTTATTAAGTATGTTAAATAAGTATTTTATGAGAACTGCCTTAGTCAAATGATAACAAAAAAAAATTGTGACAATTTCAGCACAATCATAAAGTTTGGACTGAAATTGTGTGTATTGTACGGGATTTTTTTTTGTAATTTGCTACTTTTTGAGTACTTTAATGATGGTTGATGCAGTAGAAGTATTTGATCAGTATTAGAAATAGGATCGATTGGTATCAAAAAAAAATTTATGTAAAATGGCTATGTTCTTGCTAACTATACCTTTTTTTTGAAAATCTGTATGTCGATCAAATTTCATAAAAAAATATGGATAGTCTCCTTAGACCATTTTTTGTAGCTGCATCGGATAAGGTACTTCTCCTTACTGCCCCGCTAAAAGTTTCCACACTCTCATATTCTAGAACCATATGAATTAATATAGATATTCGGTCATGTTACATTTCTTTTGATTAGCCAATTTTCTTAAATTATCGTTACGATTTTGACACTGATCTGGTCAATGTTTACCATATCTTCCTTCTTTAATATCTTTTGCACGTCTCATAAGCGAAGCGTTGAGGTGGGTACTACTGTCTTTTTATTTGGATTTTTCAAACTTTAAATGTCTCTATTTATCATATATTGCACTTGTAAAATAATATATACACACACATATCAAGAAGCGCTCGTGGCCCCGCGGTCTCAGTGTTCTGTAAACGATCACTGAGTTACGCAACTTTCACTATGGCTGGTCCTCGGATGGGTGACCACTTTGTGGCATTTACATTTGCGAGCGTTTCCGTGCTTCGGAAGGCACGTTAAGCCGTTGGTCCCGGTTGCCAGCAAAATGGCAGTCGTTAAGCCTGGTTGAATGCCCTATGGGCGGCTTGAAAAATTTCAACGGCAGATAGTCACATCCTGCGTCTGTCTATATCAACACGGCGATAATTCATAACAAAGTTTGTATGCTGTAATACGAGTATATGAAATTCTATTTGTGTGAGGCGTGCACTTTTGGGTTTTCCAATTTTTTTTTTTTTACTTTGCATGGTAATACCACAGTATAAAGAGTAAGCCTCTAACTCAGTGTTCTGTAAAAAAGATCACTGCGTTAAGCGACTTTCGCTATGGCTGGTCCTTGGATGGGTAACCACTTAGTGGCATTTACCATTAGCTATAGTTTCCGTGCTTCGGATGGCACGTTAAGCCGTTGGTCCCGGTTGCCAGTAACATGGCAGTCGTTAAGTCAATTAAAAGGCCTGATGAGCGGTTTGAAAAATGTCAACAGCAGTTCGCCACAGCCTACGCCTGTCCATTCAACACGGCAATGGGCTCACCACCTGTTACGTGGGACAAATATGCGTACGGTGAAATGTGGACGTATAGTATGCCTCTGCCTACATCTTCAAGGATAAAGTCATGACAATATACTTGTTGTAAATATGTTATGTAGTGCGACCGTAACGAAGTACGCAATAACCAAATCTGCCAGTATCAGATATAGCAATCGCAAGGTTTTATATCGCATTTTATATTTTAGTACATAAAGGTTACTTAATTTAGCCCTCTTCTGCCGGGAGCACTGGGACATCATTCCGAGGAGTTACCCGGGGCATCCGGTTATAGACAGACCGGTAGAGGCAGGGACCGTGTTGTTTTAGTCGGTTCGAGTCCAGCATGACATCCGAGGGGACTTCAATACGTAAAAAAAAAGCCCTTAACCTTTGATAAACTCTCTCTACATGTCCACTCCAATTAAAGCGATTGTCTATTATAAAACCCTATGTATGTTTCGTAACTAAATCTAGTCTAGTAACTAAAACTTTTACTTGTTCGTAATATCGCTATTATTATTATGTTTGCACGTTGCCTGGCAAAACGTTACTCACCGAATCCCTACAAAATAAATATTCGAGATTCATAGCCGCAATCATGAGCTAAATTTATTTTAAGTTCTACTGACTGACTCGGCAAACCTTGTTTCGCCAAATAAATTTATCAAAGAAAAAAGTAAATTATACGACCTATTTTCATACCTACTAAATATCCACGAGATTTTTATACATCTATACTAGATAATATTACAAAACGGTAGTGTTTGTAAGTTTGTGATTTTGTGAGTACCTAATCTCTGGATCTACTGAACCGATTTAGAAAATTCTTTCACTGCTTGCCTGTATTATTAAGTACTAGATAACCCCCACAGTATTTTTGTATTATATAGCCCATTTATCGAGGAAGGCTAATAGGCTATATATATATCATCACTAGTAGTAGTCATAAATGTAGAAATTATAAGCGACGGGATTAAATAGGTGCGACGGGAGGTCAAAGTATGTCATGGGCGAAGCCCGGGGGTTGGGGGCGTCACCTAGATAAGTATAACGTTAGGAGTAGGACTGCCCCCAGCTGCAAGACAATACAGCGACGCGCCATGCTTCGTGCGCATCATCTCAAACATTAAAAAATTCCGGTCAAGCGCGAGTCGAGCTCGTGCGCCGAGAGTTCCATACCTACCCATTATACTGCCATCCATTATAAAATTAGTACCTTATTTAAAAAGTTCCAAATAAGCTAGATTTCCAGATTATATGAATGCCCATACAACTCAGAGGTCTATTTTCAATGGTGATGCTATGTATGTATGGAGACACCCCTTAATATTCAACTTTGCCAAATTTTGTGATTCTATTTTAACGGGAACTACCATATATGTTTTCGACACAAAGCCTGTAAACTTCCAGTTGACCTAGAATTGTCAATTATGGTCATAAGCAAGGGCTTATAAGATAAGTGAAGAGAAATTAGTTATATTTTGGTAGGTACTTAGTTTGCAAGTTTCGCGAAAATGTAAATTTGCCCATATCTTTTTATCGTGTTGGCTCAGAACCTTGACTACAGACCTAAGTATCTGAAATATTTTAACACCCTAGGTCCACCCATTCCTGAGAAAATCGATGGTGTAACACACGGATAGACTAACGAACAGACGGACAAGAAAGTGATCTTATAAGGGTTTCTTTTTTACGTTTTGGGGTACGGAAACCTAAAAACAAAAGTGTTCGCCAGGTAAGCTGGCTTCCTAGCCTGCCAGGGTACCTAGAGACATCCTCTCTTGGGTACAGGTACACCCAAGTTCTGTGATGTAAAGCATAGGTACCGTGTTTTTTTTGTTGGTCCAGTCCGGCAGCAACGGTTCTGACGAAGAGTCCATGAGGATTTTCACACTGTTATCAAAATAAAGGTAGAGCGTTCATACCTTTTTTTTGTCTAACATTTCGACCAGTTGCACCGGCCTTGGCTCAGAGATTTTAAAATAGATTCTATTCTAAGACACGGCCCTCCCCTTGGGGCTGTGTCTTAGAAAAGAAAATTGTTTAACCAAGCGTAAATGCCTGTTCTTGTAAAATCAATTTTATAGTAAGTCACGCGATAGCAATGATATTATTAGGTCCTTAATAAATGTAATTGGCGTTTAATATTGAAAAAGTTAATCGATAAAAATATTACATAGATACCTATATAATAAATCAATTAAAGTATTCACGAGTATTTTCGTCTTCTTATGAGCACTTTATTGATTGCAGTGTGAGTAACATTTTCTCGAAATAACATTGCTCCAGTGCAATTGGCGATACTTGGTAACTTAACGACTTAGTTTTTCTATCTTGATCTTCTGTAATTATGTTCACCCTATCTTTAAAAGCTGCAGTATAACCCCAGCCGTACATACATGCATACATACATATTGTCACGCCTTTATCCCCGAAGGGGTAGGCTGAGGCATACTATGCGCCCGCATTTCACCGTATGCATTTTTGTCCCACGTAACAGGTGGTGAGCCCAATGCCGTGTTGAAATGGACAGGTGTAGGTTGTGGCCTTGGGTGACCTGATATTGAAATTTTTCAAGCCTCTCATAAGGCCTTCAACTGGGCTTAACGACTGCCATGTTACTGGCAACCGGGAACAACGGCTTACCGTGCCTTCCGAAGCATGGAAACACAAATGTAAATGCCACAAAGTGGTTACCCATCAGAGGACCAGCCATAGTGATAGTTGGGTGACTCAGTAATCGTTTACGGAACACTAAGTCCGCGGGACCACGAGCCCCAGCCGTAGGCCACCACTTGTAAGTGGTCCACCAATCACCTGTAAGTGATTTTTTATGAGTCAACTTTCGCTTGGGACTGGATTAGACTGTTCTCCAGGGTTTAACCATTGTGGTGAGTGATCCATATTAGTATAGAGAATAGGAACACTATTCTAAGTTTGAGTAGTAAAATGTAGCCTTTAATTCGTGTTTCTTGACGCGCTTCGCCATGCGGTACCGATTTTATTTAACTTTTCACTTTCCAATTTGTTTGAAGTAAATTAAAATTGTTTTATCTCTCACACCGAAGCCTGTCGCTAACTTTGACTGAGTTTGGCATGAATTTTCTCTCGCGATCTGTAATTGTTCATTGTCAATAGGGACTTCGGCCGTCCAAAGGGTGTGTTCAGTAGACCAAAATACCAAGAATGTGAACCAAAAACGTATCTACTGTGATTTCATTTACAGTAGCTTCCAATCCCCATACAAAACATAAATCAATCGAATTATCCAGCAGCGCGGGTGACTCGGAACTGTGGAACTCGTATTCGTTGGTAAGATATTAGAAAATTTCCATTTTCTGAACAGAATATTGTCAAAAAACAACAAATGGTTTAAAAAAATATGTATACCAATCAACCTAGTCTTGCCATAAATCTTGATACATACAAAAACGTAAGTAGTTTATCGACGTTGAGAGAAATTTTATAGCTGTAAAAAGAAAAAAATCATCACGTTTTCGGTTACGCGCCATGTTGTTTTGAAGTGAAACTACTTTATCATAAGTGAAACTTCTATATCGATGTATGAGAGAAATTTTATAGCTGTAAAAATGTCGTAAAGAAGTTTTACTTCTTACCTGTGTACTATGGTACACACACAATTTTTTTTATCTATTGCCTAAATCATATAATACTGTAATGAGTGTTGGTTTATACATTAATATAATAAAAAGAAAAAGATATGAAGCTCATTTAAAATGATCGTCACCAGCTTTAATACAGTAAGGCCAAACGGCTAACTAGGCTAAACGTAGAGGCCAGTTATCACTGAAAACACGCACTTTCTCCATGGGAAAATTCTTCATGCCAATCTTATCGATAATATTATAGACTCTACGTTACCATTAACTTTAATGGTAAGGTATGATAGAGGCTCCCTACTTAATTAGCTGTCTTTGTTTTGTCAAACTAGTTCAGGATTCTTCAAATGAATCTTATACTCGTATGTACCTATATGGCTGTGACAAAGAATGTTACACAACATTTATTTAGTTAGAACATTACGTTATCTACCTATCTTCAGGGCCTGTAGCGCGAATTTTGCAAACGTCTCTCCTCATTAAAGGAAAAAATACTGCATAATAAATGTTACTTAATGTATATTTTAAAAATTGCTTATCCCGTCCCGTAAAATGAAAAATATCTGAATGTGTCGCTGTCACTGTCACTGTGTCTTGTCTATATTATTGAAGACTGTGTTATTTGTAATCACAAATCAAATTGCTGAAATTTTCAAATTGCTGAAACATCGGCGACGACGTGTTTGAAATTGAAGCGAGTTGCAATATATTTTGCACGTATTAAACTATTAATTCATCACTCATTTTGATATTTATTAAATGTAAAATGTATTATAATGCTAATTTAGGGTCGGTCACTGAAGAAATGTCCAAAGATTATAGTGATTCGACTTCGAAATCTGCATCTCGACTGCTACCAACCATTCGAAGCAACTCGAGTGGCTTCCCTTCGAGAAAAGTCGAATTCGAGATTTGCAGAATAGGTAAACGTCAATAAAACTTGAATAAGGTTCGAATTCGAGATTTATCTCGAAATCGAGACTGTTCCGAAGGCATGAGAATTGCGGTCCTGATGTTGCGAATGTCCATAGGCAATGGCATCGAAAGTGGGCAACTTTCGATCTTTCGGTCTACTATTGACAAGCCGTAGAATAAAACCAGAATCGCTGTTTTTAGCTGTCAAAATGTTAGTAAACTATACTAAATGCAACTGACTAGCGGCCACTGGTGCGTTACGTGTTGGTAAAATTCTATCAGCCGACCGATAGAAGTCTATTGAAGTACGATTGTAATAGTAGACTACGAAAAACTGTCATAATTTTACCGGTGGTTTTCTATTGAGCGACGATTTCGACACGATTGAAATAGCAGACTCGGCACCCAGGTAAACTGTATGCTTGACTAACCTTAGCGATATAAATAATATCTTCGCGTAGAAATTTAAGTAACAAGTCAGTGTAATAATATCTTTGCGCCAATGTTTTTTTACGTATTAATGCCCACGGGTGTCATACCGGATTTTTCTCTCTTTATTTATATAGAGATACCGGACTTAAGACGATTAAACATCACACGGTTTCTACCTACCTGTCTGGGGCCGGGCGCCATGTAACTCTTCGGAAAATATTTACATTCTATTACCATACATACATATGTGTATTGAATTTTTTCTTCTGTACTTTTGTTCATTTTTATAGGTAGCTAACATAACATAAATAAATAAAATGAACGCGCGTCTTTGTATTGGTCCCCTACAAGTTTTGCATAAAAGTATGTCTGTGTACTCGTATACTATACAATTTTTTTTGTTTATTCAGGAAAATCTTTTATAGATGTGTATGGAGTAGGGTGGTTATGTGGGAGTTTCCAAAATTGGTATACCCACTTAAACCCTGGAGTGATCCTTCTTATCGCTGGTGTTAGATCACAGGAAAGGCACGGGATCAACTTCTGCGACCCAACGAACATTGCCCACGACAGATTTGACTCTGGAGGGGTTTATTACGATACCCTGAAACTCAACTGACTGCGACTCCGAAACACGAGGGGCGCGCCTTAGTCAGTCGTACGCGCGCGAGTTCGGGAAGGCGGTAGTGTAGACCACAAAGCTCTCGCACTCGCAGCTTTTCTCTCTTTGCCGTCATAATTGCCTCGGCAAAAGAGGCAACGGTGAACCAATTTTCTTCACCTACTAAAACTTTGAAAACTACTGGAGGCAGACAACGATGACTGGACCAATTGAGTCTCCAGGGAGGCATGCTCACACTCTCCACGCCGTGCAAGTAACGAGCGTATGCAGCGCTTTATCCATGGCACCATACTCTCAGTGAGGGCAGTTCGCGTCCGGCTCAATGCCTACCATCTCACTCAGATATTTCCCAAAACATCCCTGCCCTATGAGCAGCTGTGTGAGGTGGTATGTTGAGGCACCGTGCTGAATTTCTACCCAGAAACTCCAAATAAGCCGGATGGTCGAAACGAGCTCTCTGCTTACCAGCGGGCTCTCTAGACTGAAATAATTTCTTTTAGGACAGGTCAGCTCATAGCTGTGATAGCCATTATATCAAGTATTACAAATAATATTATTTAAATTTAAGGCAAACTAAGCTTAGTTGACCGTTTTCATATAACTCCAAAAAACAATGTAGGTAAGTTAATTATTGTAAGCCACACCAATATTTTAAAAGAGCATCCATGGAGATTCTTCTTCATAAAGGGCATTTAAATTATTGTCATAAGTGCCTAAAATGGTCTAAATGAATAAAAATATTTTTGATTTTGATTTTATTTTGTGCTAAAATGGACTAGGGCAGCTTGTGACTACTTGCCATTGAAATCCTTCAAACGGCCTTAAACCTTCAACTTGGCTTAAAGACTAACATATTAAGCCGGGTTCAATGGGTTAAAGAACCCTTATGAAGCACGGAAACGCTAAATGCCTGAACTGTCATCCATCTCAGGACTAATCATAGCTTAAGATGCTTAATGCAAGTCGTTTACAGAGAACACTGAACTTGTGGGGTTACGAGTGTTTCTCTACTACCAACAAATTTATCTAATTGGAATAAAATTTTCTACTTTATTAATTAAGACCAGTGGAGCCTCGCGGTTTCATCTACGTAGTAACCGTCTCTGTGGGAATATGGGGAAAAATGTAACCTGTATTACTCTTTATAACATCCACTATCTCTACCCGAAACCCCCGTGAGGAAGTGAGATCATTGAGTTAAGCTCACGATTAAACATTTTATTTATAATTTTTGTTGTGTGTACCTATAATTATTATTATTAATGATTTACAGATAGGTTACTAATAAGTAACCCATCGGTTAATCCAGCTATTTAAATACCAAGTTTTATTGCAATCGGTTCAGTACTTTTCGACTTTCACACATTTCAATAACTGCGCTCAAAATCATTGGACAGTAAATTAAAATAAAATAAATATCCATGATGCCTTATCCCCGAAGGGGTGGCAGAGGCATATTATATGCCCACTTTTCACCGTGTGGATTACTGTCCCACGTAAAAGGTGGTGAGCCTATGACTGTGTTGAAATAGACAGACGCAGGTTGTGGCTACCTGCTGTTGAAATTTTTCAAGCCGCCCATAAGGCCTTCAACCAGGCTTAACGACTGCCATTTTACTGGCAACTGGGACCAACGGCTTAACGTGCCTTCCGAAGCACGGAAACGCTCGCAAATGTAAATGCCACAAAGTGGTCACCCATTCGAGGACCAGCCATAGTGAAAGTTGCGTAACTCAGTGATCGTTTACAGAACACTGAGACCGCGGGGCCACGAGCGCTTCATTCGGCAGTGAAACAATATTACAAAGCAAAATGGGGTGTGATGCTACTTCACAACAAATATACTAACTAACTAACTATCTTCAAACAACAAATATACTGTTTTTGACAAATACTTAATTTGGTAGGTTAATCATATAAGCTCTGTCTATAATCAATGCGAGAATTTCGCACTCAATCATAGAATTTAGACACACAAACAAATTATTTATTGTGTGAATATACTATCGTAAAAGCAGTATTAGTTCTGCTTACAGCCGCAGTTCTTGACGTGTGACGTATATGTATTGGTTGTTTAGTAGTAGTTCGCTCAAGGACTGATAGATGGCAGTGGCATAAGTTATTTATCTAGTAATTTTAAAAGGGAATTATTACTATACAACTTGTAATATTTAAATAATACATTTACATTATACAGATTGGGCTTGGGTTTGCAGTGCTTATTTGCTTGTATGAAGCCTGCGTCTGATCACCTTTATAAACTTTTTAACCTTTCAACAAACACATTTATTGGAAATAGACTAATTATCCTAACATGCGAAATTCATCAATCATTATTACGTGAGTCAGTTCACTCATTTAATTAGGTTGTGTACTCGTATTTGGTTAACTAGGACAAATGATAAGTTTCACTAATGATTTTCGATAGCCGAGCGATCAGTATCCCCGCCTGTCATGTGGGAAATGAAATCGATTCTCCAAAAAGCCAAGGTGTAAGGGACCCCGCAAAGATCTCCAGGACCCAAGCGACCTCACCTGCTAGCTGTGCACCAGCTGACTCTTACAGGATTGGGAGGTGAGACAGCAGTCGCTCCCAACAATACTGAACATTAAATGCCAAACTATAGCCTTGGGGGGCAGTGGTCATGTATGTGACTGCCGCGCCTAAGGTTGTCATGCCTTTATCCCCAATGGGGTAGGCAGAGGCATACTATAAGCACACATTTCACCGTATGCATCTTTGTCCCACGTAACAGGTGGTGAGCCTATTGCCGTGTTGAAAAAATAGACAGGCGCGGGCTGTGACGACCTGCTGTTGAAAATTTTCAAGCCACTCATATATAATATACGCATGTATTTAGAAATATATAAGTATGTTTATCAGTTGTGTAGATCCCATAACACAAGCTTGTATTAGCTTACATTGGGCTAGACGGCGATGTGTAAAAAAAATGTCCTTCAATAATTATTATTTATTTATAGCTTTCCAGGCAAATAAAAGTGGTCCTAGGCTCCAAATCCAGGTCGGGTTTGGAAGCAAATTGAAATACATACGAGTAAAAGAGATAAGAGTATCACCTTGTTTCAGTAATATGACATCCCATAAGCTGAGAGTGGAGAACTGTTCTTCGCATTGCACCACTCCCTTGGACAAACAGGACAATCCCGTTACAGTGAAGGTCGGCTGTTTTCATATCAATCCCGCCTCAAGGTGAGTATTTCTTTAGGGCTAGCGCATATAAATACAACTTTTGCATCGACTAAACTGTTTTGTCGCGGATTGACTGTTTAGTCGATGGTATGTGCACATCAATACAATGCAATACAAATTAAGCGTTTTATGAGAGTTGTCTAACTATTTAATCAAAGTTCGATACAGCTTTTGACTTTTTTATTGAACCACTATCTAGTTGACAGTATGAGCGCTTTAATATAGTCCTGTAGACATATGATACACAACTAAAAAGTTGTTCAACTACAAGTTGTATATATCCCTTTAAAAAAATAAAGATTAAAATGTTGAAGTTTTGTTGTAATGTAACTCTAAAAAGGTAGGTGCTTTTTGTATGATTTTATCAGTCTATGGAATTGTTACTCCTAAAATAATGGACAGCATTTATTGTACGGTGTTTTTTGTATCCCTGGTGGTATAGTCAAAGAGCACGGACCGCCAGGCCTCGCGATCCATATACACTTCTTTCGCTTTCTGCAGATTCATTAAACATTTAATGCATGCACGTCTGGGTATCCAGGTACTTTTGACCTATAAGAGCAATCTGCTCACGTGGTCTTTGTATATAAGTCTTTGTCTACTCTAAATGCTTCTACCCTTTACTTTCGCACAAAAAATATTCTTTGTCAATCGTTCCTCACTCACTTGTCGGAAGCTTATTTTTTGTTTGAATACTAATTTATTTACAAATCACGCCTTATCCCCGAAGGGGTGGCAGAGGCAAATTATACGCCCACATTTCACCGTGATCATTCCTGTCCCACGTAATGACATGACAATGACAATAAATCAAACGCCCATGGCCGTGTTGAAATTTCAAGCCGCGCGTCCGTCGGGCCTTCAACTTGACGTAACGACTCCCTTTTATTTACTGGTAGCCGCGACCAACTGCCAACTGTGCCTTCCGAAGCACAGAAACGCTCGTAAATGTAAATGCCACTAAGTGGTCACCCATCCAAGGACCAGCCATAGCGAAAGTTGCTTAACGCAGTGATCGTTAACAGAACACTGAGTTAGCGGGGCCACGAGCGCTTCAAAAAGTAATTTGAATGTTAAATGTGAATTGAAAACTAATGTGAGATCGATATAGCCGTAATTTATGAAGAACTTCTGTCCTGCCTAAATTTTATGTTTCACAATTATATGTTACCTACATCATTAATATTCAAAGCTATATCGATCAAAAAAGCTTGTAATACCTAACGTCGCCTTAAGACTGTAAAAGGTGGATTAATTCGTCAGTTTCCAGTAGGTCGCGATACTGTAGTTGGTAACGCGTCTGGCGCGTGAAGCCAGAGACGCGGGTTCGATTCCTATCGAGACTGAAAAAAAATCCACTTTAAATTAAATTTATTAAAGTTATGAAGAACTGTTCGAATATTATGAAAAGAGAAAAAAAAACTAAATACAAATCAACTTAACTAAAAACTAACTAACTAACTATCTTCACGCTGTATCCCTGACGGGGTAGTCAGAGAGGACAGATCGCCAGGCTTCGCGATCCATGCATACTTCTTTCGCTTCTTCGAGATTCATCAATCGCTTCATACACGCACGTCTGGGTATCCGAGTACTTTTGACCTTTCCGTTTTTGAGCAATCTGCTCACGTGGTCTTCATATGTAAGGCTCGGCCTACCCTGACTCCTTCTACCCTCTACTTTTGAACAAAATATATTCTTCGTCAAAACTTAACTAAATAACATTAAATATAACCTTAAAAATATGATACAAAACTAAAATTAAAAGAGGTCCCTTTTTGGCAAAGTTTTGACGATACTGGCAGCGTTCCCCCTTTGAATAGCTAGACTAATTCTTTGTCTGAGGTAGCTGCCAGCTTTTCGGTCTGCTGTAATGTCGACTAACCTTTTCGCTTGTTTCTTAAAAAGCCTAATAGCGCTAGGACCCCACGGACCAAGGTTCTCGACACCGAATGAGACCAAATCATATTCGGAGCCTAGACCCCTTGTATTTGCATGCTTTAGCTTTTTCAGCCGCTTCACAAGCCGCACCTGCTCTGTTGTTGGTGAAAATTCAATTCTAATATTTGTACATCACCATACATTTTTCTCGGAATTTCTCCATATTTTCTTACCGTTTAAGCTTTCCCTAAACTTGCACAAATATTTAAAACCAAATTTATCAGCCGTTTGCGAGTTTAAGTGAGACTAAGGAACTACAAATAAATATTATGGACCTAACAAAGAGTCAGTTCACCAGCACCTAATTTGCAAACAAATAAACAGACATATATGTTTCGGATTTATGTTCGTGTGGAAGCTCCCACGGGCTAAAGGTGGGATAGGTAATGTCAGATTGACTAAAGCCACATAACATATAATAATAATAGGTACCAGGTACAACGTATAATATTAGTACCTATTATTATATGTTCTATGATTAAATCCGTTGTGTCTGGCAAAGAAAGAAAGTAAGAAACACTGTTATTAGGCACATACAATAACAACAATAAAAATAAGAGCAAATTAAATAAAAAAAACCTTAAAAGTAAAGGAAACTTAATATAACCTAAATATACAAAAGGAAAAAATGCGACGGTGTCGTGGGACACCAGGTAGGAACAAAGTTCGTTCGGCTAATGTAGAATCGACACAATTTGCAAAAAAATAATCATACAGAAAGTCACAGCTTGTACTAGGATTCGAACTCGAGCCTCATGCGTCTCAGCCGAGCAGCACACCACCCAAACCACACAGCTACGTTACTGCAATTTCCAAATTATTGTTCACTTCACTGAGGTAAATAGTCAGTTTGAAAATAGACACAATTTGCAAAAAACAAATGACTATAGCAAAAAGTGTCGTGACAACTTTTCGTAAGATTTTTTTCCGTCTAGCCCCCTTTCACAACGCGCGATAAGGAACTTCGTTCCAACAAGAAGAAAGCCGAACAACGCGTGTCGGACAGAGGTGTGCCACTCTCATACAGTAGAATTTTCGCCAAAACTGTGTGATTCAAAACATTGTTTCTCCGTCGAACTATAAAAACCTGGAACGCTCTGCCAGCGCATGAGTTTCGTTCCTCTTACAGCCCTGGATTTTCAAGCGAAGCGTAATGTGGCAAAACAGCAGCAGGTCTATACTATAGACCAAAAAGTGTGGCATTTGCGGTGCACGCTATAGACTCTATAGCGTGCACCGCAAATGCCACTTTTGGTATTGCAAACGTCAAAAACTTGAATTTTGTAATTGATAGTGGTTATACAGTAACCACTATCAATTACAAAATTCAAGTTTGGTGGGCATATGTTAGTTAGTTAGTAGTTAGTGTCTACACCACAGTATAGTACATATATATTAAAAAAAGATTATTTATGTACTTTGTCTGCACCTCAGAAAAGAAATATCCTCGGCCTATCAAGTTTTGGATTACTGCGTTATAGGTGGGTGTAGTAGAGTTGAATATAAACAAGCTTATAAATAAAACCTTTTATGTTCCATATATTTATAACGGAACCCGAACAGATATACAAGAAAGCGAGTTAATCAAAAAAACATGGTAAAAATAATATATTAAGCGGGGTGGGTGGAACTGTAATCGCCCTCTATTTGGTAGGAAGTAAATTCCGTTGTGTCCGTATTTTATCTTTCTACTTACTACATATAATAGATCATACGAGAATCCTCTGATTGTTTCATATGATAATATTATACTTATACTGGTGATCCCAGCGAGTTTTGCACCGCCTATGAAGCAGGTTTTCTTCATTTTTCATGAGAAAATGTTTTTCTTACATAATTCGCTTTTGTAACGTTTTCTGTTTTATTTTATTTATTCTGTTACTCGTAGTCGCCTAAGTTATTTATTGGTATTGTAAGGTAGGTATTAATAAAAAAATGACAAATTGTTTCCGGAAAAAAAAGTGGCCTATGTGTTATTCTGATATGTAAGCTATATTATTGTAAAGTTTTATCAAAATCCATTCAGTAGATTTTGCGTGAAAGAGTAACAAACGTTCATTCTTACAAAATTTCACATCTATACTAATATTATAAAGCTGAAGAGTTTGTTTGTTTGTTTGGTTGAACGCGCTAATCTCAGGAACTATTAATCGGATTTGAAAAATTCTTTTTGTGGTAGATAGGCCATTTATCGAGGAAGGCTATAGGCTATATATCATTACGCTACTACACTGGGGAGCAGAGCAGTAGTCATAAATGTCGACAAAACGGGCAATTTTTTATGCATCATTTAGAATTTATAAGCGACGGGATTAAGAGTAAATAGGTGCAACGGGAGGTCGATATATTCCACGGGCGAAGCTGTGGGGGTCATCTAGTTTATAATGTTAGTAGGACTAAGGGTGAAGACAAATCCAACAAATCGAGGATTATAAAAATTCGCCCACTCCTAGTTGTAAATTGTGTCCAACACATTTACTTTGTTTTATATATTTAGCGAAGTAACTATTTTCACGCTCACTTTATATACTAATCTGGACTTCACGCGGAATAATATATTTACTTACTTACACTGAGACCAGTCCGTGACTACCAGGACTTTAATTGGTCGTGCTAATGAGTGTCTAGCACATAAGACCTTTTAGCCATTTTGTTACCACCTCACTAAAAGGCAACGGGTTCAAAATTTCTTCCAAATTTAACATCTAAAACAGACACATTTTATTAAATTTATTCGGCCCTTTAGACCCACCCCAGCTCCGTGCTTCGGAAGGCACGTTAAGCCGTTGGTCCCGGTTACCAGTAAAATGGCAGTCGTTAAGCCAAGTTGAAGGCCATATGGGCGGCTTAAAAATTTCAACAGCAGGTAGCAACAACTTGCATCTGTCTATTTCAACACGGCAATGGGCCTATTACGTTGGACAGGAATATACATGGTGAAAAGTGGACATATAATATATATGCCTCTGCCACCCCTTCGGGGATAAGGCATGATAGATAAATAATACAATAATAATAATAATACACTGAGACGTAAAATCCAGTAAGCCAGGCACATCCAAGGAGTTTAAAAATTCAATTGGATAGTTGGTGGCTTCATCTTCATTTTCGACGCAGTCGATAGATTTGAATGAATGGATTGTTCCAATGATCTTATTTTGAATTATGTAGTTCAGGTCGTCTACATCTTTATTCTTAGCCGCTAAAATTACTCGCTCACTCAACCATTCATTATTTTTGTAGTTAGAAATAATGTCTGGAAATACATTGTTGATAAGTTCGTCTTTTGATGAGACAAAATTACAGAAATTATTTGGAAATGATATCAATCCGCTCGATTCATCGACAGGTACTTGACCATTACTAATAGTCAGCAATTGCTCAGAGAAATCTTCAGTAGATGTATCATTAAGCAATGCAACTCTCATGTTTGTTGTCAGCTGCAGTTTCTTCACATAGCGCCATAGATTCGACGATTTGAGGCAAGCGTTTATTTGGTCGGCAGCCGTAGACCTTGGAATTACTGGCAGTGTTTGGCGGAAATCGCCAGACAGTAAAATCATTGCTCCTCCAAAACGTCTCGAGTCGTTCCGTAAACCTTTCAATGTTCGGTTAAATGCTTCTAATGCACGTTTATGCGCCATTGTGCATTCGTCCCAGATGATGATTTTCTATGCCGATAAAACTTTGGCCATTGCTGAATTTTTCGTAATATTACACGTTGGTTCTTCAATAGTTTGAAGATTTAACGCCAATTTTAATGCTGAATGAGTCGTACGGCATCCTTCTAACAATGTGGCTGCTATTCCAGAAGAAGCAACTGCACCCGCTATTTTAGATCTCGCACGAACAGTGGCTAATACTACTGACATGAGGAATGTCTTACCTGTTCCATCAGGGGCATCTAGGAAATATAAACCACCATTGCCATCATCGATTGCCTTCATTAAAGTATCATAAACTTCCTATTATTGGGAATTCAACACGGGTACATTCGTTTGAACTACTAAATCTAATTCCTGGTAATCATATTCACGTTCCCGTTCCAGTTCTCGATTAAATGCGTCATTCATTTCACGATTGGGCGCTGGCATTCCTAACCTGATTAATAAACTACCGCACATGAGGTAACACATATCTTCGATCAAGAGTAAAGCACGATTATGTATCTCCTCATTCAACTCAACATCGTGATTTCTGGAAGTGACATGAATTTGATGTAAAATATCTTCTGACATATTATCCTTGTATTTGTGCCACAGGTTATATGGGTTTGATGGAAAGCATGTCGAAATTATGAAAGCGAATAATGTGCGTATCTGACTTGGAGATGCAGAGATAATGGCTTCAGCGATTGTCGTATCCCAATGGGTATCGTTTTCTAAAAAGTTAAATTCTTCACATGCAGCACGATATGTTGGGAATATTACACCATTAACAGTCCGTAGTGTCTCAAATGACGTTGACCCACGCACATTTACCAGCAACAACCGCAAATAGAAACATTCATTATTCTTTGGATGAACTGTATACATACGACCAAGAGCATAAGTAGAACGCAGATCCGGATACCCAGGAACCGCATCGCCTTACTTCCGTCTTTGAAAATTCTTTGATGAAGCATTCCAAGTATAATAACGTGGCATCTCCGAGTAAAGCAAAGTTCGTGCAAACGGATCGCTTTGGCAGATCGCAAAGAATCTGATCAATGTATTTGCTGGAGGTGTTTCAGCACGTTGCATAGCATTCGAAGCCGTGAAATATAGTCGTTGACCATTCTCCAGATGCACCGCCAAATGCACAACAGTATGATGACGTTCGTGAATAGGGAATGCCAATATACGCCAAATCGCTTCATTACAGTTTACATAACGACCAACTTGATAGCATGAAATTTCATCGTTGGTATTTGAGGATTGCAATCCAAAAATCGCTATATCGCTGCCTTTCGTGACATAATTGCAAATATATTTTATGAAGTTTACTGAATTATCAGAATTTTAGAAATAAGTGGCGAATATGGAACAATCCAACTGTTGTCGACAACGAAATCCATTCTTTTCACTTTTGTTGTGACAGTTCGACCGTTGTCATCTGGTGATCGACGCCGATACAGCGGATAACCATCGTTACCAGTGACGGTCTCCGCCGTAAATTTCCGTGGATATCGTTTAGAGCACTTTCCATCGACCATGCAAGGTGATTGGGGATTGATAGCGCCACACGGTCCATGAATCATATTTGTAATAACATCATCATGTAGGACTGGATCGGCTTCATGATCAGGAATCTCGGCACATCTAATATCATCTATTTGGTCAGGTTGAATTCTTTCCGCTAACCAAATAAGAATATGTGCGTACGGCAGGCCTCGCTTTTGCCATTCGATTGAATACATCCAGCATCGAGTATCTCCAAAGACGCGTTGTTTAACAATGAAGTTCATCAGGGACCGAATTTTTTGCCTGAATATACGTGCTGTGATGTCGTGTCTATCACTTGATGTTTGTCCGGGAAGCAGCAATTGAATAATTTCTATCCATTTTGGATTACAGGTAAAAGTAATAAATAGATCTGGCCGACCGTAATGACGAACATATGTCATTGCATCTTGCGCATATTCATGCATATGACGTGGACTACCAATGTACGTCGCCGGCAGAATAGTTAATCGACCAATATTAGCCACATTTCCTTCAGTACTAACTGCATCACGTAAATGGATGTACTCGTCAGAACGCAGTTTGGCTTGGTTCAACCTAATGAAAGTTAAACGTTCCGTTTCTATTTTGACATACATGTCGACGCAATACTGCTGAAACAATCGACGAAACCACAGCAAATAGTTGTCAGCATTTTAACGAGTCATCAAACGATATGCGTAATAATTCATTGAGCTAACTTTCTTTGTAGTTTCTTCACCATTCAATGGATTTATCATTTTGATATTAAAATAATATCCATCTTCTCCTTGCCAAAACATCAACATGTATTGCAATGCCTCATATGATCGATGTGTTTCAGATATTTTTTGCAGTTGCCCAGTATCGCGACGTGTAAGCACAATATCGCCTGTTTCCAATTGTTCACCAACAATCAGGATGGCAATTTCATCTATTGTTGGAGCGTTATATGTGCGTTCATGTGTTCCAGATGGTCGTTTATCTGCTTTGATGACAACTTTATAGTCATCATTTGGCATGCGCTCTAAAGCACTCTTAAACAACCTGACAAACGCATGATGTTCATGAAGCCGTTGCTGCAAGTCTTGAAGAATTGCTCGCTTCATTCCTGCATTGATCTCTCCACGTCGATCAAGTTGTTCCTCCATGTTGCTCATGAAATATATTTGTGAAAATGTATGCTGTGCATCTTCGAGTGGAAGTAGTGATCCAATTCGATGATGAATCTGTCCTTTTTTTTTTTTTATGAAGAAATTGTCTGGTTACCTCATAACAATTACAATCTAGCCTTGAGGCTAATAAGTAATTTAAATTTAACTTAACTTGCTAAAAAAACTTACTGAGTAAAGAATGTGTCCATTGGCACTTTTCTTATGGTCTCTATTATAATGTACACATTTGTTCATGACATGTGTTCTTCAGGGGTACGAAGTGCACTTAACTGCACTCCGTAACACTATTTTCACTAAACTAACTCAAAAAGCTTAGTCCTTTTTAGTCTTCTTACAGTGTCCGTGGTGTCAAGGAGCTGGATAGCCTCGACATTCACATGTTGAAGAAGTCTTTTTTCGTGAGCTTCGGCGTATTTTTTCATAACCTTAATAACAAGGTCCACTCCTAAGTCCCGGTGGATGTCCTCATTTCTATTGTACCAGGGAGCGTTTACTATACTCCGAAGTACTTTACTTTGGAACCTTTGTATAATTTCAACATTAGTGCGTTTTGTACAACCCCAAACCTGAATACCGTATGTCCATACAGGCATAAGTACTTGTTTGTATAAAAGAACTTTGTTGTTCACTGACAATGATGAATGTCTGCCAAGTAGCCAGTACATACTCTTGTAGCGTAGATCTAACTCCTGGCGTTTCTTTTTGACATGAGCCTTCCAGCGAAGCTTTGTGTCAAGCGTTATACCCAGGTATTTTGCCGTATTTTCATATGGTATTATGCTACCGTTAATGTAAACCGGTGTATAGTTAGGTCTTCGATTTGTGAAGTCTATATGAGTCCTTGTATCTTAAATGTCGGATTAAATCCTCGCTCTTCGATAATATCTGCCCCAAATGACGTCATTTGGAAACAACCATTATATTTTTGAGTGTTTGCAAGAAAGTGGCGTGATTCTGGTGTTTCGCCACAAAGCAATGAATACAATGGCTCAGGTGGCGAAGTCAACAATGTCAATTTCACTTTACCACTAAGGCAGCATAATCCTGGCGTTTCTCCGGAAAACTTTAATGCACCACAATACTTGCAAACAACGTCCATTTGCCCAATGCAAACGCTAGGATGCAAGCTGCAATCATTGCTGCAATCGTATCGAAACGCTGCTCGATTCAAATCAGCACTTGATAAATCTCTTGTTCTGCGTCGCAAATTATCTATTTGTTGTCCTCTGTTGTTCGCTCGACGATTTTGCATTGTCGACCGAGCCGTTTCACGGGCTGCCATACTTTGCTCTTGAGATTGAGAAGCACGAAGTCGAGCACGAACGCGGCGCTGTTCACGTGCAATTTCTTGTTCTTCTTCAGTCCTTTGATTTGCAGTGTTTCGTATCCTTCTTGCATTACGGCTTTGTCGGGAAAGATTCGATCGTCTTGGTCGCGGCATTAGTAATTAAACTTCACTTCACTTCAATTCACCTAAATATTTATTTCAAACTTCAATTTTTCAACCATTCATTCATAGACAAAATTACTTAGCTTTTTGAGATAGGCAAATGGCTCCATTATTACATTATGATTGGTATTTATTTAATAGAAAAAGTTTTAATATTGATTTCTTAAAAAAAAACAAATTGTCATCTATACGTCCATTACATAGCTGTCATTTGTGTTTTGTTATTCCAAGTCTGATTCTTTTTTGTTATACCACGTTTTATAGTGACTGATGTTTTATGTCAAGTCACACGGGAACGCTGTCGAACGGAATAGAAGATTTCCCGTTCCCGTTTCCCACAGGAACTTGTTCCCGGGATAAAAAGTAGCCTATGTCCGTTTCCTGGCTCTAAGCTACCTCCCCACCAATTTTCAGTCAAATCGGTACAGCCGTTGTTGAGTTATAAATAGTGTAACTAACACGACTTTCTTTTATATAAATAGATATATAAAAAAGGGTCTCTTAAGCAAGTTTTCTAACATAACGTGGTTCCTGAACAAAATTTTAGGGGCTTCATTTTGAACGAAATAAAGTCATTGTTCTATGTTAGAATGTACCTATTTGAAAACAGACGATGGAATTCAGGCTGTTTTGCAACGGAGTCACAACCATTTCATTTCATAATAATAGAACTTCAATTCAAAGAAATGGTCTCTCCCTATATTCTTTACATTACTTGCTGTTACTTTTTTTTATAATTGGCAAGTAAAAACGAGGTAGTCTATTTATAATTCGTTATATAAAGCGTGATGTATAATAGCCTAAGTGTTAGTCGGGTCTTGGGATTTTTTTTTGTTAATGTTCCATTCGAATCCGTTCAGCCGATTTTGCCAACAACAAGTTTTAACATACAGACAGACAGACAGAAAATATTTAAAAAAATATTTTTTGTGATCTATATCGATACTATGAACTATTTTAACAGCAATTTTGGAAAATTATTCACAAAATCTGTGTTTTGTCGCGTTTAGAATAGGTAGTATAGATATACAATATATACAATCGATGTAGATAAAGATATCAATACAAAACGTTATTAACGTATGACGAAAGGGTGCCCTTTCGATCGCATATTTTTTTCAGCATAATGTAGTTTTGCATAACAGTTTCAGCATAAAGTTTTCTCGCATAAATTATGATAAGCAGAGTGTTATAAACGCATAATGGTCTTATTGGCATAACATTAACTTACTCTAATTTTTTTATCATAATTTTAATCAGCATAAATGTAAAGGGTATAATTGTTATACGCCTAAAGATAATTTATCATAAAATACAAAACGCATAATGGAGGTATGGATAACCGTTTAAATCATAAATGAATAATAATTTGACTAAGAATATTTAAGAAATGATAAGACACCATTGTAAATAATCATCTCACTCATAGCCAAGTTTTTAAGCTGTAACATATAAAACGATATTTTAAGTGTTATTTTTTAGACTAGTCTTGAGCAAAGTCGTAAATAGGTACGACGACGAGCGAAGCGAGGAGGAGTGTTAGGTCACTTGTGACCACAACGCGCCAGAATACAATCGCTTGTTTTAATCTACCTATTTTCTTTTTGTATTTTATTTATATATTCTATAAATGTGTTGAAATTTTGAACTTCAGTATAGTGACTATCGACACATTTAATCAGTTGGCATTTCAACACTTGTGACCACAACGCGCCAGAATACAATCGCTTGTTTTAATCTACCTATTTTCTTTTTGTATTTTATTTATATATACTATAAATGTGTTGAAATTTTGAACTTCAGTATAGTGACTATCGACACATTTAATCAGTTGGCATTTCAATCTTAGACAGTTCAAACTTAGATATAAAAATAAAAAATGTACTTGTTAACATTATGGTATTCTATATGTATGACTTGTAATCTTTATGCGAGAGTGAGTGATATGCCAATAAATGTTATGATTAGTAATCGTTATTGTAAAAAAAATTATGCGTAAACATTTTATGCGAGTATATCATTATTATAAAAAAGTTATGGGAAAATAAAGTATGCCTAATGATTTATTCTGTTTGAACGTTATGCGAAACGAAGAGTATGCCAAAAAACGTTATGCAGTTTTAATTTATGCCTCAAAAAATTACGCAACCCAATACGAACCCATGAGGAAAAAGGGTACAAATTAAAATCACCAATAACTACCTACAACTTCGCTGTAACTATTTATTTATTTATTTTGTGACGATGGCAAGAGGCCGGACGGTATGTCATTGGTGCCATGGAAGATGGGAAAGCCTTTAGTTTGGGATGCAACTTGTGTTGACACCCTGGCTCCTTCTCATCTTCTTAGCACGGCGAGTTGCGCTTGTGCTGCTGCTGCATCCGCCGAGCCTCTCAAGCGGCGAAAATATAATAATTTAATAGGTAATTATATTTTTGAGCCGTTTGGGGTCGAGACACTGGGCTCGTGGGGCCCAAGTGCTCGTTCGCTGTATAGTGATATCGCAAAGCGACTGGTCGATTCTTCTCGTGACCATAGGGCTGGCCTCTTTCTCGCTCAGAGAATAAGCATTGCCATACAACGTCGCAATGCGGCCAATTTTATGGGAACCTTACCGGTTGATTTTGATGGGGAGGAATTCTTCGACACCTAGTCGGGGCATCATTGTCAGTCTTGTAATAATTCCCACCACCCGCCCCCTTCTTTTTATATTGTTTTCTGTAAATATGTTAAGTTCTAATTTGTTAAAATATGTTAATTTAAATAATGATTAATATAAATAAATGTTTCTTTTGGTAATATATAAATATTAAGTTATTATTTACTTATACAATATGCAGATTCTATCCTATAAAAAAAAACATCTTTAATTGAGCAGCTAATAATATCAGGTCAGAAATGAAAATGTAAGTAGCAGATATTCAAATGTACATAATTTACAATAATGTCGTCTCAATTGTAATCAATTTTAATCTATTAAAATAGCAATGGCAATATGTCAGACTTATTCTATAAATATTAAATATTAAGCTACAATGTCAGTACTAATCAGCTATAAAATTCAATGTTATAAGTGAAAATATCAACTATTTAGTTAAATGTCAACTTAATATTAATCTGTACAATGTCTTTATAATGGCATTAAATCAAATATAAATAACAATTACAACGTACTTTAATTTCATCTACTATTACAACGCTCGCACCATGGTCAAATTCAAAAAATTGATAAAATTTATTGCCATTTGCCTTACGTTGTCAGAAAATAAATCCACATCTGGATTTACACGCAACATATTGTTTGTCAAGTCAAGAGCTCTTGCTGTGGGACTACTGGCCGCCTGAGGCAAGCGCCACGATGGTGGCTATTGCAACACTCTTCTATAAATTTAAATATTAACAAATATTCATTCATACTACCGGGCGGAATATAAACCACGCACAACATAGACAAAAACCTATTACATCGGTGTACCGTAGCACCGTACTAATTCGAACACATGATCGTCAATAATTATTTCGTCACTAACCGACACCCGACGCACCTTCAACCGCAGTGTGGCCATGAGACACGCACCGCCCTGCTTTCACCCGTACCCGTACCCGCACAATCGCATCTCAGAATTTTGTACCTCGGGGGAATAAATTCAGCGTCCTTTATCGACTGATTGCAACCCCTTTCCGTGATATCGATCAGGAGGGCAATCTGCTATTTCAATCGTGTCGGAATTGAATCGAAATCGTCGCTCAATCGAAAGCCAAAGGTAACATTTTGACAGTTTTCGTTATCTTTTACACTCCAATAGACTTCTATCGGTCGCTTCTATCGTAGCTAAAAACAGCAATTCTATTCTACGGCTTGTCAATAGTAGAGTACCCTCGGATCAGCGCTTGATGCTGAAATAGAAACAAACATGTCTTCCAATTTTGTACCGAGTCCTCTTTCGTTCTGATAAATTATTTCAATAGGTATTTGATTTATTGTGTGCTTTAAGAAACCACACCCACTCGTAGAACTCAATGTTGATTGGCCATTGTTCTGTTCAGCATAGCGCTTGGAACTTTTTGGAACCAATGGAACCCAATAATAAAATAAGCAAGATCGTGTTCCGTTTTGTGAATTAATCGTAATTGATCCCTCATTTTTATTTATATAGATAATACATATTAATATTTCCTACCTTTTGGCCCTTTGGTTAAAAGTACTAAACACATAATAGGATAAAAAAATCTTAGTTGACAACTGGTTGTGTAAGTTGTGTAAAACATTCTTCATTTACAAATAGTTGATACAAATTAGGAAAAATCTTTTTTGTAACTGGTTCTGAAACATGGTTGCGATAACGGCCGTTCTCTACATGTAACCACAGAACTGTCACCAAAAGCAGGCGTTGTTAAATTAGGGTTATTTCCCTTTAATCCCTTTGAGGATGTCTGTAATGTGTGTTTGATAAAAGTACGGACCAAAAATACCTACTAACTATCCTTGGTGGTGAACTATTTCAATATTTCACAAAAAATATGGATATGAGTTCCCAACGATTTGGGATTCGACGTAAAAGAATCTGCACAAAAGTTTCGGGATATTTAATAAAACATTCCGTTCGTGAGAGTTTTGAAATAAAAAACATTTAAAACATTTACCTTCAATCTTTGTCTATATTCTAGAAAGATTGACGGTTAAGGAAAACATCATTTTTTAATTATACTTTTTTGGCGCGTTAGGGAAAAATGATAAGAGTAAATTTTTACCATCCGCGCGCAGACCTTCCCGAAAAACCAACACCATGAAAGTGAAAGTGAAAGTGAAGTGAAAGTGAAAAATCTTTATTCATGTAGGTCACAAAGTAACACTTATAAACGTCAAGATTATTGCTTCTACATTTACATTTACTGCCAGATTCGCAACGCAATAGGTAGAGCCTGAGGAAGAACCTGGCAATAAAACTCATGGCCACTCTTTTCTAACTGCCAGTAATTACATTAGATTTATTTACATGATATTTGAACAAATTATATAGTAATGAGTCTATACAAAAGAAACAAAATCAAATCAAAATGAAAGCGTTTCTAGTTGCCAGTTTTAAAGGTAGCCCACCCTGATGAGGTTGATAGGTTGATAGGCTGAGGAGGATGATATTTTAAAATGCAGGTATAGCTTACAGTATTAAACTTACATTGTTCCCTTGGAGTTACGTGAGAACAGTCGACTAAACTTAATTTGCCTTAAATATAAATAGTATTATTTGTAATAATTGCTATAACAGCTAGGAGCTGACCAGTCCCAACAGACGGCACCCGTTCACGGGTATAACGCATATATCAGCCATCGCCCTACTCAACCGTATTATAGGGAATAAGGCGACCCGATACATGCACTGTCAGATACATGATTTCATCAATTGTTCAGATACATGATTTATATTGCTTTATTATACTTAGTAAAGATTCAACGATTTGTTTCGTTAGTAATAAATACACCAGTTTGGTCCCAATAGGATTTGTGAACAACGTTTCAAGTCCATCAAATTGAATTGAAAAACTTTTGGAATCCGAGGGGAAAGTTTGACGAACGTTTATGAATAGTCTAGCAACACGCAATTCAAATTAGTATTCTCAAGTTTTCTTATAAAGTAATTCATAGTGAAAACTGTGTGTGTACACGCGTTAGAAGTTATACTGCTTTAGTCTAATAAGATTTCATCACATATACCATAACTCTTTGTTCATAACAGGAATGATAAATTAGTAAGAATAAAAGAAGCAAAAATATTTAAACTACTTTGAATGTAGTTATAAATTGTCATGGAAACACTTATTATCTACCTTGAGATATAAAATAGTATATTGAGATTGAGATATAAATATAGTATAGAAAATTTTAAATGTAATATTACAAAAAAAGTTAATTTTTTGCCCTGTCACGGAAATGTGGATCACTTATACAACTCATTAGTCAACATGATGAATGGTGAGTTCAGCTCAATTTTTACTCCTAAGCACTTATCTAAGAGTGAAGGCCTAACTTTCAGTGACTGGGCAACTCCAGGAATCTATAAAAGTTATAAAAGTCGTAAGAAATTGTATCAACTATACGAAGAGAAGTCCTATAATCATAATCCAAATTTTCAAGAGTTTGTAAAAAAATACTCAAAAACATTTAGACAAAACTGCCTGAAAGCAAAATCAATTTATTTAAAAAATAAAATCAAATATTCAAATAATGTTATTAAGGAAACTTGGAATGTTATAAATATTGAAACCGGTAAATCCAAAGTGCGCAGTCATAAATTTCATTTAAAAATAAATAACGTAAATATTATAGAAGATTTAAAAGTAGCAACTGAATTTGAAAAATATTTTTCTAACATTCCTCTTTCAAATACAAGAACTCTCTCGTCTTGCTCTAACGATGCTGAACAACTTTTAAAACATGGCGTGGAGGAATGTGGCACAGACTTTGAATTTTCAGCTGTTAGTCCTAGAGATATTTTAATAATTTTTAAGGCAATTAATATGAAAAACACTAAAGATTTGTGGGGTCTATCTGTTAAAACTGTCTCTCATATTATCACTGTAATAGATCCACATCTGGCAGCTGTGTTCAATTGCTGTGTCAAGTCTGGGGTATTTCCTGACTTAATGAAACATAGTAAAGTAGTTCCTTTATTTAAAGCCGGCGATAATGCAGATCCCTCTAACTTTCGGCCTGTTTCCGTACTACCAACACTAAGTAAAATATTCGAAAAGCTAATGCTTGGACAGTTGCTTAGTCACTTTAATATACATAATTTACTACACAGGAAACAGATTGGATTTACAAAGGGTTGCTCAACGGTGGATGCAGGGGTTGCTTTACTTAAAAGTATTTATGCGGCTTGGGAGGATTCGCAGGATGCATTAGGTGTTTTTTGAGATTTATCGAAAGCCTTCGATTGCGTTCATCACGAAACTCTTGTAAAGAAATTACGCCACTACGGTATCAGAAATAAAGCTCTCGACCTTATGACTTCTTATTTAAGCAATAGAATTCAGAGGGTTGAAGTAAACGGTAAACGATCAGCAGGATCTCCAGTTGTAATGGGTGTTCCACAGGGATCAATCCTTGGTCCATTTCTTTTTTTGATATACATTAATGACTTACCTTACTATGTTAGGGATAAACATGAGATTGTGCTGTTTGCGGATGATACCTCTTTGACATTTAAAATTAATAGACAATTAATTAATTATGACGATGTTAACAGTGCACTCTCAAAAGTTGTTAATTGGTTTAACGTTAATAATCTTCTTTTAAATGATAAAAAACTAAAGTAATTAAGTTTTCGACACCTAATGTGAGACAGGTGGCGACCAATGTGCAACTTAATGGATCAGGGTTGGATACTGTTTGGGCTTCTGTGTTTTTGGGTATAACTATTGATTCAAGGTTGCAATTTTTCTATATGTGGTCACATATAGAAAAATTGACAGGCAAATTAATTAACAATTAAAAAAAATAAGACGGCTCACTGATGTTGAAATGGCTAGAATAGTTTATTTCAGTTATTTCGTTAGTTAGTGGCACCACTGCCAGGACACTTAGGCGAGCATGACATACTCAAACTGCACAGCAACCATCATGTCAATTTCAAAATTTATAAAAAGCTATGTGGACGGTGCTCACACAATAACAAACTCAAATTACATATAATTATATTAGTTAACCTGACGTTTCAGATCACTTATGTTGAACAAATGTACATTATATTTATAATGTTTCTTTATTATTATTATTAATTATATTTGTATATTTATGTGTGTTGACTTAGAGCAACTTACTCCCATGCATTTTTATCATTTATATAGTCTGAAATTTTATAATATGCCTTGTTACACAATTTGGCCTTGACTGTTGTCTTAAACATATTTATTGACAATATTCTAATTTGATCGGGAAGTTTGTTATAGAATTGCTGATTATTTCGAGACGAGTAGAATGTAATACAAGATTCTTGTATTACATTCTACTCGTCTGAGATGATGATCTGAGATCTTTATGCCTAGTGCTTACATTATGTATATCACTTTTTTTTAGGAAATGTGTCTATGTTTTGTACACATAAAGTAAACTCTCATATATATATTGTGATATAACGGTAAGAATATTAATTTCTTTGAATCTTTCTCTTAGAGATACCCTGGGACCAAGCTGGTATATTGCTCTCACAGCTCTCTTCTGTAAAATTAATATCGTATTAATGTCCGCTGAGTCTCCCCAGAGAAGAATTCCGTATGACATAACGCTATGGAAATAACTGAAATAAACTATTCTAGCCATTTCAACATCAGTGAGCCGTCTTATTTTTTTTAATTGTTAATTAATTTGCCTGTCAATTTTTCTATATGTGACCACATATAGAAAAATTGCAACCTTGAATCAATAGTTATACCCAAAAACACAGAAGCCCAAACAGTATCCAACCCTGATCCATTAAGTTGCACATTGGTCGCCACCTGTCTCACATTAGGTGTCGAAAACTTAATTACTTTAGTTTTTTATCATTTAAAAGAAGATTATTAACGTTAAACCAATTAACAACTTTTGAGAGTGCACTGTTAACATCGTCATAATTAATTAATTGTCTATTAATTTTAAATGTCAAAGAGGTATCATCCGCAAACAGCACAATCTCATGTTTATCCCTAACATAGTAAGGTAAGTCATTAATGTATATCAAAAAAAGAAATGGACCAAGGATTGATCCCTGTGGAACACCCATTACAACTGGAGATCCTGCTGATCGTTTACCGTTTACTTCAACCCTCTGAATTCTATTGCTTAAATAAGAAGTCATAAGGTCGAGAGCTTTATTTCTGATACCGTAGTGGCGTAATTTCTTTACAAGAGTTTCGTGATGAACGCAATCGAAGGCTTTCGATAAATCTCAAAAAACACCTAATGCATCCTGCGAATCCTCCCAAGCCGCATAAATACTTTTAAGTAAAGTAACCCCTGCATCCACCGTTGAGCAACCCTTTGTAAATCCAATCTGTTTCCTGTGTAGTAAATTATGTATATTAAAGTGACTAAGCAACTGTCCAAGCATTAGCTTTTCGAATATTTTACTTAGTGTTGGTAGTACGGAAACAGGCCGAAAGTTAGAGGGATCTGCATTATCGCCGGCTTTAAATAAAGGAACTACTTTACTATGTTTCATTAAGTCAGGAAATACCCCAGACTTGACACAGCAATTGAACACAGCTGCCAGATGTGGAGCTATTACAGTGATAATATGAGAGACAGTTTTAACAGATAGACCCCACAAATCTTTAGTGTTTTTCATATTAATTGCCTTAAAAATTATTAAAATATCTCTAGGACTAACAGCTGAAAATTCAAAGTCTGTGCCACATTCCTCCACGCCATGTTTTAAAAGTTGTTCAGCATCGTTAGAGCAAGACGAGAGAGTTCTTGTATTTGAAAGAGGAATGTTAGAAAAATATTTTTCAAATTCAGTTGCTACTTTTAAATCTTCTATAATATTTACGTTATTTATTTTTAAATGAAATTGATGACTGCGCACTTTGGATTTACCGGTTTCAATATTTATAACATTCCAAGTTTCCTTAATAACATTATTTGAATATTTGATTTTATTTTTTAAATAAATTGATTTTGCTTTCAGGCAGTTTTGTCTAAATGTTTTTGAGTATTTTTTTACAAACTCTTGAAAATTTGGATTATGATTATAGGACTTCTCTTCGTATAGTTGATACAATTTCTTACGACTTTTATAGATTCCTGGAGTTGCCCAGTCACTGAAAGTTAGGCCTTCACTCTTAGATAAGTGCTTAGGAGTAAAAATTGAGCTGAACTCACCATTCATCATGTTGACTAATGAGTTGTATAAGTGATCCACATTTCCGTGACAGGGCAAAAATTTAACTTTTTTTGTAATATTACATTTAAAATTTTCTATACTATATTTATATCTCAATCTCAATATACTATTTTATATCTCAAGGTAGATAATAAGTGTTTCCATGACAATTTATAACTACATTCAAAGTAGTTTAAATATTTTTGCTTCTTTTATTCTTACTAATTTATCATTCCTGTTATGAACAAAGAGTTATGGTATATGTGATGAAATCTTATTAGACTAAAGCAGTATAACTTCTAACGCGTGTACACACACAGTTTTCACTATGAATTACTTTATAAGAAAACTTGAGAATACTAATTTGAATTGCGTGTTGCTAGACTATTCATAAACGTTCGTCAAACTTTCCCCTCGGATTCCAAAAGTTTTTCAATTCAATTTGATGGACTTGAAACGTTGTTCACAAATCCTATTGGGACCAAACTGGTGTATTTATTACTAACGAAACAAATCGTTGAATCTTTACTAAGTATAATAAAGCAGTATAAATCATGTATCTGAACAATTGATAGATTTATTAAAAAAATAGTTTGGGCTATATAAAAAGACCAGTAAAACACAGTAATGATTTTTTTTAAATTTTTATCTGTCTATATGTATTCACTAATCTCCGAAAATACAGAACGGATATTCTTGCGGGTTTCACAAATAGATTCTACACGTAAGAGGGAAAGTAGAGTGTTAGAAATTTTTTAACGAATTCATAAACGGTTAGGGCTATGGGCATAAAATGCCCTATGAGCATGGTTATTTATTAGGTTACTTATTAAGTTAATTAAACTGTTTTTGTAAAATTCCACCCCAAAAATCGAGAAATATGGGGTTGAAGTTTTTGGCAATTAAAAAGAAGAAGCAAACCTTGAGAAATTATTCAACGTATTTGAATGAAACTGCTCTAAAATATTGTCCAAAAACTCAATAAAAATTTAGAATTTCAAATATCACGATATCACTAATACAAGCGGGCTCTGGCGTTTGGTAACTTTAAGATTGAAAGCTCATTACAGTCATAATCACACTCTTTTACTATCATAGTTTAATTAAAACATAAGTATTGTATCCTGTCTAAAGCTAAAATGTTGTGATGGTTTTCGTAAAATCAGTTGATCCTATCTAAATTTATCCCCGTTTTGTAATTTACATATCGATGGTTGAAAAGCGTCTAAGCGACATTTTTTCCAATATTGAGTAATCTACATATTCGAAATCAGTGATTTTTTCTGCACCTTTTATGTTGTGTTTTTATGAGCATTTTTTTGGCGCTTTTTACCCAATAAATTTCGCTATCAATTTGAAGAACGTTGTTTCAACCGACTTGAAATATAACCATTTCAATTTATAAGTTTTTTATGCTATTTAACCATATTTATCTTATTTTAATTAGAATATGAAATGTATATTAAAACATTTAGAGTACTGCGAAACTACTCACTGTACTGTGTCGCTTGATACAATTTGCATTAGATTAGAACAGTGTATCTTTTGAAAAATTTAAACAAGCTACATTTTTATAGTAAACACTGTTGGAACAGATAGTTTTTTTTTTATTTAAATAAATAATAATAAATATCCATGACGCCTTATCCCCGAAGGGGTGGCAGAGGCATATTATATGCCCACTTTTCACCGTGTGGATTCCTGTCCCACGTAATAGGTGGTGAGCCCATTGCCGTGTTGAAATAGACAGACGCAAGTTGTGGCTACCTGCTGTTGAAATTTTCAAGCCGCCCATAAGGCCTTCAACCAGGCATAACGACTGCCATTTTATTGGCAACCGGGACCAACGGCTTAACGTGCCTTCCGAAGCACGGAAACGCTCGCAAATGTAAATGCCACAAAGTGGTCACCCATCCGAGGACCAGCCATAGTGAAAGTTGCGTAACTCATTGATCGTTTGCAGAACACTCAGACCGCTAGGCCACGAGCGCTTCTTTTAAATTTACGCGTAATTATGTTATTTAAGCAGCAATTTAGCAGATCGATATCATTTCCTTTCTTTTATTTTCATACTTCGGTACATTCGTTTGTATTACATGATTAACTAAACCCTAAAAAAAGTTTTGTTCGTAACATAGGTAGCTGATCATCGACAACGCTGGAAAACTATCATTTTCCATGCTGTCAAGCATTAACACAAAAATACCACTTCAAACATAGCCCTCGAATATAAACAAAGAAAAACATCTCGTCGAAAATAGAGAAACAAAACAAAAACCTAAGGTCCAACAAGGTAAAAACAACCTTTTAGCGATTTTGGCGCGCACTATCCGAATGCCATTAGTAGAAGATAACTTGCAAGGAATAGTGACAAGTAAAGAAGCCATGTTGAAAAAAGTGAAATAGGCAAACACGTCTCGCAACTTAATTTAAATATAGTGTGTTCTGATGGAAAATAATACACACGACGACGTCCTCCAAATAAAGCATTCTTCTACAAATTTTTTGTTGCTTTTCAAATTTTTGAGATGGACCTGTCAGGCTGATAGAAGGTGACATATATCTATCATACACATGCTGGAGATAAAGTTGTATGCCAGTATTGTAGCATGTGCAACGTTATAGTCTCATATAGATAGGCATGATAATATGTTTATGCTGGAGATATGCTGACCGTCATGTGGATATTCGGACAACGATGCGAATCTTACTACATGCAACGTTAATGAAGATTCTGTTAGACCGGTCTGCCAACAGCCCCGATATAAACATCTGTTGTGTCAAGAGGATTGTGTCAAATCGATAGTGTGGTAATTTTAGAGAGCTGTACGACGTTTTCCATAAAGAATGCGACTCTATTACTAACAAGATGTCATAAATTGATCGAGTCGATGCCTGTGTAAAACCTTAATTAAAACATGGACATGCCACTAACTAATAATTATGGAACAAAATCTTTTTTAATGTACATTCTGTGCCAGTAATATATTTCATTTGTCTAAATAACTTGTATCTATACACATTATCGAACAGTTTACTAAATCCTTTATAATGAGTATCCAGTTTCATTTGTCTTATTTGATGGACTGTAAATTAAGGTACAGTCCTCAGTCGCGTGGATTTATACATTTCATTCCGACATTTCAAATAATTATCGTCATATTTGAATAAATTATTACAAAAAAATATTAAACTACATATATATAAACATACTTTTTAAATCACTCGCCATTTCATAAATTTAGATAGCATTTTAATTGCTTTTCAAATTGTTTCTAACTCTATCTATCGATAACAACAGGATTATAATCCGTTGCGTTGTTTAAAAGATACAAGCTTACATACATATAGATGGGGGAATAGACTTCGTTTTTTACTATGCAATGATGAAAACAAATATTTGCGGGTCACAAAATACTTGTTACGGCTCGAGGCAATAAAATCGGCGCCAAATGATAACAGGCAATAAATGACAGTGAAATCCTGATCGTACAGCAGAAATAAAACCGTTTGATAAAACAGACGCAGATAGTGTGTTTGACAATACGTAATCTAAATGAATATGAAAGCGTGAAAAGACGTGTAAGTACCGGATACAATTTGGGACCACACTGCTTGAGTACCACCGCGGGTATACCGTCTGGCCCACTCGACTTATGAACGTCGAGGGACTGAAACTTTTGCTGGAATTTCCTGCATGATAGTTGCACACCACGGGATGACGGGCGGCAAAGTGCCCCCGTCGTCCACCGGTAAACCAGACCGACAAAAGTTTACCTCGTCAACTTTGGCAAGCGACCAGAATCCACAAGCCCCAGAAGGGTAGCCAACTAGCCTTTAACCAAATCTGCAGACGAAATCGAATTTAGTACAACATTCAGCGCCTATACCAGCTAATGGAGGCAGACAAGACTCCGGTCTCAGCACCGAGTCACCCCAATGAGCTCTGGAACCCTGCTCACCGACGGAGAACATAACACAGCAGGACCAGATTAGTATTACCGCGGTCTTCCCGCGGTGGAGGTGCTGCGCCAGGTGGGCTGCTCGTTGAACGGAGTACCGTTAATGCCCATCCCTCCTAATGTGTGCCTTTTTACCTATCAATCCCTAAAATATTGGTTTATAGGGCTCTAATTGAAGAAGCTAATTTCACTGTGCCCTCAGGGTGTTGCGTTAGCCTCATGATGAAGTAACGTATATCCCCTGATCCCCGAGGAAAATTATTTATTTATTGTTAGTATTATTATAAAATATATATAGTAAAAACCTCTATAATTTAGAAAGAAACATGAGTATTACATTATACACGTTGCGTCAGTATAAATCACGATGACGAAGTCAACAATTTGCATGGTGATTTAAAAAAATACCGGTATTTTGTAAAAATATTGTTCTCTTTGGAAAACCTGAAATTTATTCGTGAGCGTTATTGCCCTAAAGCAATTTGGATTCCGCCGCGTTTATTACGTAACGATTTCATTTTTATTTTCTTAAATATTTTTTTTTACTTTTACCAAATCCAAACCACTTATTTCATCGCCTTTTTGCTTTGTGGTTTACGAAGCGTTCGCTCCGTAGCCCTCTAGCTTGGTTTTCTATAAATTAAAAATAACTCCGTCTCAAAAATCTAAGTTCCTTTTAAAAGGTAATAAATAAATAAATGAACATATTATTTCGTAATGTGCAGGTTCTTTCATTTGAGATGCATTGCAGATATTTGGTTACCCTTCCCCACTTTCACCCCTACAATTTTTAAATGGCTCAATGGATTCTCATTAAACGTGTCTAAGAACACTCGCACTTAAGTCACCTTTAATACATAAAAAAACTAAATTGAAATAGCTTCATCCGTTCGGGAGCTATGATGCCACAGACAGACAGACAGATCCACAGACACGTCAAACTTATAACACCCCTCTGTTTGCGTCGGGTTTTACTAAACGACCATCGTTGCGACGGCTAGTGCTGAGACGGTTGACTGTTGTTTGTGGCATATCCATTTACGATTTCTGTGCTTCGGAAGGCATAAACGAATAATAGGTATAACCCATACTAGTAGAGGCAGTTAGACAACAATAGTAGTTATTTTGTTTTTCTCACCTACAAAGTTGTTTTGACCGCCGTACCGACGCCTTACCAAGAGAGCTTTTATGAGACTGTGGAATTGATTGTCTTATACGGTCGGTCTCAATAACCTATCTATTTTTTACTATTGTTTAAAATAATGTCAAAATAGTTACCAGCGGTCCCTATCGACGAAAATGTTGGTTTATATAACCAAAGATACATAGAAATATTTACCTACGACTTTGAACTTTCTGTCATAAAAGTTAGTTTAAAATTTTACTGTTTATCTGTGGTAGCGATCTATGTTTAACTGAAGATGGATTATAAAAACCGGCCATTAATTAGTCAACCTGTTTCTATCTATAGTTACATTTAGTCGTCTCACAATTTACAATATTAATCGTTATATTATTACGTGAAGCGAAAACTTTGTATCCCTTTTTAATCCCATCACAACGTATAATACCCAAAAGACGGAAGTTAGGATATTTAAATATGACAAGGGAAAATTTAAAAGTGACAGGAACAATGTTATCCTATTATTCCTGTCACTTTGAATGGCACAATCTTAAAAGGTCTGAATTCATTTAGATACGTTGGACACAAATTGAGTGATAGTTTGTTGGACGACGCTGATTTGGAGCGGCAGAGAAAGGACATTGCTCGCAGGTGCAATATGCTGGCCAGGCGGTTTGCACACTGTTCGAAGCAAATAAAAATAACGCTCTTAAATGCGATCTACTCCAGTCAACTATGGTATCGGTACACGAGGAAAGCATACAACCCTCTTCGTGTCCAGTATAACAACGCTTTTCGAGGGATGCTTAATCTTCCCTGGAGGTGTAGTGCTTAGGGCATATTTGCTGAAAGCAGGGTGGCTAACTTCTTTACAAGGGCTGGTGGCTTCCTTCAGGATGAGAATTTTGTTATGTAAAACAATATAATAGCAACTATACTCCACTAAATTTTTAAAGTCAGAGGCGAATTGAATCTAATTTAGTTTGTATGTACTTAATGTTGACATATAATAATATAATTTAATTTAATACAATTTCATGTAACCTTTTACTTGTGATGTGTTTTACTTGAGATGCCACATCGGGAAGTGGAGCTCACTTCGATGCTCCGGATCCCGATGTCATTGAAGTCATTAGTATGAAAGAAATGGAACAAGCGATAAGAAGTATGAAATGTGGTAAGGCTGCGGGAAAAGACAGAGTTACTGCTGAGATGATCAAGTACGGTGGGTCGCGTGTCTGGGACACATTATGTCTGTTATGCAACTTGTGCTGGCGGACAGGTGAGGTCCCGGATGACTGGCGAGTAGCAGTTGTAGTACCTATTTACAAAGGGAAAGGCTCGCGCCTAAACTGCTCCAGCTACAGGGCGATCAGCTTGGTCAGCTTAGCTAGTAAGGTGTATGCAAAGGTTATAACGGCACGAATGCAAGAAATGTCTGAAAGGTATTTATGGGAGGCTCAATGCGGATTCCGACGTGGAAGAGGTTGCATGGATCAAGTGTTTTCTCTCCGCATGATCGCGGAAAAGTTTCTGGCTCTTAGCCAGAAGGTTTTCTGCGCTTTTGTGGATCTAGAGAAAGCATTTGATAAAGTTGTGAGAGAAACGCTGTGGGACTTGCTGCCAGGATATGGTGTGGACGGCTCGCTACTGCGGGCAATACAGTCGCTTTATAAGGACTGTAAGGCTTGCGTGCGAGTAGGGGGGGATGTGTCACCTCTTTTTGATGTCTGTACAGGCGTCAAACAGGGATGTGTCATGTCCGCCTGGCTGTTCATAGTGTATCTGGACAGTTGCCTGCAGAAGTTGAAAGATTTAAATATGGGTGTGAATTTGGGTCACTTTACAGTAAACTGTCTGCTGTACGCTGATGATGCGGTGCTCATGGCCTCGTCAGAAGCCGACCTACAGGCATTAGTCACTAATATGAAAGAGGGGTGTGAAAGTAAGGGTCTCCGCTTGAATGCAAGTAAAACTAAGGTTCTAGTATTTGAAAGAGGTGACGTAAGAACTAAATGCGAGATTAGAGTAAACCAGGAACGTCTAGAGCAAGTGAATGAAATTGTGTATTTAGGAAGTATGTTTAGCGCGGATGGAAGATGTGATTCGGATGTAGAACGGCGAGTAGCTGCCGGAAACAAAGTTAACGGTGCTCTGTCCCAGTTAGTAAAGCGACAAAGCATCGTAAAAGAAGCACGACTGGCGATTCATAACGCAGTGCTAGTGCCAACTTTGCTTTACGGTAGTGAAACCTGGGTATGTCAGCAGATGCATGAAAGTAAATTGAATGCTGTGGAGATGCGATCACTTCGAAAATTGTGCGGCGTTACCTTGACCGACCGAATACGTAACGAAGTGATACGCAATATGGCAGGTTTGATTCCCCGTCAGGGATACAGCGTGAAGATAGTTTAGTAGTTTAGTTTAGTTCTTTTACTTGTCTGTAAAACATGACTATCGTAAATTAGCTTGACCCGTATACAATTTTAAATTGACTATGGTACTACCTTGACTAACTTGATATGTTTACTGTTTGTATTTTATATTTATTAATTGATATAATATAATATTTAGCTGATGTTTTAATTTATTTATAGACATGCAATGTATTTATAGTTACCGTTGATTGATGACATTCCCACAAACTTTGGTCCAAATTGCCAGTAAAATGGCAGTCGTTAAGCCTTATGGGCGGCTTGAAAAATTTCAAGAGCAGGTAGCCACAACCTGCGTTTGTCTATTTCAACACGACAATGGCCTCACAACTTATTACGTGGGACAGGAATCCACACGGTGAAAAGTGGGTGAATAATATGCCTCTGCCACCCCTTCGGGGATAAAGCGTGATGGGTATTATTTTTAGAAAATTATTTTTTTTAGAAAATTGCGCAAAGTCACGTCATTGCGTTAAGTCACAATTTACACAGTTAAAGTTTATGTAGAGAAGAACCTCAGGCATTTTATCATATTAAAAATAATTATTTCAAACATAAAAAAAATCACTCAATGTGAGATCACTAGTTAAATGAATTGATTTATTTACCTCCTTTACTATGTACTGTGGCGACAGGTAACCCGCACCCATATTCAACCTCATGTGCAGCCAAACTCTGTACCAGTGTTATTATTTCTTAATACTATTCTAAATGCAAATGTCAATAGATGTTAGAACGTTATAAAAACACAACTGTCACTTCTCAATAATCCGTAGCTATACCGTAGGATACTGAAATATAGTGTTGACGAATCCAACTTCATGAGTTTTTAAGTTATAACACCTTAATGGCAAATGGAGTGATTTAAATATAATCTAGCGGAGTGTATTAAAAGAGGACGCACATCCTCTTTAGTACGATACCTATATTTGAATTAATCCTTTCTAAATTTAGAATCATAATCAGAAATTTAATGGAGGGATTTATGAGTTATACTCTGATTTTTTCCTTTAAATACTAGAATGACATTTGGAATGTTGCCGCTTTATCGCAATAAAAAGATAGTGACGTGACCAAAAATAATAGGTAGTTAGTGGATTAGTTTGAAACTGTGTCTATGCAAATTCAAGGAGTATTGAATGAGAAGTTTTGGAATTTAATTAATTTATGTCATGCAGTTTTATTCAGATATTGCGTATATATGTGTATAGATACGTGACTTCGTTCATGTGGAATGTTTCTCATCAAAACTCCTTCCTTAGTGCATGCTTGAAGCACACCTCAAATTGCTTGTTTGTGACGCACGAGAATAAGAGGTACATTCTGGATCAGCAACAAATCGGATTTCACTCTGACTAGACGTTTTTATAAACGGGTGCCCTTTCGATCGCATTTTTTTTTCAGCATAATGTAGTTTGGCATAACAGTTTCAGCATAAAATTTTCTCGCATAAATTTTGATAAGCGATAAGAGTGTTATAAACGCATAATGGTTTTATTGGCATAACATTAACTTACTCTAATTTTTTTATCATAATTTTAATCAGCATAAATGTAAAGGGCATAAATGTTATACGCCTAAAGATAATTTATCATAAAATACAAAACGCATAATGGCGGTATGGATAACCGTTTAAATCATAAATGAATAATAATTGGACTAAGAATATTTAAGAAATGATAAGACACCATTGTAAATAATCATCTCACTCGTGTTGAAATAATCATCTCACTCGTTTGAAGCGCTCGTGGCCCCGCGGTCTCAGTGTTCTGTAAACGATCACTGAGTTACGCAAGTTTCACTATGGCTGGTCCTCGGATGGGTGACCACTTTGTGGCATTTACATTTGCGAGCGTTTCCATGCTTCAGAAGGCACGTTAAGCCGTTGGTCCCGGTTGCCAGTAAAATGGCAGTCCGCCCATAAGGCCTTCAACCAGGCTTAACGCCTGGTTGAAGGCCTTATGGGCGGCTTGAAAATTTCAACAGCAGGTAGCCACAACCTGCGTCTGTCTATTTCAACACGGCAATGGGCTCACCACCTATTACGTGGGACAGGAATCCACACGGTGAAAAGTGAGCATATAATATGCTTCTGCCACCCCTTCGGGGATAAGGCGTGATGGATATTTATTTATATGTCCAGTCATTACGTCGGAAAAATCGGGTTAGAAATGCAAATGAACCGAGAAAGCCAAAGGACAGTGACCGAACAGCTTTGGAAAGTTATAAAACTAGTAATAATTTTTATTTATTGCACAATAAATATTAATGACAATTTGGTTGTAGCCACTTATCTGATATTCAAAACGAATTAAAAAATATTTGTCTTGACTTACAAACGGATATTATTTTGATTGTCACTCTAGTGTTGCATAAAATAAAAGTAATGACAAGAGTAGGGAGAAATAAGTCGAAACTCCTTAGTTATTAGTCACTACTATTTCATTTAATAACTGAAATTGTGCTAAATGTTTTGTGTAATTATTTTATTGTTTATTTAAAATACTTCTATATTTTTAAAATACTAACTAAATGTATATTTTTATAAAACAAAACGTATTGGGTATTTTAGTTTCCATCTTTTAGCAACACTGATTAAACCTGTCATCGAAGTCGAACGACCTTGAATGACGAATGTCACGAATGTAAACAAATAAACTGTGTTGTTTATTTGTGAAAAAAGGGTTATAAAATTATAAAATATTATTAAAATTATATTTTTAACTATATAATTATACAGTTCGCGTTTGTATTTATGGAGTGTTTTATATCATAATAACTAATTCAACTTTTCACTACCACCATGACTTCTAAGGTCCTGTAATAAAGACAATGGCATATTTTTGATTGTTGAATCTGTTGTGGTAATAGTATTATTCACAGAAGTCGTCATAACTCTTAACCTGATGGAAGTGCCGCATGTAATTCTTCAGTGGATTGTATCCAGAGTAGTAAGTTATTTTTAATTTCAAGTAGGTTGTTAAAAATGGTCACTTAGTATTAGAACTTGGAGACCCAATATGTACATGTATGAGACGACTAATGAATCTGCAGAAACCGAAAAAATATTGTCGCAAAACCTGGCGGATACCTACAGTGTGTAGATAAACAATGAAAAGTATTATCTCACTTGAGGTACTTTGTTCCTTTTCATTTTTATTGATTTTGAAGGATTTTCTTTATTCTGTATTTTTAAAGTAACCAATATACATAGACTAGCTGTGCCTCACTCCTGACTTCCCATTTATTGAATATAATGTATTCAGCATATTAATGTATTACTCGTAAACTCTGCCTTTACCTGTATTTCATATACTTCTAAAAATTAATAATTGGTGTACAATAAAGAATATTTCTATTCTATCCTATTTTATTCAATGCCCAATTTTTGATATTTATAATAACTACTGTATTACTTTTACACAACATAGCTTTTAAATGTTAAATGAATTGTTTTTAATCGGTTCAGTGGGCTAGCCAGTAGCTGATTACAGATCCATCACGCCTTATCCCCGAAGGGGTGACAGAGGCATATTACATGCCCACTACCAAGCTACTACTAGCTGATTACCTGCAGGTGATATGGCCATAGATTATTTTTGAGCCTCATAAATCAACATTTACCAACAGGTTTGTTACATATACCTATTCAAGTACTTTTCATTGCCTGTTATGTTTCAGTTAAGAGCATCTGACAGAACCTGTCATACTTGTTGGATTTGCCCTATGGGCAAGGTACTTGTAATCTGTAAGGACATAATAATTTTCAAGGCAAATAACAGAACCCAGAAGGAACCATCTTTTTGCCAGATTTGAAGAGAGCCGCTGATACTCTTTTACATTGTTTTTTCTCCTGAACTGTGACTATGAAGAGAGATATTAAGTTTCTAGGTGACTCAGAATACATATATAAACAAAGTATATATGATATATACTACACCAATGTCCGATTTGCCAATTCCATTTATAATTTCCTTAAACTTGTTGACAAAAACTAATGCTTTTATTTTTTATTTTCTATATAACATTGATGTAGTTAAAGGCTAAGTTATACGAGTACTAAATAAAACAACCAGGATCATAATATGGTAAACACATAAGAAATAATGGTACATATTTATTATTGAAATGTGCACAGATAAAACTAGCAACATTTTGGGCATGATTTATTTTAGCCGTCAAGTGCATATTATTAAGAGGTAAAATATAAAGCAAAAATATGTTTTTTTTTCTTATATATGCCATATAAGCAAAAATAACATATTTTGTTTGTATATGAAAATAACATTGGCAACCTAGACACCATAAAACATTATTATTATTACAGCATTGTCGGCAAATCACCTATTGGTTGTTTGCTCATATCATGTTTGTGATGTGGTACTCAAGTTGGGCAAGGTATGATGAAAATATTACTCCTCCAGCTCAATCCTAGACATTGTTTTACTAACATATGAAGATGATAATGATTACATTTGAAAATTAAATTGAGAATAAAACCTGCCGTTTCATTTTATTATTATTTATTTTTTAAACTACCTGGCTACAAAAAAATCTATATCATGGGTTTCTACATCGTCCCAGCTATGTAATAGCAGTATTTTTAAGGCGCTACAAAATTGTCCGCATCAAGACCAAAACCCCATAGAGAGTGGTCACTGTCCTTTACTAAAATCTTAATCTAAATCTTAAATCTACGAAACGTCCGTAATAATCGAGCATCCTTAAGAAACTTTTTAACTGACTTACAATTTCAAGTTGCACAACCGGAAATGGCCTCCAATTTCTCAGGACCAAGCAAGCTCTCTGTATAAATAAAGAAACCTAAAAATTTAACACAGTCTTGCAAAATATGGCTTTTATTAAGTTTTACCTTCAGGCCCAAAATTCGCAATCTCTCCAGTACAGATTTCAAGTTTTGCAAATGTGTAACCCGATCGATTCCGGTGACGCAAATATCACCTAAAAAGACTATACAAGTGTTCCGCAAAGTGTTTCTTCCATTTACTTATGAAAATTTTGAGAATACAGCTTAAAATATACGGATATAAAGGATACGTTGGTAAACAAAGGTCTATAGATGTGTAGTTAAGTATAGCCGTATAACTTTGCGAGTGCTACTCCAATAAGCACTGTTCCCTGTGTACTTAAGGTCTATTTTAGAAAATTTCGTCCCTTCACTTAAACTAACGTACAATTCGTCAATATGCGGCAAAGGATAATAATCTCGCGTCAATTTAGAGTTTATTGTGATTTTGTATTTTCCACATGTCACTGTTTTATTTCACAAGCGGCAGTAAAGGAGCTTCATAGTCAGAATATTCAACTCGGTAAACTGATCCCTCAGCTTCCAGGCGGGTCTACTCGTCTTCTACCCCCGGTCGGGCTCGCACATAAACCGGTTTGTTATCCGTGAACTGTAGTCGAATAGGTTGTTTACAAGTTCTTAACTTAGTCTCACGAAACACCTCTGGGATCTTTAATCACAGGCGCGGTGTGCAAGGTCATTTCTATTGATTTCATGAAAATATATTTCATTCATTTGTAAGGCCCGCATCCATTCACGGCCGAATAAAGGTTGAACCCGCCTTTTATACAAAGGCAGGGATTTTACGAAAATATTAGGTAGGTACCTAAACTAAAATTCACTTAAATGAAACATAGAGACTGAATGCCTGAATCGGAGTAACAATGTAAATTTAAATTGTACAATTTTCTACATTTATTTCTAAATTTAAGTAAAAAATTGTTCTCGCTAATGGCCGAGATTCGGCTACCATACGGGCTCACTTCACTTCCCACTTGAGAATTCTGTTTCTACTGAAATATTGGTATAGTACGGTTTGTAACCTTGTGCCAGCACTTCAAATCTAGACATTTCCTCGTCCTCCGAGTCGTAACCACCATTTTCAGTACCTGCACCACTTGTCCCTTGCACAGCGTTAATGGGACTTCTCTGCGGCCGCTTGAACAACCTCTAGCGTCATTTCAGTATTCCGTGCTCGGCTACAACATACAAGCCGTGGCTCATCGTGCATTGTATTTCCCCGCCCTAATCGTACAAACCATGTCGGCACGCTTCTTTGCCGCCTTCTTGTACACAAATAAAATAAATAAATAAATATCTTTGGGACAACTCACACAAAGTCATCTGATTCCAAACAAAGCAGAGCTTGTAATATGGTAAGGAGATAACTCATGGCATTTCATGCCAGGCCTGATACAAATTGAACTCGCAGGTTTTCCTCGAGTGTTGAGCACTGCGTGAAGGCAGAAGTGGTCGCTAAATGCTTGAGGGCTTGAAGATACTTGGTCTGTGTCCCACACGTGCTTTGCTGTCGTAACCAATACACATGACATTGCACAATTTCCGATCGTTAATTAGTCACTAAAGACCGTATTTCAGACCGTTTCTCAATACTCATTCGACGCTTGAGGCTAGTTTTTGCCTTATAAAAAATACTACTCTCAAGTGTGTCTTGAGTATTGATAAATGTTCTGGAATACGGTACAGAGTTCATGTAATTTCTGTCTTCAGAAGTAGTCTTAAGCGAGTACGAAGTCTCACCCACACGACCGTAATAAGCAACTACACTAACTCATCATCCGATTTTGTTTGACAAATACGATTTACGCGGATTACACACGGATGTAAGCCGGCCCTTGTTATACTACCAATTAAAAGTTCTTTTATTTTCCCACCGACATTTTGACTGCAACCTCGTACATTTTTTTTTGGGTATTTATATATGTCAGCACTTCCATTACAGGTGAATGCGGTAGAGAAGCAACATTTTTTATTCAATGTAATAAACTATTTAACTTTAATTTACACGTAAATAACAAACCACAGAAAAAAAAGGATGGATATATAAAGGATGATATTTAAAATAATCAAATATGTTGTTCCTTTTACATAACATACAAAAATAGTGCAAAGGCAAACTATACGCCCACATTTCACCGTATGCATTTTTGTCCTACGTAACAAGTGGTGAGCCCATTGCGTGTTGAAATGGACAGGTGCAGCCTGTGGCGACCTGCTGTTAAAATTTTTCAAGCCGCCGTCAGGCCTTCGACCAGGTTTAACGACTGCCATTTTACTGGCAATTGGGACCAACGGCTTAACGTGCCTTCTGAAGTACGGAAATTTAGATTTATAAAATGTTAGATGTTAAATTTGGAAGAAATTTTGAACCCGTTGCCTTTTTAGTGAGGTGGTAGCAAAAGGCTAAAAGGTCTTATGTGCAAGACACTGATTCTGGTAGTCCTGGTAGTCTCGGACTTAATTCGCTCAAACAACAAGGAAATAAATATATTCTGTCCGCCACTTCATTCAGTACATGTTGGGTACGTGTTATTGGCGCTTTCTGCAATAAATTTGTCCTGGCGGCACTGGGCACCGCCTGTTGTCGAGGACACCTCCGCCGTCACATATAATTGTCGGGCACAATTAAGTGGGAGCCCTTTTGATCGCATAATCTTTTTCAGAATAATGTAGTTTGGCATAACAGTTTCAGCATAAAGTTTTCTCGCATAAATTATGATAAGCAGAGTGTTATAAACGCAGAATGGTTTTATTAGCATAGCATAATTTACTCTAATTTTTTTGTCATAATTTTAATCACCATACATGAAAATGGTATAATTGTTATACGTCTAAAGATAATTTATCATAAAACACAAAGCGCATAATGGAGGTATGCATAACCGTTTAAGTCATAAATGAATAATAAATTTGACTAAGAAATGAGAGTCTCATTTCTTAGTCAAACACAACAATTGTAAATAATCATCTCACTCATAGTCAAGGTTGTAAGCTGTAATATTTGAAATTATATTTTAAAAAGTGTTATTAATTTAAGACTAGTCTTGAGCAAAGTCGTAAATAGGCACGACGACGAGCGAAGCGAGAAGGAGACCACAGTGCCAGAACTGAATCGCTCGTTTTCTTCTTATTTCTCTTTTTTTCTTCTAAACTTCAGTAAAGCGACCATCGACATTTTTGATCAGTCGGCATTTCAATCTTAGACAGTTCAAGCTTAGATATAAAAATTTTCAAGTAGCTCTTCGTCATCCGAGCGTATGTCCCAGTTGCGTCTCGCGACGCCCGGGGTCCAATTTACTACATTTTCTCCTCCACTTCGCACGGTCGTCGGCATCCCCTGTAGTGAGACCATTGGCACGCATGTCATCCCTTACGACGTCAAGCCAGCACTTCTTGGGTCTTCCCCTCTTACCGGGACCCGGCGGGGCTGACATGGCCAGACATGGCCAGACATTTGTTACCTACGTAGCCCGGCGGTTGCCGCAAAACGTGACCATACCAACGAAGGCGACACTCTTGCTACTTGTCTGCAATGTCACGGACGTGAAGGCTGCCGCGGATGCGAGAGTTCCTCACGCGGTCCATCCGCGTGACTCCACACATCCACCGCAGCATCTTCATTTCCGTGACACGCAGCTCCTGCTTGTGTCGCTACAATATCGGCCACGTCTCACTGCCATGTAAAAGGACAGGTCTAATAATGGTTTGTAGACCTGTCCCTTCAACCGGATCGGCATTTTAGGGTCACAAATGACACCGGTCATCTCCCGCCATTTGGCCCACGCGGCAGCAATGCGTGACTTGACATCGCAATCGATGTCACTGGACGTGTGAAAAACAGATCCCAGGTATTTAACCTGGTCCGCGCGCTCGACCTAATCACCGCCTATGCGGACGGATGTGGGATCTGTCGAGTTTAGTGCCAAGTACTCGGTCTTCGCCACATTTAGTTTCAGACCGCCGTTCTCAAGCATCTCCTTCCACGCATTTACACGTCGCACCAATCTGCCCTTGTCCGCGTCTGCCAGCGCAATATCGTCAGCATACATGAGCAACCATGGAGGCTGCTCATGCGAGTTCCTGATGCTGTCCGACAATTCGTCTAATATTACACTGAACAGAAGCGGACTAAGGACCGAATCTTGGTGTACCCCGACGGTGATGGGGAAGGGTTTCGTGTCGCCAACAGCAGTCCGAACCATTGAATCGGAGTCACAGTACATGTCCCGGATAGTGTCAATATAGACCTCTGGAACCCCTTTAGACCGCAGTGCCCACCAGGTCATCGCACGAGGAACCCAGTCAAAGGCCTTCTGCATGTCTAGAAACAAACAGTGCAGAGGCGTGTTCTTACACCTGTATTTCTCCTCAGGGCAAAAAAAGGGTCCGTGATCTCATGACCAGGGCGAAACCCATATTGACACCCCGAGAGAGTACACTCCTGCCGGATCCGAGAGTCTATAATCCTCTCAAAGATCTTCATGGTGTGGGACATCACCTTTAAACAGCGGTAGCTCCCGCACTCCTGCACTGATCCCTTACCTTTGAAGACTGGAGTAATAATACTTAGTCTCCATTGGTTTGGGATCTGCCTGCTGAGGAGTATGCGGTTAAAAAGGTTTACTAAGATGCCCACACCGCGAGGACCCATCGCCTTCCAGGCTTTGATGGCGACTCCGTCGGGTCCGACAGCTTTCCGATTCTTCATGCGGCGAAGCGCAGTCAGAACTTCTCCAGGCGTTACCGGTGGCACTAGTCCCTGATTCGGAGGGAGGTCCGGAGGCTGCACCTCTTTGTGCTGTTTATTAAGCAGCTCGTGGAAGTAAGAGCGCCATCTCTCCTTTACCGCGAGGTCTTCGCTTAACAGGTTGCCCTCAGGGTCTTTTACACAGCGACACTTGGATATATCCTGTGCCGCTTTGACCCTGGAGCGCGCCAGCTTATAGATGAGCTTCTGCCCCTCAGACAATTCCAGCTTATCATACAGAGGTTGTAAGTGGTCTCGTCTGGCTCTGGCTACAGCTCTCTTTGTGGCGCGCTTGGCAGCCCTGTACGCGTCGCGGTCTTCGGGAGATCCAGTCGCTTGCCACTTTTTAAAGAGGGCTTTCTTCTCCCTAGTCTCCCTCTGGACTGCGTCGTTCCACCACCAAGTTTCTTTGTCACATTTGGGTCCACCCTTAGACTCACCGAGCACCACCTTCGCCGCTCCAAGGATGGCCGCCTGAGCTTTGTCCCAGTAATCTCGAACTGGCCCGCCTTCAGTGTCGGTGCACTTGTCACCGACAGCTGAGACGAACTCCTGAGACCTAGTTTCATCAAGCAGCCACCATCTGTTGCGGCGCTGGCACCGCTCGATGCGTTTGCCTTTGGGCTTCACGCAGAGGTCCATGACAAGGAGACGGTGTTGTGCAGTAAGACTCTCTCCGGGTATGACCTTGCAGTTGGCCACCTTGCCGATGCTGTGTCGCCTAGTGAGTAGGAAATCGATCTGAGTTGTACGCCTCCCGCTCCTGTAGGTGATGAGATGTTCGGATTTCTTTTTGAAATACGTGTTCACAATGGCCAGATCGGCAGCCGCACACGTTCTGAGGATAGTTTCTCCTTCAGCGTTGCGGGTGCCGTATCCAAAACCACCATGGACACGCTCAAACTCCTCACACCTCTCACCCACATGACCGTTTAGGTCGCCGCCCAAAACGATTCCCTGTGATACACGGATACGGATACGGGTTGGGGCTAACTTCTTTAGCCGTGCTGGCCCGACACACGGCAGCCCTAGCCCACTTGCCACAGGAGTAGGGCGGGGCTCCTGCGCGCCGTTTTTGCGGCGGCACCCTATCCCTAGCAGCTTTCCCATTGTACTTTTCCATTTTTGTTTCGGCGGGTGGCTTTTATGGGAGCGACGCCCTCAGACCTCCCAACCCCAGAGGGGAAAGCCAGCGCCAGGGCCTCGTCTGTTAATCAGCAGGTGCACGCACTAGCACGGGAGGTTGACTTGGGCCCCGAAGATCTTGGTGGGGCCCCTTACACCCAAATTTTCAAGTAGCTAAACTAACTAACTAACTAACTATCTTCACGCTGTATCCCTGACGGGGTAGTCAGAGAGGACAGATCGCCAGGCTTCGCGATCCATGCATACTTCTTTCGCTTCGTCGAGATTCATCAATCGCTTCATACACGCACGTCTGGGTATCCGAGTACTTTTGACCTTTCCGTTTTTGAGCAATCTGCTCACGTGGTCTTCATATGTAAGTCTCGGCCTTCCCTGACTCCTTCTACTCTCTACTTTTGAACAATATATATTCTTCATTAATCGTTCCTCACTCATTCGTTGGACGTGTCCAAACCAACGGAGCACGCCCTTTTCCAGCTTAACGCTGACACTTTCATTCAAACCTGCCATATTGCGTATCACTTCGTTACGTATTCGGTCGGCCAAGGTAACGCCGCACAATTTTCGAGTGATCGCATCTCCACAGCATTCAATTTACTTTCATGTATCTGCTGACATACCCAGGTTTCACTACCGTAAAGCAAAGTTGGCACTAGCACTGCGTTATGAATCGCCATTCGTGCTTCTTTTACGATGCTTTGTCGCTTTACTAACTGGGACAAAGCACCGTTAACTTTGTTTCCGGCAGCTACTCGCCGTTCTACATCCGAAGCACATCTTCCATCCGCGCTAAACATACGTCCTAAATACACAATTTCATTCACTTGCTCTACTCTGCACTTGCTTCTGGTTTACCCTAATCTCGCATTTAGTTCTTACGTCACCTCTTTCAAATACTAGAACCTTAGTTTTACTTGCATTCATGCGGAGACCCTTACTTTCACACCCCTCTCTCATATTAGTGACTAATGCCTGTAGGTCGGCTTCTGATGAGGCCATGAGCACCACATCATCAGCGTACAGCAGACAGTTTACTGTAAAGTCACCCAAATTCACACCCATATTAAAATCTTTCAACTTCTGCAGGCAACTGTCCAGATACACTATGAACAGCCAGGGGGACATGACACATCCCTGTTTGACGCCTGTACAGACATCAAAAAGAGGTGACACATCCCCCCCTACTCGCACGCAAGCCTTACAGTCCCTATAAAGCGACTGTATTGCCTGCAGTAGCGAGCCGTCCACACCATATCCTGGCAGCAAGTCCCACAGCGTTTCTCTCACAACGTTATCAAATGCTTTCTCTAGATCCACAAAAGCGCAGAAAACCTTCTGGCTAAGAGCCAGAAACTTTTCCGCGATCATGCGGAGAGAAAACACTTGATCCATGCAACCTCTTCCACGTCGGAATCCGCAATGAGCCTCCCATAAATACCTTTAAGACTTTTCTTGCATTCGTGCCGTTATAACCTTTTTTTTTCTGGGTTTAAAACCATTCGTGGTCTAAAACCACGAGTGGTTTTAAAACCAGTCTTCGCTAGTGAGTGTTCTTAAGAATTAGTAGAAGAAGAGAGAAGGTATTAGTAGAGAGTTAAAATGTACCTAGGTGATAAGGACTATAGGATATTCTCCTATAGTACGTCGCAGAGTAAGCCAAACCCCAACTTGTAAGTAACCACGAATGGTTTTAAGAACACTTGCAAGCGAAGAATGGATGACAATAATTACCAGTGGGTAACCGTAGTGGTGTGCAAGTGTGTGGGATGCAGTATAGTGAGGTATTAGTTTCAGTATAAAGAAGTGTTGTAAAGGCTGAGGTGGATGAGGTGATGAAAATAAAAGCTTACCAAATAAAAATCACTTGATCAAGTTGGTTTTAGAATTTTGAGAATCTGAAAAAGTTTAAAGAGGTAGAGGGGTTAGTAAAAAGTTGGGCGCCAGATTGTAACGTTACATTTTTCCGGCTGGGGAAAATGTAAGGTCAAGGAGGAAACTATCACCAGAACTGGAGGCGTCCCGGCTTAAAAGAAAAAGTAAAAAAAGAAATGGTAAAATAATTTAATAGATGTTAAAATAAGGCCAGGGAAACCGGGTTGTGAAGAAAGGGCCTCTAGTCAGGCCTCCACGTCGCCGACCTCGGAGGGGTAGGCCGTGGTAGAGAGGGCAGGCATAGGGCTGAGAGCTACCAGCCGTCGGCGTCACAAGTTACTGCAGACAACGACGTTATTCTACAACATATTATGTATGGTTATGTCGGGCTTGAATTCTCTGCGTCAGTGTCCAGAACTGACGCCAAGGGTAGCCATCGCCGGTCTAGCGACTTCCGAACGATGTCCAGTGTCAAAGTACGCGTAGACTTGTTTGTCTTAAAGCAGAGGCCACACTATCAGAGGGCACAGCCCTCCCACCGAGCGCTATATAATTCCGGACCTCCTGCCAAGGCGAGCACCAAGAGTAAACTAATTTGACGGCACCGGCTGCCTTCCTTTTCAGATAGGTTGGCATTACAAAATTTTAACATGTGTTTCTAGAACATAAAAGAAGAAGAATAATTTATAACAAGGTCTAATACCTATACAACCTAACCTACTGGCAGCTCTAGCAGTAAATTAAAAATAAAACCAAGGCTTGTCTTTATCTGACATTACAAAAGGTAAACAAACATTGGGAGAGTACAAAAAAATCTAAATAGCTCGAAATATAGAGGCCTAGGAATGCTTAAACTACAGACAATGGCCATGCAGATAATTGGAGAGAACGTATAATAAAAGATCTAATTAAAATAGCCAAAACGTAAGTAAAAAAATACGAACATTACAAGATAGAAACGTGATTTTTGGTAATTTTTTCTGTGACGTAGTGACCGGCTATGAATTAATTTTACGATTTCGCAACTACGTTTATTAGTAATTTTTTACGTCGGCTATTACCTTAAATTTTAGCATAAATACTCTAACAAAGTAAATGAAATTCTACTCTTAAGGTTGTAAAATAGATAATGAATATTATATGAAAATTATAAAGATGTGAAAAAGAGTTTATATTATGTTATGGACGAAACCGGGTTTGTAATAATTTGAAAATATACGTAGTAAGTTTACACATCACAATTATAGTAGGTTACAATAAATTGGAGACAATGCCCCCCTTGTCCATGCCTATAACAATTAAGATAAACATCTAGACTGACAAACAAAGTGGGATACATTAATGCATAAAATGGCCCAAACATTTTGAAGTACAATAAACAATCTCTTAAACTATGTTCATTTGAAGCCCAAATGATTGCGTTACACTCCAGCTGACTTAGTACTAGTGTTTTGTATAGAATCTCCACTGCTCTGCTAAGAGCAATGCCTACTCACATGTGGAATGCATAAATGCATATGTATAAGTCGATGGATACACAGAACAGACGTAGAACGCAGACGGGGCGCAGACACAATATGTCTCTTCCGCGTCTGTTTCATACAAAATGTATAGAATCGTCGCAACTCAAAACACAAAAAAAAAGACATGGCACGGATACGACGGTTTCGGGTCTGCGTCCTATGGTAAAACACAAAGGTGCAGATATGGTGCCAGCCAGCTCTGTCGCGTTGCTCGCTTGTTTCTATGAGTTTTAGGTCCGTATTCCAGAACGTTTCTCAATACTCAATATTTAGAAACGTTCTGGAATACGGACGTCCTGGTCTTGCGTCTTTTCTATATGTCCAGTCCCTTACATTACGGTGGGTGGTGCACATTCTTTGTTACCAGTGCACACCTATTCTGTCCTACTGACACACTCGCCATTACTCAATATACACAGCACTAAAGGCAACTGTCTGTTGTTACCATTAGGTACCTTATTTGTCTGAGTGAGTTTACAAAAGGCAAGAAAATGCTTATAATAATTAATTGTATTCACATTACACGTTATGTGAATACAATTAATTATTATGAACATTTTCCCAAGAGTAGAAATTGAAGTTACCTATTGTTTTGCTTGCAGAAGGCAAGTACTTATTATGGATTAGTTGCATTCGTGTGATGTTTTATTTTATTCTTACAGAATAACTTACAGCTAGATTTCATACAGTGCATTTTTTTCTATAAAAGGACCAATTACAAGTGTGTATGTAAATACATAAAAATATGTGTGTACCAGAGTACACAGGTAAGAAGTGAAACTTTTTTACGACATTTCTTACAGCTATAAAATTTATCTCATACGTCGATAAAGAAGTTTCACGTATGATAAAGAAGTTGAGTTTCTTCTTTCACTTATGATAAAGAAGTTGAGTTTCTTCTTTCACTTATGATAAAACGTGACTTTTTTTTACTACTGTGCGTTTCACTTATGATAAAGAAGTTTAGATTTCTGTTTCACTTATGATAAAACGTGACGTTTTTTTACTGCTATAAAATTTCTCTCAACGTCGATAAAAAAGTTATACTTCAAAAATTTAGATCGAATGGATAGTGTACCAAACTATGATTTAATAACGGTCTGTGAAATTGACAAAACTAGTAAGTATTATTGCACATTCTTATATTAGTGGACGGCACAATGTTAATTTATGTTTAAATATCTTATAGATAATAGTAGATTAAAGTAATATATAAACATTATCTATGCATATGAACTTAACTCAATATTAACATTTAATATAACCTTAAAAATATGATACATAACTAAAATATATTATTAATAGAGGTCCCTTTAAGCAAGTTCCCGAAGATACTGGCAGCGTTCCCCCTTTGAATAGGTAGTCTACCTAATTCTTTGTCCGAGGTAGCTGCCAGCTCTTCGGTCTCCTGTGACTTCGACTAACCTTTTCGCTATTTCCTTAAAAAGCCTTATAGCGCTAGGACCCCACGGACCAAGGGTCTCGACACCGAATGGGACAAAATCAAATTCGGAGCCTAAACCCCTGTATTTGCATGCTTTAGCTTTTTCAGCCGTTTCACAAGCCGCACCACCTCTGTTGTTGGTTCCATGTAGATGGGAAGGGGCCAGCGTGTCTGGACAGGTTGCATCCCATACCAGCACCCGGCCCATCTTCCATGGAATCAAACTCATACCGTCCGGTCTCTTGCCATCGTCTGCAAGACCAGTCGGCTGAAGTAGACTTGGCACGTTGACGGTGGGAAACTTTTTTTTTTAACGCGGGGTATGCATTACGCACCGTACCCTCTGTTCTAAAATAGAGAGCGTGTGTGGGACTCCCGATGTTTTGGTATACCCACTAAACCCCGCCGCCTACCTCGGCAGGAAGGAGGAACACCAGGAACGCATCAGCGGCTTCTGGAGTCCTCCCTGCCATGCCCCATGCTTGAGGCACGTCACAGGGTGATTATACCCCGGTCGGGACACAATGCCGCCTCACACTAATCATTATGTGATAGTGTGTTAGGCGGAAGCTGCATCCCTCCTAGACTACACCAGCGCTTATAGCGGGGTATCACCTGACTCGGGTCACTTGTAGCGACCCCAGAATGGCGGCTGAGAAGTTAGCGGGCGCCGCGCCCTCCTCTACGCCGCCGTCTCCTTCGAGCGGGATCGGCTCTCTCACGCCCCGCTCGGCGGCCTCCTTCTGGAGCAAAATGGTCTCACAGAAGGAGTCCACAGCCCTCCACCCCTCGTCACTTACCAGCATTGCCGCGATCAATGCTGGTGGAGACAAATCTCCTCCGAGCACGCGCCGAACCTGTACCAAACCGAAGCTCAAAAGATTGTCATCTGTCTCTGTAAATAAGATTAGATTAGATTAATTAATTAGTAGATTATGTTACAAGTGTGTAAAGTTAGTGATTACCGCTAAGGCGCTATAAGGCTAGGGCTAGGATCATTTAATCAATGGACGCGTAATGTACTCATTAAAGTATGAAACCATGTTCAACTAACTTTCGTGCGGTGGGGAAACTACACACATATTGTTTTCTTACTCTTGCATGAAGTGTTGTCACTGTAACAACCAATAAAAATACAACTCCAAATAAAAAAATTTAGGTATGCAATACGAATTTGACACAATATTATTCGGCTAATTTGAGATGGTAACTCTTTGTATAATGTTTATAGAGAATGAAAGTATATTGAATATAGGCCGATTAAGTTGTTAGTATGTTTCAATAATTAATAGTTTTTGTTAAAAATAGTTACGAAAATGAAATAAATTTTTACTTATGAGTGAAAACAAACATTAATTGTTCGACCGCTATAGGTAACTTTTACACCATTTCACAGCTTCGTCATTTTTTTTTATAAATTACCCTCCAAACGTGTACGTGTATAGACTGAGTCCGCGGAACAGCGACTTACCTAAAAATGCTTAGCAAATGTCAAGCGGGGTATAGGCGCAATCGGTAAGATAGCGCGTCCATTGGTTAAATCATCCTAGGGCGAGGGTCTAAAGAGAGCGGAATACGGAATACGTGATTTAATACATACATACATTGTCACGCCTTTATCCCCGAAGGTCCGTATGCATTTCTGTCCCACGTAACAGGTGGTGAACTGCAATGCCGTGTTAAAATGGACAGGCGCAGGCTGTGGCGACCTGCTGTTGAAAGTTTTTAAGCCGCCCATAAGGCCTTCAACTTGGCTTAACGACTGCCATTTTATTGGCAACCGGGACCAACGGCTTATATAGCTGCGTCGAACTACACGCTACTTAAAAACATTCAATAAAATGCGTGAAACGAAGTCCAGAATTATAAACTCTCTACAACCATTATCATTATGTTAATACAAAATGAATGTCTAAATCCCTTTCAATCCGTAATTTTGAATTTTCTAAATGTTGAGTTCCCAAATTGATTTAATCAACTTGCGAAAATTATGGAGCCTTACCTAAGTGTGATCGTTTTTGTTACATGCGGAACTACACGGGCCTTTAGTTCATTAATAATCTTTAATCTTTATCTTTACGTGATTTGATAACAATAAAAAAACCACAGTTTGATAATAGGTAACATTATGTGCCTAATTGCGGTGCGGTTAGAGCCATATTATGAGTAAGTGGATTGAAAATATTATTACACATTATTTTATACAGAAGTTTTAATTTTAAGTTTTATTAACGTTCAAACTTCCAATCTAAAATATATTAAGTAATTAATTTGTAATTTATTTCTGGTAAGTATCTATAGGAAATTGAAAGTACATAAAAAATAAAAGGTTTATTCTACCAGCTTCTTATAATTATTATTACGTAATAAAAGCAAACTCCCCTGTACTTATAATCCATTATTTTTATTTTAGTTAACGCAACCTGATCGATTTTACCTTACAGAATTTTCAAAGTTTTTCATACATCTGTAAGTTTAATAAAATATATGATTTTGGTTGTGGGACGGGTATCACACAGCAAGGGTTGGTGCTCGCTGCTTTAAAATTGCGTTATATGTCAGTAGAGAGCGAGTTATATTGATTCGTTGCTCTGTGAAGTGTATGAACAGAGGCCGTTGATAATGCCTTACGGCGAAACCGACCAGGGGCCAAGTCTACTAATTCAATCGTGTCAGAAAAGAATAAAAATCGTCACTCAATAGAAAGCTACCGGTACGATTTCGACAGTTTTTCGTAGTCTACTATTACAATCGTACTCCAATAGACTTCTATCAGTCGGCCGATAGAATTCTACTAACATGTACCGCGTCAGTGGCTGCTAATCAGTTGCATTTTTTTAATATTCTACTAACATTTTGACAGCTAAAAACAGCGATTCCGGTTCTATTCAACGGCTTGTCAATATTAGACTCGGCCCCCAGGTTGTCTTAAATAAATTCAACACATCCTGTCTAAATTTCTAAAATAGTGTAATTGTGGAAGTAGAGGAAAGTGATTTAGGTTTTCGTGATGTGCAGCAAGTTCTAGTACCAACTATATAAAGTTTTTTTTATTTATTTATTACTTTTGTACACCGTTACTATTAAATAGGTTTAACCTTTATCTTATACTTATTAAATTTACGATCAGAATTATGTTCTTTATATGTAAATTGTAAAGGTAGTACGGTACTATCCGATTCCAATTTCAAGAAATCTTTGAGAGGCCGTCGTTCGGACAAGACCTGAACTGAATCAAGATTCTCGCAGCGTTGAATTTTCATCAGCTCCTAGCCGGGACTAAACTGACTTATTAAAATTATCATTCAGCTACATTTAATAACTTTTTTTATTCCATTGAGGTGGCAGACAAGCGTACGGTTCACCTGATGGGAAGTGGTCACCGTAGCCTATGGACGTTAGCAACACCAGAGGTGCAGCACTCGCGCTGTCGACCCTTTAAAAACCTTCTAAGACCCCTTTTGAAGAACCCCATACTGTAGACGTTCGGGAAAACCCAGCCAACCAACAATAACCCAACCTATAACTACAATAACTAAATCCCATCTAGTGTTATTAAAAGAAAATAATTATATCATGCATTTTAAACGATCATCTGTAAAGTGTTCTGTAAAAGATTACTGCGTTAAGCAACATTCGCTATAGGTGGTCCTTGGATGGGTGACCACTTTGTGAAATTTACATTTGAGAGCGTTTTTGTACCTCGGAAGGCACGTTAAGCCATTGGTCCCGGTTGCCAGTAAAATGGCAGTCGTTAAGCCTGGTTGAAGGCCTTATGGGCGGCTTGAAAAAAATCAACAGCAGGTCACCACAGCCTGCGCGTGTCCATTTCAACAAGGCAATGGGCTCACCGCCTGTTACGTGGGACAAAAATTACGGTGAAATATGGGCATATAGTATGCCTCTGCCTAACCCTTTGGGGATAAAGGCGTGAAAATATGTATGTATGTATGTATGCATTTTGAATGAAATACATATATTTAAAATGTTATGCTGGACTCGAACTGTCTATCTATTTATTTTCTCGGGAAGATGTTTCCCGACAGACTTTGGTTACCACCACGGCCTTACCTAATGGTTCGGTAGTTATCCCGCTTCTTTAGGAACAAGTAATGGCTCGTCCGGGACAGGACAGGCTTGCCTAGTGAGTAGATTGTAAAGAACAAATATACAAGTGTTATTTTTTTAATTTTTGCACTTCAAAATTTCGCGGCCCGCCTAATGGACAGAGACGACTATTGAAATTGAGTTCCGCTATCATAGCCAGCAATTTGTTTTTATTTAATTAGATAATAGCAACGGATATGGATGAATCTTGGAAAAGAGACTTTCATTTCAGCAAAGGATAGGCAGACTGTGTATTAATATTTCCATAGTTATTTGCCACATCAGTGGTATAAAAAAAAGCGGTTTGTTTTAATTTGTGCCAGTATAAACCTATCCAATGATATATTTTTTATATTTTTTAGAGTGCATGATTCTTTCCATATTAGGTATAAATGAAACGTTTAATGAATCTGCAGGAAGTGAAAAAAGTACTTAGATATTGAAGGATCCGAAGAAAGAAGGTCCTCTCCAACTACCCTGTTAGGGATACCGCGTGAAGATAGTTAGTTACTATACTTTGTCAAGTGTCAGTAACTTCTGTAATTATTGTTATTCTTAGAAGTTTTAGGGCAACTACAAATGAACCTCCACTAGTTAGCCAGTAAAGTTGACTATGGCGATTAGCGTGCATGACTTTTTAGTGAGTAAATTCGCACCATTTCGCACCCAAAAGTATCCAAATGTTGAATGTGATAAGATTGCTTAGATTGATTTACAATTACTGTTAGTAACAGGCTATGATATGTTAAATGTTAGACGCATTGTCTTCAAATGGATATAACTTTTTTATTTATGAACCGAAAAAAACACTAAATATACGCACCCTGGATTCAAATAAATGAACGGACCGTGTTTCGTACAAATATAATGTACATCGCGAAATGGTCCTTACAGAATGTATATGAATATCACAACAAACCGGCAATGTAACATATCCCTTTGGTTTTTGTTTTCCTATCGTTAGCTACGTAGTGGTGGACTGCTGTCACCGCGTACCTAAAAAGGGTGGAGCCAAAGTGTGTGCTTTTTAAGTCTAATGATAATTATGTACTTATTTTTTTTAAGATTTTGTCTAGTGTTTAATATAATTGAATAACGTGTGTGTAATGGGTAATATGGATTCGAAAGACGACCATTTACGTATATTTCAGTTTAAAACTATCGAAACGATACAATTAAATGTCATCAATGGCCTTAACAAGAGGCGCAAATTTTGTTTTTTTTTTTCAATATTGTGAGACACTTTTACCCAAGTATACTATTCCGCGTACCATAAATAACCATCCCACGCAGCTATCCCACCACTTCGTGCAAAATCTCGAAATGAATTTTCGAACTAGATGGTGACCGGTACATGTTCCCGGCGGTCACGCTCGGGGGATACAGGGTCCTTCTGTACTGTGTGTCATATACTGCATGTGTAGTGTAGGCGATGATTATGACATTACTCGTTGGCAAACTATGACCGTCTTCACGACTATTTTGCATCCCAAGGAGCGTTGTTTTGCAGAAAAGACCCCGTTGGATAGCACCTCTGTTATTACTGGCAAGATTTGAGTACGCAGAGGTTGTTCAATAAAACAGTCGGTGGATTAGGGCTCGGGCGGTGCGTGATATAACATGAATAACCTCAAGGCGGTATTGAACAGAGCCAATAAGGCCACTGTAGGCCTTCAAGACACAGCCGTAAAACTCGCTACCTGCTTACGTAGCATCTAACGGGCAGCACAGTCGTGGATACTGGCAACCGACCAATGTTGTGCAGGTCAACTTATGTCAATTCTTGTCGCCAAGAAAAAGCTAACATGCTTTTAAAACTCTTTCCCTGAACGACAAACGTGGCTGGTAGCCCACTACCATCGCTATTGGTGCCAATACAATGGCTGAAATAGTGATCAGGCAATGCGAAGTACGGAAAATGCTACGATTACTCGACACACGGCGCGGTGCGTGGTTTTTGGTTGAAGGTCCAGGTTGGTTCCAGGTTTTGAATCTTAATTTTTAACTGACATTTTATAAAAACCCAACGCATATCGCACGTTTATTTTGTTTACCCGCGATAAATTCTGTAATACACCAACAATACCTTGTCGATGCTTAGATGAGAGACGCTCGGACCTAGGGCCCAGAGCGGTCAGAGTCATACACGGATACCGCACTATATCCACAGAGGTTGCATGTGCGTTGGCTGGGACACCTCCGTGGGATCTGGAGGCGGAAGTACTCGCCGAAGCGTATAGGCATACCGTCGAATTTCGGGCGAGTAGTGTCACTCCGCCGCCTTCCGCAGAAGTTCGTGGTTGGCGAGAAATATTACAGAATTGGTCGCTCCGGCTGGAGGCTCCACGTGCTGGTTTTGCCGTCATTGAGGCGCTCCAGCCGATTGTCATTGAGTGGGCAGAAAGGCAGCAAGGGATTCTCACTTTCCGACTGATATAGATGCTTTCCAGTCATGGTTGCTTCGGAAAGTATCTGTTCTCGTTTGCCAGGAGAGAGATGACGCCGGCCTGTCATCATTGTGACTGCATCGAAGACTCAGCGCAACATACACTCGTGGAATGTCCGGCCTGGGACGAGCAGCGCCGGGCTCTTGCTGCAGTAATCGGAGGGAATCTCTCACTGGCGGCTGTTACGAGTATAAGATCACCAGCGAGAGTAATATTACCGCGGTCGCGGCCTTCAGCGAGGACGTAATTTCGCAGGAGGCGGCGAAGCGGGTAAGGGAGGGAGATCCCCTCGCTGACCCGATCCGCTGCCACCGCGCGGGGCGTCGGAGGCGTGCATATCTTCGTCTCATTCCGCCCTGATAGTGGCTGTGGGTGTGACGGATGGGGACCCTTCCCCCACGCTTTTATAGCCACCCGCGAAGGGGCGATGACTAGTGTGCTTGACGTCTCCCAAAGAGAGAGCTGATGCAAACTAGGATGCCCGTGAATCACAGCGGGCACGCGCTGGGGGGTTGCTGATGTAATGGCTTGCCGTACCCGGCCCACTACCAAGACGCAGAGCATGGCACACCGCAGGAAGATTTTAGTGGGTGTGATCCCTACACTCGCCCAAACGTCCCCTCGTCCGGGTAGTGCCGGAGGACATATGTTACCAGCGAGAAAAAAAAAAGAAAATGACCTTGTTGAACATTCAAACATCAAACCGTTTTTATTCTAATCACAAATTCATTAAACACTAAGAAATTTCTTCTAAAGGTTTGTGTTGACCCGGGACTAACGCTCAGATGACGTTGAATATTCAAACATTGAAGCCGCATCTATTTCAAACAGAAATTCATCAAATACTCAAAAAGTTGTTATGGTTTCATTTGCAACCAGGACTACCGCTCGGATGACGTTAAACATTCCAACCATCGAACCAGCATCTTTTCCAATCACATACATACATACCGTAAAACGTGGCAACTTGACCATATTTTTTCACAAAATTTTCTTCTATTTTTTAACTAAATGTTGCATGAATAAGAAATCAATTTTTATATACGTAATACACTATTGGGTACCCTTTTCTGTATAAGTCGCTATCTAAAACTTATTAATTAAAGCTATAGAGAAGAATAAACAACACAGGTAAAATTGACACGAAATTGGTAAATTTACCTACATTTTTTTCTTGTATATTTTTTTATAAACTATTGCATATTTAATACTAATTTAGGTAAAGATGATTGTATCAAAGATTATCTTTACTATCAAAAAAATAATAAGGAAATAATTCAATGAAGGAGACCCAAAAATGACCGTAGGTATAGTTGCCACTGAAATTTTTGTAATTTACATACAAAAAGTTTTATCGCGTAGGGTTGTGAAAATACAAAAATTCAATTGTTAAATTTTTATTTACTTTTTTTTCCGCTTGTGCTCTTTTAATGTTATATTCCGCTCTTGAAATATTGGTCTCGATGTCGCTCAACAAAGTTCTTTTTCCACCATTCTCCAGGCGAATCGCCAAATGTATCCTCTTATTTTTTGCAAAAATTCATTAACGGCTATTCTGAAGTCTAGTTGTGATAGAGGAGAACCGTAATCAAAGATCACAATAAGGCTTTTATTGAAGTACAATTCTTCGTCTGATGTTGATTTTCTCTGAATGGAGATATTTTATCTTTATTTTTATAGTCCTACGTGGCATTTTAAATTTTTAGTCGGCCTCATAGGAAGATATTTTGTTTATTTTAAGAATTTCAATAGCCAGGGCCGTCATTTCATCATTTTATTTTTTATATGAATGAATGTTTTTTTTTTGTTCTAAAACAATGCACATGCATGAAGTAAAACGGACGGATATGGTTCATTTAATATTATGTACTACAAGCAATCTCGTTAAGATTATTTTACAATACCTTCGAAATTATATCAAAAACTATTATATATGACTAAAGAAAATCTTAATAATATCTATTATAAATGCGAAAGTTTGTATGGATGTTTATTACTCTTTCACGGAAAAACTACTAATATGTTGAAACATTACAATAATATAGCTTATATATCAGAATAACACATAGGCTACTTATTATCCCGGGAACAAGTTCCTGTGGGAAACGGGAACGGGAAAACTTTTCTACGCGGGCGAAGCCGCGGGCGGCAACTAGTTATAAATATAAATGTTTGATTTTTGAGACAACCCTAGCTACAGGTAAAGTTGCCAAGACCCACCCAGTGGTAACTTTACCTAACCTTATTAACAATACCCCAAGAGATATTTCAATAAAGCGAAGAAATAACAATTAGCTGATCTTGTAAGAGAAATGCCAACCGTTTTTTACACATAATATCAAAATTTCACTAACCTACAACATATAGTTTAGCCTCTGAGACCACAATTTTACACCTATTACCAAAATACGTTATCACTATAGCCGACTTGATGCAGCCCTATTGAAGAAACTATCTGTGTTATAAGTTACAAAAATACAAAAATGTTGCCGGAAGATATCGAAAAACTATCACCATTACGACGAAGTATCTATCTACAGATAATGAAAAGTTATTTGTGTTTATGTCAAATACCTATGATGTGGTAAAGTTACCACAGGTTTGGTCAAGTTGCCACGTTTTACGGTACATATTGTCACGCCTTTATCCAAAAAAGGGGTAAGCAGAGGCATATTAAATGCCCACATTTCACCGTATGTATTTTTGTCCCACGTAACAGGTGGTGAGCCCATTGCCGTGTTGAAATAGACAGGCGCAGGCTGTGGTGACCTGCTGTTGAAATTTTTTAAGCTGCCCATTGGCTTAACGACAGCCATTTTATTGGCAACCGGGACCAACGGCTTAACGTGCCTTCCGAAACACAGAACTGGGGTGGGTCTACAGGGCCGAATAAATTTAATAAAATAAAATAAAAATCTAATGTGTCTATTTTAGATGTTAAGTTTGGAAGAAATTTTGAACCCGTTGACTTTTTAGTAAGGTGGTAACAAAAAGGCTAAAAGTGTGTTATGTGCTAGACACTAATTAGGGGCCGTTTAAATATTACGTAAGCACTATTTGGGGTTGGGGGGGGGGGTCCTTGTTTTGCTTATTTTCGATGACATGGGGGGTAGGGGAGTCTAGATGATGATTACGTCATCGGTAGTTATTTACTTTTTTACACGAATGGCAACCCTCACATTGACTATGATTGAGAACGAAACGCATTTTCAGGGATTCCCGCAAATAATGCATACTTTTAGGCACTCGCTTTAGAACCGATTAGGGTAAATACCGCGCGCTTTTCACTTGTCTAAATTTCCTCCTTCAGTGTATTGTTTCGTTTGTATACTATAGCGAGTAGACGTATTGTAAGCATAGCAAAGCAAGTTAACATTTGTGTTAACGTTGATTCCATTAGCTAAAGTTTAACGTTTAAATAAGATGTCGTTTGAAATAGACAAATCCAAGTTATACCAAAACTTGGTTTTAGATGAAGGAGGGCAATTTCTTGATCTTCCAGTAAAATTAGCTCTACGCTTAAGTGCTTTACTCAAAGATTTCCTGTAAATGCCCTAGGATTATTTACAATAAAATTAAGGCTATCAAGTCGAACATGCAAAACGTGTGGTCTTTATCTTGCTTCGGCCAAGTAACTAAATCGTAACATCGAGAAGATCCATAAAAAAGTTAACACGCACACTGATAGGAAAGTTAGACCTGTAACAGTCGCTGCCCGTCGTGCTAATGAACTGATGTGCATTATTCAAAATTTAGAGCACCATGATGTGGAATGGCTCGAAGAGAACGACGTAGACATTCCAAAATCAGATGAAAGTGAGCAGACTCACAACACTGAGCAGCAATCCAATGTCATCGAATACTTAGAATCATGGATTCAGGTTTCATGGACTGAAGACTGTTCATTTGAATTTAATATGTGGACTAAAAATTTAAAATAAGTTTGTTATGTTTGTAAGATTATAATATTTTTGTCCCTTACTCTATGTTGAATACTGTATCATTAAAATCTAATCTCTATCCTAAATCAATATTCTAACAAACTATCTTCACGCTGTATGCCTGACGGGGTTGTCAGAGAGGACAGATCGCCAGGCTTCGCGATCCATGCATACTTCTTTCGCTTCTTCAAGGTTCATCAATCGCTTCATACACGCACGTCTGGGTATCCGAGTACTTTTGACCTTTCCGTTTTTGAGCAATCTGCTGACGTGGTCTTCGTATGTAAGTCTCGGCCTACCCTGACTTTTTCTACCCTCTACTTTCGCACAATTTAAATTAAATTAAATTATAATTATAGCATTATAAATTATAAGATAAAAAAATACATTTATAATTGAAAAATGTTTACGTAAGCATGGGGAGAGGGGGTAAGAGCTTTGCTTACTTTTGTTAACAAGTGGGATGGGGGGGTAAATAATTGTAATAAATCTGCTTATGTAATATTTGAACGGCCCCTTAGCACTATTTCACTTTTCCAATCACAAATTCATCAAACTCCCGGAAATGTGCAAGGGTTTTGGTTGCAACTGGGACTAACGCTCGGATGACTTTGAATATTCAAACATCGAACCGGCATCTATTCCAATCACAAATTCATCAATTACTTAGAAGAAACGTAAGAGTTTGACTTGCAACCGGGACCAACGCTCAGATGACGTTGAACATTCAATATTTGAACCCGCACCTATTTCAAACACAAATTCATTAAATACCCCAGAATTCGTTAAAGTTTCGGTTGCCACCGGGACTAACGTTCGGATGAACATTCGGATGATCGAAACATTATAACCCGATGGTTATAATGTTTAATGTCATCCGAGCGTTAGTCCACAACCAGCATGATTTCCAATCAAAAATTCATCAAATTCTCCTAAATTCGTCAAGGTTTCTGTTGCAACCGGGACTAACGCTAGGATGACGTTGAACATTCAAACATCGAACCTCTACTTTAATAAAAAATTATCATATACTTAGTTGCGTTGTTTTCGGTCGCAACCGGGACCAACGCTCGGATAGTGATAAACATTTAAACATCAAACCCGCATCTACCGCCACCACAAATTGATTAAAAAATACTCAAAAAGGGGCGTGGATAACGGGCGCCTAATGATGATGATTTTTTTTTAATATAAGATAATATGACATAATACATAAGGTACATATACGTAAATTATATGCTAGTTCAAACATTAAACTATCAGATTTCTGACACTCGCGACCCACCCAAATTCAGTTCCATGTTCAAAACATCGCGGAACAATAGCACTCGAGATAAACTTCAGACCGACGTGCTCTTACCTTGAATTTCTGAACGGCACTGAATTTTTAGCGGTCGCGTATTCTAATCTAAATCCTATAAACTGGAGGTTACTATTATATACTAAAAGGGTATGAACAAATTTCCGTAAAAAAATGATATGTGTTTAGGCTTAGATTGTTGCTTTCTATTTGAATCAATAATAAAACTACTGTGGTAAATAATTTATCTATACTTTTGACTCCAAATTTATTCAAAAATGTGTTCAATTATTACAATGATTTAACTAACAGAGACAAAACATGAAAGGTCGATTATGATGATTTTATCAATATTGTCGATTGGTTTTCTCAAGAAAATTGTACTATTTCAGGTAAATCGCGCGTGGTGTTGTTATAGATCCATTCTTTAAAAAACTGATAATAATACATTTTGACAATTCAATGACACAAGTACCATAGCATTTTTAAAATTAAAATTTTATGCATTTTCAAGGACTCGCCCCTTAAGTGAAACCTTGTGCCATTTTGATTTGAGTTAAGCTGTTTCGGAAATTAGCGTACTCAAACAGACAGACAAACAGAAAATAATTCTATAAATGATTAATTTGGATTCTATTGCATTAATAATAACCCCCCAAAATACTGGTTGCTGTTACAGATTTATATGATTCAGATGGTAATATAAATATTATTATTATTATAGTCAAAAACGGAAAGGTCAAAAGTACTCGGATATCCAGACGTGCGTGTATGAAGCGATTGATGAATCTTGAAAAAGCAAAAGAAGTATACATGGATCGCGAAGCCTGGCGATATGTCTTCTCTGTCTACCCTGTCAGGGATACAGCGTGAAGATAGTTAGTTAGTTAGATGGTAGTATAGATTTTTTTGTTGATAATAAACTAACTCTTTCATGAAATACAAATGTGCCAATTGTAATGGTGTGCAGTGTATCTGGTGTAATATGCACGTTATATTAAAACTTTCTTTAACAGACGAATCAGGATAACTCGATCATACTCAAAGTGCTCAGTCCACAGCTGGACGCAGTGGTCTCACAATTTTCGTAAACATTGTTTTCGGAGGTAATCGTATTTTTATTTTCAACGCAGTGATTGTTTACGTAACACCGAGATAGCAGGGCTACGAATGCTTCTAAATTTGGCTTTGGGGTTGGTGAAATTTGTCAAAGAGTTAATAATTAATTAATAAGTAATTAATTGTTTGAGCGTAGAAGATGTTGTTCTGATTGCGAAGTTACGAAGTTTTCGTAAAATAAAACGAACCTTAAATTGTTCAAAGTTAACGTTTCCAACTTTGATCAGAAGTACAAATATTGCATGAAAATTTTTAAATCGTTAAGGGCATTACATCTGATATTTGATACACACGTTTTATTTTGATGACTATATAATTAATGCATTGTTCATCACTGGAATTCGATGATGACCGCCGCTACGAAATGGTAGATTACATATTATTTTATCACAACTATCTTGATATGAGTATCAAATAAAAAGGCTTGACTAGTAGAATAGAGTACAGGATGCAATAAAATAGACGTATATGTGAATGAAAATTTGTGGTAATATTAAATATGTAACACCATTCTGAATTTAAGTTCGCATAGGAGTCCTTTAGAATATTTAAATATTGTGTGTAATTTTTTTTTTACACCCTGTTTATGGAAGGGCTGTCTTAAACCTACTTCTGTCCGCTTTGAGGATTGGTAAAGGAAAGGCCCTTCGCACAGATTGGTCGCCTGATAGAGAAGCCAATCAGTTATAGGGCAACTCAGGTTTGCCCAAAGCGAAGAAAGGTCCTGTGAGGCCTGTCAGATAAAATACGGTACTCGTATTACGATTTGTCACAGTTGACACCATCTTTAGCTTCTTTTAAAAATATATTTAAATAAATTATCATTTTAACATTACAATATTAATATTTGTGAATATAAATAAATAAATAAATATCCATCACGCCTTATCCCCGAAGGGGTGGCAGAGGCATATTATATGCCCACTTTTCACCGTGTGGATTCCTGTCCCACGTAATAGGTGGTGAGCCCATTGCCGTGTTGAAATAGACAGACGCAGGTTGTGGCTACCTGCTGTTGAAATTTTTTAAGCCGCCTATAAGGCCTTCAACCAGGCTTAACGACTGCCATTTTACTGGCAACCGGGACCAACGGCTTAACGTGCCTTCCGAAGCACGGAAACGCTCGCAAATGTAAATGCCACAAAGTGGTCACCCATCCGACGACCAGCCATAGTGAAAGTTGCGTACCTCAGTGATCGTTTACCGAACACTGAGACCGCGGGGCCACGAGCGCTTTTTTTGTGAATATAATGTTATTTTATTCTGAACATATATAATATATATACAGTAAATACATCGAATGGGTGCCGTTTGTTGGGACTGGTCAGCTCATAGCTGTTGTAGCAATTGTTACAAATAATACTCTAATAAATTTAATAAATTTAAGGCAAACTAAGTTTAGTCAACTATTTTTACATAACTTCAAGAGAACAATGTAAATGTAAGTTTAATATTGTAAGCCATACTTTTTTTAAATAAAATTTGTTTAAATATCATATAAATAAAACTTATATAATTACATAATTACTGGCCGTTAGAAAAGAGTGGCCATGAGTTTTATTGCCTGGTTCATTCTCAGGCTCTACATATTACTTTGCGAATCCAGTAGTACATGTAAATGTAAAAGCAATAATCTCGACGTTCATAAGTGTTATTTTGTGACCTACATGAATAAAAAGATTATTTATTTCATTTCATTGATATACTTCAATTAATTGGAATTAATCATCGCTTACAAAAGGTTTACGATTCCTTTGCTGGAATTGGCGAACGCCTATTTAAAAAAAATCTTCTAGACATTATAAACATTCCTTACAATAAATTCAAAGTAGAAATTAAGACATATCTTTTGAAAAGGGCCTATAATACCACTAAATAATTATTTGAATGACTATTTAGGCTGTACGATTTTTAAGATTTTATATAAACTAAACTATCTTCGCGCTGTATCTCTGGTGGGGTAGTCAGAGAGGACAGATAGCTAGGTTTCGCTTCCATGCATACTTCTTTCGCTTCTGCAAGATTCATCAATAGCTTCATACACGCACGTCTGGGTATCCGAATACATTTGACTTTTCTGTTTTCAAGAAATCTGCTCACGTGGTCTTCTTATATACTTCTGACTTCTTCAACCCTCTACTTTCGCACAATATATATTCGTCGTCAATCGTTCCTCACTGGCCGTGTCCAATGAATGAGTAAGATTTTATATCTATTGTATAAACTGGGTTCTTATTAAAAATCATTAGTTACGGTTACGTACTTTGAGATTTGGTGACATCTAAAATTGATATCTACTTTTTCACAATTATCTACTTCTTTTTATTTTAGAAATATGTTGCAACATCTTACTTGAATCAAAACAAAACTAATGTAATTTAGGCGATTAGAGTGGCCGTTCTTTTTCCCTTCTTTTCTCACAAGTAATAATCTTAACGTTCATAAGTGTTACTTCGTGACCAACATGAATAAAACATGTATTAGAAATTTCTACCGAGTCAACCGCTTTTCAATGTAAGTTTTAATAGCCTTGGTAACTTAAAATTATTTTTTTCTTTATTTATTATGGTTTATTAAAATAAACGAGCTTGATTCGTTATAAAATTATACAAATCAATTTTTATTGTATTGTTACTAACGATGTGAGTGAAAAATTTAAAAAAAACCCCGACTCAAAAACATAAGTTCACTTTAAGAAGTAAAAAATATCATGAACATATTATTTTGTAATCTGCACGTGATGCACTTTCATATGAGACCCCACTCGAACATATTTTGCAGACATTCGGTTATTCTTGCCCACTTTCACTCCCCCCAACAACTTTTAACGGTTCAACCGATTTTCATCAAACATGTCTAACACTACTCGCACATTAGTCACCTTTAATACAAAAATAAATACTAAATTGAAATCACCAAATCAAATCAGTTCGGGAGCTATGATGCCACAGACAGACACACAGACACGTCAACTTTTACCACCTCTCTTTTTGCGTCGGGGGTTAAAAATTACGTACTCGTAGAATGAAGTCCAATGTTGAAAAATTATACTTCTGTAGTTAGTTGAACGCAGTATGTTGGTAGTATGGCATTTAGACAGGCAGTGAAAGTTAGGTGTAGCAGAAGAAGCATTTAAGTAAAATAATTGCAATGGAAATGAGAAGTCTGTGAAGCATAGCTGGAGCGAAGTTGTTGGACAAAGAAAGTAACAGCGTAATAAGGGAACATTGCGTTATGACAGAAGATTTAGTGACTAAGATAGAAAAAGGGATGCTTAGATTGTTCGGATCACGTTCGGACACATGGAAAAGATGGATGAAAATGGACTGATGAAGCAGATTTATGTGGTGACAGCGAATGGGCTAACTGTAAGGGGTCGACCACGGCGTACGTATGTAAATCTAATCGAAGACCTTTAGGAAAAAGGCCAGGTCAAGAGTACCGAGAAAATTTCAGGATCGTAGCAAGTGGAAAGGAATTGTCTCTGCCTACCCTAATGGGAAACAGTCGTGATGAAATATACGTATTAAAAGAGCTGTATCGTGACTTACATATTTGGTAAGTTAAAAATTGAAGCGCTCGTGGCCCCGCGGTCTCAGTGTTCTGTAAACAATCACTGAGTTACGCAACTTTCACTATGGCTGGTCGTCGGATGGGTGACCACTTTGTGGCATTTACATTTGCGAGCGTTTCCGTGCTTCGGAAGGCACGTTAAGCCGTTGGTCCCGGTTGCCAGTAAAATGGCATCGTTAAGCCTGGTTGAAGGCCTTATGGGCGGCTTGAAAAATTTCAACAGCAGGTAGCCACAACCTGCGTCTGTCTATTTCAACACGGCAATGGGCTCACCACCTATTAAGTAGGACAGGAATCCACACTGTGAAAAGTGGGCATATAATATGCCTCTGCCACCCCTTCAGGGATAAGGCGTGATGGATATTTATTTAAAAATTGAAAGTACCAATTTGAATATTCGAATTGTATAAGATCACAAGTTGTACATTTCACAGAATGGATGAAAGCTTTTACCATTCTTTTTTATATAAAGTGTAACTTATGTACTGTTTACAGCTAAGTAGTAACTTCACATGATTTACTAAAATGGTAAATTTATTGCATGGAAAAGAGTGATTTTTCTTGTCTAGTTCTTAGGGTTTAGACAATGAAGCGAGATAGCACTCGAATCATTCCCAAGAAAACGGGATAGCACCCGAACTTTAGGCGATGTTCCGGTGGTGGCCCTACTCTGTCGAGAACCCTGAGACATCCTTCCGAGGAGTTACCCCGGGCGCCCGGCGCTATACAGATAGGCAGGTACCGTGTAGTTTTATTCGGATCGAGTACGGCATAACTAACCTGACCATACGCCGCATATAACAACCTTCGGGATTTTCACACGTTAAAGAAATGTCAGTAGTGAGAGTTTATATAAAAGTCTACCGCCTGCTTCCTCACAAAAGATCTTTGTCCGCCTTTAGCTTTCCTGTACGGCCAGGAATAACTTCAACAAATTTTGTGCTACGAGTAATTTTTCGTCGGTATTCATAGTAGTATTTTTTTATGAGTAGGAAACATAAATTTTAACTTTCGCCCTTAAAGTACTTGTTCTGTTATCTTACCAATTTCACCTTTTGTCCTGAGTAAACAAGACGGTTACGTCACTCCCAAGTTATACTATAATAATTTCTTGCGATATCGTTTTGAAGTGTTCGTAGGCTGTAATTGATCAGTAAACGATTACTTCAAAGAATTCTGTAATTAAGATCGATTCTAAGTATTAATATTCGATTGATTCTAATAAAATGGGTGAGCGTTTGTTGCATTTCCATTTACGAGGACATCCATGCTTCGGAACGCATGTTAAGTCGTTGGTACTGGTTGCCAGTAATATGGTAGTCGTTAAGCCTAGTTGAGGGTCAGTTACTTGTATATAGGCGACTATAAGAAATTCAACAGCTGGACACAATCTGTCACGATCGGCAGACTAGGCAGCGCGTGTAACTCTTTTAGCGTTGCAAACATCGATAGGTTTACTGTAAGCGGGTCGTATGATTATTGGTCATCTCAGTAGTATACAAAAAAACATTATCATCAGTTCCCAAACTGAGCATCACTTAGACTAAACAATTATTCCAATTTATCATTGTTACCTGGCTACAGAACAATCAGTCGTAGACCAAAGTTATATTAATTAATTTTCAGAGTTTTAAACGGGTTCCGAGACATGATTCTCTGGGGATTTCGCTGAGTTTGAGCTCGGAATATCTTTGACGACAAATTCTCAGCAAGTCCTTTCATTTGATGTCCATTTTATAGGAAAGCATATAAAACTTAAACCGGCGTCTTTTCAAGTCCGCCATATTGGATTTAGAGTTATGTCACTTTATTTTTTGTTGCTCTCATCAAGCCCTTTCCCCATAAAAGCAACATTGGCACTATCACTGCGTTATGAATCGTGAGGCGTGCTTTGTTTGCGATGCTTTGTCACTTTACTGATTGCGACAAAGCACCGTTAACTTTATTTCCGGCAGCTACTCGCCGTTCTACATCCGAATCACATCTTCCATCTGCGCTAAACATACTCCCTATAAATACATAATTTCATTCGTTTGCTCTAGACGTTCCTAGTAAAGGGAAATCTTGCACTTGGTTCTTACGTCTTCTCTTTCAAACACCAGAACCTTAGTTTCACTTGCATTTAAACAAACACCTTACTTTCACATTGCTCTTTCATATTTGTGACTTATGTCTGAAGGTCTGTAGCTGATAAGAACTAACAGAAGGAATAAAAGATTTAGTTGTTTCTGCACAAGTTATGGAGTCCTGGAGAGTGAGTTCTGGAGAGAATCCTGGCAAGAAAGTTCCAAAAAGAGAGAGAGAGAGAGACTACACGAACGCCGGACCCGCATAGTATTGAAAACCCGGCGCATCAAACCTCTATAGCACTGAAAAAGCTGGAACTCTGAAGCATATGATCTGTGCTTGCCGAATCCCTGGAGCGCTACGTCTCTATGCTTTACGTTTAATGCGTCGAGCGCTGTAAGTGCAGGAATAGCTCTTAAATAAATAGCAGATCTAAAGTAAATTGCAGTGTTCTTAGGCTTCACGACCTGATTATTTATCCTTTGAATAATTATTATTAAAACTAGTAATTCGTACCTAACAAAAATACTTTCTTGGTTGTAGGTCTAATCCGCTAGACGGTTAATGATAACTTTTTTTTTCTAATGATGACATGACATGACAGAGGTATACCATACGCCCACATTTCACCGTATGCACTTTTGTCCCACGTAACAAGAAATCCCTATGGGCTCACCCCCATTGCCGTGTTGAAATGGACAGGCGCAGGTTGTGGCGACTGGCTGTTGAATTTTTTCAAGCCGCCCATAAGGCCTTTAACTTAGCTTAACAAATGCCATGTTACTGGCAACCGGGACCAACGGCATAACGTGCCTTCCAAAGTACGGAAACGCTCGCAAATGTGAATGCCACAAAGTCGTCACCCATCCGAGGACCAGCCATAGTGATTTTGCTTAACGCAGTGATCGTTTACAGAACACTGAGTCCACAGGGCCACGAGCGTGTCGTTTAATTGTAAAATGGTGGATTCTTAAACACAAAAGCTTTGTCAACATGCACAAGTGTGAGGAAAAGTAGCGCAGTGGAATGATTCTTATTTGGTTACTAGATTTTGCCCGCGGCTTCGCTCGCGTGGTGATTTTATTATTTGATCCAGTTTCTAATGAGGTAGCTGAAAAAATTTATATTGGCGCACTCTTTGACAACTAGCCGGTTTATGTAAAGTGTAACATTTCGTTTGAGATAGCCGTGCAGTCATACCTATTAATAAACGTCTACTTCTTGACGCCATGATGCTTCATGGTTTATCATGAAGCATCATGACATCAAGAAGTAGACGTTTAGATTCTAAGCTAAGAAGATTAAAATTATTAAACACAGACTACCTTATACAGCCCCCCAAAGAGGCAAGATAACACCCGAACCCCCCCTGAACGAGCCTGCGGTAGCGGACAAAGTCTGTCAGGAGCCCTGGGGCTATCCTTCCGAGGGCTCACCCTGGACTCCTGGCTATAGACAGATGAAGGGAAACGTGTGGTTTTAGTCGGTAGGAGTCCGGCATAGCATCCATGACGATTTCCAAACGAAAAAAAAAATACTACCTTATACAGAGATAAGGTTGTCTGGATCCGCATACATTTGTAACAAGTAGTTCTTAAGATTTTTTTTCTTTTTCTGCACCAACTCTAATTTATGAGTATATTTAGTGTTGAGATGGTTTGATAGAAGTATAGCATATTCCAGTTGAGACCGTATCAGTGTTTTGTACAGTAACGAAAGTGTGGAAGCTTGCACAAAGTCACAGAAATACGCGGGGTTGCAGGAGTAACTATTACTTCGTGTGTTTATTTTATAATGTTATAATATCCCTGTATATTCTACTAATGCACTATTATTGTGGTATATTGTATGTATTGGATAGATGTAGGTATGTTTATTTGACTGTACTTTGGATTCTATTAAAATTTTAGTTTAATGTATATATATATATTTTTTTCCTTTTTTTATATAGGTCTATTATTATATATTATTAATTTATTGTTTATTATTTCTTACAACGACTACCCACTAGGTGCAGCAGGTTTAAAATTTTTTGAATCGTTCGACTAGGGAGAACTTTCAAGGAATAATCTCCAACTAATTGTATCGGAGGTATGTTAAATAAACTACTCAAAGAAATTGACATATAAGACAGGCAGTAAGTACCTTACCTTCCCAGTTTGTTAATAAGGTGAAATATTCCTTTCTACAACGTGACATTAAGCCGACACGTGCTTCCCTTCACTCGAGGAAACCTCAAGACTCCTTGGTAACTTTAAAATTGGAAGTTACAAGCCTATTTCAGGGAGTTTTGTAGATAACTTATATATCTATTTATTTTTCATCACTCTATATTCCTGACGGGGTAGTCAGAGAGGACAGATTGCCCGGCTTCGCGCTCCACGTATCCTTTTCGCGCTTTCCGCTCCTGCTTACGCTTTCCTCATGCACGTCTCGAATCATGTCACGTGAGTCACGTATCCAAGTACGTTTGACCCTTCCATTTTTGAGCAATCTGCTCACGTGGTCTTCATATGTAAGTCTCGGTCTACCCTGACTACCTACCCTCTACTTTCACACAATTGATATTTTTCGTTAATCTTTGCTCATTCATTCGTTGGAAGTGTCCGAGGTTATTTAATGTATCTATGTATTATACTCGAATTATACGTACAGATAAATAAAAGTATAGTGTCTGTTTGTTATTCTAAATTAAAAGCTTTTCACTAAAGTATAAGAAAGCATTACATGGAATCAATTTTTATTATTTTTTCTGTATGTCTATCTGTTTGTTCTATGTATAACTAACTAAGGTGTTATAAGTAGTTCTTTTTTTTTGATTTCGCGGGGAATGCATGTACGCTCCGTCATCCATGCTACGGACGTGTGTGGGACTCCCCGCCCATGAGAGAGGGGCTGTCCTACCCACTAAACCACCGCGGTATTCCGCCTCCCCTTAAACCGAATCCCAGGGTAAACCTGAGTTTAGATCACTTTTTTTTAGACACTCCAGGATGTAGGGGTTCGTCTTAGGGGTGGTGTTATAAGAGTAACTTAGGCTACTTTGACTCCCAGGAAAGGGAAAACGCGTTACAAAATAAAAGTAGCGAGTTTTGTAGATGAAATGGCTAAGATTTTATTGGTAGCGCAGCTGTGCATTTACTGCACAAATGTCCCGAACGACCTATAAAAATGTTATTAAATTCTTGAGTTGCACAATTGTGTAAACAGAAAGCAAACTGCGAATCTAAAACATATGAGGTAATCTATTTGGATTGTTCTTTACTCAATAAAAAAATGATAATATGTCAGTAGAAAGCTATAGTGGCTTTGATTCCTTGCTAAAAAAATAGTAGAATATAAATACAAGTGAGTTAGGTTTTCGTGATGTGCAGCAAATTCCATCAAGTACCAACTATTGAGAGTATAAATATATATCTTTTTCTATAAAAATACCAGTCAAGCGCGAGTCGAACTCGTGAGCTGAGGGTTCCGGACCTACCCATTATACCGCCATAATAAAATTCAATCAGATTTTTTTGTCTGACTACCCCGTCAGGGATACAGCGTGAAGATAGTTTTTTATTATTTACTTATATAGTTACTTGACTTGAGCATTCCTTGAAAATTAAACAATCTCTTAACACCTTGCAAATTAAATAAATTCCTTAGGAAATTATAGCAAAATTAAAATAATGCGTGACGAAAGTAATGTTGCCGTGATTCAACCGGGCCACAAATGAATGTGAAAAATTGAATTCAGGAAAAAAAATGTGTATTCAGTTGTACTTTAGAAATTTGATACATCTTAGCCTTCGCTGTACCTAAAATTCAAGGGTCCGTTTGAATGTAGGGCTTATTCCAAACTGGCATGTACCTAATGAAAAGAAAAATTTGTAATGGTTGTTTGAGTTTAGTGTCAATATATGTAAGTACCTATCCTTTATTATAGTTATTACACTATCCACCCTAAAGGCTTCATCTAGAAAGTCGTATATTTCTTTTATTTTTATTCCACGCAAATGGCAGACAAGCATACGGCCACCTGATGGAGAACAACCATTGACATTTGCAACGCCAGAGTTGCGGCACTCGCGCTGCCTACGTTGTAAAAACCTTTTAAGACCCCTGTTCTCCTGACCCCACACTCGTTCAAGAAATCCCTAGCAGGGAACTTTTTTTACAATCTAAGCGTACGCGATATCTGTCTTTTTATTGAAAACAAAGTAACCGAACCAACTAAGTAAAACTGAATACATATTTTGACAAACAGTCTAAACGTACTTGAAGTCAATTATTTTGTTTAAAACAAAGCTAAGAGTTTGGCTTCAGGCTCTTCCGTCGCCCAACATAGCCTGAAGCCAAACACCTGATTCCCATTCTCCCACAGCCAATAGGCGAGCACGTTCTGCAACATTCGAACACGTGTTCAATAAATGTTTTCTTACCTCGGTGCGGATTTATTTGTTATATGTGTATGGGGACACCCTACAATTGTCAACGATTTTTTTTAAATTTTCCGTTTTTTTATTTGTATTTTGATTTGATTTATTGATTGTAGGCCAACGGGAACACCATTTGGGTTTTTGACCCAAAACCTATAGAGTAGGTACTTCCGGTTGACCTAGGATTATCAATTTTGGTTAAAAGCAGGATCTTACAGCACAAGTAAAGGGAAAATTCTAAGAGTAGAAAGTTAAGGTAAATCTTGGTACTTACAAGTTTTCGCGAAGATCTAAATTTGCCCTTATCTTTTTATGGTGTTGATTCAGGACATTGATTTTTATACTCAGTATCTGGTATGAATTTCAAATTTCTAGATCCACCGGTTCCTGAGAAAATCGATGGTAATACACGAACATAAACATACCTAGACCTAAATAACATAGAATTAATATAGACATCTGAGTTGTATGGCCACTCATACAATTCGAAGGTCTAGTTTAGTTGGCAATTACCTCGAATAAGTAACCAATATTTTACAGAACCCGCGGCGCACGTGTTTGACCAATTTTTTAAAACCTGCTGAGTTTGCTGAGTTGGTGACTAAAACCTTTCTTTAGCGTCGAATAAGGATAACTCGGTCACATTCAAAGTACCGGTATTTGTCCATAGCTAGACGCAGACATCTCGCAATTTGTTTTCAGTGGTATTTTTATTTTTAACGCAGTGATTGTTTACATAACACCGAGATAGCAGGGCTACGAATGCTTCTAAATTTGGCTTTAGGGTTGATGAAATTTTATTAGCATTCCGGTGTCAGAGATTATTTTGGAGATGGTAAAATTTGTCAAAGTTGTACTTAAACTTATTAATTATCAACTCTTTGACAAATTTCAGCTTATCACGCCTTATCCCCGAAGTGGTGGCAGAGGCATATTATATGCCCACATTTTACCGTGTGCATTCCTGCTCCACGTTATAGGTGGTGAGCCCATTGTCGTGTTGAAATAGACAGTCGCAGGTTGTGGCTACCTGATGTTGAAACTTTTCAAGCCACCGAAAAGGCCTTTAACTTGATATAATAATTAATAAGTAATGAATTGTTTTGAGCAATGAAGATTTTGTTCATAAATAAGTTACAAAATTTTCGTAAAATAAAACGATATTTAAATTGTTCTAAGATAATTTCTTCAGTTTCAATTTAATTTGGGATATCAACTCTCCTATTTTGAATTGTGGTCACGTTTCCAATTTTGATCAGAGGAACCAACATTGCATGTAAATTGAAATTGTTAAAGGCAGTATAAATTGGTTTTGGGCGAAAAGTCAACACTACCCAGAAACGCGACTTTCGCTTTTGAACCCATTTCCAACAAAACTGAAGGTTCTCAATCAACTGTGTGATTTTCAATTTTTTTTAAATATAGTTCATTCAATGATAACGACCTTGTGACTTATTTGTGAATATTTTGAAATGGTTTTATTTAGGCTGCCCTGACTGTTGGTTTATTTCTTTATTTTGGATGAAATTAAGCAAGATGGACGCCGCTGCGAAATGACATTAATCACAACTACCTCAATATGAGTATAAAATGAAAAGAATTTACTTGTAGAATAGAGTTAACTATAAAATAAAATCATACAGATAAATAACACCCAGTCACAGAATAAACCATCGTGCTCATCACACAAAGTTTTATCCTGAGTGGGAATCGAACCCACGACCTCTTGCGTAGCAGTCGGATACACTCCCACCGCGCCACAGAGGCAGTCGAGTCGAAATATAACACCAATCTGCCCAACTGAATTTACCTATTGCACGAATTATACACTTCTCTGAACATTGTAAGGATAAATTGGTTTACGACCAAATTTTTTGCTATTTACACAAAGAAGACAAAATGTATTAGATTCTCCATGCCTAATGTAATGAATTTCGGTACAAATATTTACCTTTAACCTTGTAGAATCAACAGGTAGCAAATTACTGTGGAATGCCCAAATTTCGTGTTTTGCAGGGAAACAGCTCAGCGGCTTTTACCGTGCCCGTAATCTTTACTAAGGACAGAGAGCTCACTGATGTGGAAACTGTCAAGCTGGTTTATTTTAGTTATTTTCACAGTTTTATACCAGGCATTTTATGGGCAACAAATAAGTTTTGTACTAAAGTAGAAACCTACGCGTGTAATTTAAAAATGGAATGTTCGAGCTTCTTATAGAGAGAGATAAATACAATAAATAAAATAAATAAAATAAAATAAAATAAATAAATGCGCTCGTGGCCCCGCGGTCTCAGTGTTCGGTAAACGATCACTGAGGTACGCAACTTTCACTATGGCTGGTCGTCGGATGGGTGACCACTTTGTGGCATTTACATTTGCGAGCGTTTCCGTGCTTCGGAAGGCACGTTCAGCCGTTGGTCTCGGTTGCCAGTAAAATGGCAGTCGTTAAGCCTGGCTGAAGGCCTTATAGGCGGCTTAAAAAAATTTCAACAGCAGGTAGCCACAACCTGCGTCTGTCTATTTCAACACGGCAATGGGCTCACCACCTATTACGTGGGACAGGAATCCACACGGTGAAAAGTGGGCATATAATATGCCTCTGCCACCCCTTCGGGGATAAGGCGTGATGGATATTTATTTAGAGAGAGACTTAAAGAAATTGGCATTTTAACGGTTGTATCACAGTATAGGTATAATTATTTGACTGCTTCTGTGGCGCGGTGGGAGTGTATTCGACTGTTACGCAGAAGGTCGTGGGTTCTATTCCAACCAAGGATAAAACTTTGTGGATGAGCACGATGGTTTATTCTGTGTCCCAGACAAATGTTATTTACCTGTAAAATGTATGTATCTTAATAATATTATAAATGCGAAAGTTTGTATGGATGTTTGTTACTCTTTCACGTAAAAACCACTGAATAGATTTTAATGAGTCTTTACAATAATATAGCTTATACATCAGAATAACACATAGGCTACTTTTTATCCCGGGAACATGTTCCTGTGGGAAACGGGAACTGGAAAACTTCTCTACGCGGGCGTCAACTAGTTTAGAAATATATATAAGTATGTTTATCAGTTATCTGGTAATCATAGTAAAAGCTCTTCTGAGTTTGGAATCAGATGACGTTGTGTGAGTTGTCCCAACAATATTATTATTATGAATTTTGCAGTAACCATGTTAGGTTAGGTTAGTTATGTCACTTTAACAGAAGATAACTTGAAATGACGTATATTAATCGGTGAAGAATTTAAAAGCGACATATCTTATTTATTAAAACTAAAAACAAGCATCAATCAATTGGAATTCCTATCTTGGAATTGGCGTACGACTATTTAATAAAATTCCTCTAGACATTATCAACATTCCTTTACATTAATTCAAAGTGGAAATTAAGACACGTCTTTTGAAAAGGGCTTATCATACCATTGTTTGAATGACACGAGAAATGGAAGTGAGTTACTTGCTCCCCGATCGATTATTTCTATTGTATAAACTCACTGGGTTCTTATTATTAGTTATTAGTGAATATATGTTGTACTCTGAGAATTGGTCGTACCTATACATGATACTGCATTTTATGGGAAAATTGGTTGCATCATCTTCATACATAACTCGTGGTCCCGCGGACTCAGTGTTCTGTAAACGATCACTGCGTTAAGCAACTTTCGCTATGACTGGTCACGGATGGGTGACCACTTTGTGGCATTTATATTTGCAAGCGTTTCCGTGCTTCGAAAGGCACGTTAGGACGTTGGTCCCGGTTGCAAGTAACATGGCAGTCGTTAAGTCAAGTTGAAGGTCTTATGGGCGGCTTCAAAAATTTCAATAGCAGGTAGCCACAACCTAGCCTATTTCAACGCGGCAATGGGCTCACTACCTATTACGTGGGACAGGAATATATATGGTCAAAACTGGGCATGTAATTCTGGCCTCTGCCACCACTTCGGGGATAAGGCGTAATAGATAAATAATTAAAATCTTCATACATTACCCAAACGAAACTAACATAATTACAGGCATTTAGAAAAGAGTGGCCGTGGCGCTAAGAAACGTTTATAAAGAGCCTCACCAAGACCTACATTGCCCAAGCGACCCCACCTGGCTGTGACTTGGCGACGACGCAGGGAAACTCTATATATTCGCTCTCAACAATGCCGACAATCATATGCCAAATTATAGCTGCTCCTGACAGTATCAGGTTTTCAATTCAAGTAGGACTTGGAAGCAATTGGAAATAGGCTAAGGATATAGAGAAGAAGAAAGACCTAATCCCACTTTCTCCTTTTCGTTTACGAACAACGCGTGCTGGCCAGAAGTGCTACTCCCACACAGTGGAAAGAATTTTCGCCAGAACGGAACGATTTAAAAGACCGTTCCTCTGTCCAACGATAGTAACCTGGAACGTTCTGCCAGCGCACGTGTTTCCTTTCTCTTACAACTAGGTACAGGTTTTTCAAGCGGAGCGTGAAGAGGCCCAACATTGACCTGCCAATTTGAGGGACGCTGTCAGTAGTCATGTAGATTAGAGAGTGCCCCTCAATTCGCTAGATGTCGTCATGGCTTTCCATCAGGCGGACGGCGTCATTTTGGCGATCTAAACATAAAAAAAGAAGAAGATATAATTATAACTAAAGTATATTAGACTAAACACTTCTATTATTGTTACTTTAACTAATTTCGGTATCCGTAATAGTGTTTTAATGAGTAAGAAACGTAAATTCAAACTTTCACCCTTCGTTATCTTATGAAATTCATCTCTTTTGTACAAACAAGACGGTTATTCTACTCGCAAATAATACAATAATAATATTTGCGTTATCTTCTTGAAGCGTCTGTAACCCACAATTGTCCAGTGTTCTGTAAAAGGTCACTAGGGAGCATCTTACGCTAAGATTGGTCCTGAGATACTTATCAGGCACGCCTTTATCCCCGAAAAGGTAGCAGTGGCATATTATGCGCCCACATTTCACTGTGCTTATGTTTTTATTTGTACCATATTATCCGTCTGTGGTTATCAGGTCCATGTTATCAGTCCGAGACTACCAGGACTTAAATTGGTTGTGCTAATTAGTGTCTAGCACAAAGACTTTTGCTACCACCTCACTAAAAAGGCAACGGGTTCAAAATTTCTTCCAAATTTACATCTAAAATTAACACATTTTATTAAATCTCAATTTCCGTGCCTCGGAAGGCACGTTAAGCCGTTAGTCCCGGTTGCCAGTAAAATGGCACTCGTTAAACCTGGTTGAAGGCCTTATGGGTGGCTTGAAAATTTTCAACAGCAGGTCTCCTGCACCTGTCCAATTCAACACGGCAATGGGCTCACCACTTGTTACGTGGGACAAAAATGCATACGGTAAAATGTGGGCGTATAGTATGCCTCTGCCTACCCTTTCGGGGATAAAGGCGTGACAATATGCATGTTATCTGTGGTGATCCCATTGTTATGTTTAAATGGACGGGCGCAGGTTATAGCGACCCGCTATTGAATTTTTTCAAACCGTCAATTTGGCTTAACCACTGTCAAGTTACTGTCAACTGGGACCAACGGTTTAAGCACGGAAACGCTCGTTAATGGAAATGTTTTAAAGCCCACCCGTTTAGTAAGTAATACATTGCAAGTTAATTAAAAACTTACAAAATCTTTTTATTTGTTGCAGACGTGGCCGAAGAGTCTTCCTTCTGCAGATGCTGGTCGTTTGTTTCGTACCACACGTCGCCCTAGTCATACAGAACTGCTCCATCATGGCTCAACTCTCGCAGACACTCGAATCTTCATTATATTTAGACACAGAGGTTATTATATCAAATATTACAAATATTATTACTACATAACTCCAAAGAGCAATTATATAAGTAAATTATTGTAAACCATAACTACATTTTAAAAGAGCATCCATCGTGTTTCTTGCCAGGTTGATGAAGGGTAGGCTGACCTTGGAACTGACAACTAGAATCGCTCTCCTTTTAATTACTGTCATGACTATTCATAAGTGCCTAAAATGGTCTACATAAATAAATAAAAAAATCTCTTAATACTAAGCAAATTTAATCCCATTTGGTACCACACATAAGTACAGTTACTATTCCAATTTCGGTTTACGTTGCCGGAAGAATTACCGTAATTATGAAACATATTTATAAAATAGTATCTGATATACAGTATAGTCATTATAATTTGATTTTATCTCACTGACATTCATTCGGTGATTGCTTTTAAAACTAATGTAGTGTGAACACGAATATCTCCTGAGTGATATTAAATATCGTTCATATTATGACATTCTTTAGAACCCTAGTAATAGCAATATATTGTCGCTATTCTATTCGATGCTTATTTATGTATGTACATTCATACGACGAATATTGCTTTATTTGGGATCTATTTTTGGTTTAACAAAATTGTTTATGGAGGAACTATTTCAGTTGTGTTCGGAATTCAAAAACATGTAATAGATAGGGGATAAGCAGGGGGGGGGGAGCTAAATCGATGATCACGTATTATTCTAGGGCTGGTGGAGTGAAATTTGTTGAGTGACATGTGAGTGAGACATACATAGATACTTAGTTGGTGTTGCCTACATCTGGGATGAAGCAATAAACAAGCATATATCAAAATCTAAAATCTATGGCCGTTAAGGTACCAGCACTTTTCACCATGTTTATTTCTGCCTCAAGTCATAGGTGGTGAGACCATTGCCGTGCTAAAATAGACACACGCAGGTTCTGGCTACCTGCTGTTAAATTTGTTCAAGCCGCCCATTAGGCCTTTAACTTGACTTAACGACTGTCATTTTACTGGAAACCGAGACCAACGACTTAATGTGCCCTCCGAAGCACGGAAACGCTCGCGAATGTAAATGTCACCAATCCGTGACCAGCCATAGCAAAAATTGCTTAACGCAATGATCGTTTACAGAACACTGAGTCAGCGGGGCCACTAGCGCTTCAAGTGATTCTTCTTATATAAAGTTAATTATTTATTATTATATTTGCCGATTACACACTTATCTTTACACCAATATCTCTGGGGCCCAAGCTAGCGGTGCACCTAATAACTAACTAACTAACTGGATTGGGAGGTCAGACCGCAGTTGTTTCCAACAACAAATCCAAAGACAAAAGATAGTTGTTCCTAGCAGACAAATCAAAGTAGACCCCAGACTCCCAATTCAGGTATGGTTCGGAAACTAGGTAACCTTGAGTGAGTGCATAATATACTAGTGACCGCTTGCAAATCCCACTCGCATTCATCGATAGTATATTAAAAAGGAAAATGTTCATTCCTCAAATATTCTGTTCAGTCTCGTTAAGAAAAATGCCGCCGACTTGATTCGCCCAAAACTACCTGCCTCCATGACCAGGAGCCTGAGGACTGCGCGGGTGGGCTGATCACCGTCCTTACTGAATAAGGCCCAAGATAGTGGCCTGACATGAAAATTTCACGCACACCTCACGCCACAAGAAGCGGGATAGTACCCGAACCAATCCTCAAAGAGGCGGGATAACACCCGAACCCTTAGGTGAGGCCGCGGTTGAAGCCAGTCTGCCGGGAACACTGGAACATCTTTCTGAGGAGTTACCCGGGGCGTCGAACAATAGACAGATAGGCGGGGACCTTAACCGATTCGAGTCCGGCATGACAACGAAGTCTCGTTCAGAAATTTCATTAATACGTTACTATACGATTCCTAATTGTTATATAAAGATCTTTTTTTTCCTCACAGATGACTACAATTCTGTCCCTACAAGAGCTTATTATCAGTATACAAGACGAACGACAAGTCATCATGCAGTATCTACTGAGACCTAGTGATGACAAGTATGTATTATTTACTATTCCTTAGGAAGTAGCCATACTCATATATACTTTAAGAACCATATAATCATAGGCCTATGTTAACATTTAGTTGAAACTGAAAAAAAATCACAGCACTTTAAATTATGGTGAAGTGAAATCAATCAAATCAGCCTATGTCTGTCCACTGTTGGACGTAGCCTGTCCCAATTTACACCACATCACACGCTCCTGCGCCTTCCACATCCGGTCCCTCCCTGCGACCTTTTCCAGGTCGTCTGTCTATCAGGCGGGGGGTCGTCCTATCGTACGTTTACCGAGTCGTGGTCTTCACTCTAAAACTCGTTTGCTCCATTGGCCATCGGTTCTTCTACAGATGTGGCCAGCCCACTGCCACTTTAATGTGCTTAATTTGCGAGTTATGTCGAGCCCTTGGTTTCTCTGATGGATAACATCATCTCGGAGTTTATCACTTAAAGACACTCCAAGCATAACACGCTCCATTGCTCGCTGTGAAACTTCTTTTGGTAAAGTCAGGATACTTAATTATTTAAGATTCACGATATTTTTGAAAAGTTTTATCAATTGTGAGCAAAACTTGTACACACAATAACATCATCATCCCGGTTGCATCTAAAGTTCTCGCTTCAGAGCTGGTGAACTATTTCTTTTTTGTAGATTGAAGAATAAAAATCGAAAGTGGTCAACGTAGCCTATGAACGTTTACAACACTAGAGGTGCTGCACCAGTGCAGCCTACCGTGTAGAAACCTTATAAAACCTAAGAGATTATGGCTGTAGGCATTTAAGAAAACTGAAGCAAGGAGCTCATTCCATAATCTCTGCGGCTCCCAACGCAATGTGTGAGAATGAACACCCTGTTGAATGAATATTGGAAAGTAGTCAACACTAGTGAACAGCACCATTTATATACAAATTTATAACTGTACAAGTAGTAGAACAAGCATAAGGGGGCAAAGTTTCTCCTATCGCGAAAGACTTGCAGTAGAGTAGTATTGATAACCCTCATAGCTTGTTTTTGTGCCGAATCAAACGGGTGAATTTTAATCGCTAGTGAACAAGTAACTTCTAAGCAAGCGTGTTCCAAATCGGCCACGTAGGGCATGGCTTTTGGATCAACTTTTCCTGCTGGCATTAGATAAAAATGGCATGTCCATACAATTACTCCCTAAATATCCTAATAAACCCGTAAAATCCAGACCATACTCTGTCTTTGAAAGCATGTTTATAATTTGAGCTTCAGCTGCTGTCGAATTCAGACAAAAATCGAATTAACATATTTTAAATGAAATGCTTATGAATTTTATTCACAGAGCTATGCTCCAGAAAGCATTTGCCGTAACAGATGGCTGCCTAAACTTGGATCCTAATCAAAAAATTCAAGACTACATAATGACTTTGTAGTAAGTGTTTTTATATTTTGCTAGTAGCCAAATAATCCATATTAGACCAAATAATGTTCATTCTTTGATATATTTTTGCTCATTTTTCATTTTATAGTTCTGCTGAAGCGATTGCAATCAAATTTACGGCATTTTATAAGACTGACTCTAAGCACTCTATTAAAAGACAGTTTCCAATCCGTGTAGTAGTTTTAAGGCTCCGTACCTCAAAAAGTAAACAAAGGAACCCTTATAAGGTCACTTTCCTGTCCGTCTATCTGTCCGTGTGTCACCATCGATTTTCTCAGGAACGGCAAGTTGAAATGTATACCGGATACTGAGGTCTATTGTCAATAATCCATATTAGACCAAATAATGTTCATTCTTTGATATATTTTTGCTCATTTTTCATTTTATGGTTCTGCTGAAGCGATTGCAATCAAATTTACGGCATTTTATAAGACTGACTCTAAGCACTCTATTAAAAGACAGTTTCCAATCCGTGTAGTAGTTTTAAGGCTCCGTACCTCAAAAAGTAAACAAAGGAACCCTTATAAGGTCACTTTCCTGTCCGTCTATCTGTCCGTGTGTCACCATCGATTTTCTCAGGAACGGCAAGTTGAAATGTATACCGGATACTGAGGTCTATAGTTCCCTATTTGGTGTAGGTATAAAAGCCAAGGTCATGAGTCAACACGATAAAAAAATATGGGCAAATTTAGATATTCGCGAAAACTTGTAAGTATCATAATTTTCCTTAATGTTTAAATTCTTTTTCGTTTCGGATTTTTCCCTTTACTCGTCGAAAACCTAAATGGTAGTTCCTGATGACCTGGTATCATGAAATTTGGCATAGAGCAAGGTCTTACAGTACAAATAAAAAAATCTAAATAACAACAATTGTATAAATTAAGGGATGTTCCCATACATACATAGTAAGGTGGTACCTATTTACAAAACAGATTGCAATGCTACTGTATCTAATTACAGGCCCATATCTATATTATCTACCTTTTCTAAGGTTTTTGAATCACTATTATATCCATATATACAAAACCATCTCAAAACTTACTTAAGCGATCACCAGCATGGATTTGTCAAGCGTAGATCGACTGAATCGAATTTGGTTCCATTCACCGAATTATTAATTTAATCTGTGGATGCGGGTTTCCAATCCGATGTTATCTATACTGATTTTAGTAAGGCTTTCGATAAAGTTTCACATAGTATCTTAATTTTCAAACTACGTGCCCACGGTATAACTGGGTCTTTGCTTGACTGGTTGAGCTCATATCTACATGATAGGCAGTTTTTTGTGGTGGTTAACGGGTATGAATCTGGATTACAAAAAATTACATCGGGTGTACCTCAAGGTTCCCATTTAGGGCCTGTTCTATTCAACTACTTCATTAACGACATCTCAACTTGCTTTCAACACTCTGACATTTTTATGTTTGCGGACGACCTGAAGTTTGTGAGATTAATCAAGTCTCGAGAAGACTCAGAACTTCTGCAGAGCGACATCAATAGACTTATTCAGTGGTGCACCAATAATGGCATGCACCTTAATTCTAAAAAATGCTACCATCTTAAATTTACACGGAAAATTAACCTAACTTTATACGATTACCACATAAAGGATGACAAAATAAATGAAGTAAATCACATTCGGGATTTAGGTGTGATATACGATGCACAGTTGACGTTTGTACCTCATTTAGATAACATTTTTTAAACTGCGTCTAGATTATCGGGTTTTGTATTAAGAAATTGTAAATCTTTTAGGAACAATAAAACTAAAATCTTACTATTTAATAACCTTGTTCGCAGTATACTAGAATACTGTAGTGTAGTCTGGCGGCCGCACTATGCCACTCACTCATTGCGCATTGAACGAATACAAAAACGCTTTGTTTGGCATTTAGCTTATTCGAATGGCGTGGCTAAGAAAATGTCTTCGTACAGAAGTCGCCTCAAATATTTCCGCTTAATGTCTCTGACTAATCGTAGACTTCTGAATGATGCTGTGTTTGCCAGCAAGGTCTTTGCGTCAAGGGTGGACTGTTCACAAGTTCTGGGTCTAATAAAGCTGCGAGTGCCGGCTAGAATCCCGCGTTACTCAATTACACCACTTGTACCACCTCTAAGGCGAACTGTTTTGGGTGCCAATTCGCCATGTTCGAGGCTGTGCAAGATAATTAATAGTTATAGTGATCAAATTGATCTTCACTTTGACTCTGTGGCAAAGATTAAGTCAATCGTTCTGGGCCTGATTTTGAGTGAGTGGAATGTATTATAGATTACATAGATTATTTAAATATAGATGTTATGTTTTGCATTTTATTTTAATGGCTTAAGCTTACTACTTGTGACTTTTAATTTGTGAGTGCGGTGTTTGCCTCTAAGTGATTGGAACATTGAGAATGTAATTCTAAATGTACTTAGTGTAAGTTTTGATGTTAACAATCGTTGGTAGACCTTAATTAAATAAATAAAAATAAAAAAAAAAAAAAAAGATGCCAATTAACATAGACCTCTAAGTTGTATGAGCGCTCATGCAATTCAGAGGTCTAACTTAATTAGCACTTACCTTAAATAAGGTCTTATTTTATAATGGTGGTATAATGGGTACGGAACCCTTGGCGCACATGAGTTCGACTCGCGCTTGACAGTTTTTTTTTTCAAGTATATCGATATTCACGAAGTCAAACATTTCGAACAAAATATTTCAAGAACAATATATTTGGTTTGAGATTGTTAGTTCTTCGTGCATTCCTTCGATGAAATTCAAAATATCAAGTTTAAAATCAGAACCACTTTCGAGGTGACACGACGCCATTGTGGAATAAAATGAATACGTTTACCTCAATCGCAGTCGTGAACGCTTCAGAACTCGTGCCTGGGTCATAAAGTCCTCTACCTTATCTATCTGATCCCGGTCGTAATTTTTATACTCCAAAACTACTGAACGTACCTGTCCGCGGTAATCACCCATGTGTTACAGCATGAGGATATTTATGTATATCTTCCTTCTATTTTGTACTTAGTAAGTTACACCAGGGCCTCATTTATAGCACCCCTCTCCCTACTCTATCCTCGAGATGAAAATTCCAAGACATCTCCAATAATAAATGTCGATTATCTTTTGTAGAACTCAGCACTCAATTCGAATTATGTTCACATTCCTAACATGAATTGAATGTAATTATATCGTCTAATAAGGTCTCAAGACGATCGTGTGTGTACGTGATTTAATATACCTACTTTATTTAAAGTACGTACGTATGAATAATAAGTCTTTAAAGTGTTATAATCTTAGATTATATAAACACCCAGATTACTAATGCGCGCGACGTAAATGCAGCCAAAAAATATACACTAGTTCGGGTATGTCGGTCAATCCGCCCGACAATGCCCGTATTGAGTCATCGCGACGCAATACGGTCATTGGCGCACACGTGATGCACCATACGGTCATTGGCGCACACATGACGCACACAAACGCAACGGCGTACATAATATACTTGCGCCGGGCGTGGCTTACCCACACATGGCTATAAAAGTGGCAGCAACTTTGACGACACGCGTTGTACTGGACGCGGTATTTGGGTGTTAATATAATCTAAGGTTATAATCTACTGTCCCATATCGAGTATAAAACAGCTTATAAAAAGCCTTTAGGTTATTGTAATATCATTATAGGTATGATATCATTATAAGTTTATCAATTTATGTATGGTCACGTCTTGCGGCAACCCGGCCTACGTGAGAAACGTGGGAAAATGCTGGCTTGACGTCGTAAAGGATGACATGCGTGCCAAGACGACCGTACGAAGTGGAGGAAAAAAAGTAGGAAAGCGGACCCCGGGCGTCGCGAGACGCAACTGGGACAAACGATCGGATTATGATGAATATCCAACCCACTCACAGTTGGATATATGACGCCCAACGGCGCCGGTCTGCCAACGTGAAATTTGGTTGTTGCAAAAACGTGTACCGCGTTAACATAAAATGTTTATCCAGGATAGAAAGTCACCAATTGCAGTCTCAGGCCCTAGTAATTTCCATTTATAAATTTATGTATCCATTTAATCCCTACAACGAAAAAGGGACAAGCAAACAAACAAACACGCCTTAACATTTATAATACTAGTGGTTCTGTGAACCTTAGACTCCGGACTATTTTTTTTTAATTCTTTTTTTTTTTAATAAAAAAATATAAAATTAAACGTTTCTTGTTTCGTTTTGAGCGCTCTTGCAAACCACTACGGGACCATTTTGTTAGGTATTTTGTAATAAATGAAAGGCAACTACGTGAACAGTTCGCCATATTTTATTCAAGAGGAAGTACAAAGATATATCAACACATGGATATATCTTTGTACTTCCTTCACATGAGAACATTTGTCACATCTACTAGATGTGGCTTATCACAATATTCAACACTCCTCCTCAATTTTAGCATTTTATATTTAAAATCTTAAATTGTAATTAAAACAATCCAACTCCTTTATTTAGTTGAACTTAATATCTAAAATTTTCTTTAAATATACAATTTCTTTAAATATTGTTAACATATATTTAATTAGGTACTTTAATGCTTCTTACCATACTTACTTCTTACTATTTCTTTAATGTTAGTCCTAACTTCTTTAAAACATTTTTTTTTTTTTTACATTATATATAACTTATACTTACTATAATTTTGCATGTTATGCTCTTATCTTAGTATTTACTACATAAGTATCTATTTATTAGAACAATAGATTTTAATTTTATTCATACATGGCATTATATTACACTGCTTTCAGTTTTTGCAAAATAAAGATAATTTTACAATTACTTGCATGTTTGTTTTATTTTATTATGTTTTTTTTTGTTTTTATTTAATTAAAACTTATAACAACATGGTTAAGTATAAATGTACTGTGTATTTATACTGACAACAAATTCAGTCTTACTTTACAATACTTGTAGTTTTTCTGTGAAATATTTGTGTTTTAATTTCGGTAAGGCTTTAGTGAACACATCTGAAACATTTTCATCGGTTGGAATATATTCAACTGTTAGAGTTTTCTTGTTCACAATATCTTTTACATAGTGAAGCTTTATATCAATATGTTTTGATCGTTTTCCATTGTCAAAGCTTTTAATTAACCGAATGGCACTCTGATTGTCTAGTAATAAAATGGTGGTCAAGTCCGGTAATGATGTCAAATCCATGATGATCCCTTTTAGGTATACAACCTCAGAAGCTGCTAAAGCTGCTGCAACATACTCTGCTTCTGCTGTTGATAGGGATACAGATGTCTGTTTCTTAGAGAACCAATTTATTAGGTTTCCACAGTAAAATATTGCACACCCACTCGTGCTCTTTCTGTCCATTATGTCTGCTGCCCAGTCAGCATCAGCAAATGCTAACAGTTTTGTTTCTTCTTCTGTTTTCTTGTAGTTTAATGCTTTGTCCTGTGTTCCATTTAAATATCTCAAAATTCTCTTTGCTGCCTTCCAAAATGAAGTGGTGGGTTTGTCTAAAAATCTACTTAGATAAGCAACTGAGTAAGTATTGTTTGGTCGACTATTCATAGAAATAAAAAGTAAGCATCCTATTAATTCTTTGTATGGTAAATCAATAATTTCATCTTTCTCTACACATAAATTTGCTTCCATTGGAGTATTTATTGGTTTACTTTCTTTCATATTAAAATTTTTTAATACTCTTTTTATCATTTCAGTTTGTCTAATTTCTATTTTATAACTTAACTTAACTTAACTATCTTCACGCTGTATCCCTGACGGGGTAGTCAGAGAGGACAGATCGCCAGGCTTCGCGATCCATGCATACTTCTTTCGCTTCTTCGAGATTCATCAATCGCTTCATACACGCACGTCTGGGTATCCGAGTACTTTTGACCTTTCCGTTTAATATTAAATTCTATTTTATCATTTCTTATAATTTCCAATCCTAGATAGTTTTTGACTTCTCCTAAATCCTTTATTTTGAACTCTTCTTGCATTTTCTTTATTATACTTTGATTTCCCATTAATAATATATCATCTACGAATATTAAAATCCATGTATCTCCATTATTGTATAGACAAAGGTCATACTTTGATTGTATAAATCCGTTTTCAGTCATGAATGTGTGAAATATATCATTCCAGCATTTCGGTGCTTCTATCAAACCGTACAGCGCTTTCTTAAGTCTTAAGATTTTTCCTTCTTTCACTCCTTCTGGATAATTTATAAATATATCTTCTTTTAATTCACCATTCAGGAATGCCGTTGGCACATCAAGTTGCTTAATTGGTAATCCTTCTTGCACAGCATGACTCAACATGGTTCTAATAGTAGGCATTCTTGCTACAGGTGCATAGTAGCCATCATGTCCTTCTTGTTGAAAACCTTTTCTACAAGCCTGGCCTTCTTAGTTCCATCTTGTATTTGTCTTAATATCCACTTTGTATCTATTGCTTTGCATCCTACTGGTAGCTCTGCAGTTTCCCATGTTCCCAATTTTTATGTGAGTCTAGTTCCTGTTTTACGGCATGTTTCCAATATTTGTATTGCATCGTTTCATTATAACTTACAGGTTCACCTGCGCACAAGCAATAAGCTATAGCCATGTCAGTTTCATTCTCATATTTTCATGTTTTGCGAACTTCCCTTCCAGATTTTGTTCTATATGTTCCAGTTTCTTCCAAAGTTGACTCTTGATCATCATACTCGTTTTCTTCTCCAATAGTTTCTCTATGCATTTCATTCGTAGTTCCTTGATTTTTTACTTTTTCATTTTCCTTTTCTGTGCATACTTCTCTAAACATATCTTCCTGCTTTTCACTCACTTTCTCCAAATAAAATTTTATATCTGTTTCATCAAATTTAACATCTCTTGAAATCACTATTTTATTTTCTTCTGGTTCCCAAAGGCGATATCCATTTGAGGCATACCCAACCATTCTCATTTCTGTCGCTCTGTTCTCAAATTTTCCTGGCTTCGGTAGTATTGTGGTCCACGCTTTAAATCCAAATACTCTTAATTTTGATAGATCTAAGCAGCCATACATTATTTCAGCTGGTGTTTTATATTTTATAGCAGATGGTGGGCATCTATTTATTTGATATACGGCGCACCTTACAGCTTCACCCCATAAATGTTTCGGTAATCCTGTTTCATTTAAAATCGTTCTAGCCTTATTATATATGGTTCGATTCATACGTTCCGCAGTTCCGTTCGATTGTGGTGAATAAAATTGAGTAAATAGCAAAAGTATACCTTTCCTTTTGCAGTAGGTTATCATCTTCTCGTTTTTGAATTCGCCACCATTATCACATTTGATTTTCCGGATTTTGTTTCCTGTCTGATTTTCAATCAATTTTATATAGTCTATCAGGTGATCTGTAGCTTCGTTTTTCCTTTTTAGCAGGTTGATTACTGTAAAATGGGAATAATAGTAGTATACTTCTCCATTCATTGTTGGTATGTTTACAGGTCCTGACAAATCAGTGTGCAGTAGTTCTCCAATATATCTTGATTGAGGCTTCTGTGTAGTTTTAAATGGTAATCTTGTTGCTTTTCCTTCTGCACACTGTCCACACTGCTTGTCCGAGCTAGGTAGATTTAAAATATTTAATTTTTTTCTGTTAGTATGCCCTAACCTTTTGTACCATATGTCTTTATCGATACTCGCTACATTGGTTTTGTTTATCTTTAGTTTCAGGTTTATTCCATAAAGGTTACCATACATTTGACCATACATAATTATGTTATTGTTAGCTATTGACACAGAATTTTTTGAAATCTAACTGAATTTCCTCTTAGTAATATTTTTTTTAACAGATAATAAATTATGGGCTAAGCCTGCAACAATTATGGCCTCAATGTTTACAGATATATTATTATAAAACCCAGTAATGATACCTTTTTAGTAGCCAGTAAGTATTGGCCGTTAGCTACATATATTTTCATTTCATTTTGTAAATTTTGAACATTGGTCATATGCTTTTCATAACAATCTTGCACTAAATTTGTATGTGTGGCCCCTGAATCTATTAGAAATGTTATATTGCATTCATTATTACATTCATTTATTGATAAAACATACTCACTTGCTACAAATGTTACAGAGTTGCTCTCTTCTATCGATGTCATTGTTTCTTGAGCATAACCATACCTCTGACCATATCCTCTTCCTCGACTGCGATCTCTAGAATGACCTCGCTGCATGGAGTAACCTGAACCTCGCTGCATTGAATAATGTTGACTTGACTGACCTCTTTGTGTTGCTGAATTGCTGCCTTTACTTGCTCGACATTGTGCTGCTTTGTGGCCCTGTCTTCCACAATGATAACATGAAAAAAATGCTGCTTGAGACTTATAGTCACCACTTGTTGATTTTGTACTTTGTTCTTTCACTTCTGCATCTAATAGTCGGACTTTTACAAATTCAATATTCATACTTGGATTTTCGGTTGTCATTGTTTCAATACTTGTTATAACAGAATCATACTGACCTGGCTTTGACGATAGCAGGTAACAGATTTTGTCCAATTCCTCTATGGGACATCCAGCTGCAGATAATTGATTTATGACTGCATCGAATTTTAAGAAATAATCTTGAGTTTTTCGTTTTTCTCACATTTCAAAGTAATCAATTTTCGTTTCAAGTGCAGTTTATTCACAATGCTCTTTCTTTCAAATGTATATTCTAACTGTTTTAACATTTCTTTTGCTGTATTGCATTTTTAACAACTTCCAAATATTTATCACTGAGACACTGAACAATGACATTTTTTGCCTTGGCGTCCCTTTTGATATGTTCCTGTTTCAATTCCGACAACGTGGTAACATCCCAAATATCTTTCTCTTCTAATATTAACCTCAATCGATATTTCCAATTGCTAAAATTTTCTTCTTTTGTGAGACGCGGCCATAATTCGCGCTCAGAAGAACCTGACGCCGACGCCATGCTTCTTACCTTATAAAATTTCCTTGTGAATATTTTTTTTGAATCAAATTTAAAAATTTAATTTCCATTGAATGTTTTTCTTCGATATTGTTTCTATAACTGTTATTTTCACTAGTTTTTATTGCGCGTTTTTATTTGAAGCGCTCGTGGCCCCGCGGTCTCAGTGTTCTGTAAACGATCACTGAGTTACGCAACTTTCACTATGGCTGGTCCTCGGATGGGTGACCACTTTGTGGCATTTACATTTGCGAGCGATTCCGTGCTTCGGAAGGCACGTTAAGCCGTTGGTCCCGGTTGCCAGTAAAATGGCAGTCGTTAAGCCTGGTTGAATGCCTTATGGGGGCGGCTTGAAAAATTTCAACAGCAGGTAGCCACAACCTGCGTCTGTCTATTTCAACACGGCAATGGGCTCACCACCTATTACGTGGGACAGGTAAATCCACACGGTGAAAAGTGGGCATATAATATGCCTCTGCCACCCCTTCGGGGATAAGGCGTGATGGATATTTATTTTATTATTTATTGCGCAGTGGAAGCGTTTGTTAGGTATTTTGTAATAAATGAAAGGCAACTACGTGAACAGTTCGCCATATTTTATTCAAGAGGAAGTACAAAGATATATCAACACATGGATGTGGCACATGAAAACACTTGTCACATCTACTAGATGTGGCTTATCACAATATTCAACACATTTGCCCCCCCCCCTGCCTCCATTTCCTCCCCGATCGAAAAACCCCCTCGCTAAAAGTTGTTGTCTACATCAAGGATTGTCCATGCCAAGTTGAATGCAAATCCGCTGAAAAATGGGACCTGTAGACTGAATGGACTGACGGACGGTCGGACATCAATAGCATTTTTCCCGTACCAGTGGAGTTAAAACAATGAGAGTTGTGGAGTTTATAGACTATGCACTAAACATTTTAATATTTTTTAGTACGTTCTTTTTGTCTCTATCAATGCTTTACCAAATACTTTCTGACATACAGTAAGTACGGTATTGGGACTTGGCTTTGTCCAATGGTCTTCGACAAGAAACTCGTTCTCACACTAGAAAGCAATGGAGTGTAACTTAATAATAGAGTTCAAAACGAGGAAATTTGAAGGAGTACTCAGGTCATCTTGTACTAAAACACTTGTACTGTTCCACTTATTTATTACTTAAACTTGACCGGTTTTGCCTTACGACATTTTTAAAGGTTAGCACAAAACTTGTTTCTGTCCCGTGACTTCAACTTCAACCCCAATTGTCAATCTATCAAGGTTTCGAAAATAATTTCTAGTGGCTGCACTATCTAATTTGTATTCTAGTTATACTTGCGATTGTTGGTACTTCGATAACATTGTTCTTTCACGAAAACTAAAAGTAACATGTTTTTTTTTATTGAAAAAAAAAACGCTTGTACTTTTCCACAATAATTTACTTTTAACCTGACCGGTTTCACCTTACGGTATTTTTAAAGGTTGATACCGTAAGGCGAAACCGGTCAGGTTAAGAAGTAAATTATGTGGAAAAGCACAAGTATTTTATTCAAAATGTGTAGCAAGTTCCACAGTGCCATCAATCAAAAGTATATCAGTTTAAAGTCACCTGTACTTATCTATATTCTACTAATTTTTATTTATTTGACAAAACCGGTCAGGTTTCGTCTTATTTATAAAGTAACCTTTGATAATTCCTTAAGGCAAAACCAGTCGGGTGTGTCGAATAAATAAAAATTTCGTGGTAAAAGTACAAGTGATTTTTAATTTTCATTATACAACTAATTCTTCGAACTAAATAGATATACTACATATATTATACTCGTATATATAGAAAGAAAAGAGAAAGGCAACGAAAACGGCAAATTTTCAAAAATTCACTTAATGCTCGGCTAGCTCAGTGTGCTGTAAACAATCACTGCTTGAAGAATCTGGCTAGTCCTGAGTTGTCAGTACCTGTCAACGTGTTTATCCTTGCAAATAGTATAATTGTGAAAGTAACTCTGTCTGTCTGTCAGTCGCGCTTTCACGCCAAAACTACTGAACCAATTTAAATAAATAATTTTTTTAGGCAATTATTATGCTAAATTTCTCATAAATTTTTAATAAAGTGAAAAAAGACAATCTGATTCGAGACTGGTAGTGAACCCGTGACCTTTGCCTAACCAGGGCAATGTTCTAGCCACTGAACTACCCGAACCGTATCGAAACAAGTTTCAAGAAATTCTTTACCATATTCTAATCGTCATTTAAGAGTATGACCAGAGTCATCTATCGAGCTACTAAACAACTCGATACTCATAAACAGTGTTACAACCATTTTAAAACATTGATGCGATGTACTCCACTCAATCAATGGATAAATTTTTAAATCAATTATTATGCTAAATTTCTCATAAATTTTTAATAAAGTGAAAAATATTCTATTAAATGACGATATATTGTTTTTTATCTTTATTAAAAACTTAAAACAAATTAAATGAAATTTGGTACAGAGATAGTTTATAGCCCGATAAAGGACATAAGCTACTTTTTGTCTCGGGAACAAATTCGTGTAGGAAACGGGAACGGGAACGGAATAGTACGATACAAGTGTGGAGCCGCGGGCATCTACTAGTATACTATATAATGTGTTTGCCTATAAAATTTTAGCGCACGGCGGCCGCGAGGTGACCAAAATAGGCCATAAAATTTTAATTAGACATCTTGCTGATATGAGAGAATAACATAAAAGGTTTAGGTATAAACAAAATCATAAAAGTTGGCTATCGGATCTTCGGGGTTAATCTCATACCATAAAACTCATCGTCCACTGAACTTAGCTAAAGTACGAAATATATTTCATCCGTCCTCCAATAAAAAAAGCGAAAATTACGATAGGTACGATTTAATTAGAGAGAGAGAGTTTAGAGAGTATTAATTTCGTCATAGGAGAGGACAATACATTTTTACTCATTTCACTGCTTGACATACATACATACATACATATTATCACGCCTGTTTTTCATCGGGGTAGGCAGAGGCTATGGTTTTCCACTTGCTACGATCTTGACGTACCACTTTCGCCTTTTCTACTTTCATGAGTGTTTACATACACGCTCGCCGGTTAAGGGTACTCTTGAACTGACCTTTTTCCAAAAGCTCTTCGATTTGGTTGACATACGTACGCCGAGGTCGACCCCTACCAGTTTGCTCATTCACTCTTGTCACATAAATCTGCTTCGTCAATCTATTTTCATCCATCCTCTCCACGTGTCCGAACCATCTAAGCATCCCTTTTTTTAACTTAGTCACTACATCTTCTGTCATTCCGCTTTCCTAATCGCGCTGTTCCTTTCATTATCCATCAACTTCACTCCAGCTATACTTCGCAGACTTCTCATTTCCACTGCATTAATTTTACTTTTATGCGTCTTCTGCCATACTCAACTTTTACTGCCATGCATAAGTGTCGGGACCAGCACTCCTCTATGTACGGCCAGTCTTGTCTTCTTAGACACGTTCTGACTGCTCATAAAGGTGTACATCCATTTACTTTATTGCCAGCCAAAACTCTTCTCTCAATGTCATAGTCACACTTTCCATCTTTTGCAAATTTTGTAATGAGATATACAAACTCTTTCACTTGTTCTACTCTTTTTCCACTGCTTGACATTTTTAATAAATACCTGCATGTTGATTGCAAGTTTCACTACCTGCCTCTAACACACATTAGGGTACTAAATAAAAACATATTATTTGTATTTCGGATGTCATAAAATAGCTGACATTCGAAATACAAATAATAAGTTTTGAAAATTTGCCGTTTTCGTTGCCATTCACTTTTCTTTCTATATATACGAGTATAATATATGTAGTATATCTATTTAATTCGAAGAACTAGTTGTATAATGAAAATTAAAAATCACTTGTACCTTTACCACGAATTTTTTATTTATTCGACAAACCCGACTGGTTTTGCCTTAAGGAATGATCAAAGGTTACTTTATAAATAAGACGAAACCTGACCGGTTTTGTCAAATAAATAAAAATTAGTAGAATATAGATAAGTACAGGTGACTTTAAACTGTTATACTTTTGATTGATGGCACTTGGTGGAACTTAAATACTTGTGCTTTTCCACAAAATTTACGGTTTCGCCTTACGGTATCAACCTTTAATAATACCGTAAGGTGAAACCGGTCAGGTTAAAAGTAAATTTTGTGGAAAAGTACAAGCGTTTTTTTTTTTCAATATAAAAAATATGTTACATTAGTTTTCGTGAAAGAACAATGTTATCGAAGTACCAACAATCGCAAGTATAACCAGAATACAAATTAGATAGTGCAGCCACTAGAAATTATTTTCGAAACCTAGACCGTAGATTGACAACTGGGGTTGAAGTTGAAGACACGGGACAGAAACAAGTTTGGAAATATTTCGATTATTAAATAGTAAAACGTATATGTAAAAATTTCTCGAAAGGAATTTCCTCCAACTTACTTACATTGGAAGCAAATTTGGGTGGCGTAAAGAAATGTTTTATTTTTCACGCAGCCATTTTAGGCAAGACATCCTGAATATCAAGTAAGTATTTAGGTATATAGCACATTAAGTCGTTGGTCCCAGTTGCCAGTAACATGGCAGTCGTTAAGCCCAGTTGAAGGCCTTATGGGCTGCTTGAAAAATTTTAACAGCAGGTCGCCACAGCCTGCGTCTGTTTATTTCAACACGGCTATGGGCTCACTACTTGTTACGTGGGACAAAAGAGCATACGGTGAAATGTGGGCGTATAGTATGCTTCTGCCTACCCCTTCGGGGATCAAGGCTTGACAATATGTCTATTATTCTTTTATTATAATTTTTTTGATTACAGAAACACTTTTTTATGAAATGTAACATGTATCTAAGTAAACAATATAGTCGACTTGCCTATATGGTAAACAGCAGTTTTATAAAAAAAATTATCCATGTGAAAATGACGATTAAATATAGTGAACATTTTCAACTTGTTTCGGTACGGTTCGGTTAGTTCAGTGGCGTAGAACATTGCCCTAGTTATGCAAAGGTCACGGGTTCAATCCCCGTCCTGAACCAAGTAGTTCTTTATTCAGTTTAATAAAAAAATAAGAAAGTTATTTTTTTATACCATTGAGGTGGCAGACAAGCTAACGGCCCACCTGATGGAAAGTGGTCACCGTAGCCTATGGACGTTTGCAACACCAGAGGTGCAGCACTCGCGCTGCCTGCAAAACTTATAAGACCCCTTTTGAAGAACCTCATAATATAGACGGTTGGGGAAATCCCAGGCAGGGAGTTCATTCCACAATCTAAGCGTACGCGGAATTAAGCCTCTATTGGACCTAACCGTATGCGTGCGCTCCGGACACCCTGTCTATGGCGAGCGGTGTGATGATAGAATGTAGCCGTGGGCTTCATATCAAACAACTCCTCAGAGCATAGACCGTTGTACAGGCGATAGAACACGATTCTGAAAACAGCATTTATTGATTTTTTTTACCCACTTTTACGATTTTATTACAAAATATTAGTTAATTTGGATTAAAATTCAAAATTATTATAGCTAAAAGTAGTATCTGTATATATTTTACTGTTATTAAGTATTTTAATATTTTTTCTAGCTATTATACTCTCCAAGATATATATTGATTTTAGTTAATTAGGTTATAGGTTATATACGAAAAACTAGGTCATCAAAAAATCGGGACGTTCAAGTGGATTAGAAGGCAAAGTCTCTCCCTGTCGCGATGGGGTTCGACACGGCCCGCTCTCTACTAGCGGGCGGTGTCGAACCGTTGACAATCCTCATAGCACGCCGTTCTACCGAGACGAAAGGTTGAAGCTGATATTCAGATGCACCAGCCCAAAGGTGACAGCAGTATTCCATGTGCGGCCGCACTTGCGACTTTTAGAGGATCAGTGTTTGCTCTGCAGTAAAGTACTGCCGCGCCCTGTTCAGCACTCCGAGCTTTTTGGACTCCAGCTTCGCCTTGTCTTCTAAATGACTTCGGTATTGGACGTCACTACAGATCTCAACACCAAGGATCCCAATACAATTGGAGATGGAAAGAGGTGTGCCCTGGAATTGCGGCGCTACAGTAACTTAGGCTTTTTAGTGGTGAATGCACAAACATGAGTTCTGGTAGGGTTAAATTGGACAAGATTTTGTCAACCCCAATCGGACGCTCTTGCAAGGGTAGCCTCGATTTTAGATACAAGTTGATCACGACTTTTTTTCACTGCAGACCGGGGGATATTGGAGCGACCTGTGTAATCAGTGTCACCCGTACTATCATCTGCATAGCAATAAATGCCGTCAGTGGATAGCACGTCATTGATATGCAGCAAAAACTGGGTGGGTGACAACATTGAGCCCTGCGGGATCCCAATATTTATGGGGTGCCCTTTAGATCACATTTTTTTTTCTGCATAATGTAGTTTGGCATAACAGTTTCAGCATAAAGTTTTCTCGCATAAATTATGATAAGCAGAGTGTTACAAACGCATAATGGTTTTATTGGCATAATATTAACTTACTCTAATTTTTTTATCATAATTTTAATCAGCATAAATGTAAAGGGTATAATTGTTATACGCCTAAAGATAATTTATCATAAAATGCAAAACGCATAATGGAGGTATGGATAACAGTTTAAATTATAAATGAATAATGAATAATAATTTGACTAAGAATATTTAAGAAATGATAAGACACCGTTGTAAATAATAATCTCACTCATGGCCAAGTTTTTAAGCTGTAACATATAAAACGATATTTTAAGTGTTAATAGTCCGAGACTACCAGGACTTTAATTGGTCGTGCTAATTAGTGTCTAGCACATAAAACCTTTTAGCCTTTTTGTTACCACCTCACTAAAAAGGGTAACGGGTTTAAAATTTCTTCCAAAATTTAACATCTAAAATAGACACATTTTATTAAATTTATTCGGCCCTTTTATACCCACCCCAGGTCCGTGCTTCCCGAAGGCACGTTAAGCCGTTGGTCCCGGTTGCCAATGAAATGGCAGTCGTTAAGCCAAGTTGAAGGCCTCATGGGCGGCTTAAAAATTTCAACAGCAGGTCGCCGCAGCCTGCGCTTGTCCATTTCAACACGGCAATGGGCTCACCACCTGTTACGTGGGACTAAAATACATACGGTGAAATGTGGGCGTTTTATATGCCTCTGCCTACCCCTTCGGGGATAAAAGCGTGACAATATGGATAAAAGCGTGACAATATGTATGTATGTATTTTTTAGACTAGTCTTGAGCAAAGTCGTAAATAGGTACGACGACGAGCGAAGCGAGGAGGAGTGTTAGGTCACTTGTGACCACAACGCGCGAGCGGGCCGCGGCACCGGCCGGCAAAGCGCCAGAATAGAATCGCTCGTTTTAATCTACCTACTTTCTTTTTGTATTTTATTTATATATTCTATATATAAGTGTTTAAATTTTGAACTTCAGTAAAGTGACTATCGACATTTTTAATCAGTGGGCATTTCAATCTTAGACAGTTCAAGCTTAGATATAAAAACAGACGTGTGGCACTCGGAGACTGCCGCGGTAAAGCTATTGCATAGCATACCTTTGTTTTTCTTTGATATTAATTCAAGTTACACTAAAAAGACAAAAAAAACCCAAAAAAAAATACCCTCACCCTTACCCCACCCTCACTCTCACAATCGCCCTCGTCCTCAGCCTCACACTCACACTTACTATCATCACGTCTCGATCCGTGCGAGTTTCGTACAATCGTACCATATATAATATATGTACATATACGTTAAGCCAACGCTCGGCCGTGCTCGGTGAACTTCGTGTGACCTCGTCTCGACCTTTGTCTTAGGTTTTTTTCCTTACGTAATTTCTTGATTAAAGCCCACTCAAAGCCCGTGATAAAAACTATGCAATAGCTTAATTAAAATAATACTCGTTAACATTATGGTATTCTATATGTATGGCTTGTAATCTTTATGCGAGAGTGAGTGATATGCCAATAAATGTTATGATTAGTAATCGATATTGTAAAAAAAAAAATGCGTAAACATTTTATACGGGTATATCATTATTATAAAAAAGTTATGGAAAAATAAAGTATGCCTAATAATTTATTCTGTTTGAACGTTATGCGAAACGAAGAGTATGCCAAAAAACGTTATGCAGTTTTAAGATATGCCTCGAAAATTTATGCAACCCAATACGGACCCGTATTTATGGCCATGTAGCCCGAACAGCAATCGTCAACGACGGCTCTGATAGTTCTACCAGACACAAATACCCATTCGCAAAGTCCCCCGGGCAGTCCTATTTCGATAGAAGACCACGGTGCCAAACCCGGTCAAAGGTCATAGAGATATCCGAGGCTCACAGATAGAGCATCTCCCTTAATCTCGATAGCCGTCACCCAGCGGTGTTTGTGGTACACAAGAAGATCGCTAGTCGAGCAAACGTGACGGAAACCATACTGCCACTGAGCAAGTCGTGTTCTTCCAGGTACCTCAGGAGCTGTGTATTGATTACACGTCACCCTTCTTAGGCTCAGGTTGCACATTCGCGGTCTTCCATGAAGCCGGGACTTGTCTCATGGAATATGAAAGCGTGAAAAGATGTGTAAGTACCGGACACAACTCGGGACCACATTGCTTGAGTACCACCGCGGGTATACCACCGTCTGACCCACTCGATTCATGAATGTCGAGAGACTGTAGGTCTCGCCGGACTTCCCGCAGTGTGAATTTGATTTCCGGCATGGAAGTTCCCTACAACGGGATGTCAGGCGGCAAAGCGCCCCTCATTCCAGGTCGGATTTCTCCTTAACACTCTGAGACAAACTACCGTTAGGTTTATGTAGGAGTGTTGAACCTGACTGGGAAAAATTTCCCTCGGCAGCTTCGGCAAGTGACCAGAATTCACGACTTTTAGAAGGGTAGCCTGCTAGTCGCTCAACAATTCTGCTGCTGCTGGCAATTGCTCTTTTGCTGGCCCTTGAGTCGGTATTTAGTTTACGTTTTACTTCGGAGATGTTCATGTCATTATTATATAATGCTAAATTATATGAGCAATGGCAAATAAATATCACTGAAATATTTACCTAACAATTTTTCATACAAATTTTCAAACGACGAACTGTTGTAGGTATTGGTTGTGTTGGTTCAATAAACAAATATGTGTACAGTAAATATTCGTTTCGAAGTTGGTGTACCGCACCTATCTAGACAGATCAGCAAAATATTATATCTTTCGGTCAACCTCAAGAGACGCTTAGTCAATACATGAGTTGTTCTTGCGACCCAAATACAAATTTAAGTTGACATTTCGAATATTTAACAAGCTTTTTATTTTATATATATTAAATCTTGCAACGCAATTTCGAAGCAGATACCTTCAACCGATTTAGATGAAATCTATATATATAAATACATAAAAGAAAGTCGTATTAATTACACTATTTACAACTCAAAAACGGCTGTACCGATTTGGTTGAAAATTGGTGGGGAGGTAGCTTAGAGCCAGGAGACGGACATAGGCTACTATTTATCCCGGGAACAAGTCCCTGTGGGAAACGGAAACGGGAAAACTTCTTTACGCAGGCAGGGACGCCGCGGGCGTCTACTAGTTTTGTATATAAGCTTATTTTAGATGATATGGTTAGCTGTATGACGTAATGCTGAATTTAATATGGTGGAAAACCTAAAATAGTGTACTAGTTATTTTTAATACTAGGTAGGTACATAATTATGGATATCGATTGAGAGCTTGCCGAAAGTATTTTGTAAAATTAATTCATATTAGTCGTAATCTATTTTGTAAGTCCTAAACCAATACGTTTTCCTGCATCAAAATTTACAACCCTTTCTACGTCAATATTTACGGACGTTTTTAGCGTATATCAGTAAAAGGTTGGTTGTGAAAAAGACTTAATTACTAATTTACTATAAAATTTTGTGCTTCTGTTATTGTAGATATGTTTAATACTATTAAAATCGACTATTATCGTTTCAGAAATTTAAACAATGTAGAAGCGTTTCACCGAATCAAAATATACGAAGATATCAACGCTGTTTTATTAGTATATAATAAGAGACTTGTTAAACAGACTACTTCATCGTTATGGCGGTAAGTTAATGTCATACTCAATACTCCACGAGCAAACAAACCTTTATACTAGCGGCACGCTATGATGGCCGTTTTGACATATTACAATAGTGATGATATTTTACTTGTTTTACACAAGTTTTCTGTATTCTACCGTAGTATAAATACTCTCTAACGTGATCAACAATTCACATATTTCTACAAATAAAATGTAATTAAAATTAAAACGAAACTTCATGAAAGAACAAACCTCAAATTGGCTATCATAGGCACCGCTGGTATAAGGATTATGGTTTCCCTTTTATGATTATGATTTCCCTGTTATGTTTTATTCAGTTAAAACTATTTCGTATAATTTTAAATATTAATATAATTTTTATTCATACCACTGAGGATACCGACTGCCTCGGTGGTGTAAGTGGTAGTTTATACAACTGCCGCCCTAAGGTCTCGAGTTCGATACCCGGGTTGGACAAATATTTGTGTGATCCGCAAATGTTTGTTGCGGTGTCACCTATGTACAATATTTACGTATTTAAAATATATAAGTATGTTTAACACTATGATCCTATACCACAAACTTATTTTAACTTACCTACTTTAGGCTGGAAGGCGCTGTGTAAAAATTGACTAAAAATATGTATTTATTTATTATTATACGGCTTAAATCGTCACCGTGGCGTAGGACGTTTGAAACACCAGAGGCGCTGCCGACACTGGAAAACCTTCTGCAGACCCCATATTGTAAACGTCCGGGAAAACCTAGGCAGAGAGTTAGCTCCACAATGCAAGCGTACCTACGCAGATCAAAGCTCCCATCGATACTTACCGTATGTTAGCACTTCGGATGCAAAGTGTGAGGATGAACACCCTTTCTATGGCGGTGCGGTGTTAAAAAGTAGCCGAGGGCATTTATATCAAACAATTACTCAGAGCACAAACGCGATAGAATACGCAAAAGAGGTGAAGTCTCTCCTTGACTTGACACCCTTGGAAGACTTGACACCCTAGCAAGTAAATAATCGTTAATAACTTCATAAATCGCCTTTCTAACACCCCGTTTACACCAACAAACAAGTGTTTTAAACAAAACTTGTAGAATGCTTGCCAAACCCCATACTTGTAGAATTATTTGTTCTATACGAGTACAACATGTATTGCAATTGTTTCAAACATTGTTTCGTTCACGTGAATCACCTGATTCATTAAGTTAAATACAAGTTTTATTTACAACAAGTTCTAGAGTGAGAACACATAACGAAAACATTGCATACAATTTGTAAAATACATGCATTATTATGTAAACAAGGGGTAACGAGTCAAACGGCCGAAGCTGGTATTTAAGTTCACATACTACGCGTCTCCAAATAATCAGCAATTCAAGACCAAATTCTGTGAAAAGTCATATTTGAAAATTTCAGTGATAAAAATGCTGTGTTGTTGTTGCTGCTGTATGGTGTAGGCTATTCCTCAGGCTCTACCTGTTGCTTTGCGAATCTGGCAGTAAATGTAAATGTAGAAGCAACGATCTTGACGTTCATAAGTGTTACTTTATGACCTGTATGATTTTTTTTTTTCATTTTAATTTGTAGTTCACCAGCCCAAACTAAGTATAGCTTCACTTCAGCTATACATAGCAGACTTATGCTTCTCCGCTGTCTGTAATTTTTGTAATTTTTCTTCTATGCTTCTCCTGTCACAACGAACACAAATAAAGTAGTACTTTAATTTACATTTTAAGGGGGTAAAATTTGTTTGGAGCTGTGAAGAGGAATTAACCTACCTAACCGGAATGCCCACAGAACAAAATTAACAATCTAAAATGCTCTATTTTTATTTATACTGGGAAGGTTGACATTTGTTTCTTACATATCATTGAGAAAAAACGTTCCGAGCAAGACAACCCTGAGGAGAGCTGTGTGCCCTTCTTACATGCATTACATGCCTCTCTGTCAGAAATCGGGGCAATCACGGCAGCTCGAAGCCTGTCACGAAATGTATCAACACGAGGACCACAATTCGATATGCGTACAATGAACTTGTCTAGACACTTACGTATTCACGCAACTCAGTAGCCCGCATAAGATAACAGAATATTTAGTACAAAGGCAATGTCCAATAGGGATGAAACTATTATCTTGTAAAGACGTTAGGGTTTACGATTCTTTAATATTTTACATGTTTGTTAAACCACTATTGCTAGTCCTCAGATGGGTGACTACTTTGTAGCATTTCCATTAGGTTGTGGCGACTTGTTGTCGAAATTTTTCAAGTCATCCATAAGACCTTTAACTTAACGACTGTTTTGTTACTGGCAACCGGGATCAATGGTTTAATGTCCCAAAAGAAGCACGGAAACGCTCGTAAATGAAATTGCCACAAAGTGGCCTCTCATACGAGGACCAGCCATAGCGAAAGTTGCTTCACGCAGTGTTCGTTTACAAAACACTAAAGTTAGCGAAGCCATGAGCGCTTCATTTGATGGAATCGGAATTGAATAAGTAAAAAAAATCTTCTAATACAATTAGGTATACAAAATTTAATACTTCTTGTTGTTTTCAGTTATTTGTCGGCTTCATCAGAGCTGCTACAATCTAGAGAAGATTTGTCTTTAATAATAACGCTCACAGCTATTTCATCAAGCACTAATAAACTAGAAGCAAACATAATAGCTGGTATAGTAAGCCATTTAGAATTTGGTAAAAGTAGTTGGAATACAACAATTCAATATTTAAAAGCAGAAAACGCCATGAATCTAGCTAAAAAGTTGGAAGAAGTATCTCTTTTGTAAGTATTTAGTTGAATTTTCGTTTGGACTAAAAAAATCTTCTTGGATGATTATGGCGGATTCCTACAGACTAAAAGCACATGTTGCTTTTTTATCTGCCTATGGTCGTCAGTCCCGGTGAGCCCTCGAAAGGATAGCAACAGGGCCCCCGACAGACAACGTCACGGAAATTTGGAGGTTCCTTTGGTTTCTTTGGAGGCTGGTGTAATCCCTTGATGGGGTGAAGGACGTGCATCTAGGGCTTGTTACTTTAATAACTGCGAGCAGCCCATCCGCAGTCCTCAGGCATGAAGGCCGGTAGTCTTGGGCCAAAGAGTAGTCTGCGACGCCCTCGTTGTTCTTAAGCATCTTACGACACGGTTAATCCTGAGATGGGCGACAGTTTGTTGTATTTAAATTTAAAAACCGTTTTCGTGATTCCTAATCCCTCGTCGGCTCACTTTAACTTTGTCAAAATGCCACTGCCTACGCCTTCGGAGAAAAAACTGTGACTATATGTAATGTATTGTGGCCATAGAGCAATGAATCAATGTCACTCTTTCTGTACTACAGACGCCTTACTGTATGTATTTCATACAACCAAGCTTGTCTGGGGCGTCACCCTTTACTCATACAATTACAATAATATTACAGACGAATGGCAGGTAACTGACAGATCGGGTATGTGATTTTCGCCTAAAATCGACACGTTAACTTAACACGCATTATTATTTTTGTCTCAATTAAGGTGCGAGCGAGAGGAGCGAGCAATATTAATTGCCGTGTGATTGTGTCCATTTATATTTCATAATATCTTTCAGCTTCGAACAATTAGCGCAGATTGAATATGTGAACCAATCAAACATCAACATAAGTCATTGTATTGAAGAGAGTCCGAAGTACCTGACGCAATTCAAAATGGTTCAATACACTCTATGGACACTTATAAGGTATGTTAAAAATTCACATTTATGAAGAATAGTTCATAAATGACAAGATATTTGTATGTAAAACGGCAATGGGCTCACCTGTTACGTGGGACAAAAATGCATACAGTGAAATGTGGGCGTTTAATAGGCCTCTGTCTACCCCTTCGGGGATAAAGGCGTGACAATATGTATGTATGTATGTATAACGGTTTCAAACCCTCACCATCATATTTTCTAGTTCAGTTATTTTATTCTTCTTAGAAGTTATAATATTAATATTGCTTGGAGCTTTTACGAGTATAACTTCAACTGTACCATAGATAGTAAACATTATTGAGATATCGAACACAAAAATATATATCAATTCTAATCAGTAGTTCCAGAGATTAGCGCGTTCAACTAAACAAATTTTTCAGCATATTAGTATAGAGTAAGCGCTCGTGGCCCCGCGGTCTCAGTGTTCTGTAAACGATCACTGAGTTACGCAACTTTCACTATGGCTGGTCCTAGGATGGGTGACCACTTTGTGGCATTTACATTTGCGAGCGTTTCCGTGCTTCGGAAGGCACGTTAAGCCGTTGGTCCCGGTTGCCAGTAAAATGGCAGTCGTTAAGCCTGGTTGAATGCCTTATGGGCGGCTTGAAAAATTTCAACAGCAGGTAGTCACATCCTGCGTCTGTCTATTTCAACACGGCAACGGGCTCACCACCTATTACGTGGGACAGGAATCCACACGGTGAAAAGTGGGCATATAATATGCCTCTGCCACCCCTTCGGGGATAAGGCTTGATGGATATTTATTTATATTTATTTATTAGTATAGAGTATTGATTTATATTTTTTTGTAAAAGTGTTCCTTTAGTCGCCTTTTATGACGCCCATGAGCTTAACAAAGGATTGCAACCTCTGTTAAATAAATGGTTACGGTAAAATGTTGACGATCAGCCTCTTCCACTCCTTCGGGGATAAAGATGTGACTGATGAGTTAACATTCGTATTTGATCCTAGCTCTCATTACGAACACCAATATTTAATAGAATTTATTTTTCAGCGAGCGTGCTGACCAAATTGTGTGGCTTGCACGCCGTACGTTAACCATTGGCGTCGCTATACTGGTGCTGGTATTCTTGGCTGCACCTATTATGCTACTATTACTGCGACACATTGCCTATACTATACAGGTAAGTATTTTTTTATATATATTATAGTTAAAGAGATCAAAGTATAATATCTATCACCGCACCACTTGCCATAGACTGGGTGTTCACCCTCACACTTTGCGTCCGGAGCGCTCACATACGGCACAAAGTACGCGACATCTTTATTTCGTTCATACAGTTAGGTCCGATAGGAGCTCTATTCCGCCTACGCTTAAATTGTGGAATGAACTTCCTGCCTGGGTGTTCCCGAACGTCTACAATATACCATCAAAAGGGGTTTTAGAAGGTTTTAACAGGGTCGCCAGCGCGAGTGCTGCACATTTACTGTTGCAAACGTCCATAGACGACGGTAAGCACTTTCCATCAGGTGGTATGCTTATTTGCCACCTCAGTGGTCTGAAAAATAGGGATGTAACCAACATCTTTAAATTTCAGTTTAGAATATTGTCAATAAAATAATTTATTATTAAGTCAACATTAGTAGCATTTCAGTCTACAAAATTGCAAAAATAAGAAGACAACACACAGAAATAGAAAAACAATAATATATAAACATAAAGTAGGATGGATGTTAGGTATATCCATTTTTTTAAGTCATTTTCTGCTGTTTTTTTTTTTGGAAATAAATTATATATTATATTTAAAAATGTATTCCTACAGAGCACTACACGGCATGATACGGTGTAAAGCTATATACGGTATGAAGATGACGATTGCAAACAACTTTTATGTTTTAACGGAATAAATTGCATTTTTATTTTCAATCTCGGTATATTGAATATTGTGAGATTAATCTACGTTATATAACCCATAGATACTTTAAGTGGATTCCGGAATTTGATTCCGAAATCCACTTAAAGAATCTATCGGTTGCATAACGGAGTTCAAATTTCGTGAGACGAAGGAGCATTAAGGTTGCACTAGTCGCGAGCAATAACAGCTTTGTGGGTGAGACAAAATTAGTGCTATCTCACTTGACATAGTGTGTGACGTTGTAGTACCAATAATTAGCAGTAGTAGTAGTACCAATAGTTAGTAGTAAATTTTATTATAGACTTTTGGCTTTTGGTAGATTATATATAATTGCGTATATTTAGGTAACAAAAATAAAATTATTTAATGTTTTAAATAAGTAAACTATGTCTGTATTGCAGTATATTTGAAAGTAACTTACTCTAAATATATTTTTTTCACTTATTTCCACTCGTGAATTCGAAAACATGAAGTTTTGTGACTCCTAAACTTTTATATTATTTTAATTTTAGTGATTTTGGAACCATATAAACATAGACATTGACGTGAATAACTCATATCTTAGTTTTGGTCATATGACCTTAACTTTTTGAGTTATCGTCCAACGAAGTTTGTATGGAAGAAAGACTGACTAGTTTACCCTTAAGGGTAGACCACACGGTTAGCTAGCGAGCGAGACAGCAGGTGACATAGAAACTATGTAAACCATCTGCCATCTAAGTTATGCGGTTTCTCACCAAAAGCGCTCGTGGCCCCGCTGACTCAGTGTTCTGTAAACGATCAGTCAACTTTCGCTATTGCTGGTTACGGATGGGTAATCACTTTGTAGTATTTCCATTTACAAGCATTTTCGTGCTTCGAAAGGCACGTTAAGCCATTGGTCAGTTGGCCGGTTGCCAGTAGCATGGCAGTAGTTAACCCTTGACTACCTACCTCATATTTCAGTAACGTAATTACCTACCCGGAGTCTCTCAGACTCCGGCACTTCGAACTGATATAAAGAATAAATTATGGTGTCGCGTATCAAATTGAAACCAAAAATGTTTTTGTTGACGAAGGTTGTTTTCAGTAAACAGTTTATCGGATAAGGGTAACTCAGCATTCGATTCTACACTCTCGTCGGTCTCAAAATCAGTAACCATCAATCGGCAGCTAAACGTCCGGGCGAAGATTCCCTATTGAGTTCAAAGACCCCACCCAAAGCGTTCCATCACTTATTTCTGTTAATTATGCAAGTCTTTGGTGTGAGAGCAAAATAAATGGATTCTTTAGCTCCTTGAATTACAAAGAAAAGGCACAATCTTACAGTATAGTTTTATTTTTGAGGTATAATAAAATTTTAGCTACATGTTTGTCTGAACGCAATAAACCTTAAAACTACAGAACGGGTGTTTGCATGATATGTACCAATTAATGGCGAACTGTCATCTCTGACTACCCCCTCAGGGATACAGCGTGAAGATAGTTAGTTAATAATGGAGAATCTTGGTATAAAAAATAAAATTAATATAAACCTCATTAGTTCTGGCGAAAGTATTTGTATAGAGAGTAGAAGTCCAGTTGGCAACAGCAATTATTTCTAACTATGGTGAACAGTCAATAAAATTTGCCTGAACTTAAGATGCTGCGATTACTGAAATACGCAAAGAAAAATACGCAATATAATATGCGCACTACGTACATCAGACTTAAGAAATGGTTGTTACAATAAACAATTAGGTGCAAGGCTTTTATACTCATATCTGATAAGTACTCGCTGATCGAATAGTAAGCCATTCATTCCAGTAAAATTCGTAGCTGTCTCTAGAAATACCTTGGATTGTTACACTTCAATAGAGATCTTGACTATTGATTATTATAACTAATTGAATCAGGCGTCGCATGGCGGAAATCACTCGTAGAACAATAATAAAGGAGGGGAGGAGGATACCACCACTCACTCTCGATTCGTCAATCCTAACGCACAATGGTCAAGGATAACCTCTACTAACTGTAACGGAGGAATGACGAACCGAACTCCTTAAGGAAAGGGATGTAGGATAGGTAAAAGGAAACCTTACCCTCCAGGTTGTCAAAAACTTTTGCAATATTCCGCTTTATAAGGTGGCACTTAGTCGACAAGTCGACACGTGTTTCGCCTACACACGAGGCATCCTTAAGACTCCTATGACTGGTACACACTGCATGCAGTCCACTATAGTGATGCTGGTTGCTAGACAAGGCTATATTAATAGGGACAAACTTATAAAAAAATTTGAAAAGTTATCAAGTCTACAAGTAAAACAAGTCATTTTGTCCACCTTGCCATACAGCACTGCTATGAGCCACAAGGAAAAAAACTTAAGATACAAATTAAATATGAAACTACATACCATGGTACCATATTCCAAAAAATTGAATTGTTAGATTGGAATATTATTTTCAAAAATAATAGTCTGTTGACATTAGATAGATATTTTCTATCAAATACTTTACAGCGAAAGGTAGCTCTGTTGCTATCTATTTTTTTAATTTTTCAAGTCAAACTATTGGCAAGTACAACTGCTTTTATTGAGCAGGATAATTTTGACACTTCACATTTGGAAAATGAAATTCCAAAATACTAGTTTATAGGACAACAGATAATAAATCTGGCCAGTTGACTATGTCCCCTGAGAATAATCTTAATAAAAATATTGTTTTTATAAACCTGGTGCACCATAATGTTAGAGGTTTAATAAATGGTAAAGATTTAGAGTTGGAGCTATACATTAATGCAAATTCTATTAATATTTTTTGTGCTACAGAGCACTGGTTAAATGATCATGAAATCACATTGTTGAACTTCATAAATCACCAGGTTGCTAGCTCGTTATATATTTATAGAAAACATTCCAAACGTGGAGGCTCTTTAATATTAATTAATAAAAACTTGAAATTTAAAGAACGTAAGGATTTAGTAGCCCTCTCCATTGAGCGAGTTATTGAGATTGCCAGTATTGAGTTTGAGCATTTCATCTTGTTAAGCGTATACAGTCCCCCTGATGCTCCTTACATTAAATTTGAAGAAAAGCTTGAAGAAGCACGGTTCAATTACCAATGATCTAAGAAATCTATAATAGCTTGTGGAGATTTTAATGTTGATATACTAGATACATCATTAACTCCATCAGAGAGAAATAAAATGAAAAAAATATTGAAATCCTTTAATCTGCATAGTACATTCTAAAACTAGTACCTACTCGCATTACAGTCACCAGTGCAAAATGTATTGATAATATTTTTACTGATATTAAACCTATAAATAAAGGTATTGTGGATCCTGTAGAGTCAGATCATCGTGGCCAATGGATAAAGTTTCCTAAAACTAGTAATAAAGTTTGCAAAAAACAAATTATATATGTACCAATTAACGAAAGTCGTTTGAATATATTTAAAGAAAATATAGTAAAGAGATTGCCATATCTACCTGACTTCACTTGTGTAGACCAGTCATATACACACTTATTTAATTTGATTAATGATGAGTTTGGCAAAGTTTCTACCTCAAAATACAGATTGGCGGTCGTCCCGTTTTCAGTGACTGGACTACAACAGGTATCTTTAAAAGTAGAAACAAATTATTGGAATTATATTCAGGAAAATCATATAATTTTAACCAAACCTTTCAGGAATATGTTAAAAATTATTCTAAGATATTTAAACAAACATGTTATCTTGCGAAGTCAAACTTCATTATAAATAAAATTTCTAATTCTGTTAATAAAATAAAAATGACTTGAAATTTCCACTTAAAAGTAAATGGTTGCCATGTTACAGGGGACCTGGAAGTGGCGACGGAGGTTGAAAATTTCTAAAAATGTACCTATTTTGACGACTAAATCTCTCCAAGCGTCTTCCAGTTCCTCTGGACATTTATTAGAAGAATCTGTTACTTATTGCCGGGATGCATTTGTATTCACAGATATTTGCGCTCAGAATATTATAAAACTTTTAAATGTTCAATACATTAAGAAAACCGCGGACCTTTGGGGATTATCAGTCAAAATTGCATCATTTATAATTGAGGTCATTGCGCCCCATCTAGCAACTGTGTTTAATGACTGTGTTTCAATTGGTATATTTCCTGATTTAATGAAACACAGCAAAGTCATACCCTTGTTCAAGGCTGGCAGCGCTACAGACCCGTCTAATTTCCGACCAATGTCAGTGCTGCCAACTTTGAGCAAAATATTTGAAAAAATCATCTTTAATCAAATGCTATCCATTTTAATGTTCATTAAATATTTCCTACGAAACAGTTTGGTTTTACGAAAGGGCGCTCAACTTTCGATGCTGGTGTTTAGTTATTAAAATGTATTCATGCAGCCCGTGAAGACAAGAAAGATGCATTAGGTATATTCTGCAATCTATCCAAGGCTTTTGATTGCATTCAACATGAAACGCTGTGTAAAAAATTACATCACTATGGAATAAGAGGCAAAGCTCTCGACCTGCTGTCTTCATATTTAAATAATAGAATACAAAGGGTCGATATTAATGGTACATGTTCTGTAGGATCCATGGTTACAATGGGTGTGCCACAAGGCTCGATACTTGGGCCATTCTTGTTCCTCATTTATATTAATGATTTACCATTTTATGTAGAGGACAGGAATAGGATTGTTTTGTTTGCAGACGATACCTCAGTGATTTTTAAAATTAGAAGACATTTAGATAACTATGACGATGTAAACAATGCAATCACGAGAGTAGTTCATTGGTTCAGCTCAAATAATCTTTGCCTAAATGAAAACAAAACTAAATGTATTAAATTTACTCTACCAATTGTAAAACAAGTTACGGCCAATGTTCAACTGAATGGACAAGTGTTAGAGTTTGTGGAATCAACTGTGTTCCTTGGTATAACTATTGATACCAATTTGCAGTGTTGCCCACACATAGAAAAGACTGCCTCTAGGTTAAGTTCGTCTGCATACGCTGTAAAAAAGATCAGGACTAACAGATGTGGATACGGCTAGAATGGTTTAGTTCAGTTATTTTCATAGTATTATGTCTTACGGTATTCTCCTTTGGGGGAGTGATGCAGATGTAAATAACATTTTAGTTCTTTAAAAGAGGGCTGTACGCGCAATTTATAATTTGGGCCCCAGAGTCTCACTCCGAGAAAAAATCAAAGAAATAAATATTCTAACCGTAGCATCACAATACATATTTGCCAATCTTATGTATGTTCAGAAAAATCTATCACAGTTTACTAAACTCTGTGATATACATAATATTAACACTAGACATAAAAACAATCTTTCAGTTCACTACAGTCGGCTGCATAAGATTGGCGATTCTTTCCAAGGTAACTGTATACGCTTTTACAACAAGCTTCCCTGTGACCTGAGAAAAATAACCTTTAATAAAATTTAAAAAGTTTATTAAAAGAAAGCTTAGTGAAAAAGGTTATTACTCTATTAAAGACTATTTACAGGACAGGGATGCCTGGAAATGATCTGCTGGCAAATAAAATATTATAGTTATAAAATACATAATTAAAATATTTAATTGTAAATAGGCCATCAAAAAAAAAGCCTACCTAAGTTTCTTGTCGGTTCTTCTCAGGTGGGCCGCGTTCCGAACCGGTGGTCACTTTAAATATATTATTTTTTCTTTAGTTTTAGTGTATGACATTTTGTAAGCGCCGTTGAAATGGTCTATGCATAATAAAGATATATTTTTTTTACTACTTGACAGCAAGTGTGCTCAGCGCGTTCCGCTCCGCCTATTTATCACACTATCTCCCCACTACCCGCACTCGTCACCGAGGCACTACGTGTACACGATCTGTGTTGCCTGTTCGAAAATAAATTGAGTAATGGAGAAGTGTGAAGATCGGTCTGTTCGTTCAACAATGTATTCCCTTCATGTTTAATAATTTCTCTGATTAATAAAATACTAAATAATATGGTTAAACTTCTTTTGTATCCATCAGTCAGAGAGAGCAAAAAGTTTACTTCGAGTCTCCCCTATTTTGGCAATATTACTCAGCGTGTGGCGAGGGTACTTAAAAAAAATAATATTTATTCAGCATGTAGATCCCAAAATTCTTTAAAAAGTTAATGTATTGTCAAAGATAGTATAGATCGTCACCAAAAATCGGGTATTTTTAAATTAATTTGCGATCGTTGTAACAACATATATATAGGCCAAACTTTAAGCTCATTTAAAACTAGATATAAAGAACACTTAGCAGCTTTTCGAAATTGCCATACCGAAAAATCACATTTTGCGAAACATCTGTTGGACACCGGTCATAACTTAGATAATAATATTACGTTAGAAGTTTTGCATTATTGTCAAAAAAGTTTTAAACTGTGCGTTCTAGAACAATTACAATTTCTAATTGTTCTTGAACGCATAGTTTAAACATGAAGGGGATACATTGTTGAACGATTAGACCGATTTTCACACTTCTCCATTACTCAATTAATTTCGAACAGGCAACACAGACCACGTAGTGCTTCGGTGACGAGTGGGGGTAGTGGGGAGATAGTGTGATAAAAAGGCGGAGGGGAACGCGCTGAGTACACTTGCTGTCAAGCAGTCTTGAGGATGCCTCGTGTGTAGGCGAAACACGTGTCGACTTGTCGACTAAGTGCCACCATGTAAAGCGCAATATTGCAAAAGTTTTTGACAACCTTGAGGGTAAGGCTTCTTTTTACCTTTCCTACATTCCTTTCCTTGAGGAGTCCGGTTCGGCATTCCTCCGTTACAGTTAGTAGAGTTTATCCTTGACCATTGTGCGTTAGGATTGACGAATCGAGGGTGAGTGGTGGGATCCTCCTCCCCTCCTTTATTATCGTTCTATTGATTATTATATCTTTTGAGCCATATCTAAGAAACCTCTGTTAAAAGTAGATTTTTTTGTGTTGCCTAACCCGTAATTTGTATTTGTTTAGTGAGGTTTACTTAAGTGTTTCAAATAAATAAAAAACTTGAGAGGTGTCGAAGGACACCCGGATGGAACGAAGTTGCTTTCAATTAATTAGCAAAGGAATTGTATTTATTAGTTACTAGCTGACCCGCCCGGCTTTGCCAGTGTCATACTTCGAATCCCGTGGCACCCATTTAACCCCGTCGTTCATTAATTTCACAATAATGTATGACCATTTTCCAAATTAGTTGATTACTTCTTTGCTCTTCAGTACCTACGCCCGCACGGCACGGTCGAAAATTAGTATCACAAAATTAATTTTTTTTTTTTCTCATTTTTTGATTTTGCCATTTCTTCTAAGATATTTATTTAATTTGCAAGGTGTAAAGGGACAAAATAATCTTCATGAAATGCTGAAGCCAACTAACATATTAAAAATGATAAGGATTAATAAAATATTAGTGTAAATAGCCTTCAAATTATCACTTAATAATTGCTGGTTTTTTTAATATTAAAAAGGTTATAGTATGTTATCCTTAAGAGATAGATATATACCGTCGCAGACTTTTTTGTAGACCTATATTAGATACACAATTCCACTTTACATTATTTTGTTATATCTCAAAGGGTTTAGGCAGCGTTTTCGTTGAAAGCTCTTAGACGGCTTATATTTTTCCGACACCCCCGACAAATATCGTTATAATTTAGTCAATGTAAACAATAACTTAACAAATTATAGATAAAAACTTTCCTTATGAATCACTCTAACTATTTACAAAAAACCACATTGGAATTTGTTGCGTAGTTTTAAAGATCTAAGCATACATATGGACAGACGCCGCCCGCACGGCTTACAACTGTAGCAAAAAGTGTCGTGACAACTTTTCGTAAGATTTTTTTCCGTCTAGCCCCCTTTCACAACGCGCGATAAGGAACTTCGTTCCAAAAATTCTTTCTTTAAAACATAACTATTTTAAAAATGTACAAGCATGACAGAGTCAGTATACAAGTACATAGACTTACAATGAATGGTTTGCAACTATCAGGGGGCTGTAAGTCACAAATAATCGGACACACCTTTTCTGACTTAGGTATACTGGTTCTACATTTGGGGTATATAAGGTTGCATCCTCCCAGTATATAAGGCCTTAGCGCAAGTTTGATGTAACATATGCATCGTAAGCTGTAACCAATGTTGTCTGACTTGTTTGTTACCTTTGATAAATTGTATATTGCATATGAATATTTACTTAGACGTTTAGACACGCCATTTATATGCGTTTGCCAAGCTTTTGTCCCTATCCAATTCAAGTCCCAGAATTTTAATACATGAGGATTAATATCTTAATTAATAAGGATTCAAAATCACATTACTATCACAGTGTTTGTCTAACTAACTAACTAACTATCTTCACGCTGTATCCCTGACAGGGTAGTCAGAGAGGACAGATCGCCAGGCTTCGCGATCCATGCATACTTCTTTTTCTTCTTCAAGATTCATCAATCGCTTCATACACGCACGTCTGGGTATCCGAGTACTTTTGACTTTTCCGTTTTTGAGCAATCTGCTTACGTGGTCTGCATATGTAAGTCTCGGTCTACACTGACTCCTTCTACCCTCTACTTTAACAGTGTATGTCAATTTTAATATTATCACTTTGTTGTTCAAATATCCCAACTTTAGTCTTGTCAATAATAATTTTTAAGTTATTTACATGCGACTAATTAATTAGTAGTTTCAGACATGCATGATTTCTTTTTCTAATGTGATATTTTATCAGTGGCATTAAACATTACTGTACAGTCATCAGCAATTAAAATCATAGAATGATGTGCTATTTTAGGCATATAATTCATGTAAATTATAAATAACAAGGGTCCCAATATATCAATGTTCCTGAGGAACAGATATATCAATCTATACAATATACAACAGATATGTTCCTGAGGAAAGAAGTACCCATTTCGGTAATGGGTACTTCTTTCACTGGAAGTCTATTTTTTCTCTATATTTGATATTTTACAAACTCCATTAATGCCTGTTAATTATTTCCTGTTTGATAAAAACGATTTCAAAAGGCAGAGACAGTTACCCCTAATACCAGGTAGTGTTCTTCAGATCAAGATTTTTTTGTTCAATAAGAGTGTATACCTATACACTCTTATTGAACAAAAAAATCTTTACTCGTTTATAAATTACTGTTTCTATTAACTTCAGGAAGATTGGAAGGTCTACTAGTATACGCCCTATCGTCCCGTCAATCTTAACTTGAAATATAACATAATCTGGCTAAACGAGATTGTGTTTGTGAGACTTATAGACGTTTACTCCGAGATAACCTTCTTTACGCATTGAGGTTTTTTGCTAAAGAGTTCCATTTAGTCGCCTATTACCCACAGAGTGAATTAGGGTGGTGTCATTGAACTCTATGACGTCACCCACACGGGCCATCAAACAAAATAAAACCAAACATGCTAGTCGGAAAAGCCCACCAAGGTTCCGTAAAAAAATTGCAACTTTTTGACTGACATGACATTCTCGGTGGCGCAGTGGTAGTGTATGTGACTGCCGCGACTGAGGTCCCGGGTTCGATTCCCGGGTCGGAAAAAATATTTGTGTGATCCACAAATGTTTGTTTCGAAGTTTGCGTTTTTCCTATGTATAATATGTATGTATTTTGAAATATATAAGTATGTTTATCAGTCATCTAGATCCCATAACACAAGCTTATATTAGCTAACTTTGAGCTAGACAGCGGTGATCCCTGATGAGACCCCTGTGAGTTGTGTATTACTGTAATTCAATCAGTACATTAAATAAATAAATATTAAATAAGCTACCTATTCCTAGCAGGTTGCTGGTGTTTTCCAAAGACCCTGTATAGATTTCATTTCCATTCAATACCTTCTAGCGTTCTTGAGATAAATTTTCTTGACAGATAGACGCGAGAACGGACGGATGAAGAACAAAGTGATTCCAAAGGGGTTTCGTTTTTTACTTTTGAGGTACGGGACCCTAATAACGGAAAAGTGTGTTTGTATGATGGTGTATCGTTCCCTCTCGTCGCAAAAAATCTATTTACGTGCTCTTGGGAATAGTTTTTTGGTTTGCACAGTGTCCACTAATGATAGCTCGCCTGGGAAATCTCATAATATGTGGGAAAGTTAAAGTTTCTCACATGCGGAGTTTTAAACCTGTGGGTTTTCTCGAGTATTTTATGACAGCTACAACAAACGATCCTATTGTGACTTTCAACTTTTAAAATACCTGCTTCCGTTTAGTCCATATATATTTGTGTACGCTAGTGTTGTAGACAAAATTTCGCACTTTTGTGGTTCATATGGTTCAGTGCCAGGATTCGTTAATTTTAGAGTATGTTGCAACAAAAAACTATTTACTAAATGTTTTTTCATCTCATTTGGAATGGCGTCAAAGTGCAATGTAAAACAAGGAATCCTAATTTAAAAGTATTTACTTATCAGTGACGTCTTTATCACCGAAGGTGTAGGCAGGGACATAGTATACGCCCATATTTCACCGTATGCATTTATGTCCAAAGTATTAGATGTCGTATTGAAATGGATAGGCGCAGATTGTGGTGACATACATTGAGAATTTCCAAGCTGATATAAGGCCTTCAACATGTCCTAACGACTGTCACAACCGGGACCAACAACCCTAAAGCACATAAACGCTCGTAAATGGAAATGTCACAAAGCAGTGACCCATTTAAAGATCAGCTATAGCTAAAGATGCTATAAGCATTGGTCGTTTTCAGAACACTAATTTAGAAGGCTACGAGGGTTTTAGGAAAGAGTTTAAGTAACTGCATAATATGCCGCAAGGTATACCATTTCAAGATGACACTACGAATCCTTAAGTTAAAAACTTGACTGCCTCCGTGGCGCTATGTAAATAAAAGTATAAAGATCAACAAAACCTTGATTTTTGTTACCAAACTCCTCCGAAACGGCGGCGTCGCACAATTTTTAATGTTTTTTTTTTCATGTAGGTAGTAGCCCTTTATATTGCGGAACGACGTTTTCCGTTAAGCCACTTTCATGTAATATTATTTTTTTCTTTCTAATATCAGACGTTGAACATCGACGTTTTGTCAGGAGCCATTAATTCGTTTCTTTTTCGTTTAAAGTCCTTGTGTTTGAAATATGAAAGGGTAATCAGCTTTAAAGGTTATAACGGCAAGAATGCAAGAAAAGTCGACATGAAAGATGTTACATGGAACAAGTGTTTGGCGGTTAACCAGAAAGTTTTCTGCGCTTATATGGATCTGGAGCTTTCTCCATTAGATAACGTTGTGAGAGAAGCTCTTTGGGACTTCCTGCCCGGATATAGTGTGGACGGCTAGCAGCTGCTGGCGATACTGTCACTTTATAGAGACTGTAAAGCTTGTGTGCGAGTAGGGGGGGATGTGTCGCCCCTTTTTGATTGTCAGTCCAGGCGACAAACAGGATTACATCATGTCCGCCTGGCTATTCATAGTGTGTCTGGATAGTTACGTGCAGAACTTAAAAAAATATAGATGCCTGCAGAAATTGATATGGGTGTAAAATTGGGTAACTTTACAGTACATTATCTTTTGTACGCTGACAATGCGGTCCTGATAGCCTCATTAGACGTCGACCTTCAGGCATTACTCACTAATATGAAAGATGAGTATGAAAGTAGAGGTCTTCGCCTGAATGCAGTAAAACTAAAGTTCTGGTATTTAAAAGAGAATTAGAAAGAACTAAGTGCAAGATATTGGTAAACCAGAAACGTCTAGACCACAATTTTATTGACTTGCTCTAGACTCTAGAGCAAGTCAATATAACTGTGGAATGACGTTTTGCGCGGACGGAAGATATGCATGTAATTGCTTTAGGCATTTCCATATAAACTTTAACTACCTACATAAAATGTCACCTTCATCTTTTTGCATAATTTTCTTAAAACACTAGTTATTTACTTACGGGGTAAAATCTATTTTTATAAGTTGGAAGCAAAACTATATCTTAGATTTATATCAGAAATACTCACTTATCACAAGACACACATTATTTATAAACTACACTTTGCCTCTTGAACATGTTGACCCTACTAATACTAAACAAATATCCATCACGCCTCATCCCCGAAGGGGTGGCAGAGGCATACTATATGCCAATTTTCACCGTGTGGATTCCTGTCCCACGTTATAGGTGGTAAGCCTATTGCCGTTCTCGCTTATATTTATTTACGCTTATACTTTTTTACTTTGAGTAGCTTTGAAATTACTTGAATTTGTATCGGAAAAACTTAACACTGTTTTTTCAGCTGATTCTGTATTTTTAATGATACTGTCTCTCGTGTCGATTACCGCACAGATAATTGCACACATGGAAACCAATATTGGGATGAGTAAACGAAACATATTGGTGAACACTTTCTATCTTAAGTTTTCAATAGACTACGGTACAAACATCTTATACTCGTACACGCGCATTTATGTCTACACATCAATACAATCACAACTGCAGGTGACTCTTATGAAGGCTATAAAATATAATGTTACGTTAGTTTTCTTGACGTTAACTGTTCAATTTAAAATAAGTATCTATTTAGTAACAGTAAAACACTGTTTATGGTACGGACACTAACTCTACTGACAATAATATTGATTCTGACTGCGCCAAGAAGTAAGATGTTGAATAGATACGGCGGTGCCTGTTTAATAATATAGTAACTTGTTTAACGACTTGATAAGAATCTTGAATCTTTAGGTCAAGGATTTACTTGGTGATCTTCATTGGCAATGTGTTATAAAATACATGTATATTTTTATAAATTCTAGTCCTTTTAAAGTTCTAGAGATTAAATTTATTGTTGTTTTGTGTTCTACGATTTCGTATGTTATTAATATAGGAACTATAGTGAATTTAAGGCCTAATTTTCTTAATTTGACAGGCAGTTCCAATTCTATGAATAGATTACTGTTGATTATTAGATTTTCAATTAATATGCGTGGCTTGTAGTATGTCTTCAATAAGACTGTCATGTAACAAATTTTCATTGAAATTTATTTAAGATAAAAGCATTTTATTTTCAGGCTTTCACGCATTCCATAGAGCTGAGCACGCAAAAACTAGTCGCAGAAAAGCAGAAAAGTGACATGCTTTTATCCCGAATGCTGCCAGTTCCAGTGTTGCGGAGGCTGCGGGCTCAACGAACAGTCCCTGCGGAAGCCTTTGACGCAGTTACCATATTTTTCAGTGATATCGTTGGTTTCACTACAATATCAGCGGCTAGTACTCCGATGGAGGTGATAAATATGCTCAATATGCTATACAGGTCCGTTTGCTTAATACACATAGCTTTTCTTTTGCTTAGAGAGTAGATGACACTAGGGCGCAAAAAAGCCGAACGAATCTAGATATAAAATCTCAATAGCCTTATCCAAGTAGTATGTGGAAATTCCACAGCACATTTTTTAATATTTTGTTTACCTACTGCTTATTGAGTCGCGATGTATAATTTTATTAATAGTGTGAGTAAAAATGAAAAAAACGAAAAAAAACATGTGTTACGTGTTCAAGCCTGGTACGATTTGTGTGTGGAATTAGAACACCGATGTGAAAAATGTACTATTCAAATATTCTTGAGTCAATTGTGTGTTGCAGAAACCACTATTTCAGCAACCTTTATAATTATATTTTTTTGGAAATTACCTTAATGAAACTTCTTTTTCCAATTTATTGAACATTTACACAAATTTACTACGTGTTAGTTATTTTTAAAGGCAGATATTTCCCAAATAGTAGGTAGGTACTGTATCATTCCTGGCATTAACTATTTGGGTGCATAAATTCACAGACCGAACTATCAACGCACAGTTTTCTATAATAATTAAATTAGTTCAGTGTTTACTTGGACAGCTTAGAACTTTATTTGGAAGTTTACCTATTTAAGTGTCTCTTATTACAATCACAGGTTATTCGATGAAAAAATCACTCAATACGATGTGTACAAGGTGGAAACCATCGGCGATGCGTACATGGTCGTGTCTGGATTGCCGCAAAGAAACGGTGAGCTAGAAATTATCGTCAGTGTCCACTACGAATGTTTCATTATACGTGGGAAAAAAAAACACGAGTGAGGGATTCGAACTTGCATCTTCCTTGGGAGTTGTTCTAGAACACTAAGCTATCGCGCTACGCTTAGAACAGATGCAATATTCTACCCTATTTGTTTATTATAATATACAGGGTGGAATTTTGTAATGCCACCTGAAGGGAAAGTATTCTTAATACTGTAGACAGATAATTTTACTCAAAGGAAACATTCTTTTATTTTTGAAAAGAAAAAAACTGCATTAAAAATTTTTCGAAAATTAGCTTGCCACACTCGGGAATCGAACCAACTAAAATCTGTAAAAATTACACCATGTACTTTTATTGCATCGATCGTTAGGGTCATTTATAAAGACGAAATCTCTCCAACAAACTTGATTTGATTGAAATGAAAGGAAAGCCATGAAAAAGGACTTATAAATTCTATAGGTCAAGTTAAAGCATTTTTACTCAAAGATCCATCTGCTATCCATGTTACTAGTTAATAATTATCATTGACGTCATTTAAAAGTACATTAAAATGACGAATTAGGTATTTAGATAACACGATTGCAATTTGTTAGTTTTTGTAATGCCGACTCCTTTCTTAGGGTCGTATTACAGAAACTAACTCAAGTCACACATAAACGGAATTTAGCAGATTGACACTTGAGTGCTAAATCTAGACATAAGCATGTGGTTTATTATAGAACTATCCCCATGCTCAGATCGGTGAAAAGTAACTTTGAGTAAATATCCAAATCTCCAATCGCCAGAATACGCATTTGAATGTTGCAAGCCTAAAAACAGTCTGTTTTCTATTACATTTTTATTCCTTACATATTTTGTTTTCATTCCACGCAGCTTACTATTTGATATTTATGTTTCAAAAGCCAATTTTTATTTACTTTTTTCATTGAAATGATTTAATCACCTCTGTGACTGCTTTAAAGTATCCTTACTTCAAAATACTAAACAAAAAACTTCTGTATTGGAAGTCCCGGACTCATAAAATGAACCTTTTGTCTGCGTTAAATGGATCGCGAGTTTAATAAACTTTGCATGACTGACATTTGATATTATCGTACCAATGTTATGTCTACATTGTAAATTAATTGAAATTCTTCTAATTCTGTACATATCTGAAAAAAGAAGAATTTTACGATCGTCCAAAGGAATCTATTACTAGAAATATTAAAATCTTTCAAGAATATTAGTATACTAAATAAAAAACGATGCCATACAACGTCTTGGGCCAATATTTCAGAAAAGTATATTTACTACAAAAACTATCGAAACGGTAAGTGTTGGAGGTTTATGGTCTTATATATTTGTGCAGATACACACCATCTAGTAATTCATGATAACTGTTTAATAAGATTCATTCTATTTTTGTTCTAGGCATCCGGAGAGCAGTTGAGCCGCTTTGTGTAAAATTTCAGAGCAAGACAGCGTGATGCACTTACGCGTGAAAGGCAGTACCATATAGCCACTATCTGTGGAGGTCTTTGTCCTGATGCTGATATGGATCCAGATATCTAATTTAACATATGCACTGAATTTAAATACCAGAGACTATTGACACATACCGGGTAATTACCTATTATTAGATAAAAAAAATAGAGTATTGTACACTTTGTAACATTGGTTGCATAGGGTTCGTGGCTCTGTCATAAACAACCTTGAGAGGATAGAAAGATAGAGCTTAAAGTCACATGTAGAACAGAAGTTTTAACACCGTGAATCAAAGTTGTATGTAGGTAATGAGTTTATACATAAACATTGTAGGACACTTTTCACACAGCGCCATCTAACCCTTTAAGCTTGGGTTATGGGAACTACTCACCTGATAAACATACTTATGTATATGTAAATATATACATTGTTATAGAGCAAACACCCAAACTTCTAAACAAACATTTGGGGATCTCACAAATATTTATTCCGATCTGGGACCTTCACATGAGTAGCAGTCACATACACTATCACCTACACCACCGAGCCAGTAATATATGCATACCTGAAGATTTTTTTTTGTTACAGTGATATTGTAAGCTGAAATAGATACTGTGGAAATAATAGTATCTCAGAGAACAGAAGTTGAAACTCTTGTCCTTTTGTTATTAATGAGATAGTCGACTGTGACACAAGCGTCCAAAAACTTGCCGAGCCTGTCGTGCACAATATTCACCACAAGAAAGTACCAAAGAATCTGTCATCAAATCATTATCTTAAGAAATAATAATAATAATGATTAATCATTTTTAGGTTCTTTATATAAAAAAAAATAAATAAAATAAAATATAATTGTATTGTTTAATATAAATATTTAATTAATATAGTATAAATAAATCATTAAAATAAATATTTATCTATTGATGATGGTTGTTATAAGTTGTAGTGTACACACCTCTCATTCAAATAAATGTTATTACAGTGATAAAGATAACTCGGTTCAAGATGGGGCTTGAACGAGTGACAATGAAAATATAGTAAATAATTTCATCTTATTTTGGTATGGTTATGGTACCTCAGTGGCATAGAGCATTGCCCTGGTTAGACATAGGTTACGGGTCAAACCCCATCCTAAACAAAGTCATGTTTTTCACTTTAATAAAAATTAAATGAAAGTCAGCATCTACAAATTGCTTTGAAAATTTATCCAAACCTCTCCTTTATCTATTCCTATTCCTCCTACATATTGAATGATCATGTTCTTATTATATGGAGTACTCTCTTAGGGGGTAAAGTGTATTGGAAGTCAATTGGGATATTAATATAATAGGCACAATAGTGCAGTACAGCACAAGCTACAGTACTATCCTGAAAGGATGTCCACGCTGGTATTGCTTTAACAAATGTTCCATCATTTAAGGTATTATCTTGTGTTTAATGTTATGTGTTTGATGGTACATAGCTACACTACTCGTAAGCGACATTGACTCTACAACACAACCATATAATGACATTATTTTTTAATATCCACATATCTCATTATTATCATAGGTATTATTTTATTATCACATTTCTATTAAAAGTGTGGTAGTTGAAATAAAAGAATGAAGCAATACGATCCACACTGCCACACAATACAAGATCACACTATCTTCGGTATTGATATAATACTGAATTAATATCTTTGTAAAGTAATTGTTATTGATTGGTACGGGTCTGCTGTTTGGTAGAATGTGCTGGCACTGAAATAGGGGCGTAAATATGACTCTGGCACCCTTTCGGGGATAAACACGTGAATGATAAGTAAGTAATAGTCTATTTATCTTCAAAAATATCCATTTTAGAAAGATAAAGGAGGCCATCTTTTATTTTTGTTAACTAAAATCTCTGCTTGAGCGTGGTGTCGACTAAACTTACGAAAACTGCTCGCAAATCTCGTATCAAGTAGCGAATCTGAGCTAAATACAGTTTAAAAATAAAGAATTCATCAAGTGACACTTGAGGACTGTTCTATAATATGAATCAAACGTCATTTCGCTGTGACAGCTCTCAGGTGATTCTAGATTGACGTTTCACGAATCGAGTACGGTTCTATAATAAAAGCTCAGCTTAAAACTAGTTCTAAGTAATACTTGAGGCTTGAGTAAGGTTCTATAATACGACCCTTAGATGCTACATAACTGCGTGTATGAGGTAGTTTAAATTTGGAATGTTACATTTGAAAATAGATTGTCATTTGTTATTCACATTTGATTGTTTAATAATTACAAATGATTTCATATTTGTAAAAATGGCTTATCAAGAACAATTTGATCTAATGGAAGCTTATTTTTTAAATAACAAAATTGTGGACCAAGCTCTGCTCTGGAGAGAGGTATCGAGACCGACAGGCACCAACTCGGTTCGTATTGAACAGAATGGTGGAAAATTTAAAGAATATGGGTTTCGATAAGCGACTGCAAACTCTTCAAGAACCATTTCGATTTTGATCTAGATATTTCAACATATTTCGAAGCATTTCCAAAGGCTTCTAGCAGAGTTGCTGCAGAAGTAATTGGGACAACCCACACTCGCGTACTTAAAGTGCTGAAAAAGTATAAGTACAAATGTTATCGTGATGGTCGGTTAGTGCAAAAATTGCATCCTGGGGATTGTGAGAGACGACTACAATTTTGTCAAAACATGCTGAGAGAAATTAACCTTAACCATAATTTTTTGAGTAACATTGTATGGTCTGATGAAACCAACATCAGCAATAACGGCATGTACAATCGCCGCAATAACCATTATTGGTCTCGAGTGAATCCGGTTCGGGTTCATGAAACTAACAATCAAGTAAGATTTTCTTTTAACGTTTGGTGCGGAATCATGAGAAATATGGTTGTGTTAGTCTACGTCTACGAAGGACATTTAAACACTGTCAAGTATCTAGAAATACTGGATCTCTTAAGAAATGAGTTAAATGGTTTCCCCGAGGAAGAGCGAAACCAATTTATTCTACAGCAAGATGGTGCTCCAGCCCATATCAGCAGAATCACTACTGCCTTTATAAATAACCATTTTAATGCCTGGATAGGTACAAACGGCACAATCAGATGGCCTGCGAGATCACCAGATCTCACCCCTTTAGATTTTTCTTATGGGGATATGTAAAAAATCAAATTTACCTTAAATCTTATGCTAATGTAAATGAGTTGAGGGTTGAAGTTCAGAATACGATTCATAATATTCACCACAACACGTTATTAAAGGTTACTAGAAATGGATTTATTTGAAGAATAAATTTGTGTATTCAAGAGAATGGAGCCCATTTCGAGCAACTAATTAGTTAGTTTTCTATTTTATGTATTAAATAAAATAATTAATAGTTTCAAGGCTTTCCTTTCATTTAATTTATCAAGTTTTATACAGAGATTTCGTCTTAATAATTGACCCTAACGATCGATGCAATAAAAGTACCGGATGTAATTTTTACAGATTTTAGTTGGTTCGACTCCCGGGTGTGGCAAGCGAATTTTCGAAAACCTTTGAAAGCAGTTTTCTTTCTTTCAAAAAAAAAAGGAATGTTTCCTATGAGTAAAATTTTCTATCTACAGTATTAAGAGTACTTTCCCTTCAGGTGGCATTACGAAATTCCACCCTGTGTAGTATTGAAGTCAAAATTTGTAACGACCTTTTCAAAAATTTATTTTAAACCGATTAATGTGAAACTTTTCCTAATTTTTTACTTATTTATTTCGAAACATGCAACCATCAATGCACGGGGCCGAGTCTACTATTGACAAGCCGTAGCTGACGATCCAGAATCGCTGTTTTAACTGTCAAAATGTTAGTAGACTATCAAAAATGCAACTGACTAGCGGCCACTGGCGCGGTATGTGTTAGTAGAATTCTATCGGCCGTCCGATAGAAGTCTATTGGAGTACGATTGTAATAGTAGACTACGAAAAACTGTCAAAATTGTACCGGTGGTTTTCTAATGAGCTACGATTTTGATTCTATTCTTATGCGATTAAAATAGTAGACTTGGCCCCCAGGTGTGTCACCTAATACAAGCTTTAATGTTTTTGAACATTTGCGATTTTCACTCATATTTATCAGATTTCGGGTCTTATGCGCGACGTGTATGATTAGCTACAAAGCCTACCTTATACTTCCCGACGTTTTGACCGAATTACACCAGCCGTGGTCACGGGTGGACTAATACTAGCGGATGCCCCGCTGCTTCACCCGCGTTGTGATAAATTTTGAGTAAATTGAGTAAATCCAAAATATCCCTAGACGGTGTTGATGTGGTTATTAGCACATTTGTACAAAAACTTAACAAATTATGATATAGAAACACTCAATCTACTGGTGCAAACTGCATGAAAATAGGTGCAGTAGTTTTTGAGTTTATAGCAAACAGACAAACAAACGCGGCGGAAAGCTTTGATTTATAATGATGATATCAAATAAGAAACACTTTACATTATCTATAAAATTGATTCCAATATATATATATAAATAAATATAAATCACGCCTTATCCCCGAAGGGGTGGCAGAGGCATATTATATGCCCACTTTTCACCGTGTGGATTCCTGTCCCACGTAATAGGTGGCCCATTGCCGTGTTGAAATAAACAGACGCAGGATGTGACTACCTGCTGTTGAAATTTTTCAAGCCGCCCATAAGGCATTCAACCAGGCTTAACGACTGCCATTTTACTGGCAACCGGGACCAACGGCTTAAGGTGCCTTCCGAAGCACGGAAACGCTCGCAAATGTAAATGCCACAAAGTGGGCACCCATCCGAGGACCAGCCATAGTGAAAGTTGCGTAACTCAGTGATCGTTTACAGAACACTGAGACCGCGGGGCCACGAGCGCTTCATATATATATAAATTGACAAAATGTGAATTAATAATATTTATATTACTTATTTAATATTATTTTGGGTCACCGTCATGGTTTATGTAAATCAAATCTTGAACTTTAAATTTGACCCACTTGCAAAAGTTTAATTCAGTTGAAATTTTCCATACGCCTTTTGTTTTTAAAACAATTTAACTTACAAAAGTCTGAAGTTTGTCACGGCTGAAGCCTCGAGACCAGAGAGCAAGGAATTAATGTCACCCGCGCGCTGTAGTTAGAGGGAGCGAGGAAATATTCCTTGCTTCGGAACAATAGCAGCAAGTCTACATGATACTAGCTGACCCTAGTGGCTTCACCCGTGACGCACTTGAACCCCGTGGCCCCGAATTAATACATACCCATACGTATGTATTACATACGTACATATTGTCACTTTATCCCCGAAGGAGTAGGCAGAGGCATATTAAACGCCCACATTTCACGGTATGTATTTTTGTCCCACGTAACAGGTGAGCCCATTGCCGTGTTGAAATGCTGTGGCGACCTGCTGTTGAATTTTTTTAAGCCGCCCATAAGGCCTTCAACTTGGCTTAACGACTGCCATTTTATTGGCAACCGGGACCAACGGCTTAACGTGCCTTCCGAAGCACGGAACTGGGGTGGGTCTAAAGTGCCGAATAAATTGAATAAAATTTGTCTATTTTAGATGTTAAATTTAAAAGAAATTTTGAACCCGTTGCCTTTTTAGTGAGGTGGCAACAAAAAGGCTAAAAAATCTTATGTGCTAGACACTAATTAGCACGACCAATTAAAGTTCAAGTAGTCTCGGACTGGTAGACTCGTATGTATTAATATATTAGGTAGGGTAGGCAGAGACTATGGTTTTCCACTTGCTACGATCCTGACATACAACTTTCATGAGTGTTTTCATACACGCTCGCCGGTTAAGGGTACTTTTGACCTGGCCTTTTTCCAAAAGTACTTCGATTTGATTGCCAAATTAAACCCGTCGTTTATTTACTTTATTGTTTGAAAATTTACCCCAATTGTTAATATTACTCTAGTCCAGTAGTAGCGTAATATTATAGCCTATAGCTTATCCAATATAAAAATATTTTTACAATTCGAACCAGTGGTTCCTAAAATTAGAACGTTCAACCAAACAAACAAACAAACATACGAACAAACTCTTTAGCTTTATATATTATATATTTAGCTTTAGCTCTTTAGCTTTGTTTAGTATATATAGCTTTAGCTCTTTAGCTTTTTATAGTATAGATTAAAATTTCAGGTAATCGTCACTCGTCGGAAATAGCCGATATGTCTCTTTCTTTGATGCGGAGCTTAGAGGGCGCATGCGTACCGCATCGTCCCGGTATGCCGCTCATGATCCGCGCCGGGGTCAACACGGGCCCATGTGTCGCGGGTGTGGTTGGTACCACTATGCCAAGATACTGTCTCTTTGGTGACACTATCAACACAGCCAGTCGAATGGAGAGCACTGGAGAAGGTATTGTAGCTATCATTTGGTAATATTTACTAATTTATTTATTTGGACAACCAGTAGTTGTTACGTTATCATATAATTCAAATCATACCACATTAATATTTCGTTTATTGCACAACATTTTAAGGTGTCACAGGATGCATAGGTGTAACACTATTGCGGAAATCTATATACATATATATATATAAATGAAACCCGTTTTCCGTTGTCACGACATAGCATGAAAACGGCTTGACCGATTTGAACAATTCTTTTTGTATTGGATAGCCCATTTATTGAGGAAGGTTCTTAGCTGTATATCATCACGCTACTACACAGGAGAGCGGAGCAGTAATCATAAATATTAACAAGTCGGGGAAACTCTCATACAATTTTAGAAAAGTAATAAGCGACGGGGTTGGAAGTATGTCCCGGACGAAGCCGGGCAGGTCAGCTAGTATTATATATAAACAAATAATACTAAATTAAATATAAACGAAACTAAAAAATAAAATAAGAAAGAAAAATAAGGAAAAGTAAAATAAGGAGGATCACAATAAATAAAGTCGTTACATTATAAAAACTTAATTTAAATCACACAATATCGAAATCACTAGTCAGTCAGCTGGGCCACGTGGGAATGTCTGACCATGCCGTCTCCGCTGGGTCCTGGTAAAAGGGAAAGACTCAAGAAGTGCTGGCTTGACGTCGTAAGATATGATATGCGTGCCAATGGTCTCACTGCAGGGGATGCTGACGACCGTAGGAAGTGGAGGCGAAAAAGTCGGAATTTGACCTTCACGCGTTGAGAGACGCAACTGGAACAGACGCTAGGATGTTGATGACACAATATCGAAATCAATCTCAGTAAATTTTTTTGACTAACTTATAGTTCTTGCATCTTGCCTCATCATAGTGTATTCTTAATGGCTTCCAAAGCCTACCTGAATTTGGTTCCTGTGGTTCTCTTTTATATGCATCCTAGGAGCAGCTATCCGTTTGGCTTTTATTTTTCGCAATTTTTTTTTGTTACCCCTCATGGTCACCTTGAGGGGGAGTTTATTCTCGTATAGCTCATTCTGCAATTTGATACAGAAATATAATATGGTAGTTATATGTTATTGTCTGCATTTACATTGTAATAAGTTAACAATATATTTGGTTAATAAAATTCTTATATTTATACTCAATAGTGGATGATGCGAGAGACGCGGTGGTAAGCGTAAATAAGTCGGATTTAGTTTATTGTACAAAGTGTGAATTATGTGTTGTTGAATTCTTTGAGTGTGTTAACTATGTAGGTGATGTGGGAATTAGTAAGATTAATTTTTCTTTTTGTAGGACATTATTTTCTTTTTGAAGCAAATCTTCTATAACGACGTTAAGAGAAATCTTATAGCGGTAAATAATAGTCGTGACGTTTTTCGATTAGCGCCATGTTGTTTTGAAGTAAAACTTCCTTATCGACGTATTAGAGAAATTTTATAGCTGTAAAAAATGTCGTAAAGAAGTTTGGCCTCTTACCTGTGTACTCTGTTACATAAACATTTTTTTTTACACAGAGCTGTCTAGCTCAAAGTAAGCTAATATAAGCTCTTGTTATGGGCTCTAGACAACTGATAAACATAGTTATACATTTTAATTACATAGGAAACACCCAAACTTTGAAACATTTGTCTGACCTGTCCTCTCTGACTACCCCGTCAGGGATACAGCGTGAAACAAATATTTGATTCTACAAATATTTTTCCGACCCAGGAATCGAACCCGGGACCTCAGGCGGGGCAGTCGAAATCAATACCACGGCGTGACTGAGGCATTAATATAAGAATAACCGCCTTCAGACCGACTAACTTCGTAAGGGCGTAGTTGCCCCGTCCGTTTAGTCAGGAGGTGCACCGCTAACAGCTGAGGTCGTTCTGACCCTGGAAATAATGGTGCGGCCTCTCTCAGGTACCCCCTCGCGGCAGCACTGTAATACAAAATTTTTCACATCCTAGTAATATTATAAACGCGAAAGTTTGTAAGTATGGATGTTTGTTACTCTTATACGCAAAATCTACTGAATGGATTTTGATGATTTTTTACAATAATATAGCTTACACATCAGAATAACACATATGCTACTTTTTATCCCGGGAACAAGTTCCTGTAGGAAACGGGAACGGGAAAACATCACCAGGCGTGTGGAACCGCGGGTGTCAATTACTACTTAATGAAATGAAAAATTTGTGTCGAATAGAACTTTGTCAATGATTGCTACATACTATCCCGTCGCACCTTTTTAATCCCGTTAATGCGTCTTATGGGCTTCTAATCCGTTTAATGGGCTATCTAAGACAAAAATATTTTTCGAATCCGACCATAAGTTCTTGAGATTAGGGCGTTCAACCTTACAAACAAACAAACTCTTCAGCTTTATAATAGTAGTATAGATTTAGTTTTAAAGAAAAATGCGTCTACATTTAGATTAGTTTCTTTCTGTACAGCTATGAAAATCCACATATCAATCACAACGAAAATAGCTCTAGATGAATTTGGTAAATACAAGATTCAACCCAGAGGGGAACAGGAAATTGCGGTAAGTCTAATAACACCTCCAGATTTAATGTTACGAGTACAACATGTCGTTTCTTTTTTACGTGTAGTCGGTTTTTTAGTTTTCGATCCTATTCCGACTCAATACCTTACCACCCCTCACTGTGGCCAACCTTTAGTCATCTTTGATCAGTCCTGTAAGTCTGTGCGACTGGCAGTGAGCATCTCCGCATCCTGAACATTTCATCTACTATCCGCCTGTTACCTTAGGTCGCACGTTTCAGGCAACCCGGCATTATTTAAAATAAATAAATATCCATCACGCCTTATCCCGAAGGGGTGGCAGAGGCATATTATATGCCCACTTTTCACCGGAGGGATTCCTGTCCCACGTAATAGGTGGTGAGCCCATTGCCGTGTTGAAATAGACAGACGCAGGATGTGACTACCTGCTGTTGAAATTTTTTCAAGCCCATAAGGCATTCAACCAGGCTTAACGACTGCCATTTTACTGGCAACCGGGACCAACGGCTTAACGTGCCTTCCGAAGCACGGAAACGCTCGCAAATGTAAATGCCACAAAGTGGTCACCCATCCGAGGACCAGCCTTAGTGAAAGTTGCGTAACTCAGTGATCGTTTACAGAACACTGAGATTGCGGGGCCACAAGCGCTTCAAATATTCAAATATTTGATTAATATAATACTCTACATCGATTGCCAGATTATGTTTTAAAATATAATTTGTGGATTCCTCGCGGTTTGGTCTAAGTAAAGCTTGTTCCCATCTAAATACGGAGATAAAATTAATATAGCCTAAGGTATTTATTCCTTATAACATCAGCTATTTCCAGTGATAGTCCCATTAAAATTGGTCAACCTGTTTCAGAGATTAGCCGGAACAAACGTACAGAAAGTACGTTTTTATTTTTTAATTTTTTGTATCGTATATAGACCTACTTTCCTATGCATTTAGTAAAAGTTGTTAATTTGGAATTACAACCAGACACTTCCGCCTTCATTCATAGTTATAATCACCCAGTTCATCTAACCCCCAACCCAATAGCCCATTTTATAGTTAGCATATTGTACAATAGTTAAACTACCATTGGAGGTGGTCCATTATCGTTCTTCTACATAAGGTGGGCGTGGATTGTCTGCAGTGGGGGTCCCATATCCTATTAGATTAAAATTCTCAAAGGGTGTCTGCGTGTTGGATCAATATTGTAAGTCATGTAAGCCTACCAAAAGAACTAAGAAAAAAAAGAAGATACCCCAGAAGATAGAGACATAAACATAATAATACGAGCAATAAATATCGTTGGGACAACTCACACAACGCCATCTGAATCCAAACTAAGCAGAGCTTGTTCTATGGTAACCAGATAACTCATAAACATACTTATATATTTCTAAATACATACATATTATAGATAAATAACACCCAGACACAGAATAAACCAACGTGCTCATCACACAAAGTTTTATCCTGGGTGGGAATCGAACCCACGACCTCTTGCGTAGCAGTCGGATACACTCCCACCGCGCCACGGAGGCAAAGAGTATAGATACCTCTTGCTCGCAACTCAATCGTTCACAGACAGCAGCAAAACTTACGTCTACAATATTTTAAATTATTTTTTTAATCTAATTGTCTTTCAGGGTAAAGGCTGTATGGAAACGTACTGGCTTGTAGGCAAAGAAGGCGGAATAAGAAGTGAGAGTCCACGTGGTCCAAAGCTTCAGGACTTTCAAGAAAATATAATGGAGTTGCTCATTGGATCATAAAACTTACTACGTATATAGTTGTAATTAGAATAATTTAATGTTAATAAACTTTAATGATTGCTCAATTGCATTTTCTTTTTGAAGTAAAACTTCTTTATCGACTTTGAGATAAATTTTATAGCTGTGTAAGTCGTAAAACGTTGTTGGTTATGACCTTGGCTATCCACTCCTAGCAGGTAGCTGGTGTTATACAAATCACTCTGTAGATACAAATGGCTATATTCATACATGTAGGTACTTTCCAATACTATTTATCTTAAGCACGTTTCACTGTAAGTCGCGAAAAGCGCTTGCTAAAATTTGCACACGCAGTCCCACGTAACAGATGGTAGGCCTATTAAATAAATAAATATTGTAGGACACATTTATAATATTATTATAAATGTGTCCTACAATATTATTTTTATAATATTGTAGGCCCAAACTAAGCTATGCTTGAACTATGGGATAGGACAACTGATATACATAGTTATATATTTCTAAATACATATTATACAAAGAAACAGCCAAACTCGGAAACCAACGTTTGCGGATCACACAAATATTTGTTTCAACTCCGGAATCGAATCCTGGACCTCAACGCTGCAGTCACATACACTATCACTGCGCCACCGAGGCAGTCAATATTGGCGTGTTGAAATAGACAGGGGCAGTTTGTGTCTATCTAATAGATACCGTTCAATTTTTTCATAGGTATAAGGATTTCAGCTTGGCTTAATAACTTCTTACCACGTAACTGGCAGTCGGGACCAAAAAGTTATAAGGATTTTAAACAACAAAAACGCTTGAACCCAAGAGCTTGGTGCGTGATGATGGGAAGAGACCTGACGGAATGTCATTGGTGCCTTGGAAGATGGGAAGACCTCTTGTGTGAGATGCCACAGCCACATGCATGGACACCCTTGCACCTTCGCATATTCTTGGCACATCTAGCTGTGCGGGACCTGCTGCTGCGTCCGCTGAGGCACTCAAACGGCGCAAATACACAAATCTTGCAGGAAATTATGTTTTTGAGCCGTTGCGGTCGAAACTCTTGGTCCGTGGGGTCCTAGTACAAAGCTTTTTTTCAGAGCTCTATCTAAGCTTTTGGTCGATGGTTCTCATAATCTGAGGGCTGGTTTATACTTTAATCCAAGGCTCAGCTTTGCCATTCAACGTGGCAATGCTGCCAGCATTCTGGGTACGGTTGTGGCTGACAGCCATGAGGAAGAGTTATATGATGCTTAATTTTCATTTTTGATTACATTACATGACATATTCCGTACCTTTCTTTTTTTAATATGTGTAAAGTTCATAGTAGCTGTAATATATACACACATATTATCACGCCTGTCTCCCATCGGGGTTGGCAGAGACTATGGCTTTCCACTTCGATTCTGACAAATAACTTTCGCTTCTTCTACTTTCATGAGTGTTTTCATACACACTCGCTGGTTAAGGTTACCTTTGACCTGGCCTTTTTTCAAAATATCTTCGATTTCATTGACATACGTACGCCGAGGTCGACCCCTACCAGTTTGCCCAATAAAAACGCAACTAATTTTCTAACATTTATTCGGATCAGTTTATATCATGGAAAGTATTGATTGAAGTGTTTCATTGTAATCTGTCCCTAATTGTCGTCACAATATTTTTTCCAATGCCAATCTGGTCCAGTGTTGTCTCGATATCTGTAAATTTTGGAATATTTATTTATCTATCACGCCTTATCCCCGAAGGGGTGACAGAGGCATATTATATGCCCCCTTTTCACCATGTGTATTATTGTCCCACGTAATAGGTGGTGGCCCATTGTCGTGTTGAAATAGACAGACGCAGGTTGTGGCAAGCTGAAGTTGAAATTTTTTAAGCCTTAGGCCTTCAACTTGTCTTAACGACTGCCATGATACAGGCAAACGGGACTAATCACTAAACGTGCCTTCCGAAGCACGAAAACGCTCACAAATGTAAATGCCACAAAGTGTTCACCCATCCGTGACTAATTTGGAAGGAAGTTGCTTAACGCAGTGATCTTTTACAGAACACTGAGTTAGTGGGGCTTCGAGCGTTTCATTTCAATCAAGTCAAGCAATAAATTATGTTATTGAAATACAAGCTTTTTAAGAAATAAAATTAAAGTTTATATAATAAACTAAAAGTAGCAACCACATTTTTCACATTTTCATGCACTATTGTCCAATTCTGAACTGTCTAAATTTCAAGTCTTCAATCTACCTCACCCAAAAGTTAATTTAATTTGAATTACAAAATTCCACTCGGACTGCTATTCAAAAATGCCAGATTGCAGAGATTGTAATTTGCTGTCGTGGTTGTTCGATTTTTTAATCAGATTACAAAATGGTTGTAGATTTTAACTAACTAACTATCTTCACGCCGTATCTCTGTAGTCAGAGAGGAGAGATCGCCAGGCTTCGCGTTCCATGCATATTTCTTTGGCTTCTTGCAGATTCAATAATCGCTTCATACATGCACGTCAGGGTATCCGAGTACTTTTGACCTGTCCGTTTTTTGAGCAATCTGCTCACGTGGTGTTCATATCGATAGCCATGGGGCGAATAAACGTATAAGGGAAAAAAGTAAATTTCAGGAAAAAATAAAAACGGTTATTCCTTAATATCTTTAGTCTGTGCAAATTGTCCTATTCAAAATATAATAAAATTGAAGGTAAAATTATTATCTTTAGACTGTCATACTTACTTTTTAGTGATTGTAATTAAATTGCATGAATTTTATAAAAAACTATATTATATTATTGTTCAAGTGAAATTAAAGCGATCAATTGACTGTTATAGAACATTACATCAGGATACATGAGCAACCATGGAGGCTGCTCATTAAGTCCCTGATGTTGTCTGACATCACGTCTAATACCACGCTAAACAAGAACAGACTAAGGACAGAACCCTGGTGTACCCCGACGGTAATGGGAAAGGGTTTCGTGTTGCCAACAGCGGTCTGAACCACGGAATCCTGGATAGTGTCAATATAAGCCTCTGGAACCCCTTTGGATCGCAGTGCCCACCAGATCGTTGCTCAAGGAACACAGGGAACAAGAACGAAGGTCTTTTGCATGTCCAGGAATAGACAGTGTAGAGGCGTATTCTTCGCCCTGTATTTTTAGAGCAAAAACAGGGTCGGTGGTCCCATGACCTAAGTGACCTAACCGAAACCCATGTTGACACTCCGAGAGAATACAGTCCTGCCGGATCCGAGAGTCAATAATCCTCTCAAAGATTCCCATGGTGTGGTATATAACCTTTATACCGCGGTAGCCCCCACACTCCTGCACTGACCCCTTACCTTTGAAGACTTGAGTAATAATACTCAGCCTCCAATCCAGCCTTCCTTTCCAATATTTTCATGCGGCGAAGCGCAGTCTGCAGTTCTCCAGGCGGTATCAGTGGCACTAGTCCCGGATTCGGAGTGAGGTCCGAAGGCATTTGGAAATATCCTGTGTCGCTTTAACCCTAGAGCGCGCCAACTTATAGATGAGCTTCTGCCTCTCAGACGATTCCAACTTATCATACAGAGGTTGTAAGTAGTCTCGTCTGGCTCTGGCTACAGCTCTCTTTGTGGCGCGCTTGGCAGTCCTGTACGCATCGAGGGCTTTGGGAGATCCAGTCGCTTGCCACTTATTAAAGAGGGCTTTTTTCTCCCTAGTCTCCCTCTGGACTGTGTCGTTCACCATCAAGTTTCCTTGTCACATTTGCGACCAGCCTTAGACTCGCCGAGCACTGCCTTCGTCGCTACAAGGATAGCTGCTTGAAACCTGTCCCAGTACTTTTGAACTGAATTGTCTTTAGTGTCAGTGCACTTGTCACCAACAGCTGAGGCGAACTCCTGAGACCTGGCTTTACTCAGCAGCCATCTGATGCGGTGCTGGCACAGCTCGACACATTTGGCTTTGGGCTTCACGCAGAGATCTATGACAAGAAGACTGTGTTGTGCAATGATACTCTCCCTGGGTATGACTTTGCAGTTGGCCACCTTGCAGATACTATGTCTCCTACTGAGTAGGAAATCGATTTGAGTTGCGCGTTTCCCGCTCCGGTAGGTGATGAGATGTTCTTATTTATTTTGGCTATACGTGTTCACGATGGCAAGATCGGCAGCCGCACTCGTTAAAAGGATAGTCACCCCTTTAATGTCGTGGGTGCCATATCCAAAACCACCATGTACACGCTCAAACTCGACACACCTCTCACCCACATGACCGTTCAGATCGCCACCCAAAACGATTTCCTATGACAACGGAATGCTCCGAAGCACTTCCTCGAGTTGGCCCCGAAACAGCATCTTAACGGCATCGCTACAACCGACCTGTGGCGTGTAGTCATTTATCGAGTAGGTCATAATCACATTGATATAAGCCGGTCGCTACAGCGTTTTACTTACAAGATATTGCACTGCAGCCCCTCGGAAAGCACCACAGCCACCTCGTACTCCCCACCAGGTGCACCCGTGCAGTTCAGCTGGTAGTGCATTCCTTCTGCAGAGGCCAGGCGCTGTTGCCTTTCCATCGAGTCTCCTGCAGGAACACCACGTCCACCCTACGCTTTAAGAGTACCTTGGCCAACTTAATCGCGCAGTCAGCGTACCAATGTTCCTCGTTACCACGTGCCAACACGGCTAACTATGCGGGGCGCGCTGTTTTGCGGCGGCGCCCTATCCCTAGCTGCATTTCTATTTACATTTTCCATTTTAGTATTGGCAGTTTGCTTTTTACTCACCCCTTTCTATACCGCATCGTCCATTTGCAATTAACTGATTGTCATTTAAATTTGTTTAAACCATCTTTACCACATTTATAATTAATTTAAGAAACAAAGAATATTAGTGCTAAATCTATAAAGATAATTAAAGAAACTTATTTAGTATAGACAATACCATTTTTTGTGCAATGCTAGTTCCCGCGAAATGCACATTAAACAAATTGTAAGGAACCAAAAATACACGAATAAACGTGCAAACGTCTATTACCTAAACTAAATAATAGATGACCAACTTGATGAAAAACGTTTTGCTGTTTATACATGTTTATTCTTGTGTAATAGAGAATGCATTATACTTGTAAAAGTAGCAAAAATGTTTATTCTTATTAAAAAATATATTTATATTTTGGTGGAAAAAAGGAATCAAGTGCGATTGTGAATGTATTTTTGAGCCAAAAATTTAAAAAAAAGTTAGATGGTAGGAAGACGACAGAGAATCGAAAAACCGAAAAATTGTTTTTGTGTAATAGCTCTTACTTTACTCTTCTTTATTCGATGCGGCCGATATGCGGCGGATCGATATGTAAGTATCAGCCTACCCTGACTCCTGCTACCCTCTACTTTCGAACAAAATATATTCTTCGTCAGTCGTTTCTCACTCAGCTATAGATTTTCTGCTGTATAAATGCCTGGCGACTGCAATATTCTTGCTTCATAAAAATGGTTTTATGGTCCCATGTAATAACCATGGGACCATAAAACTATTGACAAAGGTGTGGGTATTTTTAATAATAATAATTTGTTTTTAATAATTCTCCTCTGCCTACCCCTTCGGCTGTATTGGCTTGACTGTAAATATAAATGTATAATGGAAATATACTTACAAATCACATGGTACACAGTGCTTCGCGTTATTTATAAAAATACGAACATGTTTTGCTGCGCAGTTAGGATCTCTTATACCTAATTGATTGCGAACTCTAAAATCGTCGACTGATGCGTGTTGTGGAAAACCTAAAGCGATGGTAAATAGGACAGCAATCGACACAGCACTAAATGACTTCATGTCGTATTTTGATCGATTTAACACTAGTTTACATCACTATATTCGAACTATACTGGATTTTATACGATCTTTATTGATCGAATATTTATTGTAAACAATATTAACCCGTGACTGCTAAAAAATGTGTGCGTTTACGACATCAATGGGTGTTAAGTTCCATAGTGGTGAACTTTGACTTTTAAAAAAGTAGAAAGAATATTAGCTCGCTTACTATTCATTTATCTTTTTGACCTCATTTGCTATCAGTGCACTTCACAGGAGTAGCCAGGATTTAGTTTCAGGGGGGGTTTTCAAACAGTTCAGGTCTATAAAACCTCTTGCCTCTGTTGGAGCTGCGTGTCGCGGTAATGAAAATACTGCAGTGAATGTGTGTAGGCTCTCGCATCCGCATTCACGCTACTAGGGATGTCGATGACTGTGCATGGTGTAGGAGAAGTAGCATGGTAAAGCAGACCCCAGGCGCCGTGAACACAACTAAGACAGAATTCGGATGATGATTATTGTCAACATCGTAAATATTAAGGGGGGTGGGGTTTGAACCCCATAACCACCTCCCCCTGGCTACGCCTATGGTGCACCTACTAGCTAAAGGACGACGAAGCAACGACGCAGGTGACCTCACGGGTTTGGGAGGCCAATTAAAACCAAAAGATTAATAATGGCGGTTACTAGAAGGTAAATATAAGTGAACCCTAGGCTACAAATCCAGGTTAGGTTTTGAGAGCAACTGGGCATAGATTAAGACAAAGAGAACCTAAGTGAAAAGATAAACTTGCGCCGTAACTGTTGAAAAGTGGTCACAGTAGCCTATAGATGTTTACAACACCAGGGGGCCGAGTCTTTTAGCTGTCAAAATGTTAGTAGCCTATTAAAAATGCAAACTGACTAGCGGCAACTGGCGCGGTAAGTGTTAATAGAATTCTTACAGCTGACCAATAGAAGTCTATTGGAGTACGATTGTAATAGTAGACTACGAAAAACTGACAAAATTGTACAGATGGCTTTCTATTGAGCGACCAGTTCGATTCTATTTCGACACGATTGAAATAGCAGACTCGACCCCCAGGTGTGTTACACTCGTCGTCTCGCTGCCGACCATATCTACTATCATTTTGAAACCAATATAGACAGGGTGGGGACTACCAGCTGTTGACATTTTATCAAGTCGCATTATCGCAAGCATATATTTTGCTAAAGCCTTATTAATAAACGTACTTGGGGAATTTTTACTCTCTAATAGATGGCAGTGAGATAGCCACCTTTCACAAAAGATGAACCATCGTTACCACCTTGACAGTGCAGATGTAATACATCAGAATTTATTATTAGAAACGTCCATAGACCCTACATCAACTTAGATCAAGCGAAACGTAAGCTTATCTGTCATCATACGTAGTATAAAAATTAAATAATTGACTTGGTTGCAATACCAACAGTGTTACAATTGAGGGTTAGTATTCGTATTGTGTGTTTTGTTTTTAAATTCCTTTGCGTAGTGCAGTAGTAAATAATTTATTGTAGCAACAAATGAATCAATAATAACTGAACTCACGAATAATACATTTGATTTGAAGATATTAAAGTTTCACAAGTAATTTTTAGTATGAATGGAGATGAAGATGAGAATGAATGAGAAATGGAAGAATATGTTTACAGGTAAGCAAAGTATTTACTATACAGTGGGTGGCCAAATTATTAGGTTATACTAAATTTTTTGTATGTTCCACTAATGGATTTTGACAAAAAAATATGGAATTTATGGATTGACTAATGATGTTTTTATTTGTTTTTATTTGTTGCACAGAGAAAGGAATCAATATCACTCGCGCTCTTCTAGATACATCTTACTCTATTTCATCCAAACCAAATGTATGACTTGCATGTTATATTTCGAAAAGTTTATTGTGAGTCTCGATAGATGGCGTTGTATCTGTCGGCTCAATCGCAATTACAGGTGTCGACGGTTTTATATAAAGTGTTAAAAATGTATTCTTTTGTTGTCGTAAAATGCGCTGTGGAACAGTACGAGTATTTTTTCTATTGTGTGATTCAGATACTTAGTACACAGGGAAGTTTTGATCACCCCCTTCACTTATAGTTCGAACACCAAACGTGTCAGAGGTCGTGATTTCTAGTGACGTTCAATTCCGTAGTCATTTGAAAAATAAAGCTGGCGTCTAAAAAGCTTGAAGTGCTTAACGAGGCGTGACAATAGGCACTTCATGAAAGTGCAAAAACTGCCTACTGCTGCCACCTTTAGGCTGGTGCACATGAATGCCAGCTTCCCTTCTAGAAAGATGAGCTCATAACGATACAATTGACTACCTCGGTAGCGCAGTGGGAGTGTATGCGACTGTCGCACCTGAGGTCCCTAGTTCGATTCCCGGAACAAATATTTGTGTAATCCACAAATGTTTATTTTCGAAGTTTGGGAGAAATATTATATGTATGTTTATCAGTTGCCAAGATCCTATAACACAAGCTTATAGTAGCTTACTTTGGGCTAGACGGCGCTGTATAAAAAAGCACTCTACTAGCAGGCGGTGTCGAGCGCTTCGCGACACGGGTACATACATTTGTGTAATTTTATATTACTTCACCCAAGCTTATCATCGTGAACAAAAACACTTTGTACTGTTCCACTTATTTATTTTTTAAACCTGACCGGTTTCGCCTTATGGCATTTTCAAAGGTAAGCACATATTTTAAGAATATAGGCTAAGCTTTGTGGAACAGTACAAGCGTTTTTGTTGAAGAAGTGTAGCAAGTTCCACCAAGTGCCATCAATCAACAGTGTAAATCCAAGCTTATAGGTATTACCTTAGTTTCAAATAGATAGCGTTGTGTTAAGAAAAGTGTCATCAATCATTATATATCTTTATCTACTCTGATACTATAATACAAAGATTATAAAACTGATAACAAAATTCTTATGACAAACATTACGTACAGGCCAAAAATAATAAAAAAACAGTTTAATTACGATACAGGTCTTGTATGGACACCTGTATCATAATATAACTTTTTAATCATAACGATACACCTATACAACCTCCAGCTGGACCAAGGAGGTAGGACCTCTACTTAAAAAAAAAAGTTTCAATCATTGGTTTCAATGAACGAGTCCGTGACGCAAGCGGGCATGCGCAATCAATATTTGCGCCTTGGCGCCAACATTTGACATTTAAAAAATAAATACTACTATTATCTAAATCAGTACATTTATACAATACACATTATAGTATCGAAATAATTTAAAACGTACATAATTTGTATACATTATCGATTAGTGTTAATGTTTTATTTTGTTATGATTCATTATCTTTTCCTTCACCAAACGTTTTGTAATACCAGTCATGACCACTGTGTTGTCCATATCTGTAAATAAAAAATAATCAATTAGGTAGGTAAGAAACGTAAGAAAACATGACCCAAGAAGGTTGTTTTGGGGCGGCAGCACGAGTACTGCGACGCTATTGTTGCAAACGTCCATAGGCCACGGTTACCACTTTCCGTATGGGCGTATGCTGGTTTGCCACCTCAGTGGTATTTAAAAATGTGTGTGTGTGTGTGTGTGTGTGTGTGTGTGTGTGTGTATACCAGGGTTCACAGGTAAGAAGTGAAACTCCTTTACGACATTTTTTACCGCTATAAAATTTCCCTCATACGTCGATAGAGAAGTTTCACTTTTGATAAAAAAGTTTCACTTCAAAACAACATGGTGCGTAAACGTAAAACGTGACGATATTTTTACAGCTGTAAAATTTCTCTCAACATCGATAAAGAAGTTTCACTTCAATAAATATAACATGTACGATCCCCCGGGTTTATACAGCAACTTCCTATGATGAACATAGTGTATTCCCAATTGTGTATAAACCGTACCTGGATTTAAAATCTGGAGTTCACTTTTGTTTGGCTGCTGGTAGCAGATTTCGTTTAGTTTTTGATTTTCAGCATTGTTGGGAACGACTAACGTCTGATATTAATCCCGTAAAGGCGCCTGCGTCAATCTAGCACATGAGGTCGCTTAAGCCCCGGGTACCTTGGTGGAGCCTCTTGGGTGTTAGAGGCTCCACCAAGATACCCGGGTCAGTATATAATAAATAGCCTTTTCCAAATGGAAAAGTCAAAAGTACTCGGATACCCAGACGTGCATGTATGAAGCGACTGATGAATCTGCAAGAAGCGAAAGAAGTATGCATGGATCGCGAAGCCTAGCGATCTGTCCTCTCTAACTACCCCGTCAGGGATACAACGTGAAGATACTTAGTTACTTCTTCGATATTCCTTTATTTAATAAGAGTTTGATATATTGTGGTTGATATGTAAGCTACGAGTGCACACTCATGAAATATGTAACAGCACTGAAGGTACGTCTTGCGAAAGCAGGATAATGGTTATTCTTATGAGCGCAGATCACGCATATCCCGACCTACTGAATAACATTACGACGTAACTACTTCTTATTTTTTAATTTGATACATCAAGATGGCGTCGCCCTCCTGATGGAAATCAAAGACGACGACCCGTGATTGAGGGCCGCTATCTCAGCCCACAGGGCTCAGATAGCCCTCATTTTGAAGGCCCAGAAATATGCCTTTTCACGCTTCTCATAAAGGATCCAGGATTGTAAGAGGAGGGAAATACTTGCGCCGTAATTTCGCTCGAGACCATAACTTGTGTGTTTTAAGTTTCGTGCCTAAAGTGGGATTGTACTAACTGTGTCAAATATAAAAAGGTTTATAAAATACCTAAGTAACTGCGTTTCTCAGAACTCACTATATTCAGTAAATGGAATATCCATACAAATAAATATAATAAAAAAGGTCAATAGTACTCGGAGACCAAGACATGCATGACATATATGAAACGATTGATGAATCTGCAGGAAGCGAAAGAAGTATGCATGGATCGCGAAGCCTGGCGATCTGTCCTATCTGACTTCTCAGTCAGGCATACAGTGTGAAGTAGATAGATAGATAATTACACAAAATTGAAATGTCTTTTTATTATACCACTAAGGTGGCAGACCAGCATACGGCCCACCTGATAGAAAGTGGTCACCGTAGCCTATGGACGTTTGCAACACCAGAGCCACCAGCACTCGCACTGCCGACCCTTTAAAAACTTACTAAGACTTTTTAAAATCGTCTGTTTGTAATTTCCAATTAACAAGTTTTTTAATAAATATATAAGAAAGGGTTATGCAGGTAATTATTTTTTATTCCAATTCTGTGTGTCAATTTGTCGCTCTGTATCTCTGAAATGGCCGACCGACTTTTCATTGACAGATAGCTGATGTTATAGGGAGTAACTTAGACTACATTTTACCCCCATACTCCCACGGGAACGGAAACTAAGCGGGAGAAACCGCCAGGGCGGCCGTTAATCTATCTATAAAAACGATGCTACAAACACTTTCTGCATTTCAGGTCTATCAGTCAGGCCGGGAGCGCCAAACGTCGGCAGGCCTTGTAGGCCCACTGTACCATGATGCTCTCATGCAATGCGCCAGCTGCCAGGACTTTGTACGGCAAGGGCAGCGTTAAACTTTACACCAGCAAGTGGGACGCCGCTGCATGTTTTTGCTCGCGCAACAGGCGGCGGTGAGGGAGCGGGAGAGAACTTCCCTCTCAAGTTCTGTAGTTTGGGCGCCGCAGACATTTTTTCGCCTAGGACGACAGGCCTCCATGACCGGGGGCGTAGAGACGGCGGGTGGGCTGCTCGCTGTCTTTAGAAGCAGGCCCTAGACGGTGGCGTGGCGTGATTACTACACCTACACCGTTCAGCCTTTTAAAGAAGTGGGATAATACCTGTAGGCCTTTTCCCTAACTTTTTTTGGCAGTTGAAAGTGATGTTCTCCGAATTATTTACTTATCCATTACTACTTCACCATAGCGCTATTGTGACACTTGTCGTGTGAAAACAGCATTGAATAAGTAAATAGTTAGGTTATCATCACTTTTAACTATCAAAAAAAGTTAGGGAATAGGCCTACTGAATCCCCTTACGAGTGCTCACGCGGGACTTCAGGTCATAGGCAGACGGACGATCACGATGTTCTAGCCACTGAACTACCCGAACTGTACCGAAACAAGTTAAAATTCTTTACTATATTTTAATCGTCATGAAGAGTATGAGCAGAGTCATCTATCGAGCTACTGAACAACTCTGATACGAATGATCAGTGTTACAATCATTTTTAAACATTGATGCGATGGGCTCCACTCAATCTATGGATATTTTTTTAAATCAATTAGCTTAACTTTCACATACATTTTTATTAAAGGGAAACCATGGTACCCATGAAATCATACGAAAAGGAGTGATGTAGAGAGATGAGAGTGCATAACTTGGACCAAAGAGCAACAAGACTTTATGGGCCCAGGACGGCTTTATCTGGACTACTACTACTGACTAACAGACTAGGTCATGGTTAAGAAAAATAAAACCTTAAACAACATCCTGTACCAACACGTCCAGATTATCACAGGATAATAAGTACTTGTAAACGTATTCATGGATACTATTTGCCGGTAACAGAAGCCGAAAAGTTATAAACTTAAAGTAAAGTGACAAAGAAACCACCACGCGGGCGAGCGGGCAAAAGCTAGTTAGTTAGTAAAATTACGTGTATCTTTTTCAAAGATAGCAACGCCAAATTTTGCATAACAAAATTTGGATAAAAAATAAAAAAACACGTGTAAAACGAGTATGTATGAAAGTATTAAAAATCTAATAACGGGCATTGAGGGCAATGAGTTTAATGTGAGAGGTGCAACGTGTCTTTGGAGAATGTCACAAGCGAAGCCGTGGGGTCACTGCTAGTTTATAATAATTATACTAGTGGCTCCTACGCCTTGCACCGCCTTTGATTCCTTGTCCGTAGAACATGCATTATCACAATCTATTTATTTTCCCATGATTTTTCTGTTTTTTTTACTGATTATCCTATTAAAATAAAATATAAAATAAATTGTCTTTATTTTGCATAGACTATTTCAACGGCGCTTACGAAATGTCATACACTAAAAATAAAGAAAAAATTTATATATTTAAAGTAACCACCCGTTCGGAACGCGGCCCACCTGAGAAGAACCGGCAAGAAACTTAGGAAGGCTTTTTTTTTGATGGCCTATTTACAATTTTAATATTTTATGACTATAATATTTTATTTGCCAGCAGATCATTTCCAGGCATCCCTGTCCTGTAAATAGTCTTGAATAGAGTAATAACCTTTTTACAAAGCTTTCTTTTAATATACTTTTTAAATTTATTTAATGGTAAATTTCTCAGGTCACAGGGAAGCTTGTTGTAAAAGCGTATACCCTGGAAAGAATCGCCAATCTTATGCAGCCGACTGTGGTGAACTGAAAGATTGTTTTTATGTGTAGTGTTTATATTATGTATATCACAGAGTTTAGTAACGACGATTCCAGACGAAGACAAACCAAAAACACGAAAATCATAACAATCGGCCTGGCCTACCCGTTGTCGAGTTATAAAAGGTGTAACTAGCTCGACTTTGTTTTATACATATAGATCTATTTTGAAATAATAGTTATTTGTTCAACAAGTGATCAAAAGTATTTTTTGCACCGAGTGCTGATATTAAATCACGAACCAGCGAAGTAGTCTAAAATTGAATCTCGAGCATAGCGAGTGATTCGCAATTAAAACTGAGCGCAGTAAGTGATTAAAAGGCACGAGTTAAAAATTTTGGCTCTCGTGTGAAACGTACAATTTTTTACCTCTGCAGCGAGAATACTGTTACCTGAAGTTACTCACAATTAATCATAAACATAAGTCGAATAATCAAAACCATCTATATTTTTTAAATGCCCGCTTTGTCCATAGATTATACAGATTATTTTAGAGCTGCAGTCCGAAATTACAATGCATGTCAGTTTTTGAAAACTAAATATTAATGATATTTTTTGTAACGCAACATTATTGTTTACATTTTTATATAGTTATTATTATTTTTCAATAAAACGTCCATAAATTAATATAGTTACATCTAGAAACTTAAATAATTCATTTACATAATTGTACGGCCAGCGCTAGTCTTGAGTTTCGGACCACGCTATTGCTTATTTCAAATTTATTTAATAAGTAACTTTGCCTTACACTCGCAGCAAAAGTCGCTTTTTCTTCGAGATTTCACGAAGCAAGAGTGCCCTTTTGCTGCCGGAGAGGTGAAAATAGATTTGTTCATCACTTGTCTAGATCACGTAGCATAGATAACTTACTATTAGCTTAATTTGGGCTAGATGGCGTTGGGTAAATGTCAAACGATATTAATTTATATCCCAAGATTACTTGTTTTACTTATCAGTCACGTTTTTATCTCCAATGAGGTAAGCAGAGGCGTGCATTACACCTGAATTTCATTGTATGAATTTTTGTATTTTGTACATTTTTGTAACAGGCTGAGCCGATTGCCGTATTGAAATGAACAGGCGTAGGTTGTGGCAACCTATAGCTGCTAGTCGAAAATTGTAAGCCGCTCATAAGACTTTCAACTTGACTTAACAATTGCCATGTGACTGGCATAGACTGTTATTCAACTCCTTCGAAATTGACCGATTTTTATGTTTATTTGTATATTGGGTTGGTCTGAGAATAGATCGAAGGCCATTTTTATACACCCAGGTAATAAGGGTAATCATTTTGTCAGAACAACATGTGCCGGTCAGCTATTAAGATACAAACAACGTCGTTTTAGTAATATTAATTATAACTCAATAACATTTTTGATTTATTAGTTTTAACTTTACCTCGAATAGCCGAATAAGTACACACACATACACATTGTCATGCATTTATCCCCGAAGGGGTAGGCAGAAGTATACTATAGGCCGACTTTATAACGTATATATTTAATCCCACTTTACAGGTGAGCCCATTGCTGGACATTTAAAAATCATTTAAAAATTACTGAATTGAGTAAGTAAGTTGCTTTAGTCTCTCCAGGCTAGTATACAGACTATACAAAGTTCGCCAGAACAGCTAAAAAAATTATATGTTTTTGGGAGTGTAATATTATAGGAACAAATTTAACATTACGTATCTACAGGATAGGCCCGTGAGTCTACACCTTACTGTCATCCTCTACGGAGGCAACTTGACACATCGTGAAGGTTGGACCCGGCTCCAGAGTCGGGGATCTCAAACAAAGCCTGCTTCTTAAACTGTGTCATGCCAAAGTGCTTTGTATCATGCCAAAAAAAAACATAAGCCATTTTCATACTCACAGTCCACAAGGTATACAATTCATAATTCCTTCTAATGGTACACGAGCATATCCTTCCTCACAATATTCATGCCTAAACCGGTTCTTGTATAAAAATCTAAAATCCGTTGCCTCAATTTCAATAATATTTAAAAATATGAAAAATACCAAAGCAACCCATACTGCACCGCGTAATTTCATAATGGACTATTTGGTACTAAATTCACACACTCACAATCGAATCATATAGAGTTGTATAGGATTTTTTGGGATCCGCAATCTACCACGATTTTTACCTAATAAAAATATAGCTATGGCAAAAATAAAAAAATATAAAACTATATAATTATTTTTGAGACATTAAAACAATTTGACAGTAAGCCCATTATTATTATTTTTTTTCTTTATGGCAAGCGGTGTCAACATGTCACTGATGATGACTCTGCCAATGTCAGATGTGTAGTGCTTTTTTCCAGTTTTTTTTTAGTAGTCTTCGCCCATATTGGGCAGGCAAAGGAAACTTTGTCCATACAGCCTAGTCTTCGGTATTTAAATTTTCTTAGTATATAGTCCTGTCCAATCTTTGTCGATGTCGAGTCCTCAGTCCTAGGTCCTTGTCCTTGCCCTCAGTATAATGGAGATTCTTATACTGAGGTTTTCAGTGGACTTTTCGCGTCAAGAGAGAAAATAGCATTTCACTGCATATATATCATTGTCTATCACTATAGCACGTTAACACAACTTTTATGTACAAGAAACCACCACTCCCACACATACACAAGATAAATGCACTAGTTTTAGAAAATAATATACAGCAAGCGTCCGCACTTGTCACTCTCCCGCCAAAACTCCCTTTACCAGAGTTTTTTTTCTGTGACTTTTTTTTTATTAATAATTTATGGCTCGGCTACTTAGACGTTTTAGTAAAATATTATTTATTTTCCTTCTTAGTCTTCTAGTTACCTACCTAATATCTTCGTCTACTACGTCTTATTCAAGTACAATTTTATGACAAAGCCAGTCTTGCCCCAGTAAAAAGTTGCGTTGTAACGCTGTCTTTTACTATAACGCGTTTACACAGCTTTAATGTCTAGATACCACTATGTTTACACATTAAACAAAATTAATGCGCTAGGTATAGAACATAATATACAACAAGCTTCTACTATTCTTCACAGTCCCCGCGCAAAAACCTATGCGAGTTATTGACGAAGCTAGAGTATTATAATAATCATAAAATAATAATATGTGATATAATATATAATAATATGTGAATAATACGTGAGTAAGACCAAAGGGAATATCAAATAATCAATTAAATTAGCCTATTATTGTCCAAGCTGGATGTAGACCCATCATTTTTGGGAAGGTAGTTGACTCACTGTGCCGCAATAAACAGTTACTACAGGGTTTGGTTTCCAGTTTTCCGTTACTCTAGTCTGTTACTGAAAAGGTCTAACACTCGCAGGTGAGGCTGGTTTGGAATCCAATAAAAGTATAAAAGCTAAGCTTCGTCAGGGTTGCACCCGTCGTGGCTATGAGCTGATTGTAACACTGTTCATTGGTATCAGAGTTGCTAAGTATCTCGACAGATGGCTCTGGTCATACTCTTAAATGACGATTGAAATATAGTGAAAAATTCAACGTTTCGGTACGGTTCGGGTAGCTCAATGGCTAGAACATTGCCCTGGTTAGGCAAAGTTCGCGGATTCAATCCCCGTCTCGAGCCAAGTTGTCTATATTCACTTTAATAAAAATTTATAGCAGGTTTAGAAAGTTGGTATACATAGTACACTCCCACTTGGCAAGCAGCTGGCAGCTGAAAATCTCAGAACGATCTCCGTCCTAATAAGCGCAAGGTTAGTTGTTCACACGTTGGAAAGAGGGAATGAAATTACTAAATAAAATAACGTGTTGGTTATTAGGGATACTCAAGGTTTATCAATATTCCAAGGATTTGTGTTGTGGTGGAGAGCTACGGAACCGTATTGCTCGTGGCCCGATACCCACTTAATGGATTTTGTTAATGTTAGGAAAGGTCTGTACTATTAACCCTTACATGCTACAAAAACGTATACGTTTACGATCTTGAACGGTATATAATAGTTCCCTTGTTAAAAAATTCAATTAATTTCATTACAATTTTTTTAGTTGTTTTCCAATATTGACAGTTAGCATTTAAAGTGACAAAGGGTTGTAGCGTACAGTAAATATAATCTATCTAAAGAGGAGAGTCCCTCAGCTCCGTACACCTAAGCCTAAGTTACAATAAAAAAATACGTGTTTCGTTTTAAACATTTTAATGCTGTTACTGAGCGCAAAACAACCATAGACATTCATATAAATAAACGAAATAAACAGAACAAAGAAAAATAAACATAATACATGTTTTAAAATAGGTTCTTCATTGGTATAAATAAATAAATATCCATCACGCCTTATCCCCGAAGGGGTGGCAGAGGCATATTATATGCCCACTTTTCACCGTGTGGATTTTTCTGTCCCACGTAATAGGTGGTGAGCCCATTGCCGTGTTGAAATAGACAGACGCAGGTTGTGGCTACCTGCTGTTGAAATTTTTCAAGCCGCCCATAAGGCATTCAACCAGGCTTAACGACTGCCATTTTACTGGCAACCGGGACCAACGGCTTAACGTGCCTTCCGAAGCACGGAAACGCTCGCAAATGTAAATGCCACAAAGTGGTCACCCATCCAAGGACCAGCCATAGTGAAAGTTGCGTAACTCAGTGATCGTTTACAGAACACTGAGACCGCGGGGCCACGAGCGCTTCATATAAATAAGCGCTTCGTATAAATTTTTGGTAATTTTTTTTGTGTCACCTAGTATCGGACAATGATATTAATTGGCACATATGACCAAACACAAGAATGTGATGACATGGATCACCAATATATAATTCTAAGCACTCTGGTATATCAGCAATGCCTCGTGCGGGGTGAACAGTGGAGCGTCCGCAAGTATTAAACTATATCTAGAAAACGGCATTGTTTCCGCTCGTAAAATTTGTGTTACCCACAAATGTGTCTTTCCGGAGCAATAAAAATAGTCTATGATCGATTCGGGACTTACAACTATAATATTTGAGTTATGTTAAGCATTGATTTCAAGGTACAGTGACATTGTTTAAAAATGTTTTTTTTTTATAAAACAAAAAAAAATAGTTTTATGTGTCATGTGTTCATGTTAAATGCACTTACTTTTTGCAGGGTATACACGTAACAACAGATTTGAAATATAACCGAACGAATCCTGGTTCACAAAATTGAAGTTGTGAATATCGGCGATTAAGAAATCTATAATCCGCTTGACTTTTAAAAATTCCAAAAATTAACATAATATATATGATGATGGCAATCCATGCAGTACAAAATGATTTCATCATGGTAATTATACGAATTGATACTTGTTCATACTATCACAGTCAATTTATAACAGGTATTATGTGAATTTCTCTTAGAGAAGGACAAGTCTGTAAAACAATATTAACCCTTTTTTGCTACGAGAACATATTAATATAAGTTTACAGGTATAAAAGGGGTATGGTAAGGTCCGCCATAGAATTCCTAGACTGTATCGTGATAATGTACGTGAAGAACTTTTGGACGAATGGCAGCTGCGTTGGAACATTTCCATCAAAGGGCGCCACCTCTACCAATTTTCCCAGACGTTCGTGAACGCCTGAGAATGTCCTAGCTGGAGGTGGATCACTGTGTTGTCCAATTTCTTACGGGAAATTGTAACTTTAGGAGCAAATTACATTCGTTTAATCTGGTTCTGGTTAAGACATATTTCTGTCAATGTTCAATAGCTGATGCAAGATATGATCAGACCGCTCATCACATACTTTGGAGCGCCAATTGCTAATTGGCGAGACGAGCGATACAATATGCTAAGCAGTTTACAAGTAACATCGAGAGTAGTTTACTTTGCAGATCTCGTAGCATCAAGGGTGAATTTTTGTGCTTTTAAACGTTTTTGCCATACATATTACAGGAATCAAACATAACTCACATAGGACCCGAATAGTAGTATGCTATTACCGTGGTGCCTCCCTTTTTCTATTAGGATTTACACCTAGTTGCTTTCCAGGTCTCCCGCTTTGCAAAGGAGAGTTAAAATTATAATCTTTGTTTTCTGAACTTTTTCAGAAAAGTAAAAATAATAAATATAGGACTTTGAGACGTGCAGCGCAATGCACTAGATAAATATCGGTTAAACGATGGAATGTGTTGACAAATTTATATATTTGTCAAATAGCTCATAGTGCTAATACCAAGTAATCATAGTGTCTGTCTTTTTTGACGCAAAAAATCTATTATCTCATTTACACTCTCACGCGAGCCACGCATGTAAATTTACCATAATACTTTAATTTACACTCCCGGCTCGCGGCTCGTCTTGCGGGTCGTCTCGTGGCTCGCGCAAGAGTGTCAATGAGATATATGCCTTTGATAAATCCATAATAATATTATAAAGAGGATAGATTTGTAAGCTTGTTTGTAATGAAGTTCACTATTAGAAAGCTACATTTTTTGTGAGTAACGTAACGTAGGCTATATTGGATTTTCAAAAAGTTTAGGGTTTCGTGCGAAATCTTAAATAGGAAAACGTCACCACGCGAGCGAAGATGAGCGCATCAGCTAGTATAATATATGATTAACGTTTAAGAAAAATATGTCGAGAAAAGTATGTGCTAACCTTTGAAGACGCCGTTCGGTGAAACCGGCCAGGGTTTATAAAGCAAATAAGTGCAGCAGTAAAAGTATTTTCATTCAAGATGTGTAGCAAGTTCCATCAAGTGTCATCAGACAACAGTATAAACAAATCTCAAAAAGGTTTAATCCTTTATAATATTTGTAATAAAGTCAAGTACTTAAAGGTCAAATCCGGAAGTATTATTTCTTCATACGAAATGGCATTACAAACTTGACTATGACCAGAATCCTTATTCTGTACCTGTTCTGCAAATGTTTGAATGCCAGATTGTTGTGAATGCCAGTTATTGCATTCAATGTCAGTGTTCACAGATTCATGCTCATTTATAGCGATAGTTTAATTTCTTTTTTCACCCTCTCTTCAGAACACACATTTACCTGTCCTGAACAAAGGGATGGTTCATTGGGCCGGAATCACATTGTCAATTGCAGGTACAAGATACAGAGTTATTTACGTGTGAAAAATGTTAATTTTTTCAAGTACCTATTCTATAATGTAGGAATTGCCATAACTTTGCAGATTGTGATAGCTATTAGACATATACACTCTACAAATAAATAAAAATCCAAAATGAATTAAACTTCTGTTGGTAATACCAAAAAACAGTTTCTCACTAAAAGCATAATATGAAAATAAGTATATACATATACAAAAATCATTTATTGAAATTTTTCTCTGTCGTTCTGTAACGACTGAACTGATTTTAATAGGACATTGAATGACAGATAGCTGATGTTATAATGAGTAACTTAGGATACATTTTATCTCCGTGTTTCTATAAAAAGTCGGACTACGAGGGTGAAACTGCAGAGCATCCACTAGTGAGAAATAAAAAGTGAATAGAACTTTTTTTAACGCAATTCGTTTTTGTATGAAAAGAGAAGCTCAATTTACAAGTTAAAAGTTACGACATATTTTTCACACGTGAAGTTATCTAGGCCATTTATCTCTACTGCCAATATATTACGTTTTTAAACATACTGTACATACATTTTGTATCAATGAATACGATTTAGGTGATCCAAATTTTCACCTAAATACAAAGGGTTGACAATAATAATGAACGTGTAGAAACATCCGATATTCGAAAATACAAATAGACATTAATATTTCCATAAGAATACGGGCATAAAATGTTGCATAAGTTTTTATAGTACCGTTTAAACATTCATATGCATTCAATAAAAAGCTGTTAATTTGGAATTACACACAGACACTTCGATAATATTTATTATTAAAAAAAAATGTAAAAGTGTTAAATATGAATTTTGCATTTGAGGGTTAACACAGGTATTGTTTGATTTCTTTGTAACTGCCATTGCGTATTGCAGAAGTGACTAATATAGTACAGGAACAGATAAATGAACAATAGCCGAGTCGGGTAACGATTCACACGTGCATGAATACTTCAGCTTTGGCTTGCAGTAAACGTAAAACAAATCAATTTTAAACCATAAAGGTATATCGACGGGTCAGACACTATCAGTAGTAAGAATATTACATTCTATTATCTACTATTGAAGCGCTCGTGGCCCCGCAGACTTAGAGTTCTGTAAACGATTACTGAGTTACGCAACTTTAACTATGGCTGGTCCTCGGATGGGTGACCACTTTGTGGCATTTACAAGCCGTTGTACCCGGTTGCCAGTAACATAGCAGTCGTTAAGTCAAGTTGAAGGCTAAATGGGCGGCTTGAAAAAAATCATCAGCAGGTAGTCACGACCTACGTCTGTCTATTTCAACACGGCAATGGGCTCACCACATTTTATGTGGGACAGGAATATACATGGTGAAAAGTGGACATATAATATGCCTCTGCCACTCCTTCGGGGATAGGGCGTGATAGATAAATAAATTAAACTATTGAAAGTGTGTTGGTTGGATGATGGTTCTGTAGGATTAGTAGTAAAAGAATTCAATTAAATGATTCTATGTCGATTACTAGTTGTAGAGGAAGATTGATCTTACAGTATCACGCTGCCCAGACAGGTTAACGCGGGATGTTTTTTTGAGTTTACATATGTTATTTTCATATTTATGTGAGCAATTTCTGCGAGAGTGGTCAAAAAATTACCGTACCACGTAATAGGTGGTGAGCCTATTGCCGTGTTGAAATAGACAGACGTGGGTTGTGGCTACCTGATGTTGAAATTTTTCAAGCCAAGCTTCAACCAGGCTTAACGACTGCCATTTTACTGGCAACCGGGACCAACGGCTTAAAGTGGAAGCACGGTAACGCTCGCAAATGTAAATGCCACAAAGTGGTCACCCATCCGAGGACCAGCCATAGTGAAAGTTGCGTAACTCAGTGATCGTTTACAGAACACAGAGACCGCGGGGCCACGAGCGCTTTTAAATATAATAAACCAAGACATGTACCTAGGTACGGTCCGATATGAACTTTTTACGGAGTACATCGTGAAATGAGCTTCCCGCCACTTTTTTATTAGGTTTTTGCTGGGCACCTGAGTCTAAGGGCCGTATTCCAGAACGTTTATCAACATTCAAGACACATTTGAGAGTAGATTTTATAAGGCAAAACCTAGTCTCAAGCGTCGATTGAGTATTGAGAAACGTTCTGGAAGACGGCCTTAACATCACTGGCGTTGCAAAAGTCCATTGACTATGGCGGCGGTGCTCTGAAATGGAGGACCGTGTGTTTGACACATTAGGGACACAAATACAACAGGTATAAAAACAATATCCTTAAAAGTACTAAGTATCATTTAATTATGGAGCATTAGCTTAAAGGAACTTAAAAATACCACAAAATACTTAAAGATACATGTGCATGTATGAAGCGAGTAATGAATCTGAAGGAAGCGAACGAAGTATGCATGGATCGCGAAGCCTGGCGATCTGTCCTATCTGACTACCCCGTAAGGGATACAGCGTGAAGATAGAATAAAAAAAACTTATTGAGACAATTTTTATTATATTTTCTATGCATCAGCCTCATCTGGACATACGTTCTTTACCAATACTCTAATGGTATAGCCAGTATAGGTATGCATCATATTCCTGGATTAAGTTTAAATCAACCACCATGGTGTTGTATACAATATTTGTTCCACATGCGATCACGGCCCATATCCTCTTCGTATCTGAAATATTGAAATTTAAAGATTTGCATGAGAATACTAAGGGAATCGAGTATGAAGGGGCTCTACAGAGACCTTCAAAGCTCCAGCCAGCCTCACCTGCAACTGGTGCTAGTACAGACGAAATCAAGGCGAAGAGGTGAACTAGAATGAAAACCCTGCACCACCTCCCACTTCCCAACTATGGTTGCCGTGACCCGCACCAGTTACCAACCAGCACGATGTTCTATATAAGGATTATGTGCGACCCGTTAGGGCAGCCTCCTGGCGTAGTAAGTAACAGATAGACCTTTTTTTAGCAGAGTGCAGCCTTTAGGAACTCTGTTTCTACTGATCTTGGCAATGGAAAATAATCTACAGATTGTTTACGTAAAGACTGCAGTCAATTATCGTTATCCCCCATCAGTTTTGCCCTAAATTAGAATGTCGAGTTAATAGTGACCAGTCAAAGTTAATTTTGGCACAAAACAGTTGTGTCCTACATACATTACGAATAGTTGCAGCATTCTTATTGCCAACGAACATAGAGTGTTAAATATGTATTAAATACACAAAAAAAAAATTAAAAATACATTAAAAACTTACATGTCACAGTGAACACAATACGTTTTCGAGTCTAGAAATATGCGGACATGGTCAGCAGCACAATGTGGATCTCTGATCCTAATTTCTGACTTTCCTCTACGGACAGCCTCATTTCCAGGCATATACAGTGCTAGAACTAACAATATCCAGCTCCACAAAATAGAATATGCCTTCATGACGATGGTCACTCAACATTACTTCACAATGGTTCACAACGAATTGCATGGTTCGTTACGCGTCGTTATTAATCATTCAAGAGATATAAGGATAATGTGGTTACTGGTTAACAAAATGAATCATTCTATTTGAAATGTGTCATTGAGTCATATGAATGTCACACAGGTTTCTATGCCATGACAATCAATTAGAGTAATGCGGTTTTGGGATGTGTGGTATTCTGGAAATCCCGGAAGGAATTACTTGAGTGACATAAATATGAGTAATATTTGTTAAACGCCTCGTATATATATAAACTAATATATATATATATTAGTTTATATAACCTGCGTCTGTCTATTTCAACATGGCAATGGGCTCACCACCTATTACGTGGGACAGGAATCCACACGGTGAAAAGTGGGCATATAATATGCCTCTGCCACCCCTTCGGGGATAAGGCGTGATGGATATTTATTTTTTTATATAAAAACTAGCTGACCCGCGCAACTTCGTTAGTGCCACTTAAGAGATTTGTTACAAAAAATGTGATAAACGAAGAACCGCTCGACCGATTTTGTGCAAACTTCACATAAACCATCTACTAAACTAAATAGTCCGAACAAAGCCTAAACATTTAGTTTGCATAGGTGATCCCGTTCTTGAGTTATAAAATTACAACGAAATGTGGCATTGATTTTTATATATATAGATTAGGCATGATTCTATATTATACCTATTAGTTATTAATTTTCTATTGAGAAACGAAATAATATGCTAAAGTAATTGCAACTTACGCTGGCGGCGGTGGATCCAGATGACTGGCCAATAGCAGTTGTATTGGTACCTCTCTATAAATGGAAAGGGTCTCTCACCTTCAACAGTTTCAGCTACAGGGCGATCAGCTTGGTCAGTTTAGATAGAAAGATTCATAGCAAGCATAGATTCAAGCAATAGAAGTGACAATATTAAGCTATAAATAGGCATGCTCCTTTGATTTGGACACGTCCCACGTATGTGTTAGGAACGATTGACGTCTAGCAGAATGTCAGGGTTTACTTATAACAAAGATTCCCTACGGCATGATGAGCGTTTCATCAAACTCCAGGTCGCATCGAGATAAATATTATCAAGGCTATGCGATATCCGAAGAAAGTGTAGTACAAAAGACTAGACACATAAATGAAAGGGCTCCAAAACAAACTATCTCGTCTCAGTATTTCCTCTTTTCGCAATAACGATATCGGTCGGGGTGATTGTAGGGTGTTTAAAGTCTCCGAGAGTCATGCCTTAACTTGAGGACTGTTGCACCACATCGAATATTATTTTATTATTTTCTTGTTGTATCTATTCGACATAGCTAGGAACAGTTTTATGTGAGAAATATTTTTATCTACTCTGATACTATAATACAAAGATTATAAAACTGATAACAAAATTCTTATGACAAACATTACGTACAGGCCAAAAATATTAAAACAAAAGTTTAATTACAATACAGGTCTTGTATGGACACCTGTATCATAATATAACTTTTTAATCATAACGATACACCTATACAACCTCCAGCTGGACCAAGGAGGTAGAACCTCTACTTAAAAAAAAAGGTTTCAATGAACGAGTCCGCGACGCAAGCGCGCATGCGCAATCAATGTTTGCGCCTTGGCGCCAACATTTGACAATTAAAAAATTAATTTGTTGTTATATTCATCATTTTATTTGCAATATTGTTTTACGTATTATAGTATGGGAGTAGATAAAGTAGTGTATGACACTGTACATAACTTGGTCTTATAACACTCGTGTGATACTATAAAAAAACTCGCCTACGGCTCGTTTTTTTAAAACACACTCATGTTATAAGAACCCTTATTATGTAACAGTATCATAAACTACTATAATAATACAAAGTTTTATGCGGTTCTACGAGATAGTCCAACTCAAAACCCTATATTTCCACTGTAGGATTCAGAGGCGGAGAACTAAATTTGCCGAAGGAGCTAGTCACAGGTATTTTTTTTCAGTGGCGCAGTGGTAGTGTATATGACTGTCGGTCTGAGGTCCCGGGTTCGATTCCCGAATTCGAACAAATATTTGTGTGATTCACAAACGCTGGTTTCGGTGTTTGCAAGCTTCTTATGAAGAATACATATTTTTCATAGATACATCATTATCATCCGACCGTATGTCCCAGTTGCGTCTCGCGACGCCCGAGGTCCGCTTTCCTACATTTTCTCCTTCACTTCGCACGGTCGTCAGCATCTCCTGTAGTGAGACCATTGGCACGCATGTCATCCCTTACGACGTCAAGCCAGCACCTCTTGGGTCTTCCCCTCTTACCGGGACCCGGCGGGGCTGACATGGCCAGACATTTGTTACCTACGAAGCCCGGCGGTTGCCGCAAGACGTGACCATACCAACGAAGGCGACACTCTTGCAACTTGTCTACAATGTCAATGACGTAAAGGCTGCCGCGGATGCGAGAGTTCCTCACGCGGTCCATCCGCGTGACTCCACACATCCACCGCAGCATCTTCATTTCCGTGACACGCAGCTCCTGCTTGTGTCGCTCCAAAATCGGCCACGTCTCACTGCCATGTAAAAGGACAGGTCTAATAATGGTTTTGTAGACCTGTCCCTTCAACCGGATCGGCATTTTAGGGTCACAAATGACACCGGTCATCTCCCGCCATTTGGCCCACGCGGCAGCAATGCGTGACTTGACATCGCAATCGATGTCACTGGACGTGTGAAAAACAGATCCCAGGTATTTAACCTGGTCCGTGCGCTCGACCAAATCACCGCCTATGCGGACGGATGTGGGATCTGTCGAGTTTAGTGCCAAGTACTCGGTCTTCGCCACATTTAGTTTCAGACCGCCGTTCTCAAGCGTCTCCTTCCACGCCTTTACACGTCGCACCAATCCGGCCCTGTCCGCGTCTGCCAGCGCAATATCGTCAGCATACATGAGCAACCATGGAGGCTGCTCATGTGGGTTTCTGATGCTGTCCGACAATTCGTCTAATACTACACTGAACAGAAGCGGACTAAGGACCGAACCCTGGTGATGGGGAAGGGTTTCGTGTCGCCAACAGCAGTCCGAACCATTGAATCGGAGTCACAGTACATGTCCCGGATAGTGTCAATATAGACCTCTGGAACCTCTTTGGACCGCAGTGCCCACCAGATCATCGCACGAGGAACACAGTCGAAGGCCTTCTGCATGTCTAGAAACAAACAGTGCAGAGGCGTGTTCTTCGACCTGTATTTCTCTGCGACAACCCTGAGGGCTAAAACAGGGTCCGTGGTCCCATGACCAGGGCGAAACCCATATTAACACCCCGAGAGAGTACACTCCTGCCGGATCCGAGAGTCTATAATCCTCTCGAAGATCTTCATGGTATGGGACATCACCTTTATACCGCGGTAGCTCCCGCACTCCTGCACTGACCCCTTACCTTTGAAGACTGGAGTAATAATACTCAGTCTCCATTGGTTTGGCATCTGCCCGCTGAGGAGTATGCGGTTAAAAAGGTTTACTGGGACTCCATCGGGTCCGACAGCTTTCCGATTCTTCATGCGGCGAAGCGCAGTCAGGACTTCTCCAGGCGTTACCGGAGGCACTAGTCCTTGATTCGGAGGGAGGTCCGGAAGCTGCACCTATTTGTGCTGTTTATCAAGCAGCTCGTGGAAGTACCAGCGCCATCTCTCCTTTACCGCGAGGTCTTCGCTTAACAGGTTGCCCTCCGGGTCTTTTACACAGCGACACTTGGATATATCCTGTGCCGCTTTGACCCTGGAGCGCGCCAGCTTATAGATGAGCTTCTGCCCCTCAGACGATTCCAGCTTATCATACAGAGGTTTCATAGATACATAATTATCTATATAGAAATATACCTATAATTTAGTATATGAGTTGTATAGGTCCCATAGTACAAGCTTATAGCTTTTTGGGTTAGACAGCGCTGTGTAAAAACTGTCTCATAAACTGTCTCACAATCTAGATACAAAACAATTATCTTGTTTATCGAAAAGATTTGTACTGTGGAAGAGTCCAAACATGTCTAATTTAGCAACAAGCGTCTCTATCCACTAGACCAATGTCCTATCCGAAGATTCTTTACTGGTTTTGTAAATTGTTTTCTGAGGCATTGGAACCACCTAATTGAAAGGGGTCATTTGCCTATGGATGCTTCCTACACCAGAGGTGAGGTAACTTTATAAATAATAAATAAATATCCATCACGCCTTATCCGCGAAGGGGTGGCAGAGGCATATTATATGCCCACTTTTCACCGTGTGGATTTTTCTGTCCGTTACTTTTTCTTTTTTACTTTTTCGTTTCTGTCTGTTACTGTGTACCAGGCTTAACGACTGCCATTTTACTGGCAACCGGGACCAACGGCTTAACGTGCCTTCCGAAGCACGGAAACGCTCGCAAATGTAAATGCCACAAAGTGGTCACCCATCCGAGGACCAGCCATAGTGAAAGTTGTAAAGTTGTAAAGTTAATAAGCAATATAATTATAATAAATAATATAATATAATAATTAATACTTACGGAAGTTTTTAATACGCAGTTACTGTATGCTATGCTTTACATGCAGTTAATGCTCTAAACGCCTGTCTTATGGTGAAGTATTATTATCTTAATTGAATAAATGTTGCTATCCGGTTAAAGCGTAGGCGCGTTATTTATGTTTTCATGAAAATTAACTGTCTATTATAAATATTTATAAAGGGATATTAGCAGCTAAACCTTCATTAATCTAAAGCTACTAGCTAGGATCTATGTGGGTGACTGAGCTTCGTGCCTGAGTTTGCCTTCGGACCTCACAAATCTTGTAGGTACCTATGGTTTGGCGTAAGTACTTTCATTGTCTACGAGATGGCGTTGTAATAATTTTAAAAAAGTCGTTTAAATATATTCAAGAACTATTTTATAAGTTTTTCGCAAAATACTAGTTGCTTGTTTGATGTACAATTAAACATTTGAGTAATCTTCCGAATAATATTAACGCCTCAATATTTATAATTGTCATAATTGAATTTCTGGTGATCGTCTCCATTAGAGGGAAATTATCAGGGGTTTATCTGATTCAATTTGAAATTTTGCATAATGATAGTGATATTTAGTGATCCCGCTGATAATATCGTCTCAGTAGAAGGCAGCTCTTTAACGTCAATGTCATCTTTTTTGTCAATTTGAGAAATGGTTCGCCCAGGTTAGTCTAAACCGAATGACCTAAAATGTTGCAAAGGTACTAAAGGTAGTATTTAAATTACCCAACGGCTCAAGCGTTATCTATATTTGGCGAAAGTGTGGTAACTATATCAGTAGGTGCGACTCACCACTATTTATATTGATCACTTTAATTTATATAATTTTTCCCTTCGATATCGACCTTTGTTGACTAAAAACACAACTTTTCTTCTCTTATTATACCTATTTGGTGGCACTGTACAACGGTCCGTCCTCTGAGGAATTGTTTGATATGATGCCCACAGCTACCTTCTATCATCGCAACGCTTGCCATAGACAGGGTGTTCACCCTGATAGTTTGCGTCCGGAGCACTCGTCACCCTTTTGTCATACAAAAACACTAATTACCACACACGAATGGCAGGCAACTGACAGGTCGCGTATGCATTTTTTGCATACAGTTTGACGTAAGCTTGTCACGCGGTATTACTATTACTTTCGTTTCTATAAGACGCGAGAGAGAGGGAGCGAGTAACATCCCTTGCTCTGTTTTGATGTACACTCCCTAGTATCTTTACTTCTTTCGATAGCCTTCGCACAGTGTTTAGTTACAATGTGACGTCATGACTACCTGCGGCTCAGCGGGAGCCAGGAGCGGTTCCTATATAACGGGCCGCACTGGCTGTCCTGGCCCTTCGTCTACGCAGCTGCTCAACAGGGGAAGTCTCCAATTTTACTTTGGGACGCGTCTCAACAATCTCGTCTACTGAACCCACCCCTCTTCTTCTATCACCCTAGCTGATCTAAAACGTAAATTCAAAACCTTTTCTAATTCCTTTGTTTAATTAGCTTAATAAATGCTCATATTCTTGCAGATGCATCTTTCCTTCATCTCTGTGCGTAAGGCACCCTAAATTCACCCCCAGCTAAGCCCTCAACTTCACAACAGGGCCAACGCTACCTTTGCGTTGAGGGAATTTAACTTCCGCCATGGAAGTTGCACACCAGGGGATACCAGACGGCACAGTAGCCCCGTCGTTCAGGGTGGAATTAGTGGTAAAGAGAATACTACCTTTGCAAACTACCATCTTGAGTTAATATGTAGATAGTAAATCAAACAAACAAAAGTTTTTCTAACTCACAATGAAGCGTATAATACGCCAAGGCGCGAACTACATAACTATGTTTTGATTCATTATTTATTACTGGCCGACAAACGAAATTACTACATTTGTTAACTATTGATCGCATCTGTTACATTAGTGTAAGGTCTCGCTTCTTTTTGGAAATAATATTATTCGATTACTTACAATTAAAAAAAAAAAAAATATCAATCACGCCTTATCCCCGAAGGGGTGGCAGAGGCATATTATATGCCCACTTTTCACCGTGTGAAAAATAATATTATTAATATGTCTCTTCTTTTCTCGGGCATCTTCTTTTTTTTTCTTGAAGATACCCGGGCTTTTGGTAGGCTTACATGGAGACATAGGTCCAACACGCAGAGGCCCTTTGAGAATTTTAATCTAATAGGGAATGGGACCCTCACTGCAGATAGTCCACGCCCGCCTTATTTAGAAGAACGGTAATGGATCACCTCCAATGGGAGTTAAACTATTGTGAAATGTGCTAACTATGAAATGGGCTATTGGGTTGGGTGTTAAATGGATTGGGTGATTTAAGAAATTGATGAAAACGACGTCTGCCTTTTTAATATACTATTATTAAACTATTGGCAGACGGTAACTCGCCAACTCACTAGATGGGCCCCCTATACAATCGCCATAGGCATGATAAGCCTGTAAGGCGACAGAGGGCAACACCGGTGTGAGCGGCTTAGGGTGTCGAGCGGTGCGGCGCCGGTTTCACCTTCGCGGGACAGGCCCGGAGCGGGCTTCCCCGTAGTTATGCCCTTGAAAATGACACTTCCACCCCCGAGCATATAGCTCTGGCTCCCTCCCTCAGACCGGCCAATTAAGGCAAGCCAGAGTTGAGATTTGCTGCACTCCCGGGAGAAGCACTCTCACTGCTCTCCCGTTAGGCCATTAAATCCTAACCGGTGCAGAAGGGCAACAAAACTCTGAGGAATCGGGACCGATGTGTAGCCACGCACATTCAGCTCGCCACAAGCTGCCCTGCGGATGTGAGCTTTTCAATAACTTTCTGATACATTTTTTGTTGATATCAGAAAGTGGATGACTCAAAAAGCGAATCTACTATGCCCTCATAGGGTTGCGTTAATCCTATAAAAGATAACGACTGTCCTCGAGGGGTTTAATTTAATTTTTATTAATATTATTATTATTATTATAAATAATATTTTTCGATTATTAACAATTGATTAAATAAACGAAAATAAGATAAGCAATTATACGTTTGATTTTTAAATTCGTATCACATGTGAACTTTTAAACAATTGGAAGAGTTGTGGAACAGTTGTGGATATGGAGTCGACTCCAATTTTGAAGATTACTGTTGTGTTTATTAATTACAGCTAAAAGTTATATTTATTTATATTGTACTAGCTGTCCCACCCGGCTTCGCCCGTGACATGCTTCGAACCCCATGGCACCCATTTAATCCCGTCGTATATTTATTTCACAATAATGTATGATGCTTTTCCGATTTCGTTGATTACTTCTTCGCTCTCCAGTACCTACCTACGCCCGCACGGCCTGGTCGAAATATGTAAATATTATCTACATAAACTGTACTTAGTGATGAAATAATTTATTTTGATACGGATTAATAGCATGAGTAAAATAAAGACAATAAAATAATTAAATTAAATTCATTACAAACAAACTTACAAAGCTTTCCTCTTTAGAATATTAGTATAGATACGAGTAGGTAGGTTTGGTGGGATAATCTTGGCTTTTTTTTTCTCCACATCTAAATGGCAGTAGCGTGACAAAATATTATAAACAATACTCGGTAACGCATAATTGTCAAATAGTACAAGGATTCTATTGTTCCAATATTTTTATGACTTATTTCAATGATTTTTATGGAAGCGTTTACTTCATTGCTATGTTATTTGTTAGAAAAGTTATTTAAAAGTGACATCATGAATTTTTCATTCGCTATGTAACACTATCACGATTTAAAGAGAGTTTTCCATTCACATTACTGTAATTGTACAGTACCTATTTAAACTTCCAGCGTAGTAATCAGTTATAAAATTCATTTTAAAATCGGTTGTTCTATCGCAGTAAAAGTTGTGTACTAGCAAATACGGATTTTCTCAAAGCATATATATGACATTTTAATATGTTATTACATTCATTCGACTTAGTCTACGCGATAATAATAAATCTATATTAATAAAATTACGGGTGACTTACTTATCTATCAACGCCCAGCCAAACTCTTGCACCTAGGAACTTGAAATTTTGACATTAAACTACCCTTATAATTGAAACACCTAGGGATTTTTCAAAATTCCACCCCTAAATTGGTAAAATTAGGGATAAATGGTTGCTTGAAAGTTCGTCGTTTTCAAAGTTGGAAACATAAAATTAAATACGCGTGTTTTTTTTGGTTACAAATAAATGCATACGTGGTTCACGGCATTGTCTGATTTTACCTATAAAGGGGTAAATAGGTGTTCTAAGTTTATATATTCTTCATTTTCAAAGATAGCAACACCGAACTTCGCACACCTGAATCTGATTAAAAATAAATAATATTATATATGTTTAAAGATTTGCCATAGTTCTACCCTTAAGGGTGTAAAATGGATACCAAGATTTATGAAAGTATTTGAATACTTAAAAGGGGCGTGGGTCAAATGTATGAGCTGCAACGGGTGTTCAAAGAATTTCACGAGCGAAGCCTACAGTTATTTAAGTGATAAAATTACTAAAAACGTGAAGAAAATCCATAAATTTCAAACACATTACATATAACGATAGAATAATTGTATTACAGAAGTAATAATTCAAGGTGTTACATTATTCACTAATAAAATATAATTGCAAAATGTGTATCAACTCAAATACACGCATACTTTTTAAATTGCACAACATAATTTAGTTTTACTTATGGGTCCATTGATATAAAGAATGCATTTTCTATGCGCATTGTCAAGGCTCAGTTCAAGGTGCAAAAAAGAATTAGTAGCACACTCCACTCCCGTCAATGTCTTAATCGAATTGCACTTTTAAATAACAACGAGTACTAAAATAATTCTTTAACAGTATAGTTACGGCTGTTGAACCGAGATCATTCGTGTTAATAATCTTTTCTGTTCCATTTTTAAAATGGTGTCACTGGCTGTTTGATATTGTTTTTTTTAATGAATTGTGTATTACAATTTTTAAATTTATTTTAAAAATAAAAATGTTGCCTCGGATTTTAACAGTTGTGATTATAATAATAGTGAATTTGTTTTACATTAGTGCACGGAGCATACATAAAGGTAAGTGTTCAAATTGTCATCACAGTTTGTTTCTAAATCTTCTTTCTTCTGCAAATATGGCTTCATCAGTTATAGGGTTAAATCTACAATCTTATCATCTCAAAAACGCAAAGTTCAAAAGTGTATCTACTATGTACAAACAAACTAAAATTTTATTCAGCGAGACTAAAAACAAGACAAATTCATTGAATTCACATCATATTCTCTGTTTGGCATTATTTTCTTGTAGTTTATAGCTGTGGATCCACTCGCGTATAATTTGGTTATCCTATAAACGTGTTTACCCGAGAGAATAAGGTTTTGCCGGGAAAAAAACCATAAAAAGTGGTTTACAACCTACTATCCTACTTTAATATCATAAATATAAAAGTTTGTACGGATGTGTGGATGGATGTTTGTTACTCTTTTACGTAAATACTAGTAGGTAAATGGATGTTAATGAAACTTTACAGAAATATAGCTTGTATATCAGAATAGGGTATAGGCTATTTTTTATCCCGGTTTAAAGTTCCTGTGAACATGAACTGGAAAACTCCCAACGCGGCATAAACTAATTTCCAATATTTATTTAAATGTCGAGATGTTTTGATAACAGTCAGAGCCTTGTAAACTTGCATTTGAAATCTGATTCAGGCGCCAGTTAAAATGTCAAATAATTGTTGTTGTTGTTAGTTGTCTTCGCCCATCGTGGGCAGGCAAAGGAAACTTAGTCCATACAGCCCTCTTTTCAGTGTTTTTATTTTCTTATTATTTAATTGTAGTCATGTCTAGTCACTTTGTCGATGTCGAGTCCTCAGTCCTAGGTCCTGGTCCTTGCCCTCAGTATAATAGTCGTTCTTATACTGAGGTTTTCAGTGGATTTAACGCGGCAAGAGCATTTCACTGCATATATATCATCGTCTTTCACTATAGCACGTTAACACAAGTTTTACGTCCAAGAAACCACCATCCCTGCGCCTAAAACAAGATAAATGCACTAGTTTTAGAAAATAATATACAGCAAGCGTCCGCTCTTGTCAATGTTCCCGCGTAAAGTCAATGTCGAATAAACCAAGAGACACCAACCCCAGGTAGACATAAACATACTATAGCCACGCATTTAGTCACCCGCGAGGTGTAGTTTTCCCGTATACGTTTCTTTCAGTATTTTATAGTATCTAAGCTAGTATGTTGTAAAGAGATGGACATATGCTATAGCGGACTTTTCCGTAGACTTATATAAGATACACAAGTTCATCATACAACTTTTTTTTTCGTTTATTGCCCGTGGTCCACCTGCGTAATTCACCTGGGTGGACCACGGGCAATTAACGATTTCGTTATATCTCAAAGGGTTTAGGCAGCGTTTTCGTTGAAAGCTCTCTAACTTTTTTAACCAAAACCTCCAACAAAATATATATGTAGGTATACTATATACAACCACTTTATTCATTAATAAAAGCAGCTTGAAATTTGGTGCAGTTGTAAATAGACAGATAGACGCGGCGGAGGACTTTGTTTTAGAAGTGAAGAGATAGGCAAATGTATATTACTTAGACGCCTATATTTCACCCGTTGTATTTGTTCAAGTCAATAGGGGATGAGCCGATTGTCGTGTTAAAACGGACAGGCGAAGGTTGTGACAATTTTGAAGTGAAAACTTCGTTTGGCGCACCTTCTAAAATTCCTTTTGAAATAAACTACACTGTAGACATTCGGAAAAACGAAGCACGGACTTCATTCCACAATCCAAGCACACTCGAAAGCAGTGCTTACCAGACCTTACCGTATACGAGCGCTCCGGACGTGGGAGGATGATCTCTAGTCTGTGGCGAGCGGTATGATAATAAATTAATCAATTTTATATACAATGCATATCACAATTAATATTTTAAATTAACAAAGTTCTTGATATAGGACGGTGAAACGAGGAGCACACAATTAACATTTCACAACAACAGTCCTGTGTCTTAGGGCCGTATTCCAGAAAGTTTCTCATTACTCAAGAAACTCTTGAGAGTAGTATTTATAAGGCAAAAACTAGTCTCAAGCATTTCTTGAGTATTAAGAAACGGTCTGGAATACGGCCCTTAGCCTTAAGGACACTCCACTCCACCTTACGTGTATTGTAAACAAACTAACCTAGAATTCTTACCAGGTAAGTGTTGATATTCTAAAATAATACATTTACATACCCTTTGCCATTTTGCCCATTTAACTACCTATTATTCGTAGGCTCTCCTATTTGTTGGTGGGCATTTTTGGTACATTTACTGTCTATAATTTAATGAGCAGCTGCTTGCATTTGTATTCATACCATTGTATAATAATGGTCCTAATCTATACTAATATTATAAAGAGGAAAGATTTGTAGTTTATTTTTGATTAATAGGTGCAGAAAATACTGGGACGATTTAAAAAATTCTTTCACTATTAAAAAGTAAATTTTTCGTGAGTGACATAGGATAAAATGAATTTTTAAAAAGTTTAAGGTTCCGTTCGAAATCTCGAATTGAAAAACTTCACCACGCGGACGAAGCTGCGGGCATCAGTTAGTAATAAATAAATTTGGCCGTGAATATGCTTCTAATTGCAGTGTTTTCAATGCATGCGAAATCCTTCCTATCTTAATTGTTAGAATCAGTGGTGTACGGGATGATGAATGAAGATTAATTAATTAAAACTTTATTTGATATTGCTGAGGATGACTAACATGCTCAAAGATTTACTAATTATTACGTAGAAGTCTGAAAGAAGTGAAAATATAATAGTATTATACAGGAGTTTGACCTCAGAACTGCGATCTTTTTTTTTAGAAATCCCACCGGTGTTAAGGACGGCTGTGTGAGGCTAAGAAATTCAGTACACGCTCGAAAGAAAACCCTAGGGAATATGACTGGGCTTCTCACGAGCACAAACTCGAGAATTATATATTTTTTAAATTGTTCTCTGTAAGCATTACTGGTCAGGTTTCAGACTTCTACACCCAAAAGTTTAGAAAAGTCTTATAAAACGACTCAGTCTTAAGTCTATCTGACCGTCCTTCTATGCCCAAATGGTTTACGGTATTCCATTCAGGACACCATGAATATATGCATAGGCGATTTTAAAATTAGTCTGTCAGTTTTGTCGTTTGTTCCCGTCTATTTCTCAGGAACCATAAAAGATAGAGACAAACGGTTTGCGACATTTGATTCAAGACACCAGGGGGCTGAGTCTACTACTGACAAGCCATAGAATAGAACCAGAATCGCTGTTTTTAGCTGTAAATGTTAGAAGACTATTGTAATGATGCGTGGCCAAGCCGCGCCATCATACGACTAACGCCATCTATCGGACGCATGGGGCATTGAAGTTACTCCCGTGTAAGCGTGGAGGGGAGTTCGAGGTCCCGTCTCCCGCGCCTGGATCCACCCCTGGGCCCTATATAAGCAGTTGACAGGAAGTTTCGAGAACAACCTAGATTTGTCAATTACGATACTGTGCAAATTAAATAGAAAAAAAAATCATTTATAAAAAATTTGTAAAAAATATTGGACCCGGAATATCCCGGTAAGTTCTAATTATAATCAATCATCCTTACTAACTTTTGTTCCTGCAGGAAGGAGTGTTTAAATCTAATTATATCTATAGTGTTCTTACCTATTTCCTTTTCAGCGTATGTATTACCGCAATTAATAGCTATTTGTATCATTGCTAAGTCTATTACAATTGCTAATTTTCAGCTATAGCTATAAGTGGGTAGGAATACGTACCAACCCTTATTAAATTTCATTCTATGTACATACCACCTACAAACTATATGTAAGACTTCCCGCCTCTCCAGCCAACCTGGGCCTGAGGAGAGGCTGGAAGCCTTTTAGGTTTCCGGCTGAGGTTCTTACCCCAGGCTTCTGTCTTTCAGGGTCCTTTGTTACGGTTGAACCTTGACGGTTCCACCTACTACCTCTTGGCTAAGAGCTGCTCCGAGGCTCCTTCTGGTCGCGCCTAGACCGGGAGTGGAAGCCGTCGCCCAGCCGAACAATCCTACAACTGCGAGAGGAACAACATCCGACCCGTGGAAGGCCTCACCTGGCCCTCCCTCAGATAAGTCCAGATTCCGCGGGCTCTCGCGGCAGAGTCCACCTTACGGTTGCCTACCTAAATTCAACACCCGCGACCCTGACTATACTACTTTTGGCCCTATCGGGAAATATATACTATTTTCTAACTACTTCTGCTTTTATTTATCTCCCGTAGGGTCCTGTACACCCTTAAGGTTTACACTATCAAAAATGCAACTGACTAGCGGTCACTGGCGCGGTACGTGATAATAGAATTCTTAGACTACGAAAATGTGTCAAAATTGTACCGTTAGCTTTCTATTGAGCGAACGATTTCGATTCTATTTTGACACGATTGAAATAGCAGACTCGGCCCCCAGGAATACGTGCATAAGCTATTTTGAAGATTCTACCACATCCAGTTTTGAAATTGGTTTCGGTTTAGAAGTCGTCTTATTACTTCGCTACGATAATAAAGGGTGCTTACTTGTTCACTCGTGAATATCTCTCATTAAAGCAAAATAAATATTTTTGGAACGCAGGGTAGAGGGTATTAAAGGGTAAAGGCTATAATTGTTGTAGTATAAAAAATACTGGGGTGAAACACATTCTTTAAATTTTAATTGCACATTGTATGTTCAAAACCACTCGTCCATCCGATATTGTGTAAATTTAATGTCTGTTTGTCATGCTTCGTGCGTTTTGCATCGAATTTGTTTTAGTTTATATTATTACCAACCAACAAAAAAAAAACAGTATAAAACGTATTAATTGAAAAACGTTAAAAATGACATATTTGCACAATGTAAGTAAGATGACGAGAAAAATAAACAAGCATCATTATTGACCCAGTTAAGGCACAGAAAGTCAAACTCACAGATACTTGATCGAAAGTGGAAAGGCCACGAAAGCCTATGGATGTTTGTAACACCAGAGCAGCGCCACTCGCGCTACCAACCCTGAATAAGCCTTCTAAGACTTCTTTGGAAAGACCCCATACCTCCTCCAGACTTTCGGGAAAATCGAAGTAGGGAGTTTATTGCACAATCCAAGCGTACGTTATAGATAGTGTCCTATCAGCTGTACTATAAGCCAGTGCTCCGAACGCAAAGTGTTACGCTGTTTGTGACGTGCGGTGCGATGATAAGAAGTTCCCGTGGGCAGCATGTCCTACAAAATCTCAGTGCACAAACCTTATAATCCAGAGCACAATTATTCAAAATCATAATACAAGCGATATAACACACATAAGGTTGCCCTCAAAACACCTCTTTGTGTCGAAGCTGGTATTCTGGTGTACCAGCCCAAAGGTGTATCAGCCGCACTTGCGAATTATAGAGAAGCAGTGTGTGCACCGCAGTAAAGTACTGCCATCCCCTTCGAACATTTGGAACTAAAGCTTGGCCTTATCTTTTAAATGACTATATTTTATGGTATTGGACGTCACTAGACATCTCCACACGGTGGTGCCATGGCATTGCAGCATAGAGAAAAATAAGTAATTATGGAATCGTAAAATAAAGGATTCTAAGCGGGAAAAATGACAAGAGCGGACGCTTGTTGTATATTATTTTCTTTAATGTGCGAGAGTGGTGGTTTCTTGGACATAAAAGTTGTGTTAACTTGCTTTAGTGAAAGGCGGTGATATACATGCAGTAAAATGCGATTATCTTTCTTGCTGCGTAAAATCCACTGAAAACCTTAACCTTACCCACCCATATAATATAGTACTGTACCACTATATATGGTATACACTATAATACTGGGGTAAGACTAACCTTGCCTTAAGACTAGACTTCATTAAGACGTAAAGGACGGGGACATTTTCTATAATAAGAAAGAAGATTGAAGAAATATGAATTAAGATTTGGCTAAAGGGTCTTATTAACTAGGCCACAAAATACCTACTAAAAATATACATCGTAAAATAAAGAATATGAAAATGCAAAATTTTTAATATCATATTTACATAATCTTTCATTATTATGGTTTTTTAACGTTAATGTAACAACAAGTAAAAATAAAACTAAATTTAACAAAGCTAATAACTAAACAAATCTTTATTTTTATATTTGAATTTTTTTCACTGGGTTTAATAACTCATTAATTTTGCCAACGACCTAAAGAAGTTCTACGTAGTATTTAACCAATTACATACCAGCAAGGTGGTAATTCGGCCAATGTTCTGAGCACCTTTGCACCGGTTACGGCCCGGGGCAGGTTAATTAGTTAACTAATTTTGTAAGTCGATAAGTATTTCCTTTATACGGCTTCACATGTTACTTCGAACCCCATAGCATTTATCGAACCCATATATACCCGTATACAATACAATTATGTATAAATACAATAATGTACGAAAATATAATCAAAATGTTGATATATATTGTTACTGAAGCGCTCGTGGCCCCGCGGACTCAGTGTTCTGTAAACGATCAATGAGTTACGCAACTTTCACTATGGCTGGTCCTGGAGGGTGACCACTTTGTGGCATTGACATTTGAGAGCGTTTCCGTGCTTCGGAAGGCACGTTAAGCCGTTGGTCCCGGTTGCCAGTAACATGGCAGTCGTAAAGCTCAGTGTCTCAAAGGCCTTTTGCGACTTGCAAAATTTCAACAGCTGGACCGCAATTCACATGCCTTCGAAACAGTCTCGATTTCGAGATAAATCTCGAATTCGAACTTTATTCAAGTTTTATTGACGTTTAGCTATTCTGCAAAACTCGAACTCGACTTTTCTCGAAGGGAAGCCACTCGAGTTGCTTCGAATGGTCGGTAGCAGTCGAGACGCAGATTTCGAAGTCGTATCACTATAATCTTTGGACATTACTTCAGTGACCGACCCTAAATTAGCATTATATTACATTTTACATTTAATAAATATCAAAATGAGTGATGAATTAATAGTTTAAAACGTGCAAAACATATTGCAACTCGCTTCAGTTTCAAACACGTCTTCGCCGATGTTTCACCAATGTGAAAATTTCAGCAATTTGATTTATGATTACAAATAACACAGTCTTCAATAATATAGACAACACACAGCGACAGTGACAGCGACACATTCAGAAATTTTTCATTTTACGTGACGGTATAAGCAAATTTAAATTATACATTAAGTAACATAATTATGCAGTTTACAATATTTTTTCCTTTAATAATTACTATAAAATACGTAATTATTGTTTATAACGTGTAAAATAAGCTTAAAAAACTTTTAGAACATTTTGTAAGAATAGTCTTGTTGTAACCGTTTTAAAACCGGATGAAACGTGTCGAACGGAACGCATCGTAATGTGACATGGTTCTTAAATGGCAACATTTCACACAATAATCTCGAATCTAAAGTTCGAATAGTGGTGAGAATAAGACATTCGAAAAAAACATCTCGATTTACGAGATTTTATGGTCGAAAAACGATTCGAAGAGTGAACTCGAATTCGAGATTATTTCGAAGAAAACGAGAATTGCCTCCCTGGTCGATAAAATGTGCGCTTGTCCATTTCAACACGGCAAAAATGGGCGTAGGGTATGCCTACCCCTTCGGGGATAAAGGCGTGACAATACGTATAATGCCAAAAAAAAAATTGAACTTAACATAGGCTATGTATCATTATGTGACAACCACAGAGCAAGGAATTAATGTTACTCTTGCTCTACCAGAGACGCCTTACTCTATATAATTCATACGTCGTGAGTGAGTCTGTGGGGCCATGAGCGCTTTCTAATTGTCAAAGAATCTTTTAAAATCGAGTAATTCCAGAGTTAATCGGTTACAAATAAACTAAATTTTCCTTTTTATAATATTAGTTTAAATTACATAGCAAACGCTTTATAATAATTTATATCCGAGTTCAGATTTAAGTTGACGCCCTCGTAGATAAGTTTTCCCGTTCCCGTTTTCCACAGAAACTTGATCACAGGATAAAAAGTAGTCATGTGTAAATCTGATGTTATAGTTATACTATTATTAAGTTTTATCGAAATCCATTCCGTAGTTTTGGGTATGTCAGCAAATGCATGAAAGTAAATTGAATGCTGTGGAGATGCGATCGCTTCGAAAATTGTGTGGCGTAACTTTGGCCGACCGAAATACGAACGAAGTGATACGCAATATGGCAGGTTTGAATGAAAGTGTCAGCGCTAAGCTGGAAAAGGGCATGCTCCGTTGGTTTGGACACGTTCAATGAATGAGTGATAGGAACGATTGACGAAGAATATAAATATATTGTGCGAAAGTAGAGGGTAGAAGGAGTCAGGGAAGGCCGCGACTTACATAATTATGGAGACGACGTGAGCAGATTGCTCAAAAAGGGAAAAGTCAAGTTCATGCATAAAGCGGTTAATAAATCAGAAAGCGTTAAAAGTATGCATGGATCGAAGAAGAAGAAGCCTGGCGAACTCCCTAACTACCCCGTCAGGGATACAGCGTGAAGATAGCTAGTTATTATTTCATTAAATATTTGACGGTTTGATACGCATACGCTCGCAAGGCAACGGGAAGTGCCTGAATTGCCCAACCTTTACAATTTATCTTGGGTTCAATTCCGTAGAATATATAGAATGGTTAGGCTGTAGAAACCTCGTGTAAATACAAGGCCGAATTTGAATCGGAAAGTCTCTTTCCGTAAACTGTACTACGTACACGTATTAATCTATATCTTAACTAACAAAACTCTTCAGCTTACAATATATGTAAGCTGAAGAGTTTTGTTAGTTTGGTTGAACGCGCTAATCTCTGGTACTACTGGTCCGATTTGAAAAATTAATTTTGTGTTCGATAGTCCATTTAACTAGGAAGTCTATAGGCTTTATATCATCACGCTACTACTCTGGAGATCGGAGCAGTGATCATAAATGTCAACAACTGTTTTTTTTTTTTATATTTTTGTAAAAGTAATTAGCGACGGGGGTTCAAAATAAGTCACGGGCGAAGCCGCAGGTGTCAGCTAGTTGTATTATGTGGCGTAATGTAGTCAGTAGATCATTAGGCGTTGTAATCGTAGTATTTTTAGTACATTATGTTTGAATGAATGAACCGTTTATTCAATAGGTACCAATTTAGGCATACAACACGAAACAATGTTTCTGATTACAATCTGCGTGCCCGAGAAGGGTTTAGTTACCGAAAAATGAAGTGGTAAAGTTTTTACATTGGGAATAGGACATTTTACTACATTAGTAATAGAGAAATATCAATTGAACTGTACCAAACAAACATGTGAATTATTAAATAAACTACTGAGATAAACAACTTCATTTTCTTGATAATTGCGTAATTTCGCGCAAAGTTAAATGCATAGCTAATGTATATTTTATTTAAAAAATGCAATCACTTGGGTTCCGATTACTCGTATTATATTCAATTATGACACAGTACTAACGTCACCTAAAGGAGGTACAGTCAGGTATTGGTTTCACACATAGCTGGGTGTTCGTTTACTTGTGGTATGCACCACATGTGAATAAACAACCGAATCTGCTATTTCAATCATGTCGAAATAGAATAGAAATCTTCGCTCAATAAAAAGCTACCGGTACAATTTTGACAGCTTTTTGTAGTCTACTATTACAATCGTACTCCAATAGACTTCCTTCGGTCTCCCGATGGAATTCTACTAACACATATCGCGCCAGTGGCCGCTAGTTAGTTGCAATTTTGATAGTCACAAACATTGTGGCAGCTAAAACAGCGATACTAGTTCTATTCTATGGCTTGTCAATAGTAGACTCAGCATCATGGACAGTGAAGGATTTATCCATAAAATCCAACTAATATTATAAAAGCAAAAGTTTGTAAGTATGGAATATGTTTGTTACTCTTTCACGCAAAATCTACTGAATGGATTGTCATGAAACTTTACAATAATATAGGTTACACGTCAATTAACACATATAATACTTTTCATCTCGGGAACAAGTTCCTATGGGAAACGAGAACGGGAAATCTTCACCACCCGTGCGGAGCCGCGGGCGTCGACTAGTTAGTTATATTGCTGGGTATTTTTAATATCAATTTCTCTGCTGAATACGAAAATAGTATGAGCATTCAGGAAATTTAAGCTTTTCTTTAGATGAGACGAAGTAAATGGTTTAAAAGGATATAAGTAATATGGAGAGAATATTAAATGAGCATTCCGGTGAATCCGGATATATAACCACTCAAGCGTTTTGCTAAATTCAGAAATATCTTCATATTTGCCTAACCCAAATATGTATCTACTTAATACAAATTATTTTGGATCCTTTTAAGATTATTTAAATGTTCTTTAGTGCGATCTAGATGTTTTTAGAGGCGTCGCCATAATCGAGGTAAGAAAAAGGAGTTATGAAATAGAAATAAGCCCAAATTTACTTGCAATTGGTAAAAAATGTAATGAAGCGACTCTTAACGATAAAAGATATTTACTTTTTTATTTTACCGTTAAAGTACTATAATTTTATTGCGGAGTTATAATTAAATTATTATTTTAAAGAAAGTTAGTATAAAATAATGTATGTGCGTAATTTTGTCCTTGCTTTAAATGTGTCAACATTTTTGTCATTGCATGAATGTATTTAACATTTCACATGTGTGTGTTCAATCGTTACTTTCGTATTCGTAAATTTGCACACAATTGACAATGATCGGTTTATATCAGAGATATTTAATACTAGGTGAGCCCCCCGGCTTCGCCCGTGACATACTTCGAACTCCCGTCGCATCTATATAATCCCGTCGCTTATAAATTCTACAATAATGCATAAAAATTTGCCCGATTTGTTGACATTTATGACTACTGCTCTGCTTTCCAAAGTAGTAGCGTGATGATATATAGCCTGTAGGCTACCTCGATAAATGGGCTATCTAACACCATTTTTTTTTCAAATCCGACTATTATTTTCTGAGATTAGCGCGTTTAACAAAACAAACAAACAATCATTTTAGATTATTTTTATATTAGTATTGATTTATTTATCGAGTGTAGTTGTCTAGATCCTATGGCATAAGCTTATATTATCACAATTTGGGTTAGATGGTTCTAACTCTATCTACTCTATTGAATAGAAGACATTACTAAAGGTTAGGTACACTGGCGTAGATAAAGCATAGTAGCAGACTTCAGTGAGTTTACGTAAAATTACGACATATATACCTATCGATTTTGTCTCATAAATTTTAAATAATACTAATATTATAAAGCTGAAGAGTTTATTTGTTTGCTCGGTTGAACGCGCTAATCACTGGATCTTCAGATTCATATGTTAGTGTAGATATGCATTTAGTGGAAAGCTGTTAATTTTTAATTACAAACAGAACAGACAAACAGATTGAGTAAACATTAGGTATTTAATGAATAAACATTAGATAGTATGAGAAAATAATGTAGATATAAAAGAAAAAGTTATAATCAGAATGTTTGAGCAAGTACAGCAAATAACTCACTGTAAAAGGACATAGATCTCTGGGGAGTAAACCTACTAGTCCCAAGTACGTACGAGAAAACTAACAGAAGAAACTTTAATGCCTTCTAAAATGGTTAGAAGGTCAAAAAAGTTTAAACCGCAATAAACTTTGTCAATCTAAAGCACCATTAGGACGCAAACAGAGGAAACTTGTGGTTGCCTGTCGGGCATTATGCTCTGAGATGATTTTCTTATGATGATAAAGGTTTCAAAGCTGTCTTGAATGAAAACACTTGTACTGTTCCACTTGTTTACTTTTCAAACCTAATCGGTTTCGCTAAGGCATTTTCAATGGTTAGTACACATTTTTATAAATCTAGAGTAATCTAGTAACAGGAAATGTACCAGTGTTTTCATTCAAGATATGTAGCAAGTTTCATCAAGTGCCATCAATTAACAGCATAAACAGTTTCAAAGCTGTGACTCTATATGTAATAGGGTATTAGCGGACATTAGAAAAAAAAAATTATCGGCCAATAATAAAAAAAATATTGCTTCAAAAATCAAATAAATTTAAGCGGTTGGCTATCAACTAGGCTTTAGGCCTATACGCACACAATACACCTATACGATCAGTAACGTATACATCAGTGTCAGTGAAAAATTATATTGTTGCATACATTTTGTACGACGCTATCCGCACTCGTCAGAGACAGTGACGTTCAGTGCGCACTGTGCTGGCACGTGTTGGCGCTGTGCCGGCACCGTTGTGTGTGAATAGGCCTTTAGGGGCTCACTAGCTACTGGTATCCGAGATCAAAGATTTATCATGCCTGCCTAAGTATGGAAACGCTCGTAAATGGAAATGCCAAAAACGGTCACCTATTTTAGGGCTGACCGCAGTTTGAAGTTACCGCAGTGGTCGTTTACAGAACACAACCCCGCTCTACGAGATATTCAAAATTAACTGTAAGCTGCGGGAGTCAAGTCTACTTATTCAATCGCGTCACAACTCAGAAGAGAATAGAAATCGTCGCTCAATTGAGAGCCTACAGAAAAAAATGACAGATTTCGGAGTCTAATATTACAATTGCGCTCCAATAGAATTCTATCGGCCGGCTTATAGAATGTTATTAACATGTGTAGCGCCTTAAGTTAGCTCTTAATTTGCATTTTTGGTAGTAGGTATATATTAATATTTTGATAGATTGTCTCTATTCTGCAGCTTGAGAAGTGTGATTGTGAAATATATAATAGTTTTAGTAGAGTACCTAGCTTTGGACTAATCAAAATTAAATTTGGCAACAGAACCGTTATAGAATAGAACTAGAACGGCTTTCTATTGGAAAATAGTAGACTCGGCCCCCTGCTAGCTAGCTAGACGGCGCTTGTTAACGAGACATTTTCAACCCTTGCCGGTGCCGGGTCATGGCTGGCTAAGTTTGTTCACGAGCACAGTTCGGTTGGGTTAGATGCGCACACCCGGGCTCTTCGATCTGCTCTAATTTATTGCCATACTCGACTGCGCCCGAACATAGACACGGTCGCGCGAAGTAGGTACCCAAACCGTCGCTAGCACTGGTGACGTTAACAAACCTTCTTATAATCCCATACATAACTGACGACTGGACAGTAGACACGGTTTAAAACCGTACCGTTTTAAACCTCGAGGCTGTGAGAGCGGACAAAGTCTTTCGAGAGCCCTGGAGCTATCCTCCCGAGGGCTCACCTGGGATTCCCGGCTATAGACAGATGGAAGGGACACATGTGGTTTTAGTCGGTAGGAGTCCGGCATAGCATCAATGAGGATATCCACACACAAAAAAAAGACCCGGCGGAAAACCGTCTCGTGAACAAGGGCCCTAATTGTACAAATATTTGACAAGCGGATTTAGGTCTCAGTGACGAAGGCCATTTATTTTCCACGATAGCAGGAAGTCATATCTTGTCACAAAGCACTTCCCCGTCCTTGTGAAGATATCTTGTTTCACTTTGTTAATTGAATCCGGTTTGTGTATCAATATTTTAATTAAAAACTTGTAAACTGATTATTTTATTACTAACTGCGCCACGCGATTTCACCCGTGACATACTTCGTAACCCGTTTCACCCCTTTTGCTCGTAATTTCAAAATAATGTATGGCCGTCTTTGAATTTGTGACGTTTACGATTATTGCTCCGCTACTATTCGAGGTGGTTATATAGCCTTTTTTAATCAATGACTAGAAGAAGTTGTATAAAAAGACACTCTTTTCTCTGAAATATTTGTAATTTAAAGTTTCAAAATAGGGATTAAAACATAAAACAAGGAATCAACGTCACAGTTGTTCTACTTTTAATTGTTTTTAAATTCAGTTTATAATTAAAAACGGAAATAACAGGGCAAATCCTATAATTTCCAAATTTTAGTTCCGCCGTTAAACTATCGGAGCAGAAACTGCTCTATGCAGAATTTGAAAAGGATACAAATAATAAACTGTTAGTATGTAATAATAATGTTAAATTAAAAGTAAAGACACTTAATAATGTTAAATTAAAAGTAATCGTGGAAAACAATTTGATCAAGGTGCCAAGGAATTAGCGACGTGACGTTAACATACCCAACGAACCTTTCGCTGCAATTCGCTAAAATAATAAAAAAATATAAACTTGCAAATAGGGGCCACAGCTCGCGTTAAAGCTTGCCTGTATTAGATTAACCGGTACAGAAATAAAGGATTAAGACCGAATTGTGATGTGTGACGAAACGAAAATAGAATTCTATACGATAGTGACAACTGTCTGCTGTACGCTGATGATGCGGTGCTCATGGCCTCATCAGTAGCCGACCTTCAGGCATTAGTCACTAATATGAAACAGGAGTGTAAAAGTAAGGGTCTTCGTTTAAATGCAAGTAAAACTAAGGTTCTAGTATTTGAAAGAGGTGATGTAAGAACTAAATGCGAGATTGGGGGAAAACCAGGAACGTCTAGAGCAAGTAAATGAAATTGTGTATTTAGGATGTATGTGATTTGGATATAGAACGAGCAGCTGCCGGAAACAAGGTTAACGGTGCTTTGTCCCAGTAAGTAAAGCGACAAAGCATCGTAAAAGAAGCACGAATGGCGATTCATAACGCAGTGCTAGTGCCAACTTTGCTTTACGGTAGTGAAACCTGGGTATGTCAGCAGATGCATGAACGTAAATTGAATGCTGTGGAGATGCGATCACTTCGAAAATTGTGCGGCTTAACTTTGGCAGACCGAATACATAACGAAGTGATACGCAATATGGCAAGTTTGAATGAAAGTGTCAGCGTTAAGCTGGAAAAGGGCGTGCTCCATCGGTTTGGACACGTCCAACGAATGAGTGAGGAACGATTGACAAAGAATATATATTGTTCAAAAGTAGAGGGTAGAAGGAGTCAGGGTAGACCGAGACTTACATATGAAGACCACGTGAGCAGATTGCTCAAAAACGGAAAGGTCAAAAGTACTCGGATACCCAGACGTGCGTGTATGAAGCGATTGATGAATCTCGAAGAAGCGAAAGAAGTATGCATGGATCGCGAAGCCTGGCGATCTGTCCTCTCTGACTACCTGATAGTTAGTTAGTTAGTAAAACACTATTGCTGACCTCAGGTCAAAACGTTACCCTAAAGTGAAGCTTACCCATAGATAGATGATGAATACTATTTGTGGTCACTTCAGCTTTCTCAGATCAGGCTAAGCAAACAGCAGATATTTACTGTACAAAACTTCAAACAATTTTGACAAAACTTGCAGTAAAACAGCACCGTCTCATAAATCGATCATCACCCTAATTGCTTTATGATAACCCAAGACATAAACACTGCCCGAGAAACAGTTTTACCATTACAGTTATTTTGGTACTGCAGTTGGTAAACATTCGTTACAGTCTTTACTCGCCGGACCTCACTCCTAACGACTGTATTTTTTTCGTGATTTGAATTTAAATTTCCATTAAGCAGTACAAAATGTCCAGATCGTCAGAGTTCTATCGCAAAGATTTATTTGATCTTCCAGTTACAGTGCAGAAAGGTATAAACAACGAGAGTAAATATTTTATTAAAATAAATATTAATTTATAATACAAAAATGAAATCCAAAAAAACAGCCACATTTAAAAAAACTGCTATTTACATTCTTATGGGGTAGATGACTTAGACGAGATAAGATGACCTATAGATGAACATCACACATTATGCCATTGATTCTTTGTCCGGTCAGCATGTCTTTCACGGCGGTCAATGTATTAAAAATCGTGGTTAAAACGCCATCTCGTATTTTGTGATAGAACTAACATAACAACTCTTGCAACGTATTACTTAAGAACAAAGCAAATTCACCATTTTTGCTGCGTAAAAGTTATGGAGTACGACTGCTAGATGCCGCTACTTTCAACTTAATCATCTGATGGTATAAAATATAATACCAAGTATGTAGATTTGTTTCATTTCTTTCTTCTTTCTTTGTTTTTGGTAATATATTTTTTGTTACTCCCTGATTAAACATGAGTTGGGGGTATATCGAACTTGACCCTACTATGAATGACTTCATGGTTGTCCTTTGCTTTGTACCTATGTCTTTGCTAAAGAAATGTCCAGTCCAGAACCAGACCCTATCCATCTCTGGTTTGTTCATGATTCCAAAACTCTTACCAAAGCGAGAAGAGGCAGCTGAACGACCTTTGCTGCTATCATAGTGATCCTCAATCTTAAGACGTCACTATGACTCTCATTATGGCTCGCGGCATCATCTTTCTCTATCTACATTACATAAAATAAAGACTAAGTTAAACCATTTATAACTTTATCCATACAAAATTTACATTTTATAACATATAGTCATGTTAGTTATACCATTTATTACTCAAGAACGGGTGGTCCGGTTTTTATAGTACTTGATATTTTGATCTGTCTCTAACCCGAATAATAGAATAAGTAAAAAAGCAGAAAAGTGAAACGTAATTTTTTCTCATATATTTTCAATGAAACCAAACTTCGGGAAAAAATATTAAAATTTTTGTCATAAAATCATATTTGATACATCCGCTTGTTCTCTTGTACCTAATAAGTAAATATGGGAAATTCACGATAATTGTCTTCTTATCACTTCACTACCGGAATATATTGTCACACTATCGTTCTACCATTTTCCTCAACAAATGTAAATATTTAGGTAGATAATGTGATAATATTTACTTGACACTTGCAGGGTTCAATGCCAGATATGCCAAGTAAGGTTAACATGGAACTCATAAATCTTGATGGATTACCTAAACACTGTACAAAAAATACGTTTTAATAATGTATATCACCTTATTATACGACGCATACTTGTCGGTTGATCCCCGAACGACGTAAAAACAAAATAATACCTACTGATAATATTACATCAATTGCTTTGATATAACAATCCGCAGTTTAATCACTTCTAACCATTTATGATATAAAAGATGCCAAAAGTTTTTGTTACTAGATTTCTTGCGGTACCTAGAGCAAGGTCAGGAATAAATTCTATTGTATTCTGATTACAGTTGCGCAATGAATACATCATGCTGTTTTACGAAAGTTATGAGCCAGACGACCTTAACCCTGTTGTGGAGTCATTGTCTTCTGTAGATAAAAATATACAAGTAAGACTGACAGATATGTAGAGGGAATCCCGACGCATCTGGCGTTGAGTGGGCGGTTATGACTGATCGCATTTTTTAACATTGTGCGATCTAATCGGTTATAAACAGTTACGTGCATTAAAGTTTTTGTTATTTCAAACTTTCGCAGAGTGTATTTTAACTAAATGTCCCCTACAGCCTCGCCCATAGAATATTTCGAACCCCGTCGCACCTATTTAATCCCGTCACTTATAAATTCTACAACGATACATAAAAATTTGCCCGATTTGTCGACATTTATGACTACTGCTCTGCTTCCCAGGGTAGTAGCGTAATCTCGATAAATGGGCTATCTAACACATAAAGAATTTTTCAAATCCGAGCAATTCAAATTCAGAGTAGTATATTAAAAATATCATTAAAGTTATTGATCTGATCAGACAGTCTTGGTAAATTGAGAACCGTTTCTAAGGTCCGTATTCCAGAACGTTTCTCAATACACAATCAACGCTTGAGACTAGATTTTGCCTTATAAAATCTACTCTCAAGCGTGGATTGAGTATTAAGTAACGGTTTGGAATACGGACCTGAAAACTCAAGAAACGCCTGAGTGTAGTTTATAAGCACAGAGCAAGAAATCAATGTCGCTCTACTAAAGACGCCTTACTCTATATATTTCGTATTACCAAGCGTGTCAGGGGTCAACACCCATTACTCATACGATTACACTAACTACTGCAGACGAATGGTAGGCAAGTGACAAGCCACATATGCAATTTTCGCCTACTTCCTTACGAAAATATAATTTCCAGCCTTTATGCCCACATATCACCGTATGCACTTTTGTCCCACGTAACAGGTGGTGAGCCTATTACCGCGTTAACAATGGACAGGCGCAGGTTGTGGCGACCTGCTGTTGACATTTTTAAGCCGCCCATAAGGCCTTTAACTTGGCTTAACGACTGCGATGTTACTGGCAACCGGGACTAACGTGGCTTCCGAGCACGGAAACGCTTGTCTATCAGATTTAATATATCAAACCGCAGTTCGAATTACTTCTCACCGTTTATGATAAAAAGATGCCAAAAGTTTTTGTTACTAAATTTCTTACGGTACCTAGAGCAAGGTCAGGAACAAATTGTATTGTATTCTGACTACGGTTGCGCAACGAATACGTCATGCTGATTCATGCTGTTAACGAAAGTTGTGAGTCAAACGACCTTAACCCTGTTGGGGAGTCATTGACTTCTGAAGATAAAAATATACAAAAATATACAAGTAGAGGGAATCCCGATACATCTGGCGTTGAGTAAGTGGTTATGACATATGTCATGCTGACTCATGCTGTTAACGAAAGTTGTGAGCGAAATGACCTATGATAACGACCAAATCAGTTGTCTAGATACCATTGTACAAGCTTATAGCTTATTTTGGGCAAGATGGCGCTGTGTAAAAGTGTCCTACAATATTAATTTCTTTATCGCATTATTTAGCATATAAACATTATGTTAAAAACACTTTTTCACATTGAAATTATTTATCAAATCAGACTAGATGTGGTGAAATTGAGGCCGGTATTACAAAATGTTTCCTAAAACTCAACAAATGTTTGAATGTAGATTTTTAAGGTTGTTTGGTCTTACTGTACCATGCTCTTCAGATATTGGCACCGGTTTAGTTATTACGAGTTTTCTCCTCTTTCTTCCCCTTTCGTCTCTTTGTTTACCTAGGACGATATACTTCTGTTCTCCATCTCTTTTCGTCAGTTATTCAGCTAATGCACACACTTGCAGGTGAAATTTTGTAGCCCGTAGGTTTGGTAGAGGGTCCTGCAGCAATTGTACTATAATGAAATATAGACAAAATTTACTTCGTCTTTTATCTGGTCTGGTGCTTTGCAAAACACAGTAAGCCGGTCTCGTCTTAGTTCTCAGTAATATGGCAGTTGATAAGCCAAGTAAAAAGCCTTTTGAGCGGCTTGAAAACTTTTAACAGTAGTTTGCCACATCCTGTGTCTGTCTACTTCAACACGACATTTTGCTTTACACCTATTTGTATTACCTGGGACAAATATGCACACGGTGAAATGTGAGCGTATAATGTATATGCCCTGCCACCCTTAAAACCCTTCGGAGGTAAAGGCGTGAGTAATAAACAAGACAAAAGGTTAGGGAAAATATCACCTTGTGGATCTTATTTATGTTTGTTGTTATTGTTTTCAGATAAAGAAATAGCTTTTGTAAATACTTTGACCTTATTTGCAATGTTTTTACGCGATTAATTAGGTACGTTAATTCTGGAGTAACGTGATAATGCGTAATAGGTGTGTTTACGCTTTATCCGAGAACCGGGTAGTCGTAGAGGACTGATCGCCAGGTTTCGCGATCCATGCATACGTCTTTCGATTCCTGCAGATTCATTAATCGCTTCGTACATGCATGTCTGGGTATCCGAGTACTTTTGACTTTTCCGGTTTTGAGCAATCTGCTCACATGGTCTTCATATATAAGCCTCGGCCTACCCTGTCTCCTTCTACTACTACCCTAAATCCACCTACTACTACCCTGGTTTCTCATATAAGATTACCTTATATGAGAAACCAGGGTCATATAAGATACCTTTACTACCCCTTCAGGGATACCGCGTGAAGATGTTAGTTAGTTTTAGTTACGCGTGTTTACGTTAGTTTAAATTAGACGCAACTATTCTAATCGATAAAATAATTTGAATGTGTGTCTCGCTAAAACTCGACAATGGTCGAGCCCATTTGACTGATTTTGGTCTTGAAAGGTTTGTAAAGGTTCAGGGTAGGTTTAAACGGTTAGAAACAAACACAATAAATAAAGCGAAAAATAAATATTACCAATATTTTTTTGAAGTGAAAACTTCTTTAGCGGCGTTGAGCACTTTAAATATAATATTCTGTAATGGGTATAAAATCTTAAACTCGCGTCAGGACACGTGGCGTCAGGACACGTGTCCTGATCGAAAAAGCGTAAGATTTTCATCATCATCTTTACGTCGATCCCGGTCAATTTTTGAAGGAAAAACTTCTTTTAGCGCGGTACGCATATTTTTAGATGAGATAAAATCTCTGGACTCGCGACCATAATCATCATCATCATCTAACGTTGATTCCGGTCATCTACAGGTCTTATTAAATAATGCTGTGTAATCAATTAGGACTCTTTCAGTGTAGAATTATTGAAGTGAAAACTTCTTTAGCGGCGTTGAGCACTTTTTCTGTAATGGGTATAAAATCTTAAACTCGCGTCAGGACACGTGTCCTGATCGAAAAAGCGTAAGATTTTCATCATCATCTTTACGTCGATCCCGGTCAATTTTTGAAGGAAAAACTTCTTTTAGCGCGGTACGCATATTTTTAGATGAGATAAAATCTCTGGACTCGCGACCATAATCATCATCATCATCTAACGTTGATTCCGGTCATCTACAGGTCTTATGAAATAATGCTGTGTAATCAATTAGGACTCTTTCAGTGTAGAATTATTTTTTATCATCATCATCTTTACGTCGATCCCGGTCAATTTTTGAAGGAAAAACTTCTTTTAGCGCGGTACGCATATTTTTAGATGAGATAAAATCTCTGGACTCGCGACCATAATCATCATCATCATCAAACGTTGATTCCGGTCATCTACAGGTCTTATTAAATAATGCTGTGTAATGAATTAGGACTCTTTCAGTGTAGAATTATTGAAGTGAAAACTTCTTTAGCGGCGTTGAGCACTTTTTCTGTAATGGGTATAAAATCTTAAACTCGCGTCAGGACACGTGACCTGATCGAAAAAGCGTAAGATTTTTATCATCATCATCTTTACGTCGATCCCAGTCAATTTTTGAAGGAAAAACTTCTTTTAGCGCGGTACGCATATTTTTAGATGAGATAAAATCTCTGGACTCGGGACCATAATCATCATCATCATCTAACGTTGATTCCGGTCATCTACAGGTCTTATTAAATAATGCTGTGTAATCAATTAGGACTCTTTCAGTGTAGAATTATTTTTTATCATCATCATCTTTACGTCGATCCCGGTCAATTTTTGAAGGAAAAACTTCTTTTAGCGCGGTACGCATATTTTTAGATGAGATAAAATCTCTGGACTCGCGACCATAATCATCATCATCATCAAACGTTGATTCCGGTCATCTACAGGTCTTATTAAATAAGGCTGTGTAATCAATTAGGACTCTTTCAGTGTAGAATTATTTTTTATCATCATCATCTTTACGTCGATCCCGGTCAATTTTTGAAGGAAAAACTTCTTTTAGCGCGGTACGCATATTTTTAGATGAGATAAAATCTCTGGACTCGCGACCATAATCATCATCATCATCTAACGTTGATTCCGGTCATCTACAGGTCTTATTAAATAATGCTGTGTAATCAATTAGGACTCTTTCAGTGTAGAATTATTTTTTATCATCATCATCTTTACGTCGATCCCGGTCAATTTTTGAAGGAAAAACTTCTTTTAGCGCGGTACGCATATTTTTAGATGAGATAAAATCTCTGGACTCGCTACCATAATCATCATCATCATCTAACGTTGATTCCGGTCATCTACAGGTCTTATTAAATAATGCTGTGTAATCAATTAGGACTCTTTCAGTGTAGAATTATTTTTTATCATCATCATCTTTACGTCGATCCCGGTCAATTTTTGAAGGAAAAACTTCTTTTAGCGCGGTACGCATATTTTTAGATGAGATAATCATCATTAACGTCCATCCCGGTCAATTTTTGAAGTGAATATTCTTTTAGCGCGGTACGCTTATTTTTAGATGAGATAAAATCTCTGGACTCGCGACCATTATCATCATCATCATCTAACGTTGATTCCGGTCATCTACAGGTCTTATTAAATAATGCTGTGTAATCAATTAGGAGTCTTGATCTTGTTCAATTTCCAATCTCTATAATTAAAGATAATTTGTTAATTTTGGCCGAACCACTATCTTCTTTTTACAATAAGTGTATATTAGAGGGCGTCTTCCCCGAACAATTGAAAATTGCTAAGATAGTCCCAATTTATAAAAAAGGAACTAAAACAGACCCAAAAAATTATCGACCAATTTCCCTATTACCCACGCTTTCAAAAATTTTCGAAAAAATAAACCGCTTAAACAGTCATTTTAACTCAAATAAAGTGATGCATACAAGACAATTTGGATACCAGCGGAGTGTTGGCACGGGTGATGCTATTTACAAGTTAATAGGTGATATAGTCAACCAATTAAATTCTAAAATGAAGGTAGCTGGCATTTATTTGGACTTAAGTTCGGCTTTCGATACTATTTGCCATAAACTACTCTTAACAAAAATGGAACACTATGGTGTAAGAGGCAGGGCCAGTCAACTTTTTGCATCATACCTGTGCAATAGAAAAATGTTTGTTGAGGTGGGAAAAATAAATTCAGATGGTTTTAAAAAATACCATAGGTCACATATGGTACATATTAAAGCTGGCATACCACAAGGGTCAATCTTGGGGCCTACATTATTCACACTATTTACTAACGACTTAATAAATTATATAGCTAAAATATTACCTGATATACAACTTGTAGTATTCGCAGATGACACTAATGCTGTTGTAGCAGACACAGATATGCAATCCTTGAATAGTAAAGTTAATGCAACCTTAGCAACATGTTATTACTGGTTTACTGCGAATAAACTTACAATCAACACGAGTAAAACGAATGTTATGTTATTTAGGACTACGGCACGCAATAATGATAATATGAACATTGAACTGAATAAAACTAAAATTCAACTTGTAAACGAAGTTAAGTTTTTAGGAATATATATTGACGAATTCTTAAATTGGAAACGGGAATTAACAGCTCTTGATTCGTCAATTTCGTCAGCATGCTATGCCTTAAGAACACTGAGAGATGAAGTGAGTAAAGACAATCTAAAAATAGTGTACCATGCGTTAATAGAATCCAAACTCAGGTATAGTATTCAATTTTGGGGTAATAGCTACCATTATAACTGGCAAAGAGCTTTTGTTCTTCAAAAAAGGGCTATTAGAACCATCAATCGCATTTCCCAATTAGAAAGCTGTCGACCATACTTCAAGGAACTAAAAATTCTCACGGTGCCTAGTCTTTATATACTGGTGTTATTAATTCATTTTAAAAAACATATTCATGAGTATGAGTCACATGATGACAGGTTAAGGCGGGAAAACACAAGAAGGATGGATTTCAGTAGTGTAACAATTCCACATTTAGATATTGTGAAACACAGTCCACATTATCAGGCGGTACGGGTTTTCAATAGGTTACCTAGCGAAATAAAGAATAAGTTATACACAGGATCCTTTAAGCCTGCAGTGAAAGCATATTTATTGGAAAATTGTTTTTATTGTTTAGATGACTTTTTTTTAATATGAGATTATTCAATTTTTGGGACATATTATAATAATTATATAAATTATTTTATTAATTGTTAATCTTAATGATTATTTTTAATTTCTTATAATGTTTTAATTTATATGATTTTGTTCTGAATATTATTTATTATGCTATGTTTTAATGAAATAGAAATTTCATTTTATTGTGTTTTAATTTATATAATTGATTTCGTTTTAAATATTATTACATGTGTGTGTGTACAATAGATAATGTTTCATGTAAGTTACATTCAGATACAATGTTAATTTTGTTTATGAATAAATTGAATTGAATTGAATTGAATTGAATCTTTCAGTGTAGATTTATTTTTCATCATCATCATCATTAACGTCGATCCCGGTCAATTTTTGAAGGAAAAACTTCTTTTAGCGCGGTACGCAATTTTTTAGATGAGATAAATCTCTGGACTCGCTACGCCCCGTTACGATACGCAGCTATAGTGTGTGCATATATGCATGTACCAACGCGTCTAGATAAATAAATTATTAATAAATTGAGTTTTCACTTCTGTCGGCACTCCCGGAGTGGTTAGGTTTTTTAATAATATATGTTATTTAGATGTTCTTAGTCTCTTTTGTTTTTTGTAGAAGTTTAAAAATACAGTTACTCGGTTGTCAAATATTTACTAATGTGTTTCATAGAAATAGCATGAGGCCCCGATCTCTTTGGTCTGTTTGGTTGGAATACAAAATGGTTCTTTTTCAGAAATAAAAGAGACGTGTGGCACTCTGTGACTGCCGCGGTAAAGCTATTGCATGGCATACCTTTATTTTTCTTTGATATTTAATATAAGTTACAAACAAAAAAAGGACACTAAAAAAATACCCTCACCCTCACCCCACTCTCACCCTCACCCTCACCCTCACCCTCACCCTCACCCCCACCATCACCCTCACCCTCACCCCCACCATCACCCTCACCCTCACCCTCACTCTCACTCTCACCCTCACCCCACTCTTACTCTCACGGTCACCCTCGTCCTCACCCTCACACTCACTATCATCATGTCTCCATCCGTGCGAGCTTCGTACAATCGTACCATATAATATATGTACATACACGTTTAGCCAACGTTCGGCCGTGCTCGGTGAACTTCGTGTGACCTTGGATCTTAGGTTTTTTTTCCTCACGGAATGGAATTTCTTGATTAAAGCCCACTCAAAGCCCGCGATAAAAACTATGCAAGAGCTTAAAAGACATGTGGCACTCGGAGACTGCCGCGGTAAAGCTATTGCATAGCATACCTTTGTTTTTCTTTGATATTAATTTAGGTTACACTAAAAAAAAACACAAAAAAAAACAAATAAACACCTCACTCTCACCCTCACCCTCATACCTCACCCTCACCCCACTCTCACTCTCACAGTCACCCTCATCCTCACCCTCACCCCACTCTCACTCTCACAGTCACCCTCATCCTCACCCTCACACTCACTATCATCACTTCTCCATCCGTGCTGTCTTCGTACAATCGTACCATATAATATACTAGCTGACCCGCCCGGCTCCGCCCGTGACTTATTCGAGCCCCGTGGCACCCATTTAATTCCGTCGTTTATTAATTTCACGATAATGTATGAACTTATTACAAAATTACTTGATTACTTCTCCGCTCTTAAGTACTACGCCCGCGCCCGCACGGCCCGGTCGAATTTTTGTTACACGAAATTAATTTCTTTGCGCATTTTTTTGATATTGCCATATCGCCTAAGATATTCATTTAATTTGCAAAGTGTAAAGGGACAAAATAATCTTCATAAAATACTGAAACCAACATATTAAAAATGATAAGGAATAATAATGTATTTGTGTAAATAGTCTTTAAATTACAGCTTTATTTTTGCTGTTTTTTTAAATTATTAAAATTGATATAGTACGGTATCCTTAAGAGATAGACATATACCGTCGCGGACTTTTTTATAGACCTATACTAGTTACATAATTCCACAATACATTATTTTGTTATATCTTAAAGGGTTTATTTAGGCAGCGTTTTCGTTAAAAGCTCCCAGACGGCTTATTTTTTCCGACACCGCTAACATACATCGATATAATTAAGTTAATGTATACAAAAACTTAACAAAATATCCATAAAAACTTTCTCTATGAATCAGTCTATCCAATAAAAAAACTGCATCGTAATTTGTTGCATAGTTTTAAAGATCTAAGTATACATAAGAACAGACAGCCATAAACGACTTTGTTTCACAAGTACCTACAACCGCGTCCGCACGGACCGTCCGAATTATTTTTACACGAAATTAATTTGTTTGCGCATTTTTTGATATTGCCATATCGCCTAAGATATTTATTTAATTTGCAAAGTGTAAAGGGACAAAATAAAATGCTGAAGCCAACTAACATATTAAAAATGATAAGCATTAATAATGTTTTTGTGTAAATAGCCTTTAAATTACAGCTTTATTATTCCTGTTTTTTTGAAGTGAAAACTTCTTTAGCGGCGTTGAGCACTTTAAATATAATATTCTGTAATGGGTATAAAATCTTAAACTCGCGTCAGGACACGTGGCGTCAGGACACGTGTCCTGATCGAAAAAGCGTAAGATTTTCATCATCATCTTTACGTCGATCCCGGTCAATTTTTGAAGGAAAAACTTCTTTTAGCGCGGTACGCATATTTTTAGATGAGATAAAATCTCTGGACTCGCGACCATAATCATCATCATCATCTAACGTTGATTCCGGTCATCTACAGGTCTTATTAAATAATGCTGTGTAATCAATTAGGACTCTTTCAGTGTAGAATTATTGAAGTGAAAACTTCTTTAGCGGCGTTGAGCACTTTTTCTGTAATGGGTATAAAATCTTAAACTCGCGTCAGGACACGTGACCTGATCGAAAAAGCGTAAGATTTTTATCATCATCATCTTTACGTCGATCCCGGTCAATTTTTGAAGGAAAAACTTCTTTTAGCGCGGTACGCATATTTTTAGATGAGATAAAATCTCTGGACTCGCGACCATAATCATCATCATCATCTAACGTTGATTCCGGTCATCTACAGGTCTTATTAAATAATGCTGTGTAATCAATTAGGACTCTTTCAGTGTAGAATTATTTTTTATCATCATCATCTTTACGTCGATCCCGGTCAATTTTTGAAGGAAAAACTTCTTTTAGCGCGGTACGCATATTTTTAGATGAGATAAAATCTCTGGACTCGCGATCATAATCATCATCATCATCTAACGTTGATTCCGGTCATCTACAGGTCTTATTAAATAATGCTGTGTAATCAATTAGGACTCTTTCAGTGTAGAATTATTTTTTATCATCATCATCTTTACGTCGATCCCGGTCAATTTTTGAAGGAAAAACTTCTTTTAGCGCGGTACGCATATTTTTAGATGAGATAAAATCTCTGGACTATCGACCATAATCATCATCATCATCTAACGTTGATTCCGGTCATCTACAGGTCTTATTAAATAATGCTGTGTAATCAATTAGGACTCTTTCAGTGTAGAATTATTTTTTATCATCATCATCTTTACGTCGATCCCGGTCAATTTTTGAAGGAAAAACTTCTTTTAGCGCGGTACGCATATTTTTAGATGAGATAATCATCATTAACGTCCATCCCGGTCAATTTTTGAAGTGAATATTCTTTTAGCGCGGTACGCTTATTTTTAGATGAGATAAAATCTCTGGACTCGCGACCATTATCATCATCATCATCTAACGTTGATTCCGGTCATCTACAGGTCTTATTAAATAATGCTGTGTAATCAATTAGGAGTCTTTCAGTGTAGATTTATTTTTCATCATCATCATCATTAACGTCGATCCCGGTCAATTTTTGAAGGAAAAACTTCTTTTAGCGCGGTACGCAATTTTTTAGATGAGATAAATCTCTGGACTCGCTACGCCCCGTTACGATACGCAGCAATAGTGTGTGCATATATGCATGTACCAACGCGTCTAGATAAATAAATTATTAATAAATTGAGTTTTCACTTCTGTCGGCACTCCCGGAGTGGTTAGGTTTTTTTAGGTATTAAAATGGATATAGTCCGGTATCCTTAAGAGATAGGCATATACCGTCGCGGACTTTTTTGTCGACCTATATTAGATACACAATTCCACAATACATTATTTTGTTATATCTCAAAGGGTTTAGGCAGCGTTTTCGTTAAAAGCTCCCAGACGGCTCATTTTTTCCGACACCGCCAACATATATGTTGGCGGTGTCGGAAAAAATGAGCCGTTATAATTAATTTATTGTATACAAAAACTTAACAAAATATACATAAAAACCTTCTAAAAGAATCACTCTATCTATTTAAAAAAACTGCATCGAAATTCGTTGCGTAGTTTTAAAGATCTAAGCCTCTATCTATCCTATGTATAGGGACAGACAGCGAAAAACGACTTTGTTTTATAATATGTAGTGATGTACATACACGTAAAGCCAACGCTCGGCCGTGCTCGGTGAACTTCGTGTGACCTCGGGTCTTAGGTTTTTTTTCCTTACGGAATTTTTTGATTAAAGCCCACTCAGAGCCCGCGATAAAAACTATGCAATAGCTTAAAAATATAGTGTCAGTTGGTTGCCGAAAAAAGAAAATCTAAATTTATAATGCTACTGTACGTGTGTTTGTTACCTAACTCCTATACGACAGGACTGATTTAAATGAAATTTTGTGTGTATATTTTAATGGGTTACTGGATTATTTAAAAATACAATTGGACCCGGTAGACGGCGCTGCTGTCAGTATGTCACCTAATTTGCTGTACACCGTAGCCTATGGATGTTTGTAACATAGGAGTGGCGCCACTCGCTCTGCCAACCCGGTAAAAGCCTTCCAAGACTTCTTTTGAAGAACTCATGTAAAGATTTTTGTAAACCAATGAGCTAGCATACAAGCATACGGACTACCTGATGGAAAGAGGTCACCGTAGCCTATGGACGTTTACAACACCAGAGGCACACGCGCTGCTGACCCTGTAGAAGCGTTCTAAGGCCTCTTATGAAGAACCCCATACTGCCGATGTTCGGGAAAACCGGAAGCTCATTCTAGAATCTAAGCGTACGCGAATGAAACCCCCTATTGGACATAACCGTTTGCGAGCGCTCCGGACTCAAAGTCTAAGGGTGAATGAACATCCTGTCTAATGGCGAGCGGTGCGATGATAAGACGTAGCCATAGGCATCATATCAAACAATTCTTCAGTGATCTGTATCTCTGAGAAGTTGCTTTTCCTGCTTTAAAATTAAACTAATAATTATAAACAAACTGTATTAATTTGAAGGCGGTAGGAAGTCCGCCGGGTCAGCTAGTAGATAATATTAACAAACCCGCATCTATTAAGAAAACCCGCTTTCTGATCTACAAATGTTTTTTCAATGATGAATAATCATTGTAAAAAACATTTCCTCGAGAAAAAGATCCAATTAGTAATTGAAAGTGTTTCTACCTAATCGCAAACTAACACATGACATTTGTAACACTAGGAGACCAATGTGACTACGTGGAGTGTTTCCGAATGCCACGCAAGAGGTTGTGGGTTTGATTCCCACCCAGGATAAAACTTTGTGTGATCAGCACGATGGTTTATTCTGTGTTTGGGTGTTTTTTATCTATAATAGGTATGTATTTAGAAATATATACGTATGTTTATCAGTTATCTGGTTACTATAGTACAAACCTTGCTTAGTTTGGAATCAGATGCGTTAGGTAAGTTATTCCAACGATAAAAAAATAAAAATAAAGCGGCCAAGTGCGAGTCGGACTCGCCCATGAAGAGCTCCGTGGCAGCAAATAATTGAATGAAAGGTAAATTGCGGTTTACGATTTATGACGTTTAAAAAAAAACTACTTACTAGATCTCGTTCAAACCAATTTTCGGTGGAAGTTTGCAAGGTAATGTACATCATAATTTTTTTTAGTTCATCATTCTCTTACTTTAAAATTACACACATTTTACCACTTTGGAAGTGTGAATGTGTGTCAAACTATTCATTTTAGAAAAGAAAAATATTAGAAACCTCAATACCATTTTTGAAAAGCTCTTCATAGTTTCAGTTCTAAGTATCCCCCCAATTTTTTTTTCCATTTTTGTGCGAAAATCTTAATGCGGTTCACCGAATACATCTACTTACCAAGCTTTTCTTATAGTTTCGGAGATAAGTGGCTGTGACATACAGACGGACAGACAGACAGACCTGACGAATCCATAAGGGTTTCGTTTTTTGCCATTTGGCTACGGAACCCTAACAAAACCGCAGACTTTAAATTTGACCAAAAGATTTGTGTATTTTAGGACGAAGTCAGGACAAAAATGTCTTTTACGGTCACGTAAATTATCGGCCATTTTATCTTCAGTATCTCCCGCATAAAATTTTTTTTCAGGTGCGAATAGTCAATTTGACGAGAAAAACAAAAATCACTGGACTATCCAGGCACAATGGACGCTACATTCAAAGGTAATAATTTGAATTAATTAATTTTTACCTTCACTTAATTTATTTGGTCACTAGTTGACGCCCGCGGCTCCGCACGCATGATGAAGTTTTCCCGTTTCTGTTTCCCACAGGAAATTGTTCCCGGGATAAAAAGTAGCCTATGTAGTATTCTGATATGTAAGCTATATTATTGTGAAATTTCATCAAAATCCATTCAGTAGATTTTGCGTGCAAGAGTAAAAAAACATCCATTCTTACAAAATTGCGCTCGTGGCCCCGCGGTCTCAGTGTTCGGTAAACGATCACTGAGGTACGCAACTTTCACTATGGCTGGTCGTCGGATGGGTGACCACTTTGTGGCATTTACATTTGCGAGCGTTTCCGTGCTTCGGAAGGCACGTTAAGCCGTTGGTCCCGGTTGCCAGTAAAATGGCGGTCGTTAAGCCTGGTTGAAGGCCTTGTAGGCGGCTTAAAAAATTTCAACAGCAGGTAGCCACAACCTGCGTCTGTCTATTTCAACACGGCAATGGGCTCACCACCTATTACGTGGGACAGGAATCCACACGGTGAAAAGTGGGCATATAATATGCCTCTGCCACCCCTTCGGGGATAAGGCGTGATGGATATTTATTTATAATATTAGTAGGATTTCAGTTACTTTTTTACAAATTATAACACTGTGGTTAAAATATTGATACAATGCCATCTAGCGCCCGTATTTAAAAATATCAGTTTATTTTGTTCGAGAACTCATCATCACCTTCTAACCTGAATACCTCTCTTTAGAGCCTGAGTTCCACTTTCCTTACAATGTGTGCCCATTTCTACAAGTCTTCTACGGCTTCCACTATAGTGATAGGTACGATTAGCAGTGTGTCTCTCTTGCTGTTTTGGAAGTGCTCCTTTTTATATGACTGGACTGTATTAGTGGCAGTCGTCTTTGTTGATGAGATCACTAACCATGGCCTTTTCCTTTCTTCGTCTCTAGACCGTTGCCAAAAATAAATCAAGCACAGTAACTCTTGATGATGTGCGTGTAATTTATGTACCTACTTACCAAAAGTACATACATACATACATATTGTCACGCCTGCCATGTCTCCCATCGGGGTAGGCAGAGACTATGGCTTTCCACTTGCTACGATCCTGGCATACAACTTTCGCTTCTTCCACCTTCATAAGTGTTTTCATACACACACGCCGCCGGTTAAGGGTACTCTTGACCTGACCTTTTTCCAAAATGTCTTCTATTTAATTGACATATGTACGTCGAGGTTGCCCCTTACCAATTTGCCCATTCACTCTCTTCTGATAAATCTGTTTCGTTAGTCTACTTTCATCCATCCTCTCCATGTGTCCGAACCATCTAAGCATACCTTTTTCTATCTTAGTCACTACTTCTTCTACCATTCCGCAATATTCCCTTATCACATCCAGTCTTGCCTTCTCAGACACGTTCTGACTGCTCATAAAGGCGTACATGGCTCCATTCACTTGATTTCCAGCCAAAACTCTTCGTTCAATGTCACAATCACACTTTCCATCTCTCACAAATTTTGAACCTAAATATATAAATTCTATCACCTGTTCCACTCGTTTTCCTTCCACAAAAATCGAGCAATCTGTCATACTTTCCTCTCTTTCAAAAACCATAACTTTTGTCTTATTTACATTCACTTTCATTCCTTTGCTTTTTAGCGCATCATGCATAATGTTCATCAACTGCAACTCCTCCACCGATGCGATACCTGGTCATCAGCGTAGAGGAGGCATTTGACAGTCAGTTCATTCATTTTTAAACCATACGCACTCTCTTGCAGTTCTTTCAAACAACTGTCCATGTATAAGTTAAACAGCGCCGGTGACGCTACACAACCCTGTCTCACACCTTTTTCAATGTGAAAAAAGTCTGTGCAAGCTCCGTTGATACCAAAAGTATGTTTCTATTATACTCGTAATACCCGTTGGGGTATAAATTATATGATAACAAAAATAATATTTATTTTGAAATTAATATATATTAATTGTTTAGACTGCCTCGGTGGCGTAATGGTAGTGTACGTGACTGCCGCGCTGAGGTCCCGGGTTCGATTCCCAGGTCGGACCGAATATTTGTGTGATCCACAATTGTTTGTTTCGGAGTTTGGGTATTTCCTATGTATAATATGTATGTATTTAGTAAAATATAAGTATGTTTATCTTATCAGTTGTCTAGATCCCATAGTACAAGCTTATAACTTAGTTTGGGCTAGATGGCGCTGTGTAAAAGTTTCCCACAATTTTTATTTATATTATTTGTTTTATTTTCTCCACAGTGTCAATTAGGCAGTACATATTTTCAATAAAAATATGTAATATCTTAAATATATTTTGCTTAGATCATTTCAACGGCGCTTACAAAATGTTGTACGAGTGTGTACTCCTATACAACTAAAGATACATTTCTTGTTACTAACTAACCACCGGTTCGGAACGCGGCCCACCCGAGGAAAACGGGCTAGAAACTCGGAACTCTAGAACAAAACAAAAAAATTGTGTGTGTGTGTACTTAATAATGTACACGCATTAGAAGTTATACTGCTTTAGTCTAATAAGATATCATCACATATACCACAACTCTTTGTTTGTAACAGTAATGATAAATTAGTAAGAAAAAAAAACATCAAAAGAAAGAAAACTGCTTTGAATGTAGTTATTAGTTGTCATGGAAACACTTATCAGCTAACTTCATGGTGTCGGTTTTTCGGGACGATCTGCGCGCTCATCGTAAAAATTTACTCTCACTATTTTCCCTAACACACCAAAAGAAGAATAACTGCAAAAAGAGTTGCTAAAATTGAAACTTACCTTTTCAGAATAAAAATTAAAATGACGATATAAATATGGTGGAGAATTTCAACTTGGTTCGATACGGTTCGGGTAGTTTAGGTGGCTAGAACATTGCCCCGGTTAGGCAAAGGTCACAGGTTCAATCCCTGTCTCGAATCAAAATGTCTTTTTCCACTTTATTAAAAATTTATGAGAAATTTAGCAATTAATTGCTTTAAAAATTTATCAATATACTGAGTGGAGTCCATTGCATCAATGTTTAAAAATAGTTGTAACTCTGTTCATTGGTATAGAGTTGTTCATTACCTCGATAGATGGCTCTGGTCATACTCTTAAAATGACGATATAAATATGGTGGAGAATTTCAACTTGGTTCGATACGGTTCGGGTAGTTCAGGTGGCTAGAATATTGCCCTGGTTAGGCAAAGGTCACAGGTTCAATCCCTGTCTCGAATCGAATTGTCTTTTTCCACTTTATTAAAAATTTATGAGAAATTTAGCAAATAATTGCTTTAAAAATTTATCAATTAACTTTTCAGGTCACTGACACTTTAAACACGAAACGAGCAAAAAATGTAATACTATTCCTCGGAGATGGTATGAGTATTACAACGTTGGCCGCTACCAGGGTATACTTGGGGCAGCAGTATGGACACTTCGGGGAAGAGCTCAAACTCAGTTTTGAAGTTTTTCCATTCACAGGATTAGCGAAGGTAAATTCTTTTTTACAAATTCTCATTGGTATGTAATGCATGTAATCTTTATATTATACTAGTTGACGCCCGCGGATTCACCCGCGTAGAGAAGTTTTCCCGTTCCCGTTTCTCACAGGAACTTGTTCCCGGGATGAAAAGTAGCCTATGTGTTATTCTGATGTATAAGCTATATTATTGTAAAGTTTCATTAAAATCTATTCAGTAGTTTTTACGTGAAAGAGTAACAAACATCCACACAAACTTTCGCATTTATAATATTTTCAAGATTAATATACTACATCAGCTTGAACATGCAACAAACGTAGCTAGCATATGACATTACAAAGTAGAGGATGATAACTGAGCTGCCAGCATAAATGTCAAAATTGAAAGCAGTTCTGCTAAAATGATAACAGCACAAAAGACATTGTTAGTCTTAGCTGTCTGTATTTCAATGTTCGAATTCAGATTCAGATTTCTGAGTTACATGTATGAAGCGCTCGTGGTCCCGCGGACAAAGTGTTCACTGCGTTAAGCAACTTTCGCTATAGCTGCTCACGGATGGGTCACCGCTTCGTGGCATTTACATTTGCGATTACCTTAAGCCGTTGGTCCCGGTTGCCAGCAATATGGCAGTCGTTAAGTCAAGTGGAAGGCCTTATAGGCGGCTTTAAAAATTTCAACAGGAGGTAGCCACAACCTGCTTCTATCTATTTCAACACGGCAATGGGCTCACCATCTGTTACGTGGGACAATAATACACATGTTGTAAAGTGGAGCATATAATATGCCTCTGCCACCCCTTCAGGGATAAGTGATAGATATAAATATGTTTTAAAAAGTGGTTTCGCCCTTATCAAACTACAATTGAAATCACAGCGCAGTTTTATCAAATTGCAACATTACCACTTTATATTTTTCCAGACATACTGCGTAGATCACAATGTTGCTGATTCAGCGTGCAGCGGCACTGCGTATTTGACAGGAGTGAAGGCCAACAGCGGGACTTTGGGTCTCAGCGCTGGTGTAAAGCGAGGTGACTGCAAAGGACAGCAAGAAGGTTTACACTCCGTAACTGGACTAATGGATTGGGCGCAAAAAGCAGGAAAAAAAACAGGTAGAGACCTTTTTAAAAATTGACCAGCTCCCATGACTTTTAAAAACAATTTTCGATTTGTAAATGAACTGAAATAACAGCCTCTGTGGCGCGGTCCGACTGATACGCAAGAGGGTGTGTTCGATTTCCACCCAGGATAAAACTTTGTGTGATGAGCACGATGGTTTATTTTGTGTCTGGCTGTTATTTATTAATAATATATACTGGTTACCATAGTACAAGCTCTGCTTATTTTAAAAATAGATAGAACGATAATAAATTAGGGGAAGAGGATCCCACCACACACCCTCGGTTCGTCAATCCTAACTAGGAGTACAATTTTCCATAATCTAGGAGTACAAGCAAGAAATTCTCCTATATATACCCTTAACGTATATGGGTGCCCCGGACGCTAAACACCACAGATAGTAGCGAGCGGTGCGATGCAAGAAAGTAGCCGATGGCATTCTTTTAAACAAAATACACGTCAGATTTTTAAATAAATGCATTTTGATCCACGTTGTATTCAATTTCAGGGGTAGTTACAACCACAAGAGTGACGCATGCTACTCCAGCGGCATCATATGCACACTCAGCTGACAGGAGATGGGAAGCCGACACTGACCTACCCAGTTTAGGCATGTCGTGCCCGGATATAGCCAAACAATTAGTCAGAGGACGTGTTGGAAGCAGCCTTGATGTAAGTTGACTTTTTATGATATCCGAATATTCTTTGTAAGTGGCGTTTTATATTGACATATGAAATTTTATAAACATTGTTCATCTTCTATGAATAAATACTATAGATTTGCTCCAATAACATCAGTCGCTGTCAGAGGCTAGGACGACCTACATCCAGTAAAAAGCCTTGGTCTATACTCGTCAAACTTAAAGACATATCAGTGCGCGATAAGGTCTGGTTCTCTAAGTCCAAGCTGAAGGGTACTGGGGTCACAATGACAGAGTTTCTCACTAAGAGAAGGCACGATGTGTTTATGGCCGCCCGTGAGAAATTTGGGATCACGAGGTGCTGGACCAATAAAAGCATCATCTACGTCTTGGGGGCTGATGACGTGCGCCACAGGATTGTATGCCAGGCTGATCTTCATAAAATTAATGACATGCCTTCTAAAACCACAGCCCCTATTACTAAAACCACAGGCACCACCAATAAAGGCAACATGACAAAGCAACCCAGGCGAACTGCAGCATTAAAAAAGTAAATTGTTTACGTTTTTTTTTTGTCATAGCTTTATACAGTCCAGGTTGATCATCCAGATTGATAATAATTTCATTATTATTTCTTCAAGAGCTGTTGCTATTTTGTAAATCCTCTTACTTGATAATTTTCTTTCATAGATTAATTTCTCCACTATAAATAGTTTATTACTCGTATTACAAATTACAACAGCAACAAACAACAATCATAACACTAATGGCGGCGGATCACAGATTACTAGATTTTTATTTTTTTTATAATTATTTAAAGGCCTGGAACAAGACCTTTTAGCCAAATCTTGTTACAGATTATTAGACGATGGAAAGCATAAATATAAGTTAATTTATGGTTATGGCGTAGAATGTACCACTACGTTTATAATGTAGTAAAGAACTGTCATACCAACATACACTTAGCATGGCCGACTTAGCGATCCTGAAATAAGCCACCACGCCATAGTGCTTATTCGTATAGACCTAGTTAGTGTATGTACTTAAATACCACTGACCTCTATACATAATACTCCTATTTGTGTATTTGTCCTTTTTTTTTGTTTTATTATATTGGTTTGATGACGTGAAAAGATATAATAGCCTTAAACCAGCCTGGACCGATAAGTATTGTTATTTTGTCAGTTAATTTGATTAGAACTTTTATTATCTTTTTAGTTTGAAATTTATGTTTTGTAAACTCGCAACCGGCAGATGGGTTTTAGTACCTGAGCATTAAAAAGCTCATACGCTTTGTAAGCCATTGTACTTATTTATTTATTGTTTACTTTATTATTTAATATTTATTATAATGTCTTTATTAGAATATAGTACAGAAAGTGACAGTGATGATTATTTTTCTGCAAACAGTAACTCCAGTTTCTAGACGGCACCTTCACTTGCGGATTTTCTTTCGGATCAGTTCTCTGACGTTGCGGACAATTTCAATGTAATTCACTTAAATGGCCAAAGTATTCCGGCTCACTTTACAGATATGCTGGCGTCTTAGGAATGTGTGCATATACATGCCATACTAGTCTCAGAAACATGCTTGAAGCCGTGTTTACCCTCATCTGCTTATGTTCTGCCAGGGTTCAGCCTCATCTGTAATGATCGCGGACCGGATGGGTATGGTGGCGTGGCTATTTACCTACGCTCACGACTCTCCTATACCATTGTAAGTTCATCACCACAGCCACCTCAACCACTAGCTGGTGAGCATCTTTTCGTTGAAGTTGAACTCTCTCATAGCAAAGTACTCCTTGGTGTTTATTACGGTCCTTCTTCCCATATAAATTACTTCTCTTCCTTCGAACTCCTTCTAAAAAACTTCATTCCCAACTATGACCATACAATCCTTATGGGTGATTTTAACACTAACTAAAAAAAACTAACTATCTTCACGCTGTATCCCTGACGGGGTAGTCAGAGAGGACAGATCGCCAGGCTTCGCGATCCATGCATACTTCTTTCGCTTCTTCGAGATTCATCAATCGCTTCATACACGCACGTCTGGGTATCCGAGTACTTTTGACCTTTCCGTTTTTGAGCAATCTGCTCACGTGGTCTTCATATGTAAGTCTCGGCCTTCCCTGACTCCTTCTACCCTCTACTTTTGAACAATATATATTCTTCGTCAATCGTTCAAGTGGAGCTCACTTCGATGCTCCGGATCCCGATGTCATTGAAGTCATTAGTATGAAAGAAATAGAACAAGCGATAAGAAGTATGAAATGTGGTAAGGCTGCGGGAAAAGACAGAGTTACTGCTGAGATGATCAAGTACGGTGGGTCGCGTGTCTGGGACACACTTTGTCTGTTATGCAACTTGTGCTGGCGGACGAGTGAGGTCCCAGATGACTGGCGAGTAGCAGTTGTAGTACCTATTTACAAAGGGAAAGGCTCGCGCCTAAACTGCTCCAGCTACAGGGCGATCAGCTTGGTCAGCTTAGCTAGTAAGGTGTATGCAAAGGTTATAACGGCACGAATGCAAGAAAAGTCTGAAAGGTATTTATGGGAGGCTCAATGCGGATTCCGACGTGGAAGAGGTTGCATGGATCAAGTGTTTTCTCTCCGCATGATCGCGGAAAAGTTTCTGGCTCTTAGCCAGAAGGTTTTTTGCGCTTTTGTGGATCTAGAGAAAGCATTTGATAACGTTGTGAGAGAAACGCTGTGGGACTTGCTACCAGGATATGGTGTGGACGGCTCGCTACTGCGGGCAATACAGTCGCTTTATAGGGACTGTAAGGCTTGCGTGCGAGTAGGGGGGGATGTGTCACCTCTTTTTGATGTCTGTACAGGCGTCAAACAGGGATGTGTCATGTCCGCCTGGCTGTTCATAGTGTATCTGGACAGTTGCCTGCAGAAGTTGAAAGATTTTAATATGGGTGTGAATTTGGGTGACTTTACAGTAAACTGTCTGCTGTACGCTGATGATGCGGTGCTCATGGCCTCATCAGAAGCCGACCTACAGGCATTAGTCACTAATATGAAAGAGGGGTGTGAAAGTAAGGGTCTCCGCATGAATGCAAGTAAAACTAAGGTTCTAGTATTTGAAAGAGGTGACGTAAGAACTAAATGCGAGATTAGGGTAAACCAGGAACGTCTAGAGCAAGTGAATGAAATTGTGTATTTAGGAAGTATGTTTAGCGCGGATGGAAGATGTGATTCGGATGTAGAACGGCGAGTAGCTGCCGGAAACAAAGTTAACGGTGCTTTGTCCCAGTTAGTAAAGCGACAAAGCATCGTAAAAGAAGCACGAATGAATAAGCAGTGCTAGTGCCAACTTTGCTTTACGGTAGTGAAACCTGGGTATGTCAGCAGATGCATGAAAGTAAATTGAATGCTGTGGAGATGCGATCACTTCGAAAATTGTGCGGCGTTACCTTGGCCGACCGAATACGTAACGAAGTGATACGCAATATGGCAGGTTTGAATGAAAGTGTCAGCGTTAAGCTGGAAAAGGGCGTGCTCCGTTGGTTTGGACACGTCCAACGAATGAGTGAGGAACGATTTTAACACTTGTCTCGTTAAAAATTACTCACGCTGTTCTACTTTCAAATCTATCATCCAGTCTTGTAACTTGTCTATTCTCCCTTCTGATACCACCCATCACTTTCCCAACTGTCGTCCTTCGCTTCTGGACCTGATAGTTGTTTCTACTCCAAATAGAATAGCTAAACATGGCCAGCGTATTGCAGACGAGTTTTCTTATCATGACCTGCTTTTTCTTTCCTATCGTCTCCGTCTACCTAAACCTAAGCCAAAAATCCTGCTACAACGCAACTTTGGTGGTATAGATCGTGATGCCCTGCGCAAGGATGCTCGTAATATTGATTGGAGTCATCTACTCCACTCAAATTGTATTTATAAAAAAGTGAAATAAATATACTATCACTTTACGATAAACATGCTCCAATTAGGAAAATTAAAATGTAACATTTACCTTTACCTTGGTTAACTCCGGATCTCAAAAAACTTATTTCCAAAAAAACTCAATCTAAATCGAAGTATAAAAGATGTCCTACAGTCATTAATTGGGAAAAATACGTACTAATCAGGAATCACTGCAGCAAGATGTGTAGGTATGCCCAACGCCAACATATCCACAGCTATGTTGAAAATTGTGACCCAGCAAAGGTCTGGAAGTTCCTGCGATCATTGGGAGTTGGGAAACCTCGACAAGAGACCATTCCAAAAAAAATTGATTTAAATTCCGTCAATCTGCATTTTTCTGCCTCATCAAATTTTGATGGACTTACTAAACAAACTACGCTTAATAGTCTTTCAACTGTATCCCCTCCCAAGTGTTCTCCATTTTTGTTTAGTCAATTCTCTGCTTGTGATGTTGAAAAGAGTATAATGTCGATTAGTTCGATTCACACACGGTGGATTCCTATTGTCTTAGTCGTAATATGATTCTTCCTATTATTGATAAAATTCTTCCTGTGATCTGTCATATATTAATTTTTTCTATATCTTACAATGGCTTTCCGGTAACTTGGAAAAATGCTCAGATTACTCCTATTGCTAAAAAGAACAATCCTTCCTCTTTTTCTGATTTCCGTCCAATCTCTATTCTACCATTTCTTTATAAGGTTCTGGAACGACTTGTTCACACACAAATGACTAGTTTTCTATCAAAAACCAACTTTTAAATCCACTTCAATCTGGCTTTCAAACTGGTCACAGCACTACCACTACACTGACTCATATTACGAAGGACATCAGAGAAGGTATGGAGAGCGGTCAGCTAAGGGTTCTAGCACTGCTGGACTTTAGCAACGCCTTCAACGCGGTGGACTTCGATATTTTACTTGGTATACTGACCTCCCTCAACATATCTCCAACAGTGATCGACTGGTTTCGAAGTTACCTGTTTGGTCGCCGGCAGCGTATAAATATTGATGGTACTACCTCGTCATGGTGTAATACATCTGCTGGTGTACCACAGGGTGGCGTTCTCTCTCCTCTACTCTTCGCAGTTTTTATTAACTCAATCACAAACAAGTTATCTTCATCCTACCACCTCTATGCAGATGATCTCCAGATTTTGATGATTCGCAAGCTTCATATGACAAGTTGAATGAAGCTATCAGCAATGTCAATGCTGACTTGAGCCCCATTTGCAACTGGAGTATATCGTTTGGCCTAACGGTGAATCCGAGTAAGACACAGGTCATCGTTATTGGCAGTGCTAGAATGATGGCAAAAATTTATTTGCAACTCCTGCTAAAAATTTGACTCAATGGTGCAGATATATGTTATAGTGGTAAAGTAAGTTGGTTTGGACACGTCCAACGAATGAGTGAGGAACGATTGACGAAGAATATATATTGTTCAAAAGTAGAGGGTAGAAGAAGTCAGGGTAGGCCGAGACTTACATATGAAGACCACGTGAGCAGATTGCTCAAAAACGGAAAGGTCAAAAGTACTCGGATACCCAGACGTGCGTGTATGAAGCGATTGATGAATCTCGAAGAAGCGAAAGAAGTATGCATGGATCGCGAAGCCTGGCGATCTGTCCTCTCTGACTACCCCGTCAGGGATACAGCGTGAAGATAGTTAGTTAGTTAGGTAAAGTAAGAAACCTCGGGATTTATTTTGACACTTGCTTATCTTGGGGTCCCCAATTACAAGAACTAAGTCGCAAAATGTTTGCCGCTGGGGGTTCCTTGCGTAGGTTAAGAAATTTTCTCCCTATAGCGACAAAGATTGCACTTGTACAATCGCTACTGTTTCCCATCCTCGATTACGTAGACGTCAGCTATCTTGATGTCACCGAAGACCAACTAAACAAACTTGAGAGGCTCCAAAATTTTTGTATAAGACTCATTTTTGGATTACGCAAATATGACCATGATTCTGAATTTCGACAACGACTCAAGTGGTTACCTATACGCTTTCGCCGGAATGCTCTACTCTATCCTCTCCTACTACGGTACTCTTTAACCCTTTTTCACCTTCCTACCTGAAACAACGCTTTACTTTTTGAATGACGTTAATTCTAGATTTTTGAGATCGTTAGTGAATTTACAGTGGAAAATGCCACCGCATTCCACAAATTTTATGGACAAGTCTTTTTCTGTATGTATTTTAGTATATATGGTATGAATTTTGTATATTTAATACAAGTGGATATCATAGTTGTGAATATTATTATTATTTTATTTTATTTGTTTTTTTTATATATATGCACCGTACTGCCCCATATCTAAATCCTTATCTTATAGTGTCCAGCCCATGGTTGCCTGTAAGAAATTGCGACTGTGCGATAAGGCCGCCAATTGTATCACCTGTACATTTTTAAACTAATCTGTTTATTTATATTCTTGGGGTACAATAAAGCATTACTTACTTACTTACTTATTTCAGATCCATCACGTTATAGATGGTGAGAGTATAAATGGTTGATGTGACTGGGACTTACGGCCAATATAAATTGGTTTAGGGAGTACTTCTAGCGACCCGTACCTCCACAGTCAGCTGTACTCTCCCTCTATCTCATTGCAATCAACACAATTTTGGCGTAAAATGTTTATACTCATAAAAGACATCGTAACATGTGTGGTTTAGAATGTATTTCAATAAATCTATAGCTGTCAAATGTATCTGTTTTAAATAAAAATAAATAAATATCCATCACGCCTTATCCCCGAAGGGGTGGCAGAGGCATATTATATGCCCACTTTTCACCGTGTGGATTTTTCTGTCCCACGTAATAGGTTTTTTTTTTTTTTTTTGTTTTACAGGTTATTTTAGGTGGTGGTCGACGAAACTTCCTTCCTAAATTCCAGACAGATGGAGAAGGCACTCAAGGCTACAGAAGCGATGGATTAGATCTAATAAGTGAATGGTTAACCAACAAAGAGAAACAAGGACATAAGCCTATATACGTTCACGATAGGCAACAACTGACGAGCCTTGATGTTAAGCAATATGATTCGGTGCTGGGACTGTTCTCTCCTGACCATATGCCATACCATCTAGAAGCTGAAGATGATGATCCTACACTTAGTGAGATGACGCAGAAGGCGATACAAATGTTGTCAAGAAGCAATGATGGATTTGTCTTGTTTGTTGAAGGTAATTATAAGATTGTAGGTAAGATAGATCTCTAGAATTCCAGATATTAACAGAGACACCCCGAGGACTCGTTTATCATTGCGGATCAGCATGGCGACGTGTGATGGCGCCGCGTTGTCGTACGTTTACCGTTCCCAAACTCGCGTCTACACACGCATGAACACAAACGTATCCCAATGTTGTAGTTAGATACCGTAAACACTTTCACCCCTGTCTATAAATAATAGATAGAGGTAACATATTTTCTTTTAGTGGTAGAGCCCTCAAACGAAAACAACTTGTGTTTCAGAATTACTTTTAATCGAAAACTACTTGAGGATAAAAACCTCAAAACGAAAACGTACTGATAATGTTTTCCAACTAATGGAAAATAGCAAAGTGGCTTCTTATGAATTATTAATCACGCCTTATCCCCGAAGGGGTGGCAGAGGCATATTATACGCCCACTTTTCACCATGTGTATTCCTGTCCCACGTAATAGGTGGTGACCCCATTGCCACAGACGCAGGTTGTAGCTACCTACTAATGATTTTTTACGAGCCGCCCAAAAGGCCTTCAACTTGGCTGAACGACTGCCATGTTACTGGCAACCGGGACCAACGGCTTAACGTGCCTTCCGAAGCACGGAAATGCTCGCAAATGTAAATGCCACTAAGTGGTCACCCATCCGTGACCAGCCATAGTGAAAGTTGCTTAATGCAGTGATCGTTTACAGATGATCAAAGTGGCTTCTTAGGTACGATTTTCTTACAATAAATCTCGATCATATCGAATTGTTGTATTTAGAGCTGGCAGCTACCTCGGACAAAGAATTACTCTGGCTATTCAATGGAGGAAACGCTGCCAGTATCTTCGGAACCTTGCCTAAAGGGACTCCTATTAATAATGTATTTGAGTTATATATCATATTTTTAAGGATATTTAATAATTTGTATTTAATCAATTGTTGACCGCTGATAATGTTGACTTGTGTTATATGTGTGAAGTGAAGCTTTCAAGCTTGCATTTCACTTTCTTCTAAGTCGAGGTTAGACTTTTTTAGGAAAATGAATATAGAATATACTCGTATAAATCACAATACACTTCTGGACCGAGCAATTTCAATTTGAGAGGGTGATTGGCCTTAATGTACCGTCAGCATACTCTACAACGTACTCAGAAGTAGATAAACACAGTCTTTGTTCTTATTTATGTCAAATTGTTTAAGGACTCTGTATACTTGTTTAAAACTGTCAGATCATGATATACTGAATCCAATATTTCGATTTTAGATTTGTGGATTATGTTCTGCTATGCGTATCACGCTGACCAGACCAGTTGGTACAGAGAATTTTCTATCTTTGCCATTACTTTGTCCATTAATCAACAACTGCACCATTAGCAAGTGAGGCTGGCTTGGGACCCGGCAACTGCTATAGGGAAACCCCCACAGTATCTATTTATGTTACGCAAGAGGTCGTGGGTTCGATTCCAACCCAGAATAAAACTTTGTGTGATGACCACGATGGTTTATTCTGTGTCTGGGTGTTATTTATCTACAATATGTATGTATTTAGAAATATATAAGTATGGTTATCAGCTATCTAGTTACTATAGTACAAGCTCTGCTTAGTTTGAAATCAGATGGCGTTGTGTGAGTTGTCCCAACTATGTTTATTTTAAATTCGTATCTCACAAATTTCAGGTGGAAGAATTGACACAGCTCACCACGAAACTAAAGCACGTAAAGCTTTGGATGAAACCGTGGAATTCGCCAAAGCTGTAGAAGCAGCCTTACGTGTGGTCAATACGAAAGATACATTAGTAGTGGTCACGTCTGATCACAGCCACACTATGAGCTATAGTGGGTATAGCAAACGGGGTTCCGATATATTGGGGTTAGCGAATAAGGTAATTCATTTTGAATGTGACATTTAAACCAAATTTATTTTAAAGACATTTTATATAAGCATGTTTCCATTTATTTATCTTTAACTTTTATTTTTCAATTTATTTTTTAATTTATATTTTTAATTTTATGTGCTACCCTTATTCAGTTTATTTTTGCATGCCTATATTTAAGTATTAATATTATAATGCGAAAGTGTGTGAGTGTGTCACGTATGTTTGCAACAATTTAAACAGCTGGAACAATTTTGATTAAGTTAATTCGTGAAGGTTTAACACTTAACATAATATAGGCAACTTTTTATTAAAGGGTAAGCGGGTATGGTGAAAAATTCACCACGCAGTTGGCTGAGCAGTGAATTCTTCACCATTCCTGTTTCAAGGACGCCCACGACTCCAAAGTCGAGGGCATCCTTTAGTATGATTTTTTTTTAAGGAAATCCTGTTTGAATGGTTTATCAACCTTAATTTCTAACTAACTAACTATCTTCACGCTGTATCCCTGACGGGGTAGTCAGAGAGGACAGATCGCCAGGCTTCGCGATCCATACATACTTCTTTCGCTTCTTCGAGATTCATCAATCGCTTCATACACGCACGTCTGGGTATCCGAGTGCTTTTGACCTTTCCGTTTTTGAGCAATCTGCTCACGTGGTCTTCATATGTAAGTCTCGGCCTACCCTGACTCCTTCTACCCTCTACTTTTGAACAATATATATTCTTCGTCAATCGTTCCTCACTCATTCGTTGGACGTGTCCAAATCAACGTAGCACGCCCTTTTCCAGCTTAACGCTGACACTTTCATTCAAACCTGCCATATTGCGCATCACTTCGTTACGTATTCGGTCGGCCAAGGTAACGCCGCACAATTTTCGAAGTGATCGCATCTCCACAGCATTCAATTTACTTTCATGCATCTGCTGACATACCCAGGTTTCACTACCGTAAAGCAAAGTTGGCACTAGCACTGTGTTATGAATCGCCATGCGTGCTTCTTTTACGAGGCTTTGTCGCTTTACTAACTGGGACAAAGCACCGTTAACTTTGTTTCCGGCAGCTACTCGCCGTTCTACATCCGAATCACATCTTCCATCCGCGCTAAACATACTTCCTAAATACACAATTTCATTCACTTGCTCTAGACGTTCCTGGTTTACTCTAATCTCACATTTAGTTCTTACGTCACCTCTTTCAAATACTAGAACCTTAGTTTTACTTGCATTCAAGCGAAGACCCTTACTTTCACACTCCTCTTTCATATTAGTGACTAATGCCTGAAGGTCGGCTTCTGATGAGACCATGAGCACCGCATCATCAGCGTACAGCAGACAGTTTACTGTAAAGTCACCCAAATTCACACCCATATTAAAATCTTTCAACTTCTGCAGGCAACTGTCCAGATACACTATGAACAGCCAGGCGGACATGACACATCCCTGTTTGACGCCTGTACAGACATCAAAAAGATGTGACACATCGCCCCCCTACTCGCACGCAAGCCTTACAGTCCCTATAAAGCGACTGTATTGCCCGCAGTAGCGAGCCGTCCACACCATATCCGGGCAGCAAGTCCCACAGCGTTTCTCTCACAACGTTATCAAATGCTTTCTCTAGATCCACAAAAGCGCAGAAAACTTTCTGGCTAACAGCCAGAAACTTTTCCGCGATCATGCGGAGAGAAAACACTTGATCCATGCAACCTCTTCCACGTCGGAATCCGCATTGAGCCTCCCATAAATACCTTTCAGACTTTTCTTGTATTCGTGCCGTTATAACCGTTACTAGCTAAGCTGACCAAGCTGATCGCCCTGTAGCTGGAGCAGTTTAGGCGCGAGCCTTTCCCTTTGTAAATAGGTACTACAACTGCTACTCGCCAGTCGTCCGGAACCTCACCCGTCCGCCAGCACAAGTTGCATAACAGACATAGTGTGTCCCAGACACGCGACCCACCGTACTTGATCATCTCAGCAGTAACTCTGTCCTTTCCCGCAGCCTTACCAAATTTCATACTTCTTATCGCTTGTTCTACTTCTTTCATACTAATGACTTCAATGACATCGGGATCCGGAGCATCGAAGTGAGCTCCACTTCCCGATGTGGCATCTCTGTCTTTTCTTGCATACATCTTTCCATAATATTCAATCCATCTCTGCAGGACGTCAGTTTGGTCTGTTAGGACGTTATTGTTACATGGTGGACAATTTCAACTTGGTTAGGCAAAGGTCACAGGTTCAATCCCTGTCTCGAATCGGATTGTCTTTTTCCACTTTATTAAAAATTTATGTCTAAAGAGTGTGTTTAATAAAGAACATTCACTTTATAAAGCATAGTTAAATAGAACGATAATAAAGGAGGGGAGGAGGATCCCACCACACACCCTCGATTCGTCAATCCTAACGCACAATGGTCGAAGAAAACCTCTACTAATTGTAACGGAGGAATGACGAACCGAACTCCTCAAGGAAAGGGATGTAGGATAGGGAAAGGAAACCGAGAGATTATTAGAGAGAGAACCCGTTTCAATCCAAAATATAGTATTCGTAATAGCTATGATTTATTAGAGAAAATTAAAGATATTCGGTTGCCGCGTAATTTCATATTGGTCTCATTGGACGTCGATAGATTATTTTCAAACGTTCCGTACAAGGAGTAAACCAACTTATACAGACACTACAATTCCTTCCACATCGTGTCACCCGTGGAACCACAAACTAGCAGCATTTCATAGTATGATTCATAGGTTAAAAGTTCCTTAACGGAACTTTAAAGGAAAGTTCCTTAAAGGAACTGCAAAGAGTCATATGAAAACGAACTAAATTTGCCACATTGCTCAGTCCAACGGCTATAGCCCGAAGATAATACATTCTCTGATTAATAAAAAACAAAATAATATGGTTAAACGTCTTTTGTATCCATCAGTCAGAGAGCAAAAAGTTTACTTCGAGTCTACCCTATTTTGGCAATATTACTCAGCGTGTTGCGAGGGTACTTAGAGAAAATAATATTTATTCAGCCTATAGATCCCAAAATTCTTTAAAATGTTTATGTGATGCCAAAGATAGTATAGATCGTCACAAAAAATCGGGTATTTATAAATTAATTTGCGATTGTTGTAAAAACATATATATAGGCCAAACTGGTCGCTCATTTGAAACTAGATATAAAGAACACTTAGCAGCTTTTCGAAATTGCCATACCTAAAAATCACATTTTGCGAATCATCTGTTGGACACCGGTCATAACTTGAATAATAATAATACGTTAGAAGTTTTGCATTTTTGTCAAAAAAGTTTAAACTGTGCGTTTTAGAACAATTAGAAATAATTGAACATGAAGGGGATACATTGTTGAACGAACAGACCAATTTTCACACTTCTCCATTACTCAATTTATTTTAGAACAGGCAACACAGATCACGTAGTGCCTCGGTGAGGAGTGGGGGTAGTGGGGAGATAGTGTGATAAAAAGGCGGAGCGGAACGCGCTGAGCACACTTGCTGTCAATCAGTCTTGAGGATGCGACGAAACACGTGTCGACTTGTCGACTAAGTGCCACCTTGTAAAGCGGAATATTGCAAAAGTTTTGACAACCTGGAGGGTAAGGTTTCCTTTTACTTAACCTACATCCCTTTCCTTGAGGAGTTCGGTTCGTCATTCCTCCGTTACAACTAGTAGAAGTTATCCTTGACCATTGTGCGTTAGGATTGACGAATCGAGGGTGTGTGGTGGGATCCTCCTCCCCTCCTTTATTATCGTTCTACGATGGATTTACGCCATGTAACGCCCGATTCAATCAGTTACATAGTTAAATAGTCTGAAGTAAGTAATTACATAAAGAAGTTTAGTAGAGAAATATTTATCCTATTCAGAATTTCTCAAAATTCGTGCTAATATTATTAACTTTGCTAATATAATAAGTGTTAAAGTTTGTTAAAGATGTTACTTAATCTCGCTATAACTGCTAAACCAATTAATCTAAAATTTGGTAGAAGCTATTAGCTACAGATACACTTGCTGTCACGTTTAATTACATGTAGGTTACATTTTATCTCGGGAAAAGGTTCCTGTGGCTAACAGCGTATAAGGAGCCACGGGCATCTAGTATAAATATACTTTTTGTTTGTTTAAGTTTTATTTCCTATCCAGTTAAGAATTGTAATGAAACATGAATCAAAGGTATTTGCATATGCCTGTAAAATATGCCTCCTTTTAAAGGTTAACTACTTCACACTCCAACAATTGAACCGCATTAGCTAACCAATTAACTGCCTCAGGTACCCCCAGGGGATGGTAGGGTAGTTATTGCAAATTTAAAAAAATAAAAAGCCAAATTATAGCTGCCACTAGAAGTCAACGAACTTTTCTTTCAGCCATATTCCCGAAGGGGTGATAGATTGGACCACAATTTATTTATTTTGAATTGAATTTGATCACGATTTAATACAAACTGGGAAAACGCTAAATCGAAGGACAAACTATTTATAATTGGTACTCATTTTTTTTTCAGATGAATGCATCTGATTTTCTCCCCTTCACAACACTGAGCTACGCAAATGGACCAGGGTATAGACCTGAAAGCAATAATAAGAGGCACAATCACATTTCGGATGACTTCAGTAAGTGTTAAAGTTTTGATATTGTGACATGTGGTGACGGGATGGAGTACAAAATGTCACCACAACAATTAATCTTGTGGATAAAAAGAGACTTAAGGAAATCTTTTGAAAAATGCCCACTATGTAGAGAAAGAAAACTTAAAATAAAACCTAACACCATCACAGCTATACCATGCCAGCGTGGTATAATAATAACTAACTAACTATCTTCACGCTGTATCCCTGACGGAGTAATCAGAGAGGACAGATCGTCAGGCTTCGCGATAAATGCATACTTCTTTCGCTTCTTCAAGATTCATTAATCGCTTCGTCTGTGTATCAGAGTACTTTTGACTTTTCCGTTTTTGAGCAATCTGCTCATGTGGTCTTCATATGTAAGTCTCGGCCTACCCTGATTCCTTCTACGCCCTACTTTCGCACAATATAATTATATTCTTCGTTAATCGTTCCTCATTCATTCGTTGGACGTGTCGAAACCAACAGAGCACGCCCTTTTCCAGCTTAACGCTGACATATTCATTAAAACCTGTCATATTGCGTATCAGTTCGTTACGTCTTCGGTCGGCCAAAGTTACGTCACACTTTTTTCCAAGTGATCGCATCTCCACAGCATTCAATTTACTTTCATAATAGTAAATTTTATTATAGTTACAATTTTGCATTGTATTTTCTTAGGAGCAGGATCTTTAAGTAATGTATGTTATAGTTACTACGACTCAGAGACGTGGTCTTGACCATAGTCTTTAATGAGATACTACCTGTCATCCAATGAGAAGTGCAATGGAAAAGGCAATACTCGGAGAGTTGTTAGTTCTTTAATGGATTTCAGAGATTCGTATTAATTTATTTATATTTTTTTTCCTTTACCGTAGTAATAACAATTTGTTGGCTTGATCAATTTTTGTTCCTTAACCCTTTTTGGGAAGGATCATACCCAGTAGTTCTATTGAATAGTTCTACGATGGTATTAGCGTAACTTTTTTCTCACTAGTTCTACAACAACAAAGTAATGACTAGAACTAGTGAGAAAATGTTTCACTAGTTCTATCGTAGAACTATTTAGTAGAACTACTTGGAATAATACTTTTGGAAAATTAGAGAATTGGGAATGGTGGCCTGTAATGGACTGCGATAAGTTAATTGGATTGATTGATGGAAACATAATGATAATAGGTCTTTACCTATGATATTGCCGTTCAACAGTACTGGCCATTTCAAATCAAAATAAATTTTGTTTGGCTAAGAATTCTAATTTCAAAATAATTTTATTTTAAAAACATGTACTACTTTTTCCAAAAGTAGTCATTTGTTTATTGATTAGTATTACATTTTAATCGCATTTCATTCTTTTTCGTCATCATGGATACGTTGAAAATTTGAGTAATTATGGAATATGGTATTATTATTATTTTCCAAAATATGGATAACTTCTTGGCGGGAAAAAAATTCAATACCCGAGAGGCAGTACAAAATGCCTTTGAAGAATTTGTTGCCTCCCGTCCAGCAGATTTCTTTAAGAAGGGCATCAATAAGCTGCCACTGCGCTGGCAAAGATGTATTGATTACATGGGTGATTATATCGATCAATACAAATAAAAAATACATGAAAAAAATTCCTTTAAATTTTGTCATACAAAACGGCAATTTCAAAGGTAAAGACCTAATATTATGGCTTAAATTTGCACAGAAATTACTGCCGTTGACACCAAAATCTTTTATTCATTACATTTCACTCTGTAGAGGTTTAACTGTAACATTCAATATGTTCTTAGGCAGACAATATGTATGAAGATAATGATTGATATTTTCTTACAGATAGTCTTGACTACACTTATCCATCCCTAGTACCTACAGCAAGAGAAACCCATGGCGGTGAAGATGTGGCAGTGTTTGCTAAAGGTCCATGGTCCCACCTGTTTACTGGAAACTACGAACAGAACTATTTACCTCACGCTATAGCATATGCTGCGTGCTTAGGACCCGGTTTGACCAGCTGTAAATTGTAGGTGTTTTTACAACCAGTGTTAGTGCTCGGTGTTAGAACTCAAATAAAGTGATGTTAGTGAATTTGAACTAAAGTGAAGAGAATTTAAAAACTTTTAAGATATTTTAGTAGAATGCATATAACAACACTCCGACGAAAGTAATACTTAAAATCGCGTACCAAGTTAAACTGTATGCAAAAATCGCATGCATATACATATATTTAATTTATCGATCACGCCTTATCCCCGAAGGTGTGGCAGAGGCATACATTGGTATAATCGTATGAATAATATGAAACTAAATTAAAAATTGAACAAAAACACACCCAACTCAAAAAAAAAATTTGGTTTAATAAGTAAAAATTAACATATTATTTTGTAATGTGCACGTTCTTTCATTTGAGACCCCCACTCGAGTATATTTTGCATACATTCGGTTACCCTTCCCCACTTTCACCCCCACAACTTTTAAAAGGCTCAACCGATTTTACATCAAAAACATGTCTAAGAACAGTCGCACGTAAGTCACATTAAATACAAAAAAAAATTGAAATAGCTTCATCCGTTTGGGAGCTATGATGCCATAGACAGACAGACAGAGCCACAGACACGTCAAACTTATAACACCCCTCTTGTTGCGTCGGGGGTTAAAAAAAATTGCGACGGTGTCGTGGGACACCAGGTAGGAACGAAGTTCGTTCGGCTAATGTAGAATCAACACAATTTGCAAAAAAAAATCGTGCTCAATTTTATGTAGGTTTTCTTGATTCTTCTTTTAAATTTTGCTGATTAGTTTTTATTTAAGTACAGGAAAGTATTTAGGAAATTCAGTATTACATAAATTACGTAAAATTAAATTGTATGTACTAGGATTCGAACTCGGGCCTCTTGCGTCTCAGCCGAGCAGCATACCACCCAAACCACAGCTTCGTTACTGCAGTTTTCAAATTAGTGTTCACTTCACTGAGGTAAATAGACAGTTTGAAAATCGACACAATTTGCAAAACAAACGACTGTCGCGCCTGCGCACGTCTCATTTAACGCTTTTATTCCACGGACTTTTTCTTACGGTTTTATTTTTACGGTTTAACTATCACATTTTTTTCAGTTCGGTCGCGCAGCAAAATCCCTATCTCCTCCAAGCCTGCCGTAAGGAACTTCGTTCCAATAACCTGATGCTCTCTGACACCCTTGGTTGTATGAAATATATAGAGTAGTCGTAGTATAAGCGTCTCTAGTTGAGAACGCACGAGTGACATTGATTCCTTGCTCTGTGATTGAATCAATATCTGTGTTACATGAATAATGAATGTTGTTGATGGTGATGTTACATGAATAAAGATTTTTCATTTTTATTTTCATTAATTTTTATTTTTCATTCATTTTGTTGTAGCTGTGTTTAAAGAACGACAAATTGTTACTAAAAATTCCAGACTTGTACCAAATAGAAACAAACTCCTAATTTCAAACGTACGTGACTCATTCTCTTATTACCTACTAGGTGACGCCCGCGACTCCGCAGGCGTGGTGATGTTTCCCCGTTCCCGATTCCCACAGGAACTTGTTCCCGGGATAAAAGGTAGCCTATGTGTTGTTCTGATGTGTAAGCTATATTATTGTCAAGTTTCATCAAAATCCATTCAGTAGATTTTGCGTGAAAGAGGAACAAACATCTTACAAACTTTCGCGTTTAAAATATTAGAAGGATGTATTGTTAGATTTCCTGGTATTGTTTAAAAGGAAAAATTCCTGAACATACCACACATATACTTACATAGGTAAAATTAGTGCTCATGTTAGCTTACATTGTTCTAGAGAGGAGGTATGTAAAAAAATGAGCCACAATTATAGAGGTGACCATTATATTTGAATTTATTCTAGTATTTTTATTTACTCAAAATTTATTAAAGGATTGCCATTCGTAATAGAAAATATCAACCCCATGGTGTCCTTAACTATTACGAATACGATCTCAAATCAAAGCAGAAAATCACTGCTGGAGTTTCTTGACTATAAAATTTGTATAATTCCTATACGTCGCAGAAAATCAAGCCGTATGTGATTTGGATAAAGATCATATCAGAATGACCACTTTCGTATATTTTGTTCTTTTTAAAATATTCATTGTACCATTGAATTCCTTTTTTTTTTAATTTCGCTAACAGTATTTTGAACGGTGGTCGCTTATATATTATTGATACTGACGTACATGGTACGTTGTTTTTGAAGATTTCTTAAAACAAAGAGTGATCTTAAAGTAACCCAAGAACAATAAAATTTAAAGTATGTTTGAAGAAGATTTCTAGAAGTTTTCTTTTTAAAGTATTTAAGCTTCCCAGACCATATACAATCTAGAAAAATACCGAATAATTTCAGCCAGTTTCAGTCCAACACACCGTGTCTCGTCGATGGCTCTTATAGAGGGTTATATTATATGAAATAACGTATATATATTGATATTACTAAATACCGAAGCGCTCATGGCCACGCTAACTCCGTGTTCTGTAAACGATCACTGCGTTAAGCAAAATTCGCTATAGCTGGTCCTTGGATGGGTGGCCACTTTGTGGCATTTACATTTGCAAGCGTTTCCTTGCTTCGGAAGGCACGTTAAGCCGTTGGTCCTGGTTGCCAAAAAATGGCTTGAAAAATTTCAACTGCAACACGGTAATGGGCTCACCTCCTGGTACATGTGACAAAAATGCATACGGTAAAATGTGGGCGTATAGTGCCTCTGCCTACCCCTTTGGAGATAAAGGCGTGACAATATGTGTGTGTATGTATAAATTTAAGGATCCTCGGATGGATGATTTGTTTGTGGCATATCCATACTTTAAGTTGACTTTCGTTGCCAGTAACATAGCAGTCGTTAAGCCAAGTTGAGTTGTATGGGCGGCTTGAACAATATCAATTTGAGCATATGGTACACCCTGTCTACCCCCTCGCGTATAAAGGCGTGACTGTCAACTACTAAATACTAATCAGTAGGAACTAATAATATAGACAAACGTTAATTTTGTGGGGACAGCAAGCCGACATTTAACTAAACCTATCTTCGTTTAGCTCCTAAATGAGAATTTACACTTAATCTAGATTGAAATAAATTTGTCAATGTATTAAGCTTTATTGTATACTTACAATTAAGAACCATTAAGATGGAGAAACGGTACTCCTAAATGGCAGTATCTCATGATTAAGATTAGTAATTAAAACCTTAATTTGAGATCAACTTAATCAAATTATTTTTAGAGTAAAGACAAATTCACAACGCAAGAAAGGAATGTTGTTTGTTCGCTCTCGCTTGCTCTTAATAAGGACGACAGTAAAAATAATACCGCGTGGAAAGTTTAAGTAACACTGCAGGTTAAAGTTGCATACCTGACGAAACTAGGGCAATCGTATTAGAAAAGGGTAACGCCCTCTGACCGCTTGGTTGTCTTATGAAATACAAGATGACGCCCCGTTACATACTTTGAACTCTTGTCGCACCAATTTAATTCGTCGCTTATAAAATCTACAAATTTGCATTAAAAATTAAAAAAAAAAAAAAATTGCCCGATTTGTCGACATTTATGACTACTGTTTCGCTCTCCAGGGTAGTACCGTGATGATGTATAGCCTATATATAGCCTTTCTCGATATATGAGCTATCCAACACAAAAATATTTTTTCATATTCGACCTGTAGTTCCTGAGATTAGCGCGTTCAACCAAACAAACAAACTCTTCAGGTATATATTACGTGTTTAAATAAAATTCGGTACCAAAGACTAAAGGTAAGGAGTGCAATGGGGTCCAATCAATATCTTAGGAGCCCGAGACAGTATAACCTGCAATTATACAGTTGCTTACTAGCAGACGGATATGGAGAAAATAATGAAAACTCCAAACAAGACTATTTACTCTCTGGGAGAGGTTTACTTATTTGATAATGGCTTACATTAATCAGTTTAGATAATAATTTAAACATTGTTTGGTTTTCAGTGTCAAGCTACATCTTATCAACCCCCATATACTTTGGGACTACCATCATATACTTTGGGAGTGTAGCATTTGGCAAAATGAGCGATATAATATGCTTAATTGTTTACAAGTAACGTCGGGAGTAGTTTACTATGCGGATCTCGTGGCATCGAGGGTGAATTTTGCGTGCTTTTAAACGTTTCTGCCATACATATTACTGGAATCAAACATAGCTCACATAAGACCCGTAATATACTATTACCGTGGTGCTTCCCTATTTCTATAGGATTTACACCAAGTTGCTTTCCAGGTCTCCCGCTTTGCAAAGGAGGGAAGAGGCATTACGTTCTTTTCTTACTTCCTCACATTATCTTCTGATTAATTTTGTTGCGGGTTCCAAGACGTGCTAACTTCTCCTGGGACATCACAGAGATCGAGCTCGGTGTAACTTTTCTGGTGTTTTGGTCATTGCTGTAAATCCTGGTTTACAGGAGTCACAGTAATGGGAATGCGGGTGGGATTAGTATACACATACTAGGAAGTTTCATACAAATATACAAAAAGACTTTTTCACACAAACACACGTGTAGATAATGTGTAAGGAAGGCCTCAGAAGCGAATATAGCAGTGCTGCTTGAATCAACCCTCCATGGTTGTCGCATGATATTATGGATATATTATATTTAAAAGATCCTAACCTTTATCTAAAAATGTAACTGTTGTTGTGACAGATAAATCGTAATTATTTATATTAAAAACACTGTCCATCTTCTATTAATTACAGAGACAACCCTTACTTTCTGTGGAGAACAGGCCTAGTTTTCTTACTGGTTTACTTTAATTCATATACAAATTATTTTTATATATTGTGATTGTAAATGTAGATTTGAAACACTCTTTTGTTACTCTTGGATGCCTTCGTTATCTGTGATATTATTTACTTACAAGCTTACGAGTAGAGAAAATCCTACTAATATTATAAATGCAAAAGTTGGTAAGTATTGAAGGACGTTTGTTACTCTTTCACGCAAAATCTACTGAATGGATTTTGATGAAACTTTACAATAATATACTCGTAGGTAAGCTACGAGTATATTATTGTACATTAAAATAACACATGGACTATTTTTATCCCGGGGACAAGTTAGTAGAGTTACACGTGGGAAACGGAAACCAAAAACTTCACCACGCGAGCGGAGCAGCGCTCGTTAATTATTAATATATATAGGTATATTGCTTACCTTCCTCTTTTTAATATGTGTAACGTTTATAGTAGCTGTAAGTTGTAAATATAATGCACTAAATTATATTTTTTATTATACATCATAAGGTATGAAATAACTTAATAAAGATTTAATTTAAAACATCTCTTATATATATTTTGTCAATGCGTTGTAAAAAGGTTACCTTGTACATAGAACTAATTTTAAATTTTATATTATAGATATATTAAAAGAAAGAAACTAGTAAATATATGGTTTCATTTTCATTTAGTAAACAGAGAAGATAAAACCCTAATAGTTACAGCAGAATTGACAGCCAAGGTATAACGAACTCTACCAATATCTACGGAAATCTTTCTTCTGTGAGTCTTAGAGAGAGATTTTTTTTTTCTTCTGTGATAGTGGTTTATGGAAAAGCAAGTTAAACAAACCACTACATCGCAACCAAAGCCCTCAGCGCAGGTCCACAGATCACAGTGGGTTGTGGGCAGTCAACACTCATTATCATCGTAGCGCTAGTCTCGGTTTCGTCAAGACCCTCACGTCGAAGCGTAGTGTCTGCTTTCCTTTTTTATTCTACCAAGTCGCATTCCTTGTAATGAAACCAACGGCGAGTATGTCAACTTCTTCTTCAAGTCATAACATTCTCCTGCCGCGATAAGAGGCAGTGGCCATGCTGCATCTTCTCCTACTAAATGGTCTAGGGGCACCGATTTCTCAAACTTCAATGGTAGATTTATTTTATACCGCTGTGGTGGCAGACAAGCATGGCCCACCTGAAGGAAAGTGGCCATGGTAGCCTATGGGCGTTTGCAACACCAGAGGTGCAGCACTCGCGCTGCCGACCCTTTAAAAAACCTTCCAAGACACCTTATTATGTGAATTCAAATTGAGAACATATTCTTTTTTTAAAAAGATACTTCAAAATATTATATTTTTAAGTATCTATGTTGTAATCTTATATTTTTCTTCTTAACTTTAATTACTGAAAGTAGAACGTTGTTTTCAAAGTGAAATCTAATATAATCCAAATTATGTTAAAATGCGATAAACATGTTCAGTACCCTTCACTGTAAACAATACAATGAACAAAGCTTTAAAACACTTTATGTATTACGTCCCTGAATATTATGCTAATGATCATTAAGCTAGTGATAGATTAGTTATCCCTTGAGAAAGATTACCACATCTGTCTTCGCAGGAAAATCTCGAGAATCACTTATTGGATTAAAGTACATTATATTAAGAAAATCAATATACAATTATCTTGAGATGGCGTTGTTTGTGTTAGTGAAAGACGACGTATCAAGCATTATTTATATCTTTCCCTTTGTTACTTTCTATTTTTTGTTGAATAATAAAGATATGTGATCCCTTGTAAGGTTTATAAGGCTAAGACAAACGACAAGGGAAGGCTCGTTAAGACACTTGGACTTACTTATACTCAAAGCGTCGAAAGGTAAAAGAAAAATGTGTGTGGATAATTTTTTAAAATAAATAGAAAAGCAATTATTATGGTATATTTCTCATAAATCTATATATATAAAAGGCATAATCACTGACTGACTGATCACGATATCTCTGAAACTACCAAAGCTATGAAGCTCAAACTTCGTATGGAGATTCTTTTTAATACGTAGGTTTCCGCTAAGAAGGGATTTTGCGAAATTCTACCCCTAGGGAAGTAAATAAGCGATAAACGGTTTTTTGGAAGTTCGTCATTTTCAAAGTTAGAAACATGAAATTACGTACACCTATTTATGGTTACAAATAAATGGGCTCGTGTATCACAGTTTCGAAAAAAATTACCCATATGGGAGTAAACAAGGTTTGAAAGTTTATATGGAAAATTCGTCACTTTCAAACATAGCAACGCCAAATTTCTTATACCTGCTTCTGTATAAAAAAAAAAACATGATAAGGAATTTTGATAAATTCTACCCTTGAGCGGGTAAAATAGTAGTTATAATAACAGACTTATTGATCACGAAACTTATAAAACTAACAAAGCTACGAAGCCCAAACTGCGCATGGGGGTTCCTTTAAAAACGTAGGGTTCCCCTAAGAATGGATTTTTGACATTCTACCTCTAAGGAAGTAAATAAGCTATAAATGGTTAATATTAATGGGTAAAACATGAATTTACGTACACCTGTTTTCGGTTACAAATAAATGGACACGTGTATCGCGGTTTCGAAAAAAATTACCTTTATGGAGGTAGAACATGGTTTGTACTAACTGACTCATTGATCATGAAATCTATGAAGCTAACGGAGCTATGAAGCCCATACTTCGCATGGGGCTTGTTATTAACACGTAGGTACCCCCAAAAAGCGTTTTGTGAAATTCTACCCCTAAGGACGTAAATATAGGGATAAACGGATGTATGAAAGATTGTCATTTTCAAAGTCAGTAACATGAACTTACATAAAGGTATTAGAAAAATCTCATAAGACTAAAAGAAAGCTCCTGTATTACCAGCGAGTTCGGCGTCCCCACGGGAACCGACTATGCGAGTAAACCACGCAAAGCATTAGCATTAAACATAGAAACCTGAAATTTGGTGAATGTTTACTTTAAGTCTTTGGAAAATAAAATAAAACGGTATTCCCGATATTTCCATGGGAATGCGAACTCCGCGGGTGAAACCACACACAGCCTAAACTATCAAAAATTGGTACATACCTGAAATTTAGTGAGAGTACTCATTAGATCTACCTTGATTCAACACTAAGAAAAGAATACCCGGTATTCCCACGGGAATGAAACTACGTGGGTAAAACCATACACAGCCTTAGCTGTATATTTACGTACCTACGTTAGATGAGCACAAAGAAAAGAATTCCCGGTATTCCCAGAGGAATTTAATCCTAATAATATTATAAATGTACAAGTTTGTGAAGTTTTATATTATTAGGACGTTTGTTATTCAATCACATTTAGATGAAAATCGACATGTAGATAGAACATTTCCTGAATTAATACATAGGATTCCTACTTTTTATCCGAGAAAACATCTTTTTCCCGCAAGAAATCCTTTTTGTCCACTAACTAAACTTCACGTGAGCGGCGCCGCGGGCATTAAGAATTGGAGACATTTGAAAATTATTTTTGTAGCACTTTCTATAATCGACCACCAAGCCGAGAATACTGAATCAATTCTGGCATGATTTAGGTTTAAATACTGATATTCTGCGCGGTTTCTTTGCGAGAGAGGATGAAATGTGTGTAAAATGTATATTCTGTTCCCGCAGTTTCACCCGCGTGTATTTTATTCAGTTTCAACTCATCAACAAGTATTCAGATTCAGTGCTTGTTGTTAGAAGGGGATACTTCAAAAGTTTTTTTCCTAAGAACAGTCTACGCGCCACCATCCTTAACTAATCTCTCTTTGTCTGTTTCTCTTATGTGGTGCAAACGAAGTTACGCGGGTCAGCTAGTTTTTAATAAAGTGAAAAAAAATGAATGGTCATTTTCTTAAATGGTCATACTCTTAAATGACGATAAAAATATGGTGAAGGATTTTAACTTGATTCGATACGGTTCGGGTAAATAAAATATTCTAGCCATTGAACAATGGTTAGAATATTGACCTGGTTCAAAGGTCACGGGTTCAATCCACGTCTCGAATCGAATTGTCTTTTTTCACTTTATTAAAAATTTATTAGAAAATGTGTGTGGTACCAGAATACATAGGTAAGAATTAAAACTTCTTTACGAAATTTTTTTTACAGATATAAAATTTCTCATACGTCGACAAAGAAGTTTCACGTATGATAAAGAAGTTTTACTTCAAAGTAATACGGCGCGTAACCAAAAACGTGACAATTATTTTTACAGCTGTAAAATAACTCTCAAGGCCGATAAAAAAAAATTATGTCAAAAAACATTCAAACTTATTAATAAGATGTATTAAAGATCTGAAAAGCTTAGTAAACATTGAAATTCCAAATACTCATATTCTCCCACAAAATTCAGACACACTAAAAGTATTTGCATATTTATTTTAAAACCACTCAGACAACTAAAGTCTCTTATTTTTAAAACTAAAGTTTTGTCTTCTATATTTGAAAATTCAACAAATGTTTAATTGTTAACAAATGGTTCAAGCGTTTATGCAAGAGATGTAGAGATATCCACGGATTTTTAATCGATGTCACTGGGTTAACCAAAGCCTTATAGTAAAATCTGGAAATAATTGATTCCAGCATTTTTGCCGAGAGGGTTTGTGTTCATCATCATTTTGATCTCTTTATTTCGTTTCATTGACCACAGTTAATATATCAATCACAGAAATTCTATAAATTCAGCACTAAAGTATTTCTCATTACAAAATGCATTGATTTTAGGTCTTTTAACAGCTTATTAAAATTGTTGAAACATGTCAAATTATACAAATTGTGTACGTGTAAAGACAATTTTTAGGTATAGACTAGTCCTAACCTATTAACGCTCCTCTTTTGCTTCTTACTGTATGTCCAATTGTTTTTAAACCTTATATTTGGAGCCTGGGGTTTGACTTTAAGGTTTTTGTTATTATTGGGAAATAGTGCTGCCTGACCTCGTAAGAGCGCCTACGTCATTGCCTCATATTTGTCGTAGTTATAATGCTTTCAGACACATAATACATTGCACTAACTTGCTACGGTAAGAGTACTTTCGGTTCTCCAGACTATCCTTCCGAGGACTCACCAGAGACTACTGGCCATAGGCAGATGGTAGGGCATTGTGTAGTTTTAATCCATAAGGATCATCCATGAGGATTTTTACACGTATAAAAGGATAATAGTAGTAGAGTAGAATTCGTGGAAGTGGTCCTTTGAATGTGGCGGTCTGAAGCCAATTGTGGTGAGGTGAATATAGCGCCGTTTAGCCGAAATTAAACTGATACAAGAAATAAACATACCTACTTAAATATTTCTATATACAAAAATATTACATATAGAAAAATCCAAACTCCGAAAGCAATATTAGCGGATCACACTAATATTTGTTCTGACCCAAGACTTAAACCCGAAACAGCACGGCTGCGTAACATTCGCATATGCGTACCACTGCAGCACCGAGGCAGTCAAAAAGTAACCTAGGTTATGAAGTAACCCTTTTTTTATACGATGGGAGATCCACTCCAGCTACGCACTGCTGGGAGGCAATGGGCGTGTCTGGGGGTCGCCCAGCACCCGATCGTGGTGGTACTGGGAATACCTACTAAAACTCCTCGGCTACCTTTTTACACAAATAGAGGTGTTTTGGGACCTGTTAAAATCACTAAAACAGGTTATGAAGTAACCCAGATTATGAAGTAAATAATGTGTAATAGTACAAGTGTTTTCATTCAAGAATTAATTAGAAAATTATGTGGACCATTAAGTTAATAAAAATTTTGTACAACATCGTTAAATAGTTTGACTTATCTTACCTAATTGGTATAAAATGTCAACTCTGGTGATGTGCTACACCCCCTTAATTGGGTTAATGGGGTCATGGCAATTGCATTGTAAATTTTGACGCTAACAGCTGTTGTAAAATTAACAGGAACTCATTTAGTAGTTATGATTTTTAGTATAATTATTAATCTCCGTATTTAATCTTTATTCATACAACTACAACTACAACTATCTTCACGCTGTATCCCTGACGGGGTAGTCAGAGAGACAGATCGCCAGGCTTCGCGATCCATGCATACTTCTTTCGCTTCTTCGAGATTCATCAATCGCTTCATACACGCACGTCTGGGTATCCGAGTACTTTTGACCTTTCCGTTTTTGAGCAATCTGCTCACGTGGTCTTCATATGTAAGTCTCGGCCTTCCCTGACTCCTTCTACCCTCTACTTTTGAACAATATATATTCTTCGTCAATCGTTCCTCACTCATTCGTTGGACGTGTCCAAACCAACGGAGCACGCCCTTTTCCAGCTTAACGCTGACACTTTCATTCAAACCTGCCATATTGCGTATCACTTCGTTACGTATTCGGTCGGCCAAGGTAACGCCGCACAATTTTCGAAGTGATCGCATCTCCACAGCATTCAATTTACTTTCATGCATCTGCTGACATACCCAGGTTTCACTACCGTAAAGCAAAGTTGGCACTAGCACTGCGTTATGAATCGCCATTCGTGCTTCTTTTACGATGCTTTGTCACTTTACTAACTGGGACAAAGCACCGTTAACTTTGTTTCCGGCAGCTACTCGCCGTTCTACATCCGAATCACATCTTCCATCCGCGCTAAACATACTTCCTAAATACACAATTTCATTCACTTGCTCTACTCTGCACTTGCTTCACGTTCCTGGTTTACCCTAATCTCGCATTTAGTTCTTACGTCACCTCTTTCAAATACTAGAACCTTAGTTTTACTTGCATTCAAGCGGAGACCCTTACTTTCACACCCCTCTTTCATATTAGTGACTAATGCCTGTAGGTCGGCTTCTGATGAGGCCATGAGCACCGCATCATCAGCGTACAGCAGACAGTTTACTGTAAAGTCACCCAAATTCACACCCATATTAAAATCTTTCAACTTCTGCAGGCAACTGTCCAGATACACTATGAACAGCCAGGCGGACATGACACATCCCTGTTTGACGCCTGTACAGACATCAAAAAGAGGTGACACATCCCCCCCTACTCGCACGCAAGCCTTACAGTCCCTATAAAGCGACTGTATTGCCCGCAGTAGCGAGCCGTCCACACCATATCCTGGCAGCAAGTTCCACAGCGTTTCTATCACAACGTTATCAAATGCTTTCTCTAGATCCACAAAAGCGCAGAAAACCTTCTGGCTAAGAGCCAGAAACTTTTCCGCGATCATGCGGAGAGAAAACACTTGATCCATGCAACCTCTTCCACGTCGGAATCCGCATTGAGCCTCCCATAAGTACCATTCAGACTTTTCTTGCATTCGTGCCGTTATAACCTTTGCATACACCTTACTAGCTAAGCTGACCAAGCTGATCGCCCTGTAGCTGGAGCAGTTTAGGCGCGAGCCTTTCCCTTTGTAAATAGGTACTACAACTGCTACTCGCCAGTCATCCGGGACCTCACCCGTCCGCCAGCATAAGTTGCATAACAGACATAGTGTGTCCCAGTCACGCAACCCACCGTACTTGATCATCTCAGCAGTAACTCTGTCTTTTCCCGCAGCCTTACCACATTTCATACTTCTTATCGCTTGTACTATTTCTTTCATACTAATAACTTCAATGACATCGGGATCCGGAGCATCGAAGTGAGCTCCACTTCCCGATATGGCATCTCTGTCTTTTCTTGCATACATCTTTCCATAATATTCACTCCATCTCTGCAGGACGTCACTTTGGTCTGTTAGGACGTCATTGTTAACACTAAGCACTTTATTCATACTGCAAAAAATGAAGTACCTACACTTCACAGAAGCATTAGAATTATCCCTGTAAGTAGTATAAAATCGAATCCGGTACCCACAAGTTAGAAGGCAGTTATATAAGCAACTGAGCCAGTGGGCCGTTCAATGTATGTTTACCTATTTTGCCGCTAAATGCCGACGAATAAAAAAAAAAATTGTAGCGTATACTTTCAATTAGGTTCTAAACAAATCCAAGACCTTTGTTTTACGCTTTCAGTATTAATTATTTAACTATATTTATAAATTTATTAGCCACGACTTTATCCCCGAAGGCGTGGCAGAGGCATATTGTGGTGAGCCCAATGCCTGTGTTCAAATGGACAGGCTCAGATTGTAGCGACTCGCTGTTGTAATTTTTAAGTCGTTCAAAGAGTATTCACTTGACTTGACGAGTGTCGATTGCAACGTTACTATCAACCGGGACAAACAGCTTAATGTGTCCTTCGAAGCACGAAATCGTTGGTAAAGGAAAATGCTACAAAGCGGTCATGCATCCAAAATCCGAGAGAGTTTCTTAAATCAGTGATCTTTTACACAAACCGAGTTACTAGGGCTACGAGCGCTTTTTATTTATGTTTTTACTTTATGTTAGTAGCCTTAAACAATGTATAACATTTCATGTAACTAATTATTATTAATCCCAACATTTTAACGCGAAGGTTTTTTGCGCTTTAGTGGATCTAGAGAAAACATTTGATAACGTTGTGAGAGGAACTCTGTGGTACTCGTCCGTGTGGCCTGGCTGGCCGTCCACTCCATATTCGGGCAGGATATGGTGTGGACGGCCAGCTGCTGCGGGCGAAACAGTCTCTTTATACGGACTGTAAAGCTTGCGTGCGACCAAGGGTGATGTTCATCTGGTGCCTCTTTTGGACTTCTGTTCGGGCGTCAAACAGGGTTGTGTTATGTCCATAACACAACCCCGTTTTCATAGTGTATCTTTACAGTACATTGTCAGTTGTACGCTGATGATGCGGTAGTGATGGTCTCATCAGAAACCGACCTTTAGGCATTAGTCACTAATATAAAAGTTAAGGTCTTCGCTGCATGTTAAACTAAGAATCGGGTATTTGATTAACTTAGGGAGAATGTTTAGCGCGGACGGAGGATATGTTCTGAAGTACAACGGCGACTAGCTACCGAAGACAGGATCATACTCGTAACATTATAATTTTTTGATTTTAATATTATTAAAAAAAATGTATGTGTAATGAGTACGGGACATTTTATTTGGTACATAAAGCCTAAATTTGTTATTAAATATATCATCATTAACTCCTACTAATATTATAAACGCGAAAGTTTGTAAGTATGGATGTTTGTTATTTGCACGTAAAACTACTGAATGGAATTTAAATAAACTTTACCATAACTATATATTATTGCTTTTACCATAACTAGAATTAATATCAAAGAAAAACAAAGGTATGCTATGCAATAGCTTTACCGCGGCAGTCTCCGAGTGCCACACGTCTTTTTATTTTATTTTATCCTTATTAGACTAGGAGTTGTTATCGTTTCATATATTATTGCAACGTATCTACATATACATTGTATTTACTACATTGTAGCATTTTCTACGAAAGTCGTAGAACTCGTAGCCAACTCTACGAGTTTCGTAGCAGTTTACGATAGTTTGACGACTGTATGATAAAAGCTTCTGCAATATTTCTATGAGCACTTTGCACATTATTTATGCATAAGGTAAGTAATCACATATTTATATACAATGAGTACAACAGATCTAGATATTGTAGTACTATTGGCGCTATTTCTCAGCAAGTAGTAAAAAAACTTAGTCACACTAGCAAGCAACTACTTATGGCATGCCACAAGGTTGTATACTGAGTCCTATTATTTATAAACAATATTTGTACGAGTATATTTAAAATGCAAAAAAAATTGACGCAGAGTTGTTGTGTCAACAGTCACATTCATTGGAGACTCCAGAAATTAAAACTGGAATTTTGGGGTAAGAACTTTTTAAACTCGCTTAAAACTGCCTGTTTTCACATGTGCTAACTCTAAACAAAACAAAATATCTTTCATAATGGTTTAGTATACAAATGGTTTATGAAATGAAAATTATTTTTATCTATGTAGAGCACAAAGTAGAATCAAGATTATTGCTCCTACATTTACATTTACTGCCAAACTCACAAGGGAATAGGAAAAGCCTGAGAAAGAACCTGGCAATAAAACACATGTTATTATTTTCTAATCGTCGCTTCTGTTCCCTCTAACCATCAAAGTGCACCGATGTACTACTACTGATGAATATTACTGCGACTATAATTCTAATTTCAGTCAATAGCATTAAATAATCACTGTATCTGATCTCCAACGAAACCTATAACCAAAAAAAATCTTAGCTATGGTAACAGTATATTAAACTGATCATAGTCTATGAAAGTTTGAACTCCTGAGTCGAGTCTGCAATTTCAATCGTCTCGAAATAGAATCGAAATCGTCGTTCAATAGAAAGCCACTGGTACAAGTTTAACAGTTTTTCGTAGTCTACTGTTACAATCGTACTCCAATAGACTTCTATCGGTCGGCCGATAGAATTTTACAAACACGTTTTTTTTCCTCTCAGCAGCCGCTATTCAGTTCCATTTTTGAGTCTAAAAAATGTTAACAGCTAAAAATAACGATTCTGGTTCTATTCTACGGCTTGCCAATAGCATACTTGGCCCCCTGAAGTGTTACAATCACACTATCGGTCCTATTTCGGTATTAAAACAGATAAAGACAGGCAGCGGCTACCTGCTAACTTAGTTTAATAGCTACCACGTTACTGGCAACCAGACCAACAGTTCAACGTGCCTTTCGAAGCACAGAAACGCTCGTAATTCGAAATGCTATTAAACAAAATTTACTAAAGGGAAAAAAAAAGTTTGAGACGGGGATTGAACCCGTGACCTTTGCCTAACTAAGGCAATAATATGGTCATACTTTTAAATGACGAATAAAATATGGTGAAGAATTTCAGCATTTTGTGGTGACAAAAGTCACGGGTTCAATCCCCGTCTCGAACCAAGTTGTCTTTTTTCACTTGAATAAAAATTTGCTATAAGCAGACCCTCATCTCAAAACCAATCATAGCGTAAGATGTTTAATGACCTGTAAACAATCACTGACTTCACTAGGAATGCTTTCATAGCAAGCCAATCAAAAATCCAATTGCATTTTTAAATTAAGTAAGTAAATATTTATTGCAATTATGTGAGTAGTGGTAGAGTTTAATTAAAACCGCCTTATGTTGTGGTTACCTTTGTTGATATAATAAAAGTAATTTTTTTTAATTTTTTTTATGTGGCAGAAGAAATGGTTGATGGTTTTGGGTTATTTTAAAATAAATATAATTTATTTTAAAATAGTATATATTATACAGTAATAGTATTAGCATTTTTAACCCTGTGCGTTTTTCCGTCAAATTTATTTATTTATTTATCTGCCTTATCTCCGAAGGGGTGGCAAAGGCTCACTTTTAACCATGTGTATTTCTGTCACACGTAATAGGAGGTGAGCCCATTGCCGTATCGAAATTTATTTATTTATTTTATTTATTTCTTTGAAATTGACATGATAGTTGCTGTGCAGTTTTTGAGTATGTCATGCTCGCCTAAGTGTCCTGGCAGTGGTGGCGTATGTATCGGATCGCCTTATTCCCTATAATATGGTTGAGTAGGGCGATGGCTGATATAATGCGTCATACCCGTGAACGGGTGCCGTCTGTTGGGACTGGTCAGCTCATAGCTGTTATAGAAATTATTAAAAATAATATTATTTATATTTAAGGTAAACTTAAGTTTAGTCGACTGTTCTCACATAAATCCAAAGGAACAATGTAAGTGTAATTTTAATGTTGTAAGCCATTCCTACATTTTAAAATGGCATCCATTGAATTTCTTGCCAGATTCTTCTTCTTCAAGGGTAGGCTGCCCTTAGAACCGGCAACTATAATCGCTCTAATTTTGATATGATTTAAACACAACATTGATTTTGTTTTTTTGTTTGTATAAATTCATTACTATATAATTGGTCAAATATCATGTTAATCAAACTAATGTAATTACTGGCGTTCAGAAAAGAGTGGCCATGAGTTTTATTGCCAGGTTCTTCCTCAGGCTCTACATATTGCTTTGCGAATCTACCAGTAAATGTAAATTTAGAAGCAATATTCTTGACGTTCATAAGTGTTACTTTGTGACCTAAATGAATAAAGATTTATTATTATTATTATGTCATTTCTTTTTACACGGGTATCTTCTTTTTTTTCTCATGAAGATACCCGGACTTTTGGTAGGCCCTTTAAGAATTTTAATCTAATAGGGAATGGGACCCCCACTGCAGGTAGTCCACGCCCGCCTTATGTAGAAGAACGGTAATGGACCACCTCCAATGGGAGTTAAACTATTGTACAATATGCTAACTACTAAATGGGCTATTGAGTTGAAGGTTAAATGGAGTATGTAACTAAAACTATGGTTGAAGACGGCGTCTGCCATTTTAATATATTATTATCAAAATACTGACAGACGGTGACTTGCCAACTCACTAGATGGGCCCCCTATACAATCGCCATAGGCAAAATAAGCCTTTAAGGCGACAGAAGGCAACAACGGTGTGAGCGGCTTGGGATGTCGAGCGGTGCGGCGCCGGTTTCACCTTCGCGGGACAGGCCAAGAGCGGGCTTCCCCGTAATTATGCCCTTGAAAATGACACTTCCACCCCCGAGCATATAGCTCTGGCACCCTCCCTCTGACCGGCCAATTAAGGCAAGCCAGAGTTGAGATTTGCTGCACTCCCGGGAGTAGCACTCTCACTGCTCTCCCGTTAGGCTATTAAATCCTAACCGGTGCAGAAGGGCAACAAAACTCTGAGGAATCGGGACTGATATGTTGCCACACACATTCAGCTCGCCACAAGCTGCCCTACGGATGTGAGCTTTTCAATAACTTTTTAATACATTATTTTTTTGATATCAAAAAGTGGATGACCCAATAAAGCGAATCTACTATGCCCTCATAGGGTTGCGTTAATCCTATAAAAGATAACGACTGTCCTCGAGGGTTATAAATTATTATAAATTATTGTCTCAGATTACTTTTTCGTAAGTAACTTGTGCTAAATTAAATTTAAAAAAGTTTAGGGTTCTGTACGATATAAATTAAACAATCGATAAATTATTATTATTATGTCTCTTCTTTTCTCGGGTATCTTCTTTTTTTTTCTTGAAGATACCCGGGCTTTTGGTAGGCTTACATGGAGACATAGGTCCAACACGCAGAGGCCCTTTGAGAATTTTAATCGAATAGGGAATGGGACCCTCACTGCAGATAGTCCACGCCCGCCTTATGTAGAAGAACGGTAATGGATCACCTCCAATGGGAGTTAAACTATTGTGAAATGTGCTAACTATGAAATGGGCTATTGGGTTGGGGGTTAAATGGATTGGGTGATTTAAGCTATTGATGAAAACGACGTCTGCCTTATAATATATTATTATTAAACTATTGGCAGACGGTGACTCGTCAACTCACTAGATGGGCCCCCTATACAATCACCGTAGGCATGATAAGCCTGTAAGGCGACAGAGGGCTACACATTGTTATTATTATTATTATTATGAAATAAACAGACGCAAGTTGAGGCTACCTGCTATTGAAATTTTTCAAGCCGCCCATAACGCCTTCAACTTGACTTAACGACCGCCATGTTACTGGCAACCGGTCCCAACGGCTTAGCGTGGCTTTCGCAACATGGAAACGCTTGCAAATGTAAATGCCTCAAAATGCTCACCCATCCGTGTCTAGCCATAGTGAAAGTTGTTTAAAACAGTGATTGTTTACAAAACACTGAGTCCACGGGACCACGAGCGCTTCAACGATATTAGATTCAATTAGATTTAATACGCTTGAATCATGGGGTCCAAACGCTCGACTACTTTTTAATGAAAATACCATCGTTTTACATTGAACGTGTATGTAAAACTTTGCAATACCGACGGCGTAATCGACAACCACATGAAATCAATGGAAAGAAATTTTGTGAAACTTAACAAGTAAAATAACGATAAATTAGATTTTATTATCTTAGTTTTATTAGATTAGATAGAACATTGTAATGTGACTTGAAATTATTATAATTTCTGTTGTTTTTCTGTACATATTTTATTTTGAATAAACCTTATGTTAATTTTAACTAGTAAATTTAAGTAAAATTAGTTAATAACTATTTATAAGTATAATAATAATTAAATAAATAATAATAAATAAATAATAATTATTTAAATAAATACAAACAACAACATAATTTTGTATACATGTATAATTTAACCTTTTGTACAAATCTGCACACCATTATGTAATGTACCATTAGTTATCACTGGAAATCGTCCGAATTTAGTTCGTTTTAATTGCATAAGTTCCACGCAACAGGGTAAACATCCCTGAGCGTTACATTCAGTCGTCCTTCCACCCTCACTAGGGGTAGCCGGTCGTACATAGCCGAGAGCGCGAAGTCTTCCTTTTATTAAAAATCTTTCCAATCGGGAAACTGTTTGTTCCTGGGTCTAAAACAAAATGCGTGAGTAATTAATATATTTTTTGATGTAATTTTTATACTTTGCAAAGTATATTGTTGTAGAATTAATCTGAGATTCAGCTTTTTTTGACTTAAAATTTTGTATTTTTTTAGGGAAGAAGAACATTGTATTTTATTTCTTTATTTATTCTTTTACTATATAAAATTGTGACAAATTAAATAGTTAAATATACCTAAAATTAATTTAAATCTATACAAATATTATAAAGAGGAAAGATTTGTAAGTTTGTTTGTAATAAATAGGCTCCGAAACTACTGGGCCGATTTTAAAAACTCTTTCACCATTAGAAAGCTACATTATTCGTAAGTACATACATACATACATATTGTCACGCCTTTATCCCCGAAGGGGTAGGCAGAGGCATATTAAACGCTCACATTTCACCGTATGCATTTAAGTCCCACGTAACAGGTGAAATTTTTAAGCCGCCCATAAGGCCTTCAACTTGGCTTAACTACTGCAATTTTATTGGCAACCGGAACCAACGGCTTAACGTGCCTTCCGAAGCACGAAACTGGGGTGGGTCTTAATAAATAAAATGTGTCTATTTTAGATGTTAAATTTGGAAGAAATTTTGAACCCGTTGCCTTTTAAGTGAGGTGGTAACAAAAAGGCTAAAAGGTCTTATGTGCTAGACACTAATTAGCACGACCAATTAAAGTCCTGGTAGTCTCAGATTACTTTTTCGTAAGTAACTTGTGCTAAATTGAATTTAAAAAAGTTTAGGGTTCTGTACGATATAAATTAAACAATCGATAAATTATTATTATTATGTCTCTTCTTTTCTCGGGTATCTTCTTTTTTTTTCTTGAAGATACCCGGGCTTTTGGTAGGCTTACATGGAGACATAGGTCCAACACGCAGAGGCGTTGTGAGAGGAACTCTGTGGTACTCGTCCGTGTGGCCTGGCTGGCCGTCCACTCCATATTCGGGCAGGATATGGTGTGGACGGCCAGCTGCTGCGGGCGAAACAGTCTCTTTATACGGACTGTAAAGCTTGCGTGCGACCAAGGGTGATGTTCATCTGGTGCCTCTTTTGGACTTCTGTTCGGGCGTCAAACAGGGTTGTGTTATGTCCATAACACAACCCCGTTTTCATAGTGTATCTTTACAGTACATTGTCAGTTGTACGCTGATGATGCGGTAGTGATGGTCTCATCAGAAACCGACCTTTAGGCATTAGTCACTAATATAAAAGTTAAGGTCTTCGCTGCATGTTAAACTAAGAATCGGGTATTTGATTAACTTAGGGAGAATGTTTAGCGCGGACGGAGGATATGTTCTGAAGTACAACGGCGACTAGCTACCGAAGACAGGATCATACTCGTAACATTATAATTTTTTGATTTTAATATTATTAAAAAAAATGTATGTGTAATGAGTACGGGACATTTTATTTGGTACATAAAGCCTAAATTTGTTATTAAATATATCATCATTAACTCCTACTAATATTATAAACGCGAAAGTTTGTAAGTATGGATGTTTGTTATTTGCACGTAAAACTACTGAATGGAATTTAAATAAACTTTACCATAACTATATATTATTGCTTTTACCATAACTAGAATTAATATCAAAGAAAAACAAAGGTATGCTATGCAATAGCTTTACCGCGGCAGTCTCCGAGTGCCACACGTCTTTTTATTTTATTTTATCCTTATTAGACTAGGAGTTGTTATCGTTTCATATATTATTGCAACGTATCTACATATACATTGTATTTACTACATTGTAGCATTTTCTACGAAAGTCGTAGAACTCGTAGCCAACTCTACGAGTTTCGTAGCAGTTTACGATAGTTTGACGACTGTATGATAAAAGCTTCTGCAATATTTCTATGAGCACTTTGCACATTATTTATGCATAAGGTAAGTAATCACATATTTATATACAATGAGTACAACAGATCTAGATATTGTAGTACTATTGGCGCTATTTCTCAGCAAGTAGTAAAAAAACTTAGTCACACTAGCAAGCAACTACTTATGGCATGCCACAAGGTTGTATACTGAGTCCTATTATTTATAAACAATATTTGTACGAGTATATTTAAAATGCAAAAAAAATTGACGCAGAGTTGTTGTGTCAACAGTCACATTCATTGGAGACTCCAGAAATTAAAACTGGAATTTTGGGGTAAGAACTTTTTAAACTCGCTTAAAACTGCCTGTTTTCACATGTGCTAACTCTAAACAAAACAAAATATCTTTCATAATGGTTTAGTATACAAATGGTTTATGAAATGAAAATTATTTTTATCTATGTAGAGCACAAAGTAGAATCAAGATTATTGCTCCTACATTTACATTTACTGCCAAACTCACAAGGGAATAGGAAAAGCCTGAGAAAGAACCTGGCAATAAAACACATGTTATTATTTTCTAATCGTCGCTTCTGTTCCCTCTAACCATCAAAGTGCACCGATGTACTACTACTGATGAATATTACTGCGACTATAATTCTAATTTCAGTCAATAGCATTAAATAATCACTGTATCTGATCTCCAACGAAACCTATAACCAAAAAAAATCTTAGCTATGGTAACAGTATATTAAACTGATCATAGTCTATGAAAGTTTGAACTCCTGAGTCGAGTCTGCAATTTCAATCGTCTCGAAATAGAATCGAAATCGTCGTTCAATAGAAAGCCACTGGTACAAGTTTAACAGTTTTTCGTAGTCTACTGTTACAATCGTACTCCAATAGACTTCTATCGGTCGGCCGATAGAATTTTACAAACACGTTTTTTTTCCTCTCAGCAGCCGCTATTCAGTTCCATTTTTGAGTCTAAAAAATGTTAACAGCTAAAAATAACGATTCTGGTTCTATTCTACGGCTTGCCAATAGCATACTTGGCCCCCTGAAGTGTTACAATCACACTATCGGTCCTATTTCGGTATTAAAACAGATAAAGACAGGCAGCGGCTACCTGCTAACTTAGTTTAATAGCTACCACGTTACTGGCAACCAGACCAACAGTTCAACGTGCCTTTCGAAGCACAGAAACGCTCGTAATTCGAAATGCTATTAAACAAAATTTACTAAAGGGAAAAAAAAAGTTTGAGACGGGGATTGAACCCGTGACCTTTGCCTAACTAAGGCAATAATATGGTCATACTTTTAAATGACGAATAAAATATGGTGAAGAATTTCAGCATTTTGTGGTGACAAAAGTCACGGGTTCAATCCCCGTCTCGAACCAAGTTGTCTTTTTTCACTTGAATAAAAATTTGCTATAAGCAGACCCTCATCTCAAAACCAATCATAGCGTAAGATGTTTAATGACCTGTAAACAATCACTGACTTCACTAGGAATGCTTTCATAGCAAGCCAATCAAAAATCCAATTGCATTTTTAAATTAAGTAAGTAAATATTTATTGCAATTATGTGAGTAGTGGTAGAGTTTAATTAAAACCGCCTTATGTTGTGGTTACCTTTGTTGATATAATAAAAGTAATTTTTTTTAATTTTTTTTATGTGGCAGAAGAAATGGTTGATGGTTTTGGGTTATTTTAAAATAAATATAATTTATTTTAAAATAGTATATATTATACAGTAATAGTATTAGCATTTTTAACCCTGTGCGTTTTTCCGTCAAATTTATTTATTTATTTATCTGCCTTATCTCCGAAGGGGTGGCAAAGGCTCACTTTTAACCATGTGTATTTCTGTCACACGTAATAGGAGGTGAGCCCATTGCCGTATCGAAATTTATTTATTTATTTTATTTATTTCTTTGAAATTGACATGATAGTTGCTGTGCAGTTTTTGAGTATGTCATGCTCGCCTAAGTGTCCTGGCAGTGGTGGCGTATGTATCGGATCGCCTTATTCCCTATAATATGGTTGAGTAGGGCGATGGCTGATATAATGCGTCATACCCGTGAACGGGTGCCGTCTGTTGGGACTGGTCAGCTCATAGCTGTTATAGAAATTATTAAAAATAATATTATTTATATTTAAGGTAAACTTAAGTTTAGTCGACTGTTCTCACATAAATCCAAAGGAACAATGTAAGTGTAATTTTAATGTTGTAAGCCATTCCTACATTTTAAAATGGCATCCATTGAATTTCTTGCCAGATTCTTCTTCTTCAAGGGTAGGCTGCCCTTAGAACCGGCAACTATAATCGCTCTAATTTTGATATGATTTAAACACAACATTGATTTTGTTTTTTTGTTTGTATAAATTCATTACTATATAATTGGTCAAATATCATGTTAATCAAACTAATGTAATTACTGGCGTTCAGAAAAGAGTGGCCATGAGTTTTATTGCCAGGTTCTTCCTCAGGCTCTACATATTGCTTTGCGAATCTACCAGTAAATGTAAATTTAGAAGCAATATTCTTGACGTTCATAAGTGTTACTTTGTGACCTAAATGAATAAAGATTTATTATTATTATTATGTCTTTTCTTTTTACACGGGTATCTTCTTTTTTTTCTCATGAAGATACCCGGACTTTTGGTAGGCCCTTTAAGAATTTTAATCTAATAGGGAATGGGACCCCCACTGCAGGTAGTCCACGCCCGCCTTATGTAGAAGAACGGTAATGGACCACCTCCAATGGGAGTTAAACTATTGTACAATATGCTAACTACTAAATGGGCTATTGAGTTGAAGGTTAAATGGAGTATGTAACTAAAACTATGGTTGAAGACGGCGTCTGCCATTTTAATATATTATTATCAAAATACTGACAGACGGTGACTTGCCAACTCACTAGATGGGCCCCCTATACAATCGCCATAGGCAAAATAAGCCTTTAAGGCGACAGAAGGCAACAACGGTGTGAGCGGCTTGGGATGTCGAGCGGTGCGGCGCCGGTTTCACCTTCGCGGGACAGGCCAAGAGCGGGCTTCCCCGTAATTATGCCCTTGAAAATGACACTTCCACCCCCGAGCATATAGCTCTGGCACCCTCCCTCTGACCGGCCAATTAAGGCAAGCCAGAGTTGAGATTTGCTGCACTCCCGGGAGTAGCACTCTCACTGCTCTCCCGTTAGGCTATTAAATCCTAACCGGTGCAGAAGGGCAACAAAACTCTGAGGAATCGGGACTGATATGTTGCCACACACATTCAGCTCGCCACAAGCTGCCCTACGGATGTGAGCTTTTCAATAACTTTTTAATACATTATTTTTTTGATATCAAAAAGTGGATGACCCAATAAAGCGAATCTACTATGCCCTCATAGGGTTGCGTTAATCCTATAAAAGATAACGACTGTCCTCGAGGGTTATAAATTATTATAAATTATTGTCTCAGATTACTTTTTCGTAAGTAACTTGTGCTAAATTAAATTTAAAAAAGTTTAGGGTTCTGTACGATATAAATTAAACAATCGATAAATTATTATTATTATGTCTCTTCTTTTCTCGGGTATCTTCTTTTTTTTTCTTGAAGATACCCGGGCTTTTGGTAGGCTTACATGGAGACATAGGTCCAACACGCAGAGGCCCTTTGAGAATTTTAATCGAATAGGGAATGGGACCCTCACTGCAGATAGTCCACGCCCGCCTTATGTAGAAGAACGGTAATGGATCACCTCCAATGGGAGTTAAACTATTGTGAAATGTGCTAACTATGAAATGGGCTATTGGGTTGGGGGTTAAATGGATTGGGTGATTTAAGCTATTGATGAAAACGACGTCTGCCTTATAATATATTATTATTAAACTATTGGCAGACGGTGACTCGTCAACTCACTAGATGGGCCCCCTATACAATCACCGTAGGCATGATAAGCCTGTAAGGCGACAGAGGGCTACACATTGTTATTATTATTATTATTATGAAATAAACAGACGCAAGTTGAGGCTACCTGCTATTGAAATTTTTCAAGCCGCCCATAACGCCTTCAACTTGACTTAACGACCGCCATGTTACTGGCAACCGGTCCCAACGGCTTAGCGTGGCTTTCGCAACATGGAAACGCTTGCAAATGTAAATGCCTCAAAATGCTCACCCATCCGTGTCTAGCCATAGTGAAAGTTGTTTAAAACAGTGATTGTTTACAAAACACTGAGTCCACGGGACCACGAGCGCTTCAACGATATTAGATTCAATTAGATTTAATACGCTTGAATCATGGGGTCCAAACGCTCGACTACTTTTTAATGAAAATACCATCGTTTTACATTGAACGTGTATGTAAAACTTTGCAATACCGACGGCGTAATCGACAACCACATGAAATCAATGGAAAGAAATTTTGTGAAACTTAACAAGTAAAATAACGATAAATTAGATTTTATTATCTTAGTTTTATTAGATTAGATAGAACATTGTAATGTGACTTGAAATTATTATAATTTCTGTTGTTTTTCTGTACATATTTTATTTTGAATAAACCTTATGTTAATTTTAACTAGTAAATTTAAGTAAAATTAGTTAATAACTATTTATAAGTATAATAATAATTAAATAAATAATAATAAATAAATAATAATTATTTAAATAAATACAAACAACAACATAATTTTGTATACATGTATAATTTAACCTTTTGTACAAATCTGCACACCATTATGTAATGTACCATTAGTTATCACTGGAAATCGTCCGAATTTAGTTCGTTTTAATTGCATAAGTTCCACGCAACAGGGTAAACATCCCTGAGCGTTACATTCAGTCGTCCTTCCACCCTCACTAGGGGTAGCCGGTCGTACATAGCCGAGAGCGCGAAGTCTTCCTTTTATTAAAAATCTTTCCAATCGGGAAACTGTTTGTTCCTGGGTCTAAAACAAAATGCGTGAGTAATTAATATATTTTTTGATGTAATTTTTATACTTTGCAAAGTATATTGTTGTAGAATTAATCTGAGATTCAGCTTTTTTTGACTTAAAATTTTGTATTTTTTTAGGGAAGAAGAACATTGTATTTTATTTCTTTATTTATTCTTTTACTATATAAAATTGTGACAAATTAAATAGTTAAATATACCTAAAATTAATTTAAATCTATACAAATATTATAAAGAGGAAAGATTTGTAAGTTTGTTTGTAATAAATAGGCTCCGAAACTACTGGGCCGATTTTAAAAACTCTTTCACCATTAGAAAGCTACATTATTCGTAAGTACATACATACATACATATTGTCACGCCTTTATCCCCGAAGGGGTAGGCAGAGGCATATTAAACGCTCACATTTCACCGTATGCATTTAAGTCCCACGTAACAGGTGAAATTTTTAAGCCGCCCATAAGGCCTTCAACTTGGCTTAACTACTGCAATTTTATTGGCAACCGGAACCAACGGCTTAACGTGCCTTCCGAAGCACGAAACTGGGGTGGGTCTTAATAAATAAAATGTGTCTATTTTAGATGTTAAATTTGGAAGAAATTTTGAACCCGTTGCCTTTTAAGTGAGGTGGTAACAAAAAGGCTAAAAGGTCTTATGTGCTAGACACTAATTAGCACGACCAATTAAAGTCCTGGTAGTCTCAGATTACTTTTTCGTAAGTAACTTGTGCTAAATTGAATTTAAAAAAGTTTAGGGTTCTGTACGATATAAATTAAACAATCGATAAATTGGATAGAAAACACGCCAAAACCTCTCTTTGTTTTAAAAGTCAACCAATTTTTTAGTTAATCGACGGGAATATTCGGAATTGGTTTCAATCCGACATGGCCATCTCGCTACTAGCTTCGGTGGGGTGAGAATTTTGGGGGTTCTACACAGAAAATAATGGATATTTCATATCTGATGGGATAGAATTTGGCTCTGTAGCTTATTAGCAGACCTGAGTTCTTGACTGCCTCGATGACGCAGTGCATGCGACTGCCGCGACAGTGGTCCTGGGTTTGATTCTCGTGTCGGAAAAAATATTTGTGTGATCCACTAATGCGTAATTCGGACTTTAGGAGTTTCTTATGTTTGATATGTATGTATTTAGAAAGGGTCCGTATTGGGTTGTATAAATTAAAGAGGCATAATTTAAAACTGCAAAACGTTTTTTGTAATACTCTTCGTTTGGCATTACGTTCAAACATAATAAATCAGGCATACTTTATGTTCCCATAGCTACTATTATAGTTAAAATTTTTATGACTGCTTCGGTGGCGCAGTGGTTGTGTATGCGACTGCCGCGACTGAGGTCCAGGGTTCGATTCCCGGGTTGTAAAATTTTTTTGGGTGATCCACAAATGTTTGTATCGGAGTTTGGGTATTTCCTATGTATAATATGTATGTATTTGGATATATATAAGTATGTTTATCAGTCGTTTAGATCCCATAACACAAGCTTATATTAGCTTTTTGGGCTTGACGGAGCTGTGTAAAAAAAAAATCTCTTTCAATATTTAATTTATTTTTAAAGTGGAAAAATCTTTCAGTGTCGAACTGGACTCGAGCCAGCGTCTTCTGATTCAACGCACCCCACAAGTTCACCAACTACACCATCGAGACCTACTCGAAACTGACGAATTAATCCATCTCTTTACATTTTAAGGCGACGTAAACCGCCATCGACCGACACTTAGCAAAGTTGCACGGTACGAATGTATAGAATGGTATCTATAATTGCATAAATATAATCATTCGATTGGTTATGACACCTGCCTAAAAATTTGAAACTATGTTGAAAAGCAATTAGTATGCTTACTTTTTTACATTAATTTTTATTTCAAGTAAAAATTTAAATTTTAACAATTTAAAAGTGATTAGTAAGCTTACTTTTTCTATTTTTAAAATACGAAAAGAAGTAGATAACTAGATTAAAATGAGCGATTCAGTTCTGGCCTGGCGCATCGTAGTAAAGGACTGTGATACCCTGGTGTAAAATAATTTTACATAGTATAAAACGTCTTTCGCCATCCTCTCTATGAGAAATAACCAGTTGTTTAAAGATAAAAATATAACAAAATTTACATGATCATGTTTAATACCCGAATTCTGGGTGCAATACTGAAAAGACCGTATGACAATGAACACAATTCGTTTAGTTAAACAATTTTAGATTTAGGCTCGTAATGAAATTTTAAATTCCTCCTTTCAAAAAATCCTAATTAGCGTGTAGAAGCACAGGTTTGGACGGTCGCTCGGCTTGATGGCTGCTATCAATAGTCTTGTGGGCTATGAGAGTGGCCCTCAATTCGCTAGATGTCCTCGTGACAGGTGGCGTAACTTTGGCAAGTTGCATAAATACAGGACGGATATTTGACACGAGGAAATAAGGCATTTTGTAAAAAGTTATCATACAAAAAAAAAAAACACCAAAAAAAAAATTGTGTCAATTCGATTGAAAAATATTTAGATTTGAGGGTCGCTATAAAAGCCCTAATGGTTGAGATAGCGGCCATTAGGGCTCTTATCTCAGCGGTCTTTACCATTTAGGGTTACATTTTGACGTACCAAATTTTGAATTGTAGATCCATAATATTTAAATAAATTTTAAAGCAATTTGTTTGCTAAATTTCTCATAAATTTTTAATAAAGTGGAATAGACAATTCGATTCGAGACAGGGATTGTCAACCTGTGACCTTTGCATAACCAGGGCAATGTTCTAGCCACCTGAACTACCCGAACCGTATCGAACCAAGTTGAAATTCTCCACCATATTTTTAATCGTCATTTTAAGAGTATGACCAGAGCCATCTATCGAGCTAATGAACAACTCGATACCAATGAACAGTGTTACAACCATTTTTAAACATTGATGCAATGGACTCCCCTTAGTATATTGATAAATTTATAAGCAATTATTTTGCAAAATTTCTCATAGATATGGTCTATTATATAATATATTAGTTTCTTGCACCTTCTGTATACACTTTAATTACTTATTTAAATCTATAATTTGAGTAATAATTATATCTATTTCTGTATACTTGTGCTAATGATAAAGATCAGGTGTTTATTTGTTTGAATGGGTGCGCTTTAATTAACCTACTAGGTGGTAGACCCGTGTGTAGGTTCGTCTGGGTAGGTACCACCGCCTTTCTTATTTCTGCCGTGAAGCAGTCCGCTGTGTTTCGGATTGATGGGAAAGGTAGCCAGTGTAATTTCTGGGCATGGAAGACATATCATCTTAGGCCCCAGGATGGCAACGCACTTGCAGTATTATCCTTAAATTGCAAGTGTCAATAGGCGACGGTAACCACTTAACACCAGGTAAGCTTAAGCGTAAGCTTGTTTAAAGTAAAGTAGTAGTAAAAACCCAACTCGTAGAAAAGGCTAGCTAGGTAGAGAGATTTTCTTGGTTCTTGTGGCAATACTATTGTCCAGCCCATAACTCAGTGTGGAGGGCAGAGAGTTCACTTATAGTGAAAAACCTTTTTTAAATACGATTGATAATTGTCGCAAGGTATCGCAGATCTGGCAAAAGATTGGTACTTATCTAAATAAATAAGTAATACATAATCTAATAAATTTCTGGCTACTTTTAAAGCAGGTGCTGAGTTCTAAATATATTAATTCAAACTTGACATGACCTAAATATATATAGGGCATATATATTAGCGTATCCATTTACAGCTGTTACATTGGTAGGTACTTTCGAACCCTAATACCATTGTATAACGATATTCCCATACCTATTTACAATAATATATCGAAATTTGCTTGATTTTTTTTACATTTAATATTACTACTCTTCTTCTTTGGGTACACAGCGATATACCCTATATTACTTACTTTTAAAAACTTGGCTTTGAATGATGCAAGGATTTTAAAATCGGTGCAGTACTTCTAGAGTTTGAAAAATGTATTTAGTGTTTCAAGACATTGAAATGAAATTCAACTGTAAGGGCCACCGCACACTAGCTTCTTTTTGTATCCGCAACCGGGGACTTAGTAACTTTGTGGAAGCTAGATTTGGCGACCGAGCGTTCCCCACCACACACTATCGGAAACCAGAAGCATAGACTAAACCACTTTTCAGAAGCTCGATATAGCGACATTTGCTGCCCTCCGCACACTATCGGACGACTTAGCATCTGTTTGCAGAACATGACGATGAGACATGCAATATCCCTCTTTAAAACAATCGTTATAAGAACAGCGATATTTTTAGAACTCATTCTGAAAATGGATATATTTTAAAGCAATTAGTATGCAAACTTTCACATATTTTTTTATTAAAGTGATTAAAGACAACTTGGTTCGAGACGGGGATTGAACCCGTAACTTTTGCCTAACCAGGGCACTGTTCTAGCCACTGAACTACCCGATCCGTACCAAAAAAAGGTGAAATTCTTCACTTTATTGTACGCCATGTATTGTACTACAAGGAATCGGTAGTTGACTATTGATCGACAACACTACAGGCGACGCCGTTCAGCAGTCGCTAAGAATCGCTCCGATACCAAGTTGCGAAACCGCAACACAGTATTCGAGCAGTCGCCCGGATGCCAGCGAGTCGCCCAAATGCGACAGTGTCAACATAGTCTCGAAATCACCGGTTACGGTTCTTTAAGGAAGCCAGTGTGCGGTGGCTCTACTAACTACTCTAAGGTGGCAGTCTACAGCTTTGGATTGTCTGACTTGTCTTATTTCTTCTCTTCATTTTTTTGTGTTTTTCCCAGTTGTTTCTAAATCCTACCTGGATAGGTTTATTTAGGCTGCTAGGAGCGGCTATCGTTTGACTTTTACTTTTTAGTATTGTTATGCGACTGCCGCCTGACCTTTCAAACCCACCTGCGCTGTCGCATAGTTCGTTAGTCAGCAGGTCTTATTTATCAATCATATTTAGCATAGCTTTTTGTGTCGCGTAGAATGTATTTATGCACCGTAATTTCTACTGCGAGGGTTCTAGATAGGTGTGTTCCTACACACCACTTTTGCTCCCGATCCTAGATAGAGAAAGGCTTTCCTACCCACTAAACATATATTAGAATACGCCACTAAACCACAGCGGTGTTCCGCGGCTTCGCCTTAAACCAGCTCGCAGGGTAGGCCTGAGGTTTAGTACTGCGAGTAGACAAGGGGCACTACTGGATTTTTGACTTCGTCTCGGGGGCAGGGAGGAGGGGGAATCAATGCAATCTCCATAGTGGTCGGGTTTTATCAGGTTACTAATAATAATATACCCCTCGAGGACAGTCGTTAACTTTTATAGGATTAACGAAACCCTATGAGGGCACAGTAGATTCGCTTTTTGATTTATTCACTTTCTGATACCAACATAAAATGTATCAGTAAGTTATTGAAAAGCTCACATCCGCAGGGCAGCTTGTGGCGAGCTGAATGTGCGTGGCTACACATCGGTCCCGATTCCTCAGAGTTTTGTTGCGCTTCTGCACCGGTTAGGATTTAATGGCCTAACGGGAGAGCAGTGAGAGTGCTACTCCCGGGAGTGCAGCAAATCTCAACTCTGGCTTCCATAGTTTAAATCACCGAATCCATTTAACACTCAACCCAATAGCCCATTTCGTAGTTAGCATATTGTATAATAGTTTAACTCCCATTGGAGGTGATCCATTACCTAAGGCTAAAAATTCTACATAAGGCGGGCGTGAACTATCTGCAGTGGGGATCCCATTCCCTATTAGATTAATATTCTCGAAGGGCCTCTGCGTGTTGGACCTATGTCCCCATGTAAGCCTACTAAAAGTCCGGCTATCTTCATGAGAAAAAAAAGAAGATACTCGTGTAAAAAGAAGAGACATAGTAATAATAAAAGCTTTATTTAATTCCATGCAAAATAAAATATATCATGCTAATTAATGAAGTAAAAATAATATTAATTGAATAATAATTTGATTAAATCCAATGTTTACACTAAATAGAATCAAAATAAAATATTATAATCATTAAAAATATAAAATATAATCATTATTACTTTCTATCATTTATATATTTGTAAAATTAATATTAATTTAATAATGATTTGATTAAATGAAATGTTTACACTAAATTGAATTAAAATAAAATATTAAAATCATTAAAAAATATAAAATACTATAATAATTATTTCTTTGTATCATTCATATATTTGTAAAATTAATATTAATTGAATAATGATTTGATTTAATTTAATGTTTACACTAAGTTAAATTTAAATAAAATATTAAAATCATTAAAAAAATATAAAATATAATAAAATTTATCAGGTTATCAAACGCATTTTTCCTCCGTAACCAATTCAGTGTTTTGGAAATAGTTTCAAACAAAAATTCTATATAATATTTGTTCAGTGCAGATTCATTTCGCGACGTACGTTACGTAAAGGCACATTGCAATATATGCATTATTACGAGTCTCTGAGTCATCTATACATAAACATATTGCATACAGAATGTATGCACTCAATTTGTGAAAATGTATAAAATAATAATATAAATCTGGAATATTAGCGCTGTTTATGATTAAAGAATGAATTTCATCACGGTTTCTAATCACAACTAATTTATATGTATAATACAGCTATAGTGGTGCGGTCATGTGTCCCTAATGTTAGACAACCGAGTGACGAAGCGTATATTTTATATACTACTCAGGGACTTCACGCGAAACAATATTATACTTACTCACATTCATCACTCATGTTAAATATTATACCACTCGTGACTTTACGCGAAACAATATTCTACTAACATTCACCACTCATATTTTATATACTCTCGGGACTTCATGCGACTCAAATTCTACTTACTTAAATTCACCACTCATATTTTATACTATACTACTCGGCACTTCATGCGAAAAATGTTCTACTTACATTCACCACTCATATTTCATGTACTACTCGGGACTTCACGCGAAGCCATATTCTACTTACATTCACCACTCATATTTTATATACTACTCGGGACTTCAAGCGAAACCATATTCTACTTACATTCACCACTTTTATTTTATATACTACTCGGGACTTCACGCGAAACAATATTCTACTAACATTCACACTTCAATACATCGCGAAGGTTTACCAAAAACATTGACGAAGCGTATTTCTACACTGAACTGTGAGTAAAATAACTCCCATCAGCTATGATCTAATAAGCAAATCATACGCTACAGTAGCTATAGGTATCATTACAATTTTATTTTTACATTGCATTACACAATATAGTATGACTTATTAAAATTTACAATAAAGATACGAGTATTGTTTAATTTTAAACGGCTATGTGATGGTCAATAACGATCGAGTATTGGTCAATAGTGCTCAACGATTATTAGACTGGCCGTAATAATCCAAGTAAAGATATTTTTGTTTTGTATAATAGCAATGTTCATAACCAAAGTGGATGAAGCACAGTTTGTCACTGGCAAAATAGATGATGGTGACACTTTTTCTCACTCTAGGCATATTGCAATCGGTATGTTTTATGTCTGCGTGAGCCATAACGTAGCTCAATCGAACAAAACCATATTTTTTGAAACTCTATTAATTGCCTCTAGTATCGTATAATTTTTCATTAAAGTAAAAGATTCGGATAGCTCATTGGCGCAGAAAATTGTCCTGGTTGGCAAAGGTCCACGGATACAAGCCCCGTCCAGAACTAAGTTGTCTTTTTTACTTAAATAAATATTTGATTATAAGGTAGCATACAGAGTCTTCTATATTCAAAATGTCTTCTTCTTCTAATCGTATTTTCAGTTACTTTCAAACCCTACCTAGATTTTGAACTTGAGGCCCACTTTTATTAGGCTGATGGCAGCAGCTATTGCTTTTCTTTACAGTTTCTCAGCATTGTTGGGAGCGACAGACGTCTGGCCTCCTTACCCCGTAACAGTGTCTGTATAGTTGCCTAGTCCGTTAGTCATCACGTGAGCTCTGTAGGTTTTAGTGGGACTTACTTACACCCTAATACGTTAGAAACAATTTTGTTTCTTTTGTTAGGCAGGTGTCATCACAAATCAAATGATTCTAGATGCAATTCTATACATTCTTACCGTGAAACTTTGCTAAGTGCCGGTCGACAGCGCCTTACATCACGGTAAGACGTAAAGAAGTGGATTAATTCGTCAGTTTCGAGTAGGTCTCGGTGGTGTAGTTGGTAAACGCGTCTGGTGCGTTGAACCAGCAGACGCTGGTTGGAGTCCATCTCGAGACTGAAATATATTTCCATAACATATTATTCATAATTTCTATATTTAATGTTTTTCTATCCCTACTTAATATAATAAATGCGAAAAGTCTGGCTGTCTGTCAGTCTCGCTTTAACGCCAAAATAGTAAATGTCTAGAGCCCGATACATAGGGGACATACTATATGCTATGAGAAACGGAAACGAGAAAGCTTCATTAAGCGAGCGAAGCTGCGGATATCAACTACATACATACATATTGTCACGCCTTTATCCCCAAAGGAGTAGGCAGAGGCAAACCAAACGCCTACATTTCACCGTATGCATTTTTGTCCCACGTAACAGGTGGTGAGCCCATCGCCGTGTTGAAATGGACAGGCACAGGTTGTGGTGACCTGCTGTTGAAATTTTTTAAGCCGCCCATAAGGTCTTCAACTTGGTTTAACGACTGCCATTTTATTAGCAACCGGGACCAACGGCTTAACGTGCCTTCCGAAGCACGGAACTGGGATGGGTCTAAAGGACCGAATAAATTAAATTAAATGTGTGTATTTTAGATGTTAAATTTATGTAGAAGAATTTTGTTTCCCGTTGCCTTTTTAGTGAGGTAGTAACAAAAAGGCTAAAAGGTCTTATGTGCTAGACACTAATTAGCACGACCAATTAAAGTCCTGGTAGTCTCGGACTTGTCCTGGTAGTCTCGGACTTCGGATATCAACTAGTTTTGAAAATTAATTAAAACGTTTATCAGTACCTTACATCGAATTAAGCTTTATATGAATATCCCTCAATAAAATAAATAATTACTAGGCATGCTAGTTAGATGGTCTTAGGGTCATGCACATGGAATACTGATGTACTACTACTCACAGTGGGATTAAGTTAGATGTCATAAAGAAGTATTTGATAGAATAGGCCTTTTCAAACTCCTTGAGTGCTGTTCAGTCCAAATATTTCGATATGGCTTGACACATTTCGTTCAGCTCCGGCCCGCAATATTGAATTTGCAAAATGTTGAACTTTTAATACCAAAATGTTGTATTTGAAAAATGTTGAATTTCCGATCAAATTGGACGATTATTTAATAAATAATAATAACTAAGTTATTTCTAAAAAATTTGAAGTCAATAATCGGAATTCTATTTATGTAAAATAATAGAGAAAATTGGATTAACAATGTTACATATTGTAGTTTTGTCACACAACATGATTATTTGTTTTAAAAACACTAACCTAGTTTACAAATCCACTGTTATATATTATGTACGAGTACAGCAACACGCAAACACTTTAATAAATTTACTCAGTAAGATTGCTTCATGAGATGTTTTAGTTCGCCCCCAAATAATCCACGTGTTTACTTTGTCATACAAATCGGGTTATACAAGATACACTCAGTTCTGTATGAGAAGGTAAACTCGGGGACTACCACTTAAATAATTTGTTACTTAGTTGGCATAATTATGTTACGAATCTAAATATTAATTTTTCACGTCTATTTATTCTAGGTGGCTGGTGGGTATTTAAAAAATTCTATTGTAACGCCACGCCAGACAATATGTTTAATAGTCGACACAGGATGTGACGTCATTTCCTAGTGTGCCATATAGGACATGCATGTAACTCTGTTCATTCTGTCATTATAAGTCAAGCAATAAACTATATATGTACGCTGACATACTTACCTGCAGTTACATCATTTCTCTATACGTCCTATAACCCCGGTGTAATAATATTTTGAATGTACATTAAGCGATGTTTCTAAAGTCCTCATGGATGCTATGCTATGCTGGACTTCTACTCACTAAAACCACATGTTGCCTTTCCATCTGGTATGGCAAGGAGTCCTGGATCCTTCTGAGAGCTACTCAGAAGAATAGCCCCAGTGCTCTTTCAAGACTTAGTCCGCCATCGCGGCTTCGTGTTAGGTTTGAGGGTTCGTCTGTTGTCTCGTGTCCTTGGGGGGTTCGGGTGTTATATAATTGGTTAGTGGCAGGCTAGTTATAAAAATAAAGTAATAGGACTTGACTAACTACCTCTGTGGCGCGGTAGGAGTGTATCCGACTGCTACGCAAGAGGTCGTGGGTTCGATTCCCACCCACGATAAAACTTTGTGTGATGAGCACGATGGTTTATTCTGTGTCTAGGTGTTATTTATCTATAAGATTATGAATTTAAAAATATATAAGTATGTTTATCAGTTATTTGGTTACCATAGTACAATCTCTGCTTAGTTTGGAATTAGATGGCGTTGTGTGAGTTGTCCCAACGATATTTATTTATTATTAACAGGCATAATAATACTACAGTCGCCATAGCTGACCACAGTTTGGTCTTTAATTTACACACCGGTATCTAATTACTACTTGAGCTATCTAACATTGGATCAAATCACAAGGCAAATCAAAGCATCCGATGCTACTGGATTTACTTAGTCCATCAATTAGAAAAACCTGCGTATCAAAGATTGATGTCGTCCAACTTAATTTTTAGACGAACTAGCAGCGATCACTTGGCACGGTTATATTATAACGGTTTGGTAATGTTGTCAAAATTGTAGCTCTTTCACGTACTAACTAGATTGATTGAATGCTATCTTCATAGTTACAATATAAACTCTACTTCTAGGTTAAATTTCTACAACACCCTTGCACCTTTATATCCTACTAGTTGACGCCCGCGGCTTCGCACGCGTGGTGAAGTTCATAAATTATGAATCTTAGATATCTAAATAGCTTGGGCTGTTTGACCACAAGGGAGCTTTGATGACACTTTTTCCAAAAGCAAATACTTAACATTATTTTTCTAAATGACCGTGTGTTAGTAAAATTATGTACTCGCTAATAACCAATCGACTTGCAGAAGGACAATGATATTTCGAGGGCCGAACTTAAACGTAATAAACAAAACAAGGCTTTTGTGATTAGCAACGGCTTCTAGTGCGCGTAAATAATAGTGGTTTTACTGTTTGTTTTTAGGTAAAACAAGACTCTGAGCTGCGCATAGGCAAGGAAATTCTATTTTTAGAAATCTATTGATTGCAGTAACTAAACTAAGATTTCAATCAGCTACCTCTATCTTAAACACTAATTGAACTGGCTTGATCATAGATACCAGTTAAATTGCTATTTTACTTGCTAACTAAGCAGTAAACACTAGTTTTGACTGGCATAGTAGCTATGGCTTATGTTTGCTAGGCGAAAAATAATGATTGGCATAGAATGTGACTATTTTGGGTAGGCAAAAGGCAATTGGTAGCACCTTTCTTAATAAGGTCTATACATACATACATACATATTGTCACGCCCCTATCCCCGAAGGGGTAGGCAGAGGCATATTAAACGCCCACATTTCACCGTATGCATTTTTGTCCCACGTAACAGGTGGTGAGCCCATTGCCTAGTTGAAATGGACAGTCGCAGGCTGCGGCGACCTGCTGTTGAGATTTTCAAGCCGCCCATAAGGCTTTCAACTTAGCTTAACGACTGCCATTTTATTGGCAAACCGGGACCAACGGCTTAACGTACCTTCCGAAGAACGGAACTGGGGTGGGTCTAAAGGGCCAAACAAATTTAATAAAATGTGTCTATTTTAGATGTTAAATTTAAAAGAAATATTGAACCCATTTCCTTTTTAGTGAGGCGGTAACAAAAAGGCTAAATGGTCTTATGTGCTAGACACTAATTAGCACGACCAATTTAAGTCCTGGTAGTCTCGGACTGTATAAGTAACTGTTAATAAGGTCTATGCTGACAGCATATGGTTTTGACGATGTGGCGGTTCATGGTGGCGGTCTCAGTCGAGCGCCTACGCAGGCGTTAAGTCGTGCCAGCGTTGTAATTCTTCCACGATGCAGACCTGCAAACGCTTGGCAAATATTTCGGTGACTTCATCTTTATATCAGCCGCTGCGATTGTCGAATTGCCGTAATACGGTAGTTCGTTTTTTTTCGTATGTCCTCAGGACTTAAGTATACGACGGAATATACGAGTGTGAGTCTCGTGCGAAGGGTTGTCCCAGGAGTTCTCTGTAGGGTTTTCCATAATATGTTAAAATAAGCTCTTGGTGGTGTGGTGATGCCATTTCCTTTATTAACAATCAATATGACAATATGTAAATAAGAAAAAACAGACTACAAGAGAGTGCATACGTAATTTGGAAATAAAACTACAAGACCTACAGCGGTCATCTCGACCCTCTGCCATAGAAATCCGCAATATACCGGCGGAAAACGTATCACACTTCTACCTAACCACACTAGTTACTAAAGTGGCATCTACAGTCAATACGGCAGTGAACACAACAGAACTCCGTGACATCTATCGCCTGCCCGGTAAGCCTGATACCGTTAGACCTATTGTAATCGAATTCTCAAGTGTCCAATCTAAAAACCAGCTGCTAACGGCGGTCCGTATTTATAACAAAAATCATTCGGATAATGGCCGACTAAATACCCAATGCTTGGGGCTAACAGATGATCGCAGACCAGTGTATATCTCTGAACATCTGCCACCAAGCTCCAGAAAGCTTCTGTTTATGACTAGAAATTTTGCCAAGGAATATAAATTTAACTACTGTTGGTCCAAGAATGGAAATGTATTCCTAAGAGAAAATACAGGTGACAGGCAAATACTAGTAAAGTCAGAGGAATCCTTGCATGAACTACAACAGCAAATAAAACAGTGACTACAATCAGTTGGAGATGAACTATCTTTTCTACATTTCAAAATGATTTTTCTTTTAATATATAGCTTTTGTTTAAATATTTATAGCACTATAGAATTATTAAGGATATATAAATTTACAAGACACTACCATATCATATCAACACATACCATATACACCCACAACAGCAATACATACCAATATACTCAGATATCTTCACATAAATACATTCTTGTCAATTATCTCTTAGGGGTAGGCAGATGCAAGTCACTTGATATCTAACATAGTAATACACTATTAATAACTTTTTCAGGCAACAACAGCTTGAAAAACAGATGCCTACATTTCAACATACACAGTACGAAAGAACATCTTACACACAACGAAATTGAAACAATACATATTTCGCGAAATGTAGTCAAACCTTTTAGCAGTATTATACTGGCCACGAGCGTTATGACATATATCATTGTGTTTATAATTCTTCTGAACGCCCGTATGTCATTGAACTCACTCTAAAGGACTGGACCGTTTTTGATAAAATTCACTTTTGTATCTTTGGGTGTTTTGGACCCACAACTGAAGCAGGACTTAACCAAAACAACATCAACCAGAACCTTTGTGTCTACTGCACGGTGATCAAATGCTATCTCGTTGCCCTGATTGGTGTTAACACGTCCTCTCAATTTATTTTGAACTCCCTGGCTGGAATAATCCCTATTATCTGTGGCTGCGATACGTGATGTGATAGAGAACTAAGATAAGGTAAATGTCTCACAGTCATACAAATGCGACGTAGATAGCTACTGCAAACTAATAATAACCCAAAACACGATAAATATCCTTCATCTTAACATTAGAAGTATATCAAAAAAAAATTGTACAATGTCTTCTTGTAGCAATAAATATTAATTGTGACGTCCTCATCTTCACCGAATGTTGGCTTCAAAAAAATGGGACTTTACCTATCTTGCAGGGATACACGACATATCAATCACAAAGGCCCATTAATCCGAATGATGGAGTTGTAATATACATTAAAAGTACTCTTAATCATCATATTGTTGAGCCAAATTTTAATGGCGCCAGCTGTTTAATATGTACAATAGAAGAACACATCTAAATCGTGGCGATATACAGATCAGAAAGAGACTTAGATGTGTTTCTCAACAGTCTAGAAAACACTCTGTGTACTGTAAGAAATATGCTAATGCATCAGTAATAGCAGATATAAATATTAAAATAACTCCAAATAACAAGATTCCACTTCTCCACTTCTCAAAAGTATCTCAATCTCACAGTTTCTCACGGGTTCCTCCCGGCTTACTACATGCCTACACGCAACCAAAACTGTCTCGACCACGTTTTGTTAAAGACCAAGCATAGGGCAGTGACGTTATTGATAGATACATCAATTACCGATAATTTTCCTGTTTTATTAAATTTGGAAGTTGCTTCCCTTAGAAACCTCATGAGTGATCCTAATCTTGCTATGAATACTCTAATAAATAGCAGGACAAAAATTCTGAAAAATAATACCACAACCAAAACCATTCCTTGGAAGATCACTCCTTAATAAACGACCAGCAATACGGATTTAGGCCGAAACGGTCAACGGGTGATCTTCTAGCATACGTTACACACCTTTGGGGTGAGGCTATGGATAAGCATGGCGAATCCTTGGCTATCAGCCTGGACATCGCCAAGGCTTTCGATAAAGTCTGGCACGCATCACTTCTTTCCAAGCTTCCGGCATATGGCCTGCCACCTCAACTATGCACATGGCTCGTCAGCTTTCTGCATGAGCGCCGTATTCGGATCCAATTTCAGGCTTCCGACTACTTGCAGATAAATGCTGGTGGGCCACAGGGGTCCGTTTTGTCGCCCACTCTCTTTCTTCTGCATATCAATGATATGTTGTCCCTGGGCAATATACATTGCTATGCAGACGATAGTACACTACATGGGGGATATATTAGTCACCCGGCGGTAAAGCGGACGGATGTTGAGGCTATGGGGGGACAAGTTGTGGCGGAACTCGATCGGAGTCTGGACCGCATCTCTCGGTGGGGTCTCGATAATCTGGTCGAGTTCAATGCCAGGAAAACGCAGGCGTGTGCATTTACTGCAAAATTATCCCCTTTCCAACTCTTCAGAACACAACCCTACCGCTGCAAAACTATCTCAGCATTCTGGGGTTGGACGTTCGTCGAGAGCTCAACAATAAAAATTATATCGAGGGGCTTGGCCTCTCGCAAGCTCGGAATCCTGAACAGGGTGAGGCGGTTTTTCACGCCGGAACAGAGATGCTTATTATATAAGTGTCAGATTCATCCGTGCGTGGCATACTGCTTACATCTCTGGGATGGCTCCGCCAAATACCTGCTTGAAGCTCTCGACGGATTGCAGCGACGTGCCATCCGCATCATAGATTGTCCAGATGTTACTGGCAATCTTGAGCCGTTGGAGATGCGCAGAACGGTCGCCAGCTTAGCTGCATTTTACCGCTAGTCCCACCCTCCCCCTTTCGTTCCCGAACAACACGGGCGGGGCAGAGATGTCATCCTTACACTGTGGACACCATCTTGCCTAGAACGGAAAGATTCCGTAGGTTCTTCTTTTGTCGTACCATAAAAATATGGAACTCTCTGCCGGCGCACGTGTTTCCCTCCTCTTACAATCCTGGGTCCTTTAAGAGAAGCGTGAAAAGGCATATTTCTGGGCCATCAAGTTGAGGGTCGCTATCCTAGCCCTGTAAGTTATGGTAGCGGCCCACAATTACGGGTCTTCGTCTTTGCTTACCATCAGGCGGGAGACGCCATTTTGAGGTGTCTAATATAAAAAAAAAAAAAAAAAAAGAATAAGATAAAGCAATATTTACTTACCATGAATTACGATGACACCGAAACCGAAACAAATGTCGGAGCTGCAGGGATGTCCCCCGTAACACAGGATCTTCCTAGCAAGGGAGGCATTAAATTGTTTTGTTTAACAATATAATAAAATCCACTGTAATAGGTGTAATACATAAAAGTTTGTAAGTTTTTGTGCCAATAAATTATTATTACCTATATTATTTGTCTCTTCTCCTCGATCATCTTTTTTTTTTTTTCTTACGACGATACGTGGTCTTTTGGTAGGCTTACATGGGGACATATTGGTAAGACCCCCACTGCAGACAATCCACATCCACCTAATGTAGAAGAACGGTGAAAGTGAAGAAGGCTCCAATGGGAGTTAAACTATTGTACAATATGCTAACTACTTTTGGGCTATTAAGTTGGAGGTTAAATGTACTGGGTGATTTGAAACTACGGATGAAAACTGCGTCTGCCATTTTAATATAATGTCATATTGATGATCATGATTGATGGCAGACGGTGACTTGCCAACTCACTAGATGGGCCCCCTATACAATCGCCATAGGCATGATAAGCCTGTAAGGCGACAGGCGGCAACACCGGTGTGAGCGGCTTGGGGTGTCGAGCGGTGCGGCGCCGGTTTCAATTCCGCCGGGCTTCCGAATTAGTTATGCCCTTGAAAATGACACTTTCACCCCCGAGTATATAACTCTGGCTCCCTCCCTCTGACCGGCCAATTAAGGCAAGCCAGAGTTGAGATTTGCTCCACTCCCGGGAGTAGCACTCTCACTGCTCTCCCGTTAGGCCATTAAATCCTAACCGGTGCAGAAGGGCAACAAAACCCTGAAGAATCGGGACCGATGTGTAGCCACGCACATTCAGCTCGCCACAAGCTACCCTATATTTTTATTATTCTTTTTATAAATTTTCTCGCTAGAACCGTCAGCTTATCTTGAAACTTGAATTTTCTTCTTCAGAATCAGCAGCAGTCTTCTTCAGCAGTGTCCCACGTAACAAGTGGTGAGCCCATTGCCGTGTTGAAATGGACGAGCGCAGGCTGTGGTGACCTGCAGTTGAAATTTTTTAAGCCGCCCATAAGGCCTTTAACTTGGCTTAACGACTGCCATTTTATTGGCAACCGGGACCAAAGGTTAACGTGCCTTCCGAAGCACGGAACTGGTGTGGGTCTAAAGCGCTGAATAAATTTAATAAAATAAAATAAAATGTGTCTATTTTAGATGTTAATTTTGGAAGAAATTTTGAAAATGTTAACAAATCGAGCAAAATTTTCATACATAATTGTAAAATGTATAAATGACGGGATTTATTGGTGCGACGGGGGTTCAAAGTAAGTCACGAGCGAAACTGGGGGGTCAGCTAGTTTCTATATAAATATTTAAGCCCTAAATAATTTTCATGTGGCAACAGCCCGCTTGTTCAGTGGTCTGTTAAGGGCCGGTAGGCCAAGTCGTGTAGGCACCACAACGCTTCCTCAGCCCCCGTCAAGATTGATCGACGATGTATTTTCTGCTGGCACGCCACAGTAAAAAATGATTGGCAGTAGCAATCGAAATGGAACATCTCTGTTATTGTATTGGATTTTATTTTAGGTTTATGATATACTACTTGACGCCCGCGGCTCCGCCCGCGTGATGAAGTTTTCCCGTTCCCGTTTTCTAAAGGAACTTGTTCCCGGGATGAAAAGTAGTCTTATGTCAAAAGTAGTCAGAATAACTGATAAATAAGCTATTGTATATAATATATAGTTATGGTAAAGTTAATTTACATTCCATTCAGTAGTTTTACGTGCAAGTAACAAACATCCATACTTACAAACTTTCGCGTTTTTAATATTAGTAGGATTTAATGATGATATATAATATAATAACAAATTTAGGCTTTATGTACAAGTACCAAATAAAATGTCCCGTACTCATAATACTAATTTTTTTTAAATAATAATGAAAATCAAAAAATCATAATGTTATGTTCCTGTCTTCGGCAGCTTGTCACCGTTGTACTTTAGAAAATATCTTCCGTCCGCGCTAAACATTCTCCCGAAGTACACAATTTCATTAAATTGCTCTAAACGTTGCCGGTTTACCCAAATCTTGCCTTTAGTTCTTACTTTTTCTTTTTCAAATACCCGTTTCTTAGTTTAACATGCAGCGAAGACCTTTACTTTTATATTAGTGACTAATGTAAAAGGCAAAGAAGGTCGGCTTCTGATGAGACCATCACTCCCGCAACATCAGCGTACAACAGACAATGTACTGTAAAATTTCCAATTTTACGACACATCATAATCTTTTAACTTTTGTAGCCACACTTTTGCACAACTATCCAGATGTACTATGAAAAGCCAGGCGGACATAACACAACCCCGTTTGACGCCCGAACAGAAGTCATAAAGAGGCGCCAGGTGAATCCCCCTTGGTCGCACGCAAGCTTTACAGTCCGTTTAAAGAGACTGTATCGCCCGCAGCAGCTGCAGCCAGGTCACACGGACGAGTACCACAGAGTTTCTCTCACAATGTTATTAAATGCTTTCTCCAGATCCACTAAAGCGCAAAAAAACTTCGCGTAAAAATGTTGGGATTATTAATTATTAGTTACATGAAATGTTATACATTGTTTAAGGCTACTAACATAAAGTAAAAACATAAATAAAAAGCGCTCGTAGCCCTACTAACCTCGTTTCTGTAAAAGATCACTGATTTAAGAAACTCTCTCGGATTTTGGATGAATGACCGCTTTGTAGCATTTTCATTTACCAGCGTTTTCGTGCTTCGAAGGACACATTAAGCTGTTTATCCCGGTTGATAGTAACGTTGCAATCGACACTCGTTAAGTCAAGTGAATACCCTTGGAGCGACTTAAAAATTACAACAGCGAGTCGCTACAATCTGAGCCTGTCCATTTGAACTCAGGCATTGGGCTCACCACAGTATGCCTCTGCCACACCTTCAGGGATAAAGTCGTGGCTAATAAATTTATAAATATACTTAAATAATTAATACTGAAAGCATAAAACAAAGGTCTTGAATACAATTTTAATAATTTATGCGAAGCAAAGCGAAGCTTCAAAATGACAACTGCACTGATTACTTCAGCCAGTGGCAGTCGGTATGTTTAAGCTTTAGAATCTATTGATCAAATTTGTTTAGAACCTAATTGAAAGTATACGCAACAAAATATTTTTTTTTAATTCGTCAGCATTTAGTGGAACAATATGTAAACATACATTGAACGGCCCACTGGCTCAGTTGGTTATATAACTGCCTTCTAATCTGTGGGTACCGGGTTCGGTTTTATACTACTTACAGGGATAATTCTAACGCTTCTGTGAAGTGTAGGTACTTTATTTTATATTAAGACTCTCATATATTTTTTTTATCTATCGCGCCTTATCCCCGAATGGGTGGCAGAGGCATATTAGTATATGCCCACTTTTCACCATGTGTATTCATGTCCCACGTAATGGGTGGTGACTCCATTGCCGTATATAACTCCCGTATATATATACACTATATAAAGCTAACTCCGGGCGTCGCTGTCGGATGATGATAGAATGCTCTCATAAATATACTGTGCCATTGCGAAAAAATAGCAAGGGGAGCGCAACGAAAAAACCTAACACAGGTCCTACCTCAGTAAGCGCCAGCCCGCGACTGATCAGGCCTCAGAGTCGCGAATCTGATATTATTTAAACATTTGTAATATACAAATCACTGTATATAGTCAAAGTCAGCGATTATGTCTATAAATATATAGTAGCTATAGTTGTGTATAAAAATTTCATGAAAATTATCTGTAGTTTAGATTTGGCATTGTAAAAACATTTCGAAAGGGGGCCTCTTTGGGATGTTTTTCTATCAAGTGAAGTTTATTGGATTTTGTAACAGAAAGCCATTTTGACTAGCTTAAATCCTTAACTATCATTTATCTCTTTTTCAGAATCAAAAACGCTTTCTTCTACGATTCGCATTGTTTTAAAAATCTCAAAAGCGTGGCCTCGGCAGGAATACCAATTCATAACAATCACTACGTAACGTAACTTACGGTGGTAAGTCCTGAGATGGGTTTTCGGCACGTTAAGCCGTCCAACCGACGGCGGCATAATCGTTAAGTCACGTTATTCGTTTAAAAATATTTAATGCACTGCTAACCGCTAAAATGGATATCAAATAAAAAGCTTGATGAGAATTACTCGAAAAACAAAGTGACACCACTATAAATCTAATAAGGCGGACTACTAAGGACAGCCATTGAAGTTAAAATATTAGAATTATTCTTTTTTAGCACATTTAAAAATATTGTTTTTAAAATAAGTGTTTTAATTTAAGTATTTTTGTAAGTGAAAAGTGGGCATATAATATGCCTCTGCCACCCCTTCCGGGATAAGGCGTGATGGATAAATAAAATAATAATAATAATTTTTGTAAGTTTTCTGTTTGTTTTTCTCTCAAGTTTCATTATTCACGACATAAAACCACTGATACAAGAATGGCAAAGATACAGTTCTCACTGGTATGGGGATCCCCTAGGTGAGGCCGCATGAGGACATCTTTCCGAGGAGTTAACCAGGGCGACCGGCAATAGACAGGCAGGGACCGTGTGGTTTTAGCCGGTTCGAGTCCGGCAAGACAAGGTTTTCCACACGTTAAAAAATGGGGACTCAAATTGTAACTATTTATGTCATTATAAAATTCTACACTATGTTTTTATTTTTTCCATTCCATTTTTGTGGTTTGGAAGTCTACAAAGTGACAATACTTTACTCTAGCTTTATATATTGACCTAATTTTACACAGGAGTAAGCGAGTAGATTATGAAATGTCACTCATCACACCCGTTCAAGGTGTGATAAATTATGATGTATTCACTGAATGAACACCGGAGCCTATTTTAGTACTTTCATCAGTCTTTTGTGAATATGGTCATTGTGAAATCTCATATCTCTTATTTGAAATGGATATTTTTGTGTTTTGGAAGTCTACAAAGTGACAATACTTTACTCTAGCTTTATAGATTGACCTAATTTTACAAAGGAGTAAGCGAGTAGATTATGAAATGCCACTCAACACACCCGTTCAAGGTGTGATAAATTATGATGTATTCACTAAATGAACACCGGAGCTTATTTTAGTACTTTCATCAGTCTTTTGTGAATATGGTCATTGTGAAATCTGATATCTCTTATTTATCACTTTGTCGTGCCCTCGAGAATCTCAGCCAAAAATAATGACGAGGTAAATTATAAACTCGCTTGAAAATAATGTGAAATATTTGTAAATTTAGTGTGGTAGAAATTACTCGTATTAGGGAACGCGCAGGTGTTTGCCTCGTTGTTCTAATATTTTATTTTCCTTTTGTAAGGTTTATTTATGTTAAATGTTTGTATATTACAAGCTTTTTAGTAACTAGAAATGTTTATATCCCAAAAATTTACAAATTTTATTTCAGCTTTCGACAACTTGTGAGTCGATTAAGCTGAAATTTTGCCAGAATTAATCAACAGTTCGGTTTTTACCAACAGATTTTTAAGTAGGTACACGCACATTATCTACTTTATTGCCCTGTTCATGAATGGCTATGTAAAAGTAAAGGAAAAAATATAGTAGGTATTCAATGTTGCAAACGCACAAAGTGGGATTGATCCCACTTTTTTAACGTGAATAAATCCCCTCGGATATCATGCCGGACTCGAACCAGCTAAAACCACACGGTCCCTCCCTAACTGTCTATTGCCGGACGCCCCGGGTAACTCCTTGGAAAGATATCCCAGTGCACCCGGCAGTGTGTCAATCCCACTAAACTAAAAACTTCAATCAACCATTTAACCTTAGGGGTGAAATTTGAAAAAGGAATGCTTTTTAAATGGTAGCACACAACGCTAATACCGCGTTTTATGACCGTAGCCCAGGCCATTTCTGAAATCACTACAATATTTAACCCTATTCTACCTCCTTAGGGTTGGGATTTTGAAAAACCCTTTCTGAATGGGTACTAACATTGAAAGAGTAACTTACCCTAATGTTTTTATGGTTATAGGGCAAAAAGGTTATGGGCGTTGATAAGTGAGAGAAAATCTATAATTTTATTAGTAAAAATGTCCAACGCTTTTGAATGGGTGTTGATTGTTGATAGGTGAGCAAGTTACTTATACTCTGATTTTTTCCTTTATATACTAGAATGACATTTGGAATGTTGCCGCTTTAGCGCAATAAAAGATAGTGACGTGACCAAAAGTAATAGGTGGTATATTAATTAGTTTGAAATTGTGTCTATGCAAATTCAAGGAGTATTGAATTTAATTAATTTAAGTCATGCAGTTTTATTCGGATATTGCGTATATATGTGTACAGTGGAAACACCAATCCCTAAAATTTTTTGAGCACAATGGCGCTTGTTTGCTTTGTCACCTAATAACATATCGAATTAGCTTTCCTCCTCAATGGAAACGTATTTAAATAAGTTTTGTAACACTGTCTTCTCTGACGCTCAAAGCACCCTAAGGACAGAACCCTGGTGTACCCCGATGGTGATGGGGAAGGATTTCGTGTCGCCAAGTCGCCGTCGTGTGTCCAAGAACAAAAATAATACTTCATAAATGTTTATAACATTATTTGTATTATCAGTATGCATTGTGGGTAAGGTCTACTTTAAGTGACCACTTTAAGAGAAATTAAAACAAATTTCAATAGACATTTTCCTTTGGTCACGCACAAGTTTCTGTTATTAAAGAGTAAAAGAACAGTGACGTAAAGTAATCTGAGCACGGTCAACTTTTGAAAGGTTTCATATCTAAATTTCAGTTTCTAACAACGGCTTCTGTGGTATTTTTGCACATAAGGGACATTCCCATGGCTCAACCCGGCTTCATCAGCACCTGCAAACTGGTTAAGGTGCCCAGGAAAGCTAATGAGGTCGGTAGGCTAGAGGCAAATGTTACCATAATATACAATCCTACTAATATTATAAAGGCGAAAGTTTGTATGGATGTTTGTAACTCTTTCACGTAAAAACTACTGAATGGATGATAATGAAACTTTACAATAATATAGCTTATAACATCAGAATTTCACATAGGCTTCTTTTTATCCAGGGAACAAGTTCCTGTGGTAAACGTGAACGGGAAAACGTCTGTACGCGGGCGAAGCCGCGGGCGTCAACTAGTATTCTATAAACCAAAATGAATAAGGTATAACTAGCAAATAAATGCCCTTTAAAATTATATAAACAAATTTTCGACCTACTGATGTGGCAAATAAGCAGACGGCTCTACCTGAACAGCAGATTTAAAATTATAGTTATCTGTCTAATGATTTATACCCTGTCTACACCTTGAATAAACAGTAGTAATTGTGTGTATTATAAGTGCGTATCTATAGATTGCAGAGAAAAGCAAATGTTTCAAATTCATTTTGGTGATTGGTATAAATATCGTAACGATCATTGCGTTAAGCAAATTTTGCTATGAATGGTTACGGATGGATAACTACTTTGTGGTATTTCGATTTACAAGCGTTACCGTGCTTCAAAAGGCATTTTAAGCTGTTAGCCCGGTTGCAAGTAACATATTATAGTCGTGGTTAAGTCAAGTTGAAGATTTTGAAAAATTGCTACAGCAGGTAGCCACAACCTGCGTCTGTTTATTTCAAAAATAATATGCCTCTATCACCCCTTCGGGATAAACGCATAATTGTTAAGCTTACTCGTATAAATATTATTTCGTTGTCATTGATTTATCTTGTGATACTTAAATATCCATCACGCCTAATCCCCGAAGGGGTGGCAGAGGCATATTATATGCCCACTTTTCACCGTGTGGATTTCTGTCCCACGTAATAGGTGGTGAGCCCATTGCCGTGTTTAAATAGACAGACGCAGGTTGTGGCTACCTGCTGTTGAAATTTATTAAGCCGCCTATAAGGCCTTCAACCAGGCTTAACGACTGGCATTTTACTGGCAACCGGGACCAACGGCTTAACGTGCCTTCCGAAGCACGGAAACGCTCGCAAATGTAAATGCCACAAAGTGGTCACCCATCCGACGACCAGCCATAGTGGAAGTTGCGTACCTCAGTGATCGTTTACCGAACACTGAGACCGCGGGGCCACGAGCGCTTCCGATACTTAAATCAGAATTAAAACAAATAGCTTTTTGTTCAAGTTTCATTTTCGATTAAAGTCATAAACGAACGAACGAACGAGGGCAATCCGACCAAACTCGCCGTTTGCGATATATTCATATATAGGTAGAAGTTAGGATTTTAGAAGTTTTATTTTTGTAGGTGATGGAATGCATTTGGGCACTTCACTAACCTGCTGCCGGGAGCAGCAGAGCGGCTTTGTGGGGAACTCCCAGTCCTGGAGAGAAGACTAACCACCGTAGTACCGCCTCGCCACTATCGAGACGTGTTACTACGTTCCAAGGAAATGGAAAGTAGTAACACGAGGCTTTATATGACTATGGTGAACGAGGTACTATCGACCACTCGTGGCCACATATGACTGCCGCAAGGCGGCGCCCTCAAACCAGACGGCGTTATCATTTTCTCGTCGCTGTCGCCTCGCCGGTGAACGAGGGCAATGCTACCAAACTCGCCGTATGCGATATATTCAAACCAACGATGCTGCAAACACACTTTTGGTATTTCGCTTCTACCATTCATTCAGGGAGCGCCGCACTGCCTCAAGCTTTGCCGGCCCGCCGAAACACAATGCTCTTATGCAATGGGGTCAGCTGCCGGGAATTCATACGATAACTTATAGGGGCAACGTTAAGCTATTCACCTGTTAGCCATAGCTCCAGGGTGCATCAGCACTCCTGCTTCCAGTGACCCCGAGCAAGCCCGTAAGGGGTAAGAGACGTGGAGGTTTTCCGATTTGTATCTCATATTGTAGAAGTTGACTTGGCTTAAATTTACAACGTTTAGAGCTTTGCATCCCCTTAATTGATTTTAATGATTTCATTTTTTTTGTGTTTTCTGTTTTTTCTTATACTTATTATAATATTCGGGGTAGAAACTATTACTTATTATTAACTAGATGACCCACCCGGCTTCGCCCGTGACATACTTCGAACCCCGTGGCACCCATTTAATCCCGTCGTTTATTAATTTCACAATAATGTATGAACATTTTCCAAATTATTTGATTACTTCTCCGCTCTCAAGTACCTACGCCCGCACGGCCCGGTAGATTTTTTTTTATTTTACCATATCTCCAAAGATATTCATTTAGTTTCAAAGGTGCAAATGGGCCAAAATAATCTTCATAAAATGCTAATGCCAAATAACATATTAAAAATGATAAGGATTATTAATGTATTTGTGTAAATAGCCTTCAAATTACCACTTTATAATTACTGTTTTTCTTTTTGAGTATTATAATGGATATAGTATGTTATCCTTAAGAGATAGACATATACCGTCGCGGACTTTTTTGTAGACCTATATAAGATATACAATTCCACAATATGTGATTTTGTTATATCTCAAAGGGTTTAGGCAGCGTTTTCGTTAAAAGCTCCCAGACGGCTAAATTTTTCCGCCGCCCCCAACAGATACGTTGTATACATTAACTTGTATACAAGAACTTAACAAATTATACATAAAATTCTTGCCTATGAATCATTCTAACTATTAAAAAAAGTGCATCTAAATTCGTGGCGTAGTTTTAAAGATCTAAGCATACATAGGGACAGACAGGGAAAAACGGTATTATTTTATAATATGTAGTAATGATGATAAAAATGTTAATAAACAGTAGAAGTGAAAGCCTTTCACAACGAGAATGGTCTAAAGGTCAGAGCGCAGAAACATTGAATTCTCAAAGACATCATCAATCCTTTTTTCAAAGACGTCTTGATCAGTGGTCAACGAGCACCTACCTGGAAATGTACATTATTCATCTTTGAGAAGAGCTGAGACCAGTCAGCGAGCAACGAACCTCTACTTTTAAAACTATTCAAAACCCCTCTAAAGAAAACGGGTGAAATCAACGGAGTGATGTAGAGACTAGGCGAATGATCAGAAATGCATAACTTGGACCAGAGAGCAATAGGATTTTTGTTATGTGATGATCTCGATTCGGGTTAGATCCGCTACAAGAAAATTAACAATGGGTTGCATAGGAGTCCTATCAGCAAGTAGTGTAATGACTAAAACAAGGTAACCTCTATACAAAACCCTGTACGTCTGATCCGCGCGCGAGGCGTGGAACTGTATCTTTAAACATTCTCCATATTGCCACAGGAAATATTTATAAATGTACCTTTTTTTTGACAAGTTTTAAACTTTATGTTAGTCACATTCAAATAACCATGAAAAACGTAGCCGCGAGCAAAAGCTCGTTTTATTAATATAGATAGGTAACATTAAGGTTATAATGTCTCAAGACGGAGTCTCGAGATGTATAACTTTATTTAAGGTACACGTACGATAATCCCAAGGCGTCCTTACAAAATGAAACAGTGAGGATTATGAGGGTACTTAATCCTTATTGTATTAAAAGACGGTCCTACCCAGGGCTAACACTGAGTAGGTACTTACAGGTATTTTAGCCATTATTATTTAAACCAACATACTAAAATTAATTACAGATGTTATTATAGTATAGATACGTTGGACAGCCTCGGTGTCGCAGTGGTAGTGTATGCGACTGTCCTCGGTTGTCCGACGGTCCCGGGTTCGTTTGTTGTTTCGAAATTTGGATGTTTCACAAGTATAATATGTATGTTTTAAAAATATACAAGTTCTTTTTTGGTTTCGCGGGAAATGCATTTACGCACCGTCATCCCTGCTGCGGTGTGTAGGGCTCCCAGCCCATGAGAGAGGGGCCGTCCTACCCACCAAACCACCGCGGTGTTTCGCCTTACCTTATACCGGGTCGCAGGATAGGCCAAAGGTTTTCTCTGCGAGCCGGCAAGGGCCACCCCAGGGTGTGGGGTTCGTCTCGGGGGGACCGAAAGTGCAACTCCCCCAGAGCTCCTAAAGGATCTGAAGAAACTAGCCCGCACCACCACCTCTCTGGACCACCCCTCTGTAAGCTAGGAGGTAGAGATCGGCCGTAGGCCGTAGAGTTGCGCTAAGTGGTCACCCCCCTGGAATAAAGCTAGGGTGCCCTTCGCCATGTGACCAGTTGGGTAGGGTCCCCCGACCTTCCAACCACGGTCAGAGATGCGGATGAATTCCTCACGACGTCACCCCCGACCACGGCGGCGGGGCGGAAGCGCCTGTCCAATACGCTTCCGCAGCCGCAAAGCCTCGCGTTTTGCCGCCATCACCTGGCTATCAAACGAGGCGACGGTGGCCCAACACTGTTGGCTGCCGAGCATGGCTCACGGCCGGCAGTGACAAATCAATACCAACGATGCCCGTGAGGGCGATACGCGGCCCGTCCCACGCAGGGCACACGGCGAGTGTGTGCTTCGCCGTGTCCACGACGCCACTTAGGCAGTGACGACACACGGGTTCAGGCTCCACCCCTGCCACCTCCCACAGGTACTTGGCAAATCTGAGACCTTCCCGTGTGTTGGTAATACTGTTGCCTTTGAAACATCGTAGAGCGAGCGCCATCTTGTTTTTGGGAGAGTTCCAGCGACTCACACTTGGCTGATAACCGTAGAACGGATAAGTTGTTGATAGGCTCTTTTCCTTTACAAGGCTAATGTCAATGTAATATATTATATAAGAGATTAAATTGTTATTAGTGCTGTAGTAGTAGTGTTGTTTTATTGCTACCATGTGGCAGTATACACTATCACTTAGGCCACTGAGGCAGTCCGTGGTTGCACATATATCTATGCATTTCTTATATGCATAATTTATGTAAATGATCTTCCAGAACATATAAAGTATCCTTGTAGCTTGTTTGCTGATGATATTGCTGTAGTTGTATCCAAAGATGATGTGTTAAATTTCAATATGGAAATAAACCTTACCTTAGCGAAAGTAATTGATTGGATGCATAGTAATGGATTAAAAGTAAATATTCAAAAAACAAAATATGTACAATTTTATAATCGTTATAAATTAACTAATGATTTGGATATAACATATAATAGTCACGCTTTGTGCGAAGCAGATAATATTGTTTTTCTTGGAATTCACGTTGTTAATCAATGCAAATGGAATCTGCATATTCAAAAAGATTGTACAAAGATTGATAGATTTGTATATGCACTCTGGAGATATACAAAAGTATGTAACGTAAACGCTGCCTTACAGGCGTACCATGGATATGTCGCTTCCAACATAAGGTATTGTTTGCCTCTTTGGGGGAACTCCATTGATATAAACAGAGTATTTGTGGCCCAAAAGCAATGTATACGTGCGATATGCAATGCAAAGCCTTTAACTTCATGTAGACCTCTATTTCGAAATTTGAATATATTAACTGTACCTTCAATGTACATATTTGAATGTGCCATATTTGTAAAGAAGAATCATTGTTTATATAAAACTTTTAAAGAACATTATAATTTCAATACTAGATATCCAGACAGACTAGTGCTACCAAAAATAAAAACCACACACTACAGGGAAAATTGTTACCCTATGACAATTAATATATATATAATAAGATACCTAATAATTTTAAAGATTTGACATTGGAAAGATTTAAAAAATAATTTTATCAGTGGTTAGTGGACAAATGTTTTTATACGATAGAGGAGTTCTTAACTGTAAGTGGGCAATGTTTTAGATGATATTTGTTATTTTGTTTTTTTTTTTGTTGTAATTGATTTAATTTTTGTTGGAATACATATAATTAATTTAATTTTATTGAATTGTATAATTGAAATCGAATTTATAATAATTGAGATTGATTTTCTATCAAATTCATCATCATCATCCGAGCGTCTGTCCCAGTTGCGTCTCGCGACGCCCGGGGTCCGCTTTCCTACATTTTCTCCTCCACTTCGCACGGTCGTCGGCATCCCCTGTGGTGAGACCATTGGCACGCATGTCATCCCTTACGACGTCAAGCCAGCACTTCTTGGGTCTTCCCCTCTTACCGGGACCCGGCGGGGCTGACATGGCCAGACATTTGTTACCTACGTAGCCCGGCGGTTGCCGCAAGACGTGACCATACCAACGAAGGCGACACTCTTGCAACTTGTCTGCAATGTCACGGACGTGAAGGCTGCCGCGGATGCGAGAGTTCCTCACGCGGTCCATCCGCGTGACTCCACACATCCACCGCAGCATCTTCATTTCCGTGACACGCAGCTCCTGCTTGTGTCGCTCCAATATCGGCCACGTCTCACTGCCATGTAAAAGGACAGGTCTAATAATGGTTTTGTAGACCTGTCCCTTCAACCGGATCGGCATTTTAGGGTCACAAATGACACCGGTCATCTCCCGCCATTTGGCCCACGCGGCAGCAATGCGTGACTTGACATCGCAATCGATGTCACTGGACGTGTGAAAAACAGATCCCAAGTATTTAACCTGGTCCGTGCGCTCGACCAAATCACCGCCTATGCGGACGGATGTGGGATCTGTCGAGTTTAGTGCCAAGTACTCGGTCTTCGCCACATTTAGTTTCAGACCGCCGTTCTCAAGCGTCTCCTTCCACGCCTTTACACGTCGCACCAATCTGCCCCTGTCCGCGTCTGCCAGCGCAATATCGTCAGCATACATGAGCAACCATGGAGGCTGCTCATGCGGGTTTCTGATGCTGTCCGACAATTCGTCTAATATTACACTGAACAGAAGCGGACTAAGGACAGAACCCTGGTGTACCCCGACGGTGATGGGGATGGGTTTCGTGTCGCCAACAGCAGTCCGAACCATTGAGTCGGAGTCACAGTACATGTCCCGGATAGTGTCAATATAGACCTCTGGAACCCCTTTGGACCGCAGTGCCCACCAGATCATCGCACGAGGAACACAGTCGAAGGCCTTCTGCATATCTAGAAACAAACAGTGCAGAGGCGTGTTCTTCGACCTGTATTTCTCTGCGACAACCCTCAGGGCAAAAACAGGGTCCGTGGTCCCATGACCAGGGCGAAACCCATATTGACACTCCGAGAGAGTACACTCCTGCCGGATCCGAGAGTCTATAATCCTCTCGAAGATCTTCATGGTGTGGGACATCACCTTAATACCGCGGTAGCTCCCGCACTCCTGCACTGACCCCTTACCTTTGAAGACTGGAGTAATAATACTTAGTCTCCATTGGTTTGGGATCTGCCCGCTGAGGAGTATGCGGTTAAAAAGGTTTACTAAGATGCCCACACCGCGAGGACCCATCGCCTTCCAGGCTTCGATGGGGACTCCATCGGGTCCGACAGCTTTCCGATTCTTCATGCGGCGAAGCGCAGTCAGGACTTCTCCAGGCGTTACCGGTGGCACTAGTCCTTGATTCGGAGGGAGGTCCGGAGGCTGCACCTCTTTATGCTGCTTATTAAGCAGCTCGTGGAAGTACGAGCGCCATCTCTCCTTTACCGCGAGGTCTTCGCTTAACAGGTTGCCCTCAGGGTCTTTTATACAGCGACACTTGGATATATCCTGTGCCGCTTTGACCCTGGAGCGCGCCAGCTTATAGATGAGCTTCTGCCCCTCAGACGATTCCAGCTTATCATACAAAGGTTGTAAGTGGTCTCGTCTGGCTCTGGCTACAGCTCTCTTTGTGGCGCGCTTGGCAGCCCTGTACGCGTCGCGGTCTTCGGAAGATCCGGTCGCTTGCCACTTTTTAAAGAGGGCTTTCTTCTCCCTGGTCTCCCTCAGGACTGCGTCGTTCCACCACCAAGTTTCCTTGTCACATTTGCGTCCACCCTTAGACTCACCGAGCACCACCTTCGCCGCTCCAAGGATGGCCGCCTGAACTTTGTCCCAGTAATCTTGAACTGGTTCGCCTTCAGTGTCGGTGCACTTGTCACCGACAGCTGAGACGAACTCCTGGGACCTAGTTTCATCAAGCAGCCACCATCTGATGCGGCGCTGGCACCGCTCGATGCGTTTGCCTTTAGGCTTCACGCAGAGGTCCATGACAAGGAGACGGTGTTGTGCAGTAAGACTCTCACCGGGTATGACCTTGCAGTTGGCCACCTTGCCGATGCTGTGTCGCCTAGTGAGTAGGAAATCGATCTGAGTTGTACGCCTCCCGCTCTTGTAGGTGATGAGATGTTCGGATTTCTTTTTGAAATACGTGTTCACAATGGCCAGATCGGCAGCCGCACACGTTCTGAGGATAGTTTCTCCTTCAGTGTTGCGGGTGCCGTATCCAAAACCACCATGAACACGTTCAAACTCCTCACACCTCTCACCCACATGACCGTTTAGGTCGCCGCCCAAAACGATTCCCTGTGACAACGGAATGCTCCGAAGCACTCCCTCGAGTTGGCCCCAAAACGACATCTTATCGGCGTCGCTACAACCGGCCTGTGGCGCGTAGGCACTTATCAGGTGGGTAATAATCCCATCGATAAGCACCCTCACGATCATAAGCCGGTCGCTACAGCGTTTCACCTCCAAGATGCCGCTCTGCAGCCCTTCGGAGAGCACCACGGCCACCCCGTTCTCCCCACCAGACGCACCCGTGTAGTACAGCTTGTAGCCTTTCTGCAAAGGCCGGGCTCTGTTGCCCTTCCACCGAGTCTCCTGCAGGAACGCCACGTCCACCCTCCGCCTGGAGAGTACTTCGGCCAACTCTACCGCACGCCCAGTCAGCGTGCCAATGTTCCAAAATGCGAAGCGGATTCGGGTTGGGGCTAACTTCTTTAGCCGTGCTGGCCCGACACACGGCAGCCCTAGCCCACTTGCCACAGGAGTCGGGCGGGGCTCCTGCGCGCCGTTTTGCGGCGGCGCCCTATCCCTAGCAGCATTCCTTTTACTTCTTTTCATTATTTGTTTCGGCGGGTGGCTTTTATGGGAGCGACGCCCTCAGACCTCCCAACCCCAGAGGGGAAAGCCAGCGCCAGAGCCTCGTCCGTTAATCAGCAGGTGCACGCACTGGCATGGGAGGTTGACTTGGGCCCCGAAGATCTTGGTGGGGCCCCTTACACCCTATCAAATTATAAATGGAAAATTGGCATTTGCATGTCTAAATTAGACGAAATGTGCTGTGGATAAATATGTACCTATTTAAGATCAATGTATAACCATATTTCACGCAAATAAATAATTATCTTATCTTATCATTTATTCATTTTTAAGAACTAATTTAGTGTGTTTTTTTATCTAGTAGGTACCTCTCTACCTATGTCGGGGTCGGAGTAAATGCTTAGTGGTATTTGATCAATAAGTTGAAAGAGTGTACATGACATGATGACTAAAAGTTACAATCAAAAAAATTTATAATTAATGTTATCAGAATCTGTCAATCAAAATGAACTTTGGACTCTGAAGGACGCAGTCTGGTCTTGTAATGTATACAAGTTATAAAAAAAGGTACAGAAGTTACGATGAAAACCTGAGCGACGATAGCGACTTTCAAAAGCAGCCTTCACTTAAAGAGATGCTAATAAGATAAAGAGTTCAAAGAATGTTTTAAAAAAGCACGTTTCAAGATTATTATTTTTATAAATGGTAAATGAGTCCATTTTTTACACACTTTTATGAAAAAATATATCTTGCAAAGATAGAGAGATAGGTATGTTTTGTACATTTTGAATTAAGAGTTGACCATTATTAGAAAACCTAGACTAGTTAATCTAAATTGGCTAACTTTAGCAGTGCCAATTAAGGAGGGCCTTTATCTTATCTGCACTTGATTTTCTTTTCATTATCTGTATTTATCTATCAATCTATCTATCATCACCCTTACGGGTTAGTCAGAGAGGACAGATCGCAAGGCTTCACGATGCACCATGCATACTTCTTTCACTTCCTGCAGATTCATTTATCGTTTCATTCATACACGTCTTACCTAGACGTGTATTTATGTTTGTTCCCAGTATTTTTGACCTTACCGTTTTGAGCAATCCGCTCAAGAGAGCAGGAGGTTATCGTTTGTAAGTCTCGGTTTAGCCAGACTTCTTATACCCTTTTCCTTACGCACAAAAAATATTTATCGTCAATAGTTTTTCACTCATTCGTTGAACGTGAGCGAACCAATGAAACGCTCTTTACTTCTCTTAGCTTTTATGACCGAAAATATGTGTACTTATAAAGTACCTAAATTGTGACACTTCTAGACTACATTTTATTGAAACAGAACTAATAATTATTAACAAATCTGTAGGATAATTAAAATAATCATCTTCTTGTATTGTTACATACAAACATACAGACATATTGTCACACCTTTATCCCCGAAGCATTAAAATATGGTGGAGAATTTCCTGAGGCTTTCCCCTCTGGGGTTGGGAGGTCTGAGGGCGTCGCTCCCATAAAAGCCACCCGCCAAAACAACTTATGGATAAGAATAAAAGGAAAGCAGCTAGGGATAGGGCGCCGCCGCAAAACGGCGCGCAGGAGCCCCGCCCGACTCCTGTGGCAAGTGGGCTAGGGCTGCCGTGTGTCGGGCCAGCACGGCTAAAGAAGTTAGCCCCAACCCGAATCCGCTTCGCATCATGGAACATTGGCACGCTGACTGGGCGTGCGGTAGAGTTGGCCGAAGTACTCTCCAGGCGGAGGGTGGACGTGGCGTTCCTGCAGGAGACTCGGTGGAAGGGCAACAGAGCCCGGCCCTTGCAGAACGGCTACAAGCTGTATTACACGGGTGCGCCTGGTGGGGAGAACGGGGTGGCCGTTGTGCTCTCCGAGGGGCTGCAGAGTGGCATCTTGGAGGTGAAACGCTGTAGCGACCGGCTTATGATCGTGAGGGTGCTTATCGATGGGATTATTACCCACCTGATAAGTGCCTACGCGCCACAGGCCGGTTGTAGCGACGCCGATAAGATGTCGTTTTGGGGTCAACTCGAGGGAGTGCTTCGGAGCATTCCGTTGTCACAGGGAATCGTTTTGGGCGGCGACCTAAACGGTCATGTGGGTGAGAGGTGTGGGGAGTTTGAGCGTGTTCATGGTGGTTTTGGATACGGCACCCGCAACGCTGAAGGAGAAACTATCCTTAGAACGTGTGCGGCTGCCGATCTGGCCATTGTGAACACGTATTTCAAAAAGAAATCCGAACATCTCATCACCTACAAGAGCGGGAGGCGTACAACTCAGATCGATTTCCTACTCACTAGGCGACACAGCATCGGCAAGGTGGCCAACTGCAAGGTCATACCCGGTGAGAGTCTTACTGCACAACACCGTCTCCTTGTCATGGACCTCTGCGTGAAGCCCAAAGGCAAACGCATCGAGCGGTGCCAGCGCCGCATCAGATGGTGGCTGCTTGATGAAACTAGGTCCCAGGAGTTCGTCTCAGCTGTCGGTGACAAGTGCACCGACACTGATGGCGAACCAGTTCAAGATTACTGGGACAAAGTTCAGGCGGCCATCCTTGGAGCGGCGAAGGTGGTGCTCGGTGTGTCTAAGGGTGGAAGCAAATTTGACAAGGAAACTTGGTGGTGGAACGACGCAGTCCAGAGGGAGACTAGGGAGAAGAAAGCCCTCTTTAAAAAGTGGCAAGCGACCGGATCTCCTGAAGACCGCGAAGCGTACAGGGCTGCCAAGCGCGCCACAAAGAGAGCTGTAGCCAGAGCCAGACGTGACCACTTACAACCTCTGTATGATAAGCTGGAATCGTCTGAGGGGCAGAAGCTCATCTATAAGCTGGCGCGCTCCAGGGTCAATGCGGCACAGGATATATTCAAGTGTCGCTGTGTAAAAGACCCTGAGGGCAACCTGTTAAGCGAAGATCTCGCGGTAAAGGAGAGATGGCGCTCGTACTTCCACGAGCTGCTTAATAAACAGCACAAAGAGGTGCAGCCTCCGGACCTCCCTCCGAATCAGGGACTAGTGCCACCGGTAACGCCTGGAGAAGTCCTGACTGCGCTTCGCCGCATGATGAATCGGAAAGCTGTCGGACCCGATAGAGTCCCCATCGAAGCCTGGAAGGCGATGGGTCCTCGCGGTGTGGGCATCTTAGTAAACCTTTTTAACCGCATACTCCTCAGCGGGCAGATCCCAAACCAATGGAGACTGAGTATAATTACTCCAGTCTTCAAAGGTAAGGGGTCAGTGCAGGAGTGCGGGAGCTACCGCGGTATTAAGGTGATGTCCCACACCATGAAGATCTTCGAGAGGATTATAGACTCTCGGATCCGGCAGGAGTGTACTCTCTCGGAGTGTCAATATGGGTTTCGCCCTGGTCATGGGACCACGGACCCTGTTTTTGCCCTGAGGGTTGTCGCAGAGAAATACAGGTCGAAGAACACGCCTCTGCACTGTTTGTTTCTAGACATGCAGAAGGCCTTCGACTGTGTTCCTCGTGCGATGATCTGGTGGGCACTGCGGTCCAAAGGGGTTCCAGAGGTCTATATTGACACTATCCGGGACATGTACTGTGACTCCGATTCAATGGTTCGGACTGCTGTTGGCGACACGAAACCCTTCCCCATCACCGTCGGGGTACACCAGGGTTCGGTCCTTAGTCCGCTACTGTTCAGTGTAATATTAGACGAATTGTCGGACAGCATCAGAAACCCACATGAGCAGCCTCCATGGTTGCTCATGTATGCTGACGATATTGCGCTGGCAGACGCGGACAGGGGCAGATTGGTGCGACGTGTAAAGGCGTGGAAGGAGACGCTTGAGAACGGCGGTCTGAAACTAAATGTGGCGAAGACCGAGTACTTGGCAATAAACTCGACAGATCCCACATCCGTCCGCATAGGCGGTGATTTGGTCGAGCGCACGGACCAGGTTAAATACCTGGGATCTGTTTTTCACACGTCCAGTGACATCGATTGCGATGTCAAGTCACGCATTGCTGCCGCGTGGGCCAAATGGCGGGAGATGACCGGTGTCATTTGTGACCCTAAAATGCCGATCCGGTTGAAGGGACAGGTCTACAAAACCATTATTAGACCTGTCCTTTTACATGGCAGTGAGACGTGGCCGATATTGGAGCGACACAAGCAGGAGCTGCGTGTCACGGAAATGAAGATGCTGCGGTGGATGTGTGGGGTCACGCGGATGGACCGCGTGAGAAACTCTCGCATCCGCGGCAGCCTTCACGTCCGTGACATTGCAGACAAGTTGCAAGAGTGTCGCCTTCGTTGGTATGGTCACGTCTTGCGGCAACCGCCGGGCTACGTAGGTAACAAATGTCTGGCCATGTCAGCCCCGCCGGGTCCCGGTAAGAGGGGAAGACCCAAGAAGTGCTGGCTTGACGTCGTAAGGGATGACATGCGTGCCAATGGTCTCACTACAGGGGATGCCGAAGACCGTGCGAAGTGGAGAAGAAAATGTAGGAAAGCGGACCCCGGGCGTCGCGAGACGCAACTTGGACAGACGCTCGGATGATGATGATGAATTATTAACAAATCTGTAGGATAATTAAAATAATCATCTTCTTGTATTGTTACATACAAACATACAGACATATTGTCACACCTTTATCCCCGAAGGGATAGGCAGAGGCATATTAAACGCCCAAATTTCACCGTATGCATTTTTGTCCCACGTAACAGGTGGTGAGCCCATTGCCGTGTTGAAATAGACGGGCGCAGGCTGTGGCGACCTGTGTTGAATTTTTTTAAGCCGACCATAAGGCATTCAACTTGGCTTAACGTCTGCCATTTTATTGGCAACCGAGATCAACGGCTTAACGTGCCTTCCGAAGCACGGAACTGGGATGGGTCTAAAGGGCCGAATAAATTTAATAAAATGTGCCTATTTTAGATGCTAAATTTGGAAGAAATTTTGAACCCGTTGCCTTTTTAGTGAGGTGGTAACAAAAAGGCTAAAAGGTTTTATGTGCTAGACACTAATAAGCACGACCAATTAAAGTCCTGGTAGTTTCGGACTAGTTGTTTGTATTGTTACGTTGATAAAATTTAGAGAAAATGACGATTAAAATATGGTGGAGAATTTCAACTTGATTTGATACGGTTCGGGTAGTTCGGGTGGCTAGAACATTGCCCTGGTTAGGCAAATGTAACGGGTTCAATCCCTGTCTCGAATCGAATTGTCTTTTTCCACTTTATTAAAAATGTATGAGAAATTTAGCAAACAAATTGCTATAAAAAATTATGCCATTTCATTGTGTGATTACTTCGATATTGCATGGTATAAGTACAAGAACCCTATGTAAAATTATTTACCTGGATTTAAAAATATTGTTGATTGATTCAGATATCTTTCAAACTGGAATCGTAAATCTTTTTAAACCAATTTTACTTATTTCACTATTAAGAAAGTTACTCTAAAACTTTTTAGATCATATTAAGAGTGAATCATCACATGAAAAGCTGGTCGCCTTGCTAGATATGCTTTCGCCTTGTTTGAAACGCTATTGTCTTATTTTGTGATGCAGTATGTGCGCAAAAGAAGCGGCGAAGACAGAACTGGAGAGGATTAGTACTCTCTTGGGCCGCAGAAGACGTACTGAGTGCTGGTGATCCCGGGATGATCTCGGTCTCCCATAGGTGTGAGCCTATGGGGGTGATACTCCTGGCTAGCTTATCGCCTTAGCAGAGTTAGACTTAAGTTGGTGGCGCTTCGTATTCTTGTGCGTGGATAGCCAGGAGTTGGTCGGGTCCTTGGAATTTCCTTTCGAGAGTACATATGGTTTCCTGGCTACATCCGGCCGAAAAGTATGAAAAAGCGAAATCATCACACATCGTATAAAAACACCCATTAGGCCTTCATCTTGGCTTAAGGATAATAAGTCACTGGTAGCCGTAATCAACGGCTTATAGTGCCTTCAAATGCACAAAAAGTTTCGTATGATCACCCATCTGTACTGTACTGACTGTAAGACGGCTTAAGATGCTTAATGCATTGATCGTTTACACTGGGTAAGCGGGTTTACATGTGACTCCTTACTTTTAAGTACCTAACATACATACATATTGTCAAAACTTTTATCCCCGAAGGAGTAGGCAAAGGCATTCTGTACCCCCACATTTTACCAAATGCATTTTTGTCCAGCATAACAGGTGGTGAGCCCATTGCCGTGTTTAAAGTACCTTGTACAATAGTAAATACGTAAAGGAAATTTAATTATACAATTTGAAATACCTCAAGAATATAAGCAAAATCGTTGGTTGAATGGTACGTTATTATTCCCAGTTTATGGAAATTGTGCTTAGCTGAATAAGCACTGCATATTTTATTTTCGTAGAAATGTTAGTTACAAGTATTTAAATATTATTCAATACAATAAATGATATTGAATAGGTTTATAAAAGGATGGCTGTGAGTTTTTATTGCCAGGCTCTTTTCTCACAAGCATTTACCTTATGAATCTGGCAGTTAATACAAATGTAGAAGCAAATCTTGATGGTTTTAAATGTTACTTTGTGACCTACATAAATAAAGATATTTTGAATGTTGTTTATTGTTTATCAATCACGCATTATCCTCGAAAGGGGTGGCAGAGGCATATTATACGCCTAAATTTCACCTTGTGCATTCCTGTCCCAAGTAATAGATGGTGACCCCATTGCCGTGTTGTAATAGACAGACGCAGACGCAGGTGGCTACTTACTGTTGAAAATTTTCAAGCAGTCCATAAGCCTTTAACTTTTACCCATAAGCCTTACTGGCAACCGGGACCAACGTCTTAACGTGCCTTCGGAAGCATGGAAACGCTTGTAAATGGAATTACCACAAAGCGGTCATCCTTTAGATGTTTTTTTTTAAATTGATGATTAAAAAAATTGTGTACCAGAGTACACAGATAAGAAGTGAAAATTCTTAACGACATTTTTTTACAGCAATATAATTTCTCTCATAAGTCGATAAAGAAGTTTCACTAATGATAAAGAAGTTTCACTTCAAAACAACATGGCGCCTAATCGAAAAACGTGACGATTTTTTTACAGCTATAAAATTTCTCTTTACGTCAATAAAGAAGTTTCACCTAAAAAATAAAAAGGTTTGTAATTTTTACAGTTAATTTCCATACAAAGTTAATTCCAAGAATTTTAATTAAATTAAAACATAGATTATCGTTTATAATCTGATAACAAAAACTCAACCACGCATACACCCTTACATTAAGTTATTAACTAAAAATTAAGTAACGTTTGTTTATATAGTATCGATATTCAATTAGGGTTAACTATCAATTTATTAAATGGGTCCGTAAAATTTGTTAGACACACCTACCTGCCTTCCAATAAAATTGAAATTGTGACGAGAAATATGATGATAAAAGGATGGCTGTGAGTTTTTATTGCCAGGCTCTTTTCTCACAAGCATTTACCTTACGAATCTGGCAGTTAATATAAATGTAGAAGCAAATCTTGATGGTTTTAAATGTTACTTTGTGACCTACATAAATAAAGATATTTTGAATGTTGTTTATTGTTTATCAATCACGCTTTATCCTCGAAAGGGGTGGCAGAGGCATATTATACGCATAAATTTCACCTTGTGCATTCCTGTCCCAAGTAATAGATGGTGACCCCATTGCCGTGTTGTAATAGACAGACGCAGGTGGCTACATTCTGTTGAAAATTTTCAAGCAGCCCATACTTATTTTTTACCTTTACCGAATATTGTCTTCTTCAAAATCATCTTCAAACTCTCTTTTCATGTTGGTGTATTTCCAAGTGCTTTAAAACCCAACCTGGATTTGGGACCTGGTGTTCATTTTTATTTGACTGCTAAGAGCAATTACGAAATGATATGCAATAAATGAAATGATATGAACGATTGACTCTTAGTTATCAGCATTGTTTAAAGCGACTACCGTCTGACCTTCCAATACCAAGATTTTTTTTTATCATTAAACGATTTATCATTAATACAATGAGTAGGTCATAATATTATAGTCAGCAATGGAGTGCACAAAATTGTGCCGCATTATTGTGCGAAGAGGCTGAACAAAACAATTAACGCGCCCTTCACTATCGTAGCGAAGCAATTAGACGACTTTCTTCTTTTATCTACTTATCTGTCACGCCTTATCCCCGAAGGGGATGTTATGCTGCCTATGCACGTATTTATGCTGTCCTGAATCGAATGCCTAATTTCGTTAGGTACATAGGTAGTGAATTTAAGGGTTAAAACATTTTTTTTTCAATGACACGTGGCACACCAACTGCGGTTCGAAAAAGCGAGATTTTAGATTTTTGAATTTCCACATACGAAACTCCTTCTTACACTAACTCAATTAATCCCGTAAAATAAGGTCATGCAAACAGTACCTCATGATTTTTAATCGAGATAATTGCATCGTTTAACTTATTCCAAAAAACTATTTTACTGCCTCGAAAAAAATCGTCAAGAGAAAGAACCGTCACCGGCGTCATGTGCGTCTTCTAGTGACAAAATAATGTGTAATCATTTTCTTTTTATTCCAGAAAACGTAAAAGCAGACGAGAAGTCCACCTGCGGTTCGAAAGCAAGACGCTGGTGCAGGAGCCGACGCTGCCAGCTATGGAGACTTCTGCTTCTTCCCTTCATACCCATACTGGCGCTCATCGTTCAGACTACTCTGTCTCTGAAAAGTTCCGTCACAAATGGTCGGGATGTAGCTGATGTCGAGGAACAAGTATGTATCACAATCGGTGTGAGTCGGACCTTTAGGTTTACATTTCTAAAATAGTTTCAATGGGGAGTTTCAGTGTAAGAAAGCCATTTGATGAGCTCTTGCCCTAGTGGCACACAGCTTATACAGACTTGCCAGTATCTTAATGTCATGAAAAGGCGGCGGAGAGGCAACTAGAGAGACTCTCCCATCCGAGTTTCGCAGTCTGTGGCGAAAACACCGTAGACTTTTCTTCGCTCATGACTATTGGCCTCCATGACGGGTGGATCGCTTGCCGTCCTTACAGTAGCAGATTCAAGGTGGCGGCGTAAGGTGAGGACGTGAGAATTTCACGCATGCCCCAAGAAGCGGAATAACAAAGCCTTAACCAAGGGTTCAGGACCCTTGGTTAAGGCCGCAGTGGTAGCCAAAATTTGTTAGGAGCAGTGGGATATCTTTCTGAGAAGTTCCCAGCTAGGGCTCCGTACTAGACAGATAGGTAGAGACAGTGTGGTTTTAATCGGTTCGCAGAGTTCCTTAAAAAAAAGCACTACAAATTTCAGTCATGGGAACAACCTCTACCCTAAAATCGTTTAGATATTAAGAACTTATTTTTGGAATGTCATATTGACAGGCAATGATAAGACAAGATGAATCGTCAGTTTAGAAGGCCACACCCCATTTCTGTGTCTTCGATTCATTTTTAATTTGGAACATAGGGGAAGTAAGCCCAAAACAGGTATTCTAAGGCAAAATTAAAATTTGAGGATGTTAACAACATAATTTTTTATGAATTAAGTTGATACATATGACGGAGTTTAGTATAGTTTAATAAATTTGGGTTTTATTACTTAACACTACATTCGCAACATTGTTTTGGCGAAATAACAAAAACCTTCCCAAAACTTATTTTGCCCGAAAGGGGGGCCTAAAATGGGTACTGATCGCGGGCAAAACGGACGGCAGTCCTAAGATGAGTAGTACTTTGAATAAAGTATGTATCTGTATGAAAATATGTACCTAAATAATATTGGCGACTTTTTTTGTTTCAGTAACTAAATATATAATATTAAACAGTAACATAGCAACATAATATAATAAAGGATCTACATATGGGCCTTGGCGAAAGAGGCAGTACAGCTTTTTCTTTTGCTTTTATCTTTTGATATTATGTTTTTCTGTTTCTTGCTATATTTGTATACTAGACAAGAGGGAAACCAGAGAAATATGATTGATTTTGTGATTGTAGATGTAAGACTAAGAAAGAAAGTCTTAGACACCCGGGCATACCGCGGTGCCGGGATTAATACAGATCACTTCTTGGTTATCAGCCGAGTAAGAGGTCTGTTTCAACGGTGGCGGCATCGTGTGTGTGAACCTGTAAGTGTACTAGAGCGCATAAAAGTCGAAAATTTGCAAGAGAAGAGCATAAAAGAAGGATTCGTGAGTAAATTGAGTAAGAAATTTAAAAATTTAGATGAAGTATGTGAGATTGAAGAATTATGGAAGACGCTTAAGGAAGGTCTAGTGGAAGTTGCGGTGGAAGTGTGTGGGGTAAATAAAAGAAGCCAAGGATGTAAGGTGAAGAGATTGTGTGCAGAAGTCATGAAAGCATTGTCCGACAAGAAGAAGGTATGGTTGGACTGGCTGACTTCAAAGGTGAATCAAAGAATGCAGAGCTGTTGCCCTCTATAAGGATGTAAAAATGGCAAAGAATGAATTTAAAAGGTATAAACGAGTTGCAAAAGAAGTTATAAAAAGAGAAAAAGAGAATGATAGGGATAAATTTAATAGTAGGTTATCTGATAATTTCCAGCAGAATATAAAATTCTTTTGGAAATCTATAAAATCTGTGAGGGGTCAACAAACATCATCGAAACTCAGTAATATCAGAAACCAGGATGGCAGTTTTCTAAAAGGAGAAGAATGTGTGAAAAGGTGGAAAGATTATTTTGAAGCTTATATGAAAAAGAGGATACGGAAGCACAAACGAGTTCTTGGGAAAGGAATGAACTAAGCAACGAAAGCATCATAAGTATGGAAGAAATTGTGGAAGCATTGAGTAGTATGAAATTGGGAAAGGCCGCTAGATTTGATAGGATTTCTGTCGAGATGCTGAAAGCGGGACATGGCGTGGTAGCTTGCCAACTGTACCGCCTTTTTAATCTTTGCTGGAGGAGTGACAGTGTGCCAGGAGATTGGTGCAAGGCTGCCATCGTGCCGCTTTACAAAAGAAAAGGCTCACAGCAATAGTGCAAAAACTACCGAGGCATAAGCTTGCTCAGCATCGTCGGCAAATTGTATGCAAAAGTTTTGATAAAAAGAGTGATGAATGAAACTGAAGGGAAAATGTAGGATGTACAAGCAGGATTTATGAAAGGAAGAGGATGCACGGATCAGGTCTTTTCCTTACGATGCCTAGCCGAAAATTTTTTGGCGAAATTTCAAAAGCTCTATAGCCTATTTGTAGACTTGGAAAAGGCCTATGACCGAGTGGTGAGGCATGAACTATGGACAACACTGGCCAAGTATGGAGTAAGCAGTCACTTGATACGAGCACTGAAATCTCTCTATGAGGGCTCCAGTGCTTGTGTCAGGATCAACGGAGCTTTCACAGACTTTTTTCACATTGAAAAAGGTGTGAGACAGGGTTGTGTAGCGTCACCGGCGCTGTTTAACCTATACATGGACCATTGTTTGAAAGAACTGCAAGAGAGTGCCTATGGTTTAAAAATGAATGAACTGACTGTCAAATGCCTCCTATACGCTGATGACCAGGTAATACTGGCATCATCGGCGGAGGAGTTGCAGTTGATGGTTAACATTATGCATGATACGCTAAAAAGCAAAGGAATGAAGGTAAATGTAAATAAGACAAAAGTAATGGTTTTTGAAAGAGAGGAAAGTATGACGGATTGCTCGATTTTGGTGGAAGGAAAACGTGTGGAACAGGTGAAAGAATTTGTATATTTAGGGTCAAAATTTGTGAGAGATGGAAAGTGTGATTGTGACATTGAACGAAGAGTTTTGGCTGGAAATCAAGTGAATGGAGCCATGCACGCCTTTATTAGCAGCCAGAACGTGTCTGAGAAGGCAAGACTGGCTGTGCATAGAGGAGTACTTGTTCCTACACTCATGTATGGCAGTGAAAGTTGGGTATGGCAGAAGAACCTAGAAGCAAAATTAATGCAGTGGAAATCAGAAGTCTGCGGAGTATAGCTGGAGTGAAATTAATGGACAAAGAAAGGAATATTGTGATAAGGGAACATTGCGGTATAGTAGAAGAAGTAGTGACTAAGATAGAAAAAGGTATGCTTAGATGGTTCGGACACGTGGAGAGGATGGATGAAAGTAGACTAACGAAACAGATTTATCAGAAGAGAGTGAATGGGCAAACTGGTAAGGGGCGACCTCGACGTACATATGTCAATCAAATAGAAGACATTTTGGAAAAAGGTCAGGTAAAGAGTACCCATAACCGGCGTGTGTGTATGAAAGTGGAAGAAGCGAAAGTTGTATGCCAGGATCGTAGCAAGTGGAAAGCCATAGTCTCTGCCTACCCCGATGGGAGACAGGCGTGACGATATGTATGTATACCCATACGGCGAATTTTCATTGTCTTTTGCAAAGTACCCTTTAAGTTTTTAAAAGACTTCTCTTTTTCAATCTTAATATTTTTTTTCAAAAACTTTTCCCTTTGCTCTTCTTTATTAAATTTTTTTTAAAGTATTTGTCTGAATTTTTGCTATCTGTGCTTTTGTTCGTCGTTCTGTTCTTTTCGGGCCCACTTTAGGAACTTGAGGGCTTTTATGACTTACTAAATCCTTTTCGACTTCAATCGGTAAAACACTGTTATCTGCTTGAAGTATTTCGATATTTTCTTATATGGTGTTCGATAAGTTAGGTGACACGTCCATGTCTACTGGCAAAGTCACCGTCAAAGTCTCGTCCATGTAGATGTTAGATTCTAGTAGATTGATCGTTACACAAGCCGGCAAAAAATTTGGACTCATCATATATATCATCTGTTTGGTAAGCCACAGAACGGTTTTGCTGAAGCTGCTCACAGCGTTTTGTGTTGAGGCGGCTTTCAAATAGGCAGTGTATTTTTTCCAAAATTTACTTGCCACATCATATTGAATTATTATTCAGTTCGCATGCGACTTATGAAATGTTTGAAATGAATGGCAGAAGTTAGTCTAGGATCTAGGGCAAAACGGGTAGGTACTCGTGTTTCCCTACCCATTTTGCCTTTTTGCTCGTAGTTAACAGTATTCGAGAAATAACCTACAAATATAAACTCAATATCCGTAAATTCAAGATTACAACGTACTTGAATAAATGTATTTATATATTGTAGCTACACTATTAATCAGTTAATCAAGTAAAAGCAAAAATCGATGTGAACATACCTTGCAGTATTTTTCCGAAACCGACAAAAAAAAATTGATGTTTACTTCGTACGTGTAAACAAAAATATTTTTTACTACAAGCTTCGTTGCAATTTGTACTACAAGCTTCGTTCTCGGGCGACTGCCTGGAGAAGCTCGGGGCACAGAGCGTCTATTGCACACATGACATGTTGAGTGGCCAATCTGGCAATGTCGCATTGCCTACCCTTTTTAGGCTGTGTACCCGTTTTGGGCTTACTTCCCCTATCTAATTTAAATCTACAATATTATGCCTGCAAATAATTCAATTTATAAGCCCATCTCTATATATCACATTATTGTAGCTCGCAAACGAATTTAACTGCTTTTTTATATTTTTTACGCTACGAAATAGGTTTCAGCCCCTGCATAGTAAATTGAATCATAGCTCAGTTCCAAAATTAAATCAAATGAATGCATTCTTTACACAATTCGTAATAACATTAAGTAAATGGAATTGTGATTTCTGTTTCAACCGCTAACATTACTTTACTTTTTGATTGTTAGCAGTCATAATATTATGTTTTGACAATCTTTGTAACAATCTACGGAGATCCAGATACGAGAGGGAAATTTTGCAATAGACGTATATGTTTATGAATCTTATTATTCAACTGTTTATGCGAGATTTCTCTTTTCATCATATATTATTAGCAGTTACTTTCAAATCCTACCTTGATCTTGACTCAAGAAACACATGACAGTAGTATTATAAGGCAAAAACTAGCCTTAAGTGTTTCTTGAGTATTGAGAAACTTTCTGTAAAACGGCCCTTAGAGCATATACATGGCTTTTGATTTTTGGCATTAATATAATATTGTAATAATAATATTGTTGGGACAACTCACACAACGCCATCTGATTCCACACTAAGCAGAGCTTGTACTATGGTAATCAGAGAACTGATAAACATACTTATATATTTCTAAATACATATATATTATAGATAAATAACACCCAGACACAAAAAACACAAAGTTTTATCCTGAGTGGGGACCGAACCCACGACCTCTTGCGTAGCAGTCTGATACACTCCCACCGCGCCACAGAGGCAGTCGATTGTGGGTAATGACTGCTACCTGACCTCCGAAACTCCGAACCCTATAAAGATGCCTGCGTTGTAGCCTCGTCCGTTAGTCAGCAAGTGCACCGCTAACTGCAGAAATCACTAAGGCCCTGAGGATCTTTTTGGAGCCCACCATACCCAATTTTCTCTACAAGATATCTTATTATTGCTACTACCCCGTCAGGGATACAGTGTGAATATAGTTTAGATTTTTTAGTTTTTTTTTTGATATTTTATTAAATATTTTTTGTTTAGTCTGTCCGTAATAGCTTTGCCATACACATAGTACACCATCCTTGAAAATAATCTGTGTACATTATAATAATACATATATGATCGCTATAGGATTGTCAGTAAATGAAAGTCTCATACATTTTCATGAGCGTATGACAGGGTGGACGGCCCTCGACGGTGGCTATATTTATCAGTCGTGACATAAAGTAAATTACATTTTTAAACACACGCATGGAAAAATATTAGTTACGTAAGATTGCTTTTTAGAGCTTTTTATCATAGAAATGTTATTATTTCAAATGTATTTTCTCGTGGTACTGTTCGACAAAGGCTTAACCAATATGAATAGGTAAGTCGTAAAGTATTGGATAAGGTAAGCTATCAGCGTATAATGTGCATCTGACGACCTCTTCGGAGTAATTGTATAAGATGTTTAATCGTGGTTGTCTTATATTTTTTACCGACTTTGAAAAAACTATGAGAATAACTTGACTTTTTTCTGTGTAAAGTGTTTCTTATGCGGTAACATTTAAATTTTTTTATTATCTGACTAGTAGTTTTTGAGTTATCCTCAATAATGCGTATTTTCGTCGGTAATATAAAGTCGACCTATGAACAAAAAAAAACTATCTACAATGGCTTGAAAAAGCATTGCAATATTTTAAGATGGACACATTCTAATTATTTTATATTCAATCCTACTAATATTATAAACGAGAAAGTATGTAATAATGTTTAGACGTAGGCTTATTACATTTTCACGCTAGAACTACTGAATAGATTTATACATAGGCTGCTTTTTATCCTGGAATCAAGTTCCTGTGGAAAACGGGAACGGGAAAACGTGTCTGCGCGGGTGAAGCTGTGGACTTCAACTAGTATCCAAATAATTTAACCGTCAGCGTCGCTTCATCGACGTAAAGTCGCTTACATGAACGTGACGTCACTTGACATTTTATTTTGTATTTGTTATGTAACACAACGAAGGGAGATCTAATTTTTTTTTTCAAATTTATGTCACACAATCTTTGCCGGGTCTCAGCTTATATAATTCACAGATGAATAGGTTTAAATTAATATAAATATTGTGGGACACTTTTTACACAGCGCCATCAAGCCCAAACGTACTTCAAAATCGTACCTATTATACATAGCAAACATTCAAATTTCGATGCCAACATATGTGGACCACACAAATATTTGTTCCAACTCGGGAATCGAACCCAGGACCACAGCGCGGTAGTCGCAAACACTACCACTGCGCCACCGAAGCCGTCAAGGTTTGGAGCTACATTGTTCAAGGCAAGGGAAACTTTAAAATACTGGCAAAGTGTTAGGTATGTACATCTTTCAAGAGTTACTAAAGTGACTTTGTTCAGACTGGCATCAAAGTCTAGTTAATAAATTCCACTATCATATCTTGAGGGGACTTGGGATTATTGAGTCTGGTACTCAATAATCCCAAGACCTTTCCCAAATCCCTGTCAAAGAGAATAAAATAAGATAAATTTTTCACGCTGTATACCTGACGGGGTAGTCAGAGAGGACAGTACGCCAGGCATCGCGACCCATGCACACTTCTTTCGCTTCTTGCAGATTCATTAATCGCATTTATAATTGTAGTACTCAAAGTTCTGTTTGCAGTCAATTTAGGTGTGGTTCAGGGCATCATCAGATGAGCATTCTTCATAGAAATCCAAACTTTGAACAGCATTACTTGTGATTTAGATTTCTATAGCAAATTATGTGGGGTGAGTGTGATCATGCGCTATCATGATAAGCAGTCATCTCTTAAAAATTTCCTTTCGTTCATCTCCTCAAAGCTATTATAACGTTCAGTTAAATTTATTTTATTATTTTTATAAGATAAATAACTAGCTAAATAAATACAATAATTAATTATTATGAATTTTGCTCCCTTATTCAGAACCGTTTGAAAAGTTTCAGACAAACGTTCAATAATTTATCCAAATTCGGAAGGAAGCTTGATTGATCTATCTTAATATGACATAGTATATAAACATATACATAGTTTTTTACTTTAATGTAATATATAAACATTATCTATACATATCAACTTAAGTTAACTTAATATTAACATTAAATATAACCTTAAAATATGATACATAACTAAAATATATTATTAAAAGAGGTCCCTTTAGGCAAGGTTCCGAAGATACTGGCAGCGTTCCTCTCCTTTGAATAGCTAGACTAATTATTTGTCCGAGGTAGCTGCCAGCTCTTCGGTCTCCTGTGATGTCGACTAACCTTTTCGCTATTTCCTTAAAAAGTCTTATAGCGCTAGGATCCCACCAAGAGTCTTGACACCGAATGGGACAAAATCATAATAATGCATCATGTTTAATTAGAGGTGTGGGAGAAGGCGAGGAGCTTACAGCACTGTTATTTTTAATCTTTTGTGTCAAGGTTAAATTCGGTTCATCAGTTTTTATTATATGTAGTGTGCTGTATGAAAATAAAAATAGGTTCTGCCAGTCTGGAGTACAATTGCTTAAGTAACATTTCTGGATTCATGGTATATTTATATATCCAACATGATATTCTACTGGTGATTATGAACCGATGGGATCGGCAGGCTTTGCGATGAATAGTTGAATGTTTTTTAAAAGATTTTCGTTTGGTTATGGATATATGGTTTTATTTGGACAGGTCAGTAGAGCAACTGAGCTGGGTAAGCTGGTGACAAGGCTGCAGCAAGAGAGATCCGAAGTTGCCTTCTTCATCTTTACAAATGGAAGTACATTGAGGTAGGTATCTAATCTTATCTCAATAATATTATAAATGCGAAAGTTTGTGTGGATGTTTGTAACTCTTTTACGTAAAAACTACTTAATGGATTTTAATGAAGCTTTAAAATAATATAGCTTATACATCAGAATAATACATAGGCTACTTTTTATCCCGGGAACAAGTTCCTGTGGAAAACGGGAACGGGAAAACTTCTCTACGCGAGAAAAGCTGCGGGCGCAGACTAGTAATATATATAAATTACGTGTCACGTTGTTTGTTAGCGATGGACTTCTAAACTACTTAATCGATTTTAATCTAATTTGCACAGCGTGTGCAAACTGCACACGGTGCGATCCAACTTGAAAGATAGGCTATATTATGTATACACGTTATATATATGATACACCTACTACCCTGGAGAGCTAATAATAATAAGCTAATCTACAAATCGGACAAATTTTTATGCATTATTGTAGAATTTATAAGCGTCGGGATTAAATAAGTGCATCGGGAGTTAGAACTGCCACGGGCGAAGAGGTGGGTGTCATCTAGTTTATTATATTAAATATATTTTGGTATTTGAAAGAGAAGACGTAAAAACAAAGTGTGAGATTTGGGTAAACGAGGAACGTCCAGAGCAAGTGAATGAAATTGTGTATTTAGGGAGTATGTTTAGCGCGGACGGAAGATGTGGTTCGGATGTAGAATGGCGAGTAGCTGCCGGAAACGAAGTTCACGGTTCTTTGTCCCAATGAGTAAAGCGACAAAGCATTGCAAAAAAAACACGTCGCGATTCATAACGCATTGCTAGTGCCAACATTGCTTTTAGGCAGTAAAACCTGGATATGTTAGAAGATGCATGAAAGTTAGTTGAATGCTGTGGAGATGCGATCACTTCGAAAATTGTGCGGTATAGCCTTGGCCGACCAAATCGTAACGACGTGATACGCAATGTGGCAGGTTTGAATTAAAGTGCCAGTTTTAAGCTGGAAAATGGCGTGTTTCGTTGGTTTGGACACGTCCATCGAATAAGTGAGGAAGGATTGATGAAGATTATATACTGTGCGAAAGGAGAGGGCAGAAGGAGTCAGGGTAGACCGAGACTTACATATGAAGACCACGTGAGCAGCTTGCTCAAAAACGTCAAGTCAAAAGTACTCAGATACCCAGACGTACATCATCATCATCATCCGAGCGTATGTCCAAGTTGCGTCTCGCGACGCCCGGGGTCCGCTTTCCTACATTTTCTCCTCCACTTCGCACGGTCGTCGGCAACCCCTGTAGTGAGACCATTGGCACGCATGTCATCCCTTACGACGTCAAGCCAGCACTTCTTGGGTCTTCCCCTCTTACCGGGACCCGGCGGGGCTGACATGGCCAGACATTTGTTACCTACGTAGCCCGGCGGTTGCCGCAAGACGTGACCATACCAACGAAGGCGACACTCTTGCAACTTGTCTGCAATGTCACGGACGTGAAGGCTGCCGCGGATGCGAGAGTTCCTCACGCGGTCCATCCGCGTGACTCCACACATCCACGGCAGCATCTTCATTTCCGTGACACGCAGCTCCTGCTTGTGTCGCTCCAATATCGGCCACGTCTCACTGCCATGTAAAAGGACAGGTCTAATAATGGTTTTGTAGACCTGTCCCTTCAACCGGATCGGCATTTTAGGGTCACAAATGACACCGGTCATCTCCCGCGAACGAAGTATGCATGGATCGCGAAGCCTAGCGATCTGACCTCTCTAACTAGCCCGTCAAGGAATCCGGCGTGAATATAGTTAAGTTAAGTTTTAGGTATCTAATTAATATTTATGTAGTATGTATATAGTATGATATTATTCATTCAAAAACCTCACTATAATCACATTTTGAGAATATTTACACAGTTTTCTTTCTTCGGTAGGCACGTTAAACCGTTGGTCCCGGTTACCAATAACGTGGCAGTCGTTAAGCCAAGTCGAAGGCCTTAATGCCTATTAAGGCCTTCGGCTTGAAAATCCATCCAAAAGCCACAACCCGCGTCAGTCCATTTCAACACGGCAATGGGCTCATCACCTGTAAAGTGGTACAAAAAGTACATGGTGAAATGTAGGCATATAATATGCCTCTGCCACCCCTTAAGGCGGGACTGATAATAAAATAAATTTAATCTCGATTATAACTGGATTATCTGGGTACTCTACAGCAGTTTTTGGTTATACGATTTTATAGATTAGATATCCGAAGTTGGATTCTCATTTCGAAACATAAATTAAATTCAGTATTTTTTAAATAAGCATTTTAAACTTGCAAAAATTAATGAAATGCAAGCAAGTGGTTTTATTTGTTACCGATATTATAGGAAAGTATAAAAATCTTAAAACAGCACCTTTAGTAGTCCGCTATTTTAGATTTAGAGCGATGAATATATTATCACTGGGCGTTATCTTTAATTCTCATACAACACCAGTTCAAAAAAAAATCTAGTCCGCCTTATTACCCACCATACTGACTCTTCACCGAATTTACCCGAACAAACATATAACAAATTTATAAGAAACCCAAATCTAACCCAAGTAGGTACATCGTCGACTTACTTAATACATAATATATACCTATGAATAAAAGCATATCGATAATCTGTATCTCTGCTTCCTCTTTTGAGAGTATATTTTATTCATTTGTTACACATCTTTGAGGGAGAAAAGACGCTCACTGAAAAGCTACCGTGTAGGTCATATAGTAAGATCTAAAAGTCACTTTCGCCCTCTATAAAATAGACGCCTTGCTCGAATAATCTTCCGGTCAATAACATAATAAACATAATTAATTAATTAATTAATTTGTTAATAACCATGTAATTATTATTTCATTGTTTAATCATTATTTAATAAGAGTACTTATAAACATAAACATAAATATCCATCACGCCTTATCCCCGAAGAGGTGGCAGAGGCATATTATATGCCCACTTTTCACCGTGTGGATTCCTGTCCCACGTAATAGGTGGTGAGCCCATTGCCGTGTTGAAATAGACAGACGCAGGTTGTGGCTACCTGCTAATAAAATAATATAAACTTATAAATTAGCATTTCTTAGATAATGTGTATTTACTTTTATTTATGTAATACTAGTTGACGCCCGCTGCTTCGCCCGCGTAGAGAAGTTTTCCCATTCCCGTTTTCCACAGGAACTTGTTCCCGAGATAAAAAGTAGCCTATATGTTAGTCTGATGTATAAGTAATATTATTGTAGTTTCTTTAAAATCTATTTAGTAGTTTATACGTGAAAGAGTAACAAACATCCATACAAACATTCACATTTATAATATTATTTAGATTTACATTTCTTCAATAATTAAATACGTAATTTAAGTTTGTCACTATGTAAGCATTCATGAGTGTATAAAGCGCTCGTGGCCCCGCGGTCTCAGTGTTCGGTAAACTTTCACTATGGCTGGTCGTCGGATGGGTGACCACTTTGTGGCATTTACATTTGCGAGCGTTTCCGTGTTCGGAAGGCACGTTAAGTCGTTGGTCCCGGTTGCCACTAAAATGGCAGTCGTTAAGCCTGGTTGAAGGATTTCACCCCAGTTGCCGTTGTTACATTACATTATGTTCAAATGTTAACAATATGATCAAAGTTTTTTATTAAATTTATTCGACCCTTAAGACCCACCCCAGTTCCGTGCTTCGGAAGGCACGTTAAGCCGTTGGTCCCAACTGCTAATAAAATGGCAGTCGTTAAGCCAAGTTGAGGGCCTTACGGGCGGCTTGAAAAATTTCAACAGCAGGTCGCCACAGCCCATTCTCGTGTTGAAATGGACAGGTGCCCTGTAAATTTCAACACGGCAATGCGCTCACCACCTGTTACGTGGGACAGAATACATACGGTGAAATGTGGGCGTTTAATATGCGTCTGCCTACCCCTTCGGGTATAAAGTGACAATATGTATGTATGTATTTATGTTCAAAGTTCATGTAAAAGAAACTAATATATTACTGGCGCGCATGGCGACAGAAAAGAGTGGCCATGAGTTTTATTGCCAGGTTCTTCCTCAGGCTGTACCTATTGCTTTGCGAATCTGGCAGTAAATGTAGAAATATTGACGTTCATAAGTGTTACTTTGTGACCTTTATGAATAAAGATTTTTCATTGAAATTAATAATTTAAATAGACATTATTAAATTAATGAGCAAACCACAGAGTAAGTAATTAACGACACTCACACCCGCCTTAGTCTATAAATTTCATGCAACTAAGAGCGTCAGGGAGCGTCACGATTTTTTTAAACGATCAACTGACAGGTCGGGTATGCGATTTTTGCATACAGTTTGACGTTATCTTGACTCGCGGTATTGTTATTGTTTTCGTCTCTATTAAACGCCAGTCAGAGGGAGCGAGCAATATTCCTTCCTCTGTGGTGTAGATATAATTTATTCCCTTCCAGTGTGCATTTTGTTGACGTACAACAAACCGTTTTAAAATGGCTCATGAATAAACATGTACACGCTCTCGGAAAATTCAGCAAATTGCTTAATAAACATTTTAAGATTCGTTTCCATTATTTGATTTGGGAGATATGACGTTTATGTATACATTCAGGTCTTTTTTGTTGGTCGACGTAAGTCGTAACCCATTTTCTTTTACGTCAATATAACCTTTATAATTTTTAGGGTTCCGTACCCAAAGTAGGCAGGTAAAGATGCTGAACTAATTCTAAAATAAATCGAAGTATCGCTTATAGGTGCTACCAATTCTCTGTCAATACGAAGGGAGGGTAGCCCAAAACGGGGACCTTTTTTTTTACGTGTGACTCGACATCGGACTTGAGCCGACTAAAACTACACGGTCCTCTTTGGGGGTGGGTTCGGGTACTTTCCATCTTCTTGGGGCATGAGGCGTGCGTGAAATTATCACATCACGTCGATGTCTTGGGCCTGCCTGTGTAAGGACGGCGAGCATTCCACCCGCCCAGGCCCCCGGTCATGGAGGCCGGTAGTCTTGGGCGAAGACAAGTCTGCGGCGTTTTCACTGGAGACTGCGGAACTCGGGTGGGAGAGTCCTCTCCCGTTCCCCTTCCGCCGCGTTTTTCGCGAGCATAACCTGCTCGCAGAAAGACGCAGCGGCGTCCCGCTTGCTCCTGCTGTAAAAACGGGGACCATAAGGTTAAATAAACGAAAAAGTGCATTAATAAGTGCAAGAAAAACCGTTATTGCTATTAGATTATACATTTATAGAAGTTTCATATACAGTGCCAATTTTTTTCATATCTATTAAAATTATGAAAGTGAAACCCAAAAGGCAAACCCATTTAAATGCTCGCTTTGCCCGAAGGGGTGACCTAAAGCGGACACTGTCAAAAGGGCAAAATGAGCACACATCGGGTAAAGCGAGCATACATTATATGCTATTTATCTTTATGAAAATAATTATAACATATTAAGAAATCTTGGTAAAACGCATTAAAGAGAATTATATAAAACGTAAATTAACATTTTTTTAGATATAACTATGTTCTTTATCTATATATATAGGTTACCATAGTACAAGCTCTGCTTAGTTTGGAATTAGATGGCGTTGTGCGAGTTGTCCTAACGATATTTATTTATTTATTTATTGAAACAATGTTATTCAAAAACAATCTTATCATTAGTTAGTCATCACTGCAATCTTAACAGTTTTACCCTCTTACATTAATTGGTGTGCTCGTTAATCTTTCGTCTTTTTGAGGTTTCCTTCCACTTTTATAAACATATTTATATTTTTTTTAAACATGATTTATCACTATTAATAGCTATTATTATTTAAGTTTTAGTAAGTGTAAAGTAATTAGCGACAAAGCAAGCAGTAGCATATTATCTATATGCCAAAGCTGTAAACCCTGTCTTCTAAACTAGGAGGACCTGTATAATAGGAGTCAGTGTTCGACAAATTTTTTGAATTAAACGAGTACAAGCTGACCCGCGCCACTACGAGTACGTTAGCGCCACATAAGAGAAACATACAAAGAAAGAGACATTAGTTAAAGAGGGTGGCGCGTAGGCTATTCGTATAATATTAATTTATCCCGGGAAAACATCTTTTTTCCCCGACAAAACCGCAGACTTCACCTGAGCGGAGCCTCATCTACTTTCGGAAATGTTCTACATAAATGCCGATTTTCTTAAAAATGTCATAAATAACAAACGTCCAAATATTATAGAAATCTTTACAAATTTTCACATTTATAATATCAGTAAGATTACATTCCCGTGGAAATACAGGGAATTCTTTCTTGGTGCTCATCTAACGTACGTAAAGAATACGTTCACCAAATTTCAGGTATGTAACTATGTTTAATAGTTTAGACTGTGTGAGGCTTCATCCGCGTAGTTCCCGTTGCCATGGAAATATCGGGAATCCCGTTTTTATTGCTTATCCAAAGACTTAAAGTATACATTCACCGAATTTCAGGTTTCCATGTTTAATGTTTACGCTGTGCGTGGTTTACTGACATAGTTTAACTGACAAACTTTCAATCCTTGTATACCCCCTTATATTTAAAATTTTGCAAAACCGCGATAGACGTACCTATTTATTTGTAACACCTGTTTTTAAGGTGTACATAAAGTCATGTATCGCTTTTGGCTCGTGCCCGCTATAGGCCTCCTTCCCCTACCTAGTAAATTCAGTAATAAAAACCCATTAGTTTATTATACCAAAGAAACAAAATCTTAAATTCGAATTACCTAAATAGCTCGAGAGCCTTTACTGATTGAAGTGCTTACAAAAAGTACAAAACTATATTCAATATTTACAGAATCTTTTGCGATGATAAATTCGCCTATTTAAATATCACTAAACGTTATAGAAAGGGGCGAAGTGATACTGTTAAGTATACTTCGCAATAAAAATATTTTATAGCCTTAATAGCTTAGAATAATAAGACAAATATATTTTATTGAATATAAAGAGGGGAATACAACTCAATTCGAATACAAAAAACTTTCTACTCGTAAACAATATTTCTTTTTATACTCGTAAATAAATATTGTGAAACTTTTTACACAGTGCCATCTAGCTGAAACTAGCTTGTGTGTAGGTATAAACCACAAACAACTTATCCTACATATATTATAAACGCGAAAGTTTGTAAGAATGGATGTTTGTTACTCTTTCACGCAAAATCTACTAAATGGATTCTGATGAAACTTAACAATAATATACTTTATACATCAGAAAACCACATTAGCTACTTATCCAGGGAACAAATTTCTGTGGAAAACGGAAACGGGAAAACTTCATGACGCGTGCGGACACACACTTTACAACTGGTAAATTTATAAATGAAGCAAAACTATGATATACTAGTTGACGCCCCAAAGTGTAGGCCGAGGCACATTTCACTATATGCATTTTTGTCCCGCAAAACAGGTGGTGAGCTCATTGCCGTATTGAAATGGACAGGTGAAGGCTGTGGCGACCTACTGTTAAAAGCCGCCCATAAGGCCTTCAACTTGGCTTAACGACTGCCATTTTAGTAACATGGGCAACCGGGACTAACGGCTTAACCTGCCTTCCGAAGCACGGAAACGCTTGCCACAAAGTGGTCACCCATCTAAGGACCAGCTATAGCGAAAGATCCTTAACGCAGTGGACGTTTACAGAATCAAGACAACTTTTATACAATGTGTTACAGATAGGTGTAGTCATAATTAACCCCCGCAACAATCGTTTGATAATTTGAGCCTATGCTTGGGCTCAATTGCGAAATATTTAATTTCAAAGTTTTCGTAATTTTGGTTCAACTTTTAGTAAACCCTTATTTTTTTCGATAGTGTATTAAAAAAAGTACGTCCCAACATTAACTGTTATCTTGAGTTCGATTACGTCCATTGAACCGCGCACAGCTGTAAGAATTATGTATGCCTGGTAAACTTACCTAGAACCAAAACAGACACCGTGGGACCTCAGCCACGTGTTAGTAGCCCGGAGTTTCTATGCTTGCCTAGTACATCAGCTAAGGCATGCACCACATTATCATATGGTTACGATTGGTGTCGTAATTATTCACTTATTAATTATTCCAGAACGCTTCTCAATACGCAATCGACGCTTGAGGCTTGTTTTTGCCATATAAATACTACTCTCAAGTGTTTCTTGACTATTGATAAACGTTCTGGAATACGGCCCTTAGAACCACAAAACACACAATGCACTTTTTTTAACACACTGTTTAAGGTACCTAGTAGCCTAGTAGGTATTGTACAACACTCAATTACAGTAAGGGCTCAAAATGTTCACCCTGCTGCTCAATGCATAGCTGCGTCCGCCGCATCATGCTTTCACGTGTTTCGTAGCATATCAGGTGTCACACTGTTAAATGCAGCAAATATTCTTGCCTGCATTTCGTCACGCGTGTGACATACCGCACTGTACACTTTATTTTTTATGTATCCCCAGAGAAAGAAGTCGAGTGGTGTAAGATCCGGCGACCTAGGTGGCCAAGAAAATAAATATATAAATGATATAAAATTATACATAGAATACACATATTTGTGGATCACACAAATATTTGTGTGATCCACAAATTATATTCACATTTTTACTTAATTTAATTTATTATTATTTTATTACTATAATATGATTTCAATGATTTGAAATAAAAATATTTTTTCAAGTAAAACTTCTTTACTACGTTGAGAGAAATTTTATAGATGTCAAAAACGTATGTACGCGTTGTTGTGAAGTGAAACGTCTTTATCATAAGTAAAACTTCTTTATCATAAGTGAAACTTCTTTATCATAAGTGAAACTTATATTTAATATACTACTCGGGACTTCACGCGAAACAATTTTGTACTTCCAATCACCGATGTTTCGAGCGCGTTGTAGCGCCCGTGGTCGCGGCTGGACTCATGAATAGTAAGTACAAAATTGTTTCGCGTGAAGTCCCGAGTAGTATATAAAATATGAGTATAAACCGCGTAAGTTTAAAAATAACATAAGTGAAACTTTTTTATAAGTAACTAACTATCTTCACTCTGTATCCCTGACGGGGTAGTCAGAGAGGACAGATCGCCAGGCGGCGCGATCCATGCATACTTCTTTCGCTTCTTCAAGATTCATTAATCGCTTCCTACACGCACGTCTGGGTATCCGAGTACTTTTGACCTTTCCGTTTTTGAGCAATCTGCTCACGTGGTCTTCATATGTAAGTCTCGGCCTACCCTGACTTCTTCTACCCTCTACTTTCGCACAGTATATATTCTTCGTCAACTTGGTCAACGTCAACAACAACAAAAACTTTTTTATCATAAGTGAAACTTCTTTATCGTCGCATGAGAGAAATTTTATAGCTGAAAAAAATTGTCTTAAGAAGATACATTTTTTTTATTATTTACTGTTACATATTATCTTACGGTATTTTTTTCGTTTAGGTCTAACCTGTCACAGCGGTTCGCCGGGACTGACAGAGCTATATCGCAGATGGGATCTCTTCCTAGTTTGGTCTTCAAGGACAAATTGAAGCCTGTGGATGGAGTGTTCTTTCAAGCCGAGCTTGAAGAATTGAGGTAAGTGATTTTCGGTATTTACGTACATCTCTAGTATTGGCGGCGGAAGATATTTTTTATTGCTGATTCTCTCATCACAAATCGACCTCTGATATAGTACACCTGATGTATATAACATAATATGAAATTAAATGAAATATACTTTTTTACGAGAAACATGGCTGACTTAGATGTTCTAATAGTCTATTGTTACAAACATGTTTCGCCGGACAAAAGAAAGAAAGGAAACACATTTATTGAGATGCACAGCTTCGGTAGGTATACGATTCATATTAGAAAACAAAACTTACCTTGGAAACTATCATGAACTCAAATTTGTAAGAGAATGGTGCCTGGAGTAGGTATGCGAACAAACCTGTGTTACAGAGTCACCATTGTCCTCCGTGGTTATAGCTAGAGTTAATTACATGTTGTTCCATGAATGGCAATTATTTTGGTACAATTTTCCCCGTCTCGAATCGAATTGTCTTTTTCCACTTTATTTAAAATTTATAATTTTCTTCAAATTTCATAGCACTAACATGCAAGACAATATGGTAATGTGTCAGTTATTCATAATGAAACAATAAAAAACAAAGAAAAAACATAACAAAATCAAATTTATAGATAGGGATATGTTACAGTAATAATGAGTTTTGTATAGTTAATGAAAAGTAAGGAATTTTAATGTATATGTGTGAGTTTGGATTTGTGTATGGGTGGATATAGATATGTTAAACGGAGGTCCCAACCACATAGCAAGCGCCTAATACAGAATAAAGTATAATATCTACCACGTGCCAAGCTTATGTCAAAATAATAAATATCGTAGAACACTTTTCACACAGCGCCATCTAGCCCAAAGTAAGCTAATATTAGCTTGTGATATGGGATCTAGATAACTGATAAACATACTTATTTACATTATATAGTTCTAAATATATACATATCTATCTATATTAATAAAAACTAACCGCAAAATTTGTTGCTAAGCGCTAATCTCAGGAACTACTGATGATCGGAATTAAAAAAATTATTTTTGTGTTGGATAGCCTATTTATCGAGAAAGGTTATAAGCTATATATCATGACGCTACTACCCAGGAGAGTGGAGCAGTACTAATAAATGTCAACAAATCGCGCTAACTTACATACATTTTTGTAGAAGTAATACTTAAGCGACGGAATTACGGACGATATTTATGACTACTGCTTCGATCTCCAGGGTAGTAGCGTGAAGATATATAGCCTATAGCCATCCCCGATAAATGGGCTATCTAACACAAAAATATTTTTTTCAAATCCGACCTGTCGTTACTGAGATTAGCCCGTTCAGCCAAACAAACTCTTCAGCTTTATAATATTAGTATAGTCCTCGATAAATGGGCTATCTAAACAAATATATTTTTTTAAATCCGACCAGTAGTTCCTGAGATTAGCGCTTTCAACCAAACAAACAAATTCTTCAGCTTTACAATATTAGTATAAATATCGAGTAAGGCGTCTCTAGTAGAGAGCACGCGAGTGACATTGATTTCTTGCTCTGTGATCGCGACGCAAAGCGGCGTATTTGATGTTAAAAGAAAAACCTTTAGTAACAAAAAAAAATAATTTTCCAAATCGATTCGGCATCTGTAAGTAATCGATGAACATACATAAAGAAAAGATTCGGACGGATTAAAAAAAATCCTTCTTTCTTCAGTCTATTTATAAAAAATAAATTCGAAGGCACTAAATACCTTATGAAACAAAAAAAAATAATTTTCCAAATCGATTCGGCACCTGTGAGTAATCGGTGAACATATATAAAGAAAAGATTCGGCCGTATTGACAACATCCTTCTTTCTTGAGTCTATTTATGAAAAAAAAATCGAAGGCACTAAATCTCTCACAGGTAGTAGACATAAAGAACGAAAATTCTATTGACCATTAAGCTACTGTAGTCTAGATTGAGTCATAAAAAATGATTCTCACGAATTCGGCGAGCAGACAAGTGATAGCATTTGATATATTATTTGAAAGAAAACTTTTGTATGAAATGTTATGAACACTCTTCTAATATTATAAACGCGAAAGTTTGTAAAATGTATGGCTGTAGGTTGGTTACTCTTACACGCAAAAGCTACTGAATGGATTTTTATGAAACTTTACAATATTGGGACTAATCCGACCCGCATTCCCATTACTTTGACTTCTGTAAACCAGGATCTACAGATCTCGGTGAAGTCCCAGGAGAAGTAAGAATGTCTTGTAACCGCAACGAAATTAATCAAAATATAATTTGAGGAAATTAGAAAATGTACGTAAAGTTTACAATAATATAACCAACAAATCAGAATAACACATATTTGGCTACTTTTTATCCCGAGAAGCAGTTCCTGTAGGTAACGAGAACGGGAAAACTTCACCATGCAGGCTCGAGTGTCTGTCTGCTTTATTCCTTGCATGTGACAATATTTTTACTGGCAATACTAGGTATGCACCTAGTCTTGCTTACATACACACAATAAACCTATATAATAAGCGTATAGGGTTAAAATTTATACACACACATACAAACATAAATATAGAAAATAGGTATTTCAAAAATTTTTAATGTTCAAATCAGAATAGCAACATTTTATTTTCATTAAATCGTAATAAAGCTCAACATGGGGCGATTAATCTTGCTTAGTCGTGATTGGAAAGTAATAGAGGTTGTTTAGTTTACCTGCAGAGAGGCTATTGGCAGGAACGATCGTGATATTCTCTTTATTGCCAACAAATAAATTCTGCTCAGGTTGAAATCAATGTTGTTTCATGATCTCATTCTGTTAACTTTTATAAAACCAGGAAAGATATATTAGAGGAGCACAGAAGCTTTGTTGATAAATAGGTACTTATTTATTTAAGAGGTATTATTTTATGTATATATATTTGAGGTATTATTATATATATATATATATATATATAATATAAGACGATGTTTGTGAACCAAATAAGATTGTCAACAATTTTTTTTTTTATAAAATTTGCTCACGTGGTCTTCATATGTAAGTCTTGGCCTACCCTGACTTCTTCTACCCTCTACTTTCGCACAATATATATTCTTCGTCAATCGTTCCTCACTTATTCGTTGGACGTATCCAAACCAACGGAGCACGCCCTTTTCCAGCTTAACGCTAACACTTTCATTCAAACCTGCCACATTGCGTATCACTTCGTTACGTATTATAATATAAATAAAGTAAGTAAGTACGTAACTATAATATAAGACGACTTTTGTAAACCGAATAAGACAGTAAAAAGAAATTTTGTTAAATATAATAAATTGACTTGCAATACACGAACTCAAAACTTAAAAATACTATACTAAATAATAATAACTATAATATTAAACGACTTTTGTAAACCGAATAATACAGTAAAAAGAAATATTGTTAAATAAAATAAATGGACTTGTAATACACAAACTCAAAACTAACTACTAACACAGATAATATAATATAATTCTTATCTACTAACTAATAACTTTGAAATTATCGCATTGCATACCAACTATAATCATATACTCGTAGACACCATACATATAAGTCACAGCCTGATTGACCATGGTTGGTGCAACATCATCGAGACATCAGGCAACAGTAGTATTGAAAATAACAGCGTTTAACCCCGGAAATAAGTAATATAGTTAAAATAATATCTTATCTATTTAGTTTTAATTTTAGATCCGGTTACAAAACCCAATAAATCCTACTAATATCATAAACGCGAAAATTTGTAAGTATGGATTGACGTTTGTTACTCTTTCACGCGTAAATCTACTGAATGGACTTTGATGAAAATTTACAATAATATAGAATAACACATAAGCTACTTTTTATGCCGGGAACTACTTAGTTCCTGTGGGAAACGGAACAAGAAAACTTCACCACGCATGCGGAGCCGCGGGCGTCTACTAGTACCTTAAATTTTTAAAGTCGACAACCAATTGCAGACTGTTATATTTTCAATCTATAAACATTAACGCCGACATATTTATGAAATTTCAGTACTTATTCGTGACGCATATTTTTATGTACAAAGACTACCTTATACATACTTCCCGACGTTTCAACCGGATAACATTTATAAAAACATTAATTAACATCGACTTCAATAGAAATTATTACAAAAGGCTTATTGGATTTTAAGAAGAAATATGACTTGCTTTTTTGTGTTTTAAGTTATAAAGCTTTTTTTACTCCCTAATATCTTAAAGATATTTTGCAATATATTTGAATACAATTTTCAAATATACGATCCTATGACGAGTATTTTGATGTTGGTTATTGAAGAGTTACACTTTATATCTTCAAAGATCTTCAACAGAGCCTAAAATATAATTATGTCACGCAAAGTGGAAGAAGGAGTAGGTAAAGATAAACGGAAATTGAACCTTTTCATTCTAAACCTGCAGCAATCATTTTTTAAGAGCAGTTTATTGGGAACATATTAAATTTTCGATCTGTTTGAAGTAAAGAATTGAGAGAAAGAATTTGGTTGTGTATATTTATTTAGGCTCGCGAGCTTTCATGTTTTTGATGTTGGGGATGGATATGGAATGGATTTGGAATTTATGTTCTCTATGGTTTAATTTACTTTGAATATAAGAATCTTTATTTTCAATTTCCTGGCAATAGTGACGCTGAGTGAGCAGTAGACCTTACGAAAAACGTTATGATTTCATTTATTGATTTTAATTTTTTTCATTTATGAACTAGGTGACCCTCCACTGCTTCGCCCATGACATACTTCGAACTCCCGGCGCATCTACTGAATCTTTTCGTTTATTAATTCTTTTTTTATATACTACTGCGGTGGCAGACAAGCGTACGACCCACCTGATGGAAAGTGGTCACTGTAGCTTATGGACGTTTGCAACACCAGATTTGCAGCAGTCGCGCTGCCGCCCTTTATAATCCTTCTAAGACCCCTTGAGTAGAACCGATACTGTAGACGTTCGGGATAACCCAGGCCGGGAGCTCATTCCACAATCTAAGCGTACGCGGAATAAAACCTTTATCGGAGCTAACCGTATTCGTGCACCCCAAACGCAACGTGTGAAGGTGAACACCCTGTCTATGGCGAGTGGTGCGATGATAGAAGGTAGCCGTGGGCATCATATCATACAACTCCTCAGAGCACAGACCGTTGTACAGGCGATAGAACACGCATAAGGATGCAAAGTCTCTCCTGTCGCGAAGGAGTTCGACACCACCAGCTAGTAGAGGATCGTTGACAATCCTCATAGCACGCCCTTCTACCGAGTTGAAAGGTGTGTGCTGGTATTATGGTGCACCAGCCCAAAGGTGACAACAGTACTCGATGTTTGGCCGCACTTGCGACTTATAGAGGAGCAGTGTTTGCTCTGCAGTAAAGTACTGCCGCGCCCTGTTGAGCACTCCGAGCATTTTGGACGCCAGCTTCGCCTCGTCCTCTAAATGACTACGGTATAGGACGTCACTAGAGATTTCAACACTAAGGATCCCAATACTATTGGAGATGGAAAGTGGTATGCCCTGGAAATGAGGCGAATTTTTTTTTAAATAATCTACAATTAAATTTAAAATTTGCCTGATGTCTCGACATTTATGATTATAATACTGCTTGAATCTCCAGGGTATTAGCCTATTAAAATATAGCCTATAGCCTTCCTCTATAAATAGGACTACATCATACCTCCAACACAACAATATTTTTTCAAGTCCGACTAATAGTTCCTGAGATTAGAGTGTTCAACAAAACAAACAAACTCTTCAGCTATATATATTAGTATAGATATAAGCATAAATGTCTAATTAATTTCATAAAAAGATACCTAAAAATTCATTTCAAAGAAAATCTAAAATCTACTTTAGATATTAAGAGAACGCTTTCAGAATAGTTACTAACTTGTATCTAAATCCATGAACGCTATCTATATGTAATTACAAGATGACCCCCACAGCTTCGCCCGTGGAATATTTCGACCTCCCGTCGCACCTATTTAATCCCGTCGCTTAGAAATTCTACAATGATGCATACAAATTTGCCCGATTTGTCGACATTTATGACTACTGCTCTGGTCACCAGTGTAGTTGCGTAATGATATATAGCCTAAGCCTTCCTTGATAAATAGGCTACCTAAAACAAACAGAATTTTTCAAAGACGATTAGTAGTACTGAGGTAAGCGCGTTCAACCAAACAAACAAACCAACTCTTCAGCTTTATAATATTAGTATAGATTGTGGTACTCGAAGTTGGATAACTAGCTTGACAAATTGTGTTACTATTTAAAAACTTAACTTACCCGTCACGCACCTTTCTCCCGAAGGTGTAGATATACTTGTACGGTCACATTTCGTCGTATTTTTACCGAACTAGAATAAAATAAATTGTTGAACGTTTTCTTTAAACATGATTGAAATCAGCTGAAAAATTATGCTTCAGTCTCAGTCAGGTTCCAGGTGGTTTTCAGTCGTCACTCGGCACTCGTCACTTGATGATTTATACCTACTTAATTTCATGACAATCGATTGAAAAAAAAACGACTTGTAGAAAAGTAACACAAACGGATAAATGAAGACTCGTTCGCTGCGTTCGCACGGACAAAAATATATGTAGTTGTGTATCAAGTTTAATAAGTATGAGAACTAATAAAAAATAAAATGTATCTTTAGTTTGCATAAAACATTTCAACGGCACTTACAAAATGTCATACATTAACTAAAGATAATATTACAGTATTGCTAACATATCCACCGGTCTGGAACGTGGCCCATCTGAGAAGACTTGACATAGACATATTGTCACGCCTTTATCCCGAAGGGGTAGGCAGAGACATACGCCCACATTACACCGTATGCACATTTGTCCCACGCAACAAGTGGAGAGGCTATTACCGTGTTGAATTGGACAGGCGCAGGTTGTGGTGACCTGCTGTTGAAATTTTTCATTTTTCATTTCATTTCATTCGTAGGAAATTTTTTGATGACCTATTTACAAATTGTTTTTTACAATGGTTCAGGTGGTTACAGGCGTTCCTGCCCAGCAAAAAGTCTTTAACGACGTAATAGCCTTTTTCGCAAAGTATTTAGACGATCAGTCTGGAATACTTGAGACAAGTTATATTGCTTAGTTTATAACTCAATTATTTCTTTTGATAGTGACAAACGACTCCGCAGTTTCTGACAGGTTTCTTTATTGATTGATATTACTGGGAAGAATATATAAGTAAAGTAAAAATCAGAAATGGAACGGTCAAAAGTAAGTTCTACCACAGATAAAATAATATAATTCTGTTCTACTCAGACGTGTATAGTCGTAGTAGAGAAGAATAGATAACACAAAAGGGTCACAATATAACTGTCAAATACAGGTAAAATTGGAGCGTAACTCATGTACGTTACATTAGTTTTTATTACACTTCAATACATGCAGAAATTCCGAAGTAATAACGACGAGAAGAATTAGTCCTTTTTTGAATTTCCGAGACTAGACGCGCCCTTTATGACGTCATAACCTCGCACAGACTGCGACAAGGCGCAGCGTGGCGTTCGGGTGCGAACGAAAGAGCGCGACTGTTGAATGAGCAGGGTTGTAAGGTATGCGGTCACCCGCATTGTTCGTAAATATTCCAGCCATTTTTTTAAATATAAAAAAAGTAAAACACGGTTTTTCTCGTAATTTTTTGTAGATTTATTTGGCATTTAAAGTAAAAAACCATTTGTCAGGCCCTCTGCAGGGAGTAAAAGATCTCAGATATGCATGGATTGCGAAGCGTGACGATCTTTGTCTACCCCGTCAGAGATGCAGCGTGTAGATACATAGATAAAAAATATTTAGTCAGATTATAATATTATAAAGCAGAAGAGTGTGTTTATTTAAACGCGTTAATCTCGGGAACTACTGGTTCAAATTAAAAAAATAATTTTTTGAGGTAGACAATATGTCATCAGGCTTTGGAGCAGCCAGCTGCCACTATTTGGCGTAAATAAGCATCATAAGACAAACTAATGCCAAGAAACGATAGCGGAGCAAATCATAAATGTCAATAAATTGGACAAAAATTTCATACATTGTTGTAAAATAATAGACTACCGATTAGATTGGTGCCACGGGCGAAACCGCGGGGCTTAGCTAATGAACAATAAAGGCGTGAGTTATTGAGTGTATATTATGTTTGTGTTTGTTACTTCTACACGCTCAAACGACTGTAGTAATTTGGATAAAATTTGATGGGAGGTAACTGATATCCTGGATTAACACATAGGATACTTTTTATCCCGGGAGCAGGTTCCTGTAGTAAACGGGTAAGAGAAATTGATACCTTGTAGATTTTTTTTTTTTATATAAAAAGAAAACTTGTTTCAGGACGAGGTTTGAACCCGTGACCTTTGCCCCAACTAGGTAAATTACCCTTATATATGAAAGTAAGCTCACTAAATGATTTAAAATATTTATCCTTCTCTTTAAATTTGGAAACTCTTCACGTATAAAATTTTTGAGTTGTGGCATTTTTGGGATCTGTGTTGTGTAACGAATATTTTTATTTAAATGTTATAATTTGTTAATGTTGATAAGAAAAAAACATATTTTTTGAACACAATGTATCTAAGTACCTACCATAATTTTAGAATAAAGAAATACAATACAATACAATATTCATCAGAACAGTAGATTGAGAAGAGTATGGGAACAGTAACAAAATCGTTACTAATATTTAAGCTTAAGAGTTTCTTTGTTTGTTTGGTTGAACGCGCTAATCTCAGAAACTACTAGTCGGATTAGAAAAAAGTTTTTTGTGTTGGATAGCCCATTTATTGAGGAAGGCAACGCACTTGCAGTGTTAACCTTAATATTGCAAGTGTCTATAGGCAACGGTAACCACTTAACACCAGGTGGGCCGTAAGCTTGTTTGCCATGTCGTAGTATAAAAAAAGGCTATAGGCTATATATCATCACGCTACAACCCTGGAGAGTGGAGCAGTAATCATAAATGTCGACAAATCGGGCAAATTTTTGTAAAATTTGGTAGAATTTATAAGCGACGGGATTAAATAGGTACGACGGGAGTTCGAAGTATGTCACGGGTGAAGCCGTGGGGGTCACCTAGTTAAAATATAAAATTACCTTGGGATATTTATGGCAACGCTATGATAATCGAGGAAAAATACGATTCATATCACAAAGAGCTTTCATATTGCACTCATAATCACCTCTATGGTGTCTTAATAGCCTATTGCACTATAATGAATGTCAGTACCGGCACTCCTTTACTATGTAGGTAATGGTGTTTGTGATACGTTAAAATACTATGAACTAGTTATGCTTCTAAGTAATCATTTTATAATATAGGTATTACTAGTAGACGCACGTGGCTCCGCACGCGTTGTGAAGTTTTCCCTTTCCCGTTTCCCACAGGAACTTGTACCCGGGATATAAAGTAGCCTATGTGTTATTCTGATGTTTGTGAAAGAGTAACATACATCCATACTTACAAACTTTCGCGTTAATTATATTAGTAGAATTGTAGGATGATCATAATCCCAGTGTCTGTTTTAAATGTGCTCACGGCGCCTAGGGTCTAATTTCTTAATTATTCTCCTCCACTTTGCACGGTTATCGACATCCCTAGTAGCACAGATAATATATATTTTTTACTAGTTGACGCCCGCGGCTTCGCCCGCGTAGAGAAGTTTTGTCGTTCCCGTTTCCCACAGGAACTTGTTCCCGGGATAAAATCTAGCATATGAGTTATTCTGACGTATAAGCTATATTATTGTAAAGTTTCATTAAAATCTATTCAGAAGTTTTTACGTGAAAGAGTAACAAACATCCATACAAACTTTCGCATATATAATATTATTAAGATAATTCCGAGAATGCGAGATTTTCTCCACTATCCACCGCAGTGTTTTCATTGCCACGACACGCATCACCTACTTGTGTGACTCCAATGGAGGCCAGACATGTCCCTTCAACTTGAACTACATTTTTTGGTCACAAATGACAGCAGGCATCTTCCGCCACTTGGCTCACGCGGCAGCAATGCGTCTTATCGTCGACATCGATGTCACTGGACCACGGGCGTAGCCAGGATTTAGTTTCAGGGGGGTTTTCCTATACTTCTAATGATTGTAAATGTTTGGCAATGGATGTAGCTGGACACCCACGGCTCCGGAGAATGGTTAAGTTTTTTGTACCTGTTTCCCTCAGAAATCTGATCCTAATATTTAAAGTAGGCTCTGCGCTAATCCAGTGTGTCAGCTACCTCCACAACAAATAGAAATATTGCACAGAAAAAGTGTTCCGTACAAACTTTGCAACCCTTTTTTCAAAAATCCTTCCTTGGTCACTTAAGGAATACATACATACATATTGTCACGCTTTTATCCCCGAAGGGGTAGGCAGAGGCATACTATACGCCCAAATTTCACCGCATTATTGTCTCACGTAACAGGTGGTGAGCCCATTGCCATGTAGAAGTGGACAGGCGCAGGCAGTGGCATACTATACGCCCAAATTTCACCGCATTATTGTCTCACGTAACAGGTGGTGAGCCCATTGCCATGTAGAAGTGGACAGGCGCAGGCAGTGGCGACTTGCTGTTGAAATTTTTCAAGCCGCCCATAAGGCCTTCAGACAGGCTTATCGAATGACATTTTACTGGCAAATTTAATATAAATTTCACAAAGTGGTCACCCATCTAAGGACCACCTATAGCGAATGTTGCTTAACGCAGTGATCGTCATCAGAACATTGTGTCAGAGTGCTTCATTTAGGGAATACTGTACAATATTTTATATTTCTAGACCCAGTGGTTTCAGCTGTGCTATGATCGGTCAGTCAGTCAGTTTCTGCTTTTATATAAACGTGGAAGTTGATTATTTTGATTTCAAAGAGACCTTTCATTTTTATTTATTTGTATAGACTATGAAAATATTTAGTTCCGACATCATTCCAATTATTCAGTAGCTCGTATACTTTATACCGTATACCAATATAATAATAAGGGAAAATATCAATATGGCCTCTATTAATGTCGCCCTCTTCATAAATATGATCGTAATTTTTTTTATAGTCATTTTATAGGAAATATCGTAAAAAAATCTATAAGAAGTAGCTAAATGACATAGATGTTTATATTATGAGCCTCAGTTGTTTAGTACTTTGTACATGACAGTAAAATTACTTACTAAATTGGACTCTAAGGTTACTTTTTTTGGAACGAAGTTCCTTACAGCAGGCTTGGAGGAGATAGGAATTTTGCTGCGCGACCGAACTGAAATAAATGTGATCGTAAAACCGTAAGAAAAATTGGGTGGAATAAAACCGTTAAATGAGACGTGCGCAGGCGCGACAGTCGTTTGTTTTGCAAATTGTGTCGATTTTCAAACTGTCTATGTACCTCAGTGAAGTGAACACTAATTTGGAAATTGCAGTAACGTAGCTGTTTGGTTTGGGTGGTATGCTGCTCGGCTGAGACGCAAGAGGCCCGAGTTCGAATCCTAGTACAAACGGTGACTCTTTGTATGATTAATTGAATCGTGAACTTGTTAACTTCGTTCCTACCTGGTTTTATTCGGCAAAATGGCCGACAGCATACGCTTGCTGTATATTATTTTCTAAAACCAGTGCATTTATCTTGTGTTATGGGCGGGAGGGGTGGTTTATTGGACATAAAAGTTGTGTTATTATATTATTTTCTTGTTGGTGACGCCGGCACTCCCCGGACGAACGATCCGACCGCATGGTTTACCGCCTAGTTCATTCATTTCACCAGATATCCTCCTCGCGGTTTCGATTGGGTATCCCAGTAGTCTTCACGGCGCCCCTTCGAACCTTCTTGTTTCCTTGAAGAAACTCAATATCTGATCCACCTTCACATTTTTAGATCTTCTTTTTCGAGTCTGTCCGTAGCTGTAATTTCCCATCTTGTTAAGGAATACATGGGGCACTCAGCAAGTAGGTGGAAGCTGGTTTCCTCGTCCTCCATGCATTCCGGGTATATTGGGTCATCCTTTACTCCTATCACTGTTAGATGCCTGTTGAGGCGACAGTGTCCTGTGATGATCTCTATGACAAGTCTCATATTTGGTCTGGTTAATTTAACCAGTTGGCTTGTCCTCTTCGCATCCATTCTTCTGATAAAGATCTTCGACCAGCTCATGCCTATCGAAGACCTCCATCTAAGGTTAGTCTCTACTGTTATGCTTCTGCTGATTACTCCTTTCGTGATCTTATGAGCGATTGGAAGTAACAGCTCCGGTCCTCTCATGCTTAAAGTTGTGTTAAGGTGTTTTATTGAAAGACAGTGATATAATACGAGTATATGCAGTGAAATGCGAATTTCCATCTTGCCGCGAAAAATCCACTGAAAACCTCAGTATAAAAACCACTGCTACACTGGGGTGAGACTGAGCTTGGCTAGACTTGACTAAGACGTAGAGGACAGGGTTGTTTTAGATAGTAAGAAGATTAGAGAAATATGTAATAAATAAGATTTAAAGTAACTAGGCCATAATATAATACCAAAAAAACGTTGAAATGGACATGCGCAGGCTGTGGCGACCTGCTGTTGAAATTTTTCAAGCCGCAATGTAAAGGCCACAAAGTGGTCACCCATCCAAGGACCAACTATAGCGAAAGTTGCTTAACGCAATGATCGTTTACAAATACTGAGTTAGCGGGGCCACGAGTGCTTCCAATATTATAAATGCGAAAGGAACTAGGTCTGCTTGTCTGTCGCGCTTTTACGTCAAAACTACTGATCCGATTTGAATGAAATTTGGTACAGAGATAATCTAAAGCCCGAAAAAAGACTAAGGCTACTTTTTGTTCCGGGAACAAGTTCCCGTAGGAAACGGGAACGCATCATTACGCGGGCGGAATAGTGCGTAATATATTCGGGGTGGATTTTTGATAAGGCAGTAAAGGTAATATTAAAGCAAAATTGTTTTAAGAAATTCAGATCAGCATTTATAAATTTGGCAAAAAGATGTTGCAAAATGCTTACAGTGAGATGCGGACGTATTTGTGATAAATAAATAAATATATCTTAAAACTTTTTTACACAGCGCCATCTAGCCCTAACTAAGCTATAAGCTAGTACTATGGGATCAAGAAAACTGATATACATACTTATATATTTCTAAGCACACATAATCATACGTAGAAAACACCCAATCTCCGAAACCAAGATTAGTGGATCACACAAATATATGTGTGGAAATCAAAAACGTCTACTGGATTATACATATAGGATACTAACTGACCCCCGCGGTCAGTTAGCACCCTAGTTAGGGCCTAGTAAGTAGGCTCGTGACATACTTTGAACTCCTTCCGCACCCCCATTTAATCCCGTCGTTTATTACTGTATGAAATTTGAAGTGTAAAAAAACACAAAGAATTTTGCAGATCAAACTAGTAGTTCCTAAAATTGGCACGTTCAAACAAACAAACTCTTCAACTTTATAAAATTAGTATAAATGAGTACTAGAAATGACTAAAATCGCTAAAGGCTTTTCCCTTACATATTGTAAGAAACACCATAAATCAACTCGAAATATTTTTACTCTCAAATGATCCTATTTCTCACTTTGATCAAAAGATAAAGTGTCTTTTGATCACAGTAAGAAATACGATAGATTGACCGTACGTTTTGCTGTAACTATGACGGTAAAGGAACCTGCTCTTACTGCCGCGTCTCAAAAATACACTCTGTATAATGGTTTATGTGTATTTAAAGGTTTATGTTCTGATTCTGAGGTATTATTTAAATGATGCCACGCCAACTGTTACTTTGAGGTTGTATCATCGCACTGCTCACCATAGGCAGTATTAATAGGTAACTTAAATACTGAAATGAAAAATGTTTGATTCTTCATGATAGTAGGTCACAAAGTAACACTTATGAACGTCAAGATTATTGCTTCTACATTTACATTTACTGCCAGATTCGCAAAGCAATAGGTAGAGCATGAGGAAGAATCTGGCAATAAAAATCAATGTTGTGTTTAAAATCATATCAAAATTGAAGCTATTCTAGTTGCCAGTTCTAAGGGCAGCCTACACTTTAATAAGAAGAATCTAGCAAGAAAGTCAATGGATGCTCTTTTAAAATGTAGGTATGGCTTACAATATTAAAATTATACTTACATTGTTCGACAACAGTCGACTAAAATTAGTTTGCCTTAAATTTAAATAATATTATTTGTAATAATAGCTATAACAGCTATGAGCTGACCAGTCCCAACAGACGGAACCCGTTCACGGGTATGACGTATATATCAGCTATGACCCTACTCAATCGTATTATAGGGAATAACGTGACTCGATACATACGCCACCACTACCAGGACACTTAGGCGAGCATGACATAAGCTCTGCACAGCTAAAAACTGCACAGCAACTATCATGTCAATTTAATAATGAATAAGTCCACTTGGTGCACACACAATAACAAACTCAAATTACATATTTCTATATAAGTATTACCGGGACTAAACGCAACCAATTTAGAAACCTTAAATTGTCTGACGTTTCAAATTATTCATGATGTAGCAATGTAAAAATACAGATGCTAAATACAATAGAGGCTTTCTGCGTACGCTGAGGCTACGGAATGTACTGCTTGATCCGGTATTTCGAAACTTCTATAGGTTTTTACTGGATCCTAAGGGCGAGTGACAAATCGTAAAAACAGAACAAAACTATTTTTGCTATTTCTATGGTCCATATCATACCTCTTGTTTTCACCAAGGTAATAAATACATGTATTTTACAAATTTAATGCAATGCTTTCGTTTTTGTGTTCACTCTAGAACTTGTTGTTGTACACAATAAATTCTAGAAACTTGTATTAAACTTGTTGAATCAGGTGATTCATCTGAACGAAGCAATGTTTGACAAAATTGCAATAAATGTATAGGATCAATAATTCTACAAGTTTTGATTTTGACAAGTATTCTACAAGTTTTGAATAAAACTAGCAGAATACTCTTTAATAATAATAATAATAAAATAAAATAAAAAATAAAATAAAAATAAAAATATCTTTATTTTGCATAGACCATTTTAACGGCGCTTACAAAATGTCATACACTATTTAAAATATTTAAAGCGACCACCGGTTCGGAACGCGGCCCGCCTGAGAAGAACCGGCAAGAAACTTAGGAAGGCTTTTTTTTGATGGCCTATTTACAATTTAATATTATTTCATTTTGCCAGCAGATCATTTCCAGGCGTCCCTGTCCTGCAAATAGTCTGTAACGGAGTAAAAACCTTTTTCACAAAGCTTGTTTTTAATAAACTTTTTAAATTTATTTAAAGGTAAATTTCTCAGGTCACAGGGAAGCTTGTTGTAAAAGCGTATACAGTTACCCTGGAAAGAATCGCCAATCTTATGTAGTCGACTGTGGTGGACTGAAAGATTATTTTTATTTCTAGTGTTTATATTATGTTTATCACTGAGTTTAGAAAACTGTGATAGATTTTTCTGGACATACATAAGATTGGCAAAAATGTATTGTGATGGTACGGTTAGAATATTCACTTCTTTGAATTTTTCTCGGAGAGAAACTCTGGGGCCCAAATTATAAATAGCGCGTACAGCCCGCTTTTGTAGAACAAAAATAATATTTAAATCTGCAGCACTCCCCCAAAGGAGAATACCGTAAGACATAATACTATGAAAATAGCTGAAGTAAACCATTCTAGCCGTATCCACATCTGTTAGAGTCCTGATCTTTTTTACAGCGTATGCAGCCGAACTTAATCTAGAGGCTGTCTTTTCTATGTGTGGACCCCTCGAGGACAGTCGTTATCTTTTATAGGATTAACGCAACCCTATGAGGGCATAGGAGATTCGCTTTTTGAGTTAACTACTTTCTGATACCAACAAAAAAAGTATTAAGTAAGTTATTGAAAAGCTCACATCCGCAGGGCAGCTTGTTTGGAGTTGAATGTGCGTGGCTACCCATCGGTCCCGATTCCTCAGAGTTTTGTTGCCCTTCTGCACCGGTTAGGATTTAATGGCCTAACGGGAGAGGAGTGAGAGTGCTACTCCCCGGAGTGCAGCAAATCTCAACTCTGGCTTGCCTTAATTGGCCGGTCAGAGGGAGGGAGCCAGACCTATATGCTCGGGGGTGGAAGTGTCTTTTTCAAGGGCATAACTACGGGGAAGCCCGCTCCGGGCCTGTCCCGCGAAGGTGAAACCGGCGCCGCACCGCTCGACACCCCAAGCCGCTCACACCGGTGTTGCCCTCTGTCGCCGTACAGGCTTATCATACCTATGGCGATTGTATAGGGGGCCCATCTAGTGAGTTGGCAAGTCACCGTCTGCCAGTATTTTGATAATAATATATTAAAATGGCAGACGCAGTCTTCAACCATAGTTTTAGTTACATACTCCATTTAACCTTCAGCCCATTTAGTAGTTAGCATATTGTACAATAGTTTAACTCCCATTGGAGGTGGTCCATTACCGTTCTTCTACATAAGGCGAGCGTGGACTATCTGCAGTGGGGGTCCCATTCCCTATTAGATTAAAATTCTCAAAGGGCCTCTGCGTGTTGGACCTATGTCCCCATGTAAGCCTACCAAAAGTCCAGGTATCTTCATGAGAAAAAAAAGAAGATACCCGTGTAAAAAGAAGAGACATAATAATAATAATAAAATTCATTTAATCAAGTAACAAGGACTCATAAGTGTTAGTAACAATTGAACTTAAAACTATATTAGTACGCATATTTTAAAAGAAACTTATGTATTTAAATGTGTGTTCATATGCCTCTATATCAATCAGAACTGCAGCCTCACCACTGACGTAGTGAGCCTGCAACAATGATTGACATAAGCACAGTCGAGCCTACTTGCAACACAGTTCATGACGCTGTTGGGGCTACCCGGCACACGACGCGCCAGGGACGCGCATCTTTTTCTCATTACTGTATAGAAACGTGCTTCTGCAAACATCCCTGATGCGCTGCAATACCGAGGCAGCCCCAACAACACCCGGAGCGCGTTATTATATTGAATTCGAAGGGCACTGTAGGATTTTTGGACATAACTCTCCCACAGGCTGCACGTGTAAAAAGATGAACAGTAAGCTTTAAATAAGGTTATCTTAACTTGATTAGAACAACGTGCAAACCTGTGAGCAATCATGTTAGCCCTAACCGACAGCGCCCTTCGTTCCCTATCAATATCCTCATCGTCCTTGAGTTCAGAGGTCAAAATGTGGCCTAAATATTTAAATTTGTGTACTCGTTTTAAGGGCACTCCACTCAACATTACAGCTGGCATAGTTTTAGAACATTTACCTCTGACCCCAAAGACCATGATCTCGCTTTTGTTAGTATTATACTGTATATGCGACTTACAGTACTTTTCACAGATTGTTATCATACGCCTGAATCCACATGTCGAGGCACTCAGCAAAGCCATATCGTCAGCGTAACTGATATTGTTTACAGCGATCCCATCGATGTAACAGCCGACTCGTTCTTTGCTACAACATACCTGCCCACCGTATTTGGTTGATCTGGCCTCCATACCAATAGAGAGTGTTTATTAACTCAGGAGCCACTCCTGTCTTTTTTAACTTACTCCAAAGAATGTCATAAGAGACATCAAAAGCACGACGGGAGAGATCAAGGAAACAAGCGTGTATAGGAGTATTCCTGTCTGCGTAGTACCTGATAGTCCACTTAAGAGCCAAAATTGCATTTGCTGTAGATAACCCGGCTCGGAAGCCAAACTGGTTATCATGTAAGCGGATGTATGTATTAAGTTGCTTATTAAGTAGACTATCAAGCACTTTCGCAATCACCGTAGCCAGCGATATAGGCCTATAGTTGTTAGGGTTCGAAATATCACCCGATTTATTTTTAACAATAGGTGTTATTACAGTCCTTATCATCTGACTTGGCAAGTAAGCACGACTCACACACAGGTTTAAAAGCATTGCCAACACTCTTGGCAGTTGTGGTCCCGCATATTTCAAGTGCTCGATGCTCAAACTATCATGACCTGGTGATTTACCTTTAGACATTGTACTGATTACATCTTTTATTTCTTTGGCTGTGAATCTAGTACCCAAGTCACCACCATCCACCCCATCACGCACAAACACAGAGGAACCCAGCGGCGACGTTACCCTAAAGTGTTCCCTAAACAGTTCCGCAATACGAGTTGGGTCACACTCACTATTAACAGACACCGGGAGACCAGGCTTGGGGCTTAGGCGATTCGTGTGTTTCCAAAAGGAACGGAAGTCGTTTTCCGCATGATGTGAAGCTAAGATGTCCATTTTTAATTGTTGTTCGTTCTTTTGGCACCATCTTAAACGTGACTTAAAGATTCTCCTGCTCTCGCACATTTCATGGAAAACGGGGCCTCCAGGTTTACTCAGATCTAGCCAACTAATTAGTTTCTGCCTGGTTCCCTGTGAGCATCACCCACATACCTATACCAACCGACAACCACCCCTCTCTTACTAGCATTACGACAAACGCGTCTCACTAACGCGGAATCACTAAGGGCGCAAACAATGTCACTGTATCATTTATCGATAAATCTGTAATGTTCATCATTCGCACATACATTATCACAACTTATATCTCATTTGGTCCGGAAAATCAATACACCCTAGCTTTTATCTATCTGTCCGCTGCTTTAAAGGTACCGGTTGCCGCATTATCGCTTGCAGTACCTCATCTGCCTAACAAACGATGTCTATTGGAGGATTTACGGTTTTTCACTAAAGTCCACTGTCCGTCAATCTTAGATTCCTGTTCAAGATTACTTTTGCAATTCCTCAATATTGCCCGTTTATAGCTCCCGGCCTTGGTTAATTCACTACTTACGTTGTTATTCGTTTGCTCGGTATTGGTTCGAACAGCTGACTGTGATAACGGTGCCGGTGACGTCACTGGCGCAGATTCCAACGCCCCGCCTTCCTTGCAAGTATGCGGTGACGATATAACAGCTGTTGTAGATACTTTTTGTATGTTATAACTACCCTCAACTTGTTGGAAAGATAATTTTTTTTCACAAGTACTTTCCAGGGTCTTTCTTAACGTTGAAGATGAATCAGCAGTCTTGACCCCATTGACGACCGCAAGATCTCCCAATGACTCACTTCCGCTCTCTAAATTATCCAATATATTTATGGTTTCCTGCTGGGACCTGGATTTTATTGTCATCACTAGCCCTTTCTCATCCTTGATATCCTTACGCACCTCTTCGAGATGTTCTAGTTTTGCAAATGTATCTTTGAACTCATTCAAAGCAGCACGCATAAGAGTTAGTCTTTTGTGAAGGTCCGATACGTCCAAGTGATCAAATGTTATAGGCGGCAGTTTTTCCAGATTTCGCGCTACAAAAACTGGTATCAGATCTGGATCGACTACCTACATGAATAAAAATATTTTTGATATTGATTTTTCATTTTTTTTTTGACGGACGGCTATCCACCCGAGGGCTTACCCGTGATTCCTGGCCCTAGACTAATGGAAGGGTGGGTTTTAATCGGTAAGAGTCCGGCATAGCACTTAACAATATGGTAACATCATAAGAATTGTGCCAAAAATATAACTTAAATAATACCTACCACCTAATTAGTTGCCTAACTGCCTCGGTGGCGCAGTGGTATTGCATGCGACTGCCGCGCTGAGGTCCCGGGCTTAATTCCCGGGTCGGAACAAATATTTGTGTATTCCACAAACGTTTGTTTCGGAGTTTGGGTTATTCTATTTATAATATGTATGTATTTAGAAATATATAAGTATGTTTATCAGTTCCCATAACACAAGCTTATATTAGCTTACTTTTTGCTAGACGGCAGTGTGTAATTTAAAAAATATTAGCTTAATAACTAGCTTTTATATTTAAACAGAAAAAATAAATAACATCAAATCACAATGAAAGCGATTTTTGTCCTTTATGAGCAGTTTATAACAGTTCCAAGGGCAGCTTACCCTTATGGAGAAGAATCCGGCAAAAAGAAGTCCATATAGTATATTGGAACGAAAAGTTGGATAATTAGCTCGCTAGATGGCGTTAGCTTATCTCTGTTGAACAAACACGCGCCCCGGCCCGCTTAACAGGTTCATTGGTTTCCTTACGTTACTTATTCAATAAACCTTCTAAGATAAAGAACGGATAAAAAACTCAGAAGGCTTTTTATGATCTATTTACAAATTAAAATTATTTCACGCAGCCAGCAGATCATTTCCAGGCGTCTCGGTGTCATTGCAAATACGAATCTTTTGTAAAGATCGTTTTAATATAAGTAGGTATTCTGCAACAATAGAACCGTTTTGCATCCAAATACAAAACAGCCTCTTCGCATAAACTAGTTATCAAATATCGTAATGAGATTATAAAGTTACAAATGCATTCGTTCTATTACAAAACAGGTGCCAACCAACATACAATATTTAACAGTAGGTACCTAGGGATCTAGATAAGATTATAATTTTAATCTTAATAATATTATAAACGTGAAAGTTTGTATGGATGTTGGTTACTCTTTCACGTTACATTTTAATGAAACTTTTCAATAGTATAGCTTATACATCAGAATAACACAGGCTACTTTTTTTCCCGGGAACCAGTTCCTGTGGGAAACGAGAACGGGAAAACTTCCCTACGCGGGCGAAGCCGCGGGCGTCTACTAGTAATATTATAAATGCGAAAGTTTGTGTGAATGTTTGTTACTCTTCAACGTAAAAACTACTGAATAGATTTTAATGAAACTACAATAATATCACTACATATTATAAAGCAAAGTCGTTTTTCGCTGTCTGTCCCTATGTATGCTTAGATCTTTAAAACTACGCAACGAATTTCGATGCAGTTTTTTTAAATAGATAGAGTGATTCTTATAGAAGGTTTTTATGTATATTTTGTTAAATTTTTGTATACATTAACTTAATTATAACGTTTTATATTGGCGGTGTCGGGAAAAATGAGCCGTCTGGGAGTTTTTAACGAAAACGCTGCCTAAACCCTTTAAGATATAACAAAATAATGTATTGTCGAATTATGTATCTAATAAAGGTCTATAAAAAAGTCCGTGACGGTATATGTCTATCTCTTAAGGATACAGTACTATACCCATTTTAATATTTAAAAAAAAAACAGAAATAATAAAGCGGTAATTTAAAGGCTATTTACACAAATACATTATTAATCCTTATCATTTTTAATATTACTATTATACTATAATAGTTGGTTTCAGCATTTTATGAAGATTATTTTGTCCCTTTAAACTTTGCAAATTAAACGAATATCTTAGGCGATATGGCAATATCAAAAAAATGCGCAAAGAAATTAATTTCGTGTAACAAAAATTCGACTGGGCCGTGCGGGCGCGGGCGTAGTAGGTACTTGAGAGCGGAGAAGTAATCAAATAATTTGGAAAATGTTCATACATTATCGTGAAATTAATATAAGACGGGATTAAATGGGTGCCACGGGGTTCGAAGTATGTCACGGGCGAAGCCGGGCGGGTCAGCTAGTAGCTTATACATCAGAAGTATAATTATACAAGTTCGGGAACGGGAACGGAACTTCTCTACGCGGGCGATATAAAACTGACAGCTGGCGAATTGGCGATTGATCCGCCCGTATCCGCGTCTGTGCGACGAAACTGTCTTTGAAAACAGTGCTAAGAGATTATCAGATAAAAATTTGCTGTAGTTGGTAGTAGTAGTAGGGAAGTAGCATTAATTTTCACAATGAATTTCATAGACCTCTGAGTAGTATGGGCGCTTATACAATTTGGAGGTCTAGCTTGATTTGATAGGCACTTGCCTCAAAAAAGGTACTAATTTTATAATGGCGGTAGGTATAATGAGTAGATTGGGTATGTAGGTACAGACCCTCGGCGCAGGAGTTCGACTCGCGCTTGATCGGTTTTTTTAAGTTTATAATAATGTCTAACCCTACAAATTTTGATACGGTATAAAATTAGGTAGGTAGTACTCGCCGTATAATTTTCTTTACAATGCTATAACATTTTATTTCTACAATTGATACAAAAAAAGTAAATAAAATAACCCTTATATTTTGATGAAATATAATAAAAAAAATCTAAACATTAAAAACGCATTTTATATTATTAAAGACTATGTTCGTGTATGAAATTTTCATAAATATATTCTTATAATTTCCTCTCTGACTACTCCAGTAAAGGTTAAAGCGTGAAGACAGTTCAAATAAATAAATTTATTCCAAAACTTAAACTAAGACCGACAGGGACAAATAGAATTTTTATCCATTAAGTATGCATTCCGTCTTCATGGTCACTACAAAATAACTTAGTTATGAGTAGTGCTGGCAAAAAATTTAATTTGGCTTTTAATTTTCGGCATTGCATCTGGCAGTTGTTGAATTGAATAGTCGTACAAAGTCTGCAGACAACGATAACTTGAATTTAAACCGCAACGTGACATCTAGTCACGACAAAGTAGTCCGTGGTATAAATTAAAAGCAACAGATGGCGCCACTTTAGAGTGCGTAGCTCATCTTAGTACATGAAATATAAGAAGGTACTAGCTGCTTCGGCAAACTTTAAGCTGCAATAAAAAAGTCTTAAAATATGAGTAAATGCTATTAGATGATTATTTGACTGCGTAGGCGAGCGAAAGTCTCCGTTTTAATTTCACTGGTACGGGAATAATGCTATTGTAGTCCGACCGTCCGTCCGTCCATTCACTCTTGAATTGACATCAGCAATCCTTGATGTAGACAACTTTTACCGAGGGGGTTTTTCAATCGGGGGGAAATGGTCCCGTAGTGGTTGGCAAGACCGCTCAAAAAGAAAAAAGTAATGTTGTTTTTTTTTATAAATTGATAAAAAAATAAGAATTAAAAAATAAAAAATTACTCCGAATTTTACGGTTTGAAGAACCACCTTTTTTTACGTTTGGAAATCCCCGCGGATGTCATGCCGGATTAGAACCGACTAAAACCAAACGATCCCTGCCTATCTGTCTATTGCCGGACGCGGACGCCCCGGGAACTCCTCGGAAAGATAATGTCCGTATTATTATGAGATGTAAGCTACAAGTAGCGCCATCTGTTGCTATTATTTTATACCATATACTACGCTATTATGGCTAGATGTCGCTTTGCGGTTTATATTCAAGCTATCGTTGTCTGCAGACTTTGTAACTAGGCGGTTCTCTAACTTACTACGGTAATGCTGAAAATCAAAAGTCAAATACAGTTTTTGGATGTCACTAACAATAATAAAATTATTTTAGTGACAATACAATAAAACTATAAGTTAAAAAGGCTCAGTCGCTGAATGTCATATTTTCAAAAGACCATATTCGTAAAACATCACATGAAATACTAGTTGACGCCCGCGGCTTCGCCTGCGTAGAGAAGTTTTCCCGTTCCCTTTGCCCATAGTAACTTGTTCCCGGGATAAAAGTAGCCTATGTGTTATTCTGATGTATAAGCTATATTATTGTAAAGTTTCATTAAAATCCATTCAGTAGTTTTTACGTGAAAGAGTAACAAACTTCCATAATAACTTTCACATTTATAATTTTATTAACATTATTAATTAATAAAATTATAATTATAAATTAAATAATATTAATGCAATTATTTTTCTTAACTGTTGTCCAAAATAATTTTAATATATTGCTAATAAAAAAGATGAATTTGTATTTAAACGATTGTCAAAATTCTTACACTGTTAGAAAAGTGTAATAATTATATTCCTGAGTGCTGTAGGCTTTTTATCCTGAGTACAATTCATGTAGGGAAGGGGACCGGGAAATCTTCACCACACAGGCAAAGCCGCGGGCATTAACTTGTAACCGGATGACTCGCTCACATAGATTAGAACCTGCCTAGTGCGTACTACGTACATTTCTAAATCATATTTTCATATACATCTATTAACGCCCAGTAAAATCCCTTGCCCTTGAATATACAAACTTGAAATTGTAGGGTAAGCCACCCTTATAAAGTAATAAACTACATCTAAGGGGAATAAACTATTGTAAAGCCAGCGTATTTGTTGTGTAGTTGAGATTACTTATTTGATTTCCTCCGTTATAAAAAAATCATTTTGTTGGTTTATATTGTGTTTTCAATAAAATGTGCCCAATAACTAATTATAAAATTGACAACAGCAAAATGTAGATATATCATTAATAGTGATTGAATAGTGATTTTAAAATAATAAAATCGTAATATTGAAACGTGAATTACCTAGTGTCTATTCATCTGTGTTTCAACCAAAGAACTCGTAAAAGGTGATAATGACCTAACGACGAGAATTCCTCGGCGCTTACAACGTTTTAGACACGACAACATTGGCCGGTAACATTAAGGGCTGCACACTGGCTTCTTTAAAAGGAAAGTCAATTTTAAATATTTTGGAGCTTAGTGCGAAAACTCCATAATTGTAAACAGATACACTAAATTCTTTAATCCTAAATTCTAAGAATTGTAGTCCCACTAAATAAAATAGACCATTATTTTACAATGCTTATGTTGGTTGTTTAGCATAGATCAAAAGTAAAGATCGCTTGCAATGCATGCATGATGACGTTGTCGATCTTTGAACGCTGAATTGAAAGTGAACTAGAAATTTCCAGAATGTTGGATGCCAATGCAACATATGCAAAATTGTAAAATCCACAAATGTTTGTTGCGGAGTTTGAAAAATCAAAATCAAAAATCAAAAATCTTTATTCATGTAGGTCACAAAGTAACACTTATGAACGTCAAGATTACTGCTTCTACATTTACATTTACTTTTTGGTTGTATCATATGTATTAATAATGTATGTATTTAGAAATATATAAGTATGTATATCAGTTGTCTAGATCCCATAACACAAGCTTCAATTACTTTAGACTAGGCTAGCTTACGAGTACTTTGGGCTAGACGGCGGTGTGTAAAAAAATGACCCTCAAATGACCTACAATATGCATAGCAATGCAAATATATGCAATGCTTGTATCCGTTAAGGATACAAGGAAAGTTCAACTATTTCGGGAGTTTTTGCATCGAACAAAGACCGGGCCTATCTTTACCTTGCATTCACTACTTTCCAATACAATTATTCTGTTACCGAAATCAGGCTACGTGAAATATTAATGTAATGAAAGACCTTCACTTTTGCCAAATATCCTGATTCTATTCTAAAATAACTATGGATATCTGCCATATACTTTTTTGACCCAAAACCTATAGGGTACTTCCGGTAGACACAGAATTGACGATTTTGGTTAGAAGCGAGGTCTTATGAAAAATCCAAAAAATGACGAAAATTAAGGTAAATTTTAGTACTTACAGGTTGTCGCGAAAATCTAAATTTGGCCATTTCTTTTTTATCATGTTGACTCAGAACCTTGATTTTTATACAGCTAATAGGGACTATAGACCTCAGGTTCTGGTATAAATGTCAACTTGTTAGGTCCACCCGTTCCTGAGGAAATCGGTGATGATACACGGACAGACAGACGGAGTAATAACAAAACTAGTCTAGCACGTGTGGAACTCGTGCGCCAGAGGGTTCCATACCTACCCATTATACCGCCATAATTAAATTAGTAGTAGACTTAACGACTGCCATGGTACTGGCAACGGGAAACAACGGCTTAACGTGCCGTCCGAAACACGGAAACACTCGCAAATGTAAATGCCACAAAGTGATCACGCATCCCGTGACCAGCCATAGCGAAAGTTGCTTATCGCAGTGTTGTTTACAGAACACTGAATCAGCGCCACGAGCGCCTCACTCCTTCAGATTTAACTCTGTGATATATAAACATCTATTTGATATTATTTGTGGTAAAATAATTTGATCAAGATTCAACTGTATTGATAGATTATGATTCATACAAGGATACATCCAATAAAGAAAGTGTAGGGAAAACCCAGAATGCCAGCATACGCTTGTGCACAAAGAAAATAGCCCTACGACACCAACCGCAAATTCCGGAAATTTCATGTTTTGTTTGATTATTATATTAACAAGAACTCCACGAATGTGTAGGTGAAAGAGTGACTTACACTGGTTGCTTGGTTTCCTTCTAAGTAGGTATGTCGACTTTATTTTATTATTTTTTTTAGACATTACAAGTAAAAAAAGTTTTCTGTTCCCGTTTCCCACAGGAACTTGTTCCCGGGATAAAAAGTAGACTATGTGTTATTCTGATATATAAGTTACTAGATTACCCCCACAGCTTCGCCCGTGGAATATTTCGACTTCCCGTCGCACCTATTTAATCCCGTCGCTTATAAATTCTACAATGATACATCAAAATTTGCCCGATTTGACGACATTTATGACTACTGCTCTGCTCCCCAGTGTAGTAGCGTAATTATATATAGCCTTTAGGTATCTCGATAAATGGGCTATCTAACACAAAAAGAATTTTTCTAATCCGACCATTAATTCCTGAGATTTGTGCGTACAACCAAACAAACAAACAAACAAACTCTTCTGCTTTATAATATTAGTATAGATTTTATTGTAAAGTTTCATTAAAATCCATTCAGTAGTTTTTACGTGAAAGAGTACCAAACATCCATACAAACTTTCGCAGTTATACGAGTAATAATATTAAGATATTATCAGTTGTCTAGATCGTATAATACAAGCTTATATTAGCTTACTTTGGGCTAGACGGCGCTGAGTAAATAAAACCCGCAGGATTGTTAAGGAACTAGCTGACTCTCGCGGCTTAGCTTGTGACATATTTTGATATCCGTGGCGCACATTTAATTCCAAGGTTTATTGATTTTAGATTACCCATCGTAGAAGGTTTTTTTTGGGACAAGTGCGAACCTGAGTCATGCGCCGAGGATTCTGTTATTATTTGTAGGTAGATTATGTTATCAAATCATAGCTGTGTCTCCCCGCGAATTATGAATCCCTTGAGTGGATCAACATATACATTTTTACGTCAGAAACAGCAATATATTTTTTTAGGTTAACTTAAAAGTTTGATTTTTTCACAGCGTCAAAGAATCTTAGTATATAGTTTTAATTTCAACTCAATATTGTCATGGGATCCCGAGAAAGGGTTTCGTACCTCAAATGAAAAAAAAACTTAGCCCTATAAATGAAGAAAATATCTTAGAATTTTCTTGTAAAGTTAATAATTTATTCCGCTTTCTGACTTAGCATCTTTTTCATTAGACACCGTGCATGAAAAGGATAGTCGAAATTTTAGAGTTTCCAGAACCTGTGTCCAAATCAGTTCACATAATGGTATTTTATTAGATGGTCTTAGTACAGAGAGCTAAACAAGGTGTATTGATATTTTACGTCTGTAAACCAATTTTCTGGCTAAATCTGCAATGATCGTGATCAAAATACTAATTAAAGCTTTACTGTTCAACAGACGGGTAAACGATTGGCTTAAAGATTAAAAAAAACTGATTTTAATGACCGTTTACGTTTAAACATTTTAGATATTAATAGGAAATTAAGAAATAAATATCGTAAATATCGTTGGGACAACTCACACAACGCCATCTGATTCCAAACTAAGCAGAGCTTGTACTATGGTAACCAGATAACTGATAAACATACTTATATATTTCTAAATACATACATATAATAAATAACACCCAGACACAGAATAAACCATCGTGCTCATCACACAAAGTTTTATCCTGGGTGGGAATCGAACCCACGACCTCTTGCGTAGCAGTCGGATACACTCCCACCGCGCCACAGAGGCAGTCTAAATATGTAAGTCCAAATAATAATAACAATATTATATATAAGTCCAAATGTGGTTTAAGTAGAGTATAGAATAAAATTGAAGGGTCTGTTTATACTACATTATAAAATACTAATATAATGCATTAAAACTAATAGTAAAAAAACAATTTTCATATATATTTTGATCCGTTCCCGTTTGTTGCGACTAATAGCTGAAACGGTTGGACCAATATAAATGGAGCTTAGACTGCTGATGTTATAATGAGTAACTTAGGCTACATTTTATTCCCGTATTCCACTGGGGACGGAAACTACGCCGGTGAAACCGCTGGGCGTCAGCTAGTAGACAATAAATCCCTCGATGACGTACCGGTAGAGTATACGACTACCACTGATCACGTTTTCGAATCCAGACTTGGAACAAATATTACTTTTCTGTTCGTAAATTTTTGTCTCGGATATATGTTACACCCAAGTAACATATCAAAGCAGTATAACGGCCGGCTTACAGCATTTCTGTCGTTTTCGTATTTTGAAATACTGTTTTAGTAGCATTACAAACGTTTATAAAGCTCGTGTAATGCCCATATTATTAATTTATAATCAGTAATGGGTGACTGTTTTGTTGCATACTTTACTGTAAATTGCTGTATGGGTTTCTTCGAAATTTTTCTCGCACCTTCGGATATGTTGTGGTTTTAATATATACTTAATGTTAAATAGAGATAATGTGTGAAATTAGCCAAATAATTATGTATCCCTAATTCCCTAGCCGTATTTGGAGTACTACTGTCACTTTTGGGCACCATCTTCGATCTTTTGACTCGGTAGAAGGGCGTGCTATAAGGATTGTCAACGATCGTCTACTAGGAGGCGGTGTTGAGCGGGAGCCCTTTCGATCGCATAATTTTTTTCAGCATAATGTAGTTTGGCATAACAATTTCAGCATAAAGTTTTCTCGCATAAATTATGATAAGCAGAGTGTTATAAACGCATTATGGTTTTATTGGCATAACATTAACTTACTCTATTTTTTTTATCATAGTTTTAATCAGCAAACATGTAAATGGTATAATTGTTAAACACCTAAAGATAATTTATCATAAAATACAAAACGCATATTGGAGGTATGGATAATTATTAAAATATTTATTATATTAAAAATAAATATTGAAATATTTATTAGACTAAGAATATTTAAGAAATAATAAGACACCATTGTAAATAATCATCTCACTCATAGCCAAGTTTGTAAACTGTAACATATAAAACAATATCTTAAAAGTTTTATTTTTTTTAGACAAGTCTTGAGCAAAGTCGTAAATAGGTACGACGGCGAGCGAAGTGAGGAGTGTTAGGTTACTTGTGACCACAACGCGCGAGCGGGCCGCGGCAGCGGCCGGCGATGCGCCAGAACTGAATCGCTCGTTTTAATCTACCTACTTCTTTTTGTATGTTATTTATATATTCTATATGTGTTGACCTTTTGAACTTCAGTATAGTGACAATCGACATTCTTAATCAGTGGGCATTTCAATATTAGGCAGTTCAAGCTTAGCTATAAAAATAAAAATATGTACTCGTTAACATTATGGTATTCTATATGTATGACTTGTGATCTTTATGCGAGAGTGAGTGAGATGCGAAAAAATGTTATGATTAGTAATCGTTATTGTAAAAAAAATATGCGTAAACATTTTATGCGAGTATATCATTATTATGGGAAAAAAAAGTATGCCTAATGATTTATTTTGTTTGAACGTTATGCGAAACGAAGAGTATGCCAAAAAACGTTATGCAGTTTTAAGTTATGCCTCTAAAATTTATACAACCCTATACGGACCCGTGTTGAGCTCCTTCGTGATAAGAAAGACTTCGCCTCATTATGTGTGTTCTATCGCCTGTACAACGGCCTGTGCTCTGAGGAATTGTTTGATATGATGCCCACGTCTACCTTCTATTATCGCACCGCTTGCTATAGACAGTGTAGTCACCCACACTTTGCGTCCGGAGTGCACGCACACGGTTAGGTTCGATATAAGTTTTATGCCTGAAGTCTGAATTTTTGAAGTGAAACTTCTTTATTGACGTTGAGAGAAATAAAACGTGACGATTTTATTTTTTTCAGCTATAAATCTGTAAACAATATCGTCACGTATTTCGGTTACCCGCCAATCGCCATGTTGTTTTGAAGTGAAACTTCTTTATCATAAATAATATTTCTTTATCGGCGTATGAGAGAAATTTTATAGCTGTAAAAAAATGTCGTAAAGAAGTTTCACTTCTACCTGTGTACTCTGGTATACACACATATTCTTTTTTCCACAGGGCGAGCATAAATGCGGGCACGTCGATGACAGAAGCTGTGGAATGGTATACAAATGCGAACGCGGCACTTCTCCACCACTTGACCAAGGAGATCAAGGACACAGACAGTAGCAGAATTTGGAGGTAAGTGTGCAAAGATATTTTTAACGACTGCCATTTTACTGGCAACCGGGGCCAACGGCACGAGCACGGAAACGTTCGCAAATGTAAATTCACAAGGTCACCCATCTGAGGACCACCTATAGCGAATGTTGCCTAACGCAGTGATCGGTTACAGAACACTGAGTCAGCGGAACCACGAGCACTTATCAGCTTCAGGTTATTAATTCGTAGGTTTATAAAAATCGTATTACCTTGTCGCATATACCTACATTAATTCGTTCACATCCGAATGGAGTTACCTAATTATTATGATTCATGAGTTTAGGATTGCCAGTGCGACTCTGTGACACGCACGCGTCACACTTAGGGTTGGCACAATATTCTTTAACTCATCTTAATCTTAATAATATTATAAAACTTATAAATAATATAAAGCTTATGCACAGGATTGGCACAATATTCTTTAACTCATCTTAATCTTAATAATATTATAAAACTTATAAATATAAAAACGCTTATGCACACTGAAACTGCACGCGCTTAAATTGTAAAAGGGTAATTGTGATGAATGGCGGGAATCAGGGGGAAAATCACTGGCTCGCCGAGGTCACAACTCATCGGAATTTTTGAAATTGAATTGAATATAATACGAGTCTTTGAATTTAAAAGAAGTATAATCAGTAGACCGACCTTCAGTTGGTGACGTGCGCTAGAACTTCACTTCTCATTCTTCTTCTGTGACAGAGAAGGTAAACTACAGATTGTTTTTGTGTCATTATTTTGACCGACTACAATGTCTGTAAACCATTTTAATTCTATTAATTTCTGAGAGTAAAAGCTACACCTGAATACCTATAAAGGTACTCTACCAGAGAACAGCCTCTGGTAGAGTACCTTTTCGAAGACTTAGAAGAACTTCTGGGATTCATGAGCTTGCGAATTGTCGCCCAGCTAGGCTATAAAATTGATGGTACAGCATATGAACTTGTAATTATAATGAACTGTTGTTGTTGTTGTAGTTTTCAACCTGTTTCCAACCTGATTCCTCGGGTCACTACGGATATCGTTTGTCGGTAATCGTTTTTGAACAAAACTGTGACACTACCAATGAATTAATTGTTCGTTCTTGTCGATTTACCATAAAGTTCTGTAAGCGTTTCAACTGCTTTTCTTATAGCGCGACCTATTGTTAATGTTAGTGCAAAATTTGAATTCAATAGAATCAGTAGTTTCTGAGTTTATCCCGAACAAAGCTACCGCAGACAAACAGATAGTCCAAAAATTAAAATAATCCATTTTTGGTATTGGTATCCTTCGGTGAACACACAGCAAGCATTTGTGAAAATATTCAAAGTACAGTTTTTAATTTGTTACGATTTTGTTATACGTAGGTCACACTATAAGTTACGCTTTTCAAAATACTCTAATTACATTTTAAAAATTTTTTCATGCGATCAAACCATATTTTAAAACAGGAGGACCACAGATCTGAAGGCATATTTTTCAGGTGCTGATTGAACACTATCACTGACTCTTCGGAGTTGGTAACAGTTAAACCTCTCATCAAATCTTTGATTTTGGAGAAAACACAGAAATCCCAGGGTGCTAGGTCGGGGCTATGCGCAGGATGGGTGACGAGTTGTACTTTTTCGGAAGCTAAAAATGACATTGTTTTGTTGGCCGTGTGTGAAGAAGCGTTGTCATGATGTAGGAGAACGCGGCGTTTTGGTCGTCTTTCACGAACTTTTTCTAACTCCCTGGGTAAACAAATGGTAGGCCATTTCGGCACTAACACTCTTTTGATCTTCAAGTGGAATTGTACTGTTGGGACCCGTAGGTGAGAAAAAAATTCAATCATTTTTTTACCAACGTTTTTCACCTGCCTCACTTTTGTTGGCCTGTTCTCATTTTCAAATACCCAGTCACAAGATTACTCTTTTTTTTCGGGTTCAAAACAATACATCCACGTTTCGCCTCCTGTGGCTATGTCATAAACACCATTAGAATGTCCGTGGTCATACTTCAGTAGCATCTGTGAGCACCATTCCACGCAAGCCCACTTGTGCTCCGCTGTCAGTTCATGAGGGATCCAACGACAACAAAGTTTCCGAACTTTCAATTCTTTGGGTAAAATTTTCTGCTCATACCAATCCCAATAGTCCTCGAATTGTCTCATAGGTAATTCACGGGTTTTCTTAAATTAGTCGCTTAACAGTAGCCACATTATTTTCGTTGACGGTAGTTGAAGGAAAAAACGAAGAAAAGAAGGAAAACACGGCAATGGGCTCACCACCTGTTACGTGGGACAAAAATGCATACGGTGAAATGTGGGCGTTTAATATGCCTCTGCCTACCCCTTCGGGGATAAAGGCATGACAATATGTATGTATGTATGTAGTTGAAGGCCGCACTTCACGAAATTCGTCATGTAAAGAACTCTTGGACTGCCTCTGTGGCGCGGTGGGAGTGCATCCGACTGCTACGCAAGAGGTCGTGGGTTCGATTCCCACCCAGGATAAAACTTTGTGTGATGAGCACGATGGTTTATTCTGTGTCTGGGTGTTATTTATCTATAATATGTATGTATTTAGAAATATATAAGTATGTTTATCAGTTATCTAGATCCCATAACACTAGCTAATATTAGCTTACTTTGGGCTAGATAGCGCTGTGTGAAAAGTGTCCCACAATATTTATTATTTTATTATTATTTTTAACTATACTCGACCTCTCTCAAATTCAAAAAACCATCGCCTCACGGTGCTCAAACAAGGTGCTTCTATCCGAAAAGCATTTAGAAGACGACAACTTTTAAATTTATAAAAAATCATCGCTCTAAAATCTTTTTGACTAAATTCCATTTTCGTTGCGTATGTAGAACTTCGATGTGTGATAAAAAAAGAATTAACAAATTATTTCCCGCCAATTGTTTTTTTCTTATTACTAAGAAGGTTGCAACGTTTCAAAAAATATAACATTCGAAATTGAAATAGTTCCGATTAGCTAGAAGTACAAAACTTTTAGTGTCCTCATGTATGTATAGATAAACGCGAAAGTTTGTAAGAATTTATGGATGTATGTTTATTGCTCTTTCCCGCAAAAGCTACAGAATGGATTTTGATGAAACAAGTTCCTGTTGGAAACGGGAAGGAGGAAAACCGCGAGTGTAAATCAGTATTTATATATTATAAATACTGATTTACACTCGCTCTCTTATTAGGCTCTGTTTTATTCCCACCACCCTACATTTTAATGGTTTGATAGCCTGCCTTATTAGTTACTATTTACTGCTCAAGTTTTAATTAGGTTGTGCCCAGTAATAGAGTTTATATAGCAGTATTTTACTAATTTGTAAACTTTCGCTTTGCATACCTAATACAAATACATATATATGAAACACATATATTAACGCGATCGTGCGGATTTACCTTGAATTCGTTCGTTCTATTTTTATCTTTTCGCTTTATCCCTGATGGGGTAGTCAAAGAGGACATACTCGTATGTATAGTGTAAAGTGTTTTCGCTTCCTACAGATTCATTAATCATTTCATATATGCACGTCTGGGTATTTTAGTACTTCCTTACCTATTCCTACCTTTCCATTTTTGAACAACTGCTCACGTGATCTTCGTAAGTTAATCTCGGTCTATCCTGAATCCTTTAACCCTCTACTAGATATCGATTGAATTTTGGCTATATTTACTGTGCAAACAGTAAATGTAGCCAAAATTCTTTCTTTCTTCACTCATTCTCTGGAAGTGTCCAAACCTGACACTTTCATTCAAACCTGCCATATTGCGTATCACTTCGTTACGTAAGTGATCGTATCTCCACAGCATTCAATTTACTTTAATGCATCTTCTGACATACGTTCCAAGAACATGCAAGATCACATTATTAACTACCTATATATATGTTGGGTTTCAAATAATATGTTGGCATACATCCTTCAACTCTTTCTCCTTGAGTTTGATAGAACTATCATTTATCTGCATTATAGTTGACGCACACGGCTCCGCACGCGTGGTGAAGTTTTCCCGTTCCCATTGTCCGCAGGAACTTGTTCCCGGGGTAAAAAGTAGCGTATGTGTTATTCTGATGTGTAAACTATTTTATTGTAAAGTTTCATCAAATCCATTCAGTACATTTTGAGTGAAAGAGTGAGAGAGAACAAACATCCATCCATACAAACTTCGCATTTATAATATTAGTAGGAAATAAACAACTAAATCACATACGAAAAGAAAATATATTATTGAATTGAGAAATCTTTTTTTGGCAACCCTATTCACAGTCTGTCTAATACAGGTAGGTATTACCGAATGTTAATGACTCACAATACAGATCGCATCACATTTAAACTTGTATTTGTGTCATTTATTTTAATAAAGTTTTTATTCCACGGTTTTTATTTTTTGGTTAGTTATAGTAGTTTTTGGTTTAGTTGTTTCTTATATATGGATTTTACATTTTTATGGCACAGTTTTGTAATTTGGTATTGTAATATGTAGGTAGACCTGGTATGTTGTTATGCGGCCATTTACGGTATTTCCAATGCCGAGCATTTCCGTGCTTCGAAAGGCTTGTGGAGACGTTAGTCTTCGCTGACGGTAATGGAAACCTATGAGTGGTAATTTGTCAAACAACAGCGGTTAGCCAAAATTTGCTTATCTCCGTTTAAATGAGACTAGGCTCGCCAACTATAGTATAACAGGGGGCCAAGTCTACTATTGACAAGTCGTGTAGATTAGAACCAGAATCGCAGTTTTTAGCTGTCATAATGTTAGTAGACTATTAAAAATGCAACTGATTAGCGGCCACTGCCGCGGTAGGCACGTTTTAGTAGAATTTAAGAAGATAGACGTCTATTGGAGTACGATTGTAATAGTTATTCTACGAAAAACTGTCAAAATTGTACCGGTGGCTTTCTATTGAGCAACGATTTCGATTCTATTTCGACACGATTGAAATAGCAGACGCGGCTCCCGGCGTGTAGTATGCCTCCGGCTCTCTCTTCTGGGATAATGGCGTGATATTTGTTTGGAAGGGCCTGGATACGGAAGGTAAAAGTAAGGTATGATGACAAATGAATCTGGAGCTTATACCTTAACAAGCTGTCCCGCCCGGCTTCGCCCGTGACATACTTCGAACCCCATTTAATCCCGTAGTTTAATAATTTCACATTCACAATAATATATGAACATTTTCCAAATTCATTGATTACTTCTCCGCTCTCGAGTACCTAGGTATCTACCTACCTACTACGCCCGCACGGCCCGGGCGAATTAAATTAATTTCTTTGCGCTATATTTTGAATTTGCGATAACTCTATAGATATTCATTTAATTTGCGAGGTGTAAAGGGACAAAATAATCTTCATGAAATGCTGAAGCCAACTAACGTAGTAAAAATGATAAGGATTAATATCATATTTGTGTAAATAGCCTTCAAATTACCGCTTGATAATTGCTGTTTTTTTTAAGTATTAAAATGGATATAGTATGTTATTCTTAAGAGATAGACATATGTTGTCGTCGACTTTTTTGTAGACCTTTATTAGATACACAATTGCATAATACATTATTTTGTTATACCTCAAAGGGTTTAGGCAGCGTTTTTGCTGAAAGCTCCCAGACGGCTATTTTTTTCCGACATCCCCAACAAATATCGTTATAATTTGGTCAATATATACAAAAACTTAACAAATTATACATAAAGACCTTCTATGAGAATCACTTTAACTATTAAAAACAAACCGTATCGTAATCCGTTGCGTAGTTTTAAAGATCTAAGCATACATAGGGACAGACAGCGAAAAGCGACTTTGTTTTATAATATGTAGTGATTAATTAACTTAATTAATTATTGAATGACATTCATGACAGTGTGCTTCGCTTCTGATAGAATAGTCAGAAGTTGTTGGTTATTATGAGTAGCTATCTACTCATGAAAAGTAGGTGGTTTTTAAAAAAAAACCCTAAATAAGTTGAAGTAAAGTAATACGCAAATAAAATGTAATAATATTTATACTCGATCTTGATCAATAAAAATTGAATTTTAATAAAAAATAAAGCACTCGTAGACCCGCTAACTGAGTGTTCTGTATATGATCACTGCGTTGAGTAACTTTCACAATGGTTGGTTCTCGGATGGGTGGGTGACCGTTTTGTGGCATATATTTTGTTTCCGAACGTTCCCGTGCTTCTGAAGCCACGTTAAGCCAATTTGAAGGTATTATATGGGTGACTTGAAAATTTTTAACAGCAGGTCGCCAAAATTTGCGACTATCCTTTTCAACACGACAATGGGCTCATACCAGTTACGTGGAAAAAGAAGCATACGCTAAAATATGTCCGTATAATATGCCTCTGCCTACCCCTTCGGGGATAAAGGTGTTTCAATTGTGAACGTATACTTGATCTCAATTACCATGATTTTTTTTAATAACGGTATGTACGTTATATAAAATACTCCATCATTCATTAAAAGCAAAAAGGATGTTCTGATTCAGACCAAAACGATTGTCATTTTTACGTCACCTTTAAACTATTCCTTAGTCCTTGTGATTCAGGTGTGATGCGTTTATGGTTTTTACAATGTCTTTATTATTCATACAAGTTATTCGCATCATCGAAATATTAATGACCTTTGGTTTATTCATTCACGGATATGGATCAATCTTTAACTATGCTTTTATGTCGCCATAGTAAGGGTGTAAGAGCCCGCGCGCACGAGCAACTATTAAGTTGCACTGCGATTTATTTCTCTCTCTCGCCGTCTCCTTCCCGCGATTTGAATGGTGCGCGCACGAGAGCGAGAGAGTATAACAGACAAAATAGTAGCGGAAACAACAGTTACTAAAGTCTCTAAGAGGTCCAAACGACCTCACTTGCTATCGATGCACCTGCTGACTAGCAGACGAGGCAACGCAGCAATACCGTTTGTCTCTGTCTCTTATGATTCTTTAGAAATAGATGCGCACAGACGGACGAATGGACAGACTAAGCCGTTTTATAAGATATTTCTAAAATCCGGGATTAGAAGTCTAAAATGACACCCAGACACAGAACATATCAATGTGAAGAACAATAAAATAATAATACAAATATAAATACGAGTATCGTTGGGACAACTCACACAACGCCATCTGATTCAAAACTAAGCAGAGCTTATACTATGGTAGTCAGATAACTGATAAACATACTTATATATTTCTAAATACATACATATTAGGTATAGATAAATAACACCCAGCCTCAGAATAAACCATCGTAAACAATTTAGTGAAACTTGTGATGGAAATTAAACTTGTTATTCCCAGTTCCCAAGACCAAGAGAGCAAAATTTAATAGAACTTATTACAATAAAAAAAAACTAAATAAATAAAAAAAAAGATGTGGTGTCGTAGGACACCAGAAAGGAACGAAGTTAAAAAAAAGAAAACATTAAAAAACCACCCTCTCCCTCAACCTCACCCTCACCCTCACCCTCACCCTCACCCTCACCCTCACCCTCACCCTCACCCTCACCCTCACCCTCACCCTCACCCTCACCCTCACCCTCACTGAAAGAGGGAGAAAGAGAAAGGTATTATACAGGGTTATTCACCATCTCGACACAGGAGACTGGACACACGTGTGATCAGTTGGTAAAACTCCAAAAAATATTATTTATTATTTCGTCAACTGGACACGAAAGGATTTTTACGCGTGTCAACATAGTGAAACTTAAATTAAATACTTTAATGTTTTCGTCAACTGGACACACGTTCTATTTTACCTAAAATAATGACAAAGTTCAGTCACGTAGATTAATTTTGAGTCGTAATCTCTGTATTTATTACTTATAGAAAAATTTTAATAAATTAAAAATATATTGTATAATAATATGCTATGATTTAATGTTTATTGATATTATTAACATACCTTAAAAATACAACAATATATTTTGATGAATTACATCGTATTTCTGAAATGATTTTTCCATGACTGTGTGTGTACTATATGTGATGATTTTTAGTTATTAGGTATTTTTAGATTACAATTATGTATATCTTTACTGGCTATTTCTGTGGACATCGAAGTGATAGTTTAAATTACACAATTACTAGGTGCACCCGACATCTCTAACCCAAGCTATTTATTGTTATCAAATACTTTCATACCAACGTTGATTCCCTACTTTCCATTGACACAAGAGAGAGAGAGAGAGACAAGAGAGACAAAAAGGTTTATAGGTAAAATAACCGCAAAACACGTTTACCTGTAACCAGATATAGGTATAAATACTGTCATGTTTCTAACTATGAAAATTACGAAGTTTGATGTGACTGTTTATCACTTATTAATACCTTTTTTAGTAAGTGCCTTCTTTTAAGGGCATATTTTTATAAAAAATCAGGTTTCTAGGTGTAAGGGTTTCATCAGGGCGTAGAAAAATGAGTGATTCACCTCATAATTTTATCAATATATTAGTTTTACCTCCCGGTTTGCCCGTGGCTTACTTTAAACTCCCTTTACATCACTCTGACCTATGCCCCGTATTAGTTTTCAAATATATATTTATTTATTTTCAAATATTTCATATATTACAAATCCTGAAACATATGTTTGTTTGTTTGTTTTTAATCATAAGCAGGTATGCAAAATATATGCTAGTTTTGAAAATGAAGGATTTCCCATATAAACTTACAATCTTTATTTCATCCCCATCAAAACCTCGATATCTTAACATTTAATCTGTACATTTATTTGTAACCTGGAATAATCACCTTTTGCATCCTCCAGACTTCTAATTCATGCCCCTAATAAGGTTTTACATATTTTCATACAAACTTAGCTCCCCTAATATACAACTTTAAAATATTTCAACAGTTTTAAAAATTCAGAAATATATATTTCTCTTTGTTTATTAAAAGCAGGTAGGCAAATTTTGTTGTTAGTTTCTTCGGAAATGAAGAATTTCTGATTGAAATAAGAACCCCTATTTTACCTACTTATAGGTAAAATATTGAAAAACACGAAAACAAACAGAAACACGAGCACATAGTCTAATATTTATAACTTTGATAATCTCGTACTTCTATACAGCTGCTAATCCCTTATTTTACCCCCTTAGTAAGTGCCTACATTATAAATATAGCTTACCCTATAAATTTTAACAAGGGCTTCGGCAGGGCGTTGCTTGTAAAAGAATTAGTCACCCAGTAATTTTATTAATGAAGACAACCTTTTTTACCTTCTTATCTATTTATTTGAAATCAAGAAGAGATATTCGTAATTTAATATTTCCAACTTGAAATTACGCAAAATGATGACGTTTGAAATATTTTTTATGAACTCCCCTCATTTATGAAATCAACGAATGAAACTATTCTTAACATGACTGTACCTTTTTTCCCAAAAATCTTAGGTATGTCCAGTTGACGAGAACATTAAAGTATTTTAATTTAAGTTTCACTATGTGGACACGCGTAAAAATCCTGGCGTGTCCAGATGACGAAATAATAAATAATATTTTTTGGAGTTTCACCAACTGATCACACGTGTGTCCAGGCTCTCGTGTCGAGATGGTGAACAACCCATTATACACTACTCGCTTGTGTATACGACTGTCGCGCCTGCGCACGTCTCATTTAACGGTTTTATTCCACGGACTTTTTCTTACGGTTTTTTTCTTACGGTTTTACTATCACTTATTTTTCAGTTCGGTCGCGCAGCAAAATCCCTATCACCTCCAAGCCTGCCGTAAGGAACTTCGTTCTAATAAAAATTTTGCATAGACCATTTTTACGGCGCGGCGCTTACAAAATGTCCTACACTATTTAAATTATTTAAAGTGACCACCGGTTCGGAACGCGGCCCACCTGATTAGAAACGGCAAGAAACTTAGGAATGCTTTTTTTTGTGGCTTACTTACAATTTACTATTATTTCACTTTGCCAGCCGATCATTTCCAGGCGTCCCTGTCCTGCTAATAGTCTTTAACAGAGTAATAATCTTTTTCACAAAGATTGTCTATATATTTAAATTAGGTATTTGCTGTATTTTCGGCATGTAAGTAGGTAAATATATGAAACTCCTTAAAGGCCATCATTTCGTTAAATGTGAACATTGATTAGGCGCAGTAATAACTTAGACATTTTCTTTTTATTTTCACTTTTATGAGTATGAATGGTGTAGGTTATTTGAATTTTATTTCATGTACCTACATAGAGCAATTTCGTTTTATACAGCATAATATTCTTGCTTAATTTGATAGGTCTATAACTCGTCTACGTACATTCACCGTTTATCTTACTGTATGTCGTGCATAAGAAATGCTACACAGCTATGATATACTCGTGGCCCCGCGGACTCAGTGTTCTGTAAACGATCACTGCGTTAAGCAACTTTTACTATGGCTGGTCCTCGGATGGGTGACAACTTGTTTCATTTATATTTGCGAGCATTTCCGTGCTACGAAAAGCACGTTAAGCCGTTGGTCCCGGTTTCCAGTAACATTGCAGTCGTTAAGCCCAGTTGAAGGCCTTATGGGCAGCTTGAAAAATTTTAACAACAGGTCGCCACAACCTGCGCTGTCCATTTTAACACGGCAATGGGCTCACCACCTTTTACGTGGGACAAAAAGTGCATACGGTGAAATGTGGGCGTATAGTATGCCTCTGCCTACCCCTGCGGGGATAAAGGCGTGACAATATGTATGTATGATGTACTCGCACCAGAGGCTTTTTGACTGCCAGAATCATCTATCTTTATATCTTCTCGGTACAGTAAATGTAATTACTGAGGACTAAAAATCTTTTTTCCTGGATGTAGAAAGTGCAGGACCTTGTTTTGTGGCGTGAATTAGGACAGACCTACGTCCAGTAGTGAACTGTTATAGGCTGATTTGATAACTTATTTATGATCTAGAACCGTTTATCGTATCTTTTGTCTATATTCAAACGTATACATTACTCATACCAAAAAGATTTATTAGGTCGTTCTAACCACAGACCTCATTTTCCTATGCGTGACAATAACAGGTTCCATTTATTTGGTGCGTACTTTTTGCGGTTATACTGTTACTACCTTTTATGGTCATTCAAATGCCTGGAAATTTCACAAACTTCATATCACTATTGACGCTGAAAAGAGGTCATTTAATGTTTTAGGGTTCCGTACCTCAAAAGTTAAGGATAGTTATTTTTTATGCACTGCTGCAATTTGGGTATCAAAAATCTAAGGGATTGCTAAAAATAACTCAAAAATTAAAGTGCTATAACTCTTCATTCAAAATGGCGGATTATACTTCATTCAAAAAAAGATTCAAACAAAAACAGATACTCGAACGATAATTTTATTCATATTGCCCAAAAACAACAGTAGATGTCGTGTCGTGCATTTACCTTTACCTTCAACTAATATTATAAAATGTTATAGTTTGTGAAGATCGTTACTCAGTATAGCTATAAGAATTATATTATATTATCTGTGGTATAGCTAACGTTTGGTATAAAGATACACACAAGATACTTTATCTCGGGAACAAGTGGAAAAAGGATACGGGAAACTTCACCAAACATACATAGTGAAACATAAAGTAAAAAAAAACAAACTATGGCGTCCGGCACACTCAAATACGTCTAAGTTCGATAGGAACTTTTTTACACGTACCTACTCTTGGATTGTGAAATAAATTTCCTGCCTCACTTAGAACATTATCATTATCTAAGTATACCTACTCAAAAATACATAGTCAGGGTTATAGATATTTTAACTTAAGAGATCGGAAAAAAGTGCGCGGAGTTATCTTCTATATTCCAGAACGAACATTTATAATTTCGACTACAATGTAAATTATTCACTCAGTCGCACAATACTATAAACAATCTCGCTTACTTTATTGTATGCTTTCAAGATATCATTTGCCAACCAAACACGCAATGGGATGCGAAGCTTGCGATAAGCAGTCATTTTATTGCGACGGCGACGTCTAGAGTTCTTGCGCAGTTATACGTTTCAATTTTGCTTGCAAGCGGCGAGTCTAGGTGTGTTTTCATGTCTAAAGCTGACTTATGTTAGGGAGTGACACTTCTGTACGTAGTTCTATTACTTATTCTCTGGTCTAGGTGCGTCCACATGTCGCGGAAGGCCGATAAACTTGGTGACACCGGTTTGCATAGTAAACGCTGCGTTCGCCATATCTCTTTAGTGCGGATATCTAGGGTCAGGGTAGACCGAGACTTACATAGGAAGACCACATAAGCAGATTGCCTAAAAACCGACAGGTCAAAAGTGCTCGGATATTCAGACGATTAATAAATCTGCAGGAAGCGAAAGAAGTATATGCATTGATCGCAAAGCCCGGCGATATGTTTTTTTGTTTTTGACACCTTCAAATGGCGCCGCCTGCCTTATGGAACGCAGAGACGACGACGGTCCGTGACTGACATCGACCCTCAGGTTGACGGCCCAGAAATATGCCTTTTCACGCTTCTCTTAAAGGATTTCCCAGGATTGTAAGAGGAGGGAAACGTGGTTCCAAGCTTTTATGGTGCGACACAAGAAAAACCTGTGGAATCTTTCGGTTCTGGGAACAATTGTGTCCACAATGGGAGGATAATATCTCTGCCCCGCCCGTGTTGTTCGGGAACGGAAATGAGATGGTAGGATCAAGTGGAAGAGCTTCAACGCGTCGAGAGCTTCAAGCAAGTATTTGGCGAAGCCATCCCAGAGATGTGAGCAGTATTTTCCACGGACGAATCGTGAAAAAACCGCCTCATATTGTTAAGGATTCCGAGCTAGCGAGAGGCCATGCTGATGCACCACTTGATGTAATTTTTATTGTTAAGCTCTCGACGGACGTCTACGTCTAACCCTAGGCGCCCGGCACTAGTCAGATTGGTACGGACCGTTAGATTTTTTGTTTTTAATAGGTTCAACCTCGGCATGACATCCGAAGGGAATTTATCACGCAAAAAATAGCCTACCTGGCTAGTATTTAAAAATATGAAATACATTTTAAATAACTTTAGGTTTTCAAAAATCTTATTAAGAATATAATAATACTAGCCTATGCCAGGGGCTCAACCGTGTGGTAAAATATCCCGTTTGCTACAGGAACATGTTAATGGGATTTTTATTCTAGCCTTTTCTTAATAAGAGAATAAGAGCCAGTTCTTAATAAGATTTTTGAAAAATTTTCAACATTAACTTAAATTCTTTCACTGATAACGCTAGAAGTATTTTTAAAATCGGTTCAGTAGATCCAAAAATTACCCCTACAACGTCACAACATCACATAGTCATATCACAAACTTTAATTTTTTATAACATTAGTATAGATTATTTTAATTAAATATGATTCTTTTTTACCAACTTGAATACTGACCTAATCTTAAAATTCAAAAATCGAGAATTATTCCGATCGCCAAAAGTAGATTCACACTCCAAAACATTGAAAATACGATTTGTTAATCTAATTTTGCAATGAACGACTATCAGCGACTTAGGGTATGAAAGATGTTTAGTGACAAATAAAAGGACTCCTATCATCGTTTTATGGGCGTTTGTAATGTTAAGTTTAATTTGGAATCTTGTTACGACACCGGTAAATGGTAGTTCGGATGTTAAGGTGTTTTGTAAATTTAAACACGTTAAGCAACTTTTGGAGCTGACTGTACTACGAGTATCATCTGCATAGCGACTGCTTGTGAAAACCGTCCTCTCTGATGAATTCCCCGTTAGGGATACAGCGTTAAAATAGAAGTATATTATGTATTTCCAATTTTATTTTAATACCTCAATTCGCATACATGAATAAATAGTCTCTAGTCGCCCTAACTTTTGAGTGGTAATGGGGTTCCTTTTTCTATGGGTACGGCCTTAAAACAAATTTTGAGAGATGTAAAAAATTATTATGAAGCGCTCGTGGCCCCGCGGTCTCAGTGTTCGGTAAACGATCACTGAGGTACGCAACTTTCACTATGGCTGGTCGTCGGATGGGTGACCACTTTGTGGCATTTACATTTGCGAGCGTTTCCGTGCTTCGGAAGGCACGCTAAGCCGTTGGTCCCGGTTGCCAGTAAAATGGCAGTCGTTAAGCCTGGTTGAAGGCCTTATAGGCGGCTTAAAAAAAAATTTCAACAGCAGGTAGCCACAACCTGCGTCTGTCTATTTCAACACGGCAATGGGCTCACCACCTATTACGTGGGACAGGAATCCACACGGTGAAAAGTGGGCATATAATATGCCTCTGCCACCCCTTCGGGGATAAGGCGTGATGGATATTTATTTATTTATTATTAAAAAATTATTGGAATGGAAAAAGATTTGAATAAAATGTTACCCTATTTTTCTATGCGAGTGAACAGCTTGTATTTCTGAAATATTGTTTCACTTGTTTGATTTATTATAAACTAGCTGATCCCAGCAGCTTCGTCCGCGTATTAAAGTTTTATTGTACCCGTTTTCCATACGGCTGAGTAGGATATCCTTAAAAGATAGCTACAGCGGACTTTTCTGTATACCAAAAAAAATAATAATGGAGTAGACAAAATCTTGTCCAATTTAACACCAATCAAGAAACAAATTGTGCATTCACCGCTTTAAAAGCCCCAATCACTGTTGCGCCGCAATACCAGGGCACACCTCGTCTCTTCATCTCCAATAGCATTGGGATCCTTGGTACTGAGAGATCTCTAGTGACGTTCAATGCCGTAGTTAATTTAGAGGCCCAGGCGAAGCTCGCGTCCTATTAGCTCGGAGTGCTTAAAATGGCGCGACCTTTGAGCTGGTGCACCAGAATACCAGCTTCGACCTTTCGACTTGGTAGAAGAGCGTGCTATGAGTATTGTCAACGATCCTCTACTAGCAGGCGGTGTCGAGGCCCGTCGCGATAGGAGAGACTTCGCCTCCTTATGCGTGTTCTATCGTTCTATATCGTTTTGTTATACATATCTCTCAGGGAAAACGCTTTCGATGGAAGAACTCTGCCTCGTTTTCAGTTTTCGTGATATTTCAACCAATTTACATAAAAATAATATTTTCATACGCATTTTCTTTAAATGTAAATAACATTTTTTGAATCGATTCAAATAAAATAAATTCGAAATGTAATTGAAGCTTTATCTTTTCATTAATTTCGTTGAGGATTCTAAGACTTTCTAACTTCTCCTGGGACTTCACCGAGATCGAGCTCGGTGTAACTTTTGTGGGCTTGGTCATTTTTGTAGATTCTGGTTTACAGGAGTTACAGTAATGGGAATGCGGGTGGGATAAGTCCCAATAAAAAGAAATAGTTTTCTCTTCGATGTACTTACAGACAGCGACCACTTACATTTTTATTATTATAACTTATTGGTAGCTGTATTCTAAGTTTCCAGAAGCATCAAAGAACTTATATGTTTTACCTTTTTGACAGGTACCTGGTTGGCTTCAAGAATCTCTTGCGCAGTATCGAGTGCAAAGGCATTGCTTCTGTTCTTGGCATCAACTACTTCGCAAGAGGATACCTTCAGCCGCGTGCTCATGAAAGGTATACCTTTTTACTTAATACAACTTACATTAAGAAGATAATAGATACTAAAGGGATGTAAGGTAAAAAGACCCCCCAAGACTATCAGAGCCCGGGCGGACGAGACAACGGCTTAGGCATCCTTACGGGGTCAGAAGGTCAAACGATAGCTACTCCTAGCAGCCAAATAAAACGGAACCCCAGGCACCAGGGTTTGGAAGATACTGGCATTACACTAACATAAAGAAGAGGGAAATAAAGGGTCTACATTTACAGAATATTATCTTCTCTACCGTTTACATGAATTCTCAAAGAGAGTGCATTTAATTTTCATCTGTTGAATATGAATGGCTTTTCCACCACATAGCTTTTACTAGATTTATCAATTATGTATCTTTACAGATATATCTCTCATATGGTGTTAGGAAGAGACCTGTTAGACAACACACTGAATCTGGTACCTTCGTTGATACCGCTACATAAGGATATTAAAGAAGACAGTGTGGAGTACAAGGATTTAGAGAAAAAGTAAGTGGAAATCTGCGCCAAATACAGATGTGCTCTGCATATAGCTCAACTGGCTACCTTTTCAGTGTTAAGGTTTTTTATGAATATAATTATCATATACATACATATTGTCACGCCTTTATCACCGTATGCATTTATGTCCCACGTAACAGGTGGTGAGGCCATTGCCGTGTTACAATGGACAGGGGCAGGCTGATACTGTTGAAAATGTTCAACCCGCCCATAAGGTCTTCAACCAGGCTTAACGACTGCCATTTTACTAGCAACCGGGACCAACGGCTTAAAGTGCTTTCCGAAGCACGGAAACACTCGCAAATGTTAATTCCACAAAGTGGTCACCCATCCAAGGACCACCTATAGCGAATGTTTCTTTTCGCAGTGATTGTTTACAGAACACTGAGTCAGCCGGGTCACGAGCGCTTGATATTTTTAGTATAATGCACTGAATAAATGTTTTTCTTTCTTTCTATTAAATGCTAATAATATATAGTCGCTATATTTAAAGAGTGATGGACGCGGAGTCGCGCAGCGCAGCTCATTAATTTAGTATTAATATCTTTGTTTTTAAAGGAATCAACAAATAGTGGACAATAGACATCAGGATGGGAGCGTACCTGATGCTATCGAGTACTTCGACCAGACAGCCACGTTTTTGGACAAGCTGAGGGCCGTTCAGAGACAGCTCAGGGAATATATCCGGTAATGTATTATAGGCTTGGTAATATTCCTCCGAGTTTTGACCTAGAAAGGATAATTTATATTTTTGATTATCCTCATGGATGCTATGCCGCACTCCTACCGTCTCTCCTACAACACGTTGCCTTTACATCTGTCTATAGCCAGAAGTTCCGAGTGAGCCCTCGGAAGGACAACCTCAGGATTCCTGACAGATTTTATCCGACAACGCGGTTTCGTCTTCCTAGAAAGGACATAAGCAGTCATAATTATCGCAAGACCTTTACTCCATCAAGGAATCCATAAAACCAGAACCACAAAGAGACGAACCCCAAAGAGAGGCGGGATTACTCCCGAACCCCTTGAGACGATGCTGCAGTAGCAGACAGAGTCCCGAAGACTTTAGCCCTTCCCTGGAGCTATCCTTCTAAGGGCTCACCCAGGACTCGTAACAACAGAAGTGTTTTTACGATTTTAAAGCTTATTTCTGCTATTTGTACTTTGGGGTAGCAGAGGCATATCAAACGCCCACAGGCCATGAATACATCGTGTGTATTTCTGTGAACACGTGAAAGGTGAACTCATTGCCGTGTTGAAATAGACAGACGCACTATTTGTACTAATTTTACATAAATGGTTTTTACATGTACTCGTAACTATATGTAAGTGCGGAAATTAACGTTTTTTGTTTACAATATTATTACTTTGGCTCAGTTGGGTAAAAAATTAAACGATGTTAGAAGTGTGGGTTACAAATGGTTAAGTGATAAATATCAATTTCTAAAAACATAAATTACCAAGTGACTTTTAATTATCGTGATAGTGCTCATTTGTACAATATTGGCCTGATTTCAATCCTCCGCACCGCAACCAGACTCTAACTAATTGACCAACTATCCACTTCTATTACATAATTACTGATAGTTATTATGATTGATCGTTTAGCTACTCGTAGCATCCATTTTATCGAGTAAATCACGATTCATTCAACGTATTTTAGGGTTAGATTTTTGTCTACCGTTTGTTTGCTACCCACTTCCAGTTCTTCAAGTAAACGTTATAGTCAGGGTTAAGGGGCTCCAAGAACTCTGGGGCCCGAAAGACCACGCCTGCTAGCGGTGCACCTCTTCACTAATGGACGAGGAAACCGAGGACCTTTTGGCGGTGGAAGTTTCGACAGCAGTCGCTTCTAACAATGCGATACGATAGTTGTTCCTAACAACCAAATGAAAGTCGCTTCTACATTTAAATCTCAGTGTATTCTCAGTTATTTTCAAACCCTATTTGGATAAGGAGCCTGGGATTCACCTTTTTATACCTACTAGGATCGTTTGCTAAACAATAAATCATGTACCGATTACTCCCTCCCGAAGGGCTTACCCGGGACTCCTGGCCATAGACAAATGGAAGGGCACCGTGTGGTTTTAGTCGGTAAGATTCCGGCATAGCATCCATGAGGATTTCCACACGTAAAAAAAAACCTATTACTCATTTAGAGAACTCATTCAGAGCCTGTGTTTCCCTGTTACGGAAAACAAACTCGTCCATAGCTAGTCACAATTGGTAACCATCTTCAGCCTCACTGTTCCCTGATATAGTCATTATGATTCTAATTAATATTTCATTGACAATTTCTATTAATATAAAACAGGAAAAACCAATGTGGAAAACATATCCGCACTATATTTCACTATATATTTGCGAGAACAATATAATTATTGAATTATATTGTTACAATTAATTCTATTTTATACTATAATAAGTAATTATTCATTGTGTATTAAATCATTAGGGCTATTATGAAATACATGACATAGTTGGTTAGTTATATCTCTCGCGTATTAAAATAGCCTAATAACAGAAAGAATTTCTGAAATTAATTTTGCCTCAATTGACTACGTAAAATCATGAATGAAATTTGTAGCATATAGGGCAATATAGGTTAATGAATGTGAGTGAAAATGAGAGTCGAAAAAAATAAATTATAGAAAAGAGCAGAAATAGAACAGAAATTCAATAACGTTTTATTTTATTACTGAGTTGGCAGACAAGCCTAGGCCAAGGGGTAAGGCAAAAATAGAAAAGAAATTAAACACATTGGTATTTTTTTGCTTCTGACATAAAAGACAAAGCTGACCTGAAAACTTGCACCTCAATTCTGCTACTTTGCGAATTTATCGAAATATCATATTGATGGTAAATAAAATGGCATGCCATTTTTTCCTTATGTCTTTATGTAAATGCCATTTTTTTTTGAATAAACAATGCTAATTGATGTCATCTATTTCGCCCACATAACGAAGCCTTCCCGTTCCCGTTATCCGCAGGAACATGTTCCAGGGACAAAATATAGCCTACTATCTATGTACTAAATTAAATTTAAATCGGTTCAGTAGTTTTGTGTAGGTGGTGCGTACGTAATAGGTGGTGAGCCCATTGCCGTGTTGAAATAGACAGACGTAGGTTGTGGCTACCTGCTGTTGAATTTTTTCAAGCCGCCCATAAGGCCTTCAACCAGGCTTAACGACTGCCATTTTACTGGCGACCGGGACCGGGCTTAACGTGCCTTCCGAAGCACGGAAACGCTCGCAAATGTAAATGCCACAAAGTGGTCACCCATCCGAGGACCAGCCATAGTGAAAGTTGCGTAACTCAGTGATCGTTTACAGAACACTGAGACCGCGGGGCCACGAGCGCTCAGTAATGTTATAAAATATTATTAGTGAGGATTAATAGATACTATCCCGTTGTTTTAATACAGTGATGGAGTTACCGAGAGCCTTGATGAAGCAAGACAGTCTGAGGCTGTGTGCGCTGGAATACTGATATTGGTGTGCGTGGTGTCACCCATTATAATAGCTCTGGTCCGGAACGCAGTCAATACTATACAGGTCAGTAGTATTGTTTTATCAATACAATCAATACTTATCGATGATGATGTCTATTTATTGCGTCTGTCTATTTCAACACGGCAATGGGCTCACCACCTATTACGTGGGACAGGAATCCACACGGTGAAAAGTGGGCATATAATATGCCTCTGCCACCCCTTCGGGGATAAGGCGTGATGGATATTTATTTATTTATTTATTTATTTATGATGATGAAGCGCTCGTGGCCTTGCTAACTAGTGTTCTGTAAACGATCACTGCGTAAAGCAACGCAGCGATCGTTATTGAAATGGACAGGTGCAGGTTGTGGCGACATACAATTATTATTCTTTTAAGCCTAAGGCTTTTGAATTTGCATATTACTGGTAACCGGAACCAACGGCTTATAGCAAAAACACACGTTCGGATTTGGTACGACCAGACCACAGGTTTGGTTTGGTTTGGTATTGTTGGTTTTTCAAATCTTACCGTCTCTGTAGAGCAGTCCGGCGAACATAATTATTATTTTACGCAAAATTTATATGTAGAGGGCGCTGTGCGTTTGTTACACATAAAACGCTTCGTCTTGTGTTTTGTTTATGCTATATGTTTTTTTTTTTGTGGTGGAATTAGCTGTACAAAATGTATTCTAACTGGCGAGTCGTAGAATTTAAGTAGGAATTATAAAGGGCAACATTTAAATACCACGCCGCGACCCATTTGTTAATAAAAAAATAAAAACGCGTATTTCTAACGAAGTACCTAGTATGGCGGTTGACAGTCTATTTGTAACAAACATTTGGCGCTCTCTACAATGAAGTATTTGACAGTTTTCTTCTAACATTATTAGAGTAGTAAGAGAGTGAGTTTTTTTTTATATATTTGACACGTCAAAACGGCGTCTTCCTCCTTATGGTAAGCAAAGACGAAGACCCGTGAATATGGGCCGCTATCTTAACCCACAGGGCTAGGATAGCGACCCTCAACTTGAGGGCGCAGAAATATGCCTTTTCACGCTTCTCTCAAAGGACCCAGGATTGTAAGAGGAGGGAAACACGTGCGCCGGCAGAGAGTTCCATATTTTTATGGTACGACAAAGATGAATCCGTAGGTCCTTCACCTACGGAATCTTTCCGTTCTGGGCAAGATGGTGTCCACAGTGTAAGGATGACATCTCTGCCCCGCCCGTGTTGTTCAGGAACGAAAGGGGGAGGGTGGGACTAGTTGGAAGAGCTCTTCAGAACACTCACCGTGGTAGATGCTGTAAAATGCATTATTATCATTACTGTCGTCTCTGTAAGTCGCGAGCGGGAGGATGCGAGCAACATTATTTATTATAAGGTACCTACTCAAACTGAACAAAGAAGAGAACGAGATATAAACAAAATTCATCATTTAGGTGTAAACTAAACATAAAAAAGATAAAATGTTTGTAAAGTGATAATGCACGAAAAGTCCGTCTGATTATGTAATCGCCTCAAGGCAAAGAATGTTCATTCATTCATTGCGAACGCGCGCGCGTCCGGGCATTCCCCAAGGTCGCGCGCCACATGGCGGATAATACTATAAATAAATCTATAAATACTCGCGGTCTCAGCTGTTTCATAACTCCTAATCAGCGGCGCTCGGCGTATTGGATTTAATTTAGCCTTGTATACCTTATAGGGTCATCAATTGTTTTACGAATGTACCTATGTCTTTAATTTTTTAAATGTTTTTGTTTTTTACAATATACATACCTTTATTTTACTGTACTGCTTAAATTATAATACTCGAGAAAATAACAGAGGACAGATGTGCCGGAATTATTGCGAGCACGTCCATATTTTTTATCGAGGCATGATAGGTAGGTAGGTAGGTAGGTAGTGTAAACCTTAAGGTTGTACAGGTCCCTACGGGAGATAAATGAAAGTAGTAGTTAGAATTAATATTTAGTTTATTTCCCGTTAGGGCCAAAAGTAGTTGTAGTCAGGGTCGTGGGTGTTGAATAAAGGTAGGCAACCGTAAGGTGGACTCTGCCGCTGAGGCCGCGGAATCTGGACTTATCTGAGGGAGGGCCAGGTGATCTTCCACGGGTCGGATGTTGATCCTCTCGCAGTCGTAGGGTTCTCCGGCTGGACGACGGCTTCCACTCCCGGTCTAAGCGCGACCAGAAGGAGCCTCGGAGCAGCGCTCGGCCAACAAGCAGTAGGTATAGTGGTGAACCATAAAGGTTCATCCGTAACAAAGGACCCTGGAAGACAGAAGCCTGGGGTAAGAACCTCATCCGGAAACCTAAAAGGCTTCCAGCCTCTCCTCAGGCCCAGGTTGGCTAAAGAGGCGGGAAGTCTTACATATAGGTTGTAGGTGGTAGGTACATAGAATAAAATTTAGTAAGGGTTGGTTGGCACACTTGTGAAAATTATAGTTTTATACATATTCCTACCCACTTATAGCTTTGGCTGAAAATTAGCGATTGTAAGATTTAGAAATTAGAATTTATAAAAATAGCTATTAATTGCGGTAATACATACGCTGAATAGGAAATAGGTAAGAACACTATAGATAGAAATTAGATTTAAACACTCCTTCCTGTAGGAACAAAAGTTAGTAAGGATGATTGATTATAATTAGAAACTTCCGGGATATTCCGGGTCCAATATTTTTACAAATATTTTGTAAATGAATATTGTTTTAGGAAAGTACTTTTGTGATGAATATTGTTTTAGGAAAGTACTTTTGTGTGGTAGTACACAGTATCGTAATTGACAAATCTAGGTTGTTCTCGAAACTTCCTGTCAACTGCTTATATAGGACCCAGGGGCGGATCGAGGCGCGGATCGAGGCGCGGGAGACGGGACCTCGAACTCCCCTCCACGTTTATACGGGAGTAACTTCAATGCCGCATGCGTCCGATAGATGGCGTTAGTCGTATGATGGCGCGGCTTGGAAACGCATCATTACAGTAGGTATGGGACATTATAACGTTGAACATTGGATGTTAGTTTTTTTATGACACTGCCATCAGTGGTCTAGTCTAGTTCCAGCTTATCGTAACAACTCCAAAGAGAATTAATGCGTTCTCGTAACGATTAGGTACATAATAGTTTTGTCCAAAAAGTTCAGTTAGGTGCCCGAGCTTCCTGAAGTCCAAAACGGTATCAATGACTCCAGGATCGATAGCAGCTCTGGAGGTGAAGTGAGATAAAGGAGTTAGATCCTTTTCCGGACGGAGACGTAATCAACTACCTAGTTCCATAAATTAAATGATTCACGCACCATAAGCATAAGCACCAATGAGTCCACTATTGACATCCGTAAAATTGAACCAGAATCCTTGTTTTTAGCTGTCAAAATGTTAGTAGACTATCAAAAATGCGGCCACTGGCGCGGTACGTGTTAGTAGAATTCTATCGACCGACCGAGAGAAGTCTATTGGGGTACAATTGTAATAGTAGACTACAAAAAACTGCCAAAATTGTACCGGTGGCTTTCCATTGAAAGACGATTTCGATTCTATTTCGACACGATTGAAATAGCAGACTCGGCCCCCAGGCCTGTGTTTGACAGTGCCGTTGCTGCACTCTCGCCTCGAGAGCGCATGAATGTCTTACAGCGATTCCGCGGGCAAGCATTACGCAAATACCTAGCAACAGACGCGCTGCGATAATCATGATGACGCGTTCACTCATCCACTCGTCGCATTGTCATCGTACATCATTGCATCAGACGTAGTAGTTAGACGTGCCACGACGATAAAATCACCGCATTTGTCACCGTAACTGTCCTCAGTGTTGGAAACAGAGTGACATCACCAATCGACAAACGCGACTAATCGGTTAGTCAAATTAAACAAATTAAAAATAAAAGTCAATTAAAAAAAAAAAATTATAATTGTGAAAAGGTTAGTCGACATCACAATTAGTCTAGCTATTCAAAGGGGGAACGCTGCCAGTATCTTCGGAACCTTGCCTAAAGGGACCTCTTTTAATAATATATTTTAGTTATGTATCATATTTTTAAGGTTATATTTAATGTTAATATTAAGTTAAGTTAAGTATATAAAGTCAATAATGTTACACTCTCGCTCGTGGTGGCGGCACTATATTACCATGGTATCAAGCCCTTACTTGCAGCCGCGCTAGCCGGGACCAACGACTCATTATGATTAATATTTATGTATATATCTGTCACGCCTTATCCCCGAAGGGGTGGCAGATGCATATTATATGCCCACTTTTCACCATGTGTGTTCCTGTCCCACGTAATAGGTAGTGAGCCCATTGCCGTGTTGAAATAGACAGATGCAGGTTGTGGGTACCTGCTGTTAAAATTTTTTCAAGCCGCCCATAAGGCCTTCAACTTGACTTAACGACTGCCATTTTACTGGCAACCAGGACCAATGGCTTCACGTGCCTTCCGAAGCACGGAAACGCTCGCAAATGTAAATGCCACAAAGTGTTCACCCATCAGAGGATCAGCCTTAGTGAAAGTTGAGTAACTGAAAAATCGTTTACAGAACGCTGAGTCCGTGGGGCCACGAGCGCTTTAATTTTATAATAGGTATCCATAATGATATATATTCAATGTTCCAGGTATACGCCAGAAATTTAGCAGAGAAGGCGAGAGAGCTGGAATATGAAAAGGAACTTAGCGACTCCTTGTTATATCAAATGTTGCCTCCGAGCGTGGCCAAGCAACTGAAACAAACGCAACAGGTGATTGAGATTCTTTCTCTCGAAGTTAGATAGGGAGACTCATCACCGAAATTAAGCAGCTTCAGGCCCTGCTATTATGTAACTTTGACAGTTCATGTCGCTTTGGTTTGTTCGATAGCAACCACGCTTTGAAAGCAACTAGAAGGTTGCGTGAAATTGGTATTACGTATAACAATTCAAAGCGATCGAGGCTTTCAGGCTTTTGGCAATCCTTTTGACAACTCTACCATTTTATCGACATTACCCGGCCATGTTAAATTATACCTATTTAGCCGTTATCTTTGTAGAGTTCACAAACATTTTAACGTGAACAGTTTATAGTTGATAGACACCGAGAATTTATGGAATGTTGGTTATTTGCGGCAAATTTAAAAAAAACCTTGTGAAATGTTTGGCATCCGAAAGCTATTGTATTTTTGTTTTCTGCTGTTCATTGAATATTATAATGTGAGTAAATTATTGTATGTATATCGTAGGCAATTTTAGTTTAATAGTAACAAGATTTTTGTACAGAAAAAATCGATGCAGAAGAGGAAGTCCGAATTATAGTAAAGTACAGAACTTTCCAATTTCATCGTTTTTTTATTATGCCTTATGGCAATGGTAATATAATAATCGCAAAAGACAGGCGTAAAAAAGGTGACTTGGTCGTAGACAAAGTAACCAACTTGGTTTCATCATTATTTGAAATACTTGTTAAAAAAAATTAAGAAAAAAATTAAAAACACCAAATTTCTATTCTTTTTATCTTTTAAATAGTAGTGAAGGAGGTGTTTAAAATCTCATTATTTTCAAGCTCAGACGTTTTGGAGATATGGCAAAAAATGTGTAAAAGTTGGTTAGGTAAGTATGGACCTGCTTGTGTAAGATAAACCATAGGTTAAAATAGTATTGCCACCAACAACGCAAGAGACCTTTTACCAATACAACATGGGTCCAAATCGCGAAATATTTACATGTCTAAATCTCTGAAGCCACAACGACAAAGCGTGTAAGGATATTATCCCATTAAATTACAAGTACATCAATATATAATTGTTTTTTTAGGCTATTGACAATTTTTAAATAGACCGCATTATAGTTTCTAGTTTTAGTTATAAATTTGAAGTCCATTATGCTTAGATAATGCCAATTTCACGCATTTATAGGACTATCGATACGAAAGTAGCTGTCAAATTTGAATCATAATGGATATCGCATCTATGACGTCATTTCAGTTGCCCACTGAACTTAGATAATACCAAAATTGAATTTTGACAGCTGATTGGCGCAAATCCCAATCAAACTGATATCCATTTTAGTTACATAATACACCTGCAGTCCTGCAGGTGTATTACGAAAGTAGCTGTCAAATTTGAATCATAATGGATATAGCATCTATGACGTCATTTCAGTTGCCTACTGAACTTAGATAATACCAAAATTGAATTTTGACAGCTGATTGGCGCAAATCGCAATCAAACTGATATCCATTTTAGTTACATAATATACCTGCAGGACTTCACTAAAGTAATTTCTAGACTTTATGAATCATTAACCATCGGAATGTGTGGTAGAAGGCGCTGATTACCTTGGCATGAATATGTTGTATGTGTGAATTCATCCTAAACCGAGATTTTACAAGCACACGCTAGAATCTGGCGCTTAGTGCTCACACAGGCTTGCTAGTCAAATTGTGAGAGTGAGATTTTCGCTGTATACCTGACGGGGTAGTCAGACAGGACAAATCGCCAGACTTCGCGATGCATACTTCTTACGTTTTCTGGAGATTAATTAAACGCTTAACACACATGCACTTTGGGTATCTGAATAATTTAGACCTTTCCATTTTAAGCAATCTGCTTACGAGGTCTTGTTAAGTGTTCTGAAAGAGAAATAAATAAATAAATATAAAAACTTTAGAGGTGTCAAGTGACACCCGGATGGAACGAAGTAGGAATTGAAATTGAAGTCGGATGGAAGAAACAAGGAATTATAATATTAAAAAAAAGAAATATAAAAGAAATTAAAAATAAATAAATAAATATTATAAAAGACGAAACGAAAATAACTGGCTTGCTTTCTATGAGAGAGAAAGAGAGAGACAGACGTTTCTCTGTCTCGCACGCCGCACGGCTTACAACTATAGCAAAAAGTGTCGTTACAACATTTGGTCTTAATTTTTTCCGTCTAACCCACTTTCGCAACGCGCGATAAGGGACTTCGTTCTAATAAATATCGTTAGGACAACTCAAACAACGCCATCTGATTCCAAACTAAGCAGAGCTTGCACTATGGTAACCAGATAACTGATAGACATACTTATATATTTCTAAATACATACATATTATAGATAAATAACACCCAGACACAGAATAAACTATCGTGCTCATCACACAAAGTTTTATCCTGGGTGGGAACCGAACCCACGACCTCTTGCGTAGCAGTCGGATACACTCCTACCGCGCCACAGAGGCAGTGACATAATAGGTGGTGAGCCCATTGCCGTGTTGAAATAAACAGAAGCAGGTTGTTCCAGTACAAATAAAGGAAGGATTTAAAAAAAAATTAAAAAGTTAAAAATTAAGGGGGGTCCCCATACATACATAAAGGACCAATTAACATAGACCTCCGAGTTGTATGGGCACAGATACAATTTGGAGGTCTAGCTTAATTATCACTTACCTCAAATAAGGTACTGAAAATAATGAAATTATCATTATGGCAGTACGGAACCCTTGGCGCACGATTTTGACTCGCGCTGGACTTGTTTTTGGCAAATTATTTTACCTATAGATCTCTTGCCACATCTTTTAATCCAGCGCTTACATTTTATTTCATCAAAGATTTTTAAGTTACGTAAGGGAAGGAACACTTTGTGTGGTTAGTCATATAGGTAGCACCAATAAAATACTAATGGGTAAAGAACCTTCAATATAAAGTCCCTAAGTGACAGTACAGATGATGTAATCCAAATATAACTGCTGTACTTGATTTGAAAAAAAAAATTAGCGCGTGTGAACATTTATGTAACAAATATTATGGCACTAAAAAAACTTGAAAAAAACTAGGTAGGTACTGCCATCTCTTTGATTATTCATGAACTAGGTACTACCGATAATATTTATGCCCTATAGCAGTAATTGACACCAAGTATAAAAAAAATTGATTGTCTGTAAAGTCGGTTTACTGACGATAGTTGAACGTGACAACGTTGACACGTGATCAAAACATGTAAATGTACTATAGTATAGCAGCTGTCCACGCAGACGCATCGCTCACTCAAGTAGGAGAGAGACGGATATCGAACGCAAAGGCCGATTGTGCTTCTTTGTCGCTCGTTGCGCGCTCTCGCTTGCACTTCAAGCCTTACATGGAACGCCTCAGAGCGAGGTAACGCCGCATGAGTCATGTTTTTTCGTGCGTGCAGCCGGCTCTATCGAATTATAAGACGTTGTCACGTCAAAAAACGATTGTGCTGTAGACTACAACGCCTTAAGTAAAACATATTTAGCTCCTTCTAATGACTATGAGAGAATGATAGTGAAAGTCAGAGAAAAAATGCGTGCTGGCATTTCTCTCTCTTGCCCCTACAGTAATATACGAAACGGAAGCCTAGCCTCTCTTTCTTTATCTTAACTAATGGCTTCCTCTCAACATCCGTTCTCCTCCCCCGATCATACTTTTCATAACGCATTTTCTAGCTTACTCCCCAAATCAAGAATTCGTAAAATACTTTTATATCAATAACCAAATTAAAACCAATCAGTACTAATATTATAAAATCGAAATTTTGTGAATGTGTAAATTTGTTATTTATACACAGCTGGACCAATGCAGATAAAATTTGGGGTGAAGGCAGACATCCTCTATTGACACATAGGTTACTTTACTAAAATTAAATTTTATCTGCATTGGTCCAGCTGTGTATAAATAACAAATTTACACATTCACAAAATTTAAGTACTTTATTCCTGGGAACAGGTTGCACAAGGTTACACAATTTATGATGGACCTATGTGTCAATAGAGGATGTCTGCCTTCACCCCAAATTTTATCTGCATTGGTCCAGCTGTGTATAAATAACAAATTTACACATTCACAAAATTTAAGTACTTTATTCCTGGGAACAGGTTGCACAAGGTTACACAATTTATGATGGACCTATGTGTCAATAGAGGATGTCTGCCTTCACCCCAAATTTTATCTGCATTGGTCCAGCTGTGTATAAATAACAAATTTACACATTCACAAAATTTAAGTACTTTATTCCTGGGAACAGGTTGCACAAGGTTACACAATTTATGATGGAAAGGTCAATAAACGCAAGCAGGATATTACATACATAACTACTTACCTTTATACAGTCAAGTGTTTTTCCCCGAAGGACTAGGCATAAACGCCATAAGAACACTACACGCTCACTTTTCATTAATTGTATTTTGTACCCTATAATAGTGTCCATGCTTGAAAATGATTTTTATATAGGGATTTTAATAAGGGCGTGCTGATGTTAAAATGAATTAAAACATGCTGAATTTGGGGTATTAACAAATTAACTATTTTATTTGAAAGGCCCAATGTGCCTTTATTTGTGAAATATGCCATCGTCCAAGTACATACGCCCACATTTCACCGTAGGTATGCATTTTTGTCCCACGTAACAGGTGGTGAGCCCATTGCCATGTTGAAATGGACAGACGCGGGTTGTGGCTTCAACCAGGCTTAACGACTGCCATATTACTGGCAACCGGGACCAACGGCTTAACGTGCCTTCCGAAGCACGGAAACGCCCGCAAATGTAAATTCTACAAATTGGTCACCCATCCAAGGACCATCTATAGCGAATGTTGCTTAACGCAGTGATCGTTTACAGAACATTGAGTCAGCGGGGCCACGAGCGCTTCTAAAATATGTCAAATACCCGCCTTGATTTCTAACACACGCTACGAAAAATCGTTACGATTTAAAAAAGATTCTCGGAATCGATAATCGGAGAGGGTGTATAAAACTACAATTCTGGCCATAGGGCAGTTTAAAACTGGCACTGATTGGTCCATATTTCTTTGACTCTACTACATGTTCATCTAGGTCATGGATGCGATGATTGTGGTTTATCTACATAGACCTGGTGAACACCTCGTATGAAGGTGTCGTCTCATATACTTCTTTAGGCAACTTAATCAGTCATCCAAAAATACAGATAACTTCTCATAGAAAACTCGAAACCAGCACCACATCTGACGTAAAATGGGTGCAATGCTCGCAATGTTTGTACTATCGAACACTTATTTTAATAATACCATTATAGGTACGGTTATTTTACACGTTATTCAATCGAGTAACTTGCCATGGTGATTTGGCATATGTAACTAAATAGAAATTATTTAGTTTAAGACAAAGTTAATACTGACTAAGATAAAGCTGCATGGACTGAGTTTCCTTTGCCTGCTTAAGATGGGCGAAGACATATACAACATAATAAATAATATGACAGCTGTCACCAAATAGACCCGCGTCTGTTTATTAAAAATCTCTATACAACACGTGCTCCGAGAAATGAAATTAGCCTTACCGAATTTTTAATCGAGCACTAATACCAATTAAAAATCTATAATAAATATTTAATAAATAAACTAGTCCGAGACTACCAGGACTTTAATTGGTCGTACTTATTAGTGTCTAGCACATAAGACCTTTCAGCCGTTTTGTTACCACCTCACTAAAATGGCAACAGGTTCAAAATTCTTCCAAATTTAACATCTAAAATAGACACATTTTATTTTATTTCATTAATTTATTCAGCCCTTTAGACCCACCCCAGTGCCGTGCTTCCGTTGGTCGCGGTTGTCAATAAAATGGCAGTCGTTAAGCCAGGTTGAAGACCTTATGGGCGGCTTAAAAATTTCAACAGCAGGTCGCCACAGCCTGCGCCTGTCCATTTCTACACGGCAATGGCCTCACCACCTGTTACGTGGGACAAAAATGCAAACGGTGAAATGTGGGCGTTTAATAAGCCAAACCCTTCAGGGATAAAGGCGTGACAATATGTATGTATGTACCTACAAATACCAATAGTTTGTCACTACGTCATTCAATAAAATGAGGTCTGTATGTATGTCGTTTCAATGTTGATAACAACATTATATCAATTCCATACGTAATTATTATGAAGATGAACCAAAATGTCGTAAGCGACAATCATATATAATATATTACGGTATGATATGGCAGGTTTGAATGAAAGTGTCAGCGTTAAGCTGGAAAAGGGCGTGCTCCGTTTGGTTTGGACACGTCCAACGAATGAGTGAGGAACGATTGACGAAGAATATAATTATATTGTGCGAAAGTAGAGGGCAGAAGGAGTCAGGGTAGGCTGAGACTTACATATGAAGACTACGTGAGCAGATTGCTCAAAAACAAAATAGTTAAAAGTACTGGGATACCCAGGACCCACGAGCATGTATGCAGCGAATAATGAATCTACACGAAGCGAAAGAAGTAGGTATGCATGGATCGACGCGCGAAACCCGGCGATCTATCCTCTCTGACGGGTAGTCAGAGAGGATAGATCGCCGGGTTTCGCGCGTCAGGGATACAGCGTGAATATAGTAAAGTTAAATAACTGTGTAAACGGTTGATTTTAATCGTACTTCAAGTATTATATATGTAGAATATATGTATAGTATAATTATGTATGTAAATATAATAGAGGTAGGTATATGTAGGTATGTAGTATGCAACATTATGTCGACTATAATTAGACTTTTATCGCTCGTACAATGAACTCAATATTATTAATACTGTATTTATAATGTAATAATTATTATCAAAGTTTATTATTGAAGTTCAAGGTTAAAATTAATCTGTAATTATGAACAGCTGTAGTTGTATAATAATAGACATAAGGAAGTTAATAATATAGTATAGTACGAGTAGTATTGTTATAAAATATACCTACTATAATTATATACAATTGGGTTCTTGTAACGGGCGCGGGAGTAACATTGCAAAAGAAGCATATCTGTTTGTTAAGCTGTCACGCCTAAACTACTGTACGAATTTACATGAAATTTGGTTTAGACCCTGAGAAAGAACGTGTGCTATTTTTTCCCGGAAAAAAGTTACCTGTGGTAAACGGGAACGCAAGAACGTCACTGGGCATTAGCTAATATGTTTGTATAGCTGTATGTTACTCTTTCACGTAAAGAAACTCTTGAATGGATTTTAATGAAACTCCACACTAATATAGTAGAGTAGGACACTGGAAACAAGTGCATGTGGGTAACGGTAACGGAAAAACTTCACAACACGCGCGCCCCTTTGAACTTTAACTAGTAACATAAACTATTGAAATATATTGCAATATGGCGCGCGTAATTTTGACAGATATGAGGCATGAAGTAGTTGAAGACACAGTTGTATGAGTTGACGACATTTTTTGTTGTTCATTCTGCCTTCTTATCCATCGCATTTTCTTTATTTTTAGTTAGTTTTGTTCAGTTTATATTTAATTTATTTTATTATTTTTGATTATTATTATTATTTTATAATATTTCCGCAACAGTGTTACACTTCTATGCATGATGTGACACCTTAAAATGTTGTGCATTAAACGGTATATTAATGATGTATAATTTGAGTTATATGATAAAGTAACAACTATTGGTTGTCCAAATAAATAAATAAATAAATTCCAACTGCACGCGAGCGAGCAACTGCAATTTCTTGGAAGCGACAAAGCCAACGTTTAGCCACGACACCGGGAAATCCCCGTCGGCACGAGCCTTGTTTGGGGGTTTCCCAGCTAACGCGACCATTCATAAACTTGGAAGCGAAAATTTTTATTAGTTTTGTATTTTTTGTAGTTATCTGAGGTTGTCAACTTTAGTAAGATAATGACGGTTGTCTTATATTCCCTGTTTAATTTGAACATTTACGACCAAATTCCATTTATCCAACTTTCTCAAATTATCTTCTGATTAATTTCGTTGCGGGTTCCAAGTCATTTTAACTTCTCCAGGGACTTCACCGAGGTGTAACTTTTGTGGTCTTGGTCATTGCTTTAGATCCTGGTTTACAGGAGTCACAGAAGGGTGGGATTAGTCCCAATTAAAAAAAATGACAAGTATACTCGTTAGACATTTATCAATTGGTATTAGTAACTAAATAACTATGTTACGTTATATGTCATCTGTCGTAGTCAGGGAGGATAGATGACTAGACTTTGCTATCCGCAGGGCATACCTACTTCTTTTGCTTCCTGCAGATTCATTAATAGTTTCATACATGCACGTCTGTAATACAAATGGTTTAGGTATAATGATATATATTATTTCAGGTACCGGCTGAGTTCTTCTCATCCGTCACTGTGTATTTCAGCGATATAGTAGGCTTTACAGCTATTGCTGCTGTATCGACGCCCTATCAGGTAGTATACTTTCTATATCATTTACTATTAAGTACATGACTCTAATCATTCTATAGCACTCCACTGCAGAACCTAGAACTCTTTCAATCGTTTTGGACGGCGGATTAGCCTTACGAACCAGCCATGGGGATTGGTTTTATTGCACAAACCATGTTAACACCGTGGTCCAATCTATACTAATATTATACAGCTGAAGAGTCTGTTTGTTTCTTTGTTTCGTTGAAAGCAGCGCTTATCTCAGGAACTCCTGGTTCAAAAGGTATAGGCTTTATTTCATTACGCTACTACCCAGGAGATGAAGAGAGGAGACCAAAGAGAGTAAGGCCTAAATAAAACAAACATTATCATTACGCTACTACCCAGAAGAGCGGAGTAGTAGCCAAAAATGTCAACAAATCGGGAATATTCTCATAAATGAACAACGGCATTAATTGCGTGCCACGGGCGAAGCAGCGACGGCCAGCTAGTACGTCCAATAAAATCATTATGGGACATTACAAGTTAGAAAACAGTAAAACTTAGAAATAATCATAAATTTGTCCCTTCATTCATTTATTAATGTAAAGTGTTAATTCATGCAGGTCATCAGTTTTTTAAACTCAGTTTACAAGTTGTTTGATGAGAAGATCGAGTGCTACGATGTATACAAAATTGAAACAATTGGAGACTCTTACATGGTCGCGTCTGGGCTGCCCGTTAGAAATGGTAATTTATTCAAGTATATATAATATATGTAAAATATATAAATAAATATTGTGGACACTTTTTACACAGCGCTATATATCCCAAAGTAAACTGATATAAGCTTGTGGTATGGGATCTAGACAATATTTCTAAATACATACACATTATACATAGGAAACACCCAAACTCCGAAACAAACATTTGTGGATAACACAAATATTTGTTCCGACCCGGGAATTGAACCCGGGAGCTCAGCGCGGCAGTATGTAAGATACCAATGACATAGCTTGTAAAGTAAGCCCGTTAAAGTGGCAGTGGGCTGGCCACATCTGTAGAAGAACCGATGGCCGATGGAGCAAAGGAGTTCTGGAGTGGAGACCGTGACTCAGAAAACGTACGGTATAAGGACTCCCTGCCAGATAGACCGACGACCTGATAGACCTGGAATGGTCGTAGCGAGGGACTGGATAGTCGGAAGGCGCAGGACCGTGTGTTGTGGCGTGAATTGGGAGAGGCCTACGTCCAGCAGTGGAATACCATAGGCTTTATTTTTAGCTCGCCAAAGTGATGCCGCCCGCCTGATGGAAAGCCTTGGCGTCATCTAGCGAATAGTCACTGTCCCAATTGATAGGACTATTAACAGTGGCTCTCAAGTTGGCGGCCTAATAATGTGCCTCTGCACGCTCCTCTTGAAGGACCCTGGATTATAAACGTGCGCTGGCAGAGCATTCCAAATTTATATTGTTCGACAGAAAAACGATTATTTGAACCGGTCAGTTCTGGCTAAAATTCTTTCCACTTTATGATAGCGTCACCTCTGCCCGGCACGCGTTGTTCGGGATCGGAAAGGAGAGGGTGGGATTAAGTTGAAAAGCTCTTCATAACACTCTTCAGAACAAGCTGATTTGATTGATATATAGATGGGCGACCTAGATGTTTAAGGTAGAATATAAGGTTGAATATGTAACTCGACCGCTTAGCACAGCACTCAATGCACCTCTTCTGACATTTTGATATCGAGTTGTTCATTAGCTCGATAGATGGCTCTGGTCATACTCTTTAAATGGCGTTTAAAATATGGTGGAGAATTTCAACTTGATTCGATGGTGTTCGGGTAGTTTGCCCTGTTTAGGCAAAGGTCACAGGTTCAATCCCTGTCTCGAATCGAATTGTCTTTTTCCACTTTATTATAAATTTATGAAAAAAAAAGATTTTGAAATAATTATTTCTCGTAAGCACATGGATCGGTGTAGTAGCTTAATATCTATACTAATATTATAAAGCTGAAGAGTTTGTTTGTTTGTTGGGTTGAACGCGCTAATCTCGGGAACTACTAGTCGGATTTAAAAAAATCTATTTGTGTTATATTGCCCATTTATCGAGGAAGGCTATATATAACTCTGCTACTACACTTGGAGCAGAGCAGTAGTCATAAATGTCGACAAATCGGGCAAATTTTTATGTATCATAGTAGAATTTATAAGCGACGGGATTAAATAGGTGCGACGGGAGGTCGAAATATACCACGGGCAAAGCTGTGAAGGCATCTAGTAATAAATAAAACATACGGATAAACCTTTCCATCTTTAACTCTAAGTAGAATAATAGTAAATCCCAATATTTTTCACCTTTTCAGGCAACAAACATGTTACAGAGATAGCTAATATGGCACTAGAGTTGCTAGAAGCGACTTCGAGCTGTCGCCTACCGCATCGACTTGACCAGGTATTTAATTAGGTAATAATATATCAATGTTTTTGCTTTGATAGTGTGTGGTATGAGCCGTTTAAAACAAATTGAAAAGCAGGTATTTTTAGGCTTTAAAACATGTTAATTATAAACAAGTACGCTATTTAACACGATTTTAGCTGAAAATCGTGTCGTTGCTTCGATCTTTTAAAAGATGTGACAGTTTTTATGCTAATTTGCATTAAATCGGTCACAACTTTGTAACATTATACGATAAGTCGAAGTTGTGCCCTTGTTTTTTTTAAGTCTGTGCTCATTCCACACACAATAAAAATATTGCTTGCTTATTTGACATCTTATTGTTATAAAAAAGCATGCTTCAACTTCTGAAGCTTACCACATTTTTTTTTTCATAATAATAATTCATTTATTTATATCCAATGTTGTACATTTTTGTGAGAGGTACCAGGCAAATAGTAATTACAACATATTATGGTACAAGTACAAACACAAAAAAAGTCACATACTTATAACGAAATTTGCGTAGATTACTGTACGTGGCAACTTTCTTGCTGCATTAATTTGAACTCTGCCCTTTGAATTAGGTGAACCTGTATCTCAAGGGCAGGACATTAATGTATGTAGTATGGACGGAGAGGAGAATTTTTGTTTTACCGTACCCGTTTGCCATGGAAATTGGGAATTAACTAGGTCCCGGAATAAGTAGTAGCCTATGTCCTATTCTGATGTAACTATTTTAGTGTAAAGTTTCATTAAAATTCATTCAGTAGTTTTTGCGTAAAGTATAACACATATCCATCCCACATCAATGCAAACTTTCACATTTATAATATCCAATTCTATTAGTTTGACCAACACTGTAATAAATATTATTTAGCAAGTTCTTTTTCGAATGATGACACGATGACGTGACTAATCACACAGATAATCCACTAAAGTTGCACTTGCACAATCTCTTCTTCTCCCTTTACTTGACTATGCTGATGTCTGCTATCTTGATATCACCGAGGAGCAACTTGATAAACTTGAGCGCCTACAAAATTTTTGCATAAGATTCATATTTGGATTGCGCAAATATGATCACGTGTCAGAATATCGCAACTTACTCAGGTGGCTCCCAATTCGCCTTCGTCGGAATACTCATATTCTTGCTTTGCTCTATGGCATTCTCTTTAATCCCCGTACTCCCAGATATTTAAAAGAACGTTTTACGTTTCTTCATGACAAACATTCAAAATTCTTAAGGTCGACGAATTCGTTGGAATTGGCAATATCTATGCATTCCACAAAATTTTATGATAAATCTTTTACTGTTCAAGCTGTAAGATTGTGGAATGCATTGCCTGTGTCCATTAGGCGTGCGCAATCACTGAATGTTTTTAAAAGTATGGTCAAGGAGCATTTTCTTACGACTTGACTGCTGGGTTCCTTTCAGTATATGAGGACATATTTATATTCTTAATATTTCATTATACTTTTATGTACATATTTATATGTATGTATGTATGTGTATTTTATTTTTATTTTATTTATATATTTATATTTATATATTTGTCATCATCATCATCCGAGCGTCTGTCCCAGTTGCGTCTCGCGACGCCCGGGGTCCGCTTTCCTACATTTTCTCCTCCACTTCGCACGGTCGTCGGCATCCCCTGTGGTGAGACCATTGGCACGCATGTCATCCCTTACGACGTCAAGCCAGCACTTCTTGGGTCTTCCCCTCTTACCGGGACCCGGCGGGGCTGACATGGCCAGACATTTGTTACCTACGTAGCCCGGCGGTTGCCGCAAGACGTGACCATACCAACGAAGGCGACACTCTTGCAACTTGTCTGCAATGTCACGGACGTGAAGGCTGCCGCGGATGCGAGAGTTCCTCACGCGGTCCATCCGCGTGACTCCACACATCCACCGCAGCATCTTCATTTCCGTGACACGCAGCTCCTGCTTGTGTCGCTCCAATATCGGCCACGTCTCACTGCCATGTAAAAGGACAGGTCTAATAATGGTTTTGTAGACCTGTCCCTTCAACCGGATCGGCATTTTAGGGTCACAAATGACACCGGTCATATATTTGTATGTGTATATATCTATTTATATTATTTACCATGTATTTATATATTTATTTATTAATATGTAGTATTAATGTTCCAATAGTATTAATACTCAAATTACTACTATTTTATTTTTTTATTTACTTCAGTTTATTTTATTTTATAATTTTAAATTAGGTTAGGTCTATGTATCTATTCCTATTTTTGTTTTAGATATACTAGTCATCACTTACACCAACAACTACCCACTATAGTACTGGTTCTTTGAATTTATGTCCATCCTAAGGTTGCCTGTAAGAAATTGCTTTTAGCGATAAGGCCGCCATTTGTACATTTTACTATTATGTAATCCTTAATTTTAATGTAATGATTGGTGTACAATGAAGAATATTCTTTTCTATTAATATTATAAATGCGAAAGTTTGTAAGAATGGATGTTTGTTACTCTTTCACGCAAAAGTTACTGAATGGATTTTAATGAAACTTTACAATAATATAGCTTACACATCGTAATAACACATAGGCTACTTTTTTTCCCAGGAACGGGAAAACTGCAACAGGCGTGCGGAGCCGCGGGCGTCAACTAGTATAATATGATCTTAATAAAAATATAAAAGTTAAAAGTTAAAGTAAAAGTTAAATGTAAAAGTTTGTATGGATGTTTGTTACTCTTTCACGTAAAAACTACTGAATAGATTTTAATTATGTTTACAATAATATAGCTTGTAGGTACATCAGAATAACACATAGGCTATTTTTTTCTACGGAACAAGTGCCTGTGGGAAACGGGAACCGGAATACTGCAACACGCGTGCAGAGCCTAGTCATATAGTATAATATGATTAATAATAAGTAAAGTATTTGAAGCGCTTCTTGAAGGTACTCAGCTTAGTCTATATTATAACAAATGCGTGGTGCCAGTGGTATGTGTCCTTGCGGTAAACGAGCCAAATTATGATCCGCTCACACCTCCGTATTTTCCGGTTGCCGTTGTCAAACGGATGCAATAACGAAAATTTCTCTACGTACCTACATATACATTCTTAAAAAGGTTGTCAATGTAGGTAATAAGAGAAATAGATAAATGTATATTGGACCACGTGTCACGTAGGTTTCAGTAACTTTTGTGTAAATTATAATTTCGATAATTCATCGTTATGTACGTCTTATTTTATTACTAGCTGACCAGGCAAATTTTGTTCTATTGTTAATTGTAAATGACTTCACGTCGATAAATGACAGAAACCTTATTTGGATACTCGTTGATTTAGCGTGAAAGAGTAAAAAAAAAAGCCGTTTTTTACTGAAATTCGAAATTGTTTATTTTTTAGTTTATAACAAATTTATTTAATCAAAATAGTTACCATTGTTATCTATACATTGCTGCCATCTGATAGGAAGGTCATTTATGCCTTTGCGATAGAACTCTGAGGATCTAGACCGCACAAACTGTGTGAAAGCATTTTGTACTGCCTCCTGGGAAGAAAACTTCTTGTCACGTAGATAACTGTCCAACTTTCCAACGAAAAAAATGGTAGTCCGTTGGAGCAAGGTCTGGCGAATACGGAGGATGACGAATGGTTTCTAACTGCAGTTCCTGAAGGGTCAAAACGGTTTCTTGTGGTGTATGAGGTCTTGCGTTGTCTTGGAGCAATAAAGGTGAAGATCGATTCATAAGTCGGGGCTGTTTTACTGCTAGTTTTGCCAACATTGTTCGGAGTTCGGCACAATAGACATCTGCCGTTATTGCTTGACCAGATCGGAGAAAACTATAGTGAATAACATCATGCTGAGACCACCAAACAGTTACCATTACCTTTTTGTTGCTAAGTTTTGCTTTAGGACACTGTTGTGGCGTTGGACCTGGGGTCAGCCATTGCATTTTTCTCTTACGGTTATCATAAAGATTCCACTTTTCATCACATGTCACAATTCGATTCAATATTCCTTCAATTCTGTACCGATTCAACAAGGCAACACAAGTTTCAATACGCTTTTCTTTCTGCAGATCAGTCAGATCATGAGGCACCCATTTTTCGTATATTTTTATTTTATTGATTTGACGCAAATGAGTCAGTATTGTGGGTAAGGTAACGTTAAACCATGCAGCTAATTCTTGGGTAGTTTGACTAGGATCGGCTTCCACCATCTCTCTAAATTCATCGTTTTTCACCTGTGTGAAAGTGAGTCTTTCTCACTTTCCTGTGTCCTGAGTCTTTCTCGTGGCTTGTTCTTCAAGTCGAAGTTTCCATCGCGAAAGCGTTTTAACCAAAATCGCACGGTGCGTTCATTAGCAGACCGCTCACCAAACGCAACATTGATATTGCGGGCTGTTTCTGCAGCGTTACTTCCGCGTCGGAATTCGTATTCAAAAATCACTCTAATTTTCGCAGTATCCATCTTTCTTGTCTAAGTTGAATAACAAAAACAATTGAAAGTCGATATCCAAATGTTTCACATTATTTAAAAAAAGAACATCCTAGAAACCATGAGAAAAAAGTTTCATTCGAAAACCCCAAACCATGATGATTCTATGTCAATTCAAAAAACCTATTACAATAAAACGGCAATTTCGTACATTAACCCCTATTATTAGAAGGACTTTTCATGCAAAAATACTTATTTCCAGTTGCTACCAAACCTTAAGTATTTGGATTTGGAGTCTGGGGTACATCTTTATTTGACATTATGACGAAAAGTGAGGAAAGCCTACGTTCTGTGGTTAACTTTGACTGGCTGATTTGCTTGAAATTGAGACAGTAACTAACCGAAGCCAAAATCTACACTAGTGGCACAAAGAAGCCATCTTTGTGCCAGTACTATAGGCTTTGCCTTTGGAAATTGTTTACATTCCTAACCTAAGTCTTGTCATTGTTGTAATTACAGACATTATGTATGAGAAGTGGCATACACACTGGTCCCTGCGTCGCTGGTATAGTGGGCAGCAAGATGCCGAGATATTGTTTATTTGGGGACACTATTAACACAGCTAGTAGAATGGAATCGACCGGCGAACGTAAGTATATTTAAATAGTCGATGTATTATGGCTAAATCACAAAGTAGGTACTTTTTTGAATAAATCGGCCGAAGCCATCGCATAGATTAAGCGACCGGAAACATAGCAAAGACACATGGTGAGTTTTTAAATCACATAGAGAAGACAGGGCATGGACATGACTCTAGCAGTCGCCAGAGATGACGCTATGACTGTTTGTGTATGAGATCGATGCGAGAGAAAGACGTCACTGCAGCTAGGTATAGGGTGCCGCCGCAAAACGGCGCGCAGGAGCCCCGCCCGACTCCAGTGGCAAGTGGGCTAGGGCTGCCGTGTGTCAAGTTAGCCCCAACCCGTATCCGCTTCGCAACGTGAAACATTGGTACGCTGACTGGGCACGCGATTGAGTTGACCGGCGTACTCTCCAAGCGTAGGGTGAACGTGGCATTCCTGCAAGAGACTCGATAGAAAGGCACCAGAGCCTGGCCTCTGCAGAAAGGCTACAAGCTGTACTACACGGGTGCACCTGGTGGAGAGACGGGGTGGCCGTGGTGCTCTCCGAGGGGCTGCAGAGCAGTATCTTGGAAGTAAAACCGGCTTATGATCGCAAAGGTGCTTATCGATAGGATTATTACCCACTTGATAAGTCTTCACGCGTCACAGGTTGCTTGTAGTGACGCCAAAATGCTGTTTTGGGGCCAATTCGAGAGAGAGCTTCGTAAAATTCGGTAAGAGCATACCATCTTACCGTCTGTTCTGATCACCACCCAAAACGAAACCAAAGAAGTGCTGGCTTGACGTCGAAAAAGGAGAAAAGGATGACATGCGTGCCAATGGTCTCACTACAGGGGATGCCGACGGCCCTGCGAAGCGGAGGAGAAAAAGTAGGTAAAGGCAGACCACGGGCGTCGCGAGATGCATGCGACCGACGCTTCGATGATTATGATTTGTGGATTGAAAACAACCAACTTTATTTTTCAGCAATGAAAATCCAAATTTCCGAGGACGTCAAAAAGGCATTAGACAAAACGGGATTGTTTACTACAACACCAAGAGGCGTCGTGGATGTAAAAGTACGTATACTTTTATTAAGAACATAATATGTCAAATAGGTACACTCCTTTCGGACATGTGCTTTCATCCGCAACATACTCAAACCCCCGTTAAACCTCTTTAAGGTGTTCAAACTTTATTAAGCCGACTGACTCCCGGAGGAATACGGGGATAAATGTAGCCTAAGATTTGCCCCATAATTATCTGCCAGTGTTAGTTAAAATCGGTCCAACAGTGTCAGAGATTAGCCGAGATAAAAAGACAGACGGATATTTTTTTTAGTTAAGTATAGTCTTAAGTCAAAGGCAGTATACCCCAGTAACGTGGTAGAAGCAATAATAAGCCTTTAGTGGAATTTGCGCCCCAAGATATAAAATCGCATTTAACTGCGATATATCACAATAGCACTTTAACACAACTTTTATGTTTAAGGACACATAAAACAAGGTTAATGCACTAGTTTTAAAAACTAATATACAGCAAGTGTCCGCCATCCAACAAATTTCCGCGCAAAAACCATGTAGATTTGTATACGACCCCAGTAACGTGGTAGAAGCAATAATAAGCCTTTAGTGGAATTTGCGCCCCAAGATATAAAATCGCATTTAACTGCGATATATCACAATAGCACTTTAACACAACTTTTATGTTTAAGGACACATAAAACAAGGTTAATGCACTAGTTTTAAAAACTAATATACAGCAAGTGTCCGCCATCCAACAAATTTCCGCGCAAAAACCATGTAGATTTGTATACGACCCCAGTAACGTGGTAGAAGCAATAATAAGCCTTTAGTGGAATTTGCGCCCCAAGATATAAAATCGCATTTAACTGCGATATATCACAATAGCACTTTAACATAACTTTTATGTTTAAGGACACATAAAACAAGGTTAATGCACTAGTTTTAAAAACTAATATACAGCAAGTGTCCGCCATCCAACAAATTTCCGCGCAAAAACCATGTAGATTTGTATAAAGACCATAGCAGAATGACAGTTATCTTAAAGTTTGTTCATTATACAATTGAGTTAGTATTTCATTTCTATATTTTGTAGCATCCGACAGTAAAGAATCGATGTCACTCGCGCTATACTAGAGCCTTACTCTATATATTTCGCATAACCAAGCGTCTCAAGGGGCGTCACCTTTTACTCATACATACATACATACTTACGTATTGTCACGCCTTAATCCCCGAAAGAGTAGGCAGAGGCATATTAAACGCCCATATTTCACCGCATCCATTTTTGGCCCAAGTAACAGGTGCTATTACACTAATTACGATTGGTTGCGTGCGATTTTCGTCTACAGCCTGACGTAAATTCGACACGAAGTATTATTATTACTTTCGTCTCTAATAGGGCGAGCGAGATCGTAGCAAGCAACATTCCTTGCCTGGTTAGGATATTATAGAACAGCCTCAATTAAATCAGCTTATGGCCCTCCACTACTGCACGTAGACCACTCCCAATTTTCGACATAACACACAGGTCTGTGCCTTCCGCATCATTCCTCCCTGCGATTTTTTTTGGCCAATTTGACTTATGTTATTTTATGACTATTTATTTTAATATTGTTTACAGGGCAAAGGTGAAATGACAACTCATTGGCTAGAAGGTAGAACTGGACCTTCCCCTCAACGCCCGAAATCATCTTCTTTGAACTGCACACCCAGCTTTCTAATGAGAATTCATTCCCAACGATCATCACCTAGATATAAAACAGGATCGACCCGGAATCAGTAAAATATAACTTAAAGTTTTACCGTTGCACTGTTTGTTGTCACGACTTTTTCGTTCTTGCTTAGGGACTGGACACATAGAAAAGATGCAAGATGAAGACTGGCGCAGACAGGACATAATAAAGCGCCACAGCTTTTAATACACTTGGAAAATACAAGGAACGTACGTAACACTGGCCGTCTCGGGAGATGAGGCTGTCTCTGTATGAGAGCGACGTTAAAGACCTGGGAGCCGAGTCTACTATTGACAAGTCGTAGAATAGAACCAAAATCGCTGTTTTTAGCTGACAAAATGTTAGTAGACTACACTATTGAAAATTATTGCTAAAAGTAGTATTTGAATATATTTTACTATTTTTTAGTAGTTTAATTTTTTTTTTCTAGCTGTTGTAGTTTCCAAGATATCTCGATTTTAGTTAATTAGATCATAGGTTAAATACGAAAAACTAGGTCATCAAAAAGCTGGGACGTGTAAGTGGCATACATTTGGACGGTTAAAAACAGCGATACTGGTTCTATTCTACGGCTTGACAATAGTAGACTCGGCCTCCGGGCTGGCCGGACTGCAACCCGCCCTCATCTTGCCCTCACCGCACCCGCTTGCGTCTAATCGCGTCGGCGTGTCCTTTCTGTGTGTTTTACCAATGGACGCATACGCGAAACCGGTTTCTATACACTTTGTATGAAACAGACGCGGTCGGAAGAGACATGTGTTTGCGTACACCACCATTTAGTAATATATTAACAGAATTTTAAAAGAAATATAAATAAAGTTATTCTGTATTTACGCAATGACTTATTGATTAAGCTTTGCATTGGTCATAATGATAATGTTACGTCATCGACTTGGTATCTGTAGTCGTTTGTACCTATTTTATGTAATTACCAGCGAAAGTCCCACAGCTTCACTCGCGTAGGAATACGGCGATAAAATGTAACCGGAGTTACTCCTTATAACATCAGCGAAAGTCAGTGAAAGTTCAGTTAAAAACGGTATAGTCGTTTCCGAAATAAATCGTAACAACCAGACCCACAGACGGCCAGACAGACCGATAATGGTTAATTTAGAATTAGTGGAAAACCGTAAATTTAGAATTACAAAAAAATACTTCAGCAGGTTTTTTATTTATCGTTCATTCAATGACCTTGGCATTGTGAGTAATGTTGGCAGTTCAACTGTAACAGCTGTTTTACCGGTTGTAGTGCTATTTATATTGGTATGTTTAGAATCCCATTAGTCTACTTTTTAATGAATGTTAGTTGATTTTTTTATGAAATTTACTGTGCTCCCGGACTTCGCCTGAGACATACTTCTAAATCCTATTGCACCCCAAATATTTTATAATCACTGATCCGCTTCCTAGGGTAGCAGTGCGTCATTTTTAAAAAAAAATACCTAAGAGAATTTATTAGCGATTTTACCGTGTTTTGAACCCAATGAAAATGATAGTCGTTTATGATTAATTTATCGTAAACTTTAGTTAAGTGCTGTTAACCATAATTCACGATATGTTAAATTCTAAAATGCAAAATATAGTATTTGTATAAACTGTAAGATCCAGTATCGACCCCTCCGGGCAATAAGTCGGTAATCGCAAAAAGCTAATTTTACAGGAACAATGAATAACTGTTTTTGTTGAATTACTTTCCTTTACAGTGAGAGTATTGACATCATTAATACATAAAATAAAAGCTATTTTTTTAAATAGTATTTAGCTATCAGTTTCAAACTAAATGCTTCTAATAAGCTCTTACAGAAAGATCTTACAGTTTTTAAAAAAGTTCTATTGTCCTGTAATAGTAACTTACCAAATTATTGTGGTAATTTTTTGAAGGGTGTTGATACGTACTAGCATACTGCTTTTATAACGTTATTTTGCATAGCAACAAGTGATCATAATATATCATAACCAAGTTATTGTAGTAATATTAAAGGGCAAAAAATACTGTACACGTACTATACTATGTTTTACAGTAACCATTCAATCCCAAAAATGATTTGAGAATAATAAACTAAGGTATTTGTAATAAAATAGTTCAAAATAAATAGATTAATCGTTTTTATTGCACATAACAATATTTCAGTAAATATTCCACATATTTTAAACATAACCTGCTTAACAAATTAAGAAAAACAGTCACATAATTTAATCTAAACGAGGAAGAAGTCGGAGCGAGAGCTATGCCAGCAAAATTGCTCTATAGCCCCTAAGGCTAGACCTAGACCTAACCCTGACCCTAAGATATACGGGTGAATTTCACCTAATTGCAGTGGCAATATGTTATTTCGATATTTAAGGATTTATTTGATACATAAAATATGACTAATTAGATGTGCTATAACATGGGGATCAAAAAAATATTAATTATTGTTTATTGAAAAATAAGCATTTGATAATTTCAAACACCACCGAAATTGCGTTTTACCCATCGTAATTGAAAACCACTCCATGGGAATTGACTATTGGCACAAGAATTAGGAATATTAAAAAAAACGTGGTCCTTCAATAGACTTTACTGAAATAATACCAATTAATTTTAGTCAATCAAAAAATCATTTATTTCTTTTGTACGTCCAGTTCCATCATCATCATCCAGACGCTTCTCACGATACCTGAGGTCCACTTTTCTACTTCTTTTTATTAAATATTTTATTTATACATGTTATTGCGGAACATGTCCACTTTGCACGATCTTCGGCATCCCATGCAGAGACTATTTTAACACATACCAACCTTACGATATCAAGCCAGTGCTTCTTGGGTGTTCCCCTCTTACCGGGGCACGGAGAGGACGGCATGGTCAAAAATTTGTTCCCCACAATGCCCAGCGCTTGCCGTAAGACCTATCTGAATTGTTACGGACATGAAGACTGCGGTTGAGGTAGTTCTTACGCGGTTCAGCCGCATGATTCCACACATACTCTCCAGCATTTTCATTCCGTAATTCGCAGCTCCTGCTTGTGTTGCTTCAATAATGATTACACCCTACTGGCATGGCAATGTAACAGGCCTAATGATGCTTTAGTAGACCTGTTCCTTCAACCTCACTGGCATTTTAGGGTTCCAAATGACATCAGCCCTCAACCGCCACTTAGCGCATAAGGTGGCAATGCGTGACGTGACGTTTGAAATACAGATCCCAGGTACTTAACCTGGTCCATGCCCTAGACCAGATGGTGTCTATGGAGGTTGAATCTGTAGAGTTTAACGCCAAGTATTACTTAAGTTTAAAACCACCACTCTCAAGCATCTCCGTCCACGTTTTCACACGTTGCACCAAACTGCCCTCGTCCGCGTTCGCCAGCGCTGTATCGTTAGAATACATAGTCAGCCATGGATGCTGCATATTTGAATCTCTTAAACAGAAATGGACTAAGTGGAATGCTCTGTGCTCTGGTGTACTGCGTCCGTGTGGGAAAGAGTGTTAAAATCGCGCGTCAAAGCGATCAGAACCACAGAATAGTGGTGCAAGCGCCTAGAACTTTTGGACATCAGTGCCCACCAGATCATCGTTCCAAGAACACAGTCAAAGGCATTATTTACGTCCACGAACAGAAAGTGCAGACTCTTCTTCCTGTACGAGTATTTCTTTGTCTCTTTGTCCTGTATTTCTCCAGTAATGAGAACACGGGTCCTGTTTTTGTTCTAATGATAGGATCCTTAGAACAAAAACAGGGTCTGTAGTTTTATTACAGTCCCTGTTTTTGTTTTACTACTTGCACTATTTACAAATGGTTAAACGAGTTTAAGCGTGGACGTAGCAATCTCAGTGATGATCCGCGTGAGGGACGTCCTTTAACAGCGACTACTGAAGATAGCATCAGTGCTGTGCGACGTATGATAGAGGAAGATAAGAGAGTGACCTATCAGCAAATACAGGCAAGCTTAGGCATTGGTATGAGTCAAGTTTAAAAAATATTACACGAACATTTAGGTGTCAGGAACCTTTGTACCAGATGGATTCCCCATACTTTAACCGACGACCAGAAACGCCTTCGCATGGACTGGTGTCGTGAAATGTTAGATAAGTTTAACGGCGGTGACTCAAATGCTGTATTTGACATCGTCACAGGTGATGAAAGCTGGATATATTGCTACGAACCCGAAACCAAAAGACAATGAGCTCAGTGGGTGTTTCCTTTTGAGGATCGGCCAACTAAGGTAAAGAAAGGAAGAAGTCAAGGAAAAAAGATGATAGCCTCGTTCTTTGGTCAGAAAGGTCATTTCGCGACAGTTATGGTAGAAGATGGAAAGACAGTTACTGCAGACTGGTACGTCAATCGCTGTTTGCCTATTGTCTTGGAAAAATGCTTCAGCGCACTCCGCAAAACGGACTGTTGAATATTTGACTATGGCAGGTGTCGAGATAATGAGTCATCCGCCATACACACCCGACCTGGCGCCCTGCGACTTTCATTTATTCCCAAGAACTAAAGATAAACTTCGAGGTATTCGCTTTACGAGCCCTGAAGATGCGGTGAAAGCGTACGAAAATGCCATAGAAGAGACCCCTAAGAAAGAATGGGCCCACAGCTTTTTTCTCCATCGAATGCGACGATGTGTAGAGAGGAACGGAGATTACTTCGAAAAACAATAAAAGTATTAGCAACTTTCTACATTAAGCTGTTTTTTATTTTCTAAACATTATTCTACCTAAAAATGTTTGTTACTTTCTATTACCAATTTATGTTCTATAAATTTAATACGAAATAAATATCACATATGCGTTTACCGGCAATCACTATAAAATTTTCACCACAATAAACTGGTAATAGCAACTTACCGAATTTCGAAAAGAAAAACACTTTTGTATCAATGTATAATGAAGTTTTACTGGTTATTCCTATGTTGACATGTTTCCGTACAATAAAGTTGTAATTGCAAATATCTTCGTTAATATCAGTAGGAAAATTCTGAATAAAATTACAGACATGTGTCCCGACCCATAGATTCCCGACACAATTCGCATTACAATAAAAAGTCTATAATAACACATTACCGACTTATTGTTCGGGGGGGTCGGTATGAAAAAGCCGACATGACAACTCGTTTAAAATTCTGATCATCGCCAAATTTAGTTTACATCATGAGTTGTCGGTTTCTATAACATATGTATAGATATAGTACTTTATAAATGTAATCCGTATTTGATATTTTGTACTTGAAATTCTAATAAATGTCATATATTATGGTATGTGTTTTGTTTTATTTACTGGCCAATATTTTATTCACAGACGTGCATGTATGAAGCGATTAATGAAAGTGCAGGAAGCGAAAGAAGAATGCATGGATCGCGAAGCCTGGCGATCGGTCCTTTCTGACTACCCCGTCAAAGATACAACGTGGAGATAGTTCGTTAGTTATTTTCATACAAGATATTCCAGACTTATTTCTTTTTTTTTTAATTCTTATTTTTTTTATGCGTAGTCGATTTCATTGGAAGTGGTGCACCTGCTGATTAATGCACGAGGCTATGACTCAAGCAAGGTTGGGACGTCAGACGGTCTCAATGCAGAAGACAAAAATCGTAGCTTCTCCGAATAGCAAATATAAGACGAACCCTCGCTTCCAAATTAGATTGAGTTTGAAACCAATGGGGAAGGCGCCAAGATTGATCACACCCTCTCCTTTCCGTTCCCGAACAACACGGGTGGGGCAGAGATGTCATCCTCACACAGTGTCATCATGCCTATTGTGCCCAAAACCGAAGGATTCCATAGGTATTTCTTGTGTCGCACCATTAAAGCATGGAACTCTCTGCCAGCGCACCTCTTACAATCCTGGGTCCTTTAAGAGAAGCTTGAAAAGGCATATTTCTGGGCCGTCAACCTGAAGGTTGCTTTCGGGGCACTACCGGCTGGGATAGCGGCCCTCAGTCACGGGTAGTCTTCTCTGCTTTCTATCAGGCGGGCGGCGCCATTATGACGTTTCAAATAATATAAAAGAAAAGATGACGAAACCCACGAATCATTCACGCCTTTATCTCTGAAGGCGTATTATACGCCCACATTTTACCGTAAGCAATTTTGACCCACAGGTGGTCAGCCCATTGCTGTGTTGAAATGGACTGGCGCATGTTGTGGCGACCTGCTGGCTGGCGTTAATTGTTTTTTAGCCGCCTATAATTCCTTGAACTTGACTTAACGACTACGATGTTACTGTGACCAGGACCAACGTCTTAAAGTGCATTCCGAAGCACAAATTTGATAAATGATACCTAAATATAGATAGTAAGTGTCATTTCATTGTCAATTCTATAAAGTACGTGCTATATCGGCGCGTGCGGTTTGATGACCGATGTGACGTCACGATAAAAACGAATAGAGTAAGAAACAGACGAGACGTTGCCACGTTAACACATGGCCCACATGCGTCACCGTGTAGACGGGCCATAGCCTGGGTGGTCTCGTTTCCCGGCTGGACTTTGGCCTGTAGGTATGAAATATAAATAATACTGGAATTAAAATTATCGTCACTTCGAAACTATTGACATGATTTCTTTGCAACAACAATTAAGGCGTCCTTCACTATAGTAGCGAAGGAATCAGACGAGTTTTAAACGGAAAACAGGGGGCCAAGTTACTATTTCAATCGCGTCAGAAAAGAATCGTAATCGTCGCTCAATAGAAAGCCACCGATACGATTGAATTTTTTTCCTCGTCTACTATTTCAATCGTACGTCTATAAACTTCTATCGGTCGGCCGATGAGTTCTACTAACACGTACCGCGACAGTGGCCGCTAGTCAGTTGCATTTTTGATAGTCTACTAACATTTTGACAGCTAAAAACAGCGATTCTGGTTCTATTCTACGGCTTGTCAATAGTAGACTCGGCCCCCAAACGTGGTAGAAACTACAAAATCGCCAATGCACGTATTGATAGTGTCCTGAATCGAATGCTGCAAACCGTTTGTCTTGACCTCTTATTGGTTCCTAAGAAATAGACGCGTACAGCTGGGCGAACGGACGGACTGGGGATGGGGATGGAACTGGGGTGGGTCTAAAGGGCCGAATAGAATTAATAAAATAAATAAAATAAAATGTGTCTATTTTAGATGTTACATTTGGAAGAAATTTTGAACCCGTTGCCTTTTTAGTGAGGTGGTAACAAAAAGGCTAAAAGGTCTTATGTGCTAGACACTAATTAACACGATCAATTAAAGTCCTGGTAGTCTCGGACTGAGATCCATTTATCGAGGTAGTATAGTATAGTAATCTTAAATGTCGACAAATCGGACAAATTTTAATGCTTTATTGTAAAATTAATTAGCAACGGCAGGAAGTAGGTGCAATGGGAGTTCGAAGTACGTCACGGGCGAAGCCTGGGGGGTCAACTAGTCTACTAATATAATGCATTTTAGTAATCATAAAAAGTTTATCAAAATCCACCGCTGAAGGTAGGTAGGTTCCAATTGAATTTTGGGAGGATGATTGATTGTACCATATATGACGCTGGTCAGACCGGCTGGAACAGGGTTTGGTTTCCAGTGTCCCATCTCTTATTTTTAATTATAACCTCGCCTGTTAGTCAGCAGGTGTACCTTTTACATAAGGTTGATGGTTGCCTAACCTAACCATCCTATTCATAATATGATATATTCCGTCCAAATTCTATTGCGTAATTTTAAATAAAACAGCTAACCACTATACGCATATAAAAAATAATTATGAACTTTGCTTTGCGCCATTTTCCCACACTAAGTTGAACTGACTCAGGTATTATTCATTAAATAACGTGGACTCAAAAATGTGGGATTCCACATGATGCGCACACGCTTACGGTACGGGGCAACCTCGGCACGTGCGTGGTACTTTTTCCTTCTCTCTGAGAATTGACACGAGTCAGAAAGTATTATAGTGGTTATTGACACGAGTCAGAAGGTATTAAATTGACTTCATATTTATTAAAAGTCTATTACGAGCAAATTCTTGTTTCTTGAGTCTAGTCTTCGATGACGTATTTGCTTTTATGTTTTATAGATGAGTCGTTTACTTTACCATTGTAATTATGATGAGCTATTGATTTTGTCATATTATTTATAACTCTTGTTTTGTCTCCAGCCCCGTGTGCAATATGAAAAGTTGTTACGAAATGGTCATTTAATATTTTCTGTAATAAAAATGTGTTAATACTCCACTTAACTCGGCAGCGTAGCTTAAAAGAGTAGCATATGTACCTACATAGAGTCATATAAGCTAATTTGATATATATTATGTAAAAGTGTGCCTTTTAGTATTTGTATTATACCATTGGTTTAATAAAACAGCAGAAAAAATCACCTTCTGGCTTTGAAATGAATATTAGTATTGAATAAAACCACTTGCACTGTTAAATCTGTCAGTGTCACAAAAAATTCCCAAAATACTTTTAAATCCATTACGCTTCACACCAACCCAGCTGTTAAACTCACCTAGCATTATGATCCTCTCATTCCGTTTGCATTTACTCAGAATATCGCTCACAATCTCTCAAAATGCCTGTCTCTCTCTTTGGACTCTTGAAGATCGGTGCCACCGCGCATCTTGCGGAGCATAAACTCCCAAAACAAAGATGCGGGTAAGTCCAACGTTCAGCCTCAACCAAAGGAGTCTTGGGCTCACACATGCATTCATTCTCGTGGACAGTAGAACACCAACACCCTGGCTCGCTGTACTGATTCTCGCTACACCTGACCAGAGGGTCACATCCTTTCCTCTTTGTTTCATTCACACACAAGATATCAAGTCGGAAAAGGATTAGAGGATAAGGCAAATGAATGAGGTGGAAAAAGAACTAAAATTAGGATACCTATATTAATCTTAACCCCCGTATTCCAATCCTAAAAAATTCTAACAGCCAGGACGGTTGTTAACACACCTTACATAACCTCTGCAGTCCGAGCATATATCGCAGAGTTCCTGCATCGATATACAATAAACTCCTCTGCATCTATGCTTGACACCAACCTTAACAAATAAAAGCAATGACAATAGTAGGGAGAAATAAGTCGAAACTGCTTAGTTATTAGACACTACTATTTCACTTAATATCTGAACCTCTGCTAACTGTAATATATATATATAAACGCGGCAATGGCCTAACTACCTGTTACGTGGGACAAAAACGCAACGGAAAAAATGTGGGCGTATAGTATGCCTCTGCCTACCTCTACGGGGATAAAGGCGTGACCATATATATGTATGTAATAATTTTAAGTAAAGAATGCGGGTATTCCCAGACATATGTGTTCCTTATGCAAATTTATAGTCATAACAGGTTGTTCTGCTTTTGTAACATTACAAAAAAAAACATAATAAGTTTTAGCTTTATTTAATCTTATTCAGTTGGCAAGCGGTAAATTGGAGGTCTTTACGTACCTAGTAATGCCACAGAATAATTAACAATACTAACGCAATAACGGTAATGCATAAAAAAATTGAGAAAATTAACATAGATATAAATAAAGCTTATAATATTAGCTCAATACAGATTAAAGATACATTTAAAAGTAATTTTATGATTAAATCTTTACGTAAAATTTGGATAATTATTATTCTTAAATGGATTAGGGAAATTTTAATTTATTCTCCAAATACTCGTATTGATAATAAATAATAGTAGATTATGGATTAGATTATTTCAGTGTCTAAAGACTGGCGCATGTTGTGGCGACCTGCTGGCTGGCGTTAATTGTTTTTTAGCCGCCCATAATTCCTTGAACTTGGCTTAACGACTACGATGTTACTGTGACCGGGACCAACGTCTTAAAGTGCATTCCGAAGCACAAATTTGATAAATGATACCTAAATATAGATAGTGAGTGTCATTTCATTGTCAATTCTATAAAGTACGTGCTATATCGGCGCGTGCGGTTTGATGACCGATGTGACGTCACGATAAAAACGAATAGAGTAAGAAACAGACGAGACGTTGCCACGTTAACACATGGCCCACATGCGTCACCGTGTAGACGGGCCATAGCCTGGGTGGTCTCGTTTCCCGGCTGGACTTTGGCCTGTAGGTATGAAATATAAATAATACTGGAATTAAAATTATCGTCACTTCGAAACTATTGACATGATTTCTTTGCAACAACAATTAAGGCGTCCTTCACTATAGTAGCGAAGGAATCAGACGAGTTTTAAACGGAAAACAGGGGGCCAAGTTACTATTTCAATCGCGTCAGAAAAGAATCGTAATCGTCGCTCAATAGAAAGCCACCGATACGATTGAATTTTTTTCCTCGTCTACTATTTCAATCGTACGTCTATAAACTTCTATCGGTCGGCCGATGAGTTCTACTAACACGTACCGCGACAGTGGCCGCTAGTCAGGTTGCATTTTTGATAGTCTACTAACATTTTGACAGCTAAAAACAGCGATTCTGGTTCTATTCTACGGCTTGTCAATAGTAGACTCGGCCCCCAAACGTGGTAGAAACTACAAAATCGCCAATGCACGTATTGATAGTGTCCTGAATCGAATGCTGCAAACCGTTTGTCTTGACCTCTTATTGGTTCCTAAGAAATAGACGCGTACAGGTGGGCGAACGGACGGACTGAGAGAATTAGCCATTTTATAAAGCTCTTTTAAACTTTAGGGTTTACATACATACATATTGTCACGCCTTTATCCCCGAAGGGTTAGGCAGAGGCATATTAAACGCCCACATTTCACCGTACGCATCCTTGTCCCACATGTGAGCCCATTGCCATGTTGAAATGGACAGGCGCAGGCTGCGGCGACCTGCTGTTGAAATCTTTCACCCGCACCATAAGGCCTTCAACTTGGCTTAACGACTGCCATTTTATTGGCAACCGGGACCGACGGCTTAACGTGCCTTCCGAAGCACGGAACTGGGGTGGGTCTAAAGGGCCGAATAGAATTAATAAAATAAATAAAATAAAATGTGTCTATTTTAGATGTTACATTTGGAAGAAATTTTGAACCCGTTGCCTTTTTAGTGACGTGGTAACAAAAAGGCTAAAAGGTCTTATGTGCTAGACACTAATTAGCACGATCAATTAAAGTCCTGGTAGTCTCGGACTGAGATCTATTTATCGAGGTAGTATAGTATAGTAATCTTAAATGTCGACAAATCGGGCAAATTTTAATGCTTTATTGTAAAATTAATTAGCAACGGCAGGAAGTAGGTGCAATGGGAGTTCGAAGTACGTCACGGGCGAAGCCGGGGGGGTCACCTAGTCTACTAATATAATGCATTTTAGTAATAATAAAAAGTTTATCAAAGTCCACCGCTGAAGGTAGGTAGGTTCCAATTGAATTTGGGGAGGATGATTGATTGTACCATATATGACGCTGGTCAGTATTTGTATCTAATAATTTAAAATGTAAAGAACGTAAAGATATTGTGGCTCTTTCTATTGAGCGTACTGCTGAATTTTCCTGTGTTGAGCTTGAGCAACTCATTGTCCTCTGTGTCTACAGTCCTCCAAAAAGGGATTATAATTTATTAGAATCTGTAATGGAAAATGTATTGAAGCGTTTGTTTACTAGTAGAAAACATGTTGTGGTGTGTGGGGATTTTAATGTTGACATACTTGTGCAGTCTTCGAAATGTATCAGATTTATAAATTTGTTTAAGTCTTTTGGCTTACAAAATTTATTTTGTGAGCCAACTAGAATCACCTCACATTCTAGAAAATGTATAGATAATATATTCTGCAACTGTGCAACAACATCAAGGGAGATACTAAGTAACTTTCCATCAGATCATCTTGGTCAAAAAGCAGCGTTTCCTATTAATGTCACTTCCAAAGGAAATAAAATTGTATGTAGGCCAATGAGTGCATATCGACTTAAACAATTTAATGTTAATGTTTCAGCAAAAGTCACTAATATTGATTTTAATCAGAAAGATCCAAACGGCTTATATAACTCCTTATTTAATACAATTAAAGCTGAGTACAACAATATATTTAAATCAAAAACATTTTATAAAAACAAAAACCTGCAATTTTGTGAGTGGGCAACTACAGGTATTTACAAAAGTAGGGCTAAGTTGTACGAATTATATGGTATGAAGCAATTTAATTTTGATCCTGCTTTTATTCAATATGTAAAAAAATATTCCAAGACCTTCAAAAAGTGCTGCTGCCAAGTCGTTACATATCAGTAATAAGATTAAAGATTCAAAAAATAAGGTAAAAATGACTTGGAATGTAATCAATACTGAAACCGGTCGATTACTACCCCGTGATAATAACTTTGAGTTAATTATAAATAACAAGGTGATTAATAATAAATTAGATGTAGCACAAACTTTTAACAACTATTTTATAGACATACCCGCGAAAACAACTAGCTCCTTAAATTCTTGTCCAATCAAAGCTCAACGCATACTTGGGGGCAGCGTAGGTCAGTGCAATGTCTTATTTAGCTTTAAATGTGTTAACCCCAACGATATCGTTAAAGTATTCAAGTCGCTTAACTCAAAAAAGACAGCTGACTTGTGGGGTATTTCTGTGAAATTGATACAGTCTATTATTGTTAATTTATCTCCACATCTAGCTGAAATATTTAATAAATGTATCGATAAAGGAGTGTTTCCGGATTTAATGAAACACAGTAAGGTAATACCTCTATTTAAGTCTGGATCCAAAACTGACCCTGGTAATTTCAGACCTATTTCAATATTACCTGCCATTAGCAAAATTTTTGAAAAAATTATATTGCAACAACTACAAGCTCATTTTAATTCAAATATGCTACTACATAAAGAGCAGTATGGGTTCACAAGGGGTCGTTCTACCATTCATGCAGGTGTGACACTTCTGAATCATATATATGACGCCTGGGAGAATAGACAAGATGCTATTGGTGTATTCTGCGATCTCTCTAAAGCATTTGATTGCGTTGAACATAAAACACTATTGCGAAAACTCTTTTATTATGGTATCAAAGACTCTGCACTGGATCTTGTTGCCTCCTACTTAAATGATCGGATACAACATGTTGATGTTAATGAAATTCGCTCCTCTGGAGCATCTGTAGCTATGGGCGTACCGCAGGGATCAATTCTAGGTCCGTTTCTATTTTTAATTTATATTAACGATCTGCCATTCTATATACAGAACTTGTGCGACATTGTTCTATTTGCTGATGATACGTCACTTATTTTTAAAGTAGATCGTACGCTTACTGATTTTAACAGCGTTAATAGTTCACTTGCCCAAGTTGTAGATTGGTTTACGACCAATAATTTGCTACTAAACGCTAAGAAGACAAAATGTATCAGATTTAGCATGCCTAATGTCAGGAATTGCGGTACAAATATAACATTGAACGGTGATACCCTTCATATTGTAGAATCAACTGTATTTTTGGGGATCACTTTAGATAGCAAACTGCAGTGGAACGCGCAAATAACGTGTCTTGCAGGTAAACTCAGCTCGGCAGCCTTTGCCGTTAGTAAAGTCAGGCAGCTCACTGATGTAGAAACTGCCAGGCTAGTATACTTTAGTTATTTTCATAGTGTCATGTCTTACGGCATTTTGCTGTGGGGTAAAGCAGCTGATCTACAAGTAATTTTTGTACTCCAGAAGAGAGCTATACGTGCAATATATAAATTGAGTGCTAGAGTGTCTCTTAGAGAGAAATTTAAAGAAATTGGCATTTTAACGGTTGCATCACAGTATATATTTGCAAATATCATGTTAGTTAAACAGAACATACATTTATACAATCGACACAGTGACATACATTCGATAAATACTAGAAATAAGCATAAATTAATTGGAACGCATCATCGTTTACAAAAGGTTCACGACTCTTTTGCAGGAATTGGCGTACGCCTATATAATAAAATTCCTTTAGACATTATGAACCTGCCGTTACATAAATTTAAGGCGGAAATTAAGACGCACCTTTTGAAAAGGGCTTATTACACAATTAATGATTATTTGAATGATAAAAATAAATGGAAATGAGTTGCTTGCTCTTCGCTCGAGCTATTTAGGATTCGAATGAATCTTGTGTTATATTATCTACTTGTCTTGAACCTGCATATATATGTTGTATTTTTTTTTTTACCTTATTTTTGTTTACATTCTCCAGTATAAATAATTTGAAACGCCAGGCAACTAAAGGTATGGCTGCGTTTAGTCCCGGTAATAACTAATATACATAATTATATGTAATTTGACTTTGTTATTGTGTGAGCACTATGTAGACTTATTTATTATTTTGAAATTGACATGATAGTTGCTGTGTAGTTTTTGGGTATGTCATGCTCGCCTAAGTGTCCTGGCAGTGGTGGCGTATGTATCGGGTCGCCTTGTTCCCTACAATACGGTTGAATAGGGCGATGGCTGATATATGCGTCATACCCGTGAACGGGTGCCGTCTGTTGGGACTGGTCAGCTCATAGCTGTTATAGCAATTGTTACAAATAATATTATTTAAATTTAAGGCAAACTAAGTTTAGTCGACTGTTCTCACATAAATTCAAAGGAACTATGTAAGTGTAATTTTAATGAACTCAACATTTATTTTGTTTTTTTTTTTGTATAATTTCTTTACTGTATAATTGGTCAAATATCATGTTAATCAAACTGTGTCAAATGGTGGTTAGAAAAGAGTGGCCATGAGTTTTATTGCCAGGTTCTTCCTCTGGCTCTACCTATTGCTTTGCGAATCTGGCAGTAAATGTAAATGTAGAAGCAGTAATCTTGACGTTCATAAGTGTTACTTTGTGACCTACATGAATAAAGATTTTTGATTTTGATTTTGAGACCGGCTGGAACAGGGTTTGGTTTCCAGTTTCCCATCTCTTTTACATAAGGTTGATGGTTCATCAGTTCAGATCAGTTTCATAATATGATATATTCCGTCAAAAGTCTATTGCGTAATTTTAAATAAAACAGCTAACCACATTACGCATATAAAAATAATTATGATCTTTGCTTTGCGCCATTTTCCCACACTAAGTTGAACTGACTCAGGTATTATTCATTAAATAACGTGGACTCAAAAATGTGGGATTCCACATGATGCGCACACGCTTACGGTACGGGGCAACCTCGGCACGTGCGTGGTACTTTTTCCTTCTCTCTGAGAATTGACACGAGTCAGAAAGTATTATAGTGGTTATTGACACGAGTCAGAAGGTATTAAATTGACTTCATATTTATTAAAAGTCTATTACGAGCAAATTCTTGTTTCTTGAGTCTAGTCTTCGATGACGTATTTTCTTTTAAGTTTTATAGATGAGTCGTTTATTTTACCATTGTAATTATGATGAGCTATTGATTTTGTCATATTATTTATAACTCTTGTTTTGTCTCCAGCCCCGTGTGCAATATGAAAAGTTGTTACGAAATGGTCATTTAATAAGTATTTTCTGTAATAAAAATGTGTTAATACTCCACTAAACTCGGCAGCGTAGCTAAAAGGAGTAGCATATTTACCTACATAGAGTCATATAAGCTAATTTGATATATATTATGTAAAAGTGTGCCTTTTAGTATTTGTATTATACCATTGGTTTAATAAACCAGCAGAAGAAATCACCTTATGGCTTTGATATGAATATTAGTATTGAATAAAACCACTTGCACTGTTAAATCTGTCAGTGTCACAAAAAAATCCCAAAACACTTTTAAATCCATCACGCTTTACACCAACCCAGCTGTTAAACTCACCTAGCATTATGATCCTCTCATTCCGTTTGCATTTACTCAGAATATCGCTCACACTCTCTCAAAATGCCTGTCTCTCTTTGGACTCTTGAAGATCGGTGCCACCGCGCATCTTGCGGAGCATAAACTCCCAAAACAAAGATGCGGGTAAGTCCATCGTTCAGCCTCAACCAAAGGAGTCTTGGGCTCACACATGCATTCATTCTCGTGGACAGTAGAACACCAACACCCTGGCTCGCTGTACTGGTTGTCGCTACACCTGACGTCACATCCTTTCCTCTTTGTTTCATTCACACACAAGATATCAAGTCGGAAAAGGATTAGAGGATAAGGCAAATGAATGAGGTGGAAAAAGAACTAAAATTAGGATACCTATATCAATCTTAACCCCCGTATTCCAATCCTAAAAAATTCTAACAGCCAGGACGGTTGTTAACACACCTTACATAACCTCTGCAGTCCGAGCATATATCGCAGAGTTCCTGCATCGATATACAATAAACTCCTCTGCATCTATGCTTGACACCAACCTTAACAAATAAAAGTAATGACAACAGTAGGGGAAATAAGTCGAAACTGCTTAGTTATTAGACACTACTATTTCACTTAATATCTGAACCTCTGCTAACGGTAAAGGGTAAAATTCTGAACACGAAACACAAAACTATGGGTAAAACCATGGATACTGGAAGTGTGACATAACATAAATATACAGCAAAGCGTGCTAAACCAGCGGTCGAACTCGTCAAGTATGTATAATCTATATAATGACGTCGCTATGCAATTACATATAATTGCAATGGGAAAATGAAGAGTAAAATAATTAAATAAACACATATTTGACATGAGTAACAATCGAACGCCAAAGAAATGTAGCGATTTTTTTTTAAACTTGGGTTTTTTATGTTTCTTTTTAACATTACATGTCAAAATATTAACCTATATATCTGGGCCGACAACCTGAGGGCCACTATCGAATCCCTGCTTGCTATGATAGCGGCCTTTTTAATGCGTTAACGTCTCATTTATTTTTCAGGCGGGCAATTATCGTATCAAATATAAAAAGAAAACTGTCAAAAGCCCTGACTTTAGATCCTGGAATCTGGTTCCTTCTCTTCTCAACTGTACACGACTTTCAGTATCTCAAAGCGCGAGGCATTTACGTAAATACTGCTCGTGGCCCCTCTGACTCAGTGTTCTGTAAACGATCACTGCGCTAATCAACATTCGCTATAGGTGATCCTCGGATGGGTGACTAATTTGTGGAATTTACATTTGCTAGCGTTTTCGTGCATCGGAAGGCAGGTCCTGGTTGCCAGTAAAATGATAGTCGTTAAGCCTGGTTGAAGGCCCTAGGTGCGGCAAGAAACATTTCAACAGCAGGTCGTCACAGCCTGCGCCTGTCTATTTCAACGCGGCAATGGCCTAACTACCTGTTACGTGGGACAAAATGGATACGGTAAATGTGGGCGTATAATAAGCCTCTGCCTACTTCTACGGGGATAAAGGCGTGACCATATGTATGTATGTAATAATTTCAAGTAACGAATGCGGGTATTCGCAATCATATGTGTTCCTTATGCAAATTTATAGTCATAACAGGTTGTTCGGCTTTTGAATCTTTTGAATATATTATTTTTGAATATATTATAATCTTTTGAATCTTTGCCTTAATGAAAATAAAACTAAATGTATAAAATTTACTCTACCAAATTTAAAACAAGTTGCGGCCAATGTTCAACTGAATGGACAAGTGTTAGAGTTTGTAGAATCAACTGTGTTCCTAGGTATAACTATTGAGGCCAATTTGCAGTGGGGCCCACACATAGAAAAGACAGCCTCTAGATTAAGTTCGGCTGCATACGCTGTAAAAAAGATCAGGACTCTAACAGATGTGGATACGGCTAGAATGGTTTACTTCAGCTATTTTCATAGTATTATGTCTTACGGTATTCTCCTTTGGGGGAGTGCTGCAGATTTAAATATTATTTTTGTTCTACAAAAGCGGGCTGTACGCGCTATTTATAATTTGGGCCCCAGAGTTTCTCTCCGAGAAAAATTCAAAGAAGTGAATATTCTAACCATACCATCACAATACATTTTTGCCAATCTTATGTATGTCCAGAAAAATCTATCACAGTTTTCTAAACTCTGTGATAAACATAATATAAACACTAGAAATAAAAATAATCTTTCAGTCCACCACAGTCGACTACATAAGATTGGCGATTCTTTCCAGGGTAACTGTATACGCTTTTACAACAAGCTTCCCTGTGACCTGAGAAATTTACCTTTAAATAAATTTAAAAAGTTTATTAAAAACAAGCTTTGTGAAAAAGGTTTTTACTCCGTTACAGACTATTTGCAGGACAGGGACGCCTGGAAATGATCTGCTGGCAAAATGAAATAATATTAAATTGTAAATAGGCCATCAAAAAAAAAGCCTTCCTAAGTTTCTTGCCGGTTCTTCTCAGGTGGGCCGCGTTCCGAACCGGTGGTCGCTTTAAATATTTTAAATAGTGTATGACATTTTGTAAGCGCCGTTAAAATGGTCTATGCAAAATAAAGATTTTTTTTTTTTTTTTGTAACATTACAAAAAAACAATCCACACGGTGAAAAGTGGGCATATAATATGCCTCTGCCACCCCTTCGGGGATAAGGCGTGATAGATATTTATTTATTTTAAAAACAAAATAAGTTTTAGCTTTATTTAATCTTATTCAGTTGGCAAGCGGTAAATTGGAGGTCTTTACGTACCTAGTACCTAATGCCACAGAATAATTAACAATACTAACGCAATAACGGTAATGCATAAAAAATAGAGAAAATTAACTTAGATATAGATAAAGCTTATAACATTAGCTCAATACAGAATAAAGATACATTTAAAAGTAATTTTATGATTAAATCTTTACGTAAAATTTGGATAATTATTATTCTTAAATGGACTAGGGAAATTTTAATTTATTCTCCAAATACTCGTATTTGGAATAATAGTAGATTATGGATTAGATTATTTCAGTGTGTAAAGTTGGTGATTACTGCTCAAGGGCTCGGGTCTAAAGAGAGCCGAAGACGGTGATCAGCAATACACACTTGTATCATGCGACCTTTTTCAATACACTTATGAATAATATAATACTTAATAAAACATATAAATATTTGTCATATTGAAGGCGAAATTTTTTTGTATCGATTTTTTTAACAATAATGCAACTCAACTAGTATAATAAAAAAATAATCTATTATCCCACTCATGATTCAATAACAATCAAAAAACCACAGTTTGATAATCGGTATTATTATGTACCTAATTGCGGTGAGATAAGAGCCATATTAAGAGTAAGTGTTTTGAAAAAAAAAATATTTACATTACTAATGAATGTTTTTACAAAAATTAAAAATTATTTATTACAAAATTGAATTTATAGAACCCAAAGGTAAAATACTTTCTGGGATTTCCGCCGCATTGCATGCAGACATTGCAAATTACATATATCCACGTATTATTACGAATTGGACATCCAGACCTCTCGTAATTACCTATATGCATCTTCTACATCTTTTTCCTCATTCTTATTATACAAGATCTTTATAAAATAACTTAGTAGTAATATGAATTTTTAAACATTCCTTATGTCTTTGAATCACGCTATGAATATTACAAAAACGGGTTTTATCTTAAATGAGGGATTAAAAATAATTTTGGTTGTGGAACACCCAAACTCCGAAACAAATATTTTGTTCCAACCCGGTTAAAATAACATTTATGTTCTTTTTTTTTATAAATTCTTTTTTATATTTTTACAGGTATAAAACTTCTCTCAGCGTCGATAAAGAAGTTTCACTTCAAAAAGAAAATCTCTGGTCTGACCTAATTAGCTATAATCGTAAACCTGTTAACCTGTTTTCACGGTATGAAGACACATCACAGATTCACAACTAATTATTTATATATGTACGTACTCTACTTGCCTTCTGCAAGCAGTAAAATATAATAAATATTGAAGGACATTTCTGCAAGCAGTAAGAAAGAAAGCAAAAAAATGATTTATAGCACAGCTAACAGACAGGTACATTACATATTTTTTTTCTTTTATTAGTTACAAAACAAGGGATGAAGAAGCGTGCACGTCGCCATCCCTTCCAGCTACGGCTGCAATTCTACTCCAACACGAGCACCGCAAGGACGAATTATGCTAGGGCGTGCCAACGAGGCGACGCGCACCAGTTCGTCCCCGCTGGTGCGAAAAGTGTGTGCCAGAGCGGCGTAGGGGACCGCCACCCTTCACGCGCGGCCCGACACGGCGGGAAGTGGAGGACGGAGTGCAGGGTAGCTGCGTGGAATGTTAGGGGAGGAATGGTCGATAAGATGAATGAGTTGATGCATGTTATGAATGAGAGAAAGTTAGATGTAGTGTGCTTAAAAGAGACTAAGCGCAAGAGCAGCGAAGTCGTGGATCTCCCGGGTGGGGTGCTCCTGCTAAGGTCTGGAGTACCAGGGAGCGAGCATGGCAGTCGGGGGGTTGGAATTTTATTTAATCTTTTATTAGTATAAGTACAAACTAGTAGGTCCTAGAATCCTCTGGATCCGTCTAAAACTTGTTTTGACGAAGATTTTCCTGCTTACGCGCCAGTAACTTCGTCGAACGCGAGTGAGCTGGAGGACTTCTGGGAGAGTATGAGAGAAGCTCTAAATGTGATAGAAGGAAGTGAAAGACTTATAGTATGTGGAGACTTGAATGGATGGGTGGGTACCGCTCGCGATGGTTTTGAGTCGGGACTCGGGAAGTATGGGGATAAAAGGGTGAACGACGCTGGCAAGCTAATACTGGCATTTTGTAAGGAAAAGGAAAAAAATTGTTTGTGGTGAACACAATGTTCATCCACAAACAAATTCATATGTATACGAGGAGATGTAAGTCAAAGAGAAGCATGATAGATCTATTCCTAATGGATAGTCGGCTCCGTAAACAGGTGATGGACACAAGGGTTTATCGAGGCGCTGAACTAGGATCAGACCACTACCTAGTAATAACTAGGAAAAGGGGTCTGTTCGCGGGTTGGCGTCATCGCACCGAGTGTCCTGAACCTGAGCCGACTCATAGCATCAAAAGCTGGAAGCTGCAGGATGCATCCATTAGGGATAAATATAAAGAAAGGGTAGCCGAAAAGCTTGGCGACGTCAATGTTAGTAGTGAGAATGTGGAAAGTGTATGGCAGAACCTTAATAATAATAATAATCCCTCGAGGACAGTCGTTATCTTTTATAGGATTAGCGCAACCCTATGAGGGCATAGTAAATTCGCTTTTTGAGTTATCCACTTTCTGATACCAACAAAAAAAATGTATCAGTAAGTTATTGAAAAGCTCACATCCGCAGGGCAGCTTGTGGCGAGCTGAATGTGCGTGGCTACACATCGGTCCCGATTCCTCAGAGTTTTGTTGCCCTTCTGCACCAGTTAGGATTTAATGGCCTAATGGGAGAGCAGTGAGAGTGCTACTCCCGGGAGTGCAGCAAATCTCAACTCTGGCTTGCCTTTAATGGCCGGTTAGAGGGAGGGAGCCAGAGCTATATGCTCGGGGGTTGAAGTGTCATTTTCAAGGGCATAACTACGGGGAAGCCCGCTCCGGGCCTGTCCCGCGAAGGTGAAACCGGCGCCGCACCGCTCGACACCCCAAGCCGCACACACCAGTGTTGCCCTCTGTCGCCTTACAGGCTTATCATGCCTATGGTGATTGTATAGGGGGCCCATCTAGTGAGTTGGCGAGTCACCGTCTGCCAATAGTTTAATAATAATTTATTAAAAAGGCAGACGCCGTTTTCATCAATAGCTTAAATCACCCAATCCATTTAACACCCAACCCAATAGCCCATTTCATAGTTAGCACATTTCACAATAGTTTAACTCCCATTGGAGGTGATCCATTACCGTTCTTCTACATAAGGCGGGCGTTGACTATCTGCAGTGAGGGTCCCATTCCCTATTAGATTAAAATTCTCAAATGGCCTCTGCGTGTTGGACCTATGTCTCCATGTAAGCCTACCAAAAGCCCGGGTATCTTCAAGAAAAAAAAGAAGATGCCCGAGAAAAGAAGAGACATAATAATAATAAACCCCTCGAGGACAGTCGTTAACTTTTATAGGATTAACGCAACCCTATGAGATATATAGTAGATTCGCTTTTTGATTTATCCACTTTCTGATACCAACAAAAAATGTATCAGTAAGTTATTAAAAAGCTCACATCCGCAGGGCAGCTTGTGGCGAGCTGAATGTGCGTGGCTACACATCGGTCCCGATTCCTTAGAGCTTTGTTGCCCTTCTGCACCGGTTAGGATTTAATGGCCTAACGGGAGAGCAGTGAGAGTGCTACTCCCGGGAGCGCAGCAAATCTCAACTCTGGCTTGCCTTAATTGGTCGGTCAGAGCGAGGGAGCCAGAGCTATATGCTCGGGGGTGGAAGTGTCATTTTCAAGGGCATAACTACGGGGAAGCCCGCTCTTGGCCTGTCCCGCGAAGGTGAAACCGGCGCCGCACCGCTCGACACACCAAGCCGCTCGCACCGGTGTTGCCCTCTGTCGCCTTACAGGCTTATCATGCCTATGGCGATTGTATAGGGGGCCCATCTAGTGAGTTGGCAAGTCACCGTCTGTCAGTATTTTGATAATAATATATTAAAATGGCAGACGCCGTCTTCAACCATAGTTTTAGTTACATACTCCATTTAACCTTCAATTCAATAGCCCATTTAGTAGTTAGCATATTGTACAGTAGTTTAACTCCCATTGGAGGTGGTCCATTACCGTTCTTCTACATAAGGCGGGCGTGGACTACCTGCAGTGGGGGTCCCATTCCCTATTAGATTAAAATTCTCAAAGGGCCTCTGCGTGTTGGACCTATGTCCCCATGTAAGCCTACCAAAAGTCCGGGTATCTTCATGAGAAAAAAAAGAAGATACCCGTGTAAAAAGAAGAAACATAATAATAATAATAAATCTTTATTCATTTAGATCACAAAGTAACACTTATGAACGTCAAGAATATTGCTTCTACATTTACATTTACTGCCAGATTCGCAAAGCAATAGGTAGAGCCTGAGGAAGAACCTGGCAATAAAACTCATGGCCACTCTTTTCTAAACGACAGTAATTACATTAGTTTGATTAACATGATATTTGACCAATTATATAGTAATGAATTTATACAAACAAAAAGACAAAATCAATGTTGTGTTTACATCATATCAAAATTAGAGCGATTATAGTTGCCAGTTCTAAGGGCAGCCTACCCTTGAAAAAGAATCAGGCAAGAAAGTCAATGGATGCCATTTTAAAATGTAGGAATGGCTTACAACATTAAAATTACACTTACATTGTTCCTTTGGATTTATGTGAGAACAGTCGACTAAACTTAAGTTTACCTTAAATATAAATAAGATTATTTGTAATAATTGCTATAACAGCTATGAGCTGACCAGTCCCAACAGACGGCGCCCGTTCACGGGTATGATGCATTATAGGGAATAAGGCGACCCGATAAATACGCCACCGCTGCCAGGACACTTAGGCGAGCATGACATACTCAAAAACTGCACAGCAACTATCATGTCAATTTCAAAGAAATAAATAAGTCTACATGGTGCTCACACAATAACAAACTCAAATTACATTGTATATTAGTTAATACCGGGACTAAACGCAGCCAATTTAGAAACCTTTAGTTGTCAGACGTTTCAAATTATTAATAATGTAGAGATGTAAAAATACAACATATATTTGCAGATACAAGGCATACGAGTATCACAAGATTCATTCGAATCCTAAATAGCTCAAACGAAGAGCAAGCAACTCATTTCCATTTATTTTTATCGTTCAAATAATCATTAGATGTGTAATAAATAGGTCCTTTTCAAGAGGTGCGTCTCAATTTCGGCCTTAAATTGATGTAACGGCAGGTTCATAATGTTTAAATGTTCACATTATCTCTTCTGCCAATAAGTATCACTATTGTTGTTTGTGGGCAATGTGTACTGGTTAATACCTTATTAATTATTTGAGAGTAGGATGCCCCAGGAAACGAAAGTGTTATAACCGAGTTACCCAGATGTTGAATTAAGTGATAACCTAAACTCTTGCCAATTTCATCACAATAAACTACAGTCTTTCCAACATTTAATGGTTGCGTAATTTTTGTTACAGGGCTATCACAGTAAATGTTATTTGTGCTTACAATATTGTCATAGGCATAGGCAGTATACTGCCTACAGAGTCAACCATTGGAGAAGTTGACTCGGACTGCGATGTTATTGATAATGACGAACATGGACGGGATTTATCACAGTCAGGTGTTTGATTATATAATTTTTCAAGTGAAAAGAACCTTTGTTCATTGCTGTGATAAGACTCCACCAAGCTAGTCAATGCCTTAATGTACTCGCCAATTTCTTTCTGTGATGTTTTGTATTTTAAAGTTATTGACTTTAAGGAATCATTTAAACACATAATTTCAGTCTGTAATTGATGTATATCCATCTCATATTGCTCTGTTTGGGTGGATATATGTTTTTTACTTGTTTCTATTAGTTGTTTTAACTGTACATTTGATTTACAAGTCCTAAGATAATTGTTCATTCCTATTCTAAGCTTTTTAATGTGTTCCTGTGATTTGGAAATAAATTTATTGAATTTTATGTATTTTTTTAATTTATTCCTGCTGCTACTAACTAATCTTATTGATGTGTTGGTGTTAGTCGATAACAAGTGGTGACCAGTTTTGTCTATTGCTGCAATAGGAATACTCAATGAGTTAACTATCAGGTGCGAGGTGATGGGCTCATCAAGACAAATAAGATCTGGCTCCTTAGGGATAGTATGGTAAATGCCGCTGTGGAAGTGTGTGGAGAAACGAGAAGAGGCAGTAGTAATAAGCGTGACGCATCACCATGCGTCATCATTCCACCGAATGAGGAAGTGAAAGAAGCAGTTCGAATGAAGAAGAAAGCATGGTTAGACTACTTAGCCTCGCGGAATGATTTTAATATGAAAGAGAGATACAAGCTGCAAAAATTTAACACGAAGGCACTGGTAGAAGAAGCTCGTGAAAGGTTGTAACGTTACTATTTTCCGGGAGGGGAAAAAGTAAAGTTTAGGAGGAAACTGTCACCAGGACTGGAGGAGTCCTGGCTTAAAAGGAAAAGTAAAAGAAAAAGGTAAAGTTGATTTAATATAATATAAAAATGTTAAGAAAATAAAACCAAGGAAAACCGGGAGTAAATTAAAGTCTTGTTTCTTCAAGAACAACCGCTAAGATGGGGCCTCGAGTAGGCCTCCACGTCGCTAGGAAGGGGGGCCTCTAGTAGGCCTTCACGTCGCTGAGAAGGGGGCCTCAAATCCCCTCAAGGCCTCCACGTCACCGACCTCGGAGAAAACTGGTCGCGAACTCAGGCAGGTAGAGGGCTGAAACTGACGAGCGGTCGGCGTCTTTCACAGAGCCGGTTAAGAACACACAACACTGCAGACCATCACTTCACTATTTCTGGAGAGCACAACCCTCACACTCAGCACTTATTCCCAGCACCTCCTCTCAAGGTGAGCACCAAAAGTAGACTCATCTGACGGCCCCGGCTTCCTTCTTTTTCAGAGCATTTCAAAATTTAAACAATATTAGAATACAAATTTAGAATTTAAATTTATAACAAGGTCTAATATCTATACAACCTAACCTACTGGCAGCTCTAACAATAAATTAAAAATAAAATCTAGGCTTGTCATTAACTGACATTAAAAATTACAAAAGGTAAACAAACATTAAGAGAGCATAAAAACTCTTGAATTATCAAGGCCTATGAATGCTACAGATAATGGTCATGCAGATAATTTGAGAGAATGAATAATGAAAAATTTAATTAAAAAAAGTAAGTAAAAAATGATACAACCCCGTTTCCCCCGGTTTCCCCGACAACCCCGGAAACTTTTTGATTGTAATGAAAAAATTTTGCTTATAAGAAAGAAGGCATTGACCAGCTAAAATTAACCTATATGACTATTTACAGTGGTACAGAAAGTTTTACAAAAGATAAAAATTACGTTACCTGATAACCCCTGAAAATTAACAACTGAGAAAATTTCGATGTTGTAAAAGAAAAACCTTGCTCTTTCATACACCTTTCATCAACCCACATTTCATACTCCCTCAATCATACATCACTAACATACTTAGGGGATATGGTTAACATTCTATGACACATACTCCACAAGGAAAAAAAACACATTTTTTTAAAATTACGATGGCTTATTTATTTAAATTAGGTGTCGTAATCCGCACCTTTTTTAAAACCCGTTAAAATTAAAATGGTATTTACAAAGCTTTCCCAGCTTATGAAAAGCAGTCAAGGTTTGAAAGCATAATTGCTTAAGAAAAGCCTTCAAGTTTCAAGTAGTTCAAGTATTAAAAATAAAGCTTTCCAGCTTAAGAAAAGTAGACAAGGTTAAAAGCAAAATTGCCTTTTCAAGAAGCTAAGTTGAACTATTAAAAACGATACACAATGGCTTATTTTAAGAGTTGTGTACCGCTCTATGAAGAAAAAAGAAAAAACAAAAGAAAAATGCCAAAAGTGTTTGGAGAAAGTAAAACTTGTGAAGTATTTACAATGAACTTAATGTTAAATGCTAAGTAAAAATATTTCTAAAGACATCAAGGAAAAAAAAATATTAACGTTAAGATATTCAAGTTTAAGGAAATAATAATAAAATAATCACTAAGTTAATTAACAATTGTTGAGACGTTAAGTTAGACAAAATATTATAAGACATTAAAACAAAACATTTTTTTACAAAAACACAACAGATATGAAACTATACTTTAAAATCTTTAATGTGCCATTTTCCTCTTAAGCCATTCTGATCTTCTAAAATAAAAACAAGTGGTGACAGTTTCTCCACAACTGTACATTTTATGTATTTAGGGGCTAATTTGGCACTAAAATAGGCGCCGGCATTACTTTGAACGTAATTTTTCCGCCAGACGGTATCACCGATATTAAACTCTTTAAAACTGTGCCTAGTATTATAATGAAAGGCATTATTCGAATGTGCCTTGTATAGTGCAACCTGTACCTTATCGAAGATGACAGATAATAACCCTATATTAGCGGCATAGACATCTCGAGGAAGGAAAATTATTTCGTCTAGGTTAGAGCAACTAGAATAGAGTGAACCACATGATATGATTTCACGGCCAAAGACAAGAAAAGATGGGGAGAATCCTGTCGCAGCATTTACAGAGCTATTTAGTGCTAATTGAATCTTTTGTAACGGAACGTCCCATGAACGGTGATCATCCCCGACTAACTGCGATAGCGCCGTAATAATCGTTTTATTATATCGTTCAGTTGGATTAACTTGAGGGCAATATCTAGGCGAATAGAATATAAAGGGTATTTTATAATTATTTAAAAATCGTTGGAACTCATTAGATTGAAATTGTGAGCCATTATCCATAATAATGGTTTGTGGTATACCATATACTAAAAATACAAAGTTTTCAAGATGTCGTTTAATAATAGTAGTAGTAGCTCGTTTAATAGGAAAAATAAGGCAGTACTTTGAAAATGAGCACGTAATTACGAGAATATATTGATTACGTTGCCTCGTCATAGGCAAAGGACCCATGAGGTCCAAAGATATATTCTGGAAAGGCCTCGAACAAATTTTTGGATTACCCATAAGGCCATAGGGTGAATGATTCGAATGTTTATAGGCAAGACATGTTTCGCATGTAGAACACACTTTTGCCACTTCTCTAAACATACCAGACCAGTAGTATCTTAAGGAAAATTTTTTGGAAGTTATAAAAATACCAATGTGAGGATTATTATTTATCAAGCCATGGCAAGATTTGATAAGGTCAAGCCTCTCAGAGGGAGGAGGAACTTCCTTCCATGAAAAATCTTCATTAAGATCATCTATTGTGTTAGAATAGCGATATAACTTATTTTCGCGAATTTTATAGTTAGGATAATCATCAGGGTTATCACGACATCTGTTAAAAAGTTTATTGAAATGTTCTAACTCAGACGCGTTGTCTCTAGACACAGGAGCAACCCCTTCTAAAATTTCTGTATCAGGGCCCTTATAACGAGAAAGTAAGTCTGGGACTACATTATCTTTACATTTCTTATGTTTCAGATTAAAATCAAAACGACAATGACAAACGAAGAGTCCAACGTGCTAATCTCCCAGAAGGATTAGATAAATTTTGAAACCATTTCAATGCAGCATGATCAGTGTAAACCGTAAATCGTTTACCATTATCAAGATAACAACGCCAATGTTCAAGTGCAGCTATAACAGCTAATGTTTCGCGTTCAGTAGTAGAATAATTTTGCTCATGTTTACTAAGAGTTCTGCTCATATAAGCAATAACCACTTCAACATTGTTTTGTTCTTGAGTCAACATAGCTCCTATACCATAATTAGAAGCGTCACAGTGAACAAAGTAAGGAAGGTCAAAGTCAGGGCAAGCTAGAATCGGGGTCGAAGTCAAACATTCTTTCAGTTTGGTAAAACTTAAGTCTGCGTCCGGATTCCAAACAAATTTTGGAGAATTCTTCCCAGCAGCAGTTAATTTGCAGAGAGGCGAGGCAATAGAACTAAAATTGGGAATGAAACGACGGAACCAACTACATGTACCCAAAAATTGCCTTACCTCTTTTTTAGACGTAGGAATAGGATAAGCTAAAATAGCTTCAATTTTACTAGGATCGGCTCGTAGTCCTAGCTCGTCAACTACATAGCCAAGGTACTTAAGTTCTTTACGAAAAAACTTACTTTTCGCAAAGTTAATAGTAAGCCCAGCATAAGAAAGCTTTTCATGAACTTAAGTAACAAAGAGATATGTTCCTCAAATGTGGAACTGATGATTATAATATCATCTTAGTAACAGAATACTTTATTATCGAATTCAGGAGTAAATAAGTGATCCATGAGTCTTTGTTGGGTCGCAGGACTGTTAGTTAGACCGAACGGCATTACCGTAAACCTAAAAGAACCTCTGCCAGGCACATAGAAACCAGTTTTATCTCTATCTTCAGGATGTAAAGGGATTTCCCAAAATGCTTTGGCAATATCTATGCTAGACAAATACTTACAGCCTTTAAGATTATCAAGTATTTCAGAAATAAAAGGAAGACTATAAGCGTCTTTACGAGTAATTGAATTTAATTTCCTACTATCAACGCAGAAACGCCATTCTCCATTCGACTTAGGGGTTATACGAACAGGAGATAACCAAGGACTTTCGCATTTTTCAATGACCTTTAATTCAAGCATTTTATCGACTTCATCAATAAGAATCTTTTGTTTTTCAGGAGAGAGACGATAACAACGTTGCTTAATAGGCAAAGCATTACCGGTATTAATTCGATGACAAATTAGACTAGTAAGACCTAATTTACCTTTCTGTTCAAAAGAAATGTCTTTAAAACGTTCAATCATAACCCTAGCAATATTACTTTGGTTATTGGAAAGGTGATCGAAAGACATGATTTTGTTTTCAATAGCACAGTTCTTAAAATCTCTACTATCAAGATTAAGTTTAAGCGAAAGTAACTTAGGACACAGATCAAATTCTTTCCAGAAATCCCAGCCAAGAATCAAAGATGGATATATCTCCGGAAAAACATAAGCTTTAATGATACGAGTTTGATTATTAAAACTCACCGGTAAATGAAAATAACCAGAAGACGATGATTTTTGTTTATTAGCAACCATAACTTGAGCTGATGACTTGAATAGCTTAAACCCTAGCTTTTGAATATCCTTATGAGAATTATTTCCTAAAATAGTAAAACAGCTTCCGCTATCTAAAAGACCTGAAAAACTTACATTGTTAATAGAAACGTTAATAAAAGGTCTATTATAGTCCCTTTCCTTGTCATAGATTGCAGAAGTTGTTTTATAATAAAACATAAAATTTCGGATAGTGTTTAACCATTGGTTCCAATCGCTAAGGTTAAAATTTTGAGTCTTAAAACTATTCAAGTCACTATTTAGTTTTTTGTTTGAGAATCCGGTGTACATTTAGGACAATTTGAAATTTTCACTCCTTTCAGACCACACTTAAAACAGATCAAATACCTCGGTTGAGTACACATTCTCAAAGAATGACCCTTAACCCGACAACGCCAACAAAAATCTTCTTTGGGATTATCTTGACTTGGATATGAAGGAGTTTGCGAGGAAGAGGGCAATTTCGAAGTAAAATGTGGTTGCTTGTTGTATATCGCGTTAGAGTGACTAAGGTTAGAATTATTTTTAAGAGTCAACGGACGATAAGCGAACTCCGCAGCGCAAGAAGGGGTATCTGAATATCTGGGTTCATGAAAATTTAGATCTCTTTCTGAAATCCTTTCATAGCTCTGACAGGTTGAGATCAAGGAATCGATTGAATTAATCTCTTTAAGCGCAACGAAAACTGAATAACAAGGTTTTATGTTGTGAAGTAAAATTTCCAATTGGTCGCTTTCTCCAAGTTTCTTGGAAAGACGATTGAACATACCGAACATAATAGACACATAGACAATGATAGTCTCAGTAGCCCCTTGAGTGCGATTCCTAATAGCTTCTAATAATTTGTAATCATAGTCCTGAATTCCAAAATCTTTAATAAGTAGAATATGGATCTGATTCCAAGTCAACAAGGGATTTCGACTATGTTGAAATCTAAATCAATGTAGTGCATCTCCGACAAAAATTTCAAAGGCATGTTTAACCAAAGTTACTTCTGATATATTCCTAGAGATCCGGAATTCCTCTAACTTTTGCAGGAAAGACCTAGGACATGTTTTACCATCATATGAAAACCTTTTAAAATCTTTAACAAAATTGTACGGCGAGTGACAATTCTGGTCTACCAAGGAATATTGCGGCATACTCCAAACCGCAGCGGGATATGAAATCGGTTGAGAAGAAGCGAGAACCTCAGAAGGTTCGGAAATTTGAGGCCTGAAGAGAAGTTCAGCTTGATTCTGAGCAGGAGGGTTAGATTGGTTCAGAGTAGGAGGGTCAGATTGGTTCAGAGCAAGAGGGTTAGATTGGTTTAGAGTAGGAGGGTTGTATACTTCCACCAACACGTCCTCCTCAGTTTCAGTATGATTCAAAACAAGAACTTCAAATCGTTTTTGAAGTAAGTAAAACCGAGATCTAAGATTTGAGCACAACTCGATTAATGGTGGAACAGCACTTATACGTTCTATACGATAATAAAGATGATTTATAAACGACTCTATCTTTTTTAAACTACTACGATCCCTAGATAATTCAATATGCGAAATTTTACTCTCAATATAGTTGAGAGTCGTTTCAGCTTGTGACAGATCAAGTTGAAGAGGTATAGGTAAGGATTTTATGTCATGTGATAGAACATGACATAGTTTAGTCATCTGATCTCTCAGATTCGTCAAAGTTTCAGCAGGTCTTTCAGCTCTGATGGACACTTCGTATTCAAGTTCAAGTTTATTTAGGTACGAGTATTTTATTAGTCTCTCCATGATTAAGATTTAAAAATTATTTAACGAGTTTATTAGTTTAATCTAGGTTTATATAGACACTAGCGAAATATAGTGTGTTGCTATGGTAACTAAACATTTATCTGTTATGTGTCAAATAAATAAAAATTAGTCTGCACTGAAAAACCGATGTGTTCGTTTATTTTAGGTACAAGTATTTATTGGTCTTGTGACGGCCTCTACCGCCCCCCTTTATATAATAAATAAAAGTAACTAGTGGAGTACATAAATGGCTTATAATTTTTTGTTGTTACGAAAAACTTCGTTGGGTTTGCATACAAGTGCGGTTCGGGCCATAAATCGTTATATTTTTTGTACTTATTTTAAATTTGGGTCAGACGAATGCTAAGAGGTATTCATTTAAAAATACGCACATAAATAGTAAAATTGGGTGACAGTTCATAAGTGCTTTGGGTACAATGATATTAATTTTAGTTAAAATTGGCCGCATAAGTGGGAACTAAACCATTTAAACAGTTTTTCTGCTAAACTTTTGTGTTGATATCTGAGATTTTGTCTTGTGACCACTTGACACATGTTTGTGTTAAAATAATATTCTCTGAAGGACGCGCGCATTTTTTGTAAACAAAAAAAGGGATACCTTTTTTTGTTCTGTTCAAAACTGAGGACAAAGGGCCAAAATACCATGAGTTCAAATTATGGAAAGTTCTATTCAGTTGCAAACCGGGCGCGTATTCAGGCACATCTGCCTAACTAAGAGTAAGACCTCCGAAAAAGGTCTAGTGTTTGTGTGACTAGCTGCCTATAAGTTAAGTACCTATAATTACTTAATGAGACTGCCGTTTGTTTATAATTATTCCTATTATGTTTGTTACAATGATATTACTTTAGGTAATCTTATATCTATTGAGTTAAGTATGATTACTTATTGAGACTGCCGTTTGTTTATAATTATTCCTATTAAGTATAATTACTTATTGAGACTGCCGTTTGCTTATAATTCTTCCTATTAAGTATAATTACTTATTGAGACTGCCGTTTGTTTATAATTATTCCTATTAAGTATGATTACTTATTGAGACTGCCGTTTGTTTATAATTATTCCTATTAAGTATTACTTTTTGAGATTTGCCTTTTGTTTATAATTCTTCCTATTAAGTATGATTACTTATTGAGACTGCCGTTTGCTTATAATTCTTCCTATTAAGTATGATTACTTATTGAGACTGCCGTTTGTTTATAATTATTCCTATTAAGTATAATTACTTATTGAGACTGCCGTTTGCTTATAATTCTTCCTATTAAGTATAATTACTTATTGAGACTGCCGTTTGTTTATAATTATTCCTATTAAGTATGATTACTTATTGAGACTGCCGTTTGTTTATAATTATTCCTATTAAGTATTACTTTTTGAGATTTGCCTTTTGTTTATAATTCTTCCTATTAAGTATGATGACTTATTGAGACTGCCGATTGCTTATAATTCTTCCTATTAAGTATAATTACTTAATGAGACTGCCGTTTGTTTATAATTATTCCTATTAAGTATGATTGCTTAATGAGACTGCCGATTGTTTATAATTATTTCTATTAAAATATATTTTGTTACTTATTGAAATCATCTAATGTTTCTTTGATATTCTTTTATTCAAATTAAATTAATTATTTTCTAGGTAGATGGATTATTATTTGAATGCTTTTAAGATTAACTAATAGATTTGTTTTGATTTATTAAAATATATCTAGATAATTCAGTGTGCAAATAAAATTAATAAGCTGAGATTATTTAGTGTTTGATTATGAATTTTCTCATGGACGTAAGTTAAATACTAAAATTAATTAATTAAATACGAAGATATCGTTGATTGAGCATCATTATGAGGCTCAACGGGTCAGATATAAACAGATTATATTATAATAAAATATATGTATCATATGTACTGAAATGTATGAAATTTGTTTATGTGCATGTGTGTGATTTTAGATAAGAGGTTGTGCATGTAGAACTTATTTTTAGATATCTATTTGCATATTAAAATCTTTTGGACTTCAGATTTTATATAATTTAAAACATTGATTAAATAATTTACAACATCGTAAAAAGTGTTAGTAAATAAGGAATATTATTGACGATGCGACGTGCTACCGTTTACAAATGACGACTGAAGTAATGTAGCGTACTACATACGTTACAAAATTGTTCCTTTTGACTGAATTAAATGCTGAGTACATTTAATCAGTGTTGATTCGTACTAGATTTCGGCTAACTTCGAGGAGATATAGCGTATATCACCATCAGATACTACTATTTGAGTCGACGTGCACAACTATTCAACGACTACAAACCTATATAATTCGAATACACACTAATATTAATGAGACATGGCGTTTGACGCTACGATACTCACACAAACAGGACGATTTATGAGGCTGTAAATAAGTTCTCGGGGGATATCTATGATTGAACCTGCAACGTGGGAAGTTCCTAGTTGTGATGTTATCTGGCTTAGTCATGACTAACTTGATGAATATGATCCAGAGTTCCAGCTTACAGATGTGCCTAGACTGCAAATGTATTATTTAGTAAGCTTAATTTATTTAAGCTACTATAATGCGCTAGTCTTCTATATGACCTTTCATACATCCAACTATCCAACTATGACCTTTCATATTTAATATGAGGTTCTAAGTTTCACGCTAGTACGTGTAAGTGCTAGACTTCAGATAAAGACTGAATTAAGTGCTGAATGTATTTAATCAGTGTCAATTCTACTAGATATTAGTCACACTTCGAGGCGATATATGGCGGAGCGTATATACAACTTTACTCGAAATTATCTCATTGGCTGTGAAGTAATGCGAGTTCATTTAATTTTTCTCTAGCCATGGTGTTCGACGCTAATGGTACTCACACGACAGGACGACTTATGGGGTTAAACAAATACCTCCGGGGAAAGTCTAGCACAGTTTGGCCGATCTGTAGTGATGACGAAAATCCTCGCAACGAGGGGAGTTCCTTGCTGTGATGTTATCTGGCTTAGTCATGATTAACTTGATTAAAATTACTTTGAGCTCCAATTACACACATGCTTTGAATTCAAATATGACACTTTGGAAGCTATGTTTATTAAGCTATTTTAGTACGCTCAGTCAATATGACCTATCATTCCATATCAAACTACTAGACTCCAGACAGGGATTGATACCCTAGATTGCTCATCAGCACATGTTAGTGCTATGCTTCAAAAACAGTATTTAATGTTGAGTACATTTATTCTGGTCACTTCGTCCTGCTGTCAAGAGGACTACAAATATTCACATCAAACAACTCACTCACTCATTCTGCGACTTCTACTTGAAATATTCTTTTAGACCAGAATCTGTCGGAATAAACTTATATTGTGTTATATTTGACGGGACGCACATTGGGGTAATGTAGTATGGACAAAGGCTAGTCTCATAGGTCAATTAAAATTTACAGGACCCAGAATCGAGCCCGAATCACCTACAAGTAGAAATTAGTTCGAGCCAGTTATATCAGGTCAGAATGCATGAGACTTTATTTGCAGTATCCAAACTATTCTTTACTTTAAGATAACAATTCACCATTCATCTTTTGTATGTTTCGATCATTGTGTTTTTCAGAGATTTTATAAAATATTATCAAACAATTACTTTTTTATAAATTTAACCACTAGACGATTACGGATCACAAGGCCATATATTACGTAACATGTTCAATAGCATCACTTAGGTATTCCTTTCTTTAGCTAGAATTATAACTCACGGTTAGCGAGAGATATTAGAATCTCCTCCTCATCTTCTTTCTACACACGGTTCTCAATCGCGCGCATATCTAAATACTGGCATTACCACAGGGGGGGGGGGGGGGGCGTTACATCTGGTGCCGTGACCAGGATACATTCGTCTTTAAAAATGTGATAATTAAAATTATTGCAACGAAGTATCAAAGAACTTGGTAATTACTAACACAACGTTTTAAAACAAATAAAGGGTCAAATAAATAAATTTAGAAATTGTTTGATATTATATTTAATAATATATACTATACGTCATTTTAGTCGAACATAGGTTCAATATAAACACTATAAATATTTTGTATGTATGTTTGTATGTCTATACAAACTTTTATCAAAAAATACACAACGTAGGCATTTAAGTTTGCTTAAATATCTTCATGCTATTAGGCCATGAGAGGTTAAGCAGCAGTACGGTATATCTAAAGATGTACATAGGTTTCATATACTAAATTGTCGAGTCTGTCGCCTTTAGGTAAGGCGGGTTCGCCATCTGGTGTGCCATAAAATAGAAATTTTGGGTCTGTTATTTTACAATAACAATTCCTTATTCAAAAAAAAAAAAGGATTTTTACTTAAATAGTTCCCACAGCAAATTCAATGAATAGCGGATATCTCTTTGTCTTAGAAATACATTTGTGTAACTTACTAACATCTGTGTTTTAGAAAAAACATTGATTACTTTCAGACGATACGAACAAACGAAATAGATATTTTATTGTTTAAGGGTTCGTAACAACAATATAACCCTGTAATAAAATAAATGGCCAAATCTGTTAAATAATAGGCTTTGTTACAAGACATTTTATACACAGTCAAGATGAATGGTGAATTTTGAAAAAAAGAGAAATGTTATAAAAAATAAATTATTTTATAAATTTGAAACTGCATTTAAAGAGTCACATGCAATCTGTTTTGGATTTTGTACATATTATATATTTATTGTCTTTATTTTAAACAACGAAATGAATTCAATCCTTATATAGGCTACGTGAAAGAGGATTTTTTTCATGTTTGATAAGCGCAGAAGAAACAGATTTCACAAAAAGCGGCGGCTATTCCAAGCAAATTGATGTGGATTTGGTGCGACCAGCGGTGTGACCCATTAGCTATAAATGCGGATCTGAGTGTTCGTAACAAGAAATTGATGAGACTAAGAATAGTATTGATAAGTTAGAAAATGGTTCCACTGGCATTATTAATTCTTTGTCAACAGAAAAACACACATGGGGAATTCCAAATTCTACCTGGGGTTAGAGCTTAGAAGTTTGTTTATGTTTGGTTGTTAAAAGCAACTAGCGTTTGACTTTTACTTCCGGCATTGATTGAAACGACTGTCGTCTGACTTACCAACCCTGTAAGGACACCTACGTCGTTGTCTAGTACCTTAATCAACAGGTACTCATCCCATAATCAGCAGGTACTCGTTTGATATTCAGCAGGTACTCGTTCGGTAATCAGCAGGTACTCCTCCGATAATCAACAGGTACTCGTCTGTTAATCAGCAGGTACTCATCCGTTAATCAGCAGGTACTCGTCTGTTAATCAGCAGGTACTCGTCCGATAATCAGCAGGTACTCGCTAGTAGGCGAGGTTGATTGGCCCCTTATACTAGAATAAATTTGGAGATGGGATTGGAGACTCTCATCATGTTTTAGTTCAAATAATCCGGTTTCATCTTTATTTATTACTAAGTGACGCCTGCGGCTTTGCTCGCGTAGAGATGTTTTCTCGTTCCCGTTTCTTACAGAAACTTGTTCCCGGGATAAACAGTAGCTTATGTGTTATTCTGATGCTTAAGCTATATTATTGTAAAGTTCATTAAAATTCGTTCAATTGTTTTTACGTGAAAAGGTAAGAAACATCCATTTTTACAAACTTTCGCACTTATTATATTAACAACATAGTGAACACCTAGCTAGACCAGATATTTTATTGTAACACCAATGGAATCGTTTGGCATCGTTACTGCATTTGCTAGTTAGTAGGTACATCGATAGCGGGTGAGGTGACTGGGTCCTTGACACCGTGTATATATTTATTTGGAAACACTCGTCACGTTGGAGAACACGATTTCGATGTTGCTAGTAGTATTCTAGTAAGTTAGTTTTAACTTTATTTTATAAATATGCCATTCAGTCTGTCAGTCACCAGTTGTATAATTGGCAGGTGAGGTTGCATTTGCACCACTAGCAAGGTTAAGTTGCTTTTAAAATACTAGAGGGGTGAGGTGGCTTGGACCCTTACACAATGTTTATAACTATTGTTAAAACGGTTTGGAGACACTGTCAGTCAGCATTTTTATAGCTGGCAGGTGAGGTTGTATTTGTATAATTAACAATGTGAGGTTGCTTGTGTAATACTAGCAGGTGAGGAGGCTTATAACCCACTTGCAGTACAGGTAATTTAGAGGCTTTTTAGGGGCACTTATCTGAGAGGTAATACTCGTAAATGAGTTCTTTCCGAATCAGCATTATGTTATATACCATTAGCAGGTTTGGTTGTATTTATATCACTAGCAAGGTGAGGTTGCCTGAGTAACACGAGCAGGTGAGGTGGCTTATAAACCTCTCGCAGGAGATATAATTTAGAGGCTTGTTAGAAGCATTTACCTAAAAGGTAATGCTAGTAAAGTTAATCTCTAAGGAGAAAAGTTCAATTCATAGCTTTTCCAAATTAGCAGCAGGTAGAGGAACTTCGCGTTTAGCGTTAGAGAAGTCAAGGAGTCCAACCTTAAATATAATATTCATTGGCAGGTGAGGTGACTTATATGATACCGTATGCGGTGATGTGGCTTATTTATCATAAACAGGTGAGGTGGTTTGTGTACCACTGGCACGTGAGGGTGGTTTTCTAATATTATCAGGTCTTGCTGGGAGCACTTACCTGGGGGGGAAAGCTCGTATGTAAAATCTCTACGGAGAAATAAAAATCAAATTCATAATCTCTTTGGATCAGCAGCAGGTAAAGAAACTTTGATGACGTTTAGCGTAATGGAAGCTATGGGATCTAGTTTTATGTAATATAAGATATAATTGAAGAAGAATTTAGAAGATACTGGGCTTGGAGCTATAAAAAGATTATGAATGTGTTCGTAAAGGTGAACAGGTTCATTTTCCGCACACATTCAGGGGGGGAGATGTGACGGCCTCTACCGCCCCCCTTTATATAATAAATAAAAGTAACTAGTGGAGTACATAAATGGCTTATAATTTTTTGTTGTTACGAAAAACTTCGTTGGGTTTGCATACAAGTGCGGTTCGGGCCATAAATCGTTATATTTTTTGTACTTATTTTAAATTTGGGTCAGACGAATGCTAAGAGGTATTCATTTAAAAATACGCACATAAATAGTAAAATTGGGTGACAGTTCATAAGTGCTTTGGGTACAATGATATTAATTTTAGTTAAAATTGGCCGCATAAGTGGGAACTAAACCATTTAAACAGTTTTTCTGCTAAACTTTTGTGTTGATATCTGAGATTTTGTCTTGTGACCACTTGACACATGTTTGTGTTAAAATAATATTCTCTGAAGGACGCGCGCATTTTTTGTAAACAAAAAAAGGGATACCTTTTTTTGTTCTGTTCAAAACTGAGAACAAAGGGCCAAAATACCATGAGTTCAAATTATGAAAAGTTCTATTCAGTTGCAAACCGGGCGCGTATTCAGGCACATCTGCCTAACTAAGAGTAAGACCTACGAAAAAGGTCTAGTGTTTGTGTGACTAGCTGCCTATAAGTTAAGTACCTATAATTACTTAATGAGACTGCCGTTTGTTTATAATTATTCCTATTATGTTTGTTACAATGATATTACTTTAGGTAATCTTATATCTATTGAGTTAAGTATGATTACTTATTGAGACTGCCGTTTGTTTATAATTATTCCTATTAAGTATAATTACTTATTGAGACTGCCGTTTGCTTATAATTCTTCCTATTAAGTATAATTACTTATTGAGACTGCCGTTTGTTTATAATTATTCCTATTAAGTATGATTACTTATTGAGACTGCCGTTTGTTTATAATTATTCCTATTAAGTATTACTTTTTGAGATTTGCCTTTTGTTTATAATTCTTCCTATTAAGTATGATTACTTATTGAGACTGCCGTTTGCTTATAATTCTTCCTATTAAGTATGATTACTTATTGAGACTGCCGTTTGTTTATAATTATTCCTATTAAGTATAATTACTTATTGAGACTGCCGTTTGCTTATAATTCTTCCTATTAAGTATAATTACTTATTGAGACTGCCGTTTGTTTATAATTATTCCTATTAAGTATGATTACTTATTGAGACTGCCGTTTGTTTATAATTCTTCCTATTAAGTATGATTACTTATTGAGACTGCCGTTTGCTTATAATTCTTCCTATTAAGTATGATTGCTTAATGAGACTGCCGATTGTTTATAATTATTTCTATTAAAATATATTTTGTTACTTATTGAAATCATCTAATGTTTCTTTGATATTCTTTTATTCAAATTAAATTAATTATTTTCTAGGTAGATTGATTATTATTTGAATGCTTTTAAGATTAACTAATAGATTTGTTTTGATTTATTAAAATATATCTAGATAATTCAGTGTGCAAATAAAATTAATAAGCTGAGATTATTTAGTGTTTGATTATGAATTTTCTCATGGACGTAAGTTAAATACTAAAATTAATTAATTAAATACGAAGATATCGTTGATTGAGCATCATTATGAGGCTCAACGGGTCAGATATAAACAGATTATATTATAATAAAATATATGTATCATATGTACTGAAATGTATGAAATTTGTTTATGTGCATGTGTGTGATTTTAGATAAGAGGTTGTGCATGTAGAATTTATTTTTAGATATCTATTTGCATATTATATACATTTGTAATCTTTTGGACTTCAGATTTTATATAATTTTAAACATTGATTAAATAATTTACAACATCGTAAAAAGTGTTAGTAAATAAGGAATATTATTGACGATGCGACGTGCTACCGTTTACAAATGACGACTGAAGTAATGTAGCGTACTACATACGTTACAAAATTGTTCCTTTTGACTGAATTAAATGCTGAGTACATTTAATCAGTGTTGATTCGTACTAGATTTCGGCTAACTTCGAGGAGATATAGCGTATATCACCATCAGATACTACTATTTGAGTCGACGTGCACAACTATTCAACGACTACAAACCTATATAATTCGAATACACACTAATATTAATGAGACATGGCGTTTGACGCTACGATACTCACACAAACAGGACGATTTATGAGGCTGTAAATAAGTTCTCGGGGGATATCTATGATTGAACCTGCAACGTGGGAAGTTCCTAGTTGTGATGTTATCTGGCTTAGTCATGACTAACTTGATGAATATGATCCAGAGTTCCAGCTTACAGATGTGCCTAGACTGCAAATGTATTATTTAGTAAGCTTAATTTATTTAAGCTACTATAATGCGCTAGTCTTCTATATGACCTTTCATACATCCAACTATCCAACTATGACCTTTCATATTTAATATGAGGTTCTAAGTTTCACGCTAGTACGTGTAAGTGCTAGACTTCAGATAAAGACTGAATTAAGTGCTGAATGTATTTAATCAGTGTCAATTCTACTAGATATTAGTCACACTTCGAGGCGATATATGGCGGAGCGTATATACAACTTTACTCGAAATTATCTCATTGGCTGTGAAGTAATGCGAGTTCATTTAATTTTTCTCTAGCCATGGTGTTCGACGCTAATGGTACTCACACGACAGGACGACTTATGGGGTTAAACAAATACCTCCGGGGAAAGTCTAGCACAGTTTGGCCGATCTGTAGTGATGACGAAAATCCTCGCAACGAGGGGAGTTCCTTGCTGTGATGTTATCTGGCTTAGTCATGATTAACTTGATTAAAATTACTTTGAGCTCCAATTACACACATGCTTTGAATTCAAATATGACACTTTGGAAGCTATGTTTATTAAGCTATTTTAGTACGCTCAGTCAATATGACCTATCATTCCATATCAAACTACTAGACTCCAGACAGGGATTGATACCCTAGATTGCTCATCAGCACATGTTAGTGCTATGCTTCAAAAACAGTATTTAATGTTGAGTACATTTATTCTGGTCACTTCGTCCTGCTGTCAAGAGGACTACAAATATTCACATCAAACAACTCACTCACTCATTCTGCGACTTCTACTTGAAATATTCTTTTAGACCAGAATCTGTCGGAATAAACTTATATTGTGTTATATTTGACGGGACGCACATTGGGGTAATGTAGTATGGACAAAGGCTAGTCTCATAGGTCAATTAAAATTTACAGGACCCAGAATCGAGCCCGAATCACCTACAAGTAGAAATTAGTTCGAGCCAGTTATATCAGGTCAGAATGCATGAGACTTTATTTGCAGTATCCAAACTATTCTTTACTTTAAGATAACAATTCACCATTCATCTTTTGTATGTTTCGATCATTGTGTTTTTCAGAGATTTTATAAAATATTATCAAACAATTACTTTTTTATAAATTTAACCACTAGACGATTACGGATCACAAGGCCATATATTACGTAACATGTTCAATAGCATCACTTAGGTATTCCTTTCTTTAGCTAGAATTATAACTCACGGTTAGCGAGAGATATTAGAATCTCCTCCTTATCTTCTTTCTACACACGGTTCTCAATCGCGCGCATATCTAAATACTGGCATTACCACGGGGGGGGGGGGGGGGCGTTACAGTCTCTCTATGATTAAGATTTTAAAATATTAAACGAGTTTATTAGTTTAATCTAGGTTTATATAAATTTTCAAGTAATCTTCATACAGGTTGCACTAGACGTGGAAACAAAGCAAAACTAAATGAATTAATGTTCAAAGTGTTGATTTATGTAAAGTTGAAGTGTCCCAGCCCCCAACTAGTAAGAGACCACGAATGGTTTTAAGAACACTCACTAGCGAAGACTGGGTACGATTACCAGAGGGTAACCGCAGAGGTGTGCAAGTGTGTGGGATGCAGTATAATGATGTATTAGTAGAGTGTTATAATGTGCCTAGATGATAACGACTATAGCATATTGTCCTTAGTACGTCGTAGAGAATCCAAACCCCAACTTGTAAATGACCACGAATGGTTTTAAAAACACTTGCAAGCGAAGAATGGATGACAATTACCATTGGGTAACCGCCGTGGTGTGCAAGTGTGTGGGATGCAGTATAGTGATGTATAAGTAGAGTGTAAAGAAGTATTGTAAAGGTTGAGGTGGATGAGGTGATGAAAATATAAGCTTACCAAATAAAAATCTCTTGAGCAAGTTTGTTTTAGAATTTAGAGAACCTGAAAATAATTAAAAAGGGGGGGGTTAATAAGAAGTTGGGCGCCAAACTGTAACGTTACTATTTTCCGGGAGGGGAAAAAGTAAAGTTTAGGAGGAAACTGTCACCAGGACTGGAGGAGTCCTGGCTTAAAAAGGAAAAGTAAAAGAAAAAGGAGAAAAGGTAAAGTAGATATTATATAATAAAAAAATGTTAAGAAAATAAAACCAAGGAAAACCGGGAGTAAATTAAAGTCTTGTTTCTTCAAGAACAACCGCTAAGATGGGGCCTCGAGTAGGCCTCCACGTCGCTGAGAAGGGGGCCTCAAATCCCCTCAAGGCGTCCACGTCACCGACCTCGGAGAAAACTGGTCGCGAACTCAGGCAGGTAGAGGGCTGAAACTGACGAGCGGTCGGCGTCTTTCACAGAGCCGGTTAAGAACACACAACACTGCAGACCATCACTTCACTATTTCTGGAGAGCACAACCCTCACACTCAGCACTTATTCCCAGCACCTCCTCTCAAGGTGAGCACCAAAAGTAGACTTATCTGACGGTCCCGGCTTCCTTCTTTTTCAGAGCATTTCAAAATTTAAACAATATTAGAATACAAATTTAGAATTTAAATTTATAACAAGGTCTGGGACACTCTATGTCTGTTATGCAACTTGTGCTGGCGGACGGGTGAGGTCCCAGATGACTGGCGAATAGCAGTTGTAGTACCTATCTACAAAGGGAAAGGCTCGCGCCTAAACTGCTCCAGGTACAGGGCGATCAGCTTGGTCAGCTTAGCTAGTAAGGTGTATGCAAAGATTATAACGGCAAGAATGCAAGAAAAGTCTGAAAGGTATTTATCGGAGGCTCAATGCGGATTCCGACGTGGAAGAGGTTGCATGGATCAAGTGTTTTCTCTCCGCATGATCGCGGAGAAGTTTCTGGCTATTAGCCAGAGGGTTTTCTGCGCTTTTGTGGATCTGGAGATAGCATTTGATAACGTCGTGAGGGAAACTCTGTGGGATTTGCTGCCCGGATATGGTGTGGACGGCTCGCTACTGCGGGCAATACAGTCGCTTTATAAAGACTGTAAGGCTTGTGTGCGAGTAGGGGGGGGTGTGTCACCTCTTTTTGATGTCTGTACAGGCGTCTAACAGGGTTGTGTCATGTCCGCCTGGCTGTTCATAGTGTATCTGGACAGTTGCCTGCAGAAGTTGAAAGATTGTGATATGGGTGTGAATTTGGGTGAGTTTTCAGTAAACTGTCTGCTGATGATGCGGTGCTCATGGCCTCATCAGAAGCCGACCTTCAGGCATTAGTCACTAATATGAAAGAGGAGTGTCAAAGTAAGGGTCTTCGCTTGAATGCAAGTAAGACTAAGGTTCTATGTTTCTAGTATAAGAAAGAGATGACGTAAGAACTAAATGCGAGATTAGGGTAAACCAGGAAACCTGGGTATGTCAGCAGATGCATGAAAGTAAATTGAATGCTGTGGAGATGCGATCACTTCGAAAATTGTGCGGCGTTACCTTGGCCGACCGAATACGTAACGAAGTGATACGTAATATGGCAGGTTTGAATGAAAGTGTCAGCGTTAAGCAGGAAAAGGGCGTGCTCCGTTGGTTTCGACACGTCCAACGAATGAGTGAGGAACGATTGACGAAGAATATATATTGTGCGAAAGCAGAGGGTACAAGAGGTCAGGGTAGGCCGAGACTTACATATGAAGACCACGTGAGCAGATTGCTCAAAAACGGAAAGGTCAAAAGTACTCGGATACCCAGACGTGCGTGTATGAAGCGATTGATGAATCTCGAAGAAGCGAAAGAAGTATGCATGGATCGCGAAGCCTGGCGATCTGCCCTCTCTGACTACCCCGTCAGGGATACAGCGTGAAGATAGTTAAGTTAAGTTAAGTTAAGTTAAGTTAAGTTACAAAACAAGTTTCACTAAAGTTAAATATGTTTACCTTATTATTGACACCACGAATTATTGACAGTACAATATTGAAATGAATTGGGTGACTTTATCTTGTTACTATGACGTATTATAAGTTTGTGCTAAACTTAGCTACTCTTAGGTCCGTATTCAAGAAAGTTTTATCAATACTCAATAGACACTTGAGAGTCTTAACCGGTAATAACTAATATACAAATATGTAATTTGAGTTGTTATTGTGTGAGCACCAAGTAGACTTATTTACTATTTTGACATTGACTGTGCAGTTTTTGGGTATGTCATGCTCGCCTAAGTGTCCTGGCAGTGGTGGCGTATGTATCGTGTCGTCTTATGCCCTATAATACGGTTGAGTAGGGCGATGGCTGATTCATACGTCATACCCGTGAACGGGTGCCGTCTTTTGGGACTGGTCAGCTCATAGCTGTTATAGCAATTATTACAAACAATATTATTTAAATTTAAGGCAAACTAAGTTTAGTCGACTGTTCTCACATAAATCCAAAGGAACAATGTAATTGTAATTTTAATGTTGTAAGCCACACCTACATTTTAAAAGAGCATCCATTGACTTTCTTGCTAGATTCTTCTTAAAGTGTAGGCTGCCCTTAGAACTGGCAACTAGAATAGTTCTAATTATGATATGATTTTAAACATAACATTGATTTTGTTTTTGTTTTGTATAAATTCATTACTATATAATTGGTCAAACATCATGTCATCATCAAACTAATGTAATTACTGGCGGTTAGAAAAGAGTGGCCATGAGTTTTATTGCCCGGTACTTCCTCAGGCTCTACCTATTGCTTTGCAAATCTGGCAGTAAATGTAGAAGCAATAATCTTGACGTTCATAAGTGTTACTGTGTGACCTACATGAATAAAGGTATTTCATTCATTCATTCATTCAGTAGATCTTATAAGGCAAAATCTAGCCTCAAGCGTTAATTGAGTTTTGAGAAACGTTCTGTAATACGGACCTTAGACCGTCACCATTGACACGCGTAGGGAGGGATCCTCTCTACTACAGCATCACGGTGACAGAGTATTAGTCACAATGATACATAAATAACAAAAGGACTCGCACTTCACAATATCGACCTCGCCTCAAACGTTTTAATAATGACGTCAGTTACATAACTAACTAACTACAGAAGTGATTCCCGTGAGAAATATTATGTTAAACAAATTTCAGGGGAAGAACCAAAAAAGCATATTGCAGTCAATATGTGTCTATGGTAGTCGGCTATCTTGATCCCCGTAATAATGAGTCATGTAGAGAAAATATAGTTGATATACTTAAAGCTTTATTGTGTTAATTAATAGAATCCCTGAAGACGCTGACTAATGTTTTAATTGTGACAATCAGTTACATTTTTCTTTGAATATTAATATGCATCACACATTCAATCAACTTATATTTCAGTAAGGGTATGCAGACGCCTAGATTTTTCAAGAGTGCTAAGCTCAAGAATGCTATTAAGACATCCAAAATAAGAGGTATACAAAACAAAATCCAAAAGACTGCCTCGGTGATGCAGTGGTAGTGGTTCCCCGGGTTCGACTCCCGGGTCGGAAAAAATATTTGTGTGATCCACAAATGTTTGTTTCGGAGTTTGGGTGTTTTCTATGTATAATATGTATTTATTACACAAGGACAAAAATGCATACGGTAAAATGTGGGCGTTTATTATGCCTCTGCCTAGCCCTTCTGGGATAAAGGCGCGACAATATGTATGTCTGTAATATGTATTTGTTTTGAAATATATAAGTATATTTATCAGTTGTCTAGATCCCATAATACAAGCTTATATTACCTTACTTTGGGCCAGACGGCGCTCTGTGAAAAAAAGTCCCACAACATTTATAAAAAAAATATAAAACATAAATATATTAAAAACAACTATTTAAAGGCACAAACGTATATAAGGCATACATTTAAATGTCTCATATATCTGCTCTAGTCTGTCCGCAAAATAGGTGGCAGAAGACGCACCAGGTACTGAAGATCCGCCACAGATCTTCAGCCTCCAGGAATGCGGTCATGGGGCGAGGGTTTGGACTTTATCTAGTACTAAATTACTAATATAAAATCCGACTAGTAGTTACTGAGATTAGCGCGGTCAACCGAACAAACAAACAAACTCTTCAGCTTTATAATATTAGTATAGATAGGCAGGTCCAATGTGGAGCGATTTTAGATTCTGCGGAAGATCATCTATTCTAGGTTGAACGCGTTAATCTCAGGAACTACAGGTCGAGTGTGAAAGAATATTTTTGTAATAGATAGCCCATTTAACTAGGAAGGCTAGAGCCTATATATCATCACGCCACTACCCTGTAGAGCGGAGCAGTAGTTATAAATGTCGACAAATCGGGTGATTTTTATGCATTATTGTAGAATTTATAAACGACGGGATTAAAACGGGAGGTTGAAATATGTCACGGGCGAAGCCATGGCAGTCACGTAGTAAATAATAAAAATTATATTATACTCGCAAAACGCACAAAATAAGATAATCTAATTATGCAAATCATATTGTGCACGGACACAAAATTCATGAAAATAATTATTTATTTTTCTATCACGCCTTATCCCCGAAGGGGTGGCAGAGGCATATTATATGCCCAATTTTAACCATGTGTGTTCCTATCCCACGTAATAGGTGGTGAGACCATTGCCGTGTTGAAAATAGACAGGTTGTGGCTACCTGCTGTTGAAATTTTTCACGTCACCCAAAAGGCCTTGACATGATAATAGATAAGAAAAAACCGGTCAAGCGCCAGTCGAAGCCGTGCACCGAGGGTTCATTTGCCAATTAAGCTAGACCTCCGAATTGTATGAGCGCAGATACAACTCAGAGGTCTAGCTAATAGGGACTATAGACTTTAGTATCTGGTATAAATTTCAACTTGCTAGGTTTACACGTTCCTGAGAAAATTGATGGAAACACACGGACAGACAGACGGACAAGAAAGTGATCTTATAAGGGTTCCGTTTTTTACTTTATGAGGTACGGAGCCTTAAAAACATTTACCTACCTACTTTATATCGTATAGGTATATTTTTAATTGTTACTGAATTGCGTTTTCAAATACAAATGTGCAACCTTTACGCAACAAACTTAAAACAAATATTTCCAAAATCTAACAATCATTGCAGTATTCATTCATTCACTTATAATATTATTCAATAGAACCACTAATAACTGACCGGAATATTATAACCTTACCTAAGTCTGTCAAAATTTACACAAGCAATTTGCAAGCAAATTTAAATAATAACAAAATGTATTTCTCATTAAGAAATTTTTTGGCAAGTAAATTTTATGGCATTTATATTCCTGACATTCCTGTTGCAATTTATTACATCTGCTGATTTAACTAAAAGAGGCTTGGCTAGGGACCCCATAGACGAGTAGGAACAAATAAAAAAGTAAAAAATACTGTAATCGAAATAAATCCAATCTGAATAACAATATGTAGCTTATTTTCCTATTTATATATTGTCCTTTTAAGTGATACGCGTCACAAAACCACTACACGTCACACGCGACCAATATTACGGCAACAAAATTCCCGCCCGTAACTAGTTATGTATAAAATGACCATTAAAAGCTTTGCAGGCATAGTTCTCTCTGAACCGTGAACACAGCGAGACCTAATTTGAGTTGAACTGCTAAGATGTCGCCCACAATTTTGTCTGTGTTTTTCCTCTGCTTATTTTGTTTGGCATATTGTGTGCCTGTTACAAGGAAATTACAACTTCGTCAAGATAGTCTGCAAAGTGAAAGCGTGCTCAAAACTGAATCCGGTCCAAGTTCTAGTTTAGACAAAGTTCTAGTAAGGACAGTTCGACATGCTATGCTTGGCAAAGGATGCCCTAAGGGCAGGATCTATTACCAGAGGAGATGTATGACTGTCGACAGGTAATTATAATTTTAAAACTATTTAATAGATACTAATATTAGTCGATATTAAAACATGTTCAATTTAATTTATAATTAATTATTAAGTTAACCTCTATTATTTTGCTCATTACATTTATTTTTTGAAGTATTTAATTTTATTCTTTTGATATGTTACATTTTAGGAAAATCAAAATGACAAATAAACTAGTGATTCAAAACTTTAGCTATGTTATTATTCAATGTGTTTTATTTAATAGATTATGAGTGTATTAACATTAATGGTTTTTTCTTTTTTTCATCAGTTACGAAGATATGATGCGTGGAGATTACGATGAATGACAATATAAAAAGGACCAAGTCTGACGAAACTTATTCATTTGAAGAATTTCTACATTTGAAGAATGAAAGTACAGAAGCAGTATCGATCGATCTCTTTTATCGTAGTTGGTACATTTCAAATGTACTTCAATCCTCCACAATTGGCCACTAACAGCTTTTAAGGTTATTATTTATTACACGCTAGGTTCAATGCAATTCTCTTATATTTAGAACAATTGTATTGATAATTAAATGTCATATTATGACAATCTAGTCAAATTTAAGATAGTTTTTATGTGTGCATTGTAATTTATTGTGTGGATGTAGTAAGTTGTTTTGGTCGAATTCCAGTATTTGTTTTACTTTACTTCAAAGTGCTTTAATCTATCTTTTAAGCGTACGTAATATCCTTAAATCCCACGCAATTAATAATGCGACTTTAAGTTGTTATAATTCTTAAGAACTTGTCTGTGATACTAATATTAATAGGTATTTATTTAATTTAGATAAAAATAACCCTCACTTCGTTGATGCCTATGTCAAACAACTGCAAATCTTGCATCTGCAGATACAGGTTGAGACTCTATGCCAAAGGTATACGGAAGGTTAAAGGTCAGAAAAACAAAATGTTATTTTTAGATATTGTTATAAAGAACTGTAGTGTACTAAATACGAATGAGTGAGGAACGATTGACGAAGAATATATATTGTTCAAAAGTAGAGGGTAGAGGGAGTCAGGGTAGGCCGAGACTTACATATGAAGACCACGTGAGCAGATTGCTCAAAAACGGAAAGGTCAAAAGTACTCGGATACCCAGACGTGCGTGTATGAAGCGATTGATGAATCTCGAAGAAACGAAAGAAGTATGCATGGATCGCAAAGCCTGGCGATCTGTCCTCTCTGACTACCCCATCAGGGATACAGCGTGAAGATTGTTAGTTTTTTTTAATGTTCTAAAAATAAATTTAGCTTCATAAACATCGAAACTGTGGAACTGGAGATAATTTATTTTTTATATTTTAGACATATTTATTTTTTAAGATGGATGTTTATGCATTCTTTTTTTTTCATTTTCAATTTTTCTTTTATAATAAAATTTTTTTAAAATGCCAAAGGTATCCACACAGTTAATGAGGTCCAACTTATTTATTGTATACATTTAATATGACATTATGAGACATTAATTAAAAGATGTTAAGAACTAGGATCTGCTTATTTTTGAATAGAAATCTCTTCCAATAGACCCAAGAAAGGAGAGCGTTATAATTAGAAAAATATAAAAGAGTGAATAGAATAAAATCTACTATCTTACTTAATTTATGATCTGTGAGCATAAATAAAAGAATGTATCTTCTTATTAATATTATTTAATCATGCATTTTTTTGTAAAATTTTAAAAGGTATTTCATAAATAGTTAATTTTTACTTCAGAATCAAACCGAGGTTTTTTACATATTATATATTTCTTGTATAAAAAAAGCTCATAGATTAAAATTGGGACGTTTTGAAAACAATGAATAAATAATTTTATATATTTATGGAAACAGAATTTATTTATTTCTTGGTATTTAAAATCCTCCCATTACTAATTTTTTTAACAGGGTGAGGCGGTTTTTCACCAATAACAGAGATGCTTATAAGATAAGTGTCAGATTCGTCTATGTGTGGAATACTGCTCACATCTCTGGGATGCCTCCGCCAAGTACCAGCTTGAAGCTGTTGACGCGTTGCAGCGACGTGCCATCCGCAAAATAGATTGTCCAGAGGTCACTGGCAGTCTTAAGTCCGTATTCCAGAACGTTTCTCAATACTCAATCAACGCTTGAGGCTAGTTTTTACCTTATAAAATCTACTCTCAAGCGTCGATTGAGTATTGAGAGACGTTCTGGAATACGGGCCTTAAACCGTTGGAGATGCGCAGTTTAATTGCATTTTACTGCATCTACGACGGTGAGTGCTCTGAAGGACTCTTCCAATTGATCCCGCCCTCCCCCTTCCGTTCCCGAACAACACGGGCGAGGTAGAGATGTCATTCTTACACTGTGGACACCATCTTGTCCAGAACGGAAAGATTCCATAGGTCTTTCTTATGTCTCCTCTCACCATAAAAGCATGGAATACTATGCCGGCCCACGTGTTTCCCTCCTCTTTCAATCCTGGGTCCTAAGTATTAAACTATATATATTTGTATTTATATTACCTCCAGTGGTAGGGGTGCTGTTATTAGTGACATGTCGGTCTTTTGGTCTTCACTTATAGGCGGATGGAATCTAGGTAGGTATATCAAATTCTCTGGTCACATAAGGGCCCGAGGGAAAATATTGTGTTGTCTTATATTGTGGCTCCTCCACACCTGAACTGGAAACATTTAATAACTACATGATTCTAGTTCAGGTATGGAGGAGCCTTCAGGGTTTCACAAGTACCGAATTATAGGGATGTGAATTTTGTATTCTTTATTTTGTAATTCCACAATGTACATTTAAGATTAGACTGAGATAGGTTTATGCTTCATTTTGCACTCAGTTTAGGCAGAGCAACTCAGAGCAGTACAAATCAGTATGAATTAAATAGGTTAATGTATGCAGACAACGCACTTAAACGCACGGAAGTTAAATAGAACATTACACGTTAGTCAATCAATTAAAAATTATTAAATCTAAGGACAAATAAATATTATTTTTACACAGCGCCATCTAGCCCAATGTAAACTTGTGATATGAAATTTAGACAACTGATATACATGGATAAATTTTTAAAGCAATTAATAAGCCAACTTTCACTTTTTTTTATTAAAGTGAAAAAGGACAACTTGGTTCGAGACGGGGATTGAAACAGTCACCTTTGCCTAACCAGGGCAATGTTCTAGCCACTGAACTACCCGAATCGTACCGAAACAAGTTGAAATTCTATACTATATTTTGATCGTCATTTAAGAGTATGACCAGAGCCATCTATAGCTCAATAGATGGCTCTGGTCATACTCTTAAATGTAACCTAACCTAACCTAACAACTCTGATACCAATGAACATTTTCACATTAATGAAAATTTAACTGATAAACATACTTGTATATTATTACAAACTAAACGGTTATACTCACGTGTGAATTTCGGAATAGCCCGACAAGTTTCGTACCTAACGGAGGTCCTTTTTCAAGAGGAGCGTCAAACTACGTCAGAAGCTGCGCTGGCACGGCAGTAAACGTTTAGTTTGTAATAATGAACAACGCTCACGATAGTTATTATTCTTTTTTTTTTTTATTTATTCTTTATTTTTAAGGACTTTGTATTTACAAATTGTACATGTCGTCCTATGATAGCCTTACAAGTTTAATACACTAAATTAATGTTAATACATACTAAGAAGACAGCATTTCATATATATATCTCGCCTGTTCAGAATCAGGTTTGGCCAATATACTATGAAGAGCTCCTACGTCGAATCTGTTTAAGCCAGTTTTTAAAAATAATTGGTTTCTTGCTGTTTCATAGCGAGTACACTCCATTAAAATGTGGTGTAAATCCTCAACTACTCCACAAATTTCACAATTAGGTGAGTCAACTTTTCTCATTCAATTACCGAATTTATTTGATACTATATGGCCACTCCTGATTCTGTGTGCTAATACTATATATTTTCTAGGTATCTTACAACCTTCAAACCAGGGCCTACGTGGAGGCTGACATTGAATAGTCTTGTACCATATTCCTTTTTCTAAAGATCTTAAATTAAAATACTCTTTCCACAAATTGTAACATTTTAGTTTGTAAATTGGTAGCATTTCAGAGTAGTACGGTAAGAAATCTGTATTCTTTCCATGTATACATGCTAGCTTCGCTAATTTGTCGGCCTCCTCGTTCCCGCTAATACCTATATGTGATGGAACCCATTGCAACCTCAGAGTTGTACCGCGTTGTATTAGAGTATCTATTTTGGATACAATTCCATATGCTATCGGTGTACCTCTATAACCAGAGGCACATCGAGCACATCGTGCACTTTTGCTGTCAGTGCAAATAGCTAATTTAGTGCTATTCATATGGTCAATAGTATACGATAACGCCTCCGATATTGCAATGAGCTCCAAGGACATTATACTAACCTGTCCCTCAATTTTAAATATGTTATTTATATTCTTATTGTTATTAGATTTTACAAAATAGGCAGCTCCACAGACCCTCCCGCTCTTCGATCCATCAGTAAAAATAAAGTTCCAGCTATCATCATATTTTTCGTTTAGTTCATTTTCGTTTAGTACACATACATGAAATTACGGTAAAAGTACAAAATAAGCTTAATTTATTAAAGATTTTAGCGGGTGCTTCATGGGGTTTAAATCCCATACATCTTAGGAAACTTTATATAAGTTTAATAAGGAGTCGTATAGATTTCGCCTGCTTTTTATACGACACTGGTGTGGCTAGCCAATTATATAAATTAGAAAAAATTCAAAATCAGGCGTTAAGGGTAATGGGAGGTTTTGTAAGGACAACGCCAATCCACGTCATGGAAAGTGAGCTCTGTGTTCCTCCACTTCATTTACGAAGACGATTCTTAGCCTATAAGTACTATCTAAAGTCCTTGTCTTGGACGAACAATGTGATTTGCCAATTACTACAAGACTTTAACGCTTTTTGTGACAACCACTATTGGATACCTAAAAAGTTGCCATTAATGATTAATATCTACAGAGAATTAAAAGATATAAAAGTAGCTTCCATCACTCCTTTATAAATTTTTAAATTAAGAACATGGATGAGTAATTTCAAATTGAGCCAAGTAATTTCGTTAAATTTAGATAATATGACACAAGCCAAGCAAAGATACGAAATCAATAACTTAAAAATATCTGTAATACAAGAACTAGTTATTATTCTAATACTTGTATATTTTTAAATACATACATATTAGGTATACATATAACAATACATACAAGGCAAAAGTTTGTTTCAGTGTTTGTGTGTATGAAACAAACTTTTGCCAATCACACAAATATTTGATCCGGGAATCGAAGCCGAACCTCAGCAAGGCAGTCGCATACACTAGCACTGCGCCACCGAGGCAGTCAATTATGTACTCGTAATTGAAAATAAATAATTGGACTTAATTTTGGACTTAAATTACATTGAATTCATTATACTGTACAATATTAATCAATAAATTACATTTATGTAACAATTAAAGTATCACATCAGGCCTATTTATTTTTGGCTTATCACCAATAAAATAATATCAACTAGTTAAGTACCTATATGCTAACTCTAATAGCCAGCATAATATATTATTTGAAAACAAATAAATTTATATTATATAAAAAAAATCCACTCAAAACAGAGAAACAAATTATAAAAATAGAAACGAACAAAAAATGATCCACTTCTTAAAATACCAGGAACTGCGTGGAATTTGGCCTTCTCTCATCAGCGCTCTTAAACTGTTGAGAGCGCTGTACATAAGAATATCTGGCCTATCCCACGCTCCTGTACCGTAGTGATTTTGTGGGTAATCTGGCTCCTCTAAAGATCCGGGAGTCACAAAAAATCCAGGGAGAATTTGTTAGTTACCCTTAAAAATAATGTTTAATTAAAAATTCTTTTCTAACGTGTATTATGACTTGATGACGCCATTAAAATAATTAAACTATTAAAATTAAAACCACATGTCCGACTTGTGAATTTTTTGCGTATTGTACAATGACGTTTATAATTTGTTGAGTATTAGGATATTACTTTATATTATTTCGAGTATTTTATAAAATATATAATATATGACAACATATAATATATGCTTGAGATCATGATATATAAACAACTTACCCTCACATTTAACACAAGTATTGATATTAAACAACAAATAAATTTATAAATTATAAATAGATTGTAATGCCAAATTCATTACACACGAAGTTAATAACTAAAATAATCACAATATTTTTTTCTGTATTCACGTTCAATTTTTAGATGTTTTGTAGCGAAAGATTTTGCATTCGGGATCTATAATAATAATACTTACATTTTTATTGTTTGAATTGAATTGTTTAAAATTATCACTGAATTGTAAACATTGTTTATTTAAATTATTTGACCCTTTTAACGATGCAATGATAATGATTGACGATGATTATTTTTAAAACCTAACATCACTATTTTTTCAAATTATTAGATTTTATTATTGATACCGAATTCAAAATCATTCGCGCAAAAACGGCTATAAATTCAACGTCTATACATTGAGTTTTCCTTCATATGGTATATTCGAATAATGTAATTAGTTAGGTACATTTAATTATTGTGAGTCTATATGACTCTCTTTGGCTTCATAGAAGAAATTACCCAATTCATAATGGAATAAACACCCAAAAATTACATTATATTTAGTGAAAGCGCTAGTGGTAATATGAAAATAATTGCCTTCATTACCTTCTTAGGTTCTGCATATAATACCTGGAAAATGTATTTTCAAACACCAACAGGTACATCGCTATAGTGTCGTTTTAACTTGAAGTTGAATGGCTTAGAATAAAATATCAAAAAATGTTCCTCAAGACCTTTGGGATTAGTAACAAATATGAATTTTATAAGATAAGCGTTGTCATTGTATTACAAACTATTGCTTTTGACTCAAATAACGAATATTAAGTATACGTAATAATTTATTATCACGCTACAATTGCTCTCCCTTTCTCTCTTATAAAATATTGTTATAAATATTACATTTTACTCACTCAGAACTGTCACTTATAACATGTACAACAATTAACCCTATTTTTGTATCATAACCTACGAACAAATGTTTGGCAATCACAGATCAACTTCTTAAATAAGACTAGAAAGCATAAATAACTTAATCATGACATGAGACTAATGACAACTAAAGACATAACATGAACCAATAACTTAAATACGTTAATTAAATTATAACTCAGATTCAAATAATACTCTGGTAAGTACCTAGACTTAACTTTTTATAATGAACTAAACATAACCGATAATTACATTATCTTTTGTGAAAGTGGTTGTGTTAGTATGAAAGTGCCATAGCTCTTTACTTTCTGCATGTCATACCTGGAACATGACCTATGTCCCATTTTCACTTCTCGAAAAAAATCTTTCTCAAACTTATGTTGCTAATAGCAACAGCAGTGTTTACTAGATTGACTTTTACATTATACAAATCAATTATATTTCGCAATTGCTCTTCCTTTTGCTCTTTTAAAATATCGTTATAAATATTCTGTATACTGTCATTTATAAAACATTTATAACAATAAACCCTATTTTTATATAATAAACTACTAACAAATGTTTGGCAACTACAGATCAACTTCTTAAATGAGACTAGAAAACATAAATAACTTAATCATGACATAAAAATGGTGACAACTAATAAAATGCACATTAACTAGTAAAATGTACATTAACTAATAACTTAAATGCATTAAATGCTTTGGACTCAAGTAATACTCTGGTAGCTAGGCACTTTACTTCATCAAGAAGATAGCCGATGTCACGAAGAAACCACGTCTTGAATATCATCCGTGGAGCAAGGAATAAAAACAGCGTGGTCGTCCTTTCTCAAACAACAATCGTATCTGGAGAAATAAGAAATATTATTATTATTAATAAAGGTGCTTTGGGCCCTACCAGGATCTTTGGGGCCATGTCAGCCCCAAAATGACAGGAAGAAGCTTAAATTCTGCAGTGGACTGCGAAAGGGCGGATTGTGAGATTGATTGATGAGATATTATTAAACCAGAATTTATTTCATTTGCCGAACTGATCTAAGTCTAAGTTCTATGTCAACGTCATAATAATGTTTTTCTTGTTTGGGTGGAATTCAATGAATTACAAAATGAATGGAAAAATCTCTTAAGTACTATGCAAGCAATGTTTGCAATGTTCAAAATGTTTGACTTTCACCTAAATCTATTGGCGCATAAACTAACTTTATCGACTAGAATTGTAATATTGCTAATCATTTGCAAAGTTCATGAGCAAAGTTGCTTATCTCAAAATTATGTGTTCAGATGTTAGTCATTCTTGAATATAATAATTGTATTAACTTTCGTGAGTAATATTCATAATTATGGAGATTGTTTTTCAAGACACATTAAAATGTTAAAGGATGCGGTTTTGAAATCAGCAATTTTTTTTAGAAGTGTATTAAAAACTTAAGTTTATTGTTAAAAATAATTAGATGTACTCAAATAATACTTACAGTAATTTTAATAACCAAATTAATACAAGACCACAGCAGCTGCCAGTCACTAGTAAGATATAAGTCAAATTTGTCATTCTCTCTACTGTGACCATACTTTTATCAACAAAAGTAGGTGTAGAAGGAATTGTTCGATTTTCAATCGTATCAGATTCAAGTGTTTTCTCTGTACTATATAATTGTTCCACAGAACCGTCTGTTTCTTGACGTGATACATTAGAATATACAGGATTGATGTCTGTTGCGACTTCATCAGTAAGGTCTTCTTTTTGAACTGTTAACGTTTGAGTAACTTTTACATCTTTGAATGAGGCCACTCGAGTAATTATTTCATCATAATCTTCATATTCATTGTTAATCAACTGTTGGTATCTAAAAAAGTAAAAGTATACATTTAATTAATCAATCTAAGATATTGATGGCTTTGGGAGGCACATGAAAGCATGAAGAAAATGAGTAGCTGATGTTATGATATAGGCCAGGTTAGACTGGGCTTTTAGAAGAACTTGCGGCAGTAACTAGCACTCAAAACTTCTCAACACTGTCAACTTGAGATAGAGATAATGATGGAGAGAATAATACCTAAGGGACCCACCACAATGTCCGGAGCCCATGACTCTTGCCTGTAAGTTGTGCACCTGCTCATCACTATAAACTCTTGACAAGAATATAGCGTAGATGGGCAAAATTGCCAAATAAGCGCCGCTCCTAGTAGTAAAACATATTTAAAGAGGCGAGTACACAAAATTTTAAAATACTATTAATCACTACATATTATAAAACAAAGTCGCTTTTCGCTATCTGTCCTATGCTTAGATCTTTAAAACTACGTAACGAATTACGATGCGGTTTTTTTTATTAGTTAGAGTGATCCGTATAGATGGTTTTCATATATAATTTGTTAAAGTTTTGTATACATTGACTAAACTATAACGATATTTGTTGGGGATGTCGGATAAAATAAGCCGTCTCGGAGTTTTTAACGAAAACACTGCGTAACTCTTTGAGATATAACAAAATAATGTATTTGTGTATCTAATATAGGTCTACAAAAAAGTGTGCGATGGTATATTTTAAGAATAACATACTATATTTATTTTAATACTTTAAAAAACCATCAATTATAAAGCGGTAATTTGAGGGTTATTTACACAAATATGCTATTAATCCTCATCATTTTTAGTAGGTACGTTAGTTGGCTTCAACATTTCATGAAGATTATTTTGTCCCTTTATACCCTGCAAATGAAATGAATATCTTACGAGTTACAGCAAATTCAAAATACAGCGCAAAGGAATTAATTTCGTGTAACCACAATTCGACCGAGCAGTGGGCGTAGGTACTGGAGAGCAGACAAGAAGGTAATCTACGAATTTGGAAAATGTTCATACATTATTGTGAAATTAATAAACAATGGGATTAAATGGGTGCCACGGGGTTCGAAATATGTCACGGGCGAAGCCGGGCGCGACAGCTTGTTTAATATTTTTCATTCCACGTGGGTTTCTGCATGTCACATAAAACAAAACGCAATGCCATTTTTTTATTCAATTAAATTGATGACTACTTTAAAGTATATTGAACTAATGACGCAATTTTAAAGCTAGCGCCGTGTCTAGGTCACGGTTACTGGAAATACCCGGCGTGTGGCATATAATTATACTAAAATTTTATAGCTTAAATTTTGTTTCACTTTATAAATATATTTGAAGTGCTCGTGGCGCCGCTGACTCAGTGTTCTGTAAACGATCACTGCGTTAAGCAGCTTTCACTATGGCTCGTCACGGATGTGGCAATTTCATTTGCGGACGTGTCCGTCCTTTGGAAGGCACGTTAAGCCGTTGGTTCCGGTTGCCAGTTAAATAGCTGTCGTTAAGGTCGTGTCGGAAGTCCTTATGGGCGGCTTGAAAAATTTCAACAGCAGGTCGCCCAACCTGCGTCTGTCGATTTCAACGTGGCAATTTACTCACCATGTTTAGTCTTGTGGGACAGAAATACACATGGTGAAAAGTGGGCGTATAATATGCCTCAGCCACCCCTTCGGGGATAAGACGTGATTGACACCCATTGATACAGTTTAATTTTACAGTTTAATTACATTTTTGAGTGATTATAATCATTGTAATAAATCAGTACTAATGTTATAAAGAAGAAAGTTTGTGAGTGTGTTTGTTTGTTACTTCAACACATTAATACAGCTAGATTAATTTCGATAAAATTTGGTTGTAGCTGACACACTAGACAAAGGCTACTTTATATCCCAGATTTCGGTGGAAAAAGAGTCAGTCTTCTTTCATCGGTAAATTTAATTGGAACCAATGATGTTCTATGATACATTCAAAGAAGTACCATGAAAGAACCTAACCTCACATTTTAAAGCCTTATCTAGCACAAAATACACTTATTAACTATAGCATACAACTAGCTGATGCCCGCAACTTCGCCCGCGTGGTGAAATTTTCCTATTCAAGATTTTGTACAGTACTGTAAACTTTTGAAAATCCAAAATAGCCTAGGTCACTCACTAAGAATTCTAATGGTGAAAGAATTTTTAAAATCGGTCGAGTAGTTTGTGCACAGAAACTTAACTAAACTTACTATAGACAAGACAATCTTCAAATTTCGAAGTAAAAGTTTTCAAATTTATTTTTTTTTGTCGATCGAGTCGAACTGTAGACCTCAGCAACATCACACTCATACCTACACTGCTACTGAGTCACTAAGGCTTAAAGATAAAATATTGCGTAACATAAAATGAATAAACAACAAAAATTATAACAAATTTTTTACTTACTCCTCTAGAGTGATGCATTTTCCGTAGTACCATTGTCTTCCGTGAGAACAAAATCCATTCAACACAATATCTTTCTTGATCCTTGACAAAATTTCACTTTCATATTTTACTCTAAAACTGTTACTTTTGAAAGCCCTGGATTGTTTCAAGTTTTTATCTAAAGGTAAAAACTCCGCAATCTGTACAATAGAAAATAAGTTCAATAAACTTAAAAAACTTTTCCAATAAATCACCATTGTTTATAAATATCTGTTAACGTCAGATTTGTGCGAAAGCTTGCTACACACTGTTCGTGATTACATATCTGAATATCACACTCCGGCGCCGGTGTCCATGTGTCCATGCAATACGGGACAATTCTTGTGTAATTTTTATTGCACAATAAGTGTTTGTTGCATTGTCTACTCCTATTCCCATATATCCGTAATAAATAGATAGCTATTAACCAATTTCACATCTGTGATCATATCTGTGTCACTTGCAATAGTACCGAAATATGGGAAACTCGATGAAACAACAATACATGGTAAAAACTCTATAAATTGCAAAAGTTCGTAGAAACATAACCATGTGATATTAAAATCGTTTGTGCACCCTTAACTATTGAAAGTAATAATATAGATACTACTAGAAGCTTTAATGTAATAAGTCCTCGCTAGCTGGTATATTACCCCCTTTTAGTAAAAGTATGTCTGGAATATTTCCAGTTCATGATTTTTAAGAAATTGGAATATTCGCAGCTACATTTCCTCAGCTGTGAGCCTGTACCAGGATGTAAAGTAAGTATGAAAGCCTGAAAATACTCAGCTCTGCCTGGAAAATAAAATTATTTGTGCTCCCTAGAAGGTGTTAAGTGCCCAGTTCATTTCAATATCGTTTAGGTAAAAAATATCTAAGACGTTTTGGCTTGATAAGGTAAAGTATGGCAGGTTTTAAATGTACCTTGTTAAATAGAAAGTTAAATAAGGTAAGTAGACAATTGAAGAATTATCAAGTGTTTCGACTATACTATACTACTTTACTCCTAAAATTATTTTAGACGTATTGCGCGATGAATATTGTTGTGAAAATACAATATTGCGGAACTTAAAAATTGATTCAGTGTGAACGCAAATTATTAAGTAGGTTGCAGAAGGGAATATTAGTCATACAAGGCGAGTTCATCTCCAACTTAAATTAATATTCATTTTAAAAGTCCTTTAATGCAATATAATAATAATAGCAATTGATTAAATAACAACCTAGAGGACGTTTAAATTTTCATATTATATCATAGATTTTATCTAATGCCAGAAATGTATTTGAATGTGTCGTAAACCTATATAATTAGATTAATGGACATTATAATTATTAATTTGAAAATAATAGTTATTATTTATAATTTTCTCTAATAATTTATACAATTTTAGAAAGATGGTTTAAATTTTTAAAATCTCTCTGCCTATTGTTCACTAATAAATACAGCCTCGGTGTTGTTGGTAATTAAGGCTAGATGGCGTTGTGTAAAAAAAATGTTCCACAACTAGCGTTGAAAATTGCGAAACATACATTTCGTTTGTTTTGAAACTTTGTACCTTTCCAGTAAAGTACATGAAATTTTCGAAAAATACTAGTGAACGTTCATCTGAAAAATACAATAATACACGTATAATACTGCACTTTTCTTAAATAAGCCGCGACCGCTGCAACGCGCTCGAAACGTCGGTGAATGTAAGTACAAAATTGTCCCGAGTAGTATATAAAATATTATTTCTAAACAGTTATTAGTTATAGAACATTTTTATTGTAAAACCTTTGGTAATAACGTAAACGTCACAAACCTGATCACTAAAGGCTGTCTCGTTTATGTCACACGGTTAGGACGTCAGAGCGAGACAGCGGCGCCTAGCGTATTTTCCTTGTTGTAACTTGGCGAGCATATAAAAATGAAGAACAAGTTCTATGGGTATATTAGTTCGTATTGAACTCTGATTTTGAGAAGTGCTCCGATCAATTTAATTTTTCTCAAAATGTCTGTCACTAGCTTATCAATGTTGTTTTTATGCTTATGCATCTGTGTGGCATATTCATTACCAGTTGCAAAAGATTTTCAATCTCGTGACATTGGAGTACAAAGTGATATTTTATTTGAGGCTGAACGAATTGTTGGTTATGATTTAGAAAAAGTTTTGGTGAGGAGTCGACGGGAATCACTTCGTGATGGAAAGTGTCCAAGAGGACGAGTTTTTTATAGAAGACAATGTATCAGTTACAAGAGGTAAGAAACGTTGATAGATAGAACAAAGTAACTATTGTAGTATTTAAATAAATAAAAAAACAGAGAATTAAACATGGATAAGGATAACGAATGGCCATTGATTCAAATTACTCATTGTTCAATTTTAGCCCAATTAATAAAGCAGGATATTCAATACAAATTTAATGTGATAAAATTAAGGATAACTGTTGAAATTATTAATTATTTCATAATTTACAATTTACAATATGCTATGAGTATACTTAATTATTAAATGGATTTCGATTGATAATAAACTAGTACATTATTATATAAAACTAATAAAATGAGTTCAAATGTTTATTAAATTTTACCGTTGTTAAATATAGTACTTGTATGTTTAATTTATTATATATTAAAGTAGTTGGCACTAATTTTCTTTTCCCATTCAGTTACAGAGCAATCGTTGAAGGAGAAGACTACGAATAGTAAATATAAGTAGATAGGAAATCTACATGAATTTGATGACTATTTCCATTATCGACGGGTCGACAGTGAGATACAAGAACTTCCAGTTCGTGAACCGGTGATCTGATCCCCTCAACTTCCATAAACTGGAATAATGTAGTAGATGAGTGAGAGCTAAAGTAATATGTTCCAGTAATGTAAAAAAATATGTAATTCAATATTTTTGACAAGTTGAAGACCTAATGGGCAAGTAAAAAAAAATTTCAAAAATTTTAACCACAACCTGCGTCTGTCTATCTCACGGCAATGGCCTCAAACAATTACGTGGAACGTAAATGATTACTGTGAAATGTGGGCGTATGATATACCTCTGCCACCCCTTCGGGGATAAAGACGTGACTGATTATTTTAAGTTTAAAATATTTAATATTATGAATAATTAATATTAAAGTTTGTGACCTGGAGAATGTATGAATATTCAGTATTGTAGCTTTACTTTAAATTATTGTGCCATGTCTGGTTTTGCTCTCCAGCTCTTAAAAAGTATTAATAAGGTAACTAATACTACTGTGAACTGATTTTACAAACAGTTTCTTTCTTCTAGTCATAGTATTGTTTAAAGTCAGTAAATTTTATTAATTTATTCTAATAATTTATTTATAATATTATTTTAATTCGGATTTCTTATAATCTGAATAAATAAATAGTTTTTATTAGCAGAGTACTTACTGAACTATGGATCTGTAATAATTACGCAAAAAGTACTACGTATATTACTTTAGGTTAGTTTAGGCAAGATGGTGCGACGTAAAAAAGTGTTTAAAATATTACATGTTATAATAAAAGTAACTTTAAAATTAAAGTATGTATTTCAAACTAAAAATAGTTGGCATTTCAAATCAATATTTTAGGTTCATTTATTTGTAATAGAATTGAAACAAATATCAAAACTAGTTTTAATAATTCAACTAGGTATTTTAATTAGGTATATTAATGATTATATTAAATAACAACACAAGCGGTAATTTTATATAATTATGAATTTATTAATTTTATTATTTTTTTGACTAAATGAATAAAATTTTGAATTGTTTTGTCTTATGCTCTAGTTTATGTTTTTAATAAATACAGTGTATTTATTGTCACAATATTTTGTATTTCTTAAAATAAGATTTAGCACTTGACTGATAAGACTGTAAATGCAGTTACTTACATGATGCTGTTTTTGTTATATATATTTAATTGTTGAAATTAAATCAAGTAAAACTTTTTCAAGTTTTTTTATTGTATCACTTACATGTAATACTTCTTCTGAAGTATTATTTAATTGACTTGACGTGACATTTTAAAAATACGGGCGTTTGTGGGTGTGCTTGGAAATGTCATAAGAGTTACTTTGACTTCTATTTATTCCACTTAAGGGACAACTAAATAATCGGTTATCAGTTGTACGTAACTGTACTAGATATGTATTTTATTGCATAATTGTTCACTTTGAAATGAGCAAAATATCCCTGGAAAAACTTTCGTCAGTTTGTCTATGTTTTAAAATGCCCAAATTTGTACATAAAAAATATTATATTATGACTAAACTTTTATTAGCAAAATATGGGCTTACCTTATAGTTTTGCAGTGATCTTCGAACCCAAGCCTATTACCTAACCTGCTAGCTGCAAAAACAATAGGGTGCAAGTGTACCCTGAAACCTCATCTGAAAGTTGAAGAGTAGGTACTGACTTATCGAGAGAAGAGATTAGCAGTAAGCGGCTAAAAAAGGTCAAGCGTGAGTCGAACTCGTGCTCCGAGAGTACGATATCGCCGCCATAACATAAATTGTACCGTTTTTGAGGTTGGTGCCATTTAGGCTTTAATTTGTATGAGCGCCCATACAACTCAGGGAACGTCTGAATGGGGATTTGCATTTTTTTCTTTTTTATTTATCTATCACGCCTTATCCTCGAATGGGTGGCATAGGCATACATATTGTATGCCCACTTTTCACCATGTGTATTCCTGTCCCACGTAATAGGTGGTGAGTCTATTGCCGTGTTGAAATAGACAGAGGTTGTGACTACCTGCTATTTCAATTTTTCAAGCCACCCATAAGGCCTTCAACTTGACTTAATGACTGCCATGTTACTGGCAACCAGGATCAACGGCTTAACGTGCCTTCCGAAGCACGGAAACGCTCGCAAATGTAAATGCTACAAAATGGTCACCCATCCGAGGACAAGCCAAAGTGTAAGTTGCGGGGTCACGAGCGCTTCTATTTTTATTTTTGTTTTTTTTATTTATGCTGTAAGAATGTATGCCCAATTTCGTAATTTTAGGTCAAATTTAACTACCATATAGGTATTCGACCCAAACCTAGAGTACTTTCGGTTGACCTATAATTGACAATTTCTGTTAAAAGCAAGGTCTTAGAAAGGGAAAATTCCGAAAAATAGAAAAAAAAAATTAAGAATAAAGGTAAAACTTACAAGTTTTCACGAAAATCTAAATTTGCCTATATATCCTTATATAGGCAAATTTAGATTTTCCTATATATTTATCGTGTTGCCTCAAGACCTTGATATTATACACCTTATAGGGCCTATAGACTTCAGTATCTGGTATAAATTTCAACTTGCTAGGTTCACGCGTTTCTGAGGAAATTTATGGTCACGCATAGACAGACTATACGATGCTGAAGACCGTGCGAAGTGGAGGAGAAAAAGCAGGAAAGTAGCGAGACGCAACTGGGACAGACGCTCGGAGGATGATGACACGGGCAGACTGACGGACAGATGTACAAGAAAGTGATCTAATTAGGGTTCCTCTTTTACCTTTTGAGGTACTAAACCCTAATTAAGTTTGAACATGCAACCGATAGATTGCACTAAGATGAAGTTTGTACAAAGATTTCCAGGAAACAAACTAATCTCTTACTAACAGGAGCAGAAACCTATCCATCAGTTACGATGTAAAATTGCTTCTAAACTCAAAATCAATCCATTTCCTTGAATTTTTGGCTTACGATATGTAATGAAGATAATCATCTACCACCTCGACGCTGACGGCAAAAATTTTATCGGGTCCTGTATTTGACTAGCAAAACTAGAAAGCAAGGAATCACTATCACTCACGGGCTCTCTTCTAGAGACGCCTTACTCATTGAGTTACAATACTAAACTCAATGGCCTTACTCTATATATTTTATACAACCAAGCGTGTCAGGGGCGTCACCCTTTTAATACCCTAATAATTATATCCCATTTACACTCTCGCGCCAGCCACGGGACGAGCTGCGAGACGAGCCGTGAGTCTAAATGTAATCCTACTAATATTACAAACGCGAAAATTTGTAAGAATGGATGTTTGTTACTATTTCAAAATCTATAAAATGGATTATGATGAAACTTTACAATAATATAGCTTACACATCAGATTAACACACAGGCTATTTTTTGTCCCGGGAACAAGTTCCTGTGGGAAACGAGAACGGGAAACCTTCACCACTCATGCTAAGCCGCGGGCGTCAACTAGTGTACCATAATATTGCCTTTACACTTGTCTTGCGGCTAGCAGGTCGTCTTGAAGCTCGACTGACGGCTCGCGCGAGAGTGTAATTGGGGTAGGTATTACAGAGGAACAGTAGGCTAACAATTCGTGTATCCGATTTTGTCTATATTTTGACGTTAATTTTTCATAATTTTTATTAAAGTGGAAAAAGACAATTCGATTCGAGACAGGGAATGAACCTGTGACCTTTGCCTAACCAGGGCAATGTTCTAGCCACCTGAACTACCCGAACTGTATCGAATCAAGTTGAAATTCTCCACTATATTTAAAACCGCCATTTAAAGAGTATGACCAGAGCCATCTATCGAGCTAATGAACAACTCGATACCAATGAACAGTGTTACAACCATTTTTAAACATTGATGCAATGGACTCCACTCAGTTTATAGATAAATTTATAAAGCAATTATTTTGCTAAATTATTCATAAATTTTATTAAAGTGGAAAAAGACAATTCGATTCGAGACAGGGAATGAACCTGTGACCTTTGCCTAACCAGGGCAATGGTACGTGGTATTATGAATACTATTGTCACTATTAGGCGCAAGTTTCTTGCTTTATTACAAAGGAGAAAGGACACTAAGCATAAAGTTCCAGTTGCATGCAACCTTTTCACTATGAAGTCCAAAGGCCGCTTTAAATTTTTATGACGCAATTCTTTTACTTTTATTGACACCTAAATAAATCTGAATGACCCAGCCATCAGTATTTCTTAGTCATCTCTGGTTGCCCATGACTAGATATATAGTAGAGTCACAGCATACAGTCACGAGACCACACAACACTAAATCACATTTATACTACTATTATAAGGTTTGTAAGTTTGTGATGTTGCAAGGTGACGTTGTAGGGGTAATCTCTGAATTTAAAACTGTATAGATTTTTAAAATTCTTTCACTGTTACAAAGAAATGTATTATGCCTAAGTGTTATACGCTGCTTTTTATCCTCGGACCATGTACCTGTGGAAAACATGAATACCAAATCTACGCCACGCGAACGGAGCTATGGGAATTATGTATAGTAATATAAATAATGTAGGTACTTCTGGAAGCGCTCGTGGCCCCGCGGTCTCAGTGTTCGGTAAACGATCACTGAGGTACGCAACTTCCACTATGGCTGGTCGTCGGATGCGTGACCACTTTGTGGCATTTACATTTGAGAGCGTTTCTGTGCTTCGGAAGGCACGTTAAGCCGATGGTCCCGGTTGCCAGTAAAATGGCAGTCGTTAAGCCTGGTTGAAGGCCTTATAGGCGGCTTAAACAATTTCAACAGCAGGTAGCCACAACCTGCATCTGTCTATTTTAACACGGCAATGGGCTCATCACCTATTACGTGGGACAGGAATCCACACGGTGAAAAGTGGGCATATAATATGCCTCTGCCACCCCTTCGGGGATAAGGCGTGATGGATATTTATTTAGGTACTTGTAATGTAAATACCAACAGGCTGACTCAAAAAGTCTTGACCTAATGGTGTAGCCGATGACGTAGACGCAACAATCACTGAGTTACAGTATAGTTCATTCGGGAAATTAAACGAAATTTAATGAGGAAAAGATTTCACGTCCAGGAATTTGAACCCGCGTTTATTACGGAAATGATTACCTCAAAAAATGGCTTTCGTAATAGATAAAAAAATTTTTAGAGTAATTTTTATACAGTGCCATCTAACTCAAATTTAGCTAATAATAGCTTAAGCTATGGGATCTAAACAACTGATAAACATATTTGAAAATACATACATATTGCAGATAATTTATACCCAGACACAGAATAAATCAATGTGGTCATCAATTGTCCTAAATGAGAATATAATCTACGACCTTCGGTTTCGGAGTCAAGAACTTTGATCACTTGACCAAGAGGCCAGATTTCGTATATTAATGAAATAGAACTATTGAAATATTTCTGTTCTGGATTTCAGAAAAGAAGAATGAAACTAAGAAAAAATATTTAACAGTCACATGCATACTTACATACACATTACCACGCCTTTATCGCCGAAGGGGTGGTCAGCGGCATACTATACGCCTAAATTTCACTGTATAGGTTATTACCGGGACTAAAAGCGGTTAATTTTAAATATTAAAAAACGTCAGTCAACAACAGGTATGAAATTAACCGCGTTTAGTCCCGGTAATAACCTATACTTTTATAGAATGCAACGCGATAGTTTAAAAGTTAGTAAATTTCACTGTTTGGATTTTTGTACCACGTAACAGGTGGTGAGCCCATTACCGTGTTGGGATAGATAGGCGCAGGTTGTGGCCACCTGCCGTTGTAATTTTTCAAGATATATAAGCCCATAAGCCCTTTAACTTGGCTTAACGTCTATGTTATTGGCATCCGGATCGACGGCTTAACGTGCTAAATTCCACAAAGTGGTCACTCATCCGAGGACCAGTAATAGCGAAAATTCCTATAACGCAGTAATTGTTTACTTTAAATAAATAATATCATAAATATCGTTTGTGTTTAGGAGATTAGGATTAAAATCTTTTTGAAATATTCATATTGCGTAATATTCTTACGCAATACCTACAATATTAAGGAACTTTTAAAAATGTTTCACCATGAACGAAATTTTTTACGTAGATACCGCTTACGCAATATTTTACTGAAATGTTGTGTCACATTTTTAGTCACATTATTTAGTGGTATAAACAAGTTATAAAAAAAATATTCAAAATATTCCTTTTTTATTCTAGTTAAGTGACAAACAAGCATGCCGCTCTTCTGATCGTGATGAACCAGAAGTGCTACTGTGATGATCACCTGTAAAAACATTCTAACACCCCTTTTTAATAACCCTTTACTATAAACGTTCGGGAAAACCAAGGCACTGAGCAGACTTCATAATTTTATTAAAATTTATATAAAAGCATTAGGTTATTTTTTATAGATTTTAAAACTACACTGTCAACTATTTTGCCTGCTCAGAAATATTTTTATCTGAAATAAATAATGGTATTAACGTGATCATGCTGTGTTTGATATACATGACACGCAATTTGACAATAAGTAAATATTTAACCTGTGGCATGAAATAAATTAATGAAACTTTCATTAATTTATATTATATAACATACAAACATACATATTGTCTATCCCCAAAGGGGTAGGCAGAGGCATACCACACGCCCACATATCACCGTATGCATTTTTGTCCCACGTAACGGGTGGTGAGCCCATTGCCGTCATTAATTTATACGGGTTCTATTTGCAGTTTTGTTGTGTACTAAAAATTACTTTGAATATTAATGTGATAGGAAAACGTCACAAACCTTCATCACCAACATATTGTCCCCTTTATTATGACACACGCCTAGGACGTCAGAGTTAAATTCCGTGGTCAACGTTTTTCCCTGCGCTTAGACAGTATAAAAACGGTTAACAAGCTCAACGAGTACATTAGTTCGTTTTGAACTCGGATTTTGAAAAGAACTCTCATAAGTTTAATTTTTCTTTAAAATGTCTACCATCAATTTATCAATTTTATTTTTATGTGCATGCATTTGTATGGTAGTTTCGTTACCAATTACAAAAAAAATAGAAATTAGTGACATTGAAGTGCATAGCAATGTTCTAAATTACGATTTTGGAAAGGTGTTAGTGAGGAGGCGACGTGAATCAATCAAAGATGGAAAATGTTCAAGAGGGAGAGTGTTTTATGAAGGACAATGCATGCCTTACAAAAGGTAAGAGAAGTATTTAATAATGCATAAATATCTTTAAAAAAGTGAATCTTATAATTCGGAAAAAAAAATATTCTCACTGCAAATATGTTTAGGATAACCGATTTGTAAATAAGGAGAGCCTGAGGCGTTTTTTAGTTTATAAACATAAATATTAGCCAAATATGAAGATATGTATAATAATTTATCTAAATAATTAGGAAAATAAAAGGAAACCTTTAATGGCATGGAGCTACCATAATATATTAAAGCAATATTATTTAAATATCAAAACTAACTTTTACAGTGCGTCTGCGGTTCGAATCTTAGATAATAGTTATAATGTTTATAAATTTAAGAATAAATGTACATTGTTTTTTGTTTTAATACATTGACTTCAACACTAGGACCACATGTGTCTTACCGGAAATGCTTCTCTAATATAATGACACAAGTGGAATGGACGACTTCAGTAATTAGGTACAAATCGCGAGTCGATTCTAAATACACAACACTAATATCCCGACTGACGATATAAACAAAAGAATTAATCACAAAAACATAAAAAATGGCGGAAAAACAACCGCCGTCAATGTTTATATTGAATTTTCTTATAATTTTGACATTAATATACATGTCGTTCTTAAGCCAGTGATACACGATCGCATAATCGACGTTTCTACTGCTATGAAGTTCATTCATTCAAACCATAGACAACACAGTTTAAAATAGTTTTGTGCTGCACTAGTCGCCTTAACGTTTTAGTGGTTAAAGTAATATTAAAATAATTGTTCATGTTGTACGGAATGCTAATATTGTTTTCTTTTTTCAGTTATAGAGCAATCATCGATGGGGACTATGACGAATATGTATAGTGCCCAAGAAATCTACAAGTCTTGTGATTCTCTACCTTACAACGAGTCAACTCTACCTTACAAGTGGAATACTTCCCGAGAGTGACCTCGTGTTCTATTTATCTCAACTCTCGTCTACTATCAACTTGCTCACTGTCAATAGTCTTGTGGACTGTGACAGTGAGCCTTGGACCCCTCACCATGGATTACCATTATGCAGGCGGCGTAGTAGGCGCGAAATTATTATAGAAAAGAAAAGTAATGAAAAATAGGTTAGACATAGACGATTATAGTGAGAGATAAATCAATGTATTTTTATCAAATCTTCATGACAATTGTGAAGTGAAGGAAGAAATTTATGGCGTAATCGTGATTATTTTTAAAATCATGAAATTACTATTTTTTTTAAATAAAATAGGTTTCAATAGTAGGTACTTCGTGGACTCATAAATTAACTTACTACCAACTGTTACTTACCTCCTTATATTAAAATATACGAACCATTCGAACGTATGTACATTTGTACTTTGTATGTACATGCCTATGTACATTTATATATGTGTGTATATTACATAGGCAGTATGATGAATAAAGAATTGAAGTCAGAAGTCGTTTTGTCAAATAATATGTAATTTTCTTAATTTTCTCAGTGTGATTATAACTGACATAAATACTTTTAGAATAAGATTATTATATTTGACTATATAAAATAAAAAGCAATGATCAATGATGTTATTCTTGTATTATAATTATTGCATGAGAAATTTATTATGTCATTCGGGTAATACTTATACTCTAGGCATTTGTAATAAATGAAATTGGTAAAACAAATAATAGTTTTTATTCTGTGTTCCTATTCCTAAATTACACCCCTAGAATCTCTTTATGAAAGCTAGAACACTCACAGTAGGTAAAATTGAGTGTATCTGACTGCTACGCAAGAGGTCGTGGGTTCGATACCTACACAGGATAAAACATTGTGTGATGAGCACGATGGTTTATTCTGTCTGAGTGTTATTTATCTATAACATGTATGTATTTGAAGCGCTCGTGGCTCCGCGGACGTAGTGTTCTGTAAACGATCACTGCGTTAAGCAACTTTCACTATGGCTGGTCCTCGGATGGGTGACCACTTTGTGGCATTTATATTTGCGAGCGTTTCCGTGCTTCGGAAGGCACGTTAAGCCGTCGGTCTCGGTTGCCAGTAACATGGCAGTCGTTAAGCCAGTTGAATGCCTCATGGGCGGCTTGAAAAAAATCAACAGCAGGTCGCCACAACCTGCGCCTGTCCATTTCAACACGGCAATGGGCTCACCACCTATTACGTGGGACAAAAAGCAAAAGCATACGGTGAAACGTAGGCGTATAGTACGCCTCTGCCTTTCCCTTCGGGGATAAAGGCGTGAAAGTATGTTATGTTATGTTATGTTATGTATGTATTTAGAAATGTAGTTGTTGAAGGCTATGAACGATAACACCACCACAAAGGCTCCATACTCGAGCCGCAGACCCCATAAAACTTTCTAAGGTCCTTTTAACTAGTGGTCAGTCTGAATGTAAACATTTCTCATTGGAGATGCCATGACTCGCACCATGGTCTCCAGCGGCAGTAAGACACCGCCGCGTCTTTCTGCGACCATCCGTATCCATGATTGGATGTCTAAAGACTGCGGGTGGACTGGTTAAAGTTCTTTCAGATGCAGCGTTAAGATGGCGGTGACACATGAGAAATTCACACACACCTCAATAGAATGTAACCGTGCATTCATCTTACAGCAGTGTAGCGAAACAAAATGATAGGTATCAGGACAAACTAAAAGTAAATTATTCTATACTAGTTGACGCCCGCGGCTTTGCCCGCGTAAAGAAGTTTTCCCGTTCCCGTTTCCCACAGGAACTTGTTCCCGGGATAAAAAGTAGCCTATGTGTTAATCTGATGTATAAGCTATATTACTGTAAAGTTTCATTAAAATCCATTCAGTAGTTTTTACGTCAAAGAGTAACTAACATCCACACAAACTTTCGTCTTCATAATATTATTAAGATTAAGATTCAATACAAAATGCACAAAAGAAGAAGGACTGAAATACTAATTTAAAATCCTACGTTTTTTGCTGTAATAATAAGCGAGATGCGTGTATGATGTGGATTGCCGGTGGTTTTTACATTACTACAGTTTATAGAGGCGCTGCTACATCTAGTAAGGAAATTCCTAAACCTTGAAACCTCGTTAATCTTAAAAAAAAACAAAAAAAAATATAAATGCGATGGTTTTTATGGATGTTTGTTGTTACTCTTTTAATGAAACCTTACAATAATATAGCTTATACATCAGAATAACACATAGGCTACTTTTTATCCCGGGAACAAGTTCTTGTGGGAAACGGGAACGGGAAAAAATCTCTACGCGGGCGAAGCCGCAGGCGTCAACTAGTATGAAAATCGTGAAATCTTTAACTCACTATATGTAATACATATATAGTCTAAAAATAAATATAATGTAATAAAAATATGCTAATTTTCATCGGAATTAGTGATATAAAAATATTACTCCCTATTTATGAATGATTTTATAAGATTAAGAATAAATCTAAATCGATTTTGTTGTTCTCAAACAGACCATTTAATCAAGTTAAGTATTAATATATTTCATAATCTAATCGTAACGATTGAACAAATCATTCAGCAAAAATATTTCGTATTTTTATAAATGTTCAGGGTCAACAACATATATTTGTCTCTAGGATGTTCTACGCTACCGTTTAATATCGAAAAACTTACGACGGTTTTAACAAAAAGCATAATTATGTCCCAAATCGTGGTCATATCTAATCCAAATATCTTTTTATTTTACACACCGCCGTCTAGCCCAAAGTAAGCTAATATAAGCTTGTGTTATGGGATCTAGACGACTAATAAACATACTTATATATTTCTAAATACATACATATTATACATAGGATACACCCAAACTCCGAAACCAACATTTATGGATGTCACAAATATTTTTTTCGACCTGGGACTCAAACCTGGGACCTCGATCGCGCCAGAAGCATTTAAGCTTACCACTGCGCCACCGAGGCAGTTATCGTTATCTTTATTCATGTAGGTTACAAAGAAACACTTCTGAACGTCAAGATTATTGCTTATACATTTACATTTACTACCATATTCACAAGCAATAAAATCTCACGGCCACTCATTTCTAAGCGTCAGTAACTTAATATTAGTTTTATTTAAATAATGTTTAAGTACGAGAAGCGCTCGCGGCCCCGCGGTCTCAGTGTTCTGTAAACGATCACTGAGTTACGCAACTTTCACTATGGCTGGTACTCGGATGGGTGACCACTTTGTGGCATTTACATTTGCGAGCGTTTCCGTGCTTCGGAAGGCACGTTAAGCCGTTGGTCCCGGTTGCCAGTAAAATGGCAGTCGTTAAGCCTGGTTGAAGGCCTTATGGGCGGCTTGAAAACCTTCAACAGCAGGTCGCCACAACCTGCGTCTGTCTATTTAAACACGGCAATGGGCTCACCACCTATTACGTGGGACAGGAATCCACACGGTGAAAAGTGGGCATATAATATGCCTCTGCCACCCCTTCGGGGATAAGGCGTGATGGATATTTATTGATGTTTAAGTAAGACGCTAAAGAAAATTCGCTATACATTAAGTCATACAATTATATTTAAATTGGACGCCGTGACTCAGTTACCAACGATAACCCATTCTTACCATAATAGGAGAACGAAAATGATTTGTCCCTTATCCCTTACAAGAAGAAAATACGTAAGAAGAGCTTGTATATTGAGAACTAAATGATTGCTATAAAAACAAATCCTCGATTTTAAAAAATTGATACCTGCGTAGTTCGTGCATAGAAAAAAAAAACAGTTAAGAAAAATGTTTGTAGACCTTGCAAATATTATTTTGTTCAGGGAATCATACCTGAGACTTACATAGCATATACATTAACATTTACAGCCAGATTCGCCAGTAATAAAAACTCACGACCACTAACTTTTAAACGACAGTAATCACATTAGCTTTATTTAGATACATAACGTATCAAGTAAAATAATGTTGATACGTTATGTAATAATTCACAGGAATAAAATTATATTTAAATTCCACGTCGTGATTCTGTCAGCAATGAAGAAATCCACCCATTCTTACTATTTTAGGGAATTACACCTGAGACCTACATAGCAGACGCTGCTCGTCTTTACCACAACCATGTTACTGGCAACCAGGACCAAGGGCTTAACTTGCCTTCCAAAGCACGGAAACGCTTGGAAATGCCACAAAACAGTCATGTGATAAACAGTCATGAGGTGATCGTTTACAGAGTGTATGAGCGCTTCTAGTCATTGTAAAATTACCTTAATATAATAACAACGAGACATACAAATAAATTGCTTCCTCCTTCCTCTGCGAGTCCCTAAAGGTAATATTTTATTAACGTCAAGGGCATACATGATTCGTTCGTCATCAATAGATCGCTATGACTCAACAGTGATGTCCTACTAGCCGGAAACCTGATTATATTTTCCTACGGCGAGATTCATTTCATTCAACATCGAAAAGTCGTGGCGAGAGGACGTATTGTACATATTGAATATGGCGACCACAGTTATATTTGTATTTTATGCCCTCATTGGGTTATTTTGTTTGACAACCAGTTTACCTTATGCGTATAATACACAGTTACAAGCTTCATACCACAGCGGTGAGAGAAATCTTGTGCAGAACGAAGAAGTGGTATTATTTAACAAAATAATCGAAATAAATACAAATTTTCTTCACAAACAAGCCAATAAACGTTCTAAAAGAGGTGTGATAGATAGTGGTCAGTGTCCTCATAACAAGGTTTGGTGTTATGGAAGATGTACAACCAAAAAAGAGTAAGTATAATATTGTTATTATTTTAACTCACTTTTTTTACTTATATTTTCCGTGCTTCGGAAGGCACGTTAAGCCGTTAGTCCCGGTTGCTAGTAAAATGGCAGCCGTTAAGCCTGGTTGAATGCGTTATGGGCGGCATGAAAAATTTCAACAGCAGGTAGCCTCAACCTGCGTCTGTCTATTTCAACACGGCAATGGGCTCATCACCTATTACGTGGGACAGAAATCCACACGGTGAAAAGTGGGCATATAATATGCCTCTGCCACCCCTTCGGGGATAAGGCGTGATGGATATTTATTTTATTTTTTATTTTAACTCACTGTAATTTGCCGTATTGTTTTTATAACCTACAATTTTATTTCTAATATTTTATTGTAAGGACATTTTTTTATAGCCTGACCGAGAAATTCTACTAATATTATAAACGTGAAAGTTTGTAATTATAAATCTACTGAATAGATTTTGATGAAACTTTCCAATTATATAGTTTATACATCAGAATAACACATAGGCTATTTTCTATCCCGGGAACAAGTTCATGTGGGAAACGGGAACGGGAAAACTTCACCATGCGTGCAGAACCGCGGGCGTCAACTAGTTTTATATATTTTCATAAAGAGGTTGTATGTTTAATCTATGATACATAACTAAAATATATTATTAAGAGAATCTATGTATATATGTATCTCGCCATGTGTGCGGTTTTGGGTCATATATTCTTCAGAGATTGCATTCTTCATAGCAGATTTCGTAGCGGTAGTTCTTAGACATGGTTTATCAAAATTAGTTAATAAATTTCAAAGCATCTTTTGTTAGATTTTGTACTAGGTACCTAATAAATCTTTGATATTTAATGGGTGAAATGAAATGAAATGAAAATGAAAAATGAAATGAAAAATCTTTATTCATGTAGGTCACAAAGTAACACTTATGACCGTCAAGATTATTGCTTCTACATTTACTGCCAGATTCGCACTGCAATAGGTAGAGCCTGAGGAAGAACCTGGCAATAAAACTCATAGCCACTCTTTTCTAACCGCCAGTAATTACATTAGTTTGAGTTACATGATTATATTAATCTAAAAGCCACAAGTACGCTACTTAACTAAGTATGACTATATAATTCTTAATCTTATGCTTAGGTCAGGATATCCAGCAAAAATACTGGATAGTCTGGAAAATAAACGTATTAGTCAGATTTATACATAAGTTTTCCGCGTTGGGTTTTTTGAAGCATTCCATCAAATTGCATTTAAAATATTTCCTTATGACGGATCGTCTACTTAAAGACAAGTACTAAAGTTTTTTATTGGGTCGTAGGATTTTTAAAATTTGCCCGATTTGTTGACATTTATGACTACGGCTCTGCTATCCAGTGTAGTAGCGTAATGATATATAGCCTATAGTCTTCCTCAAAAAATGGGTTATGTAACACAAAAAGAATTTTTCAAATCCGGCCCGTAGTTCCTGAGCTTAGCGCGTTCAATCAAACAAGCAAACTCTTCAGCTTTATAATATTAAGCATAGATAACAATTTTGTACAAAGTTCAAAGTAAAGTTATTGTAATAACACTAATAGAAGCTTGTGGGATATAGACACAAAAACATGCTTCTATATTTCCATATACCTACATACATTTTATTTATAGAATACACCATAACTCCGAAACAAACATTTGCGGATTACACAAATATTTGTTCTGACCCGGGAATCGAACCGAAGACCTTAGCACGGCAGTCGCACACCCTACCAATTACGCCACCAAGGCCGTAATTATACTTAGTAAAGAGAACGTAGAATGGTTAAGTACATATTTTTTGTTTGTTCAGATGTCAAGTTATATGTATTACTCATATTTTATACTAGTTGAGCCCCTTGGCTTCGCCCGTGACATATTTCGAGCTCCCGTCGCACCTATTTAATATCGTCGCTTATAAATTCATACAATAATGCATAAAAAATTGCCCGATTTATGTTACCTGCTCCACTATTCAGGGTAGTAGCGTGCTGATATATAGCCTATACTCACCGATAAATGAGCTACCTAACACAAAAGATTTTTTCAAATCCGACCAGTAGTTCCTGAGATTAGCGTGTTTAACCAAACAACCAAACAAACTACTTAGGGATATATTAGTATAGATTCGTAGTTTTCATATGAGTGCCATCCTTTAGTAGTTTGTCAAACACAATTCAATCCACCTTAATAGACATAATATAGTCGTAAAATAAAGGTCATTATTATAAGTATCTCTCAAAGTTAGAATAAGTTAATCTTGGCAGCCTTAAAAGAAAATATTTAATGCACATCGCAAATACAGAATATTACTACATACATACATACATACATATTGTCACGCCTTTATCCCCGAAGTGGTAGGCAGAGGCATATTAAACGCCCACGTTTCACCGTATGCACTTTCGTCCCACGTAACAAGTGGTGAGCCCATTGCCGTGTTACTACAGTAAAAAATATAATAATACTAATAATATTACTAAAAATATATTACTACAGTTTTTTAATCCATTAATACAGTTTTCATATTACATTTGTCAACCATTCTATCAATTAAAAATCGTACCATACCCGGTGCAATAGTATCTACTCTTGACATTTGGCAATAGACCGTATTTTTTTTAATCTTAAAAATCTAGTATTCGCTGGAATAAAAGACATTTTATATTTTTTTTATAAAGTGGAAAAAGACGATTCGATTTGAGACGGGGATTGAACCCGTGACCTTTGCCTAACCAGGGCAATGTTCTAGCAACCTGAACTACCCGAACCGTATCGAACCAAGTTGAAATTTTCCACCATATTTTAATCGAGTAAGAGTATGACCAGAGCCATCTATTGAGCTAATTATCTTTTTCTTTAATAATCTTTACTGTTTCGAGCTTTTATAAAATTAAAAAGAAGGCTTTGAAACCATACATCTATACAAGTAAATAAAAGTGTCCGTTTCTAATTCCAAATGAACAGCTATTTTACTAGATGCATGTGTGAGTATATACGATACCTACTTAATAAATAAATAGTCCTGGTTGCCAGTAACTTGGCTGTCGTCAAGCTAAGTTGAAAAATTTTAACAGCAGGTCACCACAACCTGCGCCTGTCCAATTTCAACACTGTAATTGGCTCACCAGCTTTTAGACGAGACAAAATAAATGCACACAGTGAAATGCGGGCGTTTCGTGACCATATGAAAATGGAGAAAAATGTAGGTTAACTAGTTCATTATTATGGAACGAACGATTTTATTGCTCTGCGCTTTTACACAATAATTCAATTCAATTTTAATCATAAATTATGAATCATTGGAAATATCGTGACTTTTATATTCAATCAAATCAGCCTATGGCAGTCCAATGCTAGAGACGTAGACCTCTTCCCAATTCGCCCCACAACATACCTTATTTCTTTTTTTTGACATTTATATTATTCAATGGGCTCGCTATTCATTACGTGGGACGGAATGCACACGGTGAAAAGTGGGCATATAATATGCTTCTGCCACGGGGAGAAGGCGTGATAAATAAATAAATATATTATTCAGTTAAAATTCACCGTAGATGCAGCAAACAAAATGATATTGAAAACAGAAAACGATTTTTAATAGTCTCAACAAAAAGTTAAAGCGATCGTTGGCCAGTGTGCTGTGAACGATCACTGCGTTAAGCAACTTTCGCTAAGGCTGGTCACGAATGGCTAACCGTTTGTGATATTTACATTTGCGAGCGCTTTAGTGCTTTGGAAGGCACGCTAAGCCGTTGGTCCCGTTTGCTAGTAACATGGCAGTGGTCAAGCCAAGTTAAATGCTTTATGGGCTTGAAAAATTTCAACAGCCGCAGGTAGCCACAACCTGTATCTGTCCAATGGGCTCACCAACTATTACGTGGGACAGGAATATACATAGTGAAAAGTGGGCTGCCACCCCTTCGGGGATAAGGCGTGATATAAACAACACCAAAAAACTCAGCGAGATCTTAGGGGCCCAAGCGACTTCTCTGCTAGCGGCGTATCTGCTGATTAACGGACACGGGTCACGCACACTGCCTTGTGGGGTCGAAGGTCAGATGACAGTCGCTTTTATAACTAAATCGAAAATTAAAAGCTTTACGATAACTGGCAGATTTTTTCTGGTTGGGGACGCCGGCACCGCCGGGCGAACGATCCGACCGCGGGGTTTGCCGCCCACTTCGTTCAGTTACAAACTCTGGTTTCCCTTCATAACGCGTATAACTGGCAGCTTAGTAGTCAAATAAACTCTGATAGGATTTGAAAGCCACAGGATGAAGGTACACTATGATGAAGAAAAAAGAAAATATCGGTGACCCGGGTGTTCTTTCTGATTTCCGAACATTTATATGTTTGACAGCGAAGTGGAAAATATCCTTTAATGAATAAGTCATGTTTATATCTTCTTAATGAATGTTTTAAATGTACAAGAAAATACACGTTACGTCATATAGAAATATACACACGTTCTTAAGGAAAATCTTCGCTAAATGTAACCTTAGTATCTTATTTGAAAACATGTTAATGTCCGCCATAAATATGTTTTACGAAACAATAGTCCTGAGAACTATATATTTTGAAAATAAAACTTAGGTAATCTACATAATATTATGTAGGTATCGTATTATCGTAGTATCGTATCGTAAGACGTGATTGATAAACAAAATTAATAATAATAACTCTTGACTCTGGTTTCGACACTTCCAACGAAAAAAGATTGACGAAGAACATTTATTGTGAGAAAGTAGAGGGTAGAAGAAGTCAGAGTAAACTGAGGTTTATATGAATACGAATACTTATGTGAAATAAATAAATAAAAAATACCACGTTAGCAGATTGTTCAAGCAAGTAACGTACCCTTCACTATCGTAGCGATGGAATCAGACGACTTCTAAACCGAAACCAGTTTCAATACAAAAGTGGTAGAAACTTCAAAATCGCCTATGCACGTATCCATGGTATGCTGAATCAAATGCCGCAACCGTTTGTCTCACGGACACGTACACACGGACGGACATATTGAGCCGTTATATAAGACTTTTCAAAACTTTAGGATTGAGAAGTCTAAAACGGACCAGACGTGCTTGTATGAAACGATTAATGGATCTGCAGGATGCGAAAGAAGTATGAATGGATCATGAAGATTGGCGATCTGTCCTCTCTGACCACTCTATCAGAGATACCGCATGAAGATAGTTAGTAAGTTTTTCTATTCACTATCTTCACGCTCATGTGTTGAGTATTATTTCATTAACAAGATGAATTTGTTACAGTTTATGTTTTATTCTAGATATATATAATAAAAAGAAAAAAAAATGCTATACAGAATAACAGTCTTGGCGGAACAATGGCAATGTAATGCGTCTGTTCTTGCTGAGGGATCCAGGAGATTCGAGTTGGGTCGGCAAAAAGATATGAGTGCTCGTAAAATAATAAGAAACTCTTATAAGGAACGTTTCCAGAAAGATTTAATTTTCTAAACCTCCTTATTACTGAATAATTTTGATACAACCAACGAGATAGCAATCGTTGTATCGAAAACTATTCAGTGAAAAGTTACTCTTGTTATTTGAGATAAGTACTTTATTTTAAGAACAAGTCTGGACGCTATGGTTGTCAAAGCCTATATTTGTATGTATTAAATTGTATCGCCAGGAAACAATATTGTTTCAATGCAATACTCAGCTTTCAAATCAAGTTGATGAATTGAAGGACAGTTTGATTTCGAATAAAAAATAATAAATGTAAGTTGTGGAGTATTTGATGTCATTACAACTTTCAATACCCACCGATTTCATTATTTTCATGTTTGGGAAAAGGTTTTATGCTGTCTACGTACATTTTTTTTTAATCCCTAGTATCAATTTACCAAATGTCGTTCATTTAAACAACTTTTGTATCTAATTTTAAAGACAAAAGTTGTTCCATAGGTATTTAAAAACTTAATGGATCCACAAAAAGAGTTGTCATAGCCACAAAATATTTATTTCGCCACTAAAGTCGTATTAATTTGTAACTAGCTACCAATTTTGAATAACGTTATAATTAGAGGCGGTATAATTAGATGTAAAACATATGATGATATTCCGGTGACTCATGGACTGATGAGTTCAGTAATGTTGTAAGGAAAGGTTTAGTGCATATTTATTAACATTTTTACCTTCTGTGAAGTAGTTTGTAATTGCCGGGCTATGTTAATATGTTATATGAGTACATACACACACACCTCTGATTTTTAACACTGAATAATAACAACTTTAGCGTTTATAGAACTTTTATCGAAAAAAATCTTATCATTTAATAGTGTATGATGCACTGACTTGTACAAACACTGCTTTGCGTAGCTCTATTCTTCCTCGAATCGAATTATTTGTCTTTGAACTCCTCCCAAACCACCAAACACTTTTAGATTAAATTTGACCCACATTACGACATCTAGCCATAGATGGTTTACCGAAAGGAAAATGGACATCGACAAAAGAACTCGAAAGACGGACAAACCCTTCGCTCCATTTAGACTTACCGGGGTCGGCAAGTGCACCTAGTTATTGAACTAGTTGTGACTTTTGTAATGGGGTCCGATAGGGTCCTACCGATATTTAACATCAAGATAGTCTCATCTGCATATAGTGTACCTGCCAAATAACGAAGTATGAGGGAAAGAGAAATGAGACTAGAAAAAAAAGCTTTAACACGATCAAGTTACGACAAAAATGCATACGGAGAAATGTGGGCATAGAGTATGCTTCTGTCTACCTCTTTGGGGATAACGACGTGACAATATGTCACGATCACGACCCATCTGGCCAGTAAAGACCAGGTCAATCATCCTAACAATATGCTAAAAATTGGAATATGACTATTTTTTTTAGTGGATATCGATGGCTGTTTAATTAATATAATATTATTATTATTTTTTTAAAAAAAGGAAGGAGCAAATGCTTCCTTTTTTTTAAAGAAAAAAAAGGAAGCATTTGCTCTTTCCAATCCATACATCTATATCTATACTAATATATAGTTCGTATGTTTGTTTGTTTGGTAGAAGGCGCTAATCTAAGGAACTACTGATCCGAAAATCTTTTTGTGTTGGAAAGTCCATTTATTGAGGAAGGCTATAAACTATATTTCATCACGTTACTACCCAGAACTAACTACCCTAACTGTACTGTACTGGTACTTGTATGTGCGTATGTGTGTGTGTGTATGCGCGTGTGTTTGCACATGCATATACACATGCATATATGCTGCTAATATATGTGGATGCTTATGTGTATACAGGAAATGAAACATGTACCTTTTTCCTTTTACTTTTGTCTTGCACCAATAAACGATTCTTTCTTTCTTTCAAACATAAACCACCAACTTTTATTCTTAAAAAATCGTAGTCCAATGCACATGCAGTTATTTTTTCGAGCGAGCAAGCACTGGAATACATTTTATCAGCCGCAACCTAGTGACAGACGGGTTGCTATTGGTATAGGCACAGAATAATTTGTAGTACTACCGTCTAAATAAGTAGGTATATGTGCAAGATTAGCTTTTTTCTGTGAAGATGTCCTTTTGCCGGATTCCTACCAACCAAAACCACTTGGTGCCTTTCCATTTGTCTGTCATATAACTATGTTCAACAAACAAAGCAATAGTAAATCAATTATGTCGTTCAATAGTATATCAATTCTTCGTCCAATATTCAACATAAACTAACATTTATTAATAAATATTGTGGGACACTTTTCACACAGCGCCATCTAGCCCAAAGTAAGCTAATATTAGCTTGTGTTATGAGATCTAGATAACTTATAAACATACTTATATATTTCTAAATACATACATATTATACATAGGAAACACCCAAACTCCGAAACACACATTTGTGGATCACACAAATATTTGTTCCGACCCGGGAATCGAACCCGGGACCTCTTGCGTAGCAGTCGGATACACTGCCACCGCGTCACAGAGGCAGTAATTTTTAATTAAAGGTTTAATTAAAGGTTATAATAGTACCTGTATGTTTTGTAATTTTTATTATCGTTCAACCATGGGTTTCTGCCATGCTACGTCTAATTTTCTATTAGGTATTTCTAATCTAAAATCATAAGTAAGAGTTATCGCATGTACCATGTAGATAACAAGCAATATCAAACACAAATAACGGTACTAGACATTCAGTCACTCTAAAATGATAAAATAGTATTAAATACAAACAAATTATTGTATGACTCAGTATTAATCGTAATCACAATCACATGGAAATATGTTACTAACCCGGGTCTCAATTCTGCTAATTTCTGTTAGCGTAAGTCACTCCACTTTTATTCCACTGTCACTAATGTTCAAATTGCCATTTATTAAATTGCAAATGCCATTTATTTTATGATTTTATATCTTTTTCTCGATTCTCAAATTATATAGATTTGTTTTGCCATTTTCACTCTAAAACTATGACAATAAAGACAATAATAATATTTTTTATTGAAAAAAAAACTGAAGAGCTCGTGGCCCCGCGGACTCAGTGTTCTCTAAACGATCACTGAGTTTTCACGCAACTGTCACTATGACTGGTCCTCGGCTGGGTGACCTCTTTGTGGCATTTTCACCTCGCAGGCTCACACCTGCGCTAGTAGCAACTGTGTTGCAGGGCTTGCCGGTGCGAGAGTCTTCCCCAATATAAATGACATTTAGTTTAAAGATTTATTGATGTTACATAAAGTAAATGTAATTTTTTAAATGACATTGGTATTTCATTGAATTATGTTAACATGAAATAGTAGAATTGAAGCCCTCATAGGGTTTTCTTGATTCATTCGTCAAATAGCAGTAACAGTGTAAAGATATATTTACAATGACACTCAGTATTTTGTTTATTCTTGGCCTCCATATAACTGTTTGTGTTACAGCTAAAGTACCAATAAAAAACGACAGTGATCAAATAGAAGTGGACACTGAAAGTGATCAAGTGTTTCTAGTTGTAGTTCAATACCCTTTTGATAGTAATAATAAAAAACTTACACAAATAGTACGCAGTAAAAGGAATTTAATTATGAATGGCCGCTGTTCTAGGGGAAAGACATGGTGTTTTGGAAAATGCATATTTGAAAGGGAGTAAGTGACTTTCATTGAAATTAATATTTTGGATTGTAATTTACTGCCGGAAGCAAAAGAAGTATTCATGAATCGCGAAGCCTGGCGATCTGTCCACTCTGACTACCCCGAAAGGGATACAGCGTCAAGATAGTTAAGTTAAGTTATTATATTAAAAAAGTTGGTGTCACAGTATTTGTTATCGAAGTCCTTTGATGGAATGAAAGGGCGTGACCGATTTTAATGTATAACATTAAAATCGGTCTCTTATGAGACAGCGCGCCTTATAGCAGAGAGAATCTCGAGGCTGTAGTCCTACAGCGGGTACTGGTAATCGCTTCAGGAAGAAATCGATCACTGGAGACAGGCGGCTCGCGACGATCTCTTCCAGAAGTGGGCTGATAGACTGGAGAACAATTCCGGGAGTGCGTGACTCGTAGGGGCCTTCTGACCCGTTCTACTAATAAGAGGAGAGGTGATGAGTACCTGTGTGAGCTGATGAGTGAGCCGTCACTGTATACGTACCGTGGACACGGCTGAGTATACGCTCACCGTGGCCGACAGCCGACAATTTTGGGTCACCGTTTCAACCTACCTGCGAATGCAAGAGCAAGCAGGATGTACGCTCCCGTCATACGCACGCATATTATTCTAATAGGCACTAGCACTGGCAATTAAACTATCAACTAGAGTCAAGAAATGAATGTATCTCGTATCAATATTATGTAAAAAAAAACCGGTGTCACGGTGTTTGTTATCTAACTTCTTTGATGGAATGATGGGCGTGACCGATTTTAATGTTATAAGTCGGCCTTCACTAGAATATTTATGTTGCAAAACAACGTTTGCTAGGTCCTTTTTGTATGATACTAGTACGAGGCTAGGCAAGCGTGGTGCAGTTTTTTCGTTGCTGTTCAGGAACATGTTCTTGGGAAAAGAATAGCCAATGTGCTATTTTTAAATATAAAAAAGAAACTATAATTGGAACTGAAAACAGGTTTCAATTTGTTATTGAGAATCGATAATGACTGCATTAGTAAAAACTGTGGCGCAGTCACTAAAGCCCGCTTTTGGACGCTTATTAGCACGTGTTTCATTTCTTATAAAATTACATATATTTAACAAAAGTGTCCTACAATATTTATTTATATTTGTATACAAACTTTCACATTTATAATATTTACAGGATTTGTAACATATGTACTGTATGTGCCATGGAAAGTGTCAATTAGTGTTCAGTAGGAATATATAAAGATAATAAAACTTAAATTGTGTAAAGATTTATCACCAAGCAAGAAATGTTGCTCGCTCCCTCTCGCTCACACCTTATAGAGATGAAAGTAATAATAATACCAAGTTTATGTCAAACTGTATGCGAAAATCGCATGTCAGTTGCCGACCATTCGTCTGTAGTAATTAGGGTAAACGTATGAGTAAAGGGTGAGGTGAGGGCCTGAGATGATTGGTTGTATGAAATATACAGAGCGTTAATAGTAGATCGCGGGTTTTTTTATATACCAGTGTAAATCCCCTCGGATGTTATGCCTTAACCCCGAGGGGCTTGCAGAGGCATATTATACGCCCACATTTTACCGTGTGTATTCCTGTCACACGTAACAGGTGGTGAGCCTATTGCCTTGTTGAAATAGACAGCGACCTGTTGTTTAAATTGTTCAAGTCGCCCATAAGGCCATCAACCGGGACCAATGGCTTAACGTGACTTCCGCAGCACGGAAACGCTTGCAAATGTCAATGCCGCGAAAGTTTCATCACGAAGTGATCGTTTACAGAACACTGAGTCAGCAGGGCCACGAGCGCTTCAAGTAACTGTGTTTAAGCACAGAATAAGTAATAGTACTACGTAAAAAACTGGTGTCACAGTGTTTGTTATCGAACTCCTTTGATGGAATGAATGGGCGTGATCAATTTTAATGTTATAAGTCGGCCTTCACTACAATATTTATGTGGCAAATCAACGTTTGCTAGGTCCTTTTTGAATTATAATTTATAAAATTAATAAATAAAATATCGTTGGGACATCTTACACAACGCCATTCCAAACTAAGCAGAGCTTGTACTGTGGTAACCAGATAACTGATAAACATACTTATATAATGTCTAAATACATACATGTTATAGATAAATCACATCTCGACACAGTACACACAAGTACCTTTTTAATATCACTGTGTTGCGCTGTGTATTACGACCATAAGATAATTACTAAGTAAATCGTTAACGTATAGCTGAACTTTGTTTGTTTGTTTATTTGCAGGTGTGACCAAATAAAAAATGGCGAGGATGATGATGATTATTCATGAAGCGAACGAAGATTGTAGCTACATTTTTTTAGATAATCGATGACTGGTGTATTGACTACACAAACTCACTGTGATAGAGTACTGATTAATTAATATAAATTATAATTAGATTAATATAAATTATTTATGATTTTTTTTACCGCATTTTAATTGACATCCTTTTAATAATAAATAAATATCGTTGGAACAACTCACACAACGCCATCTGATTCCAAATTAAGCAGAGCTTGTACTATGGTAACCAGATAATTGATAAACATACTTATATATTTCTAATGTAGTGACTAAGATAGAAAAGGGGATGCTTAGATGGTTCGGACACGTGGAGAGGATGGATGAAAATAGACTGACGAAGCAAATTTATGTGGCGAGAGTGAATAGGCAAACTGGTAGGGGTAGACCTTGGCGTACATATGTCAATCTAATCGAAGACCTTTTGAAAAAAGGCCAGGTCAAGAGTACCCTTAACCGGCGAGCGTGTATGAAAACACTCATGAAAGTAAAAAAGCGAAAGTGGTATGTCAGGATCGTAACAAGTGGAAAACCATAGTCTCTGCCTACCCCAATGGGAAACAGGTGTGATAATATGTATATATGTATGTATGTATATTACTAAATACATGCATTTATGCTAAATATATGCATAAATAACACCCAGACACAGAATAAACCATCGTGTTCATCACACAAAGTTTTATTTTATTTATTTATTTATTTATGTACACACTAGGTAACATATATCAATAGTTGAAGGACACATAGGTACAATGGTACTGCTTATTTCTAAAAGAAATATCTCCCAGCAGACCGACGATAGGAGAACGTGAAGTAGGAAAATAACAAGTAAAAGTGTGTAAGTAAGAGAGCAAAGATAGAAAATAAAATTAACACACATACAAAAGAGCGTAACTAAATAACACTATATAATATATAACAACAAATAAATATAAAATAAGATAAATAAATACCAAATAAATATACTTACACATATAAATAAATACTAATTAAATATATATAAACATATAAATAAAATTGATTTACAGTGTAGAGAGATAGTGTTCACGGACTTTCCTCTTAAAAGTAGTAACAGATTTGCTGTCTCTGATAACAGGTGGAATTGAGTTCCACAATCTGAGTCTGGGTCTTTTATCCTGGGTGGAAATCGAACTCACCACCTTTAGCGTAGCAGTCGGATACACACCCACCGCGCCACAGAGGCAGTCAATTAATAATTTACTACCAAATTATAAATCAAAAGAAAGTTGCTTCTAGCAATCGAATTAAAAAGTGAATCCCGCAGGCTTCATATCTATGTAGAATTTGCAAGGGGCCCAGCAAGATCTTCGGGTCCAAGCAGCTTCACCGGTCAGCGGTGCACCTGCTGACTTAACGAAGGCACAAAGAAACGATAGTTGCTCCTAGCAGCCACATAAAAGTGTATCCCATTCTCCAAATTCAGGTAAGTCTTAGAAAGCAACTGGGAATGCACTTAGATCAAGACGAATAAGATAGTTAATCCAAAGAGTTCACAAGAGATTAAAAAATAAGTTTATAAGCTAAAAAAATCTCTACTACTAAAATAAAAAAAAGAATATATTTGAGATAACTAAGTAACATCTTCACGCTGTACCCCTGACGGGGTATTGAGAGAAGACAGATCAACAACTTCACTTCATGCAGATTTATCAATCGTTTCATATATTTACTGCTGCGGATCCGACTACTTATGCCACTTTCATTCCAATCTGCACTATAGTGTATCACTTTGCTACGTGTTCAGTCGGTCAACGTTAATTCACACAATTCATCACCACATCATTCACGTTGTTTTTCAGTCATAAATATAAGGATATAAAGAGCCGCTTTATAAGAATGTTTTGGACACGTCCAATGAATAAATGAGGAATATATTGTGCGAAAGCAGAGGATAGAAGGAGTCGCAGTAGACCGATACTTAGGTACATATGAAAACCACGTGAGTATTACTCAAAAATGGAAAGTTCAAAAGTACTAGTATACCTAGACGTGTATGTATGAAACGATTCTGCAGGAAACGCAAGAATTAATTATGAATGAACTGTAAAGCCTAGCTGTCTGTCCTCTCTGAATACCTTGTCAGGCAGGGATACAGCGTGAAGATAGATAAGTTGAGTTATTTTTTGTTTCACAGCGCCATCTAGTTTAAGGTAAGCTAATATAAGCTACGAGTGTGGGATCTAGACGTCTAATTAACATATTTGTAAAACACCTTATGGGCGGCTTGAAAAATTTTAACAGCAGGTCACCACAACCTGCGCTTGTCCATTTCAACACGGCAATAATATAGGAACCACCACACGTCACGCAGCCGGCCGACGACGGCGACGTTGACGCCGACGACGGCGACGTTGACGCACCGCGACGAGACATGCGCCCGCGCCGCCAGTCCGCACGTCGCGTCGCCCATAGTGTCGCTCTGTTCCACTAGTGCCCGCACTTTGGCCCTACACTGCGTGTACTTGCATCTCTTCCGATGTTTTTTCAATACATTGCCCTTCCTCTGTGGACATCTCTGCCGCCTGACAGATTTGTATTGCTTTCGCCAGAGTTAATTCATCCGTTCGAAGTAATCGATCTCTAATCGTGTTTTTCATTACTCCGCAAACAATTTTGTCACGTAATAAACTCTCGTGTAAGTCGCCGAACTCACACTGCTGACTTAATAGACGCAATGCCGTCATATACTGATCAATGTTTTCTCCATCTTCTTGGTTGCGAGAGAAAAACTTGAACCTACGCACTGTAATTTTTTTAAGGATACATTTTATATCATCTTCACTTTCACTCTCACTAAATGTAAAAGTAGTATACACTTCATATCCTGCCGCTCCTATGAGGTTAACCAACAGACTAGCCTGTACCTCTTTTGGCTCTTTGCTCACTCCAGATGCTTTTAAAAAGACCTCGAACAACTTTCGCCATTTGTGCCACGCATCGGATCGTGCGGACGGACCTCCTTCTAGCAACAGTTCTACTGGAGGACGCGCGTGTTCCATATTGGCAATAACGTAAACCACGTATACTTTGATAATAACTAACTTGTAACTTGTTCGCAACACGAAAACAAATTAATTGAAAGCCACCGCTGTTACCATGTAGTGAAACACCCGTTAGTTGGTTAAACACTGATTTTATTTACATACACCGACATTAACAAATGGATACATATCGATGTACCGCCAACATATAACAGTAAAGGCATATTCTATCTCATTTCACCGTGTGCATAGTGAGCAAGTAGAGTGTAATAGGTGGTGAGCGACTGCATTCACGCCAATCAATCTTCAGCCAACTCACCTGGTAACTTATGACGGAGATTTGTGTGTAGTGCCATAAAGCTTTCAAGAATAACAATAATTACAGAAGTTACAAAAATAACTAAATCATAACATACTCTGCACATAGTAAGATAATAACTAACTATATTCACGTGGTATCCCTGACGGGGTAGTTAGAGAGAACAGATAGCCAGGCTTTGCGATCCTCACACATCTACTTATATCTCCTCATACGGATTAATTATTTATTTAAATTAAATCATATTACTTTTTTTTATTACCGATGTGGAAAATAACCAAACAGTAGTAACCTGGTAAAAAACGTAGTCAGGCTTTGTACGTTTGACGATTGCAAATCCAAATAATGTTTCACTCAAGCCAGTCAATCCAGCGCTAATTGAAAAAGCACTCGTGATCCCTAGTGTTCTGTATAGATCACTGCGTTAAGCAACTTTAGCTATGGCTGATTGCAAATGGGTGGCCGTTTTGTGGAAGGACTTATGTGTGGTTTGAAAATTTCAACAGCAGGTAGCCACAACCTGCGTCTGTCTATTTCAACACGGCAATGGGCTCACCACCTATTACGTGGGACAGGAATACATATTGTGAAAAGTGGGCGTATAATATGCCTCTGCCATCCCTTCGTGATTGACAAGCTTAACTTTTTCCCCATGAGGAACCAGTTTAAAATAGCCATGAGCTTGAGAAAACGAGATTAAATTCTCGAATAGGTACCTATTCAGAAAAAAATCTTTACTTTCGGGTCCGCAAGAATATTTAATCACCATTTGTTCAAACGACGTGACTTTTGCTGGCCCGAGTTGGCCAAAAATCATAAGATATCCCCCGATTATTCATAGAATCAATAAATACGTTTGTTTTATAGTCCGAGTTGGTCAAAAATTATAAGATATCGCCCAAAACTCTACCTGTACTGATACCATTTCAAAAGTTAAAATTTGACAGACGGAATACCTTCCTACCTACAGTGAGAATACCTTCTAAAATTCTGTAACACTAATACAGCACTTAACACAAACAATAACTAAACTGAGCTCCCTCCTCTGTGGAGAATTAACGAAAGTTATTCGTTGACTTTCTAATGTCAAATGATATTTTATCCAATGGCAGCCGTGCTCATTAGTGCATGATAGAGTGCATTTTGCTCACAAAATGGTTGCCTTAAAGTGTTATACCCCATTTACACTCTCGCGCGAGCCACGAGCCTGCTAGACGAGCCGCAAGTGTAAACGCAGTATTTTGGTACATTTTCATTTTTCATTTCCCGGTTGGGGAAGGATGTCTTTGCGTCTCGTTCAATTTAGTTTTCTACAATTTGTTTTCACGTAATTATTGGACAGAGTACAATATTAGTATTCATTGAATTTGTCAGGATCGTTTATGATAATTATATTATGATTCGATAAATCGAATACATTATATAGCATTTCATGAAATAAATATATAAAATAAATATCCATCACGCCTTATCCCCGAAGGGGTGGCAGAGGCATATTATATGCCCACTTTTCACCGTGTGGATTCCTGTCCCACGTAATAGGTGGTGAGCCCATTGCCGTGTTGAAATAGACAGACGCAGGTTGTGGCTACCTGCTGTTGAACTTTTTCAAGCCGCCCATAAGGCCTTCAACCAGGCTTAACGACTGCCATTTTACTGGCAACCGGGACCAACGGCTTAACGTGCCTTCCGAAGCTGAATCGCTCGCAAATGTAAATGCCACAAAGTGGTCACCCATCCGAGGACCAGCCATAGTGAAAGTTGCGTAACTCAGTGATCGTTTACAAAACACTGAGACCGCAGGGCCACGAGCGCTTCTAAGCGATCTAAGCGATAAATATATATATATGCACTACTAGTGGGTTGATTTTGTTATTGTCTAAGCTTAATCAAACAAATTATGATGATTGGTCGATTGGGACTTTTGATAAAGAAATAAAATAAATAAAGCTTAACTTTTACTTCATCTTAGCGTAAATTCAGACTGCATATATGTTAGAGGAACTGATGGATTTTGTAAATGCTAGTAAGGTTGTTAGCATTAGCGCCGGTTGCGACTGATGCCCTTGTCTTGGAGTCCTCTTCAAGCTTTTTAAGAAGGAGCCCTCGAGTGCGGTGTGGCGCTATTATAAATTGCTAAATAAAAGATAGTATTTTAAAAGATCTTACTATACTAGCGGCACCACAGAACAGAAAAAACAGTAGAAGTCGTAAGTAGGCGGGGCACGCGTACCCCAGACTTTGCGCAAACCCGCAAATGACTCCGTTACGCCTCCATTTCATTACAGTAACTTAACTTTCGGAGCGACAACAAGTGAAAAAATAATATAATAGTGCCATATTGTGCCATTTGACAGTGTAAAAACGATAGCTGGACCAAAAATGTTTTGAATGGTGGTATATCTTATCACAGGTAAGTATTATTTTTACAGATTTTCAATAAATAACAATAATGTGAGTTTTCTCTAGCAAAACAAGCATAAATTAACTTTATTGTAATTCACATAAAGTCTACTTTCCTTCGCATTGAACAAATTATTCTCGAAAATTCCATGAGCAGTTACATTATTAGCTACTCGTTTAGTGATTGCCATTATCGATAAAGTGCTGTCGATAATTTTAAAATTTTTTATAACTTTTATATTGTTAATATAGATTCGTTATATGTAATTTTATAAATTTTACAAATATAATATACGTCCTTTAGTAGTCAATAGTTTTTTAGTCAAGACATGGGTGTGGTTATTTCAGATTTCCTCAATGTCCACATAGAAAACAAAAATGGATCGAGGCTACCGGAAGACAAAACTGGTTTCCTTCAAAATCCAGCGTTAATGACGAGTTTAAACCTTATTTTACGCCCTTAAGGGTGGAAATTTGAAAAATCCTTTCTTAGTGGGTACTTAACAAGGGTAGTTTACCGTAAAAAAATCAAGTTTCTAGGTGCAAGGATTTTGGCTGGGCGTTGATAGATGAGTGAGTCACATTTGCTTTTATTAATATGATAATATTATAATATGAATATTTTTACTTTACATTATTAGCTACTCGTTTAGTGATTGCCATTATCGATAAAGTGCTGTCGATAATTTTAAAATTTATTATAACTTTTATATTGTTAATATAGATTCGTTATATGTAATTTTATAAATTTTACAAATATAATATACGTCCTTTAGTAGTCAATAGTTTTTAGTCAAGACATGGGTGTGGTTATTTCAGATTTCCTCAATGTCCACATAGAAAACAAAAATGGATCGAGGCTACCGGAAGACAAAACTGGTTTCCTTCAAAATCCAGCGTTAATGACGAGTTTAAACCTTATTTTACGCCATTAAGGGTGGAAATTTGAAAAATCCTTTCCTAGTGGGTACTTAACAAGGGTAGTTTACCGTAAAAAAATCAAGTTTCTAGGTGCAAGGATTTTGGCTGGGCGTTGATAGATGAGTGAGTCACATTTGCTTTTATTAATATGATAATATTATAATATGAATATTTTTACTTATATAAAACAGTGTGACATTGTTGAAATCGTTTTATTTAATACTATCGCCAACTTCTTTGTGGCACCTGTTTATGTGATAGTAGTTTTATCATGACTCAGTTTCCTTTATACTCATTCGACCGTCGTCGTCAGGCTGTCAAAATTATAGACTTAAGATTAAAGAAGGAAGCAAGCAGTGTATTAATATCGGTCCATTCGCGGTCATAATGGCGTTTTCTCTATTGAAAAAATAAAATCTTCTAGATCAAATTAAGTAATCCTCAACAGCTAACTGGTGCAGATGCTAGCTGACCAGTTTAAATGCATATTTTGGGGTGAGATTGTAATTTTTCATAAATTTTTAATATAGTGAAATTTGCTATTATGCTGTCCCTAATAAATGAAGCGTATACCGAGTTCCAAAGGGATTTCGATGGGGATGCAGGTGCATCCGGGAATCGATGACAATATTAAAAAAGAAAGAAGGTTTGAATGTATTGTCTTTGAATACAACCAGTACTCGACGATAGATGAAGATTTAAAAAGGGTTAGCCTTTACGTATATTTAATAATGTTAATTAATTAGTAAAACTAAGGTTCTAGTATTTTAAAGAGATGATGTAAGAACTAAATGCAAGATTTGGGTAAACCAGGAACGTCTAGAATAAGTGAATGAAATTGTGTATTTAGGGGGTATGTTTAGTGCAGACGGAAGATTTGATTCAGATGTAAAACGACGAGTAGCTGCCGGAAACAAAGTTAACGGTGCTTTATCCCAATTGGTAAAGCGACAAAGCATCGTAAAAGAAGCACGCCTCGCGATTCATAACGCAGTGCTAGTGCCAACGTTGCTTTACGGCAGTGAAACCTGGGTATGTCAGCAGATGCATGAAAGTATATTAAATGCTGTGGAGATGCGATCACTTCGAAAATTGTGCGGCGTAACTTTGGCCGACCGAATACGTAACGACGTGATACGCAATATGGCAGGTTTGAATGAAAGGTCAGTGTTAAGCAGATCCGCACGCGTGTTGAAGATTTTCCGTTTCCCACAGGAACTTGTTACCGGGATAAAAAGTAGCATAGCTGTTATTCTGATGTGTAAGCTATATTATTGTAGTTACATCAAAATCTATTCAGTAGATTTTGTGTGAAAGAGTAACAAACATGAATCCATATTTACAATCTTTTACGCTTATAATATTAGTAGGATATAATATTAATACCTTTAGGTTAAAATACATATATAATATAACAGGTAAAAATAACTTTTAGCGAGGGGGTTTTTCGATCGGGGGGAAATGGAGGCAGGGAAGCGGAAATGGTTCCGTAGTGCTTGGCAAGAGCGCTTAGAATTAAACACTTAAACCAAAAAAAAATTAGTATTTTTCCTCAATTTACTCCAAAGTAGACTTCGGAGTAAATTGAGGAAAAGGGCTAATAATAGTAATAACCGTAGACGGTTCACAGAACCAATAGTGGTCAATATATTTAAGTACGTATCATATTACATTACGATCTTAAGTGTAGGTGCATTGCGAAATATTAACTAATGAAATCGATACTAAAATGATCATTAACATCCCTTCAGGTGAGTAGAATGTAACAGCACTTTGATGCAATTATAAACCTTAATGCAACGATTTAGGAGATAGAATTGAATACATTCGTTATAGTGACATCTAGTGTTTAGTGGCGGCTCTCGATCTTTTGTAAGTTTCTAATTTCATAATTGAACACTAGATGTCTAGATGTCTACGTTATACGTAATAATGAACTATAATGTGATAGATTTGTGGTATTTTTTCCAGATCTTTGGACATCATATTATTAAACCAATCACGACACAGATGTCTTTGTATTGGCATATACAAAATCTTGTCGATGTGTGCACTTGGGGTACGCTGGTTCTGATACTAATGAACGGATAAACTACTTCTACTGTTTTTTCTGTTCTGTGAGCGGCACGCTATGATGGCCGTTTGACATATTCCAATAATGCAAAAAAAAACAATTTTTATTAGATAAAAAACCTTACATAGTTACTTTTAAAAAAATAATATAAAAATTATATTTAATAATTATATAATCTGAAATATATTATTTTCCTTAGACGAAAATATGAAATGAACGGCCATCATAGCGTGCCGCCTAGTGTAAATATTATAAATGTGAAGGTTTGTTAAGATGTTTGTTACTCAATCACTCGTTAACCACTGAACGTATTTGACTGAAACTTGGTATACATATAGCTGAAACCCTGAATTCATACATAAACCTTTTGAGAACCCGCAAGGCGCATATGCATGGATCGCGATCCATGCATACTTCTTTGGCTTCTTGCAGATTCATCAATCGCTTTATACATGCACGTCTGTGTTAATCTGGGTCTGAGTCTGGTAATTGACATTTCAATCTGACTATGTATGTAGTATCTAGGTAATTATAGAATATTTAATATTATTATTAAATGGAATTCGATGTAACTACACATTTAATATTATAGGTACCTACTCAGGACTTCAAGCGAATGATGATGTAAGTAATTTTGATTAATTGGAAGTCAGTATTTGATTTATCCAATTAATATAATTTATAAATATTACATTGTATACATTAAAGCGCTCGTGGTCCCGCGGACTCTGTGTTCTGTAACCGATCACTACGTTAAGCAACTTTCGCTACGGCTGGTCACGGGTGGGCGACCCCTTTCCATTTGCGAGCGTTTCCGTGCTTCGAAAGGCACGTTAAGCCTTTGGTCCCGGTTGCCAGTAACATGGCAGTCGTTAAGTCAAGTAGAAGGAATTATGGGCAGCTTGAAAAAATTCAATAGCAGGTAGCCACAACCTGCGTCTGTCTATTTCAACACGGCAATGGGCTTCACCACCTATTACGTGAGACAGGAAAACACATAGTGAAAAGTAGACATATAATATGCCTATGACACCCCTTCGGGGATAAGTCGTGATAGATAAATAATTTAATTTATTTTATTTGACATTTTTACATTCTTTCATAATTTGTAATTTTAATTGTTATTTTAATCCGACTTTGTAATAATAGTATACAAGACTTTATATTTTTATTAAATTAAATCCGATGCAACCACGCATATAATATTATGGGTACTCAGTACTTGACGCGGATCATGATGTAATTTGATTAATTTAATGTTAGTAAGTACTTGATTTAACCATGGGGATGAAGAGTAGAAGCGTGCACGTCGCCATCCCTGCCAGCTACGAATTCTACTGTCTTCGCGATTGGCCTCCGGTATGTATGAGTACAAACTGGTAGGTCCTAGAATCCTCTGGATCCGTGTAAAACTTGGTTTGACGAAGATTTTCCTGGTAGCTGCTTACGCGCCAGTATCTTCGTCGGACGCGAGTGAGCTAGAGAAGAGAAGCTCTAAATGTGATAGAAGGAAATGAAAGACTTGTAGTATGTGGAGACTTGAATGGATGGGTGGGTACCGCTCGCGATGGTTTTGAGTCGGTACTCGGGAAGTATGGGGATAAAAGGGTGAACGACGCTGGCAAGCTAATACTGGCATTTTGTAAGGATAAGGATTTGTTTGTGGCGAACACAATGTTCAACCACAGACGAATTCATATGTATACGAGGTGATGTAAGTCAAAGAGAAGCTAGATAGATCTATTCTTAATGGATAGTCGGCTCCGTAAACAGGTGATGGACACAAGGGTTTATCGAGGCACTGAGCTGGGATCAGACCACTACCTAGTCATAACTAGGATTAGGGGTCTGTTCGCGGGTTGGCGTCATCGTACCGAGTGTCCTGAACCTGAGCCGACTTATAGCATCAAAAGCTAGAAGCTGCAGGATGCATCCATTAGGGATAAATATAAAGAAAGGGTAGCCGAAAAGCTTGGCGACGTCAATGTAAGTAGTGAAAATGTGGAAAGTGTATGGCAGAAAATTAGGGATAGTATGGTAAATGCCGCTGTGGAAGTGTGGGAGAAACGAAAAGAGGCAGTAGTAATAAGCGTTATGCATGGTGTAATGAGGAAGTGAAAGAAGCAGTTCGAATGAAGAAGAAAGCATGGCTAGACTACTTAGCCTCGCGGAATGATGTTAATATGAAAGAGAGATACAAGCTGCAGAAAGTTAACACGAAGGCACTGATAGAAGAAGCTCGTGAAAGGTGCAGAATGAAAGCGGATGAAAAGTTGTTTTGTGTGTTGTTGCAATTTCCGGGATAATTCCAAGCTCTTCTGGAAAGAGGATGGCAAGACCCGGTTGTTCGGCAATCTGCAGTTTGAATGAAGTGCTTAGTGTTAACAATGACGTCCTAACAGACCAAACTGACGTCCTGCAGAGATGGAGTGAATATATGGAAAGATGTATGCAAGAAAAGACAGAGATGCCACATCGGGAAGTGGAGCTCACTTCGATGCTCCGGATCCCGATGTCATTGAAGTCATTAGTATGAAAGAAATAGAACAAGCGATAAGAAGTATGAAATGTGGTAAGGCTGCGGGAAAAGACAGAGTTACTGCTGAGATGATCAAGTACGGTGGGTCGCGCGTCTGGGACACACTATGTCTGTTATGCAACTTGTGCTGGCGGACGGGTGAGGTCCCAGATGACTGGCGAGTAGCAGTTGTAGTACCTATTTACAAAGGGAAAGGTTCGCGCCTAAACTGCTCCAGCTACAGGGCGATCAGCTTGGTCAGCTTAGCTAGTAAGGTTATAACGGCACGAATGCAAGAAAAGTCTGAAAGGTATTTATGGGAGGCTCAATGCGGATTTCGATGTGGAAGAGGTTGCATGGATCAAGTATTTTCTCTTCGCATGATGGCGGAAATGTTTCTGGCTATTAGTCAGAAGGTTTTCTGCGCTTTTGTGGATCTAGAGAAAGCATTTGATAACGTTGTGAGAGAAACGCTGTGGGACTTGCTGCCCGGATATGGTGTGGACGGCGCGCTACTGCGGGCAATACAGTCGCTTTATAGGGTCTGTAAGGCTTGTGTGCGAGTAGGGGACGTGTCACCTCTTTTTGATGTCTATACAGGCGTCAAACACGGATGTGTCATGTCCGCCTGGCTGTTTATGGTGTATCTGGACAGTTGCCTGCAGAAGTTGAAAGATTTTAATATGGGTGTGAATTTGGGTGACTTTACAGTAAACTGTCTGCTGTACGCAGCTTATGCGGTGCTCATGGTCTCATCAGAAGCCGACCTTCAGGCATTAGTCACTAATATGAAAGAGGAGTGTGAAAGTAAGGGTCTTCGCTTGAATGCAAGTAAAACTAAGGTTCTAGTATTTGAAAGAGGTGACGTAAGAACTAAATGCGAGATTAGGGTAAACCAGGAACGTCTAGAGCAAGTGAATGAAATTGTGTATTTAGGAAGTATGTTTAGCGCGGATGGAAGATGTGATTCGGATGTAGAACGGCGTGTAGCTGCCGGAAACAAAGTTAACGGTGCTTTGTCCCAGTTAGTAAAGCGACAAAGCATCGTAAAAGAAGCACGAATGGCGATTCATAACCCAGTGCTAGTGCCAACTTTGCTTTACGGTAGTGAAACCTGGGTATGTCAGCAGATGCATGAAAGTAAATTGAATGCTGTGGAGATGCGATCACTTCGAAAATTGTGCGGCGTAACTTTGGCCGACCGAATACGTAACAAAGTGTGACGTAACGAAGCTGGAAAAAGGCGTGCTCCGCTGGTTTGGACACGTCCAACGAATGAGTGAGGAACGATTGACGAAGAATATATATTGTTCAAAAGTAGAGGGTAGAAGGAGTCAGGGTAGGCCGAGACTTACATATGAAGACCACGTGAGCAGATTGCTCAAAAACTGAAAAGTCAAAAGTACTCGGATACCCAGACGTGCGTGTATGAAGCGATTGATGAATCTCGAAGAAGCGAAAGAAGTATGCATGGATCGCGAAGCCTGGCGATCTGTCCTCTCTGACTACCCCGTCAGGAATACAGCGTGAAAATAGTTAGTTTGTTGATTTATCCAATTAATAACTTCACTATTGTATCGGGACTTCCTGTAAAGATAGTGAAAAGCATGTACTTGAATAAATAAATAAATTAATTATACTCTAACACTTCTATCTACACTTTACCTCCGTGTTATTACAGGAACGAGCACTACGCGACTGCAACCGTGAGCGATCGCTATATATTTATAAAAAAAATATGTAAAATCAACTAGTGCAACACTGATTTTGTTAAGATAAAATACGAGACAAGGACCCTATACCATCGTATCGAAGGAATCAGACAAACTTAAAACCGAAACCAGTCTCAAAACGGGAAGTTGTATAAACTTCAAAATCGCCTATGCACGTATTCGTGATGTCCTGAATCGAATGCCGCAAACCGTTTGTCTCTATCTTTTATGCTTCCTGAGAAATTCCATACTGACAGACGGACGGACTAATACACTGAGGATTTTTTTAATACTTTTCTGGACTTTAGGGTTTAGAAGTCTAAAAGTCCTCTTTACCGTGATGTTACGTCATTAAGAGTATTAATTTGACATATAGGTACCTATATAAATCTACAATAATTATTGTGGACTAAAACGATATTAAATCATACCGACATACGTCGTCCAGCGACGTTATCAATCAAATTCATACGGAATTGAGGGTAAATTAAATTTAAAAAGCGATAAATTTGGATTTGATTTTAATTTGCTACACACACCACGGTCATATTGGATGTATTATAATCAAATTGAACTTGAAATTGACATATTGTACACTTAAGTATTAAAGCTGAGTATTAAATTACATAAGTTATACAAAAAAAATAAGCATAATAATTTGAATGAAGTATGAGATCACGAGATGAAAAGCGTATATAATAACAGAATTCAGTCTATTGGTGGTCCATTATAAAATAATTATTACATTAAAATATTGCGTTATTCGTTTTCCTCTCAGAGACAAAACGTCAGCAATCTGGTGGTTGTCATTTGACGATATTGCATTGAGTTAGTCGCTTGTCCGCATCCAGTAGGGACGGCTTACGACGTAAGTCTTAGTGTTCACTTCAAATTGTGAATTACAAAAATCACAGCACATAAATAAATATCACTATTATTAGAGTAAATACCCTGTCTCACTTGTTTTATCATCTTAATATATGTCAGGATAGAAAGCAAAACAATTGCAGAAACTGACATAAATGTGATCACTATTGTGCGATAGGATATTTTACTGTTCTTGCACGATAGTAAATAAACACCATACGAGACCGCACTTCCAAAGTCATCTCCAATCCTTCTCGACAAAATGGATGCATAAGCTTGAGCACATTCGGATGTCTCGGGTATATTTCAATATCATATTTTGTACGATTAACAAGACTCCACACGAAAATAACTCAAAAACTTTTCTTAAACATTGAATAACATTCAAATAGAAGAGAAAATAAATTAATGTAACTAGTAAAATTAATGAAAGTTTAAGTTACTCATATATAAATTCATTATATTTATCTACATTAATTATTATATACACGACACATAAGCTTGCCCCCCAAAGATATACATCTAGCACATCGAATAGTAAAGGCGATTACTAAGAATCGACGACTCGAATCAAGTGTAAAGTAGCAATATGGAGAGGTACAAAAACTTGTGAAGAAGTCTTCGCTACCAGTTGACAGGTGAACGAAGAACGTCAACCGATATCTGACAAAATGACAATACTAATTCCCTTTTCTCAACATAATGTTGATATGACGTCTGATGGAGTTAAAATGTGACAAATTCTCACAGATTCAGCTGAACCACTTTAAGCAGCATAAATATTTTGATATATAACTAAGCTATGCTTTGGCAGAATTTTAAGAATGATTGATGATATTTATTAGTTGAATAATAAGAATACTCAACAGGTTCATATTATTAGAAATTTCATCCTGCAAGGCTTAGGAAGCTTAAAATACCAAATATTAATGAAGCTATATGGCAACCATGTTGACAGAGTCATAAATTCAGGAATTAGTATTGTAATATTTGTCTTTGTCTACTTATTTGCTAACATTAAATATCGTGCAAGAAATATTAATACAAAAGTATTAAAAAATATATAATAAATAATTATTTGGCTAACTACTGGAATTTAAAAATATATAGAATTATTACAATGCGTATTTTATGTACGTACCAAAACTAATATGTCATGAGTGAAGAACTTTTGAATATTAAAAATAATTATCTAATAACCTAAGTCTAAATCAATTTAGTTTGACGATCCATCAAATTTTCCAGCGTGGAATTGATTTTGATTGTTTTTATGACAGTGCTTCGTTAAAATTTCTTCAATTATAGCCTTTATAACAAATCAGTGATGAAAAGGCCTGAAAAATTATGTTGTGATTAAATGACTTAATTTTGAAAAGCAGATGATTCAACTACTAAAACAATATGTCAAAGTGTAACGAGCTATAAATGGAGGAAACACTTACTCTAATTCCAAAGATCTAGAAAAACATTGACAACTCGGTTGAAAGGATTGTCGAAAATTGATTCTGAATGTTCTTGACTTCGATTTCAACTTGTGATTTGTGACTTTGCGTAAAAGTTTTCTCAGTTTTTACTACTTTATTATCTTATTATATGTGTTATTGATTTTCTAGAAGTTTTCGTTTAACAAAAGAAGTTATTCTCTCCGTTGCTTTCAGTAGACTGTATACAAGACTTTCGGTGTGTTCTAATTTATTTAAAATGTTGCGTAATTTTGTTGCACAATTTACTATTGCTTCGTGGTATACAAAATGTGATTTTCCAACTATGATGTCATGGTTGTGATGTTGCTTTTCATGTCACTCAAACACAAAAGTTGATAACTTACAGGTTTCATATGAGACGTTTTGACGTAAATTTGGCACGCGGTATTATAATTATTTCGTCGCTATAAGGCCCGAGCGAGAGGGAACGAGCAACATTCAATCATATGACGCACTTACATTGGTTATACACACAGAAGATTTCTCTTCTGTGTGTAAAATTGAAAATGAAATTGAATGAAAATTTTTGTTGCTATATGTATTTTTGAGAACATAATAATAAAATATTTTCATACGATTTCAAAAATAAACAGGCAACTGTTAAAGTTAATGGTAAACTAGGAGTGCCACTGGTTGTTTTTTATATCAGGTACCTCAAAATAGTGTCACCCGCCTGATGAAAAGCGAAGACGACGACCCGTAATTGAGACCTGATATCATATCTCCAATAGCGGACGTCATGTTGATGGCTATCAAATGTGCTTCTTCGCAAAAGCCTGACGTGCAGCCGGTGAACCCCGAACATAACCCCTTAGACTTAGACCTAATATCCTATGTCCCCTGAACAGGGCAGAGGGCATCCGAAGTGCATCGCCATCCCGAACGGTCTTGAGCGTCGCCTTTTATATTGCTCCAGGTCATTTCTATTGCCCTAGCTTCTGCAGTGATCATCAGCCGCTAGGATGGCTTAGGGCAGCCACATTTCCGCTTTCCTTGGAGATTCTAATCCAGGACTTGCCTTAGTATGTGATCGAGGTCCTTTGGAGGGTGTGGCCGATCCATTTCCCAAATGGCCTCTTGCGTTCTTATATTTCAGTCTTTCTACTATTAGTTTTCTCTTTGCCATATTCTAGAAGTTTGCCTTTAACAGTAGATGTTGCTCTCTTCGTTGCTTTCACTAGACTAAAGGTACACAAAAATTTCACTGTGATGTATATTATTTGAAATGTTGTGTAATTGCGTTGCACAACTTACTATTGCTTGTTGGAATATATATAATTTGATTTTTTCTATGTATGATGTCATTGTTCTATTGTTGCTATTCATTTCACTTCTATCAGTTCATAGACTCATTGATGTCATATTCTGTTTACTGAGAGATAACATTTTATATAAACAATTTGACGAAAAATAATTAAGTCCCGGGGTTAAATTACTCTTCTTCTGATCTACGACTCCGTCGCTGGTGCCCAAGGGATTTTGCACTACCTTAAACTGGATAGGAGCCAGACTATCTACTAAAACCACTACAGTATTTAGCAGAACGCCTACCGAGCTTCAGACTGCAAAACACTCACCATTGCTTATTCTGAGTCAACTTTCCCTAGGTCCAGGATTTGACCGGTCCTTTGGGGTCTAAGTACTGTGATATGCTTTTTGAATTGTCGGACATGTTTCATTTTACGAAGCGTTTGCTTTTGAAACGACACGATTCAAAATTCCATCGTCATTCAGTAATGTAATGCAGTACTCAAGGCGTTTTTAGACTCATTAACCCTAAAGTTTAAAAAGGTCTTATAAAACGTCTCAATCTGTCCGTCCGTCTGTACGCTTCTAGTTCTCCGGAACCATAAGAGATAGAGACAAACGGTTTTTGGAATTCAAGACACCATGAATATGTATATGCATACACGATTTCGAAGTTTCTACCGCTTCCCGTTTTCAAACGAATTTCGTATTTTTTGTAGTCTTCGCCCATATTGGGCAGGCAAAGGAAACTTTGTCCATACAGCCTAGTCTTCGGTATTTATATTTTCTTAGTATATAGTCCTGTCCAGTCTTTGTCGATGTAGAGTACCTAGGTCCTTGTCCTTGCCCTCAGTATAATGGTGATTTTTATACTGAGGTTTTCAGTGGACTTTTCGCGTCAAGAGAGATAATAGCATTTCACTGCATATATATCATTGTCTATCACTATAGCACGTTAACACAACTTTAATGTCCAAGAAACCACCACTCCCACACATAAAACAAGATAAATGCACAAGTTTTAGAAAATAATATACAGCAAGCATCCGCACTTGTCACTCTCCCGCCAAAACTCACGAATTTCGGTAATTTAAGAGTATGACCAGAGCTAAAAAAAAAATGAAAATTTACCTGTTTAACAAAATACCAATTACATTGCAAGAATTTATTCATTCATTTACGAGATACACTTCTAATATTGCATCATCATTATCTCGGCTGTTGATATAAGAATATCATAAACTAGTGCTACGATTACATACTATTACATGAAAAGAAACGACTGCAATTGGTATATGTTAGGTATAATATTAATGGTATAGATGTGATCTATATATAGCGTACACATCTTGAGAAGTTAAATTTCCTCGCGTAAGTGTTGACCAACAAAGAATGGTTTTACCAGAGGTCGTTATGTTATAGCGATCTATGTGTTAAAAAACTTGATTTATACATACCATACATATATACATTTACATATTAACATCGATAAACAAAATTAAAGAGTTCTAAAAACAAAACAAAATTATTATTATACATAAAATATTTTTATTAAAATTACTGTAAATAAAATTACAATAATAATTATTAATTGTTTTTTATTTACAGTAAAGCCCCTGACCGCTCCCGGTCCAAAGGTGCCCATAATACTAGCCGCGTTTCCACGTTGATTAGCTATAGCCAACCTTTGCACTAGGAACGATCTTGAGCGGGAGTCACCTGCTTTCTCCCTTTTTTCTGCGTCCTAATTCCCCAATTAAAATTTTTGCCTACATTACATAAAAATTGTTTCAATATAAAAAGACACGCAAATTATAACATTTTTAACCCGTGGTTCTTAACCTTTTTATCATGAGAGACAATTATTCAAATTTCTGCATTGGCACGGGCCCCTAATGATTTGGTAATGTAAGGTAATAAATAAAGAGATATTTGATCAATGTGAAAATAATGTGTAAAAAATACGAATAATAATAGTCTAATAGTAAATTTTTTTTTTTATGTTATTATTATATGCCTTAATTATCAACAACCAAAAACATGGATCAACAATTTATGTAATAAAAGACAAAAATAATTTGGTTGCGGATCTCTATATATAGATTCTGTCTCTATATAGATTAGATTATTAAATGAATAAGTAACTTATTATTTTTAAATTATTTTTAATGAGACTTTATTAAACTAACTTTTAAACTATTGCGTTGCATTCTATAAATGTATTGGTTATTACCGGGACTAAACGCGGTTAATTTTCATACCTTTTGTTGCCTGACGGTTCGACCAGGTTGCACCGGCCGTGGTCACAGGCTGACTGGCTCAGCGATGCACGCCCTCCGCCGTCGAGAGTACGTGTGGTAGAAGGTTTTTCATCTACCCACACATTCTCGGTGTTTATGATGTAAGTACCATCACACACTACACGTACCGTCACACACTACACACACGGTGTCCCTATTCTGTAAGCTAACTAATACATCCCTATTCTGGTGTTTTTCCACCTGTGCACAAAAGCGAGGTTTAATGTTGCTAATCACTGGATTCCACGCTCCTGATAATTTAAACCCATCTTCCCGATTGAAATTTTTATGTTTTTTGATCTCAATCGCTTCACGTACAACTCTTGAGTGGTAGTGCCGTTCAGTGGAGAGGACTTGCGTATGATGAAATTCAATCCAGTGATTAGTGCCCGTATCAAGTATGTGCTCTGCGATCGCCGATTTACTGGTCTAGCATTTCTTGACCTTGACCCTTTCAGCTATCGTACGCTTTGTCTGGCCTATATAGGAACTACCGCAGCTGCAATCTATTTTGTAAACACCTGGGGTTTGTAACGGCACCACATCCTTTGGCGAACCCACGATGTTATGAACCTTTATGCCTGGTGTGTATATTGTCTTAATGGAGTATTTCCTTAAGATGGAGCCGATCTTATCCGTTACCCCTTTGACATAAGGCATGTAGGCTGGCTGTCGGTTCACACCTACACCTACTCATAAGGATAGGTACTTACACGGTACCTCTCATTATAATCCCCGACACCTGCAATTCGTTATGACATCTCTTAAGAACAGAGCGTACGATCTGTGCGACCCTGAACATTTAGAGCGAGAACTGGACCATGTTCAGGAGGTACTGAACAGTAACGGATATCAGGTAAAAGATCGACTGAAGCAGCTGACGAAGAGACACAAGCATCCAGAGGTGAATGCTAAATTGCTAAATTGCGAAATGCTACTTTATAAGTCATTGGAATTGTTGAGCTTGATGTATTTACTTATAAACAACATGGATATAATTTATTTATTTATCTATCACGCCTTATCCCCGAAGGGGTGCCAGAAGCATATTATATGCCCACTTTTCCCCATGTTTATTTCTTTTTCACGTAATAAGTGGTGACCCATAGCCGTGTTGAAATAGGCAGACGCAGGTTGTGGCTACCTGCTGTTGAAATATTTCAACATAAGGCCATCAACTTGACTTAACGACCGCCATGTTACTGGCATCCGGGACCATCGGCTTAACGTGCCTTCCGAAGCAAATTTAAATGCTACGCAGTGGTGGCCCATTAGTGACCAGCCATAGCGAAAGTTGCTTAACGCAGTGATCGTTTACAAAACACTGAGTCCGCGGCACCACGAGCGCTTCAAATGGATATAAAATGTGACGGTGCAGACAGTGGAACGGTTGGTGGCTATACTTGCTATCTGCGGCCGGTGCGTCACCTCGTTTGCTTGATGCGCTTGATCACGGGAGCGCTGGCGCTGGACAGATGCAAAGTACATTTAAATATGTACTGTGACAGATGCGCCCGCGCCCGCCGCGTTGTCTTCAAAGACTAAAATAGTACTAGATGACCCCCCGGCTTCGCCCGTGATATATATCACGGGCCAGAATATACTACGAACTCCGGTCGCACCTATTTAATCCCGTCGCTTATAAATTCTACAATAATGCATTAAAATTTGCCCAATATGTCGACATTTATGACTACTATAATATCTAGCCTCAGTCTTCCTCAATAAATGGGCTATCTAACACAAAACCAATTTTTCAAATCCTACTGGTCGGATTCCTGAGATTAGCGTGTTCAACCAAACAAACAAACTCTTCAGCTTTTTAAAATTAGTATTGATAACTGCTAGTCGTTAGTGTTCGGGGGCGTTAGCCAATAAGATTCGTAGGGCGAGCTTTATATATATAGACAATCATTAGTAATTTTGAAAAGCAATATATATTAATGAACAACTCGATACCAATGAACAGTGTTACAACCATTTTAAAATGCATGATGCAATGGACTCCACTCAGTATATTGATAAATTTGTAAAGCAATTATTTTGCTAAATTTCTCATGTTCACGATTCGATATGGTTCGGGTAGTTCAGGTGGCTAGAACATTGCCCTGGTTAGGTAAAGGTCACAGGTTCAATCCCTGTCTCGAATCGAATTGTCTTTTTCCACTTTAATAAAAAAATATGAGAAATTTAGCAAAATAATTGCTTTAAAAATGTATTAATGTGGTTTTTCACTTTATTAAAAATCATTAGTAAGATAAACATATCTGCGGTAAAGATATCTGCTGTCGGACAAAGAAATAAACTGCTTCAGTTTTAAATAATACGCAGTTCCGTTTTCATTTGTTATTTACAGCCATAAAAATCTGGCGACGTTTCAAACGCATCCAGTACCTAAATGTATGTAAACAAGTTCACAAATACGCCCACGATTTGATCATGCGATTCTGGACAACCAATGGAGAATATCCATTGCCACGCGCTATGACCTCGAGAGTTCGTGTCCGCTTAGTCAGATCTTGCAATATTATGGGAGTTTTACCTTCTATTTACAGTTTTAAATATTTATGTTGTTTAAATTTTTTTTTATATGATTCACCAACATTTGTTACCACGTATACAGCAGCAGTAACTACATTGAAACATTTTAATCTAAATGCAACAATTAATTATAAGTAAATACAACATGCTTTATTAATGTACTCACTTAGGCCTATTTTAGACATATTTGTAAAAATAATACTTAAACTTAAACATTTAATGGGTTAAAAATAAAAATAATTTAGGTTTATGTAATGTAATTGAGATCTAAGAAGTATTATCTGAATGCAAAAACGACGACCAATGCGACTTTCAACTCTTTTATCTTGTTCAGGTGCTACTTATTATGACGTGTTGTCAATTTCAATAGGTAATCAAACCACTATTATCGCTATGGACCTTAATTTCAGGATTTCAAGCACTATTATTGAGATATTTGATCCTGAGGAGTTTGATCAATTAATCTTATAGGTTCAGTCAAATAAACTCGTTTCCACAACAAAATGTTATCGAAAGGTGGTTTAGCCATATCAAATTTATTGAATTTTTCATAAGTACCCATGCATAAATAAGAACTGTATCAATACAACGATAAATTCCAATTGGAATAAAATACAAAATAATTACCTAACACGATTTAATGATCACAAAACCAAAGTTTAAAAATTAATATCAGTAATTGTACACATAAATGTAACACTAACGCACGCAAATGCTATAATTAAATTAATTATGGACATATTCAATATTAAGGAATGCCACGAATGACGTCAAGAGCGGGCCCACGCCATTAGCCAATCAGATTCCTACACTAGGGGGCATGCCTCAGATTGTCGATTTAAGTTCGTTAAAATACGTAGGAGCAACTGATTTACTTTGTTATTATGTTAATTTCCATAACATTTAAATTCTACTAGTTAACGCCCACGATTTCGCCCGCGTAGAGAAGTTTTCCCGTTACCGTTTCCCACAGGAATTTGTTCGCGGGATAAAAAGTAGGCTATGTGTTATTCTGATGTATATAAAGCTATATTATGGTAAAGTTTCATTAAAATCCATTCAGTAGATTTTACGTGAAAGAGTAACAAACATCCATTACTTAGTACTTACTATACTTTCGCATTTATAATATTATTAAGATTAAGACTATATTCATTGATACAAGATATTTTTTTGTTTTTTTTTATCTTTTTAGTTACAATAAAATCCCTTAAAATATCAAACTACAGCTACTTTGGCGTACCTACTAGTAAAAATAGCATTTCATTATTAATAATAGGTAAGACCTAATATATATTTCTTTTTTCTCTCACCAGAATATACATAATATATCACAAATAATATCATTGTTCCTGATTTTTAATTCTATTTTTTTTTCTTGAATTAATTTTGAAACCTAACTTAAGATACGATTTTATTTTAGAAAACAAAGTAGCCATCTCTACAGCTTTATTGATCCAAGACTCTAATTGTACGTAGAATTTTGTGAAACAAGCAATGAATCATAATAGATTTTAAATTTTACTTCTAGGAAGTAAAATTTAAAATCTATTATGATTAGAAGTAAAATTTAAAATCTATTATGATTCATTGCTTGTTTCACAAAATTCTTACATAATAGGGTCGGCGGCGCGAGTGTCGCACTGATGTGCCCAGATATATTCTGAAGTCTGCTATTTCAATAGTGTATCAATAGAGTGTCGATGGCCTGATAATGGCACAGTTTTGCACTTACAAATTACAAATTACAACAACTCAAGCGTCGTAACATTAGGGATAAAGGGATACCCTCAAAGCAGCATACGCCAAAGCAATTAAAACCGCATCAATTAAACACTTTCGGGATTTCTGTAATAGGTAGGGTAAAGAAAATGTGTGGTCAATCACCAACCGAATTATGAGGAAAGCGCCTCCCAGGAGGCCTCCGTCAACCATTGAACTGTTACCTGGCACGCATACCACATCTAGTCAAGAAACTTCAACAACTTTCCTCAGTACATTTTACCCTGATGACACAACTGACACACCCACACAGAAATCTACACGTATTAAAACACACAACCCACCCGACACCGAAGATGATTGTTCATTCACACAGCATGAAATAATTACTCTCTTGAAAAACATGAACCCCTCCAAATCCCCCGGCGCAGACCACCTCACCTTCGATATCTGTTATCAGTTCGCTCTATATTTTCCTGAAATCATCACTGGGCTTATGAACGGCTGCCTGAAACTTTCTGTTTTTCCTAAAACCTGGAAGCATGCCATAGTCAAAATCATTCCGAAACCTAATAAATCTGATCTGATACTCTACTCTATCCTCATACCGTCCTATAGGACTTTTACCTATGCTAGGTAAAACCCTTGAAAAATTAATCATTCAACGCCTCACATACAAACATATTGTCACGCCTATATCCCCGAAGGGGTAGGCAGAGGCATATTTAACGCCCACGTTTCACCGTATGCATTTCCGTCCCACGTAACAGGTGGTGAGCTCATTGCCGTGTTGAAATGGACAGGCGCAGGCTGCATCGACCTGCTGTTGAAATTTTTTAAGCCGCCCATAGGGCCTCCAACTTGGCTTAACGACTGCCATTTTATTGGCAACCGGGACCAACGGCTTAACGTGCCTTCCGAAGCACGGAACTGGGGTGGGTCTAAAGGGACGAAAAAATTTAATAAACTGTGTCGTCTATTTTAGATAGATTATTATTATTTTTTACAACGCCTCACACATCACCTAAACACTACAATTACATATAACACAAAACAATATGGATTCAAGCAACAAATCTCTACGGTACACGCTCTCACCAACATAGTGAACACCATCAAAACTCACAAAAAGAACGGATTACATGTCGCGATACTATACTATACTATACTATACTATACTATACTATACTATACTATACTATACTATACTATACTATACTATACTATACTATACTATACTATACTATACTATACTATACTATACTATACTATACTATACTATACTATACTATACTATACTATACTATACTATACTATACTATACTATACTATACTATACTATACTATACTATACTATACTATACTATACTATACTATACTATACTATACTATACTATACTATACTATACTATACTATACTATACTATACTATACTATACTATACTATACTATACTATACTATACTATACTATACTATACTATACTATACTATACTATACTATCTTCACGCTGTATCCCTGACGGGGTAGTCAGAGAGAACAGATCGCCAGGCTACGCGATCCATACATACTTCTTTCGCTTCTTCGAGATTCATCAATCGCTTCATACACGCACGTCTGGGTATCCGAGTACTTTAAAAAAAACTTTGTTTTCTTTCTTTACTTTTTATTAAGTGTCAGCGTAAGCTGGAAAAGGGCGTGCTCCGTTGGTTTGGACACGTCCAACGAATGAGTGAGGAACGATTGAAGAAGAATATATATTGTTCAAAAGTAGAGGGTAGAAGGAGTCAGGGTAGGCCGATACTTACAAATGAAGACCACGTGAGCAGATTGCTCAAAAACGGAAAGGTCAAAAGTACTCGGATACACCACACTAAATGCCCAAAAAATATATACACCTTCATTAAAAACTACCTATCTCTATACTCGGACGCTACAGTAACTAAAGAACTAACTAGGGGATGCATCCAGGGATCTGTATGTGGGCCGACCTTTTGGAATCTGATTTTGGATGAACTACTGGACACGACTGATGTTGACTTACCCGGACGCAGACTTCTCGAAGGATGTCAGCTGTAGCTCTGTGCAGATAACATCACCCTAATAGCCGCACACAAAAAACTCATCAGTCTCCAAAACAATATCAACCAAAGTTTACACACGATTCTAGAATGGGGCAACAATAATAAACTTACCTTTGGACCTGAAAAAACCATTGCTTTAGCTTTCACCAATAAAACTAAACTCCTGCACTTAACCATGAACAATACACACATCCCATTCAGTCGGACTGCCAGAGTATTGGGGGTGATCATCGATGACAACTTACACTTCACTCAACATGTCAATTATATCACTAACAAAGCACGTATACTACATAACACACTTACCAGATTCATCAGACCCACCTGGGAAATACACTCTCAAAATATACTCACTCTCTACAGAGGAGTAATCGAACCAATAATAAGCTACGCTTCTAGCGTATGGCACACTGCTCTCAATTTCAAAACCAACTGCAATAAACTATTATCGCTACAAAGAGGGTTTGCACTCAAAAATTAGAGGCTTCCGCACTATTAACACCACTAACGCCATAGCACCACACTTACACCTCTTGACCTCAAAGTCAAAGAAAGAGCACAAATCGAATCAACCAGAATTTCAGGGGTCACCGATTACCTCCCACTCGATCTTACATTTGATACCCCTACACAACTATCCCATTTGCTTCACCCGGCAGACAGAAAATCACATTCCTTTGACATTATCGGTACACAGACTGAATTAGACGACACTTTAATCAATCAAGAACATGCACACCACATATACACTGACGGTAGCAAACACGACGACTTAGTGGGTGCTGGCTTCGTGGCTTATACTCCACAAAACACCACAATCACTAAAACATACAAATTACATTCCTCGTGCACCGTCTTTCAAGCTGAACTGGTGGCCATCGACCAAGCTTGTAAGTGGTTAAACATTTAACAGGTAGCTACAGCTTTCATCATGTCGGACTCTAGGTCAGCCTTGGAAGACATTAGCAACACTAACAGCACACATCAAATCACTACTAACATACAAAATTTCTTACACACCACACAAACACAAATTAACTTTGTATGGGTTTAAGCCCATACGGGTATACATGATAATGAGGTTGCAGACATAGCCGCTAAGTCTGCGGCCTCTAAATCCTGCTTACGAATTTTTATGCAGTTTCCGTTAAGTTACGTCACCAGAAAGGCCAAAACTCATAGCTCAAACTTAGCTTCAGACAGATACAGTAATAATGTTAAAGGAACAGCAATTAAAACCTGGTGCCCATCACTCACACATCTACACAAACTCATCGACATAACAGGACACACATTTGCACTCACACAGTTACTCACCAACCACGGTTATAACAAACAATACTTACATAGATTCCATATTACCGATGACGACACCTGCCCCTGCGACAACACCACCACTCAAACATTTACTCACCTCATTACACAATGGCCACGATTTACTTGCACAAGACTTAACCACGAACAGCACTGTCACCATGATAATATAGACCCATACAATTTAACACTACTCGTCTCAAACACCACCGCCATCAATACCTTCATGACCCACATCACCTACATAGTTAACACACTCAAAGAATTCAACAACACATAATTCACACTTTCTACAATAAACTAAATCCGACTTATTTACGCTTACCACCGCTTCTCTCGCATCATCCACTATTGAGTATATCTATAAGAATCTTATTAACCAAATATATTATTAACTTACAATGTAAATGCAGACAATAACATATAACTACCATACTATATTTCTGTATCAAATTGTAGAATGAGCTATACTAGAATAAACTCCCCCTCAAGGTGGTTTAACTATGAGGGGAAACAAAATAAAAACTATTTAAGACCAATGGCTTCTCGCTGACCTGTCATTGACCTGCCACTCATACAAATCTGTACCTATTCTACTAATCAATGACGTCTCGGTGTCTTTCCAATAGTTTGACAAACGGTAGTCAACCTACTAATTATTTGACATTAGTTTCAATGACCTCACGATGGCTTCAGTATGATTATTTGTCATTATGCCGTCATTGAACCACCATCAAGCAGACACTGCTATTTTACGAGTTGTTGATAGTATATTTATCTCATATTTAGTTAATAATTAGTTAAAAAATACTTATTACACTTGTTAATATTAGGCGTAGATAGTCGACGACAATGCGAGAAAATAATGTTTCAGTACCTAATTCCCGAAGAGAGATAGTTGTAAATAGTCAGACGTTCGTCACAATAGGGAGACTAAGTAAAAAAATTCGCAGATTAAATATTCCATGATTATAATTTAAGTTATGGAATTTCATTTTTGTTTTAGGTACAAGTTACAACTTCACTTTACACTTTTTACATTTTGTATTTCAGCTTATGTCTGATATATTCCTGTTATTTTATGCAGCAAGGTCTCCAAACTCTAATGGGTAAAAACAAGTGCAAGGGCTATGTTGTGAGACATGTGAACAAAGCATTTTTTTAACTTGTGAAACCATTCATGAGTTATATGAATGCTATGCCCAACTCCTATTGACTAAAACCAGACAATACCATTCCCTCTACGTATGGCCAAAGGCTAGGTTGGGGTGCCTTATACAAATATTTAGGTACCTCATGCATCAGAATCGGCTCATAGTCCACTTCAGCACAGTTATATTTGTGACATATCTTCATCTTACCATATTTTCGGTGACTTGAATTCTAAGTGGATTCCTAAAACTGGTGTTTACTTATTGTGAGTACAGGAGCAGCTTTAGTTTAGCTAGTTAGTCATCATTGGAAGTGACCACTGTCTTACCCTCTAACCTTATAGCGGCACTTGCATCATCTAATGCGTTGGTCTGGTGCACCGCTAGCACATATACACGTTTCATATGTGATCTAAGTTGGAAAGGTAACAAAAAAAATAGTCTATTAGAAATAAATATTTATTAATATATAATTGAATAGAATTTATAACAAATATGTTTTAATAATTTTCTTAAAACTTAAAATCAGCTGAGCAATGTTGAATATTTATGTGAAAAAAGTTGTTTTGGTTTCCTCATGGAAGGTCGTGCCATGCAGCATGCGCTGATAAACAAATTCTGGGCAGAGAAAACTAACTAACTCTCTTCACGCTGTATCCCTGACGGAGTAGTCAGAGAGGACAGATTGCCAGGCTTCACAATCCATGCATAATTCTTTCACTTACTGCAGATTTATTAATCGCTTCATGCATGCCCATCTGGGTATCCGAGTACTTTTGACTATTCCGTTTTCGAGCAATCTGCTCACATCGTCTTCATATGTACCTAAGTCTCAGCCTACCCTGACTCTTTCTCTTCGTCAATCATTCCCTTGTAAAGTTGAAACTTTATTATGAACTATTAATATTTTAAAATATTTTTACGCCGGCGGACTAGTGAACAACTTTAAACGTAATTTTCTGGATCTTGGGAACGTTTTCAGCAGGCTGAAAAGCGGTTTCAGGCCGTTTCCGATGAGGCTCTATCACGTATCAAATTATTCAAATTTCACCCCAGTTGCCGTTGTCTTCAGGCGCCTGAAACATGTGTTCAGTTCGTTTCAGGTCACCCCCTATCACATGCCATCATAACCTGAAAAGCCTTTTTCATGCGTTTTCAGGACCCCTAATGGGCCTTTGAAGCCCACTTCAGTATAAAGCGTAATTTCATGGAAGAGTGACAAGGATAGCAGTATTAGAAAGAGAGAGCTACATTCAGAATATTCCAGAGCTATTAGACAGGGATAGCACTATTAAAAAGAGATAGCTACACTAAGAACATTCTAGAACTATGTGATAGAGATAGCACCGGAAGGGATAGCAATAGGTCGAGAACCTTCCGGCACACACCGAAGGAGCAACTCGTATCGTGTGGAACCTTCTAGAGATGTACCCGATTGTAGGTACCGAACGAATTCTCCCGAATATTCCAGAACATTACTAGGCGTATATAAAGGGCCGAGCTCGCGGCTACAGGATAGTCTCCTTTGAGGAAGAGAACAGGGCCTCAAGTCTACTAATTTACGTTAAAGAACAAGCCATGGTCATTCCATCGCCACTCAATTGACATGCCATTGCCATTGAGCAAAAATCGGTAATCTACTAACGTAAAAACACGGTGGCAGCAAAATGTCGATAGAGTGGCAATGGAATGACAAGTGCTCAACAGCGGCGCTGGCAACCACATTGCCATTTCGTGAAAATCAAATACCCAGTTTTCTTATATAATCCATATGCATTATGTTTTTTATAATTTTGAGCCAGAGAATTGTAAATTTTATAAAAACGTATCATATATAATGATAGAAGTGTATAAATGTGGCAACCAAATCCAATTAAGCATAATTAAACTAAAAAAAACAGAAATTATATCTTAGGCTGTTTCTACGTGCCTGTGAAAAAATGTGATATTGACATTAATGGCAGTGGCAAAAAAACAAAGAATTTATTCATATTTTAGTATAAAAATAGTTAATATAAAAGTTTGAATAAAGTTGTAACTTTATAAGAAATAGTAAGTACATAACACAGTATAAATAAAACTTTTGTGCACACTTTATCGTTTACTTTGAATCTTGAAAATACAAAGATTTTATTACTTTTTGCAGAAAAATAATAAGTGTGGGAGCACCCAAAGGTTTTAATATAGTTTATTAGGAATCCTATGGACCTGGCTATAAGATGTTCTCTGTCCAAGGAAGAGTTTTGTGAAGTGTTTTGTCTGAAAGTAGTAGCTATATATATTCATTGTAGCAAACTTGTTCAAAGTACATATTGGGTACCTTTCGACTAAAAGTGAGTGTATATTTATAAGATTCTCCTGTCCATAGATCTCTAGTAGAACTAGTAGTAGATGGACTTCACACTACTAAAAAGCTAGCAATAACTATGAAGAGAAATGTTTAAGAAGAGACTTACCTTACAATTTTACTGGGGACTAATTATTTATTTGTCTTTTATTGTCAGTTTTATAACTAAACAAATCCAAATTAGGTATTCAGAAACAAAAATCTAAGCTGCCGGCAATGGGTGTTAAACTTTTTAATCTTCATATTGATAGTGTTGAGGTGAAGTTTTATCAACATTTTCAGGGCCCAAACTACCTGCAAGTCCTGTACCTACTGACTAATGGATGAGGCCATGGCAAAGAAAAGGCAAACTAAATAAAACCTTTAACCAATTAGTCTTGCCAGCATGGTACAGTAAGATTAAATACCTCCTAAATTATACAGTAGAACACCTAGCGACGGTGAAGATTGGGAGAGGCCTACATCCAGCAGTGAACTGTGCGACTATTGTTTTAAGTCAGCCAATATAAGTGTATATGCACTATAACTTCTCCACTGTAACGGGAGGGTTATATATTTAGTATTATTACATAAAATACTAAGGCATACATTATAATTGATATTTTCAATAAATTGAAAATAATATGAATAATATGATTCAATAAAATGAAGCGCTCGTGGCATCGCGGTCTCAGTATTCTGTAAACGATCACTGAGTTACGCAACTTTCACTATGGCTGGTCCTCGGATGGGTGACCACTTTGTGTCATTTACATTTGCGAGCATTTCCGTGCTTCGGAAGGCACGTTAAGCCGTTGGTCCCGGTTGCCAGTAAAATGGCAGTCGTTAAGCCTGGTTGACGGCCTTATGGGCGGCTTGAAAATTTCAACAGCAGGTAGCTACAACCTGCGTCTGTCTATTTCAACACGGCAATGGGCTTACCACCTATTACGTGGGACAGGAATCCATACGGTGAAAAGTGGGCATATAATATGCCTCTGCCACCCCTTCGAGGATAAGGCGTGATGGATATTTATTTATTTATTTATTCAATAAATTATTGTATTTTACTTTCAGAGACAAAGAGCCAGGATAGTATTGCTTTCAGATTTACACCCAAACTAATAAGAAAAAAGGCAAATTAACACTAGAAGCAATAGCATATTTTGAGGACATTTCTCTCTGCCCATAATTTGTTCTCCAGCGCATGCTGCATGGCATGGCCTTCCATGAGGAAAACAAAACATTTTTTACATATTCGTCATTGCTCGACTGATTTTTAGCTTTAAGAAAACATTCAAATATATTTGTTATAAATTCTATTAAATTATGTATTAATAAACAGTTATTTCTAATAGACTGTTTTTTTATTGTTACTATTCCAACTTAGATGGCATGCGAAACATGTGTATGTGTGTAGGGTGTAAAGGGCCCAACCAATATTACTGGGGCCTAAGTGACAGCTGCTAGCGGTGCACCAGCTGACCAACGCATGAGAAGATGCTAGTGCCGCTACAAGGTTATGGGGTCAGACAGTTGTCCAATTATGCTAAATACTAGCTAAACTAAAGCTGCTCCTGCAGTTACAAAAAATAGCACAATGTTTGCAAGTCACTGGAAATATGTTAAGATGAAGAAGATATGTCACAAATATAACTTTTCTGTAGTGGGCAATGAGCTGATCCTGATGCATGAGGTAAATATTTGTAAAAGACAGCCTAACCTACCCTAGGCCATAGGTAGAGAGTTTTTGTCTGGGCATAGCATTTATAAACATCATGAATGATTTCACAAGTTATAAAAATGCTTTGTTCATTTGTCTCACAACATAGTACTTGCACTGTGGTTTGTGTGGCATTGTAAAATGGATTTTGACTCATTAAAGTTTGAAGATCCTGCTGCATACAATTAAAAACTACTAAACTATATTCACGCTGTATCCCTGACGGGGTAGTCAGAGAGGACGGATCCCCAGACTTCGCGATCCTTGCATACTTCTTTCGCTTCTTCAAGATTCATTAATTGCTTCATACATGCACGTCTGGGTATCCGAGTACTTATAGCTTTCCGTTTTTGAGCAATCTGCTCACGTGGTCTTCAAATGTAAGTCTCGGCCATCACTGACTCTTATCCTTTACTTTCGCACAATATCTTCGTCAATCGTTCCTCACTCATTCGTTGGACGTGTCCAAACTAACGGAGCACGCCCTTTTCCAGCTTAACGCTGACACTTCCACTGAAACCCGCCATATTGCGCGTCACTTTGTTACGAATTCGGTCCGCCAAAGTTACTCCGCACAATTTTCAAAGTGAAAAATGACTGGAAAAAAACTTAAAATGCCATCACTTATATTGTAATCATGTCAATCATAATATTTAATCTGCGATTTTCTTCACTCGGTTTTTATTGTATTTATCTATTGTGACGAAAGTCTTACTATTTACCTATACCTATCCCTCTTCGGGAATTAGGTACTCAAACATTATTTTCTCGCTGGCTATATTTGACGCTTTTTCGTCGACGAACCTCGTCTAGCATTAGCGAGTGTAATATTTTTGGTATTTTCCTAATTATTAACTAAATATGGGATATGAATAGTAACAACCACTCGTAACAAAGCAGTATCTGCTCGATGGTGGTTCAATGGTGGCATAATGACAAATAGATAGTCATACTGAAGCCATCGTGAAGTCATTGAAAGTAATGTCAAATTATTAGTAGACTACCGTTTGCCAAACCATTGGAAATACACCGAAACGTCATTGGTTAGTAGAATACAGATTTGTGTGAATGGCAGGTTAATGACAAGTCAGTGAGAAGCCATTGGCGTTTTAAAGTTAAAGAAGAAAAGTGTGGCCCCGCGGTCTCAGTGTTCGGTAAACGATCACAGAGCTACGCAACTTTCACTAGGGCTGGTCGTCGGATGGGTGACCACTTTGTGGCATTTACATTTGCGAGCGTTTCCATGCTTCGGAAGGCACGTTAAGCCGTTGGTCCCGGTTGCCAGTAAAATGGCAGTCGTTAAGCCTGATTGAAGGCCGTATAGGCGGCTTAAAAAAATTCAACAGCAGGTAGCCACAGCCTGCGTCTGTCTATTTCAACACGGCAATGGGCTCACCACCTATTACGTGGGACAGGAATCCATACGGTGAAAAGTGGGCAGATAATATGCCTCTGCCACCCCTTCGGGGATAAGGCGTGATGGATATTTTATTATTTAACTAACACACGACCGGATTTGGTCTGCCGGACCTCGACAGATTTGATCCGCCGAGTCTGCCGACCAAATCTGTTGTCGCAACGACCGGATCAGACCGCACCGGACGACCAGACGACCAGACAGGGTGTACAGATTAGGGGCTTTTTCCCTATTCTAGGGTAAAATTATTATTTTAAAGGAACTATTGTGGAAATGAAGCGTTTCTAATCAAGTAGATTATTTTATATGCATTTAGTGAAACGCTGCAAATCTGAAATTACACACACACACATTTCAATTTTACTTATCTATGTAGATAACTGGTATGCATAGTATTCATCTACATAGAGTAAATAAACACTACCTACGTTATGTATTAACGTAGCTCTTTTTCTTTCTGGCAAAAAATGTATTAAAAAATATTTTTTTGGGGAAAGGTAAAATCGGTACTGGGGACAATTTTGACAAACTAACTAAGATGGCAACATTGGGAAAAAAAATATGAAAAAGTGTCTATTTGGAGAAAAATTAACTTAAATCTGGGGAAATTTACGACAAAGTAGCTAGAACGACAACATTAATCATATCCGATGCGGATCGAGGCGGACTCAATTAATAATAATTATGTCCGCCGGACTGCTTAAGAGCCCTAACACACGACCAAATTTGGTCTGCCGGACCTCGACAGATTTGATCCGCCGAGTCTGCCGACCAAATCTGTTGTCGCAACAGACGACCGGATCAGACCGCACCGGACGACCAGACGACCAGACAGGGTGTTCAGATTAGGGGCTTTTTCCCTATTCTAGGGTAAAATTTTTTTTAAGGAACTTTTGTGGAAATGAAAAGTTTCTAATAAAGTATATTATTTTATATGCATTTAGTGAAAAGCTGCAAATTTAAAATTACACACACACTCATTTCAATTTTACTTATCTATGTAGATAACTGGTATGCATAGTATTCCTCTACATAGAGTAAATAAACACTACGTTATGTATTAACGTAGCTCTTTTTTCTTTCTGACAAAAAATTTATGAAAAAGTAATTTTTGGGGAAAGGTAAAATCGGTACTGGGGACATTTTTGACAAATTAACTAAGATGGCAACATTGGGAAAAAAATTATAAAAAAGTGTCTATTTGGCGATAAATTAAATTAAATCTGGGGAAATTTGCGACAAAGTAGCTAGAACGGCAACATTAATCATATCCGATGCGGATCGAGGCGGACTCAATTAATAATAATTATGTCCGCCGGACTGCTCTACAGACTGTAAGATTTGGTCGGGCGGCAAATCAAATCCGCGGAATTTTTCTCCAAATAGACACTTTTTCATAATTTTTTTCCCAATGTTGCCATCTTAGTTAGTTTGTCAAAAATGTCCCCAGTACCGATTTTACCTTTGCCCAAAATATTTTTACATTTTTTGCCTAAAAGAAAAAAGAGCTACGTTAATACATAACATAGTGTTTATTTACTCTATGTAGAGGAATACTATGCATACCAGTTATCTACATAGATAAGTAAAATTGAAATGTGTGTGTGTAATATCAAATTTGCAGATTTTCACTAAATGCATATAAAATAATATATAGGTACTTTATTAGAAACTTTTCATTTCCACAAAGGTTCCTTAAAAAAAATAATTTTACCCTAGAATATTGAAAAAGCCCCTAATCTGTACACCCTGTCTGGTCGTCTGGTCGTCCGGTGCGGTCTGATCCGGTCGTCTGTTGCGACAACAGATTTGGTCGGCAGACTCGGCGGATCAAATCTGTCGAGGTCCGGCAGACCAAATTTGGTCGTGTGTTAGGGCTATTAGCGGACTACGAAAAGTGCAAGACTGTGCCATTGTCAGGCTATCGACACTCCATTGATACACTATTGAAATAGTAGACTTCGGGCCCAGTGCGAATCAAAGCGAATCGAAGTGATCGAAGCTAAATAGTGCGATACTGTTACAGTGCGATTATCTAAGCGAAGAGTTTGTGTTTAGTGTGTTTAGTAGCGATTATTATTTGTGGTGTTATTGTTTTTATTTTGGAGTAATTAAAGTGTTTCTTTTAAATTTGTGGTATCAGTGCAATTCCTATTAGTACCCACCCTACGAACGTAACAATATGAATAAATTGTTTGTTTTACCGCGCCGAAGTTCTGACTTTTTTTTGGCACTAATGTCAATAGTCAATATATAAACTCGTAACTTTTTTTTCATGTAGCACAGGCACGCAGAAACAGCCTAAGATATCATTTATTTTTTAGTTTAATTATGCTTATTTATGTTGTTTGCCTCATTTGTATACTTAAATCATTAAATATTATAAGTCTATAAAATGAACAATTATTTGAATCAAACTTATAGCAAACGTAATGCATATTGATATAATAAGAAAACTGGGTATTTGATTTTCAAAAAATGGCAATGTGGTTGACAGCGCCACTGGTGAGCCATTGTCATTCCATTGCCACTCCATCGACATTTTGATGACACCGTGTGTTTACGTTAGTAGATTACCGATTTTTGCTCAATGTCAATGGCATGTCAATTGAGAGGCGATGGAATGACCATGGCTTGTTCTTTAACGTAAATTAGTAGACTTGAGGCCCTGGTGTTGCAGGCGTCCATAGGCTATGGTGTCCACTTTCCATTAGGTTGGGCTATATGCTTGTCTGCCACCTCAGTAGTATGAAAAAAGGAAACGAGACATTGTGACAATCTACATAAAAAAAACCCGGTCAAGCGCGAGTCAAACTCGTGCGCCGAGGGTTCGGTACCTACCCATTATACCGCTACCACTACTCCCCCCTACACACTACTACCCAGTCTATGTGAATTGTTTTATAATGTATGTTTGGGGCAACCCTCATTTTTTTTTTAATATAAGTATTGCTATTTGCCAAATTTCGTGATTCCAGGTCAACGGGAACTATCATTTAGGTTTTCCACAAAAAAAAAACCTACAGGGTTCTTCCGGTTGACCTAGAATTGTAAATTTTGGGCTTAAGCAAGGTCAAACAAGTAAAAGGAAAAATCAGAACAATGAAAAAAAAATTGAAAAAAGGTAAATTTTGGTACTTAGAAGAAAACCTAAATTTATCGTGTTGACGCAGATTTTTGATTTTTATACACCTAATAGGGACTATAGATCTCAGTATCTGGTTAAAATTTTCAATTTGCTAGGACCATTCGTTCCTGAGAAAATCGATAGTGACACACGGACAGTCAGACAAGAAAGTAATCTTATAATTTTCTTTCCAATCTTTATCCTTTTGAATTACGGAACCCTAAAAACAGTTGATATAAACTCTTAACTTAACACAAACTGTAAAAGCATTTATAAGAGTACTAGACGACCCCCACAGCTTCGCCCGTGGAATATTTCAACCTCCCGTCGCACCTATTTAATCCCGTCGCTTATAAATTCTACAATGATGCATAAAAATTGGCCCGATTTGTCGACATTTATTACTACTGCTCTGCTCCCCAGTGTATTAGCGTAATGATATATAGCCTATAGCCTACCTCGAAAAATGGGCTAACACAAAAAAAAAATCTAATCCGACCAGTGGTTCCTGAGATTAGCGATTTCAACCAAACAAACAAACAAAGAAACTCTTCAGCTTTATAATATTAGTATAGAAACAAATCACATAAAAGGACTTGGAATTTTCATTCGCCCGTTAAAAAATAAATATTGTAGGTGACAGCTACTAGAGTGAAAGCCCTTATCATGAAACGAAATTGATGGATCACAGTTGAAATACAATATAACCCAATTTCAAAACAGCAATGAATAGATACACAACATTAGTGCCTTAAATATAGAATGTAAAAAAACAAAACATACATATATTCACACTTATTCCACGAAGGTGTAAGCAGTGGCAAATTATAACAAATGAATAACAGTAATTTCCTAAACTGTTTTATAAATTAAAAACTAATTCGAGCAATAGGGTTACTGATCACTACTTATGACTTAGATAATGCGAGATAATGAAAGACTAAGTATTTAAGCCAAAATGTGAAAATCCTTTATTTGACCTTCAAATGATGTCATCGTTGGTATTACTGCAGTAACGCCTTTGCCTAGATTTTTCTAGTATTATTAACCAACGATTTCATACCACTACAGCACTTATGACGTCATTGCGGATAGGTGATTTGTGTCTTAAATTTAATACTAAGAATATAACAAAAATAGTCAGATTACGATACGAAAATTACGCTCTTCTAACAATCTTCTCCTTCTCTGTCCCACACATAGCTCTAGTTTTGTACACTCCTCTTTCGTTGTGCAATCAATTCTTTTCTGAAATGCAGTCCCTCGTGATGTTAGATTGTCTACTAGCCGGGTATCCTTTAAAGAGAAAGTACGGCTGTTTTATAGTAAACCACAGCCAAAATAATAATGGTTTCTTTTTCGCCACTATGTTCACGTCTGTCACAAATAATGAGAATTTAGAATTACTTAATACTTATACTAAAATTTTGGTTGGTTTGTATATTTATTTCTTTATTTATGTATGTATATGTATGTAGTATATATTTATTTATATGTATGTATGTATGTTTATGTGTGAATATGTATATCACATAGTATACTGTACTGTATTTATTTTCATTTTTTTACTAAACTTTATTATTTCTCACATCCCTGAGCACCTACCCAATCTTATCTCTGCATCACCCTAAGGTTGACTGGTAGAAAATGCCTGAGGCATCAAGTACGCCTTGTACTCTGTGCTAAAGTTTGAAATAAATAAATAAATAAAAATACTCAAATCAATTTCATACATTATTAAGGTCACAAAGTGAGACTTATGAATGCCAAGATTCTTTTACCAATCACGCCTTATCCCCGAAGGGATGGCAGAGGCATAACATACGCCCATTTTTCACCGTGGGTATTCCTGTCCCACGTGTCCACGTTCCGGTGGTGAGCCCATTGCCGTATTTAAATAGACACACGCAGGTTTTCGCTACTTGCTGTTGTAATTTTTCAAGCCGCCTATAAAGCTTTCTACTTGGCTTAACGACTGCCAGGTTACTGACAGCGGGGACCAAAGGCTTAACGTGCTTTCCGAAGCACGGAAACGCTCGCAAATGTAAATTCCACAAAGTGGCCACCTATGGCGAATGTTGCTTAACGCAGTAATCGTTTACAGAACACTAAAGGGCCGTATTTTAGAACGTTACTCAATACTCAAGAAACACTTGAGAGTAGTATTTTAAGGCAAAAACTAGCCTCAAGCGTTTCTTGAGTATTGAGTAGTGTTCTCAAATACGGCCCTAAGTCAGCGGGCCACAAGCGCTAAATGTAAAATCACCGCTATTTATCTTATCCGAGACTTGTTTATATTTTCAACACAGACATGTGTCGTTCGACTTCAATGTCGATATCAGTGGCTTCCTATTGGCTGTTTATGACGAGCCTCCAGCCTGTTGCGTCATTGAATGACGTCACGAGAAGAAATCGTATGAAGTCTATCGAATATATAATATTGTTGTAATGGCCGCCGCCACAGTTATACTGGTATATGGAAACTTTGGTCCATTTATTTTAACTTTCATGGTAACTAACATTATAGAGACAACGGGGTATTTCCCATGTGCCAGAATTGTATCGTGCCAGTCGCCACCTACGACATAATTCGGCGTAGTTGGCGATATGGCACGCGAGTGAGTTTACCATATTTGTAAAGGCTAGTGGTCAACTGGCACTATTGGTTTTATGATACCGTCCCACTATTTTGCGACTCTTTCCTCCACCTAAGTTTTACGATATCAACAATCCGTTATAATAATAGCAAAGATACGGAGTCTACAAAAGCTATCGGGAATACCTCTTGTAGGTATTATGTATAAACATAAATGTTAGGAATAGCATAACATAAATTGAACAATCCAAATTTCAAAATCTTTAGAACAATTATTTGAATTAATAAGAGAAATTTATAACTGATTTATTGAAACAATTGAGTGAACGTCCTTGTGTGTTTATAAGGGTTTTATATGATAACTACATCATTTCCCGAAGAACGCGTGCCCACACTCATACAGGTTTGGAAGCAATTGAGAATAAAATCTAAACCTGGCGTGTACACTAAAATGAATAGAAGAGACTGTTAAAAACAAATCGATAAAATTACTAATTTATAGTTAAACGTTTAAGTTATTCAGTCAGTAATAACACAGATAATATAGTACAATTCATATAGCTACAAACAAAGTGATAAATTTAATGAAGTGTTATCCATTGTCGTCGCATCGTCTAACCACGTGGTTGGAACAACTCGTTCGCGGTAATGACTAATGAATCATGCAACACAGTTACTTCAGTCATTACCTACCTAAAATTTAATATATCTGTTAAATATAAGTCAAGTAGGTATCTCAATATTTGCACGGGATAAACAGAAAATACCAATTAATTTTAACGTACCTAATTTTATTAACAATAAGTATTGGGCTTTTTCTTGGTTTCTCGTTCCAGAGTCATTCGACCTTTCTCGTAGTAAATAAGCACTCACTCGCATCTTTACGAGTATGGATAAATTTTTAAAGCAATTGTTATGTTAAATTTTTAATAAAGTGGAAAAAGACAATTCGATTCGAGACGGAGATATTGAACCCATGACCTTTGCCTAACCAGGGCAATGTTCTAGCCACTGAACTACCCGAACCGAATCAAATCATGTAAAAATTTTCCACCTTATTAAATCGTCATTTTAAGAGTATGACCAGAGCCATCTATGGAGCTAATGAACAACTCGATACCAATTAAAAGTATTATAACCATTTTTAAACACTGATGCAATGGACTCCACTCAGTATATGGATAATTTTTTAAAGCAAATACTGTGCTAATTTTCTGATATTTTTTTAATAAAGTGGAAAAAGACAATTCCATTCGAGACAGGGATTGAACCCGTGACCTTTGCCTTTGCCTTTAACGAAAGCTTTGTCTAATTGTAAGCACATGTCCTTTATTGATTACTAGTTGACGCCCGCGGCTTCGCCCTCGTGGAGAATATTTCCCGTTCCCATTTCCCACAGGAACTTGTTCCCGGGATAAAAAGTAGCCTATGTGTTATTCTGATGTATTAGCTATATTATTGTAAAGTTTCATTAAAATTCATTCAATAGTTTTTACGTGAAAGAGTAACAAACATCCATACAAACTTTCGCTTTTATAATATTATTAAGATAAGCTTGTTGTCGTCCAAGATTAAGAGGACATGTTGGAGTGGGAGGTTTTTTGCAACCAATGTAGGTAATCCTGGCCGATAGTATCAGTATTTCTAGTGGGTTTTTTAAAATTGACTTGTAAAAATCTCCGCTGTACTTATTTTATTAAAATTTATATTATTTACAAATAAGAGTGAATCCGACTGCTACGCAAGAGGTCCCGGGTTCGATTCCCGGGTCGGAACAAATATTTGTGTGATCCACAAATGTGTGTTTCGGAGTTTGGGTGTTTCCTATGTATGTATTTAGAAATATATAAGTATATTTATCAGTTATCTAGATCCCATAACACAAGCTAATATTAGCTTACTTTGGGCTAGATGGCGCTGTGTGAAAAGTGTCCCACAATATTAATTTATTATTTATTTATTTAAACCTATGTTTAATGCAAGTGTTTGTTGATTAGGTTTGTATTGATAAAATTAAAGTTATTATTATTATTATATATTTTCTTTTATTACAATTTTTCTTATTCCAACTTGCGGATAGGATAAGTAGTTCTATTAAGTCATATTTTTTAACCCACAGCAATATATTTGTGTCATTCAGTTTACTGTTATATAATAATAAGCATATATACCCCTCGAGGACAGTCGTTACCTTTTATAGGATTAACGCAACCCTATGAGGGCATAGTAGATTCGCTTTTTGAGTCTTCCACTTTCTGATATCAACAAAAAATGTATCAGAAAGTTAATGAAAAGCTCACATCTGCAGGGCAGCTTGTGGCGAGCTGAATGTGCGTGGCTACACATCGGTCCCGATTCCTCAGAGTTTTGTTGCCCTTCTGCACCGGTTAGGATTTAATGGCCTAACGGGAGAGCAGTGAGATGCTACTCCTGGGAGTGCAGCAAATCTCAACTCTGGCTTGCTTGGCCTTAATTGGCCGGTCAGAGGGGGGGAGCCAGAGCTATATGATCGGGGGTGGAAGTGTCATTTTCAAGAGCATAACTACGCTCGACACCCCAAGCCGCTCACACCGGTGTTGCCCTCTGTCGCCTTACAGGCTTATCATGCCTATGGTGATTGCATAGGGGGCCCATCAAGTGAGTTGGCAAGTCAACGTCTGCCAACATTTTGATAACGATATATTAAAATGGCAGACGCCGTCTTAATCAATAGTTCATATCACCTAGTACATCTAACCCCCAACCCAATAGCCCATTTTGTAGTTAGCATATTTCACAATAGTTTAACTCCCATTGGAGGTAGTCCATTACCGTTCTTCTACATAAGGCGGGCGTGGATTGTCTTTAGTGGGGGTACCATTTCCTATTAGATTAAAATTCTCAAAGGGCCTCTGCGTGTTGGACCAATATGTCCCCATGTAAGCCTACCAAAAGACCGGGTATCTTCATAAGAAAAAAAAGAAGATACTTCTATATCATTATTGTTATTATTTTCATTTAATTAGCTTTTCGAAAATTCGTTATATGGTGAGTTTATTGCCTTTGACCACTTGTTGTTGTCGAAATCAAGACTGCTAGTGGAGTTGTGCGCAGATCATTCAGCAATATTTGCCTGTTGCCTGATTTTGATTTTTGTTGAAAATAATGCTTTCAATGTCCCTCGACATTGAAAGCCTTATTTTGGCATGGCAAGACATCGACTGCGCCTCACTAGCAACTGCATGGTCTACCCCACCCGTATCAATCTGAACGCAGTGTATCCGCTTGCTTAATATTTTTTGTTCAATGGGCTCACCACCTGTTACGTGGGATAAAAATGCATACCTACGGTGAAATGTGGGCGTTTAATATGCCTCTGCCTACCCCTTCGGGGATAATGGCGTGGAAATATGTATGTATGTAGGGGAAAGTGGTCAGCTTACGTACGCGGCGGGGCACATTCGTACATACTGTTTAACAGAAAAACCAACCGGCAAAATAACACGGTTTTGCTTGTGTGAGTAGACATACCGGCTACAATGTTCCTAACGCAACTTCGGGTCAATCCCGCCGCGCTTGTAAGCTGACACGAAGTAACATGTTTTCGCGCCCAGTGAGAAAATTTTTTACGGAGTTTAGGCTGTAATAGTAGGTAGATTTTTTATCTTTTTGACATAATAGCGATAATGCACTTATAAACACATTGTTTATTTTAAGTTTTCGTTTTAATATTTCTCATATTTTATTAGAATTCGTACTTAAAGTTGCAATTTAATTTTCTGCAAGGCCTGGGGCACATTAGTACAGTAGTATGGGGAGGGGTGCAGGGGAGACTTTTTTGTAACCAACTACGATATATTATTTGCTAAACTTAGATGCATAAACTCGAAAAGAATGATAATTAACCGAGAAGTAAAAAATAAAAATGTAAAAAGTGTATGAAGGGTGACCACTTTCCCCTATGTATGTATCTATGTTCGCTTCACTATTGTCAACTTGTAATACCTCATTTACCCTCTCGCGCGAGTCACGAGACGAGCTGCAAGACTAGACTCCTGAAAGTTAAGAACCTGCAAAGATTTGCTTATCACCAGTTTATTAATCGCAACATAACAAGTCGCAACAAGGTTATTGACACAACCATTTAGTGCGATGACGCAACATTCAGTAATGTATGTAATAGCATGTCTTTGAAGAGTTGAAAGTCTACAGAGTTTAAGCAGCGATCCCAGATGGACAAGATGTACAATGACGGACGAAATATAAAATTATTAAAAAGGAAGATGAATCTCTCATGTTGAATTCAAGGACTAAACCTATATATAAACTATACAGCCACATTCCATTCCTTGATCGCAGACACTCTAGACTCCTGAAAGTTAAGAATCTTCAAAGGTTTGCTTATCACCAGTTTATTAATCGTAACATAACATGTCGCAACAAGCTTATTGACGCAACAATTTAGTTCGATGACTTAATATTCAGGAATGCTCTAGCATAAAAATTATAAATAACGCAGATATATAATATTGAGAGGCTTTTCAGTACCTACAATTTAATACCGGGTGGTACCGTTCCGTCGTTTTACATCACGTACACAAAAAATCCTGTCAAATCAAAATTATTTTTTCTCTAAATTCATTATTAGAATACAAATACAATAATAATTGTAACATTTAATTTAATATGCGCATTACTTAAACTGATTCACATTGCATGATATTTTTGTTTAGCAGTTGGGTTTTCCCACAGTTGGTTTCTCCAGTTTATACCTAGGTGCCCTTGATTGGTTTACTCTCAAAAACACGTTTATATAAAATATGTTGTGCTTGCTTTTATGCTTTTAATATATCTAACTCTGTCTGGTCTTCCACTTTTCGAAATTTTTGTCCAATTTCGATATTCAATTGTTGAACAATTTTTGTGAAGTGTGACTTCTTTATCACAAGTGAAAGTTCTTTATCGACGTATGAGAGAAATTTTATTGCTGTAAAAAATGTCGTAAAGAAGTTTTAGTTCATACCTGTGTACTCTGGTACACATATATTTTTTTGAAAGATTTCAATCGTCCAATATTGTTTGTCCAATATTTTGTGTATTTAATTCTGCTTTAACGTATGCTGTTATCATTACGTTATTATTAAAAAATGTCCAACAATATTTATCTTCACGCTGTATCCCTGACCGGTTAGTCAGATCGGCCAGATCGCATTTTGCATTAAATTTATTCGTAATATTATGGACGTATTCATCCACTGTAATTCTATGACCTCACTGGAAAGGGTTTATAAATAGTAGACTCAGAATTTGACTTGGTGATCGTTTTTGTGATGATAGAACATCCTACTAATATTATAAACGCTAAAGTTTGTAAGAATGTTGTAAGATGTTTATTACTCTTTCACGAAAAATATACTGAATGGATGTTGATGAAACTTTACAATAATATAGCTTATACATCAGAATAACACATAGGCTATTTTTTATCTCGGGTACAAGTTCCTGTGGGAAACGGGAACGGGAAAACTTCACCACGTGTGCGGAGTCGCTGTCTGTACATCGAAGATAAAAAAGAAAATCTAGTCTGGGGGTCTTCATTAATGCAACAGAAACCATATCAATCAATTTAAAATTATTTTCCATTTGTCTGTCTGTTTGTAAACAAAATTTTCAGAAACGGCTTAACCAATCGATGCATTCATGACTTCACTTAACATTTGGTATTTATTTTACTTCAATCGGTTCATAAATAAAAACAAAAAAAAAAAACAATAATATCAATTAAAAGACAACACGTACATTTATTGTTCGTGTTCGATAAAATATCATTAATGTTCAGTTGCATTACCTAAAGGCCAGACTTGGCCTCAATTTTGACACTACCGACATAACCTTTGAAGTTAAAGCAAGTTAAGCATGGTCATAATTTGAAATGGGAAGCGAGTAGTTATCAACTGTGATTATATACTAAAGGCTCAAACACGCCAATCGCCATCACTCAATTCCACCGGCTAACTAAGAGGGAGATCCGGAGGTTAATGTTGGTTACACAGAAGGTGATGTAAAGGATAACAAAATCTTGTCCAATTTAACCCTTCCAAGACTCAAGTTTGTGCATTGATAGCTATAAAAAGAGCCCCATTTACTGTAGCGCCGCAATTTCACGGCACACCTCTCTCCATCTCTACTAGTATTGGAATCTCTAGTGACTGAATGTCGGCAGCGCGAGTGCTGCACCTCTGGTGTTGCAAACGTCCATAGGCTACGGTGACCACTTTCCATCAGGTGGGCCGCACGCTTGTCTGCCACGTCAGTGGTATAAAAAAAAAACAATTATAACAGAAGCTACTAACACTTGATAAAGTAAAGTGACTGTATTCATGTGGTATCCCTAACAGTGTAGATAAGTAGGAGAGATCGCCAGGCTTCGTATCATTCCATACCTATGTACTTCTTTCACTTCCTAGAGATTCTTATAATCATTTTATATATGCAAACACTCATGCACTTTAAAAATTAATAAAACGAACCAAGGTGTATACGCTTTTAACAAAACACTTTTTTACGAGACTGATGTGGCAAATAACTATGGAAATATTAAAACACATTCTGATTATTCTTTCTTTAATAAAAACACTTGTAGTCTTGACATTACCTCGCGTGTGTGCGTGAAAAAGAAAGGAGAAAAGAACCTAACAACTTTAGAGAGCATTTTAAGATATAAATCAATTAATTAATTAACGTATCAGAATCAATGCGGATATGTCACATAACTGAAGTGGAATTTGAACTGACACTCCAAAACTGAAGTCTTAAACATAGCGCTAGCTCCCCCTTTAAAACAGTGGTTGCCAATAACAATTTAGTCCTGTTTTATTGAGAATTGAAACTAAATATCTACTCTTATGATCTAAAATTCCATAGCACATAATACAGCGATCACTAGACCTCGTAATTGAACTGAACCATGACGACCACTTTCCAACCCACCAGACGTCGGAGCTTTACGATTCGTCGACTTCCGATCAACACTTAATTCTTGTTGAGCCAATGGCAATCATCTATACTTAATATTATAAAGCTGAAGAGTTTGTTTGTTTGGTTGAACGCGCTAATTTCAGGAACTACTGGTTGTATTTGAAAAAATCTTTTTGTGTTAGATAGCCCATTTATCGAGGAAGACTTTAAGCTATATATCATTATGCTACTACACTGGGGAGCAGAGCAGTAGTCATAAATGTTGAAAAATCGGGGAGATTTTAAGCATTATTGTAAAATCTATAAGCGACGGGATTAAATAGATGCGACGGGAGTTTAAAGTATGTCACAGGCGAAGCCAGGGGGGTCACATAGTATTCCATAAAGCCGTATTCTATTAAGATCTCAATTAGACATGTTTAAACTATGACTTATATGTAACTTCTGCATCGGTGGCGCAGTGGTAGTGCATGCGACTGCCGCGACTGAGGTCCCGGGTTCGATTCCCGGGTCGCATCAAATATTTTTGTGTGACAAATGTTTGTTTCGGAGTTTGGGTGAATATGTATGTATTTAGAAATATATAAGTATGTATATCAGTTGTCTAGATCCCATAACACAAGCTTATTGTAGCTTACTTTGGGTTAGACGGCGCTGTGTAAAAATACTCACAATATTTATTTATTGTATGTGACGTACCAGTTGCTGTACAAAAAATAACTACTTTCATGGGCACTAACATTAGCTAAATATATACATAAACTTTATGCACAAAAATAGTACATTGGCGGACTTAACTATGTCTCTTCTACCAATCAAGCATAGGGTGATATATATATATATATATAGGCACATTTATGTTCAGCAATATTTATTTAATTTTAAAAAATTATATACGTTTGATATAAATTATACCATTACATAAATAAACAATATAGATTATTATACATCTACACAATAAGAGTAGTCATGCAGTACTACGAACAGCTTTCTTGATCAGTATATATTTCGCCTTCCGCAAAAAGCAACTGCTGCACTCTGGCCTAAAATATATTGCAACATTTATTAGTATTTATATATGTTATTTATTATTTACCATTTTAAAATTGACATGATTATTGCTGAGCAGTTTGAGTATGTCATGCTCGCTTAAGTGTCCTGGCAGTGGTGGCGTATGTATCGGATCGCCTTATTCCCTATAAAACGGTTGAGTAGGGCGATGGCTGATAGCTGTGTCATACCCGTGAACGGGTGCCGTCTGTTGGGACTGGTCAGTTTATAGCTGTTATAGCAATTATTTCAAACAATATTATTTAAATTTAATGCAAACTAAATTAAGTCGACTGTTCTCACATAAACAAACATTGATTTTGTTTCTTCTGTATAAACTCATTACTGTATAATTGGTCTCATATCATGTAAGTCAAACTAATGTAATTACTGGCGATTAGAAAAGAGTGGCCATTAGTTTTATTGCCAGGTTCTTCTTCTGGCTCTACCTATTGCTTTGGCAGTAAATGTAGAAGCAATGATCTGACGTTCTTATGTGTTACTTTGTGACCCACGTGAATAAAGATTTTTCATTTCATTTGATAGTCTGACCTCGACAAAATATTATAGCAGGACTACAAGCATCATTTCGACATTTCAATAGAAAAAAATAAAAAAACTTCGATTGTGAATCACAAAAAAGTATGTCAAATAATACCTAACTACCACTGTAAGATAATAAGGCCTGAATATACCGAATAAAGTGGTGAGACAGTAAAATGTCAGTAGGCCGAGACTGTGATGTGGCCAAGTGAGTGTTTACACATATTTTTGATGTTGTGGCAAGACAGTTTGTCGGTTCAGTTTATACTTGGCAATAGGACAAGTTATAGCTACAGGGACATAAGATGAAATTGATCGGAAAAATGCTTAGAAAATTAGTAAATTTACTTAGGTCTCGATATATCGCATTTGGACGAGACCTTGGGTTTTAAAAATACCTAAATTAGGTTCACAAATATCGAGGGCTCAGCCGAAGGCACTCGCCGCTTTACTCGGTAGGTGTAAGCAGGTTGTTATTCTTTTGTAATTAGGTGCGATTATAAAACATTGTAGAAAGTTTCACATGCCAGTGCTACAACTATTATGTGTATTACTTAGAAGATTATATGTACGCAATATGTCGAAAACTGGCGTCACACTAGTAAACCAAGTACCTACCTATACTATACAAGGTGTTAAGAAAACCATGTCCGACCCGTGAAGGTATTGGTAGGTATCGAGATCTGATCTTATTCGTGTATTCCTTTTTAGAATTTACCACAAAAAATGACCCCAAAAATGAACCACAAAAATTTACCCCGATTAAAATAACTTAAAAATTAATATAATGTGGTAGCTTACATGGCAACACAGGGAAAGGGTTATTCGGAAATGCAAAGTCAAAACGTCAGCTTACATCTGCCGGCGGTTTCTTTTGATATCACATACACTCGTCGCCTCATGCCAACAAAGGTGTTGTCAGTTTTTGAAAATTTGCTATATTTTATGAAATTCGGACTAATTCTGATACGAAAAACATGCATTCAAAAAAATTATAATTATTTCATACTTATAAATAATATGATTTTTAATTTTTTTTTTATTTATGTTATTGAAGTGCCTATGTGCCCCTTTCGGGTTGGACAGGGTTATCTTAACACATTGTATATATAAATAAACAAACAAACAAACTCTTCAGCTTTTTATATAAATACTAATTGACCCATGCGGCTTCACCCGTTACAAGCTTCGAACCCCCATCGCACCCATTTAATACGGTCGTTTGCAGGAATGTATAAAAATTGCCCAATTTGTTGACATTTATAAATACTGCTCCGCTCTCCTGGGTAGTAGCGTAATTATATATAGCATTCTTTCTGGATAAATGATCTATCCAACACAAAAAAACTTTTTATTCGCATCAGTATTTCTTGAGATTGGCTTGTTCAAACGAACTGTTAACACAGCTACACATAGCCATAGCTTAGCGCAATCAATCAATCAATCAATCAATCAATCAATCAATCAATCAATCTTCAATCATTTAGATAAATGATTTCTATAAATGTGCTCCTCTAGACACCTACTCTCTATTGACCTAACTGACCTTCCAGATACACAAACAAACTGTAAGAAAATTCATATAGAAATACACCGAGTTAACCACAAGACTAAGTCGCCTTATTGTCTTCCTGCGAACCTCACCCTCTCAAAGATCCGATTTTACACGAAGATACAAACAAACAAACTCTTCAGCTTTATTAATAGTACCTACTTTATGGTATAGGTTTTAAGTTTCCAACATTTTATTGGTTTTTAGTTGATGTAATACATGAGTCAGAACCACTGGACACGCATGATCTCAAAACGTGGACGTTCAAATCACGTTATAATTGTGACGTTGTGAAGCTAAATATTTAAACTAGGTGACCCCCTTGGCGTCGCCCGTGACATACTTCGAAGTCCCGTCGCACCTATTTGTTACCGTTGCTTATAAATCTATACAAATATTATAAAGCTGAAGTGTGTTTGTTTGTTTGGTTGAACGCGCTAATCTCAGGAACTACTGGTCGGATTCGAAAAATTAGTTTTGTGTTAGATAGCCCATTTATCGAGGAAGGCTTTATATCATTACGCTACTACACTGGGGAGCAGAGCAGTAGTCATAAATGTCGACAAATCGGGCAAATTTTTATGCATCATTGTAGAATTTATAAGCGACGACTCTGCTGTCCAGGGTATTGATTGGCAAATAAAACTCAATATAAATAATGTGCACCATCCTTTTATTTCTATTTCATAGCATAAAAGTATTTTCCCAGCATACAGTGGTGATAATTGCAATCGCACATAACATTACCAAATACAATCACTGTTCCAAGTTGTATCTACTAAACACATATGATAGTACACTTAATTCACAAACGTTTAAAGCAACTGATAACATAAAATGTGTTCCAAAACATTACAATTATTAGGGTTTAAATTTTAAAGTGGTAATAAATGTCAGTCACGAGCTGGACTCGTTCCAGCGTCTTCTGGTTCAAAGCACCAGACGCGTTTACCAACTACAGACGAATTTATCCACCTCTTTACGTCTTAAGGCGAATTTAAAATTTAAATTTAAAAAAAGTTTGCATACTAAGCTTTCCAAAATTGTTTCTAATTATTATGGTTTCTAACTATATTTGGTTGCAATTATTCTTAATGAAAATCAAGTGAAATCATATCTTACACTAAAGTGGACATTAGATAACATTGACGATATTATGAAAACCTTTAAAATAATGACAAATCTTGGAATTTTTGTTCCGATTACAAAATGGTTTTAGATTTTGTCCTACATAGAGTCTGGTGACGGCAATAGGATTGCCCTTTATTACGTGGGACCAACAATACTTCTGGCAACGAGTAGATGTGTAATTCAGCAATAAAAGTAAGTTAATTAATTTCGAGAGGTGTAAACAGTTACACCTCTCGAAATTAATTAACTTACTTTTATACATGTAACTCTTTTCTTACACTTTTAAGTTATTTTTGCTATTTTTTTTTGAAAAGAATGTGAGCGAGGGAATGTATTAAAGGTTATTCAATGCCCCTTTGTCCCTTCTTATCATAACCAGAGAGCACAGTGAGGTATTACTCGTAGTCAGTACAAGTTCGACATACCTACTCCATCAATTACAAACCTGACAAGGAAAATTACTACTTGACCTCTCCTAATTTGCTGTGTCTGAAGAGATTCTAATTTATTTAATATTTGAAATTACTTATAGACTTAGGAGTGTACCTTGTACCTTCCTTTATCAAGGAACAGTCATTGACTCCTTGATCCTCCGAAACGAGATTAGCAACTCCAAAAGAGACGCATAAGTACAACCCTTTCCACATTAGAAAGCTATTATACTAATATTTAATCTTGCTTTTGTATTATACTAAATATACAAGTATATTTAGTATAATACAAAAGAATTACATAAGTATCAGCTCATTTCGTCAAACAAATTTATTTTTCAAATTGTAGAAATATGACTACACATAAGAATAACTAACTATATTTGTAACCCAGTGATTACAAATTAAGCAATTGATCTATGTTTATGATATATTTATCATAAACTTAACAATATATATATGTCTGCCTTTTTTAAAATTGTATTTAGATAACAATCATATTATCTTAATCCGGTAGTAACTATGATCCAAAGTGTTATAAATTTCAAATTAACGTTTAAAACAATATTATTTAAATTCGTGTTTTTAAACTACAAAACTTGTGATACAGATTTTTTTATAGATAAATCTATAAGTAATAATAAATATATAATATATATATTTTTAAAATATAAATTCAACATCAATATCATTTCAATATCATTTCAACCGTTTGTCAATTGGTTGCAAGCCTCATTAAAAATTAAAAAAATTTGTTTTATAAAGTTAACTTCTTAATATTTTGATAGCACTATACTTAGGGCCGTATTTTAGAACGTTACTCAATACTTAAGAGACACTTGAGACTAGTATTTTAAGGCAAAAACTAGCCTCAAGCGTTTCTTGAGTATTGAGTAACGTTCTAAAATACGGCCCTTAAAATATAATAAATTATTTTACAACCGCTAGCTTTGGTACTCTAGGAACGATTTAATACCATTTTTTTCTACTTATTCTAATCATAAATACATTAAGTTACAGATCCTGTTTGATTAATTGACCTCGACAAAATATTATAGCAGGACTACAAGCATCATTTCGACATTTCAATAGAAAAAAAATAAAAAAACTTCGATTGTGAATCACAAAAAAGTATGTCAAATAATACCTAACTACCACTGTAAGATAATAAGGCCTAAATATACCGAATAAAGTGGTGAGACAGTAAAATGTCAGTAGGCCGAGACTGTGATGTGGCCAAGTGAGTGTTTACACATATTTTTGATGTTGTGGCAAGACAGTTTGTCGGTTCAGTTTATACTTGGCAATAGGACAAGTTATAGCTACAGGGACATAAGATGAAATTGATCGGAAAAATGCTTAGAAAATTAGTAAATTTACTTAGGTCTCGATATATCGCATTTGGACGAGACCTTGGGTTTTAAAAATACCTAAATTAGGTTCACAAATATCGAGGGCTCAGCCGAAGGCACTCGCCGCTTTACTCGGTAGGTGTAAGCAGGTTGTTATTCTTTTGTAATTAGGTGCGATTATAAAACATTGTAGAAAGTTTCACATGCCAGTGCTACAACTATTATGTGTATTACTTAGAAGATTATATGTACGCAATATGTCGAAAACTGGCGTCACACTAGTAAACCAAGTACCTACCTATACTATACAAGGTGTTAAGAAAACCATGTCCGACCCGTGAAGGTATTGGTAGGTATCGAGATCTGATCTTATTCGTGTATTCCTTTTTAGAATTTACCACAAAAAATGACCCCAAAAATGAACCACAAAAATTTACCCCGATTAAAATAACTTAAAAATTAATATAATGTGGTAGCTTACATGGCAACACAGGGAAAGGGTTATTCGGAAATGCAAAGTCAAAACGTCAGCTTACATCTGCCGGCGGTTTCTTTTGATATCACATACACTCGTCGCCTCATGCCAACAAAGGTGTTGTCAGTTTTTGAAAATTTGCTATATTTTATGAAATTCGGACTAATTCTGATACGAAAAACATGCATTCAAAAAAATTATAATTATTTCATACTTATAAATAATATGATTTTTAATTTTTTTTTTATTTATGTTATTGAAGTGCCTATGTGCCCCTTTCGGGTTGGACAGGGTTATCTTAACACATTGTATATATAAATAAACAAACAAACAAACTCTTCAGCTTTCTATATAAATACTAATTGACCCATGCGGCTTCACCCGTTACAAGCTTCGAACCCCCATCGCACCCATTTAATACGGTCGTTTGCAGGAATGTATAAAAATTGCCCAATTTGTTGACATTTATAAATACTGCTCCGCTCTCCTGGGTAGTAGCGTAATTATATATAGCATTCTTTCTGGATAAATGATCTATCCAACACAAAAAAACTTTTTATTCGCATCAGTATTTCTTGAGATTGGCTTGTTCAAACGAACTGTTAACACAGCTACACATAGCCATAGCTTAGCGCAATCAATCAATCAATCAATCAATCAATCAATCAATCAATCAATCTTCAATCATTTAGATAAATGATTTCTATAAATGTGCTCCTCTAGACACCTACTCTCTATTGACCTAACTGACCTTCCAGATACACAAACAAACTGTAAGAAAATTCATATAGAAATACACCGAGTTAACCACAAGACTAAGTCGCCTTATTGTCTTCCTGCGAACCTCACCCTCTCAAAGATCCGATTTTACACGAAGATACAAACAAACAAACTCTTCAGCTTTATTAATAGTACCTACTTTATGGTATAGGTTTTAAGTTTCCAACATTTTATTGGTTTTTAGTTGATGTAATACATGAGTCAGAACCACTGGACACGCATGATCTCAAAACGTGGACGTTCAAATCACGTTATAATTGTGACGTTGTGAAGCTAAATATTTAAACTAGGTGACCCCCTTGGCGTCGCCCGTGACATACTTCGAAGTCCCGTCGCACCTATTTGTTACCGTTGCTTATAAATCTATACAAATATTATAAAGCTGAAGTGTGTTTGTTTGTTTGGTTGAACGCGCTAATCTCAGGAACTACTGGTCGGATTCGAAAAATTAGTTTTGTGTTAGATAGCCCATTTATCGAGGAAGGCTTTATATCATTACGCTACTACACTGGGGAGCAGAGCAGTAGTCATAAATGTCGACAAAACGGGCAAATTTTTATGCATCATTGTAGAATTTATAAGCGACGACTCTGCTGTCCAGGGTATTGATTGGCAAATAAAACTCAATATAAATAATGTGCACCATCCTTTTATTTCTATTTCATAGCATAAAAGTATTTTCACAGCATACAGTGGTGATAATTGCAATCGCACATAACATTACCAAATACAATCACTGTTCCAAGTTGTATCTACTAAACACATATGATAGTACACTTAATTCACAAACGTTTAAAGCAACTGATAACATAAAATGTGTTCCAAAACATTACAATTATTAGGGTTTAAATTTTAAAGTGGTAATAAATGTCAGTCACGAGCTGGACTCGTTCCAGCGTCTTCTGGTTCAAAGCACCAGACGCGTTTACCAACTACAGACGAATTTATCCACCTCTTTACGTCTTAAGGCGAATTTAAAATTTAAATTTAAAAAAAGTTTGCATACTAAGCTTTCCAAAATTGTTTCTAATTATTATGGTTTCTAACTATATTTGGTTGCAATTATTCTTAATGAAAATCAAGTGAAATCATATCTTACACTAAAGTGGACATTAGATAACATTGACGATATTATGAAAACCTTTAAAATAATGACAAATCTTGGAATTTTTGTTCCGATTACAAAATGGTTTTAGATTTTGTCCTACATAGAGTCTGGTGACGGCAATAGGATTGCCCTTTATTACGTGGGACCAACAATACTTCTGGCAACGAGTAGATGTGTAATTCAGCAATAAAAGTAAGTTAATTAATTTCGAGAGGTGTAAACAGTTACACCTCTCGAAATTAATTAACTTACTTTTATACATGTAACTCTTTTCTTACACTTTTAAGTTATTTTTGCTATTTTTTTTTGAAAAGAATGTGAGCGAGGGAATGTATTAAAGGTTATTCAATGCCCCTTTGTCCCTTCTTATCATAACCAGAGAGCACAGTGAGGTATTACTCGTAGTCAGTACAAGTTCGACATACCTACTCCATCAATTACAAACCTGACAAGGAAAATTACTACTTGACCTCTCCTAATTTGCTGTGTCTGAAGAGATTCTAATTTATTTAATATTTGAAATTACTTATAGACTTAGGAGTGTACCTTGTACCTTCCTTTATCAAGGAACAGTCATTGACTCCTTGATCCTCCGAAACGAGATTAGCAACTCCAAAAGAGACGCATAAGTACAACCCTTTCCACATTAGAAAGCTATTATACTAATATTTAATCTTGCTTTTGTATTATACTAAATATACAAGTATATTTAGTATAATACAAAAGAATTACATAAGTATCAGCTCATTTCGTCAAACAAATTTATTTTTCAAATTGTAGAAATATGACTACACATAAGAATAACTAACTATATTTGTAACCCAGTGATTACAAATTAAGCAATTGATCTATGTTTATGATATATTTATCATAAACTTAACAATATATATATGTCTGCCTTTTTTAAAATTGTATTTAGATAACAATCATATTATCTTAATCCGGTAGTAACTATGATCCAAAGTGTTATAAATTTCAAATTAACGTTTAAAACAATATTATTTAAATTCGTGTTTTTAAACTACAAAACTTGTGATACAGATTTTTTTATAGATAAATCTATAAGTAATAATAAATATATAATATATATATTTTTAAAATATAAATTCAACATCAATATCATTTCAATATCATTTCAACCGTTTGTCAATTGGTTGCAAGCCTCATTAAAAATTAAAAAATTTTGTTTTATAAAGTTAACTTCTTAATATTTTGATAGCACTATACTTAGGGCCGTATTTTAGAACGTTACTCAATACTCAAGAGACACTTGAGACTAGTATTTTAAGGCAAAAACTAGCCTCAAGCGTTTCTTGAGTATTGAGTAACGTTCTAAAATACGGCCCTTAAAATATAATAAATTATTTTACAACCGCTAGCTTTGGTACTCTAGGAACGATTTAATACCATTTTTTTCTACTTATTCTAATCATAAATACATTAAGTTACAGATCCTGTTTGATTAATTGACCTCGACAAAATATTATAGCAGGACTACAAGCATCATTTCGACATTTCAATAGAAAAAAATAAAAAAACTTCGATTGTGAATCACAAAAAAGTATGTCAAATAATACCTAACTACCACTGTAAGATAATAAGGCCTGAATATACCGAATAAAGTGGTGAGACAGTAAAATGTCAGTAGGCCGAGACTGTGATGTGGCCAAGTGAGTGTTTACACATATTTTTGATGTTGTGGCAAGACAGTTTGTCGGTTCAGTTTATACTTGGCAATAGGACAAGTTATAGCTACAGGGACATAAGATGAAATTGATCGGAAAAATGCTTAGAAAATTAGTAAATTTACTTAGGTCTCGATATATCGCATTTGGACGAGACCTTGGGTTTTAAAAATACCTAAATTAGGTTCACAAATATCGAGGGCTCAGCCGAAGGCACTCGCCGCTTTACTCGGTAGGTGTAAGCAGGTTGTTATTCTTTTGTAATTAGGTGCGATTATAAAACATTGTAGAAAGTTTCACATGCCAGTGCTACAACTATTATGTGTATTACTTAGAAGATTATATGTACGCAATATGTCGAAAACTGGCGTCACACTAGTAAACCAAGTACCTACCTATACTATACAAGGTGTTAAGAAAACCATGTCCGACCCGTGAAGGTATTGGTAGGTATCGAGATCTGATCTTATTCGTGTATTCCTTTTTAGAATTTACCACAAAAAATGACCCCAAAAATGAACCACAAAAATTTACCCCGATTAAAATAACTTAAAAATTAATATAATGTGGTAGCTTACATGGCAACACAGGGAAAGGGTTATTCGGAAATGCAAAGTCAAAACGTCAGCTTACATCTGCCGGCGGTTTCTTTTGATATCACATACACTCGTCGCCTCATGCCAACAAAGGTGTTGTCAGTTTTTGAAAATTTGCTATATTTTATGAAATTCGGACTAATTCTGATACGAAAAACATGCATTCAAAAAAATTATAATTATTTCATACTTATAAATAATATGATTTTTAATTTTTTTTTTATTTATGTTATTGAAGTGCCTATGTGCCCCTTTCGGGTTGGACAGGGTTATCTTAACACATTGTATATATAAATAAACAAACAAACAAACTCTTCAGCTTTCTATATAAATACTAATTGACCCATGCGGCTTCACCCGTTACAAGCTTCGAACCCCCATCGCACCCATTTAATACGGTCGTTTGCAGGAATGTATAAAAATTGCCCAATTTGTTGACATTTATAAATACTGCTCCGCTCTCCTGGGTAGTAGCGTAATTATATATAGCATTCTTTCTGGATAAATGATCTATCCAACACAAAAAAACTTTTTATTCGCATCAGTATTTCTTGAGATTGGCTTGTTCAAACGAACTGTTAACACAGCTACACATAGCCATAGCTTAGCGCAATCAATCAATCAATCAATCAATCAATCAATCAATCAATCAATCTTCAATCATTTAGATAAATGATTTCTATAAATGTGCTCCTCTAGACACCTACTCTCTATTGACCTAACTGACCTTCCAGATACACAAACAAACTGTAAGAAAATTCATATAGAAATACACCGAGTTAACCACAAGACTAAGTCGCCTTATTGTCTTCCTGCGAACCTCACCCTCTCAAAGATCCGATTTTACACGAAGATACAAACAAACAAACTCTTCAGCTTTATTAATAGTACCTACTTTATGGTATAGGTTTTAAGTTTCCAACATTTTATTGGTTTTTAGTTGATGTAATACATGAGTCAGAACCACTGGACACGCATGATCTCAAAACGTGGACGTTCAAATCACGTTATAATTGTGACGTTGTGAAGCTAAATATTTAAACTAGGTGACCCCCTTGGCGTCGCCCGTGACATACTTCGAAGTCCCGTCGCACCTATTTGTTACCGTTGCTTATAAATCTATACAAATATTATAAAGCTGAAGTGTGTTTGTTTGTTTGGTTGAACGCGCTAATCTCAGGAACTACTGGTCGGATTCGAAAAATTAGTTTTGTGTTAGATAGCCCATTTATCGAGGAAGGCTTTATATCATTACGCTACTACACTGGGGAGCAGAGCAGTAGTCATAAATGTCGACAAAACGGGCAAATTTTTATGCATCATTGTAGAATTTATAAGCGACGACTCTGCTGTCCAGGGTATTGATTGGCAAATAAAACTCAATATAAATAATGTGCACCATCCTTTTATTTCTATTTCATAGCATAAAAGTATTTTCACAGCATACAGTGGTGATAATTGCAATCGCACATAACATTACCAAATACAATCACTGTTCCAAGTTGTATCTACTAAACACATATGATAGTACACTTAATTCACAAACGTTTAAAGCAACTGATAACATAAAATGTGTTCCAAAACATTACAATTATTAGGGTTTAAATTTTAAAGTGGTAATAAATGTCAGTCACGAGCTGGACTCGTTCCAGCGTCTTCTGGTTCAAAGCACCAGACGCGTTTACCAACTACAGACGAATTTATCCACCTCTTTACGTCTTAAGGCGAATTTAAAATTTAAATTTAAAAAAAGTTTGCATACTAAGCTTTCCAAAATTGTTTCTAATTATTATGGTTTCTAACTATATTTGGTTGCAATTATTCTTAATGAAAATCAAGTGAAATCATATCTTACACTAAAGTGGACATTAGATAACATTGACGATATTATGAAAACCTTTAAAATAATGACAAATCTTGGAATTTTTGTTCCGATTACAAAATGGTTTTAGATTTTGTCCTACATAGAGTCTGGTGACGGCAATAGGATTGCCCTTTATTACGTGGGACCAACAATACTTCTGGCAACGAGTAGATGTGTAATTCAGCAATAAAAGTAAGTTAATTAATTTCGAGAGGTGTAAACAGTTACACCTCTCGAAATTAATTAACTTACTTTTATACATGTAACTCTTTTCTTACACTTTTAAGTTATTTTTGCTATTTTTTTTTGAAAAGAATGTGAGCGAGGGAATGTATTAAAGGTTATTCAATGCCCCTTTGTCCCTTCTTATCATAACCAGAGAGCACAGTGAGGTATTACTCGTAGTCAGTACAAGTTCGACATACCTACTCCATCAATTACAAACCTGACAAGGAAAATTACTACTTGACCTCTCCTAATTTGCTGTGTCTGAAGAGATTCTAATTTATTTAATATTTGAAATTACTTATAGACTTAGGAGTGTACCTTGTACCTTCCTTTATCAAGGAACAGTCATTGACTCCTTGATCCTCCGAAACGAGATTAGCAACTCCAAAAGAGACGCATAAGTACAACCCTTTCCACATTAGAAAGCTATTATACTAATATTTAATCTTGCTTTTGTATTATACTAAATATACAAGTATATTTAGTATAATACAAAAGAATTACATAAGTATCAGCTCATTTCGTCAAACAAATTTATTTTTCAAATTGTAGAAATATGACTACACATAAGAATAACTAACTATATTTGTAACCCAGTGATTACAAATTAAGCAATTGATCTATGTTTATGATATATTTATCATAAACTTAACAATATATATATGTCTGCCTTTTTTAAAATTGTATTTAGATAACAATCATATTATCTTAATCCGGTAGTAACTATGATCCAAAGTGTTATAAATTTCAAATTAACGTTTAAAACAATATTATTTAAATTCGTGTTTTTAAACTACAAAACTTGTGATACAGATTTTTTTATAGATAAATCTATAAGTAATAATAAATATATAATATATATATTTTTAAAATATAAATTCAACATCAATATCATTTCAATATCATTTCAACCGTTTGTCAATTGGTTGCAAGCCTCATTAAAAATTAAAAAAATTTGTTTTATAAAGTTAACTTCTTAATATTTTGATAGCACTATACTTAGGGCCGTATTTTAGAACGTTACTCAATACTTAAGAGACACTTGAGACTAGTATTTTAAGGCAAAAACTAGCCTCAAGCGTTTCTTGAGTATTGAGTAACGTTCTAAAATACGGCCCTTAAAATATAATAAATTATTTTACAACCGCTAGCTTTGGTACTCTAGGAACGATTTAATACCATTTTTTTCTACTTATTCTAATCATAAATACATTAAGTTACAGATCCTGTTTGATTAATTGACCTCGACAAAATATTATAGCAGGACTACAAGCATCATTTCGACATTTCAATAGAAAAAAAATAAAAAAACTTCGATTGTGAATCACAAAAAAGTATGTCAAATAATACCTAACTACCACTGTAAGATAATAAGGCCTAAATATACCGAATAAAGTGGTGAGACAGTAAAATGTCAGTAGGCCGAGACTGTGATGTGGCCAAGTGAGTGTTTACACATATTTTTGATGTTGTGGCAAGACAGTTTGTCGGTTCAGTTTATACTTGGCAATAGGACAAGTTATAGCTACAGGGACATAAGATGAAATTGATCGGAAAAATGCTTAGAAAATTAGTAAATTTACTTAGGTCTCGATATATCGCATTTGGACGAGACCTTGGGTTTTAAAAATACCTAAATTAGGTTCACAAATATCGAGGGCTCAGCCGAAGGCACTCGCCGCTTTACTCGGTAGGTGTAAGCAGGTTGTTATTCTTTTGTAATTAGGTGCGATTATAAAACATTGTAGAAAGTTTCACATGCCAGTGCTACAACTATTATGTGTATTACTTAGAAGATTATATGTACGCAATATGTCGAAAACTGGCGTCACACTAGTAAACCAAGTACCTACCTATACTATACAAGGTGTTAAGAAAACCATGTCCGACCCGTGAAGGTATTGGTAGGTATCGAGATCTGATCTTATTCGTGTATTCCTTTTTAGAATTTACCACAAAAAATGACCCCAAAAATGAACCACAAAAATTTACCCCGATTAAAATAACTTAAAAATTAATATAATGTGGTAGCTTACATGGCAACACAGGGAAAGGGTTATTCGGAAATGCAAAGTCAAAACGTCAGCTTACATCTGCCGGCGGTTTCTTTTGATATCACATACACTCGTCGCCTCATGCCAACAAAGGTGTTGTCAGTTTTTGAAAATTTGCTATATTTTATGAAATTCGGACTAATTCTGATACGAAAAACATGCATTCAAAAAAATTATAATTATTTCATACTTATAAATAATATGATTTTTAATTTTTTTTTTATTTATGTTATTGAAGTGCCTATGTGCCCCTTTCGGGTTGGACAGGGTTATCTTAACACATTGTATATATAAATAAACAAACAAACAAACTCTTCAGCTTTCTATATAAATACTAATTGACCCATGCGGCTTCACCCGTTACAAGCTTCGAACCCCCATCGCACCCATTTAATACGGTCGTTTGCAGGAATGTATAAAAATTGCCCAATTTGTTGACATTTATAAATACTGCTCCGCTCTCCTGGGTAGTAGCGTAATTATATATAGCATTCTTTCTGGATAAATGATCTATCCAACACAAAAAAACTTTTTATTCGCATCAGTATTTCTTGAGATTGGCTTGTTCAAACGAACTGTTAACACAGCTACACATAGCCATAGCTTAGCGCAATCAATCAATCAATCAATCAATCAATCAATCAATCAATCAATCTTCAATCATTTAGATAAATGATTTCTATAAATGTGCTCCTCTAGACACCTACTCTCTATTGACCTAACTGACCTTCCAGATACACAAACAAACTGTAAGAAAATTCATATAGAAATACACCGAGTTAACCACAAGACTAAGTCGCCTTATTGTCTTCCTGCGAACCTCACCCTCTCAAAGATCCGATTTTACACGAAGATACAAACAAACAAACTCTTCAGCTTTATTAATAGTACCTACTTTATGGTATAGGTTTTAAGTTTCCAACATTTTATTGGTTTTTAGTTGATGTAATACATGAGTCAGAACCACTGGACACGCATGATCTCAAAACGTGGACGTTCAAATCACGTTATAATTGTGACGTTGTGAAGCTAAATATTTAAACTAGGTGACCCCCTTGGCGTCGCCCGTGACATACTTCGAAGTCCCGTCGCACCTATTTGTTACCGTTGCTTATAAATCTATACAAATATTATAAAGCTGAAGTGTGTTTGTTTGTTTGGTTGAACGCGCTAATCTCAGGAACTACTGGTCGGATTCGAAAAATTAGTTTTGTGTTAGATAGCCCATTTATCGAGGAAGGCTTTATATCATTACGCTACTACACTGGGGAGCAGAGCAGTAGTCATAAATGTCGACAAAACGGGCAAATTTTTATGCATCATTGTAGAATTTATAAGCGACGACTCTGCTGTCCAGGGTATTGATTGGCAAATAAAACTCAATATAAATAATGTGCACCATCCTTTTATTTCTATTTCATAGCATAAAAGTATTTTCACAGCATACAGTGGTGATAATTGCAATCGCACATAACATTACCAAATACAATCACTGTTCCAAGTTGTATCTACTAAACACATATGATAGTACACTTAATTCACAAACGTTTAAAGCAACTGATAACATAAAATGTGTTCCAAAACATTACAATTATTAGGGTTTAAATTTTAAAGTGGTAATAAATGTCAGTCACGAGCTGGACTCGTTCCAGCGTCTTCTGGTTCAAAGCACCAGACGCGTTTACCAACTACAGACGAATTTATCCACCTCTTTACGTCTTAAGGCGAATTTAAAATTTAAATTTAAAAAAAGTTTGCATACTAAGCTTTCCAAAATTGTTTCTAATTATTATGGTTTCTAACTATATTTGGTTGCAATTATTCTTAATGAAAATCAAGTGAAATCATATCTTACACTAAAGTGGACATTAGATAACATTGACGATATTATGAAAACCTTTAAAATAATGACAAATCTTGGAATTTTTGTTCCGATTACAAAATGGTTTTAGATTTTGTCCTACATAGAGTCTGGTGACGGCAATAGGATTGCCCTTTATTACGTGGGACCAACAATACTTCTGGCAACGAGTAGATGTGTAATTCAGCAATAAAAGTAAGTTAATTAATTTCGAGAGGTGTAAACAGTTACACCTCTCGAAATTAATTAACTTACTTTTATACATGTAACTCTTTTCTTACACTTTTAAGTTATTTTTGCTATTTTTTTTTGAAAAGAATGTGAGCGAGGGAATGTATTAAAGGTTATTCAATGCCCCTTTGTCCCTTCTTATCATAACCAGAGAGCACAGTGAGGTATTACTCGTAGTCAGTACAAGTTCGACATACCTACTCCATCAATTACAAACCTGACAAGGAAAATTACTACTTGACCTCTCCTAATTTGCTGTGTCTGAAGAGATTCTAATTTATTTAATATTTGAAATTACTTATAGACTTAGGAGTGTACCTTGTACCTTCCTTTATCAAGGAACAGTCATTGACTCCTTGATCCTCCGAAACGAGATTAGCAACTCCAAAAGAGACGCATAAGTACAACCCTTTCCACATTAGAAAGCTATTATACTAATATTTAATCTTGCTTTTGTATTATACTAAATATACAAGTATATTTAGTATAATACAAAAGAATTACATAAGTATCAGCTCATTTCGTCAAACAAATTTATTTTTCAAATTGTAGAAATATGACTACACATAAGAATAACTAACTATATTTGTAACCCAGTGATTACAAATTAAGCAATTGATCTATGTTTATGATATATTTATCATAAACTTAACAATATATATATGTCTGCCTTTTTTAAAATTGTATTTAGATAACAATCATATTATCTTAATCCGGTAGTAACTATGATCCAAAGTGTTATAAATTTCAAATTAACGTTTAAAACAATATTATTTAAATTCGTGTTTTTAAACTACAAAACTTGTGATACAGATTTTTTTATAGATAAATCTATAAGTAATAATAAATATATAATATATATATTTTTAAAATATAAATTCAACATCAATATCATTTCAATATCATTTCAACCGTTTGTCAATTGGTTGCAAGCCTCATTAAAAATTAAAAAATTTTGTTTTATAAAGTTAACTTCTTAATATTTTGATAGCACTATACTTAGGGCCGTATTTTAGAACGTTACTCAATACTCAAGAGACACTTGAGACTAGTATTTTAAGGCAAAAACTAGCCTCAAGCGTTTCTTGAGTATTGAGTAACGTTCTAAAATACGGCCCTTAAAATATAATAAATTATTTTACAACCGCTAGCTTTGGTACTCTAGGAACGATTTAATACCATTTTTTTCTACTTATTCTAATCATAAATACATTAAGTTACAGATCCTGTTTGATTAATTGACCTCGACAAAATATTATAGCAGGACTACAAGCATCATTTCGACATTTCAATAGAAAAAAATAAAAAAACTTCGATTGTGAATCACAAAAAAGTATGTCAAATAATACCTAACTACCACTGTAAGATAATAAGGCCTGAATATACCGAATAAAGTGGTGAGACAGTAAAATGTCAGTAGGCCGAGACTGTGATGTGGCCAAGTGAGTGTTTACACATATTTTTGATGTTGTGGCAAGACAGTTTGTCGGTTCAGTTTATACTTGGCAATAGGACAAGTTATAGCTACAGGGACATAAGATGAAATTGATCGGAAAAATGCTTAGAAAATTAGTAAATTTACTTAGGTCTCGATATATCGCATTTGGACGAGACCTTGGGTTTTAAAAATACCTAAATTAGGTTCACAAATATCGAGGGCTCAGCCGAAGGCACTCGCCGCTTTACTCGGTAGGTGTAAGCAGGTTGTTATTCTTTTGTAATTAGGTGCGATTATAAAACATTGTAGAAAGTTTCACATGCCAGTGCTACAACTATTATGTGTATTACTTAGAAGATTATATGTACGCAATATGTCGAAAACTGGCGTCACACTAGTAAACCAAGTACCTACCTATACTATACAAGGTGTTAAGAAAACCATGTCCGACCCGTGAAGGTATTGGTAGGTATCGAGATCTGATCTTATTCGTGTATTCCTTTTTAGAATTTACCACAAAAAATGACCCCAAAAATGAACCACAAAAATTTACCCCGATTAAAATAACTTAAAAATTAATATAATGTGGTAGCTTACATGGCAACACAGGGAAAGGGTTATTCGGAAATGCAAAGTCAAAACGTCAGCTTACATCTGCCGGCGGTTTCTTTTGATATCACATACACTCGTCGCCTCATGCCAACAAAGGTGTTGTCAGTTTTTGAAAATTTGCTATATTTTATGAAATTCGGACTAATTCTGATACGAAAAACATGCATTCAAAAAAATTATAATTATTTCATACTTATAAATAATATGATTTTTAATTTTTTTTTTATTAATGTTATTGAAGTGCCTATGTGCCCCTTTCGGGTTGGACAGGGTTATCTTAACACATTGTATATATAAATAAACAAACAAACAAACTCTTCAGCTTTCTATATAAATACTAATTGACCCATGCGGCTTCACCCGTTACAAGCTTCGAACCCCCATCGCACCCATTTAATACGGTCGTTTGCAGGAATGTATAAAAATTGCCCAATTTGTTGACATTTATAAATACTGCTCCGCTCTCCTGGGTAGTAGCGTAATTATATATAGCATTCTTTCTGGATAAATGATCTATCCAACACAAAAAAACTTTTTATTCGCATCATTATTTCTTGAGATTGGCTTGTTCAAACGAACTGTTAACACAGCTACACATAGCCATAGCTTAGCGCAATCAATCAATCAATCAATCAATCAATCAATCAATCTTCAATCATTTAGATAAATGATTTCTATAAATGTGCTCCTCTAGACACCTACTCTCTATTGACCTAACTGACCTTCCAGATACACAAACAAACTGTAAGAAAATTCATATAGAAATACACCGAGTTAACCACAAGACTAAGTCGCCTTATTGTCTTCCTGCGAACCTCACCCTCTCAAAGATCCGATTTTACACGAAGATACAAACAAACAAACTCTTCAGCTTTATTAATAGTACCTACTTTATGGTATAGGTTTTAAGTTTCCAACATTTTATTGGTTTTTAGTTGATGTAATACATGAGTCAGAACCACTGGACACGCATGATCTCAAAACGTGGACGTTCAAATCACGTTATAATTGTGACGTTGTGAAGCTAAATATTTAAACTAGGTGACCCCCTTGGCGTCGCCCGTGACATACTTCGAAGTCCCGTCGCACCTATTTGTTCCCGTTGCTTATAACTCTATACAAATATTATAAAGCTGAAGTGTGTTTGTTTGTTTGGTTGAACGCGCTAATCTCAGGAACTACTGGTCGGATTCGAAAAATTAGTTTTGTGTTAGATAGCCCATTTATCGAGGAAGGCTTTATATCATTACGCTACTACACTGGGGAGCAGAGCAGTAGTCATAAATGTCGACAAAACGGGCAAATTTTTATGCATCATTGTAGAATTTATAAGCGACGACTCTGCCTATTGGTTATATATATATATCTGACCCTGGGTATTGATTGGCAAATAAAACTCAATATAAATAATGTGCACCATCCTTTTATTTCTATTTCATAGCATAAAAGTATTTTCACAGCATACAGTGGTGATAATTGCAATCGCACATAACATTACCAAATACAATCACTGTTCCAAGTTGTATCTACTAAACACATATGATAGTACACTTAATTCACAAACGTTTAAAGCAACTGATAACATAAAATGTGTTCCAAAACATTACAATTATTAGGGTTTAAATTTTAAAGTCGTAATAAATGTCAGTCACGAGCTGGACTCGTTCCAGCGTCTTCTGGTTCAAAGCACCAGACGCGTTTACCAACTACAGACGAATTTATCCACCTCTTTACGTCTTAAGGCGAATTTAAAATTTAAATTTAAAAAAAGTTTGCATACTAAGCTTTCCAAAATTGTTTCTAATTATTATGGTTTCTAACTATATTTGGTTGCAATTATTCTTAATGAAAATCAAGTGAAATCATATCTTACACTAAAGTGGACATTAGATAACATTGACGATATTATGAAAACCTTTAAAATAATGACAAATCTTGGAATTTTTGTTCCGATTACAAAATGGTTTTAGATTTTGTCCTACATAGAGTCTGGTGACGGCAATAGGATTGCCCTTTATTACGTGGGACCAACAATACTTCTGGCAACGAGTAGATGTGTAATTCAGCAATAAAAGTAAGTTAATTAATTTCGAGAGGTGTAAACAGTTACACCTCTCGAAATTAATTAACTTACTTTTATTCATGTAACTCTTTTCTTACACTTTTAAGTTATTTTTGCTATTTTTTTTTGAAAAGAATGTGAGCGAGGGAATATATTAAAGGTTATTCAATGCCCCTTTGTCCCTTCTTATCATAACCAGAGAGCACAGTGAGGTATTACTCGTAGTCAGTACAAGTTCGACATACCTACTCCATCAATTACAAACCTGACAAGGAAAATTACTACTTGACCTCTCCTAATTTGCTGTGTCTGAAGAGATTCTAATTTATTTAATATTTGAAATTACTTATAGACTTAGGAGTGTACCTTGTACCTTCCTTTATCAAGGAACAGTCATTGACTCCTTGATCCTCCGAAACGAGATTAGCAACTCCAAAAGAGACGCATAAGTACAACCCTTTCCACATTAGAAAGCTATTATACTAATATTTAATCTTGCTTTTGTATTATACTAAATATACAAGTATATTTAGTATAATACAAAAGAATTACATAAGTATCAGCTCATTTCGTCAAACAAATTTATTTTTCAAATTGTAGAAATATGACTACACATAAGAATAACTAACTATATTTGTAACCCAGTGATTACAAATTAAGCAATTGATCTATGTTTATGATATATTTATCATAAACTTAACAATATATATATGTCTGCCTTTTTTAAAATTGTATTTAGATAACAATCATATTATCTTAATCCGGTAGTAACTATGATCCAAAGTGTTATAAATTTCAAATTAACGTTTAAAACAATATTATTTAAATACGTGTTTTTGAACTACAAAACTTGTGATACAGATTTTTTTATAGATAAATCTATAAGTAATAATAAATATATAATATTTATATTTTTAATATATAAATTCAACATCAATATCATTTCAATATCATTTCAACCGTTTGTCAATTGGTTGCAAGCCTCATTAAAAATTAAAAAAATTAGTTTTATAAAGTTAACTTCTTAATATTTTGATAGCACTATACTTAGGGCCGTATTTTAGAACGTTACTCAATACTCAAGAAACACTTGAGACTAGTATTTTAAGGCAAAAACTAGCCTCAAGCGTTTCTTGAGTATTGAGTAACGTTCTAAAATACGGCCCTTAAAATATAATAAATTATTCGTTTACAACCGCTAGCTTTGGTACTTAGTCTAGGAACGATTTAATACCATTTTTTTCTACTTATTCTAATCATAAATACATTAAATTACAGATCCTGTTTGATTAATTAAGTAACTTTTCTTATAAGTTATTTTATTGTAAAATGTAGTTACTCTAGGTATATGCAGGCTAAAATTATTTTAATTCTAAAGTTTTAAAATAAACTTAGACATATTTTTAAATATGGAACAGAACAATAACCACACCAGGAACATCCTAACAGGTGCGAGTTTGACTGTGTATTTAATTATTAATTTAAAAAAATGGACATCAATCTTGTTTTATGTGTTATTCATAGACATAAAAGTTGTGGCAATTAATTTAATGAAAGACAGTAATATATCGCATGCCGCCGACAAATATATTAGAAAATAAGAAGATTCTGAAAAAATTTTTAATTAGATTGGTTTAAACATCTCAATAACGATCCAGGCCATAAAAACTAGTTTTTAATATGTATGGAAATAGTTTCGGAGTCGATTTCGTCAAGATCCTCAGTTGTACGGTGACAGAACATGGCATACCTGAGACAGAATAAAATTGTTATCCATAATTTTGTAATAATTGTAGATACAGTGTTGTACCAATGAATTCCCATGATGATTTAATGGAGAAAATTGTAGAACATTTACTTTTGAAACATCAATGTTTTGAAATGAGTGAAAAGCACTCATTTCAAAACATTGATGTTACACCTGCTAACTAATTGAGACAACGACACCCTTATCGGTTTGGGAGGTCAGACGGCAATCGCTCTCGACAGTAAATAATAAAAATCTATAGTCAAACAATAGCTGCTCCTAGCAACTAAATAAAAGTAAAATAATATAAGGGTCTATAAGTATAAAGTTTCAACCAAATTGGTTCGAAGGTTAGCGCGAGATTGATTTAATAAACATTCAATCATAAACTTCCAAACATTCAAATATCTAAAAACCTACTAACTTTCTTATATAAAATATTAGTAGTATTGGATATAGAGAAATAAATAAATAAATATAGTTGCGACAACTCACACAACGCCATCTGATTCCACACTAAGCAAAGCTTGTACTATGGTAACCAGAGAATTGATAAACATACTTATATATTTCTAAATACATACATATTATAGATAAATAACACCCAGACACAGAATAAACCATCATGCTCATCACACAAAGTTTTATCCTGGGTGGGAATCGAACCCACGACCTCTTGAGTAGCAGTCTGATGCACTCCCACCGCGCCACAGAGGCAGTCAAAGAAAGTCACTGGTAAATGAACGTTTAGAAGCATATATGATGCGTTGAGAACTCCGCCCTTTGGTTGCACGTAGCATCCGGAAGCTAGATCTATGTGCAGCCAAATAACGAAGAAATCTCCATTGCTTTCCGTTAGGTGGGTGAATAATAAAACAAAAATAAATAAATAATAAAACTTACAGTCGTTCATACAGCCAATTTAAAACTGCAACGCAGAACCCAACTAGCAAAAATACAGAAATTAATGCTTGTGTTTCTCCCAAAATGTTAGCCATATATTCATTTCGGATATGAGTACCAGAAAATTTGGTATGTGTTTTTTTTCGATGTACAAAGCTTGTAGTTTGGTCGCTCTTTGTTACAACAGGTGTAAGCTCTGTTGTGTCAATATTAGTTGATGTTTCTGCCTGTTCTGTATCTGACGTCATATATTCTGTATGTTTCACTGTAACGGTTGCTGTTTCTACTTCTTTAGACTCTGATGGTGTAGATAAAGGATCTGTAGCAGTTTCTTTAGTCTTCGACTGTTTTTGATTGGAATGTGTTGAAGAAAAAACCGGTAGTGATTCTGTCATAACATTTGTTGTTGTCATAGTACGTGTCGATGTAGTCATAAATGTTGAATCTACTGCCTGTTCTGTATCTGACGTCGTAGATTCTGTATGTTTCACTGTGTCGGTTGCTGTTTCTACTTCTTTAGACTCTGATGATGTAGATAAAGGATCTATGGCAGTTTCTTTAGTCTTCGACTGTTTTTGATTGGAATATGTTAAAGGCAACACCGGTAGCGGTTCTGTCATAACATCTACTGCTGATGCAGACTTTGCTAATGTATTTGATGTTTTCGGTTGTAAAAGAGTAGCACTGCTATTTGTTACCGTAATATCTGAATGTTTTTCATTTGGTTGTGATAATGGTAAAATTGATAGTGTTTTATTACTTTCCAGGGTATCTTCCACAACTGATTCACCGGTTTGTGCTGAGTATGGAAATAAATCCGTTTTAGTGGTGATAACGATGTTTTCGTGCTGTATCCTAAACAAATAAAACAATTATTATTATTTTGTCCAAATAGTTACACATTACTAAAATATCTATCTCTTAGCCCTTGTAATTACTGATCTGTATGGTTTATGAGTCAAAAGTTTTTAAAATTACAATTACAAAAGGCACTTTAAGCCATCGATTCCGGTAATCAGTAACATGACAGTCTTTAAGCCAAGTTGAAGGCCTTATGGGCGGCTTGAAAATATTCGACACCAGGTCACCACAACCTACACCTATCGTTTTCAACATGGCAATAGGCTACCTGTTACGCAGGACGCAAATGCGTACAGTAAAATGTTAATGTAAAATATGCCTTTGCCTACCCTTACGTGGATAAAAGCATAATATATGTATGTAACTCTACAACTTCTCTACAGTAGAAGTAGGTATATTACGGGATAGTGCGAAGTACCAGAATCAGACAAAGGAGGCCGCCATCATCATCATCCGAGCGTCTGTACCAGTTGTGCTTCGCAACGCCCGAGGTCCGCTTTCCTACTTTTTAAACAAAGTAGGTCGCCAGACTTGTTCAATATCAAAGAACAAAATTATGGGACGTTTTTCTGGGTTACTCACTCGAATGTTAACAATAGAATTTAGCGATATCACAGCAAAAAAATTATCTCATATGACGAAACATACGCTCTCTCTTAAATACAGCTGTTGGTATATAAGGTATCAGTATAGTAAACACGTCATAATTTATCAAACATTAAGCTACCGATTGATATGTGTATGAATCACGCGAAAGACACCAAAGATTTACTGCACAGAAATGATTTTTAGTAAGTAGGTAACTATTTGTCATTCAGTATTATCTAAAGTATAATAAAATTAATAATACCTGTGTATTAATTGATTTAGTTGAATTAATAGTAATATATAAATTGCATTTACAGTTTAATATTAATTACATAGAAAAATATAACTAATTGGATTATCCAACTGAAAAAGATTATTACAAAACTAAGTACTATATATAATTAAAGCAGCAAAAAAATCATTTCAAACCTTTTAGTTTTTTATTTAATTCAAACCCGATGATCTTTCGTCCCCAGAGAAAAAAATTATAAAGAATTGCATGCTTATATATGATATCATACCATGCAATTTTTATTTTTACTCTTTTTTTTGGTATTACTGAGGTTAACACGATGATTAAGTTTATTTTTGAACATTTTTATTAAAGGAGCTTTCAATATAAGCATATTTTTGATTACTGATTTGAGGCAATTACTTCAGATTTTGCTGAAAATTCATGTTCACGTGCCAGCTGTGTTGAATTTATTAGCATAATAACTTTTTAAAGCTTTTTTCAATTGACGAACACTTAATTAGTTGACGAAATAAAGCCGTTATTAAACACAGTTCATTGATTTAATGACCTACTCTTGACATAAGATAAAATAAAATAGCAAAAAATTACTTACTGTTTAATAGACATGCACTGTGTATAGTACCAGATCTTGCCTTTAGGACATTTTCTAAGTCCGTCAATTATTTCTCGTTCTTTCCTTGCAGCACTTCCTGTGTCTACTACTACACGAGCTACGGTAAAAGTATAAATGACACGTGATAATATTGTGGTTAACAAAACCACTAAATAAAATTTTAATGAGATCGCCATATTCACAAACACACAACTAACTAGTGCGAAAATTCACTGAAGTCTGAAGTTCTAGTAGCTTATCAATGCGTACGCGTCACACGTCCGGCACAGTCAGTCAACGCGTTCCGTTAATTGTGTTGTGAAGTGGCTTCGCAAAATAAAACCTCGGGATGTTAGCCGATGGACACATAGAATCACAGAAAAGATGTAAAACGCAGACGCGGCGCAGGCACACGTCTCTACTGCTTATGTTTCGTACGGAATGTTTAGAAAAGTCGCGCGTCGCGACGTAATGCACATAGAAAAGGTACGGCGCGAATATGACGGTTTTGCGTCTACGTCGGACAAGAGCGGACGAGGGAAGGGCAAGAAGGGGTGTGGCCGGTCAACCGACGAGTCTCTTGCGCTTGCGCCGCTCTCACACACAAACTGCCATAGCATCATGTCTTTTCAATACATCTTAAAAAGCCGCGACTGGTACATACAGGGCGCCCTATGTGCCCTGTCTGCACTTCGTCCTCGCTTTGTGTCTCTTCTGTGTCCAGTCCCTTAGGTACAAAGTACAATGTTACAACTTTATGTTGCATCATAATTGCGAAAGCGCACCTAAGCAGGGGTACGTCTGTCGGTGTGTCTTAAACACTTGCCACTCCGCATTTTAAATGTTAAAAGTGGTCGTGGACCATGGCCAATATTTACAATTAACTTTGTGCAGGTACTGTGTCAGTAGAGTTAATTGTTTAGATGCAATCTATTTAGGCGTTTTGATGCTCCGATGGACCAACATACATATTGCTTATCAAAGTTTTATAAATTGGGCAATTTTGTTTAATAATGCTTTTAGAATTACATTACACGTAATCGACACGATTCAATATCTCTTCGGTATTGTGACGGTTGAGTTATTGTACCACTCGTATTTGGTTTACTGCACTCAATTCATGCAATAAGTACCCATTTTTCGAGTATTTCTACTTTTACAAAATTTCCAGGACAGAACGTTGAAACCAAAAAAGTAAGAACATTTAATCAAAGCAGACTGTTCCAAGATTAAAAAGTTAAACACATGTGGGATTTTAAGCTTCAAATAATAAGCAAGCTAAGAATTGAATTAACAGGCAACTTTAAGTAGGTTGTACTGTTGTACTCTGCTAGAGATAAATCTATACTGATATATAAAGCTGAAGAGTTTGTTTGTTTAAACGCGCTAATCTTAGGAACTTCTGGTTCGAATTGAAAAAATCTTTTTGTGTTCGATAGTCCATGTATCGAGGAAAGATATAGGCTATATATCATTACGCTACTACACGGGAGACCGGAGCACTAATTATAAATGTCCACAATTTGGGCAAATTTTCATAAATGAATAAATGGGTGCGGCGACGGTTTCAGTGTATGTCACAGGCGAAGCCGCGGGAGTCAGCTAGTATATAATAATATGACGCAATTTGTTTACCGATTAAACGATTTAGTCGCTGCAGAACTAAAGATACAGTCATTTCTAGTACCTACCTACTATGCTGTTCAATGCAGATCCCGAGATTTTTGCTGAAGCCAGAACTTTATGCTAATATTACAGAGGTTATCAAACAGCAACTCCAATATAGTTTTGTTAAGCACCACTGTGCATAAAGATATTAAACCAAATACCAAACCTTACAAAGGAACTAGGTACCAATCAAAAGGTTTCAAAACAAAGGATAATGTATAATTATCCTTATATTCATATTAGGATAATTATACATTATCCTTATATTCAATGAGTTGTTATATTATCCTTATATATATTAAGATAATATATATTTTTTAACACATTAACATTAATAAAGATTAAGATGTGTAAACTAATATTATATGCTAATTATTACTGGCTAAAATCAATAAATAATTTTAAAAACACTGATATTGCAAATTTATATAGGCTCGATGACCGCTAGTACTTGTATGGCATCTTAGTGGTATAATAAAAGAAAATGGTTGAGGTACAGAACACGTTGTAGGAGAATCGTCCATAGAGTAATAGCAACGTAATATGACGCAATAATTTAATGACACAACAACAGATAACGCTACATTCTGTATTGCTTTAGTAGATACGTTAATATATAGTTATTTCTGACGTAGTGATTTGCGGAGCAGTTTATTTGGATGGTGTTAACACCGAGCAAAGGAATCTCTACTATAGACATATTACTCTACATATATACTAATACTAGTTGACGCCCACGGCTTCGCCCGCGAAGTAAAGCTCTCCCGTTCCCGTTTCCCACAGGAGCTTGTTCTCGGGATAAAAAGTAGCCTATGTGTTATTCTGATGTATAAGCTATATTAGTGTAAGGTTTCATTAAAATCCATTCAGTAGTTTTAATGTGAAAGAGTAACAAGCATCCATACAAACTGTCACATTTATAATATTATTAAGATATAAAGCTGAAGAGTTTGTTTGTATGTTTGGTAGAACGCGCTAATCTCAGAAACTACTGGTCGGATTTAAAATAATCTTTTTGTGTTGGATAGCCCATTTATCGAAAAAGACTATAGGCTATATATCATCGCGCTACAACCCTGGGGAGCGTAGCAGTAAACTTAAATGTGGACAAATTGTGCAACTTTTTGATGCATTATTGTAGAGGTGCGACGCGAGCTCGAAGTATGTCACGGGCGAAGCCGTGGGGGTCACCTAGTATTTCATACAATCAAGCATGTCAAGGGGCTTCATCCTTTTTTCAAGACGAATGATAGGCAACTGACAGGTCTCGTATATGTAAGGCCATTTCTGGTGTAAAGCAACCCCGTTAATGATCTCAGATAACTAAACCAACCTACGCTGCAAGTCCCATGAGGAGAGCACCATTCTCCGGGCGTCCTTGTGACGAGTCATGGTAGCTTTACCTCTGGTCTATCCTGCTACTGATTCCAGGCGAGTTGGAAGGCTACTGTAGTCAGGTCAGGCACAAAGTCATCCTGTTATTCCCGCAGCGCTTATATGCATTCAACCACGTGATAAAAAACCCTAGGCTGCAAATGATTCACCTGCTGACTAACTGAAAACGCTTTGAGGTCAGCGCCATTATGTAGTTTTTTTTGAGATTGGGAGTTCAGTCTCTGGGCTTAGGAAGGTTTGTTAGGGCGTTGTTCCCTATAGCTATACTAGTGGCACGCTATGATGGCTGTTTTGACATATCACAAGAGTGATGATACTTTACTTGTTTTACATAAGTACTCTGTTTTCTACTGTAGTATAAATACCCTATAATGTGCTCGACTATTTACATATTTCTACAAAGAAAATGAAATTAAAATTAATACGAATCTTCATGAAAGGACAAACGTCAAAACATTCATGATAGCGTGCCGCCAGTATCATGCCTGACGACCTGTGACAAATCGGACTCTAAGCCATCATGGACTTCATATTGTCAAAATTTTTGACGAGGTTACCTTAGGACAACACTAAGGTATCATAATCTTTCAAAACTTCTAACATAAATCACAAAACAAGTCGTGCATGAAATTTCAAAATTATATTCTGTTTCAATGTAACCGCAGATATATGAGAGACTTATATTTATCCGGTCCATGGATACCTACAACATAGGTGTTGGCACTGGATGTTTATGAAAATCTAATTAGCAATTATTAAGTCGATTGTCATAAAATATAGAACTGTCATATAACAAACCGCAGACTGCGGTGATGATGATATGTCATGAATCTTATAAGAGTGAGTGCAGAAATAATGTACAATAGCTATGTACCATTAGTGGTCCTGAAACTTTTGAATAGGTAGCATTCCATGGCTCGAACATAATAACATTACAACACCTTACATATCTCCTACTGTATGTACATCTTCACTTATTTAAAAACAAACACACAATTATGTTAGTTTTACTTCTAACAGTATAAGTATTATTATTTTCAAAACTATTGTACTGTTCTACTTATTTACTTTTAAATCTAACCGATTTCGCCTTACGACCTTTTTAAAGGTTACCCGCTTTCAAACCATAATTGTGGACTTTCATTTATTGTACTAGACGACATCTGAGATGCATAAAATATGAGCTAACCTTTGAAAATGTCGTAACGCCCAAACGATTCGGTTCAAAGTAAATAGCTGGAATAGTACAAGTGATTTCATTCAAGATGTGTAGCAAGTCTTACCAAGTGTCGTCAATCAACGATATTAACAGTATTTATATATTTGAAACTTTGCTGACCTCTCGACGTTTTGACTAAACTTACATTTTTACATTAGCCATGTTCCTGAGTAAACAAAACTATAATGCCTTACACAAATCGTATGACTTAAAAAACAGTACTTTCAACAACATCATATATTTGGAAGTTTTAACTCTTATTATATCAGAATCATCATCATCATCCGAGCGTATGTCCCAGTTGCGTCTCGCGACGCCCGGGGTCCGCTTTCCTACATTTTCTCCTCCACTTCGCACTGTCGTCGGCATCCCCTGTAGTGAGACCATTGTTGACCTTATTTATATATATAGTACATATATTGATATAATAATTGACCATTATAGACTGCGTATGTGATTTTCGCATATAACATGACGGAAACTTGGCACTTAATTTTGTCTCTATTAGAGGGAGCGAGTAACATTCCTTGCTCTTAGATTAAATCAGTCTTTTATGTACAAAAGTCTTTCAAACATCAAGCATGGAAATATTATAATTTTCATATTAGTAGAAAGTGGAGAGCGCTTGTATATGGGATATGTGGACTGTTTTTATATCGGCGTCCATGACGAATGGCTGACCTTTCAAAATAATTAGGTATTATAAGAAATTGTGACGAATTCATTAAAATGCATTTGGTGCGCTCGTGTAAAATGCAAGTGAAGCGCTCGTGGCCCCGCGGTCTCAGTGTTCGGTAAACGATCACTGAGGTACGCAACTTTCACTATGGCTGGTCGTCGGATGGGTGACCACTTTGTGGCATTTACATTTGCGAGCGTTTCCGTGCTTCGGAAGGCACGCTAAGCCGTTGGTCCCGGTTGCCAGTAAAATGGCAGTCGTTAAGCCTGGTTGTAGGCCTTATAGGCGGCTTAAAAAATTTCAACAGCAGGTAGCCACAACCTGCGTCTGTCTATTTCAACACGGCAATGGGCTCACCACCTATTAGGTGGGACAGGAATCCACACGGTGAAAAGTGGGCATATAATATGCCTCTGCCACCCCTTCGGGGATAAGGCGTGAAAAATATTTATTTTATTTTATTTTTGCATTTGGTATTTGACCACCTCTGACGGAAGTTAAACTATTGTACAAACTACATATTATCACGCCTGTATCCCCAAAGGGGTAGGCAGAAGCATACTATATGCCCACATTTGTGCATGTTGGTCCCACGTAACAGATGGTGAGCAGAAATGGACAGGCGCAGGTTGTGGCGACCTGCTGTTCAAAAATTTCAAGCCGCCCATAAAGCCTTCAACAAGTCTTAACGAATGCCATTTACTGGCAACCGGCAATAATGCAATAAGTACCCATTTTTCGAGTATTTCTACATTTACAAAATTTCCAGGACAAAACGTTGAAACCAAAAAGTAAGTACATACAATTTTTTCTTTTACGGTAACTTCCCCATACACATGTCATCATAATTTTTTCCAGCCGTGACAGCGGCATAAGTGCATCAGTGGAAGTTGTATTTGTAACTAACCTGATATTTTGATTTTAAGTTTTTCATTACGATTCTTTTTTCATTAAACTTTTACACTGGATTCCGGAGCACTAATCATAAATGTCAACAAATCGGGCAATTTTTCATACATTATTGTAAAAGTAATAAACTACGGGAATAAATGTGTGCGACGGTTTCGGTGTATGTCACAGGCGAAGCCGCTTCTCTGAAAGGACCAAGGATTGCAAAAGAAGTGAAGTGAAGAAGAGAAACTCGTGCGCTGGCAGGGAGTTCCATGATTTTATGGTGCGACTTATGATAGATCTACGGAATCTTTCGGGTCTAGGCACGATGGACGATGGTGTCCAATAATAATGGTGTGAAGATAAAGATAATGTAAAATTTTATAACACATTAATATAGATACAACGTTATTTACAGCAATAAATAATTTAAAAAATACTGATATTGCAGATTTAGGTAGGTATTGCTTGTATACCATCTAAGTGGTATAATAAAATAAAATGGTTGAGGTACAGAACACGTCGTAGGAGGATCGTCCATCGAGTAATAGCAACGTAATATGACGCAATAAGTTAATGACACAACAACAGATCACGCCAAATTCTGTATTGCTTTAGTAGGTACGTTAATATAAAGTTATTTCTGACGTAGTGTTTTTGCGGAGCAGTTTATTTGGATGGTGTTAACACCGAGCAAAGGAATCTCTACTATAGACATATTACTCTACATATATACTAATACTAGTTGACGCCCACGGCTTCGCCCGCGGAGAGAAGCTCTCCCGTTCCCGTTTCTCACAGGAGCTTTTTCTCGGGATAACAAGTAGCCTATGTGTTATTCTGATGTATAAGCTATATTATTGTGAAGTTTCATTATAATCAATTCAGTAGTTTTTACGTGAAAGAGTAACAAACATCCATACAAACTTTCACATTTATAATAATTATCACTACATATTATAAAACAAAGTCGCTTTTTCTGCCGTCTGTCCCTATGTATGCTGAGATCTTTAATACTACGAAACGGATTACGATGCGGTTTTTTGAATAGTTAGTGTGATTCTTATAGAAGATTTTATTGTATAATTTGTTAAGTTTTTGTATACATTGATCAAACTATAACGATATTTGTTGGGGATGTCGGTAAAAATAAGCAGTCTGGGAGCTTTCAACAAAAACGCTGCCAAACCCTTTGAGATATAACAAAATAATGTATGGTGCAATTGTGTATCTAATGTAGGTCTACAAAAAAGTCCGCGACGATATATATCTATCTCATAAGAATAACATACTATATCCATTTTAAAAGTTTAAAATACCATCAATTATGTAGCGGTAATTTGAAGGCTATTTTCACAAATATGCTATTAGTCCTTATCATTTTTACTACGTTAGTTGGCTTCAGCGTTTTATGAAGAGTATTTTGTCCCTTTGTACCTTGCAAATTAAATAAATATCTTACGAGTTACCGCAGATTCAAAATAAAGCGCAAAGAAATTAATTTCGTTTTGGTTACACGAAATTAATTTCTTTGCGCTTTATTTTGAATCTGCGGTAACTCGTAAGATATTTATTTAATTTGCAATTCGACCGGCCCGTGCCCAGTGTAGGTAGGTACTGGAGAGCGGTGAAGTAATCAACGAATTTGAAAAATGTTTATACATTAATGTGAATGTGAAACTATTAAACAACGGGATTAAATGGGTCCAACGGGTTCGAAGTATGTCACGGGCGAAGCCGGGCGGGACAGCTAGTTAAGATATAAAGCTGAAGAGTTTGTTTGTATGCTTGGTTGAAAGCGCTAATCTCAGGAACTAATGGTCGAATTAAAAAAAAACTTTTAGTGTTGGATAGCCTATTATCTGGAAAAGCTATAGGCTATATATCATCACGCTACAACCCTGGGTAGCGGAGCAGTAATCATAAATGTCGACAAATCGGGCAACTATGTATGCATTATTCTAGAATTTATTATGACGTGATTAAATAGGTGCGAAGGGAGTTTGAAGTATGTCACGGGGGGTGCCCTTTCGATCGCATAATTTTTTTCAGCATAATGTTGTTTGGCATAACAGTTTCAGCATAAAGTTTTCTCGCATAAATTATGATAAGCAGAGTGTTATAAACGCATAATGGTTTATTGGCATAACATTAACTTACTCTAATTTTTTTATTATAATTTTAATCAGTATAAATGTAAAGGGTATAATTGTTTGTAAAAAAGTACTCGGATACCAAGACGTGCGTGTATGAAGCGATTGATGAATCTCGAAGAAGCGAAAGAAGTATGCATGGATCGCGAAGCCTGGCGATCTGTCCTCTCTGACTACCCCGTCAGGGATACAGCGTGAAGATAGTTAGACAGTTTCAGCATAAAGTTTTAAAATATAAAACGATATTTTAAGTGTTATTTTTTTAGACTAGTCTTGAGCAAAGTCGTAAATAGGTACGACGACGAGCTAAGCGAGGAGGAGTGTTAGGTCACTTGTGACCATAACGCGCAAGCCGAGCGAGCGAAGCGAGAGGGCTGCGGTAGCGGCCGGCAATGCGCCAGAATAGAATCGCTCGTTTTAATCTACCTACTTTCTTTTTGTATGTTATTTATAAATTCTACATATAAGTGTTGAAATTTTGAACTTCAGTGTAGTGACTATCGATATTTTTAATCAGTGGGCATTTCAATCTTAGACAGTTCAAGCTTAGATATAAAAATAAAATATGTACTCGTTAACATTATGGTATTCTATATGTATGGCTTGTAATCTTTATGCGAGAGTGAGTGATATGCCAATAAATATTATGATTAGTAATCGTTATTGTAAAAAAAATTATGCGTAAACATTTTATGCGGGTATATCATTATTATAAAAAGTTATGGGAAAATAAAGTATGCATAAGTAATGATTTATTCTGTTTGAACGTTATGCGAAACGAAGAGTATGCCAAAAAACGTTATGCAGTTTTAATTTAAGCCTCAAAAATTTATGCAACCCAATACGGACCCTTGAAACACTTAGGCCCACTTGCATGAATGCTAGGGTTAAATAATTAATTATCGAGTTAGTTAATTCGTAATTAAGTAAATAACTTTTTAACCCTAATCATGTCTTGCACCATAGAAAAATATAATCGGGTTAACTAACTCAGGGTTTTATTCTGCTGAAACTGTTATGCCATACTACATTGTGCTGAAAAAAATTATGCGATCGAAAGGGCACCCGTGTGTCAAGGGGTGTCATTCTTTTTACAAGACGAATGATAGGCAACTGACAGGTCGCGTATGCGTAAAGCCGTTTTTGGTGTAAAGAATTGATGATCTCAGATAACTAAACCAACCTAAGCTGCAAGTCCCATGAGGAGAGTCCCATTCTCCGGGCGTCCTCATGCCGAGTCATGGTAGCTTTATCTCTGGTCTATCCTGCTACTCATTTCAGGCGAGTCGGAAGGCTACTGTAGTCAGGTCAGGCACAAAGTCGTCCTGTTATTCCGGCAGCGCTTATATGCATTCAACCGCGTGATAAAAAACCCTAGGCTGCAAATGATTCACCTGCTGACTAACTGAAAACGCTTTGAGGTCAGCGTCATTATATAGTCAGAGATTGGGAGTTCAGTCTCTCGGCTTAGGAAGTTTTGTTAGGGCGTTGTTCCCTATAGCTATACTAGTGGCACGCTATGATGGCCGTTTTGACATATCACAATAGTGATGATACTTTACTTGTTTTACATATGTACTCTGTTTTCTACCGTAGTATAAATACCCTATAATGTGCTCGACTATTCACAGATTTCTACAAATAAAATGTAATTAAATTTAATACGAAACTGCATGAAAGGACAAACGTCTAAATATTCATGATAGCGTGCCGCTAGTATAACAACATGTTAGTCGTTAAGAAAAATTGGAATTCACAAGCTTTCTACTTAGAAAGCTTGTGAATTCAAAATCTTCAACAGCGTGTTTCCATCCCTTCAATACGGCTAGTGTAACACCTATGGTGTTGCAGTCGTCCAGTCAGCTTCAGTAACCACTTACAGTCAGCGGAAGGTCGGCCACCTCACAGTATAAAAATAAAATTCAGACTTTAAGCTAACTAACTAACTAACGGGGTAGTCAGAGAGGACAGATCGCCAGGCTTCGCGATCCATGCATACTTTAAGCATTTTTTTTATAACCATGTAGAAGTCCTCATGGACTTTTGACATGGGATTTTTGACCGGGTAGGCAGGTCGGACTCTTACCGACTAAAGCCACACAGCATTTCTATACCTTATTTCAAGTGCCCGGACTAATCCGGGACATGTACTGTGACTCCGATTCAATGGTTCGGACCGCTGTTGGCGACACGAAACCCTTCGCCATCACCGTCGGGGTACATCAGGGTTATGTCCTTAGTCCGCTTCTGTTCAGTGTTATATTAGACGAATTGTCGGACAGCATCAGAAAACCGCATGAGCAGCCTCCATGGTTGCTCATGTATGCTGACGATATTGCGCTGGCAGATGCGGACAGGGGCAGATTAGTGTGACGTGTAAAGGCGTGGAAGGAGACGCTTGAGAACGGCGGTCTGAAACTTAATGTGGCGAAGACCAAGTACTTGGCACTAAACTCGACAGATCCCACATCCGTCCGCATAGGCGGTGATTTGGTCGAGCGCACGGACCAGGTTAAATACCTGGGATCTGTTTTTCACACGTCCAGTGACATCGATTGCGATGTTAAGTCACGCATTGCTGCCGCGTGGGCCAAATGGCGGGTGATGACCGGTGTCATTTGTGACCCTAAAATGCCGATCCGGTTGAAGGGACAGGTCTACAAAACCATTATTAGACCTGTCCTTTTACATGGCAGTGAGACGTGGCCGATATTGGAGCGACACAAGCAGGAGCTGCGTGTCACGGAAATGAAGATGCTGCGATGGATGTGTGGAGTCACGCGGATGGACCGCGTGAGGAACTCTCGCATCCGCGGCAGCCTTCACGTCCGTGACATTGTAGACAAGTTGAAAGAGTGTCGCCTTCGTTAGTATGGTCACGTCTTGCGGCAACCGCCTGGCTACGTAGGTAACAAATGTCTGGCCATGTCAGCCCCGCCGGGTACCGGTAAGAGGGGAAGACCCAAGAAGTGCTGGCTTGACGTCGTAAGGGATGACATGCGTGCCAATGGTCTCACTACAGGGAATGCCGACGACCGTGCGAAGTGGAGGAGAAAATGTAGGAAAGCGGACCCCGGGCGTCGCGAGACGCAACTGGGACAGACGCTCGGATGATGGTGATTTCAAATGCCCGGAGATGCCCTTGAGGGATGTCGTCAAAGGAGACTGAGTTTTGAAGTCAGCAAAGACAACATTAAAGGTATAAAAATCTTACAAAACTTCTAACATAAATAACAAACAAGTTCTGCATAAAATTACAAAATTATATTATGTTTCAATGTAACCGCAGATAAAAAAGAGACATATTTATCCGGTCCATGGATACCTACAACATAGGTGTTGGCAATGGATGTTTAGGAAAATCTAATTAACAATTATTATGTCGATTGTCATAAAATATAGAACTGTCATTATAACAAACCGCAGAAATAATGTACAATAGCTATGTATCATTAGTGGTCCAGAAACAGTCGAATAGGTAGCATTCCATAGCTCGATATTAATAAAAACATTACAACACCTTTTACAGGGTCATTTGTAAAACACCAGCAAACCTGCTAGGACTAGGTAGCTAACATCATAAAAATATCTTCTACGAATTTTTTTTTCGATTTTTATTTTTGTATTTGAAATTTTGTTTTTCAAATTTAAATTCGAATTTAATGTACTGATTGAATGACAGTAATACACAACTCGTGAAAATCACAGGGGATGGGGGTGGACCGGTCATACCTCATTTGATCTTGACCTTTTACAGCCGCATTGATGCGCGCACATCCATCGTTCATCGAAGCATGCAGTACGTGACGAAAAAGAGATCCAGGAGTTCTTTTAAGCGAATCCAATAGCGAAAACCTATGACGAAGCTCGAAGTTTCAATGTACGATAGTACTCGCTGTGTAACGAATTGCCAAAAGCGGTAGAACAAACGTTGTTGGTTATGACCTTGGCTATCTACTCCTAGCAGGTTGCTGGTGTTTTACAATTGACCCTGTATTTCTCCTACTGTATGTAAATGTGCATCTTCACTTATTTAAAAACAAACACACAATTATGTTAGTTTTACTTCTAACAGTATAAGTATTATTATTTTCAAAACCATTGCACTGTTCTACTTATTTACTTTTAAACCTGACCGATTTGGCCTTACGGCATGTTCAAAGGTTACCCACGTTCAAACCAATATTCTGGACTTTCATTGATGGTACTAAATGACATCTGCATAAAATATGTGCTAACCTTTGAAAATGTCTTAAGGCACAACCGGTTCGGATCAAAGTAAATAGCTGGATTAGTACAAGTGTTACCATTTAAGATGTGTAGTAAGTCTCACCAAGTGCCGTCAATCAACGATATTAACAGTATTATTCAAAGTCTCGAAGTTTTGACTATATAACTTACATTTTTACATTGGCCATGTTCCTGAGTAGACAAAACTACAATGCCGTACACAAATCGTATGAGTATAAAAACAGTACTTTCAACAAAATCATATATTTGGAAGTTTTAGCTGCATGTACACTATGGCAGTGATAAATGGGTTTCGTTTTAATAGAAGGGAAGTTCGAAATAAACTACAGAAGCTAATAAATTTACAGCATGCATTATAAGCAATAAATGTCTATACGCCTTTCATTACATTATGAGGTATGAGGTTTAGGACAATTAAAGTCCTGGTAGTCTCGGACTCTCCTTGCTCTTACTTAGATCAAATCAGTCTTTTATGTACAAAAGTCTCTCAAACATCAGGCATGGGAATATTATAATTTTCATTTGAGTAGAAAGTGGAGAGTGCTTGTAGGGGGATTTGTAGACTGTTTTGATATCGTCGTCCATGACGAATGGCTGACCTGTCAAAATAATTAGGTATTATAAGAAATTGTGACGAATTCATTAAAATGGTACCCCCACTGCAAGTAAACCACGGCCGCCTTGGATGTAGAAGAACGGTATTTGACCACCTCTGACGGAAGTTAAACTATTGTACATACTACATATTATCACGCCTTTATCCTCGGAGGGGTAGGCAGAAGCATACTATATGCCCACATTTCACCGTATGCATGTTAGTCCCACGTAACAGGTGGTGAGCAGAGAAATGGACAGGCGCAGGTTGTGGCAACCTGCTGTTGAAATTTTTCAAGCCGCCCATAAAACCTACAATAAGGCTTAACCCATTTTACTGGTAACCACAAAGTGGTCACCCATCCAAGCACCACCTATAGCGAATTTTGCTTAATGCAATGACCGTTTACAGAACACTGAGTCACTGGGGCCACGAGCGCTTCCTACTAAACTATTGTAAAGTCTATGAAAAGGCCTATTGAACTAGGGGTTAATTGTATTGTATGACATGAACTATGGATGAAGACTTTGTGTGCTCATTTTATTATTATATTAACAGAAAATTGACTTACATATGGGGACCACGAGAGTACATAGCTCGAAAACGGAAAGGTCCAAAGTACTCGGACGTCCATGTATGAAAGTTGATTAATTAATTTAATAACAACAAAACCAGAAATTGGTAAGTTAAGAAAACAAATAGTGAGACCAAATAGTCATACATATTACGCATGACTATCACCACTAATGACTCATGGTCCCCCCGACCATGAGTCATTAGTTTTTAGAATAGTGGGACAATGAGCACGGACCCGGAGCGAATTTATGACCCTGCAGGAAGAGAAAGAAGTATGCACGGATCGCGAAGCCTGGTGATCTGTCCTCTCTGACTACCCCGTCGTAGGGATACAGCGTGACGATAGTTAAGTATAGCCACACGATGACTCGCCAACTCACTAAATAGGCCCCCTTTACGATCTTTATAGGCATGATAGGCCTGTTAGGCGACAGATGGCAACACCGGTGTGAACGGTTAGGGGTATCAAGCGGTGCGGCGCCGGTATCGCCAGACGGACCCGAATCGGGTTTCCCCGTAGTTATGCCCTTGAAAATTACACTTCTACTCTACTCTAGAGCAAGTAACTCCAGCTTCCTCCCTCTAACCGGTCAATTAAGGGATAGTGAGCGTGGATAGGACAAGCCAGAGTGGATATTGCAGATGAACTCCTGGGAGTTGCACATTGCTCTCCCGCTAGCTAAATGCTGGCTGGTCGAGAAGGGCAACAAAATTCTGAGGAATTAGGACCGTTGTGTAGCTACGCACATTCAGCTCGTCACAAGCTGCCTTGTGGATATGTGCTTTTGTTATAATTTTTATGTTGATATTACAAAGTGTATGACTCAGATACTATATTAACTGCTCTTATATTATTATTATCGTTTCTTAAAACTAGGAGTAGAAAATGGGCTCACCACCAGTTAGATGAGGCAAAATGCATACGGTAAAGTGTGGGCGTCTAGTATGCCTCTACCTAACTGTTACGGGTATAAAGGCGTGATTATATATACGAGTATGTATCTATATAGATCTAGGATTTATTCAGAATGCTATACGCTATGATCTCTCAACATAGCGTATAATATATCGCTGTTGACACGTTTATTGTCATTTTTTTTTGAAATTTAATTTATTCTTTAAATAATATAATAAATATCTTTTCTTTTTATATATTTTGATAATCTTTTTTTCTTTTTTACTAATTATATTCTTTAAAGGGGTACTTTTACACAAAGCTAATGAGCCCAAATTATGGGTATACGGGATATGTGCTCCCTATGTTTTTACGTTGGTTTTATTTTTTTAAATATTAATACAGTATGTTTTAAACTGTTCCTTACATATAAACCAGCTGGAAAAGAACACATATATTATACTTACAGCAGTTTATATAGCTTGTAAATCACTTTCAACCCTGCAACACAGCAACCAATCAGAAGTACTGTTTTACGAAACTTCGTGCTATTAATTCCTGTCAATTTCATATCTGCAGTACTAGGAGTATTTTCTGTAACAACAGTCACTGTTTCTGTAGAAACAGGTCTTGAATCTTCGTCATTTGAATTTTGTAATGGTGTAAATAATTGTGTTGCAGATGCTAGCACTAAGTCAGACCTTACTGCACGAGTCCTTGTTACTTTACCTGTTTTGAATGGTTTTGTTTTTTGGGAATCATATACATATACAAAAATAATTGCAGGCGAATTCAGATCCACACAATTCACATTCAACACTCTTAATTTTAGAGACTGTCCGACTGAGTTTAAGTAATATTTTAAATGACCTGATGTTGATACTTTAATGTTTCTGCAACTGCAACTACAATTGAATTCTAGTGCTGTTGGTGTTGCAATATGCTCAATTGATTCATCTGTCTTTACTTTAAATGGAAATACACCAGCTGCAGTTGACGATTTGATGTCACTGTTGTTAATTTCTCGTAATCTGAAAAAAGTACGAACGTAAGTTAGGAAAACTACACTAAAAGTCCTGTGTTCAAAATTACTATTATTTTAGATAAAACAAAAATAGGTAAGTGCTTGGTATTTATAAATCATCAGAATCGAACGGCTCTTTTCTAGCGGCTGTGGCTGAAGACGAGGCTAGCAGAAAGTATCAAAAATAATCAGCGTTGGGGTCACCCTACATTATGGTACCGGTCACGATCAAGACACAGCACTTGGGGCATAGTTATCAATCTCGCCTTATCCCCGGAGGGGTGGCAGAGGCATATTATTCATACATTTTTCACCGTTTGTATTCCTGTCCCACGTAATAGGTGGTGAGCCCATAGCCTTGTTAAAATAGACAGACGCAGATTGTGCCTATCAGCTGAATTTATTGAAATTTTCAAAACGCCTTAAAATTTGGTTAATGACTGCCATGTTACTGGCAACTGGGACCAACGGCTTAAGGTGCTTTGCAAAGCACGAAAACGCTAGCAAATGTAAATGCCACAAAGTGATCACCCATCGGTGACCAGCCAAACCTGCTCAGCTTGAGTCAGCTGGGCCACAAGCGCTTCATATAGTCTAAGAAATTTATGGTGGATATAAAAAATATTGGGGAGAAGGTATATTACCTATGGGCCCACTTAGATCTCTAAAACCTGAGTGACCTCATCTGTTAGCGATGCAACCTGCTAACGGATGAGTCAAAGATCCTTAAAACGTCCTTACCAGGTCGAGCGGTCAGACGGCAGTAGCACCCAACCATGCCGAATATTAAATATATAAAATAAATAAACCAGATACAAGTTACAAGTGTCAGAGACACCAGTCTCCCAATCCAGGAAAGCAACTGGGAAAACAATTGAGACGATGACGATAGGTCAAAAATTGGGCAGAAAACCCAATTCGAGAAGCTCGTGCATGTTGCAAAGATTGGCTTTTACCATCCAACGCGGAAACGCGGCCATGCATGGTACTGAATAATATAATATAATATATGTATACTTTATTTATCTCCCACAATAACATTGATCTGCAATATAGTTAGGACAAAATATAACTTTAGTACATTTAATCGTGGGAGTCAGAGTTGAATACTTTTGCGAATCGAGGTAGTTGGTTAACAAGTAAGTTAGTATAGGTCTTTGACATTTAAATTCTTATTCCTTTGTCCATATGCATAATGACCTAAATGAGCCTAAATGCAATTGAATTGTTATAATAATGCGGAGAATACTTGTGTTCGACTTAATAGTCATGATGGGCACTGTTGTTCTTCCGCACTGTCTTATAAGGACTGAATAACGCTGGAAAACATACATGTTTATTCGTAGCTACGATTGTTTGCATGCTGCAGTTAAAAACCAAAACTGCAGATAGACATATGCAGAATTTGCTGAACTGATGCTTTTTTAACACTCACTTCACACGAATACATGTGTCTGACACTTGTTACGATTACTAAATTGTATACAATACAACCTAATGTTAATATTATAAAGTGAATTTTTAATTTGTGCGAAAGTAGGGCAGAAGAAGTCAGGGTAGGCCGAGACTTAAATATGACTACGTGAGCGGATTGTTCAAAAACGGAAAAGTACTCGAAAACCCAGACATGCATGTATGAAGCGATTAATGACTCTACAGGAAGCGAAAGAAGTATGCATGAATCGCGATGCCTGGCGATCTGTCCTCTCTGAATACCCCGTCAGGGATACACCGTACTGTGTTAAATAAATATTTTTTCGATCTTTTTCTTTCAATGAAATAAATTTCATAACATATAATAACCAACTTAAGATTACGGAAATCGTAATAAATACAGGTTTAAATCTCATAGAATACTTACTCCTTAAAAGAGTGGCATTTGATATAAGCCATTCCTTCGCAACATCTAGTGGCTCCAGATCCAGCGATTGCGTCACGTCGTTTTTTCATATTATGTAACTTCTCGTATTTATCAATACTTGTCACTGTGGTTCTTACAGACATCCATTCACCAATTAAAGGTAGAGAATAAACTAATAAGTATTTAGTGATAACTAGGACTAGTCCAAATTTAAAAGCAATTTCCACTTTCTAAAGATTGGTACCTAAGTTATTTGTTTTCAAGAAATGTATTTCAATGATCCAGACTCCTTATGCGCGACACTCACGGCCGGCCTTGATATGTTATATACGATGATATGTAAAGTATCTGTTTTTATATCCAAATGATAATGTTGCATATCTGTTGCGTATATGAAAATTATTGTGTCGCAAATTTTACGGGATAACCTACAGTGAAATAGTTCAAATGTCTGTACAACGGTCTGTACTCTGAGGAATTGTTTCATACTACAATAATGCCCACGGCTAACTTCTGTCATTGCACCGCTCGCCATAGGTGTTCACCCTCACACTTTGCTTCGAGAGCGCTCACATACGTACTTAGGTCCAATAGAGGCTTTATTCCGCGGAAGCTTAGGTTGTGGAATGAGCTACCTGCCTGGGTTTTCCCGAACATTTACAGTATGGGGTTCTTCAAAAGGGGTCTTAGAAGGTTTTTAAAGGGTCGATCGGCAGCGCGAGTGCTGCACCTTATGGTGTTGCAAACCTCAGTGGTATAAAAAAATCAATACATTATCACACAGAACAGGTAAAATCCACAGAATACGGACCAGTCACTAAGAGTAACGAATGACGCTGCCCTAATACATCTGGCCATTAGTAAAGCCAATTGCCTTCTCAAAATGATTGGAGTACTACATACAGTAGTTAGGCCGAGTCTGCTATTTTAATCGTGTCAAAATAGAATCGAAAACGTCGCTCAATAGAAATATACCAGTACAATTTTGACAGTTTTTCGTAGTCTACTATTACAATCGTACTCCAATAGACTTCGATCAGTCGGCCGATAGAAGTCTCAGTCGTCACAGAATACTAGTACATAATTTTAAAGTACCTACTTATTTATTATAACACTAGTGTAAACTATCTGAATTTGTAGCCGTGTTGTTTCCATTTAGAGTTTGAGGGCTAATATCGCCATGTAGTTAGGAAATAAAGTATCCATATTGCGCAACGAGTAGTACCTAACATGAGTATTCTCTGTCATTAAACCCCTTTACAAAAAAGGTGATAAAAAAGACATGAGTAATTATCGACCAGTTGCCCTATTGCCTATATTCTCAAAGATTTTTGAAAAGGTAATGCATGATAAACTTATTTCATTCTTTACTGTCAACAACATAATTGTTGAAAACCAATATGGTTTCCAAAGAAACAAATCTACCAGAGATGCAGCGTTCTTTTTGGTGAATGATATCCTCCGAAACCTTAATGACAAAATGTACACAACCGTGATGTTCCTTGATATGTCCAAGGCGTTCGATTTTGTTCCACATGAACAGCTTTTGGCAAAGCTAGAACATTACGGCATCAGAGGTCCAGCTTTAACTTGGCTAGAAACCTACTTGACAGGAAGATATCAATGTGTCGATGTAATGCAACTTAACTCAGAGAACTATGCAGAAATAAAAAGATCAAAGTATATGAAAAACAGATTTGGGGTTCCTCAGGGTAGTGTGTTGGGTCCTCTCCTCTTTCTGGTATACATCAATGACCTACCTTACAGTACTCTGTATAGAACTATATTATTTGCTGATGACGTATCTGTGATAGTAACCACAAAGAAAAGTTTGACATCTATACAACATGAAATTGACATAAACAATACCCTGACATTAATTATAAACTGGATGAATAATAATAATCTTCAAATAAATTTATCGAAAACACATATAATTAATTTTAATAATCTTATAAATAATAGCATTCGTGTAATATATAACGGACAAAGTATTTCTATGGTTAATCAAACAACCTTTCTAGGAATAAATATTAATAATAAACTTAACTGGAAAGAACATATAGAAAAAGTTGCAAATAAAATGAATGGATTCTCATTCGCCTTGTATAAACTGGCAAGGGTATCTAACCTAAGTACTGCATGTATAGCATACTCTGCTTATGTAGAATCAGTGTTGAGATATGGATTGCTTATATGGGGGAATGGTACCGACATAGATAAGGCATTTATTGCACAAAAGCGGTGCATAAGATCTTTATGTAATATTGCCCCAGATGTATCTTGTAGACCATATTTTAAAAAGTTGAAACTTCTTACACTACCTTCTCTATATATAATTGAAGTCAATAAATTTGTAAAGCAACATCCTGAAGCATTTAAGCAGGCAAAAGATGTTACGAAGCGTAATAATATTAGGAACCCAGAGAGATTAGTGCTAAACATGATACCTAGAACGACACGAATGCAAAAAAACAGTTACTCTATGTGTGTAAAAATTTCAAATAAAACCCCCGAACACTTGAAAGCACTGCCGTTAAATAAATTTATTTTAGCTTTAAGGGAGTGGTTAGTGGAAAGAGTATATTACTCGATTGATGAATTTTTAAATGAGTAAATTATTATTAAATATTTAAAGAACTAATAAGTCTTAATATTATTGTTTGTATTGAATTATTTTATTGTTGACATAATCTAAAATTTGCATGCTATTTCATATGGCTAAGTGGGCTTGATCGATTAACATAATTAAGTATGACTATTGTAACACCATATTATGTACTACCCCATTTAAAAGCAAATAAATATTATTATTATTATTATTATCTCTTTATTTATTTATACAACATATCAATTACATTTTTAAATATATCTATAAAATAAAAAATACATTTAAAAATATAAAATAATAGTGACCCACCGGTATCGGGAACAGGGACCAAGCTACCGGTGGTTAGGGCTCCAGAGAAAGGAATTTCCTCACAATACGTGCCGTGTCGAGAAGAACTGCTTTCTGTATCAGGCCCTTGATCCAGCTGTTTAACGCGAGCCTTTGTAGGTGTTGGTCAAGGCTCTTGGCTATAAGTCCATGGACAGATATGACTATCGGTACAATGATCGCTGAATCCACACCCCACACGTCGACAACCTCATGAGCCAAGTCTAAATATTTCTTTTGTTTGTCTACCTCGGCTTTCATGAGGTTCTCGTCGTGAGGTATGGTGATGTCAACAATCATTGCACGGCGTTCTAATCGATCTATTACCACTATGTCAGGCTTATTGGCGACAATAGTCCTGTCCGTGATAATAGATCGATCCCAGTATAATGTGACATGACCATTTTCGAGAACTGGGTCGGGCATATATCTATAGTATGGTACCTCTAAATCAACAAGATTGTACTTAAGAGCAAGTTGCTGGTGAATGATCTTGGCTACTTGGTTGTGTCGATGCAAATACTCACCGTTTGCAAGACTCGAACAACCAGAAATAATATGCCTAAGGGATTCTCCGGGACGATGACATGCCCGACAGATGTCTACCGTACCATCCTTCAGGATATACTTCCTGTAGTTCTTTGTCATTACAACTTCGTCAGTAATTGCAAAAACAAACCCTTCAGTCTCTCCAAAGAGATCACCAAATCGTAGCCAAGATACTGATGCATTGAAGTCTATATCAGGCCTGTGTAAGGCCTGATAAAAACGACCATGCAGCTCCTTACTCTTCCACACCTCCTTGCGATCAGTAACACCAAGTACTATAGGTTTATGCCAATTCTCTTTAGCCAACGAGAGCGGGGTATGTCCATTATCCACTGCAACCACATCGCGATGCAACCTCGTGTCAGCATTGAGAAAATATTCTCTGAGGTTGCATATCTCACGGTTATGGAGGGTCTTGACATTTAAAAAGCCTCGACCTCCACACTTCCGAGGGATATACAACCTCATTACTGATGAACGAGGATGATGCATTCGAAATGTGGTCAACAGGGACCGCACTCTCCTATCCAGGGCATCTAATTCAGTCTGAGTCCATCTAAGTATACCGAAGGAATACATTAGTACCGGTATGACCCACCCATTGAAGGCACGCACTTTATTACCGCCTGATAAAAGACTTTTCAGTACTTTTTTCAGACGGCCAAAGAATCGCTCCTTCAATGTTTGTTTCAGACCAGATTGATTAATTCCTAATGCCTGTGATATACCCAGATACTTATAGGTCTCAGTAGTGGAGAGAGATCTGAGTATTATGGAATCCGAAAGCTCAACACCTTCAGACTCCACAATCCCACCCTTCTTTACATGCATGACTGCACATTTGTCAACGCCAAATTCCATTCTAATAGAACTACTGAAGGATTTTGTTAACTTCAATAGTTCTATCAGTTCCAATTTGGTGGTGGCAAATAGCTTAAGGTCGTCCATGTAAAGCAGGTGGGATATAACTCGACCTTCTCTCCGCAACTGAAAGCCTAGCCCTGAACTCTCTAGTATAGTACTAAGAGGGTTCAGTGCCAGACAAAACCATAAAGGACTGAGACTGTCGCCCTGGAATATGCCCCGTTCAATAGGCAAGCCATTTGTTACAATCTGACGACATCCTGGATAGCATAGGTCTGTTTTCCATTGCCTCATACATGACCGCAGGAAAGTACAAAGAGTTGCATCCACTTTGTACAGCTCCAGCACCCTCAGAAGCCAGGTATGAGGCACAGAGTCAAAAGCCTTTTTATAATCAATCCAACATGTCGCCAGACTGCGACGATTACGGCGTACCTGTTGGTTAATGGTCATATCAATAATAAGGAGCTCTTTGGTGCCTCGGGTCCCACCTCTACATCCATTTTGAGACAAAGACAAGACTGAATTTTTATCTAAATGTGAAGTAATTTTGATTCTCAAAATGGATGTTAGAAGTTTATAGACTGTTGGTAAACACGTGATTGGTCTATAATTTTTGGGATCCAAGGCATCGCCAGATTTATAGAGAAGGTGGGTTATTCCAGTCGTTATAAAATCGGGCAGAGAGCCCGACTCTACAGACGACTGGAATTGAGTTGCTAAGCGAGCATGTGAACTACGGAACCACTTTAGCCAAAAATTATGCAGTCCGTCCGGTCCCGCTGATTTCCAGTTGGGCAACGAACGGACTGCATTTGCTACATCGTCTTCTATTATGTTAATTGGGTTCATTGTTTGAATAGATTCACATGCCCGCTCAACCTCTCTCATCCATTCGCCTTCAATATGACTAACGGACCTCGACCAAATACCACGCCAAAATGCATTTGTGGCATCAGCATTTGGTCGCGGTCCATCATCCACATCGGAATCGGGTTTCTCCCATTTTCGATAAACCCACCTTTCATCCTTTTGGAACATGCGATTCTGGGTATATCGGTCTACGCGTTTTTTATAACGTCGAATCCGGTTGGCCCATGCATAAACTTTCTGTTTTAGAAAGTCAATGCGCTCTGTGACACACGACATACTCATAAATTCTTGAGGCGTGATGTTAGTGCCCGAGAACGCCTGTCTCACAAAGCGCATGACCCTCGGTCGAGTATTTCCCGATTTAAAACAGATTAGCTTCCCGATGAGTGCCCTAGCCCGAGCGATACGACGCTCAATTCTATACTGCCAAGCTGGCACAGCAGGTTTAGGAAGAGAAGCAAGTTTCTTTTCAAAAAAATTCACTCTAGCTACTCTACATGCTGCAACGGCTGCACAGTATAGAATCGAGTGCGTATCACAAAGGTATTCACTGTTATCCAAATATTCAGATAATAGCGAATCTAGAGCACACACCAGGGCTATATTTCGTTTATGCATAGGCAAACGCGGTAGGCTAGGTCTACAGCCTGGACTCATAGATCGATATTCCAGCATTGCATCTTTCAAAGCACTCCTTAATTTATCATTGCACTGGTTACTTACGGCAATAGCCTCCACAGCTACAACTTCATCATTATGCGGTGTGTTTGGTACCTCTAAACTTGCAACCTGAGATGAAGTTCGACAGGCGAGGCTATTTCCTATTTCAGAACGTAGCCGCTCAAGTACAACACTATCCAACATGTTACAACGTTGAATAGCCCGTACCTGATCCGATAATCGTTGTGCCGAGACGTTAACAGCTGGTTCAAGATCCTGAAACACAGTTAATAGCCGACTACGGTACGCAGTAAGGTTGATTCCCCCCTCTGTAGCCACAAAATATGCCCGCATGACGTTTTCGTTTATAGAATTAGTCCATCTCATGCGGCGCACATCACCACCGGTAGCGGGAGCCCTATTCGAAGCTTGTGGGCCTTGGGACGCCAAGCAAGTCGGTGGCTGGCCTCTCCCACGCCGCCGCGCTGGTGTTGGTGACGACGGCGGAGAGAAGAACTCGTCGCTGGAACTAGAGCTCGACGCCTCAGCAGCAGTCGGTGTAGCTAATGTGCTCACCGTGGGCTGCGAGGCGGAGCTGTGCGACGAGTCCGGAGGTGTTACTGGTGCTTTGAGTTTGTTCCTGGATCTTGTAATCATTTTGTCGTTGCATTATATTTATTTTCGTTTGCCTTATAAAACATGACATTAAACGTCATATCTATCCATCATCATTAAAATATTATGGTATTTATAAATAGGTTTTATTCCGTTAATTTGATGAATCAAAATCATTTTTGTTCCTTTAATGTGAATACATACACAGTTTCTGCAGTAATTTCAATTAATTTATAATATTATTTAAAATATTATCAGCAAAACGACATTTGACGTGTAGGGTTGCCAGGTTATATTATTATTATTTTTTTTTTTTTTGTGGGGTTAGTTGTGACATATACACTTGTTTTGAATCACTCTATTTTAAATAATAAATTAAAAATATATAAACAGTTAAAAGTAACTTTCATGATAATAATCATAAAATAATAGTCGTCACCTACCAGTGTGAGTGTTATCTCCTTTAAAAAATACACCAGTTATAATATATCACTCAGCAATATGGAGTCAAGCATCCAGGAGTCACTTGCAAACTTAAAATCTTTGTTCCGGGACCAAATGGCTGCTTTTGAAGTAAGGTTAACAGGTAACACTGCACCTGATAGTGCCAGTTTGGTGTCAGAGTTTGCTGCATTCAGGACATTCACTTTGTCTGCCTTGAATCTTCTTCAGCGTCAGGTGGAATATTTAGCACGCAGGGTGGATGGTTTGGAGACACATAGTCGTCGGAAAATGTTGATCATTCATGGTGTCAAGGAGCTTGCTGCAGAAGACACAACGGGGGCTGTGGTAGATGTGGTGAAACAGCAGCTACAAATTAATAATTTTGCGTCAGCTGATGTCCAACGCTGCCATAGAATGGGACGTCCATCTGCCCTCCATAAACCCAGACCAATACTGGTTAAATTCCATAGGGTTTGTGATCGTGACAACATCTGGTTCACAAAAACTAAGCTTAAAGGTTCTGGCATTACTGTTTCCGAGTTTCTGACAAAACCCAGGCATGAGGCATTCATGGCTGCACGGGAACGGTTTGGCTTAAACAAGTGCTGGACAAGAGAGGGGCTGATCCACGTAACAGCATCTGATGGGTCGCGCTATCGGATTACTTCGCTAAAGGAGCTGGATGATATAAAAATCCCTGCTGCTGCCTGTAGGGAAGTCGAGAAGGTTGCTGCGGCTCCAAGATCAACAGGTGCCAGTGCAAAGCCCAGACGCATTGCAACGACCAAAAAATAAATAAATTGTAGTAGTTCTGTTTTTGACGGATACCAAGTAAAATGTTTAGATTATTTTGTTTTAATCTAAGGTAAAATGAAGTAATTTCGGATAACATCTCTGTTATCACTTATTGTTTGCCACTTTCACCCTCTTTTTATTGCGGTAATTTAGCACAAATACACAAATTAATCTAATTTTTTAAACACCGACAACTTAAAAAACTAATTTAATTGTTTACTTTTTAGTATGTCAAAATTGTCAAACTAAACGTCAGCTTTGTTGTTTTGTTATTGAAGAAGATAAGGCGAAGGTATTAGGTGCTTTACTACCAACTCTTGTATTATAATTATTTTAAAATATCATTAAGTCTCAGAAAAGGTTTTATGGTTTCCAATATGATTTACATGTTTTGTCTTTTTTTTTTTTTTTATTTGTTTTTTTTTTTATTTGTTTCTTTATTATTTTGTATTTAAACTTTTTTGGTTTTATCACTTTTCTCATGGCAAATATGTAGGTATATGTAATAATATTAATTACCAAATGTGAAATGTGGGCGTTCAATATGCCTCTGCCTACCCCTTCCAGGATAAATGCGTGACAATATATGTATGTATGTATATTAATTACCAATAATTATAATTTACTTTTTTTTGTTTTTATTATTACTATTTTTTTTTTATGGTGAGGAGGGTGAATAGTGTGAAATTGTAAGATGGTGACTATTTGACTGCTTACTTTCTTTTGTTTCTTTTTATATTTTTTTTTTCTGTGTTTTTTTTAAGGTAATGTTCTATTTTGCTTTTATTTTTATTGTTATTAACACTCTACTGGTGGGTGAACAGGACTGTGATTTACGTAACACTTATTTTTGCCGTGTTATTTATATTTTATTTATTTTTCATTTATTTATTTATTAATTTCATTGTTGTGTTATTTACATATTGATACTTAAGTATTATATAGTATTATTACTTATATATATTTTTATATAATGTCATCCTCTGAAGTCGACGATATTTCTATTGATGATTATTTTACATGTAGCGAGAATGATAGCTTGGTGAGCACTCCTTCACTTGCAGACGCGCTTGAATCGCATTTCTCAGATGTACCCACGAACTTCAATGTTGTGCATATTAATGCCCAGAGTATTCCCGCCCATTTTCCTGATATGCTGGCTAACTTAAACGACAAACATATCCACGCAATTCTCGTGTCAGAGACTTGGTTAAAACCATATATATCCTCTCTTCCTGTCACTCTACCAGGGTACCGCTTAATAAGAAATGATCGCTCGGTTGGCCGTGGTGGCGGTGTTGCTATTTATTTAAAATCACATATTCCTTGCAATATTATACAGGTATCAGCGCAGCCACCGCCGTCAAACTCGGGGGAATACATTTTTATTGAAGTGGAGCTCCATCACATTAAAGTACTTCTTGGGGTTTACTATAGCCCTTCCCTAAGGGTTGACTATTTCTCTTCGTTTGAAAACATGCTGGAAAACTTGGTACCATCCTACCGACATACCATTATACTGGGTGACTTTAATACGTGTCTTGTGCTGAATGACTCCCGATCTGCCAAACTTTGCAATGTTTTAGAATCGTGTAATCTTTCTATTCTTCCTTTGAATACTACCCATCATTTTCCTAACTGTGTTCCATCCCTTCTTGACCTTGTTATTGTTTCGTCGGCTGATCATGTGGCCAAACACGGCCAATGCACAGCTGATATCTTTTCTTTTCACGACCTTATCTTTCTTTCTTACAAAGTTCGTCCACCCAGGGCAAAGTCTAAAGTGTTAATGCAGCGTAACTTCAGTCGGATGAATGTTGACAAACTTAGAGAAGACGCAAATGAAATTGATTGGACTTCATTGTACAATTCTGTGTCAGTTGACGATAAGGTTCGCATTCTTACTCGCGAATTGGTCAGCCTTTATGATATTCATGCACCAATCCGCGCAGTAAAAATCAAACATACTCCTTCACCGTGGCTCACTAAAGACATCAAAGATTTAATAAATAAAAAAGGGCGGGCTAAAACAAAATTTAAATATCAACCGAACGAATACAATCGTGAGAGATATGTGAGACTGCGAAATCTCTGCAATAAGGTGTGTAGGAATGCACAACGCCAGCATATTCAAACGTCCATAGAAAACGGAAGTCCAGTTAAAATCTGGAAATTTCTAAAAACCCTGGGAGTTGGTAAGTCAAAGCAAGAAGTAAATCCAAAGAATATTGATCTCGACGCTTTGAATAAGCATTTCTCAACTACTTCAGGTTTTGACGACACTACCAAAACTAACACACTTAATCGTCTTTCACAGCTACCAACTCCTGAATATCAATCATTTGCTTTTATTCAATTCACGGCTTGTGATGTTAAGAAGGGCGTAACATCTATAGCGTCTAATGCTGTCGGCAATGACTGTAGTAGCCGCAATATGATAGTTCCTGTTCTTGATGAGGTACTATCAGTTATCTGTAATATTCTGAATCAGTCTATTTCCAGTGGCATTTTCCCATCGATGTGGAAGGAAGCACAAATCATACCCTTACCTAAAAAATCTAGCCCTTCATGTTTCTCTCATTACCGTCCTATCTCTATCTTACCCTTTCTGTCTAAAGTCCTTGAACGTCTTGTTCACACCCAACTTAACTCCTTTCTCAGCAAAAACTTTCTTTTAAACTCCTATCAATCTGGTTTCCGCTTGGGGCATAGTACAGTTACAGCCCTTATTAACATTACAGATGACATCAGAATGAGCATGGAGAACGGAAAGCTTACATTACTGACGCTACTTGACTTCAGTAATGCTTTTAATACTGTAGATTTCCGTATTTTGCTTGAGATTCTACGCTCTATTAACATATCTCCACCAGTGATTGATTGGTTTCGTAGTTACCTGTCTGGTCGCCGTCAACGTATTTGCATTGATGAGTCGTTTTCTTCTTGGAGCAATATTTCGGTTGGTGTACCGCAGGGTGGCGTTCTATCTCCCTTATTGTTTGCAATATTTATTAATTCCATTACAAAGCAACTAGTTTCATCCTACCACCTTTACGCAGATGATTTACAAATATACTCACAAGCTCCACTCAATGATATACATGAGGTTTTTAGGGTAACTAATTGCGATTTGGAACGGATATGTGCATGGAGTAAAAACTATGGTTTGCAAGTAAACCCCACAAAAACTCAGATAATCCTTATAGGCAGTACCTGGATGATCTCTAGAGTTGACTGGGCTCAGTTGCCACAAATAACATTTAATGCCGTACCGATACCGGTAAGTGATACGGTTAAAAACCTAGGGATATATATCGATAAAACTATGTCCTGGGGGCCTCAATTACAAGAAGTCAATCGTAAATTATTTGCTTCGGCAGGTTCGTTACGAAGATTGCGTGGCCTTCTCCCGATTCCGACGAAGATCTCGCTTGCACAATCACTACTTCTTCCAATACTAGACTATGCTGATGCCAGCTATCTTGATCTCACGGAGGAGCAACTAAATAAACTTGAGCGCCTTCAAAATTTCTGCATAAGGTTTATATTTGGTTTACGCAAATATGATCACGTTTCTGAATACCGCAACCAACTCAAGTGGCTCCCGATTCGCCTTCGACGGAATACTCATATCCTTTCCTTATTATATAATATTTTATTTAACCCACTAGCTCCCTCCTATCTCAAGGAACGCTTTGAGTTCCTAGGTGACACGCATTCGAGGTTCCTCAGGTCGTCAGAGAACTTGCGACTGCATATACCGGCACATTCAACAAAGTTTTTTGATAAGTCTTTTACTGTTGAGGCGGCGCGACTGTGGAATGCACTACCGGTCACTATCAGACGGGCTCAAACGTTACAAACGTTTAAAGTGAGGGTTAAAGAATATTATATTTCAACATAAACTACCGTACACTAATATATGTATTATATAAATGTTTGATTGTATTTAAACTTAAATAACTTAACTATCTTCACGCTGTATCCCTGACGGGGTACTCAGAGAGGACAGATCGTATTTAAGTATGTATATTTGTTTTTATATGTAGGAATATGTATATATATATATGTATGTATGTGCATGTATGTAGGTATGGTGTGTATGTTTATTTAGGTATATGTATGTATCTTTATGTGTGTATGTGTATAAATGTATGCATTGGAATCTACTGGTATTATATGTCACCAAACTTTAAGCCCTATAATAAATCTCAATACAGTCTTGTCCATCTAAAGGTTGCCTGGAAGAGATTGCCGCTTGCAATAAGGCCGCCCATTGTACTTACTATATATAATATTGGTTTCTTAGTTTTTAAATTTATTCTTGGTGTACAATAAAGCATATTATTATTATTCTCTTTATTTATTTATATAACATATCAATTACATTTTTAAATATATCTATAAAATAAAAAATACATTTAAAAATATAAAAAATAGTGACCCACCGGTATCGGGTACAGGGACCAAGCTACCGGTGGTTAGGGCTCCAGAGAAAGGAATTTCCTCACAATACGTGCCGTGTCGAGAAGAACTGCTTTCTGTATCAGGCCCTTGATCCAGCTGTTTAACGCGAGCCTTTGTAGGTGTTGGTCAAGGCTCTTGGCTATAAGTCCATGGACAGATATGACTATCGGTACAATGATCGCTGAATCCACACCCCACACGTCGACAACCTCATGAGCCAAGTCTAAATATTTCTTTTGTTTGTCTACCTCGGCTTTCATGAGGTTCTCGTCGTGAGGTATGGTGATGTCAACAATCATTGCACGGCGTTCTAATCGATCTATTACCACTATGTCAGGCTTATTGGCGACAATAGTCCTGTCCGTGATAATAGATCGATCCCAGTATAATGTGACATGACCATTTTCGAGAACTGGGTCGGGCATATATCTATAGTATGGTACCTCTAAATCAACAAGATTGTACTTAAGAGCAAGTTGCTGGTGAATGATCTTGGCTACTTGGTTGTGTCGATGCAAATACTCACCGTTTGCAAGACTCGAACAACCAGAAATAATATGCCTAAGGGATTCTCCGGGACGATGACATGCCCGACAGATGTCTACCGTACCATCCTTCAGGATATACTTCCTGTAGTTCTTTGTCATTACAACTTCGTCAGTAATTGCAAAAACAAACCCTTCAGTCTCTCCAAAGAGATCACCAAATCGTAGCCAAGATACTGATGCATTGAAGTCTATATCAGGCCTGTGTAAGGCCTGATAAAAACGACCATGCAGCTCCTTACTCTTCCATACCTCCTTGCGATCAGTAACACCAAGTACTATAGGTTTATGCCAATTCTCTTTAGCCAACGAGAGCGGGGTATGTCCATTATCCACTGCAACCACATCGCGATGCAACCTCGTGTCAGCATTGAGAAAATATTCTCTGAGGTTGCATATCTCACGGTTATGGAGGGTCTTGACATTTAAAAAGCCTCGACCTCCACACTTCCGAGGGATATACAACCTCATTACTGATGAACGAGGATGATGCATTCGAAATGTGGTCAACAGGGACCGCACTCTCCTATCCAGGGCATCTAATTCAGTCTGAGTCCATCTAAGTATACCGAAGGAATACATTAGGACCGGTATGACCCACCCATTGAAGGCACGCACTTTATTACCGCCTGATAAAAGACTTTTCAGTATTTTTTTCAGACGGCCAAAGAATCGCTCCTTCAATGTTTGTTTCAGACCAGATTGATTAATTCCTAATGCCTGTGATATACCCAGATACTTATAGGTCTCAGTAGTGGAGAGAGATCTGAGTATTATGGAATCCGAAAGCTCAACACCTTCAGACTCCACAATCCCACCCTTCTTTACATGCATGACTGCACATTTGTCAACGCCAAATTCCATTCTAATAGAACTACTGAAGGATTTTGTTAACTTCAATAGTTCTATCAGTTCCAATTTGGTGGTGGCAAATAGCTTAAGGTCGTCCATGTAAAGCAGGTGGGATATAACTCGACCTTCTCTCCGCAACTGAAAGCCTAGCCCTGAACTCTCTAGTATAGTACTAAGAGGGTTCAGTGCCAGACAAAACCATAAAGGACTGAGACTGTCGCCCTGGAATATGCCCCGTTCAATAGGCAAGCCATTTGTTACAATCTGACGACATCCTGGATAGCAAAGGTCTGTTCTCCATTGCCTCATACATGACCGCAGGAAAGTACAAAGAGTTGCATCCACTTTGTACAGCTCCAGCACCCTCAGAAGCCAGGTATGAGGCACAGAGTCAAAAGCCTTTTTATAATCAATCCAACATGTCGCCAGACTGCGACGATTACGGCGTACCTGTTGGTTAATGGTCATATCAATAATAAGGAGCTCTTTGGTGCCTCGGGTCCCACCTCTACATCCATTTTGAGACAAAGACAAGACTGAATTTTTATCTAAATGTGAAGTAATTTTGATTCTCAAAATGGATGTTAGAAGTTTATAGACTGTTGGTAAACACGTGATTGGTCTATAATTTTTGGGATCCAAGGCATCGCCAGATTTATAGAGAAGGTGGGTTATTCCAGTCGTTATAAAATCGGGCAGAGAGCCCGACTCTACAGACGACTGGAATTGAGTTGCTAAGCGAGCATGTGAACTACGGAACCACTTTAGCCAAAAATTATGCAGTCCGTCCGGTCCCGCTGATTTCCAGTTGGGCAACGAACGGACTGCATTTGCTACATCTTCTTCTATTATGTTAATTGGGTTCATTGTTTGAATAGATTCACATGCCCGCTCAACCTCTCTCATCCATTCGCCTTCAATATGACTAACGGACCTCGACCAAATACCACGCCAAAATGCATTTGTGGCATCAGCATTTGGTCGCGGTCCATCATCCACATCGGAATCGGGTTTCTCCCATTTTCGATAAACCCACCTTTCATCCTTTTGGAACATGCGATTCTGGGTATATCGGTCTACGCGTTTTTTATAACGTCGAATCCGGTTGGCCCATGCATAAACTTTCTGTTTTAGAAAGTCAATGCGCTCTGTGACACACGACATACTCATAAATTCTTGAGGCGTGATGTTAGTGCCCGAGAACGCCTGTCTCACAAAGCGCATGACCCTCGGTCGAGTATTTCCCGATTTAAAACAGATTAGCTTCCCGATGAGTGCCCTAGCCCGAGCGATACGACGCTCAATTCTATACTGCCAAGCTGGCACAGCAGGTTTAGGAGGAGAAGCAAGTTTCTTTTCAAAAAAATTCACTCTAGCTACTCTACATGCTGCAACGGCTGCACAGTATAGAATCGAGTGCGTATCACAAAGGTATTCACTATTATCCAAATATTCAGATAATAGCGAATCTAGAGCACACACCAGGGCCATATTTCGTTTATGCATAGGCAAACGCGGTAGGCTAGGTCTACAGCCTGGACTCATAGATCGATATTCCAGCATTGCATCTTCCAAAGCACTCCTTAATTTATCATTGCACTGGTTACTTACGGCAATAGCCTCCACAGCTACAACTTCATCATTATGCGGTGTGTTTGGTACCTCTAAACTTGCAACCTGAGATGAAGTTCGACAGGCGAGGCTATTTCGTATTTCAGAACGTAGCCGCTCAAGTACAACACTATCCAACATGTTACAACGTTGAATAGCCCGTACCTGATCCGATAATCGTTGTGCCGAGACGTTAACAGCTGGTTCAAGATCCTGAAACACAGTTAATAGCCGACTACGGTACGCAGTAAGGTTGATTCCCCCCTCTGTAGCCACAAAATATGCCCGCATGACGTTTTCGTTTATAGAATTAGTCCATCTCATGCGGCGCACATCACCACCGGTAGCGGGAGCCCTATTCGAAGCCTGTGGGCCTCGGGACGCCAAGCAAGTCGGTGGCCGGCCTTTCCCACGCCGCCGCGCTGGTGTTGGTGACGACGGCGGAGAGAAGAACTCGTCGCTGGAACTAGAGCTCGACGCCTCAGCAGCAGTCGGTGTAGCTAATGTGCTCACCGTGGGCTGCGAGGCGGAGCTGTGCGACGAGTCCGGAGGTGTTACTGGTGCTTTGAGTTTGTTCCTGGATCTTGTAATCATTTTGTCGTTGCATTATATTTATTTTCGTATGCCTTATAAAACATGACATTAAACGTCATATCTATCGATCATCATTAAAATATTATGGTATTTATATATAGGTTTTATTCCGTTAATTTGATGAATCAAAATCATTTTTTTTCCTTTAATGTGAATACATACACAGTTTCTGCAGTAATTTCAATTAATTTATAATATTATTTAAAATATTATCAGCAAAACGACATTTGACGTGTAGGGTTGCCAGGTATTATTATTATTATTATTAATTGCCGTAAACTATACTATACTATACTATACTATACTATACTATACTATACTATACTATACTATACTATACTATACTATACTATACTATACTATACTATACTATACTATACTATACTATACTATACTATACTATACTATACTATACTATCTTCACGCTGTATCCCTGACGGGGTAGTCAGAGAGGACAGATCGCCAGACTTTGCGATCCATGCATACAAAAAAAAGAAAAGATAAATATAAAGACATTTATAGTAAATACAAATTCATCGTAATGATCAATCAAAGCGTGTTTATCGATAACGGTCCCAGCGAGCCGCACATTCCCATCTCTATTAACATTGACCCGATGACTCAGTTTATAACGCGCTTACGTTATAGCAATTTTTGTGTAACAAAAAAAAATACATATGCATCATCCAAAACCGATAACTTTAGAGGTGTTTCGATTTGTTGGTATGGAAATGTAGGTAGCCACAACCTGCGGGCTCACCACCTATTACGTGGGACAGGAAATCACATTGTGAAAAGTGGGCATAGTATGCCTCTGCCACCACTTCGGGGATAAGGCGTGATAGATAAATAAAAATATATAGAAATGTAGGTATTTTACTATATAAGAAAGTATGCATGGATGGCAAAGCCTGGCGATCTGGGCTCTCTGAATACCCCGTCAGGGATACAGCGTGAAGATAGTTAGTAAGTTAGTTTTTTTAAATAAGCCTTCCGAGTTTCATACCCATTCTTCTCTGGTGAGCTGTTTTCCGAACCGGTGATCATGTTAGTAGTCAGTTAATTGTAAGCGCCACCGTGCTTCGGAAGGCACGTTAAGCCGTTGGTCCCGGTTGCCAGTAACATGGCAGTCGTTAAGCCCAGTTGAAGGATTTATGGGCAGCTAGAAAAAAATTCAACAGCAGGTCGCTACAACCTGCGCCTGTCCATTTCAACACGGCAATGGGCTCACCACCTGTTATGTGGGACAAAAGTACATACGGTGAAATGTGGGCGTATAGTATGCCTCTGCCTCCCCTTTTGGGGAAAAAGGTGTGACAATATGTCTGTGTCTGCTATTCAGGGTAGAAACAAATGCAAAATATGCAAGAAACATAAAAATCTGCACCCTCCCCCTCACTCTTAGGTTTAGGTGTTCGAATTCGAACAAACCTTGGACTTTGTACCTTTTATAATAATAAGATTAATGCAGCGTGCAAACCTACGAGATAACATTTTACAAGTATTTACAACGGAGTCTTATTTAATACTCGTATTTACTACTACACTTTGCAATAGACACTCTTTTAAGAAGTCTGCAGGGTCTGCTAGCCTTTTGTGACCTGCCTCAAAGACCATGAACTGACTTTTTGGGTGTAATTGAATATCACAATATTTTTCACATGTAGGTTCTAACCAACTTTTGGTAAAGTTGGTTGGAACCTAACGTTATCTTATTGAATGGTGGGGCAGACAAGTATACGACGCACCTGATAGAAAGTGGTCACTGTAGTCTATGGACGTGGAGTGCTAAGTGCTAAGCTAGTGAAAAATCGAAACAGAAAAGATCGCGTTCAATAGAACAAATAAATTAATATACGTACCTATTGCTTGCTCATTTCATGCAACTTCGTATTTAAATAGAAAATTTCATCTTGTACGTGTATAATAAACAAAACTTTACCTCCAATATAACTTTTGCAGTCTCTCTGTTTAAAACTTTATACAAAAACCATAAAAAAAAGAAACCCCACTCTATACTCTGTGGTCAATACGCGCGCATAAAAAAAACTAAATAATTGTTTTTCCGCCAGTACCAAAAAGTTTCAGAATTCGTTTTCCCTGATGAAATTAAAGTTATATATTAATTAAAATGTCTACAAGTACTAGTTATGAAAAAAAACGATTTATATAGTACCTACACCGCCAGATATAAGATGTGAAGCCCTTAACTTTACAGAAAGTTTACTACCTGAAAACTCCAAGGTAAAATATCTATTTGTTTTATTAAGGGCCTCGTTCACAATCTCTGAGTAAAGTGTTGAGTAGACTATTCGTCACATAAAGTCGCAAGTAAAACTTATCTCGAATTTCACACTCTTTAAGTAACGCTATTCACCGGTTAAAGTAGCATGTAACTTATTTGTAACATCGACTGGCGAGTAACTAGTTTAATTGTCGATTATGTGCATTGTGTTTAATAGCTTTTGTGACAATTTAACCTATTGCGATACGTAACTAAGAAAATATTGGATTTATTTGATTCAATTGAGCACCAAATTGATGAGTTAGAAGACGACTATTATTTTTTACAAAGAATTCCGCGGATTCTAGTTTATAATGCCCATGATAATTATTTTTCGAAAAAAGAAATTTTTGCTCGATTTCGGTTATCTAAAAATGCAGTTAATCATGTGCATAATCTAATTAAGCACGTTTAATTCGATTGATTTATAACTTGATGCAATGTTTTGACGATCTGAATATGGCGCCAGATTGAGCATTGAATGCTTTTTCAATTTGTTCCCACGCCTACTCTTATTTCTTCCAAGTAACACCACCACATAGCTTATTCTCAATTATATTGCGATATTTTTGCACAAAAGTGCTCGTGGCCCCGCTTACTCAGTGTTCTGAAAACGTTCACTGCGTTAAGCAACATTGGCTATAGGTAGTCCTTGGATGGGTGACCACTTTGTGGATGTTACATTTGCAAGCGTTTTCGTGCTTCGGAGGGCACGTTAAGCCGTTGGTCCCGGTTGCCAGTAAAATGGCAGTCGTTAAGCCTAGTTGAAGATCTTATGGGCGGCTTGAAAAAAATTCAATAGCAGGTCGCCACAGCCTGCGCCTGTTCATTTCAACACGGCAATAGGCTCACCACCTGTTACGTGGGACAAAAATGCATACGGTGAAATGAGGGCGTATAGTATAGCCTACGTCTTCGGGGATAAAGGCGTGACAATATGTATTTATATATTTTTGCACAAGAGGCACTAATAAATCTCTTTCATCCGAATAAAAATTTGCACTGCTTTCTCTTTTTATAACTTTATTATCCATGATCTTTATTACAGAATCCAGTTTTATCTGACAGTGACATTAGTTTGACGTTAATGACAATGATATGAGTGAATTTTATAAAATGAATGAATGATTCGCCGACATTATTCTTTTAACCGTTGAGTAGCTAATCGGAACTTTATTTTTGCATGTGAAATTTAAAAACGTTACTTTTTAGTTTTACTTGCTGATTAGTGTTAATTGGGAAGTAAGTAATTAGAACTTTACTCAGAGATGGTGAACGAGGCCCTTAGTATTATATTATTCATAAGTGTATTGAAAAACGTCGTATGGTACACGTGTGTATTGTTGATTACTGTCTTCGGCTCTCTTTAGACTTTAGACCCTCGCCTTAATTCTCGGGTCTCAATAGCGCCTCAGCGGTAATCACCAACTTTACACACTTGTACCATAATCTACTATTAGACCTCTTTTGAAGAACCTAATACTGTAAACGTTCGGGAAAACCAAGACAGGGAGTTCATTGCACAATCTAAGCATAATTATGTGGAAGAAAGTCACTGTCGGAACTTACCGTATGCAAGGTCTACATACGCAAAGTGTGAGGGTGAACATCCTGTCTATGGTGAGTGATGCGATGATAAAAAGTAGCCGTGGGCAAGACAAAAAAAATCCTTAGAGCACAACACTGTCGTCTGTCCGTGTCAAAAAATGATATTTATTTTGTGAAACATCGATAAATTATAAGAAATATCTTGGTTTTAGAGTTGAAATGTTAAAAAAATACCACTTTGTATATTTATCGGTATTCAGAAACTATTTATTACCTAAGTTGTATAATTTCTAGTATTTTCTTTACTCATCGTAGTCCCCAAGTGTAATTGCTCGGTACCTGAAATAATAATTAGAAATATGAATGATCAACAATAATACTGACACTATTTAAATTTAAACATGACCATGTTTTTCTACAAGTATACAAGCAAATGGCATTTTTACCTTCTGTAAGGAATACATTGTCTTCTATATAAAACCCTTCCTCTTGGGCACCTTCCATAACGGATTGTATCCCGTCGCCTCCTCATCTTTCCAACTTCATAACTAAGAATCGGTAAAGAACTGAGAATAAAGTTATCTTGTAGTTCAATGCCACTAGTTTGTATTTTTTTTGTTACCGGTACTGACAATACAGTATACATGTATAACCACAAGAATAATACTGATAAAATGCAGGCAGACATTTTCACTGATAAATTCAGAACGAAGTAAACTTCATAAACGACTAGTTGCCCTTTTTATACACTTATAAAATTGTAACAAGGAAAAAAAATGGCCACAATTATTTCAATTCGTCCAAAAGGTGTGTCATAAAGAGGACAACTATTGATGATGAAGTTTACAAAGTTTCCACATTCCTGTAGTAATTAGACACTGTGAAAAATTTTACAACTGGCCTCTTGGTCTCGTGGTTAGCTATACTAATGAGGTCTTGAGGCCGATTCCCGCTCATTACAAACAAATCTTTTTCATATAATGCGTATGATTATCTGGGTATAAACTATATACTGTTAACACAGTTGATTGGTGGCACTTGGTAGAACTTGCTACAGGTTAGCACATATTTGCTAATCTTCGGCGAAACCGGTCAGGTTTAAGCTAGGACGATTTAACCAATGGACGCGTAATGTACACTTAATAAAGTATGAAATCACTTTCAACCAACTTTCGTACGATAGAAAACTACACATATATTGATTTCTTACTCTTGCATGAAGTGTTGTCACTGTCTAACAACCAATAAAAATGCAGGTATACAATACGAATTTGACACAATATTATTCGGCTAATTTGAGATGGTAACTCTTTGTATAATGTGTATAGAGAATAAAAGTATATTGAATATAGGCCGATTAAGTTGTTGGTATGTTTCAATAATTAATGGTGTTGGTTAAAAATAGTTATGTAAATGAAATAATTTTTTACTTACGAGTGAAAACAAACATTAATTGTTCGACCGCTATAACTTTTACACTATTTCACAGCACATTTCGTCATTTTTTCTTTATAAATTACTATCCGAACGTGTACGATAGATTAAGTCCGCAGAACAGCGACTTAGCTAAAAATGCTTAGAAAATGGGTAGCTTTACACCCGTATGCCTATACGGGTGTATAGCTAACGTAGCAAACGGTAAGATTCAAGAAAAGGTCCATAGGTTAAATCGTCCTAGGGTTTAAGTAATAAATAAGTGGAACAATACAAGAGTTTTAGTTCAAGATGTATAAACTATATGTGGTTGATATATTTGTATTTTTCGTAATATAAACTATTTCATGCATTTTCCAGTCAACGAAACTTCTTTAAATACTAGCTTTCACCTGTGACATACTTCGAACACCCGTGGCACCCATTAAATCCCGGCGTTTATAAATTTCACAATAATTACTGAAAATTTTACCACTTTATGATTGCTGCTTCGCTATCCTGGGTTGTAGCGTGAAGATATATAGCTGGATAATTCAACAAAAAATATTATATATACGAACTAGTAGTTTCATGTAGTTTTAGAGATTAGCGCGGTTATACAAACAAACAAACTCTTCAGCTATATATATCAGTATCGTAGATATCTTAACTAAACTTATTTAAGAAATGAAATTAAACATGTTACTTGTACAAACATGTTTCGCCGGACGGTGCGCGGCGTGTATTTTCTAAAAGACCAAATGGTTTACAATTATTGTCATCTTAGAATCTATATGAATTATTAAAAATGTCAATTATTGTATATTATTATGTCAAGTTAATAACGTAACACTTAATTAAATTACAAAAAAAAAAGCATTTAAATAATAAAATAAATATCCATCGCGCCTTATCCCCGAAGGGGTGGCAGAGGCATATTATATGCCCACTTTTCACCGTGTGGATTCCTGTCCCACGAAATAGGTGGTGAGCCCATTGCCGTGTGGAAATAGATAGACGCAGGCTGTGGCTACCTGCTGCTGAAATTTTTCAAGCCGCCCATAAGGTATTCAATCAGGCTTAACGACTGCCATTTTACTGGCAACCGGGACCAACGGCTTTACGTGCCTTCCGAAGCACGGAAACGCTCGCAAATGTAAATGCCACAAAGTGGTCACCCATCCGAGGACCAGCCATAGTGAAAGATGCGTAACTCAGTGATCGTTTACAGAACACATTTTATTTATTTATCATTATTTCATTCAATATATCCCATAATCCGCGTAGTTAAACTGTGCCAATGTTAATCTCTGCATGTCCAAAATTCATTCATTGAATATAAGCAATTTGCTATAAGCCACTCAATAACACGTTTTCGGAATAAGTTATTTGGTACTTCTCTTTTAAAGTTTTGGGTTAAGATATCTATGAAATTACCTTAACTTAAACTTAGTTAAGATATCTGTGATCAGTATAGATGTAAGTAGTAATTTGCAAATATTAAAATTTTATTTGAATGCTGTCACAGACAGGTCTTTTGACCTTTGACGTTTTGCCTAACCAGGGCAATGCTGCAACCACTGAGTTATATAACCAGTAGCTTTGTTCAGCAACCATGTTCAGTGGTTCAGGCTTTCAGTCACACAAACTTAACCTCTGTTCTACCCCACGACTCGGCAGAACACTGTGTTAGTATAGTAAGTTCTTAATAATAATAATGGAAGGTACTTTGTGATGGGGACAGCTTTCTTGAGAAAAATGCCAGCGGTTGCCACTGATTGTCCTTGCGCTGCTGCAAAACGGCTCCAATAGCAGTATCCGATGCATCTGTCTGGACTGTTAGCTCTGCATTTGGAGACGGATGTACCAGGAGTGTAGCTTTTGACAGTCTCTTTACATTCGTTAAATGCTTTTAATAGTTCAGGCGTCCAGTTGATTGGCTTTGTTCCTCTAATTTTGGGGCCAGCTAATAGTGCATTGAGAGGGGCTTGAATTCTAGCTGCTCCTGGTATGAACCTGCGGTAAAAATTCGTCATCGAATCTCCTCAACTCTTTAATGTTTTTAGGTACAGGAAAATCATTTATAGCTTGTACTTTAGTGTCCTGGGGTTGAATACCAGTTGCTGATACCGTTTAACCTTTTGACCTTTATGACTTGAGGTTGTCCTAAATGGCTGTATGGCTGTATTTATTTCGACACCATACTTAGGTAAGCGCCGAAAAAGTAACCTTAAGTGTTCTTGATGCTCGACATCATTGTTGCTGCTTATCAATATGCCATCACAGTAGCAGTAGCAGAAGTCTAATCCTCTCAGGACCTCATCCATGAACCTCTGAAACGTCTGAAAAGAGTTCCTCAAACCAAATGTCATAAACGGGAATTCCCAGAGGCCAAAGGGGGTTGTAATCGCCGTTTTGGGGATGTCTTCCTCCAAGACTGGAATCTGGTGATAAGCTTTTATCAAATCAATCGTAGAAAAGACGTCATAGGTGGCGTGATCTTGTACCGCGGTCTTATTCATAGGCGGAAGCAGATTGTGTGAGCGGGTGCCTACATCATCTTGTGTGACGAATAGTCAACAAAAGTTTACAAATGACTTAGTTTTTTTATGCTTCCTCCAATGTGGGTGTCAATTATATATAAAATTATTTAATATAAAATTGACACCCATTTATTTAATTAGGTTTCATAATTTATTTATTTCAGTCTGACTTTGTTACGACTTAAGAAATTTCAAGCTTGTGTTGCTCGCCGGACGGCTTGCTGTTCATATAATGACAGGCGTCAATAAATTTATCCGTAAAGCTATTGGTTGGATTATGATTCTAACCTCCCAACCCAGTAATGGCGTCTAATCGTTGCCTGGTTAGTTAATCAAGAGGGTTTGCCACTAGGCCACTGGAGAAATTTACAAGTTTCTATGGTTACGGCAGAAAAAATGCTTTACCGGTCACTTCGTCCAAGTTACGATTCTGTTGACTGTGTGAAGGACTTCCGAACATGTTGATCAAAAAGGAGTGATGACATCATAAAAAGAGCTCTATCAAACACTAGCTTTGATACATTCAGTAAAGAGCTACCTCCTGATCCTCCTATAGATGCCTGTAGCATATCCTCAGCTTGCAGGTGACGTTGACGTGTATCACCGAGACAAGTTTTCCCATATACTTTTAAAATCCATCCATGCTAAATAATTATGCTAAATATTATTATATTATTTATTATTATATTGCAGCGCAAATATAATAATTAAATAGAAAATTCTATTTTTGAACCGTTAAGGGACCGAGACACTGGTCTCGTGGGGCAGAGCTCGTTCGCTATATAGTGATAACGAAAAGCGCCTGGTCGACTCTTCTCGTGCGTGACCATAGGGCTGGCCTCTTTCTCGCTCAGAGAATAAGCATTGTCATACAACGTGGCAATGCGACCAGCCTAATGGAAACCTTACCGGTTGATTTTGATGGGGAGGAATTCTTCGACACCTAGTCGGGGCTCTTTGTCAGTCTTGTAATAATCCCCACCACCTCTTTTTTATACTGTTTTCTGTAAATATGTTATGTTTTAATATGTTTAATGTCCATGCTAATAATTTCAATATGAAATTATGTTTGTTTGTCGTCATAATGATGTAGACGGGGTTGGAAGGTCCTAAAAATGCCGAAAATCAAACGCCAAACGATAACTGCTCCTAGCCAAATAAAAGTGGACTTAAGACTTCAAATCAAGAAAAAGTTTAAAATCAACTGGGAATACACTCAGATAAAGAAGAGGAGCCCTTTTTTCATGTCTTGGGCCATCGGCTCAAGACATGGAAATATGATTTTTCATCAAAAGACATGAATTAATATGATTTTTATAATTGTAATAGTTTTCAGATAGGAGAGTTATATAGGTTCATCCACGAAAAACATTAAAAAACTTTTTGCATGAAAGTCAAACCCAGTGAGAGCCACAAGTGTTTTCTAGTTTATTAAATAGGTACTTCAGCTCCGTACGCGTGGCGAAGATTTCTCGTATCTGTTTCCCATGGGATCTTCTTCCCAGTTAAAAGTAGCCTATGAGTTAATCCAGTGTGTCAGTTGTCTGTATAATTGTAAAATTCCACACAAATAGGTTCAGAAGTTAGAGCGTAATGGAATAGCAAACATTTTAGCAAAATTTTACACTAATAATGTTGTAAGGCGCTTCCTTTTTCGGATTTGGTTTTGTCTTTGTATTGTGTCAACATTTTGTTCCACCACATTTCGTGAACTTGCCCACACGTCCCTAATATAATTTCTAGTTTCCCAACACTGATTGGCCTGATAATAGGCATGCCTTTTAAGTTCTGTGGTTTACATATTTCCCGGCTATTTTGAATTTGGAACTGTACTATTTTCGAATGTGTTTAAATTTTTCAATCTTAAAACAGTTGAAAGTATTAGGATTAAAGCTATTGTTTAGTAACACCGTCGATTGGAATCTGTCAGGTTACGTACGAAAATAACTCAGGGACAACCTGCGAGACAACTGCCTGCCTCTGTGGCGCGGTGGGAGTGTATCCGACTGCTACGCAAGAGGTCGTTCGATTCCCACCCAAGATCAAACTTTGTGTGATGAGCACAATGGTTTATTCTGTGTCTGGGTGTTATTTATATATAATATGTATGTATTTAAAAATATAAAAGTTTGTTTATCAGTTATCTGATTACCATAGTACAAGCTCTGCTTAGTTTGGAATCAAATGGCGTTGTTTGAGACTACGATATTTATTTATTAACCATTCAGAAGATCTTGCATGAAGCGCTTGGTGTGAGAAAGCAAGTTTGCCGTTGAATATCGAATCTGCTTTCCGACGACCACAAGGCGGCCCGCGTCAGATGGTGTTAGGAAAACTCTGCAAAGGTTCCGAAGAGAGTCAAATCACGTCTACGACATCATCGGTGGTGACAAAAATCGGCCATGTTGCGACTATTTCACTTTAAGATCGCAGAACGGTTAAGGCAGAGTGGTATACCACAGTTTGTTTACCACAAGTCATCGCTGAACTTCGAAAATCTATCTCAAAGCTACGCATCATCCTGAACCACGACAACTCAAGCTCACACAGCACTCATCAAACGATTGACAATTTGAAGCTGGAAAAAATTAAAATTCTTGACCATCCTTCATACAGTCCTGACCTAAGCCCTAACGATTCCATTACATTTCTTAAAATTAAGAAAAGTCTTTGTGGTCAAAATTTCCAGTTCGGTGACGAAGAAGTCGACGCTTTCAATATCTTTGAACACCCCCACTTTAGAGTGAAATAAATTTTATAATAACTGGTTTGAGCGAATTGAAAAGTGTTTACGTGTATATGTGAAAACTTTGAAAACCAATAAACAGTACTATAAGGTTCTAGTTGTGTTTTTTTCTTCAAACGACAAAACTTAAAAGGCATGCCTCGTACTGACTTTAATTTCTTCAGGCGATCTTCGGCGCCATCTTTTGAACCGGGATCACTGTCAAATGATAATGACAAAAACAGCAAAAATTCAGTTGAAAAGTGCACACTAGTGTTCGTAATGTACGCTTTGGATATTTACGGGACCATTTTATATCCAAAGGTCCCGTAAGGATATTTACGGGACCTTTGGATATAAAATTTTACCCGATCTCATTTTCGTCAACATCATACGCATAATCGATGCTCAACACTGGGGTCATTTTTTATCGAGTGGAAATCCCCTCTGATGTTATAGAGAACTCGAACTGACTCTAGGATCTAGGACCCATAATAGTATCCACTACAATTATAGACAATATTATGTAATAAACCTAAGAGTAAAACATATAAGGTATAAATAAATAAATAAAACAAATTATCAAGTACTTTGAACATATTTTTAATAATCTCAAACATCACCATACTTAGGTATATAATATCTTCGTTTACAAATTCCTGATACTTGTTTAGTGATAATATTATCGTGCCTAATAACCGGTACACAAATAAGTAAATTAAATAGCACTTATGTCCAACAAAATTTAATCAATAAAATGAAAATAGCTTTTATTCTACTATAAATATGTCGTCGCAGTGAATAGCCCTCAGGCCTATGACGGAACACCGGGGGTTTAGTGGGTAGGACGGCTCCCAAAGGGCCGGAACACCGTTCCCGCTGCTCCTGCAGTAGGAATGACGGCGTGTAACGGCATTCCCCGCAATAAAAAAAAAACACATAGGCTACTTTTTACAATCCGGGAACAAGTTCCTGTGGAAAACGGTAACGGGAAAACTTCACCACGCGTACGGAGCAGCGGGCGTTAACTAGTACCTATAGTATAAAATAAGTCGCTTCCGCTGTCCGTTGTTGATATATTTTTCAACACACTTGCTCGTAAAGTGGATTCAATTTCAGCGGTTTTAGATACAAAAGCAGTTCATAAAGCACGCGTGCGTTATGAACCCAAATAGTGAAGTTATATTCCATAACCGCAGTAGTTGCTTTTATTAATGAGCAAGGGGTTGTCATAGAAACAGTTAATAGATATTTTTGTTAATAAATAAAAATTTACTATTACTTAAAATATAAGAAATAAACGTTTAATTTCATACCATTATTTAACTGTGAGTAGTGCTATTTAATAAAAAAAAAATTTTTTATATATTTTAAAAACTAGGCTGTATGCAGCTACAGCAGAAAATAATGACTCGCCATTTTTATTTAATATTCTTTTCTTTGTATTTATACATTATTTTGGATATCTAAAAATGTCAACTTCCAACGATTAAGAATAGGCGAGTGTTTTTATAGTATTACACGAGTGTTTTCGTTCTCTTGTGAAAATAATATTTTTGTGTTTTGATTTTTGAGAAAGTGAAATAAAAAAAACATTTTTATTCTGTTTCCTTCAAAGTGTGTTGAAAAACAACGTACGGTATACGTGCGTATATTGGTTAAACTCACTCGGCTCTACTACGTATAACGTCTAATTCAAATAGAATAATCGTAGACGAGGGCGTACCCTCGTCTACTATTCGGGCTGAAAAACCGCCTCGTGCGGTATAACCACCATAACGCACTTATATCGTAATGTACTATTAAACTACTTAACGGATTTCAATGCAGTTTTCTGTGTTAGAAAGAGTGATTTAAGTGGAAGGTTTCTATGTATAATACATTTATATAATTGTCTACATTGTACACTTGCGAAGCCGGATTGGGTCGCTAGTGAATTATAAATAGATTTTTTTGTACATACCTACTATAAGTAAGTTATAAAAAGTAGTGTACCTAAATATTGCCTAGCAGATCGAATGAATCATAACAATTATGACCTGTTTATGTGACGGCTGGTCCAGATCCTTTTTCTTTCAGTTTTTTCAATATTATAATTAGGTATAATAATATATCACTGACTTTTATTATATTTAAATATCTTATAATATATTATCTTATGTTATGGCAGAAATAATATTTGGATGAAGTATGACTATACATTATATAGTGACAGACATCTTTTTTAAAATAAGGGGAATAGCACTCTATGATTATTTTCATATTTTGCTGTTAACAGGGCTTCCCAGTGAGTTCGCGATATCTGAAACAAACAAAACAATACGTTAATTTAATTTAATAAAATTTAACTACCTAGGTATTACGTAGGTCACACTATAAGTTATGCGTAACTTAAAAAACAACATGTTAAAACCAAAATATAATGTTTATTGCTTTTCAAAATGCTCTCCATTATATTTGAAACATTTTTACATGCGACCACAGATCTGAAGGCATGTTTTCTACGTACTGATTGAACGCAGTCACTGCCTTTTCTGAGTTGATAAAAGTAAAACCTCTCACCTTCAATCATTCTTTCAAAACAAATCTTTGATTTTGGGAAAAATAGGGGCTATGCGCAGGATGGGTGACGAGTTGTACTTTTTCGGAAGCTAAAACTTACTTTGTTTTGTTGGCCGCGTGTGAAGAAGCGTTGTCATCATGTAGGATAACGCGGCTTTTTAGTCGTCTTTCGCGAACTTTTTCTAACACCCTGGGTAAACAAATGGTAGAATACCACTCGGCATTAACACTCTTTTGATATTCAAGTGGAATTGTACAGATGGGACCCGTAGCTAAGAAAAAAAACACGAACATTTTTTTACCAACGTTTCTCGCTTGCATCACTTTTGTTGGCCTGTTCTGATTTTCAAACACCCATTCACAAGATTGCTGTTTTTTTTTCGGGTTCAAAACAATAAACCCACGTTTTGTCTCCTGTGACAATTTCATAAACAGCATTAGAATGTCCGTGGTCATACTTCAGTAGCATCTGTGAGCACTATTCCACACGAGCTCGCTTCTGCTCCGCTGTCAGTTCATGAGGGATCCAACGACAACAAAGTTTCCAAAGTTGTTGCAATGGGTTCCGAAGCGCACCGGCATTCTGTCAATCTTATTTTATTTAGGAAAGACGTATAGTTTGATAATACTTCCTTAAATACACACAATATGTTATGTTAGTTTTTAGTATCCCACAAAGATTTACCAACATGCAGCGGCTTTGTTGGGCTTTGTATTGTGAAAGTAACAATAACAAGAAAAGCAAAAGTGGCTAATTGTTATTGTTTGTTACTTGTCTCTGCCCATTTTGGGCGGGCAAGGGAACCTGAGACCATACAGCCTTGTCTTGAGTCTAATGGAGATTGTATTTTTTGGGTGTTTAGTCATGTCCAGTCCTTTTGTTGATACATTTTTAAACACACATCGCGGCACGCGCGCACTCACATACACACACACACACACATACACACACACAAACACACACAAACACATTAAAAAAAATACACAAGAGAAATTGGCGCTCCTTCGGTTAAAAGGTCTCCTTTGAAAATCAGTGCTGTCTTGGGAGCCAGCTGTTTGCTCCTGGGTCAGCTTCATACTGAAAGGAGGCCTCTACTTTCTTTTTTTCTAGTTTTTATTTTTAGGTTTTCTTTACTTATATTTAGGATTAAGCTGTACCCATATTTTTTATTTTGATCTCTATGTATTTTGTTACCCACGTGGAATAAAACATTTTTCTTCTTCTTCTTCTTTCAAACTTTCATATCTTCGTGTTAAAATTTTCTGAAATGGGCTCACACCAATCCCCAATAGACCTCGAATTGTCTCATAGGTAATCCGCGGGTTTTCTTCACTTAGCCGCTTAACAGTAGCCACATTATTTTCGTTGACGGCAGTTGAAGGCCGCCCTTCATGAAATTCGGCATGTAAAGAAACTCGACCTCTCTCAAATTCAGGAAACCATCGCCTCACCGTGCTCAAACAAGGTGTTTTCTCCGAAAAGCATTTAGAAGACGAGCAGTCTTGCGGAGAGAGAGAATTTTTGAAATCATAAAAAATAATCTCTCTAAAATCTTTTTGACCTAATTCAATTTTCGTTGCGTACGTAGAACTTAGATGTGTGATAAAAAACGATTGACAAATGATTTCCCGCCAATTATTTTTTTCTTATTACTAAGAAGGTTGCAACGTTTAAAAAAATATAACATTTGAAATTCAAATAGTTCCGATTAGCTAGAAGTGCAAAACTTTTAGTGTGCACCATGTATCTCATTGTTATGAAGAAGCGCTCGTGATCCCGCGGACTCAGTGTTCTGTAAACGATCGCTGAGTTACGCAACTTTCACTATGGCTGGTCCTCGGATGGGTGACCACTTTGTGGTAATTACATTTGCGAGCGTTTCCGTGCTTCGGAAGGCACGTTAAGCCGATGGTCCCGGTTGCCAGTAACATGGCAGTCGTTAAGTAAAGTTGAAGGACTTATGGGCTTGAAAAATTTCAACAGCAGGTAGCCACAACCTGCGTCTTTCAATTTCAACACGGCAATGGGCTCACCACCTATCACGTAGGACAGGAAGGCGTGATGGATAAATAAATAAAATAACTACCCTGCTCTGTTTTTTTCAGTGTTCTGTAAAACAACTCCTGATATAATTATAATTTATTACAGTCACTAACAAACAAAATACAAATTTAAAATAATCTAAAAAAATACAATTTATAACTATACCTAAATAAAAACTACACCTATTTATCAAAATATAAACTGGGTCCTCTCGGTATAGTACCCATGATGCAGGCAGCATTCCCACGCTGAATATCTATGGAAAGCCTTTGCGCGAGAAAGCTACCTGCACGAGGATCTCCATTTTCTTCCCTCAGACGATTACTTAATGCCGTGAAAAGACCATGTGCACCGCGACCCCATGGCTAAGTCCACGGGGCCGCGGAGTCTCGACAACAAATGAAACGAACTCATAGTGGGCACCAAGACAACTGTACTTGCCGAGTACAGTTGTCTCGGAAACAAATGTTAATATTGCATGGGGCATATTGTGTATCACCTTTTGTTTGTAAATTATCATTTTAATTGTGCATAAGATAACAATTAGGATTTTTTAAAATATTGGTATGGAAAATTAATCTATCTAAATACATTGAGAACGTTAATCTATCTTATATCTCATTGTAATGTGTAAAATGTGTCAATTGAAAAGTAATATTTTATTTCCTTCACAAAAAAACGGTCCAAATCAAAATTGTTCATTAGTTTAAAAAAATATAGAAATAGACACGGCAATGGGCTCACTACCTATCACGTAGGACAGGAATTTACATGGTTTAAGTTGGGCATATAATATGCCTCTGCCATCCCTTCGGGGATAAGGCGTGATAGATAAATAAATAATAAAATATTTTAAAATAAAAATACTACTACCTCACTTTTCACTTAAAATAAATTTTCTTATATAACCTGTATGATTGGCAATATTCGTATTTAGCTTAGGTACAGATAAATTAACTGCGGCTAGGTCAACAACATGTCCATGAATGACAAACAAGTAACGCGCTCCTCACTATCGTAGCACTGTTCTCGCTATCCTCACTTTCGAAGAAATCAGATGACTTCTAAACCGAAACTAGTTTAAAAGCCGGAAGAGGTAGAAACTTCAAAATCGCTTATGTACGTATTCATGGTGTCCTAAATCGAATGCTACAAACCATTTGTCCCTATCTCTAATGGTTTCTGAGAAATAGATGAGAACCGTCTAATAACACTTTTTTAAACTTTAGGGTTTAACGGGCCAAAACTGATTAGAAGAAGGTTGGGGCTTATCTTATACGAACTCCTAGTTACTTATAAGCATATTGTTCATCTTTCTTATTTCTGCCGTGAAGCAGTCCGCTGTGTTTTGGATTGAAGGGAAAGGTAGCCAGTGTAATTACTGGGCATGGATGGCATATCATCTTAGGCCCCAGGATGGCAACGCACTTGCAGTGTTAACCTTAATATTGCAAGTGACTATAGGCGACGGTAACCACTTAACACCAGGTGGGCCGAAAGATTGATTGCCATGTCGTAGTATTAAAAAAAAATTGTGAGTAATAAAATAGCATTCATGGGTGATATTCCCAGAAAACAACGTGGTCTGATGTACCTACAAGGTTGTTTAATACTATTGCTGTGTGTGTAGAATATGTATGCGTTTGTATATTTATAAAAATATGCTTACATTATTTATTTTTCCAGTCTATAGTGCATGCTTATAATGTTTTTGGTTTAGATTCGTGTTTTTAAACATATGTAATCTAAATCTCTAGTTAATCGGCGATTATACTGTTATCAGATCAGTATTAGGTAACACTTTCAGCTGAGTTATGGCAACACCTAATAACGATTAATACCTACGTGTAGATGAGTCATTAAAAAATTACCACGAACATAAAAGTGACTCCTATTGATTACAGTTATGATTGATCGGTACATTAACTTTACAAATTTATTATGCTGATGATACTTTGCCGGACTCCTACTGGCTAAATCCACACTGTACCCTCCATGTACCTATGGTCGGGAGTCTCGGGTGAGCCCTCGGATGGGTAACACCTGGGCTCCCTACAGATCTTGTGCGTTACCGCAGCGTTGTCTTTGAAGAGTTCGGGTTATCCTTCCTTGGGGGAGACAAGGGCGTGCGTGTAGCTTTCACACCACGCCACCGTCTAGAGCCCCTTTCAAAATATATCTATATAATAGAGGCGAAGACAAGTCTGCCGTGCCCTCATTGCTGCCTTTCTATATTACTACGCCTGTCACACTTCAATAACATATTTACCTTACTATCGCAATTTATTTCCTGAGCCTCTACGCCAGTTATACGTCCCAAGACGAGAAGTAGAAAATTGCATCAGTTTCAAGTGTGTTTCGGAAGTTTAGCGGTCAAAACGTCTCCTCCTCACATTGTGGTGTGGTGGCGGGTCCATGACCGTGATACCCGGGGTCCGGGAATTTTCATACATCCATACTGACTCGCCTTTATTTCCGTAGGGATAGGCAGAGACATACTATTTATGTATTTTTGTCTCAGGTAACAGGTGGTGAGACATTAGCGTTTTGGGAATTTGACCCTAAATATCGCTCAGTTGATTAATAAAACACTACCAAGGACAAATGCATTCATTTCTGGTCAGCATGTTTTTTTTTAATCTTGTGATTATGACTTATGGGTTAAAAATGTGAATCAGTACCTAGTTTCTACCTACTGATGTGACGAATTGAGAAGTGAATGATAATTGAATAAATTGAGTAACTAAATACTATGATTCAATAAATATATAATATTACTAATCATCAATTGAGACGATTTTTTTTTGTGACGTGGATAGAGCTTTTTCGCACCGTCATCCATACTGCGAGGGCAGCAGGAACGGTGTGTCAATAACGTGTGTGTGGGTCTCTCGACCCTTTAGCGGCCGTCGTACCCACTAAGGGATTGCCCAGATAAGTGATTCTCCTCAGAAGGCTACACATGTGCGGCCCCCCGCGATCTCCCGGGGAAGTTCAGGCTGTAGCTGCGTCGAGACATCATCGACCGACCCTCTTAGAACAAAGGGGGAGGAGGGCGTTCGAGCTAGTGCTAGAAGGCACCCCGGATCACTTGCGAGCCACCAGATAGACATTATGAGCGGGGTCCGACCTTCTTCCCATGGTCTATAGACTAGACGCACAAAAGGGGGCGAACAAGAAATACAAATGGCGGAGTCCTGTAACATTTTTGTTATTACATCAATATCCACTCTAAGGTATTATTTTATTCCGGTGTATGGAATCAGTTGTGAAATATTGAATTAGCTATTTTTTGATTGGTTTCTATTTGCTACGACTTAGAGTCACAAGGCGATGTATTTTCCTTTTCTATATATTATTTCTCACTAGCTGACCTGCGCAAATTCGTTAGCGCAACTTAAGAGATTTTTTACAAAAAATATGATAAATGAAGAACCGCTCGACCGATTTTGTGCAAACTTCACATAAACCATCTACTAAATAATTCGAACGAAGCCTAAACATATGGTTTGGATAGGTGAGCCCGTTCTTGAGTTATAAAATGACAACGAAAAGTGGCATTGATTTTTATATATATAGATTATTTTCAGATCCTGTCTATAAAAACATTTAAAAAAAAGTGAATTTGTGAAAATGATACGCTATGTAGTCCAATTTATGCTAATATAACTCTCGTTATGAGAGTTAAACAACTGATAATCCGATTCGACATAGAGACCTGAGCGACGGCATTCGAATACCTTACCACTGCGGTATGGAGGCTGTAAAAATGTATTCCTGATTCAAGAAATGAAAATTACTTACTCATCACAAGGCCAGCATCTATAGATATACCATTTATATTTCTTTGCACATTTTCCATATCCAAATATGTGACGCTTAGCTCTATTTTTCGACACACTTTGATTAGAATTAGAATTATTATTCGAAATATCTGCTATTTTCACAATACACTTGCAAGTATTAATTGACGCACAGGGTGACCTACCATTTTCTTGTGAGTTGTTCACAGAAACAAGCAATAGAAGTATTGTGCACAACCAAATCAGAACTGTTTGCATTTTAAATTTGTGTGTTGTTGCGAAAAGATTAATAGTAGGTATTGCTCACACGACTGCTTCAAGTTTAAGTTTTCAGTATACTGAGCTGTGTACCGTAGCTCCTTAATATATGCGATGCGATACGCTCATTCAAACTATCATTGGAGCTGCATATGTGTGTGGCTGTTTTTATCTCACGGATATGTGATATTTTCCTGCAGTAAAACTAAGTTGCTTAGCGGCGCCGGCGCCTCCTAGGAATGTTATTGTATAATAACTATATTGATTATGATTGTATTGAAATTTGTCATATAAATGTCAAGTTAAAATCGATAAAACGAGTTAACCAAGAGTCAGTTAGGTTGTGTTTCTAGATTTCGAATAATCTTATCATTTACGCTTTAATAACTGAAGAAGTGGCAGAGGCATACTAAACACCAACATTTCTGTCCAAGCTTTTTGACCTATGTAACAGGTGGTGAGCCGTGCTACCGGGCTTAAAGAGACTAGCGCAGGTTGCGACGAATTGCTGTAGAAAATTTTCAAGCCGCCCATATGGCTTTCAACTTGCCTTACCGATTGCCATGTTATTGGCAATCAATGTTGCCCGATAGTATCGCATAGCATGTTGGGCTGGTGCAGTAAAATCATTATTATCAAGTTTTACAGATCGTGTAGTTCTAATTTTAAGTCGGATTCGAAATGTTTAACAACAGTAAAATAACCTAAATAACCTAAAAATGTACCTTGTTGTGGGTATGGATATTTTTACATAAATTGTAAAAACAGGAGAAAATGCCATGCGGGATCAATTGTGTATAGCCGCGACATACTCAACCATCAAGTACGTATCTTTTACGATTATAACCTACACTAGTCCGTCCTAGGGGCCAAGTCTATTATTTCAATCGCGTCAGAGAATAAACGTAATCGTTGCTCAATAGAAAGCCACCGGTACAATTTTGACTTTTTTTCGTAGTCTACTATTTACTACTACAATCGTACTCCAATAGACGTCTATCGCTCGGCCGATAGAATTCTACTAACACTTACCGCGCCAGTGGCCGCTAGTCAGTTGCATTTTTGATAGTCTACTAACATTGTGACAGCTAAAACAGCGATTCTGGTTATATTCTACGGCTTGTCAATAGTGGACCCTGGATTATTGAACTATAGATTTTATGCATAGCTTACGAAGGTTTTAAATTCAGTTTTTCATCAAAACACCATATTTTAGGCAAACTTTGCGGTGGGGATCAAAATAACACTCTTTATCCAAAACTTTCTTCTGTTTTTACGATTTCTATGGATTTTCCTAAAGCGTATTATGTCTTACTGCATATTTTACAACGGTTTTTCTGAGTAGGAATATAACCCATAAACACTATTTTATTACCAGCTAGAATTGCTATTTGTTGATAAGAGGTCGTCATAATAAAATCCATCATAACCTTCTTCCAATGTTTTTATCACTGCAATTTGCGTAGGAGAATGTCATTTCACGCCGTGGTGATGGACATGTGTGTTGACACAACCGCAGTAACTTTGACTGTAACTAAACTACAGGCAAATATGTACTTTGTACAATTTGTACAACTTATTGTGTGTATATAGAGAAATTTCTTATGATGCTTTTCGATTCAACACGTATTGTTAAAGAAATATGGTGATTCCGAGCAAAGGATACAATTTATTGCATCAAAAACCTGCCCTTCCTCAGTATAAAATCAAGCTAGGAGTTTTTCTTATTTTGGTGCATTATCTAGTATAAATATTTTCTAGCACAGGATTTGTCGAGCTGAAAGCTTTTGTATCATATTTGTGCTAGTGATGTTCGGGTAATCGTTTTTGGATTTTGAGTCGGGAACCTATAATCTATGAATACTAATAAAAATACATTTCATCCCGCCTTTATCCCCGAAGGGTTAGACATAGGCATGCTATACACCCACATTTCACCTCATGCATTTTTGTCCCACGTCACAGGTGGTGAGCCCATTACTGTGTTGAAATTGCCCATTACTGAGTTGCCAGGCGTAGGTTGTGGTGACTTGCTGTTGAAATGCTTCTAAATACGCCTTCAACTTGGCTTAACGGCTATCATATTACCGACGGGAAACACTTGTAAATGCAAATAATAAAATAATAGGTTATATATTATATACCTGTAACATGGAATACACCATTGACTAAATCGTATTGTATTTGCTTCACAAGTATTAGTAGTTGTAGAACGGGATATATCTCTTCTTGGCCGAATTTCAAACGAATTCACAAAGTTATTTATGTTGCTCAAACGCTTAGAATACCACAACCGTAAAAAGGTATCGTCTTCAATTATAAACATCTTTTTTATATTAACTTGGGAATTGTATGCTATAGATAAAAGTAATAACGTTGAAAATACAATTATTGATAACGAGCTATTCATTTTAAATTGATTATAATAATAACTGCACGAATGAAACGTCTTCTCGTGGTCAAGATGCTTTAAGACTGGTATCATACTCTAAAATGTTTGCATTAAGTATTGACAGTACAGGCAATTTCGGTAAAGATAGAGTATTGTTAAGCTTAATTCCCATACCCACAAGAAACAATCACATGAGTACAGATTCCGGGTTTGAATCTTATTATCAACTCAATAAGCTATTGACTTCCGGTAGACTTTAATAAAATTCGGAGTTCTAGACTCCGAATTTTAATAAAGTCTCTATGATGAGACGGGTTCTAGGACGATTTAACCAATGGACGCGCTGCGCTATCTTACCGTTTGCGCCTGTATCCCGCTTGCCATTTGCTAAGTATTTTTAGCCAAGTCGCTGTTCCGCGGACTCAGTCTATCGTACACGTTTGAAGGGTAATTTATATAGAAAAAATTACGAAATGTGCTGTGAAATGATGCAAAAGTTATAGCGGTCGAACAATTAATGTTTCTTTTCACTCGTAAGTAAGATTGTATTTCATTCACATAACTATTTTTAATAAAACCATTAATTATTGAAACATACCAACAACTTAATAGGCCTATATTCAATACACTTTCATTCTCTTTAAACATTGTACAAAGAGCTACCACCATCTCAAATTAGCCGAATAATATTGTGTCAAATTCGTATTGCATACCTACCTCTTTCTATTTGGAGTTGTATTTTTATTGGTTGTTAGATAGTGACAACACTTCATGCAAGAGTAAGAAAACAATATGTGTGTAGTTTCCCCATCACCAAAGTTGGTTGAACGTGATTTCATACTTTATTGACGCGTCCATTGGTTAAATCGTCCTAGGACGGGTCCCTACTTCGGAAAGATTACAGCAGTTGCATTGTTTGCAGCAGCGGGATCTTAGGTTACTGTTAGCTTGTTTATTTTATATTAAACTTCTTTTTAGCTACTATTTTTTTTTGCAAATATTTAAATTCACGTTTTATGTTTAAAAAAACTTATTTTATTTGATGAACTAGGACTGATGGACTAGCGGCGGTGGTGCGCGCAGACCGAGTTTAATTTCAACATCAAATTAAAAATATTAATAATAGTGATAGAATTACGGAAGGAGCTTTTTTCAAAATTGCTTTAAAATTATTATTTTTTAGAGCAATTAACGAAAATCTAAATTCCATTTTATTTCCATCTTTTTTTTTTAATTACATTTGCATATTTTTACCTGCTCCAATATCCCTACTTTACTTTACTGTTATTTTATTTTATTCTAGAGGTAATTCCGAATCGAATGAGCTATCGCTAATATTTTTAATAACATTTGCATATTTTTACCTGCTCCAATATCCCTACTTTACTTTACTGTTATTATAGAGATTTTATTCTAGAGGTAATGAGCTATCGCTAATATTTTTTAAACTTTTATCTCTATTTTCCACATTATTGAACATGTTGACTAGACTTTTATAACATCCCGTCGGTTTTGTGGTAAATTTTTCAAGCCACCTTTAATGCCTTCAACTTGACTTAACGACTGCCATGCTTCTGGCAACCGGCACCAACTGCCTAACGTGCCTTCCAAAGCACGAAAATGCTCGTAAATGGAAATACCACAAAACTTTAGGAGACTATTTTCACTTTGGTATTTATGGTAAGATGTTATTTTTATAATCTACATTCTATGTAATTGTTTTGATAAAATTTTGTTGTTTGTAATATGTTATTGTTCTTTGTTATAACGATTGTTGATGTCTTGTAATGTTATCAAATACAATGTGCTCAATAAGACCATAACATTTCTCTGTACGTGATTATTAATACAATTCAAGTCACACAAATGTATTTGTAAGCTTATTTGTGTATAGTTATATGTAACTAGCAGGCAGCAGCAGCAGGGTGTAAGGGGCCCCACCAAGATCTTCGGGGTCCAAGTCAACCTCCCGTGCTAGTGCGTGCACCTGCTGACTAACGGACGAGGCTCTGGCGCTGGCTTTCCCCTCTGGGGTTGGGAGGTCTGAGGGCGTCGCTCACACAAAAGCCACCCGCCGAAACAAAAAAAAAATGAACAGTCAGAAAAGGAATGCTGCTAGGGATAGGGCGCCGCCGCAAAACGGCGCGCAGGAGCCCCGCCCGACTCCTGTGGCAAGTGGGCTAGGACTGCCGTGTGTCGGGCCAGCACGGCTAAAGAAGTTAGCCCCAACCCGAATCCACTTCGCATATTGGAACATTGGCTCGCTGACTGGGCGTGCGGTAGAGTTGGCCGAAGTACTCTCCAGGTGGAGGGTGGATGTGGCGTTCCTGCAGGAGACTCAGTGGAAGGGCAACAGAGCCCGGCCTTTGCAGAACGGCTACAAGCTGTATTACACGGGTGCGCCTGGTGGGGAGAACGGGGTGGCCGTGGTGCTCTCCGAGGGGCTGCAGAGCGGCATCTTGGAGGTGAAACGCTGTAGCGACCGGCTTATGATCGTGAGGGTGCTTATCGATGGGATTATTACCCACCTGATAAGTGCCTACGCACCACAGGCCGGTTGTAGCGACGCCGATAAGATGTCGTTTTGGGGTCAACTCGAGGGAGTGCTTCGGAGCATTCCGTTGTCACAGGGAATCGTTTTGGGCGGCGACCTAAACGGTCATGTCGGTGAGGGGTGTGAGGAGTTTGAGCGTGTTCATGGTGGTTTTGGATACGGCACCCGCAACGCTGAAGGAGAAACTATCCTCAGAACGTGTGCGGCTGCCGATCTGGTCATTGTGAACACGTATTTCAAAAAGAAACCCGAACATATCATCACCTACGAGAGCGGGAGGCGTACAACTCAGATCGATTTCCTACTCACTAGGCGACACAGCATCGGCAAGGTGGCCAACTGCAAGGTCATACCCGGTGAGAGTCTTACTGCACAACACCGTCTCCTTGTCATGGACCTCTGCGTGAAGCCCAAAGGCAAACGCATCGAGCGGTGCCAGCGCCGCATCAGATGGTGGCTGCTTGATGAAACTAGGTCCCAGGAGTTCGTCTCAGCTTGAGTATTATTACTCCAGTCTTCAAAGGTAAGGGGTCAGTGCAGGAGTGCGGGAGCTACCGCGGTATTAAGGTGATGTCCCACACCATGAAGATCTTCGAGAGGATTATAGACTCTCGGATCCGGCAGGAGTGTACTCTCTCGGAGTGTCAATATGGGTTTCGCCCTGGTTATGGGACCACGGACCCTGTTTTTGCCCTGAGGGTTGTCGCAGAGAAATACAGGTCGAAGAACACGCCTCTGCACTGTTTGTTTCTAGACATGCAGAAGGCCTTCGACTGTGTTCCTCGTGCGATGATCTGGTGGGCACTGCGGTCCAAAGGGGTTCCAGAGGTCTATATTGACACTATCCGGGACATGTACTGTGACTCCGATTCAATGGTTCGGACTGCTGTTGGCGACACGAAACCCTTCCCCATCACCGTCGGGGTACACCAGGGTTCGGTCCTTAGTCCGCTTCTGTTCAGTGTAATATTAGACGAATTGTCGGACAGCATCAGAAACCCACATGAGCAGCCTCCATGGTTGCTCATGTATGCTGACGATATTGCGCTGGCAGACGCGGACAGGGGCAGATTGGTGCGACGTGTGAAGGCGTGGAAGGAGACGCTTGAGAACGGCGGTCTGAAACTAAATGTGGCGAAGACCGAGTACTTGGCACTAAACTCGACAGATCCCACATCCGTCCGCAAAGGCGGTGATTTGGTCGAGCGCACGGACCAGGTTAAATACTTGGGATCTGTTATTCACACGTCCAGTGACATCGATTGCGATGTCAAGTCACGCATTGCTGCCGCGTGGGCCAAATGGCGGGAGATGACCGGTGTCATTTGTGGCCCTAAAATGCCGATCCGGTTGAAGGGACAGGTCTACAAAACCATTATTAGACCTGTCCTTTTACATGGCAGTGAGACGTGGGCGATATTGGAGCGACACAAGCAGGAGCTGCGTGTCACGGAAATGAAGATGCTGCGGTGGATGTGTGGGGTCACGCGGATGGACCGCGTGAGGAACTCTCGCATCCGCGGCAGCCTTCACGTCCGTGACATTGCAGACAAGTTGCAAGAGTATGTATGGTCACGTCTTGCGGCAACCGCCGGGCTACGTAGGTAACAAATGTCTGGCCATGTCAGCCCCGCCGGGTCCCGGTAAGAGGGGAAGACCCAAGAAGTGCTGGCTTGACGTCGTAAGGGATGACATGCGTGCCAATGGTTTTATTACAGGGGATGCCGAAGACCGTGCGAAGTGGAGGAGAAAATGTAGGAAAGCGAACCCCGGGCGTCGCGAGACGCAACTGGGACAGACGCTCGGATGATGAGGATATGTAACTAGCAGATACCCCGCGGTTTCACCCGAGTAATTTCCGTTGCTGTAGGAATATGCGGATAACATTTTGTAAGAAAATAAGATATTTCTCCGAGATAAAATGATCTGCAGACCTAATATTATATCCTACGGTATCAGACTACAGTAACCCGCTTTTAATCATGGCGGCCGCGGCCGTATCCTTGTATATCACATTAGTAGTATAAAATAAATATATTTTATACTACTAATGTATTATACTTATTATTATACGCCTTATCCCCGAAGATATGGCAGAGACATACATATTGTAAGCCCACCAATCACCATGTGTATTCCCTTGTGGCTACCTGCTGTTGAAATTTTTCAAGCCGCCCATAAGGCCTTCAACTTGTTTTAATGACTGCCATGTTACTGGCAAACGGGAGCAACGGCTTAACGTGCCTTCCGAAGCACGGAAATGAACGCAAATGTAAATGCCACAAAGTGGTCACCCATCCTAGGACCAGCCATAGTGAAAGTTTACGCAACGGTGATCGTTTACAGAACACTGATTCCGCAGGGCCCCGAGCACTTCCATATTTTAAGAATTTGTTTATTTGTATGTTTGAAAGCGCAATCCCAAGACTAACTTGTTCGAATTGATAAAAATATTTTTATTTTGGATAGCCCATGTATCGAGGAAGGCTATATATCACGCAGACGCTACTAGCCAGGAGAGCGAAACAGTCATAATTTCAAGAAATCTGGCATATTTTCATACAGTAGGTATTGTAAAATGAATAAATAACGGGATTAAACCGGTGCCACGTACGCCACAGGCGAAGTCGTGGGTGTCAGCTAGTATTCATAAAACTCATGTCCATTCATAAATGCTTTTTTAAAACGTGAATAACACACACAAACAAACTTTAATATTAGTACCTATTATATACCTTACATGAATGTATTATGATGTCATTGATAATTTTATTCAGTAGTTGTGTGTCTCAGAATTGATAATATTTATTTATCACCGATATTGAAGGGTTTAGTGATTTATGTGTAACGCTCTAATAATGTTATAAAATGACCAAATGATATTGATAATGACTGTACCTGACTGCTGACTAGTATTTAGGCGCATATCATAGATTTTCTGTGAACTAAATTTAATAATACTTTTTATTTTTTCCCACCCGCACTGTATGCAGTGTTGAACTATCATATATCATAACTATCACTACCAGCGTGGTATAGTAAGGCCAAACTCTCCCAATATGAGGACACAAACCACGAAACGGCCCCCAGTTCCCGGCACTTCCACTGTTGCCGATTATGGTAGCGGTCGGTGTAACGGCGGAAGAGAGGGTGCGAAGAATCTCTGTCTATATCAATACTACAGATATATAGAATTGAAGTATCTGTTTATAATTCCAAATTTACAGCTTCTCACTAAATGCTAATAAAAGTATATGATTAGAAGCGCTCGTGGCCCCGCGGTCTCAGTGTTCTGTAAACGATTACTGAGTTACGCAACTTTCACTATGGCTGGTCCTCGGATGGGTGACCACTTTGTGGCATTTACATTTGCGAGCGTTTCCGTGCTTCGGAAGGCACGTTAAGCCGTTGGTCCCGGTTGCCAGTAAAATGGCAGTCGTTAAGCCTGGTTGAAGGGCTTATAGGCGGCTTAAAAAAATTCAACAGCAGGTAGCCACAGCCTGAGTCTGTCTATTTCAACACGGCAATGGGCTCACCACCTATTACGTGGGACAGGAATCCACAAGGTGAAAAGTGGGCATATAATATGCCTCTGCCACCCCTTCGGGGATAAGGCGTGATGGATATTAATTTATTTTTTTTATATACGACACTTACCTGTATAAAAAACATTCCCAAGCTTTTTCTCTGTCCGTTGTTTGTACCGACTTATCTCTGAAACGGCTAATCTGATTTTAACGAGACTAATATTGGCACTGGCAGCTGGCTGATATTATTAGGAGTAACTTGGGCCATATCCTTATTCATGGTACTTGTACGGTATCCGGAAATGAAATGAAATGACAATCTTTATTCATGTAGGTCACAAAGTAACACTTATGAACGTCAAGTTTATTGCTTCTACATTTACTGCCAGATTCGCAAAGCAATAAAACTCATGGCCACTCTTTTCTAACCGCCAGTAATTACATTAGTTTGATTATATACTCGTAGTAATGAATTTATACAAAAAAAACAAAATCAATGTGTTTAAAATCATATTCAAATGCGACTGCCTCTGTGGCGCGGTGGGAGTGCATCCGACTGCTACGCAAGAGGTCGTGGGTTCGATTCCCACCCAGGATAAAACTTTGTGTGATGAGCACGATGGTTTGTTCTGTGTCTGGGTGTTATTTATCTATACTATGTATGTATTTAGAAATATATAAGTATGTTTATCAGTTATCTAGATCCCATAACACAAGCTAATATTAGCTTGCTTTGGGCTAGATGGCGCTGTGTGAAAAGTGTCCCACAATATTTATTTATTTTACATATTATAGATTATTTATCTATAATTGTATGTATCATCATTATTTATATCGATTATAGCGCTGATAGTTCAGATTAACCAGAGTTCTGAAGAAACACATCTAAGGTTAAGAACAAAAATGAAATGTCTTCTACGATCACGATAATCAACAAAGTAGTAGTTGAACGAAGCTGATAATGAAGCGCTCGTGGCCCCGCGGTCTCAGTGTTCTGTAAACGATCACTGAGTTACGCAACTTTCACTATGGCTGGTCCTCCGATGGATGACCACTTTGTGGCATTTACATTTGCGAGCGTTTTCGTGCTTCGGAAGGCACGTTAAGCCGTTGGTCCCGGTTGCCAGTAAAATGGCAGTCGTTAAGCCTGGTTGAAGGCCTTATGGGCGGCTTGAAAATATTCAACAGCAGGTAGCCACAACCTGCGTCTGTCAATTTCAACACGGCAATGGGCTCACCACCTATTAAGTGGGACAGGAATCCATACGGTGAAAAGTGGGCATACAATATGCCTCTGCCACCCCTTCGGGGATAAGGCGTGATGGATATTTAATTTTTTTTTAGTAATTGCTATCTACTTATATAAATTAACTAGCGAACTAGGCCTTCAACTGGGGCATTACGTGCCTTCCGAATCACGGAAACGCTCGTGAATATAAATGCCCCAATGCAGTCCCCATCCGAGAAACAGCCATAGTGAAAGTTGCATAAGGCAGTGATCGTTCACAGAACACTGAGTAATGGGGCTGCAAGTGCTTCAATCAAGTACTACTTTACAAGTATTTAACTTTGTTATATTAAAATCTGTTCAGTAATTAAGTAATACCCACGTGCATTGAAAAAATGTTACTTTAATGTTGATAAAATGTATTACTTATTATAACTAGGTTTTGTAGATACTAGGTAATATTCATTTATTGTGCACTAGGTGTCACCTGCTTCCCCCGTGACATACTTCAAACTCCCGTCGCACCTATTTAATCCCGTCGCTTATAAATTCTACAAAAATGCATATAAAATTGCCCGATTTGTCGACATTTATGATTACTGCTGCGCTCTTCAGGGTAAAAACAAACTCTTCAGCTTTATATATTATTATAGAAGTAAAGATGTAAACCTCCCTTTTGAATTACTCTATCTAATGCCGTGAACTTCATCATAATTCTATGAGTAGTTTAAAAGATCTAAGCGAACAGACTGCCGAACAAACCTAATTTCTTTTATAAAATGTAAAGATTCTTTATTATCTAAATTTCTTATTTATAATTTTTTTTTATTAAATTTATTAAATTTATTTGGCCCTTTAGACCCACCCCAGTTCCGTGCTTCAGAAGACACATCACGCCGTTGGTCCCGGTTGCCATAAAAATGGCAGTTGTTAAGCCAAGTTGAAGGCCTTATGGGCGGCTTAAAAACTTTCAATAGCGGGTCGCCACAGCTTGTGCCTGTCCATTTCAACACGGCAATGGGCTTACCACCTATTACGTGGGACAGGAATACACATGGTGAAAAGTGGGCATACAATATGTATGCCTCTGCCACCCCTTCGGAGATAAGGCGTGATAGATAAATATATAAATAAAGATTCTAACCCTTCTGTAAATTTATATAAATAGTTAGAAAATGAAAAATATGAATTTTTAAACATATCCCACGTTTTTTTTCCAAAGAAAGCAACGCGAGTGGGTAATTAAACCAAGATTTAAGGTGGTCAACCAATGTACTGCAAGTGCTACACTTGCTTATTAACGAACTAGGCTCTGGCGTTTTTTGGGATCGGAAATAGTAAATTATATGTAACTAGTCGACCCGCCCGGCTTCGCCCGTGACATACTTCGAACCCCTTGGCGCCCATTGAAATCCCGTCGTTCATAAATTAACAATAATGTTTGAACATTCTCCAAATTAGTTGATTACTTTGAACCGTGCGTGCATAGTAGGTACTGAAGAGCTCCAGTAAAGCCCGGTCGAATTAAGGTTACACGAAATTAATTTCTTTGCGCATTATATTGATTTTAACGTCTCGCCTAAGATATTCATTTAATTTGCAAGGTTTAAAAGGACAAAATAATCTTTATGAAATGACGAAGTCAACTAACGTATTAAAAATGATATAGATTAATAACTTATTTGTGTAAATAGCCTTCAAATTACCTCTTTATAATTGCTCATTTTCTAAAGTATTAAAATGCATATAGTATGTTATCCTTAAGAGATAGACATATACTGTAGAGTTTTTTGTAGACCTCTATTAGATACACAATTCTACGATACATTATTTTGTTATATCTCAAAGGGTTTAGGCAGAGTTTTTGTTGAAAGCTCCTAGACGGCTTATTTTGCTCTGACACCCCCTACAAATATCGTTATAATTTAGTTGATGTATACAAAAGCGTAACAAATTAGACATCAAAACCTTCCTTATGAAACACTTTATCTATTAAAAAAACCCGCATTGAATTTCGTTGTGTAGTTTTAATGATCAAGTATACATAGGGACAGAAAGCGGGAAACGACTTTGTTTTATAATATGTAGTGATGATGCCAGAAAAAGAAATCCAAACTTAGTACCTCCTAGCAGTCAATAACACCTAACCCCGGGCTCCAAATCCATATACAAGAGTTTAGAAGCAACTGGGAAGACACTATGATGACAAAATTAAAATATATCTATATTTAGAAAATATAGAACAATATAAATAATATAAATAAACTGTCTGTGGAAAATTATTAATGGCTTTGTATAGCTACTTTGTCTTGTATTGTCAGATATTTAGCTGATGGTCATCTTAAAATTAAATAAATATGAATTAAAAACATTATGAATAAATAAAAATGTTGTATGATCCATGCATGACTCATTAGCACACTAAGAAACCCGTTGAAGACTCACTAAGAATTTACACCTGACATAACCTTTCCTTGTAAGATGAGTAACAAGAAAGGTTTTAAATTTACATAAATATCGATATTAAATGGTAGTGTAGTGCCAAGAAAGTAATGAATATATAAGCGCTCGAGGCCCTGCTGGATCAGTGTTCTGTAAACGATCACTGCGTGAAGCAACTTTCGCTATGGATGGGTGACTTTGTGACATTTACATTTGCGAGCGTTTCCTTGATTAGGAGGCACGTTAAACCGTTGGTCCCGGTTGCCAGGAACACGGCAGTCGTTAAGCCAAGTTGAAGGCTTATTATGGGCGGCTTGAAAAATTTCAACAGGAATTCGACGCGATTGGGCAGCGTTCGAAAGGCGTCATTGTTATAATATTTTCGTGTAAAATACCGCAATATCTTTAACAAGTACAGGTTATTTGACCAACTTGTGTTGGCAGTGTAGTCCAGTCCTCAAATGGCCTAAAGGGCGGAGTGTAGTGATTGAGCGGGCACCTAGGCGATTTCTTCAAAATTTGTTGAGGGTGCTTAAGAAGTGTACATGCCAAAAGTCCTGACGTCTCATAGCAGAGCCGGGTTGGGGAGAGGGTTACAAAGAGTTAGTTTACCTTAAGAGTTTTTACTAATATCTCAGAATCGGTAAGTCTTTTAAAAAATGCTGCTATTTTATATAAGCTCATAAAATTGTCAATAACCTTCAGCTTAACATTTGTTCTAAAACTCAACTGCTTCAGATACACGCTTAGTTAAAGTGAACATTAAAAAAAAAAGGTTTTTTTGTCAGATATTCCTTAACAAAAAACACTAGCGTAGTCCCCGTACCAGTGGAAATGCAGTGATAAAATATAGCCCAAGTTATTCCTTATACCACCAGCTATCTGCCAGTAAAGGTCCCGTTAAAATCGGTCCAACCCTTTCAGTGATTAGTTGGAACAAACAGACAGCCAAAAAAAAGGTTTATTTAGTAAGTACCGTATAAAATTTCATATTAATTAAATGTTAAAGCTGTTAAATTGTAATTTAAAACAGACACTTCATTATTATTTATCTGTACTTATTGATAAAGAAATAAACCTTACGTTTTTATCCTCTCAAGCCATGAAAGTTCTGGCAACGGTTTATTTCCCTGATTAATGGCATCGTCATGCTAAATAAAAAGATCTTCATGCTCAGTCTAAAGTAGTTCATGCTGAAGGGGCTATATCGTCTATCCTTATCACACACACCTGCCATTGCGGTATAGCTACGTCATTAAATAGTTAAGCATTGCTAACCGACATCCATATTTACTACTACCAAAATCTTAGAGAGAACATTATTTTGCCGTTCAAAATAATGTTCTACTCCCTTTTTAGAAGCGAGACTATATACCCAGTATGCTTCTACCCTCTAAATACCCAGGAAAAGAAGAGTTTCTATGTAATGAATGCGACAACAACAATAAGACCTTAACAAGATATTATGGACTGCTGGGTTATTCGCTTGTTTCTAAGTTTAACCTTGTAATTCATGTTTAGGGAGACGGAAGTATGTAAACAGCTTCTTCATAACACCTACGAAAATTGATACAGTACCCACATATAATCACGTTTTATCTCCAAAAGCCGAGGCGAACTATATGCAAACATTATGCATTTTTGTCCCACTTAACAGGGGGCTAGACCATTGCCGTGTTAAAATGGACCGATAAAGGATGTGGCGACCTGTTTTTGAAAATTTTGGAGTCGCCTTAAAGGCCATCACCTTAGCTCATCGACTGCTTTGTAGCTGGCTACCTCGGCCAACGGTTTAACAAGCTTTCCGAAGCACGGAAGCACTCGTAATGGAAATGCGGTCTATATATAAATAGGTAAATAGCGTTCCCATGGAGGATCAGGCATAGAGAAACCTGCCAACCGGGACCAACGGCTTAACAAGCTTATCGAATCACGGAAGCGCTCGCAAATGTAAAAGCCACAAACTGCTCATGCATCTGAGGACAAGTTATAGCGAAAGTTGCTTAACACAGTAATCGTTTACAGAACACTGAGTTGGCGGGGCCACAAGCGCTTCAAAATCAATGAAATCAAATAAAAATGCATTCAAATATTTTTTTGTGGCATTTACATTTGCGAGCGTTTCCGTGCTTCGGAGGGCACGTTAAGACGTTGGTCCCGGTTGCCAGTAACATGGCAGTCGATAAGTCAAGTTGAAGGCCTTATGGGAGACTTGAAAATTTTTAACAGCAGGTAGCCACAACCTGCATATATCTATTTCAACACGGCAATGGGCTCACCACCTATTACGTGGAACAGGAAAGCACACGGTGAAAAGTGGGCATATAATATGCCTCTGCTACCTCTTCGGGGGTAAGGCGTGATAGATAAAAATATATAATTTTCAATGAAAATGTACTATTTCACATACCTGTTTACTTTTAAACCTGACCAGTTGTAAAGTAAATAATGTGTATTTACAAGTAGATATTTTAAATCAAGATGTGTAGCAAGTTCCACAAAGTGACACCAATCAACAGTATAAATAGTACAATCAAATTAAGTGTTTACAATTTAATTACTTACTCTTCGCAACGCCAGCATCTGTAAATGTACCACACGTATCCAGTAGCGCATCTTCCATATCTGAACAAGTTTCTGCGAACTCTATTCTTTGATAGTGTACTTTGTTTGTCAGCTAAATTCGATACATCACTAAATTTATATAAACACTTATTATTTGTTGAACAGTCTGAATCTAATTGTTCTGCGTTTCTGACAGAAATTAACACTAAAAATACTGCGCAATACAAAACTAAATTTAAATTCATTTTTAATTTTGTCTAATATAAACAGATTGTATGATATATGTCACCACACAACCGCTGTGACTGATCGTTGCATTGAAAGTGTGTCTGATCAGTATTCGAACTTCGGTCTTATTTGTGTGTATTGAGTGAGAGCCTCTGGCGCTTTCCTAAGACCTGTTTACACAGAAGATTCTAAATACAATGACTGTTATCAATTATGTTGTGTATAACTATCAATTTGTTTTTGTAATATTGTTCTTTACAGTTTTATTGTTTCAGTACCATACAATAACAACAAAAAGGATGGAATTCTTTTTGACCACAAAATAAATTAATTAAATAGTTATGGGCGAAGCTTAATATTTACTATACCGGAGACGCTACCATCCCTCTGTCGAAGAATATAATGAAACAAAAACATCAATGCTCTTAAAGAAAGAGTTCCAAGCAACTGCATACATAATCTTCACGCTGTAGCCCTGACGAGGTAGTCAGTGAGGACAAATTGACAGGCTTCGCAATTCGTGCATACATTTTCGGTTTCTGCAAATTTATCAATGGTGTTATATGTCATGATATCTGAGTAATTTTAACCTGTGCGTTTTTGAACAATCTGAGAGGGTCATACTGCTAAGGGTCTAAGGGCCTTTAATCCATTACGTTGTTTGGGATTAAGAAGAGGAGAGTATGCAGGGTCTTTAAAAACAAAACTTCTTACGATGCGATGACTAAGTCTTGTGTGAAAGGTGATGAGGCACGATATCAACAGGAACTTGTTTACCATCGAGATCATCTGACCGCAGCCTTAACGACCTTAGTAGCGATACAATACCTACTGCATTCAAATACCTATCAAAGTATTGTCAGGTATAAGGTGTGTTTATCGATCTACATATCTAACTTACGTTTCATAAAAAAATATTTTAAATAAACTTTATTGCCTGTCATTTGAAAAGCAACGTAAATGATTCAGCTACCAATTACTGAAATCTATAAAATTTGGTTAATCGGCTCTGAAGATTGATGAATAAACAGATAACAATGATGTTTCGGTGCTGAAAACGCAGATTCGTTCATGTGTGGAAATGGCTCAAAAGAATTTGGTAAAGTATTTAAGACGCTGTTGACACATTCTAGGCTACAGTTACAGAGTAGATTTGCAAAGCTCTAAACTCAAAAAACGGCTGAATTAATTTGAGTTTTTTTATGTACTCCTTGAATTCTAAGGAAGGTTTATTAGAGAGAATTTTTTTTAAAAAATGCATAAAAGGGAAACGGGATAGCTTGTTCATAATATAAAGGCCAGTGTTACATAAATTAGAAGATGATTTAACTTAGAATAACATGTTAATTTTATAGAATGACTTAGTAATGATTCATACATCCTGTTTAGTAACAGTATTTAGTAGACTGCCCCGTCAACGAATACAAGGTTATGAGAGTGTGACAGGTCATCATTATCATCAGCCTGCACTGATCTACTGACTTTTCTTCATCTTAAGTGTTTTTCCCAGTTGCTTCCAAAATGGACCAGGATTTGGTGCCTGGGGTTATGGCTGCTATGAGCATATCCTATGAGCTATCTTTTCGTTTCACTTTTCACTGGACTGAGCGACTCGTCCGTTAGTCAGCAGGTCCATCTAGCAGTTGAGGTCATTTGGGCCCCGGAGATCTTGGTCCTTACACCCACTGATACTGACGGAGTTTAAACCTTACGGGTCTACGTATGAACTTTGGGTGCGAGAACAACCTCCGCCAACTGGCTGAGTGCCCAATGTATTCTTAGACTAGATGGGAAATTAGGGAGATGGACAGACTTTATCAAGAGGACCTGGAGTATTTGAAGGTAGATAAGATAGTGAGATTCTATAAAGAAACAAGAATATTTGAAAAAGGTCGTAGTGTAGAGAAAACTTCTGGGAAACTACCCATCCTGCAGGAGGAAGTCTGGGGAAATGGATGAAGTAGGCGGCAGATTATGTGGTTGAATCGTTTCCCCGATTGTTCCGAAGAAAATAAATAAAAAAATAGGTGCGTTAAGACCATATCGAGCTTTATCTGTTAGTGGTGCACCTGCTGACTGACGGACCAGCTTATGGTGATGAGTAGAAAAATTCGAAACAAAACCAACCAGTCTGGCCAGCGTGGTAAAGACAAGGCTCCTCACTCTCCTAAAAAGATGTTTAGCGATAATCAGTCAGTTATTCTTCCATACAAACTTCGTTCGACGATAACTCAAAAGGGTAAGGTAAGGGAAGGATGCACGACCAAAAATAAGACAAATATTTATTTTTTACATTATTCACTGTTTGTTTGGAGTCGAACAATAAATCGTTAAAAATTAAAACCAAACAAAAAATTAATAACAATTAAAATCGTTAAAAATCTTAAGCTACAAATGTTTTATTATTTTTCTGATATATGCTAAAAAACCCATCGTATATACCATCGAATAACTTTATTTCGGTTACCTAATAGCTCATTTTGAAATAATTGTCATCTTACTTCTCACTTGATACTACGAACTATCTTTTTACATCTTAATAAGGGCGTTACGGCATTCTCTCGTGCCAACTGAGATAGAACTAGATTTGCCTCACCCACCCAGCAGTTCACAATCGCGACTAAAGTCATCTTTAGGAAAGCCTATGTTCAGTGGTGGATATTGATAAACAGATTTCATCATCCTCGTCAAATGGTCACGCCTTTATCCCCGAAGGGGTAGGCAGAGGCATACTATACGCCCATATTTCACTGTATGCACTTTTGTCCCACGTTACAGGTGGTGAGTCCATTGCCGTGTTGAAATAGACAGGTGCAGGTAGTGGCGAAAGCCGCCCATAAGGCCTTCAACTTGACTTAACGAGTGCCATGTTACTGGCAACCGGGACCTACGGCTTAACGTGCCTTCCGAAGCATGAAAACGCTCGCAAATGTAAATGCTGCAATATGGTCACCCATCTGAGGACCAGCCATAGTGAAGTTGCGTAACTTAGTGATCGTTTACAGAACACTGAGTCCGCGGGGTCACACGAGCGCTTCTTAAACAGATTTGATGGCGCAACGTCACTTAAAAAAGGGGAAAAGGTCGCAGTGTTGGACTGGATGGAGAAGGTAGGACGTTGCAGCGTGAATTGGTAATGTCCTACATCTCGCAGTGGACTGCCATAGACTAAAATTAAAAATTTCATGTTTTAATTTAAATATTTAATAAACTATTACGTGGGACAGGAATACACATGGTGAAAAGTGGGCATATAATATATATGCCTTTGATACCCCTTCGGGGATAAGGCGTGATAGATAAATAAATAATTTTAATAAACTTTCACGTACATTTAGTAAAAATCTGTTAGTTTGGAACTACAAAAAGACAATTTTTTTTATTTTACTTTATACATATAATGTCCATACAAATTCTATCAATATAATCAAAATACCTGTCCTTTTTAACGGTAAATGCAAGCCGACACATTCACTTGCAAGTAATTATAGCCAATGACTCATATCCATGAGCTCAGGTTGAAGAATTTGTGCATGTTTTTACTAGAGCGTTGGGATTGGTGCTCATACTAAGCACATGGCTCATTTAATATGTTGTAAAAATAGATATAGTTTTAGTCTTGTAGATATATTAAGGAGCCAAATCGATATGGGAAGGCCGAGACTTACATATGAAGACCACGTGAGCAGATTGCTCAAAAACGGAAAGGTCAAAAGTACTCGGATACCCAGACGTGCGTGTATGAAGCGATTGATGAATCTCGAAGAAGCGAAAGAAGTATGCATGGATCGCGAAGCCTGGCGATCTGTCCTCTCTGACTACCCCGTCAGGGATACAGCGTGAAGATAGTTAGTTTTTTTTTTTAGCCAAATCGATCGATTCTCAACTTAAGTTATTTCTTTATTTAATACTACTAAAGTGGTAGATAAGTTTAAAGCCATCCGGATGGGACGATGTCACCTTAAAAATTGTAAAATTAGAATAATTGGCATCTGGGAACATTCACCCTTGTGATGTGCTCATCGTACTCCAGATTCTTTGCAAATGGCGCGTCGGTAAAATAACGCAGATTTTGATATGATTTTGTTTCTTAAGTAGGTATATAAACTTATTACTACCTATTAATTTGTTCATATCATGTAAATAAAACTAATTAAATTACTGGCGGCTAGAAAAGAGTGACCGGACTTTAATTGTCAGGCTCTTCGTCAGGTGCAGATCTTTACGAATCTGGCAGTAAATGTAAATTATACGCATTAAACTTGACGTTCATAAGTATTGCTTTGGAGCTACATGAATAAAGATTTTTTATTTCTTTTAATTTCAAATTTTTCTTAAACTATAGTGTTTTGAACTAAAAACTGTATTTCAAAACTTCACATGGATAATATAATAAGGTTTTAATTGTTAAAGTTTTCATGGTATTGATGTGTACTTGATTTTTGAGAAAGTCGTGGCGACACGTGTGTGTCACCGCATGCCATTTTTCCAAATTGTTCCTGTTTTTATGTTTTCTTTGGTGACAATTGTAGCTGTAATCGACAGCTCGTGGCCCCGCTGGCTCAGTGTTCTGTAAACGATCACTGCGTTAAGTAACATGCGCTATATGTGGTCCTTGGATGGGTGACCACTTTGTGGAATTTACATTTGCGAGCGTTTCCGTACTTCGGTAGGCACGTTAGGCCTTTGGTCCTGGTTGCCAGTAAAGTGGCAGTCGTTAAGCCTGGTTGAAGGCCTAATGGACAGCTTGAAAAAATTCAACAGGAGGTTGCCAAAGCCTGCTGCTGTCCATTTAAACAGGGCCATGGGGTCACCACCACGTTACGTGGGACAAAAATGCATGCGATGAAATGTGGGCGTATAGTCCTTTCGGAGATAAAGGCGTGACAATATATATGTATGTAACCGTAGAATAAGCACGTTTGCCACGTCTTATCTATATGGAGTCCAGAGGTTGAACATCTATAACCTCTCTTGCATTTAGGAATGAGATTGTATCATTTTTGGTTTCTCTTTTCATCCTATGTGTATTACCAGTCGCTTTCAAACCCTACTCGAATTTGGACCTCGGGGTCATGTAGCTTTTGATTTTTCAGTATTGTTGGGAGAGACATCTGTTTGTCCTTTCACCCTCATAATGGTGCCTGCGTTCTTGTCTCCTCCGTTAGTCAGCAGGTGCACCACTAGCAGGTAAGTTCGCTAAAACCCTAGAGATCTTTGTGGGGCCACTTACACCCCATCTGTCATTTTTGGGTTATTTACATTTAGTTTCTTACGAAGAATTTATCACCACCATGAGATACTACTAACCCTTGTGTTTCTTCAGAAGAAGTAGAGACAGAGAGAGTAATGTGAGAGTGGAGAGAGTAATGGTTGACTAAATTGCCTCAAAAACCGTTTTAACTAATTAGTAATAATTTAAAAGGTTAGAGCCCGAGTTTCCACGAACGAACCAGGAATATTGACTCAGAAAGCTCTGATTCTTTGACTTTGGGCTTCTACTAGAGCCTCGATCGTAATTCCTTACTTACGCCCATAATACACAATGATGTTGTTGCTACTTTAAATTTGCGATAAGCAAGCATAAAGTTTGATGTAAAAAGAAATCAAAACTCAATAAAACATTATCATATAAATTTTAATAACATAGAAATACTGCATACTTATTATGTTTAAGTGGTTTTACAAAATCTACATAAAAATAATATTTACAACATTTTACCAATATTATGGTTCACAGCTCTGTTTACGTACTTCTATAATTTTTAGTTAATTTCCGAAAACAATAAGGTGGATTTTGAAATGACATGTAGCAACACTGAGCGACGGGAACCTTTGAGCTGTCAGACGATACATAAATTATTATTCTACCATTTTCTTCTTGTGTAATGGACTAAAGGACTCACGCCCACACTACAAAAATTAAAAAAAATGAACTATTATAACGTGCTGAGTGTGATGCACACATAGACAAAACCATCGTCATGCGACAAATGTTTGGTAGAGGGGTAGGAATGTCTGTCCAATTACAACGCTCAGTCACATGATGATATTCTAAAGTATCAACCTCCTGCCTCAGAGCTCTCGCTCGAGACTAATAGAGACGAACAAGTTTACATCAAACTGTGTGCAAATATCGCATACGGGACCTGTCAGCTGTCTACCATTTGTCAGTAGTAATTAGTGTAATCGTATGAAAAAAGCTTGGTTGTTTGAAATAAGTATATACAGTAAGGCGTTTCTAGTTTAGCAAGAGTGATATCCATTCTTTGTTTTATGACCCCAACTCATAGAATTTTAGATTGTTCATACGTTGGTACATACATAACTATATAATATCTCTAGTTCTACTACCAATAATATCAAGAGGAAATATTAATAATATTAAGGGCTTATTTTTTAAGTATTATGAAGATCTTATAAGTAACGATTACTTATAATTTATATATCTATATTATAATATATAAAGTAACACGTAGGTAACAGGTGGTGACAGCAAATTGCCGTGTTGAAATGGAGAGGCACAGACTGTGGCGACTTGCTCTTGTAGTTCTTCATTTTCTTCTTAGGATCTTTCCTATTTTTTGTATTCATTTTGCTATACATTATAAAGACAAATATAATAAAAGTAAATTTTCACATTCTACAATAATGCATAAAAAAAAATCCATGTAAGCATACGGCCCACCTCATGGATAGCGGTCACCATAACCTATGGACGTTTGTAACACCAGAGGTGCAGCACTCACGCTGTCGACTCTTTAAAAACCATTTAAGACTCCTTTTGAAGAACCCCATACTGTAGACGTTCGGGAAAACCCAGGCAGGAATTTCATTCCACAATCTAAGCTTACGCGGAATAAAGCCTCTATCGGACCTAAGCGTATGCGAGCGCTCCGGGCTCAAAGTGTGAGGGTGAACACCCAGTCTATGGCGAGCAGTGCGATAATAGAAAATAGTCGTGGGCATCATATCAAACAATTCTTTAGAGCACAGACCATTTCACAGGCGATAGAACACGCATAAGGAGGCAAAGTCTCTCCTGTCGTGAAGGGGTTCGAAGCCGCTCATTAGTAGAGGTTCGTTGAGAATTCTCATAGCATACCCTTCTACAGAGCCGAAAGGTCGAAGCTGGTATTCAGGAGCACCAGCCCAAAGGTGACAGTAGTACTCCATGTGTGGCCGCACTTGCGACTTATAGAGGAGTCGTATTTGCTTTGCAGTAAAGTACTGCCGCACCCTGTTGAACACACGCTTTTTAGACTTCTCACAGCTTTTTAGAGGCCAGCTTCGCCTTGTCCTCTAAATTACTACGGTATTGGAGTTTACTAGGGATTTCAGCACCAAGGATCCCAGTACTATTGGAGATGGAATGAGGAGTGCCCCAAAATTGCCGCGCTACAATAAATTGGGCTTTTGTAGCGGTGAATGCACAAAGTTGAGTCTTGGTAGGGTTAAATTGGACAAGATTTTGTCTACCCCAATCGGACCCTCTTGCTAGAGTAGGCTCGATTTTAGGCACAAGTTGTTGACGACTGTCTTCCACTGCAGACCGGGGGACATTGGAGCGACCCGTGTAATAAGTCTCACCCGTACTATCATCTGCATAGCAAAGAATGCCGTTAATAGACAGAATGTTATTGATATGCAGCAAAAACAGCGTGGGTGACAACACTGAGCCCTGCGGAACCCCTGTACTTATTGCCACGTAGTTCAAAATTTGATAACCGTCGCCCAGCGATGTGTGAGGTACACAAGAAGATCGCCAGTGTAGCGACCGTGACGGAAGCCGTACTGCCGGTCACTGAGCAGGTCGTGTTCTTCCAGGTACCTCAGGAGCTGTGTATTGTTTACACGCTCCATCATCTTAGATAAAAGGGAGGTTACGACATCTTAAATTAATAAACAAAGCTACCTAGGAAAATATTGGTCTAATTAAAATATGTCAAAATATGACACAAATAGTTAAGCTTAAAATATTATAAATTAAAATGATGTATAAAATTTTCTCTGTTATTATAAGTCGGTAGAAAAAAGTTGCACAGTGATAAGTCATAGATACCTTAACTTAAGTTTAATATTTTCTTTGTTATTAAAAGTCGATTGAAAAAAGCTGCACAGTTATAATTTAATAATTTAGGTACAGTCATAACTAATCTATAGTTAAGATATCTATGGGTACACTTTATATGTACAATCCAAATCCTAGTATAACAAAAGGCATTGAACAGGCAACATTATACTAAAAGAATAGTTTCTACTTTGCAGGGGCCAAGTCTACTAATTTAATCGCGTCAGAACAGAATGGAAATCGTCGCTCAATAGAGAGCTGACAGAAAAAACTAATAGATTTCGTAGTCTACTATTACAATTGCGCTCCAATAGAATTCTATCGGCCGACCGATAGAATGTTATTAACACGTGTAGCGCCTGTAAGTAGCTATTAATTTGCATTTTTGATAGTCTTTATTAATATTTTAATAGCTAAAAACAGCTATTTTGTCTCTATTCTACAGCTTACACTTCTTTTTACAGCAGATGCGCTCGTGGCCCCGCGGTCTCAGTGTTCTGTAAACGATCACTGAGTTACGCAACTTTCACTATGGCTGGTCCTCGGATGGGTGACCACTTTGTGGCATTTACAGTTGCGAGCGTTTCCGTGCTTCGGAAGGCACGTTAAGCCGTTGGTCCCGGTTGCCAGTAAAATGGCAGTCGTTAAGCCTGGTTGAAGGCCTTATGGGCGGCTTGAAAATTTCAACAGCAGGTAGCCACAACCTGCGTCTGTCTATTTCAACACGGCAATGGGCTCACCACCTATTACGTGGGACAGGAATCCACACGGTGAAAAGTGGGCATATAATATGCCTCTGCCACCCCTTCGGGGATAAGGCGTGATGGATATTTATTTATTTTACAGCTTGAGAAGTGTTATTGTAGAATATATAATAGTTTTAGTAGACTACCCAGTTTTGGACTAATCGCAATAGAACCGCTGAAGAATAGAACTGGAACGAGTTTCCATTGGAAAATAGTAGACTCGGCCCCCAGCCCTGTTAATCCTCATATTAGTATATGATATCAGGATCAGACCATGCGCTCAGAAGCTTGAGGTCCGATTTAATTATCGTTCAAAAACTGTTAAGGGTTAGAGAAACGTGTATTGGTAACTTTCAGGATATTAAACATAAAATTACTACATGAAATTACTTAAAAAAAAGAAATTTTTAATTCGTTAATTCAAATTTTAAGTGTAAAATTCGGAAATTCTTATTTTTTTTTAAATTTGTATTTAGTATAATCATTACGAAACCCAAAGTCAATTGTACTTATATTCTATTTATACCTTAATTAACATAACCTGATCAGTTTTGTATTAGGCATTACTAGAGGAAGTTTTCCCATACCCTTTTCCCGCAGAAACTTGTTCCTGAGATAAAAAAATAATCCATAAATCTGATAATCCAGGGTGTCAGCTACGTTCATATTCATTTAATCTAAATTGGTACAGCCGTTTTAGCGTGAAGAAGTAATAAACAAATTCACTCACTTCACAAATATACTTAGTATTGCGTGGTGACATTTTTCAACACAATATTATTAGTGGGATACAAAATAGCCTATGTGACATTCTAAGGTGTCAACTACGTGAAATTTTATCTAAATTGGTACAGCCTTTTGAACGTAAAACGTTAACAAACATATTCACATAATACTGATCAAAGGAACCTTACAATCTTTGTAAATACCATAAAAAATAAACCGGTCAGGTTTTGTTAAATAAAGGAAAACTTTGACTTTCGTTATGTATTACAACAAGTTTTATCAAATACCAATAATTAATGGTATAAATTATAATCATAATCCATCCAACTAAATCTTAAATAAACAATAATTAAGTCTTCACCTCACTATCTAATTAAATAAATAATCTTAAACCAAAGATCACAGATAAAATTAGTAAGAAAGTCCTGCCGGGCCGAATCGACCCGGCTGAATTATGTTTGCCACAATTTTTGTGTTTGTCTTCTGTCATACACATAGCATATGCCATTAAATGTGGCACCACATTCTGTTCATAGCTGGCTGTAAACAAATGCTGCCAAGGACCTAAAGCGTACACTGGAACATCTTCCCCTCCATGAGTTTCAGAATCCAACGGTACTAAACTGGGATATGCGTAATCTAAATTTTCTGAAAATGAGAAGTACAAATGTGTAAAAAATCTAGGCAACACATGAAATATAAAATTAAGAATGTGTGCTTAAGACCGCACGGCAGAAGTGAAAACTTCATTGGCAATCGCAATCAATTATTACCTATGAATTGAATATTCTAAACACAGCTCGGGTACACTCGGCGTTTCCGAGTTCACCCGATCGAGCCTTTCAGCTCAGAGCGGATCTGACGGATCAGCCTAACTTACTACCCACGGAAGAATCTGTGTGCGGTGCGCCAAAAGGAGTTTTCACTTAAAAAAGTGTGTGTGTACTTATGTACACGCGTTAGAAGTTATACTTCTTTAGTCTAATAAGATTTCATCACATATACCACAACTCTTTGTTTGTAACAGGAATGATAGATGATTAAGGAAAAAAAAACATCAAATAAATAAAAACTACTTTGAATGTTTATAAGTAGTAAGTAAGTTATAAGTTGTCATGGAAACACTTATCAGCTAACTTCATGGTGTCGATTTATGGTGACGGTCTGCGCGCACATCGTACAAAAAATACTCCCAACATTTTTCCCTAACGTGCCAAAAGAAGTATACCTTGAAAATTTTAGTCTATTTCATCGCGGGAACGTATGTACCGTTTCACGTGTCAAAAATGTAAACGATGAAACTTGGGCGTTTGCTATGGCCTCTGCCACCTCCCACCCCGTCCCCGTCGTTTCCGTCGGGGATAATTCGTGACTGATAAATAAGGAAACTAAAACTAGGAAAACTATAAAGATAATAGTACTTTAATAGTAGTAGCTAGTAAGGGATGACGCTTGGTCCCCGGGGATTTAGGATGATGCCTCTTACAGCTTCCATATCGATACTAATATTATAAAGCTGAAGAGTTAGTTTGTTTCTTTGGTTGAACGCGCTTATATTTGACTGCCTCGATGGCACAGTGGTAGTATATGCGACTGCCGCGACTGATGTCCCAGATTCGATTCCCGGGTCTAAGAAAAATTTGTGTGATCTACAAAAGTTTCTTTCGGAGATTGAGTGTTTTCTATGTATAATATGTATGTATTTAGATATATAAGTATATTTATCAGTCTTCTAGATCCCATAACACAAGCTTATATTAGCTTACATTGGGCAAGACGACGGTGTGTAAAAAAAAAACAAAATGTGCAACAATAAAAAAAATATTCTCAGCAACTACTGTTTGATTTGATAATTCATTTTTGTGTTGATTAGTCCATTTATCGAGGCTATTATATAGCATCACGCTAAGACTAATAGGTGCGGAACATCAGTTAAAAATGTGGCGAATTCGGGCAAAATATATTCCATTTGAAAGCTTCCGTTACTAACGCTGCCTAAATAAAATGTTACGCACAAATTATGTATTACATAATTGTTACTTATGCTGCTAACACTATTACGGTGTTAAAAACTACAGGCGCTGGTTGTGGCAATGTCCCGATGATATTTTTTAAACCTTCCATACGGTTTTCAATTGGCTTAACGCCTTTATGCTGTAACTAGCAGCCAAGACCAACACCTTCAATGACCTTAATGTGTCCTTCGACAGATCCCAGAACTAAGTGTATTAACACATCGTTTTCTAAGGTAAGGTTTGATAGTGCAAAACAATACTTACTCGCTGCAAATTCTTTTTGCAAAGTCACGTCTATTCTGGTTCCATCTGCCCCTATTGAATGAGCTTTACCATTAGCGTAACTGATAGTGGTGTACGGTTTACCATCAAGACCCTGAGCGGTATCAACAGCTCCCAATATATCATTCCCCCTAGACGGGTATCCAGCTACCGTCATTGTATGTGCATGATCTGCACTTACTACTATTAATGTATCTTTCTCGTCTGTCAAAGACCTAGCTTTCTTTACAGCTTTAGAATATTCGACGGTTTCGTCTAAGGCTAAGTGTGCTAGGCTGTCGTGATGTGCATGATCTATTCTGCCACCTGTAAAGAAAATAAATATTAGTACTGTAAAGCGTTCGTGGCTGCTGACTCAGTGTTTTTTAAACGATCATTGCTTTAAACAACTTTCGCTATGACTGGTTGTGTGGTGTGTGTGTGGTGACCTATGAGTGACCGCTTTGTAGTATTTCCATTTACGAGCGTTGTCGTGCTTCGGAAGGCATTTTAAGCCGTAGGTCCCGGTTGCCAGTTACATGATAGTCGTTAAAGCCAAGTTGATGGCCTTATAGGCAGGTTGCAAATATTCAACAGCAGGTAGCACCAACCTTCGTCTTTCGATTTCAACACGGCAATGGGTCACCTTTTACGTGGGGTTGTAAGGCATACGGTAAAATGTGGGCGTATAATATCCCCCTGCCACCCCTTCGGGGTTAAGGTGTGAATGATACGCAGTAAAGTATATTTCTCCTCTAATAACGCGGCGCTGAGTTTTTAAATAAGACGAGAAGGCGGATGGTTCATGACCATACAAATTTAGTTTACAAATCGTTTAAAAGTTCGGTTACCATGCCGTATGATGTGCTATAGCATTTTTAAAAGTTTTTTTGTACTACTGAGGTGGTAGATAAGGATACGGGTCACCTTATGGAAAGTGGTTACAGCCTTACGCGCTTACACATGATTCGTTTACGACACTTCGATTACGAAGTTTACACTCCTGCTGCCGACTTTATCGTAATGAAATGGATAATGATAGACTGCGGCTAACTGTTATTGACGATTTTCAAGCTGCCATAAGAATTTAAACTTGGCTTTAAGACATAGTTAATATGTTATTGACAAACAGCATCAACGGCTTAGCGTGCCTTCTTAAAGACGTTAGCACTTAAACTTTAAAAGGCAATGCCTCAAACGGACACCCATCTCAGAACCGACCGCACTATATGAATTAATATCTAAATAGAGCTGCTAATTTTTTCGTCTTCCTACCTTCCACGAACAGGAAGTAACCTCGTTTACTTCTGCTAAGCATCTTGATAGCTACCTCCACCATTTCTTCCAAGGTCGGTTGATTGTTAGCTTTTAAATGGTAATCCAAGTGATCATCTTGAAACAATCCGAGTAAGTATTCAGGTAGGTCGCCAGAGTTGAAAACCTGATTAAAATAAATAACAAGGCATTAGATAATTAGGTTGGATAGCTTTTTTTAGCAAAAAAAGGTTGAAAGTCGAAGAATCAATACATTTGAAAAAAAAAACTCAAGTAGAGTTATAGCTGTTGAAATCTATTACAGAATATTGATCTGTTATTTAAATAGAGAACTCTTTGACTGTACCAAAAAGTGCCATTGATTTGTTTGCAATATTGGTAGTGTGACAACTGAAGATTTAAAACATAGAATTTGGTGAAATTTGCAAATTATTTTCAGAAAAAATATTTTTTGTTAATCAACGTACCACGCGGTCTGAACGGATATACTATTAAATTACGAAATATGTATAATATTGACCTCGTTCTATATGACACACAAAGAAAAGGTTTGCAAGAAAAGGTTGAAACGGTTTAAATTCCGAAACAAAAAGAGAACTCACGAAGTAAAACAGAATTTCAATATTGTGGGGTCGAGAATATAGGGCGTGCTATGAGAATTGTCAACGATCTTTACTAGCAGGTGGTGTTGAACCTCTTCGCGACAAGATAGATTTTGCCTCTTTATGCGTCTTCTATCGCTTGTACAACGGTCTGTGCTCTGAAGAGTTGTTTTAATGCCCACGGCTAGCTTCTATCATCGCACCGCTCGCCATAGATAGGGTGTTCACCCTCACACTTTGCGTCCGGAGCGCTCGCATACGGTTAGGTCCGATAGAGGTTTTATACCACGTACGCTTAGATTGTGTAATGAGCTCCCTGCCTGGGGTTTTCTGAACGTCTACAGTATAGATTCTTCACAATAGGTCTATAAGGTTTTTTTAAAGGGTCAGCAGCGCGAGTGCTCTACTTCTGGTGATGCAAACGTCCATAGGCTACGGTGACCACTTTCCATCAGGTGGGCCGTAGGCTTGTCTGCCACTATATTGGTATAAAAAAGACTTAATAGTACAATTTATTACCTTCATCAATTCCATTCGATCAGTGACGTATTCATGCGTGGCGTTAATGTTCGATTTGTCCACATGCCATATTTCAGTGAGATCTACTCCATCCAATCTCCTACCATTGTTGACGCTAATGGTGTTTGAGACATTTGGAAGAAGCTCCCTTCTTCCACCTCCCATAATTACCTGGAAATAATTATAACGGCTTTGAGATAAGTCGATTTTAACATGGTACTTAGTAAAAAATACATCCCACAATATTAATTTATTTTATACTAATTGACGCCCGCGGCTCCGCACGCTTTGTTAAGTTTTCTTGTTTCCGTTTCCCACACGAACTTGTTCTCGGGATAAAAAGTAGCCTATGTGTTATTCTATTGAAGCGCTCGTGGCCCCGCGGTCTCAGTGTTCTGTAAACGATCACTGAGTTACGCAACTTTCACTATGGCTGGTCCTCGGATGGGTGACCACTTTGTGGCATTTACATTTGCGAGCGTTTCCGTGCTTCGGAAGGCACGTTAAGCCGTTGGTCCCGGTTGCCAGTAAAATGGCAGTCGTTAAGCCTGGTTGAATGCCTTATGGGCGGCATGAAAAATTTCAACAGCAGGTAGCCACAATCTGCGTCTGTCTATTTCAACACGGCAATGGGCTCACCACCTATTACGTGGGACCGGTAAATCCACACGGTGAAAAGTGGGCATATAATATGCCTCTGCCACCCCTTCGGGGATAAGGCGTGATGGATATTTATTTATTTATTTTATGTGTTATTCTGATATGTAAGCTATTTTATTGTAAAATTTCATCAAAATCCATTAGATTTTGCGTGCAAGAGTAACAAACATCCATTCTTACAATCTTTCGCGTTTATAATTTTAGTAGGACTTGACGCTCGCGGTTCCGCGCGAGTGGTAAAGTTTTTCCGTTCCCGTTTCCCACAGGAACTTGTTCTCGGGATAAAAAGTAACCTATGTGTTATTCTGATATGTAAGCTATAATACTGAAAACTGAATGGATTTGTGAAATGTGTACACTTTCATCAAAACCCATTCAGTAGTTTTCGCGTGAAAGAGTAACAAACCTACACCCATACATTATTATGAACTTTCTCAGTTATAATATTAATATAGATTATTTATTTCCCAAATTTTTGATCTATTTGATACCTACTCACTATGCTGAAAAGCAGCAATGGCTGAAGGAACCTAAATCTGAACTGCTGATTCATAATTTATTACTAACAAGTTTACTATTAAGCAGTTATCTATTTGACTACAATTTTGAAAAAAGACATTCAATCAGAGCACTATTTCTCTTTTTTGTGTGAAAATCCTCATAGATGCTATCTGCTGCTAATGCACACCGACTCCTACCGACTAAAACCACTCCTTTTCCTTCTATCTGTCTATGGTCAGGAGTCACGGGTGAACCCTCGCAAGTATAGCCCCGGGGCTCCCGAGAGACTTTGTCTACTACCGCAGAGGTTCGGGTGTTATTTAGCCTCTTTGGGGGGTTAGGAGGGCACTATGCTAAAAAGAATACGTTATTCCCTGTTAAAGTCCCTGAAAAATTAAATTAAAGTCCCTGAAATACACACAGATTTTAATTAAAATACATAAGTACCTTAAAGTGTCTTCCAGGGCTGCTCATAATTAATTGTGTGGCGATGTCCCGACACCCTAGAGTAAGACAATCGGCTGGTATATCAGCATCTGACTCCCAATTTCGTTCTGAGGTATGGGCGTACATGCCTGCAGGAGATGCGTGTGTCACTCGCGTTGTGGTCACGATTCCTGAAAAAGAATTAGAAATACAGTTAATACTATTTTGTTTATCCATCACGCCTTAGCCCCGAAGGGATGGCAGAGGCATATTATACGCTCCTTTTCACCATGTGTATTTCTGTCCCGCTTAGTAAGTGACCAACCAATGCTGGACGTAGGCCGTTTCCAATTTTATTTCGGGAGAGTAATTGACCTCACTGACCACACTGGCCAGACGGGTTTGTTTAGGGTTTTATTTCGTATATGTATAATTTCTCTTTCTTTTCGCCATAAACTCTGTTAGTCGCTAGGTGCACAAATTAAAAGGGAGATTTGCTTGGGGCCTGAATATATCTCATCCCTAAGAGCCTCATCGCACTCAAGGACGGCTTACCTACTTATAACTACTGCTAGTTATATGGTAGTTACTGCTAGTTATACTGGTAGTTCTATGGCTGAAAGGACATCACGTAAGACACATTACGCCAAATCAATCACATTCATTCCATATTTTCCATTTCATGTGTTATTTAATGTTCAATTGTTCTTTTTATTTACGTCATAATGCAATATATGGACATATAGTCTGTCAGTTTTCTAAATAAATAATAAAATTAATATATAATGACGTCGAACAAAGGGTACTTCGAAATGATACACTGCAATGATACTTTATAGCGAAAGAAACAGTTATGTACTCCTATTGATTATTATGATGATGATAAGTACCTTTCTGATTGAGACGTTTTGCATATTACTAAACTAATATAAGTACTGGCGGTTAGTAAAGAGCAGCCATGAGTTTTATTACTATGTTCTTCAGGCTATACCTATTTCCTTTGCGAATCTGGTAGTATATGTAAATGTAGAAGCAATATCTTGACGTTCATAAGCGCTACTTTGTGACCTACATGAACAAAGATTTTTCATTTTATTTAATTGCTAATAATATTATTTTGGACGCGAATTCGTCACAAAAACTTGAATTAATATCAAATAAAATGCTATAGCTTTACCGCGGCAGTCCCTGAGTGGCACACGTTATTTAAACCACTGAGGTGACAGTCCAGCATACGGCCCACCTGATCGAAAGTGGTTACCGTAGCCTATGGACGTTTGCAACACCAGAGAAGCAGCCCCTCGCGCTGCCAGCCCTTTAAAAACCTTCTAAGACCCTTTTCGGATAACCCCATTCTGTAGACGTTCGGGAAAACTCAGACAGGGAGTTCATTCCCCAATCTAAGCGTACGCGGAATAAAGCCACTATCGGACCTAACTGTATGCGACCGATCCGGACGCAAAGTGTGAGGGATACAAAAGGATAATAAAGACTAGCTGACCCGCGCAACTTCGTTAGTGCCACATAAAAGAAACAGATAAAGAAAGACACATTAGTTAAAGAGGGTGGCGCGTAGGCTATTCTTATGAAACAACTTCAGAAGTATTCGCTTTTTAACAACAAAAAATCGATTGAAATCGGAATACTTGTTGATGAATTTACAACTGAACAATATACACGCGAGCGAAACTGCTTGAACTGAATATCCTGTGCGAGATATTTCCTGTATTAATACATGAAGTACCTACTTTATATCCCGGGAAAACATCTTATTCCGTCAAGAAAACAATGTCGTGTACTAACGACTTCACGTGAGCGGAGCCGCGGGCATCAACTTTCGGAAATGATTTACCTATATGCCGATTTTGATCAAAATGTGACCAAATAATATAGAAACCTTACAAACTTTCACATTTATGGTATTAGTAAGATTACATTCCCGTGGGAATACCGGGAATTCTTTCTTGTTGCTCATCTACCGTAGGTACGTAAAGAATACGTTAACCAAATTTTAGGCAGTGTATGGTCTTACCCACGTAGTTCCTGTACCCGTGGGAATACGGGGTATTCCTTTCTTAGTGCTGATTCAAGAAAGATACCTAATAAATACTTTCATCAATTTCAGGTATGTACCTATGTTTGATAGTTTAGACAGTGTGTGGCTTCATCCGCGTAGTTCCCATTTCCATGGAAATATCGGGAATCCCGTTTTGTTGCTTATCCAAAGACTTTAAAGTATACATTCACCAAATTTCAGGTTTCCATGTTTAATGTTTAGGCTGTGCATGGTTTACTGACATAGTTTTGGTTCCCTTGGGAACACCGAACTCACTAGTAATACAGGCATTAAGAATTAATAAACGTTCTGGAATACGGCGCGGAGTCCGCGGGGCCACGAGCGCTTCAATAAACTAAACATAATAAATATGCAACTAACCAACATCTAGTCCTTGATCTATCGCCCATTGTCCGATAGACGGTGTCCAGTTTTGTGTATGGAGCTGCGAGTAGCAGGAGCCTCTGGTCACGTTGCCATCTAACCCAATCACACCATACTTTGTCTTGACTCCGGTAAGGTACGCCGTTGCGGTGCAGGCAGAATCTGCCACTTGAGCATCAATGCAGTATGTCTGGAAACATACGTAGAGAATTTAATTTAATTTGTTTATTGTGGTACATTTATTTTACACAGCGTAAGCCCAAAGTAAGCTAATATAAGCTTGTAGTATGGGATCGAGACAACTGATAGACATACTTATATAGTCCTAAACAAATACATATTATACACTACTCCGAAACAAACATTTGTGGTTCACACAAACATTTGATCAGAACCGGGAATCAAAGTCGAATTCTTTCAGTATTAAATTTTAGTCACAACGTCTAGATATATAGATTGAATAGTGCTTCGGTGACACAAGGGTAGTGTTTGCGAGCAATTCCTGAGGTCTCGGATTCGGATCACGATAAAGAAAGAAAATATTGGTAACTAAACTGTCTTCAGGCTGTATCCCGGGGTAGTCACAGAGGACAGATCGCCAGGCTTCACGATCCATGTATACTTATTTGCTTCTTGCAGAATCGCTTCATACATCACGTCTGGGTATCCGAGTACTTTTAACTTTCCGTTTTTGAACAATCTGCTCACGTGGTCTTTATAATTATGTAAGTCTCGCCCTACCCTGACTCCTTCTGCCCTCTACTTTCGCAAAATATTTATTTTTCGTCAATCGTTCCTCACAGAATAAAATAAAAATAATAATAAAATATTTGTGAGATTTGCAAAGGTTTTTCAAAGTTTCTACATATAGTTATTATGTACTGAAATCTCCAGTGCCAAAAACAAAATTAAAATTCAAAGCATAGTTGCTCCTAGTGGTCAAATAAAAATGTACTAGGCACTAATCTAGGTAGGACTAGGAAGCAACTGGCAATACACTGAATATGCATGTATTTAGAAATTTTTAAGTGAATAAAATATATTTAGATACTAGGTGACCCCCACGGCTTCGCCCGTGACATACTTTGAACTCCCGTCGCATCTATTTAATCCCGTCGCTTATAAATTCTACCAAAATGTATGAAAAAATGATTTGTCAAAATTTATGACTACTGCTTCGCTCTCCAGGGCAGTAGCGTGATGATATATAGCCTTCCTCGATATATGGGCTATCAGACACAACAATTTTTTTTTTAAATCCTAGTTCCTGACATTAGCGCGGTCAACCAAACAAACAAACAAACAAACTCTTCAGCTTTATATATTGGTATAATAATCATTTAAAGGCTTATAACTGTTTAACTTCCCTAAACAGAAGTTAATAATAATTATAACTAGAGGACGTTCGCAGTTCCGACCTCGTAGCTAAGATTACCCCCCCCCCCCAACAGGAGCCTATTCCGGTGATAAAAAGTAGCCTATATTTTAATCTTGGTTGTTTAGTTTTATCTATACTTATACTAAAACACTGATAATATAATTACTGTTTCTGTATCTCAAGATACTCATAAAATTAACATTTTTCCTAGCAATGTACAATGACCACAGAACATATAATAACAGGTATATACCTATTATTATATGTTCTGTGACAATGACCTTGAGTGAGTTACGCTATCTGCCTCGTATACTAATTGTCGTCAAGATAGTATAAGACATTTCCTTCCCTCTATTGTCTAAGAAATTCGCATGTCATTGATGTTAAGTCTATTCTTGAATCCGCTACACGTTCCTTCTTAGATAATTATATTATTGTAACTAAAAAGTGCTTTATCGTTAAAACTGGAATCTTATTTGACAAAAGCTACAAGACTCTTTGATAGCAGTAAAAGATACACTATGGTCAAAGATATCTATTCCCCCAAAGAAGCGGGATAACACCCGAACCCTAGGCGTGACCGCGGTGGTAGCCAAAGTCTGCCGGGAGCACTGGGTCATCTTTCCGAGGAGATACCCGGGAAGTCCGGCAATAGACAGTTAGGCAGGGACCGAGTCTACTATAAATAAATAAATAAATATTGTGGGACACTTTTTCACACAGCGCCATCTAGCCCAAAGTAAGCTAATATTAGCTTTTGTTATGGTATCTAGATAACTGATAAACATACTTATATATTTCTAAATACATACATATTTTAGATAAATAACATCCAGACACAGAATAAACCATCGTGCTCATCACACAAAGTTTTATCCTGGGTGGGAATCGAACCCACGACCTCTTGCGTAGCAGTCGGATGCACTCCCACCGCGCCATCTGCCATAGAGGCAGTCAAACTATTTTCCAATAGAAAGCCGTTCTAGTTCTATTCTTTAGCGGTTCTATTGCGATTAATCCAAAACTAGGTGGTCTACTAAAACTATTATATATTTCACAATCACACTTCTCAAGCTATCAAAATATTAAAATACAAAAAATGCAAATTAAGTATTACTTACAGACGATACACGTGTTAATAATATTCTACAGGCCGGCCGATAGTACTCTATTGGAGCGCAATTGTAATAGTAGACTATGAAAACTGACATTTTTTTCTGTCGGCGACTTAAGCGATGGAGCGACGACTTCTATTCTCTTCTAATGCGATTGAATTCGTAGACTTGGCCCTTTGCTGTTGAAATTTTGCAAGCCGCCCAGAAGGCTTTTAATTTTATTTAACTACTGCCAAGTTACTGGCTACCGGGACTAACAGCTTATGGTGCCGTTCAAAGCACGGAAACGCTTGTAAATGGAATTTCTACAAAGCGTTATCTATCTGACAACTACCCAAAGCAAAAATTGCGAAACGCAGTAATCGTTTACAGAACAAATAGTAAGTGGGGCTTCGAGCGAATTATAAAAGTAAGTATTTTTAATTATGTAAAACAACGTTGAGGGTTTACTGTAGTACCTACTATTGTTATGATACCCTTGTAAATTTTATCAATAGATGAATGCGTGTACGCTTGGCCGCGGCGTAAGTCACGTTCAAGGTGAGACGTACGAACAGGCGACGAGGTCGGACAATGAGACGTTATTTTCTTCCGTTTCATTTCTTTATTGTATTCAGAAGGCCCCATGACGCACCGACTGTACTCACAGACTACAGTCGGTACAAGTCTGTGGTGACTTCTATCCAGAGAGCCGGAGTCTGCTATTTCAATCGTGTCGAAATAGAGAATCAAAATCGTCGCTCAATAGGATGCCACGGTTAAATTTTGACAGTTTTTCGTAGTCTACTATTACAAGCGTACTCCAATAGACTTCTTTCGGTCGGCCGATAGAATTCTACTAACACGTACCGCGCCAGTAGCCGCTAGTCCACTAACATTTTGCATTTGTGCATTTCTTGAAACAGAAACTCTCGTAAACATACATGCCACAAACCAGCCACCAATTTCTCATCTGACCGAGAGTAAGAAGCTTAAAGGAATGATTGATCATTAACAGAACTATAGAAATTCGAATTTGAGTTGGACAGTTTTACCAACTAAGTAACTTTCAGGGAACTGTTCATAGTGCAATACCTACAGTTGTTTCTATAATGCTATCCCATACTATCACGCAACTACCCTGGAGAGCGGAGCAGTAATTATAAATGTCGACAATTCAGACCAATTGTTATACAGTACCGTTGTATTTATACCTACGCGACGGGATTAGATACGTGCGACGGGAGTACGAAGTATGTCACGGGCGAAGCCGTGGGAGTCACCTTGTGTTTTAATAAACCAATCTACAAAATACCTATGACATTTGTTTAATCGTGATATTTCCCTGATCATCGGTCAAGGAAAATAAGTTATAATTTTACTACCTAGATTATGAGACTAGGTACTTGATTATAATGGCAATGTTAGCTGCAAAGGACAAAGTTTTAATAACATAGATTCGGAGAAATCGATTTTCATTTATCCATTAACGGTTGTAAAAAACGTTTAACTAATGGAAAATTTAAACTAAAGTAAGACGAAAGTTGTTTTTTAGTTAAAACTGTGTACAAGCGATTATAAGTTTTAAAACATTAGTTTTAAACTTCAATCTTATTTTTTTTGCGTCGTGATCAGTGAACTGTGACAAAAACACCGTTACAAAGAAAAATGATTACGATATTTTGCTTGGTTACGCCAAGCAATATAATTCTGCTGTTACTTACTATTTTTTGAATATTACTGTTAATTTCTACTTATAATAGAAAGTTACAGTTTCAATACTATAAATTGTTCATAGATAACTATTGGAATGTTGTTACATGGCTAAACTCCGTCAGCAAATTGTTATGTACTACCTCATTTATACTCTCGCGCTGGCCACGAGACGAGCTGCGAGACGAGCCACAAGCCGCGAGTGTCAGAGTTCACGGCTCGTCTCGTGGCTCGTGCGAGAGTGTAAATGGGGTATTAAAAAAGAGGGATGGGGAAAACCCCATGGTAAACCCCCGACACGTTAATCTCAAGATAAGACTACTAAAAGCAATAAAAAGTTTAAAAAGAACATTCAATAGTTGTTTAGGTTTTTATTCAAACAGGAAAATGTGAGCTTACAAGAAACTGAATCGCTTTAAATTGATCGCTTTTTTTCTTAAATAGAAAAAGAAATAAACAACATGAATCTCTTTAATGGTGTTATTTCTACGATGAATGTTAAGAGTTTATTTAAAATTAACTCAATTTGACCAAGTATAGTAATTTCAATGTAAATAATCTTTTTTTTTTTTAAATACAGGAACAATCTAAAAGTTCTTTTTGTGCTTGTGTTTTGTGCTCGGGTGACAAATGATTTTGGAAGCAAACACAAAAGAGAAAAATAAAAGTTAGATAATAATAATAATAATAATAATCGAGGACACCCTCGAGGACAGTCGTTAACTTTTATAGGATTAACGCAACCCTATGAGGGCATAGTAGATTCGCTTTTTGATTTATCCACTTTCTGATACCAACAAAAAATGTATCAGTAAGTTATTGAAAAGCTCACATCCGCAGGGCAGCTTGTGGCGAGCTGAATGTGCGTGGCTACACATCGGTCCCTATTCCTTAGAGTTTTGTTGCCCTTCTGCACCGGTTAGGATTTAATGGCCTAACGGGAGAGCAGTGAGAGTGCTACTCCCGGAAGTGCAGCAAATCTCAACTCTGGCTTGCCTTAATTGGCCGGTCAGAGGGAGGGAGCCAGAGCTATATGCTCGGGGGTGGAAGTGTCATTTTCAAGGGCATAACTACGGGGAAGCCCGCTCCGGGCCTGTCCCGCGAAGGTGAAACCGGCGCCGCACCGCTCGACACCCTAAGCCGCTCACACCGGTGTTGCCCTCTGTCGCCTTACAGGCTTATTTTGCCTATGGCGATTGTATAGGGGGCCCATCTAGTGAGTTGGCAAGTCACCGTCTGCCACTATTTTGATAATAATATATTAAAAAGGCAGACGCCGTTTTCATCAATAGCTTAAATCACCCAATCCATTCAACACACAACCCAATAGCCCATTTCATATTTAGCACATTTCACAATAGTTTAACTCCCATTGGAGGTGATCCATTACCGTTCTTCTACATAAGGCGGGCGTGGATTGCCTGTAGTGGGGGTCCCATTTCCTATTAGATTAAAATTCTCAAAGGGCCTCTGCGTGTTGGACCAATATGTCCGCATGTAAGCCTGCCAAAAGACCGGGTATCTTCATAAGAAAAAAAATAGAAGATACCCGTGAAGAAGAGATAATAATAATAAATCTTTATTCATTTAGGTCACAAAGTAACACTTATGAACGTCAAGAATATTGCTTCTACATTTACATTTACTGCCAGATTCGCAAAGCAATAGGTAGAGCCTGAGGAAGAACCTGGCAATAAAACTCATGGCCACTCTTTTCTAAACGCCAGTAATTACATTAGTTTGATTAACATGATATTTGACCAATTATATATTAATGAATTTATACAAACAAAAAAAAACAAAATCAATGTTGTGTTTAAATCATATCAAAATTAGAGCGATTATAGTTGCCGGTTCTAAGGGCAGCCTACCCTTGAAGAAGAAGAATCTGGCAAGAAAGTCAATGGATGCCATTTTAAAATGTAGGAATGGCTTACAACATTAAAATTACATTTACATTGTTCCTTTGGATTTATGTGAGAACAGTCGACTAAACTTAAGTTTACCTTAAATATAAATAAGATTATTTTTAATAAAATAAAAATAAATAAATATCCATCACGCCTTATCCCCGAAGGGGTGGCAGAGGCATATTATATGCCCACTTTTCACCGTGTGGATTCCTGTCCCACGTAATAGGTGGTGAGCCCATTGCCGTGTTGAAATAGACAGACGCAGGTTGTGGCTACCTGCTGTTGAATTTTTTTAAGCCGCCTATAAGGCCTTCAACCAGGCTTAACGACTGCCATTTTACTGGCAAACGGGACCAACGGCTTAGCGTGCCTTCCAAAGCACGGAAACGCTCGCAAATGTAAATGCCACAAAGTGGTCACCCATCCGACGACCAGCCATAGTGAAAGTTGCGTACCTCAGTGATCGTTTACCGAACACTGAGACCGCGGGGCCACGAGCGCTTAATAATTGCTATAACAGCTATGAGCTGACCAGGCCCAACAGACGGCACCCGTTCACGGGTATGACGCATTATATCAGCCATCGCCCTACTCAACCGTATTATAGGGAATAAGGCGACCCGATACATACGCCACCACTGCCAGGACACTTAGGCGAGCATGACATACTCAAAAACTGGACAGCAACTATCATGTCAATTTCAAAGAAATAAATAAGTCTACATGTGCGGTGCTCACACAATAACAAACTCAAATTACATTGTATACCGGGACTAAACGCAGGCAATTTAGAAACCTTTAGTTGTCAGATGTTTCAAATTATTAATAATGTAGAGATGTAAAAATACAACATATATATGCAGTTTCAAGGCATATCACAAGATTCATTCGAATCCTAAATAGCTCAAGCGAAGAGCAAGCAACTCATTTCCATTTATTTTTATCGTTCAAATAATCATTAGTTGTGTAATAGGCCCTTTTCAAGAGGTGCCTCTTAATTTCCGCCTTAAATTTATGTAACGGCAGGTTCATAATGTTTAAAGGAATTTTATTATATAGTCGTACGCCAATTCCTGCAAAAGAGTCGTGAACCTTTTGTAAACGATGATGCGTTCCAATTAATTTATGCTTATTTCTAGTATTTATCGAATGTATGTCACTGTGTCTATTGTATAAATGTATGTTCTGTTTAACTAACATAATATTTGCAAATATATACTGTGATGCAACCGTTAAAATGCCAATTTCTTTAAATTTTTCTCTAAGAGACACTCAATTTATATATTGCACGTATAGCTCTCTTCTGGAGTACAAAAATTACTTGTAGATCAGCTGCTTTGCCCCACAGCAAAATGCCGTAAGACATGACACTATGAAAATAACTAAAGTATACCAGCCTGGCAGTTGCCACATCAGTAAGCTGCCTGACTTTACTAACGGCAAAGGCTGCCGAGCTGAGTTTACCTGCAAGACACGTTATTTGGGCATTCCACTGCAGTTTGCTATCTAAAGTGATCCCCAAAAATACAGTTGATTCTACAAGATTAAGGGTATCACTGTTCAATGTTATATTTGTACCGCAATTCCTGACATTAGGCATGCTGAATCTGATACATTTTGTCTTCTTAGCGTTTAGTAGCAAATTATTGGTCGTAAACCAATCTACAACTTGGGCAAGTGAACTATTTACGCCGTTAAAATTACTAAGCGTGCGATCAACTTTAAAAATAAGTGACGTATCATCAGCAAATAGAACAATGTCGCACAAGTTCTGTATATAGAATGGCAGATCGTTTATATAAATTAAAAATAGAAACGGACCCAGAATTGATCCCTGCGGTACGCCCATAGCAACAGATGCTCCAGGGGAGCGAATTCCATTGACATCAACATGTTGTATTCGATCATTTAGGTAGGAGGCAACAAGGTTCAGTGCAGAGTCTTTGATACCATAATAAAAGAGTTTTCCCAATAGTGTTTTATGGTCAACGCAATCAAATGCTTTGGAGAGATCGCAGAATACACCAATAGCATCTTGTCTATTCTCCCAGGCGTCATATATATGATTCAGAAGTGTCTCACCTGCATTAATGGTGGAACGACCCCTTGTGAACCCATACTGCTCCTTATGTAATAGCATATTTAAATTAAAATGAGCTTGTAATTGTTGCAATATAATTTTTTCAAAAATTTTGCTTATGGCTGGTAATATTGAAATTGGTCTGAAATTACCAGGGTCGGTTTTGGATCCAAATTTAAATAGAGGTATTACTTTACTGTGTTTCATTAAATCTGGAAACACTCCTTTATCAACACATTTATTAAATATTTCAGCTAGATGTGGTGATATATTAACAATGATAGACTCAATCAATTTTACAGAAATACCCCACAAGTCAGCTGTCTTTTTAAGTTAAGTGACTTGAATACTTTAATGATATCATTTGGGTTTACATATTTGAAGCCAAATAAGACACTACACTGATCCACGCTGCCCCCAAGCATGCGTTGAGCTTTTATTGGACAAGAATTTAAGGAGCTAGTTGTTTTCGCGGGTATGTCTATAAAATAGTTGTTAAAAGTTTGTGCTATATCTAATTTATTATTACACACTTCGTTATTTATAATTAACTCAATGTTATTATCACGGGGTAGTAATCGACCGGTTTCAGTATTGATTACATTCCAAGTCATTTTTGCCTTGTTTTTTGACTCTTTAATTTTATTACTTATATGTAACGACTTGGCAGCAGCACAGGCCTTTTTAAAGGTCTTAGAATAAATTTTAACATATTGAATAAAGACAGGATCAAAATTAAATTGCTTCATACCATATAGTTCATACAACTTAGCCCTACTTTTGTAAATTCCTGCAGTTGCCCACTCACAAAATTGCAAGTTTTTGTTTTTATAAAATGTTTTTGATTTAAATATGTTGTTGTACTCAGCTTTAATTGTATTAAATAAGGAGTCATATAAGCTGTTTGGATCTTCCTGATTAAAGTCAATATGAGTGACTTTTGCTGAAACATTTACATTAAATTGTTTAAGTCGATGTGCACTCATTGGTTTACATACAATTTTATTCTTTTTAGAAGTGACATCAATAGGAAATGCTGCTTGACCAAGATGATCTGATGGAAAGTTACTTAGTATCTCCCTTGTTGTTGATACACAGTTGCAGAATATATTATCTATACATTTTCTAGAATGTGAGGTGATTCTAGTTGGCTCACTAAATAAATTTTGTAAGCCAAAAGACTTAAACAAATTTTTAAATCTAATACATTTCGAAGACTGCACAAGTAAATCAACATTAAAATCCCCACACACCACAACATGTTTCTACTAGTGAACAAACGCTTCAATACATTTTCCATTACAAACTTATACTTACTTACTTATATTAGATACTCAAAAAGGTTTATTTTATTCTTGTTTTTCAAGGCCAGCACAAATTCACACGCAGCAGAGATGATACAAGGTTAAAGTGAAAATTTCCAAAAATCCCTATGTTAATTATACTTTTACTTTAAAGAACAACTCTTAATAAGTAATATTGCACCCAAATACGGACAATGTAACTGATAGAATATAAGGCTATTGTTGCAGAGGCATTACCAAAGGTACAGACATGTGTAGCCATATGCATACATACCGGAGAAGGGTTTTTAGCGTGTATGTGTGTAAGACAGTATCGCTAGACTATAATTGGTCTATGGGACTTTCAAAATAAGATATGTAAGGAATGTACTGCACATTATACTTATAGGTACTTTGCTGGGCATCGAGCAGGCAAATAGTTGATTTGTGGTGTAATGCGGCTAGACCACGTCAGGAACTCTCGAATTTGCGGCAGCATTCGCGTCCATGACATTAATAAGTTGCAAGAGTGTCGCCTTTCCTGGTATGTTCATGTCTTGCGGCAACCGCCAGGCTAAGTGGAGAACAAAGGTCTAGTCATGCCAGCCAAGCCGGGTTCAGGTAAGAGGCTAAGACATAAGAAGTGCTGACATGACGTATTAAAGGATGTCATATGTGCCAATGGTCTCACTACAGGGAATGCCGAAACCCGTGCGAGGTGGAGGGGAAGACGTATGATATAAGTAGATGGACCTCGAACGGACACAGTCTTTGGTTATCCTCATCATACGGGACTCCCGGTCATAGACTGATGAAAGGACCGTGTGGTCTTAATCGGTAGGATTTTCACACTTAAAACGTACTTATTTAATAATCCAGCAAATTACACCATAATATTCTACATCATGAATAATAATTAAACGAGTACTCGGGGAGTAACCCTGTGCTGTTAACATAAATATGCAAATACTCAAGGAAACTCAACGATATTCAAAGATACTTCATTTACCTATATTCATGTACAGTTGTTTAAAATATCATCGGAGCTGTATCGGGTTCACCAAATACGCTGGACAAGATTCTGCCGTGAATTTAACAGGTACCCATGCGGAAAATGGCGTACTTAAATATTTCTATTATGTTATTTGAGTTCATTGACACATTACAACGACTGACTGACTGCCAGAAGCCCAAAACATTAGTGCAGTTTTTTTAACTTAATACTGTCGATCTCATTTATAAAGTACTAGTTGACGCCAGCGGCTCCGCACGCGTTTTAAAGTTTTCCCGTTCCCGTTTCTCACAGGAACTTGTTCCCGGGATAAAAAGTAGCCTATGTGTTATTCTGATATGTAAACTATATTATTGTAAAGCTTCATCAAAATCCGTTCGATAGATTTTTCGTGAAAGAGTAACAAACATCCATTCTTACAAACTTTCGCATATATAATGTTAGTTGGATTTTTTGAGTGGTCATCGTTCCACTGGTAGATTTCCGAGACACCATAGTCTCAGCGAGACAGACCCTAATATCGGTGAATGAACCTTTTGTGCTTCGCGCCTAAGCAAATCAGATACGACCTTGGTGGTAAGGACCGGATTCACCGGTGTCGGACGCTCCGCATAAGCTAATTACGACGGCTAATAAAATACGTGTAAAGTACCCCGGGTTGAAGACACAATTAATATCGTTTGTGCTGCTTGATGTCAAAATTTTAGGCAGTTGGGGGTCGCGGGCTAAGCACCTCATAGCAGAAATCGGCCGTCGGATAAAAGACAACATTTGTGACTCTCACTTGGGATTGTTACTGGCTTGTAATACTTTCATCCAATGCTACCTATGTCATAGGCACTTTTGCGCCAGGAGCTATGCGGAAAGGGTTGACGGTCAATTACATATAAGTAGTAATTGTATACAAAGCGTTATTCAAAACTTTATATGAGAATATGATTTTAATAATGATGAAAATGACAGACATGTCATTGATACGAATTCTGAGTCAGGATGTGCAGCAATGATCAAAACCCGCATCGAAATTAATAGAGATGATAAACCGAAAAATGGGGATGTTGGATAGAAAATGAATCCATTTCTCTTTTGTAAAGCGGAGGATCATACCATCCACGGAGCTCCTTACTAGTACTGCCAGAGTCCCATATGCTTTGTAAAACATAATAACAATGCAAGGCGTTGTGCTTGCAGTTACATACTTTAATCGTGCGACCCAAATAGTGGCCGCGACTCAAAAACCGCCACTGTAGCACTTACAATCAAGGTAGGTGGCTCCTGTGACCTTTAAGGTTTTAAACGAAAGTTCACAAAGCGAATAATGAATTTTAATTTTTTGTCTGATGTTTAGATGTGTTCAACCAATGAAAAATTTTTACTTGGATCAAATTACAGTAAAATTCGAAATAGAAACATAAGTTTAGGTCTTTAATTGTAAAACTCTTAAACGAAGAAAAGGAGGCCCTCTATTTCTTTTTGTTTTTTCGTGTGGTAATCCCCTCGGATGTCTTACCGGACTCGAACCGACTAAAACCAAACGGTCCTTACCTATCTGTCTATAGCCGGGCACCCCGTTCAACTCCTCGGGAGGATGTCCCAAGGTTTCTGTATTGCTTCTGTAAGAGAACAGTGTCTTATTTGTTTCCTATTACGAGGCGGTCAATTATATGGCTGCTCTCCTATCGTGCGTTGTAAACATTTGATTGTCCTGTCCTATATATAAGTTTTCAAGGTAATCATGAAGTTAATTTAATCTAATAAGTGTAGGTAGGTACAATAAATAATTAGCGCTCAGAATGAGCTGTAGTAATTAAAGTTTTTATATGTGACGTTCCTTAGAGAGACGGTGGCCATGTGACTTCTAAAGTGTTTACATGTGATCCAAATGGTTTTTTCGTGTGAAAATTCATATACATGCTCTACATGACTACTACCAAATAAAACAACACGGTGTCCTTTCATTTGTCTACGGCCTGGAGTCCCGGACGAGACCTCGGAGACCCTAGTGAACCCCAGTTTCCGGCAGATTTTGTATCCTGCTTTGGGGTGATGATAATGGATTCGAAATCGACACGCTGGTGTATTAAAAGAAGAATAAATTGTAACCAAATTACTACTTTTAACATCATCTATCTGCAAGTGAATGTCCTATTATAATTGGTACAGCCGTTTCACAGATTAGTTGAAACAAACAGACAGAGAGACAGACAAAAAATTGATATTTTTTATGTAATTATATAGTTTAACGTATATTGATATGCATTGATATGTATTTAGTGAAATTCTAACTTCGTATAGATACTATAATATCATTTATCTGTATAAGTAAATTCGTTCGTTGACCAGATTCGTATGTTTAACAGATATTTTTTGCTGCACTTAGGGCCGTATTACAGAACGTTTCTCAATACTCAAGAAACGCTTAAGGCTAGTTTTCGCCTTATAATACTACTCTTAAGTGTTCCTTGATTATTGAGAAAAGTTCTGTAATACGGCCCTAAGTCTTCTTCTTCTACCTGGCGATAATCCCGGCTATTGCCAAGTTCCGCCTTCAAACTGAGCTTTCTCAACTTTGCCTGATCTTCAACATCATTTTCAGTCAGGCCATTGACAGCCAATGGCTGTCAGACTTGACAACATCCAGCCAGCGCACTAAGTAATAAGCAGTATTTGAATGACTATAAGATGGCTATCTCGTGAAAGAGTCCTAACACTGTCGCAGCGATTCAGTGGGTCCAATGTCACCTCATTGTAAAATTTGTTTGATTAAGGAAACTCTCAACAAAAGTGCAAGTTGGAAATATAATTAACTATAATTACAAATTTACTCATCATAATCTACGTATTACTTCTCCCAAGGTACGTCAACAACCTATTATATTTGTTTCAATGACATTTTTAAGAACTAAAACATTTATTCAGTCTGTGATAATGACATCAAAGTAAATTCCACTTTTGTTATGACACATTATTAAATTATAAATTTTGTGATTAAAATTCGAGGTTATTCTGCAAAGAGGCAGGATACAAAATATTTAAGCGGTTAGTACAAACGCTGAGATTCTACAGTTATTCTAGCTGTTAAGCTGTATTGAGCAGGTAGGTAGAATCTAACTCAAGACCTGGGGGCCGAGTCTGCTATTTCAATCGTGTCGAAATACAATCGAAAAATCGTCGCTCTATATATAAAGCCACCTGTACAAGTTTGAGTTTTTCGTAGTCTACTATTACAATCGTACTCCGATAGAATTCTATCGGTCGGCCGATAGAATTTCTACTAACACGTACCGAGTAAGTGGCCGCTAGTCAGTTGCATTTTTGATAATCTACTAGCATTTTGTCGGCCAATTACAGCGATTCTGGTTCTATTTTACGGCTTGTCAATAGTAGACTCGGCCCCCTGCTCAGTATAGCCATACTTCTATACTAATGTTATAGTACTACGTGAAACTACTAGGCCGATTATAAAAAATCTTCACCGTTAGCAAGCTACATTCTTCGTGGAAACATAGGGTATACTGTATTTTTAAAAAGTTTAATGTTACGTACGAAATCTCAAATAACGTAAACCAAGGTGTAAAAAAATACTCATAAAATTCCTTACATCGCGTATGCTGCAAAAACTATTGACGATAGAACAATATAATGTTTTACAATTTTAAATAACACAATAAAATCTACACAATGAATCTGCAACAGCATATATATTACATATATATAATTATAATTATAAAAAGATGTGTAAGTTTGTTTTATAATGAATTGGCTCAGTAACTACTAGGCCGATTATAAAAAATCTTCACCGTTAGAAAGCTATATTCTTCGTGGAAACATAGGGTATACTGTATTTTCTTATATTTTATTAGTTTTAATAGTTTGTTCACTACAACTACTTTAATTATAATTATAATAGCTTGCCAGTCCAAAGCCGGGATGGGCCGCTAGTTGCAAATTAATAGAAAGAAACATTTTTTTAAAACGGCGCCAACTAGCACTATGTAAGATAATATAAGCTTGTTATGTGTTATGATCTAGACAACTGATAACCATACTTATATATTTCTAAATACAATATAATACATACATAATTATACATAGGAAACACCCAAACTTTGAAGCAAACATTTGCGGATCACACAAATATTTGTTTCGACTCGGGAATTGCACTCGGGACCTTAGCGCGACAGTCGTATGCACTACTACTAACTTCACTGAGGCAGTCTTTATAATACGTAAGTACCGATATATTTATATAACATATAAGTTTACTAGCTGACCCCGCAAACTTCGTACCGCAAATACTTACAACTTGTCTTTATATGGTACGGTTTACCCGCAGATTTTCCGTTCCCGTGGGAATATGGGAATAAAAAATAGATGTTGACGGATTCTAAGACCTACCCAACACGCACACAAAATTTCATGAGAATTGGTCAAGCCGTTTCGGAGGAGTACGGTAACTAACATTGTGACATGGAAATTTTATATGTTAGATTCACTTTTATTGCAATCCTAGCGTATCGTTAATCAGGGTTGCATCCACACAGCCTTTCCTTGTAGTAAATGATCTTACTTAATATCTAAAATTGTAATATAAATTATAATTAAATACTAATAAAGTATACTTTAGATATATATTTATTAGTACTCACCCTGGCTAATCCACATACTGGAAAATTCTCAAACTCTAAAACAGATTCCTCTCCTAATCCTCTCTGCAGTTGCCCAGAAAATGTTCTTGAGGCCATTACAGTTGCCAAGGACATTCCATCTCCAATAAACAGAATTCCATTCTTCGCCTGGTTAAGATTCGGCGTTTCTTTCAATTTGTCTCTTAGAGTACTGACAGCTGATTTTTTCCAGTAAGAACTACGTTTCTCTTCTGGAGGAATGTATTCTGGAGTCATGACTGTGTCCAGAATTTTCTCTGGATTTGACACGCTTCCTTCTGCAAAAAAAAATTAAACAGATTTTTTAATACGTTAGTGAAAAACGAGAATAAAATGTAATAAAATTAAATTGCGTCGCCCCTCCTATGGTGAGCAAAGACGACGAGCCGTGATTGGGGCCGCTATCTCAACCTGCAGGGCTCCGATAGCGACCCCGATCTTGACGGCCCAGAAAAATACCTTTTCACGCTTCTCTTAAAGAACTCAGGATTGTAAGAGCAGGGAAACACGTTCTATGCTTTTATGGTGCGACATTATTAGGAAATCTTTCGGATCTAGGCACGATGGTATCCACAGTATAAGGATGACATCCCTGCCCCGCCCGTATTGGTCGGAACAGAAGGGGGAGGGTGGGACCAATTGGAAGAGTTCTATAGGAAGAGATATTTTTTCTATTCGTAGCAGTAGTCCCTGAGATTAGCGCTTCAACCAAATAAACAAACCAACTCTTCAGCTTTATAAATTAGTCTACATATGGATAAAAACAACAAGTGAGATATGCTAACAATGTCAAGCTCACTAAAAGATAACATGTCTTAAGAAATAATACTATCATATATCTTTTACGATCTTTATCTTATAAAACATGTTGTTACACCAAAGAAAGTATTTCCTCACAATGTTGCCATATACGTGACTTCTGGTAAACGTAAACGTGATTATTTACGAAGTATACAAAAGTGTATTGAATGGATGAGGAACGATGGACGAAGAAATTATATCGTGCGAAAGTAGAGGGTAGAAGGAGTCAGAGTAGACCGAGACTTACATTATGAGGACCACGTGAGCAGATTGCTTAACGGAAAGGTCAAAAGTTCTCAGATACCCAGACGTCCATTTATAAAGCTGCAGAACTGATTATGGAAACTGCAGAAAGGTAAAGAAGTATGCATGGATCGTGAAGTTTGGCGATCTCGCTTCTGACTACCCCGTCATGGACACAGCATCAAGATAGATTAGGTTTACAAAACTGTATTTCCTCTCATTTTAATAAAAATGGAACTACTTCGGTTCAAGAGCACATCAGTTGATGAATTATGAACGCTATTTCTTATTAGAGTCGACAGTAGCCATATCCTGATGTTTAGACCATTTTGTTTAATATTAATATCCATAGTAATATATAAAGCTGAAGAGTATGTTTGTTTGGTTGAACGAACTAATCTCAGGAACTATTAGGTCAGATTTGAAAAAAATATTTTTGTGTTGGATAGCCCATTTATCGAGGAAGGCTATGGGCTAAATATCATCACGCTACTACCTTGGAGAGCGGAGCAGTAATTATATATGTCTACTAATTGACTAAAATTTTAATTCTTTATTGTAGCGACGGGAATAAAAAGGGCGACGGGAGCGCGAAGTATGTCACGGGCGAATCCAAGGGAGTCACCTAGTAATCATTTATACGTATAAAGATAGATGACTAAATAACAAGCAATGGCTCATCAGTATTTTAAACCAATAAAGACTTAGCACAAGAATTAACATATTTATCAGCCCTATTGATCTCTCTAGTCTGGCGGTAGCAGTGGAGTATCGGTGGAGTGAGTGGAGTGGAAGGGCCTTCCTACATGATCTCCGGGGCTCAAGCTACCTCAGCTGGGGCCCTGGAGATCTTGGAAGACCTGACAAACTTCATTCTGTTAAGCTTAAGAGGCGATCTGAGATTATATACTCAAGTTATCTTATAAGTTACTAGTTGACGCCCGCGGCTTCGCCCGCGTAGAGAAGTTTTCCCGTTCCCGTTTCCCACAGGAACTTGTTCCCGGGATAAAAAGTAGCCTATGTGTTATTCTGATGTATAAGCTATATTATTGTAAAGCTTCATTAAAATCTATTCAGCAGTTTTTACGTGAAAGAGTAACAAACATCCACACAAACTTTCGCATTTATAATATTATTAAGAGGTACATCTGAAATTATTTATTTTTAACAATCTCTATTTATCCTACTAATATTATACGTTCTTTGATGGATTTCCGCCATGTAATGCCCGATTCAGTTAGTTAAAACATGTAGCATCTTTAAATGGCTCGTAAATAAATTATTTGTCTTTAATCCATGCGGTATTAAACCATAAAACTGATATTATAATAGGTAGCAGTAGCGTTCTTTTACCTAACTTGTTCAACAGCTGTGTACCTAAAGGAAAAATATGCCGCTATTGTGTATTTGACATTGACTGTTATTCATATACAATATTGTATTTCGTTCCATTTGGTCCAGCTGTAACCAACCAGTTCATTTGCACTTGACAGGTAATACATATATATATATATATATATATATATATTGTCACGCCCTTATCCCCTAAGGGGTAGGCAGAGGCATATTAAACGCCCACGTTTCACAGTATACACGTTACACACTTTCTTCCGACGTAACAGGTGGTGAGCCCATATCCGTGTTGAAATGGACAGGCGCAGGCTGCATCGACCTGATGTTGAATTTTTTTAAGCCGCCCATAAGGCCTTCATCTTGGCTTAACAACTGTCATTTTATTAGCAACCGGGATTAACGGCTTAACGTGCCTTCCGAAGCACGAAAATGGTGTGGGTCTAAAAGGCCGAATAAATTTAATGAAATAAAAATAAAATGTGTTTATTTTAGATGTTAAATTTGAAAGAAATTTTGAAGCCGTTGCCTTTTAAATGAGGTGGTAACAAAAGGGCTAAAAGGTCTTATGTGCTAGACACTAATTAGCACGACCAATTAAAGTCTTGGTAGTTTCGGACTCTGTTGGCAGGTAATGTTATAAAATAATTAAGTTGTCAGCGTAATTAAAACAAAACAAACGTAAAAATAATTTATATTTTTATATAAAGCAATGTGTTCATCTCTAATCTCTCTATTCTCTAATCTCTAATCTCTGTTCTTCTGTCATATTAACAGGGTGCCGAGTCTACTATTGACAAGCCGTAGAATAGAACCAGAATCACTGTTTTTAGCTGTCAAATATCTACTAGTAGACTATCAAAAATGCAACTGGCTATTAGTCAGTTGAATTTTATCGGCCGACCGATAGAAGACTATTGGAGCATGATTGTAATAGTAGACTACGAAAAACTGTCAAATTGTACCAGTGGCTTTCTATTGAACAACGATTTCGACTCGATTGAAATAGCAGACTCGGCCCCCAGAACAGTTTGAAAAATAAACAAGATGGCCAGCAGGCGAGTAAAATCCTTTGTCATTTATAAACTTATAATTATTAATATTTGTAACTAGTCTTTACAAATTATACAATGAAGTTGTTTTCGCTGTCTGTTCGATTAGATATTTTATACTACATACATACATACATATTGTCACACCTCGAAGAGGTATGCAGAGGCATACTATACGCCTGCATTTCACCGCATGCACTTTTGTCCCAAATAACAGGTGGTGAATCCATTGCCGTGTTGAAATGGAGAGGCGCAGGTTGCTGTTGAAATTTTTCAAGCTGCCCATATCTTCAACTGGGTTCAACGACTGCCATGTTACTGGCAACCGGGACCAACACCTTAACGTGCCTTCCGAAGCACGGAAACGCTGGAAAATGTAAATACCACAAAGTGGTCACCCATCCGAGGACCAGCCATAGTGAAAGTTGCTTAACGCAGTGATAGTTTACAGAACACTGAGTCCGCGGGGCCACAAGCGCTTTTTTTGATTTTATACTAATCGTAGTTTATTAGTCAAACATTTATCCCTAAAGCGTTAGCAGAGGCATACTCGTATAAGACGCCCACATTTCACTATTTTGGTCCCACGTAACAGTTGGTGAGTCAGTTGCCGTGATGAAATGGACAGAAACAGGTTGTGGTAAAGGGTTGATAATTTTCAAGCCCTCCATAATAACTTCTACTTGGCTTAACGACTGCCATGTTACTGGCAACCGGGACCAACGGCTAAACGTGCCTTCCGAAACGCTCCTAAGTGGATCTAAGGAGGAATATCGGAATTTGCTTAACGCAGTGTAAACAAAACACTGGGTTAGCGAGGTTACGAAAAAAAACACTACTCAACGAATTTTAATGCAGATTTCAGCAATAAATAGAGCGATTCAAGAGAAAGGTTTATTTTATATACCACTGTGTGGTCACCTTAGCTGGAGGCCGAGTCTACTATTGACAAGCCGTAGAATAGAAAAAGAATCGCTGTTTTTAGCTATCAAAATGTTAGTAGACTATTAAAAATGTCACTGTGTAGCGGCCACTGGCGCGGTGCGTGTTCGTAAAATTCTATCGGCCGACCGATATAGTCTATTGGAGTACGATTGTAACAGTAGACTACGAAAAACTGTCAAAATTGTACCGGTGGCTTTCTATTGAGCGACTATTTCCGATCTTTTTCGACACGATTGAAATAGCAGACTCGGCTCCCAAGATGTTAGCAATGACACCTTGTACAATACATGCATATTAGTATCGACACTGCACCCGTACAAAGCTGGGCCGGGTCGCTATAGTATAAAACAATTCAACAATATTCTAGTTACCTATCTGTTAGGCAGACTACTTCTGTCGGAAGCTCAGAGGGCTCACCCGTATCCCTTCCATCTGTCTATGGCCGGGAGTCCCGGCTATAGACAGATGGAAGGGATACGTGTGGTTTTAGTGGGTCGGAGTCCGGCAATAGCATACATGAGGATTTCCAAACGAAAAAAAAGGGCTTATTAGTTCTACTCGTATTCATTTACTCTTCTACTACTACCTCACACACAGAACAGCATACGCACGTCACCGTGTCATCGCCAAGTTATTGATCTTGAAATACGTAAGAAAGAAGCTGTTGAGTGCCTCGGTGGTGCAGTGGTAGTGTATGCGACTGCCGAGAATAAGATTCCAGGGTCGATAGGTCGGAAAAAATATTTGTGTACATGTTAGTAGACTATCAAAAATGTCACTGACCAGCGGCCACTGACGCGGTATGTGTTGGTAGAATTCTATCGGCCGACCGATAAACTCTATTGGAGTACGATTGTAATGGTAGACTATGAAAAACTGTCAAAATTATACCGGTCAATTTGTTTCGGAGTTTCGGTGTTTACTATGTATAGTATTTAGATATATATAAGTATGTTTATCAGTCGTCTAGATCCCTATATTAGCTTACTTTTGGGCTAGACGGCGGTGTGTATAAAAATAAATGTTCCACCATATTTATTTATGTTTGTTATTAAACCAGGTCAGCATACAATGTCTATAACAAATATCATTTAATGGAAGATGAAATAATAACCGCTTGACAAGTCAATTGTGGTTGATTTGAACACAATGGCAAACAGTCCATCAGCAGTGGATTGCTTTACCTGTACCGTTAGATACAAAGTTATGGATGAATGAGTCCTTCAAGGTTAGTGATAAGGGTTATTTAGAATCGCAATACTTTCAATTAACAATAGAATCAGCACTTTATAAGTATTATCTTCTCTAATGGTGAAAATGTTACATAATGAGATACCTAAAATTATTATTAAATTATTTTAAAATTGATTTTGACATTTTGGGAATTTGACCTTTTTAGTTTTGACATTTTAGGAACTTGTCATTTTAGGAATTTGTCATTTAGGGAATTTGACATTTTGGGAACTTGACATTTTGGGAATATACTATTTGGGAACTTGTCATTTTCGGAACTTAATATTATGGAAAATTTGACATTTTGGGATTTGACATTTTGGAGACTTGACAGTTTGGGAATTTGAAACTTTGGAAACTTAACATTTTGGGAATTAGATATTTTGAGAATTTGACATTTTGGGAACTTGTCATTTTGAGAATTAGATATTTTTGTATTTGATATTTTGGGAACTTGACATTTTGAAACCACTGGACTTTTTAGGAGTTTGACATTCTGGACTAAAATTATCTCTACGAGGCAACTTAACTATTAAAAGTTTCTTCTTATTTATCTGAATGATTCTGAATTCTCTTCATTCTTCTGAATGGCCTGAGGTTCACTTTTATCTGTCTGCTAGGACAAGCTACCGTTAGAATTTTCATTTTCGGTATTATTGGGAGCACTGCCATCATATCTCCCAATCACGGAAGGGCGTCTACGCTGTTTCTTCGTCCTTTAATCAGTAGGTGCACCGTTAGCTGGTGAAGTCGCTAATGCCCCGTAAATCTTGGTCTATACAACCTGTATAAAAAGCTAGGTGCACTTGCCGTCCCTGGTAAATCTAAATGGAGCGAAGCGTTTTGCCATATTTCGAGTTCTTTTGTCGATGTCTATTTTTCTTGTGGTGATTATTCCTCCAAGGTGTGTCCGATCTTCGATATTTTTTTTTAAACTATCTATGGCTAGATGTTGTATTAGGGGTCAACTTTATTAAAAAGCAACGCTTTTTAATAAAGTTTGGCCCCTAATTTTTTTTAATAAAGTGGTTTGAGAGAAGTTCTAGGACAAACGAAAATCCGAATCGGGGAAGAATCGTAACTATCAAAAGATGAAGTCCAAGTTAACATACCTCTCACACTTACAAAAGATGAAGTTTTAATGGTTACTTATTTGCTAGAAAAATTGCGGTGTAATTGAGCTATCTTTACTTATGTGATCATTACATTTGAACCGTTGTTAATGCATCACAGGTCTCTCATTTACTGTCGTCACTACGTAGTTAGTAAAACAATGTAAGTATGTCATTAAGTATTGAATGTACCTATCTTATATTTTATTGTACCTAAGTACTGTATTGTACCTCCTGCTATTTACATAAGTGTGAAAAGGCTCTCGGTAAACAAATAAATAAGACATTACAGGCAGGTACGTCACGTCACGCCTTTGCTCCATGTACTTCATACATTCAAAAGTAATTTCGTGAGTTAAATAACAATACATGATGTGGTTTTATGAAATCACGAATGCAAGTGATATTCTTTTTCGTATCGTAGACATTTTACTGAAATTTTCGATTTTGTGTAGGTATTAAAACCGCATATTTTGTTCTATACTTAATAATTTTAAAATATGAATGATAATAAGAAATCAATAGTAGCTGCATGTTGGAGAATGGGATACAACCTCGTACTGATACACGCATGATACTAGGTCAGGGTTTTGCAGACGTGAGCACCGCCTAATTGCCTGTACTGTACATGCGATATACGGATACAAAAATGATGAGTGGTGTTAAAGTTTCACATTAAAAAATAAATTTTTGTATCGAAAAGTATCCAAGCGGAGAGCGCAAACAGTTTAACACTTACATATTATGACGAAACATGCGAATTCTCATTTATTTCTATGAAATTCTAGACTATTCTTCTTCTTCTTTTCATGTCGCTAACAAACCTAAATTGTTTCAGCCCAAAACTTAGCTAAAAGAACAGCATTTTCAGTAGCATTCATTAGGTCCTCCTGCGTGCAGTTGGAAGGGCATAAATGAAAAAGCATCAGGTGTTTCATTGTCTGGGGGACAGCCCAACATGTGCACTCCAGATTGCCATCCGAGAAGCCCCACCTAAACAGGTTTTCTTTACTTCGGCCGATCTGTGTTCGGAGTCTATTTAAAGAATTCCAGGTTAGCCATGGTATCTCATGTCCAGGCGGTAGGCTCTCAGATAATGGGACAAATGGGCTGGGTAGAGCGGCTCCCTCTCACCACAGCATCTCTCCCTTGACCGGTTGTCGTCACAGAGTAGAGGCACACATTTTACAAAGTAATTTCGACTTTTTTGTCTTTATGGTAGAGGATCATGGTAAAAAAGAGGTTGCCGCGTATCTTCCAGCATTCTGAATCTCTCGAAAAAGTCTGAGAACTGCTCTGAGAACCCCCGGAGGCGAGACACCAGCTAGCACGCTAGCAGGATACAGCATTTTTATCGGGGTTCACTTGAGGCATCCAGTAATGCTGGTTTCATTTAATGCTGTATATACCATCCTGGTATGGGCCGAGTGACTCCACGAAGGACACGTAAATTTGCCCGCAGAGAGGGGGAGCGCGAGGCCCGTGGTACGTAAAACATTTGGTGAAGCTCCCCATTTTGGGGAAACTACACGGCGCAAGAGGCCATTTCTGGCATGTACCTTCCGTTTGTCGTTTTCTAGTCTATTATTTCGGATTCATTCTTTTATATCTGCTAGTACAACCTAGCCCAAATTAAGCTAATATAAGCTTCTACTATAGAATCTAGACAACTGATTACAATACGTATTTTTATCAGTTGAACTGATAAAATAAATAAGTAATGTATATTTCTAAATACAAACACATGATTACATCCGAACTCCGAAACAAACATTTGTGGATCATTCATCGAACCCGAGATTATAGCAACATTTTTCTACAACACCGAAGCATGCTCCTTTTTTTTAATTTGACGCATCAATACACATCGGACAATAGAATACACCTTCACAAAACTTAAACTACTAACTCATTAACGTCACGCTATTAACTTCTTTGAAGTCAACGTTTATTGTACTATCGCTGGTACATACCTACCTATAGTATAGTTGTAATCAAAGTAGGTATATACCTTCTACACTAATGTTTAACCGAAAATAATTCCATAACGTTAATTTTTAGAACATTCTGGTGTAGAGTACTATCGGCTTAAGTCTGAACGTTGGAAAGTAACCAAGTCGCACTTCTTGGAGTGGAGCTCCACTGGATTAGCTTTTCTGACAATTTATTTATTTTTAACTATTGAAGAAGGCTTACAGACTAATAATACATTTATATTATGTCCCGGGTTCGATTCCCGGGTCAAATAAAATATTTGTGTGTTCCAGAAATTTTGTTTCGGAGTTTGGGTGTTTCTTATGTATAATATGTATGTATTTAGAAATATTTAAGTAGGTCTATCAGTTATCTAGATTCCATACCACAAGCTTATATTACTATGAGCTAGATGGCGCAGTGTAAAAAAAAAGAAATGTCACACAATATTTAGTATAATTAACTATAGTAAGTTTATATTGGTAATAACAAGCCTCCATAATAAGAAGATTGAAGAAATATGAAATGATTAAAATTGGTTAAAAGGTCTTAGTAACCAGGCCATAAAATAATTACAAAAAAAAACATTCAACTATGGTTTGTTAATTGACGAAATGTATGTAAAGCGATAACTCAGTTCTCGATTTTCATAACTTTTGGCTTAATTTGAATTAATAAGATGAGGACAATTCTTGGCTCAGTACAAATCTATCTAAATTTGTTGACAAATTTTGAAATTCCGGAAATAAAGTACATAAAATAATAATATATTATTTCTAGATTCGGTTTGTTGTATTTTCTCACACCTATAAAAACAGATTTTAGTTCAAAGGCCACTGTTTATAGAAGAATAGCTATTATTATTTCGGGCTATTGATTCATGTTTTTTCGTAATAAAAATAAATATTTTACCCAAGCATTGATTCAGTGCACCTTTTTAAGACTAGCTAAAACCATATTATTATATAAATCTTTGATTTATTAACAATTTAACCTCGAAAACAAATTGGAAGTATTTTATTCTGTGGATAGCCACACAACACTAAATATATTATCGCCAGTGGATTCACCCGTGTAGGGCCTGTTACCATGGGAATACGGGAATAAAATATAGCTTTCATTTTAACTTAAATCATTAACTATCTTCAAGTAAAAGTGTCGTTAAAATTGTTCCGCCGGCTAGCCGTTTTAATGATTAGTCAGAACATACACACAAACGTCCAACGAATGAGCGAGGAACGATTGACGAAGAATATATTTTGCGGGAAAGTAGAGGGTAGAAGGAGTGAGGGTAGCCCGAGACTCATATATGAAGACCACGTGAGCAGATTGTCAAAACGGAAAAGTCAAAAGTGCTCGGATACCCCGACGTGTATGTATGAAGCGATTAGTGAATCTGCAGAAAGCTAAAGAAGTATGCAGGGACCGCGACCCGTCTTTTCTGTCTACCCCGTCTGGGATATGGCGTGAAGATAGTTAGTTTCAAATTATTTACTTAAAATATCAATATAGTTAAACATCAAATTATTAATTCCCAAAGCGTCAAGCTACATTATGTTTATATTAGGGCATATAGTTTCATAGTATCTGCGCCGTTAATAGCTAATAAGTTAGACTGGTAGAACAAGTGTTACACCTGGGTAATTTGTATAACCAGTTGCCATATTCATAGCTGTGCAGTCATTAACAAAAGTTTGATACCTAAATAGGTCATTACAATATCATGAATTTTATTTTTATCGACTTGTATTCCTACTTTGTTTTTTTTTAAGTGTGGAAAACGTCGTGGATACTGTACCAGACTCCTACCAGTACTTGTACCAGGCTTCTGATAGACTTTATCCGCCAACAAAGCCTTGTTTTCGCGGGTTTTGGGTTTTATCTCGCTTATTGAGGAGGTTTGGTTGTTTTCCCTCTCGTGACGTCATGGCTGCCTGCGGCTCATCAAATGCTTGTCATTACCTTAATAAATAAAACTTCGGGCGCAGCCACGGGCATTACCTAATTTTAAAACAAGTTAACGAGTACTATCGAGCAAATTTTCGTGTCTTTGGATTATATTATCAATGATTTAATATTTTTTTTAGTTTAAAGGAAAATAATATTTTTGAATGGTTGTGGGGTACTGGGCTAGCGAACGAGCACTTGGACCCCAGAAGAAAGAGTCAACCAGTCGTTTTGAGATATCTCAAAACGACTGGTTGACTCTTCTTGTGACCATGGTCTGGCCTCCTTCTTGCTTATGGGAACCTTACTGGTTGACTTCAATAGCGAGTAACTCAACTTTTTCAACTTTTAGAGCTTGTGGCATTTTAGCGAGTAACTCATCGATACCTAGTCGGCAAATAAGCCATCAAAAAAAAAGCCTTCCTAAGTTTCATGCCGGTTCTTCTCAGGTGGGCCGGGTTCCGAACCGATGGTCACATTAATAATATAAAATTTAGTTCTATAATTTAGTTATAATTGAGTTATATAATTTAGTTCTATATATTATAGTGACATTTTGACTTTGAGGCTTACAAGACATTTTGTAAGCGTCTTTATAATTGTCTATGCAACAAAAATATTTTTTTCTTTTCATTGTAGCATTGTCAGTCTATTACCTACTTATTTTCCGACATTACTCTTTTTTGCAAATATTTTAATACCTCATTTACACTCTCGCGCGAGCCACGAGACAAGCCGCGAGATGAGCCGCGAGTGTAAACACGGTGTTTTGATACATTTTTTCAAGCTCGCGGCTCGTCTCACAGGCCGCAATCCAGGCGGTCGGATCGATCGTCCGGCGGTTTCGGCGTCGCCAACAATAAAATAATGATTATAAGGCAGCGTTTTAGATGAAAATTAATCAGATCGTGTCAATTTTTTGTAAGCATTTATAACAATTATCGCCATATTTAACAAATTAACAAAAAATATTAAAACTCACGCACATTATAATATCTACTATTAACAAAAACTAGACTTAGCGTAGAACATTTACGTTTTGTCGATATCGATCCGATACCGGATGAAGCCGAAACAATTGTTTCGGCTTCATCATTCACTCAATCTGTACGCAACATTAGTTTATTTTGACAACACGTAATTATTTTTTACGCAAAATCCCGTTTTTATTAATAGTATCTTATCAGAAATACAAAATTATACTATTTGTAAAACCTTTCTCTTATCAATCACCTTATCTAATAATCATCAAAATCCGTTGCATAGTTTAAAAAATTGCTTTGCATGCATTCTTGATATATCAGAGTGCTCAGAGTTTAAGGGCCGTATTCCAGAACGTTTATCAACATTCAAGAAACACTTGAGAGTAGATTTTATAAGGCAAAATCTAGTCTCAAGCGTTGATCGAGTATTGAGAAACGTTTTGGAATACGGACCTAAATATATTTGGGGATCGATGTCATCTTTTTTGGAGTGTTCGGCCATATGTGCCAATTATTATCAATGTTCGGTACTGGGTGCCACAATAAAATTTAATAAAAATTGTTACCAAAGAAGAAACTAAGATAAAAATTTAAAATAAATTAGGAATATTTTCATTGTTCTCTTTACGTATATGAATGTCAATAAATAAATATTGTGGGACATTTTTTATGCAGCGCAGACTAGCCCAAAGTAAGCTAATATAAGCTTGTGTTATGGGATCTAGATGACTGTTAAACATACTTGTATTACCGAGATTGATACGCTGTAAAACTCGAATTAATTTATGTTTAATAATAATAATAACATTTTATTTTTTTGCATCATTGTAATGTTATGCATGTTGATCCTTACTGTAATAAATATAAATATATAAATAAATATATTTCTAAATACATACATAGGAATGTTTAGTGCTCAGTAACTTCAATAAAATAACATCACATAACATCTTCATTAATATAATTTGGATTCATTATATGTATGTATAAAACGAAACCCGTTTTTTTTTTAAATTTACTATTAGGCTTAGGTGTTCAGGATTGTGGGACTTTCCCCTACATATAATTACAAATTGCGGAAAGCAACTTCATTGTAAACAATGTTAAGAAGGAAGAAGTAGGATTTGATAGAAAGACCGCCGTCAGTTTCGCCTTGAAAACATTTTTCCTCAAACACCTCAAATCTTTACAGATAAATAAAATTTTAATGTCTGTTTGTAATTTGAAATTGGTTTTCACTGAAGGCATATGTAAGTATACGATACATACACAAAAAAAAAACTATTTAAAAATATGTGTTTGTCTGTCAGTTTGTTCTTGCTTATCTCTATAACGGCAGGACCGATTTTAATGCAATTTTCAATATCAGATAGCTGATATTATAAGGAATAACCTAAGCTCCAATTTATCAATACGGGAACGGGCACAACGCGGGTGAAACCGCGGAATGTCCGCTAGTATAAATGTTTTTAGGGTTCAGTACTCAAAGAGTAAAAACGGAACGTTATTTGTATGTCTCTGCTGTTAGTCAGTATTTATTTCAGTATTTATTTATTTCACTCGGATACCCAGACGTGCGTGTATGAAGCGATTGATGAATCTCGAAGAAGCGAAAGAAGTATGTATGGATCGCGAAGCCTGGCGATCTGTCCTCTCTGACTACCCCGTCAGGGATACAGCGTGAAGATAGTTATTTCACCTGCCTGTATCACATGAACCGTGATAGCTTTTCAGTTTAAATTTGTACAGATCACGTATTTCTGTTGCCGCTATAACCTAAAAATAATAAAAACAGAATAACCTAAATGTTTGATCGATTGCAACAAACGTGTTATTTTGGCCAATATTAATAACGGCAACATGTAGACGCTTTAAATTTTCACAGAATATTTAGTAAATTATTCATTAAAAAAAATTAAGGGGCCTACCTTACCATAATAAATATTTGTTTTTGGTTTACTCTCGATCTTGGTAACGATAACGGGTATTATCTTCAAATGTCTGTTTGTTTATCTTTAAGCATTTAAAGTGTGTAATGTAATTTAGATAAAGATACCATGAATCCCTTCGTGCTCGAGTCTGACTTACACTTGACCGGATTTTTTTAATTTAGGTAATATTTGAGGAGAAAATACGGCTTCGTAGACTTGGCGCCCCCGGTAACCCCCTCAGTGGAAACAAGACGAAATTGCTTATGGCATTGGCTCTCCAAGCCGGGAAGACAAGACACCTTTAAATTTTACTAACTTTGTAGTGCACTTGACTCCCCGTTATGATTAAAATCCTTTTAATTATCATAAACGGTTACTAGCCAGGGTGAAAACTTCGAAAACATGTTTCGCAATATTATGTGGTTACTATTATTAAATTTATTTTCACCCTCAAAGCTAAAAACATTTTAAATTTCTTAAAATGTTTAAGTACATTAAAAGAAAAGGATGTATTGCTGTACTTGAAGGTTGGTACGAGAAATAACCTAAAACCACTATGAACTGTTGTACTTGAAAATTTTTGTACTTAGAAATTAATTTAGATTATCAAAGACACAATGGTTAAAGTGTCTGCCACGCTGAGGTTTCAGGTTCGAATTCCGATATAACGCGATCAGACAGACAGACGCAGCGGAGAATTTAGTTTTTATAATATGCAATTATAATCATTAAGTCATTATTTATAAATATCAGCTACACTATATTAATTGCCTTCCTCGATTCTTTGCAATCCTTATTAGAATTCCATTTGTTGCAATAATCGATTAATAAGTATAAAAAAGAAATCTAAACACAGTGTGTAGATACTTGTATGTTTGAGCCGTTTGGGGTCGAGACCTTAGATTCGTAGGGTCAAAACCCTCACAATCTCTTTCGATAGTTGCAGAGAGCTGTAGATCGCATTTCTCGTGACCAGAAGCCTAGTTTTGTTTTTACGCAAAGGATTAGTACATTTACACGTGTTATTGCTGATAACTACTGGGGATTTTACGAATGAGGACTGCGGTATAAAGAAATTTCTTGACGCTTTTTTTTTTGGCGTGGTGATTGCGATTGCGCTGGTACACACTGCAGTGTACACACGGTGTGTGGGACTCCCGGCCTTTGGGAGGGCCGTCCTACCACTAAGCTTCGTGTTGTTCCACCTTCTTCCCAACCGAATCGCAGGATATGCCTGAGGGCTATTCACCGGGGACCGGCTAAGGTACTGCGCCATTATGAAACTCTCCTTGGGTTCTGACGCATGGTTAGGTTTTTAGTATTGTTTTTCTTTATTTCTTTGTAAATATTAATTTACACTTATAAACGAAGTATAAACATTATTATGAAGAATACTTTGTGCGTGAACACTTTACTACTGATCCAGTGTTCTGTAAAAGATCACTTCGTTAAGCAACTTTCACTATAGCTGGTCCATCAATGGGTGACCGCACTTTGGCATTTACGAGCGTTTCCGTGCTTCGAAAGGCACGTTAAGCCGTCGGTTCCGGTTGTCAGTAAAATGGCAGTCGTTAAGCCCAGTTGAAGGCCTAAGAGGCGCGTTTGAAAAATTTACCACCGGTAAAATGTAAGCGTAAAGTAAGTCTGCCTACCCCTTCTTTAAAATTTCAATTTTTTAGGTATATCATTAATGATATACGCAATGAAATTGTTGTATATGACAATTTGTTGATTATATTAATATTCAATTAGTGATCAATATTTGAATATGAATTAAAAATATTAATTTATTAATAAAGCCTACTTGACTTCTAAATTAACATTGCAAATGCGTCAAATGCTTATTAAATAATAGTTACTTAAAAAAAAAGTGTTACTTTTTATTGGGAATACGTGCTTCAATTGTGACCTTAGTGATAGAAAAAAATAATTGATCGTTATGTTTTGATCGCCTTCTGATAAAGAAATTGTGATAAATGGTTTATTTCATAGCCCGTAGACGTTTTTAAAGGCATAATATCACAAGCACGTGACCAAAGAATACTAGAAAGTTACCCAAATACACGTGACAACAAAATATCTACTCTGATTATCTGTACTAATCTACACTAATTTTATAACGAGGAAAACTTTGTTTGTATGTTAATTTGTTTGTAATGAATAGGCTGAAAAACTACTGGACCGATTTATAAAAATCTTTCACCATTTGAAAGCTACATTATCCACGAGTAACATAGGCTTAGTATATTTTATTTTGGATAAAAATAGGTTGCCTTAAGATATTTGGGTTTATCGGACACAAAATGTAAAAAATCAACCAAAAAAGTTACTTATTTGGCGTACGCTGTTTAAACTATAAAAGATAGATCCATTAAATGTTTAAGTTAATTGTAGATCTTATAAATATCCACAAAAAAGCCCGCAACACACTATACCTATCTATATCGAGTGAGGCACAACAACCATTTTATAATTTAAAAATCTTGAATTTTTTTGGACTACATTTATTTTACGTTACACGTTTATTTTACTCATGCTATTAATAGTATATACCTAATTTGTTAAGTTTTTGCATACATTGGCTAAAAAATAACGATATTTATTTGAGGTGTCGGAATAATTAAGACGTGTGAGCTTTCAACGAAAACGCTGCCTAAACCATTTGAGATAAAACTAAATAATGTATGGTGGATCTGTGTATCTTATATATATTTTTAAAAAAAGTAAATTAGGGTACATTTTATCACCGTATTTCCACGGGAACGATTACTACGCGAGTGAAGCCGCAGGGCGTCCGCTAGTATATTATAAAGTTAAAGAGTATGATTGTATGTTTGTTTTGTTGGTTGAACGTCCTAATTTCAGAAACTACTTTTCGTTAGTGAAGTATATTCAAAACGAAAACTTAAAATATTAGGACTGGCAAAAATTGTTACTTACTGTAGATAACAAAAAAACATTGACACGTTGATTAATTAATTAGGTACTTGTTAATGTTTGTAAACTCACACGACTTATACTATGCATTTTATGTTATTCGGGTCTTTTTCGCGTAATATTTTTAATATTGTTATTCGGGCCTTTTTTTCGTAATATTTTTAAAATTTCGTAATAGCCGTGGTCACGGACCACAGCAATTCATCAATTATTAGAAGCCTAATATTTGTAAAAAATAATATATTTTTCAAATTACCTATTACCTTTTACGATAGAGGTACGTATTTTTTAGTTTAAACTTCAATTAGTCAATGTGTGCTGACCAAAGATATTGGAAGAGGGTTTGAGAGCTGTTTTTCCGATTTCTGCGTAATTAAGTTTTTACGCCAGCCTGTGTATATTACGCCGGTGTATATTTGTGTGACTTAACAGCAGTTGTATTCATATTCAAAACTGGTTTAGAAAGGAGTCCGTTTTTTGTAATTAACTACAGTGTTATGTTGACTGGCAGTTTTATAATTATATTTAAAACAACTTACTATTCCTTAATATGCAAATTTGACGATAACTTCTTATACGTGTAATACTTACCTACGTTAAACATTAAAATATATAATTATATATATAATATATAAATAATACTTAGGATTGCATATTTTAAATAAAATGTGTTATTATTGTGATCCGATTGCACCGGCTTGCATTTTTTTTTATTTACTGTATTATAAAAAATATATGAAAGTTAAAACTTGGGTCTAAATACACATACATAAAGTTTTAAATATACACAGAAAAACAATTATTATATATAAAACAAAATTGTTACTTTAAGTAGGTTTTAATAGATTTTAAGAACTCAGAGCTAAACAATATTATTTTTCGCACGAAACTGTCAAATAGAACTCAAAACCTGTTACACGAATCACAGTCCTGCACCAAAATGAAATACATTGTATTTATTTATAGGTACAAAGTATACACATAATTTCACTTATATACACAATTGAATTATTTCGATACAAAAGCAAAAACACACGCAACACATTTACGCACCTGTTGCAGTTCTTGTCACCGTTGCGGCCGACACGACGAAAAACAAATTAACCAAAATTCGCGCCATCTCTGAGTCGTCTGCGCGCGCGCCGGTCGTTTTATCAACTGCACTGCGGTTCGTTTTCGAGGGCTAAGACCACGAGACAGATGAATGTTAAATGTCGGAAAGTATTTTATATCATGAATGAGGTTTTACGTTCAAGTAATGTTTAATAATTACAATGTAATCACAGTTATTACTATTATGAAAACTATTGAATATTATTGAATATACCTACTGTTATCAATATTGCGTAATTTCTTCATGTCTTGACAGGCAGTAGTATCGAACAATACGAGTATTTCTTATTCTTGGAGTAAGGTATAAAACCAACTAGCTGACACCCGCGTTCGTGACATATCTCAAACATTATAATCACAATTTGTCCAATTTGTTGACATTTATGATTAATTCATCGCTTTGCTCAGTGCCAGCGTCTTGATATATAGCCTATAACATTCCTCGATAAATGGACTATCCTCCACAAAAAAAAAATAGAATCAGTAGTTCCTGAGACTACCTCGTTCCACTAACCAAGCCAACTATTTAACTTTATAATATTAGTATAGATTCGTCTATGATGACTCAAGTTCCTTCTTGTCTCCTCCTCTCTCAACAATAAGTGGTATCGCAAGCTTACCTCGATTTAGAGAAAATTACTTTTTTTTAAAGTAGTCTTATCTAGAACATGCATACTTAATATTATATTATCTGTATATATGAAAATACGTTTGTCATTTTGACATCAAAATTTTTAGTAACTAAACAGAATTTTTTACTCAAATAAAAAATTTATGAAATAACAAATGTCTTAAACAAATTAGATATTCTTACGTCTAGTTAAGAAATAATCCGTCAAAGTGGATCATCGCCTTGCTCCAAACACAGATCATATTTACTAGAGATGGTCAGAGGCAGTTTCTTAAAGCGTTAGATACTATAGGAGCCGTAAATATATGGAAGAAGAACCTAGCACGATGGACGTCATGGTATAAGGAGCGCGTGCTGCATAAGTAGCCCGTATGGTACACGACAGGGATATGCCGTATTGCATAGCTATGGCTGACGTCAACGCATTGTATAGACAAGGACTACTAATACCAAAGAAGGTTCTTCTTTGGTATTAGAAGTCCTTTTATATACATAGCGTTGACCCCTGTAAAAAAGCAACCAGCCCCATGTAAAAGTTCGGAAAAGGCTTGGAAATGCACCCACCACCACACGGTGGTGGGCTAACCACCAAACGATAGCATTCCCAAGGAGGGTTGATGTCAGGCTGGCGGCCGAATATAAAAACCAAGCCAAACCATTTTGCATTATTGAATTTAGACATACTGTGCCGACCCCAAGTAAATTGGGACAAGGGTAAGGGGAAGATGATGATGATATTCAAGACTCAACGTCGGAATGAAATAAAATGAAATTTGGTAAGGAGCTAGATTATATCCTAGAAGGTCGTACTAATTTTGTGATAGACATATTTATCTGAATGATTTTTGTTAATAGGACTAGAATATACTTTATGTATATAAATGTTTTTTTTTTTTATCAAAATATGAGCGGTATTAAGATCCATATAGCTGGTGAAATTTATGGACAAAAGGGATGAAAGGAACAGTGTTATAAGGGAACAGTGTTATAAGGGAACAGTGTGATAAGGGAACATTGCGGTATGGCAGAAGATGTCGTCGTGTTAACTGTATGTAAGTAACCTTTAGTAGTGATAGAAAAAGTTAAGGTTAGATGCTTTGGACACGTGGAGACAATGGATGAAAGTAGACTAACGAAACAGATTTATCTGAAGAGAGTGAATGGGCAAACTGGTAAGGGGCAACCTCGACGTACATATGTCAATCAAATAGAAGACATTCTGGAAAAAGCCATGTCAAGAGTACCCTTAACCGGCGTGTGTGTATAAAAACACTTATGAAAGTGGAAGTAGTGAAAGTTAGTAGAAAGCTACGATCCTGGCATACCCAGGATCGTAGTAAGTGGAAAGACATAGTCTCTGCCTACCCCGATGGGAGACAAGCGTGACGATATGTATGTATTAAGACCCAAAGTTCTCACTTTGAATCCAAAGGTCTGTTATTCTGGTTTACAAGTCACAAGCACATTTTATTTTACCCCTTTGTTAGAACAAGATGGAGTATACCTTTTGTTTTAGAAAGTGTCCCTGATACACTTTTAAAAATATGTTAGAGCTACTATCAGGTACATTTAACAAACTCAACTAAGATTACACTGGTAATTAACATTAAGTGTTAAGGGACTATTTAAAAATAGGTAACAATATCGTTGAAAAAGAATTTACCTTTTGTAATCTATACTAATATTATAAAGCTGAAGAGTTTGTTTGTTTGTTTGGTTGAACGCGCTAATCTCAGGAACTACAGGTTTGATTTGAAAAATTATTTTTGTGTTGAATAGTCCATTTATCGAGAAAGGCTAATAGGCTATATAGCATCACGCTACGACCAATAGGTGCGGAACAGCAATGATAAATGTGGCAAAATCTGGAACAAAATATTCCTTTTGAAAGCTTTCGTTGCGAACGCTGCGTAAACGATTAAAGTTCCGTAACAACTATGAATGACATAATTGTTCCCCTTTAAAAGTTCTAAAATAAAGTCCGCGACAACATATGTCTATCTTGTAAGGTTAACCTACTATAATCATTTTATGTAATAATATTTTTTTATTAAAATGAAAGTGTCAACTATGGCTGAAGATTTGCGATGTACGCATGCGCGACTAGCCAATAGCAAGCGAGTTCTGCAAAGTCCTCGCGTCCAATCAACTCAAACAATTCGATTCTGCTTCGTACGGATGTGTCCTTCTTCGTGTATTATAGTTTGTTAACTTATATAAAGTTAACTTTACTAATATGTGTTGGATAGCGCATTTATAGTGGAAGTCAATTGGCTATATCATCACGCTACTACCCTGAAGAGCAGGGCAGTAATCAACAAATCGGGCAAATATTCATACATAATTGTATAAGTAGATACCTAATAAACGACGGGATTAAATGGGAGCGACGGGAATTAAGGCGTGACTGATAAAATGCTATGTCATCACGCTACTACCCTGAAGAGCGGAGCAGTAATCAACAAATCGGAAAAATATTCATACATTATTGTAAAAGTAATAACCGACGGGATTAAATGAGAGCGACGGGAATAAGGGCGTGACTGATAAAAGGCTATATCATCACGCTACTACCCTGAAGAGCGGAACAGTAACCAACAAATCGGGCAAATATTCATATATTATTTTCAAAAAAAATAAACTACGAGATTAAATGGGAGCGACGGGAATAAAGGCGTTACTGATAAACTGACGGGAGTTCGAAGTATGTCACGGGCGAAGCCACACGGGTCAGCTAGTATGTTAATATACGAGTTACATCTAACTAGTAACAGCATAAGGTAATATTGTGATAAGGTAATATTGTGATTACTCAAACAGGAAAGAAAATTAAAAACATAAAGGAAAACCAAACAGACATAACAACAACATTCAAGGGGATCTCCGTATAATTCATGAGGTAACCCTGATATATTTTATATAGGTGGACTAACGTCTCAAGGTCTACAGGACCAGAGTATATCTCACTTGAAAGACGAAACTTGCGAATATTGACCGACTTTCAAGGATATTTATAGTTAAGTAGATTTTTTTTAAGTTTTCCTTCTGTTCGCCCTGAACTTGTCTGATAGTCTGCAGACAGCAGAATCAGGATGCAGCAATCTTGGAACACTAATTTGACCTTTCAATGTTTTTAGCCCGCTTTTGTTGATGCTGTAAGGATGCAGAAATCGGAAATACCTACAAGAGGTGAATTGATGTCATTATGTATAATTGAACCTAATACCTAACTATATTCATGCTGTATCCCTGACGAGGTGTCAGAGGTTAGAGATGGCAAGGCTTTTGCATGATTTCGCTTCCAGCAGATTCATTAATCACTTTATACATGAAATATCAAATATCACCCGAGGTTCGATTCGTCGGAACAAATATTTGTTTAATCCACAAATGTTTGTTTCGTAGTTTGGGTGTTTCCTATGTATAAAATGTATGAATTTAGAAATATATAAGTATGTTTTTCAGTAGTTTAGATCTCATACCACAAGTTTATCTTAGCTTACTTTGGCCTAGATGGCGCTGTATAAAAATTGACCCACAATATTGATTTTAATTTTATCACCTATTGACTGAACAAACGTAGTCAGTAGGTAATAGTAAATATTTCCAAGTGGTCAAATTTTATTGTGTGTGTGTGTTCTTTATCTCAACTCAAATGGTTTAATTTTAATTAGATGATTTAAGAAGAAAATTAAAGAGAAAATCGGGAATGTTTGCTAAAGCGTCACTTTTAAATTTTTAAAATAAACAATTTTATGAAAAATTTTCCAAGCAGTATATATAATTTTTTTTCTAAAAATTTTCGCGTTGGGTGATCGTTTTAATATACAATATTATGTATGTGAATGAAATAAACACCGATAGACGGCGTTTAGTGAGGCAGATATATTCTCTAATTTTTACGCCAAATATGTTATCTAACATCTAAACTTTACTTTCAAATGTTTACAAGGTCTCAGAGTCACTAGGGTTCACGCTAGATACTTGGCATAAATACATAGGTTACCGGTCTTTTGTAAGTCATCTGGTTGACGCGGTCAACCTAGTCTTGGTAAATAGGAACACAGTTGAAGTTTTTGCAGTAACTGTTGAGTACTTTAATAAATAAATACTGTGGGACATTTTTTTACACGCCGCCGTGTCGAGCCCAAAGTAAGCTACTATATATATGCTTGTGTTATAGAATCTTGACAACTGATAGACATTCTTATATAATTCTAAATACATACATATTATACATAGGAAACACCCAAACTCAGCAACAAACATTTGTGAATCACAGAAATATTTTTTCTCACTATCACTGCACCCAGGCAAATATTTAATAGGTATCTATTTTAAATTCCGTAAAAAATATAAGTAAAACTTCATTAGTTAAGATATCTTTCATAAAAACTCATTATTATATTCATTCAGAAACAGGTATTTACAAGTTAAACATTATTGCTTCGGAGCTTTATAAAGACACAAACAAAAAGATTGACAAAGGCTTGATTGACAGTTGAATAACATAGCATTCTGAATATGAATAATAATATGACAATATGTCTAAATTTTTATGAATAGTCTCTGAGCAAGTTTTGTTACGGGTTTGGCTCTAATTATCGAGCATGACTTACGATGGCCTTATATTATTTTCCAAAACAAGTGTATAAATCTTGTTTTTGTTTGAACTAGTTGAATCGGGCGTTACATGGCGGAAATCCATCTTAGAACGATAATAAAGAAGGCGAGGAGGATTCCACCACACACCCTCGATTTGTCAATCCTAACGCACAACGGCCATGGATAACCAAACATTTTGACAACCTGGAGGGTAAGGTTTCCTTTTACCTATCCTACATCCTGGTGGGATCCTCCCCTATACATAAAGAGTTCGAAAATGTGCATAAGTGAAGGAAAGAGATGTATTGCAGTGAACAACTGTGTAAGTGCCAAGTCTCCATCGAAAGCTCTAGTAAAGGTTCTACCGCTTTACTGAGGCACTTAGGACTGGACATGAACACTAAATACTAAGAAAACACTGAAGTTAAGGCTGAGTTTCTTTCGCCTGCTCAAAATGGGCGTAGACAATTTTAAAACGTTTCTGAGCAGGTTTAATACTTTTCTGACACTGTCTGACACTGACTTCTGTGACTATAGAGTCTTTATTGGTCTCTGATCGCACGTTTTAGCAATTAGCATCTAAATTTACAGTCGCCGATACTAAAAGTAGCTAGGCTGCCGTGTCTCTGAATAATTACACAACAATGTAACAATGCATTTAACTTGTAAATTTATTAATTTCAGTATTATTTAGCCGAAAGACTACCTGTTCATGTATACATATATATTAATATTGTTAAAGGTAAAGTTTGTGACGTTGTAGCGGATAATCTTTGGATGATGACGGACCGAATTTCAAAATTCTTTCATCAATAGAAAGCTAAATTATAAGAATAAACACTGGGGGTCAAGGTTATCTACTACCATAGGGAGACAACTACTCAGTGCAGTTAGAGACATGCGGTGTGATACAATAAGTACGGGAAAACCAACTTACTGGCCCACTGATAGAAATAAAATACCGGACCTTATTGATTTCTTCGTATATAAAATATATTATTAAATTATTTATGTATTGAAGAAAGTTGCCACATAAACTCGGACCATTCACCGATAATATTAAGATTAAGTAGTGAAATCTTAATCAGTAACAGTCGATTAGCCCTTGTTAATAAGTACACTGACTGGAAAAGCTTTAGTCTAGAACTAGACAATATTATAGATTTAAACATACCATTAACGTATCATAATCTGGACTCAGTAACTAAAAAATTTACTGTGAATATTTAGCAATGCGCATGGAACACCATCACTAAAAGTCAAGTACAAAGCAAACATCTACCCTAAAGAAATAATATCTTTACTAGCAGAAAAGACAAAACATAGAAAGAGATGGCAACAAACCAGATTCCCTCAAGACAAAACTTTGCTCAATAACATTGCCAAAAAATTAAAGAAAATAATTAAACAATGTCAAGATAATTGCTTAAGAATAAACTACAGCAGCTATCTAATGACCGCACAACCGACTATTCCCTATGGAAAGTAACCAAGAACCTCAAAAAGCCAATCACGCCAATCCCTCCTATTAGAGATAATAATGGGAAATGGGCGATAAGTAACGAGCAAAGAGCCAAAACATTTGCAGAACACTTAGCAAAAACTTTTCAGCCATATAGAGAGCAGACAGAAAGCCTAATGTGTGAAAATGTACTACAAGATCAAAGAATGAAACTCGTGACGCTGAAGGAAGTCATGGGAGAAATCATACATAATATCAGCTCCAAAAAATCACCAGGTTATGATCTCATCACAGGGGGAAGTTTAAAACAACTCCCACCGAAAGCCATCATTAAGCTTCCCAAAATTATTAATGCTGCTTTTGTGTTAAAATATGTACCTGAGATATGGAAGGTTGCCGAAGTAATCATGATTGCTAAACCCGGCAAACCATCTAATGACACAACTTCTTACCGACCCATTTCTTTGCTGCCAGTGATCTCAAAGCTTTTTGAAAAACTTTTTATGAAGTGTTTGAAACCAATTATTACTAAAGAAAACTAAATACCAAACCACCAATTTGGATTTAGGGAAACCCACTCCACTATATATCAGGTACATAGGATAACCGATACCATCGAGTAAGCACTAGAGGATAAAAACGTGTGTACTACTGTGTTCCTGGACGTGGACCCTAAACTTTAACAAACTTTATCAAAAGCCTGTGCTTTTGATAAAGTTTGGCACGAAGGCATACCATATAAACTAAATAAAACTTTGCCAAAAGCTTATGCAGATTTATTAAAATCATACATCACCAACAGAGAATTTAGAATACGGCAAGAAGATGCTTATTCAGAGCTGAAAACGATAAAAGCAGGGGTACCACAAGGGAGCGTGTTAGGTCCAGTTCTATACCTGCTATACAACTATGATATACCAGATATACACCATAATAACATTGCTACTTTTACTGTCGATACTGCAATTATGGCTACAGGATCGAGCCATAAGGATGCAGTTAGCAAAGTACAACTAGCAGTTACTCAAATTTATAACTGGGCACATAAATGGCAAATAAAGTTAAATGAGTCAAAGTCCGTACACATTGACTTCACAAATAAAAAATTAAAGTACCATCCCATATTTATAAATGGCGTGCAAGTGCCACACGCAAACACAGCTAAATATTTGGGCATGACACTAGACGATAAACTACGATGGAAAGCGCATGTTAAAAAGAAAAGGCAAGAACATCATTAGATATAAAAGTATGTAGTGGCTACTTAGCCGAAACTCCAGTCTATCAATACATAACAAATTACTAGTATATAAGTATACGCTAATGCCTATCTGGAAGTACGGCATACAACTCTGGGGCTGTACTAAACAAACCAATGTAGATATAATACAACGATTCCAAAACAAAGTACTACGGGAAATTGCCAACGCGCCCTGGTACATACGAAACGACGACCTCCATCGTGATCTCAACATGGATACAGTCAACCAAACCATCCAGAAGTCTGCTGAAGCCCACGAACGCAGGCTTCTGCACCATGTGAATATCGAAGCGATTCAATTGCTTGATACCACGAACATAGTGAGACGATTAAATAGAACTAAACCTTTCAAGTTAGTGTAGTAATAGTGAATCACGGGTCACCTCCTGGGAGCCTGAGAGTGATATGTGTATTGAAAAAACAATAGCGAAGTGCTATAATATAAAAACACGTTAACAAAATGTTTTAATGGTTTTCATACTTATCAGGCTTTAAGAGAGTGCAATGAACACGATTTAGTGAAAAACAATACACCTAGTAAATTAAGTTAGATTTAAATTATTAGCCTCATAGACGAGGGGCTAGATCGTAATTGATTATTAAGAACTTTGTTATTTTTTTAAAGAATAAAAAAAAAAATAGAAAGCTAAATTATCAGCAAGTGACATAGTTCATAATTTATTTCCGTTTCCCCTCGGAAACGGGAACTACGCGACGGAAACCGCAAACAGCCTAAACTATTAGTCTAAGAAACTTAGGTCCGTATTCCAGGACGTTTCTCAATACTCAATCAACACTTGAGGCTAGATTTTGCCTTATAAAATCTACTCTCAAGCGTCGATTAAGTATTGAGTAACGTTCTGGAATACGGACCTTAAACTTTGATTAATTAATTCTTTAGGTATATTAGATGAGCACTAAAAAAGAAATTTCCGGTAACGGGAACTTAGCGGGTAAATCCACCAACAGACTAAACAGTTAAACATAAAAACATGAAGAAACATCCAAAAATATTAAATGTCATGTCAATGTAGATAGTAGTAAATACTGGAATTACCTGAAGGTGCAATTACCAAACAGTGGAATTACCATAAAAAAAACTTTGCATAAGGTATGTTGTATCTCTCAAGTTTTCTGCTTGCTTACCGGTGCAATGACCTCAATCTCGTTTGCTAACAACCCAATTACAGTAAATTACTTATAAAACTGAAGCATTCAATTATAACATAATAAAAATAAGCCTTGAACTGCATCGAATACAGAGAACTAAACTAAGTTTAACTGACGAATTAATTCACCTCTTTACGTATTAAAGCGACGTAAGGTGCCATCGACCGGTACTTAGCAAAGTTGCACGGTACGAATGTATAAAATTGCATCTATAATCATTCGTTTTGTGATGACACCTGCCTCAGCATTAGAAACAATATTGAAAAGCAATATGCTAAATTGTTCCGAGCAGGTCTCGGTGGTGTAGTTGGTGAACGCGTCTGGTGCGTTGAACTAGACGACGCTGGCTCGAGTCCAGCTAGAGAATGCAAAAAAAATACCACTTTAAAATTTAATTTTAAAAAAGGTAACATACTAATTGCTTTTAAAATTGATTCTAAGTTTAACTGAGTACACCGATTGGTGTAACTGACATTTTTGTCACCGTAGTATGGAACAATGCAAGTGTATAAAACATGTCCCTTTAAGCGTGGAAAGGCATATTTCTGAGCCATCAAGATGAGGGTCGCTATAAGAGCCCTGCGCGGGTTTAGATAGCGGCTCCAATCATGGGTCACCGTCTTTGCTTACCATCAGGCGGGCGAAGCCATTTTGACGTGCCACGTATAAAAAATATGTACGAGATGGTACAGTTAATCTTTTAAAGAAAATAATGTTTAATTATTATCAATTGCGTGCCCCATTAAAAAGAATGTTTTTTAATTGAGTTGAATACAATGTTAATTTAGATATAACTTGATTAATCGATTTTATGACATCTTATTTTCTAATGTTAATTATTTAAAGGAAAATTAGAGTTAATTGTAATAAAATTCGAATTGACATTGTAAACAAAATGAAACGTCTCTATAATGATAGTTTTAGTTTTTATTAATATTATTTTATTTTTTTACTATTGATATGTGAAATATGGGTATTGCCTAAACTAAAGATTATTTTATTATTATTAATTAAGTTTAGAAAAATACATCTGAAAAGTAATTTCATCATGATTGTTACAGTAGTTTCTACCTATTTACTAGCTGGAGCCCGCGACTATCTGTGCGAAGAATTTGCTCTAGAAAGTTAAAAGTATGACAGCCCTTTCTCTATGACCGCTATAAAACAAACATTGAGGCTTTTTATTACTTCCGGAGATGTTTTTCTAATTCAGTTACTGACATTACTGCCTTTACTGGGCATAGGCCTCCCCCAAAGATACATTGTTAGTTCTGTGCCACCCGCTTTCAGTAAGCTCCAGCGATATAATTTATATAGTTTTTTATCTATATTAATATTATAAAGCTGAACGCGCTAATCTCATTAAATCCTACTGAATGAATTTGAAACGTTATTTTTGTGTTGGATAGCCCATTTATCGAGGAAAGCTATAGGCTATATACATCACTCTACTTTCCTGAAGAGCGGAGCAGTAATCATAAATGTCGACAAATCGGGGAAGTTTTTGTGAATTATTGTAGAGAAGCCTTCCCACGCTGCATTTTCCGTTAAGCTGTCACCATTCAAGATCTTTTCTACCACATTGAATGTACAGAATTTATTTCGTTACAGTTTTTATACTATAAAAGGCAATTTCCCGTAGTACTATGTACAATAGGTACCTACCGTTACAACGTAAATAACAAACAACAACAAGAATCATTTCATCAACAGAATATAAATGTATATAAAAAAAAGGTTTTTATTATGTCACCTTTACTAAAATATACAAAAATGTCGGTAATTCAATTAAGCAACAACATGTTGACTGATTGTGGTAAAACATTAAATACAGATAAAATGAATACTATGTTCTTTCAAACTTCCTCATTTTTTTTTAATTAATTATGAAGTGGATTTCAAAACAATCTTACTTCACCTATAGAACAAGTATTTTAACTTCTATACCTACACGTTAAACGCCTTGACAGTCAGATTTGAAATATCGTGCCCCTTTTGTATTATTTGAAAATATGAATAAAAAAATAAAAAAAATAAATTTAATATGCTTTATAACGAATGAGTGAGGAACGATTGACGAAGAATATATATTGTTCAAAAGTAGAGGGTAGAAGGAGTCAGGGAAGGCCGAGACTTACATATGAAGACCACGTGAGCAGATTGCTCAAAAACGGAAAGGTCAAAAGTACTCAGATACCCAGACGTGCGTGTATGAAGCGATTGATGAATCTCGAAGAAGCGAAAGAACTATGCATGGATCGCGAAGCCTGGCGATCTGTCCTCTCTGACTACCCCGTCAGGGATACAGCGTGAAGATAGTTAGTTAGTTAGTTTTTGAAAATATGAAGGGTTTAATTCTGGTTGTCAATACATACTTACTTTTGTTTTTTTATTAAACCAAATCTTACTTCCCTACTTTGAGAGTGTAGCATTTGGTGAAAGGAGCGATATAATATGCTAAGCAGCTTACAAATATCATATTTTTTTATTTATTCCGCGTACGCTTTGATCGTGGAACGAACTCCCTGCCTGGATTTTCCCGAACGTCTAGAAGGTTTATAAAGGTTCCGCAGCGCGAGTGCTGCACCTCTGGTGTTGCAATCGTCCATAGGCTACGGTGGCCACTTTCCATCAGGTGGGCCGTACGCTTGTCTGCCATCTCAGATGTATAAAAAGAATCTGATCTTGGTCATTGCTGTAGATCCTGGTTAACCGGAGTCACAGTAATTGAATGCGGGTGGAATTAGTCCTAATAAATAAAATCCAAATTGTTCGAAAAATATATTATGTACCTATGTCTATGTATTCTTTGTATGTATATATACCTTCTCACGACCTTCTTCTTCTCACCTACAGCAGTGAGACTAAACAACATACACTTTGATATATTTTCATTCAGTTCAGTGTTTTCATTCGTTTTTAATTGTGTACCCAGCAAGCAAATTTGATGATCTACGAAGTCAAATTGAAGTTTTAAACTGTAATAAAAAGAAATCTGAGATGGTCGTACGTGATGAGATTGAACAAATTTTCACTTCACACCTTGCAGTTCCTTAACAACTGTTGACAAAACATAGCCATACTAGCACAGTATAAAGAGTAAACCTATATGTCTTTCGGCTGTGATACTAGTGATGGTTCTGAGGATTTGTATGCTTCGCAGTGCCATTACGATCGGTCATCTAATTGTCATAATATTTATTTTAAGTTGCCGCAAATACAGATTGCCAAGTTCAGCGATGAGTACCTATTTCCTCTGGCTTGACTTCCAAAATACTGTCATAATTATGTCACTTATTCATAATAACGAACGAATCAAGTCAGTACATAAATTTCACTAAATAACATATTTTGGAGGGTGATGCGGCACGAATTATATCTAACCTGGAAATTTCTGATACAAATTACGAAACTGCATGGCAACTGTTATGCGGTCGTTTCGACAACAAACGGCAACATATTAATCACCAAATCAACTCATTATTAAAAATCGGATCCTTTACACGGGAGACTGACAAATCACTGAGGTATCTAGTTGATCACGTGACTTAAAATTTACGTGCCTTATCGAGTCTAGGTCAACCTGTCTAGCACTGGGACACACTGATCATACACATATTAACAGCTAAACTAGATAATCGCACTACAGTTAAATGGGAGGAATACCATAACGGATTAACTGATGTACCTTCTTTGAAAGAATTTTAATGTTCTAGAAACATTATATCACAATAAGTTGGACAAGTCTAATGTTGTTCAAACACAAAGACGCCATGTTGATAATAGTTCACACAACACAATATCATATACTTCCTCAACTCAACACTCAGGCCCCGGCACTTATCGCTTGTCGTGTCTGTAAAATCGAGCATAAGATATATTTTCAAAGAAAAGAGCATAAGAACGGAAAGCCGAAGTGCAAAAATTACGTTTTTGTTCAAACTGTTTGAGGTTAGGTCACAATGTACGTGACTGCAAGTTAGGCCAGTGCCAAGAATGCGATCGTAGGCACAACACACTCCTGCATTATGAGCCCAGCAAAGGAGATAATACTAGTGTAGATAACAATTCACCTAAAATTTTAGTAAACAATTCAATGAATCATAACAATAATGACACAGAAAGTCAAATTCTTTTGTCAACTGCTATGATAAAAGTTACTAATAAAGTTACATACGAACAAAAATGTCCAAGCGCTCTATTGAACTGTGGCAGTCAATCTTCATTCCTTACCTGATCATTAATGAATCAACTTTCCCCACAAAAATGTCGCATAAATACCAATAATATTGTTGGCATAGGTAACAACTTAGCAGGTCAAATCGTTTTGTGTTCTATAGGAACTTACAGGTTCTACTCCCAAGCAGGATATAGACATAAAATACCTCAAAATACTAAAGGATATAATAGTTTGTTGACCCGATAAAAAAAAAATAAAAATAAAGGGTAGCTTGTTGACCCTAAATTCAATCAGCCTTCATTCATAAATGTTTTAATAGGTGCAGATATGTTTTGAGACCCGTTGGGGTGCGATCAAATGCCATTGGGACCGGACAAGCCTGTGTTACAAAGTTCAAAGCTAGGATGCCGTTCGAAGCAGCCTTTATCAGAAACAGTAAGCGCTACTATTTCACAACCTAGACTCCTCAAATCTCAAGGATGACAAGAAACGATACACTCACCAGTTAGCTTTTTAAAACTTGTTTGTTATGACGTAGTTTTGGAATGAATTTTGCAAATATATCTGACATAGTGCAATGACCTTACAGATGCCGAATTTGTGCAATCTTGTGTCTGCTGACACACATATATCTAGAGATTTTTGAAATGAATAAACTGACTTTTATTTTGAATAATTACAAAAGAAAATTCTCATAAAAAATAACTGTAATTTTGTTTTATACAGTATAACTTTTGGTTTGTAGGGTGGGGAAAAGTCACACAAAGCGTAGGGTAGAAACTAAAAATATTGTTTAATCTTAAAAATTTATTAAATTATGAAGCTTACATATTTAATAATCATATTTCTCAATAACGGCTTGACTTCCATAAGTACTTAATATTCTGTTGGAAATCATCAGATAACCTTTTACCAAATTCCTCTCTGGCATTATCCTTCTTTCGTTGCATCACCTCTTTTGCAACACGCATACAGATATACGAGTACATACACAAGTTAAATTTGAATCACCTGTCATTTTCTTATAAATGATAGGTTACTGTGACGCCCTTTCTGTAGTCAACAGTAATAGGAATACGAGGTGTGGGCTTGCAACTGTCCGGTATTGGATTATGCCGCTAGAACACGCCTATTCCTGAGCTAGGGACACAGGAGATACGTGTATTTAGAGATTAACAAAAATACATTAATATATTTTAATTTATTATTAGGTTATATCGCTTATTTTTATGTTAAACTTTAACTTTTACTTTCGGATGTCAAACACGACTGCAAATTCTATTTAGTATCTAAACCGGATTTTGTACGAAAACTTCATGGCGATCATCAGTTAAGTCCTCACGACGAAGCTCTGCCATCTAATCTTTTCACGGTAGTAGCGTGATGATATATAGCCTATAGCCTTCCTCGATAAATGAGCTATTCAACACAAAAGGAATTTTTCAAATCGGACCAGTAGCCCCTGAGATTAGCGCGTTCAACCAAACAAACAAACAAACAAACACTTCAGCTTTATAATATTAGTATAGATTTACCTAATGCGCCCGGCCAGCACGCTTGACATCATGCCGTGGTATGCGTCCTCCAAACGTAATATAGGGACGTAAACCACAGTACAGTACCTATCGGACAATATGAAAATGTCATATTGTGAAATTTTCTTATTGCCGTCTTGTTTTATTAAAACAACAATTTAAAATGATTTAAACGTATTATCTATACTTATATTATAAAGCTGAAGAGTTTGTTTGTTTGGTTGAACGCGCTAATCTCAGGAACTGGTCGGAATTGAAAACTTCTTTTTGTGTTAGATAGCCCATTTACCGAGGAAGGCTATAGGCTATATACCATTACGCTACTACACCGGGGAGCAGAGCAGTAGTCATAAATGTCGACAAATCCGGGAAATTTTTATACATCGTTGTAGAATTTATAAGCGATGGGATTAAATAGGTGCGACTTGAGGTTGAAATATTCCACGGGTGAAGCTGTGGGGGCGAAGCATCTAGTAATAAATAAACCTACAGTAACAATGACATCAGAAGAAATAAAAAGACAAGGAAAACATAAACTTAATAAAAACGACATAAATATTAATAAAGATTGCTTCACCATTACATACAATGTGCGAAAACAAGTTTTTATTCTGTTAACTAGAGAAGGCGTTCTCTTGGACTCCGGCCGCAGCTTCACCCGCGTAAGGGCTCTAGTAAACGAGACGGTTTTTCGCCGGGTATAGGAGTCACGGTTGTAAACCGCGCCTAAGTCCAGTTGTCAGACCCTCAAAGCTTGGCCCGTGAAATTCTTCGAACCTCCGTCGCACCTATCTTATTACTTTCACAAAAATGTATAAATTTGCCCGAATTTTCGACATTTACGATTACTGCTCCACTCTCGTGTATAGTAGCGTAATGATATAACCTGTAAGCTATATTATTGTAAAGTTTCATCAAAATCCTATCAGTAGTTTTGCGTGAAAGAGTAACAAACATCCATACTTACAAACTTTCGTGTGTATAATATTAGTAGGATAGATCAAGTGGCGTTGTAGGTATGTGCGTACATGACTTATAGCCTTCCTCGATAAATGGGCGAACCAAAACAAAAAAAAATATCCATTTGGACCGGTAGTAGCTCCTGAGATTAGCACGTTTAACCAAACAAACAAACACTTCAGTAATATTTAAAGTATATTAGTATAGATTATATGGAGGTTTGTTTACGACGCCGGCGCTAGCGAAGGTTATACCACGGGGCGCACCCGTGTCTACGTCCGAGCGCAGTCGAGTATGGCAATAAATTACAGCTTGTTATAAAGCCCGGGTGTACTCACAGCACGGTAATAGAAAGCCACATTTCAGCCGGATAGCCAACGGGTACAAGCTGTGGTCGTGAACAAGCTTTGCCTTTATTTCTATGTGGAATTATACATTTTTTTCTTTTTTTCTTTCTTTCTTTCAACATGACAATGGGCTCACCACCTGTAACGTGGGACACAAATTCATACGGTGAAATGTGGGCGTATAGTATACTAATAAAAAATATATAAAGGCGTGACGTGAATTAATGGAGTTTCTCCGTTATGTTTCCCAAATGAACTTGTTCGGATAAAAGTGGCCTATGTGTTAATCCATGGTGTCGACTACCTCTACACCACTTTTTATACATATTAGTCCAGCCGTTTGAGCTTGTAGAAGTCCTTAACAAATATCATCATTTACAAATTTTCATCCACCTGGTGAAATTTTCTCGTGCCCTTATAAGAACCTGTACTCTAAATAAAATGTATCCAGCGTGTCATCTGCCAATTTTTTTCGAAATTCGACTTCTGGACCTCAGTCTCACCCGATTTGATTTTTAGAGAGCTATTATTGGTTTTACTGTACGCACTGCCAGATGGGTAGTTCCCTCTCGTCCTTGTACATCCCTTTCAAAAATAATACGTCCTCTAGCGCTCAATGTGGGAACATTATTTTTTATCATATCCACGGTAAGCAAGGCTCCTATTAGCCATAGTCTGGGATTCATCACCCGAATGCCATCACTGCCGTGGCCGTTCTGTGGACACGCCACTCCACACGCTTGCTGAATGTCCAGCGTGGAGTGACCGGAGGCATGTCCTCAAGACCACCGTTGGTGCGGGGAGCCTCACACTAATGATCCTGGTCGGAATTGGGAGTGCTTGGCACACCTGTCTCGTTTTGCGAGGAGATGATGCGTATAAAGTGGCACCGAAAGGACCAGTGCATTTCCCGGCCGCAGAAGACTCACGAACTAAAACCACACGGTTCCTATCTGCCTGGCTCTAGCCCACGGAAACTTTTTGTAAGGATGTAGGTATCGAAGGGGATTAATAAAGTATATTTTATCTTCAAGCTTTCTTTTTCTGATTATAAGTTGTTGGTTGTTGTGTAATTCTATATACGTAATGAATATATTTTCTTATGTATGTAGCCACGACACTTGTGCAAACTAAAAAATATAAGGAAAATCTTATACTTTTCCTTATAATTTTTCCACTGCAATTTAGACAACCTATTTATACTGGTTATAATTTACGTGACTCTAAACTATGCCCATTTATTTACATTAATCTTAATTTATACAATACTATTCCTGTTTTCCCACGGCAACGTGAACTACGCGGGTGGAACCGAGGGGTGACCGTTAGGTTCTTTACTTTTTAACTCTTATGATTCTAGTAAAAAAACTTTTTTTAATAAGGCTTTAAATAAAATGGTGGACGTAAATAATAAAGATTTACAGAGCGCCGTTCGCCAAATTAGTATGTGGGATCAAGATTTAATTATATTTCCAAAATTATAAATATTTCTAAATGATATGATGATGATGTAATCTTTAATAATATGATTATATATTATTAAAGATAAATAATATCCTAATTAATCTTTTTTTTTTTGGCTGACAATATTATTGTACTTACGACCTCTAAACAGGTAGTCTAACCATATTATTATTATTATGTCTCTATCTTCACAGCCATCATCTTTTTTTTCTGCGAAGATACCCGGTCTTTTGGTAGGCTTACATGGGGACATATTGGTCCAACACGCAGCGGCTCTTTGAGAATTTTAATCTAATAGGAAATGGGACCCCCACTGCAGACAATCCACGCCCGCCTTATGTAGAAGAACGATAATGGACCACCTCCAATGGGAGTTAAACTATTGTAAAATATGCTAGCTACAAATGGGCTATTGGGTTGGGGGTTAGATGAACTGGGTGATTAAAACCATGGATGAAGGCGGCGTCTGCCATTTTAATATCTGATTATATGATTATCAAAATGTTATCAGACGGTGACTCGCCAACTCACTAGATGGATACAATCGCCATTGGCATGATAAGCCTATAAGGCGACAGAGGGCAACACCGGTGTGAGCGGCTTGGGGTGTCGAGCGGTGCGGCGCCGGTTTCACTTTCGCGGGACAGGCCCGGAGCGGGCTTCCCCGTAGTTATGCCCTTGAAAATGACACTTCCACCCCCGAGCATATAGCTCTTGCTCCTCCCCTTTGACCGGCCAATTAAGTCAAGCCAGAGTTGAGATTTGCTGCACTCCCGGGAGTAGCACTCTCACTGCTCTCCCGTTAGGCCATTAAATCCTATCCGGTGCAGAAGGGCAACAAAATTCTGAGGAATCGGGACCGATGTGTAGCCACGCACATTCAGCTCGCCACAAGTTGCCCTGCGGATCTAAGCTTTTCAAATTTTTTGTTGGATAAGAGAAAGAAAGTGGATAACTCAAAAAGCCAATGTACTATGCCCTCATACGGTTTGCGTTAATCCTATAAAAGATAACGACTGTCCTCGAGAGGTTTATTTTTATTTTGATTATTCTCTTTATTTACAATACAAACATAAAAATTACATTTTTAAATAAAAATAAAATAAATATCCATCACGCCTTATCCCCGAAGGGGTGGCAGAGGCATATAATATGCCCACTTTTCACAGTGTGGATTTACCTGTCCCACGTAATAGGTGGTGAGCCCATTGCCGTGTTGAAATAGACAGACGCAGGTTGTGGCTACCTGCTGTTGAAATTTTTCATGCCGCCCATAAGGCATTCAACCAGGCATTCAATTCATCTATAAAAACAAATACATTTAAAAATATAAAAATAGTAGCCCACCGGTATCGGGTACAGGGACCAAGCTACCGGTGGTTATGGTTCCAGAGACAGGAACCTCCTCACAATGCGTGCCGTATCGAGGAGAACTGCCTTCTGCATCAAGCTCTTGATCCAGCTGCCTAACTCGAGCCTCGTAAGATGTTGATCGAGGCTCTTGGCAATCAACCCATGTGCTGATACGACTATCGGGACAATGATTGCCGAATCTACATCCCACATGTCGACAACCTCGTGAGCCAAGTCCAAATATTTTAATTGTTTCTCTTTTTCTGCTTTCACAAGATTTTCGTCATGTGGAATAGTGATATCAACAATCATTGCGCGACGCTCTAATCGATCTATCACTACTATATCAGGTTTATTGGCAACAATAGTCCTGTCAGTAATGATAGATCGATCCCAGTACAAAGTGATACGACCATTCTGAAGAACTGGGGCGGGTACATATCTGTAATAGGGCACCTCCAATTCCACAAGTTTATATTTAAGAGCTAGTTGCTGATGGACAATCCTGGCTACTTGATTGTGTCTATGCAAATACTCCCCGTTAGCAAGACAAGAACAACAAGAAATAATATGTCTAATAGATTCTCCCGGACGATGACATGCTCGACAAATGTCAATCGTCCCATCCTTCAGAATATACCTAGTCAGGTCATAAGTATTGTCACACAGTAAAAACTTTTCTTTTAGAATGCTGGCCACAAAAAAGTTTATTGAATTCGAATTTCGAATTGTTCATGAAAATAAAAATGTATACTTTTAGAATTTTACTCATTTTTAAATATGGAGTGGACGCTTAAAGAAGACCGTGTTGCAGTTATTGCGTTGCATTATTGCGGTTACGCGCAAATTCAAATTTTTGACATACTGATAAATTTGAATATAACCAAAAGATTCGTTTATCGTACCATCAAACGATGAAGACTCTAGTGTTGATGACAGGACAAGAATTGGTCGCCCTCGGTCTGTTAGGACTCCAGCAGTGATAAAAGCTGTGAAGGCGCGAATTCAAAGAAATCCCAAACGTAAACAGAAACTGTTGGCCCTTCAGATGGGGTTAAGCAGAACCACGGTGAAAAGGGTGTTAAATGAAGACTTAGGGCTTCGGTCATATCGAAGAAAAACAGGACATCGTTTAAATACTCGTCTAATGGACCTGAGACTGAAGAGATGCCGCGCTTTGTTGAAGCGGTACGCGGGAAAAAAATACCAGGAAATTCTTTTTTCGGATGAAAAAAATTTCACCGTAGAAGAGAGCTACAACAAACAAAATGATAAGGTGTACGCACATAGTAGTGAAGAAGCGAGCAACCGTATTCCGCGTGTCCAACGAGGTCATTTTTGACCTTCGCTCATGGTATGGTTGGGAGCTTCTTATTGGGGCTTAACAGAGGTACATTTTTGTGAGAAAGGTGTAAAAACGAATGCAGTTGTGTATCAAAATACAGTCCTGACGAACCATGTGGAACCTGTTTCTCATACCATGTTCAATAACAGGCACTGGGTATTCCAACAAGATTCGGCGCTAGCTCATAGAGCGAAGAGCACACTAGACTGGCTGGCGGCGCGTGAAATTGACTTCATCCGGCACGAAGACTGGGCCTCCTCCAGTCCAGATTTGAGTCCGTTAGATTATAAGATATGGCAACACTTGGAGGAAAAGGCGTGCTCAAAGCCTCATCCCAATTTGGACTCACTCAAGACATCCTTGATTAAGGCAGCCGCCGATATTGACATGGACCTCGTTGGTGCTGCGATAGACGACTGGCCGCGCAGATTGAAGGCCTGTATTCAAAATCACGGAGGTCATTTTGGATAAACTTTATTGTCATAAGAATCTATGTTTTGTTAAGTTCATTTTGGTATATAAATGGTTACATAATGAATAAACTTGTTTCAATTATTTTATATTAAACATGTGACAGATTTTATGACCTGACTAGGTACTTCCGATAGTTATTCGTCATTACTACTTCGTCTGTAATTGCACGGACAAAACCTTCAGTTTCTCCAAAAAGGTCACCAAACCGTATCCAGGAAACAGATGCTGTTAAATCTACGTCGGAAAAATCGTCCATGCAGCTCCTTGCTCCTCCATATCTCCTTGCGATCATCAGTAGTGAGTATCACAGGTATGCACCAGTTCATTTTAGCCAGATTACGCGGGGTAAGTCCATTGTCTACTGCTACTACCACCCGATGCATACTAACGTCCGCTGACAGAAAATATTGTCTAAGGTTGCATATCTCGCGGTTGTGGAGAGTCTTAACATTTAAGAAACCTCGACCCCCAAATTGCCACGGGATATACAACCTCATGACAGACGAACGTGGGTGATGTATTCGGTATGCAGTAAACAGAGTACGAACTTTTCTATCCAGGGTGTCCAGCTCTATTTGAGTTCATCTGAGTATGCCAAAGGATTAGGTTAAAAATGGTATGACCCAATCGTTATAAGCGCGCACCTTGTTTCCGCCTGATAAAAGACTTTTATGTACCTTTTTCAGGCGGCCCAGGAAACGCTCCATTAACGATTGTTTCATACCATTGTCATCAATTCCTAATGCCTGTGTCATACCCAAATATTTGTAGGTTTCATTTGCAAAAAGGGATCAAAGTTTTGTGGAATCTGAAAGTTCCGTGCCTTCAGATTCCACAATCTTACCTCTTTTAACACGCATGGTTGCACATTTGTCTACACCAAACTCCATCTTGATAGAATTACTAAAGATTTCAGTTGCCTTTAGTAAATCTTTCAATTGGATATCGTTGGAGGCAAAGAGTTTCAAATCATCCATGTAAAAGAGGTGGGATATAACTTGACCACTTCTCTGCAAATGATAGCCCAGCCCAAACCCTCTAATATAGTACTGAGAGGGTTAAGTGCCAGACAAAACTACAAAGGACTCAAACTCTCACCCTGGAAAATACCCCTCTTTATCTTTATAGGTTCATCGTCACTAAGAATTTCTCGACATCCCGGATAGCGAAGGACTCCATTGCCCCATACATGTCTCCAAGAAGGTGCATAGAGTTGCATCAATCTTATACAACTCCAGCACCCTCATGAGCCATAAATGAGGCACGGAGTCATAAGCCTTCTTACAGTCTATCCAAGATGTCGCCAAATCCCTTCGTTTACGACGAACCTGTTGGCTAATGGTCGTATCAATAATAAGGAGCTCTTTAGTACCACGGGCCCCAGTCCTACATCCATTCTGAGAGCCTGATAAGATTGAATTTTCGGTAACATGAGAATTTATTTTAACTCTCAGAATAGATGTAAGTATTTATATAACGTTGGAAGACACGTTATAGGTCTATAATTTTTGGGGTTCGTGGTACTACCTGACTTATAAAGCAGGTGGGTTACTCCAGTGGTCATAAAACTTGGAAGCAACCCAGATTCTAAGGATGATTGAAATTGAGATGCCAAATGACTGTGTGAACTCCGGAGCCACTTTAGCCAAAAATTGTGAAGTCCGTCCGGTCCTGCAGCTTTCCAGTTAGGCAGTTGATGGACTGCATTTGCAACATCATCAGATGTTATTGATGGTGGCTCCATTGGATGAATGGAGTCACACATTCATGACATCTCTCATCCATTCACCTTCTGTATGGGTGACAGGCACTGACCAAATACTACGCCAAAATGAATTCGTAGCCTCATTATCTGGTAAATGCGTGTCACCCACTGCATCTGGTTGCTCCCAATTTCTATAAACACGCCGCTCATCTTTTTGAAATGTGCGAATCAGGACATATCTATCTGTTCTAGTTTTGTATCGCCTAATGCGGTTTACACATGCATAAACTTTCTGCTTTAGGAAGTCAATGCGTTCTGTAACTCGGTTTGCGTAATTGCTTATTCCAGTTCCTGCAAAAGCCCGAATTACAAAACGCATAACTCTCGGGCGAGTATTGCCCGACCTAAAGCAGCTAAGCTTGCCAATGAGTACCCTGGTCTCAGTAATCCGCCGTTCAATCCTGCACTGCCACAGTGGTACAGCAGGAATTGGTCGAGTAGTGGTTTTGTAGCCTGAAAACTTAATACCAGCTACTCGACATGCTGCAACAGCTGCACAATACAAAATTGAGTGCGTATCACTGAGATTTTCACTATTATCTAAATAACTAGGTAATAGTGAATCCAGGGCACACACCAGTGCCATATTGCGTTTATGCATTGTTATTATTATGTCTCTTCTTTTTACACGGGTATCTTCTTATTTTTCTCATGAATATACCCGTACTTTTGGTAGGCTTACATGGAGACATAGGTCCAACACGCAGAGGCCCTTTGAGAATTTTAATCTAATAGGGAATGGGACCCCCACTGCAGATAGTCCACGCCCGCCTTATGTAGAAGAACGGTAATGGACCACCTCCAATGGGAGTTAAACTATTGTACAATATGCTAACTACTAAATGGGCTATTGAGTTGAAGGTTAAGTGGAGTATGTAACTAAAACTATGGTTGAAGTCGGCGTCTGCCATTCTAATATATTATTATCAAAATACTGGCAGACGGTGACTTGCTAACTCACTAGATGGGCCCCCTATACAATCGCCATAGGCATGATAAGCCTGTAAGGCGACAGGGGGCAACACCGGTGTGAGCGGCTTGGGGTGTCGAGCGGTGCGGCGCCGGTTTCACCTTCGCGGGACAGGCCCGGAGCAGGCTTCCCCGTAGTTATGCCCTTGAAAATGACACTTCCACCCCCGAGCATATAGCTCTGGCTCCCTCCCTCTGACCGGCCAATTAAGGCAAGCCAGGGTTAAGATTTGCTGCACTCACGGGAGCAGTAGCACTCTCACTGCTCTCCCGTTAGGCCATTAAATCCTAACCGGTGCAGAAGGGCAACAAAACTCTGAGAATCGGGACCGATGTGTAGCCACGCACATTCAGCTCGCCACAAGCTGCCCTGCGGATGTGAGCTTTTCAATAACTTACTGCTACATTTTTTGTTGGTATCAGAAAGTAGTTAACTCAAAAAGCGAATCTACACTACACCCTCATATGTTTATTTTTATTTTATTTATTAATAATATGGCAGGTTTGAATGAAAGTGTCAGCTACAAGCTAGAAAAGGGTCCTCCGTTGGTTTGGTCACGTCCAAATAATGAGTGAGGAACGATTGACGAAAAATATATATTGTGCGAAAGTAGAGGGTAGAAGAAGTCAGGGTAGGCCGAGACATACATTCAAGACCAAGTGAGCAGACTGCTCAAAAACCGAAGGGTCAACAGTAATCGGATACCCAGATGTGCATGTATAAAAAGATTAATGTATCTGCAGGAAGCGTTCTTTCGCATGGATGGACGTATGCATGGATCGCGAAGCCTGGCAATCTGTCGTCTCTGACTACCCCGTCAGGGATACATTGTGACGATAGTCTAAGGGTCCAAGACTCCGGAGCCTAAGCAACCTCATCTGCTAGCGGTGCACAATTTTTTACGTACGTAATGCTTTTCCACAACATACCCTCTGTTGCTAAAAAAGAGCGTGTCTGGGACACCCAACCTTCTGGTCTACCCACTAAACCCCGCGGCCTAACGTAGGCATCCTTACAGGATTAAGAGGTCAAACGGCAGTCGCACCCAATGCCGTAAATAAAAATCGAAATCGTAGCTGCTCCTAGCAGCCAATAAGGGGGACCTTAATTTTAAACTTACCTGGTCATTACAATTCAAATTACTACGATTAACGGGATATTTACCATATTTTATTTTATTATTGATTTTCCGATATTTATTTGGTGTGCTCGAAGGTGACGAGAGTGCTGTTCGGGATTACGCGGCATTCTTGAACGGCATTCACAAGAAAATCCTTTTCACGTACGAATTGGAAAAGGACAGGACGATCTCGTTTCTTGACGTTAAGGTAAGAGTTCGGGAGGATGGTTCAATTAGCCACTCCCTATACAGGAAGCCCACCCACACTGACCGATATCTGCATGCCAGCTCGCATCACCACCCACGCCAGTTGAACACTGTAGTGACGTCACTTACTGACCGCACATACAGTCTATGAGACGAGGAACACTTAGGAGAAGAGATTAACCATGTAAGGGGTGTTCTACAGACCAATGCTTATGACGGGCGAATCATGTCACCTAGACACGTTAGAACACCTAAGTGTCTGGACTATAAGGTGGAAAGATAACATGCATACTTATCATACGCGAAGGGTGTAACTGACAGGGTCACTAACGCTTTAAAGCGGTTTTCAGTGAAAACTGACTTTACCCCTTTCAGGAAATTATAACAATGCCTGCGTACGCCCAAGGATAGTAGACTGTAGTTATGGGAGCTCGTACATAGGCCAGACCAAGAGAAGTATCTCATGCCGAATAAAAGAGCACTTCAGGGCGGTGAAAAACAACGAACAACAAAAATCCGCGATAGCTCAACATCTCTTAGAGGCAGGTAAAAACCACTGGATTGAGTTACACAATCCCCAGATTCTCTCGTCAGAACGCCACTATATACCTAAAATGGTTAAAGAAGCCATAGAAATAAAAGAGTATAAAACCTTTAACAGGGACGATGGGTTTCAACTGTAGAGCGTCTGGCATCCAGTGATTCTCCTATTCACGACTACACTTAAAAAAGCCGTGAAAATATCGCGAAAATATAGCCGTGAAAATATACTGTGAATATTGTGTGTCGGGATCGTGATCGAGGTCGAGATGACATAGTGAACAGTGCTAGTGTTGTGCTGTGTAATAAACGAGTCAGAAAGTGGGTAGATCGCTACAGTCTGCCAACAAACAACTAGCTCGCAGCTCTACAGTACATCCGTGATCATGGCGCTTGTAACAGTACTGAAATATCGGAAACTCAATAATACAATAAAATATGATAAATATCCCATTAATTGTTGTAATTTGAAAGGGGACCTTAAGCTCTAAATCCAGCTAGGTTTGAATGCAACTGAAATTTTGCAAAGTTGAGGACAGAAGATCTAAATTTATATTAAAGCAATAAGCCTAAATGGATCACGGAAAAACGGTTATATCATTATTATTTTATTCATTATTTATCTATTACGCCGAAGGGGTGGCAGAGGCATATTATATGCCCACTTTTTACCATGTGTATTTCTGTCCCAGGTAATAGATGGCGAGCATATTGCCGTGTTAAAATAGACAGGCCGAGGTTGTTGCTACCTGCTGTTGAAAGCCGCCCATAAGGCCTTCAACTTGACTTTACGACTGCCATGTTACTGGTAACCAGGACGAACGGCTTAACGTGCCTTCCGAAGTACGGAAACGCTTGCAAATGTAAATGCCACAATGGGGTAAACCATTCGTGACGAGCATAGCGAAAGTGGCTTAACGCAGTGATCGTTTACAGAACACTGAGTCCGCGGGACCACAAGCGGTTCATTAATGTAATACATAGGCTGCACTAAAAGTATCGGGAATGGAACATTTCTACTGTTCCTGTCATATTAAAATCTTTTTAATTGAAAACTCCTTGGTTTTAAAAATGGAATACCATTTATTTATTTAAAAAAAAAAAGATTCTCGGTCTTGTCACAACGGTTTTGTCAAACTTGTTTAGTCGTTGAGAAAATGGAATAGACTAGATAAAATTCAAGAGCAATGATTTATTATGACTTTCGAAGTGGTTTAACACAAAAACAGTGTGTTGACCGGATGATTTCTGCATTTGGTGATGAAGCCCCATCCAAAACCACAATTTACCGCTGGTTTGCTGAATTTCAACGTGGACGTGTCAAGCTCAGTGATGATCCCCGTCAAGGTCGTCCAAAAACTGCAGTCACCCAAGAAAACGTTGATGCTGGGCGTAAGCTGATTGAGAAAGATCGACATGTGACATACCGCGAAATTCAGGCAACTTTGGACATTGGCATGAGTCAAATACAAATAATCTTGCATGAACAATTAGGTGTAATAAAGTTGTTTTTCCGATGGATACCGCATTCGCTCTGTGAAGAGCAAAAAGCGGCTCGCGTTACTTGGTGCGTCAGAACTCTCGAAAGATTCCACGCAGGATCCTCAAATGCTGTATACAACATCGTATCAGGTGACGAATCCTGGATATACGCGTACGAACCCGAAACAAAAAACCAGTCTCGAGTTTGGGTGTTCGAAAATGAGTTAAAGCCAACAAAAATTGTTCGTTCACGGAGTGTTGCAAAAAAAATGGTGGCCACGTTTGTCTCCAAAACCGGCCATGTTGCGATTATTCCTCTTGAGGGACAAAGAACGGTTAATGCAGAATGGTATTGCCACAGGTCGTTTCTGAACTCCGTAAAGCGAACTGCAGCCGCCGCATCATCCTCCATCACGACAATACGAGTTCTCACACCGCGCACAGAACAAAAGAGTTTTTAGAGCAAGAAAACATAGAATTATTAGACCATACAGCCCCGACCTAAGCCCTAATGATTTCTATACTTTCCCTAAAATAAAGAATAAATTGCGTGGTCAGAGATTTTCATCACCTGAAGAAGATGTGGACGCCTACAAAACGGGCATTTTGGATACCCCAACTTCCGAATGGAATGGTTGCTTCAATGATTGGTTCCATCGTATGGAAAATGTGTCAAATTTCTATGGAATTTATCACCAAACAATGGTAAATTTTAATTTTAACTTTTTGTCTTAAACGTTATTACGAAACAACACAGTTTGTTTAAATATGACCCGAACCTAGATAATAGACGTAGGCCATACTTTACGCACACACACACACTCACACTCACACTCACACACACACACACACACACACACACATATTTCACGGAGAATACTTCGAAAAGCAATAAATACATTTTTAAATAGTAATGTTGTGTCACTTCCTTGATTCCCGAAATTTTCAGTGCCGCTAAGCTAACTAAATCCTCAATATATAGTTAAAGTTATTTTTTAAGTCGATTGGTCGACGTGATCGTATGAAATTTTGTAGCTTTAAGGCGGAAAGATGTGGATTAATTCGACAGTTTCGAGTAGGTCTTGGTGGTGTAGTTGGTAACGCGACTGGTGCGTTAAAACCAAAATACGCTGGTTCGAATCCAGCTCAAGACTGAAAAATGTTTCCACTTTAAATTTATATTAATGTAAGCTAAAAATCAGAAACATTTGTACTGTACTTATTTTGATAAATTAATTCTAAACTTACTAAAAATAACTAAGAAACAAAGACCTAACATGCGTCATAAAATTTCTCCGCATCGCAGTCCTCACGTGGTAGCGTTCCCAGAAGACTGGCAGCATTGCCACGTTGAATGGCAATGCTTAGCCTTTGTGCGAAAAAGAAACCAGCCCTCTGGTCACGAGTAGTGTCAATTAGGCGCTTTACAATCTCTTGAAATAATACTTATTTATTACTGTACTTATTTATTTTTTAACCTGACCGTTTTCACCTTACGGCATTTTCAAATATTAATACATGCATTTCAGATGTCATTGAAAGTTCATACTCGTACAATATAATGTGAGTTGCACAATAAATGTGTAGTAAGTTCTACCAAGCACAATAAATCAAAAGTAGGTATATGTTTATCAATCACGCCTTATCCCGAAGGGGTGGCAGAGGCATATTATATGCTCACTTTTTACCGGCTGTGTTCCTGTTCCACTTAACAGGTGGTAAATAAATGCATTGACATGTTGAAATAAACAGACGCAGGTTGTGGCTACCTGCTATTGAAGATTTTTAAGCCGCCCATTTGGCCTACAACTTGCTTTAACGACTGCCATGTTACTGACAACCTGGACCAACGGCCTGACGTGTCTTCCGAAGCACGGACACGCTCGCAAATGTAAATGACACAAAGCGGCCACCCATCCGTTACCAGCCATAACGAAAATTGCTCAACGCAGTGATCGTTTATAAAACACTAAGTTAGCGAGACCGCGAGCGCATATCAATAGTATAAACAGTACTAATGAAAAATTGAATGATATTTTAATAAGAATTTGCTTAAGGCATGACGTGTTTATAATATGACTATGATAAAGATAAAAAAGTTGTGCCGGCGTTTAAAAGAATTTGTTTAAGGTTGTCTGTATTTGTTCCTTATATTGATAAAATTATGCAAATATTGTTAAGTAAAAATGAAGGAATTTTCTTGGTAATAAAGATTTCCGAGTTGAGGAGACGGAATGTGTAGGACGTTGTCAGTTATGATTTATCTTGGTTAATTGTGTCAACAAATTATTGTTTGTCATTAACATACAAATATTAGTTTATATATTCTGTATTATCAAAGAACAAGTTATTAGGAAAGAACAGTGGATTAACAAGGATACGACCAAACTATAAGGGTCCAGTCAGATCTCACGTGTGAGCTGCCCGCTTTGCTTCAGATGAACTTGGTGGGCGCAATATACTGATATTACATAATACCAATAACAGTATTAAATGTCCTGTATACGATCCGATTTCGAATGCCATAAACTACCTTCTTACTGCTTCTTTCTGAAGGTTTTACGTCAATTATAAATCACGTTATAATGGCCAATCTGTCTTCAATTACGTGCAGACAATTACATAGACAAACAAGTATAAAATTGTTTATAAATGTAATAGATGTATGTATGTATAATATGTCATAAAATAAAATATATATCTATCTATAATATTATTTATTTATCTATAATATGTATGTATTTAGAAATATATAAGTAAGTTTATCAGTTATCTGATTACCATAATACAAGCTCTGCTTAGTGTGGAATCAGATGGCGTTGTGTGAGTTGTCCCAACAATATTTATATTTATTATATCTATATAGCTTCACGCTGTTACCGGGGTAGTCAGTAAGGACAGATCGCCAGGCTTCACGCTCCACGCATACTTCTTTCGTTGCGACTCTCTCTCATACTCTCTCAGAAGCCCTCTAGCTCACTTGTGTTCGATAAAGATACTGGTGCGTAAGCAGCCACCAGGAAAATCTTCGTCAAACCAAGTTTTAAATGGATCCAGAGGATTCTAGGACCTAACAATTTGTAGTCATACCTACTGGAGAACAATCGCGAAGGCAACAAAATTCCAACACCCCGACTGCCATGTTTGCTCTCTGGACCATAGCGCGAGCACCCCACCCGGGAGCTCTAAGACCTCGCTGCCCTTGTGCTTGGTCTCTGTCAAGCACACTGCATCTAATTAGCTCTCATTCATAACATTCATCAACTCATTCATCTTCTCTTCCATTCCTCCCCTAACATTCCACGCAGCTACCCTGCACTCCGTCCTCCACTTCCCGCCGTGTCGGGCCGCGCGTGTAGGGTGACTCACACTTTTCTCACCAGCGGGGACGAACTGGTAGGCGTCGCCTCGGGGGCACACCCTAGAATTGTTTGCTCCTGTGGCCCTCGTCTTGTAATAGAATTGCAGCCTTAACTGGCAGGGATGGCGACGGGCACGCTTCTACTCTAAATTAAATCTACAGTAAATTCAGATAGGGCTTGGAAAAAACTGGAAATATACGTAAGATGGAGAGAAGATTACTACGTATGCATAACTAATAAATCTTATACACGCATGTTATGTAAAGGCTAAAAACTAACCGTTACTGAACAAATATTTTATTTACCTAATGAGAAATGTTCACCTGGACCTTATAAGGTCACGTAAATGCTATTAACTATGCAGAGGTTTTTGCATTGAGTGCTCTCAGAGATCTTGTATTTAAACTTACAACACCCTGTTTTATAAATGGTTACAAATCGGCTCATTTTATTCCATATTCTGTAGTTTATCAAGGCCTGGTGAAAGTGGTAAAACAATTATTCCATAAACTAAATTGTAAGTAACTAACCGACTCGATGGATTCAAGCCAAGACCTTGTCTGCAAAATTAGTGATCAAAAATTGCAAAATTATTAAGCAAGATAAATTATTTATTGACTGACTGACGAACTTATAAAACTACTCCTAAATGTGGGCGAAGACGTAAAACTGAACATTGTGACAGCAGTTGACATGACGATGATGTAATTATTATGATCACTATGATATGCATCACTACATTTACGATAAAAATAAAATAAGTATAGTAAACAAAGCTTTACGTGTCGTAATATATCGACAAACTGATAATTGTCAATTCATCCCTGTCTCTAGCTCTTTTACTTTTATAGGATACGTGAGCAAAAGTGCTTCTCAAAGAGCTTGTGGCAGGCCGTCCATCTGGTCCCCCATCTCAGGGTGTCCTGTCTTTGTGAACAAACCCCTGGCTCATCCTGTAGAAAAGTTGAGGCGAAACACAATAGTTGTTTAGTGGATTATCTGGCCCCTCTCTAGGGCATGATCAATATTTTTTGCATGACAAAGTAACATACATCTATTCACACATCCAAAAGAAAATTTTCGAGCAAATTCCTGTAGGAAACGAGAGAGGAAAAACTTTAATACGCGGGTGAAGCCGCGTATGTCATCTAGAACACAATACACTACATTATTACTACGCTGATCGTCCGTGAGTTTCGTGACTCTCGCTGCTACCTTATGACGCACTTCTTATCACCATGATGTTTTTAAACAGTTTATATAGCGATAGTTATGATAATGGATTGCTTAAGTGTCCGTGATCAAGAGCCACACCCGCGGGGCGTGGGTTTTGATGATAAATGCTCTATTTGAACATCTCTTATCTTAGTGTGATGTACACTCAGCAAAATAGTTCGGTCTGCCGTCACAATATACCACCAACATTATTGTGGCCTGCAACCCGATCTATTTGACGGAGTGTAAGTGTATTTGCCTGACTGTTATCGTTTTTAGACTTCATAATCCTAAAACTTAGAAGAGCCTTATAAAACTTCTCAGTTTAACCATCCGTCTGTACGCATCTATTTTTCAGGAATCTTAAGGGATTGAGACCAACGGTTTGCAGCATTCGATTCAGAAAAAATCTATCACTTTCGATTTTGAAACTGGTTTCGGCATAGAAGTCGTCTGATTCCTTCGCTACTATAGTGATGGGCGCGTTACTTGTTTTTACGATTTTCTATATTGTGTTTTAACCACCAACATTTTAGAGGTGTAGTTTGCACACCGATCTATATTGCTGAGAGTAAATACCCGGTTGGATCCATACTTCAATTTTGTAACCCGAGGTCGCTTTGACGATTAACCTTTGTGGGAGAGACCTACAGGCAATCTATAGAAGAGGAATGTAGAAGATAGGGCAGAAAACATATACTTTTATTATAAAGATGAAAATTCACTGCGATTTTATAATCACCATTATTAAAAATGTATAATCCAAATGTTAATCTGGATTGTTTAAAATAAAAATTTGTACATGACTAATCAGGCCAATTTTTATGCATTATTGTAGAATTTTTAAGCGACGGGATTAAATAGATGCGACGGGAAGTTCGAAGTATGTCACGGGCGAAGCCGGGGTCACCTAGTATCTAATAAATCTTATACATGTAAAGGCTAATAACTAACCGTTACTGTTCAACTATTTTTTCAACTAATGAGAAATTTTCACCTTGACCTTAAAAGGTCACGTAAATGTTATTAACTGTGCAGAGGTTTTTGCATTAATAGGTGCTCTCAGTGATCTTGTATTTAAACTTACCACAACTTGTTTGCATAAATGGTTTCAAAAAAAAAATTGGCAGTAACTAACCTACATGACGGGTTCAAGCCAAGACCTTGTCTGCTAGATTAGTGGTCAAAAATGGCAAAATTATTAAGGAGGCCAAATTATTAATTGATTGACTGAGGAACTCATAAAACTACTGCTAAATGCGGGCGAAGACTTAAAACCAAACATTGTGACAGCAGTTGGACGCCAATGTGCTGAAATGACGATGATGGAATTAATATGATCACTATGATATGCATCACTACATTTACGATAAAAATTAAACAAGTAGTATTTATCAACGAACTGATTGTCAATTCATCCCAGTCCCTATCTATTTTACTTTCAGAAGGTACGTGGACAAAAGTGCTTCTCAAGGAGCTGGTGACAGGTCGTCACAAGCTCCTTGAGAAGCAAACGTCCCGTCTTTATGAATTGATTCCTGGCCCATCCTGTAGAAAGGTTAGTTGAAACACAATGGTTGTTTAGTGGGTGATCTGGCCCCTCCCTACACGAAGCCTCCTACCCCCACAGTAGAAGTTCCTAAATGCATTCTACCACGTACAAAAAAGGTCAATCCAACAACACAGTAACAATTTTATCATTCACATGATTCATAATAAGTTATTGTACTTTGAATGTCGAAATACACCCAATTTTTATTTAAGAACTATTATTGACTGCAGCTTCACTTGAATGGTTATATTTTTTTGTTCGTACCCGCTAGCCGTATGAATTTTTACAGGGATAAAATGTAGCCGATGTCTTATTCTGATTATTCATCAGAATAAGACATCGGCTACATTTTATCCCGGTAAAAATAGTTTTTACATGAAAAATTAACATACATACACAGATCCAAAAGAAACTTTTTAAACAAGTTTCTGTGGGAAATGGCAGAGGAAAAACTTCAATACGCGGCAGGAGCCGAGGGCATCAACTAGTACACAATACAATAAATTATTACCACGCTGATGGTCCGTGAGCTCCGTGACCCACGCTTTTACCTTATGACGCACTTCTTATCACCAGGATGTTTTTTAAACAGTTTAACATCACGTTTTTCAGTGATAGTTATGATAATGGATTGCCTAAGTGTCATTGATCACGAGCCACACCCGCGGGGCGTGGGTTTTGATGGTAATGTTCTATTTGAACATCTCTTATCTTAGTGTGATGTACACTCAGCAAAATAGTTCGGTCTGCCATCACAATGTACCACCAACATTATTGTGACCTGCACCCAGATCTATTTGACGGAGTGTAAGTGTATTTGCATGACTGTTATCGTTTTTAGACTTCAAAAACCCTAAAAATTAGAAGTATTTTAAAACTACCCAGTCTGATCATCCATCTATCTGTACGCGTATATTTCTCAGGAACCGTAAGGGATTCAATTCAGCGAACTATGAATACGTGCAGAGGCGATTGTTGAAATTTCTACCACGTTCGTTTTTAAAACTGGTTTTGGTTTAGAAGTCCTCTGATTCCTTCGTTACGATAGTGAAGAAAGGTACTGTTTTTACGGTTTACTTCATTGTGCAACACTATATTGGTCTGACTTGAAAACTGATCTATTTTACTGAGTGTACCCTACATCAGTTTTGTAACCCGAGGTTATTTTGACGTTTAACTATTGTCGGAATGACCTCCAGGCCAGTGATTGAAGAGATATATAGGATATAGGGCAGGGAAGACATGTCATGTATTATATAGATGCTTATTTACTACGATATTATAGTAATCATCATATCTATCTATACTATTATAAAATTGTAAAATTAGCTGTGACGGTACATAACAAAATAAATAAAAAAAGTTATTGTATTCGACCAATTTAGGGATTCCCAGTCAGAAACTGTAATTTTTTTTCTTCGTGACTATTTGTTTGTTTGTTCGGGGTTGGAGCAAAATCCAGGCGGTTGATCACAACTGTGCTATGACAATATTGTGACTAATTTTCCAGCTTAACTACTGCGCTATATTTTATCAACATCGGTTTAGCAGAAGTGATATAGTCAACTCAAATAGGGCTTGAAAAAACTGGAAATGCACGTAAGATGGAGAGAAGAATACTACGTGTGCATATCTAATAAATCTTATACGCGCATGTTATGTAAAAGCTAAAAACTAACCGTGTACAAATCTTTTATTAACCTAATGAGAAATTTTTACCTTGACCTTAAAAGGTAACGTAAATGCTATTAACTGTGCAGAGGTTTTTATTTTATTTATTTATTTATTTATTTTAGGAAGGGTTACAGACTAATAATAATATAAATTACATCTATATTTCACAATATCGCTAATTACAAGCCTAAACATATAGATATATATATAATATAACTAGTTGAATTAGACAATCAAACAATCTCAACGAGAATTATTCAATAACAGATTGATGGAAAAATTAAAAATATGAAAGTAACATCTACCATAACATCTAACTTCAATAATAATTATTATTTATATTAACAAATATATACTTAAACACAAATATATATACACAAACAAATATACACACGTACATGTACCTATACCAAAACATATATACCTAAATACACACAAATATACTAAAACATATATAGATACAAAATGTTTATAAATACAGTTTCTAAATTAATTAATAAGTGTTTGCAGCTACTACATTAATATTACATATTTGTCCTGATTTTAAGTTTCTCCAAAGAACTCATCACCCATACGTTTCTTAATTATGCTCGTGCTGGTACAAAACAAGTCAAAATCTAGGGTTAACGCGAAATCGTTAACTTCTTGCACTACGGATAGTGAAAGCGTTACGCCTATAATTAGTCGAAACTGTGGGGACCCACAACACCGGTCGCTGCCTTAAGCCCAACAGGTTGGTACGGAGACCTACGTTAGAGAACTCTTCTCTAACATAGGTCAGTCTACAGCACCATTGGCTATGTTGGCTAGATAACAAATGTCACTTACTTTGCGCCTATATTCTAGTGGAAGAAAATGATACCGTTTGTATCTTGCAATGTAGTCAGTTGAAAATTGTCCACATCTAAAGTCTAAGTAGCGTAGAATTTTTGTCTGGACTCTTTCTATACGGGAAATATAAGTATAATACTGAGGATTCCAGACTTGCGACGCATACTCCATGTGGTTTCGAACATACGAACAATAAAGTATTTTCACGGGTTTCAATGATCGGAAACATGCTGAAGCTCTCATGACAAAACCCATGGATTTTATTGCCTTATTGACAATGTGATATATGTGTTTGTCATACACAAGCTTATTGTCCTGGATCACGCCTAGGTCACGAATGTGGTCCACGATCGAAATGGAGATCCAAATTACAAGCAGTACAGTGAACTCCGTCAGTCAACAGTTCACCACACATAATGCATTCACTATTTGTATTCATGATTTCCGTTAAAAAAAAAAACTTTGAGATATACTGGATTTCCAAGTAAGTGCAACAAGTGCTGTTAGCAAAAGCGACCGTATGACGCGAACCACACGAATGAAATGAGATGAAGATTAATGAATTTTGCATTGGTAGGTGTACTCAGAGATCTTGTTTTTAAACTTACCACACCTTGTTTTATAAATGGTGTCAAATTGGCTCATTTTATTCCATATTCTGTAGCCCAGCAAGGCCTGGTAAAAATGGTAAAATAATTTAAATAATTCCAAAGACTAAATTGATTGTAACTAACCTACGCGATGGATTCAAGCCAAGACCTTGTCTGATTGATTGACAAACTTAAAAACTAATGCTAAACGCGGGCGAAGACTTAAAATCAAACAGTTGGGTGTGTTTTGCTGACATGACGATGATGGAATTAATTTTATCACTACGATATGCAGCACTACATTTACGATAAAAATAAATAGTAAACAAAGCTTTACATTTCGAAATTGATAATTTTAAATTTGATAATTGTCAATTCATCCCAGTCTCTATTTTTTTTACTTTCAGAGGGTACGTGGACAAAAATACTTATCAAGGATGGCAGGCCGTCCATCTGGTCCCCATCCCAGAGCGTCCCATCTTTGTGAATTAGCACCTCTTGTAGAAAAGTTGAGGCGAAACACAACGGTTGTTTAGTGGATTATCTGGTCCCACTCCAGGGGTCCACACACGAAGCCTCCTACTTTTATTAGAAGTATATATACTATTAGAAGTTCCTAAATTCATTCTTCTTCTTTAAAATCCCATGTCCCCTGAACGGGGCAGAGGGCGTCCACAGTGCGTCGCCATCCCGAACGATTTTGATCATTTTAGATTTTCTCACTCCAGGTCATTCTTATTGCCTTCGCTTCTGCAGTAATCGTCCGCCGCCAGGATTGCTTTGGGCGGCCGCGTTTCCGCTTTTCTTGGGGATTCCAGTCTAGGGCTTGCCTCGGTATGTGATAGGAGTCCCTTCGGAGCGTGTGACCGATCCATTTTCATTTGTGGCGTTTGATCTGCTGGTCAATCGGAGTCTCACCGCAGCGTTCCCACAGATAGTAGTTAGAAATTTTTTTGGGCCAGTATATTCCGAGAATACGGCGAAGACAGTGGTTGATAAACACTTGAAGCCGACGCGAGATGTCCTTTGTGACCTTCCACGTCTCACATTCATACAGCAACACGGATTTTACATTGGACCGGAATATCCTTAGTTTTACTCTCCTAGTCAGTTTCCGCGATTGCCACACAGGACGGAGCTGTGCGAAGGTTGCTTTTCCCTTGGCAATTCTCGAAGTGATGTCCTCTTCGGTCCTGCCTGTGTCAGACACTACACTACCGAGGAAGGTACATTTATGGACTCTCTCCACCCCCTCTGTGCCAATGAGCAACGGTAACGAGCTTGTAGCCCCGCACCTAATCTCTTGGGTCTTCCGGGTGTTAATTTTCAGTCCCATTCTCGAAGCCTCTCGTCGTAAGTCGTACAATTTGGCTTGCATGTCGGTACGTGTATGACTCAAAAGGCATAGGTCATCGGCATAATCCAAATCTTCCAAAACGTTGGACAGTCCTCACTCTATGCCTCGGCGCTTGCCGTTGGTGACGTTGTTCATGATGCCGTCAAGGAAAACAAGGAAGAGGAGAGGTGAAAGAAGGCAACCCTTGCAGACACCCGCTTGAACCGGTATATCCTCCGAGACGAGGCCGTCGTGAGTCACTCTACAAGAATACATCCCGTAAATGCATTCTACTACGTTTAAAAAAGGTCAACCCAACAACACAATATTATCCTTCACCTTGAATCCGCTCCGCTTGAATGGTGATGTATTCCCGTACCGTACCCGCTTGCCGTATGAAGTTTTCCCGGGATAAAATGTAGCCGATGTCTTATTGTGATGAATATTACTGTAAAGTTTAATTAAAATCTAATCAATAGTTTTTGCATGAAAAAGTAACATCTATACACACATCCAAAAGAAACTTTTTACACATGTTTCTGTGGAAAATGGCAGAGGAAAAACTTCAATACGCGGCTGGAGCCGAGTCCATCAACAAGTACACGATATAGTAAATTGTTACCACGCTGATGGACCGTGAGCTCCGTGACCCACGCTATTACCTTATGACGCATTTCTTATCACCATGATGTTTTTTAAACAGTTTAACATCACGTTTTTCAGTAATAGTTATGATAATGGATTGCTTAAGTGTCATTGATTACGAGCCACACCCGCGGGGCGTGGGTTTTGATGATAAATGTTCTATTTAAACATCTCTTATCTTAGTGTGATGTACACTCAGCAAAATAGTTCGGTCTGCTGTCACAATGTACCACCAACATTATTATGGCCCGCAACCCGATCTATGTGACGGAGTATTTGCATGACTGTTATCGTTTTTAGACTTCTAAACTCTAAAACTTAGAGGAGTCTTAGAAAACTGCTCAGTCTGACCATCCGTCTATTATCAGGAACCGTAGGGGAATGAGACCAACGCTTTATGGTATTCGATTCAGGACACTATAAATAGTTCCGTGTATAGGCGATTTTGAAATTTCTACCACTTTCGTTTTGAAACTGGTTTCGGTTTAGAAGTCGTCTGATTTCTTCGCTACCATAGTAATGAGCGCGTTACTTGTTTTTACGATTTCCTATATTGTGTTTTAACCACCATCAAATAAGAGGTATAGCTTATAAACTGATCTATTTTGCTGAGTGTACTTACCCGGTTGGATTCATACCTACTTCAATTTTGTAATCCGAGGTTGCTTTGACGTTGAACTTCTGTGGGAGTAACCTCCAGGCAAGCTATTGAAAAGGAATGTAGAACATAGAGGAGGGAAAACATAAGTATATAAAAAAAAAATTACTGCGATTTTATAATAACCATTATTAAATAAAAACAAATTTTACTTCTTATTGCTTTTAAATTCTGACGTGAAATGTTCTCTCTTCAAGCTATTCAGCTAGGTGCACCAATTAAATATAACAATAACTAATTTTGCATTGGTAGATTGGCCTTCGAAAGAGGTCTCCGACTATAGATCAGGTGACTAGGGTATTCAAATGCACAATCGAGTGTTATTACTTATATCCCTTTTAGTGATGAATGGTGCCTACGCAGATAGACTTCAATGACAAACGTCATGTTATCACTGATTCTGGACAATTTTCAGACTTGGGTATTCACAGTTTAGACTAGGGTTTTGACATTCGTTTATTTCCTTATGTACATATTAGGAATAAATAAATAGTCATATCTACCAGAAGAGCGGCGAGAGGAGAGAGAAAAAGAAGAAATATAAGTATGTAGTTAAGGAAGAAAGCAGTTCTAAACGTAGGCCTCATCCAATCGTTTTGAGAGGGCAATTGTGATGATGACAGGGTGATGTCATAATGCATACTGGCCAGACAGGTTTGATACTGTGTTTCGTTTTAAGCTTTCCTTCGCTTTGCCGTGACCTCGACCTTTAATTAGCAGGTGCACAACCTACAGGAGTTGCTGGCTTGAGTCACAAAGATATAAGCCCTTTCTTTGAGAATGATGAGAAAACAGACGTATTTTTGCGTAAACCATTTTCTTTTGTTACTTAGTGAAGTTTCTAAGTAACAAAAGAAAATGGTTTAAGAAGACGGAAGACTTCTTCTAATGAAATATATTTAAATAATATAGACAAATACCTTTATAATATCATACATATTTCAAGTGTAGTCCCATTGAGAATGTAGAATAACATCTGATAAGCTCACAAATAACTATTTATGAACTACATTGCTAAACGCCTGCACTAAATTAATAGAGACCCTGAATCAAAAAAAACTACATTAAAAACTATTATTTAAGATACATCATGCACTGACCTTATTCTAGGACACACATACAATTGATTTTATTTAACGTTATTGACCTATGTATAAACGTACCTATGTGTACATTTTTTGCTATAGTACCTTGTAACAGAATGCAAAAGGGCTTCCTTGAGTTTTAGGTAGCTATTGCAGTTGCAAGGTGAAATGGCAATATAATTTTAGAATCATACTTGTTGGTGGCCGTCTCAACAAGCAAGAGAATGATGGCAAAATTATCGCCGTGCTAAGTATTTCTATAAGCTCTCAGAAGAAAAGAAGTGCTAAGAGAATGTTGTGCCACGTGTATTTCTGTCCTACGTAATAGTTGGTCAGCCCATTGCTGTGTTGAAAATAGAAAGACGCAGGTTGTGGCTACCTGCTGTTGAAATTTTCAAGCCACCCATGAGGTCTTCAACTTGACTTAACGACTGCCATGGGACTGAAAATTGGGACCAACGGCTTAACGCTCTTCTCACTAATGAATTCTCTTGAGAATAGAAAGAGTGAAAAATAATATCAAATATTATAATAGTAACATATTTTATTTTATTTCAGATATAAAAGTAAGCTAAGACGAAAGGCACGTGACTGTATGAATGTTGTAAACAGACAAAGTTGCGTTGTTTTTCACAAGTAGAAATATAGTTATTTTCGGTTACTTTGCATCTTTATCATCAAATTAACTCAATTACTTCATTTACATAGTATTGTTTGGATAGCAGAAATTGGGTTAGTGAAACTAATATTTTTGCCTATCACAAAAATTTTAGACAATTCTGCGTACTCAATCACTTTCTTAAAATAATAATTAAATGTTTTCCTGAAAATAATTATTACATTCAGCCTTATTGCAGGACAGGGACGCCTGAAAATTATCTGAAAGAGGCTTCAAAAAAGAATATTAATTGGTAATAGAGGTATCACTCGTGGCCCTGCTGACTCCGTGTTATGTAAACGATCACTACGTTAAGGAACATTCGCCATAGGCGGTTCTTGAATGGGTGACCAGTTTGTGGAATTTACATTTACGAGCGTTTCCGTGCTTCGGAAGGCACGTTAAGCCGTTGGTCCCGGTTGCCAGTAAAAAGGCAGTCGTTAAGCCCAGTTGAAGACCTTATTTGGCTCCCAGTTAATGGGCGGCTTGAAAAAATTCAACAGCAGTAGGCCTCAGCCTGCGCCTGTCCATTTCACGTGGCAATGGGCTCACCACCTGTTACGTGGGACAAAAATGCATACGGTGAAATGTGGGCGTATAGTATTCCTCTGCCTACCCCTTCGGGAATAAAGGCGTGACAATATGTATGTATGTAAATAGACTATTAAAAAAACCCTCTGAGACTCTTGCCGATTTTTCTCAGGTAGGCCCGCGTTTTGAACCGGTAGTCATTTTAGTAATACCTACTTCACCCTAAGTTAATGTATTACAATTTTGTAAGCGCTATTGAAAGGATCTATGCAAAATAATTTAGATTTTTACTACATCCCTAAAACATAAAACGTTGTCAGAATAAAATTAACTTCATAATTTACGTGTATTTCAAATTGACCTTCTTGTACAACATATAACAATAAAGCATCTAGCATATATACGTGTGATAATTACAAGTAAGTCTTACTCTAATGTTGTGTTTTACCCAATGGTAATGGGTCCATGTTACCTCCATGTTGTCCATGTTAGTAAGTCATCAGTTTTTATCTTTTTATCATATTTCAAAGTACATTTTTCGTCATGACAGTTTCAAGGTGAAAATGGAACATTAATGAAGCGCTCGTGGCCCCGCTAATTCAGTATTCTGTAAAAGATCACTGCTTTAAGCAGCTTTCGCTATAGCTGGTAACGGATGGGTCACCGCTTTGTCGTATTTTCATTCCCGGTTGCCAATAACATGGCAGTTGTTAAGCCAAGTTGAAGGAAGCCTAATGGGCGGCTTGAAAAGATTCAGAAATTTTCAACATGGCAATGGTCAATCGTATAGTATGCCTCTATCACTCATGAGGATTAAGGCGTGATTGATACACTCATTACATTATTACACAATCTAAACGGAACTCACATTGCCACTATTCATAGACCCAAGTCAATCAGTGTTCAGAAGAGTTTTACGGAGAAGAACATTACGAGTACTGTACTTATCTGTCTATAGTTATCATACTCCTAGCCTTATTCTCAACCTTTCGTAAAATTTCAACTCGTATCAGAAAGACGACGTCTGATCCAATAGATTCGTAAACATATTGTTATTATTTGTGAATACGTTTATATTTCGATAGACGGTGAGTCTTTATTATGGTCTCTAGAGACAGTAAAATTTACTAAACTATAGGTATATATTTGAATTTGAGTGTTGGATTCAAAAATCATTTTGTTTTTATTTTCAATTTTTTAAATATTTATTTTATAAATAAAAACATGCCAATTCTATTACTAATACTATAAACTAATTAATTAACCCGCTCCTCATCGTATCCGATGCAAAGGTGCCCATCACACTGGCTGCATTGCCCCGCTGAATAGCGATGGCCAATCTTTGCACGAGATACGACCCAGAACGGGAGTCACCTGACTGGCCCCTTAGCCGGCGCCCCAATTCGCTCACCAATTTTTTCGCGTCAGCACCCCAACTGCCCATCGTCTCGACAGCAAAGGGAGCAAATATATATTGCTCCGTTAGGTCCGCATATTTGCCGGGTTTTTAGTCTGCGGCGATTTTCAATTATTATATTATTATCTACTATGTATTGATACATAGCCCCGAGACTTGCTCAATCTTGTTTCATTGTTAATTAGTTTCTATTGCTCGTTTAGATAACAGAGTTATTATCTTTAAGTTTTCAAATCAGAGATTACACATGTCTTGTTATCAATGTAGTAATTAATATTGACCCATATAATAAAGCCATTTGATTTCGTCAGTGCTAAGGTGTGACCAGGTGTGACCTTAGTTCTTTCCTTTTTAGCTGCCTGAATATGTTTGGCGTATGCTGTTACTAAATGATTATAATGTAAATTATTTATCTTCTATCTATCTCTATCTAAGAAGTGTCTGAAACTAGGTGATCTATCTCTGGTTTTCACATAAATTATTCGCATACTGAACTCCTTAATAAATATCATTGTTTTGTTGATAAGTTCAAGTAGATGTAGAATCAAAGTACTGTGGTTAGAGGTCCCCAGAAACAGCTTCTATATTTTTAGTCATATATTTCATACATATATTACTTTACGAGAAGCGCTCGTGGCCCCGCGGTCTCAGTGTTCGGTAAACGATCACTGAGGTACGCAACTTTCACTATGGCTGGTCGTCGGATGGGTGACCACTTTGTGGCATTTACATTTGCGAGCGTTTCCGTGCTTCGGAAGGCACGCTAAGCCGTTGGTCCCGGTTGCCAGTAAAATGGCAGTCGTTAAGCCTGGTTGAAGGCCTTATAGGCGGCTTAAAAAATTTCAACAGCAGGTAGCCACAACCTGCGTCTGTCTATTTCAACACGGCAATGGGCTCACCACCTATTACGTGGGACAGGAATCCACACGGTGAAAAGTGGGCATATAATATGCCTCTGCCACCCCTTCGGGGATAAGGCGTGATGGATATTTATTTATTTTTATTTGATAAATGTGTATTTTTCCATAATTTTATAATCTTGTTTTTGTTTTTAAGTGTAAATGGTTTATTTGACGGCGCGTTGCCTGCGCCATCTATTATCACGTCGGAATGAGAGTGACAGCTGTCCACTGATGTCATTCTGACGGAGCGTCGTGTCTATGTTATAGAAGCGCGGCCATTTTAGGACAGTTGAGTTCAGAACGGCGTGCGCGATACAAGTCCGACAATCGTCATTATTCCGCGTAATCTTAGAAATAACTTTAATGATTATAATTTCCTTAGAGGCAATTAGAGTTTCTCTACTTGTCTGAGTGCTGATTTTGATGAGTAACAGTGTGTAATAGTCTTCTTTAAATTAAAGAACATTATATCGTCTGTTGGTCGTTACTTCGTCTATTATTTGTCCAAATACCCACGTAGAAGCTAAAGGAGAAGCGTAAGAGGAGAATCGCTGACATATTCGCCCCTCTTTAATTTATTATTAGATGTTTTATTTAAAAACTCAACATCTTGTTTACATTTGAAATGGTACAGTGACAGTGATATAAGATTCTTAATTTCATGACATTCTTAAAAGCACATGAACTAGAAAATGACAGTACCTAGCTATATCAACATTAAAAAAAAATACATTAAAAGTAACAAAAGAAAAAATAAATACACTGAAACAAAAAACAAAGAACAGGAAATAGAAACAGAGGAAACAAAAATCCAGCCAAATCCAATCTGTTATATGGTTAACTTAATTACTAAATTAATTAATTAATAGAATTAATATAGGTAATTACTGGTGAGTATATTGATAGGCATAGATGTAGTCTATTGTCACGAGTGTGATAAAATTATAATGATTACGTCACCGATTAGTTTCAATATTGTATACAAATATCTCGGTGGACGGGCCTCTATTTATCATGAATTTTTTCTCTTGTTGGGGTCGCCGGCAACGCCGAACGAATGAGCCGACCGTAAGTCTTGCCGCCCACGTCGCTCATGGAAAGATATTATGATACTCCGCGGTTATAATAAGGAGATAAAGATATCTAAAATCAAACTTATGTCAAATAATAACAAGTCAGTATTGTAATTTCCTATTGACATATTAATTTTATTCACCTACCTAAGTACTTGTCATGTTCGTCTTCATAAACCCATTCATGGCACAGTTATCTTTCTGTTTTTTGTTATACTTAATACAAATCTGTATCTACTTAATAAATACGCAATATAAGTTAAATAGAAATAATAAGTTTTTTAAAGTAATAATGTCATACAAAATAGCAGCCACGGAACCCGCACTTTTTCTTTAATCTAATCACGGTTTGTTTAATCCTAATGACATGATTGTGTAGCGCTCTATGGGGTGCACTACGGTGCTCACGACATGCGCACGCGCCGTGTACAGATACGGACTTGGAAATAATAACATTTCCCTTTTTCTTCTTAATTTTTTCCAGCTGTTTCCATAGTCTACCTAGATTTGGAGCATGGGGCATTTTCATCATCTCACCCTCATACTTTGCGTCCGGAGCGGACGCCAACGGTTAGGCCCGATATGGGCTTTATTTCCGCGTACGCTTAGATTGTAGAATGAACTCCCAGCCTGGGTTTTTCCGAACGTCTTTGTGTCAGTATGAGTTTCTTCAAAAGGGGTCTTAGAAGGTTTATAAAAAGGTCGGCAGCGCGAGTGCTGCACCTCTGGTGTTGTGGTGACCGTTTACCATCAGGTGGGCCGTACGCTTGTCTGCCACCTCAGTGGTATAAAAAAATGGGGTCTACATTTTATTAGTGTTAGAAGCAACTTTAGTTTGGCTTTTAATTTCTAGCATAGACCGTACTCATTTTTACCAACGGCGCGGCGACGTGTAAATCACGCTTTGTTCGGTATAGCATTCACAAGGAGCCAAAGTAAACTTGTTCAGACTCACAACTTTGTCTAGAGATCTCATTATCTTTACTTACTAATATAAAACTGAAGAGATTGTTTGTATCTTTATTTTTTTGGTTGAATGCGCTAATCTCAAAAACTACTAGTCCGAATTGCAAAATTATTTTTGTGTTGGATAGTCCATTTATTGAGGAAGGCTATATATCATCACGCTACTACTCTGGAGAGCGGAGCAGTAATCCTAAATGTTAAAAAATGGGACAAATTTTCATACATTTTTGTAATAGTAAATAAGCGACGAGATTAAATTGGTGTGACGGGGATTCAAAGTAGGTACGTCACGGGTGAAGCCGCGAGTGTCAGCTAGTATTTCGTACATCTCATTATAAAGAGCTGGTCTCTGTGCTCTTAATATCCTTTTGATCTATCGATTTGGTATTTATTAATTTATTTTTATTTAGATATTAAACATACCTACTAAGTTCGTATCTGCTCATTGTTTTGATTCAGCACACAAGGTATAAAGTTCAACAAACGAGTGGGGCGTGGTGATTACACACAGATTACTTAACTATGCAGATAAATAATATTTAAGTGTCTCTTTGTAATTCCAAATTAACAGCTATTCACTAAATACTAACTATACTATACTAATATTATATTATACTCTACTAATGAAAAAAAATATATACTTACCTGGGAATAATTTGGGTTATATTTTATCCCGGTATTTCCACGAAAACGGGAACTACGCGGGTACAACCACTGGTTATCTGATAGTTATTAGATTAGAAGTCGCGATTTTATAAACAAAACGTTTTGAGGAAAAAAAATAAAAAAACATGTCTGTATTTTGCATAGACCATTTTAATGGCGCTTTCAAAATGTCATACACTAGAACATAAGATAAATTTAATATATCTAAAGTGACCAGCGGTTCGGAACATGAGGAGAAGAACCTGAGGAGAAGAACCGGCAAGAAACTTAGGAAGGCTTTTTTGATGCCCTATTTAAAATTGAATGTCATTTCCCGATGCCAGTGGATCATTTCCAGGCGTCTCCATCCCTGAATACCATTATCCTTTCAATCAACCAAATCAGTTAATCGCAGTCATTACCTACTCATTTGTTTGCTGCGTAATCATGTCTGGTGTTTTGGCCTAGTTTGGTTAAAGTATCTACGTGAGCACGAGACAGCAGGTCGTGAACTCAATCTGAGTGTGATTTGTTGTGTTTAGTTGTTATGTATCTGTATCGTCTCACTACAGGGGATGCCGACGACCGCGACCGTGCAAAGTGGAGGAGAAAAAGTAGAAAACCGGACCGCGGGCGTCGCGAAACGCAACTGGGATAGACACTCGGATGATGAGTTGTTATTTATCTACGTTGTGTATTAAGAACTAGTTTTTTAGTTTAGATTATCATCATATAATCTAAACTAAAAACTAACTACCTTCACGCTGTATCCCTGACGGGGTAGTCAGAGAGGACGAATCGCCAGGCTTCGCGATCTATACATACTTCTTTCGCTTCTTCGAGATTCATCAATCGCCTCACACACGCACGTCTGGGTATCCGAGTGCTTTTGACCTTTCCGTTTTTGAGCAATCTGCTCACGTGGTCTTCATATGTTAGTCTCGGCCTACCCTGACTCCTTCTACCCTCTACTTTTGAACAATATATATTCTTCGTCAATCGTTCCTCACTCATTCGTTGGACGTGTCCAAACCAACGGAGCACGCCCTTTTCCAGCTTAACGCTGACACTTTCAATCAAACCTGCCATATTGCGTATCACTTCGTTACGTATTCGGTCGGCCAAGGTAACGCCGCACTATTTTCGAAGTGATCGCATCTCCACAGCATTCAATTTACTTTCATGCATCTGCTGACATACCCAGGTTTCACTACCGTAAAGCAAAGTTGGCACTAGCACTGCGTTATGAATCGCCATGCGTGCTTCTTTTACGATGCTTTGTCGCTTTACTAACTGGGACAAAGCACCGTTAACTTTGTTTCCGTCAGCTACTCGCCGTTCTACATCCGAATCACATCTTCCATCCGCGCTAAACATACTTCCTAAATACACAATTTCATCATATAATCCGTTTTATAAATCCTATAAATACTTATAGCTCAAGTTTATACCTATCTTTACTTAGTTTTTGAGCAGCACAGTGACTTTTAGTGGAACTTTTGGTTTTAAAAGGGTCTAGACTACCATGGTGTTCCACCACGCCTCTGGAGATGATGACCTAGCTCACTGTGATTCGCGTAAGGAACGCCTTGAAAACTGCGTCCTATTTGAAGGCCCCGAAAACGGAAAACACAAAAAGCGAGGAGGCACCCGCAGTCCAGCCGCGATTTTAACATTAATATTATAGTCCCCCGTTCCTTAACTTTTGGCCAATCTAGTTGAGAGCATGCGCACACACCATATTTTGGTATGCCCTGACTTGGCGGCAGGAAACTGCCATCACCTCAATTTCTCTACGAGTCACGTATGTAGCAGAAAGTATTTTTTGAGTAAACACTTACTTTTCTTTATAAATTTGACCAAAAATAAATATTGACTGCCTCTGTGGCGCGGTGGTAGAGAATCCGACTGCTACGCAAGAGGTCGTTGGTTCGATTCCCACCCAGGATAAAACTACGTGTGATGAGCAAGATGGTTCATTCTGTGTCTGGATGCTATTTATCTAAAATATGTATGTTTTTAGAAATAAATAAGTATGATATCTGGTTACCATGGTACAAGCTCTGCTTAGTTTGAAATCAGATGGCGTTGCGTGAGTCGTCCCAACGATATTTATATTTATTTATTAAAAACAATTAATGTGGTAATTATTATACTTATACGGCACCACCTAACCCAAATTAAGCTTATATAAGCATATGATACGTGATTTAGACAACTTAAAAAAACTAATATATAATTCCAGATACATTATAACATTTATCATAAATCTATACTAATATTATAAAGCTGAAGAGTTTGTTTGTTTGTTTGGTTGAACGCGCTAATCTCAGGAACTACTGGTCGGATTTGAAAAAATATTTTTGTGTTAGATAGCCCATTTATCGAGGAAGGCTATAGGCTATATATCATTACGCTACTACACTGGGGAGCAGAGCAGTAGTCATAAATGTCGACAAATCGGGAATTTTTTTATGCATCATTGTAGAAATAATAAGCGACTGTATTAAATAGGTGTGACGGGAGGTCGAAATATTCCACGGGCGAAGCTGTGGGGTTCATCTAGTTTTTAATAAAGAGGAAAAAGACAATTCGATTCATAACATTTATCTGGGAAAAACACAATAATATTATAATCTCCATTGTAAGCTATAATATACTAAACTATGCACTCTTCCCTTACTATAATTGAGAAAACAGTGTGAGTCTAGCGAGTGGCATGGCGGCTGACAATAATGGATATTCCATAATGAATGACTAAGCTTACATAGCACGGAATTACCAGAGTCATTTCCAATGAATTAAGATTCGTCAAATTGGCCATTAAAATGTCATTCAAAATCATCGAATTTACCGCCGGCACTAATTGGAGTTAATTGCACATTTTATTTCTATATTATAATTTCATGCTACCTCTATTTATCGGAGTTTGTCTAAACTAATATTATAAAGAGGAAAGATTTGTAAGTTTGAAACTTACAAAAAACTACAGAGTCGATTTAAAAAATTCCTTCACCATTATAAAGCTACATTCTTTGTAAGTAACACAGGCTATTTTTGTTTTTCAAAAGGTTTAGGGTTCCGTACTAAATCTCCAATAGGAAAACCACGCGTGCGAAGCTGCGAGCTACAGCTAGAATCTAATATTTATATCAGCTTAGACCAAGTATGAATGGTGAGAGGTGTAGTTTGTTACACCATAGAATTCCAAAATACAGGATACATGGAATAACATTTTGTGTATCGCCACGACTTGCTGAACAATCTATCAAGTAGTACTTATCAAAACCTTCTAGTCTTAAAATCATGTATACCATAGATATTCTCCATGACTGAAAATTCATTTTTTACATAAAAAGACATAAATATATTGTCACGCCTTTATCCCCGAAGAGGTAGGCAGAGGCATACTATACGCCCACATTTCACCGTATGCACTTTTGTCCCACGTAACAGGTGGTGAGCATATTGCCGTATTGAAATGGACGGGCGCAGGTAGTGGCGACCTGCTGTTGAAATTTTTTAAGCCGCCCATAAGGCCTTCAACTGGTCTTAACGACTGCCATGTTACTGGCAACCAGGACCTACAGTTTAACGTGCCTGTCGAAGCACGGAAACTCTTGCAAATGTAAATGCCATAAAGTGGTCACCCATCCGATGACCAGCCATAGTGAAAGTTGCTTAACGCAGAAATCGTTTACAGAACACTGAGTCTGCGGTGCCACTAGCGCTTCATGAAAAGTCGTATTTTAATCAAACTTAGTGGTGGAGATTAAAGAACAGTTTTTGTCCGACGCGCTGTTTGGAAATAGAAATGACCGCCTAAAAAATAAAAATCACATCCTAACAAAAAAATTTAAAAAAAATATTTATATTAAATAGATAATAGAATTAAAAATACAACAAGTGACATTTCAATTTTATTAAAATCCATCTTGTTTCATACGAAGCTTGTATATTCATCTAATTACATCGAATTTCTAACTTGCATATATATACCTAACTCTTATACATTCAATATGGTTACATTTAAAAGTACCTGGCACAAATCCAGTTTATTTAATCAGTATCTGGGTATATTTGTATATATTAAAATGTTTTCTCTAGGCTTTATATGCGTTAAATAAATCATTTATATAATCATGCTCCATCTAATTGTAGGTACATCACAAATAGAATATAATCTATATTTTTTTTATAATAATAACATAAACTCTTATCGACAACCCTATGCACACCCAAAGTAAAAACTTAATAATTAAATATATTTTTTTATATTTATGTAAGTCACTGAATGTTTTTAACAATATAATAAAAATAATTTACTATGATATGATGTTAAAATTTTGTAGAACAATATTTTTTAATAATTATTATGTTAACGTCATTTAAATAATGTATAATTCTTAGGTTTGAATGTATAATTGGTAAATAAGTTTGTACTATTATTATAATTTAAAATTACTTAAATATAAATAATAATGTCTTGTAAATATTTTTTATAGTTTTAAAATCTTGAAATTATTAAAATTTAAAATTGACTTATCTTTACAACGGATGTTTTACATTTTATTGTCATGAAATGGTTAAACAAGGGTTGATAATTCTAAAAGTTTATACATTTGATTCATAAAGAATGCAATAAATGGTACATTTATTGTTATACATACTTTAATTAGTTTATTTATTTATTGGTTTTTGTATACACATAATAAAAAGAAATAACAAGGAACAAAATAACATTGTGTACAAAGGCCTACTTATTTCTACAGAAATTTCTTCCAGCAGGCCCGAAAAAGATGTTAAGGTGAAATAGAATTAATACGAGTTTAATAAAAAACTGTTTTTTTTTTCATTGTGAAAATAAAGCTCTATGAACATAGAAACATAAAGTCACGCCTTTTTCCCGAAAAGTAAGCAAAGAACGTAAAACAAAATTATTACCACTAAACTTGTAACAAAAGAAATATTTTCAAGTAAATATAAATGATAATTATTATATGTAAATATATGTTATTAATAATTAACAGTGTATAAATCAAAAAGATAATGAAAAATTATTATAAAATAAAAATAAAGAATATAATTTAAGACGACCCTGACTAATTATACTTTGACTTTCTTACCACTTTTAACAAATAAACAGGGTTGTCAAGAAAAGCTGCTAAGTTGTCCATCATTCTCATTTTAAATAATAAGATTTTTACAGTTGGATATAAATTTTAATAAAAAACAACATAGGCACATAAAAACAATGGCACTCCGGGAGGTGCCGACAAAAGTGAAACCTTGAAAAAACGGGGTCACTATTTGTAGAAACTTAGCACGAACGTAACGGTAACGCGAGTTCGATGGTATTTCCAATCTCAAAAAATGACAATATGGATTTGTATCCATGTACGTACATACACAATTTAATATATGCACGTACTGCGGCAACAGCGATGTTCATGTTCAATGGAACTTAATGTATATACTATATGAATAGTAATGACTATCTCAAAAATACCCTTTAGGTACCAAAAGAAATTTCCACGAATTGTGCCTTAGTTTATTTTTTAATATTCTCCTTATTTTCTTTTGATAAGTATTCTTCATATATTAATTATGTTTACTCTTGTATTACTTTATTAATTCTTGTTTTGCTTTTACAATTTAATCGTGTTTTACACAAATCCTTTAAGTCTTACATATCAACTAACACAAAATACTAACCTAAATTTAAAATCTTTCGCCTTTTTTTTTCTTATAAAATAATAATACAAACAAATACTTAACTGACTACTACACGTATGCATTTAGAATCTTTTTATTTTTAAATGTCACCTTTAATTTGTATATAGTTCGTTCACGTTAAGAATGCCGTGGGTTGCAAGTTTTTAAATCTTTATGTATAAAACGCACAAAAGATCGCAATTTCGTTCGAAGTCTGCATTAGTCCTCACATTGGCTCTACTTACAAATTTTGGAAAATCTGATTGATCATGGGGCGTTTTATCTTAATTTAGGTGGTTAAGATAAAACGATCACTGCATTTTTAACGTGAATAAGCTATTAGTTTTAAGAGCTAAGCAAATTGTAGATTTTTTAATTTTTATTAATTATATTTTATAAGTATTTACCCTTTGTCTTAATTTTGGTAAAACATTTCGACTTTCTTTTATGTACGATAAAAAATGTTCTTAGCATTACATCGCTAGTACTAAAATATTTGTATTCAATCCTTCGTAATATTAATGAACTCAGTTAACATTTGGCTCATTAAATAGTTTAGTCAACCTCCTTTTCTTGGAAGACTAACGAAAACTTTACAGCATGTCCATAAACACACATTTTTCTAAATCTATAGGTACACATATTCACACATCGTGTATACGTACGATTCTAGGAATTTGGTTTTTAAATTGTTTTAGAAAAAGTATTCACACAACCAATTATTTTTCCAGCATCTATAATATTTATGTGGATCCGTAATTGAGACTATTTTTCTATTTTCTTAGCATCTACATATCTCTTTTTAAAGACTCATTACATATTATAATTATTAATCACATAAGCATATAACACGGACACATCGTATGCCTATTAATCGAAATTAATAATTTTATTTCTTTAGGTGTAATGAATCTATAACATTTAATATATTTTTATAACTATTGTTATGTGTTTTGTAGTTTTAGTTTAAATTAATAAATTAGACGTAACTGGTAATAAATAAATGTAAATAACAATAAAATTATTTAAAATAAAAAATTAGCAGTGGACCCTGCTTCCCGCTAATCATCTAACAAATAAAATATTTTAAGTGTGATACATATTGAATTAATAACAAAACTAATTACTTTATTACTATCAAATTGTATTTAAATAGTCTTTGTATTATAAAAATACAAACAAAATTTTATCAGCGAATTTTCACATTTAAAGCACTAGGTTAAATCTAAGATCTGACAATTATAATTTCTAAGTTTTATTTGTTGTATTTTTACTGATAATAATTATAAAATAACAGTTATTATTATCATTGATAATAATGTTTATTATTTATTATTAAAGTCTGTCTAAGTATTAACTACTGGGATACCCAGACGTGCATGTATGAAGCGATTAATGAATCTACAGGAAGCGAACGAAGTATGCATGGATCGCGATGCCTGGCGGTCTGTCCTCTCTGACTACCTCGTCAGCGTTAAGATAGTTAAGTTTTTTTTTATAGTCTTTGTAAAACCAATAATATTTATATATTAAATAAATTACTTAAATAATGTGTATACATTTAGTTAGGAATATATTATAGGGCTGACGCATGAGTTTTGTATACCGAGGCGCCAGCATCGGTTATGTGAGCGGGGAGACGACTCGCCCTGTTCGTCGTGACTAACTGGGCCACGACCATTAACCTAACCTAAGACATCAGAAGATTTTTGTGTGATGATCTGTCAACAAGATCGACTATAAAGTCTCATCATGGCTGCATTGTTAGCGAAATTCTAGAGCGACCAAAGCAGACCATAGAAGACAAATACGAGCGACATGGAATTTCTGGGTCGAGGCATATGGCGTTACTACTTAGGAGCGTGGCTTTTTCCACCCCAGACGAAAGTGGCAGCATACCCTAGGATGAATACGGATGGCTGGAGAACACGACTGTGGAACCCTGTAGAATAGAGCACACGTCGTATGGTGCATCACGCGACAGCATATACCGCTTCAGTGTTAGATGGCGCAACCTACAGCACCCAGAGAAATATAGTCCATTGCTCATTGTGAACTATTGATAAACTTCGCTGGCAGATACTCAATCCTAAGTCGCCGATTTGTTTCTTCGTACGTAACGCGTCAACAGCGTCTTGTGAAGAACAAAGAGTTAAATTGCGAAAAGCATTTATTTACTTGTGTACCTATATAACTTAAGTGTTTTGTACCCTTTATAAAGTGGCGTAATGATACAAGTAATCAGATTTTATTCAATTGTTGCAGTTCAACATAAAAGGCGATTTATGTCGATTCAACATTCTTGAAGTCACTGAAATAATAATACCTGTACGACTCTGTGTGATGTATGATGCATTTTGTTATATTCTTTAAATGTTACGAAATGTTTAAAAGTATTTTTCTATTTTCCTACTTTTAAACGAGGGGGAATGATGTAGGGACACACTGCTGATGCATGAGTTTTATATACCGAGGCGCTAGCATTCGTTATGCGCAGCATTCGGCTCCCCGCACGCTATGGGTTAGGTCATATCTAATTGTATCGTTATATAATGTATCAATATTGTGTAACTGGTACCAGTCAGTAAATTATTTTATGAAGAAATGGGGCTGCTTATTATTGTTCCTGCCAGCATAAGAAGAACCCTAAATATTATAACCCCTACAATATTTAAAAAGGTCGAGCTGGTGAATTTTTTTCCACATTAAATTATGGTAGTCAGCATACTAACATACTTTTCAACATTATTTTGAAATTTGTTAAGATTTCATAGTATGTATGTATTGTATGTATACATTGTAATATTGTATTATGATTATTAAATAAAAAAAGTTGAACCATAACTTAAGGGCTACTTAACATGTACCACAATAATGACTTTAATATTTGTATCTTAAGGACTCGATTCGTTTAATAGTGGGAAGAGATACCCACTATTTAGGCTTAATCCTAATAAGGTACCAAACAAGCATACTACTCACCCGATTACGCAGATGTATTAAGTTATTTCATTATTATAAATAGTGTTAACTTGGAAATATCTGTCTGCGATTCTGTTGTACGGGTTTTTGAACTATGTACTATTTTTTAAAGATATGAAGTAGCCCTTACGTATATATACTAATCAACTAACGATTTTTGTTTCCAATTTATGTATTGTTTTACTATTAATGTCAACAAAAAAATAAACATCTACACACAGACATTACTTAAACTACACAGATTTAAAAAATCATAGTCGCAATTATTCTGCCACAAATAATCGCAATTGCGTTTTTTTTTTCGGCGACGATTGAGACTAGGGTACGTATACACTGCCACCAAGCGCGTACTATAAAAGTAATCACGTCGACACATCTATAAAACTTTATGACTATTATATTAGAGTTTCTTTTCCTCCGAACTTGTTTAAGTACGAATAGGGGCACTGGCTTCCGGGAACATCTCTCTTCGGCCTTGACTCTGCATACTAGTTTTTCGACGTCAATATTGTCACGAACTCTGCAATATAGAAAGGTAATATATGTGCCAAATTAAATATATAACTTTCTTCACGCTATATCCCGTCAGAGATATACCCCATTCAGGGGTAGTCAGAGAAGACATATCGCTAGGCTACATGCATACTTTCGTTTCTTGCAGATTCATCAATCGCTTCATACATGCACGCCTGGGTATCAGAGTACTTTTGACTTTTCCGTTATAGAGCAATCTGCTCGAGTGGTCTTGTCAGAGTTTGTTTGTTTGTTTGGTTGAAGAGATTAGCGCAATCAGGTCATTTACCGAGGAAGGCTATCGGCTATATATCATAAATGCAGTTATCATAAATGTCGACAAATCCGGGCCAATTTTTATGCATTATTGTAGAATTTATGAGCGACGGGGTAAAATAAGTATAGTAATATTTAAAATAAAATGTAGTATAGATTCGTCTACTGCCAGGTAATCATGAAAAAATGGACAGGTACGGTAAGGTAACTAAGCGTAGGGCACATTACAATAGAAGTATATTGCTTTGTGCTATAAAGTATTTGCTCTGGATGGTACTGGGTGGTACATTTGGGCTGGAAAGGCACTATTATTGCCTTCCTGTTTTGGAAAAAAAAAGATTGATTAGGGTCCCAGTGATATTCTTTATGCGCCCTGTCACAAGTAGGTGTAAAGCATATCATACCTTAGCTTGCTAAGAGCTCAACAACCCTTTCCTACGGTAAACTTCGGGATTCACCTAATCTTTTTTGACTATCTGATCATTTCAATTAAGTTTTTGACCCGAATAAAACAATAGCAAAAAAATCCCATACCATCGTAGTTAACCATGCCGTCACCGTCAAGGTCTGCTTCACGGATCATGTCATCAACTTCCTCCTCGCTGAGCCGTTCACCCAAGTTTGTCATCACGTGACGAAGCTCCACGGATGATATCAGCCCATCATTGTTTTTGTCAAAAACTCTGAAAATATATTTTGCTATTATATTAGCGAAATAATGACATTAAATATTATTGAATTTTGGGTTTAAAAGGGACTAGTAGGGACTAGTGTTATTATTTTTTAATTATGCCTTTTAGCGCATAATTTCATACACACGGATATAATTTTGTATTCTGTAAAGGGCAAAATTATCTAGTTTTAATCTTCCTGCCCTACCGGCCACACTATGCCAATACAACGGTGGATGAACGGACAAACGCAAAAACCTTCAATACGGCGCTTCATAACTAATTTCTCAAAATACCTTCAAGAAGTTTAATCACAGTTTGCAATCAAGTACTGCTCCTGTGGGGGTCACTTTTTGTGTCCGATTATATCGATGCGAATTCTGTAGTGAGCCCGTGTCGTTTGAAATGTATTTACTGGCCAATGAAATTGTAAAAAATACATTACCTGACGAATTTAAACTTTATTACAACGACATTGCTTTACATTTACGAGTACGCTAAAGTTTTGCGTTTTCCGTGAGCTATTCTAAGGTAGTGTGAGCCCCACTTTTAGCCCCGCGTTCTTGCATCCATGTATGGGTAGTAAAAATTTATGTATTTGTGTTAAATTAAATTACCCATGGAGTACGTTGAAATAGTCTTTATAAGTCTTCAATAATTTAAAAGTACCTAATAGGAATATACTAGATTTTTTCTGTCAGAATGTAGTAGCATCACTGTTTCAACTGCCTCGGTGGACAATGTCGCATCCACAAATGTTTTATTCGGAGTTTGGGTGTTTGCTGTGTATAATATATATATATTTAGAAATATATAAGTTATGTTTATTAGTTGTCTAGAACCCATACCACAAGCTTCGCTTACATTGAGCTAGAAGGCGCTGTATTAAATAAAGGATCTCGTACAATATGTCAATCTTGTAGTAGTTGAAATAATAATGCAATACAAAAATAATGGCGCTTGGTGGAACTTACTACATATTTAAAAAAAGTCATAATTCAATTTGAACACACCTGAAAGCCTCTCTGAGCTCGTCTTCTCCATCAGACCCGCGCATTTTCTTGGACATCATTTGGAGGAACTCGTTGAACTCAATGGTGCCATTACCATCTTGGTCTACTTCCTTCACCATGTCACGCAGCTCAGTCTCTGGAATAAGCAATTTTGGTATTTTGTTAGATTTTAAGTAAAGTAACTAAAATATTTGTTGTGGGAAAGTAGAGGGTAGAAGGAGTCAGGGTTGGCCGAGACTTACATAATAAGACCACGTGAGCAGATTGCTGATTGATGCAAGTTGTAATAATATAGATAGATAAATGAATAAATAAATATCCATCACGCCTTATCCCCGAAGGGGTGGCAGAGGCATATTATATGCCCACTTTTCACCGTGTGGATTCCTGTCCCACGTAATAGGTGGTAAGCCCATTGCCGTGTTGAAATAGACAGACGCAGGTTGTGGCTACCTGCTGTTGAAATTTTTAAGCCGCCCATAAGCCCTTCAACCAGGCTTAACGACTGCCATTTTACTGGCAACCGGGACCAACGGCTTAACGTGCCTTCCGAAGCACGGAAACGCTCGCAAATGTAAATGCCACAAAGTGGTCACCCATCCGAGTACCAGCCATAGTGAAAGTTGCGTAACTCAGTGATCGTTTTGCAGAACACTGAGACCGCGGAGCCACGAGCGCTTCCTATATATAATAATAGAATAATATAGATAATACCTTCTTACCTATCAAATGATGTTAAATACAAATATAATTTACATAATTTATGTTCTCAATTTTAAAATACTATAAAGTTTGAGGAAATCTTTCTGCGAATGCCTTGGCGTTTAGCTCAATGTCTGATTCAGCATTGAGAAGTATTCTTTGCATGTTTTTCCACCCAGGAAAACAACATGACAAACATGAAAGTCTAATTATGTTATACCACAGAACCGATAAGCCGTGAACTATAAGGTGACAAACTAGCATACGGCCTAACATGATCGAAAGTTGTCACGATAGCAACACTAGAGACTCGCCAATCCTGCAGGACTTTTGGCACCAACGCGAGCGGTGACGCACGTTTGTCGTATATTATTTTCAAAAACTAGTGTAAAATTCGTTTTTTTTTTGTGTGTTTAATAATGGTGGAATATTGTACATAAAGAGTTCGAAAAAGTGCATTAGTGAACGAAAGTGATATATTGCAAAGAATAGCGGTGTTGTTTGTGTTAGTGCCAAATTTCCATAGATCGCCGCAATAAGGGATCCACTGCCTTATTGGGGTACGGACTAGGACCTAGGACTGAGGACTTGACATCGACAAACGACTAGACAGGACTAAAACAAAATAATAAGAAAATAATAAATACTGAAGACTAGGCTGTATGGACTAAGTTTCCTTTGCCTGCCCATGATGGGCGAAGACAACAAAAAAAAAGCCAATCCTGCAAAAAAAATTAAGAACCCTTTTTGAAGAACTCCATACTGTACATGGTGAATAAAATCAATGGAGCGAGCTTTTTCTATAACCTAAGCATAAGCCTTAGCGTATACGAGCCCTCCGAACGCAGTGTGAGAATGAAAAACCTATCTAGTTGCAATTATACATCTTTTTAAACAATTCCTGAGAACACATAATAATAATACTTTTAATAGAAAAAAAAAGTTATGCTATTATAAAGAAGTTATATACGTGTTCTATTGTTAAATTTCTAGGTCAATGTTACATACATGATCAAGGTAAAGGGTAAAATCTCATTAAAAACTTATACAATTACTTCGGTAGTCTTCATCACAAACGGTTGCTTTAGTATTATGGATAGGTCAGTAAATAATTACTAGATAAAATGAAAAAGATTTACCACTGAGGTGATTGAAAATGGTTCATCATCATCCGAACGTCTGTCCCAGTTGCGTCTCGCGACACCCGGGGTCCGCTTTCCTACATTTTCTCCTCCACTTCGCACGGTCTTCGGCATCCCCTGTAGTGAGACCATTGGCACGCATGTCATCCCTTACGACGTCAAGCCAGCACTTCTTGGGTCTTCCCCTCTTACCGGGACCCGGCGGGGCTGACATGGCCAGACATTTGTTACCTACGTAGCCCGGCGGTTGCCGCAAGACGTGACCATACCAACGAAGGCGACACTCTAGCAACTTGTCTGCAATGTCACGGACGTGAAGGCTGCCGCGGATGCGACAGTTTATCACGCGGTCCATCCGCGTGACCCCACACATTCACCGCAGCATCTTCATTTCCGTGACACGCAGCTCCTGCTTGTGTCGCTCCAATATCGGCCACGTCTCACTGCCATGTAAAAGGACAGGTCGAATAATGGTTTTGTAGACCTGTCCCTTCAACCGGATCGGCATTTTAGGGTCACAAATGACACCGGTCATCTCCCGCCATTTGGCCCACGCGGCAGCAATGCGTGACTTGACATCGCAATCGATGTCACTGGACGTGTGAAAAACAGATCCCAGGTATTTAACCTGGTCCGTGCGCTCGACCAAATCACCGCCTATGGCCGCGTACCGCCGTGATTGAAAATGGTTACCGTAGCCTATAAACGTTTGAAATATCAGAGGTGTTGAAACGTAAAGGAATTATCTTATCTGAAAACATTTGTACTGTTCTTGTAAATAAGTGGAACATACATCTTTCCGAGGAGTTACCCGGGGCGTCCAGCAATTTAGGTTAGGCACCAGTTAGGCAGGGACCGTGTGGTTTTAGCCGATTCGAGACCGGCATGACATACGAGGGGACTTCCAACGTTAAAAACAAACCGCCATTACTATTTTATTTGCACCTGGATGCCGAGAAAAGCTCGTAAATTGATATACGTTGTGGACTCAGAACCAACAGCAGCGTAGGGGTTTTTAATACGACATTTAAAAAAAGTGAAATAAATTATTTGAAATATTGATCATTACATTTTCTTTCAACAAGCAGGCTTCGCCGAAGTTCTCGTATATACTCGTAGCAGCAACTATGAGTGAAATAGCTGGCCATGTCGCCTTTAGTAGCTTACAGTGAAAGGAAGACATAAAATATATTACCTACGGGTTTATGAGCTTGTGAAGGTGAAGTGCGTGACATTGGAAGCCAGATTTTTAAGAGTTATGGTATATACAAACTGAGAGAATAGAGTCGTGGATCCAAAGTAACCTACAGATGTAACAGTGTTGGATATTTTTTGTACTCATAATATATTGTGAAACATCTGATACATAGGGTTGTCTAGCTCAATTTAAGCGAATGTTAGCTTGTACTTTGGGATCTAGACGACTTACTCACTTCTAAACGTATTTTATTTATTTATCTATTACGCCTTATCCCCGAAGGGGTGGCAGAGGCATATTATATGCCCACTGTTTACCATGTGAAATCGTGTCCCACGGAATAGGTAGCGAGTCCATTGCCGTGTTGAAATAGACAGACGTAGGTTGTGGTTACCTGCTGTTGACCTTTTTTTAAGCCGCCCATAAAGCTTTCAACTTGACTTAACGACTACCATGTTACTGGCATCCGCGACCTACGATTAACGTGCCTTCTGAAGCACGGAAACGCTTGCAAATGTAATTGCCACAAAGTGGTTACGCATCCGTGACCAGCCATAGCGAGAGTTGCTTAACGCAGTGATCGTTTACAGAACTATGAGTCAGCGGGACTGCGTGCGCTTCGTGTACGTATTTTTATATTTTTTTAATACATAAGTACTATTGAAAACACCCAAAGTCCGAAAGAAACATCTGCGGATCACGTTAATATTTGTCCCGACCCGAGTTTAGGTAGAATTAGAGGCCTCAATATGGGCAGTTCTTATATTATCACAAAGGGAGTAATGTAGATATAAAAATTATACATTTTATGACACTATGCAAATTAAAAGTTTGTATTTCCTAGATAAAATTCTAATTCCAACAGGACAAATGTAGTTCATGGTCTCATCATACTGCAACCGCATTACCAAACGGGTATGTAAAATGAAATATTAAATTGGTGCCTTCGTTAACTAGGTGACATTTCGGTGGTTATATTGCTGTAAGATTGATATTGCAAATTGTATATTTAGTGTGCTATAAGTTATCAAAATCGTATATTTTATAATTTTTTTTTTATTTCCGTGCTTTGGAAGGCGTTATCCCGTTGATCCCGGTTGCCAGTAACATGGCAGTCGTTAAGCCAAGTTGAAGGCCGTATGGGCGGTTCTTTTAAATATAACTAATAAATTTTCTCAACAGCAGGTAGCCAGAACCTGCGTCTTTCTATTTCACCACGGCAATGGGCTCACCACGTATTACATGGGACTGGAACACACACGGTGATAATTGGCCGTAAAATATGACTCTGCCACCCCTTCGGGGATAAGGCGGGATTTTTTTTTTTTAAGTGAAAGAAGACAACTCGGTCTTAAAACCGTGACATTTGCTTAACCAGGCCACTGTTCTAACCACTGAGTTACCAGAACCTCATTATCATATCTTACAACTTTTCATTTTCCTGAGATTTTGATTTTACTACTTTGATTTGATCACTTAAGAGTTTGATTTCACTACTTTGATTTGATTTTTTATTAAAACAGACTACTAGAAAGTGATCTTATAAGGGTTATTTTTTACCGTTTGAGGTACGGAACACTAAAAAATATTATAAACACAAACATCATTAAGTACCTATGTTTGTTTCTTCTACACGTTGAAACGGCTGGACCAATTTGTATCAATTTTGGTGTGGAAGTACTTGACATTTGGGATTAGCACATAAGCTTCTTTAGATCCCGGGAAACAGCTTCGTGTGGGGAATGGGTACGGGGAAACTATACCACGCGGGAAGCACGGATGTCCTTTATTTAAAAAATCATGTTTGTAAATGTAGTGACCAGTGCCACAAGGACTACCTGCCTCCATGACCAGGGGCCTCAGGACGGCTGATGGACTGGTCGCCGTCCTTACAGAAGTAGACCCTGTACACCCGAACACCCCAAAGAAGCGGGATAACACCCGAAGACGAGACCGCGTTGGCGGGTAAAGTCTGTCAAGAGCCCTGGGGCTATTCTTCCGAAGGGGTCACCCGGAACTCCTAGCCGTAATAAGAAAAAATCGCCACAAGGTGAAGAGAGATCAATCTACTTCAATTGAAGTACTTAGTTCATTAGCCCTTCACAATGTTAGGTGAAGTCGCAGTGGTAGTCAAAATCTGCCGGTAGCACTGGGACATTTTTCTGAATCCCACACGTTAAAACAAGCCCCTCGCAATGTGGCGCTGGCCGCCACAAGAAATAATAATAGTTGCTCGTTCTTACAAGAGATCTCAAATTATTTATACTAGCGGCACGCTATGATGGCCGTGTTGACATACCTATTACAATAGTGATGATATTTAACTTGTTTTACATAAGTACTCTGTTTTCTACCGTAGTATAAATACCCTCTAATGTGGTCGTCTATTCACACATTTCTACAAATAAAATGTAATTAAAATTAATACGAAACTTCATGAAAGGACAAACGTCAAAATGGCCATCCTATCGTGCCGCTAATATAGTTGACCGTGCAAGTTCTAATAGGTATACTTACCATGTTTATATACCAACAAAAAGAAGTGACAAAGCTTAACCAAACGTCGCAGTGGCACAGTTGTGGTAAATAGCTTTGGACATAGCTTTTCAATTTGTAAATACCAAATACGACAAGTACGAGTTATTTGGCCATTCTCCAACGTAGGAAAATACAGTTTTCTATTGCAATCACCAATTATCTGTACGTTCTGAAGATTAGATTTGGGCAAGTTTTGTCTAAATTTAAATTCCTTATCATAAAAGCATCACGTAAATTCATTCATTCAATTCATTCATCATTCACCACGCTAAATTTTAAATTAGTTTTTATTGCAAAAAGTATAAAGTACATTGATATTAGGTACATTAAAAAAATAATTATGCACAAAAGCGAGACTAACTTCACAGAGTTTTCTTTCAACAGAAAAAAAAAACAAACGGAAAAGTCAAAAGTACTCGGATAACCAGAAGTGCATGTATGAAGCGATTGATGAATCTGCAAGAAGCGAAAGAAGTATGCATGGGATCGTGAAGCCTGGCGATCTGTCCCCTCTGACTACCCCGTCAGGGATACAGCGTGAAGATAGTTAGTTTTCTTTCAGCAAACCTTTGGGTGAAAAAAGAAAAGTGCAAAAAAAGGTTTAATGATTTTTATTGTCATATATCTTTTAGATTAAGTCCCCGTGAAGTGTGGGCGTACAATATGCTTCTGCCATACCTTTGAGGAAAAAGGCGTGATTGATATACATCCTTTAAAGCGTTGCATTGCAAAGCAACTTTGTTTCACAAAGTTATATTGAAAGTAGATTATTTTTTTACATAGTTACATATGTAAATTGTTCTCCCCATTAAAATCAACCGGTAAGGTTTCCATAAGGTTGACCGCATTGCCACATTGTATGGCAATGGGAATATTTTCTGAGCGAGAAATACGAGTAACTATTATGTGAACTATGGGTAACACCAAACAATTGTCACTTGGGGTTTAAGAAAAAACAATGTGATGCATTGCGGGAATGTGATGTGTGTTTGTCAGCTGTTCAAATAAATAAATAACTTTATGAAGGAGTAGCTAGGTATCTACATAAGCACTAGTTAACTAAACTATCAAACTAAACAAAGTATAAAACTATTTTCAATTTTTTTTTTTAAATATCGACCGAGGAATTGAGCCTGGAACCTAAAAATAATTAAAAAAAAAAATATTGTGGGACACTTGTCACACAGCGTTATCTAGCCCAAAGTAAGCTAATATTAGCTTGTGTTATGGGATCTAGATAACTGATAAACATACTTATATATTTCTAAATACATCCATATTATAAATAAATAACACCCAGACACAGAATAAACCATCGTGCTCATCACACAAAGTTTTATCCTGGGTGGGAATCGAACCCACGACCTCTTGCGTAGCAGTCGGATGCACTCCCACCGCGCCACAGAGGCAGTCAAAGAGGAACTGTGCATAATTGCTTATGCAATTTATTATTAATTTAAATGTTGATAATTTCATTGCACTATTATGGCGAGGTAGTTAATCTAAGTATAAACAAAAAAGTTTTATTTTTAAATTAATAACATTTTTTTTTCTATAGTGAAACTAGTACAAGATCTAAAACTGGAGATTATACCTACAAGGGCGAAATGAAATTTAATTCCTTTTTGAACTTTATATAAGAATCGTTAAAAAAAGAAGTCAGTTAAACAGTTTCTGTTCTATGTACTCATTTTCTCGATTATAATATATGTACCATATTTTTGGCTGAGCTCATGTAGGCGCCGTGGCTTAGTTGGTTAAAGCGCCTGTCTAGTAAACAGGAGATCGCGAGTTCGAATCTCGCCGGGGCCTAGTGGTGCTTTTTGTATATTTTTTAAAGTCACTTCGAGGAATTTTATTTAACAGAAAACCTCTCTTGTAAGCAGGTATGTTTATTTTTATTTTGTATAGTTTAATGTTCGTTAAAAATAGAATTAGTTATAAAATAAAAATAAATAAATAAATATCCATCACGCCTTATCCCCGAAGGGGTGGCAGAGGCATATTATATGCCCACCTTTCACCGTGTGGATTCCTGTCCCACGTAATAGGTGGTGAGTCCATTGACGTGTTGAAATAGACAGACGCAGGTTGTGGCTACCTGCTGTTGAAATTTTCAAGCCGCCCATAAGGCCTTCAACCAGGCTTAACGACTGCCATTTTACTGGCAACCGGGACCAACGGCTTAACGTGCCTTCCGAAGCACGGAAACGCTCGCAAATGTAAATGCCACAAAGTGGTCACCCATCCGAGGACCAGCCATAGTGAAAGTTGCGTAACTCAGTGATCGTTTACAGAACACTGAGACCGCGAGGCCACGAGAATTAGTTATTATCAAGAATCTGTCCAAGTATTATCTTTGCTTTTAACTAGTTTCTAAAGATAAGATACTTCACTCTTAGGTATTAGTAAATATAATATTTTTGGGAAACAGCTCTAAAGATAATAGGTATCTTTGTAAATGACATATTATAAATATTTCTTTTATGTGTCGAGCTGTCGGCACTTATCTGATAATAAGCAAAGATGACATATCATTTAGATCACTGCGAGAGTGACTATAATCATTGCTGAATATGAATAATTATGTTGTCATTTCTCACATTAGATTTTTATTTTATGTTCTGTTAGGCACGCGCGGATGTAACCCTCTAAAAAGGCACGGCTACCCGACAATCCGCCGACAGCTATGTGAACTCGCTTATTATGCCTATGAAAGGATGTACGGTTTTTACAAAAAAAAAATCTATCTGTCTGTTTGTTCCGGCTAATCTCAGAAACGACTTAACTGATTTTAACGGCACTTTCACTGGCAGATAGCTGGTGTTAGGAGAAGTAACTTAATCTACATTTTAGCCCCGTATTTCCACGGGAATGGGAACTATGCGAGTAAAAACTAAAATAATATTAGCTTATTTTAAATATATAAAAAGTTTATAAATATATTCAAATAACTCTAAAACTTTTGTTAAAATTTACATATCATAATAAGTTACTTTCCAAATAAACAACAACATATTTTTTTTTACGTTTGGAAAAACTCATACTCTAAGGTGCTATGCCGCTGGGTGTGCCCTCGGAAGGCATTAATGGTGCGTGATTCGCAAGCACCCAATTCACATGCGGGTGTGTGGATTTCGCAAGCCAAAAAATCCGATTTCAGACGTATTTTTTACCCTCTAGGAAAGGAAACATAAAAAGGCCAAACTATTCAAAATGTAGGAGAAGCGGACCCCGGGCGTCGCTGGACGCAACTGGGACTTATGTCGGTTGATGACCATGGCTACAATCCTTCGAGTATAAATTGGTTAGCCTAAGCATTAATACCTTGGATGAGAGACAAAAAAATGTCATAACATTGTTTGTGTACACACCTGAAGGCCTCTGTCCAAGCGATCTCATCACGACGCCGAGCTCTGCCATCGTAATAGTCCCATCTTCATCCTTGTCGAACAGCATGAATGCTTCCTTGAATTCTGAAACAGCAGAGTTACACAATTATTGTGGGACAGATTGTTCGATACTTTTGTAGGACAATATCTTGACTTGGTACCATCTAGCCCGAACTAAGCTAATATAAGCGTGTGCTTTGCAATTCAGATAACTGATAAACAAAGAAAACAAAATATAGGAAACATCCTAAACTTTTTTTTTTTTAATATTGTGGGACACTTGTCACACAGCGTCATCTAGCCCAAAGTAAGCCAATATTAGCTTGTGTTACGGGATCTAGATAACTGATAAACATACTTATATATTTCTAAATAAATACATATTATAGATAAATAACACCCAGACACAGAATAAACCATCGTGCTCATCACCCAAAGTTTTAACCTGGGTGGGAATCGAACCCACCACCTCTTGCGTAGCAGTCGGATGCACTATCACCGCGCCACAGAGGCAAACTCGCAAACACACATCTATGGATTACATAAATATTCATATATTTATATTTCAACAGCAGGTAGCCACAACCTGCGTCTGTCTATTTCAACACTGCAATGGCAACCACCTATTACGTGGGACAGGAATCCACACGGTGAAAAGTGGGCATATAATATGCCTCTGCCACCCCTTCGGGGATAAGGCGTGATGGATATTTTTTTTTAATATTTATGTACCGACTATCAGTCGTATACACTATCACTTACGCCACCAAGGCAGTCAAATTAGGAACAATTATTATCATCACCTTCCTATAGTGGGGATAGCTCATACCCTCGAAGTCATGTAAAAAAGTTAGATACGACCTAAAAGTGACACTGGTCATGTCTAATAGAACAGAGAAGATCTGAAGTAGATAACGAGACGCAACTCGACAAAGGACGCTCCAGCGCACAGCTACATGTGAACCGGTGACCTTGTAAAGGGAGGGAATGGATGAGGAAGGCGCAGGACTGCGTTAGATTAATTTTGTTGATTGATTGATTTTCATCTTCAAATTTCTTTCAACCATTACGATATCCAACAAATGTGGATATCTATCACAAAATTTGAGGAAAATTGCAAAATGTGGGTGACATATATTATACATATATGGTCGAGTCCTATTGACCTATATCGGTGTGATCGGTGACACACCGATATAGGTAAATTGGATTCGACAGTCAAAAGTTTGAAAGGCAGAGTCTTGGGCGTATTCAAGTAAATATTAATGAAAATGCTCAATTAAAACTACAGGAGCTGTGCCAAGTCAGAGGAATTACTGATAAAAGTTGGTATTAAAATCTCACAAAAACAATTATAGACTAGTAGATTGTTAGGATTAGGTCACTTTTGCTCTATCTATACTTTAGCAAATAATATTATCTATTTTGGAGCCGGGTTATCGGGCATCAGCTCCGGATTAACCCGCGCAATGCCACCCAATGTGTACCTATGTGGGTTCCTCCTTATTCCATCCTTTAATATCGTTTTACAGTGAATTTCCGCCATATGTTACGCCAAATACCATGCATTATTTTGGCACTACTGATGTTTTTCTATTCCTAATACAAGCTTAGCTGTAGTGAGAAGTGGGAATTTTTGAAATTACGGTTGCTAAAAATAATAAAAAAAAACACAATAATTAAGAAAAGTTATATTTACCTGCAACTTGTTCTTCTGTAAGGCCATATTCTGACTGCAAAGAAATACATAATACGTATAATAAGTAGAATTTTAAGCAATCAAATCAGCCTATGGACAATCAATCTTCCACCGCTGGACGGGGGCCACTGATTAATTTACCTTTAACTACAGGGAAATTTATAAACACCAGCAACCTGCCAGAATTAGATAGCTCAGGTCATTCACAAACCAACATAATTTGTTTTATTGTCACGCCTTTATCCCCGAAGGGGTAGGCAGAGGCATATTTAACGCCCACGTTTCACCGTATGCATTTCTGTCCCACGAAACAGGTGGTGAGCCTATTGCCGTGTTGAAATGGAAAGGCGCAGGCTGCATCGACCTGCTGTTCAAATTTTTTAAGCCGCCCATAGGGCCTCCAACTTGGCTTGACGACTGCCATTTTATTACAATGGCTTAACGTGCCTTCCGAAGCACGGGACTGGGGTGGGTCTAAAGGACCGAATAAATTTAATAATAAAATGTGTCTATTTTAGATGTTAAATTTGGAAGAAATTTTGAACCCGTTGCCTTTTTAGTGAGGTGGTAACAAAAAGGTTAAAAGGTCTTATGTGCTAGACACTCATTAGCACGACCAATTAAAGTCCTGGTAGTCTCGGACTGAATATATAATGTTTAGAAATCAAACTAGATTTATTGAATTTTGTGATAAATACTACGCCCTCTTGGTTAGTAGCGTGAGAATATATGTATAATCTAAATACTCCTCAAGAAACGGGTTGTCTAATACAAAAAAATAGTTAAGAACAAATCAGGTTAGTAGTGTAAGCGCTCGGCCACGGATTCAGTGTTTTGTAAACGATCACTGAGTTACGCAACTTTCATTATGACTGGTCCTTGGACGGGTGACCACATTGTGGCATTTACATTTGCGAGCGTTTCCGTGCTTCGGAAGGCACGTTAAGCCGTTGGTCCCGGTTGCAAGTAACATGGCAGTCGTTACGTCAAGATAAAGGCCTCATGGGCCGCTTGAAAAATTTCAACAGCAGGTAGCCACAACCTGCTTCTGTCTATTAACACGGGCTCACCACCAATTACGTGGGACAGGAATACACATGGTGAAAAGTGCGCACTGCCTCTGCCACCCCTTCGGGGATAAGGCGTGATAGGTTAGTAGTTCTTGAGAAAAACGCATTTAATTAAACAATCAAAATTTAAGGTTTTAACAATTAGTAGATAGGCGTAAAGAGATTAGAGACAATTTATGTGTTAGAGACAATTTATATCAGCAAGCTACGTACAGATACTTGTCGTATTGCGAGATCACTGGTCAATCTCCTCAGCCTTCTGTACTCCTTGTTATATATTTCATCTGTTGACATAGCGGTCACCGTCATTTTCTTTATATTATTATTTTTCTTCCTATACTTTTCATTGTATTTGTATGCATTTCGTTTGGTTGTTAACATTTTAAATGCTTCTACAGACGATGACGAGTCAAATAATTTAAAAAAAGTCTGAATTCTGAAACACTAGTAGCAGCTGATACCCACAGATCAGCTAGGTGCAGTTTTATCATACCCGTTTCTCACGGAAACTGTCCCGGGTATATAAAGTAGCCTGTGTTAACTCAGTGTGTTTACAAACTGTAGCCAAGAAAAGAACGAATGGTTCAGGAGTTAGAAAACGTGATTGAGTAACAAATATTGACATTTAGTAAGACCACAAACTATAAATGTAAATAATTATGTATCTTGAATGAAAACATTTGTACCACTTCCACTTATTTACTTTTAATTTTTTATTAGGTCATCAATCAACAGTACCAGTATAAACAAAAATAAGTACCTGGTCTATATGTGGACAAACCTAAATTACGTTCTATTTGCTCATTCTAGACTATTTTTAGTAATATGAAAACGTTTTTATGGTCTATCAAAACAAACATCAAACAGATCTAGTATTAACGATATTGCGCAGTAAGATATAAATTCTTTATCAAACCTACCATTTGTATCGATCACTACAGACAGGATTTATGGGAAATGTCCGATATGGGCTACCTTTCGCCATATGTTTGATTTTGAATCGATTTTCCAGGACGTTTGGGGTCCATCAAAAAGGATTTAGGTTTTAACAGGGTCGACAGCGCGAGTGTAGCGTAGAACGTCCATTACATAGCCTACGAGTCGTATGTATGTTTGCCACTTCAGTGGTATATAATACTATATTTACACATATTTTAAAGTATTTTTTTATTTTTACTCTTGAGTATTTTAGTTTTTTAATTCTACAGCGATTATCATCTATTGAGGTAGGTACTATGCAAGGGTGCGGGAATACCATATTCATTTGGTATTGGTCCGCCTATCACCTACATACTTTTTTCTGTATATCAATGATGATCATTCAACTTCCATGAACATTCCGATGATTAGTAATCTATTTAGAATACACATTTTGTTACTTTGGACACTATTTACAATTTTCATAGTAATATTTGATTACAATTTATCATTATTTGATATTAAAGGAATAAGAAATCCTATTTTTTCAAATTATTATACTAGTACGAATCACACTTGGCCAGACTACGTTTTATTTTTGAAGTCCATTGGCGCTTAGCAGGAAACGTTAGTATTACATTTTTATTCAAGGTTTTCGTCGTATTTATAAACCTTCTACTAAAATATTTAATAAAATAACAAGTGTCATATATATCTTTTAATATCAGTGCGATTTTCGTAAGCACACTGTCGATTGTTTTAAAACCAACCAGGAAACAAAAATTAAATTTGCATATTTGCTGACTGACCAAGATACCTTTTGACTAAACCATTGGACTTCCAATTGTAAAAAAAATAGAACAGTCTCGGTAGATTCTAGTTTCGCTACTAATGAAGGAGATATTATTTGATTCCTTTACGTGCTCTTCGTCAGTAAAGTAGATACAAAGGCACTAAAAATCTAGGTATGCCATAAAAACTGCTTTCTGAACGGTATAGAAATAAAAAAAAGATGTTTCTAAATTTGAACGTATTCATTTATACCTAATGGCTTTGAACTTGTGCCTCATCCAGCTGATGGCTCAAAAGTCAAAGCTTAATTTAAAACAAAAAAAAAACAAAACTTATGGTGCCTCATCCTATCGCTGTCTTACTTCAGGTAAACCCACAGAGAAGATCAAGGTTACTGTTTGTTTACATTGTTTTGATAATAATAACTAGGTACTAAAATTATTACACATAGGTAAACACTATGACTTTTCGATCACTAACCACAAGTAGACCAATATATTGACACTAAAATGCACTTATTTTGATTCTTCCGCCGGAGAAAAAACTTAATATTGACACTGAGATTAAAAACGAGCTACAGATTATATATAAGGTAACTTGCGTTTAGTTTTATTGTGTAATTATTGATCAAGTTTATGTTTTAATTTATTACTTAATTTATTTTTAATTCGCGTTACGCTATAGCACTGGCAAATAAAACGTGCGGCGCGAAATTGTCAGCTCAGATATTAGTAGAATTCTATATTTAAATTATTTTCGCTTGCTACGATGTGTGGTGTGATATTAATTGACGTTGAAACATAAAACTATTTTGTTTAATTCGTACGTTTTCAAAAACAATGTTTTTAAATGAAACTGTCATCAAATTGTTAGGATTGAAATTAAATATATAATTATTACGCAATTATTCAATTACTTTTTCTGATTTCTATCTAAGTGTAGAAGTACCTATGTGTCTGAAAAATGTCTCGAAGTACTTATCTAACTACCTATTTAGACTTATAATAAGAGTAAGTAGGTAAATTAAAACTATAATACAATAAAAGAAAGGTTAATGTACATACTTGTCATTATAATTGTAGTGCATTATTCCATCATCTTGGCACATAGTAGGTCTTATAACTATCAACGGAACAATTTTGGCGGCAAAATTAGGGACTCATTATCACTATGACGTAACTTAGAGATCAAAAGTTTACCAGCCAGCAAAGTGAACCCTAATAATTTGAAATAAGAATCATTTACACGAACTCCACAAAAATAGACTGTCTGTACATATTCGTTTGCCAAATATTTGACTTTGTAAAATATCTTGTGTAAACACGCTTCATGCGCCATCTGTCACAAACAAGCTCAAACTGTATCAACAGGGACAAATTTAAAAAGTTTTAATGACTAAGTTCTAAAACATGTAACTTTCTTGAAATTCTTTAAAACGATCTCGATTTTTAGTACTTTAACCTTATAAACATTGATAAAAAGGGCTTATGGATAAATGACAATAATAGGTACCTTTTTTTTATGGAGTTGGTAACACTGAAGGGCGCATAAGTACATTATAGAATTGAAAGTCAACAGGCACGTATTTTTATATTGGCGCCATCGATTTATTGAAGAGCAATGTTACAAGAACATATTATTTCTATTCTAATAATATTAGGCGTTATATTAAAATGCTGTCAACCGACTTCTAAATTCCATCCAATTAGTAGTCAATATTCTTACTGCTTTGATGCATATACACCTTTATTCCTATAGGTACGTGTTCTTTGAGCGGACAAACCGGTGACAATCAAAGAAAGCATCCTACTAGGTATTTCTCACCATGACAAATCACATATTTTTTTGGATGTTTTATTAGAGGGAGTACCTACTAAAAGTAGATAATTAAAAGTTTATTGATACAAATAAACCTAGACAATGAGAAAATACTTTTTACTGTAGGTAGATTTAAGTAATTCTTGTCAAGATAATTATAACGGATTATAATGCCTATACCTATTTCTTCACGAGTCAGTAATGAAATAAATGTCACCTGCATAGGACAAATTCCCAAAATATTGAAAACTGATTAGGAATGCAAAGATTTCCATCTAATAAAATCAAATTAGACACGTTTATCTGACATTAACTATAAACTTTTATGATACACACCTAGTTAAGCACAATAAAGGACAATTTTCATACTAAGCTGTCTCTGTCCTACTAATATTATAAACGCGAAAGTTTGTAAGTATGGATGTTTGTTACTCTTTCACACAAAATCTACTGAATGGATTTTGATGAAACTTTACAATAATATGGCTAACACATCAGAATAACACATAGGCTACTTTTTATCCCGGGTACAAGTTCCTGTGGGAAACGGGAACGGGAAAACTTCACCACGCGTGTGGAGCCGCGGGCGTCAACTAGTAAATTATAAAGACAAAAAAAAGAGTCATAAAGTGGGCAACTGTCGTGGTCAACAATTGCTTTTCTTATACCATTATTTTAACTAACGGTCGCTCCCCGGATTCAGCCGCATAGTTCTTTCCCATGGGAATGCCGTTAAATGATGTAGGTAGCCTAAGTTACTCCTTTTGACTTTAGTTATTTCATGATTAAGTTTTATTAAGGCTCGGTACCTACAGGGCTCACTAAAATTTGTAATTAAATTACAACGCTACTAGCTGACCCGCCCGGCTTCGCCCGTGACATATGTCGAACCCCGTGGCACTCACTTAATCCCGTCGTTTATAAATTTTACAATAATGTATGAACATTTTCCAAATTACTTGAATAGTTCTCCGCTAGCCAACTAACATATTACTAGTAGTTCTGTGAACCGTAGACTTCGGAGATTTTTTATTTTACTTTATTTATTTTTTCTTTATTTTTTTTCCTCTTTTTTATCGAATAAAAAAAAAACAACAGTGCTTTTTTTTCGTTTTGAGCGCTCTTGCTAACCGCTACGGGATCATTTCCCCTCCCCTGCCAACATTTCTCCCCGATCGAAAGACCCCCTCCCTAAAAGTTGTTGTCTACATCAAGGATTCTCCATATCAAGTTGCATGCAAATCCAATGAAAAATGCGACCTGTAGACTGAATGGACGGACGGACATCAATAGCATTTTTCCAGTACCAGTGGAGTTAAACGGAGTCTGGGAGCTTTCAACGAAAACGCTGCCTAAACCCTTTGTGATATAACAAAATAATGTAAGGTGCAATTGTGTATCTTATATAGGTCTACAAAAAACCCCGCGTCGAAAAATGTCTATCATACTATTTCCATTTTATACTTTCAAAAACCAGCATTTATAAAGCGGTAATTTTAAGGGTCTTTACAAAAATATGCTGTTAATCCTTATCATTTTTACTACATTAGTTGGCTTCAGCATTTCATGAAGATTATTTTGTCCCTGTACACCTTGCAAATTAAAAGAACATCTCACGATTTATAGCAAAATCAAAATAATGCGCAAAGAAATTTATTTCGTGTAACCATAATTTTGTTAGAATGTAATCAACGAATTTGGTAAATGTTCATACATTATTGTGAAATGAATAAACGACGGGATTAAACGGGTGCCACGGGGTTCGAAGTATGTCACAGGCGAAGCCGGGCGGGACAGCTAGTATTGTATAAAGCTAAAGACTTTGTTTGTTTGGTTGGATTTGAATTTTGTTTTGTGTTGGATAGCCCATTTATTGAGGAAGACTATAGGCTATACATAATTACGCTACTGCCCTGTAGAGCGGAGCAGTAATCAAAAATGTCGAAAACTCGGGGAAATTATTTATGCATTATTTGTACAATTTATAAGCGGGATTAAATAGGTGTGACAGAAGTTCGAACTACGTCACGGGCGAAGCCGTGGGGAGACACCTAGTTTATAATAAAAGTAAATGAAATTTATAGGTAAGAAACAACATACATACATACATATTGTCATGCCTTTATCCCCCAAGGGGTAGGCAGAGGCATATTAAACGCCCACATTTCACCGTATGCATTTTTGTCCCACGTAACAGGTGGTGAGCCCATAGCCGTGTTGAAATGGACAGGCGCAGGCTGTGGTGACCTGCTGCTGAAACTCTACTTACTTTTAACATAAGGCATTCAACTTGGCTTAACGACTGCCATTTTATTGGCAACCGGGACCAACGGCTTAACGTGCCTTCCGAAGCACGGAACTGGGGTGGATCTAAAGGGCCGAATAAATTTTATAAAATAAAATAAAATGTGTCTATTTTAGATGTAAAATTTGGAAGAAATTTTGAACCTGTTGCCTTTTTATTGAGGTGGTAACAAAATGGCTAAAAGGTCTTATGTGCTAGACACTAATTAGCACGACCAATTAACGTCCTGGTAGTCTCGGACTGTCGGTCGGTAAGAAACAAATAGAACAAAAATGAGTAAACAATAAAAAGTGGAGGGTTAAAACTGATAAAACTTTATGAAAAATCGTTTCAAGGACACACCTACAAATTTCTCACCTGAATCAGTTTGACAAATGATGCGGAAAGTCGTTATAGCGAACATAAAAGTATTTTTGTGTGTCAATGTTGAATGTGAACAACACAAAATGTTAAAAGATTTCAACACAAGCTTGAAATATTTCTTATTCTTGTTCTTTTCCTGAATGCTGGATCGCACACGTACAAGTATTTTTATAATAGGTACATTTGTTTTTGATTTCTACTAAAAAATTTAAGCACATAAAAAAGTTTTGTAAAAAATGGTGTGTGCTTATAATAATTCGAAGGTAAACTTGCTTAAACCTTATGCCTCGAACAACCCTTATTCAAGCCCAATGGCTTTCATAATGGGAATGGTGCACTGAATCATGGAACAGAAATTTAATAATATGAACGACTTAATAAGTAACATATCTAATAACCACCACAGTTTGGAGCGCTTTTTTTCAGTAAGTTTAATCATACATTTGGAACGAAGTAGGAGAAAGTAAATTTTGGGCTATGAAATTAAAGTTAAGTTCATTTCAACAAGGCAATGGGCTCACCATCTGTTTACGTGGGACAAAAATGCATACGGTAAAATGTGGGCGTTCAGTGTGCTTCTGCCTACCCCTTCGGGGATAAAGGCGTGATAATATGTATGTATGTATTAAATTAAAGTTATAGCGACGTAGCACAAGCCAAATACCTGATATCAGCAACTTCTCTTTAAATATAAGTACGTAGAATTAGTCAAATTTCAAAGACATACTTTCACGCTTTTATCTCCAAAGGGGAAGGCAAAAGAATTCTATATGCCCACATTTTACCGTATGCATTTTTTGTTCTACGTTATAGGTGGTGGGTGAGTCCATTGCCGTGTAATCTATAAATACACATAATACACCACGAATACCTTAAAATGTGATGATTTGGATCATCTGACAAGTGGGTGAACAAGTGACCGTGGCCAAGAATACAAGGTCTATGGGCCAATTTGGTAATAACCATAGGTTGAGCTTAGGACCCTTCCTCAATAAATATGGAAAATATATAGTTTATGGGACAGTTTCACACTATTAATTCTGCTAACGAGGCTATTACAATATACCTTAATGTGCAATGAAGACGTCCATAAATCAAGAGTATTCTTGAAGATCTTTATGGTAATTATTTGTACAAGTTATTTATATTGTAAACTAGTTGACGCGTGACGATGTTTTTCCGTTCCTGTTTCCCACAGGAACTTGTTCCCGGAATAAAAAGTAGCCTATGTGTTATTCTGATGTGTAAGCTATATTATTGTAAAGTTTAATAAAAATTACACATGCATGTAGGGATTTCTGAATGGATTTTGATTAAACTTTAGATAATCTATATATTTAGATAAGAATAACAGGGAAATTCATTTTTCTAAATATTAATTTTTCTTAACCGATAGTGCAGGACGGCCACAATTATCATTTCGACCCAAACTAACTACTTGCTTGTGTCAGCCTTACTGAATGCACAATCGCCAGCGATGAGTACACTAGAGTTACAGATATAGACGTAAATATACAGGTAAGATCCAAAGACAAAAATAACATGTTCAAATAGTAAACAGGTTGGCTTGGAGTTGGGCAGTAATTCTCAAACATAGTACTTACAAGCATTGACCTAAAGTTACTGTTGGTTGGGTTGTTCACCAGCACAAAATATAAAAGGACGGATGCAAAGTAAAAACTGTTAGAAACAAAACAGCTCTTTTAAAAAATCTGCAAAATAACAAAAAGGCCTCTCACTAATTTTTTTTTCCAATTTTTGAGATAATTTCATCACTACTTAATTATTTGATTAGGTATCGAAATTTGTATTTGATTTTTGAATAAAAATATGCCAACTATGTTATCTAATTGTGAAATTTCGGATTTCCATGTAAAAATAATCAAGTGAATTATTCTGGATTTAATAAAAGTCGTTAGAAGATTTATACAAAACTTTTTATAAATTTAAATTTTTAGGTAGAATTTTTTAGTCACGAGCTGGACTCGACCAGCGTCTTCTGGTTAAACGCACTAGACGCTTTTACCAACTACACCACCGTGATCTGCCCGAAACTCATGAATTAAACCACCTCCTTACATCTTAAGACGACGTATAATTTAAATTTGGAAAAAGTTTGCATACTAATTGCTTTTCAAAACTGTTTCATACAGAAGTTTATTTATTTAAAAGAAACACAATTATACCCTCTTACATATTAAAACGGGTGTTTGCACCTTATCGTAGTCCATTGACAGTGTTCAAACCCTTTAAGGTAGCAGACTAACGGCCCAACTTGTAACGAGTTTCTGGCAATTTTACAAACTTTTACTAGCACCTTTCTGCTTTAAATTCCACACTCTCCTGTTTCCACCTCTTTTAATTTAGCACGATATTTTTACACTCAACTTTTTCAACGTCACCAGTTCATAAACGGTGAAAGATTTAATAAAATAAAGGGGGCCTGTAATTGCACCAATTTTAATAAGTAGATTCTTAAATAGGAATCTATCTTTTATAAATAAAAATGACTCGCAAAATATGTTGCTAAGCGAAAAACTTGAAGACTTCTGGATCAATTAGAATATTAAGCTATTGCATAGTTTTTATTGCGGGCTTTGAGCGGGCCTTAATCAAGAAATTCCGGAACGCAAAAAACCTAAGACGAAGGTCGAGACGAGGTCACACGAAGTTCACCGAGCACGGCCGAGCGTTGGCTTAACGTGTATGGACATATATTATATGGTACGATTGTACGAAGCTCGCACGGATCGAGACGTGATGATAGTGAGGGTGAGGGTGAGGGTGAGGGTGAGGGTGAGGGTGAGGTGAGGGTGAGGGTGAGGGTGAGGGTGAGGGTGAGGGTGAGGGTGAGGGTGAGGGTGAGGGTGAGGGTGAGGGTGAGGGTGAGGGTGAGGGTGAGGGTGAGGGTGAGGGTGAGGGTGAGGGTGAGGGTGAGGGTGAGGGTGAGGGTGAGGGTGAGGGTGAGGGTGAGGGTGAGGGTGAGGGTGAGGGTGAGGGTGAGGGTGAGGGTGAGGGTGAGGGTGAGGGTGAGGGTGAGGGTGAGGGTGAGGGTGAGGGTGAGGGTGAGGGTGAGGGTGAGGGTGAGGGTGAGGGTGAGGGTGAGGGTGAGGGTGAGGGTGAGGGTGAGGGTGAGGGTGAGGGTGAGGGTGAGGGTGAGGGTGAGGGTGAGGGTGAGGGTGAGGGTGAGGGTGAGGGTGAGGGTGAGGGTGAGGGTGAGGGTGAGGGTGAGGGTGAGGGTGAGGGTGAGGGTGAGGGTGAGGGTGAGGGTGAGGGTGAGGGTGAGGGTGAGGGTGAGGGTGAGGGTGAGGGTGAGGGTGAGGGTGAGGGTGAGGGTGAGGGTGAGGGTGAGGGTGAGGGTGAGGGTGAGGGTGAGGGTGAGGGTGAGGGTGTTTTTTATTTTAGGTTTTTTTTTGTTTTTGGTTTTTTTGTTTTTTTTTGTGTAACTTGAATTAATATTAAAGAAAAACAAAGGTATGCTATGCAATAGCTTTACCGCGGCAGTCTTCGAGTGCCACACGTCTTTTTTTTTGTTTTTATTATTCCCTGAACTCTAAGGAAGGTTATTATAGAGAGAAAATTTGGAAAAGTTGCACTGGTGGGAAACGAGAAAGGGGGCAGGCGGAGCCAAGGGCTTCAACTAGTCGAAAATAAATCTTTGAAGCAATAATGCTTTATGAAATCATTCAATGAAGGTACATATTTAATGGCCAACTACTATATCTGTCGTATTCATAAGCCAGAACTTTTAATCTTGACTTTCATAAGACAGGAATGTTGATTACGCAAGTGTAACTGAAATACCTCTAAATATCACCGACGATCATTGACCGTGGATAACTATCATTGAAAGCAGTTATCAAATGCCAGGTAGTTAGTTAAATATAAAACCGTTGACTAGCATCTTGGACTAGATGTTGACAGTTATTCTTAATTTTGATTTGTTTTTATAACGGGCTTCATTTTAGCATGTTTGACAACTTAAATTTAGGTCACCCAGTAAGTTAGGCAGAGATCGTGAGGTTTTACCCGGTTCGAGTCCGGCATGACATCCGAGGGGATATCCACACTTTAAAAAATTACCGGACTCCTGGCCATAGACAAATGGAACGGCAACGTGTGGTTTTAGTCGGTAAGAGTCCAGCATCCATGAGGATTTCCACACGTAAAACAAAAAAAAAATAATAACAGTAAAAATGTGTTTAATTATTTTTTAATGAACCTTAGTCAATTAAACAAGTTAATACGAGCTTGCCGATATAGAAATGTAACAACATTCTTTACATATAGCGAATTTCATTTCCTGAACCAATGGGTTGTTTTGATTAATTGAAATTAAGGGACCCCAGTAGATGCTAGTAACTGTAAACAAATTAGAAATTAAGAAATTTTTTTATTTGAACTAACAAACTGTCTAATATAAAAAGAAGTGATTTCAGCCTTAAATCTAGAATCAATGCATATAGTGGGCATCAACGGCATTACAGGGCGTCCAACAGATATGCCACATGAAGTTCATAGTTTTCCGTTTATTACTGACACTATGTTCATTAGCAAAAAATAATCCTTATGATAAAGCCTTTCGAACGATATGATAAAGTTACAGGTGATTATTTTTCTCGTGTAACGGGTTTGATTCCCGGTTCAACCATGTAATTATTTGTATTTGTATTATCTTTTTGAATTTTCGCGTTCTTTAAAACCAATTCACTGGATATTTAACAAGTTCTTGCGATTACCACAAAAAGCTCATATTATTCGCAACGTTCAGATGTTTTTATAATTAGGTTAAATAGCTATCTTACAATGACATCAAGCATTGTATGACGAAAACCAAACGATTAACAATGAAAATAATAATGGAGGGGAGAGCCAGGAGGAACACATCACAAAGAATCTATGTTTTATCCCAAAGCGCAGCAGTCAAGGGTTACCCCAACTAATTGTAACGAACGAATGAAGAATTATGTTGACAAACATGAATGTATTATCAATTTTTTAAACTTTAGATTTTGTTGTGTGTGTATTTTCGTGACTAACATGTTAAAATCAAATCGATTATTTTATTTATTTATCTTATTTATGTAAATAGACATTTTTTTATTATCATTTTCTTAATGACATCACACATCTTTGTAAATTAACTTGAGAAGTTTATTTTTTACGAATTTTTACACATTGTTTTACAACAATATCATTGTTAAATTTATGACAATTTTATTGCAAATGTTACCGATGTAGAATGAATGAAATGTGCTCAATAAATGTTAAATCGTATTTCGACGATGTCGTCAGACATCTCTGGGTCAATTTCACAGCCAATCGCTAACATCGTAAAAGGATGAAATTGCATGTTTCTGATATCTGTGAAAATGTTATATAAAATTTGTTTTCTAGAATAGTATAATCTTTTTTTAGTGTACCTAAATATAAGTTTCTTGTAACCCTTTCAGCACGAAGAGTTTATTTTTTATTTTATTCTATTCTGTCCTTAATTTTAAGATGTTTATGACCCTAAGTAGGTAAGAAAAATATTTAAAAAAATTCCCTCTTGTTGATTTCCCCAGAAACCCCCCCGCACGCTCGTGCGTTGCCGTTTTGAAGTTTACTGGCGCACGATCGTGCACTCTGTATATAAATGGTAATAAAAAACAATTATAATACTAATTACAATAATTAATTAATCTTTTTAATTATTAATTAAATCACAGTGCTTTGAGATTTAAAATATTTCAAAAATGAGAAAGTATAATCAAATATCCTTAGATTAACCAGTCTTAATGTCTAAATTTGAAAGATTATCGAATAATGGAAAGTGTGCAAATTGGTCAAAACGTTTCTCGAAGCTAGGCCACTACTGGTTTGTACCTGTTGGCTGATCTCTCATAGGGTGATAGAGGCTGCTCCTCTTCTACTACTGCGGCACTAGATGGAGCATTGACACTATTCATCAGAGCGTAAGCTAAGTCAATCTTAAATCACAGTAAATCCAGCTTTTGCCTTACTAGACTCACAATCGATTTTGTATTGTCTCCAAGCATTTACTACCGCCAGATCTAAAAAAGAATCATAATTTTTACTGGTCACTTCTTGGTCTTCTGGTATGTGCGATAGTATTTCAAAAGCTGATCAAGTACGTCATCACCTCCCATGTTTTTGTTGTAGTTCATTACTACCCTTAGAGCCGTTACCTGGATATACGCCTTTTCTTTTTTGTCTCTTATATTAACAGAGTATTGTCACCTCCAGTACAATTAGAACCCCTTAAACGCCTGATCTATCTTCCTTCAAATTCATTTTTTATGATCTGGAATTCGATTAAGCATAATTGTTCCTGTTCCATGCAAATGCAACTCTTTGAAGCGGTCCAGTAGACCCACGGTACTGGTGCAAGGGTAGGGAATGCAGCCCATTACCAGAAATATGCCAAATAACTTGCGCATTTCTTGACTAGATGTATTTAAAATGTTACCTGTCTTACGAAGATAATACAAATTTGTGCAGTTGGCAAGGTTTTCAAAGTACTGTTCATTGTAATAGTTGTCCAGATACTGCATAAGGGTCGTTACTGTATCAGCTTGTGGGCGAGGAGGATATTCATGACTCGTTCGCGAATGTAATAGCCTTCCACAGTTTTGATCTTTACTTCAATCGATGTCCACCGCTGGTCTGGCGAATATTTCTAACGCTCACAGGTATATTTTCCTGGTTTGCCTACGTACTTCTACTAATGGCACATTGAAAGCAGGATCAGTATCATCGTCATTGTCGCTTGGTAGATCAGGTCTAGGTATATGCTCATCCAGTAGCCGTGGTACACTAACAACCGGTTCTATCTCTTCATCAGATAATGCCAAATCAGATTCACAGCCATCCTCGAGTAAATGTTCTAAGGCATCATTGTCTAAGCATACTTCTGAAAGAAATAATACTTATTTAAAATGTATGAATTATCACCATTCTATTGAATTGAAAACGGCAACGCACGCACGTGCGCTAAAATTTAGTAGGCTTATAACCCAGTTAAATATTCAAAATTTTACGAATATTATTACTTATATCAGAAAGAAATTATTTAAACTAATGATATTAACCTAAACAGTTGATTAATTTAAGTTTTAATAAAAAAAAATATTACTTACTTCGACCGTTGTCGTCAATAAATAGCGCGTCCATTTTCAACAGGTCGCAAAACGACACTAACCTCGCGGTACCCCGCTCCCATTGCGAGAGTTAGTAGTTTGACTTATGAATGAACGATCGAGTCCGTTTCGGAGCAGAAAAACAAAATAGCGACACCATGATATTTTTTTTTAAGTTAACGCACGCTTGGTAACTTCCGTGCTGAAAGGGGTAAAATGATGGTCTAATGAAGGTAAAACCGTGAGTGTGCTAATAGAAAAATAAACTCAATGATTCCGTAAAATAATAGGTCTTTACCTATAAAATTGCCGTTCTGCAGTACTGGCCATTTCAAATCGTAAATAATTTTTGTTTGGCTAGGAGTTCTAATTTCAAATTAATTTTATTTTAATAACATGGAATTCTTTTTCCAAAAGTAGACATTTGTTTATTAATTAGTGTAACATTTTCATCGCATATGACAAAATCTTTACATCTTTCCGTCATCATGGATACGTTAAAAATTCGAGTAATTATGGAATATGAGTACCGTCGTGGCAGCAACGCGGCACAAGCGGCACGCAACATCAACGACGTTTACGGAGCTAACACTACAAACCAACGCACCACCTGTTATTGGTTTGCTCGCTTCCGTTCAGGAAATTTCGACCTGAAAAATTAACCTCGCGATCGTCTGAAGACTTTGGTGGACAATGGCGAATGTAAGGCCATTGTGGAAGCTGACGATATACAATCTACGGCTGAATTACCTACCGCTACCGCAGCTTGCAACGTTGGCGTCAGAACAATATTGCGTCAAATTGGCAAGGTAAAAAAGCTTGACAAATGGGTGCCCCACGAACTCAATGATCGCCAACGCGAAGTACGCATCGAGACGAGCTTTGCACTGCTCAAAAGACACACAAATGAAGGAATCTTGAACCGCATTGTTACCTGCGATGAAAAATGGATTCTGTTTGATAAGCGCAAGCAGTCAGCAAGTTGGTTGGATCCTAGTTCAGGACCTAAACAATGCCCTGAACGAAAACTTACACCTAGAAAAGTTATGGTCACTGTTTGGTGGTCTAGCGCCAGTGTGATTTATCACAAGTTCTTACCTAACGGGTTGAGCATTATTGCAGATGTGTACTGTGAAGAACTGAACACAATGAACACAATGATGGAGAAGCTGGCACATCTACAACCAGCATTGGTCAATCGCTCGTCTCCGCTGCTCCTGCAAGACAACGCGCCACCTCATACTGCACAGCAGATGGTCTCCAAGTTGCACGAATTAGGGTTCTTCGTCATCCGCCCTACTCACCAGATTTTGCGCCTACAGAATACTACTTGTTCTAGAATTTGGATAACTTTTTGGCGGGACAAAAATTCAAAACCCGGGAGGCAGTATAAAATGCCTTTGAAGAATTTGTTACCTCCCGTCCAGCTAATTTATTTAAGAAGAGCATCAATAAACTGCCACTGCGTTGGCAAAGATGCATGATTGCATGGGTGATTAGTTCGATTAATACAAATAAAAAATACATGAAAAAAATTCGTTTATATTTTTAATACAAAACGGCAATTTCATAGGTAAAGACCTAATATTATATCGAAACAAAGTTTTCAACGTAAGTACCTAAGTAAATACCATTATTTAATTATACAATTTATTTTACTATCTGTATTTGAGCATCATAAAGTGTCAAGAAATGACAAATATCATAAATATTTTAATTTTTTTAGACTACATATTTAGTTTAATATTTTATCTTTACGGAAGAGCAAATTTTAAACATTGTACTTTAGTGTTTAGTGGATTGTTTACGTGATGCATTATTTGGTTTATACTTAATTTTTTTGTACGTGGTGTAATACATTAAAGCACTTTGCTACTTTTTGTGGGCCTCCCCTCCCAGCTTTGGAGAGGGTCAAATATCAAATACCACCACGGTTTTCCATTTCGACTTTACCGAGTCACAGGACAGGCAAAGTTTATTTTTAAGTTACAATCAAATATTAACGTTTTTAAATTTAACATGAATGTCGTAGAACTTTAAAATGGAATATGAATAAAGTTATGTAACAATATTTTCAATACACTTACTCATAATATGGCTCTTATCTCACCGCAATTAGGCACATAATGATACCTATTATCAAACTGTGGTTTTATGATTGTTTTTTTTAATTGTTTCTTTATTGGAAGCTTTGGCTTTTAAGCCATCAGCTTAAGAAGTTATTGATTGTTATTATATCACTAGTGGAATAATATATTTTCTTTAATGCACTGGTAGAGATGCAATATTCTTAAAAAAAATAATACAATAAAGATCGCGTTCAATAGAACAAATACATTAATATACGTACCTATTGCTTGCTCATTTCATACAACTTCGTATTTAAATAGAAAATTTCATCTTGTACGTGTATAATAAACAAAACTTTCACTCAAATGTAACTTTTGTTGTCTCTCTGTTTAAAACTTTATACAAAAACCATAAAAAAAAGAAACCTCTCTCTATACTATGTGGTCAATGCGTGCGCTTAAAAAAACCTAAATAATTGTTTTTACTTAATATAAGTTGTATTTTTCTAATGTCAATTTGCATAAATAAAAATTATGCATCGATAACCCACAATCTGTAACGCTTAGAGTAAAACCTTTTGAAGAAATCAGTGCTGTAAGAGGAAGGAAACTTTACGTGCTCTGATATGACAATTCCAAGTTACAACACGAGCGCGAGTGCTGCACCACTGGTGTTGCAAACGTCCGTTGTTACAGTAACAACTTTCCATCAAGTGGGCCGTTTGCTTGTCTGCTACCTCAGTGGTTTATAAGAAAAATGTTATTGTACCGGACAAGGAGCCTGTAAAAAATTTATGAATTGTGAAGAGAACCTAGAGTGCGTACTTATGTCGTAAACCAAAATAAGCCATGGTCTCTTCTCTGACCGAGTGGGATATTTCTGCACATATAACAAAATATGCTTTATATGTTTATAAGAAATAGTTCTAATGTCCTTCCACCTTCTAATTAATTTCAAAGCGGTTTCCACGACATTCTAACTTCTCCTGGGATTTCACCTAGATCAAGCTCGGTTTAGCTTTCTGGTCTTGGTCATTGCAGTAAATCCTGGCTTAATAGTAGATAAGAGTCACAGTAATAGGAATGCGGGTGGAAGTACTGAGAAAATATCGGTACTTTTCGAAGCCAAAATATTTTCATATAAACACACAGCTTAGGTTTTAACACTGAGTGGTTCTCATATTGTGTGGGATTGTACGTCAAAACTTCATAATTATTACAATGACGTCTTTATTTCGTAGTTGTTTTTAATTCTATCAACACTCCAGCATCAGATTTTGTTTTGTCAGATATACTTATTCTGTAATAATATTAAAACTCACAATTAAATATCTAGTTTATTGGTTCCATTTCTTTAATAAATTGAACTGATTTTATTACCTTTATTCCTATCATGACAATCGTTAATGTCCGATTTTGAAACTACAAGTAATAAATTGACAAAAATAATCATATATTTAGAAGCTATCTGTATATTTGGAGGCAAAGAATTTATTTCAGATATCATAACTGAAATAGACAAATTAATTTTTACTAAACAAAACAACATTTGGTTCCATCTTTTTTTAAAACTACAGTAAAAGATAAATCCTAGCATTTTTAGAACACGGTTAAACTAAGAAGAAACCTGGGCAAATCATTTGATGATCTGGCGTTCATCAGCGTCGACGTCTGTACAGGTATTAAAAAGGGTCGTATTGTCAATTGTGTCGTATCCGCCTGGCTGTTGATAGTATGTCTGAAGAGTTGCCTACAGAAGTTGAAAGATGTGATATGGGTGAAAATTTAGGTGACTTAACAGTAAATTGTCTGTTGTACGCTGATGATGCGGTGCTCATGGCCTCATTAGAAGCCGTTCGTCAAGTATTAGTCACTAATATGAAAGAGGAGTGTGAAAGTAAGTGTCTTCGCTTGAACGAAAGTAAAACTAAGGTATTTGAAAGAGAAGACGTAAGAATCAAGAAGCGATACGCAATAAGGCAGGTTTTAATATAAATGTCAGCGTTAAGCCGAAAAACGGCGTGCTCCGTTGGTTAAGACACGAATGACCAACGCATTGGTAAGGAATGATTGATGAAGAATATATATTGTGCGAAAGTAAAGGGAAGGAAGAAGTCAGGATAGGCTGAGACTTACGTAATGAAGACCACGTGAGTAGACTGCTTAAAAAACGGAAGGGTTAAAAGTACTCAGATACCCATGATGAGTAGGAAGCTAAAGAAGTATGCGTGGATCGCGAAGCCTGGCGTCATGTTCTCTCTGACTACCCCGTCATTGATACAGCGTGAATACAGTTTGTTCAAAAAAGTTTAGTTAGACAGATTATTCTGTAAAAATCACTCCAACTGTAATTTATAATTTATGAGCACTTTGGAAATGAACCATAATTTACATTTGAAATAACCAGAACAATTTTAGGGAAAACAACAAAATTTGTTAGTTATTTGAAATCTCCGTAATGAGGCTACCATTAGCGAAATAGCAAAATGCCTGATTTGTTTTACCAACAAAATGGGTACAATTTGAGCAAAATTAAAATAAGTACAGTGAGAATTTAAAAAAGAACAATATTAAGATCGCAAAGTATAGAAACATTAACGAATTCGACCACTTCAACGTAGAAGATGACTATAACTCCAGTATACTATAAAAGGTTAAACGAAATACTAGATACAGTAAACCATACATTAAATAAAGAGACAAGTTTTCTCGACAAGATTTCGTGCTATTTCGACGTAGTTTGTTACTGAAGCTATATTTTTCTTACAAAATGTCTGAGCTAGCACGTCAAAAATATGGTGTTGATCTCTTATGTGATATTTCTGGTGAATAGTTGAACACGGCATTTGTATTTACTTCACATAAAAGCGAAGTATTTGTTCTACTGAGAAAGTTTATGAATATTTTCCTACGTTTTTGTGGAAAACATTTTTTCATATAAAATATCTAACCTAAGAGGTTTCTGATGATATTCACATAAAAACCACAAACAGTTTTTATAACCACTGGGGTAGCAGATTTGCAGTAGCCTTTGGACATCTGCAACACCAAGGGTACTCACGCTGCCGACCCAATACATAATTAGAAATGGAGGCAAAGTAAAATATATGGTAAAAATTTAAATCAATTAGTATGCTAACTTTCAAATAAATTTTTATTAAAGTTTAAACCCGTGACCTTTGCCAAAAAACAAAGGTCGTAGTAATAAAAATTAATGTAAAATCTAGTCAGCTTTGTATAGAAAAAAAAGTAAGCGTAACTGACTTATATCAACATGATAGATGGTCTACGAGGCATCGACGCAGGCGCATTAATGGGGTTGGGAGATCAGACTTCATGTAGTCGCTCCCAACAAGTCCGAAAATTAAAAGACAAATGATGACTACTCCTAGCACTCAAATAAAAGTGGATTCCAGGCTTTAAATCCGGCTATGGTCTGGAAGCGACTGAGCAAACATTAAAATGAAGGGTTTTTAAAAAGTCCCTTCTAGAAGAGATCTAAAGGATGTAATTCATGGGAGACGCTACGGGGCATAAGCTAGTCTTCTAACTAATATAATAACTCGAAAGTTTTTATAGTCGTATGGATGGAGGTTTGTTACTTTTTTGTCCAAAACTACTGAATAAATTTTAATGATACCTAACAGTAACAAAGGTTTGTCTTATTCTGATGTTCTTACAGAATAAGAAACTAACTAACTAACTAACTATCTTCACGCTGTATCGCTGACGGGGTAGTCAGAGAGGACAGATCGCCAGGCTTCGCGATCCATGCATACTTCTTTCGCTTCTTCGAGATTCATCAATCGCTTCATACACGCACGTCTGGGTATCCGAGTACTTTTGACCTTGCCGTTTTTGAGCAATCTGCTCACGTGGTCTTCATATGTAAGTCTCGGCCTACCCTGACTCCTTCTACCCTCTACTTTTGAACAATATATATTCTTCGTCAATCGTTCCTCACTCATTCGTTGGACGTGTCCAAACCAACGGAGCACACCCTTTTCCAGCTTAACGCTGACACTTTCATTCAAACCTGCCAAATTGCGTATCACTTCGTTACGTATTCGGCCAGCCAAGGTAACGCCGCACAACTTTCGAAGTGATCGCATCTCCACAGCATTCAATTTACTTTCATGCATCTGCTGACATACCCAGGTTTCACTACCGTAAAGCAAAGTTGGCACTAGCACTGCGTTATGAATCGCCAGTCGTGCTTCTTTTACGATGCTTTGTCAATTTACTAACTGGGACAAAGCACCGTTAACTTTGTTTCCGGCAGCTACTCGCCGTTCTACATCCGAATCACATCTTCCATCCGCGCTAAACATACTTCCTAAATACACAATTTCATTCACTTGCTCTAGACGTTCCTGGTTTACCCTAATCTCGCATTTAGTTCTTACGTCACCTCTTTCAAATACTAGAACCTTAGTTTTACTTGCATTCAAGCGGAGACCCTTACTTTCACACCCCTCTTTCATATTAGTGACTAATGCCTGAAGGTCGGCTTCTGATGAGGCCATGAACACCGCATCATCAGCGTACAGCAGACAGTTTACTGTAAAGTCACCCAAATTCACACCCATATTAAAATCTTTCAACTTCTGCAGGCAACTGTCCAGATACACTATGAACAGCCAGGCGGACATGACACATCCCTGTTTGACGCCTGTACAGACATCAAAAAGAGGTGACACATCCCCCCCTACTCGCACGCAAGCCTTACAGTCCCTATAAAGCGACTGTATTGCCCGCAGTAGCGAGCCGTCCACACCATATCCTGGCAGCAAGTCCCACAGCGTTTCTCTCACAACGTTATCAAATGCTTTCTCTATATCCACAAAAGCGCAGAAAACCTTCTGGCTAAGAGCCAGAAACTTTTCCGCGATCATGCGGAGAGAAAACACTTGATCCATGCAACCTCTTCCACGTCGGAATCCGCATTGAGCCTCCCATAAATACCTTTCAGACTTTTCTTGCATTCGTGCCGTTATAACCTTTGCATACACCTTACTAGCTAAGCTGACCAAGCTGATCGCCCTGTAGCTGGAGCAGTTTAGGCGCGAGCCTTTCCCTTTGTAAATAGGTACTACAACTGCTACTCGCCAGTCATCTGGGACCTCACCCGTCCGCCTGCACAAGTTGCATAACAGACATAGTGTGTCCCAGACACGCGACCCACCGTACTTGATCATCTCAGCAGTGACTCTGTCTTTTCCCGCAGCCTTACCACATTTCATACTTCTTATCGCTTGTTCTATTTCTTTCATACTAATGACTTCAATGACATCGGGATCCGGAGCATCGAAGTGAGCTCCACTTCCCGATGTGGCATCTCTGTCTTTTCTTGCATACATCTTTCCATAATATTCACTCCATCTCTGCAGGACGTCACTTTGGTCTGTTAAGACGTCATTGTTAACACTAAGCACTTTATTCATACTGCAGATTGCCGAACAACTCCGGGTCTTGCCTACCTCTTTCCAGAAGAGCTTGGCATTATCCCGGAAATTGGACGACAACCTTTCATCCGCTTTCATTCTGCACCTTTCACGAGCTTCTTCTATAAGTGCCTTCGTGTTAACTTTCTGCAGCTTGTATCTCTCTTTCATATTAAAATCATTCCGCGAGGCTAAGTAGTCTAGCCATGCTTTCTTCTTCATTCGAACTGCTTCTTTCACTTCCTCATTCCACCATGCATCACGCTTATTACTACTGCCTCTTTTCGTTTCTCCACACACTTCCACAGCGGCATTTATCATACTATCCCTAAGGTTCTGCCATACACTTTCCACATTCTCACTGCTTACATTGACATCGCCAAGCTTTTCGGCTACCCTTTCATTATATTTATCCCTAATGGATGCATCCTGCAGCTTCTAGCTTTTGATGCTATAAGTCGGCTCAGGTTCAGGACACTCAGTACGATTACGCCAACCCGCGAACAGACCCCTAATCCTAGTTTTGACTAGGTAGTGGTCTGATCCCAGCTCAGCGCCTCGATAAACCCTTGTGTCCATCACCTGTTTACGGAGCCGACTATCCATTAGGAATAGATCTATCATGCTTCTCTTTGACTTACATCTCCTCGTATACATATGAATTTGTTTGTGGTTGAACATTGTGTTCGCCACAAACAAATCCTTTTCCTTACAAAATGCCAGTATTAGCTTGCCAGCGTCGTTCACCCTTTTATCCCCATACTTCCCGAGTACCGACTCAAAACCATCGCGAGCGGTACCCACCCATCCATTCAAGTCTCCACATACTATAAGTCTTTCATTTCCTTCTATCACATTTAGAGCTTCTCTCATACTCTCCCAGAAGTCCTCTAGCTCACTCGCGTTCGACGAAGATACTGGCGCGTAAGCAGCTACCAGGAAAATCTTCGTCAAACCAAGTTTTACACGGATCCAGAGGATTCTAGGACCTATCAGTTTGTACTCATACATACCGGAGGCCAATCGCGAGGACAGCAAAATTCCAACCCCCCGACTGCCACGCTCGCTCTCTGGTACTCCAGACCAAAGCGCGAGCATCCCACCCGGGAGCTCCAAGACTTCGCTGCCCTTGCGCTTGGTCTCTGTCAAGCACACTGCATCTAACTTTCTCTCATTCATAACATCCATCAACTCATTCATCTTATCTGTCATTCCTCCCCTAACATTCCACGCAGCTACCCTGCACTCCATCCTCCACTTCCCGCCGTGTCGGGCCGCGCGTGTAGGGTGGCGGTCCCCTACGCCGCTCTGGCTCACACTTTTCGCACCGGCGGGGACGAACTGGTGCGTGTCGCCTCGGGGGCACGCCCTAGCAGTAATCGCCCTGGTGGCACTCGTGTTGGAGTGTATGTATTTTCATTTAATGAAATTGAGGAGTAAATGATATATTTTATTAATTTTCCCTACGATAGTATATTACAGTTGCATGTTTGTCAAAAGATAATGTATATCCGATATTAGATTTAACGTCGCTATAAGTCCATTTTTTATTTAGTTTTACGTGTGGAAATCGTCACGGACGCTATGAAGGACTCCTACCGACTATATCTACACAGTGCCCTTTTATCTGCCTATGGGTGAAAGTTCCAGGTAGACCTCGGAAGGAAAACCTCAGAGGGACCCTACAGTCACTGACAAAGCTCTGTTCAATTTATTCTGTCGACCATTTGCAGTTTTGTATAGAAGTGTACTGACCAGACTCGACCCTCTATTCTTTACAAGCTATATAATACCTTAGCTTTAAGCTTTTTTCCATCATATTCCTGAAGAGTTTGCTAGCTAGCAGATTATTTTAGCCATTCTTTCTGAATCTAGGGATGTCACTTACCAAATTAATGGTAACGATGAGTTCATACTGCTGATGCTTATGCCCTTTCTTCTTCTTCCCTTGTGGAGCCTTGGCGGCTGCTGCTGCTGCTGCCGCTTGCTTTGGAGGTGCGGTCTTTGCTGCCCCTTTCTGTGCTGATGGTTTGACTGGCGTTTTTGGACCACCTTTGCAAAATTATTACAGTTGAATCGACGTGGTAGTAGGTGGATGATCGTCAGTATATCTAAGCTAATGGCGTTAGTTCAGAAGAATCACAAAAATAGTTGGTAATAAAGTTAAGCATCTTTTTACTGAAGTCCCGTTATGTGGGTTCAAGGGCCTAGTCCACTCGTTGGATTAATAAATGCTAGTAAATTTGTTGTGCGTGCGATGGGGCCCTACAAGTTATGCACCCTCTGATTGAAGGACGAGGTCATAGAAAAGAATAGGAAAACTTGAAACAAAAGTAATCATGCCTTCGAATTGAGAACCTACTCCTTTTTTGATGTCGTTTGAAAATAGGAATACAATACTGGTCTTAAGAACATCTGATAAATAAACACCTGCAAATTTAATGTGATAAATACCTTTTTGACATGGAGTAGTTGCTTTTTGTCCGGCGGCATTTTTCTGGTTGACATGGCCACTTCCATCTGCAGGCTTGTTCCGCGCCTGTTGACAACAAATTGGTACTTTAGATATACTGATTAAAAACAGGTAACTATACACTGCCTGAAAACCATGGATTCAGAAACTCATCTAGTTATATATATAAAAATGAAGTGATGTGCGTTAGTCTCGCTAAAACTCGACGATGGCCGGACCGATTTGGTTGAGTTTCATTTTGAATGGTTTGTAAAGGTTCAGGGTAGGTTTAAACGATTAGAAACAAACATAATAAATAAAGCAAAAACTAAATATGACCATAACATTTTTCAATACAAAATGTTCCTGCCTGTGATGTCGATGGAGATGTCCTTTGATTCACTTCTGTTTTTTGTTTAGATTTTTAAAAATAGAGTGTCTTGGTAGTCAAATATTTATCGGTGGGTTTTATAGGTACTAGGTATAGTAAGGGCCCGATCTCTTTGGTCTGTTTGGTTGGAAAACAAAATAGTTCTGTTTCAGAAATTAAAAGTGTAAAGAAATAAAAGATATAGTGTCAGTTGATAACCGAAAAAGAAAATCTTAATGTATAATGCGTTTGTCACGTAACTCTTATACGACGAAACCCATTTAAATTAATTCTTGTGTGTATAATGTTAAATATTATGGGTTACTGGATTGTTTGAAAATACAATTGGATACGGTAGACGGCGCTGCTGTTGGTACGTCACCTTATTAGCTATACAAGAGAATCTTACATATTTTTTAACAGGAACTGGAGAATCGTTACAAGATTTTAGTTATTTTTTTATACCACTGAGGTGGCTAAAGTGATCACTGTAGCCTATGGACGTTTGTAACATCGGGGCGGCGGGACTTGCGCTACCGACCCGGCAAAATCCTAAGACACCTTTTGAAAAATTCAGGTGAGGCTTTTTTATACCACTGAGGTGGCAGACAAGTATACGGCCCACTTAATGGCAAGTGGTCACCGTAGCCTATGGACGTTTCGCTCTGCCAACCCTGTAGAAACCTTCTAAGACCTCTTTTGAAGTACCCCATACTGTAGATGTTTGAGTAAATTGGGAGCGCATTCCACAATCTAAGCGTACGCGAAAGAAAACCTATAGGACATTACCGTATGCGAGCGCTCCGGACGCAGTCTAAGGGTGAATACCCTGTCTATGGCGAGTAATGCGATGAAAAGAAGTAGCCATAGGCATCATATAAAACAATTCCTCAGAGCTACAGAGAGAGAAGCTGCTTTTCCTGCTTTAAAACTCAGCTAATAACTAATTAAGGCGGTAGGAAATCTGCCGGGACAGCTAGTCACATAATAAAATAATTGAAAACTCTACCTAAAGACTTGATTCTGTCGTGCAGGCTTAAATTCCTATGCGAGATGTAAAGAAATACTGGAGTCTGTCAAAATGCGACCTAGTCCCATAGCATCAGGAGTCCAAACAATAACACATCGTTACATTGCAGTATTATTAAAATATTAATGTTGGTTAATCCTACTAATATTATAAATGCGAAAGTTTGTAAGAATGGATGTTTGTTACTCTTTCACGCAAAATCTACTGAATTGATTTTAATGAAACTTTACAAAAATAAAGCTTACACATCAGAACACATAGGCTACTTTTTATCCCGGGATCAAGTTCATGTGGGAAACGCAACGGGAAAACGTGCGGAGTCGCGGGCATCAACTAGTATATATGTCAGTGGATAGAGTGGATTAAAGAACGTCTGTTATTACCTATCATCAATCGGTGGTCACTCCCTCGGCTTCAGTTCTCATTTCTAGTGCCTTATAACGCTACGAGTATGATTGCATCTTACAATTCAACCTTGGTGGGTCTGTTCTGATTAGATACTGACTCTCAGCACCTTTGCGGGTGGCAACGTCATGTTCTCAATCTTCAGTCAGCAGGTGCAATACTTGCAGTTAGGTATTCTTACCGAGATTTATGTGAATTTTTATGTTTGTCTGAAACTCCTACGCAAGAAAATTCAATAAACACCACCACGTTGTTCCGCATCACCTTCATTGTTACAGGTGTAGTTGGCTTGACCCCAGTAAATATTGGTGGGGGATTAACGCTGACAGACTATAATTTACTAGTTTTAGTGGTATAAAAATACTTATTTCATTTTTTTTTTGTTTTCATATAAAATATGTGTAAAATTTTATTACCTACCCATAAATATATCAACGAACAAATTAATATAGCTATTCGTTATACCTCTAATAGTGATTGATGATTCCCTACCATTGATATTCTGGTTTACCGATATTTGTAAGACCAACGAGAACACAGTGTGCACTGGTGGTGGTGGTGGTCAACATTAGTGCAATAATTCGTTACTAATAAAACTGGGCGTTACATGGCGGAAATCCATCGTAGAACGATGTTCGTTCTACAATAATTGGTTATTAGCATTCGAGTTAACGTGATATATATTATGTATTTTGTATGTTTCTGATACTTCGACACATTTGTAGGCGCCATGATCACGGCGAAACTTGAACTCCTCTGTAATCATTGTGACCACGTAACCTACGTGACCAAAATTTATTAATGTATCTTCATCTCGCCACATCTTAGTTTAAATGGATCAAATCCTAGATTAAGGAGTGATATTAGTCATTGTAAAGAGCCATCTATGGATCTTGACAATGAATTTTAGTGGATATAGGATACAATCTCTTGCATGAAAACAAGCTTTAGGCAAAGTTAGGAGAGACTGCTACAGAAGCGACCACAGACTACTAGTTGCAGTCACCACCAGAGGTGGTGGCGCACGATAGCCACCATTGTTTTTGGTCTATTTCCACAGACACCAAAGTAATAGTATACTGTAGCATCAGAGATTTAAACACTTACCTACTACAATATATTTAATACAATAAACATCAACTCTATGCATAAATCCAGCTAACTGAACTTCTTAAGTTTCTGCGCCAAAACCATGAATGCAAGTCTTGGATTTTTTTAAGTGAGATTGGATTATAGAGTCCCAAAATCGTAAATTCTTAGTATACAATGACAATGATAACACTTTGTGACCATAACATAACATATCATAACATAACATAATATACTTTTACGCCTTTATCTCCGAAGGGGTAGACAGAGGCGTACTATACGCCCACGTTTCACCGTATGCTTTTGCTTTTTGTCCCACGTATTAGGTGGTGAGCCCATTGCCGTGTTGAAATGGACAGGTGCAGGTTGTGGCGACCTGCTGTTGAAATTTTTCAAGCCGCCCATAACGCATTTAACTGGCTTAACGTGCCTTCCGAAGCACGGAAACGCTCGCAAATATAAATGCTACAAAGTGGTCACCCATCCGAGGACCAACCATAGTCAAAGTTGCTTAACGCAGTGATCGTTTACAGAACACTACGTCCGCGGGGCCACGAGCGCTTCGTGAAGTGAAACATTTACTGACGTGAGTTATTTGGTTACTCCTATTAAATTATAACCCTCTTTTATAATATAAAACGGGAGCCTGAGAGCAGTACGTCGGCTGTTCGCCATTCTTACAGAAGCGGGCTCGAGACGGTAGCGTGTCATGAGAGCTTCAGTCCTAAAGAAGTGGGAACACCCAAAACCTACTTCTCCAAAGAAGCGGGCAAGAAACGGGATAAAAACCGATTTAGTGGCGAGGGCAACATGGCGGTCAAAGTAGGAGCCCTTCTTGGCGTCAGCGTCATTCTTGTGAGGGCTCACCCGGGTGTGTGTTTTAATCGGTAAAATGTGTTTTAGTCGGTAGAAGTGTTTTAGACTTCTACCGACAAATCCTCATGGATTTTCACACGAAAAAAAAGAAAAAGGAAACCGTCTTTCCATCCAAACTTGTTAAGGTTATCTTCGTATGGTCACAATTTATAAAACCTCTTGGTTTATTATAAGAATGTAATAGAATAAACTTTGTTGCACACCAATATAGAAATAAATCAAACAAAGATAGAACAATTTTATAAACGTACAGGAGGCGGCCTTATCGCTCAAATAAGACTGACTTCATCATGACTTTTTTATAAAAGCTTATCTGGAAACTTCCTTATAGCCGCAGTTCATAAACTCAGAAGCGATATATTTTGCGGTAACAAAAGTATTTGTCATTATATTTATAAAAAAACTCGTCTGCCATATAATTTGTGGTGCCATAAACGTTATTACAATTGTTCGTAGGCGAGATGTGAAATAAGACTACTCGAAATTAACTATAAGCTTTAGCAAAAAGTATATTTCTGCAGACGATGACTTTGTTACAGCGGTTTTCTATTTTCTAAATTTTTTACCTGAAACTAATATTAAAAGAGAACAGATTAAGTTAGAAGTACTTGAGTAAGCTTGAGGTGTATTTTAAATTGTCCTTCACTATTCGAAACAGCACATAATATTAAATTCGTAAAGGATCCAGCATGAATATCTCAAAATCCAATATTGAGTAATACTGTATAGTAATTGATATGGAGGTTTATACATTAGTTTTGCAAATATTTAATTAGTTCATCAATTACAATAAAATACGTCATTATGTATCTATCACACCTTTATTCCCGAAGGGGTAGCAGAGGCATATTGTACGCCCACATTTCACCGTGTACATTATTACACGGATACATACATACATACATATCATGACGCCTGTTTCCCATTGGGGTAGGCAGAAACTATGGATTTCCACTTACTACGATCCTGGCATACAACTTTCGCTTCTCTTACTTTCATAAGTGTTTTCATGCCCGCCGGTTAAGGGTACTCTTGACCTGGCCTTTTTCAAAAGGTCATCGATGTGATTGACATACGTACGGCGAGATCGACCCCTACCAGTTTGCCAATTCATTCCCGCTACGTAAATCTGCTTAGTAAGTCTCTTTTCATCCATTCTCTCCACGTGTCCGAACCATCTAAGCATTCCTTTTTTATCTTAGTCACTACATCTTCTGATATACCGCAACGTTCCCTTATTACGCCGTTTCCTTCTTTATCCATCAACTTCAGTCCAGCTATACCTTGTAGACTTCTCATTTCCACTGCATTTATTTTACTTCTATACTTTACGGATAGTATTTTTTTTAAGCTCACACGACTTATACTATTCATTTTATGTTATTCGGGTCTTTATCGCGTAATATTTTTTTACAGATAGTATATTTTCTAATTCAAATAGAGTAGAAGCTAGTCCATACACCACAAGCGTTGTGTATTCTCAAAAAATATTTCCAGTAAAATGACACATAAAATGAATGCGTGGATGCGGTCCATTGTCCAAAATCAAACACACTAGCGTCAGAAATTATAAACACGAACTAGTCAAGAATAAATTTCCCCTTATCATTTTAGTAAGAATTTATACAGACTACGTGCTGAACCCACCGGACAGAGGATCGTCTAAGCGTGGGATAACATGTTAATTTAATATTTAATGTAAATATTGATATAGGCATAATATTTTAGTTTTTATTTTTTGTAAACTCTATCTACTTGAACCGTACATTTGTACTTTGAATTTTATGCGAGTATTTTTATTAGCAACACATGGCTCCCTTTAAAATAGGAAAATTCTAGCTAGATCTAGATCCCCTAACTGTAGAAAAACCCAGGTAGAGAACTCATTCCACAATCTAAATGTACAGGGAAGAAGCCTCTAACAGGTCCAACGCGAGCGCTCCGGACGCAAAATGTGAGGGTGGAAATCCTGTCTATATTAAGCGGTGCGATGACAGAAAGTAGAAACAAGAAGGGGCCCGTTGACAATCCTCAAAGCACGCCTTTCTACTCAGTTGAAAAGTCGTAAGATCTTCAAAGACCCAACTTTAAATAAAACCCTACACTTTCTGCTCTATTCAATATTTATTTCAAACCTAAAAAGGCTTTTATTGTGTCGGGTGATACAAATGGCATAAAAGATATTGTAACATAAAAATGTAATGGCCAACCTTTACGTGTGAAATGAAATATTTTATTTTGATAACCTACAAGAATTTCAATAATATTTACTAGTCTATCATTTTCGACCTTCATATTTTGGAATAATAAATAAATATCCATCACGCCTTACCCCCGAAGGGGTGGCAGAGGCATATTATATGCCCACTTTTCACCGTGTGGATTCCTGGCCCACGTAATAGGTGGTGAGCCCATTGCCGTGTGTAAATAGACAGACACAGGTTGTGGCTACCTGCTGTTGAAAATTTTTTTAAGCCGCCTATAAGGCCTTCAACCAGGCTTAACGACCGCCATTTTACTGGCAACCGGGACCAACGGCTTAACGTGCCTTCCGAAGCACGGAAACGCTCGCAAATGTAAATGCCACAAAGTGGTCACCCATCCGACGACCAGCCATAGTGAAAGTTGCGTACCTCAGTGATCGTTTACCGAACACTGAGACCGCGGGGCCACGAGCGCTTCGGAATAACTCGGAATAAATTTTCACATTTTTGAAACTTCTAATTTAGTTATTAGTAATTATTTTCCACAAACATAACATAAGTAGTTTGTTTGTGAAAAATGCTGTTTAGTTTATATACCTACTTGCAATTTGTTTTAAAGGTGTTAAAATGACAAGACTATCTTGAATTCAGCATACGGCTGAGATAAACGCCAATAAGAAATATATAAAATAGTTTGAAATTTCATAAAAGAGTAAAATCACCTATTTCAATTGAGAGATATAAAATGTTGATAAAATAACACTTCGAAGTTCCTAATGCCACGACAAAACCAGTCGGACGGTTAATCAGTCTCGACTTTTTCTTGGCCTACAAATCCCGATATCTTCATTGTATTTTATTTTTAAAGAGCGCATTGAGCTTGTGATGTAATCGATTTTTAGTACCTACTTGGTGTGCACTGTCAGCACTCTTCAACCTCCAGTGTGAATCAAATATTTAAAACAAAGAATTAGGTATCCTAATCTGGATACGGAAAAAGTTATATGTACTATTTAATTTATCCATTAAACAACAAATATCTTGAAATTGAATATATTCTCCCGGAATCTTGAGAGCAATACAGTTACTAAACCGACGTTGATCGAATAGTCAATGTAACAAGAATATGGTAGCTATCAAATTTTACGCTTATTACTGAATTACTAGACGTACTTCCACACACTCTTTCCAATTTATATATATCTATCACGCCTTATCCCCGAAGGGGTGTCAGAGGCATATTAAACGCCCACATTTCACCTTATGCATTTTTGTCCCACGTAACAAGTGGTGAGCCCATTGCCGTGTTGAAATGGAAAGGCGCAGGCTGCGGCGACCTGCTGTTAATTTTTTTTTATGCCGCCCGTAAGGCCATTTTTTATATTTTTTATTTATACTACTCATGTGAAATTCGATTATATCACAATAGTATTTACTCTGGGAATGCAATGTTTTTCGGGATAAAAAGTAGACTAATAACTCTCTCTCTCCTCTCCTAACTACTATTATCATTTTACAACTCAAATGAAGTACAAACATATACACTCCCATTTAGTATAGAAGTGTATATATTCTTTTCTTTATTGTGACCAAACCTTAGTGTTATTACACTAGAAGACTGTAATATGGAACATATATTTTTACACACCATTTGTCACGTCCAAGGGCTGTTTTCGCGTGTAATCTCTAGGGGAATTGACTTATGGGCTGCTGTAAAAGCAATGATTGGTTCCACTTTTATTTTCTCTCAGATGTTCTTCCGAATTTCTCTTGTAATAATTGGCGTTTATTGTATTTTCGTATTGCACTTCCTTTTTCGTATTATGCTAACTACTTCAAGTTATGTTTTTAAATTCTTTCATAATGCGGTTTAAAATCACAATTCCCCAGTCCGTGTAGGTGTTCATAATTTAAAATAGATTGTGGAATTAGATATTTATGTCTCTCAATGACAAATTGTCTTGGATAATATTATTATTGCGTCAAAGACATATGTCGGCTTATTGCAAGCGTAATTATCGAAGCAGTTGAACATCCGGTTGGCTTATGAACTGAGAAACGAAATTCTAATGCACCACGTCAATGAGCTTCAATTACATTATAATCTAGTTCTACGCTAGTTTAAAAGGTCAATCACGTTCGGAGAGGCTTAGCAATAAGTCTAGCAATTAACTGTAATAGGCTGATTGATTGATCTAGTACAGTTTATCGTGAATTATATGAAAAAACAATACAGTTGTGAATTAGCACGCTAAAAGCAATAGTTGACGTCAGCTGCTTTTCTTCTTTGTGAGGTCACAAAAACTGATAGCCGACTACTGGAGATCTTGTGAAGTAACCCATCTGTATTAAGCTAATGGTAACTGTTTCATATTAATTCAAACCCCTGAGCCATAACACAAATACCTGATATCTGTCTTTTCGCAGCTACGGCAGTTTTAAGGTCGCCATCGTGGCATTGATTGGAAGAATGGGTTGGAGGAGTGAGATTGTCAAATCGTTGCAGTCCACTGCTGGACCACCTCCCACAATTTACATCATTTTGGACGGGTGAAATAATCTTATCTCAGAACAAATAATAATAGGCACTTTTAAGTAACATAATTTGTTATTTATTATTATTTTGTTCTGAGGGCCTTACGCTACCCAGAAGGGTTTGTATTAAGTAAAATTTTTATTTCTGTTCGCCATGACTTGGCTTATGCTCTGAGGATTATTTTTTATATTTGGCTCATCAAAATGGCACCCCGTCCGCCTGAAAGAAAGCAAAGATGATGATTCCTGACTGAGGGCTGTTACCCAAGCCGGCAAGGCACCAATAGTGGTTTTTAGGGACCTAATGTCCCGTTGGATTAGGAAATGTTACAAATTAATTATATTAATTATATAAACTTGGTTGTTATTGAGATAATATGGAATAAGCCTAAAGCTTTGCTGACAGTATGTAAATCGTCACCTATATTTAAAGGCTTAATATATCTGCCAAGTCTATTCCCGGTATTTACACGTGTGATGTAAACAGATATTTTGATTGGTTCTAATAGGAATTCACAGGTGCAACAGTATTAATCTAAACGTGTTTACAATTTAATTTAAACAGGTACAAATGTAAACGGAAGACAGATAAAATGATTTACGATGTGTTGGGTGAATATTATTAAATGAATGAATTGAATTCAATTACGATGTTGTTTTAATTGGGACTAATCCCACCCGCATTCCCATTACTAAGACGCCTGTAAACTAGGATCTACTCTACAGTAAGCTCGATCTCGGTGTAGTTCTAGGAGAAGTTAAAATATCTTGAATCTCGCAACTTACAACTTTATTCCGCGTACGCTTAGATTGCGGAATGAACTCCCTGCCTGGGTTTTCCCGAAGGTCTGCAGTATGGGGTTCTTCAAAAGGGGTCCTAGGTTTATGAAGGGCAGCGCGAGTGCTTCACCTCCGGTGTAGCAAACGTCCACAGGCTACGGTGACCACTTTCCATCTGGTGGCCGTACGCTTGTCTGCCACCTCAGTGGTTTAAAACAAAGCAACATTTTACTGCCGCATACTGAGAGAGATGACTGTTGTCATTTCATCATTATCATTTCAGACAATTTGACGGCCGATGCTGACTGCTGCAGCGTCATAAACATTTTAAACACTGAAATTGAATAAAAAAATATACTATGTACGTGTATTTTAAATTAAAAATAGAATTGGTCCCGGTTGCCAGTAAAATGGCAGTCGTTAAGCCTGGTTGAAGGCCTTATGGGCGGCTTGAAAAATTTCAACAGCAGGTACCCACAACCTGCGTCTGTCTATTTCAACACGGCAATGGGCTCACCACCTATGACGTGGGACAGGAATCCACACGGTGAAAAGTGGGCATATAATATGCCTCTGCCACCCCTTCGGGGATAAGGCGTGATGGATATTTATTTATTATTTTAAAAATAGAATGCTTTTACATTTAGAAATATGTATGTATTTAGAAATATATAAGTTATCTAGATCCCATAACACAAGCTGATAGTAGCTTACTTTGGGCTGGATGGCGCTGTGTGAAAAGTGTCCCACAAATATATTTTCTACGTTTGAATTGCATAGATGCAAGTATGCAGGCGGACTAATATAATTTGTGTCAACCGGGAGCGCCACTCGCTCATAGGTAATGTCAGTTCAAGCGCATTTAGATGATTCATTGTCAAGACTATGTTTCAAAATAATTTTAACTTCGCAATTAATAGATGTGTCTAATTTATAATAACGAAAATAATATTTCTTAAGACAAGGGTTATTATATTTTCAATGGTTAAGATTAACAGGTCCGAAAGTTGATTGTTGCAATCGCGGAATAGAAAAGTATAACTTAATTTATAAACTACAGCCATTTAAATATAAATTAGAAAAAAAAGTCAGTGTCGTTTTGGACTGAACTTGCGTATTCTGGTTAAAAGGATCAGGCGCGTTACCACTACACCATCGAGACCTAATCGAAACTAACGAATTACATACATACATAATTGTCACGCCTTTATCCCCGAAGGGGTAGACAGAGCCATACTATATGCCCACAATTAAACGTATGCATTTTTGTCCAAAGGTAAAAAAAAAAACGACTGCCATTTTACTGGCAACCGGGACCAACGGCTTAACGTGCCTTTTGAAGCACGGAAACGCTCGCAAATGTAAATTCCACAAAGTGGTCACCCATCCAAGGAACACCTATAGCGAATGTTGCTTAACGTAATGATCGTTTACAGAACACTGAGTCAGCGGGGTAACGGGAGTTTCTGATTGACGAATTAATCCACTCATTTCCGTCTTAAGGCGATGTAAGGCGCCATCTACCAGCACTTAGTAAAAGTACGAATGTATAGAATTACACCTATAACCCTTTGATTTATGATGACACCTGCCTAAACAATAGAAACAGTTTTGAAAAGCAATTAGTATGCTAACTACATTTACATTTTAAATTTAAAGTGGAAAGGTTTATGAAGTAGTCGGGTTATCTCGATTATGTAGTGATAACGCGTCTGGTGCGTTAAACCAGAATACGCTGGTACGAGTTCAGCTCGAGACTGAAAAATTTTGCACTTTAAAATTAAATTTAGTACATATTTAGCATACTAATTGTTTTTCAAAATTGTTTTAATAGACATATGTCTCTGTCATAAATCTACCATGTGTAAAGACCGCTTTTTGTGTGATACACAGGTAATTGCTGGTGTCGTTTGAATTCTTAAGACGTGTCCGTGAATACCACCACCCACCCTAAACTGGACACCTAAATTGGACACTTAAGCTCTATGTCACCAACAGCTCCAAAAATTTTCCAGTGGTTTTTATAGAAAATCAAAAAGGAAAAAATATAAGTGTCTGGTTGCTAAAATAAATAAATATCCATCACGCCTTATCCCCGAAGGGGTGGCAGAGGCATACTATATGCCCACTTTTCACCGTGTGGATTCCTGTCCCACGTAATAGGTGGTGAGCCCATTGCCGTGTTGAAATAGACAGACGCAGGTTGTGGCTACCTGCTGTTGAAATTTTCAAGCCGCCCATAAGGCCTTCAACCAGGCTTAACGACTGCCATTTTACTGGCAACCGGGACCAACGGCTTAACGTGCCTTCCGAAGCACGGAAACGCTCGCAAATGTATATGCCACAAAGTGGTCACCCATCCGACGACCAGCCATAGTGAAAGTTGCGTACCTCAGTGATCGTTTACAGAACACTGAGACCGCGGGGCCACGAGCGCTTTCTGGTTGCTAATTGTAGTAAAGTTTAAATACCTGGGGGCCGAGTCTACTATTGACAAGCCGTAGAATAGAACCAAAATCGCTGTTTTTAGCTGTCAAAATGTTAATAGACTATTATATATCGATCTAATATTAGATATCGATCGATCGATCGCTTGGCTAAGCAGACGTGTTATTTTACAAAATATGAAAATGTATTAAGTAATCGAGTACATTTATTTGTGTCACTACACTTATTTCCGCAGTGTCAGTTATTTTAGTGTTTGTCATTGCACGTGAGTAATATGTCGAAGTGATATCTCATAGACAAGAGTGGCATCTATGCTAGAAATGTCTAATACAAGATTCAGCCCATTTAGCCGAAGTCAACTAATGCGTAGAAGCCCACCACCGACGCCGCCCTCTCAACCCATCCCTATGGAAGAAAATCCGTGCCCGAACAGTGACAATGAACTGCCTTCTGAAGTTAAACCCACGGCGGAGATCCAGAGATGGATGTCGTTTGTTGAGGCAACGTTAAATGAGGTGTGCTCGATAGTTACAGAAGGAAAAATGAACTCCGACCAAAAATTACGCGTTACTAATCTTCGCCGCAAGGCTACGGGCAGTATTTCCCAGATGGCTGTATTATATCAAGCCTTAAAACAAAAAACTATCCAGGCGCACAACACCATTCAGCAACTAAGAGAACAGCAGGATATGGCGTCCTCTCTTCAGCAATTTAAAGAGGTTGTCGAATACAAGTTGAAGCCCCACCAGGATACTAGTTCTTTTGCCGATATGGTCAAAAAAGGTACCGATCAGTTTATACGTCCAAGTAATTTAAGTTCTCTTGCTATATATCCCAGCGATAAGACTAAGACTAGCGAAGAAACAAAATCATTAGTCCAGAAAATAATATCCCCTGAAGAGCTTAAGCTACAGGTAAGAGGCCTAAAAAAAGTGAGGAATGGAGGGGTGCTCATAAGCACTGAGTCCAAGAATGATATAGAAAAGCTAAGAAATTCCGAGTAATTAGCATTATCAGGTTTAAATGTTGAGGAACCAGTAAAACGTCGCCCAAGGATAATTTTGCTAGGTGTTCCCGTCGCCTTATCTGAAAAGGAAATCTTTGAATGCATTTACGAGCAAAATCTTGTCGATAAGTTTCCGAGCTCAAGCCGTGACTCATTTCTAGCCGCAGTAAAACTAAGCCATAAATCTGGAAAAAAGAATCTGTCCACTACTAATTATGTCTTAGAGGTACCTGCCAACGTTAGAAAAGCGTTGATCAACCAAGGACGAATATTTATAAATTGGACTTCATGCCCAGTTAAGGACTTTACTATTGTAACTCGGTGCTTCAAGTGCCAACAGTATGGCCATGCAGCTAAATTTTGTCGTGAAACAGACACTACCTGCAGCTACTGCGGAGAGCAAGGGCACTCAATTAAAGAATGCAGCAAAACATCTTCCCCCAAATGTACTACGTGCAAACGCTTTAAGAGGAGGTGTGATCACCAAACCGGTGATGTAACCTGTCCCGCCCGTAAGTATGCAGAGGACAAATATATTCACAGCATTGACTATGAAGGCGCCTAGAAGCGCCACCTACTCCTTTAATCAGTAAGCACTTTTAACTTAGTTTTTAATTCTTTTATTTATATGACCGAAAAACTGATCGGTGATTTAGACATTTTTTCTGTGTCAGATGTAAAATATTGTGAGATTCAAGAGTGTAAATTGTTGTTGCCTGCAGCTGAAAAGTCACTATCACTGCTTACACAAAACATCCGTAGCATAAATCGGAACATTCAGGGGTTTCAAGTTTTAATATATAGACTCGACGTAAGCTGTGATATTATTGTACTGACAGAATGTTGGTTGTCAGAACAGACAATCTTACCACCTCTCGATGGTTTTATGGCCTATAAAACGGAGAAAATATTTAACCAAAATGATGGTTTAGTTGTTTATGCAAATAGATACCTGGATATAAGCGTGGAGGAACCTCCATTGTTGGCCTGTAATTGTTTATTGATTAGAATTAATATCGACATTGTAATTTTAGCTATATATAGACCCCCCTCTCTAAGTGTAGACTCATTTTTAGAATCACTTGATATTACCTTAAAAGGCTTATCATCATTTAAAACCATAATCCTTGTCGGCGACATAAACATTAACATTCGTCCAGAGAGATCCAATGAACAGGCAGATAAATATTTGAATATCTGTTCAGGTCATGGATTACTACCAACCCATAATCTTCCCACTTTCATAACTGGTTCATGTTTAGATCATTTTATAATAAAAACAAATAAACCAGCACTAACATTGGTTACTAACTCTACTCTCACAGATCATCAAGCAATTTTACTAACATTACAATTATCTATATCTAGAAAAAAGTGCATGCACAGCAATACTAGGCTAAACATAACTAACCTTGAAAGAGATATTCGTAAAATTAATTTCGACTCAGTTTATATATTAGATGATGCAAATATTTCCCTAAGCTATTTTATAAATTCACTACAAGGGATTATATTGAAAAATTCCTACACTCCGATAACCTCTATAAAGTATATTAACACTAAACCATGGATTACGCCTGGTCTAGTCCGTTGCATAAGACACAGAGACAAATTACACCACAAAGTAAAATTAGCTCCCAAAAACCAAATACTAAGTTTATCTTATAAGCGCAATAGAAACTTTTGCAATGGTCTGCTCAAAAAACTGAAAATACAGTATGAAAAGTGTGAATTACAGAAGGCCGGCAAAAACAACAAATTGGTTTGGAAAGTTATTAAAAATAATACTTTCCAACTAAAAAACCACGCACCACCACTAGATTTATTATCCACAGACTCCGAACCTGCCTATGAGATGTACAAATTAAATAATTTTTTTGTAAACGTCGGAAAAAATCTAGCAGATAAAGCAATTAGCTCAGCTCCTCGGAATAGAACAAGACCGCACTTCTCTACCCTAAATTCGTTCGTCTTACTGGACACGGATATAGACGAAGTATTGAGAATTATCAGTGGATTAAAAGACTCATGCACTGTCGGTTGGGACAATATATCCAATTTTATTCTAAAAAGATTTAAGAATATACTTGCCCCTCCCCTAACGCCCATTTTTCAAACTTGTTTGCACACAGGCACTTTCCCTAAACTGCTTAAAAAGGCCACCTATTCTAAAATCTGGAAATCCGAAAACTATTAATAACTATAGACCAATTTCAATACTATCGGGCCTATCAAAAATATTTGAAAAAATAGTAAACAATAGATTGATCCGATATCTCGAAGATAAAAAATTGCTCTCAGAAAATCAATTTGGTTTTCGACCAAAAAGATCAACTGATCAAGCTGTGCATCAAAATGACCAATTACATAACTAGCAATCTGGATAGGGGCATGCACACCATTGGAATTTTTTTAGACTTCGCTAAAGCTTTTGAAACTATATCTTGTACTATTCTTTTGCGGAAGCTTGAAGCACTAGGGATAAGAGGAATTCAACTAAAACTGATTTCGGATTTTCTTAGTGATCGATATCAATGTGTAAAAATCGGCCAGTGGACAAGCACTCAATTGAAACATACCTGTTATGGATTGCCGCAGGGCAGTATTTTATCACCGACCCTGTTTCTTATCTATATAAATGACTTATGCAACCTTACACTAGAAGAGGGGATTATAATGTCATATGCAGACGACACTGCATTGCTTTTCTCAGCTGAATCACGCGAGGATGTCTATAAAGTCGCTCAGAAAGGTTTTGATACGGTATTTAATTGGCTTCAAGAAAACTTACTAACCCTGCATACAAATAAAACTAAGTACATTATTTTTAGAATGAGGAACAATAAAAATCACAATACCAACCTAAACATATATGCGCATAATTGCAACAGGTTTGCTGACATAACATGCACTTGCCCTACTTTAGATATAACAGACGATGTAAAATATCTAGGCATTACTCTAGACTGTAATTTAAATTTCCGTAAACATATTGATTTGCTATGTAATAGAGTACGTAAATTAATTTATATACTTAAAAATTTGCGCAATATTGCTGACTATTCTCTAATTAGACAAGTGTACTATGCTTTGTGCCAGTCCATATTATCATATTGTATCACCTCCTGGGGTGGAGCAGCAAAGGTGATTTTACTTCCTCTGGAACGTGCACAAAGAGCACTACTAAAGGTTTCAACTTTCCGCCCCTATTTATTCCCAACACATCAACTGTATAAGGAATGTGAAGTTTTAACAGTGCGACAGTTGTTTATACTTCAACTTGTACTAAAAAAACACGCTGAATTGCCTCTCACTATGATACCGCCAGATAGAAGAAGGAAGGACTTGGTCTGTAACAGTATTCAAACTAGACATGCATATGTAAATAGATTTTACTTATTCTTAGGTCCATTTCTTTATAATAAGTTTAACGCGTTACTGAATATTTATAACAATAGTCATAGAAATTGTGCAACAAGACTGTCTGATTACTTGCGTAAACTCAATTATGATGACACGGAAAAAATATTAGAAATTATAAGCTAATATTCTGTTTGTATATTTAAATAAGTGGTAATTTTCTTTTTTATTTTGGAAACCAATAGATTCATGTTTACATTCAAGTCTGTCAAGCGATCGTCTGAGACACAGGTTCATCCTAGTTCAGATAAGTAGCTAAGATTTAGATTGTAATGTATTCACTTGAACTCTTTTGACAAAGTCAATAATTACATAAATATTTTAACTAATGGCCAAGTCACAGTAAGAATTATATAAAATTTTATTAATGTTAAGTACCATGTAAGTTAACAAATAAGTTTTATGGCGCCGAATAAATTATTATTATTATTATAAAAAAATGTCACTGACTAGCGGCCACTGGCGCGGTACGTGTTACTAGAATTCTATCGGCCAACCGATAGAAGTCTATTGAAGTACGATTGTAATAGTAGACTACGTAAAACTGTCAAAATTGTACCAATGACTTTCTATTAAGCGACAATTTTGATTCCATTTCGACACGATTGAAATAGCAGACTCAGCCCCCTGTTTTATCTACAGTGAAATTTAGAATAGTTAGTTAAGCCTCAGTACATATAATGAGCTGAAGTAGTAAACCAACTAAGCCTAAATCTTAAACTACATCCCGATTCCCAACTAAAGCGTTATGATTGTTCGTGTGATTAATATAAAAGCGTAAGTATTTTTTTTTATAACTAGTTACACTTTACCTAAACCCTGGCACCATAATGGTCATATTTTAATATTTGGATCGTCACTCTCAATAATAACAGCACTAATATAACAATGTGGAGGAACAGGTGGAGATGTTCCTTCTACAAATGGAGGATACTGCCGATCAGGCAAGGTGATCATACCTGGCGGGCCGCTGCCCTACGCTTGATGTCGGACTGTTGTATATATCATTTTCAGCGCAAGAACTCTCATAGCGCGATGTAGGATTCTTAGTATCGATGTAGTTCGATAGCTCTTCCCTATGCGGCGCTGGTCACCACAACAATATTCAAGAAATATAACATAAACACTGCGACAACCGCGATTACAGACTCACGCTGCACGGCCATATCCGTTTCTTGAGCCTGCGTTTGTATAAAGTTTTCTTACTGCTCATTTAATGTGACTAATGCCCGTTTTCACCATCAACCCGTAACTTTTAGGTGTCACTTATCATATTTTACCTAAACTCTTACGGGACTCCTTTAAGATAGGGACCCAATTCCCGGTCCGTTAAATGTTAAGTGACAGTTATAAATATAAATAAGCTGATTGTATTGTTGCTACAATGGATACTGAATTAAATGATTTTTTCGAAGTTTTTGACGCAATAGAGACAGTGGAAACCTTTTTAAACACTAGTTTTTTTAAATCAACCACATATTTATCGTGAAAGACATGATTATTTCACTAAATATGACGTCATGATTTTTTTCATGAGGTAAAGGTTATCCAAGGTATAGGTTAGGTTTTATTAGATAAAATAGAACATCACTTGGAATATCCAAATAATAGGTGAGTATAGTATACCTATGACTTTGGTAATTTGTAGCATAACTACCAATTATTAAAACTTGGATAGGTACTTCTTTCTTATTAATATTGAATAAAATATTGGTAAAATTTAGACTGCAAGAACCCGTCCTAGGCTGAAGGCCTCCTCAAAGCCCACTTCTCTCTGTCTTTGGTAACTCGCATCGAACTACTATAAATGGTAGATACAATTTTAATAGTGTACGTTATGTAGGTACATAGGTATGTAATTGACCACTATCTTATTTTGTTTACAGAAATAAATCTGTGTCCCCAATAGGTCAACTGTTTTGTGCGTTAAGATTTTATGCCGCAGGTAACCACTTAATGGCTGTGGCAGATATGGGTGGCATCAGTGTTGCGACATGTAACAGGATCAAAAAAAGAGTTTCTAAAGCCATTGTTACTTTACTGACAAGAATTTATTAAGCTTCCTAACACACATGCCGAACAAAACTATGTGAAAGTTAAGTTTTTTATAATTGCTCGCTTCCCAAATGTCATAGGTTGTATAGACTGCATCCATCGGTCTTCTTATTTAAAATAGTATCCTTGTAGGTTAGTAATTTTTTTATTAATTTGTCCTTTTCTTCGAGAGAAATAATGTTCCTCTTTTAGGTTTCCCAGCCATTTTATTTTGTATAATATTTGATGAAGAAAGAAACACAAATCGAATGTAAGATGTAAGCTAGCAAGATCAAAGTAAAAATTAACCTTAAAGTAGCATCAAAATCTTAATAATATTATAAATGTGAAAGTTTTTATGGATGTTTGTTACTCTTTCACGTAATAACTACTGAATGGATGTAAATAAAACTTTACAATAATATAGCTTACACATCAGAATAACACATAGGCTACTTTTTATCCCGGGAACAAGTTCCTGTGGGTAACGGGAACGGGAAAATTTATCTACGTGGGCGAAGCCGCGGGTGTCAACTAGTAAGTAAGATCCTAACAAACCCTGTTCTGTCTGTCACTACCATGTCATATTAGATGCTTTTTTTTGGCAAAGGAATCAAAGACCACTGACTGACCACTCTTTTATAAAATTTACATTATTAGCCGTTAAAATAAAGATTAGAATTTTGTTAACAACAAACTATGACATAATTTTAGTATTATTTCACTTAATTTCATGAAATACAGAAATTATTCATCAAAATACTTTTTGCGGTAAATACCGATGACGAAACGACACTAGCAACAATAAAGAAACGTCACCTAAGAAAGTAGTCCTTAACAATGGGTACCTTAACACGGTGAAAACGAACTTAGGTAAACGGTCGGTTTAGGGAATCACTTAACTTAGGGGATACCTATTTAGGGAATGGTTTAGGGATTGATGGTGAAAACGGGCATAAGTATAGTTGTAATTAAAAAAAGATCATATGCTTAGGGAGACCTTATTGAAAAACAGCACTGACAGTATACAGAATCTAACTCTACACAATATGACAGTTTTGAAATGGCCATATCCTTTGAAAAGCAGACTGAGGAGATGTCTTGTCTGTTAAATCAAATCTGAAAACACAACAGGTTTTTTTTTAAGAAGTGTTAATCTGTTGTTGGATAATTGAATATTAGATGGTTTTTAAACCCTAGAATAGAAAGAATGATTGCAAAGCTTCTCGCAACAACGAATAAATAGTGCTTTGCAGTCACTATTTCTGTCCTAGGGTTAAAATCCTGTCTAATATTCAATTGTCTAACCTGTACCTGTAACCTCAAAACCAGAAAGGTCAAAAGTACTCGGATACACAGACGTGCGTGTATGAAGCGATTGATAAATCTTAAAGAAGCGAAAGAAGTATGCATGAATCGCGAAGCCTGGCGAACTGTCCTCTCTGACTACCCCGTCAGGTATACAGCGTGAAGATAGTTAGTTAAATAAATATCCATCACGCCTTATCCCCGAAGGGGTGGCAGAGGCATATTATATGCCCACTTTTCACCGTGTGGATTCCTGTCCCACGTAATAGGTGGTGAGCCCATTGCCGTGTTGAAATAGACAGACGCAGGCTGTGGCTACCTGCTGTTGAAATTTTTTAAGCCGCCTATATGGCCTTCAACCAGACTTAACGACTGCCATTTTACTGGCAACCGGGACCAACGGCTTAACGTGCCTTCCGAAGCACGGAAACGCTCGCAAATTTAAATGCCACAAAGTGGTCACCCATCCGAGGACCAGCCATAGTGAAAGTTGCGTACCTCAGTGATCGTTTACCGAACACTGAGACCGCGGGGCCACGAGCGCTTCTTCGTTAACGATAGTTAGTTAGTTAGTTTATTAATTAATATTGTAAATATTGTAGGACACTTTTTACACAGCACCATCTAGCCCAAACATCACTATTAGCTTGCACTATAGGATCTAGATAACTGATATATATATATTATATTATATTTCTAAATACATACATATTATATAGAGAAAACACTCAAACTCCGAAACCCACATTTATAGATCACACAAATATTAGTTTCGACCCGGGAATAGAACCCTCAACCACAGCGAGGTAGTCTCATACACTACCACTGCGCCATCGAGGCAGTCAATATAACTGTATTATAATATTATGCTTCACAGCTTACGATGGATGTTTTTCGATGTTGAGTTCCCGTGACAATAATATAATATTGGTTTCGTTCTTATGTTAAGGTTTAACAATATTTATTTGTTTTAAATACGATTGCAAACAAATAAAGGTCCAAATACAGAATAATGGTTAAATTTATCCCTGAATGATCAACATATTCGCCGAAAATAACAATATTTTAAAATATTGCAAAATATTTGTCTAAAATTAATTTACGGTAATGACATTAATTAATTTATGATTTAAAACAATTCAGCGCGCTCCTAATCTGTCAAAAAAAGTGTTCGAAAGAAAAATGTGTGTACCTGAGTAGACAGGTAAGAAGAGAAACTTCATTACGACATTTTTTACAGCTATAAAATTTCTCTCATGCGTCCCTAAAGAAGTTTCACTTCAAAAACATTTAGCTATCTTAGAAAACCTTAATATTTAATGATAAATGTGAATTCTTTTAAAATTATAATGTACAGCCGCCGCTACAAGCCTACGTCAAGCAAAAATATTCCGACCAAGCACTGCATCCGTGTCACTTCGTTTAAAATTCGAACGTATTTCTAAACGGCCAGTTTGTTACACGCCGCGAGCGCCTCTGCAAGAGCCCGCCTAATTCCGGCGTTTTCTAAAAAATACCATTTTCAAAAGAAAATTCAAATATGGTGTGTTTGAAATTTTATCCTAACATATTTTATTTTTGTAACAAATAAATAATATCCAAAATAAAATTTAAACATCTATAAAGAATAATAAAAATTATAATTTTTCATTTTACAGTCGTGCTTAAGATTAAGTAGCCGTAAAAGTATGACTGACGATTCTCAGATCATTAGTAAGTATCTACTTATTTTATTTATTTTCATGTCATGTATGTGGTTCGTAACCATGCCATCTAATATTAAAAGATACAAAATAATGAAATTAAGTTCTTTGAATTAAAACTAACCAGTAAATTAATGCTCGTAAAATACACAGTAAAATGTATCACAGTACGTACAAACAATCAAATCTTTAAGCAATTGCATCCCATTGCTGGATATAGGCCCCCTCCACACTATCATTTTTGGCGGGTGATTGATGACCATTGACCAGACGGGTTGATACAGAATTTTGATTCGCGTTTTCATTCTCTCGCCAAGACCTGGTCATCGGATGCACCAATTGCAGATGAGGCTGGCTTAGGCCTAAACATGATGGGGTGCGATGGAGTCTCTTGATAAGGTTCACCCATTGATTCTAAAGTACAATGGTTCGATACAACCTGAAGGAATGTATCCCTTTTCAAGCTTTTGGTTATGATACACAAATTTTATACGAACTGAGCCGCGCGCGTCTCCTATTAAATTATAGCTAAGAACCATCTCTGTTACTTATGTTAGCTTAAACAACGAAAACCTTATTAAAATCGCTTTAAACTTTTCGCTGCCGCAAATATGTTAATCTGAAAACACATTACAACTCATTTTTTTCAACGGGTGTTAAAATATAACTTAAAAAACATTCATTACAAGTCAATAATAATAGAAAATAATAATAAGATATTATATGTTATAAATTATAGTATATTTACTTTCACCGACACCTTGACTCGTTAGTTGCCACATATTTCTTTATGATTACATGTTTATAATACTCAAAACTTTCAAGAATATAGTTAAATTCTGGAGTTAACAAAGTCTATTTGAAAACTATACAATAAATAAAGATAAATATTTCAACTTGCAATTACCATCTAGAAAATCTATTGAGTCATTTCATCAGTAAGTTAAAATTGCTTCAGTCACAAACTTGTGAGATACAGCTCAAATGACAAAAATAAATTTCAAACTGTCTCAAAACAAATTGACTTAAAACTTAAAAGCTTTGTAATACCAAAGAGTATTGTATTGTTATACTTAAAAAAAAACTAAATTATAAAGAATTTAGTGCCGTCACTTGTCCTTAATAGCGTAGGGCGTAAATCAATAAAAGCGGTTCATCTTATTGCAAGTATTATAATACACAGTACACTTTATGTACAATTGTGGCCGAATAAAATGTACTTACACAACAAATATGTCATTATTTATTGTGTAGGTAATATTTACGTACTGTGAGTAATTATATAGTACCTACGCATAACGAAACCTTCACTACGTTATAATTTGATCAAGTACTGTCACACTTCACGACAATTTCTGACAAATAATCTACTATTTCTGACAAATTATACCTACCTCACAAATAAAATGTTTAACCAACGACACGCACCTATCATTTATTTTGATCGCTGTTCTAGTAAAGTATTTTTTTAAGTTCTTGTGATATTATTATGTTTGATTTACCAACATTATCAATACATACATACATATATAGGTAACTTGATTTTCAGTACACATTATAAAGTATTCTTTTAACAAATATACAAAAAATGCTATAAAAATATATATCATTTACATTTTTCTATAAATATCATACAAAGTCTTATAAAGTAACTAGATGACCCCCACGTCAACGCCCGTGACATACTTCGAACTCCTTTGCACCTATTTCATTCCGACTTTCAGAATTTATGAAGATATATTCTCGTATTGTAAAACAAAGTCGCTTCCCGCTGTCTGTCTGTCCCTATGTATGCTTACATCTTTAAAACCACGCAACGAATTGCGATGCGGTTTTTTTTAATAGATATAGTAATTGAAGAGGAAGGTAGGTATATGATTTGTTAAGTTTTTGTATACATTGGCTAAAATACAACGATATTTGTGTGGGGTGTCGAAAAATTTATCCTTATAATTTTTATTATTATTTTTCCCCTTCACACCATGCAAATTAAATAAATATCTTAGGATATATAGCAAAATCAAAATAATGCGCAAAAAAATTAATTTCCTGTAACCATAATTCAACCGGGCCGTGCATGTACTGGAGAGCGGAGAAGTAGGCAGGTAATCAACTAATTTGGAAAATGTTCATACATTATTGTGAAATTAATAAAGGACATGATTAAATGGGTGCCACGGGGTTCAAGGTTACATACTTTGAATCCAGTGACACGGGCGAAGCCGTGTAGGTCAGATATATAATCAATAAAAAAATTTCTGATTTGCCGACATTTATAATTACTGCTCCGCTCTCCACGGTAGTAGTAGAAGTAGTAGTAGCGTGATGATATTAGCCTATAGCCTTTTTCGATATAAGGTCTAGCAGAAGGAAAAAATTGTAAATGCCACCAGTATCCTGAGTTTAGCGCGTTCAACCAAACTAATAAACAAACTCTTTAGCTTTATATATTAGTATAGATTAACGGATACAATATATCAGCCAATTTCATAGCCGTCAATAATTAAAACTATATTAACAGCAGTCAAATTAAATAGTTATGTTTCATTATATAAGTAGGTTTTTAAATTCACAAGTGTAAAACGCAAAACAAATTGATGAAATTGTTCTGGTTTAATCCGAAAAGGAAGTTTTGCTTAGAGAATTTGATAGCCGCAAAACCACTTACATTTTGGTTGTTATTTTTGGGACATGCTGTACTAATACATAATTATGTTTTGGCAGAATGTTTTAGCAATAAATCGTATTAATATTTCGCTATGTTAAATCTAGTGTACCTCCAGATTCAAAAATAACATTACAATAGGAAGTCAACAACAAGGAATCCTAATAGTTTCTGTTCGTCTGTCTAATCACATACTAAAACAGGATAATTATATAAAATAGGCTATATAATATGTAATAGGTATTCTTCCTGTAAAATAAAATCTTCTACTCTGTCTACCCCGTTAGGGATACAGCGTGAAGATAGTCAAGATTATTTATATAAAATCTCAGTTTTATTGTTATTTTATGGGGTAAGGCATGCAGTCCCTACTTGTGTCCTTTTCTAGGTCATCCGTCTGAGGTACAGCCATATTGTTTAAATGTGGTGATTACTCAACTTGCCTTTACAGCTATTCGTAGATTGAGTTGGAGAGAATTAGTCAGCATACTATTTGCTTTTCAAAGTTACTTCGAGAGTAAAGAGAGTTCAGTTCAAAACTCAGTGAATTAAATAGACTTTTTTCTTTAACAGTGCTCCGGCAAGCTTTCAGCATGTTCGACTCACAAAAAGAAGGCAAAATTGAAAAGGAGAAGGTTCGGACCATACTTAGCACAATGGTGCACAACTACGATGACCTAGAAGTAGATCAATTGTGCGACAGTGAAGACGCTGAAGGTAAACCTCTTCTAGAAAATTCTCTCTCCAGACACTTTTTTCAGGGGGGCAGTATGTTTGTCTGCGACCTTAGTGGCATAATCATAGGCTGTGAAAATCGCTTTTTACACATTCACAAGCTGACCCTACATACGGTGTTCTGACATGACATGTATAAAATAAATATCTAAGAAATCGAATGAAAGTATAAATATGAATTTTGTCATACAAAAATACTAAATCAGTATGTAAGGTAGAAACTATATAAACCATCTTTGTTGACAGCAAGTATCTATAATAATAGTGTTAGTGATTTTAGTAGGTACTAAAAACACCACGGAATCCAACAAAATTAGAATTCGTTAAAAAAAATTGGTTAAACTATTGTGAAACTGTGCGAAAATTTGCTTATCTTTTTAAAGGTTCACATAACTGACTAATCTAACAAACGCCTGGATGAATCTATGTGCAATTTTGCGTATTCTCATAGATAATTATTATGACGAAGGCATGTACAAAGAAATTATTACTCTTTTACATTTAAAGTAGGAAACTCTAACATACATATTATCATGCCCATGGGACCAACGGGTTAACGTGCCTTCCGAAGCACGAAAACGCTCGCAAATGTAAATGCCACAAAGTAGTAACCCATCCATGGACCAACCATAGCGAAAGTTGCTTAACGCAGCTAGCTAGGAAGCTTTAAGGGCTTCTATAATTAGACTTCGAAGTTTAGGTAAGGAGTCCTATCAAGATCTCTAGGGTGCAAGCGAGTTGCCCCTGCTAGCAATCCACCTACTCACTAAGAAACGAGGATATGACGCAGGCATCCTGACGGGTATTATCCTATTTGTGTATCTCCCCCTTCTTTTCCTGAACAACACGGGCGGGTCAGATACTTCATCCTTACACTGTGGACACAATCGTGCCTAGAACTGAAAGATTCCGGAGATCTTTCATATGTCGCACCATAAAAACAGGAACTCTCTGCCAGCGCACATGTTTCCCTCCTCTCACAATCCTGGATCCTTTAAGAGAAGCGTGAAAAGGAATAATTCTGGGCCGTAAAGATGAGGGTCGCTATCGAAGCCCTGCGGGTTGAGACAGCGGCCCCAATCACGGGTCGTCGTCTTACCATCAGGCGGGCGACGCCTCTTTGACGTGCCACTTAAAAAAAAACCTAACCTAACCACTCCGGGAGTGCCGACAGAAGTGAAAACTCAATTTATTAATAATTTATTTATCTAGACGCGTTGGTACATGCATATATGCACACACTATAGCTGCGTATCGTAACGGGGTGTAGCGAGTCCAGAGATTTATCTCATCTAAATAATTGCGTACCGCGCTAAAAGAAGTTTTTCCTTCAAAAATTGACCGGGATCGACGTTAATGATGATGATGATGAAAAATAAATCTACACTGAAAGACTCCTAATTGATTACACAGCATTATTTAATAAGACCTGTAGATGACCGGAATCAACGTTAGATGATGATGATGATAATGGTCGCGAGTCCAGAGATTTAATCTCATCTAAAAATAAGCGTACCGCGCTAAAAGAATATTCACTTCAAAAATTGACCGGGATGGACGTTAATGATGATGATGAAAAAAAAATTCTACTCTGAAAGAGTCTTAATTGATTACACAATATTATTTAATAAGACCTGTAGATGACCGGGTTCAACATTAGATGATGATGATGATTATAGTCGCAAATCCAGAGATTTTATCTCCTCTAAAAATATGTGTACCACGCTAAGAGGCGTTTTCACTTAAAAAACTCAATTTATTAATAATTTATTTATCTAGTCGCGTTGGTACATGCGTATATGCACACACTATAGCTGCGTATCGTAACGGGGAGTAGCGAGTCCAAATTTATCTCATCTAAAAAATTGCGTACCGCGCTAAAAGAAGTTTTTCCTTCAAAAGTTGACCGGGATCGACGTAAAGATGATGATGATGAAAAATAAATCTACACTGAAAGAGTCCTAATTGATTACACAGCATTATTTAATAAGACCTGTAGATGACTGGAATCAACGTTAGATGATGATGATGATTATGGTAGCGAGTCCAGAGATTTTATCTCATCTAAAAATATGCGTACCGCGCTAAAAGAAGTTTTTCCTTAAAAAATTGACCGGGATCGACGTAAAGATGATGATGATAAAAAATAATTCTACACTGAAAGAGTCCTAATTGATTACACAGCATTATTTAATAAGACCTGTAGATGACCGGAATCAACGTTTGATGATGATGATGATTATGGTCGCGAGTCCAGAGATTTTATCTCATCTAAAAATATGCGTACCGCGCTAAAAGAAGTTTTTCCTTAAAAAATTGACCGGGATCGACGTAAAGATGATGATGATAAAAAATAATTCTACACTGAAAGAGTCCTAATTGATTACACAGCATTATTTAATAAGACCTGTAGATGACCGGAATCAACGTTTGATGATGATGATGATTATGGTCGCGAGTCCAGAGATTTTATCTCATCTAAAAATATGCGTACCGCGCTAAAAGAAGTTTTTCCTTAAAAAATTGACCGGGATCGACGTAAAGATGATGATGATAAAAAATAATTCTACACTGAAAGAGTCCTAATTGATTACACAGCATTATTTAATAAGACCTGTAGATGACCGGAATCAACGTTAGATGATGATGATGATTATGGTCGCGAGTCCAGAGATTTTATCTCATCTAAAAATATGCGTACCGCGCTAAAAGAAGTTTTTCCTTCAAAAATTGACCGGGATCGACGTAAAGATGATGATGAAAATCTTACGCTTTTTCGATCAGGACACGTGTCCTGACGACACGTGTCCTGACGCGAGTTTTAGATTTTATACCCATTACAGAAAGTGCTCAACGCCGCTAAAGAAGTTTTCACTTCAAAAATATTAATCTATGTTATCCATCTATCTCATTCATCAACAAACCGACTAATTGGTACTTAGGAACGAAACAAGCGTAGGGTTTAATTGATTGATCGTCCTTCGCCCAGTATTAGTCTCACATATTAGTATTTGTATAATATGTGAGATATGATATACACACGTGAGTTAGAACATGCTATCAAAGAATAAGTAATAGATTAAATAATATTAAATCCTGCGGACTCTATAAAACGATCACTGCGTTAAGAAATTTTCGCTATGGCTAGTCACAGATGGGTGACCACTTTGTGGCATTTACATTTGCGAGCATTTCCGTGCTTCGGAAGGCACGTTAAGCCGCTTGTCACGGTTGCCAGTAACATGGCCAAGTCAAGTCAAGTTGGTCAAGTCAAGCTAAAAGCCTTATGGGTAGATTGAAAATTTTCAACAGCAGGTAGCCACAACCTGCGTCTGTCTATTTCACCACGACAATGGGCTCACCATCTATTACGTGGGACAGGAATACACATGTTGAAAAGTGGGCATATAATATGCCTTTTCGGGGATAAGGCGTGATAGATAAATAAAAACAATAAATAATAACATCTGAAATATATCTATACCAATCAAATATTGATATATTCCTAAGTCGAGATAATTCAGACGCCTTACACTTTCCTTCCCCTGCAACTGAGTACGCGGAGTTACGTTGATTTGGAAATTTCGGAGCAAGCAAAAAAGAAATAGGATCCCCGTTGTACTTAATAATAAATATCAGCATGTCAGTAATTCCGTGGCACAAATTAATGCATGCCTTAGAAAATATCCTTAGAAGTATCTCGTACGTTATTAGCCTGTTATAAAAACCAAATTAGACTTAAAACGTCGAGCTATCGCTTCTTCGCCTCTCATAAAAAGTAAAACCTCTTTATGTTAATGATCACCATTAAAACAAACTTGTACATTAAAATGTTTAAAATTGTTCAGAAAAATCCAGATTTAAACTGTATTTAAAGTAACTCTCAGATAATTGAGGTTTGAATTAATGGCCTTCTTAAATTGGGATATAAAAAATATACCGCAGACTTTGTTTAAATTAAAGCTGAAAAACCTTATAACTATGAGTTTAAAACTAAACTCAAAACTTTCTATGCTTAAAATAAAAACCAAATGAAAATCTTTGCTAATCGAAAACAGAATAGCTGTCAAGTATATTGATGAGCAATACTTTAATCAAAAATCTTTTATTATCTCGGTACTAAAAGTGTCCGCGACAAAAGGACCATCATTTCTTTACATTAGATCATCATTTAAAGTATATTAATATTTTCAGAACCCAAATCAAACATTCAGTTTTTGAAAACTTCATAGCTTTGGTCAGTGTTCTGTTAACGCTCAGTGCGTTATGTATCTTTGTAGCATTTTCTTACGAGCATTTGCATACTTCGGAAGTTCGGAAGGCACTTTAAGAGGTTGGGCCCTGGTTCCCAGTAATATAGTAGTCGTTAAGCCAAGTTTAATGCCTTATGGGTAGCTCGAAATTTTCAGGTTAGCCACTGCCTTTATCTCTAGTTTAATATGGTTAGCAACGTGAGTGTCACACCATTGGTATCAAATATTTTTTGTATAATAACGTTGAACAAAGAAGCAACACTTTCTGACTAAAAATCTATTTGAACTAATGTGAAATATTTGTAACTTTGTTTAGGAACATCAAATGTCCGATATCTTTTTTTATAATTTTTCTGTCCTATATTCTACGCATACGCCTACAATGACACTACGCTATTCGTTTAATTAACCCTTATTATTAAGTTAGCAAGTGACACCTGTCAGTATCATAAACGTGTAAATACATTACATTCTATTGTTTATTCAAGCACTACTACGTGCAAGGCTTCAACTGAAAAACTATAACTATTAATTGCGCGTCAGTTTCAAATGTATGTAAGCTCTCGTATGTTTCAAGTTTAGCAAACGCAACGTTTAGCGAATGTACGTAAAACGTCTGAGCACACAAAAACTTGCGGACGAATGAGGTCCCATACGACTGGCGAATAGTAGTAGTAGTACCAATTTACAGAGGAATAGGCTCTCACCGAAAGTGCTCCAGCTATAGGGCGATCAGCTTGGTCAGCTTTGTTACTAAGATGTATAAAAAAGTAATAACGGTAAGAATACAAGAAAAATCTGGAAGGTATTTGGGGAAGGTTCAATGCAGATTTCAACGTGGAAGAGGTGGCATGGATCGCGGGTTTTCTAAGTCAAGCAGGGTTGTGTCATGTCCGCCTGGATGTTTATAGTATATCTGGACAGTTGCCATAGTTAGCTAGTTAGTTACTCATTCCAAAATTTCATCAATGTCAGTGTCGCCGTTTCAGTGTTCATATTAGTCGGATAAAATACCTATTTATTTAAATAAGTATATTGTAATAGATATTTAAAACGTTCACAAACTTTATCAAGACCATTCATCTAAATTTTAGGTCAACAAGCCTCAAATGACAAATTGAACTGATACACCGTTAATCTTATCTTAAAACGTAGGCCTATTTAAATTGTTATTTACGAGTTCCCGACGTTAAGCTCACTAAATAGTTCTGTTTTCTATCGAGAGCTCTTCGCAGCAGTTTATTTCCCAGATTGACATTTTTATATTTTGCTAACATCGTGTCGTGTAACTTTGAGAGTACGACATAAATCAGTGTATGATTGAAAAATTAAAGCATGTTTATAACTTTTCATGAACGCGTTCACATCAAATGTGTATACCTTTCTAATATTTTATATTTTTATGATATATGTTTATCGTATTGCTTGTCATTTTGGAAATAAATTACTATTTGTTTTAATTTTATTCGTGGGTTAAGTCATTTTGACAGTTTTTATTGTAAGTCCTATTATTAATATAAAAGTTTGTAAATATGTACGATATGGCAGAGAAGACCGTGTATTGTGGCATAAATTAGGCGTGGCCATGGCCATCGTCCAGCAGCGGACTGCCGTATGCTGATTAGATTCATTGATAGATACTGTAGATATTTCCAATGTAATTCTTGTAATATCGAATTACTTTTTTCGAAAAAAACAGTATTCTAGGCTTCAAGGTCAAGAGGTTGAACTTTAAGCCAAGATTAAAGTGTAAAAACTCAGTAGTTAATCTTCAGTACTTAATTATTCACTCACAGCGAGCATAAATATTATAAAATTCGAGGATTAAAGCTAATATAATACCTACCTACATATTTGTTGTTGACATTTCTGTATCGATATGTACCTAAGACAGTACTTGTGTTATTTTTCATCTTAGATATCTACACTGTGATAATATCGTAGCTATCAGTAGTAAGGCTGCTTGTTCATGTTAATTATGCTACTTATTCATATATATATCATGTGATGCATATTCAACCATTTGCCCGTAGAATATGGATACTTTTTCCAAGGTCAGTTCTATTATTTAGGGCCTCTCAATTGTGATTAAAGCCTTAGGCTTCTAGCGCTGATATCCGTGAGCATAATGGTTGCTGGGACCTTTAAAAACTCACATGGTGCCTGAACATAACTATTCTTTTGTTTGTTAGTTGCCTTGATCTCTCTAAAGAGACACATTAATTTATCTAAAATATTACATTTGGCTCACCCATCAGGGATAAATAGATCTATAATTTGTTATATACTACAATTGGTATTTCGAATAAGAAATGCAACGCACGAACAGGCATATGGCAGGTATCCATTAAAAGAAATAGCACCGATAATGTATTAGTAGTACATAGTAATACCACAACCGTACTCCTACTACTGTGGTATGGAACACAATTCTTTTTTTTTATACCACTGAGGTGGCAGACAACAATACGGTCGGATGATACTTGATGGATATTTTTACACACATGTATAAAACATGACGTTGGCCTTGGTTTTCCATTGGAAATTCATAACACATTTAGCTGTGGAATGTTCCAAAATCGAATGCTGTTCCATAATCAGAGTCAGCTGATTTAAGCTGTCAATTCATATAGACATTGATTAATTTGTCACGGCAATTTGCGCCAAGACTCGCGTCCTTCGATTAGACGCAGACGCCATCTGGCAATAGAAATAACCTAAAGGTAAAATACGTTTGATCATGGTGCACCGTTATTTTATGACAGTAACTTATAATATAATAGTAGTTTATGATACTGTTGCATAATAAGGGTTCTTATAACATGAGTGTGTTTTAAAAAAACGAGCCGTAGACAAGTTTTTTTATAGTATCTCACGAGTGTTATAAGAGCAAGTTATGTACAGTGTCATACACTACTTTATCTACTCTCATACTATACGTAAAACAATATTGCAAATAAAAGGATGAATATAACAACAAATTTATTTTTAAATGTCAAATGTTGGCGCCAAGGCGCAAATATTGATTGCGCATGCGCGCTTGCGTCGCGGACTCGTTCATTGAAACCAATGATTGAAACCTTTTTTTTTAAGTAGAGGTTCTACCTCCTTGGTCCAGCTGGAGGTTGTATAGGTGTATCGTTATGATTAAAAAGTTATATTATGATACAGGTGTCCATACAAGACCTGTATCGTAATTAAACTTTTTTTTTATTATTTTTGGCCTGTACGTAATGTTTGTCATAAGAATTTTGTTATCTTTGTATTATAGTATCAGAGTAGATAAAATATTTTTCACAAGTATTATGATCGGCAAATTTAAATTATATCACTTATTTTAACATCAATGTCAAATATTGTATTGCAATGCAAAAAGCATACCTAATATGCTGTCAGTATATATAATATGGACAGGAATACACAGAGTGAAAAGTGTTTTTCTGCACATTCGGGTATAAGTACTTATAAGTATAATATGAGTGAGGAACGATTGACGAAGAATATATATTGTTCAAAAGTAGAGGGTAGAAGGAGTCAGGGAAGGCCGAGACTTACATATGAAGACCACGTGAGCAGATTGCTCAAAAACGGAAAGGTCAAAAGTACTCGGATACCCAGACGTGCGTGTATGAAGCGATTGATGAATCTCGAAGAAGCGAAAGAAGTATGCATGGATCGCGAAGCCTGGCGATCTGTCCTCTCTGACTACCCCGTCAGGAATACAGCGTGAAGATAGTTAGTTAGTTAAGTATAATATATATATCAAACCCATGGCCACCTATATTACACACTAATGCATAGAATTTTGAAAAATTTAGGCGTGGTCAATTGGAAGGCGTGTTTATTTTTTTATTCAGAAGTTACGAAATTTGGTGTTGCTATCTTTAAAAATGAAGAAATTTCCATATAAACTTACCCACTTAAAACCGCGAAACACATTTTCACTTAATTGTACCCAGAAACGCGTGTAGGTATGTCATTTTATATTTATGACTTTAAAAAAAACCCCTTTAAGGATGTATTTAAAAAAAAATCCTAACTTAATGAGTGCCTACATTATTATGGGAAGCACACCCTTGAAATGTTAAGTTTGTAGGTCGTAGGGCTAGCTGGGAGTTAATTAGATGAATGGGTCACCCAGTTATTTTATGTATATAAACTAACCCTATTTTACCTGTTTATAGTTAAAATTTAGCCAGACTGCGATACACGTATCTAATTATTTGTAACCAGATAAATTTTTCCGCAATTTCATGTTTTTATCTTAAAAAATGACCAACTTTCATACAGCCGTTTATGCTTTATTTTACCACTTTGAAAAATCTTTTATTTAATACATACATACACACATACATATCACGCCATTATCCCCGAAGGAGTAGGCAGAGGCATACTATACGACCACATTTCACCGTATGCTTTTTTGTTCCACGTAACAGGTGGTGAGCCCATTGCCGTGTAAAATGGATAGGCGCAGGCTGTGGTGACCTGCAGTTTAAATTTTTTTTAAGGTCTTCAACTGGTCTTAACGACTGCCATGTTACTGGCAACCGGAACCATCGGCTTAACATGCCTTCCGAAGCACGGAAACGTTCGCAAATGTAAATTCCACAAAGTGGTCACCCATCCAAGTACCAGCCATAGCCAAAGTTGCTTAATTAATACAGATCAGATTAAAATATATATCTATATTTATTTATATAGAATACATATATTTGTAAACAACAAATATAATTCAAACATAGAAGCATCCAAATGATATAAAAATCCATACTAATATGATAAAAGGAAAAGAGTGTTTGTTTTTCCTTCGTTCGCGACGTAAGATTAATGGATTGAAGTGAAAATGGAGATACAATAGGCCTGACTTGAGTAGGTACCAAAAGTCCATTTTTATCCTAGAAACGTATCGAATTTTCACAGGAAACACGATTGTGATAAAATATACATTTTAAAACCAGTGTGATACAACATAGTAAATGTTTATGATATTTCGGGTCTTATTCGCGACGTATATTATTAGGTACAAAGCCAACCCGTGTCCACGGCTGGAGTAATCCGGTCGAAATGTTGGGAAGTACAAGGTAGGCTTTGTACCTAATAATATACGTTGCATATAAGACCCGAAATAACATAAATATGAGTGACAATCGCGAAAATTTTAAAAACATTAATAGTAAATGTTGTATAAAATAAATATCCATCGCAGTTGTTAAGAAACATCTTGAAACAAATATCATACAAACCTTCTTGTGGAACTGTTGTAATCTTCTTAAACTAGAGCAAAGACAGCTTGACTTTATTCAAGACACAGAAGGGACATAACTTACTCATAAAATTTGTAAAAGCTTGTTCACACTAGAATACATTGTTGTGAATATTTCTTTTGTGTCTGAATCTGTTTCCCTTCTAGTATTTTTACATTATTCTCGATCTTTAGGAATCCCGATATTTAATGGCGGTCTAGCGTTTAAAAAATAAATCTACTTTTTTGTTTGCGGAAGAATGTAGGTATAGTACATACATACATATTCTCCCGATATTTAATGGCGGTCTAGCGTTTAAAAAATAAATCTACTTTTTTGTTTGCGGAAGAATGTAGGTAAAGTACATACATACACACATATTGTCACGCCTTTATCCCCGAAGGGGTAGGCAGAGGCATACTATATGCCCACATTTCACCGTATGTAGGTATAGTGACAGTCAAATATATCAACAACCCAATTCTCAACAACACTTGTGACTTCAGTTTTGTAAGACTTTTAGATATTATTCTTAACAAGAATTTTAGACTGTTCATTGTTCATGGCAAGCGACTTTCATGTCCAATATGCCTAAAAACTTTACCCGTGATTTATATCCTTTTGCTTTTTTGCCTCATCAATATTTTTATTTAATTTTATTGATTTTAACCTTGACTTTGTGCTGTTGAAATTGAAAGTATTATCATAACATAACCCAGTTATGCGCCACTCAATTTATACCAAAGTCGCGCGCGGCGTGTAATAATTACGATGAATGTTAGACTTCAACCTGCCAGGCGTTCTATTACTGAAGTGACATTTCAATACATTTTGCAATTGGCAACAAGGGCGTCCCTATTTCGTAACAGAAATATAATTAATGCGATGTGACGGGGACTAACATTTCAAGTGACACCAAGAGCAATTAGGAAAGTAATTACAGAAGCGCCCAGATGTTCTGCTGTTCTTGGTTTATATAAGGTGCAGTTCAACTGATAGCGGGAATTCATTAGCTCATCAAAACTACAGGCGAAAAGAATATTGACAGTGGCAGTTAATGACCTAAGATTGTAATTTTCTCGCTTTAATTGAAAAATTCAAACTGCTTGCTATAAATGTAATAGAAAAAAATACGTAATTGGTGTAAGAGGTAGATCTACGGCCAACCTAAGCTGCAAGAGACATGGCGTCGGTATATTAAGGCTTAAAAGATTAGATGGCAGTTACTATCAACAATACTCATCATATCATGCTCCTGGCTGTCAACCGTCGGCCTCAGGATTATCATCGTCACCATCAAGTTAAACTAATACAATAATACCAGGTACAGCTTAACCTTCGTATCGACAGAGATACAAATGAATTGATTGAGTAATAAAAACAAGTGTACCTAAATTTAAGGCAAGAGTACAAACTACTTAAATTAAATAACCAAGCAATCAAAAACTGCATGAAAGTTTAAAGAATATTCAGCTGTGTAAAAAACTACACGTGTACGGTGTATAGTGTGCCTCTTTCTACTCTTTCGGGAATATAAACGTGACCAATAAAAATAGTTTAAAGGTGTAAAGTGTAAAAAATTGCAACATTTTGCTGACGCGATACAGGAGCTAGCAGATTCTGTTAGGCAGTCTTCCTTATTTTTCTCTTTTTCCTTTTTTTATTAAAACCTTTCTAATTTGTACCGATTAAATTCAAAAATTTGATATCTTACCATTAAATGAAATCGCCATTGATGCGACCATACCCGGTTCACTTCAAAGCCACAGATTTGTTTTGTTAATCGAGCGTAACTATCTAGATTTGCGCTTTAAGAAACTATAGGTTCCAACTAACAGAACACTTGAGAGTGACTAAATACTACTACTAGCATCGTCAAGTTTTACCTATTTGGTTAAAACCTGTCATGTCATTGTTTTAAATTAAGTTAAAAGTAAGACTAAGTAACAGTATTAAATAAAAAAACTGTCTCAATGGCACTGTGGTAAGTATGCGAGAACTGTATCCGAAATCTTCAGTTCAAATCCTGGACCAAATTAATATTTATGTATCAATTCTTGAAATTGCATAAGCTTATGAATAAATAATATTATAAATGAAGCGCTAGTGACCCCGTGGTCTCAGTCTTCTGTAAACGATCACTACGTGTACGTTACAGTTACGGATGGGTGACCGCTTTTTGGTATTTCCATTTACGAGAGTTTCATGCGCCGGAAGATACATTAAGCCGTTGGTCCCGGTTGGCAGTAACATGGCAGTCGTTTAGTCAAGTTGAAAGCCTTATAGGCGGCTTTAAAATTTTCAACAGCAAGAAGCCACAACTTGCGTCTGTCTATTTCATACGGCAGTGATAATGGGCTCACCACCCACGTAGGACAGGAATGCACACGATGAAAATGGGCGTATAATATGCCTTTGCCACACCTTCGAAGAAAAAGGAAAAATACATAGTAGGTACTGTGTAAAATACCTCACAATATGATTGTATTCATTAAAAGGGTAATAATCAGGGTATACCCAGATTTACTGTAAAGTTCACGTGAGTAGATTGCTCAAAAAGGGATGGTTTTGAGTCGAAAACCTATAGAGTGGTTTCTGTTGACCGTCACGAAATTTTGCTAAAGAGCCAGATCCAAAAAGCAAGGTCTGACATCACAAATAAATGAAAAATTCCAAAAAATTGAAAATTAAGGGATCCCTCCCATAGTAGTTACCAATTACCATAGACCTCCGAGTTATATCAGCGCTCATACAACTTAGAGGCATAGCTTTATTGCATATTTTCAAATTAGGTAGATACTAGTTTTAATATGGCGCTTTAATGGGAACCCTCACAGCGAACGAATTCGATTCACCCTTGACCGGTTTTTTATTTAAAAATTCTTTTAAAAAAAATGACTACTGCATTACTAATTACGATACTAAACCTCATTGTAAACAGTGTATTTTTATTTTTTCCTTAAATTTTCACAGGTTGCGGCAAATTGAATTTCGAATCTTTCGTTAGAGTAGCTACCCATTTCCTAGATGAAGATGATGAAGCATTACAAAAAGAACTCAAAGAAGCTTTCAGACTTTATGACAAAGAAGGTAAGAGGCATATTTTATTTGCTGTTGTAAACTCTTGCTTACTTTATATTCCAAGGATCTAAATTACCTACCTCATTTTTAATGGGGTACCTACTTGATCAAATATTAGAAAAATAAAAAAAGAAAGATAAAAACAGTAATAACATTCCATTATTGATGATTAATTATCTACAGCTGTTATAGGAACACTATAATTCTTTAAAATTGTGAAATTTTAATGATAGGGTTTAATACCTATTTACTCACTTGAGCTACTTTCTATTCCTCGGACAACACTTAAAATAAAAAAATAAAAAATGATAGAAGTGATGAATATTATTAGATATTTAATGTTGTTAATCCCATTTTACATTTTTGGCTTTTACCTATGTGTAAAAGCCATTAAAATTAATGGAAATTACTCGCTGACTTTAAAATTTCAAACTGTTTATTAGCGTTAGAAAAATGAATTGGTGTAGATTTAATAGATGTGAACATTTAAAGTAGGTAATTTATATACAATTGCACATAGTATATGGATACCAACGACTGTTATAAATGCATAAATACTAATTTAGATATAAAAATATATATATGAAGTAGGTTGCCCTTGTAATCAATATTAATTTTTTGAATCCAGTAATTCTGGTATGTTACCTCTGTCTCTTTTATAACTACATACCTCTTGTATGTATATGTTGAATAGATATGACTTTATTGATTTCTATTTAAAAAAAAGTAGACTACTTGCTTCCTCTAAATACTTATATTATTCTTTAAAAATTTTCATTGTATAATAGTGTGGTACTTCAATGAATAAATACCCTAAGAAATATACAATTAACATTTATTATTATGTACGTATATATAATATATAATGTTAATTGTTTCAATTAACATTACTAATAGTTACTAGATAAATTCTACCTCACTTTTTTTAACTACACAATATTTCAAATATATGTTATTTACAAAATGTGTGCTAAATAGTGTCTAGCACATAAGACCTTTTAGCCTTTTTGTTACCATATCACTTAAAAATTCTTTAAAATTGTGAAATTTTAATGATAGGGTTTAATACCTATTTACTCACTTGAGCTACTTTCTATACCTCGGACAACACTTAAAATAAAAAAATAAAAAATGATAGAAGTGATGAATATTATTAGATATTTAATGTTGTTAATCCCATTTTACATTTTTGGCTTTTATCTATGTGTAAAAGCCATTAAAATTAATGGAAATTACTCGCTGACTTTAAAATTTCAAACTGTTTATTAGCGTTAGAAAAATGAATTGGTGTAGATTTAATAGATGTGAACATTTAAAGTAGGTAATTTATATACAATTGCACATAGTATATGGATACCAACGACTGTTATAAATGCATAAATACTAATTTAGATATAAAAATATATATATGAAGTAGGTTGCCCTTGTAATCAATATTAATTTTTTGAATCCAGTAATTCTGGTATGTTACCTCTGTCTCTTTTATAACTACATACCTCTTGTATGTATATGTTGAATAGATATGACTTTATTGATTTCTATTTAAAAAAAAGTAGACTACTTGCTTCCTCTAAATACTTATATTATTCTTTAAAAATTTTCATTGTATAATAGTGTGGTACTTCAATGAATAAATACCCTAAGAAGTATACAATTAACATTTATTATTATGTACGTATATATAATATATAATGTTAATTGTTTCAATTAACATTACTAATAGTTACTAGATAAATTCTACCTCACTTTTTTTAACTACACAATATTTCAAATATATGTTATTTACAAAATGTGTGCTAAATAGTGTCTAGCACATAAGACCTTTTAGCCTTTTTGTTACCATATCACTTAAAAATTCTTTAAAATTGTGAAATTTTAATGATAGGGTTTAATACCTATTTACTCACTTGAGCTACTTTCTATACCTCGGACAACACTTAAAATAAAAAAATAAAAAATGATAGAAGTGATGAATATTATTAGATATTTAATGTTGTTAATCCCATTTTACATTTTTGGCTTTTATCTATGTGTAAAAGCCATTAAAATTAATGGAAATTACTCGCTGACTTTAAAATTTCAAACTGTTTATTAGCGTTAGAAAAATGAATTGGTGTAGATTTAATAGATGTGAACATTTAAAGTAGGTAATTTATATACAATTGCACATAGTATATGGATACCAACGACTGTTATAAATGCATAAATACTAATTTAGATATAAAAATATATATATGAAGTAGGTTGCCCTTGTAATCAATATTAATTTTTTGAATCCAGTAATTCTGGTATGTTACCTCTGTCTCTTTTATAACTACATACCTCTTGTATGTATATGTTGAATAGATATGACTTTATTGATTTCTATTAAAAAAAAAGTAGACTACTTGCTTACTCTAAATACTTATATTATTCTTTAAAAATTTTCATTGTATAATAGTGTGGTACTTCAATGAATAAATACCCTTAGAAATATACAATTAACATTTATTATTATGTACGTATATATAATATATAATGTTAATTGTTTCAATTAACATTACTAATAGTTACTAGATAAATTCTACCTCACTTTTTTTAACTACAAAATATTTCAAATATATGTTATTTACAAAATGTGTGCTAAATAGTGTCTAGCACATAAGACCTTTTAGCCTTTTTGTTACCATATCACTTAAAAGGCAACGGGTTTAAAATTTCTTCCAAATTCACACATCTAAAATAGACACATTTTTTAAATTTATTCGGCCCTTTAGACCCATCCTAGTTCCGTGCTTCGGAAGGCACGTTAAGCCGTTGGTCCCGGTTGCCAATAAAATAGCAGTTGTTAAGCTAAGTTGAAGGCCTTATGGGCGGCTTAAAAAATTTCAACAGCAGGTCGCCGCACCCTGCGCCTGTCCATTTCAACACGGCAATGGACTCACCACCTGTTACGTGGGACAAAAATGCATACGGTAAAATGTGGGCGTTTAATATGCCTCTGCCTACCCCTTCGGGGATAAAGGCGAGACAATATGTATGTATGTATGTTTTTATGTTATTTACATATTTGAAATATATTTTGTAATTTTGAAATAGGTAGAAGAATAATAAAGAATAGAGACAAAGCATTTGAATATACATCTAACTGGAGCTAGTTAATATTATTAGGTAGGTATGTGGAATTTAGATATTTAATAAATATAAATAAATATTGTTGGGACAACTCACACAACGCCATCTGATTCCACACTAAGCAGAGCTTGTATTATGAAAACCAGATAACTGATAAACATACTTATATATTTCTAAATACATTCATATAACTTAACTTAACTATCTTCACGCTGTATCCCTGACGGGGTAGTCAGAGAGGACAGATCGCCAGGCTTCGCGATCCATGCATACTTCTTTCGCTTCTTCGAGATTCATCAATCGCTTCATACACGCACGTCTGGGTATCCGAGTACTTTTGACCTTTCCGTTTTTGAGCAATCTGCTCACGTGGTCTTCATATGTAAGTCTCGGCCTTCCCTGACTCCTTCTACCCTCTACTTTTGAACAATATATATTCTTCGTCAATCGTTCCTCACTCATTCGTTGGACGTGTCCAAACCAACGGAGCACGCCTTTTTCCAGCTTAACGCTGACACTTTCATTCAAACCTGCCATTTTGCGTATCACTTCGAAATAAAATAATACATACATATTATAGATAAATAACACCCAGACACAGTATAAACCATCGTGCTCATCACACAAAGTTTTATCCTGGGTGGGAATCGAACCCACGACCTCTTGCGCAGTCGGATGCACTCCCACCGCGCCACAGAGGCAGTCAAAAAAGATGTCACGTAAAAAGAAATGATATACAAACACAACATGACACGGTAAAATTGGTCGTTAATACAAAAAATACAACTATTAGTAATATTTATTGCGAAGAAGACTACATAATGATTAATTTTACAAAGCTTCATAAGTCTAGTTTGAGTTTAACAAAATGAACACATTACATTGATTGATGATGTAGCTAACATCTACCTATTTGAAAATATTAAAATGAAAAGAAATTGAGGCACTCAAAATGTTTGTTGCACTATAATATTATCTTAAAACTAGTGCAGGAAATATAATTCATAATTGTTTGTAACATTCATGAAATAAAAATTCTTGAAGTTATAATAGTAACCGAAATGAATGCAAAAGTCAACGTCAATACAATTGAAGAAAAGACATATATAAATTTGTGTCTTGAATAAATTTCAAACAAGTATCCTTTTTATTTTCTTATAATGCAAAGATAATTTACGTATAAGTATTTGAACGAACCAAAACTTCTTTCTTTTCTGAATTTAAAAGTGTGTCAAAGTAATCAAAAATTGATACAGCTCCTAAACAAATACTTCTTGTACACATAAAAATAGAATTGAACACTTTGCCAAACAGAAGCTGATTTACTTTTCATCATCATGTAATATCTTTCATGTAATATCTTTTGTTCCTAGATACTATATTGAACGCCTGTTCAATTTTGTGTTGAATTTATACGGTTTACAACTATTGTACTTATATTTTTAAACGTTTAAGGTCCGTATTCCAGAACGTTTATCAACACTCAAGAAACACTTGAGAGTAGCTTTTATATGGCAAAATGTAGTCTCAAGCGTCGATCGAGTATTGAGAAACGTTCTGGAATACGGGCCTAAGAATATAAGTATTGAGATTTACTAGTAAAACTAATATCTGATTAATAGATACTCGCAACAAATGATTTTCAAAAACTTCATAAATTTTTCTTCTAACAATTAAGAAAGTACATTTCACAAAAAAATATTTTCTTAATTGTTTTTCCTTTTCATATTATGTAGTATATTATGTAGACAGCACAGTTTAAATATTGTATCAGACGTATGTAACAACATTTTTATTTTAGGTTAGTACTGGTGAAGGATAACAGTTGACAATTAATATTTTAATCATTAAGGCGGTACCTTGATTTTTAACTAAATCAAAATCTTCAACTAAAAGAATATTTATTAAACTGGCAAGGGATTAATGTGTTTAAAATGTAATCTAAAATGAAAAAAATCTCATGAGCAAGATAATATAATGCGATTTTCAATAGACGCTTAAAGCTAATAAAATTCACAACTTTACAATATTTTTTATGCGCGACTGTTATTGAAATCTGGATTATAATTCAACTTATATTTTATCATCATGACAAATACATAAATGATCCCATTTATATACTCTTCTTACCCACGACTTCGTGAACGTGAAGTAAATCTCAATCCTTATATTTTTAAACATTTAAGAATATAAGTATTGAGATTTACTAGTAAAACTGTAGGTAATATCTGATTAATTGATACTCGTAACTAATAATTTTAAAAATCTTCTTAACTTCTTCTTCTATCAATTAAGAAAGATCATTTAAAAAAAAAGACTTTTCGTAATTGTTTTTGCTATTAATAATTTTTTTCATCATTGTATATTATGAAGAGAACACAGTTTAAATATTGTTTCGTACGTATGTAACAAAATAAATATTTTAGGTTAGTATCGGTGAAGAATAACTATCTTCACGCTGTATCCCTGACGGGGTAGTCAGAGAGGACAGATCGCCAGGCTTACACATCCATGCATACTTCTTTCGCTTCTTCAAGATTCATCAATCGCTTCATACACGCACGTCTGGGTATCCGAGTACTTTTGACCTTTCCGTTTTTGAGTAATCTGCTCACGTGGTCTTCATATGTAAGTCTCGGCCTACCCTGACTTCTTCTACCCTATGCTTTTGCACAATACCTAGTCAGGTCATAAGTATTGGCACACAGTAAAAACTTTTCTTTTAGAATGCTGGCCACAAAAAAGTTTATTGAATTCGAATTTCGAATTATTCATAAAAATAAAAATGTTTACTTTTTAGAATTTTACTCATTTTTAAATATGGAGTGGACGCTTAAAGAAGACCGTGTTGCAGTTATTGCGTTGCACCGTTGCGGTTACGCGCCAATTCAAAATTTTTGACATACTGAAAAATTTGAATGTAACCAAAAGATTCGTTTATCGTACCATCAAACGATACAATGAAGACTCTAGTGTAGATGACAGGTCAAGAAGTGGTCGCCCTCGACCAGCAGTGATAAAAGCTGTGAAGGCGCGAATTCAAAGAAATCCCAAACGTAAGCAGAAACTTTTGGCCCTTCAGATGGGGTTAAGCAGAACCACGGTGAAAAGGGTGTTAAATGAAGACTTAGGGCTTCGGTCATATCGAAGAAAAACAGGACATCGTTTAAATGCTCGTCTAATGGACCTGAGACTGAAGAGATGCCGCGCTTTGTTGAAGCGGTACGCGGGAACAAATATCGGGAAATTCTTTTGTCGGATGAAAAAATGTTTACCGTAGAAGAGAGCTACAACAAACAAAATGATAAGGTGTAGGCACACAGTAGTGAAGAAGCGAGCAACCGTATTCCGCGTGTCCAACGAGGTCATTTTCCACCCTCGCTCATTGTATGGTTGGGAGTTTCTTATTGGGGCTTAACAGAGGTACATTTTTGTGAGAAAGGTGTAAAAACGAATGCAGTTGTGTATCAAAATACAGTCCTGACGAACCTGTTTCTCATACCATGTTCAATAACAGGCACTGGGTATTCCAACAAGATTCGGTGCCAGCTCATAGAGCGAAGAGTACACAAGACTGGCTGGCGGCGCGTGAAATCGACTTCATCCGTCACGAAGACTGGCCCTCCTCCAGTCCAGATTTGAGTCCGTTAGATTACAAAATATGGCAACACTTGGAGGAAAAGGCGTGCTTAAAGCCTCATCCCAATTTGGAGTCACTCAAGACATCCTTGATTAAGACAGCCGCCGATATTGACATGGACCTCGTTCGTGCTGCGATAGACGACTGGCCGCGCAGATTTAAGGCCTGTATTCAAAATTACGGGGTCATTTTGAATAAACTTTATTGTCATAAGAATCTATGTTTTGTTAGGTTCATTTTGGTATATAAATGGTTCCATAATGAATAAACATGTTTCAATTATTTTATATTAAACATGTGACAGAATTTATGACCTGACTGGGTATATATTCTTTGTCAATCGTTCCTCACTCATTCGTTGGACGTGTCCAAACCAACGGAGCACGCCCTTTTCCAGCTTAACGCTGACACTTTCATTCAAACCTGCCATATTGCGTATTACTGCGTTACGTATTCGGTCGGCCAAGGTAACGCCGCACAATATTCGAAGTGATCGCATCTCCACAGCATTCAATTTACTTTCAAGCATCTGCTGACATACCCAGGTTTCGCTACCGTAAAGCAAAGTTGGCACTAGCACTGCGTTATGAATCACCAGTCGTGCTTCTTTTACGATGCTTTGTCGCTTTACTAATTGGGACAAAGCACCGTTAACTCTGTTTCCGGCAGCTACTCGCGATAATGAGGTGAAGAATAACAGTTTACTATTAATATGTTAATATTAGCACTTTATAAAAAAGACCACTAGAAGCACTGTTAAACTGATTTAAACAAAAATGGGATTTTTTGTATAAACACGTATTGTCGATGTCGATTGACAATTGTTTCAGATTCATCCGGAAGCCTTCATCAGGATTTTTTTAATCAGTTGCAATGTGCGTGAGTTTTAATAAAAGCGCAGTTAAAGCTTTTTCTAATAGGAATTTTAAAAATTGAGATATCCCGTAATTTCATTATGTTCATGGTTTCAGATGCACCCTAAAATAATGCTTGGATAAGTCAATACACAGTTTTATAAATTTAAAAGACGTTGTTAATTTACCAATTGGCATACTTACTTATAGAAATTGTTGTAGTAAGCGAGTACACGTGTTGGCGTAGCTGTCAAAGGTCGACTCCGCTAAGCCAAATAAATTTCGGCTTAATAACAGAAAGTGACACCTTAAATACGATGATAGGGTCTCAGGTCTCAGGTATCCTGATATCTTATAGAAATAATTACAATATCTTATTTGTGTTCTGTGGCTCACTTATAAAAAGACATTGGGATGGAAAAAAGCTCTTGAAAAAAAAAGACGATGTGGTTGCTGTGGCAAAACACTATCAATTTTGAGCTTAGAGTGAAGCTTGACCTTAAAACATTGAGATAGAGAATCTTTAACAAGTGTTTGTTGTAATTACAAACACTTCAGGAGGCACTTACTGCTCCAAGGCCTCGTAAAAGTCATTTTGATGCAAATGATCTCCACTATCACTGTATAATATCTATGATTGAACTTAACTAAGTCAATGCTAATCTCAGTAAAAACGGACTATTTAATAAGGCGAATGTTATTCTCCAATACCATAGGCGGTCCAGTGTTATTCGCTAGATTAACCATTGTACCCCAATACAGTTTATATTTAGACAAAAACCTGCTTATTGTGGATATAATACGTATAAATACGAGTATCGTGGCAAACAAATGATAATTTCAACAGAGTACTAAAATGATACTAAAAAGATAATTTTTATCTAACAATAAGGGACATTAAATTTAATTGTGTTGCCTTGCAGTACTTGCCTACGATTTTATTAACATAAAATTTATGGTATTATCTACACGGTTTTGCTGATAATTGCTTGCAATAACTGCGCAATTGATTCGTTGGATGTCGGCCAGATTGTGCTTACATTGGTTGACGATAGATATATTGCATGAACATGTCGGTAAATTCAGATAAACCGTGACAAGTATTCAAGAAATAAAATCGTAATTTACGTCACTGAATACTTTCGTTAGGAACTACAAGATGTTGGTATTTATATATATTTATTATTTGGTTTATACTAAAGCTCGGCGACATATTGTTTTTTATATAATCATTAAACTAAAAAAAATTAAATAATAATATTTCAGTGCATTTTCATTATTGAAATCATCACGCGTTAAAAACACTACGAAACAATTCGGTCAAAGTGACGACACAAGTAGTACCTCTCAAAAGACTAGTGTTGTTTAAATATATTTTTTTAAAGATCTACTTCACGTGCACGAAGTAGTAGGTATACACGAATTTATAAATGGGATCATTTATGTATTTGTCATGATGATAAAAGATAAGTTTAATAATAATCCAGATTTCAATAACTGTCGCGCACAAAAAATATTGTAGGTAATAAAATATTGTAAAGTTGTGAATTTTATTATGATTGAAAGCTTTAAGCGTCTATTGAAAATCGCATTATATTATCTTGTCCATGAGATTGAAAAATATTACAAAGATTTTTTTCATTTTAGATTACATGTGAAACATATATCCCTTGCCAGTTTAATAAATATTCTTTTAGAATTATATTTTGCTTTTGAAATATGTAGTTTTGCAGACGTTAGATTTAGGTATAAATTTATCAAGTTACCGCCTTTGTCAGGTTATTACAAGAGTTATGGCAACGCGAGAGCTGCACCTCTGGTGTTGCAAACGTCCATAGGTGACCGGTGACCACTTTCCATCAGGTGGGCCGTATGCTTGTCTGTCGCCTCAGTGGTATAAAAAAAAAGTTACTGCACTAAATTGGCAACTGGTTTACACTTGATTGAATACAAATCAAAATATAAATTCCATTGCCCAACCAACTTTTTAATGTGCACGTTTTATTGACGTTTAATGTCATCAAGGGGTTGATTTCAGTGACCTGTGGTAAGAAATTATGACAAATTATAAAGGCATTATTCAAAAACATAATATTATTATTTGATGAACCTGAATTATCAGGTTGAAGTAAAAAGTCAGTCCCATCAATGAAATCAATTTGGAGGAATAGTAACAAAATGAAAGTGATTTATAGTTTAAAAAAAAACATCGAAACTTTAGCTCGTCAGCCTATACTCTGACGAGCTCGCCGTATCTAGTAGATAAATCTACCAAAAAAATAATTTACTTTACATAGGCATACTGACAATGTTAATAAACTTATGACATCTGTAGAAGAATACTGTAATTTTTAACTTAATTGTTTTACGTATTATTTTACATTTTAATTTACGACCTTTCTAGGTAACGGCTATATCCCCACGTCGAGTCTCAGAGAGATCCTGGCTGCACTAGACGAGCAGCTTACACCTGATCAAGTTGATGAAATGATCGCCGAAATTGATACCGACTCCTCAGGGACCGTGGACTTTGATGGTAAGATTGTGAATGTTATTTAAACGTAGTAATTTTATATCAATGTGCGAGACCTACTGGCGTTATTGTCAGTAGAGAGTGGTAAAATAAATTACCGGGTGATTCACTCATCTATTAACACCCAGCCGAATTCTACATCGGTATACAATATACCTAGAAACATACAATTTTGGAGGTAGACTACCCTTATAATGTAGGCACCCGCTAAAAAAGCTTTTTCAAATGTCTGTCACTTCAGGGATGAATTTGGAAGAATGAAGATTTTAGTAATTTCACATGCTAAGTCTGGGGCCACAGCTAGCATGTCATAAAACTTACTCCATTTTAAATATGGAGGAATCCTTCAAGAAGTACATCAAAGATATTTTAATGTATGAAAATAGACAATGTTAAACGTAGCGATACGAAAGAATGTAAAATCTGGACATAAATTACTCTACAGTCAGACAAAAAATTGAACTAAAGTATAAAGCACTACATATTAAAAAAAAGAAATAGCCACGAGTGACAATAATGATGAGTTTGATAGGTATTTTGGGTAAAAAATTACTGTGGTAAAATATTTAAGACAACACATTTAAAATGTCAAAGTAAAAAATAAATCGACGTAATGAGTGGCAGTTAAACTATTTACGAGATTTTAATGATGTAAAAATAATGAGAATATAAATACGTTACAGTCGTCATAATCATCATTTGAACGTAATCCTCGCTTAGACGTTTAGGGTCCAGTTTTCTACTCATCTACCTTCAGTATCCCTTGTAGTGGAACCACAGCATAATGTCATCTTCCACCACGTTAACTTTTTTGGCTCTGCCTACTACTCTACTGATCATGGCGGAAGCGGCGTGGATAGACGGTATTTAAGTGATCTGCTTAAAACGTGACCGTGCCAGCAAAGGTGACTTTCTAGCTTTCTAATTTTTCCGTAATATCACGAATATAACACCTTCCTCGGATGCGAGTCACCTTTCTCAGCATGGCCCAAACGTTAAAACACCATCTTTGGGCCCGTGCTCAGTATTGCACGAATCCCTGCTCAACGCGATATCTTCGGCATACTGCTTATGTGTATCATGGTGGCTCCTTATGTCTCTAATGCGAAGACGTAATGAGATGACGCCCTTGGCGTCTCCAGAGGTGGTATGCAATTGTCAAAAAGATATTTGAGTGGTGGAACTCAGAAGTTGAATAGAAGATATTCCGTAGACTGCGATGCCTTTATGGTGTCTCTAAGAGATCAGTGACCAGAACCAGACTAGATCGCTCAACCGTTGTACGAAAAGCTGAAATCGTCAAAGAGGAAGCTCATTTATGAGTTAGCGTGCTCCAATGTCAATATAGTCATTAGATTCTCTGTAACTCATAATGTCCGTGTAATTCTATTCTTTTATTACTATCAGCTTACAGATTTGATATTTAGTTATTTAGTTATTTTTATATTCATTTTCTTCTAAGTGTATTATTCCCCACTGCTACCTGCTGCCACACGATAGCAGCTATCGTGTGGCTTTTCATTTTCGGTATTGTAGGGAGCAACTGTGGTCTGATCTACCAGTACCCGCCTACGAATTCCTTCCGAGATTTGGTTTTGAATCTAACTCCTTCTGGCACCTTTTGATAACTACAAAATATTCACGCTAAGAGTTTTAGCAAAAACATCGCAAGGCAATTGATTTAGGTAAAGATAAGGATACCTATATTTTGAGCCTCTGTCGGGAACAATAATTTATAATCATTTTAAGAATTTCACGGCATTGATTGTCCTAGTGCTCCGTTCAATCTTGGTCTATCTATTTGTCCAAAAAACTGTGATAACTTTAAACGTAATCAACAATATTGTTGAGGAAGAGACCGTGGTATAAATTACAATAATGATCCTTTGATTGTTTCAGAATTCATGGAGATGATGACTGGAGATTAGATGAAAAATAAAGTGGTCGAAATTTAATGTAATGTAATTGTAATAAAAGATATTTTATTTTGATAAGTGTTTCATTAAAAAAAATATTTGTAGCTTTTTCAAATAATGTGAAAATCTTAATAACTCATTATATTTTATTTAGATAAGATGAGCTCCACATTATTAGCTAATGATTTACAAGTATTAAAGCATTTCCTATATCTTAATAATATTATAAATGCGAATGTTTGTATGGATGTTAGTTACTCTTTCACGTAAAAAGTACTGAATAGATTTTAATGAAACTTTACAATAATATAGCTTATACATAAGAATAACACATAGGCTACTTTTTATCCCGGGAACAAGTTCCTGTGGGAAATGGCAACGGAAAAATTTCTCTACGCGGGCGAAGCCGCGGGCGTCAACTAGTTTATAGTATAGGAAATGTTTTGGATTTTTTTTTCGTAAATTCTTACAAAACTCTTTGCCAACTGCGTATAAAATACTTTTGCTTCTAACTTGAACCATGGCAATACAACGACAAAGGCAAAGAGAGGTCTTAATTAACACATGAAAGTCCAGCGTCAGCTTGACTCTACAAAGAAATGTAAACTGCTTTGTAGAAGGTAGCCCCTATAACATTCAGGGCTACTTTGCAGTTTTTGAGTCAGTATACTAGTGAAAGTTGTTTGTTTGTTTATAAATATTAGTAAATGCTATAAATATATACTAACTAGTTAATCAGTATGAGATTCCAAGATGGGATTTTAGCCCTTTTTTTACGTGTGGACTTCACGGGCTTGGCACCCGACTTTTTCTCCTTCTCAAACGTTAAGGCAACTAAAGCAGCTAAAAATATTTTTGTTGACACCCGTCCTTTCAAAACGTTTTTAAACTGTGTTGTCTATGGTTTGTATGAATGAATTACACACTAGTAGAATCGTCGATAAATTGCCCGTCCAATGCAGGCATAATAACCAGGCAGCGATGAGGACCAGAGTTTGATTTTCACTTTACAATTAAAATGACTATAGACAGTATAACTAATTAACAGCTTTTCACTAAATGTACACAATACTTACAAAAAAAAAATTGTTTTCTATCTGTATCTCTGAAACGGCTGCATCGATTTCAACGAGACTTTCACTGGCAGATAACTGATGTAATAACGAGTAACTTGGGCTATGTTTTATCCTCGTATTATCACGAGAACGAGCACTAAGCGGAAGAAACCGCGAGGCGTCCGTTACTAACTATAATAGGAACAATGAAAAGATCAAGCATTCGCTCAAAATTATGCTCAACTTTGAGATTACAAAGTTCTATTATTAGACAAGTTTATTAAACTTTTTGTTTCCAAGAACTCCCATTAAGGCACAATTTTGTAGTCAATTTTATCTGGTTCTACATAATTGTAATAGTTTGTGTCACCTCGCCCGGTATTGTACACTTCTGGAATGTAAGTAGGTTTGTGGGTCACAGGACCCGACACCGTTAAATACTTTACCGTGATTGGATAGGCAAAACTGGTGTAAATTTGGGTATTATTGTAATCTAAGATTGCTTTACATGGTTTTGATAAGCTAGTCATTTCCATGATATTTTTAATTTTAGCAGGAATTTTGCGCACCCACGTCAATTTATTTAGTCAGCTCTTTTGTATTGCCACGCATACATTTTGCAAAAAGTATGCTGCTAATATTTGATAATAGGACCTGTCCTCTCTGACTAGGTACTCCGTTGTAGACACATCGTGACGATAATTTTGTACGAAAAACGTTCCATTTAACATTGAAATACAAAAAGCTTATTTTATTATTATATTATTCCCTGATATAGCTATGATTATATTATACTCACTGAACACTAAACTTACCAGCAATGCCTCAGGATCTAACTGCTGTAGTAGTACATGTAGAACTGTCTCGTACCTACAAGGTGCCCACTAAGTAGGAGACAGCCTTTACGAATCGGCCAAAACTTGGAATTGCTGGTTCAGCTCATTCAATTTGGGTGCCATCTCATGAGTTTGTAGTCCTAAAACCTAGCCGCTATTCTTTGCAAAAAATGGGATATAATGCTAATGATGAACCTTAACTTAATTTTCTAAATGTACTAATACTGTAATAACATTCTAATCCAAATCTCTATTGAATCGACATAATGAATTTTTATTGTAAAAATCTAACGTTTTACAATTAGGAATTTACATCATTTTAGTGCCCGCAGCCTCGCTAACTCAGTGTTCCGTAAACGATAATTGCGTTTAGCAACTGTCGCTGTGGTTCGTCTTCAGATTCGAGACATTTCCATGCTTCAAAAGGCGCATTAAGCCGTTGATCCAGGTTGACAGTAACATAGCAGTCTTTGAAGTTGAAGGCAGCTTTAAAAATTTAAAACAGCAGGTAGCCCCACAACTCGCCCTATTGAACACGGCAATTGGTTCACCGTCCATTACGTGGATAAAAATGCATCCGGTAAAATGTGGTCACATAATATATCCATGCCTACCTCTTTGGGGATAAAGTCGTGACTATATGTATGTATATATGTTTAATGAACAATAAGTTTTTATCAATTCTCAAAGGTATTATATCAATTAGTTACTATTACTCTTTTCTGCTAGACCCGCTCGCCGTGTTACAGTGATCACGCACTGATAAGATTATCCTGAAAACCCCTAAGTGAAGCCTAACGAATGCCTCATTGACTACATATTAACTAATTTAACCCAGGGAATGTTCCGAAGAACTCTTCCACTTAATTTCACAATTTCCTTTCCGGTTTCGAACAACACGTGCTGGGCAGAGATACCTTCTATATGTTTATTATGCACAGTGTAAAGATTCGTAACTCGAACCAACAGATTTGGGGTGTCGTCACTTTGACGAACTAAGGACGCTATAATTTCTGCGAATACACTTAATAAACTGATTTGATTATAATAAAAAAAATAATAGGAGAGGATTTTACCGTGAAGACAATAATTAAAAAAAAAAAATCGTTGGGACAACTTACACAACGCCATCTGATTCCAAACTAAGCAGAGCTTGTGCTATGGTAACCAGATAACTGATAAACATACTTATATATAGCACCCAGACACAGAATAAATCATTGTGCTCATCACACAAAGGTTTTTCTTTGGTGGGAATCTAAACCACGACCTCTTGCGTAGCAGTCGGATACAATCCCACCGCGGCACAGAGGCAGTCAAGTTTTATAAGGCCATTTTGTATATATTCAGATTCATGACAGAAAAGTATTTTTAAAGGTGTATAAATGTTCTTAAAAGGGTCTCACCAAATAAAAAAAAAATCTCTAGAACCCAAGTAATCTCACTTGCTAGCGGTGTAGCTAATAACAGCTTAGGCAACGACGCAGACGTCCTTATTAGGGGGTTGGGAGGTCAGATGGCAGTCGCTCCCAACAATGCCGAAAATCAAAAGCCAAACCATAGCTGCTCCTATCAAATCCCAGGCTCCGAATACAGGTAGGGTTTGGAAACAACTGGAGAACACTTAAGATGAAGAGAGACGACTGCCTCAGTGGACTATGCGACTGCCGCGACTGAGGTCCCAGAGTCTCGATTCCCGGATCGGGCAAAATATTTATGTGATCCACAAATGTTTGTTTCGGAGTTTGGCTGTTTCCTATGTATATTATGTATGTATTTAGAAATGTAAAAACTATGTTTATCAGTTGTCTAGATCCCATAACACAAGCTTATATTAGCTTATTTTGTACTAGACGGCGCAGTGTAAAAAAAAAACAAAAATAGATTTGCTTCAATGGAAATTCAATTGTAACTAATAAACTATACTTTCATAATTACGTTGGTAATTACAAAATAATTGTGCCTATGTTAATTATTTAGTCATTAAATAATTATAGGTTATAGTTTGCGTTAAGTTGCAGTTGCAATAAATTTTCCAATCCAATTTAGAGCCTGATGTTTACTGTTTGGATGATTACCACTGCTGGGCAACTTAGGTATGATTTTTGGACATCCTTTACTTTTTTTGAGCGCCAGTCAGCAGACACATCACCAGCTTTATTTGTGTGACAGTAAATGACTGCCAAATGTAGTTATTTGAAATAATTATATTCTAAGAAATGTATCATGTGTTTGTAAAAGTATAAATTATGGTTGATAAAAACTTAATAATGTAAACGAATTCTACAGTGACGTATAGTGATGTGGTTACCACTTACCATCCGATGTATCTACGAGTACGTTGCTAGTGATGTCTAATCAACTGCTAAAAGAAACTACAATTCAAAACGCAGATGACTCATGACAATAATATCTTGGCAATGATTTTTATCAAATTCATTCAATATATGCCCCTGGTCGCTAGTCGGTTACATTGAATTACAGTATTTTCAATTAGATAGTTGTTTTTATTATTTTAGTCAGATTTTTGAGATTGAGTAGACTGAGTAGCATTTATAGCATACAATAGTTTTAAGTAACTAGTATTATAAAAATCATTGCCGACCAAAACGAATCAAATCAAACATTCGATGTGTTCAATGGACAGGCGTGATTAAGCATTTACTTTCATTACCTGACTTACACTCCTAAAGCTACTGGTGCTAGCGCTCCGAGCCTGCAAGAAGAAACATTCGTTCCTATACACTAGCACACATAGCTTTTGTATGCACGACCAAAAAGATTGACATGCTGTTTATACAAGCTGTTTTCGCGTGATTAAAAACTCAGCAATTCGAAAATTGGGAAATAATTACTTTCATTTGATTTAATGGTGATATAAAAACGAATGTACTGTGTTTTTCATTTTGATAAACAGTTGTTTGTTGTTCTCGTTTTATGTAATAAATAACAGGTGATATTTGTTTTGAGACTTTTTATTAGAATGTAGGTAATCAAAATGTGATGGACGTAACCAACTAAAAATTACCATAGAGACTGGGTTTTAAAATTTATCAATATAATATTGATTAATATAGATAATTGTATCTATATTAATCGAAATTTGATATTATTAGAAATCATTGGCATTTACATGCTTCGGAAGGCACGTTAAGCCGTTGGTCCCGGTTGCCAATAAAATGGCAACCTGGTTCGCCACAGTCTGCCCCTGTCCATTTCAACATGGCAATGGGCTTACCACCTATTACGTGGGACAATAATGCATACTGTGTAATGTGGGCGTATAGTATGCTTCTGCTTAAGGGATAAATGCGTGACAATATGTATGTATTAGAAATCAAAATATAATTGTATTTAGAGCCGAAACAATTGATTTCACCACTAGGTACCTACATTTTACATTTAGAAAAAAATACTTTTAGAAAGAGGAGTGTGAAATTAAGGGTCTTCGCTTGAATGCAAGTAAAACTAAGGTTCTAGTATTTGGACGAGGTGACGTAAGAACTAAATGCGAGATTAGGGTAAACCAGGAACGTCTAGAGCAAGTGAATGAAATTGTGTATTTAGGAAGTATGTTTAGCGCGGATGAAAGATGTGATTCGGATGTAGAACGGCGAGTAGCTGCCGGAAACAAAGTTAACGGTGCTTTGTCCCAGTTTGTAAAGCGACAAAGCATCGTAAAAGAAGCACGAATGGCGATTCATAACGCAGTGCTAGTGACAACTTTGCTTTACGGTAGTGAAACCTGGGTATGTCAGCAGATGCATGAAAGTAAATTGAATGTTGTGGAGATGCGATCACTTCGAAAATTGTGCGGCGTTACCTTGGCCGACCGATTACGTAACGAAGTGATACGCAATATGGCAGGTTTGAATGAAAGTGTCAGCGTTAAGCTGGAAAAGGGCGTGCTCCGTTGGTTTGGACACGCCCAACGAATGAGTGAGGAACGATTGACGAAGAAATATATTGTTCAAAAGTAGAGGGTAGAAGGAGTCAGGGTAGGCCGAGACTTACATATGAAGACCACGTGAGCAGATTGCTCAAAAACGGAAAGGTCAAAAGTACTCGGATACCCAGACGTGCGTGTATGAAGCGATTGATGAATCTCGAAGAAGCGAAAGAAGTATGCATGGATCGCGAAGCCTGGCGATCTGGCCTCTCTGACTACCCCGTCAGGGATACAGCGTGAAGATAGTTTAGTTTTAGAAAAATTTACGACAATTTTCATTTTTTTTACCCTTTCCTACTCTATAAACGTTGATACTTTCATGAAATCTAACTAATGTTAAGTAACATGTTGATAAAGTAGTGAATTAAATTTTCAAATCTACATTAGCTAACTTTTATTTAAAATTTTATCTCTCTCATTTTTCACTCAATTTCTGAGCGCCTACTTCTTGTGTTAAAATGACTGTTTTCTATGTAGTACTTATTCAGTTATTAAATGAGCATGTTTCGTTATCATTTAGTTGACTGAATTTATCTTACGATACCGATAAGATGACCCTTTCTACTACAATACAGTTTTGGTGTTATTATGTGCAATTTTGCTACAGAAGAAAGCGTAGTATATCTAATCTTTTTGGTCGAGTACAGAGGAAACAGTACAAGTATAAGGCACAAATAATAGAGTCAAACTTGAAATTTCAATAACCTTAAAAAAATAATTTTGATTGGCATTAATTTTCAAGGTACTTTTGTTCCCATAGTATCGTTACGTAAACAAGGACATTATTTTTGTTTGCAATGTTTTGTTTCTGATTACAAAATGTGACTATAGGCCATTACACATAGTATACCTATACATACATTTTAACTAGAAACTAGAAACATACATATTATTATTTTCCTGCAAGTACTTAATATGATTAATTTAATAATAAATCTTTGTATTTGTTAATATTTAATTCTCTAAATTTGTCAAAAGCAGTTAAAAATATCAAGTTTGACTCAAAACACATAACAATAATTGAATGCTAGCATTTATTCATTGGTGTACTTTAATAAAAACGCAAAACAGTGAATTAAAGTTGTCATGTCGCCAGAGGGAAGCAAGAAAGATAGTTCGCATCCAACATTTAAGTGACTCTTTACAAAATATATGACGAAAAAATTTTATTACATAAAAAACACATACTTGCTGAAATTAGAAAAAAAATATTTCAAAGACATTTTTAATCAGTAGATACTTATAATGTAATTAATATATTCAGTTATGCATTGATTTTCATATCAAGCACACTACTTTTATACATAATTTTAAATAGAAATAAATGAACAAAATTGCACAAACATCAGTAGGTATGTATAATGTTTGTGTAATTTGGATTTTTTATTAAATAATTTAAAATGTAAAGAGCACTGTTTCAACATTTAAAGCAGTTATCAAGACGATCAGCAACATTTATATACAACATAATAAGTATATTTATATATTATGTAACAGTTAAGACTCATGTCAGTGTGCAAGTTAGGGTTAAAAGTCATTATAGTGTTTAAGTAATGCTGGAACATCTGGAACATAAACATTATGAACATATAGCATACATACGAGTACATCGTTACATAAAAAAATTGTTATCAGAAAAAAAAATCGAGTCCGAGACCACCAGGACTTTAATTGGTCGTGCTAATTAGTGTCTAGCACATAAGACCTTTAAGCCTTTTTGTTACCACCTCACTAAAAACGCAACGGGTTCAAAATTTATTCCAAATTTCACATCTAAAATAGACACATTTTATTTTATTAAATTTATACCGCCCTTTAGACCCACCATAGTTCCGTGCTTCGGAACGCACGTTAAGCCGTTGGTCCCGGTTGCCAATAAAATGGCAGTCGTTAAGCCAAGTTGAAGGCATAATGGGCGGCTTAAAAAATTTCAACAGCAGGTCGCCGCAGCCTGCGCCTGTCCATTTCAACACGGCATTGGGCTCACCACCTGTTACGTGGGACAAAAATGCATACGGTGAAATGTGGGCGTTTAATATGCCTCTGCCTACCCCTTCGGGGATAAAGGCGTGACAATATGTATGTATGTATGTTTGTAGAAAAAAAAAGTTGTAGAAATAGATTTATCACAAAAATCTAAAAAGGAATTTTTAAAATTTAAAGTAGAGTAATTTCAGAAAGTTCGTGTTAAATAAGCGTAAATCATTTTCCAATACGGAGTTCTTGCTAAGTTAGCCGAGTAAATCCACTAACATTCTCTTTAAATCGTTTCGAATCTTCAATTTCCTGTAGAATTTATCTCAATCTGCAGCTGAGACTTCCTAATTTTCTTCCTATTTGAATATTTGATTTTTAATCCATCAGACGGTAAAATTCTCACTCACTATTTCTTTGATAAATATCGTCAGAATATTGTCGTTTTTATAGGGTTTGCTTATTCATATTACAATTATTATGTCTATAACAAAACAATGAATTGTAATTGATAATTGTTTAGACAGAAGTATGACTTGCCATTTTTATTTAATTAGTGGTCTTTACCCTTAAAAAAATTACACCGTGTTCAACATCATTTTGCTGGTGGTTAGAAAATCGGCTTTCGTTCGTACTTTCCTTGAGGTGTTTCTTTTTCTTAGAATATGCAAATAGTTGAACTTAGTTAGTTTCGGCACGAGCGTTACATTGCACTTGTTTTTCCTCGTCATAGATACTTTAATATTAAAATTTGAATGTTCTTCGATTTCATTTGGCCTCACGCACTATTCTGTATCAGTGAAGATGGTAATCCGCGGAATAAAGATGGCTTACAGAATCAAGACATTGTGAGGAACCTGACTCTGTCCGTGATCACAGATTATGCAGACGAATGTTGCACAATAACCGTTCTTGTAGAATAACCGTTTGGTAATGCCACTTCCACCGGGTACCAGTAGGAGCGCAACATCGAGGACAACTAGTTGGATTTGATAAACAATAATATCTGTCTACTGGGTTATTGGCACTATTAGGTATCCTGAAGACCTAACGATGAGAACGGAGAAATGTAGTGCACATAATTCGTAATCTATGCAGTAGTGTACGCGACTGCCATGACTGAGGTCCCGGGTTCGATTCCCGAGTCTAAAAAAATGACTTTTTGATCCACATTTGTGATCCACAAATGTTTGTTTCGGAGTTTGAGTGTTTCCTATGTATAATATTTATGTATTTAAAAATATATAGGTATGTTTATCAGTCATCTAGATCCCATAACACATGCCTTGGGCTAGACGGCAGTGTGTAAAAAAAACCCATAACCCACCCACACTTAAGCAAGGGCGCTGGGTGCAATCAGGGCTGATGCTTGGATGACAACGTTATAAGGAAGTCACAGTGACTTTTCGCACGACTAGAGTTTCTTTTAAACTTTCACGAGCAGATACTTCCCGCATAGAAAACGCTGGAATCAGCTAGTAATATAACATAACAATAAAGTATTGCGGTTTTAACCTAGAATTTAATTTCAGACCGTAGCCTAGATAATTTCTCTTAAACTTATTTATATTACTTCTATGGACTGATGCCTAGCATTAGTCCATAGACTAAATAAGTTTTCTCAAACTTACAGGTGTTAGTGAATTTTAAATGTGACGTTTTAAGTTCTAAGTATAATGTAATCAACGGCGTCGATTCAACTTATATTATACAGCTGAAGAGTTTTTTTGTTTAAACGCGGTAACCTCTGGTTCTGTTGGTTGGAATTTAAAAAATGTTTTATTGGTCAAAATATCTTTATTGAGGAAAGCTATATATAACTTTAAATAGCCTATAAAAATGTTTGAAGTTACGTAACGATCGTGTATCAGGAAGTTGATCCTTTTAATAAGTTTTAGGTTTTGAGGTTAGATAACAATAATATATTTAACGAAGATCAAATTCGTACTAAATATATTTCAATACATATTTGGTTGTCGGGGGGTTTTTATGAACATGGTATTAATCCTTATCTAAAAAATACTTAAAACAAATCTTTAACTCTGAACAAAATTGACCAAACACTATCTTGAATTCAATAAATATGTTACATATAATATAACTCCGCAGCAAAATATTAAATTGTCAAATACTCTCTTGTACAGGGTTGATATTAACTTGCAATATAAGTAAGTATGTTTGTTCAAGTGGACTCTTGCAACTAAAATTGTTTAGACTAAATTTTGAAGCAGATATCTTTAGCGGTTAAACTGAAAACTGAAATTTTGTTTACACGTTTAGTTAGAATGTTTAGGTATGTGACGTCATTCTAAAACGAAAATGGTGGAACACCCAACATGATGGACTAATTATTTTTATGTACTGCTACAATATAAAATATCAAGGGCTTGCTGAGAATAATCGAAACATAAAGTAATTCCCCTCTAAATTCATGTAGCGGTTTACCAATGCCAAGATTATTATGCTTTTCCACAAAATAGGTATCTTGTTATTACTATGAAACGTTTATTATATATGCATAGCCGGCTGCGGTCTAACTTTATAAAGTGGTGTATTGCGTTTGCGGAATTGTACGAAGTTGATATTTGACGTAATTATCCCAACTAATTTTCAAAAAAGCATAATGTCTGGTTGGTAATTTGAGTATATGGTTTTACGCGTCTTAATCATGGGGAGTTTGCGATAAATACATTCAGGAGGTGGAATTGTGTCAGAATTGATAAAACCTTGGCTAGAGTCATGTAAGATTTTATGAGTAAGATACAAAAAAAATCGTTATGTATTGAGTTTCTTCTACTTTAGAAAATCTGACAAAGTACCTAAATTAATAAAATTCCCCTAGACAAATGAAACAAATATGCCAATCTATTACTACGCGCTGTTTTCCGGCTGATAGGTTTAGGTATATTCACGAACATGTAACAGAACTCTGCAGCGGAAGTGCGGCCTCCAGTATCGGATATTGACCGGACGCCGCCGCACGGAACTAATAATAACCGAAAACGCGATAATACGACTTTTTGTAATAGAAATAGGTGAATTTAACATACACAGGTCGTGTTAGTAACACCGTTTATAAAACGTGGTGTCAAAATTTCATACGGTGAAATGTGGGCGTAAAAGACCCCTTCAGGAATAAAGTTGTAACTGATAAATAAGTAGTGTTAGTTATATCACAGCCGAAAAAACATAGGTTTACTCTTTATAAATAAATTAATAAATATCCATCACGCCTTATCCCCGAAGGGGTGGCAGAGGCATATTATATGCCAACTTTTCACCGTGTGGATTCCTGTCCCACGTAATAGGTGGTGAACCCATTGCCGTGCCTAAAGGGTGCGTCCAGGGGTCGATCGGCGGTCCCTTACTGTGGAACTTACTTCTGGATCCGTTGCTGAAAGAACTTGAGAGAAAGGGTGTGCATGTGCAGGCTTTTGCGGACGACGTGGTGCTGGTCTTCGATGGGGACACGGCTCAGGAGATCGAGGGACACGCCAATGCCTCTCTCGAACATGTGCGGGAGTGGGGCGTCGGAATGAAGCTGAAATTCGCACCGCACAAAACCAGTGCGATGGTAATCACGCGGAAGCTTAAGTACGACGTCCCGCGCCTTAGCATGGGCGGGATAGACATTGGAATGTCCAACGACATAAAAATCCTAGGGCTCACCATAGACCACGCACTCACTTTTAACACACATGTCACCAATGTTTGCAGAAAGGCGATCGGCATTTACCGGAAGTTAGCGACGATGGCCCGGATCAGCTGGGGGTTACACCCCGAGGTGATCCGGACGATCTACGTGGCGGCCGTGGAGCCGACGATATTGTACGCCGCCAGTGCTTGGCACGCATCGGCAGAAAAGCTTTGTGTCCAAAAGCAGCTGAACGTGGTGCAGCGCGGTTTCGCCCAAAAGTTGTGCAAGGCCTATCGCACGGTCTCCTTGAACTCAGCGCTGGTCCTGGCTGGTTTGCTCCCTCTGGACCTCAGAGTTCACGAGGTGGCCTCATTGTATGAAGCCAAGAGAGGAGTAGGCCAGCCATGGCTGGGAGACTGGGGGGTCGAGCGAATGGCCCCAGCGATAGAGGCCCCTCACCCCGTGGAGCATGTGCCCTTGGAGTTCACCAGCTTGGTAGACGAGGGGCAACTGGAAGATGCAAACCGTTTTGAGGTGCGCATCTTCACAGATGGGAGCAAGATTGAGGGCCGAGTCGGTGCCGCGCTATCGTTTTGGAATAGCCGGACCGAAACTAAGGCCCTCAAACTTGCTCTCGCGCCCCATTGCACCGTCTACCAGGCCGAGCTCCTGGCGCTATGCAAAGCGGCCAGTGAGGTCCTCAGGCGTGGCGCGTCCACGTTCGGTATCTTCAGCGACAGCAGAGCCGCTCTCTTGACGGTAATCAACCGTCATGCCCTCCATCCCTTGGCAGTGGAAGCCAGGGCCGCACTTCAGCGCGGATTGGCCCAGGGTAAGGAAATTTCCTTATTCTGGGTCAAGGCCCACGCGGGGCTGGAGGGCAACGAACGAGCCGATGAGCTCGCGAAGGAAGCGGCTCTGACGCTGAAGAGAGCACCGGACTACGGTCTGTATCCTGTTTCATTCGTGAAGCGTGCCCTTAGGCGGGACACGCTTGACGAGTGGAACAAGAGATACAGAGAGGGCGGGACGGCCTCCGTTACTAAGCTTTTCTTCCCATGCGCAGTGGAGGCGTATAGTATCGTCCGCAAAATGACGATCGCCGGCACCGTAACCCAACTGCTGACGGGGCACGGTGGGTTCTCCTCATACTTGACACGTTTCAGGTGTAAGGAGGATCCATCGTGCGCCTGCGAGCCCGGGGTAGAGGAGACTGTGGTCCACCTGTTGCAGGACTGCCCAATCCATCTCGCGGACAGAGCGGATCTAGAAATACAAATTGGTCTGGAAATAAATACGGTAAATTTTTCAAAATTAATAAGGTCACATAGAAGTAAGTTTTTGAATTACGTTAATAAAATAATAAAAATAGTCAATCTAAGAAATAGGGTATAATATAATAGGTGTCGTCTTTTACAATATGCTTTCATATTGAACAAAAGCGACAAAGGAACAAAAAACTGTACTGTGCTCTTGGTGTTCGGTGGCGAAATTATAAAGGATTAACAATTAGAGTAAATAAGAAATAATAGTAGTCAAAATAGTAAATTAAATAAACATAAATGGTGGAATAAAGAAAACATAAAAACAATAGAATATTAAAATATTGAAATACTGTAAATACTGAAATAAATTTGGTAAACCCCATACAATCCCATGTGATGAATGAAGTATGAAAGGACTAGCGTGTAAGTATGATAATAATATGAGCGTGACGAGTATGATAATGGAGGCTAGAATGAAAGAAGACATAAAATTAATGTACATTATGATAGGTAGGATTAGAATTATAAGAATGAAACGTGGATGTAAGATAAATATGTAATATAAATGTACAAGCCCTAAGCGGCTACGTAATATATAATTAAAAAGAAATTACAAATTAAGTATCTATGGCTCTGCCTATGGTAGAGATGTATTATAAAAAAAAAAATAAAAAAAAAAAAAAAAAAAAAAAAAAAAAAAAACCCATTGCCGTGTTGAAATAGACAGACGCAGGTTGTGGCTACCTGCTGTTGAAATTTTTTAAGGCATTCAACCAGGTTAACGACTGCCATTTTACTGGCAACCGGGACCAACGGGTTAACATGCCTTCCGAAGCACGCAAACGCTCGCAAATGTAAATGCCACAAAGTGGTCACCCATCCGAGGACTAGCCATAGTGAAAGTTGCGTAACTCAGTGATCGTTTACAGAACACTGAGACCGCGGGGCCACGAGCGCTTCAGTTTGGCTATGTAGGTATGGTTTTTACTCTTTATATTGTGATTGTAAATTATAACTCGAGAACAGGTGCGCTGAATTTAGTGACCTTTGATTTGTCTCTACCACAAATAACAGAAGAAAAATAAAAATACACAAAAAAATATTTATCTATTAGATTGGTGTTTTTTTATTGGTATACATATTCTATGTACTTAGATATATATACCTAACTATGTTTATGAGTTGTCCAGATCAATAGCTAAACTTGATCTTGACAGCGCTACTGTGCTAAAATATACAAACTAACACAAGTGGATACTAAATACTCTTGACTATCTCATCTAAGTTTTACAGAAAAGGTAGAAATTCTATCCGCGTCCTTCAGGGGCAAATAAAAGGAACCCTGAGATTAGGGCAGCGACCTTCGGAATATTTTCCTCGTTGACTATAATATCTGTAATGGTAATTTTTACTATCATGTATGTTTATGGCAAGTATTATCATACACCGTATTCTACCGTAAGATGGAATAAAATGCAATTAGATTTCTTGTGCACACCAATGTTGCTCTATCCTATATTATTTGCAAAACTTTTGTTAGCACTTCCTTGCAGACTTAACAAATGTAGAATAAAATGTCGAAGTTATGTGACATTTTAAGTAAATGACTTTACGTCCAATGATTAAATTATTTAGATATTATTCATGCAAAAATACTAAATTTCCGATTAAAAAGTGAAGAGAAGGAGTAGCAGGGGGAAATATATTTATAACCTATTTTCCTACCCACTATAGGTACAAAACATAATAGTGATTGGTCGAGCCGTTTCTGAGGACTACACCTACAAACACTTTGACATGTGATTTTTATATATTAGAAAAGTATAGATCAATATAGTTGGCTAAAAACGCCAATCAAAGTGGCTAAAAAATCTATTTTGCAACCACAGCTACACAATTATAATAGTAAGATGCAGTTCAATAAGTCTGGGCCTTACGTATTTCAAACTAACTGGTTTTTGATTCCCTAAATGTTCAAATTTGAACTGAAACTTTGATATTCATCCTGGTATGTAGGGAGTCAAGTCAATCCTACTAATATTATAAATGCGAAAGTTTGTAAGAATGATTGGATGTTTGTGACTCTTTCAAGCAAAATCTAAAGAATGGATTGATGAAACTTTACAATAATATAGCTTACACATCAGAATAACACATAGGCTACTTTTTATCCCGAGAACAAATACCTGTGGAAACGGGAAAGGAAAACACGTGCGGAGCCGCGGGCGTTAACTAGTTTTAAATAAGTCTTGTTGACGTTAGGTAAGTACTTGCAAGTTAAATGGCAATAGTTGGTAATGACGTTCATTGTACGAGGGCTGCACTAAAAGTATCGGGAATGGAACATTTCCACTAATCCTGTCATATTAAAATCTTTTTAATTGAAAACTCCTTAGTTTTAAAAATCGAATACCATTTATTTATTTAAAAAAAAATTCTCGGTCTTGTCACAAGGTTTTGTCAAACTTGTTTAGTCGTTGAGAAAATGGAATTGACTCGAGAAAATTCAAGAGCAATGATTTATTATGACTTTCGAAGTGGTTTAACACAAAAACAGTGTGTTGACCGGATGATTTCTGCATTTGGTGATGAAGCCCCATCCAAAACCACAATTTATCGCTGGTTTGCTGAATTTCAACGTGGACGTGTCAAGCTCAGTGATGATCCCCGTCAAGGTCGTCCAAAAACTGCAGTCACCCAAGAAAACGTTGATGCTGTGCATAAGCTGATTGAGGAAGATCGACATGTGACATACCGCGAAATTCAGGCAACTTTAGACATTGGCATGAGTCAAATACAAATAATCTTGCATGAACAATTAAGTGTAAAAAAGTTGTTTTCCCGATGGATACCGCATTCGCTCTGTGAAAAGCAAAAAGCGGCTCGCGTTACTTGGTGCGTCAGAACTCTCGAAAGATTCCACGCAGGATCCTGCTGTATACAACATCGTATCATGTGAAGAATCGTGGATATAAACGTACGAACCCGAAACAAAAACCAGTCACGAGTTTGGGTGTTCGAAAATGAGTTAAAGCCAACAAAAATTGTTCGTTCACGGATTGTAGCAAAAAAAATGGTGGCCACGTTTGTCTCCAAAACCGGCCATGTTGCGACTATTCCTCTTGAGGGACAAAGAAAGGTTAATGCAGAATGGTATGCTAGCATTTGTTTGCCACAGGTCGTTTCTGAACTCCGTAAAGAGAACTGCAACCGCCGCATCATCCTCCATCATGACAATGCGAGTTCTCACACCGCGCACAGAATAAAAGAGTTTTTAGAGCAAGAAACATAGAATTATTAGACCATCCGCTGTACAGCCCCGACCTAAGCCCTAATGATTTCTATACTTTCCCTAAAATAAAGAATCAATTGCGTGGTCAGAGATTTTCATCACCTGAAGAAGCTGTGGACGCCTACAAAACGGCCATTTTGGATACCCCAACTTCCGAATAGAATGGTTGCTTCAATGATTGGTTCCATCGTATAGAAAAATGTGTCAAATTTCGCGGAGATTACTTCGAAAAGCAATAAATACATTTTTAAATAGTAATGTTGTGTCACTTCCTTGATTCCCGAAATTTTCAGTGCCGCCCTCGTATGCGAGTTTAAAATAGCATCTAGAATCACAATCATTTTAAGAGACTTAATATTAGATTATCCACAGGTCCAAGTTTCGAATGAATCGGTATATTATTATCTCTTGTCTCAGAAATAATTTGTACCAAGTTGTAGCGAATCGAATGACGGAGCTGGAATCACCTAAAATACTTATATCTTTGTATTGATGAAAATTACTACCTAGCATCTGATTCAAATATTTTATTTTCATTTCGCACCTCATGTCATCTGAGGGCAGCATAAACATACAATATTGATATTTTATTGAAATTGCCCATGTAATTACCTGGAATTATGAATGTTGTGTTAACAGAACTCTTCTTCTGGGCTCAAGCTAGCCTTATCTTCTAGTGGTGTGTCTGCTCCTAAGCTGCTACCAAGCGGACACGGTTATAACCTTGTCCGCTTGGTAGCAGAACAAGTACACCGAAGGAAAACTTGAAACAAACCCTTATCAACCGGTCTCGCCAACTTGATTCTTAAGGCCAACTACTCCCTCAAATTGATATCAAATATGTATGTTATAGCAAAAATTGGGAGAAGCCTATGTTCAGTAGTGGAATGTTGTAGGCCCATTTGAATGATTTATTGCTCTGTCAAAAGAGCCAAACCCCCAATAGCTACCCATTCATAAATTTCTGAAATATCTACTTGTCAAAACTTAAAATAAATAAATAAATTAATATCCATCACGCCGTATCCCTGAAGGGGTGGCAGAGGCATATTATATGCCCACTTTTCACCGTGTGGATTCCTGTCCCACGTAATAGATGATGAGCCCATTGCCGTGTTGAAATAGACAGACGCAGGTTGTGGCTACCTGCTGTTGAAATTTTCAAGCCGCCCATAAGGCCTTCAACCAGGCTTAACGACTGCCATTTTATGAATCACACAAAACATTTTTTCCGACCCGGGAATCGAATTCGGGACCTCAGTTGCGACAGTCGCATACACTACCAATGCATCGCTTAATACCTTATATCATTTTGAAAAAGAACCGTTACTCCTACACTGCTAAACCGATTTATTATTATTAGACAGATTATTTAACCAAACATAGCTAAAAACCACCGCCAGGAAACTGGCACTCAAATGAAAAAAAAAGGCATTAAAATTTGTCCATCCGTTTGAGAGCTACGATGCCACAGACAGACACACACACTCGAACATCGAAGTCAAATTTATAACACCCCTCTTTTTGCGTCGGGGCGGGGGTAAATAAAACAACGTGTAGCCATGTTCCAGCCAGTCGAGCCAGTCCGTTGCTGCGATATAAATTAAAAGTTAGAGTAAAAATATTTACGTTCTTGATAAAAAATCAGACCCGAACTAAACTACGTTTTGCGTTTTGTTTTAAGTTTGTCTATTTCCGAAATATTGTCCTTTAAAGCTTTAGGTATTAGGGATTTTAAGAACGACTGAACACAACATGTTTACTGCTATCAAAGTTAATGATAATTTAAGACTGCATGCAACACTCGTGAATGTATGTATGTCGAAAACAGCTATATAAAATGGGAAATAAATAATTATGCTTCATTTTCCCCTCACTCAACAGTCTTTGACGACAAGAAAATCGTACAATCGGCTACCATTTATGCTAAGTTTCATAAAGTCAATACTCTTTTAAACATTTTGAATAAATATTTACACTTGTACTAATTCACAGAAATAACTGTTTCTCCTGACCGGTTTCGCCTTACGGCATTTTCAAAGATGACACGTATTTTATATATTTCTGTTGTCATTGAGTACAATTTATCAACTGTGGGTAGGACCCACCTCAAATACCGTAAGACGAAAGCTGTCAGATTCCACCAAGAGACATCAATCAACAGTATAAATACTCTCTTAAACCTTTCAGTTATATAAAAATATATCGGAACCATGATGAAAAGATACAACTACAAACTGTAGCTGTGTAGCAAGGAAAAATCATTAAAGGTAAGTCGTTAAAGTTTATAATGGTTTCTTATTCTGAGTCGAGGTTCGAACCTAACAAGCGAGTTAATGTTCCAACTTTGCAGTACCTAAGTTACACAGTTATGTAAGCTTTTGACTCTTAAACTTTCAAGCTAATAAATAAAGTTTTGGGTAACAATTTGATATAGGTACTAAATCAGTATTTTTAAGCAATACCATTTAGCTCAATAGAAAGTTAGCTAAGCATGTGCTGTAGTAAAAAACTGATATCTGTATATATGTATGTCACCGGAAAATAACAAGAACCATTTATAAATTTATAAACTTACGGTCAGGTTAGATTCTTTATAAATTTGCTAGAAAATTTATAATTTTTTAGGTTCTTGCTATTTTTCGGTGACATACTCGTAAACATGTTAACGATGAATATATATTGTGGGAAAGTTGAGGGTAGAAGAAGTCAGGGTAGGCCGAGACTCACATATGAAGACCACGTTAGCCAGACATTGCTCAAAAACCGAAAGGTCAAAAGTACTCGGATACCCAGACGTGCGTGTATGAAACGATTGATGAATCTTAAGAAGCGAAAGAAGTATGCATGGATCGCGAAGCCTGGCAATCTGTCCTCTCTGACTACCCCGTCAGGGATACAGCGTGAAGATAGTTAATTAGTTAGTTAAATTATATTCACTGCGCCTTCGGTATATAGACCGCCGTATTTATCCACAAAGTTCGATGCGAGTTAATGAGCAATTTCCGAACGAAGCGTACTAATGAACCGTTCTGAAATCAGTCCAAACATTACTTTGGAGTTCTGGTTATGGTCTTTTTTATTATTCGCCACTAACTTTCCCTCCACGTCAGAGTGATATAAGCCCCTAAAATTCGTTCCTAAGTTTTTGAATATCACCTATTTAATCCATCCATATCCCACCTATATAATAGTGAAAATCTTAGAAATCTGTGAAGGTTGATAACAAGTTAACCTCTTTTTTATTACACGGGTTATTAGGCGCCATATATTTTATTAAGTAGATGGAGGGAGTGACATTCAGTCTTCAGTATAAACACTAAACCCGGTGACATACCTCAGCCGAGAGAAGGAACACCAAGAATGTAACAGCAAGTTCTGGAGTCCTCCTTGTCCCTTGGCTTGACTTGCCAAGGTCACTGGACTAAAATCGGGACACAGCCCCGCCTCACCCCATCTGATAATGTTTCAGACTGCGTGACCTCTGACTACCCCTTCTTTATATTCCCTTTATCTACCCATACCATGAACTTGGTACCTATATTGCGAATTCGTGCTTTAGGCTTCCACATTAGTAAAACCATTGGCATTCAGTTCGACTTCAATAAACTCAAACTAGCACTTTTTGAGTCTTCCACTCCAGCTACGGCCGCTAGTATACTTATTTGTTTTTCGTCTAAACGGGTGTATCTAGTTCCTAGAAATACATTTATGACCTATCTGCTCTTTGCCGTCTATACGTGACAACTTATTAATAAGATCGTTTCACGTGAGTCCCTACTACCCACATCTGCTTCGGTGGCGCAGGGGTAATTTAAGACAACGGTGGTCCGAGCCAATAGAGCTTAGTGTATGCACTAAAAGGTCCAACTGACTACTAAATAACGCTATATTATATGTTTAAAACTCCTATAATTTTGACTGCCTCGGTAGCGTAAATGGTAAGGTATGCAATTATATTTAATAACTGAGATCCCAGGTTCGATTTCCTGGTCGGAACCAATACAACACAAAATATGTGATCCTACAATGCTAATTTTTTTTCGGATTTTAGAGGTTTTATAAACTATGTATGTATTTAAATGAAAATCAGTATGTTTATAAATTCTCTAAATTACATAGGACAAGCTTGTAAGAATTTAATTTTTGACTAGACGGAGTTTTGACAATGTTTCTAAAAATCTGTAATATTTATTTTTACTATCTCATTCTAGATATTAAAAATAAATAATTTCAAAACTTTTTTTATGTTTTAATTAATGATTATAATAAGCTTTATCGTTAGAACTATGATAAACGAAAAGTTCAATATAGGTATAAAATTAAAGACTCAATGTTATGTGTGTCTATGTTGTTTAACCTCTAAAGATTTTTTTTCTTGTGGAGAAGCTTAGAGTCAGATTTTTAGAAACATTGTCAAAACGCCGTCTAGTCAATAAAAGAAAAAAATTTGGTCACTATCTACTACTATATCTACTACACTATATATATCCACCCCCATCGCTGTCGGGTCGAGTATGAGGTGCCTTGGGTTTTTACTCGACAGTCGATGGGGCTTCGTCGAGCACTTCCGGCGTCTTTCGCCTAAGATGCTTTCGTACGCCGGAAAGCTGGCGAGGCTGCTCCCCAATCGGGGAGGCCCAAATAGTGCATGCCGTCGCCTCTACGACGGTGAGTGCGCTCAAAAGCGTTGTATGGAGCACCCATCTGGGCGGACGCCCTCTGCGCCAAGATAATCCTGCTGCTGCAGCGTCCGCAGCGGTCGATTGTGCAAAGGGCGGCACGAGCGTACTGCACCGTCTCCTACGAGGCGGCGTGCCTAATTCCAGGAAGCCTCCCTTGGGATCTCGAGGCTGGAGTCCTCAAGAAGGTTTACGAGGAAAGCGCCCTGGTGCGTAGAAATGGTGGACGGCCCCTTCCGGACGAGATCGACCGCTGCAGACAGTCGGCTCGCGACGATCTCTTTCGGAAGTGGGCCGAGAGGTTGGTAGGCCCCTCTGTTAGCCCCCGGCTCGTGGGGGCTGTCCGGCCCGTCCTGCGTGCCTGGGTAGAGAGGGCACACGGTGCGCCTACGTTCCACCTCAGTCAGCTCCTCACAGGTCATGGCGTATTCGCCAAGTACCTGTGGGAGGTGGCTGGGGTGGAGCCGGACCCCGTGTGTCGTCACTGCCAGAGTGGCGTCGTGGACACGGCAGAGCAAACACTCGCCGTGTGGGTGGCGTGGGACGGGCCGCGTATCGCCCTCACGGGCCTTGTTTTCGATTTGTTTCGATTTGTCGCTGCCGGCCGTGGTGCAAGCCATGGTCGTGGGCGGAAGATCGGGGGACCCCGCCCAACTGGCCACTTGGCGACGGGCACCCTTTCTGTGTTCCAGGGGGTGCCCACTTTTTGCGCATGCTCGTACCGAGAGCTCGAGAGCGGTGGAGGTGCGGGCTAGTTCTTCAGCTCCTTAGGGAGCTCCGGGGTGGTCGCTTAATAAAAAAAACGTCTATAAAATCTCTTGTTTTTTACTTGTTTATTTATTACGCAGGTTATTGAAGTTATTCTTCTTTTGACGCGTTAGGGAAAATGATGAGACTAAATATTTACTATGCGCGTTGAGTAGGCCGTCACGAAAAACCGACACCCTGAAGGTAGTTGATAAGTGTTTCCGTGACAACTGGATTCAAACACCCTGAAGTTAGCAATAGTCAATTTTTAGTTTTTTCAACAAACGTAGGTAAGGCAAAAGAAAAAAAAATAAAAAGATTTTATCTTGTTTCGACAAAGAAGTGTAACGTGTTTAGGTACATAAGTACACATACACTTTTATTTAATTTTAGTATTATATATATTTAATGCTGACAATTAATAAAGGTATTAAATTCGTAAAAATCATTTAAATAATTTATACTTAAATACCTTGCTTCTATTTCTGGGGTCCCTGAAGTCTTCTTTTGAAGCCTTCCGCCGTTTGTCCTTCAGTATCATACGTGCTGCAGCGAATGCCATCTTGAGGTTGATTAAATGTATTTTCTTTTCTAATGCCAGGCTTCTTACAATAATGTCATTCACTTTACACTTTAAACTTAATCACTTTAGTAAATTATCACTTAAAGTTTAACGAACGTAATCACAGACTTTGAATTTGAATTGACTAAGTAATTTAATTGCTTTTTAATTGATTTAATAACAATTCTATTCTATTTAGGTCGATAAATTTCAATTAGTAAATAATGTTCTTTGTTATAAATTTAACCGTTTATTGCTTTTCGTTGCTATAATAACACCAATAGTTCAATTCAGTAATCAGTTTTTTCTTTATAATATAACGTATTTAATTGAATATCACACAACCTGAAAATTGTAATATAACTAGTGGTTCCTTGTTAGTGAAGTCGATTAGACAACCTATCATTAACTTTTAAGTCAAAAAGGTACTTTATAAACGGATTAAATTCTATTTTTTTTTTTCATTTTAAGTGATTTTGTGTTCAGTTCCAAGAAAATAATCCTAGATTAGATCCAAGCAATCTTATTTCTACCAAAATGTTAGGATTAATAGCTAAAGATAATACATTTAACTATATATATATGAAAAGTATTAATGAATGTAAGTTGTTGTTCGAGAAGAATCACAGAAAAATATATTATTCTGGAAAATATTCGTACCTACGTAACTTTATATTTATACTGAACAAGCTGTCACACAACAATACAATTGTATATGGAGGACCATCAGAAATGAGATTTAATTCAACATATGGCAGGTACTCGTAACAAAGTCGACTCTTTTGTTAATGGCCCTAGTACGCAGCACAATTATGAATGAGTAAAAAAGGGTAATCTAAAAAGAACTTTAAGTTTTAGGTCATAAATTCCAGATTAGTTTGGTGTTTTCTGCTGCTCAATGTAAGCTATGTTGTGTTTGTGTAAATTTTCGTTGATGTATCACCCCTTATTCCTGAAGAGATGACAGAGGCATATTATATGCCCACTTTTCACCGTGTTTATTACTGTCCCAAGTAATAGATGGTAGCCCATTGCCGTGTTGAGATAGACAGACGCAGGCTGCGGCTACTCGCTGTTGAAATTTCCTAAGCCACGTTTAAGGCCTTTATCTTGACTTAACGACTGCCATGTTACTGGTAACCAGGACCAAAGGCTTAACGTGCCTTCCGAAGCACGGAAACGCTCGCAAATGTCACCCATCTGTGACCAGCCATAGCGAAAGTTGCCTAACACGGTGATCGTTTACAAAACACTAGGTCAGCGGGGTCACGAGCGTTTCATTTTATTCGATTTAACTTCTACTTTACTACGGCCATCACTAAATCTTATTAGATTGTCCCAATACCTATCGAATTTAGAATAAGAAAATCAATTATTGAAAGTGCAGGTACTATAATTCAACGCTAACACCCTCGTTTAATCGTAATTTACGACCTAGAGTAAAAATCCGTATGAAGGTGAATTTTTCTCATTACGTCACTGAGCAAGGAATGATGCTTTCTCTTTCTTGCTCGCGCCCTTATAGAGACGAAAGCACTGATTATACACCGAGACAAATTTCCGTCCGGCTGTAGGCGAAAATCGCATAATTGGCCTGTCATTAGTCTTTAGTATGGGTTATCGTATGTGTAAAAAATGACACTCCCTGACACGCCTGGTTGTACGAATTACTTTTATAGAGTAAGGCGTTACCTATACAGCACGAGTGACATCGATTATTCTGTTTGGCTCTATGCGAGTATTCGGTTCGAGAAGATATTTCTTCGTTTTGTACTCGTATCCTATCTTTCATTGACTGCCTCTGTAGCGCGGTGGCAGTGCATCCGACTGCTACGCAAGAGGTTTTCAACAGCGAGTTGGACTGTTTCAACAGCAGAACACAGTCGAAGACCTTCTGCATATCTAGAAACAAACAGTGCAGAGGCGTGTTCTTCGACCTGTATTTCTCTGCGACAACCCTCAGGTCCGTGGTCCCATGACCAGGGCGAAACCCATATTGACACTCCGAGAGAGTACACTCCTGCCGGATCCGAGAGTCTATAATCCTCTCGAAGATCTTCATGGTGTGGGACATCACCTTAATACCGCGGTAGCTCCCGCACTCCTGCACTGACCCCTTACCTTTGAAGACTGGAGTAATAATACTCAGTCTCCATTGGTTTGGGATCTGCCCGCTGAGGAGGATGCGGTTAAAAAGGTTTACTAAGATACCGCGAGGACCCATCGCCTTCCAGGCTTCGATGGGGACTCCATCGGGTCCGACAGCTTTCCGATTCTTCATGCGGTGAAGCGCAGTCAGGACTTCTCCAGGCGTTACCGGTGGCACTAGTCCCTGATTCGGAGGGAGGTCCGGAGGCTGCACCTCCTTGTGCTGTTTGTTAAGCAGCTCGTGGAAGTACGAGCGCCATCTCTCCTTTACCGCGAGGTCTTCGCTTAACAGGTGGCCCTCAGGGTCTTTTACACAGCGACACTTGGATATATCCTGTGCCCTTCTGATGAGCTTCTGCCCCTCAGACGATTCCAGCTTATCATACAAAGGTTGTAAGTGGTCTCGTCTGGCTCTGGCTACAGCTCTCTTTGTGGCGCGCTTGGCAGCCCTGTACGCGTCGCGGTCTTCGAGAGATCCGGTCGCTTGCCACTTTTTAAAGAGGGCTTTCTTCTCCTTGGTCTCCCTCAGGACTGCGTCGTTCCACCACCAAGTTTCCTTGTCACATTTGCGTCCACCCTTAGACTCACCGAGCACCACCCTCGCCGCTCCAAGGATGGCCGCCTGAACTTTGTCCCAGTAATCTTGAACTGGTTCGCCTTCAGTGTCGGTGCACTTGTCACCGCTGTCAGCTGAGACGAACTCCTGGGACCTAGTTTCGTCAAGCAGCCACCATCTGATGCGGCGCTGGCACCGCTCGATGCGTTTGCTTTTAGGCTTCACGCAGAGGTCCATGACAAGGAGACGGTGTTGTGCAGTAAGACTCTCACCGGGTATGACCTTGCAGTTGGCCACCTTGCCGATGCTGTGTCGCCTAGTGAGTAGGAAATCGATCTGAGTTGTACGCCTCCCGCTCTTGTAGGTGATGAGATGTTCGGATTTCTTTTTGAAATACGTGTTCACAATGGCCAGATCGGCAGCCGCACACGTTCTGAGGATAGTTTCTCCTTCAGCGTTGCGGGTGCCGTATCCAAAACCACCATGAACACGCTCAAACTCCTTACACCTCTCACCCACATGACCATTTTGGTCGCCGCCCAAAACGATTCCCTGTGACAACGGAATGCTCCGAAGCACTCCCTCGAGTTGACCCCAAAACGACATCTTATCGGCGTCGCTACAACCGGCCTGTGGCGCGTAGGCACTTATCAGGTGGGTAATAATCCCATCGATAAGCACCCTCACGATCATAAGCCGGTCGCTACAGCGTTTCACCTCCAAGATGCCACTCTGCAGCCCCTCGGAGAGCACAACGGCCACCCCGTTCTCCCCACCAGGCGCACCCGTGTAATATAGCTTGTAGCCGTTCTGCAAGGGCCGGGTTCTGTTGCCCTTCCACCGAGTCTCCTGCAGGAACGCCACGTCCACCCTCCGCCTGGAGAGTACTTCGGCCAACTCTACCGCACGCCCAGTCAGCGTGCCAATGTTCCAAGATGCGAAGCGGATTCGGATTGGGGCTAACTTCTTTAGCCGTGCTGGCCCGACACACGGCAGCTCTAGCCCACTTGCCACAGGAGTCGGTTTTGCGGCGGCGCCCTATCCCTAGCAGCATTCCTTTTCCGACTGTTAATTTTTTTTTGTTTCGGCGGGTGGCTTTTATGGGAGCGACGCCCTCAGACCTCCCAACCCCAGAGGGGAAAGCCAGCGCCAGTGCCACATCCGTTAGTCAGCAGGTGCACGCACTAGCACGGGAGGTTGACTTGGGCCCCGAAGATCTTGGTGGGGCCCCTTACACCCGGACAAATGGCTTAGCATGTCCTCCGAAATACGATTACGATCATAAATGAAAATGACACACAAACTGTCACCTATCTCGATCGATGCTTCGGTTATGTAATCTATAGTAATAAAGTATAAAACTGAAGAGTTTGTTTGTTTGTCTGTGTGTTTGTTTGGTTGAACGCGTTAATTTTAGGAACTTCTGATCGGAATTTTGTGTTAGATAGTCCATTTATATTAGCAGTAATCATAAATGTTAACAAATTGGACAAATTTTCATACATTTTTGTAATAGTAATAAGAGACGGGAATAAATGGATGTGACGCAGATTCAAAATATGTAACAGATGAAGCGGCAGGGTTCAGCTAGTGTTGAGAAAAGATGCTGAACGGATCGTTTTACTGAACACTGAGCAACCCAAACTACGAGCACTTTACTGAAATACGACGCATAGAATTGAGAACCTTGTCCATCTTGTAGGTTATAAGCAGTTCGGCAATGCTGAATCATTCGTTACAAGTTGTATGTACTACTTGTACTAAGGTAATAGTCACACTATTGATTAAACCTTGCACTCATTTTCTTATGCGTTTTATCGATTTCAATGTTATAAACTGTAATTGATCAAGTTTGACTGGCGTATGTGTGTAGTATACATATTTAAAGCACTGTGAGCCTTAGTTATTTTGTTAAGTAAGCATTAGTTGTCCAAATGTTTAGTTTAATATTTCCATTCCTACTTATAGATACAATCACAATGGTGTAGACTGTCAGAGAGAAACATGAAATAGGAGTCGCTTTTGCTCTATCAGCCAATATCATTATTTATAGGAGAGATTAGCACATACACACATTAGCACATAACACGCACACAGCTAAAGATTTCTAAAAAATATTTTTCAAATATATATTTGTCACGCACATACTCATGCAATAATATGTTTAGGAATTGAGTGTAAGGGCAACCCAACAAGATCTCCGGGGCCTAAGTGACCTCTCCTGCTAGCACTGCATTTGGTCACCAACGGAAAAGTCAGCCACGGGGTCGGGAGGTTTTGTCACTTCTCCCAACGATGTCAAAATCAAGGGCCAAACGATAACTATAGAGTTTGAAAGCAACTGGAAATTAATAGGGGTTAGGCAATCTACGCATCGTATTTTTTTATTTTATAAAACCAAACCCAGTTCACGAAAACTTCATCTCAATTTGTGACTGCGTGTTACACTTAAGGGAAATAATTAATGGGTAAAAATTATAGGGGTTGAAGACTTGAAAAATCAGAGCGCCATGAATTGAAAAGACAGACCCTTAAAGTATGTATTTCTATAGCAATATAAAAAAAACAAAAACAAAAATGAACAAATTTTGCTTGAAGAGTTTTTTGATACAACCTTTTTTTTACATGTGGAAATCCTCATGGATGCTATTACATAGACTTTTACCGAGTAAAACCACACGGTCCCCTTTCATTTGTCTATGGCCAGAAGTCCCGGGTAAGCCCTCGGGAGGATAATCCCAGGGCTCCACAGTCTGGCAAATGTTATTGACAACGCGTCGAAGCAGTTCACAGACTCGTCAGATGGTTAATATAGGGGTAAATCTGTAAAGTGTTTCCTTCGACATTATTGTTCATTCGCATTGTTCTAAGCCGCTAACAAAGGACATTGTTGTTGCCATTGTCAGACAACGTGTTTCATACAATAATCCGTTACCTACTGGTGAACATTACAAAACGTCAGTCAAACATAATCCGGAAAGCCTAATAAAACTGAAGTCGACTTCAAGTTGATTTGAAGGTTCCTTGACATCGAGTATAGCCTAAAGAGATTAGTAGTTCAACCCATTATAATAAGGTTTTGGCGGAGATTCTCAATAACCTGTGTAATTTAAATAAAACTAAGGTCGATTTCAAGTTGGTTCGAGAATTCCTTGACATCAGAGTATAGCCTAAAGAGATTAATTAGTAGTTAAACCCTTTATAATGAGGATTTTGCGGCGATTCTCAACAACCCTGTGTAAGTTAATTTGTGATCGAAATATAGAGGTGTGAGATTTGAAGCGTAAGGCGTCCACTATAGCAACAATTTTCACAGACGTCAAAAATATTATTTTTAAATACGAGTACTACATACATACATATTATCACGCCTTTATCCCCGAAGGGGTAGGTCAGAGGCATACTATACGCCCTCATTTCACCGTATGCATTTTTGTCCCACGTAGCTGGTGGTGAGCCCATGCCGTGTTGAAACAAATTGTATTTTTTTTTTACAAGCTGTTTCTTTCTTTTTATTAACTAAAACAAACTTTCTATTAACGGCAATGGGCTCACTACCTGTTATGTGGAACCAAAAAAATGCTTATGGTGAAATGTGGGCATATAGTATGCCTCTGCCCACCCCTTCGGGGATAGAGGCGTGACAATATGTATGTATGTATGTACTCGTATATAAAAATGATATTTTTGACGTCTGTGAAAATGTGTATAAATGGTAAGCAACACATGTTACGTGAGACTAAAACGCATACTGTAAAATGTGGTAGAAAAAAAGTAGGCAGAGGCATACTATACGAGTATGCCTCTGCCTACCTCTTCGGGGATAAAGGGTGAGAATATCTATGTATTCAGTGTAAAAAACTTTCAAAAAAACCTATTATAAGTTAAGAAAATCAGAATACATTTGCGTCATAGTAAAATAGCAATTTAGCAGTAAAAATATTTAGGTCAATTTGCTTCGGAACATAAGTAGAATACCAAATGAGGAAACCTAAAGAGACATTATCTTCGAAACAGTACAACAGTTGAAGTGACAGTTATTCTTTAATTTTGTCCACATATGTATGAATTCGTGCTTTAGACAAAACGAAAGGACGAAATCTACTCGTATTATTATAATGCTGGTTTTTGTACGTGTTTTGGGGTTCTTATCGAGTAATCCAAGTTTTTTTTTATTTGAAAACATGTTTGTGGTTTTTAGAAGTGTTTTAATAAAATCTGTGTTTCGCTGCTTAGCTATATAGGTACTTAGGTTTTGTTTTGTCTTATGAAATGTTTCCTAATATGGTTTATTACATCTTACTTCAATTAGTACTTGTCGTAAAAATATTTAGTCAAAACTTCAAAACCAAAAAAAACCGAATGTAGATTAAAACATAGCTACATTTAAAAAGTTTGATGTTGGCTTCAATTTAAATTTCATTTTTAACTCAAGAGAGGTCTTACTATTTGACCACAATGTATCTAAATGTGAGTGTGTCTAGTTTTCTAGCAAAGGATCTTAAATGTACTTTTTTTATATTGAAACGCTATAGAACGGCTTGACCGATTCCTTTCAAGACTTCCATTCTGTATCAGGAGTTCTTAATTTGATCTGATGAAAATTGTATGTGCTTATTTTCGTATGATTCTAAAATTACTTATTACAGAAGTTATAATAAACAAAGTAGAGGGTAGAAGAAGTCAAGGTAGGCCGAGACTTACAAATGAAGACCACTTGAGCAGATTGCTCAAAAATGGAAAGTACAAAAGTACTCGGATACCCAGACGTGCGTGAGTGAAGCGATCGATGAATCTGGAAGAAGTGAAAGAAGTATGCATGGATCGTGAAGCATGGTGATTTGTCCTCTCTGACTACCCCGTCAGGGATACAGCGTGAAGATAGTTAGTTAGTTTTCAGTTATAATAAACCAAACGCATTGAGTATCTAGTTAAATCAAATTAATATAAATGAAAATGAACCACATACAATATACTATCTACTTTCAGTTCAAGAATGTAAACTGTTCACTAGTTCAACCAGATACGATCAAATCGATGACAGGGGACTGAGGCTAACGTTAAACCTCACAGAGATCTATGTCAATAGTGTGCAGTACCAGTACCCGACATTTGACATACTTTATACTATTGTGTATATTAAATGGTGCACTTACTTTATTTACCACAAAAAAAGATTAATCAATTCCCGCAAAAACATATTCGGGATATTTTTTATCCAATCTACAAAGAGTAATTTTAATTATAACTTGTATAATAAAAATTAAACAATGCACTTTTATAAAGTAAAAAAATAACTATTTACTTTATAAAAGTGCATTGTTTAATTTTTATTATACAAGTTGTAATAAAAATTAAACAATGCACTTTTAGAAAGTAAATAGTTATTTTAAAACTGCAAAGGGCTTTTTCATATCCGAGCGCCCCATATGCTATTGACACTTTGTAGATTGGATAAAAAATATCCCGAATACGTATTTGCGGGAATTGATTAAAAAACTTCGAGCGTTCGTTTTTCTTTCGGATCGACATGGGCAGTAAAGAGATCGACGAGTTATCGATAAGACTGATTATTAGTCCCGACCCGTCGAGAGCGCACATTACTGAATCCGTTCCAACACCTGCCTATGGAATGGTATTCAATAAAACTTGAATATTTTTCAAGTTTGTTCGTTCATTCGTTTTACGTTCTTATATTTATAAAGTCATATAGAATCTTAATATCTTAGCAATAAATCTTGTTTGCCTATGCACATTACCTGATTTGATAGATAGGGTCTGCAAAGATTGGCTGCTTGGGACATCTTTCCGAGGAGTTACCCGGGACTTCCGGCAATCGATAGTTAGGCAGGGACAGTCCAGGACAATCCCATTTAATATTCATTAAATATTTCATACGAAACAGTTGGTTTTACGAAAGGGCGCTCAACTTCCGATGCTGGTGTTGAGTTATTAAAATGCATTCATGAAGCCTGGGAAGACAAGCAATATGCATTAGGTATATTCTGCGATCTATCCAAGGCTTTTGATTGCGTTCAACATGAAACAATGTGCAAAAAATTACATCACTATGGAATAAGAGGCAAAACTCTCGACCTTCTGTCTTCATATTTGAACAGTAGAATACAAAGGGTCGATATTAATGATACACGTTCTGTAGAATCCATGGTTACAATAGGTGTGCTACAAGGCTCGATACTTGGGCCATTCTTGTATCTCATTTATATGAATGATTTACCATTTTATGTAGGGGACAGGAATAGGATTGTTTTGTTTGCAGATGATACCTCAATGATTTTTAAAATTAGAAGATAATTAGATAACTATGACGATGTAAACAATGCAATCACGAGAGTAGTTCATTGGTTCAGCTCAAATAATCTTTGCCTAAATGAAAACAAAACTAAATGTATTAAATTTACCCTACAAAATGAAAAACAATTTACGGCCAATGTTCAACTGAATGGACAAGTGTTAGAGTTTCTGGAATGAACTGTGTTCCTGGGTATTACTATTGATGCCAATTTGCTAACAGATGTGGAGACGGCTAGAATGGTTTACTTCAGCTATTTTCATAGTATTATGTCTTACGGTATTCTTGAAGCGCTCGTGGCCCCGCGGTCTCAGTGTTCGGTAAACGGTCACTGAGGTTCGCAACTTTCACTATGGCTGGTCCTCGGATGGGTGACCACTTTGTGGCATTTACATTTGCGAGCGTTTCCGTGCTTCGGAAGGCACGTTAAGCCGTTGGTCCCGGTTGCCAGTAAAATGGCAGTCGTTAAGCCTGGTTGAAGGCCTTATGGGCGGCTTAAAAAAATTTCAACAGCAGGTAGCCACAACCTGCGTCTGTCTATTTCAACACGGCAATGGGCTCACCACCTATTACGTGGGGCAGGAATCCACACGTTGAAAAGCGGGCATATAATATGCCTCTGCCACCCCTTCGGGGATAAGGCGTGATGGATATTTATTTTTTTATTTTTTAAAATATTTAATTGTAAATAGGCCATCAAAAAAAAGCCTTCCTAAGTTTCTTGCCGGTTCTTCTCAGGTGGGCCGCGTTCCGAACCGGTGGTCACTTTAAATATATTAATTTTTTCTTTAGTTTTAGTGTATGACATTTTGTAAGCGCCGTTGAAATGGTCTATGCAAAATAAAGAACTTTTTTTAAGTGTGATATTAGCCGGTTCGAGTCCGGCATGACATCCGAGGGGATTTCCACATGAAAAAAAATGTGCAGAAATAATTTAAGTTATTTTGCCATTTATTGTAATATTTTATTTTCTTTTATTGTTTGAAGCATTTTCCTAAGCCATGAAGATTTCTGTTAATTGCATTTTCATAGAAGCCACTTGTGAAGGAGAAACAATATTCAATGGATATGTCGACACAAAGTCAGTTGCCAATTACTCAAATGGGCTTGTTGTATCTGAACAGTTATGGAGCACGAGGACCGATAGTTGCTGCGAGCTTATACTTGGGTTTATTAAACAGTAAAATACTTTCCGAGACTTTTGTTCAATCATTTGTAGAATTACTCATTACAGAATTTTTGTTCCTTTTTTTTCGGTGTCGTGCTCACATAACATGAAAAAACATGCAATAATAAAACAGCAATAAGATCATTTTTAGTTATTAAGTTTTAAAAACTGAATGTAAAGGGACCTACTAAAATTGCGGAACTCAGTCGACTTATCTTGCTAACGGTGCTCCAACAGTCAACAGACAACGATGCCAAAATTAAAAAGACAGACGATAGCAGCTAATAAGAGCTAAGATAAGATAAGAGCTAGAAGTTAAAAGTGGAACCCTGGTGTCGTAACTTGGTAGAGTTTAGAACCATTGCCCACCCCGCCACATGGACACCGCCATTCAAAAGTCACACGAAAGGTGTAAGACCGTGGATTATGACAAAAATTGAGAAAAGCCTACGAACAACTCTTCTTCGTTATATATTGTTATCCGTTATATCCGCGTATGAGCTTATCAAATTAGACAAAAACATTTAGATTTATAATTAAGAATAGTTTGTATTATTTTTGTGAATAATCGCATTAAACAATTGTATCTAGAGTTTTAGAGCCTTTAAACTAGGTAGGCCGTATCCGTTTCTACCATATTTATTGTATAATTTACTAAGTAAGTTGAAATTAAGTTTGAATTAAACCGATATCGCCAAGACCATGAAATTCTAGGCAGAAACTTGACCTGCTACGAGCGTCAAGATAGAGAGAGCACTTGCAACGACATGCATAAAATTATTTGCCTTAGCGTAGTTTCCTCCATGCAAGAGTAATATAATAATAATAATATGTTTATTCTTGAAACAGTTAATATTGTTCTTAACAATATTACTAAAATACAAAACATTTAAAAAAAAAATTAAAACCTTTCAAAAAATTAAAAATAATAATAATAATATTATTTATTTATTAGCAAGAAAGGAATATTACAGTGGTAGATCTTCAAGTAACAGATTCATTACAACTTAGTACAAACAACAATGGAGCTATATGTTACAGGTAAGCAATTATAATGTATGTATCAAATGAACCCTGTCTCTTAAACTAGGCTAGGCCTGTGTCTTAAGGAACAGTTTTCGGCTACAATCTTTTCTAACAAAATTATTATATAGCTAGTGACGCCGCGTTGATCGACTCGTGGTAATCTGCGATTGGTAAGATATAATTGAATTTATAACAATTTTCTTTGTTGTGTGTGTGTGTGTGTGCGCGTGTGTGTGTGTGTGTTAGTAAATTAGTTTAGAAAATGTAGTAAAGACTCTGTAGCAGAATAGTCCTGAAGCAGTAACCACTTAGTTAGTTGGTTTTTGACAAGATATTTATGTAAATTGTAAATGTTTAATTGTTTGTTAAGGTTTTTATAGAGAAAAGGACTTAATACAAAGGATTGGTGTTCAGCAAATGAAGTTCTGTGTTTAACAGTAGGGATAGTATTACTCCGTTTTGTTGAGTCTATTGGAGGCAAGGCAAAGGCAAGCAAAAAAGGTGTGTGTATTTGTGTGTGTGTTCATAAATAACAAAAACATACAGGTACAAACATGAAAGCGATTTCAAAATCACGCGTCTGGGTTTTATTTTTAGTATAAACATACATACATACATATGGTCACGCCTTTATCCCCGAAGGGGTAGGCAGAGGCATATTAAACTACCACATTTCACGGGATGCATTTTTGTCCCACGTAACAGGTGGTGAGCCCATTGCCGTGTTGAAATGGACAGGCGCAGGCTGCGGCAGCCTGCTGTTGAAATTTTTTAAGCCGACCATAAGGCCTTCAACTTGACTTAACGACTGCCGTTTTATTGGCAACCGGGAACAACGGCTTAACGTGCCTTCCGAAGCACGGAACTGGGGTGGGTCTAAAGGACCGAATAAATTTAATATAATAAAATGTGTCTATTTTAGATGTTAAATTTGAAAGAAAGCTTGAACCCGTTGCCTCTTTAGTGAGGTGGTAACAAAAAGGCTAAAAGGTCTTATGTGCTAGACACTAATTAGCACGAGCTATTTAAGTCCTGGTAGTCTCGGACTCTAAAGGTTCTGTTATAAAGAAATCCGTAAATGTCAGACTCGAATCAGCTGCAGTTCCCATGCTCGATAAATTAATAATGAAAACTTAGAACACATACCTACTGTAGGTACAGGTCTAAATATCTATTAATAAAATATAAATATACATGAAGAAACACTCGGCTCTACCCACCACGTGAAATTCAGTTATAATAAATAAATAATAAATATTGTGAGAGTTTTTTTGAAGAACATGGTTTTCCGTGAGCATATTCATTACCATACGAAAAATCATGCCAGTCCATTACTTACTAGCAACGCCGAAGAAGGATAAATCCATTTATCTTATAATATTATAAACGCGAAAGTTTGTAACTGTGGATGGATGTTACTCTTTCACGCAAAATCTACTAAATGGATTTTGATGAAACTTAGAATACAATAGCTTACACATCGGAATACACAGGTTACTTTTCATCCCGGGCATACGTGCTTGTAGGAAACGGGAACGGGAAAACTTCACCACGCGTGCGGTGACGCATCAACTAGTATGGAATATTTTTTTACATTTATCATATAATTATGGTTTTGGAATTTAAGGGTTGCTTATTTACTACGAAACTAAAAAGAAAAAAGGGAAAGGTTCCTTCAGAACCTGTTTAGTATGAAGTAACCAAATTCTCGTACTAACACAGAGTGCCACAATATCACAACTACTAATATTGCCTTTGCCCGTGACATATTTTAAACCCAGTCGGATTCATCAATCCCGTCATTCATTCTTTTCAATAATTTATGAAAACTTTCCCGGTTTGTCGACATTTATGATTGCTGCTCCACTCTCCAAGGTAGACTAAAGCCTTCTTTGATAAATGGGCTATCCAATACAAAAATAATTTTTAATTCGAGCCAGAGTTCCTTCAACCTAAGAAACAAACCGTTTGTTTGTTCTTTTCTTTTCCGATATATATATTGGTATAGATATCCCGATGAATCACAGCTGGCAGGATTCAGGGACGGAAAATAAAATCCTAACCACCCGTTTCATCAAAGTGAACGTATCAGTACATATTAAACAAAGTCGCTTTCCGCTGTCTGTTCTTATGTATGCTTAGATCAAAATAATGCGCAAAGAAATTAATTTCGTGCAACCATAATTCCACCGAGCCGTGCGGGCGTACTGGAGAGCTGAGAAATAATCAACTACTTAATTTGGAAAGTTCATACATTATTATGAAAATAAAAAACGACGGGATTAAAATGGGTGCGACGGGGTTCGAAGTATGTCACGGGCGAAGCCGGGCGGGTCAGCTAGTATTGAATACAACGGAGAGGGTAGCGCCCCTTACTTCCTAAACAACACAAAGTACAATTACAAATGACAGTATCACGTCGAAGGTATAAACCAGTATAAACTATGTTTCTTGACGTTACAACTAATACAATGACTACAATGCAGTACAGAATACGAGCTACGTGGTTTGTTTCTGTTATATTCTGCTCCAGTCTTGTTATCCATGACAGAATCAAGATGTTATAATTTTTAAAATTTCAATTGATTACTAAAATATTTTATATTTCTTAAAATAAAACTAACTTATTAAAATTTAACATATTTACAGAAAACAGTACAAAAAAAGAGGTGGTGGGGATTATTACAAGACTGGCAATGAAGCCTCGACTAGGTGTCGAGGAATTCCTCCCCATCAAAAACGACTGGTAAGGTTTCCATAAGGCTGGCCGCATTGCCACGTAGTATGGCAATACCAATTTTCATATATTTTTCAATATATTCAAATTACTACAATTAACAGGATATTTACCCAGTTTTATTGTATTGTTGAGTTTCCGATATTTCGGCATTTTTGCAAGCGCCATGATCACGGATGTACTATTCATACACGGATTCAATTCTGTAACATTAATTACTAAACCACTTAGTTCCTTCTCAATTTTGCCTTCTTCTTGGGGTGATTTTTTATAAATAATTTTAAACTAACCGATAAGCTAGATACCTGAGATTTAGAACATAGTTTAGAAGTAAATGACAATGCATATAAATATAATATAAAGTAAAAGAATGAGCGAAAGATAAAGATAACGAAAAATAATACAAAATAAGCATAAATAAAATAAAGATAAGAAGAAATCGAAGAATTAAATAAATAAATATTAAATATTGTGGGACAATTCACACAGTGCCATCTAGCCCAAAGTAAGCTAATATTAACTTGTGTTATGGGATCTAGATAACTGATAAACATACTTATATATTTCTAAATACATACATATTATAGATAAATAACATCCAGACACAGAATAAACCATCGTGCTCATCACACAAAGTTTTATCCTGGGTGGGAATCGAACCCACGACCTCTTGCGTAGCAGTCGGATGCACTCCCACCGCGCCACAGAGGCAGTAAATTTCAGTCGATTATGTTTACTACACACAAAAAACATTAAAAAATGTTATAATATGTTTTGTAATAATGATAATATATTTTTTAAATAATTGTTGAAATGATGTAATATAAAATTGAGGTTAGCTATCCTATAAAATAAATAAATATATTACCTATTATAATTATTGGTATTTATACTATAAGGTAGACTCCGTAATTAAATTATAGCAAACTAGTTGACGCCCGCGGCTTCGCCTGATGTATGTAAAGAGAGAAACGATATTTTCGTACGTTTCTCTATTGTATGCGTAACCGCTTTGATTTGATTGTCAAAATTAAAGACACACAGTTGCCACGTTATTTCGTTTTCGTCTCTTTCAATGGTAACAATTTGTCTCCAAACGCAATGCTTAAATCCTACTAATATTATAAATGTGGAAGTTTGTAACAATGTATTTATGTAGGTTTGTTACTCTTTCACAGAAAAACTGCTGAATTAATTTAGATGAAACTTTACTATAATATATAATATAATAAACTGATGTGTATGCTACACATCAGTATAACACATTAAATAATATGTATTTAGTTACAAATAGGCAAAGACACTGGTACCTAGAGATACAGTCGACACAAGTTCGGGGGCCAGAGGATGAACCAGCATAGCAATTTCAAAATTTTGTGTCTATAAAGAATTTATTATTATTATATTATTTTTACATAGGCTACTTTTTCACAAGTTCAAGTTCCTGCGGGAAACAGGAACAGAAAAACAGCTCTACGCGAGCAAAGTCACGGGCGTTAACTTGTATTATATAAAAAAGAAAAGATGGTAAGTTTAATTAAAATTTGTAAGGAGGATGTACTGCTCGCCGTCTTTGTAGAAGCGGTCCCACTCAAGACATTGGGAGTGACATAAGATTTCAGACACGACTCACAACCCAAGATAACAACCAAATATTACGGCGTGGCCGCGGTAATAGCCAAGGATTACCGGGGATTTTGGAACATCCTACCGAGTATTTACATCTAACATCGCCCGGTGTAGCGCTGGATAGGTAGGAACTATGGTTTTAGTCGCTCATGACCATACTTATTCTAATCTATGATCAAGATATCCGTGGAGACATGAGGTGATATCCATGAGTCCAGAATGACATTGGTGGAGATAACCACAGGTTCAAAAAAAAATAGAAAATGTGGTAATAATTAATAGAATTGTAAGTTAAATTACAATACTAAATTCAGAGTAAATGGGCGTTTAATTAAACCGACAAAGGAGCTTATTTATGTTTGATCTTTACGAAATATGCGTGGGACCGACCTGGAAATACTCCCTTTCAAATGAAAAATTTATCTTTATAAAAGATAGTCAGATTATTCTCAGCTAAAATGATTTTGAAAGTTTAAAGCCTATCCGCCCACAATAGTCCCGGCACAGTGCCGACACGCGCCGGCACTGTTGTGTGACAGTGTGAATAGCGTCGTACAAAATGTATGCAACGTAGTAGTATATTCTTTATCTTAAGTATGCAACAATATTAATTTTCATTGATACTGATGTAAAAGTTTCTGATCGGCACGTGTCGGCACTGTGCCGGCACTGTTGTGTGCGAATAGGCCTTTAAAGTCGGTTCAGTGGAAACCATAAAAGTATGAAACTCTCTGTCCCCCTGTCTCCATCCACTTGCAATTTTTTGTGCTTTAAGAGTAGCGTAAAAAGGCATACTTCTGGGCCCACAGGAAGTTGTTCCCGGGATAAAAAGTAACCTATGTGTTATTCTGATGTATATGCTATATTATTGTAAAGTTTCATTAAAATCTATTCAGTAGTTTTTACGTTAAGGAGTAACAAACATCCACACAAACTTTCACATTTATAATATTAATAAGATGAGAACCTCTTACTTTTTTGACTTGTCAATTAAAAAGTAAAACCACATGGTATCAATTGGATTTCAGACGTTTTAACTTGGATGAAACCTAATTTACAGAAATCATTAACACATAATACAAACTAAATACCAATGAAAAATAAAAATTTGAAGAAGAATATAAACAAGCCATCCCTCAATGTCACGTGTTCCAGTTTTCTAGATAACCTGAGGAGGATATTTCAGTCAAGTGTGCAAGGATGATAGTAGAGAACTTAAAACATCGACACTTTAGTTGCTAATGACAATTTTTATTGCGAATCTCATGTTTTTATTTTGGAAATTACATTCCTAAAAAAATAACTATCCGAAATAAAATAATAATCCTTTAAGAAAAATGAAAGAAAGGGTGAGTGATTACGCCAAGAAAGACCTTGGTATTAATATTTTCACAAATCATCATCTTCATAGATGAGAAAGATCACATACGATATACTTTGTACGTGATCAGCATAGTATAGTATGATTCTATTTATCAGCATATAGACTGGTTTCACAAAATTTAGCAAAGGTTCTTTTCATCAAAACTTGTTGAAGTGGATCGTGTCACGTAGGGTTTTTCTACTACAATTCTGCCAGCATAAAGTGCTGCCCCCAATTTGTGAGACTATAACAATGTAATAGAATATAAGTATTATTTTAATAACATCTGTGAATATTAATAAATAGAGTTCCGAATGATGATTAACCTCAGAACCTCGCGCCCAAATTGAACATTCACTAGTCACGTAACCAATCATGATAAGTCATAGGGATAACTCGTGTGAAGGCGAAACACTTGTCCACTTAATGTTACTTTGTAAAGTTTATAAGATTACGTACTCCGTGTCCCAAATTCTTTTATTTTACAGTAGTTGACGCCTGCAGCTCCGCGACGTGGTGAAGTTTTTCCGTTTCCGTTTTCCACAGGAACTTGTTCCCGGGATAAAAAGTAGCCTATGTGTTATTCTGATGTGTAAGCTATATTATTGTAAAGTTTCATCAAAACCCATTCAGCAAAGTTTGCGTGAAAGAGTAAGAAACATCCATTCTTTACAAACTTTCACGTTTATAATATTATCTACAAATAAGACACCTTTTGAGAGAATACTTTTCGCTATAGCGATCTTATTATCTTTATTTTACCTTCTTCCTTTATTAATTTTCTCTATTCAACACTAGTACATACTGCCGTAGTTAATAGTACCTTAGTGACTTATATTATTGAGATATCTACGTCTGCATTTTTTTTACCATAAATTTATCTAAATTGACCTTTCGCGCACCGCTTGTAACACGCATAACTCATAATCTCAGTATTATGACTGAGAGGCAACTCCCTTGGCGTTAACTTTTCATGCAAATGTTTAAGGTAGATCTCATGGGAATGCTAGTTGTAAACGTATTGAGGCATCGAGGTATGAAATTTTAATGTAACGTGTGACGTTGAGCGTTTAGGCTGGGGGTGAATTTAGGGTGACTTACGCACAGAGATGAAAGGAATGAAGCATTTGCAATAACACGGGCATTTATTATGCTAATTAAACGTTATACAAAGCAATAAAAATAGATTTATAATTTACGTTTTAGATAAGCTAGGGTGGTAGAAGAAGAGGGGTGGGTTCAGTGCGAGATTGTTGAGACGCGTCTCGAGGTAAAGTGGGAGACGTCACTTGGTAAGCAGCCTCAGTACGAGTAAAAGAAAGGGCCAGGACCGCCAGTGCGGCCCGTTATATAAGGCGCTGCGGAGGACGTAAGGTCTGGGCCGCAGGTAGCCATGACTTCACAACCGCTAAAACTGATGGTCAATTTGTTTTTTATATTTTATTTATACCAATGAGGTGGCATACAAGTATACGGGCCACCTAATGGTAAGTGGTCACCTTAGCCTATGGACGTTTGCAAAACCAGAAGTTCAGCACTACTGATGCCGACCCTTTAAAAACTTTTAGGACCTCTTAGAACAACCCTATACTGTAGACGTTCAGGAAAACTCAGGTAGGGAGTTCATTCCACAATCTAAGCGTACGCGGAATAAAGCCTCTATCGGACCTAACCGTGTGCGAGCGCTCCGGAAGCAAAGTGTGAGGGTGAACACCCTGTCTATGGCGAGCGGTGCGATGATAGAAGATGCCGAAGGGCTGCAAAGCACCCCTTCGTCCAAAGTCTACTTAGAAGCAAAGAGAGAACCCAGAAGGTCGGATTTCTTCTCTTCGGATTTCTCTCTGAGCCAAACTAACGTTAGATTTAAGAAAGGATGGTAAACCACACCATCAAAAGTTTCCCGTGGCAGCTTTGGCAAGCGACCAGAATTCACGACTCTCAGAAGGGCAGCCAGCTAGCCGTTCACCAATTCTGCCAAAGAAAACAAATTTAGCCCTGGAAGATGCTCTTTTGCTGTACCTCGAGGTGGCATTTAGTTTACGTTTTACTTCAGAGATATCGATATAATTTTAAGCACAAACCGTGATCTAAGCTCAAGTCAGTTCAGCAGTCCAGCGTTTCAGCAAAGCCGATTAAATCACGGTCGCTTGTTGGCCCCTGCGGGAATCCAGCGGTAAGGAATATAATATTCCATGCCCGCTAAGAACCCCTTAGCAACTGCTGCAGCGCAGGAGTCCACATCGCCTAAATTGAAGCAAAACAGCCTCCACGGGCTTCCGGGATATGTGTCAATGATATGCTGGCCCTCGGGAACATTCACTGCTATTCAGATGATAGCACTTTGCATGGGAGTTATTAATCGCGTCCAGTGGCGAGGCGAACCGACATTGAGGGAGAAAGACGGCAACTTTTGACTGATCTCGACCGGGACTTGAACCGCATTACGCAAAGCACACAGTTTTTAAAACGTCGTTTATAAACGTCTAGCCGTTCTTTGTTGCCGGTCCAGAGCATACCTTTTTTCTCGTACGTCGCAGACAAGCAACGTGAGAAGCGCTACAAGCAAGCATTAAGGAAGGAGTTTTTGTGGGAAACATTCCACATGAACGAAGTCGCGTATCTAAACATATATATACGCAATATTCGAATAAAACTGCATGACTTAAATTAATTAAACTCTAAAATTTCTCATTCAATACTCCATGACTTTGCATAGACACAATTTCAAACTAATCAACTAACCACCTATTATTTTTGGTCACGACATTATCTTTTTATTGCGACTTACTGCGATTTTTATTTAAAGTGGCGACACTCCAAATGTCATTCAAGTATATAAAGGAAAAATCAGAGTATAAATCAATATATGCACAAGCGTCTCTAAATATATAAATGATAGTGAAATGGAAATAGTAGTTGAACTACGAGTCGGCGCATTTTTGGTACCAAAACAAGCTATTACTAAATACTTCTCACATCACAATCCTTATCGAATTTATTGGAACCGTTTTCAATTATTTAAAAAGTCAGACTCGCTGTATTTCACTTAACCCCTCGCTCACCGCCTGGCTATGACAACAAAGCATTTCCAATCTGCGGCCCAGTGTGACCGTTCGTTATTACCGGCTGCCGAGCCACTGTCACACTATCCAATGCAGTGACTTTTTGTTTTATCAAATTTAAAAGTGATATTATAAAAATGGGTTCATGACATTCAGGAGTATAATCTGCTGCAGGTTTGCAATAAATTAAAGTCACAATTATATTTCTCCATAAATCTTTCACGTGAAAAGCAAAGAAAAAGATGGACATGATTTTTGAATAGTTTCTAAAGAGTACTATGGGCTATTACCAAAATATATTGGAAGAATTTCAGTATTACTCTATATACTGGTAAAATTCTTTACTCCCATGGGAAAATACGTTTTTAAATATACGTAAATTACAATAGGAGAATGGAAAAACAAATGTGCAGCCACTGGTTGAAATAGGTGATCGGAAAATTTTCCTTCAAATTTACAAAAATTCAACGAACAATTATCGTGTTAGATAAGATAAATCCATAATGAATATTCATAAATAAAATCAGACGTTAAGCGCAACATCAACTTGTAGAGTATAAATTAATTTCAGCAATGTAAAGTATCGACTGTCGCGTAAGACGCCTGCCAATTTCGGTATTGTTTTAAGATTTTAATCATATGATATGATACATTTTGATAATACAAAAAGGTGAAAGTTAGTTGTAATAAATTACTGATGATATGAAACCTATTTGGCAATTGCACAGCTTTTACTGTAAAACGACCACCTTACTTTGACCTCTCCAACGTACAGCGTGTCTAGCAATTCTGGGGGCTGAGTCTGCTATTTCGATTGTGTCGAAATCGTCGCTCAACAGAAAGCCACACGGTACAATTTTGTCAGTTTTTCGTCGTTTCCTATTACAATCGTACTCAAATAGACTTCTATCGGTACGCCGATAGAATTCTACTAACACTTACCGCGCCAGTGGCCGCTTGTCAGTTGCATTTTTGATAGTCTACTAACATTTTGACTGCTAAATACAGCGATTCTGGTTCTATTCTACGGCTTGTCAATATTGAAGTCGGCCCCCAGAGCTCTAACTCTATATAGGTTACCGATGGTTTAGGGTAAGTTTCGTCTAACAGCCGCACTCAGAGTCGTTCATTAAATTAGTGTAAATAGTCATTTAACTAATTATGATTAAAATAAATAATTGGCCGTTGCTCCTAGAGACGAAAATTAATGGTTCATTAGTTAATGCCAACTTAAGTCAACGTAGGGCGGTGCCCCGTATCGAAACGTATGTCGGTAAAGTGCAATATCGTTACATGCCTAAGGACATAAAATCATTTTATAAAATATAGTAGTTTTATAGGGTAAAGTTATTATTATCCTTCAAAATAAATAAAGTTTAATAATTTACTATTATTTCTAAGGAAAATGACTATCAATTACAGAATATTTCATGAAATCATGACTATAGATATGGATGGATCACTATACATATCGCTCTTTGATTCTCTCCGCAAAAAACATAGGTAACATAATAGCGCTAACACACGTTCAGATTTGGTCTGCCGGACCTCGACAAATCACGAGACCGCCGAGAAAAATAAAATTAAATCTGGGAAAATTTACGACAAAGCAGCTAGAACGGCAACATTGAGCATATCCAATGCGGATCGAGGCGGATTAAATTAATAATAATGATGTCCGCTGGACTGCTGTACACACGGTAAGATTTGGTCGCGAGGTAAATCAAATCCGCGATCGGGACTAACCAAATCTGAACGTGCGTTAGCGCTATAACCATACTTTTGGCATGTGAACGTCAATTTAATGTCTATTTAACATTTAAGTAAGGGTTCAGCAGCCATTAAAGTTAATTGACATTGACAATAATGACTCGTTAACTGTCTCTGAGAGTAAATTTTTATTAATCTTTACTTAAAACTCCTTAATCAATCATTAAAACGACTCTGAGTGCGGCTATGTGTTACAATGTCCAACTGTCATGTAAAAAATATCAAACGTTGTGTTATAAAGTAAGGTAAAAATAAAGGTAAAAATGATACTGTTTATAACTAACTAATTATCTTCACGCTATATCCCTGACGGAGTAGTCAGAGAGGACAGATCGCCAGGCTTCGCGATCCATGCACACTTCTCTCGCTTCTTGCAGCTTCATTAATTGCTTCACACATGCGCGTCTGGGTACTTCTGACTTTTCCGTTTTTGAGCAATCTGCTTACATGGTCTTCATATGTGTCTCGACTTACCCCGACTCCTTCTGCCCTCTACTTTTGCACAATATATCTTCTTTATCAATCGTTTCTGACTTAATCGTTGGACGTGTCCAAACCAACGGAGCACGCCCTTTTCCAGCTTAACGCTGACACTTTCATTCAAACCTGCCATATTCCGTATCACTTCGTTACGTATTCGGTTGGCCAAGGTTGGCCGCACAATTTTCGAAGTGATTGCATCTCCACATGCATCTGCTGACATGCTCAGGTATCGCTACCGTAAAACAACGTTGGCAGTAGAACTGCGTTATGAATCGCGAGTCGTGCTTCTTTTACGATGCTTTGTCGTTTTACTATACTATTAAATTGAATAAAAACTCGAATACTGTCTATTTTATAAAAATGTGAAAAAACTCGAGCACTTTGCATTTTCAGGTAGATAATATACGCCCCGCGGCTGGTTGTCGCTGATAAAACTTCGCTTCATTTTACATCCTAAAAATAGCAGTACAAAATACCAGTTATGCAATACTTATTTGTACGAGTATGAAATATTGTTGACAGTCATATCCGCTTGCCTGTAACAATATAATATAAACTTTTCGGGCGACATTTTATGAGAATCTGCTTAAGGATATTGCAGACTGCTGACGGATTCACGACTAAGTAGAATATAAGGTACCAACAATAAACATATTTACACCTCTCTTTAAGCGTATTAAGGCATTTTCCTATCCACCTGACCTGTCTGTGTATATCCGAATGTCAGGAACCCTGGGTTCCACATATAAATTTTGTACACTATACTATTAATGTTCTTGTAACATAACACCAGTAACGGAGTGAACTGTGCTCAAGATGTTTACCATAACAATGGTAATGAAATTTCAGCGCAGTCAGTCCCATCTGAATACGGTGATTAAAGCACTAAAGCTTACAATATCCTGGTAGAAGGAAAAGGCGTAGCTTTTAATTTTACCAGAATACTAACAATTATCATACATTACATCACCCGCATCTACACGCACTATTTATTACGATTGCACCAACACCACTAGTTCCAAATTTATTGCCAGTTCCGCCTCTGTTGCGGTTTCCATTTTAATTGGCAATTAAGCTCCCTGTGTCGCTGCCAACATTTAGCGTAATGTTGAAAAAATGATTCACCAAATTGAATATGGAAAGGCTTGGAATATGTTCTGACTACTTCAGACTTTGCTTTTTAACAGATTATTTTTATTTACTTCGTAAATATCTATAAGTCTTTAATGAATGGTCACAGAGTTGAAGACAATATTTAGAAACATAATTGCTTGATTTTTCTATAACTTATTTAAAATTCAAATAAATTAAGTACTAATTTAACGTTCCTGTCAAGTCAAGTGCTTATCGAAATCTTTTTAATAAAAGTATGTACATACCACACTGTTTATTGTGTTTATGCCTACTACGCTGTTTAGTATGACATTATATAATATAATTATATTAGATTCAATTCTGAGACTTAGCCTCCGAGGTTAGTACTACCTGATCCATTTCTTACTGCAAATTTGTCAAGATTTAAGACGTAAAGATCGTTCATTTACTAGGCGCGATAACCTTATCGGATGTATTATAATTTAAGTACTTTTTAATGCAAAAATAATCGAGGCGTGTACCTTCCTGCTGACTTGCAACTCGTTAATAATGATTGACGAGATATTAACTACCAAATGAGCTCACTTCATAACAGGCAACCGCTCTTCAGACGCCAAATTTTAAGATTTGAATTGGTTCTCCAAATTATATTAAGTTAATTAAGTGATCGAGCGTATATCTTCGGTTCATTGAACACATTTTGACCCTTTACTTTAATTTAAACAAAACTGAGAATTCAAAAATAATCTTTTTCAGTATATTGAATGTTTCATGGGCTTCAGGTGGTAATAATGAGAAGCCATTTATGATTCAAACCACATAGTGCTTCTTCACGGTTGTTTGCAGCCGAAAAACTTTCTTAACAGACCTCGACCATAATTAAAGTAGAAGGAATAAAGTTTAATAAATTAATAGTTAAAACTCTTGTTCTTAAAACTCTCTTTTAGAAACAGGCTTTTTAAATGCGCTAAAAAGTATAGTTCTCAGCAAATCCTTTCATTTGTATCCTTTACCCAAATTGTAGGTAAGCATAAAAATACTTGAAGCTGTATCTTTAGCAGTCAGCCATATTGGATTTACAGTTATGTCATTTTATTCTTAGACAAGTTGAATATATGCGTGAAAATTTAGTTGCAAGATTTGACCCGCACACACTTACACATTATAATTTTATACAAAGCATAAAATAGAAAAGATCCAAATCCGAAGCAAACATTTGCAGTCACACGCTATTAGTTCATAACGCTGAAAAGCTCATACACATTAAATTTAATTTTGAGACTACCTATTGTCTACTACTACTACAGCAACTTTCGAAGCAATATTTTTTTTTATGTGATAGTTTACATGCAAGTACATATTCCGTGACAATCCTTTGATAGAGTAATTAAAAAAAATCAAAAAAAATATTTACTATCAATATACTAATATACCAATTTTTCCAGACTAAAGCGCAACCCCTTTTACCTACTCATAGTCTAAGTCATAACATATGAAGTATTGAAGAGTATTAGCGTTCAGGGCCCAAAGTCATCAATCGTAACGTCACTATGATGAAATATGGTTACACAGCACTCCTCCTAGACGTCTGCCAAGTCACGTAAAGCGAGAAAACGTTTTAGCTATTCAGAAATTTAGTTAAAAGAATATGAAGCTATTTCAACGGGTTAGATATTGACTTCATTTTGTGGAATCTCGTTTAGTAGATAGATATTTATTTCGAGAAGTTATTCGAAAGATAAGTAATGTTTCGGGCCTCCAGGGCCAAAGTCAGCAAATGATGCACCTGGTGACCATTTGATGAAGCACTAAACTAGGCTATAGATAAAACTAGAGTTTCACTGAAAAGAAGTTAGTAGAAAAGTAAACAATGTTACAGAAAATACTCTTACATGAACATCACGATTAGATTAGCACACTGTCAAAAGTACAAAATAATCAAATAATCGCAAAATTTTCAAAAGAGTAAGAAATCAATAGCGCAAATTGTCCAAGGCGCAAATTCACAGTGTCACATAGTCAAAAAGTTTACTATAACGGGTTAAATGTTTATTACTTTTGACAGTGTTTCCGAAACGAAACTTCAGAAAAAAAGAAACTTCAAATGCCATGCATTTGTGATTACACCTTGATTTATTTGTCTAATCACAAATTAAATTAACTTGTTCAATGACTTCTATCCAAACTATCTACTTTGAACGCCATTTTGAAAATAAAAATATTTTAATGCTTTGTATTTTTAGAAGCGCTCGTGGCCCCGCGGTCTCGGTGTTCTGTAAACGATCACTGAGTTACGCAACTTTCACTATGGCTGGTCCTGGGATGGGTGACCACTTTGTGGCATTTACATTTGCTAGCTTTTCCGTGCTTCGGAAGGCACGTTAAGCCGTTGGTCCTGGTTGTTAATAAAATGGCAGTCGTTAAGCCTGGTTGAAGGCCTTATGGGCGGCTTAAAAAATTTCAACAGCGGGTAGCCACAACCTGCGTCTGTCCATTTCAACATGGCAATGGGCTCACCACCTATTACGTGGGACAGGAATCCACACGGTGAAAAGTGGGCATATAATATGCCTCTGCTACCCCTTCGGGGATAAGGCGTGATGAATATTTTTTATTTACTTATTTATTATATTATTTTTTCTATTTTATTTTTTATATTTTTAATTATTTTATTTTTTTTTATTTTCGTGTACTGCGGCGCATTCAATCTAACACGTTCGTTCCACGACTAGAGCGTACCGTCGGGACTTACATACATACTACCATCTCAAAATATTACCACCATTGAATAGTTAGATAATAATATTTTTATAACATTCTGAAAAGCAAAAGTAACTTCTTCAGAGTATTATAGAAGAGTTAACTTAATAAGAATTTAGAAGCAACTTAAAAGCTACGGAGTTGATATTATCTCTTTTGAAGTGTATTATTTAAATAGATATAAAAGCCTCCGAGTTTCAAATGGGACTATTCTTTAGCGTCCCATTGTCAGATTTTTCATTATCCTAAAACCAACTGAGATCAGGCTTTATACAGTTTTATTGAAACCGAATGATACTTTGTGCCTTACTGTATAAAAGTACGTACGTAATGATTTCTGTCATCTAACAATAAGAACGTGGTTTGTGGCATACATCATCATTAACAAATTGACGATCATTATCTGTACTAAATAGACTTCTAGATTTCCCAACCACAGGTTTGTCAAGCGAAATGTGAAGATACGCTCAATTTGAAGGCAAATGGGTTACCTGTGATAATGGATCTCAAAAACGAACTCTCCACCTAGTAGAAGCTGGACGTCCAAATTTTGGACGTTGACATGATTTTCTATAAGCCGCGTGACGTCATTTAATGACCTACAAAAGAAACATTCTACGAAATAAATTTTATTTATTAAAATACTTCCATTACAGCGGCACCAGTATTTATATCATAACTTTTTAAAAATTATATCACAGAAGATCATAAGCCTTCTCATTCAGGAATGAGAGAAATCATCCGAAATTTTACTCAAACCTTTGTCTATCTTCCCTTCCTTCCTTTATTTGAAAACTACCTAATAACCGGCCCGTGTGGCGAAGATTTTCTGTAGCCGTTTCCAACAAGAACTTGTTTCCGGGATGAAAAACTGTGTTAATCTAAAGTGACGGTTATATACTACATTGTGACACCTTCACAATCTTTCACACTTACAAGAGTATTACATATTATATACACATTATTACATATATTCGAAGAAAGTCAATCAATCAATGAACTCATCCAATCAGAGTCCTCTACTGGTCGTAGGATTCTCCCAATTTTTGCCATAATTGGGAGGGTGATTGGCCTTACAGTATCAAGCTGGCCACAGGGTTAGTACTACTCGTAAGATAGGATAGCATAATAAAGATATATAACATTGTAGGAGAGATAAGTCCAATAAATTTATTGCGGTCCTATTATGCTTACTCATGGTATTCGGCCACCTATCGTTAATCATCTCTCAGAATTGATAAATGTATCAAAGTACCTTTCGATATATTAGTTGTTGTAGTGAGTTTATTTAAAATATCATGTTTATAATTATCAGTTAACTGACTTGGCGTAGCAGCGTGACGTCGAATCTAAGTTCGTGCAATTTCCCAGGTGAAGTAAATTAATTGCTTCTTATATTAGAAAATGCTCAGTAGTAACATAAAATTAAAAAAAATATCTGTTTCATGACGCTAGAGAAGATTTTTATTCTTTTTAAATGCAATATCAAATTTGCATAGTTGAATGAGAAAAGCACGTACATTATTGTATAAGTCATACAAAAAAAAAAAACAATTATTGTTTTTCAACTAATTTTGCTTGCTGACCCGTGGTAACCATTGTCTACAACACCAAAATCTCGCAAAATCTCGCAAACCTTCCAATGTAATGTAGAAATTTTGTAATTGATTTCGAAAATTTTAAATTAAGATGTTCATTTTAGGACATAACAAAACATGGTACATTAAAAAAATAACTCTATTCACGTTGTATTACATAGGTACATTTAGGGATTTATTATAATACACATTATACTAATCCAAATTGATTGCAAATCCTAGTAAAAATGGCATTGAACTGTAATATTATGATCAAATTCATAATCATAATGATCTATACTAGTCTATCTTAATATATAAAGCTAAAGAGTTGGTTTGTTTGGTTGAAAGCGCTTATCTCAGAAACTACTGATCGGATTTGAAAAAATAGATTTGTAACTAATTGAATCAGGCGTTACATGGCGGAAATCCATTTAAAAAATAACTATAATTAAGTACTTTGTTTCAAATGTTATTTTTGCAATATTTCGCTTTTTTTATATGTCGTACGATGTTAACACGTGTTTCGCCTGACTGTTTGGCAGCAAAAGTGCTTACGCATTCACCTCAACCTTGTGTAGTTCGAACGCAACCAAACGTAGTGCGATGTAGACTTCTAGTTGTTTTGTCTATTTGTGAATAAACTAAGCAAAGCCGAAGCGTGGAAGACTTAACAGACTTCAACGACATTTTAAAAAAGCGGAATATTGCTAAAATAACATTTAAATGAAAAGAATTATATTTTTTTAATTCTTTTTGTGTTGTATGGCATGTATTGCCCATTTATCGAGGAAGGCTATATATCATCACGCTACTACCCTGGAGAGCCGAACAGTAATCAGAAATACCAACAAATCTGGCAATTTTTTAAGCATTATTGTAGAATTTATAAGACACAGGATTTAATAGGTGCGCCAGGAGTTCGAAGTATGACACGGGTGAAGTGAGGGTCACCTAGTGTAAATATAAAGATACAAAATTCAATGGTGATGTTCACGTACATTAGGGATAAAACACGTATATCGTATTTCTAAACAGGTACATAAAACTCATATCTTCACAATAATCCCGTGTAAGTTACTGAAGGCTTTGTCCTAAGTATTTTTATCTCTCAGCACAAAAACTCCTTATTCCGCCCTTTGTGGTTTTGTTCCGCCGTCGTACATTAGCCTCTTGTAGCGAAGGCTCCATTTAAAAAGTTTTAATAGAGATTCCTTTTGTTTCAACTATTCATGGTCTTTTTGTCCCGAAATTATGTGTTAATTACGATTACTGGAATGTATATAAAAATACTGTTTTACTATTAGATATATATTTTACTGTTTAACAAGGTAGGTATTCCATATCTGGTTGTCATTGACATGAGGGTCCATTATTATAATTGTTTCATTTTAATTACTTCTTCCAATAAGAGTGTTAAAACACCAATATTCTTACATGCATTTAATTAGCTTCACCTGTATGTATGCGATTTTGACCCACTTTAAACGGCCAGATTTCGTTTAAACTTTGTAGACTTATCCAGTACCGATGATAATACACTAATTTGATAAAATTATTCCAATTTTTAATTTGAAAAATAAGATATTTTTAAAGCTATTGCATAGTTTTTATCGCGGACTTTGAGTGGGCTTTAATCAAGAAATTCCGTAAGGAAAAAAAACCTAAGACGAAGGACGAGACGAGGTCACACGAAGTTCACCGAGCACGGCCGAGCGTTGGCTTAACGTGTATGTACATATATTATATGGTACGATTGTACGAAGCTCGCACGGATCGAGACGTGATGATAGTGAGTGTGAGTGTGAGGGTGAGGATGAGGGTGACTGTGAGAGTTAGGGTGTGGTGAGGGTGAGGGTGAGGGTGAGGGTGAGGGTGAGGGTGAGGGTGAGGGTGAGGGTGAGGGTGAGGGTGAGGGTGAGGGTGAGGGTGAGGGTGAGGGTGAGGGTGAGGGTGAGGGTGAGGGTGAGGGTGAGGGTGAGGGTGAGGGTGAGGGTGAGGGTGAGGGTGAGGGTGAGGGTGAGGGTGAGGGTGAGGGTGAGGGTGAGGGTGAGGGTGAGGGTGAGGGTGAGGGTGAGGGTGAGGGTGAGGGTGAGGGTGAGGGTGAGGGTGAGGGTGAGGGTGAGGGTGAGGGTGAGGGTGAGGGTGAGGGTGAGGGTGAGGGTGAGGGTGAGGGTGAGGGTGAGGGTGAGGGTGAGGGTGAGGGTGAGGGTGAGGGTGAGGGTGAGGGTGAGGGTGAGGGTGAGGGTGAGGGTGAGGGTGAGGGTGAGGGTGAGGGTGAGGGTGAGGGTGAGGGTGAGGGTGAGGGTGAGGGTGAGGGTGAGGGTGAGGGTGAGGGTGAGGGTGAGGGTGAGGGTGAGGGTGAGGATGCTTTTTTTTTTGTGTAACTTGAAATAATATCAAAGAAAAGCAAAGGTATGCTATGCAATAGCTTTACCGCGGCAGTCTCCGAGTGCCACGTCTTTTTTTTTATGTGATTTTCATATAGTCAATAAGGCAGGAATTAATGTTAATTTTGATTTTCAACGATTATCTTTAATCGATTCATCCAATATTAGATAATTTTCGAACACCAAAGAGAATATTCAAACCAACACAACAAATAATAGTTTAAAAAACCTTAAACGACACCCTTTTATAAGTAAACCAAACTAAAAAGTAGAAAATATATAATAGTTTAAAAAAACTAAAACACGCTTTTTATAAGAAACCGAACTAAAAATTAGAAAACAAATTTTAATACATTTAAAATACGAATAGCGTTAAAAAATTGCTAAATATAAATTAATAATAGATACTGTAAATAAAAAAAAAAAATTAAGAATGCGTGGGGTTTAGGTAAAGGAATTTGGATAATATCTTAAAAAGCACCCCACGCTTTTTAATTTTACGCTTATTTATACAAGTAGTTCTTAATTAAAATTTATTTTTTATTTTTAAGTTCAATTTCATATAAAAAGCGTGTTTTTTAGCTTTTTTAAAACTATTATTTATTGAGAAAATGCTCAAAGAGTTGTTGTCCAAAAAGGATCATGGATTTTTTAAGGTTCAAACTTTGTGAACCCTAAAACCCTTATTAAAACTGTAGGCATAATTATTGACATACAAATGTTGAGCTCTATGAGCCATACTTAGCTGAGTTATTTTTTGTACCACATGAAACTCGGCTGCCTATTTAGGGGAACAAAGAAAACTACATACAGACACGCAAACTTTATACTCGCAGGCGCAGTCGTGTAAAAATGTACGAATATTGAAATTTTCTATTTTTTTTAATATCAACATTAAACTTAGTAACGCCTATTCTTGTAGCACACAAACAGTACTCAGTTACTTGCGGTTGGCTTCCTTGAATCTGACCTAAAACTACTTAAATTGAACCTAATGCAGGTAACTGGATGTGATCCAAATCTACGCAGATAACGATGATATATTGTCTAGTTGGCAAAACTTACCTACCTAGGTTAGAATTAGGTTATTGAGGTTACCTGAATATTCCATAGATAAGCAGTACCTTTTAGTTTTGTTAACTTTTGTACCCTAAACGGTTTCAAAAGTTCCATGGCAGATCATAATGAACGTGCTGCTCTGGGGCGGACCACCCTACGCTATATAAATTTAATAAGTACTAAATTCTTGCACAAAATTTGATATTGAGTTTGAGAATGAGTATACAATAATTTACCCATTATCTAGAATTATTATCGCTCAATTTCATTGTCTTACCTTTAACCAGACCCTTGTGCTTAAGCGTTGAAATTAGAAATTTCTAATTGGTCGTAAATTGGTTTACATTAACTAAAAATCAAAATTGACTGTAGTAGATATGTTAAATATATATCATACAATTTTATGGTGTCGTATACAAATTTAAAAAGTATTCAGAAACAGAAATATCCTGGTGGTCCGCTGTGGAGCATACTCCCTAGCGGGCCCTCTTTGATTTCCTTTTGGGTACTAATTAAATTTATGTAGCGTAGGGTGGGTCCGCCCCAGAGCAGCACGCCATTATGATACTACAATAATTTAAAAAAGGAGCCAGCTATAACTCGTTCTAAGTGAATTACTTGTAGGTGAGGTTGGCTTGATGTTTCTTTCACTATACAAATATATCAGTTCCAATATTTAAAGAGTGTAAAATGTGGATCATACAAATATTTTTTTCCGACCCAGGATTTGAACCCGAGACAATGACATGTCACTGTGATGTGTTAACTTAATAAAATAGGTATGTCTTACCAAAACCACAAGAATATCAAGTTGTGAGTTACATGTAACTTACAAAAGTAGAACAAAAAAGCTTTGTAAAAATCTTTCCGAATTTCGTTCCCTGGAGTGCTGTCAACCAAATTTATGTGCCTCCGATTAGTTGAATGCTTTTTAAATCGGCGCTGTCGGCTAAATTATGGGTCTGAGGGCTATATCTATACGTTGTCTCTGTGTATTTTACGTGTTGGCAAGCATAAAATGGTGTCAAATAAATTACAGGAAAAAGAAAGTGAAGTGATGTATTTATCAGCATGTTTTTACTAAGAATTAACCAGTCAAGTGCGATTTGTACTTTCCCACCGAGGGTTCTATATATATTTGTCAGTACACATTAAAATAATTAACCATTTAAATATTTATTTTGATTTCATTTCAAAAATAGTTTTCATTTTTTTCTTATAATTGTAATGGGTATATGACGATATTACTTGTCAAATTTCATAGCTGTAGGTCAACATGAAATGCCCTATAAATTTTGATTTCCTTGACACTATCAAAATTTACGTTTTCTGCGGCAAAAACCATCGTATCTGTTTCACGTTAACTTGAAAGTTTGAATTTTTCACAGCATTTTGTACCGTATCGACTTTAATAATCACGTTTAATAGTACCGTCACGGCTACTGTTTCAATTAATTATTAGCTTCATATAAATTAATACTTTATAACGGCATGTCAATACAGCAATACAAGAAGAACTAAATATATACTTTAACGAATCAACTATCATCTGCCTCATATCTTACTACCTAGTGGCCAATACACAGGTAATCGTCGAGTGTATCAATGGTACCAAAGATAATTTAATAGTACTACATACAGATAAGCAGCTCTGCGCCTCCCACTGATCCAAACTTCCCCACCCCCGCTCCATCGCTACCCTTACGGTTTAAATGCTCTTTTGAACGCTCGATCGAGTGGGTGTCCTTGCGTTGCATGACGTTTTACGTTGTGTTTGACGGACCCCCGCTGTTGTCATGACAAAAACGTATTAATGAGTCACAAATTGTTTTATTTATCAATAGATTATCAAATATATTAAACTAGATGACCCCCACAGCTTCGCCCGTGGAATATTTCGACCTCCCGTCACACCAATTTAATACCGTCGCTTATTAATTCTACAATGATGCATAAAAATTTGCCCGATTTATCGACATTTATGACTACTTCCAGTAGGGACGCCGGCAACCGCCGAGCGAGCGATCCGACCGCGTATTCTGCCGCTTAATTCGCTCATTTATGACTACTGCTCTGCTCCCCAGTGTAGTAGCGTAATGATATATAGCCTTGCTCGATGAATGGGCTATCTAACACAAAAATAGTTTTTCAAATCCGACCAGTAGTTCCTGAGATTAGCGCGATCAAGCGAACAAACAAACAATCAAACTCTTTGCCTTTATAATATTAGTATAGATAATAAACTGTGACATTACCCTTTATAAAGTATAACTTCAAAAATGTGAGTAAAGTTGTGCCAGAGTAGGTGCCTAAAGCGTTTACGAACACATTACAGCTTTGTACCAACATAACGAGTTCAGTAGTGTGAGACAGTTACAAACTAATCATTTGTATGGAGTTTCGGCCTTGTAGTTTGTCAATTAGTATTAAACTATATTTAAGTATCTCTTTCAGTTCATTCAACGAATGAGTAAGGAACGATTGACAAAGAATATATATTGTGCGAAAGTAGAGGGTAGAAGGAGTCACAGTAGACCGAGACTATGATACAACGTGAGCTGAATGTTTAAAGGAAAATGCCAAGAGTACTCGCATGGTTATGCGAGTACTCTTGGCCTTTTCCTTTCATGGGCACGTGGGCAATCGTTTCATACTCACGCTTCTAGTATTGTTGGTTCGGTATACGAGTCTCCAACACAATATATAATATACACAATATAAATGCACAATATAATATATTGTCTCGAGTTCAGAAAAAAGGACATTATTTGAAGCAGATATATTATCTTTCACATCTTTGACTTCACTAACAGCTTTTCAAACTTAACCTAACTTGAAAAGCACCAAAGAAAATGTTCTGATTAATAAAACTCACTCACTTTCTCTTCTGTGACAGCGGTACGATAAAAGATAAGAAAATTTATGGGAAAATATACATAGCCTTGTGTGCTTAATCAACTCGTAGAAATAAAAATATAATGTTTTCATGCCTTTCTTTTTAAAATCAAATTGATTTACGTTTCTCTCGTTTCACCTTATTTCAGAATGTGGGAATACCGTAAAATTAAGGTTCTATTAAAGTAGTTAAAGAAGAAGAAGGGTACGACAGTTTCAGAAGTCTTTGACGTCTCTTAGATTCGTCTGGAACAGAAGAGATCTTTTCAGAACCTTAGCTCATCTGTAAAAAACACGCTTTTTATAGGAAACCTAACTAAAAAATAGAAAAAAAATGATAAATATAAATTAATACTAGTGTAAATAAGAAATATAATATTTAATTTTAAAAAAGCGTAGGGTGATTAAGGTTAAAATATTATCCAAATATACCCCTTACCAAAACCGCACGCATTTTTAAAATAAAATATATTGTTTTCATATTTATAGTATTATTAATATATATTTATCAAAGTAATAAGTATAGGCTTAATAATTAAATTTTTTTAAGCCTATACTTATTTTAAATTTATTAATTTGTTTTTCTATTTTTAAGTTCGGTTTCCTATAAAAGCCTGTTTTTTAGTTTTTTTAAACTATTATTTATTATCTACTTTTTAGTTTGGTTTATTTATAAAGGCGTGTCTTTTAAGTTTTTTGAAACTATTATTTGTTTTGTTGAATAAAAAAATATCTTTGGTATTCTAAAATTTCCTAATATTTGAAAAATCGGTTAAAAATAATCCGTGGAAATTAAAATTAACGTCAATTCCTGCCTTATTGATTACAAATGAAACTCTCATAAATCAAAGAAAAGATATTTTAAATTGAAATAAAAAAATAATATTTATCAAATTAGATATTTTAATTAATTAGTAAATTAAATACATTTAATTTAATTACATAAATTTAAAATAAAATAATATAAAACACATTAAAACTAATCAATAAACCCGCTCCGAATCGTACCCGGCGCAAACGTGCCCATTACACTCTCTGCGTTTCCACGCTGGATTGCGATGGCCAGCCGCTGCACCAGGAACGATCCGGATCGAAAGTCACCAGTAAATTCTATGAGCCTCTGCCCAATTTCTTTTATAAACACTTTAGCGTCCTTGCCCTAGCACCCCAGGGTCTCAGCCGCCACCGGCACAAATTGATATAGTGGCTCGAAATCGGCGTATTTAAGCCTCTTTATCAAATTAGAATCAATTACAAAATTTAAACAAAATCTGACCGTTTAAAGTGTCGATTACTAACATACATACAGGTGATGCTAATAAATAGCGTGAATAATTGTTTAAATTATAATTATTTTCACATAAATATCCACCATATGCCACCGAGGCAGACAAAATAATACAAATCACCGAATAGTTAGGTGAATCGACGGCAGTAAGTGACTCTTAAGCTACGCTTATAACGGTGTCAAAAAAAAAGCTACAATGGCGAGCACCAGAATCTAAAATGGCAAGGGTCAAATGCAATCACGACTTTATCTTAATCTGATATTGTATTTAAAGAAATAAGTATAACATTCTTTGGAACAAACTAATTTCATAGCAGTTTACAAAATTTTAACAGTGTACATACACGCGATTATTATTAATATTTACTTCGATAAGGGCATTTTTAATAAATTAAAACAGCCTAATAACTTACTAGCTTTATAAAAGTAAAACAAATTTATTTTTATGATAGTATTTTTATAATTATTTATTATAGTTCGTAGTTCCACAAAAATCTTAGATGGTTTATGCGTGATTAGTGAAATAATTTATTGTTAGCTTTAAAATACATATTATAGAACAGCCCCCAAATAATGAGCTTTTGGTTTAACTGTACTTAGTACTTTTCACTACTAACTTTAATTTATTTTAATTTACAACATTATATTTTTAGTGGTTGTAGTACATAATACCACATTTTTCATTTTACATAATTTCACATTAAGTACTACAACCACTAAAAATATAATGTTGTAAATTAAAATATATATATATATATATATATATATATATATATATATATTAAAAAATATATTATCATACAGTTATGATACTTGTTTTATTCGTCATAAGTTTACAACCATTAAGAATTATAGCATTAATTTTACCACGATATGCGACCACATACCATGCGACCATTATACCACGATTGTATTTACACTTACATTGAATAAAATCGATTAGTATCTAACACACGTTAGTAGTCAGCCTAGGTACGTAGGTAGGCATAGCTCACAGTAAATATGAATTAAAATGTTTTTTTTTTCATATAAGCTAACTAAGCTTTTTAAGTAAGTCCTCCATTTCATACCCATATTTTAGGAGTACATTAAAATAGCTAGTACACCAAAAAGCTTATCTATACTAATATAATAAAGCTGAATCGATTGTTGTTTTGGTTAAATGCGGTAATCTCAGGACCTAAGTTGAACTGGTCCGAATTAAAAAAATCTATTTTTGTTGAATAGACTATTTCTCGAGAAAGGCTATAAACTATATAATATAATCGCTACTACTCAGGAGATCGGAGCAGTATTCATAAATGTCAACAAGTCGGGCAAAGTTTCATAAATTTTCGTAATAGTAATAAGCGACGGGTATTCAAAGTATGTCTAGAAGCCGCAGGGGTCAGCTAGTAAAAAATATAAATAGCATTTAAAACAATACCCACAAGTTTGGTAAGAAAATCTAAAAGATTATAATGTGTTATAAGTTGTAATTTTGAGCAATGTCTACTAGAATACTTCTACCAACTATGATTGTACTCGTATACGTATTACACATAGTGACAATGATTATAGGTAGGTACTAGTCTTTTAATAGAAGCGCTCGACGTCCCGCGGACTCAGGATTCCAGAACGTTTCAAAATACTCAAAAATCGCTTGAGAGTACTATTAGTAGGCAAAAACTAGTCTCAAGCGTTTCTTGAGTATTGAGAAACGTTCTGGAATACGGCCCTCAGTGTTCTATAAACGGTCACTGCGTTAAACAAATTTTGCTATGGCTGGTCACGGATGGATGACCACTTTGTGGCATTTACATTTGCGAGCGTTTCCGTGCTTCGGGAGGTTCGTTAAGCCGTTGGTCCCAGTTGCCGGTAAAATGGCAGTCGTTAAGTCAAGTTCAGGGCTTTATGGTCGGCTTGAAAAATTTCAACAGCAGGTAGTAACAATATCCGTCTGTCTACTTCAACACGGCAATGGGCTCACCACCTAAAACGTGGGACAAGAATACACATGGTAAAAAGTAGGCCTAGTATAATATGCCTCTACCACCCCTTGGGATAGCGTGATAGATAAATAAATACTAGTCTTTAATATGATGCCATTGGGTTCAAAACAATATGTGTGTATAAGCATTAGACCGAGACTATTGATGGAATAATCACCAATCCTTGACAAAACGAACGGCCACACAATTTACGTAGCAATCAGTTGCGGCCGCTCTAATGAACAGTGCGTGTTAACAATCGATCGTTGACACGGAGAATTGGGTCACCAACCCTGCTTAATTGTATTGGATATAGAGATTTTTCGTGTAACTTACTGTTAAACATTGATAATATTACTGGGCAAGACATCTTATATTACGACGAAATTTTTTTAAGTGGGTGTAAGGCTGAACGTGAGGCATACATAACATGACCACTTACTATCATTAACACGAAGGTTTTATAGAGAGTCTATCCGTTTTATAGGTTTTATCTGGGGAACAACTTTCCGCGGGTATGGAAAAACTTCAACCCGCGTACGAACCCGCGTTCGTCTTTTAGTTGTCGATAGATACAGCTACAGATAAATTGGATTGATCATAAATATACTATGAGCTACTCAGAGCTAGACATTAGATCGTTTATCAGCCGTCCGATCTACACACCTATAATTACTATACACCTATAAATTAGGCTGGTATTTTCGGCAAACACGTAACTGTTTTTTATAGTGAAAGAAAATTTCGAATGAAATGAAAAACGCGAATAAATAAATTATTAATAAATTTAGTTTTCACTTCTGTCAGCACTCCCGGAGGGCAACCCGTAATTTTTTTAAGATAAGTATCGTTACATTTATACCGTACGTTAATAAATTAATAAAACTACTGGGCCAAACTATGTGAAATTTTAATGAGACCAAATGGCAACCATTCTGCATCAAAAGAAGAATCACGTAAATCGGATCATAAATCTTAACGTAATCGATGAACATACAAAAAAAATATCAATCGAAGACCATAACCTCCGCGTTTTTGAAAGTCGGTCAATAAAATGAAACTGTACGAGTTCACAAGTCAACTTTTTTAATATTGACTAATTAATTAAAGTAAAAAGGCGTTAATACATCATAGCCTGCGGTTTGTCGCATGCGTACTCAAATAACGCCCAACATGCCAACGCAGTAGAAACACGTAAACGAAATCTAATTTATTTTTTTAAAAGTTATGTGTAAATATTATAAAGTTATGTCCCGCAGAGATTCGGTTTTAGATAAACCTTTTGATTAAAGTAAATTCAAACTTTATATATATCGCTAACCGCATTAATGGTTAGTAACAGAAGCTATATCTTATATCTTAAGAAGATTCCATAAAAAAACAGTGCCAACGCTACCTGCACAGCGTAAACGAGTGAAACGCTTCCCTGCGCCATTATTCAAAACTAGTTTTGCGCAAAGACATTACAACTTTCTGGCTCCATATATATATAGACAATGCAACAAAGTCAATAAAATAACTAAATTAAATAATAACAAATTAAAGAAAACTATAATAAATTGGTTGGAAACAATGAATTATGAAAGTATGGAAAGCTTTTAACAGTTGTCAATTTAATACACCGTACATTCTCATACACCACGCTAACACACAAGCACTAACAAGACAAACGAAAATACACGCACGCATAACACAAACACACACGCACAAACAACACACTTCCACGTATTCGTACGAGCGCGCACACGCATACACAGCATCCAAATGATACGTACTGTACTCACAAACAGGATATAAGGTTAAACACTTACCATAATAGTTTTTATGATGTAACTTTTATTTTGTACAACTGACATTAAACTGTCATTACTGTGTAATCATATAGAGGGGAATATACTGACTTCTGCAACACAGTATTAACTAGCGCAGGAGTCAGGGGTTCCACCATCAAATATGTAGAAAGTTTATATGTCAATAAAGATTATTATTATTATTTCCTTTATTCATTATTACACTTATCAATTACATTTTTAAATACATTATATAAAAAAAATCTATTTAAAATTATAAAAAATAGTATCCCACCGGCATCGGGTACAGGGACCAAGGTCAGGACTGCAGAGACAGAAATTTCCACACAATACGTGCCGTGCCCAGAAGAACCGCCTTTTGCATCAAGCCCTTGACCCAACTGCCTAACGCGAGTCTCTTGAGATGTTGGTCAAGGCTCTTGGCGATCAGGCCATGTGCTGATACAACTATCGGAACAATAATCGCTGAATCCACATCCCACATGTCGACCTCATGAGCAAGGTCCAAATATTTTATTTATTTGTCCATTTCTGCTTTTACAAGATTCTCGTCACGTGGTATGGTTATATCAACGATTAATGCAAGGCGCTCTGACCGATCTATTACCACTATATCAGGCTTATTGGCTACAATAGTCCTGTCAGTGATAATGGATCGGTCCCAGTACAATGTGACGCGACCATTTTCTAGAACTGGGTCGGGCGCATACCTATAATACGGTACCTCTGAATCGACAAGATTATATTTTAGTGCAAGTTGCTGATGGACAATCCTGGCCACTGGTTTGTGCCTATGCAAATACTCGCCGTTGGCAAGACGAGAACAACCAGAAATTATATGTCTAAGAGATTCGCCAGGTAGGTGGCATGCCCGACATATGTCAACCGTACCATCTCTCAGAATATACTTTCGATAGTTATTCGTCATAACAACTTCGTCTGTAATTGCACATACAAAACCCTAGGTTTCTCCAAATAGATCACTGAAACGTAGCCAGGATACAGATGTTAATAAATCTACATCAGGCCCATGTAAGGCCCGATAAAATCGTCCATGCAGCTCTTTACTCTGCCATATCTTCTTGCGATCGTCAGTACTAAGTATTACAGGTTTGCGCCATTTCTCTTTGGCAAGAGCAAGTGGGGTCAGTCTGTTATCTACCGCTATCACATCCCTATGCACACCCATGCTAGTATGAATAAAATATTCTCTAAGGTTGCATATCTCACGGTTATCCAAAGTCTTGACGTTTAAAAAGCCACGACCTCCACACTTCCGTGGGATATACAACCTCATTACAGACGAACGTGGGTGATGCATCCGATATGTGGTCAATAAAGAACGGACTTTCCTATCCAGGGTGTCTAACTCAGTTTGAGTCCATCTAAGTATGCCAAAGGAGTATACTAAGACTGGCATGGCCCACCCGTTGATAGCGCGCACCTTGTTGCCGCCTGATAAAAGACTTTTGAGTACTTTTTTCAGGTGACCCAAGAAACGATCCTGTAACGTTCGTTTCATGTCAGTCTCAGTAATACCCAACGCCTGTGACATACCAAGATATTTATAGGTTTCAGTCGCGCTAAGGGACCTAAGTTTTGTGAAATCTGAAAGTTGTACTCCTTCAGATTCCACAATCCGCCCCTTCTTAACATGCATGACAGCACATTTATCTACACCAAACTCCATTTTGATCGAATTACTAAAAGTTTCAGTGACCTTTAGTAACTCAGTCAAGTGGGGTTCGGTGGAAGTAAATAATTTCAAGTCATCCATGTAAAGAAGGTGCGACACAACATGACCTCCTCTCCGAAACTGATACCCCAGCCCTGAATTCTCCAGTAAAGTACTGAGAGGATTCAGCGCTAGACAAAACCACAAGGGACTCAAACTGTCACCCTGGAATATGCCCCTCTCGATCTTTACAGGTTCTCCATTCCCAAGAACCCGACGACATCCTGGATAAACAAGAGCCGTTCTCCATTGCCCCATACATGCCTTCAAGAAGGTGCATAGAGTTGTATCAACTTTATATAACTCTAGCACCCTCAACAACCATGTATGAGGCACAGAGTCATAGGCTTTCTTATAATCAATCCAGCATGTCGCCAGATTTCTCCGGTTACGGCGGACCTCCTGATTAATGGCCATGTCAAGAATAAGGAGTTCTTTAGTACCACGTGACCTGCTTCTACATCCATTTTGAGAGTCGGACATTATGGAATTATTATCAATATGAGTTGTTAATTTTACTCTCAAAATAGATGTAAGAAGCTTATAGACCGTAGGTAAACAAGTTATCGGTCTATAATTTTTAGGGTCCGTGGTACTACCTGATTTATAGAGAAGGTGAGTAATGCCTGAGGTCATAAAAGATGGAAGCGACCCAGACTCAAGTGATGTTTGAAAGCAAGATGCCAAACAATCATGTGAGCTATGGAACCATTTAAGCCAAAAATTGTGCAGTCCGTCCGGCCCAGGTGACTTCCAATTGGGTAACGAACGAACTGCACTGGCAATGTCATTAGACGTTATTATTATTGGTTCCATAGATTGGATGGACTCACATGACAATCCGACATCCCGCATCCACTCATCCTCTGTATGACTAACAGGCGCCGACCAAATACTTCGCCAGAATGAATTTGTGGCTTCAGCATCGGGCAGGCACATGTCAGTCACACCATGATCAGGTTGCTCCCATCTTCTATACACCCACCTCTCATCTTTTTGGAACGAACGATTTTGAGCATAGCGATCTAATCTCTTTCTGTATCGTCGTATACGATTTGCCCACGCATAAACTTTCTGCTTCAGGTCGTCAATACGTTCTGTGACCCGAAAAGAATATTCGCAAGGACCAATATCAGTCCCTGCGAACGCCCGGGTCACAAAACGCATTACTCTCGGGCGTGTATTACCCGCCCTGAAGCAACACAGCTTGCCAATGAGCACCCTAGTCTCGGCGATACGACGCTCAATTCTGCATTGCCAGGCTGGGACAGATTTTGATCGAATAGCTGATTCAAATTGTGTAAATTTAACACCAGCTACCCGACAAACTGTAACAGCCGCACAATACAGAATTGAGTGCGCATCACTTATATCTACACAATTGTCAAAATAACTTGGTAAAACCGAGTCGAGGGCACACACTAGCGCTATGTTCTTTTTATGCGTAGGCAAACGCGGCACACGTGGACGATGCTTAGGATCAGAAAACCTATACTCATTAATCGTTCGTTCCAAAGTACTCCTTAATTCATCACTGTACTGGGTACTTACTCTTGTAACGACATCATCCAGTACTTCATCAATTGATTCAACATGATGTACGTCATTAGGTGTTTCATTTATTTCACTAGGTTGAGACGAAGTAGGAATGATGTGGTTACATTGTACTTCAGAGCGAAGCCTCTTAAGTGCGGTGTCATCCAACATGTGACAGCGTTGAATGGCTCGCACCTGATCAGACAGCCGTTGTGCCGAAACGTTGACAGTTGGTTCTAGTACCTGAAACAAAGGCAGCATACGAACACGGTACGCAGTGAGATTAATTCCTCCCTCTGTAGCCGTAAAATATGCCCGCATAACGTTTTCATTCATAGATTAAGTGCATCGTATGCGGTGCACATTACCACCGGCAGCGGGGGCTCTAATCGAGGCCGGCGGGCCTCTGGGCTCCAAGCACGTCAGTGGCCGGCGTCTCCCCTGCCGACGTACAGGTGTTGGCGACGTCGGGGGGGAGAAATACTCGTCGCTCGATGACGAGCTCAACGCCTCAGCAACATTCAAAGTTAATATTTCCATGTGCTGCGAGGCGGAGCTTTGCGACGAGTCCGGTGGTGTTATCTGTGCATTTCGTGTTCTGGCTCTTGTTAGCATAATATATTTACATAATTTTCGTATTGTAATATTTTCTGTTTGACATGACTTTAGACTTCATGTCATTCTCCAACATCATAAATTTCTTGAATTTTGCATATTTATTCTTTGGTTAATTTTTTCTATTGTATGTTATATTGTAATGGTACGAGTAAATTCTATATTATACCTGAAAAACGTCTTGATGTATAAATATTAATGAAAATTAATGGTTTAGTAAAATATTATTGCTGTTGACATCGCCAATTATTTTTTTTATTATTATTATATCTTTGATTTTTATGGTAGATTGTTATCGTTACTAAGAATAATATTAAATACTAGCTAACCCCAGTGGCTTTGGCCGTGTAATCCTATTACACGTCGCACCTGTTTAATTCCGTCGCTTATTACTTTTACTAAAATATATGGAAATTTGCCCGATTTGATGATAGTTATCATTACTGCTCTGCTCTCCTGGGTAATAGCGTGATGATATATATATGATATAGCTTATAGCGGTCCTCGATTAAGGGCTATCCAATGCAAAAATAATGTTTCAATTCCGACCAGTAGTTCCTGAGATTATCGCATTCAACCAAACAAACTATTCAGCTTTATTTATTAAGTATAGATATACAAATACGAGTAGGTTACCAGATTTTTTTAAATATCTATACTAATATTTAAAGCCGAAGGGGTTGCTTGTTTGGTTCAACGCCATAATCTCAGGAACTACTGATTTATTTATATCCATCACGCCTTATCCCCGAAGGGGTGGCAGAGGCATATTATGTAACCACTTCTCACCGTGTGGATTCAAGTCCCACGTAATAGGTGTTGAGCCCATTGCCGTGTTGAAATAGATAGACGCAGGTTGTGACTGCCTGCTGTTAAAATTTTTAAGCCTCCCATAAGGCCTTTAACCAGGCTTAACGACTGCCATTTTACTGGCAACCGGGACCAACGGCTTAACGTACCTTCCGAAGCACGGAAACGCTCGCAAATGTAAATGCCACAAAGTGGTCACTCATCCGAGGACCAGCCATAGTGAAAGTTGCGTAACTCAGTGATCGTTTACAGAACACAGAGACCGCGGGGCCACGAGCGCTTCTAATGATTTGAATTGAAAAAATCTTGTTGTGTTGGATAGCTTATTTATCGGGGAAGGCTAAAGGCTATATATCATCACGCTACAACCCAGAAGAGCGGAACAGCAATCATAACAGTCCACATAATCCGGCAAAACTTGGAATCTACTAATATATTTTCTTAAGCTAGTTTACAAAATGTAATTGCATGGTAAATTTTGTGAAGGGTATGGTTTTCAATGGCTCTGTTGTGTAAACCATAATTATTAATTAATTATGTACTAACCTAACTGGTGATTAGAGCTTTTGGTTATTGGAATACTTTCTTACTAAAACGTCTAATTCTTTCGAAGCATAGGTTAAACTCAGTAATAACATACAACCTATTGCAACTGCTAAGACTTTGTTTCACAATAGTATTATGAAAAACTATTTAACAATATTATTATTTTTTTCTGCAAACTTTAGAAAAATTATATTTATCTATCACGCCTTATCCTCGAAGCGGTAGCAGAGGCATATCATGTGCCTACTTTTCACCATGTTTATTCCTGTCCCATGGGTGTTGAGCCCATTGCCGTATTGAAATAGACAGACGCAGGTTGTGGCTACCTACTGTTGAAATTTTTCAAGCCGCCCATAAGACAATCAACTTGACTTAACGACTGTCATGTATTGGCAACCGGGACCAACGACTTAACGTGCCTTCCGAAGCACTTAAACGCTCGCAAATGTAAATGCCACAAAGTGGCCACCCATCCGTGACCAGTCATAGCGAAAGTTGCTTAACAAAGTGATCGTTTACAGAACACTGAGTCCGTGGGACCACAAGCGCGGGAGCAGGAACTTTTGAAAAATATTATGCCAATGAGAGTTATCTTCACCTCAAAACTCTTTATTAGTGTTATGTCAATATTCAAGATCAAGGCATAAAATTAACCAATTAAAAGCTTTTATAAATCGAGTCAATTCTGCAGACTTTGGCTGTTAAGTTGTATCAAGAAGTGTGTGAAGTCCTTAATGATGTTGACGCACGCGACAGTAATAAACCTCGAAGTTATTTAACGCCGGTTTTAAGGCCTATTTGCACACAACATTGCCGGCACAATGCCCACACGCGCCGATCTGTAACGTATACATCAGTGTCAGTGAAAAATTATATTGTTGCATACATTTTGTACGACGCTATCCGCACTCGTCAGTGACAGTGACGTTAGATAAACATTTTGATTAAAGTAAATTCAAACCTTATATATATCGCTAACCGCAGTAATGGTTAGTAACAGAAGCTATATCTTTGATTTCTATGGTAGATTGTTATCGTTACTAAGAATAATATTAAATACTAGTTAACCCCAGCGGCTTTGCCCGTGAAATTTTAATCCACGTCGCACCCGTTTAATCCCGTCACTTATAAATTTTACAAAAATGTATGCAATGTTGTCCGATTTGTTGATATTTATGATTACTGCTCTACTCTCCAGGGTAATAGCGTTATAATATATAGCCTATAGCGGTCCTCGATTAATAGGCTATCCAATGCATAAATAATGTTACAATTCCGACCCGTAGTGCCTGAGATTAGCGCCTTCAACCAAACAAACTCTATACTAATATTAAAAAGCTGAAGTGTTTGCTTGTTTGCATCATCTCGATGATCTCAGGAACTACTGATTTGAATTGATAAAATCTTTTTGTGTTGGATAGTTAATTTTTTGAAGAAGGCTATATGCTCTATTTCATCACGCTACTACTCAGAAAAGCAAAACACCAATCATAAATGTCAATAAATCGGACAGAACTTCAAATCTACTAAAATATTTTTATAAGCTAGTTTACAGAATGTAATTGCATGGTAAATTTTGTGTAGGGTATGATTTTCAATAGCTATGTTCGAGTAAACCATAATTATTAATTAATTATGTACTTACGTAACTGGTGATTTGGAGCTTTTGGGTAATGGAATACTTTGTAACTGAAACGTCTTATTCTTTCGAAGCATAGGTTATACTCAGTAATAATATTCAACCTACTGGGGTTGCAGTGATTTGGTTTCTTTTTTTTTGAAATTATTCTTCTTTTGGCGCGTTAGGGAAAAATAATAAGAGTAATTTTTACGATACGCGCGCAGACCGTCACGAAAAACTGACACCATAAAAATAGCCGATTTAGTGTTTCCATGACAACTTATAACTACATTCTAAGTAGTTATTTTTCTTTTAATTTTTTTTTTCATACTAATTTATTCATTCCTGTTAGAAACAAAGAGGACTCACATATCATATGTTGTGGTATATGTTATGAAATCATAATAGACTAAAGAAGTATAACTTCTAACGCGTGTACATAAGTACAAACACACTTTTATATATATATTAGACAAACTTTTGAAAAATATTTTGTCAATGCGAGTTATCTTCACCTCAAAACGTACGTATGCCTTGATCTTGGAAATTGACATAACACTAATAAAGAGGGTTATTAGTGTTATGTCAATTTCCAAGATCAAGGCATCAACTTAATTAATAAAAAGCTTTTATAACTCGAGTCAATTCTGCAGATTTTGCTGTTTTGTTGTATCAAGAAGCGTGTGAAGTACATAATGATGTTGACGCACGCGACATTAATAAACCCCGAAGTTATTTAACGCCTGTTTTAATCATTTTTGTTTTAATAACGTCTGATACAAATTTGAGCTTTTATAATTTACTTGGATATATGAAATCACCCTCCTTTTCCCTTTGTAGTTTATAGTATCGAAATGTATAAAATATAAAAGATTAATAATAAAGAAAAAATAATTCTTGAAAAGTTAGATCTTTATTTCCTACAGAAAAGGGAAAACATATTATTATAATAGGTAAACTTTATAAATATTGTGGAACTTTTTTTTTACACTTCGTCGTCTCGCTCAAAATAAGCTAATAAAAGCTTGCGGTATGGGATCTAGACAAATTATAAATATATTTATATATTTTTAAATGCATAAATATTATACATACACAGCCAAACTCCGAAACAAACTTTACGGATCGCACAAATATTTTCTGACCCAGAAATCGAACTTGAAACCTCAGCGCGGCAGTTGAATACTCTAATTACGAGTACCACTTACGCCATCAATTACATTGAGCAGTCAAAATTATAGGAGTTTTAAACATAATATAGCGTTATTTAGTAGTCCGTTGGACCTTTTAGTGTATTCACTAAGGCTTTGCTTTGACTCGGACCACCATTGTCGCCATTGACGAATATTCTAAGCCGGGTACTCACAACCTGAATTTGTGATTTGTGCAACAGGATGCTGTTCAGCAGTCCTTCCTAGGACTCGATTGTATCCGCATCCGCACAACCTTTGGATAATCGATTTATTAAAATTAACATTTGCAGCAACTTAAGGGCAGGTAGGCCAAGTCGCGTAGGCACCAGAACGCTTCCTCAGCCCTCGCCAAGATAGATTGACGATGTATTTTCCGCTGGCACGCCACAGTAAAAATGATTGGCCGTAGCAATCGAACTGTCATGAAAATTATCTGTAGTTTAGATTTGGCATTGAAAAAACATTTCGAAATGGAGCAACTTTGGAATGTTTTTCTATCAAGTGAAGTTTATTAGATTTTGTAACAGAAAGCCATTTTAACTAGATTAAATCCTTAACTATCATATATATTTTTTTCAGAATCAATAACCCTTTCTTCTACGATTCGGATTGTTTTAAAAAACTCAAAATACCAAGCAGGCAGGCGGCAGGAATACCAAGCCTTAACATTGGCTTCGAGCATTCCCACGTATCATTTCTTCTTGAGATAAATCACAGCGCGACATTTAGTTTACTACACGGATCAATCTCTATAATTGCTTTTTTTAACATTAAACGAAAAATATCCATTAAATCCCAAACAGGACACTTTTAAAGCGCCATAACAACGACAACGTTTAACGGCTAATTCTTGAACAAAAGTGTAAATTATTTAGATTATGACACAAATAAGTTCATATGACTGACTAATTCTTGCACTCTGTTGATCTTAAATACGTCTAATTATAAAGCATCGACAACTCAAGTTAATCTAAGTGATAGAGTTATTATTATGTATCGTAAATAAAAAACCATAAGAGTCTAAATAAAAATCAAATTGAACATTTCAAAACATAATTGTCCTTGAAATTAATACCTTGTAATAACAAATTTTGAAATATGTTGACATTACCAAGATCACTCTAAATAAAATTTTACGTATAATAAGGAAAAATATGAAGTAGAATGACGGCAAAGTAGAATTCAGATGCAATTGGCTTTTGTCCAACTTTGTTGACCAGGTTTCAAAAGCTCGGGTTCCTCCCGAATCATATTTTGATTGAATAAGTTGTTCCAACTTCGAGGGGTCTTAGTAGAATTGCTGGTGAGGTATATAGCAGTTTGAAACAAAATACAGACTATTGTCGTCGGGGCTTAGCAGACAAGGTTTGGGTTTCTCGGAATAAATTGGATGAGTTCATACGTATAATTGACTTGGAGACTGATACAAGGCTGAATATATTCTGTTTCCGAGATTATCAAAAATCGTATATAACATTTATTCTAGCAAGCAATCATATTTACTTTTACACTTCTAAAAAAGTCTTATAAAACAGCTTAATCTGTCCGTCAGTCCGTTTGCACCTATTTCTCAGTAACTATAATAGATAGAGACAAATGGTTCGTGGCATTCTATTCAGGACACCATAAATACGTTTATAGGCGATTTTTAAGTTTCTGCCAATTCCACTGCCAAATCTTCCTTAATTACGAAAGTGAAACTATTATTCCGATATTTATTATTTTAATTGCTTTGCTTAAAGGAAAGAGTTTCTCAAGCTATATTTATACTTTGTGCAATCCTCAATCAGAAAAAAAAGCAGTACACAGTAATATTTATACTTTAATATTTTAAAATAATATTGTGGGACACTTTTTCACACATCGCCATCTAGCCCAAAGTAAGCTAATATTAGCTTGTGTTATGGGATCTAGATAACTGATAAACATACTTATATATTTCTAAATACATACATATTATATATAAATAACACCCAGACACAGAATAAACCATCGAGCTCATCACACAAAGTTTTATCCTGGGTGGGAATCGAACCCACGACCTCTTGCGTAGCAGTCTGATGCACTCCCACCGCGCAACAGAGGCAGTCATAGTCAGTATAGATGAAACATAGGAATAAAAATATAGGAGTCTACGGGTACATTTAAGTTTCTATAACACACAATTCTTAAAATGTGCATAAGCTTCAAAACGATGGCATTTATTTAGCTAAGTATTTTTTAGTTTTTATTTTTCAGAAAAATCCTTATTTATTTATCTATCACGCCTTATCCCCGAAGGGGTGTCAGAGGCATATATATTATATGCCCACTTTTCACCATGTGTATTCCTGTCCCACGTAATAGGTGGTGAGCCCATTGCCGTGTTAAAATAGACAGACGTAGGTTGTTCCTACCTGCTGTTGAAATTTTTAAGCCGTCCATAAGGCCTTCAACCTGGCTTAACGACTGCCAATTTATTGGCAACCGGGACCAACGACTTAACGTGCCTTCCGAAGCACGGATCTGGGGTGGGTCTAAAGGGCCGAATGAATTTAATAAAATGTGTCTATTTTAGATGTTAAATTTGTAAGAAATTTTGAACCTGTTGCCTTTTTAGTGAGGTGGTAACAAAAAGGCTAAAAGGTCTTTTGTGCTAGACACTCATTAGCACGACCAATTAAAGTCCTGGTAGTCTCGGACAAATAGAAAAATCCTTACATGTATCAAAAAGATCGAACAAGTTACAGGTGTACTGATGGCTCCTTTGGCGTTGTGAAGTTTATCAGATTATTTTTCATGTGCTAATCTAAGGTCTAAAGGTGTCTGTTTTTTATTAATATTGGTTGAGCTGTTTGAGCGTATAGAAGTAACAAATATACACACTCATAAACTATCACATTTATAATATTAATGTCTTTATAATAAATTCACTCATATTAATAAGATATTTCGGATCTACCTACTATAGTACCGCAGCTGGTGCAATCTGATCGAAACGTCAGGAAATATAAGGTAGGCTTGTGCCTAATAATTTACGTAGGGAAAAAACTCGAAATATCAGCAGTATCATTTTCAATTTTTAGTATTATAATTTTCAGTATTAATATTATAAAACATTTGTATTGAAAATTATGTCCTATTGCAGTCATGAAAAGTCAGGTAAGTTACTAAGACTGATTTCCTCTAAACCGTTCGATATACACAAAAATAATTATTTTGAATACCCCTCTGCTGCCTATTGCGTGCGAAAGTGAAATTCAATGTGATTTACTGTGATTGTAATCAAAATGGACGGAAGGTCGCTCCTTAATGGTGCCTTTAGTCCAACAGTATAGTGTTTAGTCTACGTTGTTTGTCCGTTGTTGAATATTATTAAGTATGAAACTTGGAAATACTCTAAACCTGTAACGCTATGTTAGTGTTCTACTGATTTTAGTATTCGAGTAGAACAAAGTTGTTTGAAATGTACCACATAGTAAGGAATGTTGCTCGCTGGTTTATTTACGCCCTTATATAGGTAAAACTAATTATAATACCGTGTGCCAAGTTTAGTTAGTTAATAAAAAAAATATCGTTGGGACATCGCACACAACGCCATCTGATTCCGAATTTAGCAGAGCTTGTACTATGGTAACCAGATATCTGATAAACATACTTATATATTTCTAAATACATACATATTATATATAAATAACACCCAGACACAGAATAAACCATCGTGCTCGTCACACAAAGTTTTATCCTGGGTGGGAATCGAACCTACGACCTCTATCGAACCTTCTCGTAGCAGTCGGATACACTCCCACCACGCCACAGAGGCTGTCAAGTTAGTTATTCTTTGTTGTAACACCAAAAATACATTTTACATATTTACAATGTGATACTAACATGGTTTAACAATTGGCGGCTTTATCGCACAGAGGCAATTTCTTACAGGCAACCTTTGGATGGAGAATTATTATGAGAACTAAATTTGGGGCAGAAGTTTATGTCTGGTTGTAGGCGAAAATCATATACGCCGCCTGTCTGCTTTCTGCCATTACTCTGTAGTAAAGTTATCAGTGTAATAATATGAGTAAACGGTGCTGCCTCTTGACATGTTTGGTTTGTATGACATACAAAGAGTAAGCCGTCTCTAGTACGGCAAGTGAGGTTAGTGAGGTAGTAACGACTTTGTTGGTTCTCATTACAATACTTCAACCTACGCTTATCATATTTTTTGTTAATTTTATTGTAGATACAACAAAGTACATTTCAATAGCTGATTTTAAGTCCTTACATATTAATCGCGATGCTTAGCGACCTGTCCTCTCTGACTACACAGTCAGGGGTACAGCGTGAAGATAGTCAGTTTAGGAACTCTCGTAAAAAGAAATATTTTAAATTCATTTATTTACCAGTTTACCACACATATAAGTTATTAGTTACATACGCACTTGTATTATAACATCTTATATTTAAATATACTTAAACCGACGTACGGTATTAATGTAATATACATATTTATTATAAAATTTAAGTCCGTCTGTGGTAGTGTATGTGACTGCAGCGCTAAGGTCCCGGGTTCAATTCCCGGGTCGGAATATTTGTGTGATCCGCAAATATTTGTTTCGGAGTTTGGGTGTTTCCTATGTATATAATAAGGGTGTATTTCGAAATATATAAGTATGTTTATCAATTTTTTAAACACAAGCTTATATTAGCTAACGTTGGGCTACATGGCACTATGTAAATAAAAATCTTCCAGTCACACAATATTTATCTATATTTTTCACCTGTATTTAAACCTAATTTTGAAATTATGATAAAACAACATAGTAGTTCTAGCAGTAAACTTATATGTTAGACATAAAACGTCGGTTTAGATGGTGACTTACCCAGAACCACTATAAAAACCAAAGGGTCATGAAACAAACATTATAGCCAGAGCGCTACGCATTTTAACTTTTAATAGGTTATAAAATTATCGACGCAGTTTGAGTCGTTTTGGATTTCGTATGGAACTAATACTGTAGAAAGCATTTTATTTTACCTTTAGCTCCCATAATGAAGTCACCTACCTAAGGGAAATCAATTAAACCAAAATTGACAGAAGTCCTCTAGTTGACCTCCCTATATAAATGAATTGACCTTTATAATAAGCTCCATGGTTTTTGAAGAACCCCAGAATTGTACGAGGAAGTAAACATGTCAGCCGATTTTTCTATGGTATGAAGGAGAAAATTCAATCCATTTTATCATATGACCCATATAATATTTTGATAGGGATGGAAAAGAAAAGTGTGAGATTAAGTATTTCTTTCTTTCTTTCTAAGTAAAAAAAACTATCCAGAACACACAAACAAAATTATATCCATTTGATATGACCTTTGCCCCATATGTGTTGTTAAGCATCGAATAGGAGAGTGTGGCATGTTAAAAAGCTCTTCAAAATATATACAGAAATTTCTATCCACTGTATGATATAACCTCTGACTCATATGTCTAGTTCAGCATCAATAAGAGAGTCCCACACTCTTATTTTCGATGCTGAACTAGACATATATAAGTTAAAATATTCTTCAGAACATTCGCCGTGGTGTATTTGGTAAAATGCAGTCAAATAGGAATGTCAATGCCTTAAGATCACAGACAATCTATTATCTGAATGACAAGCCCGCGCACAGCGTCAGGAGAGTTTAGGTATCTCTGGGAGTCATCACAAAGGTACATTCGGTATTCAATGCACGGCTAAATCTGCGTTTTAAACCTTGAGGCTACCTCAGTTTCAATGAAGTATATAATGTTGATCTCCCGAAGCACGAATGTAGACAGAAGAAAAGGATTTTAGCTATAAACACGCATACGAGTACCTGTGTTTTGCGGATGCTGAACTCGACCAGGTTTTAAAACCCCATCAGGATATGCCATTTAGGCTTTACATATAACATATATATCAGGAGATCAGCCACGAGACGTCTATTTTCAACAGTCTACAAAGTCTGCCTCACTGCTGAACGTGCCAATAATTCCTATGCAAATTGCTATCATCGGCAATGAATATTCTCGAGAGATATGTTACTATGGAGAAAAAAGTGGTATAAATAAATCAGACTGAAGTTTTAAGAATGGCAGGGAGGGCTGGACTAGCTTTATAGCTTCATTATGTCATCTCTTTACATTGACATTCGAATGATTTTAATACATTAGTGTAATTTACAGTATTATCGAATTTTCTTTGAATAGTATCTTATCAAGTTTTTAGCAATTCTCTTGACCCTTTTTTAGGTTATCCTAAACAGACTGACAGACAGAAAAAAAATTAATACTACATATCATAATATCGTAGTAATCACATCATCAGTATCACGAGTAAAAAAATCTAAGGGTGTTCAAATATCAATATATATATATATCCGTAAGTCGTTTAAGTCATGAGCTTACGTACGTACTTACTTCCCCGTACGCTTAGATTGTGGAATGAATATGAAAATGAATGTCTGGGTTTTGCCGAACGTCTACAGTATGGGGTTCTATAAAAGGGTTCTTAGAAGGTTTATAAAAGGTCGGCAGCGCGAGTGCTGCACCTCTAGTGTTGCAAACGTCCATAGGCTATGGTGACCACTTTCCATCAAATGGGTACGCATGTCAGCGCACCACCCACAAAAATTCTAGTAAAATAAAACAAAAAAGAAACATTTTAAACATATAAATTCACACAAACAAAGCCGCTTTTTATAGCTTATTAGTATTTATTACCCACCAACCTCACAAAAGTGTATCAACCCTACAAACTTTATTTAATAGTATCAATTAAACATGGCCTCTTCATTGTATGGATTGCGTATAATAACATGGTTAGCTGTTTCCATGAATTTAGTGAACATGACTTATCAAAACACTTTGTTTACTTCTATTGTTACTTGTGGATTGCTTTATGTGTACTACATTGAGCTGTTACAACAAACAAACAGTTCTATTGAAATTCGTTGTACTGGTTTCATATGAACAAATAAAGACAACATGGGCGATGGCTACTTTGTTAAGAGAGGTAACAAGTTTGATATTTGTGTTTTACAGGTCTATTATTTAACTTAACTATCTTCACGCTGTATCCCTGACGGGGTAGTCAGAGAGGACAGATCGCCAGGCTTCGCGATCCATGCATACTTCTTTCGCTTCTTCAAGATTCATCAATCGCTTCATACACGCACGTCTGGGTATCCGAGTACTTTTGACCTTTCCGTTTTTGAGCAATCTGCTCACGTGGTCTTCATATGTAAGTCCCGGCCTACCCTGACTTCTTTTACCCTCTGCTTTCGCACAATATATATTCTTCGTCAATCGTTCCTCACTCATTCGTTGGACGTGTCCAAACCAACGGAGCACGCCCTTTTCCAGCTTAACGCTGACACTTTCATTCAAACCTGCCATATTGCGTATCACTTCGTTACGTATTCGGTCGGCCAAGGTAACGCCGCACAATTTTCGAAGTGATCTCATCTCCACAGCATTCAATTTACTTTCATGCATCTGCTGACATACCCAGGTTTCGCTACCGTAAAGCAAAGTTGGCACTAGCACTGCGTTATGAATCGCCAGTCGTGCTTCTTTTACGATGCTTTGTCGCTTTACTAATTGGGACAAAGCACCGTTAACTCTGTTTCCGGCAGCTACTCGCCGTTCTACATCCGAATCTCATCTTCCATCCGCGCTAAACATACTCCCTAAATACACAATTTCATTCACTTGCTCTAGACGTTCCTGGTTTACCCTAATCTCGCATTTAGTTCTTACGTCATTTCTTTCAAATACTAGAACCTTAGTCTTACTTGCATTCAAGCGAAGACCCTTACTTTCACACTCTTCTTTCATAGTAGTGACTAATGCCTGAACGTCGGCTTCTGAAGAGGCCATGAGCACCGCATCATTAGCGTACAGCAGACAGTTTACTGAAAAATCACCCAAATTCACACCCATATCACAATCTTTCAACTTCTGCAGGCAACTGTCCAGATACACTATGAACAGCCAGGCGGACATGACACAACCCTGTTTGACGCCTGTACAGACATTAAAAAGAGGTGACACATCCTATTTCCCTACTCGCACGCAAGCTTTACAGTCCTTACAAAGCGACTGTATTGCCTGCAGTAGCGAGTCGTCCACACCATATCCGGGCAGCAAATCCCACAGAGTTTCCCTCACAACGTTATCAAATGCTTTCTCCAGATCCACAAAAGCGCAGAAAACCTTCTGGCTAGTAGCAAGAAACTTCTCCGCAATCATGCGGAGAGAAAACACTTGATCCATGCAACCTCTTCCACGTCGGAATCCGCATTGAGCCTCCCATAATACCTGTCAGACTTTTCTTGCATTCTTGCCGTTATAATCTTTGCATACACCTTACTAGCTAAGCTGACCAAGCTGATCGCCCTGTAGCTGGAGCAGTTTAGGCGCGAGCCTTTCCCTTTGTAAAGGTACTACAACTGCTATTCGCCAGTCATCTGGGACCTCACCCGTCCGCCAGCACAAGTTGCATAACAGACATAGAGTGTTCCAGACGCGCGACCCACCGTACTTGATCATCTCAGCAGTAACTCTGTCTTTTCCCTCAGCCTTACCACATTTCATACTTCTTATCGCTTGTTAAATTTCTTTCATACAAATGACTTCAATGACATCGGGATCCGGAGCATCGAAGTGAGCTCCACTTCCCGATGTCTATGTCTCTGTCTTTTCTTTCATACATCTTTCCATAATATTCACTCCATCTCTGCAGGACGTCAGTTTGGTCTGTTAGGTCGTCATTGTTAACACTAAGCACTTTATTCATACTGCAGATTGTCGAACAACTCCGGGTCTTGCCTACCTCTTTCCAGAAGAGCCTGGCATTATCCCGGAAATTGGACGACAACCTTTCATCCGCTTTAATTCTGCACCTTTCACGAGCTTCTTCTATCAGTGCCTTCGTGTTAACTTTTTGCAGCTTTTATCTCTCTTTAAAAATAAAAATAAAATAAATATCCATCACGCCTTATCCCCGAAGGGGTGGCAGAGCCATATTATATGCCCACTTTTCACCGTGTGGATTCCTGGTGAGCCCATTGCCGTGTTGAAATAGACAGACGCAGGTTATCTCTCTTTCATATTAAAATCATTCCGCGAGGCTAAGTAGACTATCCATGCTTTCTTCTTCATTCGAACTGCTTCTTTCATTTCCTCATTCCACCATGCGTCACGCTTATTACTACTGCCTCTTCTCGTTTCTCCACACACTTCCACAGCGGCATTTACCATACTATCCCTAAGGTTCTGCCATACACTTCCAACATTCTCACTACTAACATTGACGTCGCCAAGCTTTTCGGCTACCCTTTCATTATATTTATCCCTAATGGATGCATCCTGCAACTTCCAGATTTTGATGCTATAAGTCGGCTCAGGTTCAAGACACTCGGCACGATGACGCCAACCCGCGAACAGACCCCTAATCCTAGTTATGACTAGGTAGTGGTCTGATCCCAGCTCAGCGCCTCGATACACCCTTGTGTCCATCACCTGTTTACGGAGCCGACTATCCATTAGGAATAGATCTATCATGCTTCTCTTTGACTTACATCTCCTCGTATACATATGAATTTGTTTGTGGTTGAACATTGTGTTAGCCACAAACAAATCCTTTTCCTTACAAAATGCCAGTATAAGCCTGCCAGCGTCGTTCACCCTTTTATCCTCATACTTCCCGAGTACCGACTCAAAACCATCGCGAGCGGTACCCACCCATCCATTCAAGTCTCCACATACTATAAGTCTTTCATTTCCTTCTATCACATTTAGAGCTTCTCTCATACTCTCCCAGAAGTCCTCTAGCTCACTCGCGTTCGATGAAGATACTAGCGCGTAAGCAGCTACCAGGAAAATCTTCGTCAAACCTAGTTTTAGACGGATCCAGAGGATTCTAGGACCTACCAGTTTGTACTCATACATACCGGAGGACAATCGCGAGGACAACAAAATTCCAACCCCCGACTGCTATGCTCTCTCTCTGGTACTCCAGACCATAGCGCGAGCACCCCACCCGGGAGCTCCAAGACTTCGCTGCCCTTGCGCTTGGTCTCTGTCAAGCACACTACATCTAACTTTCTCTCATTCATAACATCCATCAACTCATTCATCTTATCTGCCATTCCTCCCCTAACATTCCACGCAGCTACCCTGCACTCCATCCTCCACTTCCCGCCGTGTCGGGCCGCGCGTGTAGGCTGGCGGTCCCCTACGCCGCTCTGGCTCACACTTGTCGCACCAGCGGGAACAAACTGGAGCGCGTCGTCTCGGGGGCACGCCCTAACATTGTTCGCCCTTGAGGTGCTCGTGTTGGAGTAGAATTGCAGCCGCAGCTGGCAGGGATGGCGACGTGCACGCTTCTGCTCTTCATCCCCAAATTGTCATTTTTTTAAGCATCAAAATTTCTATCATACGTCGATAAAGAAATTTTACTTATGACAAAGAAGTTTCACTTCAAAACAACATGGCGCGTAACCGAAAAACTTGACGATTTTTAACAGCTATAAAATTTCTCTCAATGTCGATAAAGAAGTTTCACTTTAATTAAAATGTGATTGTATTTTATTTGTTAAAACATGTCGATAATTGTTCAATTTGTTGGAAAAATGCATATGATTATGGACATATCTTAATCAAAACTAAGGATTAGACATAATTTATTCCTAAATATTTAGAACTGGGTGTATGCGGTCGAACCTAAACTCCAGGTGTCCAAGTGACCTCACCGTCTAGCAGCACACCTGCCGATCTACGGCCGGTCTCAATAACCAATCTATCTTTTACTATTGTCTAAAATAATGTCAAAATATTTACCATCGGTGCCTATCGACGAAAATGTCGGTTTCAATAACCAAAGATAGATATCAATAATTACCTACGACATTGAACTATCGGTCACAAATGTTAAAAAATCAACTGTTTATCTGTGGTAGCGATCTATGTTTAACTGAAGATAGACTATTGAAAACCCAAAAAATACCCATGCAAGCACCTATGGAGTTGGGAGATAAGTCTAAAGTCGCTTCCCAACTATGTCGAAAACAAAACCCTAAGAATAGCTGCTCCTAGCAGCCAAATTAAGCGGACCTCAGTCTCCAAATCCAAGACCTAAAATATAAACCCAGTTGCTTTAAAACCATCGAGTTTGGGAACAACTGGATATACCTATACTAAGATTAGAAGAGATTACTAAAGATTTACAACTAGTAAAAATGAAGACCTCGTGAACAGATTGTTCAAAAACGGAAAAAGTACTCGGATATCCAGACGTGCATATATGAAGCGATTGATGAATCTGCAAGAAGCGAAAGCAGTATGCGTAGATCGCGAAACCTGGCGATCTGTCCCCTCTGACTTCTCGTTTGTAGTCGTTTCAGTCTGGGATATAGCTTGAAGATAGTTAAGAGTTAACTAGCAAACTGCCCTTAAAATATACGAACAAAATTATTTAATGATACTCGTAATAGGTGCTACATATACCTATCGTGTTGTGTTTTGTAACGATAAAATATAATGTTTATCAACAACCGACACCCGCATAACTAAGTTAACTCACGCAACTTAGTTATGGTACACCATTATGTCTGACACAATCACAAAATGAACTTGGAACTTTTACTCAACCTGTCAATATAAACGTGTCAATATGAAGCGCTCGTGGCTCCGCGGACTCAGTGTTCTATAAACGATGACTGTGATAATACAACTTTTGCTATAGGTGGTTCTTGAATGGGTGACCACTTTGTGGCATTTAGATTTGCGAGCGTTTCCGTGCTTCGGAAAGCACGTTAAGCGGTTGGTCCCGGTTGCTAATAAAATAGCAGTCGTTAAGTCAGGTTGAAGGCCTTCAACCTGACTTAACGACTGCTATTTTATAAGTAGCAGGTCGCCACAGCCTGTACCTATCCATTTCAACACGGCAATGGACTCACCACCTATTACGTGGGACAAAAATGCATACGGTGAAATGTGGGCGTTTAATTTGCCTCTGCCTACCTCTTCGGGGATAAAGTCGTTAAGATATGTATGTATTTATGTCAATATTAGCAATTTTATTGATTGGTGTTAACTTAATAAGTTGCGAAATGGCTTAATGAGTTTTTCATTTACGGATTTTTTTTTTGGATTGTTTGATCTAGAAATATTCTTTGAAACATTGAAAGAGTACAAAGAGTCATATATACGCTCTTTAAGCTCTAATATGTATTGTTGCCCATCCCAAAACAGAGAGACAATACGCTATTACAGATTAACACTGCGCAGCGTACAGTAGATCATCTTTAAACTATCAGAGTTTTGCTGATCCTCAGAGGGTTTTAAATAATGTGGATAAGTCATGATTCTGTTTGTTCGGGTCTCCGAATTCTTATACCACAATAAGCCTGAATCAATTTGCAGTCCCAGTTACCCTAAGATGAAGGCAAAAAATACGTATGTGCCTAAACGCACGCGATGTAGAGTCATCAATGTCTTCGTGATGAATAGTCTGCCTCGGTGGCGCAGTGGTAATGTATGCGACTGCCGCGACTGAGGTCCAAGGTACGATTCCCCTGGTCGAAAAAAAAATTTTTGTGTGATCCACAAATGTTTGTTTCGGAGTTTGGGTGTTTCCTATGTAGGTATAATATGTATGTCATTATAAATTATATAAGTCGTCGTCGTCTATATATATACCAAACTAGAGAGTGGATTATTATTAAAAATTCGTTAAAGTTTTTATCAAAGATAAAGCTAAATTAAAAACAAAAAAATACGTACTTTTTTATCATAAAATGAGTGTCTTTTCGCAACATACGTTTTTAATTAGTATTGTAATTTTATATAGTGACACTATTTGTCGCAACACCACTCCCGCTGTTCGTCTGGAACGATTCTATACAAAGCTCGTACTAGCCGCCCCACTGGCCTAAAGTATAAAAGCAAAAATTATTAAATTGATCCTTCGTAGCTCAAGCTACAGGTTAGCTACGGCTACGAGTTCGTAGGCACTGTAGAGCGGTCAATGATGCTTGTATAATTTAATTGGGGTTTAACTAGTTTCAATTTTAATGATTATTTATTTGTATTATCCACCACTGTAAAATAAAAAAATCGACATCCATCAGGTCGCCACAGCCTGCGCCTGTTCATTTCAACACGGCAATAGGCTCACCACCTGTTACATGGGACAAAACGCATACATAGGCGTATAGTATCCTCTCTCTATTACCACCTCTCAGTTAATAGGATCAATTTCCTAAGACAAATTATCTACAAACAAACTATTGACTAAGAATAAGACCAGGTACTTAGATTTTCATCCATAAATCCATAAATTGTTAGATTTTGGCTTTGGTTTTGGTGATGTCATGTACCTAACTATCTAAAGATCATTGCGAGTTCCATATCGTACAATATATTTCTAAATATATAGATTTCTTATTCATTTTTAATAAAGTGGAAAAAGACAATTCAATTCGAGAAGGGGATTGAAATTTATAAGTAATTTAGCATTACAATTGCTTTAAAAAATTATCCATAAATATATAGATATTATCGATCAATCACGCCTTATCCCTTAAAAGGTGTCCAGAGGCATATTATATGCCCAGATTTCAACGTGTGAATTCTTGTTCCAATTAATATAATTCCAATTAAAGGTTACCAATTCTTGTTCCAATTAATAGTGAGCTACGTTGTGGCAACCTGCTGTTGAAATTCTGCAAACTGCCTATGAAGCTTTCAAGTTGGCTTAACGACTGCCATGTCGGGACTAACGGCTTAACGTGCCTTCCGAAGTACGGGAAACGAAAATACCACAAAACGTTCACAACAAACATTTTCAAATCACAGAAATAGTTCTTCTGACCAGGAGTTCAAACCCGAGACACGGCGGTTGCATACTGTTAAGGCGCCTTGTCAATACACGTCCGCAAAAAGACGCGGTATACTATAACCACGGTAATGTCCAGCTGTCACCGTACTTTTAGTTAAAATAATATGGTGAGAATAAATATGGTGGAGAATTTCAACTTGCTTCGATACGGTTCGGGTAGTTCAGGTGGCTAGAACATTGCCCTGGTTAGGCAAAGGTCGCAGGTTCAATCCCTTCTCGAATCTAATTGTCTTTTTCCACTTCATTAAAAATTTATTAGAAATTTAGCAAAATAATGCTTAAAAAAATTATCCACAGCTTTTAGTTAGTTTTAAAAACTTTTGTCATTCTCTGTCTGTTGAACCAAAAAGTAAGGTCAAAAGTACTCAGACGTCTAGATACCCAGACGTGCGTGTATGAAGCGATTGATGAATCTCGAAGAAGCGAAAGAAGTATCCATGGATCGCGAAGCCTGGCGATCTGTCCTCTCTGACTACCCCGTCAGGGATACAGCGTGAACCATTGGCAATTACAATAAACGTTTATATTCACATCGCTCCTGGTTTTTTTGCGGAAGTCGAGTTAATCCCGCACACACACACTATAACCATGCCATCGAGGTAGCCAAATAACTTTTGTAAAATAAAACCAAAAATACTTAGAAAAGCATACGCTAACATATGACTGTAGACCTTGCAATGATAGCAAAGAACGCTTGGAATAAATTCATCAGAAACACAGAACTTAATAAAGCTGTTTGGATCATTGCCAACAGAGTAGGAAAGTCGTGGCATATGGTTGTTTTTTATAATAATTGTCAGCAAGTGAAAATGTAACAAGGAGAATAGCTTAATTTTTGTAAACTAACTATCCTACTACAACGCGAAATTTTGTAAAGATGTATGGATGTAGATTTGTTACTCTTTCACACAAACGCTGCTGAAATCAGAAAAACACATAGCCTACTTTTTATCCCGGGAACAATTTTCTGTGGGAAACGATAACGAGAAAACTTCACCACGCGGGTGTAGCTGTGGGCGTCAACTAGTAAAAATAAAGGTGGTTTGATGTTGTCAAGTTAATTTTTCCTTTGTTTTATTTTAAGACAATTTTATTTGAACAAAGATATATTCGAAATTCAGAAACAATTGTTGGGCTTAAGTGAGTGGGCCGGGCCATACGAGTATTGCTCGTAAAACTGACAGCCGATGTGGCTGGAAATGAAGAACGCGTACCGACAAAATGCAGAGTTTGAACCTTCGTAAGGCGGACAGACAACCTAATAAACCTAATAAAGGTTGCAGGAGTCTGCCGGAAGGGTGCAGAAATGACGACGAACTATGATGATGATGATATAATTCATAAAAAGATTAAGTTTTCGCAAATCCTACTAATATTATGAACGCGAAAATTTGTATGTATGGATGTTTGTTACTATTTCACGCAAAAAACTATTGAATGGATCTTGATGAAACTTTACAATAATAAAAACAGAAACATTTTTCTGTGGGAAATCTTCGCTATACAGGTAGACTCATGTTGAATAAATTCAAGGACATCATTCCCATAATTTGTGATCTTTAATTTGTCTTTACCCGGTAGCAGCACAATTTATAAAAAATGGTATAAATCACTAAAAGAAAGAAACTAATTATGAAAAAAAAAACATTATATCGTACGTTTTATATGGGACATCTATTTAAAGTAAATCATAGTCAGCAGATTCATATATCTATTTTAGAATCACGTACTAAGAATATAATATAATGTGAATTTGGTTATAAGTTCCAACCACAAATTTCTCTATCCCGGATGAAAGGGATCTACACCAAATCTGCTAAAGACATTAAGGAAACGGCTATAGCATAGTTAGTGAAATCGCGTCCTTGTAGCCTCAATTCAATTCCCGGCCATTACTCTACCGACTTGAACCTACTTGCTTGTGTTAAGACATAAGCAATTTAGTTAAGTGGAAAGGCTGAAAGGGAATATTAGAAATCAATTGCAACGAGACAAAAATGTTACTTATACATTACGAGTTAACGATTAACAACCAAGTGGACAAATAAATGTAAATAACTGACCATTTCTGAAATAGAGACAACTGATTTAAGCATGTATTTTTTGTTTGCGCACCGGCGTTTCTGCTTCAGGGGCAGATGATCGGAGTGTGGGACTCCCGGCCTTAGGGGGCCATCCTACACACTAAACCCCGCAGTGTTTCGCCTTTTCCCAACTGTGTCGCAGGATAAGCCTGAGGGCTATTTACCGCGACCAGGCTAAGGGAATGAGGGAATGCCCACCGAGGAGAGCCTCGTATTGAGATGAGGCTCTCCTCGAGGGGCTAGATGTTCTGCCCCCACGATCTACCGATGAAGATTAGCCTGTACCCAAATTTAAACATGATAGCAAATGTCTGTACGTAAAATTTAGATATTTTTCACTAAGACTGGTTTATACCAGTGCCAGTTATATATTTGTTTTGAAGTTATTTACAGCGACAGCGGAACAAGAATGGCGAAAGTCGTTTGTCAAGACGCCTTGTCGTCGCTTTCTGGAGTAATTCAACTGTACGATGCATTTTTGAACTTTTAAAGTCAAATGTTCAACAACAAATAATGTTATAAAAGTCGTACAGTACATGTTGTAACCATTATTATGTTTCTGAAAGTAAGGACCAGGCAGTACTTTGGTAGTTCTGCCAGAAAAATATCTTTACTTCAAAGGTGTATTAGGGCCTCACCAAAATCTTCGGAGAACAAGATAACCTCACTTGCAATTGATTCACCTACTAACCCACGTTTAAATCTGTGACTCAGGTGTATTTACATTGTTCTGAGTTCAGACGTCAGTCAGTACCAACAAAAACGAAAATAATAATCATAAACATATTTGCTTTAAGCAGCCGATAAAAGTGAACCAATCAATCAATAAAATCAGCCTATTACAGTCCACTGCTGGATGTAGGTATCTCCCAATTTACGCTACAACACACGGTCCTGCGCCTTCCGCATCCAGTCTCTACCTGCGCCCTTTTCCAGGTCGTCGCTTCCATCTGGCAGGGGGTCGTCTTACCATACGTTTGCCGAGTCGCTGTCTCCACTCCAGAACTCGATGGCTCCACCGGCCATCGGTTCCGCATTCGGAGCAACCAAGACGACCCAGATTTTAACAGACTTAAAGGCTTTTTCGTAGTCTGCCTGACAGTATGGATGTGGTCCACGAAAGCCTTTACGAACCCGGCTGACGTGTTAAGCCTTTTCAAAACCCGCCCACCTTCTTTGGCTGTAACTCGTCGAGTTTTTCGGCGATGCGGTTTGTAAATACTCTCGAGAACAACTTGTATATTTGGCTCAGAAGTGAGATGGGTCTGTAGTTCTTCAGCAAGCACAAAGCGACCTCACTCTCACCCCACGCTTCAGGTGTTTGTCCCTGCTGGAGGACAGAATTAAATTAGCTCGTTAAGGACCGGAGTCCCACCCACTTTAAGGAGCTTGTTCGTAATTTCGTCCTCTCCAGGGGATTTATTGTTTTTTGTTGCTCGAGAGCCGCCTTGACCTCAGGCTAGTCGACATATGGGATGTCCTCGGTATAGTGGCGCGTTTGTGGGGCTCTGTGGCCAACAAACAAAAAAAATCCTTTGTATTATTTCATAAATTGCAGGGAAGACAAATTATTTATGATATTTGTACCAAGATTTGTAATTTTATAGAATTTTATGGCGCTACAAAATAAATATGATGCACTATCTAACACAGAGAATAATAAAACTTTTCAATACACCGCTACTAGAGTTCTAAAAGGATTAAAACATTATATTATGTATGACACAGCTGACGTTTAAAAGCTCTTAATTTAAAATGCGCTACTCTAAGCTGATGTTCACAATTTCATGGCCTGTTTTGTCAGTGTGTTATGAAACAGTTAAGGTCTATTCATGATGAACTAAAGTTAAAGTATTATAAAATGTTGGGATGCGTTCGACCTACAAAAGGCATGTTTCGAAATACAGCATGCTGTAACGTACTTATGGTGTTCGGCAAGAAAGATTGTTTGCTAAGTGAGATACTAGATCTACTTACAAAAGTATCAAAGTGATAATTATGGTGAATGACATTTGACTGACTCTTTGGCGAGGAAGGAGGTTATCCGACAGCAGTCCAACAAAATAATAACAGAACGTGGGGCAGGAATCCACATTTCAAATCATTCATCATTTTCGCATTTTATCATTCAATCATTTCATCATTTCAAAGTTGATTGACGATGGTTTATTCTGTGTCTGGGTGTTATTTATCTATAATATGTATGTATTTAGAAATATTTAAGTATGGTTATCAGTTATCTGGTTACATAGTACAAGCTCTGCTTAGTTTGAAATCAGATGTCGTTGTATAATAGTAAATGGATACATAATAGTTTGGTTATGTTTCTTCTTCCTAAAATTCTAGTATAATATCTTTCACGTCCTATATTGTTTTCGATTTAAGACACTTCTTTTTTTACATTGCAATCTCATCACACAAATTATTATTACAAAATATCTCGAAAAGTAATGGGTCTTCTTCCTCGATTAATATAGGTTTTTCATAATGGAAAAAATCTTCTCCATTAGAATAAACCAATTTATTTTCACCATTGTGGCTTATAATTTGAATAATTGAACAATAAATATGGGTTAAGAAGTAGTTTTTTCATGTGGTTTATAAATTATGAATCGTATAAATACATTGCTATGGTAATATCATATTTATGATAAATGAGTACATGATTGTATCAATATTTTGTATAAAGGTTCTCGTATGGGGAACATTGCAGTGTATCACATCAGTGGCCTGCAATGTCGCGATCTCCTCCTACTAAATATTATAAAAATTATACGATAGGGTTTTCCTTGCGTTAAGGAGACCTGAAACATCTCTACGTAACTTGAAAGTGAGTATTGATGAGACAATGTACCTATAGTGCAAGCAGGCTCTGGAGCGATATGTGACATATACTCATGATGGAGCAAACATCAGATATACCAAACTCACTAAGTTGTGGTTATGGTGAAGATCCTGGAACCCATACTTCTGGGATTGTACGAAACAGTGGGCTGCGGTAAGAACCAATTAAGATTTATCATCATATGTCGTTATTTTACTTTGCATGAAGAAAGTCTGGACTCAATACTTTTTGGGAAGGTTAAAGCTATGTTATCAGGCGCTGTAAATTCAATAGACAATTTTATTGAAGCATTTTTAGAAGTTCTTGAGCATGATCAGCATGTTATAAATTTAAGTTGTCATATTTCTCTAAACATTAAAAGCAATTTTACGTGAAAATAAGTTAAGTATATTATCCTATACGATAAGCTACTGTAACGTTGAAAAGGGGTCTCACTACCGTGGATTATACGCACTACGGTATCCAAAATGCGGTTATACAAAAGTACTTAAGACTCGTTCTTAGAACATTTTTTTTTATAAAGTGTAAAAAGACAATTCGATTCGAGACGGAGATTGAACCCGTGACCTTTGCCTAACCAGAGCAATGTTCTAGCCACTGAACTACCCGAACCGTATCGAATCAAGTCAAAATTCTCCACCGTATTTTTAACGTTATTTCAAGAGTATTTTCGTCTTTAGTAAACCCTAAACATATTGAAAGTTTTGTAAAAAATTAAAAATTCTCAGTTGATTATTATAGTTGTAGCAAATTCCTTATCCTAATCCGATGTAATATAATGGAGACAAATTGTACATAATGTTTGTTACTCAATCACACTCTAACACCTGAATAATTTAACCATAGAGAAACGAGTACAGGTAAAGTCTACCAGGTAAATGGAGCCGCGAGTAATAGCTAGTCACTGATACTTTTTATATTTAAATTTTAGCCCCGTTTGCTTCAGATGCCCTCGCTTAGGCGTCCTAGAGATGCTTTCCAAATTCATTTTCCTTCACTTCGCAGTTTTCAGAAACTCTATTAGTGAAGCCATCAATATAACAAACGTTGCATTAAAAGCTTAGAAGGCCATTAAAAATGTAAATTACTTTAGAATTTACATTTTTATGTTAGATTACGAATATATACAAAAATACATACAGTGAAATACGGGTGTATAGTATTGCTTCTGCCTATTCCTTCGAATATAAAAGGTGTGACTGATAAATAAATACTATTATATAATTTACTTTACTATTATATTGGAAGGCAATAAAACTATGTACCTATAGGAATGAATGAATACTGTCATATACCTTGAATACATCTCATTTTTAACTAATGTGAACCTTGCTTATTGTCATACTCATATGTATATTAATGGTATATTTATGAAAACAGTGACATTCACGACGGCTTAACAATGTTTACCATTATATTGTATGGCTTAGCATAAACACAATGGTTATTACCCAGCGTTATGTTATTATTTTCTTGGAACAATGGTACCTTTTGAACATAAAATCTATAATATATTAAATAGATATATTTTTATATTTTACTGTAGTTGACTCATGTAAAATGTTAAACGAATGGTCTAGTTACAAACCTCTTTTTACTTATGACAATTTGACGATATTTTCTTTTTGTATTACAATCCTCTAAGGACACACTAGATTTCAATCCTAGTTACCCTTACGTAAGACGTACTTATCTACGAGTAAACTACTGGTTTACAATACTCACACAAGTTCAAATCGACAACGATAACTCGGAACCACCGTTAAAATCGAGTTCAATAACAAACACTCGATATTTAAATAACTAATAACACTTTATTATTGCTTCGTGTAGTATTCAATTCATTTTTGGAATGCACTTGTGACAGTCAGCTGTGGCGCGAAAATATAGATTTGGATCGTATTTATTTTTAATTTTTAAATGTTGTTTAAGTAATCAGTGGAGCATACAGCCAGGGCTATCGTATTTTGTTTATTTTGTTATGATATTTACATGAGAGAAAGGAGCGCGCGGCCCGACTGCCGACTGCCGGCGGAGTAAAGCCTCCATGCTTGAGATTGCGCGCGCACACCGTAGTGAAATGCGTCGATTTTATAACATAAGGTGTAATTTAAAGTGTTTTCTACATTTTAATTTATAGTCCATTGGGACCCCGCAGAGGATTAGATATTGTGATACAGAATCAATGAAATTCCGGATGTACCTATAATATAGTTCCGGAGATGGAAGCTATAATACTGAACTTCTGATGTCAGAGATACTAAAGTTAGTGTTACATTACATAAGAGGTGATGATAATAAAATGTACTTCTGCCTATTATTAAATAAATAAACTTTTTAAAAGCTTTCTATTTACTTGGAATGTATTTATAACTATGTATAAGCTTTTTTCTGGTGGAATCTTGAAGTCAATTCTATTTTGAGGCATTTATTTTCAACGAATTGAGCTGAAACTTTGTAATCACGTTTAGTTTGAATGATATTGCATGATTACCTATTTGATGTCATTCTAAATCCATCATGGCGAATTTTTTTTAGAACTTCTACAATATGGGGATCCCTTTCATATGATACCCATATCAAATGAAAGGGCTTGCTGAGAATAAATGGGAAAATAAAGTGACGTCAAGCCTCAATGGACAATTTGAATGTGGCTGTTGGCAACGTCAATGCAGATATAGTAAAAATTTGCAACTGGTGTAAAGCCCATGGTCTGAAGGTTAATCCAAGTAAAAGACTCAGGCTATTGTTGTTGGCAGCCCCAGGTTGATGTCTAAAATCGACTGGATACAGCTCGCAGCAGTGACCTGTGGAGGGACTGATATTTTCTATATAGACTCATGTTTATCCTGGGGTCCTCAGCTGCAGGAGTTGACTCGCAAAATACTTGCTGCCTCGGGATCCCTGCGCCGATTAAGAAATTTTCTACCGACTTTAACTATAATTGCCCTTGTACAATCACTTCTTTTTCCCATTCTTGGTTATGCCGATACCAGCTAGCTAAATCTCACCGAAGACCAACTAAATAAACTTGAGAGACTCCAGAATTATTTTATCAGATTCATATTTGTTTTTTTTTATTCATATATGTTTAGAGCCGGGCGGTCCATGCGTCCATCGTTCATCAAAACATAAACTACATGTCCCAGGAGTTCTATTATATTATATATTCAGCTCGACGGTTCAATGTTCGTAACGATTTGTCCAAAGTCGTAGAACAAACGCTGTTGGTTATGACCTTATATATCTACTTCTGGTAGGCTACAGGAGTTTTACAAATGACCCTGTATAATACATAATGTCGGTAAACATAAAGTGTCGTTTTTCATAGAATTCATATCATAACATAATACTCGTAGTTATTTCCTTTTATGGGACACATTAATAAGTTACGTGCTGCGTGTCCACGGCAATAGCGCCAAATTATTGTTATTAGAGAAGATGAATTGATTATGGCTTTCCAATAATGTTTCTATGCACGTTCTATACAAGTCACAACCTGCGTCTGTCTATTTCAACACGGCAATGGGCTCACCACCTATTACGTGGGACAGGAATCCACACGGTGAAAAGTGGGCATATAATATGCCTCTGCCACCCCTTCGGGGATAAGGCGTGATGGATATTTATTTTTATTTTATTTATTCTATACAAGTAATAAAACTACACACACCGGCACATTAGCGGAACATAAAAAAAATACTAAATATTTTATACTAAATATTATATTTTTTCAAAACAATTTTATTTTATCTATCACGCCTTATCCCCGAAGGGGTGGCAGAGACATCTATATTATATGCCCACTTTTCACCAATTTTAAAAACCAATAAACGCCATTCGCTGTCATAAATAAAATGCCATATTTTAAAATTAAAAGGTACTTTGTTTGGTGCAATTTAATTGAGAAAAAAAAACATTACGGAATAATAAACATTCTTGAATTTTCATGGTGACTAAAAAAATTTTAAAAATCAAATCGAGTATTTCCTCCACGTATCATCATTATATCATTATATCATGATGTTAGAATAGAATGATGTTGTCTATCGTTTCTTGGGAAAGTGTCTGCCATTCCTCCATTACGGCATTTCGCAGTTCATCCAAAGTCACAGGAGCGGGTATTCTGGATTTCACCCCACGTTTTAGTAAGTCCCAGACATGTTCAATCGGATTCATGTCTGGTGACCTTGCTGGCCGCTCCATTACTGTGATTTTCACATGATTAAGGTACTCGCGAGCTCGCAGTGCGGTATGAGGCCGAGCATTATCCTGCATCAACACAAAGCCGTCACCGATAAAGGGGGCAAAAGGTACCACGTTTTCGTCAAGAAACTCCCTTATGTATCGATCAGCAGTAAGACTCCCTCTATCGAACACCACTAAGTTCGTGCGAGCTCTCAAACATATCCCTCCCCCCAACCATTGTGGACCCTCCGCCGTATGCTACCGTAGTTTCAAAATTTAACTGATTGTAGCGTTCCCCTTCCCGTCACCATAATCTTTGACGTCCATTAATTTGATGTAAAAGAGTTCTACACTCAACACCGAACAAACTCACAAAATATTAAACACATCACTGAAAAAAATATTAAGATATTTTTTTTGGTTTCCGCTAATTGTGCATATACTATATAGTGTGTGTATTATTGTTTATATTAAAACAAAGCAATTAATGTGCTAACTTTTTCAAACATTTTTGTATCAGTGGTTTAAAGCAGGGTTTTCTCAGAGTTTTGGCTCCACGAACCCCTGTTAAAGTTTCCAGTTGACAGTGAACCCCATGAACCGATAAGCCTTCCAAGTCATAGAAAATAATAAAGTTGACTGTTGAAAATGGACAATTTTAACATTATTTCTTAATCGGCCCCAGTTATCAAGCCGCCGTCAAGTAAATTTTGCCGCGAACCCCCTACCGACTGGCAAACCACTACGGGTTTGCGTACCCCACTTTGAGAAACCCTGATTTAGAGCACAGCCCAGGTTATGCAAAGGTCAAGGGTTCAAATTCCGGCCTGAACTGAGTTGTCTTTTGTCTATTTAATAAAAATTTACGCCTTGTCAGAAGCTGCGCTGGCTTTGCCTACTGTAGAGTACCAGCGCAGCTTACGATGTGTCTTAAATTTTTGCGAGGGCAGCAGGGATAACGGTGCGTAAAAGGCATTTCTCGCATCACCAAATAGGAATTGAAAGTTTAAGAAGGTATGATTTTAAGTAGGCATGCGTCTAAAATTACTAAGAATTTTCAATTAAATATTTCCAGTTCTTTGCGTCACTTCTAGGAACGACTTTGTTTACTATATGAATAAAAAAGTTTTAGCTTAATATTGATTAGTCGCCATTCGAGAACCTTTCGACCTCATCGGCCGTCAGTTCAACGGTGAATGTGGCCTATGCAACTTGAGCCGGACAATTCCTTCGACTGTGAATTATGAGGTCATTAATTCACTTTACTGGAGTCCAAGTAAAGTGGACTAAAGACCTCATAATAGTAATGAGAGCATATTGAACTAAGCGTTGTGGTGAACTTCGGGGTAGGACTACACACACACACAGCTGCATTGACTGCGATAACGAGGATTAGTAGCTACTCTTGCGTTATTATGGATTTTACTGAAATTGAAGTGTAAACAACATAACCCCATCGTTTATTTCTTTGACAATAGTAGGGGATGTAGGTACAATGAAAGCTGTAAACAATTATAGTCGATGTATGAATTTTGCAATGCCGTTTTTAAGGTGAACATCTTTAATGACGAAATGTATATATGTAACGGCATAACTCATATAGTATTCAACCAATTTTCATATTTTTTGGTTTAATTCTAAAGTACAAGACGAAGACCATATCGTGGCGTAGATACCCTTATTTTAAATGTCACAAACTTTTGTGGGATATTATAATTTTTTCACACACCGCCGTCTAGTCCATAGTAAGCTAATATAAGCTTGTGTTTTGGCCTCTAGACGTCTGATAAACATACTTATATATTTCTAAATACATACATATTATACATAGGAAACACCCAAACTCCGAAATAAACCTTTATGGATCACACAAATATTTGTTCCGACCCGGGAATACAATTTGGGACCTCAGTCACGACAGTCGCATACACTACCACTGCGCCACCGAGGCAAATATAAAAATTTATTGCCAAAAATCATTATAGCTATTATATTCTATCTACGTTTTAAGTACTGAAGCGCTCTATATAAATTCGTCTTTTCACCAGACAGGTTGAAAAAAATCTATAAGAAAGGTCTATCCGAGAAATAAGATGAAGTTGAATGACTTATGCTAATTTCTTTTTATGTTTTAACTAGCTGTCCCGCCCGGCTTCGCCCGTGACATACTTCGAACCCCGTGGCACCCATTTAATCCCGTTGTTTAATAATTTCACATTCACAATAATGTATGAACATTTTCCAAATTCATTGATAACTTCTCTGCTCTCCAGTACTTAGGTATCTACCTAACCGCACGGCCCGGTCGAATTAAATTCATTTCTTTGCGCCTAATTTTGAATTTGCGATAACTCGTAAGATATTCATTTAAAGGGACAAAATAATGTTCATGTAATGCTGAAGCGTAACGTAGTAAAAATGATAAGGATTAATAGCATATTTGTGTAAATAGCCTTTAAATTACCGCTTAATAATTGCTGTTTTTTTAAAGTATTAAAATAAATAAATAAGTATGTTATTCTTAAGAGATAGAGATAAGTCGTCGCGGACTTTTTTGTAGACCTTTATTAGATACACAATTACACCATACGTTATTTTGTTATATCTCAAAGGGTTTAGGCAGCGTTTTTGTTGAAAGCTCCCAGACGGCTTATTTTTTCCGACATCCCCAACAAATATCGTTATAATATGGTCCATATATACAAAAACTTAATAAATTATACATAAAAACCTTCTATGAGAATCACTCTAACTATTAAAAAAAACCGTATCGTAATCCGTTGCGTAGTTTTAAAGATCTAAGCATACATAGGGACAGACAGCGAAAAGCGACTTTGTTTTATAATATGTAGTGATGATAAAATATGTAGTGATTATCTCTAACATGACATCAATAATTTTCTGTTTTATGAACTTTTCATCGACCTGTTCATTGAATTTTGGTAACTTTTATATAAAAATATCTATTATCAACAAGACTATTGCGCTGCCCTCCAGTATTTGGTGCTAGCGAAGTTTTACGCTTTGCAACTACATCAACCAAGTATATTTACAGTTACATAATTTATTTAAAATTTAATTTTATACTGTCAATTTCCACACGGCAATAGGTTCTTCACCTATTACGAGGGACAGGAATTCAACGGGGAAAAGTGGGTGTATAATTATGTCTCTGTCACCCCTTCGGAAATAAGTCGTGATTTATAAACAAAAACACAATTTTTTTTATGGCGTTAACAATATTAACAAACATATGCATTTTCAAAAATATCTTAAATTTATTAATGTAAAACGACTTACCCATTGCCATGACTTAGTCGAATTATTATAAAGTAGATAGACAAATGATTCTTTCTGCTTTTGATGATTCCAATCAATTTCATTGTAATACATACCTGAAATGATAGCAAAATTATATTATATTTTTATGTTTTTAACAATATGCTCTAAAGGGTGCAATACCCAATATCCAGTCTGATTCAATGTGGGCACACAGGAACGTTATAACGTTGGCAGGTTATCCTAATTTGCATGGTTTTCAGAACAATTTAATAAAAACAAATTACAATATTTTAGCTGGAAGAAAAGCCTTTTATAAAATACATCTGGTTGAGATAAAAAAGTGTTTCAAAACAAGATAGAATAAACTTTGTTCCATTAAACAATCGTGTATTCGCGGCACAGGCGACGCCAGAGAAAAATACATTGTCGATCTGTCTTGGCGGGTGCTGAGGAACCGTTGAGGAGCATACGCGACTCGGATAACCTGCCTTTAATGACCGGCCATCGGTTGAATTGGGGAAATATGATACTTGATATAACTTATACTATTAACCTCTTTGCGGCTAATTTCCGGGTCGATGTCTGTGGTATGCAGCCCCCTACCATAACCGACTGTGGTGGCACTATGCCTGACATAGTCATTAGGCAATGTAATGTGCTGGCAGTTCTAAGGCCACTAGACACGCGGATAGCATGAAATAGAACCCGGTACCTCAGCTTGGCAGTCGGAGTTGTACACACCACTTACGCCACAGAGGCAGTTTGACGAAACAGAAAACGTACATGACCTATGTTATTCTTTGCCTTGCCCTAAGCCAACCTTACCCGTAGGCTGTTGCGCCTATTTATTGAATTTTAGCATTGCTCCTCAAAAACGGTATGGTCAAAAGTATAAATGGTTTCATACACATGAAACTATTAATGAATCAGCAGGAAGCGAATGAAGTATTCGTGGAACGATCTGACCTCTCTGACTACCCCGTCAGGGATACAGCGTGAAGATAGGTAGAAGGTAACAGACGTTGCTAAGCATGTAATGGGGCGGTATATATACTTATAAGTCTATAACTTTAATAAAACGTACACAAACTTTACTTCCAATAAAAGTTATATAAATAACTAACTATCTTCACGCTGTATCCCTGACGGGGTAGTCAGAGAGGACAGATCGCCAGGCTTCGCGATCCATGCATACTTCTTTCGCTTCTTCGAGATTCATCAATCGCTTCATACACGCACGTCTGGGTATCCGAGTACTTTTGACCTTTCCGTTTTTAAGCAATCTGTTCACGTGGTCTTCATATGTAAGTCTCGGCCTACCCTGACTCCTTCTACCCTCTACTTTTGAACAATATATATTCTTCGTCAATCGTTCCTCACTCATTCGTTGGACGTGTCCAAACCAACGTAGCACGCCCTTTTCCAGCTTAACGCTGACACTTTCATTCAAACCTGCCATATTGCGTATCACTTCGTTACGTATTCGGTCGGCTAAGGTAACGCCGCACAATTTTCGAAGTGATCGCATCTCCACAGCATTCAATTTACTTTCATGCATCTGCTGACATACCCAGGTTTCACTACCGTAAAGCAAAGTTGGCACTAGCACTGCGTTATGAATCGCCATTCGTGCTTCTTTTACGATGCTTTGTCGCTTTACTAACTGGGACAAAGCACCGTTAACTTTGTTTCCGGCAGCTACTCGCCGTTCTACATCCGAATCACATCTTCCATCCGCGCTAAACATACTTCCTAAATACACAATTTCATTCACTTGCTCTAGACGTTCCTGGTTTACCCTAATCTCGCATTTCGTTCTTACGTCACCTCTTTCAAATACTAGAACCTTAGTTTTACTTGCATTCAAGCGGAGACCCTTACTTTCACACCCCTCTTTCATATTAGTGACTAATGCCTGAAGGTCGGCTTCTGATGAGGCCATGAGCACCGCATCATCAGCGTACAGCAGACAGTTTACTGAAAAGTCACCCAAATTCACACCCATATCACAATCTTTCAACTTCTGCAGGCAACTGTCCAGATACACTATGAACAGCCAGGCGGACATGACACATCCCTGTTTGACGCCTGTACAGACTTCAAAAAGAGGTGACACATCCCCCCCTACTCGCACGCAAGCCTTACAGTCCCTATAAAGCGACTGTATTGCCCGCAGTAGCGAGCCGTCCACACCATATCCTGGCAGCAAGTCCCACAGCGTTTCTCTCACAACGTTATCAAATGCTTTCTCTAGATCCACAAAAGCGCAGAAAACCTTCTGGCTGAGAGCCAGAAACTTTTCCGCGATCATGCGGAGAGAAAACACTTGATACATGCAACCTCTTCCACGTCAGAATCCGCATTGAGCCTCCCATAAATACCTTTCAGACTTTTCTTGCATTCGTGCCGTTAGAACCTTTGCATACACCTTACTAGCTAAGCTGACCAAGCTGATCGCCATGTAGCTGGAGCAGTTTAGGCCCCTTTGTAAATAGGAACTACAACTGCTACTCGCCAGTCATCTGGGACCTCACCCGTCCGCCAGCACAAGTTGCAAAACAGACATAGTGTGTCCCAGACACGCGACCCACCGTACTTGATCATCTCAGCAGTAACTCTGTCTTTTCCCGCAGCCTTACCACATTTCATACTTCTTATCGCTTGTTCTATTTCTTTCATACTAATGACTTCAATGACATCGGGATCCGGAGCATCGAAGTGAGCTCCACTTCCCGATGTGGCATCTCTGTCTTTTCTTGCATACATCTTTCCATAATATTCACTCCATCTCTGCAGGACGTCACTTTGGTCTGTTAGGACGTCATTGTTAACACTAAGCACTTTATTCATACTGCAGATTGCCGAACAACTCCGGGTTTTGCCTACCTCTTTCCAGAAGAGCTTGGCATTATCCCGGAAATTGGACGACAACCTTTCATCCGCTTTCATTCTGCACCTTTCACGAGCTTCTTCTATCAGTGCCTTCATGTTAACTTTCTGCAGCTTGTATCTCTCTTTCATATTAAAATCATTCCGCGAGGCTAAGCCATGCTTTCTTCTTCATTCGAACAGCTTCTTTCACTTCCTCATTCCACTATGCATCACGCTTATTACTACTGCCTCTTTTCGTTTCTCCACCCACTTCCACAGCGGCATTTATCATACTATCCCTAAGGTTCTGCCAAATTCCACATTTTCACTGCTAACATTGACGTCGCCAAGCTTTTCGGCTGCCCTTTCTTTATATTTATCCCTAATGAATGCATCCTGCATCCTGCATCAATGCATAAGTCGGCTCAGGTTTAGGACACTCGGTACGATGACGCCAACCCGCGAACAGACCCCTAATCCTAGTTATGACTAGGTAGTGGTCTGATCCCAGCTCAGCGCCTCGATAAACCCTTGTGTCCATCAACTGTTTACGGAGCCGACTATCCATTAGGAATAGATCTATCATGCTTCTCTTTGACTTACATCTCCTCGTATACATATGAATTTGTTTGTGGTTGAACATTGTGTTCGCCACAAACAAATCCTTTTCCTTACAAAATGCCAGTATTAGCTTGCCAGCGTCGTTCACCCTTTTATCCCCATACTTCCCGAGTACCGACTCAAAACCATGGCGAGCGGTACCTACCCATCCATTCAAGTCTCCACATACTATAAGTCTTTCATTTCCTTCTACCACATTTAGAGCTTCTCTCATACTCTCCCAGAAGTCGTCTAGCTCACTCGCGTTCGACGAAGATACTGGCGCGTAAGCAGCTACCAGGAAAATCTTCGTCAAACCAAGTTTTACACGGATCCAGAGGATTCTAGGCCCTACCAGTTTGTACTCATACATACCGGAGGCCAATCGCGAGGACAGCAAAATTCCAACCCCCCGACTGCCATGCTCGCTCTCTGGTACTCCAGACCAAAGCGCGAGCATCCCACCCGGGAGCTCCAAGACTTCGCTGCCCTTGCGCTTGGTCTCTGTCAAGCACACTGCATCTAACTTTCTCTCATTCATAACATCCATCAACTCATTCATCTTATCTGTCATTCCTCCCCTAACATTCCACGCAGCTACCCTTTTTTGCATCATTCGTTTGATGGAGAGATGCCTGGCGCCCTCTTTATAAATTCTGGTATTTCTCTGCTTCAGGTTGGTCCATACTCACTCCCTATACACATGCTCTGCTAGCTGGTGCACCGGTGATTCTTTGAGATAGTGTTACTTACACATCTCCAGGGATTACCAACCGAACCTTATGGGTGTATGTAGGTGTGTTGTTGCTACCTAGTGCGCACCACCCCTACCAAGCCCGTCAACCGTTATAAGTTATAAGTTGCAAATCAAATATTTTTTTTAAACTATAATTCTTAATAAATTTTATTAAAGTTAAGTTTTAATTTGATCAATTTAATATATTTTGATTTCATTCATGATATAAACCAATAATGTAAATAATACGTAATGTACTTAATTAAAAACGAGACTTACCTTGAAGTCACCTTGTTTTAAATGTATCATATCTCTAAGTTAACTATTTATTCAGTTTAATTTAACCCATTTTATAAAAATAATTGTTACGAAACCAATTGCGCACTATTTTTATGTAAAATAAACAACTGAAGAGTGTGAAAAGAATTTCAAATTTAAAAATGTAATGAGGATTAAATACATTCTGGGCGCCAAAGCAAAGAGTTTTAATTGATGTTGGTCATTTCTTCTTTTTTCAAATGCTTGAAATGGAATGCTTATTTGGTTACTATTGTTTAATCGCAATAGACGGTAATGCTCTAAAGATTAATATTATATATTTTATAAAATATTAAAATGAAAATCTCATGAAAACCGTTTAGGAGTCATGATGCAAAGCATGAAATGTACCGGTGTATTATAAATTCACGCAACTTTACTGTAAGTACTTAGATGGTTTTTGTCAGGCTTTACTTAAAGGTGTTTTTTAGTTCACACCTCAGTTTTACAATTAAATTTGATAAGATAATTGTAATGATTTCAGCATCCTCTTACTTAGAAGCCGACAGCGTTAACAATGATAAGAAAAACATTACTATAATATTTAAAGGAATTCGACATTACCGCCATCTAGCGTACTTTATGAAAGCCACAGTCTGTTCTTACCTACCCGGAAAACTGAAAGCTTAAGGAACTGCAAGTAGCTTTCGTTGTCACACTATTGAACTAGATGGCGCTCTAGCCACTAAATATCAAACTCAAAATAATCATTATATTTTTATTTAAAAACATATTTTACTTGGTTTTGCTAGTTATTCTATATTGTAAACAAGTTATGAAATTTGTTGTCGTATCGCATAAATACCATTTCTTTTGGATTTAGAAGATTTGAACATTTCCTGTTTGTTTATTAAATTACATAATACTCGTATATCTACCTAAGTATACGCACACACATATATAATTATTGCAAAGTTAAAATTAATAACAAATTGTTTTTTTTTATTAACAAATATTCCAAAATACCTCAGAACGGTTGAACCGGTTAAGTCCTTAAAATTAGAACCTGGTCATATCCTAACCATATAAAAATGAACTTATTTCGGCCTGTATCGTGTTAAACTATCGTACTTAACTATAAACTGACTGAGTTCGATCCTATTCAACCAAATTAAAATGAATTAATATTTGAAATTATAATACGGTTTTAAGAACTTACTAAACTGGAATAAAAATATCAATGGATTTGTTATACTCGTAAATAAAATACGAATATTATTTTTACAAAAATTAAAAATCACGCCTTTTCCCCCGAAGACTTAGCTGAGGCATACTTTATGTCCACATTTCACCGTGTGCAGCTTTGTCCCACGTAACAGGTGGAGAGCCCATTGTGGTGTTGAAATTTACAAGCACAGGTTGTGGAGACTAGTTTTGAATTTTTTTAAGCCGCCCATAGATAAGGCCTTCCACTTGTCTTAACTGTGGCTTAGCGTGCACAAAAACGCTAGTGAATGGAAATGCTACTAAGCGGTAAGCATAACATTTTTTTATTAAAGTGAAAAAGACAACTTTGTTCAGGATTGCATCAGACCTTTGAACCTAACCTAACCTAACTTAACCAGAGTAATGTTCTGGCGATACATCGTCAGCAGGCGCCATTATCAATAATTAATTCTATAATTCCTTGGATCGTTTTCAAAATTTCACTTAAACACTCACAAGCAGATCTTACTTTAGTAAGTAATTCAAATAATTAGACCCTAATTATAAACTTCGTTATACCTGAGCTCGGCATGCATTACGTAATTTCATTCGTGAAAATTAATTTTGTTCCGACCTAATCCCTAGAGCTTTAATAAAATTAATTAACCTTATTTATTTGCTGCGGGCGGCCCTTGTAATAAAAGCTTAGAGCTTAAAAGTAAAGTGACTTTTGTTTTTGTATGAGAGACATGATTCTCGTCACTTTTAAAATGAAAGTTTGAAATGTACAGATTATTTGTTTGCCTTTTATTCAGCACTAACTGAATATCGCAACTTCGCCCGCATAGTGAAGTTTTCCTTTACCCGTTTCCCCGAGTTATAGTATGCTGGTAATTATTATTCTTAAGACTATAGATATATATATGCCATCGCAAACTTTTTTTTTTGAAACCTCGATAACTGTGTTTTCGTTGAAAGCTCCCATACAACTTATATTTTGGACACCTACAAATATCGTTATAATATAGCCAATGTATACAAAAATTAAACAAATAATATACTAAAATCTTCCTCGAAAGCCACTCTATCAGTTGGTTAAAACATTATGAAAATAGTAGAGAGTATGATAGTAGCAGTTTTTAAGTTTACCACAGACATACCTACAGACTGGTTATATGGCTTGGTTACTAGAACCTTTGAGCCAGATCTTTTGTTTTTTAATAATGTTTGCTTTTAAGTTTGCGAAGGGCTTTGTTTTATACTGTGTAGACCGTCTGCTGAAATATTGAAAATAATGCGATGGGTGGTGTAGGGATTATCCAATTTGAATATGTGAACGTCGCAGTAGTAATATTGCAAAATGTAACCCGAAACAGTCGATTTACTGGTACGTTGCACCCTGTAGACAGTTCACTCTTTGACAGTCGAATAAAGATCATGTAGTTAGTTGTGCTTGTGTTGTGTGTTTGGGCGACAAATGATTTAAGAAGCAAAATCAGACCAGAAAAATAAACAACACAGTTAGAAAAGGATTCTTTTATATATTCTCTACTAGTTGACGCCCGCAACTCCGCATACGTGGTAAAGCTTTCCTGTTCCTGTTTCTCACAGGAACTTGTGCCCGAGATAAAAAGTAGCATTTGTGTTATTATGATGTGTAAGCTATATTATTGTAAAGTTCCATCAAAATCCATTCAATAGATTTTGCTTGAAATAATAACAAACATCCAAACTTACAATCTTTCGTGTTTATAATATTAGTAGGATGTCTTAGCCTAATATTTAAATGTTAACTGGCTATCTTTTCCATTTTAACTAAAAAAACTAACTTACTATCTTCACGCTGTATCCATGACGGGGTAGTCAGAGAAGACTGATCGTTAGGCTTCGCGATCCATGCATACTTCTTTCGCTTCTTGAAGATTCATCAATCGCTTCATACACTCTACGTCGTCCCAGACGGGAATACCGAGTACTTTTGACTTTGCCGTTTGTGAGCAATCTGCTCACGTGGTCTGCAATGTAAGTCTCGGCCTACCCTGACTCCTTCTACCCTCCACTTTCGCACAATATATATTAGATTTTAACGCAATACTAAATAAATATTTATAATTTCTAAAAGGAGAAGAATGTGTGCTAAAAAGATGGAAGGATTATTATGAAAGCTTATATGAAAAAGAGGATTTGGAAGCACAAACGAGTTCTTGGGAAAGAAATTAACTTATCAACGTAAGCATCATAAGTATGGAATAAATTGTGTAAGCATTGAATAGTATGAAATTGGGTAAGGCTGCTGGATTTGATAGGATTTCTGTCGAGATGCTGAAAGCGGGACATGGCGTAGTAGCTTGCCAGCTGTACCGCCATTTTAATCTTTTCTGGAGGAGTGGCAGCGTGCCAGGAGATTGGTGCAAAGCTGTCGTCGTGCCGCTTTACAAAGGAAAAGGGTCGCAGCAAGAATGCAAAAAATACCGCGGCATAAGCTTGCTCAGCATCGTCGGCAAATTGTATGCAGAAGTTTTGATAAAAAGAGTGATGAATGTAACTGAAGGGAAAATGTGGGATGTACAAGCAGGATTTATGAAAGAAAGGGGTTGCACGGATCAGGTCTTTTCCTTACGATGCATAGCCGTAAGGAAAAGATTAAAATTTTTGGCGATATGTCAAAAGGTCATAAATCCGCATATTTGTAGACTTGGAAAAGGCCTATGACCATGAGGCATGAACTATGGACAACACTGGCCAAGTATGGAGTAAGCAGTCACTTGATACGAGCACTGAAATCTCTCTATGAGGGCTCCAGTGCTTGTTTCAGGATCAACGGAGCTTGCACAGACTTTTATCACATTGAAAAAGGTGTGAGACAGGGTTGTGTAGCGTCGTCCGCGCTGTTTATACTATGCATGGACAGTTGTTTGAAAGAACTGCAAGAGAGTGCGTATGGTTCGAAAATGAATGAACTGACTGTCAAATGCCTCCTATACGCTGATGATCAGGTAATACTGGCATCATAGGCGGAGGAGTTGCAGTTGATGGTTAACATATGCATGTTGAGCTCAAAAGCAAAGAAATGAAAGTGAATGTAAATAAGACGTATCCGATACGAGAGGAAAGTACGACGGATTGCTCGATTTTTGTAGAAGGAAAACGAGTGGAACAGGTGAAAGTATTTTTATATTTATGTTAAAACTTTGTGAGAGATGGAAAGTATGATTGTGACATTGAACGAAGGGTTTTGGCTGGAAATCAAGTGAATAGAGCCATGTACACCTTTATGAGCGTCAGAACGTGACTGAGAAGGCAAGACTGGCTGTGCATAGAGGAGTACTTGTTCCTACACTTATGTTTGGCAGTGAAAGTTGGGTGTGGCAGAAGAAGCATAGAAGTAAAATTAATGCAGTAGAAATGAGAAGTCTGCGGAGTATAGCTGGAGTGAAATTGATAGACAAAGAAAGGAACAGTGTGATAAGGGAACATTGCGGTATGGTAAAAGATGTAGTGACTAAGATAGAAAAAGGTATGCTTAGATAGTTCGGACACGTGGAGAGGATGGATGAAAGTAGACTAACGAAACAGATTTATCAGAAGAGAGTGAATGGGCAAACTGGTAAGGGGCGACCTCGACGTACATATGTCAATCAAATAAAAGACATTTTGGAAAAGGTCAGGTCAAGAGTACCCTTAACCGGCGTGTGTGTATGAAAACACTTATGAAAGTGGAAGAAGCGAAAGTTGTATGCCAGGATCGTAGAAAGTGGAAAGCCATAGTCTCTGCCTACCCCGATGGGAGACAGGCGTGACGATATGTATGTATGTATGTATGTACAACAGCAAAACACTCCTCTTTACTTATATAAACAGTGAATCAGCTGCGGCAGTCCATCTAATCCTATCATTCAAATTAACCTCAATCTCTGACCCGTTCAACACCTCCAACACACTCACACATAGATTACAGCTGATAGGGTTGTCTAAACCGTTACTAAGGTTTCAATATATTAATATTTTAATTCTGGCTACGCACAGTGACGCGATTGCCAACAACAAAATTTATTGCTCTTCATATATGTATTATTTTTTTTCTTCCGAAGTGATAATTTTCAAGTAGATAATGAAACTTCTTCATTTAAAAGTAGAAAATTATTCTTGTTGATAGCAGCGTTTTTATGTATAGGTTTGTTGAAAGTTCTACCCAGTATAATGGTGGTTGTTATACTGAGATTTTCAGTGGGATATATACGCAGTAAAATATATATCATTGTCTATCACTATAGCACGTTAACACAACTTTTATGTCCAAGATCTACTCCCGCACATAAAACAAGATAAATGCACTAGTTTTAAAAAATAATATACAGCAAGCGTCCGCACTTGCCGACTTTCCCGCGTAGACCCGGTTTCATTATAGCTACATAAATAAATAAAAAATAAATTTATTAGTCACAGAGGCATATTGTATGCCCACTTTTCACAATAGATATTTTTATTGTCTCAATAGGTGACGGTGAGCTCATTGCCGTATACAAATAGACAGACGCAGGTTGTGGCTACCTGCTGTTGAAAATTTTCACTGCGACTGCCAAAATATGTTACTGGCAACCGGGACCAACGGCTTAATGTGCCATCCGAAGCACTGAATAATAGACCCTATTAAAAATGCAAAATATATCCAAACGCAAAATTGAAATCTAATCTTTTAATAATCCGCTCAGGAGTTATATTTGAAATACGAGTATCACAACGTGACAGTGAATCGAATTATGACGCGGAAAAAGCTAGTTTAACTATATTTGTTGAATCCATACATTGATGTCTTACCTTTGACGCGTACCTGACAAATACAATGGGGACGTCTACTGATACCTATAACGTACTAATATAAACTCTAAAAAGCGTATACGCTTAATTGACTGACAATATGACTGCCTCGATGGCGCAGAGGTAGTGTATGAGACTGTTGTGACTGAGGTCCCAGGTTCGATTCCCGAGTCGGAACATATAATTGTGTGATCCAAAAAGGTTTGTTTTGAGGTTTGGGTGTTTCGGATGTATAATTAACTAAGGAGGTCAGCGAAGCGAGCCGACGAAAGTCTCCTTTTTAAGTCCACTGGCACGGGAAAAATGCTATCGATGTCCGAGCGTTCGTCCGTCCATTCAGCCAGGTCGCATTTTTCATTGGATATGCATGCAACTTGGCATGGACAATTCTTGATATAGCCAAAAACTTTTAGCGAGGGCGTTTTTCGATCGGTGGCGGGGAAATGGAGGCAGGATAGGGGAAGTGGTCCCGTAGTGGTTGGAAAGAGCGCGCAAAACGGTATGGGGTGATATAGACTTGAAGTGTGCTGCTGAGCTTAGCGTATTTTATTTTTATTTTAAAACCACTAGAAAAAAAATGTACATGGTACCTCATGGGTGCGCAACAGGAAAGCCATGCATGCTCTCTACTAATAATAATTTAGACATTAACCAAAAAACGATTAGCCCTTTTCCTCAATTTACTCCGAAGTCTACGGTTTACAGAACCACTAGTATATATGTATTTAGAAATGTATAATTATGTTTATCAGACGTCTAGATCCCATAACTTTGAGCTAGACAGCGGTGTGTAAAAAAATTCTCCCACAGTATTTATTTATTTAATGACATATTATTTCTAATTGGGTACAATCATAACAGACTTATCACTAGAACATCGATTAAAAACATTGATATCGTTTAGTTAAATTATATGCCTGATTGGTTTACTATTTCTATCATTTTCTACAACCATAAATCGATGTTCATTGGCAAGTAGATATAACAATTACGTTCTCCACTGACAGAATAATGGCTCGATCCAATTACTTGCCACAAAGTAAAATTATTAACTGGTAAAATATGTAACATTTTAGTAGGTCTACATTTTTTTTGTACCGAAGTCACATTAGGCAAGGTGTTTACAGTGGTGTTCGGTGTATACTATTTTACCAATTTTAAAAAGGAAATTATTGATTCCAACTTAACAGCTGCAATTTTACATATCTGTATAGATATGGCGATACTTCTAGATCCGTTTTATAAAGCTAGGTAACTGATATCCGAGAGCGAATTACTTAATATATTTTAGTTAGTTTGTTTCGACTGGGCGACGTCCTAAATACCACTTCGAGTTTTCAGTTCGCCTAAACCAACGTTTCCCAAAGTGGGCGATAACGCCCCCTTGAGGGCGCTGCAGGCCAAAAGGGGGGCGGTAAGAGACCCAAAAAAAAATGGGGGCGTTGTGTAGGCTTTGGGGGGCGATTTGTAATTTCATCTAGCTAGGAGGACTCTTAGACACCGACAGAGCTCTCGACTCTCGGCTACAACTTATGAACATCAACTAATATTAATTCAGAGATTGCTCAAACTCGGTTCGATATTTCTCTCCGCGTAGTTCATGTATCTGTCCTGTTTTATTCAATAAATAGAAGAAAAATCATGTCAATCGGTCGCTCCGTTTCGAAATGAAAGTAGACACAAACAAACAAATAAAAAACTATGCAATAGCTCCAAAGGCAATAGACAGACTTTCGCATTTTAATAAAAAATAAATAAATAAATATCCATCACGCCTTATCCCCGAAGGGGTGGCAGAGGCATATTATATGCCCACTTTTCACCGTGTGGATTCCTGGCCCACGTAATAGGTGGTGAGCCCATTGCCGTGTTGAAATAGACAGACGCAGGTTGTGGCTACCTGCTGTTGAAATTTATTAAGCCGCCTATAAGGCCTTCAACCAGGCTTAACGACTGCCATTTTACTGGCAACCGGGACCAACGGCTTAATGTGCCTTCCGAAGCACGGAAACGCTCGCAAATGTAAATGCCACAAAGTGGTCACCCATCCGACGACCAGCCATAGTGAAAGTTGCTTACCTCAGTGATCGTTTACCGAACACTGAGACCGCGGGGCCACGAGCGCTTCACTTTACAGCTTGAGTACAATTGAGCGTCGAATGAGATAAACGAGTTAATGCATGTTCCTGTCGGTGCGTGCTACTTATGCAATCCAATATAAACAACGGAATATTTATTTTATTTTCATTTGCGGTTTCGCGCGTTATAGATAATCAGTACTTAAGTTCAACACTTACTTACGTATTTCTTAAAACAAAACAATGTCGGAAGTAAAAAAGAAGAGACGGCATTACTCTGTGGAATATATTAAATTCAGATTCATTGAAAATCCCACAAACCCATCGTCGCCTTAGTGCCTTCTATGTCTAAAAACATTTTCGAATGAAGCAATGAAGCATTCAAGACTGCAAGATCATTTGAATAAAATGCATCCAGATAAGAAAAACAAGAATGTAGCATATTTTCAAGACCTAGAGATGAAGCATAAAACTCAGCCAAGTGTAGCAAAGTGAAGAACTATTGTTTGCTAGAAATTTTGAGACTGATACAAAAGGCGAAACCATATTCAATACATTAGAAAAGTTTTGTGATGAGAAAGAGATTCCCTTGAAAAATATTATATCAGTTGCTACGGATGGCGCTCTGGCTATGACAGGGTGCCTATAAAGGCTTCATAGCGTACTTAAAAAATAAAATTCCAGATGTACTTGCTCTACATTGCGTTATTCATGGACAACATTTGGTTGCTAGAAACTTAAGTGAACGACTATTTCAATCACTGCAATATGTCATCAAAGCAGTCAATAAAATCTAAATTCTATATCTTTAAATGATAGATTATTTCATCAGCTTTGTGTTACTAATGACGAAGATTCCAACCGTTTGTTGCTTCATACTGAGGTTCGTTGGCTATCAAGAGGCAATTGTCTGACTCGATTTTACAACCTGTTTGAATCTGTGATAGAGTTCTTGAAAAATAAAGATACAGAATTGCGCAACAAGCTCAAACATCAAAAAATGATAAAGCTTTAATGACAGAACTGTATAAATTGTTCAACGGCATGAATCTCCAACTGCAAAGCGATGAACTAAATTTAATTAAAACAAAAAATGTCGGTGCTGCTTTCGCAGCGTTTGGCTGCGAAAGCAGCAACACAAAAAGAATGCTTCTACACAAAAAGAATATGGGCAGACGTGATTGTCACAATTTTCCGAATTTATCAGTATCCTGCAGTAACGACGACTTGTTTGCCTACTGCCAACATTTGGAAAACCTCCACATTGACTTCACCGAACGATACCAGGACATTTTGAACTTGGAAATACCAGGCTGGGTGTTAGATCCGTTTTCAAATGTCAACACAGCAATCTCAACTCAGCTGGAAGAAGAACTTATAGAATTGACAACAAACGAGGACATAAAAATCAAGTTCAGAATGGCTATCAAGAATTTTGGCTACAAAAAACGATCCCGCAATTGTACCCTGGATTGTGGTCAATTTGTTCAACGATTCTTGATAGCATTCCCATCGTCATATTTGTGTAAACGTGGATTTAGTGCTGTGGCAACGCTGCTTACTAAAAAGAGAAATCGTTTGCATGTTACCGAACGTGGCGACTTGCGGCTGTTCTTAAGTAAATTGGAACCTGATATCAACAAACTTATTAAACAGCATCAGATTCATTCTTCACATTAGTTTTTATATAAGAATCTATTATGTTTGTTTTATTTTGAATAAAAGATACTCTGTCTGAATACTATAAAGTTGCGTTTCAATAGTCATTCTCATTGGCAGGTGTAGCCCGTAAGAGTTAACTTGAGACCTGAGCGTCGTTATGTACAACCTACTGTGCTCAGGTCTCAAGTTAACTCTTGCGGATTATAGTAAAAGTCTATTTTAGAATGAATGTTTAATCTTCGCTGATATAGCTAACAACAATTAATTAATTTAATTTGAAATTATAGTGGTTTTTAAGTAGGTGAAAAAATGGGGGCGCTAAAAATTTATTTAGTCTCAAAGTGCGCAGTAGACAAAATAAGTTTGGGAACTTCTGGCCTAAACCAATGCCTGCAGATGAAAGTCTAGAACAATGTTTTGCACGCCTCATAAGCGAAGCGTTGAGCTGGGTACGACTGTCACTTCGCGCAAAACATCTGATTTTTCAAACTTAAAATGTCTCTATTTATCATATATTGCACTTGTAAAATAATATATACACACATATCAAGAAAAAACACTATTTTTAACACTCATGATATTTTTGATGCCATTTTTGTTATTTAAACTAGTTAAAAACAGATTATTTTCTTGTTAAAACGATAACGACCGAAATACTTTACTAATCGAGTCTTTTTTTTTCTCTTACGCTTCAGTATAATTAGGAATAGAACCCTTTCAATTTTCACGGTCTGATTCGTTTTGGTTTAATTGTTAAATAAACAATTTTAGCACAACGCCATCTAGCGCAATTTAAGCTAACTAATCCTTAATTTTTTTTTGTTTAGATTGGGTTGTGCGAAAAGTTTATAAAATTTTAAGTCATTGGTCGAAATTTAAATTAAAACGAAACCATAATTTTTATAATATAATAAAAGCGCGAGAGGCGTGCACTTTTGGATTTTTTTTTCCTGCGGTACCAAGACATGGACACTGACTGCAGTCCTAATAAGTCAGTACCTTAGAGTTGAATTAAAAGATAAACTCTGAAACGAGGTTATAAATCAAAGAACCATAGTAGTCGACATGTGGTACAGAATGCAGAGTAAAGTCGTGATGTACTTTCCAGAATAATTTCTGACCAAGAGTTGATAGTGGACGGAGTAAACGCCTTCTGGAGTGGAGACTGTTACAGGTTGGTATTAAGCAAGGTGGAACGGCCGTGAGTCAGATGAACCGACGATCTATATAAGGTTGCAGGATGGGAGTTAAGTTTTACACTAAAAGGTACAATGTAACGCGATTTTATATGTCCGAAAATTTTCAATTTAGTGATTTTATATTTCTAGCATTGGACTGTGATAAAATCAAAATCGAAAATATTTTTATTAATGTAGACCATTTTAGGAACTTATGAATAGTCTTTCAGTCCGAGACTACCAGGACTTTCAGTCCGAGACTACCAGGACTTTAATTAGTCGTGCTAATTAGTGTCTAGCACATAAGACCTTTTAGCTTTTTTGTTTCCACCTCACTAAAAAGGCAACGGGTTCAAAATTTCTTCCAAATTTAACATCTAAAATAGACACAGTTTATTAAATTTTTTCGGCCCTTTAGACCCAACCCAGTTCCGTGCTTCGGAAGGCACGTTAAGCTGTTGGTCCCGCTTGCCAATAAAATGGCAGTCGTTAAGCCAAGTTGGGCGGTTTAAAAAATTTCAACAGCAGGTCGATGCAGCCTGCGCCTGTCCATTTCAACACGGCAATGGCCTCACCACCTGTTACGTGGGACGGAAATGCATACGGTGAAACGTGGGCGTTAAATACGCCTCTGCCTACCCTTTCGGGGATAAAGGCGTGACAATATGTATGTATGTATGTATGAATAGTCATGACAATAATTAAAAAGAGAGCGTTTCTAGTCATAAACATTGTAAGGAAGTACTTATTCATACCTTATTAAGTATCAAAAGTCTTTATCTAATAAGAAGAGGTAGGCAAAGGAGTAATATACGCACACATTTCATCAGTTGTCGATCGGACCTAATAGTGAAGGCGGCGTGAAAAGCTGCTATTGTAATTTTCAAGCCTAATATCTCCAAATTACCCTAAAAAGTACCTAAAAAGAAATAAAAGTATTGTATCGAATTCAAATCTCTTTAGACGTCGTTAAAATATGATCGTATCAAAATAAGATCGTAAACTCACTGACGAGAAACGCCGCTCGTAAAATAGCCATTAGGTACGTGTACCTACATATTTCATGTTGTTGTGTATTGTACAAAATTGAAATATGAAAGCTTAAGATTGTAATAAAAGGTCTTAAATAAAATGGTCGGTCTGTATGTAGAAATGCCACTCAATAGTAATTATCACAACTTTTGCAATTAGGAATTTACCAGACTACCAAGTCTGGTGCGGTCTCAGGGTTTTAATTTCCACTGAGAAATATCGAGGAATTTTAGTGAGTTTGAGTACGACATGTCTATAACTCCTGTAGGGTAGAGCTTAAGGGGGTTTCCTAATTTAAAAACCTGTCAATTTTTTGTAAATGTTCCTTTACTTGTGCTGTAAGTTAACTTGCTTTTTGCTAAATTTCGTGGTCAACGGATAGGTTTTAGATTTCCCATTTAGGTTTTCGACCGGAAACCTATAGGGTATACTATTATAATGTTTTAATTAATTATTGTTGTATATGATATTGTGATATATGTAAACTAAAAAAAAACTTAACTATCTTCACGCTGTATCCCTGACGGGGTAGTCAGAGAGGACAGATTACTAGATACTTACAAGTTTTTGCAAAAATCAAAATTTTCCCTTATCTTTTTATCGTGTTGCCTCGGGACCTTGATTTTTATACACCAAATACGGACTATAGACCTTAGTATCTGGTATAAATTTCAACATGCCGGTTCCTGAGAAAATGTATGGATACACGGACAGACAGACGTACAGACGGACAAAAAAGTAATCTTATAAGGGTTCCTTTTTTTACTTATAATATGTATGTATTTAGAAATATATTACGAGAAGCATGTATATCAGGTGTCTACATTCCATAGTACAAGCTTATAGCTTATTTTGGGCTAAATGGCGCTGAGTGAAAAGTGTCCCACTATATTAATTTTATATTTATTTTTAGAGATTTAAAAAAAAAATAGTACTACGTTTATCGATACAGTCTTAAAAAAAATTGCTGATATTGGTGATATTTTTCCTGAACGATGACGGTATGGACTTATTCAAAAGAGGTGTCGAATGTTTTATGCAGGGTCGGCATTACGAGTGTTATGCCTCTGGTGTTGCAAAGGTCCTTAGGCAAACGGTAACCATTTTCTATCAGGTGAGATGTATGGTTGTATAAAAAAGAAGTAAGTAAAATATTACAGAGTGACATATTATTATGATGTCACTCTGTTCTCCATTTACCGTCTGGCTTAAATTATATAAATTTGCGCGTAACTGAATCTGGATTATGGATGGATGGATGGTATTTTTTTACTGTTTTTGTTGAATTACTTTCCAACCAGTGGGAGTATTGACATCATTGATATATGAAATAAAAACTATTTTTTTTGGAAATAGTATTTTGCTATCAGTTTCAAACTACATGCTTCTAATAAGCTACAATTTGACAAGAAAGATCTAACAGTTTTTAAAAAAGTTTATGTCCTGAAATAGTAACTTACCGGATTATTCTGGTAATTTTTTGAAGAGTGTTCATACGCACTAGCATACTGCGAGCTTTTATAACGTTATTTTGTATAGCAACAAGTGATCATAATATATCATAACCAAGTTATTGTAGTAATATTAAAGGGCAAAAAATTCTGTACCAGTAAATTACAGGGTTGTTTCCGGAAATACGACAACAAAATTTTTCAGTAACCATTCAATCCCATAAATCATTTCAGTATAATAAACTAAGGTATTTTTAATAAAATAGTTCAAACTAAATAGATTAATCGTTTTTATTGCACAAAACAATATTTTAGTAAATATTCAACATATTTTAAATATAACCTGCTTAACAAATTAAGAAAAACAGTCACATAATTTAATCTATACGAGGAAGAAGTCGGAGCGACAGCTATGCCAGCGAAATTGCTCTATAGCCCCTAAGGCTAGACCTAGACCTAAACCTAGACCCTAAGGAGGACCCTAGGAATTTCACCTAAATCAATCTTTTACCTAATTGCAGTGGCGAAATTTTATTTCGATATTTAAGGATTTATTTGATACATAAAATATGACTTCTTAGATGTACTGTAACATGGTATACTAGGGATCAAAAAATATTTATTGGTTATTGAAATATAAGAATTTGAAAATGCATACATTGCATGCATGCAAACATCACCGAAATTGTGTTTTACCCATCGTAATTGAAAACCACTCCATGGGAATTGACTAATGGCACCAGAGACAGGAATATTAAAAAAAACGTGGTCCTTCAATAGACTTTACTAAAATAATACCAATTAATTTAAGTCAATCATAAAATTATTTTTTACGTTTGTACGTCCAGTTCCATCATCATCATCCAAGACGCTTCTCACGATACCTGAGGTCCAGTTTTCTACTACTTTTTATTAAAAAAATATTCATACATTTTATTGCTGAACATGTCCACTTTGCACGATCTTCGGCATCCCATGCAGAGACTATTTTCACACATACCAACCTTATGATATCAAGCCAGTGCTTCTTGGGTGTTCCCCTCTTATCGGGGCACGGAGAGGACGGCATGGCCAAAAATTTGTTCCCCACAATGCCCAGCGCTTGCCGTAAGACCTATCTGCATTGTTACGGACATGAAGACTGCGGTTGAGGTAATTCTTACGCGGTCCAGCCGCATGATTCCAAACATAGTGTGTAGCTTCAATAATGATTACTCCCTACTGGCATGGCAATGTAACATGCCTAATGATGCTTTATTAGACCTGTCCCTTCAACCTCACTGGAATTTTAGGGTTCCAAATGACATCAGCCCTCAACCGCCACTTAGTCCATGAGGTACCAATGCGTGACGTGACGTGTGAAATACAGATCCCAGGTACTTAACCTGGTCCATGCCCTAGACCAGATGGAGTCTATGGAGGTTGAATCTGTAGAGTTTAACGCCAAGTGTTAAGTTTAAAACCACCACTCCCAAGCATCTCCGTCCACGTTTTCCCACGTTGCACCAAACTGCCCTCGTCCGCGTCCGCCAGCAGCGCTGTATCGTTAGAATACATAGTCAGCCATGGATGCTGCATATTTGAATCTCTTAAACAGAAATGGACTAAGTGGAATGCTCTGTGCTCTGGTGTACTGCGTCCGTGTGGGATAGAGTGTTAGAGCCGCGCGCCAAAGCGATCAGAACCACATAATAGTGGTGCAAGTGCCTAGAACCTTTGGACATCAGTGCCCACCAGATCATCGTTCTAAGAACACAGTCGAAGGCATTCTTTACGTCCACGAACAGAAAGTGCAGACTCTTCTTCCTATACGAGTATTTCTTTGTCTCTTTGTCCTGTATTTCTCCAGTAATGAGAACACGGGTTTTTTTTGTTCTATTGATAGGATCCTTAGAACAAAAACAGGGTCCGTAGTTTTATTACCAAGGTGAAACCCATATTGATACTCCAAGAGAGTACACTTCTGCTAGATACGGAGGTTAATAATCTTCTCTAAATCTTCATGCCACGGTAGCTACCTCATTTCTACACCGACCGCTTTCCATTTGAAGACTGGAGTAATAATACTCAGCCTTCATTGACTGAGAATCTCCTCAGTGAAGAGTACGTGGTTTAACTTGATATAATCGATAGAGTCTTCATCGACTCCGATAGCTTTTCAAATCATCATGCAGCGAAGAACGGTCTGGACTTCTGCATTCTTTTAAAGTTGGTATTAGTCCCTGAATCGGAGACTGCACCTATTAATATTGCTTATTCAGCAGGTCGTGGAAGACCGAGTGCCATCGCTCTTGCATCACGAGTTCTAAGCATAGCTCAAGTGCAATAATAGAAGTTATTGTATCAGGGCCCCAATTCTTGATCATACGCCTTGAAAGCGTAGACGTAAATTTACTGGTGAAATATCTTTTGCCTCATGTTTCACTATTTCTAAATATAAAACAAATGACATTTCACCAGCAAATTTCCGTCTACGCTTTCAAGTCTTATGATCGAGAATTGAGCCCCAGTAATTGCACACTTAGTAGAAAGAGTACTGCGCCAATATAGTTCACGTTACACGAATACGAAATATATCTTGATAGGAATTGATAGTCTTAACATCTATAAAGGCAGAGATAATGGGGCTTTCGTAACTTTGTACAGTGAGAAACTTTATAACGCATAGTAGGTTTTTGGTGTGCGCCCCGCGGTATCAACCGATTGTTCCCGTTTCCATGGGAAAACGGGGGTAAAATGTAACCTAATTTATTCCTTATAACACCAGCTATATGTCAGTGTATAAGTCCAGTTAAAATCGATCCAGCGGTTTTAAAGATTACCCGAAACAAACAGACAGACAAAAAGAGAACAAAATTAAAATTTCTATTTAGACAATTCAAATATATTTATTTGTAAAGATTTGTTATCTTCTTAATTAAATGTCTAGTCATTAATGTTATATGCTTTAAAATGGATTTAAATAATACGAGGATTTTTTTAAGTTTTGTGTCTAACAATGATCTTGTTACTACAAAGTTTTACAGGTTATTAGGTGGCAAATAAATCTAATTATGTACACGTATAAGTAATTCATTCAATACTCTTCTCACTAATGAAATATTTCACAATGAAACAGTACGATAAAGAGACAAACTTTTTCTTCAAAAGGAACATAATCTGCAAATAAGATCGTGCACAGGCTGCTGTAGGCTTTTGCGACCCTAATACTAAGTCATTTTACGAGCCATATCACCGATACACCTCTATAGGAACAAATAATCCTATCTGCACAAAACAAGATATAACCTTAAGTCACTTGTTTTCTTGTGACAAATACGTATATCGCATACAATATATACCTAATCATAGTTAAAAGGTCAAAGGTTTCTTTCTATATAGTTTGGTTTAGCTATTTTTTCTCAATTTTTTGTTGTTTCATCTGTTATTTAGATGAAATTGAGTGCTGTTTTTAGTTAGATCTAATGGACACTATTGATCAAAACGTTTGCCTTCATTTTTGCACCGGTGATTAAGTTCATGTTCGGAATCCCTGAACATGTTACAGAAGCTGAAAGTGAAAGGATTTTATCAAAAACTCGTGAGTGGTTTTGTACCACTCATAAGCGCATCTTCTCCTCTGCATTCACAAGCGGTGAAGATGTGATGGAAAATTTACCTCGCTCTGGTGGGCTATCAACGTCAATTATTACCGGTTTTCTTTGACTCTTATAGGATTGGGAAGTCAGACGGCAGTCGCTCCCAACAATGCCGAAAATCAAAAGGAAAATACTAGCTGTTCCTAGCATCCAAATAAACGTGGAATTGAAATCCAAGACTTGAAAGCATTGGAGAATACACTTGGATGTAAAAGATGCTGTGTTTAAAATAGCAAATTCGTCAAAAACAACCAGATTTATGAAAATAAAATGCTTGAAGGTTTTCTCCACGAAAATGTGCCTTCACACAAAGTAATAATTGTAAACGAATGTTTCACGAAAACCAAACTTCTTTTCTGCATTTTCATATCTTATCTGTGAGAAATAAAGCCGAATTCCATTTATAGTGTTGTCTTAACTATCATCTCCATTTTCTACATAAAATGGAGTCTATCGATTTCCCAAAGGAATAAAACTATGTGTCGTTTCAAATACATCAGTGGTGTCTCGTCTAAAGTCAATGTAGTGCGTCAAAGTAAATAAACTTTGAATACATTAAAATAAATAGCCTTCGAGTACTGTTTTAAGAAATCCAAGCCTTACACGATGATTTAAAAGTAAAAATTGACAGTAATAAACTGTCAATTTTGATCTTGGAAATAATTCTGTACTTTTTCTTTAAAGAACTTTATTTTTAGTAGCTTACGATACGCTCCATTGTAAACTAAGTAAAATCCGTTTGCCCGTCTGTCTAGAGTAATTCTATCGCAGGAACCATGATCTGTAATAGATTTTTTTTTCCTTGTGGCAACCCTAGGTAGAACAGCTGATTTGAATTGGCTCCGTATTTTATATTGTAATATTGCAAAAATAATTATAATTTTAATTAAAAACCAATTCATCATTGCCAAATAATATCATATTGAGTGTTAAATAATCATTTTCACCATTTATTGTGCTAAAAGTAGATAAATATAAACTTAAAAATTGTACCGGTGTAGTGACAGTTAGAACATCGGAAAAATTTTCAATATTTGAAATTATTACTTGGATTTGGCAAGATTTATAAAACTAATAGTTTTTTCAATCAAGGTTTGTGAGTTTATTTACTTTTACATCCTCATATGTCCATTAATAGTGCGATTTTGTAATTTTCTATGAATAAAACATAACCTCGTTTTGTCTCGCATTTCTTTGCTCTAAGTCTACTTTGCTAATAGTTACTGATTCTGTAGCACGTAATTATAACAAAATGTCGAATACTAAAAACATGATAATGACGCGTAAGGCCTTTGGCTCATCAACAAGAGACAAGGCTTCAATTAACGTTGAAAGAGTTACAGATTTTGAGTGAGAAGTGCGATAAACTGAACAAAGAAAGGGACGAAAATGAGTTAGAACTGCTAGGTATTTTAAGTAAAAACGGACAACTCAAAAAAGAACTGGCACAGTTGCATTCACTGTATACTGATACCTTACAGGATCGGGATAGGTTACAACTTATAGTTGACAGTTTTGACTTATGTAGGGAACATTATGAACAAACTCTGCACCAAATTAGAATACTAAAGGAGGAGCTACAACGATCGGAAATCAAAATATCGCAACTAGAAGACGAGAAACAGAGCACAGTGGTTCAATCTAATCAGAGTTTGTTCGATGAACTGATGGCTACAAGCTTAGATACTGCTACAGCTCACCCTTCCATTGTCATAGACCTCACTTCTGATGATGAAACCAGGGGCTGTTCTAAATCATTAAAAATTATTAAGTGTAGTAAGAATAAGTTAAATAAATATTTAAAAATTAAAAAGTTTATTACTAAATCTAAAAAAATGATACATAAATACAAGTTTTTTATAAATAGCATGTCACTTAATAGACAGAGATTGCAACTGATTGACCAGGTAAATATGTATATGTTAGAACTTGATACTGTTGCACAACAGTACAAAACTGATACACAGGCCCTTCAATGTCAGATTAACAGACTTCAAGACTCTTTGAAATCAATTTCATATAAATATGAAACAGCAGAGAAACAGAGTAGGGAACAGGTGTTAGCCATAGGTAAATTAGTAAATTCATGTCATTGTCAAAATGACCAATTGATATCCGCAGACCATGTTCCCTCCTCACTCTTGAGTTGTGAAAGAATTAGATGCAATGATGAATTTTCACCAATTAAAACTGTGTGCAGAGTGGATAATAGTATATTAAGTTCAAGTAGTATTTGCGAGGCATCTATAATAGAAAAGTCTGCAAGTAAAATAAGTAATTTTGTCCACCTTGCCATACAGCACTGCTATGAGCCACAAGGAAAATCACTTAAGATACAAATTAAATATGAAACTACATACCATGATATCATATTCCAAAAAAATTAAATTGTTCGATTGGAACATAATTTTCAATAATAATAGTTTGTTGACATTAGATAGATATTTTCTATCAAAATTTTTACAACGAAAGGTAGCTCTGTTGCTATCTAATTTTTTAATTTTTCAAGCCAAATTATTGGCAAGTACAACTGCTTTTATTGAGCAGGATAGTTTTGATACTTCACATTTGGAAAATGAAATTCCAAAAAACTAGTTTATAGGACAACAGATAATAAATCTGGCCAGTTGACTTTGGCCCCTGAGAATAATCTTAGTAAAAATATTGTTTTTATAAACCTGGTGCACCATAATGTTAGAGGTTTAATAAATGGTAAAGATTTAGAGTTAGAGCTATACATTAATGCAAATTCTATTAATATTTTTTGTGCTATAGAGCACTGGTTAAAAGATCATCAAATCACATTGTTGAACTTCGTAAATCACCAGTTTGCTAGCTCGTTCAATAGAAAACATTCTAAACGTGGAGGCTCTTTAATATTAATTAATAAAAACTTAAAATACGTAAAAACTTAGTAGATTGAGATTGCCAGTATTGAATTTGAGCATTTCATCTTGTTGAGCGTATACAGTCCCCCTGATGCTTCTTACATTGAATTTGAAGAAAAGCTTGAAGAAGCACTGTTCAAATGCCAATGTTCTAAGAAATCTATAATAGTTTGTGGAGATTTTAATGTTGATATATTAGATACATCATTAACTCCATCAGAGAGAAATAAAATGAAAAATTTATTTAAACCCTTTAATCTGCATAGTACATTCTTAGAACCCACTCGTATTACAGCCACCAGTGCAAAATGTATTGATAATATTTTTACTGATATTAAACCTATAGATAAAGGTATTGTGGATCCTGTGGAGTCAGATCATCGTGGCCAATGGATACAATTTCCTAAAAGTAGTAACAAAGTCAGCAAAAACCAAATTAAATATGTACCAATTAACCAAAGTCGTTTGAATAATTTTAAATAAAATGTATTAAAGAGATAACCATATCTACCTAACTTCACTTGTGTAGACCAGTCATATAAACACTTATTTAATTTGCTTAATGATGAGTTTGGCAAAGTTTTTACCTCAAAAACACTACAGATTGGTGGTCGTCCTGTTTTCAGTGACTGGGCAACACCAGGTATCTTTAAAAGTAGAAATAAATTATTTGAATTATATTCAGAAAAATCATATAATTTTAGGCAAACCTTTCAGGAATATGTTAAAAATTATTCAAAGATATTTTAACAAACGTATCATCTTGCTAAGTCAAACTTCATTAAAAATAAAATTTCTAATTCTGTAAATAAAATAACAATGACTTGGAACATCATTAAGTCTGAATGCGGTAGATCTTTAGTGACTGAAAGGGATTTCCACTTAAAAGTAAATGGTTGCCATGTTACAGGGGACCTGGAGTTCAAAAATGTACCTATATTGACAACAAAATATCTCCAAGCGTCTTCCAGTTCCGCTGAACTTTTATTCGAAGAATCTGTTCTTTGTTGCAGGGATGCATTTGTATTCACAGATATTTGTGCTCAGGACATTGTAAAATATTTAAATGTATCGAAATTAAGAAAACCGCAGACCTTTGGGGATTATCGGTCAAAACTGCATCATGTATAATTGAGGTAATTGCGCCCCATCTAGCAACTGTGTTTAATGACTGTGTTTCTAGTGGTACATGATTTAATGAAACACAGCAAAGTCGTTCCCTTGTTCAAGGCTGGCAGCGCTACAGAGCCGTCTAATTTCCGACCAGTGTCAGTGCTGCCAACTTTGAGCAAAGTATTTGAAAAAATAATCTTGAATCAAATGCTATCCCATTTTAATAGTCATAAAATACTTCATGCGAATCAATTTGGGTTTACGAAAGGGCGCTCAACTTCCGATGCTGGTGTTGAGTTATTAAAATTTATTCATGAAGCTTGGGAAGACAAGCACGATGCATTAGGGTATATTTTGCGATCTATCAAAGGCTTTTGATTGCGTTCAACATGAAACGCTGTGCAAAAAATTACACCACTGGAATAAGAGGCAAAGCTCTCGACCTTCTGTCTTCATATTTGAACAATAGAATACAGAGGGTCGATATTAATGGTACAAGTTCTGTAGGATCCATGGTTACAATGGGTGGTGCCGCAAGGCTCGATACTTGGGCCATTCTTGTTCCTCATTTATATTAATGATTTACCATTTTATGTAGGGGACAGGAATAGGATTGTTTTATTTGCAGATGACACCTCATTAATTTTTAAAATTAAAAGACAATTAGATAACTATGACGATGTAAACAATGCAATTGCAAGAGTAGTTCATTGGTTCAGCTCAAATAATCTTTGCCTTAATGAAAATAAAACTAAATGTATAAAATTTATTCTACCAAATGTAAAACAAGTTGCGGCCAATGTTCAACTGAATGGACAAGTGTTAGAGTTTGTAGAATCAACTGTGTTCCTCAGTATAACTATTGATGCCAATTTGCAGTGGGGCCCACACATAGAAAAGACAGCCTCTAGATTAAGTTCGGCTGCATACGCTGTAAAAAAGATCAGGACTCTAACAGATGTGGATACAGCTAGAAAGGTTTACCTCAGCTATTTTCATAGTATTATGTCTTACGGTATTCTCCTTTGGGGAAGTGCTGCAGATTTAAATATTATTTTTGTTCTACAAAAGCGGGCTGTACGCGCTATTTATAATTTGGGCCCTAGAGTTTCACTCCGAGAAAAATTCAAAGAAGTAAATATTCTAACCGTACCATCACAATACATTTTTGCCAATCTGATGTATGTCCAGAAAAATCTATCACAGTTTTCTAAACTCTGTGATAAACATAATATAAACACTAGAAATAAAAATAATCTTTCAGTCCACCACAGTCGACTACATAAGATTGGCGATTCTTTCCAGGGTAACTGTATACGCTTTTACAACAAGCTTCCCTGTGACCTGAGAAATTTACCATTAAATAAATTTAAAAAGTTTATTAAAAACAAGCTTTGTGAAAAAGGTTTTTACTCCGTTACAGACTATTTGCAGGACAGGGACGCCTGGAAATGATCTGCTGGCAAAGTGAAATAATATTAAATTGTAAAAAGGCCATCAAAAAAAAAGCCTTCCTAAGTTTCTTGCTGGTTCTTCTCAGGTGGGCCGCGTTCCGAACCGGTGGTCGCTTTAAATATTTTAAATAGTGACATTTTGTAAGCGCCGTTAAAATGGTCTATGCAAAATAAAGATATTTTTATTTTATTTATTTTTATAAATGTTTATGCATTGTACTAGAAAGCTATAATTATGTTTGGATTAAAATATTTTTCATACCGTCAAAATGAATTCTAGCTGCACAAACACGTAAAATACGTTTTTTTTAATCTCTTCTTCCATGGTATGATGACAGGGTTTATATAAGTTATCAGGTATGAATCCTAATACTCACACTTGGCAGGTTAATCTTTTATGGATCAAGATCTTGGTAAGAGCATGATTGTTTAATCAAAACTAAACAGAGACCACAAGCTTATATTAGCTTTCTTTGTGCTAGATGGCGCTATGAAAGATTTCCCACATTTTTTTTTATCTTTTGATATCGTCTAACCAACTATCAAGCAAAGGGTTATTACCAAAACTTTGAGAAGAACAGACTGCTGATACCTGATACTTATATTTAATTAAAAAGTCCCTAAACAAATCAGAAATAAATGAAAGCGGGAAAAAGTATAAGTAGCAATAACACTAATAGCCAATAGAACCTTGAGATCAATGATATTTGCAAATCAAGCAAAAATACCCCATGTTATGCCTGTCGAAGTTTAATTCTGATAGTCGTTTGGCGCTGCGCCAGAATTCAAGTAAATGTCTTCACTGTGGCGTACGGGTCAACGTATCAACACGCCAACTTGTTGGTTGTTCAATTTATATTACTTTATTTACGTGAGATCGCATTTTATAATTGCTAAAACAGCATCGATTTTAAAGGCACTGCTGTGTGATATGAAGTAGCTTTTTGCATTTATTTCTGCTATGCTGACTTTGAAATTTTATCTCAAAATTAAGAAATAAAAGGTAAATAAGACATAAAGAAAAAAGCGGGTAGTTTGAACAGACGCATTTATTTGTGCTCTTGGAATATTTAAAATTAAATAATAGTAAACTTGTACAATAATTGACTTTTCAATCACAAAAATAGTCAAGTTACTAATGACAATATAAACACCTACCAGCTACGTGAAATCTCCACACAATAATTTTCAGCAGATAAACTTCACTTGATTTGGTTACACGGATAAGCCCATCAGTGACATGGAGGCTATGACGGAGTCCTTCAGTGCTATAATGGCTGACTTCGAAGAACGTATGTCAAATTTTATATCCATCACTCCTTATCCCCGAAGGGGTGGCAGAGGCATATTATATGCCCACTTTTCACCCTATGGATTCCTGTCCCACGTAATAGGTGGTGAGCCCATTGCCGTGTTGAAATAGACAGACGCAGGTTGTGGCTACCTGCTGTTGATTTTTTTCATGCCGCCCATAAGGCATTCAACCAGGCTTAACGACTGCCATTTTACTGGCAACCGGGACCAACGGCTTAACGTGCCTTCCGAAGCACGGAAACGCTCGCAAATGTAAATGCCACAAAGTGGTCACCCATCCGAGGACCAGCCATAGTGAAAGTTGCGTAACTCAGTGATCGTTTACAGAACACTGAGACCGCGGGGCCACGAACGCTTCTGTTGCTTCTGCGCTGAAGTTGAAGTATATCAAATTTTGAAGCTGAAATTCAAAAAACTGACAAGAATTCTAGTAGCACTATGAGTCTGGCAGGTTTGACGGCAGAGTTCACTTCCTTCAGGGCCAGTGTAGTCAACATTTACACAGGTTTTCGCAAGTAAATCGAAGTTCTAGCTAAACATGTTGACAACATTAAACTGCGGAGTCGTCGGAAGATTCTGTTACTGCATGGCGTCCCAGAGCAAAAAAAATGAGGTACCATCGCACCTGGTGGTAAAAATTATCAAGGTCCACCTTAAGTCTGAAGTGTTTTCAGAGGCTGACATTCGGCGGTGTCGTAGAATGGGGCGCCCTTCTGGTGCGAACAAGCCACGGCCTATTTTATTTAAATTGCATCAAATGGACGTTAGAATAAGATTTGGTATACTAAATCAAAACTTAAAGGGTCGGGGTTAACGCTATCGGAATTCGTCACGCGCACCCGATATCAAGTCTTTTTGGCTGCACGCGAGCGTTTTGGCGTCAATAAATGTTGGACACGTGAGGGACATGTGTATGTTCTGGATCCTGATGGAGGACGTCATCGTGTGGCTAGCTTGAGTGAGCTAAATGGTCTTGATATAAATTCTCTATATAAATACTCTTATATAGAGTATTTATATCATAACAAAACTCTTATATAGAGTATTTATATACTACTATATAAATACTCTTAAAATGACGATATAAATATGGTGGAGAATATCAACTTGATTCGATACGGTTCGGGTAGTTCAGGTGGCTAGAACATTGCCCTGGTTAGGCAAAGGTCACAGGTTCAATCCCTGTCTCGAATCAAATTGTATTTATCCTCTTTATTAAAAATTTATGAGAAATTTATCAAATAATTGCTTTAAAAAAAATATCAATATACTGAGTGGAGTTCATTGCATCAATGTTTAAAAATAGTTGTAACACTGTTCATTGGTATCGAGTTGTTCATTAGCTCGATAGATGGCTCTGGGCATACTCTTAAAATGACGATATAAATATGGTGGAGAATTTCAACTTGATTCGATACGGTTCGGGTAGTTCAGGTGGCTAGAACATTGCCCTGGTTAGGCAAAGGTCACAGGATCAATCCCTGTCTCGAATCAAATTGTCTTTTTCCACTTTATTAAAAATTTATGAGAAATTTAGCAAATAATTGCTTTAAAAATTTATCAAGGTATTTTATTATTCACCATCTTAGCTATTTACACTGTCAACATCTTTTTATATTATACCTCCATAATATGTTTTTATATTATATGACGGCGCGTTGCCTGCGCCATCTATCAACATATCGGAATGAGAGTGACAGCTGTCCACAGATGTCATTCTGACGGTGCGTCGTGTCTATGTTATAGAAGCGCGGCCATTTTAGGACAGTTGAGTTCAGAACGGCGTGCGCGATACAAGTCCGACAATCGTCATTATTCCGCGTAATCTTAGAAATAACTTTAATGATTATAATTTCCTTAGGGGCAATTAGAGTTTCTCTACGTGTCTGAGTGCTGATTTTGATAAGTAACAGTGTGTTATAGTCTTCTTTAAATTAAAGAACATATCGTCGGTTGGTCGTTACTTCGTCTATTATAAATACCCACGTAGAAGCTATGGCCGATCCTGGTGTAAGAAGAAAATCGCTGACATCAGAAGTGGGATTACCCAAAACATCGCAGCAGCATGCAGGTCAGAGTTTTCTTAACAATAAGTGTGACGAAAAAAATGTGACGGTGGAAAATTTAATTTTATGCAGCAACTGAAATGTTATTTTTGTCGAAATTGTTACGTACCACAAAACACGTCAACTCACAGTGATATTAAAGTAGTTTTTCCTGAATATAATCCAGATATACAAAATAGCTATACGAGTGCCTGGTGCAGCACGGTCAATACCATTATTAGGTGGTACTCTGGTTATTGCAATGAGTAAAAACCTGCGCATAGTGATGGACGTAGAACAGTATTACCGGTATTACCTAATTGACTCATTTTTAGCTCGCTATGATTACTATATCGAGACTCCTGTTACTTAGTATAGACGAGGCCCCAAAGGAAGAAAAATATATGTCATTATGCCACTTGTTTTCTTAGCCCATGAGTCGGTATCAATCATTATCAAATGGCGGTAGCGGTTACACATGCTTAGAAAATCGATCATCGATTACGCAACTCAAACGATACCCGAGTGTAACTACAGCAAGAATTAATGACCTTAACTTATTGTAAGCGGGGCCCTCAACATAGGCTCCCCTCGCCTATTGGTGAAAAGAAGCTACGGATATACCACAGCCGTTGCAACTATGGCGAGATGGGGCACGTGTTGTCTGAATAGTTCAGTAAAGCAAGCGAGCCAGCAATATTAATCCACGTTGTGAGTTTTCAGATGACAAGGCACCACAGCAGAATAAGGACGGAGCTTCTCAGCAGCTAGCTCCCATTTGTTATTACAACGAGAGGGGCCACATCGCGCTGTATTGTCCACAGAAGGAAGCTAATTCGAGCGAAGGACTCTAGCAGTGTTGTTTGGAATGTCTGCGCTGTCAAATTTACCTCGGATTATCTTATTTTGGAATCGGGTGAGAGGTTTCGATTATAAAATAATAACTTTAGTGAGCTAACTAAACGGTAACCTAGTGCATATGCTACTTATGAAAAGTCTAGCTAATAATTCTCCAGACAAACAGCTTATTAACAAATTTACCTTGGATGAGGGGCTGTACACTGCTACACTATAGCTATGTACATACTTGTTGCCTGTGTTTCATTGTAGCCTGTGTAGTACGGCACCCCGTGCGACATACTGGTCTGTGTGAGATAGCAGTCTATAGGATGCAGTGTGGCATAATATAAAGGATACACTTTCGATTCAGATGATGTGACTGTACCCATGAGTGAGTATGGTGCATCTGTTGGGGCTTGTGGTCAGTGTGACTATCTCCAAGTTGTTTATAGATACGGCAGTTTTGCAGTCTCTGTTTTTAAGGGTTAGCGAAAGACACGGGTACGTGTGATGGTGGCTGACGGTAGTATTTGTGATTATTTTAGCTGATGACCATAGATGGAGTTGTCTTATTTTTCAGACCAGTTTGATAGTCCGATAGGCGTGGCGAATAGACATGGAGTCATGGGCTCACTAGTTGATTTGAGTTACTGTAATCGTGTGTGGTTGTAAATGTCAGAACGTCCCGTGCAATGGGATACGTATGGATAAATTTGTTTTGAAGTTCTGCAAGTGCTGGCACTCACTGTGGACGGCAGCTATATTGCGAACTCGGATTTTGACAATTACCTGCTCAGCTCTCCAATACAAAGTGGTAGTCTGTGAACGCTGAGCCGTCGAAGGGTCGCTTTCTGCTTCACGGGGTGGGGTCCTATCTTTCTTTTTATGATGGGGGATCCGCTTGCTCTTGGGTCAGAAGCAGTGTGTTGGTAATGCTTCTGGGTGCAAGACGCAAGGACCTGGTGCACTTTGCAGGTATCAGTGGTAGCGGCGTAAATTCTCAAATTCTTGGTTTGGTTAACCAAGAAATTATCTGCACTTATTACTAGTTGACGCCCGCGGCTTCGCCCGCGTGGAGGGGCTTTCCCGTTCCAGTTTCGTTTCCCACGGGAGCTTGTTCCCGAGATGATGGGGGGCCTGTGTCTTGTTCTGATGTGTGGGCTGTGTTCTTGTAGGGTTTCATTGAGGTCGGTTCGGTGGTTTTTGTGTGGGTGAGTGGCGAACATCCGTGCGGACTTTCGCGTTTATAATATTATTAAGATTTTACTGGATCGTTACTTTAACGGAGTGTAAATGACATTCAGGGTGTTTAACTGTCCATCTTGTTTCACATGGTTGTTGGCCATGCTGTTTCGGGGCCGACGTGGATAGGCAGAGACTTCTCAAACCACGGGGTGAGAGTGAATATCGGTGGTGACTGCGTCTCGATCACACGATGCGTGGAGGCACACGCCGTGGATGTTTTTGGTTGAGCTATCATGGACGCGGATCTGGTGGAGGACGAGTCGTCCACGAGGAGGCTCAACGATGAGCCTCGTTGGCCTTATTGCTAGACACAGGAGCGATGATGACCCCAAGGGTGTCTTGCAGGCCTATGACGTGCGTGCCGGAATTTCTTAAGATCGAGAGATGTATTAGTATGAACCCGGATTGGTCATGTCTATGCAAAAGCTCAGGAATTGGTAGCGGAGGAAGTTCTCGGTAGGATGTACGAGTTATACTAGTTCTCTGAAGTATCAGGAATATTCGTGTTTGTTAGGCATCCTATGGTAGTTTGGTTGCCCGACAGGTTGGGCTTCGGTGCCTTGGGATACCATCTGTATCAATATCCTATGAACTGCTTGTGTCTGAAGTCGAGGCTGCTTTGCGGGGGTGTCCGATTGGGGTGTCCGGAATCTTGTCCGATTTAACACTACCGAGACTCACGTTTATGCACTCACCGCTGAGAGAAGCCCCATTTGCTGTAGCGCTGCGGTTCCGGCGGGCTAACTGGCGGGCAGTATTGCCAGGTTCTTCCTCAGGCTCTACCTATTGCTTTGCGAATCTGGCAGTAAATGTAAATGTAGAAGCAATATTCTTGACGTTCATAAGTGTTACTTTGTGACCTAAATGAATAAAGATGTATTATTATTATTTCCTTTATTCATTTTATATACTTATTAAATACATTTTTAAATAAATTTAAAATTAAACAAAAACAATCTATTTAAAAATATATAAAACAGCATCCTACCGGTATCGGATACAAGGACCAAGATACCGGTGGTTAGGGCTCCAGAGACAAAAACCTTCTCACAATACGTGCCGTATCGAGAAGTACTGCTTTCTGAATCTGCCCCTTGACCCAGCTACCCAACGCGAGCCTCTTGAGATGTTGGTCGAGGCTCTTGGCAATAAGTCCATTGACAGAGACAACTATCGGAACAATGATTGCCGAGTCCACCTCCCACATATCGACAACCTCGCGAGCTAAATCCAAATACTTACTTTGCTTTTCTTTTTCAGCTTTCACGAGATTGCCATCATGAGGGATTGTGACATCGACAATCATTACACGGCGCTCTGACCTGTTTATCACCACAATGTCAGGTTTGTTAGCTATAACAGTCCTGTCTGTGATGATAGACCGGTCCCAGTACAATGTGATATGACCATTTTCGAGAACTGACTCAGCTACATACTTATAGTACGGAACCTCAGTATCCACCAGGTGGTACTTCAGAGCAAGCTGTTGGTGAATAATCCTGGCTACTTGATTGTGCCTGTGCAAGTACTCGCTGTTAGCAAGTCGAGGACAACCGGAAACGATATGTCTTAGGGACTCACCTGTTTGGTGACACGCTCGACAAATATCGATCGTGCCGTCCCTCATAATATGCCTCCTATAGTTGTTCGTCTTGATAACCTCATCTGCAATTGCACAGACAAAACCTTCGGTTTCTCCGAAGAGGTCACCGAAACGTAACCAGGCTACGGACGATAAAAAGTCCACATCAGGCCCATGTAAGGCCTGATAAAACCTACCATGAAGCTCCTTGCTCTGCCATACCCTCTGACGGTCACCAAGGCTTAGCACTGTTGGCTTATGCCAGTTCTCTTTAGCCAAACCAAGCGGGGTGAGTCCAACGTCCACTGCAACAACATCTCGATGCATTTCCACATTCATAATAATAAAATGTTGTCTAAGGCTGTACACCTCACTGTTATGAAGACCTTTCACATTTAAAAAACCTCGTCCTCCACATCGTCGTGGGATGTACATCCTCATCACAGAAGAACGTGGATGATGCATCCGATATGCTGTTAGCAATGTACGTACACTTCTATCCAGAGCATCCAATTCAGTCTGAGTCCACTTGAGTATGCCAAAGGAGTACATCAGAAGTGGCATGACCCATCCATTATAAGCACGCACCTTGTTGCCGCCTGATAAAAGGCTATTTAGTACCTTTTTCAGGCGACCAAAGAAACGTTCTCGTAATAAATGTTTCATGTCAGCTTCATTGATGCACAAAGCCTGCGACATACCCAAGTACTTATAGGTATCAGTTACGAGGAGTGACGTCAAGTGAATGGAATCAGAGAGCTGAATGCCATCTGATTCCAATATCTGCCCTCGTTTAATATGCATGACTGCACATTTATCCACACCAAACTCCATTTTGATTGAATTACTAAAGTTTTCAGTTACCTTTAGTAAATCTATCAAGTGGGAGTTAGTTGTAGCAAACAACTTTAAATCATCCATATAAAGCAAGTGCGATATTACCTGACCACCTCTTCGCAACTTATAACCTAACCCTGAACTCTCAAGTAGAGTACTTAAAGGATTCAGTGCTAAGCAAAACCAAAGAGGACTCAAACTGTCACCTTGGAATATTCCCCGCTTAATTTTTATATGTTCACCACCACCGCATATCCCTCGGTATCCTGGATAGCTAAGTATAGTTCTCCATTGGCCCATACATGACTTTAAGAAGCTGCATAGAGTTGCATCTATTTTATACAACTCCAACACCCTCAAAAGCCACGTATGAGGTACGGAATCGAATGCTTTCTTATAATCTATCCAACATACAGAGAGATCTTTACGGTTGCTGCGAACTTGCTGGCTGATGATCATATCAATGATGAGAAGCTCTTTAGTACCTCAAGCTCCACTTCCACATCCATTTTGCGAGACACTCATTATCGCATTGTAGCTAACATGTTCAGCAATTTGGTCTCTCAAAATGGAAGTTAGAAGTTTATAGACCGATGGTAAACAAGTGATCGGTCTATAATTACTGGGGTTCGAGGTACTGCCGGCCTTATGGAGCAGATGAGTAACTCCTGTTGTCATAAAAATTGGCAGCGTACCAGATTCAATGGCAGCCTGAAATTGAGATGCCAAAAGACCATGTGAACTGCGGAACCATTTAATCCAGAAGTTTTGCAGTCCGTCCGGTCCTGGAGCTTTCCAATTTGATAATGGACGGACTGCATTAGCCACATCTAAATTATTAATTTGTATGGGTTCCATATCTGCAATACTTTCACATGCTCTCTTGACATCACAAATCCAGTCACCCTCAGTATGAATTACTGGTGCCGACCAGATACTACGCCAAAACACATTCGTTTCATCCGTATCAGGTAGGCAACCGACATTCACATCTTTATCTGGTCGTTCCCAATTTCTATAAACACGCCTCTGGTCTCTTTGGAATGAGCAATTAACATGAAATCGATTCACGCGTTTTCTATACCTACGAATTCTTTGTGCCCAAGCATAGATTTTTTGTTTCAAAAAATCAATGCGCTCTGTGACACGAGCCGTATAATCCTGTGGACTAATTTCAGTCTCGGAAAATGCTCGCTTCACGAAGCGCATGATTCTTGGTCGAATGTTACCAGCTTTAAAACTGGTTAATTTGCCAATGAGCACTCTTGTCTCGGCAATACGTCGTTCGATCCTGGACTGCCAAACAGGGACGATAGGTTTTGACCGTGGAACAAGGTCTTGCAAGGGCATTTTTACTCTTGCTACACGGCAAACCGCAACTGCTGCACAATACAGAATCGAATGGGTATCACCGAGAGACTCACTATTATCTAAATAAATAGATAATAATGAGTCAACAGCACTCACTAGCAGCATGTTCTTTCTATGCATGGGCAACCGAGGTAACCGCGGTCTTAAATGAATTGGCATGGTGCGATATTCACCAATTGCACATTCCAAATATACTCTTACCTCGTCATTGTACTGTGTATCTGCAGGAATAAACGTGTCATCCACAACAGTATTATTACCATTCACAGTGGTATTTAAATTATTTATGGTACTTACAGTTTGTGGCGGAGGAGCGATAACACGCATATTCTGCAAACACTCCGAGCGTAAACGATCAAGAACGGCATTATCTAACATATGGTTACGTTGAATGACCCGCACTTGGTCCGATAGTCTTTGAGCAGATACGTTGATAGCTGGTTCAAGCTCCTGAAACAGAGGCAATATACGATTACGATACGCTGTAAGGTTGGTTTCAACCTCTGTGGCCACAAAATATGCCCGCATGACATTTTCATTGATTGATTGTGTCCATCTCATGCGGCGCACATTACCACCGGTAGCGGGGGCCCTATTCGAGACCGGTGGGCCTCGGGGTCCCATGCAAGTCGGCGGCCGGCCTCTCCCTTGCCGGCATACATTATTATTATTATTATTTCCGAATCTTTTCCAAAACCATGTCTAGTTTCTAGCTGTTACTCTCTTCCAAATTTCAATTTAATTAGAAATGATCGCATCGGCCCTAAATGTGGTGGAGTAGCTATATACTTACGAAATAATATTAACTATAATATTATTGACTTATCTTCACAGCCACCGCAAGCAGACGCTGGTGAACACCTCTTCCTGGAGGTGGAACTATTGCATACAAAATTATTACTTGGTGTCTATTACAGCCCTTCAATGCACGTTAACTTCTTCTCTTCTTTTGAAAACCTATTAGAACGTTACTTGCCCTCTTACAGTCACACTATCATTATGGGTGATTTTAATACCTATCTTTTGAAGCATGATTCTTGCTCATCAATTTTTCTTAATCTTATCGAGTCTTATAATCTGTCAGTTCTTCCTTCCAATTCCACTCATAACTTTCCTAATTGCAGACCATCTCTTATCGACTTAATACTTGTTTCCTCAACTGACCTGGTGGCTAAGCATGGTCAGTATCCAGCTGATGCCTATTCACGATGTAATATATATTTTGTATAAAGTTCGTCCTCCTAAACATAAACATAAAATTTTAATGCAACGCAATTTTAGTGGCATGGATCTTGATCGATTGAGTCAGGATGCTAGAAATATCGATTGGGAGGCACTCTTAGCGACAGTGACAATAGATTCAAAAGTAAATGTATTCAATGATAAGCTGATTGAGTTGTACGATATACATGCGCCGGTTCGTATGGTTAGGGTGAAACACTTACCTTCACCTTGGCTTACAGCTGATATAAAAGCACTTTTATCATAAAAAGCATAGCTGCCAAATGTAGGTACAAAATGCGGCCTACGCCTTTTAATTATGAGAAGTACATAACAATAAGAAATCACTGCAGTAAGGTGTGTAGAAAAGCACAGCGCCAATATATTTATAAATCTGTCCAGATTGGAGACCCTGCTAAAATTTGGAAATATCTCAAAACAATGGGAGGTGGAAAATCACGTCTAAATTCGATTTCTAACACTGTTAATATTGAATTACTAAATCAACATTTCTCATCTTCCTCTACGTTGGATCGCACTAACAAAGAAAATACTTTGCAATATCTTTCACAACTCCAACTCCTAACTACCCAACTCAACGTTCGTTTTCAATCAATTATCTGCGTGTGATGTTAAAAAGAGTGTAATGGCGATCAGCTCAAATGCAGTTGGCAGTGACAACATTAGTCGTAATATGGTACTACCTATAATTGATGAAATCTTACCTGTATTGTGTCATCTTTTAAACCACTCCCTTTCCTGCTCCGAATTTCTGGCTGCTTGTGCTTTCTCCCATACTTTTCACAATTTTTATAAATTCTACCTCAAATTATTTATTTTCTGCCTACCACCTTTTTGTAGATGATCTTCAGATTTATACACAGGCTCCAGTGGCAGAATTATCGACAGCCTTTACTATTATTAATGCTGATTTGGCCCACATTTGTCAATGGAGCAAGCAATATGACTTGGTCGTCAATCCGTCATAGACACAGGTTATAGTGGTTGGTAGCTCGCGAATGTTGGCGCAGGTAGACTGGACAACTCTTCCAAATATCTTGTTTGATGGCGTTCCATTGCAAATATGTGAAAACGTGAAGGATTTAGGCATTTTGATTGATAGTACGCTATCCTGGCGTGCACAATTGTGTGAACTTAGTAGAAAAATGTTTGTTACTTCAGGTGCCTTGCGTAGATTGCGCAATTTTCTGCCGACGGCCACTAAAATTGCACTTGCAGAATCTCTCCTCCTACCTCTACTCGATTATGCTGATGTTACATATCTCGATGTCACTGAGGAGCAACTCGATAAACTTGAGCGCCTCCAAAATTTCTGCATTAGATTTATATTTGGATTACGCAAATATGATCTCGTATCTGAATACCGCAACAAACTCAAGTGGCTCCCGATTCGTCTTCGTCGGGATACTCATATTCTCTCATTGCTTTACAGCATCCTCTTCATTCCAGCTTCTCCCATTTATTTAAAAGAACGTTTTATGTTCCTCAATGACACACATTTAAGAACTCTGAGGTCATCAGAATCTTTGGAATTAGCAGTACCTAGGCATTCGACAACTTTTTATGACAAGTCATTACTGTGCAAGTTATAAGGCTGTGGAATGCATTGCCTTTAACAATAAGACGAGCAAAATCATTGAACATTTTTAAGAAAATGGTGAAAGAGCACTATTCGTCATCATATTGAAACATTCTATAGTTCATTATTATAGATATGTTTATTGTATGTTTATCTATATGTGTGTATATATATATATATATATATATATATATATATATATATGTATATTTGTGTATATATTTTTAGCATAGTAGGTCATACAGTTATTGTTTTAAGACTATAATATTTGTTAGTAATTATACTATCATCTTATAACACTAATATTATAACTACCCATTTAAAACTTATTCTTTAACATTTATCTCCATCCAAAGGTTACCTGTAAGAAATTGCACTTAGCGATTACTGGAAATTTACATTTTAATGCATTTTAAAGAGGATTTGAACTATGTAGATGTATGTTAAAGTTATATAAGAGTACTTATATAACTTTAAGTCAGATTTATTTACTTGAAACTTAATATTAATTAATAGCAAAATTTCAATCCCTTTTATAGGACCAATTTATGGGACAAAATCTACATGAGCAAAGCTTTTGTCGTCTCGTAATGTCGTAATATTTAGAGTACGATTAAAACACGATTCTTGTAAATGAAGAAAGCAAATAAAAATATATTTTATATGACTTTTTAACTTCCCCATTCCCATTGTATTCAGTCACATTTTTCTTTTACTGTAATTTTTAGGTAACTAAAATTCCGTACCTAAAGCAATGAGAAACTAAAATGGCAAACGGCCACGATCATGCATTGCTATGACGTCACGTTTTTATGTTGACAAAACTAAGTCGAATAAATATATTGTTGTCTCTTTTTGCATGGGGTATTATTTAGTTACAGCAAGATGACTATAAGCTTATATGTACAATGTCGGTGTAGATCATATTTGTAAAACCGATAATTCAACATGCCATCTCCATATGGTTCAGTACTCAGAGGTACGAGTACTAATGTTTTATAAGTTTATCCATCAATCACAAACTCTAACCACTAAACCGATTTAGCTGAAAACTGTTATGGATAGCTGACAGTATCAGGTTGCTGACATCATGGAAGGATTCATAGGACACTCTTTGTCTCGAAAAAAGGTTCTTGTGGGATATCGATAAGGGAAAACTATATCACTTTATTGTTTATTAATTATAGTTATTGAAGAGGAATAATGGAATGACGACCACAAGTGACACTTACATTTCTCACCAGACATAGATCCACATAGATTACCCAAAAAGCTTAAGAGTAAACCACCACTTTGTTTACTAATAATAGCTTTGGAAGCGATGTCATGGGTGGGCTCAGCAGCCCAACACTCGCTAAGTTCTGCCAACCTTAACAGCCTTGAACTGAGATAGTTTAGTCACTAAGTACACAGTCACTAGTAGTCACTAAGACGAAGTCGCAGGTGTCTACTAGTAGTTATCAAATTCTTAATATAGTTAATCCTAGAGTGAAAAAATAGAATATAATTTAATGTTTATTGACGTTAGTCTAACGGTATGAAATGTTCTAAATCAATCTATCTAATAGAATAAAGATAAATGGTTCTATTTTCTATGTCTCTATATACCAACCTAACAAAATAATCTAATATTGTCTAAATGGAAGACCTGTCCGTCCTTTTCAAATAAACATCGTTTATGGAGTAAGCTTATAAAGAAGGTTAGATCGACTCGACGTACACACTTAATATGTTTTCACAATTTGCTTGATAATCCCAAAGGCTGTGTGATATTTATTATTTAGGATCAAATAAAATTTTAATCAAGCTTCATTTAAAGCTGAAGAGTTGGGGCTGAGAGAAGTTTGAAAGCGCTAATCTTAAGAACCGCTGATCGAATTTGAAAAAATATTTTTGTGTTGTATAGCATTTATCGAGAAAGGCTAGGTATGTTATTATAGATAGGACAAATTATAAAAAATATTGTCGATTTATTGTTTTCATGTTATATAAACTAACTAGTTGACGCCCGCGGCTCCGCACACATAGTGAAGTTTTCCCGTTCCCGTTCCCGTTTCCCACAGGAACTTGTTACCGCGATAAAAAGTTGCCTATGTGTTATTCTGGTGTGTTAGCTATATTATTGTAAACTTTCATCAATATCCGTTCAGTAGATTTTGCGTGAAAGAGTAACAAACATCCATTCTCACAAATTTTCGCGTTTATAATATTAATACCAATTTTTTTTTTTGGGAATAATCGTTCCCGCTTTCCCATTACTGTGACTCCTGTAAACCAGGATCTACAGCAATGACCAAACACCAGAAAAGTTACACCGAGCTCGATCTCGGTGAAGTCCCAGGAGTAGTTAGCATGTCTTTGAACCCGCAACGAAATTAATCAGAAGATAATTTGAGGAAGTAGGAAATAAAGTAATGTTTTTTATTTTTTATTAGTACGATATAGTCGATAATTATCTATCATCAATATATCCTAACTTAACCAGAGTTTTTGTTGTGATCAGTATACAGACCCTTAGCTATATATATTGTGCCGTCTGTTGGGACTGGTCAGCTCATAGCTGTTATAGCAATTGTTACAAATAATATTATTTAAATTTAAGGCAAACTAAGTTTAGTCGACTGTTCTCACATAAATTCAAAGGAACTATGTAAGTGTAATTTTAATGAACACAACATTTATTTTGTTCTTTTTTTTGCATAATTTCATTACTGTATCTAATGTAATCTCTGTATCAAACTGTCAAATGGCGGTTAGAAAAGAGTGGCCATGAGTTTTATTGCCAGGTTCTTCCTCTGGCTCTACCTATTGCTTTGCGAATCTGGCAGTAAATGTAAATGTAGAAGCAGTAATCTTGACGTTCATAAGTGTTACTTTGTGACCTACATGAATAAAGATTTTTGATTTGGTTTGATTATAAAAATAAAACAAATTTAAGAGTTCGAGTGCCCGTAACATGTTGCTCGTTAACAAAGTAACTACATTTAATACTTTTAACTACATCAAGTTTCTTCACAACTTAGAACCAGATGGGCTTAGTTAGCGCCGTTCTAGACTCACTACACTATTACTTGTGAAAAGATATTAGTGAAAGGTATTAGGTTTTATGTTCACTACTATATTATGTTTGGTATTCCCAAAGGGATAGCAGAGGCATATTATACGCTCATATTTATTTTTACCACCGAGATGGCGGACAAGCACTTTTCATCAGGTGGGCCCACCTGATGAAAAGTGGTCACCGTAGCCTATGGACATTTGCAACACCAGAGTTGGCACTCGCTCTGTCTTTTAAAACCCCTTTTAAAGAACCCCATACTGTAGATGTTGGGGAACACCAGGTAGAGAGCTCATTCCACAAATTAAGCGTACTGATAAAGAAATCATCCGGACGTAAAGTGTGAGGGTGCTAATCTATTATGTAACAGTGAGTTTTATTTTACCTTATATATCCCTTTTCTTTTTCTACTCTTTTATGTCTACCCCGTCAGGGATCAGTGTGAAGTGAATTAGATCTTTACAAAAACAAAATAACAATCATTGCGAATTTATTTAATACTGTAAGTCAACTCAAAAGTTGAAATCAGGTCGTCAACACTTCTAACTGTTGGGGTGGCCTTTTACTTTACATTTGTGGAATTTTGGTGTCCACTCCTGAACTCCACTGCTCCATTGACTATTTGAAACTGCTTACTCGATAATCTATGTTGACCACATTGGTTCTAAGACAGAAAATCTCTTAACAAAGTTAGTATATATCGTATGGAAGAGCAAAGTCCACTGAACAGCTTTCAGACTCTTAAGAGTATGAACTGAACCACAGAAAGTGTTCACGTCTCAACAACAACGACTGCCATGTTACTGAGAACCGGGACCAACGGCTTAACATGCCTTTCAAAGCCCGGAGACGCTCACAAGTGTAAATAGCACAAAGTGGTCACCCATCCGCTCGTTTACAGAACACTGAGACAGCGGGGCCATAAGTGCTTCATTCACGATCATATAACACTATTTAGAGAGGTCGAGAGGTCCCATGAAAATTTGCTAAACTTCTCATAAGCTGCTTGTCAAATTTATATCTGCTGACTGTCGAACGAGAATATTGTGGGACATTCATTTACTCACAAACAGTTAATTTACAGAGGAAATGAGCCGTTGTACCTATTTATATATTTGCAGTTTACTAAATATTCCTTCCCTTTTTTATTATGTGTAAAGTAAGTAAATATAATTAATATTATTAGGTACATGTGTAGTGTCCATGGCTTTCTAATGTTATGTATGTACTTTCTGGTGTAATTCAAAAAAAGTTGTAAATCTATACTAATAGACTTAAATATTAATTTGCCAAAGAAGTTTCACTTCTGACATGTGTACTTTTTACGCACGCACATAATTTTTTTTTTTATATTGAATAGTGATTTAGGCTTCAGGTAAGTTACGAATATTGTATGTATATTGTATTTTAACTGTAATTAGCTGTAAAATTTTCAACTAAATAAAATAAAGCAAATGAAATAGAACAAACATAGACATAACTTGGAGACGACTTCTGTGTTTGAGTCGCAACTCAGCAGGCCGGGTTCAATTAAGTAGGTTAGTAAACAGTACTTAAGCACTTGTAGTTTGTTAACTTGTAACTTAGGTTATGCCAACTTAGTATTGTCAACTAATGTGAAAACTTTAACTTGATATTGTTAACATGACTTGTGACTTTGTTACAAAATCTCAACTACGGGTTACTTGCCGAGTGAAACGTAAAATTTATAACATCTTTTAGACATATAACAAAGTCGTGTTATTTACACCATTTATAATTCAAAAACGGGTACGATACTTTGTTAGATTTTTCTATACCCCGAATAGCATTCTGAAAAATAATGAAAAACAAAAATAAGTCATAATTTTCTATGTACGGATTCTAAGAAGATGCATTGCAAACCTATAGTAACAGTAATTTAATATATTTTCATAAAATCTTCTCTTTAATACAAGAAGTTTAGAATAAATATACAGATATTCCATTCTTATATTACAGATATTCGTTCCAATAATGTTGTAAATTTCTACTCATCTAAAATGTATATTTTGAAGTGGATGAATTTGAATAGGTATTTAGGTAAATAGCTACCTTTAAGATAACTATGTTTTATAAAAAAAGTATATTTCGTATTTTCTCTTTAATTATGAGAAATAACGTACCCTAAATTTAAACATTTCTAAACGTGCCTCAAACCATCAGGGTTCTGAGTAAATTATACAAAAATATTAAATTATGATAATGAGACGTTACAGCTAAAGTTAAAAATATACGTTGAGTTTTCCTACTCGCAGTGAGATAAATTGAGATAACAAACCGGTGTTTGTAATCTCTTTAGATCAGTCACTTAGTTGAAAAGCTTTTTTATACCACAAGCACACAGCCAGCCTACCTATTTGATAGTGGGAACTGTAGCCTACGGACATTGTAGTACCAAGGTGACAAACTCGTGCTGTAGATCCTGAAAAAACGCGAACCCCATACTATACATGTTTCCGTAAAAGTGTTAATGTACAACACTACTTAGAAAAGGCACAATGCTAATAAATAATATTATTTTGATTAAAGGCAGTGAAGAATCAAGATTCAAAGAATAGGTGCAAGAGGCATTGCTAAATAAACTCAGATGATATATTTTTAGGAGTGTTAGGCAAAATAAAAGCACATTAAATTAATAATGAAAAAAAAACATATTATTAAATTACAATTGAAAAAAATATTATTTAGTTTCTATTTTTTTTCAGGGGTATCTTTTTTTTTTTCTTATGAAGATACCCGGTCTTTTGGTAGGCTTACATGGGGACATACTGGTCCAACAAGCAGAGGCCCTGTGAGAATTTTAATGTAATAGGAAATGGGGGCCCCCACTGCAGACAGTCCACGCTCGCCTTATGTAGAATAACGGTAATGGACCACCTCCAATGGGAGTTAAACTATTGTAAAATATGTCATGGTATCTCATGCAGCAGGAGCGTCAGGCATATCTTAATTATACGTACCTATTGATTTGGCGCGTGACGATGACAACAGTCCGGACGGCATACCGTACGCACTCTGGCTCCTTCTCATTTTCCGAGCGCGGCGGGCTGCGCTTGTGTTGCTGCTGCATCAGCTGAGACTCTCAAGCGGCGCAAATAGAATAATTTAATAGGTAATGATATTTTTGAGCTGTAAGGGGTCGAGATGTATGAGGTCGGTGAACTGGAAGACATATCCGAGAGGTGGAAGGAGTACTGCCAGTCATTGTACGAGGACCCTTAATCGCAGGATTTCACTTCTGTAGAGCCCTCTAACCTCTAACGGGGCCAGAAATTCTGAAAGAAGAGATCGTAGCTGCCATCAAGTGTCTTGCAAGACTCGACAAAGATACCATACCGATTGAGACCATCAAGGCTGCAGGCGAACAGGGAATATGAATATTCCATTTTCTCTGTAATAAAATCTGGCAAACTGGAACTTGGCCTAAAGAATGGGCCCATACTGTCTTCATTCCATTGCACAAAAAGGGTTCTACAATAAAATGCAGTAACTACCGTCTGATTGCACTAATATCACATGCTAGCAAAATTTTACTGCATGTGTAAAACGAGCGACTTAAGACTTTCTTATCAAAAGAAGTTACGCCTGAACAAGCTGGATTCGTGAAAGGGAAAGGTACTCGAGAGCAGATCTTTATAGTCCGCCAGATTATTGAAAAAGCCCGAGAGTTCAACAAACCGACATACATTAGCTTCGTTGACTTTTCCAAGGCGTTTGACTCTGTGAAATGGTTGGTATTGTGGAAATCCCTTTTGGATATGGGCACACCCAAACATCTAGTGCACCTCTTGAGGTGCCTTTATGAGATTGATACAGCGTCAGTTAAAAGATATAGCGTACTTTCAAGCGAATTCCACCCCAGTGCAGGCGTTCGTCAAGGATGTATTATAGGAGGTGTGAAGATTTCTAATCTACACTATGCGGATGACACCACGCTATTCGCAACTAGTATTGGCCACATGGAGCAGCTGCTTTCCTGATGTAACGTGTCTGTATGACTTTTGGCTTGAGAATGAACAGAAGTAAGACGAAAATGATAATAGTCGATCGTGCTAACAACAACTTGCCCGAAATTTGTGAATTGCGACGTCTTGCAGTCATACGTCTACTTGGGAGCTCTGATCTCAAGTCATGGGGGATGCTTTGACGAAATAAAGCGACGAATGGCTATTACTAGGTCTGCTATGGATAAGCTGAAAAAAGTCTGGAAATATCGAAGTATAACCAAGGTCACTAAAATTCGACTCGTCCGGGTACTGGTGTTCCCCATATTTCTGTACGCTGCCGAGACCTGGACGCTTCGAGAGATCGAGAAAAAGAAAATAGATGCACCGGAAATGTGGTGCTGGAGGAAATTTATTGGAGTGGCGTGGACAGAGTTTCGCACCAATGCATCTATTCTTCAAGAACTTGAAATCGACAGCGCTTAACAAGCATAGTCCAGACTCGAATTCTTCGGTTCTTTGGACACGTATCACGACGGGACAATACCTCCATAGAGCGCCTCGTCGTGCAGGGGCATGTCGAAGGCACAAGGCCGCGCGGCAGGTCACCCATGAGATGGACCAACCAGACAAAAACAGCAGTAGGCGGCCTAGTGCACGAATGCACTCATACCTCGACCGACAGGGAAGGATGGCGTCGCATTGTGAAGCGGATTATGGCTGCACGAAGCCTGACTATATGATGACCACGACCGCTCTGTCAAGAGTGAATCGACAAAGAAATGGGGTCGAGTCACTGGGCTCGTGGGGCCCAAGTACTAGTTCGCTAAATAGAGATATCGCAAAACCACTGGTCGACTCTTCTCGTGACCATAGGACTGGCCTCTTTATCGCTCAGATAATAAGCATTACCATACAACGTAGCAGCCTTATGGTAACCTTACCGGTTGATTTTGATGGGGGAGGAATGCTTCGACACCTAATCGGGGCATCATTGTCAGTCTTGTAATAATCCCCACCCCCCTTTTTATACTGTTTTCTGTAAATGTGTTAAATTTTAAATTTTAATATATGTTTAATTTTCATGAAATTTATGCTTATAAAAATACTATTATATATTTTTTTTATTAAAGTGAAAAGACAACTCTGTTCAGGACGGGAATTGAACCGTTACCTATGCCGAACCAGGGCATTGTTTTAGCCATTTTACTACCGGAACCGTACCGTTGAAATTCTTCACCATATTTTAATTGTCAGAACAGGAATATAATAGTAAAAAGTGGGATCTAATATGCCTCTGCCTCCCGTTCGGGGATAAGGCGTGATAGATAAATAAATAAATTATAATCGTCATTTAAGGGTATGAGTATACAAAATTATGTGAAAGTTAGCATACTAATTATTTAAAATTTATCCATAGGGTTTTTATCAAAATTATGTGCAATTGTATTATTGAAAAGTTATTAGGTACTAGACCTAATACCTTTTCAATAATACAAGTCAATTAAGAAAATATATTTAACCACATGACCTCTAAAGAGAACTCTAAAACATCCATAATTTGTAAACATAATATTTTTTGTTATTATTTATTGTATTGTTGTTGTTAAGCCGACGGTAAATTGAATTTGTGGAAAGGCGTTCAATCAACTGAACAATTGGTGATATTGTTTGCTCCACTTTTCTATGTTTTCACATTGTAATTGATAATGGCGGGCGGGTGGAGGCACAACATGAGTCAGGGGCTTGGCTGTTCGCTCTGCCATCGCCCAATATGGAAACTTTGTTGGACGATGACTCACTGCGGGTGGCTGTCGCTCTCCGCTTGGGCTGCAGAGTGTGTGAACCTCATCTATGCATCTGCGGTACCTTGGTGGAGAGCGATGGTCATCACGCGCTGAGTTGTCGTCGCTGCACAGGCAGGCATCCGCGCCACCATGCCCTTAATGATTTAATCCGACGTGCACTGGTGTCAGCTGGTGTCCCCTGCGTGCTCGAGCCGCCGGGTCTGTCCCGCGCGGACGGCAAAAGACCGGATGGTTTGACCCTCGTGCCTTGGCAGAATGGCAAGTGCCTGGTATGGGACGCAACATGCGTCAGCACTTTTGCCGCCAGTCACCTTTTTCGTACGGTCCACTCACCAGCGGCCGCAGCGGAAGATGCCGCTCACAAAAAGCGATAAAAGTACGCAGTGATGGAGTCCCGGTATATAGTCGTACCGGTGGCTGTGGAAACGATCGGCTGTTGGGGGAGCGAGGCTAAGGCTTTTATTTCTGAGATTGGTCGCAGAATAAAGGAAAAGACTCATGACTCCCACGCCCGGTCGTACCTGGTGCAAAGGATAGCCATTGCTATCCAACGAGGCAATGCCGCAAGTGTATTGGGCACCTTTGCATCGGGTATGGTCAGGGGTGGGTTATTCAGCAGGAAATAGGTGGGTGTAGCCATTATTTATATGATTGATTTGTTTTGAATATTATTTTTATTCGTTTAATAAGATTTGCATTGTATTTATAATTGTGAATGTACAGTTAAGTTTTAATTATAAGTTATTAGTGTCTTATATCGTTTTAATCGTTATAATAATTGATAATGGAACAAACACTTTATACACATCACTCTGAAAAAGCTTATTGCTCATTATTAGTGCACGTAAAGACCAAATCCATCGACAAAAAGTTCAAAACTGAAATCTAAAGTCTGATAAGAGTGTTCACAATCAGGTGCTGAAGCACAAAACATTCACTACGTCAAATGAAACGAGCAAGAAATGTTGCTCGCTCCCTCTTGCTTGCTCCGTCTTGCTTGCTCCCTCTTGCTTGCAACCTAATAGTGACGATAGGTATGATAATACCGAGTACCACGTTTACATCTGGCTGTATGCTAAAATCGTAAACACCTATTAATTGCTTACATTTTCCTGTAATAATTACTGTCATTATATGATTTAAAGGTGACGCAGCCTCACACGCTTGTTTATATGAAATACTATGTGACCCCCCGGCTGCAGCCTTCCTCGATAAATGGGCTATCCAACACAAAATTAATATTTCAAATCCGACCAGTAGTTTGGTTGAACGTACTAATCTCAGGAAGATTAGTACGTTCAACCAAACAAACAAACATACAAACAAACTCTTCAGCTTTATAATATTAGTATAGATGTAGAGTAAGGCGACTCTAGTACAGCGCAAGTGATACTGATTCGTGGCTCTATATGTAGCACTAACACATAAAAAGATCATTGAACGAAATTACCTCTTTAACATTCTGAGAGCATAAAATGTATGCCTACTTATGCCATTGACATTTGTGAAGAGACAAGATAATATTTCCCAACTTGCTCCCTATAACGCTGAACAAGCTTATTTCCATAATAATAGCTACAAGTCTAAGGCAGCTGAAGTCAGATATTCGTTTCCGCAAGTTGATAAGTGAAGCCGAATAGAAACTACACGCATTATTGTATGTAGATAATATAATCCTAAGGAAATCTCGTATGTATACCTAATTTAAATAAATTATCTTGTTTGTTTGTATAAGGGAATTAACTCAATATTGTTATGGTGAATGCATGAGTAATGTAGGTGGTTAGCATTTTTAATATACTCAAACCCCAGTTTAAAACTTAAATATAAAATATTAATAAAAAAAAAAATTGACGGATTTATGGGCGGCTTGAGAAATTTCAACAGCAGGTAATCACAACCTGTGTCTGTCTATTTCGTACGATTGACAAAAATGCACATGGTGAGATGTGGGCGTATAATATGCCTCTGCCACCGCCTTCGGGGATAAAGGCGTGACTGATAAATTAGAAATTTTAATGTACAATTACTAGTATAGAATAATTTTTAAAACCGTATTCTGTACTATGGCATTACTAAAACAAACTCAAAATTCGAAGCGTTTTTTTTTTAATGAAAACTTTCAGTCGAGGTGTTTTACTTTTACGCTTAAAAAACTAAGCTTTATCCCACCAGAGCTTAGACCGAGTTTAATCATACGAAGCTCAATCACCGCTGTGCGTAGCCAAGTAAAAAAGTATATCCTCTAAAATTTATACCTAAGAATCTAACCAGATTTAATCTCCAACACTGAGTAGAAACCCTAAAAATTCTCTTCTTTAGAAAATAAAAGCGACGACGTACTGAGAGATAAAGTAAGGCTCATTTGTAAAGTAGAATACAAAATGAGATCCTTTCGACCAACAAATTTCTTAAAGACTCAATTTTCACCTTATTGTACGAGTACAACAGGAATGAGCTTGCATGATAAGCTTGTGTTATGGTATTTAGACAACTGATATACCTACTTATATATTTCTAAATATATACATATTATAACATAGGAAAAAAACTATAATTATTTTGTTTTTAAATGTTATTTTTGCAATATTCCGCTTTTTTAGAATGTCGTACGATGTCGACACGTGTTTCGCATACACACGAGGCATTATCAAGACTGTTTGGCAGCCTGTTTGCCTCGTGTGTATGCGAAACACGTGTCGACATCGTACGACATTCTAAAAAAGCGGAATATTGCAAAAATAACATTTAAAAAATAGAATAATTTATTATAGTTATATTATAGTTTTCTAAAATGGATTTCCGCCATGTAACGCCTGATTCAATTAGTTAACAGAGGAAACTCTCAAACTCCGAAACAAACATTTGTATATTTCAAATACTTTTTTCTGACCCGGGAATCGAACCCGGGACCTCAGTAGCGGCAATCGCATACACTACCACTGCGCCACCGAGGCATAAAAATACGGCTTAAAAGTTTTTAAAAGCAGGTAGATACAACCATCCATTGTTAGTTTTGACACGGTATTATATTCACCTGCTATTACGAGAGACCCAATACATCTGGTGAAATGTGGACGTATAGTACGCATCTACGTACCCCATTGGGGAAAAAGATGTGACTATATTTTGTATGTAATTTAATAATGAAATGTCTTCTATACTAAATATTCAACTTATGATGTAACACAAACAAACATTTTCAACTTTTTTATTCGTATTTTTGTTTAAAAATAACAACTCAACAGATTGATGGCTGGAAATGAAAATCAAATGACAATAGCTACTACATAACTGTAGTAGTAGAATTCCATTGATAATAAAGAACATGGTGGTTGCAAACAGAGCTCGATTAATGCTTGGGGTCACTCTCAATGTTAGTGGGTCAAGGGTCGCCCTTGTACATTCCTAGAACAGCTGAGAGAAAGCAATTATGAATAAAATTACGGAGAAGGTTTGATGTAATTGCACTACCATCTACACGATTCATTTCGCATAACAATGGCGCCCACTTTTATCAGTTCACGATTGTACGATCCTTTTCGTAAAGTGGAAGTGATATTCCAGTTTTTTTAAATCAATTAGAATAGTATTATTGTGCTTTTGCCTTTAACTGAAAAGGAGGGGCGTTATAAGTTTAATTTGTGTATCTGTTTATCTGTCTGTGTTAGCATAGCTCCTTAATTGATTGACCAATTTTAATGCAGATTTTTTTTGTCTGAAAGGTCGGTGTGATTGATATGGTTATTTATTATATTATTTATTTATCTATCACGCCTTATCCCCGAAGGGGTGGCAGAGGCATACATATTGTATGCCCACTTTTCACCATACTTATTCCTGTCCCACGTAATAGGTGTTGAGCCCACTGCCGTGTCGAAATAGACAAATACAAGTTGTGGCTACCTGATGTTGAAATTTTTCAAGTCGACAATAAGGCCTTCAGCTCGACTTAACGACTGCCATGTTACTGGCAACCGGGACCAACGCCTTAACGTGCCTTCCGAAGCACGGAAACGATCGCAAATGTAAATGCCACAAAGCGGTCACCCATCCGAGGACCAGCCATAGTGAAAGTTGCGTAACTCAGTGATCGTTTACAGAACACTGAGACCTCGGGGCCACGAGCGCTTCCACGCCACGAGAGATGGTTATTTGTTATAATTTTGTAAGGTCATCAATTCACTTCCTAGGTGATAAAAGGATCTTACTAAAATTCACAAGTCCGATTGATCTAAAATTTGGTGTAATGTTATGAATGAATTTTCTAATGAATTTTCCATTTCCACGTCATGGTAACTTACATAGTGCACCAAGTAGTCTGTGAAGAACCCTTTTACTTTCTTAGAAAATTTGAGCATTATTATACCATGTTTGGGCTTATTAGAACAGTCTCATCGTGGAGTTGTTATTCTTGGTTTGGATAATTATTTACTTCGTAAAGTATTCTTGTCGTGGACTCTAATCGGTATTTGGTATCAAATGTATAAAGTGACGGTAGCCTAGTATGTAAAGGGACTCAAGTTCTTACTGCCCAAGTGCGATTCCAGCATGCATATGTTTGTTCGTTATTCAATCATCCTTTAACTCACTAACCAATTAAGATGAATTTGATATACAGATAGCTGTAATTTGTCTCGTTAATAAGTTCTTCTAGGAAATGACCACCCACGGACATCTAAGTAACTAAAAACAAGAACTTATAGAAAATATCAAACAAAAAGATCTCTTTTCTGTTTTCTAGTCAACATTTATTTCAATTATGTTTATAATAACTGACCCCACGGCTTTGCCCTTGTCATACTTCGAACTCCTTTCGCGCCAATTTAATTCCGTCGCTTATAAATTCTACAGTAATGCCTGAAAATTGCCTTGGATTTCGATTTTTTCAAATCCGTACAGTAGTGCCGGAGATTAAACAAACAAACTCTTCAGTTTTATATATCAGTATAGATTACATAGAATAATATTATATTGAAAAACACTCTCATCACTATCTATGAGTATATCGTAAACCATAAATGTCTCGCTCCTGTTATCTACATCTCCATTCATGGCCTCAGCGTATCTGTAGATATATCACTTTATTTTATAAGACTTTTGCTCCGGTATCGACTCCACAGAATCTTAGAAATAAAAATTGTTATGAGAATATAATGGAAAAACTTTGAGACAATGGAAGATTAGTAAAGAGTTTAGTAGTTTACTTATGTCAATAACGGGATTTCGCACGGCACTATACTATATTAAAAGGTGAGAATACCTTTTGTTCCTTGACGTTTCGACAGGGTTGCACCTGTCGTGGTCCCGCGTCAGCGACCGCTATGCACAGAGTGTTTTTGATGTACCCTCGAAATTGTTAACTTTTGAAAATACCCTGCGGTTATTTACAAAAAAAGTATGTGGTCAACGTGTGTTAGTTTAAAACAAATGTTAGTTTAGTAGTTCATTCTGCTATCAGTTTCCGAACACAGATATTATACATTGAACTTACTACCGCTGCTCACTGTGTCTTTAAAGGTTGAAATACGTTATATGCAATTTCAAAAAATCGAATTCACTTGTACTTATATTTCACTATTATATTTTATTTACCACAACCTTTCCGGTTATTAAGAAAAGGTGGTAGAACTGTAAAATAAAAATTAAGGAGAATATTTACATAATTTTTAATTTGAAACATTTAAAACATAATTACATTAAACGAATGAATGAATAATTGAATTTGCTAGAAGCGAGAGAAGAAGTATGCATAGATGGTGAAGCCTGGCGATCTGTCCTCTCTGTCTACCCCGTCAGGAATATAGCGTGAAGATAGATAATTAAATAAGTGAGTTTGGTTTTCGAAAATTTGGTATTAGAATAAGTTCCACCAAGTGCCAACAATCAATTGAAATTGTAAGTTAAAAGTTCCCCAATTAAATGAGATGCGGTATTTGTATTTTTCTAAAGATACAATATTATACTTTTAAAGTGCTTGGACGAAGTAATCTCGGATCTCTCAAGACCGTCAAATAACTGATTAAACCTGTTTTTGGAGTAAAAACTTTGCTTTGATTAATTATTCGTTTAAAACTAATATTCCTGTAAATACTTCTCATCTTCGCCACCATTAACCCTGACAGTTTGCAAGCGATAACAGCATATTAACTGCACAAGCGCCGATAATAACAGCAAATGTCAACTTGACCGAATCTATTTCAGAAATTAATCAGCGTATACGTAAAGCTCTACAGCGTAGCATGACAACTAGAAGGTCTACGAATCTTTTAACATTTTTGGCTTTTGTAGTCTTGTTGACTACGGACAAGGACTTTTTATAGTTTCGCTATATGTCTATTCGTCCATTTGCCTGTCTGCCCGCAGTTTATCTCAAAAGAGTTTAAAGTAGTAGAAAGCTGTTACTTGGTATACAATTCCATAGTATGATTCATAGGCTATTAAATGTTCCATTAAGCGAAGAGGCATTTGACAAGGAATTGAATATTATTTGCTGCATTGCACAATCTAACGGCTATAGCTCAAAATTAATACACTCACTTTTATTAAAAAAGCAAAATAATATGGTTAAACTCCTTTTGTACCCATCAACTAAAGAAACTAAAAAGTATACTTCTAGTCTCCCATACTTTGGGCGTATCACACATCGTGTGGCGAGGGTACTTGAGGAAAATAATGTTTTCTCGGCCTATAGACCTCAAAAACCTTAAAAACATTATGTAATGGGAAAGATAGTATTAGTAATAGCAAAAAAACCGGTATTTATAAGTTGAAATGTGATGGTTGTAGCAATGTTTATATAGGCCAAACAGGTCGTTCATTTGATACCAGATATAAGGAACACTTAGGAGCATTCCGAAACGGTCACACAGATAAATCACATTTCGCGAAGCATTTGCTGGACACCGGGCATATTTTGAATGATAACAACAGTTTTGAAATTTTACATTTATGTGAAAAGGGTTTAAAAATGTCCGTATTAGAGCAGTTAGAAATTATAAAACGGGACGGGTGTGCTTTGCTGAACGAACAGACAGACTTCCACATTTCGGTTTTGCTTAGTTTATTCAAAAATAGACAAAACAACTGGAAGTCTACATCGCGCTATCGTTTGGTTGCGTTCGAACTACAAAAGGTTGAGGTGAACGCATAAGTACTTTTGCTGCCAAACAGTCTTGATAATGCCTCGTGTGTAGGCGAAACACGTGTCGACATCGTACGACATTCTAAAAAAGCGGAATATTGCAAAAATATCATTTAAAAACAAAATAATTATAGTAATTAAACCTTGATAAAAAATAATTTAGGTTATGTATAATGTTGGGAACATTAAAGGGGAGGTGTGTGGAAGCTATTTCTTTTCATCCACTGCTTGATATGATGTATAGGCAGTTTAATAGACTTTTAAAATCTCTAACGGAATATTAAAAGAAATAAAATAACGGAATTGTCAAAAGTACTTGGATACTCAGACGTGCGTGGATGAAGCGATTGATGAATCTACAAAAAGCGAAGAAAATATGCATGGATCGCGAAGCCTGGTGATCTGTTCTCTCTGACTACACCGTCAGGGATACAGCGTGAAGATAGTTAGTTAGTTAAAAATACTGTGCTAAAATATTTTTTTTAATAAGATGGGAAATAATAAGTTTTAATTACTATATTTTGGCAAAGTCAAGTGTCCACCCCTAAACAAATTGTTTGTTGCTTTAAAACGATTAACATAACATCATTAAAGCTATCAATAAACGCTTTTTTAATATACCTACCAGCAAATGCCCCCTTATCATTTCATTACAGTCTGGAGATTATTTATGGGCCATAAAGTCGAACTCCGTAGATTAAAAGGTCAGTACGAGTATACTGGATGATGAAAAACATCATCATCATCATTATTTCATATTGATCTCTAACTCAGTGTTCTGTAAACGACAACTGCGTTAAGCACGTTGGCTATGGCTAGTCACAGATAGATGCTTCGGGAGCTTCGGGAGGCACGTTAAGCTGTTGGTCTCGGTTGCCAGTAACATGGCAGTCGTTAAGCCAAGTTGTAGCCTTATGGGCGGCTTGAAAATTTTCTACAACAGGTAGCCACAACCTGCGTCTGTATATTTCAACATGGCAATGGGCTCACCATCTATTACGTGGGACAGGAATGCACACGGTAAAAAGTGGGCGTATAAATGCCACCCCTTCGGAGATAAGGCGTGATTGATAAACATCATCATTATTAGCCACGAGCTTCTACTATAGAATTTAACGTTTGCTGTTTGGTACATGGCAACTGAAAATTTATACATATAATGAGTTGAAGACAATAGTATTCTGTTGAACAAACATTCTTTAGTTATATCCGTCCGCGGCTCCCATACTGTAAGACAATATCTCTTCCTCAAAAATATTCCATTTTATTGGACAATTTCATCAATATTGTACATATTTATTCTATGCCTTTGTATTAGGCAAGATAAACCAATAAAAAGACAAAATCCAAAAAAAAGAAGCTCAAAGCAAGGTCTTGTTAAATATCTCCTATGTACTGTATAAGAGAATGTATAGACAAAATTTAATTCGAATTGTATTCTACTTAGTTCTCAAGCTTTAAATTGTATTCTTCTATCACGGAATAATGATAATAATATTCCATAACTAGTCCTTCATCAGTGCTCCATCATGGAATACTATAGCCTAAATAACATTTTCGAGAAAGAAGAACTCATGTGTCAAAGACTCAAAAAGACGTTACAATTCAAATTTATTTCATAATTTACATCAAGCATTATAATTTCAACGTACAATGTCACCATATAAGTTGCTACTTAGGCTAGTAATATCTTCAAGTCACGGAAATTGATTTACTTACATTCCTCTTCACGTTGCGGAGAACTAAAGTTACTTCAAACAACATTTAAACTTCAAACATGAGCTTACCTGAAACCAATAGAACATATATAGATAAATAATAAAAATAGCTCCTGGTCCCGCTGACTAATTGCACTCATAAACGAAGCATTAAGCAACTTTTGGCTGTGGCTGATCAGCCACTACCAGACGTGACCACGGATCAGAGACCACTTTGTGGCATTTAAATTTGTGTGCTTTTCTGTGCTTCGGAAGGCACGTTAAGCCGTTGTGGTTGCCAGTAACACGGTAGTCGTTAGGCCAAGTTGAAGGTTTTATGGCCGGCTTGAAAAATTTCAACAGCAGATAGCAACAACCTGCGCCTGTCTATTTTAACACGGCAATGGGCTCACCATCTATTGCAGGGACAGGAATACATACGGTAGTAAATACGTGTAAACATAAGTAAATAATATTTTATTGGCAAATTGGGAAACAGTTGATATAAAAACTTATCTTAATGATGATAGACAAAAGTCGAATAGTTTTGTTTTGTTGACGACAAACAAAACTATTCGTGTTTGATTGAATTAGTGTCGATGTCGAGCCAGAAGTTCAACATGAAATAACCGTTAATTAACAAAGAGCCTGTGGGTGTGAATCAGTTCAAACTTATTTGAAATATAGTTAGCAATATGTTTATATAGGTACTAACTGTCCCCCGTGACTATATATATATATAGCTTATAGCTTTCCTTAATACATTGGCTTTCCAACATAAAATATTTTTTTCAATTCGAACCAGTTTTTCCTGACAAACAAACTTCTCACCTTTCAATATTAGAATAGTATAAACATCAATCGACTGTTGCATTTAAAATGACAATTTAATTTTGAGGGAGGGGGAATACGCTCCGGCATAGTTCTAATGAATTCAAAGTCATTTAATAATCTATTTCTTGCTGTGTCAATTATAAAATCAGAATAGATGGATTTTAAAAACAAATTCTAGTAATATTCTTAGCATAAGCTGGCAAGTTACCCATCTGAAGAGTTTACCAGCCATAGCACAAGAAGCTGATGCAGTGATCGTTTAAAGAACACTAAGTTATCGAGGCTAGGAGCTCTTCAATATTACTGGACAACATAGTAATTCAAAGTTTCGCAATCAGTGTCAATAAACACTAAAACAATTGTCCAAATAAACAGCCATTTTGCCAGTAAATAAATACCAACATACTTATATTACTCATTCAACATTAAATAGTTTTGTAATCATTTATACTAAACCAGTTGCGAGGCCCCTTGCCTCATACCCTAGTGACTTGACATTTCCACGAAATGCTATCTCATCGAACTTATCGTAACGTCTCTTTCACTCTGTGATAAAAATAAATATCAGGAACAGAGACGAGATCATGAGAAAATTTATAGAGGATTATTATTATTATACATTATATGTAAAGTAGAAATTGGTTTTAGTACTTAGTATAATTATGTTTTTAGTATTGTTATTTGACCCTCAATAATATTTTGTAAACGTAATTCAAGCTTGTAATATAGAAACTAGACAACTGAAAACAAAGCAATTAGTATGCTAACTTTCACATACATTTTATTAAAATGGAAAAAGACAACTTGGTTCAGGACGGAGATTGAACCCGTGACCTTACCCTAACCAGGTCATACTTTTAAATGACGATTAAAATATGGTGAAAAATTCTAACTTGTATTCTGTGGCTATTTATGCGGGTATTTCTGTGGCTAGAACATTGCTCTGGTTAGGCAAAGGTCACGGGTTCAATCCCCGTCCTGAACCAAGCGGTCTTTTTTCACTTTATTATTATTTATAGTTCCAAATTTCTAAATGGCAATCGCAATGGGCTCACCACTTGTTATGTGGGACAAAAATGTTAACGGTGAAATGTGAGCGTATAGTATGCCTCTGACAACTCCTTCGTGGATAAAGGCGTGACAATATGTCTATGACAAATTTCTAAATACCTACGTACTATACATAGAAGACACTCAAACTCCGAAACAAACTTTTGTGGACCAATAATAATTAGGGTTTTCCCTTCTGGGAGAAACCCATGTCTTTATGTTTGTATGTAAGTAAATTTTGGAACATTTTTGTTACACAGCACCGTCTAGCCCAAAGTAAACTGAAATAAGCCTGTGATAAGGGATCTAGACGACTGATAAACATACTTATATATTACTAAATACATACCATACATATTAAACATAGGAAACACCCAAACTCCAAAACAAAAATTTTTGGTACACACAAATTTTTCTTCCCACCCGGGATTCGCATGCACTACCACTGCGCCACCGAGGCAGTTAAGATCGGGACATTTATTTTAATTGACTCAGGAGGCGAGCGTAGCGAGCCGACGAAAGTCTCCGTTTTAACTCTACTGGTACAGGAAAAATGCTATTGATGTCCGTCCGTCCATTCAGTCTACAGGTCGCATTTTTCATCGGATTTGCATGCAACTTGGCATAGACAATCCTTTATGTAAACAACACCTTTTAGCGAAGAGGTTTATCGATCAGGGGAAAAAAAATACTCCGAAATCTACGGTTCACTGAACCACTAGTTTTATGTTTTATAAGAGGAATTAGAATTGGTAATAGATTACTAACCCAATCGATTTACCTAACCGAAACGTGACTCCCACGTCACGTTGCGTCACAAATGTAGCCAAAAAGGTAACGCCTACGTAGTCTCATATTTAGATACCTACGTTTTATGGTAATTTGACGTGTCGAGGAGTATCTACCCCTTATTAGTAAGTCTGTATATAAAACTTTAATTAATACTTACTTTCACATAGTTTAATAAAACAATATTTGAAAGTTAGCACACTAATAAATTGCTTGAAAAATTATCCATAGGGGTTATATCAAAATTATGTGCAATTACTCTTAACTAGTACCTAATAACTTTTCAATAATACAAGTCAATTAAGAAAGTATTTTTAACCACATGACCTTAATAACGATAAGAGAACTCTAAAACATCCATAATTTGTAAACATAATATTTGTTGTTATACAAAAACTCGAAAACTTAAGCCGACGGTAATTTGAATTTGTGTAAAGGCGTTCAATCAGCTGTGAACAATTCGCGATATCGTTTGCTCCACTTTTCTAAGTTTACACATTGTAATTGATATTGCAACGAACATTTTAGACACATCACTCTGAAAAAGCTTATTGCTCAATATTAGTGCATGTATAGACCAAATCCAGCTACAAAAACTTTAAAACTGAAATCTAAAGTCTGAAAAGAGTGTTCACAAACAGGTGCTGAAGCACAAAACATTTTATACGTCAAATGAAACAAGTTAGAAATGTTGCTTGCTCCCTCTTGCTTGCTCCATCTTGCTTGCTCCCTGCTTGCACCCTAATAGTGACGATAGGTATGATAATTCCGAGTAACACGTTTACAACTGGCTGTATACGAAAAACGTAAACACTTATCAGTTGCTCACATTTTACCTGTAATTAATTTTTATTAATTACTGTCATTGTATGATTTAAAGGTGACGCCGCCGCACACGCTTGGTTATATGAAATACTAGTTGACACCCCCGGCTTCACCCGTGACATACTTTGAACTCCCGTCGCACCTATTTAATCTCGTCGCATATAAATTTTTACAATAATGCATTAAAATTTGCCCGATTTGTCGACATTTATGACTGCTGCTCTGCTCTCTAGAGTAGAAGTGTGATGATATATAGCCTATAGCCTTTCTCGATAAATGGGCTATCCAACACAAAATCAATTTTTCCAATCCGACCAGTAGTTCCTGAGACCATAACAATATTGAGTTAATTCCCTTATACAAACAAACAAGATAATTTATTTCAATTAGGTATACATACGAGATTTCCTTAGGATTATATTATCTACATACAATAATGCGTGTAGTTTCTATTCGGCTTCACTTATCAACTTGCGGAAACGAATATCTGACTTCAGCTGCCTTAGACTTGTAGCTATTATTATGGAAATAAGCTTGTTCAGCGTTATAGGGAGCAAGTTGGGAAATATTATCTTGTCTCTTCACAAATGTCAATGGCATAAGTAGGCATACATTTTATACTCTCAGAATGTTAAAGAGGTAATTTCGTTCAATGATCTTTTTATGTGTTAGTGCTACATATAGAGCCACGAATCAGTATCACTTGCGCTGTACTAGAGTCGCCTTACTCTACATCTATACTAATATTATAAAGCTGAAGAGTTTGTTTGTATGTTTGTTTGTATGTTTGTTTGTTTGATTGAACTTAGTACGTTCGTATGTATACCTAATTGAAATAAATTATCTTGTTTGTTTGTATAAGGGAATTAACTCAATATTGTTATGGTGAATGCATGAGTAATGTAGGTGGTTAGCATTTTTAATATACTCAAACCCCAGTTTAAAATTTAAATATAAAATATTAATAAAAAAAATAAATTGACGGATTCATGGGCGGCTTGAGAAATTTCAACAGCAGGTAACCACAACCTGTGTCTGTCTATTTCGTACGTTTGACAAAAATGCACACGGTGAGATGTGGGCGTATAATATGCCTCTGCCACTCCCTTCGGGGATAAAGGCATGACTAATAAATTAGAAATTTTAATGTACAATTACTGGTATCTGAATATTTTTAAATCCGTAATCTGAACTATGGCATTCCTCAAACAAACTTAAAAATTCGGAGCGTTTTTTTTTTAAAGAAAACTTTCAGTAGAGATATTTTACTTTTCACGCTTAAAAACCTAGGCTTTATCCCACTAGAGCTTAGACAGAGTTAAATCATACAAAGCTCGATCACCGCTGTGCGTAGCCAAGTAAAAAAGTATACCCTCTAAAATTGATCCCTAGGAATCTAACCAGATTTAATCTCCAACACTAAGTAGAAACCGTTAAAACTCTCTTCTTTAGAAAATAAAAGCGACGACGTACTGAGAGATAAAGTAAGGCTCATTTGTAAAGTAGAATACAAAATGAGATCCTTTCGACCAACAAATTTCGTAAAGCCTCAATTTTCACCTTATTGTACAACAGGAATGAAAAATTTTAGAAGTCATCTATTTACCTGCCTTTGTTGAAAGACTAATCAAGAAGGGCTGACTACCAATGAATAGCCAAAAAAAAACAGTAGTTACGTCAATGAATTGGGATTTTTTTTAAGTATGGTCATCACTACATTATTATAAAACAAAGTCGTTTTTGGCTGTCTGTCCCTATAAATACTTAGATCTTTAAAACTACGCAACGAATTTCGATGCAGTTTTATTAAATAGATTGAGTGATTCATAGAGAAGGTTTTTATGTATATTTTGTTAAGTTTTTGTATACATTAACTTAATTATAACGATTATGTTGGCGGTGTCGGAAAAAATAAGCCGTCTGGGAGCTTTTAACGAAAACGCTGCCTAAACCCTTCAAGATATATCAAAATAATATATTGTGGAATTATGAATCTAATATAGATCTACAAAAAAGTCCGCGACGGTATATGTCTATCTCTTAAGGATACCGTACTATATCCACATACATACCACATACACTATCTGTACATATCTGTAATTTAAAGGCTATTTACACAAATACATTATTAATCCTTATCATTTTTAATATGTTAGTTGGTTTCAGCATTTTATGAAGATTATTTTGTCCCTTTACACAATGCAAAATAAATGAATATCTTAGGCGATATGGCAACATCAAAAAAATGCGCAAAGAATTTTTTTTCGTGTAACAAAAATCGACCGGGCCGTGCGGGCGCGGGCGTAGTAGGTACTTGAGAGTGGAGAAGTAATCAAGTTCAATCAAGATTATCGTAAAATTAATAAACGACAGGATTAAATGGGTGCCACGGGGTTCGAAGTATGTTACGGGCGAAGCCGGGCGGGTCAGCTTGTATTAATTAAAATTAAGATAAAAAAGTAAGTAAGACGTCTTTATTTTTTCACAACAGGTTTAAATTGAACATCAATGAATCAAGCCTTTATCCCTAAAGGGGTGGCAGAGACATTACGCCCACATTTCACTGTGTACATTCCCGTTCCACATAGTTGATGTTAAACCCATTGCCGTGTAAGAAATAGACAGACGCAGGTTGTTAATCCTGTTTCATTCTTTTTCAAGCCGCCCCTATAGCTTTCAACTTGGTTTAACGACTACTATGTTACTGGCAACCGGGATCAACGTGCTTCGAAAGGCACGTTAACCCTTTCGAAGCACGGAAACTCTTATAAATGGAAATACCTCAAAGTGGTCACCTATCCGTAACCAGCCATAGCGAAAATTACTTAACGCAGTAATCGTTTACAGTACACTTAGTCAGTGGAGCCACGAGGGCTTCAATTTTAAAAGTTGTGCTTATATTCTTCACTCTAGATTGACTATTATGGTTCGTGGCTTCGCTCGTAAAAAGTCTCGAACCCCCGTTACACTTCTATAAAGTGAAAATTTCCAAAACTCTTTCTTAAAGAATCCCTGCATCAGGTCAAAGGGGCCCTAGACAGACTCATATTAGAACAAATTAAAAGTAACTACAACATACAAAATACTTTATTTTTTCATACCGGTTACTACATTTATTAAAAGTAGGCAAGAGGCGTCCCATGGTACTTCGGTGATGGATGGGGTCGTAGGGCGGTCTTATTACAAGAATTGCGCGCCGTACAAAAACATACAAACTGACGGACAAATTGTCTTATATTGTCTAATAAAAACCCCTCATATTGGAATTTCTTTGATATCGTTATAGAGAAATCGACCTGTTATGATAGTTTGTGGTATTTTCATTTACGATTTTTTTTCTATTAATATTATAAACGCGAAAGTTTGTAAGTATGGATGGATGTTTATTACTCTTTCAGGCAAATCTACTGAATGGATTTTGATGAAACCTCACAATAATATAGCTTACACATCAGAATAACACATAGGCAACTTTTTATTCCGGGAATAAGTTTATCTGCGAAACGGTAACGGGAAAACTTCACCACGCGTGCGGAGCCGCGCGCGTCTTTTGTATGGCATATTTTGTTAGTCTCAAAGCCTTATGTGCGACTTAAAAGTTTTTAAAAGCAGGTGGATACAACCAGTCCTTGTTAGTTTTGACTCGGTATTATACTGACCTATTACGAGAGACCCAATACATCTGGTGAAATGTGGACGTATCGCATCTGCGTTCCCCATTGAGTAAAAAGACGTGACTATATTATCTATGTAATTTAATTTTGGAATGTCCTCTATACTAAATACTCAACTTATGATACAACACATACAAACATTTTCAGCACTTCCACATCTACTTTTGTTTTTTTTTATTAAAGAAGTAACTTTATCGCTTAGTGATTACATCGTTCCGTGTGGGCAAAAATGATATACATTATTACTATTCTACTACAATAACACTTAATGACTACTTAAACCTAAATCAACTAACTAAATTGTTTTGCTTCATGTGAGCTTGGATCAGATAGCACACTGTTTACCCAGCCGACGCTGAGATTAGTACTTTTGTTTTAAAAAAGAAACGACTCTTAAGGTTGATGGCTGGAAATTAAAATCAAATAATAAATAAATAAATAATAAATTTCGTATAATAAGTTTCCGTGCTTCGGAAGGCACGTTAAACCGTTGGTCCCGGTTGCCAGTAAAATGGCGGTCGTTAAGCCTGGTTGAAGGACTTATAGGCGGCTTAAAAAATTTCAACAGCAGGTAGCCACAACCTGCGTCTGTCTATTTCAACACGGCAATGGGCTCACCACCTATTACGTGAGACAGGAATCCACACGGTGAAAAGTGGGCATATAATATGCCTCTGCCACCCCTTCGGGGATAGGGCGTGATGGATATTTATTTATTTAATAATAAATATCGTTGGGACAACTCACACAACGCCATCTGATTCCAAACTAAGTAGAGCTTGTACTATGGTAACCAGATAACTGATAAACATACATTAATATTTCTAAATACATATATATTATAGATAAATAACATCCAGACACAGAATAAACCATAGTGCTCATCACACAAAGAATAGCTACATAACTGTAGTGGGAGAATTCCATTGATAATAAAGAACATGAGGGTTGCAAGCAGAGCTCGATTAATGATCGGGGTGACTCTCAATGTTAGTGGGTCAAGGGTCGCCCTTGTACATTCCTAGAACAGCTGAGAGAAAGCAATTATTGATAAAATTACGGAGAAGGTTCGATGTAATTGCACACCCATCTACACGATTCATTTCGCATAACAATGTCGCCCATTGTACAAGGACTTACGATCATTTTCGTAAAGTGGAAGTGATTTTCCAGTTTTTAGACCAACTAGAATAGTATTATTGTGTTTTTAACCTTCAACTGAAAAGGAGAGGCGTTAAAAGTTTACCCTGTGTATCTGTCTATCATTAGCAATTTAGCATAGTCATTAGCACTAGAAATTTAGCAAAATAATTGCTTAAAATTTTTTTCCATAGTCTGAATGGAGTCCGCCATCAATGTTTAAAAATGGCTGTAACACTGTTCATTGGTATCGAGTTGTTGAGTAGCTTGATAGATGGCTCTGGTCATACTCTTAAAATGACGATTCGGTTCGGGTAGTTTAGTGGCTAGAACATTGCTTTGAGTAGGGTCATGGGTTCAATCCCCGTCTCGAAACAAATTTTCTTTTTTCACTACATTAAAAATTTATACTTTTCAAAATTGTTTCTAATATTCTTGTCATGGACTGAAATCGGTATTTGGTACCAAATTTTTAAAGTCACGGTAGCCTACTTGTAATGGGTCTTGAGTTCTTACGGCCTAAGTTCAATTCCAGCAAATATCCTGTTAACGTCGTAACATGAGGCAATTCTAACAGGTTTATGTTATTTAATCATGCTTAAACCCAGTAACCAATTAGGTTAAAATTTGATATACAGATAGCTGAATCATTGGATTTTTCGTTACAAAGTTCTTGTGGGAAATGACCACCCTGCTAAAAACAAGAACCTATAGAAAACTTCAAACAACTGTTTTCTAGTCAACATTTATTTCAATTATGTTTATAATAACTGACCTACACAGATTTTTCAGTGACTTACTTTGAATTCCCGTCGCACTTATTTAATCCTGTCGTTTATATATTATACAGAAATGTATTAACATTTGCCCTATTTATCGACATTTATGATTACTACTCCGTTCTACTGGATAGTAGCGTGATGATATAAAACATAGAGCCTTTGTCGATATATGGGCTATCTAATATAAAAATAAAAAGTCGAACCATCGGCTGATCAACCTGAGACTAGCGCGTTTAACTAAACAAATAATCTTAAATATTAGTATAGATGATGATGATTAGATTAGTAATATTTTATTGAAAAACACTCGCCCCTGCTATCTATAAGTATATCATAAACCATAAATGTCTCGCTCCTGTTATCTACATCTCCATTCAAAGCCCCAGCGTGTCTGTAGATATATCACTTTATTTTATTAGACTTTTGCTCCAGTATAGACTCCACAGAACCTTGAAAATGAAAAAATGTTTCGAGAAAAAAATGGAAAATCTTTGAGACAATGGAAGATTAGTGAACAGATTAGGTGTTTGTTCTGCTATCAGTTTTCTAACGCAGATATTACACATTGAACTTACTACCGCTCCTTATTGTGTCTTTAAAGGTTGAAATAGAATAAAAGCAATATAACAAAAATCGAATTCAATTTTACTTATATTCTACTATTATTCTTTATTAACCACACCAGTTATTAAAAAAAATGTGAAAATATATTGGTTAATTTTTAAGTAATATATTTACATAATTTTTAATTAAGTTACACCAAGTGCTAATAATTAGTTTAAATTAAAAGTTCTCCAATTAAATGATAGCGCTGTGAGACTTGCTGCCAGGATATGGTGTGGACGGCTCGCTACTGCGGGCAATACAGTCGCTTTATACGGACTGTAAGGCTTGCGTGCGAGTAGGGGGGGATGTGTCACCTCTTTTTGATGTCTGTACAGGCGTCAAACAGGGATGTGTCATGTCCGCCTGGCTGTTCATAGTGTATCTGGACAGTTGCCTGCAGAAGTTGAAAGATTTTAATATGGGTGTGAATTTGGGTGACTTTACAGTAAACTGTCTGCTGTACGCTGATGATGCGGTGCTCATGGCCTCATCAGAAGCCGACCTACAGGCATTAGTCACTAATATGAAAGAGGGGTGTGAAAGTAAGGGTCTCCGCTTGAATGCAAGTAAAACTAAGGTCCTAGTATTTGAAAGAGGTGACGTAAGAACTAAATGCGAGATTAGGGTAAACCAGGAACGTCTAGAGCAAGTGAATGAAATTGTGTATTTAGAAAGTTTGTTTAGCGTGGATGGAAAATGCATCGTAAAAGAAGCACGAATGGCGATTCATAACGCAGTGCTAGTGCCAACTTTGCTTTACGGTAGTGAAACCTGGGTATGTCAGCAGATGCATGAAAGTAAATTGAATGCTGTGGAAATGCAATCACTTCGAAAATTGTGCGGCGTTACCTTGGCCGACCGAATACGTAACGAAGTGATACGCAATATGGCAGGTTTGAATGAAAGTGTCAGCGTTAAGCTGGAAAAGGGCGTGCTCCGTTGGTTTGGACACGTCCATCGAATGAGTGAGGAACGATTGACGAAGAATATATATTGTTCAAAAGTAGAGGGTAGAAGGAGTCAGGGAAGGCCGAGACTTACATATGAAGACCACGTGAGCAGATTGCTCAAAAACGGAAAGTTCAAAAGTACTCGGATACCCAGACGTGCGTGTATGAAGCGATTGATGAATCTCGAAGAAGCGAAAGAAGTATGCATGGATCGCGAAGCCTGGCGATCTGTCCTCTCTGACTACCCCGTCAGGGATACACCGTGAAAATAGTTAGTTAGTTAAATGACATGCGGTATTTGTAATTTTCTAAAGATATAAGATTATACTTTAAAGTGCTTGAACGAAGTAATCTGGTATACCTCAAGACCGTCAAATTACTGATTAATCCTGATTTTGGAGTAAAATCTTTGCCTTGATTATTGATTCGTTTAAAACTGAAATGCTTCTAAAATACTTCTCATCTTCGCCACCATTAACGCTGACAGTTTTCAAGTGATAACACCATATTAACTGCACGAGAGCTATAATTACTGTCAACTTGACCGAATCTATTTCAGAAATTAATCAACTTATACGCATAGCTCTACGACGTAGCATGACAACTAGAAGGTCTACGAATCTTAAAACATTTTTGGCTTTCGTAGTCTTGTTGGCTACGGACAAGCACTTTTATAGTTTCGCTAATGTCCGTTCGTCCATCTACCTGTCTGTCCGCAGTCTATCTCAGAAGAGTTTTAATCAGTAGAAAGCTGTTACTTTTTACCGTTAATTAAACCTTGAAAAAAATATTTTTAGGTTAAGTATAATGTTGGGAACTTTAAAGGGAAGGTGCGCGGTAGTTATTTTTTTTAATCCACTGCTTGATATGATGTATAAGCAGTTTAATAAACTTTTAAAAATACTAAATTAAAATTTAATAAAAGAAATTAACGGAAAAGTCAATACTTGGATACTCAGACGTACGTATATGTAGCGATTGATGAATCTACAAAAAGCGAAAAAGTATGCATGGATCGCGAAGCCTGGCGATCTGTTCTCTCTTGACTACCCCGTCAGGGATACAGCGTGAAGATAGTTAGTAAAAAATACTGTGCGGTTGCTAAAATAATTTTACGATGCGATGTGAAATAATAAGTTATAATTAATATATTTTTGCAAAGTCAAGTGGCCACCCCATGATTAACATAACATCATTAAAGCTAACAATAAACGCTTTTTAAAATATGCCAACTAGCAAATGCCCCGTTATCATTTCATTACAGTCCGGAGATAATTTATGCGCCATAAAGTCAAACTCCGTAGATTAAAAGGTCATTACGAGTAAACTGTGTGATGCAAAACGTCATCATCATTATTTTATATTAAGGCGCTCGTGGCCCCGCTTACTCTGTGTTCTGTAAACGACAACTGCGTTAAGCAACTTTCGCTATGGCTAGTCACAGATAGGTGACTACTTTGTGGTATTTACATTTGTGAGCGTTTCCGTGCTTTGGAAGGCACGTTAAGCTGTTGGTCTCGGTTGGCCAGTAACATGGCAGTCGTTAAGCCAAGTTGAAGGCCTTAATGGCGGCTTGAAAAATTTCAATTTTGGGCTCACCATCTATTACGTGGGACAGGAATACACACGGTGAAAAGTGGACGTATAAATGCCTCTGCCACCCCTTCGGAGATAGGCGTGATTGATAAACGTCATCATTATTAGCCACGAGCTTCTACTATAGAATTTAACGTTTGCTGTTTGGTACATGGCAACTGAAAATTTATACAAATAATGAGCTGAAGACAATACTATTCTGTTGAACTAACATTCTTTAGTTATATCCGTCCGCGGCTCCCATACTGTAAGACAATATCTCTTCCTCAAAAATATTCCATTTTATTGGACAATTTCATCAATATTGTGCATATTTAATCTATGCCTTTGTTTTAGGCAAGATAAACCAATAAAAAGACAAAATCCAAAAAAAAGTAGCACAATGCAAGGTTTTGTTAAATATCTCCTATGTACTGTATAAGAATATAGACAAAAATTAATTCGAATTCTATTCTACTTAGTTCTCAAGCTTTAAATGACAGATATTATTTATATATTTATTTATTCCTTATAGATATTTAAATAAATACATGGTTATTAAAAAATTTAAATTTTAACATATTTACAGAAAACAATACAAAAAGAAGGGGGCGGGTGGTGGGAATTATTACAAGACTGACAATGATGCCCCGACTAGGTGTCGAAGAATTCCTCCCCATCAAAATCGACCGGTAAGGTTCCCATAAGGCTGGCCGCATTGCCACGTTGTATGGCAATGCTTATTCTCTGAGCGAGAAAGAGGCCAGCCCTATGGTCACGAGAAGAATCCACCAGTCGCTTTGCGATATCACTATACAGTGAACGAGCACTTGGGCCCCACGACCCCAGTGTCTCGACCCCAAACGGCTCAAAAATATAATTACCTATTAAATTATTATATTTGCGCCGCTTGAAAGTCTCGGCGGATGCAGCAGCAGCACAAGTATAACTCGCCGTGTTAAGAAGATGAGAAGGAGCCAGGGTGTCAACACAAGTTGCATCCCAAACTAAAGGCTTTCCCATCTTCCATGGCACCAATGACATACCGACCGGCCTCTTGCCATCGTCACGCGCCAAACCATTAGGTTCTAGAACGGCTGGAACACCGGCGGTGACAAGAGCCCGACGGATATTATCAGCTTTAAATTATATTCTTCTATCACGGAATAATGATAATAATATTCCATAACTACTCCTTCATCAGTGCTCCATCATGGAATACTATAACCTAAATAACATTTTCGAGAAAGAAGAACTAATGTGTCAAAGACTCAATAAGACGTTACAATTCAAATTTTTTTCATACTCGTAATATACATCAAACATTATAATTGCAAACAATGTCACCATATAAGTTGTTACTTAGGCTGGTAATATCTTCAAGTCACGGAAATTGATTTACTTACATTCCTCTACACGTTGCGGAAAACTAAAGTTACTTCAAACAACATTTAAACTTCAAACATGAGCTTACCTGAAACATATAGAACATATATAGATAAATAATAAAAATAGCACGTGGCCCCACTGACTCAGTGTTCTGTAAACGATGCATTAAGCAACTTTTGGCTGTGGCTGATCAGCCACTACCAGACGTGACCACGGATCAGATACCACTTTGTGGCATTTATATTTGTGTGCTTTTCTGTGCTTCGGAAGGCACGTTAAGCCGTTGGTCCCGGTTGCCAGTAACACGATAGTCGTTAAGTTGAAGGTTGAAGGTTTTATGGCTGGCTTGAAAAATTTCAATAGCAACAACCTGCGCCTGTCGATTTCAACACGGCAATGGGCTCACCATCTATTGCAGGGACAGGAATACGCACGGTAGTAAATACGTGTAAACATAAGTAAATAATATTTTATTGGCAAATTAGGAAACAATTGATATAAAAACTTCTCTCAATGATGATAGACAAAAGTCGAATAGTTTTGTTTTGTTGACGACAAACAAAACTATTCGTGTTTGATTGAATTAGTGTCGATGTCGAGCCAGAAGTTCAACATTAAATAAACGTTAATTAACAAAGAGTCTGTCGGTGTGAATCAGTCCAAACTTATATGAAATATAGTAAGCAATATGTTTATATAGGTACTAACTGTCCCCCGTGACTATATATATATAGCTTATAGCTTTTCTTAATAAATTGGCTACTACTAAAACTACTACATAAACTACATAATATTTTTTTTTCAATTCGAAGCAGTGTTTCCTGACAAACAAACTTCTCAACTTTTAATATTAGAATAGTATAAACATCAATCGACTCCTGCATTTAAAATTACTATTTGAATTTGAGGGAGGGGAGAATACGCTCCGGCATAGTTCTAATGAGTTCAAATTCATTTAATAATCTATTTCTTGCCGTGTCAATTATAAAATCAGAATAGATGGATTCTAAAAACGAATTCTAGTAATATTCTAAGCATAAGCTGGCAAGTTACCCATCTGAAGACCAGCTATAGCACAAGAAGCTGATGCAGTGATCGTTTAAAGAACACTAAGTTAGCGAGGCTAGGAGCTCTTCAATATTGCTGGACAACATAGTAATCCAAAGTTTCGCAGTCAGTGTCAATAAACACTAAAACAATTGTCCAAATAAACAGCCATTTCGCCAGTAAATAAATACCAATATACTTATATTACTCATTCAACATTAAATAGTTTTGTAGGTAATCATTTATACAAATCCAGTTGCGAGGCCTTTTGCCTCATACCCAAGTGACTTGACATTTCTACGAAAAGCCATCTCATCAAACTTATCGTAACGTCTCTTTCACTCTGTGATAAAAATAAATATCAGGAACAGAGACGAGATCATGAGAAAATTTATAGAGGATTGTATACATTATATGTAGTACAGTAGAAATTGGTTTTAGTACTTAGTATAATTATGTTTTTAGTATTGTTATTTGACCCTCAATAATATTTTGTAAACGTAATTCAAGCTTGTAATTTAGAAACTAGACAACTGAAAACACAGCAATTAGTATGCTAACTTTCACATACATTTTATTAAAATGGAAAAAGACAACTTGGTTCAGGACGGGGATTGAACCTGTGACCTTACCCTAACCAGGTCATACTTTTAAATGACGATTAAAATATGGTGAATAATTCAAACTTGTTCCGGGTATTTCTGTGGCTAAAACATTGCTCTGGTTAGGCAAAGGTCACGGGTTCAATCCCCGTCCTGAAACAAGCGGTCTTTTTTCACTTTATTATTATTTATAGTTACAAATTTCTAAATGGCAATCGCAATGGGCTCACCACCTGTTACGTGCACGACAAAAATGCAAACGGTGAAATGTGAGCGTATAGTGTGCCTCTGCCTACTCCTTCGGGGATAAAGGCGTGACAATATGTCTATGTCAAATTTCTAAATACCTACGTACTATACATAGAAGACACTCAAACTCTGAAACAAACTTTTGTGGACCAATAATAATTAGGGTTTTCCCTTCTGGGAGAAACCTATGTCTTTATGTATGTATGTAAGTTAATTGTGGAACATTTTTGTTACACAGCACCGTCTAGATCAAAGTAAGCCAATATGGGCTTGTTTTAAGGGATCTAGACGACTGATAAACATACTTATATATTACTAAATACATACCATACATATTAAACATAGGAAACACCCAAACTCCAAAACAAAAATTTTTGGATCACACAAATATTTCTTTCGACCCGGGATTCGCATGCACTACCTACCACTGCGCCACCGAGGCAGTTAAGATCGGGACATTAAATTTAATTGAGTGAGGCGAGCGTAGCGAGCCGACGAAAGTCTCCGCTTTAACTCCACTGGTACGGGAAAAATGCTTTTGATGTCCGTCCGTCCATTCAGTCTACAGGTCGCATTTTTAATCGGATTTGCATGCAACTTGGCATGGACAATTCTTGATGTAGACAACAACTTTTAGCGAGGAGGCTTATCGATCAGGGAAAAATAATACTCCGAAGTCTACGGTTCACAGAAACACTAGTTTTACGTTTTATAAAGAGATATTCTATTACTAACCCAATCGATGTACCTAACCGAAACGTGACTACGACGTCACGTTGCGTCAAAATATCGCCAAAAAGGTAACGCCTACGTAGTCTCATTTTTAGATACCTACGTTTTATGATAATTTGACGTGTCGATGACTATCTATTTTATTTTTATTTTATTTTCTTTATTAGGGATAACAAACAGTTATCACAATGTGTCTTACTTACTAATTACAGTCATAACAGTATTAATCATCGTGAAACCCACACCGTTATCCACAGATTGTTAGTGAACATGTTACAATATATTGCAAATAACTATTTGAGCTTATCAGTTTAGGTATTTATAAGTAAAATAAATGTGTTTTCATAAGGAGTGAAAACATTGCTAGCCAATATCATACAATATTGTTTAAAATATCTGAAGCTAATTTTTTGAGAGTTAATGCCGAAAGATAGAAAATGTCTAGATCAGAAAACATATCGTTGTATGTGTCAACGAGATGGCGCAGCGGCACGCGCTCGCCGGCGCTTGTCCTGTGGGGTGGAGTATGAAACAAACGGCGCGCACGCACCGTCCGGCACTGGGCACTACGAGGAACTACATAACACAGTTTATTGCTCAATTCGGTGTAGCCAAGCCTATTGTTACATAGATTGTACAGAAACATAGTACATAACAAAATACGTTGGTGCTCCAAACTAAGTAGATCATATTTTCCCAATAATTGTGCGTATGGAGGATGTTTAACGTCTCGGTCGAAATTGATTCGCCGTAAGAATTTCCGTTGTATTATTTCTAATGAGTTTATTTATTTCTGAAATATTGGGTTCCAACCGGCACGGCATACTCTAATTGTGAACGTATTAACGTTTTGTACAAGAATAGTAAGGTTGAAGGACGCTTAAATTCGAGAGAAGATCTCATCACTAACCTATACATTCGAAAATAATAAAAAACCAGCTCCACAGATAACAAGTCGGAGTTCAGTAAACAGTACTTATGTGTTATGATGTGTTTTTTTTTGAAAAGGTAATTGTTTGGCATTTCGTAAGATTAAGTGAAAGTTTATTATTGATACAGTAATTGGTAAATTTATTAAGGTCTTGTTGAAGTAAGTCAATAATCAGCCCGACTTTGAATAATCCTGTAATTTTTAGGTCATCTGCATACATCTCCCCCTTCTTCATCATCTACCCCTTCTTAGTAAATCTGTATAGCATGCAATACAGCTTATAGATATGAAACTTTTGCCTCACTGTTATTATCAAACAAGACTACTATCAAACCCATTTTAATAAACCAGTTTTCTTAGATATATATTTCATAACACCATTATACGACCAATGGCAGTAAATCTATCAAATGTGTACGCTTTATTCAGTTACAGTCTCCAATGGGTAAAGGACCAGTGAAGTTAAGCGCCCTATTCGCGTTCTTCTTTCAGATGGGTGACCACTTTGAAAGAATGTGAAACACACTTCAGCAGATACTTTGCTTTCAGTTACGCACAAAACAAGTTTCTGTCATTAATGGGTAAAAGTTCAGTGACGTAAGGTAATCTAAGCTTACTCTAAGAACACTCACTTGGCCCAATCCTGCTTCATCAGCACCTGCTAACTGATGCTAGAGGTTCTGGTGAACGTGCCTCGGAAAGCTCAGGAGGTCGGTAAGCCAAAAGCAGTCGCTACTAAAGTAAAATGTTTTACATACATACATATTGTCACGCCTTTATCCCCAAAGGTGAAGGCAGAGGTATACTATACATACACATTACACTGTATGCATTTTTGTCCCACTTGCAGGCTCATCACACCATGATGCTCTTATGCAATGGGGTTAGCTGCCAGGAATTTGTACGATGATTTACAAGGGCAGCGTTAAGTTCTACACCAGCAAGTGGTATGCCGCGGCATGTTTTTGCAAGCAAATCATGCTTACAAAAGAGGCAGCCGTTGGGGAGTGTGAGAAAATTCACCCTCTCGAGTTCCACAGCTCGGGCGCCGCAGATATTTTTTCGCCCATGATTACAGGCCTCCCTGACCGGGGATGTGATGACGGTAGGTGGGCTGCTCGCCGTCCGTACAGAAGGCCCTAGACAGTGTCGTGGCGTGATTACTATACGTACACCCTTTACCCCTTTAAAGAAGTAATATAACACCCGAACACCCCCAAGATGAGGCCGCAGTAGTCTTTTAGGCGCCCTGGGGCTATCCTTTCGAAGGTTCATGCAGAACTCCGGGTCATAGGCAGATGGAAGGTCACCGTGTGGTTTTATGCGGTAGGATTTCGGCCTTCCATCCACAAAGACTTTCACACGAAAAGTGGAAGTTACCCGATTTGCATCTAAAATCTGAAAACGACCATCAGTGATCTTTCAGAAGAGCTGAGACCGGTCTACGAACAACACGGTTCTATTTTCAAAATATTTAACCAAACCACTTTAAAATAAATCGTATGAGACTGAGTGATGTAGAGAGATGAGAGTAATCGAGAACATATAACTTGGACCAAAGAGCAACAAGAACGTGCACATTAGGTTGCATAGGGGGGGGGGGTCTATCAAGAATTTTAAGGCCCACGTCGGCTTTATCTGTAAGTAGTGTACCTACTGACTACCAGACGAGGCTAAGAAAATAAAACTTTAATCAAATCCTTTCTGGCCTTTCTAGATTACCTACTACAGGATAATAAGTACCTTTTTACGGAATGCCATCATCCAGCGATTCACCTATAAATATACTCATGATATCTATTAGTATGCCAGTAACAATCAATGCCGACAAGTTTTGAAATTTATGTTGAGTTACACAAACCACGCGTAACTCTCTAACTCTAAAGTAACTCATAAATCCATATATTTAAAGTTATAATTATCTTTTTTTTATATTAAGTTAGCTTAGATTAATAACTAATTAACATGTAAAGTTTTTTTTTAGTTTTAATCATGTTATAGTTGAATGTATTCAAGTATAATGTCGTAAAAACACATAGAGATTATGAAATAAGGTAATTAATATCGAAGTTATGTAATAAGAAATACGAAGTTGGATTGACATCGCTTGTCTTCGGATATTGTAAATAATCATTTTAAAAGATAGTATTAGTAAGCAGTAATAATAAGAGCTCGTGGCCCCGCGGTCTCAGTGTTCGGTAAACGATCACTGAGGTATGCAACTTTCACTATGGCTGGTCGTCGGATGGGTGACCACTTTGTGGCATTTATATTTGCGAGCGTTTCCGTGCTTCGGAAGGCACGTTAAGCCGTTGGTCCCGGTTGCCAGTAAAATGGCAGTCGTTAAGCCTGGTTGAAGGCCAAAAAGGCGGCTTAAAAAATTTCAACAGCAGGTAGCCACAACCTGCGTCTGTCTATTTCAACACGGCAATGGGCTCACCACATATTACGTGGGACAGGAATCCACACGGTGAAAAGTGGGCATATAATATGCCTCTGCCACCCCTTCGGGGATAAGGCGTGATGGATATTTATTTATTTATTTAGTAATAATATGCTTCTCATTGAAAAGTACCAATTTATTTGTAAACACAACCTGGGCGTGTCGATATAACTTGTAGACAAACATTATACTGTCTGGAATGGTTTATCTTAGAAAATCTGAAGCTTTCAGACAGGGATTATGTTTGGTTAAATTTTGAATTGAAACAACAAGAATTTTGATAACAGTTATTATTCCTAATCGACAGTATGCTACTACAGAATATATGTTTAGGCAATGTGTACGGAATTTCAAATATGCAGTTTTTTTAATACGTTTTAGGTTTTTTTTGATGCGGGTAATGCTTATACTACTAGGATGGCAGTGATCGTGCGATCCCCATATATCTCTCAGGAAGTATATTTTTTACATCATTAAGAAAGAGTGATTGCGATTGGTTGCAATGTATAACATTAATATTATTAAAAAAAATGCCTTAATTAAGAATGACTCTGCAGAGAAAATATAGTGTCCCTCGAAAAATAGAGCAACAACTTCTTCAAATAGATCTGCGGTGTAGTCGCATTAACACTCAAGGGAAATTTAGTTGTGAATCGTGTTATTAGCACAGACACTACATTAAAGAAGTTCGCTTTCATATTGTCTCTGGTTTCCTGTATTGTAAAAGTATATTATGTAAACATATACCAATTTTATTGCTACCTATATGGGTCACAAACACCGTCTTTTTACGGAATGCCATCATCCCGCGATTCATCTGATATATAATAGTACCTGAGGCCTACCGGCCTCCCTAAAATATATCAATCAATTAAATCAACCTATTTTCAGCTGATTCGATATTCTGTACAAGGAAAGAACAATAGGTATTTTATTTCACGAGTGATTTAGACTTAAAAGTGAGTAGTTGCGTCGATATAATCACGAGTGTGATTTTGGCTTTCCCTTCCGACTATCAAATTATAACTTACATACTCGTATAATCTGATCTCGGAGAAACAATGTACCTCCTGTTTAAGTTTTGCAAATGCACAGTCAGCCACAGAAGCAGATTATCACAATCCTACGTTACAGAATAGATTTGTGAAAGAATATTGGCGTGAGTGTATTGTTTAAGAGCACATGTGTAAAGTAATACTTATCAAGATATACTGAATTCTATATTTAGATATTAAATTTTGTAGTTAGGTTCTGCTATCCTAAGCGAATTTCTTAGCTGACTCTCTCTGAACTGTGTTTCTACTGCCTTAGTCTCCTTATCTTATCTTGTTTCTGACTTTGCCCCTTTTGTGCTGAAACATTGCCTTAGTTCCTGCACCGTAGACTTTTTTAATTATGACATTTTTGTAACTATGACGTTACAAAAATATCAACATTTAAAAATCCATTTTAAACAAATTAATTTCACTAAAAATCATGTCACTTCATGTTGTGTGCAATAGACGTTTAACAGGTCGATATCATTTTCAACCTTTACGTATTTTCGCATAGTTGATAGAGAGGCGTATGGTTGGTTCGGTGATGTTGTTGTTTATCTAATTTATGTAAATTTTAGAGTATACCGCTAAACAGCAGATGTGTAAACGGAGGAATGAGTAAGGGATATCATATTAAACCCACTTTATAGATTGGATTTATATACCTAGATTTAATAATACTTCAATGTGTATGTATATTATGTGATTTTTTTTTAAACTTACAAAGTTTTAGCACGTTTAAACTGGGTATAATTATTAAGTTGTCTATTTGTTACATTAGGGTAGGTATAGTACTTCCAGATACTTATCTGGAACTGAGGATTATAGTTGGTAGTAGTTCGGCATGGCATCCATGAGGATTTCCAAACAGGATAAGGTGGATGTTTATTAAGATTTTGTTTCAAATTTATCCTAAGCTAATCTAATATAAGCTTGTGTTATGTATGAGATCTAGACAACTAAAACACATAAACATTAATATTTTTTTATTGTTTAATGTTGAAAAATAATCTAGCTTCTGGGAAGCATGCCATGGTTTGATTTTGTCGTGCAGACACGATATAAAACTCTCGCCAGAGAATATCCTCGACGGCTCGGCATTTTAAGGAATAAGATTCCCCAATCATGACGGATCGCGTTGTATTGAAAAAAATGTTCTTTGAAACAGAGCTAGGGTGCTGTGTTAATTTAATGTAGATTTAAGTTGTGTGCAAGTGTAGACAATCCTGAGTGTCTGCATAGTCTTCCAGTACGTTGTGTAGTGCGTTAAAACTTGGGTACCTAGGGTGAGTGCGCGTAAGTGAACGTATCTCGTAGGACAGACAGATTGAGAAGACACTAATGTAATGGTAAGATTTCGATTTAAAAATGTAGTTTAGTATATGTGATGCTCGTTTCTAGCATCTGGTAGCAGACTGCGTGTTTGAAGTATAGAACTTTACAATATAATATTTAAATATTATTTATGCATATTTATTTATTAAATATTTAGCTCGCCAAAATGACGCCGCCCGCCTGATGGAAAGTCATGGCGACATGAATTGAATTGAGGGCCACTCTCATAGTCCGTGTGACTACTGACAGCATCCCTCAAGTTGGCGGCCCAATGATGTGCCTCTTCACGCTCCGCTTGAAGATTCCGGGATCGTAAGAGGAAGGAAAGACGTGCGATGGCAAAGCGTTCCAGTTTTCGATAGTTCGACAGAGAAACGGTCTTTTGAATCGTTCAAATCTGGCAAAATTGTTCAGGAACTTAACAAAAAAATAAATTTAAATAATGTTTACCTACATTTTACGTGGTTCATAATTATTTTATACGTTTTAAAAGAAGGTTAGAATTTAGTTCAGTGCCCTCTCTAATTAAGCTATTAATTGCAGAAGCGTGCAGTTGATTTTACAACACATAAAGTATGTTCAAAACTTAAATGTAAACCAGTTAATGATTAGGAAATCTAAGATTTTATTAAGAATCTAAGAATTATGTTGACCTCTACAGAAGTGTTTTTTAACATAAATATACGAATTTTATGCCAGAGTCAAATTTTGTTACGGGCATACAATAACGCCTGTATAACTTATTCTCAATATGTATAAAAGTTTCTGAAATGTTACGTCTGTTAGAACTCCCTCGGCACACATAACATTTTTGTCCCGGCTCTAAGTTTGTCGAATGAACATCTATTCACACGTCTAACGGCACCTTAGGATACGAACTCTGCAGACTTTTTAAAATATAGACATAACTTTTAGTGTAACTTGCATTATGATAAATAAGAATTCTGTCCGTCTGGCACTGAGTATTAAGTAGGTGTATACTGTTTATCTGTCAGGAACCTTATGGCTATACGGGACTCCTGGCCATAGGCAAATGGAAGGGATAATACATACATACATAACATCAGGATTACCATACGTACAAAAAACTGTTTAAAATCATTGCATAAACTGACACTTAGATAGCAATAGGAAAAGGAAAGTGAATACTGGTAAACATATTTTAAGATACTATATCTACACCTAAAAAAACATATTATACCATATTACAGATATATAGAGGCCTATACCTACAACAACATTCTTTAGTTATATTTAATCCCACGTAACAGGAACCTTTCCTATATATCTAACGCCACAAAACCGTAATCATCCAATTTCAGAGATGATACAGCAAATCCCAAAAGTTGGGTATCCGATAAAACTTGGCTGAAGCATGACTTATCGTATAATCTCTATCTTACTTAATACAAGTAATACTGTCATTCAATGTTTACTTAAAAGAACCTATTTACTTGAACGCTTAAGCCTCAAGCATCACCTCTTTCTTGGGCTCTTCATTTATGAAAATTCAGAAGATAAATAGTAGACTGATCTTGATTTTTTAAACGTCGTAACGTGTAACTTTGCTAAATGCCGGTAGATGGCGCCTTACGTCGCCTAAAGACGGAAGAGGTCAATTAATTTGACAATTTTGAGTGTCCTCGGTAGCTTAATTGGATAAGCGTCCCACCCGCCAAGTGAGAAGACGCTGGTTTGAGTCCAGCTCGAGGCTGACAATTTTTCCACTTTAAATTCTGTTTATTCTGATGATGAAACAGGCACCAACATCCTCGTGATTAAATTTTAAGGTTAACTGCTAATCATACTTACATTAATTTGCTCTTTGAAATCTAGCACTGTGTCATTGTTACACAAGCACGTATCGTTAATACGGAGTTATTCGTCAAGATTTAGATATTAAATAGTCGCTGGTTTATGCCACTCGTAGAGATAACGTATCATAAGTACCTAAATTTATTTTTACAGGAATTAGTGCCGTCATGTTTTCATACCTTTTGTTGCTCAACGTTTTAACTAGATCACACCGACAGAATTACTTGCGAGTCTGCAGCAACAATAAGGTATGAAACTAAAAATAAAATATACAAAACTTACAGCATAATATGCGATATTTTAAAGTTAGTAAATCGTATCATATTGTGATCGCTGCTTAACCTATAACATATTAAAGTTCTATTTTTATTTGTTATAACAGTGTTTGTATATAAATTAGACATTTTTAGTTTAATGTGATTGATAGTTATATCGCAACTTAGACTCAATTTAAGTCAAGAAAAGTGTCCATTATATTTCAATGAACCCATAGATTCGTGCCACCCCTTCGGGGATAAGGCGTGATGGATATTTATTTAACCCATAGATACATTAATAAAAATAAATAAATATCCATCACGCCTTATCCCCGAAGGGGTGGCAGAGGCATATTATATGCCCACTTTTCACCGTGTGGATTCCTGTCCCACGTAATAGGTGGTGAGCCCATTGCCGTGTTGAAATAGACAGACGCAGGTTGTGGCTACCTGCTGTTGAAATTTTCAAGCCGCCCATAAGGCCTTCAACCAGGCTTAACGACTGCCATTTTACTGGCAACCGGGATCAACGGCTTAACGTGCCTTCCGAAGCACGGAAACGCTCGCAAATGTAAATGCCACAAAGTGGTCACCCATCCGAGGACCAGCCATAGTGAAAGTTGCGTAACTCAGTGATCGTTTACAGAACACTGAGATCGCGAGGCCACGAGCGCTTCGCTAGATACATTAATACTCAAACATAAGGTATAAGCTACATTGATTTTGGTGTGAAGCCATATACATCTAACCTATATCTGTTCACGGTATATTTACCACGTATTATTGTTGACTATGGGCGTTTTCAACACGATGCCGACTCTGCAAAACCTTTCTAAGACCCCTTTCAAAGACACTGTGGACGTACACAGTTTCAAATTTAATTAACTAAAAAGCTAACTAACTATCTTCACGCTGTATCCCTGACGGAGTAGTCAGAGAGGACAGATCGCCACGCTTCGCGATCCATGCATACTTCAAGATTCATCAATCGCTTCATACACGCACGTCTGGGTATCTGAGTACTTTTGACCTTTCTGTTTTTGAGCAATCTGCTCACGTGGTCTTCATATGTAAGTCTCGGCCTACCCTGACTTCTTCTACCCTTTACTTTCGCACAATATATATTCTTCGTCAATCGTTCCTCACTCATTAGTTGGACGTGTCCAAACCAACGGAGCACGCTCTTTTCCTGCTTAACGCTGACGCTTTCATTCAAAATTGCGTATCACTTCGTTTCGTATTCGGTCGGCTAAAGTAACGCCGCACAATTTTCGAAGTGATCGCATCTCCACAGCATTCAATTTACTTTCATGCATCTGCTGACATACCCAGGTTTCGCTACCGTAAAACAAAGTTGGCACTAGCACTGCGTTATATGAGTTATGTTACGTTCAAATTTAATTGTTGTGCATAAATGCTATCTTATATAATTCATTCGTTAGTTACCAATTATAAAATTATATTACTTTTAACTAGTTAGAAGACCTTATCACAAAATACTGGGTAAGCTGGTTTGCTGTATATTAAAACCAAAACTGACCTCTTTGGGAACTGCGTCAATGTGGGTTTTTAAACTTAACGGACTGACATAAATCCTGTTAAAAGGTAACTATATTAATATAGACGTTCGGGTAAGCCCAAGCAGAAGGTTTATCTAACAATCATCGTTTATCAACATAGGTAGAAAGATACGGTTCGGGTAGTTCAGGTGGCTAGAACATTGCCCTGGTTAGGCAAAGGTCACAGGTTCAATCCCTGTCTCGAATCGAATTGTCTTTTTCCACTTCATTAAAAAGTTTATGAAAAATTTAGCAAAATAATTGCTTTAAAAAAAATTGACAATATACTGAATGGAGTCCATTGCATCAATGTTTAAAAATGGTTGTAACACTGTTCATTGGTATCGAGTTGTTCATTAGCTCGATAGATGGCTCTGGTCATATTCTTAAAATGACGATTCAAATAAGGTGGAGAATTTCAACTTGCTTCGATACGGTTCGGGTAGTTCAGGTGGCCAGAACATTGCCCTGGTTAGGCAAAGGTCACAGGTTCAATCCCTGTCTCGAATCGAATTGTCTTTTTCCATTCATATTTCTTTAGCTTCCTGCTAATTTATTAATCGGTTCGTACATAGGATATTGCTGCTTATAATGTACTATGCACCACAACACGATGTTTGTAAAGAAAATTATTGGAATTTCCTGCCTATTCGAATTTGCCAAAAACAAATATAATACTTTCCCTTCTATTTTGATTTCAACCCAAAATACAGGCTGACCTCGCTACACAAAGTCATCTAAAACTAATATTTGTGCCGTGCCATCCAAACTCCATCAAAAGGTCGACGAGCCGTCACGTACACAGTAAGGCTGTTTTCCAAGACTTGACATTGGTATAAATTTGTATATAGAGGTTGAGAATAAAATAAACTGTAGTCTTGTCGCAGAAGAAAACACTAAAAAAATAAAACCAGAAAACTCTGTACAAATTTTATATGACTTTAGCCTATTAGGTCGTATTTTTGTGTGTATGATGATTTCAATAAATAAAAATAAAAAAAATAAAAATATCTTTATTTTGCATAGACCATTTTAACGGCGCTTACAAAATGTCATACACTATTTAGAATATTTAAAGCGACCACCGGTTCGGAACGCGGCCCACCTGAGAAGAACCGGCAAGAAACTTAGGAAGGCTTTTTTTTTGATGGCCTATTTACAATTTAATATTATTTCACTTTGCCAGCAGATCATTTCCAGGCGTCCCTGTCCTGCAAATAGTCTGTAACGGAGTAAAAACCTTTTTCACAAAGCTTGTTTTTAATAAACTTTTTAAATTTATTTAAAGGTAAATTTCTCAGGTCACAGGGAAGCTTGTTGTAAAAGCGTATACAGTTACCCTGGAAAGAATCGCCAATCTTATGTAGTCGACTGTGGTGGACTGAAAGATTATTTTTATTTCTAGTGTTTATATTATGTTTATCACAGAGTTTAGAAAACTGTGATAGATTTTTCTGGACATACATAAGATTGGCAAAAATGTATTGTGATGGTACGGTTAGAATATTTACTTCTTTGAATTTTTCTCGGAGAAAAACTCTGGGGCCCAAATTATAAATAGCGCGTACAGCCCGCTTTTGTAGAACAAAAATAATATTTAAATCTGCAGCACTCCCCCAAAGGAGAATACCGTAAGACATAATACTATGAAAATAGCTGAAGTAAACCATTCTAGCCGTATCCACATCTGTTAGAGTCCTGATCTTTTTTACAGCGTATGCAGCCGAACTTAATCTAGAGGCTTTCTTTTCTATGTGTGGGCCCCACTGCAAATTGGTATCAATAGTTATACCTAGGAACACAGTTGATTCTACAAACTCTAACACTTGTCCATTCAGTTGAACATTGGCCGCAACTTGTTTTACATTTGGTAGAGTAAATTTTATACATTTAGTTTTATTTTCATTAAGGCAAAGATTATTTGACCTGAACCAATGAACTACTCTTGCAATTGCATTATTTACATCGTCATAGTTATCTAATTGTCTTTTAATTTTAAAAATTAATGAGGTGTCATCTGCAAACAAAACAATCCTATTCCTGTCCCCTACATAAAATGGTAAATCATTAATATAAATGAGGAACAAGAATGGCCCAAGTATCGAGCCTTGCGGCACACCCATTGTAACCATGGATCCTACAGAACGTGTACCATTAATATCGACCCTCTGCATTCTATTGTTCAAATATGAAGACAGAAGGTCGAGAGCTTTGCCTCTTATTCCATAGTGGTGTAATTTTTTGCACAGCGTTTCATGTTGAACACAATCAAAAGCCTTTGATAGATCGCAAAATATACCTAATGCATCGTGCTTGTCTTCCCAAGCTTCATGAATACATTTTAATAACTCAACACCAGCATCGGAAGTTGAGCGCCCTTTCGTAAACCCAAATTGATTCGCATGGAGTATTTTATGACTATTAAAATGGGATAGCATTTGATTCAAGATTATTTTTTCAAATACTTTGCTCAAAGTTGGCAGCACTGACACTGGTCGGAAATTAGACGGCTCTGTAGCGCTGCCAGCCTTGAACAAGGGAACGACTTTGCTGTGTTTCATTAAATCAGGAAATGTACAACTAGAAACACAGTCATTAAACACAGTTGCTAGATGGGGCGCAATTACCTCAATTATACATGATGCAGTTTTGACCGATAATCCCCAAATGTCCGCGGTTTTCTTAATTTCGATACATTTAAATGTTTTTACAATGTCCTGATATCTGTGAATACAAATGCATCCCTGCAACAAAGAACAGATTCTTCTAATAAAAGTTCAGCAGAACTGGAAGATGCTTGGAGAGATTTTGTAGTCAATATAGGTACATTTTTGAAAAAATGTTCAAACTCCGTAGCCACTTCCAGGTCCCCTGTAACATGACAACCATTTACTTTTAAGTGGAAATCCCTTTCAGTCACTAAAGATCTACCGCATTCAGAGTTAATGATGTTCCAAGTCATTTTTATTTTATTTACAGAATTAGAAATTTTATTTTTAATGAAGTTTGACTTAGCAAGATGACACGTTTGTTTAAATATCTTTGAATAATTTTTAACATACTCCTGAAAGGTTTGCCTAAAATTATATGATTTTTCTGAATATAATTCAAATAATTTATTTCTACTTTTAAAGATACCTGGTGTTGCCCAGTCACTGAAAACAGGACGACCACCAATCTGTAGAGTTTTTGAGGTAAAAACTTTGCCAAACTCATCATTAATCAAATTAAATAAGTGTTTATATGACTGGTCTACACAAGTGAAGTTAGGTAGATATGGTAATCTCTTTAATACATTTTCTTTAAAATTATTCAAACGACTTTGGTTAATTGGTACATATTTAATTTGTTTTTTGCTGACTTTGTTACTACTTTTAGGAAATTTTATCCATTGGCCACGATGATCTGACTCCACAGGATCCACAATACCTTTATCTATAGGTTTAATATCAGTAAAAATATTATCAATACATTTTGCACTGGTGGCTGTAATACGAGTGGGTTCTAAGAATGTACTATGCAGATTAAAGGATTTAAATAAATTTTTCATTTTATTTCTCTCTGATGGAGTTAATGATGTATCTAATATATCAACATTAAAGTCTCCACAAACTATTATAGATTTCTTAGAACATTGGCATTTGAACAGTGCTTCTTCAAGCTTTTCTTCAAATTTAATGTAAGAAGCATCAGGAGGACTGTATACGCTTAACAAGATGAAATGCTCAAACTCAATACTGGCAATCTCAATAACTCGCTCAATGGAGAGGGCTACTAAATCCTTACGTTCTTTAAATTTTAAGTTTTTATTAATTAATATTAAAGAGCCTCCACGTTTAGAATGTTTTCTATTGAACGCGCTAGCAACCTGGTGATTTACGAAGTTCAACAATGTGATTTGATGATCTTTTAACCAGTGCTCTGTAGCACAAAAAATATTAATAGAATTTGCATTAATGTATAGCTCTAACTCTAAATCTTTACCATTTATTAAACCTCTAACATTATGGTGCACCAGGTTTATAAAAACAATATTTTTACTAAGATTATTCTCAGGGGCCAAAGTCAACTGGCCAGATTTATTATCTGTTGTCCTATAAACTAGTTTTTTGGAATTTCATTTTCCAAATGTGAAGTATCAAAACTATCCTGCTCAATAAAAGCAGTTGTACTTGCCAATAATTTGGCTTGAAAAATTAAAAAAATAGATAGCAACAGAGCTACCTTTCGTTGTAAAAAATTTGATAGAAAATATCTATCTAATGTCAACAAACTATTATTATTGAAAATTATGTTCCAATCGAACAATTCAATTTTTTTGGAATATGATACCATGGTATGTAGTTTCATATTTAATTTGTATCTTAAGTGATTTTCCTTGTGGCTCATAGCAGTGCTGTATGGCAAGGTGGACAAAATTACTTGTTTTACTTGCAGACTTGATAACTTATCAAAATTTTTTAAAAGTTTGTCACTATTAATATTGCCTCTTCTGCCAACCAGCACCACTATAGTAGACTGCATGCAGTATGTACCAGTCAATATAAAATCTATAATTTGAGAGTATGAAGCTCCTGGATATGTATGATTTATTACAGAATGACTTAACTGTGATAAATAATGTCCAAAATTTTTACCTATTTCATCGCAATAGACTATGGTCTTTGCATCACTTTTTATTTGCAACTTTTCTATTATACTCGTAGATGCCTCGCAATTACTACTTGAACTTAATATACTATTATCCACACTGCACACAGTTTTAATTGGTAAAAATTCATCATTGCATCTAATTCTTTCACAACTAAAGGGTGAGGAGGGAACATGGCCTGCGGATGTCAATTGGTCATTTTGACAATGACATGAATTTACTAAATGCCTTCGTATGACTTCTAGATGAAAACAAGCATCTGCCCCGTGTTTATGTAAAGAACGGGCTGAAAACGGGTTGGTTCCTCCATACGAAGAGAAACCTCTGGGTAATTTCACTTGGCCACTCAACGATTAAAAATTATTTTCTGTGTTCAGATGTTGTGATGCGATTACGCGCCTTCATTCCAGCTGCAGGGACAGCAGGAACGGTGTGTGGGACTCCCGGCCTTTAGAGGATGTCTTACCCGCGATGTTCCGCCTTCGTCCCAACGGGGTCGTAGAATAGGCCTGAGGACTATTCACAGCGACCCGGCGTTGGGAATGCCCCAATATATGGCTCTCCTAGGGGGCCAAATATTCAGTCCCCCACGATCTTGTGGTAGAGATTAACCTGTGCCTGCTTTGAACCTCTCCTACGACCCTCTGAGATCAGATGAGATCGAGAGGGCGCTAGAATGCACCCCGGAACACAAGGGGTGCCAGCCGCCAGAAGATCAATGTGGTATTGATAAATGTATAATTTATTTAGTTTTTATTCTGTGAAAGTATATAAGAAGACATATCTACTCCATCTGACGATATCGAGAGGTTATATAAGGAAATTTACAAATCTACATAGTCCATATTAATACTTTCTATTTCTTTAAGATAGAAAAAAAAAACGTAACCAGTACATAACGTATTGTTATATTGTATGAATACGTGTCAAAGTTTAGGACGTTAAAGACCTAATATATAATTTAACTAAACTACATGTAGTAGTAGTAGGAGAAAGTTTCATTTTAGTTGCTCGCACTCCGTGGCACTAGATAGCCAAAGTTCCTTGAGACTCAAAGTTCCTTGTTTCCTTGAGTTCTTTGATTTGTTACCAGAGTTATGTATTAAGATTTATGTACAATATTTTAAAATTAAACTTTCTCATACCTCAAGGAATACTTAAATTTTGACAATGGGGTCCTGTTTACTAATAGTAGGTAATATAAAATAACTATAACTTATGTTCACGCTGTATCCCTGACGGGGTAGTCAAATAGGACAGGTCGCCAAGAACTTTTGACGTTTCCGTTTTTGATAATTCTGCGCGCGTGGTCTTTACGTAAATTTTATTCTTAATAATATTATAAATGCGAAAGTTGTATGGATGTTTGTTAATCTTTCTCGTAAAAACTACTGAATAGATTTTAATGAAACTTTACAATAATATAGCTTATACATCAGAATAACACATAGGCTACTTTTTATTCCGGGTACAAGTTCGTGTGGGAAAAGGGAAACGGGAAAACTTCTCTACGCGGGCCAAGCCGCGGGCGTCAACTGGTATTTAAAAGCGTTTCAGTAGTGAGTCCATGGGTAATCCGAAATTGAAGAGATTAAATAAAATAGATACAATAAAAACCAGATGGAGGACAAATCTAAATCCATTGTATTTAATGAAACAGGAAATTGGAAAATGTACCAATTCAAATAATTTCCGATGTCAATAGCAGAGAAGACAAAGGGCGACAGGAAAGTGAACGTGGCATTCTGAGACCGGCGAGGTACGTGTTGTGGCAAATTGTACTAAAAACGTTTAAACAACATCGACATATATTTCAATGTACATTTTTAACAAATTTATACGAACCCTGAGAGAAGAGATTCTACAAAAGTTGCAGAGGGGCACTGGATGCGTAAGGCCCAGAATCGTACATCAAGACGAAAATTAAGAGAGGCCTATAGAAACAACTTTGATAAGCAATTATGCTAATTGTACAACCTTACCCTAAATTTACATTGATAATGGAAAAAAACATTCGTGTAGGTCTCGATAGTGTAGTTCGTAAGGCGTATGGTGCGTTAAACCAGAATTAGCAAATTTGAGTCCAGTCTGAGACTGAAATTTTTTCCAATTTAAACTTAAGAGAGACTTTTGTCCAGTAGTGGAGCCATAGTCTAATTTTACTGATGATGATATATTTTGAGAAACGTTATATTGCGATGTCGCTGTACCGTTATGTATGTAGCCTATGTAGTATTTCAGAACTTGTTGAAATATTGTTACAAGTACTACTACGATGTAGTATGTACTCATCTGCATCGCCTACATTACCTTAAGCTTGGTATACATCCACGTTTTCATAGTCACGTTCATTACCCTGTCATGATATTTCAGGATTTTAAATTATGTGTCTTCAAGTTGTCTACAATATATTCAGAACTGACTAACAGACAATCCAATGCATTGTGTAGTTGCGCAGGCGTCAAAAGAAGAGTTGCAAGATCCAGGTCACGGGCATTTTCAAAAATGCCTTGCAGCCAATCAAACGAGACACCAAGCGCCAAAGTTGAGTGGAATTTTGTATACAAATGCCATTTACGCTATGGTACGATGATGAAAGGATAAAATAGCTTTTAGCAAAATATGAAAACAATGCACAATTTACTTAAGTACTCACATTCTTTGCTTTTTAAACGAAAATCTACAAACGTTAATGTTTGTAGATTTTCGTTTAAATAGAGTTAGGAAGAGATTTAATTAAATTTCCGTTTATTATTCTCTTGTAAACTGCTGAACAGAATCAATTAGTTAATATTTACAATATTTATTACTAGTTAACGCCTGCGGCTCCGGACGCGTGGTGAAGTTTTTCCGTTTCCCACAGGAAGTGGTTCCCGGGATAAAAAGTAGCCAATGTGTTATTCTAAAGTGTAAGCTATATTATTTTAAAGTTTTATCAAAATCCATTCAATAGATTTTGCGTGAAAGAGTAACAAACATCCATATTTACAAACTTTCGCGTTTAGGATATTGAGTTCTGTTGCTTTGTGATGTTGCTCAGATAAGCCCTTCTATTAAATGAAATAAATGAGGGGTATAACGGCAGCGATGATATAAAAAAGGTCGTCGAAGGTCGATTTGTCGACCATCATTATGATTGCAATTAACGTAGTATGAATTTCTGCTTGCGATTTTATAATTATTTATTGAGGAATGTTCTAAGCTATATATCATCACGCCACTATACAGGAGAGCGGAGCAGTAATCATAAATGTCAACAAATCGGAGAAACTTTCATACATTTTTGGAAAAGTAATAAGCGACGGGATTAAATGGGTGCCACGGGGTTGGAAATATGTCACGAAGCCGGGCAGGTCAGCTAGTAAGTACGTATATCTTAATTTGTTGAATGAATCTGCCGTGACTAAGGACCTAAAATGTTATGAGACTCATAGCTTAATGAAGGATCTTGGAGGAGGACGTTTTATCACTACAACAAATATCTATACCCACAGTTAACAATGACTGTCTGCGTCGATCAATAATAAAGATAAACATAAATACTATATTATAACCAAACTTTATGAGCACATAAAACGGTGGAGTATCATATTTTGGGTCATGGTTGAATTTCAGGATTCAGTATCTCGAATCATTTCTCTATTTTAATATCTTTGATTATATCTACATTAAAACTAACATCATAAAGTCTTATGGGAGCACTTTTGTACTACTTTATAAGCTCTAAAGGCTATTTTTCAATTGCATTTGAAAAGTATATAGGTATCGGAATTAGAGCTAAAGTAATAACTGTTGCTAAGCATCCTTGAAAATTCACATTCAAAAAATTTTAAGACACAATATTTTGGTATGGAGCTATTCTAAATGATCGCATTGTATCAAAATCTTTAATTTAACACAAAATGTAAATTTCAATTTTTATTGAACATTCCTCTAACAATATTATTGATGTTAGTTTTTCATACTACAGAGTTGGTAAAAAAGAACGGTAACCACTTTCTTTCAATTTGGCCGTAAAATTGATAGAAAGTGGTTACCGTAACTAGAAGTATGTAAAGTCGTATGAAAGTGTCAGCGTTAAGCTGCAAAAGGGCGTGCTCCGTTGGTTTGGACACGTCCAACGAATGGGTGAAGAACGATTGACGAAGAATATTGTACTGTGCAAAAGTAGACGGAAGAAGGAGTCAGGGTAGGCCTAGACTTACATATGAAGAACACGTGAGCAGATTGCTCAAAAAACGGAAATGTCAAAAGTACTCGGATACCCAGACGTGCATGTATGAAGCGATAAATGAATCTGAGGCACGCGAAACAAGTATGCATGGATCGTGAAGCCTGGCGATATGAACGATAGCTTATAATGAACTCACGAACAATACCCGGCATCTCATGCATACTAACCGACATAATCACTACTACTTCAGTAACTTTCTTCTCTAATTTATCTTTCTAACTTTCACATATCGTAAGTTCACAATATTATATTTACCACATGTACATACATAGTAAGGCGAACCTCGAATACTTCCTTACTTTTTCTGTGTATCACAATACAAATTTCCATAATAATAGCTCAAGCCAAAGGCAGCTAAAGACTAATAAATAGAACCTACCTGCATTGTATACTAAATCCTAGATAAAAACTACGAGCATTGGCTTACTTACTTACGAGCAGGGGCTTTTCTTCTAATACCCATACATTATCTACTTAGAACAATAATATAGGACGGGAGGAGGATCCCACCACACACCTTTGATTCGTCGATCCTAACGCACAACGGTCAAGGATAACCTCTACTAATTGTAACAGAGGAATGACGAACCGAACTCTTAAAGGAAAGGGATGCAGAATAGGTAAAAGGAAACCTTACCCTCCAGCTTGTCAAAATTTTTGCAATACTCCGCTTTACAAGATGGCACTTAGTCGACAAGTCGACACGTGTTTCGCCTACACACGATGCATCCTCAAAACTGCTTGACAGTCAGTGTCAAGTTCAAGCAGTCTCGAGGATGCCTCGTGTGTAGGCGAACCAGGCGTACTGGCTTCTCTGTCGCATTCCGTAACTAGGAATGGTCGTCTTAATATTCGACGACTGATGACTAAGAAGCTACGCTAGGAAATTATACCTACCCTGTCCTGGACCGAGGATGATGTACTTAGTCCAGGATAAGAAGAAAAGCCTATAGGATATCATAATAAACTCGTAAAAACCTGTTAAATCTCTGCAGATGTCCATATATGACCGGGTGTCGAGAGCACAATGCGCATTACCATTCTCCATACTCGTAGAAAAAAAAAGAAAAATACAAGTTGTGAATATAAAATACCAAAATGGGTGGCTTAATCTTTTGAATTTTAAATGAGGCCAGTTCAGTTAATATACATATTAATTATCTAACGAGAGCTCTGCAAAATATATTTGGCCAGTACTCGATTTAGATAAAATTTATTCACACCTGAGTAAATTTTAAGTTTGTATTTCATTCCAAATAAAGAAATTCATTGGCCAAGGCCTAATATTGAGAGTGCTTACCCTTTCAGTCAGAACCCTCGAAATCTTATTTCATACCCGTACTAAATAAAAACGACGTAGGTACGGAAAGATATTATGGGTTTCCTTTTTTGAAAATAGTATACAAAATGAGGTAGGTACTTGATGGAATAAGAAGTTATATAGCCTTAATTTTAACCTCCTATAAAACCCAAACAGTCGTACATGGGCGGGTAATGAGTGGCGTAATTCAGTTATCTTATAAAATCTATATCTAACATGACAACAAACACACCGAGCTTTATATTTGCTTTGGATGGGTTACACCGTCAGTGGGTGAACTTTTTCTTACGACTATAGGAATTTAAGCATATAAAACGCCAATTACACTTTCAAATTTAAATGAGTGATGTGCAAATATCCAATACTGTGATAATCTGACTTGATTGATCGATATATATAAAATGCTTTTTGTAGTTTAAACACATAAATATGAGTATTCAAAGTTATTTATGCAGTGAATATTATCAATAAAATATAAATAGCGCTGATTTACGGTACCCCACTAATTATGACTTGTTGCCTGAGGCTACCTCGAATTGTTCGTTAGTCCAATTTGCGCTAATAAATAATTATGAACGCCTTTAGAAACGTTCGCTTAAAGGTCGACTGTAAAATTTAAATTTATTTCGACAGCTAAATGAATTTAAATATTTTGACAATCATGTAGCTTTATCTCCTTATAAGGAAGTTGGGCTTGGATTTTCTCGTCTAAGAGTTAAGTGTTCTGCCATGTTCATATTCTCTTCTTGTATTCCAAATTGACATGGTATTCTTTTTAAAGATTTTATTTTGGAAATTTAGACAATTTTGGAATTTTTTTAGAACTATGGAAATCGCAAAGTTGTAATGAAATTTGATTTCAAACTAACTCAAATATCTAACAATCGTGATCATTTACCATTCATTTTTGATTAGTACTCTGTATGTGATGTTAATAAGAGACTTATGGTCGAAGATTGCAATGCTGTTGACACTGATTACATTAGTCGTAAAATGGTGAATCCTATCACTGTTGCTAATTCTGTTGTTGAGATCACTAAACTAAAGTTCTCTAAAATTTTCTAATTTTTATTAAGATATTGTCAAATGCTATTCTGTTATTTTAGTAGCGCTCGTGGCCCCGCGGTCTCAGTGTTCGGTAAACGATCACTGAGGTACGCAACTTTCACTATGGCTGGTCATCGGATGGGTGACCACTTTGTGGCATTTACATTTGCGAGCGTTTTCGTGCTTCGGAAGGCACGTTAAAGCCGTTGGTCCCGGTTGCCAGTAAAATGGCAGTCGTTAAGCCTGGTTGAAAGCCTTATAGGCGGCTTAAAAAATTTCAACAGCAGGTAGCCACAACCTGCGTCTGTCTATTTCAACACGGCAATGGGCTCACCACCTATTACGTGGGACAGGAATCCACACGGTGAAAAGTGGGCATATAATATGCCTCTGCCACCCCTTCGGGGATAAGGCGTGATGGATATTTATTTATCTATTCTGTTATTAAGACGAACTAAAGTTGGTGATATCATAAACAGCACTTAATTTGTATCTGATGTCACTAAAATTCATTTTATGCGATAAAATTGAACAAGACTTGAAAAAAAGTCACCTAAATAGGTCACGTCTAATTTTAGTGAAAAGACTAATTTTAAATATATAAACTAAAATTTATTATTATATTTATATATTTTAAATATATAAATATAATAATAAATTTTAGTGGGACGTTTATTAATTTTAGTTACCGTTTGAAACGTGAAAACTTTTGAAACGTTGTAACGTGAAAAATGTACATAGGCAGTTCAATCACCAAGTTAGTCGACATGTATTTACATTCGACTGACTATGTACATTTTTTCACGTCACCTAAATAGGTCACGTATAATTTTAGTGAAATCGTCTAAATTATGTGTGAAGTTAAATTTGTATCTGACATCACTAAAATTCATTTTAAGTGATAAAATTCAACAAAAAGTGAAAAATGTACATAGACAGTTCAATGTTCAATTCTGTCAATATTCTACAATAAGTTAGTCGGCATCTAAATACATGTTTTGTTAATTTTATCACATAAAATGAATTTTAGTGATGTCAGATACAAATTTAGTGCTGTTTATAATATCACCAAGTTTAGTTCGACGTAATAACACAATAGCATTTGGCAATCTTTTAATAAAAATAAGAAAATTTTAGAGAAATTTAGTTTAGTGGTTTCAACAACAGAATTAGCACCACTTACAACCCTCATTATTTGTCAAATTCTAAACCACTTGCAGATTGTATTACATCTAAATACGCCTTTTAAATTTCCAATTTGTAGCTACTGTATTAATGCAAAGTGTCAATAAAGATAAATTCACCGAACACGAGCCCGCGAGCTAACTTGATATCGACGACGGACGGGTTGAGCGTGTTTCAAAAAGTTAAGATACATTAAATTTGAGATTCCTTTTTGAGATACATGCTAAATTACTTTATTCCTTTCAATATTCTACAAAAAGATTTTGTCAAGTTTTATTCCCAACTGTAACATTAAATTTACGCATTTGGTGTTTCTGTCTTCGGAGCATTGAGAAACTTCTTCACAAAAATTAAACATTTTCAAATAAAACATTTTAGCTGGCTCCACAATGTCGTGGTTTTGAGACGAGGAAACTAGCAGAGGATTAAGAAATGATACAAGTTTTTCAACACATATTTGTTTGAGACTGATATTCGAATAAAATAATAGAATAGAATAGAATAGAATAGAATAGAATAGAATAGAATAGAATAGAATAAACTTTATTGTACACCAAGTTAAAGTTAATTAACAATACATTTCATATAATATTGTACAAAAAAATAAAATAAGTTTCACTTGTCAAATTAATTTTATGTTGCTGAGCAAGGACTGTGAATATTTCTGTAAAACTCATTTTGGTATTTTCACACACATTAAATGTAGAATCGTTAAATAAATATATTTTAATGGGATCCGTTAATTGTTAATCGACCGTGTTTCTTCATTTTAAATAAGATAAAATTTAAAGGGCTGTTATACCTAAACGGGGTAATAAAGTAATTGTATTTAATTTAGTTACTCGGTTTATAGCGTCATTAATTAGTTTTATAGAAACAATATTTTCTTTAAAGGCAAAGAGTTAAACTGAAAAGTTTGTTTGTTTTTTTGAATGCGCTATTCTCAGAAACTAATTGTTCAAATCGCAGAAGAAAATATTACAAAAAATGTGTTGGATCGCCCATTTATCGAGGATGACAATAAACTACATTAAGCTGCTACACTGGAGAGGCAATAATCATAATTGTCAACAAATCAGGCAAATTCACAAATTATTTTAAAAGTAATAAACGTTGGGATTGAATCGGTGCGACGGGGGTTCGTAATACTCCACGAGCGAAGCAGCGCGGGTTAGCTTATGTTAGATAAAAGGTTTATTTTTAGTCGCTATCAGTTATGGAGTTGCTCCATCGTATACTGACTATGCGCCCAAATCATCACAGAGTTTTATTATGGAGGCGGTATATAGTAATGTTCTACCGTTGTAGGTACTTGTACCTAATGATATTTTGATATCAGACCAAACGACTCAAAAACGCCTTGCGTCCCCATAAATGTCATTCATGCTATCACCATACGGAACCACACAACCTCTGTAAACATAAGTGGTTTATAAAAATGACTTGCGATAACTTCACCTTCAAGGTTCTATCCATTATGAACTCCATTTATTACTGTTTTTCTTAAGGGATTTCTTAAAAGGATAAAAAATAATAATCAAAGAAGTCAACTTCTCTACTATTATAATAAAACTTTCATTTCCTTTTAAAGGCAACAGCAGCTAAATCTGTTGTCGTAATAAAAACTTTGATCCGAATAATAATTTATTATCAAAATTAAAATTAAGCTCAAAATTCCTTCACGCCTTCGAAGCCCCTCGCCGTTTACTCCGATATTTTACAAGATCGATGTCATCATTTTATCTGTACTGTAGATCCGATAATATATATATAATAATTCTGCTTAATAAATTCACTGTAATAAATCTGGTGTTTGTAACGAACTATCAAGACCCGTTCTGAATGAAAACATTTACTGTTCCACTTATTTACATTTAAATCTGACCGGTCTTGCCGTTCGGCATTTCCAAAGGTTCGCACATAAAGGACCATTAATAAACAGTACAAACTACCAAGACACATTCTGTTAATTACTGTACAAGAGAAACCTAAAAAGCCAAAGTGTTTTTGACAAAATCGAGTTAAATTCTTTGTTTAAAATTTGCCTGAAATTAAAAGCGTTTTAATGTTTATTATTGTAGCTTAGCTTGAAAGTTTTAGATTTAGGAAAACCTTTATTAGTATTTTTGTGACAAAATGTTCTGTTGAGGTAACTTATGTTTTCACATGCTTGTTAAACATTACCTAATTATTTGCAAGAGAATTAGAATTTAAAATATTGAGAATTATAATTAGATATTACCTATTAACTAAACTCGACAGATCCCACATCCGTCCGCATAGGCGGTGATTTGGTCGAGCGCACGGACCAGGTTAAATACTTGGGATCTGTTTTTCACACGTCCAGTGACATCGATTGCGATGTCAAGTCACGCATTGCTGCCGTGTGGGCCAAATGGCGGGAGATGACCGGTGTCATTTGTGACCCTAAAATGCCGATCCGGTTGAAGGGACAGGTCTACAAAACCATTATTAGACCTCTCCTTTTACATGGCAGTGAGACGTGGCCGATATTGGAGCGACACAAGCAGGAGCTGCGTGTCACGGAAATGAAGATGCTGCGGTGGATGTGTGGAGTCACGCGGATGGACCGCGTGAGGAACTCTCGCATCCGCGGCGGCCTTCACGTCCGTGTCATTGCAGATAAGTTGCAAGAGTGTCGCCTTCGTTGGTATGGTCACGTCTTGCGGCAACCGCCGGGCTACGTAGGTAACAAATGTCTGGCCATGTCAGCCCCGCCGGGTCCCGGTAAGAGGGGAAGACCCAAGAAGTGCTGGCTTGACGTCGTAAGGGATGACATGCGTGCCAATGGTCTCACTACAGGGGATGCCGACGACCGTGAGAAGTGGAGGAGAAAATGTGGGAAAGCGGACCCCGTCGCGAGACGCAACTGGGACATACTCTCGGATGATGATGATTACCTATTAACTTACCGAGATGTATTATAGTATATCAATATATTTATATTGACTCATACATGGTATCTATATATCAAGAGCTAAGCGTACACAGAACTGATGAAAGCCTGACGAAATATGTACCCTTGCCCTAAATCATAGCTTTAGGGAATAAAGTACTTACTGTATTACAATAGATTCAATTTTATCTAACCTTCTGAAAGGGCGCCTTATGTAATTGACGTTGCAAGATGCCGAGACTTATTCGCTTAAGAGATATTGAAAACAGTTATTAAGATTTCATGAGAATAATAGAAATACAGCTTACTATTTTTTTACGTGTAGAAATTTCATGGATGCTATCGACTTCACCCAGTAAAACCACACGGTACCCTTCTGTTCTGTTTATGGCCAGGAGTCCCGGGTGGGCCCTCGGAAGGATAGCCCCAGGGCTCCCGGTAGACTATATCTGCCAACGCGGCCTCATCTTTGGGGGGTTCGGGTGTTATCCCGCTTCTTTGGGGGTACACACCCGTACTTATTCGTTTAAGAGATAGTGAAAACAGTTATTAAGATATCATGAGAATAATGGGAATACAGCTTACAGTTTTTTAACGTGTAGAAATCTCATGAATGCTATGCCGGACTTCACCGAGTAAAACCACACGGTGCCCTTCTATTCTGTTTATGGCCAGGAGTCCCGGGTGGGCCCTCGGAAGGATAGCCCCAGGACTTTTTTACTCACTGCAGATTTTAGATTTCTGGCGATTTATTTATATGTGCGTTGAGACAAACAATTTTCTGATCCAAGCCAACCCCCAGTTTAATTCTTGAAGTGGTACTACCTGTTGTCTAATAAATCAAATATATGTAAATAATAAAAAGTATATGTCATGTACATTACCAGAGTTAAAAACAGCTCAAGGAAAAAGGCACCATGTACATTGAGAGCTTATATATCATGTGGTGTTTTTCTTATCTATGAGGAATTTGCCTTTGATTTTCTTACCCTTAACTGCAGAGGGGTGAGGGTAACGTTACTTCTTACTCATCCAATTAGATCCTTCTAATTATTATTGTATTCCACTAAGGTGGCAGAATAAATAGTAAATAGTGAAGAGCTCGTGGCCTCGCTAACTTAGTGTCCTGTAAACGGTCACTGCGTTAGGCAACATTCGCTATAGCTGGTTCTTGGATGGGTGACCACTTTGTTGAATTAACATTTATGAGCGTTTCCGTGCTTTGGAAGGCACGTTAAGCCGTTGGTTCCAGTTGGCAGTAAAATGGCAGTCGTTAAGTTGGTTGAAGGCCTTATGGGCTTAAAAAATAGAACAGCAGGGGGCCACAGCCTGCACCTATTTCAAACCGGCAATAGGCTCACCACCTATTACGTGGGATAAAGCTTAAAAATGTTTTTGGTTTATCTTTTATTAACCTTTCATATATTACATATTGTCACGTCTTCATCCCCGAAGGGGTAAGCAGAGCCTTACGCCCACATTTCAACGTATGCATTTTTGTCCCACGTAACAGGTGGTGAGCCCATTGCCTTGTTCACATGGACAGGCGCAGGCTGTGGCGACCTGCTGTTGAAATTTTTCAAGCCGCCCATAAGGCCTTCAACCAGGCTTAACGACTGCCATTTTACTAGCAACCGGGACCAACGGCTAAACGTGCCTTCCGAAGCACGGAAACGCTCGCAAATTTAAATTCCACAAAGTGGTCACCCATCCAAGGAAACCTATAGCGAATGTTGCTTAACGTAGCGATCGTTGTGCAGAACACTGAGTCAGCAGGGCCACAAGCGCTTTTATTAACCTTACAGTTTATATTAATACTAGAAAATCTTTATATTCTGCGATAAAATTGATATGAAAATGGTTTTCAATGTTAAACCTTAAGGTCATAGTACAAATTGTTACTTTGTACTTTTACGCTGAATAGGCTCTTTGAGTAACTGAATGTTGATCTGCTTACGTTGCTCTACATGTTGTGACGTAATAAAATCGGTCTCCAGTTTCATTGAGCTTAACTGAAACACAAATAACATTATGTTTACTGAAAGGGGTTTATTATCAAAGGTGAAAGTAGATGTGAAAATGAATCATATTAACATTAATAAGGTATATATAGAAAGTAAATACATACATGCCCGCCAAACGAACACGATTTATTATAAAAGATAATAGCTGATGCTTGCAGCTTTGCCCGCGTGGTGAAGTTCTACCGTACCCGTATCTCTCAAGGAAATAAGTTAAAATAAAGACTAGTGCCTGATCTGTAATAAAGGGACAATACCTTTGCTCAGTTGGTTTGAACACGTCCAACGAATGAGTGAGGAACGATTGACGAAGAATATATTTTGTTCAAAAGTAGAGGGTAGAAGGAGTCAGGGTAGGCCGAGACTTATATATGAAGACCACGTGAGCAGATTGCTCAAAAACGGAAGGGTCAAAAGTACTCTGATACCCAGACGTGCGTGTATGAAACGATTGATGAATCTCGAAGAAGCGAAAGAAGTATGCATGGATCGCGAAGCCTGGCGATCTGTCCTCTCTGACTACCCCGTCAGGGATACAGCGCGAAGATAGTTAGTTAGTTACCTTTGCTCAGTGTTTTGTTATAACTCACAGTATAATTTTTTTTAACATTTTAAACAATTATCGTTTTATTTCAACCAATTAAGCCAGTCAAATTATATACCTGAACGGATGTCATAATTCACTAGCTATTGGTAAAACTCACATGATAGTCCGTTCAGTAGTTGTGAATATTATCTCAAATAGACAAACAGACACTGTAGACGACTTTGTTTTATAAAATGTAAGGATAGAATAAAATAGAAATATACTTTATTGTACACCAATTATTAATATTTACAAGTATATGGAATACAGGTTTTGAAATGTACAATGGGCGTCCTTATCGCTAAGCGCAATTTCTTATAGGCAACCTTTGGATAGGACAGTTAACAGAGAAATGGTTCATCGGTAAGTGCAACTTCTTACAGGCAACCTTTGGATTGGACAGTTAACAGAGAAATAGTTCCTTCTACATGAAGTACGCAAGGTCATCGATATCAACCGTCGTTTACACTTCAACAGTAGCCCACAACCCCTGCCAGTGAACGGCCTTAAAATTCACTGCCCACAGCTGTGCTCAAGCCCTGAAAGAGCTCATAGTCAGAACCGTTAATGCAACTAGTCGGGCTATCCCAAAAGTTACACATGAGTGCAATGATTTTGTTAGTAAAACAATTTTATTAGAAAAACGATTTTGTTATTAAAACGATTTTGTTAGTAAAAACGCTCACGAAAATGAAATCAAGAAGTTTAAACAACACAGAACCATTCAAATTCCTCAGTTTCTAGAAGATTTTAGTTATTCTAAAGGTAAACCTAAAATGTAGAATCTAATTCAGTTTTTAAAGTATAAATATTCTGTCTATTCTGCTATTGCCTGTCAACTATGGTTTTGACTCACTAATCATATTACATTTAAACTCTAAATTGTTATTCAAATTCCTAAAGTATTTAAATTAGTTTCATTAATTCAATACTATTTAAATCTGTTGAATAAGTTCTTCGCTTGAAATTTATTTTTACAGCTGTTAAATAAAAATAATGAAATAGAATTTTGAGTCGACATTAATAAATGTCTCTTTTTAATATTCGGTTACACTTCTGTTGTATACAATACAGAAAAAAAACTAAATGAAAAGAATTTATTAGAACGTGCGCCTTACGTGATCCGTTCGACTTGGTATTTTGTCCATTCTTTATATACAAAGTTAACCAAAGTGGGTAGACATAGCTCGTATTGTAAAATATCAATTGACTGGTCGTATTTATCTGTAGACCCGAGCATAAAAAACAGGCCAAAAGTCGGACTTACGCAAGAAGAGTTCCGTGTCATCTATAATATACAGGTAAAGAATCACGTTTGTTTACCGATGAAGTCGACAAGTTCTGGAGTAGAGATTGATAGAGAAGCTGACTTGGCAATCGTAAGGTATGACCACAGACTATGAAAAATACAGAATATTTAGAGCACAGACTATTAATATCACAGACTATTAAGACCACAGACTATTAAGACCGCAGACTATTAAGACCATATGGTACTCGGTGATATGACGCCGCGCGCCGATATAGATCGATGTCTTAAAGAACATCGCAAGGAGTGTCTGGGAGTGGAGGCCCGACACCGTCCCGGTGTAATGTGGAAGCGGCTTTCGTCCAGCAATTCATCTAGAATTGAATGATTCTTTTTAATTTGATACACCTGTAAAATACTGGGTGTAATAAATTCCACCAATATCCAATATCCCCAATGCGCCCAAGTGATCTCACCTGATTGCAGTGCACCTGTTGATTAATGGACAAGGTAACGAGGCTGGCGCCCTTACAGGGTTGGGAAGTCAAACGGCAGTCGCTGCCAATGATGCTGAAAATAAAAACCCGAACTAAAATTCTCCTAGCAGCCGATAAAACCGACCCCAGACTTCAAAGGTAGTGTTGAAAGTAACTAGTAATATGCTAGGATTAATAAAAGAAGAACCCTATGAAATATAAATAGAATTATAGACAACCTTTACAAATCAGAAGGTTGTCTACAAACAACACTATAGTGCTATCAATATTTTAGTGGCAGGTTGACAAATTGGTTTGAAATGTAGGCGATATTAATTTTCCTAGCGTCAAACTCGCCAACAAAATACCAAGTCGAACGGATCACGTAAGGCGCACGTTCTAATAAAGTCTTGGAATATTTGAAAGATTAAAGATTCCACGCGATATTAGAAGCAAGACCTACTTATTTTTCTTTCGTCGAAATTTTTTAATCTTTCCTTATAACTTTCTGGTAGTAAATAAAGTTGTAGATGTTACATAAACTTTATGGTTATAATAGTAACTGAACCTGGACTGACTATAACTGATCATTGGCTTAGAATTTTGATGACTAGATGAATAAAGCACAACTCAACTAAAACTATAGTTTGACCACGACCGCTGTACCGCTCACTGCGTGCGTGCGGTCGCGGTCAAACTATAACTAACTATCTTTACGCTGTGTCCCGGACGGGACCATGTGTCGCGATCCATGCATACTTCTTTCGCTTCCTGCAGATTCATTAATCGCTTCATGCACGCACGTTTATCCGAGTACTTTTGCTCAATTTTTGCTCAATCTGCTCACGTGGTTTACTTATGTAAGTCTCGGCCTACCCTGACTCCTGTAATGCGTATGTAATGCGTGTAAGTAAGTTGAATGCTGTGGAGATGCGATCACTTCAAAATTTGTGCAGTGTAACTTTGGCCTACCAAAAACGTAACGAAGTGATACGCGAAATAGTCTACTTTCGCACAATATACATCTGTGTCTGTCTCTCAATATACGTCTGCTGACTAACCCAGGTTTCGCTACAGTAAAGCAACGTTGGCACTAGAACTGCGTTATGAATCGCAAGTAGTGCTTCTTTTACGATACTTCGTCGCTTTACTAATTGGGACTAACTTTGCTTCCGGCAGCTACTCGCCGTTTTACATCCGAATTAAATCTCCCATCCGCGTTAAACATTCTCCCTAAATACACAATTTCATTCACTTGCTTTAGACGGGAGGTTTACCCAAATCTCGCATTTAGTTCTTACGTCATCTCTTTCAAATACTAGAATCTTAGTTTAAAGCAAAACAATATTAAAATTTTTGATTAGACCCAAGAAGAGCCTCGCGATGTCGCCATCCATCGTAAGGGATGATATACCTGCCAATAGTCTCACACACAACATGGGATAGTGATGACCGTGCAGCGTGGATGAGAGGAAGTAGACATACGCTTGATTGATGATGACGATAACCAGAATTTTGTTTGAGAAAAACCAAAATAGTCTAAAAGTTGTCATCACACTAAAGTTATTGAATATTATATCCGATACAGCCACTTTGGATTACATGGTCAGTCGTCCAGGCGAGAAAAGTGAAATATAACAACTTCACTTTTTCGGTCAATAGAATTTCCAATAACGAGACTAAGTCAACAATTTTTGTACTACATCTTGCTGTGATATTGCGTACGAGGTTGGTATGAATAGACACTGTTTGCTTTGTTATTGGTTATCCGAAAAACTAACGTATCCGAGAAGGCGACTTTACTGTATTTTATCACGAAAGAGTTCCAGTCACATAAGTAACGCAGTATGTTCATATACTTAACACATATCCGACTCGCTTTTTTATATTTGAATTGACAAAATGGCGCCGCCTACCTGATGGAAAGCAGAGACGACGACCAGTAATAGAGGGCTAAGAAAGTAATCTAACTTCGATAGCGGCCCTCAGGTCAACGGCCCAAAAGAATGCATTTTTCAAAACAAATATACGAATACATGTGCTTTCGTAGAGTATGCTCGTAGCGATGATGGTAATTTAAAATTAAACCTTAAATTACATATATTATACATATATAAATACATTTGAGAATATAGGATTCAAATTATAAATAAATAAGTTATCGAATAATATATATGAAAACATTTATCGGAAATATATTACGTTTTACCTCTTCCCAGAACCTCCCTATTACTTTTATCTCACATAACGTTTCCTAACAAACCAATTATCCCTGTGACCTTTCTATAAACAGTTAATTCGCAGAATTCATTTTCAGTTCGTCTATTTTGGTATTTGATAGAGACATTCTGGGATGAGACGAGATGCGTAACAAAATTTGTAGTTTAGTTTATCTTAATCTTAATCTTATATATAAAATTTCCATGTCACAATGTTAGTTACCGTACTCCTCCGAAACGGCTTGACCGATACTCATGAAATTTTGTGTGCATATCGGGTAGGTCTGAGAATCGGTCAACATCTATTTTTAATTCCCATATTCCCACGGGAACGGGAACTCTGCGGGAGTTGTAAGTATTTGCGGTACGATGTTTGCGGGGTCAGCTAGTAATATTATAAATCCGAAAGTTTGTGTGTATGTTTGTTACTCTTTCACGTAAAAACTAATAAATAGATTTTAATAAAACTTTACAATAATATATCAGAATAATACATAGGGTACTTTTTATCCCGGTAACAAGTTCCTGTGGGAAAACTTCTCTACGCGGGCAAAGCCGCTGGCGTCAACTAGTTTAAACATATAATTGATTCATTTCAAAACATAGCTATCTATCTTTATATATCAACGTACAGCTCAAACTGCTGAACGGATTTATCTCATAGCTGACATCAGCGGCATCGCCCGTTACTTACTGTGTGAAAATTTGTCCGATTTATTGACATTACAATTGCTGTTACACTCTATAGTGTTCTTCAATAAAAGGACTATCCAACACATAAATATTTTAGTAGCGAATATTTATGGTCGCGCGATCAACCAAACGAACAAACAAATTTACAAACAAACTCTTACAGTATAATTTAGATTTATATTCCTATATTTTTTGTTCGCGGGCGCGCGCGCTCGTGGCCCCGCGGTCTCAGTGTTCGGTAAAACGATCACTGAGGTATGCAATTTTCACTATGGCTGGTCGTCGGATGGGTGACCACTTTGTGGCATTTACATTTGCGAGCGTTTCCGTGCTTCGGAAGGCACGTTAAGCCGTTGGTCCCGGTTGCCAGTAAAATGGCGGTCGTTAAGCCTGGTTGAAGGCCTTAAAGGCGGCTTAAAAAATTTCAACAGCAGGTAGCCACAACCTGCGTCTGTCTATTTCAACACGGCAATGGGCTCACCACCTATTACGTGGGACAGGAATCCACACGGTGAAAAGTGGGCATATAATATGCCTCTGCCACCCCTTCGGGGATAAGGCGTGATGGATATTTTTTATATTTTTTGTTCCAATTCCAATTATAAATCAAATATTATAAAGTAGGCATCCAATAAGAAAAAATCTTGTGAACTCTAAACACTTTATTCTAGAAATTAATTTAACACATAATCATTCATTTTTGAAAAAATCAGAATAAATTGTTAATTACGAGTATATCTTATAGCGTTGCTCAAAAAGTAATAGAAATCTTTTGGTAAGCTTACATGAACAAAACACAGTTGTGTAATTAAACATAACATTTGGTAATTACCTTTTTCTTCCTGTTTTATAAAAGAACATTATGCAAACATACAAACAGACAACTTTTATTGCTATATGTATGTCACAAACGTCGTATTCTGTGCAAGTACCTTCAACACGCAATGCATTACGGCCAGTAATGTACCTCTAAATGGTCGCATTACTCCTTATGCTAAGCACCCACATAACCCACGTCAAATATAACTAATATTTCATAACTTTATTCCCAACAAAAAATATGATAAAATTTTAAAGCTTCAGTATTTGTGTTATAAAAGCTTTGTGTATGGCTTCATCAACGAGCCTATTTTTTATTAATTGAATCGGGCATTACATGGCGGAAATCCACCGTAAAATGATAATAAAGGAGGGGAGGAGGATCCTACCACTCATCCTCTATTCGTCAATCCTAAAACACAACGGTCAAGGATTACCTACATCTACTAAATGCGATTTTCTGACACATGGAGAGACTGACCTAGCAAGTTGAAATTTCTACCAAATACTGAGGTCAATAGTCCCTATTAGGTGTATAAAAATCAAGGATCTATGTATGCTTAGATCTTTAAAACTACGCAACGAATTTCAAAGCAGTTTTTTTAAAAGAAAGAGTGATTCATAAGGAAGGTTTTTATGTATAATTTGTTAAATTTTTGCTTATATTGCCTAAATTATAACGATATTTGGTTCTGGTATCGAAAAAAACACCGTCTGGGAGCTTTCAACGAAAACGCTGCATAAATCCTTTGAGAAATAACAAAATACAGCAAAATAGAATTATGAATGTAACATAGGTCCACGAAAATTTTGCGACGGTTTATGTCTATCTCTTAAGAATAACATACTATATCCATTTTCATACTTTAAACTACCAGCAATTATACAGCGATAATTAGAAGGCTATTTACGCAAATACGTTATCATTCTTAATACGTTAATTGGCTTTAGCATTTCATGAAGATTATTTTGTCATTTTACATCTTGCAAAATGAATATGTTAGGCGATATAGCAAAATCAAAGTAATGCGCAAATAAATTATTTTCGTGTAACAATAATTCGACCGGGCTGTGCGGGCCGTACTTACTGGAGAGCAGAGAATTAATCAACTAATTTGAAAAATGTTCATACATTATTGTGTAATCAATAAACGACGAGATTAAATGGGTGCCACGTGGTTCAAAGTATGTCACGGGTGAAGCCGGGCAGATCAGCTAGTAAATTATAAACCAGTGTACCTAAGCACTTACATTAGGCAAGGTACATACTTAATTAATTTCGGCATTTAGAGCAAGGTCGAAATTTAGCTCAGTACAGCTTAGTGCCGTATCTTTCCAGTTAAGATTTTAATGAGAAAGCCGCGAGGGTGACTTTGAGACACTTCAATATTAATTGTAAGCGGTTTTATGTTTGTCAAGTTTTGTATAATTAGGAGTTTTGATAATAAGTCACATTGAATTTTGGCTGCAGCTTTAAATGTTAAAAGGTAAAGTTAAAATAATTTATTTATATTATATTTATTTTTAAAAATGAATTGATGTTCGTTAGTCTCGCTAAAACTCAAGTGTGGCTGGACCGATTTGGCTAATTTTTGTCTTGAAATGTTGGTAAAGGTTCAGGGTAGGTTTAAACAGAAACAATCATAAAAAATAAAGCAACAACTAAATATGACCATTAAATTTTTCAGTACAAAATGTTCCTGCCTCTGAAATTTAGATGATCTTTGAGTCTCTTTTGTTTTTTGTTAAGAAATTTAAAAATAGAGTCACTTGGTTGTCAAATATTTATCGGTGCGATGAGAAATTTGTCTGTGTCATATGTATTTCATGGCTGTAGTAGTATGAGTTTCGATCTCTTTGGTCTTTTTGGTTGGAAACAAAAGAGGTGTGTTTCAGCAATAAATAAAAATTAATAGTGTCAGTTGATTGTCAAAAAATCTATAAATCCACTAGATGACCCGCACGGCTTCGCCCGTGGCATAGTTGGAACTCCCGTCGCACCCATTTAATCCCGTCGCTTATAAATTCTACCTTACTGCATATAAATTTGCCCAAATGTCGACATTTATGATTACTGCTCCGCTCTCCAGGGTAGTAGCGTGATGATATATGACTATCTTTCAAGTTGGTTTAAACTGCACACGGTGTGCAAATTTCATTAAAATCGTTTAATTAGTTTTGGAGTCCATCGCGGACAAACAACGTGACACGTTATTTATATATATTAAGATAATAATATAATAATTATGTAATTCTCCTGTACGTGTGTTTGTCACCTTAGTCTTCCTATATGGCCGGACCAATTTGGATGACATTTTGTATGTATATTTCAGTGGGTTACTAGATTATTTGAACAAAAAACATGCTGGTAGAATGACCTAGCAGGTGGCGCTGTGTTCATTGTGTTCATTACACCAACCGTAGATTCGTTAGAAGTTATTTTTTTTATACCACTGAGGTGACAAACAAGCATACGCTTCATCACCTGATCGAATGTGGTCACCGTAGCCTCTAAGTAGCTCTTCAAATACGCGAGTGCAGTACTTCTGGTGTTACAAACGTATATGTTTGTAACACCAGAAGTACTGCACTCGCGCATTTGAAGAGCCCTAGGTACTCTTAAAAGGCGATACGAAGTCCGCCGGGTCAGCTAGTTAAATATATTTTTATAACCGCTTGTGGCCTCGCTTACTCAGTGTTCTGTAAACGATTACTACGTTAAGCAACTTTCGCTATAGCTGGTCCTTCGATGGGTAACCATTTTATGGTACTTATATTTGCGAGCGTTTCCGTGCTTCGGAAGACACGTTAAGCCGTTCGCCTCGGTTGCCAGTAAAATGGCAGTCGTTAAGCCCAGTTTAATGCGTTATGGGCGACTTGAAAAATATATTTCGTTCTTTCTTTCTTTGCGCCTGTCCATTTTCAACACGGCAATGGGCTTACCACCTGTTACATGGGACAAAAATGCATACGGTAAAATGTGGGCGTATAGTATGCCTCTACCTACCCCTTCGGGGATAAATACGTGACAATATGTATGTATATATAGCTATGTCGCCGATTAGCTGTGAAGATGACAAATAGTCACCGTTTTGTGTTACCCGTAGAAACCACTCATTATGTTGTTGTGATGCTCACTATATTTACGACACCTATTCAGGAGTTGTTTTGTTAATTAATTATGTATTATCAACCGGAGGGATGACTGATACCTTCTGTGACAGACGAGGCAATAAATTTGAAGCAATCATTCGTTCAATTGCAATTAAATAGAAATCCTACTAAATAAAAACGTTAAAGTTTGTAATAATGAATGGATGTAGGTGTATAACTCTTTCACGCAACAAACTACAGAATGAATTTTGAGGAAACTTTACCATTTGGCCATGGAAGGCAAAATACTAACACTTTTGACGTTGCTAGACTTCAGATGTGCCTTTAACTCGGTTGATTTTGACCTTCTCCTTGGTACTCTGAAGGCTATCAATATTTCTTCATTATCAATCTCTTGGTTTGACTCATATCTTCGAGGGCGCTCGCAATATATAAACTTAGATCAGAAGTCATCAGATTGGTGTCAACTCACTGCGGGCGTGCCTCAGGGTGGTGTTCTCTCTCCTCTTCTGTTCCTCATTTTCATCAACTCAGTCTCAAGTATAATCTCATGTAATTTCCATCTCTATGCAGACGATCTGCAGCTGTACCATCATTTCTCTGTATCTGATGCCCCAACTGGTATAGCCGACATGAACCAGAATTTGGACCGTATAACTGAGTGGGCAAGGTCGTTCGGATTACTCATTAAAGCTCAAAAATCACAGGCCATAATAATTGGCAGTAGACACATATGTACCGATTCAGTAAGGGCTACGTTTCTACCTGTGTTGCTGGATGGTACTCTGATTCCTTATTCAGACAACGTCAAAAGCTTTGGAGTATTAATGGATACCAACCTAACCTGGAGTTCCCAAGTTAATGCAGTTAGCAAGAAGGTTCATTTCTCGTTCCACTCTTTAAAATGCCTACAGTCGATCTTGCCCTTAAAAACCAAAATTATCCTTGCCCAAACTCTCATCCAGCCTATTATCGACTATGCTGATATTTGCTATTTAGATGTCACAGAGGAGCTACTCGACAAGCTTGAGAGGCTGCAAAACTTGTGTATCCGTTTTATTAACAACCTCAAAAAATATGATCATGTGTCATATTTTCGCCAGGAACTCAAGTGGCTCCCAATCCACTTTCGCAGAAATACTCGAATTGTGTGCCTCCTTTACAATATCCTATACAATCCAAAAACCCCTTGTTACCTGAAGGAGCGAGGATCATTTACACGATCTCCTGATGCTCCTTGCAGGTCTCACTTCCGCTCCAACCTCAAATTCCCTGTCCACAAAACTGACTTCTATTCTTATTCCTTCACTGTTCAAGCAGTCAGATTATGGAATTCCTTGCCGCCAGTCATCAGAGAAAGTCGTACTATCTCTTCTTTCAAAAATAGAGTCCGTGAACACTATCTTTCCTTGTTATCCTGATCTTTCGATAAAGTTTTCAATATTTATTAAAATAAATAAATATCCATCACGCCTTATCCCCGAAGCGGTGGCAGAGGCATATTATATGCCCACTTTTTACCGTGTGGATTCCTGTCCCACGTAATAGGTGGTAAGCCCATTGCCGTGTTTAAATAGACAGACGCAGGTTGTGGCGACCTGCTGTTGAAGGTTCTCAAGCCGCCCATAAGGCCTTCAACCAGGCTTAATGACTGCCATTTTACTGGCAACCGGGACCAACGGTTTAACGTGCCTTCCGAAGCACGGAAGCGCTCGCTAATATAAATGCCACAAAGTGGTCACCCATCCAAGGACCAGCCATAGTGAAAGTTGCGTAACTCAGTGATCGTTTACAGAACACTGAGACCGCGGGGCCGCGAGCGAATATTTTTTAACTCTTTTTTTTAATATGTATTTATATGTTTATATATTAATGTGTTTATATATTTATAAGTGTATTTATTTTATGCATGTGTATATTATATTATATGTTTTTATTGTGTGTGTATGTCCTCGTACTCTCATTCCTTAAAACTTTCTTACACATTTCTACCCTTTCAATGATTTCTTGATTCTCTTCTCTCGCCGGTCTGCTGGAAGAGATTTCTTTAAGAAATAAGCAGTACCGTTGTACTATTTTCCTGCTATTTTCAATTTCTATATTATAATTTTGTGTACATAAATTGTTAAATAAAAAAAAATAAATACAATAATATAGCTCACATTTTAGAATAACACATAGGCTGCTTTTATCCTGGGATAAAGTTCCTGTTGGAAACGAGAACGACAAAACTTCTCTACGCGGACAAAGCTGCGGACGTAAATTAGTGTATAATACTACTAGTTTTTTTAATTGCAGTCATTTTCTAAAGAGTTAAATATTCTGCAAACTTTTTGATGCAGCAGTAAGTTCCAGGTTACTATGTCGTGGACCTTTAAGTATCACTTTATCAAATTACTAGTTGGCTTCCTTTCCTTTCAACCTTCCCGCGTGGAGAAATATTCCGGTTCCCGTTTCCCACAGGAACTTGTTCCCGGGATAAAAAGTAGCCTACGTGTTATTCTGATGTATAAACTATATTATTGTAAAGTTTCATTAAAATCTATTCAGTAGTTTTTACGTCAAAGAGTAACAAACATCCATACAAACCTTCGCAATTATAATATTATTAAGATACTCGTAGATCAATCGGCCTTGTAAATTTTAGTGAGATTGCTTCCACCGCCTAGGAAGTGAGTTAATGATCTCCAAAATGTATAACGTAAAACCATTTCGATTACATGAACTTCGAATAACAAATCCGCATCAAAATTAGTCCAATCGTTCGATAGCTTTAATGACAGGTAGACAAATATCGACGGTTAAAATTGTGGCAAACCTTTCAGGCTAAATAAAAAAGCCTTTAAACTAATTTTAAAGTAATAAATACACTATCTTGTATTCTACCATTGTAATTCCTGCACGTCGCTTGCCATTCAAATATGCATGCTCCATGTAAATCAGATTCGTGTAGGATTGAACTCATTGGCTATTCTCTCTTACTAGGTAGATGTGGATTAAAATAACCGGACAGTTTGAACGAGTTTATTTGTTCTCAGAAAGTGATGTAATTTTATAGCACCACTAGCTATAAAACTGTGACCCCGTCACTTTTACAGAAATATATGACAATTTTAACCGATTTGTTGACATTTATGATTACTGCTCCACTCTCCTGAGAAACAGCATGATGATATATAGCCTATAGCCTTCCTCTATAAATGGTCTATCCGACACTAAAAAAAATTTTCGAATCTGACCAGTAGTTCATGAGATGAGCGCGTTCAACCAAACATACTATTTTTATATATAGCTAAACTATAGATATAGCTATATATATTAGTATAGAAGTATAGAAATAGATTCTACAGAGTTTAGTATATTGCAGTCATTCTTAGGTAGTTCCCTCTGATTGCGGTGCCTGTTGCTGTTTCTGCTCCAATTAGTATGTGAACAGCTCTGTGACATGATTTTGTTTGAATTACTTAAATATGTAATGTGCATAATATGAAACGATTAATAAATCAGCAGGAAGCGAAAGAAGTATGCATGGATCGCGAAGCCTGGTGATCTGGCCACTTTGATTACCCCGTCAGGGATACAGCGTTACGATAGATATATATTTTGTAGTGGCGTACTTATAACCTAACATGTGTAACACGAAAACACGTTGTAGCGGATCCGACGTAATCACTACATATCATCATCACTACATATTATAAAAAAAAAGTCGCTTCCCGCTGTCTGTCCCTATGTATGCTTAGATCTTTAAACCTACGCAACGAATTTCGATGAGGTTCTTTTTAGTAGATAGAGTGATTTATAGGTTTTTATGTAGGTATAATTTGTATAATTTGTTAAGGTTTTGCATATATTGACTAAATTATTATAATTATTATAAATGATGCACCAGCAGATCATTGATCTGATGTGTGCATATCACTGCACTTGTGTTTTAATTGTTTTCTTTTTTCAAATATTCATCAAGTCTTTTTTTGAAACTGTTCACCGTTTGAGCACTAATCACAGTCTCTGGTAAACTTTTCCTTATATCAACCACGCGATTTGACAAAAGTGTCGTCTAGGGTTGCTAGCAGCAGGAGACCTATAGAGTTTCATTGACTGTTCCCTTAAATGGAAATTAGAGTTCATGGAATACAGATTGCCGAAGTCTTTAACATTATAGTGTCCAGTGTTTAATTATAACAATATTTGTAGGTAGTGTAAAAAAAACTATCTGGAGACTTTCAACGAAACCTCTGCCTAAACCTTTTGAGATATAACCAAATAATGTAAGATAGAATTATGTATCTAATATACATCCACAAAAAACTATGTGTGGAGAGAATTTTCGCCAGAACTGAGCGCTTCAAAAGATCGTTCCTCTGTCGAACAATAGAAATTTGGAATGCTCTGCCAGCGCACGTGTTTGCCTCCTCTTATAACCCAGGGTTCTTCAAGCGGAGCGTGAAGAGGCACATCATGGGGCCGCCAACTTGAAGGCCACTGTTATAGTCTTGTGGATTGTAACAGTGACTTTTAATTCGCTAGATGTCGCCATGGCTTTCCATCAGGCGGGCATCGTCACTTTGGCGAGAAAATATAAAAAAAAAAAACTTCGCAACGGTATATGTCTACCATTCTATTTCCAGTTTAATACTTAGTAATTATACAGAGGTAATTTGAAGGCTATTTACACAATAAGTTATTAATCCTTATCATTTTAATACGTTAATTGGATTTAGCATTTCATGAAGATTCGGGTTCGAAGTATGTCACGGGCGAAGCCGGGCGGGTCAGCTAGTACTTTAATGAACAGAATGATAAATTCAATGTAGGTATATAACTTCAGGATTAAACTTAAGCATGAGTTTATAATCTTACAGCGTTGTTGTTGATATTTGGAACTTAATCTGTTCTTAACTATCCAACGACATTTAGAGTACTGTTGTACAAAAAAATTATTATGTGCTTAATTTCTTGCTAAGTCGATTATCAACGAAAGAATTTGAGTAGAATACTATACTTCTTTGTAAGAGTCTAAGGGAGAATGTGGGTGACTCAAGATGGTTCCCGGTGAAGACACAGCTGGTGTTCTGTGCATCTTTTACCCGAGAGCAGTCAGAAGCCCGTTATTTGATTGAAACATTTTAATTTTATCTGACGTTGGAATATGTATATTTAAAAATAGAGTTATGGCCTCGTCTTGAATAAAAATATATAGTAACCTTTGACAATGCCGTAAGGCGAAACCGCTCAGGTTAAAAGGTATCTAATTTATTTATTTATTTAATTGGTTTTACAGAAAGTTTACAGACTAATAACATCGATCAAAATTGCAGTGTTATTGAGAAAATTTGTCCTACATGTAAGTAAATATTTAATTATACATAATTCGGTTAATAATTTTATTAAATCTCACGCACATTATTCCGCCTCGCACTGCGCGGGTAGGCGTGAAGTGCGCGGTAGGTCGGCGGTGGTGGACGCGACGGCAGCCCCCTGCACTCAAAATCCTGATAAAGGCTTCCGGATGAAGCCGAAACATTTGTCGATCGACAACACTTAAGTGTATTAACGCAAAATCCCAACAAACAAACGTAGTAAAGTAAAAATGAAAAGAAAAACAGGAAGGCAGAAAGCACCACGCACTCAATTACTCATTTATTGCCGCATTATCGTCACCAAAATAGTCATTATTTAGGTGACGATAATGCGGCAATATAGCAACCTTCTGATGTAGCGTGGTGTGTTACAGAATAAATCAATTTCAAGATTCGCAGATATATTGTTAAAGGTTCTTACACTACGTATATTAAAGGTATTGCGTCTGTAATTTGTAGATGCAAATGGTACATGTAGAATGGAATGTTGACAAAAGTTATCAGTACGAATAGACCGGACAATCTATCGAGCCATTTGCTACTCTAACCAAGTAGCAGATATCATTTATATTGCGCCTTGTTTCTAAAGGCAAGAAATGCCTGCTTAGCTTTATAATCCAAGCACCGCATGATTTTTCTTTGAACAGACTCAACACCAGCTTTGTAAACTTCATAGTGAGGATTCAAAATTTGTGAAACGTATTCGAGGTGACTACGGACGTAGGAGCAGAAAATAATACAAAAACAGACATACTTAAAACATTACAAGCCTTGCTTGAAGCTCATTGAAACCGTCGATATACCGATACAATAATCGACTTTATCAATTTATGGGCAACTATTACTTTAATTCATAAATTTCAAGAATCACTGTATACAGCAGCGCATTTCTTCTTTGTTATATTTGTCATTGCTAGAAACTTCTTATTTGATGGAGTTCTAAAGAATAAACTGATTGAAAGATCGTTGTCGGAAGAGAGTAAACAGTCCCTATTCCTCTCCACACGCTTCAAATTGAAACTTGAAGCGATATGAATTAACACGCCAATATTATACGAAGATTCATGAACTTCGCTGTTGGATCAAGATTTGGTTATTACTTGAAATGTAATTATTGAATTTGGAATGTTGGTTTGTTATACTTTGTTATACTTACATGTAAATTAGATTTATAAAAACTTTGCTGGTATGGTCACCTCATGTGGCAACCGCTGGGCTACTTAGGAAACAAATATCTGGCCATGACGACCCCGCCGGGTTTCGGTAAGAGGGCAAGAAGTGCCACATTGGTCGCACTACAGGGGTTAAGCGTGTTATGCTATCGTTGGTCCTAAGATGGGTAACTGTTTGTAACACTTCTATACACGAGCGTTACCTTATACCACAGATAAAGGAACGGGAAAACTTCAACACTTGTGCGGAGCCGCGGGCGTCAACTAGTATATATATAATGAAGGAACTTGTTCCCGGGATAAAAAGTAGTCTAAATGTTATTTTGATGTATAAGCTATATTATTGTAAAGTTTCATCAAAATCCATTCAGTAGATTTCTTACAAACTTTTGCGTTTATAATACTTTTTTAATTCAAGAACATGTCAATTTTATTATTATTATTATAAATTAATAAATTAACCCGCTCCTCATCGTACCCGGTGCGAGAGTGCTTTACACTGGCAGCATTGCCTCGCTGAATATCGGTGGCCAACCTTTGCAACAGATGCGACCCAGAGTGCGAGAGTTAAGTTCCGTCTTTTGTTATTAACGACTACACATGGTAGTCGTTAAGCCAAGTTCTAGGCCTTGAACATATTTAACAGCAAGAGGTCACAAACTCACAACCCACCCCTATCCATTTTAGGGTGGCAATTGACACCTATGACAAACGTAACCTGTTAAAACGTAGGAGTTCAACATGCCTCTGCCTACCCCTTCTGGGAAATAAAGGGTCGGTTATACGAATAATATTGATTATACTTCTTAAAATAGAAGTTAAGATAAGATAGTATATCTATTTCTGTCTATGACGAATATTAATCTATGAGTAAGCAGTCCTTAAAATTATTTAGCAAAATATATGGTTAATTATTATGATGAAAGTATTCCAGTCGACATTTAGAAACGAATTTTCGTTAATATCCTTATCGCAAATACCCGAAATACTCTGTTTATAAGGGATGTGGATGCTTTGCATATTTATTCGAAAAGGATGAGTGAAGTGAAATATAAAGTATAGCTACTAGTGTGGAAGAATGTGTAGGTATCGGGGTCCAAACGATTGACATTTTCTATGTTAGATACAAATATTTTATAAGACTGTAAGGAAACAAGGTCACTTCTTTTGAAACATTCCTTTGCTACATGTATGGCAATTTCGTTATTAGATATTACATACCATCTACGATGTGTGAGTGGGTGAATTTATATGAAATATCATAAGGTTTTTTTTGTGTGGGACATAGACATAAATTTTGCCTTATAGGCATAATTTCAACCACAAAATGGTAAGTATACCAGCAAGAACTGTCACTTTGTTTTCATCAACCTAGTCAAGTAAAAACAAGCTGAAATTCTACGACTTATACCTACTTTGGTTAGATGCTTTTAGTTGTTGAATTTTTTTTTTTTTTTTTATATTATTGTGTCATAATAAAAACAAACAATGCAAAATTTGTTAGGAGACCACTTTTAAGCAAAAAATGCCTTTGTTAGCAGCCTCCGCTCTTCCTAACTCACTAGTGTTATTAACACAATGTGCTTACAAAATAACAAAAGAATAACTTAATAATTTTTATACAATACTAACATGTGTGTGGGTGTAGGTGTGTGTGTGTGTGTGTTTGTGTGTGTATGTGTGTGTGTGTGTGTGTGTGTGTTTAAGTATGTGGTTATGTAGTAACCTCAAAGAGTGCTTCTGTATCTTCGTGGGAAAGAGGTTTGATCCAGTCTATAATTTTCTTTTTACATATAAAGTGTAACATGGAGTGTAGAGCTAGTATTTTATTTATCCTATTATATAAATGCGAGGATCTGTGGTGTTTTTTTAATATAATTTGTGTTATATATAATTTCCTGACAGAAAGTACATCGCTAATAAGATAAAGTCTTTCTGTAGGGAACCTATTTTTTTTAAAGTATATTGTTTTTAACAGTGCCCGTTGAGCTCTTTCGACCTGTATAAATTTGGTTTTTGCTGCTCCCCCCCAAACTGAAATACAATACATTAAAATAGATTGTACCAGGGCTAAATATATCTGCATTAAGATACTTCTAATGGAGTTTCCTTCGCTTCTCATATTTCTAGGTACAATATGTCGAAGCGTTTTGAAAATCCACGCCAGTTTCCGAATTATGACATTAACATTGCTTCCATTTATCAATTTTAAATTTCAATCGAAATATAGAGTTTGCTGTTAATTTATTTACACACCAACAGTATACATATGTAATATTTTCATCTTACTTAACAAAGCATATTTATATCTATCATCTCCTTTAAAAATTTAATTACACCACCGGAAAATTCAAAAATTCGCACTAATTTTGGACCTTATACTACGTAATATTAAGACAAGGTTCACTGCGTAATACATTTTGTTACACTCATTACAAATGTAATAGCTATAAAGTGAAATGGTTTCTGGGTTTCTGTTAAGTAACGCATATTTTTATGGTCCTCTGTGAATTTTATAATCTTCCCTTACACTTCAAGTGGTTCAACGATCTATTATTTGGAAACGTAGTTTTTATATTCATTAATTATTATCCAGATTATTGGTTTAGAATTCACTAACAGTACAACGAATGTCAAGCTTGAATCAAGATTTGATTTTATTTTGTTAAGTCACGGTTAAGCTCTTTAATGCTCTCAAAACTAAACAAAACTTTAGAAAAATATTTATTAAAGAATTTTGTTGAATGGTGCTGCTTCAGCGTTCTATTGCATAATTTGAATTTGTCGTGTTTAGTCAAGCAAACGGCACATAAAGATGAAATATAGACCGAATATTTTTGCCTTATTACGTTATATATTACACATACTCCAAAAAAAGCTAAGTCAATGCGATGGACGGTAAATTGTTAGAGCCTCGGCCCTACATAAATAAAGTAAGGGTGGGTTTTCATCCTCTAATCGTCGACACCAGATGTCTTGGCGAGCAAATTATGCGTTCCTTAGAAATTTACCACAAAAAATCTCGACACTTTTTTACTTTCGGCATGAGGTCATACTTTTTATGTTGGGATTTGTTACTAGCAATAGAATGCTTTGACATTTTATGGCGTATTCAATATGGCGCTCTCTAGAACGTATTAGAATCGTATTTGGTATCAAATATGCATAGATATAGGTACATTGGTTTTTATTCATTATCTATCTAAGGTTTATTTATCATGTGGAAATCCCCACGGATGTTGTGCCGCACTGGGAAGGTCAAAAGTCACACTGAACTGTTCCTACTGTCTTAGAGCCGGGCGCCCCGAGAAACCCTTCGAAAGGATTCCAGCGTTTCTAGTAGACTTCAGCTACCAGCGCTCGAGTTTGAACTCAAAGGAGAGCTTTGCGATCAAACTCCAGCTCGACCTTGACCTGCTTGCTGCGAACTTTAACTATGTCAAAGTGTCTCATGATTGATGAAATAGCCTCAAAATGGCGCCCGATGTCTACGGCGAACTGTAATATGGCGAACTGGCGACGAACGAAGGGTGTTTTCAGTATACAGTTTATCGGACTAGGGTAATGCGGCATTCGATTCTACTCTCCTCACAGTTCATATTTTTGAATTTTCCGGTGGTGTAATTAAATTTTTAAAGGAGATGATAGATATAAATAACCGAGTGCTTATCGGGTCATGCGCAGAGTGGGTTCCTTGTATTCTGTAGCTGCAAATTTGTTCTACTTTCTTTACTTTAAATATTTTTTTACTTTGAAAAGTATAACTAAATAATCTAATAGAGCCTTCTTGTCTATGATAGTTTTCCTTTGGTCATGATAGTAGGAAGTCATACTTGTCGTTGTACAATAAACAACTTTGTTTGGTCACGCATGTTTGTACAACAAGGTGTCACTGTACTGGGTCACGTGGTCACGTCACTTCATAATGTGGCACCCACGCGAGGGTGTAAGCACATTTGATTGAAGTAATATCCATCCAAGTATAACATTGGTATAGTAGTAAATTTATACATTATTATGTAATGATCCGTTAAAATCATCAAAGTTTTTGTAAAGATTGACCGGAACTCACACATACAATTGAAGATAAAATGGAATTCACACATACAATTGAAGATAAAAGGCAGATGAGAGAAATGAGGATAGAAGGCTTAAAGTATTAGTTTACTGGTTAGGGAGGTGTAATATATAGACACATGTACGTACATTTATGTATAAAATCTGCAGGGTGTCAATACAAAACAAAGTATAAAATACAATACAATACAAAGACGCCATTTACTAATATGGATTATTTCAGGTTGAGCCACGCACCTAAAAAGTATGAAAATACAAAAAAAAAAATTTAATGTTTCTCTGTAGCACGGAATGTTGCTGGTTCCCTCGCTCGAACCTGCGCCGTGCGTGTGGCAAATTTCGTGCTCTGTGGGGTGATTGCAATTATATAAAAAAAGCTTATTTATTTGTATTATTTGTATTGTAGGTATTTGTATTATTATGTCTCCGTCGCACTTTCATTCGAGATATAATGACGACAATTTGACACGATTTTGTAAGCTGGTGTATACATCTCTGCACTCAAGTACAATACGTAAGTTTTCTTCCCACCTCAACAAAGAAAAAAACTAAATGTGAAAAGAAAATGGCGCGAAAAAAACAAAAATCACTAAGCAGGTTCCAAGGAAGCTTCTATGAATTAAAATATGGTTGTATGATAAATTCAGTACCATGGAGGTAGAAGTAAATAGCATTTAATGATGTTTTAATTCACAAACATAGTGCACACAATGTTCTAAATACAGCTTACTTTATTCTCTAGCGGATAATAAAGGCTTTTGCACTCAAATATAGAAGAGTGAATTACTCTTTTCGAAATGGGGGGATGAAAATGTCATTATAACACAGTTACAGATTGACGTAGTAACACTCCGTTCATAGTTCTTGAAGGTACAAATAAACATAATCATTGTTATTGAAAAAGTTTACTGATTACGCGTTCATAACTTTTAAAAAATTGGGTCCTGTGAGTATTTATTTACATAGATATTGCGATCGGGTCTTGCATGAACATTTTTCTAATAAATCTTCCTTTGCACGACATACAGTGAATATAATATGTTTCTTAAAAAAATGAAATTGGCGGGTATGAATAGAGCTTTCGTTATTTACATAAAGCTCGGATTATTAAATTGTTTTATCTATACCCATGCTTTAAATTCTTTATAAAATGTTCTGAAACAGTTAGCTTATTGCCAACATTACAATGTGTTAATAAGTTTATTTTTTATCCTTTCTGCACAAAGAGTTTACTCAACAGATAGCCACATTCTTACTGCTTGATGTGTGGTAATGTATTCATGAATTTCAAAAAAGAACATTGTCTTTCACGCGCGTTTGACTAAACAATTTAAAAGAAAAGTATCTTATTCGATGCCCCGCCATGTTTTTCTTCGATATAATTGTAAGTTGTTTCAGAATCTTTGATAGAGAATTTATATTATGGGTGTAGATAAAGTTTTGTTGATAGTTGGGTATTAAAACACTCATGTGATATTATTATCAACCTACATTTATGTTTTAATGCAATATTATACAACAGTTGCATAAATAACTATTAAAAGACAATTATAGCTTTGTTTAGAATCTTGTAACAAACAAAGGATTGGCATTTGAATGAAGATAACTGTAAGTATGTGAAATTTTCGGTGCTATGGAGTTTCTCAGACCATACTTATGTTCCGATTTCGAAAACGCGTCTGACAGTAACAGTGTATGCCGAAAATTATAGAGTTATTTTTCGTGACATTTTTTTTTCTAGCTATGAGCTTGGCCCGTGACTTCCAACCTCGATTGCACCCCATTACCATATTCTTGTAAGTTATTAATATTACAATAGTGTATTAATTTCTGACCGCTTATTATTTATTAATAATAATTATTTTGGAATGAGTGAAAAAATGCTTTGTCTTAAAATGTATAATTGTCAGCAAGCCCTTTCATATCCATATTGTAGTAGAGCATTAAAAACTGAAACCGGTATCTTTAGTAGTTCGCTATATTGGAGTTTGAGTGAAGTATATTTATTTTTCGAGTTATCCTCAGCAAGTTTTTTATATAATTATACCCATATTGTAGCGGTGCATATGAAGTTACTAGTACGTAGTATCTTGAGTGTTCAACCATGTTGAGTTTAAATTAACGTCATACAGCTAACCATGTATTGTCATTTTTTGTAAATATATGCGAAGCGCTCGTGGCCCCGCTGACTTAGTGTTCTGTAAACGATCACTGCGTTAAGCAACATGCGCTATAGGTGGTCCTTGTGGAATTTACATTTGCGAGCGTTCTCGTGCTTCGGAAGGCACGTTATACCGTTGGCCCCGGATGCCAGTAAAATGGCAGTCCTTAAGCCTGGTTAAAGGCCTTATCGGCGGCTTGAAAATTTTCAACAGCAGGTCGCCACAGCCTGCGCCTGTCCATTTCAACACGGCAATGGGCTCACCACCTGTTACGTGGGACAAAAATCCATACGGTGAAATGCGGGCGTATAGTATACTTCTGCCGAGCCTTTCGGGGATAAAGGCGTGACAATATGTATTTATGTATGTAAATATATGCGGAACCCAAAAATAACAAATAAATTCAAAAGGGTTCCTCCAAAGTAAACAGTTTCTAGTGAATTCCTTCAGGAAAATCCTTCCTTAATACTGTGTTAACATACCTAGTCCTGGTAAGCTTTCAATCTTTGACAGGATCAATCACATTAAAAGCCGAAGTTCGATTTTGGATCGTTGTTTGGCATTCATTTGATGGATGAATGTTTGACTTAACAAAAACGGCCTTATATTTTGTAATAAGTTATGTCTTTAGATATTTTGTTATAAGTTTTGTAATAATTCAAATTTCAATAAACATACACCAGCAAAGACTCATGAAACTTTCTTAATTTGATGATATAACAAGATTTTTTTCAATTCGACCACATACTGAATAAATATTATTATTTAAAAAAAATATAGCAAGAGCAAGTGAATGAAATTGTGTATTTAGGGAGTATGTTTAGCGCGGATGGAAGATGTGATTCGGATGTAGAACGTCGAGTAGCTGCCGGAAACAAGGTTAACGGTGCTTTGTCCCAGTTAGTTAAGCGACAAAGCATCGTAAAAGAAGCACGACTGGCGATTCATAACGCAGTGCTAGTGCCATCTTTGCTTTACGGTAGCGAAACCTGGGTATGTCAGCAGATGCATGAAAGTAAATTGAATGCTGTGGAGATGCGATCACTTCGAAAATTGTGAGGCGTTACCTTGGCCGACCGAATACGTAACGAAGTGATACGCAATATGGCAGGTTTGAATGATAGTGTCAGCGTTAAGCTGGAAAAGGGCGTGCTTCGTTGGTTTGGACACGTCCAACGAATGAGTGAGGAACGATTGACGAAGAATATATATTGTGCGAAAGCAGAGGGTAGAAGAAGTCAGGGTAGGCCGAGACTTACATATGAAGACCACGTGAGCAGATTGCTCAAAAACGGAAAGGTCAAAAGGACTCGGATACCCAGACGTGCGTGTATGAAGCGATTGATGAATCTTGAAGAAGCGAAAGAAGTATGCATGGATCGCGAAGCGTGGCGATCTGTCCTCTCTGACTACCCCGTCAGGGATACAGCGTGAAGATAGTTAGTTATTTGGTTAAAAAATCTAAGTCATTTTCATTGTGCACAGATGGCTTTATTTTGCTAAGACAATAAAATCAAAAAATATAGGGGTATTCGAATATATATAAGCTTTTATTAACTTTATGTTAATTTTGAATCTTGCAACTAAATTTTGAAGCAAAAATTCAACCAATTAAGCTGAAATTATGTATCCTCGTTTACTTCGGATCACAGATTTTAAGCAATTTTTTTTCTTATACCACTGAGGTGGCAGACCAGCGTACGGCCCACCTGATGGAAAGTGACCACTTCACGTTTGCACTCGCGCTGCCGACCCTTTATAAACCTTCTAAGACCCCTTTTGAAGAACCCCATACTGTAGACGTAGCTATTAATTTATTACATCTGTAACTAGTTTAATAACACTAGTGTTATTATTCATCATAACAATGACTATTTTATTTTTTCGCTCAACTATTTTTTTTTATAAGATTTTTTTGTTTAAATATTATCAAAATTTTAACTACAATGTGAAACACACAGCTGAGCTGAATGCAAGCTTATTTACATCTGTTTGGGCACATTTTCAGACATGGTACTGCCAATTAGAATAGTTCATGGAATAGTTCGTAGCAGAAAAATACAATAACTCCTTTCCCAACCCGAAAATTTCAATCAGAAATCTAATCGCAGTAATCGAACTAGACTTACGTCATTATTCCTAGCCAGTTCTGAAGAACACGAGATAGATTCTTTTATAAATAAATTATGAAACTATATATAATTATGGCTGGTTACACAATTTTCAGAAGTTGCTGTACACAAGTGAAACTTGTTTACAAAGATAGTTTAAGACGGCAACTTGCCTAACTTGCAGGATTTGCTGCTGGTCGATTGTGTAAACAACCTTTTCGAACTTGCTGTAATCAGAACTCATTGTTCATTTTGCTTTCAAAGTTTTATAGAGATATGAAGTAAAATGTTTAACAAACATTAAATGAAGATATAAATATGAGAAGCGCTCGTGGCCCCGCGGTCTCAGTGTTCGGTAAATGATCACTGAGGTACGCAACTTTCACTATGGCTGGTCGTCGGATGCGTGACCACTTTGTGGCATTTACATTTGCGAGCGTTTCCGTGCTACGGAAGGCACGTTAAGCCGTTGGTCCCGGTTGCCAGTAAAATGGCAGTCGTTAAGCCTGGTTGAAGGCCTTATAGGCGGCTTAAAAAATTTCAACAGCAGGTAGCCACAACCTGCGTCTGTCTATTTCAACACGGCAATGGGCTCACCACCTATTACGTGGGACAGGAATCCACACGGTGAAAAGTGGGCATATAATATGCCTCTGCCACCCCTTCGGGGATAAGGCGTGATGGATATTTATTTATTTATATATATGAGATCTATAATATAAAATTATCGGATGACTCACAAACCTCTAAACTTTAAATTTTCATAGTAAACTACCATTTTTGTATTAAACAGACTGTTTACTGAGTAAGGATGAAAGGAAACCCCTTTTTTACTCTCTTGTTTCAATCATCCAAAAGGAAATACTTGTACTGTAAAAGCTCTACTTTATACCATGCAATAAAAAAGCACTCACAATTCTGTATTGATAAATTATTGTGAGTACTCGAATACCCAGGGGCTTGTAAGTATATTATACTCTTGGAAACGTTGACCTGCTCTTCCTAATCAGCTTTTATCCGAAGAGGTAACAGTGGTATACTCGTACTATACACCCACATTTCATCAAAAATGTCGCACAATTCATGCCCATAAAGATGTGGGTAGTCCAGAATGCACACGATAGTAGTGTTGTATAACACACATACCCAAAACTTAGATGCAAAATCTGGGTCCAGCTGAGCAGAAAAAGGGTTTCAGTAATATAAAATGCTTCTATCCGCCAAACCGAGGAAACTTACTTTACTATTTCATTTGTAATCTTGTATCAAGTTTTATACAAAAACTCTAACAAGTTAAGCTTTATACACACAATCTACAAAGGTTTTCGGAGCTTTTAGGCAGAAAACTAATAATACCAAAGGATTTTGTGGCTATATTAGCCAGTAAACTCTTGGCCTCCAATAAATCTTACGTAATTCGTATGAAGCTAAAAGAAAAGGTTAAATCTACATTTTTTCTATTGAATAATATATAAGTAAATGGAAAATTACTTATTCGAGCTTATGACATTAAACAGAGACGACGTTAACATTCTTCTTACTACGAATTTACATAAGAAAATACGGTTTTGACATTGATTGAGAGGAATCTGATTGGACTTGGCAGTCCACTATAAAATGCCGCTACTTTAGTGCCTTTTTGAGAACATTCTTAGTAGTACACAAGAACGAGTATTAAAATAATACCAACACTTCTTCTATGGTTATTATATGCATTATAAAATAATTCTTTCGTGAATAAAAAAATTAAAAACTCTTTTATTTCAAAACTTTCATTTTCTTTTATACTGTTCAGTTGACAGATTTACACCAATCTGTTACACTTGCACTGTGGATGCTATTGCGGTGTTGAACCGGACTGATACTGGATATGGCTACGTCTTTCAAGTTGCCTATAAGTCAACAAGGACTAATGGCTTAATGTGCCTTTCGTAGCATGAAAATTCTCCTAAATAGAAATATAGTAATACAGGTACGACAAAATGGTCTCCTATCTCAGAACTGACCCTAGCTTAAGATGCTTAACGCAGTAATCGTTCTCAGAACACTGAGCAAGCTGGACTAAGAACGCTTCAGATATTATTAATATATAGTAAACATTATAAAAAAAATTCCGCATGCACATTTCTATTACTTTGGACATACTGAAACTAAATATTTTCTTTCGCCACTTTACTTACACAAGCACACGACACCAATACATATTAGCTGTGGACATTGCCTATACTTGTATAGGTAACGGATATTAACGCTAAGTGGCGAACGTATGAAAATTATGTGTATCAAAAAGAAATTTTCTTTTGTTCAAATCGTGAGCCTACCCGCTCTAGACTCTCAGGGGAGCTACGGGTTCTAAATCGGATTATCTTTAATAAAGGTTTGTTGCTTCCCTGTTCAGGGGAGACGCGGACACAAAAAATATTGTTTACTCCTCCGGGAAAGACACGCAGGGAAGCCACAGGGCCGAAAGGCTAGAGCTCACTTTACGAGAACCTAAATAATAGAATAGAATAAACTTTACTTCACATTAATATAAAACATTGGTATAAAGCTAAGCGTCGATGACTGTGGTTCCTTCCACCTGCACCTGCTGAAGATTGACAGTTAAAGAGTTTTAACTTTCGCTTTAACGAATTACTTTTAATTATTCACTAAAATAACTTAATTTCTGACTTTTGACATAACACACATGAGTGTGCCATCATTTACTCTAAACAACATGAACGTATTTAAAATTTACAATCGCAGTTGATAGAAGAATGACTTTTTTACTTAGTGATATGATTTTTAGTTTGGTTTAAATACTAGCTAATGATGTATGATGATGTGTGATAATTGATGGCACTTGGTGGAACTTGCTACACATCTTGAACAAAAACACTTGTACTGTTCCACTTATTTATTATTTTAAAATATATATTTACCTTTGAAAATGCCGTAAGGCGAAATCGGTCAGGTTAAAATAATAAATAAGTGGAACAGTACAAGTGTTTTTGTTGAAAATGTTCGCTTTCTATCTCTGCTTTTCTTGAAAGTTTATCAAATGAAACTGTCTGTTCGAAGAGCAAACTTATTTTCACACATACATGTCTCTGTCTACGCCGATGGGAGACAGGCGTGATATCATGTATTGAAGTATCTTTATTTATTGAAGATACTTATCCTAGTAACTGTAAATTTTAACCCGATACCATGATACAAAAAGATGAGTGTTAGGGTGTAAGAAATCCCCCCACGATCTCCTGGGCTCAAGGACCTCACCTGCTTGCAGTGCACCGCAACGACGCAGTTAGAGGGTCAGACGGCAGTCGCTCAAAGTTCAGCCGATCAAAATACAAATACGAGTACAACTTTGTAAACACTCATTACTACATAATTGGACAAATATTATGTAAATCAAATAACTGGCGATTCGAAAAGAGTGGCCCATGAGTCTTATTGCCAGGTTCTTCCACAGGCTCTACTTATTGCTTGGCGAATCTGGCAGTAAATGTTAATGTAGAAGCAATAATCTTGACGTTCATAAGTGTTACTTTTTGACCTACATGAATAAAGATTTTTTATTTTCATTTTAAAAAAATGGGTGCTCCTAGCAGTTTAACAGAAGGGGACATCAGGCTGAAAATCCAGGTAGCGTTTAAAGCAATTTGGAATATACTACAGATAAAAAAGACCATGAAACAAACAGATACACTCCGCGAGCGTTTCAAAAGCAGAACACTGTGATTATAAAAAGTGTATATAGAGAATCTTTAGGGAATTATGATATCTTTTTCGAAAGCTTACTTAGTACAGCTGTACGCATATTAATATGTTTGCACTCGAAACTGTTATAAACGAATAACATTTTTCAAGTAAATCCCAGTTCACAAGCAAGGGTCACGTTTCGCTATAACAACGAAGGAAATTATAGTACTTGGTTGCGTCATAGTGCTTCACACAAACCACCACACTCGCTGTAATCTTTTAACAGAAACGCAAATATACAACAAAGATTCGATAAGTTTATCTGTAAGTACATATTTCGTAATATACAGAAAGTATTTAAAGAGTTGAGTTGATGATTTTAAATGCGTAATTTATGTGTATAATGTATTTAATATATTTTTCTAGCCTTTGTTTGTAGAAATAGAACTTTATATATATATTAATAGCTAACTTTATTGTGTCCTTCGCTTCTTTGAAATAGTACCTACCATTCTATATATTACATTCCGCTGACTCAGAGTTCTGTATGCGATCACTGCGTTAAGCAACAATCGCTATGGCCACTTTGTGGAATTTTCCGGTTCCGCGTTTCCGTGCATCGGAAGGCACGTTAAGGCGTTGGTCCCGGTTGCCAGTAAAATGGCTGTCGTTAAGCCTGATTAAAGGCTATTTGGGTGGCATAAAAATGAAAAATGAAGCGCTCGTGGCCCCGCGGTCTCAGTGTTCGGTAAACGATCACTGAGGTACGCAACTTTCACTATGGCTGGTCGTCGGATGGGTGACCACTTTGTGGCATTTACATATGCGAGCGTTTCCGTGCTTCGGAAGGCACGTTAAGCCGTTGGTCCCGGTTGCCAGTAAAATGGCGGTCGTTAAGCCTGGTTGAAGGCCTTATAGGCGGCTTAAAAAATTTCAACAGCAGGTAGCCACAACCTGCGTCTGTCTATTTCAACACGGCAATGGGCTCACCACCTATTACGTGGGACAGGAATCTATACGGTGAAAAGTGGGCATATAATATGCCTCTGCCACCCCTTCGGGGATAAGGCGTGATGGATATTTATTTATATTTTATTTTATAAAAAATTTCAACAGCAGGTCGCCACACCCTGCGCCTGTCCATTTCAACACGGCAATAGGCTCAGCACCTGTTACGTGGGACAAAAAAACATACTTTTTTTTATACTGTTGATTGATGGCGCTTGGTGGAACTTGCCAGTCGTCATATTGTGTATCGTACCTTTGAGAATGCCGTGAGGCGAAACCGGTCAGGTTTACAAAGTAAATGTTGTGGAACAGTACAAGTGGTGTTATTTAATATAAAAATACATACGGTGAAATGTAGGCGTATTGTAAGCCTCTGCCTACCCCTTCGGGGATAAAGGCGTGACAATGTGTATGTATGTAAAACATAATAGATAATTATTTGCTTGAAATCGTAATTTTTTACATGCTACCATTTTACAAGCTAGACACCGAATCAACGCAATTCTATAAATGTCATTACACATTTCAATGAGCAGAAAATTACACTTAAAATAGTGATCTCAAGCGAACGAGGCAAGTGTCTGGATTGAGCGAAATTCCTGAATTATTTCAAGAGTGAAATAGGAATTATAGGTACTTGTAAAGGAACGGTAATTTGTGGCATTACATAACTCTGGAAATACGTTTTTGTTAGTATCATCCTGTATTTTCATTCATTACATGTTATAATAGATTTGGGAGTATTGTAGAACTCTTATGATGAGAAAAATATAATTATTTTATCGTATGTCTTTGTGTTTTTAAAAGGCGATTTTAAAGCTAGTGAGTAATGCACACTAGAGGTGTGCATTACTGTGCACACAAATTAGTTTGGTATACCTGTATGTACCTGAATTAAAAAAGTTTGGCACAGAGCAATACCTTCGAGACCCGAGCATTACAACAAAACTTCTGAGTGTAATGTTATCTATACTAATGTCATAAAGAGGAAAGATTTGTAAGTTTGTTTGTAATGAAACTAAACAAAAAAAAACTCGGAAACTACTGGTCTGATTTTAAATAATCTTCCACCATTGTAAAGCTGCATTCTTTGTTAGTAACATAGGCTATTTTGGATTTTTTTAAAGTTTGGGTTCCGTACTAAATATCGAGTAGGAAAATTTCACCACGCGGGCAAAGCTGCAGCCATCAGCTTGTCAGTAATACTTTTATGTCAATGCTGATTTCTTATGTGATGATTCATACATTTTTACTATCTCTCTCTTGGTTTGAACCTTGAGTTAGGATCGTTTGAAACAAAATCGAAAATATTGTATCTGTTCATCAGTATCCATGACTTTAGCGGAAGCTAACTGGATTGCTACGTTACGGACCCAATCTACTTGCTCGAAGTTTTATTTGGTAATTCAGTATTTTATAACATTCTCTATGGCAAAGACAATAAATCGATTAATTTACAATTCTTACCCACACAAATCGTATTCGAATGACACCATAACCTAAGTACTGTGCCATAACTGATAGAAAATATTATATCTATAATATTATAGCTCTAGTATTATATCTGGCTCCGTATAAGTGCATGAAGTTTTTATTCTCCTTTAGTATTATTCAAACCATATAAATGGGCTAAGGGAAAATTCTTTTCTACATAATATTGACAACAAAAGAATCTAAACTTCAAATACAAGTGAAACCCACACGTCGAGGTCTCGTCTTCATTAGCGAGTAATAGACATTTTCCTTCTTCTGATGTTCGAGAAGTTATTTACAATTAATATGTGGGTATGTTCTCGATTGAAATGTTAAGCTTTTATTTAAGGTCACTGTAGGTAGTGGTGTAGTATAGTGTAGCTACTAATATTATAGAAAAAAAGTGAAAAGTGTTGTCAGTAGATTAACAACTGCTGTTTCTTGAGACGATATACATTGACTCTGTCTATAACTTCAAACAACAAAGATCTCATTCAATAAAATAACGAAATGGGTTTTGGTTGAAATTTACTTACTTATATTTTATCTTAGGGAACTGTTTTATTCATAAATGTTGACTTTTTCCATAATTTATTCCTCACGGCTAAGCTTTTTGTCATAAGTAATGAAAGATATTGTTGCGAGATATTCAAGCATTGACAATCAAGATGAAAAATCAAAAAATATGATACATTTTTGAGACAGCAAAATTCCTTCTTTTTATTTTACTACTGAGCAATATTTTACCATATCGAAAATGGTTCACCGTAGCCTATGAATGTTAGCAACATCAAAGGTGTTATACTCACGCTGCTGACTCTATCGCCACATTGAAACGAACTGGGATAGGGTGTGGCTACTTGCTGTTAAAATTAGTTAAGCTGACTAGAAAGCCTTCAACTTGCCTTTGTAGAGACACATTATGCACTTATGCTGAATGCACAGAAATGCAGTTAGCTCGGCCAGTCACCAGTTGTTGTAACGCGCGGTCCGCGAGTGCACGCTGGATAAATACCAGTTGTGTAACAAATAGTTTATTTTATCTTCCCTTTAGATACCCCTCGTAGAACACGTATTGTGTAATAGTCCGCAGGTTAGATACCATCTTGGGAGTGGAGACCTAACCTTAACACCTTCTTTCTGGCAAACAGATACATTATACCTTCCGAACACTCAAAATTAGAAATGCTACAAATGATCACAAGATCGATCGTAGCGTAAGATGCAGTAGATATACACATGATGATCATTTCAGAACACGTGCTGTGCTGTGCTAAGAGCTGTTTGATTGGTAAGATGTCTTATATGTTAAGATGTGGTAATTACATTTGGAGTTTTAAAAACCAACGTCAAAATTGACTAGTTAAAAAGATAGTAAAACACGCAATTGGAACATCAAGAACTCAAATTTAGTTAACTATGGCACCGCGTACCGATGGTACGGAACAGTACTAATAGGTATCGATTCTATGTATTATTTTTACGTTTTTGAAGTACATTATATTAGCTGAAGGTACAATAAAGTAGTTTAGTTTTATATTTTATAATTGAAGGATTATATTTACGAGTAGTATTTAAAATACTATAAGCTTTAAGGCCTAACAGGCTTTAAAGTTGTGGGACATTGTAGGACATTTCTTTTTTTGACACAGTGCCGTCTAGTCCAAAGTAAGCTAATATAAGAATGTGTTATGGGATCTTGACGACTGATAAACATACTTATATATTTCTGAATACATATATATTAAACATAGCAAACACGCAAACTCCGAAACAAACATTTGTGAACCATACAAATATTTATTCCTGCCACTGCACCACCGAAGCAGTCAAAGTTAAGGGTCTCCACAGTTCCTCCTGTTCATTTCAATACGGTACTTAGGTTGGGCTACGCGAGTGTATCACCTCTGTTATTGCAAATGTCCATAGAGTACGGTAACAGTTTTGGTCGTTACATCAATTTTGATCAACTTGTCTGCCCCTCAGTAGCAAAGAATATATTAATTATTTTACAGTTTTTCTTTTTAAGGTCTACCAACGATTGTTAACATCAAAACTTACTCAATGTTTCTCAATTCTTGATTCTCAGTTACAAATAGTAACTAGATCAGTAAAATATCTATGACTGTCATTTCAATTTTGATCTACTTCTGGTAACTGACACCGTCAGTCTCGCTTAATTTTCTTTACAAAGGTTTCAGATAGGAAAAACAGAATAATTGAAATTCAACCGTCGTATAATTTCGTCGTGCCTACTTCAAAATTGATGTTGAATTTCTGTCGAGTTTCAATATCAAGTTCCAATAACTTTCGTATTCCGAATCTCAGGAACATTGATTTCTTTTTAACCAATTTAACAACTTAATTTTCTCACTCTGTTTAGATGGTGCTTCAAATGATTACACACAAAATAAAATGAAATGTTAAATAACAACAAATTACTTACCAATTACTTTCCCTAAACTCTTATTGATCCACAGTTCAGATGCCGTGATAGATAGAGGGAACAATCACAGACACGAACAGCTACGATCTAGATATAAATTTAGAAATATGAAAATATACAGACAGTTTTTCACTACACTTTTTTTTAAGAAAATTCGTCTGAAGTCTGCGTATTTTGTCATCTTTCCTAGAACGTAGTAGTTCTAGGAAATAACAATCACAGACACGAACAGCTACGACCTAAATATTGATTTAGGGAAATTAAATGTACAAACAGTTTTTCCCTACACTTTTTCTAAGTAAAATTCATCTGAAGCTTGCGTATTTTGTCATCTTTCCTAGAATGTAGTAGTTATAGGAAATAACAATCACAGACACCAACAGCGATCTAGATATTCATTTAGGGAAATTAAATGCACAAACAGTATTTCCCTACACTTTTTCTAAGGAATTTTCGCCTAAAGCCTGCGTATGTCCATTTACTTATTCTTTCCTACAACATTTCTCTTTTGATATTTCCTAATTTGATTAGAGCTTAGCCTAGATATTTCTTGAGATTTTATCTCGTATCTTCTATGACCTCTAAGCGACTTGTCTATATTTTGCAGTACAATAAAATTATTACGAAGGTCAATATTAAACCCAGTACTTCTTTATATATAAAAAATATAATACTGAATGTAATTTATTTTCATGGTCATAAAAGGAAATGATTTTGTTTTTCTCCTCTTTAGTAAAGCCAGTATAGCATAAACCGCAATCCATTTTTGGCTTTGAAAATGTAAAAAGGTTTTTGGTATTTATGTGGCAATATTTTATCAGGAGTGATATAATGGTGCGATCTATACATATAAATAAAATAGAAGTGTATGTTTGTAATTTCAAATTAACAGCATTTTACTCTATGCATATCACTACATATTATAAAACAAAGTCCTCTGTCTGTCACGATAAACTCAAAAACAAGTGCACCTATTTTTGTGATTTTTCTCCAATTAATAGAGTGTTTCTCGAGGATTGTTTTAGTATGTGATTTGTTAAGTTTTTGTATATGTTGGCTAAAATATAACGATATTTGTTGAAGGTATTTAAAATAATATACCATCTGCGAGCTTTCAACGAAAACGTTACCTATGCCTTTTGAAATATAACAAATTAATGTATTGTGGAAATGTGTACCTATCTTATATAATATCTTATATTATGCCACTGCCACCCCTTCGGGGATAAGGCGTGATGGATATTTATTTTTATTTTTATTTATCTTATATAGGTCTACTAAAAGTCGGCGATGGCATATAATATATCTCTTAAGGATAACAGCTAGTGAAAGTATATACGGTACTTACTTGATTTTTTGTATGTCTATCTGTCAGTGAGGCCCCTGAAATGCCATGCCATGCCTATAAATAATGTCGGACAAATTTTTATACAGCGCTATCTAGCCCAAAGTAAGCTAATATAAGCTTGTGGAAAGGGATCTAGACAACTGATAGATATACTTATACAGGGTGGCTCATTTAAAACGGTCAGTCTTTCTAGGTAGTTTCAGAGGTACCTGTAACTCTGAAATACAAAGAAAGATCTGATTTAAGAAACCACGTCACCGATTTTGGGTGATAAGAAAACTGCATTCATAGATTTAAAATAAAACTTGCATTATTTTTATTTGAACATCGATTGTGTAGATCTTAAGCAGTAAATGTTACTATCAAACATATAATGCTTAAGATATACATATATACCAGTATTTAAAATGAATGAAAAGCATCGTTCATCATTTTATTTAATTTATTTTTGTAGGTGTTCGAAATGACTACCCCTTTTTTTAGTACAACATTAAACTCGTTTTGGTCACGATTGTATGTACTGCTGGGTTTTGTATATTCAGGTGGTGAATTAGATATAAAATTGAATCTATGGTATTCATCGTGACATAGCTTGTTTTGTACCCCTCGTCCTTAACTCAGAAGAAATAACTCACAAGAAATATTCTAGTGAGGTTAATCACGAGATGTCGAGAGCAGGCCATTTGTACCAATCCGTTTTTGGGGATTGTTATGACTCAAAAAGTCTCTAGCCATTTGACGATTGTAAGCTGGTGAATGCTTGAATATGTGAAAGTTTGTAACTAGTTATGACACCACGAGTTGAATCAACAAAGTCGCTTTTCGCTGTCTGTCCCTATTTAAAACGACGCAACGAATTACGATCCTTGTTGTTTTTAATAGGTAGAGCGATTCCTATGGAAGGTTTTTATGTATAATATGTTGAGTTTTTATATATATTAACCAAATTAAAACTATATTTGTTGGGGATGTTAAAAAAAATAAGCCGTCTGGAAATTGTGTATCTAATGTAGGTCTACCAAAAATTCTGCGACGATACATGTCTATATCTTAAGATTAACATACTATATCCATTTTAATACTTTAAAAAACCAGCAACTATAAAGCGGTAATTCGAAGGCTATTTACACAAATATGCTATTAATCCTTATTATTTTTATTACGTTAGTTGGCTTCAGCATTTCATGAAAATTAATTTGTCCCTTTTCACTTTGCAAATTCAATGAATATCTTACGAGTTTTAGCAAAATCAAAATAATGCGAAAAGAAATTAATAACGTGTAACCATACTTCGACCAGCCCGGGTTGTGCGGGCGTACTGGACAGCGGAGAAGTAATCAACGAATTTCAAAAATGTTCATACATTATTGTGAAATTTATAACAGACGATATTAAATGGGTGCCACGAGGTTCGAAGTATGCCACGGGCGAAGCCGGGCGGGTTAGCTAGTATTGAATAATGTTGAATATACGACACTTACCTACTAAATTCATTAAGAAGAGTATGAAAAACAATGTGTGGTATTCATTTTAGATATCATGTTTCCTAGTAGATAACATTTACTGTTTAAGACCTAAGCAATCGATATTAAAATAGAAAAAATAAAAAGATTTCTTTTTCGTAACTTTCGGATTCGATTCCCGACTCGTGTATTAGTTTTATTTTAAATCTAGGAATGCAGTTTTTATTTTCACTAAAATCAATGGCATGGTGCCTTAAAACTGATTTCTATATGTCCTATAATTTCGAAGTTGCTATACTGACTGTTTTAAATGGGCTACCCAGTTTCGGAATTTGGGTGTTTTCTACGTAAGTTGAAGTGTAGAAAACACCCAAATTCCGAAACTAACATTTGTGGATCATACATATATTTGTTCCGACCCGGGAATCGAACCCGGGTCTTTAGCGCGGCATACACTACCGCTGCACCACCAAAGCAATAGAAAAAAAAGAAAAGAAAAATTTTTTTAGTGCAAAATTCAGCGTGGCTACTATATTTGTATGTAATACTGCTAGCACACTGGGCGTGACACTGTTTTGTCTGTGAAAATACAAAGTTATATACAATTGGATTGTAAGATATATGTGACACACGTACAATAATAACTTAGAATATACGTTACATAATGGATGTGAAAGTACCTATGTATGTAACTCACTGGAATACTGATTCGGACCTAATTCCAACGTGCCTCTTGTGTATAGGTACAGGGTCATGTGTAAAACACCAGCAACCTGCTAGGACTATGTAGCTATAACCTTATAAAAAATGTATTATGTTTTTTTTAAGGTGTGAATTTTTTTTTATCTTTCGAAAGGTTTTTTTTGTGTTCGTTTTAATTTCATGTATTGATTGAATTACAGTACTACGCAACTCGTAAAAATCACAGGGGATGGGGATAGGCTGGTGATACCTCCTTTGACCTTGACCTTTTTCAACCGCATTGATTTCGATTGAGATCATTCACTGACGTAAATAGTACGTGACGAAAAAGAGACCCAGAAGTGCTCTTAAGCAAATCCAAGAGCGAAAACCTACGACGCAGCTCGATATTTCAATGTATGATAGTACTCGTTTCGTAACGAATTTCCAAAAGCGGTAGAACAGAACGTTGTTGGTTATGACCTTGGCTATCCACTCCTAGCAGGTTGCTGGTGTTTTACAAATGACCATGTATATACTGGTGGCATTTCTACGAAACGTTTTGGGACGTCTATGTTCCTTTTTTTCTTCACATTAGTGTATTCCTAGCTGCTTCCAAACCTTACCTAGACGAGTAACTGCCGTTTGACCTTTCAAGCCTTCCTTTCCCGTTAGTCAACAGATGTACCACTAATAGTTGAGGAGGCTTGGGCTGGTTCCCGAAGATCTTAGTGACCTTTACACCCATGTAAAAGCTCTGGTTGCATTAGGAAGGGATAATCTGTACTAATAATAAAACTTTTGATACTTTTACATAGAAGCGCTCGTGGCTTTGCTGACTCAGTGTTCTGTAAACGATCACTGCGTTAAGCAACTTTCGCTATGGCTGGTGACCGCTTTGTGGTATTTCCATTTACGAGCATTTACCTCTCTGACTACCTCGTCAGGGATACAGCGTGAAGATAGTTAGCATTTACGTGCTTTAAAGGCACGTTGAGCTGTTGGTCCCGGTTGCTAGTAACATGGCAGTCGTTAAGCCCAGTTGAAGGCCTTATCGGCGGCTTGACAAATTCAACAGCAGGTAGCCACAACATGCATCTATCTATTTCAACACGGCAATGAGCTCACCATCTATTACATTGGACCGGAATATACACGGTGGGCGTATAGTATGTCTCTGCTACCCTTTCGGGAATAGCGTGTGATTGATAAACAATAAACAAGAAAAAAACCTATGTCGTACAAATTAATAGCGTGGTAATAGTATTGGTAATAGCAAGACGGCCCATATTTTGTCATTTTCGATGCCACTGCTAATCATCAAATGAGTATATCGCGAAGCCTGGCGATCTGTCCTCTCTAACTACCACGACAGAGTCCCTGACTCAAAGATTCAGCGTATAGATAGAGTATATAGGGACATGGATAACCTACAACAAAATTATACAATAAAGTATAAGACTACCTAATATTTTTTTTACTAAATGTATGTTCTCTTACTAATACTACTACTTACTAGTTTTTATTGTTTTAATGTGGTTACACCACATGAAAAAAGAAAGAAATACATTGCGTAAATTTCAAATGATTCCAACTGAACCAAATCGTTTTATGTCGCAGTCGTTCGGACAACTCACACAACGCCATCCGATTCCAAAACTAAGCAGAGCATTTACTATGGTAACCAGATAACTGATAAACAGTTATCTGGTTACCAAAGTATATATACTTCTAAATACATACATTTTATAGATAAATACAACCCAGACACAGAATAACCATCGTAAACAACGTAACACAAAGTTTTATCCTGGGTGGGAATCGAACTTACGACCTCTTGCGTAGCAGTTGGATACACTCACACCGCGACACAGAGGCAGTCTACTAGTATATATCAGCGGCTACCAAATTGGTCGTCTCGGTGATATTTGTCGAATTAGAATTTATGACTACCCATTCATTCCAATGGATCGTACAAGGCAGCTAAGGAATAATACTGCGTTCAATTCTATAATATACCTATAATACGGCTTTAATACTCGTATCTACCAATAGCTTCTTGATTAATTCAGCTGGTTATACCATAAGAATATACCATATTATCAGTGGTTATACGTTTAGTAGAAAGAAAAAAATATACAGGTCCTTACAATTCAGCTTGCCCGCTTCAAAACAATATTTCTGTTAATGCATGTAACAGAATAACATAATCATAATGTAAACTACAAAAATTATTAAAAGAAAACAGATTTGTCAATTCAGATCTTTTGAAATTTCATACGTAATTTCAATGTAGCAATATAAATGATGTGTTTTTTAGATAATGCTTATTATATTTTACGACATTTGCTATGAAGTTATACAATAACTATAGCAAATGTCAGGAAAATTAATTGTGTAACCATTCACAACCTCATAAAAATATACATACATACATACATATTGTCACGCCTTTATCCCCGAAGGGGTAGGCAGAGGCATAAAAATATAATAAAAAAGAATTTCTGAAAAAATCAATCCTTATCGGGCGGTCCTGCATACTTACCTAAATTTTTCGCACTGTATCAAGAAACATTTTAATAATTGTGTACCACAAAATCCTAAAACAATTACGTAACAATCTACTTACGTTTCAGTACAATTCTCTAATACCTATCATTCTTGTAGACAACAATATTCACATACCACATTAAACTCGTAGATTAATGCTACGAGCGTTCTACAGAAAGCTCCCGATATGTACAAATATACCACCAACCGTCGCCAATATGAACTAATTATCTAAAGTGAAAGCTCCTTAGATTTGCAGACTAATGACAGTTCGTTCGAGACTTAAATGAAATGTCAGGGGCTCAGTTACCTTTTCTCTAAATGTATTGGAAGGTACCTATAAGGATTTGACTAGTTTCTTTTTTGATTCTGCTATACTTTGTGCAAAAAAATAAATCAAAGACTATTATTATTTATAAGCTTAAGGAATACTCTAAAAGCGCTTTCAATTATACTGTATATATAATGAGCAGGAGAACCAGGGTGTGGTCGGAAAGTGGCAACGCTACGCCGAACTACAGTACAACCTGTAGAGTCAGTAGCGAACTCAACCTGTTACACGCCGCAGATGAAGCGTTTTAAAACACAGGTACCCCTATACACCTGTATATATTATCGCCTATATCAAATACTTACCCTTCGCATCACCCGGAGAGAGAACGACGATGTTTTCATATTTATTTTTGTTAATAAAATATGAATGCAAAAATAAATGTCTAGTATTTTTTTTCTAAATAAGTCAAAGTACACAGCAAGCACTTGCAATTCACAAAGCTAATATTATAAAATAACTATGTATATGACTATAAATATTTGAACTGTGTTATTTATTCTGTATATGTTTATAAATATATATATATATATTAAATGTTAATTAGTATGTGTAAAATTATTCGTGCTCTAGTAGATAGGAGCGTGTGACGCGACGGACGGCAAATACGCGACTGATTACACGACCCGTGGTGGAAACAGGGGAGAAGGACAAATTGATAGCCCGAAACATTACTGTCGTAAGTACAAGAGCCTATTAAGGAAAGAGAACTTTACGACACTGTATATAAAGACTATTTTCGTGAACGAATAAAGATCAAATTTTGAAGGACTCGTATTTCTATCTTGCTCGCTCATTCGTCCGGTTGGACAAAATATAGATACAGGATGAATTGAATTTATACCTTCATAATGTAGTTCTTCCCTTCGATTTCTTTTTCGGTGATTTTTCTGTTGTTTTCGTACACTGCGGTTTTTATGAAACAACTGTTGAAATTGCTGCCTATGAAGCCAGCAAGGACTTGAAGTTGCGAAATAACTTTGTATTTATTTCGCCCCAACTCCCAGTAGGGCTTTTTAGCAACCGACAATTGTAACAAATGATTATCAAGATATATATCAATATATCTAATGTTGATACTGATTAACTATATATAAAAAAATCATATCATACTCCCCCTTCAATGTGTTGATTCCTAAATTTAAATTATGACTAGAAATATAATTATAATATACCGTAGCCCATTATGCATATTCCCTGAAATACTACCTACTGTTTTTAACCCCCGAAGCAAAAGGAGGAGTATTATATGTTTGACGTCGATGTCGGTATGTGTGTGTGAGTATGTGTGTGGCATTGCAACTCTCAAACGGGTTGACCGATGTCAATGCGGTTTCTTTTATTTGAAAGCCAGTTTTCTTGCGGTGGTTCTCAGCTTTGTTTGGTAAATATTGGTCCCGTAGTATAGTAGTATAAGATTATCAGCTCTTTGCCAAATTGATGTAACGCATTCGTGTGATTACTCGTTTAAGTGCTTAACGCGTGCCAGTATAATCGTTAAATGACAATTAATTGATAACTTCGACCTGATGTTGTAACTGGAATGGTCTCCTGAGAACTCCGACGCCTCAAATCTAACAGCGAACATTTATCGTGTTTGGGTTCTTTTAAATTTGTTTCAATGTATAAGTACCTTCCAGGTTATGATCTTGCAATACGATCACGTCGACCTGGTGCTGCAACCAAATTGGTCGCCAGAAAACCCGACTCTTCAAAATTTCATACATTTTAAGGGGGTACTTAAACTATTAGTATCTTTAAGAACAGGGGATGTATTAAATTTATAATTCTGTATTGGTGTGCCATTTACAAAATCACTTGTAAACTATGTAGACCTAAAATACCACAAGTTAGACGATAGTGTCATCTAACATATAAAGTCTAGTCCCTAATTTCATTTGGTATTCCTTCGCAAATTCCAGAAAGTATAAATCAGACGTTTCTAGCTTTGGGCAAGCTCCGTGTCCATTGAACACAACGACGGTCTAAAGTTTATTTATGAGTCGGTTAATACCAATTTACCTACGCAGTCTTTATATCACCTTTCGACCGTACCTACGTGATATTTATTTTTAGACATAGCCTAGTCTTTATTTTTAAAATATATATTACTAGCTGTCCCGCCCGGCTTCGCCCGTGACATACTTCGAGCCCCGTAGCACCCATTTAATCCCGTTGTTTAATAATTTCACATTTACAATAATGTATGAACATTTTCCAAAATCATTGATTACTTCTCCGCTCTCCAGTACCTAGGTACCTACCCACGTGTACTACGCCCGCACGGCCCAGTCGAATTAAATTAATTTCTTTGCGGTTTATTTTGAATTTGCGATAACTCGTAAGATATTCATTTAATTAGCAAGGTGTAAAGGGACAAAATAATCTTTATGAAATGCTGAAGCCAACTAACGTAGTAAAAATGATAAGGATTAATAGCATATTCGTGTAAATAGCCTTCAAATTTCCTCTTTATAATTGCTGTTTTTTTAAAGAATTACAATTGATATAGTATGTTATTCTTAAGAGATAGACATATGTCGTCGCGGACTTTTTTGTTGACCTTTATTAGCTACACAATTGCACCATACATTATTTTGTTATATCTCAAAGGGCAGCGTTTTTGTTGAAAGCTCCCGGGCGGCTTATTTTTTCCGACATCCCCAACAAATATCGTTATAATTCGGTCAATATATACAAAAACTTAACAAATTATACATAAAAACCTTCTATGAGAATCACTCAGGTCATAAATTCTGTCACATGTTTAATATGAAGAAATGACCACAGAAGAAATGACCACGGTGAAAAGGGTGTTAAATGAAGACTTAGGGCTTCCCCTAAGTCTTCATTTAACACCCTTTTCACCATGGTTCTGCTTAACCCCATCTGAAGGGCCAACAGTTTCTGCTTACGTTTGGGATTTCTTTGAATTCGCGCCTTCACAGCTTTTATCACTGCTGGAGTCCTAACAGACCGAGGGCGACCACTTCTTGACCTGTCATCTACACTAGAGTCTTCATTGTATCGTTTGATGGTACGATAAACGAATCTTTTGGTTATATTCAAATTTTTCAGTACATCAAAAATTTGAATTGGCGCGTAACCGCAACGATGCAAAGCAACACGGTCTTCTTTAAGCGTCCACTCCATATTTAAAAAAGAGTAAAATTCTAAAAAGTATACATTTTTATTTTCATGAACAATTCGAAATTCGAATTCAATATACTTTTTTGTGGCCAGCATTCTAAAAGAACAGTTTTTACTGTGTGACAATACTTATGACCTGACTAGGTATGTAGTGATATTAATAACATTCTTCTCTTTGGTCACATTGGTATTTATAAATCTATTTAAAAAACAGTTTTGTTCGCAACGTGTGAAAAAGCTCCGGGACCCCCAAGCAATGCTAAGGATTTATTGCAATTGTTAGTGGTGTACCTACTTAAAATAAAAACAAACAACACTACTACGTACTGAATTATCGTTTATTTTTAAAGTCATATTTTTGACATGAGTGGCATTTTTTTACTAATTCTGGGTTTTGGTTCAGAATGTCCAAAAAGTTTTCACAGGTGCCCATATTAAATTTTACAATTAGCATTGCACGTAATGTTTCTACTTTTAGCGATGTTTTTTCGGAAGTCCATAAGCTATTCTTTAAGGAAAATACTCGTTCTGTAGGAGCGTTTGTTCCTGGCAAACAAAGAAGGTACTGTACGAAGACCAGGCAATTCTGGAATGGTATTCCGCTGTCTTTGATTAAATTATTATTTTAAATTTTTAAACACCTCTATCCATCGTTGTTCTGTACAGCTCTCCATCTCCTCCCATCTCTTTAGGACATCGTTATTCACATAATTTGCCACGTAACTTATTTCGTCGAACCAATTATCTTCTTTTATAGCAGCTGTAGCTGTAGGCATCTGCACCAATAACTGTTGGTGTGTCTGTTGTACGTCAGCCTATTTCAGATTATGTTTTAATTGAATCCAATTAAAAGATTTGGATTTGTTGTACTGATTTATATACTTTTCCAGGTACTGGATGCAGTTGTGATAAAAGTTACGAACATGTCCCATAAAATAGTCTCTGTTGATTTGACCATTCTCCACAAGTTTTGTTTACTCATTTCTTATTGATAATTTTTTAAAGCAATTATTTTGCTAAATTTCTCATAAATTTTTAATAAAGTGGAAAAAGACAATTCATCATTTCTTATTGTTAGAGGAATATATACATTTTCTAAGCGGTTCATGTATTTGTTTTTTAAATCCACAAACAGATGTGACACTTCTGTAAAACTTGTTTTGTCTCCTTCCATCATTTTTACAGAATCGTTAAATACTGCTGCTTGCACATAAACAAAATTTAACCACAGCTCTGAGCATTCGTTTGAAAAAAAAATAGTGAAGAACAGCAGGGCATTTATCTTGCGATAACAAATATGATTTCAATGGCGAATACATTTGTAGCATTCTCTTAACTGCAGGTAAAAGTGCAAATCATCTCGTTTTGCTGTATCCCAACATTCTTTTGTATTGCATTTCTGCTTCTTCACAAAAATCTTTAAGATTTTCTACACGCACAGTATATATTTAAAAGTACGAATAAATCTTCGTAACTATATGTTCTTTTATTATTATATATTAGCGTTGGAAATATTTTGATGTCTTTATGGTTCGAAGCATCTGTGAAGATACAGATAAAACGAACATCGTTAAGTTCTGTCTTCATAATATCTGAAGAAAACGGTGCAATCATATTTTTTGCAATAGCTTCGCACTTAGTTTTCCCGCAGCAAAACTTCTTCTCAAAAAGTTTTTGAATTAATTTGGAAGTGCAATCCATCGATCGAAACTTTGATTATGACATACCGTATGGAAAGCCCACAAGCCCTTTGGCTTTTGCCAGCTCTGCTTCCTTGTCACCGTATGTTTCTTGACGGAAGTAAGAAGTCAGTGACGACGACGTACTTGCGGTGGTTAGTGCTTTTTTATGTTTGTCCGATGTCAAATGCCTTTGTATATCATGTCTGCCACCGTGAGCTACAGAAAATGTTCCGTTACATTTATTGCAACGCACTTCTGAAGGTGTTAAACACTTTTGCAAGAAAGGAAATTCTTTTTGCAAGTCCTCCGTGAACTTACGATTTCGCGGTCGGCGGCATTAGAACAACAATTATTATTAATTATTATAACTAAATTATATATCATTAAACAAATAATTTATTTTTTGTAGCGAAACTAAAAAATATTATGAGTTTTCAATTAGGTACGTGTCACGGGCGGCGTGCACTCACTAACTACTTAATTCGTAACAAAAACAAACAATTCACCACGCACACTGACGCTCTTTTTAAATTTGAGACTTTTTTATCTCTGTCTCTATTGCACTTGTCGTGCAAAACAAAACAGCAATCAGACTCACACTCACATAAGCGTATTTCCACACGCGGCCCGAACACATGGACGACATGCGAGCGCAGCCGTACACACACACGCTTAATGATACGCCGCAGCGGGGCGGCTCGTCGTTCGTTTTTTTCTTAGTCAATTTAACTAAGATTAGTTTGATGGTATTTTTTGTGTGTAACACTTTCATGCCAGCTAGAAGATGGGAAACGCGGGACGTTTTAAACGATTTGCGGGACTATTTTATTAAATATTGCAATGCGGGATTACAACTGTCATTACGGGACGGTCCCGCAAAATGCGGGACGATTGGCCGCCTTCTTAGTAGACGCAGAACCAAGGCGAAGACGCATCGAGTCTCTGCGCGCTTCTGTTTTTAGAATTAAAAGAGAAAGGCCTTCCAAACAACTGACAGGAATCGCCATTTCATGACACACAGACATGACGAAGCACAGTAAAAAAGTATTTATTTTTGATTTTTTTCTATAATCGTTACGTAGACTTTTACCTTCATTGACTTCGTTCCAATTTATAATTAATGTTCATACATTATGTTTAATTTAATTCTTTATTGCACAAATAAATAAAGTCTGTCACAAGAAATCTATCACAGTTTTCTAAACTCTGTAATAAACATAGATTAACCACTAGATATAAAAATAATCTTTCAATCCACCACAGTCGACTGCATAAGATTGGTGATTCTTTCCAGGCTAACTGTATACGCTTTTACAACAAGCTTTCCTGTGACCTGAGTAATTTACTGGTGGATGGTTTAAGAATTATGTAACTTACATTTCCAAGTGAAGGTAAAATCAAATTTCCTTTCTACCAAGATAAGAACTAAATCTCATTCTAAATCGAACTCTACTAGTTTTTTTAAACTACTAAAGTAGCAGACAAAGCTTCATCCCACCTGATCAAAAGGTAATACAATCGCACTGCCGACCCTTTTGCCGCTAAAACGTACAGGGCCAGGATGTGGTTAACTGCTGTTTACAGTTTTCAAATCATAAGACCTTCAACTGATTTATCTACTACCATGTTAGTAACGTAATCAATGGCTTAACGTGCCTTACGAAGTACGGAAACGCTCGTGAATAGAAATGCCTCAAACGGTAACCCATCTAGGAGCTTTGTAAGATCCTTAACGCGGTAATCGTTTACCGATCACTCTACTAACTAACTATCTTCACGCTGTATCCCTGACGGGGTAGTCAGAGAGGACAGATCGCCAGGCTTCGCGATCCATGCATACTTCTTTCGCTTCTTCGAGATTCATCAATCGCTTCATACACGCACGTCTGGGTATCCGAGTACTTTTGACCTTTCCGTTTTTGAGCAATCTGCTCACGTGGTCTTCATATGTAAGTCTCGGCCTACCCTGACTCCTTCTACCCTCTACTTTTGAACAATATATATTCTTCGTCAATCGTTCCTCACTCATTCGTTGGACGTGTCCAAACCAACGGAGCACGCCCTTTCCAGCTTAACGCTGACACTTTCATTCAAACCTGCCAAATTGCGTATCACTTCGTTACGTATTCGGCCAGCCAAGGTAACGCCGCACAACTTTCGAAGTGATCGCATCTCCACAGCATTCAATTTACTTTCATGCATCTGCTGACATACCCAGGTTTCACTACCGTAAAGCAAAGTTGGCACTAGCACTGCGTTATGAATCGCCAGTCGTGCTTCTTTTACGATGCTTTGTCGCTTTACTAACTGGGACAAAGCACCGTTAACTCTGTTTCCGGCAGCTACTCGCCGTTCCACATCCGAATCACATCTTCCATCCGCGCTAAACATACTTCCTAAATACACAATTTCATTCACTTGCTCTAGACGTTCCTGGTTTACCCTAATCTCGCATTTAGTTCTTACGTCACCTCTTTCAAATACTAGAACCTTAGTTTTACTTGCATTCAAGCGGAGACCCTTACTTTCACACCCCTCTTTCATATTAGTGACTAATGCCTGAAGGTCGGCTTCTGATGAGGCCATGAGCACCGCATCATCAGCGTACAGCAGACAGTTTACTGTAAAGTCACCCAAATTCACACCCATATTAAAATCTTTCAACTTCTGCAGGCAACTGTCCAGATACACTATGAACAGCCAGGCGGACATGACACATCCCTGTTTGACGCCTGTACAGACATCAAAAAGAGGTGACACATCCCCCCCTACTCGCACGCAAGCCTTATAGTCCCTATAAAGCGACTGTATTGCCCGCAGTAGCGAGCCGTCCACACCATATCCTGGCAGCAAGTCCCACAGCGTTTCTCTCACAACGTTATCAAATGCTTTCTCTAGAACCACAAAAGCGCAGAAAACCTTCTGGCTAATAGCCAGAAACTTCTCCGCAATTATGCGGAGAGAAAACACTTGATCCATGCAACCTCTTTCACGTCGGAATCCGCATTGAGCCTCCCACAAATACCTTTCAGACTTTTCTTGCATTCTTGCCGTTATAACCTTTGCATACACCTTACTAGCTAAGCTGACCAAGCTGATCGCTCTGTAGCTGGAGCAGTTTAGGCGAGATCCTTTCCCTTTGTAGATAGGTACTACAACTGCTATTCGCCAGTCATCTGGGACCTCACCCGTCCGCCAGCATAAGTTGTATAGCAGACAAAGAGTGTCCCAGACGCGCGACCCACCGTACTTGATCATCTCAGCAGTAACTCTGTCTTTTCCCGCAGCCTTACCACATTTCATACTTCTTATCGCTTGTTCTATTTCTTTCATACTAATGACTTCAATGACATCGGGATCCGGAGCATCGAAGTGAGCTCCCCTTCCCGATGTGGCATCTCTGTCTTTTCTTGCATACATCTTTCCATAATATTCACTCCATCTCTGCAGGACGTCACTTTGGTCTGTTAGGACGTCATAGTTAACACTAAGCACTTTATTCATACTGCAGATTGCCGAACAACTCCGGGTCTTGCCTACCTCTTTCCAGAAGAGCTTGGCATTATCCCGGAAATTGGACGACAACCTTTCATCCGCTTTCATTCTGCACCTTTCACGAGCTTCTTCTATAAGTGCCTTCGTGTTAACTTTCTGCAGCTTGTATCTCTCTTTCATATTAAAATCATTCCGCGAGGCTAAGTAGTCTAGCCATGCTTTCTTCTTCATTCGAACTGCTTCTTTCACTTCCTCATTCCACCATGCATCACGCTTATTACTACTGCCTCTTTTCGTTTCTCCACACACTTCCACAGCGGCATTTATCATACTATCCCTAAGGTTCTGCCATACACTTTCCACATTCTCACTGCTTACATTGACATCGCCAAGCTTTTCGGCTACCCTTTCATTATATTTATCCCTAATGGATGCATCCTGCAGCTTCCAGCTTTTGATGCTATAAGTCGGCTCAGGTTCAGGACACTCGGTACGATGACGCCAACCCGCGAACAGACCCCTAATCCTAGTTATGACTAGGTAGTGGTCTGATCCCAGCTCAGCGCCTCGATAAACCCTTGTGTCCATCACCTGTTTACGGAGCCGACTATCCATTAGGAATAGATCCATCATGCTTCTCTTTGACTTACATCTCCTCGTATACATATGAATTTGTTTGTGGTTGAACATTGTGTTCGCCACAAACAAATCCTTTTCCTTACAAAATGCCAGTATTAGCTTGCCAGCGTCGTTCACCCTTTTATCCCCATACTTCCCGAGTACCGACTCAAAACCATCGCGAGCGGTACCCACCCATCCATTCAAGTCTCCACATACTATAAGTCTTTCATTTCCTTCTATCACATTTAGAGCTTCTCTCATACTCTCCCAGAAGTCCTCTAGCTCACTCGCGTTCGACGAAGATACTGGCGCGTAAGCAGCTACCAGGAAAATCTTCGTCAAACCAAGTTTTACACGGATCCAGAGGATTCTAGGACCTATCAGTTTGTACTCATAAATACCGGAGGCCAATCGCGAGGACAGCAAAATTCCAACCCCCCGACTGCCATGCTCGCTCTCTGGTACTCCAGACCAAAGCGCGAGCATCCCACCCGGGAGCTCCAAGACTTCGCTGCCCTTGCGCTTGGTCTCTGTCAAGCACACTGCATCTAACTTTCTCTCATTTATAACATCCATCAACTCATTCATCTTATCTGTCATTCCTCCTCTAACATTCTACGCAGCTACCCTGCACTCCATCCTCCACTTCCCGCCGTGTCGGGCCGCGCGTGTAGGGTGGCGGTCCCCTACGCCGCTCTGGCTCACACTTTTCGCACCAGCGGGGACGAACTGGTGCGCGTCGCCTCGGGGGCACGCCCTAGCAGTAATCGCCCTGGTGGCACTCGTGTTGGAGTAGAATTGCAGCCGTAGCTGGCAGGGATGGCGACGTGCACGCTTCTACTCTTCATCCATCACTCTACTAAAGGGAATAATAGCGCTACAAAAGTGGTGCACAAAATGTTATAATAATCTATAAAATAAATTAAATTTAAGCGTCTGTTTGTAGTTCCACATTAACAGCTTTTTACAAAATACATGTTATGAAAGGATATGCGGTACTTGCATACCTACATACATACATATTGTCACGCCTTTATCCCCGTAGGGGTAGGCAGAGGCATATTATACGCTCACATTTCACCGTTTGCATTTTTGTCCCACGAAACGGGTGGTGAGCCCATTGCCGTGTTGAAATGGACAGGTGCAGGTTGTGGCGACGTGCTGTTAAAATTTTAAAAGCCGCCCGTAAGACCATCAACCAGGCTTAACGACTACCATTTTACTGGCAACCGGGACTAACGGCTTAACGTGCCTACCGAAGCACGGAAATTTAAATTTAATGTGTTAATTTTAGATGTTAAATTTGGAAGAAATTTTTAACCGGTTTTAAACTCCGGAAGTGCCGACAGAAGTGAAAACTAAATGTATTAATAACTAGGTGACCCCCCGGCTTCTCCCGTGACATTCTTCGAACTCCCGTCGCACCTAATTAATCCCGTCGCTTATAAATCACTACTTTTTCTAAAACAAAGCCGATTCCCGCTGTCTGTCCCTATGTATGCCTAATAAGTAAAATAATATACGTATACAAAAAAGTCCGCAACGGTATGTGTCAATCTCTTAAGGATAACATACTAAATCCATTTTAATACTTTAAAGAATCAGCAATTAAAAAGTTGTAATTTGAAGGCTATTTACACAAATACGTTATTAATCCTTATCATTTAATATATTTATACGTTAGTTGGCTTCAGCATTTCATGAAAATTCTCTACACCTTGCAAATTAAATGAATATCTTAGTAGATATAGGAAAAACAAAATAATGCGCAAAGAAATAAATTTCGTGTAACCATAATTCGACCGGGCCGTGCGGCGGTCGTACTGGAGAGCGGAGAAGTAATAAACTAATTTGGAAAATGTTCATACATTATTGTGAAATTAATAAACGAAGGGATTAAATGGGTGCCGCGGGGTTCGAAGTATGTCACGAGCGAAGCCAGGTAGGTCATCTAGTTCTACAATATTGCATAAAAATATTGCCGATTTGTCGACATTTATGGCTATTTCTCCGCTCTCCAGGGTAGTAGCATGATGATATATAGCCTATTGCCTTCCTTGATAAACAGGCTATCTAACCCAAATATAATTTTTCAAATCTGACCAGTAGTTCCTGAGATTAACGCGTTCAATCGAAGAAACTTACAATAAACTCCTTAGCTTTATAATATTAAGTATAGATATAGGTAGTATAAATTTATTTATGATTTTATATCATCTAAAAATATGCATACCGTGCTAAAAGAACAGTTGCTCCGATTTTGACGGGACTTTTGCACACATTTCATAATATTAGAAGTAACTTAGGCTATATTTTATACCTGTATTTCCACGGGAACGGCGACTACGCGGGTGAAACTGCGGGGTGGAAACCGCTAGTATAAACTAAAGTTTATAAAGAAATAGGGTGATATTTATTTAGGTACATGAAAGAACAAGTTTTATTGTAGTTCGAGACGAAGTAATTACGAGTAATGACATAAAAGTTTCGGCGATATAGTTCTACTGTACTTGTTGTTTCGCTGAATACTTGGGTTTTTATGGGACTAAGTAAATTACATTACGGAAGAAGTGTAAGTTTCTTAGCCAACTTATTGATCCACTAGGTGGCTAGTGGCGGCTTCACCCGTGACATACTTTGAACTCCCGTTGCACATATTTAATACCGTCGCTTATAAATTCTACAAAAATGCTTACAAATTTTCCGGATGGTATGTTGACAAAAGTTGTACAATGGCTTTTTCATATAAATAAACTTAATATGGATTATATTTTAAAATGAAGCGTGGTTTTTGGTTAATACAAAACTAACAAATAATAAGTATACATTTCATTATCATCACGCCTGTCTCCCATCGGGGTAGGCAGAGGCTATGGCTTTCTACTTGCTACGATCCTGGAATACAAATTTCGCTTCTTCTAATAATAAGTATAGTAAATATACCACTAATGGTTATTGTTCTTTATTTCAAACACTAGCCGCATAGATTTATTTATGTTATGGAAACAAACAATTCTATAGTACATTACCGTACACGCCGACAATAGAAATCAAAGGGCAATTATAAGTACATTAATGAATAACAAAGTGTGTGTCTGGGTTAGTCCGTTTATGTTCTACTATTCGTTCTGCGATAGAACAAATTGGATAAAAAAGAGTCCAGATTGTTTCTGTACAAACAACTTAGAGGTATCTAAGTATATAGATAGCACGTAAGTGACGATAGAGACGTCACCATAGAGCAAGGAGTCAATGCCACTCGCACGCTCTGCAGAGGGAGCGAACAACATGCTTTGCTCTGTGGAATGTCACTGGCGCGCTAGCTCTGAGGACGTTACCTACTCAATATACAAGGGGTTTTGCGCGGGATCTTGGTAAATGGCGGCCGCTTGCTGTATATTATTTTCCAAAACTAGTGCATTAACCTTGTTTTATGTGTAAAAATGGCAGTTTCTTAGACATAAAAGTTATGTAAACGTGCTATAGTGAAAGACAGTGATATATTGCGGTGAAAAGCTATTTTACAACTTGTCGTGCAAATTCCATTAAAAGCCCCAATAACGCTCTACCACTTTAATGGGGCAAGGACACAGGACCTATGGCTGGACTTGACATCGACAAAGGACTGGACAAGACTAAATTAGAAGATAAGACTGAAGAAATATGATATTTAAAAATAAGATTTGGCTAAAGGCCATAAAATATTTACAAAAAATAAACAATAAACAAAGTAAGTACCGGCAACAACACCACTACTATATGCACATATTCGTCAACTCCTTCCAGGGTAACTGTATACGCTTTTATAACAAACTTCCGCGTGACCTTAGAGCAACGTTTCCCAAAGTGGGCGATAACGCCCCCTTGTGGGCTCTGCAGGCCTAAAGGGGGGCGGTAAGAGACCCAGAAAAAAAATGGGGGCGTTGTGTAGGCTTCGGGGGGCGAGCTAGGGAGAACTCTTAGACACCGACAGAGCTCTCGACTCTCGGCTACAACTTGTGAACATCAACTAATATTAATTAAGAGATTTCTCAAACTCGGTTCGATATTTCTCTCCGCGTAGTTCATGTATCTGTCCTGTTTTATTCAATAAATAGAAGAAAAATCATGTCAATCGGTCGCTCCGTTTCGAAATAAAAGTAGACACAAACAAAAAAGGAAATAGACACACTTTCGCATTTTAATAGTTATTAGTATTCCTAGATAGGTAATTTTCGTAGATAATAGAACGCGGGCAATCATGTTTTAACAAGTTTTTGTTAAATAACCCGATTTGTGCATTCCTGTATCAATCGGCTGATTCTTAGAATACTTGTTCTTACTTGTTGAGTACAATTGAGCGTCGAATGAGCGTCGATGACCGCGGGCAATCATGTTTTAACAAGTTTTTGTTAAATAACCCGATTTGTGCATTCCTGTATCAATCGGCTGATTCATAGAATACTTGTTCTTACTTGAACTCAACAGTACAATTGAGCGTCGAATGAGATAAACAAGTTAATGCATGTTTGTCTTATTCCTGTCGGTGCGTGCTGCTTATGCAATCCTATATAAACAACGGAATATTTATTTTATTATCATTTGTGGTTTTGCGTGTAATAGATAAGCAGTACTTAAATTCAACACTTACTTACGTATTTCTTAAAACAAAACAATGTCGAAAGTAAAAAAAAAGAGACGGCAATACTCTGTAGAATATATTAAATTCGGATTAATTGAAAATCCCACAAACCCATTGTCGCCTCAGTGCTTTCTATGTCTAAAAACATTTTCGAATGAAGCAACGAACCCTTAAAGACTGCAAGATCATTTGAATAAAAAGCATCCAGATAAGAAAGACAAGAATGTAGCATATTTTCAAGACCTAGAGATGAAGCATAAAACTCAGCCAACTGTAGCAAAACTATTTTCGGCAGCTGCTAAGCAAGATGACGACGGACTTCGAGCCTCGTACAATATCTCTTTGTTAATTGCTCCAAAAGGCAAACCACACAACATCGGAGAAGAGTTAATTTTGCCAGCAATAAAGGAAGTAATAACTACTGTGCTTCGTAAACCGGCCGCAGATATTATCCGAAAAATTCCTTTGAGTAATAATTCTGTGCAAAGACGAATTGATGAAATGGCTGAAAACATTTAAGGATCATTGTGCAATCATCTGAAGACTAATCAATTCTCAATTCAGCTCGATGAGTCCACTTTACCTACTAATGAAGCATTGTTGCTGTCTTACGTGAGGTTTATTAAACATGAGAAAATATGTGAAGAACTATTATTTGCTAGAAATTTAGAGACCGATACAAAAGGCGAAACCATATTCAATACATTGGAAAAGTTTTGTGATGAGAAAGAGATTCCCTTGAAAAATATTATATCAGTTGCTACGGATGGCGCTCCGGTTATGACAGGGTGCCATAAAGGCTTCATAGCGTACATAAAAAATAAAATTCCAGATGTACTTGCTGTACATTGCGTTATTCATAGACAACATTTGGATGCTAGAAACTTTAGTGACCAACTATTTCAATCACTGCAATATGTCATCAAAGTAGTCAATAATATACGTACGTAAATGTTGAAAGCTAGGTCATCCTAACTATTTCCGTTACTGAGAACCAATAAGCACTTACCTGGTCATCATCAGACCTTCAATATGTATCATTTATTAGAATGAAAGCTATGTCAGCAGGCATATTGCATCGTGTAGTTAAAAATAAATTATGATGTAGACAAATAAATATAAAATATAAACTATGATAGACTAGAAAAAGACAAACGAAGAAACAAAGAAACGCTCGTGGCCGCGCGGTCTCAGTGTTCTGTTAACGATCACTGAGTTACGCAACTTTCACTATGGCTGGTCCTCGGATGGGTGACCACTTTGTGGCATTTACATTTGCGAGCGTTTCCGTGCTTCGGAAGGCACGTTAAGCCGTTGGTCCCGGTTGCCAGTAAAATGGCAGTCGTTAAGCCTGGTTAAGGCATTCGCCTAATGGGCGGCATGAAAAATTTCAACAGCAGGTAGCCACAACCTGCGTCTGTCTATTTCAACACGGCAATGGGCTCACCACCTATTACGTGGGACAGAAATCCACACGTTGAAAAGTGGGCATATAATATGCCTCTGCCACCCCTTCGGGGATAAGGCGTGATGGATATTTATTTTATTTTTATTTTTAGAAAAAGATAAGACTACAAAAACCAGAGGAACAAAATTTATTAGACCTCTCAGAGATTCTACAAAAATGCTTACAAATTTTCCGGATGGTATGTTGACAAAAGTTGTACAATGGCTTTTTCATATAAATAAACTTAATATGGATTATATTTTAAAATGAAGCGTGGTTTTTGGTTAATACAAAACTAACAAATAATAAGTATACATTTCATTATCATCACGCCTGTCTCCCATCGGGGTAGGCAGAGGCTATGGCTTTCTACTTGCTACGATCCTGGAATACAAATTTCGCTTCTTCTAATAATAAGTATAGTAAATATACCACTAATGGTTATTGTTCTTTATTTCAAACACTAGCCGCATAGATTTATTTATGTTATGGAAACAAACAATTCTATAGTACATTACCGTACACGCCGACAATAGAAATCAAAGGGCAATTATAAGTACATTAATGAATAACAAAGTGTGTGTCTGGGTTAGTCCGTTTATGTTCTACTATTCGTTCTGCGATAGAACAAATTGGATAAAAAAGAGTCCAGATTGTTTCTGTACAAACAACTTAGAGGTATCTAAGTATATAGATAGCACGTAAGTGACGATAGAGACGTCACCATAGAGCAAGGAGTCAATGCCACTCGCACGCTCTGCAGAGGGAGCGAACAACATGCTTTGCTCTGTGGAATGTCACTGGCGCGCTAGCTCTGAGGACGTTACCTACTCAATATACAAGGGGTTTTGCGCGGGATCTTGGTAAATGGCGGCCGCTTGCTGTATATTATTTTCCAAAACTAGTGCATTAACCTTGTTTTATGTGTAAAAATGGCAGTTTCTTAGACATAAAAGTTATGTAAACGTGCTATAGTGAAAGACAGTGATATATTGCAGTGAAAAGCTATTTTACAACTTGTCGTGCAAATTCCATTAAAAGCCCCAATAACGCTCTACCACTTTAATGGGGCAAGGACACAGGACCTATGGCTGGACTTGACATCGACAAAGGACTGGACAAGACTAAATTAGAAGATAAGACTGAAGAAATATGATATTTAAAAATAAGATTTGGCTAAAGGCCATAAAATATTTACAAAAAATAAACAATAAACAAAGTAAGTACCGGCAACAACACCACTACTATATGCACATATTCGTCAACTCCTTCCAGGGTAACTGTATACGCTTATATAACAAACTTCCGCGTGACCTTAGAGCAACGTTTCCCAAAGTGGGCGATAACGCCCCCTTGTGGGCTCTGCAGGCCTAAAGGGGGGCGGTAAGAGACCCAGAAAAAAAATGGGGGCGTTGTGTAGGCTTCGGGGGGCGAGCTAGGGAGGACTCTTAGACACCGACAGAGCTCTCGACTCTCGGCTACAACTTGTGAACATCAACTAATATTAATTAAGAGATTTCTCAAACTCGGTTCGATATTTCTCTCCGCGTAGTTCATGTATCTGTCCTGTTTTATTCAATAAATAGAAGAAAAATCATGTCAATCGGTCGCTCCGTTTCGAAATAAAAGTAGACACAAACAAAAAAGGAAATAGACACACTTTCGCATTTTAATAGTTATTAGTATTCCTAGATAGGTAATTTTCGTAGATAATAGACCGCGGGCAATCATGTTTTAACAAGTTTTTGTTAAATAACCCGATTTGTGCATTCCTGTATCAATCGGCTGATTCTTAGAATACTTGTTCTTACTTGTTGAGTACAATTGAGCGTCGAATGAGCGTCGATGACCGCGGGCAATCATGTTTTAACAAGTTTTTGTTAAATAACCCGATTTGTGCATTCATGTATCAATCGGCTGATTCATAGAATACTTGTTCTTACTTGAACTCAACAGTACAATTGAGCGTCGAATGAGATAAACAAGTTAATGCATGTTTGTCTTATTCCTGTCGGTGCGTGCTGCTTATGCAATCCTATATAAACAACGGAATATTTATTTTATTTTCATTTGTGGTTTTGCGTGTAATAGATAAGCAGTACTTAAATTCAACACTTACTTACGTATTTCTTAAAACAAAACAATGTCGAAAGTAAAAAAGAAGAGAAGGCAATATTCTGTAGAATATATTAAATTCGGATTAATTGAAAATCCCACAAACCCATTGTCGCCTCAGTGCTTTCTATGTCTAAAAACATTTTCGAATGAAGCAACGAAGCCTTCAAGACTGCAAGATCATTTGAATAAAAAGCATCCAGATAAGAAAGACAAGAATGTAGCATATTTTCAAGACCTAGAGATGAAGCATAAAACTCAGCCAACTGTAGCAAAACTATTTTCGGCAGCTGCTAAGCAAGATGACGACGGACTTCGAGCCTCGTACAATATCTCTTTGTTAATTGCTCCAAAAGGCAAACCACACAACATCGGAGAAGTGTTAATTTTGCCAGCAATAAAGGAAGTAATAACTACTGTGCTTCATAAACCGGCCGCAGATATTATCCGAAAAATTCCTTTGAGTAATAATTCTGTGCAAAGACGAATTGATGAAATGGCTGAAAACATTTAAGGATCATGGTGCAATCATCTGAAGACTAATCAATTCTCAATTCAGCTCGATGAGTCCACTTTACCTACTAATGAAGCATTGTTGCTGTCTTACGTGAGGTTTATAAAACATGAGAAAATATGTGAAGAACTATTATTTGCTAGAAATTTAGAGACCGATACAAAAGGCGAAACCATATTCAATACATTGGAAAAGTTTTGTGATGAGAAAGAGATTCCCTTGAAAAATATTATATCAGTTGCTACGGATGGCGCTCCGGTTATGACAGGGTGCCATAAAGGCTTCATAGCGTACATAAAAAATAAAATTCCAGATGTACTTGCTGTACATTGCGTTATTCATAGACAACATTTGGATGCTAGAAACTTTAGTGACCAACTATTTCAATCACTGCAATATGTCATCAAAGTAGTCAATAATATACGTACGTAAATGTTGAAAGCTAGGTCATCCTAACTATTTCCGTTACTGAGAACCAATAAGCACTTACCTGGTCATCATCAGACCTTCAATATGTATCATTTATTAGAATGAAAGCTATGTCAGCAGGCATATTGCATCGTGTAGTTAAAAATAAATTATGATGTAGACAAATAAATATAAAATATAAACTATGATAGACTAGAAAAAGACAAACGAAGAAACAAAGAAACGCTCGTGGCCGCGCGGTCTCAGTGTTCTGTTAACGATCACTGAGTTACGCAACTTTCACTATGGCTGGTCCTCGGATGGGTGACCACTTTGTGGCACGTTAAGCCGTTGGTCCCGGTTGCCAGTAAAATGGCAGTCGTTAAGCCTGGTTAAGGCATTCGCCTTATGGGCGGCATGAAAAATTTCAACAGCAGGTAGCCACAACCTGCGTCTGTCTATTTCAACACGGCAATGGGCTCACCACCTATTACGTGGGACAGAAATCCACACGGTGAAAAGTGGGCATATAATATGCCTCTGCCACCCCTTCGGGGTTAAGGCGTGATGGATATTTATTTTATTTTTATTTTTAGAAAAAGATAAGACTACAAAAACCAGAGGAACAAAATTTATTAGACCTCTCAGAGAGCAAATGAAATAGGCAAAAACGATGACAACTCTGCGACACATCTGTGTTCTTGTATAATCTTCAGTTCGTTTTTTTTGTAGTACGGTCGTTGGTCGGTAGGTGGCGCCAAAAAACAAAAACTAGTACAGGGATCAAATCTTCAAGGTCAACGGGCAAAGTAATGGCCTTAAGCTTTTATTTCTACATTTTCTCTCTACGTCATTTTCTCAAGCACGCGGACCAACCGATTTTCACCGTGTTTATTACAGTCCCACATGACACTCACACACGTGTAAGGGGCCCCACCAAGATCTTCGGGGCCCAAGTCAACCTCCCGTGCTAGTGCGTGCTCCTGCTGATTAACGGACGAGGCTCTGGCGCTGGCTTTCCCCTCTGGGGTTGGGAGGTCTGAGGGCGTCGCTCCCATAAAAGCCACCCGCCAAAACAAATAATGGTAAAGTATAATAGGAAAGCTGCTAGGGATAGGGCGCCGCCGCAAAACGGCGCGCAGGAGCCCCGCCCGACTCCTGTGGCAAGTGGGCTAGGGCTACCGTGTGTCGGGGCAGCACGGCTAAAGAAGTTAGCCCCAACCCGTATCCGCTTCGCATCTTGGAACATTGGCACGCTGACTGGGCGTGCGGTAGACTTGGCCGAAGTACTCTCCAGGCGGAGGGTCGACGTGGCGTTCCTGCAGGAGACTCGGTGGAAGCGCAACAGAGCCAATGCAAATGCAATAAGGCTACAAGCTGTACTACACGGGTGCGCCTGGTGGGGAGAACGGGGTGGCCGTGGTGCTCTCCGAAGGGCTGCAGAGCGGCATCTTGTAGGTGAAACGCTGTAGCGACCGGCTTATGATCATGAGGGTGCTTATCGATGGGATTATTACCCACATGATAAGTGCCTACGCGCCACAGGCCGGTCGTTTTGGCACTCGAGGGAGTGCTTCGGAGCATTTCGTTGTCACAGGGAATCGTGTTGGGCGGCGACCTAAACGGTCATATGGATGAGAGGTGTGAGGAGTTTGAGCGTGTTCATGGTGGTCTTGGATACGGCACCCGCAACGGTCTAAGGAAAAACTATCCTCAGAACAAATGTCTGGTCATGTCAGCCCCGCCGGGTCCCGGTAAGAGGGAAAGATCCAAGAAGTGCTGGCTTGACGTCGTAAGGGATGACATGCGTGCCAATGGTCTCACTACAGGGGATGCCGACGACCGTGCGAAGTGGAGGAGAAAATGTAGGAAAGCGGACCCCGGGCGTCGCGAGACGCAACTGGGACAGACGCTCGGATGATGATGATGATAATACAGTCCCACATTATAGTTGGTGAGCCCATTGCCGTGTTGAAATAGACAGACGCAGGTTATGGCCACCTGATGTTGAAATTTTTCAAGCCACTCATTAGGCCTTCAACTTGACTTAAAAACTGCCATGTTATTGGCAATCGGGATCAACGGCTTGACGTGCCGTCCGAAGCACAGTAACGCTCGCAAATGTAAATGCCATAAATGGTCATCAATCCGAGGACCAGCCGTAGCAAAAATTGCGTAACGCAGTGATCGTTTATAGAACACTGAGTCTGCCGGACCACGAGCGCTTCAATCTACATAATATCACAATAAAGTAAACAAAGTAGTCTGTTGACCTTGGTCAACTGCACGATTGACCTCCCATGGGACGAGTCCTGTAAATTAAAAGCTTAATCATGTAATGGAACAAGCCCAGGTTCTGACTCATACCGTGTTATTATGGGTTTGTTAGTAGCAATTCACTAGTGTTTTCCATTTTGCAAATTATGGTACTAAATGTTATATGTATTCTCGTTAAATTGGTTAAGTAATAAGTCCTAAACAATATTCCACATGCTAGGTACGTGTAATTAACTTAAAATTGGAGTATTCATTAGTTAGGTACTTGTTAGTTAATTAAACAAAATGAAAACTTGTGCGAAAGTAGAGGGCAGAAGGAGTCAGGGTAGGCCGAGACTTACATATGAAGACCACCAGATTGCTCAAGAACGGAAAAGTCAAAACTACTCGGATACCCAGACGTGCATGTATGAAGTGATTAATAAATCTACAGGACGCGAAAAAAGTATGCATGGATCGCGATGTCTGGCAATCTGTCCTCTCTGACTACTCCATCAGGGATACAGCGTGAAGATAGTTAAGTTAAAATTTGTCGCACTATTATTATAGCATGGAGTCTAACTGGCATATACTTTCATATATAAAATATCATATATATTTGCAAGTAGATGTGTGAAACTTGAAACACCTGTAACATGCATTTAAAAGGGTAAATTCCAAACCCAACTAAAGCGCCCGTGGCCCCACTCAGTGCTCTGTACACGTTCACTATAGTTGGTTCTTGAATGGGCGACCACTTTTTGGAATTTACATTTGCGAGCGTTTCTGTGCTTCGGCAGGCACGTTAAGCCGTTGGTCTCAGTTGCCAGTAAAATGGCAGTCGTTATGCCTAGTTGAAGGGCTTATGGCGGCTTGAAAAATTCAACAGCAGGTCGCCTGCGCTTGTCCTTTTCAACTCGCTAATGGGCTCACCACCTGTTACGTGGGACAAAAATGCACACTTACATCGCGATAATTACTTACACCTACATAAATATTGTGGGACATACCTTTTCACAGAACCATTCTAAAGTAAACTAATAGCTTTAGACAACTGATTAACATACTTTTTTTTACACAGCGCCGTCTATCGTTCCCAAACTTATTTTGTCTACTGCCCACTTTGAGACTAAATAAATTTTTAGCGCCCCCATTTTTTCACCTACTTAAAAACCACTATAACTTCAAATTAAATTAATTAATTGTTGTGAGCTATACTAGCGGAGATTAAACATTCATTCTAAAATAGACTTTTACTATAATCCGCAAGAGTTAACTTAAGACCTGAGCACAGTAGGTACAACATAACGACGCTCAGGGTCTCAAGTTAACTCTTACGGGCTACACCTGCCAATGAGAATGATTATTAAAACGCAACTTTATAGTATTCAGACAGAGTATCTTTTATTCAAAATAAAACAAACATAATCGATACTTATATAAAAACTAATGTGAAGGATGAATCTGATGCTGTTTAATGAGTTTGTTGATATCAGGTTCCAATTTACTCAAGAACAGCCGCAAGTCACCACGTTCGGTAACATGCAAACGATTTCTCTTTTTAGTAAGCAGCGTTGCCACAGCACTAAATCCACGTTCACACAAATATGACGACGGAATGCTATCAAGAATCGTTGAACGATTGACCACAATCCAGGGTACAATTGCGGGATCGGTGTTTGTAGCTAAAATTCTTGATAGAAATTTTTGATTTTGATTTTTATTTCCTCGTTTGTTGTCAATTCTATAAGTTCTTCTTCCAGCTGAGGTGAGATTGCTGTGTTGACATTTGAAAACGGATCTAACACCCAGCCTGGTATTTCCAAGTTCAAAATGTCGTGGTATCGTTCGGTGGAGTCAATGTGGAGGTTTTCCAAATGTTGACAGTAGGCAAACAAGTCGTCGTTACTGCAGGATACTGATAAATTGGGAAAATTGTGAAACTCACGTCTGCCCATATTCTTTTTGTGTAGATGCAGTTTGGCTGCGAAAGCAGCAACGACATTTTTTGTTTTGATTAAATTTAGTTCATCGCCTTGCAGTTGGAGATTCATGTCGTTGAACCATTTATACAGGTCTGTCATGTAAGCTATATTATTTTTTGATGTAATGAGCTTGTTGCGCAATTCTGTATCTTTAGTTTCCAAAAACTCCGTCACAGAGTCAAATAGGTTGTAAAATCGAGTCATATAATTGCCTCTTGATAGCCAATGAACCTCAGTATGAAGCAACAAACAGTTGGAATCTTCGTCATTAGTAACACAAATGAAATAATCTATCATTTATCTAATTGAGCACAGGTGCCACTACATGGTACATTCTGAAGGTCTGATGATGACCAGGTAAGTGGATATTGGTTCTCAGTAACGGAAATAATTAGGATGAACTAGCTTTCAACATTTATCTAATTGAGCACTGGTGATACTTCATGGTACATTCTGAAGGTCTGATGATGACAAGGTAAGTGGATATTGGTTCTCAGTAACGAAAATAATTAGGATGACCTAGCTTTCAACATTTATCTAATTGAGCACTGGTGATACTACATGGTACATTCTGAAGGTCTGATGATGACCAGGTAAGTGCTTATTGGTTCTCAGTAACAGAAATAGTAAGGATGACCTAGCTTTCAACATTTATCTAATTGAGCACTAGTGCTACTACATGATACATTCTGAAGGTCTGATGATGACCAGGTAAGTGCTTATTGGATCTCAGTAACAGAAATAGTTAGGGTTATTAGCAAAATAAACAATAAGCTATAAATAATCACCTTAATTGCTTGTCAGTGATAAAGAAATCACTGTCAAGCAATTAAGGTGATTATTTATAGCTTATTGTTTATTTTTACAATTATAATTATTAATTAATTGTATAATAATGCCAAAATCTCAAACTCTTCCCGTTAAAAGTCACTGAAATTTAAATATCGTGAACAGGTTGGTTGGTTATTTATTGGGATAAGTGTTGGTGAAGGTGGTGCATGTAGGCTTTCTTCTTGAAGTACGCACATATATTTGTCTTCTGTTTTTTGTAAGTTATGCACCTTTTTCCGGTCTTCCTTGTTCTTTATTGCCTGTAAAATATATGGCGGATTTCTAATTGCCATATTTCGACTGTGCCGCGGATCCTAAAGTTCCGGCAAAATACAATTTAAATAAAATGTACATAATTTTATTTTCATTTTATTAAAAAAAAATCATCGTCTCTAATTATTGTTTCTGTTTTCAGAGGCTTTGACTCATTAAACCATACTCCAAATAAACATTTTGCTTTCCGAGTCACATGCAATTGCCCTTGAACTTGGTAATACCAATTGTGGGTTTTATTAACCTGCAAAATGCCCGAGTTATCTTTAACCCAAAAAATTACTTTTTTTTGAGCTATGGCTTCGTCTTTATGTAGGCTTTCTTCTTGAAGTACGCACATATTTTCGTCAATTTCTAATTGCCATATTTCGATTGTGCCGCGGATCCAAAAGTTCCGGCAAAATACAATTTAGATAAAATGTACATAATTTATTTCATTATATCATAATAAATAATCTGTAATAGCAATTCTTGGTGTACAATAAAGCATATATTATTATGTCTCTTCTATTCTCGGGTATCTTCTTTTTTTTTCTTGAAGATACCCGGGCTTTTGGTAGGCGTACATGGGGACATAGGTCCAACACGCAGAGGCCCTTTGAGAATTTTAATCTAATACGTAATGGGACCCTCACTGCAGATAGTCCACGCCCGCCTTATGTAGAAGAACGGTAATGGATCACCTCCAATGGGAGTTAAACTATTGTGAAATGTGCTAACTATGAAATGGGCTATTGGGTTGGGTGTTAAATGGATTGGGTGATTTAAGCTATTGGTGATGAAAACGGCGTCTGCCTTTTTAATATATTATTATTAAACTATTAGCAGACGGTGACTCGCCAACTCACTAGATGGGCCCCCTATACAATCACCATAGGCATGATAAGCCTGTAAGGCGACAGAGGGCAACCCCGGTGTGAGCGGCTTGGGGTGTCGAGCGGTGCGGCGCCGGTTTCACCTTCGCGGGACTGGCCCGGAGCGGGCTTCCCCGTAGTTATGCCCTTGAAAATGACGTTTTCACCCCCGAGCATATAGCTCTGGCTCCCTCCCTCAGACCGGCCAATTAAGGCAAGCCAGAGTTGAGATTTGCTGCACTCCCGGGATGCAATCCTAACCGGTGCAGAAGGGCAACAAAACTCTGAGGAATCGGGACCGATGTGTAGCCACGCATATTCAGCTCGCCACAAGCTGCCCTGCGGATGTGAACTTTTCAATAACTTTCTGATACATTTTTTGTTGATATCAGAAAGTGGATGACTCAAAAAGCGAATCTACTATGCCCTCATAGGGTTGCGTTAATCCTATAAAAGATAACGACTGTCCTCGAGGGGTATATTATTATTATTATTATAATTTTATTTTCATTTTATTTTCAAAATAATCATCGTCTCTAATTATTGTTTCTGTTTTCGGAGGCTTTGACTCATTAAACCATACTCCAAATAAACATTTTGCTTTCCGAGTCACATGCAATTGCCCTTGAACTTCATTGAAAAAAATCATCACACCAATTGTGGGTTTTATTAACCTGCAAAATGCCCGAGTTATCTTTAACCCAAAAATTTACTTTTTTTTGAGCTATGGCTTCGTCTAGTCCTATCTTGTGCACTGAGATGGGACATTTCACCTCTACTATCGCGTCTTCTCCAATAAGCCCATCTGGAGTAGCTCCTAAATATGGAATCTCGGGATCTATAAAAAGTCCGCATGGTCTAATTTCAACATCGTTTTGTATAGATAGCTGATCTAGCGCTTTTTTTTCGTGTTCTCTTCCATGCTGTATAGGCGCAGCATCTATATTTATTTTGTAGAGCAGTTGTTTGACTGCGCTGGCGCAACTAGTATCAGGCCTCATTTTAAAAACTCTTTCAAAGTTTGAAGCCGTCAACAAGGAGCGCCGTAGTTCGAGCCATTCGCTTGACTCGCTCTGCAAAATTGTTTGTCTTTCAATTTGTCTTCTTTCTTCCTCACTTTTATCTAAGTTGGATAGAATTTGTTCATCGCATCACTCACATCGGGGCTTATGGTTTGTTCTCCATAATCTTTATTTACGGCACCATGTGTCTGTCGTTTTTTGTAATAAATATGTTTTAACAAATTTCTTTTTCTGCGATACTTGTTATCTAAGGTGCTCATTTTGCCCTTAGGACTTTGCACGACAATTGTTTTATACAATATGGAAACAGGTTTACTTTTAGTATTAAAATTAACTGCAGACGCTGACCATCGAGTTTGGTATCCACGCCTGCACGAATAATTCACTCTTTTACCACCCACTAATTTGGCTACCACGCTATGAAAACTTTCCACGATGTTACTGTCAACATCATTAATAAGATTTCTGGAATGCCCCGCAATTGTATTAATAAAAAAACATATTTTCTGCCATAAGGAACTTGTAAAAAATGCTTGCGCTAAGATTTCAACATTTTGTGAACTCATAAATTTTTAATAAAGTGGAAAAAGACAACTTGATTCGAGACAGGGATTGAACCCGTGACCTTTGCCTAACCAGGGCAATGTTCTAGCCACCTGAACTACCCGAACCGTATCGAATCAGTTCTCCACCACACAATTTATGAGAAATTTAGCAAATAATTGCTTTAAAAATTTATCAATATACTGAGTGGAATCCATTGCATCAATGTTTAAAAATAGTTGTAACACTGTTCATTGGTATCGAGTTGTTCATTAGCTCGATAGATGGCTCTGGTCATACTCTTAAAATGACGATATAAATATGGTGGAGAATTTCAACTTGATTCGATACGGTTCGGGTAGTTCAGGTGGCTAGAACATTGCCCTGGTTAGGCAAAGGTCACAGGTTCAATCCCTGTCTCGAATTGGGTTGTCTTTTTCCACTTTATTAAAAATTTATGAGAAATTTAGCAAATAATTGCTTTAAAAATTTATCAATTTTGTGGACTGTTACAGAAATGGCTTTTACATTTGGTATGGTTACCAAAGGCATGTAAATGTACAGTCTGGATGTCTTCAAAAAGTTTTTGAATTCTAATATCTAAATTGCTGCATTTTCGTATTGCTGACGTAATGCTCATGATGCGTTTTTTTGTGATTAGTTTTCTGAAACTTATGGGATATTTCGTATCAGTGGTTAGGTTGTCTAATTTGTTGCACAAGTTTCTTAAAAGGTGGTTCCTACATTCTACCTTTTCAACTGTAAATTGAGGATAAGGTCTTGCATGCAAAATTTTCGCATACGTGCTGGAGTCTCCGTCAGAAATTAGGCGACCATAAATCAGACCATGCATTTCCATAGATGCTTTAAACCCTTCCACAATTATTGTTGACTCCATGGCAGTCGATGATCCCGTAAAATTTTTATAGCACTGGTGAGTTCTTGGGTTTTGATTTTTATTAAGGTCTTGCGTACATATGCTACAGTATTTATTTTTAATGCCAAGTATTTTTTTTTTTTGTTTGTTTTCGAATTATGGCAGCAGCTCCTGACATTGCTGAGTAGTTCTTTTTGTAAGACCTCTTACTCCAGCATCCGTCTACAACCACATCTATAATAGGTATCCCATCTTTGCTGACGTTACCTTTTTCTAAAGCAATTCTTTTTTCTTCTTCAGCAGCATCATTCATGGATTTGCTAAGTGCTTTGTCCCAGGCATTGGAAGCAATGTCGTGGCGTTTTTGGTATACAGGTTCAGACATCACGGGCAAGTCAAATGCTGATAACAGTTCCTCTAATTGCGAATACCCTATACCAACTGAAATGGCGCCCGCGACCGATGCTGTATTAATATCTAAGTCGCCAGTGACATTACAAAGAGAAAACTTCTCTTTACACATCAAACATTCTACTGTAAACTTAGAAGCCAGTCCAACACGTTTCTCTCCTATAAGTTTCAAACTTTGTATACCACAGTTAAAAGCACCATGGCCGCCTATTTCTTGTATTTTGGAAAAGAAGTAAGCTATATCTATAATTCGTCTTCCAGATATATTTTTTGTTTTTGCTAGTGATTCTTGTTCTTCAATAATCAAATCTGGTAAATCTTCTTCATCTTCAACCTAAAACAAACATTTTAACAATACAGTGTCAAATTAAATTAGCTAGGGAAACTATCGAACGTATACCGCAGTGTAAGCAAACACAATAAGTTACCGGCATAATTTGCTCTGCCCCCTCATCAACTGCCATACTAGACAGATCGTGTGTATCTGTTAATGGCTGAAGTTCCTGATTTTGTGATTCGGAGTTTTGCTGGTTTCTTAATTGCCAGAAAAATAATAACTTAAATGAGCTAAAGTAATATTTTTTGCTATTACAGTTTGGTGATAATAGCCATGTTTACACCGCAAAAAAACTAAAAGGTATTTTAACTAGTTTTTTTTTAAACAAGATTATTTTTCCGGTGACCTTAGTTTCCATGACCTCTTTTAAATGGATCCAAACACGCTGGTAATACGTAGCACAGTCACTGAGATCCTATACCCACCTTCGTAGTCCACCATCAGGTAGGTGAGACATCATCAGTCACCAAGGTCTCCATGAGACCTTTCAAACGTGTCCTATCACGATGGTTCTACATAGTGCCGTCACTGAGATCGTATACCCACCTTTGTAGTCCACCATCAGGTAGGTGACATCATTAGTCACCAAGGTCTCCATAAGACCTATCGAATGAGTCCAAACACGCTGGTTCTACGTAGCGCCGTTACTGGGTTCATATACCCACCTTTGTAGTCCACCATCAGGTAGGTGACATTATTAGTCACCAAGGTCTCCATGAAACCTATCGAATGAGGTTAAACACGCTGGTTCTACGTAGCGCCGTCACTGAGATCCTATACCCACTTTCGTAGTCCACCATCAGGTAGGTGACATCATTAGTCACCAAGGTCACCATGAGACCTTTCGAATGAGTCCAAACACGCTGGTTCTACGTAGCGTCGGCACTGGGTTCGTATACCCACCTTCGTAGTCCACCATCAGGTAGGTGACATCATCAGTCACCAAGGTCTCCATCCTCCGTCATTCGAAATTCTCAAGATAGCTTAAAACTTTAAAAAATAAACACAATAGAAATAATGTACTCAATAGGGTAGGTACTTACCAATAATTTTGGAGAGCTCGGCCACGCTTCACCTTACTTTTATTCTTATATTTAGGCATAGTCAGGCTTACTCTATGATCGGTTGAAAAAACAAAACGAAATATCCAAATGAAGATATGGCACAAAGGCCTAAGTAGTCATGTCATTAACATTAATAAAAAAAAACAAAACGAAATTACAAACTACTTTAAATATATTTACAAACATAATTACTAATGTTGTTTTACGAAATTATTATATTTGTACTATTTACAACAAGATTTCATTCATAAAACATTCAAAACGTGGACTTTTAGATTTTATTTGGAAAAAATAAAGCGCGTATAGTCCACCCGTCACAAGAGTCATCGAGACACTGAAGTAACGCGTCCCGAGTACGCGTCACAGGCCTTAGCGGGGGTGCTTCAAGCGGGGTGCTGGTGAGGTTTCGGGTTTTTATTCATAATTTAAAAATATTAAAAGAAATGAGAAAAAAAACAATTCAAATTGTGAAATACGTCAGTACATATTTTTTATACAAAATTCATGCCTAACTATTTAGCCGTTACAGAGAAAATTTACAATTTAGGTTGAAAAAGGACCTATTTAAAAAGATTTTTTATGAAATTTTTAGGAAGTTTATGAAAATTTTAAACAATACAATGTATTTGTGATGACCTTAAATATACCATATATTTTTTATAAGGGAAACGCACAAACGGATTCATCTGCAATCTTCTTTAAACTTACCTTGTTTTTGGGATTTGAGCGAGGTAATCCCCTTAATGTACAAAATAAAGGATTCAAGAACGTTTAAATTAATTTTGTACACTCAAACTATTTATTTTGAATTTTTTATTGCCGTGATTTTATCAATTTCAATACGGCAGTGGACTCACCACCAAAGCTTACGGTGAAATGTGGGCATATGATATGCCTCTGCCACCCTTTCGGTGATAAGGCGTGATTGATAAATAATAATAATGTAGATATCACCTGGGTATGCCTGAAGATGCATGAAAGTAAATTGAATGCTGTGGACATACGTTCACTTTCAAAATTGTGTTGCCAAATACTTAAGGAAGTGATACGCGATATGACAGGTTGAATGAAAATGATAGCATTACGCTGGAAATCGGCGTGCTCCGTTATTTTAAAAGATTTGGCCCTACGTACCTGATGTGATATAGAGATAGGCAAATACTATGGCGTATAACTTACAACAATAATTTTAAGTGAAAATGAAGTTGTTAATATTTTTTAGTATCTTTTAATATTTATTAATATTTATATTTACTTTTTAGGTTACCGTCTCAGCTCATTTAATCACCTTACTCATAGTAGAGCTGTGTATATATTTTCCAGTATTTTAAAAGTTATTGCAAAAGAAACAGACCATAATCACACCACACTAATATTAACAAAGCTAAAGTTTTTGTGAATGTTCGAAGGTAGATCTCATTTCTCAGCACGTGCTTGCTACGTCATTATAGCGCGTCACGTTACTGTGTACGTGTGATGAATGCCACATTTAATCATATTTTTTCATATTCGTTGGCGCGTCACACCATATAATTATGTCACACGATTGTCGTATATTATATTCCAAAATGGTGTATAGTTTGTGGTTTTGTGTTTTTAATTGGTGAATTCTCAGACATAAAGAGTTCGAAAAAGGGCATGAGAAAAGAAAAGTGATATGTAGCTGTGAAAAGCGGCTTTTTGTGTTACTTCCAAATCTCTATGAAAATCCTAATAAAGGATCCACAGCTTTATTGAAACACGGACTAAGGACTGGAAATGACAAATACTAAACAAATACACATGCTAATAATACTAGATGGGCGGTATGGTTTTTATACCTTATTAATACTATATGCCTCTGCCACCCCTTCGGGGATAAGGCGTGATGGATATTTATTTATTTATTTTATTTTTATTTATTTATCGTTTACGTCTTTATCGCCGAAGGAGTGGCAGAGCCGTATCCTACTAATATTATAAACGCAAAAGATTGTTATAATGGATGTTCGTTTCTCTTTCACGTAAAAACTACAGAATGGATTTTAATGAAACTTTACATTAATAGATTATACATCAGAAAACACATAGGCTACTTTATTATCCCGGGAACAAGTTCCTGTGGGATACGAGAACGGGAAATCTTCTCTTAGCGGGTGAAGTCGCAGACGTCAACTAGTACTTCCATATTTCACCGTAAGCTTATGGTGGTGAGCACATAGCCGTGTTGAAATTAATGAAAACACTGAAATGAAACAACGTCATGTGAACGGCAATGAAAAATTCTAAATAAAGAAATAGTTTGAGGGTGCTAAATTAACTAAAACATTCTTGAATCCTTTATTTTGTACATTAAGCTTTTATTTCTACGTTTTCTCTCTAACTTCATTGTCTCAAGCACGAGGACCGACCGATTTTCACCATGTGTATTCCAGTCCCATATCCCAGTACAAACCCATTGCCGTTTGGAAATTGATGAAATCACAGCAATGAAAGTTTTAAAATAAATAATTTCTCTCTCTACGTCATTTTCTCAAGCCCACCGACAATGGAGTAACAAGATCTAGGATCAACCACAAACAATGCATATCACCTTAGAGTATTAACATAAAATATTAATGTACCTATATTACTTAACTCGTGGCCCCGCTTACTCAGTCTTCTGTAAACGATCACTGTTCGCTGTGGCTGGTCTCCACCTGGATGGATGACCACTATGTGGCATTTACATTTGCGAACGTTTCCGTGCTTCGGAAGGCGCGTTAAGCCGTTGGTCCCGATCGCCAGTAACATGGCATTCGTTAAGCCAAGGTTATTTGTGAAACACCTGCCACCTACCAGGAGTAAATAGGCCATAACTAAGGTCATATCCGTTATAAAGCGAAGTAATGTCATACGTTGAACCGTCGAGCTGCGTCGTAGGTTCTCGCTGTGATATTAGCTTCAAAGAACTCCTTTTTCGTCACGTACTGCATGCCTCGATGAACGATGGACGTGTGCGCATCAATGCGGATGACGTAGGTCAAGGTTAAATGAGCTAGCGCCAGCCCACCCCCATCCCCTGTGACATATTTTCAGATTGCCTCAAACACTTAATCAACAACATGAATCTCACTCTATTAGTGTTGGACGGACGATTTGGTTACATAAAATATGAGGCTATGCAAAATAGGTGCCACCATTCATAACTGTAAAAATAAAGAAATTACGAGAATATATGGGGTGCAACGGCACGGTTCAAAGTAAATAACGGGCGTAGCTGTGGCAGACAGCTAGTTTAGACAAAACACAAAAGTAATTTGCAATTTTCACACTCCTATAAAACACATGCTTAGCTCACAAAAGTAACTCGAGCGTAGAAGGAAGGCAAAAATGACAAGATTTGTGTACAGCAGGGCACCGTGAGGAGCACTATTTACCCCGCTGTAGTGTTCGGTGGGACTGGGGTTGGTGAAGTACTAAATGAAAACCGCAATGCCAGATCGTGCTTGACCGTTTATTCTTGCCACACAATCTGCCACAGTAAATTCTTGCTGGAACTATTCTTCTGGTCCAGGATTTCTTCAGGATTCTTGAGGATTTCTTCTGTAGTGGACTGTTCTGTTCCTGAGGACTGTTCCTGGTTACTGTTGCCGGTTGACTGTGTCGATACCCAAAATGGGTCGTGTATTTATTCAATTTTCGCGTTATTTATTATTGGACAAAAATACAAGTCCAATCAGAATGTCTACATTTTAACCAATAGTAATTACACAATATTTACAGATTTTTACTAAGCTACTTCGAAACTTTACCGTAACGAGAGCCGCGGCACATTTTTGTCGATTTCTACCTTAAAATCTAATTAAAAGTATATAAACTATGTATTTTCTTATTTACTACGTTATTACACATCTATAAAAAATATAAAATCAACAAAAAGACTATATAATAAATCATGTAAACAAAACAAATCGAAACCACAAGTACTGTACGTACTAGTCTATAGATACGTAGGTATCATTGTACTATGCGATCTTCAAGTCGTCCCGTACAATTTGGTATTAATTATGTAGTTTGTCTTTGTTTAGAATATGTCATGTTCGCCAATCAGTTCAAGGTTGTATATTTTATATTAAATTTGATTATTACTAATGTAGTTGTTTGTGAAAGCTACCGCATTTCTAAATAAAGTTAGAGCTGACGACAGCATGAGAAATTTTTTATCATCTCCACTTGTAAATTTTAAATTAAACATTGGTTATACATTCATACGTAAATGCTCCGTTGTCTTCAATCATTGTTTCACCAAATGTTTTTGGTCCCAAGTAATAGGTTGTGAGCCGTATTGAAATCGAAATCAGCAGATTGTGCGTCTGTTTTCATTTATATCTACCTATCTTCACGCTGTATTCCTTACGGGGTCAGTCAGTCAGAGAGGACAGTTCGCCAGGCTTCGCGATCCATGCTTAGATACTTCTTTCGCTTCCTGCAGATTCATTAATCGCTTTATACATGCACGTCTAGGTATCCGAGTATTTTTGACTTTTCCGTTTTTGAGCAATCTGCTCTGACATATGAAGACCACGTACCCTCTACTTTCGCACAGATTTTTTGGAGGTGTCTAAACCAACGGAGCACGCCCTTTTCCAGCTTAACGCTTTATAAAGTCACTAATTCACTCATCCTTCAACTTGGCGTAACGACTGTATTACTGGCAGCCGGGATCAACAGCTTAACGTGCCTTCTGAACCATGGAGACCTATCTCATGGCAAATATTTGCTAAAGATGCTTAACGCTACAGTACTTATTTACAGAACGCTATGCAAGCAGGGCTAGGATCACTTCTCTTTTCTCAATGGATTATTAACCAGTGTTTAACTATATTCTCAAAAACATTTAACTATTCATCTATGAAGTAGGAATGTCGCAATCGACTGCTGGAAATAGGCCTCACCCAATTTTCGCCATAACGGTCTTAAACTTTCCGTATATAATAAATACCCCCTACGACCCTTTTGTGTAGTATTCTACGTTCCTTTGTGATGGTTCTATGTAATGGGGAATACTTTGTTACAGGAAATACAATAAAGAAAAAAAAATAACAAAAACTATGCAAAATTTCGATTAGGTCCAAACCTTGCTGAAGTCCAGCTTTTACTGGTCAGGAGCGACAGAAGACCACCCACCCATACCCAGTTAGCAACTCCATCGGCTAGCTAAAAAGGTCTTTGAGGGGGTTGCAGTGTACTAATACAGTGTTGGTTAATCATTCATTACATAGCTACATTAAAATACACTGATATCCTTGAGTAAATGTTATGATATTGGCAATATAAAAGTGAGTGTATCACTTCAAGACCGGTCACTGCGCATAGTACGATACACGAGTGAATACGTGTCAACATGAAGTTGTTCGCGATTTTGTTCGCAGTACTCGCGGCGATCTGCGCTCTCTGTGTGGTCGGTGCCGCAGACACTGCCGCTGTGAAGTGTCCTGAAGACCACCTCCTAGTTATTAACAAATGTATTAAAGTAAGTATAAATATTATATAATGCTATGTCCCCGAAAGAGTAGGTAAAAGTATAAAACGGTCACATTTCGTCTATTCGTAATTGATTCAGCTCAAAAGACGATGAGCCTGTTATAGTGGTGATATTGACATTAGCAGGATAGTAAATTACTACTTGTTGTGTGGCTTGAATTCTTCTTTATCTTATTGGTTTCCAAGTTGCTTCTAAGCCCTGCTTGGAATTGGAGCCCAGGGTCTATTACTTATTCTGTGCCAGGGTTCACTTTAGATGACTGCTAGGAGCAGCAATTGTTTGTTTTTTTATTTTTGGCGTTAATCACTCCTTTGTAGATATATAAGTTTACAAAAAGTCCGTGGCGTGGCGTATATCTTAGCAAAGCAGGCGCGTATTAAGCAGAGATATGAAAGTGTTTGAGGGTATCTAGAAGTGGTCATAGACACTTGTCTATGACCACTTCACTTGACATAATGATCTTCCACTTGGAAGGTCTGAGTTTTGTAACCAAAGGCAGAACACGATGATAAGGCCCATCAGATCAGGGAAAATGACTGCGCTTGATACCACGGTAGTATATTCTATCTACTGATACCTCTTATCGACTATCGTTGCTTCGATGAGTTGAATGACCTGTAACAATTTATTGAGCAAAGTTTGTACAAGCTAGCTCACTGTCAATCATGGTTCATGCAAATTTAAGGCAACCTTAAATATATTATTTATTTATTTATCTATCACGCCTTATCCTCGTAGGGGTTGCAAAGTCATATTATATGCCCACTTTTTATTACTTGACTTAACGACTATGTTACTAGCAACCGGGACCAACGGCTTATCGTGTCTTCCGAAGCACAAAAATGCTCGCAAATGTAAATGCCACAATGTGGTCACCCATCCGTGACCAGCCATAGCGAAAGTGGCTTAATGCAGTGTTCGTTTAAAGATCACTGAGTACGCGGGTCCACGAGCACTTCCAAAATTAACAAAGTGATTTGCGCAAAAGAGGTGTAAAGTTGACCCCCCTTACCAAGATCTCCGGGGTCCAAGGAGCCGCATTACCACAGGCGCCTTTATATCGTTGGGAAGTCAGACGGCAGTCTCTCTCAACAATGCCGAGAACCAAAAACGATAGCTGTTCCTAGCAGCAATATAAAAGTGACTAAAAAAATTCCGGCAGGGTTTGGAAGTCATTAGGTATAGATGAAGTTAAAGAAAATTGTTCAAAAGAGGCTTCATATAAACGAGGAATGAGGCTTTATATAAAAGTAAATGAACGGAAAATTAAAATCGAAAAGGACGCATTAACATGACGCGAGGACGAAGATTTTTTTGGGACAAATGGGCAATGGTCGTCAGATTGCGTCAAGGTTTATCAGGGTTCCATAGATCTGCTTACACAGTGCAAATAGATGTGAAAGTGCGTCGTGTGATTTTATTCAGTTAATATCTGTATTTGTGTTGTTCATAATGACTTTTACACATGAAATAATAAAAACTACGCTTAAAAAACCGACTTCAAAAACTAAAATGTATAAAATAACTAAATAAAGATTTAATTTAATACACTTTTAATGCAAACCTAATACTTTAAGTATTAATAAAATACTTGTTACGTCTAGAACTCTAGAACAAAACAACCCAATTACTGTATATGTAACATTATTGATATACGTGTAAAATTTATCTGTTGCACGAAGTTATGTAAGTTCTTTTCATAATTGTAGGTATTTATTATCTATTAATTAATTCTAAATTATAGGTTTAATATAACTATAGTTTAATATAACTATACTCTTTCAGGTATTATTTATCTGTTTTATTAGGTCCATGGCCCATAAAAAAAGAAATAAGCTGTTTATAATTTTAATTTGTTTTTTGTTTAGGGCTTGGCACCGACTTCAAATCTATAATAGATAGAGTACATACAAATAATAGTATTATAAGAGGTGTATTAAACTAAATATTTATTAAATTATTATATACATTTTAGTGTAATTAATGGAATCGGGCCATATATGGCGGAAATCCATCGTAGATTTAGTGTTTAAAGTTGTTTTTTTTTAACGTAGTTTTTATAATTTTTTATTTTTTAGTAATTTTAATAGATTTTTCTGTAAACGACAGTACAAATTATCTATATTACTTCAGGTAGACTATAACTTTCGTTGCGTCTTATATTAAATTGTAATATTTTTAAGAAACGATGGGTGAGCCTACGAATAGCGCCTTAAACAATAAAGTAATGATTTATATCTATATGTTATATACAATTAGAGAAGGCGGTGTAAACAGGTCAGATATACAGGTTTTATTCGAGTGAAGAATTTAGATGCCCTGCCATTAGGTGATTTGAAACCATCTAAATTACTACACAGACCACAAGATGACAAATAACTACAGGAAATTAAACAATTAAAAAAGTTAAAACTAGATTAATTATCTTTTACTTATATTTAAAATTTCTTTATATTTCTTTCTTCGTTCCGAGATTTTACATAAATAAAATACGCCCAAATTTCTCTCTGTGCATTTTTTGTCCCACGTAACAGGTAGTGAGTCTATTACCGTGTTGAAATGCACAGGCGCAGGTTGTCATGACCTGCTGTTGAAATTGTTTAAGCTGCCCGTAAGGTCAATGGCAACAGGGACCAACGGCTTAATAAGCCTTACCAAGCACAAAAACGCTCGTGAATAGACATGCATATATCAAAAGTTGCTTAACAGAGTGATCGTTTACAGTTACAGAATACTGGGTTAGCAGGGCTACGGGCGCTTCTTCAGAGTTTTTATGCAGTCTTATTGGTTATAATATTTCTCATTTTCTCCCATCCTCGCGCTCCCTCCACTTCAATGACAGAAAGCTTAAACTCAGCTATCGGGACACGGGTAAACAATAATATACAATGAACCTTAATGAAAACTCTTAAAATAGAGGTACACAAACTAAAATTACATCGTCCAAGTAAACAAAAATGATAATAATTTTTTATATGTAAAAAATTACTTCTTGTTAAAAGTTCACTGGTTCTCAATAACAAGTATTTTTATATGTAAAAAATTACTTCTTGTTAAAAGTTCACTGGTTCTCAATAACAAGTATTTTTATATGTAAAAAATTACTTCTTGTTAAAAGTTCACTGGTTCTCAATAACAAGTATTTTTCTATACCACTGAGGTGCATGAATTCAAGCATACGGCTCTGATAGAAAGTATAGACTGCGACTACTTAGAGTTCAGTATAGACTTCTGAATTTTAAATACCCGCTGCGTTAAGCAGGTCCTGCCACCTCAGTGATACAAAAAAAGAAACAAAACAGATTCTACACATATTAAATAACACCACTTGTTCTGTTCCACAACATATACTTTGTATTTATATATACCTTCTTTGTATAAATAATAAGTTTGAATACACTTACTAGGTCAAGTGATCATATTGCGTTCCGTTGAGGCGAAACTGGTTAGCTATACAAAGTAAATGTTGCGGAACAGTACAAGTGGTGTTATTTAATACATGTAGCAAGTCTACACGTCAAGTCAAGTCGCTACAGCACCTGTCCATTTCAACACTGCAATAGGCTCACCACCTGTTACGTGGGACAAAAATGCATACGGTGAAATGTGGGCGTATAGAATTGCTCTGCCTACCCCTTCGGGGATAAAAGCGTGACAATATGTATGACAATATGTATGTAGCAAGTCTAATCAAGTGCCATTAATCAATAATGATCAGATTCTAACGAGCCCATGTAGTCCAGTCGTGAAATTTGTATACTTTTGTATCGAACGGGATTTCGCGCGGCACTATATTACACTCAAAGGTTAGTATACCTTTTTGTTCCTCGACGTTTCGACTGGGCACCCTGTCCTCCTCGTACAAAAGTATGTGTTCAACGCGTGTAAGTTTAAAACAAGTGTAATTTGTAGTACGATAAAGTGGAAGCGGTATTACAAAGTGGTAAATTCTAACTACGGTAACGTCTGTGACCGCCATATTCGCAAAGTGTACGCATAATTAAAATATAGCAAATCTTTATGTTAGGTATACATACTGAATCTTTTCCGCAATTTTTCGCAAATTATCACGTACCAATGTCACACAGAATTATATTTTTGGACAATTTAATTTTGCGAAGTTTTGGTTGCGAACGATAGATCGTGTTTATGTGGAAATGAAGAGCACAAAGCTAATTTAAATTTGATCGTATTTCGACCAATGGGCGACCACTCGTTAATTAAATATTTGTAAAAATTAATACTTAGTTAATTGTTGATTTAATTGCCATTTATACGTTTTCTTTATTGATTTTTTTTATACTTATTTTTTATATAATCAATATTGTGCAATATGCTTTTACTATTATTTTTTCACTAGGTGACCCCCCACGCCTTCATCCGTGAGATACTTCGACCTCCCGTCGCTTATAAATTTTTCAATGATGGATAATATTTGCCAAATTTATCGACATTTATCATTACTGCTCCCTCTCCAGGGTAGTAGTTCGATGATATATAGACTATAGCCTTCCTCAATAAATAGGCTAACCAACACAAAAATATTTTTTCTAATTCCTGAGATAGCGCGTTTAACCAAAAATACATACTCTTCAGCCTTATATATTAGTATAGAATGTTAAATTTTTAGCTATAGTTAAATAAATAAATAATAAATATCCATCACGCCTTATCCCCGAAGGGGTGGCAGAGGCATATTATATGCCCACTTTTCACCGTATGGATTCCTGTCCCACGTAATAGGTGGTGAGCCCATTGCCGTGTTGAAATAGACAGACGCAGGTTGTGGCTACCTGCTGTTGAAATTTTCAAGCCGCCCATAAGGCCTTCAACCAGGCTTAACGACTGCCATTTTACTGGCAACCGGGACCAACGGCTTAACGTGCCTTCCGAAGCACGGAAACGCTCGCAAATGTAAATGCCACAAAGTGGTCACCCATCCGAGGACCAGCCATAGTGAAAGTTGCGTAACTCAGTGATCGTTTACAGAACACTGAGACCGCGAGGCCACGAGAGCTATAGTTGTAGTTCTAACTTTTTCCATTAAGTTGTTTTACCTACTATAGCTTATAATTACATTGTTACATTAAAATTTATGTTCTGACTGTTTAAATGTAAAATTAAAGTCAGATTAAGGATCAAACTAAGTAGGTCCTCAGCTTCTGTTTATAATGGGCTCATCGCTTATTAAATGTCACAAAATCACACCAAAACAACCAAAGACACAAAGTCACCTATACCTACATGTAGCCGTATAGTATGGCTGTGTTATTCTTAAAATTATGGCTCTGTCTACCCCTTGAAGGATAAAGATATGAAAACAATATGAATGTAAACAAAAAACTAATTTAAACCAACATAATGACCTAATAATTTTATTAAATTTGCACACACTGTTAACTAGTTCACCTTGCGTATTTAACCTTGATTCACCGTACCTATAGTTATGTAACATTAAAATATATCACTTTACTAACACTAGTTTCATTACTTTTATTATTATAACTACATACATACATATTGTCGCGCCTTTATCCCCGAAGGGGTAGGCAGAGAGAGGCATACTATTCGCTCACATTTCACCGTATGCACTTTACCACGCTACAGGTGGTGAGCCCATGGCCGTGTATATATTATAATATGTATTATATACACGGCGTATATGTTAAGTTTTTTACCTTGTAGTTATAATATGCTATATAACAACATGGATAGACATAAATTGATTTATTATCTTGGTACAACTCACAAATGGCTATTATTTAAACCCAAACAAACTAAAGCCTGTAATATGTTAATTAGGAACTAAAAAACTAGGTACATCTCGTTATAAACAGATCACCCAGACATATATCGTAGCTCAGGACAAATCTTAGTGTATTGCACAAAATGTTTTAAATATATTTTTCCTCTTACATATTAAATAACACCACTTGTACTGTTCCACAACATTTACTTTGTAAACCTGACCGGTTTCGCCTCACGGCATTCCCAAAGGTACACAATATTACTATACAAAGTAAATGTTGTGGAACTGTACAAGTAGTGTTATTTATTATGTGCAGCAAGTTCCACCAAGCGCCATTAATCAACAGTATAAATAATTATTTTTCCTCTACTTACCGGTCCAGAACTGTATGGATTAATTTCGCACTTTTCTATACATACACTGTGTACAATAATGAAATCAATATTACTGTCATTCCTTCCTCTTCCTTCATTAATAACGTCATTCCAAATATCACTCTATCCCTTGTAATCTTCAGACGATATGGTTATTTAAATTTGTTATAACGTTTTATAACTTCTAACGCCTCTAAGCCATTCAATAAGGACTTGTTATCAGCACAGATGTTTTCCTCCTACGAGTATAACGATCCGCTGTTTTTAAGTCTTTCGTTGACCGCTCAAATTTCTGATAAGAAAAAATAAGGAACTTTAGGAAATTTCCATGTACACGGGATAATTTTACAAAGTAATTAGAATGCTTACTTTCACATTTTTTTTATAGTGAAAAAGGACAATCTGGTTCGAGACAATGGCTACAAGAGATGTTATAGCTTTAAAATAGAAGTAAAGGTTCGTCCGACTCAAAACAAGTTTGTGCACATTTTAATGTATTCGTCGGCCAACAAATCGATTGTAGTTGTGACAGGCTGTTAATTAAGCCTACGTCATAGCTATGTCTTCATGCCATAGTGCCTACTGCCGGTCCTTTAAGCTAGAGAAACTGAGCACTCCTACTCTCCACCAGTTGACTCGACATAAACGGTAGATGATAGTTGCAGGGAGGGTCTAGGTACGGACGGTACAGGACCGTGTGTAGTGATGTGATTTAAGAGAGACCTATGTACTGCCTTAGACTGATTTCATTAATTAACTGACTTCTAGCAAACCAACAAGGAATTGTTGAAATGATGCCCAAGGCGTCGAGCGTTGTGATGATGTCTGTGTATAGAGCCTTGTGATGATGTCTATAGATACACCGTTGTTCCTAGTGCTGCCACCGTAGCACTCGTACACAGACATGATATGGTGATACCTTCCGCTTACGTTTAGATAGTGGAATGAACTCGCTGCCACGTTTTCCCGATCGTAGGTTTACAGTATGAGAACCATCAAAAAATAATATTTATGAACTGTAGTAAACTAGGTGCTGTATCACACAACGTCCCTCATAATTCAAAAGCCGCTTGAGCGCAAGTTTAATAAGACGAAAACTCACCTCAAGCGTTACCAATTTGAAATATGGCCTTACATATTTTACTTGAAGTTCTCTCAAGACATACACAGTCCCAATAATCTAGATTTTACAAGTATATTGTTTATATTTCGAGCATTATTGTCATCTGCCGCCGAATTCCATGGTCCTTGTAGTTTACTTTTTAAGTTGACTTTTCTCCAAATTTTCCAAATTAAACTGTAATTTTTGTTGCAGTTTTCAAATCCTGATGAAGTACTAAAGAAGAAAACGGGCTGAAACGAGAGTCCCTAACGAGTGGAGGAGCGATCTCATTGAAATGTTAATTAATCGAATTACACCAAATAATTCACTCAAATTTATACCTTGTATATAATTTATCATTGTAAATAGTTTTTAAAATCACCAAATTGTAAATAATATTTTTACAACAAACTGATTTAAGATTTTACATTGAAAAACTTATCTCATTATAGGTTAGGTTAAACTGGATAAATTTTTGAAGCAATTAGTTTACTAAATTTATCATAAATTTTTAAAAAAGTAATAAAAGACATTTCGATTCGAGACGGGGATTGAACCCGTGACCTTTGCCTTACCAGGGTAATGTTCTAGCCACTGAACTACCCAACTGAAATGACGATTAAAATATGGTGAAAAATTTCAACTTGATTCGAGACGGTTCATAACCGCGAAGTTTTTAAGTATGGATGGATGTTTGTTAATCTTTCACGCAAAATATACTGAACGGATTTTGATGAAACTTTACAATAATATAATGTGGGAAACTGGAACGGAGGTGCGGAGCCGCGTACGTCAACTAGTATAATCATCGATGTAAAAAAAACAGGTAGACTTCCATACAGTATCTTCATTCTAGTGTATTCCCAGTTGGTTCCAATCGTTACCTAAATTTTAACCCAGGGGTCAACATTTATTTAACTGGAAGGAGCAGCTTTCATTTGACTTTTAATTTTCGGCATTGTTAGGAGCGTCTGCCGTCCAGCCTCCGAACCTTGTAAGGGCGCCTGCGTCTTCTTCTAGTGACTAACTAAAGGGATAAAAACCTCTTCAGTCAGTCAGCAGGTGCACCAAAAGCAGGTAAGGTCGTTTAGGGTTACAATTGTAAAATTATTAAATTACAGGTATGGAGGTTCGAAGTATTTCACAAATGATTATTTGCATGTATGAAGCGATTGATGAATCTGCAAGAAGCGAAAGAAGTATGCATGGATCGTGAAGCCTGACGAGCTGTCTTCTCTGCCTACAGCGTTAGTTAGTTAGTTGGTATTTTAAATATTTTTTGATCTGAGTAGACTATGTCTGTCTATGTCTATAAAAGACTTCAAATGTAATTAGCAGAGAATTAATTCTGATGCAAGATAGTGGGCATTGCATTACCGACGCGACGTACATTGCTTAACAAACGTAATATTATTCTTATTAAGTCTAATATTAATTACCTAAGAATATGTTTATAATTACCAAAATATAATCCTCTAGGTGTTAGTCTTGGCAACGCATAACTGCCACAATGGCGTAAGTGTTAGTATAAACGTACCTTCGATTGTCGCGCTGAGGTCTTGAATTCAAATTCCGGTTTGAAACAAATATGCGTGGGATCCACAAATGTGTGTAATAGAGTTTGGGTATGGGCTACATAATGTAATATTTATATAAGTATGTTTATCAGTTATCTAAATACTATAGCATAAATTAACATAAGATTAGTTTGGGCTAGATAGTGCTGTGAAAAAAGTCTCACACAATCTATCTTTATTGGTTTATTTACATAATACACATATTTCACTTGAAGACCTTACTTCAGAGTCTGATGATCCAGTCATCTGTCGCATCTCTGTTAGACCTAGGACACTCCACTCTCTCCTTTTCTCTGTCACACACATACATCATAGGCAGGCACTGCTAGATACCAAAGTCAAGGGTAAAGAGCTAATATAAAGTAGGTACCGAGCAAGAAAAAGGTAGGTAGTATAACCTAGGTCATTTTGTAAATATAAAATAGTAAAACGAGAATAGAACAAATTGCTTTTATTAATAAATTATCATCAGCCTTCCAAATAATTAGATTTACAGTTCAGCTGGGTGTAACAGCAGTAGGAGTAGATAGACATAAAGCATAATTTTATAAATATATCTTAGCGCAGCGTATAATCATCGTAGAAATTATCAACCTCTTTGCCTGGGTTGCCAATAACACCATCTTCTGAAAATAAATAAGTGTAATGTCTATAAAAATCTATAACTTAACTTAATTATCTTCACGCTGTATCCCTGACGGGTTAGTCAGAGAGGACAGATCGCCAGGCTACGCATACTTCTTTCGCTTTTTTTTTTCTTTTTTTTTCTATAAAAATCATTTGTGTCTTCCGTTTTGCTGCTAACCTACTACACCGAAACAAAGTCTTTGTACTTCAAGGACATATAAGTACGCTGCTCTATAAAAAATTACAACATTTAACGCAAAAATAAGTACAATTTTTTTATCTACTTCAACGGCAATTAATATGTCTACTTAAAAATGCTACTTTTACAACCAATTGGTCAGCCACCCAAGAGGTGGGCTTCGAGGCGGTTATTTATCGAGATGCAGTGACGTCGCGTTTGGCTTTGTCCTTATTTATTTATCATGCCCCCGAAGGGGTGGCTAAGGATGTGGCTTGGTAAGGGCGAGGAGGGAACGCCGTGGAGATTTAATTGGTTCTCGGACTGGCCGTCCTACACAAAGCCTTGTGTGGGTTTGCGTTTGCTTTATGATCCCAAATGCATTCCACTACGTACAGAAAAAACCATTCGGTTCGGTCGCTCCAGTATTCCGTTGCTATATTCGTGCAGGTGTTGGAAGACAGCATTTTAGGTATAGGTGGACTGGCCATTTACAGATGTGCACCGCAGTAAAAAATAACACCTCCGTCGCCTAGATAACCATATTTACCCGATTTATCCAACATCAACCTTACAACATACAATATTCGTATTTTGCCAGTTGCCGAGGATAGTGTAACCTAAATTCTTTTCAAAAAAGAGAACTTACTCGGATAAGAGATGTAGGTATATTTGCTCCTAACCACGGCGTATTTATTTACACCACATTCTAGGGTCTTATTGATTAAAGTGATCGATATCGACCTGGGTCAGTCATAACATCTCTAAGAATGACTCTTGGGGTACCACAGAAATTAAGAACTGTGGTACCACAGGCCTTCAAATTCATTTAATAAATAAATAAATACCGTTGGGACAACTCACGCAACGCCATCTGATTCCAAACTAAGCAGAGCTTGTACTATGGTAACCAGATAACTGATAAAGATACTTATATATTTCTAAATACATACATATCTAAATATATCTTTATATATAAAAATGAATCCCTATTTCCCTTGGTCACGCCATCACGCGTGAACGGCTGGACCGATTTAAAAAACTCTTTTTGTATTGGATAGCCCATAGTTATTAAGGAAGGTTCTAAGCTATATATCATCACGCCACTACACAGGAGAGCGGAGCAGTAATCATAAATATCAACAAATCGGGGAAACTTTCATACATTTTTGGAAAAGTAATAAGCGACGGGATTAAACGGACGAAGCCGGGCAGGCCAGCTAGTTATAGATAAATAACACCCAGACCCAGAATAAACGATCGTGCTCCTCACACAAAGTTTTATCCTGGGTGGGAATCGAACCCACGACCTCTTGCGTAGCAGTCGGATACACTCCCACCGCGCAACAGAGGCAGTCCTAAAATAGTGCTATAATGATGAACCCATCAATTATGATGAATAGTGGAAACCAATCAAGATTTTTTTATATTATAACCACTATCAAAAAAGTTAACAGAAATATGTTCAAAGGAGACTAACACACAAAGAAAAAATAAGCTGTAGAAATGAGATTTTGCCATTTAAAGCCGTTTGAAATATGATATGTATTTTGGTTGTAGTTAATTAATAGAATATATAAGTGACTTGCTCATAATCCTACTAATATTATAAACGCGAAAGTTTTGCACGCCTCATACGACTCTCTTGGACGTCCGTGTGTCTGTATGTTACGGTTTATTTTCTTGTTAACACGATAACGACAGAAATACTTTACTAATCGAGTCTTTTTTTTTTCTCTTACGCTTCAGTATAATTAGGAATAGAACCCTTTCAATTTTCACGGTCTGATTCGATGTCGTTTAATTGTTATTAAATAAACAAAAACAAAATATCGACTGTTCTTCATAGTATAAGTATATCTATATCTTTATTTTTTCTTTTCTGCATATACTGTATTTTTCACTTTTCCTCAAACAACGCCACGGGAGATAAATGTATAACGTATTGAACAATATTTAATACCGACTGTCGATATTTTTTACATCTTTCTTATATATATAATTAAATAATTTTGTGTTATCTTTACTGTATTTTTTTTATAATATAATAAAAGCGCGTGAGGACACTTGGTCACTTTTGGATTTTCCAAACTTTTTTTAAGAATGTATGGATGTAAGCTTTTTACTCTTTTACGCAAAAACTACTAGGTAATTGGATTTAGATAAAACTTTACAATAATACCTATAGTTTAAACATCTGAACAACACATAGGCTACTTTTTAATCACTACATCTTATAAATCCGTTAGCTACGGGATCGGGTGGATCGATGTTAGGTTTATCTCCTTAGTGGTATAAAAAATGAATTTAGTGTTACATAAATAATATTAAAATCTACTAACTTTTTTTGAAACAACCGCCATTCCAGTAAACATAATCGTAATCACAATCTTTTTGCGAAGTGACACGCGCTTGGACAACTGCACTCAGAGAGAAGAGGGCGGCCAGCAGAGTGAACAATACACCGAAGAGCTTCATGGTACGTAACTGTGTGTAGAATGATCGCATTACACAGAGGCTCGTTATATATAAGGCCCCGTCTCGAATATTCCTCAAAACATCTAATGAGTCTACTCTAATATTATAACATGCAAAACCGCAAGAAACTTCGTCAATGATGGAGTAAGGAAAATATGAGTTTAGAATAGAAACTAAATGGATGTACTCGTACCTACCTAACCTATCGGAATTTTAGCAAATAAAAGAGGAAAAATATAAAAATAAATACTTACTGCATTGATATGAAATATCGAATAATAACAATTAACGAAATCTTCCTGTTGGTTTAAAATGTTTTCTGTAAATAATTCTGTCAATCTGTCATGCCTTCTCTCCCGAAGAGGTGGCAGAGGCATATTGTATGCCAACATTTCACGTAACGGGTTGCGCGCCCATTGTCGGTCGTGTTGAAATATCATACCTGCAATGAAATTTTTCATGCCGTCCATAAGGCTTTCAACTTGGCTTAACGAGTGCCGGTTACTGGCAACCGGCACCAACGGCTTAATGTGCCTTCCGAAGCACGGAAACGCTCGTAAATGGTTATATCACAAAGTGGTCACCCATCCGTAACCAACCATAACGAAATTTGCATAACGTGTAGTGATAGTTACAGAACACTGAGCTAGCGTCTTTTGTAGATCACAAAAATATTTGTTCCGACCCGGGACTCCAACCCTACTGGAGCGCATATACACTACAACTTAAGTTACCGAGGCAGTCCAAATTGACATTGTCTTTACTATTGTTATACAAGCGGCACGCTATGATGGCCGTTTTGACATATTAGGGCGAGGAGGAACGTGTAATAGTGAAGATATTTTATTTGTTTTACAGTACTCAGTTTCTACCGTAGTATAAATACCCTATAATGTATAAATGACTATTCACATATTTCAACAAATAAAATGTAATAAAATTAATACGAAACTTCATGAAAGGACAAACGTCAAAACGGCCATCATAGCGTGCCGCTAGTATAGTCTACTGTTTCGAATTATTTTTGTCCACACTGTGACATCCTCCATTAGTCAGCAGGGGCACCACTTGCAGATGAGACAACTTGAGCACAAAAGATCTCGGTAGGGCCGAATCATACTCTATGAATAATGAAATTCTTTGTGACTTGCATGTTATAATATTAACAGTTCAGATTCACTTCAATGTGATAGAAAAGGTACTCGATTACTTTCTTGTGGGTATCTCCGTTCTCTTTGCTTGATGTTTCCTGTTGGTCAGATTGGTGGTTAAAACTTGTCTAGTGGGAACTTTTTCTCAGTGCTTACATCAGCATGTAATGTAAGAAAATATGGTTCTGACCCGTGGTACGCCAACGTGGTTCACCTAGGTGTTCCACGGTTTACTTTTCGTAGCCTTGGTTCACTGATAAAGAAAAAGGCCTAGCCGTATTAATATTAAATAGATTATTATGTTTAAATATTGATCCCGGCGAGATTTCACCTTAGGATGAGGTGTAGACCCTTGAACAAATTTAACTTCTACAATAACCCAGCAAGAATTTTGTAAAAAGGCTGCTATTGTTTTCAGAAAAAAGTGTAAATTTCTAGAGTAGAGGAAACGAATTATTCCCGCGTCCAAGCTACCTCACCTGGTAACAGTGCATTTGCTGACCAAGGCTGACGTAACCACGCAGGCGCCTTCACAGGGTGGAGACGGTGGAGACCTACCAACGATGTCGAACATATATCGTTGAATAAATATCGTTGGGACAACTCACACAACGCCATCTGATTCAAAACTAAACAGAGATTGTACTATAGTAACCAGATAACTGATAAACATACTTATATATTTATAAATACATCAGGGGGTACCAATACGAACAAAATATTTTTAATAACATTAAATAATCCCTAGATGGCAGTAATGGTATCAAATTCAAGATTACAAAAAATATAAATCTTATTTAGCTGTTTAAAGTCCGGTAATTGAATTCTAAAATAAAAACCATGTTATAATCTGTAATATTAACATATTAAACTCGTTAATAATACAATTAATGTAGAATGCGTGAATAATTGGTTCTCGATACTGTTCATTTATGATAATAGATGGCGACGTAATAAGTTGAACAGATCTCCACCGACATCCGTCTCTCTATGCCAATAGTACCTGTAAACAAAAAGAGCATACTATCTCTTTCGGTCGCGCACGTCACAGCGATGCATGCTAGAATAATAATTTGTGAAAATATTGTGATATCGATCGACGAGGATTGCGCCGCAAAACTCGAGCAGTAGATAAATTCATCACAATTTCCAAAAGTGTGTGTGGTTTGGTGGCTAATGACGAGAAGTAATCACAGTAATGCTACTGAGTCCCAAGTTCGATTTCTCATTTTTATTTTTTTTGGTTTTTGCATTTTAAAATAAATTTTGTAAAACAATCATGAATACAAAAAACAACGAAAAAGTAATACTTTTTATGGTTGAATAGAAATTTACTAAATATAGTGTTTATTACGTACCAGTTTGGTAAAGTTTCATTGAAAAAAAAATAATGACTATCATTGCCTTTCTGGCACACTTAATTTTATTTTTTTAATTGCCGAAATTAAACAGTTTTTTTTATATCAAAACGCGATGTGGCATCTAAACTTTATAGTAATCAAAACAAATCCAGTGATCCGATCCGCCAAAGTAAACGATATCGTACTAAAAATAAAGTTCAAAATAGAAGCGCGTAATAACTGTCGGTCTCTGACAACCTAATAATAATGTTCAAAGTGGTCTGACCGCCGGCACTACTTTTACTTCATAATATAGCGTTGCATCGTATACGATACCACAGGAACTTGTTCCCGGGATAAAAAGTAGCCTATGTGATATTCTGATGTATAAGCTATATTATTGTAAAGTTTCATTCATCCGTTCAGTAGTTTTTACGTGAAAGAGTAACAAACATCCATACAAACTTTCGCATTTATAATATTATTAAGATTAAGATAATCGTAATCTATCTAGTAACTTTCTTTTATTTTGTTTTCATCTATACTAATATTATAAAGCTGAAGAGTTTGTTTATTTGTTTGTTTGTTTGGTTGAACGCGCAAATCTCAGGAACTACTGGTCGGATTTGAAAAATTCTTTTTGTGTTAGATAGCCCATTTATCGAGAAAGGCTGTAATCTATATATCACGCTACTACTCTGGGGAGCGGAGCAGTAATAAATGTCGATAAATCGGGCAATTTTTTATGCATTATTGTAGGATTTATAAGCGACGGGATTAAATAGGTGCGACAGGAGTTCGACGTATGTCACTGGCGTAGCCGTGGAGGATTTTCTAGTTATAAATATATAACTGTGCCCTACACTCCAGGACGATCATGAATCCTCAACTCTGGAGCTTGGCTTGTGGACTTTAGTCCCGGTTACTGTGGCCTGGACTCTGGTCCCCAGGTCCTAGAATTGAGGGCCCTAGACAAGACTCTGAACCTCAACCCTTAGAGCCTGGTCAGTGGACCTTAGGCTTTGAACTGAGGTCCCTAGACCCCTGGTTTCGGTCTCTGTAGCCTGCACTGTAGACAATAGGTAGATATATCTAACAGCCTAAACCCCGAGATCTCGACCATAGACTTATCTACCCCGTGCCAGGGGCTATAGACATCCATTGACTCTAGACAGTTGACCTTGACCTCAGGATCTAAGGTCTCGGGGCCCTACCGGCTCTAAGCCCACAAACTCAGATTCTAGCCCAGAAGTCTGGATTTCGGATCTAAGACTCTGGAATCTTGACTCAGGACCCTGGACCCCGGATCTCGGGAACAGGATCATGAACCCTGGGCCCTTAACCTTGGATCCTAAACCCTGTACTGTGAGGTCTCTAGAGCCTCTACTGCAAACCCTCGGTGGAGAACCCAAACCTACACCTAAACCCAACCCTTTTTTTTATTTTTCGTGTGGAAATCCTCCTACCGACTAAAAATTACACGTTTCCCTTCATCTGTCTATAGCCAGGAGTCCCGGGTGAGCCCTCGGAAGGATAGCCCCAGGGCTCCTGACACAAGACCCAACCCTTGACTTTAAACAGAGGATCTGGAGTAGCTGACCTTGGACTCTCGATCTAAGACACAGAAGCTGGAATTCGGGATTCCAGACCCCGGGTCAGGAATATGTGCTCTACGTCCTCGAACTTGGATCCTGGCCCCTGAACATTCATGAACCCTGGAATGGGTTTAAAATGTTTATTTTAGAAGTTCCTATGGCCACCTTCCGGTGTCCTCAACAAACAATCTCCATGGAAATTACAAATGGTCACTTACAATTACCTACGTAACTAAAAAACACCGAATGAAGTAGCTCTAGTTTTATAATATTAGTACCTATAGATAAAATATCCAAATAAATAAAACCCCATTGATCGCTTTATAACATAACTTTTATATCATGGCCCTAAACGTAAAGAACAGAATATTGATAACGTCGATTCGCTAGAAAAAGCATACGGCAGAGTATTTTTGTTTATAGTGACATCTAGTGTAGTGTAGTAGATAATAGGAATAGTTTGCCAAAACATTGTCGCCATCTATATACAAACTCCCGTAGTGCCTGCCTGCATGGAAAGTTAAGGCCGTAACCATTTTTTGTTCCTATTCGTGCATCTGTATAAAAAATATATTATATTATCTGTGATATTATAGATAAATAGAAGCGCTCGTGGCCCCGCGGTCTCTGTGTTCGGTAAACGATCACTGAGGTACGCAACTTTCACTATGACTGGTCGTCGGATGGGTGACCACTTTGTGGCATTTACATTTGCGAGCGCTTCCGTGCTTCGGAAGGCACGTTAAGCCGTTGGTCCCGGTTGCCAGTAAAATGGCAGTCGTTAGGGCTGGTTAAAGGCCTTTTAGGCGGCTTAAAAAATTTCAGCAGCAGGTAGCCACAACCTGCGTCTGTCTATTTCAACACGGCAATGGGCTCACCACCTATTACGTGGGACAGGAATCCACACGGTGAAAAGTGGGCATATAATATGCCTCTGCCACCCCTTCGGGGATAAGGCGTGATGAATATTTTTTTTTTTATTATAGATAAATAAAACCCAGATACCGAATAAACCATCGTGCTCCGGTGCTCATCACACAAAGTTTTGTCCTGGGTGGAAATTGAACCCTACCTCGCCACAGAGGCAGGCAAATAAAAAACATAAATACGAGTATGACAAAAAGCTACGGCTTCGAACAGTCCATAAAAAAGTCAATCTCAACTCGACCGGTCCAAATACAGGTAGATATTGGAAGCAGTTAGAAAAATGCTTAGATGAAGAGATAAGGTCCTGGCAGCTTCAAAGGTAAAGAGTCTAGAAGGCTGCCTATTAGACCCATAACACAACTACGATGTTCTATTCTACTTTGTCGTGCCGAGGTGTAGTGCCCTCAACCTAATCATAGATAAATATTTTTATAATTACTCTATAACTCTTCTTTTTTATACTAGTGGCACGCTATGATGGCCGTTTTGACATATTACAATGATGATATTTTACTTGTTTTACATAAGTACTCAGTTTTGTACCGTAGTATAAATACCCTATAATGTGGTCGACTATTCACATATTTCTACAAAAAAAATGTAATAAAAATTAATGCGAAACTTCATGAATGGCCCTTTTGACGTTTGTCCTAAACGTCAAAAGGGCCATCATAGCGTGCCGCTAGTATAAGGATTTTATATAAAAAAAAAAAACAACTAATAATTTTATACCAAACATATTTTATTCATTTCAACATTTTAAACATTATTTTTTGGCAATAATAACCTGTACAAATACATTATTAGTCGCATTAATCTCATCAGTGTCTATTCATCCAGTGAACAACAAAACCTATCAATTCACGATTGTATTTAAAAAATCTTTTAAATATGCCATGTTTCAAAACCTAAATATAAATATTGCATTGCGGAATGTATTTTACAAATGTACAATAATATATCCTAGTCATATTATTGTCACGAATTGGAACCCAAATAAAGTCGAACATCGTATCAAACTGAAAACATGTAGAGCTAATATTGTTTATATATGTCAGAGAGAAACCGCTTAGTGGCGTGAAATTTTCAACCTTATCACGTGAATGTTAAAACAACATTTCGAGGACATGAATCCCAAAGTTCGTGATCGTACTTCTCTTTCCAAGTCAACGTTCTCTGACCAGCCGACTAGTCCTTGGAGCGAAGACCCTTGCGAGGATGGGATATCAGACGGCAGTCATATCCAACAATAAATAAATAAATAAATATCGTTGGGACATCTCACACAACGCCATCTGATTCCATACTAAGCAGAGCTTTTACTATGGTAACCAGATAAACTTAGTTATATATTTCTAAATACATACATATTACAGATAAATAACACCCAGACACAAAATAAACCATCGTGCTGATCACACAAAGTGTTATCCACGACCTCTTGCCGGAGTCGGATACACTAACACCGCGCCACAAAGGCAGTCAACAATTCTTAAAGTCAACCGATAGCTGCTTCTAGCATATTCATCATGACAACCCACACTCCAAATGTCTTGATGAATGAATCCTTGCCATCTGCCAGCGATAATGGCTACTCTCTCGGACACATTTCAAGCCGTATTGCCATATTATGTACTAGTACCCACCTAAACATGTCATAGGTATTATATATAAACTGCATACCCAATAAAATCCTAACCTAAAGAAGCTGCGTATATTTTAAAATCACTGCACAATTCAACTTGTACAAAATCTTTTTACAATCAACATTATTAACCCATTCGATATAATTTCAAAACTATTTTTTATTAGTATCACGACTTTACCATAATTTTGGAAAAAATCTTCACAATTTCGAGGAAGATTTGATTCCGTGTCGTTTCCCAATCCGTGGAAACGACTTTAGTCCGCTAAGCTACGGACCTACGCACGAAAGTAATGAAATATTCCACCTTAAGGACTGAGTATACAGAAAAGACGCAAGGCGAAGACGTTTCACAGACCGCAGGCGGAGCGACATCGCGTCTCTTTAAAACACATAAAAAAGACTTGAACGGACATAAAATGGCCGTCGCGAGAGATGGCGCTATGGATGCCTGTGTCTGAGATACTAAGGAATTTTGTGTTTTACCATAGGACTTTGCTTTTCTGTGTGCTGTGCGTCGTAACGCTAGGACGATTTAAAAAATGGACGCGTTTTTACCGTTTGCGCCTATACCCCGCTTGCCATTTGCCAAGTATCTTTTACCTAGGCTGCTGTTCCGCGGACTCAGTCAATCGTACACGTTTGGAGGGTAATTTATAAAAAAAAATGACGAAATGTGCTGTAAAATGTTATAGCAGTCGAACAACTAATGTTTCTTTTCACTCGTAAGTATAATTTTATATCATTTACATAACAAATTTTCGCCTACGTCTGTTCTGTGTGGCCATCCACTTATACATTTTAGAGCGACGGCATATACGTAGCTGGACCAAAGTGGTCCCCGGATTAAAAAAGGACGCAGGTTCAAATCTCACTCGATTTCATGAATTTTATTTACACATAAATTTTTTGTGGCGACAGACAATGTTTATTTGTAATATAATAATAACTAACTAACGACTAACCTGTACCCCTTTGGTAACAACCACCTCGGGACCACGACAGGTGCAACCCTGTCGAAAGGTCGAGGAACAAAAAGGTATTCTAACCTTTTAATATAATATAGTGCCGCGCAAAATCCCGTTCTATAGACAAGTAACCTGTACCCCGCCTCGTGGAAAGGTAGTCGTCTCTAGAAACTGTATCGAACCATGTGTGTTTACGTATAAACGTATATTTTTCGAGCCCCAGTTTTACTACTATCCTAATTGAAGCTGGCTGTGTATAGCGGAGTACTACAAGCCTTAGCTACATACATTAACAGTCAGCAAATTATTAAACCCATAACCGTTCATTTATCATTTATTTTTTTATATATCATGCCTTATCCCCGCAGGGTGGCAGAGGCATCTTATATGCCCACTTTTCAGCATGTTTATTCTTGTCCCAGGCAATAGGTGCCCATTCCCGTGTTGAAATAGACAGACGCAGGTTGTGCCTACCTGCTATTGAAATTTTTCAAGCCGCCTATAAGGCCTAAACTTGACTTAATGACTGCCATGTTATTGGCCACCGGGACCAACGGCTTAACGTGCCTTCCGAAGCACGCAAACGCTCGCAAATGTAAATGCCACAAAGTGGTCACCCATTCGTGGCCAGCCATAGCGAGTTGCTTAACACAATGATCGTTTACAGAACACTGAGTACACGGGACCACGAGCGCTTTCATTTATAATGAACTAGCTGAACCCGCGCAATTTCGTTAGCGGCACTTAAATGAAGAATCGCTTGACCGATTTTGTGCAAACTTCACATAAACCATCTACTAAATAGTTCGAACAAAGCCTATACATTTGGTTTGGATAGGTGAGCCCGTTTTTCAGTTCTACAATTACAACAAAAAATGGCATTGATTTTGGAACGAAGTTCCTTATTTATATATATTATCTATCTATCACGCCTTATCCCCGAAGGGGGAGGCAGAGGCATATTATATGCCCACTTTCCACCACGTATAGTCCTGTCCAACGTAATAGGTGGTACGTATTTCCTATATAGTGTTATGGGTGGAGCAGAGTCATCATAAGGACGGGGTCGACTGCAACAGCGACGAGGCGAAGATCTGCTGCAAGATCTGAGGAAGAGAAGCCACGTCCAGGCACACGTGCGCGTGACCCGCCGGCAGTCGTCGCAGCAGACTGCAACAATAAAATAATAAATTAATATAAATAAATAAACATCGTTGGGACAACTCACACAACGCCATCAGATTCCAAACTAAGCTGAGCTTGTACTATGGTAACCAGATAACTGTTAACATACTTATATATTTATAAATACATACATATTATAGATAAATAACACCCAGACACACCGTACAGAATAAACCATCGTGCTCATCACACAAAATTTTATCCTGGGTAGGATTCTAACCCACGACCTCTTGTGTAGCAGTCGGATACACTCCCACCGCGCCACAGAGGCTGTCAAATATATCACTACAATATAATATATTATCGCTGATATTGTGGGATACTTTTTACACAGCGCCATCTAGCCCAAACTAAGATATAAGCTTGTACTATAAGATATAGACAACTGATATTCATACTTATATATTTCTAGATACATACATATTATACATATGAAACACCTAGACTCCGAAAAAAATAATTGTGGATCACATAAGTATGTGTTACGACGACACGGGAATCGTTCCCGTCATGCGCGGCAGTCACATACACTACCACCGCGCCACTGAGGCAGTACTCACTAAACCACAGAGGCAGTAAACACACAACACTCACTTATTACACAGCAAGGAATGCCCTAATACAAACGAAAATAATAATAATACTGTGTGACCTTTGCCTAACCAGGGCAATGTTCTAGCCACCTGAACTACCCGAACCGTATCGAATCAAGTTGAAATTCTCCACCTTATTTATATCGTCATTTTAAGAGTATGACCAGAGCCATCTATCGAGCTAATGAACAACTCGATACCAATGAACAGTGTTACAACTATTTTTAAACATTGATGCAATGGACTCCACTCAGTATATTGATTTAGCAAATAATTGCTTTAAAAATTAGCTCGATAGATGGCTCTGGTCATACTCTTAAAATGACGATATAAATAAGGTGGAGAATTTCAACTTGATTCGATACGGTTCGGGTAGTTCAGGTGGCTAGAACATTGCCCTGGTTAGGCAAAGGTCACAGGTTCAATCCCTGTCTCGAATCAAATTGTCTTTTTCCACTTTAATAAAAATTTATGAGAAATTTAGCAAATAATTGCTTTAAAAATTTATCAATATACTGAGTGGAGTCCATTGCATCAATGTTTAAAAATAGTTGTAACACTGTTCATTGGTATCGAGTTGTTCATTAGCTCGATAGATGGCTCTGGTCATACTCTTAAAATGACGATATAAATAAGGTGGAGAATTTCAACTTGATTCGATACGGTTCGGGTAGTTCAGGTGGCTAGAACATTGCCCTGGTTAGGCAAAGGTCACAGGTTCAATCCCTGTCTCGAATCAAATTGTCTTTTTCCACTTTAATAAAAATTTATGAGAAATTTAGCAAATAATTGCTTTAAAAATTTATCAATATACTGAGTGGAGTCCATTGCATCAATGTTTAAAAATAGTTGTAACACTGTTCATTGGTATCGAGTTGTTCATTAGCTCGATAGATGGCTCTGGTCATACTCTTAAAATGACGATATAAATAAGGTGGAGAATTTCAACTTGATTCGATACGGTTCGAGTAGTTCAGGTGGCTAGAACATTGCCCTGGTTAGGCAAAGGTCACAGGTTCAATCCCTGTCTCGAATCAAATTGTCTTTTTCCACTTTAATAAAAATTTATGAGAAATTTAGCAAATAATTGCTTTAAAAATTTATCAATATACTGAGTGGAGTCCATTGCATCAATGTTTAAAAATAGTTGTAACACTGTTCATTGGTATCGAGTTGTTCATTAGCTCGATAGATGGCTCTGGTCATACTCTTAAAATGACGATATAAATAAGGTGGAGAATTTCAACTTGATTCGATACGGTTCGGGTAGTTCAGGTGGCTAGAACATTGCCCTGGTTAGGCAAAGGTCACAGGTTCAATCCCTGTCTCGAATCAAATTGTCTTTTTCCACTTTAATAAAAATTTATGAGAAATTTAGCAAATAATTGCTTTAAAAATTTATCAATATACTGAGTGGAGTCCATTGCATCAATGTTTAAAAATAGTTGTAACACTGTTCATTGGTATCGAGTTGTTCATTAGCTCGATAGATGGCTCTGGTCATACTCTTAAAATGACGATATAAATAAGGTGGAGAATTTCAACTTGATTCGATACGGTTCGGGTAGTTCAGGTGGCTAGAACATTGCCCTGGTTAGGCAAAGGTCACAGGTTCAATCCCTGTCTCGAATCAAATTGTCTTTTTCCACTTTAATAAAAATTTATGAGAAATTTAGCAAATAATTGCTTTAAAAATTTATCAATATACTGAGTGGAGTCCATTGCATCAATGTTTAAAAATAGTTGTAACACTGTTCATTGGTATCGAGTTGTTCATTAGCTCGATAGATGGCTCTGGTCATACTCTTAAAATGACGATATAAATAAGGTGGAGAATTTCAACTTGATTCGATACGGTTCGGGTAGTTCAGGTGGCTAGAACATTGCCCTGGTTAGGCAAAGGTCACAGGTTCAATCCCTGTCTCGAATCAAATTGTCTTTTTCCACTTTAATAAAAATTTATGAGAAATTTAGCAAATAATTGCTTTAAAAATTTATCAATACACTGAGTGGAGTCCATTGCATCAATGTTTAAAAATAGTTGTAACACTGTTCATTGGTATCGAGTTGTTCATTAGCTCGATAGATGGCTCTGGTCATACTCTTAAAATGACGATATAAATAAGGTGGAGAATTTCAACTTGATTCGATACGGTTCGGGTAGTTCAGGTGGCTAGAACATTGCCCTGGTTAGGCAAAGGTCACAGGTTCAATCCCTGTCTCGAATCAAATTGTCTTTTTCCACTTTAATAAAAATTTATGAGAAATTTAGCAAATAATTGCTTTAAAAATTTATCAATATACTGAGTGGAGTCCATTGCATCAATGTTTAAAAATAGTTGTAACACTGTTCATTGGTATCGAGTTGTTCATTAGCTCGATAGATGGCTCTGGTCATACTCTTAAAATGACGATATAAATAAAGTGGAGAATTTCAACTTGATTCGATACGGTTCGGGTAGTTCAGGTGGCTAGAACATTGCCCTGGTTAGGCAAAGGTCACAGGTTCAATCCCTGTCTCGAATCAAATTGTCTTTTTCCACTTTAATAAAAATTTATGAGAAATTTAGCAAATAATTGCTTTAAAAATTTATCAATAATACTGTGTGCCATGTTTACGTCCGGCTGTAGGCCAAAGTTGCATACTCGGCCTGTCTGTAAGGTTTCCAGTTTCCCACAGGAACTTGTTCTTGGGATAAAAAGTAGCTTGTGTTGTTTTGATGTGTAATTTGATTGAAGATTATTGTAAAGATTCATGAAAGTCCATTCAGTAGTTTTTGCGTGAAGAGTAACAAACCTACATCCACACATTTATACAAACCTTCGCATTTATAATATTAGTAAGATTAAGGTCAAAAGTACTCCCCAGACTTGCTTGTTTAAACGATTAATGAAAAACAAGAAGCGAAAGAAGTATGCAAGGATCGCGAAGCTTGACGATTTATCCTCTCTGACTACACCGTTAGGGATACATCATGAAAATAGTTAGATGGTTTAATTTTTTGTCAGATGTATCTCTTAATAGAAAATAGTTTCCTTACGAGCTGGCTTCATCTCCCAAACTGCCGATGAAAATCACATGCGCCTGCACTCTGTGGTCTGACGTCAGGATAGCTCCTAACTCTTCAGGTTGGATGCCGTACCTGATGAGTATTTTAGAAAACATTAGTAACTGGCCTATCAGTTTAGTTGTTAGTGAAACGATACTAAATTAGAAGGTCTTACAAGCATCAATGTTTAAAAATGGTTCTAACACTGTTCATTGGTATCAGAGTTGTTAAGTAGCCCGTGGCTCTGGTCATACTTGAATGACGATTAAAATGTAGTGAATAATTTCAAAAATAGGCAAAGGTCGTGGGTTCAATCCCCGTTTCAAACCAAGTTGTCTAGTTTTGTTTCAGTTTAATAAAAAAATATATAGAAAGTGTTATTTCAATCCCACTTATGGATAAATCGTGATGTGATAAAAACCGCCACGTTTGTTTATCTAATAGTAGGTATTGCCCAAAACTATGGCCAGTCAATACATATTTCTTTAGAGGAAAGCCTTGTCTACCTGTGCCCTATCTTTCAACACTGTAACGGCGAGGCGGAACCCGTGGTTATTTAGTGGGCAGACTAGCATCTCTACAGGACTGAGAATCCCACATTCAGCTGACCTACTACTTTCGAAGCAGTGTAGTTCGCTAAATGTGATCAACCACGTACAAAAAATCAGAACAGATAAATAAAAAACTTAATAATTTCGAAATGCAAAAACCCTAAAACTAAAAGTTGTCATACACGATTGCACTTAACTTAAAAATCGCCAAAGTTGCTATAAGCATATTTGAAACAATTTTCAGGCTTGACCAATCATACCCTAATTCATTAAATATAGGAATTATTTTTTTCAATATGTTTATTTAATGTCGGGAGGGGAAAAAACGGCGTAGCATACATCTCGTAAGGGGTAATAGTTTTGAAACTTGAACGAACGGGTCGTAGCTGCTCCGAGTCAAAAGTTGTACTAAAGGGAAATCTTAATACTTAGTAAAATGACCTCAATATGGTGGCATTTCCCCTACGTAGATATGTAGCTGCAATACCAAACCGTATCCTCCGAATTAATTATCATTCCATTTTTTGACAAACAATCTGAATCGATATCATCCTAATTCCAAAATTGACGTGATAATAATAAAATAATTCCGAAACACCCGTAGACTCACTAACTCAGTGTTCTGTTAACGATCACTGCGTTAACCTACTTTCGCTATGATTGGTCCCCGGATGGGTGACCACTTTGTGGCATTCTATTTACGAGTGTTTCAGTGCTTCGGAGAGCACATTAAACCCTTGATCCCGGTTGCCAGTAACAAAGCAGTCGTTGAAGGCCTAATAGGCGGCTTGAAAATTTTCAACGATAGAAACTTATGCCTGTCAATTTTTAACACGGCAATAGATTCACCACCAGTTACGTGGGACAAAAATGCATACAGTGAAATGTGGGCGTATAGTATGCCTCTACCACTTCTTCACGGACCAAGGCGTGACCAATAGGTAAAATTGTTGGCAAATAATTGTTATCCAAAGTAGATAATTGTTTTGTGTTTATTTACCGTCTCAGGTTGGCATCAGAGAGCAGCAGTAGTATGGCCTCGTCAGCATCTTCCTTGGCGAGAGAAGCGATGGCGTGTTTAGTAGCGGGCAGCGTGTTGTCGCCCGACCAGCAGAACTGCGCGTGCGCGTGCATTGTGCGGATGATCTGTACCAGACAATGGCATTACACCGTGGCACATTACACTGTAGTTGAGTCATTATAATAGGCCACATTTGACAAGTGTCAGTTTTTGCTTCATAGTGAGATGACATGATTAAAATTATCGATTAATGTGAATGAACGGATACGGCCTTCTAACATATATAAAGCGAACCAATTATTTAGAAAAAGTAAGCTACCAAGAAGAAAGTAGTAAAGTATTTCAGTCGAATCCCAGTCCAAATTTTGTTAGACTTTTTCTATCGTAAATTTAGGAACAATGTTTGAAAACTCAACAAATAAAAAATAATATATATTATATTAAATATATAACTATCAATTCAATATATTGATGTTAAAAGTTAATAATTTTTAATATCTTCGAGTACTCTATAGGCAAGGATTAGACAGTCAATAAATATCGCAATCCAATATCGTGATACCGGTCTCAGTAAATATTTAATCTCATAGCGTATTACACATCAATAAATATCGTGAGATCGCAAGTATCGCGATATTTATTGACTGTGTAATCCTTGCCTATAACGTGAAGGCTGGCAATGTGGGTATTCATTTATAGTAAAACATTCCTGCACCAAAATGGAAAAAGAATACCTGCCAGGTAATTTATAAATACAGAAATGAAATAAATAAATGCGATGCGACAGTAGCAATATTGTGTTGAAGTTGCGATGTTGCAAGCTGATTAGACCTTTACGAATTAATAACTACATACTAAACATATAATAAATAAATATCCATCACGCCTTATCCCCGAAGGGGTGGCAGAGGCATATTATATGCCCACTTTTCACCGTGTGGATTTACCTGTCCCACGTAATAGGTGGTGAGCCCATTGCCGTGTTGAAATAGACAGACGCAGGTTGTGGCTACCTGCTGTTGAAATTTTTCAAGCCGCCCATAAGGCATTCAACCAGGCTTAACGACTGCCATTTTACTGGCAACCGGGACCAACGGCTTAACGTGCCTTCCGAAGCACGGAAACGCTCGCAAATGTAAATGCCACAAAGTGGTCACCCATCCGAGGACCAGCCATAGTGAAAGTTGCGTAACTCAGTGATCGTTTACAGAACACTGAGACCGCGGGGCCACGAGCCATACATATAATAAAACTTAATATGTTTTCGTACTAAAAATAGGTCGATTGCGTTTTACTATTTTAAGGTATAAATAATTAAGTACAATATTTTTGTTTTTAGTTTTCCTCGAAACCCCATAAGATGTTCAGAATGGACAGTTATAATAGCAAAAGCCCGAAATGAATTAAACTTCAAGCCATATAAAGGGACGGTTGATTGCTCCAATCACTTTCCTCTTTCAGACATTTATACAACAACGAAAGGTTTTAGCAGGCTTAACAAAAATGCAAAACCTTCTTTACAAGTAAGAATTTATCCTTTTAAATGAATTTATTATATATACCTGACGATTTCGATTCAATTTGAGTTTCTAAGTTCTAATACATAAAACCTTTATTCCTCATATTAATTTTGTTTTATTCTGCTCTCTGCTCCACGCATAACCACTACTTACTTAATTTACTAGTGCAATAATATCATAGGTAGATGAAATAAAAATACTGAAACCTTTTTTGAAATCAGATGGTAGTTTCGGAGTTCTTCTAGGTATATTTTAACTCACTCTTTTATACAGTCTAATTTTGTTATATATTACTCTTTACATTTTAAATTATACACTCCTTCTAGGCAAGTGCACTACATCTAGGAACACTGCATTGCTTACCATCAGGCAACTTGTGGTCAAGCGCTTGCCTAATTTGATATAAAAAAAAATATATTATAATTTGAGTATCAATAACGTCTCCACTGCTGACTTGTTCCCTATTCGTACGCAAGCCCATAGTGAATGATGATGACAATGCATACGAGCGATTTTGAACATTATGCAATCGGCCTAACGCCTAAATTCGAGCAAATGTCATTTTGAACTTTGTTATATTAAATGTATAGGTATGTAGAACGGCGCTCGGACATTTTTTGAGTGTTGTCTGTTTATGATTGTGACTCTATAGTATTATAACTCAATGGATACTGCTAATAAACTTTAGATTTTCTTGGTAACCTCCCTAGTGTTTAAAAAGGCAAAGGGTCCACTGCCGCAACGTTGTAACGACGTTCAGTTCTTTGGAACAGAAGTTTATTAGTGAAAGTAGATAGTAAAATAGCTTTCTTCTGGCATTTAGACTATAAAATATGTATGTGTAAGTTTAGCAATTGTGTAGTTCTAACTTCGAAAGTTTTGTAATATTTTATACCCACCGTTACAATGATACGTTGGCGATTTATGAAGAAGTGCCAAATGTGGCTTTTAAAAATGACTAAACAATGGGCCGTACGCTTGTCTGCCACTTCAGTGGTATAACAAAAATGGGGACCCCAATAAGCTGTTCATCTAATAACCCACTAGAAAGCACTTTATTTTTTTATGAAATATACTAAACTAGTTTCTACCCGCTCTGCACATTCATAAAGATTTCCATGCAATTCACATGTTACTAGGATAATAAGTAACCTATGTGTGAATGTGTGAATCTATATAAATAAATAAATATTGTGAGATACTTTTCACATAGCGCCATTTAGCTGAAAGTAAGCTTTAAGGTTGTGGGATGATATCAATTCAATTCAATAATTGAAATTGAAAAAGAAATATTACTTGTATTAATAAGAAATTATATGTATTCAATAATGAAAAATTTTAATATTTCCATACCTGCAGTCGCTGTTTCTCATTCTCTGGCGGTCTATCCACTCTAACAAGCTCAAGGGCATGCTCCTCGCCGGAATGAGCGTACATGTCGTACCGGATCCGCGCTTCGTACCCCTTCAGGGCCTCTGTCAGAAGTACAACCGCTTCCATGGAACGTTCTAGACGACCGTCGTATGAATTGAATCTGGGGAATCGAAAACACAGTTATACGGTTAACTACAATTAATATATTTATCTATTTATTTGGACAACCAGTAGTTGTTACATTATCATATAATTCAAATCAAATCATACAACATTAATATTCCGTTTAATGCACAACATTTTAAAGTATCACAGCATGCATAGCGGAAATATTAAAAAAAACATACTAAACTAAATTAAATATAACTAAACTAAAAAATATAAGGAAAAATAAGGTAAAAAATAAGGAACATCACAATAAAAAAAGTTGTTATTATTTAAATATCTCCAATCCCCCGCTTCTTTCATACATAATAGTCAATAGTCCCCTAGACCAACGAAACCATAGAATGACGTTACAGGTTAGTAATTTTTTTTACAAGCTTGTGAGCTTTTTAGAAATGTTCATGATTTTTGTAGTATTAGAAATAAAAAATACCTTTGTCTTACAAAATATGATGCAAATAACATATAGCTCTCTAGATCCCACACTAGGATCCCCTGTGTTCTAACGATAACCTATATCTATAAGAAAGAGTTTGGAAGTAACTGGAAAGACGCTAAGATAAATAAGAAGAATGCCTATACTACTCGTAACTTCACGCGAACTAATATTGTTTATAAACTGACTTACTTATTAATCGCGTCTGGACGATATAATAATCATTTCCCATGATAATATTAAAATGATTTCCTTGTGCTGTTACCTGTACATGCTGCCGGACACGTCGACCACCAATCGCAAACGTTTAGGCTTCTCTGGCGGGGCTCCAGGAGGTGGTTCTTGTTCCGTTCGGCGCCGGTATATCGAGCGTTCACCCGTCAGACCTGCACATTGAAACGGTCTGTACTGTCATATAGCGATGAGTAGGAAATTGAAGCAGTTCTTAAGCCAGATCCGCTGCAACATGTCTTTGTGTCTCTAACGTATTTTTTTTTGGGACTAATCCCACCCACTTTCCCATTACTGTGACTCCTGTAAACCAGGATCTACAGCAATGAAAAAATTAAAAATCAAAAAAATTACACCGAGCTCGAACTCGGTGAAGTCCCAGGAGAAGTTAAAATGTCTGGTACCCCGCATCGAATTTAGTGAGAATTAGAAGAGCAAGGCCGAGATTATCAGGACTTTAATTGGTCGTGCTAATTAGTTTCTAGCACATAAGACCTTTTAGCCTTTTTGCTACCACCTCACTAAAAAGGCAACGGGTTCAAAATTTATTCCAAATTTAACATCTAAAATGGACACATTTTATTTTATTTTATAAAATTTAGCCCTTTAGCCGATGGGCGATCGATCACTAGTATATTCCTCACGCGAATGGAACGGAGCACTTATAACATAATAAAATATATTTGTATTTAGTAATATATAAGTATGTTTATCAGTCTTCAAGATCCCATAACACAAGCTTATATTAGCTTACTTTGGGCTAGACGGCGCAGTGTAAATAAAAAAATTAATGTCCCATAATATTAATTTATTTATTATTTACTAGTTGACGCCCGCGGCTTCGCCCGCGTAGGAATTTTTCCCGTTTCCCACAGGAAATTCCCGGGATCTAAAGTAGCCTATGTGTTATTCTGATGTATATGCTACATTATTGTAAAGTTACATTAAAAACCATTCAGTAGTTTTTACGTAAAAGAGTAACAGACATCCACACAAAATTTTATGGATAATATTATTAAGATTAATGACTTATGAACGTATGCGTTAATCTAACCGAAGATCGGCGCACAATTTCAAGCCTTCAACAGTGCGGCAAGGTTAGTTATAAAAATAATATATATAATCCACATTTACGAACAATTCCATGCCTTTAAAAAACTTGAATACGTGTTATAAGACAATATACCCTCAATAATTTTCCCGTCATCCAGCTCTCCGCTGGTCTGGTGGCGACTCCACTGCCTCTCTTTCTTCTTCGCTTGTAATTCTGCTAGAACGCCACGCAATGCACCAATCTATTGAACAATAAATGGTAAATTTTCTTTTGGCATGAGATTTGGGCCCGCCAAAAAACAAGTGGCTCAAAGGGGTATAACGACTGACCTGTGGCTGTACCGCCCTATAGAACTGTCCGTAGAGCTGTGCGTCATACTCGCTCATGTTGATCTCTCGCAGGCGTTCGGCGAAGGCCTTGCGGTTCACCTCTCGAGCGGCCGCCAACACGTGCTCGGGGACTTCATTCTTTTCCACTTCTGAAATCTACAACAGTCTATATGATTTAGTTATTCTATTCAAAATGCTATGTAAACCAGTCAAAGAATCAGAAAACTGCTTAAAGCAATGACAATAAGTCGCAAGCCATCGTCACTGGAAATCGTGTATCATCTATCTACTAAGAACTCAAGACCTAGCTGAAGTAATTATAATCCTTGCTTAGAATATAATTTTGTTGTGTATATCACTTCCAGTGGTGTGACTCTAGGACTCACAGTTTACGAAATTACCATATCTGAACTAAGAATTATAAAATAAAAAATAAAATTACTTTATTAATTTAGGTCTAATACTTATGAACGTCATTTATAAATGATTCTATATTTACTGCCAGATTAGCAAAGCAACAAGTGAAGCCTGTGAGTAAGAATCTGGCAAGAAATCTCAGGGCAAATCTTTTCCAATCGCCAAAAGTATTTACAAATGTAATGTAAGTGTAAGTTAAACCAATAACAAAATAAATGCACTCTTACTGTATGCATACTTACAGTAAGTAAAAGAAAAATACATACATACAGTCACGCAGAGACTATTTCCTTGCATTGTGAAATAAAAAGAAAGAAAAAAAAAACAAATAGTACTATGGAATTAAATACGTAGTGTTCTAAAAAATATAATAAATAAATATCCATCACGCCTTATCCCCGAAGGGGTGGCAGAGGCATATAATATGCCCGCTTTTCACCGTGTGGATTCCTGTCGCACGTAATAGGTGGTGAGCCCATTGCCGTGTTGAAATAGACAGACGCAGGTTGTGGCTACCTGCTGTTGAAATTTTTCAAGCCGCCCATAAGGCCTTCAACCAGGCTTAACGACTGCCATTTTACTGGCAACGTAGTATTCTCTACCTAATAACAAATATGTGACGAAGTGATGCACAATATCGCAAGTTTGACTAAAGTGTCAGCATTAAGCTGGAAAAGAGCGTTCTTTTTGGTTTGGACACGTCCAACGAAGGACTGAGGAACGATTGACGTATAATATTTATTGTGCGAAACTATAGGTAGAAGGAGTGAGTAGATAGCTCAAAAAAGAAAAGGTCAAGAGTGGATTGGAGTGGAGTCCACTCCACTCCAATCCACTCTTGACCTTTTTTTTTACCCAGATGTGCAAGTATGAAACGAAATAAAATCTGCAGGAAGCGAAAGAAGTATGCATGGATCGCGAAGCCTGGGGGACGAGTCTACTATTGACAAACCGTAGATTAGAACCAGAATCGCTGTTTTTAGCTGTCAAAATGTTAGTGGACTATCAAAAATGCAACTGACTAGTAGAACTCATTAGCCGATCGATAGAAATCTATCGGAGTACGATTGTAATAGTAGACTACAAAAAAAAGTCAAAATCGTACCGGTGGCTTTCTATTGAGCGACGATTACGATTCTTTTCTGACGCGATTGAAATAGTAGACTTGGCCCCCTGGCCCCCTTGGTCCTCTATGACTGCTTCGTCATGGATACAGCGTGAAGATAGCTAGTTCAGTACCTGATGCACGTCGTGGCCCTTGTCCAGGCGGTAGGGCCCCCCCTTCCCGCCAAGACCGGCCGTGTCGCGGCCGCCCGTACCGCCGGCCCACGTGTTCCCGCCCACGTGCGGCTCATTCTTGGGGTCTTCTTTACCGTGCTTCGGAGACGATACGTCCTTACTACAAATAACATATTTGATGTCAATACTTCTTTCAATTTCATATATAATAGCTAATACCCGCGGCTCTTCCCGTGTGGCTCTCCCCGTCCATATTCTTAGGATAAAAAATTAAGAGTGTGTGCTGAAGACCGCACGGCAGAAGTGAAAACTTCATTGGTCGCATCAATTATTACGTATGAATTGTATATACCAAACACAGCGACACAACAGCGAAGAGCAGCTGACTCTATCTTTCTCGCTCGGGTACACTCGACGTTCCCGAGTTCACCCGATCGAGACTTTCACCTCAAGAGCGTGACGGAGCAGCCTAACTTACTACCTACGGTAAAATCTATGTGCGGTACGCCAAAAGAAGTTATCACTTCAAAAAGTAGCCTATAGCATTCAGGGATAACACACGTTTCTAACAGTGAGAGACTGAAAACAAGAGTTTTCAAAATTGGTGCAGTAAATCCAAAAATTACCTCTACAACCTCAGCAATTCAGAACATCACGAACTCACAAACTTTATAATATTAGTATAGACTAGCCGCTGCCCGGGGCTCCAAATGCTTGGTGAAGTTTTTCTGTACCTGTTTTCCACAAGAACTTCTTTTTCCAAGATAAAAATCTACGGTGTCAACTATCTAGATACTAAGTTTCAGCCAAATTTGTTCAGGAGTTAGAACGTGATTGAAAAACATCTTCACAAAGTTTTGCATATTATGATATTAAGCAGGATAGTTTGTAACTAACAAATATGTATACAGAAGGTATTAACATGATCTAACTTATAGTGGTGGATGATATATAAGTATATTGAATAATAAATAAATATAGTGGGACACTTTTCACACAGCGCCATCTAGCCCAAAGTAAGCTAATATTATCTTTCGTTATGGGATCTAGATAACTGATAAACATACTTATATATTTCTAAATACATACATATTATAGATAAATAACACCCAGACACAGAATAAATCATCGTGCTCATCACACAAAGTTTGATCCTGGGTGGGAATCAAACCCACGACCTCTTGCGTAGCAGTCGGATGCACTCCCACCGCGCCACAAAGGCAGTCAAAATATTGAATATTACGGATATTCAATCTAATATATAAAATTCTCGTGTCGCGGTGTTTGTGGTTAAACTCCTCCGAAACGGTCTGACCAATTCTCATGAAATTTTGTGTGCATATCGGGTAGGTCTGAGAATCGACAATCAACATCTATTTTTTATTCCCATATTCCCACGGGAACGGGAAGTTCGAAGAATGTCACGAGCGAAGCCGGGCGGGTCAGCTAGTATACTTATATATCTCATCCATCCAGTACAATCTACAAGAATACTCTGTTGTAATTATCACTATTAGTATATTTTGTAATATTCAGTATATGTAAACTCTATTGAATAAGGCAGTAAAAGCGCACAGTTACCAAGACCTTCAGGGCCCAAGTGACGTCACTTTCAACTAGTACCTGCTGATCAACAGACGAGGTCGGCCTCATGTACCCTTATAGGCTTGGTAAGTCAGGCGGCTAGCTTCGATCAATGCCAAAAATGTAAAGTCAAATCATAGTTGCTTATAGCAACCAATAAATGTGGATTTCATCATTCCATTCTCTGAGTCCTGATAGAGTCTGGAAGCAAATGGAAAGAGGATAAGATATACAAACCCGCTGTTCCTCTCGATAGTCATCTGTATCTTCTTGATAGCCTCTTTTGAGCGGCCCTCCAACACGCCCTCTATCGGCAGTCCACTGGAGTGTAGCACTTCTAGCAGAGTATCCGCCATGTCCTTGCTGTACCGATCAAAGTCGAACACATTGCCTATCGCTGTTGCAAGGTCCTCCGTAGGGTATTTCTAAGGAAAATTGTAACCGTTTAAGAAGTCTATTTTTGCCAACTTTTGGCAGTCCACTGCTGGACTTTGAGCTCTCCTAATCCGATCCATATAAAGTCTTGTGCTTTTACACTCACTACACGGCCGTCTATAGGTAGGTCATTATCGGTCCACAAAGTTTGGGAGCGAGCATTTGCCGATGGATGAATGTGTGTGGATAAGTTTTCCTGTACCCGATTCCCACAGAAATCGTGATCCCGGTATAAAAAATGAGTTACGTGTTAATCCAGTGTGTCAACTACCTCCACAACAAATTGAAAAATTTCACAAAAAAAACACATTGTTCCATACAAACTTGGAAAGGGATGAATTTACAAAAATATTTCTTAGTGCACACATACGTAAAGAATAGTCATTCGAGCAAATTTTTATGCATTATTGTACAATTTGTAAGCGACGGGATTAAATAGGTGCGACGCGAGGTCGAAATATGTCACGGGCGAATACAGGCGGGTAGCCTAGTATATAGATATGGTGTGAAAAATGAGTAACTACTTCATTTTTATATTTGCTTAAATGATAAAAAGATACAGTAAACGAAGTTTATAGTGTAAGTAAAATCTCACCTGTAAATGTTTAACAATATTCACTAACTCCCTAGTAGAATAAGGGTACGTCAGCTGGCCCTGGTCAGCCTTGTCCCTCAATATGGCGAATGCGTTCACCAACTTCTTCATGATATCTTGTGGCACGTCTGGTCCGTACGAACGGAGAAGTTCCATTTCTGAGTCAATTGATGGATTGTCTACTGCGTGGCAGGAGAACAGGTCACCTAAGGTAGGGATGGCAAACTGTTATGCAGTGCATAATATACAATATTTATTAATTAACACCTTTACTGTTTCTCAACATTTTCTTTATAAACGTAACTGTTTTCGCCTCACGGCATTCTATGTACATATATATGAGAGTCTGTGTTAAATTTAGGGCGGGTTCGATTCCCACCCAGGATAAAACTTTGTGTGATGAGAACGATGGTTTATCCTGTGTCTAGGTGTTATTTATTTATAATATGTATGTATTTAGAAATATATAAATATGTTTATCAGTTATCTGGTTACCATAGTACATGCTATGCTTAGTTTGGAATCAGATGTCATTGTGTGAGTTGTCCCAATGATATTTATTTATATTTATTTGTGCTAGCTAGTTATAATTCCATGCGTTCTGATTTTAATGTTTATATTTTATTACCGGAAATCCCTTTTTATTAACAACAGCCTCGGTGGCGCAGTGTTAATGTATGCTACTACCGCTCTAAGGTCCCGGGTTCAATTCTCGGGTCGAAACAAATATTTGTGTGATCCCCAATGTATGTTTATTAAGTAATTATTAAGTAAACCGTGGTATAGTATTTTACAATAGTATTTTAATCGCGCTATAAAAACATGGAATGTTTCTGTTATGTTGACAAACTAGGGACACAAGTGATACAACAGATTGCCAAATGGACAACAAATTTGTTCACTACGTTAGGTAACATGCATTTACATATGACGCGTGAGAGCGTGGTAGTCTCTGTCCATTATCTACGTGAGGCGTTTTTGAGAATTTTTCGTTTCGACCCCCTCTCCCTCTTGGTGAGATATCGTAAGATATTCCTCAACTCCCTCCCCCTCCCCTAATCTCACGTGATGTTTTTCCAAACTTCTATTTGGACTCAAGCGCTACTTCGCTGCTCCGCGAAGTTCGGATGAATACGACAAATAATACTATTTTCTCAGATTTGGCCGTATTTTATTTAGAATTTAAATTTTTACGTAATTTTAAACCGTTTTCTGCGAGAAAAATAATTACGTGATATTTCACGTCACGGTTTTGTCAAATATGACAAAACCCCCCTCTCCCTAAGCAAGATTTAGAAAGATTTAGCTTGATCCCCTCTCCCCCTAGAACACCTCATGTAATTTATGGACGCTCCCTTATCAACTATGAATGAATGAAGGTATAACTCACCCAACGCCGCAAAGAAATCGTTCCCCAAAAATGGAAAACCTGGTCTGTTCGCCAGCACGATCATTCTAAAATTGTCATGTACGGGAATGAAACTGCTCACATCACCACCCGAACTCTCCATCATATCCTTAGGCACTATCCTGCGACCGTCGCTCAGAATCATTTCACCATTTTCCACTAAAGTTTTTAATATACAAGTCACGTGTGTCGGAGCTTTATCAGCTTCATCAACGACTAACACATGTCCATATTTAACAGCTTTCACTAGAGGCGAGTCTTCGTATACAACAATACCGTCTTTGACAGTCGGTTGAACTGTCAAAGATTGGACGGTAGTGTCTCTATGTAACTGTATATACTCCCGCGGACGGTTCAAAAGTTGTAGAAGTCTGTCAGCTATTTTATTCTTTCCGACGCCTTGGTTTCCGACTAAAAGTAAGTGGTTGCCGAGGAGAAAATCTTGAAGAAGCCACTCTAGTAATCTCATGTGCTGTGGTACATCGTAGAACAAAATGTCGGGCACTTTAGTCAGAGCATCTGTTTTGAAGATCTCAGTACTGGTGTTACCGATGGTGAGGACATTATTCTGAACGGAACAGATAACTTTAGTTTCTAACGGATTGTTGCTGAAATGTCCAAATCGGCTCGGCGTTTCTATATTCAATTTCTGACTAGCGCCATCTAGTGCCCTTCTGGCTAAGTTTGGAAGAAATTTGGCTAAAAACGTTCTTTGGATAGTTTCGTAAGCAGAATCTGTAGGATATTTGGACATTCTGTTGGCGATCCTGAGCAGTTGTCGTGTAGAGAGCGATGACGACAAGTTCTTAAGTGTACTGTCATCTGATTTCCTCAGTTCGTCTGCTAAGTTTATTATCGAATGAAGTGGTTGAGATACGTCGCCATACTAGAAGTAGAAAAAAATAAAATGAAAAAATATTTATTTTGCATAGACGGCGCTTACAAAATGTCATACACTATTTAAAATATTTAAAGTTGCCACCGGTTCGGAACGCGGCCCACCTGAGAAGAACCGCCTAGAAACTTAGGAAAGTATAAAGTGAAAGTTAATATCAATTCAGATTTTAAAAATATAAAAGGCTGTTTGTAATTACAAACTTTTAGTAAACGCATACGGTACCATAAATAAAAATACATAAATAAAAAACAATTTTTACAATTTATCTGTCTTTTCGTCTGACTGTTTGCGCCGGTTAATCTCTAAAAACGCGGGATCGATTTTAACGAGATCTAGCAGATAGTTGATGTTATAAAAAGTCATTTAGGCTACATTTTATCCCTGTATATCGACAGGAAAAAGTGAACCCGCGGTGCGATAGTTTACAATATAAAAATCATAATTCTTAAAACTAGTACTTACTAAAGTGTTAATAATAAATATTTCTTCGGCCTTACTCAAGTTTCTCATCTCATGGAATATAAATAGACTTAGAATCTCTGGAGACAACCATTGTTGACCACGGCCGGTGACTGGCGGTTCTGCCAATGCGACAATCCTGAAACCGTAAGAGTCGGGTTAAATTAGCAATGCTACAATAGAAATCGTGAAGCGCTCGTGGCTCCGCGGTCTCAGTGTTCTGTAAACGATTACTGAGTTACGCAACTTTCACTATGGCTGGTCACGGATGGGTGACCACTTTGTGTTACAAGTCATTTTAATTGTCGGAGAACAACCATAATCTTTCAGATTTAGAACACATTTCTAATAATAATAGAGTGAAAGCCCGTGATCTCCTTCATCTTTTAAAAGATCAGATCAGATCTCACCTTCGTCACCTTATAAAAGATCAGATCAGATCTCACCCTCGCGATCTTATAAAAGATCAGTTCAGATCTCACCCTCTTCATCTTACAAAAGATCAGTTCAGATCTCACCTTCGTCATCTTATAAAAGATCAGATCAGATCTCACCTTCGTCATCTTATAAAAGATCAGATCAGATCTCACCCTCTTCATCCTATAAATGATGAGTTCAGATCTCACCTTTCTCATCTTATAAAAGATCAGATCAGATCTCACCCTCGTCATCATATAAAAGATCAGTTCAGATCTCACCTTCGTCATCTTATAAAAGATCAGTCCATATCTCACCTTCGTAATCTTATAAAAGATCAGACCTCACCCTCGTCATCTTATAAAAGATCAGATCAGATCAGATCTCACCTTCGTCATCTTATAAAAGATCAGATCAGATCTCACCCTCGTCATCTTATAAAAGATCAGAATAGATCTCACCTCGTCATCTTATAAAAGATTAGATCTGATATCACCTTCGTCATCTTGCGGCTTGAAAAAATTCTAATAAATAATAATAGGCTTCAACTTGACTTAACGACTGTCATGTTACTGGCAACCGGGACCAACGGCTTAACGTGCCTTCCGAAGCACGGCAACGCTCACGAATGTAAATGCCACAAAGTGGTCACCCATCATGACCAGCCATATCGAAAGTTTCCTTAACGCAGTGATCGTTTACAGAACACTGAGTCCGCGGGACCACTTAGTAAGTAAGTCTCCAGACCTGAACGCAGGGTGAATTCTTTTGACGCCACTTTCATGCAGTTGCTGTTCTGTGACTCCTGACCGCACCAGTTCGTCGTATCTGTCGTGACGCAGCAACCTTGTCCCGTCGTGTAACTGAAGCTCTCTGTCATGTACTAGTCTACAAAGAAAACAAAATAATTCAGTCTAGCGACCAGAGTAGAGCAAATCTGGCAAAACACGGCGCAAAGACTAATAAGATAAAAGTTTAAACCATAAAAATTATAGAAACAGTAGAAATGACATGCAGGAACATTCGTTACCTGTTAGGAGCTACCCGGGGCGTCCGGCAATAGACAGTTAGGCAGGGACCGTGCTGTTTTAGCTGTTTCGAGTTCGGCATGACATCCGAGGGAATACCCACATGTTAAATATACATTTAAAAAAGTGTGTGTGTGTTATGTACACGCGTTAAAAGTTATACCTCTTTGGCGTAACAATATACTCGTAAATATCTTATTAAACATTTTATCTTTCACCTTATCCTACGTTTGTAGAAACAACTAAAATGTTGACTGTAGCTACTCGTAACTTCAGGGTGTTTTGAAAACTACTTTGAATGTAATTATAAGTTGTCATAGAAACACTTATCAGCTAACTTCATGGTGTCGGTTTATCGAGTCTGTGTGCGCGCGCATCGTAAAAATTTGCTCACATTTTTCCCTAACGGGCCAAGAGAAGTACAACTTTAAAAAATGCGGAAACATTCGTGTGTCGCCGCGACATGCTCAACAATGAGGTCCTTGTCGAATACGATTGAAACCTTTACTAGCCCTGGAATCGCCCCATACATATTGCCCATGCTTGCGAAGACTTTTTAAATCAGTCTTTACATGAAAACGCTGTATTTTAAGTAAACTTCGCGATGGGAATCAAAAGAACACTCTATATCTGACGCGCCGTTTGCGAATAATCTTAAGCACGTTGATACACGAATGTTTCACTATAGCAAATCTCCTGTTTTAACGGTTTCTATAATTTTAACTATCCTTTACAATCAAAGAAATAAGGTGGGAAATATCAGATAAATACTAGCGAGCTGCGTGTACTATAGAGTAACAAAATAAATCTACTTTATTTTGCTAACCGATCCCGAATAAGATTGCGAACCGCTTTATTATTTGGCAGCTGGTTGCGGTATAGGATGCAGGAGTAGTCAAGTACACACCGCATAAATTCAAATACACATAAATAAAAAAGTAATTCAAGGTACAGACGGAAAGATCATCAATCCCAAAAAAAAGAACTGTCCCTAAATTTAATAAAAAACTACTATCTACTTCACCTGTGTAAAACAGCCAGCGTACTTGCGTGTATCCTGTGTAGTCCATCCAACACAGCCATATGACCTTTCAATGCTGCTTCAACTAATGCCGAATTCCTCCACACAGTATCCCCATTGTCAAGTGTGGTCCTTTGCTGAACCAAATCTCTAGCGGTCATATCTTGATACAGAACTATCGGCTCTATTGTGTAGCCTAATAAATTCGCAAGTTGCGCTACTAAAAGACTTTTGCCACATCCTTTTGGACCTGTTAAGCGAAAACAAATTTTTCAACACGCACAGTTAATTCAGTAATTAGCTTCGTTTACGTTATTTCGTAAATACTCGTTTGTACGCTTATATAAGAGAAGGTATAGTTTACTATTATACGACTATTTTAAGTTATTCTACTTGTGTGATTATAGGTGCTTAAAATTCTACCATGCCTAACTTTTTACCGTACTTATTTTAATCAATAAGTCTTGAATGTTCGTTGGCGTATCTAAGTACCCCTAAAATAAATTTATGCCTATACCTGTGATACTATGAGATAATAGTAGCAATGATAAATCTGACTACCCCGTCAGGGATACAGCGATAGTTTAAAATCGAGACGGATGAACTCAAATAATTATGTTCGTCTTTGCTGAAGAGTTACAAAAATCTCCTAAAACTATCCAAATACTCACCAACGACACAAAAGTCGCCCACACTATGACTGAGCAACAGTTCATCCAACAACTGGCTCTGGTACGCCGTCTTCACTATTCCTTTAACACCCACCGTCGATTTTCGAGTACCGCACGGCATGGAAAACTGCGACTTGACAGCGTTAATTTCCAGAGTCACTTCGGCTTTATTTGCTTTGAAGTCAATTCCTTTGAAAGATATGTCAAACTGGGGACTAGTGTCGATGTTTAAGTTTTGGAATACCCCTTCAACGTTCTTTGTGTGTTCTCGCGTCAGGAATAAATTGTACGGGTACAATAGGTAGATTAGTTTGTGTACTGGGATGCTTGGAGCTCGCTCCTAAAAAATGAACAGCAAAATAGTTTAACACGATAAGCGGAGATAGTTGTAATGAAATTAATGGCGCCTGCAGTAAATTTTAAATATGTATCTTAAAAAATGCAAAAATAATATAATACAAACATACATATTGTCACGCCGTTATCCCCGAAGGGGTAGGCAGAAGCATATTATACGCCTACATTTACCGTATGCATTTTTGTCCCACGTAACAGGTAGTGAGCCTATTGCCATTGCAAAAATAATAAATTACTTTATTTCTTTTTAAATAGGTACTGCTCTAATGAAAACTTCCTTGTGTATCAATTAGGCTAAATGCTATTCTGCAACGAATATATTAAATCTTGACGCCCGATTTACTGTGAGCTGACAAATTATTTCTTTTGCTACAATTGGTAGCGGCTTCCGTCTAGCAGTGGACTGCAATATGTTGATTTGCTTGTCAAATTCTCAAACAAAATTTGCTGTTTGCTGCAGAATAGCATTGCAGTAAGGAGTTGGTCATTATGTTACAAAAAGAAAGATAGTAGCATGGAGACTCTATATATCAGTAGGAGAAAACACTCTTCTTCTGTAATAGAGACTGCAGATGCACCAGTAGGGGTACTGTACGGGTACCTGTAAGAGGTACCTACGCGTACCTGTAAGGGTGCATCTAGTAGCAATGCAGTTAGGAGTCGGTCAGGATGTTATAAAAAAAAAGATAGCAGCATGGAGACTGTATATCAGTAGAAGAAAACATTCTTCTTCTGTGATAGAGACTGCAGATGCACCAGTAGGGGTACTGTACGGGGGTACTGTATCTGTAAGTAATACCTACGGATACCTGTAAGGGTGCATCCAGTAGAAATAAACATACTCCATTATAGTATTAATTTAAATTTTCGTGTATCTATGGTCGCCATAAGCATTACGTTATTTAGAAGGGTATCGTTTATGGTTAAGTGAGTAAGAAATTTGAAAATTTAGATGAGGTATGTGAGATGGAAAAATTATGGAAGTCGTTTAAGGAAGGAGTCGTGGAAGTTGCGATTGAAGTGTGTGGAGTACACAAGAGGAGCCAAGGATGTAAGGTAAAGAGAATGTGTGCAGAAGACATGAAAGCGTTGTCCGATAAGAAGAAAGCATGGATTGGCTGACTACAAAAGTCAATCAAAGAATGCAGAAGGCAACGGATGAGGATGTAAGAATGGCAAAGGATGAATATAAAAGGTTTAAGCGTGTTGCAAAAGAGGTGATAAAAAGAAAGAAGAAGGATGACAGAGATGATTTTGACAACAGGTTATCTGATGATTTCCAAAAGAATATAAAATAAAATAAATAAATATCCATCACGCCTTGTCCCCGAAGGGGTGGTAGAGGCATATTATATGCCCACTTTTCACCGTGTGGATTCCTGTCCCACGTAATGGGTGGTGAGCCCATTGCCGTGTTGAAATAGACAGACGCAGGTTGTGGCTACCTGCTGTTGAAATTTTTCATGCCGCCCATAAGGCATTCAACCAGGCTTAACGACTGCCATTTTACTGGCAACCGGGACCAACGGCTTAACGTGCCTTCCGAAGCACGGAAACGCTCGCAAATGTAAATGCCACAAAGTGGTCACCCATCTGAGGACCAGCCATAGTGAAAGTTGCGTAACTCAGTGATCGTTTACAGAACACTGAGACCGCGGGCCACGAGCGCTTCACGAATATAAAATTCTTTTGGAAATCCATAAGAACAATGAGAGCTCAACAGACAACATCGCAGCTCACCCATATCAGAAACGATGATGGCAGTGTTGTAAAAGGTGAAGAATGGGTGCTCAAGAGATGGAAGGAATATTTTGAAAGTTTATTTGAAAAAAAGGGTATGCAAGCACAGACACATTGCTGGGAAGTGAGTGAAAGCGACAATGAAAATGATATAAGTATAAAATAAATTATGGAAGCATTGAATAGTATGAAACTAGGCAAAGCTGCGGGAATTGATAGGATTTGTGTCGAGATGCTGAAAGCGGGACAGGGCGTGGTAGTTTGCCAGCTGTTCCGCCTTTTTAACCTTTGCTGGAGAGGTGGCAGCGTACCAGAAGATTGGTGTAAAGCTGTCATCGTACCGCTGTATAAAGGAACAGGGTCGCAGCAAGAGTGCAAAAATTACCGCGGCATAAGCTTGCTCAGCATCGTCGGCAAATTGTATGCGAAAGTTTTGATAAAAAGAGTAATGAATGAAACTGAAGGGAAAATGTGGGATGTGCAAGCAGGATTTATGAAAGGAAGAGGATGCACGGATCAGGTCATTTCCTTACGATGCGTAATTGAAAAACTTTTGGCGAAGAGTCAAAAAGTTTATTGCGCATTCGTAGACTTGGAAAAGGCCTATGGTGAGGAATGAACTGTGGTCAACATTGTCCATGTATGGAGTAAGCAGCAACTTGATACGAGCACTGAAATCTCTATATGAGGGATCCAGTGCTTGTGTCAGAATCAACGGAGCTTGCACAGACTTTTTTCACATCGAAAAAGGTGTGAGACAGGGTTGTGTAGCGTCACCGTGGCTGTTTAACCTATACATTGACAGTTGCTTGAAAGAACTGCAAGAAAGTGCGTATGGTTTAAAAATGACTGATCTGACTATCAAATGTTTTCTTTACGCTGATGATCAGGTAATACTTGCATCATCAGCGGACGAGTTGCAGTTGATGGTTAATATTATGCATGATGCGCTGAAAGGCAAAGGAATGAAAGTGAATGTAAATAAGACGAAAGTAATGGTTTTTGAAAGAGAGAAAAACATGACATATTGCTCGATTTTTGTGGAAGGAGAAAGAGTGGAACAAGTGAAAGAATTTATATACCTAGGCTCAAAATTTGCGAGAGATGGAAAGTGTGATGATGACATTGAAAGAAGAGTTTTTGGCTGGCAATCAAGTGAATGGAGCAATGTACACCTTTATGGGCACCCAGAACGTGTCTAAAAATGCAAGACTGGCTGTGCATAGAGAGTGCTTGTCCCTACACTAACATATGGCAGTGAAAGTTGGGTATGGCAGAAGAAGCATAAAAGTAAAATTAATGCAATAGAAATGAGGAGTCTGCGAAGTATAGCGGAGTGAAATTGATAGATAAAGAAAGGAACAGCGTGATAAAGGAACATTGCGGTATGACAGAAGATGTAGTGACTAAGATAGAAAAAGGTATGCTTAGATGGTTTGGACACGTGGAAAGGATGGATGAAAATAGACTGACGAAGAAAATTTATGCGGTAAGAGTAAATGGGCAAACTGGTAAGGGTCGACCTCGACGTACATATACCGATCAAATTGAAGATCTTTTGACAAAAGGCCAGGTAAAGAGTACCCTTAATCGGCGAGCGTGTATGAAAACAATTATGAAAGTTGACGAAGCGAAAGTTATATGCCAGAATCGTAGCAAGTGGAAAGCCATAGTCTCTGCCTACCCCGATGGTATACAGGCGTGATGATATGTATGTATGTATGTATGTATCTATTGTTTACGGTGCCTCTAACAAAGCAAAAATAATGAATAATTTTTATTTACTGTTTTTTTTTATGTACAATGATGTGATCCATAAATAAAAATGCCTTCCTTTTTTCTTCTTCTTCTTCTTTCTTTCATTATCATTATAAAAAAAATGTCAAAGTACTTTAAATCATTTCAAATTAAGCCGGGGTGCGCATTACCAAAGTAACGAAAACTTTCCTATTTAACTTGGCATCGACCTTGATGTACAAATGAGAATTAATTGATACCAAACACGATATTTGCCATGAATCTAATACATTAATAAACAAAGTTTGTCCCCGATAAATTTATAATTTTGGTGAATATGGCAGAACTAGGTGATCCCCACGGCTTCGCCCGTGACATATTTCGAACTCCCGTCGCACCTATTTAATCCCGTCGCTTATAAATTCTACAATAGAGCATAAAAATCTGCCTTTATCCCCCAAGGGGTAGGCTAGTATTTTTGTCCCATGTAACAGGTGATGAACCCATTGCCGTGTCGAAATGGACAGGCGCAGGCTGCGGCGGCCTGCCATGACAAGCAATACGGGCTTCAACTGGGCTAAACGACTGTCATTTTACTGGCAACCGAGACCCGCTTAACGTGCCTTCCGAAGCACGGTAATGATCGCAAATGTAAATGCCACTTACCCATCCAAGGACCAGCTGTAGCTAAACTTGCTTAACGCAGTGATCGTTTACAGAACACTGAGTTAGCGGCTTGTCTTTACACGCTTGTTTTTGCATGAAATGCATTGTATTAAATTCTCGACTATTTAACTCGCAGTGTTTGTTGTATAAATATTGTTGGTCGTAATTTGAATATTTATTATTTATTCAAAACGTCTTTCTTTTTATTCAATATAATATTTTTTTATGTATATAATATTATTTTAGAACAATATAATTTTGTGAGTATCTCTGGGCGAACGGACCGCGTGCACTGACACCTACTTTGTGCATTACCCTAGCACAATATTACTTAACTCACCAATATAAGTGCTGCGGCCTGTATGCTGTCCACTGGGAAATCGGGCAAGCTGACCTGCTGCAACTCAGGGCTGATGAGCGCGTACGCAGCAGACAGAACTTGTTCCACTTTCACAGGGTCTACTTGAGGAGCTTCTTCTAGTAGCGCGCTCAAATGTTCCTGTTAACAAAACGAATGTTAATTAAATACTTTAATTTGCTTTTATTTATTTATTTATTTTTAAACGCCGGACAAATCCCAATAATGCTCTATTATCAATATAGAATATGATGTATTCTAGAAAAAGTCAAATTTTAAGATATTAGGTAGTGGATAAACATACCTAAACACAAATGATAATAATGCTTGTAAGTCTATGTATGTATGCATTGTACTAGAAAGTAAAGAACCACGTCAGACCTTTTTAAATGATGCCTTGTCCAGTCGCGCTTTGCTACCTACAGATCACTTCATCTTTACCTTAAAGACGTAATACGTAACTATGTAAGCTGAAAACAAAGTCATCATCATCATCCGAGCGTCTACGTCTGTTCCAGTTGCGTCTCGCGACGCCCGGGGTCCGACTTCCTACTTTTTCTCCTCCACTTCGCACGGTCGTCGGCATCCCCTGTAGTGAGACCTTTGGCACGCATGTTATCCCTTACGACGTAAAATGAAAACAAAGTGATAGTAGGATACATTTGTCGTAGATATTATTTTACAGTTAATAACAGTCTTAAATATTAGTTACAAAATCCACGACTGTTATTATTACAACAAGAAAGTTCCTTCCGTGAAGTAGGTAGTAGACATTTCTGTCCAAGGTTGAGATTTTAGCACCCAACTTTCGAGAAAGGTAATAAAAAATGGTAAAATTTATGACATAAGTAAGACATAAAAAATTCTACATTTCCAAAACAGCCATGAAATATTCTCAACGTAAATCATATAATATAAGGGTTGAGTTACACCTGACTACATAGAATCGCACTATCTTTTCTATGCTTCTGTCTTTTGTGTATGTAAAATCAAATGCACTTCATTAACAACTAAGGACATCAGAAACTCTTATTTATTTAATAGTTTATGTACACACATATATACATTACAGTAAAACTATATAGGAAAACTATCCATATATGGATAACGTATAAAAGTAACATGACTGTAAGGGTTGCGTAGTATGCGAGGGGAGATGTGTCACCTTTTTTCGAAGCCTGTACAGGCGTCTAACAGGGTTGTGTCATGTCCGCCTGGCTGTTCATGGTGTAACTGGATGCAGAAGATGAAAGATGAAGTGAAAGTTATATGGGTGTGAATTTGGTTGACTTCAGCTTAACAGTAAATTGTCTGCTGTACGCTGATGATGCGGTGCTCATGGCCTCATCAGAAGCTGACGTTGGCATTAGTAACTAATATAAAAGAGGAGTGTGAAAGTAAGGGTCTTCGCTTGAATGCAAGTAAAACTAAGTTTTTAGTATTTGAAAGAGATGACGTAAGAACTAACTGCAAAATTTGAGTAAACTAGAAACGTATGCAGAATAAAAAAAATATATATATTTTAATTGGGGAGTTAAAGTATTATGGCTGTTTTGTAGTCACTTAGAGGACAAGACGAAGCTGGCGTCCAAAAAACTCGGCGTGCTCAACAGGGAGCGGCAGTACTTTACTGCGGAGCAAACACTGCTCCTCTATAAGTCGCAAGTGCGGCCACACATGGAGTACTACTGTCACCTTTGGGCTGGTGCACCTGACTACCATCTTCGATCTTTTGACTCGGTAGAAGGGCGTGCTATGAGAATTGTCAACGATCCCCTACTAGCAGGCGGTATTGAACTCCTGCGCGATAGAAGAAACTTCACCTCCTTATGTGTGTTCTATCGCCTGTACAACGGTCTGTGCTCTGAGGAATTGTTTGACATGATGCCCACGGCTACCTTGTATCATCGCACCGCTCGCCATAGACAGCGTGTTCACCCTCACACTTTGCGTCCGGAGCGCTCACATACGGTTAGGTCCGATAGAAACTTTATTTCGCGTACGCTTAGGTTGTGGAATGAGCTCCCTGCCTGGGTTTTCCCGAACGTCTACAGTATGGGGTTCTACAAAAGGGGTCTTAGAAGGTTTTTAAAGGGTCGGCAGCGCGAGTGCTGCACCTCTGGTGTTGCAAACGTCCATAGGCTACGGTGACCACTTTCCATCAGGTGGGCCGTATGCTTTTCTGCCACCTCAGTGGTATAAAAAAAAGTAAATTGTGTATTTAGGGAGTTAGTCCATTGAAATGTTACATTTTTTAGGCCTTGTCTTGCGTTTTTTAGAGGACGCAATTTATTTTTTTATGTGTAGGGGGGTCAGTGTAAAGCTAATCTACAAAAATGGTCTGATATAATTTTTTCGTAAAATGATAAAAAGAAAAGTTATATCGAAAAATATAATTCTCGAATTTCTGAACATTTACGCTTATAAATTTTTTATTTAAAGTTCTACGACAAACACTTACGGACCAAAGTTGAATAAAATTTAATTTGCAACAAAAAATGTTCACTCTTTTATTTTTATCTGATAAGAAGTTTAAGAGATATATCGTAAAAACCATTTCAACCCCTATTTTCAAGATGGCGGATGGGGGCAAGGGTGGCGACCCCACAAACTTGGTTTTAGCTTTACACTGACCCCACCTACACATCAAAAAAATAAAAATCGCAACCTCTAATGTAACTTCTCAATGGACAAATATGTATGTTTCGCGCAGACGCAGTAGAAGATGTGATTCGAATGTAGAAAGGCGAGTAGCTGCCGGAAGCAGAGTTAACGGTGCTTTGTCCCAATTAGTAAAGCGACAAAGCATCGTAAAAGAAGCACGACACGCGATTTATGACGCAGTGCTAGTGCCAACGTTGCTTTACTGTAGCGAAACCTGGTTATGTCAGCAGATGCATGAAAGTAAATTGAATGATGTGGAGCTGCGATCACCACCGGATACGTAACGAAGTGATACGCAGTATGGCAGGTTTTAATGAAAGTGTCAGCATTAAGATGTAAAAGGGCGTACTCTCTTTGGTTTGGACACATCTAATGAATGAGTGACGAAGAATATTGTGCGAAAGTAGCGGGTAGAAGAAGTCAGGGTAGGTCGAGACTTACATATGAAGACCACGTAAACAGATTTCATAAAAACGGAAAAGTCAAAAGCATTTGGATACTCAGACGAGCATGTTTGAAGCGATTGATGAATCTGCAAGAAGCGAAAAAAAAATGCATGGATGTCCTCTCTGACTACCCCGTCAGGGATACACCGTGAAGACAGTTAGTTTAAAAGTATTTTATAACCTAACCTAGCTTTCACATAAACACGTAGGTATCGCTCCCTCACAAAACAAACTTTAAACACAAAAAGACGAGTTCTAAAAACATGATGATGAGAGCACGCGAGCGAATACGACATCGTAAAAGTGTATTTATACAACTTTTAGTCACCTTCTTGTTGTATTAAAAACTCTTCACTTCTTCGGTGTATTATAAACTAAATGTTCAGAGACAACGTCAACAAACAACATCCTAACTCCATAATATCAGAAACCATGATGGTAGTGTTGTGAAAAGTGAAGAATGTGTAGTAAAAAAATGAAAGCAATATTTTAAAAGTATATTTGTAATAAAGGGGTATGCAAGCACAGACCCATTTCTGGGAAAGGACTGAAAGTGGCAATGAAATCAACATAAGTATGGAAGAAATTGTGGAAGCATTGAATAGTATGAAACTGTGTACGGCTGAAGGAATTGATAGGATTTCTGCTGAGATGCTGAAATAGGGACAAGGCGTGGTAGCTTGCCAGCTGTACTGCTTTTTCAACCTTCGTTAGAGTAATGGCATTGTACCAAGAGATTGGTGTAAGGCTGTCATCGTGCCGCTTAATAAGGGTAAAGGGTCACTTCTCACGCGAGTGTAACGCAAGAGTGCAATAACTACCGCGGCATAAGCTTGCTCAGCATCGTCGGCAAATTGTATGCAAAAGTTTTGATAAAAAGAGTGATAAATGAAAGAGAAGGTAAAATGTGGGATGTACAAGCAGGATTTATGAAAGGAAGGGGATGTACGGATCAGGTCGTTTCCTTACGATGCATAGCCGAAAAAACAAGTGACAGAGTTTGTACATATGGGTACAAAATTTGCGCGAGATGGAAAGTGTGACTATGACATGAAAGTGAATGGAGCCATGTACACCTTTATGAGCAGTCAGAACGTATATAAGGCAAGACTGGCTGTACATAGGGGAGTGCTGGTCCCCACACTTATGTATGGCAGTGAAAGTTGGGTATAGCAGAAGACGCATAAAAGTAAAATTAATGCAGTGGAAATGAGAAGTCTGAGAAGTGTACCTGGAGTGAAGTTAATGGATAAAGAAAGGAACAACACGATTAAGGAACGTTGCGGTATGACAGAAGATGTAGTGACTAAGATAGAAAAAGGGATGCTTAGATGGTTCGGACACGTGGAGAGGATGAATGAAAATAGACTGACGAAGCAGATTTATGTGGCGAGAATGGCATGAATGGGCAAACTGGTAGGTTCGGCGTACGTACACACATCAACACGGTCTAGGGATATTTCTTACTCAATTAAATAACTCGAAAAGTACTGGCCGCATTGCAACTTGGTTTTAGCTTTACACTGACCCCACCTACACATCAAAAAAATAAAAATCGCAACCTCTAATGTAACTTCTCAATGGACAAATATGTATGTTTCGCGCAGACGCAGTAGAAGATGTGATTCGAATGTAGAAAGGCGAGTAGCTGCCGGAAGCAGAGTTAACGGTGCTTTGTCCCAATTAGTAAAGCGACAAAGCATCGTAAAAGAAGCACGACACGCGATTTATGACGCAGTGCTAGTGCCAACGTTGCTTTACTGTAGCGAAACCTGGTTATGTCAGCAGATGCATGAAAGTAAATTGAATGATGTGGAGCTGCGATCACCACCGGATACGTAACGAAGTGATACGCAGTATGGCAGGTTTTAATGAAAGTGTCAGCATTAAGATGTAAAAGGGCGTACTCTCTTTGGTTTGGACACATCTAATGAATGAGTGACGAAGAATATTGTGCGAAAGTAGCGGGTAGAAGAAGTCAGGGTAGGTCGAGACTTACATATGAAGACCACGTAAACAGATTTCATAAAAACGGAAAAGTCAAAAGCATTTGGATACTCAGACGAGCATGTTTGAAGCGATTGATGAATCTGCAAGAAGCGAAAAAAAAATGCATGGATGTCCTCTCTGACTACCCCGTCAGGGATACACCGTGAAGACAGTTAGTTTAAAAGTATTTTATAACCTAACCTAGCTTTCACATAAACACGTAGGTATCGCTCCCTCACAAAACAAACTTTAAACACAAAAAGACGAGTTCTAAAAACATGATGATGAGAGCACGCGAGCGAATACGACATCGTAAAAGTGTATTTATACAACTTTTAGTCACCTTCTTGTTGTATTAAAAACTCTTCACTTCTTCGGTGTATTATAAACTAAATGTTCAGAGACAACGTCAACAAACAACATCCTAACTCCATAATATCAGAAACCATGATGGTAGTGTTGTGAAAAGTGAAGAATGTGTAGTAAAAAAATGAAAGCAATATTTTAAAAGTATATTTGTAATAAAGGGGTATGCAAGCACAGACCCATTTCTGGGAAAGGACTGAAAGTGGCAATGAAATCAACATAAGTATGGAAGAAATTGTGGAAGCATTGAATAGTATGAAACTGTGTACGGCTGAAGGAATTGATAGGATTTCTGCTGAGATGCTGAAATAGGGACAAGGCGTGGTAGCTTGCCAGCTGTACTGCTTTTTCAACCTTCGTTAGAGTAATGGCATTGTACCAAGAGATTGGTGTAAGGCTGTCATCGTGCCGCTTAATAAGGGTAAAGGGTCACTTCTCACGCGAGTGTAACGCAAGAGTGCAATAACTACCGCGGCATAAGCTTGCTCAGCATCGTCGGCAAATTGTATGCAAAAGTTTTGATAAAAAGAGTGATAAATGAAAGAGAAGGTAAAATGTGGGATGTACAAGCAGGATTTATGAAAGGAAGGGGATGTACGGATCAGGTCGTTTCCTTACGATGCATAGCCGAAAAAACAAGTGACAGAGTTTGTACATATGGGTACAAAATTTGCGCGAGATGGAAAGTGTGACTATGACATGAAAGTGAATGGAGCCATGTACACCTTTATGAGCAGTCAGAACGTATATAAGGCAAGACTGGCTGTACATAGGGGAGTGCTGGTCCCCACACTTATGTATGGCAGTGAAAGTTGGGTATAGCAGAAGACGCATAAAAGTAAAATTAATGCAGTGGAAATGAGAAGTCTGAGAAGTGTACCTGGAGTGAAGTTAATGGATAAAGAAAGGAACAACACGATTAAGGAACGTTGCGGTATGACAGAAGATGTAGTGACTAAGATAGAAAAAGGGATGCTTAGATGGTTCGGACACGTGGAGAGGATGAATGAAAATAGACTGACGAAGCAGATTTATGTGGCGAGAATGGCATGAATGGGCAAACTGGTAGGTTCGGCGTACGTACACACATCAACACGGTCTAGGGATATTTCTTACTCAATTAAATAACTCGAAAAGTACTGGCCGCATTGGGATCTTTTATACACCGATTTGTTTGTAATTTATCTCAGACTAATTCTAAATTCAAATTTTTGAAAACTCTTTTGTTTCGGTGGCATAAAAATGTCTTGATGTGTAGGAGAGGGAATTTTCATTTGTGCGAAATTTAGAAAACAATACGAATTACGTTTAGTTACAGTTTTTTTTCATTTTTAAACGAAAGATAAAGTTAAAATTGAGGTATTGTAGCCATGCAACGCCAACATTGCAAAATGGGAATGCTGGAAGCTGGGTCTGTTCAGCGTAATGTTGCTAAGGCCATAGGGACCCACCAAAATGTAATTTCAAGATTGTGGACACGCTATCGTGCCACAGGTGAAGTAGCGGTGAGGCACCGGGGGCCAAGTCGCATCACTACCCCCAGACAAGACCGATTTTTGCAAATTACTGCGCGAGCTCAACCAAATGCAACGGCGACTCAATTGGTCCAAAGGCTGCGAGTGGAACACCAAGTGCTTGTGAGTGACCAAACTGTAAGAAGGCGACTGCATGAAACCAATCTACGCTCTCGTAGACCACTCCGGGTCCCACCTTTACGGAGAGGCAATCGTGGACGACGATTAGAATGGGTTCGGAACCACGTGGACTGGGGCCGTGAGCAATGGTCCAATGTGCTGTTCACGGATGAATCCAGGTTCGGCTTCCATCCAGATTCACGAAGGACGCGTGTTTGGCGAGTTCCTGGACGATGGAGCCGTCTTCAGAACCCTCAGGAAGTTCACCCATACCAAGGAGGAACAATTATGGTTTGGGCAGGAATTCGTCTTGGAGGACGGACGGATCTCGTTTGGGTGCGGGGCAATATGACGGCAGAACGATACGTCCAACAGGTGCTGGGGCCCGTAATCTTGCCCCACAGAACACAAATGGGGCAAGATTTCCTGCTCATGCACGACAATGCCCGGGCACACACGGCGAGAACGGTAGCAGCTTGGTTACATACACACAATGTTAGGGCCTTAGACTGGCCTGCTCAATCGCCAGATCTAAATCCCATTGAGCATGCGTGGGATATGCTGCAAAGAAGAGCTCTGAAGGAGTTACTGAAAATCTGGTTACAGAAGATCAACTTTTTGCGCACCTCAGAAGGACATGGGACAATATTCCGCAGCAAGATATTGACAACCTTGTTCTGAGCATGCCGAATCGTTGCCGATGTGTTATGAACATCATGGGCGCTTTCTCAGACTACTAACTTCAAGTTTATAAACACAAATTAAATGATTTTTCTATTTTTTTCAGTTTTTACTCATAAATTAAAAGTTAATTCATGTACGGTTTCCGTCTATGCTTCATTTTTTTCCATAAAATCCTGAAATTTTAATCGAAGTACCTTAACCATTATTAAAAAATGGTAGAATATTAAATAACGTATCTTTTAAATATATTCATGTCATATAAATAATTAACACATTGATAGTAATTCGCTTTTTTAAAAATATCCCTAGACCGTGTTGATGTGTGTATGTCAAAATCGAAGAACTTTTGAAAAAATGCTATGTCAAGAACACCTTTAACCGTCGAGCTTATATGAAAACACTCATGAAAGTAAAAGAAACGATAGTGGTATGTCAAGATATTAGCAAGTGGAAAACCATAGTCTCTGCCTACCCCGATGGGAAACAGGTGTGATAATATGTATGTATGTGAAACACCTCCAATAACAGTCTAGTACATAATTACTGCAACACCTCTTTAAAAAGATCCAACCACACATAACATCATCATTACAAACCATAGCATGTTACAGCCCCATTAGCATTACCAGCAGAAACAATTGCGCGCAATTAATATCACAGGTATTAATTCCGACGGCTCATTACTTACAGAAAGTAAGCTGTTTGGATGAACTTTTGTTACAATTAGTAATGAAAACGCTTTGTAATTGAAAAGAAAATTATGGAAACTACGATAGGTCGTTTGAGTGAACCAAAGACAAACTTGAATAAACCAAGTCACACTGAAGTCTAAAAGCTTAAGAGCTTTGGTAAACCATCTTAATAACTTATGTGTGACCACACATTGAAAAACTACCTGAGAATGGTAAGGTTACCTATTCGGAGTACAGAGTATGCATACCATGGGACAGATTGTCTTACATAATTAAAAAAGAAATATGGCCTCCGGGCGTAATTGTTGGTCGACACCACCAAAATAGTGCTCGTCATAGCACCACTCGCAGTAATAAACAATAATTATGAATTTAAATAATTTAAGAATCACTTCAGTTAATTGTAAAAACCAACGAACGAAAGTTAAATTTATACACGACCTTTGAACTAATGAACTCATACTTCTTCAAGAAACCTGGCTTTTACCCTCAGATTTACACTTTCTTCAGACTATTTAATGCCTTTGGAACCTCCACGATTGTAAACTACAACACGCCAATTGGGCGACCCTACGGGGGCGTCGCAATATTGTATAAAAACACCTTAAAATGCATGCCTCTTGAATGTGACAACCCGCGGCTATGCGCGGTCGAAGTACTCAACGATAATAATAACACCACTTTACTTGTCATAAATGTATATATGCCGTTCTACACTAGAGACAATAGAAACTTGCCCGAATTCTGTGAAGTACTTGGTAAGCTACATTCTATAGTGGAGGACAGGGAGGCTACGGATTGCCTAATACTCGGAGATTTTAACGCGGATCCTACAAGCAGATTTGGGGCTGAACTAGATAGATTTTGTATGGATTATGAATAAAAATATGTTGATAGGTTGGATCATCCGAACACGAACATACACGTTTGTTAGCGACGCGCATCACACAACTAGTTGGCTCGACCATTGCTTGGCTACTGAGAGCGCGTATCGAGCTATCACTGGAATCTCGATAGACCTAACAACGGATTGGACAGATCATAGAGCGATCACGGTGCACATACGAGTACAACACTTGACTACTTCCTGGAGACCAAAGTCATGGTGTAATATAGAAGAATATTCTATGGCGGTAACGCAACAACTCAATCGACTAATGTATACATTGGCAGATTTAAATGACATATCAAATATTGATTATTTTTATAATTCCATTGTTAAAATAATGCAAATGGGCGCTGCTAAGTGTTTGAAGCCAAGGTATGGCCGAGAAAGGAAAAAAGATCCAATAGCGGGCTGGAATAAATATGTAGCAGATAAATATGCCGCGTCGCGTCGATCACTCGCTCTGTGGCAGCAAACCGGTTGCCCCAGTGCGGGGTCTGTGTTGAAGGAACGTAAGCAAACCCGTCGGAGTTCAAGCAAGCATTGAAACAGTGCATTCAAGCAAGCATAAAAAACCAAAACCAAATCATAATGGACCAAATTGCATCTGAAAGAAAACACAAGAACTTTGTAAAGTTTTGGCATAGCGTCAACAAAATTGTCAAACCTTCTACTAACTATCCGTCGCATATTAACGGTGAAACGAACGATAAGAATATTGCAGAAAAGTTTAGTCAATTGTGTTTTCAACCAATACCAGTCAGACAACACATAGTAGAAACACCATTATGCTTAACATCTACCGATATATTCGTAACTGAGGCAGACATAGTTGCTGTCGTCAAAGAAACATCAGGCGGGAAGTCACCGGGATTAGACGGCCTAACAAAAGAGCACATAAAGTTTGGAGGTGTGGGTATGTATCAAGCATTATCAGTTCTGTTTACAGCCATAATAAAATCTGGACACCTGCCAAGAACTCCCACTGACACGGTTATAGTGCCAATCTGCAAAAATCGCAGGAAGAACATATCGAGTGCTAATAACTACCGCCCAATAGCACTAGCCAATATGGTAGCCAGTCTACTGGAAAAGATTTTACATAAATATGTTGCACCATATGCCGTTGCATCATCAGACCATCAGTATGGTTTTAGAAAGAAATCGTCTACTAGCACTGCAATATATGTACTGAAACAGGTGGTAGGGTACTATTTAGAGAGGAAGACGTATGTTATAGCCTGATACCTTGACCTCAGCAAGGCCTACGATCGTGTAGACCACAACGTGCTATAGCAGAAGTTGTATGACAAAAAAGTGCCCCAGCAGATACTTAAAGTGCTGCAGAACTGGAACAGGCAACAAAGGAACCAGGTTCGGTGGAAACGGGAGCTATCCACCACCACGGAGCTTAAATGCGGAGTGAGGCAGGGGGGAGCATGTCGCCATCCCTCTTTAACTGCTACATGGACGGACTATCTGAACGACTGGTGGCAGCTGATGTGGGCTGTTCCATTAATGGAGTAATGGCCAATCATATCGCGTATGCCGATGATATGGTTTTACTGGCACCAACAATATCAGCAATGCGTAAGTTATTACAGGTCTGTGAAAATTACGCAGAGGAACACAATATGCTGTACAATCCAGACAAATCGGTATATATGGTCTTTAAAACCGAGAACTGGGATACAGATCTACCACCCCTTAGGCTGTACGATGACGCTCTAGAAAGAGTCGAGGTGGTAAAGTACCTAGGGCACGTGATCACTTCTGATCTGTCTGATCTCGCCGACATAGAAAGACAAAGGCGTGCTATTGCGGTTCGCAGTAATATGCTAGCAAGACGCTTTGCTCATTGCAGTGATGCCGTTAAGATCCAGCTATTTATAAGCTAATACGACCGTCTATACTGTGGAACTATGGGCGAAATACACGCAAGCAGCTATGAGCGAAATAAGAGTTCAATACAACGGTGGCGTACTATATCTCGGCTTCCACGGTGGTGCAGTGCGAGCGCCATTTATTGCAAAGGGCGCGCCCCATGTTGGCATGCACTGCTCCGGAGCCGTTCGCCCGCGCTGCGCACCGCTCTGTATCGCTCTGAGAACCATTTGGTGGCTGCTGTACGACAGTGGTACGCTAGTTCCTTACATAAAACCTGGCAACTTTACCACAGGCCGATTACATAGAAAGTCTTTATCATTTAATTTGTTTTAATTTAATTTATTTAATTTATCTATTGAATTTATTATTATTATTGTTATGTAATATTCAATTAAATTAATTAATAATTGTAATAATGGATGTAAATCTGGAAATAATCAATTTCATTTCATTTCATTACATCGTGAAGTCAAACCAAAGTGTTATTAATCAAATAAAGCCAAGCCTGAAGAGTTTATATATTTGGCTGAATTTTGCGCTAATCTCAGGAACTTCTGGTTCGATTTAAATAGTATATTACAATGTAGCAAAATATTATTTTGACGGCGAGGGCGCTATTTTGTAATTATAATTAACGTTAATGTATACCTTGTATACCTAAGTTGAATTTAAGAACAACAAATGAATGTTAAAAGGTGGCTAACAATTATAAATTAATATTTATATTTGATGCACTGGCGCAATTTTGAAAATACTTTTTCCGTAATTGTCTTCGCTCCTTTACTATTTTTCCATAGAATGGTCTTTATTATATTTCCCCGGGATTTCCTGGGTAGTAATTTTTTGTATTTTTGTTGACTATATGTATTAACTTTCTATTTTTGTTGATTTAGAAAATGCACTATCACTCTCATAAATTGTTGTTGAACTTTTTTTTACTAAATACAAATAATTCCGCATACACGAATAGAGAAGTAGATCGCGCGTTAAGTTTTTTGGGTTCCGTACCTCAAAAGGTAAAAACGGAGCCCTTATAAGATCACTTTGTTGTTCGTCCATCCGTCTGTCTGTCTGTCAAGACCCTTTGTCTCAGCAACGCGTGGAAGTACCAAGCTTAAATTTATATCAAATACTTAGATCTACTGTCCCTTGGAACTGTGAAAAAATTAATTTCTAAGTCAAGAGATACAGCCATTTAAGCCGCAAATTTTCGACACTCACAAGGGTATCAAAACCTACAGGGTACTCAGTACTTCAGTCCCGTGAACTCAGAATATTGATATTTGGCACGTCTTATATATAGCACAGATAAAGGACAAATTCCAAAATATAAGTAACAAAAATTATGAGTTAATATTACCAATTAACATAGACCTCTGAGTTGTATGGTATCTTTTACAATTCAGAGGTCTAGCTTAATTGCGTTTTAACTCAAATAAGCTACTATTTTTTGCGGAGCCCTCGGCGCACGCGGCGGACTTGGGCTTGACCAGTTTCAATGTTTTTAGTTAGAGCCTCCTCAACGCCGAGCCAACACGTGAAACAGTATTCGTTCTATTTTTAGGAATAATTCATGTTCCAAATTCAAATCTCATTTTGCCCGCTAAAACTGTCTTGGAGAAAGAGCTACTTTCTTCCCACTTATAAAGGTACAAAACGACAATTTTTGAATATATAAGGTATGATTTTTTTTGTGTGTTAATCAGTACATTTATCGAGGAAGACTAAAGACTGAGGATAGTGAAGTTCATCTAGTTTTCTTTAAAAAATAGTACACAATTTAATGAGAAACAGAATCCACAGAACATGGTTTCAAAATAGGCCTCCTTGACTCGCGTACAGTCACAATTTTGTAAAACAACTCTCGCACACCGCATGTAACAATGAACAATAAATACAATTAAAAACACGAGAATGTATGATATCGATATCCACATGAACTTTTTATAAGTATGGAGGGTAATAAAGAGTAACAGAGGATTTACAATGCCCATATAACACGGCCTAGTTCTCATAATATCGCGCGTTCCGGTATATTCAGAATCCTGTATTCAACATAAAATTACATATCAACGGAGACACGAACTATATTTATCGTTCTGATAGATGAACTCCAAATCTATACTTATATATAAAGAGTTTGTTTGTTTGTTTGGTTATTGGCGCTATTTTCAGGAACCAAAAACGGAAAGATTTTTTTTAAATTCGTTTCAACCAGTATGGTCGGATTTGAAAAATTCTTTTTGTGTTGGATAGCCCATTTATAGAGAAAATCTATTGGCTATATATCATCACACAACTGCCCTAGAGAGTGGAGCACAGGTTGCGGGTACTTGCTGTTAAATTTTTCAAGCCGCCCATATAAAGCCTTCAACATGGCTTAATGAGTTCCATATTACTCGCAACCCAGATCAGCAGTTTAAGATGCCTTCCCAAGCACGAAATAGTTCTATCCGAGTATAAAATAGTTTTTTTTATTGTTTTTGATACCAATCATAGAGCAAACATGTGTCTTGAAAAGAATCTATAAATACCACTCCACACTCCACACACACAAGATAGCGATCTTCAGACTAACAAGTTTTTATATAAACGCGGTGCCTCCACATCATTGGTACGGCACTTGAAATACTGAAACTGAAATAAACTCCTTGCAAGAGATCTAGATCATGTTCGACCATTAATTCTATCATTTATGTATTCACAGGTACACATTTATGTATTCACAGGTACACATTTCTGAATAGTTAATTTATACAACTACGTAGGTATGCATAAATATAGGTACTTAAATAAATTGATTGTGAAATGGTTTTGTTTCTAAAGGAGACGCGTATATTAGTCTTGTAAAACTTACAGTTAATTTTTTTGTGTCTTGTTCTATTAAGCGACTTTTCAATATCACAAAACTATTTTAATGAATATTTACAGTAATATAGCTTATACCTACATCAGATCGAGGTGGCATGTCTCCTAGCCGGGACCCCTCCATGGGACCTGGAAGCGAGGGCCCTTGCGTCGTTGTATCAATGGCGCAAGGAGGCGCTGGAGCGAAACAATAGGCCTGTGCCCCGAGAAATCGAGGCGAAATGGAGACATGGAAGGTGCGACTTGAGCAACCTAAGTGGGGACATACCACAATTGAGGCGGTGAACCCGATCATGGAGGAGAGGCTGGAGAGGCAATACGGCAGCCTCACCTACCGGATGTCACAGGTAAGTTTCTGTGGCGTATACACCGGGAGGTAATACCAGAGTGCCAGTACTGTACGGACTGCAGCGAGGATACGGCTCTGCATACACTGGCAGAGTGTGCAGCGTGGGAGATGCAGCGCCGAAACCTCGTTGCGGGTCTGGGCGTGGATATTCTCACGCTGGAGACCATGGTGAGAGCCATGATCTCCAGCGGGAGCAAGTGGGACGCCGCTGCGTCTTTTTGCGAGCAAGTCATGCTCGCAAAAGAGGCGGCGGAGAAAGAGCGAGAAAGAACTCTCCCTCCCGAGTTCCGCAGTCTGCGACGAGGGCGCCGCAGACTTGTCTTCGCCCAAGACTACCGGCCTCCGTGACCGGGGGCCTGACTACGGTGGGTGGGCTGCTCACCGTGCTTACAGAAGCAGGCCAGGGAAGGTGGCGTAGCGTGAGGGTTACACGCACGTAGCTCACTCCCTCAAGGTAGTGGTATATAACCCGAACCCCCCAAAGAAGCGAGATAACACTCGAACCCCCCAAAGAGGCAGGATACACACCCGAACCCCCCCTGAAGGAGCCTGCGGTAGCGGACAAGGTCTGTCGGGAGCCCTGGGGTTATCCTTCCGAGGGCTCACCCGGGACTCCTGGCCATAGACAGATAGAAGGGTAACGTGTGGTTTTAGTCGGTAGGAGTCCGGCATAGCATCCATGAGGATTTCCACAAAAAAAAAAACAAAAATATTATATTACACACAAGTTAAGAAATGATCCGTGTAAAAGGCACGACACTTTATGGTTAATAGTGAAACAAAAATATTTACCAAAATAATTAATGTAAACAGCTTTGAACAGCATATTAAAGTCTTCAACAGCTACTATGTAATCTAAGATACTATCAGTACTAAAGCTTTTAACACAAACTTTGTCTAAGTTCACCAAACTACTTATTTGCAGCCATAAAACTAAATGTTCCGTGCTGCAAAACAGTTTGGAATAACCCTCTTCTGCCAACCTGAGTTATGCAAAGGTAATCAAATTTCAAATTAATGCACAATTTTCAGTACGTTAAACGTTTGTGAATAAATTACAATCTGTGTACGACAGAGTTTACTCAAATAATTGCTGTAGCCTGCCGTGTCATGCAAGAGTCGGGTTGCTAATAGACTTCTATATTTACTTCGGAAATATTATACTCGACTTAAAACTCAAAATTTATTGAAGGTTCCAAATAAAGCAGGTTTTAGTTTAATATTTCTTTGAATGCGGCCAAGTGTAAGGTCTAACCGAACTCAGTGAATTGCTTTGTACCTTCAACTTAGATAATATTTTAAAACGGTAGTCGTAACTGCAGAGACCGCAGCGCATAATGGATTTAGAAATCCTCAATACTTGTATGCCTGTGACTTCAAATCAAAATCCGATTATCATCACCTGCAAGTGAAGTAATTCTAAACAATAAAATTACTCAGAAAATTAAATTTCCTCGTAAATTAGTAGCGAAAATTGGCGGCATAAGCAATAACTACAGCTTTTCAACACTACACCATAGCATTCCATTTTGATTTGAGAACAATTAATCCAAGCAGGAAAAATATATGAATAGTGAATCAAATGGCGATAATACAAAATTAACTACGTTCTACAGTTATTCATGACTTCAACTTGACACGTGTAATATATTCAACCTTAAACCCGAATTATTGTGTCATCGCGTGTGCACCGAGCCTTAGTTCACGACAAAACGCCGCACGATGGTGGCACGCCGACCAGTCACAGAGCATCAGGAAATTAGTAACGACGTTGTCTGCACAAATACTTGCAAATAACAAAAAAAGTAGTAAAAAGAAGAAGAATTGTATTTGGTAAATGAAATTGGTCTTGAAGTTGCATTGTATGACATGCATTTGTAATAATGGTTTGTGCACGTGTGTATTTACACTTCGTAGCACGGTAGACGTTGGCTACGAAGCGTAGATGGTCTACGAGAAGTGTAGATTTACTGATTGAATGTAAGTAATTTCTAACTTTATTTTGTGAATAGTTTGTGCGTCATATGGTACAATAGCCCGATACTATTACCGATAATACATTGAATATTTTATAGTTAAATCCATATAACGTGAATAATGATATTAATTAATTAGTTATCAATTACAAGAAATTTTATAAGCAGAGGCAAATTAATTAACTAATACATGTAAATGTAAAAACAAAATATTACTTTGTTTATTTGGTAACTAGCTACCCAAACAAATACAACGTATTTAGATACGGTGCGCTTTTGAATACGTAAACATAATTATTCCACAAATGCAATAATTATCTCTTCTCGAAATGCCCTACAGTATTTGCATTAAAATTTATCCATAGATTGGGTAGTCATCGCATCCTCAGTGTTAGTCTACATTATAAATTTGTTAAATTGACATTTTACACAATATATTTGAAGCGGTCTGACCAGCTCAGCTACCGCACTGCATAAAGGCATTTTAAGACAAAGACCATGAGTTCTACTCAAGTCGCGAACAAAGTTGCACCTTTCATATTGGTGATTGTAGATGAGGAATACATTTTTAAATATAGGCATGTCGCGCTTGTTTTTTCTTTGAACTAATTAGTGAACGATACTCCAAATTTCATTTAAATAGCTTGATAAACGCATCAGCAAAGTTCCCCTTTTTCTGTTTACTCTGTAGATTGATGGCACTTGGTGGAACTTGCTACACATCTTGAACTAAAACACTTGTACTGTTCCACTTATTTATTACTTAAACCTGACCGGTTTCGCCTTACGGCATTTTCAAAGGTTAGCACATATTGTATGTATTTCGGATGTCATTGAGTACAATATTCCCCTTTTTCCCCTTAATTTCCACCACAAAAATAAATGCCGGAGATAACAATTCGTATAAACAACGTACATTTAAGTCAAGTTTCGTAGAAGTCAGTTCATGAATGTGACTTGCCAATCGAACAAAACACACAATCTAAAAAAAATGTTTTTAAACTTTCGCGATTTTCACTCATATCTTTATTAGGTTACCTTATACTTTCCGACGTTTCGAGCGGATTAGACCAGCCGTGGTCACGGGTGGACATGGGTGGTTATTTAAAAAAATGGCAGCTCGCTCGGTGAATTATTCTTTCATCTTATCACGTTGTGAATTGGTATGACGATTTGTATTAAGTCTAAGTACCGGTGGATCTTGTTATGCATAGATGATTTTATTCACTTCTTCTATAAGATGTACACTATTAGTTTCATTCCATTTATCCTTGTTTGCAAAGGGCACTTTTTTCCAACTCCCTCCATTTATCCTCTGATAAATTTCGGTCTGCGTTCGAAAACGAGTGTGGAACGTAACACAGAAACACGTTTCATAGAAAACTTAGTTGATAGAATCATTGTTCGAGATATCTCGGTTCATATAAAGCACAGTTGACAGAAATATCTGTTCATAGAGAGCACGTTTCATCAAAAACTTTGTTAATAGAATGATCGTTCATAGAATCTCGGTACATAGAAAGTACAATTTTATGACATTCCGGAGTACCATAAATAACTTAACTTAACTATCTTCACGCTGTATCCCTGACGGGGTAGTCAGAGAGGACAGATCGCCAGGCTTCGCGATCCATGCATACTTCTTTCGCTTCTTCGAGATTCATCAATCGTTTCATACAAGCACGTCTGGGTATCCGAGTATTTTTGACCTTTCCGTTTTTGAGCAATCTGCTCACGTGGTCTTCATATGTAAGTCTCGGCCTACCCAGACCTCTTCTACCCTCTGCTTTCGCACAATATATATTCTTCGTCAATCGTTTCTCACTCATTCGTTGGACGTGTCCAAACCAACGGAGCACGCCCTTTTCCAGCTTAACGCTGACACTTTCATTCAAACCTGCTATATTGCGTATCACTTCGTTACGTATTCGGTCGGCCAAGGTAACGCCGCACAATTTTCGAAGTGATCGCATCTCTACAGCATTCAATTTACTTTCATGCATCTGCTGACATACCCAGGTTTCGCTACCGTAAAGCAAAGTTGGCACTAGCACTGCGTTATGAATCGCCAGTCGTGCTTCTTTTACGATGCTTTGTCGCTTTACTAATTGGGACAAAGCACAGTTAACTCTGTTTCCGGCAGCTACTCGCCGTTCTACATCCGAATCACATCTTCCATCCGCGCTAAACATACTCCCTAAATACACAATTTCATTCTCTTGCTCTAGACGTTCCTGGTTTACCCTAATCTCGCATTTAGTTCTTACGTCATCTCTTTCAAATACTAGAACCTTAGTCTTACTTGCATTTAAGCGAAGACCCTTACTTTCACGCTCCTCTTTCATATTAGTGACTAATGCCTGAAGGTCGGCTTCTGATGAGGCTATGAGCACCGCATCATCAGCGTACAGCAGACAGTTTACTGAAAAGTCACCCAAATTCACACCCATATCACAATCTTTCAACTTCTGCAGGCAACTGTCCAGATACACTATGAACAGCCAGGCGGACATGACACAACCCTGTTTGACGCCTGTACAGACATAAAAAAGAGGTGTCACATCCCCCCCTACTCGCACGCAAGCCTTACAGTCCTTATAAAGCGACTGTATTGCCCGCAGCAGCGAGCCGTCCACACCATATCCGGGCAGCAAATCCCACAGAGTTTCCCTCACAACGTTATCAAATGCTTTCTCCAGTTCCACAAAAGCGCAGAAAACCTTCTGGCTAATAGCCAGAAACTTCTCCGCGATCATGCGGAGAGAAAACACTTGATCCATGCAACCTCTTCCACGTCGGAATCCGCATTGAGCCTCCCATAAATACCTTTCAGACTTTTCTATGTGATTCTGGTCTTGGCCATTGCTGTAGAACCTGGTTTACAGGAGTCACAGTAATGCGAATGCGGGTGGGATTAGTCCCAAAAAATTGAGATTTTTTTAAAAGTAATTATAGGTGAGTCCGAAGTAAAGAAGTAACAAGGAGTTATCAAGGCTCAAGCTCACCTCACCATAAATAAATTGAGTAATATGGACATTCATTATTTAAATTCAGTAATAGAAGAGGTTGACTCAACAAAATTCTTAGGTGTGAGAATAGATAACAAACTAAGCTGGCAACAGCACATCAAATCGGTATGTGCTAGACTAAATACTTACGCTTATGCTGAGTAGGACGGTGAGTGCATCTGTTGCAATAACGGCATACCATGGCTATGTCACACCGCTTTTGAAGTATGGGGTGCTTTTTTGGGGTAATTCCACTGATAAGAATGCTGTTTTTAGAGAGATCCTACTTTGATTTTGATTAAAAGTATTGATTTAGATTTCATTAAAAGTTCAGATTTCGTTATGGACATCTAACATAACATATAATGATATTAAGCAACAGTGTCTTCCCCCAAAGGAACTTTTTCTATAAACCCAGGTATTTAGAAACAGCGGTTTACATCAAAAAAGTTTAAAGCGAGAAGACATATCTACGAACCGAGATCCTATGAATAATGATTATATGAAGAAAATTTTCCGTGAAACGTAAAGAAGTAACAAGGAGTTATCACGGCTCAAGCTCACCTCACCTGCAAGCTTACGAGTAGATAAATTAAATAATAAAAACTTATAATGGTAACGGAGTTATGAATTTAAAAGCATTTATCAGTTTGAACCTCTGAAGTTTTTAGGAGCAAATTGAATAAGAGTTGAGACCTACTTGAAGACCGTTGAAAATATTAATCATAACAAGTATATCATCGTACGTAATGTTTTTATTTCACAAAACGGCTCTTAAGTAATTTATTAGCTCAAATTAACTTTGATAAAAGCATGCCGGTGCTGCATTACTTTTATACACCTATTAGTCACTGTCACGGTACACTGTAGGGACAGCATACTGTAAATATATTCAGGACATTTTTCTTACAAAAGAAATTGTATTTTTGTAATCGTCTTCCAGATAAGTTTCATTTTACTAGCGACATTGACTAAGAAATTTACTGTTTCAAATTTGTAATTAATCCGGTGCAACTAGGCAACCGTTGTCGTTTCAATAGCAGACTACCTCGGTGGCGTAAGTGTATGCTGACGATTGCCGCAAGGAGGTTTCCGGTTCGAATCCTAGGTCGGAACAAATATTTAAGTGACCAACATATATTTGTTTCGGAGTTTGGATGTTTGCTAGATATAAAATATAATTTGCATTTATAAATACATTTAAGTATGTTTATCAGTTGTCTAGATCCCATTGCACAAGCGTATATTAGCTTAGTTTGGGCTAGATGCCGCTGTGTAAAAAGGGTCCCACGATATTTATAAATAGTAGGCATTTTGTTATGAAATGCAGCTACAGAGCTGCAATAGACCCTGGTTACTTAAAAACTTTCAAATTAAAATATGGTCAGACTATGTACGGAGACCTGCTTTTGAAAAATTTTTAAGCCGCCCATATGCCTTCAACTTGGTCGTTACTGTTACTGGCAAGCGGGACCAAAAGCATAGAGTGCGTACCGAAGCACGGAAATGTAAATGGATGGCAATATTAACGTTAAAGTCAATAAAATTGTTTCTTCGTGAATGTCTCAATAATCGTGAATGTAACAATAAAAAAACAACGATAAATGGTCAACATACTGTCTGCGATGGAAACAATTTCGCAAGCAACAGGCCTCCCCACATAGCAATCCGACACATTCTGTTAAGTCGATTAGTATTCTTTTACCTGTCTCAAAGCAAGTATTTTATGGAATACTAGTTTTAGAGAAAATCGCAAAATTCATAGCTAGCTGTGCCATACGGCTTCGCCTGTAACATACTTCGATCCCCGTAGCACATGTTTAACCCGTATACCTATGCTAGAATTTACTATAATATATGGAAATCTACCTGATTTACTTCTGATTAGCGTGCCTTTGTTATGGTGAATAAAATTTTAAAATCACTTCAGTAGTTGCATTTAGACCTTTTACAGAAACAAAGAATAGTCAGGTAACTCTGATTGTTCTAACCTTTATGCCAGTAACCTCAGCCTACGTTACAAAATTCGATAAAAATACTCCGATTCATTCATAGAATATAAAACTATTTTTTTTACAGAGCCGAGTTTACGAGTGCCGCGATTGATGATACGAATCAATTATGAGGCAGGGAAACGCTACTAATAGAAAGGGTCGCGTGACGCGTGCCGTTGGCTATTAGCGCGCGTGGTAATATGCCCGTCTTGTGGCAATCCTCCCAGCGGCCTATGTATGTCCGCACTGTGTGGGTAGGTGACTTTAGACACGCAATACTCACAAACGACGACCCATACTTGCTCAAATTAAAACGACGACGGCCATACTCTTCAGCTACCTATGGCACAAATAAATATAAGAGCTCACGACTCGGCCAACATTCGGACGATTTAAACACGTGCTTAAGAAAACTTAATCTTGTTGTCAGTAGTGGAAAATCCAGAATTAGTACCAGGCAAAGGCCAACAACTTCTCAGGAGAAAATAGAAAGGTTGGACCTGGATGATTTAGAGGACGATTCTGAAGACACTGGGTTAGTAGTTAGAGCGAATAAGCAGCCTCTAATAGAAACTAACCGTAGTAGTAACGAAAGTTTAGAAACAAATATGAGGACTTTGAGAGCGAGTAAAACGGCAAGAGGCGATGTTCAAGAAAACACAGACCTTTCCGACAGAGTGTTGCAATGGCTTGATTTAGCCGGAAAAATAGATTTGCTGGCACCAAATAATGCAGAAAGGATGACTCTACCACGCCATAGCTGGCCAGAGTTACAGCGAAGACACAATTTGATCAAATCTAAAACGTCCATCGACGTACGCAAAGAAGTCGGGCGAACGACACCAAAGGGGGTTGAAGTTTCAAAAGCGCAACAAAGTGTTATCATCGATCGCCACGATTTTTATATGCCAACGTCTGCAAACACGATTGAGAACTACGCGCGACAGTCACGAAACGTTAAGATCACGCCACGGCACGAGACTGGCGCCAAAATAAAAGAAAATCTAAACAAAATAAAAACCAGAGATTTGAGAACAAATGTCGTAGAGACGCGGCAAAAAGTTATTAATGAAAAATGTGCTGTGGAAAAGCAATATGCTGATATGCTTAGTAAAAAATTGATACCTGATGTTAGCAAAAATCCCAAAAGGCAAGTACACATTTTCATGCCCGACCTGCCGAAGAAACCAGAGTCAAATACCACAAGCAGAACTGAAAGTTTACTTTCACAAACCTCTTTTAAAATATTGAATAATAAAGTGTGAAGGAAAAGTTTCGTTGTTCTATGAATTTGTTTCCTTACATATTACAAAACAATGTAGTCAGCCGCGGCTGTCTGTTTGTGTGTTAGCGATAAAATTATAAAATACTGCACAGATTATGCGAATTTCAAAAATTGATAGTGTTTTATTATGAAGGTTTAGGTATATAAGGTTTTATTCAAATTAGTTGACATATGACGATAATTGTTATAGATGTTGGAAAAAACGAAAGATATTGAGGGCTTTCATCGAGAACTCTGTCTGAAAACTAAGAGATATTACGAAACAATAAGCGGTGAGATTAATCCTTTTTAGGTCTACGGGAACGTTAGCGATGGCATAATATATCTATTTTTTTTTAGAATAGCTTGTGGGAAAGGAGTATGGGAATACTTTACCACGCGGGTAACTGACAATTTAATATAATTTTACATAATATATAATTTTGATTTTCAACACATATTCGAACTCAACTTTTTTTTATAATTCACAACTAGGCGTCTCTATACAGTTCTAGTTCTCAGAACTTACTTATGTTTCCAGTACATTGAATTTGTTATTTTATCTTCGATTATTAAGGGTTAGAAATAAATGTGTATTGAAGCACACAGATTTACAACATCATAGTTCGGTATAGGATAATACGTTTCTCATAGTAGATTACTTTCATTTATTTTCTTAAAATAAATAAATAAATAAATATCCATCACGCCTTATCCCCGAAGGGGTGGCAGAGGCATATTATATGCCCACTTTTCACCGTGTGGATTCCTGTACCACGTAATAGGTGGTGAGCCCATTGCCGTGTTGAAATGTACAGACGCAGGTTGTGGGTACCTGATGTTGATTTTTTTCAAGCCGCCAATAAGGCCTTCAACCAGGCTTAACGACTGCCATTTTACTGGCAACCGGGACCAACGGCTTAACGTGCCTTCCGAAGCACGGAAACGCTCGCAAATGTAAATGCCACAAAGTGGTCACCCATCCGAGGACCAGCCATAGTGAAAGTTGCATAACTCAGTGATCGTTTACAGAACACTGAGACCGCGGGGCCACGAGCGCTTCTACAGAACACTGAGACCGCGGGGACTGAACACTGAGACCGCGGGGAAATTTATTTTCTTTATTACGTGTTTTATATATCTACGTCTAGTCAAAAATAGGTATAAAGTCTAGGATACAGAATTTTGCGATAAGTTTACTTAAAATATAAAGAAAAATCAGTGCTGCTCCGATATATGTAGATACTTATATGCATACAGAGGCGTCGGCAACGATAACAGTAAGGGTTGAGCTGCATCTAACCGCACCAAATCCGACTTTTCTTCTATGCTTCTACCTTTTTCTGTGACATAAAATTGTTATTTACTAGTGAGAGAAACAGAGCGGGAGCACGAAGTAGAATCGACAACGCGCTAGCACTCCGTTTCTTACCTAGTAAATGACGATCCTAGATGCATAGGAAAGTGTGATTCGGTGCGGCTAGGCGTAGCTCAACATTAACAGTGTCAGTGGAGTTCAATTTTTATTATATTTCAAAAATGACCAACGCGCATATATAAGTTTTCAATGAAAATAAAACCGCATAATGCAAGTCTACCAGGGCAAATGTGTTTTGGTTTTTCTTGACTTTCTTCGGACGCCTACGTCATAGTCTCATCCGCCGATCTTGGTTAAGCCATTGATGTACATTTAATGCAGTCGTCCAATTTCTTTGATCAAATGGACATTGGGCAAACGTATTTGATTTGTATCAACTTACCCCGAATCCGATGGTAGCTACATCCCTGGCTTGGAACCGCGACCGTAGCGGAGGGTCAAGAGGCTGCCCAGTGTACCTCGGTACAGGGAGACCTAGCGCGATCACACGGAAGCTCTCATCCACACGGACCAGACGCCATCGCGACACTTCTTCGGCACCATGTTCCTTAAAGAAAAAGCAATTAGTTCAACAAATGTAAGTACAGCACCAAATTTTATTCATGGAAATTATTCTTAAGTAATTAGTATGCCAACATTTTTTTATTAAAGTAAAACAAATGTGACAAATGACAAATCGGTTAAGGATTTAATACCGTGACCTTTGCCAAACCAAGGCATTGCTCTACGTCAAATGAACTACCAGAATCGTACACAAGTGCAAAATTGTTGGTGACATTAGATGGAGACTACTAAACTAATTCACGTACAATCTGGCACTTGTTTCAGTTTATTAAAACTTCAAAATATTTTAGTTTCATTTCATAACAAAATATTAGCCACTATATAATTTCATTCATATCAGATATAATATCATGCAGTTTTTTATATTAAAAATCAATATGTATGATATGATTGTAATATAATTACAGTTAATATAATTAACTTACCTCCAACAGTTTATCATATCTAGACGCGGGCACCAAGAATCTACCATCTTCTAAATGCATCTCCCTATTTTCGAGCAGATTATTCAACACTGGCAACACATTGCGCTCTGCCTTTTCGATACCTTCTAGAACCAGCACGCGGCCTTCTATTGCTGCGCGCACGGCACTCTGATGAACCAAGAAATACTTATTTAAAAAGGGTGTGATGTAATATCGGTCTTTGGATCAAATGAAACATCAAGCAGTAATGGTGGATCTTATGAAACTCCCCGAGTGCTGTTCGATCCACCGATGGAGCATATTAAAAGATAAAAGTATCACAGGATCCACCCAGACCAGTGGCGGATCACAGTGAACTTCTGCGTAGCCTTCATGTCAGTACCACGGGAGACCCTGGCTACATACAGCCAGTCAGGAGTTTAAAAAAAGTATAAAACTGCAGACAAGCAACAAGTCACCTTCACTGCTGCTACCATGTTGAGGTAAACGATCGATTAAGCAAAAATAAAATTAGTGGCTAACATTCTTGCAACATCATTACCTGATCAAAATACTTAGCAGTTGAACTCTGAATCTCTCGCCTCTGCTTCAAATCCGCCTCTGTGGTGTCACGTGACAATGCCACATATTCAAGTTCTCTCTGTGTTAGCTCTAAATACTGAAGAGCCACCTTCCTCCTAAAATTGTGTCATCAATGAATTAAATCAGCCTCTATTTAATCAGGTCACTGCTGAAACGCGCAGCAAATTGCGCCTTCCGCGTTCAGTTGCTACTGTTTAATATATTTAGTTGAATACTACATAATATTGATGTATTTTGGAAATAATAAAATAGTACCCGCGTAGGCATAGGCATATTTTGTTCCACGTAATATGTCATAAGCCCACAGAACATATAATAATAGGTACCTATTGTGTTTTACCTAATAATTCACCATAACTTCAAAAGAAAAGACTCTTACAAGCACAATAATGAGGTTGTAGGGTAGACAAAAGAGAGTCGCCAAACAGTTAAAAAGACGAAAAAAAAATTTTAAGTCTAAAAAAGGTTGATTGTACTTGTATTTTTACAATCTGCTGAACAGTATGGATGTAGTTCCCTGGTCACTTCCTCCTTACTTGCAACACAAAGTTGGTAGTTCAAGAGTTTCAATTATTATTATTTTTTGTTAATGACAGTTGTTTAACATTCCTGCTAGTGTCGAGTTCGGGAACTATTCATTTGAATCCTTTATTGGGTATGATACCCAGTGTGACTAGATTCAGTATTTTAATACTTTTTCGGTATTTTTGATTGACTTTTCCGAATATCGGTATTTTCGTAGGTATATTGGCGGAAGTCGGTATTTTTGGGTATATTTTGTATAAAGGCTATGGCAACACGCGATTATGGTGATCGTTTCCGAGACACATACATGTTGAGGGATTACCCGAATTTAGTCAATATGTCATTCAGGAGCAAAGATCAGTAATAAGTTAAAGATAAGACATTACAGGAGCTCTAGCCATTTAAGTGTATTAATATAACAAACACACACTCACAAACTTTCGCCGTTATAATATTAGTACTGATTTTATACCTGCTTGGACCTGGCCTTCCAAGTAGGAACATGTCTTGACCAAGAAGATCTTTTTGCATCATCCATCTCAGGTTTCTTAGAGTACTCTGTGATAAAGATCTTAATTCTGCATCCTCTATTGTCACTAAAACAATTATTAACATTAAATGTGCTTGACAAATGAGAATAATAAATAAAATCACCTAAGAATAAAAAATCTTATTAAATTAATATTAATTTTTTCTATAAGGCTTTGCTTTGCTTTTCTGCCACCTCATTGGTATAAAAAACATTATTTTTTTCTAATTTAAAACACCAAACGCAAATCTTTTGTTAAAATATTTTATTTTGCTTAAAATTTGTTTTGCAATCAACTGAAAATGTTGCTAAGCTTAAAATAATATTCTCCATCTGTGTACCAAATTTCACCTAAATAATTAGAGTCGTTTTGAAAAATGATATGTTCTGGGTGGCACTACTAAAGTAGTGTTCAAGCATATGGGGTCCAGTTCACCTGATAAAAAGTCATCATAAATGGTATTTTTCAAACAACTAAGCTTGGTCTACAAAAGCAAAGAGGCACATCCTCTATCCAAATAGCTTAGGACATCTTACTACTTATTACATAATTTTTGCATGTCCTTGTGCTCATGTTATGTTCTAAAGTCTTAAAATAAAAAGTTAAATTGAATAGCAGTATAACTACGAGGGCGGCACTGAAAATTTCGGGAATCAAGGAAGTGACACAACATTACTATTTAAAAATGTATTTATTGCTGTTCGAAGTATTCTCCGCGAAATTTGACACATTTTTCCATACGATGGAAACAATCATTGAAGCAACCATTCCATTCGGAAGTTGGGGTATCCAAAATGGCCGTTTTGTAGGCGTCCACAGCTTCTTCAGGTAATGAAAAACTCTGACCACGCAATTTATTCTTTATTTTAGGGAAAGTATAGAAATCATTAGGGCTTAGGTCGGGGCTGTACAGCGGATGGTCTAATAATTCTATGTTTTCTTGCTCTAAAAACTCTTTTGTTCTGTGCGCGGTGTGAGAACTCGCATTGTCTTGATGGAGGATGATGCGGCGGTTGCAGTTCTCTTTACGGAGTTCAGAAACGACCGGTGGCAAACAAATGCTAGCATACCATTCTGCATTAACCGTTCTTTGTCCCTCAAGAGGAATAGTCGCAACATGGCCGGTTTTAGAGACAAACGTGGCCACCATTTTTTTTGCAACACTCCGTGAACGAACAATTTTTATTGGCTTTAACTCATTTTCGAACACCCAAACTCGTGACTGGTTTTTTGTCTCGGGTTCGTATGCGTATATCCAGGATTCGTCACCTGATACGATGTTGTATACAGCATTTGAGGATCCTGCGTGAAATCTTTCGAGAGTTCTGACGCACCAAGTAACTCGAGCCGCTTTTTGCTCTTCGCAGAGCGAATGCGGTATCCATCGGGAAAACAACTTTTTTACACCTAATTGTTCATGCAAGATTATTTGTATTTGACTCATGCCAATGTCTAAAGTTGCCTGAATTTCGCTGTATGTCACATGTCCATCTTCCTCAATCAGCTTACGCACAGCATCAACGTTGTCTTGGGTGGCTGCAGTTTTTGGACGACCTTGACGGGGATCATCACTGAGCTTGACACGTCCACATTGAAATTTAGCAAACCAGCGATAAATTGTTGTTTTGAATGGGACTTCATCACCAAATGCAGAAATCATCCGTTCAACACACTGTTTTTGTGTTAAACCACTTCGAAAGTCATAATAAATCATATTATGACTGATAATTTTCTTGAGTCAATTCCATTTTCTCAACGACTAAACAAGTTTGACAAAACCTTGTGACAAGACCGAGAATCTTTTTTTTAAATAAATAAATGGTACTTGATTTTTTAAACCAAGGAGTTTCCAATAAAATATTTTAATATGACAGGAACAGTGGAAATGTTCCATTCCCGATTTTTTTAGTGCAGCCTACGTACCATAATTTTTAATTATAAGGGCTAACATACATATAAATAAATAAAAGGTCAAAATTGGTGCCTTTCTACACCTTTTCTTACAACTATTATAACCATTTTGATCAGAACATGAGCCTCCTGATCAAAATGGTAACCATTGCTTATGGATCATTGCAATAGCAGAAGTGGTAGACTTTTACTGCAGACCCTATAGCCTTGTTGAAAGGGACCAGTTGTGGCTACCTGTTGTTGAATTATTTCAAGCCACATATAAAATGCCTTTAACTAACAGCTACTTGTTACAGACAACCGGGTTTAATACATAACACAGTAATTGTTCATAGAACACTGAGCTAGCCGGGCTGAGCGCCTCAAACCTAAACCAAGTGATCTTTTCTCTCATAACAATAACTATCTTCACGCTGTATGTAGTCAGAGAGGACGGATCGCCAGGCTTGGCGATCCATGAATACTTCTTTCGCTTCCTGCTGATTCATTGATCACCTTTTAGATTCATTAATAACAATATTAGTATGAAGATATATGTAAATTTGCGAAGTCATACGTATATTAATACCATTCTAATAAGTATTAGATATTTGTTGTTACATCAGGTTGCAGGTTATCATTGCAAACATCTCATGTCATACTTACAGTATTTTCTTGGTACATATTCCACTTTCTTTGGGTTCTTAATCTCCTTACTAACATCTCCTATGGTTACTTTGTCTTCAGAAGAGAAGGCTCTTACAGGGTTAGCGCTTAAAATCACTTTCCTGTTACCTAAAATACGGATCAAAACATCGATCCTTCTAACTGTTACTGCTGGGTTGTACATGACTGTATTTATTTGAAACGCTTCTATATTACTAAATGCACTTTATATTCTTATAATCTAAGTCATTATACAATTTATACAGTTAAAATAAGTACAAAAATACAATAATCAATCATCATGATCAGGGTCAAAGTCTAACCTGTATCTGTCAAAGCTGTCATGTTATGATTTATATCGGTGACATGACATTTAACAGCTGATCGGCAGAACAAAAAATCACTAGAGAGGATGGCAGAGGGTAGTTTGTTATTTGCTGTTGCTGTACTGTATAGAAGGTTTCTCTATATTATTTCCAGTCGTTTTCAAACCCTACTTGGATTTGGAGTCTGAGGTACACTTTTTTACTAGGAGCAGTTATCGTTTGACAATTGTTTTTTGACATTGTTGGGAGCGACTGCCATTCCGATAATTCGCGATTTAGAGACTTCGTTCGGTTTTGGGTATGAGACTTCTTTATAAGACTCTTTATTTGAGAGCGGTTTTGACGAGGGTGATACATACACCTCACACATGCATCGTTCCGTGCGTATTGACTTAGCGCTATTAACCTTGGCGCTAGCCATAAACAGACGTCTGACGTCTGAGGTTTTACCCAGTGGGTATGATATTGGTTATTGGTCCTAGCAGTTTCACAACTTTAATGTAGACCCAAAACGACCGTAGTGCGCGGTAACATGACGGCGATCTTACAGCATTTGGCAGCTTCCAAATTTGAAATGTTTAAAATAAAAGTTGAAGGGTTTTCAATTTATAAAAAGATAGGTAACTAACACGACTTTGTTTTATATAATAGGTCTTAACCTATAAAATTGCCGTTTTTTTAAATCAAAATGTTTATAATATTTAGTACCTAACCGCCAAACACAAGACGATAACTTCTGATATTGCATTTAAAAAAGTGTAGGCAGTCGTCACCTGCTAGACTCGCTGGCTGATAATCCTGGTACACGACTCTTGTAGTTGGTACCATTTTTTACATACACATACACACATATTATCACGCCTTTATCCCCGAAGAGGTAGGCAGAAGCATACTATACGGCATACGCCCATATTTCACCGTATGCATTATTGTCCCACGTAACAGGCGGTGAGCCCATTGCTGTGTTGAAATGGTAAGGTGCAGACTGTTTCGACCTGCTGTTGAAATTTTCAAGCCGCCCAAAAGGCCTTCAACCAGGCTTAACGGCTGCCATTTTACTGGCAAAGGGGAACCAACGGCTTTACGTGCCTTCCGAAGCACTGAAACGCTGGCAAATATAGATACCACAAAGCGGTCACCCATACAGAACACTGAGTCAGCGAACCATTTTTTAACGTGTGGAAATTCCCACAAATGTTATGCCAGACTCGAACTGACTAAAACCCTAACTACCTGTCCAGCGCCGGACGTCCCGTGTAACTCCTCGGAAGGATGTCCCAGGGTCTATAGCTAAACCTGGTGCCTAGTTGGCACCTACTCGCTTTAAGGTCAGGGTTCGTTCGTTCTTCAAGTGTAGGCACTGCCCACAATTAAACAACGAACAAACTGTAGCTTCAGTTCGTTTTCTTTTTCTTGATCGAAAACATAAGTACCTATACTACATATCGCGGCGGTGCCGGCGTCCCCAACAAGAAAATAATAATACTACATATTGATCGCTAGGTAGTTACAATCATCAATAGCTCTATTACATAACTAATTTTTATCACAGATATAGAAGAGTAAGCAGATCAAACATATTCCTTTGTTTATGGTGTAATACTTCATCCTTTTCACTCTTTTTATTTGTTGTATAACGCTATCTTTTTTTTATCATCTGTAGCAACATGTAACTCACACATAGACAGCGAACAGCGCGTAGCCCACAGATATAGAAGAGTAAGCAGATCAAACATATTCCTTTGTTTATGGTGTAATACTTCATCCTTTTCACTCTTTTTATTTGTTGTATAACGCTATCTTTTTTTTATCATCTGTAGCAACATGTAACTCACACATAGACAGCGAACAGCGCGTAGCCCACAGATATAGAAGAGTAAGCAGATCAAACATATTCCTTTGTTTATGGTGTAATACTTCATCCTTTTCACTCTTTTTATTTGTTGTATAACGCTATCTTTTTTTTATCATCTGTAGCAACATGTAACTCACACGAACGGGCGAAGCGAAGCGAGCGAACAGCGCGTAGCCTAAATTTCTACACAATGTCAACTATTGGCGCCATTTTTGAATCAGGAATTTATTAGTGTTTAGTGCCGAAGGGAAAATATTGTGTATATACATTTAAAAAAAAGGTATAAAAGTATAAAAAAGCATGGTAGTGTTGTGTAAAATGTTGTGATAGTCATAAGAACTCATCACAAATAACTTTTCACAGGTAATTGATGTTTTAGTTACGACTACGTGTTATTATTCTAAGATTTTTATCAAAAAATGGTGATTCTTCTAGACGAACACTTGACAAGTTGTTAATATCTGTTCATAGCATCTGTTCCATATACTGTTTGGTCGCTATCGTCATCTATGTCTAAGATTTTTGTTAATTTACATACATTTTATACAGTTACGACATGTCTAGTACAAAGGAACGAATTTAGTTCAGCAAATTGTTTGAAATATCAATATCCAAAGTCTAGCTAAATGTAACGTCCGATTCAATTAATTTTGTTAATTTTGTTTGAGATTTCCTAAGGATACCATTACAAAAGATGTTTGGTTAATAAACATAAATCAGAAAGATATTAAAATGATATGATATTATAGCTGAATGCGACCCTGGATTAAGCTACCTATCTATGTGTGTGTAATAGGCTAAGCTATTTTTCGCAAACATTTGTCTGTTTACTGTCTTATAAGTCTGCGGCGTAGCCTAATTTTCTACATAATGTCAACTATTGGCGCCATTTTTAATCAGGAATTTGTTAGTGTTTTGTGCCAAGGGAAAATATTGTGTATATATAAGGTTATAAAAGTATAAAAAACATGGTGAAGTGTTGTGTAAAATAGTTACGACTACGTGTTATTTTTCTAAGATTTTTATTCGAAAATAGTGATTCTTCTAGACGAACACTTGAAAAGTTGTTAATATATGGTTCATAGCATCTGTTCCATAAACCGTTCGGTCGCTATCGTCATCTATATCTAAGATTTTTGTTAATTTACATACATTTTGTACTATTACGGCATGTCAAGTACACAGGGACGAATTTAGTTCAGCAAATTGTTTGAAATGTCCATATCCAAAGTCAAGCTAAATGTAGTGCCCGATTCAATAATTATGTTAATATTGTTTTAGGTTATCCAAGGATACCATTAAACAAGATGTTTGGTTAATAAACATAAATTATGAAAGATATTAAAATGATATGATATGTTAGCTGAAGGCGACCCTGGATAAACCTATTTGTCTATGTGTTAAATAGACTACGCTATTTTTCTCAAACGATTTTTTTTTATCTAGCTCGCCAAAATGACGCCGTCCGCCTGATGGAAAGCCATGACGATATCTAGCGAATTGAGGGGCACTCTCTTAGTCTACATGACTACTGACAGCGTCCCTCAAGTTGGCGGCCCAATGATGTGCCTCTTCACGCTCCGCTTGAAGAACCCGGGATTGTAAGAGGAAGGAAACACGTGCGCTGGCAGAGCGTTCCAGGTAACTTTAGTTCGACAGTGAAACGATCTTTTAAATCGTGCGGTCTGGCGAAAATTCTTTCCACTGTATGGGAGTGGCACTTCTGCCCAGCACGCGTTGTTCGGGAACGATCGCGTTTGATCTGCTTACTCTTCTATATCTGTGATTTATATACAGTAAAAGCTCCTTCTTCGCGCTTCCTTCATACGGGTATCCACTATTCGCGAATTAAAAATAAGCGACCCAATTCCTATATTCGCGGCTAAAAATTTATTTATTCTTGGATCTAATCACTACATACATTATAAAGGATTCCAATAGGTATCCACTCAATATCCTTTGTAAGCGCCGTCAAATGGACTAATAAAAAAGTAAAATAGACCTTATTACAACTTTACCTAAATTATGTTGCTAATTGATGTCGCCGCGGTATTGGTTCGAACTTTGATATACCTAAGCCGCCTTCGACGCGATCGTTGTTTTTGAGAATGTAAACAAACAGAATGAAAGCATCCTTATTTTTCAAAGAATAAAGTATATTTGAATGCTGCCACATATAAGACGTTCCGTCCTTTGGTAAGAGCCGCTTCAATCCGAAGCCGAATCAATATGGTCAAAATCTTCAACTAAATACATTTATTTACGTTTTTTTTTATTTTGTCAAATAGGAACGTATCCCCTATAATCCCATATAAATGTCCTTTTTTTTTCTATGCTAGCATACTATTCATATATATTCTATATTAGCAGCTAGTATTTGGTCTCGCGTAATAGGTAGGTAGATTATTGACATGCTAAATATGAAAATAAAACAATAATCAAGGGACAAGCTCTATATTTAACTTACACATTTCACGTTAAATTAATAGAATCAAATAGATTTTCAATCATATATTCAGTCAATTTTCTTTGAGATATTTACCTACTTTGAATGGTTGGGTCACAAAATTGGTTGGTTGGGTTGATGGTGAAGCGAGGGGGTTTCATTATGGCGCGGTCGTGTCACGCTTATTAACTTACCCAACCATTAGGCCTTCTTAAAAAGTGTTCTCGTATTTTACATGCATTAAGCATGCTCGTGCGGTGCAAGAGCATGCTTAATGCATGTAAAATAGTATGAATGAGATAAACTTCTGGTAACACATTTCTTCAAGCGCGATAACTTAGCAGATAGTCGATCCCTGAATGGCAAGTTACAACGGAAACCCTCAAGAACACAATACAAAGTTACATCTGATTTTTTTTTCTTATTTAGTGCCTACTTATAAATGAAAATGGTAAGAATCTAAATAACATAGGTACACCTTATATATACCTAAGGTAACTATAATGTCTGCTAAATGCACCAATGTAAATAATAATCTTTCATAGAAATATTTCTATAAACAACCAATATTTAGACATCACTCTATTAATTACAATATAATTTACAATACTAGTAATTATTCTATTGAATTGGAATCGCATAAATACTTATTTTCTTACGCTATACCTACCTAATCTAAGTCATAGAAGATAGAGAAAAAGTTTAATTACTTTAACAATCACGCCTTTATCCCCAAAGGGGTGACAGAGGCATATTCTACGCCCACATTTTACTGTGCGCATTCCTGTCCCACGTAATAGTTGGTGATCTCTCTTCGTTACGTATTCGGTCGACCAATGTTACGTCCCCGCGTCGGTCAATTTTAATCCTACTAAAATTATAAACGCGAAAGTTTGTAAGAATTGATGTTGATGAAACTTTACAATAATATAGCGTACACATCAGAATAACACATAGGCTACTTTTTTATCCCGGGAACAAGTTCCTGTGGGAAACGGCAACGGGAAAACTTCACCACGCGTGCGAAGCCGCGGGCGTCACTAATCCCACCCGCATTCCCATTACTGTGACTCCTGTAAACCAGGATCTACAACAATGACCAAAACACCAGAAAAGTTACACCGAGCTCGATCTCGGTGTAACTTTGCGGCAGAGGCTGAGATGATATTATAATGCCCACTTTTCACCATGTGTGTTCAATAACACTGTACACTCTCTTAATCATCTTAGCGTATTCCCAGTTCATTCCAAACCCTACTTGTATTTGCAATCAGGGGTCTGCTAGATTAGCTAATGTTATTTTAAGACTTTTATGCCTTAGATACTATTCGGGACTTCATGTGAAATATTATTTATAACGTATACATACAAAGTTAAAGGGACAGGTCTTTAAAACCATCATTAGACTTGTCCTTTTACATGGCAGTGAGACGTGGCCGATATTGGAGCGACACAATCAAGAGCTGCGTGTCACGGAAATAAAGATGCTGCGGTGGAAGTGTGGAGTCACGCGGATGGACCGCGTGAGGAACTCTCGCATCCGCGGCAGCCTTCACGTCCGTGACATTGCAGACAAGTTGCAAGAGTGTCGCCTTCATTGGTATGGTCACGTCTTGCGGCAACCGCCGGGCTACGTAGGAAACGAATGTCTGGTCATGTCAGCCCCGCCAGGTCCCGGTAAGAGGGGAAGACCCAAGAAAAGCTGGCTTAATGTCATAAAGGATGACATGCGTGCCAAAGGTCTCACTATAGGAGATGCTGACGACCGTGCGAAGTGGAGGAAAGCGGACCATGGGCGTCGCGAGACGCAACTGGGACAGACACTCGGATGATGACAATGATATACAACTACGTTTCGATCGCGTTGCAGCCGCCACGAGTCCAGCCGCTACCACGGCGCTGCAACGCGTTCGAAACGTCGGTGTATGTATGTAAGTAAATAATATATCGCGTGAAGTCCCGAATAATATATAAAGTATGCTTTAATGGCTGCTAGGAGCAGTTATTCTTTGGGTATATTTTTTAAGCATGCACTAATAACAGGTGAGGGTGTTTGTGCCCCACCCGATATTGGTGGGCCCTTAACACCACCCAATAACACATTTCTTTAATTAACATCATAATCTTCATCATCCAACGGCTCAATTTTAACACTAACAAAATCAGTGGGCTCAAGTTCCTGTTCACACTCATCGCTATTATAATCCTTAGCCTCAATTTTGACAATATGCCTGATCATGTCTCCTTCCTTTTCATTATCAGAGTTTCCATCACCTTTCTCACTCCCTCTTGATGCCTCTGAATCAGATTTGGAAGATTCTCCATCTTCATCGTCAGCGCCCATTTGAACAGGAGCTGTTGTAAGTCTATTTTCAAATAATTTCCTCCTCTGGTCAAGCTCAGCAACAGTGACATAGTCTCCTATGAGTATATCGCCTACGGGCTTAGGCGGAGGTCCAAATATTCTGGTCATTACTTCTTCATCAAGACCGAGGTTGCATTCTCTGGGCTCCAGTCTTGTGTAGAAATCTTTCATGTTCGGTTCGTTACCTTGAAATCCATGTCTTCTACGTAGATGTTTCACTATGGTTCTTTTCACGGAGCACGCCTTTGTACATAATTTGCACTGGAAAAAAAACATAATAATAAATATCGTTTAGACAACTCACACAACGACATCTGATTCCAAACTAAGCAGAGCTTGTACTATGGTAACCCGATGACTGATAAACATACTTATATATTTCTAAATACATACATATAATAGATAAATAACACCCAGACACTGAATAAATCGTGCTCATCACACAGTTTTATCCTGGGTGGGAATGGAACCCTCTTTTCTAGCAGTCGAATACACTCCCACCGCGCCACAGAGGCAGTAAAACAAAATAACTTTAGTTCATACTGTAAATTATAATTAAACTGTGGGTATGTGTTTATCTTGTTATAAATATGAAGTGCTAGGTGATGCAGTGTCTACGCCTGCATGAAATTTCCCACAGGAACTTGTTTTCCGGTTAAAAAGTTGCCCATGTGTTATTCTGAAGTGTAACAATATTATTGAGAAATTTCATCAAAATCCACTCAGTACTTTGGGTATGTTTGTTCTGTGTGTGTATGTTAGGTATTTTGAAGTAGAACTTTTTAAAGTTACTGATTAAGTTTAAATTTTGTATTTTTTTTATTTATTTGTTCATGTACACACTAATAATAAAAAAATAACAGTATGAGGAAACATAAGTACAATGGTACAGCTTATTTCTATAAGAAATATCTCCCAGCAGACCGGCGAGAGGAGAACGTGAAGATATAAAAAAAGCCAAGTAAAAGTGTGTAAATAGAAGAGTAGGATAGGATTTCATTAACACACATACCTAAGAGCGTAGTATAAATAAATAATTTATCAATAAACTTACATACTTACAAATACATAAAATATCAATAAAATTACATACTTACAAATATATAAAACATCAATAAACTTACATATATAAATAATTAGGTTTACAGTGAAGAGATTTAGTGTTCACGGACTTTCCTTTTAAACGTAGTAATAGTTTTACTGTCTTTGATAGCAGGCGGAAGAGAGTTCCACAATCTGACCGCATGTACTGTGAAGGAATAGGAGTAGAAATCGGTTTTGTGTTTAGGAAATCGGTTGTGTGTTTTGAGATTCGTGCGTAGGTTTGATGTGCAGGGAGCGTCAGGAGAACGAACAAACGAGAACCGCTCCCTCAGATACGAAGGTGAAGATGGATTGTAAAGTATATTAAAAAGGAGGCTGAGAATTCGAGTGTTCCGGCGAAGACGGATCGGGAGCCACTTGAGTTCTTTGCGAAGATGAGAAACGTGATCTTACTTTCTAAGATAGAAAAAAAAGCGTATTTATAAATTTTGCAACCTCTCAAGTTTATCTAGAAGCTCCTCAGTGGCGTCCAAATAGCAAGCATCAGCGTAGTCAATAATGGGTTGAATAATGGCTTGAGCAAAATTGATTTTCGTCCGCAAAGGCAAGAAGCCCTGGAGGCATCTCAAAGAATGAAAGGAAAAATGCACCTTCTTGCTGACATTGTTGATATGGGCGCTCCAAGATAGCGTGGTGTCCATAATCACCCCTAAATTCCTCACGGTGTCTGAGTATGGCGGGAAGTACTATAGGGAGAATAGGGAGAATCATCCTTGAGCAAATGCCATCGATACCCGAAGCAGATGATGAAATAGAAAGAAGAGATCTCTTAACGTCGGCCTCAGACACCGAGTGAAACTCAAAAGAAGTAGTCCGTGCACAGGCACACCCGAAAGTTTAAGCAATGTGTCGCTTTTCACATCACAGAGACAGGTGGCCGTGAAAAGTGATTGTTTAGGGCATTGATGTCGATATCCTTGTTTTCCGAAACTGGAGATTTGCCTATACCAACGGATCTAAGGAACCTCCAGGTGTCTGCAGAATTTCGACCATTAAGAAAATCATAAAATTAGCGTCTCCTTGCATCTCTACACATCCGACTGCAGCGATTCCGCAATAACTTAAAAGCTACAAAATTTTGTTCCGAGGGGTTTTTCCTAAATCGCCTCTTTGCCTTGTCTCTGCGTACCATTTTTTTTCAACATGGTGGAATACCTAAGACTGCTGGTTATTTTTAATACAATATGAGTACCAAACTAAAGGGCTTGCTGAGAATTATTTTTTAAGGGCATGCTTTTAACTGCCTCGGTGGTGAATGTGGTAGTGTATGTATTTCAAAATATATAAGTATGTTTATCAGTTGTCTAGATTCCATACCACAACCTCATATTAGCTTACTTTGGACTAAATGGCGTTGTGTAAAAAAAAGTTACATATTAATAAAAAAAAATTGCGTCAAAAACGAACTTCGCCCACACAATATTGACGGGTCCGGGTGGGCTTTCAAGCACTCATGATTTGCGTTCCACCTATAAATTTGCCCACAACGCCCGTAGCCTTTTTACGTTGGTGAAACGGCAGTCGAGGGCGTTGCTGTATATTATTTTTTAATACAGTTGCTCAAAAAGTGGCGAATTGCAGGGACTTATAGCGTTCGAGATGTGGGCTATTACATACTCGAGCTTTTTCTTTACCTTTCCCGAGCTTTTTCTTTACCTTTCCCGAGCTTTTTCTTTACCTTTCCCGAGCTTTTTCTTTACCTTTCCCGTGCGTTTTCTTTCCAAGATAATGTCTATTAAAAATAAAAACCAACTACGAAGTTTTTACTAAATAAAATCATGGAAGTTTTTATGATTCATGCAAATATTACTAAAAAGAAGCTACTAATTTGTTTCAATATCAGATTTAATTATGTGATTCAATGAGTTAGGTTAGGTTTTATTTCATTTCATCTCATTAAATTTCATTATCAAGATATCATCATCATAGAGAAGCGCTCGTGGCCCCGCGGTCTCAGTGTTCTGTAAACGATCATTGAGTTACGCAACTTTCTCTATGGCTGGTCCTCGGATAGGTGACCACTTTGTGGCATTTACATTTGCGAGCGTTGCCGTGCTTCGGAATGCACGTTAAGCCGTTGGTCCCGGTTGCCAGTAAAATGGCAGTCGTTAAGCCTGGTTGAATGCCTTATGGGCGGCATGAAAAATTTCAATAGCAGGTAGCCACAACCTGCGACTGTCTATTTCAACACGGTAATGGGCTCACCACCTATTACGTGGGACAGAAATCCACACGGTGAAAAGTGGGCATATAATATGCCTCTGCCACCCCTTCGGGGATAAGGCGTGATGGCTATTTATTTATTTAAATTTCATTATCATTTCATATCAATAAAAAAATTCTACTGAAGACTTGGCTGTATGAGCATAGTTCCCTTTGCCTACCCAGAATGGGTGAAGAAAACAAAAAAACTCTGCTTGTTAAGTTTATTGTGTTTTTATTATTATATTAAATTGCTTCATTTTTTCGTAACTGTATTTAAAATAGTTGTTCAGTTGACAAAATTCCGACAAATGTCAACCCGAGCCGAGGCGCAGCCGAAGGTGAGGTTTGACATTTGTCGGAATTTTGACTTTTTGCAATGACAGGCTTTCCGCACTCGTAATGAAATATACTATTCTAAAACTAGTGCATTTATCTTGTTTTATATGCGGGAGTGGTGGTTTTTTGGACATAACAGTTGTGTTAACGTGCTATAGTGAAAGATAATGATATATATGCAATGTAATGCTATTTTCTATTTTGCCGCGTAAAATTCACTGAAAACTTTAGTATAACCACTACCATTATACTGGGGTGAGACTGACCTTGACTTAAGACTAGACTTGACTAAGACGTAGAGAACTGGGACATTTTAGATAATAAGAAGGAAGATTGAAGAAATTTGAATGAGTGAGGAACGACTGACGAAGTATTTATATATTGTGCGAAAGTAGAGGGTAGAAGGAGTCAGGGTAGGCCGAGACTCACATATAAAGACCACGTGAGCAGATTGCTCAAAAACGGAAAAGTCAAAAGTACTCGGATACCCAGACGTGCGTGTATGAAGCGATTGATGAATCTTGTAGAAGCGAAAGAAGTATGCATGGATCGCGATGCCTGGCGATCTGTCGCCTCTAACTACCCCCGTCAGAGATACAGCGTGAAGATAGTTTAGTTTGAATTAAGATTAGGCTAAAAGGTGTTAGTAAGCAGGCCATATTACAAATGACAAGTGCTCACCCGGAAGGTCTTGAGCAGCGTGTGCGTGAGCACGTGGTGGCGCAGGCCGGCGGGGCTGGTGAGCGCCTTGGCGCACAGCGGGCAGGCGTGGCGCGCCGCCGAGTGCGCCGTGCGCAGGTGCCGCAGCATGTAGCGCTCGTCCGCGTACGTGCGCTCTGCACACACACACAAACACACACTCTACGTTTACAAGCAATAAGTATATCTCTTAGCATTAAAAGTCCGGCGGGGTGGTTCAAATCAATTCGCGGAGAACGCCGCCGTTCCTTCCTTTTCTTCTATCTCTGTCGCTCGCCCCGCCCCACCGTCCCGTGCGAGTAGAACAGCAAGATGGCTGTTCGAAATTAGTAAAAAATTGTGTGCATTTGCGAATACCAAAAATAATGAATGAAACTTTATGATATTTTGATTTTCTTTAAGACATTGTGTAACTAGACAATATAAGCTGTGTTTCTGTTAAAATTACATAATGATTCATTGCGCTTTTAATGTTTAACAAATAGGCGGAAAATATCTCGTTAATGTCGAAAAATGTACGACAATAATCGCATATATTTTTAAGTAGCCACATATTTTTAAGAAAAATTTTGATCCGGAACGTAGATAAATACTTTCTTAATCCGAATAACAGCGATGATATGTCGAGATATTCTCAAATTGAAAATGATTTTGGTATTACGTTTGTATGGGAAATTAGTTGTTCGCCGGTTTCTTAAGGATGGAAATCAGTAAACAAAAATGTTACATTGTTTATGAAACGTAAAAACGATTTGTGTAGTAACAGAAAGGGTAGAGGCTCCTAACTCAGGCATCATTGTTTTGCCCATGAGTTTCTAAAAACAATGTAAAGAATATTAATTTTTTTGGGTCAATTAATTTTATTATTGTTATTATCACTATACATCATATGTACATTTTTAAATAAATGTCGATTTTTTATAATATCTATCTAGATAAAATATTTTCCAATGCACTTGTTCAAAACGACATACATAACTAGTTGACCAGCCCGGCTTCGCCCGTGACATACTTCGAACGCCGGGCACCCATCTAATCCCGTAGTTTATTAATTTCACAATAATCTATGAACATTTTCCAAATTCGTTGATTACTTCTCCGCTCTCTAGTACCTACGACCACACGGCCCGGTCGAATTATGTTTACACGAAATTAATTAATTAAGAGATAGACATTAACCGTCGCGGACTATTTTGTAGATCTTTATTACATACTCATTTCCACCATACATTATATTGTTATATCTCAAAAAGTTTAGGCAGCGTTTTCGTTGAAATCTCCCAGAAGGTATTTTTTTTCGACACCCCCAACAATTATCGTTATAATTTTGTCAATGTAGACAAAAACTTAACAAATGGCTACACCTTATAAAACAACTACGATATTTAAAACTATGCAACGAATTTCGATGCTGGTTTTGTTAAATAGATAGATTTAACATTCGTTCCTAACAAATGTTCCTTTACTTTCCCGTATATCATTACTTCCCAGAAAGCGATCCATAAACAGTATCGAATGGTGTATAATAAAGGCTATGATTTTTTTTCAAAATTATTCGGTTCGATACCTGTTTAAAATTAGATGTTTTTTAAATCTAATGATGTCGTTTTTATTTTTATCAAAATCGGGCTCGCTACTCCTTAAAGCATTTTTCGACATTCCTTATTGTTTAGGATTTAACCCTGTAGGCCCACTTGAAATATTAACCGGTATATATTGAACGGCAATGGGCTCACCACATGCACGTGGGACAAAATTGCATACTGTGAAATGTGGGCGTATAGTATGCCTCTGCCTACCCCTTCGCGGATAAAGGCATGACAGTATGTATGTATACTGAATCAAAAAAATTCAACATCAAGTCAAAATATTAAACACAGTGGAAACAGAGAATAAGTAACAACTTATTCGTTATTTCCATACTTGCTGAAAAAATGCTATTTTTAGACCATTACATGATGGCTCGACATCTTTGGGTTAGGTTTTCCGTAGGAAGAGACACTTACCACACAACGGACATTTAATTGCGTTCGTTTTAGTGACGTGGGTCTTCATATGTTCGCGCAACGAACACGCACTTGTGAACATTTTTGAGCATATTGAACATGTTTCCAAATCTGAAACAAAACCATATTTTTCATTACACCAATCAGTTAGACTGCGTCGGTGGCGCAGTGGTAGTGTATGCGACTGGCGCGCTGAGGTCCCGAGTTGGATTTTCGGGTCGGAATAAATATTTGTGTGATGCACAAATGAAGTGTTGAGTGAATGATGTTAGAAGTGTGAACGCATTATTATTGTCACGTGGCTGTTCTGAATTTCAAATCATTTGTATGTTTTGGCGCACTAAATGTTACTGAATAATCGTTGGCTAATTGCAATAACTATAAAAATGTTTAACCAAGAAGTATGCATGGATCGCGAAGCCTGGCGATCTGTCATCTCTGACTACCCCGTCAGGGATACAGCGTGAAGATAGTTAGTTAGTATTTTGTTGTGGGTAGTATTATGTATGTGTTTCCTATGTATAATGTGTATGTATTTAGAAATATATAAGTATGTGGTTGTCTAGATTCCATAGTACAAGATTAAAGCTTAGTTTGGGCTAGATGGTGCTGTGTAAAAATTGTCCCACAATGTTTATTTATTTAGATCCATCCATAATATGTGATTGTTTGTCACCTTTGTGCTTTAAGAACTGATAATGAGCTTTTAGCGCTCATGGTGGTAAGTCTTGAGATTGTTACCAGTTTGTGGCAGTTTCATTTACGAACGATTTCGTGTTTCAGAAGGCACGCTAACCCGTTAATCCGTCGTGGTCGTTAGCACATCTAGCCCCCCGAGAAGAGCCTCATACTGGGACATTCCCTTAGCCGGGTCGCAGTCCTATTCTGCGACCCGGTTGGGAAGAATGCGGAACACCGCGGGTTTAGTGGGTAGGACGGCCCCCAAGGGTCGGGAATTCCACACACTGTTCCTACTGCCCCTGCAGTAGGAATGACGGCGCGTAAACGCATTCCACGCGTCAAAAAAAAACATTATTGTGTGTGTATAAAAATATTATTACACAAAGAATCAAGTTTAATACGACTCTGCTAGTCTGCTTTGAACCATTAAACATTTTTTTTATAACGTAGGTAAGTGGGTACTTAAGTAGGTATATATTATTTACAACAAGTGAGTTCAAAGTGTTTTGCAAGTGAGTTCAAAATATTAAACCATGAAGTATATTATTTATTTTTTAAGTGATCGTATTTAAAAAAAATCATTTTTAGTGTAATATTTTAATGTAGAAATAGGTATATAATGTGTGTGACACTGACAATACAAATTAAAGTAAAAGAAGTGTAAGAAGTCTCTGCTTACCCCGGTGAATGAGAGGCGTGATTTTAATTTTTTTTTTGTATTAAACATATGAAATTGTCGAAAGTTTATAACTAAACTAACTTTACGCTGTATCCCTTACGGGGTAGTCAAAGAGGACAGATTGCCAGGCTTTGCGATCCATGCATACTATTTCGCTTACTTAAGATTCATCAACCGCTTCCTACACGCACGTTTGGGTATCCGAGTACTTTAGACTTTTGCGTTTTTGAGCAATCTGCTCACGTGATCTTCATATGCAAGTCTCGGCCTACCCTGATTCCTTCTACCCTCTACTTTTGCTCAATATATATTCTTCGTCAATCGTTCCCCACTCCTACGTTGGACGTGTCCAATCCAACGATGCACCTTTTCCAGCTTAACCAGTAATCAGTAAATTTTTATTTGGACGAATATGCTAAATACAGTTGTTAATATAATAGGTATGGTTGCAACATATTCTGCCATAACTGGCGTACAAATAGTATTTGCTTATATTAAATTTATACATGCAAAATTATTAATTATTAAACATTACAATTCATTGAAATTAACATACAATTGTCATTAGAATTTGGTTCACTTGTTTCTGTCATTTAAATACATTAGAATTTGAATTATCATTAGAATGTAATATAATAGTTAATGTCATTTAGAATAATTAGAATTTATAGACGCTGATACTTTCATTCAAACCTGCCATAAAGCGTATCACTTCGTTATGTATTCGGTCGGTCAAGGTTACGCCGCACAATTTTCGAAGTGATCGCATCTCCACAGCATTCAATTTACTTTCATGCATCTGCTGACATACACAGGTTTCGCTACCATAAAGCAACGTTGGCACTATCACTGCGTTATGTTTCGCCAATAATAATAATTATAATTTATATAAATATTTGACCAAACAAATTACATAATAAACCATTGTTCTTTCTTGTCCAGATTGGACAGACAATTTTCTCGGAGCATCAAAACCTCAATACGCTGTTAAAAGATTTGCCAAAAAGAGTGGAATATTTTATGTGCGTGACAGTACCGAGACTAGTGACAACACGTGCCGACATATCACGGAGTAGTGTGCGGCTGTGCCCTAGTGTGCGTGTAGGATTTCGACCACTCCTGCGTCCACGCTCCCACTCTCCCGCCCTTCACCCCCTGTCACCCCGCCAATTATCCCTAATTTATGAGTTCTGCAAATTTGTCGGTTACGTTTTTCCTTCCACTTTCTTACAGAGCTCATCATTCGCCGCGCGACCTATAAGAAGTGAAACGTCTTTACGACATTTTTTACAGCTATAAAATTTCTCTCAAACGTCGATAAAAAAATATGGCGCGTAACCGAAAAATGTAACGTTTTTTTACAGCTATAAAATTTCTCTCAACATCGAAATAAATATTAAAAAATAAGTATTTTACTTACTCTCGCCGGTATGCTTTCTTATATGGTATGTCAGCTTTGATTTCTGTACAAACGTTTTGCCGCAATACATACAACCAAATGACGTATCTTTTGAATGTGTTCTGGAAAGTAAAGTTTAAATTAAAAGATATAAGAAAAAAAATGTATACTGTTGATTGCTGGCACTTGGAAAAACTTGCTACACATATTAAATAACATACTTGTACTGTTATACAACATTTAATTTGTAAACCTACCGGTTTCGTCTTACGGCATTCTCAAAGGTACACAATATGACGACATATTGCCTGATATTATTGACGATATATTCATAGTCACCATATTTTGTACCCTTAATAATGTCGTGAGGCGAAACCGGTTAGGTTTACAAAGTAAATGTTGTGGAACAGTACAAGTGGTGTTATTTAATATGTAAGAAAAAAAATATGTTGATACGCTTTCAACGTATAAAACCTCATACTTATAGTTTGACCACGACCGCTGTACAGCTCACTGCGTACAAAATTAGACGCTGTGAGCGGTACAGCGGTCGTGGTCAAACTATAAAACACTAACTCATGATATTATGGTTTTCTGAAAATTTGTTGGAATAATTACGTCCAATATACAATTCCTACAAAACGTCACCGTATAAATTTGTATGTAAGGGGACTTCATAAACATCTTTGGGGCCCTAGTCGACCTCACCTGCACATGGTGCACCTGCTGATCAACGAACAAGGCAATGGTATAAGTATTCCAAAGATATCCTGATTGATTTCCAGTATTAATCATAGAAAAGGTAAAAAAAAATAGACTACTTTATAGTTATTTGATAAAATATCCATCACGCCTTATCCCCGAAGGGGTGGCAGAGGCATATTATATGCCCACTTTTCACCGTGTGGATTCTTGTCCCACGTAATAGGTGGTGAGCCCATTGCCGTGTTGAAATAGACAGACGCAGGTTGTGGCGACCTGCTGTTGAAGGTTTTCAAGCCGCCCATAAGGCCTAAATAAGGCCGGAAATGAATACGTTTTGTTAAGAATATGCGTATAGGTACTATGCCTCTATCTATCCATTTGGTAAAAATATAGCATGATTATATTTATGTAGGTGCTACATAGTTACCTTGAGTGCGAGTTACAGGCTCCCTTGTCAGCGAAACTGCGCGGGCAGTGCGGGCAGGCGTAAGGGCGCTCGCCCGTGTGACGTCGCTCGTGCCGCAACATGTTGGAGCGTTGGACGAACCGCATTGGGCAGTACGAACACGCGTGACGAGGGCCCTCATGTATTTGGACGTGCTCACGGAACGAGTCACGTTTCTACAACGGTATCACAGAATAAGTAATAGTACTACGTACAGAAGTGTCACTCCCTAACAAAAGTCAGTTTTAGGTATGAAAACATACCTAGACTCGCCGCCTGCAAGCAAAATTGACACTTATATCTGCGCGCGAACGTTTAGTTTTCTTTGCGGGCTAGAGGTTTATGAGCAAGCTGCGAAGTCCGCGCGGGGTTGTCACTTGAGAAGTTTTGCACCTAGTTGATTTATTTAGAGCGCGACTGTCGTGCGAGCGGCAGCCCACTGCCATTAGCCGCTACGAGCGGCGCGCTGCCCGAATATACCTAAATTGCTGAGTGACACCCCCCTGACGGTACACGACAACATCTAACATACGCTCCACACTCGCGCCGTGAACTGTCAAATTGCTAGAGTCAAGGGTTTCAAGGTCCCTCAAGCAAATTGAGCGTATGTGGAGTGTGCTTCTCACGGAACTTCAAAGAACAATGTAAGTCAATTATTATAAGCCATACCTACATTTGAAACCATCAACAGACAAGGCCAAATTGTGTAGCAAGGCATATTATCAAATTTCAGACTAAATAAATGATAAAAATGGACTCGAGTCGCTGTAAATCAATACAAATAGAAAAATGATAATTATGAAACATAATAAATATAATGTAATAAACGTGTTTAAAAAAAAGAGATCTTCATTTTAACTATATGTAAACAACTAATATAATTACTAGCGATTAAAATAGTTCATCCTCAGGTTCTACCTATTACTTTGCGAATCTTGCAGTTAATGTAGAATTAATAATCTTGACTTTCATAAGTGTTACTTTGTGACCGACATGAATAAAGATATTTTAATTTCATTTCTTAAAACATAACTTAGTAAGAAACAATTACTCAATACTATCTATACGAAACTCACCAAGAAAGTTTTCCCACAATAAGTGCAAGTAAAATTTTGTTTGTTGGGCATGTGCTCCTGTTTGTGCATGTACAAAGAAGACTTGTACTGAAATGATTTTCCACACTCCGTACACTCGAATGGGTGCTGCCCAGGGTGGCATATGAGGTAATGTAGTTTTCTGTAAAAGAAGATAAGACGCTTTATTTTTGTTTAATACTTTATCAGTGCGATAGCAGTCGTCGGTACAGTATCGCAAGTGTGAGTATAGAAATATTGCTGATTTATGTGGATTCGCGGTCTCTCCACTCGCCCAGTATTCTTCTTGGGTGACTTCAACGGCCGCTTAGTCGTGCCCCAGGAAGAAGCGAGAGGAGAGTCAATCTGAAGTGGCGGATTGTTCTAATTGGGCTCGAATCTCCCGATTTCTAAATCGGAGTTCTAGCATCAGCTATGTGCGATGGTATAGGGAGTCAATCGTCGATCTATTGTGGTTGACTCCTACTGTACGTGTGGTGTCGAAAGTAGTTAGTTTCTGTGAACATGTATTTACGTGCATTAGTGAAGCAAACGATTTTATCCGATCTAAAAAATAATGTGATCGGGTTTGAGATTTTTTTACAGTGAGAAGGCAAAAACACCGTTGTAACAAAATCAGGCGAGGGCAGATTCCCTGGAAAGATGTGGCGTGAGTAAAGTGGCCAGACCTATTAGCTTCACGAACGCCGCTCAGAGTTTTCTTTAGGGAGCCCTGGGGCTATCCTTCCGAGGGCTCACCTAGGACTCCCGGCTGAGATGCTCCCAGATGGAAGGGATACGTGTGGATTTAGTAGGTAAGAGTCCGGCATAGGATCCATGAGGATTTCCACACGAAAAAAAATTTATCTATACTAATATTATAAAGCTGAAGAGTTTGTTTGTTTGTTTGGTTGAACGCGCTAATCTCAAGAACTAACTGGTCGGATTTGAAAAATTCTTTTTGTGTTACATAGCCCATTTATCGAGAAAGGCTATAGGCTATGGAATATATCACGCTACTACACTCGGAAGCAGAGCAGTAGTCATAAATGTCGACAAATCGGGCAATTTTTTATGCATCATTGTAGAATTTATAAGTTACGGGATTAAATAGGTGCGACGGGAGGTCGAAATATTACACGGGCGAAGCCCCACAGCTTCGTCCGTGGAATGGTCATCTAGTAAAAAATAGGATGCGGCAACATCTTGAGATGGAACGGACGTCACAAACGACTCGAAGCAGGCGACAGAGGGGTGCAGTCTCACCTTATAGGTGCATTACTTAGTGATATGAAGCGGAGGTCCACACATAAATTAGACGTCCACATATAAATATATAAATAGAAATATATTTTTAATATATTAATAAGTATTAGAAATATATATGTCGGCGCGACGTCGACAATTTATAAATATTCATAGTAAAGCTTTGTCTATTTGGATCACTAAACTTAATAGTAATGTGCTAGATGAAAAGCAAGAAGTTTCTTCTTACAAAATCGATTATCTTTGAATACTGAGCCGGAAGTCCGGTGTGGTATTTTATTAATTCACAAGTTATCTAGTAACGAATTATTATCTGTAAAATTATCATCACAATAAATTTAGAATTAAAATATGAATCAATTCATAAACTAATGTTTTTAATATTTAAAATATTATTATTCGAATATCCATATAAAATCTAATATCGCGCTCGAAGCGCTCGTGGCCCCGCGGTCTCAGTCTTCGGTAAACGATCACTGAGGTACGCAACTTTCACTATGGCTGGTCGTCGGATGGGTGACCACTTTGTGGCATTTACATTTGCGAGCGTTTCCGTGCTTCGGAAGGCACGTTAAGCCGTTGGTCCCGGTTGCCAGTAAAATGGCAGTCGTTAAGCCTGGTTGAAGGCCTTATAGGCGGCTTAATAAATTTCAACAGCAGGTAGCCACAACCTGCGTCTGTCTATTTCAACACGGCAATGGGCTCACCACCTATTACGTGGGACAGGAATCCACACGGTGAAAAGTGGGCATATAATATGCCTCTGCCACCCCTTCGGGGATAAGGCGTGATGGATATTTATTTTATTTATTTTATTTATATATGAAATGATATTGTACAGTCTTCACAAAATCAACGACTTCCGTGCCTATGTTTGAATCCAAGAATAGTTTTTGACCGATTAGCTGATGTTTGTTGGTTTTGTAGAGGCTAGAGAACTGAAACATCGTCAATTTTGTTGGAGCGTTTGTCAATGATGGAACAAATAAGTTAAGTACTGTACGGTTTCTATACTGAATTTTGTAAAACTATGTTTAGTTTCTATCAAGATAAACTGCAGATATTGTGGTTTTGTATAGTGATTTTTGTGTTTCAATGGATATGAGCACGGATAATGAGAGGATTAACATCAGCAAGGCTGATGTTACTCTATCTGCTAACTATTCGGCTGTACCCCATCTGTCATATATAAATAGAAATATTTTTTCGAAATTACATTTTTCTTTTCATTAAAAATATTATGATAAATTAATTGATCGTACTGTCGATAGTGACACTCACCTCTCATCCATGGTATGCAGTACTTCTTCGCACAGCTTACACTTAAACTTGCCGGGTCCATGCGCCTGCACCATATGAGCGCTTGCGGCTCGAGTTGTCGGGAATTCACGGCCGCACACTGTGCATTCTAAATTACGTTCGACGCGGTGTCGAGGATCGTGAATGGACTGAAAAAAAAACTAACTAACTAACTATCTTCACGCTGTATCCCTGACGGGGTAGTCAGAGAGGACAGATCGCCAGGCTTCGCGATCCATGCATACTTCTTTCGCTTCTTCGAGATTCATCAATCGCTTCATACACGCACGTCTGGGTATCCGAGTACTTTTGACCTTTCCGTTTTTGAGCAATCTGCTCACGTGGTCTTCATATGTAAGTCTCGGCCTACCCTGACTCCTTCTACCCTCTACTTTTGAACAATATATATTCTTCGTCAATCGTTCCTCACTCATTCGTTGGACGTGTCCAAACCAACGGAGCACGCCCTTTTCCAGCTTAACGCTGACACTTTCATTCAAACCTGCCAAATTGCGTATCACTTCGTTACGTATTCGGCCAGCCAAGGTAACGCCGCACAACTTTCGAAGTGATCGCATCTCCACAGCATTCAATTTACTTTCATGCATCTGCTGACATACCCAGGTTTCACTACCGTAAAGCAAAGTTGGCACTAGCACTGCGTTATGAATCGCCAGTCGTGCTTCTTTTACGATGCTTTGTCGCTTTACTAACTGGGACAAAGCACCGTTAACTTTGTTTCCGGCAGCTACTCGCCGTTCCACATCCGAATCACATCTTCCATCCGCGCTAAACATACTTCCTAAATACACAATTTCATTCACTTGCTCTAGACGTTCCTGGTTTACCCTAATCTCGCATTTAGTTCTTACGTCACCTCTTTCAAATACTAGAACCTTAGTTTTACTTGCATTCAAGCGGAGACCCTTACTTTCACACCCCTCTTTCATATTAGTGACTAATGCCTGAAGGTCGGCTTCTGATGAGGCCATGAACACCGTATCATCAGCGTACAGCAGACAGTTTACTGTAAAGTCACCCAAATTCACACCCTTATTAAAATCTTTCAACTTCTGCAGGCAACTGTCCAGATACACTATGAACAGCCAGGCGGACATGACACATCCCTGTTTGACGCCTGTACAGACATCAAAAAGAGGTGACACATCCCCCCCCTACTCGCACGCAAGCCTTGCAGTCCCTATAAAGCGACTGTATTGCCCGCAGTAGCGAGCCGTCCACACCATATCCTGGCAGCAAGTCCCACAGCGTTTCTCTCACAACGTTATCAAATGCTTTCTCTAGATCCACAAAAGCGCAGAAAACCTTCTGGCTAAGAGCCAGAAACTTTTCCGCGATCATGCGGAGAGAAAACACTTGATCCATGCAACCTCTTCCACGTCGGAATCCGCATTGAGCCTCCCATAAATACCTTTCAGACTTTTCTTGCATTCGTGCCGTTATAACCTTTGCATACACCTTACTAGCTAAGCTGACCAAGCTGATCGCCCTGTAGCTGGAGCAGTTTAGGCGCGAGCCTTTCCCTTTGTAAATAGGTACTACAACTGCTACTCGCCAGTCATCTGGGACCTCACCCGTCCGCCAGCACAAGTTGCATAACAGACATAGTGTGTCCCAGACACGCGACCCACCGTACTTGATCATCTCAGCAGTGACTCTGTCTTTTTCCGCAGCCTTACCACATTTCATACTTCTTATCGCTTGTTCTATTTCTTTCATAGTAATGACTTCAATGACATCGGGATCCGGAGCATCGAAGTGAGCTCCACTTCCCGATGTGGCATCTCTGTCTTTTCTTGCATACATCTTTCCATAGTATTCACTCCATCTCTGCAGGACGTCACTTTGGTCTGTTAGGACGTCATTGTTAACACTAAGCACTTTATTCATACTGCAGATTGCCGAACAACTCCGGGTCTTGCCTACCTCTTTCCAGAAGAGCTTCGCATTATCCCGGAAATTGGACGACAACCTTTCATCCGCTTTCATTCTGCACCTTTCACGAGCTTCTTCTATAAGTGCCTTCGTGTTAACTTTCTGCAGCTTGTATCTCTCTTTCATATTAAAATCATTCCGCGAGGCTAAGTAGTCTAGCCATGCTTTCTTCTTCATTCGAACTGCTTCTTTCACTTCCTCATTCCACCATGCATCACGCTTATTACTACTGCCTCTTTTCGTTTCTCCACACACTTCCACAGCGGCATTTATCATACTATCCCTAAGGTTCTGCCATACACTTTCCACATTCTCACTGCTTACATTGACATCGCCAAGCTTTTCGGCTACCCTTTCATTATATTTATCCCTAATGGATGCATCCTGCAGCTTCCAGCTTTTTAAACCGATTTTTAAAATTTATCTTCTACTCCACTCCACTTCACACAGTCGTCGGTATCTTTTGTAGTGCGACCATATGGCACGCATATCATCTTTTCTTGAATCTTCCCGTTTTACCGGGACCCTGTTGTGACAGCATGGCCAAATATTTGTTCCCCAAGTGAAGCTTGGCTACCCATTGAAGCTACTTTTGTTAACATATTATTATAAAGGTTCATGCAAGGTTATAAGGCGCATAAAGTCAGTCTGCCATTGAAATCGGTGAGTTGGTGCAACAGATAGGAAGTGAAGTCGCTCGGCATAAAAAGATCTTCCGGAAACTCCTTTAGAACTTGATTAATTAAAAAAGTAGGTACTTACCCGCACATGAAGTTTGAAGCTCTTCCTGTGACTCAATGGTTTATATTTACAAGAACCCAGAGAGCAATACAACTTTTTAGCCTCTGGATGTAGATTTTTAAAATGGTCCCTCATTTCATCAATGTTTGATAGTACCAGGCAACACAGGGAGCACTTCATGAGATAGAGAGGGATTTTATCTGCAGTAGTGTGTTGTGATAAATAGTGGTGGATGAACCAAATCTGTGGACATGTTATTCTTTATGTAATGATGCAGAATTAAGTTGGTTGTTTAGTTAGGTGGTGGTGCGAGGGCAGTGGGTAGACCCATTGGCTCCGTGATCGCCGCTCCGAGGTCAATGCACGTGAACCTGGGGGTGTTGCAGACATTGCAAATGACTTAAGCAGATGACACTAGGATGCGACTGGGGCTATCGTCTAAAGGGCCTATCTCCGCAGACTAGCTTCTTTCACACCCGTCTTGGACGTTTTCTGGTCACAATTTCTGGTCCTTCGAAGTGCCGGATTGGAAGAATTGAAGAATACAAGTTCTGAAGATGCCTACAGTCAGATCTACGTCACCAGGGCCATCCTGGAAAAACGAAGCCACAACGATCGAAGAAACATCCGATTGGTCCATGAACACGCCCGCCACGACGGAAACGGAGACGTCTGCAACATGATCCACAACGGAAGCATCAAGAATCGGCCGCCAGACCGCCGCCGCCACTGCAGGGAACGCCGCGAGGAAGACGACTCGAGCCACCGCTGCTGCCGCCGCCGCCGCCAATACTGCCGCCGTCGGTACAGCCACTACGTCGTCGCAGCACACGCCTGCCGCTGCACCTGGCCCGTCGAAGCAAACTACGCTCCCGCCTACGTCGCGACCGAATCCGAAGAACCTTGGAGGCACGCCTACAGTACCACCGTTCGCGTCTTCGGAGACCCTGGTACCGCGCTCTAAACCGACTGCGAGGTCAACAAAGTCCACCAAAGGGACAGAAATCAAGCCCGACTGGAACTACAGAAGAAGCAGCTAGAAGTCGCCCAGAAAGCAGTAGCTCTAGCTGAAACGGAGTTAGAGTTAACGCAGTACCAGTCAGAGGAAGAATACGATGAAGAATTCGAGTTGAACAAATCCACGCACGTCGAAGAATGGGTGAATCATACAACTACATTCCTGGAAGCGCCCAGGGGAAGACAATCAGAAGAAAGGACCAACTGTAAAATCGGAACTCAAAGAACTCGCCGACGCTATCATCACCGCCCTACGAACCAACCAGCCAAACCAAGCCCCCCCCGAGATATGGGACCTACCAGAATTCAACGGATCCCACGAAGATTGGCTGCCATTCAAGAGAGCCTTAACGGACAGCAGAACTGTGTACCAACGTACATAACATGGCGCGACTACGAAAGTCAATCAAAGACACCGCGAAGGAAGCAGTACGAAGTTTACTCTTCGTCGCATCGGATCCCGAAGAAATTATGGCTGCCCTGGAACGAAAATTTGGGAGAGCGGACCATATGGCGTTATCCGAACTTCAGAAGATAAAAGAACTGCCACGCGTCGGAGACACACCAAGAGAAATATGCATCTTCGCGAGCCGCATCGACAACGCCATGACCACCATTAGTGCACTAAACAAACCGCACTACCTACACTCGCCGGAAATGTGCAAGAACATCATAGAGAAGCTGTCACCCATACTACGATACAGATGGTTCAACTACATCGCCCGCGCCGGCGAGGAAGAGCCCGAACTAAAGAAAATAAAAAGACTTCTCAACAGTGAAGCCGAACTATGCAGCATGCACGCGCCCCCCAACGCAGCGACGGTCAAGAAGAGAATTACTGAGAAAAGGCATCCTGTTAACACGGTTCGCGAGGAGTCCCACGATCATGACACCGTCGCCGCAAGTCAAGAAGGCTACAAGTAGTTCTGTTTTCACTATGAAGTTGAACACTGGATCACTGAGTGTCCTACGTACAAGGCGTGCTCCACAGAAGAAAGGTAGACAGTGGCCAAGTTAAAGAAATTGTGTTTCCGTTGCCTGCGCCGAAGACACATGCGGACCACATGCAGGGGACCCGCATGCAGAAGATGTCAACGCCCGCACCACACGCTGTTGCACTCGGAGCTCGCGAACAAACCCGCGGTACCGCCACAGCAACAAGCGAACTTAGAAAACGAAGAAGAACAAGAAAAAGGCGTGGTGACCAAGCCCGTGTACGCCACAGCCGATGGAACCAGAGTATATTTGAAGATGATACCCGTGGACGTCTACGGACCTAAGGGGTCCACCCGCGTCTTAGCGCTGCTCGACGAAGGATCTACGGTGTCACTATTAAACGCCGAGGTCGTCCAGCGCATCGGAGCCACCGGTAGAGAAGGACCTCTCGTTTTAGAAACAGTTGGTGGCAAGATCATCGAGAAACGGGACTCTCAGAAGACGAACCTGAAGATTAAAGGGGCTCACAGAAGAGATAAACGAACCTTGAAAGGCGTACGCACCGTAGCAGAACTGAAACTTTTACCGCAAACCATAAGCAAGAAAACAATAGAGGGGTGCGACCACCTAAGAAACAAAACTGGCGAGCTCCTGTATGAAAAAGAGAAGCCGTCCCTGTTGATCGATCAAGACAGCTGGGACGTCATAGTCTCCCGCAAGATATTGAAAGGAAAGCCGAACGAGCCAGCAGCGTCACTCACCAGTCTAGGGTGGGTTCTACATGGTTGTTGCACCGGAGTCGCCGCCGCGCCCGTGGATTACGTGAACCACTGCCGTAGCGTCAACACGGAAGAAGAGATCGGAAACCTAATTAAAAGGCATTTCGACTTAGACGCCATCGGAATACAACAGCGGTATCCTAGCAACGACGCCGATCAAAGAGCACTCGCAATCCTTGAGAAGACAACGAAACAGCTGGCGGACGGAAGATACGAATCCGGGTTACTATGGAAGAAAGAAGACGAACAATTGCCTAATAATTATACCCAAGCACACAATAGGCTTTTGGGTATCGAAAGAAAATTGAAGAAAGATGCTACACTCAAAAAATAATACGAGCGGCACCTGAAAAACTTGTTAGATAGCGGCTATGCAGAAAAAGCACCCTCGCCTACCATGCCGGGACGAACTTTCTACTTACCTCACTTCTCCGTGGTGCACCCGCAGAAGAAAAAGGTTCGCATCGTGTTCGACGCCGCAGCCAGATTCGAAGGGAAGAGTTTGAACGACGCCCTGCTACCGGGACCCGACCTACTCCAGTCGCTCTTTGGAGTATTGTTACGATGCAGAGAAGGGCCCGTAGCAGTCGTCGCCGATATAAAAGAGATGTTCCTGAGAATCGGCATAAGGAAAGAAGATCGTGACAGCTTGAGGTTACTGTGGCGGCGCGCCACAGTAACCTCAAAGAGATGAAAATGCGAAGCCTACAGTGTATCGCATGACCTCTGTGATATTCGGAGACGCGTCTTCGCCTGCGACTGCAATTTATGTGAAGAACATCAACGCTGAGAAACACAAGCGCAAGCACCCGGAGGCGGCCAGAGCAATCGTGAGCCACCACTATATGGACGACTACTTGCAGAGCTTTGCGACCATTGAACAAGCGAAACGAGCAGCAGAGAGCGTCGACCGTGTCCACAAGACCGCCGGGTTTGAACTACGTGGGCGAGCAACGAAGAACAAGCATTAGCCAGCGTGAAGCAAGAAGAAAATCCTACGGAAAAGAGAATCGGGCACGAAGAGAAGACACTCGGGATGCGTTGGTGCATAAAAGAAGACGCACTAGCATTTAACGTCGGCTTCAGGCACACTCCTGAGGACGTCTCGAGCGGCAACAGACCCCCAACGAAAAGAGAAGTCAGTAGCGCCGTGATGTCTACATTCGACCCCATGGGACTCGCCGCCCCGGCACTAATCAGTGGGAAGATCTTAATCCAAGATCTATGGAGAACTGGGGTGACCTGGGACGAGTCCGTAAGCGAAGACCAACGAAGCGCCTGGGACCAATACATAGAAGACGTCAAGGGTCTACGAGAATTGAAAATACCACGCTGCCTGTCGCCCGCCACAACAGGAGAGCTCCACACGTTCGTGGGGCCTGGGAACGAATTACACGTAGCGTGAAGACATCGCTTCACGCCACGCTGGGAGAAAGAAGCTCTCCAGAAGAGATCCTGAACACGTTGATTACCGAGGTTGAGCACACATTGAACTCTCGGCCCCTGACTCAGCTGAGCGTCGATCCAGCTGACGAAGAGGCATTGACCCCGAACCACTTCCTGATCGGTAGGTCGTGCGGAATGACGGTGATGGGACAACACGACGATACTGACCTCGTGGGGAAGCCCAGTTGGAGGACGGCGCAGCGGATGGCAGATCACTTCTGGAGTCGCTGGCTGAGGAGTACCTTCCATCTCTCATGCCTAGGAAAATGAACGGACAACGGGACGCAGAGTTCAAACGAGGTGATATCGTGACCATCGCAGACTCCTCACTACCTAAACCTAAACACGTGGCCGCGGGTGTGATAGAAGAAACCTTCGCGGGACAAGACAACCGAATACGAATAGTGAACGTGAGGACCCGAGGAGGACTCATGCGGCGCCCTACATCGAGGCTGATCCTGGTGACATCGCGACCTGCAGATGGAGCGCCCGCGACGTCGTGCGCTGGCGGGTAAACTGTTAGCTACGTCACCCGAGAAGCTGAATGTGAATAAAATTAGAAAATAAGAATATGAATTGTAAGAATAGCGATAAATAAAGAAACAATCGTAGACAGATCTAGATATGGCTCAAGAAAATAAACCAAGAAAACGTAGACAGATCTAGATATAAGTACATTGTACAAGGGTTGCACTAAAAATATCGGGAATGGAACATTTCCACTGTTCCTGTCATATTAAAATCTTTTTAATTGTAAACTCCTTGGTTTTAAAAATCGAATACCATTTATTTATTTAAATAAAGATTCTCGGTCTTGTCACAAGGTTTTGTCAAACTTGTTTAGTCGTAGAGAAAATGGAATTGACTCGAGAAAATTCAAGAGCAATGATTTATTATGACTTTCGAAGTGGTTTAACACAAAAATAGTGTGTTAACCGGATGATTTCTGCATTTGGTGATGAAGCCCCATCCAAAACCACTATTTATCGCTGGTTTGCTGAATTTCAACGTGGTCGTGTCAAGCTCAGTGATGATTCCCGTCAATGTCGTCCAAAAACTGCAGTCACCCAAGAAAACGTTGATGCTGTGCGTAAGCTGATTGAGGAAGATCGACATATGTGACATATCGCGAAATTCAGGCAACTTTAGACATTGGCATGAGTCAAATACAAATAATCTTGTATGAACAATTAGGTGTAAAAAGTTGTATTCCCGATGGATACCGCATTCGCTCTGTGAAGAGCAAAAAGCGGCTCGCGTTACTTGCTGCGTCAGAACTCTCGAAAGATTCCACGCAGGATCCTCAAATGCTGTATACCTAGGTAACACTGAAAATGTTTAGAACTGGCCAGAAAGAAATATTGCTAATGAAAACTTTTTTTGAATTTCAATTATAGAACTCTTTGGTAACCTAATGTAATATATTGCATTCATTTGTCATTTGTTTTTGTGAATTGACGGCAAATGTAAAACTCTTGTTAAACGTGAAAATAAACTTACGCGAGAAAATTTTCGGACAATGATTTATTATGACTTTCGTTGTGGGCTTACTCAACAACAAAGCTATGATAGGCCGCGATTAGCATTTCATAATAAAGCCACTATTTACAATTGGTTTTACGAGTTTAAGCGTGGACGTAGCAATCTCAGTGATGATCCGCGTGAGGGACGTCCTTTAACAGCAACTACTGAAGATAACATCAGTGCTGTGCGACGTATGATAGAGGAAGATAAAAGAGTGACCTATCAGCAGATTCGGGAAAGCCTAGGCATTGGTATGAGTCAAATTTAAAAAATATTACACGAACATTTAGGCGTGGAAGGAGACGCTTGAGAACGGCGGTCTAAAACTAAATGTGGCGAAGACCGAGTACTTGGCACTAAACTCGACAGATCCCACATCCGTCCGCATAGGCGGTGATTTGGTCGAGCGCACGGACCAGGTTAAATACCTGGGATCTGTTTTTCACACGTCCAGTGACATCGATTGCGATGTCAAGTCACGCATTGCTGCCGCGTGGGCCAAATGGCGGGAGATGACCGGTGTCATTTGTGACCCTAAAATGCCGATCCGGTTGAAGGGACAGGTCTACAATACCATTATTAGACCTGGCCTTTTACATGGCAGTGAGACGTGGCCGATATTGGAGCGACACAAGCAGGAGCTGCGTGTCACGGAAATGAAGATGCTGCGGTGGATGTGTGGGGTCACGCGGATGGACCGCGTGAGAAACTCTCGCATCCGCGGCAGCCTTCACGTCCGTGACATTGCAGACAAGTTGCAAGAGTGTCGCCTTCGTTGGTATGGTCACGTCTTGCGGCAACCGCCGGGCTACGTAGGTAACAAATGTCTGGCCATGTCAGCCCCGCCGGGTCCCGGTAAGAGGGGAAGACCCAAGAAGTGCTGGCTTGGCGTCGTAAGGGATGACATGCGTGCCAATGGTCTCACTACAGGGGATGCCGAAGACCGTGCGAAGTGGAGGAGAAAATGTAGGAAAGCGGACCCCGGGCGTCGCGAGACGCAACTGGGACAGACGCTCGGATGATGATGATGATTTAGGCGTCAGGAAGCTTTGTACCAGATGGATTCCCCATACTTTAACCGACAACCAGAAACGCCTTTGCATGGACTGGTGTCGCGAAATGTTAGATAAGTTCAACGGCGGTGACACAAATGCTGTATTTGACATCGTCACACGTCAGGACAATCAGCTCAGAGGGTGTTTCCTTTTGAGGATCGGCCAACTAAGGTAAAGAAACGAAGAAGTCAAGGAAAAAAGATGATAGCCTCGTTCTTTGGTCGGAAAGGTCATTTCGCGACAGTTATGCTAGAAGATGGAAGCACAGTTACTGCGGACTGGTACGTCAATCACTGTTTGCCTGTTGTCTTCGAAAAAATTCGACAGCAGCGCCCTCGAAGCAGGATCCTTCTTCACCACGACAATGCTTCAGCGCACTCCGCAAAACGGACTGTTGAATATTGATAATGAGTCATCCACCATACAGTCCCGACCTGGCGCCCTGCGACTTTCATTTATTCCCAAGAACTAAAGATAAACTTCGAGGTAATCGCTTTACGAGCCCTGAAAGCGTACGAAAATGCCATAGAAGAGACCCCTAAGGAAGAATGGGCCCACAGCTTTTCTCAGTGGTTCCATCGAATGCGACGATGTGTAGACAGGAACGGAGATTACTTCGAAAAACAATAAAAGTATTAGCAACTTTCTACATTAAGCCGTTTTTTATTTTCTAAACATTTTCAGTGTTACCCACGTACAACATCGTATCAGGTGACGAATCCTTGATATACGCGTACGAAACCGAAACAAAAAACCAGTCACGAGTTTGGTTGTTCGAAAATGAGTTAAAGCCAACAAAAATAGTTCGTTCACGGAGTGTTGTAAAAAAAAGTTTTTAGAGCAAGAAAACATAGAATTATTAGACCATCCGCCGTACAGCCCCGACCTTAGCCCTAATGATTTCTATACTTTCCCTAAAATAAAGAATTAATTGTGTGGTCAGAGATTTTCATCACCTGAAGAAGCTGTGGACGCCTACAAAACGGCCATTTTGGATACCCCAACTTCCGAATGGAATGGTTGCTTCAATGATTGGTTCAATCGTATGGAAAAATGTGTCAAATTTCGCGGAGAATACTTCGAAAAGCAAAAAAATCCTTTTTAAATAGTAATGTTGTGTGACTTCCTTGATTCCCGAAATTTTCAGTGCCGCCCTCGTAGTATCTTTTTTAAAATTACAATTACTACACCTTATTATTCAGTATTTGGTTTATGTAGTTATAAATTTCATACAGTGGTGCAATTTTTTTTTTAAATTATAGATCATACTTTATACCCTATATCCCAGATATTGGGCACTCGACCCTGGAGCATGATCTCTGTGCCTTGGTGGTCCTGGGCCTTGGACCCAGGACCACAGATTCTGATCCTGGACCAAACCCTGAAGATTTGACTCTGGATCCCATAATCAGGAGTCAGGACTTTAGATCATAGACCCTGCAATCTGGACTGTTGACCCTGGAGCCTGGACTTCTCACCGAAGATCATGGAGTCAGGACTATGGACTTAAGGACCTGGACCCCAAACCCATGGGCCTCAGACCCAGGATTTTGGACACTGGATCCTGGACTCCTTACCTAAGACCCTAAAGCCAGAACTCAGAACCCCGGGACCTGGGACTTGGGCCTTAGACTCTGGGTCCTAGGCTCTGGAGCCTGGCCCGCTGACCTAAGATCATGGAGCCAGGACTTATGACCCTGGACTCCAGACCAGGATATTAAACTCTGGGTCCTATGCCCTGGAGCCTGGAACTCTTACATAAGACCTGGAGTCGGACCCTGGACCCCAAACCCAGGATCCCTCAAGGTAGCTTCGAACATACCTTGAGTTTGACAAATATATCCTCACCTCGAATGAGGAAAGGTTTTGAGTTGAGATGAGTGGAGGACATTTTATGCGACTATGAATATGAATTTCCTCATTGGAGGTTGAGGGAGTCGAGGAACATTCGAGGAAATGATTTAGAATATGGGTGTTAGTATCCACAACCAACGACTTTGTAGTAACTAACGACGACTTTGTAGTAACAGGGTAACTGTATACGCTTTTACAACAAGCTTCGGTGACCTGAGAAATTTACCATTAAATAAATTTAAAAAGTTAATTAATTACAAGCTTTGTGACAAAGGTGATTACTCCGTTAAAGACTATTTGCAGGACAGGGACGCCTGGAAATGATCTGCTGGCAAAGTGAAATAATATTAAATTGTAAATAGGCCATCAAAAAAAAAGCCTTCCTAAGTTTCTTACCGGTTCTTCTCAGGTGGGCTGCGTTCCGAACCGGTGGTCGCTTTAAATATTTTAAATAGTGTATGACATTTTGTAAGCGCCGTTAAAATGGTCTATGCAAAATAAAGACATTTTTATTTTTTTTTATTTTGTAGCTGTATAGAAGCGACTGAGTGCTCCTCCCTTTACACTTATAAATGTCAGAACCGCCAACTAAATACTTGTGACACAAACACAGTTTGAAAATCGCGGGTTGCATATCCTAAAAGAATCCAGATCCTTTGTTTGTATATTGTGTGCAAACCATCTAACTTCACTCCTTTTAGACAGTAGGACTAGGCCGAGACGAGGTATAGACTAGGACTTAGTTTGAAACTAAAAAGTAAATGTGAAAAATTTAACTATGCTAAAACAAATACCTTTAGATTACATTGTGTGTAAATTTCCAAATAATCATCAACTCTACCAATAAAGGTTGCCATCACTTTGATCTTCTGCTACTTCTCATCTCATCACCACCTACCAAAATCTGTGGCGCGGTCTTTTAATGAATTAACTTAGTAGTTATATTTTATCACAGCTTCAAGGGACTGGAGACCCAAATTCCAGATATAAAGGCTTGTGTCCGATAGACACTTGTTCTCCATTCAACAAAGTCATCCAATAAGGTTTTTTTTTTCCTTTTGAAGTAAGGAACCCTAAAAATGAGATAGCTGTAATTTAGCAGTACAACCTACCTTGTCACTAAGCACTTCATTACAAATTTCACACTTGTAATAATATTCCTTGTGTCTAGAATAATGAACTCGAACTTGATGAACTTCTCTGTCCTTTTCATGCCAAAACAGAGTTGGACAAAACATACACTTAAAACCTAAATGGGGACTAAAACAATTGTCATACTCCAACAAAGGCCAATGCTTTGTTAAATGCTTTCTTGTTTCCTGCCGAGTCTCAAACTCTTCATCACAAAACTGACACAGCCAAAGGTCTTTAAAATCACCTAACTCACAGGCAACATGGTTGTCGAGCTCATTCTGACTGTCAAATACAGCTGTACAAACTCGGCATGAGTATATTGATTTATACTTCATGGAATGCATTTTTATCATATGTGTAATAAACATTGATACACTATTATTTTCCATGTTACACACTGGACAAGTAATGTCCATATTTAGATTGGTTGTTGACGCATCATATTTGACATCAGAAATTTCGTGGACTATTTTTGATTTCATATCGGACATAGCTTTAGTCAGATAATCAAAATAGCATCTTTCTAGAACCACTAGTTCAGTTAACGTTACATCAAAGTCCTCATCTCCTTCATAGCTTTTCACAAACTCATCAGTCTTTGGTTCCTCCTCTTTGTTACTCTTAGCTTCATCTGCACTTAGATTTTCATGCTTTACATCAGATAGCAGGACTTTAAGCAACTCTTTTGAATCACTTGTGTTACTAACAGATTCTATGCAGCTCTGGAGTTTGAAGTCTAAATCAACATAGCCATAGCGTGGATGACGTTTAAGTTGTTCTTCGATGAATTCACTTCTAACATCAGCACCATTCACAACAAATGGTAAATCTTTTCCTGCTATCAAACTTGAGAAGCACTTTAAAGTAAAATGGTGATAACCCATATAGTGATTGAAAAACATTCTGACAAGGTTATCGGCTTTTGAACAAAGTACACAGAAAAATGTTGGTGACCCTTCAAAATCATATTTCCATAGGATATCTTCATCCTTATTTGCAACGTTGGACACATTATGTTTTTGAAACAAATGTGAGTTATACAAGTCGCCATCAGTAACTCTAAAATGACAGAGCCTACAGTGCACAAGTTGATGCACTGTTTTAAGGTGCAAGCGTAAAATAGGTTCAGTGTCAAAGTTTTCAATACACTGTGAGCATGGCCATGGCGTGTGGAACTTAACATGGCTCCACCAAGTATTCCGATCAGGCACAAAGTACCTTAAATATACAAAAAGTTATGTTATACATCTGAACAGTAATAATAAATCATTATAGTTGTAATAAAAAGACACTACTTACCTACAAATACCACAAAAATCTTTTTTATGATTCAAACAGTAATGAAGTATTATTTTAGATCTATTTATAAACCATTCAGGACATAATAAGCAACTGTATGGTCCAGCTGGGTTAAAATCTTTTAGGTAAAGCCATACATCAGCAGGACGCTCTATTATAGGTGGGTGTTCATTCACATTTTTCTGGAGTTTAAATGTAACCGAAAGACGTTTTGGAGATATCACTTTCCTTTTTTTCTTTTTTGAAATTTTTACAACTGTATCAAAAGAATTCAATTCAACGATGTTTTCGGGATGCAGTTTCTTATTCGCCGCAATGACAGATAGCGGTTCATCATCGGATTCATCAGAAGACATATTGTATTTTGTTTCAAACAACAATAATATAGCGAATTGATTGTGTTATAAAAATGAGAGACCAAATTATGATAGCAGAATACGCTCCATATTAAAGAAGTTCTGGACGTTGTTTACAATAAATTGTTTTTCATGGAAGTATTTCTAACAAGACAACAGCTTAATACTAAAAGATACTGTTTCTATTCAAATTCAATATCTCAAAATTCCTTAGGCTCTTTGTTTATTTTTTTTTTTTTTTTTGTTCTTGTGGCGATACTATTGCTCCGCCAATAACTCAGTGTGGATGCTCTTTGTTTATTTATCGGATTCCGATATTTTTTTAACGATAAGTCGACAATTTTTTTTTTGTAGTCATCGCCCATATTGGGCAGGCAAAGGAAACTTTGTCCATACAGCCTAGTCTTCGGTATTTATATTTTCTTAGTATATAGTCCTGTCCAGTCTTTGTCGATGTCGAGTCCTCAGTCCTAAGTCCTTGTCCTTGCCCTCAGTATAATGGTGATTCTTATACTGAGGTTTTCAGTGGACTTTTCGCGTCAAGAGAGAAAATAGCATTTCACTGCATATATATCATTGTCTATCACTATAGCACGTTAACACAACTTTTATGTACAAGAAACCACCACTCCCACACATAAAACAAGATAAATGCACTAGTTTTTGAAAATAATATACAGCAAGCGTCCGCACTTGTCACTCTCCCGCCAAAACTCCGATAAGTCGTCAAAGTAATTTTGTTTATTTTATTTTATGGCCTGGTTGCTAAGACTTTTTAGCTAAATCTTAATTCATTTTCTTCATCTTCTCTCTTATTATCTAAAACGTGCCTATCCTCGGGAGCCCTTTCGATCAAATAATCTTTTTCAGCATAATGTAGTTTGGCATAACAGTTTCAGCATAAAGTTTTCTTTATTTATTTATTTATGGTTCACAAAACAGAACATAGCACATAGGAATCTTACATGTTATAAAATGTATACCCGCTACTGTGTATGGCAGTGCGCCCTAAATAAAGGCGCGCCAATTCGAGCAAAGTCCTTTTTGGTTGCTGGTCGCCGAGACGTCAATACCAAGGATACGTGAGCCATTTCTTTTGTGATCATTTGTATGTGCGATAGTGAATTTGTGTGAGTTGTATCGTTGCTAAAGTGCTGGAGATTTGTTCCAATTTTAGTAATGACTTTTAGACATAATTAAATAATTAATTAAAAGCTGTAAAATAAATAATTAAGTTGTTTGTGAGTATATTTCTTTATTAAATCCACTCCTGTTCGTAACAATACATTTTTGAATTGAACTAGGTACCTAAACATGTGAACACAGCATGCATTAAATGAGGAAAAGAGTCATTAAAATTCGGAAGAAATGTTGCAATAAGCTAGAACTTCTAGCAGTATTGTAGTGATAATTATAAGTGATATTATTTATTATAACAATAAAGTATCTGTTATATACCTTTTTATTGTGGTAATCAACAATTTGACTTATTAAATAGTTTTTTGAAGGTTATTAGACATGATATGTCTGACCTCACGCTTAAACTTCGTTAAATTTGAGTCAAATATATCGTAGTAGTGCCGCGGCAGGAGGTCGCTGTATGTGCGACAAATACGTGCCACCAGATTATAAAAGATTATATTGTTTCGATATGTATCAAGTACAAAACTCTTGTGATGTAGGTACCGTGGTCTAAAATTAATATTGACGTTAATCAAGGATAACAATTCGGAGCACCGAATCTCAGAGTGAAGGATCTTGTGGAGACCAACTACATCAGTACACTTATATTATATAATATATTATAAACGCATAATGGTTTTATTGGCATAACTTTAACTTCTCTAATTTTTTCATCATAATTTTAATCAGCATACATGTTAAGGTTATAAAATTCAAAACGCATAATGGAGGTATGCTTAACCCTTTAAATCATAAATGAATAATAAATTTGACCAAGAATATTTAAGAAATAATAAGACACAATTGTAAATAATCATCTCACTCATAGCCAAGTTTGTAAGCTGTAACATATGAAATGATATTTTAAAAGTGTTATTAAATTTAGACTAGTCTTGAGCAAAGTCGTAAATAGGTACGACGACGTGTTACGAGTGTTAAGTCACTTGTGACCACAACGCGCGAGCCGAACGAGGGAAGCCAGCGTGCCGCGGTAGCGGCCGGCGATGCCCAGAACTGAATCGCTCGTTTTAATCAACCCACTGCTTTTTGTATTTTATTTGTCTATTCTATATATATGTGTTGACATTTTGAACTTCAGTATAGTGACTATCGACATTTTTAATTAGTTGTCAGTTCAAGCTTAGTTATAAAAATAAAAATATGTACTCCTTAACATTTGATAATCCATATGTGTGACTTGTAATCTTTATACCGTAGAGTGAGATGCCAATAAATGTTATTATTAGTAATCGTTATTGTAAAAAAAATTATGCGTAAACATTTATGTGGGTATATCATTATTATAAAGAAATTATGGGAAAATAAAGTATGCCTGTTTGAATGTGATGCAAAACAAAGAGTTTGCCAAAAAACGTAATGCAGTTTTAAGATTTATTTTTTATTGGGACTAATCCCACCAGCATTCCCATTACTGTGACTCCTGTAAACCAGGATCTACAGCAATGACCAAAACACCAGAAAAGTTACACCGCGCTCGATCTCGGTGAAGTCCCAGGAGAAGTTAGCATGTCTTGGAACCCGCAACGAAATTATAGAAAAGATAATGTGAGGAAGTAGGAAAAGAACGTAATATCTTTTCTCTCCTTTGAAAAGCGGGACACCTGGAAAGCAACTAGGTGTAAATCCTACAGAAATAGTTCCCTATTTCTATAGGATTTACACCTAGTTGCTTTGCTTGCACCACGGTAATAGTAGATATAGTATGGGTCCTATGTGAGCTATGTTGGATTCCAGTAATATGTATAGCAGAAACGTTTAAAAGCACGAAAATTCACCCTCGATGCCACGAGATCCTATCATAGTAAACTACTCCCGATGTTACTAGTAAACAATTAAGCATATTATATCGCTCGTTTTGCCAAATGCTACACTCCCAAAGTAAATGATGGGCGGTCTGATCATATTTGTCATCAGCAGTTGAACACTGAAAGAACGGTGACTCCACCAGCTTAAACGAATGTAATTTGCTCCTAAAGTTACCACGTCCTGTAAGAAATTGAGCAACACAGTGATTAACCTCCAGCCAGGATATTCTCAAGCGTTCACGAACGTCTGGGACAAAACTGGTAGAGGTGGCGCCCTTTGATGGAAGTGTTCCAACGCAGCTGCCATTCGTCTAAAAGTTCTTCACGTACATTATCACGATACAACCTGGCAATTCTATGGCGATCTCTTGCTAACAAAAACCTATCATCCATGGCATCTTTAGCCGAATAGTATAAAGCGTCTCTGAATTTCGAGGTCAACCGGGAGGACACCTGCCATCACCGGCAGAGCCTCCGTGCTAATCGTCCTGTAGGCCTTGCATAAAAATATCAAGGCAAGGCATTGACTTTGCAGTAACTTTAACCGTGCAGCCCCAATAAGAGCCTTATCGGCCCATACCGGCGCCCCATAACACATACAGCCTAGATAAGTGGCCCCGTAAACGACCTTCGATGTGTTTCGTGTTTTGAACGAAAGTCCCCATGTAGCAGTAGATATTCTCGACAACGCGTAAAAGCTATTTTTAGCCTTTTCACCTATAGTTTTTATGTACTCAACGAATGCAAAATTTCTCTCTAAAATCAATTCTAATTAGCAAATCGAAGTTTTAATTTTAATCTAAACGTTATTGAATTTAATGCGCGGTGGTACTTTCAAACGTCCTTTTAAAAGCAGCTAAAATGTTTTGTTTGGAGCCAAAAATAACCTGTTTCGTACGCCAAGCTCTCGAGTCCCGCACGAGTATTTGACTGAACGAGTAACATACCGTCATCGGCGTATCCGGTCATTGAACAGCCCACCGGTAATAGTAAACTAAATAAGTCATCAAATCCTAAATTCCACAAATGTGGACCTAGCACAGATCCCTGAGGACAGCCTATTGTTAACGTTTTGGTAGCAGAATAATGACCTAGTTTTAAAGTTGTTGTACCTTGTGAAAAATATGAATAAATAAGAGAGTAAATATTTTTATAACAACCGCGAGACTTTAATTTCATTAATAACATTGGCCACCAAGCATTATCGAAAGCCCCGGAAATATCTAGGAAGATGGCCAGCACATATTGACAAAACCGATGAGGTGACAGTTTTTCGCACTGATATCGCTGCGTCAATAGTAGATTTTCCTACTGTAAATCCAAATTGATTTTCGTGTAATTTAATACCACCCGGCAAGAGCCGGGGTACTTTGAGACGCTCTAAAAGCTTTCCCAAGGAGGGCAATAATGTGATCGGTCGGTACGACTTAGGGTCATCTGGCGGCTTGTCGCCTTTTTTATGAATAATCCGAATATAGCCACATCGCCAAATACGGGGGAACACTCCCTCGTTAATACATCGGTTTAAAACATTTAATATTACTTCACCCGACAGCTTGCAAGCCTCCTTTATCATTCTGTTAGATATATATCATAACCCGACGCCTTACCTATGGACAACGACCCAATAAGGACCCCCTGTCCTCTACGTGTTAGTCAAGTCTAGTCTTAAGTCAAGGTCAGTCTCACCCCAGTAGAATGGTAGTTGTTATACTGTGGTTATCAGTGGATTTTACGCGGTAAGATAGAAAATAACATTTCAATCACAGACATTTAGAAAGTAAGCAGAACCAACGTTTGCGATCAGCATAGCCTTTTACACACATATAGACAGTAAGCTTAATCCAGGGTCAAATTCAGCTATCATTTTCATATCTTTCTGATTTATGTTTATTAACCAAACCTCTTTTTTAATGGCCATTTGTGGAAACCTCTAAAACAAGATTAATATAATTAATTGAATCGGGCGTTACGTTTAGCTAGACATTGGATATTGACATCTCATTTTTTAGCATTTAGGAAGCGCTCGTGGCCCCGCGGTCTCAGTGTTCGGTAAACGATCACTGAGGTACGCAACTTTCACTATGGCTGGTCGTCGGATGGGTGACCACTTTGTGGCATTTACATTTGCGAGCGTTTCCGTGCTTCGGAAGGCACGTTAAGCCGTTGGTCCCGGCTGCCAGTAAAATGGCAGTCGTTAAGCCTGGTTGAAAGCCTTATAGGCGGCTTAAAAAAATTCAACAGCAGGTAGCCACAACCTGCGTCTGTCTATTTCAACACGGCAATGGGCTCACCACCTATTACGTGGGACAGGAATCCACACGGTGAAAAGTGGGCATATAATATGCCTCTGCCACCCCTTCGGGGATAAGGCGTGATGGATATTTTATATTTTTCATTTTTTAGCAAATTGTGCAGAATTGAATTCGTCACTGTGCACTTGACATGTCGTAACAGTAAAAATGTATGTAAAATAACAAAAATCTTAGATATAGATGACGATTGCGACCAAATGGTTTATGCAACAGATGATATGAACATATATTAACAACTTGTCAATCAGTGTTCGTCTAGAAGAGATCTGATATAAGTGTTTTTTGAATAAAAATATTAGCATAATAACACGTAGTCGTAACTAAAACATCAATTATCTGTGAAAAGTTTTTCCTGGTGAGTTCCTATGACTGGAGGAGCTATCACAACATTTTACACAACACTTCACCATGCTTTTAATACTTTTATAACCTAGTCCGAGACTACCAGGACTTTAATTGGTCGTGCTAATTAGTGTCTAGCACATAAGACTTTTTGTTACCACCTCACTAAAATTTCTTCCAAATTTAACATCTAAAACAGACACATTTTATCAAATTTATTCGGCCCTATAGACCCACCCCAGTTTCTTGCCTCGGAAGGCACGTTAAGCCGTTGGTCCCGGTTGCCAATAAAATGGCAGTCGTTAAGCCAAGTTGAAGGCCTTATGGGCGGCTTAAAAATTTCAACAGCAGGTAGCTACAACCTGCGTCTGTCTATTTCAAGACGGCAATGGGCTCACCACCTATTACGTGGGATAGTAATAAACAGGGTGAAAGTGGGCATATAATATATATGCCTCTGCTTCGGGGATAAGGCGTGATAGATAAATAAATATAACCTTTTTTAAATAAATATATAAAATATTTTCTAGTTTCTTTTATTTAATAGTTAACATCATGTAGAAATTTAGGCTACGCGCTGTTCGCTGTTTACGTGTGACTTACATGTTGCTAGACATGATCAAAAAAGATAGCGATAAACATCAAGTATAAAGCGTGAAAAGGATGAGGTATTGCGCTATAAACAAAGGAATATGTTTAGTCTGCTTACTGTCTTTTATGTCTGTGATTTCACTGCATATATATCATTGTCTTTCACTATTAGCGAGTTAAAGATTATCCGCGCGGCACTAAACGCCTTGTGAAACTACATTTTTTACACATAAAACAAGGTTAATGCACTAGTTTTGGAAAATGATGTACCTATACAGTAAGAGTGTGCCATTCGAGAAGTGTCCGCATAAAAACTCGTAATTTTTTTTAATTTTGTCAGATATATTATAGATAATGAAAATTATATATCCGAAACAATTTGAGGACTTTTGGCGCGAAGATTAGCAGTGACGCACGTTTGTCGTATATTATTTTCAAAAACTAGTGTTTAATTCGTGTTTTTGTGTTTAATAATGGTGGAATATTATACATAAAGAGTTCGGAAGTGCATTAGTTAAAGAAAGTGATATATTGCAATGAATAGCAGTGTTGTTTGTGTTAGTGCCAAATTTCCATAGATAGCTGCAATAAGGGATCCACTGCCTTATTGGGGCATGGACTAGGACCTAGGACTGAGGACTTGACATCGACAAACGACTAGACAGGACTAAAACATGATAAGAAGAAAATAATTAATACTGAAGACTAGGCTGTATGGACTAAGTTTCCTTTGCCTGCCCAAGATGGGCGAAGACAACTAATAAAAAACAAAAGGAAGCAATTTGAATATGTACTCTTTGGCAAAATCCTCAAATCTAAAACAAAAAAACTAGAACAAGAAGAAAAAGAAAACCAAACTTTTCAAGACAAAACCTTGAGCCTCGTAAGTGTGGACTTACTTACTAAACCCCTACCAAATCCACACTGAGTTATTGGCGGCGCAATAGTATCGCCACAAGAACAAAAAAAAAAACCTTGAGAAAACCACAGACATATTAGACACTAAGCAGCAGACATAAGGTTAGCGAAAAATAGCCTAGCCTATTACTAGCTTCGCTATTTTAGTGATTTCGTTATAATAAAACTTCATCATCTTTTCAAAACATCTTTTTGTCTACTTTCGTAACATTTTACAAAAATTTTAGGTAATATTTTCACTTCAACACATATTTCTTTGATTTAAAGATGACAGCGACGGCGACGGTTGTCATTACAATTTTGTAGCTTAGTTGTGTAGAAAACTTGGCTACGCGCTGTTCGATGTCAAAGTGTGGGTTACATAGATTAGAATACGTACTACGTGTGGGTAAAATGTAGTTACACAGGAATAACAAAGATAGCTTTATACAACAAATGGCAAGAGTGAATAGGATGAAGTATTGCTCCAAAGGCAAAGGAATATATTTGGTCTGCTTACTCTTGTACGTCTATGGAGAAAACCAATATTATATAGGTTATTATAGATCAATCAAAAACAATACACTGCAACCTTTATAAATATATGACACGAATGCGTCACCGACACTATTAAAAATTAATATAATCTGCATGAAGTGGAGCGTTTTAGAAATAAAATTAACTTTCGTCAGCCATTTTATAGAATTCTAATTTTATCTATGGTAAGCCAACCAAAAGAAAGGCGAAGCTAAACAATAGGGTAGCATGTACATAGCATTTACTAAAAGATTACTACATTTTGCGTAACTAATGACTTGGAAGATTTAGTTAGATGATATTGTTAAATGAGAATACAGTTTACAAAGTGTTTATAACATATAAGTTCTTAAAATGAACCACAATGCATCGTGTAATGGTGGCCATTACAAGTAATAATTATGTATATTGGCATACATTACAGAGAACCACATAAACAATTGTTTCGTGTTGTGTGCTGATTAATATACAGTGGTAATTGATCAACATGTGAATTGAGTGTAATAAGTAATGTGTGAAAAGGAAGAAAAGTGTTCGGTGTAATTATTTTATTTGGCACGAATCATGGCCCAGAATCAGGGGGAGGTTCAAGTAGGCACACTGAACCAACCCGTGAAAGATAAAGATATTTATGCTTGTTTACCTGATATGATAATTAATGGGCCGCTCGGACCCGATGAACCGTGTCCGGGAGGCGAAGAGTTGCGGTGGTTGCCAGCTCAGTCTACCGACCGGGACCTGGTGATGTATTTGCGTGCTGCGCGCTCTATGGCAGCGTTCGCTGGAATGTGTGACGGAGGATCGCCTGATGATGGATGTGTTGCCGCAAGTCGTGATGACACAACCATCAATGCCCTCGACGTACTTCATGACTCAGGTTATGACCCTGGACGTGCTTTACAGGCTCTTGTGAAGTGTCCAGTTCCCAAAGGGATTGAGAAAAAGTGGTCTGAAGAAGAAATCAAAAGGTTTGTGAAAGGCATACGTCAATTTGGTAAAAACTTTTTTAAAATTAGAAAAGATTTGCTACCACATAAAGATACCGCAGAACTAGTTGAGTTCTATTATCTTTGGAAAAAGACACCTGGTGCTAGTAGTAATAGACCACATAGAAGAAGAAGGCAAGCATCACTGAGAAGGGTCCGCAACACAAGGAACTCGCGTGCAGGTACACCTAAAGAACAAACACCAGAAGCCACACCAGCTGTACCTGATACAAACGGTCCAAGACCTTCACCAATTGCCAAGGAAGCAGGTGAAATGAGTTCAGTAACTGAGGATGAAAATTCAGAGGAAGATAGTGATTCCAGAGATGCGGGTGATTTATCAAAAGTTGATAATGGTAGAGCTGAAAACCCTGATGACTCCCCTAGTAGGATGAGAACTAGAAATAAGTCAAAAGAGCAAAATACACCTAATGGAAAGAAAGTGCAAGAGGAAAGTGACAATGACTCAAAGTCAAAAACAAAACCCAGTAAACCTAATGTACAAAGTACCAATAATAATGTATCAGAGAAAATTTTGGTATCTCCATGTGTCAAAGATATAAAGAAGAAAGTGACAAATGGTAAAGTTGATGTTTCTAAGGTTAAGAAAAGAGTTCCAGATGATTCTAAACCAGGAGGTATTATGGATGGTGATGTACAAATGAAAAAGAAAAGGCCAACTGAGCCACCCGAAAGCCCCTCAGAGAGTCTTACCAATGACAGTTTCCCAGCAATGGATGAAACAGAGGCTCCTGAGCCTGAACCTGAAGCATGTGACTTTAGTTTTAACAAACCAGATAAGGATCCACAAGAACAAACTAAAGAAATAGAATCTGATCAAATGCACAAACCTGTTGAGCCCCTAAATAAAACTGATAATATTCCTGAACCTGTTATTAAAACTGAAAAAGATGTTGGGTCTCCATTATTTAAAGCTTCCACTGAGAAGGAAGACAGAAATGCTCTTGATCTAAAAACAGATTCAAATAATCAGCAAAGTAAACTCCCAGATACTATGGAACCAAGGAGCCTGCCATTGTCTAATTTACTGTTTTCGAAAACGGAACTCATAATACCAAAAATTACCCCCATGACTAGTGAAAGTCTTGAGAAGATAAAAATAAAAGAAGAAATTGATACAGATGATCATAATATGAATGCACAAAAAGATGACTTCCCTAAAGACCCATTGTCACATAATTTCCCAGGCCACCCTATGAGTCAACCTAATAAACCACTGAACTTAGAAAACACTAACTTCTTAGTGAGAGACAGTCACATCTACAATCCTAAGCTAAGTCATAGTATTAAATTAGAAAACATGCCTAACAATATCTTCAGCCCTGTAAATATTACAAAGGACAGTTCAATCATCAGAAGTGCTAAAGATTTCCAAGCGGGTATGCCAGCATTTGGATATCCCCCGAGCATGAATTTTGCAAGTGATCCATCTAAACACAATCCCCATATGAATCCTTTAAAAACTATGATCAAATTAGAACCCCGAGATGAATCAAATGATATAAAGAATCAAAATACTCCAGAAATTTTTACTGCAACAATATCTTCATCAAACAAAGTTGATTCTCCTAATGGTACCAGGTTGGATACATTACAAAGAATAAGTCCATCGCCTACAAATACTCGTGGCTCATCGCCACCTCCCATGGAACATCCAACAACTACAAATACTGAACCTATTTCACCAGCACATTCACAAGAAAATAAAGAATCAGATGTTGTTGATGATAAGCAACCTACAGATTTAAAGACTCAGTCCACATCCAAATTAGATGGCCAAAGTAGCAACTTGAGAACACAACCTACTTTTACACATCCGGTACGTCCTGAAAATCTTGGAATACGGTCTACAGAAGCATCTATTACCCCTGTGTCAGGGCAAAGTATGCCACCACCCTCACTGAGCCAACCATCTTTATCTGGGCTATTGCCTCAGGGACCTATAATATCTGTAGGTAGTGGCGCCAATGTAGGCCCATATGGATTTCTGCCCACCCCATTGTATGGCCATCCTAGTCACCCTGGGCATCCAGGCCACGCTGGTCACCCAGCTCACCCAGCTCACCCAGGTCATCCTGGACATACAAGTCACCCAGGACTTGAGAAACCTGGTTCCATGCCAACTCTTCTACAACCAGTCCCACAATCACATGTAATACCAGGTGGCAATTTAATACCTCCTGCAAACCAGAATGAATCAACAATGCCACAGGATCTAAAAATTAAACAAGAAGTGCCTGATAACATGCCTGCAAACTTATCTACACAGTCGCCTGCTGATCCTTTACAATCACTTAAAGAAGTGAAGGTACCAGGATATCCTATTGGTAGTGCTATAGCGCAACATTTGAATACAGAACGAGATAGAGAATCAATATCAAGTGTTGAAAATAGCAGTAGGCCACCAAGTCAACCAACAAATGAAAATAGCACCATGTCAAGTGCATTCCTTGGCCCACGGATAGAAAGTATAAAGAAGGAACCTGACTTCTTACATCAACCTCACCTTCCACCGTCAACTCAAACAAGCCAAAGCAGTTCGGAATCCTCAAATCCAATTCCTCCAGTAAAAAGTCCACATACACCAACTCCTATCAAAAGCCAACCAACTCATGGACATGGTCTGTCATCTTCAACAACATCACCATTCTCCAGGCATCTAACAAGTCCCTCTCAGCCACGACACATATCAGCATCACCTGTGCAGCCAAATACACCCGTGTCCCACTCTGCACTTAACCTGATGAATCCAAGCCCACTCTCAATACCAGCGACAATACCAGGACCAGTAATGCACTCTGGGCAACAACCTGGTCCTCCACATCCTCATCCATTTGCCTCTCCACTTCATCATCCTCATTTACTCCATCCATCTATTTTCCAATTATCTGCAGCTGCAGCACATGCTATGCATCCATATTATCCACATCCTCATCCTGGTTATTCAATGCCCTATCCTTATCCTTATGGTCCACTCCCCCAACCTCATCCAATACCTCCCATGCATCCTGCAGTGAGTACACCGAGCCGACATGAACCTGTAAAGCCACCAACAATAGAGTCTACAACTATGCTCAGTTCACATCACAGTCATAGTACCAGCTCTTCGGTCACCACTCGTTCTTTGAGAGAGATTTCAGAAAGCTCTGAAGATCCAAGAAACCCTAATGCAACAACTGAAAGGCATCAACTACATGAGACAACTATGACACATCATCATTCAACGAGTCATCACAGTGCTGTTCACACAAGCACGGAGAAGCAACCTAGCCATGCTGGTGGTGGTACCAACCACACATTATCAATATCCCATTCAACATCAAGCAGTTCATCGCAATCAATTCAGCACAAAATCAATACACAACAGAAAAGTAGTTCTCATTCCAATTCACCTCATCACTTATCAGCAAGTGTTTCACAAACTACCAGCACATCAGCAAGTGTAAATGTGACAAATAACCACAACCATACTCATCATCACTCTCATCATCTAGCTCATCATCCAGAGAGATTATCGCCAGCAGACTCCATGCTTCTACGTCATCATCCTAAAATGCTGCCAGGCAATCCAAATCATTTAATGATACAGCCACCCTCCATGGGCCATCCTATGGGTATTGGCCTGCCACCAGGACCTGGACCTAGTTCAATAGAGAGCCTTCGTCTTCATGCTCAGGCTGCGGCAAGTTTACAAGGATCACACCCTAGACCTGGGTCACCTCATCAATTTCCTCATAGTCATCCACATTTGCGTGGACCACCAAGACCCATTCAAGAGGAGAACTCTGAATTAAAGCTTGAAACTCAATCACAACCAGAAGAAGAAGAAATACCCAGCCCAGCTCATATTCCACATGGACCTAGCCCAGAACCCAAAATTGAGGATACTGAATGTCATAGGTCGCAGTCGGCAATATTTTTAAGACACTGGAACCGCGGAGACTACAACTCGTGTACTAGGACAGATCTTATATTTAAACCTGTACCGGAATCTAAACTCGCCCGTAAACGCGAGGAACGTCTAAGAAAGCAAGCCGAGAGGGACAGAGAAGAAAGGGAGAAGATCGCCCAGCAAGCACACCGGAAGATTGCGACTCCAGAGAAACCGGAGACGAAACCACCCTCGAGAGGGGCTATTGAAACAATTTCGTCTCCGTACGACAGATTTCCAAGACCCCCGGGGTATCCCGATACGCCGGCACTTCGGACCCTGTCCGAGTATGCACGGCCCCACGCTGGATTCAGTCCAGGCAACCTGCCCCGACACTGCATGGACCCGATGCTTCAGTATCAACTCAGCTCGATGTACGGCGCGGCCGGCGCTCGCGAGAGACTCGAACTGGAACACCTGGAGCGAGAGAAGAGGGACCGGGAAATTCGAGAGCTACGCGAACGCGAACTCAACGACAGGCTAAAGGAGGAGCTGCTCAAGAACAACGTAGGGCCCCGCGCACTCGATCCGCACTGGCTCGAAATGCATCGACGGTACGGAATGCCACACCCGCCGCCGCAGGGCGCCATCCCGGTCCAGTTCGGCCTGTATCCGCCCGGCCACGGGCCCGCGGCGCTGTCGCAGCTGGAGCGCGAGCGGCTTGAGCGCCTCGGCATCCCGCCCGCCGGCGGCGGAGGGCCGCCCTCCGTGCCGGTGTCGGGCGCGCCACCGCACCACGCGCACCACCCGCACCCCAGCGTGGCCGCGGCGCAGCTGGAGGCGGCCGAGCGGCTGGCGCTGGCGGCCGACCCCATGGTGCGGCTGCAGATGGCCGGCATCAACCCCGAGTACCACGCGCACACGCACGCGCACACGCACGCGCACTCGCACACGCACCTGCACCTGCACCCGGGGCAGCAGGCGGCCGCGGCGCAGCAGGAGGCGCTGGGGCTGTACCGGCCGCTGGCGCACCCCGACCTGCTGGGCCGGCCCTACGCCGAGCAGCTGGCGCAGCACGCGGCGGCGCAGGAGCAGCTGCAGCGCCAGCTGCTGATGGAGCGCGAGCGCGGCTTCCTGCACCCCGCGCACCACGACGAGTTCCTGCGCCAGCAGCGCGAGCGCGAGCTCAAGGTGCGCGCGCTGGAGGAGGCGGCGCGCGCCTCGCGCCCCTAGGCGAGGTGCGAGGTGCTCAGTGATAGGGTTGTACCTAACTTTAAAGTTTTTACAATGTTTTACAGCTGCATGGTCGTGTAGTGATGCTTATTTTCCATGCTCAATTTTATTTCTTAACTACTAGTCATAATAAAATGTTTACTTCTTAACTAGATGAAGTCACACGTTTTTGCGTAGACTAAATAGTTAAAGTTAGTTTATTTTTAATAGTATAGCGGCGTTGATGACTACCGATATAAAATAATGGCTTCGAAAATGAACGAGTCACTGGTACAAAAAAAGCCCTCACTTAAGTAACTATAGCTTTCGAAATAATTATTACAAAATGATAAGGTGCTGGTCTGCATTCATGAGAATGAGCTACACGATGTCAGAAATTACATTTAGTATAAATTACATCGCTTTTCATATTCATTACATAGTAGTATGTATTTATCAAAGTAAGTGTTTTTAAGTACGACATAGAATAGGGACTGTGGACTTGCCTTTTACAAACTGTCCCCTATACCTTCCTCACTCTCCACTAACATTATTTATTAATCTAAATTGTGAGTAAATTAAATAGACATCAAGGTGAACCCAGAGTGATAATCTGCAATATTGTATCAGCAGAGGCAATAGTTTGTGAATCTAATTGTGCTCACATATCAATTATAAGAATTATCGCCCCTGAGAAATTTGTTACTAATTGATATATTGCCTTTGAATGTTGATATTGGCCGAAACTAATAATTAAGTAATGAAAGGTGTACGATAATGGGCTTGGTTGTAAAAGATCGCTTTGTATAGATTGTGATGGATTATTTTATTGAATGCAATTACTTCTTTTATGTTCACTGTTGTATGGGAGTCATTCTCAGTAATTATTGCTAATAACAAGGTTGGCAGGTAATACGCTTTCGTTCTATGTAATATTGACGATATAATCGAAAATAACAAACGTTTAACTTTGTGGGTAAAAGTATAATTTGGGAGTTTCTTTTTGTGCCAACTGGTAACCTTTTTATTTAATCCTAAGATAACAGATATGCATACGGCTTCTCTGAAAGAATGTACTGCCAAGCCTACTCTATAGCCGTGTTCAAAAGAACAAGAAAAGACAGTGGTGTTCTTCCTTCTGAATTTTCAGCGTTTAAGATGGCGGTGATCCTTTACACAGAAAATGAGCTGTTAATTGCCTACCATTCGTCTTTAGTAAATAGTGTAATCGTATGAGTAAACGGTGACGCCCTGACACGCTTTGTTTTTTAAAATATATGGACTAAACCGCCTCCAGCAGAGAGAGCGCGAGTGACATTGCTTCTTTGGTCTGTGGTAATAATGAACATCGCTCACGAAAGTTATTATTCTGTGGTAATAGTCTTATTTCTTAAACGAACTTGTCATGTTTACTAAATACACAGTTCAATGATTGAAGAAGACCCGGCGGTGTCAATCCAAGAGTTGGCTGTTCCTAACTTCGTGTTGCCACTCGTACTGTGTTCAGTAAACTATCACTGTGGTCAATCGCGTATACTCCCAGTCCTGAAATTTGTGACCGTTTGTAGAAATCCATTTACGATCGTTTCTGTGCTTCTGAAGGCACGTAAAGTCTTAAGTCCAGAGTGCCAGTATCATAATTTTAACACCAATTGACTGTTCTTGTCTTTAACACCAACTGACTGTTCATGTCCGTTTTATCAAACACGGCTATAGGGTCAGCAAAGCAAGTACTACTCTGGTCATGGTGACTTTTATTAGGTGCTTGTTCGTCATAAAAGGAAGATGTTATAAATTATACTGCACTTGTTCGTTACCTACCTCAAAACTTCGTCAGTTATTAACCGATTTGGAACATTGAGAGATTATAATTTAACTACATAATTTTATGGCAAACGTTTTACATTGCAGTTTTGAGACATACAATTGGTTTACCATACGAATTGGCTTGAGTGGAAACATATAAAAAACACACTGTCACGCCTTTATCCCCGAAGGGTTAGGCAGAGGCGTATTATACGCCCACGTTTCACCGCTTGGCTTGAGTGGAAAGATATCAAATTCTTAAAAAATAGCATTAACTTGGACTTCAGGAAAATGTGTGTATTCTGTGTATAATTATTATGATCGGCCAATATTTGTGTCAACATTTGTTGAGCGTCTATTTTTTGTAAGGTTTCTTTTTTTATTATGTAAAGAGATAATAAGGTGATATGCCTACACCGGTGGTAAAGGCGGCGCCGGGCGCTCACCTACAATATTTAATTTATTAAATGAAATTTGCTAAAATTCGCTTTTATTTCTTAAATTATGTAACTGACAAAAAAGCCGCGTTAAAAATGATTTGTGTAGTTGAAATAAAGGCTAATTTAAGCAAAAACAGTGTTGAATATTATTTTATAAAATCTTTATTACCTAGAATAACAAAAAACTTTAGTATGTACTTATTTGAATTTTATTGAAATTATTTGGATTTTGATGACTATTCTGTGTAATTATAATACAAGTAATGAGTGGTTAAGTATTCTTGTAAATGATAGAATTGTAATTAACACTTAAATGTACACATTCGGAAATTTCACACGCACTACAATACCTACTTGTTGTAATATATAAACCATTTGTAAGAAATAGGTTAGAATCGATTCTAAACTTTTAACGGTTAATTAGACTAACTTTCACAAATCGCTTCGTAGGTGTTATGTTGGTAAAGCCATAGATACTTGCTGATATTTAAAAAAAAGAGAAAAATGAGTATTATTTTTAGAGACAAATTATATCTTAATTAAGAGGTCGCGTGTCGGTTTAAAACGTCATTTATTTAGACAATAAGGTTAAATGGATGTCTTAGTGCTTTTGTGTAAATTTTTTTGAATAATATATGTGGAAAAAATTCAATATTTGTATTTTTTTTTGTCGAATCTTCAATTTATTTTATATTCAAACAGTTAATTGGATGACGGCGCGCGTATGTAGTTTTGCTAATTAGCGTCAGACTTCACCGTCATCCGAGCGTCAGTCCCAATTGAAATACTTCAATGACGGCCGTGCATACCGGTTGGTTGGGCAACTGAACTACCACGTACGTAGTACGTAGGTATTCTAATCTATGTGAACTATGGAGTTAGTAACGTGACGCCCTCGCAGAACATACTATGTAACTATTATCTATTCTGTGGCGCGTTCTCTTTGTCCTAAACGAACTAACAATAAAATAACAAAACTATCGGTTTGATTAAAAAGATCACCATGAAAATATTTCTTTTTTAACACACGGACCAACTCCCTACATTTCATTCGATGCATTAATTATGCTCTTTTTTTACAGACTGTACAGTGTAGGTTATGGTTATCATGAATGTTTCTAACTTACGATTTTTTTAGTTTTGTTTCAAGACCATGTTATCCAAAGTTACGTAAATAAACTGGATAATTAAATAGTTTGCGTACATGCAGCGCCATTTATTGTACATACTAAAATTTGCCGTTGCGCTGTTTTCGACCGACAATGTTCATGGCACGCACTCTCATGACCTTCCCCATTGTACTCTGAGGGCCGTATTCCAGAACGTTTCTCAAAAATCAATCAACGCTTGATGCTAGTTTTTGTCTTATAAAAACTACTCTCAAGTGTTTCTTAAGTATTGAGAAACGTTCTGGAATACGGCCCTGAGATTTTAGGAGTCGCTCTTGATCTTGAGTTTTTATTCAGTCGAGAACTCGAGAGCGGTTTTAGGAAATAATTGGTTGACTGCAGTACCAAATTCAATACAGACAAGTTTGTCTCATATAGCATAGGTATCACACTGCCAATACCCATTTATTTTAGATTATATAAATGTTTATATAATCTAAGCGTGAGAATAACATTTGGACGTTATTTTTATGATTAATGTATGAGTTCCGTAGATCGTATAACAAATTTTCGAAAAAAATACGACACTAATTTTGCAAAGTTGTTAGGGTATTTTTTTTCTGATTAACCAACTACCTAAGTCTTGTGTCCCCGTGTCCCCCCATTTAGGTAGGTAGGTAGGTGCATTATGCAACAATTTTCAATGAAGACAACAAAAAAGAACGTATCTGACTGCATCCTCTGACATTCTATACTATGAAGTATTTCGTGTCAAATTTTAAAACAATTTTCTTTACGTATGTATGTAATTTATTCAATATTTTTTAATAATTTATATTAATGCGAAGTGGTATTTCGCTACGGCGTTTTACAGCGTAACCAGGCAATTGATTTGTCGATAACTTGCGCTTTCTAAGGAACTTCTACAGGTAAAGAAAACGAGAATAAATCAAATAAATGGGACTTACTAGTAATACAGGACTTCTGGCGAGTACAACACCTAAACCTACACCGTTTAAGGAGAAGGTTTGTGGAGAGTTGTCATTAAATGATTTAATTTGAATTTGTTATGCACTTGTTTGTTAACATCTAGGTACCTAATTCTAATAAGTAAATTGTTAATGTCAATGTTTTCAAAGAATAGTGTGAATACAGATAAAAGTAGATAAATACTTTATCGTGTCAAGTACCTAATTAGGTTCTTATATATTGTCCTGAAATTTTATACCAACCATTGTCTCTAGGTAGGTACATTTCTTGGTATCTACATATTTTATTCTCGTAATATTTACTTGGTAGCCTCGATATGTATATAACTGTTGAGTTGCAACTATGCACAGTGCACTAGGTACTTGCATAGACGACACTGAATACTCATCAAGTAGATTTGAGTCGTCACTGCAAACTTTGCACAGTTTCAAATCACTGCATAAGTAGGTAATACATTCTAGGTATACCTATTGGGTATGTATAATAGGTACATTGGTAATGGTACCTACCTAGGTGGTTATTCTGAAAGCGGTGAACTTACAAGCTAATTTTCAGATTGTCGTGGATTTACGATGCGAAGTTACGCCAGCGCCGTTTATGCTGCGACCTTACGCTGCTCTTTACAACCCATTCTCAAATAATTGCTCAGTGCTATGTAATCATCCTGCTGACACTGAAGCTAAAGAGTACGTCAAACGAGCGAAAGACTTGGTAAGCAAACTTCTCCTCCTTGTGGGGTTCTATGTTTCACAGTAGATAACACAACGAATCATTTGACAGTAATAATCGTAGCATCTTATAGTACTAGATATCGACGTATTGTGTGGGGCGATTTATTAGAGAGGTTTCCAGAGAAGACCTTTTCAAAATTGAGTTGAATGTTCTATACAATGTATGAACTGCTTCTTAATTATTGAATATCTGTGTACTAGGTTGGATTGAAAATACCTACAACAAATTGCTACACAATCTTTTGCAGTTTCAGGAAACCAAAACTCACTTTTTTCAAGAAGACCTCTCCAAATTTCAAGATGGGGACAAGGAGAAAATTCGGACACCACATGATATTGTTACTGAGGATATGTTTAGAAGGTAAAAAATGCTGATGTGTCAAGACTGTGTATCTTTCATCCTACTTAGGATTTTGTTGGATCTACTTATTACCTACCTATAGGTACTAAAGCCTTTTTTTAGCTGTATTGGGATTGAAAATAAATACGTTTTGATCTTATGTTTCAGATATACAGAAACAGACTCCAGACCCCTCACACCAGCGCCGACTCTCGCTAGTGGCAAATCGAGAGGATCCCGAAGATGTCTCACTCCAGACCATCCACACCACAGAACCACTATTGTGCTAGATTTGAGGAGAAGTCACAGTCAGGTTGGTAGCATTAGGTACCATATAGACAATTTATGGGATGTAATTGGAGTTATTTTTCTGGGCTAGATCAACCTACTTACAGTACCTACCCGGCGTTGTCTAAGGCGTATGTCGAATTTTGAAAAGAGATTTCCGCCGACTTCCGTCTAGTAGTACTTTGTGATACGAAACATTAATAGTCCGAAAACGTTACATTACGTATTGTGCGATGGAGATGACGCTATTTAGCGCCAGGTAGTAGGTACCTATGGTTGATAATTTTCTTTAATATAAATTGGATCGAGTACCTAAATACCTACTACTACTACTACTGTTATTATATCTACTAAATATACTGTTATTTTCAGGAAACAATTTATTACCACGGCCATACAACTTCAGACCTCACTGTTGGGCACAACACAAGCCCAACTAACGATCGCTCAACTCTTCCGTCTTTGAATCTCTCAGATGATACTCACAGCCGCAGCCGCCTCGTCAAAGGTCAATGTGAACAACTGCCGGCGCTGGCTTCACCTCTTGTACTGGCGACAAGAACCTTGCCGGTGAAGGAGCCGCTGAGTGTAAGGACTGCAAGAAAGGTTAGTTTAGGTTTACTGCCCTTCTGTACTCGAAGTACTGTACGGTTATAGAAGTTGACTGATACAGCTAAAAATGTCATTCGTATTTAGGGCGGGTCAAACAATAGCTATATAACTACATACATACATATTATCTCGCCTCTATCCCCGAAGGGGTAGGCAGAGGCATATGAAACGCAAACATTTCACCGTATGCATTTTTGTTCCACGTAACAGGTGGTGAGCCCATTGCCGTGTTGAAATTGACAGGCGCAGGATGCGGCGACCTGCTGTTGAAATTTTTTTAAGCCGCCCATAAGGCCTTCAGCTTGGCTTAACGACTGCCATTTTATTGGCAACCGGGACCAACGGCTTAACGTGCCTTCCGAAGCACGGAACTGGGGTGCAAATAAATTTAATAAAATGTGTCTATTTTAGATGTTAAATTTGGAAGAAACTGATGTCTTTGCCTTTTTAGTGAGGTGGTAACAAAAAGGCTAAAAGGTCTTATGTGCTAAGTAGACACCAATTAGCACGACCAATTAAAGTCCTGTTAGTCTCGGACTGTATATAACTAACTGTTCATATTTTATACTAAGTACCTATTTTATATATGTCTACTTGTATATAGGTATATATTTTGCAACGTCCTCTAATCTCACATAATATTTATTTATAACTAAGAAACTGTACGTCGGTACCTATTTTTTGCGACATCCTCTAATCTCTGATAATATTTCCACGATGCGAATAAAATTACTTACTTTGAATACAATGCATTGCATTGCATTTCGCGGTATGGTATAGGTATTACCTACTTTAAAAATAACAACTTTTTTTTATTTCAATCATAAAGTTTACATGGATTAGGTTTCGCCTTGCCGCGAAAGGAAAAAATATGGGTAGACGTTTTATGTAGGAGCTTGATCCAAAATATCTAGAGTATATATCTTTTAACATGTCTCATAATTAGGTTGACAAATGACAAATTTACTATAACCTAATCAAAGCATCATTGTGATTTAGATTGCTTTAGATAAAAGCCGATCGATACTCTCTGATAATACTGAATACGATTTCACTGATAACTCAGTAGCCAAAATAAGCGACTCGTATTTACCTAAACATGTTGCCTATCCTAGTGTCAAAAACTAAATTGTTACCAATAAAAAAAGACAAACAAAAAGAAAAGAAAATCAAAAATAATTTGTTGGCAACGAGTGATAATTTGACTACACCGAAAGTCCGTCGTTCAAGAAGGGGCACCCAAAAGCTTCCTTATGTGATTACACCTAAGAATTGTGATTGTAACGTGAGGCATCTAACTAAAATAGTTATTGGTTACGCGCCGAAAAGTAGGAAAAGAGGCGCATCAAAACGGATTTCGTTGACGACATGGGATTCATCCGGTCAAAGGAAGCGGATGAAACTACCACTACCAAGCGTTACTCTGACTAAACGAATTATTAATAAAAGAGAAAATATTAATTATGATAGTGATGATTTTTTTCGGCAACTAGAGGTAAATGATTGTTTTTTATTTATTCAAAGTACTTATATGATCGAATACTCATTTTCATCAATCTTCTTAGACGCAGGTTAATCCTAGAACCTACATGCAAGAATCTTACAAACTGACTCGGTGGCACAATGGTCTATAAGCGACTGTATATAATTGACGGTCTTAGGTTTGGATCCCAGGTTGAAATTATTTTTTGTTTGATTCACTAATGTTTGTTTCGGAGTTTGGACGTTTTCTCTTCCCTATGTTTATCAATTGTCTAGCTATAATATGTATGTATTTAGAAATATATAAGTATGTTTATCAGTTTTCTAGATCCCATAACAAAACTTATATTAACTTACGTTGGGGTAGACAGCGCTGTGTAAAAAAAATGTCCAACAATGTTTATTTATTTAATGTCTGCAGATTCACAGAATGGCAGCCAGCTCCAATGTCACGCTGCTCCATTCATACTAGATGGCAACACGACTGCACCATGCAATGTGCCAAATCCATCGTACATTCAAAAAACGTTGAACTGATTTTGATATGTTTATGTTATCTAGTTTCTTTTTGTTTGGTAATTTGAGCTAATGTATATATCTGTGATTTTAAAAAGTCAAATCATCACAACAATACGTCCTGCGCTTTCGGTCCCTGCGGGGACATGGAAACAATTGACTTTAAGCTTGGAACTTGCACTTCATTTACCTAGAAGCACATTAACAAGTATTCTATTCCCACATTCCCTTATTCAGAATCAGCTGAAAGCCCTGAACATCAGCAAGACCGTGAAAAAGCAGATCAAAGCCGAAGCAGCAGCGCCAGCATCACAACGTTCTAAGACTGAGAAAGAAGCGGATATCAACGACGTGGATCTAAATATTGATGATGATGGTAAGTTCGTTCCTCAATTGCACAAAAAAACATCGTTTATCCTGGATTGCATCCAAAATCATCACTGAAGAGGCCAGGCAATCAAAGAAGACCTACTCCTCTTTGATTGACTGTAAGGGGTTGTGATAGCTTTCTCTGGCGTTGTTAGAACTTTAGAAGTGATAGCCGTCTTATCTTCTAACTCCTCCATAAGCACTTGCACTAGAGGGGTTGGACCCCAGAAAACTTGATGAGGTCTCAGATAACAGGTAAAGAGCATAAGATACTTAATGGACTCCAATGCACAGTAACACAGACCTAGATTAGAAAAAATGTTCGACAAACCAAGCTCATAGAGTCTGTGTTTGTTGTCCGTTACTTACTACTTAAACAGCACATTGCAGCTGGTGGCGAAAGTCGTCGTCGTGGCAAGAGACGCCGTAAGGGCCGTGGAGGTGGTAGCGATAGACTTACTTCAGCTGGACTGGCAGCACAAACGCAACAGGATCCCGAAACTCAGGTACATACCTACTAGACAGCTGTACTCACTACTAGCTGTGCCTGACATACTTTGAAATCCGGATATAGATCAAACAGGTGCTAAGGGGCGCACCTGTTTGATCTATGTCCGTATTTTTCATAATGTATAGAAATTTGCCTGATTTGTTGACATTTATTATTCGTGCTCTCAGGGGGTTCCAATGCGAACAAAATATTTTTAATAACATCAAATTATCCCTAGATGGCAGTAATGGTATCAAATTCAAGATTACATAAAATAAAAATCTTATTTAGCTGTTTAAAGTCCGGTAATTGATTTCTAAAATAAAAACCATATTACCTATATAATCTGTGGTATTAACATATTAAACTCGTTAATAATACAATTAATGTAGATTGCGTGAATAATTGGTTCTCGATACTCCATCATCATCCGAGCGTCTGTCCCAGTTGCGTCTCGCGACGCCCGGGGTCCGCTTTCCTACATTTTCTCCTCCACTTCACACGGTCGTCGGCATCCCCTGTAGTGAGACCATTGGCACGCATGTCATCCCTTACGACGTCAAGCCAGCACTTCTTGGGTCTGCCCCTCTTACCGGGACCTGGCGGGGCTGATATGGCCAGACATTTGTTTCCTACGTAGCCCGGCAGTTGCCGCAAGACGTGACTATACCAGCGAAGGCGACACTCTTGCAACTTGTCTGCAATGTCACGGACATGAAGGCTGCCACGGATGCGAGAGTTCCTCACGCGATCCATCCGCGTGACTCCACACATCCACCGCAGCATCTTCATTTCCGTAACACGCAGCTCCTGCTTGTGTCGCTCCAATATTGGCCACGTCTCACTGCCATGTAAAAGGACAGATCTAATGATGATTTTGTAGACCTGTGCCTTCAACCGGATCGGCATTTTAGGATCACAAATGACACCGGTCATCTCCCGCCATTTGGCCCACGCGGCAGCAATGCGTGACTTGACATCGCAATCGATGTCACTGGACGTGTGAAAAACAGATCCCAGGTATTTAACCTGGTCCGTCCGCTCGACCAAATCACCGCCAATGCGGACGGATGTGGGATCTGTCGAGTTGAGTGCCAAGTACTCGGTCTTCGCCACATTTAGTTTCAGACCGCCGTTCTCAAGCGTCTCCTTCCACACCTTCACATGTCGCACCAATCTGCTCCTGTCCGCGTCTGCCAGCGCAATATCGTCAGCATACATGAGCAACCATGGAGGCTGCTCATGCGAGTTCCTGATGCTGTCTGACAATTCGTCTAATATTACGCTGAACAGAAGCGGACTAAGGACCGAACCCTGGTGTACACCGACGGTGATGGGGAAGGATTTCATGTCGCCAACAGCAGTCCGAACCATGGAATCGGAGTCACAGTACATGTCCCGGATAGTGTCAATATAGACCTCGGGAACCCCTTTGGACCGCAGTGCCCACCAGATCATCGCGCGAGGAACACAGTCGAAGGCCTTCTGCATGTCTAGAAACAAACAGTGCAGAGGCGTGTTCTTCGTACCTTCGTCCTTCTACCTGTATTTCTCTGCGACAACCCTCAGGGCAAAAACAGGGTCCGTGGTCCCATGACCAGGGCGAAACCCATATTGACACCCCGAGAGAGTACACCTCTGCCGGATCCGAGAGTCTATAATCCTCTCGAAGATCTTCATGGTGTGGGACATCACCTTTATACCGCGGTAGCTCCCGCACTCCTGCACTGACCCCTTACCTTTGAAGACTGGAGTAATAATACTCAGTCTCCATTGGTTTGGGATCTGCCCGCTGAGGAGAATGCGGTTAAAAAGGTTTACTAAGATGTCCACACCGCGAGGACCCATCGCCTTCCAGGCTTCGATGGGGACTCCATCGGGTCCGACAGCTTTCCGATTCTTCATGCGGCGAAGCGCAGTCAGGACTTCTCCAGGCGTTACCGGTGGCACTAGTCCCTAATTCGGAGGGAGGTCCGGAGGCTGCACCTCTTTATGCTGTTTATTAAGCAGCTCGTGTAAATACGAGCGCCATCTCTCCTTTACCGCGAGGTCTTCGCTTAACAGGTTGCCCTCAGGGTCTTTTATACAGCGACACTTGGATATATCCTGTGCCGCTTTGACCCTGAAGCGCGCCAGCTTATAGATGAGCTTCTGCCTCTCAGACGATTCCAGCTTATCATACAGAGGTTGTAAGTGGTCTCGTCTGGCTCTGGCTACAGCTCTCTTTGTGGCACGCTTGGCAGCCCTGTACGCGTCGCGGTCTTCGGGAGATCCGGTAGCTTGCCACTTTTTAAAGAGGGATTTCTTCTCCCTAGTCTCCCTCTGGACTTCGTCGTTCCACCACCAAGTTTCCTTGTCACATTTGCGTCCACCCTTAGACTGACCGAGCACCACCTTCGCCGCTCCAAGGACGGTCGCCTGAACTTTGTCCCAGTAATCTTGAACTGGTCACCGACAGCTGAGACGAACTCCTGGGACCTAGTTTCATCAAGCAACCACCATCTGATGCGACGCTGGCACCGCTCGATGCGTTTGCCTTTGGGCTTCACGCAGAGGTCTGTGACAAGGAGGCGGTGTTGTGCAGTAAGACTCTCTCCGGGGTAGACCTTGCAGTTGGCCACCGTGCCGATGCTGTGTCGCCTAGTGAGAAGGAAATTGATCTGAGTTGTACGCCTCCCGCTCTTGTAGGTGATAAGATGTTCGGATTTCTTTTTGAAATACGTGTTCACAATGGCCAGATCGGCAGCCGCACACGTTCTGAGGATAGTTTCTCCTTCAGCGTTGCGGGTGCCGTATCCAAAACCACCATGAACACGCTCAAACTCCTCACACCTCTCACCCACATGACCGTTTAGGTCGCCGCCCAAAACGATACCCTGTGACAAATGCTCCGAATGTGAATGCTCCGAAGCACTCCCTCGAGTTGGCCCCAAAACGACATCTTATCGGCGTCGCTACAACCGGCCTGTGACGTGAAGGCACTTACCAGGTGGGTTATAATCCTATCGATAAGCACCCTCACGATCATAAGCCGATCGCTACAGCGTTTCACCTCCAAGATGCCGCTCTGCAGCCCCTCGGAGAGCACCACGGCCACCCTGTTCTCCCCACCAGGCGCACCCGTGTAATACAGCTTGTAGCCGTTCTGCAAAGGCCGGGCTCTGTTGCCCTTCCACCGAGTCTCCTGCAGGAACGCCACGTCCACCCTCCGCCTGGCGAGTAATTCGGCCAACTCTACCGCACGCCCAGTCAGCGTGCCAATGTTCCTTGATGCGAAGCGGATACGGGTTGGGGCTAACTTCTTTAGCCGTGCTGGCCCGACACACGGCAGCCCTAGCCCACTTGCCACAGGAGTCGGGCGGGGCACCTGCGCGCCGTTTTGCGGCGGCGCCCTATCCCTAGCTACATTCCGATTGTACATTTCCATTTAGTCTTGGCGGGTGGCTTTTATGGGAGCGACGCCCTCAGACCTCCCAACCCCAGAGGGGAAAGCCAGCGCCAGAGCCTCGTCCGTTAATCAGCAGGTGCACGCACTAGCACGGGAGGTTGACTTGGGCCCCGAAGATCTTGGTGGGGCCCCTTACACCTGGTTCTCGATACTGTTCATTTATAATAATAGATGGTGACGTAATAAGTTGAACATTTCTCCACCAACATTCGTCTCTCTATGCCAATAGTACCTGTAAAAAAAGAGCATTCTATCTCTTTCGGTCGCGCACGTCTCAGCGATGCACATCATCATCCTCTTGCCCTTGTCCCAATTTACTTGGGGTCGGCGCAGTATGTTTTCTTCTTCCATTCATCCCTGTTATTCGTCATCTGAACATTCACTCTTTTCATATTCATATCACTCCTTACACACTCCATCCATTTTTTCTTTGGCCTTCCTCTAGCTCTCCATCCATCAACTTTCATATTCATGGTTCTTTTAGTGACATGACTTTCATCCCTTCTCATCACATGCCCATACCAAGACAAACGGTTTCCTCTCATTTTTTCAGTCACAGGCGCCACTCTCAAACTCCCTCTAATATACTCATTTCGTATTTTATCCATTCTAGTCACACCACACATCCACATTAACATTCTCATTTCAGTTACATGCACTCTTCTTTCATCCAACTTCTTAACGGCCCAACATTCTGATCCATATAATACCACAGGTCTTATAATGGTTTTATATATTTTGCCCTTCAGCTTGAGGGGCAATTGTGGATCGCATGTTGTGGCCGTGACCTGTCGCCATTTCATCCATTCAGTATTGATCCGATGTGTAATGTCACGGTCGATTTCCCCATTGCTCTGGATAAGTGACCCCAGGTACCTAAACTGGGAGCATACCGGTAACGGTCTACCGTCAACAGATACGGCAAAAAAATTGGAGAGACCGCCAAAATCACAAAACAGATACATACACCAGGGAGCCTCTTCCTGTATGTCCGCCGTAAGGGCGTCCATGACTATGAGAAAGAGTTGGGCTAAGAGCCGACCCTTGGTGCAAGCCTACATCGACACCGAAACCACTAGTAGTACCTGCTACAGACCGAACTTGGGTACTACATCGACTATACATTGCTCGGACCAACCGCACATACTTCTCAGGCACTCCTTTCTTCTCCAGGGCCCACCATAACACCTTTCGCGGTATTCGGTCGTATACCTTTTCGAGGTCAACAAACACCATGTGCAAATTTTTACGTGCACTTCTGTATTTCTCGCACAATTGGCGAATACTAAAAATGGCGTCCGCTGTTCCCCGACCTGGCATAAAACCGAACTGGCTCTGAGAAATTTCACTCTCTTCTCGATGACAGCGATGCACGCTAGAATAATAAACTTATTTATAAAAATAATGTGATATCGACGACGAGGATTGCTCCGCAATAATCAAGCAGTAGATAAATTCATCACATTTCGTAACCGTGTGTGTGGTCTGGTGGTTCATGGCAAAAAGTAGAGAGAGAGTCCTAAGATCGAATCCTTATTGTTTTGATTTTTGTTTTTGCATTTTAAAATAAATACTAACAATTATGAATACAAAACACCGAAAAAGTAATAATTTTCTTTTTGGTTTTATAGAAATTTACTAAATATACTGTTTATTACGTACCAAATTGAGTAAAGTTTCATTAAAAAAAAATGACTATCACTGCCTTTCTGGCCCACATTTTTTTTTATTGCAGAAATTAAATCGTTTTATTTCATTATTACTAATTATTTCATATCAAAACGCGACGTGGCATCTAAATTGTAATCAGAACAAATCCAGTGATCCGATCCGCCATAGTAAACGATATTTCACTGATGATAAAGTTCAAAATAGAAGCGCGTAATAACTGTCGGCCTCTGTCATCCTGATAATAAAGTTCAAAGTGGTATGACCGCCGCGCCGGCACTACTCTTACGTCAAAATATTATTAGCGCTGCATCGTATACGATGATACATTGCGCTTTGAAAAGTTAAAAATATAAAAAAGCTGGTTGACGGCCGCGGCTCCGCTCGCGTAATGGGAACTCGTTCCCAGTATAAAAAGTAGCCTATATGTTGTAAATCCATTCAGTACTGAAAGAGTAACAAACATAGGTACATCAAATCTTTCCACTTCATAATATTTATATCTTATAATATTTATATTAAACTAGTTGACGTCCGAGGCTTCGCCCGCGTAGAGAAGTTTTCCCGTTTCCCACAGGAACTTGTTCCTGGGATAAAAAGTAGCCTATGTGTTATTCTGATGTATAAGCCACATTGTAGTTTCATTAAAATCCGTTTAGTAATTTTTACGTGAAAGAGTAACAAACATCCTTACAAATTTTCACATTTATAATATTATTAACATTAAGATAATCATAATCTATCTAGGTACTTTCTTTTATTATGCTTTCTTAATTTTTTTAAAATTTTAATTAATTATAAATTTCACGTTCGGAGGCTTGATACAATAGAATATCTACTTATATAAAAAAAATATCTTCACGCTGTATCCCTGACGGGATAGTCAGAGAGGACAGATCGCCAGGCTTCGCGATCCATATATACTTATATTATATAATAAATAAATAAAATAAATATTTATCACGCCTTATCCCCGAAGGGGTGGCAGAGGCATATTATATGCCCACTTTTCACCGTGTGGATCCCTGTCCCACGTAATAGGTGGTGAGCCCATTGCCGTGTTGAAATAGACAGACGCAGGCTGTGGCTACCTGCTGTTGAAATTTTTCAAGCCGCCTATAAGGCCTTCAACCAGGCTTAACGACTGCCATTTTACTGGCAACCGGGACCAACGGCTTAACGTGCCTTCCGAAGCACGGAAACGCTCGCAAATGTAAATGCCACAAAGTGGTCACCCATCCGACGACCAGCCATAGGGAAAGTTGCGTACCTCTGTGATCGTTTACCGAACACTGAGACCGCGGGGCCACGAGCGCTTCAATATATATTATAGAACTTAAGGGTTTATTTGACCCCTGATTTCAGTCTCTGTAGCCTGCACTGTAGACAATAGGTATATCTTACAACCTAAACCCCGAGATCTCGACCATAGACTTAGCTACCCCGGAGCCAGGGGCTATAGACATCCATTGACTCTAGACAGTTGACCTTGACCTCAGGATCTAAGGTCTCGGGGCCCTACCAACACTAAGCTCACAAACTCAGATTCTAGCCCAGAAGCCTGGACTTCGGATCTAAGACCCTGGAATCTTGACTCAGGACCCTGGACCCTTGACTCAGGACCCTGGACCCCGGATCTCGGGAACAGGATCATGAACCCTAGGCCCTTAACCTTGGATCCTAGACCCTGTACTGTGAGGTCTCTAGAGCCTCTACTGCATACCTTCGGTGGAGAACCCAACCCTTACTTACCTTAACAGCTGACCTTGGACTCTCGATCTAAGACACAGAAGCCGGAATTCGGGATCCCAGACCCCGGGTCGAGAATATGGGCTCTACGTCATCAAACTTGGACCCTGGCCCCTGAACATTCATGAACCCGAATGGTTGGAAATGGAAAAACCCTGATGGGTTTATCATGTTTATTTTAGAAGTTTCTATGGCCACCTTCCAGTGTCTTCTACAAACAATCTCCATGCATGGAAATTACAAATGGTCACTTACAAGTACCTACGTAACTAAAAAATACCGAATGAACTAACTCTAGTTTTATAATATGAGTACCTATAGATAAAATATCCAAATAAGTAAAACCCCCATTTGTTGCTTTTTAACATGACCTTTATCATGCCCAAAAGTACAGAATATTGATAACGTCAATTAGCTAGAAAAGGCATACGGCAGAGTATTTCTGTTTATAGTGACATCTAGTGTAGTGTACTAAATAATAAGAATAGTTTGCCAAAACATTGTCGCCATCTATATACAAACTCCCGTACTGCCTGCCTGCTTGGAAAGTTAAGGCCGTGACCATATTTTTGTTCCTGTTCGTGCATCTGTATAAGAATTATATTATATATTATATTATCTGTGGTGCTCTGCTCTTATGTGTAGTATCATAATGATACATGGCTTCTGAATAAGTGCTTTGTAATGGTGAAAGAATTTTTAATATCGTTTCAAAACTTAATTTTTTTTTATCTTTATAATATTAGTATAGTCATAAAAAGCACATAAATATACGTCTAATATGTTTCGTTAACTTTCTCTCCAGATTGCTGGCATCGGAGGAGACTCCCAAAACCCAAGTTCAAGAGGCTCTATCGCACCCACGCAAGAGGATGATGATATTGTGGTACCTGTTCCTAAAATCAATGTCCCAAGGAAGGCTGACTCTTTCCTGGATGATGACATACTCAAATACCTGCATAGAGAAGTTGACGAGGAAGCTATTGAGACTGAGTTCGATGTCAAGGTACTTACGATTGTCACACATTTGCGACTGTCACTTCCGTCAGCTCAAGATAAATTTTCTTTTGTAGCGGCGCTATGTACTCGAGGAAGCAATGCGCACTCGACCCGTGCGGTCTTACGGACAGGAGATGCAAGCGTTGCTCCGGGAATTAAAAGTCCCGGCAGTCAGCCTCGGCGACTGGCTACACATTCCCAGAGTGTTCTCCAGGAAGAACGCTCAATTTTCTTTGCCTATAGATACTAACACTCTTGAAAGTAAGTTGAAATTAACCAGTCAGTTGTCGTAAATTTGGGTTAATTTGCGCGAAATTAGCAGGTCACGGTGGTGTAGTTGATAAACGCGCCTGGTGAGTTGAACCATAAGACGCTGGTTTGAGTCCAGTTCGTGATTGAAAAAAAAAATTCCACTTTTAATTAAAAATTTAGAATAAATGGGTGTACAGGGTTTTACCAAAATGTCCGGGGCCCAAGCGCCACCTATTAGCGGTGCACCTGCTGACTAATGGACAAAGCAGACGCCGTGACGAGGTTGAGAGATAAGACTACAGTCGCTCCTGACAATGCCGAAAATAACAAGCCAAACGATTGCTGTTCCTAAATGGCATGGCAGACATATAAAAGTGGATACCAGATTCCAAATCCATTTAGGCTTTGGAAGCTATGAAATATACAACCTAAGATGAAGTGAAAGGGATCTGATCTCTCTCTTCATTTTAGTAAATTCTTAATCTTGCTAACAGTAAAACTTTAAAATAAGAAAGTGTATGGCAAAGTTTGAATCTTATAGGTATGAATAGGGTTTACCGAGATATTCTTTAGGGGTCCAAGCCAGTTTCACCTGCAAGTGTAGCTACTACTGACTAATGGAGAAGACCATGGCAAAGTGTAGGAAACCTCGAAACTGATTCCTATAGTTACCAATCCGTCTAACCAGCGTGATACAGTAATATAGGTAGTGTCACAACTCACATTATATATTATAAAATGCCTATATATTAAGTACGTGGAACAAAAATAAAATGATGTAGTGAAATGTGAACGTTTAGTACTTACGCCTCTGTTTACCCCTTTGTGGAAAAACGCGTGATAATAATTATGTATGTTTGTATGTAGGGTTTTCCAGTTCATGTTTCTTAATGGTCCCGGTAAGAGGGGAAGACCCAAGAAGTGCTGGCTTGACGTCGTAAGGGATGACATGCGTGCCAATGGTCTCGCTACAGGGGATGCGGACGACCGTGCGAAGTTGACGAGAAAATGTAGGAAAACGGCCCCGGCCGTCGCGAGACGCAACTGGGACAGACGCTCGGATGATGATGATGTTTCTTAAACGTTCCAAGAGTCGCCCAGTATAGGTCATTGTTTGTGTTTTAAAATGCACATGGTAATTCACATCAGCCAGTCGCAATTTCAACCATTAGGACTTAGTTCTAAATGCTGTTTTAGCTCTCACTCCTATGAACTACGCTGCGAGATTCGTAACCTTAAAGAAATCGAAGCAACTGCTGTACCTAACAGTGTTAAGAAAATTTAGATCGCGAGGTTACAGAATGCCTATTAAGGTGAGGTAGCATTAACTGTATATTATTATTGCTAAATACCTTCTACGCAGGCAACGGCCACCATTGAGGTGGCAGACAAACATACCACCCCCTGATAGAAAGTAGTCAACCCGCGCTGCCGACTCTGTAAACCCACCCTGTAAACAGACCCCATAGTGTAGACGGTCGAGAAAAGCAGGGTAAAACCCAGGCAGGGAGTTCGTCTTCATTCCAAAATCCAAGCGTAGGTACGCGGAAGATAGGATCTTGACGTAAGCGAGCGCTCCGCTACGCAATGTGTGGCAGCTTAATTTAGCAGATTTATTTTACTGTTCTCGTTAAAGTATGTACATAAATTCTGTTAGGCCCACTTGCGCGATCTTGGGTTAACGTGTATAACACGGAGGTATGGACTAACCCCGAGTTAAATCATTAATTTGTCTCGCATCACCCCGAGTTAATGGTATACCTAGGGTTACATCGCTAAAATTTTAACTCACTGATTTCTGAGGGTTAATTCGTCAAAAGTTGGGTTAGCAGCTGACAGACAATGCAGTGGCAAGTGACACATGCGTGACACGGACTCCTCTAAGTGACACGCCGCGCAAACATAATACGATAGAAATAAAATGCACTCGGCTGTCATGTTACATTCATTCGTGTAAGAAAAAGTCTTATGTGGCAAACTGTAGTGTAAAAGAGATAGACATACCTGTTTCATTTTTTGTTCAATCATTAATGTTTGGTTGGATAACATAGAGTGACATAAAACACTGGGTTAGTTAACCCGATAATATTTTTCTATAGTGCGAGACATGATTAGGGTTAAAAAGTTATTTACTTAATTCCGAGTTAACTAACTCGATAATTAATTATTTAACTCCAGCATTCACGCAAGTGGGCCTTTGTGATGTGCATATCTGTAGCCTCGACTTTACTTTTGGCTTTGACTGCCCCGGTGGCATAATCTCGGGATGGATCTCGGGTTCTAATCCTGGATCGGAACTAATATTTGTGTGATTCGCAAATTTTGTTTTGAAGTTGGGGTGTTTTTCTATGTTATTATTTATTATGCTTTGTGAAAAAGATTATTACTGTATTAAAGACTATTTACAGGACAGGGATGCCTGGAAATGATCTGCTGGCAAATCAAATATTATAGTCATAAAATATTAAATTGTAAATAGGCCATCAAAAGAAGCCTTCCTAAGTTTCTTGCCGGTTCTTCTCAGGTGGGCCGCGTTCCGAACCGCGGTAGTCACTTTAAACATATTAATTTTTTATTTAGTACTAGTGTATGACATTTTGTAAGCGCCGTTGAAATGGTCTATGCAAAATAAAGATATTTTTATTTATTTTGGGCTAGATGGCGCTGTGTAAAAAATATCAACATGTAATTCTGTGGTACATCCCACAGAATTTATTTATTATCAGTTAACTATAACAACACGCAGCGTTAGTTTGTTTATTATAATTACTTTAAATACATACCTATACATACACAAATTATTTAATCATGGTTTTCCTTAAGCGTCCCGCAGTAGCAATATTTTTTAGCTATGTGTTAATATTTTCAGGATATCGAAGAAGGTCTTATACTCATGATGGGCGGTATTATGACCAAGCCGCAAACTGACCAGTTCAAACTCATTATGGGCTGGGAGACATATGAAGAGGAAGACAATATTCCCGATGAAATAAGACTTACTATGATTGACAGTGTCAGAAAAGAGCGGTCAGAAGCTGGAGATACGGAAGAGGTAAATTAATTTGCTGGCCCAAAGGTCTTAGTAACCAGTCTATATAATCCACAAAAAGAAAGTAAATTACTTTGCTGTCACAGATATAGAAGAGTAAGCAGATCAAACATTTGCGAAAAATAGCGTAGCCTATTTGACACATATAAACAGGTAGCTTAATCCAGGGTCGCATTCAGCTATCATATCATGTCATTTTAATATCTTTCATAATTTATGTTTATTAACCAAACATCTTGTTTAATGGTATCCTTAGGAAACCTAAAACAATATTAACATAATTAATTTAATCGGGCACTACATTTAGCTTGACTTTGGATATTGAAATTGCAAACAATTTGCTGAACTGAATTCTTCCCCATGCCGTAACAGAACAAAATGTATGGAAATTAACAAAAATCTTAGATATAGATGACGATAGCGACCAAACGGTTTATGGAACAGATGCTATGAACCATATATTAACAACTTTTCAAGTGTTTGTCTAGAAGAATCACCATTTTTGAATAAAAATCTTAGAATAATAACACGTAGTCGTAACTAAAACATCAATTACCTGTGAAAAGTTATTCCTGGTGATTTCTTGTGACTGGAGCATCACAACATTTTACACAACACTTTACCATGTTTTTTATACTTTTATAACCTTTATTAAAATATATATACACAATATTTTCCTTTCGGCACAAAACACTAACAAATTCCTGATTGAAAAATGGCGGCAATGGAACGGCAAAAAGGGATGAAAGTGAATGTAAATAAGACGAAAGTAATGGTTTTTGAAAGAGAGAAAAACATGACAGATTGCTTGATTTTTGTGGAAGGAAAAAGAGTGGAACAACAGAAAGAATTTATATACCTAGGCTCAAAATTTGCGAGAGATGGAAAGTGTGATGATGATGACATTGAAAGAAGGGTTTTGGCTGGCAATCAAGTGAATGGAGCAATATACACCTTTATGGGCACCCAGAACGTGTCTAAAAAGGCAAGACTGGCTGTGCATAGAGGAGTGCTTGTCCCTACACTAACATATGGCAGTGAAAGTTGGGTATGGCAGAAGAAGCATAGGAGTAAAATTAATGCAGTAGAAATGAGGAGTCTGAGAAGTATAGCTGAAGTGAAATTGATAGATAAAGAAAGGAACAGCGTGATAAAGGAACATTGCGGTATGACAGAAGATGTAGTGACTAAGATAGAAAAAGGGATGCTTAGATGGTTTGGACAAGTGGAGAGGATGGATGAAAATAGACTGACGAAGAAAATTTATGCTGTGAGAGTAAATGGGCAAACTGGTCGTCCTCGACGTACATATACCGATCAAATTGAAGATCTTTTGACAAAAGGCCAGGTCAAGAGTACCCTTAATCGGCGAGCGTGTATGAAAACAATTATGAAAGTTGACGAAGCGAAAGTTGTATGCCAGAATCGTAGCAAGTGGAAAGCCATAGTCTCTGCCTACCCCGATGGGAGACAGGCGTGATGATATGTATGTATGTATGTAACAAATAAAAAGAATCTTTAAAATTAACAATTAATGTAATTATAGAATTTACATACCTATTTATTATCATAGGTCCCGAAAATCCAAAGTACCTCATACTACAAAAAGTTATCCAAGCAATAAAATATTTTTTTAATACAGTTGCTCAAAAAGTGGCATATTGCAGGGACGTATAGCGTTCGGGATGTGGGCTATAAAACACGCGTGTTATTTCTTTGCCATTCCCGAACTAGTGTTTTTTCTTTCCCAACTGACATAATAATGACTATTAAAAAGAAAAAAAACCAACCACGAAGTTTTTCCTCGAAAAAAATCATAGAAGCTTTCATGATTCATGCAAATACGAGTATTTATATAAAAAGCTGCTAATTTATTTCAATATCAGATTTAAAAGTAATTATTAAGTACAAATTTTAACATTAATTTAATATTAGTACATATATGTATAGGCCAAATTAAATTAATAAAAATAAAAAAGTTGGCTGTATGACGTGCACTGCCATAGCCTCTGCTTATATTCTTTTACTGTTGGCGCCATTTTCCAAAAAAATTTCTTCTCGAGTTTAGTTTCTTGTTGCACAAAATGAGTAATTTTGACGACAAATTATTTGAATTAACGCCACCGGAACTCAGTTTAATTGCAAAAAATGCTTCGGAGAACATTTTACCTGAAAAGTCTAAAAGTCGCTACATCTACATATGACGAATTCATTGTGTGGAGAGAAGAGAAAAAGGCAAATAGTTTTTCAGAAAATGTTATTTTGGCATACTTCTCTGAACTTTCAACAAAATTAAAACCATCTACCTTATGGTCGAGGTATTCAATGTTAAAAAGTGTGCTAAAAATCAGGAATAATGTGGATATCAGTGAATACCCCAAACTAAATGCTTTCCTAAAACGACAATCAGACGGCTTTACAACTAAAAAGTCGAAAATATTAACATCGAATGAAGTGGAAAGGTTTTTGAACGAAGCTCCTGATGATCGTTATTTAAGCACAAAGGTAATTTATTAAAAAGTACTTAAATTTTTCTTTGGTATTCAGTTTACGAAATCGCAAAATACACTCAATATAAAAAAAAATATTAATCAAAACCCTTTTTTTGGCGCTGATTTTTGGCGTTGCTGGTGCTTACCGCAGAGAGGAGTTAGCTAATATTACTTTAAAAGATATTGAAATCCATGGAAAAATGCTACTAATCAATATTCCGAATACAAAAAATAAGATACCGACAAGCTTTATTGTTGAAGGAGATTTTCTTAAAATAGTGCAAAAATATATGAATCAGCGGTCCCAAAAAGCAAAACCCGACCGTTTTTTCCAAAGTTATCAAAAAGGGAAGTGTACTCAAGCAATCGGGATAAACAAATTTGGTAATATGCCAAAAGAAATAGCTACGTTTCTTGGTCTGCCGGATGCTGAGTATTATACTGGGCACAGCTTCAGGAGGATTCAGGAGCCAATTTGACGTCCTTAAAGCGACTAGGAGGCTGGAAGTCAGACAAAGTTGCAGAAGGCTAAATTGCTGATTCATTAAACAACAAACTAGAAACTGGGAAAAAAATCACACAATCCATTAATTTAAAGTCCAGTCCATCTCCTTCACATGACAATACTGAAGAGAACGTTCGTCCGCCTACCTTCGTTGATAATTATAATTCATCAGATCCAATTCCATCAACTAGCAAACGCCCTTGTATGACACTTTTGACAAATATTCATGAACAATCATATGAAATTAATAATAGTTTGTCTCAAACAGTAAATATGCAACCGAAAACTTCCCCAGTTAATATAAAAAACTGTACCAATTTCAATGTACCTATATGTGAACTATAACTTTTACAAGAAATAAATGATTAGTTACTTGAGTTTATTGTGTTTTTATTATTTTATTAAATTGCTTCATTTTTTTCGCAACTGTATTAAAAATAGTCGTTCAATACACGTGCAGAACCGTCATTGCAACTAGTTTCGACTGTCAACCCTCACCTTCGGCTGCGCCTCGGCTCGGGTCGACATTTGTCGGAACTCGTTGCAATGACAGGCATCGAAATATACTATTTCAATTTTGGCGCTTTTCTCTTTGCCATCATGATTGCCTGGGCAAAGGAGGCGACGCGGAAGGCGAACCTATTTTCTTGACTGTCCACTATAGCAGAAACTATCGCAGACAGTGAAGCGATATGGGGTCCCCAGGGAGGCGCGTTCGCCTCTTCACGCCCACTCCCACTAATCATCTAGAAAGACCGAAAGTGGTTCTCCACATTTTTAATTAGCTGCTAGGCACCCAATTTTTTCACATTGAGAATTATTTTTTTATTTTTAGTCAGATGACAATACCTTAAACTATCGAACGTGGTGCGGACTTTGCGCAATTTGTGAGCGGATGTACGGACGTTTTTCATCTAGAGATAAGGATCCACCAGATGGGGTAGTTATTTTTTTCACATTTTTTATTAATTATTATTACATTCCTAGTGTATATATAACATAAATCTATGTGATAAATCTTATTAGATAATATTAAAAATGTGAAAGTTTTTAAAGAAGTTTTTCACTAAATCACGCTATCAGAAAACTTCACCATGCGGGCATTAGCTACTATCGACTTAATAAATATGTACCAATATTAAATGTTTGTTAATTCAAACTGCAAATAGACCTTTACTTTTTGTTTTTTTTAGATCGAACTGAGTGACTTCTCTATGATAGAATCTAAATTAGCTGTCCTAAACGTAAATAGTGGATTGAGAGAAATTCTGATTAAAGTAAGAGAACGATAATACGATACGGTTTGTATGGGTTGTGTGTTTCAGAGATACGAATAGATACCTAACTATTTTTTATTTTGTTATAGTTTCTTTTAGGATAAATTAAACGCAAGTTAAAATTTTGGATTTTATTTATTTAATACCACTGTATTCCTTGAACGATGATTTGTTTTGCCAATGATACGCTGTCCGTTGACGGCATTCATTGCTTTGCAGATGTTAGTTTGGGTGACACTTAGGTATTACACGGGTCGCTCCAATATTCCCCGGTCTGTAGTGGAAGAAAGTCGTAAACAACTTGTGTCTGAAATCGAGGCTACTTTTGCAAGAGTGTCCGATTGGGGTCAATTCGAAAATCTTGTCCAATTTAACCCAACCAAGACTCAAGATAGTGCATTTACCTCTAAAAAACCCCCATTTACTGTAGCGCCGCAATTCCAGGGCACTACTCTTTCCCTCTCCAATAGTATTGGGATCCTTGGTGTTGAGATCCCTAGTGGCGTCCAATACCGTAGTTATTTAAAGGACAAGGCGAAGCTGGCGTCTAGAAAGCTCGGTGTGCTCAACATGGCGCGGCAGTACTTAACTGCAGAGAACACTGCTCATCTATAAGTCGCAAGTGCGGCCACACATGGAGTACTGCTGTCACCTATGGACTGGTGCACCTGAATATCAGCTTCGATCTTTCGATCGGATCGTTAGAAGGCCGTGCTATGTGGATTGTCAACGATCCTCTACTAGCGGGCAGTGTCGAACCCCTTCGCGACAGGTGAGACTGCCTCCGTATACGGGTTCTATCGTATACAACGGTCTGTACTCTGAAGAGTTGTTTGATATGATGCTCACGGCTACTTTCTATCATCGCACCGCTCGCCATATACAGGGTGCTCACCCTCCCACTTAGCGTCCGGAGCGCTCGCATACGGTTAGGTCCGATAAAGACTTTATTACGCGGACGCTGGCAGGGAGGCCTGGGTTTTCTCGAACGCCTAAAGTATGGAGTTCTTCAAAAGCGGTCTTAGAAGGTTTTTTAAGGGTCAGCAGCGTGAGTACCTAGTGTTGCAAACGTCCATAGACTACGGTGACCACTTCCATCAAGTGGGCCATATGCTTGTTTGCCACCTCAGTGGTATAAAAAAAAGAAACGAAAGGGTAATAAGCGACCATTTACGGGCATACACCACAACACGATAGATACCGCTCTGAACTGACGGAACCCCGTCCATATCTCGTTTCTGTTCGGCGCAATAGGTATCAAATATTCAGCCTTGCAACTAAAATAGTCTCATCCAGCCATATTTGTATTCCAACATTGTACCATAACTGGCCGTCAGTATCCCTACTATACATGGTGTCGAGATTGTGCGAAGTTGGGCCCCCTTATTTTAGAGTTTTAGACAGAAACCACTTCTACATTGAGCTTGGAAGCCTTGGAAGTAATCATTTAAAAACCATATTTAATGGCCAGCCGTGACCTTTTTTGTCACGTCTGTCCTTTTGCTGTTACGAGGGTGTCGTCACGGCGATTCACTCTTAGCGATTCTCCGGGAGTCTAATGCGACGCGACGCTGCAGTGTAACTCTACTGCGGTTACCTACTTTGCCTAGTTAACATAAGTGCGTACCTATAGCTATAGTGGCGCGTCCGTTAAAATATGTGATCCGCGAAAGTTTCATCCACCTCTACCTTCGATTCGCCTATTAACAGCGGTGAACTTAATCACGCCTTTATTTGCGTAAGTTTATCTGAGAATGAAGTACTTTAAATTATAGCTGTGCAGATTGACAATTGAAAGGTAATGCCCTATCATCATTAACACTGTCTCAGTTATCTCAACTGATTGACGCCTCAAAGAAGACCCTAGAACTGGCGGCCAATAAGTCCGAAAGGTTCTAAAGTGGCGGCCGCGTATCAAAAGACGCTATGTGGACAGACTAAGGCCGCTAGAGACTGCTAAATGCAGGCGGCACAAGATTCAAGAATAATCTTGTTCTGTAACAATTTATGACTGAACATTGTAGCGTTGTCCAGACAGTGCCTGCACTACTTGCCGAACTAAAAAAAAACATATTTTTGACAATGACATAAGACAGTAGTTAAGTGGGAAAAAGTTAAGTATCGATATAAATTTCGATACTGCCTTGGTATCTATAATGTATTAGAAATTATAGCGTTTCATTCTGTCTAGTGAAGAAGTAAACAATGCTCATTTACTTTTTTTTTGGCCATATGAAGAACTTTCATTAAACCATCAAATAACGTCATCGTTGGCATTACGACAGTAACACCTTTTGAAATAGAGTACAAAAAAGAACCACACGGTTATGCAATTTTTTTAGTCACAGGCCCCACAATTCAGTGTCACTGGTGACGTCATTGTAAAATTCCTATAAGAGATTTTAAACAGTTATATTTTTTTAATTATGATGAATATAACAAATATATTCGAATTCGTTTCTAAGAATTCTCTAAATATTCAATATCCAAAATAATTTGAAACTAATATATATCATTTTTTAAAAATCCATTTCCAACTGTGTGGATTTTTGAGACGGGGTCAGTAAGGATAGGTACCTTAACAGTTATAGTTACAGAAACGGTTATAGAATCCATTCCTTAAATATATCGTGGGTAAATATATCTGTTTTCACAGTTTTGGATAAAAGTTACCGTTAGTATACAAAAATATATGAAAACACAAAAAAAAATATTTGTGCTATTCACAAATGTAGGACTAGTTGAAAGAGTAAGTTATATTTTTAAATTTAAATGTCGAATTTAAATTATATACTTAATTAAATTCATGTTAGTTTTATTGATAAATTTTCAAAGCAAATATTTTGCTAAATTTCTCATAAATTTTTAATAAATTGGAAAAAGACAATTCCATTCGAGACAAGGATTTGAACCAGTGACCTTTGCCTCATCATCATCCGAGCGTCTGTCCCAGTTGCGTCTCGCGACGCCCGGGGTCCGCTTTCCTACATTTTCTCCTCCACTTCGCACGGTCTTCGGCATCCCCTGTAGTGAGACCATTGGCACGCATGTCATCCCTTACGACGTCAAGCCAGCACTTCTTGGGTCTTCCCCTCTTACCGGGACCCGGCGGGGCTGACATGGCCAGACATTTGTTACCTACGTAGCCCGGCGGTTGCCGCAAGACGTGACCATACCAACGAAGGCGACACTCTTGCAACTTGTCTGCAATGTCACGGACGTGAAGGCTGCCGCGGATGCGAGAGTTTCTCACGCGGTCCATCCGCGTGACCCCACACATCCACCGCAGCATCTTCATTTCCGTGACACGCAGCTCCTGCTTGTGTCGCTCCAATATCGGCCACGTCTCACTGCCATGTAAAAGGACAGGTCTAATAATGGTTTTGTAGACCTGTCCCTTCAACCGGATCGGCATTTTAGGGTCACAAATGACACCGGTCATCTCCCGCCATTTGGCCCACGCGGCAGCAATGCGTGACTTGACATCGCAATCGATGTCACTGGACGTGTGAAAAACAGATCCCAGGTATTTAACCTGGTCCGTGCGCTCGACCAAATCACCGCCTATGCGGACGGATGTGGGATCTGTCGAGTTTATTGCCAAGTATTCGGTCTTCGCCACATTTAGTTTCAGACCGCCGTTCTCAAGCGTCTCCTTCCACGCCTTTACACGTCGAACCAATCTGCCCCTGTCCGCGTCTGCCAGCGCAATATCGTCAGCAAACATGAGCAACCATGGAGGCTGCTCATGTGGGTTTCTGATGCTGTCCGACAATTCGTCTAATATTACACTGAACAGAAGCGGACTAAGGACCGAACCCTGGTGTACCCCGACGGTGATGGGGAAGGGTTTCGTGTCGCCAACACCAGTCCGAACCATTGAATCGGAGTCACAGTACATGTCCCGGATAGTGTCAATATAGACCTCTGGAACCCCTTTGGACCGCAGTGCCCACCAGATCATCGCACGAGGAACACAGTCGAAGGCCTTCTGCATGTCTAGAAACAAACAGTGCAGAGGCGTGTTCTTCGACCTGTATTTCTCTGCGACAACCCTCAGGGCAAAGACAGGGTCCGTGGTCCCATGACCAGGGCGAAACCCATATTGACACCCCGAGAGAGTACACTCCTGCCGGATCCGAGAGTCTATAATCCTCTCGAAGATCTTCATGGTGTGGGACATCACCTTAATACCGCGGTAGCTCCCGCACTCCTGCACTGACCCCTTACCTTTGAAGACTGGAGTAATTATACTCAGTCTCCATTGGTTTGGGATCTGCCCGCTGAGGAGTATGCGGTTAAAAAGGTTTACTAAGATGCCCACACCGCGAGGACCCATCGCCTTCCAGGCTTCGATGGGGACTCCATCGGGTCCGACAGCTTTCCGATTCTTCAGGCGGCGAAGCGCAGTCAGGACTTCTCCAGGCGTTACCGGTGGCACTAGTCCCTGATTCGGAGGGAGGTCCGGAGGCTGCACCTCTTTGTGCTGTTTATTAAGCAGCTCGTGGAAGTACGAGCGCCATCTCTCCTTTACCGCGAGGTCTTCGCTTAACAGGTTGCCCTCAGGGTCTTTTACACAGCGACACTTGGATATATCCTGTGCCGCTTTGACCCTGGAGCGCGCCAGCTTATAGATGAGCTTCTGCCCCTCAGACGATTCCAGCTTATCATACAGAGGTTGTAAGTCGTCACGTCTGGCTCTGGCTACAGCTCTCTTTGTGGCGCGCTTGGCAGCCCTGTACGCGTCGCGGTCTTCAGGAGATCCGGTCGCTTGCCACTTTTTAAAGAGGGCTTTCTTCTCCCTAGTCTCCCTCTGGACTGCGTCGTTCCACCACCAAGTTTCCTTGTCACATTTGCGTCCACCCTTAGACACACCGAGCACCACCTTCGCCGCTCCAAGGATGGCCGCCTGAACTTTGTCCCAGTAATCTTGAACTGGTTCGCCTTCAGTGTCGGTGCCCTTGTCACCGACAGCTGAGACGAACTCCTGGGACCTAGTTTCATCAAGCAGCCACCATCTGATGCGGCGCTGGCACCGCTCGATGCGTTTGCCTTTGGGCTTCACGCAGAGGTCCATGACAAGGAGACGGTGTTGTGCAGTAAGACTCTCTCCGGGTATGACCTTGCAGTTGGCCACCTTGCCGATGCTGTGTCGCCTAGTGAGTAGGAAATCGATCTGAGTTGTACGCCTCCCGCTCTTGTAGGTGATGAGATGTTCGGATTTCTTTTTGAAATACGTGTTCACAATGGCCAGATCGGCAGCCGCACACGTTCTAAGGATAGTTTCTCCTTCAGCGTTGCGGGTGCCGTATCCAAAACCACCATGAACACGCTCAAACTCCTCACACCTCTCACCCACATGACCGTTTAGGTCGCCGCCCAAAACGATTCCCTGTGACAACGGAATGCTCCGAAGCACTCCCTCGAGTTGACCCCAAAACGACATCTTATCGGCGTCGCTACAACCGGCCTGTGGCGCGTAGGCACCTATCAGGTGGGTAATAATCCCATCGATAAGCACCCTCACGATCATAAGCCGGTCGCTACAGCGTTTCACCTCCAAGATGCCACTCTGCAGCCCCTCGGAGAGCACAACGGCCACCCCGTTCTCCCCACCAGGCGCACCCGTGTAATACAGCTTGTAGCCGTTCTGCAAGGGCCGGGCTCTGTTGCCCTTCCACCGAGTCTCCTGCAGGAACGCCACGTCCACCCTCCGCCTGGAGAGTACTTCGGCCAACTCTACCGCACGCCCAGTCAGCGTGCCAATGTTCCAAGATGCGAAGCGGATTCGGGTTGGGGCTAACTTCTTTAGCCGTGCTGGCCCGACACACGGCAGCCCTAGCCCACTTGCCACAGGAGTCGGGCGGGGCTCATGCGCGCCGTTTTGCGGCGGCGCCCTATCCCTAGCTACATTCCGATTGTACATTTCCATTTAGTTTTGGCGGGTTTCTTTTGTGGGAGCGACGCCCTCAGACCTCCCAACCCCAGAGGGGAAAGCCAGCGCCAGAGCCTCGTCCGTTAGTCAGCAGGTGCACGCACTAGCACGGGAGGTTGACTTGGGCCCCGAAGATCTTGGTGGGGCCCCTTACACCCAACCAGTGACCTTTGCCTAACCAGGGCAATGTTCTAGCCACCTGAACTACCCGAACCGTATCGAATCAAGTTGAAATTCTCCACCATATTTATATCGTCAATTAAAGAGTATGACCAGAGCCATCTATCGAGCTAATGAACAACTCCATACCAATGAACAGTGTTAACCACCACTTTTAAACCATTTTTAAACATTGATGAAATGGACTCCACTTAGTATATTGATAAATTTTTAAAGCAATTATTTAGCTAAATTTCTTATAAATTTTTAATAACATCGAAAAAAAAAATCTACTACAGAATTTTAACTAAAATGTATGTTAGTTTTAGTTAAAATTCTGTAGTAGATTATTATATTATGTAGAGCTCGTAGCCCCATTAGCTCAGGGTTCTGCAAAAGATCACTGCGTTAAGCAAATGGCAAATGGGCTGGTCCTAGGATAGGTAACCGCTTTGTGGCAATTCTATTTACGAGCGTTTCCTTGCTTTGGAATGCTTTTTAAGCTGTTGGTCTCGGTTGCCAATAACATAGCAGTCGTTAAGCCAAGTTGAAGGTCTTATGGGTGGCTGAAAAATATCAACAGCAGGTCACTACAACTTGCACCTGTCCATTTGAACACGTCAATTGGCTCACCACCTGTTACGTGGGACAGAAATACATACGAAAAAATGCGGTCGTTCAGCATGCCTCTGACACACCTTCGCAGATAAAAGCATGACAGCTATAGAAGATTATCCTGTGTCTGAAGTCGCTGCTGTTTCATATCGTATTTTCCGTTTTAATTTGATTTTAGAAAATATTATATAAATTAATAGTCATATATGTGATAAGATATGCTGGGAGATAAGGTAATGGCGAAATTGCCATATGACCGGAACTAAAGTTCGGATGATAATACTATGTTTTATAATAAAAAACAAAACAAATGTACGAAAAAACAAAATTGGAGTTTTACTTAAACTTGAATCATAACAAAATGACAATAATACCACATAATTTTAACCCTTTCCTATCTCATTCCTTTTCCTACCCTCTAATCCTTTTCCTACCTTATCCTCTTCCCATCCTTTCTCCGCCAAGCCAAGGTTGCCGTGCCGATGAGCTGCGTGGCTAGGGGCGAGCCTAGTCTTAACGTGCCTGACTGCCCTAGGACCGGGCGACTCCAGAATAAGGCTAGCCTTACCTAGACAAGCGGGGCTCCGTCTAGGCGGACTTTGAATTTCCCTTGCCACTCGTGGGAACGCAATGGATATTGAAAATTTTAAAATCCGGAATGGCGGCGATGTGGATCGCAACCCGTCACGTTTCGTCTCCCATCGAGGCGGAAAGTGGGCTAGGGATAGCCACTTTGCTACATTGAATGTTAGAGGAGGAATGAAAGACAAAATTGATGAGGTATGCGAGATGATGCGAGAAAGACGACTTGATGTTTTGTGTGTGAATGAAACAAAGAGGAAAGGATGTAACACCACTACACATACAGCCTACTGGTCAGGTGTAGCCACAACCAGTACAGCGAGCCAGGGTGTCGGTGTTATACTGTCCGAGAGAATGAATGAATGTGTGACTGACTATGAATGTGTAAGCCCAAGACTCCTTTGGTTGAGGTTGAAGGTTGGACTTACCCGCATCTTTGTTTTGGGCGTTTATGCTCCGCAAGATGCGCGGTGGCGTCGATCTTCAAAAGACCAAAGTGAGAGACAGGCATTTTGGGAGAGTGTGAGCGGTATTGGGCAAGTTTGGTGACGAACGAGTGAAATGTGGAAAGTGTAAATGGTGAAAGTTTGCTTGAAGTATGTTAGGAAAGGAATCTTGAGATAACTAACACCATATTTAACCACAAGCAGATCTATTTGGATACCAGTCAAGAGGGAAACCAGAGAAGTATGATTGATTTTGTGATTGCAAGAATAAGAAAGAAAGTCTTAGACACCCGGGCATATCACGGTGCCGGGATTGATGCAGATCACTTCTTGGTTATCAGCCAAGGATGTAAGGTGAAGAGAATGTGTGCAGAAGTCATGAAGTCCGACAAGAAGAAGGCATGGTTGGACTGGCTGACTTCAAAGGTCCATCAAAGAATGCAGAGGGCAACGGATGAGGATGTAAAAAAAGGTATAAACGAGTTGCAAAAGAAGTTATAAAAAGAGAGAAAGAGAATAATAGGGATAAATTTAATAGTAGGTTATCTGATAATTTCCAGCAGAATAAAAAATTCTTTTGGAAATCTATAATATCAGAAACCAGGATGGCAGTTTTCTAAAAGGAGAAGAATGTGTGCTAAAAAGATGGAAGGATAATTATGAAATCTAATATGAACAAGAGGATATGGAAGCACACACGAGTTCTTGGGAAAGGAATTAATTTAGTAACGAAAGCATCATAAGTATGGAAGAAATTGTGGAAGCATTGAGTAGTTTGAAGTTGGGTAAGGCTGCTGGATTTGATAGGATTTCTGTCGAGATGCTGAAAGCGGGACATGGCGTGGTAGCCTGCCAGCTGTACCGTCTTTTTAATCTTTGCTGGAGGAGTGGCAGCGTTCCAGAAGATTGGTCATGTCATCATGCCGCTTTACAGAGGAAAAGGGTCACAACAAGAGTGCAAAAACTACCGCGGCATAAGCTTGCTCAGCATCGTCGGCAAATTGTATGCAAAAGTTTTGATAAAAAGAGTGATGAATGAAACTGAAGGGAAAATGTGGGATGTACAAGCAGGATTTATGAAAGGAAGGGGATGCACGGATCAGGTCTTTTCCTTACGATTCATAGCTGAAAATTTTTTGGCGAAATGTCAACAGGTCTATTGCATATTTGTAGACTTGGAAAAGGCCTATGACCTATGGTGAGGCATGAACTATGGGCAACACTGGCCAAGTATGGAGTAAGCAGTCACTTGTTACGAGCACTAAAATCTCTCTATGAGGGCTCCTGTGCTTGTGTCAGGACCAACGGAGCTTGCACAGACGTTTTTCACATTGAAAAAGGTGTGAGACAGGGTTGTGTAGCGTCACCGGCGCTGTTTAACCTATACATGGACAGTTGTTTGAAAGAACTGCAAGAAAGTGCGTATGGATTAAAAATGAATGTACTGACTGTCAAATGCCTCCTATACGATGATGATCAGGTAATACTGGCATCAGCGTACTGGATTGCTCGATTTTTGTGGAAGGAAAACTAGTGGAACAGGTGAAAGAATTTGTATATTTAGGTTCATAATTTGTGAGAGATCGAAAGTGTGATTGTGACATTAAACGAAGAGTTTTGACTGGAAATCAAGTGAATGGAGCCATGTATGCCTTTATGAGCAGTCAGAACGTGTCTGAGAAGGCAAGACTGGCTGTGCATAGAGGAGTACTTGTTCCTACACTCATGTATGGCAGTGAAAGTTGGGTGTGGCAGAAGAAGCATATAAGTAAAATTAATGCAGTGGAAATGAGAAGTCTGCAGAATATAGCTAGAGTAAAATTGATGGACAATGAAGGGAACAGTGTGATAAGGGAACATTGACAAGGGAAGAAGTAGTGACTAAGATAGAAAAAGGGATGCTTAGATGGTTTGGACACGTGGAGAGGATGGATTAAAGTAGACGTAACGAAACAGATTTATCAGAAGAGAGTGAATGGGCAAACTGGTAAGAGGTGACCTCGACGTACATATGTCAATCAAATAGAAGACATTTTGGAAAATGGTCAGGTCAAGAGTACCCTTAACCAGCGTGGGTGCATGAAAACACTTATGAAAGTGGAAGAAGCGAAAGTTGTATGCCAGAATCGTAGCAAGTGGAAAGCCATAGTCTCTGCCTACCCCGATGGGAGACAGGCGTGACGATATCTATGTATATAATTTTAATGAAAATATATCGATATCGATGAAGTTTGACAATCTCCACGCTAGCTCAATACCGGTAACCGGACAAGTCAAATCAAACGTCATTTCCAGAAACGGTCGACGAACTATTTTTGTACACCGCGCTGAAGTGTAACGAATTTATTTAGCTAATAAAAAAACAAACAATCCTGACCGTCAACGTACACCCGTGTTTTTTTTAATCAGCAACTTGTAATTAATGTTATAATATTATTGTATAACCGCGTATATTTTTAAACGACACCATGAGTTTAAACAGATCAGGACTGAGTGCTGACGGTAAGCAAGAATGATTTTATTATTAAACCTTCACGTTGGTGTGCCATTTTCCAGAAAATTTACTAATTATAGTTCTTGCAGAGTACTACGCGACTGCACTTCAAATATTTGACTATTGTGGCGTTGAGAGTACAGGCACCCTGCATGTTGATGCCTTGATGGACAAATTCGCACCTTTCATGAAAACTAACAAGTGAGATGACTATTATTATTTATTTCTTTATATATAGTGGGTTTATTGATGATGATTTGAGTGGTTTACTCTTTATCAATATTTGGTTTCTATAGGGAGGAAGACCATAAGTTCACTTACTTAAAAAATAGTCTAATAGATTAGTTGTTCCTTTATTTAATTTACTGTAAAGGATACCCTATGGACTTCACCGCCACTGGGAATAATAATGAGAGAGGCATGTTGGATTCAAACCAACTAAAACCATTTGTGCCCCTTTATGTGTTCAGGTAACAGTGTATGTATAATGTATGTAATAGGGTATCCTCGAATAGAAATACCTGGGTACCTGACCAGACTTAGTACCCAACCTTGGGGACCAGTTTATCTCATTTGGGTAGCAACTTCCCCATTATCTCAAAAGGTGCACGCAAGTTGTCTCAATTTGTTAAAAATGTTAAAAGTTTGCTTAAACTGTGTATATTGCTTGAACTGAGATCATCAAGCTATAATGAGGTTGAGGGAATGCTAGTTTTGAGGCCCATTGTAAGAATTAGTTAATATTAGAGTGTGTGTGTGACCAAGATGAGTGAGTGCCACCAAAATCTCCTGTGGTTAAAAGACCTCACCTGCTAACTAATGGACAAGGCAACAACACAGACACCCTTCTGTAAGGACTTCCATAACCCAGGAGGTTAGGTCAGATAGCAGGCGCTCCCAACAATGTCCAATAACAAAAAACAAATAATAGCTACTCCTACCTGCCAAATAGAAATGGATTTCAGGTTCCAAATCTAGCTTGGAAGCAACTGGGAATACATTAAGATTAACAAGATGGATTTATCACACTAACAGTAGGTAGTAGTAGTAATAGGAGTAAGATATTAATCAAAAAATTAATATACACAATATTCTAGCCCACCTGTCAATCTAATTTTAAAAATATTATTACCAGGTGAAAGTGTAATGCTACATAGCCTTCCTTGGTAAATGAGCTACTTAACACAAAAAGATATGATCATATCCGACCAGTAGTTCCTGATAATTATGTGTTCAACCAAACAAACAAACTCTTCACCTTTATAATATTAATATAGATTTATGATATAAATATTTATGGTAATTTATTGAGTGACATCAAATTATTACCATAAATATTGGGGTCTTTCTGTTAATGTACTCATTTCAAATGAACCTTAAATAGGTTAAGTAACAATTAAGCGTAGTATTTGGAGGTGATTCATAAAATGAACCAGCTGTGTTATGTTGGATACTCCATATCCAAAATAACACAGCTGGCTTAAGGTTATTGCCCCCTACTGCTCTATTAATTTCCTTGTAATGCACAGGGCAATTAGAATAAGTATATAAAATACTCAATGAGTTTAACTCAGTAGTCACATGTTGGTAATCATTGTTGATAATATCATCAATGATTACCAACATGATTACCAAAAATTAGTAAGATGCTGGGTTTTATGACTGAATCCTAAGACAAAAAGAATCATATTATCCAAATCATTCCTTTGCTAATTTCTTTTAATTGCTTAGCTAATTATTAGCAACTACGTTTTTTCCTATGTCTATCAAAAAGATAGACAACAGATGCTCAATTTGATGACTTAATTATTATTATTAGCATTTTTTTTTTATGTGACTGAATGCATTTGGGTATTTTACTCTCCTGCTCCGAGGCCAGCAGGGCAGAAGTGACCTGCTGACCACTCATAAAACTTTAATTCCTCTCTCTCCAGAGAGACATAAGCTATAGGTTATCACTGCAGCTTGGCAAAGGAATGCCCTGAAAAATTACATTACTTGCCACTAGTCTGTGATATGCTCATCATAGAGAATGTATCTGGAAATAATGACCATGATAAGGATTGTATTTTCAAAGCTATTACTATCTGATACAATAAACTACAGTATATTTCAAAACAATACTTACAGCTAAAATCAACTTAATATTAGAAACAAAAAAAGTAATTGCATATCTTCAACACTGGAGATTTTTATCTCAATACTTCATTTAATTCTGAAGTGATAACATCATGAATTGACTGCCTCAGTGGCGCAGTGGTAGTGCATGCGATTGTCGCGTCTGAGATCCCTGGTTCGATTCCCGGGTCGGAGATCAGTGAAATATTTGTGTGATCCACAATTGTTTGTTTCGGAGTTTGGGTGTTTGCTATGTATATTATGCATGTATTTAGTAATATATAAGTATGTTTATTATGCATGTATTTAGTAATATATATTATTATTATTACGTAGTAGAAATTATCAGTCGCCTAGATCCCATACCACAGGATTATATTAGCTTCCTTTGGGCTAAATGGCAGTGTGTAAAAAAAAACGCCACACAATATAATTGTATTAAAAACATGCCTCAAGAGCTATAATTTAACATTAATTTTCAGATCTGAATATAGCTACTTGAAATCCTTGTTAGACCCAGAGCAGGACAATCCTGAGATATCTGTCACCATGCTAGCTAAGACGCTTCACAAGTACAGTGAGAGTCAGAAGTTGGATCTGGATGAAAGGTAACCGCTATACCAACAAACTTATTTGTAAAATGACTAATGTAAATATGTTGTATTTTACGTGCAAGCTGAGTAATTAATGTATTTTTACGTGCAAGCTGAGTAATTAATTAATGTATTTTTACGTGCAAGTTGAGTAATTAATGTATTTTACGTGCAAGTTGAGTAATTAATGTATTTTTACGTGCAAGCTGAGTAATTAACAAAGCTCTAAGGTAAACAAAAGTAATTAATTTTAAAGCTCAGAAGGCAATATAAATAAATTATGTGCCTTGTTGCAAACTACCTGATAGGTTACTAAAAGTAACTAAACTAGCCCAAAGTCCTAATTCCAAACACTATGAGTACACATAGGAAAATGGAGATTTAGGTTCTGCTGTGTTAATCCAATACACTGTAACTTGAGTTTTAGGGTTTTGGCTATATACTAATACTTTTACTTTTAAATTTATAAGTGTTGAAGATTGTTTGTCTTGCTTTCGCATCTCTTCAAAGCAATCGATTAAAGTATTTATTAGGTAAACTAATTTAGTGATCCAATTTTTTAGTTTTTGAACTGGAGTGTGCCATTACCTAAAATATTTATTCCTCCATTTATTAAATCAATATAATTTATTTCATTGGACTGCTACATTCATCTTGTTCTCATAGTGAAACGCCCGTATATACCACGATAAGAGAATGTACCTAATAAATTATTTAATAATTTCAGTTTTAATTTGATGAAGAGTGGACAGGTGCCACAAGATTCAGACTCTGGCATATCTACTGACGGTAAGTAGTAATACAAGTATACTAAAACTCACTAACTATCTTCATATACTAAAACTAACTATCTTCGTGCTGTATCCCTGACGAGATAGTCTACATGTCCTATTATTATAGTCTAGGGCCCCAGTACTGTCCTGCCCCATACACCTTGTTACAGCCTTCATCATCATCCGAGCGTCTGTCCCAGTTGCGTCTCGCCCGGGGTCCGCTTTCCTACATTTTCTCCTCCACTTCGCACGGTCGTCTGCATCCCCTGTAGTGAGACCATTGGCACGCATGTCATCCCTTACGACGTCAAGCCAGCACTTCTTGGGTCTTCCCCTCTTACCGGGACCCGGCGGGGCTGACATGGCCAGACATTTGTTACCTACGTAGCCCGGCGGTTGCCGCAAGACGTGACCATACCAACGAAGGCGACACTCTTGCAACTTGTCTGCAATGTCACGGACGTGAAGGCTGCCGCGGATGCGAGAGTTCCTCACGCGGTCCATCCGCGTGACTCCACACATCCACCGCAGCATCTTCATTTCCGTGACACGCAACTCCTGCTTGTGTCGCTCCAATATCGGCCACGTCTCACTGCCATGTAAAAGGACAGGTCTTATAATGGTTTTGTAGACCTGTCCCTTCAACCGGATCGGCATTTTAGGATCACAAATGACACCGGTCATCTCCCGCCATTTGGCCCACGCGGCAGCAATGCGTGACTTGACATCGCAATCGATGTCACTGGACGTGTGAAAAACAGATCCCAGGTATTTAACCTGGTCCGTGCGCTCGACCAAATCACCGCCTATGCGGGCGAATGTGGGATCTGTCGAGTTTAGTGCCAAGTACTCGGTCTTCGCCACATTTAGTTTCAGACCGCCGTTCTCAAGCGTCTCCTTCCAAGCCTTTACACGTCGCACCAATCTGCCCCTGTCCGCGTCTGCCAGCGCAATATCGTCAGCATACATGAGCAACCATGGAGGCTGCTCATGCGGGTTTCTGATGCTGTCCGACAATTCGTCTAATATTACACTGAACAGAAGCGGACTAAGGACAGAACCCTGGTGTACCCCGACGGTGATGGGGAAGGGTTTCGTGTCGCCAACAGCAGTCCGAACCATTGAATCGGAGTCACAGTGCATGTCCCGGATAGTGTCAATATAGACCTCTGGAACCCCTTTGGACCGCAGTGCCCACCAGATCATCGCACGAGGAACACAGTCGAAGGCCTTCTGCATGTCTAGAAACAAACAGTGCAGAGGCGTGTTCTTCGACCTGTATTTCTCTGCGACAACCCTCAGGGCAAAAACAGGGTCCGTGGTCCCATGACCAGGGCGAAACCCATATTGACACTCCGAGAGAGTACACTCCTGCCGGATCCGAGAGTCTATAATCCTCTCGAAGATCTTCATGGTGTGGGACATCACCTTTATACCGCGGTAGCTCCCGCACTCCTGCACTGACCCCTTACCTTTGAAGACTGGAGTAATAATACTCAGTCTCCATTGGTTTGGGATCTGCCCGCTGAGGAGTATGCGGTTAAAAAGGTTTACTAAGATGCCCACACCGCGAGGACCCATCGCCTTCCAGGCTTCGATGGGGACTCCATCGGGTCCGACAGCTTTCCGATTCTTCATGCGGCGAAGCGCAGTCAGGACTTCTCCAGGCGTTACCGGTGGCACTAGTCCCTGATTCGGAGGGAGGTTCGGAGGCTGCACCTCTTTATGCTGTTTATTAAACAGCTCGTGGAAGTACGAGCGCCATCTCTCCTTTACCGCGAGGTCTTCGCTTAACAGGTTGCCCTCAGGGTCTTTTACACAGCGACACTTGGATATATCCTGTGCCGCTTTGAGCCTGGAGCGCGCCAGCTTATAGATGAGCTTCTGCCCCTCAGACGACTCCAGCGTATCATACAAAGGTTGTAAGTGGTCTCGTCTGGCTCTGGCTACAGCTCTCTTTGTGGCGCGCTTGGCAGACCTGTACGCGTCGCGGTCTTCGGGAGATCCGGTCGCTTGCCACTTTTTAAAGAGGGCTTTTTTCTCCCTGGTCTCCCTCAGGACTGCGTCGTTCCACCACCAAGTTTCCTTGTCACATTTGCGTCCACCCTTAGACTCACCGAGCACCACCTTCGCCGCTCCAAGGATGGCCGCCTGAACTTTGTCCCAGTAATCTTGAACTGGTTCGCCTTCAGTGTCGGTGCACTTGTCACCGACAGCTGAGACGAACTCCTGGGACCTAGTTTCATCAAGCAGCCACCATCTGATGCGGCGCTGGCACCGCTCGATGCGTTTGCCTTTAGGCTTCACGCAGAGGTCCATGACAAGGAGACGGTGTTGTGCAGTAAGACTCTCTCCGGGTATGACCTTGCAGTTGGCCACCTTGCCGATGCTGTGTCGCCTAGTGAGTAGGAAATCGATCTGAGTTGTACGCCTCCCGCTCTTGTAGGTGATGAGATGTTCGGATTTCTTTTTGAAATACGTGTTCACAATGGCCAGATCGGCAGCCGCACACGTTCTGAGGATAGTTTCTCCTTCAGCGTTGCGGGTGCCGTATCCAAAACCACCATGTACACGCTCAAACTCCTCACACCTCTCACCTACATGACCGTTTAGGTCGCCGCCCAAAACTATTCCCTGTGACAACGGAATGCTCCGAAGCACTCCCTCGAGTTGGCCCCAAAACGACATCTTATCGGCGTCGCTACAACCGGCCTGTGGCTCGTAGGCACCTATCAGGTGGGTAATAATCCCATCGATAAGCACCCTCACGATCATAAGCCGGTCGCTACAGCGTTTCACCTCGAAGAGCTTGCAGCTCTGCAGCCCTTCGGAGAGCACCACGGCCACCCGTTCTCCCCACCAGGCGCACCCGTGTAGTACAGCTTGTAGCCTTTCTGCAAAGGCCGGGCTCTGTAGCCCTTCCACCTAGTCTCCTGCAGGAATGCCACGTCCACCCTCCGCCTGGAGAGTACTTCGGCCAACTCTACCGCACGCCCAGTCAGCGTGCCAATGTTCCAAGATGCGAAGCGGATTCGGGTTGGGGCTAACTAAAAAAAAACTTGTTACAGCCTTATACATACTTATTACAAAATTAGTAAATGCCTGTCGATTTCACCCTCGTTCCTGTGTTACTATGGGGATAAATGTAGCCTAAGTTATTCCCATTGAAATTCACATTTCGGTCCAGCCGTTGCTTAGATTAGCCAGAACAAATAGAGTTTTTTTTTATGTAAGTACTATTATGTGCATGGTGCCTGACTAGGTCGGCAGAGTTCCTATCGTGAGAATCGCTGCCGGCTGTACATGGCCAGCAGACAGCAGTCAATGGTATTGGGCCATTGGTCTGGTTCTCTCCAGGAGAGTCTACAACATGTAAAAAATGCCTTACTTTTGTACCAACGGCCCGCGATATGATTTAGTCCAAAATTAGGCTCTCAGCTAAGCAAAGGTTGGCTATGGCTTTTCTACATGAATGTGATGTTTCTAATAAAAAATAATCCTCATAAACTGTACTACTTGAATAACCAGCAATTAAGACCAGTTGATTCACAGAAAGATTTGGGTGTAATCATAAGTAATGACTTGAAGTGGGAAATGCATATCACACATATTGTCAAGAGAGCAAATTCGAAGCTTTACCTTATAAGAAAAGCATTTAAATGTCTCACATCAGTAACATTTACCAAACTGTACAAAACATATATAAGACCACTATTAGAGTATGCATATGTGGTATGGGATCCCTATTTTAAAAAAGATATAGCACTGTTAGAGAATGTTCAGAGGAGGGCTACCAGGATGGTTGGAGTATTGAGAAATAGGCCTTATGATCAACGCCTGATAGCACTTGATCTTAGTTCCCTTGAAAGACGCAGACAGCGAGGAAATCTTATAGAGACATAAAAAATACTTAATGATTACTACAATGTGCCTGAAATAAAGAACATGTTCACAGAAAATGAGAATAAGCATCTCCGTGGTCATTCATTAAAACTATGGAAAACGCCATTCAATGGAAATCCCCTTAAACATTTTCTATCAAATCGTGTGGTCAATGAATGGAATAATCTGCCTGAGCATGTTGTAGAGGCACCGACAGTTAATGCATTCAAAAACCGACTGGACAATGTTTACAGACTTGAGATACACACGCATCAGCTCAGTGAGCTGCTAGTGTGGTTATAATATAATAATAATAATAATAAAACCCCTCAAGGACAGTCGTTATCTTTTATAGGATTAACGCAACCCTATGAGGGCATAGTAGATTCGCTTTTTGAGTCATCCACTTTCTGATATCAACAAAAAAATGTATCAGAAAGTTATTGAAAAGCTCACATCCGCAGGGCAGCTTGTGGCGAACTGAATGTGCGTGGCTACACATCGGTCCCGATTCCTCAGAGTTTTGTTGCCCTTCTGCACCGGTTAGGATTTAATGGCCTAACGGGAGAGCAGTGAGAGTGCTACTCCCGGGAGTGCAGCAAATCTTAACTCTGGCTTGCCTTAATTGGCCGGTCAGAGGGAGGGAGCCAGAGCTATATGCTCGGGGGTGGAAGTGTCATTTTCAAGGGCATAACTACGGGGAAGCCCGCTCCGGGCCTGTCCCGCGAAGGTGAAACCGGCGCCGCACCGCTCGACACCCCAAGCCTCTCACACCGGTGTTGCCCTCTGTCGCCTTACAGGCTTATTTTGCCTATGGCGATTGTATAGGGGGCCCATCTAGTGAGTTGGCAAGTCACCGTCTGCCACTATTTTATATAATAATATATTAAAAAGGCAGACGCCGTTTTCATCAATAGCTTAAATCACCCAATCCATTTAACACCCAACCCAATAGCCCATTTCATAGTTAGCACATTTCACAATAGTTTAACTCCCATTGGAGGTGATCCATTACCGTTCTTCTACATAAGGCGGGCGTGGATTGCCTGTAGTGGGGGTCCCATTTCCTATTAGATTAAAATTCTCAAAGGGCCTCTGCGTGTTGGACCAATATGTCCCCATGTAATCCTGCCAAAAGACCGGGTATCTTCACAAGAAAAAAAAAATAGAAGATACCCGTGAAGAAGAGACAATTATAATAATAATACCATTTTGTCTATATAGGTTTTCAGTTGCTGGAAGAGCTACAATGCGAGTTGCAGGAGAAGAGACACCTGGCGCTTCAGTTGCGCTCACAGCTGGAGTTCACAGATCGACAGCATGAAGAAGCAATCGCTGCATTGACTGCGGAACGTGATTCGCTCCGAGTACATATCAACATGTATGTATTTTACTGATAAAATGGAATTGTTATTTTTTTTCGTATTTTTTATATTTGACTTGGCAAAATGGCGCCGCTCGCCTTATGGCAAGCAGAGAAGACGACCCGTGATTGTGGATTGCTATCCCAGCTGGTAGGGCCCCCTAGCGACCATGAGGTCGACGGCCCAGAAATATGCCTTTTCTCACGCTTCTCTTAAAGGACTCATGATTGTAAGAGGTGGGTACACGTGCGCTGGTAGAGTTTCATGCTTTTTTTTGTGCAACACAAGAAAGATCTTGCAAAATCTTTCGGAATCGGTTCTTGGTGGGACCAAGTGGAACAGTTCTTCAGAACACTCATCGTACGGAAAATGCGCTTTGTCTCCATATCATCAATGGCACTGACTGATTTGGAGCCTGAAGTATAGCATAATGGACCGTGAAGGTGAGAGGTGATGCATCACTAGTACTAATCCCACCCTCATTCCCATTACTGTGAGTCCTGTTAACCAGGATCTACAGCAATGACGAAAACCACAAAAGTTACACCATGCTTGAACTCGCTGAAGTCTTAGGAGAAGTTAGCAGAGTACAGTTTTATTCTTTTGTATAGCTTATATATGAAATGCAGTCTTTTAAAATATCAGGTTACGTGAGGAAAACTTGAGCTTAAGCCACGTGCGTCGCGACTACGACGAGGTATGCGAGCGCGTGTGCTCCAACGACCGCGAGTTGGACGAAGCGAGTCGCGAACTCGACGTGCTGCGTCGCAAGAACAAAGTTATGGTAGAACAAGTTGCTTCACTTGAGAACGAGGTACATATTTTTGTAGAATACACATTAAAATTTCCTTTTTTTTTTTTAAACTCTAAAGTTTAGAAAAGTCTTACAAAACCGCCGCGCCGCGCCTTGTCGCAGTCTGTGCAGCGCTGTGACGTCATAATGAGCGCTCCTCATCCCGGAAATTCAGAAAAGGACTAAAACTTCTGGTCATAACTTCGGAAATACTGCATGCATTGATGTGAAATAAAAACTAATGTAATATACATTAAAGTTAGTATAGTATAATAGTTAGTATTATTACTTGAGACGGCCTCCTCGATTTTTCGAGATTGATCGAAAATAGTCGCCGTAGCCTGGATTCGGAAGATTATTTTACCATCCATACCAGAGAAGTATTATTTTACCACCTTGTGACAATCCTATTTATCAATTTCAGAAATTGACATTTAAAGAGCAGCTGACAAAGTCGAAGGCCGAATGCCACCGTATCAACGAGATGTATGCCGCGCGGCAGTCGGTCTTGTTAGAACAGAACGAGGCTCTGCGGACCGAGCATGCTGAACTAGCCGCTCGCCTACAAGACCAGGAGGAATTCGTGGAGCGGATGATTAAGGAAAAAGTATGTCATTGTAGTAATATTGGTCAAAGATATTAGAAGCGCTGACTCAGTGTTCTGTAAACGATCATTGCGTCAAGCAACATTCGCTATAAGTGGTCCTTGGATGGGTGACCACTGTGTTTCAATTACATTTGCGAGCGTTTCCGTGCTTCGGAAGGCACGTTAGCCGTTGGTCCCGGTTGCCTGTAAAATGGCAGTCGTTAAGCCATGTGGAAGGCCTTATGGGCGGCTTAAAAATTTTAACAGCAGGTCGCCACAGCCTTTGCCTGTCCATTTCAACACGACAATGGGCTCACCACGTTACGTGGGATAAAAATGCATACGGTGAAATGTGGGCGTATAGTATCCCTCTGCCTACCCCTTCGAGGATAAAGGCGTGACATGTGTATGTATGTATAAATTTATGATATGGCCAGCTTACTATTTACTTTTGAACATTATTTTCAACTAGCTGACCCGCCCGGCTTCGCCCGTGACATACTACGAACCCCGTGGCACCCATTTAATCCCGTCGTTTATTAATTTAACGATAAAATGTGAACATTTCCCAAATTATTTGATTACTTCTCCGCTCTCAGGTGGGTACCTACAATCGCGCCCGCACGGCCTGGTTGAATTATTGTTACACGAAATTAATTTATTTGCGCATTTTTTGATATTGCCATATCGCCTAAGATATTAATTTAATTTGCAAAGTGTAAAGGAACCAAATAATCTTCATAAAATGCTGAAGCCAACTAACATATTAAAAATGATAAGCATTAATAATGTTTTTGTGTATATAGCCTTTAAATTACCGCTTTATTATTGCTGTTTTTTAAAGTATTAAAATGAATATAGGTACGGTATCCTTAAGATATAGACATATACCGTCGCGGACTTTTTTGTAGACCTAAATTAGATACACAATTCCACGATACATTATTTTGTTATATCAAAGGGTTTAGGCAGCGTTTTTGTTAAAAGCTCCCAGACGGCTCATTTTTTCCGACACTGCCAACATATATCGTTATAAACAAAATATACATAAAACCTTCTATAAGAATCACTCTATCTATTTAAAAAAAACTGCATCGAAATTCATTTCAAAGTTTTAAAGATCTAAGCATACATAGGGACAGACAGCGAACAACTACTTTGTTTTATAATATGTAGTTATGATACATATTTCTGTACTTTACTACATTACATTAAATTTTTGTAAGATTGTGACAATAATACGGTTAACACACGACCGGATTTGATCTAACCAGACCGCGGATTTGATTTGCCACCCGACCAAATCTTACCGTCTGTAAAGCAGTCCGGCGGACATAATTATTATTAATTGAGTCCGCCTCGATCCGCATCGGATATGATCAATGTTGTCGTTCTAGCTACTTTGTCGTAAATTTCCCCAGATTTAATTTAATTTTTCTCCAAATAGACACTTTTTCATAATTTTTTTCCCCATGTTGCCATCTTAGTTAGTTTGTCAAAAATGTCCCCAGTACCGATTTATTTACCTTTCCCCAAAAAATACTTTTTCATACATTTTTGTCAGAAAGAAAAAAAGAGCTACGTTAATACATAACATAGTGTTTATTTACTCTATGTAGAGAAATACTATGCGTACCAGTTATCTACATAGATAAGTAAAATTGAAATGTGTGTGTGTGTGTGTAATTTCAAATTTGCAGCTTTTCACTAAATGCATATAAAATAATATACTTTATTAGGAACTTTTCATTTCCACAAAAGTTCCTTAAAAAAAAATTTACCCTAGAATAGGGAAAAAGCCCCTAATCTGAACACCTTGTCTGGTCGTCTGGTGCGGTCTGATCCGGTCGTCTGTTGCGACAACAGATTTGGTCGGCAGACACGGCGGATCAAATCTGTCGAGGTCCGGCAGACCAAATCCGGTCGTGTGTTAGCTCTTAAAGAGCCAACACTTCTTTAAAATTCAAATACTTTTATTATGTAACATCACAATTACTTTTCTATACCTACCTGTACAATCATTGATCTCTCACTCATTTGCCTCGTTCACACAGTACATTCCATTTCTCACATTTCCATGCTAACTGGTTTGCCTGTACTATATTTCCCTGTAAACTTCTTTAACTGAACATTTCAATCATTTAACTGGCGAATACTGTTCATTCGGTAAAATTAAATTACGTAATGAAAATGCCTAACTTGCTTGAATCAACAACGTTTTTTTTTCTAATTTTGACATTGTTAAAGAAGTTCTGTAACTAACCATATCGCGATTCAGTCACACGATACAACGCCATCTATATACTTATAACAAAACTGTATTTGCTTAAAATTATTATTAAATTTCTACATCCAACAAATACAATAATAAACCTTTCTGCTTCTGTAGGTAGCCTAATTGGCTTGATATCGAACAATGAGATGCCATTTAGGAAATTAATTTGTTTGAAACAGGTGTTGTTAGAGATGGAACTGAAGGACATGTTGAACAAGTCCAACCAGACCCAGCTGCGAATGGACCGCAGTATCGACATAAGCTACACGGAGGACCAGATGCTGACTGCGCTCGACAGTCTCAACGCTGACTCTCGCTTCTCGCAAGGTAACATAAACTGTTCAAAGGTTCAAAATATCGTTTCTCTTTCGAACAATAGAAATTTGGAATGCTCTGCCAGCGCACGTGTTTTCTTTCTCTTATTACCCAGGGTTCTACAAGCGGAGCGTGAAGAGGCACATCATGGGGCGGCCAACTTGAGAGCCACTGTTAATAGTCTTGTGGATTGTGACAGTGGCTTTTAATTTGCTAGATGTTGCCATGGCTTTCCAACAGGCGGGTGACGTCACTTTGGCTAGCTAAACATAAAAAAAAATTGTAATAGAAATATACATATACTTGAACTTTTGGCACCAACTTAGAAAATGGCGCACTTTTGTCATTATATCATTTCAAAATTAGTGTATACTCGTAATTGATGTTTCTGTGTTTAATAGTGGTGGATTAATCTATACTAATATTATAAGAAGGATTTGTAAGTTTCTTTGTAATGAATAGGCTCAGAAACTACAGGGCCTATTGTAAAAAAATAAAAATAAATAAGTAAATATCCATCACGCCTTATCCCCGTAGGGGTGGCAGAGGCATATTATATGCCCACTTTTCACCGTGTGGATTTCTGTCCCACGTAATAGGTGGTGAGCCCATTGCCGTGTTGAAATAGACAGACGCAGGTTGTGGCTACCTGCTGTTGAAATTTTTCATGCCGCCCATAAGGCATTCAACCAGGCTTAACGACTGCCATTTTACTTTCAACCGGGACCAACGCCTTAACGTGCCTTCCAAATGTAAATGCCACAAAGTGGTCACCCATCCGAGGACCAGCCATAGTGAAAGTTGCGTAACTCAGTGATCGTTTACAGAACACTGAGACCGCGGGGCCACGAGCGCTATAAAAAAATACTTTCACCATTAGAAAGCTACATTCTAAGTGAGTAACATAGGTTATGTTGGATTTTCCAAAAGTTTAGGGTTCCGTATTAAATCTCGAATAGGAAAACTGCACCACGCTAGTTATACATAAAGAGTTCGAAAATATGCATAAGTGAAAGAAAGTGATATGTTACAGTGAACAGCGGTGTTCTTGTTGTTAGTGACAAATCTCCATAGAGAGCTGCAATAAAGATTTCATTGTCTTACTGGGACAATGTCAAAAGACTCAGTTTGGACTTGATATCAACAAAAGACTGGACATGACCAAATCCTAAGAAAATTTTAATATTGATGACAAGCTTGTATGGACTGAGTTTCCTTTGCTTGCCCAAGGTGAAAATCCACCCAGTTTCAGCTAAACTGACTGTGCTCGAATCTGAACACTGACTTGAAATATAATGACCCATTATTGTTTAAGATTGTCGAATAGCTACAAATGCTAGCGCAGATCTCGTGAGATATAAGTATGTTTGTGTACATTTCAAAAAGTTCTGCATCAATTGAGATCAAATTTAGACACATTATACAACATACTTTATAAATGACTAGTTGACGCCCGCAGCATCGCCCGCGTAGAGAAGTTTTCTCGTTTCCGTTTCCCACAGGAACTTGTTCCCGGCATAAAAAGTAGCCTATGTGTTATTCTGATGTATATAGCTATATTATTGTAAAGTTTCATTAAAATATATTCAGAAGTTTTTACGTGAAAGAGTAACAAACATCCACATAAACTTTCGCATTTACTACATTTTATACTTATACTACGCGGGTGAAACTGCCTAGCATCCTGGAGTATAATATAATATAGTCTATGGATTATTCGACTTAAAACTTATAAATAAGACGTTTATTCAATTTCACTCTTTATTCCTTTAGTTAAAAATTATCTGTCATTAAGACAGACGCATCTTAGTTATTTTTTTAAATATTCACTGACCTACGCCTCTTCGTGTACTAAAAAAGGTTATGGGAATACATTGCTTAATAATACACTGCTTTGCTTGCGTCAACATCTCGCACTGTGCTACATATCGCATTGTTGTATGTAGAGTTTGGCCATGCTGTTTGCCCAGAACTGCATTAAAATCCTAAAGCATTTTGAGTTCAAAAAGTTCAGACAAAGACAAAATCTATAGAAATATAATTTTTACTCTCGATTGTTGAGTTGTACTATGGAAATTAATATTTGATAATGCAGGCGATACTGGTCAGGTTATGATCATTCAATAAAAATGGTAGAACATTAGTACCAGTAACTTGGTTTTATTGATGTATTTATTCAATTATTATAGTAGAGAAACATTGTACCATACTTACTACTCATTAATCTATACTAATATTATAAAGAGGAAAGATTTGTATGTAAGTATGTTTGTAACGAATTGGCTCAAAAAGTACTGGACCGGCTTTAAAAATTCTTTCACCATAAGAAAGCTACATTCTTCGTCAGTAATATAGGCTATATCGGATTTTCAAAAAGTTAGAGGGTTACGTTTCAAAATCTCTAATAGGAAAACTTCACCACGCGGGCGAAGCTGCGGGCATCAGCTAGTCAATAAATAAAATCAGTATGTCGCAGTCCACTGCTGGACATAGGCCTTTCTTAATTATTGTTGATGTACAATGATGTTTGCCGGTACCACGCTGGTCAGAGGGGTTTCTATAAGATTTTGTTTTGAGCTTTCCGTCTCTTCACCATGAGCTTGTCTGTTAGTCAGCAAGTGCACCATTGCAGATGTGGCTGACTTTTGCACCAATTATCCCATTGCATGACTACACTACTTACTTCTCATAGTGATACACTATCCCTATAGATAATCGAATCCTTGACGAAGAATCATTCATAAACGCTTTAAAAGAAGACCAAGGCCGCTCCACAAACATGTCTCTCTTCGACGAGATTCGACTCAGCTTCTGCAATATGTCCCGACTTAACATCACTAACGGAATTAATAGTACTATCGGCGAGAGATCGTCAGACGCATTCTTCACCGCTGTAGAAACGCAAACCGAAGTTAATGAACTATTTGACTATGACACTAAAACAAATTCTTGTTTAACGATGGAAACTCAAACTGATTTTGATACATATTACGATAGAGATAAAGCTCAAATTGATAATACACATTCGTGTGTAACTATTGGAACGCAAACTGACAGTTTGAAAGTAAAGTTACTAAAAACAGCTACAACCCAGGTAGATTGTACCGACAGATTAGACAATAACAATATTTATACAAAGTGTATCGAATGTGAAAAGGCTAACAAATACACCATAAAGCTAGAAAGAGACATAAATATGTCGCATCGCACTATTTCCGAAATGCAATTGGAGTTGAACAAGTATGAAAATAATTTGAACGTTCTCGAAAAGTTTGTTGACGAAGGCAACGAAAGAAATAGTGTTCTGAAAGATGTAATAAGGAGTATGGAGTCAAAAATTGCTATGCTACAAGGCGCATGTAGTAAGCAAAGCGAACGGCTGGATAGCTTGACGCAAGATGAGTTCGCTGTAAAAAGTCGCGGTAGGCTTTGCTACTTATATTAGCCTGAAATTCTAGATTAGGTGGCGGTGAAGTAGTATAGATTTGTATTTTTGTTGAATAATTAATTAATTGTAGCACATTTAATACACAATTTAGTTCAAATTAACATATTATACATAAAAAAAAACACCAAAATTCCGAAACAAACATTTAGGGGTTACACAAATATAAGGGTTTGGACACGAGACTTCAGCAGCGCCATTCGCATTTACTACCACAGCGATATTGAATCCGTCATTTTAATACGACTACTGTATCCGTTGATAAAAAATGCACATCGAACTTGAGAAAGAGACAATCGCTGGTGTCGGTTTGGTAGAGCGTTATCTCTGTCGCGCATTTACTACCACAGCGATATTGAATCCGTCATTTTAATATGATTACTGTACCTACCCGTTGATAAAAAATGCACATCGAACTTTAGAAAGAGACAATCGCTGGTGTCGGTTTAGTAGAGCGTTATCTCTGTCGCACATTATGTATGTAAGGGTAGCCAGACTTCAGTGTTTCGTGCGACAGAGAAAACGCTCTACCAAATCTAGTGAATGTTTCTTCTAACGTTTTAATGAGTATTATTTATCGCCGGGTTACCATGTTTTTATTGACACACTTTTTTTTTGTATCCTTTGTCCTGGGGGAATTTTGTAATTGATTTTAAACTAACAGTCTATTGCTTGAGTTGGTTCTTGTGTTGTCAAAGGGTGGCAGTTGATTTGTTTATTTGTATGTGTAGTTTTCAATTTGTTTTGTAATTCGACCCAACGCTATCATTAATAATGACATTAAATTTAACTGATGTGATGATATTTCAACTCTACTAATAGACTCTCCACTTATAACGTTTGACCAAATACAAATGGTGAAGTGTGGGCGTAAAGTATGTTTCTTCCTACACCTTCGGCGATAAAGGCGCTAAATCCATGTATATATAACATAATAAATATATTGATTCTGTTTTAGATTTGGAAAGGAAGTACTGTCTTCCTTTCCAAATCACCCCTTGACAATGTCATTATTACTGATAGTGTGTAGACCGCCTCAGTTTTGTAGTCAATAGACTCAGTAGATTGATTGTTTATAATTTGTTAGACATTCGTTCATTGATTTTCATTCCTTGTGGATTTAAGAAAAAGAAGCAAAGTCAGACCATCAGACAATAGCTAATATACGCAGTCCACATTCTACGTTTATTCATGCGGACATCCTTGACTTGAGCAGTTCTACTTTACCTAAGGATGCCCTCTCTAAGGCACTCCCTGCTTGCCTGACATAACGCATAGGTGCAATGTGAATTACAGTCGGTAGGAGTCCGACATGACTGTTGTCATAACGAGATGGGTACCTAATCGAATGCCGCAACCTTTTGTCCCTATCTCTTATGGTTCTAGAGAAATAGATTGGTACAGAAGGACCGACAGACAGACTGAGCCGTTTTATAAGACGTTTCGAAACTTTATGATTTAGAAGTCTAAAAATAAAAAGCAAACGCTACTTAAAAGTATTGATAAAATGAAATACCAGCAAGAGATAGAGAACATACTATATTATTGTTGTATGTTTGATCACTTCAATGCTCTTGTTGTGTTTCTGCGGTACTGTACGTTGTAAAGACCGTCTAATAGGTTCGTGGCAGAATGCCTGTGACCGCTGTTGCAATAAATATAGGTACTTATTACTTGAAAATTATAAGTACCTATATTTATTTATCAGGCTTCCACCAGGACGGAAGGCGTACAACTTAGATCGATTTCCTACTCACTAGGCGACACAGCATCGGCAAGGTGGCCAACTGCAAGGTCATACCCGGAGAGAGTCTTACTGCACAACACCGTCTCCTTGTCATGGACCTCTGCGTGAAGCCTAAAGGCAAACGCATCGAGCGGTGCCAGCGTGGCATTAGATGGTGGCTGCTTGATGAAACTAGGTCCCAGGACTTCGTCTCAGCTGTCGGTGACAAGTGCACCGACACTGAAGGCGAACCAGTTCTAGATTACTGGGACAAAGTTCAGGCCATCCTTGGAGCAGCGAAGCTGGTGCTCGGTGAGTCTAAGGGTGGACGCAAATCTGACAAGGAAACTTGGTGGTGGAACGACGCAGTCCAGAGGGAGACTAGGGAGAAGAAAGCCCTCTTTAAAAAATGGCAAGCGACCGGATCTCCCGAAGACCGCGACGCGTACAGGGCTGCCAAGCGCGCCACAAAGAGAGCTGTAGCCAGAGCCAGACGAGATCACTTACAACCTCTGTATGATAAGCTGGAATCGTCTGAGGGGCAGAAGCTCATCTATAAGCTGGCGCGCTCCAGGGTCAAAGCGGCACAGGATATATCCAAGTGTCGCTGTGTACAAGACCCTGAGGGCAACCTGTTAAGAGAAGACCTCGCAGTAAAGGAGAGATGGCGCTCGTACTTCCACAAGCTGCTTAATAAACAGCACAAAGAGGTGCAGCCTCCGGACCTCCCTCCGAATCAGGGACTAGTGCCACCGGTAACGCCTGGAGAAGTCCTGACTGCGCTTCGCCGCATGAAGAATCGGAAAGCTGTCGGACCCGATGGAGTCCCCATCGAAGCCTGGAAGGCGATGGGTCCTTGCGGTGTGGGCATCTTAGTAAACCTTTTTAACCGCATACTCCTCAGCGGGCAGATCCCAAACCAAAGGAGACTGAGTATTATTACTCCAGTCTTCAAAGGTAAGGGGTCAGTGCAGGAGTGCGGGAGCTACCGCGGTATAAAGGTGATGTCGCACACCATGAAGATCTTCGAGAGAATTATAGACTCTCGGATCCGGTAGGAGTGTACTTTCTCGGAGTGTCAATACCTGAGACCCTGTTTTTGCCCTGAGGGCTGTCGCAGAGAAATACAGGTCGAAGAACACGCCTCTGCACTGTTTGTTTCTAGACATGCAGAAGGCCTTCGACTGTGTTCCTCGTGCGATGATCTGATGAGCACTGAGGTCCAAAGGGGTTCCAGAGGTCTATATTGACACTATCCGGGACATGCACTGTGACTCCGATTCAATGGTTCGGACTGCTGTTGGTGACACGAAAACCTTCCCCATCACCGTCGGGGTACACCAGGGTTCGGTCCTTAGTCCGCTTCTGTTCAGTGTAATATTAGACCGAATTGTCGGACAGCATCAGAAACCCGCATGAGCAGCCTCCATGGTTGCTCATGTATGCTGACGATATTGCGCTGGCAGACGCGGACAGATGCAGATTGGTGCGACGTGTAAAGGCGTGGAAGGAGACGCTTGAGAACGGTGGTCTGAAACTAAATGTGGCGAAAACCGAGTACTTGGCACTAAACTCGACAGATCCCACATCCGTCCGCATAGGCGGTGATTTGGTCGCGTGCACGGACCGGTTAAATACCTGGGATCTGTTTTTCACACGTCCAGTGACATCGATTGCGATGTCAAGTCACGCATTGCTGCCGCGTGGGCCAAATGGCGGGAGATGACCGGTGTCATTTGTGACCCTAAAATGCCGATTCGGTTCAAGGGACAGGTCTACAAAACCATTATTAGACCAGTCCTTTTACATGGCAGTGAGACGTGGCCGATATTGGAGCGACACAAGCAGGAGCTGCGTGTCACGGAAATGAAGATGCTGCGGTGGATGTGTGGAGTCACGCGGATGGACCGCGTGAGGAACTCTTGCATCCGCGGCAGCCTTCACGGCCGTGACATTGCAGACAAGTTGCAAGAGTGTCGCCTTCGTTGGTATAGTAACGTCTTGCGGCAACCGCCGGGCTACGTAGGTAAGAAATGTCTGGCCATGTCAGCCCCGCCGGGTCCCGGTAAGAGGGGAAGTCCCAAGAAGTGCTGGCTTGACGTCGTAAGGGATGACATGCGTGCCAATGGTCTCACTACAGGGGATGCAGACGACCGTGCGAAGTGGAGGAGAAAATGTAGGAAAGCGGACCCCGGGCGAGACGCAACTGCGACAGACGCTCGGATGATGATGATGATGATGACACCAGGACGTATTCCAATCGTTACGTTTGACCAGATTACACCGGGTGTAGTCACTGGCTGAAGTTACTAATAGTAATAAATAAATGTACATACTTGTAAATTTTGCTGGTGACCACACGGTTTGTGCAACCGGTGCAATTATATACTATAGTGTACGCGATAGTTTGAAAGTTGTATCAAACTCGTATTGACGACAAATATGTCGCATAGCCTATACCGATCGAGACTTGTTGCAAGACTTTTTTTGGTCGCTAGTGAATACGAGACTTTGACACTACTGACAACAAACTCATAACCTTGCCATCCTCCGATGTCCCCTTTTGAAGGATTGTTTACTTAAGATTTGGTTTGGAGAATAATTTCATATATTTTATGTACAGTATGCACTATTTTTTGTATTGTAGTAGTGATGTATTTGTAGATTGAAAGTAGGTGATATAATTATATTGTTGTAAAAAGTATATTGTTTTGTTCTTTTGAAATGTAAGTTTATAGTATATAGATAGTATGTAGACAGAAGTTAGTAACTAAATGTAATAAGGCATATGAATGTCGTTACTTGACTACCCCCGTTATTACTTTACAGATTTATCAACAGCTTCAACACAGACAGACATCCCTTGCGTAGACTGTGAGAAGCGGAAATCTGTTGAAAGACGTGGGAGTTTTAGGAAATTCTTTTGGTGCGTGTTATTTTTAAATCCTTACTACTCTACTACTATATAAATGTGAAAGTAACTCTTGTCTTATTTCACATTTGAACCGCCGAACCAATTCTGATTAAATACTTTTTAATCATGAAAATAGGTTAGAAGCCGTGGAAATTGAGAATGAGATGAAACTGTGTGTAGTCTCTGATTTATGTATACCTACTTATAAAATGACTTATTTACCTATTTGCCTTGCCAGATACTATGGTGCCATAAAAGTACAGGGTGTCATTTTATCGAATTTAAGCCGGTTTGATTGAATGAATTTAATAAACATATTTTCAATGATTGAATACAGTTTTACTTGTTTTTAAAAATAATGGAATAATTTGCTTACTAATTATTTACTTTAATAATGGACTACTTTGATTGAAATTTGCTGTTTTTAGAGAATTTTTCCCTGCAGGTCTGCAGGTTAGACGAAAAATCATATCATTATCAATGTTGTTGTTGTGTCCCAACGATATTCAAATTTATTTATTCACTTCTATCAGCGCCCATTTCTCCACCTCACAGGCGTCTTTTAATTTCACAGTGTGTGATTGCAGGACATCGCTCAAGTGCCTGTTTCAACTATTCTCGGTGATCTGCTTCCTATGCGCCATCTCCATATTGTATGGAGTCACCACCCGAGCAAGACCCGCCTGTCCGAGAGATGCCGCTGTACCGTGGCGTTGGATGGACGCTCAAGATATAATGGACCTGTTTTTACGCATCGACTATGTAGCGGATGTGCCTATGTGAGCTGATTTTACCATTTGTAGACTAATGCGCCAATACTATGTGTAATTAAGAGTACAGTGATGTATTCATTGAAATTATTATTCCCAGGCCACACTGGGAATGAAGCGAATAAAAAAATTATAGCAAATTTCATTTAGAAGTTATCACTCAATTCACATAATTAAAATTGTTTTCGTTTCATTCTCATTGTGGTCTACGCTCAGTGCAGCTCAGAATTAGACTACATTTTTAACAAAATGTTATTGATAGTTGCCGTTAAACTTGAAAGTACACTATAGGTATACATGCTAATAGGTTATATCTTGCCCGACATGCTACAGTTTCTATAAAAGTTTTACAAGTATCTATGATTAGAGTGATATGACATATACTTATATGCCCAATAAGCCATTTAAATAAGTGGCTTGATTGTTAACATTTTTGATAGTTGTGTGTGTAATTTGTATGTTTTATATAACATAAAGAAAACTAGAAGTTACTTGGTGTACGGATGAGTGACTCTGTGATATTCTATAAAACATTTCTATTTTGAGCCATAAGGCCGACAGTTCACTATACAAAACCCCTCGTAGACAAGATTTTGAAGTATCTTAGAAGCTACGCTGCAATGGACTTTGGGCCCAAGTCATCAAAATAAGGTTTTAATTGGCTCACCATCTGTTACGTGGGACAAAAATGCATACGGTGAACTGTGGGCGTATAGTATGCCTCTGCCTACCCCTTCGGGGATAAAGGCGTGACTATATGTATGTATGTATGTAAAATATATTTGTCCTGTCAAGTAGTAATGAAGAATTTAATATCAGAATTACATGAATAGACTGATTTTTGTGAAGTTATAAACGCACGAGTTTTTTGTTGTTCAAATAATTTAAATATTTTTGAATGATTTTCGCACAAGACGTCCACTAGAGCAAATTAAGCTAATATAAGCTTGCGTAACATATTTCTAAAGATGAAAATGAAAACACGTAAATTTCCAAAACAAACATTTACAGATCACAGAAGTTATGTGATCAGACCCAATGGATATGAATTCTTAGATCTTATGATATTAGAAAAGTATGTTGTATTGCTTTTTACCTTCCAGTTGTATCTGGGTATGTCTCAGACCCTTACTTAAATTATGGAGCCAGGGTTTTGTGTATTATAGAGTTTACTACCTAGGTACCTCGACCTGGACCTGCCACCTCGCTTCAAATCCATGCTCCTTCAGTTACATATATAGTATATGCATTAAACTTAAGATAAGCCGACGAAACTAACCTTTGTGTAGCTGGCGATCATAAATTCATATGCATTCATATATACTGTCACTTCTAATACCGGCATCACACGATTGTCCAAAAGTCTATCTGTCCAACCTTCCATGTATGGGGTAGTAGTAAGTACTTTGTGTATGTTGGACGATAAAGGCTTGTAATTGCGCGCGATCGATTAGGTTGCGGTAAATCGTATGAGATTAAAGGAGTTGTATGTGGACAGTAAGTTTTATCAATCGTAAATGGGGAAGAAAACGCAATACTTTTTTGTAGAGGGCGCTAGAAATCGTTAAGTTTCATAGCAATACCTATAGTCTGCTTCGGCTTGCGTTTTGTTTTTGCTCTTAATATCTTATTTGTGGTTGAAAAAGGCTTTACAACATGAGTTCTACCTGGTGAGTCGTTGAATTAAAGGAGGAATTTAAAAAAGAAACAAGAGCCTCATTTTAAAGTCACAAAGCGACCCCTTCTTTCATAAATAATTAAAAACACTTATTTCGAACGAAATAGTATGAACATTGTGAGTTGCTTTGTTTTTTTTATTTGATGTGTAGAATTTGCAATCGGTCTGTCCTAACCATAAGCAAATATGTTGCAATCATATGGTCTTGCAGGCCAGTCCCTCCATTAAGGGACCGGTCTCTCCTTCGAAGGCCAACTATTGAATTTTAATGGCCTAGGTCCATGAAATCGTTCCTCTTGAGGCGTCTTTTATAAGTGGGCACTGTAAGTTGGTTTGCCAGCTCGTTAGCTCGTCAGTCGTGTTTCATATCTACTGACATAAAATCTAATTTCTTCCATCACTGTATCTAGTTGACAAACCTCATGCACCTCATCATTTAATGATGAGTTGCTTTGTAACAAACATTTTGCGACCTCTACAACGAACTATTTGAAAGTTTTCTTGCCCATTGAGGGGAGAGTTGTGGAATGTGAATGAACGCCTAGTTTGTTTATCAAGTATACAAAGATGCCCTGACTCTAAACAAAAAGAACCACACTTTAAATAGGTCTCCTGGGGCCTATTACAGAACGTTTCTCAATACTCAAGAAACACTTGACAGTAGTATTATAAGGCGAAAACTAGCCTTAGGCGTTCCTTGAGTATTGAGAAACGTTCTATAATACGGCCCTTAGACTCAACAAATTAAAAATCCTCAGTCATTCAACTCCTAGTAAAACCTTATCTCATATTTTATAATATCGTTGTAAACTAAAAATATAGTATTTAATTGTATACCAAAAACTTAATATTGCATTTATCTTAATTTTTATTATTGTTAATTATACGTAATGTAAAATAGTAGTAATTCTTTAATTTCTCAATTGTAATAAATATATAATCTTGCTGTTTACATATTTGTAAATAAGTTTGTGATTATTTTATAAATTTATTTTTAATTGGTTTTTGTTGTGCATGATACTAATATTTTTCAGCAAATGTTTATTAAGTGCTTCCTTTCTTATGAACATTACATTGACAATAAGTTAGCCGACGAAAAACGTATTAGTAAATATATTAATATTTGAATAAAAATTAAATATTATCCCATAGTTTTTGAGATTCATATTGAAAATGTTATAGATTTTTCAAATAATAATAACAAATAAGTCATAGATTAAAATAATACATATTTTGTGTAAACGTTCATGAAAATTGAGCGTAATGGCGGGTTCAGACATCGAACGAAGTGAATGAATGGAAGTGCGAACATTTGAAGTGTCAAAGGCAAACGCATTCAAATGTGACTGCTCTCGTTCGCTTTGCATCGTCTGAACCCGACCTATATCAAACGATTTCTGTGATAGAACAGTGCCAGTGAATTAGAAAATAGTTTACAAATTAATGTAGATTTTATAAACTTTATTACTATATGGTATTATAACGCCATCAATCTTACTAACTGTTATAATTAAGTGCTTGCAAATGTTTCTATCTGTCCTTTCTTCGATTGTATGCCGACACAATGATATTTTATACAAGATATATAAAATGTCTCACAGGGCGTACCAAACTTGCCATCAAATAAGTACAAATGTATGAATAAAAATATAGCTATCTCTTTCTGTTAAATACATTCCTGGTATCTACACGAGATTTTAGTTCAACAAAACAACGTAAAGTCACCTATCTTGTGTATAATATCATTGATCACGCACGGCCCTTTCTTGATCCTCTTAAGTTTTAAAAGTATGACATTTTTTAGGAAATGCTTAGAAAGAGTACCAAAAATTTTATTTTAATTATTTTAGGATAGTTTTATATGATAAACTTTATTAATAAAATATGTGGATTTGCATCAACTGGTTTCTAAGATCTCTTCCTTTTATGATTAGATCCATCTTTTGTTTTGAAATATCTTGCTAATGAAACTATACGAATCGACTACATGATTGATATTACGTACAAATATTGTCATGGACCAAACGTATCGATTCGGGCAGCTTTTTTAGCTCATATCTTATATTTGTGTTACTAATAACGAAGACGCGAGACCTTAAATTGACAGTCCACAATCTATGGACTTTTAATTTGAAGATAACTCTTTTGCCCGCTTTGACACTAACCCTCAATTTTAGTTCATCGCCTTCGTAGGCAACCAAAAATACACAGTAGACTAAGCATGGACGACCCGCGATTTTGCAAGTATCCAGAAGCTGCATCGCGATTTTGTGACTTTGCGTTTGATCACGGCATCAAAATCGTGCGTTTTAGACATCCTATAGATGCTGATCATCGATATTACACGGCTTCCTCCGTCCGTAGTATCAAAATCACATAATTTACCGACAATGTCGTGCTGTTTAGCGATTGCTCCGATGCTGGATCGTGAGATGCTAAAAATGAACGCTACTTTTAGCTTCTTAAAAGCGACAAAATCATAAAAATAGCTATTCTGTTGTCCTCGAGCCAACTGCAGTCTATTACTAGACACAGACTATTCCTGTGGTCGGTCTGTGGCACTGTTCTGCCTTCGGCCTTCCGCATCCAGTCCCTTCCTACAACTTTTTCTAGTTCCTCAGTCCATCTGACTAGGAGTTTCCTATTTTGAGTATGCCGAGCCGCAGTTTCCACACCAAAACTCGTCTACTCCATATGACATCGATTCTTTAGCAGATACACCTTAACGTGTTTACTCTGCGAGCTATATCGTCAACTTTTTCTTTGATTGATTCAAAGGTTATTCTTCAAAGAGATCTCGCAGACTAGTTTTAAAAAAAGTTTAATTAAAGACGTCTTTCCTATTGAAAACTAGTTTAATCACATATTTTATTAATAAATGTCAAATTGTTGATTTATAATATTTGAGATTGTACTACCTATAATATATATTGGACTACAACTACATAAAATATTAAAACAATACTGCATTTATTTGCATTTATTTTTCAGATTTACTTATTTCTTAACCTGTTGACTACTTCTGTATAAAAATCAATTCATATGTAATTTTGATAGTGTTCTTCTCCTGTTGTTAATTAAAGATATAATATTAATGTTTACCTCTGTATATTTTCTTAATAATTCACAAGTTTGCTACACCTACTTGAGTGTTGACAACGAAATTTAACCTGTTCAGTGCGTTTTATTAATGTTTTTCAATTCAATTCAATGTATCTATTTTAGTCAATCATTTGTAACATTAAACTCGAATCATCCTAAATTTGTGTTTCAATTATGTTTACTTACCTACATATAGGTATCCAAAACCTGCGTCTATGTATTTCAACACGGCAATCGGCTCACTACTTATACAACGTGGGACAGGAATAAAAACGGTGAAAAGTGGGCGTATAATATGCCTTAGCCACCCCTACGGGGGTAAGGCGTGATTGATAATCTAAAGTATTACATCTAGTTTTTAAGGTGTGTACAATAGCATTACACTCGTAAAAAGCAGGAGAAATGGCATGCAGGATCGATCGTGTTTTGAACCAAGCTACTTCTGATTTTTCTATTTCTATGGAAACCCGGTAGCTAGGCTTTCTGCTCTTTTATCACAGGTGGCAAAATATAAATCCGTTTGGTGACTCAGATGAAACATATGACCTCGCCATCGGTGTCATCTAAGAACAAGTTTCGGGCACCGAACATACCGGCAATCGGGCACCGGATTGCGAAGTGGTGGCTGGCTTGAGATCGTTCCTACAAACAGTACTCCCTACTACCATACAATGCTACATACTTACATTCTAATTTTTTTTTTAAAGCAAATTCTCTGCTAGCTTTTTCAATTTCATTGGTGGTTAGAGCATTGTACTGGTTAGGTAAGGGTCACGGGTGTTTCAAAGTCCCATCACAAACAGAGTTGACCTTTTTCACATTCATGAAAAAAATACTCCTGACAGATTCTTGTAATACTTAAAAATATTATGTGGGTACAGTCAAACTAATATATTAATCTATATATATAAAATTTAATCCCTATTTCCCTTGGTCACGCCATCACGCGTGAACGGCTGGACCGATTTAAAAAAAACTTTGTATTGGATAGCCCATTTATTGAGGAAGGTTCTAAGCTATATATCATCACGCCACACAGGAGAGCGGAGCAGTAATCATAAATGTCAACAGATCGGGGAAACCTACATACATTTTTTAGAAAAGTAATAAGCGACGGGATTAAATGGGTGTAACGGAGTTGAAAGTATGTCACGGACGAAGCCGGGCAGGTCAGCTAGTCTTAATAATATTATAAACGTGAAAGTTTGTATGGGTGTTTGTTACTCTTTCACGTAAAAACTACTGATTGGATTTTAATGAAACTTTACAGTAATATAGCTTATACATCAGAATAACACATAGGCTACTTTTTCTCCCGGAAACAAGTTCCTGTGGAAAACGGGAACGGGAAAACTTCTCTACGCGGGCGAAGCCGCGGGCGTCAACTAGTATATTATAAAGCTGAATTACTGGTCGGATTTGAAATATTTTTTGTTTTGGATAGCTCCTTTATCGAGGAAGGCTATAGGCTATCATCAATGCTACTACCCTGGAGAGCGGAGCCGTAATCATAAATGTCGACAAATCGGAAAAATTTTAAAGCATTATTGTAGAATTTATAAGCGACGGAATTAAATAGATGCGACGTGAGTTCAAAGTATGTCACGGGCGAAGCCGAACGTCACATAGTGGGTACAAATGAATCCAAACCCAATGAAAAGAAGAAGCGCTCGTGGCCTCGCTAACTCAGTGTTCTGTAAACGATCACTGCGTTAAGCTACTCTCATTGTGGCTGGTTACGTATGGGTGACCGTGTGGTATATTCATTTATGAGCGTATCCGTGCTTCGGCTTTTTTGGGTCATAAATGACAACAGGCATCTCCCGCCACTTGGCTCAGCAATGCATGTTTTGACGTCGCAATCGATGTCAAGGACGTGTAAAATAGAGATCCCTAGTATTTAACCTCGTTCGTGCGCTCACCCAAATCATCGCCTACGCTGATGGTTGTGGGACCTGTAGAATTTAGAGCAAAGTAGGTACTCGGTCTTCGCCATATTAAGTTTCAGACCGCCGTTCTGGCGTTCAGGCTGCACTTGTAAGTCCCTGATGCTGAGCTGAACAAAAACAGACTATCGACCGATCGGGATACCAGCAGATCGAAACGATTTTGAAGTTCTAATCGAAACTTTTCGGATTCCAAGTCTATTTGGAGGTCAGAAAAAAAAAAATAAATAAAAATAAAAAAATCTTTATTTTGCATAGACCATTTTAACGGCGCTTACAAAATGTCATACCCTATTTAAAATATTTAAAGCGACCACCGGTTCGGAACGCGGCCCACCTGAGAAGAACCGGCAAGAAACTTAGGAAGGCTTTTTTTTTTGATGGCCTATTTACAATTTAATATTATTTCACTTTGCCAGCAGATCATTTCCAGGCGTCCCTGTCCTGCAAATAGTCTGTAACGGAGTAAAAACCTTTTTCACAAAGCTTGCTTTTAATAAACTTTTTAAATTTATTTAAAGGTAAATTTCTCAGGTCACAGGGAAGCTTGTTGTAAAAGCGTATACAGTTACCCTGGAAAGAATCGCCAATCTTATGTAGTCGACTGTGGTGGACTGAAAGATTATTTTTATTTCTAGTGTTTATATTATGTTTATCACAGAGTTTAGAAAACTGTGATAGATTTTTCTGGACATACATAAGATTGGCAAAAATGTATTGTGATGGTACGGTTAGAATATTTACTTCTTTGAATTTTTCTCGGAGAGAAACTCTGGGGCCCAAATTATAAATAGCGCGTACAGCCCGCTTTTGTAGAACAAAAATAATATTTAAATCTGCAGCACTCCCCCAAAGGAGAATACCGTAAGACATAATACTATGAAAATAGCTGAAGTAAACCATTCTAGCCGTATCCACATCTGTTAGAGTCCTGATCTTTTTTACAGCGTATGCAGCCGAACTTAATCTAGAGGCTGTCTTTTCTATGTGTGGGCCCCACTGCAAATTGGCATCAATAGTTATACCTAGGAACACAGTTGATTCTACAAACTCTAACACTTGTCCATTCAGTTGAACATTGGCCGCAACTTGTTTTACATTTGGTAGAGTAAATTTTATACATTTAGTTTTATTTTCATTAAGGCAAAGATTATTTGAGCTGAACCAATGAACTACTCTTGCAATTGCATTGTTTACATCGTCATAGTTATCTAATTGTCTTTTAATTTTAAAAATTAATGAGGTGTCATCTGCAAACAAAACAATCCTATTCCTGTCCCCTACATAAAATGGTAAATCATTAATATAAATGAGGCACAAGAATGGCCCAAGTATCGAGCCTTGCGGCACACCCATTGTAACCATGGATCCTACAGAACGTGTACCATTAATATCGACCCTCTGTATTCTATTGTTCAAATATGAAGACAGAAGGTCGAGAGCTTTGCCTCTTATTCCATAGTGGTGTAGTTTCCTGCACAGCGTTTCATGTTGAACGCAATCAAAAGCCTTTGATAGATCGCAAAATATACCTAATGCATCGTGCTTGTCTTCCCATGCTTCATGAATACATTTTAATAACTCAACACCAGCATCGGAAGTTGAGCGCCCTTTCGTAAAACCAAATTGATTCACATGGAGTATTTTATGACTATTAAAATGGGATAGCATTTGATTCAAGATTATTTTTTCAAATACTTTGCTCAAAGTTGGCAGCACTGACACTGGTCGGAAATTAGACGGCTCTGTAGCGCTGCCAGCCTTGAACAAGGGAACGACTTTGCTGTGTTTCATTAAATCAGGAAATGTACCACTAGAAACACAGTCATTAAACACAGTTGCTAGATGGGGCGCAATTACCTCAATTATACATGATGCAGTTTTGACCGATAATCCCCAAATGTCCGCGGTTTTCTTAATTTCGATACATTTAAATGTTTTTACAATGTCCTGAGCACAAATATCTGTGAATACAAATGCATCCCTGCAACAAAGAACAGATTCTTCTAATAAAAGTTCAGCGGAACTGGAAGATGCTTGGAGAGATTTTGTTGTCAATATAGGTACATTTTTGAAAAAGTGTTCAAACTCCGTAGCCACTTCCAGGTCCCCTGTAACATGGCAACCATTTACTTTTAAGTGGAAAAAAGTACCTAGGCATCGCAATTAAAATTTAGAGATCCTTCGTTATTAATTTTCGATGCTTTGCCAAGTCTACTTTCTGTGGGGCTTATTATTAAATTAAGAGTTCATTAAAAAAACAGCTCCTGTGAGTCGTGAAAGTAGATAAGCATATGCTTATCAACTTTCTCGACTCCACTTCTCGGCCCCGGCCATTTCTGTGCACCACGCCTTAAGGACCTAATATCGTTTCATTTACAAAACCGATATTGTCCTCGGAGAAATGCCTGCCATCTCACCTTCCCAAAGTAGAACAGATCGAGGGACGCAAGGGCCACCCAAGGACGCCCCACACACTTTCTTCGGAGCTCGCACAAACCCAATATGTGCCAGTTTCTGTCACCCAGTTCTACTCCGAGTTCTTCGCACCCCCTCTATCAACCTGAAGATGTAGGTAGGGCCCTGTCGCACCCAAAATCTGCTTTAGAATGCTGAAATAAGTGCGGTGTTACCAAACATTTACATATTACAAGTATTGGATCCATAAACCCCCAAAACTAAATCCTGGATACGCCCGTGCACACTGCATGTGGATATGCATCAGAGGCATCTATACTAATATATAAAGTTGCAGAATTTGTTTATTTGTTTAGTTTGAACGCGCTAATCTCAGAAACTACTGATCCAAATTGAAAATTCTTTGCGTGTTGGATAGTCCATTTATCGAGGTAGGCTATAGGTTATATTTCATCACACTATTCATGAGAGCGGAGCAGTAATTATAAATGTCAACAAATGGGGCAAATTTTCATACATTTTTGTAAAAGTAATAAGCGACTTCGCGCGTATGTCACGAGCGAAGTCGCGGGGGTCAGCTAGTACATAATATTATGACACTTGCCACTCTTCGAAGAGATACTTGCACAAACTTTATCCCAAAACGTTGAAATTTCTCATCCCCGTCACAGACAATGACAGACATGACTCCACCCAAAATGATCCTCTGCGACAGAGGGATGTTATGCTGTAAGGTGGATCCCACTAGTTGGATTTAGAACAATTTCCTGTGCATGTGATATTTGTGTCTGCTGTATTGCTCATTTACAAATTGCAAATTCTTAGATCATAAAAGTTGCGTCAATGTTCTATAGAGAAGGACAGTAAAATATATCGCAGTAAAACGCGATTTTTCATGTTAAGCGCGCAAATTATTGTCACATGTGTAGAGCATCCACCACTTAACTTGCTGGAACAAGCAAGACTGACATTCACGTATGACTAATAATTAGAATACGAAGATTTTAGGTTATAAGAAAAAATATTTTATGAACATTAATAAAAAAATGAAACCTAAAAGATAAATAAATAACCTTGATATTATGACCTAGGGACTTATGATGATTTTAAGTTAAATACTGTCTCCACATTTTTATTTTACATTTTTGATTTCGCTAAGATTTTTTTTTGTGAATTATGTTATTATTATAATTATTCCACTATATATTTATAAAAAAGTTTCAAGCAGCGCCATCTCCTAGTCCTAGACGTTCTAGGTAGACGTGTATTGTTACATAGCCTATACTATAAGAATTATATTATATTATCTGTGCCTATACTGACTGCCTCTAGAGACCAAAAAATACGATGGAAGCTCAGCCACCTATAGAGTAAACTCTTCAAAATATCTAGAGTTAAATAATATCTACTACGCAATAAAATGACAAAATCAAACATTATAACTGACTCCCACAATCAAAGAGTGGTATCCGCTTACAAAGGAACCGGTAATCTTCCCTTTTGTGAACACAACAAAAGGTTTGTTTTCAAGGTGCGACGGGACAAAGGACTTATTGGTCCTTAACTGAGAAATACGTTCGCCAAAACTTCCCACATGATCGCAATTTTTTTGCCCCTAAAGGGTCAACCAAAAAATCCCTATTAAGTTTTTATGTGTTGACCAAGATGTAAAACATGTTATTTAATTTAAAAAAAAATTGTAGGCGTAGATGATAATTTGAATTTGGAAGATTTATGTCGGTGGGACATTATCGTTTTTACAGCATTTGAAATTGTAGGATTAATTTTATATTTTCGTAGTCTCATTGTTTTTGTATTTTATTTCATCTTATCTTATAACTTTTAACATCTCAAAGCCTCGCAAGTGAGGTTGTTGAGCTTGGTATTTAGGCAGTAATTTAGTAGTGCTCTAAATAACAGCTGGGATAGAAAGCACCCGTATTATGCATAGTTTAGTCTAAAAGGTACTAAAATACCTAGTCATAGATAACCAAAACACCTTTATTCATATGCTATACGATAACTTGCAGTACGTACGTCCCTACTAACAGTAACAAGGGGAAAGAGAGTGTGTTTTAATGCAAAATCAACCTTATTTTGAAGCTCAAAGGTTGATATTACCATGGATAATTTTAGGCTGGTACCCTATCCGCACACCTGTCGCGAACCGTGGGAATGTATTTATTATGAGGAAGGACTTCTGTGTGTTGGAATTATAATTGCAATTTATTTATTGACCACGTAGCAGTAACTATTATTCAAACATTCTTATGGGGAATTCCGTAATATAGGTAACATATTACGTGGACAAGGCTGGGGTACGTACGTTGTTGGAGTGAGGGGTTTACAGTCTGTAGCGATCTGTTGCTGTACCTTGAGACGTTGAGAACATTGATTTATAATATTTGCTTGGAGTACCTTTAGAGGTACCATTGAGATCACCGCTGCTAACTTAGCTAAGCTCACCTTCAAGCTTGTAGGTATGTAAGACGTGTGGGTAGGTAGACATACTAACTAACGGACGTGACTATAGCGAAGGCGTTTATAGAGGGTTGGCAGGTCAGACTAACATCGAAACCATAAATCACATCACAGTACCAAACCATTTTAGGGCTCCAAATGGAGATAGGTACGCTACTTCACGCTGGATGATATACATCCTTCGGCCGTAAAGATTTCCATTAGATTGGGTTCTGTAGTGGTAAATAGGTAGGTACTTAGCTATGGTCTGAAATGAACCTGTAACATCTCTATCTCAAGTAAGCAGGACAATTGAAAGTAATTTAGCAATAGATACTATGATTATGCTTCGTTAATTCAATGTTCTATAAACGATAACTGCATTAAGCACTTATGCTGCGGTTATTCCTGAGAAGAGTTACCAATTGTGGCATTTCCATTTACGAGCATTTCCGCTCTACGGAACGGGAAAGTGGCACCCGGAAGTGCTTGTAAGAATTAAGTCGACAGTACTTAAGCAAAGACGAAGGCCTTATGGGCAAAGTATAAATGTACTGTGTTATGGACGTGAAAAATGTCAACAGCTGGTAGCCTATCTCTGCCAAGTCAATACGGCAATAGGGTCGTCAGCCTAGCAATGGATAGACCACTCTTTCATCGAATCTTTATGTGCCGCCTTGGAAGTATAAAAATAATACTCTATTAGTACTAACTAACTAACTATCTTCACGCTGTATCCCTGACGGGGTAGTTAGAGAGGACAGATCGCCAGGCTTCGCGATCCATGCATACTTCTTTCGCTTCTTCGAGATTCATCAATCGCTTCATATACTATTAGTGACCATTACTATTGCACTAGTTTCAAATTAATAACAAATAATTCCAAAGTTTATTTACCAACCAAACACTTCTCACGTTGTAGTTAGAAACACTGACCCAGCTATTTTTACAATGAAGTTTTTTCCGCGATCCGGAAACAGCCCCGGATGCGGTGTTTTTTTTATTCACCTCTGAGTCTCGAACTCAATAAAAACGAGTTGATAGTTAAAGGGAGGAGCAGTTTTTGTAAGCACCTGTTTCCATGGGAATTATGGATTTTAACTTCATATGGACCACAAAAAATGGAAGAGATTTCACGGAAATGTCGAAGAAAGTTAATGAGATATTTTAATAATTCTGGGAGAAACTGAAAGTTTTACTGTCTGTACTGAATTTATTTTGTTTCTTTCTCTTGACTACACAATGCAAAAATTCATTATTATTATTCTGCAGTCAGTGAGTGAAAAGAAACTTTTGAGCTACTTTTATGAGATAGATGAGCATTATTAGACAATTGGTAAGTACTGAAAAACTGCTAAAACAAAAAGGTACCTACTTTTATCAAAATCACTTTCAAATAGGTCACCTACTGATTCTGCAGTACAGGATTATGATCATAATCCGTCGTAATCCATTTAGGTATCAAATGAGCGTGTAATGAAAACACATAAATTATCTAATGTGGGACATCCTGTGAGAATCTGAAGTACCTACATAAAAAGGACATCAAAATAAAGGGCGTTAAAGGAAGGTGAATTATTGTACGTCCGAAGTCGTCACGCCCTTGGAGAAGGCGAAGAGGCTTGTGATTTTGTAAATATTTGAGAAATTCGCGCTAGGAAATATATCTAATACTCCCAAGGCCGGATATTTTTTTCAGAATAAGTCCATCAAGTATGCCCTTTACTTCGATATAGACAGAAGGATAATATTTATACTAGGACGTTTATTTACACACCGCCGTCTAGCCCAAAGTAAGCTTGTAGGTACTTATTATGGGATCTAGACGACTGACAAATATACTTATATATTTCTAAATACATACATATTATACATAGGAAACACCCAAACCCCGGAACAAACATTTGTGGATCATACACATATTTTTTCCGACCCGAGAATCGAACTCGGGACCGCAGTCGCGGCAGTCGCATACACTACCACTGCGTCACCGAGACACAAGAGGTCGAGAGGTATATTTTAGTTTCGCCTTTTGGATATGTATGTAATAGATAAACTATTACATACATAGTAAGTAGTTAATAGCACAGTATAAAGAAAGAAAACCTTTAGGCAGTGCTATTAGTAAATACCAGTTGGTTTACCCGGCAATGCAAGAGACGCCGCCGGTTCGAGTCCAGCTCGAGACTGAAATTTTTGAACTTGAAATTTATTATGTAGATAGTTTAGTAATTATTATTAAAAATTATTTCTGAAGAAAATTATTCCGGAAGTTTTCCCGTACCTATCTACTTGTTTCGTAAACTTTCTTTTTTATTTTCACTTTGAAATATAATTAAAATTGTACCTATTATTACCTATTATTTGGTTCTTATTTATAAAAAAATATCGAGCAACTTATGCATCTAAGTATTCATTGTTTTGACTGTGACTGATGTTCAAGAATCGCCCGTCGAAAAAGAAAATATAGTATCTCCCCACACTGACCGACCGACGACCGTGAGAAACGCAACATCCTAAGGTAAAAAAAACTGAAGGGTGCTTAATCCCAAAAGATGGTATTTGTACAATAGCCCTCGGAGATCCGGGACACGGCCTCGGGAGGAAGGAAGCGGCCCCGTTACAATTTATTGTAAGTATAATTTATGGAGTTCACACGCATTTTATAAATTGATAGGACAGATTTTATTGAACAGAATATAATTATGTTGAAATTATCTATAGATCTGTTTCCTTTGAATAGCTTTTTTGATATGTGAGTGGATTTGGAAGAAATTTGCAGACTAGGTACTTGGTGTGACTTAATATTAAACACCGATTGATTTAGAAGTTAATTTTGTGAAAATGTAGAAAAATTGCAAATTGTATCTTGAACAAACCTTGAGTTTATGTAGATCGTAGGGGAGGAGGGGGTATAACGGGGACGCGAGGCACGACGGCGACGGGGCCACCCACACATACAAATAACTACGCACTTTAGCCGTGTGTTATTTTCACCAATAAGAGGGCATTTCGCATCGGCCTTCAGTGCGGTAGCCATCGGTGACCAGATTGCATGCATTTCTTTTCGACGACCAACTCCTTTTTCCTACGACATTTCATGTAATTTTGAGTGGTGACCAAAACGCGTCTAAAAAGGTAAGTGTTTAGATTACTACTTTAGTTTTTTTAATGTGTTTTACTACTAACATCAACTTTTGATATGTTTTGAGCAAAATCACTCTGACATTAATTTCATTTTTTGGTTCGTTATTTAAAATTCTGTTAGACATGGGGGCATAACGGGGACTTGGGTATGGGGCACAGTGGGGTAGCCCGCCGTTCCCCGTGGCCATTATGCCCTGAATGCTCTGTTCATTCGATATTATTACAATAATATTAGTTATTTTGTTTTAGGTATATAACATAGTACGAACTTACAAAAAAGAGAAGTTATAGAGGAAATTGGTCTGTAGAAAGTATGAAATACGCAATTGATGCAGTTTTACTGAATGCTCCCCGGTTGAAAAGAAACTCAAAGGAACAGAAGCCCCAAAAAGCTCGCTGTGATGGAGAAAATGTTAAGGAGGACGTCTCATGCATCTACTGTGCTGACTCGAAAAACACTTATTCGAAGTCTTCGGAGGGTTGGGTGGCCTGCCAGTTATGTGCCCATACAGCCTGTGCAGGAGTTGATGACGCTGATTTAGAAGAAATCCACATCTGCTTATTTTGTGACAGATAAAATAATATACCCCGTACTGCCCCGCAATGGGTACCCCATACTGCCCCTACTCCGGGGCACGATGGAGTTTTCATAAAGTTTTAGTAAAATTAAAATAAAAAATATTATTTGATTTCTTAATTCACAAAATTAAGTGTCAAATTATAATTTAATAAGTAACCAAAGGTTTGTCATTTGTTTTTATTAAAAGTATGTTATGTTTATTTTTTTATTGTTAATTTCCCTTAACGTCCCCGTTATGCCCCCTCCTCCCCTACTTGGTGTAAACAGACTTGTATATGTTATGCCTAATATACGTGTCCCACAATTTTTATATCTGTTAATTGAACATTATTAAAAGAAGCGCTCGTGGCCCCGCGGTCTCAGTGCTCTGTAAACGATCACTGAGTTACGCAACTTTAACTATGTCTGGTCCTCACTTTGTGGCATTTACATTTGCGAGCGTTTTCGTGCTTCGGAAGGCACGTTAAGCCGTTGGTCCCGGTTGCCAGTAAAATGGCAGTCGTTAAGCCTGGTTGAAGCCCTATGGGCGGCTTGAAACTTTCAACAGCAGGTAGCCACAACCTGCATCTGTCTATTTCAACACGGCAATGGGCTCACCACCTATTACGTGGGACAGGAATCCACACGGTGAAAAGTGGGCATATAATATGCCACTGCCACCCCTTCGGGGATAAGGCGTGATGGATATTTAATTAAAAATACAAATTTATTCTTTTACTATTTTGGAATTCCCAAAATAGTTCACATCGCTAATTTTAAATTCTGGTTAATTTATAAACAAGATAAGCAATGGTTCTCACTGTCATCTCCCCTACACCGCGACATATGACATTCTAATTATTCACAACTCATTAGGTTCCTCACCTCACGCGATCGCATGGAGTATCGTCATAGTTGGACAATCCTGAACAATTCGCTGTAAATTCAGTAGTTTCATTTGAATTTAAACTTTAATACAATGGAATAAAGTTATATACATAATCTTGGTTAAAGAGTTCTGACAAAATTAGGAATTCCTATAGGCAGTGGTTAACACAATGTGCTAAGGTCTATTTTAGAAGTATTATGTATTAGCGTCTCTGAACGTTATGTTTGTGTATGTGAATGGCCACCGTGGGAGAAACGGTTGGCCCACTAATTAAATATTTATGAAGTGCAATATGTTTATAGTTATCCGGAAAGGTCGTTTGTACACCTGGATGAGTCAATGATAGTTTCAATAAAGCTTCCTTTTCGCTCTCATTACAAAAGTCTGCTGCATTTTACGCGCAACTTAGCAACTGTGCTTTACAAATCATTGTAAGAAAGTTAGCAATGAAGGCACAGTAATCAGGCTGCAACGAAGTTTGCCCAAACATGTAAAATAAACCTACAAATAAGTCGGTATTATAACTCCAAAACGTCTAAAACAGATATAATTATGGAACTGTATTTGCGTCCTTGAAGGTTCGCAGATTTGCGTTCATAAGCTAAGATGAGATTTACAACAACAATGGGTGTAAGGGGCCCCACCAAGATCTTCGGGGCCCAAGTCAAACTCCCGTGCTAGTGCGTGCAACTGATGATTAACGGACGAGGCTCTGCTCGCTTTCGGCTTTCCCCTCTGGTGTTGGGAGGTCTGAGGGCGTCGCTCCCATAAAAGCCATCCGCCGAAACAACGCATGAATAGAAATAAAAGGAAAGCTGCTAGGGATGCCGCCGCAAAACGGCGCCCAGGAGCCCCGCGCGACTCCTGTGGCAAGTGGGCTAGGGCTGCCGTGTGTCGGGCCAGCACGGCTAAAGAAGTTAGCCCCAACCCGTATCCGCTTCGCATCGTGGAACATTGGCACGCTGACTGGGCGTGCGGTAGAGTTGGCCGAAGTACTCTCCAGGCGGAGGGTGGACGTGGCGTTCCTACAGGAGACTCGGTGGAAGGGCAACAGAACAGGCCTGTGCAGAACGGCTACAAGCTGTATTACACGGGTGCGCCTGGTGGGGAGAACGGGGTGGCCGTGGTGCTCTCCGAGGGGCTGCAGAGCGGCATCTTGGAGGTGAAACGCTGTAGCGACCGGCTTATGATCGTGAGGGTGCTTATCGATGGGATTATTACCCACCTGATAAGTGCCTTTGCACCACAGGCCGGTTGTAGCGACGCCGATAAGATGTCGTTTTGGGGCCAACTCGAAGGGAGTGCTTTGGAGCATTCCGTTGTCACAGGTAATCGTTTTGGGCGGCGACCTAAACGATCATGTGGGTGAGAGGTGTAAGGAGTTTGAGCGTGTTCATGGTGGTTTTGGATACGGCACCCGCAATGCTGAAGGAGAAACTATTCTTAGAACGTGTGCGGCTGCCGATCTGGCCATTGTGGACACGTATTTCAAAAAGAAATCCGAACATCTCATCACCTACAGGAGCGGGAGGCGTACAACTCAGATCGATTTCCTACTCACTAGGCGACACAGCATCGGCAAGGTGGACAACTGCAAGGTCATACCCGGAGAGAGTCTTACTGCACAACACCGTCTCCTTGTCATGGACCTCTGCGTGAATCCCAAAGGCAAACGCATCGAGCGGTGCCAACGCCGCATCAGACGGTGGTTGCTTGATGAAACTAGGTCCCAGGAGTTCGTCTCAGCTGTCGTCGACAAGTGCACCGACACTGAAGGCGAACCAGTTCAAGATTACTGGGACAAAGTTCAGGCGGCCATCCTTGGAGCGGCGAAGGTAGTGCTCGGTGAGTCTAAGGGTGGACGCAAATGTGACAAGGAAACTTGGTGGTGGAACGACGCAGTCCAGAGGGAGACTAGGGAGAAGAAAGCCCGCTTTAAAAAGTGGCAAGCGACCGGATCTTTTGAATCCGCGACGCGCTCGCGCTCGCTCGCGGCTGCCAAGTGCGCTACAAAGACAGCTGTAGCCAGAGCCAGACGAGACCACCTACAACCTCTGTATGATAAGCTGGAATCGTCTGAGGGGCAGAAGCTCATCTATAAGCTGGCACGCTCCTGTGTCTAAGCGGCACAGGATATAGTTAAGTGTCGCTGTGTAAAAGACCCTGAGGGCAACCTGTTAAGCGAAGACCTCGCGGTAAAGGAGAGATAGCGCTCGTATTTCCACGAGCTGCTTAATAAACAGCACAAAGAGGTGCAGCCTCCGGACCTCCCTCCAAATCAGGGACTAGTGCCACCGGTAACGCCTGGAGAAGTCCTGACTGCGCTTCGCCGCATGAAGAATCGGAAAGCTGTCGGACCCGATGGAGTCCCCATCGAAGCCTGGAAGGCGATGGGTCCTCGCAGTGTGGGCATCTTAGTAAACCTTTTTAACCGCATACTCCTCAGCGGGCAGATCCCAAACCAATGGAGACTGAGTATTATTACTCCAGTCTTCAAAGGTAAGGGGTCAGTGCAGGAGTGCGGGAGCTACCGCGGTATAAAGGTGATGTCCCACACCATGAAGATCTTTGAGAGGATTATAGACTCTCGGATCCGGCAGGAGTGTACTCTCTCGGTGTGTCAATATGGGTTTCGCCCTGGTCATGGGACCACGGACCCTGTTTTTGCCCTGGGGGTTGTCGCAGAGAAATACAGGTCGAAGAACACGCCTCTGCACTGTTTGTTTCTAGACATGCAGAAGGCCTTCGACTGTGTTCCTCGTGCGATGATCTGGTGGGCACTGCGGTCCAAAGGGGTTCCAGAGGTCTATATTGACACTATCCGGGACATGTACTGTGACTCCGATTCAATGGTCCGGGCTGCTGTTGGCGACACGAAACCCTTCCCCATCACCGTCGGTGTACACCAGGGTTCGGTCCTTAGTCCGCTTCTGTTCAGTGTAATATTAGACGAATTGTCGGACAGCATCAGAAACTCGCATGAGCAGCCTCCATGGTTGCTCATATATGCTGACGATATTGCACTGGCCGAGTACTTGGCACTAAACGCGACAGATCCCATATCCGTCCGCATAGGCGGTGATTTGGTCGAGCGCACGGACCAGGTTAAATACCTGGGATCTGTTTTTCACACGGCCAGTGACATCGATTGCGATGTCAAGTCACGCATTGCTGCCGCGTGGGCCAAATGGCGGGAGATGACCGGTGTCATTTGTGACCCTAAAATGCCGATCCGTTTGAAGGGACAGGTCTACAAAACCATTATTAGACCTGTCCTTTTACATGGCAGTGAGACGTGGCCGATATTGGAGCTACACAAGCAGGAGCTGCGTGTCACGAAATGAAGATTCTGCGGTGGATGTGTGGAGTCACGCGGATGGACCGCGTGAGGAACTCTCGCATCCGCGGCAGCCTTCACGTCCGTGACATTGCAGACAAGTTGCAAGAGTGTCGCCTTCGTTGATATGGTCACGTCTTGCGGCAACCGCTGGGATACGTAGGTAACAAATGTCTGGCCATGTCAGCCCCGCCGGGTCCCGGTAAGAGGGGAAGACCCAAGAAGTGCTGGCTTGACGTCTCCCAATGGTCTCACTACAATGGGATGCCGACGACCGCGCGAAGGACGTCCCCGGACGTCGCGAGACGCAACTGGGACAGACGCTCGGATGATGATGGAGATTTACAACAACAGTTGCCTGAAAAAGTGGGAAAGTGTGTCGGAGTGTGATCTACTCCTACCTATGTCTTTCTTAAGTACAATGTAACTTGTAAATTTGTACCGCAGATCCCACCTGCACAGGATTCAGTTCAGTAGATATTCTTCAATTTAAAATAAAATAAAAAATAAATAAATATCCATCACGCCTTATCCCCGAAGGGGTGGCAGAGGCATATTATATGCCCACTTTTCACCGTGTGGATTCCTGTCCCACGTAATAGGTGGTGAGCCCATTGCCGTGTTGAAATAGACAGACGCAAGTTGTGGCTACCTGCTGCTGAAGTTTTCAAGCCGCCCATAAGGCCTTCAACCAGGCTTAACGACTGCCATTTTACTGGCAACCGGGACCAACGGCTTAGCGTGCCTTCCGAAGCACGGAAACGCTCGCAAATGTAAATGCCACAAAGTGGTCACCCATCCGAGGACCAGCCATAGTGAAAGTTGCGTAACTCAGTGATCGTTTACAGAACACTGAGACCGCTAGGCCACGAGCGCTTCATAATTATACGAATCTAATACCAGTCGGTAGTCTATCAAAAATACCGCACGTTCCGATGTCCTTGTAGATTTAGAAGATTATTCACTGCTGTAATTGTAAGACCTACTTGTATACCTAAGTAAGTATAACCTACTGTATCATTAAGGGCGGTTGAATATATAGGTCGCGGACTCATGGGTGCTTAGGTAAGTATAATATATGTAGGTATTGATCACATACGATTACAAATGACTACAAACGTGCGTATATAAAGCGATTGATGAATCTGCTAGAAGCGAAAGAAGTATTCATGGATCGTGAAGCCTGGCGATCTGTCCTCTCTGACTACCCCGTCAGGGATACAGTGCGAAGACAGTTAGTTAGTATGAACACGACACACAAACACTTATTTGTTTTACTTCTTATAATTTAATAGGCGACCTCCCCCAACGCACCCCAGCTTCGCCCGTGTCATAGGTACTTCGAACTCCTACGCTCGTAAATTCTCCAATTGCATAAAATAATGCCAGATTTGTCGACATTTATGACTACTGCTCCGCTCTCCAGGGTATTTTAGCTTGATGAAATATAGCTTATAGCCTTCCTTGGTAAATAGGCTATCTAACACCAAAAGAATATTTCAAAGCCGACGAGTAGTTCCTGAGATTTTGAGAGAGAGAGAGAGAAAAAATTTACATTATACTTATTTCCTGTGGCAATATGGATGAATTTAAAGGTTACTGTTCCACGCCGCGCGCGCTTTCCGGATGAGTTTGTACAGGGTTTCGTTTAGAGTTTACGTTTTTTAGCCATGTTAGGTACAGTACTTTCAGATAGAGCCTCTATGCACCCCAATGTACATTTTCTTGTATCAGACGTAACCTCGAATCGAGACTCATCACATAAAACAAAAATCATATTGCTCTTGGTTTCTATTCTCTGCTATCCTATTGTTCTGGTTTAAGTTATGCGTTTTCAATCATTCGCATCACTGTACATCACTCCGTCGATTTCACACGGTTTCTTTTAGAGTGGTTTGTTGAATATTTTGAGAGTACTTAGAGCTTTATTGTCGCGGACTGATCTTATCTCTTATTAAAGATGATTGATGGCCATTTTCAGATTTGAAACTTTTTGCTCGCTGATATCTGATCAAGACGTCTCTCAAAAAGGAGTGATGATCTCTTTGAGAATTGAGCATTTCTGCGCTCTAACCTTTAGCCCAACATCTCTCAAATATGATGTAAGTCCTTTCTAAGATGGCAGCCGTTCTTCTCGTTGTGACAGGATTTCATGTCTCTTATTTAGTTTCATTCATATTCTTAGTAATAATAAATAATAGTTAATAAATAGTAAGTAAAACAGAAAATACAAAACAAAACAAGGCTGTATAAAGCTTTAAACGCAAATTCTAAGCAAGTCAACTTCCAAAATATGAGATACGCATCGGGAAACCCCTTACGGGCTTGCTGGCGGTCAGCGGAAACAGGAGTGCTGATACACCCTGGAGAGATGGTTAACAGGTGTAGAGCTTAACGCTGCTCCTATAAGTCGTTGTACGAATTCCCGGCAGCTGACCCCATTGCAAGAGAACTTTGCCGCTACTTGCGGTGCCAGTGGCCAAGACCAATTTATATCAAAAGTCGCCTATGGTTCAGTCCATGCATATTATTAACGAACTAAGTAGTAGAATCGATATATTCTCATGTGGATTGAGTGAACTTGCAAAAGTTATGTTATTCGTAATTTGTTACAGTAAATAGGTATGGAGTTTTAATTATTTTGAAGGAATTAATGATTAATAACTTATTTTTGATTATTATTGCCAATGGACATAAACTAATTTAATGTAGTTTAATTTAAGGTAGTTTAAATTAATGTAGTTTAATTTAATTAATTTTTATTTGACATTTTTACTTTTAAAATTTGTTTTTTTTTTTTTTTTTTGTCGCGGGGAATGCGTTTACGCGCCGTCATCCCTGCTTCGGGGGCAGCACGGATGGTGTTTGGGACTCCCGGCCCTTTGGGGGCCGTCCTATCCACTAAACCCCGCGGTGTTCCACCTTCTTCCCAACCGGGTCGCAGGATAGGCCTGAGGGCTATTCACTGCGACCCGTCTAAGGGAATGCCCCAAGATGAGGCTCTACCCGGGGGGTCAGATGTGCTGCCCCCCACGATCTCCCGGAGGAGATTAGTTTGTGCCCGCTTCGAGCCGTCCCCAAACGTCCCTGTGAGAACAGAGAGGGGTGGAGAGCGATCGAGCAGGGACGATCGGCGGGACGGGAGCGTGCGTCCTGCTCGCTCCCGAACCCGCAGCTCCTCTCTTTTTGCCGCCATCACCTCGCTGGCGAAGGAGGCGACTGCGGCGCAGCAAACCACTTGGGCAGTGACGGCACACGGGATCCGGCTCCACCCCCGCCACCTCCCACAGGTATTTGGCAAAACAGCCATGAGCTGTAAGAAGCTGAGTGAGGTGGAACGTCGGAGTACCGTACGCCCTCTCTACCCACTGCCGTAGGACGGGCCGGATAGCCCCCACGAGCCGTACGCTCGTGGTGGGTCTCTCCAGTCTATCGGCCCACTTCCAGAACATCCCGAGCCGCCTGTCTCCAGCGATCGATCACCTCCGGAAGCGGCCGACCTCCAGTTTGTCGCACCAGGACGCCCTCGATATACACGCGTCGTATGACTCCAGCCTCGAGATCCCACGGGAGGCTCCCAGCTATAAGGCACACCGCCTCATAAGAGACGGTGCGATACGCCCGCGCCGCCCTCTGCGCTAATGTCCGCTGCGGTCTGCGCAGCAGCACTATATTGGAAGCGCAGAGAGCGTCCGCCTAAATAGGTGCTCCGTAGAGCGCCTTGGAACGCACTACACCGTCGTAGAGACGACGGCACGTACTACCCGTCCCCCCGGTATTGGGGAGCAGTCTCGCGAGCCTTCCGGCGTATTGGATCAACTTTGGAGCCAATAGCCGGAAATGCTCAGTGAAGCCCCATCGGATGTCGAGAACAAGACCCAAATATTTTATGGTTTTACCAACAGCGTTGGGGGTACCGCTCACCACAATTTGGGAGCCTCGAGAAGGCCCTCGCCGAGGTCCGTGGAAGAATACGGCCTCAGATTTTTCGAGGGCTACCTGGAGTCCCAGTGCCCTGATGCGACTCACAACTTGGGCCACGCCCACCGTGCCCAGAATTTGGGCGTCCCTACATGAGGGGCCCCGCGCTGTGACCAAGGTATCATCGGCGTAGCAGATTACGCCGACTCCCGGCAGCATGGTACCGCGCAGGACCTAGTCGTAACCGATGTTCCACAGGAGCGGTCCGAGAACCGACGCCTGCGGCACACCACACGACATTTCCCTGCGGACCACCCCCGTCCGGGCCGGGTAAAAGATGGCCCGGTCCACAAAGTAGTCCGCAAGGACTGACATATTAATATCAATAATTTTAATTTACATTTCAATACTTAATACTATTATTATATGTAATCCGATGCAACTAAACATTTAATATTATACTTCAACGAATGATGATGTAATTTAATTCATTAATTAATTGATTAATTTAATGTAAGTAAGTACTTGATTTATCTAATTAATATAATTTTTTTTTTATATTGTAACATCACTATTGTATTGGGACTTCCTGTAAAGATAGTGAATGCATGTACTTAAATAAATAAATAAATTGTTGTATGGCAGACCTGCAAGGCTTGTGGCATTGCGGTACTCCCAGGCTGACTGATGGAAGCGAAATACCGAAAGTGTGTTTGCAGCAAAGTTGGTTTGGATGTATCACATCCGGCAAGTTTGGTCGCCATGCCTTCGTTCACCGTCGAGGTGATTGCAGCGAGGAGAAAAATATAACGTCGTTTGGTTTGAAGGCGCCGCCTCGCGGCTGTCATGCGCGACCATGACTGGAGTAACCGATAGTACCACGGCCAAAAATAGTCATATGCGGCTGTCATGGCCAGACATTTGTTGCCCACGGAGTCCGGCGGTTGCCGCAGGAAGTGACCAGACCAGCGAAGGACTTGCAGCTTATCTACAATGTCACGAACGCAAAGACTGCCGCGGATGCGAGGAGTTAGTGAAGTGCTCTTATGCATTCCAACACGTACAAAAATCAAACTTCTAAAATCTGAACTTCTACCTAAGCTAGGATTTAAGCTAGGAATCGAAAATGAAACTTGAACAGAATTAAAGCAAATAAGTATCAGAAGATAAATCAATGACAACAAAACGATATTTCTTAGCTTATCTATCACACTTCACTAATATGAAAGAGGAATGTGAAAGTAAGGGTGTTCGCTTGAATGCAAGTAAAACTAAGGTTTTTGAAAGAGATGACGTAAGAACTAACTGCAAGATTTGGGTAAACCAGGAACGTCTAGAGCAAGTGAATAAAATTGTGTATGTTTAGCGCAGACGGAAGATGTGATTCGGATTTAAAACGGCGAGTAGCTGCCGGTAATAAAGATAACGGTGCTTTGTACCAATTACTTAAGCGACAAAGCATCGTAAAAGAATCACGTTACGGTTGTGAAACCTGGGTATATCAGCAGATGCATGAAAGTAAATCAAATTATATGGATATGAGATCACTTCGAAAATTGTGCGGCGTAACTTTGGCCAACCGAATACATAATAAAGTGATACGCAATATGGCAGGTTTAAATGAAAGTGTCAGCGTTTAGCTAAAAAAGGGCGTGCTCGTTCGTTTGAACACGTCCACCGAATTAGTGAGGAACGATTGACGAAGAATATATATTGTACGAAAGTAGAGGATAAAAGGAGTCAGGGTAGGCCGAGACTTACATATGAAGACCAAGTGAGCAGATTGAGAAATTTCCAAAAAAAACGGAAATATCAAAACTATTTGGATACGCAGACGTGTATGAAGCGATTGATGAATCTGCAAGAAGTGAAAGAAGTATGCATGACGGAAACCTGGTGATGTGTCCTCTCTGACCACTTCGTCAGGGATACAGCGTGAAGATAGTTAATCAGTTAGGTTTTCATTAATCACGCCTTTATTCCCGAAGGGCTAGGCAGAGGCATCTATACGCCCACATTCCATTGAATGCATTTTTGTCCCACGTAATAGGTATAGTATAGCCCATAGCCATGTTTACCCAAACTCCAAAATAAATTTAAAACATTTGCGTTTCTCTGCAATCTACAAAATTTTAAAACTGTTGTAGAGGTAGAGCCGTTTGCTTATTTGCCACGTCAGTAGGACAATTTTCTTTTTGTATATCCACTGGTTTTAATTCCTTTGGTTTATAGAACACTATACATTAGTAGCAATTGCTATTGCAACTGCCAACGTCCTGAGCTTTCCTGGGCACCTCTACCAGTTAGCAGGTGCTGCTGAAGCCGGCTTGAACCAAGTGAATGTCCCTTATGTCCATATCACAGAAGTTGTAGTTAGAAACTGCGTATTTTGCAAAGTCGTCACCCTTCCAAAAGTTTACCATGCTCAGATTACTATAAGTCACTGATCTTTTACCCATTATTGACAGAAACTTGTGCGTAGCTAAAATCAAAATGTCTGCTGAAATCTGTTTCACTTTCTTTCAAAGTGGTCACTGCCTTAAAGTTGATACCTTAGTTTTTATTTCGATGTGCGTAACTGACCCATCTAAAAGTAGACCGCGCCTTGTGTGTTTACCTTCTCTGATCTTTTACCTATTAGAGACTGTAACTAAAAGAAAAGTGTTTGCTGACGTGATGCACCTACTTTTGAAATGGTTACCCATACAAAATTAGACCGCACTTAGATAACTTAACTTTGCTTATAGAGTAGTCATCAATGAAGACAACTCGATACGAGTATGTGCATCACTGAAAATCAGTGGGCTTATGAAAAATGGTGTCTTAATTAAAACCTAACTAAAAAACCAAAATACTTTGACCTATCCTATGTATAGCTCGTCTAGATAGATGCAGTTCAAGTTGTATTTAGCAATAATTATAGTCACCGTCTAGTTTAGTCATCACATCCTGATAAACTTGAATTTATATAAATTATATTGCTTCGCCAGCGTCACTCACCGGATTCGTCATACCATGCTCATAAATCTGAATCACTTTAGTGAGTCCGAGTCATATACAATCATATATGATATCTAGTAGTATATATCTTGGGCAGGTAGTAATGAAGACGTGATATAGAAATGGCTAGACGTACATATCTAACATACTATAACCGGAGTGGTAGGCACAGGTATACTATACTTCATATTTAAGTATTTACACAGAAATATAAACTCTATACATAAATACCTAATTCCAAATGATCGAGAACAAGAAGTAAATAAGGTGGTTTCTGGTTTTTTATCTAATCCAAGGTTTTTATTTTGCAAATAAATAATAACATAGGTGGAATTTCCATTCCAGCAGAACGTGAATTTTCAATTAGTTAGGTATAAACTGTTTTTATAGGAATTATCTATCTATAAACCCTTACTCAATTTTAAAGTTGCAATTTGCTTCCCCGATTACACAGATCATGCGTTAATCGTGCTTTTTCAATTAAAGTGGGCCATGTTGAACAAACAGAAATGCCTCTTATATTGACTGTATCAGTGGCGCAGTGGTAGTGTATGCGACTGACGCACCTGAGTTCCCGGGTTAGATTTCCGGGTCAGAAAAAATATTTGTTTGATCCACAAATGTTTGGTTTCGACGTTTGGGTGTCTCCTATGTATAATAACATGCATGTATTTAGAAATATTTAAGTATGTTTATCAGTTGTCTAGCTCCCATAACACAAGCTTATATTACCTTAATTTGAGGTAGAGACGGCGCTGTGTTAAAAAAAATGAGACACAATTTTTTTGTAATGTAAAGGCCATAGAAATTTAAATAACAATTTGAAGATGTCTATTTTAGTTACCTACAGTTCCTCCATTCCCTTCAATAATCTATTTCATTTGATACGTACTCGTATACAGGCAGATTGTGAAATTGTAGGGCATAGGTAAACAAACGACACACATAACTTTACACGAACCCTTTGCACCTCACATTCCCACACTCCGTGGGAATATTCACTTACCCTCGTCCATAAAGAACCATATTACCTGCGCACGCCATCCCGTAGAAAAACTTAGCGCTTCATGAGCCACCTTCCCTATAAAGTTACGCTACAGTGCGCGCATCGAGTTGCAAGTAAAATGCTCAAACTTTTTATAAAATAATTACAACACTTTATGAAAAGGTATTCCCTCATGTAGTATGAAATTAAAATGTTTGGGTCAGCCGACAATGAAATATAGTTCTTGATGGATGTGCGTATGAACGCATTCCCATGCTATAAGGAGGATAAGGGGACCGCAGATGTAGCTTCACTGTTTGTTTTTTTTTGTTTAATATTACATATTTTGCATCTGTTTATTAATATATTTTCTATTTGAATGCTATTTATTCGATTTACATTGAATAACGTTTAAGACGTCTTATATGTAATAAAAAAAATATTTAAGACAAAATAAGTTTTTTTAACGTGTTGCTATGCAGTTATGTGGCAATAAATTCTATCATATCCTTTAAAAATAGGTGATCAAACAGTGATTAATTACGGGATAAAATGACAAACAATACTTTTGGTGTACACTTACTTATTACTTTGACAAATTGACTTAATTGGTTCTCAATAATAATATCTACTTGTGTTAATTACTAGCTTTACTCTGTGGCTTCACCCGCGTCATACTTCGAACCCCTTTTACACCAATTAGCGTCAGAGTTCTCGAGAGTTCTTTCTGAGCAAACGGCTATTTCATAATCTCTCTAAATGCAAAATTCGAGTAAATTCTTTTAACGGTTTCAGCTAGGCTATCGAACGACTTCACTTCCTTGGGGTCATTACCCCAGACTAATTATTATTACCGTTTTCAAAATATCAAAGTACCTAGTTACCTTTTCTATTCATCCAGAATCGAACACGCACCTAACAGAGCAACTAGCAACTGCACACAAGTGTTTTCATTCATACGGCGCCCTATATGAGCGAGACGGAACGAAAACAAAACATTCCGACACAGTTCCCAGCGCTGTCACCCCTAAGTCAAACAGAGACGGCTGTATTTTGATCGCTCACGTTATAAACAGGATTCAACACCGCAGGATAGAGGCAATTGAAAAAAAATTGCTTGTATAGTTGCGCAGGAGTAACTTTTATTTCATAAGGTGATCAACCATCGTGGAGGACAGACGTGTGTTGTGTAGTGGATAAATATAAAAATAAATTTGTGATAATGCCGTGCAGTGAAGATGATGACTCACAGACAGGGTACTCGGAACCTAACCATGGACTGTCCAAAGCCGAGCTAAGAAAGGTGTGTTTTCTTTAGTGCAAATTTATTACGCACAGGTAGTGTGCCTAAAAAAAGTGTTTATTATAACATAATACATTCTGTGTTTTGTTATTTACTTTTTAAACTTATTCATTTTAGAAATAAAACGATCATAGTCAATCAATATTTATTCAAATCAAATTAATGACATAAATTGCTATCAAAGGTTTAAAAGATGATTTTGTGGTATTAATGAGCTTAAGATCACAATTTTTAGTAAACATAAAGTTTTTAATTAATTTGATTCTAATCGTCTATATTCTATTAATATACATATAACCTTAAAATTATGATACATAACTAAAATATATTATTAAAAGGAGTCCCTTTAAAAAAGGTTCCGCAGATACTGGCAGGGTTTCCCCTTTGAATAGCTAGACCTATTTTTTGTCCGAGGTAGCTGCCAGCTCTTCGGTCTCCTGTGATGTCTACTAACCTTTTTGCTATTTACTTAAAAAGTCTTATAGCGCTAGGACCCCACGGACCAAGGATCTCGACGCCGAATGGGACAAAAACATAATTGGAGCCAAGTTTCTAAGTAGGTAATTAAAAAAAATAAAATAAAGCCCAAAATATTAAGGAGTTGTTTGTCGTCGTGGCTTATTCAATTTTGTGACTATCAACATATAAAATGGTCCCGGTTGCCAATAAAATGGCAGTCGTTAAGCCAAGTTGAAGGCCATATGGGCGGCTTAAAAATTTCAACAGCAGGTAGCAACAACCTGCGTCTGTCTATTTCAACACGGCAATGGGCTCACCACCTATTACGTGGGACAGGAATACACATAGTGAGAAGTGTGGCAGAGGCATATATAATATATATGCCTCTGCCACCCCTTCGGGGAATAGGCGTGATTGATAAATAAATAAATAAATAAACATATAAAATAATTGTTTATGTGAAGTTATGTGGTTAGTAATATTTTTTTCCTAATGTTTAGACGAACAAACCGATAATGGAGAAGAAACGACGTGCGCGCATCAACCATTGTCTCAACGAGCTGAAAGACCTACTTATGGCTTCTGATAAAGATGTAAGTATGAACAGATATCACAAATATTCTGATATATAATACTAAAGTAACTACCTTCACGCTGTATCCCTGAGGGGGTTAGATAGAGAGATCAGATCGCCAGGCTTTGCGATCCATGTACGAGTATGTACTTTTTTCAATTTCCGCAGATTCATAAATAGTTTTGGTATTCTTTTGACCTTTGACTGGTTTTGGTCTTTCCGTTTTTGAGTAATTTGTTCACGTGTTAAAGAAAGATATGAGTTCGTTTATCAGTCATCTAGATCCCATATCACAAGCTTATATACTTATAAGCTTAATTTGGGCTAGATGACGTTGTGTTAGTACGTCCCAAAATCTTTATTTATGATATAGATACAATGACTAGGTCACTTAAATGAGTAAGATGTTTTTATCGATTTGGCCATAATATATTACCTAAGTACGTGATCCAGTTTTAAGTTGTTAGGACTTCAGTAGTGATCTTTTCGGAAAAATTACAAACTATGAGTTTCACGTGCATTGTTCTAAACAAATAATTTTCTTATTACAGCCATCACGCCATTCAAAACTAGAGAAAGCAGACATTCTAGAGCTCACCGTGAAGCACCTTCAGAAACTGCAGCGCCAACAGCTGGCAGCCGCCATTGCTGCGGACCCTGCAGTACTCCACCGATTCAAGTCTGGCTTTAGTGACTGTGCTGTAGAAGTCAGGCGGTACCTCTCCCGCCTAGCCAGCGTACCTACAGGACTCAGGCATCGTCTTGGAAATCACTTAACTTCGTGTGTTGGTGGTATGGAAACTCTTCAACCGCGAGATTACGCACCGCTCGTACCTGACCCCCTAAGACTAGACGATGAAAGGCCCAGTGCGTTTCATTTCGTCAAGGCCACGAAACCAACTAGTCCACCCTTAAGTCCTTTATCCTGTGATTCAGCTTGTGACTCTTCAACGGAACTTGAAACTCCACCAAGACCTGTTCAGACTTTTCCTTTTCCCACACCTCCTAGCAGATCAGCGTCAGACCAAGATTCCAGTCCAGAAACTCAAAAACCGACAGTATCCTCAACAACGATATCACCAGAAAACCGACAAGAAGGTTTAAGAAACAAAAAATATATGGAGCCATTGTCCATTGTAATAGACGTAGAGAACTATAAAATTGGTATAGATGCATCTCCTAAAAGAGCAGTGGATTATTCAATAAGACACAAGTTAAAACGACCTGTCGTAAACCTAACTGGACCTGCACCTAAGTTTATCAGAACGTCAGAAAAAAATGTAACAGACTTAAGTTACAAGACTTCCGAAAACTCAGCATTTTCAAGGCTTCCAACAAAATTTTCCGCTGTACCTAGTATTAAATTGTCTATTCCTGAAAGTATACCATCGGCTGCTGAAAGTGTTAAGGACAATAAGTCTCGAGCGCCACGAACGGTGATAAGTCACACAGCTGAATCGTTAGCCCAGTCGTTCAAGAAGGAGACTCCTAAAGACAATAAGCTAGAAGCTGATACGAGCTCTAAATCTCCAGAACAAGGGACATCGACCAGTTCAGAGATGTGGCGACCTTGGTAACACTAGCACTTCTGAGAACTTTAGAAAAGCAAGAAATTAAGCAGAAAGATTTAAGAAAAGCCCACGGAGAGAATGTAATTACGTGTTGATTTTATACCTATGAATTTGTTATAAAAATATTTGAATATTTTCTATGAAGCTTTAATAGTATTATTAACTAGATAATGATGGTTGAGATAGATTTAGTGTCAACATATAGCTTTAAGAACGTACCTGTGTGGTATAAATTGTTTATACGATATTATACATTAAAGTTATTTTTACTTTCGTTTTGGTAATATATTAGTTTTACTTACCTAGCTCATACTATTTAAATAAAATTTGCAACATATTTAAGGCAAACCATTTGGGTGTAAAGGGCCCTAGCAAGTTCTTGCTAGCGGTACTCCTGCTGACAAACCGGCTTGGCCGCCCTGAGTGTGGCCGCGGGTGGATGGAACGGGGTTAGTCCTCCACCCGCAAAACAGCCTCCCGCGAAGGGGTGATGACCGTGTGTGCCTGGACATCGCCCAGTTAGCAGAATAGACTTGGAAGACGGAGTCCGCATGCCCCCGACGACAATCACTCTTTATGCGCAGAGCAGGCACACGGCAGGTTATTTTAGTGGATGGGCGCCCCACACACCCCGGGAGACCCTGCTCCCGGGACAGTGCGGAACGGACATTTTTTCCTACCCAAAAAAAAAATGGCACGTGGTGGAACTTGCTACACATCTTGCCTAGTTTGGAATCAGATGGCGTTGTGTGAGTTGTCCCAATTATATATATATTTATTTTAAAACACTTGTACTGTTTCACTTATTATTTAAACCTGACCGGTTTCGCCTTACGGCATTTTCAAAGGTTTACACATATTTTTTGTTTTTATATTAACTATCTTCACGCTGTATCCCTGACGGGGTAGTCAGAGAGGACAGATCGCCAGGCTTCGCGATCCATACATACTTCTTTCGCTTCTTCGAGATTCATCAATCGCTTCATACACGCACGTCTGGGTATCCGAGTACTTTTGACCTTTCCGTTTTTGAGCAATCTGCTCACGTGGTCTTCATATGTAAGTCCCGGCCTACCCTGACTCCTTCTACCCTTCTACTTTTGAACAATATATATTCTTCGTAAATCGTTCCTCACTCATTCGTTGGACGTGTCCAAACCAACGGAGCACGCCCTTTTCCAGCTTAACGCTGACACTTTCATTCAAACCTGTCATATTGCGTATCACTTCGTTACGTATTCGGTCGGCCAAGGTAACGCCGCACAATTTTCGAAGTGATCGCATCTCCACAGCATTCAATTTACTTTCATGCATCTGCTGACATACCCAGGTTTCACTACCGTACAGCAAAGTTGGCACTAGCACTGCGTTATGAATCGCCATTCGTGCTTCTTTTACGATGCTTTGTCCCTTTACTAACTGGGACAAAGCACCGTTAACTTTGTTTCCGGCAGCTACTCGCCGTTCTACATCCGAATCACATCTTCCATCCGCGCTAAACAGACTTCCTGAATACACAATTTCATTCACTTGCTCTAGACGTTCCTGGTTTACCCTAATCTCGCATTTAGTTCTTACGTCACCTCTTTCAAATACTAGAACCTTAGTTTTACTTGCATTAAGCGAAGACCCTTACTTTCACACTCCTCTTTCATATTAGTGACTAATGCCTGATGGTCGGCTTCTGATGAGGCCATGAGCACCGCATCATCAGCGTACAGCAAACAGTTTACTGTAAAGTCACCCAAATTCACACCCATATTTAAATCTTTCAACTTCTGCAGGCAACTGTCCAGATACACTATGAACAGCCAGGCGGACATGACACATCCCTGTTTGTCCCCTGTACAGACATCAAAAAGAGGTGACACATCCCCCCCTACTCGCACGCAAGCCTTACAGTCCCTATAAAGCGACTGTATTGCCCGCAGTAGCGAGCCGTCCACGCCATATCCGGGCAGCAAGTCCCACAGCGTTTCTCTCACAACGTTATCAAATGCTTTCTCTAGATCCACAAAAGCGCAGAAAACCTTCTGGCTAACAGCCAGAAACTTTTCCGCGATCATGCAGAGAGAAAACAATTGATCCATGCAACCTCTTATACGTCGGAATCCGCATTAAGCCCCCATAAATACCTTTCAGACTTTTCTTGTATTCGTGCCGTTATAACCTTTGCATACACCTTACTAGCTAAGCTGACCAAGCTGATCGCCCTGTAGCTGGAGCAGTTTAGGCGCGAGCCTTTCCCTTTGTAAATAGGTACTACAACTGCTACTCGCCAGTCATCCAGGGCCTCACCCGTCCGCCAGCACAAGTTGCATAACAGACAACGTGTGTCCCAGACACGCGACCCACCGTACTTGATCATCTCAGCAGTAACTCTATCTTTTCCCGCAGGCTTACCACATTTCATACATCTTATCGCTTGTTCTATTTCTTTCATACTAATGACTACAATGACATCGGGATCCGGAGCATCGAAGTGAGCTCCACTTCCCGATGTGGCATCTCTGTCTTTTCTTGCATACATCTTTCCATAATATTCACTCCATCTCTGCATGACGTCAGTTTGGTCTGTTAGGACGTCATTGTTAACACTAAGCACTTTATTCATACTGCAGATTGCCGAACAACTCCGGGTCTTGCCTACCTCTTTCCAGAAGAGCTTGGGGTTATCCCGGAAATTGGACTACAACCTTTCATCCGCTTTCATTCTGCACCTTTCACGAGCTTCTTCTATCAGTGCCTTCGTGTTAACTTTCTGCAGCTTGTATCTCTCTTTCATATTAAAATCATTTCGCGGGGCTAAGTAGTCTAGCCATGCTTTCTTCTTCATTCGAACTGCTTCTTTCACTTCCTCATTCCACCATGCATCACGCTTATTACTCTGCCTCTTTTCGTTTCTCCACACACTTCCACAGCGGCATTTATCATACTATCCCTAAGGTTCTGCCATACACTTTCCACATTCTCACTGCTTGCATTGACGTCGCCAAGCTTTTCGGCTACCCTTTCATTATATTTATCCCTAATGGATGCATCCTGCAGCTTCCAGCTTTTGATGCTATAAGTCGGCTCAAGCTCAGGACACTCGGTACGATGACGCCAACCCGCGAACAGACCCCTAAGCCTAGTTATGACTAGGTAGTGGTCTGATCCCAGCTCAGCGCCTCGATAAACCCTTGTGTCAATCACCTGTTTACGGAGCCAACTATCCATTAGGAATAGATCTATCATGCTTCTCTTTGACTTACATCTCCTCGTATACATATGAATTTGTTTGTGGTAATGTTTAACCACGTGTTCGCCACAAACAAATCCTTTTCCTTACAAAATGCCAGTATTAGCTTGCCAGCGTCGTTCACCCTTTTATCCCCATACTTCCCGAGTACCGACTCAAAACCATCGCGAGCGGTACCCACCCATCCATTCAAGTCTTCACATACTATAAGTCTTTCATTTCCTTCTATCACATTTAGAGCTTCTCTCATACTCTCCCAGAAATCCTCTAGCTCATTCGCGTTTGACGAAGAAAGTGGCGCGTAAGCAGCTACCAGGAAAATCTTCGTCAAACCAAGTTTTACACGGATCCAGAGGATTCTAGGACCTACCAGTTTGTACTCATACATACCGGAGGCCAATCGCGAGGACAGCAAAATTCCAACCCCCCCCCCCCCCCCCGACTGCCATGCTCGCTCTCTGGTACTCCAGACCAAAGCGCGAGCATCCCACCCGGGAGCTCCAAGACTTCGCTGCCCTTGCGCTTGGTCTCTGTCAAGCACACTGTATCTAACTTTCTCTCATTCATAACATCCATCAACTCATTCATCTTATCTGTCATTCCTCCCCTAACATTCCACGCAGCTACCCTGCACTCCATCCTCCACTTCCCGCCGTGTCGGGCCTCGCGTGTAGGGTGGCGGTCCCCTACGCCGCTCTGGCACACACTTTTCGCAGCAGCGGGGACGAACTGGTGCGCGTCGCCTCGGGGGCACGCCCTAGCATCATTCGCCCTGGTGGCACTCGTGTTGGAGTAAAATTGCAGTACGCTTCTACTCTTCATCCAAAAAGTTTTTATATTAAATCGACTATAATACCTATTTCGTTGTATAGTTAGGAAAATAAAACGAAATATATAAATACATTCAATTTATTGGCAAGAGCATCACATGACTATAATAAAAGAAACATTATAAAGCCTAGACCAGTCAAGGTAATACACAACTTTTAAAGTAGTACATTACATTATTATGAGAGTAAAGCATATTTGGACGGAATGTTTCATTAAACTATACTACCTTATAAGAATATTTACCATTATTGAAAAATAATAATGCTAATTAATAAATTAGAGCAAACTAACCAAAAAAATAAATAAAAGTAAATAAATTATATCATCCCCTCTGTCCTGTAGGATCCACCATCTTGATCCACTAGTGGATCGAATAGCACGCAGAGTTCACTGTGATCCGCCACTGATCTGGGTGGATCCTGTGATACTTTCATCTTGTAATATGATCCACCAGTGGATCGAACAGCACTCAGGGAGTTTCGTAAAACATTGATTTCAGATCACATTGAACTTCTGCTTGCTATTCGATCCACTAGTGGATCAAGATGGTGGATTCTACAGGACTAGGATATTATCAGCCTTCACCTTACGAGACAAAAGAACCAAAGAGGTGAGTGGAGCGTCAGTGCAAATGCAACTTAACTTTGATCAATCACGCCTTATCCGCGAAGGGGTGGCAGAGGCATATTAACGCTCTCTTTTCACCATGTGTATTTTTATTATAGGTAATAGGTGGTGAGCCTATTGCCGTGTCGAAATAGACAGACGCAGGTTGTGGCTGCCTGCTGTTGAAATTTTTCAAGCCGTCCATAAGGCCTTCAAGTTTTCTTAACGACTGCCATGTTAATGGCTACCGGGACCAATGGCTTATCGTGCCTTCTGAAGCACCGAATCGCTGCAAAAATAAATGCCACAAAGTGTTCACCCAGCCATGGAAAAAGTTTACAGAACACCGAGTCAGCGGTTCCACCAGCGTTTACAAATATTTTTAATTAGCGGTGAACTAAGTATGTAATTCTTTTACAACTAAGCTTTAATAAATAACACTAATGGCTGTTTGCACTAAACACAATTTAAGTCAATCCTAACTATGAAACTCTTTAGTCTAAGCATAGCTTAGTTTTTTTGCCATTTCATTTGCACTAATGTTATTATCTAAGATAATCTTAACTTTGTGGTTCATAGCTAAGTGAATGAAAATGAATGAAATTGATGACTTATCTATGTATTTTTAGTCTGTTTCTACTTAACACTGTCAACCTCTGTCAACAAAATACACAAATTTTCTGGATTTTAGCTGTAAAAGATATTTTTTATCTAAACGAATGAATTTTCGTGTGTTTATGTGTAAATTGGGCCTAGTATCAAGAGTTCTTAAACATAAAAGCTCGACAACGTTTACAAGTGTTGTGCATTTGGATAAGTCAGCGGAACATGATATTTCTGTTTCTTTCCAAAATCTACAAACAGCCAAAATAAATTTTAAATTCATAAATATTATCGAGTGTTTAAATGTAAAAATGGTGGAATATTAAACATAGAAGCTTCGACAACGTGCAAAAGTATTGTGCAATCGGAGAAATCAGTGAAATGTCGTTTTTTCTAACATCCATATATAGCTCCAGCAAAGTTACAAACAGCAAGTAAACAAACAAACCTATACATGAAAATGCTACTATACACAGAATGTAGCTTTAAATGAAGAATATTCTGATTGACTTGAAAACGAAATATAAATAACAAGGACGATTCTAATTATTTAAATCTAGCACTGGCTCAAGCCAAGATGTCCAAAAAGAAGAGGAATAATAAAGTATTTTAGAAACAGCGGTCATGGTCGGAGAATTTATAAAATTGTTATATCGCCTTGAAATCATGGATACATGTTATGTAACTAAGCAGTGCAGACTTCGTATTTATTACTTTTCAAATCTGATGTATAATTGTATAAGCATTGTGATTTAACGTTGCAATGCTGCCAGAATTCTAAGTACCGTTTTAGTGGACAGTGATGTGGAAGAGATTTTGATGCCAATAAATCACAATTGTGTATAATTTGTGTTATTATAAAAAAAACCGGTCAAGCGCGAGGCGAACTCATGCGCCGAGGGTTTCGTAACTTACCCATTATACCGATAATATAATTTGTATGTACCTAATTTGAGGTATGCGCCATTTAAGCTAGACCTCCAAATTGAACGAGCGCCCATACAACTCAAAGGTCAATATAAGCCCATCTTTTTATCGTGTTTACTCAGGACTTTGATTTTTATGCACCTAATAGGGACTAGATCTCAGTATCTGCTATAAATTTCAACTTGCTAGGGCCACGTCCACCCGTTCCTGAGAAATTAGATGATGACACACGGACGGACAGACAGACAAGAAAGAAATCGGTTTCTTTTTTACCTTTTGAGGTACGGAACCCTAAAAATGGTGCATTGTTAGACATCAAGAGTACAAAAACGTGTATGAGAATTTTGAAACTAATGACGAGGTTGTATGAACTGACTTTCCGTTGCCTGCCCAAGATAAGAGCGAAAAGAACTAAAAGAAATCAAATGTGACAATGACATTAGAAGTTAGGACCATACTTAGATGATAAGAGTCGCATAATCGATGTGATAACTTTAGGCATCGACTTAGCGTATTTAAGATACGCCTAGTGTTGGTGCAATGTATTTTTTCATTAGGAGTGTCATAAGAACCATAGATGTAAAGTTATGTGACTCCTAAGTTTAGTGCAAACGGCCATAAGGATCATAGACGAGTAAATGTTCAACGTTGCTTGAATGACGTATGATGAGTCCCGTTACGGATGTCATACATTAAGGTTCGTATTCCAGAACGTTTCTTAATACTCAATCAACGCTTGAGGCTAGATTTCGCCTTATAAAATCTACTCTCAAGCGTCGATTTAGTAATGAGAAACGTTCTGGAATACGACCCTAAGTCTCCTCTTATAAAGAACACCACATTGAACCCGCAACCATTATATCTGTCCACCTCGAGGCCTACCAAAGCCACATTATCCGGACGCGGTCGCCACTCAAGGAACTTTCAGCTTCCATCAGCAATCAGTTCTATGAGCCAAATGTGTCGGTCTCCCATCCAAGTCTCACTGCCACTTAAACGGTCAATTCTTTCGGATACATCGGTGAAATAGGTTACATCCGTAACGAGATATTCCGGAATTTTCTCTATTGCCTATCCGTCTCCATTGGCTTTTCGGGTCATATTTAGATCAACTTGTTCGGACGCCTTGACGCCGTGACTATTATATCTTTGGCAAACCGAAAGTAAGTATATATAACAATTACAACCAAAAACATGGCGCAGACTCAGAAATATTTAATAGTAATACATATTTATTTATTTATCTATCTGTAATTCTGTATTAATAATCCTATCACAATATGATTGTAAATAATCACCCATAAGTTGCCATAAGTTGATGAAGCTTAGAATCAACCTGGTAGTGAGGCTTTATTTGATAGTTTATAGTAACTCAGTTCGTTTACGATGAACTTTCAGTTTGTTCGACGATGTGGCCATAATTGGTGCAGTTTCAGAAATTGGGTGTGTCACCATAATGACTGAATAAAAGTCTACCGTCATTTTTGCTTAAGGAAGTCTTTGCGCTGCTGCTGTAACTTCTGCTCCAGTAAGGTTATCTTCTCCTGGTACTTGCCGGCTTCCCTCGTCAACGCCTGGATCGCTGAATCTTTGCGAGCGACTGCAACCTTCACCCTGAAATATACAGGTTGTATATAGTTACGCTGTATTCATCGAAGAAGTACGCAGAATCACAGGTAGGTTCGGTCATCAACGCAAATCGCTTAGCATAGCTGAATATTATTTACAAATCTAATATCTAAATCGTGGCCCCGCGGTCTCAGTGTTCGGTAAACGATCACTGAGGTACGCAACTTTCACTATGGCTGGTCGTCGAATGGGTGACCACTTTGTGGCATTTACATTTGCGAGCGTTTCCGTGCTTCGGAAGGCACGTTAAGCCGTTGGTCCCGGTTGCCAGTAAAATGGCAGTCGTTAAGCCTGGTTGAAGGCCTTATAGGCGGTTTAAAAAATTTCAACAGCAGGTAGCGATGTGGCGACCAGCGCCACCTAGCGTAAAGCTATCGAACTACATCGATACTAAGAATCCTACATCGCGCTATGAGAGTTCTCACGCTGAAGAATGGTATATACAACAGCCCAACATCAACCATTGGGCCGCGGCCCGCCAGGCGTGATCACCTTGCCTGGTCGGAGGATCTTCCCTTTGTGTCGGAGGAACATCTCCACCCGTTCCTTCACAGTGGTGACCCCGACGTGATCTGAACACGCAACCTTCTGATCTGGAGAGCTGGTCGCCACATCCGCCTATTGGGCCGCGGCCGATGTGGCGACCAGCGCCACCTAGCGTAAAGCTATCGAACTACATCGATACTAAGAATCCTACATCGCGCTATGAGAGTTCTCACGCTGAAGAATGGTATATACAACAGCCCAACATCAACCGTTGGGGCCGCGGCCCGCCAGGCGTGATCACCTTGCCTGGTCGGAGGATCCTCCCTTTGTGTCGGAGGAACAAATCCACCCGTTCCTCCACAGTGGTGACCCCGACGTGATTGGAAGCAGCCTTCACGGAGCAGATCAGCAGCATATACGCCACCATCACAGCACTCCAGTATGACGGCAATTAGTCTCAGCCAGCCACTGCACTCAGCCCCGACTCACTGGGACTAGCAGCATTCGATTCCGACTCACTGGATTCAGCGGCATACGATTCCGACTCACTGGGATCAGCGGCATACAGTTCCGACTCACTGGGACTACACAATCTGGCACTGGCGCAAATCACAACAGACGAAGACACCAGACTCATACTCACAACCGACCTCCGGTCTCGGAGGGGAGTGATGTGGCGACCAGCGCCACCTAGCGTAAAGCTATCGAACTACATAGATACTAAGAATCCTACATCGCGCTATGAGAGTTCTCACGCTGAAGAATGGTATATACAACAGCCCAACATCAACCGTTGGGCCGCGGCCCGCCAGGCGTGATCACCTTGCCTGGTCGGAGGATCCTTCTTTTGTGTCGGAGGAACATCTCCACCCGTTCCTCCACAGCCACAACCTGCGTCTGTCTATTTCAACACGGCAATGGGCTCACCACCTATTACGTGGGATAGGAATCCACACGGTAAAAAGTGGGCATATAATATGCCTCTGCCACCCCTTCGGGGATAAAGCGTGATGGATATTTTAATATCTAAATATAGGATTTAGTATATCATGATCCAACTATATTTAAACAAGTATATATACTGTAAAATATAGGTATTAACGCGATCATGCTTATTTACCTTAAATAGCTTGACGTTTCGACTGGGTTGCACCAGCCGTGATCACAAGCAGACTAACATGTGACTGAGACATCATGAGACACAGTATACCACAAAGTATACCCCGTTTTTGTTATACACACGTATAACAAAAAGAGGGTATCATCGCGCTGCCTTAATCCATAATTTAAATATAACTCATAGCACTCACTTTGCATACAGCTGATGCATCTGCTCCTCATGCGTCTTCTTCAGGTCTTCCATCTCTTTCTTTAAAATGTCCACCTTGCTCTGCCATGAGTCCTCGCAACTCGTGCGAACCTCCTCTGCTCGACTTTCCAATTGAGTGTTTTTCTGACGAAAAGCATATTGGTTTTGTAACTAAATTAACAACAGCACACACACACACACACACACACACACACACACACACACACACACACACACACACACACACGAGCGCGCGCGGGCGCGCGCGCGCGGGCGCGCGCGCGCAAACTGGCCAGAGTGATCTATCTAAAATCCATCATCTTACTCTGTAAGCCAATTTAAAAAAAATCCTATAGTTCTTTTTTAATTATTTCAACTGAATACTGTATGGTTGTGTAGCTCAGTGTTTAGAAGGGTTCCTTTGATAGGCAAAAGTTTCAGGTTCAAGTTCGTCCCGATTCAAGTTGTCTCTTTACAATATAAATAAAAATCCACGTCAAGGCGTAAGTGGCCCATTAAGATGACAGTTGCCCATTAAGGTGTAAGTGGCCCATTATGGTGTAAGTGGCCCATAAAGGAGAAAGTGGTCCATTAAGGTGTAAGTGTCCTATTAAGGTGTAAGTGGTAGTGATGGAAATTAATGCTATTTTTTGTTAATTTCATCAGCGTGCTAATTTTTATCTCTTAGCATGCGACGTACTATTGCTATGCTAATATGAACATCAATGAAGTAAACATCAACTTGCTAGGTCCTCCCGTTCCTGAGAAAATCGATGATGACACATTGATAGACCGACGAACTGACGTCCGGACGGACACTATGAAAAAATATAAGGGTTGCACTCTGCAAATTTATTAATAATTACCAAAAAACGAAAAATTTACCGGGATCGACGTTAATGATGATGATGATGATAAAAAAATTCTACACCGAAAGAGTCTTAATTGATTACACAATATTTTTTAATAAGACCTGAAGATGACCGGGATTAACGTTAGATGATAATGATTATGATTCTATTATTTAGTAGCAAGATATTGAATCTACAGACATATTTTTCTAGACGCGTTCGCGGTCTGCTATATGTACATGCATATGCCTAACGGTGTCGTGGGTCCAGATATTTATCTCATCTAAAAATAAGCGTACGTCAATTCAATAAAAATAAAAAAAACTTTAGTTGCGTTGTTTTCCTTTCGAGAGACGGAACCCAAAAAATACATTTTGTATTACATTATTTATTCCACAATAAAGTACAATCTCACGATTTTAGGGCTTATATATTCAAAATAAAAGAATAATACATAAAAACCAAAGTATCTACAACTCGTAAAAAGTACGTACGAATTTCGACTTCTTACTCAACTCAATGGCATTAACAGAATGTCAAAAGAATGTACACTAAAATGGAATAAATAACCCCAAACACAAGCATTTAATAGTTAAAAATAATAGGCTAAATATCAACTATGCACTTTTTCATTCACACACTCCTTATTTCGCAATAGCACAATGACACGATCCATTCATGAATTAGACGTGAAAATTCATTTTAGCAATCGCAGCGACGCATCATTCGCAGCTCGCCTGCCTCATGATTTAGTCGTCGCAGCGACGCAGCGTTCACAGCTCGCCTGCGATATGATTTTGTCGTGAATTATAATTATGAGTTTTGACAATTTAATTTAGCATTCACAACTCGCCACTCAGTAGCGGCGCGAACGTCGATGCGCTTAGTCATGTATTGGAGGGAGATTGTGGGTTCGTGACGAATTGTCAATTATTGGGTAATCGATGTCTCTTAGCAATAATTAATTTTAACAAGTACTGTTCATTAAATTAATACGAATGGAGTCTTAGCAATTAAATATGATTGCTAACGCTAATATTTCCTACACTAGTAAGTGGACCCATTAAGATCTCCGGAACCCATGTCACCTCACCCGCTACCGGTGCACCTGCTGACTAACGAACGAGGCGAAAATGGGAAATAAACATTCACGTGAGTCTGTAACACAGGTAAGCAAACCGATTCATGAGCAAATTGAGATAGTCTTCCCGCAACGTCCAACCACGACGTAATTATTGACGAATGCGACGTTGCCACAAACATTTGCACAAATATTTCAGCCAATGAGAACACGGTGAGACTGAAAATGTTTTTGTCCAAACATTTCGTTCTAAATTAATTTGTAAATACTTACTTGGCAAAGAACAGGTACTTCAGTTAAAAGGTAAGATTGGTTTATTACGACTAGCTGATGCAGTTTGAGATAAGGTCTTTCGAGATTATGTACGGAACCTTAAACTTTTTGAAAATCCAGTATAGCCTATGTTACTGACGAAGAATGTTGTTTTCTAATAGTGAAAGATTTTTTTAAATCGTTTTTGAGCCTATACATTACTAACAAACTTACAAATCTTCTTTCTTTATAATACTAGTATGGAAAATATTAAAGAAATGTCACTTACTTCAGTCAACACTCGATTTCTTGTTTCTAGTTGTGATACCATAACCTCAAGTTCTGCGCCTAGAATATTAAAAAAAACATAACTTCACAAAATATTCAAGCATGTTTGAACTTTAAAATAAATCTTAGTTATTGTACCGACGACCGATAATAATTTTAAATTTGAGAATATCTCGACATATCATCGCTGTTATTCAGCTTAAGAAAGTATTTATATATGTTTCGGTTCAAAAGTTTTCCTTAAAAGTATTTACCTACTTAAAAATGTATGCGATTATATTTCGTAAATTTTTTGACATTAACGAGATATTTTCCGCCCATTTGTTTTATATTAAAAACGCAATTAATCATTACGTAATTTTAACAGAAACACAGCTTATATTGTCTAGTTACACAATGTTTTAAAGAAAATCAAAATATAATCAAGTTTCATTCATCATTTTTTAAAATGATGAATGAAGTAGTAGGAATAAAAATAAAGGTTAATGGGTCTTTAATGGAGGTCTTGGGTCGCTAACAAATCCGTTAAGGTACTCAAAATGAGAGAATAAAAATATGCCTTTTCACACTTTTCAAAAAATGTCACTTTTCAAAATAAATAATAATAATAATTAATTTATTTCAAGTAACTCAGATTCATATACATAAATTTTATAAAAATTAATAAATAATTTTAAAAATTATTTTTTTATTTAAATTATAAATTTTATTTATAATTATAATTTTAAATTTTATTTAAAATTTTAATTTTAAAAATAATAATTAAATAAAGACAAACAACAAAATTTAGTCAAATTTTAAAAATAATAATTAAATAAAGAGAAACAACAAAATTTAGTCAAATTGACTAAATTTTGTTGTTTCTCTTTATTAAATTATTATTTTTAAAATTAAAATTTTCAATTTAATAAAGTGTGTTATTGTTGTGAAAATTTTAATATTAAAAATAATAATTTAATAAAGAGAAACAACAAAATTTAGTCAATTTTTAAAATTAAAATTTTCACAACAACAACAACAAAATTTAGTCAAGTTATTGACTAAATTTTGTTGTTTCGGTGCGTCGGGGCACTTCCAATGTAAGTTTAGGACCCGCAACAGCCTCACATGCAATTGGTGCACCCATTGACTAAAACTTGAAATAAAATTATGTACCAGCCCATGTGGCCAGCGTGGTACAGTGAGGTCAATAAGCCTCCCAAAATTAAATTGGGAGAGATCTGCAACAATGGACTGTAATAGGATGTTTGATTGTTTAGACAAGGTATTATTGAAAAGACTTACATTTGTCTTCAGTCTGCCGCACCCTAGCCTGTGCTTCCTGGTAGCGCCTCAAGGTCGCTTGTTCCGTCTCCGCTAGTGCCTTCAATTCTGCCTCATACTGTTCCTTGTTCCTCCTGGACCATACAAAATATCAGCATTATAAAACAATATATACCTACTAACATAGCATATAATGGTTTATTAATATATTATGTTGTGTTATGTACGTATATGTACTTTGCCTGTAAGGCGGTTACTTATAGGTTTTCATCCAATTTCTTTTTTATACTTAACTAGATGACCCGCCCGGCTTCGCCCGTGACATACTTCGAACCCCGTGCCAATCATTTAATCCCATCGTTTATTAATTTCACAATAATGTATGAACATTTTCCAAATTAGTTGATTACTTCTCCGCTCTCCAGTACCTCTTCCTACGTAAAACCTAACCCAAAGACGTCGTGTGTATACATAGGGACAGACAGCGGGAAACGACGTTGTTTTATAACATGTAGTGATTATGACTTGGGTTTGTCTACTTTCTCTCATATTTAATTAGTTATGTTAAAAAGTGTAGATGTGATTTATGTTGGAGCATCAGCAGTCCAGTAAAAATCTGTTCACTCGCGACATGAAAAGACCCATATTATTGGAATCGGGGGACACATATTCGGGGAATTAATTTCACTTTATTTAGCTATTTATTTATTATTCCATAATGTAGGTATATGAAAAGAGTTTGGTTCGCATGAGTGGTATGTCCACCATATATTATTTCGTTCAATTGCCTTACTTTAAAGCTAAACAATATATCGATTTTGATGGTCTTTGACACGATAGCTTGAACTTTATGGCAAACAAAAACACACCCCGTTTTGTAGTTACAGGCAAAGTCTAGTTAAACAAATAAAGCAGTATGATAGATTTTCAGCATGCCTGATTTTATTACTTAGAACTTTATTGTTAGGCAAATTTAAGCAACTTAGCGGATGAAATATATACTGTAATTGACAAACGATCAGATATTTTTATTAAAGTGGAAAAAGACAATTTGATTCGAGACAGGGATTGAACCTGTGACCTTTGCCTAACCAGGGCAATGTTCTAGCCACCTGAACTACCCGAACCGTATCGAATCAAGTTGAAATTCTCCACCTTATCTATATCGTCATTTTAAGAGTTTATCAATAATATCTTTAAAAATTTATCAATATACTGAGTGGAGTCCATTGCATCAATGTTTAAAAATAGTTGTAACACTGTTCATTGGTATCGAGTTGTTCATTAGCTCGATAGATGGCTCTGGTCATACTCTTAAAATGACGATATAAATAAGGTGGAGAATTTCAACTTGATTCGATACGGTTCGGGTAGTTCAGGTGGCTAGAACATTGCCCTGGTTAGGCAAAGGTCACAGGTTCAATCCCTGTCTCGAATCAAATTGTCTTTTTCCACTTTAATAAAAATTAATGAGAAATTTAGCAAATAATTGCTTTAAAAATGTATCAAAAACGATCAGATAGGTATTAACACACATCTTTCTGAATTATTTGTGACCACAGAGCTTTAGAATAGAATAGATAATAAGTTTTGCTCCTAGTACTGTGAGCAAATTATATAAATATACAGGGGCGCCCTTTTAGCATTCGTTCTGAAAATCAGTTATTTATAAAAAAAAAAAAGTTCTTTATTTCAGTAAGAGTTACCCAGGGTTACATTATTGAGATTCCCCAGTAAGTAATTGGGAATATCTCGCACCTCCCTATTGGTATTCATTGCTTACCTATGTTTAACATTTTTGAGAATACGAAGTAACAAGATAGAACAACGAAACGAACGAACTATTTTTATTGATATTTACTAGCTTATGCCACGTGGTTTCACCAGTGTAGTCCCCGTTCTCGTTGAAATACCTGAATAAAATTTAACCTAAGTTATTACTATCTGCCAGTGAAAGTCCTTTTAAAATTTGTCCAGCCGATTCAAAAATTAGCCAAAACAAACAGAGAGAAAAAAATATAAAAAATATTTTTATCTACTTTTATACAAGTGCCAGGTCATGTATACTTATATCCTCTGTCTACTGCACCATCTAAAACATTCAGAGATCGGTGTTCGCTATTCTAAGTTCCTGTTCTAATACGAAGTAATAGTAGATTTTACAACAAGTGCACAAAACAAACAATTTTTTTCCGAGACTTTTAGAAGCTGATGACGATTTAGAAACTCTGCTGTACACTTCGATTGCAAGGAAATAAAACAGTAGTAAAACATAACATCTACACTAAGACTACTAACATAAAGAGGAAAACTTTGTTTGTATGTTGGATTGTCTGTAATGAATAGGCTCAAAAACTATTGGACCGATATTAAAAATTCTTTCACCATTTGAAAGCTACATTTTCCACGAGTAACATAGACTATATTTATTTTGGAAAAATATAAGGTTCCGTGAGATATTTGGGTTTTTCGGACACATGGTGTAAAAAATCTACCAGAAAAGTTGCGTACGCTGCCTAAACTATAAAAAATAGATCCATAAAATGTTCTAATTAATTGTGATAAATAAATTGAAAAAAAAAATCTTCACGCTGTATCCCTGACGGGGAAAAAAATAATAATGCGCAAAGAAATTAATTTCGTGTAACCATAATTCGACCGGGCCGTGCGGGCTTACTGGAGAGCGGAAAGTAATCAACTAATTTGGAAAAGTTCATACATTATTGTGTAATTAATAAACGACGGGATTAAATGGGTGCCACGGGGTTCTAAGTATATCACGGGCGGAGCCGGGCGGATCAGCTAGTTTCAACATAAAATAACAATTTCTATCTATGAACTTCTTATTGTGTTTGGCTGTATGGCTCATTTTCTTTGCCTTAATATAGATACATTTATGTATGAGTGATACGTTAATACACTTGTGCACAATATTCGATTTTGTGCAGCCTATATCCTGCACAAATAAGCACTTTCAGAGCATGAGAAGTGAAAAATATATAAAGCATGTACCTGAGTGCTTCTTGTAACTCCTTCCTTCCAGATTGGGCCTCAGCGTCCATACTCTCAATAGCCTTCTCGATCTCCCTGTCCCTGTCTTGTTTGTACTGTGCCGCGATCTCTAACGTTTTGCGTTTCACTTGAGTTTGTTGTTCCATTTCCAGTGTCTTTTTATAGTCCTCTAGTTGTAACTGGATCTCTTCCTCTCTGTGTTTTAATTTTTCCTGACGACATATATATACATATTGTCACGCATTTATCCCGAAGGGGTAGGCAGAGCCCACCCACATTTCACCGCAAGCCTTCAACTGGGCCTAACGACTGTCATTTTACTGGCAACCGGGACCAACGGATTAACGTGCCTTACAAAGCAAGAAGACGCTCGCCAATGTAAATGCCACATAGTGGTCACCCATCCAAGGACCAGCCATTGCTTAACGTAGTGATCGAAGCGCTCGTTGCCCCGCTAATTTAATATTCTGTAACATTAAATTTGCGGGGCCATAAGCGCTTATGATATTCATTATTGATTAAGTTATCAATCTATTGGTCTGTTTTTTAAAATGGCTTATGAACTTTGAAATAGATGTAAATGAGCCCTTATTTTTATTTTATTTTTTTCGAGTGGAAATCCTCATGAATGCTATGCCGGAATTCTACCGACTAAAACCACACGTTGCCCTTCCATCCGGCCGGGAGTCCCGTGTAAGCCCTCTGAAGGATAGCACCAGGGCTCCTGACAGACATTGTCCGCTACCGCGGCCTCGTCTGTCTTGGGCGAAGACAAGTCTAAAGGATCCCTTCTAAAATTTATAGGGTCCCAATTCTCGCCATTCACATGTTTCACCGTTACTAAATATGAATCATGACATTTCACCAGCAAACCGTCTACGCTTTTAATTTATATGGTCGAGAATTGGTCCCTTGGACTGAAGTCAACATTCTCTAAGTGCAACTGCAACTTGACAAATAAGGATACGTTTGGGACAATTAACCTAATTTAGAATAAAAAAATATACCGTACTAAGTACGAGTATATTTGAAGAGTCTATATTTTGTTTTAGAAAGTTTTCAGACATTCTAATTTCTTCGCTAGCCTAGCGAAGGAATTGCTCCAGGAAGAAATTATTCCAGGCCATCCCGTTTGTTGGTCACTATAGGAACACTTATAGGTCATAGGGTTACATCCTACTAATATTATAAACGCGAAAGTTTGTAAGTATGGATGTTTGTTACTCTTTCACGCAAGAATGGATTTTGATAAAACTTTACAATAATATAGCTTACACATCAGAATAACACATAATAAACAAATAAAAAAATATCCATCACGCCTTATCCCCGAAGGGGTGGCAGAGGCATATTATATGCCCACTTTTCACCGTGTGGATTCCTGTCCCACGTAATAGGTGGTGAGCCCATTGCCGTGTTGAAATAGACAGACGCAGGCTGTGGCTACCTGCTGTTGAATTTTTTTTAAGCCGCCTATAAGGCCTTCAACCAGTCTTAACGACTGCCATTTAACTGGCAACCGGGACCAACGGCTTAACGTGCCTTCCGAAGCACGGAAACGCTCGCAAATGTAAATGCCACAAATTGGTCACCCATCTGACGACCAGCCATAGTGAAAGTTGCGTACCTCAGTGATCGTTTACCGAACACTGAGACCGCGGGGCCACGAGCGCTTCGAAGACGAGAATAACACATAGGCTACTTTATATCACGGCAACAAGTTCCTGTGGGAAACGGGAAAACTTCACCACGCGTGCGAAACTGCAGGCGTCAACTAGTGCAAGATAATAGAGGTTCCCTTTACACCTATATCATTATCTATAAATGTTTTACTAAAACCATTACCTGCATTTTCTGTTTCTCCTGTTCAATATGTTGTTCTATTTCCATCCTTTTCTCTTCCAAAATCTTCTCTTGTTCTTCTCTCCATTTTTCTATGAATGAATATAAATTGGTAGATTATAAATAAAATATTGCCCGAATAGTCAGCGTTATTTCATTGTTCTTATTTATACTTGTACTTCCGATCTCTCTCTCTCTCTCTCTCTCTCTCTCTCTCTCTCTCTTCCCCTATACTCCTCTCCATCTCTATCCCTATTTTTCTCTTCCTATCTCCTTCTCACAATTAACGGGGTAATTTAAATAAATTGACTAACCAAATTGTTCTCTTTGTAGGTTTTCCTTAGCAGCTAGCTCTGTAGCCACTCTTTCGTTTTCGGCTCTCATCTCAGCTACTAGACGAGTGCGTTGCTCTTGATAGGTTAACTCTATTTCCAAAATTTGTTTCTCTAATCTAAGGAGTGAAAGAGAAGTCAAAAATATATTTTTTTTGAAAATTAATAAGATTGAATCTAAAGCATTTTATTTGGGAGTACTTATCCCAACACCATTGCTATAGTGAAAATGTTTTTACATTTGTTATTATGTAGGTAATTACTACTAAGTAATATAGGTGTACTATAAGGTTCAATACTTGAGCCGGCATCGCTAGTAATATAAACAACGCTCACTAAAGTTGCTATTCTAAGATTATTACTTACATACTTATATTGTTGTTTTTTTGTAATGTGTTAAAATCTTACCTAGAACTAGCCAAATGTCGTTCTTTCAATAAAGCAGCCTCTTTCTCATCCTCAAGCGTTCTCCTCAACTCTTCAAGTTCTTGAGCGTGTTTAGCATGAGCGCGTCCACATTGTTCAGCATGCAACATTTTTAAATCAGAAATCTCTTTCTGCTGTCTTTCTGCCATTTCCCGAAGTTCTCCTTCCAAACCTTTTACTGTAAGCTCCTGTATTGTAAAATGTAAAAATAAAAATAAATAAATAAATATCCATCACGCCTTATCCCCGAAGGGGTGGCAGAGGCATATTATATGCCCACTTTTCACCGTGTGGATTCCTGTCCCACGTAATAGGTGGTGAGCCCATTGCCGTGTTGAAAATAGACAGATGCAGGTTGTGGCTACCTGCTGTTGAAATTTTTAAGCCGCCCATAAGGCCTTCAACCAGGCTTAACGACTGCCATTTTCTGGCAACCGGGACCAACGGCTTAACGTGACTTCCGAAACACGGAAACGCTCGCAAATGTAAATGCCACAAAGTGGTCACCCATCCGAGTACCAGCCATAGTGAAAGTTGCGTAACTCAGTGATCGTTTACAGAACACTGAGACCGCGGGGCCACGAGCGCTTCAAAAATACCTATATTGTTAGCTCTTTATCATATTTCGGTTACATAGTAAATTTGCGTCATCATCATCATCTGATCGTCTGTCACAGTTGCGTCTCGTGACGCACAGTATCCGTTTTCCTAGTCCCGGGTTCGATTCATGGGTCGAACCAAATATTTGTGTGATCCACAAATGTGTGTTTCGGAGTTTGGGTGTTTCCTATGTATAATATGTATGTATTTAGAAATATATAAGTATGTTTATCAGTTATCTAGATCCCATAACACAAGCTAATATTAGCTTACTTTGGGCGAGATGGTGCTGTGTGAAAAGTGGCCCACAATTTACAATATTCTATGAAGTTTTCACTTCGAACGGTCGTCGGCATCCCTTGTAGTGACACCATTGGCACGCATCTTTACAACGTCAAGCCAGCGCTTCAAAGGCTTTTCCCCTCTTACTGGGTCATCTAAAATTTGCATCAATAGGGAACTAATAGGGGGAGGTGGGTTTTTAGGTTGGGAAGGCTGATGATAATAGTCCCACAAAAAAAGTTTCCTCTATCAATCATTTGAAGTTGGATTGTGCTGTACATTCCTCACTTTATCTGCTAGCGGTGCACTTGCTGACCAACAGACTATGGTAAACCTCAAAAGTAGTAAAATATTCTAGCATGAACGTACCTTAATTTTTTCAGCCTTTTGTCTAACCCAGCGTTGTCTTGCAACCTATAATGATATGCAGTGTAAGCGTGTATAATACAGTTTAATAATTACAGTAGAGACTACAGAAAAAAATGATAATAACTTAATACATATTCCAGCTGTATACACCTAATAGTAGGACTTTAATTTGGGACCTCATTTCCTCGAAATGTTATGATAGAGCATTCATAATATATGCCGAAAACTTCACGTGTCTAAGCGTTTGTTCCTAGACACGTATAAACATTCTTAGCTCAAAATCTCTTGCTATACGAAATTTAATCTTCGTTTGACTGCCTCTGTGGCGCAGTGGGAGTGTATTCGACTGCTACGCAAGAGGTCGTGGGTTCGATTCCCACCCAGGATAAAATTTTGTGTAATGAGCACGATGGTTTATTCTGTGTCTGGGTCTTATTATTATTGATTTAGTTTTATAAGTAGGTCCCAAATTAAGGTTCGTGAACGTACAATTACTGAGAAATATTAGGAACACCTGGCAGCATGTACATCTGGTGTTGGCGTTAACTTGTCAATATATCTAACGTATCTAACTGTGGGCCCGAGTACCTATTTCTTCGATTTAACGTTAGTGTAAGTTTTGCAGTGCTCCTAAAGTCAAATCGCGTCAGAAGAGTATAGAAATCGTCGCTCGATAGAAAGCCACCGGTACAATTTTGACAGTTTTTCGTAGTCTACTATTACAATCGTACTCCAATAGACTTCTGTCGGTCGGCCGGTCTACTAACACGTACTGCGCCAGTAGCCGCTAGTCAGTTGCATTTTTGATAGTCTACTATCATTTAGACAGCTAAAAACAGTGGTTCTGGTTCTATTTTACGGCTTGTCAATAGTAGACTCGGCTCCCTTGTTTTGTCATTAGAGAACGATATATTTTCGACCGAATACGTAACGAAGTGATACGCAATATGGCAGGTTTGAATGAAAGTGTCAGCGTTAAGCTGGAAAAGGGCGTGCTCCGTTGGTTTGGACACGTCCAACGAACGAGTGAGGAACGATTGAAGAAGAATATATATTGTGCGAAAGTATAGGGTAGAAGGAGTCAGGTTAGGCCGAGACTTACATATGAAGACCACGTGAGCAGATTGCTGAAAATCCGAAAAGTCAAAAGTACTTGGATACCCAGACGTGCATGTATGAAGCGATTGATGAATCTGCAAGAAGCGAAAGAAGTATGCATGGATCGCGAAGCCTGGCGATCTGTCCTCTCTGGCTACCCCGTCCGGGATATAGCGTGAAGATAGTTAGTTAGTTATATGTTCTTTACAGGACCAGATACTATATTCGACATTAACTGTTCCTGACAGTGTGTTGTCAAACTTTAGGCCAATTACTAATTATGTATGTGCTTCATTGATTATGTGAATAGGTATGAGTTCTAGTTCTAGTAATTGAATTATATGAGTTCTACTGAAATTGCATTGCAAATGAAAGATTTTACTACTTTTCTATGTGTACTCTAATAACTGTTGTTATAGAGGTCGATTGACAAACATGGACTTGAAATGGCATCCTTAACTTTGCCTTACTATGTTGCAAAACTTAAATCAAATTTTTGTAACAAATTTAAACTAATAATTAAGTTCTAGAAACTGATTACTAAATGACATTTTTTGTAACTAATGTTTTCATATAGGTGGTAGTTAGTATAGTGAAGCGCTCGTGGCCCCGCGGACGTAGTATTCTGTAAACGATCACTGCGTTAAGAAACTTTCACTATGGCTGGTCCTCGGATGGGTGACCACTTTGTGGCATTTATATTTGCGAGCGTTTCCGTGCTTCGGAAGGCACGTTAAGCCGTTGGTCCCGGTTGCCAGTAAAATGGCAGTTGTTAAGCCTGTTTGAAGGCCTTATGGGCGGCTTGAAAAATTTCAGTCGTAGGTAGCCACAACCCGCGTCTGTCTATTTCAACACGGCAATGGGCTCACCACCTATTACGTGGGACAGGAATCCACACGGTGAAAAGTGGGCATATAATATGCCTCTGCCACCCCTTCGGGGATAAGGCGTGATGGATATTTATTTATTTTATATAGGTAGTGCAAATCAAAGATAATTCACATTTATGATAAGTTTCTCCCACAAATTTACCTAGAATTATCAATCTACCCTAAAAAAAAAAAATCATTAATCATAATGATTCAATACTAAAGTAGCACTTTCCCCAGTTGTAGGTACCTGTTGAGCGGCTTGCATCTTATCATGTTGGTTGCGCAGTTCCAACTTGTATCGCTCTTCCAGCGCCTGCGCGGATCGCTTCCAGCGCTCTTCCACTGATCTTCGCTCATCGACCAATTGCTCGATGCGGTGGTTAAGGGTTTTCTTATCGTTTATTAACTGTAACATGACGATGTTGACAATAAACTATTGTATACAATTATTTTTCTCGGTATGAGACTTTTTTTTTCATAACCAGTTATGTTACTTTTTACGTCTTACATACTGGGATTAATTATTATTGGAAAAACGGTCTGTGTCATTAGGTCTTATTTAGTATTGGACCTAAAATCACACCTTGTGGTATACCGTTAATTTAAATAGAGCTTTCATATATTCTTAATATACACGAAAATTGTATTTTATTATTCTAAGTTTATAATGCAATGACTTTAATACCATGATATATTAATTTCTCTATAGGTCACATAAAAAGGAATTCAGTGTAAATAATATAGTTAATATTAATGCGAGTAGGCAGCCCTAAATTAGGTTAATAATAAAATAACTGATGTGGTTGTTCATACAACCACAATAGCAAATGTGTCATTTATGTTCAACAAAATAGTCTTTTACACACCATCCTTTAAAATACAGACGTGTACTATGTACGTTGATTAAAGAGATAAGACGCTATTAATGATTTGAAATGTGTCTTGTTTAATTTCATTTTATTTATTGTAGGGCTTACTGACCTGGTCAATAAAGTTTTGGTGTCTTTTGATAGTCTCTTCACATTCTTGCTTCACTTTGGCGATATTGCGCATGGATTGTTTTTCCAAGTTACTAACTTTATTAATCATCTGCAATTTATTAAAAAACACCTTGATATGAATCCATAAACGAAGAGTGAACAGCGTAATGTAGTTGAAAAATAATCTCACCTGTTCTTTGTGGTTGGTGAGACTTTCTTGCAATAGTGCAATGCAGCATGATCTCTCTTCTAGTTGCAATGAAGCCGTCACTAGCCTTTGAGCTAGTTCAGTTTGTGGCAATTTCAGCAGGCTTTCAAGTCTATAAGGTGTGATGTCATCAAAAAAGGTGTTTTTCCATTAAAATGTTTTATATATAGACCTTTTCTATATTTATGATATTTTTGAGCTATCTCTTACAAATAAACTTTTTTACTGTTGCTTGTTACGGGACGTAGTGTCAGTTAAATTATGAGAATATGCTACGATACGTAAGTTACTTTTTTTTAAACATTTTGATATTACCATGTTAGGCATTACTGGTAATGTCCAAATGTTTAAAAATGCATTTTTTTTTTTAAATAAGTTAGGCGTATTTTTATATTGTCTGACCTTGAAGGTCATTAACAAAAATTATTAAAATAAAATGTCAGTCAGTGAACTGAATTCAGTAGACAACCATAACAAAGTGTGCATTAATAGTCATGCTCTATTTCCTAATATTAATAATTTGTAATAAGATTATTATTTTTGAGTTACTCAATAATTAATACGACCAACAATTATTTCGATTTGTATTGTCTATTTGCGTCATTCGGGCGATGTACTAAATCTTCTAGAATCTGACGAAGAAGTTCAGCGACGTAGTCATTTTTGGCGTTGCTTTCCTACATTTCGTTTACATATTTTCGCAATCTAATTTATCGGTATCAACTATTAAACCATCTCAATATTTGATACTTACTTTGGAAGTGTATTCGGTGTGGTGTTAGTGACCACAGACAAAGCATCATTTGCACTTTGTTCCACTTTCTCCAAAAATTCGAATATTTCCCTGGAACACGTTTAATTATATAGATATTTATATCATGAACTAAATAAAATAGTATGAATTATTTAAAAACAGCGCCTTTATAGAGCCACATCACCTTTAATGTAGATGTTAGTTTAAAATTTTAACAAATAGGGTCAATATTTGCTTACATAAAATTATCTTTCGGCGAAGAACTATCTTCATCTTTCTTATCGTCGACTTCAGTGGGTTTCGTATTTGTCACTGCTGTTACAGGATTATCACCATAGCTCTCAATTTCTTTTAACATAGAGTAAATATCTAACACTGTAGACTTAGAACTAAGTTCACGAGGAGTTATAGTTAAATTTTCTAAAACAGGTGCAGCAGGTGCCATGTTCTCAACCTGTTCTTCTTGAACTGGATATTCAGGTTCGGATCTATGCTCCGCATCTAGCTCTTCTATATTTAAAACCCTTGGTGAAGGTGCAGATAAAGACATCCAAGAATCAATGTCTTTATCATTCTGAACTCTGTCTATTCTAGCACTATGAAGAGCTTGAGTAGTAAACAAATTCTTTTGAGTCTGTGTTTGGTTCCTTATGTTTACTGGAACAATATTTTTACCGCCATTTTTTTGATTTCTATTATTCCACTGTTGCTTTATCTCTACAGAATTATCACCTGAAGCAGTGTTAGGTTTTTCAGGCTTTTTAGAATTTTTTATTGTATTACTGTAATCACCTTCTTTTACTTTTAGATAATTTTGTATTAACTCTTTGGTCGAAATTTTTGAAACATCTCTTTTGTTCTCCAGAGAGTTCTTATTAGATTTGGATAAATTACTACTCTTGTCTACTTGGTTTATTTTATAGCTTTCGTGTTTAGATTCAAAATTAGATGCATCTTCAAACATTTTATCAATATCAAGAGGTGTTGGCGACACAGCATCAGTCTTTATATCTTTAATGGTAAGTTCGTGTAGATTGTTTATAGCTTCTAGTTCTCTTTTATAATCTTCAATTACTTTAGATGTGTAGGCCTTAGTGGAACTGTTCTTAAGGTAAGATGGATACTCTAAATTATCATTTTCATGTTCTGGTTTATCATCGATAACTTCGCTAGTACCAGGTATTTCCATTTCATTCTTAACAGGTGAGTTTTGCGGGGGTAGGGTAATATGTCCTTCCTTTTTCAGGAAAAAGTCTTTGTAAAGCAAGCGGCTATGATTCAGTGGCTCTGACCACTGGTTTTTGTCTAGAGGAACCGTTTTATGGTAGACTTTTTCATTACTATTTAATGATATGTTACTGTCCAAACTCTTAGGCTGGTCCCCTAATTTATCATGTGACATCGATTTTTTCAGCATAGATGTTGAGGGTAATGAATAGTTTTGAGAATAAAACTTTTCGTCGTTTGCTCCACTATCTGGGTATCCAGAATCTTTCGATGAACAATCTGTATGTACTATAGTACTAGACATTTTCGATTTATGTCGTTCACTAGGAGTTGCGCGAAAATCATCATAAAAGCTAGTATAAGTTCTTGGTTCACATATAAAGTTTGATATTATATTATTATAATCTCTCACATCTTTCATGTCTACGACAAATTTTTTACTAGCCACCGTCAAGCCACCATCTGCTTCCACTTTATGGCTTACTTCTAAAGGAGTTTCTGGAGATAAACTTGACAAGTTTTGTGAAGGGACACTTTCTACATCTTGTGTAGATTCTTCTTCAACCAAAGAAAGTTGCTGTTTAGTTAATGTCAAGCGACGGCTGTAAGTGTCAATTGCGTCTTCCACATCTGATGGGATACTGGAAACTATTATAGAACCCTGCCCAAGCTCAGATTCCCTCCTAGATATCGAATCTTCTAAAGGTAGAAAATATGAGTCATAAGCTTGTGGCTTGTATGTTGGACTCAGACTCCTTGCTAGAGACATGTTTTTGTTTCTTATAGGAGAGGGAGTTCTTTCAATTAACTTTACTTCTAAACCATAATTTTGATTCTCATTGATTGTATTCTCCATTGGCTTACGTCCCTTTTTAAGTATATTTCTATATCGTAAAAAATTATTTGTGTTGCTATTTTTAGGTTTAGTACTCAATTGCGCCTTGGCTTTTATTTTTGCGCCTAAACTTATAAAGGTGTCTTCAGACCCATAATCAGAAGCATTACTGCATATTTCTCTATTCTTTTGGGACTGGTTAGTATGGGATTTAGAATCTCCTAATAGATCTGTTGTTGGTGGATAAATTTTAAGAACAGTTGGTGTGTCTGTAAGGAAATTTGAAACAGTATTTACTATTGGTTTAATATTGCAATATTAGAATATTGAAATAAAAATAATAAAGTAATGTTACTTTTGCAAGACTGAACTAATTCAGCACTGAATTGTTTTAAAAAGTTTCTTGTTGAAGGCTCTTTGGCATCTGCTGAAAATGGTCTCTTATATCTTTCAGGATTCTCCTAAAATGAAAATGTTTATTTAATACAAAACTTGTTAATTATTTAACTTAACTTAACTATCTTCACGCTGTATCCCTGACGGGGTAGTCAGAGAGGACAGATCGCCAGGCTTCGCGATCCATACATACTTCTTTCGCTTCTTCGAGATTCATCAATCATACACGCACGTCTGGGTATCCGAGTACTTTTGACCTTTCCGTTTTTGAGCAATCTGCTCACGTGGTCTTCATATGTCAGTCTCGGCCTACCCTGACCTCTTCTACCCTCTGCTTTCGCACAATATATATTCTTCGTCAATCGTTCCTCACTCATTCGTTGGACGTGTCCAAACCAACGGAGCACGCCCTTTTCAAGCTTAACGCTGACACTTTCATTCAAACCTGCCATTTTGCGTATCACTTCGTTACGTATTCGGTCGGCCAAGGTAACGCCGCACAATTTTCGAAGTGATCGCATCTCCACAGCATTCAATTTACTTTCATGCATCTGCTGACATACCCAGGTTTCGCTACCGTAAAGCAAAGTTGGCACTAGCACTGCGTTATGAATCGCCATTCGTGCTTCTTTTACGATGCTTTGTCGCTTTACTAATTGGGATAAAGCACCGTTAACTCTGTTTCCGGCAGCTACTCGCCGTTCTACATCCGAATCACATCTTCCATCCGCGCTATACATACAGGGAGTATGTTTAAATACACAATTTCATTCACTTGCTCTAGACGTTCCTGGTTTACCCTAATCTCGCATTTAGTTCTTACGTCATCTCTTTCAAATACTAGAACCTTAGTCTTACTTGCATTCAAGCGAAGACCCTTACTTTCACACTCCTCTTTCATATTAGTGACTAATGCCTGAAGGTCGGCTTCTGATGAGGCCATGAGCACCGCATCATGAGCGTACAGCAGACAGTTTACTGAAAAGTCACCCAAATTCACACCCATATCACAATCTTTCAACTTCTGCAGGCAACTGTCCAGATACACTATGAACAGCCAGGCGGACATGACACAACCCTGTTTGACGCCTGTACAAACATCAAAAAGAGGTGACACATCCCCCCCTACTCGCACGCAAGCCTTACAGTCCTTATAAAGCGACTGTATTGCCCGCAGCAGCGAGCCGTCCACACCATATCCGGGCAGCAAATCCCACAGAGTTTCCCTCACAACGTTATCAAATGCTTTCTCCAGATCCACAAAAGCGCAGAAAACCCTATGGCTAATAGCCAGAAACTTCTCCGCGATCATGCGGAGAGAAAACACTTGATCCATGCAACCTCTTCCACGTCGGAATCCGCATTGAGCCTCCCATAAATACCTTTCAGACTTTTCTTGCATTCTTGCCGTTATAATATTTGCATACACCTTACTTGCTAAGCTGACCAAGCTGATCGCCCTGTAGCTGGAGCAGTTTAGGCGCGAGCGTTTCCCTTTGTAAATAGGTACTACAACTGCTATTCGCCAGTCATCTGGGACCTCACCTGTCCGCCAGCACAAGTTGCATAACAGACATAGTGTCCCAGACGCGCGACCCAAAGTACTTGATCATCTCAGCAGTAACTCTGTCTTTTCCCTCAGCCTTACCACATTTCATACTTCTTATCGCTTGTTCTATTTCTTTCATACTAATGACTTCAATGACATCGGGATCCGGAGCATCGAAGTGAGCTCCACTTCCCGATGTGGCATCTCTTCATAATATATGAATTCTTTTCATAATATTCACTCAATCTCTGCAGGACGTCAGTTTGGTCTGTTAGGACGTCATTGTTAACACTAAGCACTTTATTCATACTGCAGATTGCCGAAGAACTCCGGGTCTTGCCTACCTCTTTCCAGAAGAGCCTGGTATTATCCCGGAAATTGGACGACAACCTTTCATCCGCTTTCATTCTGCACCTTTCACGAGCTTCTTCTATCAGTACCTTCGTGTTAACTTTTTGCAGCTTGTATCTCTCTTTCATATTAAAATCATTCCGCGAGGCTAAGTAGTCTAACCATACTTTCTTCTTCATTCGAACTGCTTCTTTCACTTCCTCATTCCACCATGCGTCACGCTTATTACTACTGCCTCTTCTCGTTTCTCCACACACTTCCACAGCGGCATTTACCATACTATCCCTAAGGTCCTGCCATACACTTTCCACATTCTCACTACTAACATTGACGTCGCCAAGCTTTTCGGCTACCCTTTCTTTATATTTATCCCTAATGGATGCATCCTGCAGCTTCCAGCTTTTGATGCTATGAGTCGGCTCAGGTTCAGGACACTCGGTACGATGTCGCCCACCCGCGAACAGACCCCTTATCCTAGTTTTTACTAGGTAGTGGTCTGATCCTAGTTCAGCGCCTCGATAAACCCTTGTGTCCATCACCTGTCACCGGAGCTGACTATCCATTAAGAATAGATCTATCATGCTTCTCTTTGACTTACATCTCCTCGTATACATATGAATTTGTTTGTGGTTGAACATTTTTTCTGTATCCTTTTCCTTACAAAATGCCAGTATAAGCTTGCCAGCGTCGTTCACCCTTTTATCCCCATACTTCCCGAGTACCGACTCAAAACCATTGCGAGCGGTAACCACCCATCCATTCAAGTCTCCACATACTATTAGTTTTTCATTTCCTTCTATCACATTTAGAGCTTCTCTCATACTCTCCCAGAAGTCCTCTAGCTCACTCGCGTTCGACGAAGATACTGGCGCGTAAGCAGCTACCAGGAAAATCTTCGTCAAACCAAGTTTTAGACGGATCCAGAGGATTCTAGGACCTACCACTTTGTACTCATACATACCGGAGGCCAATGGCGAGGACAACAAAATTCCAACCCCCCGACTGCCATGCTCGCTCTCTGGTACTCCAGACCATAGCGCGAGCACCCCACCCGGGAGCTCCACGACTTCGCTGCCCTTGCGCTTGGTCTCTGTCAAGCACACTACATCTAACTTTCTCTCATTCATAACATCCATCAACTCATTCATCTTATCTGCCATTCCTCCCCTAACATTCCACGCAGCTACCCTGCACTCCGTCCTCCACTTCCCGCCGTGTCGGGCCGCGCGTGTAGGGTGGCGGTCCCCTACGCCGCTCTGGCTCACACTTTTCGCACCAGCGGGGACGAACTGGTGCGCGTCGCCTCGGGGGCACGCCCTAACATAGTTCGCCTTTGCGGTGCTCGTGTTGGAGTAGAATTGCAGCCGTAGCTGGCAGGGATACTCTTCATCCCCATTTCAGGCCTTAAACCAGGCTTAACACCTGCCATTTTACTGGCAACCAACAAGGATACAGATTGAAGATAGTCAGTAAGTTAATAAACTTACAATAAAGTAATTAAATGTTAAACATAGTTTTTAATTATTTATACCTAATGTATGGAAGACTTATAGTTAAAGAAAACTAAATAGTACTTCTTAGGTTTCTTAAATACAATTACAAGTCTGTATTAAAACTATTCGAAAAGCTTAAAATTTGTGGAAATTTGTGAGATTTACCAACCACCACATTATATATGCAAAACCAAATGTTAAATAAAAACAATCAATAGCATTACAATATTAATTATTACAACCTCAATCAACATCGCAAATTGCTTGGTGGTTCTACTTAGCATCGCCCATATTTTAAGGAGATTCCTGCCACTGTAGCCCTGAACACCAGTAGTTTAGTCCTTGTACCCGATGTGGGAGGATACAATTATTTTATATATTAAAATGTCCTACTTTTTTTGTGTATACTTAAAAATATAGTTTATATTAAATTTATTCAAATAATAATTATTATTGAAATTTTAATCCATATAACAAATTTTAAAATTATTTTCATCACAATATTACATTATTATCTCTACCTGCACACTGTACACCATACCACTCACAATTTAGAAAATTAATTACATGCATACCTACATACATACATATTGTCAAGAATTTATCCCCAAAGAGGTATGCAGAGGCATAATAAAGGCCCACATATCACTGTATTATTAAAATTAATTAGTATTATGTTTTATTAATTTTCACAAGATTGAAAAATATCCATAATTATACTACAATAATTTGATAATTTCAGATGCCAGGGTGTAAGGGGTCCCACCTGTCTTACCAAGAAGTCCAGGGCCTAAGCGGCCTCACCTGCTAGCATTTCACCTGCTGACTAACCGATGAGGCAAAAACACAGACACCTTTATAAGGTTAGAGATCAGTGGGCAGTCTCACCCAACAATGCCGAATCTTAAACGCCAAATGATAGCTGCAAGTTGCAGCCAAATAATGGTGGGCCTCAGCATCCAAAACCAGATAAGGTTTGTACCAACTGGGAAAACACTTAAGTTAAAAAAAGTCAGTGATGTTAGTACCTACTAATAAATTTAATAAATTAGCTACTAAAAATAAAAATAATAAGAATATAAAGATTTAAGATTATTACAATAAATTGAATTGAAGCGCTCGTGGCCTAGCGGTCTCAGTGTTCTGTAAACGATCACTGAGTTACGCAACTTTCACTATGGCTGGTCCTCGGATGGGTGACCACTTTGTGGCATTTACATTTGCGAGCGTTTCCGTGCTTCGGAAGGCACGTTAAGCCGTTGGTCCCGGTTGCCAGTAAAATGGCAGTCGTCAAGCCTGGTTGAAGGCCTTATGGGCGGCTTGAAAACTTCAGCAGCAGGTAGCCACAACTTGCGTCTGTCTATTTCAACACGGCAATGGGCTCACCACCTATTACGTGGGACAGGAATCCACACGGTGAAAAGTGGGCATATAATATGCCTCTGCCACCCCTTCGGGGATAAGGCGTGATGGATATTTTTTATTTTATTTATTTTACAATAAATAAAATGTATCAAAATACATAATACTATGGATTAAAAGCTAATTTAATATTGTTAATTAAGTAAAGAGAATAGGGGAACTCCGTCTTTTTATGTTTCAATATCAATATGTAACTATTGTTTTATTTAATTTAGTATTGGAGCAAAGCTGGAGTATCCGCATAATAAGATTTAGCGCTGCGGTATATAAGTTTAAACAATCTACCGGTGTAATAGAAGTGCTCTGCAAAGCAGATCGGGGGCGATTTCGCCCGTTTCTTTTATCGCCTTTCCTTTTTCCTCGATATGATAAATTCACAGGCGAGCCAAGTAATCGCAAGTTATTGTTTTCTTTCGACATTTCACACGCATGCCAGCAACTATATTTAATTTATCGAACTAATATGTTTAAGCTTCACACTAAACAAAAAGTAGCAGGCAGTGCTTTGTTTTGTTTGATTATTGCAAATGAATCGTTGCCTAGCAACTGTCACGTCTATCACTGTCATGCTCAGCTTTTTTTAATCATGTTTGTGGCATGGCCGCCGAAGCATAATTTTATTATCCTGTTAACGACAACAAACATTTTAGGTCCTTACGAGTATCATAATTGAGCTGCTAGCACTTCATCTTTTTGTCTGATGCACTTCCAGTACCCATGCATCTTAAAGCCATGCATATAAATCGACAATAGAGTATGCTGAGGATTCTACTTTGACATCTATCTAATTAACGACACAGTTCTTGGTGTTTCTTAATAACCTCTATTTCTATCAAAATATACAAATATACAATAACTTATCATTAGCTTATCAGTCGTTATTAAATACTCGTACCATTCGCACTAACTAAACGCACAAAATGGATTGACGTCATCGATAAAAATACAGTCGGTTCACATAACATTCGCATGGAAAAATCACCCATCGGCACGGGCTTTAAGGTTGGGTAAATTTTTATGCGCAGAGTTCAGTTCAGTAGAGTTGAAACTTGAACCTCACCGCGAACACACGGCACTTGATATACGCGCATTGTGGAATTAATTTGGTGTGATTGGTCAAAATTATTTATTTTATGTAAAAACGCATTTTGCGGTAGTGTTTTCGTGTGAAAATATTAAAAAAGTAACAAAATGTTTAGCGGAATCGCAGGTATGTACAGAATTATTTACCAAGAGAATATGCGCAGATATTTATTTTTGTAAAATTGTAATTTTAGGCATTTTCTAGTCATTTTATCTTAAATAATAAGTAGATGCGGCGCAATGCCGGTACACCTTTAGTCACATAGTCCGTAGTAAATTAGAGGCCTTTTGAATTGACTACGTACTAAATTAACACTTCACATATACTTACCTACAACATGACCACTTTGCATGCTACATAAAACCATTTTTCATAATATTCTTTTATAGATAGTATACATAGGTAGGTATAACTTCAGAATAAGTACGTAAAACGTATACTATAGAACAATTTAGGTATCGACTGAACGTAACGCTATTGTGGTCTCCATTCCCTAATTGCACAACCTAATAAAACTACAAGCACGATATAATAATAATTGAATATGATAATCTTGTACCTATTATACATATATAGCTGGGCATTGAATTCACCTTTTTATATTTATTTTGAGTAATTTTCACACACCACGGTCTAGCCCAAATGAAGCTAATACACGTGCAATACGATCTATATGTATATACAACTGATAAACATATTAATATATTTCTAAATACATACATATTATAATAAATAGTAAGCATTCAAACTTCGTAACAAACATTTGCGGATCACATAATTATTTGTTCCGACACGGGAATCGAACCCGAGATCTCAGCCCAGCAGATGCACTAAACTACCATCTACCATTTGCGCCGCAGTTAACCTACATCATTAAATTGAATAAAAGTCTAAACATCGACGTGGTTTGTCGATAAACCCGCGGTATGGGTATAGCATTACAATTATCTTTGGGTACATCGGTGAAGATGGGTCGTTGTTAGCCAATTTTAGTGGAGTGTGTCCTCCCTTCGCTTTCTTTGGAACTCTCATAAACTCGATATGATCCAGTTTATGCTACCCAGTTCTACCTCAAGTAGTTTATACCGTAGGGTATTTCCATAGGTTACCAAAGTGAATGGTGTATGGTAGCCTCCTGTATCCCGCAGATTCTTGGCATCCCCACCGGAAGTGCCGGGAACTGGGGCCCGTTTGTTGTTTGTTCTTGTTTGTGAGCTGTCTACGCCCGTGCCTAAAAGTGTAGGAACTCATCTACTTGCAATAACCAATCACACATTGAATTTCTTTGGGAACGAGATATTTAATTTCCACGTTCGTTTGTACGGTCGTCTAATAAAATCGGAACGTCGTGTTTTCTGGGTGGAAAAGGGTATCGTGACCTTAAAATTTATTACCCGATCAAGTCCCGGTTGATATTATAATAATTTAATATGTAGGTAGGACCTATGCAATTTATCTGATATCGTTGTCTTAATACTCACCAATAATACGCAGAATAGTCAGTGTGGAGAAAACGACAGAGAAAGACTATAGTCAGAAAAATCGTATAAGGATGTTGTGTAAACAAGTCTTTATACGAGAAAAAAGTAAAGATTTTGATACACTTGATCATTAACTTTGAAATAAGAGAAATTTGAAAGACTTTAACACCAAAAATATTTATTGTCCAAAGTAAAGAGCGACGAATTAAAAGAAAATAAATAAGTGGGTTCCCCACTAATACAAACGCATCTTTGGTATTAGCTCGTCCCTTTATAATATCGGCCGTGCTCTAACAGCTAACAATCTGGAAACTGACTCTTATTATAAATTATGATCGATTATAATCTTATTCCGACTTGAGCCGTATTTTGATTTATTGTTATTGGTATTTTACCTTTACGATATTAATAGACAAACATATTTACTAAGGAGCAGTAAAAAATGTCGTCGACAGAGATGAGGGCTTGAGGGCTGTTGTAAACATTATTGTATTAACATTATACCTATAATATTTACTGCCACAACAGACTAACTAATTTTCGCAACCACTACCGGTGATTATAACATACAACCGGTATATAATTTCTAAAAAGCGACGATATCGCCAGTCTGCTGCCCTTACACAATAAGTTACCTAACTAATTGTAATTAAAAACCTCCCACAAATACCTTCCTACGTTAGTTTCGCTCTTACTAGATAACTATGCGTTGAGTGGTAGCGAGCTTGATCCACTTCTTCGCCTTTATTGACACATTCTTTATCGAAAATATGGGTCTACTCTTTAGTCGTCGGCTGAACGCCAGAACCTATTGTCAGTAGTACCACAGTATAAAGAGAGTAAACCTACCAGTAGCGTTACGCCTTTGAAGTTGACGAAAATGCCGACAACGTCTAGACTGTGATGCTTGTAGGGCTGTCGAAAGTATTCAGGCTGATATTATTTATAACTTATTTATTGACTCACAATACGCGCTCGTGGCCCCGCTGACTCAGTGTTCTCAACATTCGCTATAGGTGGTCCTTGGACGTGGGTGACCACTTTGTGGAATTTACATTTGCGTGCGTTTTCGTGCTTCGGAAGGCACGATAAGCCGTTGGTCCCGGTTGCCAGTAAAATGGCTGTCGTTAAACCCGGTTGAAGACTTAATGTTCATTTCAACGCGGCAATGGGCTCACCACCTGTTACGTGGGACAAAAATGCGTACAATGAAATGTGTTCGTATAGTATGCCTCTGCCTACCCCTTCGCGGTGTATTTATGTATGATGTTTGTATGTACGTATGTATGTAATAAACTATCAATATATTAATATAACATGGTTGCCCGAAAGAGATTGCCTTGTGTGATAAGGCCGCCAATTGTATTACCGATAAGTTTTTTTAATTGTAATCCAATACTGTTACATTTCTGGTGTACAATAAAGAGATAAATCAATCAATCAATCAATCAATATCAGTCCCGCCTTAATATCCGCAATAGGGGTGGCAGAGGTATATTATACTTCTTTTATTAATTCTATGTTACGCATTGATCGTAAACTGGATTTGGTAGGAAATTTGGATTTGGGAACTCGGAGTGCGTACCGGGAATAGGAATCAGATATGGGAACGGGAACATGAACCGGGATTGGGAACTGGGAATTAGAAGTGGGAATGCGAAATAGGAACTCCGACCTGGGGACTGGAAGCTGGGGATGGGAACTGGGAAATGAAGCACGTGTGAGCCGACCTTTGTCATCTATTTTTTCGTGATTTATTTGTTGAATTTGTCTCCGATTTATTACTAGTATCTTATGCAAAACAAACTCGATATTCATACTCAGCAGACCAAAAAACCCCTTATACGATACCCAACATTAAATTTTATGACCACGGCGTGACTGCCATATAGGATTGCAAAATAAACACGAAATTCATACTCAGCATACCGTAAAACCCCTTAAACGATACCCAACATGCAATTTTTGAACCACGGCGCGGCGGCCATATTGGATTGCAAAATAAACTCGTAATTCATATTCAGCAGACCAAAAACCCCTTATACGATATCCAACATGAAATTTTATTACCACAGCGCGACGACTATATTGGATTGCAATATAAACTCGGATGATTCCGCGATGATGACTTGCAATCTTTTACAACACAATTCGTATGCACCATTTTTATATATTAATAATTAAAATAATGAATTAAAGAAATCGGTACAAAATTAAAATAATCATAGCAAGCGGTCGTGAATGCGTCAGCCCTGAAATACTGTCCCAAGCTACTAACAAAATTTTGTTCGCGGGATGGGACAAGCCCTCCCCCGTCTCGTCCCTTGTACCCCGCACGATTGCTCTGTCTAGACAGCTTCGTCGACCGACTGTATTAGGGCTAAGACACGATCGGATTTGATCCGACCCGACTGCGGATTTGATTTGCCTCCCGACCAAATCTTACCGTGTGTACAGCAGTCCGGCGGACATAATTACTATTAATTGAGTCTGCCTCGATCCGCATCGGATATGATGAATGTTGCCATCCTAGCTACTTTGTCGTAAATTTTCCTAGATTTAATTTTATTTTTCGGCAAAAAGACACTTTTTCATAATTTTTTCCCAATATTGCCGTCTTAGTTAGTTTGTCGAAAATGTCCCCAGAACCGATTATACCTTTCCCCAAAAAATTACTTCTTCATACATTTTTGCCAGAAAGAAAAAAGAGCTACGTTAATACATAAGGTAGTGTTTATTTACTCTATGGAGAGGAATACTATGCATACCAGTTATCTACACAATTAAATAAAATTGAAATGTGTGTGTGTGTGTGTGTAATTTCAATTTAGCAGCTTTTCACTAAATGCATATAAAAGCAATATAAAGTATATTGCTTTTCATTTCCCCAAAAGTTCCTTAAAAAAATAATTTTACCCTAGAATAGGAAAAAAGCCACTAATCTGAACACCCTGTCTGGTCGTCCGGTGCGGTCTGATCCGGTCGTCTGTTGCGACAACAGATTTGGTAGGCGGACTCGGCGGATCAAATCTGTCGAGGTCCGGCAGACCAAATCCGGTAGTGTTAGCTCTTTATGTCTTTCGGCTGTGGTAGCACTCCGCAGATCTTTTCGGGATCTCCGATGCCAGAACGGTGCCCTTTTTGTTCTGTATCTTCTGCGTGTACTATGCGGGCTAAAATCTTATGATTTCTCTCTCTCTCTCTCTCTCTACTGTAGAAACACCTACAACATTCTTATGTTAATAAATCTAGTTCTATTGGCAGAACTAAATATAGGAGAACTGCTAGTTTATGTGATTTTTCATCTATTCGAAACAGTTCTCCTTCACCTTGCAGTAGAACCTCGAGAAAGTTTTCTTCCAAGTGGTTGAAACAACAGTAGAACTTACTGGAACAGAGGTTTTAGATTTAAATCCAAAATGATATCTGTTATTCCATCAAGGGACACACGAAGGTAAACAAGACCACGTCGACAAGTTTTACATTTTAGTTTCTTTCGTTTCTTCGCATTTGATATTGATTGAAATGCCAAGATGTCGGTATTACAGTTTAATAAAGTAAAAGAATAACGAATTAGCTTCAATATCACAGCAGGCAACCACCCCCTAATATTAACAGGGAAGGGGGTACCTTCCCACTCTACATACCAAACCATATAGTCCGCAAGTATACCACTTACTTACGTGTATATAATTAAATACTTAGTTAAATCTCATTGCAGACACAGGCGTATATGATTTAGTTTCCACTTAAATGCACTTTAGCCCTAATTTCGGCCTAAAATGGAACAATCTTAAGTACTCACGAAATATAATCAAGCCATAGAGTGCCTATAATTATAAGAATTATATTATATTATCTGTGCTGTAATGTAAAGATCTGAAATTATCACCGAAACTTCGGAGGAGCTCGGTGTATGATTGCGTAGAATTTATTTTGTAATTGAATTTGAGAAATTAATTCTAACTATACATGTCAGTGTTGTGAATTGGTTCACCTAAATATAGTTTTGAGAACGCTGCTCCTGACTGATTGATTACTGACTACCTCGGTGGCGCAGTGGTAGTGCATGCGACTGCCGCCCTGAGGTCCCGGGTTCGATTCCCGGGTCGGATTCCCGGGTCTTAATAAATATTTGTGTAATGGAAGATATTATTCGATTAATGAAAGTCACGGATCCAAATGCAATCCCAATTTTCGTGGATCGTGAACTGACACGTTTACCGCCGGTTACTTGGGATCACATCGGCGTTACACATCTTCTTAAGGATATTATCACCATGAGGGTGGATATTGCAACTCTTCGCCACGATGCTGCATCAAGGGAAGCATTGGAGAAAGTTCAGAAAGATATAGCGGAGCTTCGTGAACAACAGGTAACTCGGCCACCGTCGCCGCCGTTTTTTTTTAACTTGTGGAAATCCCCTCGGATGTCATACCGGACTCGAACCGGCTAAAACCACACAGTCCCCGCCTAACTGTCTATTGCCGGACGCGCCGGGTAACTCCTCGGAAAGTTGTCCCAGAGCTCGGAAAGATGTCCCAGAGACCGCCGTTATACCTACCCTTACTGTAAACTATAATGCGCCAACATCACGATTTATGGAAAAAATGGTCCCATGGGATTGACCGACCATGAGGATCCTTCGGAGATCTTGAAATCATCAAATCTAACTAAAGAGCCCGTGAGTGCGCGAGACGGTGAGGTGTTTACACACAAAAACAAGGAAGCGTCTAGTGTTCAACAAAGGCCTCTGTAGATGAGGAAGGATTCCAGGTCGTCATAGATAAAAAGCAACGTCGACGTCGAAGTCGAAATATAGTCGGTATGTCAAGTAACACGTCGAGTAAAATTAAAGCTGCCCTGCGTATGGCCTATGTATATGTGGCAAACCTGGATAACACAGTCACGTCTGAAGACCTCACGGAGTATCTTAAAGATCTTGGAGAAACCGTATTGAATATTGAAAAACTACCTATTACTACCTATTCGGAGTACGAAGTATGCATACCATGGTACAGATTGTCTTACATAATTAAAAAAGAAATATGGCCTCCGGGCGTAATTGTTGGTCGATACCATCAAAATAATGCTCGTTATAGCACCACTTGCAGTAATAAACAATAATTATGGATTTAAATAATTTAAGAATCACTTCAGTTAATTGTAAAACGCACGAACGAAGGTTAAATTTATACACGACCTTTGTGCCAGTAATGAACTCATACTTCTTCAAGAAACCTGGCTTTTACCCTCAGATTTACACTTTCTTCAGACTATACACAGTGCATTTAATGCCTTTGGGACCTCGGCGGTTGTAGACTACAACACGCTAATTGGGCGACCCTACGGGGGCGTCGCAATATTGTAAAATGCATGCCCCTTGAATGTGACAATCCGCGGCTATACGCGGTCGAAGTACTCAACGATAATAATAACACCTACGTGCTACACTAGAGATAATAGAAACTTGCCCGAATTCTGTGAAATACTTGGTAAGATACATTCTATAGTGGAGGACAGGGAGGCTACGGATTGCCTAATACTCGGAGATTTTAACGCGGATCCTACAAGCAGATTTGGTGCTGAACTAGATAGATTTTGTATGGAGTATCAATACAAAATTATGTTGATAGGTTGGACACCGAACACGACATACACGTTTGTTAGCGACGCGCATCACACAACTACACTCCCGGACTCTTGAATCGAGCCACCTTACATTCCCGGGCCTAAAAGCCCAATACTCAAAAAATGTGCAATATAACAAAAAAGTTTTTATGCATTTTTAATGCTGCTGGCATATTTCATCGTCTTTCCCATGTATTATTCTAAATTTGAATTTTAGAATTTAACATAAAGAACAAAAGCCGAGCTTGGTCACTGATTTGAAAAAAATAATGACTCTTGAAAGTTGCTTTTGAAGCAATTTAATGTCGATTTTGTTTTAATTTTCGCAATTGTTGTAAACCAAAGTTTAGTTTAGTTATTTTTCTATAATTTGAACCGTTTTTGGCTATAAAATTATGGATACTACACCTGAAGTAGCCGCGCAAGCTGTAGCACTTCTTCAATCTGGGCTAAGTCAGCGAGATGTGAGTTCACAACTTCACATAAGTCGTTCCGCTGTTCAAAGAGTGTACCACCGATACCTGGAGACTGGCGAACAGGAGGACATCGTTACCGAGTGACAACGGCGAGACAAGATCAGTACATTGTCACTACTAGCTTACGAAATCGACGCCTTAACTCTGTTCAGATACAAGAACAGCTCAGGGACTTTCACGGAGTGGATGTAAGTGCTCTGACCGTTAGAAGGCGACTCAATGAACGTGGTTTAAAGCCCCAGCCAATGGACCCAAATCGACACGAGCACACCGGATAGCCCGTCTAGAGTTTGCGCGCGAACATCTAAATTGGACTAGACATCAATGGAGCCAGGTTCTCTTCACAGATGAATCCAAGATAATGCTATACGGTATTGACGGAAGGAGTAAGGTGTACCGAAGACAGAACGAGCGTTTCGCGCAATGCTGTATTGGCGAGAAAGTGAGTTATGGTGAAGGATCATGGACAGTCTGGGGAGGAATCTCTATGAAAGGCAAAACTGAGCTAGAGGTAGTGACGGCACCACGACTGACGCCCCTAGATGGCAATAGATACATTCGCCAATGTTTAGTGATGCCATATGCTGGATTTATTGGCCAAGATTTCGTTTTAATGCATTATAATGCAAGGGCCCATACTGCGGGAATCGTCATGGAGTACATAAATGACATTGGTATCACTGTTATGAGATGGCCAGCGCGAAGTCCTGATATGAATCCTATAGAGCATCTATGCGATGAGCTGAAGAGGCGTGTTCGAGCTCATCATCCTGCCCCGCAAACCATGCAGGAGCTCAAAAATGTAATTTTGGAAGAATGGGAGGACATTCCTCAACATGTCATAACGACATTGATTAATTCTATGCCAAACCGTATGAGAGCTGTCATAAATGCACTGGGAGGCAATACAAGTTACTAAATAAACATTTATTTTCATGTAAAACATGTCTTTATTTAAAAATCTATTACATTTTTTTCCTTGAAAAAAAAAGCAAATATGGTCTTGTTCCAAACCGCTTGACATTCTGGGAATTTGACATTCTGGACTGAATCGGTTTCAACGTAACTCGACTTTTTTAATAAACTATAGTTTAAATTTAGCACAGTGGCACTCTAAATGAATGATGAGTATACCAGCTCCAAAACTGCATCAAAACATTTTCCTTCTACATACATCTTTTATAAGTTACAGTATTCCAAACCAAAAAAATCAAGGTGGCTCGATTTAGGTGTCCGTGAGTGTAGTTGGCTCGACCATTGCTTAGCTACTGAGTGCACGTATCGAGCTATTACTAGAATCTCGATAGACCTAACAACGGAATGGACAGATCATAGACCGATCACGGTGCACATACGAGTACAACACTTGACTACTTCGTGTAATATAACTATCGGCGCCAACAGCATGGGCGTGGAGATCAAAGTCAAGGTGTAATATAGAAGAATATTCTATGGCGGTAACGCAACAACTTAATCGACTAATGTATACATTGGCAGATTTAAATGACATATGAAATATTGATTATTTTTATAATTCCATTGTTAAAATAATGCAAATGGGCGCTGCTAAGTGTTTCAAGCCAAGGTATGGCCGAGAACGGAAAAAAGATCCAACACCGGGCTGGAATAAATATGTAGCAGATAAATATGCCGCGTCGCGTCGATCACTAGCTCTATGGCAGCAAACCGGTTGCCCCACTGCGTGGCCTGTGTTGAAGGAGCGTACACACGACCGGATTTGATCCGACCAGACCGCGGATTTGATTTGCCGCCCGACCAAATCTTACCGTCTGTAGAGCAGTCCGGCGGACATAATTATTATTAATTGAGTCCGCCTCGATCCGCATCGGATATGATCAATGTTGCCGTTCTAGCTACTTTGTCGTAAATTTCCCCAGATTTAATTTTATTTTTCTACAAATAGACACTTTTTTGTAATTATTTTCCCAATGATGCCGTCTTAGTTAGTTTGTCAAAAATGTCCCCAGTACCGATTTTACCTTTCCCCAAAAATTTACTTCTTCATACATTTTTCGCCAGAAAGAAAAAAGAGCTACGTTAATACATAACGAAGTGTTTATTTACTCTAAGGAGAGAAATACTATGCATATCAGTTATCTACATAGATAAATAAAATTGAAATGTGTGTGTGTGTGTGTAATTTTAAATTTGCAGCTTTTCACTAAATGCATATAAAAGAATATACTTTATTAAAAACTTTTCATTTCCCCAAAAGTTCCTTAAAAAAATAATTTTACCCTAGAATAGGGAAAAAGCCCCTGATCTGAACACCCTGTCTGGTCGTCTGGTCGTCCGGTGCGGTCTGATCCGGTCGTCTGTTGCGACAACAGGTTTGGTAGGCGGACTCGGTGGATCAAATCTGTCGAGGTCCGGCAGACCAAATCCGGTCGTGTGTTAGCTCTTTTCGTTGTTAGTTCAAGCAAGCATTAAAACAGTACATAAAAATACAAAAACCAAATCATAATGGACCAAATTGCATCTGAAAGAAAACACAAGAACTTTGTAAAGTTTTGACACAGCGTCAACAAAATTGTCAAACCTTTTACTAACTATCCGTCGCATATTAATGGTGAAACGAACGATAAGAATATTGCAGAAAAGTTTAGTCAATTGTGTTTTCAACCAATACCAGTCAGACAACACACAGTAGAAACTTTATGCTTAACATCTACCGATATATTCTTAACTGAGGCAGACATGGTTGCCGTCGTCAAAGAAACATCAGGCGGGAAGTCACCGGGATTAAAGTTTGGAGGTGTGGATATGTATCAAGCATTATCTATTCTGTTTACAGCCATTATAAAATCTGGACACCTGCCAAAAACTCACTGTTACGGTTATAAAATAAATAAATAAATATTGTTGGGACAACTCACACAACGCCATCTGATTCCACACTAAGCAGAGCTTGTACTATGGTAACCAGATAACTTATAAACATACTTATATATTTCTAAATACATACATATTATAGATAAATAACACCCAGACACAGAATAAACCATCGTGCTCATCACACAAAGTTTTATTCTAGGTGGGAATCGAACCCACGACCTCTTGCGTAGCAGTCGGATGCACTCCCACCGCGCCACAGAGGCAGTCAAATATAGTGCCAATCTGCAAAAATCGCAGGAAGAACATATCGAGTGCTAATAACTACCGCCCAATAGCACTAGCCAATATGGTAGCTAGGCTACTGGAAAAGATTTTACATAAATATGTTGCACCATATATAACATCATCAGACCATCAGTATGGTTTTAAAAAGAACTCGTCCACTAGCACTGCAATAAATGTACTGAATCAGGTGGAAGAGAGGAAGACGTCTGTTATAGCCTGCTACCTTGACCTCAGCAAGGCATACGATCGTGTAGACCACAACGTGCTATGGCAGAAGCTGTATGAAAAAAAAGTGCCCCAGCAGATAGTTCAAGTGCTGCAGAACTGGTACGGGCAACAAAGGAACCAAGTTCGGTGGAAACGGGAGCTATCGACCACCACGGAACTATCGGAAACTGCTACATGGACGGACTATCTGAACGACTGGTGGCAGCTGATGTGGGCTGTTCCATTAATGGAGTAATGGCCAATCATATCGCGTATGCCGATGATATGGTGGTTTATGGTGGCACCAACAATATCAGCAACGCGTAAGTTATTAGAGGTCTGTGAAAATTACGCAGAGGAACACAATATGCTGTACAATCCAGACAAATCGGTATACATGGTCTTCAAAACCGTAAACTGGGATACAGATCTACCACCCCTTAGGCTGTACGATGACGGTCTGGAAAGAGTCGAGGTGGTAAAGTACCTAGGGCACGTGATCACTTCTGATCTGTCTGATCTCGCCTACATAGAAAGACAAAGGCGTGCTATTGCGGTTCGCAGTAATATGCTAGCAAGACGCTTTGCTCATTGCAGTGATGCCGTTAAGATCCAGCTATTTATAAGCTAATACGAGCGTCTATACTGTGGAACTATAGGCGAAATACACGCAAGCAGCTATGAGCGAAATAAGAGTTCAATACAACGACGCGTGGCGTACTATATCTCGGCTTCCACGGTGGTGCAGTGTGAGTGCCATGTTCTGCGAGGGGCGCGCCTTATGCTGGCAGGCACTGCTCCGGAGCCGTTCGCCCGCGCTGCGCACCGCTCTGTATCGCTCTGAGAACCATTTGGTGGCTGCTGCACGACAGTGGTACGCTAGTTCCTTGCATAAAACCTGGCAACTTTACCACAGGCCGATTACATAAAAGGTCTTTATCATTTAATTTATTTAATTTACCTATTGAATTTCATATTATTATTGTTATGTAATATTCATTTAAATTAATCAATAATTGTAATAATGGATGTAAAATCTGTAATAATTATTTTTTTTTTATTTTTTATTTCACATGTCCAAGAATCGTTTAGAAAGTAGCTCGATAGAACTTAATAAGTATATCACTAAAGAATGCCTTGATGAAAAAATTGATTTGTCAAATGTATCCAATGCATGATCATTGATCAAACTCAGCTTGACACAGACTACGACACGTGACAGTGGAGTTTTTCTAAGCAGTGGACACGGTCCTACTCTGACGGGCAAATGCATCTGGTGGCCATATTGCCATATCTAAGTACTAAAAATGCTTTAGAAATTTATTTATATTTAACCCTTTGCTCATAAGTAATCATTTATTTTATACAAAAATACATTCAACTTAATTCGTTGGCTCTGAATGGATTTCGATATTAATCGTAAAGATTATAGAGGACATCCAAAATTGTTCTTTGCAATTTGTTTTTAAAAAAGATATTTAATTTTCAATGATTTCCCAAAAACAATGGTGAATGGAACTCTTATGTGGCGATAAATCGTTATTATGTATTAAAATACTCTAGCTCCGCACAGGCGGACACACAAATTTGGTCCTTGAGAATAAGCAGAATAATCTATTACCATAACATTTATTTTGGAATAAAAGGTATAGCGTAATCATTTAAGCGTCTGCTACACAGTTGTAATTCAATGTCCCAACAGAAGAGTGCTTCAATTGTTCCACTAAGGACAATGAAGGTCATCATATAATTTGAATATTTGAATTGAATAAAGTAGCACCTACATCTGTCATAATGGATAGCAACAAGAAGGCTCACCCTGGTTGGTGTCGGTGATCGGGTCGCCTTATTCCCTATAATACGGTTGAGTAGCGCGATGGCTGATATATGCGTCATACCCGTGAACGGGTGCCGTCTGTTGGGACTGGTCAGCTCATAGCTGTTATAGCAATTATTACAAATAAAACTATTTATATTTAAGGCAAATTAAGTTTAGTCGACTGTCCTCACGTAACTCCAAAGGAACAATGTAAGTTTAATATTGTAAGCCATACCTGCATTTTAAAATAGCAGCCATTTAGTTTCTTGCCGGAGTCTTCCTCATAAGGGTGGGCTACCTTTAAAACAACTAGAAACGCTCTCATTTTGATTTGATTTGGTTTCTTTTGTAAAGACTCATTACTATATAATTTGTTCAAATATCATGTAAATAAAACTAATGTAATTACTGGCAGTTAGAAAAGAGTGGCCAAGAGTTTTATTGCCAGGTTCTTCCTCAGGCTCTACCTATTGCGTTGCGAATCTGGCAGTACATCTAGAAGCAATAATCTTGACGTTTATAAGTGTTACTTTGTGACCGACATGAATAAAGATTTTTCACTTTCACTTTCACTTAGCTCTCCAAGCTGATATTTCATTACGCTCCATAAGAACCTTCCGATTGGATTGAGATTTTTAAAACGAAATTCCATCTTGTGAAGCAACTATCGCAGACTCTCTCGCTGTCCTGTGTCATTTATTTCTGTCTTTAATTAGAATATTCAATTGAAATTTTTTGACAGTTTGGGGTAGGATGATGTGCTGGCGTCTGTACGTTACCGTTACGCTAACCTGCAGAAAACGAATATTTCGTGGACTTAACTAAAATAAAATTCGTGTGTATATTTGATTTAATGGAATAATCGGAGACCCCGATTATTTTTTACACACCATCTTTTCATTTTCATGTAAAGTTGGTGATGGAGAGCTCATACATCGGCTTCCACACTATCTTTTCATGAAAATGAAATGTTGGTGTAGAAGCCGATGTATGAGCATCGGATGCTAATAAATTTACAGGCAATTGATATGGTCCTTCTTTTGATGTTCTATTACGTATTTCAGATTTCAGAGCTTTCATTTTTTTTACATTTTCTATTATAGGAAGTGGAATGTCTATACAGTTTTTTATCTTTGCCCATTGCACATTAGAAGTAAAACTTTAATGATAAAAGATAGGTCACTAGTAATACGTCGTAGTTTGCCTAAGACTGACTTACTTTTGACAAAATCACGATAAACTTCAAGTCGACAACATCATCAAGACTTATAAGTTAAATTACTGAGCAAATCTAACTAAGTTATCAGAATATAACCTAACGGTGTTGCAAATACATTACGAGTATCTCTCACTCGATTGTCGCATTTAGGTATTTACTTTTGGTGAGATTTACTTCAAAATTAGTTTTAAATTCAACTTAGAATCGATGACCTTAATGGTTACTGAATAAGAAATAATTACATCGCAAATACCAAGCAATCACTTACAAGTGATTGCTTGGTATCCATTTTACCATTTTTTTCGACTTACTTTCGACTTTTAAGTTCTCTACCAGATTAAGTAAAAATAACTAACTATCTTCACGCTGTATCCCTGACGGGGTAGTCAGAGAGGACAGATCGCCAGGCTTCGCGATCCATGCATACTTCTTTCGCTTCTTCGAGATTCATCAATCGCTTCATACACGCACGTCTGGGTATCCGAGTAGTTTTGACCTTTCCGTTTTTGAGCAATCTGCTCACGTGGTCTTCATATGTAAGTCTCGGCCTTCCCTGACTCCTTCTACCCTCTACTTTTGAACAATATATATTCTTCGTCAATCGTTCCTCACTCATTCGTTGGACGTGTCCAAACCAACGGAGCACGCCCTTTTCCAGCTTAACGCTGACACTTTCATTCAAACCTGCCATATTGCGTATCACTTCGTTACGTATTCGGTCGGCCAAGGTAACGCCGCACAATTTTCGAAGTGATCGCATCTCCACAGCATTCAATTTACTTTCATGCATCTGCTGACATACCCAGGTTTCACTACCGTAAAGCAAAGTTGGCACTAGCACTGCGTTATGAATCGCCAGTCGTGCTTCTTTTACGATGCTTTGTCGCTTTACTAACTGGGACAAAGCACCGTTAACTTTGTTTCCGGCAGCTACTCGCCGTTCTACATCCGAATCACATCTTCCATCCGCGCTAAACATACTTCCTAAATACACAATTTCATTCACTTGCTCTAGACGTTCCTGGTTTACCCTAATCTCGCATTTAGTTCTTACGTCACCTCTTTCAAATACTAGAACCTTAGTTTTACTTGCATTCAAGCGGAGACCCTTACTTTCACACCCCTCTTTCATATTAGTGACTAATGTCTGTAGGTCGGCTTCTGATGAGGCCATGAGCACCACATCATCAGCGTACAGCAAACAGTTTACTGTAAAGTCACCCAAATTCACACCCATATTAAAATCTTTCAACTTCTGCAGGCAACTGTCCAGATACACTATGAACAGCCAGGCGGACATGACACAACCCTGTTTGACGCCTGTACAGACATCAAAAAGAAGTGACACATCCCCCCCTACTCGCACGCAAGCCTTACAGTCCCTATAAAGCGACTGTATTGCCCGCAGTAGCGAGCCGTCCACACCATATCCTGGCAGCAAGTCCCACAGCGTTTCTCTCACAACGTTATCAAATGCTTTCTCCAGATCCACAAAAGCGCAGAAAACCTTCTGACTAAGATCCAGAAACATTTCCGCGATCATGCGGAGAGAAAACACTTGATCCATGCAACCTCTTCCACGTCGGAATCCGCATTGAGCCTTCCATAAATACCTTTCAGACTTTTCTTGCATTCGTGCCGTTATAACCTTTGCATACACCTTACTAGCTAAGCTTACCAAGCTGATCGCCCTGTAGCTGGAGCAGTTTAGGCGCGAGCCTTTCCCTTTGTAAATAGGTACTACAACTGCTACTCGCCAGTCATCCGGGACCTCACCTGTCCGCCAGCACAAGTTGCATAACAGACATAGTGTGTCCCAGACACGCGACCCACCGTACTTGATGATCTTAGCAGTAACTCTGTCTTTTCCCGCAGCCTTGCCACATTTCATACTTCTTATCGCTTGTTCTATTTCTTTCATACTAATGACTTCAATGACATCGGGATCCGGAGCATCGAAGTGAGCTCCACTTCCCGATGTGGCATCTCTGTCTTTTCTTGCATACATCTTTCCATAATATTCACTCCATCTCTGCAGGACGTCACTTTGTTCTGTTAGGACGTCATTGTTAACACTAAGCACTTTATTCATACTGCAGATTGCCGAACAACTCCGGGTCTTGCCTACCTCTTTCCAGAAGAGCTTGGCATTATCCCGGAAATTGGACGACAACCTTTCATCCGCTTTCATTCTGCACCTTTCACGAGCTTCTTCTATCAGTGCCTTCGTGTTAACTTTCTGCAGCTTGTATCTCTCTTTCATATTAAAATCATTCCGCGAGGCTAAGTAGTCTAGCCATGCTTTCTTCTTCATTCGAACTGCTTCTTTCACTTCTTCATTCCACCATGCATCACGCTTATTACTACTGCCTCTTTTCGTTTCTCCACACACTTCCACAGCGGCATTTATCATACTGTCCCTAAGGTTCTGCCATACACTTTCCACATTCTCACTGCTTACATTGACGTCGCCAAGCTTTTCGGCTACCCTTTCATTATATTTATCCCTAATGGATGCATCCTACAGCTTCCAGCTTTTGATGCTATAAGTCGGCTCAGGTTCAGCCTGAGCCGACTTATAAATTATATTAAATATAATTTAACGTTTAAATTATATTTAATATAATTTAAACGTTATAAAATAACGTTTAAATTACTATATATTTCGATGTAGCAGTTAAATTGTGTATTAAGTAAAAAAAAATGGTGCGTGGGACGTAATTTTTGCTTAAATTGGTAATATATTCTTTATTCTTAGACAAAAACATTTTAAATGTTTGCTGGGTTCGCTATGGCTGGTGACCAAATTGTGGCAATTACATTTGCGAGCGCTTTCGTGCTGCGGAAGGCACGTTAAGCCGTTGGTCCCGGTTGCCAGTAACATGGCAGTCGTTAATTTCAAATTGAAGGCCATAAGGGTAATTTCAACAGCAGGTCGCCACAGCCTGCGCCTGTCCATTTTAACACGGCAATGGGCTCACCACCTTAACGTGGGACAAAAATGCATACGGTGAAATGTGGGCGTATAGTATGCCTCTGCCTACCCGTTCGAGGATAAAGGCGTGACATATGTATGTATGTATGTTACTAATAGATACCTACTTATGACCTCATTCATCCTAACAATCAAAGACAAGTCCATTAAGATACGATCACGAAATTACTAAAGTTTTATCATTGTCATTTGTAAACAACGTGGTACCTATTATACATGCAGAGGTAGGTACTTTGTTTATCTCACAAAACTTATTACGCCGAAGCAGCTAGGTTAATTATAGTACTTTATAAATGAGTCACAACTCAAGGACATGTGGAATTATCTTATATCACTAATCTATTAGTCTGCTAGTGGTTATTGAAGTGAAAACTTATATTAACGCGGTACGCATATTTTTAGATGATATAAAATCTCTGGACTCGCGACACCGCTATGAGACGCAGCTATAGTGTGTGCATATATGCATGTACATATAGCAGATCGCGAACGCGTCTAGATAAATAAATTAAATTTAGTTTTCACTTCTGTCGGCATTCCCGGAGTGCAACCCGTATTTTTTTTTGTTTAAGTGCAGTACTAGCATTCCGCTCGGGCAACGCTGGAGGCAGTACCTTCCAACAGAAACCACGTGACCCGTACATATTCCAACCGTTTTACTCTGACCTCTTTAATTCACTTTCATGCTACAACACCGTATGCTCTAATCAGAGTTTAATCTCTATTTATATCTTTCTCAACCGATTGTTTCTCAAACTCAGAAAAGGAATTAAAGATAAGACAAAAAATATATTTGCTGGATTTGGCGTCAGATGCAGCAGCATCAAACAAACAAAAAAACAAGAAATACTCTGAATCTCATCAATATTATTTTTTACTGGTGGAACTCTGCTTTGCCTGACTCGTACCTACTCAACCACACCCTTCATCGTGGTACCCTTTTGAGCCCTCGGAATATAATTATTATTTTCAAATTATCTTTAATGCACCGTCACGGTTATTTTAACAATTCTAAAATACCTATTTTATTATTGCTCCAATCCTTTATTATGAAATAATGTAACGTTAGCGTCCTTAATGAAATAATGTCACTTGCTGATATCCGTGTCATAACAGCAATATTTGTGGGCCAGTCCCATCATATTATATGCCTCCGGGCGAAACACGTGTGAAATAGGTATGTACGCGATATCTGAAATCAAACAATGGCGGAAATACACAGAAGTCGATTCTTGGCACAAAATTGTTAATGGCGTATGGCGCTTAAAATAATTTTACGCCTAACTCAAATCTCTAGTCACGTTCGTTCTCAGCATCTTAAGCGCTATAGCGCCAATCGTGAAACCCCTCTGAAGAACTATTTGAGTTACTAATAGCTAAGTACCTACTTTAGCTGCATAAATAACACATAGTTTATTAGCAAAACAATCGGAATTCTGTGCATAGGTATGTTGTAGTTTTAGTTCGTTGAGCAAAAATAATTAATTCAAGTAAATACTTGCTGGCACTTAGATATCTCGTGAGAACATAAAACTAGTTATAATTACTTCTGTAAGAACCAAAAATGATTACTGGATGCATACATACATGACATTATTTTAACTAATAGTTGAACCTCAGGACTTCGCCTGTGACATGTATGAATGTATGGTTTTATTTCAGTTCATTCAGTAGTTTTTACGTGAAAGAGTAACAAACATCCATTATTACAAACCTTCGCGTTTATATTATTAGTAGGATGATTATGTCATCATCATAAGTAAAGTGCAATTGGAGAACAAAGAATGAAGCCAGCTAATAAAATTGGAATGGAATGCTATCTGCGTATCCATTGGAGGGCACGAGCACAGTACGTGTCCTACATATAGAAGCTGTGATAAAAATACCTATTGATTAAAGCTAATTGAATCACATTCCAGACGAGTTACAGCTCTGTTCGCTACTAGACTGTGTAATCATTACTATCTCATCATTAATTATCATATTTAACGATCTTGCAGAGGTTTCCGATGCGATTTCCGAACCGAAAAATAACGTACACTTTGGGTGTTCTCTATCTATACTAATATTATAAAGCTGAAGAGTTTGTTTGTAAGGCGTGACTGATATTACAACAGCTTGACTCTTCAATCGATTTAAGTTATCTTCTGAATTACGAAAAACTCAGCTGTCCTCAGAATTAACCGTATCGTATAAGATGCAGAACTCAGTAATCGTATACCACAGAACACCGAACACCGAGAGAGAGAAAATTTTACCGGACGGCCGATAGAATTCTATAAGAGCGCATTTGTAATAGTGGACTACGAAAACTGACGACTTTTTCTGTCGGCTCTCTATTGAGTGACGATTTCTATTCTATCCTGACGCGATTGCATTAGCAGACTTGGCTCCCGTTATGTCGCTTGGACCTCGGAGACCTTGGTGAAGCCTCATAAACTTAATCTAATGTCTACGTTTATTTGATTAACATTCAGTAAACATTTACCTATTAGTGCGTATCGAAAGCAAATTTTGTTCGTTTCTCTATGATTCGAGAAGTTATCTAAAGACATAAACACTACGGCACTTTTAGTACATGTGCACTCATATTATAAATATTAATAAATACGTACAGCCGGTTTCTTAGTTCACGGTCAAAACAGAATTTGTTATTGTGTTGTGCCTGCGGGATGTATCATTTGGTGTATCAATATGTATAAATAGACGTGATTCATTCTTGAATAAGTAGGTAAGTACTTCAATAACAGGAGCACATTCCGAAACTATTTTATTTATAAAAACCGATGAAGGTCCACTACAAAAATTTTAGTTATATTTTTTTATAATTATTATTCACGCCTTTACTCGCAAAAGGGTGGCAGAGGCACACAATACAGCAGCCATACCGGAAGTTGCTTATCTTTTACAGAACAGGGAAGCTACGAGCGATTGTCAACTGTTATCTGTAAGCTTTTAATTAATGCCTCAACTATTTATTTTTGTTACATGTACAACCGATACTACCATTAACATTACACAATTTAAAAAAATCATTGAGCTATAATGTACTACGGTCTACGTACCTACACGCTAGTAATATTTTTTCAATGCTTTAAATCTTAATATTTCAGAAACAGATTGTGAATAGATGTGTTTATATATTTCTTTGCTAAAATGAGACTTACAAATCTAAATATATAAGTTTAGTATGGGTCAGGGCTTGATAACATTACCAATTAACAAAAAAATAACCTTACCTAACGTTAATTTCAAATTGATACCTAGCTAACGTTACAAAATGTTAAACGTTACTAGCTAACACTACCGTATTTAACGTTAGGAATTACCGTTAGTTTTGAAGTGAATTTTAACGATATCTGCAGACGTTGCCGTTCCGCGTCCTTTGATGCGCGGGCCATAGCCGCGTACCCGTACCGCGCGCATAGCCGCTTGCTTTATACCTGTTGCCACTACGTGCAGACTAAGTACAAATGTGTTGCCGTGTACGGGATGCGCAAGCAAACAAGTACTCATATCACCGTAGTCGATTGAGGTATAGCGGGCCGTTGCAAACTATCGCGTAAACTAACTCGTTCCGAAACATCGGTATGAGTTAGTTTACGTGATAGTTTAAGAATAATATAAAAACGATCTCGACCTCGACGAATCGTGGACCATCCTAATATGATCAATTCTTGATCTATACTAATTTTATAAAGCTGAAGAGTTTGTTTCATCGTTTGTTTAGATTAACGCGCTAATCTCAGGAACTGCTGGAGCGGTATTGAATAATTATTGTTTTGTTGTATAGCCCAACAATGTTTTTTCAAGAATCGTGAATTGACTGCAGCTGAGAATTTTAAATGTAATTGCACAATAAAAAGCAATACTTTGAGCCCCCCCCCCCCCATGGCTCTGCTTGTGAACACACGTTGCACCTAACACATTTGACCCATGCCATGCCCTTTATAATTTTTCAATTACTTTCATAAACTTGAACCCCTAGTTTACATACTTAAGGGTAGAATATTTGGAATACTGGAACACGTGGTTATTTATTTTTAATCATAAGCAGATATTCGAAATAAAATAAGTACACTAAATTAATTTATTAGTTTAATGGGAATGTACCCTACCGAAGGGCCCCAGCTTATGTTTGTAAGTACGTACTGAGTTAAAATTTAGGTAAATATAATTTATTTTTACTGATATTAATGTAAAATTGTATTTTTTATTGACTTATAAAAATTACAAATTCTCTAAGAATTTTCCATGTAAACTTACAACCCGTATAAAATATAGCCAGCTCTGCCCGTGATTATACTACTTCCTGTGTAACCCTCACACCCTTTCCCCCAGCCTTTTAACACTTGCACCAAATTAATACCCGTGGAGGCGGCTTTGCTTCACTTCAGATTATGTTGCTGGTATTTTGGTATGCTGGCTGGTATTGGTATCTTGGCGGGTATGAAATGTTATATTACACTGGCTGGCTTGTGGTTCACCAATTCTGCCGATGAAATAAAATGTAGCTCTGGTAATAGCTTTTTTGCTGGCCCTCGAGGCGACATTCAGTTTGCGTTTCACTTCAGAGATGCTGATGTCATTATTGGCCCGAGCCATGATCCACGCTTTATAGACATAGTCCTTTTAAATGTTAGCTACTCTGCAAAGCCGATTAAACCACGGTCGCCTTTTGGCCCCTGCGGAAATCCAGCGGTAACATTTTGTAAGCGCGGTAAAATGGTCTATGCAAAATAAAGACTTTATTTAAAGAGTTTATTATATTTTATTTTATAGGCTTTATCCCGCGTACGCTTAGATTGTGGAATGAGCTCTCGGCCTGGTTTTCCTGAATGTCTACAGTATGGAGTTCTTCAAAAGGGGTCTTAGAAGGTATTATAAAAGGTCGGCAGCGCGAGTATTGCACCTCTGTTGTTGCAAACGTCCATAGGCTACGGTGACCACTTTCCATCAGGTCGGCCGTACTGCCACCTCAGTGGAATAAAAAAAAAAGTTTTGAAATACTTTCATTCTAACTTTCATCCCCTATTTTACACGCATAAGGGTAGAATTTTAGGAATTTTAAAACGTTTTTTAATTTAATTTGATGAAAAGTATACGAATATATGGAGATATATGAAATTTTGTGTTGCTATCTATGAAAATGAAGAATCTTCCATATAAACTTTGCACCCTTATTTTACCCTTCAAATTAAAATTATGTAAAACTGCAAACACGTCCATTTACTTGTAACCAGAAATATGTGTACCTAATTTTATGTTTCTAACGTACCTTAAATTAATTAAGGCTGAAATTTTGAAAAAAATTTTTCTTTATGGATGACTACATAATAAGGGTAGCACACCTTAAAAAAATTAAGTTTGTGCTAAGAGCTTTAGCTGAGCTTTAATTATATGAATGAGATACTCATATCGGAACGGTACGGATACGGAAGAAGCGACAGGATTATTTAATCCTGTCGTTTATAAATTCTACAATATTGTATAAAAAATTGCCCAATTTGTCAACATTGATGATTACTGCTCAGCTCTCCAGGGTAGTAGCATGAAAGTATATAGCATATAGCTTTCCTCGATAAATGGATTATCGAACAAAAATATTTTTTTTAATCTGACCTTTAGTTCTATAGATTAATGCGTTCAACCAAAAAACATACTAATTCGTTAGCTTTATAGTATTAGTATAGAAGACAACCTCTATTTTACCTCTGAATACCTAGTTAAAATTTCGCAAAACTGCGATATACTTGTCCATTTATTTGTAACTAGATGACCCCCACAGCTTCACCCGTGATATATTTCGACCTCCCGTCGCACCTATTTAATCCCGTCGCTTATAAATTCTACAAGATGCATACAAATTTGCCCGATTTGTCGACATTTATGACTACTGCTCTGCTCCCCAGAGTAGTAGCGTAATGATATATAGCCTATAGCTATCTAACACAATAAGAATTTTTCAAATCCGACCAGTAGTTCCTGAGATTAGCGCGTTCAACCAAACAAACAAACAAACTCTGCAGCTTTATAATATTAGTATAGATGAGGAATAGGTATACGTAATTTCATTTTTAACTTTCAAAATGCGAACTTTTAAACAACCGTATAGCTTTTATTTTATCCCCTAGGATGAAATTTAAAAAAAATCTATTCTTAGTTATTACACTTCTTCTTCTTCTACATTCTGAAGATTTTGGTTCCGGATGCCGAGTCCCGGTTCCGGTTGCTTCAACACCAGAAGGCCAATTCTCGTAATAAAAGCACGTCAAAGTTAAGTTCCCATCTAAGCTCAGACTCCCAAATCTTAAATAGGGTATTCTCGTAACAAAGTTTTATGCATGTAACATTACCTGTAAGTTTATTAAATCAAATTGAGACTGAAAGTTGAAAATGACAAAATCAGTATTCTGCTAGTCTTATTATTTGAGACTCAATTTTGAATGAACTGTATTTGGTATTCTCGTCATAATTTATGTATCAAATTTGAAGCGCTCGTGGCCCCGCCGTCTCAGTGTTCGGTAAAACGATCACAGAGGTACGCATCTTTCACTATGGCTGGTCGTCGGATGGGTGACCACTTTGTGGCATTTACATTTGCGAGCGTTTCCGTGCTTCGGAAGGCACGTTAAGCCGTTGGTCCCGGTTGCCAGTAAAATGGCAGTCGTTAAGCCTGGTTGAAGGCCTTATAGGCAGCTTAAAAAAATTTCAACAGCAGGTAGCCACAGCCTGCGTCTGTCTATTTCAACACGGCAATGGGCTCACCACCTATTACGTGGGACAGGAATCCACACGATGAAAAGTGGGCATATAACATGCCTCTGCCACCCCTTCGGGGATAAGGCGTGATGGATATTTATTTATTTTATTTATAAATCTGCGTACCGCGCTAAAAGAAGTTTTCACTTCAAAAATTGCCCGGGATCGACGTTAATGATGATGATGAAAAAAACATCTACACGGAAAGAGTCTGAATTGATTACACAATATTATTAAATAAGAACTGTACATGACCGGGATCGACATTAGATGATGATGATGATGATTATAGTCGCGAGTCCAGAGATTTTATCTCATCAAAAAATATGCGTACCGCGCTAAAATTATTTTCACTTCAAAAATTGACCGGGATCGACGTTAATGATGATGATAATATTGAAAAAAAATTCTACTCTGAGAGAGTCTTAATTGATTACACAATATTATTTAATAAGACCTGTAGATGACCGGGATCAACATTAGATAATGATGATGATTATAGTCGCGAGTCCAGAAATTTTATCTCATCTAAAATTATATGTATGTACAAATTTTGCTCAACTTGTTATTATTAGCGGTAGCGAACCAAAGCAATAATTGATTAGGTATCCAACGCAATAATTGTATCCCCACATTTACAAAGTTAACGATACCAAATTGATATTGAACTAACGTTAGTTTTGGTTAGTTTACCATGAACGTTAGTAAAGACTACCGGTATGACCTAATGAAATAACGTTAAATTTTATAACGATACTTTTATACTAACGTTATCAACAGTCCAGAGATGGTAACGTTACTTTTTTTTACCGTTATTTGAAGCCTTGGTATGGGTATAATAATAAATATTGTTGGTCACTTTTAACACGGACACTTTTATGCTTTAGTGAGTAAAAGTTATTCGAACAAATATTTACAAACCAAAAGTTATTCTGCACCATGTGACGCATAAGTATATGACTCAGGTTGCGGTAGCGGTAGTAGAACAAATTATAAATATAGCAAGCAATTAGGCGTCATATATTTTGTAATGGCGAAGTTGTTCGTAAAGTCTTCTAGAATTCTACAGCATATCATTGAGCTGAGTGTCAGACGTTCAACCTGGTCTACTCTCATCATCATCTCATCTGCTCTCAGATCAGATATACTCAGATGCCGGCAGGACACTTACTACAACCTGCAAGGATCTCGAACGCCTAGTTTTTAGCTCTGAGATTTTTTTATTTTTAATTAGTCATTCTTCAGAGATACGTACAAAAATACGATTAACTCTAAACCGAGGCAAAAATTTGTAGATTCTAGTTTTACAGCTAGTTCAAGTCCACAGACAATACAACCTAACCTTAGGTTGTATTGTCTGTGTTCAAGTCCCTAGTTCTAAAAAAAACCAAATAGTTAAGGAGCCTCTACGTTTTAGATTACCTCAGTCAACCTTGAGACATATGATATGACCAACATATCTAAAATACCTGCAAAAATTACTTCGAATATTAATTAATATTTCTATTAATATTAATTTCGCAATTCAATAACTTTATCACTTACTAGCTGACGCCCGCGGCTCCGCACGCGTGGTGAAGTTTTCCTGTTCCCGTTTCCTACAGGAAATTGTTACCGGGATAAAAAGTAGTCTATGTGTTATTCTGATGTATAGGCTAAATTCTTAATTAAATAGAAGGTGCAAACAGTTTCATCAAAATCCATTCAGTAGATTTTAATCATTTAATGTTGTAAATTCCGAACGATTCCACTGTTTTGAATAACATCAACCATGTCTGTTTTCTTATCGTTCGAAGACAAAACATAATTTAAGTAGGTACCTACCTATAGGTGTGGACTTCAGCACACATAATTTTTTTTTTTGTAAACACATTACTATATAATGAACATTATTTTCGCCGCTAGTTCATTGTTAGAAGTCCTACACTCGAGTGCGAATCTCTCAGTTTACACTTTTTGACAGTTTAATTGACTTCATAATATTTTTTGAATTATTGTTGTAAACTATTCACTTATAATTGTAATATTTTTAGTGCTTGGATTTCAAGAAGTAAATAGGTAAGGGATATTTATCGACAGTAACATGTTCTTTAATTAAATAGAAGGTGCAAACTTTTTAATCAAACTTGTTTATACCACTTAAGGTGGCAGTAGACAAGCAGTTTTACAGTCTCTTGAAGAAAATCAACCTTCTAAGTTAACGTAAGAAAAGTTATGGCCGTATATGACGCAAAAAACTTTTTTTTACGGATCCCTCGTTGAGTTTTTTTTTTGTTTATTTCTATGGGGATTTTCAACGTTTTACAATTTGCCAAATTTCGTGATTCTAGGTCAACGGGAACTACCATATAGGCCAATATAGGGTTTTGAACCAAATGCTATCGTTTGAATTAAAATTGTCAATTTTGGTCAACACACACAGAGACAGACGGACGGACAAGAAAGTGTGCTTATAACGGTTCCGTTTTTTTTCTTTTGTGGTACTGAACCCTAAAAATGTACCCCAGACTCCAAATCCAAATAGAATTTGTAAGCAACTAGGAATACGTCATCACAAGTTTGTAGTTTATACTACTGAGATAGCAGACCTGCGTCGCGTCGTTGCCTCGTCCTCTCGTTGATTTTGATGAAATCCCCCCCACCCCCTCCCCTTACACCCGATAGTCCAGAATTGGTAGTTAAAAAACAAGCTCTAAAATCAATCCTGACTGACTTGACTGTCAGTTCGTAGTGGAAATACCTACTCTAATGTCTCCAGTATCAGAATGACATTATCCAATATATCAATATGATGCCAAACATTGAAATTCAATGTCAACAAATAGTTTCCCAAACCGCTTCAACAGCTAAAACAAAATCTCACAGGTTGCAAGCGTGACATCATCAAGGTCACCCAGGACTGGGGCCCGCCATTATATTAATAACACAACTAACCGACTTACATCACCTTTCTTTCTCTAACACATTATTACAATATCAAGATAAAACGGGATAGAGATATAGGCGATAATACCATTTCGCATGCTACATAGGAATTTGATCTTGGATCTTGGTATGGCCAGTAATTAAGCCTTTGAGCAATTTGGGTATAACAGGAATGAATGAGAAGATATATTTGGCCCGAGTGGCGATATTGGGAATGAAAAGCAAAAAAATGGAGCACAATTTTTTGCGTTATAAGCTTAAATATACTGACTGATTAAAGAATCTGAGATATTAAATACATCTCGAAAGGAATCGATAAAAATTGTAGCTAGGTGCCTAAATAAGAAAAAAGTAAATTGTATTTTTTTTATGAATGTAACGTAAATACTAGGGAAAAAAAGTAAATAAACTATCATTGCATTTAGTGGAAAGCTGCTAATTTGGAATAACAACAGACACTCCAATTTTATTAATCTGTATGTATAGATTATTATTATTAGATTATTCGGCCCTTTAGAACCACCCCAGTTCCGTGCTTCGGAAGGCACGTTAAGCCATTGGTCGCGGTTGCCAATAAAATGGCAGTCGTTAAGCCAAGTTGAAGGCATTATGGGCGGCCTAAAAAATTTCAACAGCAGGTTGCCACAGACTGCGCTTGTCCATTTCAACACTGCATTGGGCTCACCACCTGTTACGTGGGACAAAAATGCTTACCGTGAAATGTGTGCGTTTAATATGCCTCTGCCTGTAGGCATTTTTTTATGTATAAAGGCGTGACAATATATATGTTATATACATATATTATATTATAGACAATATAATACAAATATAGTATGTTAGTATGTATGTATAGATTAGTCTAAAGAGCTATTTGTAAAACTATGTCTAAGTAAAATGGAATGGCACTGGAAGTACCTAAATATTGTTGGCCACTTTTAACACAGCGCCATCTAACCCAAACTAAGCTAATATAAACGTGTGCCATGAGATCTAGACAACTGATAAGCATACATACATAGCAAAACACCCGCGGAAGTCGCAAACATTACCACTTACGCCACCAAAGCAGTCCAAAGAAATATAATTAACATTAATAATACTCGTAATATTGTATTATGACATCACAGGCAAGTAGATGAATTTGTTGCTGATGTCATTCCAGCTTGCTTTAGTTGAGATATATTAACTCAATTGGCTGGCAGCTAGCATATTAGCAGTATCTTGCACAAAAGACATGCAGTAGATTTTTTTTTTTCATATTCTCTTGACTCGAGCAAAGTCAGAGACAAGTAATTTGAATCTTTCTTGTTTTTTATATTTCGTTTTTAAGTCTAAATTATGAATTTTCTTCATTTAGCCGTACCTACATTCTTGTAGATGGCTGAGTATTCATGTGCGCGGAAACTTCTCGAATAGCACACGCTTGCTCTAAATTATTTTCTAAAACTAGTGCATTAACCTTGTTTTATGTGTAAAAATGGTAGATTCTTAGACATAAAAGTTGTGTAAACGTGCTATATTGAAGACAGTGATATATTGCAGTGAAATACTATTTTACATCCTGCCGCGCAAATTCCAATGAAGGCCTCATTAACGCTACTACCACGTTAATGGGGTACGAGTACGGCTGACATTGCCTTAAGACTATACGACTATACGTAAATAAATACGTTATAAATAAGATTTGGCTAATATCTTAGTAACCAGGCCATAAAATATTAATAAAAAAAGAAAAGAGTATTCATGAAAATATTCAAAGCTCTAAAACTGCGTTCTACTGAGTTATGTTGAAAATCTTTGGTGTGATTTATTTATGACTAGCTGACCCTTCGCCCGTACATACTTCGAACCCCGTGGCACCCATTTAATCCCGTCGTTTATTAATTTCACGATAATGTATGAACATTTTCCAAATTACTTGATTACTTCTCCGCCCTCAAGTAGTACCGTAGGCCGCGCCCGCATGACCGGGTCGAATTATTGTTACACAAAATTAATTTATTTGCGCATTTTTTTGATATTGCCATATCGCCTAAGATATTCATTTAATTTGCAAAGTGTAAAGTGACAAAATGATCTTCTTAAAATGCTGAAACTATCTAACATACTAAAAATGATAAGGATTAATAATGTATTCGTGTAGCCTTTAAATTACCGCTTTATTATAGCTGTTTTTTTAAGTATTAAAATGAATATAGTACGGTATCCTTAAGAGATAGACTTATACCGACGCGGACTTTTTTGTAGACCTATATTAGATACACAATTGCACCATACATTATTTTGTTATATCTCAAATGGTTTAGGCAGCGTTTTCGTTAAAAGCTCCCAGACGGCTCATTTTATCGACACCGCCAACATATCTTATAACTTAACAAAATATACATAAAAACCTTCTAAAAGAATTACTCTATCTATTTAAAAAAACTGCATCGAAATTCGTTGCGTAGTTTTAAAGATCTAAGCATACATAAGGACAGACAGCGAAAAACGACTTTGTTTTCTATTATGTTTTTTTTTATTTATTTACCAATTACAATAACATATATAAAATAAATTTGCCGATAGCATTTTTAAACCACAGAGGTTTGTAATTAATGCTAACAAGTCTACTTAGCGTTGACGGTAATACGAGTATACTAGGTACTTCACTATAATTACAATTAAGTTACAACATACTCAGACATAATTGACCACATTATAATCTAATACCAGTTAGCATGAATTTCTAATTATAAGCTTTCCATGTTCTGAAGGAAGTGAGACTTAAGTATTTATTTAATATTTTGCGCCGTTATTATATCCCGTAAATCGGTAGATCGTTAACTGTACACAGTTGTTTTTTCGCTATAGCCCTTGTGTATACAGGATGCTGAATTCGTGACTTTAAGTTTTCGTTAAAAAAAATTTCCTGAAGTAAAATGAATTTAAATTGTGTTTGAATGGGTAGTACATTACAATGTTTAAATAGTTTCAGCTCGTCATTTTTACATTGCTCTTTAATTTTGTTTGATACAATATTTTTAAGTATCTTTAATTGTAGTTTATAAATCTGTTTTAGGTAGGACTTATAAGTTCGGCCATAGCTACTGAGACCATATTGAACATATGATTCAGCTAAACAGCATTAGCTTTACTTTAAACGGTATACGGTTCTTAATTATGACAATGTTAGCTAAAAATTGTCTCAACTTTTTACAAACTAGCTCGATGTGTAAACCCCAATTGAATTTACAATCAATTTCAATCCCTAGATATTTATGGGAGCTAACTATATCTATGCAGGAGCATTTGCATGCCGTATTGTCAGGGCTATGCATGCAACTGTGGTTGTGTACAATTATACCCGAAGGAGGGCTATTTTTGATGTACGGTGACTTTATTAATAGTAGTTTGGTTTTATCCGAATTAAGTACCAGACCTGCGTCATGGCACCATCTTAATAAGGAGTTTAAGTCCACTTGCAACTTGTCACAAGCTCTTTGAGGATCAGTGTCTTCAATTAGCAGGCATGTGTCGTTCGCAAATTGATAACATGAGCAGTGTATGAGATTATGTATACGATATGAGCAACAGGCTCATATCGTTTACATAAGATAAAAAGTGAAGCGGCCCTAATACGGACCCTTGGGCCGTGCCTTTTTTAGTTTCAATAGGCACACTTAAAGAGTCACTGATCTTAACTTGAAACTTTCTATCCTAGAGGTAATTTTTGCACCAATTTAACAGAGGTCACCGAATCCCGCTACGGTCTAAATTTCTGATTAATTGCTTGTGGTCTAGTGTATCAAATGCCCTAGAAAAATCAACAAATACAGCAAATACAACCATTTTTTCATTTAGATATTCATTTACTTCATCGCTGAATTTTGATAAAAGATTTAATGTCCCTTTACCGGCTTGAAAACCAAATTGATTGTGGTAAATAATGTCATGTTTGCTGTAAAAGGCGTGTATTTGTTGACTTACATATTTTTCCACTATTTTATCAATAGAAGAAAGCAATAGTGTAATGGGACGATAGTTAGCATACTCATTCCGTTTGCCTTTTTTAAAGACTGGTCTAACGCACCCTAGTTTAAGTTTATCGGGATAAATACTACTTGTGAAACTTAAATTAATTAAGTTGGCTAAAGCTTCCGATATATCAGGACCTGCCATTTTAATATCCGATACTTTGATTTTATCCAATCCTGGCCCTTGCGTGGCTTTACGAAAATATAATGAAGGCGTTTCGTGTCCAAGACTAGATTGACTGACATATAATTTTCTTGGACAGTCCGTAACTATATTTTTAACCGCTATATCAAACCCGTTTGCAAAATTATCAGCGATATTTTTAATAGTGAGTCCCTGGCCCTCAAATGCTTTGCAAATACCCGTATCAATTGACAGTGTAGCACGTCCCATTATTTGATTAATGATTTTGTACACTTTCTTGGTATTTTTAAAGTTTTCATTAATTTGGTTCATATAGTATGCGTTTCTTCTACTCTCTAAGATTTTGTGTACTTTGTTACGCGTTTTGTTGTACTGTACCCTCAATCGGGGGTCGTAATGATTTTTTTTCCCGGATTTATATAATTCATATAAATCGACGGTATGTAGTGATATGCGTTTTATTAAATTAATATGTGCTCAATAAAATTTACTAAACACTTTCCACCAAACCTACTACATCGCCACCGAGGTATTCAAAATGGGGAAATTAACATTGTACCTACTTTAAAAAAAATCAGGTTGTACGGATGTACCTACTTGGAAGTCAAACATCACAATTGTCAAAGTTGAATTATGCGCGTGGGTGGGTCGTGTTTACGTCGCAAATGGTACCGCATTGCTAATAAGGTCTGGCTCGCCGATCAATATTTGGATCTAAGTTTTCAGGGCTTGCGAGGCCGAGACCCAGACTAACAGGCGACCAGTATAGTTGTATTATTTTATACTAGGAAATTGTGATCGTTCACGCTATGCACGAATGCTATACGAGTGGAAAGTCGTGTAGGTTAGAACAGAACCGTGTATTCTGTGCAGGGTGCTGCTCTGCTAGCTACGTTATATATAATATAGTACATATATGTATATTGTAACGTTACATTTTTCCTGGAGGGGAACATGTAAGGTAAGGAGAAAACTAACACAAGAACTGGAGGGGTCCCGACTTAAAACAAAAAGTAAAAGAAAAAAATAAAAGGTAAAATTAATTTAATAGATGTTAAAATATAAGTATAAGGCCAGGGAAACCGGGGGTAAAGTTGAAGATCCAGATTTCCTTAAAAGAGGCTCGCAGGTTATCGGTTAGGCCTCGAGTCAGGCCTCCACGTCGCCAAGAAGGGGCCTCGAGTCAGGCATCCACGTCGCCAAGAAGGGGCCTCGAGTCAGGCCTCCACGTCGCCGACCTCAGAGGAGTAGGTCGTGGTAGTGAGGGCAGGCAGAGGGCTGAAAGCACCAGCCGTCGCTGTCACAAGCCACTGCAGACAACGACGTTATTATTTCAGAGGGCACAGCCCTCACTCAGCGCTATTATTACTCCTGCCAAGGCGAACACCAAAAGTAGACTGATTCGACGGCCCCGGCTCCCTTCCATTTCAGATTGGTTGGCATTTTAAAATTTAAACAATATGATTCTATAACAAAGAAGAATATTAATTTATAACAAGGTCTAATACCTATACAACCTAACCTACTGGCAGCTCTAGCAATAAATTAAAAATAAAACCAAGGCTTGTCATTATCTGACATTACAAAAGGTAAACAAACATTAAGAGAGCATTAGAAAATCTTTTCGAAATATATAGGCCTAGGAATGCTACAGATAATGGCCATGCAGATACTTGGAGAGAACGAATTATAAAAGATTTAAATAAAAAAAGCCAAAAGTAAGTAAAATACATTACAATATACAGAATGAGTTTTTGAGATGGGACAGTAAGGACACGTACCTTAACCGTTAGAATTACAGGAAAACATCCTAGGAGACTTGCTTTACAAAAATATGTCCCAATATTTGTTTATGTAGGTGTTTCGGGTACCTACTATACTTACACTATGGACGTTAGTACCATTCATAAATGCTGTAACAACTTATTTAATGCCCCTATTTCGTCCATTGATCAAGTCAGTAGGTAGGGACAGGAATGTTGACCTTGAGCCTTGAATGTTTCCGTGAGTCGAATTTATCGTAGTACCTACATACTCGTATATCTAACGCGCTGATATGTTTGAGAGTAATACTTTCGTTTCATTACGTAACACCAAAAGAATATAGATCAAGTTCACTACTGACATTAGTGACAGGAATGTTCTGCTATTTTAAACTGCGTTTTCTGAGAATTCCACAACAGTTATTATCTCACTCGAGAATCGCGTTCAGCGAACGGCACGCGTTTCGTGAATCGATTTTTGTTATGACGGACGGGAGTACCACTTCTTTAATCTTGTAAAATATTCAAATTGAAGTAAAGTACATGTACCTACTTACTTTTTAAATGTCGTTGAGAATTTTGGAAACAGTCGTGTTCCCTTCTGCATCATAAAAAATTACAATAATCTCGCTGACTAATGAAAGTGAATGCTAATTGAAGTGAAACTTCTTTATCGACGTTGAGAGAAATTTTATAGCTGTAAAAAAAAAATCACGTTTTTCGGTTACGCGCCATGTTGTTTTGAAGTGAAACTTCTTTATCATAAGTGAAATTTCTTTATCGACGTACCTATGAGAGAAATTTTATAGCTGTAAAAAAATGTCGTAAAGAAGTTTCCATTCTTACCTGTGTACACATTTTTTTTTATTTTGCGAACTTCTTTGCCGTTGCTCTCATTTACATTCAAGCCTCGCTTTGGAGACCAGGGTTGGCATCATGTAGTGCCTTCATGAGATAGATAGTGAAAGTATAATAATTTTAAACTTTGTAGAAAATCATAGGTAATTGTTAGGGCCATTTTTGCACAGTTATATCTAGCTCAAATTAAGTTGTGCTATGCGATCTAGGCGTGTGATAAACATTCCTATTATTCACTTGCTGATGTAATATTATTGAGCAATCATAAATGTCGACAAATCGGGCAAATTTTTATGAATTATTGTAGAATTTATAAACGACCGGTTTAAGTATGTCACGGGCGATGCCGTGGGGGTCCCTAGTATTAGTATAGATAGAAAACATTCAGGGCCGTTTACAGAACGTTTCTCAATACTCAATATGATAGTATACATAAAAAAATCTACCTTTTTAAATTTTGGACTTGATTTTTGATTTTTCGGTCGGCATTTCATGGGTGAGAAACCACGAGCCGTCTGCTAGTATATAAATATAGTTAGAGTCCGAGACTACCAGGACTTTAATTGGTTGTGTTAATTAGTGTCTAGCACATAAGACCTTTTAGCCTTTTTGTTACCACCTCACTAAAAAGGCATGGGTTTAAAATTTCTTCCGAATTTAACATCTAAAATAGACACATATTTATTTTATTAAATTTATTCGGCCCTTTAGGCCCACCCCAGTTCCGTGCTTTGGAAGGCGCGTTAAGCCGTTGGTCCCGGTTGCTAATAAAATAACAGTCGTTAAGCCAAGTTGAAGGCCTTATGGGCGGCTTAAAAAATTTCAACAGCAGGTCGATGCAGCCTGCGCCTGTCCATATCAACACGGCAATGGGCTCACCACCTGTTACGTGGGACGAAAGTGCATATGGTGAAACGTGGGCGTTTAATATGCCTCTGCCTACCCCTTCGGGGATAAAGGCGTGACAATATGTATGTATGTAGAAATACTTAAAAAAATATTCGGTCGGTACACCTAGAAATGCTCAACATATCTTTGTAAGTATTTAAGTAGATTACCACTTGAGAATCTATATTTAGAGACCATCTATCAGTGTCTATTACGAAAGAGGCGGAATCAGAACACAAGTCGATGATCTCAGGTTGACCGACTCATTACGCACCACACTATTTTTGTTCGGTCAATAGGACAGATTTTTTTGTGGACATACACATCTATACTTCTATATCTATACATCTATACCAATATATAATTATTATCTATACTTCATATTATAAAGCTGAAGAGTTTGTTTGTTTGTTTGGTTGAACAGGAACTCTCAGGAACTACTGGTCGGATTTGAAAAATTATTTTTGTCTTAGATACCCTATTTATCGAGGAAGGCTATAGGCTATATATATATATCATCACGCTACTACCCTGGAGAGCGGAGCAGTAGCCAATATTGTAGAATTTATAAGCGACGATCGTTTCGAACACACTTCATCATTATATGATAGGCATCCTCTATAACATTTCATTCAGTACAGTTTGGGTATTCCGCTATACCCATTAAGAACGCGAACTTGTTAAGAGGTATGTGTCCGGAGCGAAGTCGTAGAGCAGTTGTGATAGTTTGCCTTCCCATGTTGGCATCATCAATCCAAGGTCTTTTTGAAACAGTTGGCTGTATGGCAGCGTACCATATGCCTTTACTGCGACTTCTTTCGTTAATATACTCTTGCCAGTTATCAAAGCACCGTTGTTTTACTTTGAAGAATACTTCAGAGTAGTAAGGTGTACAAGAATATCTTTCGCCGTCAACTGTGGCTTCTTTAGCTAGTCTATCAACTATTTCATTTCCCGCAATGCCAACATGGGATAGCACCCATTGTAGGTAAGACTACATTTTTATTCTTAGCCCTAAGTTTACGTAACATATCCACTATATTATAAGCAATGGGGAGTCCTCGTTTAGGTAATGTACAGTGCCTTATTTACTGTAGAGCACTACGGGTGTCCGTTACTATCAGAAAATTAGAGCCTATCACTGAGTCAAAATATAACAAAGTTGCTAGAATAGCAACTGCATTATAGATATATTGGCGTTAATTTTATATTTGAAGAAGATTTATTCATCCAATCAAAGAAAGAGGCGCCAGTTTTGTTGTCAATTATGGACGCATCGGTATAAATTGTGTAGTGATCTTTGTAATTATCATATAAATATTTTTCACACATAGGGTCGTATTATAGATCCTTACTCAAGCCTCAAGTATTACTTAGAACTAGTTTTAAGCTGAGCTTTTATTATAGAACCTTACTCGATTCGTGAAACGTCAATCTAGAATCACCTGAGAGCTGTCACAGTGAAATGACGTTTGATTCATATTATAGAACAGTGCTCAAGTGTCATTTCAGTAATCCTTTATTTTTAAACCATATTCAGCTCAGATTCGCTACTTGAGCCTCAAGTATTACTTAGAACTAGTTTTAAGCTGAGCTTTTATTATAGAACCTTACTCGATTCGTGAAACGTCAATCTAGAATCACCTGAGAGCTGTCACAGTGAAATGACGTTTGATTCATATTATAGAACAGTGCTCAAGTGTCATTTCAGTAATCATTTATTTTTAAACCATATTCAGCTCAGATTCGCTACTTGATTCGAGATTTGCGAGCAGTTTTCGTAAGTTTAGACGACACCACGCTCAAGCAGAGATTTTAGTTAACAAAAATAAAAGATGGCCTCCTTTATCTTTCTAAAATTGATATTTTTGAAGATAAATAGACTATTACTTACTTATCATTCACGTGTTTATCCCCGAAAGGGTGGCAGAGCCATATTTACGCCCCTATTTCAGTGCCAGCACATTCTACCAAACAGCAGACCCGTACCAATCAATAACAATTACTTTACAAAGATATTAATTCAGTATTATATTAATACCGAAGACAGTGTGATCTTGTATTGTGTGGCAGTGTGGATCGTATTGCTTCATTCTTTTATTTCAACTACCACACTTTTAATAGAAATGTGATAATAAAATAATACCTATGATAATAATGAAATATGTGGATATTAAAAAATAATGTCATTATTATGGTTGTGTTGTAGAGTCAATGTCGCTTACGAGTAGTGTAGCTATGTACCATAAAACACATAACATTAAACACAAGATAATACCTTAAATGATGGAACATTTGTTAAAGCAATACCAGCGTGGACATCCTTTTTATGCCACAGCATCCTTTCAGGATAGTACTGTAGCTTGTGCTGTACTGCACTATTGTGCCTATTATATTAATATCCCTATTGACTTCCAATACACTTTACCCCCTAAGAGAGTACTCCATATAATAAGAACATGATCATTCAAAATGTAGGAGGAATAGGAATAGATAAAGGAGAGGTTTGGATAAATTTTCAAAGCGATTTGTAGATGCTGACTTTCATATAATTTTTATTAAAGTGAAAAACATGACTTGGTTTAGGATGGGGTTTGACCCGTAACCTATGACTAACCAGGGCAATGTTCTATGCCACTGAGGTATCATAACCATACCAAAATAAGTTGAAATTATTTACTATATTTTCATTGTCACTCGTTCAAGCCCCATCTTGAACCGAGTTATCTTTATCACTGTAATAACATTTATTTGAATGAGAGGTGTGTACACTACAACTTATAACAACCATCATCAATAGATAAAATATTTATTTTAATGATTTTTTTATACTATATTAATTAAATATTCATATTAAACAATACAATTATATTTTATTTTATTTAAATAAAGAACCTAAAAATAATTAATCATTATTATTATTATTTCTTAAGATAATGATTTGATGACAGATTCTTTGGTACTTTCCGTTTATTACCCGTGGACCACCTGCGTGGTTCACCTGGGTGGACCACGGGCAATTATTTTTTCCCGTGGATCACCAGAATGTCCATATGTTGATCACGTGCATATACGAAATCATTATGTGGATTTCAAAAAAACTTAAGGCGGTGTAGAAATTAATAGTAATAAGAATTTATTAATAATGATTAATATTTTTCAAAGTTGTATATTACAATGAACTAGAACCTATCAACGAATGAACTGAAATGAACTCTTTTAAAGAATTATAATAGTACCTTAAACTAAAATATACGTACACGAACTAATTTTTTTGCTAATTTAATTATTTATTTATTTTATTCTCTTTATTTACAATACAAATATACAAATTTCATTTTTAAATATATCTAAAAACATATATATTATCTAAAAATATTAAAAAAAAAAACATTAGCCCACCGGCATCGAGTACAGGGACCAAGCTACCGGTGGTTAGGGTTCTAGAGACAGAAACCTTCAAAACGTTCAAACCTTATAAAACTTGAAAACTTGAAAACACTTCTTTAGAAATTTGCGAATGTTGTCTTATTGAAGCCTAATGCCTTATTTCTAATGTCATATAAGCAATGTTGCAATCATATACAAGGGGCAAAAGTAGTTTAAGTGACGTGGGTCGAGGAATATTAGAAGGAATTATATAATAAAGCGAATATCTTAATTTATTACAACTGAAAAATATATGGTCCACGTCTACATCTTCAAAACCGCATTCGCAAATCTAATTGTCCCTTATTCTAAGTTTGGCCAAACATACAGGTGTACATAAATGATTTAACAGTAGACGACTGATTATAGAAGTTGTGTTTTTATCTAATTTAGGACATTTTGCAAACCATGGCTTGTGAAATTGCTTTTAATAGTTTTTGATATATATTCCAAATGTTTCCAAATGTCCATGAGTTTATGATGATCAAGGATGAGCATAGATCGTAGGAATATATTTCTGGATGATTAGAAGAACCCGAAATGACTGCGTTTTTCGCTCATGAACAAATAGAACATACCGACTGACATCAATTCATAAAGCGAACAGAAGAAAATAACATTCTATTTTTAAATAAAAATTATTAGAGGTATGAACCTCTAATAATTTTTATGTATAAAATGTCTAGGTGGACCACGGGCAATTATATTTTCCCGTGGTTCACCTAGGTGGACTAAGGGAAAAAAATATTTCCCATGGTCCACCCAGGTGAACCACGGGAAAAATTAATTGCCCGTGGTCCACCCAGGTGAACCACGCAGGTGGACCACGGGCAATAAACGGTACTTTCTTGTGGTGAATATTGTGCACGACAGGCTCGGCAAGTTTTTGGACGCTTGTGTCACAGTCGACTATCTCATTAATAACAAAAGGACAAGAGTTTCAACTTCTGTTCTCTGAGATACTATTATTTCCACAGTATCTGTTTCAGCTTATAATATAACTGTAACAAAAAAAAATCTTCAGGTATCTTACTGGCTCGGTGGTGTAGGTGACAGTGTATGTGACTGCTACTCATGTAAGGGTCCCAGATTGGAATAAATATTTGTGAGATCCCCAAATGTTTGTTTAGAAGTTTGGGTGTTTGCTCTATAACAATGTATATATTTAGATATACATAAGTATGTTTATCAGGTGAGTAGTTCCCATAACCCAAGCTTAAAGGGTTAGATGGCGCTGTGTGAAAAGTGTCCTACAATGTTTATTTATAAACTCATTACCTACATTCAACTTTGATTCACGGTGTTAAAGCTTCTGTTCTACATGTAACTTTAAGCTCTATCTTTCTATCCTCTCAAGGTTGTTTATGACAGAGCCCCGAACCCTATGCAACCAATGTTACAAAGTGTACAAAGCTCTATAATATTTTCAACAAATAATAGGTAATTACCCGGTATGTGTCAATAGTCTCTGGTATTTAAATTCAGTGCATATGTTACATTAGATATCTGGATCCATATCGGCATCAGGATAAAGACCTCCACAGACAGTGGCTATATGGTACTGCCTTTCACACGTAAGTTCATCACGCTGTCTTGCTGCTCTGCTGATCTGAAACTGCTCTCCGGATGCCTAGAACAAAAATAGAATGAATCTTATTTAACAGTTATCATGAATTACTAGATGGTGTATATCTGCACAAATATATAAGACCATAAACATCCAACACTTACTGTTTCGATAGTTTTTGTAGTAAATATACTTTTCTGAAATATTGGCCCAAGACGTTGTATGGCATCGTTTTGTATTTTGTATACCTAATATTCTTGAAAGATTTCAATATTTCTAGTAATAGATTCCTTTGGACGATCGTAAAATACTTCTTTTTTCAGATATGTACAGAATTAGCAGAATTTCAATTAATTTACAATGTAAACATAACACTGGCACCATAATATCAAATGTCAGTCAAGCAAAGTTTATTAAACTCGCGATCCATTTAACGCAGAGAAAAGGTTCATTTTATGAGTCCGGGACTTCCTCTACAGCAGTTATTTGTTTAGTATTTTGAAGTAAGGATACTTTAAAGCAATCACAGAGGTTATTAAACCATTTCAATGAAAAAAGTAAATCAAAAATAAGCTTTTGAAACATAAATATCAAAAAGTAAGCTGCGTGGAATGAAAACAAAATATGTAAGGAATAAAAATGTAATAGAAAACAGACTGTTTTTAGGCTTGCAACATTCCAATGCGTATTCTGGCGATTGGAGATTTGGATATTTACTCAAGGTTACTTTTCGCCGATCTGAGCATGGGGATAGTTCTATAATAAACCACATGCTTATGTCTAGATTTAGCACTCAAGTGTCAATCTGCTAAATTCCGTTTATGTGTGACTTGAGTTAGTTTCTGTAATACGACCCATAGATTTTAACTGTACAGCTTATACACTCTTTTGGCTTGATCTATGGAATCAATGTTAGTCCTAATTAAATTGTCTAAGTCCACACTACTCACCCAAGAGGTTAAACTAAACATTACTAACTTATTACTGGAGAAAATTTGTTCGTTCTTTAGTGCGTCATAGGTGATGGTGTAAAAGTGGCTTTATTTGTGGTCCCAGTAGGGCCGGGCACAGAGACTTGAGAGGTTTTCTAAAATACGAACAGTAATGTTGTTTTTAAAGGATTTGCATTTAACCAGAAATTTATTACATAAATACTCTCAACGAATATGTAGTGGAGACAAACATAGCTCGTTTTCCATGACGTATATTGGAGTACTTTTAATAAAACCTACCTAACCTATTGTGCGTAGGCATAAATTTTGAATTCTGTCTAATTTCACTAACTGATTCTGACTGCAATTGCTATAAAGAAAACATGCGTAGTCCATTCGACTTCTTACTGTTGAAATGTAAACCCGTCTGAGTAGTTTAGGGTGTACTCCCCATTCGGAACTAGTTAGCCATTTAAAAATCTTAACAAATTTTAAGATCTTTTCTCTCGTTTCGTTAATGTGTTTATTCCATCTAAGTCTAAAATCGAACCACAATCCTAAGCACCTAATGTTATCTACCACTTCCATAACCGAGCCATTAACTAATAGTCTGACATTTTCTCTTTTGTATCCTCTTTTAAATACGCAGACTTTGCTTTTGGAAGGGGATATTTGGAGTCCTAAACCTCCAATAATGGTACTAAACTCATCTAAAGCCGTCTGTAGTTTCAACGATCCTAAGTTAATATTTTGACAAATAAGACAAAATCATCGGCATGCTGGGCTACATAAACTTCATTTATATTTTTAAAAATAGGAATAGTAGCTATATTAAACAGCAAGGGAGAAAGCGGATCACCCTGGGCAAGACCGCGTCCCGTATGTCTAATAATTAGTGTGTCATCTATACAAATGCTTAATTGTCTATCCTTTAGGAAACTCCATAGGTATAAACAAATTTTAGGTCCAATATGTAATTGTTGATTCATAAACTGTAGAAGTGGCATAATTTCGATGTTATTATACGCATTTTCAATATCAATGAAACAACTTAAGGTGTCCCTTCGAAAATCCTGTCTGTATTCTAGGGGTTAAGTTTGAGAGACTTTCTAAACTTGACCGACATTTTATCCCACCGTGTTATCGGAAAAAAGATTGCTATTTTCTAAGTACCATTCAATTCTATTAAGTAACATATAATGAAAAGTTTTACAGATACAAGATATCATGGAAATTGATCTTAGCTTAATAGTACCGGGGGTATTTTGACTATGTTTAGGTATTGGTATAATTTTAATCAGACACCACTGCTTTGGCACGACTCCATTAAAAAATAATTAATAATATAATTTTAACAAAACATCTAGTGCATAGCTTTATCATGCTATAAGAAATAATATCATTACCGGGAGTGCTATTTTTTGATTGTAATACTTTATATAGTTCTTGTTTTGAAAAAAGACTGTCCTCCAATTTCGGATCCCGAGGCCAGAAACTAGGAGATGGAAGTCCAACAAAGTCTGGGGTTAACGACGAAAGTAGGTCTTCAGCATCCTTTTTATTAACATGTTGTCGCGATGACTCATAACCCTTCATCGTAATTTACGCCACATTTCCGTAGGGGTACTCTTTTGGTTAAGTCCATTACAATAACTACGAAAGGAAGATTGCTTAGCTTGCTGTATGAGTTTTTGTGCTATATGTATTTTTGTTTTAAAAATATCATGGTTATTTGGCGTCGGGTTACGGCGAAAGGTTGCTAAAGCACGTCGTCGTTCTGCTACGGATTTTGACAAAGAAGGGAGCCAATATGATTTGGGTTTAAATTTTGAAACAGGTCCAGAATAGATTTTATTGTAATTGTAATTTTCAAATAAATTGTAATTAAGCTGTAAGTCGTCTGAATAAACAAAAATATCGAAAAGAGTTTCAGAAAATTGTTTATATAGGTTCCAATTAACAGGCTTAAAATGTCGAGGATATATTTGGTTGAAGTATGTCACGGGCGAAGCCGGGTGGGTCACCTAGTCACAGATACAAAGAAAAGTCATTTAGGGTGGATTTCAACTGAATGACGTGCGCTTGGTGGAGTGGAGAGGGGCGAACCGTGAATTAGTTAATTGGTGCTCGAATTCTTCACTCTGCATCAGTGAAAACAGAATAAGCGGTTGAAGGTAGCTTACCAAGTAGGAAGGAAGGAGCATACTTTCAAATTTATACTAATGATATGCTTAGGTTGAGCGCGCGTATCTCAGGAACTACTGGTTTGAGTTGAAAATTTATTTTCGTGTTGGTTCATCGAGGATGGCGAAAAGCTAACCTAATATATCATGACTCTACTACCTAGGAGAGCGGAATATATCCTAATAATAATATAAACGCGATAGTTTGTAAGTATGGATGTTTGTTACTCTTTCACGCAAAATCTACCGAATGGGTTTTGATGAAATTTTACAATAATATAGCTTACCCATCAGAATAACGCATAGGTTACTTTTTATCCCGGGAACAAGTTCCTGTGGGAAACAGGAATGGGAAAACATCAGCACACGTGAGGAGCCGCGGGCGTCAACTCGTAAAACATACTTTTTAAATTATACATTTAATTTCATTAATATTAAAAGTCACATTAGCCATTACTTGCTACGGAAGGCACGTTAAGCCGTTGGTCGCGGTTTCCAGTAACATGGCAGTCGTTAAGTCAAGTTGAAGGCCTTATGGGTGGCTTGGAAATTTTCAAATGCAAATAGCCACAACCTGCGTCTGTCTATTTCAACACGGCAATGGGCTCACCACCTATTACGTGGGACAGGACAGGAAAGAAACACAGGGTGAAAAGTAGACATATAATATGCCTCTGCCATTACTTCTGGGGGGGGGATTAGGCGTGATTGATAAACTAAACTAAACAAATATTTTGTTTCTTAGTCGCATACTCTTCCATTCTCTCATCTCATTCCATTTACGCCACCGATGCAGTCAAATTGTTTTCCTACATAGACTGTACATGCCTACATATATAAAACGTTATACTCATTTTATACAGATCATACTTTTAAATCTTTGAGTACTGTATTTATTATAAAACACCATCCAAGTGAATGTACTTTAAACTTTTTATTTTTAGGTATCAAATATTCAATTCACATTATTTCATGCTCACTAAAGTAGATAGTAAGTAGGTACAGTCATCTCCAGAGAAATCTCACCCCCAGTAGTTTACATTTACTCTCAAAAGGAGTGAGATTTCTTTGGAACTGTTTGTACCTACTTCATTGTACCTACTTCTAAACTTGTACCTAATGGCACGTAATTTAAAACGCATGTGTACCACATGCTAGTTACCATGTACTGAAATACTTAGTAAACTTTATCATTTTCATAAGGCACAAGTCACTTGTCCATGTCCATGAGGTCTTATTGTCCTACATTCAGTTGCCAATCACCACAGTCACGGTATATACCTAGTCACCGATTCATAGTATCTGGCAGTCTTGGATTATCTGGCAGTAAAGTAGAGCATGAATTTAGATTATCATATTAGTTGAAAAATATACATATTATGAATAATATTGAAATGTATTTTCATGCCGGCCGATAGACAAGAACCTTGGTGAGTTCTATTTATTTGTATAATTAATATTGTTGGTATATTTGTTTATACAATTAGCGGTGTTACTGCCATACTTCGTACCGTGTATATCATGGCAAGGCCGTACATGTTGATATTCGAATTATGAATGGAATTATTTTAAAAATTCGAATCTGCTACACACTTTTATCGCACTTTAGTAAAGCTTTTAATAGTGCCCGTTTTTAAAGTAGATATACCTACTGTATATTTGCTAGTTTGTTTTAACATTTCTGCTGCACTACTATTATTATGTAAAGAGGCTGTGACAGGCTAGAAAGTCCTGCAGCACTGCGACCAAAATAGTTCTAGTGTGCTCGCCTAAAGTGTTACAGTTCGCTGCTGATTCCTATAAGAGTTAAGTATTTGAGGATGTCTTTGCCAGCAATGTGCTGTAACTCCTCTGGTTGAAGTGTTTGTCCAAAGGAGGTGCATCGTTGGTACGTGAGAGGGCCAAAGTCGCAGAGATGAGTAGATGCATTTTACGTAACATTTTACATGATAGCGAGTGAATTTCTCACGACCCTTCCACAACTGTACCTTGTGATTTGCAACTGTGTATCTATAATTATTGTTCGACATACTACTGCGCGTCTAAATTTTAAATAGAAGCTTTAGGTTACTTAATAGTAATTTCCTTTGTAATGTAAATTTTCGCCAATCGGAGTACACTCATACACAAAGCTTTCGAAGAATTTGCCAAAACCAGTCCACGTACTTACACCATTAATATGTCAGAGGACGTAGGTGGTGCCAGCAATGTGTTTGTTACCCAAACAAAGTAAACTACTGGGAGTTATTTGTGATAAAACTTGTTGTAGTATTTTAAGAACATGCCAGCGATGGCTACGGCCAGTTTCAAATATTTATACCTCGATACCTTGTCCGCTAGTATTGCTATAAAATGAATAAAATATGACTTGGGTCGCAAACCGTAATGCGCTCTATCTAAAAATCGATACACAACGCATTACTGCTATGCTATGCAAGGACAAGACAATGTCACAGTTAATGATATAATATAATGAAACTACCTATAATATAATAAGGTGTCGTATAATATCAAATATTTATATAAGAGTTCTATAAACGGTTATAATTCTCTTTGTGATTTGGGTATAGATGATATCTAATATTATTACACATTTTTTTCTTAAACTAGATACCAACAAATCTTAATCAGATTGCGTAAAGCTCATTGTGATAAAATACCTATCTACTGCATTCAAACTTAGTTTCTTTCACTTCGTAATAATATGTGGTTTCTTGTAGTCCATAATCTTTTAATTTTATACACTAACTTATTTAATATCTCCTTTAGTATCTCCTTCTCTATACCTACTTGTTTACAATATTGTGTGTCCCTTTTATATTCCATCGTAAAGTTTAATAGCCCATCTGAATATATTACTGATGAGAGCTGTCGCGTAAACAAACACAATTTTGTGTCAAGTGACAACCACATTCCTATAAACTCTGTATAATAATAAATATAAACTAAAAATGTCAACATTTTCGAAATTATTAAATACTTTTTACTATTTCTAAGACCTACCTATATACAACTGCAAAGCATACGTTTAATTTTTTTTAAAATTAACTGTATCGAGTTCTTTAAATATAGAATTCGTGACATGAGAGACGATTAGTCATTACAGCTGTGTATTGCACTTATATAGCCACTATAAAGGTGTTATATTGCAGGGGCGTTCAAGAGCATTGGCGAGAAGACGGCCTCCCTTTTCGAACGCAAGAAAAAGGACGTCGAGCAAGTTGCCGCAGAGAAAGCACAAGACGCAGCTCATGTTGTCGAAGAACAGGTCAAGAAGGCTGGAGAAGTGATCGGTGGAGCACAGAAGACCGCCAGTGACGCAGCTAGTTCAGGTTATTATATTTAGTTTTTAGACCTAGGTGAAACTCCGGTGATCTCAACGTCACTGGGTACTTCTACTAACTGAGTACCGATGGCCAAAACTCTAGCGAAGGCGACCTTGATAGTTTTTGAGGGTCACATAGCTATTATATACACCAACAGCTGAATAAAGGTCACCGAAACGTAACAAAAATAGATGCCGACCTTGTTTCCTGAGTAAACACGTCGGTCAAGTTATAAATCTGCCTTTGATGCCTTTGTGGTTCAACCTAGGTTTTACTAGTTAGTTTATGTTTCTTTTATCTGACGGAAGTCAAGTTATCAATTAAAGTAATGAAATTAAATAAATTTAAATTATAGAAACGTAGAAAAATAAACTTAAATTTCGAAACCTGCAGATTCATTAATCGCTTCATACATGCACGTCTGGGTTTCAGAGTACTTAAAAAAAAATTAAGACTTATAAACAAAATATAGGTACCTATATTAAGAAAGATTCAAATTATTATTAGTCAATAATAATTATAAACCTGTACTGTACATTTAAACACTTCAAACCTCTTCAAACGCATCTATGCATCAAGCCCAGAAAGTAGGTAATAAAATCAAGAAAAAAAGAGCCTTGCTATGTATGTAGGTCATTTCAACTTGCCATACATAATTAACAATGTTAATTTTAACAGTTTACGTTAACATAACTCATGTAATGGCAATGGACTATGGCCATGAGTTGGGACGTTTATTTCCGTAACTGTTATGTCCGTTTATTACAATCGTATCTATGTTAATGAGCTCACTATTTCGCCAAATACTGGTTTATTTTATTGTCAAGCGTAATATCTTCTGTGTTTTATCAAATATGAAAAAAAAAACAAGGTTGAACAATATGCTTTGACCCCACACTAGACAAAAGCCTTTCCTGTGGGTGTTAGATAGGATTATATTTCTTTATAAATTCTTTTCCTCAAGCGACGTATTATAATACAAGTATCTAGGTATATCTAAATTTCAAATTATAATGTATTTGCCAGTTAATGTAATTGCAAGTTTTTTTTGTAAAATTCACCTATTGGTAGTTTAAACAGAACCATAATATTTCTTACTAAAAAAAATAGATGTCGTCCCTCAATTTTAAATGTTACGATTTAAATAATGAGGTGGCATAGTACGCTGTAAATACCTAGTCAGGTAATAAATTCTGTCACATGTTAAATATAAAATAATTAAAACAAGTTTATTCATTATGTAATGTAACCATTTATATACCAAAATGAACTTAACAAAACATAGATTCTTATGACAATAAAGTTTATTCAAAATGACCTCCGTGATTTTGAATACAGGCCTTCAATCTGCGCGGCCAGTCGTCTATCGCAGCACGAACGAGGTCCATGTCAATATCCGCGGCTGCCTTAATCAAGGATGTCTTGAGTGACTCCAAATTGGGATGAGGCTTTGAAAACGCCTTTTCCTCCAAGTGTTGCCATATTTTGTAATCTAACGGACTCAAATTTTATATACTACTCGGGACTTCACGCGAAACAATTTTGTACTTACATTCACCGACGTTTCGAGCGCGTTGCAGCGCCCGTGGTCGCGGCTGGACTGATTTTGAAGGTCTTAAGGGCGGCTTGAAAAATTTTAACAGCAGTTCAGTCCAGCCGCGACCACGGGCGCTGCAACGCGCTCGAAACGTCGGTGAATGTAAGTACAAAATTGTTTCGCGTGAAGTCCCGAGTAGTATATAAAATATGAGTATAAACCGCGATAGTTTAAAAATAACATTAACGGACTCAAATCTGGACTTGAGGAGGGCCAGTCTTCGTGCCGGATGAAGTCGATTTCACGCGCCGCCAGACAGTCTTCTGTGCTCTTCGCTCTATGAGCTGGCGCCGAATCTTGTTGGAATACCCAGTGCCTGTTATTGAACATGGTATGAGAAACAGGTTCCACAAGGTTCGTCAGGACTGTATTTTGATACACAACTGCATTCGTTTTTACACCTTTCTCACAAAAATGTACCTCTGTTAAGCCCCAATAAGAAACTCCCAACCATACCATGAGCGAGGGTGGAAAAGGACCTCGTTGGACACGCGGAATACGGCTGCTCGCTTCTTCACTACTGTGTGCGTACACCTTATCATTTTGTTTGTTGTAGCTCTCTTCTACGGTAAAAATTTTTTCATCGGAAAAAAGAATTTCCTGATATTTTTTTCCCGCGTACCGCTTCAACAAAGCGCGGCATCTCTTCAGTCTCAGGTCCATTAGACGAGAATTTAAACGATGTCCTGTTTTTCTTCGATATGACCGAAGCCCTAAGTCTTAATTTAATACCCTTTTCACCGTGTTTCTGCTTAACCCCATCTGAAGGGCCAACAGTTTCTGCTTAAGTTTGGGATTTCTTTGAATTCGCGCCTTCACACCTTTTATCACTGCTGGAGTCCTTACAGACCGAGGGCGACCACTTCTTGACCTGTCATCTACACTAGAGTCTTCATTGTATCGTTTGATGGTACGATAAACGAATCTTTAGGTTATATTCAAATTTTTCAGTATGTCAAAAATTTGAATTGGCGCGTAACCGCAACGATGCAACGCAATAACTGCAACACGGTCTTCTTTAAGCGTCCACTCCATATTTAAAAATGAGTAAAATTCTAAAAAGTACATTTTTATTTTCATGAACAATTCGAAATTCGATTTCAATAAACTTTTTTGTGGCCAGCATTCTAAAAGAAAAGTTTTTACTGTGTGACAATACTTATGACCTGACTAGAGAGATAGATATATGGCTTACATTTAGATATATGATTTACAGTCATTTACCCTGTAAATGACTGTGAAGATTAAATATATAAAGATTAAGTATACCAAAAAGACCCATGCCATACGTTCGTCTACACAGATTTCCAAAACAGCTCAACCGATTTTATTGAAATTTTGTAAATTTGACAGATACGATAGTTATCAACACTTGGAATGACTCCAAAATTAGGACACTTTCTGCAGGATTAATGAAATTTATTTAAACCATGGCAAAAAACGTGGCAGCTTGTAATGTGTGATTAAGCATAATATTATTATGTTTTCTATACAGCCGCTGACGCCAAGAACTCCGCCATCGACGCTCTGGACAAGGAGTTATCGAAGGTATCGCTTGCTGCCGGTGAAGCACGCGACGCAGCAAGCAAAGCTGTAGCTGACGGCAAGAAGGTGGTTGACACTACAAAAGGTAGGCAGTAGATTTGATATTCTTAGTCTATTAGTATTTAGCAGAAATAACAAAGATGTTGAGCAATTTTCTATTTTTTTTAGTAGTCAATGGATATAAAAGTATTTAGTTTGCTTTTTTATTTAGGGAATGTACATGACAAAATTGTAGTTATAAACAAAGTAGGTACCGCATTACGTATTTGCTACTAATAGTGAACGTAATAAATGTACAAATAACTTACGTTGAATTCGAAATTGCAGTTTATCTCTTCTAAAAATTACTTTTGCAATTAAAAATGTATCGCAGAACCATATTATCGAATCCTGTCTATCATCCGAGTTTTAAATGTTGAAAGTCAGTTCACAGTTAATATTTTTTTTAAATGAAGCGCTCGTGGTCTCGCTGACTCAGTGTTCTGTAAACGATCACTGTGTTTAGCAACTTTCACTATGACTGGTCCTCGGTTGGATGACCACTTTGTGGCATTTACATTTGCGAGCGTTTCCGTGCTTCGGAAGGCAGGTCCCGGTTTCCAGTAACATGGCAGTCGTTAAGCCCAGTTGAAGGTCTTAAGGGCGGCTTGAAAAATTTTAACAGCAGGTAGCCACAACCTGCGTCTGTCTATTTCAACCCGGCAATGGGCTCACCACCTATTACGTAGGACATGAATACACATGGTGTGAAGTGGGCATATAATATGACTCTGCCACCCCTTTTGGGATAAGGCGTGATAGATAAATATTTATTTTTAAATCTGTGGGTGTTAATGAAAATCCTTGTACATTCCCTTTTGAATATTGATTTTTTATCATTTCGAATCATTTTGAATTTTGTAGTACAGTAGATTTTGCTAATTTACTTTGGTTTTTTTTTCTGTAGACACAATCGCTAGTACGATAGACAATACGAAACAGAGTGCCGAATCTGCAGTCAATTCAGCGAAAGGTAAGGTTTATTATGAACGAATTTTGCACTGCTTATTGACTTGATTATACACCGGCCCTTACTTCTTCATTACTTTCAAAAATTAACCTGGTATGAAAGATTTACACGCTTATTTGACTTTTCCTTTCGATATAGTAATGTTTCTTATTTTAGTTACATATGTGTTTATTTTATTGTTGTATTTTCTTCAGTTTTGAAAATGGGTGTTGGTCCAATTGGTATTTGGTCAATAATTTATGACTGTTATTTTTCACGTTTTGTTTAGTGGATGATACAATGGAAAGGAACACATTGTTTACTCACTGACATTGTCGTGATTGTCACGAACGTGATGTTTGACTTAGTAATTTACACAATTATAGGCACTTATATAATTTTGGCAGTACATTGATTTTCGTAATAATTTACTTGTAGATTCAGTAGGAAGCACATTTACAAGCACTGTAGATAGTACTCAAAAAGCTGCTCATTCAGCTATGGAAACTGGAAAATCCTACGGTACTTCTGCAAAAGGTAGGAATATTATTTTTTTTTATTACATATTGTAGTTATTTTTTAATTTATAATATACGTTATGTTCTTTGTAGATTCTGTAGAAAATACAGTAAACAGTACTTTAGAAAGCACTAAAAATGCCGCCCAATCTGCCGTAGATACAACGAAATCTTATGTTGGTAGTGCCAAAGGTATATATATATTTCAGTCTTTGTAGGCTTTGTGTTCCTTTAATGATCTTTTGCGCATTTTGTGGTGTTTATTAATATTTGGTTATACTCTTTGTTCTTTGTAGATACTGTGGCAAATACAGTAAGTAGTACTTTAGAAAGTACCAAAAATGCCGCACAATCTGCCGTAGATACAACGAAATCTTATGTTGGTAGTGCCAAAGGTATTTTTTTTTTGTAGGCTTTGCTTTCCTTTAATGATCCTTTGCGTATTTTGGGCTGTTTATTAATATTTAATTATACACCTTGTTCTTTGTAGATACTGTAGCAAATACAGCAAGTAGTACTTTAGAAAATACTAAAAATGCTACACAATCTGCCGTAGACACAACGAAATCTTATCTTGGTAGTGCCAAAGGTATAATATTTTTTGTAGGCTTTGTATTTGTTTGATTATCCATTGCAGATTTTTGTAGTGTTTTTTAATATTAAATTATAACATCTGTTCTTTGTAGATACTGTAGCAAATACAGTAAGTAGTACTGTAGAAAGTACCCAAAATGCCGCACAATCTGCTGTAGACACAACGAAATCTTATGTTGGTAGTGCCAAAGGTACATATATTTTTTGTAGGCTTTTAATTTTTTGGATCATCCATTGCATATTTTTTTAGTGTGTATTAATATTTAATTACACACTTTGTTTCTTGTAGATACTGTTGCAAATACAGTAAACAGTACTTTAGAAAGTACCAAAAATGCAGCACAAACTGCTGTAGACACAACGAAATCTTATGTTGGTAGTGCCAAAGGTATATATATTTTTTGCAGGCATTTTATTTGTTTGATCATCCATTGCATATTTTTGTACTGTTGATTAATATTTAATTACACACTTTGTTTCTTGTAGATACTGTTGCAAATACAGTAAACAGTACTTTAGAAAGTACTAAAAATGCCGCTCAATCTGCCGTAGATACAACGAAATCTTATGTTGGTAGTGCCAAAGGTATAATATTTTTGTAAGCTTTGTATTTGTTTGATGATCCTTTGCGTATTTTGTGTTGTTTATTAATATTTAATTATACTCTTTGTCCTTTGTAGATACTGTAGCAAATACAGTAAGTAGTACTTTAGAAAGTACCAGAAATGCCACACAATCTGCCGTAGACACAACGAAATCTTATGTTGGTAGTGCCAAAGGTATATCTATTTTTTGTAGGCTTTGTTTCTTTCATCACCCATTGCACATGCTTGTAGTGTTTATTAATATTTAATTATTCTGTTCTTTGTAGATACTGTAGCAAATACAGTAAACAGTACTTTAGAATGTACCAAAAATGCAACCGAGTCTGCCAAAGATACCACAAAATCTTATGTTGATAGTGCCAAAGGTACATCTATGTTATTTTTTGTTGTTTGTTATTTTATGTTTTTCTTTTGTGTGAATGTCAGCACTTGTTATTAACAGATCGTTTGTGTTACTAAAACATTTAGGTACCGCACAAAATTCGTATTACGCTGTGTCCGATGCTTATAAAAGTGCCGCGAGTTCTGCCTATGAGATAGGCATGTCATATTTTGATTGCGCCAAAGGTATTTATTTAATGCTTTTTTTGTAAATTAGTTAATGTTTTAGCGTTTGTGTAACTTTGAACAGTATTTTTTATTGCTAATATTTTAAGCAATATTTTTACTAGTCGTCATTAAGGTTTTATTTATTTCACTGTAGATAAAGTAGCCAGTACAGTAGATAATACAAAGAAAGCTGCACAAAGTACTTTGGATTCTGGCAAGTCTTACGTCGAGTCTGCAAAAGGTAAATGTTTTAATGCTTGACTAAAGAAAATAGTGTTTTCTAAAAGTAAAACCTATTTATTGTGAGGAGCATATAACTATTAAAACCGCATAGTAATTATAAGAAATAGTCTAAGGTCTTTTCTCAGTAGTTTCACACAAAAACGCAACCGGAGTGAACATTGTTTATCATTTGCGTCCAATTCTGAAAGTAAATCTCACTTTTTTACTAATGGTATTTTAGATACAGTGTCAAATACAATTCAAAGTACAGTAGACACTACGAAAAATGCTACACAATCTGCAGTTGACACGGGAAAATCTTACGTTAATACGGCAAAAGGTAAATATGAAAACAGTTAGCTTTCTAATGTCGTATGTGCTTATAAACCTTTTAAAAGATATGATAATTAAGTGTCTCTTCATTCGATGACAAACTTGTTTAATTTCATGCTTCAGTGGATTCTGAAAACATAACGATGAACGTGATACTTAAATCGATAGCCTATGAGTACCTACTTAGAAAATACCATTATTAAAGAACGAAAACCGAAAAAAATAAAGGTATTGGCTCTTGCTATGACGTATGTCATTTATATATTTAGTTCATAGTAAAAGCACAGTGCAGTACCTACTACCCTAGTTTCATATTTTATTATGACCATTTTATTATTTTTATAAGAAGCACTTTTCTTTTTTTGCCTTAAGCTATCTCATTTTTATTTACCATTGTGATTTATGACAATATTGTAGATACAGTAGCAAATACAGTAAGCATGACATTAGATACAACCAAAAACTTTTTATTTATTATTATGTTATTTTTATCATTTTTGTAGATTCAATAGCGAATACAGTACAAAAAACGGTAGATACGACGAACAATGTCACTACTGCAGTAAGCGATAAAAGCACATCATTATTCAGTGCTACGAAAGGTAAACATAACAGATAAGTTTTCGAATAGGGTAGAGAACAGTGTACAAAACACAGTAGATACCATTAAAGGCATAACTGCATCCACTGCAAAATTTTGGTATCTACCAATTATAAAAAAAAAATATATTAACATTTCTTTAAGATAGATATTTTGCCCTTGATATTTTTAGTAAAATAAATGTTTTTAAAATACATGATTGTTTGTCCGAAAAGCGATAAGTTGAGCTTAAACTTAGAAATCATTCCGTCGTTCAATTAAAAGTTCATCTTTAGATATAAAATATGAATTCTAAAATGTTCTAGATTCTGTAGCTCAAACTTATGATTCAACAAAAAGCACAGCTGCAACTGCAATGGATACTGGTGTATCATACGCTACCAGTGCCAAAGGTAGTTACATCAAAATTATTTTAATTTGTTTTGTTTTTAATTTGCTATTATTTTTTTCATACTTTTCCCTTTTACACGATATTGCAAAAACTTTTATTACCAAAGAATATTCCACAAAAAATTAACCCTCTTTAACTGTTGATACAGATTTATCGTTATTGGGAAGTGTAAAACGTATTTTTGGGTTCAGAACATCGTTCGATTTTCAGTTATCATTTGATTACATTATAATGTTAAACATTAATTTCACCTTGTAGATACACTAACTAGTACAGTCGATGCAACATAGAACGTTGCAGCGGGCGCTGTATAAAAGTATACATTTCCTGGGTTCAGCTAAAGGTTTAGCTATATTACTTTCACATATAGGTTTAGCATTTCTTTGGGAAATGATAAAGGAACACAAAATACTTTCATATTTTCATTGATTTCATCTACATAATGATATGTTTAATGAAAATATACAATATTATAGTTATCGCTACAACCCAAAATGAAACTGCCTCTGAAGTTGATACTACACAATATGTAATAAAAACCCTGTCCGACCGGAAAGGGAAACATATAAACATACCATAAATACCTATCCATACATAATGACCAAAGTACTTTTTGTTTAGAACTTCAAAACTAATTATTTGAAAATGCATTTTTCTTGTATCATATTTTAACCCTAAATCTTGTCAAAATCTTGAGCTATGACAATTCAACTAGAAGCGCGTGGTTAATGACACCGCCCGCATGCCACCCGTTCGCATAGATACCGTGTCTTATTTGTGTTGTTAGGTAAGTTTTATAATTTAACTCAAGTATTGTGGGGTAATTTTATATTTTATCTTAACACGCCTGCACCGGTCGGACAGGGTCTTTTTTACATATTGTATGTTATGCATTATTATTATTCCATATTTACTTTTTTAATAATATTACATAATTTTTACTCCAGTGCCAAAGACATAATAAATAGTTAGCGAATTGCTATCATAAATACCTGATAGCAATTTGCTAACTATCGCGATTGTATTTTTACTCATATGATTGTGTGAGTTGTCCCAATGACATTTTTTTTTTTATATCATACTTTTCGTTATAAACATTCGTTTAATGAAATTATTGAATGTTTTAGATACTTTAGTTAATACCTATGATTCAACCAAAAACGCAGCAGTATCTGCAGGGGATTCGGGTGTATCCTATGCTTTCAGCGCCAAAGGTAGATAGATTAATGTTAATTTAATTTTAATTTATTTCTTGTGTTGGATTTTGTTACATTATCATTCTAATTTTCTAGACGCTATTGCTAACACGTTTACAAGTGCAATTGATACCACTAAAGATAAAACGTCAAAAACAGTTGATGCCAGTGCATCATTTTTAGAAAGTGCAAAAGGTAAATAATTGGATTGTAATTTTGAAAATTATATAAGAATTCTTCCCGTTCCCGTTTCTCACAGGAACTTGTTCCCGGGATAAAAAGTAGCCTATGTGTTATTCTGATGTATAAGCTATATTATTGTAAAATTTCATTTCGTCTGTCTATTTCAACACGGCAATGGGCTCATCACCTATTACGTGGGACAGGAATCCACACGGTGAAAAGTGGGCATATAATATGCCTCTGCCACCCCTTCCGGGATAAGGCGTATGGATATTTATTTTTTTATTAAAATCCATTCAGTATTTTTTACGTGAAAGAGTAACAAACATCCATACAAACTTTCACATTTATAATATTATTAAGATATGACGTACCTACGTTTAATCTTTAATAATTATTTCACCTCGTAGATACGTTAGCTAACTCAGTTGATACGACTAAGAACCCTACTACAGAAGCTGTAGATAAAAGTGTATCATTTCTGGGTTCTACTAAAAGTATTCTATGTATATATATATTTATATTATTATTTATATATTTATATTATTTTCTTATTTCATATTATTTATGTCTTTCCGTTGTCATGTTATTTTTACACAATATATAATTACCATCTTATTCGTTATTTAAACATTAAGGTGTGCAATGATACAGGAACACTTTTCTTTATTTTATACTTATCAAATATTATAATTAGTATAGCTTAAACTTATTATTTAACTAAAAACTTTGGTGCGTTTGCAGTGAATACTAATTTATACTACGCTTCCAGTGCCAAACTTTTAGGATTTTGTTAAATTAAGTATTAATTTTGACTTTTTAGACGCTATTGCTAACACCTTTACAAGTACCGTAGATGCCACAAAAAAAGAAACATCATCAATTGTTGATACAGGCGCATCTTATTTAGGAAGTGCAAAAGGTACTATTAAATTAAACTTTTGAGAACTATAATATTTGGTAAACGTTTCATCTTGTATAAAATATCCTTTCAATGTTGTAGATACAGTAGTTGAAACTTATGATTCAACGATAAGCGCAGCTGAATCGGCAATGGCTACTGGCTTATCTTATGCTACCAGTGCCAAAGGTAGTCAGATTAAATTATTGTCATTAATTTTCTTATGCTCTCTTTAGTTATTTATAACCTAGATTATTGTCTTACTTTTTAGATGCTATTGCTAACACTTTTACAAGTACAGTAGATGCCACAAAAACTGAAACGACATCATTTGATACGGGTGCATCATTTTTAGAAAAAGCTAAAGGTATTATTGGGAAACAAATTTCAAAAATCTATTATTTATCATCATGAGAAGTTTACTCCTTAATTTTACCTTGTAGATGCGCTAGCCAACACAGTAGATACGACAAGGAACGTTGCAGCTGAAGCTGTAGAAAAGAGTGAATCCTTTTTGGACTCTGCTAAAGGTATTCTTGATGCCATAGTTTTTGTACGTAGGACTACCAATGTAATATTATCTCTAAACATACTATGGTAGTTTACAGAGACAGGGGTAACTTCCTATGGATATACTAACACAGGGCATATATGATGCAATCAAAATGTAGTTACGTTTGTTCTAGATACCAGTTTATCTTAGGTAGCTCTAGTCTAGAATAGATTCATATCATATTTTATTATTATTTATCTAAAAACTCCTTTCATCATCACTTTACATGTGTATTTTTTATTTTCTTTTTTAGATACTATTGCGAACACTTTTAGTGGTACAGTAGACGCCACAAAAAATGTAGAATCAGATAAAAATCCTTCGTTCATGGAAAGTGCTAAAGGTATTATCCAATTACAATGTTAGTTTAAGCCATAACCCAATATGGTTAAGAAAAACATTGTTTAAATTATAATTTCACTTCGTAGATATGCTAACAGGTATAGTAGAGACGTCAAAGAATTCAGCAGTGGGAGCTGCAGATACTAGTGCCTCTTACCTAGCCACAGCTAAAGGTATAATTTAATTTAATGATGATTTTTCATTTTTAATACATTTATAATTACGTATTATTTACTATTTTGTAGATTCGGTTACAAGTACTATACAAAGTGCTGTAGATTCAACAAGCAATACTGCTGGTAGTGCAGTTGACAAGAGCGTGTCAGTTTTTGGAAACGCTAAAGGTATTATGGGAATGCATCAAAATCGTGTGGAACTCGCAGCGTTAAATAGAAATTTACCATTAAAATTATGATATTGTGTTTCATTTCATTTAACCTCTTGCATGCTGTACATTGCTTGTGCTTGTTTTGCATGTCACTTTTGTATTTTTACACTTTATGCTAACTTTTCCGTAGAAATTGTAGAAACACTTTTTAATATAGCCGAGGCTGGTGTGAAAGCATGTGACATCGTTGACTTTGAAGGTAAAATTTAATTGTCTTTACTAACTTTAAGGTCGTGGTATGGTGTAGTAGTTATATATATTTTGTGTTTTTATTTTTTTTTTATTATAGCATCAGATAATCTTTGTTCTTTTGCAAACAGATTTGTGCCAGTTTACTTAGTCTACGCCCAAAATAATAATCTACATCTATTCTTTGTGTCAGCCCAGATGTGGCCAAGTCGTCTCGTGTCATAAACAGCCAATACACATTATCACACTTGGCTTATTTCCTGCATATATATATATATATATATATATATATATTTGGATAAAATAACGTTAAAATTATTCACGATCGTGGGAATTATTTATTTTATTGTTCGCTAAGCAATTCGATCGATTGAATCATGTCCTTGGAGGCCATTAACATTGTTATATGAAACAATATTAACATTTTCAGTAATGACCTAGTACACAGATACATATCTGTCAGGCCATACGAGTATAATCCAAAAAAAAAAGATAATCTGTCAGGTTACAGTTAAAATTTTGTTAAAAGAATTGAAGATTCAACTGAAATATTGTAACTGGCAGTTACGATAGTAAGCATCATAGCTTGACGAAAATGGCGTAACTCATTCAGCTTTGAGTTCAGTATTTTGGGTGTCCAAATTGAAAATATTAACGTTTGATAGTTTATATCGGCTCTAATATAAACCTTTTGGTTTGAGGAAAATGAAGCGCTAACCGAGTATATTGTTAGAAGTATTGTTTTACGATGACATCACCTGCTCGAAGGTTCTCTGTATGAATCAGCATTGCGCTCGTGTCTAGTCTGGCTAGGCTGTCAGTTATCTGTTCTAGTTTAGCTACTATAAGTATTTAAATATACACAGGTATTCCAAACGTATTATATTTACATAATTTTGCCAGTTTTCACTTTTTGGTGTACGAAACTGTTGATTTTGATCTTAATAGTGATTGAATCAAAGACAAAAGCATTTTATGTTTTCTAAATTAAAATATAATATAAAATTAATTATATTTTCATCTTACAAATATTTAAAAAACAAACACACATAAGTAAGTACTTAATACTAAAAAAAGTAGGTACATACCTATCGATAATCTTCTTTACATGCTCTCTCTAACTCCCTAGGGGATATCGGGCCGCCCAGCGCCAGACTATAGCGATTTGGTCAGTTTAATTCTGATAAATTGTTTAATTCATCGCTAGAAATTTTCAAACTATAAAATAAATTGGTTGTAAATCTATAGTAATCTATACTAATATTATAAAGCTGAAGAGTTTGTTTGTTTGTTTGTTTGGTTGAACGCGCTAATCTCAGGAACTACTGGTCGGATTTGAAAAATTCTTTTTGTGTTAGATAGCCCATTTATTGAGGAAGGCTATAGGCTATATATCATTACGCTACTACACTGAGGAGCAGAGCAGTAGTCATAAATGTCGACAAACCCGGCAAATTTTTATGCATCATTGTAGAATTTATAAGCGACGGGATTAAATAGGTGCGACAGGAGGTCGAAATATTCCACGGGCGAAGCTGTGGGGGTCATCTAGTAATATTATAAAGAGGAAAGATTTGTAAGTTTGTTTGTAATGAATTGGCAAAGAAACTACTGGGCCGATTTTAAAAATTGTTTCACCATTAGAAAGCTACATTCTTCTTGAGTAATATAAGCTATATGGATTTTCAAGAAGTTTAGGGTTCCGTACGAAATCTCGAATAGAAAAACTTCACCACGCGGGCGAAGCTGCAGGCATCAGCTAGTTAATAAATAAAAAATGTCTGCAGGAAGTGAAAGAAGTATGTATGGATCGTGAAGCCTGGTGATCGGTGATCACAGACTACCCCGTCAGAGACAGCGTGAAATAGTAAAGAAAGTAGAATAGAATAAAAACAATACTTAGGTAAGTGACGATGTTCACATGCCTGTTTATCAGATAATATGATGGCCTCGTCTAGTGTAGATTAAAAAAAAAACTAACAATATTTTATAGACTATATCTTCTTTAAAAACAAACTCGTCTAGCGAGAAAAGAACTACAGGTGCATACCGGTTGTTTTTCCTCAGCCAAAGGGTTGATTGTGCTTTCTGGGAGTGTCTTGTAGTTTTCTTTTTATACTTCTTCTCACGTTATTTTCTTCTCATCAGATACTATCAACACCACGGTGGACGCGACTAAGAAGGCCGCTGAGGACGCGAAGGAGAAGGCCAGACTCGCTGCTGAGGCCGCACAGGAGGAGGCCAAGAGAGTTGCTAGTAAGTAAAAAATCTTTTTTTAAAAGCGCATCTAATGGATATCTATTCAGAGTATTTAATAAAATAATAATATAATCTAGAGAAAAAAGAAATTCTTGCCGGTTTCTCGCAGGTGGCAGCGGTCAAGTTAGTCATCTAATAATTTATTCTTTCATGTGTACTTTTTACCACATCTCAACCTCTCGTATTAAGGTGCTAACCTTTATATACCAGATACCTTAATATATATCTGGTAGCTATGATAGCCGTTTTGACGTTGTGTTTTTGGGTGAAACATGGCTTATACTAACTAAACTGTAAGCCATTCTTGGACAGATGACACTGTAGCATCTACGTCAAAAGTTCCTGTTGGAAAAGGATTCACAAAAGGATTTTACATCACTATTATAATATGTCAAAACGGCTATGGCTACGGCTAAATAGAATAATATGGGTTTATTTGACTGAGTATTTAATGAGACCGTTATGATGACGATGATAACTGTGACGGAGGCCACTTAATTTCAAAATATACACTTTAGTCGTGCTTTACCCCATCCCTTCGGAAACAAACCCGTTCAGCAATTAAAGCTGTGAGTGAGTTCATGAATAGCTCGACAGTCAGAATTGCGATAGTTGCAAATAGAAATTGCAACTTCGACTATAATACGATAGGTATATGACGTGACTTCACACCTAATGTATAACTTCGATTAGAATTTAAGTTGATACTAATTCTTTAAGAAATAGAAATATCTACGTGATGCCTGACCTTTTTCGACTTTCTTGAAGAACCTCATACATACTACAGAGCACGTTACAGTCTTAAGGTCTTACTCCAACTAACTCATGTTTTCTTAGGTGCTGCTGTCGAAGAATCCAAGAAAGCGGCAGAGAAAGCAGCGACAGACGCCAGTAACGCTATCAGCAACACGGTCGATAACACCTTCAAGCGAGTGGAGAGCGCTACCGATGAAGGCATCAAGAACGCTGGACAAGTCGTCGATAACAAGCTCAAGGAAACTGACAAGTACCTGAGCGGAAAGAGAGACAATGTAAGTACCCAAAAGTAGTTGCGCGATGTTAACCCAAATCTTAGGAGACCAAGTTAGCCTTGTGTAAATTGCCTCTGTGCGATAAGGCCGCCAATTGTAAAACCATTTCAGTATCACATTGTAAATTTGTTAAATGTATTTTTGGTGTTACAATAAAGAATAACTAACTAACGCACCTGTCCAGGGTGATACCTACAAAAAACTAATCACCCTCGCAATATGGCGCAAATTGGGAGGTCTGAAGCAATGGAATTAAACAGATAGTCCTGATTTGATAAGCGCAGTTGAAAGTCGTTCAATAGTCGCACGATTGCCGGCTGAGCCTTGTGGGTTTCAAATGCGAAAAAACTAAACTCAGGCCCGAAATCAATCGGCAAAGTAAATTTTTATTTGAGTGCAAGATATTTATTTGTTATTCTAATAATACATTTCCAGCTGATCTCCGGTCTGTCGACTGCCGCTCATGACGCGTCACAAAACGCCTCTGGTCTCCTCAGCAAAGGTCTCACTGCTTTCCCCAAATAAACCACCAGCACCTCTATAAATAGATACTCGTCAAAAATCTACCTTTCCACGTTTTTGAGAAAATTCGCAGGAGATAATGAAATTTGCGCTTATTTATGAAAATATTTCTTAACCAGGCAAGCAATAGTCTGTTAATTTGCCTGTCGAAAACTTATGAGGAAGAACTTGATCTCATAAAAATAAAACCATGAAGGTTGTCTTGTCTTGTTTCAATGACCCAGTCGTTTACCGACGATTCTGCCAACGTCAAAGTTGAGAACTATAAAGCTATACAGAATTATTTGGGTTACTGACGTCAGAAATGACTACCCACTTAAGGTTAAATACACCTAACGCGGATACTTATGTTACTGTAAGCAGCACATGAGTAAAGAGTTCTATAAGTGCTTCAATTTCGTTTTTATTTTATAGGGATCTCGATTTTCCATGGCCCTTAATCTGAGATGATCATCAGAGAATCTCGTCATTTTATAAAAACTATTAAAACTCCTGTCAATTTTCTCATGATAAGTTTTTAATTATTGATCACATTTCGTTTATAAACATGCATATTGTTAATAAGTTTTGTTATTAAGTAAGTACAAAACATTGTATAGATTTTAGTAAGTAATTTTGCTAAACAAGAGTTTTAAAAAATACTCTTTTTTATTCGTATAATGGCAACTTTACATTCTTTGCATGGCAATATTTATCTTTGTTATACATAATTTAAATTTAAGTCACAAAATAGCAATCTCACATAGGCCTAAGTTAATGTTATTTCTTATTATAAGGTGAATATAATTATCTGCATTTTCAATGCATTTTGCTTGACATTTGTGCTTGATTTTTAACCGTCCATAAAAATACGCTTTACAAAAATCAGCGTTCCTTTATTAGCACAAATAAAATATTGTATCTACCCAATAAAACCGAGAAACTAAATATTGTAATACAAAAATATTTATTATACATAATTATTACTGCTTAGCAGTCTATTTTATGAAACCAATATATTGTGGATGTTATAATATGAAAATTATATTGTGAATATATTTTTACGGAAAATAACTGTACTGGTACAAAGTCGCATTTTAAATGCTTTTTGCTTCTCGCCCATCTGTTTGTTCTATGCGATGTTACGAATGATTTAAAAATTCTATTCATTGAAATATTTATCATATATGTGTTAAAATTATTGTCGTATAATCACTACATATAAATGTTGTTCAATAAATACTTGTGACCCATAAATTTGTTCTTTATTTGATTAAATGCCCTTATCGAGGAGACAGCGACGTTTTCAGAAAAACTTAATCGATAAATGTTCCTAGCGCTACCAATAGGTATTGGCTTAAATCCGAAGCGTCTGTCCCAGATGCGTATCGCGACGGAGACTGACGTCCGGGGTTCGCTTTCCTACTTCTCCGCTTCACACGGTCATCGACACCCTCAGCAATGAGAACATTTCAATGCAACTGAAACTTAAGCTGAGATGATGACCATGGGTTAACAAGTACTTCTTTTACGTCATGAAATGCATTTAGGCATTTTGTGTGGGACTCCCAGACTCCACTAAACCACCAAGTTGTCATGAGAAATTGGCAAAGTCTATGACTATCATACTAGGATGATTTAACCAAAATTGGTGCTTAAATCGTCTTGTCCTTATGTATTCTATCGCCTGTCCAACGCTCTGTGCTCTGAGGAATTGTTTAACATGATGCTCACGGCTACCTTCTATAATCGCACCGCTCGCCATAGACAGGGTGTTCACCCTCACACCTTGCGTCCGGAACGCTCACATACGGTTAGGTCCAATAGAGGCTTTATTTCGCGTACGCTTAGGATGTGGAATGAGCTCCCTGCCTGGGTTTTCCCGAACGTCTACAGTATGGGGTTCTTCAAAAGGGGTAGAAGAAGGGTTAGAAGGTTTTTTAAGGATCGGCAGGTCCATCCGGTAGGCAACGTCCATAGGCTACGGTGACCACTTACCATCAGGTGGGCCGGATGCTTGTCTGCCACCTCAGTGGTATAAAAAAAATAAAACATACCAACGGCGGATCAACTTGCTCAACACTGGCAGGCCTCGCAGGTGCTTATCACAAGGAGAGGCTGACACGGTCGGTTGTTTCGTTAAGTTCGACGAAAGTAGAGACACGTGCAATGCTGGAAGGAGTAACCCTCACTTGCCCTCGTCTGTGGTGTGGAAGAGTAAGCGTTTTATTTTATCCTCTCGCTCCGCTGTCGCGGATATACAAGCAGGTTATACTCTACGGAGTCCTCTGGTGCTCCACATTCAGCAGCTTAACAACATCGTATAATCTTGACCCAGTTTTAAGGATTGGCCCGAGGTCATCAAAGTTTACCAACCCGATTAAAGGCGCTCCATATAAATGCATTTTTATAAAATTGGAATGGCATGTGGTTCACCACCTATACAGATAAGAATACACACGGTAAAAAATGGGTGTATAATATGCCTCTACCACCCTTACAGGGAAGCCATGATTGATAAAAATTACATTTAAATATCATTAGAGACGGCAGTGTATTGGAACTTTTTCTTATTTGGAAAACGAAAGATCCATGATATAATGTGTACTTAGTCCGAGCTCCGAGACCATGTATATTTAACTAGTTGACGCCCGCGGCTCCACCAACGTGATGAAGTTTCCCCGTTCTCGTTTCCCACAGGAACTTGTTCCCGGGATAAAAAGTAGCATAATTGTTATTCTGATGTGTAAGATAGATTATTGTAAAGTTTTAAATCCATTCAATAGTTTTTGCGAGAAAATACTTCCGTAGATATTTTTACATTTGTAATAATAAAAAGAGTAAGCCTATGACAACCTATGAATATAGGCAACAGTCTTTGACTTAAGCCTGTTCAAAAAAAGCTATAACAAAAGCTTAGAGTAACCTCAACTCGGAACATTGACAAGTGCGGACGCTTGCTATAAATTATTTTCTAAAATTTATCTTGTTTTATGTGTGGGAGTGGTGGTTTCTTGGACATAAAAGTTGTGTTAACGCGCTATAGTGATAGACAATGATATTTGCAGTGAAATGCTATTTTCTATTTTGCCGCGTAAATCCACTGAAAGCCTCAGTATAACAACTACCATTATACGGGGGACAAACAGACCTTGACTTAAGACTAGACTTGACTAAGACGTAGAGGACTGGGACATTTTAGATATTAAGAAAGAAGATTGAAGAAATATAAATTAAGATTTGGCTAAAAGGTTTTTGTAACCAGGCCATAAAATAATTATTTAAAAAATCTGCTGCCTGCCTGCCTCCGTCCTCCTGCCAAATTAGAATTGGTAAACAAATATTATCATGGCGGGGCTTGTTAGAGCTGGATATTCTTTAACTAAAAATGCCATTTTGTCCACATCTATCCGTTCTGTAGCTACTACAAAAGTTCTCCATTTAAAGGACAGTAAGTATAATAAATCTAAACATTGCTTTTCTACATAACCCTAAAAATTTTTGTTACCTCATAAAACTTATGACATTGGTTTTAGTTCGAGAACATAAAAAAGGCTCTACTATCATCATCGAAGGAGTTAAAGTACCCTCTCCTCGTACAGAACTGTTAGTACGCGCGGAGAACATCCCGGACTATGAACCTGTGGATGCCACAGCAAAGGAACCACCTTGTTATATGTGTGCCTTAGGACTCGAAGTCAAACATACAGACATATTAATACTCAGTCAATTCGTGAGAACTGATGGCTGTATGTTGCCACGACGTATCACCGGTCTGTGTCGGCGACAGCAGAAGAAAATGGGAAAGTTGGTTACAATGGCGCAAAAAGCTGGTTAGTATCTAATATGCAGTTGTTTGATATTAGTAACAATAACAATTTATTATCGAAAGCATAAACAAATTTTAATTACCAGTGGCCCCACACTAGGAAGCCTGTCCTGTGGGTGCCTACTATAATTAACATAATTATTTGATTAATACTTACAATTTTATTTTATCTTATTTTCTAATACATTATTTATTTAAGTGCCCTGGATAATTAAAAAGATATTCTGGGGTGGTCTCTATACACACTTTTCACTATTAACTCAATTTGAAGAGAATATGCTAAATCAGTAGTGGACTGAACAACAGATTCCCATGAGAAAATTGTAAAGCCAATCTAATAATTTTCATAAAAATTTAACTAGCTAGACTATATGTAGTGGTGAATGATACTTAAGCTGGTCACAAAAGATCCCAGGTTCAATTTCTTGGTCAAAATATTTGTGTGATTTGCAAATGTTTGTTTGGAGGTTTGGGTGTTTCCTATGTATTATCATCATCTCAGTCCATTCGACACACACTGCTGGACATAGACCTCCCCTAAAGATTACCACAATGTTTGGCCCTGTGCCGTTCGCAATTCACATCCAAACTTCTTCAAGTCATCTGTCCACCTTGTAGAAGGCCTACCCAATTTCCGTTTTCCAGTATAATATTTCAACTTCATCAGCCATTATCTCTAAGAGCGATTCATCCCACTGCCTCTTAATTCGGGCGATTTTGTCTGCTATGTCGGTGACCCGGGTTCACCTTCGAATTTCATAGTCTTAGCCCTTTCCATTGCTCTCTGAGCGAGAGCCAGCCTCCTATGTATAAAATGTATGTATTTAGACTTCTAAATACATACATTTTATACATATATAAATGTGTTGATCAGTTGTCTAGTACCTTTAGTACAATCTTAAATAAAAAAGTTGACAAATTTTCATTCGGAGATTTTTTTATATAACCTACTATTGAACCATAGCTGACATTCATAGGGCTTTATGATACAACTCTTTGAAATACACTAGTGAAGTAAAGTACTTATCGCCAAGAAAATAAGTGACAATTTTTTTTCCAGAAGTGTGCTATTTCTGCATGTTACTGATACTATCCAATGTTTCCAGGTCTCATGATAAATCTAACACCAGCCAACTGTAATAAAGATCCAAAGAAGAGACGAGATTGGAAGAAATTCAATACATATTATGATGAAAGCACTATCTTCATGAAAAAAATTCCCAAACCAGTTGACAGATTTAAGCGCTAGAATGAAAATGTATGCTATTTGTAAAGTAATATCAAATTGGTTGTAAACTACTCTTTATTTACTTTTTTCATCGTGGGAACACCCACACCAAAACCTTCCGTCTGTGGAAGTACTGACTGAATACTATCAGGTAATCCATACCTGATAGTATTCAGTCAGTACTTCCACTCAAAGCAATTGATCTCAACCAAAAGAGGATCAGTGAAACATTTTAATTGTGAGTGGAAGTACAACATAGCTTTGGTAAATTTACCATAAAAAGACTATTCTTGTAGACGCCATTTTTTATGTACCTGGTGATACAATAATATCAAGTGGAGCGTGTAGGCACTTCATTGGGCCGCCAACTTGAAAGTCATTGTTAATAGTCCTATCAATTGGGACAGTGGCTTTCAATACGCTAGATGTCGCCATCGCTTTTCATCAGGAGGGTGGCGTCACTTTGGCAAGCTAAAAAAAATCTCGGAAAATCAAGCAGAGCTTGTACAATGGTAACCAGATAACTGATAAACACATTATATTTTCTAAATACAAATATTTTAGATAACACCCAGACACAGAATAAACCATCATGCTCATCACATAAAGCTGCTTTATGCTGGGTGGGAATCGAATCCACGACCTCTTGCGTACCCACCGCGCCACAGAGGCAGTCAAACCCATAAAACGTAATTATTTTGTAGTAAAGTGTTGTAGTAATGTATTGTCAAAATGTAGACAAATCTCGAGGAATTGGGCATAGATAAAACAAACAAATGGTTTCTGTAATAAGTTTATTTTCAGTATTCGTTGTTTTAGTGATGATTAATTTATACAACAATATCAACACAGCAATCCCAAATAAGTGTTTTACATTATTATGCCTGTCATTATTTTTATATCACTGATCGAAAATAATCACCGAGCTGCTTATTTAACTGTCAAAACAACCCTTAAGAAAAACTTGATAATCTATTGTATGTAGATGAGTCAATTCAGAAACATAGGTATCCAACTTTCAAAATCTGTATAAATAATAATGGTTTTCTGAAGTGCAAAACATTTAAAAAATCAATCAAATTAATAACCATCTCCTTTCTAGAATAAGTGACTAGAGATTGGAATTCTAATAAAAACACTTGTGGATTCAGAGAACATTTGGATATTTTTTCGGTAAAAAAGGTCTAAAACAATACGTTCTATATTTAAAAAAAAAATAAAGCAACAATGACAAGCCTTGGCTAGCTCACATAATTTCAGTCTCGAGGTTTATACAAAATGCCAATAAGGTTGGTATATCGCCGTGCTCTATGAACTGCCCCACCATTTTTTTACATCTCATCAAATGACATCGAAAATATATTGAATTATATGTCAAAGATATCGGCCGGGGAGATCATTGATAGGTAATAAATTTTATTGCCCAAGATATCATACCCAATTTAAAGCGCGGTTGATCACGTAACAGGGGGCTGAGTCTACTATTGACAATCCGTAGAATAGAACAGCTGTTTTTAGCTGTCAAAATGTTAGTAGACTATCAAAAATGCAACTGACGCGGTACGTGTTAGTAGAATTCTATCGGCCGACCGATAGAAGTTCATTGGAGTACGATTTTAATAGTAAACTACGAAAATCTGTCAAAATTGTACCTTTCGCGTTCTATTGAGCGACGATTTCGTCACGATTGAAATAGCAGACTCGGCCCGCAGAAAGAATTTCGGATACCGACATAACACTGCCTCTATCCCTGTCACTCGCGTAAGGGTTATTCTCTGTTTCGCTCACACGGGCAAAGCGACAGCTAAATTCTTCTTTTTTTGTGATTAGACCTAAGTGGCATTTACTTTGTATAATATACAATGAAACCAGAAAAGTACTTAAATATTCACACGTGTTGACATGTCATGTTTTGGCCTAAGCAACAGTAATGATTATTTCTAATTCATTAACTACTCACAAAGTTCTACAAGACATATAAAAAAATCTTACAAAACTGCAACACAAAAGCATTCTTCTATGCAAAGAAAAACAAAAATTAAATATAAATTTTATAATAACCTAATTTTCTTAACAATTTCTTCTATAAACATCGTCCTAAAAATCGTTATATTTTTTTATATTTAAAGTTATTAAAATCTCTTATTTGTTAATACAAATGCATTCTAACACGTAGTTTTAGACTATTCCTGTAGAGCCATGTCATCGAATATTTGGTACAATCGAGATATCCATCAGAATCACAGCCTTTCATAGAGGTACAGGTATCCGAGATCCTTGGGCGGATTTTCTGAGCAAGCCACCTGGAATAAATAAATTATGATTAAATGATAGTAATGGTATTTTAGTGGTCCAGTACATACAGTTCTCACAAATTCACTATAATATATCATTTGAAAGTCATAGAAAATATATGTATGTCTTTTAAAAAGTACTATAAGACAATTTTTTTTTTGAATTTTTTATTTGACTATGCAGCTTAGACAAAGGTCCAAAACTCAACCGTGATCTTCAGGGGTCAGCCTGCTGACTAATGGACAATGTCATGGTGAAGAGAAGGAAAAGTGCCTTATTTTTCCTTTTGAGATATGCAACCCTAAAAATATGTGTGTGTACCAGAGTATATGGGTAAGTTAAACTTCTGTATGACATTTTTTTTACATCTATAAAAATTTTCTTATACGTCGATAAAGAAGTTTTACTTATGATAAAGAAGTCTTACTTCAAAACAACATGACGCGTAACTGAAAAAGTAACTACTCTTGGAAGTGAAAACTTCTTTTAGCGCACCACACACAGAATTTTCAGTAGTAGTAAGTTAGGCTGATCCGTCCCGCTGTGAGGTGAAAGGCTCGATCGGGTGAACTCGGGAATGCCGAGGGTACCCGAGCGAGAAAGATGTAATAGTCAGCTGCTCTTCGCTGTTGTGTCCTTGTGTTTAGTATATTCAATTCATACGTAATGATTGATTGCGATTGACAATGAAGTATTTTACTTCTGCCATGCAGTCTTTAAGCACACACAAGCTCTCAACGTCGATAAAGAAATTTTACTTCAAAAATGAAAGCAAATAAAACATGCTCACCTTATTGTCATTGAATATAACCCAACGGCCCTCGTGTAACACGTGGCACACATAGTGACCCACCATTGATGACGTGCCCATGTGAGAGATGAACGCTACCAATTTGTATTCTGCAAACAATATTGAAATGTGAATTGTGTAGATAAGAAATGGCTATTTATTTTTAACGTGTGGAAATCCCCTCGGATGTAATGCCGGACTCGAACCGGATAAAACCACACAGTCCACGCCTAACTGTATATTGCCGGACGCCCTGGGTAATTCCTCGAAAAGATGTCCCAGAAAGAAATGGCTATAGCATAGTTTGGCGCATAAAATGTGTTTTTTTTTAGATACCTCACTAGCTTCAGCCATGTTCAATGGAAGAATAGAAAATTTTAATAGCTTATTATACTTAGATGCGTGTACCCATAATTACAAAAATTTGTTATTTGACTCTAACTATTACTTGACATATATTGTAAAATGTTTAGTTACAAATATGGAACTGTTAATAATTGAGGCATGGCTATTATATTTGCAAATCTTACTTTAATGATTAAAGATGAATTAATTCAATCTGGTATAGATAACGCATGCACACTTGAGTCGTATCGTATCGTACAATATAGGTACTCAAACTGATTGTAACTCAACCGAACTTGAGTCCCTAACTGTGGAGGCAGTCAAGCGGATTGATGATCCAGATAATTCAGTAGATAATTTTTTTCGTTCCTAAAAGTATAAATATATTTCATCAGAACGTATGTGGTATTAGAAACAAAGTTAACGAATTAGAATTATATATACATACTTTAAAAAATAAACCAGACTTCATCTGCATTACAGAGCATTTTTTAAATAAATTTTCAGCTCCACTGTTGAACGTTACAGACTACAATCTCGTTGCACACAATATAAGAGTCATTAAAAAGCGAAAAAATTTACATATTCTGCGTTAATAGTATAAATATATAGATGTCATCACTTGTAATAATGTAATAAGGGTGAACGATTTAAATCCAACTGTTAATTTAGAATAATGTTTGGGTCTGCACTTATATGTCTACCTATCTCGAGCGCTTCGAGAGCATTCATTTTCCTTCCTTTGTCACAAGAATGGAGCACCTTGAAATTCGCTTTTGGGTCAAAACAATGCTTTTCTGTTACTAGGTGTTCTGCAAAATTGGAACCAGTCTTTTTGAGTCTCCAGCCACTGACATGCTCTGCAACTCTAGTCTGAAAACACCTGCCAGTTTGGCCAACGTATTTTTTATTGCAATTAGTTCATATATACCACTTTTTTGTTTCACGGGAGTTATATCCTTATTGTTACCAATTCAATTGCTGAGGTCATGCGTGGTATAATATGCCGGTTAGCAATCAGATAGCTTCCTAGCGCATTGATATGAAATATTACCTATGTAAGGTATGCGAGCCCATCGTTTTCTTTGTGTATTCACGGTCGTGGGTATTCCTCCTTTATACGCTAAATCTGTGACAGCCCTTGCTCTCTTTCTACTCACCATTTTGTCTATTAATTGAAATGGGAAATCATTATTTATCGCTATTGTTTTTATGCATGCTAATTCCTCCTCGAAGTCATTTTGCGACATTGGAATCGAAAGTAATCGATGCACCGATTGAGTGAAAGGCAGCATGTTTATGACTCGTCGGGTGCCTAGAGTTTATATGTATAAAATTATCAGCAAATGTGGACTTTCTATAAATTTTAAAACTATGTCTATGATTAATTAAATTAATGGTAATGTCAAGAAAATTAATTGTATTATTATTACAAACAAACAATGTCATCTACATATCTATACCAATAAATAATAAATGGCTTGTAAACATTGTTGCTTAAAATCTGCTCCTCGATGTAATTCATAAAAATTTATGCACAAAGAGGTAAGAGGGGCTGGGGAGGGGGAATCTTTTCCCGAGCATCCCTCTAAATGAGTGTAAAAGTGCCGTTAAAGACATTTTAATAAAATCTATAGTCGACCCACAAATATCCATAGATTTAGAACATGCCATATCTGTATGCCTAGACCAAAGTTATTTTAAATTTTGTAATAAATTTTATAAACAGATAAATGGCCTTGCTATGGGTAGCCCCCTCTCACCTCTTTGTGCAGACATTTTTATGAATTACATCGAGGAGTAGATTTTAAGCAACAATGTTTACAAGCCATTTATTATTTATTGGTATAGATATGTAGATGACATTGTTTGTTTGTGGACCGGAAGTGTAGATGTTTTGAATGAGTTCTTGACATTTATTAATGCAATCAATTCTAATATATTATTTACAATCGAAATAGGACATAATACAATTAATTTTCTTGACATTACCATTAATTTAATTAATCATAGACATAGTTTTAAAATTTATAGAAAGCCCACTATTGCTGATAATGTTATACATATAAACTCTAGGCACCCGACGAGTCATAAACATGCTGCCTTTCACTCAATCGGTGCATCGATTACTTTCGATTCCAATGTCGCAAAATGACTTCGAGGAGGAATTAGCATGCATAAAAACAATAGCGATAAATAATGGTTTCCCATTTCAATTAATAGACAAAATGGTGAGTAGAAAGAGAGCAAGGGCTGTCACAGATTTAGCGTATAAAGGAGGAATACCCACGACCGTGAATACACAAAGAAAACGATGGGCTCGCATACCTTACATAGGTAATATTTCATATCAATGCGCTAGGTAGCTATCTGATTGCAAACCGGCATATTATACCACGCATAACCTCAGCAATTGAATTGGTAACAATAAGGATATAACTCCCGTGGACAAAAAAGTGGTATATATGAACTAATTGCAATAAAAAATACGTTGGCCAAACTGGCAGGTGTTTTCAGACTAGAGTTGCAGAGCATGTCAGTGGCTGGAGACTCAAAAAGACTGATTCCAATTTTGCAGAACACCTAGTAACAGAAAAGCATTGTTTTGAACCAAAAGCGAATTTCAAGGTGCTCCATTCTTGTGACAAAGGAAGGAAAATGAATGCTCTCGAAGCGCTCGAGATAGGTAGACATATAAGTGCAGACCCAAACATTATTCTAAATCAACAGTTGGATTTAAATCGTTCACCCTTATTACATTATTACAAGTGATGACATCTATATATTTATACTATTAACGCAGAATATGTAAATTTTAATTTTTAGTTAACCAAAAAATGTTTGTAATTTGTTTAGTTAATGACATAGTTCAATATGGCAAATCATAGTAATTTAGTTATTTAATAATTGTGACAATTTAATATCTTGACATTTAATACTTTTGACATTTTAATTTCTTGACATTGAATAATATGACACTTTGACATTTGCAATTCTAATATTTTAAATAGAATTATGATTCGTAGTATAAAATTTTTTCAAATGTTAAACTGTATTCTCCCTAATTTTGGGGTAATTTTCTAAACTGGTAACTTGTAATGTCGATATACCTACATTGTACGGTTATTAGTTTTAGTATACTTTCTAGGTCCAGTCGTCATATTGTGTACCTTTGAGAATGCCGTGAGGCGAAACCGGTCAGGTTTACAAAGTAAATGTTGTGGAACAGTACAAGTGGTGTTATTTAATATGTTTAAAAAGAATCTTAAAATATTTTTAAATGATAACTGTTTTTATTCTGTTGAAGAATTTATGACATATTCACAATAACCTTGAATAAATTATACAATGTTGATATCTTACTGACTTTCGTATTATTGACATGGCAATAATAATTATTAATGATTTTAATTTCATTGCACTTATTGCGTAACCATTTTTATTGACATCTAATTGAATTTGACACTTTGTTACATAGGAATGATGTAGTGACATTGACATTACAGTTAAATGTGTTTTTGTGATTGTATGTTAATAAGAATTATGAATTGAAATTAAATTGTTATTGTATTAATTTTGGAATTTTGTTAAGTTTATGTTATGTAAATTTTTCTTTTTTGTTTTTTTGCAATGAGCGTTGATTAACTTGTTTTCACGCTTGGTGAGATTATTACCTCTATTTTTTGTATGTACACAAAGTATATGTTTTCCGACACAATTGTAACAGATTGTTTGTGAATAAATAATAATAATAATTTCGCTTAACCCCGCAGTCTCGCCCGTGACATACTTGGCACCCATTTTACCCTGGGGCACCCCTCCTTACCCTGTGGCACCCATTTAATCTCACGTCACTTGTTTATAAATTTTACAATGTATCATAATTTGCCAGATTTGTTGACATTCATTAATAACAACAGCTCAGCTCTCTTGGGTAGTAGCTTATCATATGTCGGCAAAGAGGCTATCCAACACAAGAAGAATATTTCAATTCGAATCAGTAGTTCCTGAGATTACTGCGTACAACCAAAAAAATAAACTTCTTCAGATTTATAATATTAGTACAGATTGAAAATATTTGGCATTCAGCTTTTTTACTTTTAGCTTACAGCATTTGGCTCAAATTTTGCACTAAACTATTATTATGAAGGCGATTGTATCATTTTAAGAGGTGTAAAGGCAGTTTGAAGATAGCTGAGGGCGAAGCCGCGAAACAACAATAGTTCTATATGTTACGATTCTACACTCCAATTTTATATTGTTTTTTTATGTTTTACCTTGAACTTACAAAGTAACGCGATTTTATACATCCAACAATGTACCTTCAATGGTTTTGGGTTGTGTTATTATGGGTAGATGATATGTAAGGATGTTGTAAGTTGTTTATACCACTACTACAACATAAAGAACACTCATAGACTTACTCTCAGGCCCGTCCCTGCAGCCCAGCGTCCGGTCCTGGTTTGGCGCTGCCGGGGCCGGTACCGTGCTTTCTTCTGCGTCCATCTCGTCGGCGCGGCTGAAGATCCAGTCCAGCGCCCGGCCTACGTCCCCGGCCGTAGCTCCCAACGCCTTAGCCGCTTGAGCCCGAGTGAAGCCCATACCCATTATTTGTTCCACGCTGGCCTCGTCCACTGGTGCACCCGCTCCTGATTCTGTTCCTTGTATAAAAGTTGAAAGTCACTGAACGTCGAAAGTGAGGACTGCTACAAGGCAGTAATTTGAAACCTAAACACGACGACTTCACAATCGGGTTTACAGCATCAGAAAATACACAATGGAGGTATGGACAATCTGATGTATTGCCCCATATGCGCTACTAAAGAGGCTGTCTTCATAGCTAAGTTTTGGACTGAGACGATTTAGGTTTGCTAGTTAATCGAAAAGAAAGAGCCTAGGGCAGGAGACATATTCCAATGAGTTTATAGAGGGGAAATCGGACAGCAATAGTTTTAAAACATGTCAAAGGTCATAATCAAAGTTGGCAGTTTATATGGGTGTGGCAGAGACATTTCTTAAAATAGTAATGTTTACCTGCAGAGCCGGGTGGTTCGAACTTGTTAGCAAAGTCCCAGTCCGTCATGTGTTCCATGAGCCAGTTGGACGCAGCCTCCATGCCACTGTTGTTGGTGTAGTAGAGTGATTTCTTACATGCCTCTACCGGGAAGCCCATGTCTAACTGCAACATTAATTCAACAAACATTACGGTGACCACTTTCCATCAGGTTGGTCATGACTTTCATATTACTTTTGACTGCCTCTGTGGCGCGGTGGGAGTGCATCCGACTGCTACGCAAGAGGTCCCGGGTTCGATTCCCAGGTCGGAACAAATATTTGTGTGATCCACAAATGTGTGCTTCGGAGTTTGGGTGTTTCCTATGTATTATATATGTATGTATTTAGAAATATATAAGAATGTTTATCAGTTATCTAGATCCCATAACACAAGCTAATATTAGCTTATTTTGGGTTAGATGGCGCTGTGTGAAAAGTGTCCCACAATATATATGACTACCATCACCTGGTGGTATAAATAAAAATTATGGGTGCAGACAGAAGTTATAACTTATTTTGGTGCGTAAAACATTTTTTACATGGGTACTAGGGTGAAACCCAGTTACTTTAAGAATAAAAGTAATAATCGGGTTAAAAAGCACTATAGTTATTTATAATTTGACTGTATTTAAATACATAAAAAGAGTTCCTTCAAGCCGGATTTGAACCAGCGACCAATTCCAATTTATAACATTGAGTTAATATTGTACTACGTACATGGAGCAGACTGCGCGAACAAAATCTGTGCGCCACGCGCGGCGGTGCGGGGTTTGGGGGAGGAGGCGCCCGAGCCAGAGTGCGACATTTCATGCAGAGGCGATACTTTGTTTATATTCTGCCTTTTGAATATGTAACTAGTTATAATAATTAAGTTTTCGGACCAGGTTAAATACCTGGGATCTGTTTTTCACACGTCCAGTGACATCGATTGCGATGTCAAGTCACGCATTGCTGCCGCGTGGGCCAAATGGCGGGAGATGACCGGTGTCATTTGTGACCCTAAAATGCCGATCCGGTTGAAGGGACAGGTCTACAAAACCATTATTAGACCTGTCCTTACATGGCAGTGAGACGTGGCCGATATTGGAGCGACACAAGCAGGAGCTGCGTGTCACAGAAATGAAGATGCTGCGGTGGATGTGTGGGGTCACGCGGATGGACCGCGTGAGAAACTCTCGCATCCGCGGCAGCCTTCACGTCCGTGACATTGCAGACAAGTTGCAAGAGTGTCGCCTTCGTTGGTATGGTCACGACTTGCGGCAACCGCCGGGCTACGTAGGTAACAAATGTCTGGCCATGTCAGCCCCGCCGGGTCCCGGTAAGAGGGGAAGACCCAAGAAGTGCTGGCTTGACGTCGTAAGGGATGACATGCGTGCCAATGGTCTCACTACAGGGGATGCCGAAGACCGTGCGAAGTGGAGGAGAAAATGTAGGAAAGCGGACCCCGGGCGTCGCGAGACGCAACTGGGACAGACGCTCGGATGATGATGATGATATTAATTAAGTGCAATATTACTTTTTGTCGTACGCTAAGGTATTAATTATTAAATCAAGATAAGGGCCAACTTGGTCAATTTTATAATAGCTCAATAGGTATATCTGCGTATCTTTTTTATAATACTATAAATACTTTTATTATTCATAAGAAGTCTACAAATTTTGCCTTAAGTTTAGGTACAAAAAAATGAAAGCCGTGTAATTTTGTAGAATATGTTTATTTAGTCTCCCTTAAACAATATAAGGTTGGTTTTGCCAAAATGTTTCTCGTGTTGAAATTTGCAGACTACTTTCATTACTGCTACTTACATCAATACTACTTCTTCAGAAAACGCCTTCCTGCTTTCGTAGTATATTTATCCTCTTCGCGAAAATGCAACGAACATACATGACTAAGATTGGATGGTAACCAGGTCTCTTCACTGCGGTTGTTTTAGACGAATTTTATCCAATTTTCCCTATCGTTACGGCCCCGACGTGAAAACCTTGAATAAAAAAAATATTAAAATTTATCTCCAAATAAATAAATAGGTTATTTTAGGTCAGTATCCTAAATTTGTATAAACAATCAATCAATACACCAATAAAATCTAAAAAATAAATAGGTTAGTAAGTAGTAAACCCGCCTATTGTACATACAAAGTAATTTTTTTTTCTTAGAATGTGATTCTTTTATGGTGTACAATAAAGAATATTTATTTATTAAAAAGTAAAGTAGTAGTAACTGCTTTTCATCTTTAATGATTTCATAATTTTTCAATGAATAAACAGTCTATTCTGTTTTAAATTTGTAAGATTATTATTGTTATTATTTTTCTTTATGGCAAGCGGTGTCAATATCAATTTTACTTATGTACTCTTTGGGTGTCAACATGTCACTGATGACAACTCTGCCAATGTCAGATGTGTAATGGAAATACGTGTGATTACTTAAAAACACCATCAAATATTTTTTCAGATACATATTATTTGTTTCTCTGTATTATGCATCGAGTTTGTTACGCTTGGTTGAGAAATAGGTACCTTTTATGGTAAGTTTTTTAAGTTGCGGCTAAGTTTTAGCGAAGACTCCGTTCTAATAAAACCAACTAGTTATGGAAATGTTTTTTTTAATAGATTATTATTATTTTCCGCTATAAAAAGATAATTCAGGTAATATTTACTCTTGTTACACACCCAATGTCACATCTTATATGTTTAGTCTATGACGAATGACGCACAATGGCGTCCACTAAATTATTTTTCTCAAATTAAGTTTTAAAATGATTATCTAGTTACTTACCAATGAAAGGTTATTCCTTTGCACTTTGCCGTATTTCTTGAATTATTAGAGCAAAATCTTAACACACACACATACTTGGTGTATATTCATTTTTTATCTGCTTAATACAAATACGAGTTACGCGCTCAAGAGCGACAAAGCAACTGAGTGAACTGTGGCTCATGCACCACAGTTGAACGGAGCACTGGCGATATAGGGCGGTGTCTTCTCTAGTACGTAGTACAATATTAACTCAATGATTTATAACCATCTAGAGTCCACCGTTCTACCAACAGAGCTACCGAAGGTTGATAACTGAGTTCGAAATTATCAATCTAATACTTCAAAACTTTTTATATGCACACACTATAGCTACGTCTCGGTAACGGTGTCGCGAGTCCAGAGATTTTATCTCATCTAAAAATATGCGTACCGCGCTAAAAGAAATTTTCACTTCAAAAACCACAGTTTATATTTTACCACGTCCAAGTCAAGTGTTTCTGAGTTACTTACGAGTTGTGAGAGTAGTGCCTCATTGTAGACAGGAGCAGGAGTCTCGGGTGCCGCTTCAGGTAACAGAGTCTCTCCAGACTGCAAGCCTCGACCTCGCAGGCAGCTGAGGTCTACCTGCGCATATTGACATATTGACTGCCTCTGTGGCGCGGTGGGAGTGTATTCGACTGTTACGCAAGAGGTCGAGGGTTCGATTCCCACCCAGGATAAAACTTTGTGTGATGGGCACGATGGTTTATTGTGTCTGGGTGTTATTTATGTATCATATGTATATATTTAGAAATATACATATAAACATGTTTATCACTTATCTGGTTACCATAGTACAAGCTCTGCTTAGTTTGGAATTAGATGGCGTTGTGTGAGTTGTCCCAACAATATTTATTTATACAGCAGCTTATTAAACCATACTACAAGTACAAAATCTTTTTTAGTTGGATTGTTTTGTGTGTTTGTCGGATTGGTCATGTGGTTAGATCTCCCAAAGAAAAATGGACCAAAGAGGTCATATCTTGGTATCCCAGAGATGGGAAGAGGACATGAGGACTGCTACAAAGAAGATGGGAAGATGAACTACCACAAGGATGGTGCAGATTAGCAAGAGATAGACAAAAATGGAAATTTCTAGAGAAGGCCTGTGTCCGAAAAGAACATCCTGATTGATAAATTAGTGCTGGTGTTACTAATTTTTTATTACTATAAATTATTATGTAAAATAATTTTTTTATATTAGATACAGGAAATTAGTAATGCGGCTAGTCAGTACGAGTAAGTAGTGTATAAGCAAAATCAGAGAATAAAGGATATATTTTTATTTTACATGTACGAAATACTCGTACATCAATCAAATAAGAATTTTCACTACAACACTCGATCCTCCCGTCCACTGTCTCCCCAGTCCCTTCTCTTCTTTTCATGAACGTTAGTCAATCTGACTTGGGGGTGAATATATAGGATACATGCTATTACTTAGCAAACCAAATGGGTATGGATCCCCAAAAAGACTTGCTAGCGGTGCACCTGCTGACAAACGGAGGAGGCAACAAAGCAGACATCGTAACGGGGTTGGGAGGTTTGTATGCAGTCGCTTTGAACAATGCCGAAAATCAAAATTCGAACGATAGCTGGAACTAGAAAGAGAAATATATAGTGTGTGTGTGTGAGTCAGTGAGTGAGATAGATAGAGAGAGAGAGAGACGCTGTATCCCTGACTGGGTAGTCAGAGAGGACATATCGCCAGGCTTCGCGATCCAAGCATACCTCTATCGCTTCTTGAAGATTCATTAAACGCTTCATACACGCACGTCTGGGTATCCAAGTACGTTTTTTTACATGATATCATTGAAATAAATAAGTAGATTCAAACACACTCGCGTTGGTTTGGGGTGTACTCTACTAGGGCGGCCTAATTTCAAAATCATTAGTTCTAAATGGAGTCTTGTACTAGATCAAATCAGACACTTCAAAATTATATTACCATAATACTTCATACATCACCGAATTGTGTTTCATGCTGAAGATGAGAACGAGAGATAAAAAGACAACTTATTGAGCAAGTGTATTGAAAAGCATTCATGAGAATAGGAGCCTTCAGGGAGGAATATAAATTCTCCACTTCATACATTTGAAGTCAATAACAGAGGCATACTGACCTCCCAAGGCATATCGACAGCGACATCTAGCTTAGCGGGCGTCCAGTCTTCCTTGATTGTGAATTTCTTTAGCTGGATCAGTAAGAAGTCAGGGAACGTTGCTAAGCGGGTAATTCTGTAAAATATACGAACAACATGGTTATGACCACTAAGCAAGAAATGTTGCTAGCTCCCTCTCGCTCGCATCCTGTTAGAGTGACGAAAGTATTAATTTTAGGATACACCTTCCGCTACGCATACATACATATTGTCACGCCTTAATCCCCAAAGAGGTAGGCAGAGGCATACTATACGGCCACATTTCACCGTATGCACTTTTATCCCACGTAACAGGTGGTGAGGCCATTGCCGCGTTGAAATGGACAGGCGCAGGTTGTGGCGAACTGCTGTTGAAATTTTTCAAGCCGCCCAAAAAGCCTTCAACTGGGCTTAACGACAGCCATGTTACTGGCAACCGGGACCAACGGCTTAACGCGCCTTCCAAAGCACGGAAACGCTCGAAAATGTAAAACCCGCTACGCATATTTTGTATTCTAGTTAGCGCCTGCGGTATCACCCGCATAGAGAAGTTTTCCCGTTTCCGATTCCCAAAGAAACTTGATCCTAGTTTAAAATGTAGCCTATGTGTTATTCTGACGTATAAGCTATATTATTGTGAAGTTTCATCAAAATCCAATCAGTATTACTTCCATACATTATAACAAACTTTCACGTTTATCATATTAGTAGAATAAGCTTATCATATCGGGGCCCCTTTGATGAGAAGTGGGTCCCTATAGAGCTGATCATTGACAGTAGTCCTGCAGCTAATAATGGCTAAAGTCGGTGGACAGACAGAACTCATCATCATCCGAGCGTCTGTCCCAGTTGCGTCTCGCGACGCCCGGGGTCCGCTTTCCTACATTTTCTCCTCCACTTCGCACGGTCGTCGGCATCCCCTGTGGTGAGACCATTGGCACGCATGTCATCCCTTACGACGTCAAGCCAGCACTTCTTGGGTCTTCCCCTCTTACCGGGACCCGGCGGGGCTGACATGGCCAGACATTTGTTACCTACGTAGCCCGGCGGTTGCCGCAAGACGTGACCATACCAACGAAGGCGACACAACTTGTCTGCAATGTCACGGACGTGAAGGCTGTCGCGGATGCGAGAGTTCCTCACGCGGTCCATCCGCGTGACTCCACACATCCACCGCAGCATCTTCATTTCCGTGACACGCAGCTCCTGCTTGTGTCGCTCCAATATCGGCCACGTCTCACTGCCATGTGTGCAACTTGTCTGCAATGTCACGGACGTGAAGGCTGTCGCGGATGCGAGAGTTCCTCACGCGGTCCATCCGCGTGACTCCACACATCCACCGCAGCATCTTTATTTCCGTGACACGCAGCTCCTGCTTGTGTCGCTCCAATATCGGCCACGTCTCACTGCCATGTAAAAGGACAGGTCTAATAATGGTTTTGTAGACCTGTACCTTCAACCGGATCGGCATTTTAGGGTCACAAATGACACCGGTCATCTCCCGCCATTTGGCCCACGCGGCAGCAATGCGTGACTTGACATCGCAATCGATGTCACTGGACGTGTGAAAAACAGATCCCAAGTATTTAACCTGGTCCGTGCGCTCGACCAAATCACCGCCTATGCGGACGGATGTGGGATCTGTCGAGTTTAGTGCCAAGTACTCGGTCTTCGCCACATTTAGTTTCAGACCGCCGTTCTCAAGCGTCTCCTTCCACGCCTTTACACGTCGCACCAATCTGCCCCTGTCCGCGTCTGCCAGCGCAATATCGTCAGCATACATGAGCAACCATGGAGGCTGCTCATGCGGGTTTCTGATGCTGTCCGACAATTCGTCTAATATTACACTGAACAGAAGCGGACTAAGGACAGAACCCTGGTGTACCCCGACGGTGATGGGGAAGGGTTTCGTGTCGCCAACAGCAGTCCGAACCATTGAGTCGGAGTCACAGTACATGTCCCGGATAGTGTCAATATAGACCTCTGGAACCCCTTTGGACCGCAGTGCCCACCAGATCATCGCACGAGGAACACAGTCGAAGGCCTTCTGCATATCTAGAAACAAACAGTGCAGAGGCGTGTTCTTCGAACTGTATTTCTCTGCGACAACCCTCAGGGCAAAAACAGGGTCCGTGGTCCCATGACCAGGGCGAAACCCATATTGACACTCCGAGAGAGTACACTCCTGCCGGATCCGAGAGTCTATAATCCTCTCGAAGATCTTCATGGTGTGGGACATCACCTTAATACCGCGGTAGCTCCCGCACTCCTGCACTGACCCCTTACCTTTGAAGACTGGAGTAATAATACTCAGTCTCCATTGGTTTGGGATCTGCCCGCTGAGGAGTATGCGGTTAAAAAGGTTTACTAAGATGCCCACACCGCGAGGACCCATCGCCTTCCAGGCTTCGATGGGGACTCCATCGGGTCCGACAGCTTTCCGATTCTTCAGGCGGCGAAGCGCAGTCAGGACTTCTCCAGGCGTTACCGGTGGCACTAGTCCCTGATTTTATGGCCTGGTTATTAAGAGCTTTTAGTCTAATCTTATTTATTTCTTCATTCTTTATAATATGTTTTAATTTAATCCGTCAGTCAGCTCCATTAAAGTGGTAGAAGCGTTATTGAGGCTTTCAGTGGAATTTGCGGGGCAAGATGTAACATAGCATTTCACTGCAATATAGCACTGTCTTTCACTATAGCACGTTTACTACTGTTGCTACACAAAAAACAAGGTAACTGCACTAGTTTTGGAAAATAATTTGCGCAGCAAGCGTCTGCCATTCGAGAAGTTCCCGCAAAATTGCTGTTCTGCGTCCTATTGTAAAACATATAATAAGGATAAGGCGGGGGCGCATCGCTCAAAAACATACACGTTTTAAAAACTCGTAAAATACTTACTTATGTGCAGTGACCTTCTTGTTGACAGCGCTGCTGAAGAACTGTTCAATGGATTCCTGTTTCATGAAACTCTCTAGACAAGCTTGGAATGGTATATGCGGCCGGACCAGCTGGGATGGATCTCTGTAACATATAATTATATGAGCTCAGTAAAAAAATATTTTTATATTAATATTTTACAAAAAAAAAATGTTAAGTTCAACTGGGATGTGAAAAATAAAAGAATGTGTTTGTTTGTACGGTTGAACGCGTTATTCTCGGGAACAACTGATCCGAATTAAAAATTATTTGTGTTGGATAGTTCATATATCAAGGAAGGCTATTATATCAGGCATGCGGAGCAGTAATATCAAGAAATCGGCCCAATTTCATACAATATTGTAAAATGAATAAACGGAGGGATAAAAATAGGTATCACTATATAGGGATTGAATATCATCACTGACGAAATCGCACGAGTCTGCTAGTTCGTTCCATAAAGACAGGAAAGTTGACTCACAGTCTTTGGCCGGATGCCTCGGCCTGTCGCCTCCGTTCCTCATACTCCCTCAGTTCCGGTTGGTTACTGGCTGCAGTGAGCGGAACAGGTAACGGCAAGTGGTGTTCCGGCCGCGTGGTATAACGCACTCCTAGTGACTCACTACATTGGACCCGCTCTTCCACACTGAACTGGAGGCAGTCTGCCGGATTCCATGTTGCTCGACTGTGGCGCTGAAATATACAAATCTTATAAATATACAGATTGTTTAATTACAGTTACAGTTTTGAAGCTCCGACAACTGGGCTGTTAAAGCCAAAACGGCACGCTATGATGGCCGTTTATTTCACATTTTCGCCTCAAGAAAATAATATATTTCAAATTGATATTAATAAAAAATAGCCTAAATATAGTATGCTTAAAAAATATTTTAAACGTAACTACGTAAGGCTTTTAATTTCATAAAAATCTAAATTTTTGCATTATTGTAATATGTCAAACGGCCATCATAGCGTGCCACTAGTATAATGAAATGATAAAAAATATGACTTTCTACAGTATATTGTTGATCCACTCATGATAAATACATTTAGAATGCCATAATTGACATAATATTGAGGTCTTAAAACTCTGTGAACCAATTTGGCTCCTGCTGTCTACAAGAAACAATTTAAGCAAAATACTTGTCACCATTTTGCCATACAATTCAAACATCAAATCCTGGTCATTTTGATAATTATCTATAACTACACATAACATGACATTACTAACCTGTATGAGAGACAATAAATGCAAGTAGAACTCATGCGCGTCCTGTTGCCTTTTGCTCATGAATTCGGGATGGTCTTTTCCGACCAAATTGCGATACATATGTGGTGATACACCCGCTTGAGAACCTTCCGAGCCCGGGAACGAGTAGCGACCTGATAGTAGACCAACACCTAGCTTCGCTCTGTGGAACAAAAATGATATTAAAAGTCCACTAAATTGAGATCAGAACACGCGAATCTGTAATTTTTGCCTATTCAATATACAATGAACATACATACATACATATTGTCACGCCTTTATCCCCAAAGGGGTAGGCAGAGGCATATTATACGCCCACAATACACCGTATGCATTTTTTTGTCCCACGAAACAGGTGGTGAGCCCATTGCCGTGTTTAAATGGACATGCGCAGGCTGTGGCGACCTGCTGTAGAAAATTTTCAAGCCATAAGGCCTTTAACCAGGCTTAACGACTGCCATTTTACTGGCAACCAGGCCCGACAGCTTAACGTACCTTCGGCAGCACGGAAACGTCACCCTACCAAGGACCACCCACAGCGATTGTTGCTTAACGCAGTGATCGTTTACAGACCACTGAGTCAGCGGAGCCACGAGCGCTTCTATATATAGCAGCTTTTTATAAGAAGCGAAAGAAGTATGCATGGATCGCGAAGCCTGTGATATGTCCTCTCTGACTACCCGTCAGGGATACAGCTGAAGACTAGCTAGAAGCTGCAGTGAAGATGGTTAGTTAATTTTAGTTTCTTATATACAATGAAGCAGTTGACAAAGAACTAACGTTTGTACATTGAAGTCATTGACAGGGTCATCGGGGAAAGAAGCAAATATCTCTGGGGCGCCGTCCACGAATCGGCGTACGAAATCTGGCATGCGGAACATTACCTGTCAAACAAAACAATTGAGTTTGAGTTATTGGCGGAGCAACAGTATCGCCACAAGAACAAAAAAAAACGTCCATAATGTCGTCAGATTATACAAGAGTCGCGAGATTATACAGCGCCATCTAGCCCAAAGTAAGCTAATATTAGCTTGTATTTTGGGATCTAGATAACTGATAAACATACTTATATATTTCTAAATACTTACATATTATACATAGGAAACACCCAAACTCCGAAACACACATTTGTGGATCACACAAATATTTGTTCCGACCCGGGAATCGAACGCGCCACAAAGGCAGTAAACGCTCAACACCTGTAGTTCAGGTGTACAGAAAGTAAACGCTCAATACCTGTAGTTCCAATACGGTACAGATATTGGAAAAGACGTTAAAAAGTCTACGAGTGGGTTGTAACACAGAAATCTATGAGGTTGTTTCCGATTAGAACTGCATTAATACGTAATATCATTATTGTAAATAGCAGATTTAGCATTTTTTATGTCTATCTTTAACGAATCTGCAGATTTGCCGGAGATGGTGTGTAAGGTAGGCTTGTACGCACCGCCATTATTGCTGCGTAGGCCGAACCTATTGCACATTCCTTTGGCATAAACTACATACTAGTGATGGAAATTAATGCCATTTTTTGTTAATTTCATTAGCGTGCTAATTTTTATCTCTTAGCATGCGACGTACTATTGCTATGCTAATATGAACATCAATGAAGTAAACATCAACTTGCTAGGTCCTCCCGTTCCTGAGAAAATCGATGATGACACATGGATAGACAGACGAACTGACGTCCAGACGGACATTATGAAAAAAAATAAGGGTTGCAAATTTATTAAGAATTACCAAAAAACGAAAAATTTACCGGGATCGACGTTAATGATGATGATGATGATGATGAAAAAAATTCTACACCGAAAGAGTCTTAATTGATTACACAATATTTTTTAATAAGACCTGAAGATGACCGGGATTAACGTTAGATGATAATGATTAAAAGAAGTTTTCAATTCAATAAAAATAAAAAAAAAACTTTAGTTCCGTTGTTTTCCTTTCGAGAGACGGAACCCAAAAAATACATTTTGTATTACATTATTTATTCCACAATAAAGTACAATCACACGATTTTAGAGTTTATATATTCAAAATAAAAGAATAATACATAAAAATAACCCCACCCCAAACACAAGCATTTAATAGTTAAAAATAATGGGCTAAATATCAACCATGCACTTTTTCATTCACACACTCCGTATTTCGCAATAGCACAATGACAAGATCCATTCATGAATTAGACGTGAAAATTCATTTTAGCAATCGCAGCGACGCATCATTCGCAGCTCGCCTGCCTCATGATTTAGTCGTCGCAGCGACGCAGCGTTCACAGCTCGCCTGCGATATGAATTTGTCGTGAATTATAATTATGAGTTTTGGCAATTTAATTTAGCATTCACAACTCGCCACTCAGTAGCGGCGCGAACGTCGATGCGCTTAGTCATGTATTGGAGGGAGATTGTGGGTTCGTGACGAATTGTCAATTATTGCGTAATCGATGTCTCTTAGCAATAATTAATTTTAACAAGTACTTTTCATTAAATTAATACGAATGGAGTCTTAGCAATTAAATATGATTGCTAACGCTAATATTTCCTACACTACTACATACAGACAAAACTCTTATTAACCACGATATTGCCGTGCGTACAATATAGCATGTCGGGATGTTGATATAGATATATTTTTCAGTACTATTTCTTAAAGCAAAGAAAGACTTATGTGATCACTATTTTGTTAAATGAATACATTTGTGGTTGTATTAGGTGTGTATGGATTGAGTCTGCAGCATTTTTCTGACTTTTCTAAAATAATATTAATGTTATTGGTGAAAACTCTTAAATGGCCTTCATTATGTTACTTATCTAATAATTGTATTTTTTTAGTTGAACGTATTCCAAAAACCTTAAAATAAAAAGTAATAAATATGCTGTTTGGTACACGTTCTGTAGGATCCATGGTTACAATGGGTGTGCCACAAGGCTCGATACTTGGGCCATTCTTGTTCCTCATTTATATTAATGATTTACCATTTTATGTAGGGGACAGGAATAGGATTGTTTTGTTTGCAGATGATACCTCATTGATTTTTAAAATTAAAAGACAATTAGATAATTATGACGATGTAAACAATGCAATCACGAGAGTAGTTCCCAATGAACTTCTTCCCAATGAAATTCAGCTCAAATAATCTTTGCCTAAAAGAAAACAAAACTAAATGTATTAAATTTACTCTACCAAATGTAAAACAAGTTACGGCTAATGTTCAACTTAATGGACAAGTGTAAGAGTTTGTGGAACCAACTGTGTTCCTTGGTATAACTATTGATGCCAATTTGCAGTGGGGCCCGCACATAGAAAAGACGGCCTCTAGGTTAAGTTCGGCTGCATACGCTGTAAAAACGATCAAGACTCTAACAGATGTAGATACGGCTAGAATGGTTTACTTCAGCTATTTTCATAGTATTATGTCTTACGGTATTCTCCTTTAGGGGAGTGCTGCAGATGTAAATAACATTTTTGTTCTTCAATAGCGGGCTGTACGCGCTATATATAATTTGGGCCCCAGAGTCTCCCTCCGAGAAACCGTAGCATCACAATACATTTTTGCCAATCTTATGTATGTCCAGAAAAATCTATCACAGTTTACTAAACTCTGTGATATACATAATATAAACACTAGACATAAAAACAATCTTTTAGTTCACCACAGTCGGCTGCATAAGATTGGCGATTCTTTCCAGGGTAACTGTTTACGCTTTTACAACAAGCTTCCCTGTGACCTGAGAAATTTACCATTAAATAAATTTTAAAAGTTTATTAAAAGAAAGCTTTGTGAAAAAGGTTATTACTCTATTCAAGACTATTTACAGGACAGGGATGCCTGGAAATGATCTGCTGGCAAATAAAATATTATAGTCATAATATATTAAATTGTAAATAGGCCAACAAAAAAAAGGCCTTCCTAAGTTTCTTGCCGGTTCTTCTCAGGTGGGCCGCGTTCCGAACCGGTGGTCACTTTATATATACAATTTTTTTCTTTAGTTTTAGTGTATGACATTTTGTAAGCGCCGTTGAAATGGTCTATGCAAAATAAAGACATATTTTTTTTGTGTCACCTTGTAAGACGTAGTTCACACAACTGGGTTGGGCTTAAGGCATGTAAATTTTACACCACAATGACTTATTAAAGCAGTTTACAAGATTTGTAACATACTTGTACAACACTGTTGATATAGCACGTATTGCCGAGGTTATTGAGTCCAGTGAGTGCGGGACCACTCAACGGTCGCAGTTCACTGCCGGATTCCTGTAGAGTGTTCCACTCGCCGCTTCGCTGGTTCAGTTCTAATTCCAGTTCTACCATCGACTTCTCCGTCTGAAAATGCAATGAAAGATAAAGCGGTATGACAATTTTTAGGTTGACACAGAATATCAGGTGCTGTAATGGAAGCCATCCATTTACAGTGTATGCTGAGTGTCGTACCGTATTGCAAAACACAAGTTACGGTAAATAATAATAAATATTATTGGGACAACTCACACAACGCCATCGGATTCCAAACTAAGCAGAGCTTGTACTATGGTAACCAGATAACTGATAAACATATTTATATATTTCTACATACATATTATAGATAAATAACACCCAGACACAGATTAAACCATCATGCTCATCACACAAAGTTTTATCCTGGGTGGGAATCGAACCCACGACCTCTTGCGTAGCAGTCGGATTCACTCCAATGCGCCACAGAGGCAGTCAAATATTGTGGGAGAACTGTTATAGATTGTGATAGGCAAACCAAGTAGGCAACTTATATGATATTTACATGTCACGTTTACAAAAACTGCGTCACCACCGTCCGCCATGATTTTTATTTTCTTATTTGTTTTTGTGCGTGGCCACTCGGCGGGCTAGGGGTCGTTTATACATACAGTCATTGGATTCCTTTTTGAAGTAAAGGTGTTAGGTGTTGCTTTTTGAAGTAAACCTGCTTAGTTTGTTCATTGTTGGGTAAGGGGCTTTTTTTTGTATGATTTTTGTTTTATTAAATTTTTTGTATAGGTTGTGGTTTTTTGGCAATAAAAACTATCTCTTTCTTTCTTTCTTTTTGTACTGATAAGTCTTTTGCGATAACATTTTAGAGAAGTGTTAAAGAGATGCTCCATATTTACCTTTTGCAATTGCTGTACATTGATACCAAAATGTTTGAGATGGTCTGCAAGATAGGGGTCCTCCACCATATCATCCTCTGCGTAAGAGAAAACATCCCCTTTACCGTCGGCCGTGATGGTACCCAACTTGACTGCAAGAGGAAATCCCGTTTGGCGGAAATGTTCTACCTAAAATATAAACAACAAAATTTATAAAATACTAGTTGAGGCCCGTGGCTCTGTCCGCGTAAGGTAGATTTCCCGTTCCTGATTCCCACAGGAACTTGTTCTTGATACAAAAAGTAGTCTATGTCCTTTCTCGGGTTCTAGACTATTCCTGTACCAAATTCCATTTAAATCTGTTGAATAGTTTCGGCGTGAAAGCGCGACAGACAGGCAGACACAAAGTTCCTATCGCATTTATATTAGTCAAGATAAATATATAAAAAAAAACACAAGTACAACTGCAAACACGGCAGGTTGATGGCTAGTAAAAGGTTGCTACGATGCATAAGCCACTGTCAGGGCATATAATATGCCTCTGCCACCCCTTCGGGGATAAGGCGTGATGGATATTTATTTCATAAGCCACTGTGCTTCGACCTACTAGTGATACATAACCTATTACCAACTAAAGAAAACGGAAAAATGTTATGTAGTAATGGTTGAAAGTTGCTTGAAATTATTTATCGTAATTTTTCTTTTATATTTGAATGTAAGTAAAATACAGGGTTGAATCGTTTATTTATACTGGCATCCCCATTAAAAAATATTAACAATCCTAAGAAATACTGCTCCACCTTTAGCTTAAACATCTGGGTTGTGGACTTCTCGTGTCATAGCTACGAAACAAGATATGTAATACTAGTTGATGCCTGCAGCTCCATCCGTGTAATAAAGCTTTAACGCACCTGTTTCCCACAGGAACTTGTTCCTGGGACTAAAAGTAACCTATTTTTATTATTCTTGGGCTCTAGACTTTATTAGGACTGCATTACTGCATTAGGACAGATAGAGTTTTTACAATATTAAGTAAGGATAAGGATTTTTCTGTTATACTTACTGCATGATCATTTCCACCAGAGCCATCGAAGAAGCGTCTCCCACAGAGTATTGATCCATCTGTCAGGTTCAACCACAAATTATTGGTTAAGTCACACTTAGCGCACTTCCAGCCGGAAGGTGGTATCTTCACACCATTATCTAGCTGCTTCAAGCTTACTGCATGGCTGAAAATTTTTGTTGTTTCATACATAATATATCCAGTCTACAACCTGTACTGTATAATTAATCATTACCTACTGTACAAGGTTATCCCTTAAATAACCAAAGTTAACAATACAACCCACTGGTAAGGAATATGTTAAGGAATCAGTCAGCTGGCAATGTTTGTCAAAGAGCTGATAGCAAAAAATCAGAAAACTTTTTGAAACGTGTGGATTCAGTCGGTAGGAGTCGGAGAGGAGTAGGTTTCGTTTTGAGTAGGCAGAATGCTTTGAATGTATAGCCTGTTCTTAGAACGAATTAAATAGAATGGTCTTGTCCACTGGCCAATGTCTTGGCAACCATGCCAACGAAAAAGTATTTTATAAATTGGAACGTCATTCGCCTATCTACAGATCGACAGAAAAGATGTCTGTCGTAAATATATTTTTTAAACTTCGCTAAAAAGAAGTAATCTTTTATAAATTGTATATGGAAGTTCACGCCTGTGACTTCTTATCAATGTTTATATCAGGATGACTATGTATTTCGCTAATTACGAAGTTTACGAAGCTTGGAGAGGCGTTAATGGAATATTTGCAAGCTCTTCAAGATTTATGGGTTTTCTTTAAAAAAGTGCTGAAAATGCATTTTTTTTTATATTTGAATTATTAATTAAAACTATTGTTGGATAAAATTTGCCATGGATGCTGACCATGTGGTTACGGGCCCGTCATTCTAGTGGAGACGACACCTGTCGCGGTCTGCAGATGTGATTTCGAATCCCGTGGTAATGTAACCGCCTTCAGGTACTTAGTTTGAATTATTTTTGTGTAGATTAATATAATAATGATGCACGACTCATGATTAGGCCCATGTAATGACTCAATGATTTGGCTCATGTTTTGAATCATGTTACGATATATATTTTGACCCCTAAGCTAGCATTAGGCTGGATCTCAATAGTTAATCTTTAGCTTACTAAATCACTTGAATAGGTTATACCATTAGTGATAAGGTATATAATGTGTATTCAATCAATTCGCCTATAAAAATATAGAAACTTTCTTCTAGAGATGTATTATTATTTTTGGTTCCTCGCCATTATTAAGACAATTGTAACATTTTTAATTATTATAATTGGCACCCTTTAGGGACATAGTAGTCTTCATCGCCAGTCATTAGTAACCATTTTATTAATTATTACAATTGGCGCGTGTGAACAGAGACTTGAAGGATTGATTTGAATATACATTTGCTTATTGTGAGTAGTGTGTGAGTGAGTCGTGCATCTTATAGTGGTATTATTATTATTATATATGTTTTGCTCTGAAATATATATTTGTATATTTTGCTTAGAGTATATTAAACTATTTTGTTATTGAAACATTCTCAACAAATGAAAAAATACTGTTCTACTGGTATATATATATCTGAGGCTGGAGTAATCTTAAACTGAAGTAATTATGATTTCTTGAAAATAACCTATAACTTAACTTTTTAATAATATGAAGTAATAGGTTTGTGTACTAATTGTATCTACATATTGATGTGACTTTCATAACTATTATTTGCTTTTTATGATATAAAAATATGAGTGAAATTATAAAATAAATAACATAACAATGTTTTGAATGATAACTTGAGTTTACATAATAATGCATTTTGTGACAAACTTAATTATATAGCCTTACTATTTGTACGAGCCATGCATCATTAATGGTTTAACATTTCTACAGCATATTGCTTTACAGCCTATTAATGGGTTATATTAATATAAATAGAACATAACCATTTAAATTTAAATTATTCATCTGAGGTCTTGCCAATCACACTTGTGTAACTTTACAGCGGAGTGTTCGAAGCTTTTGAAACTTGTTTGAATGATAATATTTTGCTTTTTGACAATCATCATCTGAGCGTCAAGGCCTGGTTGTGCTTAGCTATAGCAGTGATTGATTTAATTGAGTTTTCAGTGCTTTCTTTGAATTTGTTTTGGCTTTTGGATGTTAATAGCTGACTGCTGACTATTACTATCATCTTACCATTCGGTCTCGGTTGCCTTTGGATATTTTTGCAATTAATTGTTTTAGCTTTTGAATTTCTTTGATCTTTTATTTGTCAACTATGGACAAGAGCGTGCAGTTTCCACCCTTGCTTGATGATAAGGAGGAGTAATAATGATAACAGTTAAAAAACTGATTAGGTCCCATCGAGCACAGGTTTGTGTAGGAACTGATAGTGACTCGGTGTTAAAGAAATTTAGTTATGCTCCTGATGCTGCAACTAATGAAAGAGAACGCAGTCTTTGGCTAAATTATTTAAAAGTTTATTTTATAAACATAAATTCTGCTCCTATTTTGTTTGTTAAAAGCAAAGATACTAGACCTTACTTAGAATTTCTTATAAATAATAGAACTTATTCTGGTCATCGATATATACTTTCTGTTGCAGACATTTTTACTAAATACTGTTGGTTGTTCCCAATGCTACTACTAATATAATTTGTAAACTTCTTGAGAAGGAGATTTCCCTTAAGTATGGAACTCCAAAAATATTTGTTTGTGATAATGGAACTCAATTTACTGCTAGACAGTTTGTTACATTTCTTAATGGTTATAATATAAATAAAATATTTTAAAATTCCCTGTATACTCCTCAAAATAATCCAGTTGAAAGATATAATAAAACCGTTGAGACATGTATAGCATGTTTTGTTAAAGATGATCATAGAACGTGGTCGAAGTTTTTACCTCATGTTCAACTAGCTTTGAACAATAGTGTGAATCTTGCGACAGATTTTACTCCTAACTTTTTAATGTTCGGTAGAGAACTTATTTTTGATGCATCTTTGCACCGTGTTAGTACCTCTATTGATAATTTAGATCAACTAGAGGTAGGAGATCGAAGTTCTTTTGCAACTTCACTCAATTCACTTAGTGAAATCTTTGTTAAAGTACAATCTTGTTTGTTGAAAGCGTATAAGCGAAATGCTAGTTATTATAATGTAGGGAGGCGAATCATTTCTTTTGGTGTTGATGATATTGTGTGGAGGAGAAGCTTTGTGCAGTCTAATGCTCCTGCATATTTTTCTGCTAAACTTGCACCTAAGTCCGTTAAGTGTAAAGTAGTTTCTAAAGATTCACCTAATGTTTACCTTTTGGAGGACCTGAATAAAGGTACCACAGGTCGCTACCATGTTAAAGATATAATTAAATATTAAATTATTTTGTTTTGAATATTATAGACTTTGGTCTTGGTTTTGGTATTTGTTGGGAAGGAATTAACCTCTGTTAGAATGAAGTATGAGCGGCAATGGTTATTTGAAAGAGATGTATGTTAGGTTACTTCACAACTTTTTATTAGAATCAAGTTCTGAATCTTTAAAAAATAGAACTTAGGATATAACAAATTGATTAAAAAATTTATCAATTTACCTATTGGAATTATTAAAATTAGCCTTTTAGAAATAACATTAACTTTTTCACACAAATAACTGTCATACACATCGAAAGATTTTATCTTTTTGTTTGTTTGTTGGAACCTTAATTGGTTATTAAAATATTATTATTCCACTTATATTATGGAATGATATTGTTCTGTTTTGTAGGAAATTTTCCTAGTTTTGTTTGTATGTTTAGGTTATTACTCCTAAATTTTATTTTGTACATATTGTATTCTTATATTGGGATGATGAATCTTTAAGAATAGTTTTGATGTTGCGTTTCTGGGTTGGTAGAAGTAGCTGTATCTCAGTTCTTCTGATCCCGAGGCCATGTCGCAGGGCTGACCCTGTATATATTTTGTTTGTTTGTTAAGTAATTCAAAGTTACCCGGATAAGACTTTTGATTATACCTTTTGATGTTGATATCTGTCACTTTTGACTATAGGATCACATCTTTATATATGCATTTGTGTTCGGAAAGTCGGTAGGGTTGTGCCGGTCACATTTGTCATATTGGTTTTGTTACAGCATTTGTGTTCAGAAGTTCGGTGGTGTTGAGCCGATCACATCTGTTTGGTTTTGTTACAGCATTTGTGTTCGGAAGTTCGGTGGTGTTGAACCGATCACATCTGTTTGGTTTTGTTACAGCGTTTGTGTTCGGGAGTTCGGTGGTGTTGAGCCGATCACATCTGCTTGGTGTATTTTTCCACAATAAAATTTTGTTGGAATATTTTGCTTGTCACAGTACTATGTGCAGTTACTGTTTGACTTTGTGTCTTTGTTTGTTCCAGCCACGTTGGTGATGCTGTTTGATATTGAAGTTCGTTTGTCACTTTGTACAGTTGCTGTTTGACTTTGTAATTATTACAAGTTACAACACAGTTTTGCTGATATTTTGATTTTTATATGGGATTGTAAGTGATAGAAGTCGGTGGCGATAGGGCTCAACCGCATCTTCAGTATATATAAGGATAAGATTGGATGAGTCAGTGGCTAGATAGCTTAACTGAACTCCTGGTTTGAGAACTTGGTTGGATTTGTTATTCTTTAGTACTTACGTTAAGTCAATGCTTTGACTTTAGTTTTTGTTGTATCAATTTTGATATTCTTATTTGTAAAGAGTTGGATGATAGAGTCGGTGGCTATGGTGCTCAACCGTACTTTCGTATTTAGTTTAGTGTTGGTAGAGTCGGATGTTTTTCTGAACTCATGGAATGTGAATGTTCTGGTTTGTGTTATAGATTTTTATTGGAACTATACTTATGGTTAGTTGGTTATTTATTCTTGTTACAGAATTTTGTTTTTGGGATTTTGGTTTTCTTTTATTGGAATTATTTCCATTTCTTTATTAGAGCTCTATTGTTTGAAAAAGAAAATTCCTTTCTTTTATTGCTGGTTGGGGTGTGATGTAACGTTGTAAAACGTCACATTGAAGTGTCATTGTTAGTCTTGAGATTTAGAGAGAGAGGAGAGTAGATTGTTGACTCTTTCTCACTACTTGTCATCGAATTTATATAATTTGCGCTTTGAGTAGGCAGAATGCTTTGAATGTAAAGCCTGTTCTTAGAACGAATGAAATAGAATGGTCTTGTCTTGTAATGCCAACGAAAAAGTATTTTAAAAATTGGAACGTCATTCGCCTAGCTACAGATCGACAGAAAAGATGTCTGTCGTAAATATATTTTTTAAACTTCGCTAAAAAGAAGTAATCTTTTATAAATTGTATATGGAAGTTCACGCCTGTGACTTCTTATCAATGTTTATATCAGGATGACTATGTATTTCGCTAATTACGAAGTTTACGAAGCTTGGAGAGGCGTTAATGGAATATTTGCCTGCTCTTCAAGATTTATGGGTTTTCTTTAAAAAAGTGCTGAAAATGCATTTTTTTTATATATTAATTCTATTGTTGGATAAAATTTGCCATGGATGCTGACCATGTGGTTACGGGCTCGTCATTCTAGTGGAGACGACACCTGTCGCGGTCTGCAGATGTGATTTCGAATCCCGTGGTAATGTAACCGCCTTCAGGTACTTAGTTTGAATTATTTTTGTGTAGATTAATCTAATAATGATGCATGACTCATGATTAGGCCCATGTAATGACACAATGATTTGGCTCATGTTTTGAATCATGTTACGATATATATTTTGACCCCTAAGCTGGCATTAGGCTGGATCTCAATAGTTAATCTTTAGCTTACTAAATCACTTGAATAGGTTATACCATTAGTGATAAGGTATATAATGTGTATTCAATCAATTCGCCTATAAAAATATAGAAACGTTCTTCTAGAGATGTATTCTATTATTTTTGGTTCCTGCTCTTATGATTAGATGCTCAATCTCTATCGCTGATATCCGTGTGCATAAAGTTGGTAGGACTTATCCTCCTGGCGCCTGAAACAAGTTATAACTTTTGTTTGTTTGTTAGTTCATGTCTCCATAATAAGAGATCTGTTAGTTTGTTAGTTCAAATCTCATCGCCATTATTAAGTAACATATTTTTAATTATTACAGCAACAACGTTCGGTTTTTAGTAGAAAATATTTTTGTTTAATTTTTAATACATTTTTTTAGTAAAAAAAGAAATTACAATCAGTACTGATTACACTACTTCAATGGGAACTATCATAATCAATTGTCCCATGGTTTTTGCACAAGGCACCATGGTGGTACAAGGGACACTATAAACAAATTAGCATCCAATATTTGTTCGTTTTCTTCTGGTAAAGTTTGTTTATGCTCACTTTGTCCGAAAGATCCATTACATCCCCATTTAGTGAACAGCTTGATACGATTGTAATCTTTAAAATACTGCAGACTGTATGGTCTAAGAGATCTTGCAGATTGATTTTTGCGCTTATATTTGTGACCGTTATGCTGGATGCAGGCGGATAGCAAGCCTTTTTTGCTTCAGGACCCTCCAGGAATACAAATGGTGAAAAGTGGGCATATAATATGCCTCTGCCACCCCTTTGGGGATAAGGTGTGATGTATAAATAAATAAATAAATAAATACATGGTGCTAAAATAATAGATCGTAATGCAGTTTTGCCTATAGGACAATTATCCGAAGATGCCCAGGAAGCACGAAATAAAGATTACAAAAAATATAGGTTACATCACACTAGGAAGTGTTGCAGATCAGCAACAAACAAAGATGTTCTGCATATATTATTATATACATCTGATCCTTATTCTAGCTTAAATAAACCAAGTTTTCTAATATCCAAAGAATTGTTTGACGAAGCTAAAGAATTGTTAGAAATAGAAAGTGATGAATAAGATAAGCGCTATTTTTTTTATCACGTAACTGTTGTTTAATAATAATAATAATTTAGTATTTAACTTATTTTTAGCAAAATTGTAACTTTTATTGCTATTTTAATATAACCGTATAATTTTTGTATTCGTATACAATTCGTATGACTTTGTATTTGTCATTTTTTTACGGAAATAATATAATTTTTAAAATTATGATATTTGTTTTCATTAATTGCCTAGGTATTAACAAATACGTGAAAAAAAAATCAAAGAGATAAATCACACAAAACAGAGTTATCGATTTTTGAGATGGAAAATACCGGTTGGTCCCTGCCCGAGCCAGGGAATGCGGTGACTTGTATGATAACTCCAAGGGCCACAATCAGCAATTGTGAGACTATAATGATCTAGTGTACTAATCTAACTCTACTAACTCTTGTAGCTTCTAAAAAGCGACAAAATCCCTGGTTGTGGATACTAAAAAGAGCTAATGTGCAGTGACCCTAATCAGCAGAAATGAAATTAATTATTGCTTACACAGAGACTTCACGTTTTTCGCCATCCCAAGTTCCCGCCATTGCGGCCATCTCAGCAATTTTAAATGGAGATTCAGCATCTATGACAGCTTGGACAGATTTATTTACCTGCAAAATTGTATTTCGTCGTTATAGTAATTAGAAACTGATATAATCTTCTAACTGAAACGTGGCCACTGCTGGAGCGACACAAGCAGGAGCTGCGTGTCACGGAAGTGAAGATGCTGCGGTGGATGTTTAGAGTCACGCGGATGGACCGCGTGAGGAACTCTCGCATCCGTGGCAGCCTTTGCGTTCGTGACATTTCAGATAAGCTGCAATAGTGTCGCCTTCGCTGATATGGTAACGTCTTGCGGCAACCACTGGCCTCAGTGGGAAACAAATGTCTTGCCATGTCGGTCCGCCTCGTCCCGGTAAAAGGGGAAGTGACGTGAAGCTGGCTTGACGTCGTAAAGGATGACATGCGCGCCAACAGTCTCACGACAGGGGATGCCGACGAACATGCGAAGTGGAGTACTAAAAGTAGGAAAGCGGACCCCGGACGTCGCGAGACGCAACTGGGACAGGCACTTGGATGATATAATCTTCGAACTGCCTTTCTAATGATGCTGTTGCTACTTAGAAATTACTCATTAAAAATTATATTTCTCCTTAATTGCCTTGCATCTAAAGTTGCCTCAAATACCTAGTCAGGTCATAAGTATTGTCACACAGTAAAAACTTTTCTTTTAGAATGTTGGCCACAAAAAGTTTATTGAATTCGAATTTTGAATTGTTCATGAAAATAAAAATGTATACTTTTTAGAGATTACTCATTTTTAAATATGGAGTGGACGCTTAAAGAAGACCGTGTTGGAGTTATTGCGATGCATCGTTGCGGTTACGCGCTAATTCAAATTTTAAACATACTGAAAAAATTGAATATAACCAAAAGATTCGTTTATCGTACAGTCTAAGTCAAACATCTTGGTCCCTCTGAAGTTGGAGCCGCGCTCGGTTCGCGCACGTACAGTTAAGTAGACAATTGTTTACGAATTTATCCTCACTACATATTATAAAACAAAGTAGTTTTTCGCTGTCTGTCCCTATGTATATTTAGATTTTTAAAACTACGCAACGAATTTCGATGCAGTTTTTTTTATTGTATAATTTGTTAAGTATTTGTATACATTAACTTAATTATAACAATATATGTTGGCAGCTTCGGAAAAAATGAGCCGTCTGGGAGCTTTTAACAAAAACGTTGCCTAAACATATATATATTTAAAAGAAGATACCCGAGAAAAGAAGAGACATTATAATAATATTGTCATTATTGACACTCCGGTAGCTGATGCAGTTCTTCTTTGAATAGCTCTGGAAATGGTCAATTTTTATTCCCTCCTCAGCTTCCTTTTTCATGGATTGCACGACGTTATACACCATTTTTCTCGATTGCCGACGTAAAACGTTATTGCGTCTTGGCATATTTAATAATCTTATCAAAGAAAACAAAACCAAATGCTAAACAAAATCTTAAAAAAAGCTTAAAATTAAAAGTAAATAAACCAATTGAAGCTAAAAACAATAACAGTCAACAAACACGGAAAGTAACTAATAATATATAAAAATTTAAAAACATTAATTATCAATCTATTCCCGACTGTATTCTAGGAACGAATGAGCAGGATAACTAGCTACGTTTAATTCAACTTTCTTCGCGCTCGCTCGTATGGCGCGATGACACCCTCGAATTCTCGGCGTTCGGAAACGTTCGTGTGATTACGTAGCACGAGATTCCTCCCGCTCCCCGCGCCCATTCCCTACGACACCTAATATTGCGTTCTGCGCAAGTGACTCGCTACAACTCAGAGGGACCAAGATGTTTGAATTCACCTATACCATCAAACGATACAATGAAGACTCTAGTGTAGATGACAGGTCAAGAAGTGGTCGCCCTCGGTCTGTTAGAACTCCAGCAGTGATAAAAGCTGTGAAGGCGCGAATTCAAAGAAATCCCAAACGTAAGCAGAAACTGTTGGCCCTTCAGATGGGGTTAAGCAGAACCACGGTGAATAGGGTGTTAATGAAGACTTGGGGGCTTCGGTCATATCGAAGAAAAACAGGACATCGTTTAAATGCTCGTCTAATGGACCTGAGACTGAAGAGATGCCGCGCTTTGTTGAAGCGGTACGCGGGAAAAAAATATCCGAAAATTATTTTTTCGGATGAAAAAATTTTTACCGTAGAAGAGAGCTACAACGAACAAAATGATAAGGTGTACGCACACAGTAGTGAAGAAGCGACCAACGAGGTCATTTTCCACCCTCGCTCATGGTATGGTTGGGAGTTTCTTAATGGGGCTTAACAGAGGTACATTTTAGTGAGAAAGGTGTAAAAACGAATGCAGTTGTGTATCAAAATACAGTCCTGACGAACCTTGTGGAACCTGTTTCTCATACCATGTTCAATAACAGGCACTGGGTATTCCAACAAGATTCGGCGCCAGCTCATAGAGCGAAGAGCACACATGACTGGCTGGCGGCGCGTGAAATCGACTTAATCCGGCACGAAGACTGGCCCTCCTCCAGTCCAGATTTGAGTCCGTTAGATTACAAGATATGGCAACACTTGGAGGAAAAGGCTTGCTCAAAGCCTCATCCCAATTCGGAGTCACTCAAGACATCCTTTATTAAGGCAGCCGCCGATATTGACATGGACCTCGTTCGTGCTGCGATAGACGACTGGCCGTTCAGATTGAAGGCCTGTATTCAAAATCACGGAGGTCATTTTGAATGAACTTTATTGTCATAAGAATCTATGTTTTGTTAAGTTCATTCTGGTATATAAATGGTTACATAATGAATAAACTTGTTTCAATTATTATATATTATACAGGTGACAGAATTTATGACCTGACTGGGTATAGAGGGCTGACTAGCAGAGTGCCATACCCATTTTAGCTTCTCAGTGTGGCTATTGATACAATATGAGTTCTTTTGTTTGTTACGCATTTTTGTCTCTAATAACAGGTCGTTGATTAATTGATTAATAATTGCCGTGTTGAAATGGACTTATACCCCTTTTTTTTTCACGCCATGAGCTACCTAATTTTTATTCATGAACAATTACACTACACACTTACAGCATCAGGTAAAGAAGAATTAGGCCAGGAATAACTGTGAAATCCAGGTAGTACTACAACATTGTAACTGTCAGTATATGTGTACTTAGGCTTGCCACAAGAAGGATCAAATCCTCCCTCCACACCAATTGCGAGTCGTGTTATCTTTTTCTCTGGGCCGTCGCCAGTCTTTTCTGGTTCTGGGACCTGTAAGAAACATCACACAATTATTTTGATATGCTTTTGTTGTCACAAACATTGCTGCATCAAATTTTGTTTCAAATATCTTCTTTGTAGTTATTGGCAAATGTATTCATACCAGTTCTTTAGTTCTCTTGATGTGTAAAAAGACAGCATTGCCAGTTTTTTGAAAGTACTGCTCGACATAATTTCGTCCAAAGCCCAGAAAGGACACAAGGGATATGTATAATCCGGTATCTGACTCCTGAAATAATAATTAAACATAACTTGTCATAAATGCTTCCCAAAATACAGAAAGCAAAGCTTTTAACTGTTCAAGAAATGAAGAATGAGCTATAAAAACTTTTAGTAATTTTTATTTTACACCTCTCACAATAATTTGTTTCCTAACAACTATTTACAAGCAATGTAAATGGAACATAAGGAGAAATGACAATAACACTATACATTAAAAAGGGCCCCCATAATTTGCATAAGTGATGATAACATTATCACTCCTTTGGCAAAAAGTATGGGGGTCCAGCTCAGAAAGTGACTAGATATTGAAAAAGTAACACATTGAATTAGTCACTTAAAAATGGCAATCAATGTCGATTTTTACTTAGGAAACTTTCTCATTATCTGTGGGTTCGCATTGAGTTTATTGAATTTAAAGAGAATCGTGAAGAACAAAAAAGTGCAGTTTCCTGCAGTGCTATTATCAGAAAATATACTCTTAACTTGCATTGGAATTGCATTTGTCACTCGATCTGTATATGAACTGAGTCCAACAAACTTTGAAATGGCTGATATCAGTTTAAGGTCTACAAACATTATGAAGACTGAACCAATGAATTGCAATTTTACATCAATACTTATGAGTTATGGACCACTCATTGTTTCATTGGTAAACAGCTTCTTAAGCTTGATCATCGATAACTATCTCCATTATAAAATGATTTTAGATGTGAAACGGAATGAGGATGAAAGTGCGGTGAGAGAACTTAATGATAATGTTAGAATACATTCTGGATTAGGAATCAAGAAGTTACTGCTGTTTATGAAAAAATATTTTGTATTAATTGCTGTCGCCTTACAGTGGACAATGCCAGTACTGTTAACTTTAGCAATGTATTTTATAAACATAAAGCAGATGACTGTAAACAGCGAAAGAAGTTTTGGCATGTCTTGTATGGCATTGCTAGACATGAGCAAAGATAATTGCAGTAAGATAGTGAATGCAAATGACAGTTTTCAAAATAACAATTATCTATTCATGTATGATGAAGACCTACACAATTCCAGTGACAAAAGAGTCGATAATGTAATTGAAAATGTTTACAATGTACTTGCTAATTTACACAATGATAACTACTATGCCGACATAAATTTGACTACAAAACCTTTGTTCAGAAAATCAAAACAGAAGTTAGATCAAAATTGTTTGAAACTTTGCTATTTGGAAAACAAAAATTTGCTTATATACATGTTTGGACTATCAGTGGTCAGTTTTTTTGTGCCAATCACTATTTCTACAATAATATTGACTAAAATTCATGTAATGGATATAAAAAATCAGAACGTAAAGACATATGTGAACCGAGAATTGCTTTATAATGTTTTATTTTGGACACCTGTAATGTTCGATACAGTTTTTTCAATAACATTGTGCTCATACACAATGAATGGAATCAGAACTTCAATTTTTAATGTTATTGCTAATGTATATCAGGCCATTAAAAACTTAGTTAATGCTAAATACTTTAAAGATAATTCTATTGTACCTATTTAAATAAGTATTGTTATAATTGAGTATGTAATATAGGTATACTTGATATTTACATTATTTTCGAATAGAAATCTTATTGATGTTTTCCTTTTTTTCTTGTAAGTTTCATCAATAATTTTCATCACTATTTTAAGATTAAGTTTGGACCGATTCAATGTTATTGTTTTTCATTGTTATATTTAACTACTATGACTAGAAGTATGGTGTATGTAGCTATATTAATCACGTTTCATTTAAACTTAGTTTATATTTAACTGAGAATTATCTCCAGTGATTAGGATATGTACAATTTTCACTCATGATTTTAGCATTTTTTCTGAAAATGAAGTAGTCCCAAGTAATCGTGTTACGCCGTCTCTTGTCCTCCATATAAAGTTATAAACCAAATAGTCAATAATCAGTCTATTATTTTGGATCCATAATTAATGTAGTCAAAAGAAAGTCATTGATTTATTCGACAATCTTGGATACTTATCACAGAAATACAGTGTAATTTCAGGTTATAGTAAAAAGTGCAACTCACCGGATTGTCAAAAGAATAAACACATTCGTCTTTATAAACCAGTTGATGCTGTCCCGGTATTTTAATTTTAGATAAATGTGGCGTTAACAGATCTAGTGAGGCCATGGCGAAGTTTTTCTAATGAAATTTTATATTTTGTATTTCCAATTTTATATCAGTAATACTACGTACGAGCGTCACTGTTTTTTTTTTACCTCAGTGTTACCAACAATAAGAATTGTTAGAAACAAACAAAAATAACAACACTGTACCAGGCGGCTGTGCCTAAACCATAAACCATATTTCTAAATGTGGTCTAAAGGGCCCGTTCACTATCATGCATGGCAGTCCGCCATGCAGGATTGCGAAGCCATGATGTAGCTCACATATTGCACTGCTTGGCCGTCCATCACAGTACTTTTCTTTCTCCTGCTGCACGGTATTGCAGACTATCATGCAGGCTGCAACTACATTCACAGTCAACATAGAGCGGCGGACGATCTGCGGCCTGCCGTGAAAACTCCGCAGCTAAGATGTAGATGTCTTTATTTGTAGTTCGTTATATAAAGTATTTTTTTATTATGCATCTTAAATTTTTGTAAACTTTTCAACCACCAGCACCACATTACTGGCAGCGTGACGGCTGAACGTGCCTTCAACACGAAGACGATAGGAAATATAAATTGATTTAGAGTCAGACTAACGAAAGTTTAACCTTGCAAAACGCGGCAAATTTAAAAAATCTTGGGCAGGTAACACCGGCTGTAGTAGAAAAAAAATGTTTAGATACTTTAATAAACGTGCTACATTTCAATATTTCGATTGGTATTTTGTCTTTCTCACTAAACGGGCAGATGCGACACTTATACTTAGGTTTTTTAATACCAGCGTATGGACACCATGGAATTAGTAAGTACTAATTCTATGATGGACTCAAAGAAAACTGAAATTCAAGCAAGCAAATAAGAGTCAAAGGAAATGAATCAAAATTATATTCTATTATAATATTTTATATTTATTCAGAACCTAATTCCACATATTGTCCACCTATACCGTAGTCATCTCTACGGTGCAAATGTCATCAATGTTGATAGGACTCGAATATCGATGACATTTGCGCAGTAGAGGATTTGGATCCGAGATTTGTGAATTGCGCTACAAAGCTGCTTGATTCTTTATAGACGCTTAGTATAAAATTTTGATTTTGACATATAAATTGGAATTACTTAGCATTTTGTATCGAACAAATCTCAAGAAGTGAACCGATGATCTTTGCCTAACCACAATGTTCTAACCACTGGACTACACGAACCGCACCGAAACAAGTTGAAATCCTTTACTATCTATACTAATATTATAAATGGGAAAGTATATGTATGTGTCTGTTTGTTTGTATGTCTTTCTCGTTTTGTCGTTTGTTAGTTGAAGAGACAGAGAGTGACATAGACTACTTTGCGTCTCTTTCTAACTCCTCACTTCCCTAAAATCGGGGGTGGAAGTTCGTATGGAGCATTCCGCAATTTACAAGTTAGAAAGGTAAAAATTGGTTTGCGGACTATTTGTGACTAACAAAAATATCGTACTGTGCGGCGGCGTCATCGTTAAGTGCCGGCGGATCAATCAATACAAGTTATTTTTGAAATGTATATTACTTTTATTATAATTTCATAATATAACATATTTGTGGACGCTCGGCGGAAACGACAATAGGTTCAAGTGAAAAAAATATTACACTGTGACGTAAAAGAACTACCGATGATTTCCGTTCTGATTACGTCAACAACAGTTCAATAAATACCTCACTGGTTCATAGTCCTTCTAAATCCTGCAGGAGCTTACCGGATCTATCAAGAATGCTATTGAATAATGAGGTGGAAGAATTGCGAGATGAGATAATGAAAATAAAATTAGAACTGGAGAGAACCCAAAGTGAAGTAGATATTTTAAACACCGAAAATGTTTCACTACAAAAAGATTATAACACATCAACAACAGAAGATTGATCATTCGAAATTGTTATGTAGAAATAATACCCCTAGTACTAAAAATCATAAAAAGTACGTAAGAGGTTATTTTCAATCGACTCTATATCAACAGAGAATGTTGCTCAGGACACATTGTGCAACCGCTACGACGTAAACAAATCACTGCAATAAGCCCAGACCATACAACCCAACTACAGAAAAATTAAAGAGCATTGTTATTATATTCACGGATCAATGTAGTGGCAATATAAGACATTTGTTGCAGAGACTTGCCGGCTCTTCATATTTTGTAACCTGCTTTAGCAAACCAGGAGCCACCAGTGAGAAACTTTTGGAGTCATGCTTGGTAACATGTAAAGATTTTAACAAGTTTGACTACATAGTAATAATGTGTGGAAATAATGAAAAAACCCTCTTCAAGCTCAAAGTACTCTTTACTATTATTTAGGTAAACTGATACACACAAATATTTTAGTTTGTAGTATTAATAGAAACAGACATTTAAATTAGTATAAATTAAACGAATTATTTCACCATATATTTAATCAGTTTGACCGTAGCATATTTCTAAATTTGGATTATATAACTTCTCGTAAATCGTATAACTTTATTGTATCTAAATGTATAATGAAAAATATATTGCACTTGTATCATAGTCGGAAGAGTATACTGTCTATGATTGCTAAAGCTATGATCTCGAAAGATACTATACTTATGGACTCGAGATCGATTGGTACACAAACAGAGTGTGATTCTATTATTACATTAAATCAATCGGATATTACCAGTCAAACTGAAACATTTCGCCCCAGATCTAAAGACATGAGATCAAAGCTGTTTTATGTGTAAGTGAGTCTTTTTTTCGAGAAGACAATGCGAATACATTGCAGTTGCCTGGATATAAGCTAGCAAATCATTATACAAGGAAAAGAAAAAAGAAGAGTGGATTGTGTATTTATGTTAAGCATCATATACATTTTAATAGGCTGAATTGGGTATCCGATATCTCAGTTGAGGTGCATTTTGAGTGTTGTGGTATCGTCATTCCAAGAGTGAACTGGTATATAGTATGTATTTATAGATCTCCAAAGGGCAATTTCAATTTATTCATCGAAAAATTAGATATACTACTTTTGAAATTAACCATTTCTGGGAGAACGGACAAAAAGATCTTTATATTGGGTGATTATAACATTAATACTTTGATTGCAAATACAAAAAATGAGTCATGTATTAATACATTGTCAAAATACAATCTAAAAATAACCCTTAACAACCCTACTAGATTGACTTCACACTCTGCAACTTGTATTGACAATATAATAACAAATCACAAAAAATGCCAAACAGAAATTTTAGGTCTGGGTATTTCAGATCACACTGGTCGAACAATTGAAATACCCTGTAGTGTGTGTTTCAAGGAGGAATTTTGGTTTATTAATAAACGGAATATACAGGGAAACAAGGAAATATTTTTAAAATATATATCTCAAATTAAATTTACTGATGTTTTCAAAGAATTAGACCCAAATATAGCATACAATGCATTTATTGACATGAATTCTTTGATATTTAACTTATGCTTTACTTTACAAAAAATAAAAATAAGAAATAACAAAAGAACTTTATGGAAAACTAAAGGCATTATGGGCTCACCACCTATTACGTGGGACAGAAATCCACACGGTGAAAAGTGCAAGCTGTAGCACTTCTTCAATCTGGGCTAAGTCAGTGAGATGTGAGTTCACAACTTCACATAAGTCGTTCCGCTGTTCAAAGAGTGTTCCACCGATACCTGGAGACTGGCGGCTTCGTTCGGCGAATAGGAGGACCTCGTTACCGAGTGACAACGGCGAGTCAAGATCAATACATTGTCACTACTAGCTTACGAAATCGACGCCTTAACTCTGTTCAGATACAAGAACAGCTCAGGGACTTTTACGGAGCGGCTGTAAGTGCTCGGACCGTTAGAAGGCGACTCAATGAACGTGGTTTAAAGCCCCATAAGCCAGCCAATGGATCCAAATTGACACGAGCACACCGAATAGCCTGTCTAGAGTTTGCGCGCGAGTAAGGTGTACCGATCGAGCGTTTCACGCAATGCTGTATTGACGAGAAAGTGAGTTATGGTGCAGGATCATGGACAGTCTAGGGAGGAATCCCTATGGAAGGCAAAACTGAGCTATAGGTAGTGACGGGACCATGACTGCCGCCCCTAGATGGCAATAGATACATTCGCCAATGTTTAGAGAACCACGTGATGCCATATGCTGGATTTATTGGCCAAGATTTCGTTTTATTGCATGATAATGCAAGGGCCCATACTGCGGGAATCGCCAGGGAGTACTTAAATGACATTGGTATCACTGTTATGAAATGGCCAGCGCGAAGTCCTGATATGAATCCTATAGAGCATCTATGGCATGAGCTGAAGAGGCGTGTTCGAGCTCATCATCCTGCCCCGCAAACCCTGCACGAGCTCTAAAATGTAATTTTGGAAGAATGGGAGGACATTCCTCAACCTGTCATAACGACATTGATTAATTCTATGCCAAACCGTATGAGAGCTGTCATAAATGCACTGGGAGGCAATACAAGTTTCTAACTTAACTTTCTACTAAACATGTCTTTATTTAAAAATCGATCAGATTTTTTCCTTGAAAAAATAAAAAATAAAAAAAATAAATATCCATCACACCTTATCCCCGAAGGGGTGGCAGAGGCATATTATATGCCCACTTTTCACCGTGTATTTGTATTTTTTTTTATTTTTTTATTTTTTATTTTTATTTTGTGTTTGCTTTTTTTTTTTCCTTGAAAAAAAAAATAGCAAATATGGACTTGTTTCAATGTAACTCGACTTTTTTAATAAACTGTAGTTCAAATTTAGAACAGTGGCACTCTAAATGAATGATGAGTATACCAGCTCCAAAACTGCATCAAAACATTTTCCTTCTACATACATCTTTTATAAGTTACAGTACTCCAAACCATAAAAATCAAGGTGGCACGATTTAGGTGTCCGGGAGTGTAATAAACCTTATGCTTGAAACTGGTGTATTTCCGCACAAAAAAGGATCGAAGTCTGACCTCAAGAATTATAGGCCCATAGCACTGTTACCATTGTTCGATGTAGAAATCGAATATTAGTTTTAAGCAAATACGTCTTTGTTATAAGTCTATAGATGGCGTTGTATTGTGTGACTGAATCGCGATATGGTTTGTTGCAGAATTTGTTATACAATGTCAATGTTAATAAATTAAAGTTGTTGGATTGAGCAAATGGTGCATTTTCATTACGTTATTAAATTCCACCGAACGAACATAAGGTCCATCGGTCCGGATTATTTATGCAGTCAGTGACAGCTATTTCAGGTCGTCGGCAGAGTGCCCTCTGTCTTCTACAGGCTCAGGAGGAACTGAACATCAACTCAAGAGCTATCAGCGCCCCCTGGCGGAGTAAAATACACTGGAACAGGAGAGTGATAATAGTGAGTGCAGTAATTTAAAATACAAAGTGGACTAATAGAACTGTGAGTACAATTTTAATTCTAAATTCTAAGTGTCAAAGACTTGTAAAAATTTATCGTCAATGCATGAACTTAGAAAATTTTGAAGAATAAAAATTGGAACTTAGAATAATTTGCAAAAAAGTGAAGAGACGGCGAATCCATACCCGATTTTGGTTCGAGTTAAAGTGCAGTTTAAAAACACTTAGAATATTTTCTACATTGAGACTTATACGGAAATTTTGATCTGATTGACATAGACGAATCTGGTCAGTTTCATCAATATGGAAGCACATATTAGAGTATTAGAAAACCTCAAAATTCAAATAGAAAAAGGGTTCATTAATTACAAGAAGTCTCCAAAGGAGAGAATTAATGAAGCTTATATCGATGCCAGATTGGAGATACTGGAGAAACAGTTTAATAATTTTACAGTAAAGCACGAGGAATTAATTCTACAACATGGTGGTCAAGAATTGAATTCGAAAGACTATATTAAAAAGGATATGTTTGACAGTGTTTTAGATAGTTTTCTAACTTATAAGACTGAATTAAAAAATACATTATCTAAGGTTAAATCAGATTTATGTAAATTGCAGGATGCTTCACCCAACGGTTCAGATAGTTTATCTAAGGCCCAAATGTCATATGAATAATGTGTCCATAAATTGTATAAATGTCTATGATACCATAATGTCTATGGCCAAATTACCAAAAATTTCTATCACCAGTACAAATAGTTATCGACTCTCGAGATTAAAGTAGACACTTGGGATATAATAATAATTTATTTGATTAGCTCGAAGTTGGACCCCGAAACCCGTAAAAATTGGAAATTGCAGGTAAGTCAATCCGGAGTGGAGCTCCCCACTTTCAGGACATTTCAGAACTTTTTGAAAACACGATTTAGAGCCTTAGAATTTGTTGACACAAAGTCAGATAAAGCTAAAAACAGTAACAATAAAGTATTGCATGCTGTTTCCAAAGGGTCCTGTCCACTTTGTTTTGATAGTCACCCCTTGTGGAATTGTAAAAGGTTCTCTAACGAAGACGTTGATCAACGGCGTCGTATAGTCAAGTCACTCAGTTTATGTTTTAATTGTCTTCGCCCAAATCATACTATTTTTAATTGTCGCGCTTCTACTAAATGTCGTATTTGTCATAAAAACATCACTCACTATTACATCATACTAAGGAAACAAGTAGAGATATCAGTTCTTCGCACATCAGTAAAGAAAATGATACACCATCGGTTTCTAATTCAGCTCAAAATGAAACCGTGCAAGCATCCAAAATCACAACCCATTTCTCTAAAAATATAAATACTCAAGTGTTGTTAGCTACAGCTATTATAAAAGCTGAATCACGAAATGGGTCTACTGCACCCTTAAGAGCACTACTAGATCAAGGGTCTCAGGCTTCCTTTATCACGGAGGCTGCTGTTCAGCTTCTGCAACTAAAAAAAACAGCAGTTACAACAACTATCTCAGGCATAGGTGGTGGTCAGAGTGGCGCAACCTCTAGGTATGTGGTTACAGTTAAAATTCAGTCACTCCGCAACCCCACATTTAGCTTATAAGTTAAAGCTCATGTATTGAGTAGGGTAACGTCCGTTGTACCCGAACGGAATTTTACTTTGGTTAATTGGTCGGACCTCAGTAAGATGGACTTAGCTGATCCATAATTTAATACACCTAGCAAAATAAATATTTTGTTAGGATCTGAGGTCTATTGTAGAGTCTTGAAAGAGGGTCTGATGAAGGATCCAAGTGGGAAAACAATAGCTCAAAATACATACCTGGGCTAGGTACATAGCTGGTAGCCGGGAGAAGTCAGTGGTGGAGATCTATTAAAATCTTGTCACAATGTGGTGATAAGCATGCATACCCACGTACAAGAAAATGATGTGTTAAGGAAATTTTGGGAAATTGAGACCGAGCCATCGTGTGGTAAGCATATTTTATCTCCTGAAGAACAAGACTGTAAGAACCACTTTGCTGCTACCACACGCAGAGGTGAATGTGGTCGTTTCATTGTAAAACTTCCTTTTAAGTCTTGTGAACCACCGCAAGGAACTAAATAAATAGCAAAAAAAAAGATTGGTTAGCCTTGAAAGAAAGCTATCAAAAGATGATGGACTTAGCGATCAATACGCATTAGTCTTAAACAAGTATTTATCTCTCGGCCATATGGAAAGAATTTCTAATGAAGATGAGAAAAACATGGCTAACGCTTTCTACCTGCCACATCACGCCTTAATCCGTGAAGACAAGAAAACTACAAAGCTGCGGGTGGTGTTTGATGCATCATGTAAAGGATCCAATGGCGTTTCTTTAAATGATACCCTAAAGGTAGGACCACCCCTGCAGGCAGATTTATGTCATACCGTGATGAGGTGGCGTCAACATCCAATATGTCTGGCTGCAGACATAGTAAAAATGTATAGGCAAGTCAAAGTAGCTAAAGAACATGTTGACTCTCAAAGTATATTGTGGAGAAATGACATTCATTCCGATATACAGGTCTTTTGAGAGTAACATTTGGCACATCATGCGCTCCCTACCTGGCGGTCAAAGCACTGCAGCAAATAGTCTGCGAGGAAGGTCTGACTTTTATATGGACGATTTAATGACCGGTCAAACGGAAACAGAAGCTATTTAAATATATCACGAGATTAATCAATTATTAAGCAAAGCAGGTTTTATATTACAGAAATGGACTAGTAACAAAGAAGGGTTACTAAAAGGAGTCAGTCAGGAAACAGTAAGTAAATAGGAAATCAAAGAAGATGAAATTACTAGAGTACTTGGACTCACCTGGAATCGCTGTAATGATGAGTTTCATTACACAGTGTACTTACCTTCAATTACTTCGTCTTCGTAACCAACTCCATCTATAACTAAAAGGAATGTTATATCAGAAATTTCACGATTATATGATCCGCTAGGTTGGATTGCACCGTGTATAATTACCGTCAAAGATATTCATCTAGTACCTCTGGATCGCTGGTTTGAACTGGGACGACGAGCTGCCACTGCATCTTTTAAAAGAATGGCAATCTAATCGCATGAAATTACATGACCTTAACCAATTTAGAATTCCAAGGTGGGTTCAAAGAAATGACGTTGATCGTATAGTGGAGTTGCATGGTTTCTCGGATGCGTCGAGAGTGGCATATGCTGGAATCATATATATTAGAGTAATCGATTCTAATGGAGGTGTTCATTCCAATTTGGTTACTTCAAAGACGAGAGTTGCTCCGAACAGGCGAGTGTCAATCCCAAGACTTGAATTGAGTAGAGCGGTCTTAGTTACGAAATTGTTGCAGGAGGTAGCTGACGTTCTCAATATTTCAAAGAATAATTTACATGCCTGGACTGACTCAACCGTGGTGTTGGCTTGGCTGAGTGATCACCCAAGTCGCTGGAAGACTTTCGTCGCTAATAGGACCTCGGAGATCCTTAGTGTTCTTGATTCATTTCAGTGGCATTATGTTCAAACAAAAGACAATCCCGCAGATAGTGCCTCTCAGGGTATTGATCCTATTTCGTTTTTAACTGATACTCTCTGGAAAAACGGGCCTGAGTGGTTGCTCAATGAAGTCATTGAGTACACCAGACCGAAGTCTATAATGACTAAGTTGGAACAAAAATCTATAAAGGTTCATATTATGACTGACACTAAAGATAATCCAACTGAGCAGATATTGTTTAGATTTTCATCACTTCGCAGATTGGTCAGAGTACTTACCTGCTGTAGAAGATTTCTGAGTTAGAGATGTTCATAGTAAAGGCGCAAAATTGCCACCCTACCTCAGGCTCTAGAAATAAAAACCACGATGGAGGTTTGTCTTCGGCAAAGTCAGCAGGTGTGGTTCCAACCAGAAATTAAATTGATTAAAGCTAACAAGGATTGCAGCAAAGGTAGCTTAGTTTCTTTGAACCCGTTTATAGATAGCAAGGACTTGCTGAGGGTGGGTGGTCGTATTAACAACTCACAATTGGAAAACGATACAAAACACCCTATTATAGTCTCTCACCAATCAAATTTAGCAAAATTAATTGTAGCCGATGCCCATGATAAAGTATTGCACGGTGGACATCAGTTAACACCGAAATTTATGCGGTCTAAGTACTGGATAGTAAAAGCCAAAGATCTGATCAAAGCACACATACACAGTTGTGTGCTGTGATCAGGAATCAACAAATGGGTCAGTTACCGACTTGTCGAGTTACACCGAGCAAACCTTTTCACAATTCAGGTGTGGATTATGCAGGGCCCATTCAAATCAGAACATCAAAAGGTCGGGGACATAAATCATATAAAGGTTATATATGCCTTTTTGTATGCATGGCAACCCGTGCGGTTCATATTGAAGCAGTATCTGATCTGACCTCTCGTGGTTTCCTTTCAACTTTTAAGCGTTTTGTCGCCAGACGCGGTCATTGTCCTAATATCTGGAGCGACAACGGCACAAATTTTGTAAGTGCTTCAAGAGAGCTTAAAGCAATGTTTATTGATGAGAATGGTGCGAGAAATAGCGGCTGCATTGGCAAATAATGGCACAGTGTGGCATTTTATTCCATCCCACTCTCCAAATTTCGGCGATCTCTGGGAAGCCGGAATAAAAAGTACGAAGCATCATTTAAAGCGGGTGATAGGTGATTCCACTCTTACTTTCGAAGAGTTATCTACAGTTCTGACTCAGATAGTTGATGTTGTTGTTCAAGACTGTTTGAATTCAAGACCTCTATCAAAACTTGATACTAATTCCACAGACCCGACACCATTAACCCCAGGACATTTTCTAGTGGGACAGCCAATAACTCAGAGAATGTTGCAGCAGTTTTGGAGACGTTGGTCTCAAGAATATTTCAGTAGCTTTCTACAAAGAAACAAGTGGGCTCATCATCGACGTAATTTTGAGGTTGGGGATGTTGTTCTTGTCAAGGAAGACAACTTGCCACCGACTAAGTGGTTGTATGGAAAGGTATTCGAATCACACCCGGGTCAAGATGGTTTGGTAAGAGTTGTAACTCTTAAGTGTAATGATTTCCTTATTTAACATCCAACTTCGAAGCTGTGCATCTTGCCGACAAATGATCATCATCATGATCCGAGCGTCTGTCCCAGTTGCGTCTCGCGACGCCCGGGGTTCGCTTTCCTACATTTTCTCCTCCACTTTGCACGGTCTTCGGCATCCCCTGTAGTGAGACCATTGGCACGCATGTCATCCCTTACGACGTCAAGCCAGCACTTCTTGGGTCTTCCACTCTTATCGGGACCCGGCGGGGCTGACATGGCCAGACATTTGTTACCTACGTAGCCCGGCGGTTGCCGCAAGACGTGACCATACCAACGAAAGCGACACTCTTGCAACTTGTCTGCAATGTCACGGACGTGAAGGCTGCCGCGGATGCGAGAGTTTCTCACGCGGTCCATCGGCGTGACCCCACACATCCACCGCAGCATCTTCATTTCCGTGACACGCAGCTCCTGCTTGTGTCGCTCCAATATCGGCCACGTCTCACTGCCATGTAAAAGGACAGGTCTAATAATGGTATTGTAGACCTGTCCCTTCAACCGGATCGGCATTTTAGGGTCACAAATGACACCGATTATTAGTTTTAAGCAAATACGTCTTAGTTATAAGTCTATAGGTGGCGTTTTATTTATGTGACTGAATCGCGATATGGTTTGTTGCAGAATTTGTTATACAATGTCAATGTTAGTAAATTTAAATTGTTGTTTTGAGCAAATGGTGCATTTTCATTACGTTATTAAAATCCACCGAACGAACAACCATCCGTTTTCGTAAGCCTACCGCATTGGCTATTTTTAACCTTTTTAAGAAAGAATGGGACCGCACTGTTTTTAGATATGTCGAAGGCGTTTGATTGTGTCCACTTTGATGTTCTCCTTAATCAACTAGAGGATATAGGCATTAGAGGTATTGGTCAACATTTAATTGAGTCATATCTGAAAGGTAGATCACAAGCCACCATTATTGAAACATATGATGATTCCACAAAAACTGTGCTGTCGGTGCAGTCTGGTTTTGAAAGAGTATTATCAGGTGTCCCACAAGGGAATATACTGCGGCCCCTTTTGGTCTTGGTATAACATCATTAACAACCTTCCAACGATAACGAATCACTTATGTATTATGTATGCTGATGATGCAACTGTTTTCATAAACAATGATTAGTTTAAATGATAGCGATTATTGCAACGAAATAAACAATACTCTAAATAACATAAATAGCTGGCTAAAACAAGCAATCTAAATGTAAATCTAACAAAAACAAAGCTGATGTAATTTAGAAATTATAAAAATAAGCCTTCACTCTTAAATATATCAGTAGCAAACACAGTAATTGAATAGGTAGAACATAGCCAAAATAAGCAGATTTGGCAGTCCAAATCTGCTTATTTTGGCTATGTTTATTCCTTGTTGAATTATAGAGTTAAATATTGGGGTAACTCTTGTAACGTGGAATAAACATTTGTGTTGCAAAAAAATGTCTACGTATTATTTATAACATGCGGGGTGAGGAATCACTCTGATCCGTTTTTAAAAACGAAGGTTTTCTTACTTTGACGAGTATTTATATATTGCAGTTGTGTTTGTTTGTAAAAAATATCTTACACTTATTTAATCAGAAATCTGACCTAAAATCTAATGTTCGAACGCAATATAAATATAACTTGGTGCTACCCAGGGCAAAGAACATGATTTATTACAAGAGCACATGTGTGACTGCGATACGTGTATTTAATCATTTACCTATTAGACTAAAGAAACTTGACTCAAACCCGTTTAAAGGCGCGTTAAAGATATGGTTAATTGAGAATGGAATGGAATGGTGAAAGGTTGTCGTCCAATTTCCGGGATAATGCCAGGCTCTTCTGGAAAGAGGTAGGCAAGACCAGGAGTTGTTCGGCAATCTATAGTAAGACAGAGATGCTACATCGGGAAGTTTCGATACTACGGATCTCGATGTCATTGAAGTCATTAGTATGAAACAAATTGAACAAGCGATAAGACGTATGAAATGTGGTAAGGCTGAGGGAAAAGACAGAGTTACTGCTGAGATGATCAAGTACGGTGGATCGCGCGTCTGGGACACTCTATGTCTGTTATGCAACTTGTGCTGGCGGACGGGTGAGGTCCCAGATGACTGGCGAATAGCAGTTGTAGTACCTATTTACAAAGGGAAAGGCTCGTGCCTAAACTGCTACAGGGCGATCAGCTTGGTCAGCTTAGCTAGTAAGGTGTATGCAAAGATTATAACGGCAAGAATGCAAGAAAAGTCTGAAAGGCATCAGGCGGAGGCTCAATGCGGATTCCGACGTGGAAGAGGTTCCATGGATCAAGTGTTTTCTCTCCGCATGATCGCGGAGAAGTTTCTGGCTATTAGCCAAAAGGTTTTCTGCGCTTTTGTGAATCTGGAGAAAGCATTTGATAAAGTTGTGAGGGAAACTCTGTGGGATTTGCTGCCCGGATATGGTGTGGACAGCTCACTACTGCGGGCAATACAGTCGCTTTATAGGGACTGTAAGGCTTGCGTGCGAGTAGATAAATATATAAATAAATAAATAAAAATATCTTTATTTTGCATAGACCATTTTAACGGCGCTTACAAAATGTCATACACTATTTAAAATATTTAAAGCTACCACCGGTTCGGAACGCGGCCCACCTGAGAAGAACCGGCAAGAAACTTAGGAAGGCTTTTTTTTTGATGGCCTATTTATAATTTAATATTATTTCACTTTGTCAGCAGATCATTTCCAGGCGTCCCTGTCCTGCAAATAGTCTGTAACGGAGTAAAAACCTTTTTCACAAAGCTTGTTTTTAATAAACTTTTTAAATTTATTTAAAGGTAAATTTCTCAGGTCACAGGGAAGCTTGTTGTAAAAGCGTATACAGTTACCCTTAGTTACCAGTAGGGGGGGATATGTCACCTCTTTTTGATGTCTGTACAGGCGTCAAACAGGGTTGTCTCATGTCCGCCTGGCTGTTCATAGTGTATCTGGATAGTTGCCTGCAGAAGTTGAAAGATTGTTATATGGGTGTGAATTTGGGTGCCTTTTCAGTAAACTGTCTGCTGTACGCTGATAATGCGGTGCTCATGGCCTCATCAGAAGCCGACCTTCAGGCATTAGTCACTAATATGAAAGAGGAGTGTGAAAGTAAGGGTCTTCGCTTGGATGCAAGTAACACTTAGGTTCTATTATTTGAAAGAGATGACGTAAGAACTAAATGCGAGATTAGGGTAAACCAGGAACGTCTAGAGCAAGTGAATGAAATTGTGTATTTAGGGAGTATGTTTAGCGCGGATGGCAGATGTGATTCGGATATAGAACGGCGAGTAGCTGCCGGTAACAGAGTTAACGGTGCTTTGTCCCAATTAGTAAAGCGACAAAGCATCGTAAAAGAAGCACGACTGGCGATTCATAACGCAGTGCTAGTGCCAACTTTGCTTTACGGTAGCGAAACCTAGTATGTCATTATAAGCATGAAAAAAAATTGAATGCTGTGGAGATGCGATTACTTCGAAAATTGTGCGGCGTTACCTTGGCCGACCGAATACGTAACGAAGTGATACGCAATATGACAGGTTTGAATGAAAGTGTCAGCGTTAAGCTGGAAAAAGGCGTGCTCCGTTGGTTTGGACACGTCCAACGAATGAGTGAGGAACGATTGACGAAGAATATATATATTGGAGAAAGCAGAGGTTAGAAGAAGTCAGGCCACGTGAGCAGATTGCTCAAAAACGGAAAGGTCAAAAGTACTCGGATACCCAGACGTGCGTGTATGAAGCGATTGATGAATCTTGAAGAAGCGAAAGAAGTATGCATGGATCGCGAAGCCTGGCGATCTGTCCTCTCTGACTACCCCGTCAGGGATACAGCGTGAAGATAGTTAGTTAGTTTAAATTTTATATGAGACTTTTCGCAGTTTTCAAGGTAGGAAGCTAAAAATCGGTATAGACGCTTTGTTACCAAAAAAATACTTGCGTTATATTTTTTTTATTCCTTTCCCCATCCCCTAAAATTGGGAATGAAAATTTGTGTAACACTCTCCGCAAAATTATTACAGACTACTAGACGCCCGCGGCTTTGCCCGCGTAGATAAGTTTTCCGTTTCCCACAGGAACTTGTTCCCGGGATAAAAAGTGGCCTACGTGTTATTCTGATGTATAAGCTATATTATTGTAAGGTTTCATTAGAATCTATCATATATATATAAATGGATATTTTTGTTTATATATTTATTTATAGAATCTATTCAGTAGTTTTTACGTGAAAGATTAACTAACATCCATACAAACTTTCACGTTAATAATATTATTAAGATTCTATGATACAAACGAATAACAACATACATTAATAAAAACAAATTAATTAAAACATAATTAAAACATTAAATTAAATCTAACCATAATACCATAAATCAATCAGCTTTTGTGAAAAAAATCAACATTCGAATCATAAATAGGTGTTACTCATGGATTTACATAGATGGCGCTGATAGGTTTCTGAAACACGCTAACGTTGTGTTCTAAAAGTGGTTGGGGTGGAGTTAAAATAGCCGTGCTTTTCCCATGGACAATTGTATGTAGTATATTCGCGTGTGTCCAATGCCCATAATCTTTACATTTTATTCCCAAATGGAAAGACATATAATATCGTCTACAGTAGCGTCTTAAATTGATACAGTCTATTATTGTTAATTTATCTCCACATCTAGCTGAAATATTTAATAAATGTATCGATAAAGGAGTGTTTCCGGATTTAATGAAACACAGTAAGGTAATACCTCTATTTAAGTCTGGGTCCAAAACTGACCCTGGTAATTTCAGACCTATTTCAATATTACCTGCCATTAGCAAAATTTTTGAAAAAATTATATTGCAACAACTACAAGCTCATTTTAATTCAAATATGCTACTACATAAAGAGCAGTATGGGTTCACAAGGGGTCGTTCTACCATTCATGCAGGTGTGACACTTCTGAATCATATATATGACGCCTGGGAGAATAGACAAGATGCTATTGGTGTATTCTGCGATCTCTCTAAAGCATTTGATTGCGTTGAACATAAAACACTATTGCGAAAACTCTTTTATTATGGTATCAAAGACTCTGCACTGGATCTTGTTGCCTCCTACTTAAATGATCGGATACAACATGTTGATGTTAATGAAATTCGCTCCTCTGGAGCATCTGTAGCTATGGGCGTACCGCAGGGATCAATTCTAGGTCCGTTTCTATTTTTAATTTATATCAACGATCTGCCATTCTATATACAGAACTTGTGCGACATTGTTCTATTTGCTGATGATACGTCACTTATTTTTAAAGTAGATCGTACGCTTACTGATTTTAACAGCGTTAATAGTTCACTTGCCCAAGTTGTAGATTGGTTTACGACCAATAATTTGCTACTAAACGCTAAGAAGACAAAATGTATCAGATTTAGCATGCCTAATGTCAGGAATTGCGGTACAAATATAACATTGAACGGTGATACCCTTAATATTGTAGAATCAACTGTATTTTTGGGGATCACTTTAGATAGCAAACTGCAGTGGAACGCGCAAATAACGTGTCTTGCAGGTAAACTCAGCTCGGCAGCCTTTGCCGTTAGTAAAGTCAGGCAGCTCACTGATGTAGAAACTGCCAGGCTAGTATACTTTAGTTATTTTCATAGTGTCATGTCTTACGGCATTTTGCTGTGGGGTAAAGCAGATGATCTACAAGTAATTTTTGTACTCCAGAAGAGAGCTATACGTGCAATATATAAATTGAGTGCTAGAGTGTCTCTTAGAGAGAAATTTAAAGAAATTGGCATTTTAACGGTTGCATCACAGTATATATTTGCAAATATCATGTTAGTTAAACAGAACATACATTTATACAATCGACACAGTGACATACATTCGATAAATACTAGAAATAAGCATAAATTAATTGGAACGCATCATCGTTTACAAAAGGTTCACGACTCTTTTGCAGGAATTGGCGTACGCCTATATAATAAAATTCCTTTAGACATTATGAACCTGCCGTTACATAAATTTAAGGCGGAAATTAAGACGCACCTTTTGAAAAGGGCTTATTACACAATTAATGATTATTTGAATGATAAAAATAAATGGAAATGAGTTGCTTGCTCTTTGCTCGAGCTATTTAGGATTCGAATGAATCTTGTGTTATATTATCTACTTGTCTTGAACCTGCATATATATGTTGTATTTTTTTTTTACCTTATTTTTGTTTACATTCTCCAGTATAAATAATTTGAAACGCCAGGCAACTAAAGGTATGGCTGCGTTTAGTCCCGGTAATAACTAATATACAAAATTATATGTAATTTGACTTTGTTATTGTGTGAGCACTATGTAGACTTATTTATTATTTTGAAATTGACATGATAGTTGCTGTGTAGTTTTTGGGTATGTCATGCTCGCCTAAGTGTCCTGGCAGTGGTGGCGTATGTATCGGGTCGCCTTGTTCCCTACAATACGGTTGAATAGGGCGATGGCTGATATATGCGTCATACCCGTGAACGGGTGCCGTCTGTTGGGACTGGTCAGCTCATAGCTGTTATAGCAATTGTTACAAATAATATTATTTAAATTTAAGGCAAACTAAGTTTAGTCGACTGTTCTCACATAAATTCTAAGGAACTATGTAAGTGTAATTTTAATGAACTCAACATTTATTTTGTTTTTTTTTGTATAATTTCTTTACTGTATAATTGGTCAAATATCATGTTAATCAAACTGTGTCAAATGGCGGTTAGAAAAGAGTGGCCATGAGTTTTATTGCCAGGTTCTTCCTCTGGCTCTACCTATTGCTTTGCGAATCTGGCAGTAAATGTAAATGTAGAAGCAGTAATCTTGACGTTCATAAGTGTTACTTTGTGACCTACATGAATAAAGATTTTTGATTATTTTTTTTTTTAAATAATAACATTTTGTTTCGCATTATCTTCTGTGTTTTTAATCAGGAAATGAGAACAGTGTTGCCCCGAATTTAACGCGAGCGAAGCCGCGGGCAACATCTAGTATTATTATATTTTATATTCCCGCCCTGAACCTAGTTGTTTTTCACTTGAAAATATATTAATCCGCCTTTATATTATGTATTATTAGTTTCATTGTATAATTAAAAAAAAACTAAACTTAATAGCTTTCATATGCCTTAGACCTTAGAGGATACATAGCTTACTTATGTATACTCTATCTAACTACTATTCATATGCTGATGGCGGACTTTCGGCGGGAAGAGTGACAAGTGCGGACGCTTGCTGTATATTATTTTCTAAAACTAGTGCATTTATCTTGTTTTATGTGCGGGAGTGGTGGTTTCTTGGACATAAAAGTTGTGTTAACATGAAGAGATAGACAATGATATATAAGCAATGAAATGTTATTTTCTATCATGTCGCCTAAAGTTCACTGAAAACCTCAGTATAAGTATAAGAATCACAAGGGCAAGGACTAGTACCTAGGACTGAGGACTCGACATCGATAAAGACTGGACAAGACTAAATTAGAAGATAAGATTGAAGATTTCCGCACCCAGGTCATAATAAAAATAATACATAAAAAAAAGCACGCATAAAAAAAAAGTTGGGTTTTTGGCGGGAGACAGAGAATGACGCGGGCGTCACTCCGTTATAAATTTTTTAAACTAGTGTACTTTCGGGTGTTTATGTGTAAAAATGATGGTGTTTTAAACATAAAAGCTTCGACAACGTGCACAAGTGTAGTGAAATTGGATAACTTAGTGGAGCGCGGTATTTTCTGTTACCTTCCAAAATCCACATATAACTGCAGTAAAACTTACTATCATTTTACTGCAGTAGAAATTAGAACTTTGAACAAACCTATACATGAATACGCTGCTATCAATGATAATAATTTACTTCATTTGAATGAAGAATATTCATTATCTATTTGAAAATTATCACTAGAAAAATTTAATTTAAATATGCGTCGTTGCTAAGTCCAAGCCAGATATAGCCAAAAAAAAAAGTTTAAAGTTCAAATTCCAATTTCCATCAGTGCAAGTTCATTCAGTTCTGTTTAACTTCAATCAATTAAATTTCTTCTAACTTACTCAACTCGTACTTCGTATTCGTACTCGTACTTCGTGGTCAAAGTAGTCTGCGATATTACATCGACCTCATACATAGTGTAGCCTGAGGAGTATCAAAATACAAAACATTACCATTATACACTCGGTTTGAGTTGTCCAATATGACTCTAAAATTATATTATGATCTTATGTCCCAACCTTCAAGGGCTTTGTACATCTTACTGAAAAGCATAAATTTTAACTTCGAATCCAAAATTGTAGATCTACGGAAAGGTAAGCCTGATAAACATATATTATATTTATGTCTTTCTCTTGCCGACGCACACTTAAATAACAATTGAAAATTTCACGTTTTGCTACACGAAGTATATGCTGTGTATGTCATATGAATGAGCCCAAGGTTCCCACTCAACAGTTGTTTTACTAAACAAAAAATGGTTGGAAAATGACCCCAGTAAGTACTAGTTTGTTCTGAACTTCCGTGAGGTAGACACAGGCTCCTTGTACCTCCCGACACTAGCGAATGGCAAATACAACTCCAGTTGATTAAATGCAATGTTTGTATTGTGTAACAAACTCCTAATGAATATTTCTTGAATAATTTCCAGCGGAGCATTTTTCTGAAGAATTCACTGCAATTAATAGAATGCAAAAGGTTCCTGTGATAGATCATAATGGGTTTATTTTAACTGAAAGGTATATCATTATGGATTTATTTTAACTTAAACATCCATCACGCCTTATCCCCGAAGGGGTGGCAGAGCCATATTATATGCACACTGTCACCGTGTGTATTCCTGTCCCACGTAATAGGTGGTGAGCCCATTGCCGTGTTGAAAAATAGACAGATGCAGGTTGTGGCTACCTGATGTTGAAATTTTCAAGCTGCCCATAAGGCCTTCAACCAGGCTTAACAACTGCCATTTTACTGGCAACCGGGACCAACGGCTTAACGTGCCTTCCAAAGCACGGAAACGCTCGCAAATATAAATGCCACAAAGTGGTCACCCATCCGAGGACTAGCCATAGTGTAAGTTGCATAACTCAGTGATCGTTTATAGAACACTGAGACCGCGGGGCCACAAGCGCTTCATTTTTATTTTAACTTAGGCATGGTAAATGTAAAAATGTTAGTAAAGGTATTTATCTACTTGATTGTAATTTCTCCTGACCTTCACATTGAGGCGTGCTAATGTTTATTTATCTAAAGAATTCTGCTTCATCAAAGTCTACTAGTAAGGCTGAAGATTCTTGCTGATAGGGGACTATCTAGAGTACTGATTCTCTCTAAACAACTAATTTGTTTATGGAACATAAATAACCTTCTTATCTGCACCCCTCTTTGTCATTCATCCATGTACTAGAGTATCTCCTTTCAGATCTATTCCTCTGGTGCCGGATATATGTGCCCTAGAAGACTCAATCTTCATACACCAATTGCCACACATTTGCTTAGCAAGAGGTACATAGTTTTGCTTGTAATCCCACTGGTCCTACACATCAGGAATGCCATGAATACCACCTTGTAAAAGTGGTGCCTTGTTGCATTATGCCCTGTGAGTGGTCTAGAATACATAGGATGGAAAAGTTTTCCCACTATGCCATTGGGCCCTGTTGCCAGTAAAATTGCAGTTGTACTTATGGGCGACCTAAAAAATGTTTCATTAATCACTTCCTGATCTTGCCCATTTCAACACCTGTTACATGGGACAAAAATGCATAAGCTGTAATTTGAGAGTATAGAACTAGATTTCTCCTGTTTACTGGACTTACTCACACAATATGTTTCACAGTGTGGCCATACTTAAATATCTATCAAGAGAGAAGATAATACCAGACAATTTGTATCCAAAGGATTCTAAACAGCAAGCTCGAGTCGAAGAGTTCCTTGAGTGGCAACATGCAGGTCTTAGATTACCTTGTGCTATGTTTTTCAGGGTTAAGGTAAAATATACATTTTGTGTTATAACACTATGTTACTGCAATAATTTTCAACTGAAGCCTTTTCATTGGAGACCCATACTATGCGCTGTCTTGATATGGGTGACCATTTGTATCATTTCTGTTTATGACAATATAAATGCTTCGAAAGGTATATTACGCTGTTGGTCCTCAATGCAATGCAAAAGTTGGACACCTTATAAGAGGCTTAATAAAATTCCGATTAAAGGTGCCTTTATCTGTTTGGGAAAAAGGTGTTGCTCTATGCATGTTACATGTTACTTGGGAAAAAAATGAAGTAGGCGGCAGATCACGCCGTCGAATTACAGGACAGTACCATACCATAGTACAGTTTGATCTAAATCTGTGATCGGTTCGCTCGCCCGGCAGAGTCAACATCCCAAACAAAAATAATAATAATTTGTATGTTAAATATCCAATAGTGATAGTCCTTGTCTGATCTGAGATTAAGGCCATTGACCAGCATGGTATCTTTTATGACGTCAGCCAAGACCTGAGTTGACCTCTTCACTACTTATTTGAATAGACCACCTGCCATGTTGTAGTATGGTTAGCCTCTTCCTACCGCTTAACTTTAAATTGACACCAACCAGTATGATTTTACTTTACAGGAATTTTAATGTGATATCTAATTTAAATTGCAGTTTTTGGATCCTATTCTTTTCAATAAACCAGCTAATCCCAAATCTATAGCTGGATACGAGAGTCGTATGGAATCTGCTCTATCTGAATTTGATACAAAGTGGCTAGGTCTTGGCAGTGATTTTATAGTGGGCAACAAACCAACAGTGGCAGACTTGCTAGCAGCATGCGAGTTAGAACAACCCCGTAAGTTTATTAAATTATATTTGATGGTTAAACACTACACAAATATTTATTCTCAAACATGCATGGAAATACTGTCATTATTTCGAAAAAAGAATACGCGAAGTACCGCATTTACGGACAGAGAAAATGAAATGCATTGCTGGAGTGTTTTTTGAATTTGAAACATTACAACGCTCCAGCTATGTATAAAACTACGCGCTGGGGTTGTTAGATACTCTTTGATTGAATCTCTTTTATCATTCTTCTTCAGCGGACGCTTGCTGTTAGTATAGTATTTTCTAAAATAAGTGCATTTATCTTGTTTTATGTGTGAAACTACTGGATTTAGGGGCATAAAAGTTGTGTCAACATGCTATAAATAATAAATAAATATTCTGAAACGCTTTTCCACACAGCACAATCTAGCACAAACTAAGCTATAAGCTTCAGGGCTCTAGACAACTGATAAAGAAACTTAAATATTTATAAATACATACATATATTATACATTAGAATCACCGAAATTCCGAAACAAACTCTTGTAGTATCAAACTCTAGAGCTCAGCGCGGCAGTTGCGTATATATCTTTTTTACTTTTTCATCTTGCCGCGTTCAATCCACAGAAGACAAAACAAAAATAATTTCTTTTAATATTAATAAATATAAATAATATTTGTAAATAAATATTGTTGGGACAACTCACACAACACCATCTGATTCCACACTAAGTAGAGCTTGTACTATGGTAACCAGATAGCTGATAAACGTACTTATATATTTCTAAATACATACATATTATTGATAAATAAGACCCAGACACAGAATAAACCATCATGCTCATCACACAAAGTTTTATACTGGGCGGGAATCGAACCCACGACCTCTTGCGTAGCAGTTCGAAGCACTCCCACCGCGCCACAGAGGCAGTCATATTTCAAATTAAATCAAATGTATAATTTAAAAAGTTTGTTTTATTTCCCTGCATTCTTTTGAGAAAGATACTAATATGCCTCGGCGGGAATGGCAATTGCCTGTCTCGTATTAGTGAAGTCCCATACTCGACCTGCAATTGCCTATTTCCCGGCCTTTGCAATAGTGTACTATTAAGGATGTTTCATCTGAACAACTTGCCTGCAATAAGTCAGTCTGGGAAAAAGGCTTTGAAACAGGAGCCCATTAGAGGGATAAGTGGCTGAAATAACTGATAAAACATTCCTAGATGGTTAGATTATATTTACAAATAGACTTGCCAAATACTAAAATCTTCAGTACCAAAGCCAAAATTGGGATAAAGTTTTCGCACCTTATAGAGGGCTTGTAGTGCCCCTGCTGTTCGATAGTAGTAGGGTAACAAGAATCTTCAAGTTGGTATTAATGTGTGCCAAATAGATCAAAGACTAGTTTTAAGCGACTTGAAGAATATAAAATTTGGTATATTTAACTAAATACGACGTCGACATGTATATTTAACTAAATACGTCGTCGACATGAAATCGAAAAACGTTTTTATATTATGTTATTCATATCAACTTCTCCCACAGAAATACCAATTTGGTAGATGTTTCAAAAGTGTTTAAAGCAACCTATTCCAGTGACTGGTAGATCTCATAAACAGGCCACCTTTTTATTACTCGTGATGAGAGACTCACTCAGACCCCTATTGTTGCAACAGATCATAATGAAATGTATTCTTTCAGGGATGGCTGGTTACGACCCAGCCAAGTTTAAGAACATAGGTGTTTGGTGGAAGAAAGTTCAGGAACACTTCAATCCTTATTATGATGAGGGACATGTTATTGTCAATAAAGTGATTAAGAAACAATCTAAAGTTGCCTCTAAGGTTTAGCTGAAAATGTAAGCTAATTGTTATTTTTCTTGTTAAAAATAAAGGCATAAGTTTAAAAATGGGTTAAGTAGGCTATAAGAATTGGGTCACTATGTGAGAACAGAGCAGAGTTTATTTACATTTTATATGATTGTACTTGTATTCAAATACACTTGTACCACCTATCATTATTGGACCAGTAACACAATTCACAAATCTCGGATCCAAATCCTCCAACGGATTTGTAAATTGCGTTAAGCTGCGTATCGATTATGCGCTCCTGGCGCGCGCGCCATGAATGACCGCACCGAGAGTGTGTTCCGCAGAAGGCGTTCCAAACTTTTGAAGTATATCAATTAAGCGCGCCCGTGGCAACCGTTCCAGTGTTTGACCCTTCATCATGGAAGCCAGTCGTGTACGAGCAGCAGCAGCTTTAGTAATTATTCACAGTATTATAAATAAGAAACGGGAGAAACGAAAAGTTCGTTGGTGGATGAAAGAGCTGTACCGAAAAAGAATGTAGTATGGAGTGACACTTATCAGAGATATGCAGATCGAAGTGGTAGAAGACACAATAAAAAACTTCACAAGAATGTCGACAGAAGATTTCTATTACTTGAGAAACTTGATAGAGCCAAAAGTGAAAAAAATTCACACCCGGTTTCGCGAAGCTATTACAGTGACTGAAAGGCTGACTATAACTTTGAGATTTCTTGCCACTGGAGACTCATATACAAGCTTGCAGTACTTGTTTAGAGTTTCAAAGCAAACTATATCTAGGATAGTCCCAGAGGTTTGCGATGCTATCAGTGAGGTTTTAAAAGATTGGGTAAAGGTAAGTGAAACACGCAATATTATTATTATTATTATATTAATTAGTATTATATTTATTTAAGTTTTTTAAATTAAAGTATTTTGAGTTGACGTACTGGCCAAAGAATCAATGTTTGAATTTGCGAGATTTTGAGGTTCTTGTGTTGTGTGACCATAATGTGTACTGTATCTGCCAAAATCGGCTCCAAATATAATATTATTTATTGCCTGGTTGACATATATTAGAGTATGGCTGTCATATTTTCTTAATTAATTTGCTATGTGCTGGCCATAACTAAAATATGAATCAGTAGCTTGAGACGTTTCAGTTAAAATTTTAAACGCTTCTGTCAACATTTTATCGTCCTCATCTTCCTGCTTCCTTTTCTTCGGGGTCTTTTTTGTAGTTTTTTCTGGTGCTTTTTTAACAGTATCATTAAATTGTTATGTAGTTTGTTAAGATATATGTTCGCCTTCATTTTGTAATGTAGAGTCCTGAAATATGAACGTGCATTTAATTTAAATTGTATTTTATAATTATTTGTAATTTTTCCGATCCCCACATCCGAGAAAGAATGGTTGGAAATTTCTAAAGAATTTCAAGAAAAATGGGATTTTCCTCATGCTATAGCTGCCATGGATGGAAAACACGTAATGATACAAGCACCTGGTAACAGCGGCACGGAATATTATAACTACAAACACTTTTTTAGTACCGTACTGTTCGCTCTCGTAGATGCGGACTACTGTTTTAGATACGTTGACATTGGTTCCCAGGGGAAACTTTCGGACGGGGAGATCTTTAAACGCACTACATTATACAAAAGACTCGAAGAAAAGTCAATGAAAATACCTCAGCCATCGATACTTCAAATACCATATACCCTCAAAGTTCCATACGTTATTCTGGCAGACAAAAGCATTTGCACTAAATGAATACACAATGAAACCGTTCCAAGGGGAGCCAGAGAGGGAGTCTTTAGAAAGAATATTTAACTATAGTCTGTAAAGAGGACGTAGAGTAGTGGAAAATGCTTTCGGAATAGCAAGCTCGGTTTTCGGGGTTTTAAGGAAACCTATGTTACTATCACCCAGTAAAGCTACAAAAGTAGTTTTAGCTGTTGTACATTTGCACAATTTTTTGCGAAAGAGGTTTAGCCAGAAATACACACCACTTGGATCTTTAGATACCTACTCAAACAGAAACAGGAATCACACCGGGTAGTTGGAGAAATGAGGGTGAACATTCATCACTACTACCTCTCACTAATGCGCCACGTAGAAGTGGGAATGACGCAAAGGAAATACGTTTACATCTCGCTCAACATTTTGCAACCAACGGAGCAATACCTTGGCAAAATAGATATTAAAATTAGTAACATTATTTACCTGCGTATCTAACTAACTAACTAACTATCTTCACGCTGTATCCCTGACGGGGTAGTCAGAGAGGACAGATCGCCAGGCTTCGCGATCCATGCATACTTCTTTCGCTTCTTCGAGATTCATCAATCGCTTCATACACGCACGTCTGGGTATCCGAGTACTTTTGACCTTTCCGTTTTTGAGCAATCTGCTCACGTGGTCTTCATATGTAAGTCTCGGCCTACCCTGACTCCTTCTACCCTCTACTTTTGAACAATATATATTCTTCGTCAATCGTTCCTCACTCATTCGTTGGACGTGTCCAAACCAACGGAGCACGCCCTTTTCCAGCTTAACGCTGACACTTTCATTCAAACCTGCCATATTGCGTGTCACTTCGTTACGTATTCGGTCAGCCAAGGTAACGCCGCACAATTTTCGAAGTGATCGCATCTCCACAGCATTCAATTTACTTTCATGCATCTGCTGACATACCCAGGTTTCACTACCGTAAAGCAAAGTTGGCACTAGCACTGCGTTATGAATCGCCAGTCGTGCTTCTTTTACGATGCTTTGTCAAAGCACCGTTAACTTTGTTTCCGGCAGCTACTCGCCGTTCCACATCCGAATCACATCTTCCATCCGCGCTAAACATACTTCCTAAATACACAATTTCATTCACTTGCTCTAGACGTTCCTGGTTTACCCTAATCTCGCATTTAGTTCTTACGTCACCTCTTTCAAATACTAGAACCTTAGTTTTACTTGCATTCAAGCGGAGACCCTTACATTCACGCCCCTCTTTCATATTAGTGACTAATGCCTGAAGGTCGGCTTCTGATGAGGCCATGAGCACCGCATCATCAGCGTACAGCAGACAGTTTACTGTAAAGTCACCCAAATTCACACCCATATTAAAATCTTTCAACTTCTGCAGGCAACTGTCCAGATACACTATGTACAGCCAGGCGGACATGACACATCCCTGTTTGACGCCTGTACAGACATCAAAAAGAGGTGACACATCCCCCCCTACTCGCACGCAAGCCTTACAGTCCCTATAAAGCGACTGTATTGCCCGCAGTAGCGAGCCATCCACACCATATCCTGGCAGCAAGTCCCACAGCGTTTCTCTCACAACTTTATCAAATGCTTTCTCTAGATCCACAAAAGCGCAGAAAACCTTCTGGCTAAGAGCCAGAAACTTTTCCGCGATCATGCTGAGAGAAAACACTTGATCCATGCAACCTCTTCCACGTCGGAATCCGCATTGAGCCTCCCATAAATACCTTTCAGACTTTTCTTGCATTCGTGCCGTTATAACCTTTGCATACACCTTACTAGCTAAGCTGACCAAGCTGATCGCCCTCTAGCTGGAGCAGTTTAGGCGCGAGCCTTTCCCTTTGTAAATAGGTACTACAACTGCTACTCGCCAGTCATCTGGGACCTCACCCGTCCGCCAGCACAAGTTGCATAACAGACATAGTGTGTCCCAGACACGCGACCCACCGTACTTGATCTTCTCAGCAGTAACTCTGTCTTTTCCCGCAGCCTTACCACATTTCATACTTCTTATCGCTTGTTCTATTTCTTTCATACTAATGACTTCAATGACATCGGGATCCGGAGCATCGAAGTGAGCTCCACTTCCCGATGTGGCATCTCTGTCTTTTCTTGCATACATCTTTCCATAATATTCACTCCATCTCTGCAGGACGTCACTTTGGTCTGTTAGGACGTCATTGTTAACACTAAGCACTTTATTCATACTGCAGATTGCCGAACAACTCCGGGTCTTGCCTACCTCTTTCCAGAAGAGCTTGGCATTATCCCGGAAATTGGACGACAACCTTTCATCCGCTTTCATTCTGCACCTTTCACGAGCTTCTTCTATCAGTGCCTTCGTGTTAACTTTCTGCAGCTTGTATCTCTCTTTCATATTAAAATCATTCCGCGAGGCTAAGTAGTCTAGCCATGCTTTCTTCTTCATTCGAACTGCTTCTTTCACTTCCTCATTCCACCATGCATCACGCTTATTACTACTGCCTCTTTTCGTTTCTCCACACACTTCCACAGCGGCATTTATCATACTATCCCTAAGGTTCTGCCATACACTTTCCACATTCTCATTGCTTACATTGACATCGCCAAGCTTTTCGGCTACCCTTTCATTATATTGATCCCTAATGGATGCATCCTGCAGCTTCCAGCTTTTGATGCTATAAGTCGGCTCAGGTTCAGGACACTCGGTACGATGACGCCAACCCGCGAACAGACCCCTAATCCTAGTTATGACTAGGTAGTGGTCTGATCCCAGCTCAGCGCCTCGATAAACCCTTGTGTCCATTACCTGTTTACGGAGCCGACTATCCATTAGGAATAGATCTATCATGCTTCTCTTTGACTTACATCTCCTCGTATACATATGAATTTGTTTGTGGTTGAACATTGTGTTCGCCACAAACAAATCCTTTTCTTTACAGAATGCCAGTATTAGCTTGCCAGCGTCGTTCACCCTTTTATCCCCATACTTCCCGAGTACCAACTCAAAACCATCACGAGCGGTACCCACCCATCCATTCAAGTCTCCACATACTATAAGTCTTTCATTTCCTTCTATCACATTTAGAGCTTCTCTCATACTCTCCCAGAAGTCCTCTATCTCACTCGCGTTCGACGAATATACTGGCGTGTAAGCAGCTACCAGGAAAATCTTCGTCAAACCAAGTTTTACACGGATCCAGAGGATTCTAGGACCTATCAGTTTGTACTCATACATACCGGAGGCCAATCGCGAGGACAGCAAAATTCCAACCCCCCCGACTGCCATGCTCGCTCTCTGGTACTCCAGACCAAAGCGCGAGCATCCCACCCGGGAGCTCCAAGACTTCGCTGCCCTTGCGCTTGGTCTCTGTCAAGCACACTGCATCTAACTTTCTCTCATTCATAACATCCATCAACTCATTCATCTTATCTGTCATTCCTCCCCTAACATTCCACGCAGCTACCCTGCACTCCATCCTCCACTTCCCGCCGTGTCGGGCCGCGCGTACCTGCGTATCGCCTGTAGTATAGTTTGACTCATTATTCCCATTGTATTGCAAAGTATCTATTGTAACATTTGGTGTACACTTGTCTTGCATGAAGTTGAAGTCATCAAATCCAAACCATTTTTATACGTAAATACTATCCCGACCTGTGAACAATCAACCAGTAAAATATTTAAAATGTATGTGAATTTTTATTTATGTCTTCTAACCTTACAAAGTTTAGTTCGTCCTAGTTTAGTTAATTTCTCCGTAAAATCACCATGCAAATACATGTTAATTTTTATATAAAACTATCTTTTTGAGTTTATTAACAGGGGTAATAAAAAAATCCGTAAAATAATTACCAGAGCCTATCACCACCAGCCACTTTTAGATATTCTCCATTTTTCTCTTATGTACAATGATAGGAGCACAGTCATATTTTTCTTTAACTCCGGCACAGGGACTCCCATTTCACTACTGATTTCTCTCCAAGCATCTTCTCTCAGCGATTTGTTGTGATACGAAGAACTTTTGCTATTCCACAGCAGTTGTATTAACTTACGGCAACTTTGGTCATCCATAATGGGAGCACACAAACAAAAAAATACAACGTGTCCATCTCAATTGGAGCGCGCGCCGCGACTAATGCGTGGTAAAAAACCGACAGCCGATAAAGAACGGACCGCTCCGCGTTCGGGCGCTCCAACGAACACAATGGCGCGCGTTCCAAAATGGTATCCATTTCGCGCGGCTGGAGCTCGCGCTAATATTCGATCTCTAGGAGCGCATAATCGATACGCAGCTTTACTGTAGCGCAATTTACAAATCTCGGATCCGAATCGTCTATCGCGCAAATGTCATCGATATTCGAGTTCTATGAACATCGATGACACAGTAGAGGATTTGGATCCGAGATTTGTGAATTGCGCTACTGGTGTAGGACAGCATTAGAGATGTACATGAGCAGCTAACATGGTTGGACTGGGATAGGGACAGGTTAGTGCGAAGCGGGAATGCGTGAAAGTAGTCTTTGGGACCTGAATCCAAATGTGAAGATTTGACCTACTATCTACATGTTGTGTTACTTACGAGGGCGGCACTGAAAATTTCGGGAAACAAGGAAGTGACACAACATTACTATTGTATATAAATAAAAATGTATTTATTGCTTTTCGAAGTATTCTCCGCGAAATTTGACACATTTTTCTATACGATGGAACCAATAATTGAAGCAACCATTCCATTCGGAAGTTGGGGTATCCAAAATGGCCGTTTTGTAGGCGTTCACAGCTTCTTCAGATCACTGAGCTTGACACGTCCACGTTGAAATTCAGCAAACCAGCGATAAATTGTGGTTTTGGATGGGGCTTCATCACCAAATACAGAAATCATCCGGTCAACACACTGATTTAGTGTTAAACCACTTCGAAAGTCATAATAAATCATTGCTCTTGAATTTTCTCGAGTCAATTCCATTTTCTCAACGACTAAACAAGTTTGACAAAACCTTGTGATAAGACCGAGAATCTTTTTTTAAATAAATAAATGGTATTCGATCAATGATATTACAAAATATCATTGTATTCGATTTTTAAAACAAAGGAGTTTTAAATTAAAAAGATTTTAATATGACAGGAACAGTGGAAATGTTCCATTCCCGATACTTTTAGTGCAGCCCTCGTATAGAATGAATAATTCGATACAGAAATACTAAGGTGCTAGATGATAATATAGTAATCTTAGATTATATAAACACCCAGATACCGCGTCCAGTACAACGCGTGCCGTCAAAGTTACTGCCACTTTTTTAGCCATGTGTGGGTAAGCCGCGCGCGGCGCGAGTATATTACGTACTCCGTTGCGTTTGTGAGCGTAGTGCAAAAGAAAGCGTGTAAAATCATTTACCCCAAATATTGGGAGATTTAGCTTATAATAATATATGAGATAGGTGACAGTTTAAAAATTGTTTATTTCAATGGTATTAAATTAAATGGTTCGTTTGAAGTTTGTATAGTTTATAGTAATATGTACAGGGGGAGTTTTTCAACTCGCAAGGTTGTCGAATCCAAAACTATGAGAAATAGCGAGAAATACTAAAAGGAATCTCGAGCCTGATGATAATAAAAACCATAACTGCATAATTGATTCCTGAAAAATAGTCAGAAATCGAACACTGACTTCGGGCACTTACTTGATTTAAATTTATAACATTTTAATTTACGGAGTAAATTTAATAAAGTCTAAAAATTTTATTTATAAAGCCATATCATATTTTAAGTAGGTAACTAACTTCTAAGGTATTTTATAAGGTAAATGTAGACGTCCTAGGACAAGTCTATTATTTAAAAAATATCGTTTACGTACGTATATCATTATTTTCCAAAATTCATTCCTCGTTAGCAACACTGTCACATGGTTGGTGTAATAGGTACAACGCGTGAATATTTTTTTTAATTCTAAGGGTTTGATAGGTATCAAACCCGTAGTTATATAGTAGTTTATAACATCGATGGCTCATGGCCTGTTTTACCTACCCACCTTATAATACATAAACCTAAATTACGCATATAAAGTAATCTAAAAAATAAATAAACTAACAGTCAATACATCATTAGCAAATACTTGAAGTTACTAATACTTATTAAGAAACCACGGGTAAATAGATTTCGCTTCCTTGCAACACTGTACAAGTAGTAGTCACCGACATAATAATTGTTTTAAAATGTTTATTATTGAAATATATGGTGAAATGAAATACTTACTTGTGGAATGTGATGTCACTATTAATATCTTTTCTTCTCATCAGTTTTTACAAATTTGCACCGCACATGAAGGCATTTACGAAATATTGTCTCGCAGCTCGGAAGATGTGCACTCGCGATGACGCAATACGGTCACTGGCGGTCGGATTGACTGACTTACACGAAGTAGTGCCTATTTTTTGGCAGCATTTTCTTCGCGCGTTTTATTAATCTGGGTGTTTATATAATCTAAGATAGTAATATTTGTTGTGTAATTATGAGATTTTAACCAATCATTCCATTGGTGTATAGTTTAAGTGGATGCCTAAAATTTTTGAAGTTATATTGTATACGTAATAACGAATACTGTGGTAAATGTATCTACATATTTTGAGGTGATTATTGTGCAATAAACGGTTTTTTTATATAACCTGCTGTTTGATTTTAAACTATATTCTTAGGAACAGATTTAAAAAGCTAAGATCACAAAGTCCCATTCAAAGTCAAGGGATTAAAAGGAATTAAAGGGATAAAAGAGTTAGGAATTACCAGGGAAGAAGGTTAAGTCCCACACCATGAAGCTCATCGACGCACGCCCGTCTCTGACAGGTGGTAGCATCTCTGAGTGTCTGAATGGGTCCCGCCCAAAGAAACATGGGTCCAGTATTTTGCCGTACCGATTAGTCTGTACGAGGTTTGGACTGCGAAGCTCTTCCCAGTTATCATTGGGGTACAGCTGGGCTCTATCATTGGCCCATTTCTGTAAAGCGGTGTGTGTCAGGTGATTCTCTTGGATGCAGAGCGCAGGGTTCCCGAGCCGGTTGACGGGATACCAGTTTAAAAAAGAAATACTATAGGTACCCACATATTGTTGTACCTACCTAGAAGAAAATGAATACAGACAATGGTTGTATGCCAATTAAATAAAGCAATTAGGTGCACAAAGAAACACATCACAGGATATACTATACTCGTATAACTTAGTCTGATCCCGAAAAAAATATTCAAAATTAGCTAATTATTTTTGTATATAGCAGCGTATTCAAAGGTTTGTTCAAAGTTCTACTGCAGTAAAATGATGGTAAAATTTACTGCAATAAGGTAGGTATATGTGGATTTTGGAAGGTATCAGAAAATGCCGAGTTCCACTGAGTTATCCAATTTCACAACACTTGTGCCCGTGCATAAGTTATGTTTAGGAAACCATCATTTTTACACATAAACACTCGAAAAATACATTAAGTCTTGAATTAATAATAACGAAGTGGCGACCGCTTTTTTCGCTGTTCCCGCCGATATCCGGGGATTCCAACACGAGGCATGCGTGTGAGCGTCTTCTGGGCTGGACAAACCCTTAATGCCGCATCTGACTGTCAGTGATTGAGGTGTATATTTACATGGCCTAACCACGCATCATTACATAGTGATAAACTAATAATTCAATTCAATTTATTCATAAACAAAATTAACACTGTCTGAATGTATATAATTTAATTAATATTTTTGAAAATATTAATTAACACCAATAAAATAGTGATACGCCAGTGTAATCCTCACTAGAAATTTAAAACTGAATACCTAACTCGAATTAGGTACGTATACATCCCCATTTTTTTTATAAAAATTAAATAAAAATCATGGTCATGTTTTAGGAATGAAAATGGGAAATGGCTGTGTATCTAAGTCCCTGGCGTATCTAGTAGGATGAAAATAAAAAAAAAAACCAGCTGTGCTGTCATAAATGTCAGGCGGTACGACAGTCAACTCGGGCCGACAAATAGGTACCAAAGAGTATAATAAGTAATATTGAAAATAGGTACTGATAACAGTGATTACGTTATCAGTACATACCCTTAAGAACAGTGATAACATAAATACACAAAGTCAAATAATTAAGTAGTTTTAACATGGATGGATGCGTGGATAACCTTGGCCAAATAATATTATCGAAGAAAATAGAATGGACGATACGTATGTAACCAAAATTTGCAAAACATTAATAAATACCATAACCACAATTTGATCATCTAAACATCGGCTTCACAAAGTCGGCAGTACTGGGAAGTCGCAGCCAGTCTGTAAATACCTATCGATACCTGCATTTCATTATACAATCTCCAATATATAATGTAAATACATCTCCTTTTGGTGTATATTTAGATAAGTTGATACAATTTTTACTGAGACGAACGAATTAGGTATAGATCAACGACCAACGATAGAAAGTGCAGAAATAAGGAAATGACTCGTTCAATAGTGTGCGACTTAAGAAAGATATTTATGAGTAGTGTAACAGCAGTGTTACCAGAAAATCTTATTAGGCGATCGGTGAACTACAATGTTTCTAATCAGCTGTTAACAATAACTAGTGAAAATTATGATTTACAAGATAAAAACGTGTATTTGGTAGGCACTGGCAAAGCAGTTCAAAACATGGCAATAGAAATTGAAAGTATTTTGCAATCAAAAATTAAACATGGAATTATTAGCATCCCTGTTGGTAGTTCTATTTATAAACACATGCCCAACATACATTTTTATGAAGGAGCCGAGAGCAATCTGCCTGATTCTAATGCTGAAAAAACTGCAACAGAAATTAAGGATCTAGTTGTTGGATTGGGATGGAATGATTTATTATTGGTGCTTATATCTGGTGGGGGCTCTGCACTTTTGCCTTTGCCTAAATCACCTATTAAATTAGAAGAAAAAACTTCTTTAATTAAGAAACTTGCTAACTCTGGAGCTGATATAAAAGAAATCAATACTGTTAGAAAACAATTGTCAGATTTAAAAGGAGGCCAGTTGGCTATAAAAGCTCAACCAGCACAAGTTGTGTCTTTAATTCTTTCGGATATTGTGGGAGATCCCATAGATTTAATAGCTAGTGGACCTACAACAGAAAATGAAGATGAAATGTCAAAAGCTATTAAAATTATTGAGAAATATAAATTATATGATCAACTTCCACAAACCATAAAAACAGTTTTAAATGAAGTTCCTTGTAACGCCGAATTTCCAAAAAATAATGTTAGAAATTATGTAATAGGATCAAACAGGATAAGTATAGATGCAGCATTAGCAGAAGCAAGGAATTTAGATTATTGGACTCTAGCTCTTTCAAATACAGTTACTGGTAATGTGCACGATATAGCCCTTGAATATATAAAAATAACTAAACTGTTTTGTCGTCTTCTAGTTACAAAAACATCTTTAAAAGAGGCAATACTAGATTTAAAGTCCTACTGTATTCCAGGAATTAACATAAATGGCCTGGAAAATATTGATTCTATTGAAAATATTGATTCTATTGAAAATAAAGATGTCTGTTTGATCCTTGGTGGTGAGATAACAGTTGAAGTAAAAGGCTCTGGTAAAGGAGGCAGAAATCAACAACTAGCTTTGGAATTCTCAAACTGTTTAGGTGAGAGTAATGATTTTGACAATTTTGATATACACTTTCTAAGTGCTGGTACAGATGGAATAGATGGACCAACAAATGTAGCAGGTGCTATAGGATACCTAAATTTAGTATCTGAAGCTAGACAAGAAAACCTAGATGTACAGACCTATTTGAATAATAATGATACATATAACTTTTACAAAACATTTAAAAATGGCAGTCTACATATAATTACTGGTCACACAAATACAAATGTGATGGATATACATATTATTGTAATAAAGAGGAAAAGGAAATGAGTTACTTTGTGTAATTTAAGAATACTTTATTTTATTTAAGCCGATGATGGTTTTAAAAATAAATTTAAATTATTTTGTTTATTATTTTCTTTTAGTTTAACTGAAGCTAAAACTGCTTCTTGACACAGGCCTGCATATTTATCTTTTTTTTTTTTATTGTTGTTTATAGGTTTTGGTTTCTCTTTGATAGCACTGGCCAGTGTATTATTTTTATTATTAAGCGAAAATACATGTAATGCATTCGCATAAACATTCATTTTTGGTTTAGGTTGAATTTTCTTTTGATCAACCTTATGTACAATTGCTGGTTTTAAAGTTTCTACTGGTGCAGTATTTTGAGTCTTGGTAGAAGGTTCGCACTCTGGTTTTAAAATTGGAGTTTTTGTACTTTTTTTACAAAACTTGCAGATTTGTACCTGGAATGTAATGTAAATGACTTTATTTATTTATTTATCTATCACGCCTTACCCCGAAGGGGTGGCGTAAATTATTTTATTTGGTTTGCAGACATAATCGTTTTAAATATGGTACTTTATATATTTCAACACTTACTAATTCATTACTTAACAGCAAATCTTTTCTGCATCTGACATATTCCTTTTTGTTGTTCGTTACTTGTGGAGATTTCAACCTGTGTTTTTGCCTTTTACTGAGTTTGATTGACCTCACCTGCAAATTTTTGTTTATTTATATACACAATATTACATATTGTATTCTTCTTAATTATTGTATTTACAATTGTTTTTGCATTGTTGGGAACAACTGCTGTGACCGCCAAATAAGTGCACCTACGCCGTTGCCTTTTCTGTTAATCAACAGATTTATTCAATATCAGTTCTTTAATGTCTTATTCGACTTGGTTATGTTTTTAGGGTAGGAAGACAGAACTTATTAAATTAATTAAATATTGACTACAAAGACGTAACTTTTATGTCTTTATAATATAAGAATAGAATAGAATAGAAATATACTTTATTGTATGTCAATCAATACTTAAGATAAAGGGTCTCCTATTATTTCACCAGTTATGTAGTCCGAGACTACCAGGACTTAATTGGTTGTGCTAATTACTGTCTAGCACATAAGACCTTTTAGCCTTTTTGTTACCACCTCACTAAAAAAGGCAACGGGTTCTAAATTTCTTCCAAATTTAACATCTAAAATAGACACATTTTATCAAATATATTCAGCCCTTTAGACCCACTCTGGTTCCCTGCTTCGGAAGGCACGTTAAGCCGTTGGTCCCGGTTGCCAATAAAATGGCAGTCGTTAAGCCAGGTTGAAGGCCTGGCGGTTTAAAAATTTCAACAGCAGGTCACCACAGCCTGCGCATGTCCATTTCAACACGGCAATAGGCTCACCACCTGTTACGTGGGACAAAAATGCATACGTTGGAATGTGGGCGTTCAATATGCCTCTGCCTACCCCTTCGGGGATAAAGGCGTGACAATATGTATGTATGTATAAAGGGCCCCACTAAAGTTTCAAAAGACAGGCATTTGCCAACTGGCCATATGGCCTGTGCAGTAATTGCAGGTCAGATAGCAGCAAACAATGATGAAAAAAATCAAAACTACATCTAGCACCAGTTCTCAGCAAACATGGGCTCCAAGGTAAGGTCACCCTAAAGATCAATGAGTGTCTACAGTTGTGAGATAAATTAAAATATGAATAAAAAATGTTATACTTTGATTTCAGTATCCTTTGTCCATTCCATACAGCAGTTAGGGCACCTTATTTTGGTTGAGAAATGCTTGTCTGGAAGTCCATATCCTCGTGTAATATCTTTGCATCGCATTCTAAAAACAAAAGTCCATTTTAGTTGAATACTAGGATGTATCTTATAAAATTGGCAATTATTTCACGGCAATGGGCTCACCACCTATTACGTGGGACAGAAATCCACACGGTGAAAAGTGGGCATATAATATGCCTCTGCCACCCCTTCGGGGATAAGGCGTGATGGATATTTACTTTTTTTATTTTATTTATCTTATAAAAAAAATAGGTAGGAATCCACACAGTGAAAGGTATATATCCGCTTCGGGGATAAGTCGTGATGGATTTATAAAAAAAATGTTTAGTTCATTGCATTCTTGAAAAATCAAAGAGCAAAACAAAAATGCTTTTCACATGATAAGTTCAACCAATTCCTTTTACAATCATGTTATAATACATACATTGACATGTATATTGGTGCATCTACACCTGCCTGTATTTACAGACAACTAGAAGTCAGGCTCTCCCAATTTTTACAATATTGGTAAGATGAACTTACCATGCTGACCAAATGGGTTGGTATAGGGTTTTGTGTCCCTTCTTTTCAACATGACCTGCCTGTTAGTCAGCAGGTGCAATGCAGAGTGAAATGGTGCCTCACAGAAATTTTACCTCGTACGACCTAAGCCAAGCTGACCCACCAGCCAGCTAACAAAGGTTCTGCACGAGCTCCCATTAACCAACGGTTGGGAGTTCAGACGGTACATCCAACTTACAATACGAATATATTTTCACTGTTATTTATTATTGTACTTACAAATAATAACTTTTTAATATGAGATTATTGGTATTATCTTGAGATTTGGAAACAGAAGAAGCAATATTATAAAGGAATCCGACTTGAGTTTCAGTCATTTTAATTATTTACAGCTGTTATCAATTGTTTATTTATCAATAAAATGTGATAAATTGCGAAGGAAGTGTAAGATTTTAATTTGAGGTTAGTTTTTGTTGTTGTTATTGGTCTTCGCCGTCGCTCATCTTATTCAGGAAACTCAGTTCATACAGCCTTGAATTGAGTTTAGTCTTAACTCTTAATATTTTAACCCTTAACTACCTACCTACCCCTTATTTCAGTAACGTAACTACTTACCCGGAGTCTCTCAGACTCCGGCAATTTAAACTAATATAATAAATAAATGATGGTGTCCGGTAAAAAATTGAAACATAAAATGTTTTTTGTTTTTATCTTTTATTCATATTAACATTATAAAACCTTTGAAAATCTACATCTTTCATAAAAATATTAGATTTCTTTTTCGCAGACTAAAATTATTAAAATTATGTCATTTTTATAAAATGAGAAGAGTATAAAAAAAAGTTAATTTGGAATGTTTCCTCACTAATTATTACATATCCACTCAAATGTTCATGCCGCCAGAACAGCGCATTTTTTGTCATTAACCTATGACCTAATTAACTAAAATCGAGATATCTTGGAAACTATGGGCCGTATTTTAAAACGTTACTCAATACTCAAGAAACGCTTGAGGCTAGTTTTTACCTTAAAATACTACTCTCAAGTGTTTATTGAGTATTGAGTTACGTTCTAAAATACGGCCCTAATTGCTAGAAAGAGGCGTACCATACGCCCACACGCCACCGTATGCATTTTTGTCCCACGTAACAGATGGTAAACCCATTGCCGTGTTGAAATGGACAGTGTGGCGACCTGCTGTTGAAAATTTTCAAGCCACTCATTAGACCTTCAACCAGGCTTGGCGACTGCCATTTTAGGTTTAGGTCTAAGTTTAGGTCCAGCGTCCTTGCCTCCAGTAAAGTGATGATATTTTATGTTATGTAATATGTGGATTTTGGAAGGTAACAGAAAATGCCACATTGCACTGACTTTTCCACTTTTACAAAATCATAACACTGGTGCACATTGTCAAACATAAATGTAAAAGAAACTACCACTTTTACACAAAATAACGTACCTGACAACCGCGCCCTTGGCTGTTCCCGCCAAAATCGAGTTACAGGTTTTTTTTTTCTTTAAAGATTTGACCCTAATCTTGAAAAGGCAAAAATAGCTCAGTCCATACAGCTTTGTCTTTAGTACGAAAAGCTTAATAGGCATTGATCATATAAATCGTGCATGTCCCGTTCCCGTCCTTTGTAAGGCCCAGCTCTAAGGGCACGTACACATAAACGACGAAATGTCGAGATGTGGAAATCTAAGTTACAACGTCGTGACGTGGGTTGACGTTGTAAAAAATGATTATCTCAAGTTTCCATTTTATGAAATTAACTGTGGTAAATCATCATGAAGCACCGGTGGCAATTACATGACGATGAACGTCATGGTCGTGACGTAAAGTGTGGCACGTTACGTAGTCGTGAAAACACTTTTACGACTACCTAACACGTGGCACAGCTCAGCACGTTCTCATGACGTGTTTATGTGTACGAGCCCTTAAGTGGTATAAACTTTACTGTAGCTTTCTATCTAGGTAGATTTGGGACTAACCCAAAAAACACCACTGTTCACTGCAGCATCTATATTTTCGAACTCTTATGTCAAAGAATCCACTGTTATTAGTAGTTTAGTGTTAAAAAATAATCTATGGCAAACATGCGCCATTTTTATGTCTGTGGGGACGGTGGGTTAGGATAGGTTAGTGGACCGATTCGGTCTCATATGAGATATTTAGGCCTAATATTGGACGGAAGGTGGCGCTTCGACGAGCATTTCGTACAACTCGCACCGAACCTCGTCGGTGTAGCGTCTGCCTTAGGGCGGCTCTTGCCTAACCTTGGGTGTCCGAGCGTCGCTTGTCGACGGTTGTACACCGGGATTGTCCGGTCAATGGCACTCTACGGTGCACCGGTATGGGCGGGAGCCTTGACCGCTCAGAATAGGACGCGCTTGTGGCTACCCCAGAGGGTAATGGCGGTCAGGGTCATACGCGGGTATCGGACCGTATCAACAGAGGCTGTGCGCCCTGGCTGGAACACCTCCGTGGGACTTAGAGGCAGAAGTGCTCACCGAAGTGTATCGGCGAACAACAGAGTTTCAGGTGGCGAGAAGCCGCCCAACTTGAGGTCTTGACCAAGTGGTCGTCCAGGCTGGAGGCTCCACGTGCTGGTTTTGCCACCGTGGAGGCGCTCCAGTCGGTCATCGTCGAGTGGGCGGGGCGGCAGCATGGGGTCCTTACCTTCCGAGTGACACAGGTGCTTTCCGGACACGGCTGTTTCGGAAAGTATCTGTACTCGGTTGCTAGGAGGGAAAGGACTCCTGCATGTCACCACTGCGATTGCAGCGAGGACTCGGCTCAACACACGCTAGCGGTCTGCCCAGCATGGGAGACGCAACCCCAGGCTCTCGTTGCAGTCATTGATGCAGATCTCTCGCTGGCAGCTATCATACGATCCATGGTTGCCAGCGACAGTCAATTTACCGCGGTTGCGTCTTTCTGCGAAGATGTTATCTCGCAGAAGGAGGGGGCGGAGAGGATCAGGGAGGAAGAGGCCGTCGCTGATCCTATCCGCTTCCGTCGCGTCGGGCGGCGGAGACGTGAATATTTAGGCCTCATGCCGCCTTGATAGAGGCTGCGGGTGTTATGGACTGAGTAGCCCTTCACCTGCAAAACTAAGCCATCCGCGAAGGGGTGACGTCCTTGTGTGCCTGGACGTCACCTAATGGGTAATTTTAAATATAGAAGGCGCCCATGACACACTGTGGGCATGCGGCAGGGGGGTCTGAAGTAATAGTACTATAGTTCCGGACCTCTCTAATAATATGGCGCAGAGTATGGCACACCGCAGGGGTTTTAGTGTGTGTGAGCCAAACATAATCACACAGCTTCCCCGGGTCGTGTGGTATGCCTGAGGACATTTCACCTGACGAAACAAAAAAAAAAGATTAGGTTAATGGGTTAAGCAGTAGGTATTTTTTTATCTTTTTGGAGTTTCTCGACTTCAACAATGCAAGAGTCAAGTACATAATTAATTCGATCTTCCTTATTATTCATATTTCGTTTTAAAGTCATAAGAATCTTTTTGTTTACAGGTAGTTAGTAGATAGTAGCGTATATGTTTGTTTGTTCTAAGTTCTAACCGATCAACTCTCGACGTTTCGGCTACTACTTATTTATTGCAATACTCACGAGAAGACTGTAGTGTTTTGTAGAATTCTACTCGTGACCACAATATAGCCGAATTAATAAAAACGCAATTAAAAAAAATCTGTGAGTCTGTCTGTTCTGGCCAATCTCTGAAACGGATGTACCTCAAGTTTCTATTTTATGAAATTAACTGCGAAATCAGCCGTCGTCCGAATTTCAACAGGGAATTGGTTGGGTATTGCCCCCTGCATGGAGACCGGCTTTAAAGCTTGCCTCCTTGTTTGCCCTCCAACAATATTCCAGCCTTGGAGGGAGATACGACCAGTTCGGTGTGTGCGACTGCACCTCCTGCGCCTGAGGTTAACACCACAGCGATCTCTACATCGGCTACTCAAGACGAGGCAAACACACCTACACTGACACAGCGTGCTCTTCGCCAGAAAGGTCGCTGGTAACGCAGTGCCAACGCAGTGCCAGCGCAGCTTCCGACGTAGCTAAACGTAAGTATTATATTCTCTTTGGACGTAGCTTGACGCTCCTCTTGAAGAACCTCCGTTAGGTCCGAAACTAGTCGGGCTTACCCGAAATTTACACGTGAGTAAAGCCGTTTATTTAGTAATAACGGATGTACCAATTTTAACGGGATTTTCAGATTGCAGATAGCTACATGTTATAAGGACAATTTATTCATATATATATATATATATATATATATATATATATATATGAATAAATTGTCCTTATTACTCACGTGTAAATTTCGGGATATATATATATACATATATACATATATATTTAGGCTACATTTTAACCCCATATTGTCACGGGAACGGGAACGAGCGAAACCGCGGGGCTTTCACTAGTACCTATATGTATATTTAATGGGAAACGTAGACCTAAATTATTTTTAACTAGGAGACACCCGCGGTACCGTCCCTGTGGTTAAGATTTACCGTACTCGTTTTCCAAAGGAACCTGTTCCCACTAAACCTAAAACTTTGTGTTTCCTTCTAACATGTTAGCTACCTGCATACCAATTTTAATCCAAATTGGTTCTTTGGGCTTGGATAGAAGGGCAAACAAAGAAATACCCTTTCGGATTTAGAATATTAGTATGGATAGTATGGTACCAATGTTACTCGCACTGAGTTACTACTAGAGGCGCTTCACATATACAGGGCGGAAACTTTCAACAGGGCAGTAAGGAGAAGTACCTTATCCGTTGAAGCTACGCTTAGGAGACTATCCATATTTTTTCATGAAATTTTGATCCCCATCCACAGATTTTCAATAAAATATACAGTTAGCAAGAAAATTGTCATTTTACATTAAAAAAATATCTTTTGATGCCAATCGAACCTGTTTCTAATACTGATCAAAAACTTCTATGGGGTCCAACCATCATTAAAGTACTCAAAAAGTCACAAATTGAAAAAAGAGACGTGTGGCACTCAGAGACTGCCGCGGTAAAGCTATTATTATTGTTTTTTTTGATATTAATTCAAGTTACACTAAAAAAAAACAAAAAAAACCACCCTCACCCCTCACACTCACCCTCACTCTCACAGTCACCCTCATCCTCATCCTCACCCTCACACTCACTATCATCACGTCTTGATCCGTGCGAGCTTTGTACAATCGTACCATATAATATAATTATGTACATACACGTTAAGCCAACGCTCGGCCGTGCTCGGTGAACTTCGTGTGACCTCGTCTCGACCTTCGTCTTAGGTTTTATTCCTTACGTAATTTCTTGATTAAAGCCCACTTAAAGCCTGCGATAAAAACTATGCAATAGCTTAAAAACTTTTCCCGTACATTTTGTATGTAAAGTTTCCGCTCTGCTATCATACTACCTAGTGTGACATGTGCGCCATCCTTTACATTAATTAATACAGACAAATGGTTGGCGACTTACAGCCGCGTTGGATTTTTATCTATAGCTGGACGTACTTTTCTATCTATTCATCTTCACGTTGTATCCCTGACGGGGAAGTCAGAGAGGACTTGCATACTTCTTACGCTTCCTGCAGATTCATTAATAGTTTTATACATGTACATGTCTGGGTCTCCGAGTAGGTACTTACTTTTGAACTATCCGTTTTTGAGCTATCTGCTCATGTGGTCTTCATATGTAAGTAACCGGAACATGCGAATCCACCAATGAATGTTTTAAAAAGTGGACCGCAGGTCGGTTTCGGCGTTGGTGTAATGTCCTTCAAACCTGTAAAACTCTTTCAAAACCTTTCATTAAATATATTATCTGTGCTTTAAAGAAACGCTACAGTATAGGTACGTTTGGAGAAACCGTGGTAGTCAGATCATTGCATGTACGCTTGCAAACATGCTCTCTCTGGAAATTTACTTGATAGTATGCCTTAACCTACTCCTTCGAAATTGCATATGAAGTATACATAATTATTTAAAAAAATAATTAGTCTGTTTGTTTGTTCTGGCTAATCTCCGAAACGGTTAGACCGATTTTAACGGGACTTTCACTTGTAGATAGCCAATGTTAAAAGGAGTAGCTTAGGCTATTATTTATCTCTGTTGTCCCATGGTAACGGGCACTACCACGGTTAAAACCGCGGGGTGTCCTCTAGTTGAATATAAAGTACGAGTGTAAGTCTTTTTTTATACTACTAAAGTGGCAGACAAGCATACGGCTCACTTCATGAAAAATTCGTCACCGTAGCCTATGGATGTTTGCAACACCCGCAGTGTAAGATACGTGCTGCCAACCCAATTGTTGAGAAAGAGCATCATGCGTATGGGGTCACAAATGTATAATAAAATACGAATCGAACTTGGAAATAAAATGTTACACAAATTTAAAAAAAAGATTGAAAATGTTACTTCTAGACAAATTTTATTACTGCGTTGATGATTTTATAAATGACATAAGTATTTAAAATGATTGTTTTAATAATGAATTGCTATAATTAGAATAAGATAATTGACATTAATTTATAGATTTAATACAGATATACATACATATTGTCACACCTTTATTTCCGAAGGGGTAGGCAGAGGCATACTATACGCCCACATTTCACCGTATGCATTTTTGTCCCACATAACAGTGAGTCCATTGCCGTGATTTATAGATTTAAATACGGCAGTGGGCTCACCACCTACTACGTGGGACAGGAATACACATGGTGAAAAGTGGGCATATAATATCTTCTGCCACCCCTTCGGGGAAATTGTGTGATAAATAAATGAATAAATAGTCTTTATTAGGCGCGAGCGAGAGGGAGCGAGCAACATATTTTTTGTATTATGTGTGAATTATTGAGTATATAACATATTTATGTATCTAGTATATTAATATTAGATTGTGTGTGCAAATCTTGATAAAATAATTTTTTTTCAAGATTTCTTCACAGACACACTTCTACCTTAGATCTACTTCTTCAAGCTCTCGTCTCACCGGACTGCTGGAATATATTTCTTTTATTTTTAGAAATAAGCTGTACCTTTGTACTCTTCTTTTCCTTAATATTTGTGATTTATTCGACTAAGCTATGTGTGTACATAAATGTGAATTAAATAAATAAATACCCTGATCTGTGGACAATACCTTATGTTAAGAACAGAATAGATTAAGAATAAATGCATACAGACATACATATTATCACGCCTGTTTCCCATCGGGGTAGGCAGAGACTATGGTTTTCCACTTGCTACGATCCTGACATACCACTTTCGCTTCTTCTACTTTCATAAGTGTTTTCGGACACGCTCGCCGGTTAATAAATATTGGTAATTTTAGGTTTAAGAAGTCCCACCAATATTTCAGGGGCCTAAGCGATCTTACCTGCAAGTGGGGAAACTGCTGACTAACGAATGAAGCCACGATGCCGGCGCCTTTATGGTGTATGGGGCTCAGATGACAGTCGCTTCTAACAATGCAGAAAATCAATGTCAAGCTATTGTGAAAACACAATTCTGTTCAATCGTGTCGAAAAAGATTCGAAATTATCGATAAAATTCTACTAACAACACGTACCGTGCCAGTGGCAGCTAGTTTGTGACATTTTTGATAGTCTACTAACATTTTGACAGCTAAAAACAGCGATTCACGTTAGTAGAGTCAGCCCCCTGATACCGCGACCAAACGTAGTAAGTCGCGATGCAGCATCAGGACACTCACGCAGTCACTCAATCACGCAGAGTCGCCAAAATCCGATGTAGCATAGATCAGATACAATCGCGAATTCGACGACTGATGCTAAAAGTAGATATTCTGCTAAGTCCCTTAATTAAAAGTTTCTAACAGGCACAGAAAATAGTCTCCGCCTCGCTTACTCCATTTTAGTAGCTAAATAAAAGTACACCCCATGCTCCAAATCGAGGTAGGATGAGAAAGCAACTGAGAATACACTAAGATAAAGAGAGAGAATAAGAATAAATATTATTACAATGGACTTTGTTTCTTTAAAAAAAAACACTAATAGAAAAAAAATATCACAGCTAACATTATTTTCTAATTAGCGACATAAAAACTCTCCAATGATTCGGAAACGGCGAAGTGCGTGTCAGGAAAGGTGCGGGTTCCGTAGTTATTTTTTTCATCTAATGTCATTTTCAGTTAGTCGTCTATTACATTGTTATAAACTCTCGGTGGTGTAAGGTGGTAGACTTGTGTTTATATATTATATTATATACTATGTATACGACTGACGCGCCGAGGTCCCGAGTTCGATTCCCGGGTCTGAATAAATATTAGTGGGATCCACAAATGTTTATTTCGGAGTTTGGGTGTTTCCTATGAATAAAATGTATGTATTTAGAAATAAATAAATAAATTTATCAGTTGTCTAGATCTCATAGAACAAACTTAAAGCTTATTTTTGCTAGATGGCGCTGTGTAAAAAACGTGTACCATAATATTTATTTACAGTACTTATAGCATAAAATTTTAACACAAGACAATGGGAAACTAGAGATTAATGAACACAACCATTGATATAGTTTTAACTAAGGCTATTCGAGAAAGAGATTTTTGTTTACTAGTTGACGCCCGCAGCTTCGCCCGCGTAGAGAAGATTTCCCGTTCCCGTTTCCCACAGGCACTTGTTCTCGGGATAAAAAGTAAAAAATAAATAAATAAATATCCATCACGCCTTATCCCCAAAGGGGTGGCAGAGGCATATTATATGCCCACTTTTCACCGTGTGGATTTCTGTCCCACGTAATAGGTGGTGAGCCAATTGCCGTGTTGAAATAGACAGAATCAGGTTGTGGCTACCTGCTGTTGAAAATTTTCAAGCCGCCCATAAGGCCTTCAACCAGGCTTAACGACTGCCATTTTACTGGCAACCGGGACCAACGGCTTAACGTGCCTTCCGAAGCACGGATAAAAAGTAGCCCATGTGTTATTCATATATACAATAATATAGCTTATCTATATTATTGTAAAGTTTAATTTAAATTCATTTAGTAGTTTTTACGTGAAAGAGTAACAAACATCCACACAAACTTTCGCATTCATAATATTATTAAGATTTTGAGTTAGAAGAACAGATGTTGTTCATAAAATCTATAATTTTAGAGTTATAATATCATGATCGTATATTTTATCGTTGCTTATTTTATGCCAGATTCTTCCTAATACTAAGAGCCTCAGAGTTAAGCTGCGGACAGATGGATGAACATGGTATAACTAAAAGGTTTTCTAATTGACGAAGGTACCCTAAAAAGGGTGGACAGTGGTGCGCGCGCACCAATCTTGTATTGGACGAGATAAGTTAGGGGTTGGACCAAATTTTCAGGAGACCCCACCGCACTTGGGCACCACGTCATCCCTTCGAACCCTGAAAGTCGTCAGTCTACGTTGAAGAGTGGCTCCAAAAGGACGCCTGCAAGTAGCTCTACCCAGTGCGACGCGATTAAGCGTCAGTTTTGAAAAAAAGTTTAAAGGTTATTATTACTTGTAAAAAATAAAATTGCTTCAGTTTCTTAAAATGTATCTAATTTATTACATTGTAATTTATTTATTTTTGGAGAAATATTATTTATTGTGCTTAATACCGACGGTCACATATTTATATACTGCTTAAATTTATGTTCTACAAGTGTTAAAAACTTTGATTCGATTATATCGATTCGCTCAGTTCTTGAAAAGATAAAAAACTTTTAGTGTCTCGAACAAAGAGGGATAGCGAATTTATTTGGTTTTCTATTCATAGCTCGAAATATAAAGAACACAGTGATATAATTAAAGGCTTTCGTTATGAGAGGTTTTTTCTAGTTATACCATTAATAAGTTAAAAAAAATTAAATGTATCATCAATTCGACAATTTACCGGACATCAACATGTCGAAAGCTCCTAGAAAAGCGCGGAAAACTCAGTGTCAATCATTAAAAAAGTAAGTTTAATTCCAAAAAAAATCATAGTGAATTAATTTACAATTATTTTAATAATTATATTAATAACACATATTAACTTTTAGTGCAAGACCCAGTACTATACAAACACGGGCATCAACTATAGGAAATTTAAACGACCAGCAGAATACCTTGAGATACAATACGTCACATATGCGTACACACAATGCTCCGTATCCGATGACAGAGTGAGTATACTTTGAGTCAATTTTTTTTTGAATTTGTTTTGAGTATCTATAATATCAACGCTGTCTGTTACAGTCAAAGAGCTCAGATAGACGAGTCGAATCAGGTGCTATACCCTAACATGCACCATGTTGAGAACATGCAGCACTTAGATACGCCAATTGGTGCTTATCCTATGCAACAACAGTTGCCGCAGCAGAATTGCCGCTCCGTACAAATAGAGTAAGTGTAATTCAAATAAGTAAAATGTGTTCTTTATAGACCGAAATTGTAATTTCATGTATAAACTGTTTAGGCAACCAGCGATGCCACGTTACAATACGAGAAGGGCTGTACATAACCTACCGTTGCCCTCGGCACCCACCATGAACCGATTTTGGAACAACTCCAGGCCACCTGTAACACAGATAAACACGCCGACACCTGTTGAACGCCCGTTGCCAAAGCAAACAAAAGATATCAGCGTCCAAACGGAATTTTCACTAACCGATACTGAAATGAAATTAGTGAAAACATTACAATGCAACCGTATGGACGCATCAAAAGTTATTATAAAAATGGAGAATGGTCGTAACATTATTAGTTACAGTGATACAGTACCAGACGAAGACGATCCAGATGAGAATGGTAACAATAAAGATACGATAAATAAAGAAGCTTACAAACAAATCATAAGTTGTAGCGATTCTCATAGGAATCAGTTACTGCAGTACGCAATAGGGTTGCATCGCATGAATGCTTTTAAGAACTTTGTACCTAATTTGCCAATGTTACAAATGGGTGATGGCAGTACTGATAAAGGTGAGCCGTTGGTTCCTGGATATTTTAAAAACGGTGAACAACAACTAACAGTGCCAGGACCACAATCGATTCCAGCGGACGTTGAACAAGATAACAATAGCGCGAATACAGAACCTGCTCGCCCTGGACCACGAACACGATCACAGGTATTAATTTAAATTAATTTCCTTAAACTATTTAGTTTATAAAAATATTAGAGGAATTTAGTACTTTACTTTGTAACAGGCCAATATGAAGACAGCTACAAACTCAGGAGCACAGTCTTGTTACCCGATTCCGAGCATAACGACGGGAAACCTTTACAGGAGTAATCCACCAAATTATTGTCATCCTACTTTTGAAAATCTGGGAATTCCACGAATGCCGGATATGCCAATGAACTTTTTACAGGCTGCTGCTATGTATTTTGGTGGTCAACCTAATATGCATTTGGACTTTAACAGGTTCCGTATGCCAGGTTCTTTCTCAAAGCCCACTTTTCCAACTTTTCCTCACCCTTACTGGAGGGCATAAATGGACCTAGCATTTCTTTTTCAAATTATTTTAAACAATAGAATTATTCGACGGCTAAAAATATTATTTATGTTTTGAATGCAAGATTATAGTTTGTTGGAAATATACATTGTTCCGTATTATATTTATTAATGTACCTACTTAGTATATTACAATGAATGTTATATTAAATTAGAAATTATAATAACTTGAGTAAATAATAAGAACCGCGCTGGAAATCGGATTTATGCAGGAATTATGAACTTTGTGAATCACGACGATAGGCCATTTAAAATATGGTTGTTAGTCCAAAATGGCAGGTCACAATTTTATATTCAACATCTTAATATGGGAACCAACTACTAAATTAAAGAGCTTCTTTAATAAAAAAATATAAAGTTGTTTTTAAATGCTCTTGTTTCTCTAAAAGAAAATAAGATATTTATTTACTGTTGAGCACAAAGATGGTTGTTTCTCTATAACATATATATATTTTTTCATCTACATATTTCTATGGAGATTCGCAAAATGTTTGCAAAAATTAATATTTGTAAAGTGCTTTGCATCCATTAAATCTGATACGTTGATAGCTAAACGTGGAATGCTGTGGGATCTTAAAATATCCATTATTTAATGTGAGGAGTAAAGTCTATAAGACTTTATTTTTTATGGCACATTAATGTTTTAGGTTACTTTAGAACCACACCCAGGTACCCTAAATAAGTGAGAATTAATTTAATCTGTATTGAAAATTATAAGTCTAAGTATTTCATAGTTTTCGATTATATGGTGTTAATTTTTCTTAAAGTTAAGTGTCCGTCCCTCTCTACAAGCTCAAGGTAACAAAAAATATTTCAAGTAAAAAACTATATAATGGTTAAATCAAAATCAAATACAAAAAACATAGACAAATATATTTTTTATAGTTAAAATTTCATTGCGCAACTACGGAATACTACAATCCATCTAGACAGCATGCACTCAGCCGTTATATTGCTTTTCATCGAAATATAAATTTCTGGCATACGTTGAAAAGATATGTATTTTTGTAAAATGTGAGAATTAGATTCCACTCTACCCTGAGTTAGTGTGTTATGACCCTTAGGAGAATACAAAAGATATTTATAATTTTGTCAGAATAATACTTCTAATATAAATGTAGGTACACGGTGATTTTAAATTAGTATATAAGAACCAATTTATTTTACTGCCCTGGCCAAATTATACTTATTATGCCTATATTAAAGTACTTAATTTTTATTTATTTTTTACTTAATTATTTACCTAATTAATAATTAAGTGATAAAACATTTTGTAGGTACACAAATTGTATGGTCACCCTACAGAACGAATTAGTTTTGATAACTTGTCAGTAAGAAAGTAGAATATACTATAGTTTCGGTTAAAAACAAAATACCAATAAAAAAGAAATTCAACATAACGTTTGTTCTACGATTTTTTAATTTAAATATAATTATTGTCGTCGATCAGTAAGTAAGAAAAAACGGTTCCTGTATTCTATAGAAAAGGCCCGTGTCTAGATGATTTTATTAAATAATCTACTTAAAATGTTTTTAAAAATTAATAAGTCGGACTTGAGTTCGACACTGATAAGCATCGTGAATCTGAAATTCTAAACATCTTCGTTATTCAGTCCATGACTTTAGGTTCATAAAAATTCTCAAAGAGCCTGTGCGGTTTTATCTATTTTTTAATGTAAGCCTTCAAAAAGACGGGTTTTATTTATAGTAATAATGTCAATATTAATAATAATAATATTAATAGTACTAAAATGGTTTTATTATAAATTAATTCACTAATTAGGTACTTACAGCGTTCTTGAAATTTCATAAAATTTATTTAATAATAATATTAATAGTACTAAAATGGTTTTATTATAAATTAATTCACTAATTAGGTACTTACAGCGTTCTTGAAATTTCATAAAATTTACAGAGTAAAATGTTCAGTTGTGTGATGACGTCATTTATAAACCACAGAACGATAATTAAGAAGAGGAAGGGGAGAAAGGGGAGGAGAAACACCACACACACCTTTAAAAAGTAAGCATATTACTTAACAATTTTCTTTACGGTTTATTTCAGGTATGTACCTAGTAGTGATGTGCTTCATAAATTAGAATATAGATATAAATAGTAGAAATGGAGTAATCTTTTAGAAATAAATAAATAAAGTACAGATGTGAATATAGTGACGTACTTATTAGATTTAAGATGATTATAAGTACAATAAAACATTCAAAACAAATAGTAGTGTGTATGTAAGTAGGGTAGATCGTTTTTTTTTTAATTTTTAGAAATGTATTATATAAATAAATTGTACATAATGCATTATCAAAAAATATAAAAAAACACAAAAAAATGTATATTTGTAATAAAATAACGTGACCATATTCCGGTAGCCCCCATTTAATGGTATTTGAATATAAACTGGCCTATAGCTGGTACGGTCACTTTTTGCAACGCCAAACCAGTCATCCAGTCTGGTTATGCCCCTCACGTCTGGTTTTGGCAAAAGGCAGATGTAAAAAGTGGCGCTCGTGGCCCCGCGGACTCAGTGCTCTGTAACCGATCACTCCGTTAAGCAACTTCCACTATGGCTGGTCCTCGGATGGGTGACCATTTTATGGCATTATTTTCATTTGCGAGCGATTTCGTGCTTCGGAATGCACGCTAAGCCGTTGGTCCCGGTTGCCAGTAACATGGCAGTCGTTAAGCTCAGTTGAAGGCCTTGTTTATAGGCTTGAAAAAAATCAACAGTAGGACGCCCCAACCTGCGTCTGTCCATTTCAACACGGCAATGGGTTCACAACCAATAGGTTACCAATAGTTTACGTGGGACAGGAATACGCATGGTGAAAAGTGGGCATAAAATATTTCTCTGCCACCCCTTCGGGGATAAGGCATTTATAATATAATATAACGATACGATCACGTTACAATCTCTCTGTAAATAAATACAAAAATGTCCAGGGATTGATTGTAACTCCACTTTCTCACTTTTATTGTAAATATTATTCCTTATAATTAATATTTAAACTTTTCCAGTACGGTAACGACATGCCAAATCAGTATTTTGGCACCATTGCAAATTAATTTATCGGGCGGCTGAAACTTACCCGCAGACGGGGATCGAACCAAGAAAGGAAAGCTCTTGATAACCGCTACAGCCTTGTCATACGCACAGCGACTGAGTATGCGTCTAACTAACCTATGTTTAGACCATTAGAAAATGTGAATAATATTTGTTGAACTAAAATTGTAAAATGTTTTATATTATTGACTCAGAAGCGAGCCGACGAAAGTCTCCGTTTAAAGTCCACTGGTACCGGAAAAATGCTATTGCGTTTTTGTGTGCATGGTCGCATTTTTTATCGGATTTGCATGCAACTTGGCATGGATAATTCATATAATAGCCAAAATCTTTTAGCGAGGGGTTTTTTCGATCGGGGTGGAAATGGAGGCAGGGAACGGGAAGTTGTAGTGGTTGGCAAGAGTGATCAAAACGGTATTTTTTGCCTTTTTCCTCAATTTACTCCGAAGTCTACGGTTCAGAGAACCACTAGTTTATCTATAGGTAGCAGAACTTGAATTTGTTATTTTAACTAATAAATTCAAGTTCAAGGGGAAAAGCATTATGTAATTACTTAAGATAATATTTTCTGTACTTCTTATAATAGTGGTAAAAGTACACAAAATATACAGAATGGATTTTTGAGGCGTGACCGTAAGGGCTGTTTTAGTTACAATAAAACGTTTTTAGGAGAGCTTCCTTTATGTTTTAAGGTTTTTGAACTGCATTTACACATATTAGAAAAAGTCAACGTTAACAAAAAAAATACAAAATAAAATATACCACACAAACTTATTTCATTTGGGGATCAAAAAGAACTAACAGACCATTTCAGGTATGAGTACTAGAAATGACAGAAATCACCAAAATTGTTCCCTGCCTTTATTGTCCCATCTCAAAAAATCCATTCTGTATGTGAGTATTAAATTCCCTCATTTGTAGTGTCGCTAAGCTCTATTATAAGGATTTCATACCATCGCGATCGCTCTTATAACTCCATTGGGTTAGCTCCACTTTTGCCTGTGATTGTTATGTAGGTAGGTAAATATAACCATGACACTATATATTATAAGTTCCAGAAAATACGCATACTTATAGAACGAAATAGTTACATATAATATTTATTATCAAATATAAAAAGATATTAAACTATAGCACCAAATAAAAAAGATGTGAAATGATTGTACCTATTTGTTGATGTGTAACAAGTGTCCTGACTCCTGGCAGTTGGAATTTTGATTCGGATTACATAGGGCGCGTTCCACTTATCGCCCGCAACGTACAACGAAATTGTTCCGTTCCACTGGACATAAACGGGCCGCGGGCATTGTGGTCGAAATTTATAAGTGGAACGCACATCTTAAGCGCTGTAAGCCCACTTGGACCCATCTATATTTTGTGGGCGAAGTGGGCGTCATGCGGTCGCGAACTGTGACATATTATGAGGTCAAGAGATCGCTCGCATCGACCACGAGTGTTCAAATCGCGGGAAGGAGACGGCGACAGAGACAAATAAATCGCCGTGCAACTTATCTTATAGATCTATCTCTCTATATATCGTTGCGGACGTTAAGTGGAACGCAGCCATAATGATTATAGATATCACCTGTAGACATACTGCAATACTTTCATATGCTAAAGCACGTTTTCTAACTCTTTATATCGAAAAGTCGATCATTTTTCAACTTAAAAAAATGAATAATCTTTACTTTTCGGAAAATAATATACGGCAACTCCGAATATTATTTTGCGAAAATTTAAGTTTCGCAATTAGCTAGTGCGTTAATTTGCGAATGTGCCGATTATTATTTGAAAATGTGCAATTTGTGTCCGTAACATTTTAATATAGGAATGTGCTCGTATAACTTTTACTTCTAACATAATAAAATAAATGATAAATTAACTTCTTGTATATTAACTACGACGCTTTTAGATTAAAATAATAGAAAATAATAAAAAAAGCATTTAAAAACATAAAAAAAACCATATAAAAACATTAAAAAATAAAAAATGTTACATTGCTTCTATAATATAAAAATTAAAGTAGAACCTCTCAAATATTCGATTTTATTGATTAATAGATTTATTCGTTATTGTAAATTTTAATACACACTAAGTCAATTAGAATTTGTGGTCATGTAAATAAGTAGATACATTTAGGTTAGCACACACGTTTCTTAATAAGTATTTTTGGCTAGAACTCGCAGTTGACAGTCGGTCCTTGTTGAATACTTGAAGCTTTTTAGTCTCTCACTTTTACGAGCGCTTCACGAGCGATTCGCTGTTCTGTAAACGGTGATTTTTTGTGACCAATCCCACCCGCATTCCCATTACTGTGACTCCTGTAAACCAGGATCTACAGCAATGACCAAATCACCAGAAAAGTCACACCGAGCTCGATCTCGGTGAAGTCCCAGGAGAAGTTAGCATGTCTTGGAACCCGCAACGAAATTAATCAGAAGGAAAGTAGAAAAAGAACTTAGTCTGTAAACGATTACTGCGTTAAACATCTTTCTGTCCTCAGATGAGTGACCAATTTTTGGCATTTCCATTTACGCGCGTTTCTGTGCTTCGGAATGCACGCTAAGCATATTTTATATTAGCCTTGGTCCTAAATTAGCAGACGTTAAGCCAAGTTGAAGGCCTTATCGGTGGCTTTCAAAATTTTAACAGCTGGTTGCCACAACCTGCCCCGGTCTATTTCAACGTTTACGTTATGTGGGCGAATAGTATGTCTCTGCCTATATTTCGGGGATAAAGGCGTAATATGTACGTTTGGTAGTACGTATCTATCATCAGAAAACGTATTACCCACTGGTAGCTAAGTCCAACGAATTAACTTCTTGAAATGACACGAACGTTGACCAAGTTAGGGAAAAACATAACTTCTCCAATAAACTTTATCTGTGCTAAATTTTACATTACTTTGTCACTGTACTTTCCGTTATAAATATATAGAAGGTTTTATTTTACTTATCTGTATAAAATATTATATTAGCAAGCATAGACAAAAGATACACATTCAATTTATAGCCGTTTTGGAGCGAAATATTTTGATCATATTTGGTCATACTCTTAAAATGACGATATAAATATGGTCGAATTTATGGTGGAGAAGATACGGTTCGGGTAGTCCAGGTGGCTAGAACATTGCCCTGGTTAGGCAAAGGTCACAGGTTCAATCCCTGTCTCGAATCGAATTGTCTTTTTCCACTTTATTAAAAAAATTTATGAGAAATATTTTGAATTCAGAATCATTAAAAGAATCGATTAATAATAACAGAAAAGTTTTAAAGCTTTTAAAGAATACCGAATATTATTAATCCCAAATTCAAAATCTTTTAGTCAAAATTAATTCTTACATTCAATGTTTTTAGGCCGAACATAATGTACTTAAGCCCGTATCCCAGAACGTTTATCAATATGAATACTCAATCGACGCTTGAGAGTAGATTTTATAAGGCAAAATATACCCTCAAGCGTTGATTCAGTATTGAGAAACGTTCTGGAATACGGACCTTAGTCGTAGGACATATTTTGTACCAACTTTATTTTACAATGTTCTTTCAAATAAAGATATTGAATTGACTTGAACGACTATAAATGAAACGTGTATATTACACACTACAATTACAATATTATTGTAAAAAATATATTTAAAAAAAGTTCATCAACTGGGGCTGTTCATGTTTGTGATAATATAAATATCAAATTTAAAAACATTATGCAATGTTTTCATAGTATTTTAAGTCGATAGCACATCAATACTTGGGCAAGCCTTTACTCAACATACTATATTATTAAGTTATATTAGTTATATATACTATACTATATTATTAAATAACTTGTAAGTTGAAATGTAATCTTAACAATTTCACAAAAGTTTGTTGTATTTTATTTTGTTTTAGAAATAGTTATAGAATATATTTACAGTTTATAAGTATATAGATATAATTATTAAGTACGCATACAATTTTATTGTTATAAATAAATAAAAACAAACGTGTAGTATTTTATAAAAAAGTTATAAAAAAACACATTCGTCATTTAAATAACTTGTAAGTTGAGATATTTTTTTAACAATTCAACAACAGTTTGTTTCTTTTACCATGTTTTAGAAATAGTTATAGAATTCAATTACAATTATAAGTATATAGATATAATTATTAAGGACGAATAACATTTTGACGAACCTTAGGGACAGTATGATAAATGCCGCTGTGGAAGTGTGTGGAGAAACGAAAAGAGGCAGTAGTAATAAGCGTGATGCATGGTGGAATGAAGAAGTGAAAGAAGCAGTTCGAATGAAGAAGAAAGCATGGCTAGACTACTTAGCCTCGCGGAATGATTTTTATATGAAAGAGAGATACAAGCTGCAGAAAGTTAACACGAAGGCACTGATAGAAGAAGCTCGTGAAAGGTGCAGAATAAAAGCGGATGAAAGGTTGTTGTCCAATTTTCGGGCTAATGCCTTGGCATGGCCCTCTTCTGGAAAGAGGTAGGCAAGACCCGAAGTTGTTCGGCAATCTGCAGTATGAATAAAGTGCTTAGTGTTAACAATGACGTCCTAACAGACCAAAGTGACGTCCTGCAGAGATGGAGTGAATATTATGGAAAGATGTATGCAAGAAAAGACAGAGATGCCACATCGGGAAGTAGAGCTCACTTCGATGCTCCGGATCCCGATGTCATTGAAGTCATTAGTATGAAAGAAATAGAACAAGCGATAAGAAGTATGAAATGTGGTAAGGCTGCGGGAAAAGACAGAGTTACTGCTGAGATGATCAAGTACGGTGGGTCGCGTGTCTGGGACACACTATGTCTGTTATGCAACTTGTGCTGGCGGACAGGTGAGGTCCCGGATGACTGGCGAGTAGCAGTTGTAGTACCTATTTACAAAGGGAAAGGCTCGCGCCTAAACTGCTCCAGCTACAGGGCGATCAGCTTGGTCAGCTTAGCTAGTAAGGTGTATGCAAAGGTTATAACGGCACGAATGCAAGAAAAGTCTGAAAGGTATTTATGGGAGGCTCAATGCGGATTCCGACGTGGAAGAGGTTGCATGGATCTAGAGAAAGCATTTGATAACGTTGTGAGAGAAACGCTGTGGGACTTGCTGCCAGGATATGGTGTGGACGGCTCGCTACTGCGGGCAATACAGTCGCTTTATAGGGACTGTAAGGCTTGCGTGCGAGTAGGGGGGGATGTGTCACCTCTTTTTGATGTCTGTACAGGCGTCATACAGGGATGTGTCATGTCCGCCTGGCTGTTCATAGTGTATCTGGACAGTTGCCTGCAGAAGTTGAAAGATTTTAATATAGGTGTGAATTTGGGTGACTTTACAGTAAACTGTCTGCTGTACGCTGATGATGCGGTGCTCATGGCCTCGTCAGAAGCCGACCTACAGGCATTAGTCACTAATATGAAAGAGGGGTGTGAAAGTAAGGGTCTCCGCTTGAATGCAAGTAAAACTAAGGTTCTAGTATTTGAAAGAGGTGACGTAAGAACTAAATGCGAGATTAGAACCCAGGAACGTCTAGAGCAAGTGAATGAAATTGTGTATTTAGGAAGTATGTTTAGCGCGGATGGAAGATGTGATTCGGATGTAGAACGGCGAGTAGCTGCCGGAAACAAAGTTAACGGTGCTTTGTCCCAGTTAGTAAAGCGACAAAGCATCGTAAAAGAAGCACGACTGGCGATTCATAACGCAGTGCTAGTGCCAACTTTGCTTTACGGTAGTGAAACCTGGGTATGTCAGCAGATGCATGAAAGTAAATTGAATGCTGTGGAGATGCGATCACTTTGAAAATTGTGCGGCGTTACCTTGGCCGACCGAATACGTAACGAAGTGATACGCAATATGACAGGTTTGAATGAAAGTGTCAGCGTTAAGCTGGAAAAAGGCGTGCTCCGTTGGTTTGGACACGTCCAACGAATGAGTGAGGAACGATTGACGAAGAATATATATTGTTCAAAAGTAGAGGGTAGAAGGCGTCAGGGAAGGCCGAGACTTACATATGAAGACCACGTGAGCAGATTGCTCAAAAACGGAAAGGTCAAAAGTACTCGGATACCCAGACGTGCGTGTATGAAGCGATTGATGAATCTCGAAGAAGCGAAAGAAGTATGCATGGATCGCGAAGCCTGGCGATCTGTCCTCTCTGACTACCCCGTCAGGGATACAGCGTGAAGATAGTTAAGTTAATAACATTTTATTGTTATAAATAAATAATTACAAACGTATAGCATTTTATAAAAAAATAATATAAAATAAAAAAAACATATTCGTAATTTAACTAACTTGTACTTTGAGATATAATTTTAACAATTCAATAACAGTTTGTTGTATTTTACTTTATTTTAGAAATACATAGTTATAGAATATAATTAAAGTTAATAAGTATATAGATATAATTATTAAGTACACATAAAAATGAATAAATTATAACAAACGTATAGTATTTTACAAAAAAAAATAAAAAATTAAAAAAAACATGCAAAAGTAAAAAAAAAAACATAAAAAGTTAAAGTATTTAAAACTAAGAATATAATTACTAAGTAGGTACAACTAAAACATCAACTATAAAAATAAAGAGTGTGTAAACACCGAATCTGCGTTTTATTTGCATCATCCTCATCACAGAGCAAGGAATGTTGCTCGCTCCCTCTCGCTCGCGCCCATAAAGAGACGACAGTAATAAATATGTAGCCACAGTCGCAAAGGTGTATCCTATGCTAGCAGCATAAATTTGAGCGAAGCGTTAAATCAAAATCAAACTAAGTATTTTCCCATAGACAACATGATTTTTGCGTTAACTTTTTTATTAGATCGAATTTTGAAATTCGGGCTTCGTGCATAATTTGAATAGATTTCCGTAGCAGAAATAAATTCCGAAAACGGATAAGAAATTCTGCCCGGTGTTACAAACGCCATTGAAGTCGCTCCATGGGAGCTTCGCTTCGCTTCGTCCGGCTGCACGCGAAAATCGCATAAGCGATCTGTCAGATGCCTGCTATCTGTCTGTAGTAAATAGTGTAATCGTATGTATGTAATGACGGCCCCTGCAACGCTTGTAGGTTCTTTAGTAGAGCGCGAGTCGCTGTGTAGCAGGATAGGACAGAGGTTAAAGGACAGGGGGCCGAGTCTGCTATTTCAATTATGTCGAAATAGAAACGAAATCGTCGCGCAATAGAAAGCCACCGGTACCATTTTGACAGTATTTCGTAATCTACAATTACAATCGTACTCCAATAGAGTTCTATCGGTCGGCCAATGAGTTCTACTAGCACGTACCGCGCCAGTGGCCGCTAGTCAGTGAAATTTTTAATAATCTACTACCATTTTGACAGCCAAAAACAACGATTCTGGTTCTATTCTACGGCTTGTCAATAGTAGACATGGCCCTCAGGTTTGAAAAAACTGACTTGGTTGCGCAGTGTTATAGTTAATATATGCGCCATAGAACCAGAAACGCCATTTTTTAGCAATCAAAATGTTAGTAGGCTATCAAAAATGCAACTGACAAGCGGCCACAGGCGCGATAGGTGTTAGTAGAATTACATCGGCCGACCGAAGTCTATTGGAGTACGATTGTAATAGTAAACTATGAAAACCTTTTAAAAATTATACCGATGACTTTCTATTGAGCGACGATTTCGACACGAATGAAATAGCAGCCTCGGCCCCCTGGTCACATCGCCAGTTAGCCAGCGAGCGGGCCGTGAGGTATATTCTATGTCATAACTTCGCTACCGATCGAGGCGACGACGGCGGCCTAACGCTGTTGGCTGTCGGAAATGGCTCGCACTACAGTCTGCATCGACGAATCTGATCCCACGACGCTTCTACCCGCAAGGACTGGAGCTGTCGCACTACTGCAAATCATGTTCGCCCTAGGAATTATGCTGCTAATAATTAGTACGACAACTAACACGGTAAGACTCGAGCATTGCCCCTATTAGCCATTCTCGGTGGCGGAGTGGTAGTGTATGCGACTGCCGCGCTGAGGTCCCGGTTTCGATTCCCGGGTTGGAACAAATATTTGTATGATACACAAATGTTGGTTTCGGAGTTTGGGTGTTTCCTATGTATAATATGTATGCATTTAGAAATATATAAGTATCTTAGCTAGCTACAGTTTAGATTGAGATAGATGGAACTGTGTAAAAAGTGTCCCACAAAACTAAGTTATTTATATCAGCGCTGCTGCTGCAGTTACAGACGAGCATGCCCGGGAGAAGAAACCTGACCGCCAACGTGGAGGTTTCTCGACTCGCATTCCCTCAGAGAAGAGACTGCTGTAGATATATGTAGTGCCATAGCACCTACAATAGGTTCTTGACTGTTGGTTCCAATGGACAGTTTGATTGAATTCAAAAAACTCTTTGTGCACGCTAATGATGACGCCATCATTAGCGTACAAGAAAGTAAAAAAAACAGCATCTTTATCGAAGTCTCTATGTAACCTTCTCTCAATAACATGCCATTAGCAGTTGCTCCGTTGTCTGCAATCCATATCTGGTAGTAACAAGAGGTTCAAGCGACACCACAGTCAATGTCTGTTCTGAAAGCACTGATTTCAAATATAGTATGACAGTTGTAGTTCTACAAAACAGGCGTAAGGTGCACCACCAAGATATTTGGTCCAAGAGACAACATTACACCTGCTAGCGGTGCACTGGCCGACCAACGATAGAGGTTACAACGCAGGCGTCTCTCCTAACGCAACCCTCATCCCAACACAGCAATCGCTCCCAAAAATTCCGAAAATTAAAACTCAAACGATAGCTGGTTCTAGCAGTTGACCCTAGCTCTTTACTTAGATAGGATTTGGAAGGAGCCGGATACACTAATAGATGAAAAAGAAGTCGTCGTTTTAAAATGTTTTGACTGAATAACCTGATGATGTCACAAGTGCATTCTCAGAAGTTCGGCTGTCCTCTGGTAGATTACCTTTTTAGGTATACAGGTATAGTTGTTTTTTTTAGTATAAATGTTGTGTTTGTGTTGGTTTTTAAGTGTAAAGTGGTAAAAAATCAATTAAATACTCTATACGTTTTATTTGCTATCTATAGGTTACAACTTTGTGGTTAAGTGCGTTTCGAGATGAATGAGTCACGCGTGATTTTATTAATATAGATTCATCAAAGCTAGATTATTCTGACGTTCTTGATTTGACTCATAGTGTTCCTTAACTAGTTTTTTATGCGTTTTAATGTCAAAAATAAACGTTCGCCACTGCAGTTAAGAGATAAATAAATGCGCAAAGTATTTTCCAAATTGATGAAACATGATTCTAATGAATTGTCTATTAGGAATTTATAATATTGAATTTACAGAGCTTCGTATTCGTACTATCAATCGCACCAGCCACATCCATTTTGAGCAGCTCGGCAAACTGCACTAATTCGTTGTCTAGGCTGTCTTCCTAATAATTTTCATAAGCACTGACTATAATTGGTGTTTTTTTTTAAATCTCTTCTAATGTAATAGATTTTAACTATCAAATACTTATTTCAAAAACACTAGTCAGTTTTTGATATGCTTTCATGCGTTAGTCTAAAGCAGATAGTGTGTTATCAATAATAACAAGAAAAACCTCAATTTCAAACTGTTTCTTTCTCAAGTTCAAGTTCAAGTTTCGTTACCAGGTGTTTCTTTCTCAAGAAACCTCTAAAATCGTCGTAATTTGTGTTCCGCTTGCGTCGTCTTGAAGTCTGTTGCTGATATTCATGACAGCCTGTCAGCTCTTTGGCTTGTGCTTCTATATTTGAAAATGTAAATCGCATTGTTTGGACATATCCATGTGATGTAATGATTCATAAAGGGTGTATCCCGTATTTAGGTCTATTTTAGACGATTGCAGCGACGCAATAGTTGCTTGCACGCGTTCTAAGATTCTATTCCATGTAATTGTCATTATTCCCGTTTCCAACTTATTCATCTTTGGAACAAGTCTGTAGGCTTGATTACGACACTCTGTCTTTTGATCTATATTATTGGAAATGGCATCCAAAACTTGCTTGATAGTAGTAAAACCACATAAAAGCGCCTTCGTAGCATCAGCTCTGGCAGGCCACCAAGTATCCGACAACCTTTCCAAAATCGGAATTTTCGTAGTAAGAGCTTCCGTATGAAGACTCCAACGATGTGTAGAAGCGGAAATATTTTTTTGATTTTTAATAAAATTGAAAAAGTTATGCTTCTGTATAGCAGTCTGCAACGCATTTTGCCACTAAATATAATGAATATGCAAGACAAGGAATGTGTTCTGCATACTTATTTATTTCTTAATTTCGTGCTTGCAGGCCGCTGTATTTTCTGCTCATGTTGCTGGCATTATCATATCAGCTTTGTCCACGACAATCTTTGATTTAAATGCCATTCTTAAGAAATCTAATAAACTTTGGGCTAGTTGTTCAGCAGTATGGCCTTTCATATCTAAGACCTTAAAGAATCTCTCAACTGGCCCAGATGGTAAAACATAGGGCACTATCAGAGTCAGTTGGTCTACGTGCGATATATCTGGAGTTGAATCTAATGATACTGAATAGTACTTGGATTTGAATATGCGGGGCCCCCTTTCGCGCGGGGCCCGTAGCAAATGCTACTCTTGCTACGTGGTTAATCCGGCACGGTTTAGGATTCTTAGGTCCGTATTCCAGAACGTTTCTCAATACTCAATCAACGCTTGAGACTAGATTTTGCCTTATAAAATCTACTCTCATGTGTTTCTTGAGTAATGATAAACGTTCTGGAATACGGCCCTTAGTATCGATGTAGTTCGATGGGTTTTACTCTACATGGCGCTGGTCGCCCCACATGTATATCTGAAAAATATGAAGTGAGCGCATTTAGGCATCAAAAAATAAATGTCCTTATTTTGCATAGATCATTTTTAAGGCGCTTACAAAATGTCATCACTAAAACTAAAGATACATTTAAAATTATTAACGTTTACTGTTCGGAGAGAGGCCCACCCGAGAGGAAACGGCAAGAAACTTGGAACGCTTTTTTTTTGTATAAATTAATACTTATAATTTGACGAAGCCAGCTGATGATTACCAGGCGTCTCTGTCCTGTAAATAGTCTTTCTAGTAAACAGACTCTAAAAGCCTTTTTCTACAATTCAGATGATTTTAGAAAAACTTAAAATCAATGCGTCTGCTGGAATACCTACCTGACTTTACAATCCTTGCTACGAAACAAAATTAAAATTACTACTTACGTAACTGATTACAAAAAACGGTTGCCATGGCGGTTGAAATGCAATTATTGGTATATACTTATAGAGGAGGTTCATGGAATTATTACAGTTAGGTAAAGACAGTGTGGTTTTGTCGGTTCGAGTCCGGCAAAACATCTGTGGGCATTTCCACACTTTAATTAAATAAAGAAGGTGTAGAGAGACATAAATATAATTCACCAAATGTGATGTGAAGCGCAAAACTCGAGAATATCTGGACCGATTTTAATGACTGTTTGTGTGTGTGTGTGTTAGTTGGTCCTTACTTAGTCACACGCACAAAAAGGATAGTTAAATACTGTTGGAACCAGTGTTCTGTTGTTGATATGTGAAAGTGAACATCTCTTTATTCATGTAGGTCACACAGTACCACTTATGAACGTCAAGATTATTATACTATACTGTCTTCACGCTGTATCCCTGACGGGGTAGTCAGAGAGGACAGATCGACAGGCTTCGCGATCCATGCAAACTTTTGACTTTTCCGTTTTTGAGCAATCTGCTCACGTGGTCTTCATATGTAAGTCTTGGCCTACTCTGACTCCTTCTACCCTCTACTTTCGCACAATATATATTCTTCGTCAATTGTTCCTCACTCATTCGTCGAACGTGTCCATACCAACGGAGCATGCCCTTTTCCAGTTTAACGCCGACACTTTCATTCAAACCTGCCATATTGTATATCACTTCGTTATGTTCGATCGATTCGGTCGGCCAAAGTTACGCCGCACAATTTTCGAAGTGATCGCATCTCCACAGCATTGAATTTACTTTCATGCATCTGCTGACATACCCAGGTGTCGCTACCGTAAAGCAAAGTTGGCACTAGCACTGCGTTATGAATCAACAGTCGTTCTCCTTTTACGATGCTTTGTCTATTGCTATTGAATGCTATTTGGGACAAAGCATCGTTAACCTATTATTATTATTAATCTCTTTATTTATTTATACAACATATCAATTACATTTTTAATTATATCTATAAAATAAAAAATACATTTAAAAATATAAAAAATTGATTCTTGACCCACCGGTATCGGGTACAGGTGGTTAGGGCTCCAGAGAAAGAATTTTTCCTCACAATACGTGCCGTGTCGAGAAGAACTACTTTCTGTATCAGGCCCTTGATCCAGCCGTTTAACGTGAGTCTTTGAAGGTGTTGGTCAAGGCTCTTGGCTATAAGTCCATGGACAGATATGACTATCGGTACAATTTTCGCTGAATCCACATCCCGCACGTCGACAACCTCATGAGCCAAGTCTAAATATTTCTTTTGTTTGTCTACCTCGGCTTTCATGAGGTTCTCGTCGTGAGGTATGGTGATGTCAACAATTATTGCACGGCGTTCTAATCGATCTATTACCACTATGTCAGGCTTATTGGCGACAATCACGGACAGGACTATTGTCGCCAATAAGCCTGACATAGTGGTAATAGATCGATCCCAGTATAATGTGACATGACCATTTTCGAGAACTGGGTCGGGCACATATCTATAGTATGGCACCTCTAAATCAACAAGATTGTACTTAAGAGCAAGTTGCTGGTGAATGATCTTGGCTACTTGGTTGTGTCGATGCAAATACTCACCGTTTGCAAGACTCGAACAACCAGAAATAATATGCCTAAGGGATTCTCCGGGACGATGACATGCCCGACAGATGTCCACCGTACCATCCTTCAGGATATACTTCCTGTAGTTCTTTGTCATTACAACTTCGTCAGTAATTGCAAAAACAAACCCTTCAGTCTCTCCAAAGAGATCACCAAATCGTAGCCAAGATACTGATGCATTGAAGTCAATGCATCAGTATTATTTATTAATTTTTTTTTATCAGGCCTTACACAGGCCTGATAAAAACGACCATGCAGCTCCTTACTCTGCCATACCTCCTTGCGATCAGTAACATTAAGTACTATAGGTTTATGCCAATTCTCTTTAGCCAACGAGAGCGGGGTATGTCCATTATCCACTGCAACCACATCGCGATGCAACATCGTGTCAGCATTGCATACCTCACGGTTATGGAGGGTCTTGACATTTAAAAAGCCTCGACCTTCACACTTCCGAGGGATATACAACCTCATTACGATACGATGATGAACGAGGATGATGCATTCGAAATGTGGTCAACAGGGACCGTACTCTCCTATCGTCGTAAAAGACTACCTATCTCCACGGGCTACACGCTGGGTGACCGAAACTTGAGTAGAAGCTGTTCCATCAGAGATCTGGGAGTCCAGCACGATTCCAAACTATTATTTGACGAGCATATTGAAAACATAGTGAAGAAGGCCTCCAAAGCATTGGGCTTTATAATGAGAGTCTCCCAATGCTTCACCCAAGCAAAGACCCTAAAAATCTTGTACTGTATGTTCGTACGCCCACATTTAGAATATGCCTCACAAGTCTGGAGCCCGTGTTATGTTAGATATATTGACCGAATTGAGAGTATTCAGAGGCGTTTTATTAGGTATTTATGTTTCCATCAGAAAATCCCTTATAACTCGGCCAATTATCTAAATCTTTGTAAAAAATATCACTTATTGCCTCTTGTTAATCGCCGTGAAATCGCCGACTGTATGCTGTTGCATAAGGTTGTAAATAATGCTATTGATTGTGCCGACCTTCTAAGTAAATTCTCTCTAAATGTCCCAGCAAAATTTATAAGGTTTAACCCACCGATTCACGTTCCACGTGCACATACTAACTACAGAAAGAATACCTATATTGTGCGAGCGAGCCGTAATTATAATAGACTATGTAAGCAACATGATTTTTTATTACCGCCTGATAAAAGACTTTTCAGTACTTTTTTCAGACGACCAAAGAATCGCTCCTTCAATGTTTGTTTCAGACCGGATTGGTTAATTCCTAATGCCTGTGATATACCTAGATATTTATAGGTCTCAGTAGTGGAGAGAGATCTGAGTATTATGGAATCTGAAAGCTCAACACCTTCAGACTCCACAATCCCACCCTTCTTTAGATGCATGACTGCACATTTGTCAACGCCAAATTCCATTCTAATAGAACTACTGAATGATTGTGTTAACTGAATGATTTTTTGTTTTCAATGGTTCTATCAGTTCGTATTTGGTGGTGGCAAATAGCTAAAGGTCGTCCATGTAAAGTAGGTGGGATATAACTCGATCTTCTCTCCGCAACTGAAAGCCTAGCCCTGATCTCACTAGTATAGTACTAAGAGGGTTCAGTGCTAGACAAAACCATAAAGGACTGAGACTGTCGCCCTGGAATATGCCCCGCTCAATAGGCAAGCCATTTGTTACAGTCTGACGACATCCTGGATGGCAAAGGTCTGTTCTCCATTGCCTCATACATGACTGCAGGAAAGTACAAAGAGTTGCATCTACTTTGAAATAATCAGCTCCAGCACCTTCAGAAGCCACGTATGAGGCAGTCAAAAGCCTTTTTATAATCAATCCAAAATGTCGCCAGACTGCGACGATTACGGCGTACCTGTTGATTAATGGTCATATCAATAATAAGGAGCTTTTTGGTGCCTCGGGTCCCACGTCTACATCCATTTTGAGAAAAAGACAAGACTGAATTTTTATCTAAATGTGAAGTAATTTTGATTCTCAAAATGGATGTTAGAAGTTTATAGACGGTTGGTAGACATGTGATAGGTTTATAATTTTTGAGATCCAAGGCATCGCCAGACTTATAGAGAAGGTGGGTTATTGCAGTTGTTATAAAATCGGGCAGAGAGCCCGACTCTACACATGACTGGAATTGAGCTGCCAAACGAGAATGTGAACTACGGAGCCACTTAAGCCAGAAATTATGCAGTCCGTGCGGTCCCGCTGATTTCCAGTCGGGCAACGAACGGACTGCATTTTCTATATCCTGTTCAGATATATTAATTGACTCCATTGCCTGTATAGATTCACATGCTCATTCAACATCTCTCATCCAGTCACCTTTAATATAACTAACGGGCCTCGACCAAATACCACGTTAAAATGCATTTGTAGTATCAGCATTTGGTCGCGGTCCGTTATCCACATCTGAATTGGGTTTTTCCCACTGTCGATAAACCCACCTCTCATCCTTTTGGAACATGCGATTCTGGGTATATCGCTCTAAGCGTTTCTTATAACGACGAATTCGGTTTGCCCATGCACAAACTTGAGGCGTGATGTTAGTGTCTGAAAACGCCTGCTTCACAAAGCGCATGACTCTCGGGCGAGTGTTTCCCGATCTAAAGCAGATTAGCTTTCCAATGAGTGCCCTAGCCCGAGCGATACGACGCTCAATTCTACACTGCCAAGCTGGTACAGCAGGTTTAGAAGAAGCAGCAAGTTCCTTTTCAAAAAACTTTACTTCAGCTACTCTACATGCTGCAACGGTCGCACAGTAAAGAATCGAGTGCGTATCACCAAGGTCTTCACTATTATCCAAATAATCAGGTAATAGTGAATCAAAGCACACACCAAGGTCATAGTCCGTTTATGCATAGGCAAACGCGGTAGGCTAGGTCTACAGCCTGGACTCATAGATCGATATTCCAGCATCGCATCCTCCAATGCACTCCTTAAGTTATCATTACACTGGATACTTACGGATATAGCCTCAACTGCAACAACTTCATCATTGTGTGTTGTGTTTATTACCGATGAATTTGTAACCTGTTATGAAGTTGGACAGTCAAGGTTATTTCGTACCTCAGAACGTAGCCGCTCAAGTACAGCACTATCCAACATGTTACAACGTTGAATAGCCCGCACCTGATCGGATAATCGTGTGCCGAGACGTTAACAGCTGGTTCAAGACCCTGAAACACAGTTAACAGCCGATCACGGTATGCAGTAAGGTTAAACCCCCCCTCTGTAGCCACAAAATATGCCCGCATGACGTTCTCATTCATAGAATCAGTCCATCGCATGCGGCGCACATTACCACCCCGGTTGCGGGAGCCCTATTCGAAGCTGGTGGGCCTCGGGACTCCAAGCGTGTCGGTGGTCGGCCTCTCCCACGCCGCCGCGCTAGTGGTGGTGACGACGGCGGAGAGAAATAGTCACCGCTGGAGCACGAGCTCAACGCCTCAACAGCAGTCGGTGTAGCGGATATGCTCACCGTGGACTGCGAGGCGGAGCAATGCGGCGAATCCGGAGATGGATCTTGTGCATTCCTGTTCGCCCTGGATCTTAATAATCTTAATCATTTAGCAACGATATCGTTTCATGTTTGTGAAATTAATTCTGATCCATAATTATAGAAATCTTGTATATTTACGTATATAAGGTTTTATATGTTATTTATTGATTTTCATAAATTATAATCATTTTTCCTTTAATGGAAATACGGTTTATAAGCTTTCCGGCTATGGTAATATTATTTTAAATATTTTAAGATTATGTAAACGACATTTGCTATGTAGTGTTGCCAGGTTATTATTATTATTATATTGCTTCTACATTTACTGCCAGATTCGCAAAGCAATAGCGTAAGGAACTGGCAATAAAGCTCATGGCCACTCTTTTTTTAATCGCCAAAACATTAGTTTTAGTATACACAATTAAAATGAAAATATTTTTTTTTTCAAATTGAATTCGACATTATAATTATTATGTTATGTACATAAACCACTCGAACGAAGTCAGGCTCAGGTAAAGCTCGTAACAGCGTCTTAAACAGCAGCATCACTAGTCAATTACTAGTCTATCTTATTACAAAGCTTTTGCTTCTATAGCGCATCAAAAATGCTCTTTGTTCATAGGATATTACGTTGCGCTGCTACAATCGCTTTGAAATTAGTTTTTTAACACCTCTACGATGTTGTAGCCACAGAGTCATCATCATCATCCGAGCGTCTGTCCCAGTTGCGTCTCGCGACGCCCGGGGTCGTCGCTTTCCTACATTTTCTCCTCCACTTCGCACGGTCTTCGGCATCCCCAGTAATGAGACCGTTGGCACGCATGTCATCCCTTACGACGTCAAGCCAGCACTTCTTGGGTCTTCCCCTCTTACCGGGACCCGGCGGGGCTGACATGGCCAGACATTTGTTACCTACGTAGCCCGGCGGTTGCCGCAAGACGTGACCATACCAACGAAGGCGACACTCTTGCAACTTGTCTGCAATGTCACGGACGTGAAGGCTGCCGCGGATGCGAGAGTTCCTCACGCGGTCCACCCGCGTGACTCCACACATCCACCGCAGCATCTTCATTTCCGTGACACGCAGCTCCTGCTTGTGTCGCTCCAATATCGGCCACGTCTCACTGCCATGTAAAAGGACAGGTCTAATAATGGTTTTGTAGACCTGTCCCTTCAACCGGATCGGCATTTTAGGGTCACAAATGACACCGGTCATCTCCCGCCATTTGGCCCACGCGGCAGCAATGCGTGACTTGACATCGCAATCGATGTCACTGGACGTGTGAAAAACAGATCCCAGGTATTTAACCTGGTCCGTGCGCTCGACCAAATCACCGCCTATGCGGACGGATGTGGGATCTGTCGAGTTTAGTGCCAAGTACTCGGTCTTCGCCACATTTAGTTTCAGACCGCCGTTCTCAAGCGACTCCTTCCACGCCTTTACACGTCGCACCAATCTGCCCCTGTCCGCGTCTGCCAGCGCAATATCGTCAGCATACATGAGCAACCATGGAGGCTGCTCATGCGGGTTTCTGATGCTGTCCGACAATTCGTCTAATATTACACTGAACAGTGATGGGGAAGGGTTTCGTATCGCCAACAGCAGTCCGAACCATTGAATCGGAGTCACAGTACATGTCCCGGATAGTGTCAATATAGACCTCTGGAACCCCTTTGGACCGCAGTGCCCACCAGATCATCGCACGAGGAACACAGTCGAAGGCCTTCTGCATGTCTAGAAACAAACAATGCAGAGGCGTGTTCTTCGACCTGTATTTCTCTGCGACAACCCTCAGGGCAAAAACAGGGTCCGTGGTCCCATAACCAGGGCGAAACCAATATTGACACTCCGAGAGGGTAAACTCCTGCCGAATCCGAGAGTCTATAATCCTCTCGAAGATCTTCATGGTGTGGGACATCACCTTAATACCGCGGTAGCTCCTGCACTCCTGCACTGACCCCTTACCTTTGAAGACTGGAGTAATAATACTCAGTCTCCATTGGTTTGGGATCTGACCGCTGAGGAGTACGCGGTTAAAAAGGTTTACTAAGATGCCCACACCGCGATGTGTTGTAGCCACATAGTATCCCACAAATATTTTAAACACGAAAGTTTGTAAGAATGGATGTTTCTTAGTCTTTCACGCAAAATCTGCTGAATGGATTTTGATGAAACTTCACAATAATATAGCTTACACATCAGAATAACACATAGGCTACTTTTTATCCCGGGAATTAGTTCCTGTGGGAAAGGGGAACAGGAAAACTTCGCCACGCGTGCGGAGCCGAGGGCGTCAACTAGTTCTATAATATACTTGTTGATGCTCGCCGCGGGAAGTTGCGATTTTTTAGTGTTCCGTATCTCAAAAGGAAAAAGCGGAACTTTTATAGGATGACTTTTTTGTTCGTCCGTCTACCGTTACCCTCTATCTCGGGAACGCGTAAAATTATCGAGTGGAAAAGAAAATTATATACTTACTCAGGTTCCTAGAAGCTGTGGAAAAGTCAATTTAAAAAATATGGCCGTTTATGACGCCAAAAACGTATTTTAACGGCATCGTAGGTGGGCGGGCGAGTCCAACTCGCACTTGTCTGGTTTTTTGAACTTTTTACTAAACTAGGTGACTCCCACGGCTTCACCCTACATATAACTCCCGTCATAGCTTTATATATTAGTAAAGATATTAATAGTATAGATAAAAAATCAATATAGTTTAGATCAAAGTCACAAACATCAGCTATTTCAAAATATTCTTTAATAAGGAAAATATAAAATGCAAACAGGTAGGGTAAGTAAGACCGACACTCGAAGCTCTTGCCCTTGAAAATGACATAAATGACATAAATGTGTCACTTGGGAAGGGTGGCCGTGATACCTCGACACCGCGAAAGAGGGTGGGTTAAGTTGGAAAAGCACTCATAACATAATCTGACAGATGAACACAAATGAACCTGAATTTTCTTATAAGGCTCGACATATTACAAATATAAACGACAGCATCGATTTGGACAAGGTATTATGTGTTGGTCTCTAATTTGATGCGACATAGAACGTAATGGCACATCGATCCAATTCTGGTTTATTATTTAAAATTGGAATTCGTAGGAAATTTAAAACTAAAACCAAAACGTGAGATGTTTACTTTGGACTTGTTAGTATTTTTAAGAATCAAATTATTATCTATTATAAAACTGTGTTCAAAATTACAAGTGAATATGAAGGAGATTCACATTGAGAAGAAAGACCCAGAATATGATAAACAGAGCAACCTCATTAGCCATCTGCTTGAGATCTGGCAACCTTAAGGCATTCGTATTCAAACAGAGGTTTGGCGCCAATTCTGGAACATGACGCACGGTTGCTGTATTTTATTTTCCAAAACTAGTGAATTTCGTGAACGCCTGGAATGTCCTGGCTGGAGGTTGATCAATGTGTTGCTCAATTTCTTACGGGACATGGTAACTTTAGGAGCAAATTACATTCGTTTAAGCTGGTTGAGTTACCGTTCTGTCAGTGTTCAACTGCTGATGCCAAATATGATCAGACCGCCCATCATATAATTTGGGAGTGTAGCATTTGGCAAAATGAGCGATATAAAATGCTTAATTGTTTACAAGTAACATCAGGAGTAGTTTACTATGCGGATTTCGTGGCATCGAAGGTGAATTTTCGTGCTTTGAAACGTTTCTGCCATACATATTACTGGAATGAAATATAGCTCACATAGGACTCGTAATATACTATTACCGTGGTGCTTCACTATTTTTAGAGGATTTACACCTAGTTGCTTTCCAGGTCTCCCGCTTTGCAAAGGAGGGAAGAGGCATTACGTTCTTTTCTTACTTCCTCACATTATCTTCTAATTAATTTCGTTGCGGGTTCTAAGACATGCTAACTTCTCCTGGGACTTCACCGAGTTCGAGCTCGGTGTAACTTTTTTGGTGTTTTGGTCATTGCTGTAGATCCTGGTTTACAGGAGTCACAGTAATAGGAATGAGGGTGGGATTAGTCCCAATTTCCAAAACTAGTGTATAATTCGTTATTTTGTGTTTAAAAATGGTGGATTATGATACATAAAGTGTTCGAAAATATGCATGAGGTATGGAAAGTGAACTGTTGCAGTGTTCTTTGTGTTAGTGCCAAATGTCCATTGTTTAACTAGGGCAAGGACTAGGACCTAGGACTGAGGACTTGACATCGCAAAGTACAGCCTTGGATCAAGTTTCCTTTGCTTGCCGAAGATGGGCGAAGGCAACTAACAACAATGTATTCAAACAAATGCAAACTTTTAAATTTAGAATTGTTTAGCGTAGTAGCAGCCAGACGACGTAACTAACTGTGTTGCAAATAAATTTAGGTGAACACAAACAGTGCTATTTATTATTGAACTTTCGCTATGGTTGAAATGCCACAAAGTGGTCACATATCCGTTATACTTAACAACTGCCATGTTACTGGCAACCGGGACCAACGGCTTAACATGCCTTCCGAAGCACGGAAACGCTCGTAAATGCCACAAATCACCCATCCGAGGATAGTCGTAGTTTACACATCACTGAGTTAGCGGGGTTCCGAGTGCTTGTAAATATTTGTATAAAGATAACTTCTCGAGTTACACGAAAGCTAAAAGCTTAATTTGCTGTTTAAAAAGTCGATATAATGCCGGCGAAACAGGTAGCTCAATTTAATTTATAACAAGTATATCGGCACAAAGGATGCGTTGAGCCCCAGCCGTTTCCATAGAGACAGACAGGAGTGCTGAGTGCATCTCGCCCGGGGCTATACGTCACGGGCTTCCTGTTTTCCAACTAGTAAACAGCGTGTTTTATATTTCAATGCTTGTAATGCTGTTTGAGTAAAGTTTTAGAATATAAAGCTCTCCATTTTGTATTATCTAACATTCGTTTTTTTGTTCTTATATCTACTCTATGTAGCGTTTCTTTGTTCATTTGAAATAATATATGCTTCTTTTCTTCTTGTTTTTAAGACGAAAATATTAGTCTTCTATTTTTATCAAAGGTTTACCTATGTTCTAGAAGGTAGCTTCGTATTCATATCCAGGTTTTGTCAGATTTATACTCAGAATACAGGAGCTATTTGTGAAGTTTGGAAAGTAACAAATAAGTCGCACTCTACTACATTATACTCATTTCTTTATAACAATTGTGCACGATGTAAAAGCTTGCCCACCACGTTGGTCCAAGGTTTTGTTTGGAGATTTCCTTCCCTTTTTAAAAACCTCGTTCGTTAGTCTGTAGCTGCACCACTTGCAATGAGGGTGATTTGGGCCCTAAAATTCCGGTAGGGCCCTATCACACACCTCCAAGAACATAGCATTAGTAAAAAATATCAAACCATAAACATAAAATTTAGGAAGAGAGTGAAGACAAATGTATTATGCGAACTTAAAAGCTAAAAGTAGACACCATTCATCAATTAAGCCGACAAATTTTATCTACAATACGTGAAGAATGATTGAATGATTTTATTTTATGTGGCTGCTTCCATTATGTGAACGGTGAATGCCTGTTGTTAATCTGTATCTATACTAATATATATAGCTGAAGAGTTTGTTTGTTTGAACACGCTTACTTCAGGAACTACTGTCTAAATCTTTTTGTGTTGCCTATTTTTTATATTATTTATTTATATTTATATTATCGAGGAAAGCAATAGGGTATATATCATCAATCACGCTACTACCTTGGAGAGCACATCTGTAAAAACTGGCAAGAAATCGGGCAAATTTTCATACATTTTTGTAAAAGTAATAAATGATGGGGTTAAATGGGTGCCACGGGGTTTCAAGATATGTCACGAGCAAAGCCGTAGATAGATGTATTAATTCCTGCCTATCATTGAAATTGTCAGAGGATGATGAATGTAGGAACCCATTTTATTAGTAGTAAGGAGGTATATTCTATCTATCACGCCTTATTCCCGGCGGCAGAGGCATATTATAGGCCCACTTTTCACCATGTGTATTCCTGTTCCACATAATAGCTGGTGAGCCCATTGCCGTGTTAAAATAGACAGATGCAGGTTGTGGCTACCTGCTGTTGAAATTTTTCAAGCCGCCCATAAGGACTTCAACTTGACTTAACGACTGTTAAATTTCTCAGGTAACAGGGAAGCTTGTTGTAAAAGCGTATACAGAAAGCTCTAGTAAAGGGTCCACTGCTTTACTAGGGCAAGGTCTTTGGTCCAGGACCTACGACTGAGGACTTGACATCGACAAAGGACTAGACATGACTAAATTTTATGAAAATATAAATACTAAAGGCAAGGCTATATGGACCAAGTTTCCTTTGCCTGTCCACGATGGGCGAACCCAACTAAAAAAAAAGAAAACTGAAGAAGTTTGGATTCGTAATGTAATTCCATCATTGTTTTCTGTAAATTATATTATTTATAATAGCTATTTATTTTTATTGCCTGAATATTTCCCGTGTATGTTTTAAGTATTTCGTAAAAAATAAATCACGACAATTGCAAATCTTACTTTTCTTACTGAGCTGTACAAAAGCTTAGAAATTTTCTATTACGTAAAAGCCAAGTTCAGTACATCATGCAAAAATAAACAGTACACGAAGATTGAGCGCAACAGGCAGCTCCAATACTGTGTCGCTGAATTCAGTGTTTAATCCTCTAGGGTGGGAAACTGGAGTGGGCAGAATATCCCCCACAAACCACCCTGATATAATAGAAAATTCCATATGTAGCGGTGCTGTTTTACTGATAGGTATTTTAATATTTTTGTACAGAGATTTTGTGTCAAAGTGAGTGTTTGTCCCTGTATAGATGCAAGGGGGTGGATGACTGTGGGAGGGGGTAGTGGGTCAGAGATTTATTTATTTATTTGTGAACAATATTCTATATATTTTGTTTTAGTATTTTATTTCTCTCATAATAGTAGATTAGTAGCCAAGGGCTGTAATGCATCAATTGCAGCCCGAGATATTTAGGCGCACGAGCGCAGCGAGGGTGCTTATAGTTCGAGGGTGCAATTGATGCTTACACCCGAGCTAACTACTCTACTTTACATCACGATTGTGAGGTAAATAGAAAAAAACCGGCATTACAAGAATAAAACATTTTATTAGTAAAATTTATAATAAATATAAATTTTATAAAAAATAATATGAGTACAATTTTCAAATTTTAGGGACAGGCGCTTTTAGTAGGTAGTAGAATACCTAGAATACCTAGAAATACCTAGTGAAGTCCCTTTATTTTTAATCGTAGATAGAGCCTTTTCGTCAAAAAAAAAAACAAAAAATCCCAAAAACAAACAATATTTAAAGTAAAAGTTTTCTACTCCCGCCTTTTTTCATCTTTCTTTTTAATTAGTTTTTTCAAGAACGAAATTGAGCTTCTACTATTATACTCATACGAAGACAAGGCGGAATAGCGAAGCGACCTCTTTTGTCATTGGGCTGAATGCATGATGTCTATTGCCAGTATGATGGTTAGATGTACGCGAACCTTTTGAAAGAGTGAAGTTTTTTTTTAATAACTTACCGCCCTAGGGCTTTTCTAGCTACATTATTACCCTAGAGCGCTAATTGGTCACCTACAAGCCCCATTTGGGGGTAATAAGGACCTACTTACCGAATATGAGAGATGTAAAAGATTATTTTGACTGCCTCTGTGGCGCGGTGGGAGTGTATCCGACTGCTACGCAAGAGGTCGTGGGTGCGATTTGTGTGATGATCACGATGGTTTAGGCTGTGTCTGGGCGTTATTTATCTAGAATATGTATGTATTTAGAAATGTATAAGTATGTTTATCAGTTATCTTGTTACCTGTAGTGGTGCAGTGCTTGTACTTACAAGCTCTGCTTAGTTTGGTATCAGGTGGCGTTGTGTGAGTTGTCCCAACGATATTTATATTTATTTCCTAATTTATGGTAACATTTTTATCGACTTTAAGAAACAAGGAGCTATACCTACAATTCGGCTGTAAAGCCTAGTCTCACTAGTTAGGTGATTACTTCAGTAACCGGACTTTTTGCATCAGTAGTTCGGTGATGATGGTTTACTAGTCCAGTGGTATTTTATAGGAAAAGTCTTACTAGTTCGCATACCGGACTAAATCACCCTACTAGCGAGAGTAGGGCTATTTTATAAGAGTGGATCTTAATAAGTATTTTCTGAGTGTACCGATATAGATGATTTTTTTTTTATTTAAAAGCATGTGTTTCTCATGTAGATATATTGTATATAAAAACTACTAGTCAGATTTTGATAAAATTTTAAAGGAACCTATTAAAATTTTACCATAATCTGACTAGTAGTTTTTATATATACCTATATAATCCTTGCCATCATTGTGTCGAATTTCATCCGCCTCCGCCAGTGCAAATTTCGTAAAAACAGGTACAAATTTTACATCATGTAAGTACATATTAGCAAATAGTATAAAAAATTTAATATCTTTTGCATAGAAGTAAGATCAAAAGCTTCGTACGGCGGCTCTAACTATACCACATGATAATACCTTTGAATATCTAAAAGCTTTGTAAAGCTTAAAGTCCTATAGAACAGAACTATATGTACGAGTATGTTAGTTCAAAAGGATTACGATGCGAAATAAATGACGACCTATTTGCATTGTACTGTGGAGTAATGCTTAAGTCGTGTATTTAAGTACCTTTCATTTATTAAAAAAAATCGCTTTACTTTATGTTACATCACAAGTTCAAAAAATATTGTTTCTTTTTTTTTCATACGTAGTATATATTTTTTTTTACTATTCTATTAAAAACCATGGTCCTTATAAAGGTACGGACGGAGTGTCACACTATTATTTATTTATAACATAATTAAGTAGTTACTTATTCATGTTATAAGTAAATAATAGCTGTGTCATAACTACATTTATCTTACATGAACTGCGCTTGTAGAGATAATAAAACCAGTGTCATTTTGCCGTTATTAGACATTGTCCTTGTTCCAGCAGTCTCAACTCCTATACAAATGCACCCTTTGCCTCTAAGGGTGAAGCGATCTGTCATCACGTAAACAGTGTTGAAAAGTTGTTAGTTGTAAGCCACATTATTTATCTTAGTAATACTATGAATGTGAAATGTTTGGAAGTTTGTTCACATGTACCTACCAATGTCATGTTCAAGTTCTTTTACCTTTAGGTTTATAACATCCTTTATTTAGTCAAAAATAAACAATGAAACATGACAATATGTTGGGCGTCATCCTATCCGCGCTTCCATTAAAGTAAACCAGGATCAGCAAAAGCCAAGACCAGAAAAGTTACACCAAGCTTGAACTCAGTAAAATTCCAATAGAAGTTTTAAAGTTTTGGAATTCTTATCAAAATGATTTAGAAGAAAATTGGGGAAGTTGGAAAGAAAGTAACTCCTTCTCCTTGCTTTAGAAAACGAAGACCATAAAGGCAACTAGGTGTTCATCCTATAGAAAAGGGAAAGAACACACTAGTAAGATAGATTACCAAATAAACTCTTTTACTATATATTTATGCTATAAGACCTTCCTTTATGATAAATAGCGTTAATCTAAGTCAACGTGAACTACCTTATACGTTGGCGACCAAAACCTATAGGGTACTTCCAATAGACCTAAATTGTCGAGTTTGGTTAGAAGCAAAGTCATCATTTTAATATTTCCCACTTTACGAGGTAGATGTACTTAGTACCCAGCAGGTGCAGCCTCCAGACCTCCCTCCGAATCAAGGACTAGTGCCACCGGTAACGCCTGGAGAAGTCCTGACTGCGCTTCGCCGCATGAAGAATCGGAAAGCTGTCGGACCCGATGGAGTCCCCATCGAAGCCTGGAAGGCGATGGGTCCTCGCGGTGTGGGCATCTTAGTAAACCTTTTTAACCGCATACTCCTCAGCGGGCAGATCCCAAACCAATGGAGACTAAGTATTATTACTCCAGTCTTCAAAGGTAAGGGGTCAGTGCAGGAGTGCGGGAGCTACCGCGGTATTAAGGTGATGTCCCACACCATGAAGATCTTCGAGAGGATTATAGACTCTCGGATCCGGCAGGAGTGTACTCTCTCGGGGTGTCAATATGGGTTTCGCCCTGGTCATGGGACCACGGACCCTGTTTTTGCCCTGAGGGTTGTCGCAGAGAAATACAGGTCGAAGAACACGCCTCTGCACTGTTTGTTTCTAGATATGCAGAAGGCCTTCGACTGTGTTCCTCGTGCGATGATCTGGTGGGCACTGCGGTCCAAAGGGGTTCCAGAGGTCTATATTGACACTATCCGGGACATGTACTGTGACTCCGACTCAATGGTTCGGACTGCTGTTGGCGACACGAAACCCTTCCCCATCACCGTCGGGGTACACCAGGGTTCTGTCCTTAGTCCGCTTCTGTTCAGTGTAATATTAGACGAATTGTCGGACAGCATCAGAAACCCGCATGAGCAGCCTCCATGGTTGCTCATGTATGCTGACGATATTGCGCTGGCAGACGCGGACAGGGGCAGATTGGTGCGACGTGTAAAGGCGTGGAAGGAGACGCTTGAGAACGGCGGTCTGAAACTAAATGTGGCGAAGACCGAGTACTTGGCACTAAACTCGACAGATCCCACATCCGTCCGCATAGGCGGTGATTTGGTCGAGCGCACGGACCAGGTTAAATACTTGGGATCTGTTTTTCACACGTCCAGTGACATCGATTGCGATGTCAAGTCACGCATTGCTGCCGCGTGGGCCAAATGGCGGGAGATGACCGGTGTCATTTGTGACCCTAAAATGCCGATCCGGTTGAAGGGACAGGTCTACAAAACCATTATTAGACCTGTCCTTTTACATGGCAGTGAGACGTGGCCGATATTGGAGCGACACAAGCAGGAGCTGCGTGTCGCGGAAATGAAGATGCTGCGGTGGATGTGTGGAGTCACGCGGATGGACCGCGTGAGGAACTCTCGCATCCGCGGCAGCCTTCACGTCCGTGACATTGCAGACAAGTTGCAAGAGTGTCGCCTTCGTTGGTATGGTCACGTCTTGCGGCAACCGCCGGGCTACGTAGGTAACAAATGTCTGGCCATGTCAGCCCCGCCGGGTCCCGGTAAGAGGGGAAGACCCAAGAAGTGCTGGCTTGACGTCGTAAGGGATGACATGCGTGCCAATGGTCTCACCACAGGGGATGCCGACGACCGTGCGAAGTGGAGGAGAAAATGTAGGAAAGCGGACCCCGGGCGTCGCGAGACGCAACTGGGACAGACGCTCGGATGATGATGATGATGTACTTAGTACCCACATCAACACCGTCTAGGGTAATTTTGAATTTACTCAATTTTATTAAAAAAATATTTAAAATTAAATACAACATGCATACCTATATTTTTATTAAGCCCATTTTTCAGACTACATGCTAGAATAAGAAAAAAAAATATATATTATAAAAATATTATTAAAAATATAACAAATTTTTATTTATATAAAGAAAATACGTGAAATAATGGTAAAACGAACAATGAATGTGTTTCTCAAGAAAAAGTGAAAAATAAGAGAAACATAATCTGTTTTTAACAGTTATGAGAAAAATCAGTCGACAGTAAAACCACCCATAAAGTTACTATCGGTCCTGCAACAGTTTTTCATGCTTTGGATTATGTTATCCAAGTATTGCCGCGGTATATTGTCCCAGGTCCATGCAAAAAAAGTTGCTTTTCCGTCGCAATGTTTGCAGGCAAATTCCTCAAAGCGCTTCATTGGATCAGGCCCACGGCCCACGCGTGTTCTATGGGGTTTTACTTGCCCTGTGGCTATCCTTTCGAGGGCTCACCCGGGACTCCTGGCTATAGACAGATGAAGGGAAACGTGTTGTTTTAGTCTGGCATAGCATCCATGAGGATTTCAATAAGAAAAAAAAGTGGGGTTTAATTTTTGGAATTTTCTCTTTATTTATGCTATAAGATCTTCCTTTATGATAAATTGCGTTATTCTAAGTCAACGTGAACTACCTTATACGTTGGCGACCAAAAACCTATAGGGTACTTCCAATAGACCTAAGTTGTCGATTTTGGTTAGAAGCAAAGTCTTGGCACAAGTAAAGGGACAAACATACAGAAATAAAAAACGTTGAAAATAACGGTAAATTTTGTTACTACGTTACGTTATAGTTTTGTAAAAATCTAAATTTGCCCATGTCTTTGTAAAGTGTTGAAACTTGATTTTTATACACTTTACTAGGAACTATAGACATACATATAGTATTTGGTATAAATTTGTGGTTATGTTCTTGAGAAAATTGAAGATGACACACGGACAGACAGACGACGGAGAAAGAGATCTTATAAAGGTTCCAGTTTTTTCCTTATAAACCTCGACACCGTGCACAATTATTCTGGAATAAAACTTTGAACAAACCAATACATGAATAGATACGCCTCTTATAAATGAAGAAGATTGATATTTTTGAAATAAGACTTAAAAACAAACGTCAAATAACAAAGAAGATTCATCTTACTCAACGTTGCTATTGCTCAAGCCAAAAATAAAAAATAATAATAAGAAAAGAAAAAATACTTCAATTTCCATCAACAAAACCCTTATCCATCCTTACTACAATTTTATTGTCCTACTAGCTGACCTCCACAGCTTCGTCCGTGACATACTTCGAGCTCCCGTCGCACCTATTTAATCTTCATTTATAAATTTTAAAATAAAGTATGAAAATTTTACCGATTTATTGACATTTATGATTACTGATCCGCTCACCTGGGTAGCAGCTTGATTATATATAGCCTTACTCAATAAATGGGCTACCTAATTTAAAAACACACCTCTGGTGTTGCAAACGTCCAAAGGGCTACGTGACCACTTTCCATCAGGTGGGGCCGTATGCATGTCTGCCACGTCAGTGGTATAAAAAAATCATCCAGTAGTTGTTGGGCTTAGGAAGCTAAAACTCTTACACATTGGTGAGTTGACAACGGCCTGGATTCATAATGGTCAATTCACATACTTGCTGAGCCGGAGTATGTGAGTAAACTACTACTGAGTAAAGACGCAAATTACTATTTAGCTTTATGGGATAAGAATAAGTATATCACAAGGCGAACAAATGAGGTGATAAGACAGCAGCTAATTGAAAACGCAATCTAAGAGTTGCTTGATGGCGAAATTTCTTTGGGACACTGTATAGAAAAACTGAAAAGCTAAAGGAATTCATAATTTTCTACATCTTTAAATTCTTAAGACTGTCTGTGATAAATTTGTGTTTGTACGAAAATGATAAAAACGCTATGTTTTTGTGATTCTCTATATTTAAAACTGTTAGAAATTCATCATTTTGTATATTACATATTTTATTAATTATTTCAATTCATGTCAAAGAATAATGAAGAAGAATAGTCTAGTCAGTTAAATCAGTAGTCAATAAGATAAGTATTTTTTTTTTATTGTTTTTTCACGGCAAGTTTTCCGTAATACATGCATTAATTATTTAGGAGGTACCATTGTAAGTCACTTAAAAAGCAATTAGCAAATAAAACAAAAATTTAGACCTGACTCATTTTGTTTTTTATTTAAAATGTGTGATTTAACCCCATCAGAAACGTGTGAGTAGTTTACTCACATACTCCGGCTCAGCAAGTATGTGAACTGACCATTATGAATCCAGGCCGTTGTCAACTCACCAATGTGTGAGATTTTTAGTGTGTGAGTAGCCTCCTAAGCCCATATTTGGCATGATTTTTTTGCATGAATTATGATCGCCTTTTATACTTGGCGTGAGCAGCTGAATAGTGAGTGAGTGTATAATGTGCCTATTCTAATACGCATATGCAAGTCTAGAGATATTATATATCAATATGAGTGGGTGATAAAAGGATTCCGATTTATCCCAAATAAAATGAATATCCCAATAGAATTATATAAATGAAATATTTACTGTTCAAACCAATGTATAATAATCTCGCGCTGAGTGTTAGGTAGGTAGAGGGGTAGGGTAGGGTACTGCCACCCCTTTGGGGATTATCCCCAAAGGTATATAAATCAGCCTACTCAGGTAGCAGCCTAGGTATGTAAATACGCCTTTATAGACGTGGTTGATAAAATAAAGGAATTTTAAAAATGATACTAAAATATAATCTATTAGATAATGAACAAGCTGATAAGTATTGTTTTTAATCACACTGATTCAAAGACCTTATACCTATAACTAGACTGTGCACTACTACGAAATAATCGATCTGCGTGAGATGGCTCTCGGCAGTGGCGGTGTCTCTTTCTAAAAAAGTGACCATGACCAATTAGAACACAGGACAAATTCCTTGAACGATTGTTCGAACCTACTGAATTTATTGTATGTAAAAAATAACATAACATAACATACTTTCACGCCTTTATCCCATTGCCGTGTTGAAATGGACAGGTGCAGGTTGTGGTGACCTGCTGTTGAAATTTTACAAGCCGCCCATAAGGCATTCAACCATAAGCCATGTTACTGGCAACCGGGACCAACGGCTTAACGTGGCTTCCGAAGCACGGAAACGCTCGCAAATATAAATGCCACAAAGTGGTCACCCATCCGAGGACCAGTCATAGTGAAAGTTGCTTAACGCAGTGATCGTTTACAGAACACTACATCCGCGGGGCCACGAGCGCTTCAAGTAGAAGTAAAAAATATTAAAAAGAATATATATATAATATAAATATATTATACAGTCGGGGACCCCCGTCAGAAACGAGGTAAATAAGTTACAAAAAAAATGTATAATTGCTAAAAATACGTGTATTGAGGCAAAGAGAGAGAGAGAGAGAGAGAGAGAGAGTTGTACACCCGGCTGGCGCACTCACTTGCTCAAGCGCTCATTTGTAGGTTCGATACACACACGCATAGGTACACACATGGCTTATGTTATTTCATTATTACGACGATTTCTACTAAATGGCACCATCCGTGAGCCGCTTTCAAGTTCGTTCCAAAAATCTAAATGTTAGGTTTGCCTTTTCACACATCTCCAATTTAAACAGATGTTGCGTATCTACCCAGCTAATACTAAGAGATTGAAAAAATCTTTAATCAACAAAATACTATGTTACTTAATAAATATGGTTGGTGCTGTTACTATGTTGTTGCTTACACGTGGAAAGAAAAGCTACTACCGTTATAAAGAGTCATTCTTGCACCTTGTCACACAACATGAATTAACCATATTTCATGAAAATCTAACAGGTTTAATATAAAAATTTACACAATCGCAAATCGAAGCACGAGCATATAATGACCTTATAACGGTACATCTCCAATTTAAAACAATCGTTACATAAGTATATACCTACCTACTATTATGAGATTGTAAAAATATTTGATCAATAAAATTTATGGTGACCCTACACTTTAAGCAAGATTGCTGGTACAGGTGGATCTTTTTTTTTTTGGTTGTCTTTGCCCGTATTGGGCAGGCAAAGGAAACTGTCCATACAGCCTGGTCTTCGGTATTTATATTTTCTTAGTGTTTAGTCTTGTCCAGTCTTTGTCGATGTCGAGTATTCAGTCCTAGGTCCTTGTCCTTGCCCTCAGTATAATGGTGATTCTTATACTGAGGTTTTCAGTGGACTTTACGCGTCAAGAGAGAAAATATCATTTCACTGCATATATATCATTGTCTATAACTATAGCACGTTAACACATCTTTTATGTCCAAGAAACCACCCGCACATTAAAATAAGATAAATGCACTAGTTTTAGAAAATAATATACAGCAAGCGTCCGCACTTGTCACTCTCCCGCCAAAAAAGTCCTCCAGGCGGATCTTGCATTTAGTATTACCAAACTCAAACATTTAAGTACTACTCTTACTAAGTATTAATGAGTTTTTTTTTAAATATTATAAAGTTCTTATTAATAAGTATAGGAACTGTAGAAATATTTAGATAAGTTCCAAAGTTTATGAATAATTAAATTTACTGAATCATAAAGAAAGAAATATATAAAATGTTCTACCATTTCTACCAAATCCAATGGTTATTTGAGCTGGCAGCGCGTTAGACAAGGACACAGCTCCTTTCGTAGCTCTCTCGCCAGGACCGTCTTTAGCTAGCTACCGCTTTTAAGGAAATAGCTACCCTACTGATAAGAAAATAGGTGTCATTTTAGCTCAACGAAATTTTTTGGTAATCAGTCCAGTTATAAGTGTAAAGTCTTTGCCCTGATTAACCACATTACCATCGACGTTTGCTAAAATTTTCTGCAATATTATTATAAAACCTCCTTCGAGATGTGGAGTTTAAAAAGTAATATTAAATAGCAATTTAATGGCAAAAATTGTAAAAGGCCTAAGTCCAGCCGTGGATAATATTTCAACAACAGATTTATGAATGGGAAAGCTCATAATCTCCGCCCACCCCGATCGAAAATAGGCGTAATATTATGTAATGCAGCAGCTATTTTTTGACAGTAAAAACTTCAGTCTTTTTCTTTTTTCTTTCAGCAAGTTTCATTTCCATGCAAATACCATCAAAAAGCACTACCTACTTATACCAAATTTCACATCCATTGGACATGTAGATTTTAGTAAGATTCCTTCATTACCTACGAGGTACTAGCTGATGATCTTCAAAATTTGTAGCTAAGAACGATCGCGATCACATTGGCTTCCAAACAAAAACCCGCATCAAAATTGTACCATCCGTTCGTGTGCAATAACCAATGATGGACAGACACAATCAAATTCACAGGTTAAACTAATAAAACCCCTCATTTTCCTTTGGGAATTAAAATTAAAAGTTATTATAAATTTTCTACATTACCGTTTAGAGCTCCCTGTATAAATTGAATTTAAATCTCACAAAATATTCAATAATTAACTTTGTTTATATTGTGAGCTACTATTTTATTTTGTTGTTTATCTTTTGCTAAGTAATTAGCGAAGAGTGAGATTGTTTATTTGAAATTTCTTTTCCTTTTAAAACCATTACGAGAACACTCAAGTTTGTTTTGTCCTTTCAATATTAAAAAATAAAACAACCAAATCGTAACTTGCTAAAAGGTAGGTTGTCACCTAGGCTCAGGGGGCCGAGTCTACTATTGACAAGCCGTAGAATAGAACCAGAATCCCTGTTTTTAGCTGTCAAAATGTAAGTATCCCTGACGGGGTAGTCAGAGAGGACAGATCGCCAGGCTTCGCGATCCATGCATACTTCTTTCGCTTCTTCGAGATTCATTAATCGTTTCATACACGCACGTCTGGGTATCGGTATATATACTTTTTTTTTTTAATGTAAGTAGACTATTAAAAATGCAACTGATTAGCGGCCACTGGCGCGGAACGTGTTATTAGAATTCTATCAGCAGACCGATAGAAGTCTATTGGAGTACGATTGTATAATTAGACTACGAAAAACAGTCAAATTTGTACCGGTGGCTTTCTATTGAGCGACGATTTCTATTCTTTTCTGACGCTATTGAATTAGTAGACTTGGCCCCTAGATTACTGGGGACTGACTCCCTTTTTGAATTATAAGTTCTTACATTTTAATTTAATGGGGACTTCACGCGCATTAAATACACTTACTTAAACCGACATATCGGACACGTTGAAGGATGGACTGAACGTTACGTACCCGACACTTCGTCATCATCATCATTATCCGAGCGTCTGTCCGAGTTGCGTCTCGCGACGCCCGGGGTCCGCTTTCCTACATTTTCTCCTCCACTTCGCATGGTCGTCGGCATCCCCTGTAGTGAGACCATTGGCACGCATGTCATCCCTTACGACGTCAAGCCAGCACTTCTTGGTCTTCCTTCTTACTGGGACCCGGCGGGGCTGACATGGCCAGACATTTGTTACCTACGTAGCCCGGCGGTTGCCGCAAGACGTGACTATATCAACGAAGGCGATACTCTTGCAACTTGCCTGCAATGACACGGACGTGAAGGCTGCCGCGGATGCGAGAGTTCCTCACGCGGTCCATCCGCGTGACTCCACACATCCACCGCAGCATCTTTATTTCCGTGACACGCAGCTCCTGCTTGTGTCGCTCCAATATCGGCCACGTCTCACTGCCATGTAAAAGGACAAGTCTAATAATGGTTTTGTAGACCTGTCCCTTCAACCGGATCGGCATTTTAGGGTCACAAATGACACCGGTCATCTCCCGCCATTTGGCCCACGCGGCAGCAATGCGTGACTTGACATCGCAATCGATTTCACTGGACGTGTGAAAAACAGATCCCAGGTATTTAACCTCGTCCGTGCGCTCGACCAAATCACCGCCTATGCGGACGGATGTGGGATCTGTCGAGTTTAGTGCCAAGTACTCGGTCTTCGCCACATTTAGTTTCAGACCGCCGTTCTCAAGCGTCTCCTTCCACGCCTTTACACGTCGCACCAATCCGCCCCTGTCCGCGTCTGCCTGCGCATTATCGTCACCATACATGAGCAACCATGGAGGCTGCTCATGCGAGTTCCTGATGCTGTCCGACAATTCGTCTAATATTACACTGAACAGATTCACGCAGAGGTCCATGACAAGGAGCCGGTGTTGTGCAGTAAGACTCTCTCCGGGTATGACCTTGCAGTTAGCTACCTTGCCGATGCTGTGTCGCCTAGTGAGTAGGAAATCGATCTGAGTTGTACGCCTCCCGCTCTTATAGGTGATGAGATGTTCGGATTTCTTTTTGAAATACGTATTCACAATGACCAGATCGGCAGCCGCACACGTTCTGAGGATAGTTTCTCCTTCAGCGTTGCGGGTGCCGTATCCAAAACCACCATGAACACGCTCAAACTCCTCACACCTCTCACCCACATGACCGTTTAGATCGCCGCCCAATACGATTCCCTGTGACAACAGGAATGCTCCGAAGCACTCCCTCGAGTTGGCCCCAAAACGACGTCTTATCGGCGTCGCTACAACCGGCCTGTGGCGCGTAGGCACTTATCAGGTGGGTAATAATCTCATCGATAAGCACCCTCACGATCATAAGCCGGTCGGTACTGCGTTTCACCTCTAAGATGCCGCTCTGCAGCCCCTCGGAGAGCACCACGGCCACCCCGTTCTCCCCACCAGGCGCACCCGTGTAATACAGCTTGTAGCCTTTTTGCAGAGGCCGGCCTCTGTTGCCCTTCCACCGAGTCTCCTGCAGGAACGCCACGTCCACCCTCCGCCTGGAGAGTACTTCGGCCAACTCTACCGCACGCCCAGTCAGCGTGCCAATGTTCCACGATGCGAAGCGGATACGGGTTGGGGCTAATTTCTTTAGCCGTGCTGGCCCGACACACGGCTGCCCTAGCCCACTTGCCACAGGAGTCGGGCGGGGCTCCTGCGCGCCGTTTTGCGGCGGCGCCCTATCCCTAGCTGCAATCCTTTTGTGTCTTTCCATTTTTGTTTCGCCGGGTGGCTTTTATGGGAGTGACGCCCTCAGACCTCCCAACCCCAGAGGCGAAAGCCAGCGCCAGGGCCTCGTCCGTTAATCAGCAGGTGCACGCACTAGCAAGGGAGGTTGACTTGGGCCCCGAAGATCTTGGTGGGGGCCCCTAACACCCAAACCAGAAACGTCGGTGTCAGTACGTAAATTAAAAAGTTTTAGTAGAAGCCGCGACTCCGCCCGAGTGCTGAATTTTTCTCGTTCCTGTTTCTCACAAGAATTTGTTTCCGGGATAAAAGTAGTTTTTATATCCTATTCTGGTGAAAAGCTATATTACTAAGTTTCATAAATATCTAGTTTTTGTGTGAAATAGCAACAAACACAGTCTTACTAACTAACTATCTTCACGCTGTATCCCTGACGGGGTAGTCAGAGAGGACAGATCGCTTCATGCAAACCTCTTTCGCTTCTTCAAGATTCATCAATCTCTGCATACACGCACGTCTGGGTATCCGAGTACTTTTGACCAAATACAGAAACCAAATACCATACAGTTTTCAAACACAGTCGAATGGCATTAAAAAAAATAACTTAATAGTTTTTGTTGTTTATTTTTCACGACTTTCAGATTAACTACGTCTAGAGACATATTTATGCAAAACTAGAATTTTTCGATGAATTATATTCAGGTATATTGATGATCTTCACGGTGCCTCAATCATAGGCTTTATTTTTTCTTTCTTCTTAAGCTTTCTCGATTTGAGGATTTTGCCAAACTCATGTAATCATAGTCTTTGAAGCAAGGGCTTAAAACTCGAAATAATACTTGAATGATGTTTGCAATCGCTTTGTTATCGATGGAAATATACAGGTGTCACCAATCTTTTGAATATCTATACAATTTATAAGAAGATTTGTCGTTTTTCAACCGTATCACAGGTCCCCTTGTGTCCGTAACAGGCTTACAGGTCAAACAAAAACCTCTTTGTTACAAATTCCTGTAGGTAGTTCACAGGTATGTGACAGAATGAAACTCATGTCTGTTTTTTCAATTATTCAGTAATAATATCCCTGAAATTTTGCCTCTATGACCGACTTCGAAATATGAAAGAACGGTTCACACTGAACAGCTTTGACCGTGACATACTTCGATTACTCGTGTCACATATATAATTCCGTTGTTTATGAATTTTTTGACATTTACGATTAGGTACTGCTCTGTACTCCTGTAGCGTGATCAAATATAGCCGATGCTATTTAAAATATTTTTTAAATTCTAAACAGAAGTATCTAAAATTAGCACTTTCAACCAAACAAACAAACGAACAAACCTTATCTTGGTATAAATTTTTGAATGAATCAAAATATTAAATTTTTTAATTGTCACGACGCGACGATAGCAAGGCGACTGTGTGTCGGACTTCAGGCTCTTAGAGAGGGACTGCTTACCTACTAAATCACCATGGTGTTCATGCTCGTCTCAACCGGGACGCAGGATAAGACAGAGAGATTAAGCGATCAGGCAAAGGGACGCCTCGGGATGGAGTTCTTCTCAGGGCCCAGATGGGTGGCTCCAAACAAACTCTCTAAAGAGCGATGAATCCATCCACACCGCTCTTGTCCTTCTTGCCCATCCGGAAATATAAGAGGTGAAAATCGGGCCCTAGATGGCACCCCCGGATCACGGAAGGTACCAGTAGCCATAGGAGCATCGGTGGGTAGGTACCTCCGAAACCTTTGGCCAGGCCAATCTAGTCGAGGAAGAGCATAAAAGTAGCGAGTTGGCATCCCTGAACTGGGGACCGAGTCTGCTATTTCAATCGTGTTGAAATAGAATCGAAATCGTCGCTCAATAGAATGCCACCGGTACAATTTTGACAGTTTTTCGTAGTCTACTATTACAATCGCACTCCAATAGACTTCTATCGGTTGGCCGATAGAATTCTACTAACACGTACCCAGTGGCCGCTAGTCAGTTGCATTTTTGATAGTCTACTAACATTTGGACAGCTAAAAACAGCGATTCTGGTTCTATTCTACTGCTTGTCAATATTAGACTAGGCCCCCTGGTCGTTATTATCTATATTATATTCTATTTTATATAGAAAGATAGCAAACAATAAAGTTGTAATCATTCTAACTTTTTTGTTCAATAATACTTATTAAAAAGAAATTCTACCCACTCACGTTAGTGAATATCTACCCTTATAACTGAAGTTGTTTAGTTACGTAAACAACTTCATTGTTTTCTAAACGAAATACGTAGTAACATTAGACCTTCAAATATAATAATACACCTTATTTTTTTCTAATTAAAGTCGTATTTTATGAAAATGTAACGAGAAAACCTTTGAATATCAATATACAGAATTGTTGAAATATGCTCGGGCGGCTGATGCTGCGTGGGCGACCTCTTAGAGCTTCTTATATTACTTGATATTTGTTACTAATTGATTCGGCTCGCTGATTTACGAATATAATAGATATTTACGCAATTACAGACGGTACCTATTCATTCCATAAGCTGGTAATAAAAATAGTATTGTTTGAATGACAGATATTTTTCTCAAAGAAGAACTTCAAGAGGACTACAAAATCATTTCAGATTTTAATTCCTTATATAATATTGGAAATTAATGTATTTATAAAATATATAAAATGTTGGTGAAATAAAAATTATGGTTCCAAGCAAAATTTATCGGATAAAAGAATCGGATTGTCTTTTTCCACTTTATTAAAAATTTATGAGAAATTTAGCAAAAAATTGCTTTAAAAATTTATCAAAATTTATGTTTTTACGTATTATTTGTATGTTCATATTTTATCTACTACTCGGGACTTCACGCGAAACAATTTTGTACTTACATTCACCGACGTTTCGAGCGCGTTGTAGCGCCCGCGGTCGCGGCTGGACTCTGGAATGTAAGTACAAAATTGTTTCGCGTGAAGTCCCGAGTAGTATATAAAATATGAGTATAAACCGCGAAAGTTTAACAATATTTGTATGTTTATTTGTTTGGTAAATAAATAATTGCCATCCATCATTTAAATAACTTGTTTCATAGTAACATTACCTGCTTAAGACCTACACAATCAATATATATAATAAGAAATATGTAATGTTTTTAGATATTATTATAATCCGATTTTCCTAACAGCATAAAGCGCTCGTAGCCCCGCTAACTTAGTATTCTGTAGACGATCACTGCGTTAAGCAACTGTCGCTATGGCTGGTTACGGATTGGTTGTTGATGAACGCTTTGTTGTATTTCCGTTTACTATCGTTTCCGTACTTCGGAAGGCACGTTAAGCCGTTGGTCCCGGTTGTCAGTAATATGGCAGTCGTTAGCCAAGTTGAAGGTCTTATAAAAAAAAAATCTACAACAGGTAGTCACAACCTGTGTATGTTTATTTCAACACGGCAATGGGCTCACCGCCTTGGAGAAAAATGATTGGTATAAAGGCGTGACGGATGAGCCTAAAACTATCTGTTTTAATTTATACAGTTAGTTTAAATCTACTATACAAATAAATAAAATTGAAAATTGAAGTGTCTGTTTGTAATTCTAGTGACATTTAATGAAAGTAATACTTACACAAAAAAAAAACTATTACATTGGCTATTTTTAATTAGCTATTTTAAAAGTGTGGTGGGCAGGCATCCCGCTGTCTTTACAGAAACGGGCTCAAGATGACGCCTTGACGTGAGAAATTCACGCAAGCATCATGATTCAACAAGCGGGATAACACCCAAATCAACCTCTAATCAAGCGGATTAACACCATCATCAGGCCAAGGTGGTAGCCAAGTCTACCACAAATCTTAGACATCCTTCCGAGTAGTTACCCGGGGCGCCCAGCGTTAAACGGCGTACACACATCACGAAAAACATCCTTGGGGAATATATCATAACTAAAGTTTAAGATATCTATGGGATTTCCACACGTAAAAATGCTATTTTAAAAGTAACTTCTGAGGGCCTTGGGCAGAACGGTTTATGTTGTGTTCGTGTCAGAATAACATATAGTGCTAAATAATTTTAATGGAGACGAAAATGAATCAATCGAATCAGCCTATTGCCACACAATAAGTAAAAGTACTATGGCAGTCCACTGCTGGACGTAGGCTTCTCCCACTCACGTCACAACACACGCTCCTGCGCCTTTCGCTTCTATCTTATACTCCTTATACTACCATAATCTATCTTTTAAGAACATCTTACAATTAAATCTTACAAAATACATCTCAACATTAGTTTATTTTTTCATTTTTTAGAAAAAAGTATAGGACATGAACTGAATCCAGGGGGGCAGCTGCCCCCCTCTGCCCCGTAGCCCCTGGGTACGCCCATGAATATATTACAGTTGAAACCAATTTGCTTTTCGAGGTTGTATTGGTGACACTCTGTGAATGTGTGAGCCCCTTCACTGATCTAGGTGTGAGTGTCAGTCACAGACCAAGAAATCAATGTCACGCTCTCTACTAGAGATGTCTTTCTCTATATATTTCACTAGCTGAATCTCGCGGCTTCGCCCGTGACATAGTTCGAACCCCGTCGCACCCATTTAATCCCGTCGTTTATTACTTTTACAATAATGTATGAAAAATTTACAGATTTTTTGACATTTATGATTACTACTTCGCTCTTGGTAGTAGTATTATGATATATAGCACATAGCCTTCCTCGATTAGGGCTAACTAACGCAAAAAGAATATTTCAATTCTAACCTGTAGTTCCTGACATTAGCGCGTTCTACCAAACAAACATACAAACAAACGCTACAACTTTCCATATAAGTATAGATAGAACCTAGCTTGACAGAGGGCGTCACCTATTTGTCATACGATTATATTAATTACTAGTTGACACCCGCGGCTCCGCCCACCTGATAATTTTTTCCCATTACCGTTTACCGCAGGAACTTGTTACCGTGATAAAAAGTAGCCTATGTGTTATTCTGATGTATAAGCTATATTATTGTAAAGTTTCATTAAAATCCATTCAGTAGTTTCAACGTGAAAAAATAACAAACATCCATACTTACAAACTTTCGCATTTATAATATTAGTAGGATTATAGACGAATGATAGTCAACAGACAAGACATTATTACTTTCGTTCTCTTTCGTCTCTATTAGATGAGAGCGAGAAAAAGCGAGCAACATTCCTTATTCTATGGTGGCACCACTATTATTGTATACAACAATATTTACCGAGTGAATAGAAATGAGAACACCTTACACGTGCCCAAATTCTTGACGTATAAAGTTTGTAAACGAGATATCTCGAATATTTTAGTCTCATTTGACATGCATGTGGTAGAAATTATCAGATAGAAGAGAATCTGTGAAATGTGTCCTTTTTTAAAGGTTTAACCTCGGAAATGGTACAAAAGTCTGTCCACCTGTTTGTCCTTGGCTTTACCCAGATTATTTATAAATACATAATACGTATGTTAGTCGATGAAAAATATGTTTAACAATTAATAGCTTGTATCTAGGATCTAGATCATACAAAATTATCCAAACGAGATTTGGGATGTTGATACAATATTAAAGTAAATCTAGCCGAAGTTAAAAATTCAAGTCAACAAGTAAATTTTGTTTTTTTAGTTCTATTAAAACGCCATACGTTTACAACGGAACGTAGGCTGGAAAATGTTAGGTTTCAACTTTCAAAAGTTGATAGCTTTGTCATGTTTAATAATAATTATAAAACAAAGTCGTCCGCCGCGTCTGTCTGTCTTTTTGCGATAAACTAAAATAATCATTATTACAACCAGATTACAACTTTACCTTAACAGTTTTTGATACAACAACGGGGAGCTATTTTTATAATAAAATCCTTCCGGGTCGTGGCTACGTGGTCGCAAGTTACGCTTGTATTTTTGGTAGAAGAAGTAAGTAATTGGAATCACCCACATAAGAATTTAAACTATCATGGTCATTCACATAAGTAAAATATTGAAATTCAGGATATTTACCTTGTACACTTTTACGCGCGAGCATCCGATATTTCGACACTGTTGCAAGCGCCATGATCACGGAGTGCAAGGTCCCTGCTACAAGGCCTATTTACTATGTTTGTATAAATTCACTTTCTCGTAAGTCTGTCGCTGTGTCGCTTATGTAATTGATATATATTGAAGCGCTCGTGGCCCCGCGGTCTCAGTGTTCTGTTAACGATTAGCAAGTTACGCAACTTTTACTATGGCTGGTCGTCGGATGGGTGACCACTTTGTGGCATTCACATTTGCGAGCGTTTCCGTGCTTCGGAAGGCACGTTTAGCCGTTGGTCCCGGTTGCCAGTAAAAATGGCAGTCGTTAAGCCTGGTTGAAGGCCTTATGGGCCGCTTGAAAAATGTCAACAGCAGGTAGCCACAACCTGCGTCTGTCTATTTCAACACGGCAATGGGCTCACCACCTATTACGTGGGACAGGAATCCACATGGTGAAAAGTGTGCATATAATATGCCTCTGCCACCCCTTCGGGGATAATAGATATTTATTTATATATTAAACTAACTTCTCAAAGAGCCTAGATTATATTTGAAATTAGGAACATAGCTCTAAAATGGATGATAATGCATGAAAATATTTAATATAACTTTTTAACCTGTAAGAAAAAAATGGTACTCTAAAAATGATTAATTATAAGCTTATTTGTTTGTAATGCTAAATAAGGACTTTTATTTTTTTTTTCCTTCTCAAAAGATTACAGGGGCTCTTCTTAAGTCGCGAACGAAGTTGTAGGGATAAACAGGTCTATTTATAAACTTTATACTTGGCGGTAAGTAGGTCAAGGTACCTCCTTTTAATCTTGTTTGCCTGCAAAGGAGCGTTGCCATGACAACTATGTGTATACTGTACCGACTTGTTGCTACCAAGTTTCGTTTGTGTGAAGTCTAACAGGTAGAAAGTTACAAAATATTGGGAATATACGTAGGTAGTTTATTTATATTGCGGTCACACTATGTTAACGTCTATAGCCCGTTTGCTTTGCGCGGGAGAAATAGAGAATGGCGGACGCTTGCTGTATATTATTGTCTAAAACTAGGGCATTAATCTTCTTTTATGTGTAAAATAGTAGACACAAAAGTTGTGTCAACGTGCTATAGTGAAAGATAGTGAAATATTTCGCAGTGAAATGCGGTTTTTATATTAATGGCCCAAACTCTAGTAAAAGCTTCAGAACGTCTTCAATGCGTCAGACAAGACTGACTTTGACTTAAGACTATGCTGACGTAGCAGACAAAGATTTTTATTAGGCAATAAGAAGAAATACACAAACGTCGAAGTAGCCATGCCATATAATTATTAAGATAACAAATACAGTCCGTTTTACAGGGTTGGAGTACGCCCTTATTCCGCGTTTTCCTAAGTTTTACAAAATGGATACTTTTGCGAAAGCAGTGAAATGAATGATATTGAATTTATTCAAATGAAAAAGTAATTAAAATAAGTAACAAATACGAAAAGCCGCACATTCCAAGCACACGAAATGAATGATATGAATTCAAATTAAGAAAAAAACAGAAAGTTTGGCGGTAAGAGTGACAAGTGCGGACGCTTGCTGTATATTATTTCTAAAACTAGTGCATTTATCTTGTTTTATGTGCGAGAGTGGTGGTTTCTTGGACATAAAAGTTGTGGTAACGTGCTATAATGAAATATAATGATATATATGCAGTGAAATGCTATTTTCTCTCTTGCCGCGAAAAGTCCACTGAAAACCTCAGTATAAGAATCACCATTATACTGAGGGCAAGGACGGACCTAGGACTGAGGACATGACATCGACGAAGACTGGGACTAATTAGAAGATAAGATTGAAGAAATATGATATAAAAATTAATATTTGGCCCGAAGGTCTTAGTAACCAGGCCATATAATCCAAAAAAAACAACTATGTTCAAATAAAGAACAAATACGAAAAGCCAAATTCAACAATATTGACGCAATCAGAAACGCTAAGCTTATTTAAGCAGTTATTCAATTTCCTGACTCAAGTTTAATAATTTATTACCTGCCTACGTCTCAAATTACGGTAACGTAACAACTTAATTTCATTTTATTTTCTTTTACTTCATAAAGAGCTTATGAACACAAACGATATTTGAGCACGTGTAAGGCTTTACAAATTTATTTCTATATACTCTGTAGGAATAAAAAAAGTTAAGTATCACGTTGGAACGGTGACTTAAAAAGCGCTGGACGATAATATGAGGTTAATTAAAAATTATATTAAGGCTTCATTTGCTGGCGAAATTTGAGATCTAATAACAGTAAATTTGTATTACCTATTTGCTGTTTTGAGGAATAAAATTTATATATTCTACTACGTGACCCCACGGTTTGCTCATGACAAATGTTGAACTCCCGTCGCACCTATTTTATCCCGTCGCTAATAAATTCTACAATAATGTATTAATTTTTTTTTATGACGACTGCTCCGCTCCCGGCGTAGTAGCGTGGTGATATATAGCCCATAGCTTTCCTCGATAAATAGGCTATCCAACACAAAAAGATTTTTCGTATCCGACCAGTACTCCCTGAGATTAGCGCGTTCAACGAATGAAACAAACAAACTCTTCAGCTTTATAATATTAGTAGGTATAGATTGAAGCAGCAAATAAATAAAATTGGAATTATTGAAGCGCTCGTGGCCCCGCGGTCTCAGTGTTCGGTAAACGATCACATAATATGCCTCTGCCACCCCTTCAGGGATAAGGCGTGATGGATATTTATTTTTATTTTAAATAAATAAATTTGAAACGTCTGAAAACTGTCAGCTATTCACTAAATGCACATGAGCGCAAACAAGGTACCTACATTAAAAAAAATTATGAATATTTTTCTCTGTTTGTCTGTCCGTAGATTCAGGCTAAATTCTGAAACGGCTAGACCAATTTTACCCGGACTTTCACTGGCAGATATTAGATGTAATAAGAAGTTACTTAAAAGTTAACTAAATTCACGCTGATGCCTGACGGGGTAGTCAGAGAGGCAGGTCGCCAGGCATTGCGATCCATGCATACTTCTTTCGCTTCCAGTAGATTCATTAATCGCTTCATACATGCACGTCTGGGTATCCGAGTACTTTTGACTTTTCCGGTTCTGAGCAACCTGCTCTTTTTTTGAGTCTGTCGAAGAAGATATATTGTGCGAAAGTAGAGGGTAGAAGGAGTCAGGGTAGGCCGAGACTTATAATAATATAAGAAGACACGTGAGCTAATTGCTAAAAAATATAAAAGTCAAAAGTACTCGGATACCCAGACGTGCAATGAAGCGTATGAAGTGTATGAGGCAATTAATGAATCTGGAAAAACGATACAAGTATGCATGGATCGCAAAGCCTGGCGATCTATCCTCTCTTTCTACCCCGTCAGGGATACAGCGTGAAGATAGTTAGTTAGTATTAGCAAGTCTAAAAGTCAATGATAAAACATCAGTATTATTGAAACTCGTAAATTTGTAAATCGTTTGTGAATATGTATAGCGCGCAGCGGATTATCAGCTGTGGAGAGGGTGACCGGCTGTCTCTCAGAGCAATTCATCGAGGTTAATGGAAAAGGGTGCCAATGCGATCATCCCTTAAAGCTTTAGTAAATATTTGTTTTAACTGCTAACGGAGGATCTGCTTTTATGTAGGTACTGATTAGCTATTCGCCACGAATTAGCATGGTTGAGAACATCACTAACTAGTGCGACTATCAAGCCTATTTTACTGATATAATTAGAAAAAAAAAGGTTTAACATTTACACTGAAAAATGAAGTTCTATTAACAGTTAGGAAATTAAAAAAAAAAGAATTTTCAACACACTTGCTCGTAAAGTGGGTCTAATTTCATCGGTTTTAGATACATAAAACAGCACGGGTACGTTATGAACCCATATAGCAAATATATTCCATAGCAGCACAATTAGCTTTTTTTTGATCAGCACAGGGTTGTCATAGTAACAGTCTGTTAATATGTTAGTTATGAAATATACTCTATTACATAAAATATAACATCTACACTTTTTTTACATACCATAAATTAGTTTTGTCTGCAAATTAACTAACTAACTAACTAACTATCTAACTATCTTCACGCTGTATCCCTGACGGGGTAGTCAGAGAGGACAGATCGCCAGGCTTCTCGATCCATGCATACTTCTTTCGCTTCTTCAAGATTCATCAATCGCTTCCTACACGCACGTCTGGGTATCCGAGTACTTTTGACCTTTCCGTTTTTGAGCAATCTGCTCACGTGGTCTTCATATGTAAGTCTCGGCCTACCCTGACTTCTTCTATCCTCTGCTTTCGCACAATATATATTCTTCGTCAATCGTTCCTCACTCATTCGTTGGACGTGTCCAAACCAACGGAGCACGCCCTTTTCCAGCTTAACGCTGACACTTTCATTCAAACCTGCCATATTGCGTATCATTTCGTTACGTACTCGGTCGGCCAAAGTAACGCCGCACAATTTTCGAAGTGATCGCATCTCCACAGCATTCAATTTACTTTCATGCATCTGCTGACATACCCAGGTTTAGCTACCGTACAGCAAAGTTGGCACTAGCACTGCGTTATTAATCGCCAGTCGTGCTTCTTTTACGATGCTTTGTCGCTTTACTAACTGGGACAAAGCACCGTTAACCTTGTTTCCGGCAGCTACTCGCCGTTCTACATCCGAATCACATCTTCCATGCGCGCTAAACATACTCCCTAAATACACAATTTCATTCACTTGCTCTAGACGTTCCTGATTTACCCTAATCTCGCATTTAGTTCTTACGTCATCTCTTTTAAATACTAGAACCTTAGTTTTACTTGCATTCAAGCGAAGACCCTTACTTTCACACTCCTCTTTCATATTACTGACTAATGCCTGAAGGTCGGCTTTTGAAGAGGCCATGCAACAATGATTAGTGTTATATAATAAAAAAAAGATTTACAATGTATTTCAAAAACTAGGCTGTATGTAGTAGTTTTAGCGTACGCAACTACAGTAGAAAATAATGTGCGTTTAACCCATTTTTCTCTAATTTTCTTTTCTTTGTACATATGCATTATTTTTAATATCTAAAAATGTCATCTACCAATAATTAAGAATAGGTGAGTGTTTTATAGCATTACAGTAGCGTTTTCGTTCTCTTGTGATAATAACACGTTTATGTTTTGATTTTATTGGTAGTATACTGTAAGCAAATAAGTCAGTTGGTTGATTTAAGGAAGTAAGATTATGATTGTTTTTGTAAAATGTAACTAGAATAAAAAGTATTGAGGTGGTAATTAATAACCAAATATTTGTGAATTTATGGTGAAGACTTTGTAATTTAATTTAATATTTGATCTCTAGGGTAAAGCAGTATAAACACGTGATTAGTCATGAATACTGAATAGTGTATAAAATCAATGGTAGATGGCGCTAGTGAGCCATACTGCTTTACCCTAGAAGGCGATGAGCTGTAGTCTTTTAAAATATTAGTCAGTCTTCGTTCAGTACTCGAGGTGTACAGTAATAAAAGTAATAAAGTGTTATAGTGATAATATGCAAGAGTTGAATACAAGGTGATTTCATACTTGGCGTGTTTTATTAGTCCCCGAGGCTAACAATACCGATATAGAGCATATTACTTACGTGGAAAAATAATATTTTGATTGATTTTTAATTCTGTTTCCTTTCAAGTGTGTTGAAAAACGTTGTACGATATAAGTGCGTATATTGGTTGAAAACCCACTCGGCTTTAATTAAAAACCACCTCGTGCGTTATAACCACCATAACACACTATAGTGTAAATACTTAATGCTCTATAGATTTTTTATTCAGTGATTTCCGTGATAAAACTAAACAAATGTTTAAGGATCAATTCTAAGGCACTTCTCTATAAAATTGAGGTAGAACAATTGAATTACATTCAGTTTATTCATTGATTACATTCATTTTAGTCTGTGCTATACAGTTGAGGGTACCCTTGCTACATAGTGCTACGGATTTCGTAGCAGTGTAGCATCGTAGCTACATCATAGATATGATGAGTACTATGGGGGAGCTATCACCACAGATTAAAAAGACCGACTTGTACTTTCTACTTTGTGCTATCACCATCTTCGATATTACTTTAACTTTCATAGGGCCGTATTTAAAGAACGTTTCTCAATACTCAAGAAATGCTTAAGGCTAGTTCTCGCCTTATCTATATCACTCTCAAACGTTTCTTGAGTATTGAGAAACGTTCTGTAATACGGCCCATAGTGTGGATTAAATATTTATCTTAATTAATTTCTTATTGTTTTTTTAAGTGAATTTATAACTGAGTAAGTTGACTGTTGCTGTTTGTCAACAAATGTGTTGTTTTTACTTTTTCATAAATAGTAGCCCCTTAATAGTATTTGTTGGTATATATAATAATCTATCACAGTTTTCTAAACTCTGTGATAAACATAATATAAACACTAGAAATAAAAATAATCTTTCAGTCCACCATAGTCGACTACATAAGATTGGCGATTCTTTCCAGGGTAACTGTATACGCTTTTACAACAAGCTTCCCTGTGACCTGAGAAATTTACCTTTAAATAAATTTAAAAAGTTTATTAAAAACAAGCTTTGTGAAAAAGGTTTTTACTCCGTTACAGACTATTTGCAGGACAGGGACGCCTGGAAATGATCTGCTGGCAAAATGAAATAATATTAAATTGTAAATAGGCCATCAAAAAAAAAAGCCTTCCTAAGTTTCTTGCCGGTTCTTCTCAGGTGGGCCGCGTTCCGAACCGGTGGTCGCTTTAAATATTTTAAATAGTGTATGACATTTTGTAAGCGCCGTTAAAATGGTCTATGCAAAATAAAGATATTTTTATTTTATATTTTTATTTTTATAGCGGTTATTTACAGCGGTTGGTTACATCATCTGTAATTTTTTCAAATGTGTATCACAGTTGGACAGACGATGGTGGCAGACTGACTGAAAAGATATCTGTTTCAAAATTGAGCTGCAAGATTCCATCCAAATAACCTAAATAGAAAGCTTGGCAAACGCAGGTTCCCCGAATGCAGTGGACACCAATTAGTTGCGAAGCTGGATAACCGAGTTACTGTATCGTCCACACACGCATCACCACGCTAACGAATATTACACACCGGCTACTTGTTATTGAGTGGGATGGATATTGGATGGGATATTCAATAGTGATGGATGATTGATCACGGGTTTGAGGCGAATAATGATAGCGAAAAAATGGATAAAACAAGGTATCAATTTTGCAATTGCAATTTTTTTTTATTTATTTATTCATCTATCTATCACGCCTTATCCCCGAAGGGGTGGCAGAGGCATACATATTGTATGCCCACTTTTTAACATGTGTTTTCCTGTCCCACGTAAATAAGTAAGTAAGTAATGCTTTATTGTACCCCAAGAATAAAAATAAACAGATTAGTTTATAATGTACAGGTGATACAATTGGCGGCGGCCTTATCGCACAGTGGCAATTTCTTACAGGCAACCATGGGATGGACACTATAAGATAAGGATTTAGATATGGGGCAGTATGGTGCATATATATAAAGAACAAATAAAGTAAAATAATAATAATAATATCCACAACACATATTACATATTTGTATTAAATATACAAAATTCATACCATATATACCAAAAACATACTTAGATATACTATTATACACATACACATCCATACAAATATATAAATACATACACATACACATATATTTATATATACATATACTCATATAAACAACATACACATTTACATACATACAATATACATGCATACACAATGATGATTAGTTAAGGAATCGTCAAGCATACCCAATCCCTCGCAGATAATAATTATTCACTTGCTTTTTAAAAGAAGCCAAACTTTGTGCGCGTCTAATAGGTACCGGTAGAGCATTCCATAATCTGACCGCTTGGACAGAAAAAGACTTGTCTATAAAATTTGTGGAATGCGGTGGCATTTTCAACTGTAAATTCACTGACAATCTTAAAAATCTAGAATTAACGTCATTCAAAAAAGTAAAGCGTTGTTTCAGGTAGGAAGGTAAAAAAGGGTTAAATAGTACCGTGTATAATAAGGAGAGGATATGAACATTCCGACGAAAGATTAAAAAAAAAAAATTATATAGTATAGTATATAGTATATATACGTATAGGTAACCACTTGAGTCGTTGTCGAAATGTAGAAACATGGTCATATTTTCGTAATCTAAATATGAGTCTTATACAAACATTTTGGAGCCTCTCAAGTTTGTTTAGTTGGTCTTCGGTGGGATCAAGATAGCTGACGTCTGCGTAATCGAGGATGGGAAACAGTAGCGATTGTACAAGTGCAATCTATGTCGCTATAGGGAGGAAATTTCTTAACCTACGCAAGGAACCCCCAGCGGCAAACATTTTGCGACTTAGTTCTTGTAATTGGGGACCCCAAGATAAGCAGGAGTCAAAATAAATCCCGAGGTTTCTTACTTTACCACTATAACATATATCTGCTCCATTGAGTCTAATTTTTGGCAGGAGTAGCAAATCAATTTTTGCCATCATTCTAGCACTGCCAATAACGATGACCTGTGTCTTACTCGAATTCACTGTCAGGCCAAACGATATACTCCAGCCGCAAATGGTGCTCAAGTCAGCATTGACATTGCTGATAGCTTCATTCAACTTGTCATATGAAGCTTGCGAATAAATCTGGAGATCATCTGCATAGAGGTGGTAGGATGAAGATAAGTTGTTTGTGATTAAGGTAATAAAAACTGCGAAGAGTAGAGGAGAGAGAACGCCACCCTGTGGTACGCCAGCAGATGTATTACACCATGACGAAGTAGTACCATCAATATTTATTAGCTGCCGGCGACCAATGATATGGTGAGGTAGGTCAGTATACCAAGTAAAATATCGAAGTCCACCGCGTTGAAGGCGTTGCTAAAGTCCAGCAGTGCTAGAACCGTTAGCTGACCGCTCTCCATACCTGCTCTGATGTCTTCCGTAATATGAGTCAGTGTAGAGGTAGTGCTGTGACCAGTCCGAAAGCCAGATTGAAGGGGATTTAAAAGTTTGTTTTTTGATAGAAAACTAGTCATTTGGGTGTGAACAAGTCGTTCCAGAACCTTAGAAAGAAATTTTAGAATAGAGATTGGACGGAAATCAGAAAAGGAGGAAGGATTGCTCTTTTTAGCAATAGGAGCAATCTGAGCATTTTTCCAAGTTACCGGAAAGACATTGTAAGATATAGAAAAATTTAATATATGACAGATCACAGGAAGAATTTCTTCAATAATAGGAAGAATCATATTACGGCTAAGACAATCAGAACCCACCGCGTTAGAACTAATCGACATCACAAGCAGAGAATTGACTAAACTAAAACGGAGAACACTTGGGAGGGGATACAGTTAAAAGATTATTAAGCGTAGTTTGTTTAGTAAGTCCATAAAAATTTGACGAGGCAGAAAAATGCAGATTGAGGGAATTTAAATCAATATTTTTTGGGATGGTCTCTTGACGAGGTTTCCCAACTCCCAATGATCGCAGAAACTTCCAGACCTTTGCTGGGTCACCATTTTCAACAGAGCTGTGGATATGTTGGCGTTGGGCATACCTACACATCTTGCTGCAGTGTTCGAATTTCGAATGCAGTTCGAATTTTCGAATGCAGTTTCCGAATTAATGACTGTAGGACATCTTTTATACTTCGACTTAGCTTGAGCTTTTTGGAAATAAGTATTTTGAGATCCGGAGTTAACCAAGGTGAAAGTAAATGTTTCATTTTAATTTTCCTAACTGGAGCATGTTTATCGTAAAGTGATAATATATTAAATCAAAAAATTTAATGTGAATAAGTCCACTTTTTTATCAATACAATTTGATTGGAGTAGATGACTCCAATCAATATTACGAGCATCCTTGCGCAGGGCATCACGATCTATACCACCAAAGTTGCGTAATAGGTGCCGAGCCCATTACCGTGTTGAAATAGACAGACACAGGTTGGGGATACCTGCTGTTGAAAATTTTCAAGCCGCCCATATGGCCTTCAACTTGACTTTACGACTGCCATGTTACTGGTAACCGGGACCAACGGCTTAACGTGCCTTCCGAAGCACAAAACGCTCGCAAATGTAAATGTCACAAAGTGGTCACCCATCCGAGGACCAGCCATAGTGAAAGTTTGGGTAACTCAGTGATCGTTTACAGAACAGTGAGGCCGCGGGACGTTTTTGTTGTTTAAATGGGAATAATAAAAACTTTAAACAAATATTTTGAGTTTACCCCGGTCATTGTCAGAAATAAAAAAATTATTCGCTAAAATTATTTTTTAATAACATAATTTTATTTATATGCGCCAATATAATAATTTTCAGCAAGTTCTTTCAATAGATACCAATGCTGTACTAATTCGTCAATATTAAGATATTAAGTAGTCGTCCATTTTAAGTGGTCCACCATGTTTAATGTAAATGACGTCATACATCATCTAAACTACACACACATGTATTTAAGATATATTCAAGATTTCGACTCAATTGCTGAAAATTTAAGTATTATCTACTTCAATGTCCCGATTTTTGGATGACATGATTTTCCTAAATAAATGTTGGTTTAACTAACTAAAAAACTGCTAAAAACTTCAAAATTGAGTTGTAAGACTTCCACCGAACAACATACATACATAGCAAATTACTAAAAAAACTTGTAAAATTGAAACAGACAATAACAGACACAAAAACGGCATGAAGAGACAGAAAAGTTGTTCATAATAAACTATTTTCTTTTTGGGTTACGAACAATGAAAATAATATATAATAATATAAAAAAAATACAAGAATATTGTAATAAAAGCTTGAAAGTTAGCTATGTTTTCAGTTCACGTTGGCTCACTAACTTTAACCTGGGACCTACCTAAGGTGCAATATCGTAGCTAATTTATAGCTTACTACTTGACCTTCGCGGCTCCGCACGCGTGGTGAAGTTTTCCCGTTCCCGTTTCCCTCAGGAACTGGTTCCCGAGATAAAATGTAGTCTATGTGTTATTCTGATGTTTAAGCTATTTTATTGTAAAGCTTCATCAAAATGCATTCAGTAAATTTTGCGTGAAAGAGTAACAAACATCCATTCATAAAAACTTTCCTAACCTAACCTAACATTTTATTTTCGAAACCTGTATGTTGGTACATACTTGCCTATCAAAAGACAACATTAAAAAAAAGTAATGTTAACACAGTTAACACAGTGTTCAACAAATGATCACATCGAGAAAAATTTTCAGTATGGCTGATCCTCAGATGGATTTCGGCTATAAGTGGCCTTTCATTTCCTCGTCTGTTGGTCAGCAGGTTCATCCCTAGCTAATGGGGTCACTTGATCCCCAAATATTTTGGTGGTACCTTACAAGGTAAAACAAAAAATATTGGTAAACATCTTAGGTAAGTAAATCTTTTGTTGTACTTACCTAAGGAAACAATGTCATCAAAGAATATTGGATATTGTCGCTTAGCAACGACCTTTCAGTTTATTTTTAGCCGTTTACGTTACTTTGATATGAGTTTATAAGAAAGGTATGAGTACAGTGTATTTAATGTTGCGAAATGAGTTTGTTTTTCAATTTATTTTCTTTTGAAGATTACAATAGCCGCTAATTCTTTTCTTAGAATAAATATTTTAGAAGTAAACAAGGAAGTACTTTTCAGCTTGTAAGCTAGATTTTAATAGTTTTATTAAGTAAGTAACTAACTATCTTCACACTGTGTCCCTGACGGGCTAGTCAGAGAGAGGCTTTCGATAAAATCTCATATTACATTTAAACTGTCAATTCATTTCAACTGTGTCCATTCGGACATACATGTAAATAAACATCGCAAAGTATATCGCTCAGAGCTTTATTAAAACCATTTTGAATAGAGTTGAAAAACAAACTCAGTTCGGTACTTAATTAAAATCAACATATTCATACGTGTACTTAGGTATGTCGGTATTAAGAGGCCTTTTACATTTTTGATACTTTAGCAAACAATATTAAAATGCAAAATAAAGTAAGTATATAAGTCTATAAATGTTAAAAGGTAATAGCTGGTAATACGCATGTTATGACATTTTTTTTTTCATATATTCTATGCTCAATCAATTCTACAAGTTTGGGGACCAGATCTTGAATCTTCTAGAATTTTGAATTTCAGAATAATAAATCGTATTACCAAAAAAACTGCTCATGTCTATGGTATTTCCTATTATATCAATTTTCACGCATACGAGTATAAAAATTTGAAAATGTTACTTTTACTAAAGTTACGAGTGTTTGTGTGCTACTGAAGGCACACAACACGTATGTCCCGGTTAACGGTTGCCGTTCTTTTTTTGGTCGCACCACTTCACTACTTGTTACCTGAATTAAATAAATATGGGTGTCTACCAGTGTACACAGGTAAGAAGTGAAACTTCTTTACGACATTTTTTAGCTATAAAATTTCTCTCATACGTCGATAAAGAAGTGTCACTTTAAAACAAAATGGCGCGTAACCGAAAAACTTGACGACTTTTTTTACAGCTATAAATTTCTCTCAACGTCGATAAAGAAATTTCACTTCAAGAATACTTATTGTGAATTGTGAGCGCATAATATGCCTCTAACACCCCTTCAGGTGATCACCTAGATGGTGCACAACTACGGATTGTCTGTCTAAAAGTTATGAAAGGCCTCTTAAGCTATTCAATCAAAGGGAAACCCTTTGTACGCAAATATTAGAAAATTGAAATTCCTTTATTGAGTGACAACTGTAAATCGATGTCTGGTTGTGTCGATACAAATTGTGCCCGGACAATTTCCCTGGACTTGTTGACTGTGTGTTGGTTGTATTATTCTGAAAGCTTTGAGTTTTGAACTAGCACTGTGTGTTGACAAAGTGCAAAAAAAAAGAAAAAATACGAGAGCCGCTTCTAGCAAATTAAAAAGTGCCCATTAAAAATGAACACCAGGCTTTAAGTAGGGTTTGGAAGCAACTAGGAAAACAATTAGATGAAGAAGTGTCTATTATTAGTCAATTTATTTGCTAGTAGAAGGCAAGCAGATTAGAAGTAGTTGTATGTGTGTGATGTGTCCTTATATCTCGAAAACGGGTTAACAGATTTAGGATTATGGCACAAATAAGGTAATTAATCAGGATAATCCAGAGAGTATTCTTAGCTTTTTTACTTTTTATAAGGCAAGCAGTACATGTCAGATTCAACTTGTTCTCTAATATACAAGGCTGTTTTAATTCCTTAAAATTATAGGTTTTTTTTAAAGAGATGTGAAAGCGTCAATGTAATAAATATATATATTTATTTTAAATTTTATTATAAATTGAATATTGTTAAAAATATTCGTTCAATGGTCGTACACACTGCGTTCAGCGTCAAAAGGGCGATAACCATCATGTTATAGTGATATACCTATTAATCAGTCACGCCTTTTATCCCCAAAAGGGGTAGGTGTGGACTGCTAAGTTTTATCTATATTATTACTAGCTGACCTGCCCGGCTTCGTCCGTGACATACTTCTAACGCCACCCCGTGGCACCCATTTAATCCCGTTACTTATTACTTTTCCAAAAATGTAAGAAAGTTTTCCCGATTTGCTGACATTTATGGGTACTGCTCTGCTCTCCGGTGTAGTGGCGTGATGAGATAATACAAAAAGAATTTTTCAAATCGGTCTAGCCGTTCACGCGTGATGCCGTGACCAAGGGAAATAGGGATTCATTTTTATATACTCGTAAATAGATTTTCTTGTTGAGGACGCCGGCACCGCCGGGTGAACGATCCGACCGCGTGGTTTGCCGCCTACTTCGTTCATTTGACCAGATCTCCACCTCTTAGGTTTGAATTGGGTATCCTAACAGTCTTCACGGCGCCCCGTCGATTCTTCTTGTTTCTTTACATAATCTCACTATCTGATCCACCTTCAGATACTCTAAATCTTCTTATTCGAGTCTGTCCGTACCCATTATTTCCTATCTTGTCAACGAATACATTGGGCACTCAGCAAGTAGGTGGAAGCTGGTTTCCTCTTCTTCCATGCATTCTGTACATCAATATGTACAGAATGCATGGAAGAAGAGGCATGGCAGAGGAGAATGCAGTATATTATTACTGTTACGTTCCTATTGAGGCGACAGTGTCCTGTAATTATCTCTATGACAATCCTCATATTTTCTCTGGTTAATTTAACCAGGCGTCTTATCCTTTTCACATCCATTCCTTTGATGAAGATCTTAGATTGTCTCATGCCAATTGAGGATCTCCATCTAAGGTTGGTTTCTACCGTTATACGTCTGCTGATTACTCCTTTGTCTATATTATATTATCTGTGGGTTTATGTTTATTTACGTTTTATGTGGGATAATTTATTTGACTTATTTCTCTAAACAGATTTCAGGAACGGAATAATTATATCCTCAATACCTGAACATACTTTCACCGGTCAGAGTTACAATGACGCCTAACAATTATGCTAACAGTTCCCAAGTTATATTATGGTCATAACAATGCAATAATGAGACAGTATTGATGTCAGAAGGGAAGTGCCACAACAGAGTATGAACAAAAGCAATTGGGTGAAGTAAAACTTATGAACGTCCATTAATAAGCCGTTTTGCAGAATACGGACAGCCCTTGTGACAGAGCAAACCCTGAAATTCCGAGAACTCGATGTACGCTTGTGTGAGTGAAATGCAATCGATGCAGCTCTGTAAAGCAACGGCCCGGGGCCCTATTAAATGAGCTAGCTACTAGCTTTGATGTGCAGTCTACTTGATTGACAATATGACAGCGAACATTACTTACTCATTTCTGGTAATAGTATTCGTGAAGCCGATTTTGTGGCTGAATGTGGCAGTAAAGTACTGCCGCGCCCTGTTGAGCTCACCCATCTTTTTAGACGCCAGTTTCGCATTGTCCTCTAAATGACTATAGTATTGGACGTCACTAGAGATCTCAACACTATTTGTAATTAAATTGTTAGGTTTGGAGCTGTTCTCCAACGCAAAGTATTTTTTTTTAGAATACTTACTTAGGTACTTTAAGATTGAGTGAATCGGATTTTGAGTGGAATGTTTATTTAAGACTACTTACTTTCCTAGCAGAAATAAAACGTAACCTATTACAGCGGCAGTACAATTTGATTTTATCTTGATATTACAAAAAAAGAAGATGAATTGCATATTTGGCATCACTATCAATTTCTTAATACCTCTCAATCGAGATTAAGTACAGCAAAGTACAAAACCGTTCTCCTTACATTTCTATGAAAGTACCCATAGATTTGCAATTTTTAATCAAAATCATCTTGGACTATAATAGTAGTGTAATTTTAAATTTGTATATATTATTATACAATCCCTACTAATATTATATATGTAAATGTGAGCTTGTTTGCTACGCTTTCACGCGAAAACTACTTAACCGATCATCATGAAATTTGTACCTTATTTTTTTGCTTTTTGTATTTACATAACTAATTTTTTATTATTATATTGTTTTTTAGTATTGGAGGTATTAGAAGTAACATAGGATACGTTTTATTAAAAAAAAACTTTTTACGAAAGATAAAAAAAAATGTTTGTCAAAAAACCCTGTTTCTCTGTCTTAAGTAGCGCTAACGAAGTTGCGCAGGTTAGCATATACTTATTAGAAGCGTTCGTAGCCTGCCTAACTCAGCGTTCTGTAAATGATCACTGCGCTAAACAACTGTCGCTATGGCTGGTCACGGATGAGTTTGAAAAATTTTAACTGCAGGTAGCTACAATCTGCGTCTATCTCTCTCAACATGGCAATGGGCTCACCGCCTATTACGTGGGCTTATAATATGCCTCTGCAACCCCTTCGGGGATAAGGCGTCATCCTTAAACCATACATCCATACATATCACTAGACTTCACAAGGTATTTATTATTGATTATGTAAGTATTCGTAAGGCCATAAAATTACACTACACGTAAGGCGTCACGTTGGCGCGGGATCTCGATTAAATAAGGTAAAATTCAAATAATCTTGTAGTGCCTCTAATTATTTATTCAGAGGTGCCGCCAACTTATTCAGTACAATGAACACGCAATAACTATGAGTGGCGTATGAGTGCTCTCAATTATTAAAATCGTCTACATATTATGTAAATCGTGCTCATCCAATCATTACAACTACGTCTTCTTCGAAATACCTATTGGAAGTGTATCGTAAATTCGAGGGGTGGGAATGAGAATGCGTGGTTATTAAAGACAGGTGAAAAGCTTATAGTTTCAATTTTTTCAACCAAATAGAGTAGATAGTAAAAATATTTTTAAAAGTGATAATATGGCGTGCCGAATTTACGTCCGGTTGTAGGCAAAAGTAAATAATATAAATAAAATAAAAATGTTTATTTGATACAAAAGTTTACACGAGTCGACTTAAATTTGGTACTTATTTGGCATCCAATTTTAAGCAGTTACAATCATAGTTTCCTAAACTAGGCAGAGCCTGTATTTTTTTTTTATTTATTTATTACAGGACGTCTACAGTAACGGGTTCTTCAAAAGAGGTCTTAAAACATTTTTAAAGAGTCGGCAGCGTGAGTGCTGCACCTCTGGTGTTGCAAACGTCCATAGGCTACAGTAACCACTTTCCATCTGGTGGGCTGTATGCTTGTCTACCACCTCAGTGGTACAAAATAAAAAAAAAGAACGTGTGGCACTCGGAGACTGCCGCGGTAAAGCTATTGCATAGCATACCTTTGTTATTCTTTGATATTAATTCAAATTTGTCGCCAAGCAATTGGCCAACCGGTACATCGCTCCAACAATGGTACGCAGTGAAATATTCACATTATAATAAAAATAAAAAAATTAATGTGAATCATCCCTTTTGCTTCCAAAATGAAAAGGAAAAACAAGATCTTTAAGAAACAATTTTGAAAAGCAATTAGTTTGTTAACTTTTTCTAAATTTTAAATTTAATGTGGAAAAATTTTTCAGTCACGAGCTGGACTCGAACCAGCGTCTTCTGGTTCAACGCACCAGATGCGTTACCAACTACACCACTGTGACCTGCTCGTAACTGACGAATTTTGGCGAACTTTTACTGACTTTTAGCTGTACGTCAACCATAGCAGCTTCGCCGGGTATCATGTGACTGTTTGCCCAATGCTGAATTTATTAGCGGTCAAATAACAATCGAAAGATTTAGTTTCGTTTGTTGTGTTGTGTACTTACCGCCGGGAGTGTCGGATAATCGCTATTATTCAATTTTTAATACTATAGACACAATAACATCAATGCATAAATCACCAGTAATAGTGATCGGTGACTTTAACCTATACTCAACGTCGCATTGTGTTCGTGAAGACTTTAAGGTTTTTATCTATGTGTAATTTGATACAGTGTAACACTATAACCAATGGCCTCGATCGTATTCTGGACTTGGTGCTCTGTAATATGGACCAGCTAGGCAATTCACAAATCTCAGATCCAAATCCGCTACGGCGCAAATGTCATTGATATTCGAGTTCTATGAATATCGATGACATTAGCGCCGTAGCGGATTTGGATCCGAGATTTGTGAATTGCATAGCAGGTAACGCTCAATGTCTCGGAAGCTGAACTTGGCCTTGTTGAGTCCGAAATTCACCATGTACCACTGGAAATAACAGTAAGTTTCCATAGATTTCATTTATATGGCTCACCCTATGAGCAGGTGACCTCCAAATCTGATTCAGTACGTTACCGTAATTTTCGTAAGGCAAACTACTATGAATTATATAGTCGTTTACTCGACGCAGACTGGTCAGTGGTTTATAACTCGTTTATTACTGACGACGCAGTCTCAAATTTTTATAGTATATTAAATGACATATTCAATGAAACTGTTCCTTATAGTAAGCGATTCTTTTTACTTAAAAATTATCCATTATGGTACAATAGTGAAATATTATTTTATTTACAACAAAAAAAATCATATCACAAACTGTATAAATCATCGAATGGTAGCCAGCTGTACTACGCATTCTTTACATACTATCGCAAACGGTATAAACTTTCTGTCGAAAGAACTTTTAAACGGTACCATAACAATATAGAAAATAATATTAAACAAAATCCTAACCATTTTTGGACATTCATAAAACAAATAAGAAAATCTAATGAGCCATCAATATTTGGAGTTTCAGACCCTCAGCAAGTGGCCGATACGTTCGCGGCATACTTTAAGTGTTTTCTTGCCTAATGCACCTATGCTAGACCCGCTAGCCGCGCTGTCCGCGGCCGGCGTAGTGACGTCACCGCATTACACTGTCGCCCCTGACGTTCATGTGAATATTGGGTGCATTCAAGAACACGATATACGCTGCGCGATAAAGAAATTGAAACCCAAGTTTACCCAGGGTCCTGACGGGGTACCCCAAATAATAGTTCGCGACTGTTGTGAGGTATTCATATACCCCCTCCTACATATTTTTAATTTATGTCTCAATGATAATAATTACCCACTTTTGTGGAAATGTACTAAAGTATTGCCTATACATAAGAATGGTCCTAAATCTGACATAAAAAATTACCGTGCAGTAGCTGTGTTATCAGTCTTTGGTAAAATAATAGAAAGTATATTATATAAATTAATTTTTAATCATCTTCGTGGATGGTTTTGTAACCAACAACACGGTTTTTTACCAGGTCGTTCGACATCCTCTAACCTGTTAAATATTTCTATTTCTACATTGCTGACGAAAGAATTAGATGCTAAAAACAAGTGGATGGCATATTTTGATTTTCAGAAAGCGTTTGATCGCGTGGATAATGACGTCATACTAATAAAAATGGCAACGATTGGATTCTCTGAAAGTCTCATTCACTTTTTCTCAAACTACTTAGCCAACCGCAGACAGTACGTTGTGTATGACAAAGCAAAATCCGACGAATATATCTTTAATTCCGGCATGGGGCAAGGTTCTTGTCATACCTTTATTGTTCTTAATATTAATAAATGACTTGTCATTGCATATCAAATCTAGTACTTGTCTTATGTTTGCGGATGATGTTAAAGTAGCCATGCCTATTCATGCGCCGGCTGACTGTATGCTTCTTCAAAGAGACATAAATAATGTTTTTATATGGGGTCTAAAAATAGTTTACAATTAAATATAAATAAATGTGCAATTTTATTTTATTCCCGAGCAAGTTTCCCTATTTCAGAAAACTATACAATATCAAATCAACCCTTAACACGAGTCACAGATATTAGGAATTTAGGTACCTGGGTTCGATAACCACTTGACATTTCGAGATAATATTAATAAAATGTGTAACAAATCACGTAAAAGTCTAGGTTTTGTGTTGCGGCAGTCTAGTTACTTTGATAACCAAGCAACTATGCGTATTCTATATAATTCGTTCGTTCGTACTACTCTTGAGACAAATGCCATAATATGGAGTCCCAGCCATATAAACTGTATTCAAAAAATTGAAAATGTACTAAAATCGTTTGTGCGCAATTTGTTTAAAAGAATGTACTTCTAGTACCCTTATTTATACCCCACTTTATACATTGTAGGTATGGTAGACTACCGCATGTTGTCAGTACGTCGTAATGTTTACCTTGTCACATACTTTTTTCGCCTACTACGCGGTTTTACATGTGACTCGGCACTTCTAGCTCAAGTAGACTTCTATGTGCCGCGACGCGGGACGAATGTGGTACGGGGCAATCAGCGCCAGCGCTTGTTGTCTGTGCCAGCCGCGCGCACTAGTTTAGCACAACACGCACCACTGCCGCAGGCTTGTCGCTATATCAATGAAATCTTATGTTTTAACCCGAACATGGATTTGTTCATGTGCAGTGAACAGGGTTTCATTGCTGTGGCGGGGCGTTACCTGGAAACCCTTGCTATTCCTAGTACTGTCAGATAGTGTCCACTTTATGTCGGTGTTATTGTATATATATAAATGAAAATTATCTCACATGAAAGGTAATCTTTTATAAAAATGAATATTCATCTAATTTTATATAATATGATTAAAACAATAATCAAATAACTTTTTAAATATATATATATTTTTTAAAATTTTATATTTTATTGCATGATATTTTTTTGATAATTTATTTTATACCTATAAAACTAAATGAATGAATTGTACACAATTATATACATTATATGAAATTAATCAAAAATTTAATATACAATTTATATTTTGTGTAAATAATAATAGATATTTAAATAATTATATGGTTATTAACAAAATAAAAGCACTTGGGCCCCACGAGCCCAGTGTCTCGACCCCAAACGGCTCAAAAATATAATTAACTATTAAATTATTATATTTGCGCCGCTTGAGAGTCTCGGCGGATGCAGCAGCAGCACAAGCGCAACTCGCCGTGCTAAGAAGATGAGAAGGAGCCAGGGTGTCAACACAAGTTGCATCCCAAACTAAAGGCTTTCCCATGTTCCATGGCACCAATGACATACCGTCCGGCCTCCTGCCATCGTCACGCGCCAAACCATTAGGTTCTAGAACGGCTGGAACACCGGCGGTGACAAGAGCCCGACGGATAATGTCATTAAGGTATGCATGACGTGACCTGCGACCTGCACTCCTGCTGCATGAGAGACAGTGATGCCCAAGGCTGTCGACTACTTCACCACATTGACAGCAATGCGGAGAAACGCAGGGAGCACCTAAACGAAGACAGACAGCAATTCTGAATGTAGTGTCGTCCAACATAGTACCTATGTTGGGCGACGGAAGAGCCTGAAGCCAAACACCTGACTCCCATTCTCCCACAGCCAATAGGCGAGCACGTTCTGCAACATTCGAACACGTGTTCTACTAATTATTGGGTGTATTCATAAGCTGAAAATGAGTGGCCCGAGAGGGTCACCTTGTTTACAACCCACTGCAGAATCTAAAATATTTTTCTTATACAATAATTTTGATGGGTTTCTGTAGCACTGCCAAAGAAAATTAAAAATTTTGGGTGTTTTCAATTTGGCTTGTGTCAACAAAGTGTCCCTGTTTACTGAATTAAAGGCATTCTTCAAGTCAACTTTAAGAATGACTTCTCCTTTCCCGCAACCAAGGTAAGTAGACAGGGCATGTATGGCAGCTTCACAACCCCCTTTTGATCCAAAACCGAGCTGTAAGGGTTGGAATTTGCCAGACAGTTCTTCCTTATAAAACTGACAACAAATTTTGGCTACCATACGCCTGAAAGTACATCCCACGGCAATGGGACGAATTCCACCCTCGTTCTTGCGTAGAACACACAGATTGGCACCATAAAGGATGTCGATGATGCCTTCGTCCACATTGCCGGATAACATAAGGTTAGCCAAACCTGTTAGCTCCTTCAAGAGTGCCTCGCCGGCCTCCCCAGCGGCCGGACCCAATATAGGTCCTTTAAATGTTGTGGAGTCAAACCATCAAGGCCACCAGCAGAACCACTACGGAAGGAGTTAACAGCTGTCAGAACTTCCTTGGCTGACACAATCAAAAAGTCAGATTCGGAATTTGGAGGATCGGGAAAGGACAAGCCATCTATTGGCGCAGGATGCTAGCTCCTCAGATCAGCAAGAGCATCTGGAGAGCAAGGCGCGACCACGTCGCTACTAAATAATAACCTGGATGCTCCTCTTATGTCACCTTCTCTTAATTTAGATTCTACATAATGATAAATGGAATTCTTATGGAAGGTTGTGAATTTGGGGTCAAGTAAACGCGACGAATTACAGTTTTCTTTAATTTGGCTAGTCAAAGATTTATTGGTTGTCTGATTTTTAGAAATATGTAGAATCCTATAAGAAAAGGTAAGTTGCTCCCAAGCAAAAGTAGAATTCTCCCGTACTACAAGGCCAATACAGTGGGCTAGGTTTTGTGCCACTGCAGGTCTTGCAGCACGAGGTATCCTTTTTAAAACCGGAACGGAATTTTTATATTTAGAAATAGTTTGCCAAAAAGAAATTTGAATCTGCTGGGCCTCAAACGTTGATATGTTCGAAAGTACATTTTCGGATTTATGTACCTTCCCAAAATGTACTTTCAAACCTCGCTGACCCTTATAAAAACAAGCTTGGGAACAATTAGGACAGCGAACCAAGCAATTTAGAGACGAGGTTGGTTGACTACTTACATTCAAGATGCCACCATCACCGCAGTCTTGCAACATATATGGATAAACTTAAAACTTACACGTATAAATCAATAAAAAAATAAAATAATAAAAAATACACCACAAATACACTTATTGTTTGTAACGCCACGTGTAGTTGTTACCGTGGGATACGGATAATGCAGCCTCTTCCAAACTGTTGCCGCTAATAAACTCTCCAAGAACAGACGGCGCTTTCTGCATCAGTTTGTCAGTGATGTGTTCAAGAGTGGTGGGATATATTGCGCTAAACATTTTCATGGCCTCGTGGAAATGTCTATACTCTATGCTCTCAGGCTAGTGGAACTGCGAACCATGTACTCCTCCTGTCCGGTGCTGCTGTGTAACTTTGCGTTTTTCAACAATTTTACGACACCATCAATGTTGTTATTTCCTAAAGCAGCTTTTCTTTAGCAGAGTAAAGATAGCTTCCATACTTTTTGTAACCATTGATATAAAATAATTATTTTATATTTACTAAATATAATAGTATATTATTGACAGCTGACAAGCTAATAATAATTAATAATAATTATTTCATAAACTGTCAAAATGTCGCATCCTTGGTTTGACAGAATATATATTGGTGTAATTGTCTGTTTTATTACAATATAGGTACATATGTGTCAACTATTGTAATTGTTAAAGATTATGTCGTTAATTTGATGTACATAATTATATAGATAGTATTTACTGCGATTGGTATTCTGTGAGTAGTAAATAATACTTGTAAAATAAAATAAATAAGTAAATAAATTACGATAAAAAACACCCTCACCCTCACGCTCACCCTCACCCTCACCCTCACCCTCACACTCCCCCTCACCCTCACTCCTCACCCTCACTCTCACCCCTTACTCTCACCCTGACTCTCACCCTCACCCCACCCTCACTCTCACAGTCACCCTCATCCTCACACTCGTCACATACGTCCTGTCAGTTAGTTACTTGACTTTTGTCTGTAGTGCGTAAAGGGTGCCGCGCGTGACACGCTTGTTTTGTATATACAGTAAGGCGTCTCGTATCAGGGTGCGTGTGACATTGATTCCTTTTTCTGTAAGTTTCCATGCACGAACGTTTCCAAGAATAGTTTTTTCCTAATCTGTATAATCGCCTGTGGAGTATTAAGGTTTTTGAAATTGATACATATTAGTCTTTATTACTAACAAAACGGTATTACTCACATGTAATTTTCGGGATAGCCCGTCTATTTACAAAAGTAACGGAGGTCATTTTTTAAAAAAGAACGTCAAGCCACGTCGGAGTCACATCGAAATTAGGCATTACTTGTATTGTAATTGATCATTTTTGCTATTTGTGAAGAGACGTACAAGAGTAAGCAGACCAAACATATTCCATTGCTTTTGGAACAATACTTTATCCTTTTCACTCTTGCCATTTTTTGTATAAAGCTATCTTTGTTAATCCTGTGTAGCTACATCTAACTCACACTTTGACAGCAAACGCGCGTAGCCAATTTGTCTACTACAACTAAGCTACATACTTGTAATAACAACCGCTGCTGTTATCTTTAAATCAAAGATTTATGTGTCGAAGTGAAAATTTTACATAAAATTATTGTAAAGTGTTACAAATGTAGACAATAAATGTAAAAGGTGTTGTGCATAGAGTGATGAAGTTTCATTATATTTAAATCACCAGAAATAACTAAGCTAAGCCTGTCTATGTGTGTGTGTGTAATCGGCTACGCTATTTTTTCGCTAACATTGGGTCTGCTTACTGTCTTATATGTCTGTGGGTTTGGCGTAAGTTTTAGACTAACGTTAAAAGTGGATTTCCACTAAGCAGACCAATCTACCAATCTGACAAATGGGAAATACTCTAATATAACGAGACTTGATTTTCAACGTCGCTAAATATGCAGTGTTTGATGTGGATATTACGTAATTCTCCACAAATTTGTCGAGATTAACATTTTGTTCAAGAAAAGCATTTTGTTCTGTATCTTACTCAGCGATATGACTTTTGAACAACATGTTTTAATTTGTCAATCAATTGCCAATGAAATTAAATGAAAAATGACTGAAAATTTCTTTCATTCAATCATGTTTTGTTATTTGTTAATCAACTAACTTATTCAGCGCACCCTGCCTAAGGCTGTAATATGTTTGGGGCATATTTCTTAATATGTAAAAAAACACATCAAGAGGGGAAGCCAAACGCGTTTTTATTTATGAAATTCCATAACATTTATATTTTTGCAAACATTCAATAACATTTATATTTTTGTGTCTATAAATCAAAAAAAGTCTATAGTCTATTATAACTGTTTAAATGTGAACGCAGTTATGTACTTCTATCGTGGGTTTTAAAATTAGAATATGATGAAATATGAGGGGAGGTTTTTCTTGGGCTTTGAGCAGGACTGGGATGAATGCTGTATATTATTTTCTTAACTAGTACATTAAACTGATATTATGTGTAAAGATTGTGAATCCTTAGACATAAAAGTTGTGACAACGTGTACTAGTGAGAAACTATGATATATCGCAGTGAAATGTATTTAAAATATTATCGCCCAAACTTCACTGCAAGCTTCAGTAACGCTTGCTCCTAACAGTTTTGTGAGCGGACTCAGGCGCCTGGGGTGTGAACCCCACCTGGATTTCCTAATCTCGGTGGGGTTTAAATTAAAATCACACAAGTACAGAAGTAGGTAATTTGTCATAGCTTTTTATAGTACTAATCAAAACTAGTTACCGTAACGAATGGACGTTTGCAACATTCTTTTTTTACGGATATTACTCAGACTGAGACGTATGATATAGTTAAAGTATTTGAGGAAAAGATGTGCACTCGGCATATATTTTTATTATTAGTACACTACCGGTCAAGAATTTTTTCTGGTGTAGGGGACAGTTACAATCATCGGTCCATTTTTTAAGTTAGTGATCAAACAAAATAAAACAGTTACATTATTAAATTATTATTATTATTATCTATCACGCCTTATCCCTGAAGGCGTGGCAGGGGCATATTATACGCCCACTTTTCTCCATGTGTATTCCTGTTCCACGTAATAGGTGGTGAGCCCATTGCCGTATTGAAATTGATAGACGCAGGTTGTGGCTACCTGCTGTTGAAATTTTAAAGCCACCCATAAGGCCTTCAACTTGACTTAACGACTGCCATGTTACTGGCACCCGGGCCCAACGGCTTATCGTGCCGTCCGAAGCACGGAAATGCTCGCTAAAGTAAATGCCACAAATTGGTCACCCATCCGTGTCGAGCCATAGCGAAAAGTTGTTTAACGCAGTGATCGTTTACAGAACACTAGGACCGCGGGAGTCAGTTGTTGTTGTTTCACTACTGTATACTTATTTTTATTATGTACTATGTTTTTAAACCTTATAACGGTTACGTGAGCTCTGTTTTACGATATGGATTGCTGTTGTGGAGTAATTCCACACATTTTAACAGGACATTTGTCTCACAGAAACGCTGTATTGGAGCTATAGCTGGAATTCCTCTCGATCAGTCATGTAAGCTCTACTTTTAACAATATAGCCTTCTTACATTAACTTCAATGAACATGTTTAAATTGGAGTGTTTGAAAAAAGAATCCATCGCGAGTTGTCACATTGAGTATTAAGTAGTCTGTAAAAACGTCCATCCTTTTAGTTCAAATTTGTGCAATTTTTAAAAGTAAGGTTTTATTGGATGGACAGACATTGAATGGTCACATTACTGTAATTTGGGACGTTAATATAACTGATTATTTCCTGTTATATTTTTTGTTCACATGTGAACGTATTCAGCCTAAACGACTATCTTCTTTAGTTTAAATTTCTCTCCATTTGGTCGATAAATTAAAAAAAAAACTACTAGCTTCAAGTAAAAACGTTGGATGCAGTCCTATCCAGTGTATGCATTAATATGAAGAAAACGATTCCAGTAAAGGTACTTGTTTTTTAATATGATCACAGCCATTAAAGTTTTTGTATCTAATAAATTGAACTACAAATTGAATGTTCCCTTATCCGAATTCACGGGCAATTTAAGGGCAATTAGGAGGCTTGGACGTTTCAATCAGAACCAGGACATAACAGGGGTTGTATTCAAAACAGATGATTTGTTTTAACAACTAAAACGGGGGTTTAATATCATTTTACATTACGTCTTTTGAAGTATATTCAACCCTATCACCCTGCAACAAACTCTAAAATTGTAATTCTCAATGAGAGTGAGACGAGGAGATATGTCTTGTTAGGATTCCATTATTATTTGTTGGACGGTTGTCTAGAAGCTTTTAGCAAATACTTCGCAAATTGATTTATTTTGTTGACAGTGTAATAATTAATTGGATTCTATGAGCTACTTATAACTTAAGTCTATCTTACGAGATAGACTTAAGTTATAAGTAGCGACAAATATTTCGAAATCAAAAAAATATCTGTTCCGACTCGGAACTCAAGACCTCAACATGTTAATCGCATTTACCACCATTGTAAATTATACAGACAACGTGTAATAGTGAGAAACCGTGATAAATATAAATAAATATCGTTGAGACAACAAGCGAAGTGAAGCGCTCATGGCCCCGCGGTCTCAGTGTTCTGTAAAACGATCACTGAGTTACGCAACTTTCACTATGGCTGGTCCTCGGATGGGTGACCACTTTGTGGCATGGCATTTACATTTGCGAGCGTTTCCGTGCTTCGGAAGGCACGTTAAGCCGTTGGTCCCGGTTGCCAGTAAAATGGCAGTCGTTAAGCCTGGTTGAATGCCATATGGGCGGCTTGAAAAATTTCAACAGCAGGTGGCCACAACCTGCGTCTGTCTATTTCAACACGGCAATGGGCTCACCACCTATTACGTGGGACAGGAATTCACACGGTGAAAAGCGGGCATATAATATGCCTCAGCCACCTCTTCGGGGATAAGGCGTGATGGGACAACTCACGCAACGCTGACTAATTCCAGACTAAGCAGAGCTTGTACTATGGTAACCAGATAACTGATAAACATTCTTATATATTTGTAAATACATACATACAATCGATAAATAACACCCAGACACAGAATAAACCATCGTGCTCATCACACAAAGTTTAATCCTGTGGGAATCGAACCCACGACCTCTTGCGTAGCATTCGGATTCACTCCCACCACCCACAAAAATCACATATCACTGCCTCTGTGGCGCACAGAGGCAGGGATATGTGATTTTTCATGTTATTCCCAAACTTCACTGCAAGCTTCGGTAACACTTGCTCTTAGCAGTAACCAAGCTATTGATTTAATTTGTTGATAGTGTAGTAATTAAAGCAGCTTAGTGTAAGTATAAGGATTTGTCTGTTTACTCAATTAGTTCCCAAATTGATTTGATAAAGACGATGGGTCGACTGTCATTAATATTTGACCTTAAATACTCAGAACGTGCTCTTTAGACGATTGGTGGGATTTTCCGTCTTTTTTAATGTATGTACACCATCAAGAAGACTTAAAACAAATGATTTTCATAATCTTCCCTTTATTTAAGGTTTAGAAAATTCTTTCGTTCTGCCTACTTGGAAAATTAATGGTAAATAACTGGACATAACTTAAAAATATTGACGAAAGGAAGAAAAATTTTCATTTATTACTTAATTCAGTAAAATTAACACTGAGTTACGCAGAACAATTAATATGTTTTGATGCGTCTCTGAAGCATCTAATGAAATATATTCATGTCTGAGAAATGGAAAGATTATCCTAAATATTATTATATTTAAGATAAGCGTATAAATATCATCATCATCATCCGAGCGTCTGTCCCAGTTGCGTCTCGCGACGCCCGGGGTCCGCTTTCCTACATTTTCTCCTCCACTTCGCACGGTGTTCGGCATCCCCTGTAGTGAGACCATTGGCACGCATGTCATCCCTTACGACGTCAAGCCAGCACTTCTTGGATCTTCCCCTCTTACCGGGACCCGGCGGGGCTGACATGGCCAGACATGGCGTATAAATATATATATATATAATATTATATTCTTAATTTTGATTGCACACTGGATTGTATATATGTATATATACCTTTTGAGATGTCACTTACAACTAAATCAATGTTAACTTTATATAGTGAGTAGTTTCATTCATTAATACATGTTAGCTTATATTACATTCCAGACTGAGATTTTAAATTTCCGTAGGGTAATTAATAAAAGATTTTGAAAAGATTTTGTAAACTTAACTCAGTGCAGGCAGTCAAAAGTTACACCATCTGTACTCAGATTCACTGCATTATAATGTAAGAAAGACGAAAGACTCAGTTGTATTACTGAAGGATGTATTGCAAAACGATACTTAATGCTCAAGACACTCTTGACGTTAGTTTCCGTCATCAAACTATGCTTAAGCAGTTCTGTAGGTTTGAGAAAGTTTAAAATTTTTAAGACTAAGGCCCGTATTCCAGAATGTTTCTCAATACTTGATCAACGCTTGAGACTAGATTTTGCCTTATAAAATCTACTCTCAGGTGTTTCTTGAGTGTCGATAAACGTTCTGGAATACGGACCTTAGAGCCATACGTAACTTGCGTTGTTCCCTGTTTTTGTCTCTGTGTTTTGTCCTACCCGGGAAGGCCTACGACTACGTTTGTTTTTATACTAAATCAAAGCGATCTGAAAGCGTTGTTTATTTTTGAAGTGATAACTTCTTTTGGCGCACCGCACACAGATTTTTCCGTAAGATATAAGTTAGGATCCGTCACGCTCTGAAGTGAAAGGCTCGATCGGGTGAACTCGGAAACGCCAAGTGTACCCGAGCGAGAGAGATACGGACTTGTTTCGATTTTGCCTTATAAAATCTAGTCTCAAGCGTCGATTGAGTATTGTTTAACGTTCTGGAATACGGACCACAGTCAGCTGCTCTTCGCTGTTGTGTCGCTGTGTTTAGTATAGTCCATTCATCTAAATAATATTATGAATGTGAGTTTGTATAGATGTTTGTTACTCTTTCACGTAAAAAATACTAAACGGATTTTAATGAAACTTTACAACAATGTAGCTTATACATCAGAATAATACATAGGCTACTTTTTATCCCGGGAACAAGTGCCTGTGGGAAACGGGAAAAATTCCCTACGCAGGCGAAGCCGCGGGCGTCAACTAGTATGTTATAATTGTCTTTATTAATTTAATAGTTTTCACTTCGGCCGCGCAGTTACACACTTTTTTTGTAAATTACAACTGTACTCTTTAATTATTTGAATATCGTAAAATATTAGTTACCATTTAATGAAAAACCATAGTGACATCTAGCGAATTGAGAGCCTCTTATATTCCACAAGACTGATGACATAGGCCCTTAAGTTGGCGTCTCAATAATGTGCATCTTCACATCTCGACCTGATGTACCCAGAGTTGTAAGAGGAGAGAAACGGAAAAGGAAAATATGGTGCTTCAGTGAAAACTAAGGGAATTAAATTTAACCAGGTCTCCGGAGCCCTACTCAAACTTACTTGTAAGACGTGAGAGGGATCTAGCACCCCTTTTGTGGAGGTTATTATCATCTGTCGGTTAAAATAAAACAACAATACGAGTAAATGTGTTTGAGTTTACTGAAATAAACATTTCAAATAGTGCTCAACAATAACTTATCTATTTCAAATTGTTTACAATTCGTTTGCTTATTATTACTATACATAGATTAGCTAAGGACCCCGGTTTCGCCCATGTGGAGAAATTTTCCCGTAACTGTTTCGTACAGAAAATTGTTCATCATCCTTGCATTAGTCACCGAGGTTCTTACTTTGAAGTCCGGGGTCACTTAGAAAATTGTTCCCGGGATAAAAAATAGCTTATGTCTTGATCTCGGTGTCAGATATTTGTGTTCCAAGTACACCTGATGAGGTAAGACATTCTTCAGAAGAATAATTATTTAACGTACGTCAATATACTAAAATATAAAGCTGAAGAGTTTCTTTGATTAGTTGAACACGCAAATCAAAGAAGCGCTCGTGGCCCCGCGGTCTCAGTGTTCGGTAAACGATCACTGAGGTACGCAACTTTCACTATGGCTGGTCGTCGGATGGGTGACCACTTTGTGGCATTTACATTTGCGAGCGTTTCCGTGCTTCGGAAGGCACGTTAAGCCGTTGGTCCCGGTTGCCAGTAAAATGGCAGTCGTTAAGCCTGGTTGAAAGCCTTATAGGCGGCTTAAAAAATTTCAACAGCAGGTAGCCACAACCTGCGTCTGTCTATTTCAACACGGCAATGGGCTCACCACCTATTACGTGGGACAGGAATCCACACGGTGAAAAGTGGGCATATAATATGCCTCTGCCACCCCTTCGGGGATAAGGCGTGATGGATATTTATTTTTATTTAACACGCAAATCTCAGGAACTACTGATTCGAATTACAAAAAGTCTTTTTGTGTTGGATAGTCTATTATCGAGGAAGGTTATAGGCTATATATCATCACGCTACTACCTAGGAGAGCGGATCAGTAATCATAAAAGTAAAGTAAAATTTAAAAATGATGGGATCGAATGGCTGCCACAAGGTTCAAAGTCACAAGCGAAGTGGCGGGGGTTAGCTAGTTCTACAATTTAAGTATTACATTACGTCAAACATATAAAAAATCATCTGCGTTCTTATCAAAGTTTTCTTCGTAATAATCGTAGAAATCGATGTCATCTTCTGAAAAACAATAATAATTAATAAATAAATAAATAAATAGTTTATTTCTCATCACAGACACATTATTGACTTAAACATAACTTATTTATTTATTATCATTTCAAATATACCGGCGTATAATGCATTTTTTAAATTGGTCACCATATTTACCCTTGCGGAATTTAATATTAACAATATTATATTTAAGAGTTTTTGGCGGAAGCGCTCGGGGCCCGGCGGACTCAGTGCTGTAAACGATCACTTCGTTAAGCAACTTTTGCTATGGCTGGTCACGGATGGGTGACCATTTTGTGGCATTTACATTTGCGAACGTTTCCGTGCTTCTGAAGGCACGTTAAGCCGTTGGTCCTGGTTGCTAGTAACATGGCACTCCCTAAGTCAAGTTGAAGGCCTTATAAAATTTCGACTAGACTACTTTAGAAAATTTCAACTAAAACAGCAGGTAGCCACAACCTGCGTCTGTCTATTTCAAACACGGGAATGGGCTTACCACCTATTACGTGGGACAGGAATACACATGGTGTAAAGTGGGCATATAATATGCATCTGCCAACCCTTCGGGGATAAGGCGTGATAGATAAATAAATATTTATAAATAACAAGGTTATTGGAAATGTCAATATTAGGGTTTCGTACCCAAGGGGTAAAACAGGATACCATTACTAAGACTCCGTTTTGTCCGTCTGTCACCAAGCTGTATCTCATGAACCGTAATAATTAGACAGTAAATATTTTCTTTTCATTAAATTGAAATGAATCACGATTATTTTTTATTGGTACTTAAATATTACTACCAGGCAAATATTGGTTAAAATGGCATTAATGACTTTTATGACTTTTTTATAAATTTACTTTTAACGCCTTATATATCTGAAAATTAAAAAAAGAAATTAATTGATTTTGCCTATATTCAATTAATTTCCTTAATACAAAAGTTGTTGATTTGCAAATCTAAGATTTGAAATATTGTGTTACGAGTATATGCCAAATTGCGGCATATTTGAAAAAAAAAGTCATGCCATGACTGACATAGAAGAAAGGATAGTAGAGTTCCCGTATCCTATAGCAAGGGGAAACAAAATGAAAGAAAAATGTAAACAAATTATGTTTTGATTGATTTCCATGTTATATTGACGAGTAATAGCAGTAAAGTCGTCCCTGTTATTGCACAGTTGTAAAACAATAAACACTTGTATTTTTATTATTATACAACCCTTTTTACCTTAATATTTTTATGGCCTGGTTACTAAGACCTTTTAGCTAAATCTTATTTATTTCATATGTTCTAAGTCTTCTTATTACACAATATGTTTGTCTTTTACGCCTTAGTCAAATATAGTCTTAAGTCAAAGTCAGTCTTAAGTCAAAGTCAGTCATAACATATTAACGTGAAAGAAGTGTTGCTGCGGTTTTCAGTAGAATTTTCGTGGCTAGAAGTAAAATAGCATTTCACTGAGATAACTGTCTTTCACTACCTATAGCACGTTTACACAACTTTAATGTCTAAGAACGTAAACGTATTCAATTTTATACATAAAACAAGGTTAATAGGTCTGCTATCCGAGAAATTCCCGCGCATACTTCCATTGTCATATTACTACGAGTTTTTTTTTGACACTGTGTTTTGTATTACCTGACATACCTGCACATAAAGCTGTAAGCTGGTATGGTATGGGGCACTTTATCTTAGCAATATCATCTTCACTTTTTGTACGAACAGTCAACGTGTAAATTGCGAATAGCAACAAGAGTAATATCACAAACTTCATGTTCCTGGGCGTTTACATACCTACAGTGCTATATGTATACGGGAATTGTTTACACTCTCTTAAATCACAACAGATCTCACTAGGCTGAGGATTTGTAAAAAACATCCCACATTGCTGGATTATTTTTTAACCAACTCTGTTGGGTTTGATTATGTTTGACTAGGTTTATAAGTTCGTATGTTATTTGATCATCAAATCTTTGCCAGGTCATTATGGTCTTACCATAATAAACTGGAATGAACTGCAGGTTTATTTCAACACGATGAAAGATATCTATCAATTAAGAAAAAATAGATATTATTGTGACCGGGTTTTCCCTGAATTTTTTTTATTACCACCAAATTTTATTAACCCGTTCGTATGGCTTGTTTGCACTTTACAGAAATACTGACTTCCAATTTTATTTGCCTTAGAAAAAGTATAGCAATGACTTCATTGAAGGAAATATTCATGAAATGATAGTAGCAACCGGTATGGTTTTTACGATCGCACCTAAATTACCCTATTGTCTCAGATAATCAACACTATTGCGACACAAATAGCAATTACAGTTAACTTACCCTATGGAATTTGAATAGATTAGTACCTATTCAAATTCCATTATACATATGAAATCCAGAAAGATGTAAGAAGACAGTGATTCTTTGTACATCTTTTAGGAGAATTAATTTTTAGAATAAAATAGGGAATTTAGAATGTGGGAGTGTAGTGTAAGAAAATATAATAGTAGCCTTATATCTACGGCAAAATATGTCAGTAAGAGAACTACCGGAGGATATTGATCGCTAGAGACAGGCGACTAGCAAAGAGCTAAAAAAGTAAAAGACAAGTGTAGAAATGCCTACGATCAGCTGTTTAAAGAATGTGGCATAATACCGTTCATGAAAAAGTACAGTATTTAATAGCTTTAGAAACATATAATAATGTGGTATTTAAAAATAAAAGAGAATACAAATATAGTGAAAGAACGAAAAAATAGGCAAATTTATAATAATAAGAGTTAACAATTATTATGGAGAAAGAACCAGGAAATATATTGTACCCAGGTTATATAATCAATATGATACATTAAGGGACGAGAAGAACATAAAAAGTAAAAAGACGCTCAAGTTAAAAATTAAAGAACATAGACTTGGACCCCAAAGCATACGCTCGCCGTTTGTACAGCTTGGAAAAGGCCGCGTAGTGCCATCATGGGTAGTGTTGAGACGGATCAGTTTCTGCCTGCTGTATTTTTACTTGAAATACCTTAGTTTAGTCTACGCATCTTTGTAACTTAAATCGGCCACTTTGTATTTTGTAAATCGGCCACTTTGTGTTTAGTTTTTTGGTAATGTGCAGAACTGCCCACGGCCTCTTTTATGGTAGTAAATTGTTACATCTTGGCACACAATTCTAAATTTCTTTTAAATGGTTCAGCATATAGCTGGTGGCTAACGAACGAAGTTCTACTAGCGTACATACTGGTCTTTGAAGATCAGAAACAGAATTTCACTCATGATGTAATCAGGATTTATAGAACTAAATCCTGAGTGCACATGAATAACAATTATAATCTTTCATTACGATTTTTAATCTGCAATTACGCGTATGATTAATTGTATGCTCATAACTAAAGTTGTATAACGTAACAGCCACTACAAATTTATTACTTGTAATTTATTGCAAAATTCTATCAGATTATAGAGTTTTATAGTAAATCCATTGTTATTTCAGTTTTTGCTGCCAATCGTGTTAAATGTATCTTACAAATTATAAATTTGTGAATTTACCAGGAACAGCCTGAAATGAAATCGATGATTCCTCGTCAGTCTTATATCAGTGTATATTACTCAATCCTATGTTTATACAAAATTAGTGCGAAACTAACGAACCAACAAAAAATAGAGTGCTGTAAGAATTTTGAATGCGACGAAACTGTGGATGATAAAGTTTGTGGTGCAAGAAAAGAAAATGGCGTCTATACATACATGTTGTTTGATAATGAGTGTTTGTTGTTAAAATACGGATGTCAAGTGAACGAAACTGAAGGTCAGTTCAGCAAATACAAAAGAATTTAGTTTCCACTAACTATTAATTGATGTATAACGGTTTTGTCAGTTTGTCCTTCTTTCACTTCGTAAGGAGTCATCAGATTCACATGATTACTAAAACGGGGGTAGATGTAGGTCTGGAATAGGCACTAAGCTACTTTTCATTACGGTAAAAAATTTAAAATCTATTGTCTATGTCAGCTACATAAATTTACTTAACAAAAAAGAAAATTAGTTATAAACGATTCCCGAAACTAGTCTAAATGTTGCAGTCACAAAATTGAGTAAAAGTCAAACAGTATCAGTCATCGTAACTGTGTTCACTAGCAGATTATTCTTTTGTCACTTTTTTCACTTTTCGACGAAGGCAAATTAAAGCCTTTTAGCCTGGGGTGTTAAAATAGTGCACAAAGACAGAATAAAACTACTTACACGAAGCAATAAAATTCGTAATCTATTGTGACGTTTATGACTTAGTGAGCAATTTGCATGTGTTTTATATTTAAAAGCATAAATATGTATAACAAGTTGTATTTTTGTGGATTTTTGACTTTTCCGAGAAATGCTAGTAAGATATAATCTTACTAGCATTTCGAGAAATTCTGTCTGAGTTATTTTTACCCAGCGCAGGAGATTTTCATGTGTGGTATCACTTGACCGTCGTCTGATAGCCTATATTCAAATTGAAATAAAAACTAATTGTGTGTGCTTTAGACGACACGACTGGAGTAAAACGAGAGATGAGAGAAAGCGAGATAGATAATGTAAACTCTTTATATTTCTTTCTTCTTAACTAATATCTCCCTCTCAACTTTCTTTCGCCTCATCCGATCACACTTTCCGTAGTTTAAGTCAAGCGTGCGTAAAGTGCTTTAAAAAGTTTTTGTACTGTAATAGCTCTATGTTCTGTGTAGCGGGTCTCCAACATAAAATGTTCCTACATTTAAGTATTCATATACTATTATGCTTTTAGCCTATGGTGTAATAAATATGAAGTACTGTGATGTACTCACGTCTGAATATGACCACGACAACTGCCAGAAAAAATGTAATTCAGATGTCAAGCAACCAGTATGTGGTATCCGAATCGACGGTGAGGGTTTTAGGATAAAAATATTCAGAAATAAGTGTCAGCTACATACATATAACTGTAAGTGGGAATTGAAGTTTAATATCACAGATTTCTTTATATGCAATCGGCAAGGTAGGTATCCATATGAGGAAAGCTATAATTTTAATAAAGAAGAAATGACAAGAAACAATAATTTTGAAAACAACACCGAACAAATTTTCAAACACGGAATAAGTGACAATTTAATGAAAGACGTATTTGTAACCAACGAACAACCACACATCATAAATACAAGCTCGTCAGAAGTATTCAATGTAAAACAAAACTTCGATGTAGCTAATACCCTAGTAAATACTGAACCAAATAATATAGAAGCGTACACTACATATATAGATAGTAAAGAAATATATGATATGGATCCAAATACTACAACGATGAACAATATAGAAACTGGAGAACTAATAGCGGGTGTTCCTGAAGAAAAAAATAAGAACATTTTCAAAAATATAGTTGTTGTCAGAGGATCGACGTATGATATACGAAACATTAATACTACAGCAGACGAATTCTTTGACGCTACCCACGTCTTTGACCTACCGATTCGTGAAACGCACACAAATCTTACTGAGCATACACGCAGAATGATGATCAAGAAATTCGGTCCTGTAAAAATATTCGTTCCCCATCTTGAATTACCTAAAGATGTAAAAGAAGACTATTACCATCAGCCAACATTAAAGTCATGTTTTCACAAGTGTCCAACGGTAATATTTTATAGTATTATTACTTGTGTGAAGCGCTCGTGGCCCCGCGGTCTCAGTGTTCTGTAAACGATCACTGAATTTCGCAACTTTCACTATGGCCGGTCCTCGAATGGGTGACACTTTGTGGCATTTACATTTGCGAGCGTTTCCGTGCTTAGGAAGGCACGTTAAGCCGTTGGTCCCGGTTGCTAGTAAAATAGCAGTCGTTAAGCCTGGTTGAACGCCTTGCTTGGCTTGAAAATTTCAACAGCAGGTCGCCACAGCCTGCGCCTATCTATTTCACTACGGCTATGGGCTTACCACCTGTTACGTGGGACAAAAGTGCATACGGTAAAATTTGTGCAGTTAGTATGTCTCTGCCGACCCCTTCGGGGATAAAGGCGTGACAATATGTCTATGCCTATTATTACTTTTTAATTTTATCGTTTGTGGTATAGAACAACGCATACATTTGTGAGGGAGAAATGTTCGTGAACGAAAGTTTCCATTTTGAGATGACCAAATTTATTTTGTGCCTATATTTTAACTACTTTCATATTTTTACAATATTTATACGGTCAGTATGGGTACTCTGAAACTATATTATAAGACATAGAAAGATTTGTTCTAAGGAAGCATGTCACCGATTTTTGTGAAAAAATAAAACTGCATTCATTGATTTAAAATAATATTTAAGTACTCATTAGTTAACAAAATAAATTATACACATCTAAATCCCATTTAATAATAATAATAATAAACTTTATTTCAGATAACATGATCCATATTTTGTTAGTAATAAAGATTAATGTGTTAGTACAATCATTATAATTAATTAAATTTCAATCCCCAATACGTCATTATTGAACAGTGTCATCAACTACAAAAATACGAAATTTTCGCTAATCGTTAACTATTCACGAGCCTTCCGGTACTCCGGCACGATAAGCCGTTAGTCCCGGTTGTTAGTAACATGGCAGTCGTTAAGTCAAGTTAAAGGCCTTTCAGGCGGCTTGAAAAACTTCAACAGTAGGTCGCTACTCCCTGCGATTGTCCAACAAGGCTGTTACTGGGGACAAAAATGCTTACAATAAAACATGGGCGTATAGTACGCCTCTGTAAATCCTTCGGGGGAATGATGGGTAGCACCGGAACAAGAGAATGGAGAAGTCGAAGGCAGTTCAAATGAATAAATTAGGTGTGTTCTTTTTTGATTATATTGATTACTTAACTAAACAAAAAAAGATTGTTTATAGAAAGGTTGATAGTATTTGTTGATCTTGTCTTGATAAATAATCGATTACCATTACCAATTTAAGTATATAAGTAAGATATGTTGATGTCATCATTAACCTTTTTACAATATTATGAATCATGACATGATCTACAAATCGCGCTTAATTAATGTAATAATATTTTTACATATCTTCTAATGTTGCAGAAATTGTAATTTTAAAGTGGAAAAAAAAATCGGTCGCTTGCTGGACTCGAACCAGCGTCTTCTGGTTCAACGCACCAGACACGTTTACCAACTACACCTCCGTGACCTGCTCGAAACTGACGATTTAATCCATCTCTTTACGTCTTAAGGCGAAGTCCAGCATGTGACTGAATTTTTTTCTAATTTAAAATTTAAATTTAGTAAGAGTTGGCATACTAATTCCTTTTCAAAATAGTTTCTAATGTTGCAGAAATGCCCAGATACGTATGCTCCAGTGTGCGGACTTGCAGGCGTAGTAGCACGAGAGCCCTCAGTTATGTTCCAAAACCACTGCTTCATGGATGTGGCGCAATGCAAGATGTTTTGGGAAGACAAGAGTCCGACTGCTAAATCTTCTTGTAATATATATCCCTGTTTAATTTATTTCAGAGATAAATAAATTTTTAACAGCAGGTAGCCACAACCCGCGTCTGTCTATTTCAACACGGCAATGGACTCACCACCTATTACGTTGAACAGAAATACACATGGTGAAAACTGGGCATATAATATGCCTCTGCCACCACTTCGGGGATGAGGCGTGATAGATAAATATTACATTAATTAGTATCCTTTAAAAAAATAACAGATGCACGCCTCGCGATTCACAACGCAGTGCTAGTGCCAACGTTGCTTTTTAGTAGTGAAGTCTGGCTATGTCAGAAGTTGCATGAAAGAAAATTGATTGCTGTGGGGATGTAGTCACTTCCGAAACTGTGCGGCGTTAAGTTAATGTCGAAGCTGGAAAATGGCGTGCTCCGTTGGTTTGGTCACGTCCAACCAATGATTGAGGAGCGATTGACCAAAAATATCTATTATGCGAAAGTAGAAAGTAGAAGGAGTCAGGGTAGACCGAGATTTCATACGAAGATCACGTGATCAGATTTCTCAAAAAACTGAAAAGTCAAAAGTACTCGGATACCCAGACGTGCATGTTTGAAATGTCCTCTCTGACTACCCCGTCATAAATACAGCGTGAAGATAGTAAGTTAGTTAGTTTTATTCCACAATAAATACTGCCCGATTCCTTATGTTTGAAAATCGAAGAAATGTTGCAAGTATCTGGTCGTAAAATTACACCAAAATTTTAAACATCAGCCATCTTAAATTGTTTCTCTCTGTCATCTACTTTAGCTTAGTGTATGCCAAACCCTATCTGGAATTGAAACCTGGTGTCCATAATTATTTAACTCCTTGGAGCAGCTTTGAAGACCTTTAAGCAAAACGTCAGGTCAAGAGTACCCTTAACCGGCGAGCTTGTATGAAAAAACTTATGAAAGTATAAGAAGCGAAAGTTGTATGCCAGAATTGTAGCAAGTGAAAAGCCATAGTCTCTGCCTACGCCGATGGGAGACAGGCATGATGATATGGAGCAGCTTTACTTTGGGTTTTGAATTCGGAATTGTTTTGGAATGGCAGCCGTTTTACATCCCAATACCGTAAGGGCGCCTGCATCATTTGACTGCCTCGGTGGAGCAGTGGTAGTGTATGCGACTGCCGCGACTGAGGTCCCGGGTTCGATTCCCGGGTCGGAAAAAATATTTGTGTGATCCACAAATGTTTGTTTCGGAGTTTGGGTGTTTCCTATGTGTATTTAGAATATGTATGTATTTCGAAATATATAAGTATGTTTATCAGTCGTCTAGATCCCATAACACAAGCCTTACCTATTAGCTTACTTTGGGCTAGACGGCGGTGTGTAAAAAAAATGTCTAATAATATTTATTTATTTATTTATCGTTGTCTGTTGCACTGGCTGGCTGTGATGACAGAGGTACTCTTCTGTTTTTCTACTTTAGAATTCCTCCGTGATCATAGCACTTCAAACAATACAGAAATATCAATTTCGATTCATCATTTCTCCTTTATACTTACCCGTAGTGTTGTGTGTTACGAATGACGGAACGAAAATGTGTGGTAGGTTTGCCTACCTCTCGCTTCCCCTCCTAAGTTAAATACTAGCTTTTTACAAATACCTTTGAGCCGTACCAATTAGCTGTGTTCAAAATATTAATTCCATACTGAAAGGGATTTAACGCTCTCTGAGCTCCATACTGGATCTCGTAAAGTGTGTTATGTAAGCAAATATTTTAGATATTGTGTTTAAGAATATAATCTTCTTAATAAATAATTGGGCCCGTCATGTTTGTAAGAGAGACCCTCTTATACAAAGAAATAAAATTTAAGCAATCAATCATTTAAGTAATTTATAATATCTAAATAACAGCTTTTCCAAGTACACGAAATTACAGATACACTGCAATGGACTCACCACCTGTTACGAGTGTGTGAAATGTGGACGCATGGTATGCCTCTGCCTACGTTGCCTAGTTACGCTTCGCTACGCTACGGTTGATTCTGAGACAGGTGCCATTTACGAGCGATTTTCTGATTCGGGAGACAGAAAAACCGGTAGTGTCTTGGTTGTTAGTAACATGGTTTCGTTCAAGTCAGCGTCATAAATTACTGCCCTAATCTGTTTCAACACTTCAATATATGGCCACCATTTATTACTAACTGTAACTGTTAAGCAAAGTATTACTGTTGAAATGTAGGGTTATAGAAGTATCTGTCTGGATCCTGGAATATCTATGATTAATATATGCATTTTTATTTTTTTAGCCTACATCGAGGCTTCTTTCATGTTCTGCTTGGGCTACGAATTGAATGGCTTATATCGATTCCTGCCACTCGTGAGGAGCCTTCAACGCATGGGCCTACTGAAGAACAAGGGCAAATTCAGATACAAATTGAAAAATATGAAGTTCTTCAATCTACTGATGAATAAGGAACCGAAAGTTATGGGGTGATGATAATATATAGATAAGTACTCGTATTAATCGGCAACCCTTGTTTAGCCATTTAAATTTATTAATTTAAATGGCTAAACAAGGACATAAGAAAGAGACAACACTAGTAGCGAAACAGCTGATAGAGTCAGAGAGGACTGCTCGCAGCGGAGGTTAGCAAGTGACTGAGGTTTGTGCGGACGGGATCGGTGAAGTGGATCAAAAGCGCTGATGATGCACTTTCAGGGACTCATGCTAGATGACGTGGAAGGAAAGAGATGATGCAGGGGTGCGTCAGTCAAAGTGGGAACAGTTGGCTATCGTAACAGTACGATTGCCAATTAGCAGTCTCCAGAAAAAATGGCAGTAGGCTGGCTACATCTTTAGAAGAACCGATGGCCGACGGAGCATACGCTACTAGTGTTGTCTCTTTCTACCCCAAAAAAAAATATATAAATTGAAGGTGAAATCTGTAAGTGTGAATTAAATCTTTATTGTGTATCAATCTCTTTTTTAAAAAAAAAAGGCTCCAGCTCGATCCCGCTTAACAGTACTGTAGGAGGATTCCCTCGGATGGAAACGACACAGGGATGGAAATGCCATAGGCTGATTTGGATGATTAATTAACCTACCAAATTTCCATCAACAAATTCTGAAGCTTATACTAATTGACGACTGCGGCTCCGCACGCGTGGTTCACCGTATTCCGGTTCCCGTTTTCCACAGGAATTTGTTCCCGGGATAAAATGTAGCCTATGATGATAAGCTACATTATTGTAAAGCAGATTTTGTGAGAAAGAGTAACAAACATCCATACTTACAAACTTTGGCTTTTATAATATTATTAAGATTAATTGTAAACTTATTGTAAAATAAATAAAGATAATATATATATATATATATATATATATATATATATATATATATATATACCTAATTGATCTGGTATTAGTTTTATCCAGAGAGCATATATCGTGAAGTCTGGACAATACCCAGCAGACCATACTCTACCTCAATGTGATTTTTTTATCTTTTAAACTCATAGATATACGCTGTATCCCTGACGGGATAGTCAAAGAGGACAGATCGCCAGGTTTCGTGATCCATGCATACTTCTCTCGATTCCTGCAGATTCATTAATCGCTTCATACATGCACGTCTGGGTATCCGAGTACTTTTGACTATTCCGTTTTTCAGCAATCTGCTCACGTATAAAAAATGCAAACTCAATACATATCTTAATCAAAACTCAAAAATCAAAAAATATCGTAACTAAACTTAAGTAGTTACGATAGCTATGTTCAAAATAGAGGGTATGCTCGCAAATGTATTGCCACAAAGCGGTCACCCATCTGAAGACCAGCCATAGCCAAAGTTGCTTAACGCAGTGATCGTTTATAAAACACTGAGTCCGCGGGGCCACGAGCGCTTCATATAATAGCTAATATTTATATAATACAAATAAAAAAAAAAATATATATTTATTTTCAGACATCAAGTCCGTAGAATTAATACAATTACATTACAATACTTGTCAATAAAATAAAAAAATAGAAAATATAAATAATTAAAAGAAAATTTGGTATGTCAGTAAAAAAATCGGTGTCATCAAAATGCACTGAGCTTTCGGCCCCCGGCCAGTCTGTATTTGCGTAGGTGTGCTTTAGCTGCATCGATTGCACCTCCCGCAGTACCTACCTTGAATTCGTGGAATTTCCAGGCACTCACGAGGCTTTATTCTGAGCTTTCAGTGATGTAAGTTTTTGTGATAATATTGTATTGCATGCAGAAGGTAATCAGTCTCCTACTTTATCTCGGGACACGTCACAACGATCTCGCCTACCGAACCCATCCCTCTTCTACTATCTTCTTAGTTTACTTGGATTCTAAATTTTTGCGTTCTTCACATACACTTCTAATGAATGCTCATGTTCTTGTAAATGTATCTTTGCTTCATCTCTGTGCATAGGTCACCCTAACTTTACCCCCCCCCCCCTACCACTTTCACGTCACAACCATTAATTTGTAGGTACTTATACAATAAGCCATTCTCAAACTCAGCTTGTACATGTTCAGTAGCTAGTTGAAGGAAATCGTTAAGAGTTGTTGTCTTGTTAATTTGTAAATAAATAAAAAACTTGACCCTTCAGAGTAAAGCCGTGCTAGAATCGATTAAATGCATGGAAAGAGGCTTGCAAACGGCAGTTGACTCTACAGCTTTGAGAGTATCTATCAAAAAGTTTTTATTTGATTTAGTTTGTATTTGAGTTTAGAAAATACAAACAAAAAACAAATAAATGAATATAAGCTTCCTCTCTCCTACCATTATATATTTTGAAATTCAATATATAACTTAATATTCTGTGAATATTTTAAGCGTTTACCTGTTGTCATTATTAAAATGTTCTTTTTATACCACTGTTGTGGCAGACAAGCATACGTCCCAGCTAATGGAAAGTGGACACCGTAGCCTATGGACGTTTACAACACCAGAGGTGCACCACTTGCGCTGGCATTATTATCAAGCAAAAACAGCAAAAATATCACGTTTGTTGTAAAGGAGCTAAAATTAAATAAATAACTAAATTTAAACTAAACCAAAATATTTATTTATTCTTTTTTATTATTTAAACAAAACACATCATCAGTGCCAATTTTAATTTAGTTCCTGTGGTAAACGGTTACAGGAAAATTTAACCACGTGTTGAGCGGCGGGCGTCCCTTATTTAGTAACGTATAGTTGTCTATCAATATAACACGCTGAAGGCTGCTATTAACCCTATTCAAATTTTCTGTTCATTGAACCTTTCTACAACTTACCACGTGCAATAGGGAAGAAATGTGAATAAACATGAAATAGGTATGCGATTTTTTCTGGATATTTCACAAAAATATATAAATAAAATTATTTTTATTCATTTAGTCACACACTAACACTTATGAACGTTAATAGGAATGATTCTACATTTACATATACTGCCAGATTCGCAAAACAACAGGTAAAGCCTGTTATTAAGAATCCGGTCACTCTTTTCCAATCGCCAAAAGTATTTACAAATTATTATAATACATTACAGTGACCATAAGTTATATAATTAAAGAAAATGATAAACCAACAACAAACAAATGCACGCAGTAACAATTATGATATAAATTGTCCTAATAAGTAACTCACATTCATGTTACTGTATAATCGTAAAAGACTATTATACTCGTAGTGTTATAGTCTTTTCTTAATAAGCGACTCTTATCAGCAACATTAAAATTCTTTAAAGGTAAGTCCATGATGTCCTTAGGAATTTAGTTATAGAGGTATTACGGAAGCTTCTAATGCGTACTAAGAGTAAGACTAACTAACTCTTTTGCGGGTATAGGTGCACACCTATACCCTCTTACTCTATATTACTCTACCTTACTCTATATTATATAGAGTTAGTTAGTCTTCTCTTATTACACATTAGAAGCTTCCGTAATACCTCTTAAGTAGGACAAGACTGACTTTGACTAAAGAATATACTTGACTAAGGGCTATTCTCAATACTCAATCGACGCTTGAGGCTAGTTTATGCCTTATAAATTTTACTCTCAAGTGTTACTTGAGTATTGATAAACGTTCTGGAATACGCCCCTAAGACTGGTCTGTATGTTAAAAGATGTCTTAAATATCGTTTGAACTATGATTACATGAAATTAGTTTCAAGACAAGAACAAAACTTATGCATCGATCTTATTGTAGAACGTGTCTTAAGCTTTTTTCACTTGAAACTAATCTCAAGTACTGAACGTCGATCGATTGTGACGTTTTTACATGTTCGACATTATTATCCGTATCACGCAGTTTATTCTATCGAAAATTATACTATTATAAATTATTAAGCTATTGCATAGCTTCTATCGCGGGCCTTGAGCGCGGCGACCGAATCAAGAAATTCCGTAACGAAAAAAACCTAACACCTGAGCTCACACGAACTTCACCGAGCACGGCCGAGCGTTTGCTTAACGTGTATGTATATAATATGACTGTACGAAGCTCGCCTGGATCGAGACGATCTGTAGAAATAATATAAATTTTATATATTAATAATCTACATATATAAAATTCAATGTCACTTTTCGTTGTAATTTTATAACTCGAGAACGGGCTCACCTATCCAGGCTGTTTAGGCTTTGTTCGGACTATTTAGAAGATGATTTATATGAAGTTTGCACAAAATCGGTCGAGTGGTTCTACATTTATTTGTAACAAATCTCTTAAGTGGCGCTAACGAAGTTGTGCGGGTCAGCTAGTACAAGTATAAATAAATTATTATAATTGCATAAGTTGATAAAAAATGCTATGCAATAGCTTTACCGCGGCAGTCCCCGAGTGCCACACGTTTTTTTTTATATTTATGAATATATGTAATATAAGAATATTGCCTAGTGCAGCAAGTAAACGCATTAAAAAAGCTTGTTGCTCGCCTATTATAAAATAATATTATTTAAAAATATTTACCTTGTTTTAAATGCTATAACGGAGCGCTCGTGGAACCGCTGATTCAGTGTTCTGTAAACGATCACTGCGTTAAGCAACATTCGCTATTGTGGTCCTTGGATGGGTGACGACTTTGTGGAATTTACATTTGCGAGCGTTTCCGTGCTTCGTAAGGCACGTTAAGCCGTTGGTCCCGGTTGCCAGTAAAATGGCAGTTTTTAAGCCTGGTTGAAGGCCTTATGGGCGGCTTGAAAAATTTTAACATCAGGTCGCCACAGCATGCGCCTGTCCATTTCCACTTCGCCATGCGCTCACCACCTGGTACGTGGGACAAAAATGCATACGATGAAATGTGGGTGTATAGTATGCCTCTGCCTACCCCTTCGGGGATAAAGACGTGAAAATATGTATGTATGTAACTGAACGGTATTTTATAGAGCTGTCAAACGAGCTCTGTCTCACGTAAACTAAGATCACGCCTGTCAAAATCAGAAATTGAAAGAAGATTCAGATTTGAACATTCATCTGAAATCACTTGAATTTGGATCGGCGAATTTCGTCTCAAATGACGTTCAATAATACAACCTCTACTTAAAAACAGTTTTAAGGTTACATTCATGACCTTTCAAAATACGGCCCTTTAGACTTATATAGTCTTATTTATCTTAAGTGTTTGCTCAGTTGCTTCCAAACTCTACTTGGATTTTGAGCCAGGGTTTTCACTTTTATTTGCCTGCTAGAAGCACCTATCGTTTGGCTTTTAATTTTCGGCATTGTTTTCCACTATGACTACTGTAGATTTATAATTTACTAGTGGACGCTTACAGTTTAACACGCGTAGTTCCCGTTTCCGTGGGAATCATCAACAACCCATCCAACGGTATCAGAGATTAGCAGACAGAAAATCTAAAAAAAAATTATATTCATATGCATGTTCATATGCATTTGAAAATATACATTTTTTTCTGTCTGTTTATATGTTCATATGCATTAAGTAATAAGCTGTTAATTTGCAATTTCAAAAGACACTTAAATTTTATTTATATGTACTTAAATAGCCATGACCCAGAAAATATCAACAATATTGCCCAATAAGTCCTTGAGAGAGTTAAGCAGGCTGGCAGATTCTCACGTCCTTTACAAAGTGTGTCAATTTAAATTTCAAATAAATATGTCATTGTAAAAATATGGCGGAATATTCTGATCGAAGCAGTATGCAGAATAAGCCTCGCTAGCACAAACGAAGCTCGCGCGGGCTTGCCCAGGCACGTTCCCCAGCTCTCTGCAAACAGTGTGCAAACAGTTAAAATCCAATAGGATATTCCATTTTCGTAATATTTGTGTACAAAGAAATGTTGCAGTGAATATTTGCGGAAATTCCTTTGACAGTGCGACGCAAAGGAGCACAGCGTTATTACATAAGTAGGTCAGATACTGTCGGTAATAATAACATCTATGTTGGTGTCATACCTTCCCTTTGGTAAAGAAAGAGGTATGATCTATCTGCTTCTTTAAAGAAAGACCATATAACCACCACATTTTCAAAGACAATGATTTTTTCTCAATATTAAAGTGTCTGGTGGTCTGCATTCTATAATCACTACTATTATAAAACAAGGTCGTTTCCCACTTTCTGTCCCTATGTAGGCTTAGATCTTTAAAACTAAGCAACGAATTTCGATTCAGTTTTTTTTGATAGATAGAGTGATACTTATGGAAGGTTTTTATGTTTAATTTGTTAAGTTTTTGTATAAATTAACTAAATTATAACGATATTTCTTGGGGGTGTCGAAAAAAATATTCCGTCTGGGAGCTTTCAACGAGAACGCTGCCTAAACCCTTTGAGATATAACAAAATAATGTATCGTGGAATTGTGCATCTAATATAGGTCTAGAAAAAGTCCATGACGGTATATGTCTATCTCTTAAGGATAACGTACTAAATCCATTTTAATACTTAAAAAAACCAGCAATTATAAAGCTGTAGTTTGAAGGCTTTTTACACAAATACCTTATTAATCCTCATCATTTTTAATATGATAGTTGGCTTCAGCATTTCATGAAGATTATTTTGTGTCTTTACACCTTGAAAATTAAATTAATATCTTAGGAGACATGGCCAAATCAAAATAATGCGCAAAGAAATTAATTTCGTGTAACCATTTATCGACCGGGCCGTGCGTTCGTAGGTACTGGAGAGATTATTGTAAAATGAATGAATGACAGGATTGAGTGCCACGGGGTTCGAAGTATGTCACGGGCGAAGCCGGGCGGGTTAGCTAGTAATGAATAAACTATTGCAATTTATTTACACTGTGGCCGTGAGATGTTGCGACATACATACATACATATTGTCGCGCCTTTATCCCCGAAGGGGTCGGCAGAGGCGTAGGTGCTGTACGCCCACATTTCACCTTATGCATATTTGTCCCACGTTACATGTAGTGAGCCCATTGCCGTGCTGAAATGGACAGGCGCAGGCTGTGGCGACCTGCTGTAGATAATTTTTAAGCAGCCCATAAGGCCTTCAACTTGGCTTAACGACTGCCATTTTAAAAAAATGGCACGTCAAAATGGCGTCGTCTGCCTGATGGTAAGTAAAGACGACGACCCGTGATTGTGGGCCGCTATCTCAACCCACAGAGCCCTGTGGGTCCAATGGGGACCCTCAATTTAACGACTCAGAAAAAAGCCTTTTTACGCTTCTCTTAAAAGACCCAGGATTGATTTTACTGGCAACCGGGACTAACGTCTTGTCGTGCCTTCCAAAGCAAGGAAACGCTCGCAAATGTCAATGCCTCAAAGTGGTCGCTTTCGCTATAGATGGTCCTTGGATGGGTCCAAGGAACACCATAGCGAAAGTTGTTTAACGCAGTGATCGTTAACAGAACACTGACTAAGCCGAGTCACAAGCGCTTCATTGTGAGACATTATTTGAACGCACAATGGAAGGTGACCTGGCGTGAGATTTACAGACACAGCGTGAAGGTAGTTATTTAAAAGAAACACGGAACAATATTTGTCTACTATGCAAATATTTGGTCCAACCTGGACTTCGAACCCAAGACCTTACCGTGGCAGTACCATATATTCTCACTTACCACCAAGTCACAAGTGTGATTTAGTTTACAGTGACTTCTTGATTAACTGTGGTACGACTAGGTATAGAAGTTTATTTATGGATTCTACGCGGGAAAATTGACAAGTGCGGACGTTTGCTGTATTATGTGCGGGAGTGGTGGTTTCTTGGACTTAAAAGTTGTCTTAACGTGCTATAGTGTAAGACAATGATATACAGGTCATTTGTAAAACACCAGCAACCTGCTAGGAGTAGATAGCCAAGGTCATAACGAACAACGTTTGTTCTACCACTTTTGGCAATTCGTTACACAGCGAGTACTATCGTACATTAAAACTTCGAGCTTCGTCATAGGTTTTGCTCTTGGATTCGCTTAAAAGAACAGGGTCTCTTATTCGTCACATACTGCATGCTTCGATGAACGACGGATGTGCGCGCTTCAATGTGGTTGAAAAAGGTCAAGGTCAAAGTTATGACCGATCCACTAACACTTCCAGTGATTTTCACGAGTTGTGTATTACTGTAATTCAATCAGTACATTAAATAACAGTTAAATTTGAAAAAAAAATTAGAAAATCGAAAAAAAAATTCGTAGAACATGTTTTTATGATGTTAGCTACCTAGTCCTAGCAGGTTGCTGGTGTTTTACAAATGAACCTGTATTTGCAGTAAAATGCTATTTTCTAAAAAAAAGTTTCGTAAAATCCAAAAAAAATATAACAACTACCATTATACTGGGGTGTTACTGACCTTGAATTAAAACTAGACTTGACTAAGATGTAGAGGACGTGGACATTTTAGATAACAAGAAAGAAGATATAAGAAATATGAATTAAGATTTTGCTAAAAGGTCTTAGTAACCAGGCCATAAAATAAAAATAAAAAAAGTTTATTTATCGTTACAGTGGATTTTCGACTCTGTGTTCAATTAATAATAGTCAAATAGCGGAACATGATATAGGTAAAACCGATTATTACCCGACCGCTTCGCGCTGACCTTTACCCCAGAGGTAGCTAAACGAAATTTGCACGCATACCTTCATTCACTTAAAATGGATGTCAACAAATTTATCAGTCTAAAATATATTTCGATTTTATATAACGTATAGTCAGCCTCAGAAATAGATTAACACAATATTGCAGAATAAGTTCGCGAATGAAAATTTGTTAATATTTGAAATTGTTTAACTTGGGTAGGAATACTAGTTTAAAGTAAGTAGTAGGTACATATCATGATATACTGGATACTATATTTAGATTTGTAGATAATGTTCTTTTAATCTATTTTTTTTTCTTGTGGAAATCCTCATGGATGCTATGCCGGACTCCTACCGACTAAAACCACACGTTTTACTTCATCTGTCTATAGTCAGGAGTCCCGGGTGAGCCCTTGGAAGGATAGCCCCAGGGCTCCTGACAGACTTTGTACGCCGCTACCGCAGATTTTCTTTTAATCTAAGCAACTTTCATTGCTGACCGTACAGTCGGTCTAATGGAGTTGAGTTATTGTTAACTGTCATAATTCAAACTTAACAGAGTTTGGCGCCAGTTATTGTACATGACCGCGTCGTACAATAACTGGCGCCAAACCGTATTTTATTTTCCTAAATTGTATAATTCGTGATTTTGTGTTTAACCGTTGCAGTGAATAATGGTGTTATTTGTTTCACTGCCAAATCTCAATTGAAAGCCCTATTAAAGGGTCCACTGCTTTACTATGGCAAGGACATAGTACCTAGGACTGAGCAGTCGATATCGACAAAGGACTAGAAATTACTAAAACTAATAATAAGAAAATATAAATAGTAAACACAAGGCTGTATAGTCTAAGGTTCATTTGCCTGCCCAAGATGGGCGAAGATCAATAACAACAAGACCCTTGCAAGGGCCATGGTCTCCAGTGCGATTTTATGCCACTGCGTCTTTCTGTTATTCAGCCAAGACTACCAATCTTCATTATCGGTGGCCTGATTACGGCGAGTTGACTGCTCTCCGTTCTTACAGAAGCAGCTATAAATGATAACGAATGAACCGCACACATGGCCTTTCCCTAAAAAAGCAGGAAAGTCCTTTCACCCTTCCAAAGAAGCGGGATAATACCCAAATGCCCAAGAGAGAAGCGGTTATCTTTCCGAGGCTTTGTTTTTTTCATAACGATTAAATGAAGCTCATCCGTTTTCACATATAAGCTAACTATACTTGTTAACATACTAACACACAAAGTATTTTATTACTGACTAATTGACGCCCGCGGCTTTGCCCGCGTAGAGAAGGTTTCCCGTTTCTGTTTCCCACAGAAATTTATTCCCGGGATAAAAAGTAGCCTATACTATAAACTTGATATTCTGATGTATAAGCTATATCATTGTTAAGTTTCATTTAAATCTATTAGTAGTTTTTACGTCAAAGAGTAACAAACATCCACACAAACTTTCGCATTTATAGATAATATTATTGAGATAGAACCTAGGTATGCTTAATTTTCTCTGTGAATATAATTCAGCTATGGCTCTAATCCTGTTCATACAGTTAAAGCTTTAGCAATAAAGGCGATGTGGAACCACTCCAACTCAAATTACACAAAACTCTACAAAATTGTAAAGAGGTTTGACATTCATAACTTTATACCCTTTGATAATATGAATAGACATATTTAAAAGAATTCTTCAGCAATATTGAAATAGAATTGAAGAGATTAATTATTAACTAACATCATGAGTATTTACAAAGTTATACATAAGTTTTTGTGTGTGAACGCGAAAGTTTGTAAAAATGGATGTTTGTTACTCTTTCACACAAAATCTACTGAATGGATTACAATAATATAGCTCACACATCAGAATAACAAATATGCTACGTTTTATCCCGGGAACAAGTTCCTGTGGGAAACGGAAACGGGAAAGCTTCACCACGCGTGCGGAGCTGCGGACGTCAACTAGTAAAAATATAATGAAAAACGGTGACCCCTTAGAGGCAAAAGAAATCCCAAAAATTCCTCAACTTGAGAACCACTGACTGCGGTAGGCATTCTGGTTATGAAATTGGCTACCAAAATACTGAAAGTTATTTTATTTATTTTATTTTCATAGGTATAAAAGCAGATATCAGATTATACTAAATATATATTTATATATTTGACTGCCTCTGCGGCGCGGTGGGAGTGTATACGACTGCTACGCAAGAGGTTCGATTCTCGGGTCGGAACAAATATTTGTGTGATCCACAAATGTGTGTTTCGGAGTTTGAGTGTTTCCTATGTATAATATGGATGTATTTAGAAATATATAAGTATGTTTATCAGTTATCTAGATCCCATAACACAAGCTAATATTAGCTTACTTTGGGCTATATGGCGCTGTGTGAAAAGTGTCTCACAATATTTTATTTTTATTTTTTTTTGGAACGAAGTTACTTACTTCAGGCTTGGAGGAGATAGGGATTTTGCTGCGCGACCGAACTGAAAAAAATGTGATAATAAAACCGTAAGAATAAAACCGTAAGAAAAAGTCTGTGGAATAAAAGCGTTAAATGAGACGTGCGCAGGCGCGACAGTCGTTTGTTTTGTAAATTGTGTCTATTTTCAAACTGTCTATTTACCTCAGTGAAGTGAACACTAATTTGGAAAGTGCAGTAACGTAGCTGTGTTGTTTGGGTGGTATTCTGCTCGGCTGAGACGCAAGATGCCCGAGTTCGAATCCTAGTACAGACGTGGCGACTTTTTGTATGATTAATTGAATCGTGAACTTGTTAACTTCGTAACTACCACCTGGTGTCCCACGACACCACATAATTTTATTTTATATTGTAATACTTAATTACTTATTTTTTTTTGAAGTGAAAACTTCTTTAGCGGCGTTGAGCACTTTCTGTACTGGGTATACAATCTTAAACTCGCGTCAGGACACGTGTCGTCAGGACACGTGTCCTGATCGAAAAAGCGTAATATTTTCATCATCATCTTTACGTCGATCCCGGTCAATTTTTGAAGAAAAAAACTTCTTTTAGCGCGGTACGCATATTTTTAGATGAGATAAAATCTCTGGACTCGCGACCATAATCATCATCATCATCTAACGTTGATTCCGGTCATCTACAGGTCTTATTAAATAATGCTGTGTAATCAATTAGGACTCTTTCAGTGTAGAATTATTTTTTATCATCATCATCTTTACGTCGATCCCGGTCAATTTTTGAAGGAAAAACTTCTTTTAGCGCGGTACGCATATTTTTAGATGAGATAAAATCTCTGGACTCGCGACCATAATCATCATCATCATCTAACGTTGATTCCGGTCATCTACAGGTCTTATTAAATAATGCTGTGTAATCAATTAGGACTCTTTCAGTGTAGAATTATTTTTTATCATCATCATCTTTAATCATTCAACGTGGCAATGCTGCCAGTCTTCTGGGAACGCTACCACGTGAGGACTGCGATGCGGAGAAATTTTATGACGCATGTTAGGTCTTTGTTTCTTAGTTATTTTTAGTAAGTTTAGAATTAATTTATCAAAATATTAAGTGCTGTAAAAACTGAACAAGACAAATAAATTTATAATATTGTAATACTTAAGCAAACACTTAAGGAACCTGATATCCAATTACATTTATACACAGCGTTTATGCTAAGGAATTAGAAACCTTGTATGCAAAATTAAAGATAGAATATAGTTACATGCTAAGTTAAAAAGTTAAATATAAATAAAAAAATATTCCGGAAATATCACAAAGAAACTAGAATTCTTTTGCCACTTTTTTAGGCTAGAATCCGAGTTTCTTTCACAGCCACTCACGCGTTTTCCATTGTTAAACCGATTTCGGTACACGTGTACATCACGGACAAATGCTTTTACAAGGGAAACTTTTATCACGTTGTTTGCTAAATTTTTCTCTCTCGTGCTATAGATTTAATGAAACGAATGTAGGATAATAATAAAAGTTATACAATATAATTGTCGGTGTATTCTATATTTATTTCTCGGATTATTCTTTTTCTTTATTTTTTATATAATTATTTAATGGCCTGGTTGCGAAGACCTTTTAGCCAAATCTTATTTTTTTCATCATATTTCTTCAATCTTATCTTCTAATTAGTCCTGTCCAGTCTTTGTCGATGTCGTGTCCTCAGTCTTAGGTCCTGGTTCTTGCCCTAAGTATAAAGATGATTCTTATACTGAGGTTTTCAGTGGACTTTTCGCGGCAAGATCGAAAATAGCATTACACTGCATATATATCATTGTCTTTCACTATAGCACCTTAACACAACTTTTATGTCCAAGAAACCACCACTCCTGCACATAAAACAAGATAAATGCACTAGTTTTAAAAAATAATATACAGCAAGCGTCCGCACTTGTCACTCTTCCCGCCAAAAGTCCTCGGATTATTCTATAGTTACAACGCCCACAGATTAATATAATGTAATACTAGTTAAAATAAATAAATAAATAAATATCCATCACGCCTTATCCCCGAAGGGGTGGCAGAGGCATATTATATGCCCACTTTTCACCGTGTGGATTCCTGTCCCACGTAATAGGTGGTGAGCCCATTGCCGTGTTGAAATAGACAGACGCAGGCTGTGGCTACCTGCTGTTGAAATTTTTTAAGCCGCCTATAAGGCTTTCAACCAGGCTTAACGACTGCCATTTTACTGGCAACCGGGACCAACGGCTTAACGTGCCTTCCGAAGCACGGAAACGCTCGCAAATGTAAATGCCACAAAGTGGTCACCCATCCGACGACCAGCCATAGTGAAAGTTGCGTACCTCAGTGATCGTTTACCGAACACTGAGACCGCGGGGCCACGAGCGTTTCATATAATACTAACTATTAAATTTGTTTCACGTAATACTAGTTCATACCTACATCTCCGCCCGCATGGTAAAGATGATTTTTTTTTAAAGTGGAAAAAAATTTCAGTCACGATCTGGACCAACTATACCATGACCTGCTAGAAGCTGACGAAATAATTCACCTCTTTACGTCTTATGGCGACTTAAGACGTAATATTTAGCAAAGCGGCTAATCGACGCTTCACAGGACTATGAAAGCTGACTATTTCCTTGCGAGGAATAGCATTGCAATTCGACGTGGCAATATGCTGCCTGTAATCTGGGTACGTTTTCAATTAGTGACAATGCGCAGGAACTTATCGATCCTTTAATGAAGTTATTTATACCTATAATGGTTTTTAGGATTTCTTAAAAGGAAAAAAGTGAAACTGAACTTTTGTAAGAAAACTTTGTTGACCGTCCGTCTGTCAAAAACGCGACAATCTATACTTAACTATAAAATTTGGAAGGAACATAATACCGCCTTATTTAGAAAAATCTAAAAGCTATGCGTTTGTAACCAAATCATAAAATATATAGAAATGGAAATTACCATTCAAATGAAAAATGTAAGTAAAAATTGTATTGCATTTGTACGGGTTTTTTCTTGCATTACATACATACATACATATTATCACGCCTTTATCCCCGAAGAGGTAGGCAGAGGCATACTATACATACATTTCACAATATGCATTTTCGTGTCACGTAACAGGTGGAGAGCCCATTGCCGTGTATTTATTTTGTTCATTATATTTATAATTAGTTTAATATTTGAAAATATATAATATTTAATATTTTACACACAAACTTACAAATTACAAATATATATATATTAAAGAAGTATGCATGGATCGCGAAGCCTGGCGATCTGTCCTCTCTGACTACCCCGTCAGGGATAAATAAAATAAATATCCATCACGCCTTATCCCCGAAGGGGTGGCAGAGGCATATTATATGCCCACTTTTCACCGTGTGGATTCCTGTCCCACGTAATAGGTGGTGAGCCCATTGCCATGTTGAAATAGACAGACGCAAGTTGTGGCTACCTGCTGTTGAAGTTTTCAAGCCGCCCATAAGGCCTTCAACCAGGCTTAACGACTGCCATTTTACTGGCAACCGGGACCAACGGCTTAACGTGCCTTCCGAAGCACGGAAACGCTCGCTAATATAAATGCCACAAATTGGTCACCCATCCGAGGACCAGCCATAGTGAAAGTTGCGTAACTCAGTGATCGTTTACAGAACACTGAGACCGCTAGGCCACGAGCGCTTCAGGGATACAGCGTGAAGATAGTTAGTTTTTAGTTTTAGTTTAATATATTATTCAAGCGCTCATAATCTATTTCAAGAGATTCTAAAGCGCCTAATTGACACTACTGGCCACTAGGTGACCAGAAGGCTGGTTTCTTTTTCGCACAAAGGCTAAGCATTGCCATTCAACGTGGCAATGCTGCCAGTCTTCTGAGAACGCTACCACGTGAGGACTGCGATGCGGAGAAATTTTATGACGCATGTTAGGTCTTTGGTTTTTAGTAATTTTTAGTTAGTTTAGAATTAATTTATCATAATATTAAACTGTAATTGTAGATTGTTTAATATATTTAAATATTAAATTATATATCTATTGGTATTGCCAATAGATATATAATTTAATATTATAATTAACTTTATTAATAAACAATTATATTAATGAAAGTCTGTAGCTTTACTAATACTAATAACATACACATGTCACAAGCGCCCTAATAAGCAACAGGGCGTCTCTACATAAACAGGATGCCCCGCAGCGCGCTCACTGCGTACAATTTTGTAAACTATAGCTAATGCCCGCGACTTCTTCCATGAAGATCTACTCAACAATGTTAATCACATTTATTTATTTAAGGTACCTTTAATTATGTAACTTGCAGCTTACATGATTAGTGTTATTACATTTACAGAATTTTACACACAAACTTACAAATTACAACAATACATTGAATTACAAAAAAGTGGGGGGAAATTCTATATCTTCAAATGCATTTAGTGAAAAGCTATGAATTCGGAATTACAAACAAACATGGATAAATGTTTAAAGCAATTATTTTGCTAAATTTCTCTTTTTTTTTTAATAAAGTGGAAAAAGACAATTCGCTTCGAGACGGGTATTGTAAACTATAGCTAATGCCATATTTCAACTGGATTCGATACAGTTCGGGTAGTTCAGGTGGCTAGAACATTGCCCTGGTTAGGCAAAGGTCACGGGTTCAATCCCCGTCTCGAATCGAATTTTCGTTTTCCAATTTATTAAAAAAAGAATTAGAAACAGACATTTCAATTTTACGTATCTGTATAAAAAATGTTTGTAAACATTTCAGTTACGATTTTATTCTATGAAATTATTCTCTCTTTGTCACGTCAAAATATAATCATAACAAAATATTTTTCCATCATTCAATTATACCAATTAGTAACAAATATGAGGTCATGAGGAAAATATCTCTTAAGAAGGCATCCACGCGAAAATAGAAACACGTGCCAGTAATTACGCATTTATCCTTGTCTCCTGCCTATTTATTAAGATCTAACAATATTAGACTCTAATACTGGTAGTATTAGAGTTTAATATACAACAGAAATAATATTTACAAAAACATAAAAGGTCAAAAGTACTAAGATATATACACTCAGAATATCACAGAATATGCAGGAAGCGAAAGAAGTATGCCTGAATCGCGAAACGTGGCAAACTTTTTTGAAGTTAAAGTTGAAGCGGGAAGACATATTGTGACGTCTTTAACCCCGAAGGGGCAGGCAGAGGCATACTATACGCATAAATTATACCTAAACATTATTGTTATAAAGTTTATAATTGTCAGAAAGCAATGAATTGGCCAAGACAAACTAAAGCTTGTTTATGGAAATATAATCTTATTCTTTCTCCAACAGTAAGAAAGTGTACTGGCTTTTATATAGCTGTTTGTATAAGAGGAATAATAATTGGGTAGATACTTGATTTCATTTTGTTTATTTGAAGAGGCTTACTGACTCTTACTGACTGAAGAAGTACGATAGCCAATCCACATAATCGAATAAGCTGTAGAGTTAGTGAAGATAAGGCTTATAGAGTTAGAGCTTTGACTCTACATGAGATCTATTTTTACAGTACCTTTATGGGACATTTTTTTTACTCAGCGCCATCTAGCCCAAAGTAAGATTATATAAGCTTGTGGCATTGGATCTGGACAACTGATGGACATACTTGTATATATTTTTAAATGCATACATGTTATACTTAGATAACACCCAAACTCCAAAACAAACATTTTTCGATCACACAAATATTTGTTCCGACACGGAACCTCAGCGGTCGCATGCTCTATACCACTAACGCCATCGAAGAAGTGCGAGGTCAATGGTGTCTTGACAACATTTTATTTCAAAATGTGTGATAGATTTTTTCTGGAACGTACCGACAGATACTGCTACGGACTTACTGGTGGATCCACGATGTTGCATTTCAATTTACGAACGTAACCCTGCTTCGGAAGGTCCTTTGAGCAGTTTGTCTTGGCTGCCAATTATACTACAGTATAAGTCATGCTGAAGACTATGTTATGGACACCTTAATGAATTTGTTAGCGAAGGAAGCCAAAACCTGCCCTTGCTCCTATTGTACATAGCAATGGACTCACCACCACGTGGTATAAAAATATAACTGTAGTTAGGTTGGCATATATGAGGTATACTAAATGCCAGCATTTCACCAGGTATATTTTACCTACCTTTTTGGAAATTAAGGCGTGACTGTATGTTATTTAAAAGGAAATCCTCCAAGGAAGGAAGGATGGTCTTATTGTCGCGGCATACTTGCTGGTGGTGGCGGCAACGTCAATATTAATATCACCATTTGCAAGACCGTTTAAACATCTTAGGTATATTCGTCTCGATGCCAAACCTATTTACGGACGTGTTACTAGATTTTTATTACATTCAAGTCAGTAAAGTGCATTATTCAGTGCTAGTCTTGACAGTACTTCTGGTGTCGTGGTTATTGTTCAGTGCAGTGTAAACACTTCTGTCTCTCTCATTCCTATACGAGTAAACGTAAAACGCACGGAAACAGCATGTTGCGGTCACCTAATAAGCCTTATCATTCTAATCCCGACCTTACGGAGACAAATGCGACGGGTAAGAACAAAAATACTGATCGTAAAAGAAAACGCTCCGATAACGATAGTTCTGGTTCAATAGAAACGCTCGAAAAATCTCTCACGGACTGGTTAAGTTCAATGTTTGCTGAATTACGCCTGGAACTAAACGAAAATGCTACGAAAATTAATGAGAATATAAATTCCAGTATAAAAAAGGTATTGTCTGATCTTAATATCACTACCGCCGAAATCAAGAAAGAAATTAATGAAATTCGTGCTGATTATTCCAGTCTACGTAATCACATCTCAGACCTCCACATAAAGTATAAAACCTTGGCCGAGGAACAATCCTGTATAAAGGAATCTGTGGAATTTCAATTCAACGAATGTGTGGACTTAAAAAAAACTTTCGAAACTTTCAAACAATCTTCTGTGGATATGCTGCCCTACAAATTGAACGATCTTCAGAATAAAATTGATAGGATTGAGCAACGTGCACGCCAGGACAACATTGAGGTGTGTAATGTACCGGAGACGCGCGGTGAGAACCTATTATCTGTGCTGGAGTCTATAGGGAAGGCTATTAAATATCAAATAAACAGTACCAATGTATTATCTATTCATCGAGTGCCGCATGCACGCAGCGATTATAATAACCGCCCTAAGAACATTATAGCGAAGTTCTCATCACGAATCATTAGAGATAACGTACTGTCTGCGTTTCGTACTAGCCGTGGTGTCAATACTGAACAATTGGGTTTCTCTGGTAGCTCCCATTTTATCTATATTAACGAGAACATGACGTTAAAGAACAAAGTTTTATTTCGCCAAAGCAAGGAAGCCGCTAGAAAACATAATTGCAAATATGTATGGGTTTAAAACGCCACCATACTCGCTCGCAGAACCGACACCTCGCCGATATTTGCAATTAAGTTTTAAAACAAAACGATATATCTAAGTTTAATCAAGGTAATTCTGAAGGTAACTCTCAAAAAAATGTCGATGTTGCCAAATAAGGTAAATACTAAATTAACAAGCCTATTATTTTCTTTCACATATCTAAACTATATGTATAAATATATAGTTTCCTTAGTAACTTTTGTCAAATACCTAATAGCCAACAGCATTTTGTGTTATGTATTCAAAATGAATTATGTTTTCAAAATGCCTGTCAATCAATTAATCAAACCGCTTATTTGTGGCCTAATAGCTCATATGTGTATATATTATATAATAATTGCTATGCTATTAATATTACTACGAACACCATTATTTATTAACATTGTAAACAAAACGCTCAGTCGAAGTTGTTGTGTTATTTGTACACTGCCTTATAATCGGTGTCGTAACTATTTCCGTTTCAAATTTGCATCTCAACACATATTAGTAAAGAGTAAAGAATTTTACAATGACACTTAACCGCAAATCGTTGTTCTATCAAAATTGTGAAGGACTTCGCACAAAGCTTAACACATTATATATGAATATTTTATCACACTCATACGACATAATCATTCTAACGGAGACGTGGTTCACTTCCTACATCTCTACGAATACATAGATAAACATATACATAACGTTCCGATGCGACCGTAATCGGCTAGCTACTGACAAACTAGACGGGGTGGTGTGTTGATAGCTGTGCACCATTGACCACCACCATTGCACCGGGAGCTCTGGCCTGTTTGTGTCCCTATACCCCACCTACATGCCAACGTTGGTGCTCTCGAGCACGTCATCATCCCGCCGGACACCTTCACAGACGCTTACGCTGCGCATTTTAATGCCATCTTACATATATTAACTCAACAAAATGTTGATACATTCTATATCATAGGCGATTATAATTTTCCCGACATGGTGTGGACAACTATGGACACTAACAATAGTGGAATGTTAGGTATAAGCTATGACGGAGCGAGTGAACGTTTGATGGAATTTATCTCTATGACAAACTCCCTACAATATAAGAATTTAAAAAAATATAAAAATCGTATACTCGACTTATGTATTTCCGAGGAGCACGGAGGCTCTGCCGGTGATGACAGGGGTCCTCCCGGTTGATCTCGAAATTCAGAGACGGCTTTATACTATTCGGCTAAGGATGGCCTGGATGATAGGTTTTTGTTAGAAAGAGATCGCCATAGAATTGCCAGACTGTATCGTGATAATGTACGTGAAGAACTTTTAGACGAATGGCAGCTGCGTTGGAACACTTCCATTAAAAGGCACCACCTCTACCAGTTTTTCCCAGACATTCATGAACGCCTGGTTTAAGCTGGTTGAGTCACCGTTCGGTCAGTGTTCAACTGCTGTCGCCAAATATGATCAGACCGCCCATCATATACTTTGGGAGTGTAGCATTTGGCAAAATGAGCGATATAATATGCTTAATTGTTTACAAGCAACGTCGGGAGTAGTTTACTATGCGGATCTCGTGGCATCGAGGGTAAATTTTCGTGCTTTTAAACATTACTGCCATACATATTACTGGAATCAAACATAGCTCACATAGGACCCGTAATATACTATTACCGTGGTGCTTCCCTATTTCTATAGGATTTACACCTAGTTGCTTTCCAGGTCTCCCGCTTTGCAAAGGAGGGAAGAGGCATTGCGTTCTTTTCTTACTTCCTCACATTATCTTCTGATTAATTTCGTTGCGGGTTCCAAGACATGCTAACTTCTCATGGGACATCACCGAGATCGAGCTCGGTGTAACTTTTCTGGTGTTTTGGTCATTGATGTAGATCCTGGTTTACAGGAGTCACAGTAATGGGAATGTGGGTGGGATTAGTCCCAATTATGTATTTCCGATCAAGATTGTAACATAGTACCGTGTGCAGGGCTCGTGCCATCTAACAGAAATCACCCGCCATTTAATGTGGATTCGTATTTTAATGTTGCTCTGGAACCCATGAGGTATCAACATCTAGTTAAATTCAAGTACAACTCAGCTAATTACGAGTTAATTAATAACGAATTAGAGAAAATTAACTGGTTTCTGGAGCTCGATGACTCGAATGTTGATTTGGCTGTACAAAATTTTATGAGTTGATTTTCGAAATTATCAAGACATATATTCCTACATCGCGGAGTAAACCTGCAGGGTTTCCTTATTGGTTTTCACCAGCTCTGATCCACATTTTTAAAAATAAGTAAAGGGCCTGGAGAAAATGGAAAACATATAGTAATATTCACGATTACGAGACATTCTCTATTTATCGTTCTAGATTTAAAGTGCAGTGCGTCAAATGTTATTACGCCCATATTAAATTAGTTGAAGACAGCATTCCTATTAATGTTAAATATTTTTGGCCGTTTATATCTAATCGAAAAAACAAATCTACCATACCTGCCCAAATGTATCACAAAACAACAATTTCAAAGGATCCAAATCAAACGTGTAACTTATTTTTAACTTTTTTCACTCCGTTTATGAACCTTCAATTCGGTTCGGTTCGGTTGTGTAAGGCATCAAGCAATCTTATGATTTTTACGAACTACTTGTTTGAACACATGGATCAACGACGACAAATTGATGCTGTGTACACTGATTTTCCAAAATGTTTTGATAAAGTGGACCATGAAATGTTATTAAATAAAATAGCCTATTACGGTATTAGAGGCAATCTGCTTAGATGGTTTTCATCTTATATAACAAGTAGTCGCCATCAACGGATGTAAGGCAGACACTGTAATTTAAGCATCTTCTGGCGTTCCAGGGATCCATTTTAGGCCCTTTATTGTTTATTTTATACATCAATGATTTAAAAGATTGTTTCCATCACTCTCGGTTTTTAATGTATGCAGATGACCTAAAAATTTAGAGGATTATTCAAAGTCGGGCTGATATTGACTTACTTCAACAAGACCTTAATAGATTTACCAATTACAGTATCAATAATAAACTTTCACTTAATCTTACTAAATGCCATACAATTACCTTTAAAAAAAAACACAACATAACACATAAGTAATGTTTACTGAACTCCGACTTGTTATCTGTGTTAAGGACCTTGGTTTATTACTTGATTCCAAGATGCACCTGGACCAGCATATTACAGTATTACGAATAGGGCTTTTCGAATGTATGGGTTTGTGATGAGATCTTCTCTCGAATTTAAGCGTCCTTCAACCTTACTATTCTTGTACAAAACGTTAATACGTTCACAATTAGAGTATGCCGTGCCGGTTTGGAACCCAATATTTCAGAAATATATAAACTCATTAGAAAGAATACAACGTAAATTCTTACGGCGAATCAATTTCGACCGAGACGTTAAACATCCTCCATACGCACAATTATTGGGAAAATATGATCTATTTAGTTTGCAGCACCGACGTATTTTGTTAAGTACAATGTTTCTGTACAATCTATGTAACAATGCGCTTGACTGCACCGAATTGAGCAATAAACTGTGTTATGTAGTTCCTCGTAGTGCCCTGTGCCGGACGGTGCGTGCGCGCCGTTTGTTTCATACTCCACCCCACAGGACAAGCGCCGGCGAGCGCGTGCCGCTGCGCCATCTCGTTGACACATACAATGATATGTTTTCTGATCTAGACATTTTCTATCTTTCGGCATTAACTCTCAAAAAATTAGCTTCTAATATTTTAAACAATATTGTATGATATTGGCTAGCAATGTTTTCACTCCTTATAAAACACATTTATTTTACTTATAAATACCTAAACTGATAAGCTCAAATAGTTATTTGCAATATATTGTAACATATTCACTAACAATCTGTGGATAACGGTGTGGGTTTCTCGATGATTAATACTGTTATGACTGTAATTAGTAAGTAAGACACATTGTGACAACTGTTTGTTATCCCTAATAAAGAAAATAAAATAATAAATAAAATAAAATATTTGGACTGACTCGGTGGCTTATAATTCCAGGAATTTAATTATGTAAAAAAATGTACAGTGCGAAGATAGTTAGTTAGTTAGAAATATATAAGAATATTTATCAGTTAGTCACGGTTGCCGAAAAAAATGGCAGTCGTTAAGCCAAGTTAAAGGCCTTATGGGCGGCTTAAAAACTTTTAACAGCAGGTCGCCACAGCCTGCGTCTGTCCATTTCAACACGGCAATGGGCTCACCACCTGTTACGTGGGACAGAAATACACATGGTGAAAAGCGGGCATACAATATGTATGCCTCTGCCACCCCTTCGGGAATTAGGCGTGATAAATAAATAAATATTAATAAATGTTTATCAGTTGTCTAGATCTCATAGCACAAACTTAAAGCTGTAGATAGCGCTCGCTGTGTGATGTGTAACACAATATTTTTTTCTTTATTTATGCGTCCTACAGCACAAATTACATTGAGGGCTATTTTTGGGCTGCGTCGTAGAAACTTCGACTTTTGAATAGGGTAAGGCGATTTTTCACGCTGCCTCAGAGCTGTCTGTTGTTTAAGACGAAGATTCTCCCCCCCTGCGAGGTACATACTCGTACTATAATATATATCTACGAGTAAACTAATGTATAAAGCTAGAGAGTTTGTTTGTTTGGCTAAACGCAGTAATCTGACAAACTATTGGTTCGAATTTAAAACTTAATCGAGGAATACTATAGGCAATTTATCAATACGCTACTACCTAGGAGAGAGGTGCAATTATCATAAATATCAGCAAATCGGGAATTTTTTTCTACATATTAAGATATTAAAACAATTAAATTTGGGTTCGAAGTAATTCACGGGCGACGCCGCGGGGGTCAGTTAGTATAGTATAATGTTTATAGGTGCATACTATAATATAGGTATGTCATCATAGAGTCATCTCAAGAGAGAAATTAAGCGTCAAGAGTATATTATGCTTTTGTATTGTAGACTTTATGTCTATATGTTTTTATACCAGACAACAGATTTTTGGCATTGTTCAGAGCGACTGCCATCTGACCTAACCACGTAAGGGGTTTTCTATGCATAATACAAATATGTGTATCAGTTGCACAACACGTTCTCGACAAAAAGCTCTCGACGCGTTGCAGCGACGTGCCATCCGCATCATGTCCAAAGGTTACTGGCAGTCTTTGGAAATGCGCAGAACGGTCGCCAGCTCAGCTGCATTTACCGCATCTACCACGGTGAGTGTTCTGAAGAACTCTTCCAATTGGTCCCACCCTCCCCCTTCCGTTCCCGAACAACACGGGCGGGGCAGAGATGTCATCCTTACTCTGTGGACACCATCGTGCCTAGAACCAAAAGATTTCGTAGATCTTTCATATGTCGCACCATAAAGGCATGGAACTCTCTGCCAGCGCACGTTTTACCTCCTCATTTTAAGCGTGAAAAGGCGTATTTCTGGGCCGTCAAGATGAAGGTCGCTATCGGAGCCCTCCGGGTTGAGATAGCGGTCCAAATCCAGGTCGTCTTTGCTTACCATCAGGCGAGCGACGTTATTTTGACGTGCCACTTATAAAGAAAGTGCTTATTTGTTCATCTTGTCTTCATTATAATGACGTAGCGACATACATACATAGGTCTTTAGTTACATTTTTATCTCCGGCAACAGTGATATGATTATGTCTTATAAGCTGTTAGCCGTAGCCTCGCTAACAGTATTCTGTAAACGATCACTGTGTTATGCAACTTTTGCTATGCCTGGTCCTCGGATGGGTTATCACTTAGTGGCATTTACATTTGGGAGCGTTTCCGTGTTTCGGAAGGCACGTTAAGGCATTGGTCCCAGTTGAAAGTAACATTGCGGCTTGACAAATTTCAACAACAGGTCGCCATCACTTTCGTTTTTCCATTTCAGCACGGTAATGGGCACACCACCACCTTTACGTGGGATAAAAAATAGTCACACTAGTGTGGCGATTAGGTGTGACTTCGGATCGGTTGCTAAAGTGCACACCGTGTAATGTGCATATAGTATGCCTCTGCCTAACCGTACGGAGATAAAAAGCATGAATATATATGTATGTAAGGAACGAATGAGGAACTTGAGTGAATCAATAGAGGCATTGACAACATTTATTAAGTACAATATAGTACCTACAATTTTTTATATTATTTTACACATAATATTAATTTATATCTATTAGTACTTACTACACCGATCATACGATATCAACTTAAATTTGTACAATGTGTTTGTACCAATAAAGTTTGTTCTTGTTTTACCACACCCACAGCAAACATTTATACTAACTAGTTGGTCCAATACATTGTATACCAACTTAAATCGATGTCATGACAAACTATATTTCATTATTTTCTAAAACGACATATTACTAAAATGTAGGACTTATCAGGTACTTAGTAACTCACAGTTCATGCACTATATGCATGAAACAATATATACATTCATGCTGCATGAAAAATCCCTTTTCTATATATTTTAAAGCTTTCGTTACCTAAAATTTCACTGTACAATTATTCTAAGCGTAAGTTAATTTAAAATTAGTTACTTTGGCTTAAAAGGGCTTATTATTCAAATTTCGAAATTTTTAATGATCTATATACAATACATATTGGTAGGTATTAATTAATGGCAAATTTTAGACCGTGTGTTTTTTATTTTAATATTCTAATAATTAGCAGTCTAAAATAAAACAGTTTCAACAGAACTGTGTTTATTTTAGATTATTCTACGTCTAGCAACGTTAAGTAATTAGTTATAATTATTTTAATCATGAATCTGCTTTTACACTCCGCGAGTATCCTGCAAATTAAGTACTGCTTATGTTTTTAAACTCACAAAACTTGTGATAAAGTTATGATTATTGTTATTTTTTTCGTGCATTAATAATTTAGACACATATAAATACATTTTATAAAACATATCGTAATTAAAATCGCCGTGGTAACGAGTAGACTACGTAGACTATAATAAGCGGAAACTGTTGTAAATTAACCAATGTAAATCTAAAAGTATTCTAAATATATGTACAATTGGTGTATAGACTTTAGTAAATTTTGGATGGGATGAAGAGTAGAAGCGTGCACGTCGCCATCCCTGCCAGCTACGGCTGCAATTCTACTCTAACACCCAACCCAAGTGCCACCAGGACGAGTGATGCTAGGGCGTGCCCCCGAGGCGACGCGCACCAGTTCGTCCCCGCTGGTGCGAAAAGTGTGTGCCAGAGCGGCGTAGGGGACCGCCACCCCACACGCGCGGCCCGACACGGCGGGAAGTGGAGGATGGAGTGCAGGGTAGCTGCGTGGAATGTTAGGGGAGGAATGACAGATAAGATGAATGAGTTGATGGATGTTATGAATGAGAGAAAGTTAGATGCAGTGTGCTTGACAGAGACCAAGCGCAAGGGCAGCGAAGTCTTGGAGCTCCCGGGTGGGATACTCGCGCTTTGGTCTGGAGTACCAGAGAGCGAGCATGGCAGTCGGGGGGTTGGAATTTAGCTGTCCTCGCGATTGGCCTCCGGTATGTATGAGTACAAACTGGTAGGTCCTAGAATTCTCTGGATCCGTGTAAAACTTGGTTTGACGAAGATTTTCTTGGTAGCTGCTTACGCGCCAGTATCTTCGTCGAACGCGAGTGAGCTAGAGGACTACTGGGAGAGTATGAGAGAAGCTCTAAATGTGATAGAAGGAAATGAAAGACTTATAGTATGTGGAGACTTGAATGGATGGGTGGGTACCGCTCGCGATGGTTTTGAGTCGGTACTCGGGAAGTATGGGGATAAAAGGGTGAACGACGCTGGCAAGCTAATACTGGCATTTTGTAAGGAAAAGGATTTGTTTGTGGCGAACACAATGTTCAACCACAAAAAAATTCATATGTCTACGAGGAGATGTAAGTCAAAGAGAAGCATGATAGATCTATTCCTAATGGTTAGTCGGCTCCGTAAACAGGTGATGGACACAAGGGTTTATCGAGGCGCTGAGCAGGGATCAGACCACTACCTAGTCATAACTAGGAGTAGGGGTCTGTTCGCGGGTTGGCGTCATCGTACCGAGTGTCCTGAACCTGAGCCGACTTATAGCATCAAAAGCTGGAAGCTGCAGGATGCATCCATTAGGGATAAATATAATGAAAGGGTAGCCGAAAAGCTTGGCGACGTCAATGTAAGCAGTGAGAATGTGGAAAGTGTATGGCAGAACCTTAGGGACAGTATGATAAATGCCGCTGTGGAAGTGTGTGGAGAAACGAAAAGAGGCAGTAGTAATAAGCTTGATGCATGGTGGAATGAGGAAGTGAAAGAAGCAGTTCGAATGATGAAGAAAGCATGGCTAGACTACTTAGCCTCGCGGAATGATTTTAATATGAAAGGGAGATACAAGCTGCAGAAAGTTAACACGAAGGCACTTATAGAAGAAGCTCGTGAAAGGTGCAGAATGAAAGCGGATGAAAGGTTGTCGTCCAATTACCGGGATAATGCCAAGCTCTTCTGGAAAGAGGTAGGCAAGACCCGGAGTTGTTCGGCAATCTGCAGTATGAATAAAGTGCTTAGTGTTAACAATGACGTCCTAACAGACCAAAGTGACGTCCTGCAGAGATGGAGTGAATATTATGGAAAGATGTATGCAAGAAAAGACAGAGATGCCACGTCGGGAAGTGGAGCTCACTTCGATGTTTCGGATCCCGATGTCATTGAAGTCATTAGTATGAAAGAAATAGAACAAGCGATAAGAAGTATGAAATGTGGTAAGGCTGCGGGAAAAGACAGAGTTACTGCTGAGATGATCAAGTACGGTGGGTCGCGTGTCTGGGACACACTATGTCTGTTATGCAACTTGTGCTGGCGGACGGATGAGGTCCCAGATGACTGGCGAGTAGCAGTTGTAGTACCTATTTACCAAGGCAAAGGCTCGCGCCTAAACTGCTCCAGCTACAGGGCGATCAGCTTGGTCAGCTTAGCTAGTAAGGTGTATGCAAAGGTTATAACGGCACGAATGCAAGAAAAGTCTGAAAGGTATTTATGGGAGGCTCAATGCGGATTCCGACGTGGAAGAGGTTGCATGGATCAAGTGTTTTCTCTCCGCATGATCGCGGAAAAGTTTCTGGCTCTTAGCCAGAAGGTTTTCTGCGCTTTTGTGGATCTAGAGAAAGCATTTGATAACGTTGTGAGAGAAACGCTGTGGGACTTGCTGCCAGGATATGGTGTGGACGGCTCGCTACTGCGGGCAATACAGTCGCTTTATAGGGACTGTAAGGCTTGCGTGCGAGTAGGGGGGGATGTGTCACCTCTTTTTGATATCTGTACAGGCGTCAAACAGGGATGTGTAATGTCCGCCTGGCTGTTCATAGTGTATCTGGACAGCTGCCTACAGAAGTTGAAAGATTCTAATATGGGTGTGAATTTGGGTGACTTTACAGTAAACTGTCTGCTGTACGCTGATGATGCGGTGCTCATGGCCTCATCAGAAGCCGACCTACAGGCATTAGTCACTAATATGAAAGAGGGGTGTGAAAGTAAGGGTCTCCGCTTGAATGCAAGTAAAACTAAGGTTCTAGTATTTGAAAGAGGTGACGTAAGAACTAAATGCGAGATTAGGGTAAACCAGGAACGTCTAGAGCAAGTGAATGAAATTGTGTATTTAGGAAGTATGTTTAGCGCGGATGGAAGATGTGATTCGGATGTAGAACGGCGAGTAGCTGCCGGAAACAAAGTTAACGGTGCTTTGTCCCAGTTAGTAAAGCGACAAAGCATCGTAAAAGAAGCACGAATGGCGATTCATAACGCAGTGCTAGTGCCAAATTTGCTTTACGGTAGTGAAACCTGGGTATGTCAGCAGATGCATGAAAGTAAATTGAATGCTGTAAAGATGCGATCACTTCGAAAATTGTGCGGCGTTACCTTGGCCGACCGAATACGTAACGAAGTGATACGCAATATGGCAGGTTTGAATGAAAGTGTCAGCGTTAAGCTGGAAAAGGGCGTGCTCCGTTGGTTTGGACACGTCCATCGAATGAGTGAGGAACGATTGACGAAGAATATATATTGTTCAAAAGTAGAGGGTAGAAGGAGTCAGGGAAGGCCGAGACTTACATATGAAGACCACGTGAGCAGTTTGCTCAAAAACGGAAAGGTCAAAAGTACTCGGATACCCAGACGTGCGTGTATGAAGCGATTGATGAATCTCGAAGAAGCGAAAGAAGTATGCATGGATCGCGAAGCCTGGCGATCTGTCCTCTCTGACTACCCCGTCAGGGATACAGCGTGAAGATAGTTAATTAGTTAAATTTTGTTATAGAATTTAAAATGTTCGTAGGTAAAGCTTAACTATGCTGCAGTGTTATACAGCGTTTTAGATATTTTCTTTAGAATAATAATTTTTAATATAGTATCTGATGTAAATCTAAAATTATTACATATAATTATAAAAATGTCCGTTACTAATTTTATTATAGTGTTTACTAAGTTGTAAAGTGTATTTATATTTATTTTCTTTTTAATTGAAGTAAGCACATGCGATAAAACAAAGAAAAGAGTACCAACATTATAGAAAGGCGGTAAATAAACAAATTCAGTCCGATACCTGCAAACCTTAGGCGCTGGACACATAGAAAAGACACAAGACGAGGACGCGGCACAGATATAGGGCATAGTGCCGTCGCGACTTTTAAAACTTATTGAAAGGACAAGCTGCGAGCGATGACGCTATGGCTGTATGTGTGTGAGAGTAATGCGAGAGACCCGCCGTGCTATTATGTAACTTTGACAGTTCATGTCGCTTTGGTTTGTTCGATAGCCATCACGCTTTAAAAGCAATTAGCAGGTTTCGTGAAATTGGTATTACGTATTACAATTCAAAGCGACTGAGGCACAGTGGCTTTTAGCAAACCTCATCACATCTCATCCATTTTATCGACATTACGCGGCCATGTTAAATATACCTATTTAGTCGTTATCTTTGTATAGTTTACAAACATTTTAATTTAAACGGTTTATAGTTGATAGACACCGAGAATTTATGGAATGTTGGTTATTTGCGGCAAATTTAAAAACCTTGTGAAATGTTTGGCATCCGAACGCTATTGTATTTTTGTTTTCTACTGTTCATTGAATATTATAATGCGAGTAAATTATTTTATATATATCGTAGGCAATTTTAGTTTAATGGTAACAAGGTTTTTGTACAGGAAAAATCGATGCAGAAGAGGAAGGGTCCGAATTATAGTCAGGTATTTAGGCAGGACTTTCCAATGTCCAACGTTTTTTTATTATACCTTATGGCAATGGTAATATATTATAAATAAATAAATATCCATCACGCCTTATCCCCGAAGGGGTGGCAGAGGCATATTATATGCCCACTTTTCACCGTGTGGATTCCTGTCCCACGTAATAGGTGGTGAGCCCATTGCCGTGTTGAAATAGACAGACGCAGGTTGTGGCTACCTGCTGATGAAATTTTTTTTTAAGCCGCCTATAAGGCCTTCAACCAGGCTTAACGACCGCCATTTTACTGGCAACCGGGACCAACGGCTTAACGTGCCTTCCGAAGCACGGAAACGCTCGCAAATGTAAATGCCACAAAGTGGTCACCCATCCGACGACCAGCCATAGTGAAAGTTGCGTACCTCAGTGATCGTTTACCGAACACTGAGACCGCGGGGCCACGAGCGCTTCAACTAATATATTAATAATATATTAATCGCAAAAGACAGGCGTAAGAAAGGTGACTAGGTTTTGTCATATTTGAAATACTTATTTAAAATAAAATCAAGAAAAAATTAAAAACATCAAATTTCTATCCTTTTTATCTTTTAATTAGTAGTGAAGGAGGTGTTCGGAGATTACAAAGGGGACCAAAAATCTCATTATTTTCAAGATCAGACGCACCGTTTAAGAGATATGGCAAAAAATGTGTAAAAGTTGGTTAGGTAAATATGGACCCGCTTGTGTACGATAAACCATAGATTAAATTAGTATTGCCACCAACTACGTAAGAGCCCTTTTACGAATACTACATGGGTCCAAATCGCGAATTATTCACATGTCTCGATCAACCTACATAACCGCCCAAAATTATGCTTAGTTTCAACTTAATTTAAAATCAATGACCCCTCTTTGACCCCCCGCTAGCAACCGCTTTACGCATCTCAAAAACTATACACAGTAGAGAAAAGTGGTTTTCGGGGTTGTAAAGAGGGTATCTGGATTAGTATATTACAAGTAAAAAATCAGCTAACTCTGTTAAAAATGTCGAATCTCACATGGACATAATAATTGTTCTCCCACTTGCAGTGTTAGAAGGGGAAAATTTTTAGTAGAGTTGTATAAAGAGTAAGGCTGAGTATAGGACAAATCTAACGTGACCATATTTCGACCCCCTTCTAGCACCGCCTCATATCTCAAAAACTATACATAATAGAGAAAAATGATTTTCGGGATTGTAAAGAAGGTGTCTGGATGAGTATATTACAAATAAAAAATGAACCCCTTTTCAACCCCCGTCAACCAACCCTGTCAATAATGTTGAATCTCACATGGACATAATATTGTTCTTTCACTTGCAGTGTTTGGAGGGGTGACCTTTTGATGGGGTTGCATAGAGGGTGACGGGCTGGGTACGAGAAAAATCTGACATGAACCCTTTTCAACCCCCTATTAGAACCCCCTCATATCTCAAAACCTAAACACAGTAGAGAAAAATGCTTTTCGGATTTGTATAGAAGGCTCTAGATAAGTATATCTGTTCTCGCATCTGCGCGGTAGCACAAACACGTGTTTGTACTTGCAATTGGTCATCCACAATGGTGAAGTGTTTTAATTGTAATAAGATAATTACAAAGAAAAACATAGTTTTAGAATGCAGTCAATGCCAAAAAATTGTCCATGCGACTGCTGTGTGCACTGGACTGAGTTCAAAGCAGCTTTCAGCGCTCAGGGCAGCCGACAGCTTGGAATGGACGTGTAATGATTGCGACGGAATTCATCACGGAGTAAGTCATTCCTAACGCTTACAGATTTGGAGGAAGAAGAGGAAGAGTTAACTAATTCAGAAACCAACAGTTTTGATGTCAAAAAGCTTCTCCAGGACCTGAAAAAAGAGGTGAGCAACATAGTGACTCAAGAAATGCGGTCTGTAACTAACGCGGTGCAATATTGTAGCGAAAAAGTAGATGGTCTTGCCGAGACGCTCGATGCTCTACAGCTAAGCTGACGGATCAAGAAAAGAAAATTACGCATCTGGAAAACAAGAATAAGCATATGGAACTGAAAATAGAAGCCTTAGAACAGCGAAATAGCGAGATAGAACAGCAGCTACTTGGTAACTATGTAGAAATAGCGGGTATTCCGGAATCAACTGATGTAGACCTCCCTAAGATTTCTGAAAAGGTAGCCGTTAAGCTCCAGACTCCCAAAGAAGATATCATCTCGGTTAAGCGCCTTACAGCTCGCAAAACTGGTCTTGGATCTTTTCTCGTCAAATTACGAAGTGAAGATTCTCGCCAACTTATGCTTAACTCTGCGCGTGAAAGTACCATTGCAGCACGAGACCTCATACCAAACTTAACGGGAACAGCAGCGTCGGAGAAAATATTCATAAGGGAAGCACTTACTCCTTACTTTAAGAACCTACTTTGGCAAGCCAAACAAGATTTGAGAGGTACCTACAAGTTCATTTGGTTTAAGGAATCACGAGTTCTGGTGCGTAAAAATGAAAAATCCAAGTTATACAACATAAGGTCGAAGAGTGATATACAATCCTTACTTTCAAATATTAATAGTAAGTCAAGACACTAATTATTACGAATTACTTAAGTCACCTAGCTGTACTACTGACAACCTACTTAATCTCGTTAGTGAATGGCTTTATTTGATTTGGATAATAACTGTGTAAAAGAGTTATATAATTGTATAGACTACTGCTCATACGAGAGAATAATACCTGAAAATTCTTGTAACCTATCATTTGTACACGTTAATATAAGATCTATGATTAAACATTTCGGGAAATTAGAACACTTAATCGCAAATTGTCACTCTTCAATTGATGTACTTATTGTTACTGAAGCTAGTATATCCGACAATATACGGTCGTTTTATAAAATCAATGGATATACAATGCACACGGAGCTGCGAAAATATCGTAAGGGAGGCGGAATTGTAGTTTACATTAAAAACAAACACAAATTTACTCGCATTTTTAAAACACCATTGTACTTTGAGTGTCTGAATACAGTGTTGAATGGTAAAATAACTACCGCCTCGTCGTACACTGTAGCACTATGTGCAGTTTATAGACCACCGAGATCGAATAAGAACCTATTTGTTTCTGAAATTGACAGCATGCTCATTAATCTCACTAAAGAAGACCTGGTGTTGCTGGGAGATATTAATATTACTCTGAAACCGACAACAACGACAGATATTGTGCTTGAAAAGGCATACTTAAATGTAATGAGCGGTCACGGTCTCTCGTGTTGTATTACAGACTATACTAGGATAGAATCTATAAAACGATATAACAAATTTATTGTAACTAAAAGTTGTATAGATCACATTTTTGTGCGATCCCGCATGAGGGACGCGTTCACCGCTGCACTGGGCACTAAACTGGCCGATCACCGTATGACTGCGCTTACGCTCCATTCTAACTCATGCGTACAGGCTGCTCCAATATATATTACGTGCTACGATAACAAAAAGTTAAATAGTATTTTGGATAAAATAGATTGGAGTCCGATTGAAAATATGAATAACCCAGAAGATATTAATTCTTATATAAATAAACAATTTAAAAGTTGTTATGAACAAGCTCAGTACAAACAAAAATTAGGTGCAACGAAACGAAATTCTTATCCCTGGGTGGATAAAAATATAAAAATATATGCCGCTACAGAGACGAATTGTATTGTAAATGGATAAAAGATACTAGTAACAAAGAGTTGAAATTAAGATATAATAAGATTAGAAATAAAGCAAACAAATTAGTACATTATAGTAGGAATTAATATTATAAAACAGAAATGAGTAAATATAAAAAAGATACAAAGAAACTGTGGCAAATAATAAATTGTATGACCGGACGTCTCACTAACTCAATTGATGATCTAATATTGGGCGCGTTTGGATCAGTTGGTCGTAACAGTGTTAAATCAATAATACCCACGTGTAATAAGAAACTATTAAATGAATCCGACTATACCAAACCGCTCGATAGGTCGATGTGTATTAGGAGAGCATGTACTCTTGATGTAAAAAAGTTACTCAAAAAGGTGAATCCTTATAAGGCCCCGGGCATTGACGGTATAAGAGCGACCGATATCATACGCTTGTCGGATAAAATTTGTGATGTGTGACCATCACCCGCCTAATAAATACCACTTTAGAAACGGGACAGTACCCGAAAGACTTAAAAACAGGTATTGTCAGACCTATTCACAAGGGTGGCGGTGCAAAAGATTACTCTAAGTACCGCCCGATCACTATATTGCCAGTATTAGATAAAATCGTTGAAAAGTACGTATGCGCGGCCATTCAAAATTTCTATAAAGTTAACAATGTACTTTGCCCACAACAGTACGGATTTCAACCTAATAAAAGTACTGCACTACTGTTGACTCGTTTCACGGACATGATTAATAATTGCCTAAATGACAAGAAGCATGTTCTCTTGGTATTTATCGATTATAGCAAAGCGTTCGATACTTTAAGACACGACCAGCTGGTGCAGCAACTAGACATCAGTGGTGTTCGTGGCCCTTTGCATGAATGGTGTAAAAGTTACCTCTGTGACCGCAGTTACCAAGTAAGAGTGGGTACAACATATAGTGAAAGTGTGCAGGTCACAGAAGGCACGGCTCAGGGATTGGTTCTTGGCCCTTTGCATTACTTGGCTTACGTGAATGACCTTGGAAATATTATTGAACAACATATCTGGAGCAGGTGAAAAGTGCTACATACCTCGGTTTAGTGATAGATGATAGGTTTAACTGGACTAAACACGTTGACATGATTTGTAACAAACTACGAGCGATCTTAGCAAAAGTTTATATTATTAAAAATAGAATACCTTTTAATGTGCAGTTGACTATGTACAAAGCGTTAGTGGAAAGTATTGTATCGTATGGTCTTAGTAGCTATGGACGGACATACAAGACATATTTAGATCAAATCTTTAACTTACAGATAGGTTACTGAAACTGATTGTACCACGTAAACTTAAACTTAAATATAAAGATGACCCGCTAGGACTATTTGGGTTTTGCGGAGTAATGCCCATACACCAAAAAGTGAACTTTAGTCTTCTGGTTGAGCAGTACTTTAGAACTGAAATACAGATCCTTAAAGCAAATAATAGTGGCATAGTTACTAGAAGCATTTCCAATCAAAAACTTACAAGACCCAATTTCAAAAACTTTAATGGTAAAAGAACTTCTGAGTACATATTGCCAAGTCTTATAAATAAGCTGCCTATAGATATAAAAAATAAAATTACAGCACGTAATATTAAACCAATCCTAAAAAAATATTATTTACAACAAGTAACCACATGGTTTTGGAGCATCCTGTATGGTATGGACACGTAGTTTACACTAGTGGGTAGGATGTGTCATTTGAATGAGTGACACAACTACCCACGCGACGTTACGGGGATGTGGCGCATCATATTAATATATGCACATCACATTCTCCTTTATATTGGAACCTACTTATTAATACATGGATTAATTAGTTGTGTTAATTTCTTCACTATTTGTCCTACATAAACCTATTGTTGGTTTTCAGTATAAATTAATTAGTATTGTACAATGTAAATATTTATATTAATAAAAAATAAAAAAATAAAAAAATATGACAAATAAAAATATTACGCCTTTTCAACCCCCCTTAACCAAGTCTGTTGAAAATATTAAATCTGACAAGGACATAACAATTGTTCTCCCACTTGCCGTGTTTCGAAGGGGAAAATTTAGATTAGGTAGAGAGTGTCGGGGCGGGTATAAAAAAAATCTGACGTGACCCTTTTGGACCCCCTTCTAGCAACACCTGTGCGTATCTCAAAAATTATACACAGTTAAGACAAACGGTTTTCAGGGTTGTATAGAAGATGTCTCGGTGAGTAAATGAGGAATAAAAAATACACCCCTTATACCCCTTCACTTCACCCTGTTATGAATAATTGAGTATGGAAAAATCTGCCCTTTTTGACCCCCTCCTGACGCCCCTTTTGTTTATCTCAAAAACCTGACACTGTAGAGAAAAATGGTTTTCGAGTTTGTATTTAGGGTGTCTGGATGCCAAAATAATAATACAAAATAATAATAATAAATATTATTTATTGTATACCACAAAAGAACATATTTTAAGAAGAACTTAATTACTCTATGTATGAACAATAGGCGGCCTTATCGCTAAAAGCAATCTCTTCCAGGCAACCTTTTTATAAAATACATAGAGCAGATCAAGGTAGTGTACTAACATTTAAAATACATAATGAACCAAAATTATAAAATAAACATACAAAACACATAATAAAACAATATAAAAATACACATACACAACAACAAAAATACACAAGTAGGTACGTACCAGTACCTACAAATAATAATAATACACCTATATTAATAGACAGTATTTTTGATACCTAAAGATACGCTGTACTAATGTGAGACAGTCAGAAAGTGATCCTTTAACTTCTCTTGAATGATACCAGTGATTGTGCTCGTCTTATCTATACTGGCAAAGCATTGCACAGGCGAACCGCTTGTACAGTAAAGGATTTGTCCATTTTTGTAAAATGCTGTAGTCATAAACAAGTCTCAAATTTTTTCGATGACCTCAAAAATGTAAAATGTGTGGCATAAAGGAACTTGAAGCGTTTTTTGAGATATTGGGGGGTCCATGGATTGAACAGTATACTGTATAGTAAAGATAGTATGTGAGTATTCCGTCGAAGGCGAATTGGGAGCCACTTGAGCTTATTCCTGAATTCAGACACGTGATCATATTTGCGTAGGCCAAATATAAATCTTATACAAACATTTTGAAGACGCTCAAGCTTGTCAAGTTGCTCTTTCGTGAGATCTAGATAGCTGACATCTGCATAATCGAGAATTGGCAGCAAAAGAGACTGCGCAAGCTCAACTTTAGTGGCTGTAGGGAGAAAATTGCGTAATCTACGCAGTGATCCCGTAAATGCAAACAATTTGCGCCCGAACTCCTGCAATTGATGATCCCAGGATAATGTTCTATCTATGTGTATTCCCAAGTTTTTTACCGTATCACTTATTTCGATAGGAGTACCATTAAAAATTACTTGGGGCAACCTTGTGTAGTCAATATGCTGCATTATCCAGGGGCTACCAACGATAATGACCTGGGTCTTAGATGGGTTTACCTGCAGCTCATAGTTAAAACTCCATGCACATACACTGGACTGCCTCTGTGGCGCGGTGGGAGTGCATCCGACTGCTACGCAAGAGGTCGTGGGTTCGATTCCCACCCAGGATAAAACTTTGTGTGATGAGCACGATGGTTTATTCTGTGTCTGGGTGTTATTTATCTATAATATGTATGTATTTAGAAATATATAAGTATGTTTATCAGTTATCTAGATCCCATAACACAAGCTAACATTAGCTTATTTTGGGCTAGATGGCGCTGTGTGAAAAGTGTCTCACAATATTTTTTATTATTATTATTATACACGTTCTAAATCTATGTATTCATTGCAGCAATTGCTTCCGGCAACTGACCTAATGGCGCATGTGTATATATCTGTAAGTCTTCTGCATAAAGGTGGTAGGGTGAAGTTAATTTTGGGAGATTGAATTTATAAATATAGTGAAGAGTAGAGGAGATAGAACGCCGCCCTGTGGTACACCGGCTGTAATATTACACCAAGAAGAATGAGAGTCTTCTATACGTATACGTTGCCGGCGGCCACTCAGGTAACTTTGAAACCAGTCGATCACCATAGGAGATATGTTAATAGAGCAAAGTATGCCGAGTAGAATTTCAACATCCACCGTGTTGAAGGCAATAGTAAAATGAAGTAAAGACAGTACAGTGAGATTGCCTATTTCCATACCTGTTCTTATATCATCTGTAACGCTAACTAGGGCGGTCACAGTACTATGTCCAGGACAAAAACAACTGATAAGGTAGATATTAAAGAGTTTTTACAAAGGAAAATATTGAGCTGGTTAAAGACAAGGCGCTCAAGAACTTTAGAAAGGAAAGGTAGTATAGATATAGGGGAAAATGGGAGAATGAAGATGGGTTACCTTTTTTTGGTAAGGGTATAATTTGTGCGTCCTTCCAAATGGATGGAAAGTGGCTTCTTGTAGTAGAAAAATTTTGTATGTGAGTCATAACTGGAAGAATCTGATCGAGGATAGGGAGGATCATGTTACGGCTCACACAGTCATCCCCAACTGCATTTGATGTAATCGACATTATGCTCTTTTTAACATCACTATCAGTGAATATATCAAAGAAGAAACGCGGATAATTAGGAGTTGGAAGAGATGAAAGATAATTTAGTGTATTTGTTTTGGTGGTCTCTCCAGTGCTTCGAGGTCAACCGTTTTGGGAATACTATTTTCTTTAGGCTTTCCAACTCCTATGCTTTTCAGGAATTTCCACACTTTAGATGGATCACTGTTATCGATGGACGCATGAATATATCGGCGTTGCGCATTTCTACACACCTCATTGCAGTGATTACGTATTGCGACATATTTTTCAAAGTTGCCAGTAGTCGGTCGACATTTATATTTAGCTGCAGCTTTCCTCGCCATCACATCCCTAATGGCATGAGCCAGGGAGCGGGTAAATGTTTTATTTTAACCGCTCGGGCAGGAGCATGCTTATCATTAAAGAGTCCCAATCAATTTTATCAGCATCCCCATGAAGGTTATCAGGATTCATAGCACTAAAATAGCGCTGCCACAGAATTTTGCATCCTGCCTTAGGAGGACGGAGTTTATAGGACAGGAAAAGTAAGTCATGAAACGAAAAGGCATCAGCATTACATTGACCATATCCAATGACGTGCTCCACGGATGACACCAAGATAAGATCTAGCAAGGATGGGTTGCAGTTAGGAAAATGATGGGTAGCATTTAAAGGAAGAATTGAAAGATTGCAAGATTGAGTTAAACGGCGAAAAGAAGAAGAGCGGGAATCATTTTTTATGATGACAAGTATTGAAATCTCCGAGTATGATTGTGTGACTGTAAGAGGGCGTTAAATTTTCTAAAAGGCGTTCGAAGCATTTGAATAAGTTTATAGGTAACGAGTGGCAATAATAAACACCCAATAATATTTTTGAATGGTTAAGTTCCACTCCTAAGAAAAGATGCTCGCCCGCATTTGGGGTTGGTGGCTGTGCTGACACATCAACGATGTGGAAAGGAATTTGTGTACGAATGTACGAACATCGCCACCAACCCCATCTCCTCCACGATCATTCCTTATCAATTGGATTAAACAAAAAAATCACCCCTTGTCAAACCCGCCAACCAACTTATTAATTTTTACAAGGACATAATAACATAATAATTGTCCTCGTGATGTTATTTACTCACCCAGATCGAAATCATTTGGTTAGGTTGGGTGTGAGTAGTGACCACAAAAGCACGAGGCGAACGAGCGTAGCGAGAGTGCCGTGGTTATTGACCAACAAAGCAGTGCTTATTTTATAAAGTAGGTAAATTAATAATAAGATACAGTTGTTAAAAATATATTAGTGAAACAATTGAGAAAAACTGTATTTAGGTTTGCACATATTTTTCTTTTGTAGTCTATGTACCTATATTACGAATAAAAAAGTTACCCTTTTCAACAACAGTTTTTACGCATCTTGATAACCTTACGTCGTCGTGGAGAAAATGGTTTTCGGAGTTAAATAGAGGGAGTTGTTTTCTAGCACGATAAATATTTTTTTCCCCCCGTACTTCGCCTTATTTTTGTTAAAAATTAAGGGAACAGGAATGGCAGCCTCAACCTAATTTCCCAGAAGATCCATCCAGGGAGATGACATTTACGGGAGGACCGCGATACCTGAAATTAAAATACTGCGAACCTATTGCCTTAGTAAGTACCTATATTAGGTAACCCATCCTTTTTTAACATTCACTTGCAACCATTGGTGGCAAAAAATCCAATAATCCAATCGAAGCAACAGAATGAATCCCACTGTTTGCGCCAGAGTTTTTAACTTAAACTTGACGGAATCGTTGCGAGATATCAGATCAGGCCGTTATGTTGGTATTATTAGTGTACCTGTGCATGATGCACGTCATTGAATTTCAGAAGCAAGGTTTACCACATGCTAAAAGCAAAACCCGGAAATAACAGGATGAACCCCACTGTTTGCGCCAGTTTTAGCCTAATAGCCTAGTAGATAAAAGCGTTTGGCGTTATAAGCCAGAAGACGAATCCAGCTTGAGACATTTTTTTAGTTTAAATTTGGCAATAAATTTATTTGTACGCTATATTTTATATTAATTTAAATTCTTTCTTTTACAATAATACATACAGATGTGATCAATTTGTTGAAAATTATATATTACGCTCTTATATATTATGTTTATTAAAATGTTCTTTATATGTAGTAATTTGATGATATATGTTATAGTTCTGCCATGTAAAATTAACTTTGGTTAATAACTTCGTTGTAAATTCAATGTATTTCTAAATGATTTCACGTCAATGAATAATGGCGACAGTAAAATTATTAGAATTTTGTTTATACAAAGATTAGGATGGGAGTTGGGGTGAAAACTATTTCATACCTATCAAATCAACAAGAAATAACAGCTGCCAAACCAAAATTTTAGTGAAATAGCTTCGGGGTAAAAGCGTGTTGGTGTTAAGGGCCGGTAGGCCAAGTCGCGTAGGCACCACAACGCTTCCTCAGCCCCCGCCAAGAAAGATCGACGATGTATTTTCTGCTGGCACGCCACAGTAAAAATGATTGGCAGTAGCAATTGAAATGGAACATCTCTCTTATTGTGTTGGATTTTATTTTAGGTTTATGATATACTAGTTGACGCCCGCGGCTCCGCCCGCGTGATGAAGATTTTCCGTTCCCGTTTTCAAAAGGAACTTGTTCCCGGGATAAAAAGTAGCCTATGTGTTATTCTGATAGATAAGCTGTTTATGATGATATATTTAATAACAAATTTAGGCATATTTCTAATATATAAAATTCTCGTGTCGCGGTGTTTGTGGTTAAACTCCTCCGAAACGGCTTGACCGATTCTCATGAAATTTTGTGTGCATATCGGGTAGGTCTGAGAATCGATCAACATCTATTTTTTATTCCCATATTCCCACGGGAACGGGAAGTTCGAAGTATGTCACGAGCGAATCCGGGCGGGTCAGCTAGTAATATATAGTTATGGTAAAGGACGAAATTAAAAACAGTTTGCTAGGCTATCAACGGCGACTGCGACATCACCCCAATCCCCTGGCCTCACAACTAACGCATCGAGGTTATAGTAAAAGATTAAAAAGGAAAGACATAATCAGTGACGACTGAGCTCATTGGACATAAACGAGGAGATGCGCCACACATAATCTGCTTATAGTAGAACTGATTGCAGATAACAGAATACAGAAAAAAAAGGTAAAGTTTATTTAAATTCCATTCTGTAGTTTTACGTGCAAGTAACAAACATCCATACTTATAAACTTTAGCGTTTATAATATTAGTAGAAGTTTATGATGATATATTTAATAACAAATTTAGGCTTTATGTACAAGTACCAAATAAAATGTCTCGTACTCATTATACTCTTTTTTTTAAAATAATATTAAAATCAAATAATCATAATGTTATGTTCCTGTCTTCGGCAGCAAGTCACCGTTGTTCTTCAGAACATATCTTCCGTCAGCGCTAAACATTCTCCTTAAGTACACAATTTCATTCAATTACTCTAAACGTTGCTTTTAGTTCTTACTTTTTCTTTTTCAAATACCCGATTCTTAGTTTAACATGCAGCGAAGACCTTTACTTTTATATTAGTGACTAATGCCTGAAGGTCGGCTTCTGATGAGACCATCACTACCTTATCATCAGTTTACAACAGACAAAGAACTGTAAAATTTCCAATTTTACGATACTTCATAATCTTTTAACTTTTGCAGCCACACTTTTGCACAACTATCCAGATACACTATGAAAAGCCAGGCGGACCGTCGACGGCCCGTTTGACGCCCGAACAGAAGTCAAAAAGAGGCGCCAGGTGAACGTCAAGATTATTGCTTCTCCATTTACATTTACTGCCAGATTCTCAAAGCAATAGGTAGAGGCTGAGGAAGAACCTGGCAATAAAACTCATGGCCACTCTTTTCTAACCGCCAGTAATTACATTAGTTTGAGTTACATGATGTTTGACCAATTATCAGGGTGACTTTAAATAGGTGTAATTGTTTTAAGGGGGTAAGAGTACAGCCCATGGGATGTTCAAAAATGTGTGGAACACCTGGTCGAAATCTACTGGTTTCGGAAATACACGATACTTTAACTTTTTTAGGAAAATTACCAAAATTCAAGAGAAATCCTTAAAAATAAAAATAAATACTGGATGCATGGATTTTATTTTTATTTTATCTGATTGCTGGATAAATTATCCATAAAATAAAAACATCAAATGTTATGAATCAGTTAAAATTTTAGAGTTATGAGAGCTAAAACTAGTAACAATAAAAAAAAATTTGCTTTATCGAAATTTCAATTGATTTTAGTGAAAAATATCCACTCCGAACTGGTCGTACAAACGATGTCATTAAATTCCTTGTTTCCTTAGCTTTCTAAAAAGGTACAAAATAATAAGTGTACAAAATTCTAAGATAGCGCCCAACAAACTCAGTTATTGCCGAGTAGGTAATACGTAAACTGCACATTAATAACATTATTAGCACTTTACCATACTACCCTGCTAAGGTTTTTTCTTTAAGTGTCATTAATCTTCCCGGTTAGTTAGTGGAAAATCTTCCCGAACAGGAACATCTTCGAGAAGGTTGAATAAATGGTTTCGAAGAAAATCCTCGTAAGCTTCGCCATTTAAGTTGTTTGGTAAGAAATATGGCCCCACCAAGTATCTGTCAATAACGCCCATCCATACGTTTACAGAGAATCTTCTTTGATGAGCTCCTTCCTTGGACTTTCTTGGATTTTCTCCCCGTGTAGTCCAGTAGTGGAGATTGTGATAATTCGTTATGCCGTCTCGGTCAAACTTGGACTCATCCGTCCATAAGATTTTACTTAAAAACATTGCGTCTTCAGCGTCCATATGCTGCATGAAGCGACAGAAATCTACTCGTCTTGCAGGGTCTCCCTCCTCTAGCGCTTGAACAGGTGTGTAGTGGTATGGGTACTGTCGCGCTGCATGTAAAGTAAACCATACTTTGCATTGAGATAATCCCATTTGCCTGGCTACTATGCGTGTAGATGTAGTGGGATCTCTCGTAAAACGATCCAGTATTTCTTCTTCGTGCTCTGCATCCACTTGACGAGGTCTACCAGCATCGTGACGCCGCTCATGAACACTTCCACTTTCTCTAAGCCGTTGAAACGCCGCAGAAAAGACACGTACACTAGGTGCGCGACGATTTGGGAATCGGTGTATGTACTCCCTTCTGGCCGCTGCAGCATTACCGTCACTGAATCCGTACACAAACACAATGTCTGCGTACTCTTCGCTACTGTAGCTTGCCATTGAAATAAAGCAAAGAAACAGATGGATGAAATAACTAGTACGAATAATAGGTACGTCCGGCACGCGTAAGTATCTAAGTAGTACTAGACAGAGGTCGCGCAACTTGGGGCCCAAGCGCAAGGCAACGGCCAACCGTCAACAATTGCTATCTCACTCACACACGTTGTGCTATTTATCGATTCTCTCACTCTCGCATAGTGAAACCGTGAGAAAGGTTTTAAGAATTCCAGGTATCGGCTCGGCTTGCAATACATTAACAATAGGGATCATAACTACCTGCTCGGGACTAACTGAGTATGTTGGGCGCTATCTGAGAATTTTGTACACTTATTATACCTTTTTAGAAAGCTAAGGAAACAAGGAATTTAATGACATCGTTTGTACGACCAGTTCGGAGTGGATATTTTTCACTAAAATCAATTGAAATTTCGATAAAGCAAATTTTTTTTTTATTGTTACAAGTTTTAGCTCTCATAACTCTAAAAATTTAACTGATTCATAACATTTGATGTTTTTATTTTATGGATAATTTATCCAGCAATCAGATAAAATAAAAATAAAATCCATGCATCCAGTATTTATTTTTATTTTTAAGGATTTCTCTTGAATTTTGGTAATTTTCCTAAAAAAGTTAAAGTATCGTGTATTTCCGAAACCAGTAGATTTCGACCAGGTGTTCCACACATTTTTGAACATCCCATGGGCTGTACTCTTACCCCCTTAAAACAATTACACCTATTTAAAGTCACCCTGATAGTAATGAATTTATACAAAACCAAAAAACAAAATCAATGTTGTGTTTAAAATCATATCAAAATTAGAGCTATTCTAGTTGCCAGTACTAAGGGCAGCCTACACTTTAAGAAGAAGAATCTAGCAAAAAAGTCAATAGATGCTCTTTTAAAATGTAGGTGGCTTACAACATTAAAATTACACTTACATTGTTCTTTTGGATTTATGTGAGAACAGTCGACTAAACTTAGTTTGCCTTAAATTAAAATTATTTTATTTGTAATAATTGCTATATTATTATTAATTAATTAATTATTAGTTACATGAAATGTCATACATTGTTTAAGGCTACTAACATAAAGTAAAAACATATAAAAAGCGCTCGTAGCCCTACTAACTCGGTTTCTGTAAAAGATCACTGATTTATGAAACTGTCTCGGATTTTGGATGGATGACCGCTTTGTAGCATTTTCATTTACCAAAGTTTTCGTGCTTCGAAGGACACGTTAACGTTGCAATCGACACTCGTTAAGTCAAGTGAATAACTTTTGAGCGACTAAATAATTACAACAGCGAGTCGCTACACTCTGAGCCTGTCCATTTGAACACAGGCATTGGGCTCACCACAATATGCCTCTGCCACACCTTAAGGGATAAAGTGGTGGCTAATAAATTTACAAATATACTTAAATAATTAATACTGAAATCATAAAACAAAGGTCTTGGATACAATTTTAATAATTTATGCGAAGCGAAGCTTCAATATAACAACTGCACTGATTACTTCAGCCAAGGCAGTCGGTATGTTTAAGCTTCAGAATCTATTGATCAAATTTGTTTTTAGGTAAATATACATTGACCGGGCCACTGGCTCAGTTGGTTATATAACTGTCTTCTAACCTGTGGGTACCGGGTTCGATTTTATACTACTTACAGGGATAATACTAACGCTTCTGTGAAGTGTAGGTACTTTATTTTATATTAAAACTTTCAAATATTTTATTTATCTATCACGCCTTATCCCCGAAAGGGTGGCAGAGGCATATTATTATATATGCCCACTTTTCACCATGTGTATTCCTGTCCCACGTAATGGGTGGTGAGTCCATTGCCGTGTATAACTCTCATATTTATACACTATTTAAAGCTAACTCCGGGCGTCGCGAGATGCAACTGGGACAGACGCTCGGATGATGATGGAATGCTTACTGATCTCATAAATATACTGTGCCATTGCGAAAAAATAGCAAGGGGAGCGCAACGAAAAAACCTAACACAGGTCCTTCCTCAGTAAGCGCCAGCGCGCGACTGACCAGGCCTCAGCGTCGCGAATCTGATTTTATTTAAACATTTGTTGTATCAAAATCACTGTATATAGTCAAAGTAAGCCATTATGTCTATAAATATTTCGTAGCTACAGTTGTGTATAAAAATTTCATTAAAATTATCTGTAGTTTAGATTTGGTTTTGAAAAAACATTTTGAAAGGGGGCAACTTTGGGATGTTTTTCAATCAAGTGAAATTTATTTAATTTTGTTACAGAAAGCCATTTTGACATTTGATATATCTCTTTTTCAGTTTTAGAAAACTCAAAAGCGTGGCCTCGGCGGGAATACCAAGCTTTAAGCACATTTTCAACAACTTTTACAAGTCGCGGGGGTTTTCTAGTCACTATATATATTATAAAACAAAGTCGCTTTTCGCTGTCTGTCCCAGTGTAAGCTTAAATCTTTAAAACTAAGTACGTAACGTTGCGGTTTTTTTTATAGTTAGAGTGATTAATAGGTTTTAATGTATGATTTGTTAAGTTTTTGTATACATTGACTAAATTATAACGATATTTGTAGGGGATGTCAGAAAAAAATAAGTCGTCTGGTACCTTTCAACCAAAACGCTGCCTAAACCCTTTGAGATATATCAAAATAATGTATTGTGCAATTGTGTATCTAAAGTAGGTCTACAAAAAAATTCGCAATGGTATATGTCTATCTTTTAAGAAAAACATAGGTACTATATCCATTTTAATATTTAAAAAACTATTTACACAAATATACTATTAATCCTTATCATTTTTACTACGTTAGTTGACTTCAGCATTTCATGAAATTTATTTTATCCCTTTACACCTCGCAAATTAAATGAATATCTTACGAGTTATAGCAAATTTAAAATAATGCGCAAAGAAATTAATTTCGTGTAACCATAATTCGACCGGGCCATGCGGGCGTAGGTACTAGATAGCGGAGAAGTAATCAATGAATTTGGATAATGTTCATATATTATTGTGAAATTAATAAAAGACGGGATTAAATGGGTGCCACGGGGTTCGAAGTATGTCACGGGTGAAGTCAGGCGGAACAGCTAGGTGTAGATAAAAGAAAGACTATATTAATTTCGGGCAATGAAGTGAGGGAAGAAATTGGTTTATTATGTAAAGAAGTGTATGGTTTTTGCTGCCGATTCCACGTGTTCCACTGAAGAAGGGTCAACTGGTCTATAGACTAGAGAACGATATAATAAAGGAGGTGAGGAGAGAAGTATCCCACCAGAAATTTGGCAACTTCGGCATAATCCTGATTGTGTCTAGAGGGCTGGTCCTGTTGGCCTCGACGTAGGACATCACTATTTCAGCTATGTTAGTTACAACGACCCTTTGCTTGCTCTGGGTTGTCTTGGTTACTAGCAAAGTGTTTACCAGAGCACAACACAGATGGTTTCATTCTCTGATATAAATAATTAAATTACTAACAAAGCATCCATTAGTGAGATGGTCAATTATAACAGCGTGGTCTAAATCTACAATTCGATATTGTGTGTCCATATCGGCAGCATTTTCGGCACTGCACACTCGGATAAATATATTGTGGAACCGGCAAGGAAGTGTAGCAGCAAAATATGTTTTTCGGGAGAGTCTGTCCGTCAAAAGTAACAACACAGGTTTCCGTTGGCCTTCATTCTGGAGCACCATCTCTGATTACCTCCATTTTCATCCGTCGTATCTTTAGGACATTGCCACAGCCAGGGATGCAGATATATGTGCTTTGACCTCATCTTCCGTTATATCAGTAGGAATACCGTGTATAACCTCCGTGCGTGTTATGTAATATAAGGGAATATAAGCACTGACGTTATTTGAGATAAGCGAGGGATTATTAAGTAATATATTGGCATCTTGGTAAAAAACAAATTCCAGTGAGAGACGATTACCTACCTCCAATTTCTTTAACACCGCCTTTTAATATGTTAATAATGTTATTTTTAACAAGAAGTTTCCCAAAAGAGATAGGATGGAGAATAGTGTCTGCGTTGGGATGTGATTCTTTACGCATTACGTGGACTATGAAAGGACCTGTCTCCTTAGATATATACTGGCTACGAGCAATTTGAGTTAATTGCCAATATCTTCCGTAATTTGGCTTAATGCATCTGCAGGAGGAATAACCAGTTCGGTAAATAAAAGGGGAGGAGAAGTAGTAGGACTTTTAGTTTTGGAAGAATCCGGATGATGCTGTGGCTTTTCTTTATCCATTATTATTCTAAAGTAATATTAAAAAGAGGTTTATTGAAAGAGAGAGCCGAAGAGTTTGTTTCTTTGTTTGGTTGAACGCTTTAATCTCAGAAACTACTATTTTTAATTGAAAAAGTATTTTTGTAGTGGATAGCTCATTTATTAAAGAGGGCTAAATGTTATTTATCATCACGCTATTACATAGGAGAGCAGAGCAGTAATTACAAATGTCTACAAATCGGTCAATTTTTATACAGTATTGTAAAGTTAATAAACGACGGTATTAAATGGCTGCCACGGGAGTTCGAAGTATGTCACAGGCGAAGCCGCGTAAGTATAGGAGGGCATATAATAAGACAATACCTTGTATCGGATCAGTACACAATTTTTGTATATAAACAACAATTTAAAGTGGTCACTATTCGCACAGACACAAAAAATTACTAAGAAGATTGATACATACGAGGTTACCAAACATTCGCCAAACTGCTTCGCAAAATGTAGTCAATTCAATTCAATTTTTAAATGTGGCACACTGCGTCGAACGAGCTCTACGGTTCCCCCAAATACAGGTGTGCGATGGGGGTTATATGTGTCAAAATAGAGGATAATGACAAGAGAATTATGGTTTTGGTTTAAGCAATGTAGTTTCAGCAATAAAATTTTTACCTGGTGAACTGGCTAAATTGAAGCGAGTAATTTGAGAATTTCCATATTTATACCGAAAACACGTAGCAAAAGAAGATGATGGGCTTCAATACGTTTGCAACCGGATAGAATAAATGGTCTGGAACAAAAAAAACATCCTAATTCCATAGACAATACAATTTATTATAAATGCTCTTCTTATAATACACTAACCTGGTGAGAGAATATGTGAGTGATCTCGTATGTTGTGTGTAGCTTGTAGTAGATTTACACTTTTTCTTTATTTCAACCGAGATTTTTTTGTAAAGGTCTTGAAAAACAAATCAGCAACAGTTAGCCATAACCTGCCTCTATCCAATTTAAGATTAGGACGATTAGGAGAAGAGTAGGCTCATCAACTATTTACGTGGGACTGAAATAAAACAACAGTTACAATATGGGTGTATGGTATGCCTCTTTTTCGTGTGGCAATCCTCATGGATGCTATGCCGTTCTCTTACCGACTAAAATCATACTGCCTCAACATTTTTGTGACACTTTTTACACAGCGCCATCTAGCCCAAACTAAGCCATAACCTTGTACTATGGGATCTAGACAACTGATATACATACTTATATATTTATAAATACATGGTGGATCACTATTTGCTTATTGCCTTTGTCCGCAACCAAGCCTTCGCCTCAGGTGGTAATGGGCGTTATCCTACTTTCTTAGGCATGAAGGGCAGAGCTCTTAAAGCTCTCACGCCACGCCACCGGTTTTTTGTTTTGGGATAAAATGCACGACTACACGTATGTATTTTATTATATCAGCTAAATACAATCTAGTCGGAGCGCCCTTGTACAAGATCGCCAATTTGCGTGCTCTCAGCAATCGCAAAGGCATATTAGATACATTCTTGTTTCTGTTATGCATTGTACATGTACATGTGTAGTGTCTTTACATTTTTAAAATGCCTAGAGACGTTGCCTAATCTTTACAGAAATATACTTAAATAGGTTACGGTATTTAATTTGTGACTACGAGTAATTGTAATATGCAGAAGCTTCATTATAAATGAAAATAAAATGAAAGAAAGAGAAATACTTATTGCTTTTGCTAAATCAACATCTATCTTTACAGATAAATGAATTGATTATTTTTTTAATTAGATTGTAGCATGGGAGCTCATGCTACAATCTAATTAAAAAAATAATCAAAAAATTGCCTACGTTTTCTGGATCTTCTACAGTATGGGGTTCTTCCAAAGGAATCTTAGAAAGTTTTTGTAAGGTCAGCACTGGCAGTGCCATATAAACGGTAGTAAACCCCTTTAATGGTGTTGCAAACGTCCATTGGCTAAGGTGACCACTTTCCATCAGGTTTTCATAGGCTTGTGTGCCAACTCAGTGGTAAAAAAAAATTAGTATAAAAACAATTGGGGTGTCTGTTTCTAATTCCAAATTAACAGCTTTACATAAATTGCATAATCTATACTTACTAATATAAATAGGTGAAGAGTTTGTTTGTTTGGTTGAACGCGCTAATCTCAGGAACTGCTGATTGTATTTGAAAAATACATTTTGTGTTGGATAGCTCATTTTTCGTGCAAGGCTATAGGCTATATATATCATCACGCAACTACCCTAGAGAGCGGAATAGTAATCATAAATGTCGACAAATCGAGCAAATTTTTATACATTATTGTAGAATTAAAAAACGACGGGATAAAATACGTGTGAGGGGAGTTCAAACTATGTCACGGGCGAAGCCGTGGGGGTCACCCAGTGAATAGTACTTACAAAAAAATATTAATTGTTTTCTCTGTCTGTCTGCCATGTCTGTCTGTTTGTTCCGGCTAATCTCGGAAACGGCTGAACCTATTGTAACAGGACTTTCACTGGCAAGTAGCTTAGGTTATAATGAGTAAATTAGACTACATTTTATCCATATATTCCCACGGAATCGGGAACTACGAAATATAAATCAGGTATTGTACACCTGAAAGTGAGAAGCATTGCGAGTTGAGCATTTTTCGATGCGATACACGTTGAAACGAGCGTTGAGTTTTAATATTACAATTATATTATAGCTTCGCCCGCGTAGAGAAGTTTTGCCGTTCCCGTTTCCCATAGGAACTTGTTCCTGGGATAAAAAGTTGTCTATGTATTATTCTGATGTATAGGCTATATTATTGTAAAGTTTTCAGTATTCAGTGGATTTTGCGTGAAACAACAAACATCCATTCACTACATACAAACTTTCGCGTTTATAATATTAGTAGTATTATTATTCAATCGAGATTTTATCAAGCTGCTAAACTTACGTTTCACATAATAATAGCTTTCGTGCGAAAGTACTCATTATTATTAAATTATGAACCTTAAATAAAACAAATTAAGTACTCACGGTTTATGAAATCCGCTGAAAGATAAGTACTTATGTATTTTCAGTGTCAAAGCGTTCAGAGCGCTGTATACGGAATTATTTGTTGCTGACGATCGCACTGCAAGCCACAAAGGAATAAAGTGATCAAGACGAGAGGTATGAGGTTTATGGAGACGAATTCCAACCCTTAGCTCCTCCCTCTAAATGGAAGGGCGGTGCTATTGGTAAGCCTGCCTCTTTTACTTCTTCTGTTCTGTCACGTTTTATATTAATAACACCTTCTAATGAAAACACTTGTGTTCCACTTACTTTCTTTAAAACCTGACAACTTACGGCATTTTCAAAGGTTAACACATATTTAATGCATCTCAAATGTAATTGAGTACAATCAATATCAAGATGTGTAGCAGGTTCTACCAAGTACCATAAATTTACAGAAATAAACAGTATTTTAATAATATTTTTTGGTAGTTCATAGTCATTTTTTCTCGACTCTTTCTATAGTGACTTGTCTATGGTTCCACTCTTGAATAGAAAGAATAGAATCGAATAAACTTTATTGTACACAAATATAAAACACTCATATAAAGAGATTACAGTTTAAGAGATTACATTACAGCTAAAAAGCAATCTCTTACAGGTAACCTTTAAAAAAGATTCTAGTTAGTTATTTTCTACAACACAACGTTTTTATAAGAGGTAATATTAGTAATCTATTTACGTATAGCTCAAACAACTGAATTGAACTAGCCTTATTTCTGCATATGGATAGTTGTGATTGTGCATGACTGAGGTCATGAAAGGATATTTAAAAACTTTGAAGTTGATTTAGAAGTATGTCGTGAAAGAAGCGACGAGTTGTAATCTAGAAAATAATATAATGGACTCCTTCACACATATCACGCTTGTTATCAGCGATGAGGTTTGTACATTATACATTGCTTGACTAGATGACCCCCACAGCTTTGCCCGTGGAATAATTCGACCTCCCGTCGCACCTATTTAATCCCGTTACTTAAAAATTCTACAATGATGCATAAAAATTTGCACGATTTGTCGACATTTAAGACTACTGCTCTGCTCCTCAGTGTAGTAGCGTAATGATATTTAGCCTATATCCGTCCTCGATAAATGGGCTATCTAACACAAAAATATTTTTTCAAATCCGACCAGTAGTTCCTGAGATTAGCGCGTTCAACCAAACAAACAAACAAACTCTTCAGCTTTATAATATTAGTATGGATTAGGTCGCATGCTATCTATACAATCAACCAGGCAAGCACTTTTACTCGAAATATCGGGATGAAGTTTATCCGACTTTTTAGTCTGTATAATATGTGGTTTAGGGGTGCATGGGGCCTCTACTGCCTACAAATCCGTCATCGTGGTACAGTAAGGCCAAACACGCTCCTTTCTATACTGATATTATAAAACTGAAGAGTTTTTTTGCTTGGTTGAACGCGCTAATCTTCTACTTGTCGGAATTACAGGTCGCTTTATGATCGATAGCCCATTTATCGAGGAAGGCTATAGGCTATATATCATCACGCTACTACCCTGGAGAACAGAGCAGTAATCATAAATGTCGACAAATCGGGAAAATTTTGAAGCATTTTTGTAGAATTTATAAGCAGCGGGATTAAATATGTGCGACGGGAGTTCAAAGTATGTCACGGGCGATGCCCGAGAGTTGTTTGTTTTGTATATAGACCCGTTATAGGTTTTCGTAGACCGTAGCCGTAGAGAGTCGGCGTGACGTCGTCGTGAGCTAGCTAGGACCAAGAAATACAATGGAGATAGTTTAAGATAATTCATGCTGATGGCCCTTCTATAAAGGTAGCTCGATCACAGAGATAAATTTTATAAATATTGTAGGACATTTGCTCAGCGCCTTATAGCCCAGCCCTACTTATATACACTCCCGGACTCTTGAATCGAGCCACCTTACATTCCCGGGCCTAACAGCCCAATACACAAAAAATATACAATATAACAAAAAAGTTTTTATGCATTTTTCATCGTCTTTCCCGTATGTATTATTCCAAATTTGAATTTTAGAATTTAAAATGAAGAACAAAAGCCGAGCTTGGTCACTGATTTGAAAAAAATAATGACTGTTGAATGTTGCTTTTGAAGCAATTTAATGTCGATTTGGTTTGAATTTTCGCTAACCAAATTGTTGTTAACCAAAGTTTAGTTTAGTTATTTTTCTATAATTTGAACCGTTTTTGGCTAAAAAATTATAGTTACTTCACCTGACGTAGCCGCGCAAGCTGTAGCACTTCTTAAATCGGGGCGAAGTCAGCGAGATGTGAGTTCACAACTTCACATAAGTCGTTCCGCTGTTCAAAGAGTGTACCGCCGATACCTGGAGACTGGCGGCTTCGTTCGGCGAACAGGAGGACCTCGTTACCGAGTGACAACGGCGAGACAAGATCAATACATTGTCACTACTAGCTTACGAAATCGACGCCTTAACTCTGTTCAGATACAAGAACAGCTCAGGGACTCTCACGGAGTGGCTGTAAGTGCTCGGACCGTTATAAAGCGCCCAATAAACAATTTGGCTGCAAATAGAGCTTACCATATAACCTTAAGTGTTATGAAGGTAGAGTAGTAGCTGCAATTATAGCTTGCGACGGCAAAAAAGAGTTGATAAAATATTACGCTTACAGTGACAAAGCAAGTTTATAAGAACAATTTGTGAAGGTTAAACGCGTAGTGCAGCGATTATTATCCCTACAATACAGACCAAAGCTTCTGTGTTATAACTTTGAGTGAATCTTACTACTATAAGATCTATATTAGAAATTAACATTTATTTTTGACTTCTAAAGTTCTAAGCAAGCTACCATAAACTCTTTTAGGGCACTGATAGTTGCACAATAGGAGCAATCAACGCTACTATCTACAATGGTGTTTTATATATATTTACAACACTTAACTCTTACAGAGATACAAAGGACCCTTGTATAGTTTAGGGCTGAATAGTAGGGATATTTTTCCCTATAAATAGAACGTATAGTGTCAAGAATAGCCTCTATATTATTTAAGGTTGAATTATTGAGTTCGTTACCACCTTAGTACCCCTAATTGGTCATGTAAGCGGTCATGAAAGCATAAAATGGCGCCGCAAAAGAGCTCCTATCAAAATTCTCTAAGATGATGGTTCCGTATGTAATGGAATGAAATCGCAACTGCAAGTCTTGATATTTCTGAAGGAGACAGTTATTACTCATTGAGTAGTGATGATGTGAATAATACCAGTGACTATATTAAGAATTTTTCATTCTAGTGAAAATTTGAGGACATGAGCTATGAAGAATATTAAACAAACTGCTATGAAAGATTTGATGTTGATCTTAAATGATCTGATGATGATGAGATTTGGATTCTAACAAAAGATCTTCGAACTATTTTACAAACATCAAACAAATATTTTAATACAAATACTAGGTGGCGATAGTGAATATTGGCATAAATAAAACACTAGGTCAGTGCGAGCATTATGTGTTATTATAAGTTAGATCATTTGTACGCTCCACAATCGATTTACAAACAAAATTATTACATCACGATCGATTAATGTCCGCGTGCAATGCAGTGGCTGTATTGTCCTTTCTCTAATGTTCTTATTATTTTGAACGGCATTCTAAAATTGAAATATATATGTAACAGAATCAAATAAAATATAGTAGCAATTATGTCGTCTTGTACTCCTATTTATTTTAGCAACCCTATTACAATTTATTTACGATATTATTTAGTGTATTATTAAGCGCTCGTGGCCCCGTGGTCTCAGTGTTCTGTAAACGATCACTGAGTTACGCTACTTTCACTATGGCTGGTCCTCGGATGGGTGACCACTTTATGGCATTTACATTTGCGAGCGTTTCCGTGCTTCGGAAGGCACGTTAAGCCGTTGGTCCCGGTTGCCAGTAAAATGGCAGTCGTTAAGCCTGGTTGAAGGCTAGACAAAATTTCAACAGCAGGTAGCCACAACCTGCGTCTATCTATTTCAACACGGCAATGGGCTCACCACCTATTACGTGGGACAGGAATCCACACGGTGAAAAGTGGGCATATAATATGCCTTTGCCACCCCTTCGGGGATAAGGCATGATGGACATTGATTTATATTATTTTATATTATTTAGTGCTAATTTACAGAGTGACACTTTTAAAACAGCGTAATCAAAGCTACTTACGTTCACGTTGTCGTACCTTTGTTCACAAAGGTACGACAACGTATAGCAGTAGGTATATAGTTTTTACGCGGTGTCCGACCACAGCGTCAAAAATAACAAATGTCACGTCGAACTTAGTGGAGGGCAGAGACTGAATGGTTGATACTTATTTTATTTGCGCCTGGACTTGCTCTCGCTGTGTAGGTACAAAAAAGCTAATTAGTATCACATGCAGAGTTTAGACAATTGACAGGTCGTTTATGAACGTAAGGAGTTTATGCAGGAAATAAAGTCAAACTTCCATTAAAAAAATAACATTCCATTGCTACAAATATTCAAAGGCTTTAACTGGCAGTATGTTACAGTATGTAATTTTGTAGACAGAAATATGTAGGTATTTAATTCCAAATCTTTTCAATTTTGGCAAATCAAACAATAAAAACAATTTAGCACTCGTGCAACTAGGAGATACCTACGTGTAAAAGTCGTGCGTAGGCTAGGTAGTGGTTTTAAAAAATTACTACGGATCTCCAAATTCATGGGTCCACCATTTTTAGATTATGAAGGTAATAAAAAACGAACTAAAAGGTAACATAATACAATGAAGATATTTATTTTTATAGCATTCTAATAACAGGGTCACGACTCTTTAAGTCAATAGGCAAAGTTTTGTTACAAATTTACTAACAATAATGTTTTGCTCCATGTGAAGCAAAATATTTTTTAGATAAATACAAGAGTGGGCGCTTCAATTATTTGCTATTAATATATACACATATTCACAGTTTACTTACCTTCGCAATGAAAATTCCGCTTCATTTTGCACTAAAAATCAGTTAAAAGTTTTGCACTCAATTCCGCCATTTATTTTCGTAAACACAACGCATTACACTATGTTTATTTGATCCCTTTGAAAAGGGAATATCTTTATTAATTCATTTAACAAATTTTAAGAAAAAATTAAGGAAAAATATATACTTAGACGCTGTAATTTCCTATTGTAGATCCATACTGCCACTCAAGGCATTACAATTTACCTTATTACCACCCTCTAACCGCTAAAACCGTAAGCAAGTTACATCATAGATCTACTATACCCTTCCGGAGTTTATATTCATTAATTTACTCTCTTTATAACTCTCAAAGAATCAGTAAGCTGCACTTACACTCTACCATACCGCTTAAGGAGTTAATGGTCACCAAAATACTACTCTTACAGCGCTTTAGGTCTCAGTTAGCGCTACTGTTCCTCCACAATTGCTCTTCTATACCTCTTAAATTCATTCTATAACTCCACTATATTGCCATAGTGGAACCTAAGATCATAAGAATTTGTGCCCAATCCGGGGGTATAGTAGAGTTATAGCTTGCTATAACTCCTATGTGATAGCACTTATTGATGACCTTAGGATCTCTTTAGCTCTTTTATATATCTGTAACTCTTATAGTAGCGCCTAATGTTAGTTGGGCGACTCAATGAACGTGGTTTAAAGCCCCATAAGCCAGCCAATGGTCCCAAATTGACACGAGCACACCGAATAGCCCGTCTGGAGTTTGCGCGCGAACATCTAAATTGGACTCGACATCAATGGAGCCAGGTTCTCGAGACAGATGAGTCCAAGATAATGCTATACGGTAATGACGGAAGGAGTAAGGTGTACCGAAGACAGAACGAGCGTTTCGCGCAATGCTGTATTGACGAGAAAGTGAGTTATGGTGGAGGATCATGGACAGTCTGGGAAGGAATCTCTATGGAAGGCAAAACTGAGCTAGAGGTAGTGACGAGACCACGACTGCCGCCAATAGATACATTCGCCAATGTTTAAAGAACCACGTGATGCCATATGCTGGATTTTTTGGCCAAGATTTCGTTTTAATGTATGATAATGCAAGGGCCCATACTGCGAGAATCGTCAGGGAGTACTTAAATGACATTGGTATCACTGTTATGAGATGGCCAGCGCGAAATCCTGATATGAATCCTATAGAGCATCTATGGGATGAGCTGAAGAGGCGTGTTCAAGCTCATCATCCTGCCCCGCAAACCATGCAGGAGCTCAAAAATGTAATTTTGGAAGAATGGGAGGACATTCCTCAACATGTCATAACGACATTGATTAATTCTATGCCAAACCGTATGAGAACTGTCATAAATGCACTGGGAGGCAATACAAGTTACTAAATAAACATTTCTTTTCATGTAAAACATGTCTTTATTTAAAAATCGATTAGATTTTTTTTCCTTGAAAAAAGCAAATATGGACTTGTTTCAACGTAACTCGACTTTTTTAATAAACTGTAGTTCAAATTTAGAACAGTGGCACTCTAAATGAATGATGAGTATACCAGCTCCAAAACTGCATCAAAACATTTTCCTTCTACATACATCTTTTATAAGTTACAGTACTCCAAACCAAAAAAATCAAGGTGGCTCGATTTAGGTGTCCGGGAATGGATAAGTAAGTTAATATAAGCTTGTGATTGTGATATGGGATCTAGACAACTGATAAACATAGTTATTATTTTTAAATACATACATCCCTACCAATATTATAAATGTGAACGATAACTATTTAACCGATCATCATGAAACTTCGTACACAAATTCCTTGAGGTATTAGAAGTAACATAGGATACATTTAATAGAAAAAAAATGTTAGCTATCTTATGTGGGCGCTAACGAAGTTGCGCGGGTCAGCTAAATAAACATATGTGGATCACAAAAATATGATCTTGATTAAACCCATGAACTGTTCTGATGAGATGTAGATACCGAATTAATACTTCTTTAAAATTTAAAGAAAATAATACACACGTGTGTAGTTAAAATTTGTTAAAGAAGCATTTTTTTCATTAAATTAGGTATATTTTATTTAATATAAAGTTCCCAGTGCTCACTTACCTATGGAATTCCACAAGGATCAATTTTAGGGTCATTGCTCTTTCTTGTCTATATTAATAATATCAATGAATTAGAATTGTATGGTCATGTGTCATTATACGCTGATGATACATGTTTATTTTACTTTGGGTCATCCATAGAGGACCTAATTTATAAGGCTCAACAAGATTTGAACATCCTGTACACTTGGTTTCAACATAATCTCCTCACAATAAATATTTCAAAAACATGTTACGTAATTTTAAAGGCAAAAAATAAAATTATCGCTACCAATGATCAATTACATATCAATACTGAAATTTTACAAGAAAAATCATGCGAAAAATATCTTGGACTTAGAATGGATAGCTGTCTGGCATGGAGTGCCCAGATCGAAAATATAAGAACAAAACTTGAGTCGTTAATGGGCTCCCTAAGACGTATTGTTCGATGCATTCCTCGTCGGATACGCTACACCAAGGCAGGCCAATAAATTTTCAAGGTGGGCAAAATTCCATAGACTGTGGCGCCGCCGGGCCAAATACCATGTTTTAATTTAATTTATTTGTAAATGAAATTAAGAAACATAATAACAACATTATTTCTATTTAATGTGAGCTGTGAAGAGGTTTTTGTGAAAGTAATTTGTCGATATTTGGTTTTAAGTCTGATGTTGATAGTACAATTAAATCCGAAATGTGTTTTGCAGTTAGAGATGTGCGATATTTAGGTTAGAGTCGAAAATGTTTTTTCACACACATAGGTGGAACCAAACCTGCATAAAATTTGCATAGCAAGGTCGCGCAATGTTGGGAAATCTTCACTGGAGACGTTTTTCCAAAAACTTGAAAAACTTTCTGTTAGCTGTTCTGAAGATACATTTTCGTAGAAAATTTGTTTCAGGGCAGTGTGGTTTTGAAGATCTGTCACTTCACGCTGTATGTTTGCAGAGTATTCAACCAGGTCAGTAGAACTGATGGCAAATGGATTAATAAACAGCTGAATGTTTCTCTTGTCTGATTCAAAATCCTGGAATCTGGTTACACTTTATTTTTGATAGGTATTTTGGGATATCAAGGTCAGTGATCTTTAATCCTTCCTTCACACTAGCAAGTGTGCAAAAATGGTCGACTTTATTTCTCTCTAAGTTTGCTGCAAAAACGTCCAACTTCCCTTTGAAACCATTGATCAAGTTGAACATTGTTGGAAGAGAACAATTTTTTCCTTGCAATTTAAGGTTCAGGACATTAAGGTACTTCAATATATCAACTAAAAATGCAAGATCGCACAGCCATAATGAATTATCAAGCAGAGCTCTCTCTGCTGGCAATGCTTGTTTTTCTTTCAGAAATTCCAGGACATGTTCCCTCATATCATAAAAATGTTTCAACATTTCGCCTTTGGATAACCAGCGAACAGCGCAATAAAGAAGTAATTCTCCGTATTCTTTTATTTCTTCTTCAAACAATGTTCTGAATTTTCGGCGGTTAAGTGCTCTGGCACGTATAAAATGCAGCGTACTACTGGGTCAATCACATCCTCGAACGTCATGTCTTTAGCGCACAAAGCTTCTTGATGTATAATACAATGATAAGAAAACAATTGTCGACCAATGTGATTTTGCAGCAAAGCTACAGCGCCATTGGTTTTCCCCATCATCGCAGGTGCTCCATCAGTGCAAATTGTTTAAATTATCCCAATTTAGACTCTTACCCTCAACGCAATCTTTCAGTTTCATGAATATATCTCTTCCTGTGGTTGTAGTTTCCAGTTGACAGAGGTCCAATATATCTTGAAATATATTGAAATTATCATCAATACAGCGTACAAAAACAGCTAATTGCGCCATACCGGTTAAATCGCAGGTTTCGTCCAATGCAAGTGAATAATATCTACATTTAGCAACAAACTCTGTAATTTGACTGGTAATGTCTGTTGACATATCTTCTACTCGCCTCATTACTGTGTTGCGCGACAGTGAAATACTATCGGCCATGGCTTTAACCTTTTGATCATTGCAGTTCTGCGCAAAAATTGACAAACTCTGTTTGATAATTTCCCCATCAGAAAACGGCTTTTTCTTTTTAGCCAATAGTAAAGATATTTCATATGATGTTTTGACCATGGCCTCCAGTTCTTCGGGTCGTTTTACAAAAATATTTTGCTGGGAAAATAGTTCTTTCTTCTTTTTATTTATAAAATCAGTCCTTAAAGCTGACCCCACTGGATAGTCTTTGTCGAATTTCGTATGGTTTTGCTTGAAATGCCGTTCTAAATTATATTTTTTAGCAACAGCTACTGTTGCTGAGCAAATGAGACACGCAGGTTTGCGGGCTTTGCTTTCGGTGAAAAGGTATTTTGTTTCCCATTCTTCGTGAAATGTCCGAGGGTTATCCTTTATTCTTGATGTACTCGTACTAAAATAAATAATAAATATCCATCACGCCTTATCCCCGAAGGGGTGGCAGAGGCATATTATATGCCCACTTTTCACCGTGTGGATTCCTGTCCCACGTAATAGGTGGTGAGCCCATTGCCGTGTTGAAATAGACAGACGCAGGCTGTGGCTACCTGCTGTTGAAATTTTTTAAGCCGCCTATAAGGCCTTCAACCAAGCTTAACGACTGCCATTTTACTGGCAACCGGGACCAACGGCTTAACGTGCCTTCCGAAGCACGGAAACGCTCGCAAATGTAAATGCCACAAAGTGGTCACCCATCCGACGACCAGCCATAGTGAAAGATGCGTACCTCTGTGATCGTTTACCGAACACTGAGACCGCGGGGCCACGAGCGCTTCTCGTAGCGACAATACCCGAACGACGCGGATCGGTTGCTCTCGGCCGACTAATCAAGTGGAAGCAGTGCTATCGTGCCGCTGAAGTGCTGGCGGGCAAATTCAAATGCTTTGGCGGGCCAATTCGTGGCTCGCGGGCCTGGGTTTGGCCAGCCTTGCGCTACACCATCTATAATTCACTAGTCAAACCGCATTCGTTATATCTAATAGAAATCTGGGGCAATACTGCTAAGACAAAACTAGCCGATCTACAAATTAAACAAAATAAAATTTTCAAAATATTATTTATTTATAATTATTTTACACCGACTTCCCAAATTTACGCTAACTAACTAACTAACTATCTTCACGCTGTATCCCTGACGGGGTAGTCAGAGAGGACAGATCGCCAGGCTTCGCGATCCATGCATACTTCTTTCGCTTCTTCGAGATTCATCAATCGCTTCATACACGCACGTCTGGGTATCCGAGTACTTTTGACCTTTCCGTTTTTGAGCAATCTGCTCACGTGGTCTTCATATGTAAGTCTCGGCCTACCCTGACTCCTTCTACCCTCAACTTTTGAACAATATATATTCTTCGTCAATCGTTCCTCACTCATTCGTTGTACGTGTCCAAACCAACGGAGCACGCTCTTTTCCAACTTAACGCTGAAACTTTCATTCAAACCTGCCATATTGCGTATCACTTCGTTACGTATTCGTTCGGCCAAGGTAACGCCGCACAATTTTCGAAGTGATCGCATCTTCACAGCGTTCAATTTACTTTCATGCATCTGCTGACATACCCAGGTTTCACTACCGTAAAGCAAAGTTGACACTAGCACTGCGTTATGAATCGCTATTCGTGCTTCTTTTACGATGCTTTGTCGCTTTACTAACTGGGACAAAGCACCGTTAACTTTGTTTCCTGCCGGAAACTGCTACTCGCCGTTCTACATCCGCTATACATACTTCCTAAATACACAATTTCATTCATTTGCTCTAGACGTTCCTGGTTTACCCTAATCTCGCATTTAGTTCTTACGTCACCTCTTTCAAATTACTATAAATTACCTTAGTTTTACTTGCATTCAAGCGAAGACCCTTACTTTCACACTCCTCTTTCATACTAGTGACTAATGCCTGAAGGTCGGCTTCTGATGAGGCCATGAGCACTGCATCATCTGCGTACAGCAGACAGTTTACTGTAAAGTCACCCAAATTCACACCCATATTAAAATCTTTCAACTTCTGCAGGCAACTGTCCAGATACACTATGAACAGCCAGGCGGACATGACACATCCCTGTTTGACGCCTGTACAGATATCAAAAAGAGGTGACACATCCCCCCCTACTCGCACGCAAGCCTTACAGTCGTCCACACCATATCCGGGCAGCAAGTCCTACAAGTTTCTCTCATAACGTTATCAAATGCTTTCTCTAGATCCACAAAAGCGCAGAAAACCTTCTGGCTAACAGCCAGAAACTTTTCTGCGATCATGCGGAGAGAAAATACTTAATACATGCAACCTCTTCCACGTCGGAATCCGCATTGAGCCTCCCATAAATACCTTTCAGACTTTTCTTGTATTCGTGCCGTTATAACCTTTGCATACACCTTACTAGCTAAGCTGACCAAGCTGATCGCCCTGTAGCTGGAGCAGTTTAGGCGCGAGCCTTTCCCTTTGTAAATAGGTACTACAACTGCTACTCGCCAGTCATCCGGGACCTCACCCGTCCGACAGCACAAGTTGCATAACAGACATAGTGTGTCCCAGACACGCGACCCACCGTACTTGATAATTTCAGCAGTAACTCTGTCTTTTCCCACAGCCTTACCACATTTCATACTTCTAATCGCTTGTTCTATTTCTTTCATACTAATGACTTCAATGACATCGGGATCCGGATATAATTGATAAAATAAATAAAATAATTAAGAAGGAAAACGTAAAACTAAAAAGTAGGCTTAGTAAATAATAAAACTGTACCAGCATTGCGTTCAGAGAAATAAAGTGCAGTTTATTCATATTATTTATTTACTTTACCACAATCGACTGTAGAAGCGATCGACGATTGAGTGCAGGTTGGCCACCTTTGCTCTATATTGTATATCGTTATGTAGAAGTGATCGATTCGATCGACGAAGACACCGATTTTATTGAAGCTTATGAAAGTATACTATGAATGACTAGCATTTGCCCGCGGCTACGCTCGCGTGGTTTTTTGTATGCAATTAACATTAGGTTCAAAACTTGTATAAAAAATAATATTTATACTTATTTCCTGTGGCAATATGGACTATTTTAAAAGTTACTGTTCCACGCAGCGCAAGTCCAATCGAGTTAGTACAGGGTTTCGTTTAGAGTTTACCTTTTTTAGCCATGTTAGGAGCACTACTTTCAGATAGGGCCTCTATGCACCCCAATGTTCATTTTCTTGTATCAGACCTAACTTGAATCGAGACTCAGCACATAACAACAATCTTATTGCTCTTTGGTTCAAGTTATGCGTTTTCGATCATTCGCATCACTCTACATCACTTCGTCGATTTCACACGGTTTCTTTTAGAGTGATTTGTTGAATATTTTGAGAGTAGAGCTTCGTTGTTCGCTGAGTGATCTCAGCTCTTCTTAAAGATCATTGATGGTTATTGTCAGATTTGAAACTTTTTGCTCGCTGATATCTGATCAAGACGTCTCTCAAAAAGGAGTGATGAACTCTTTGAGAATCGAGCTATTCTGCGCTCTAACCTTTAGCCCAACATCTATCAAATATGGTGAAGACCTTTCTTAGTTGGCAGCTGTTCTTCTCGTTGTGACAGTATTTAATTTGTAGTTAGTTTCATTCATATTCTTAGTAATAATAAATAATAGTTAATAAATAATTAATAAAACAGTAAAATTCCAAAAAAGAAATATTAAGGCTGTGTAAAGCTCTAAAAGTAAATTCTAGCCAAGTTAACTTCTGAAATATGAGATAGGCATTGGGAAACCTCCACGTTTCATACCCCTTACGGGCTTGCTGGCGGTCAGCGGAAGCAGGAGTGATGATGCACCCTGGAGAGATGGTTAACAGGTGTAGAGCTTAACGCTGCCCCTATAAGTCTGTACGAATTCCCGGCAGCTGACCCCATTGCAAGAGAACATTGTGATTTGGCAGACCTGCAAGGCTTGCGGCATTGCGGTACTCCCAGGCTGACTGGCAGAAGCGAAATACTGAAAGTGTGTTTGCAGTAACGTTGGTTTGGATGTATCAAATCCGGCGAGTTTGGTCACCATACCCTCGTTCACCGTCGAGGTGATGGCAGCGAGGAGAAAAATATAACGCCGTTTGGTTTGAAGACGCCACCTCTGTCATGCGCGATCACGACTGGAGTAGCCGATAGTACCCCATCCACCAATAGTCATATGGGGCCCCGTGTTACCGCTTTCCACCCCCTTGGAACTTAGTGACTTAACTCCTGTGTTTTGATAGTGGTGAGGCGGAACAATTTAGTGGTTTAGTGGTTAGTCTGTAGCAGTTGCATCTCGCGACGCTTGGGGTCCGGTTTTCTACTTTTTGTCCTCCACTTTGCACGGTCGTCGGCGTCGACGTCAAGCCAGCACTTCTGGGTCTTCCACTCTTCCCGTGATCCGACCGGGCTGACATAGCCAGACCTTTGTTGCCCAAGGAGTCAAGCGGTTGCCGCGGGACGTGACCATACCAGCGAAGGCGACACACTTGCAGCTTATCTGCAATGTCACGGAAGCAAAGACTGCCGCGGATGCGAGAGTTTAGGTTAGTGAAGTGCCCTAATGCATTCCAACACGTACAAAAATCAAACTTCTAAAATCTGAACTTCTACCTAAGCTAGGATTTAAGCTAGGAATCGTAAATGAAATTGAAACAGAAAGAGTAACTTTTGCCGACCGAAACATAACCAAGTGATACGCAATATGGCAGATTTTAATGAAAGTGTCAGCGTTATAAAAATAAAAATAAAATAAAAGCAAATTGAGCAATCTTCAAAACAACCGTAAAAATCAAAAGTATACGGATACCCAGACGTGCATGTATGAAGCGATTGATGAATCTTCAAGAAGTGAAAGAATTATTCATGGATGAAACCTGGCGATGTGTCCTCTCTGACAACCTCGTCAGGGATACAGCGTGAAGAATGTTAATTAGTTCGTTTTTATCAATCACGTCTTTATTCCCGAAGGGCTAGGCGGAGGAATCTATACGCCCACATTCCATTGTATGAATTTTGTCCCACGTAATAGGCTGTGAGGCCATTGCCAATACTTTGACCTGTCCAATGTATAGCACGTCTAGCAAGATGTAGTTCAAGCTGTATTATTCCTTCTGCTGAACCGCTTTTGATAAAATATAGCGCAGTAGTTGAGCTGGTAAATTAGCAGAGTTGTGATCAACCGCCTGGATTTTGCTCCAACCCCGAACAAACAAACAAACAAACAGACACGAAGAAAAAAAATCACAGTTTCGGATTCAGAATCCCTTAATTAGTCGGTTACAATTACTTTTTTTATTTATTTTCTATGTACGTCACAGCTAATTTTACAATTTTATAATAGTATAGATTATGGTACTTACATAAAAAAACTATTTGTATATATTTTTTCTGTCTGTCAGTTTTTGCAACCAATTTCTGAAATCGGACCTGCCATGCAATTCATAAATCTGGGATCCAAATCCGCTATTGCGCAAATGTCATTGATGTTCGAGTTCAATGAATACCTATCGATGACAGCGCTCCGAGATTTGTGAATTGCATAGCTGGATCGATTTTAACCGGACTTTCACTAGTAGGTAACTGTTATTATAAGAAGAACTTAGGCTACATTTTATCCCGGTATTCCCACGGGAACATTAATTAATAAAAGTGTACAAAGTGTACGAGTAGGTGTAGTGTATTTTTAAGTTTAGTGTAGTGTTCAATATCCATGCCGAAACTCTTAAAAAAGCCTTAACTATCAATGTCATTGCCAAATCTACAAATGTCACAGTTGTCAAAGTTTTCCTACCTCGCCTCCCTCCGTCCCTATCCTCCTCCTTCGTCCTCCTTATTGCTGATACATTGCATTGGCTGAGTTTTTGTGTATTAATTTGAAATTATTGCACCATAATTTATATTCACCTTCCATTCCATGCTGGCAGTAGCATGTTAAGTACCCAAACATTTCGTTGAAGGAAGCCAATAACTTGATTACAAATGTCTTCAAAAATAGAAGCATTACGAAGTAGAAGAATAGTGAAGGCCTATGATCTTGATGAAGTGGAGCGTTTGATACAAGATGTAAAAGTTGCACAGTGCATGCTGACAGAACCTCCTTCTTTATGTGAGTCCAGTATAAATAATTGTGCAATATTATAAAATAACCTCTGTAATGGGACTAGTACATAGAAGGTTACAAAATAGTGAAACATTACACATATTATTATTAAAAATATTTACAGAGGTTGTGTTATATTCTTCGTCATCCTAGTGTACTCCCAGTTTCATCAAAACCTTGCTTGGATTTGATTTGGAGCCTGGGGTTTACTGTTATTTGACTGCTAGCTGTAGTTATCATCTGGTTCTTATGAAATTGTTGGGAATATCTGCCTTTTGACCTCCCAACCCTGTAAGGGCCTACGTCATTGCCTCATCCATTGGCAACAGGTACTCATCTAGCAGGTGAGTAGGCTTGGATCCCAGAGATCTTGGTCTCCTTGCACCCAATCTATACTAATTTATCAAGCTGAAGAGTTTGTTTGTTTGATTGAACGCGCTACTCTTGGTTGAACTACTGGTCTGCTTTGAAAAATTCTTTTTGTGTGTGGTAGCCCATTTATTGAGGAAGGCTATAGGCTATATATCATCACGCTACTACCCTGGAGAGTGGGGCAGTAATCATAAATGTCGACAAATTGGGCATACATTTCGGTATGTGGTTTATAAGCGACGGATTAAATATGTGCCATGGGAGTTGTAGAAGTATATCACAGGCGAAGAGGTGAGGTCACCTACTTCTAATATAAAATTCTAATCAGGTCATACAAGTCTAATATTTAATTATTTTGCTTTGACTGCACAGTATTTGTAACATTTTCAAAATTAAAACATTTATCTCTTTCAGTGGATGAAGAAAGTGTACTGAAGCGTTTAAGTGCATTGTCACTTGGTGATGGGGGCGATGGCAACTATTGCTCAACATGTGGTGTTGGTCCGTTTACATCACGTGCTCAGCAAACAGCACACTACAAAGATCATTGGCACATCCACAATATTAAACGAAAGCTATTTGGAAAAAGACCACATACATTAGGAGAATATAAGGATAAGAATGGTTAGTGTTACCAATTGACACACTCTTCACAACAGAGTTTTTATTATCACCTTATCTTTACTCTGGATGTTCATCTTCTTTTTGATTGTATTTGTCCTTAACAGGGTAGAAAAAAAAACTATTTTTTAATTTAATAAAACAAATGTGTTGTGTTTTGCTTCTTTTCTGTTTGAATAATTAATTTCAAATCTCTATCCCTATATAAATTCTTTTCTAGGCTAGGTATATTCAAAATTACCATAGTTAACTAAATATTTACAAAAATCGAATAATATATACACATTTATTTTATGTTGCCTGCATACCTATCTCAAATCCCTTTGTACTAAACACTTAACATTCACCCTGTATAAATAATAATGTTCATTTTTACTAGGGGAAACCCAATATTTATATTATTTATTCCCCTTATTTATTAAATAGATATCTATTTAAATATCTATTTAATAAATAAGGGGAATGAATACCCACTAGTCCATTGAATTTATTACTTAATCTCTTAAATCTTTGTTTTTGAACACTAATTTAAAGTCATGTTTAAAAATCGAAGATCTCGAATCGAAAATCGAGAAGCGCTCATGTCCCCGCGGTCTCAGTGTTCTGTAAACGATCACTGAGTTACGCAACTTACACTATGGCTGGTCCTCGGATGGGTGACCACTTTGTGGCATTTATATTTGCGAGCGTTTCCGTGCTTCGGAAGGCACGTTAAGCCGTTGGTCCTGGTTGCCAGTAAAATGGCAGTCGTTAAGTCTGGTTGAAGGCCTTATGGGCGGCTTGAAAATTTCAACAGGAGGTAGCCACAACCTGCGTCTGTCTATTTTCAACACTGCAATGGGCTCACCACCTATTACGTGGGACAGGAATCCACACGGTGAAAAGTGGGCATATAATATGCCTCTGCCACCCCTTCTAGCGGATAAGGCGTGATGGATATTTATTTATTTATTTTTATGTTTAAAATAACTTGTTTAAATCATGCCAACTCTGTTCCTAAATCCTGAGTATATTATATTTTATAGTCAAAATTTGTATTAAATTTTAGGTGAAAGCTCTGACTCATCTGGAAGTGAATCCGAAGCAGATGATGACCCTAACATGGCGGCCACAGAATTATTTGCAGCTGCCACAAGACACTGTAAAGCATTCTTCACTAATGCAAAAGGACAAGTGTTTTGTATTTACCGTTGCCTTCTTCATCATAGAAAGGTAGGAATTTGTGTTAAGATAATTTTTTCTTGAATTGTGGCTTTGTGTATTAGTCACTGTAGTTTCCCCAGTGTTTAGACATTTGTCAAAGTGAGTTTTGCGTTAAGATTAACAATTACAATCGCCACAGTATGGCAATCTGCTTATGCTTGTTAAGCTTTGGCATTTACACAGCAGAGTTTTCGCAGAGTGAGGTCTTTAACTATTTGATTTCAGATATCCATTAGTCAAAATCAATTTTGTAACCTTGACAGTATCGACTACATTAGTAGACTGTGCTCTAATATTATACTTTTCCTGTTTCTTTAAAATAGATGATTTTTTATAGTATTTGCCAGCATATATGAAAGAGTCAAAAATATCCAGAACATCGGACAGGTGATCCGTGGTGGATATTTAAATATTGTACAAACGTTAAAAATACTGACCATCATAGAACGCTAAGCATGTTTTATCCAAGTATTAAACCCCTATTGTATTCGAAATCCTCACGTGACTGGAGTCCAGGACCATTATGCATATTTTTATTTATTGCACCAACTGAGATATAAAAATTTTAACAACCCAAATTAAAAATTTTCTGATAAATTGAGAACATCTTTCTGTTTGATGTCTGTTAAAAAGTCAGTGAGTTATAGTTATATTTAAAAACATATTTTTTTCTATTTGCAGGAAGAAATGTCACTAGATGGTGAGGGTCATGTATGGTCTAAACGCTGCAAAGAACTTATGAGTGCGGGTTTTGGCCGCTGGGCAGTGTTAATGGTTTCTGGAGGGCATTTTGCAGGTTGTATTTTTACTGGTGGAGTCGATGCTATACATAAAACCTTGCACTCATACACAACTCGTCGTGGTCAAGGGCAGTCGCAGTGTATGAGAGATTGCCATGGTCCTCCCCCTAAGTCGGCTGGTGCTAGTCTACGGAGATATAATCAAGAACAGTTTTTAATGGTAAGGGATTTTACTTGAATATTGTATCACTAGTTGACGCCCGCGGCTTCTCCCACGTAGATAAATTTTCCCGTTCCCGTTTCCCACAGGAACTTGTTCCCGGGATCAAAAGTAACCTATGTGTTATTCTAATGTATGAGCTATTTTATTGTAGTTTCATTAAAATCCATTCAGTAGTTTTTCCGTCAAAGAGTAACAAACATCCATTCTTACGAACTTTCGCGTTTATAATTTAGTTTAATTAGTAGGATTACATTTGAGGTTAGAATCCAGGATATGACTATCAATATAAAATATACCAATTTCAGCACGTCCAAGATATCCTAATCAGTTGGCATGAGGATTTGAAAGGCTGTGCCTTGATCTTCTACAGAGCGGTAGGCTCTCTAAACCAAGCTGCGCTTTTCGGCAAACCATCACCGTTGAGAAAAGAGGACCCCAGAGTGAGAATGTTACCGTTCCCTACTAGAAGACCAAGCTTTAAAGAAGTCAAAAGAGTTCACCAGACTTTAGCCAGTATCGAGGTTTATGGTATGTTTTAAATATACTTCTATACTATCACTATTAATTTATTTAGTCAAAAGTACTTGGAAACCCAGAAGCGATTATTGAATCTACAGGCAGCGAAAGTAGTATGCATGGATCGTGAAGCCGGGCGATCTGTCCTCTCTGACTACCCCGTCAGGGATACAGCTTGAAGGTACAATACACGCCTTTATCCCCGAAGGGGTTGGCAGAGGCATACTATACACCCACATTCACGCCCTCAACTTATACATTTTTTTCCCACGTATCAGGTGGTGAGCCCATTGCCGTGAACGTGAGCGTGAAGATAGTTAAGTTGATATTATTGAAACAATAAAATACATATATACCTACCCCATCAGATCAGCGTGAAGATAGTTAAGTCAAATATATACATTTAAATCGGAATATACCTTTGCGTATGGGGCAGGACTAAGCCTTTTGACTCAACTTGGTGGCGTAAGTGCGGGTCGGAAGATATATTTGTGTGTAAGAATAAATATTCAAATCGAACCCGTAGTTCCTGAAGTTAGCGCGTTTAATCAACCAAACAAACTCGGCAATGGGCTCGCCACCTGTTACGTGGGAGATATATGGAGCCATAGTAGACCTCTGCCACCCCTCTGGGGGTAAAGGCTTGACTGCTAAATAAACTCAGCTTAATAATTAGTCAAAAAGTACTATACAACTCTACTCTAACCCAGTATCGTTATTTTGTGTTACAGATACATTGGAGCTATTTCAAACAGCGTTACTGTCCCTACCAAGCAAAACTCCCGCCAAAACCGCCTCGGACACAAGCATTGAAAAACGTAAAAAAGAAAAGAAAGCACAGAAAGCCATTGACAGAGCGAAATCGCGGTAAGACACGATAATACTGGGTCTAGTTTATAACTCTAGGTCGCCACAGCCTGCGCCTGTCCATTTCAACACGGCAATGGACTCACCACCTGATACGCACGACAAAAACCGTGAAATGTGGGTGTATAGCATGCCTCTGCCTATATATCCCCGAAGGGATATAGGCGTGACAATGGCGCTAATTCTGTTGTTAAGATCACTAAACTAAATTTCTCTAAAATTATCTAATTTTTGTTAAGATATTGCCAAATGCTATTCTGTTATTAAGTCGAACTAAAGTTGGTGATATCATAAATAGCACTTAATTTGTATCTGATGTCACCAAAATTCATTTTATGTGATAAAATTGAACAAGATGTGAAAAATGTACATAGACAGTCGAATGTATATTAAATACATGCCGACTAACATGGTGATTGAACTGCCTATGTACATCTTTCACGTTACAACGTTTTAAAAATTTTCATGTTTCAAACGGTTACTAAAATTAATAAACGTCCCACTAAAATTTTTGTGTGACGTTAAATTTGTATCTGACATCATTAAAATTAATTGGATGTGATAAAAGTCAACAAAAAGTGATAAATGTACAAAGACAGTTTAATCACTAATTTAGTCGGCATCTAAATACATGTTTTGTTGAATTTTATCACAAAAAAGGAATTTTAGTGATATCAGATACAAATTTAGTGCTGTTTATAATATCACCAAGTTTAGTTCGACGTAATAACAGAATAGCAATTTGGCAATCTCTAAATAAAAATAAGAAAATTTTAGAGAAATTTAGTTTAGTGGTTTCAACAACAGAATTAGCACCAATATGTATGTATGTATGTAGTTTATTACACATAAAATTCTTACTTTTAGACTTAACCTAAAGTTTAGAAATCCTACTAATATTATAAACGCAAAAGTTTGTAAGAATGGATGTTTGTTACTCTTCAATGCAAAATCCACTAAATGGATTTTGCGTGAAACTTTACAATAATATAGCTTACACATCAGAATAATACATAGGCTATTTTTTTTATCCCGGTAACAAATTCCTGTGGGAAATGGGAACGGGAACACTATACAACGCGTGTGGAGCCGCGGGCGTTAATTAGTCTTATATAAAAGGCTCAGTCTCTTCGTCCTTCTGAAGTCTGTGGGTATTTATTTCTCGGGAACCATAACAAACAGAGACAAACGGTTTCGATTCAGGACACTATGAATACGTGCATAGGAGATTTTGAAGTTTCTACCACTTACGGTTTAGAAGTTGTCTGATTTCTTCGCTACGATAGTGACGGGCGCGTTTCTTGTTTATTTTACTACTAGTTGACGCCCGCGGCTCCGCTCGTGTGTTGATGTTTTCTCGTTACCGTTTACCACAGTAACTTGTTCCCGAGGTAAAAAGTAGCCAATGTGTTATTCTGATGTGTAAGCTATATTATTGTAAAGTTTCATTAAAATCCATTCCGTAGTTTTTACGTGAAAGAGTAACAAACAAACTTTCACGTCTATAATATTAGTAGGATAGGATGTTTTTATTAACTCGCTTTGTTCAAAAGTCTTATTATTTATCCTTAGTGTATTTCTGTTTGCTTCCTAACTGTACCTGATTTTATTTCTATCCTTTGGGTTTTCATTTTCTGCAATTTGGGAGCAACTGATGTCTGACTTCTCAAGCCCCTGTTTGCCCCTTTTGCCTCACCTGTTAGTCAGCACGAGCACCTTTCGCACGTGACGTCGCTTGGGCCCCGGAGATCTTAGTGGGGCCCCTCGCTTTGCTCAAAAGTAATTAACATTTATTGTAAAACAGTCATTATGCCAGTCACTAGAGCCACCGCACACCGGCTTCCTTTAGTATCCGAAACCGATTTTGAGACTTGCGTCGTTGTTGTGTCACGTTTGGGCAACTCTGGTATTCGGCGTCTTGGCGATAGTTCGGATACTGGTTGGCTATTTGAAAAGTGTTTCAGTCGCCACTACTGGCATTTTAAGTGTACGTGGAGAACGGTCAGTCGCTGCACCTGGCTTCTAAAATGTTATAATAAATAAACTTTTCACACAGTGCCATCTAGCCCAAATTAAGCTTTAAGCTATAGGATCTAGACAACTGATAAAAAATACTTATATATTTCTAAATACATACATATTATGCATAGGAAACACCCAAACTCCGAAGCAAATATTTGTAGATCACACAAATATTTATACCATTACGCCACCGAGACAGTCTGCTATTAAGTCGCCATTTGCGGATATTAAAAAAAGGTAGTCTGTGAAGGAAAGAAGAAGAAGTATGCATGGATAGCAAAGTCTGGCGATCTGTTCTCTCTGACTACCCCGTCAGGGATACAGCGTGAAGATAGTTAGTTAGTTTGCTAATTGTTATTATCTTTACTTTATTTATTTCATAACCCCTACGCGATAATTCATAGCAAAATTTTTTAGCAAATTTGTAATTCTTTTTTTTTTTTATAATATAATAAAAGCGTGTGAGGCGTGCACTTTTGGGTTTTCCAAATTTTTGGTATTAACTATGTATGTTTGGGGTCTTTTCAATTCTTTTTTTTTTGAAGATTTTCTTTTGTTTGTGCTGTAAGACCACGCTTGTAACCAAAATTGACTATTCTAGGTCCCCCCCCATACATAGTTTATACCACTACCAGACTGACTGACCGTCAAATCTGTCTATTATTTTTAGAGAACGTGCTCCAAGGGAACTGCCTACACTACCAACGCAAGTAATTTCAAGCGAGGACGAGGGCCCTTGCTACATTGACTCGGAGACCCCAACCGACTGGATCAAAACCTTATCCGAACAATGTATTAACGGGATTATAACAAACTCAAGAAAGGATCTTATTAATGAAATTCATTATACTGAAGTCGCTTCCTCTGACTCTGAGGTCGAGAAAGCGGAACATGATACTCCTAAGAAAGAAGGGAGAAAAAAAAAGAAAAATAAAGTTGAAGAAAAACCAGTTGAAAAAAAGGGACCAAAGAAAATTTCTCCTAATGTGAAAAAAGTGAGTTATAAGCACAGAGTATATATTTGAAGGTCTTACAAAAGGCCTTAGGCTTGAAAAATTTCAACAGCATGGCCACGGCAATGGTCTCACCACCTTTTACTTGGGTCAGGAGTGCACACGAAGGTGGGCGTATAATGTGGCTCTGCCACCCGTTTAACGATAAGGCGTGATTAATCCTACTAATATTATAAACGCGGAAGATTGTAAGTATGGATGTTTCGTACGCACGCAAAATCAGCTGAATGGATTTTGATGAAACTTTACAATAATATAGCTTACACATCAGAATAACAGGCTACTTTTTATTCCGGAACCATAGGCTCCTATTCCGGGAACAAGTTCCTGTGGGAAACGGGAACTTATTCCAGGAATAAGTTCCTGTGGGAAACGGGAACGGAAAAACTTCACCACGCGTGCGGAGCTGCGGATCTCAACTAATAAAAAAATATTAACATATATTTCATACTAGTAGATGCCCGTGACTCCACCAGCGTAATGAAGCTTTCCTGTTCCCGTTTCCCATCTGTGCAATTTTTCCAATTTTTTCTCCATAAAAGCCTACCTTAAAATTTAAGGAATAAACAAAAAAGATTTCTCGTATTGGTACAACCGTCTTCGAGTTTTGAGCTTAGCAACGATTCAATGTTATATTTATTACATTAAATCGTTGCTAAGCTCAAAATTTATAAGCGTGATGGATATAAGATTATATCCATCACGCTTTATCCCCGAAGGGGTGGCAGAGTCATATTATATGCCCACTTTTCACTTTGTGGATTCCTGTCCTACGTAATAGGTGGTGAGCCCATTGCCGTGTTGAAATGGACAGACGCAGGTTGTGGCTACCAGCTGTTGAAATTTTTCAAGCCGCCTTGGCAATTTTATAAGGCCTTCAACCAGGCTTAACGACTGCCATTTTACTGGCAACCGATTGCGATTTATGTTTATTTATATAGATAAAGCAAGCAAAGCCGCTTACTCATGGGATTACACTAATAATACTACAGGCGAATGGCAGGCAACTGACATACCGCGTATGCAACTTTCGCTTACAACTGGATGTAAACTTGACACGCGGTATTATTTTTTCAATCGTGAGCGTGTGCGTGATCATGTGCGTGAGCGAGAAGGAGAGAGCAACACTCCTTACTCTCTTGTATTTTCTTCTCAACAGTATTCAGTAGGCCAACCTCAAAAGCCCACTTTCAGGTGTAACGTTCTCACGCCTTTATCGCCGAAGGGGTGGCAGAGGCATACTATACGCCCATTTAAAGCATTCCTGTTCCATTTAACAGGTATTGAGCCCATTGCCGTGTTGAAATGGGCTGGCGCAAGCTGTAACGACTTTAAAATTAAGTTCCATAGAAAATATATAACGATTTTTTTTTCTATATAGTTTTCCTGTTCTTTTTACTCGTTCTCTTTTGGTTGGCTATTACTCTAATTATTTGACAGCCTGCGTATCCTACTTTCGCCTACAGCCACACGTAAACTTGTCACACGTTGATTTTTTTACCGTCGTTTCTATTACATACACTATTTATTCGTTTATTTATATTTATTTTGAATCTTCAATTTGGGTAATGGTAATGGTTTCAACAGATGTGGAAAGCCATAGCAGATAAAGAAAATTCCACGCTGGAAACTATCTTGGAGTCCATGGAGTGTGACCTGGAGACGGCCTGCAACACGCCAGACCCCAGCGATGGGAACACGGCGCTTCATAAAGCTGCCATTGCTGAAAAACCTGATATGGTCACGTGAGTAACACAACCTCACCTGTATCATTTCATACATATATACTGTCACGCCTTTATTCCCGAAGGGGTAGGCAGAGGCATACTATTCGCCCACGTTTCACCGTTTACATTTTTGTCCCACGTAACGGGTGGAGAGCCAGATTCATTTCAACATGATCCAAAAAAGAAAGTCATTAGATCATAATGATAGTCCTCGGTGGCGCAGTGGTAGTAATATGAGACTGCCGCGCGCTGAGGTCCCGGGTTCGATTCCCGGGTCGGAACTAATATTTGTGTGATCCACAATTGTTGGTTTCGGGGTTTAGGTGTTTCCTGTGTATAATATGTATGTATTTAGAAATACATAAGTATGTTTATCAGATGTCTAAATACCATAGTACAAGCTTATAGCTTAGTTTGGGCTAGATGGCGTTGTGTGAAAAGTGTCTACAATATTAAATATTTATTTATTAATAAATATCCATCACGCCTTATCCCCGAAGGGGTGGCAGAGGCATATTATATGCCCACTTTTCACCGTGTGGATTTCTGTCCCACGTAATAGGTGGTGAGCCCATTGCCGTGTTGAAATAGACAGACGCAGGTTGTGGCTACCTGCTGTTGAAATTTTTCATGCCGCCCATAAGGCATTCAACCAGGCTTAACGACTGCCATTTTACTGGCAACCGGGACCAACGGCTTAACGTGCCTTCCGAAGCACGGAAACGCTCGCAAATGTAAATGCCACAAAGTGGTCACCCATCCGAGGACCAGCCATAGTGAAAGTTGCGTAACTCAGTGATCGTTTACAGAACACTGAGACCGCGGGGCCACGAGCGCTTAATATTTATTTATTAGAAGAAATTATCTACATGTAATATTATTTACCAAATGAGGTGTAAGGGCCAACATCTTCTGGGCGACCTCAAGTGGTGCACCTATTGGCTAACGGATGAAAGAATGACACAGAGGATGAGGTCAGACCGCAGTCGCTCCCTACAATACAGAATACAAATGATTTTGAACAATACCGAAAATAAAAAGCCATATAAAAATAGAACTCAGGCTACAAATACTTTCTATTAAATTAAACATAATTTATACTACATTTAGGATTTTTATAACGTGTTTTTTACAAAGATTAACTATCATTTTTGAAACCAATTTTGTCAAGCACTTAAATATCAAAACCTATTTTTCGAACAAGTTCACGAACTTGTTCGAAAACACGAACACGACTTCACTTTTTAATTTTTCCGTGGGACACAGCGATGTGTGGAACTGAATAAGGAAAGCTGAAGAGGACCTTGTGTCATAGTGCAAATTGGCGCCTATTGGAACGTGATAGACCTATTTTTAAATTGATTCACGGAGTTTACAAAATAGTTTATTTGGACCAAGCGGGCAATGAAATATCTTTATTAGTAGGTATGGCAGTGTGTTAAATTTTTGTCACACACAAACAATACTTTTCAAGCCCAGTTAACGCAAAACGCGTATAGCATTAAGAAGCAAAATTTGTCCTATAATATTGGTGTTAAGCTGGAATAGGGGGGGCTCCGTTGGTTTGAACACGTCCAATGAATGAGTGAGGAACGATTGACGAAGAAAGTAAATTGTGCGAAAGTAGAGGGTAGAAGGAGTCAAAAACTAACTTAACTATCTTCACACTGTATCCCTGACGGGGTAGTCATAGAGAACAAATCGCCAGGCTTCGCGATCCATGCATACTTCTTTCGCTTCCTGCAGATTCATTAATCGCTTCATACATGCACGTCTGGGTATCCGAGTACTTTTGACAAAAGAAATAGTTGTTCATGATTTTTGTTTTATTTGGTTACGCAGTCAAATCCTCTCGGCTGGAGGTGATCCGTGCATCAAGAACAATCAGCTGCAGACTCCTTACGCCGCATCACCGCACCATGAAACTAGAATAGCATTCAGATTGTTCCAAGCTCAAAATCCAGACAGATACAACTATTCAAAGGTAATATTCGATTTGACATCACATGACATATTGTCACGCCTTTACCCCCGAAGGGGTAGACAGAGGCATACTATACGCCCACATTTCACCGTATGCACTTTTGTCCCATGTAAGGTGAGGTGGTGAGCTCATTGCCGTGTTGAAATGGACAGGCGCTTTGTGTTAATAATTACAAAATAAATATTCGTTTTGGTAGTCTTGAAAAACCAGACAAACATAAAATGTAACCAAATTGTAATGCGACATTATTTATTTACTACTAGACCGTTTAATTAAACAAACATACACTCATCATAATCCGAGCGTCTGTCCCAGTTGCGTCTCGCGACGCGACGTAAAGACGTGTTAAATAGCCCATTTATCGAGGAATGCTATAGGCTATATATAATCACGCTACTACCCTGAAGAGCGGAGCCGTAGTTATAAATGTCAACAAATCCGGCATTTTTTTATGCATTATTGTAGAATTTATAAGCGACGGGATTAAATAGGTGTGACAGGAGTTCGAAGTATGTCACGGGCGCAGCCAGGGGAGGGCGGTTGTCACCTAATACATACATACATATTGTTCCCGAAGGGGTAGGCAGCCTCTGCCTACCCCTTTAAACGCCTCCCTTTCACCGCATGCATGTTGTCCCACGTAACAGGTGGTGAGCCCATTACAGTCACCTAATAAATCAATAACAATTGAAAAAAGTCAATTACAAAACATACATAATATACATACAGAATCCAACTCTAAACGCGAACGTTTATCAATACTCAAGAAACACTTGAGAGTAGTATTAATATGGCCTCAAGCGTCGATTGGGTATTGAGAAACGTTCTGGAAATCGGCCCTTACTCACTAACAAAACCACACACTTCATTTATGATAAGTTAATTCCAGTTTCATAAAATTAAAGCAGGTAGCAACATAGGCTTCTATTCCCGGGAAAAAAATCCCGTGGGAAATGGGTACGAGAGAACTTCTCTATTTATCAACTAGCAATTAATCATCTGTATATTTTGCAGTCTCAAATCCCCGGTCCGGTGACAGCAGAACAGCTAGAACAAGAGAAAGAGAGAAAAGCACAACAGAAGCGGGCGAAACGTCAGCGCGACAAGGACAGACAGATAGACAAGTTAAAAGCTAACGCATTCACACAACTAACAGATGTACAAAAGGTAAAATAGTGTAATGCTAATTCTACTATATTTATTGAAGTGAAACTTCTTTATCGACGTTAAGAGAAAATTTATAGCTGTTAAAATACGTCACGTTATTCGGTTAAGCGCCATGTTTGAAGTGAAACTTCTGTATCATAAGTGAAACTTCTTTATCGACGTATGAGAGAAATTTTATAACTGTAAAAAATGTCTTTGTGTGTTGGGCAACCCATTTATCGAGGCAAATTTTTATGCATTATTGTAGAATTAAGCTACGCTAGCTTTTGAAGCGCTTGTGGCCCCGCGGTCTCAGTGTTCTGTAAACGATCACTGAGTTACGCAACTTTCACTATGGCTGGTCCTCGGATGGGTGACCACTTAGTGGCATTTACATTTGCGAGCGTTTCCGTGCTTCGGAAGGCACGTTAAGCCGTTGGTCCCGGTTGCCAGTAAAATGGCAGTCGTTAAGCCTGGTTGAAGGCCTTATGGGCGGCTTGACAAATTTCAACAGCAGGTAGCCACAACCTGCGTTTGTCCATTTTCAACACGGCAATGGGCTCACCACCTATTACGTGGGACAGAAATCCACACAGTGAAAAGTGGGCATATATAATATGCCTCTGCCACCCCTTCGGGGATAAGGCGTGATGGATATTTATTTATTTATTTATTAAGCTACGGGATTAAATAGTCGCGACGGTAGTACGAAGTATGTCACAGACAAAGACTTTGAATAATAATAATATATTTATTTCAGACTAAGATCCATAGTGTAAGAATTAATATAAAGTAAAAAACTAATTATATAAGACTGTCATAATGCTAGGACACTTGCTATATATATACAGTCCCACATATGTTAGCCAATACACACTGCCGCCTAACAACCTATCCATGATGAACACCATTAAAAATCAGATAATTCACCAGAGCTACCCATTATATAGATCGTCGTCTGTAAAATATTTAGGCCTTCATCTTGGTTTTACGACTGCCATGTTACTGGCAATCGGGACCAACGACGTGTCATGTATAATGGTTTGCCACCGTAGAGGTTTAAAAATACATTCAATGGAGAACACACAGGGTTAAAATATCAAATACAGCTTAAATTGGAGAGTAGTTCATGTACATTACGTGAGTTTTTATTTCACACTACTAACGACTAGAAGTTATAGCCTTTTTTTGAATTTCCGAGATTTGGCGTTCTCATTATGACATCACAACGTAGCACAGACTGGGACAAGGCGCGGCGCGACGTACGGCTCTTGAACGAGCCGTTGTGACGTATGCGGTCACCCGCGTTATACGCCCTTTAATCGTAAATATTTCAGTCATTTTTTGAAATATAAAAAAAAGATAAAAACACCGTTTTTCTCGTATTTTTTTGTAATTTATTTGGCATTTAAAGTAATAAACGTTTGTCAGACCCATTATGTAGTCTGTTTTACTGTCCACAGAGAAAATCAACAGAACAAAGGTGTTTTCTATGCGGCTCGCAACTGCCTAAAGTGCCTTTTGAATACGATGACTGCAAGTTCTGCAAAATTCCCTGCCTACACAGCCATCGCAACATTAGACCTTTGAATAAGAGCGTTGAATAAACATTTCCTACTCTTTGTAGCTTTATTTTTTATCTTTTTTTTTTTTTGCTGAGTTACGCAACTTTCACTATGGCTGGTCCTCGGATGGGTGACCACTTTGTGGCATTTACATTTGCGAGCGTTTCCGTGCTTCGGAAGGCACGTTAAGCCGTTGGTCCCGGTTGCCAGTAAAATGGCAGTCGTTAAGCCTGGTTGAATGCCTTATGGGCGGCATGAAAAATTTCAACAGCAGGTAGCCACAACCTGCGTCTGTCTATTTCAACACGGCAATGGGCTCACCACCTATTACGTGGGACAGAAATCCACACGGTGAAAAGTGGGCATATAATATGCCTCTGCCACCCCTTCGGGGATAAGGCGTGATGGATATTTATTTTATTTTATTTTATTTTTTGTGGTTTTTAACGCCAATTCTTAAAATTGTGATGTATTTATAAAAAGTTTGTGTGTACTGGTGTGTACTTATGTACACGCCTTAGAAGTTATACTTCTTTGGCGTAACGAGATATAAATCTTTAAAAAAAAATATTTTTCGCCATATTTTTACGTTTGTAGAAGAAAACTAAAATGTTGACTATAGCTAACTTTAGGGTGTTTGAAAACTACTTTGAATGTAGTTATAAGTTGTCATGGAAACACTTATTAGCTGGGTTCGGTATTTCGTGACGGTGTGCACGCGCGTCGTAAAAATTTACTGTCATAATTTTTCCTTAACACGCTAAAAGAAGTATATCTTTAATAGATAGCAATCCTTTTTTGTCAAAAACGATATTAGTTAAATAAAGAGAAGTACTTCATTAAATTTAGGACTCGAGTGACTTCTCACTTGCCAGGTGAGCTGCTTAACCAACTAAGCTACCGAGAACACTGGAAACTGATGAATTTTTCCATCTCTTAAGGCGCCATCTATCGAAATTTAGTTAAGCTACATGGTACGAATGTATTTCTTATTTCTGCCGTGAAGCAGTCCGCTGTGTTTCGGATTAAAGGGAAAGGAAAGGTAGCCAGTGTAATTACTGGGCATGGAAGGCATATCATCTTAGGCCCCAGGATGGCAACGCACTTGCAGTGTTAACCTTAATATTGCAAGTGTCTATAGGCGACAGTAACAACTTAACACCAGGTGGGCCGTAAGCTTGTTTGCCATGCCGTAGTGTAAAAAAAAAGAACAGCAGGTCGCCACAACCTGCGCCTGTCCATTTCAAGACGGTAATGGGCTCGCCGCCTGTTACGTGGGACAAAAATGCACACGGTGAAATGTGGGCGTTTAGGATATAAATTTTTAATAAAGTGGATAAAGACAATTCGATTCGAGACGGGGATTGAAACCTTTGCCTAACCAGGGCAATGTTCTAGCCACCTGAACTTCCCCAACCGTATCGAATCAAGTTGAAATTCTCCACCCTATCACAGTATAAAGAGAATCTATCAGTAGCGTAGGAGTTTTTCGGTATGCTATTTTCGGCCATATTGGATTGCAAAATAAACTTGAAATTCACGCTCAGCATACCAAAAAACCCCTTATACGATACCCATCATGAAAATTTATGACCACGGCGCGAGGGCCAGATTGGATTGCAAAATAAACACGAAATTCACACAGCATAACAAAAAAATCCCCTTATACGATACCCACCATGAATTTTTAAGACCACGGCGCGGCGGCCATATTGGATTGCAAAATAAACTCAAAATTCATACTCAGCATACCAAAAAACCCCTTATACGATACCCAACATGAAATTTTAAACCACAGCGCGGCGGCCATTTTGGATTGCAAAATGAACACGAAATTTGTATACAGAATATTAAAAACCCCATGAGTTATAAATGTGAATGATAATTTTATAACCACGATTTACGACGCGGCAGCCATTTTGTAAACGCTTTCTAATAAAAAGAACTTCCTTATTGTCTGTGCTTGGTACTTCGTCTAAGGCAAGATAGAAAATCGCATTTTACACAACATTTATAGCACTTTAACATAACTTTTAATGTCAAAGAAACCACCACTCCCGCACATAAAGCAAGATAAATGCACTAGTTTTAGGAAATAATATACAGCAAGCAAATGGTATCAGCCATATAGCCGCCCAGACTTGCTGCCGTTACACATCATGTGAAATGGCCAGGGACAAGTAATTGTTTTTTTTTTAATTGCATGGATATAGACGAACTGGCCTAATTCTCTTTTTTGACCCATCAGTTCGTACTTTTATTAGATCCATGTATACATACATACATACATATCGTCACGCCTTTATCCCCGAAGGGGTATGCAGAGCCATAGAATACGCCCACATTTCACCGTATGCACTTTTGTCCCACGTAACAGGTGGTAGCCCATTGCCATGTTACATCCTTAATATATGTACTAGACTTAAAAGGTAGGTATCGGTATTACTTTACGTTAATGTTTTACCAAGCATTTTCCGTAGTTTTATGTGCATGATATCGTGGTGTGTTAGAATACCAATGGATTAAAGAGAAAATGGGGAAAATAAAACAACAATATGCTGCATTTCCCGTTGCCATGTTGCCGCGATGAAGTTCCATAGCTTTGTAACAGATGGCAGTGAACGCCTGTATTTGCACACTATACTTCCTTATTGTGTAACTTATTTCATAAAATAAGCATTCTTTAGATGGCGTTTTATTAAAATTTACTTTACGCGTCTTTATTTAATTTTACGTCTGAATTTATTGGGCGTCAGAAAAGGATTATTCGGTGTAAGTATAAGAATTATATTATATTAGGTATCTGTGGTGTAAGTCAGATTCTGTTTACGACTGATTCACTTTAAGACAGAAATACAGTTGAGTACAAAATATAATTATTTATGTCACTATTCGGTTTAAATCTGATTCAATAACAAAAAACAAATAAAAATTCAATAAGATCTGATTAATGGGGGTTACAAAACAGTTTTAAAAATGCCATTACATTTCATTTTTTTATCATCAATAATTGTTTTTATTTTGGCTTCTTTAACGAGCAATTTTGCGCTTCGTCATTTTGCAAATTAAGCTGTCTTTCCTTTTTTTTAATTACCTATATTAAAATAATAATAGGTACCTACATATTTTAGCTACAAGTAACCAGTCTCGAAGATTATTCAATAAGGTATTTTTTCATATACCTACTAGTACCTATTTAAAAATATGCGTACGCGAAAACTTGAAAATTAAAAAAAAACAATGAGGTTCCTACAAAACGAACGATGCAATGGAATTTAAACGTTTTAAACTAATATTAAAATCCAAATTAATTTTACACCTATAGTAATTATGTACACGAAGGTACAAATTCTGTCTTAAAGCGCATATGTCATAAACAGAATCAGTCGTGAGCAGAATCTGTCTTAAACAGAATCTGACTTAAACCGAACAATCCTCTAAAAATACACATGAAATATCACGGCGTTTTTAATGTTTCTAAGTTAAACCTTGAGATTTTCACACAACTAAGGGAGCAAACAAGTAAATTGACCACCAGATCGAAAGTGGTTACTGTAGCCCAACTAGCGATACAAGTACTCGATACTTTTGAAGCGATACCGAGTACAATCGAAATTCGTTGCGTATTTTTAAAGATCTAAGCATACATAGGGACAGACAGACAGGAAAGCGACTTTGTTTTATACTATGTAGTGATGAACAAACTTCATAATTAGCATAAAAAATCATAAAGTATCGATATGAGTAGGTATCGATACATTATGAGTGGTATCGGAAGATGATTTGAGTAGTACTCATTGATTGATTGATTGATATATTCGTTATTGTAACACCAAATTACATAAATATAATGTGATAACAATTGGTTTTACAATTGGCGGCCTTATCGCACAAAGGCAATCTCTTACAGGCAACCTTTACTCATTTGAGTAGGTATCGATTCTTTTTGATACTTTCACGGTATCGAATCATCACTAAGCTTATCGAGCATGCGTAGCCACTATAAATGTTTGGAACACCAGGGTTAGTAGAGAGCGCTGCTAACCTTTTCGCCGTGTTGAAACGGATAGAGTTATGCTATGGCAATCTGAGGTTAATTTTTTTTTAGCCCCCATAACGTGTTTATTTGACAATAGGTAACTTACGGCAACTATGTTACTGGCAACCGCTACCAATTTCTAAACGCTTATCTGCTCATATGGTGAGAGATACCTCGTAAAAGAATTGCAGATTTATGATAACAATGTTTTTTTTTAATTTTTAAATTTTTAGATTGAGAAAATGTCTACCAAAACTTTTATTGATTACAACTAAAATTGAAGTGTTTGTTTTTGATGCCAAATTAACTGCTTTTCACTAAGACATAAGTACCTATAAAAGTAAATACGGTACTTACGCAATAATATCTATTTTGCCTGTCTATCTGTCTGTTTGTTCTGGCTAATCTGTGAAACGGCTGGACCGATTTTAAAGGAGTACGTACCTTATAGCTTCGGCTATCGGCCAGTGAAAGTCCCTACATTTTATCCTCGTATTCTTACGGAAACCGGCACTACGTGGGTAAAACCGCGGGGCGTCCGCCATCACAAATAAAATACTTTTTGGACATTAATATCTTTATTAATTTATTGTTTTACATTCATTATCACAAAATGGTCGTTGTTGATTTTTTTTTATACCATTGAGGTGGCAGTCAAGCATACGGCCAACCTGATGGAAAGTGGTCAAAATAAGCCTATGGACGTTTACAACACCAAAGGTGCAGCACTCGCGCTGCCGACCCTTTAAAAACTTTCTAAGACCCCTTTTGAAGAACCGCATACTGTAGACGTTCGGGAAACCCAGGCATGGAATTCATTCCACAATCTAAGCGTACGCGAAATAAAGCCTCTATCGGACCTAACCGTACGAGCGCTCTGGACGCAGTGTGAGGGTGAACACCCTGTCAATATAATCGCGCAAGTGCTGTGAAAATAATGGAATATTATTACAAAATAAAGGGTTTGTAGGTCCTTTTTCAAGAGGAGCGTCAAGCTACGTCGGAATCTGCGCTGGCATTCACGTTCGCAGTGAGCGGTACAGCGGTCGTGGTCAAACTACCTAGCTTGACGCGCGGTAGGTCCGAAACTAGTCGGGCTATCCCGAAATTACACGTAAGTAAAACCGTTTATTTAGTAATAATGAACAACGTTCACGATAGTTATTATTCTAGTAATAAAGTTATTAAACATTATCTAAGGGTGTAGGGAGTCTCGATGAGATCTCCGGGGCTCAAGCAACTTGACCTGCTAGCGGTGCACCGACTGAGAAACGAGTCCAAGTAGGTCGGTACATGAAGTATCTAGATCTCATCCTGGACAGTCGGTGGAGCTTCGAAGAGCATTTCGGACGATTAGTCCCTCGGGTACGTGGGGTAGCGGGTGTCCCACAACGCTTGTTGACTAATCTTGGGGGACCACGGAAAGAGATTCGCCGTCTCCCGGGCACCCGTCTGGTCTCAATACCTGGCGCGATCCTCCCGTTGCCGAGCTCTACTCAGGAGCCTGCAGCGCTTGGTGGCCATACGAATCGTACGGGGTTACCGTACCATTTCATACGAGGTGGCAATGGTCTTGGCGCGACAAACGCACCTCGACATTCTGGCCAACATGGACGCAATGGTCTACGACCAAATTCGCAGTGTGGGTTGGAGTGACGACGTGGAAGCGTCGGGTTCGGAATGCTTCGGCGGAACTCACACCAGCAAGTCTGCAGGAGTGGCGGGTGCGGCTCGACAACCAGAGCTGCACTCACCAACGTGCTGTTGGAGCTGTTTTGCCAAACTTCGAAGCGTGGGTAGGAAGGAAATACAGCGTCACCTACCGATTGACTCAGGTGCTCACCGGGCATGGCGGTTTTGGTGAGTACCTGAAACGAATCGGGCGGGAGGACGCGGCACAATGTCACCACTGCGGTTACGAGCAGCACACTCTGGAGGATTGTCCCACATGGGAAGTCGAACGTCGAGTCCTGATCGGACGGATTGGAAGCGACCTGTCACCGCCAGCATTGATCGCGGCTATGCTGACGAGAGCTGGAAAGTAGTTGTTTCCTTTTGTGAGAATGTTATGCTCCTGAAGGAGGCCGCAGAGCGCGATCGAGAACGGGCCGATCCAGCCCGAAGGAGAAGGCGTAGGGGAGGTGGTAGATCATCTCACTAGCTCCGCTATCGCCACCCGAGTCGCTAGAGTCGCATCTTGGGACGATGCGACTGATTAAGGTGACCCTGAGGAAGGGGATACCCCGGTGTGGCCGGGGGTGTATGCAAAAAGGGGTGGCTGTCCCGCCTCATATTGTACCTAGTGTAATGGGTACAGTATGAGGCGGTACACTGTGTCTCACACATGGGCGATGTTATACACGCCGAGATGTGCTCTAGTCATGGAGCATGGCAGGGAGGACCCCAGAAGCCGTTAATGCGTTCCTGGGGTTCCTCCCCTTTGCGGATGTTGGCTCCGCGGAGTTTAGTGGGTAAATCGGGGAAGCCGGGAGTCCCACACACATCCACCGTCTACCCAACGGTGGATACGGGGCATATGAAGCATGCTCCGCGTAAAAAAAAGAGGTCATACTTCAGTATCTCCCAATAATACAGAAAATCCCCAAATCCAGGTAAGATTTGGAAGCAACTGGGAATACATTAAGATGAAGCTAAGGTCATTCATCTCAGGACCAATTACCGTATCGTAAAATGCTTAATAAATAAATAAATATTGTGAGAAACTTCACACAGCGCCATCTAGCCCAAACTAAGCTATAAGCTTGTACTATGGGATCTAGACAACTGATATACATAATTACATAGATATTATACATAGAAATCACCCAAACTCCGAAACCAACATTTGTGGATCACACTAATATTTGTTCCGACCCGGGAATCAAGCCCGGGACCTCATCACGCAGTCGCATACACTAAAACTGCGCCACCGAGGCAATCAAATAATAATGCAGTGATCATTTACAGAACACTGAGCTATGCCTACTTACCTAATTAATGGATACCTTTATGTTACGTTTATGTTATCAAAACCGTAGTTTAGTCATTCAGGTACACAAAAGATTCTCCAACCCAAATGTGTGAATTTGAATACAATAAATGTAGTTTTATTCCATATATTTATTCCATAACCAGTCCATAAATAAAAAAAACTAAATATTCGTTCGACTATCACAGTGGGCATTCGAATTGGTTTGAATTAACTTTTTTTTATAGCTTGGCACAACCCGTGTCTAATGCTCCCTCCTGTGATGTAGGTACAAAGATTTTTGTAAACAAATATACGGGTAACATTAAAATCCGTGAAATTCATATTTATTGTCCATGTTTACAATGCTCAAACGGTTATTAAAAATACTATTTATAGTTCGTCCGTTTTATCGAATACTTTGATTAGGTTCGTTTCCAGGAGCTATTTGTTCAACTGTTTTTTACCATGTTTACTAAAAATACTTCACGGGCAACAATAGTAGAGATTGAAAAACTTTGTTCTTGCTTGTGAACTTACTGCATCCGATGCGATTGTTCGTTACCGAGTTTGGATGTTTCCTATTTATAATATGTATGTATTTAGAAATATATAAGTATGTTTATCAGTTATCTAGATCCCATAGTACAAGCTTATAACTTAGTTTGGGCTAGATGGAACTGTGTTAAAAGTGTCCCCCACAATATTTATTTAAATACTTTTGACCAATTCCTCAGAGCTCAAACCATAAGACGTGCAATAAAATATAATACACATAAGGGACTGATAGTTTTATACCAAATTTTGTCAGTAACTCAATATCTTTGAGGACAAAAATTGCTTACAATGATAGGTTTATTTAATCCTAATTTTTAGGTTAATTATTCATCTCTTAAGGAATAAAAAAGTAATTAACCTAAAAATGCATTAAATGCATCTGCCACCCCTTAGGAGATAAAGGCATGACTGATAAGTATATCACAATATCTCCTGAACAGGGGCCGAGTCTTCTATTTGCCAATAGAAAGCCGTTCTATTCTATAGCGGTTCTATTGCGATTAGTCCAAAACTAGGTATTCTACTAAAACTATTATATATTTCACAATCACACTTCTCAAGCTGCAGAAAAGAGACAAAATAGCTGTTATGAGCTGTCAAACCATTAATAAAGTTTACTAAAAATCTAAATTAAGAGCTACTTACAGGCGCTACACGTGGTAATAACATTCTACAGACCGGTCGATAGAATTCTATTGGAGCGCAATTGTAATAGTATACTACGAAAACAGTCAATGTTTTCTGTCGGCTCTTTATTGAGCGACGATTTCTATTCTCTTCTGACACGATTGAATTTGTAGACTTAGCCCCCCAGGTCTTTAACATATATGATGTACATTGCCAGTGATTATATACCTACGGAACTGTATTCGCCTCTGAGAAGCTTGCTCTGAATCAAAGGAGTATTGGAGAGGGCTGTGCTGGATGTGTCTCTGATTGTGAAATACGAAGGAGAACCCGGATCATAGGCATATCAAGGATTTAAGGTTTTAGGTTCCAGGCTCCCGGGTCTAGAGTCCAGAGGCCTTGCTCTATGGCCCAGAGATCATTGTCTAGTGTTCAAAGTTTAAACTTCAGGGTTTTAAAAAATTCTATTTCTCTCGGCCCTATGAATATGAAGTGAGTGTTTGTTTGTTTTCTTGCTTGTTTGTTTGGTTGAACGCGCTAACCTCAGGAACTACTGGTCGGATTTGAATTTTTTTTTTGTGTAAGACAGTCCATTTATCGAGGAAGGCTAGAGGCTACACATCATCACGCTACTACCCTGGAGAACTTAGCAGTAGTCATAAATGTCGACAAATCGAGCAAATTTTAATGCATTATTGTAGAATTTATAAGCGACGGGATTAAATGGGTGCGACGGGAGTTCGAAGTATGTCACGGGCGAAGCCAGGGTGTCATCTAGTTACACAGATAGCCATACCGATGGAGTGGAGAATGAGTAGGTACCTACGTAATTTTAGATTTAGGCCCAGTTTTCTTAATGCTTTTATATGCTTTTTTACTGTGTCTTGGAAGTCAGAAGTCGACATAACATCAAAATTCTAATAGAAAAAGTACCTATAGGATGAAAACGTTAACCTAATTGGAATATCTGTCTTGTTTAAGTACTTTTGAAGTCTACTTTTTAATACAGACTTTCGTGGCCCGTCGCGTTGAAGTAAAGTAATTACATTTCAGAGACTTCGTGCTGCGATTTTCTCTACCCCGATGCCGAAATAAGAGTGTTGTAAAGTTAGGTGTGTATCAGTTTGTTATAAGCTCCATAACTGTACATACATAATATTTATACATACATATACATAATATTTGACTGCCTCTGTGGCGCGATGGGAGTGTATCCGACTGCTACGCAAGAGCTCGTAGGTTAGATTTAAATAAATAAAAATGTCTTTATTTTGCATAGACCATTTCAACGGCGCTTACAAAATGTCATACACTAAAATTGAAGAAAAAAATTGTATATTTAAAGTGACCACCCCGGTTCGGAACGCGGCCCACCTGAGAATAAACTTAGGAAGGCTTTTTTTTGATGGCCTTTTTACAATTTCATATTTTATGACTATAACATTTTATTTGCCAGCAGATCATTTCCAGGCATCTCTGTCCTGTAAATAGTCTTGAATAGAGTAATAACCTTGTTTTAATATGTTTTTTAAATTTATTTAATGGTAAATTTCTCAGGTCACGGGGAAGCTTGTTGTAAAAGCGTATACAGTTACCCTGGAAAGAATCGCCAATCTTATGCAGCCGACTGTGGTGAACTGAAAGATTGTTTTTATGTCTAGTGTTTATATTATGTATATCACAGAGTTTAGTAAACTGTGATAGATTTTTCTGGACATACATAAGATTGGCAAAAAATATTGTGATGATACGGTTAGAAAATTCACTTCTTTGAATTTTTCTCGGAGGGAGACTCTGGGGCCCAAATTTGCCTCTTATTCCATGGTGATGTAATTTTTTGCACAATGTTTCATGTTGAACGCAGTCAAAAGCCTTGGATAGATCGCATACATTTAAAAGCTTTTATTATATCCTGAGCGCAAATATCTGTGAATACAAATGCATCCCTGCAATAAGGAACAAATTCTTCTAATAATAAATGTTCAGAGGAACTGGAAGACGCTTGTAGAGATTTAGTCGTCAAAATAGGTACATTTTTGAAAAAATGTTCAAATTCCATCGCCACTTCCAGGTAACATGACAATCATTTACTTTTAAGTGGAAATCCCTTTCTGTCACCATAGTTCTACCGCATTCAGAGTTAATGATCTTCCAAGTCATTTTTATTTTATTCACAGAATTAGAAATTTTATTTTTAATAAAGTTTGACTTTGCAAGATAACAATATCTTAGAATAATTTTTAACATATTCCTGAAAGGTTTGGTTAAAATTATATGATTTTTCTGAATATGATTCAAATAATTTGTTTCTACTTTTAAAAATACCTGGTGTAGCCCAATCACTGAAAACAGGACGACCTGCAATCTGTAGAGGTTTTGAGGTAAAAACTTTGCCAAACTCATCATTAATCAAATTAAATAAGTTTGTATATGACTGGTCTACACAAGTGAAGTCAGGTAGATATGGCAATCTCTTTTCTATATTTTCTTTAAAAATATTCAAACGACTTTGGTTAATTGGTATATATTTAATTTGTGTTTTTGCAGACTTTATTACTAGTTTTAGGAAACTTTATCCATTGGCCACGATGATCTGACGCTACAGGATCCACAATACTTTTATTTATTGGTTTAATATCAGTAAAAATACTATCAATACATTTTGCACTGGTGGCTGTAATACGAGTAGGTTCTAAGAATGTACTATGCAGATTAAAGGATTTAAATAAATTTTACATTTTATTTCTCTCTGATGGAGTTAATGATGTATCTAGTATATCAACATTAAAATGTCCACAAACTATTATAGATTTCTTAGAACATTGGCATTTGAACAGTGCTTCTTCAAGCTTTTCTTCAAATTTAATGTACGGAGCATCAGGGGGACTGTATACGCTTAACAAGAATTGCTCAAACTCAATACTGGCAATCTCAATAACTAGCTCAATGGAGAGGGCTACTAAATCCTAACGTTCTTTGAATTTTAAGTTTTTATTAATTAATATTAAAGAGCCTCCACGTTTAGAATGTTTTCTATTGAACGAGCTTGTGGTGATTTATGAAGTTCAACAATGTGATTTCATGATCTTTTAACCAGTGCTAACTTCTTAAACCCAGGGTAAAACTTTGTGTGATTATCACGATAGTTTATTCTGTGTTTGGGTGTTATTTATCTATAATATGTATGTATTTAGAAATATATAAGTATGTTTATCAGTTATCTGGATGCCGTAAGTACAAGCTCAGCTAATTTGGAATCAGATGGCGTTGTGTGAGTTTTCCCAAAGATATAACGATATAACGGATAGATCAAAAGCTGGGCTGATTTTTGAAGTGAAAACTTCTTTAGCGGCGTTGGGTATAAAATCTTAAACTCGCGTCAGGACACGTGACCCTGATCAAAAAAACGTAAGATTTTTTATCATCATCATCTTTACGTCGATCCCGGTCAATTTTTGAAGGAAAAACTTCTTTTAGCGCGGTACGCATATTTTTAGATGAGATAAAATCTCTGGACTCGCGACCATAATCATCATCATCATGTAACGTTGATTCCGGTCATCTACAGGTCTTATTAAATAATGCTGTGTAATCAATTAGGACTCTTTCAGTGTAGAATTATTTTTTATCATCGTCATCTTTACGTCGATCCCGGTCAATTTTTGAAGGAAAAACATCTTTTAGCGCGGTACGCATATTTTTAGATGAGATAAAATCTCTGGACTCGCGACCATAATCATCATCATCATCAAACGTTGATTCCGGTCATCTACAGGTCTTATTAAATAATGCTGTGTAATCAATTAGGACTCTTTCAGTGTAGAATTATTTTTTATCATCATCATCTTTACGTCGATCCCGGTCAATTTTTGAAGGAAAAACTTCTTTTAGCGCGGTACGCATATTTTTAGATGAGATAAAATCTCTGGACTCGCGACCATAATCATCATCATCATCTAACGTTGATTCCGGTCATCTACAGGTCTTATTAAATAATGCTGTGTAATCAATTAGGACTCTTTCAGTGTAGAATTATTTTTTATCATCATCATCTTTACGTCGATCCCGGTTAATTTTTGAAGGAAAAACTTCTTTTAGCGCGGTACCTACGCAATTTTTTAGATGAGATAAATCTCTGGACTCGCTACACCCCGTTACGATACGCAGCTATAGTGTGTGCATATATGCATGTACCAACGCGTCCAGATAAATAAATTATTAATAAATTGAGTTTTCACTTCTGTCGGCACTCCCGGAGTGGTTAGGTTTTTTACTCATAATTGTCGGACTGCTGTTGGCGACACGAAACCCTTCCCCATCACCGTCGGGGTACACCAGGGTTCGGTCCTTAGTCCGCTTCTGTTCAGTGTAATATTAGACGAATTGTCGGACAGCATCAGAAACCCACATGAGCAGCCTCCATGGTTGCTCATGTATGCTGACGATATTGCGCTGGCAGACGCGGACAGGGGCAGATTGGTGCGACGTGTAAAGGCGTGGAAGGAGACGCTTGAGAACGGCGGTCTGAAACTAAATGTGGGGAAACCGAGTACTTGAAACTAAACTCGACAGATCCCACATCCGTCCGCATAGGCGGTGATTTGGTCGAGCGCACGGACCAGGTTAAATACCTGGGATCTGGCTTTCACACGTCCAGTGACATCGATTGCGATGTCAAGTCACGCATTGCTGCCGCGTGGGCCAAATGGCGGGAGATGACCGGTGTCATTTGTGACCCTAAAATGCCGATCCGGTTGAAGGGACAGGTCTACAAAACCATTATTAGACCTGTCCTTTTACATGGCAGTGAGACGTGGCCGATATTGGAGCGACACAAGCAGGAGCTGCGTGTCACGGAAATGAAGATGCTGCGGTGGATGTGTGGGGTCACGCGGATGGACCGCGTGAGAAACTCTCGCATCCGCGGCAGCCTTCACGTCCGTGACATTGCAGACAAGTTGTAAGAGTGTCGCCTTCGTTGGTATGGTCACGTCTTGCGGCAACCGCCGGGCTACGTAGGTAACAAATGCCTGGCCATGTCAGCCCCGCCGGGTCCCGGTAAGAGCGGAAGACCCAAGAAGTGCTGGCTTGACGTCGTAAGGGATGACATGCGTGCCAATGGTCTCACTATAGAGGATGCCGAAGACCGTGCGAAGTGAAGGAGAAAAGGTAGGAAAGCGGACCCCGGGCGTCGCGAGACCGTACAGTCTCTATCTAAAGGTAGCCTGTAAGAGTAATCTCTTTAAATAAATAAAATAAAAAAAAGGCTTCCATAAAAAAAAACCTTTATATACTACTTGAGCCTTCTAGCGAATTAATATTCTTCTTACCTGCACCGACGTTTCGAACGCGTTGCAGCGCCTGTGGTAGCGGCTAGACTATTAATATTATGTCGCGTTAAGTCCCGAGTAGTATAAAAATATGAGGACACACCGCGAAAGACTAAAAATAACAAAATCATCAATTTTCTAGTTTGTCGGTCTATCTGTCTATTTGTTCCAGCTAATCCCTGAAACAGCTGGAACGATTATAACGGGATTTTCACTGGCTGGATAGTTCACGTTATAAATAGTAACTAAGGATATATTTTATCCCGGTTCTTCCATGGGAACGAGAACTATAAGAGTGAAACCGCGGGACGTCCGCTACTATCATCTGTTCAAACTCCAATTATTTATGGACATATTGATATTGCGATAATGGCAGTTTTTACGTTCGAAAGCTGAGTAGGCGATCAAGAAGTTTCTTGGCTATTAGTACTTTGAAGCTGGCCCACGCAGCAGGGCGCGGTAGCAAAGTGGTAGAAATGTCTCACTATCGATCTCGCGGCTCTTAGGGCCGTATTCCAGAACGTTTATCAATACTCAAGAAACACTTGAGAGTAGTATTTATAAGGCAAAAACTAGCCTCAAGCGTCGATTGAGTCTTGAGAAGAGTTCTGGAAAACGGCCCTTAGTTTAATTCCATATTACACTTCCGACAAGTGATAAATAAATAAATTAAAAAAAAACCATAAACTCATTCGTAGTATAAGCAATTTAATAAGTTGTAGATGGCCACTCGAATTTTATTATATTCTTTAAAAATATATGTAAATAAAAACATATATAAAATATATCGCTCAAAAAACGGAGAAGTCAAAAGTACTAAGATACTCAGGCGTGCATGTATGAAGCGATCTGCCCTCCTTGTATCCTCCACCCTTCTTGTATTCTCTGTCTTCTACTGAAGATAGTTCGTTATCTTAATACTATTATAAATATGAAAGTTTGTATGGATGTTTGTTACTCTTTGACGTAAAACTACTGAACGGATTTTAATGAAACTTACAACATTGCTTATACATCAGAATAACACATAGGCTACTTTTTGTCCCGGGAACAAGTTCCTGTGGGAAACGGGAACGGGAAAACTTGTCTATGCGGGCGAAGCCGCGGTCGGCAACTCGTAAAATATATAATAATTAAATAAGATCTATTCAGGCATTTGAATATCAACAGCTCATTGTCTTGTGAACAAAGGCATTGCAACTATTTAGAATGATGCTCAGACTGACATTGCTCTGAGGTCTGTAGTACACAGTAGCGCAATTGACAAATCTAGGTTGTTCCCGAAACCTCCTGTCAACTGCTTATACATGGCCCAGTGGTGGATCGAGGCGCGGGAGACGAAACGGTCCTCGAAACTCCCACTCCATGCTAATACGGGCGAAATTTAGTGCCGCATCAGTCCGACAGATGGCGGCACTCGTATGATGGTGCGGCTTGTGCTTGATCCATTGTGAAGTTATCTACTATTACTTATTCTGTGGTTATACCTACCGTCGAACGAAAATCCCTTGGTACCTTGCTCGCAAAGGTTATCAAACTCCACCTGTGTTGGAGTGTCTTTTACTTACTGATTTGACTGTATCGAGATCAAAGACCTTATACCTACTTATAACTAGACTGTGCACTACTGCGAAATAATCGGTCCGCGTGAGATGGCTATCGACAGTGTTGGTGTCTCTTTCTAAATAAGTGACCATGACCAATAAGAACACAGGACAAATTCTTTGAACGATTGTTCGAACCTACTGAATATATTGTAAGTAAAAAATATTAAAAAGAATATATTTAATATAAAAATATTATGCAGTCGAGGACCCCGTCAGAAACGAGGCATACGGTAAAAAAAAATTGCCAAACAAAATACGTGTATTGAGACAAAGAGAGAGAGAGAGAGTTGCACATCCGGCTGCTCACTCACACACGCATAGGTACACACATAGGTAACCACATGGCTTATGTCATTTCATTATTACGACGACTTCTACTAAAAAGCACCATCCGTAAGCCGCTTTAAACAAGTTCGTTCCGAAAATCTAAATGTTAGGTTTTGCCTCTTTTGTACACTCTGAGGGTGACCGGCACATCTCAAATTTAAACAGATGCTACGTATTTACCTACCTACTAAGAGATTGAAAAAATCTTTGATCAACAAAATTTTGTTACTCAAAAAAATATGGTTGTTGCTGTTACTTACCCGTGGAAATAAAAGCTGCTACCGTTCAGACTCTGATCCTTCTTCACCTTAATTTATATATCATTATTTATATTATTCGTATTTAATCATTTATGAGCTTTTTTTTATACCTCTGATGTGGCAGACAAGCATACGGGCCCACCTGATGGAAAGTGGTCACCGTAGCCTATGGACATTTGGAACACCAGAGGTGCACTCGCGCTGCCGACCCAACAACTAAACTAAGACTTGCAGAACAAGGTACTTAGTGTGTTTAATTAAGAAGTATTACACCCACACCAAAACCAAAATTACTAAATTGTTATACCTACAGTTTCCCATTTACTAATCTATACTAAAGTCTCCATCGTATGTCTGTTTTTGGCTGAATCGTCGCCGTTGTTCGCTTGTTGAAGCCTTACCCAAAGAATTGAATTGAATTAGATAAAAAACAATCCTCTCAAGAATGTAAACTTTATTATTGTCAAGAAAAAATGCCATATTGAGGCATAGAATGAACTTTAATAATTTATTATTAAAAAAATAACGTAAGTAGATATGAGTATAACAATTTTCGAAAAATTCTTCTGATATAAATCTTAACTTTTACACGCAATGTCTCTTTAAGACAAAGAAAACAATTTAATATCGCACAGAAGCGGAGAAGATTATACTAAAGCATTGTATCATTTTGACAAATTGAAATTACAAAGCTTTTTGTTATTATATTTCAATTTGATCCATTTTTTGATCATAATACCTGGATAAATTATTTATTAAAACTTGAATCGGTGCCAACGTCGGTATTCTTATTATACTAAACAGAGTAGCAATTAGTTGAAAAGTTTTTAAATGGCTACAACCATAAATCATGCCGGCTTTAACAGGTGACAGATTAATAAGCAGCCCAGAAAGGGTAGCTCAACTTGTACCGTGAGTGCCTTGTAAATATGAGATAGGTGACTTCAGAACGAGGGACTAATAGAATTGGCGTGGTATGATTTCAGTCTTGTTGAGGCATCACTGTGAGTACTTTACTGCCTCTGTGGCGCAGTGAGTGTGACTCCGACTGCTACGCAAGAGATCGTGGGTTCGATTCCCCCCCAGGATAAAACTTTGTGTGATAAGCACGATGGTTTATTCTGTGTTTGGGTGTTATTCATCTATAATATCGGTATTTAGAAATATATAAATATGTTTATCAGTTATCTGGTTACCATACTACAAGCTCTGATTAGTTTGGAATCAGATGGCGTTGGGTGAGTGGTCCCAACGATATATATTTATTTATTTATTTATTTTGTAGTAAAGTGTCATTATTAGGGTTGCCAAGCCTAAATCATTTTGTTTTTACGTTACGTTGTAAGGTTAGCACCTATTAAAATGGGCCTTTATTTCTTGTATGACGGTAATTTTTTTTATTTTTTAGAGTAAAACAATGTGTTGTAAAGTTGTCCATCTCCCTGTCAGCACTCTATCGCAGAATAATTCATATCGAAACACTTTTTTAAAGATTTAATTTTGCTTACAAGTAAAGCGGTCACTGCGGTTAAGCAACATTTGCTATAGGTGATCCTTGATTGGGTCACCACTTTGCGGAATTTACATTTGCGAGCGTTTTCGTGCTTCGGAAGACACGTTAAGCCGTTGGTCCGGTTGCCAGTGAAATGGCAGTCGTTAAGCCTGGTTGTAGGCCTTATAGGCCTGAAAAATTTTAACAGCAGGTCGCCACAGCCTGCGCCTGTACATTTTAACACGGCAATGGACTCACCACCTGTTACGTTGGACAAAAACGCAAACGATGAAATGTGGGCGTATAGTATGCCTCTGCCTACCCCTCGGGGATAAAGGCGTGATAATATGTATGTATTTTGTATGTATATATTATCTGAAGAAATCAATCCATATAGCACTGACGTCAGCTTTCCCCTTTTGGGGTTGGGACGTCTGAAGGCAGTCACTCCCCTAAAATCCCATCTACTAAAACAAAAATGAATAAATACGAGTATTAAGTACTACCAAATGCTCAAATTCAAATTACCTGAAAAAGCTTACTCACAATTAGACCTAAATAAGAACTGCTGCATACCTGTCTAATTTATAGTTACCCAACAGCAATTTACATAGACATGAAAGGAATGTTTCATTAACATTGAACCGAAAAAGTGTAAATTAGGTTTTCTGAGAAAGAAACTGATTGAGGTAAGAAATTCACAAGTGAACTATCGTAAAATAACAGTTTGCTATGCATTTTATATTGTCTTTCATACATACATATTGTCACGCCTTCGGGTAGGATAGGGGAGAGGTAGGCAGAGGCATCCTATACGCCCACATTTCACAGTATCCATTTTTGTCTCACGTACGGTGGTTAGCCCATTACATTGTAACATTCCATATTGTCTTTATACAATGAAAATTGTTATTTATTTAGTCTTACCAAGAGCCAAGCGACCTTTGCACCTGCTGACCAATAGACGAGACAACGAAGGCGTGCGTGGTTATGAAATTGGGAGGTCAGCTATGCAATTCACAAATCTCGGATCCAAATCCGCTACGGCGCAAATTTCATTGATATTCGAGTTCTATCAATTTCGATGACATTTGCGCCGTTGCGGATTTGGATCCGAGATTTGTGAATTGCATAGCAGTTGACTATCTGACAGAAAAATTAGATATCATTTTTTTTAGTAATTATTTAATTTAAGGCCTGGTTTCTAAGACCTTTTAGTTAAATCTTAATTTTATATATTTCTTCAATCGTCTTTCTTATTATCTAAAATGTCCCCGTCCTTTACGTCTTAGGGCCGTATTCCAAAACGTTTCTCAATATTCAATCGACGCTTGAGAGTAGATTTTATAAGGCAAACACTAGCCTCAAGCGTTGATTGAGTATTGAGAACCGTTCTGGAATACGGACCGTAGTCTAGTCTTAAGGCAAGGTCAGCCTCACCCCAGTATAATAGTGGTTGTTATACTGAGGTTTTTAGTGGATTTTATGCGCCAAAAAAGATAATCGCATTTTACTGCATATATATCACTGTCTTTCACTATAGCACGTTAACAAACTTTTATTTCCAAGAAACCACTACTCTCGCACATAAAACAAGAGAAATGCACTAAGTAAATTAGAAAATAAATTATAGCTAGCGTCCGCTCTTGTCATTTTTTCCGTGTAAAATCAATTAGATCTCAGACCCCAAATCAAGTTTAGAAACAATTTTCGAATACACTATAAAGAATAAGATAAAATTGTTTTTTAAAATAAAGTTCAAGATTCAGGCGGGACTGAAGTCCGACGCTTATAGATACAATTTGGAAAAATAATTAGTATTCTAACTACATATATCATAAATTTTAAATTTAAAGTCGAAATATTTACAGTGTCGAGTTGGACTCGAATCAGCGTTTTCTGATTAAACGCACCAGACGAGTTTACCAACAACACCACGGAGACCTACTCGAAACTGACGAATTAAACAATTAATTCGTCAGTTTCGAGTAGTTAATTTAAAATTTATTTGTAAATTTTAAATGTATTTTAAAAAAAATGTATATTTAAAAAGAAATGTCTGTGTACATAGATTTTAAAAAAATAAATGTGATTGATATAAATAGACCAGGAAAACACAATAATGACGTTTTTATAATTTTGTCTCTCTATGTATTAGCTAATCTCCAAAAATTCCCCAAAATGATGATGATGAACCCAAAATGACATTGGTAGAGAATTACATGCAGCAGTGAACTGTGATAGACTAATTTGATTTGAATGTACTGTATTGTACTTAAGAAGCTCGAGAGGCAAAAGTCAGACCCGGGCCCATAAAGTTGGTAAATATACAGTTAATTATAGTTTATCGGCTGAGTGCGAATTTTTAAAACTACACCCCTATTTTTTGTTATAATTTGCCCGGCTTATTGTACATACAGTGAGCAAAGAGAGAGAGAGATTGTGATGGTGCTCTACCACTGTTCAGGGCCCAAGTTAGCCTCACCTTTTCACCGCGATTCGTTCATATTGTATTTATAGGGTGGGTTAGGACCTACCATGAGCGTAAATACGAGGTGAGTCAATCAATAGCTTGGTATAATCACAGATAATATAACATAATTCCTATGTATAATGGACCATAAATGGAGTAAAACTTCATTGGGATATTTAAGAAACGTTGTAACGTTAAACATTATACCTAAATATAAAAGTAATGTATTAACTGGACCTATTCTCTTTTTATCGACAAACATTTCCAAAGGGTGTACAAGATAGTAAATAATTTCCAATAAAAATCGTCCAGTTATTACCCGGAAGGGTAATCCATTTTAAATGAAGCCATAAAACAGCCGGACCTGAACATGCGCTCTGATGGCTTGTGTCCAAAACTCTACACTGTATTGTGGCATCTGTTACTAAAATGGTCTCATTTATCAAGTACAACGTTATTTTGCTACCAGTTTTTTTTATTATAGCTTCTACTAATGACATTACTAAAGATAAATAATGACTAATACAAAATGCAGTTACGGTATTTCATTCGTTCATTCGTATTGCACATTCCATTTCACTTCGTAATTTAAAATGTCTTTCTCTATGTTTTGTCAGTAGTATCCTTACTCTATTGTTTTCTTTTATATCGCCTTCAAACAATACCCTCTATAGGGCGACAACAATTCTATGAGCGTACGTTCTACTAAACTACGAATATTGTCATTAGTAGAGTATAACACAAAACGTTGTTAACTTGAACCTTATATCGATGTGATAAGGTTCATTGATAAGTAAATATTAAGTTGGTTGTAAGCTACGTTTCGGTGCGGTGCACATGGAGTCGGCAGTCGTGCGTCCACCGACTGTGGTTCCGGTGGGGTCGATCACCAGAGTGTAGTGCGTGTATACTTTGCATTCTACATTCCGAACTTTACTCGCGTCTCGCGTATTCAGCGATTGCTACGCGCCAATTTTCATTATAAATTTGAATTTTGACATTAGTTTTTTTTTTCGATTACCAATAATTGGATTGTATTTTTTTTGGCATGTTGATAAAACAATTGACTGAATAACAAAGTGATTGTGAAGTTACTGAAGTATTGTTTTGAATGACAAATTACGTATGCGCAAACATCTACTTGTGTATCATTAAATAGATGTGGTATTATTGTTACTAAGATAGTGTTTGTGAAATGGTTTGAACTTCCTAAAACGCCAAAATGAAAATGCGGTGGGACATTCTGTTACATTTTTTCATTTTCTTCGTCTTTGCGACATGTGTCGGTAAGTACAATTTATTGTTACCTTATATTGTTACTCTTATTTTGTAAATTGTATGGTGTTTTGTTAAATTGGATTTGGATACTTTTTTCAAACAAATATATCATTAGTGTATCTGAATCGTGCTCTCATAAAAAGATCATGCCATGGGACCAGGATATGACACTGTATCAGGTAATTTTTCTAGCTAAAATTTGTGTTTCTTAGCTTTCCACATATTTATCCCCCACATACCAGATCTATAGGTAGGTAGATGAAGGTAATACAAACGACTTAAAGTGACTGAGACTTCGTCACGGAAATCTGAAATAGATTCAGATAATCCTTGAAACACGCCAGAATTTACCTCCTGCCTCTATTGGTTTTTTTTTAAATTTTATTGCTAACTGGAAACAAAGTCCTAAATGCCTAACTTATTATGCCTCTATTGTCTGCAGACTGTGTTGCTCTTATCAAATTTAGGTAGGTCTCTACCTACCTAAGTTTCATGAGATCTTAGTAGATTCTAGAGAGACACAATTGAAAAATAAAATTGTGATGAGTAGTTGTTCTACCTATTCCTAAGAATATTAACAAGCAAGATGTATATAAAACCAAATCAGTATGCGTCGTAGGAAATCGTAAGTAAACTATGTTACGAGTAAGTTACGAACAGCATATGATTAACAATCATAAATTCCGTAATACTTTTTAATTTACTTACACTGACCTCCCATTTTCCAGCTCATAATAAATTAACTGCACAATCATAGCTCACGGTGCCTGACCTTGCAGGCCGAATATTTTTACGTTCATTGTCTCTGGTAATTTAATGATAACGATCTGTATACACACAGTGTAGTAGACATAATATCATAAAATCAAGTTATGCTTGTATAATGGCAGTAATTTTGCGTTGCAACACGTGAAGATGCTTGTCTTAAGCGTTTTGTAATATTTGATTTAGATGGTATTTTAATTTGGTGAACGTATACTAGTATTACACTGATGCCCTCATCAATCAGTACGACATTGGCCTTTAACATTCTCGAATTATATATAAATAAATATCTACCTTGGTAGCCACATACAGCGGTGTTCTTTATGTTAGTGCGAAATCTCCATAGAAAGCTGAAGCAAAGGTCCTACTGCTTTACTGGAGCAAGGACTTAGGACTGGAATTGGTATCGAAAAAGGACTAGAGATGAGTAAATACTAAGAAAATTTGAAGGCTGTATGGTCTGAGTTTCCTTTGCCTGCCCAAGATGGGCGAAGGCAAATAACGATTTCAGTGACGCGATAGTAGCGGTTGGTTGAAAATTTGAATTCCTGGTCGAATTAAATTGTTCTGCAAACTTTTATTTCTGATTTTAAGTATTTTTAGTACATTTTGAAATGTACTATACTAGCAAAATAAAATTTGTATACGGTGAAATGGGTATAATATGCCTCTGTCACCCCCGCCCTGTTTGGGATAAAGGCGTGAATGGTAAGTTACATTCTCGAAGCCAACCTAACCTATCTAATTAAAATTGTAAGTTTAACTTATGCTTCCTACACACAATTAAATACCTAAATATCTCTACAGCCAATCCAATTACATATCTTTATAACGATTAAATTCTTATAAATAAGTAATTAGAGTTAATTAATTAAGTAATTAAATCAACTTTTAATTTAGTATTACGTATTGAGCTAATATTAATTTTTAAATCATTACTACGCAGAATACATATTCTATTTTCGTTACAATTAATAATATGTAGGGTTAGTTTAGGTTACAATACATTGAGCATATATATTACTTTCGATATCTTTAAAACCATTATAATCTTATATCTAAGTAATTAGAGTTAATTACTTAAGAAATTTAATCAAATTTTAATTTGGTATGCGAATAGAGCTAATATTAATTTTCAAATCATTACTAAGCACAATACATATTCTATTTTTATTACAATTAATTATATGTTAGGTTAGGTTAGTTTACGTTACAATACATTCAGCATATAGATTTTACTCTCGATGCTAATTTAATTCCACGCCAAAATAAACTTTTGGGCTTCAGACTTATGGATATAATAACTGATTGACGGCATAAACGTGAAGACTTACGGCATTGAGATATGACCTTTGCCTGTGTTCTTCATTGAAAATAGTCTCCATTCAGGTTATGCTCAGAGTCGCTTGGTGATCGAATTTGTAAGCGGAAAATCTGGGTTATCGGCATAATCGAAAGAATAGCCTCGCTTAAAACGGCAGTGAGCCGAAGACTGTCCGCGTAAATGCAAGCTTAAAATGCAGCGTATTAGTAAGCCTCCAATAGACAGACAAATTAAAGTCGCGAGATCGTGCTGGAATCCGATGGCATAAGACCCAACGTAGCGGTGATCTTTGCGAAGGACTATTAATCGATTTTAAAAATTCATTCATAAAAATGAAATGGTTTTTAATTTCACGCATAACAGAAACAACACATACACGATAACAAAACAAAATAAAAAAATATACAAAAAAAAAAACATTAACATACAAAAAAACAAATACCTAGTAATATTAAAAACGTGCATGCGTCGTTGCAAGAATATGCGCAGAACCTGGACTCCTCTCAGCTTAGTGCTGTCACCGCTGTAGACCAGTTTGACAGCGGTGATTTTCAGAGGGGGCCAGCGACGCCATCTCAGGCCCCCCTTACCCTTAACTCCAAAACTTCAAATAAATTAACAGAATATAATATTTTGCAGGTAATATAAAATATCGTAATAAAGAATATCGTAAATATTATACATAGATATGTTTGATAAGAATTAATACTATTACTTAAATATTTATCATTATTATACTAGTGTATAATTTGTGTTCAAATAATTGTGGATAAATACCTAGTGATCTAGTATGTGCATGAGTGAAAGAAAGCGATACGTCGTAGTGAACAGTATTTCCCAGTAACAAAACTCCATATAAAGCATCTCATCAACTCCATCATAAGTAACATAGGTATGTACTATGTATCACATCATAATACTATCATAATAAATGTGAACGTATCGAACAGATTTCCATACATTATTAAAATACGGGCATATATAATTTAAATAGGTGGTTCAGGGTTCGAAATAGGTAGGTATATTATAACCGAAGTCATGGGGCACAGCTAGTGAGATAAGAAACTGCAAGTATAAAAAATAGTTAGGTACTACTTTTTCCTACTGTATAGTCTGTCTTTTAATTTAGCTATATATTTCCTACAAACATATTGAGCGCCCTTCATCGTTATTAAACAATCTTCCTACCGATTACTTACGGTTCTAGCCTTCATTTTTCGGTTGAATTGACTTGGTGTGCGATTGTTGTAGTTGCCTTTGACCGATTTGCCCTGGTAAGTACAATACGCGCCATGAATGTTGACATTTGTCGTTAGTAGCGGGGAGATTGTAGCTCTTTGACAACGAAAAACTGTCAGAGGCCCTGAGTCTTACGCCTATAATTATGAAATCACTTTTAAAGTACAGGATATAATCATCCTCAGCAGATTCCGTGGCCTAATCTGTGGCTTTTTAAGTACCTAGTTGCTTTAGATAGGTCCATGGTAGTATTACTGGCTGATATATTTCACAAACCATTCCAAATCATATTACTTAGGAATTCCTGAATTGAAAATTAGTTTTTACAAACCTGCAATAGATAAGAAAAAATTAAGAAGAAGAGCAAGAGCGTGGACATACAGACGGACTGGCGGATGGACATAACGAATATTTTCGCTATGGCCATTCATCCGTCCATCTCAGGGTTGCTAGCTTACTACAGATATCCTTGTTTCCGGGTGATTATCCTATGTACCTATAATGTGTCCTGTAGAATGGATTATAGAAATATATAATTATATTTAACATTTGTCTAGATTCTTACCACAAGTTTATATTAGCTTACTTTGGGCTATAAAGATTTGTATAAAAAAAATGACCCAGCTATCTAAAGATAATTAATGAATCAGTACTGTATATTAGACTGTCGAAAAGCTGTCTCTTAAAAAATAATATTTCCATAAACTTGGTGTAATAGAAAATGATCAAAGAGATTTTAGAATATAAGATTAAACTTATTTCAAATAACACTTCGAAGCAAAATCAAATCAGAATTGAGTTCCACTCCACGGTGCTACAATCAGATGGTAAATTTTTGACTTATTATAACCCCAAGGCATTCAATTTAACAATCCAGGAGATTTGAATGCAATCTATGACGGAAATGAAAGAAAAATATTTAAGTATTCAATATTGACTGTGCAAGCTGAGTAAAGTTTTAAGTAAAAAATTTCAAATCTATTTTAGAGACTTGATTCTGTTTCTTTATTTGGACAATGCAGTTTTCAGCAATCTAGGTCTAACACACAGCTTCGCCCGCGTGTTTCTGTTTTCATGTACCATTTTCCCCCAGTGTTTATAGCACAGGTTGTAAGCTAGTATATAATATTTATATTTATATAATAGTATTATAATTAAGAGATATACATATGCTATCGCAGACTCTTCTGTTAACCTATAGGTACAGGATATACAATTCCACCATACATTATTTTGATTTATCACAGAAGCTTTTCGTTTTAAAGCTCCCAGACGCTTAACCAATATATACAAAAACTTTACAAATTATATACTAAAACATACCCTTTTCCCCCAGTGTTATAGCACAGGTTATAGTAAGCTAGTATGTTATAATTAAGAGATATACATATGCTATCGCGGACTCTTCTGTTAACCTATAGGTACAGGATATACAATTCCACCATACATTATTTTGATATATCACAGAAGCTTTTCGTTTTAAAGCTCCCAGACGCTTAACCAATATATACAAAAACTTTACAAATTATATACAAAAACATTCCTCGTGGACCATTTATAAAAATAGCATATAAATCGATACAGTAGTTTTTGAGTTTATCACGAACAGACAGACGCGGCGAGGGTCTTTGTTTTATACTATGTAGTGATGGTAACAAGAACGAAACGAAGATTTAAATGACGACAAATTATGTGTTACTCTTAGAAAATCTTTTGACAACAAATTGTTTTTTTTTTCATTTTAATAGATATATAAATAGCACTACAGTGAACTCCCATCAGTCAATAATCTCAGATGTAATAAAATCCCATATAATAAACGAACATTTATGCCAAGTTTCTTAAAAATCTGTTGAGAAATACGACCTGCAGATAATTAATGTAAAAATAATTATACTTGTAATGTACTAAAAATATTTTAGATGTGTATTGCAAAGTTTAATGGCAGTTGTACTTAATAGCCGAATTGACCTTCTCGGTCATAAATCATTTTTTGAGAAACAGACGTTCTCATTTGCTTTGATTCATTATGTTCCGTGGTTAACTGTAATGGCTTCTTAGTGAATTTAGGGTAAATATTGCCGTGTGTTTATGTAGGTATAATATTACCCAAGGACAAAAAGAAGTTATCGCTATCAACACAGATAATATAATATAATTCTTATACTATCAATCATGGTTAAATTTTTAAAGTGAACAACGAATGAATGAGGAGCTATTGACGAAGAATATAAATTGTGCGAAAGTAGAGGGCAGAAGGAAAAAGAACACGTGAGCAGATTGCTCGAAAACGGAAAAGTTAAAAGTACTTGGATACCCAGACGAGCATGTACGAGTATGACGCGATTAAAGAATCTGCAGTAAGCGAAAGAAGTATGCATGGATCGCGATGCCTGGCGACGATCTGTCCTCTCTGACTACCCCGTCAGGGATACAGCGTGAAGATAGTTAAAGTCATCAAGTTGTACAAAACGTTTTCATAGAAAATTTTATTGTAATGAAAACGTAAGGTGCCCTTTACTACAGTGACGAAAGAATCAGAAGAAACTTCAAAATCGCCTATTCGCTTTAACGTATCTTGTATCGAATGCCGCAAACTGTATGTCTCTATAGTTATTTCTTATGGTTCCTAAGAAATAGAGACGGATGGGGAGACTTGATCAATTGATCAACGTGATTTTGTAATGGAGAGAGATGGCCAAGTTCTAAGTGGCGCTTAGGCCACTTTTAACTTGGAAAAAAAGACAAAATAAAAACTAGTCTAAACGTGATAAAATTACAAACTGTTTGAAACTAATTGTACTTGATCTGAAAATGTTAGATAACCCTGTTATATACATACTACAGAGTGGCACAACATTTTTACTGTCCAAAACAACAACAATATACATAAATAAAAGAAATATTGCTGAAAAACAGTTGATTTACATGTTTGAATACATAAAACCTTATTCACAGCATAAAGTTTATTGCCGATTCATGTCCGTATTAGAAATATTTCAGTGATGACCCAAAACAAAGTTAAAGTAGCCTGTATGGAAACTAATACTTAGCCGAAAACATTTTCGCAGCGCTAGCAACTTGATAAGATAGACTTTCATATTATTTTCAAAATGAAATTCGTATCTCACTGTACGTGGAAGGTTTATCGGGTGCTTTTATGCATAATCCCAATTCTGAATCTTGGCATAATATGAGGTTAGTTCATCCACAGATCTAGTGTAGATATGAAAATTTTGCAGTGAATTATTGCGCGGCTCCGTTTCGGATTTACTTCGAAACACCTTATACAGATTAATAGATTCCACAGAAGGTAATTCATAGCAGGACTGATCGCAGTGTAAGATGCTCAACACAGTATGTCAGTAGAACACCTGTATTTAATAATATAGTACGATAATTTACACTAGAAGTCACATCCATACTGGCGGACCAGTAATCATAAATGTCAACAAATCGGAAAAATTCAAACATCTTTGTAAAATTAATACTTTCATATATATAGTCTCGCCTTTATACCGGAAGGGGTAGGTAGAGGTATACAATACGCCCACATTTCGCCGTGTGGATTTTCGTTTCGTTTTGGTCAGTCATTGGTTAAGTCAGGGTAAATATAATATGTTATATTATATTTATTTTGTGGTTTCTAAGTGATTCAATTTTTTATTGAGTACTTACAATTTTATTTTTTGTTTGTAAATACTATGCATTCCCGGTTTATCATACCAATATGCATGTTTTATACATATTTTAAACCGTATACTTGAATAACTCTATCTATTGCTGAAAACTGCATAAAACCCGTTGAGAAATTTAAAAGATCTAAGTGAACAGATGACGCACGGAAGCGATTTCATTTTGTACTATGTAGTATAAATTGTCCTCTCTGACTACTCCGTCAGGGATACAGCGTAAAGATAGTTAGTATAAGTTGGTTTGGACACGTCCAATGAATAAGTGAGGACCGATTGACGAAGAATATACTTATATTGTGCGAAAGTAGAGGGTAGAAGGAGTCAGGGTAGGCTGAGACTTAAATATGAAGACCACGTGAGCAGATTGCTCAAAACCGGAAAAGTAAAAGTACTTGGATACCCAGACGTGCATGTATGAAGCGATTGATGAATCTGCAAGAAGCGAAAGAAGTATGCATGAATCGTGAAGCCTGGTGATCTATCCTCTCTGACTACCCCGTCGTTGATACAGCGTTAAAATAGATAGAGAGTATTTATCTCAAATGTATAACCTATAGTAACTTTTATAAAGTTTAGCTATGGTTTAAGTTATTGACGTGCCGAAGTTGTGTATGCATTCCGGTATACGGTTTCCACACCTGATACAAAACTGTACGGAGTTCAAGAAGTAATAATTTTCAAAGCGCTGGGTTCATCCTTTGCAATAATAATAAATATAAACTAGTTTGTTTCAGTTAATAGTAGTTTTAAGGACTATTGAAATAAACTACCATCAGTTATACCTGTCCTTAACATGATATGTTTCAGTAGTACCAACATCCTCAATGTATATATATGTAATGTATATGTGTAGACGTTAAAATAAAATTAAATACCATTCAAATTGAAATATATGTAATATAACTACCAGATGTATTCAATGTACTTAATTTTTAATGTGATATTTGATTTTAATTAATTTATTTACATAGTCGACACCCGTGACTCTACCCGGGTGGTGAAATTTTCCCGTTCCCGTTTCGCATAAAAACCTGATCCCGGGATAAAAAGTAGTCTATATTTTTATATAAAGCGTCAGCTATCTCCACTCCAAATTTTATCCATATTGGTTTGGACATCTCAGGCTCAAATGTATACTCTATATTAATTGTAAACTTGTTTGTTTCATTGAACGCGCTAATCTCAGGAACTACCGATCCAAATTGAAAAGATATTTTTGAGTTGAATAGCCCATTAATCGAGGCTATATATTATCACGCTTCTACCCAACAATAAATATCAACAAATCGGGCAAATTTTTATACATTATTCTATAAGTAATAAGGATTAAAATTATGCATGGACGAATTTAATATATTCATAATTATATTCCCTTAGTACTGATGTACAAATTCATATCATATTCACAAGTAGATTGTGCAACGGTTGCCAAAACCCTTTATTTTTACATTTACTTTCATTCGACACTGGTGCTAATTCTGTTGTTGAGAGCACTAAACTAAATTTCTCTAAAATTTTCTAATTTATATTAAGAGATTGCCAAATGCTATTCTGTTATTAAGTCGAACTAAAGTTGGTGATATCATAAATAGCACTTAATTTGTATCTGAAATCACTAAAATTCATTTTATGTGATAAAATTGAACAAGACTTGAAAAATGTACATAGACAGTCGAATGTAAATTCATGCCGACTAACTTACATTTTTCACGTTACAACGTTTTACACGTTTTCACGTTTCAAACGGTTACTAAAATTAATAAACGTCCCACTAAAATTAGAATTTCTTAATTTAGTGTAACGTTAAGTTTGTATCTAACATTACTAAAATTCATTTTATGTGATAAAATTCAACAAAAAGTGAAAAATGTACATAGACAGTTCAATCACTAAGTTAGTCGGCATCTAAATACATGTTTTGTTGAATTTTATCACATAAAAGGAATTTTGTTGATGTCTGATACAAATTGAGTGCTGTTTATACTCGTAATATCACCAAGTCTAGTTCGACGTAATAACAGAATAGCATTTGGCAATCTCTTAATATAAACAAGAAAATTTTAGAGGAATTTAGTTAAGTGGTTTCAACAACAGAATTAGCACCACTGTTACTCAAAACTACTTTTTCGTATCAAAAAAATTTTCTGAAGTACTATCTTCAGAATTTTTTTATTTCATAATGAAAATGTAAAATGTAAAGTCTATTATTTTATCTAATATATAGTGCTATTTGGTTGAATACGCTAATCTCAGTAACTACTGGTCCGAATTGAAAAGTTCTTTTTGTATTTGATTGGATAGGCTATATAACATCACGCTAATACCCAGGATAGTGGAGCAGTAATCATAAATGTCGACAAATCTGGCAAATTTTCAATGATAAATGGAAGCGACGGGGATTCAAAGTATGTTACGGGCGAAGCCTGGTGTTCGCTAGTGTAATATAAAAGTCATAAATTAAGTATGATAAAGAAAAAGCTTATTCCTCGGAAACTAAATTATTTTTTACTACACTTGAGATAATATGTTTCAAAATATTAAAGTACTTATATAAAATTCTAAAACGAGGTTTATAAAATATTAAAACAATTTTTATAGATCCTTTTGTAGACAGTAGTTAGGTTCCCAAAAAATATGTTGTAAAACGTTGTAGTAAAAAAGTTTCATTTATAAAGCCATATTTTCTAACACCGAAGGGTGTCTATAAAAAGGCACGTACCTACCTTGATTGCAAGGCTTTTGGCCAACGAACTTATATTTCCCAACGACTAACAACTATCGATGGAAAAGCTCCTATACTGATTCTCACATTGTTCATGTACAATGTTACGAAGGATGGGTACTGCGGTCCCAGTAACTTATGAATATAATTGTGTACTATCTCACACTTCCCGAGTTGCAAATTGCCTGTTTATATTCTTACGATATAATTGTTTATTATATCGTAAGAATATAAACAGGCAATATAAATAGCAATATATTTAACAACGTGTGTATATGTGTATGTGCGTACGTGCGTGTGTGCGCGCGTGTTTGTGTGTGTATGGGTATGTGAATGTATACTTGTGCTCTTTAAATTTAATTTCTATTTATATTCAGTAAGTATATGTGTTTTATAAAACTAACTCATATTTTTAACCATGATAAATTCAAGAACGGCAGAGTCAAAAGAACTCGGATACCCAGACGTGCATGTATGAAGCGATTAATGAATCTACAGGAAGCGAAAGAAGTATGCATGGATTGCGATGCCTGGCGATCTGTCCTCTCCGACTTCCTCGTCAGGGATACAGCGTGAAGATAGTTAAATAAGACGGTATTCCGTCTAGTTTATTATATATATGCTCTTGTAGGTAAGCATCTTATTCCCTATGTTAATTAGATAAGAAACGACAAATTTATAGAAAACGATTAACATAACTTATAAGGCTTGGAGTAATAGACGTGGTCATTAGGACGGGAAGCGGGAAATCGGAAGATAGATAAATTATGGATTCTAGCTGTCTTATTTCACTAAATTGCGAAATGTAATAGGTACAGTACGAGCTGTATATTGTAAGTTCCACTATTTGGTTGAATCTGATTGTTGGCAATTGGACATGTAGTGCTTCTAAGTCTGATGTAAACAGGGTCGACCAATATCAAAGTAAGCTTATTAATTAATTAGTTTATTAATTTCACTGTAATGTAAATATTTTCCAAATTAGTTGATTACTTCTCCCCTCTCCAGTAGGTATACGCCCGCACGGCCCGAGCGAATTAATTTCTTTGCGCATTATTTTGATTTCGCTAATATCTCCTAAGATATACAATTAATTTGCAAGGTGTGAAGAGACCAAATAATCTTCATGAAATGCTGAAGCCAACTAACGTTTTACAAAATGATAAGGATTAATAACGTATTTGTGTAAATAGCCTTCAAAATGGATATAGTATGTTATCCTTAAGAGATAGACATATACTGTCGCGGGCTTTTTTATAGACCTATATTAGATACACAATTGCACCATACATTATTTGTTATAGCAGCGTTTTCGTAGAATGCTTCTAGACGGTATATTTTTTCGACACCCCCAACAAATATCGTTATAAAAACTTAACAAATTATGCATAAAACCTTCCTTATAAATCACTCTATCCAATAAAAACCGCATCGAAATTCGTTGCGTAGTTTTAAAGATATAAGCATACATAGAGACAGACTGCGGGAAGCGACGAATAATGATGAGTTATAAAACAAAGTCGCCTAGTGATAAGTTCAAAAAATTTCAACAGAAAGGAGAATAACTAACAAAATAAAATGCGATTTTAAAAAAAATATATTTTGTTTTTAATTAGCTTAGACATTTCCTTAACTTTATTCTGTTATATCATATACTATTTATTTGCAGTAGCATTTGAAAAATGAAGTTGCATAAACGATTGTATTATAATTATTTATAATTGTTTGAGGTATTATCCTAAATGATCCGTAGCAATATCGTAAGGAACATGTTTGTTAATCTGTTGCATCATATCATTTAACTTTTACTTTACTTTACTTACTTTACTTATCTATCACGCCTTATCCCCGAAGGGGTGGCAGAGGCAAACATATTAACTTTTCATAACAAAATATTAAAAAGCAAAGTTATTTTTTTAATGTTCGAATGTTTATTATCACGTACACTAGTAATATTCGGTTTCTTATCGTCAAAAAATGTTAATAATACGCGATAAAGGCTAGAACACATTATCGCTAATTTATTCCGCATCACACACAATAAAAGTAAAATAACTTTATGTTGATGTTATCTGCTTCACTTCAAATGCTTTCCTTTTGTCATTCAACTTATTTCGCTCATATTTGCCTTCACGCAAGACGTTAATATTGTCTTTCTGAAATAATAATGTGTCATTAAGCTTCATTTTGTACGCTTTACGTTTGTTATTTGTTTAATTTTACCCGAACGCATCTTCTCCAAGGAAAAGGCAGCAAAGATAATCAGTATCGTATTGTTTCAGTCATTTCTCAATCACAGTAACAATCTAGAATCAGATGAGCTAATTTCGATTCTCCAGTTATTTAAACAAACTGTATTTTGTCACGGGAATGAACACGATCAGGCTTTATTTGATTGTATTCATTGTCTGAGGTGTCGAAGAAAACTAATTCAGAAATGGAAGGATGATAAAATATTTAACCAAGCTAAATCGAAAAGTGCAGCATAACCTCTCTAAGTTTCTGTTCACATAATAGAGTAGTTTGTACCAAGTAGTAGGTACCATCCTATATGTATTGAAGGAACAATAACCTCGAGATTGTTTTTATCTGGAAGATTCGGATCAATATGTTTTGGATCCGTGCGGTATAAAAACATATGTTTACTGGTTTGTTTTCTCAGCGCGGTCTAGGTACCTATTGCTGAACTTTTGAATAGGGAAAAAATGTTGTCAATAGTTACAAAGTGACTCCTATTCAGACAAATCTGCTCATCGTAGTTCACCTTTATACTTAGGTCTATCTCAATGTCTTTTTGTGAAGGTGATTGATCTTACAGTACCACACTGGCCAGATGGGTTTGTACAGGGTTTTGTATCGTATTTTCGTATCCTTCTATTCGCTATGACCTCGTTAGTTTGTCAGCATGCGCATAGGTGAGGTTGACTAAGGTGCCAAAGATCTCGGAAGGACTCTTTCCCATTTCTTATTTATAAATAACTAAAATATGAGGAATAGGTAAATCGATTACAATGAATTAATTTTAAAAACGAAGTTTAAAGGTTTGATGTTCCGATAGAGGCTAAAAGATTTTCTACTTTTATTGCCTCTGTGGCGCGGTGGGTGTGTATCCGACTGCTACGCAAGAGGTCGTGGGTTCGATTCCCACACAGGATAAAACTTTGTGTAATGAGCACGATTGTTTATTCTGTGTCTGGGGTGTAATATATCTATAACAGTCATTTCTCAATAAATGAAATAAATAAACATTGTGGGACACTTTTCACACAGCGCCATCTAGCTTCTCGCCATCTGGGGTGTTATATATCTATAACAGTCATTTCTCAATAAATAAAATAAATAAATAATTAAACATTGTGGGACACATTTCACACAGCGCCATCTAGCCCAAAGTAAGCTAATATTAGCTTGTGTTATGGGATCTAGATAACTGATAAACATACTTATATATTTCTAAATACATACATATTATAGATAAATAACATCCAGACACAGAATAAACCATCAGTTATCTGGTTACCATAGTACAAGCTCTGCTTAGTTTGGAATCAGATGGCGTTGTGTGAGTTGTCCCAACGATATTTATTTATATTTATTGAAGTGAAACTTCTTTGTCTACGTTGAGAGAAATTTTATAGCTGTAAAAAAAATCGTCACGTTTTAGCCAAATATAGTGGTATAAGATCAAGACAATAAATCTAGAGATAAATAAATAATTAATAAATATTATGAGACATTTCTTTTTGGATGATAGACATGTAGCTGCAACACCAAATTGAATCCCTGAAATTCATTAGTTTTTTTAATTTCCTTCCTATGGAATCAATTTTAAAGACGTATTCTAGTCAAAATTATCTAAGCTAAAGTTATTATAAAAGTACTGCATACTTACAGCAAAAAATATCTTTACATAAGAATCTGTTGGTGCCACAAATAAAAAAAAATTGTCCATTACGTAAAATTGCGGCAGTGAAATAATGTTTTTGACATATTGCGTTTCTTTGCACCAGTAATGAGTGATTTATGCAATATTAATTATTTATGTGTTTATGGAGCATGAAGAACATTCGCTCAGTATTACAGATTAAAAATATAAATCCTAAATTAAAAAAACTGCAATACACCCACGATTACAAAAGAGATCTACAATTAAATTAGCGTAATAATGAATAGATTGTGAATTCTAGATGAAATGAACTAGCAGCAGTAGCATTACAGAGAAGGAGTAACGTTCTAATGGTGATAATAATAAAATGACAATGTAGATTATGACAATTAGAATTATAACGATAATGATACAATGATATAATAACAAATAAAAACAAACTCCTCTGAACCTATTGATTAGTAAAACAAGCAGTCTAAATTCCTTATGAATCACTCTAACTATCAAAAAAAACCGCATCGTAATTCGTTGCGTAGTTTTAAAGATCTCAGCACACATAGAGACAGACAGCGAAAAGCGACTTTGTTTTATATTTTTTCCATTATCTAATATCGGTCACAAAGTATCTTGTACTATAGTGCGTTGTACAATGCTACGTTCAAAGGAATATTAATTGAAGACGAATATATTTCTCGTCACTACAACAAGTTTGTAATAACTGAACCGTATCGGCAGCTCACGCTTGACAAGTTACGAATACTGTTAGCAACATGCTGGTTAGTTATTATTTTTTAATCGGCAACAAAGCAAGTATCACTACACTAAGGTCCGTATTCCAGAACGTTTCTCAATACTCGATCAACGCTTGAGACTAGATTTTGCCTTATAAAATGTACTCTTAAGTTTTTCTTGAATGTTGAAAAACGTTCTGGAATACGGACCTAAGAGTTTCTTAACATTACATTCTCCACTTTCCTTAATGAAATTTGCAAAATAAAACGCAATAAAATTAGAAATTGTTTAAATATATATTTTTATGCAAAGAGAAAGATCATTAAATGAATGAAATTAAACATTTATTTGAATTAGATATAGCTTTTTAAGAATCTAGTAATTACTGTGAGTCGCATTATGAAGATTTATAACTTAATAAATTAATATCATTAAGAGGAGAGCAAAATAATGTATTTTTCACACCTAAGTTACGTAAAGTAGGCGTATGAGAAATTATTCTTGATCACAGCAAATATAAATAATGATTAAGATGAAAACCCATTAAAATAAGCAGCGATTTTGATCTTTAACGGCAGTTTAACTTATGGGTGAAGCGTGCTCATTTGAAAAGGCATTTAAGCTCCTACCCACAGTTTTGCGGACAAAAATCATGATAAGTGGACTTCACTGCTTGCCCGTATAAATGTATAATTTAGTAATGCTGTTAATTACCCCTCAAAAAGCTTTTTAAGTTTCATTCTTAGCTTTAGTAGAGATTCGGTAGAGGTTTGAATTTCAAGCTTATAATAAGCTTAAAATTCAAACTTCAGCTTTATTTAAAACAATTGTCAGCTCTAAAATGTGTTCTAATGTCCAAATAATTGACAGTTTTTAAGAACAGAAGGAAAATTTATGTAGAACTTTTCGAATGTTACATTATAATAATCAATCACTACACCGTCTATGCATACGAACTGTCTTGGACATTAGGTCCGAAACTAGTCGAGCTATCTCGATATTTACTCGTGATTAAAGACCGTAATACTAATTTTACCGTTTAAAGTTTAATTAAAGTTTCACCTATACTTGTTTGCGTTACGTTCTTTTCCTTCTTCCTCAAATTATCTTCTCATTAATTTCGATGCGGGTTCCAAGACATGCTAACTTCTTCTGGGACTTCACCGAGATCGAGCTCGGTGTAGTAACTTTTCTGGTGTTTTGGTCATTGCCGTAGATCCTGGTTTACAGGAGTCATAGTAATGGGAATGCGGGTGGGATTAGTCCAAATAAACTTATATGCGAGGTTACAATATTTCGGCACGGTTACAAGCGCTAAGAACTCAGTTCCATGATCGGTGTTTGAGGATACAAACAGAGACTATCTAGACAGATGAGCGTTGTCATAAGCGAGCGCCGAAACGTTGGGTACGGTCACTAGTAATCGCTATATTATTATCATCTATCTTCAATGGGAAGAATTTGGATGAAATGGCAATTTTTTGTTAAGATAAGAAGATCCACATAAAATAAAAAAAGATATTATTACATGGCATATACTTGAAGATATTGGTATAGGTATATAAGATTGTTGGTACCAATGTAAGAACAATATTATAGTACTAACAAGCGATGTGTAAAGTTGGTGAGATTATGAAGGTACAAGCACAGGTGTCTGTACATCAATACATTTGAATTCCAATGTAAGTTACATGCAGATTGATTGTGTTGAAAATCTTTGATATAGTATAGCGTACTTACATAACAATGAGGCTCTTGTTAAAATAAATATTGCTGGGACAACTTACACAACGCCATCTGATTCTACACTAAGCACAGCTTGTACTATGGTAACCAGATAACTGATAAAAATATTTATATATTTCTAAATGCATACATATTATAGATAAATAACACCCAGACACAGAATAAGCCATCGTGCTCATCACACAAAGTTTTATCCTGGGTGGGAATCGAACCCACGACCTTGCGTAGCAGTCGGATGCACTCCCACCGCGCCACAGAGGCAGTAAAAGATATTACAGTTACAAATTAATATTAAATATTCTGTTTGAAGATTTAATATAAATGTATATATCCCTGGAAATTTATTCCGTAAATTTCCTGGAATACTATATTAATGTTTTAATGTCAGAAAGTTTTAAAGACATTTCACACATCAAGGACAATATTTTTGTTACACAGCGCCCTTCAGCCCATACATACATATTGTCACGCCTCTATCCCCGAAGGGGTAGGCAGAGGCATATTAAACGCCCACATTTCACCGGATGCATTTTTATCCCACGTAACAGGTGGTGAGCCCATTGCCGTGCCCTTCAGCCCAAATTAAGCTAATATAAGCTTTAAGTATGGCATTCAGACAACTTATGAACATACTTATATATTTCTAAATGCATACCTACATATTATACATAGAAAATACCAAACATTTGCGGATCACACAAATATTTTTTCATTAGAAAACGCATACTCCGAAATAAACGTTCCGTTTCCGATGAGTGAATCGATCCTGTGATACATGAGGATACATTCGTCTCAACCACGCTATCAATGCAACAGTTTTGTTTGACTGGTTGCGGAGAATGTATCTGAATTAACTACTACAATAGCTGCAATAGATTAGAACTATACGTGACAAATATTGACAAAAGTTAATTAATTGAAATTAAGTATGCAGTATCCAGGTTTCAGGGTAAACATAATTTTGCAGGTTAATACAGCCACTGATAACTTTACATAAGTAAAGCCACTATTGTCGATGTGGTACGTTTAAAATGTCGATTACCGCAGTTTTGTGGCGAACCATTTTGTGGCATCTCATACGGGTATTCGGGTCAGAAATTATCGATGGAAATATTCAATAATTTAAATTAAACATTCTAAATCCTAACCTAGATACTGCTTGACTAAATCTATAATCTCTTTAAAAATTTTCAATTATGAATTCATCAGGTTAGATTTTACTTATTAAAAAAAAAAAAAGTATTAAGAAAGACAGACTTAATCCACCCATAGATTAGCTTATAACCTAATCAGTCAGTCTTTGTTTGTCAGTCAAGGATCTTTGTTTGTGTTCATTGACTATGAAAACGTAGGTAAATATTTAATAAGGCACACTAGATTTGGTGTAAATACTCATTTAGAAAACTAATGAGACTTTCGTCCCGAAAATGTTTTTGTACCACTTCCAGTAAAATAAAGACAACATAATTACTGTTCTATATCGTACTAATGTATATTATAATATTTTTTGCCGAAAAAATGATTGAAATGCTTGAATTAAAGTATTAACAGTGAAAAGGGTATGAATGAATGAGGAACAATTCACCAAGAAAATTGATTATGCGAAAGTAGAGGGTAAAAGGAGTCAGGGTAGACCAAAACTTACATTCGAAAAACCACCTGATCTACTAGTTTTGTATACACACAATACTTACAATAATCCTTTCTTTTCGTTTTAATTCCAGTAAGATCATAGTATGGTCATAATCAAGAACTAAAGTATTCATTTGCAGATAGTTACAGTTTGGTTATAAAAATCTTATAATTATGGGTTTATCATTCACTAGCTGATCGTGGGGGTCACCTAGTGAATGATAAACCTATTAAAACCCATAGATAAACCCATGATTATAAGATGTGCTTGCTTGATTGTGCTTCGCGACATACTTCGAACTCCATTCGCACTTTTATAATCCCGTCGCTTATAAATTCTACAATAATGCATAAGAATTTGCCCGATTTATCGACATTTATGATTCCTGTTTGGCTCTCCAGCATATATAGCCTATAACCTTCCTCGATAAACGCGCTATCCAAAACAAAAATAATTTTTCAAATCCGGCTAGTGGTTCCTTCACGTTCAACCAACCAAACAAACTCTTCAGCTTTATAAATTAGTATGGATTCCTTACTACTTGTATTGGATAGGGAGTATAAAGTAGAAAACTTCTTTCTACCCATGCAGGGCAAAGTTCGGCTACTTAAAGTAGGTACCTTAACTACCAACTACAATTTATTATTTAGGACTATATTAACCGAGTGTGGCTAAATGTGTGGTGAATGCGGCTAAAAATAGCCAACTTAATCTTTCTGTTCATTAAATTTTCAAACCCTTTATAACGGAGAAAGGTCATCCGTATTCAGTAGAGGGTCCACCACTTTGACATACATTAGTGCAAACAAAAGAAAAGTTTTTATGTTTACATTAAATATTTTAAATAGTTTTACGAGAGTTTTCGATTTCGTTTAATTTGTTCTGTTTTTGACACGAACAAAGCGTTCTTCATATTTATTGGCATGAGCTACAGCTTGCTGTCAGAAGCATATGCCTTTAATTAATTACATTTTAATAGGGAATATGCATGACAAATAAATATAAAGCGCACGTTTATTGGAAATAAGTTAAAATTTTAAAACCAATCGTAAAAAAACAGAATTGATTGTAAACTGTAGTGGTGCGCGTGAATGGAAATACCACAAATCATTTATTCGAAATTTGGTACGGAACCCTAATCATTTTGAAAATCCAATATAGTCTACGTTACTCATGAAGAATGTAACTTTGTAATGGAATTTTAAAACGGACACTGTAGTTTTTTAGCTTATTCATTACAAACAAACTTACAAATCATTCTTCTTTATAATATTAGAATAGATAAGTATGGATATGAGTAGTCTGTAATACTCGTATTACTCACTGTGCTTATCTTAATGGCCGTGGCGACTAAACCTAACCTAAAACATAAATGACAGTTCGTCAAGAATCATTAGCAAACAATTAGTAGTCTGGACGCGCTAGTAATACATTTTGGCTTGTTGAGTCACCACAGTTAAATTACTAAAATTTACATTAAAATAAACGGTGTAGGTAGATTCATAACAAAAATAAATGTTATAAAAATATTAATAAATATTGTGGGACACTTTTACACAGCGCCGTCTTGCCCAAACTAGGTTATAAGCTTATACTATGGGATCTAGCAACTTATATATTTTTAAAAACATACGTATTATACAAGAAAAATAATTACAAACATTTACACTAAACTCACTCAAATCTGAGTTTAATAATACTGTAAATTTACTTAAAAATATTTCAAATTTGATTTGTTGGTTGAACCACTGCCAGAATTCCATAAACGACATCAAAGGTTATGTGTTTCGTAGTCCAATGATTGAATACAAAACGCGTGTATTTAATAACATCAGTACTCAGGTCCTATTTTCATCAAAGTCGTTACAACACGTTTAACAAACTTTCGTTGAATTAGTTAATTAAATGAGACAAACATGACAGCACCTGGCACTGGTGCTGAGTTCGAAATTGTTAGGGACTTACTCGTATAACGTTTGATTTTAAAGTAAAGTGTCATTCAGTTATATCAATGTGATGATAATTTTTTTGATTTATGTGAAATTCCATATTTAAAACTTTTGCTTTTAAATTAAAGTGACATTCAGTTTTATCAATGTGAAGATATTTTTTTTATTTGTGCGAAATTGTATATTTATATGTGTCTCTTTCTAATAGACGATTACTTACAGCATTATCTACTTAAAAACCACGTGAGCACATAGATATATTAAAAACAAAAAGGGGTTTTTTTTACTTTACGTATACGTCACAAAATAATTCTGAAGAAGTACTAAGCAATAAATGCATAGTACTAAGCATTAAATGACTTAGATGGTCGTGTTAACGTTAAATGTTAAACGCCACAAACAGTTACCAATATCAAAACTGATCATATCATAAGGTTCTTATCGCATTTTACGGAACACTTTGCTGTGGATACATATAGTACAGTCATACACATTAAAGAAAAGCGAATTCCTCCAACAGATATTTGCACTGCGTCGTGGAAAAATAAGTTTAACTTAATCAGATATTCTATTACATGATTTTAAATTATAAAGCGTTATGAAATACAAATGTCACGTGAATGGCTACACCCACCTATTCCCTACTGAATAACCCACCCCTGACCATACCCGATGCAAAGGTGCCCAATACACTTGCGGCATTGCCTCGTTGGATAGCAATGGCTATCCTTTGCACCAGGTATGACCGGGCGTGGGAGTCATGAGTCTTTTCCTTTATTCTGCGACCAATCAGAAATAAATGCCTTAGCCTCGCTCCCCCAACAGCTGATCGTTTCCACAGCCACCGGTACGACTATATACCGGGACTCCATCACTGCGTACTTTTGCCGCTTTTTGTGAACGGCATCTTCCGCTGCGGCCGCTGGTGAGTGGACGGTACGAACAAGGTGACTGGCGGCAAAAGTGCTGACGCATGTTGCGTCCCATACCAGGCACTTGCCATTCTGCCAAGGCACAAGGGTCAAACCGTCCGGTCTTTTGCCGTCCGCGCGGGACAGACCCGGCGGCTCGAGCACGCAGGGGACACCAGCTGACACCAGTGCACGTCGGATTAAATCATTAAGGGCATGGTGGCGCGGATGCCTGCCTGTGCAACGACGACAACTCAGCGCGTGATGACCATCGCTCTCCACCAAGGTACCGCAGATGCATAGATGAGGTTAACACACTCTGCAGCCCAAGCGGAGAGCGACAGCCACCCGCAGTGAGTCATCGTCCAACAAAGTTCCAATATTGGGCGATGGCAGCGCGAACAGCCAAGCCCCTGACTCATGTTGTGCCACCGCCCGCAGTCTGGCCAAGTCCGCCCCCGCAGCCCCACTCACCAACAAGCTATATTTTTTCTCGGCGAGGACATCACTGGACGCAGGACCGCAGGAGTACTCGGGAATGACGCTCCCGGAGCGAGTGTGGACCAGGCTGTGACTGCCCCAGACACAGGGTATGCCGAACCCGTCGCCATCCAACTGTAGTATAGTAGCAACGAGTCCTGCCACCCCGTGCGCCGACGCAATAAAAGCCGGCAAGCCCACATCCTGAGCACGACGAACCCCGAGACCCCCGTACCGAACCGGAGAGGACGCCTGAAGCCACTGCGACTCATCAAGGGAGACGTTAAGTATGTACTCCACTACGCTCCTCAACGAGTCATCGAACAACGAGACCTCCTCACTGCACAGCCATGTAGGTGCAGTCCGCAGAAGGTAATTCATTTTGGGTAGTGCAAAACACATACTCAGCAATACCAGGGCGACATGCGCCGACAAATCCACGAGACGCTCCTGTGCGGTAAGAAGAAGCTGCCTCCGGGAAGCAATAGCACCCGGCACGGCACTGAGAAAGATAGGGGAGCCCAAAAGGAAAAAATAATTTAAAAAAATAGATTTGAGACCGGGTAAAAGCTCACTAAAGCAAGCAAAGTGGGAGCTTACCTCTGTGCAGCATAGGAAGAATTCTCACTTTGAGGGATTGATATCCAGACCTAGTGCCCTAAATCGAGGAATGAGTACCTCCAAGTCCCGTTGAACGTCCCCCGGTGCTCCTCCGTTAGTACCATCGTCCAGATACCACAGATTGAGGGACGACTTCAGTTCCGTGATAACCTTGTGAATGGCCAAACTAAAGATTAATGGGCCTAGTGGATCTCCCTGCTGCACTCCTACCTCAGAGGAAATAAGCTCACTTCCGAAAAAAAGGTTAGAGGGAGAAAAATAAACCTGATGCAAGAAGGGATAAAGTGAAGGAATCCTCTCCCTGACCTCATTCAACAGGATGTCTCTTTCCAAGGTGTTAAAAGCGTTTCGTATGTCTAGTTTTACGACCACACAATTATCATTTGTATTTCATAACGCTTTATAATTTAAAATCATGTAATAGAATTTTATATTAATTATTATTATTAATATTTAATAATTGTGACAATCAGATATTTATAAACGTTCTTAGTATTTTTGAAAATTCATTAACGGTTTTAATCGTCGAAATAAAATAATAAATAAAATGTATTTATTATGCATAGACCATTTTAACGTCGCCCACGAAATGTCATACACTAAAACTAAAGAAAAAAATAATATATTTAACGTGACCAGATATTAATCAGAAATTAATCGTCCGATATAAAATTGGGATTCTAGCTGCAGACAGTTAAGGTATGTTTAATCCTTAAAAATCATGAAAACGTTTTCAAAGAGTACTCAAAAGGATAGTAAATATTTTAGTTTACAACCTTTGAGTACGCATACATATGTTTGCTTAAAACGTAGTTCCTAAGCTTCAATTCAATGTACGTATGTAGTCGCCTCTATATAATATTGACATACAGTCAACTTACCATCCTGAATTTATTAAAATAAGAATTCCCAGAAGTGTGTTTTTAGGGTTTCAACGTCAGAAATGGTTTGATTATTAAAAACCGGAATATTTAGGGTCACAAAATCCAAGTTTATTTTGTTCCCTTATTCTATTCTAGATTGAGGTCTGTACTGAGTTTAAGGGCCGTATTCCAGAACGTTTCTTAATACTCAATCGACGCTTTAGAGTAGATTTTATAAGGCAAAAACTAGCCTCAAGCGTTGATAGAGTATTGAGAAACGTTCTGGAATACGGACCTAAGATTCGAGTAAGCGGTTGGTTTAAATTTAACTTTATCATTTGTGTGCATTCTCGAATTGTTCGTGACTTTCTAGAGAATTTAATCAACCAATCAGTGTGACCAATCTCATTTGTCATGAGTATGATTGAAGTCAAAATCTGTATGAGTACATCGTCATCGTTACGTCAGTGGTTTCAGTGTTGTATTGTATTTACCAAATGTTCACAATATATTATTATCACCACTAGCTGATCATATGTTGTTTTACCTTATAAAGGTTACCACCCTTACATTAGGTAGTATGAAAAATAGATAACAACCAATTCTCAGACCTATCGAATACGCATAATATAAATTTATTTCCAAAATCGGTCTAGCCTTTTGGACGAGTATTGTGACACGAGGATTTTTAAGATTAAATGATCCGGGCGCTTTCACAGTTGTGTTCGTATTTGATCTCTTTTCTATTTCTAGTATTTCTGTTGTATTTGGTCGTGTGCAGCATCGCCTCCCTGTAAGAGGCTGCACAAACGACGGGATGGCTCGGTGTTTTTGATAATACCTAATCTGTCCACGTCCGTTCACGGCTGCTCCCGTCGCCGTCGTCGCCTAAACATTACTAAAGGCCACAACCAACGGCGGTGAATTTGAACATCAAGCTGCCGGGTCGTGTGCGTTGGTCAATCATATCTTTACCAAAAGCACAGAATAAGTAATAGTGCTACGTAGTTTTTGTACCTAGTTAATTTATTTAGAGCCGGCTGTCGTGCGAGTTGAGCGGCAGCCCGCTGTCATTAGCCGCTCTGAGCGGTGCGCTGCCCGAATATACCTAAACTGCGGAGTGCCAAAAGTTATATAGTAGTTTTTATTTACCTTTAGTCTTACGAACGCCCGTAAGCTACTGTCTTTCGATCAGGTGGGTAGTAAATACTTATCTGCCACCTTATTATAGTGTATACTTTTGTAAATTTAAAACGATAGTAAAAATATGCAACCTAGGAGAATTAAAGAATATCTTTGACTATGTACAAAAAGAATTACACTCAATCAAAGAAAGGGATGATGATGAAACTCTGGGATTTAAAGCAAAGGATTTGGATGATGAGTCAAACAAAATCGATATTCACAATTCCAGTCTTATTATTTAAACAAAGAAATTCGACAAATGACATACTACAATAATAACAGAGTACAGGATCGGTCACACGCTTACAATTATCACATTCCTCAGCGATGTACCGACGCACGCGCATGTAACAATGGTATATGTGGACTGTTATTGTTAAACGATACCCATTGCCCATGCGATTCGGCAATCTACAGTCATAACTGTGTTATACTAAATTATATATGCAAAGTGAGTCTTAGACTGCTCACAATGGGTATTCGTAGCTTTCGAATTGGTTTTACAAAAGACGTATACCAAACAGTGTTAATGCGAAGGAAATATTTTAAACTGTTTACTTTTTTACGTTGACCGCGTAGAGATGTTTTCCCGTTCTCGTTTCTCACAGGAAATTGTTCCCGGGATGAAAAGTAGCCTATGTGTTATTCTGATGTATAAGCTATATTATTGTAAAGTTTCATTAAAATTCATTCAGTAGTTTTTACGTAAAAGAGTAACAAACATCCATTATAACAAACTTTCGCGTTTATAATATTAGTAGGATCTTCTACCAGGAAAGAAAAAATATATTATTAGTTAAAAATCTTGTTCTTAAGCTTTAAATTAAATGTGTTAAAAGGAAAATTCTCAATAAATCCTCTCGTTTGATATCCCATATTGTATGAAACCAAAAAATAACTTATTTAGGCAGGTTTAGTGGGATGAAGATCACGTGAGCAGATTGCTCAAAAACGGAAAGGTCAAAAGTACTCGGATACCCAGAAGTGCGTGTATGAAGCGATTGATGAATCTTGAAGAAGCGAAAGAAGTAGATATGCATGGATCGCGAAGCTTGGCGATCTGTCCTCTCTGACTACACCATCAGGGATACAGCGTGAAGATAGAATAGTTTTTTTTTTAGTTTAGTTTACCATCATATTGGATTTAGAGTGACGTCACAAAATTTTCGAGGTATCTTAGTAATCCTTTCATTTGATATCCATATAGCAATGCATTACAAATTAGTGCGCAATTTTCGGTGATTCACCTTGTTGTTAATATGCCGTCACACAGCTAACCCAGCATTGTAATCCAAACTAAACTTGTACAAATACAATATTCAACTCACTCGCGATTAATGAATCTGCAGGAAGCGAAAGAAGTATGCATGGGTCGCTAAGCCTGGTGATCTGTCCTCTCTGACTACCCCGTAAGGGATACAGCGTGAAGATAGATAGATAGATATAGCTTACTCGGTTGAAGATATTTGTTTCAAAATTAAGCTGAAAGCATAGATGTCTTGACTAAACTTTTTTTACTTTTTTCCAAGTTATAAAAATCTATTTATATTAATAATAAGTTTGAAAAAAGAAAAAAAATATATTTATATTGCAGTTATACAGAGATATTTACAATTAATATCTTAATTTTATTTTTTAACAAGAGCTTGACCTATTTCTAATTAATAATGCCAGTACTTCGGGACCTTGCCTAAAGGGACTCCCTTTAATAATATATTTAGTTAAATATTTTTTAAGGTTATAATATATTAAATGTTAAAATATATTATACTAGATGACCCCCACAGTTTCGCCCGTGGAATATTTCGACCTCCCGTCGCACCTATTTAATCCGGTCGCTTATAAATTCTACAATAATGCATAAAAAATTGCCCGATTTGTCGACATTTATGACTACTGCTCTGCTCCCCAATGTAGTAGTGTAATGATATATAGCATATAACCTTTCTCGATACATTTAAATCCGACCAGTAGTTCCTGAGATTAGCGCGTTCAACCAATCAAACAAACAAACTCTACAGCTTTATAATATAAGTATAGATTAAATCTTAAAATATATTATATTAATAGTTAGCTAAGTATTTATTTATAATCTTGATAATAAAAATATTTATATCGCCAATAAGCTTCTCACTGCAGTTAGATTTGGGAAATAATGTGACAGTCTATCAGTAGGTACCCCACATCCTTAAGGTTCGTTATCTATGCTTTAAATTTGTGCACCACAAAAATTAATCCTAACTCAGCATTATGCTACTTCATGCCATGTCAGGCATGATTCAGTACTAAACAAGTATTATATGTGCGGTGGCAACTCGCTGTGTGTTTACAAGTTACAAACATGAGAGATGCCTACACACCGAAATGTGTAGTTAATAATTTTGCCACAGGGACATGTAAACAAGTTACTGCCTGACAAGAGCTGACAGAGCACGAAATATTTGTGAAACTGCATTTTGGTTCTTTCGCTTCGTAGGTCTGCATTTGGGCAACTGTGAAAAATTGACTCAAATCTTCAAAGCAAAGCATTCAAATGATGATGACCTATATATGTATCTAGGCACGCTTTCTTCCATGTTAATTGTCTTGGTTAGTTTTTCGTATATTATATTTCACTTTTAAACGTGTTTGTGTATTTAATACTAGATGACTCCCACAGCTTCACCCGTGGAATATTTCGACTTCCCGTCGCACCTATTTAATCCCGTCGCTTATAAATTCTACAATGATACATAAAAATTTGCCCGATTTGACGACATTTATGACTACTGCTCTGCTCCCCAGTGCAGTAGCGTAATGATATATAGCCTATAGCCTTACTCGATAAATGGGCTATCTAACACAAAAAGAATTTTTCAAATCCGACCAGTAGTTCCTGAGATTATCGCGTTCAACCAAACAAACTCTTCAGCTTTATAATATTAGTAAAGATATATTTTTACTTGTTGCCACTATTTAGACAACAAAACAATTTAAAGTCACGTTTTAAGGTGTTAAAACTCTGTGTTTGTTAGTTGCTATTAATTGTTACTGATTTCATAATAGTAAATAAAATAAGGAAAATAAAGCAATGTAAACTCAGTTATTTATTTCACATTAATGTACACACATAGCTTAGTCGAATAAATAACAAATATTCAGGAGAAGAAGAGTACAAAGGTACTGCTTATTTCTAAAAAAAGAAATTTCTTCCAGCAGTCCAGTGAGAGGATAGCTTGAAGAATATTGTAAATGAACTAAATCAGATCTAAATGGTCCCAAATAATATTTTCGTTGTACTAAAAAAGGAAGCGCTCGTGGCCCCGCGGTCTCAGTATCCTATAAACGATCACTGAGTTACGCAACTTTCACTATGGCTGGTCCTCGCATGGGTGACCACTTTGTGGCATTTACATTTGCGAGCGTTTCGTTGCTTCGGAAGGCACGTTAAGCCGTTGGTCCCGGTTGCCAGTAAAATGGCAGTCGTTTAGCCTGGTTGAAGGCCTTATGGGCGCCTTGAAAATTTCAACAGCAGGTAGCCACAACCTGCGTCTGTCTATTTCAACACGGCACTGGGCTCACCACCTATTACGTGGAACAGGAATCCACACGGTGAAAAGTGGGCATATAATATGCCTCTGCCACCCCTTCGGGGATAAGGCGTGATGGATTTTATAAAAAAGGAAATAGCTACTGAAATTTTCTTTTTTATTGCAATGAAACAATTACCGTTGAGATAAAAACAAAGTAAAAATATATACAAACCATTTTCGTACAAAAATATCCTCCTGTTTATTATTGGGGTAATGATCATAATATAAGAAAGAAACACACATAAGAAATGGCAAAATAATATTTTATTTAAGGAAAAATGTCGATGTCCAAACGTTAAGACATTATACTTTATTGAATTATTTATGACCGAAATGAAGTCCGCGAGGACTTATGCTTTCAAAAAATATTTTCTATAGTAAAGTAAGAATATTCAGTTGTATATTACAACTGAATAAAAATAACCAAATGAATGAATGAATGAAATAAACGAAGAACTACACGTAATTAAAGTACGTACCTGTAGTTAACGATACGCAGATTTCTGACTAACGCCCTATAGGTATGCGAGGATTGTGCAATGGGCACGTCAGACTGACATTGGCATCGCATTCCATAAGTGAACTGCCAGGACAGTGAACGAATTGTCAATAAAATTAGAAGCGTGGTCAGGCATTTTTAATCTCGAATTCTCGGATCATTGTACATATCTAGAGCGTTCAGAAAATTAACTTATTTCTGTATGTAAGACGAAGTGAAAGGGTTAAAACGGAAACTGTGTAATATGGAGAACATTTGAACCTTTTGTGATATTCAGAGATGTGATCATATTTGCGTAACCCAAATTGAAATCTTATACAAAAATTCTGGAGGTTTTTCAATTTTATTTGGTTGGATTTCAGTAAGACCTGGCATCGGTAGAATCAAGTTTGGAAAAAGTAGCCATTGAATAAACGCAATTTTTAGTTTCCATTACCTTACTGACTTATAAGCGCTTCTACTAACTATGAATAGTCTTCTAAATGTATTGAATTGTCATACATTTAAAGGTTGCCTTGGTCGCGCAGTGGTAGTGAAAACGACGTGTATTTTCATGTGTTATATACTACTCGGGACTTCACGCGAAACAAAATTCTACTTGCATTCACCGACGCTGCAACGCGTTCGAAATGTCGGTGAATGTAAGTAGAATTTTGTTTCGCTTGAAGTCCAGAGTAGTATATAAAATATAAAGCAATTAGTTTGAGTACAAATATCGCTAAGCCTATGAACAGATCATATAAATTCTTTCTACTTGTTTTTTATTACTAAAGATTACGTGAAGTTTGTATCTATAATATCAGACTTGGCTCTACACAAGTCTATCCTTCTATGCTTATACCCAATGCGGTTATAACCTACTACAGAAATATATACGGGTCGAGCAATAGTTCGGTGTTTGCACGTGTGATTTATGTTAGCAATATGCTTACCTGCTGCGGGCGCGTAGTTTGTAGGTGGGAATCATTGCTCATTGTTTATTTGAACTTCTAATATAGGCTTAGCAATTCTCAGCAATTAACTTTTGATGTAACTATTCAATGTTGAAAACGTTATATTATGTGAATGGATAGATTAAGGCTTATATAAAAATTATAGTTGTACTGGTTGGTGGTTGACTGCCTCTGTGGCGTGGTGGTAGTGTATCCGACTGCTACGCAAGAGGTCGTGGGTTCGATTCCCACCCAGGATAAAACTTTGTGTGATGAGCACGATGGTTTATTCTGTGTCTGAGTGTTATATATCTATAATATGTATGTATTTAGAAATATTTAAGTATGTTTATCAGTTACCTGGTTACCATAGTTTGGAATCAGTTGGCGTTGTGTGAGTTGTCCTAACGATATTTATTTATATTTACTGGTTGCATATTAACATCGTAAAGTGACGCTAGCTTATTTTTTATACTGACGTACAGTGGTTTCATCCTCTTAGTGACGATTCTCGTAAAATACGGGGTAAAATGTAGCTTAAGTTACTCTTTAGAACATCAGCTAATTGCTAGTGAAAATCCTGTTTAATTTGGTTTAGCCGTTTTAGAGATTAACCTGTTTAAACAGACTTATAATTTTACAAACAAACACTTCAATTTTATTTATCTGTCTATATTATAGAAGTGCCGGTATATTATATATGCCTCGAGTATTTCTTTCTAGAGTAGTATTAGAATTATTAATTAGATTCTGTTTGAGATGACAGTCTTTGTGTTTGTGTCATTATCACTGCGATAAGCAACTTTAGTTACGACTTGTCACCCATTTTCTGGAATGTGTCCTATTCCAAGAAAAGGCATTTCTATTCACGAGCGTTTCCGTACTTTGTATGGTACATTAAGCCCCAGTTGCCAAGCCAAGTTAAAAGCGTGGGTGACTTTAAAAATTTTAACAGCAGATCGCCACAACCTGCATTTGTCCCTTTCAACACGGCAATGGGCTCGCTACCTGTTACGTATAATGTACGGGATAAAAATGAATTATGAGCGTATAATATGCCTCTATCTACCCCTCGGGGATAGAGGTGTGATTGATATACAACAAATATTAATTCCGACCCGGGACCTTACCACAGTAGTTGCATACACTTCCACTTACCAAGTCAGTCAAGAAATAAGTACCTTAGCATTGTGTATGAAGTTTGACATTTTATCTAAAACATTATGCCAACGTAAAAATAATATTTTACGAGGGAGTTCCAAACAGTTTTCCAGTACGAACCACCCCAGTCATTAATATCGATATTAGGTAGCAATATGTTATATACGCATGGCTGGTGAGACTTCCAAAGGCCTTTCCTCAGGGGATCAGGCGATCGTTATTTCTCTTACTATTTCTACTTTATTAAAACGTGCTACTATTTTATTATTAGTAACTATTTTATTACTTATTTAATTGAATTGTTTTTGAATTTTGAAAATTAATTTACTTTTTACAATTATATCACCTGTATTTGAGTTTTTGGACTTGGGTAGACAATCTTTTTTTGTCACAGTAATTTAAAAATGAGGTTATTGATGAAAATATTGGCTACCGAATTAGCCAATATTTTGGTTTCAATTTACAATTGAAAGGATAGTGCAATAAAATACTGCATCTATTTTTCTATTTCTTATATCTGTACACGTCTATTGCCTCTTCCTTTAAATCGTTAGTTAATAACTAGCACTTCACGGGAGCACAACAGAGAAATAACTGTCCACTTTTGCCAGAATCTTTATTCTATATATTTATAATTATCATACCCTACCTAACCACCTCATGGCAAACTATATATTTAACATAAACTTCACTATTTTAAAATATTAACCGATCTTTAGGTTGTGATTGATAAACATTATAGACATAAAGATGGTCTTAACGATTCTCGAGCTAAAAGGATGAAACTCAAAAAATACAGAAGTTATTAAATAACATCAAGAGATCGAAGTCGTGGGCATCAGCTAGCTAAAAATCTAACTCAAATATTACTTAAATCTGTTGTATATAAGTTTAATATATTTCGACAGATAATTATATTGTTCAAAGGATAACTTTTGTAATCACACACATGAAAGGATTTTGTTAAACATGAGAAACATCGCATTTATTTAATATCTACTGTTATTTTTAAACTTTCGCGGTGTATACTCATACTTTATATTCTACTCGGACTTTACGCGAAATAATATTTACTTACATACACCTGTTTTTCAATACTATCTGAACCCCACTGGTTTTGTCCGTGACGTAATTTGAACTTCCATTTCTCGCACCCATTGTATTCTTCGACATTTACAATTACTGCTCCGCTCTCCAGTGCAAATATAAAAAGCCTATATAAATGATGTATACAAAAAAAATATCAAGTTCGAACGAGTAGTTTATCAGATTTGCGCGTTCAACTAAACAAACAAACTCTTTACTGTCCTTATAAATTAGTAATATCAGATTAATTAAATGTAATCATCCAGATTGCTGTAACTTTAACACCAATATTGCTAGTAAATTAATGATTGCTTTAGATCAGAAATCGGTAAACTCTAAGATAGGTAAGAGTGATATCTCAATCGGGAAATAAGTCAAACAGTAATGAGGATGAATAATCTATACCCAAGAGATGTGGAGCAAAGTTGCGCGGCAAATCATCACTCACGTCTTGGAAACGTTCGACCAGTTGGTACTGAGAGAAATAAACTAAGTTTCTGCGATGTTCTTAGGAGTCAAAATGTATTCAAATACTAGTTGATGCCTGTGGCGCGTGGTAAACTTTTCGCATTCCCGTTTCCCATAGGAATTTGTTCCCGGGCATAAGCAGTAGCCTGTCTGTATGCCCTATTTTGATGGACCTATATATTACTGTATTTTAAGTAAGTTTCATTAAAATCCAAACAGTAGGTACTTTTTGCCTGAAAGAGTAACATACGCCCATTCACACATTCAAACATACTTTGACTTTTATAATGTTACTAGGAATATCATTATGCATTTTATTAGAAAAGATCACTACTCTTAGCATCACTACGTTTTATGATTGAGATGAGTTCGTTTCTGGAATTTTTATTTACGAGCGTTTCGGTTCACCTAAAGCCACGCAGCAATTAGTTTAGTTCTGATTGCCATTAACATTGGTGACAACTTCAGATTTTTCTATACTTGATAAAATTGAATAACTACAGCTATAGCCGATATATAATAGACAGCTAAAGCCAGTTTCGGGCGGCACTCAGAATGTAACACCTATGGTGCTGCAATCGTCTATAGGCTACGGTAACGACTTGCTGAGCCGTATACTTCTCTGCCAACTGAGAAATACCAAAAATATTGAGAGACTAACTATGTCCCGTGAATTGACCGCGACCTACTTCTGCCGGTACTCTTAACATGATCTCTCTTTTAAATATCTTCGATTTGATCGACTTTTTTAAGGTCGGTCCTTTCCAGTCCGCTCACTTACCCTCTCTTTATAAATCTCTTTCATTAGTCTACTTTTCATCCACCCTTTCCGTATATACGAACTATCTACATATACGAGTACATTTTTTATACGACTATGACGGTAAAAAAACTTACGGCCTAACTGATCGAAAGTAGTCACCATAGTAGCCTATGAACGTTTGCAACACAACGACTCTGCTACATTCGCGCTTTAATTTGGTCATAACAACTCCTGTCATGCCACAAAGTTATCTAACCTTGCTGTTCTTTTGTGTCTACATCCAGATAAAAACTAGTCTAAAACTAAGGAGCTTAGAGAAGTAGATACAGACGTAGTGTCACATTATTATAACGTTTTGATACTGTGTAAAATTTCATATACCCTGCACTTGCACTGATAAAAAACTCATGCCAATTATCTGTCAGTTCACATTGCGTGAAAGTGCCAGGGACACTGCGCGAAAGTGAGACACACACAGGGATTTTCCGCCATTTTTATACTTTAGTAAAGGTTGCATTCGTACAATTTTTAGATCTATGAATCTAACATACATCGCATTTGGGTAACAACAAAAATTATAAATATAATATATATAGTAGGTACTATATTATGGTATAAGTTATATTCTCATAGGATAGTGTTAATGTAGAATGTACCATGATCGTAATATTTGTAAACTGTAATACAATAACTAAATATCCACACATATAAATTTAGAATAATATCCAGAAGTGAAGATTTGTAATTGACTGTCAGATCACTATGTTGTTTAATAACACGTTATTGTAGCTGTAAATCTTCCATGTCCAATAAATATATAAATAAAAATAAAAAAACTACCTACCTTGGCTTAAATTATAACCTTATATCTTGACTTTGAGTATAACCACGACGAGCTCTGTTCAGACCGCATTGAAAAATATAAGGCTCTTTTAAGTTTCAATTAATCAAACAATATAATAAACCCTGAATTGTTGAATGTAATTAAATCCATTAAATTAGGGTCGGTCGGCAGCGGCTTACTTAGTCTAAGTAAATAAATGAAATAATCTATACTAATATTATAAAGCTGAAGAGTTTATTTGTTTGTTTGTTCGGTTGAACGCGCTAATCTCAGGAACTACTAGTCGGATTAGAAAAATTCTTTATGTTTTAGATAGCCCATTTATCGAGGAAGGCTATAGGCTATATATCACTACTCTAATACACTGGGGAGCAGAGCAGTAGTCATAAATGTCGACAAATCGGGCAAATTTTTATGCATCATTATAGAATTTATAAGCGACGGGATTAAATAGGTGCGACGGGAGGTCGAAATATTCCACGGGCGAAGCTGTGGGGATCATCTAGTTTTTAATAACTTGAAAACAAAATAAATATAATCAAATCGAAATACGAAATTAAAATTACCGACTTTGCATGTACAATGCCAATGTAAAATGTTATTTTTGCAATGAATATGTTCCTAAGTAGACAATCAGAATATGTTCTACAAACACATTGAAATAATATTATTAGCGTCCATAGTACATTATACCTGAATGTACAAACATTAACTCATTTAGTTTATAAACCATGTTATTTATTGAGTTTGATATAACAAACATTTTTGGAATACTGTAAACGAATTATTAGGTCATAATTAACTTAACGGGCAAAAAGGATGGTACAGAGGTTTCCTACGTGACTTGATTCCAATTGAGTAGTTCCGTAACTTGTAAACACATTGAGCGATATCTACTTACTTCTGTCACTTGAATCCATCACAAATGGCATGACTTGGGGACAGACTGACGTAGTTTATACGGACTACAGCAAGTGTTTTGACCGTTTTGACCATGGAGTGCTTCTGTACAAGTTAATGCTTGCTGGAATACACGGAGACCTGTACCGATGGTTTTCTTCTTACATACAAAATAGAACACAGGCTGTGGTTCTTCAGGGCTATGCTTCCGGTTGGAGCACTGTTCCATCAGGTGTTCCCCAAGGCTCCATTCTCGGACCTTTATTGTTTACTCTATTCATTGCAGATGTCAAACAGTGCTTCCATCACTTACATTTTGCTATATGCCGACGACATGAAAATTCACAAAGTCGTGCGAGGCATTTCTGATGCTCTTGAGCTGCAAGATGATTTACGAAGGTTTGAAAGGTATTGTAATCGAAACAAGCTTCAATTAAATGTGTCTAAATGTTTTCAAGTAACATTTTTACGTCACACATCCCTAATTAATTACAAATACACATTAAACAATAAAGTAATTAGTACAGAGAACAGCATTCGACATTTGGGGATTGTTCTAGACAGTAAGCTTCTCTTCGATCAACACATTAACAATGTCGTTAAGAAAGCATTAAAAGCTTTGGGATTCATACTGCGAGCCACAGCCTGTTTTAAGTCTTTAAAACCAGTTAAAATTCTGTATTGTTCTTTTGTACGCAGCCATTTGGAATACGCATCGCAGGTTTGGAATCCTCAATATGAGATTTATAAGTCACGTATTGAGGTGTCCAAAGAAAATTTCTTCGTTGCCTTGACTATAGGGCACAGGTATTTTCGGTAGACTATGAACATCGCTGCAATAGATACCACTTCTTACCGTTGGAAGTGAAACGCAATATTGGTGACATATGCTAACTATTAAATATCGCAAACAGCAGTGGTTGCGCCGGTATACGATTCGAAGATTGCCGCGTTATTTTTTCTATGTTGCATCGCCGATCTCCATTTGTTTTTAATTAATTAGTTGTCGACACTCCCACCCGGCTTCCCTTTATTCCATTTCTCTTTCGCACCTACCTTGTCTCGCATAAGGGAAGAGCGAGACAGCTGTGTTACCGCCATCTAGCGGTAGAAACCTCCACCGCAGCGCTGCCCACTCACAGGCAGCGAGGACGGACTAAGACGACTAAGACTCTGTAATAGAACTGCAATGGCCGCGCGCGCGTTCGCATCAACTTTCCGCAATAGTTGTGTTTTCCATGAATAAATAGTGTTTTCGTGCAATGGAACCAGGGATCCAAGTCCAGGGACGTCCCCGGCAGCCTCCACCTCAGCATCTCGCAGCAACAGCAAGGTAGTATGCCCATTCCTGTTTTCCATTTCTTTTTCGTCGACAACCGCGTGTAAATTTCATTTTTGTCTTTGCCCGCAAATACAGTCCACCTCGAATTTATTTACCTCGCCCGCTCAACCATTTTCTGGTCCCAACGATCCGGATTTTTGATCAATTCGCTTTAGTAGTTTGCCAATAGAAACGCAATAGTTTTTATTCCATATGAAACGCATAGGTATATGATATAGTTTTTATTCCATTCGGAATAAACGCAAAGATTAGGTAATAGTTTTTATTCCATTCGGAATAAACGCAAAGATTAGGTAATAGTTTTTATTCCACAGGGAATAAACGCATAGATAATAGTTTTATTCTATTAGGGAATAAACGCATACTTACTTACTGTTTTTCGCATAGATAGGTACTAAATAGCTAGTAGTTTCGACTGCACCGCATAGTAATAGGTAGACCACTCGGATAGGTACCTAGGTCCGCTCGCACTAGTACCTACGCTCGCTCACGTCGCGTCTCGCTGTTCGTCACCGCTTCCATTTTGATCGTTCGTTAGTTTGCACTGTAGGTAGCTATAGTTGTTTTGTTTTAACAATGCCTCCGAAAGAGATTCCAGATCCACAGTTAAAACCATTACACGCTAAGAAGGATAGCCTTTTTAAGCGTATGCAATTAATTTGTGATTATTCATCGAGGATCGCAGATGAATCAATAAAAGAATTGTTTTTATCCTCGATCGAAACCGTAGATACTTTGCGCTTACATTTCGAAAATGTTCTCGATAAAATTAACTTGCTTAAATTAAAATTAAATCCCGATTTCTTATTAACTTATGACGCCATGTTATCTTTCGAAGAATTAAGTTGTCGCATAAAACGTGTCGCTATGTCATTGCAAGCGCCCGTGCCCGTAGTAGTCACCGATTCGAAACCCGAGCCAGCCGGTTTTGATTTGCTGAAACGGGACCAACCTAAATTACCGCCCATACAAATACTCGAATTTGATGGCGATATTAAAAATTGGCCTTTGTTTTTCGCTAGTTTTGAAAATACGATCCATAATAATAATTCGTTATCGGATCACGAAAAATTACATTACTTAGTTAGTAAACTAACCGGGAAAGCAAAAACCGTTTACGCCTTACGCGTTACGTTTATTTATAACGCTTTGCGCCGAAAATTATAGTTTGATTTTGAATACTTTGAAGGTCAAATACGAAGACAAACACTTAGTAACAACCGCTTATTTGGATCATATATTTAATTTGAAAAATAGCGTGTTATGAACACGACTTAGAAAAATTCTTAGATATTTTTGCATCAGCTGTTCGCGCCCTAAAGAATCTCAAGGTCAATGAACTCTGTGACTTTTTGTTTTTGTATATCGGTTTAAAGACACTAGATTCCGAAACCGTTCGCTTATTTGAAATGGATAGACGTGGCCATCAAATACCTAAGTTCGACCATTTAGAAACTTTCGTTCGTCAACATATTCGAATTTTGCAACGAACTTCGTTAAACCACGGAGTAGCGAAAAATAGTCCGACTAATCGTAGTAAGCCCACGAAGTCCACGCACTCCTTTGTTAATTTTGAACCCACAACTTCGCAATCGCAAGTGTTGCATTCGAAAAATTGTTCTTTGTGTCAAGGTCACCATGACCAACTTTATAAATGTTCGTAGTTCAATAAACTCACTCCTAGCGATTGCTATAAATTTGTTCGTTCTAGTAATTTATGAATCAATTGTCTCAGTAAGAAACATCGTGTTTCATTCTGTAATTCGAATCATTTTTGTCGCAAGTGTAATGGTAAACACCATTCATTATTACACTTCGAAAATAATAATGCCACGTCCATATTAAATTCAGTTGGTACCTCGCGCGTTAATGGTAATAATTCGCTTGCAGTTAGCAATGCACCCGGCATGTCCGGTAGTTCGTCCGTCGATTCCGGCTGCGCGAACTTCGTGCCTAACTGTCCGCCCGCTGTGACGTCACAGCCGCCCGCGCCGTTGAGTGGCGACTGGGAGCGCTCTCGCGTGTTTTCGTCCCCGTCCGCGCCTAGCGACGGCGGCGCCACTGCCGTGCGCCTCCAGCCGAACGATGTCGCTTTGTGCTCGCTATCAAGTTTGCGCACAAGCCCTACTACGGTACTTCTGGCAACCGCTCGAGTTATTGTTTACGATTCGCATGGTAGGGGACATAGTGTTCGCGCACTTTTAGATAGTGCTTCTCAAAGTAATTTTATTAGTAAAAATTGTTGTAGTCGTCTTGGTTTGCATATAAATAACCGCCCCGCCTGTAATGTTGTGAAAGGTATTGGGAGTTCCACCAAAGCCGTTCAAGGTTCTGTAGGGATTAAATGGATGGATTCGCTAGTCGTCGATAAGGTTACCAAACTTTTGCCGACTGTCGCAGTCAATACCTCATTATTGACTAATTTTAGAGATTTGCCGTTGCCCGATGATACTTACGCCGTTCCAGGAGATATTGATTTGTTAATTGGCGCTTCGATTTTTCCGCACCTCCTGTTGCAGCATAAGGTTCAAGGTCACGTATCGCACCCCGAGCCGCTCGCCTTAGAGACGGTTCTTGGTTTTGTTATTGTTGGTTCCGCACCCGCTTGTTTTGATTGTAACTCGACAGTGTCATATTGTTGCGCCGTCGAGCCGCTGGACTCCGCTGTCCGTAAATTCTGGGAGATAGAAGAGGTGAACGTCCCTCCTATTGTCGGCCCGGATAATAAACTTTGTGAAGAGTTTTATAGTCGCACGACTACTCGCGATAGTGATGGTCGTTATGTTGTTGCACTCCCCTTTAAGGGTGATGATAATTCGCTTGGAGATTCGTTTCAGTCAGCCGAAAAACGCTTCTTTTGTTTAGAACGGAAAATGCAGGCATCTCCAAAGTTGAAGGAGGCTTACGATAGCGTAATACCATACCTCCTTCGTATACCATACCGTACCATGGAGTTATCCGCGAGGATAAACTAACCACCAAGTTGCGCGTTGTTTTAGATGGCAGCGCCAAAACTAGTTCGAATGTTTTGGTAAACGATATTTTGCACAGTGGTCAAAATCTCCAAGGTAATTTGTTCGAAATTATAGTTAACTTTCGCTTATTCGCTGTCGCGCTTTCAGCCGACATAAGACAAATGTTTCTTTGTATTGGTGTTCTGGATGGATGGACTATATTTATTCTGTGCAGACCGAAGATCAAGCTGTCGCAACTGCGGCTGAAGTAATTGATCTAATGAAGGCTGGACATTTTGATCTCGTAAAATGGACTAGTCATTCGCAAACGGTCTTAGATTCAATTCCACCGTCGCATCGCTTGTCAACTGTCAAGGAGTTTGATAGTAATGATACGCACAAGGTTCTCGGTTTGCGTTGGTCACCTTCGTCCGACATGTTTAGTTTGAAGGTTTGTCCTACATCGTCAACCTGCACTAATCGCACCATATTGTCGTGTGTCGCAGGCAAATGGGATGAAATGGGATTTGTAGCACCTGTCGTCTTGTACGCAAAGCTTAAAAGAACTTTGGCTGTCCAACTGTGACTGGGACGACACTCCTCCTGACCATATCATTAAATTGTGGGACTGCTTTAGAGCCGAGCTTCCTATGCTCGAGCAAATTAGAATACCGCGCCATGTTGGCATCTCCGATGATAGTATTGTAACTGTTTTAGGTTTCGCTGACGCTAGTGAGAAAGCGTATGGGGGTGTTGTGTACGTTCGTAACGGTGATGACATTTTATTTCACCTTATCAGCGCTAAATCTAAAGTAGCCCCTAGTAAGGTAGTCTCTCTCGCTCGTCTCGAGCTGTGCGCTATATTGGTTCTAGCCCAGCTCATTAGTTCGATTGTTAGTAGTTGTCGCAACCGCATTAATAAAGATAGAATTTTCGCATTCTTGGACTCGACCGTCGCTTTGTGTTGGACACATTCTTCGCCCCATCGCTGGGATACATTTGTCGCAAATAGGGTGGCAAATTTCAGCCGGAATTGGCGCCGCAAAACTTTTATCACGTTTCAGGTACGGACAACCCTGCCGATTGTTTGTCTCGTGGGTTAACATCTGCACAGATTTTGGATCATTCGTTGTGGTTCCATGGCTCTTCCTGGTGCCAAGCCCCACCAGATGAATGGCCTGTTAGTCCTTTCAACCCCGCTACTGTGTCTACGCCGCCAGAGGAAAAGAAAACCTCTTTAGTTACTACCGCACCGCTCGAAAAATCGCCTATCTTAGAGTTGGCTAGCCGTGTTTCACCGTAGTCGATTCTTTTACGTAGTGTTGTTTTTATTTGTCGATTTTTGAAAATCCTTCCTCGTCGCGAGCATGTTACCGCCTTTGACTTAAACAAGGCTGAGTTAATCGTGCTTCGTGAACTTCAGCGATTTTATTTTCGTCTGAAATTAGAAATTTGGAATTAAATAAACCTTGTAGTAGCGCTTTTCAACATTTTAAACCTTTTTTGAAGGATGGCCTCATTCGAGTTGGTGGTCGTTTGAGCCAGTCCGCATTAGAGTACGAGCAAATGCCTCCTATAGTTCTCCCGCGCAAGGATCATATCGTTGATCTTTTAGTTGAATATCACCATAGGGTGAACTGTCACGCTGGTCCAGATTTATTAATGTCGATTTTGCGCCAGAAATACTGGATTCTCTCCGCACGCAATTTGATTCGTGTTTCAAACTTCGCCCGAAGTCAATCGCGCTTGAAATAGCCGATCATCGTCCTTGTCGTGTTATTCAGGCTGCTAAACCGTTCGTACACACGGGTACAGATTACGCTGGCCCCGTCAGGGTAACAGTTTCTCGTGGTCATGGTATACGCTCCACGAAAACTTATGTTTGTCTTTTAGTTTGTATGACGACTCGCGCCGTTCATATAGAGTTAGCTGGTGATTTTAGCACGCCATGCTTCATAAGGCTATAAGCTAAGGCTGCATTTAAAAGATTTTTGTCGCGTCAGGGTTCCGTATCTCGAATGTATTCGGACAACGGTACGAATTACGTCAGAGCTCGTCGTAACCTTTCCGAACTACATATTTTTTTGCGTTCCAAACACTTTAACACGGAATTTGCCTACGTCTTAGCTGAAAACCGCATTGAGTGGTCGTTCAATACGCCCGCCGCAAGCCACTTTGGTGGTAACTGGGAAGCTAATATTAAAAGCTTAAAGTCGCACCTGTTTCGCGTTATAGGTGAACAGATACTCACTTTTGAAGAGCTGAGCACTCAAGTCGAGGCCGTAATGAATACGCGTCCTCTTTGTAGGACCTTGTCTAGTGATCCCTCGGAGCCGCTTGCACTGACTCCAGCGCACTTTTTGAATGTTACAACGTTAAAATACTTACCCGCCTTTGAAATAGAGGAAGATCGACTTCATCTTCTCTCGCGTCATGCCTTATTGGATAAACTCGTTTAATCGTTTTGGAAGCGTTGGAGGACAGACTATTTGCATACGCTACAGTCACGTCAGAAATGGAATACTCCATCGAACCCTATTACTGTCGGTACTGTCGTAGTTATTTTAACTGAAAATATGCCTCCATTACATTGGCCTCTTGGGGTAGTAGAAGAAGTTTTCCCTGGGTCAAATGGGATCACCCGTATAGTTCGCGTTAAAACCGCAACTGGTTCGTACTTGCGACCAGTTGTTCATCTTTGTCCTTTGCCTAATCAACAGTAACTTCAATAACAAATTTAGCTTGTTCGATTAGGTTTAGTTTAGTTTAGTTCGATAGCATTTTGTTTAGTTAGCAGCTAAAGCTTAGTGGTAACTGTATAGTCAGTTGTTCCTTTTTCGAAGCCCTTCAAGCCGGGGGGGCAAATGGTTGCGCTGGTATACGATTCGAAGGTTGCCGCGTTATTTTTTCTATGTTGCATCGCCGATCTCCATTTGTTTTTAATTAATTAGTTGTCGACACTCCCACCCCGCTTCCCTTTATTCCATTTCTCTTTCGCACCTACCTTGTCTCGCATATTGTCTCGTATTGGGCCTTCGTTAGCGACCGATATTAGATATACCGGTGGTAACTACCAACTATAGGTCAAATGTTTTTTCAATTAGAAGTATATCTAATTTTAACAAACCTCCGCTGCAACTTGACATAGACCTATTCAACACCAGTGTAGCGACAGTCAGACGACAGTTGGCAGATTCTTACTTTAATGGGAGGGGTACCGACCCATTGATACGAATCCTACGCAACTACAACCATTTTAGTAGTTTGGTAGTTTTATTGGTATTATTCTAAATATACTTATATATGTATAGCTTGTATTTGTTGTGAATCGATATTATTCTATATATCTAAATGTGGAGGCTTGTAAATAGCGATTTGGTAATATTGATTGTAAACTAAAAATATTTTGTTTGTTAGTCTGTAAGCCTTCTTTAATAATAAATAAATAAAAATAAATCTCACGACTAATCATATCGTAATACCTCATTTACACTCTCGCGCAAACCACGAGACGAGCTTGTGTTATTTGGCCAATCTGGCAAGAAATCTCACAGCCACTATTTTTCTCCAATAGCCAATCAAAAAACAACAATAGCTCAAACTCAAAGTGTATATTAATTCTATCTTGAACTGAGCACGTTTAAAGAAAATTATGTTAATACTGAAACACTCTACTGAACTAATTTGAATCTTACCGCATCTCTTTCTCATAAAATTCAATGGCAAAGAATGAATGGTGCCTTTTAAAACTTAACCTGTACGTAATTTTTCAATTGTCTAATGTCTTAGTACGTTTTTATGTTCAATGAATTTTTAACCAACTTCAAATTATTATTTTTTTATAAAAAGATTCAATTGCAAGATAAAAAAAATATAATGTTACATTCAATAGCCGATTCCTTAAAGCTTTGGTTTATCATACACGCAGTTTCCACTCTCAAAGCCATTAAATGGCTATGTGAAAAAATATTAAATTTTATTACTTGACATTGCTCTGGTAAGGTAATGGTCTCGGGTTCATTTCAAAATTGTATCTATCTATTATATTTACCATGTGTCTTTGACAGGGTAGTCAGAGAGGATAGATCACCAGGCTTAGCAGTCCATGTCAACTTCCTTAGCTTCCTGCAGATTCATTAATCGTTACATACATATTTCCGAGGCAAAGTAGAGCATTGCCCTGATGAGGTTATTAAGATCACGGGTTCAAAAATGTGATATGGTTAGCATATTAACTGCTTCCTATTTTATTTATAGGTTCATTTATTTTGAAGAAAAACTGCTATTTGAGATAGTTCACACTCAGAAAATATCTACCTAATGACGTGTGCAATTCAACTCTTTTAGCACCCAATTTCCCCGGGTTATTAATCACAATAGATCCTTTTAGACAGGAGTCACATTAGGGGCTTGATGGATACCTTTTCCTCAAGTTGGATAACTTTGTTATAATTCACTGAGTACGATTTATTTAGCAGCAGCTAATGACCGCGGCTTTGCCCGCGTGGTGAACTTTTCCCGTTCCGTGATTCGTGATAGCTTATGTGTTAGTCCATACCATCAGATATTTGTATAACAAATTTCAGCAATGTTGCTTCAGGAGTTAAAGTGTTAAGAAAAAAGTTATAGCTCGTGGCCCCGCTAACTCAGTGTTCTGTAAACGATCTCTGCCTTAAACAACTTTCACTATGGCTTTTCGTGGATGGTTACCGCTTTATGGAATTTCCATTCCAAACGTTCCTAACGTTTCCATGTTTCGGAATGGCTTCAGACAATAACTTTATCTTTTAGATAAGCTTGACCATTTTAGAACACATAATGGTTAACACCCAGTCAAACGTTCTGGTCAAATGCGAGCTTATTGAGTATTTTCTGCTGGGGACAATTTCTCTTGTTTTACTTCGCTATTTCGGTGTTATCAGATTTTAGTAGCATAGTGGTTAGATTAGTATGTGCCGCGACAGCGACATATTGACTAAATTAAACTTTTACAAATTACCTTGTGTTATTATATAGACTACACATCTGATAAAAAAATGAAATATTTGTAAATATATACTGTTATATATAAACAATTCGAGAAAAACATTTGCGGATCACTCGTATATTTCATTAGACCCGAGATTTAAACCAAAGACCTCAGTAGCGTTAGGCGCACATACTAACAATAACACCAGTTCTTAAACCAGGTATACTAATGCACTAGTAAATATAAGCTATCGACACATTTTTTTAAGATAACCTATCATATTTTGTTACTTATCAATGCAGGTAATAGAAGTTTATCAATGTGTGTACGAACGACTCTATTTGACTATGAGTCGTTCGTGCACACAGCATATATTTGCTAGGAAATGCTTTATTTAAATTAATATCGATATCTATTGTTGATATTCTTTATCGACAACGTAAACTATTAACGCTTTATTATCAAAGTAAGATACCCCACTAAAGCATTATGGAAAGGACTCGTACCATTGTGCGAGTGGCGTGCGTATAAAAATAATAATTATTATATTTTCCATCAACCCTCCATTGTAAGACGTGAGCCCTTATAATGAACTTCTTTATAATAAAGAACTAAACCATGATATTATGAACGTTAAGTTATTGACTTGCAACGAAACGTAATGAAATGTCAGTATCAGGCTCTCTGGTACCTATGAGTTGTGTTAGATTACTGTTATACCCCATTTACACTCTCGCGCGAGCCACGAGACGAGCTGCGAGACGAGCCGCGAGACGAGCCGCAAGCTCGAAAAAATGTACCATAATACTGTGTTTACACTCGCGGCTCGTCTCGCTGCTCGTCTCGTTCCTCGCGCGAGCGTGTAAATAAGATATTAGAAATAGAGAGAGAGAGAAGTACGTATCTTTGATTCGTAACAAAATATGTAGGACCGAGTAAGAGATACCTACTGGTACTTGTAATCCACAGAGAAGGGAACGTAACTCGCTCCTTCTCGCTCGCACCTAATAGAGATGAACGTAACAATAATACTGCGTGCCAAGTTTACGTCAAACTGTAGGCGAAAATCGCATACGTGGGCTGTTTGTTGCCTACCATTTGTCTGGGGTAATTAGTCGAATGTTTGTCAACCACGCCTTATTCCGAAGAGGTGGCAGAGGTATGTTATACGCCCACATTTCACCGTATTCATTGCTGTCCTGTAATTAGTGTGTGTGCATCTCTGTTCTGTAATCAGTATGTGTCTGTAATGAGTGTTATCGTATGAAAAAAGGGTGACGACTGCTGACATTCTTAGTTGTTTGAAATTCTAGTTGACGCACGATACGCCACACTCGTGGTGAAGTTTTTCCGTTCCCGTTTCCCACAGGAACTTGTTTCCTAGATATAAAGTAGCCTATGTGTTATTCTGATGTGTAAGCTATATTATTGTAAAGTTTCATCAAAATCCATTAAGCAGATTTTGCGTGAACCATCCATACTTACAAACTTTCGCATCTATAATATTAGTAGGATATCTATATGCCTGTGTACATATTACTGCCTGTCTGTAGTGTAAACACTTGTGAATCTAAAGGCTCTTTGGAGAGGTGGTAATACTAACCCATTAAGTAGTCTTCCCCAAGGAGCTGTTACCTCGCTACGTACTTCATATTATGACACATGATCCTAAGTATGCGGCACCATTTAGTCGTGTTTCCTTGTAGGATTAGCACTACGCGGGTAGATTTTGCCTTTCAGTGTAATGTTAGGATAAATGAATTTAGAATTAATGTTAATTCAGGGTTGGCAGCGCGGTTTGCTGCACCTCTGGGGGCCGAGTGTGCTATTTTCTCATAGAAAGCCGTTCTAGTTCTATTCTATAGCGATTCTATTGCGATTAGTCCTAAACTAGGTAGTCTACCAAAACTATTATACCTAAATATTTCACAATCATACTTCTCAAGCTGCAAAATAGAGACAAAATAGCTATTTTTAGCTATCAAAATATTAATATAGACTAACAAAAATCCTAATGAAGAGCTACCTACAAGCGCTACACGTGTTAATAACATTCTTTCGGCCGGCCGATAGAATTCTATAAAAGCGCAATTATAATCGTAGACTACGAAAACTGTCAATTTTTTCTGTCGGCTCTCTATTGAGCTACGATTTCTATTCTCTTCTGACGCGATTAAATTAGTAGACTTGGCCCCCTGGTGTTGCAAACGTCTGTAGGTTACGGTGACCACTTTCTATCAGGTGGGCTGCATGCTTGTCTGCCACCTGTGGTATAAACAAAATATAATTATATTTTATTGCTTTTATGAAGAGTAGGAGAACCAGGGATATGACGACTCATCCATTAGAAGAATTTAGTAAGACAACGAGATATTTTGTTATCTAAAATTATTATTATTATTTGAAACGATTAATGAATCTGCAGGAAGCGAAAGAAGTATGTAAGGATCGCGAAGCCTGAAGATCAGTCATCTCTGACTACTCCGTCAGGGATACAGCGTGAAGATAGATATAAAAATATTATCATGAAATACATGCCAGGTGCTTCCTCTGGCTCTACCTATTGCTTGCGAATCTGGCAGTAAATGTAAATGTAGAAGCAATAATCTTGAATAAGTGTTACTTTGTGACCTACATGAATAAAGATTTATCATTTCATTTCATTTCAGCACGCAAGTGTTCATCTTCGTTAAATCGAGGCATAAAAATTGTCACTAGGTTGTTTGATTGCTCGAGTGAGATTGGACCTTGCGTCTTCTCTCTTGCTGGGGCAGGTACCTTGACCGCTAATCTATTGAGCCACACTCGAAATTGATGAAATATACTTTTGGGTTCGATTGGTCGGAAAAAATATTTGTGTGATCCACAAATGTTTGTTTCGGAGTTTGGATGTTTCCTATATATAATATGTGTGTCTTTAAAAATATATTAGTATGTATATCAGTTGTCTAGATCCCATAACACAAGCTTATATTACTAAAGTTTCAAAGTGAATAATAGATTTATTAAAAAAAAAAATACTTCACTTTAAAATTATAATATAGTGTAATACTAATTTTAGATTTCAATAAACACGATCTATTTAGTGCTATAAAATAGTATAGAACATACATTTTGAAATGTGTAACGAAAGGAGTTAATTAACTCTGCAATATCCGTTTTCTATCATCCGTATTGCATTTGCCTGAAGTTCTAAGACCATTTAACTAATGGACTTGCCTTACGTGATCTACCGCTAAGTAGCAATCGAATAGCATCCGATTAATTGAAAAAAAAAAAAATCTAATCACATTAAAAGGTTTTTCTGGATATTTACTAGTTTAAAGTAATGTGTTTATGGGCATAAACGAGGGACAAAGAAGGGATGTATTTAACATTTCTTTACAAAACACGAACCAAACCTCTTAAAGAGAATCGATATAGCACTTGACTTTATATTAGCAAGTCAAAATAGAAATGGAATAGACCATAAAATCCGGAAAAAAAACTGTTAGGGAATATTCTATAGTAGCAATGTCAGGGTTGACACATCAGATATTACGTAATAGTAATATTCCATGCTCTATCTCTTTCCATCATTTAGGTAAGTCGTTTACTAGACAAAGACAGTTAATACAAAAAGTAGCATTGGGGAGCAAACATTTAGGAGGTGTTTGAAGTGGTAGTATTATAGTACAGATGATATTTTAATAAGTTAATTTCTGAGCTATACGCGAGCGTTCGAGAAAAATATCTCTACAGCAGTTTGATATGGTAAAAGCTTTGTTAAATTCCAAATGTGCCTATAGCTCAATAATGAAACGATTTATTTCAAACGATGTTAAAAAGTTGTATAATTATAACTGAGTACTTCATTATATGAGGTTACTTTTTACCCTGGAAACATGTTCCAGTGGGAGAAGGGTACGGGAAATCCTCGCCACGCTGGTGTAGTCTCTGGATTTTCGTTTTTTCCTCTGGATCTACAGAACCAATATTGAAAATTCTTTTACTAGTATAGTAGTAGATAGTATACTTATTATCCCTGAGTGCTATAGGCGACTTTATATACCGAGAACACGTTCCTGTGTGAACAGTTACGGGAAATCTACGCTACACTGGTGGAGCCGCGGACATTAGTTAGTGTATTTACGTAAATTTAATAGAATTCAACCACGCACTGAAAACCCAATTTATACACAAATAAGTTGACTGAATGACACGACCCCTAATCGTATCAGTCCCGTTCACCCTCCTTATTTTTATCAAAGGATGCGGTCAACAATATAAATTTTTATATTAACTGTATCCGGTCCATCTCGATACCTTTTAGAAGGTAGGTAGATATTTTATTCTTTATACCCAGTTTCTGGGTCCACTTTATCGGTGCTGCGACCCACAAAATATCGGACAGGACTGTTACAAAAGACCTTTCCTTTCGCGGTTATAAAAAGTTTCATTTCATGTTATGCCTATTTAATTTGCGAGAGTTATTACGCAGTCAAGACTGGAGTAAATTCTTTGACCGCTGAAATATTCATAATCATGGGTATTATACCAATACCTAATTGAAAATTATTTCTAATCTTAGAATTGCTCAGGCACACTTCGGTTATCTCATAAAAGCACATTTACTAGGAGATCAGACGGCACTCGCCCTTAAAAATACAGAAAATCAGAATCCCAAAGCTAGCTGCTCCTAGCAGTCAAATAAAGTACTCAGATTATAAGTACATCTAGGCTATTTAAGCAACTGAGAATACACTTCAGATGAAGAGATTAAATAAGATTTAATTTGGAAATATTCTACTGTGGAAGTAGTACAGATGGAAGAGGTTAGAAGCGACTGTCGTGTGTTCCTAAAGCATGTTTAACGCGACGTTTTGAATACACAAAATATAAAGTTGGCTCCGTTGATTTGGATACGTCTAACGAATGAGTGAGGAATGATTGACGAAGAATATATTTTGTGCAAAAGTAGAGTATAGAAGCAGTCAGGGTACCGAGACTTATACTCGTATATGAAGACCACGTGGGCAGATTGCAAATTGATTGAAAGTGAAAAGTACTCGGATACCCAGACGTGCATGTATGAAGCGATACATGAATCTGCAAGAAGCGAACGAAGTATGAGTGGATCGCGAAGCCTGGCGATCTATCCTCTCTGACTACGTCAGAGATAAAGCGTGAAGATAGTTTAGTTTTTTTTATAAATACTTAAGCGGTTTCAATACAATCAGTAATTACGTCATTTGAGTAATGTCATTACTACAGGCAGCGTGTCAGTTGGACTGATGATGTAACTACCGAATGATAAATCAACAAAGTAAAATTAATACCGTATTGTAGACAAAACAGTAGTTCTCGCTTAAAACATCCTTCTTGCTTTTACTATGACAGTAATTATTATTTTTAAATTGTTATCCGGCTAAATAAACCTCAGCGGATTTTATGGACTCTTTTGTATCCGGATATTCGAATGCATTAGGACTAGAACTACAAATATTTTTAGTTACTTGTAATAAGAATTAATTTACACTAGCTCAATAATGTATCTAAAAATTAATACTATGCTTACATAAGCATACTATTTATTTTTAAATAGTAACATAACTATTGCTTCATTTCTCTGCGTGTTTTATGAACTGTTTTCAGCTGTTAGTTAATGTAATAAGATTTAGGTTATGACTGACTAATAATTATGCAAGCGTACTATTTATAATAAATTTCATTTACATTCATTTTATTTATATTCATTTTATTACAATGGTACACTTATTATTTATATTCATTTCTATTACATAATATCTATACGGGTTTGTGGAGTTTTACTATCCGGATATTCGGATACATTGGGACTACGAATATTGTTTGTTAACGTATAACATATTGGTTTATTCTCGCTCATGTGTGTAAGCGTAAATAATAAATTGAGTTGACTTTCATGTCCAAAAATAAACAAAGACATGTTTTCCCCTAATCTCGTCAGTATTAGGTAAGTTTATCATACCAAACAGTATGCTCATCCAAAATGAACCTTTGACTCTCCACAATCGTGTAACTAATTCCTAATTGAGTGCGTTATCTTCAACATACAGGCACAAATACTGAAGCAATTGTTCCAAATCTGTTACCAATTACTAAAGGTATAAATTTGGTAAGTGTGTAATATAATTCTATATACTTTTTCTTCCTGGTAACTTTTTGGCGTTCTGTACCCAACATACTAAAGTAAATTTCTGAGGTGGCAGACAAGCATACCTGTGGAAAGTGGTCACCGTAGCCTATGGACGTTTGCAACATTAGAGGTGCAGCACTCGCGCTGCCGTCCCTTTTTATGTAGATGCCAAAGGGTAAATACGGGATCCCAACACTAAGACTACTATCCGTCTATCTGTCACCAAATCTCCGAATTTTCATAGATTATGTAGTTCAGTTGCCGCTATAACAACAAGTACCTACTAAAAACAGAAAAAAAAAATTAATCGGGGCTCTCATACAACAAACGTAATTTGTATGCCGTTTTTTTGCTTGATATTAAAAACGGGAAGTTGAATATTCAATTCAAAAATAAAAAAAATGTGTGTGTACATGTACACACATGAGAAGTTAGACTGCTTTAGTTTAGTAAGATTTCATCACGTATACCACAACTCTTTGTTTGTAACAGGAATGATAAATTAGTAAGAATAAAAAACATCATAAGAATGAAAACTACTTTTAATGTAGTTATAAATTGTTATGGACATACTTATCAGCTAACTCAATGGTGTCGGTTTTTTCGTGACGGTAATCGCGCGTATCGTAAAAATTTACTGTCATCATTTTTCCCTAACGCGCTAAAAGAAGTACAATTTCAATAATGAAATTAAAAATAATAATTTAGTAGTGATTTTACATTAATAAACCCAGGTAAAACATAAAAGAGAAGATATAATATAGTGTCTAATGTTGTATAGATAATCATGTATCAGGTAGACCAGGTTTTTCCCCGTTACAGGTTAGCAAGTCAGATGATTAGCTTACGTTCAGGAGGCCGAGTCTCCTATTGACAAAACGTAGAACAGAAGCGCTCGTGGCCCCGCGGTCTCAGTGTTCGGTAAACGATCACTGAGGTAAGCAACTTTCACTATGGCTGGTCGACGGATGGGTGACCACTTTGTGGCATTTACATTTGCGAGCGTTTCCGTGCTTCGGAAGGCACGTTAAGTCGTTGGTCCCAGTTGCCAGTTAAATGGCAGTCATTAAGCCTGGTTGAAGGACCTATAGGCGGCTTAAAAAATTTCAACAGCAGATAGCCACAGCCTGCGTCTGTCTATTTCAACACGGCAATGGGCTCACTACCTACTACGTGGGACAGGAATCCACACGGTGAAAAGTGGGCATATAATATGCCTCTGGCCCCTTCGGGGATAAGGCGTGATGGATATTTATTTATTTATTTGTAGAATAGAACCAGAACCGCTGTTTTTAGCTGTCAAAATGTTTGTAGACTATCAAAAATGCAACAGACTAGCGGCCACTGGCCCGGTACGTGTTAATGGAATTCTACCGGCCGACCGATAGAAGTCTATTGAAGTACGATTGTAATAGTAGAATATGAAAAACTGTCAAAAATTGTACACGTGTTTCTACTGAGTGACGATTCGACACGATTGAGTCTGCTAACTTGGCCCCCAGTTGAGAGAGAGTGGCTAGTGACTGCCGTCCAATCACTCAACCTTGAAAATGCATATTTTATGCTTTTTATTTTACAAAATATGATATTATAAAGAAAGTGGTCACAGTTGGTACACGAAAAATTATTTCATTGTTTCCATAGTCATTGTCTAAGCTATTTAGCTATTTATAGTATAATACATGACTGTATGTTTATATTTACAGTCAAGTATTAGTCATAAACTCCAACAGTGTCTTTGTAATTTTTCGATATTCAAAGCGATGATGGGGCAAACAAAATATACCTTCCATCCATCCATCTTCCATTCTTTCCTTAACTTTCTAAGCAGCTAACCTGCACACTGTATGCATAGTGTACTATTTAAACTTTATAAAATTTTCTCATTTTTATAAACCAACTAGCAGTGCCCTGTGGCGTCGCCTGTGACTTTAATTGCCCTTGACCGATTTTAACCGGACTCCGTATTTATTAAAGTTTACAGTAATGGATTTCCTGATTTCTTGATATTTATGATTACTGCTTGGCTCTACTAGATAATAGGGTGAATAGATACAGCCTAGTCTACCTCGATAAATATGCTATACAACACAAAAATATTTTTCTACTTGAAACAGTAATTCCTGAGATTCGCGTGCTCAAACAACTAAACTATCGCTTCAGCTTTATAATATGAGTATAGATTGGTTAAAAAGTACACACATAGTAGTTGCCAAAATTCTAAAAGAGTTTGGAAATGGACTACTACATAAATTCAGGGGGCCAAGTCCACTATTGACAATAGTATAAAACCAGAATCGCTGTTTTTAGCTGTCAAAATGTTAGTAGACTATCAAAAATGCAACTGGCGCGGTACGTGTTAGTAGAATTCTATCGGTCGACCGATAGAAGTGTATTGGAGTACGATTTTAATACTAGACTACGAACGAAAAAATATCAAAATTGTACAGGCGACTTTCTAATGAACGACAATTTCGATTCTATTTCGACACGATTGAAATAGCAGACATGAACTTTCTACTAGCGTCAGAGCCTGTGAATGAATGCGATGTTACTGATATTTTCATTTTATTTCCCTTTTTGTTAGTTGTCCCTTTGAGATCGTAAATCGTTTATGGATGTTTCCCGTAGGGTAAATGATGATAGACAGACATCGATTGAAAGGGTCACTGGTTGAATAAAGCTTGAAGCGTTTATGAGGGTAGTCATTATAGTTCTAAGATTATTATAATGTTTATATGATGGATCATGGCATGACCTCTTTTTTTTTATAAACCGTTTTTCCTCGGGTTGTTTATGCGAGGATGTTCTGTAAATTTTTCTTTTTTTCCATTCGTTATTTTTTTACGTAGTTGTAAATTTATCTTTATATAATTTTGTGTATTAAATTATTTTGTATACGAGTAAGAGTTTATAAAAAAATGGTAACAACAATATCATGTTTGAGTACAAATGTAAATCTACCTGCCTCGGAAACGCAGTCTCGAGTTTGAATCCCAGGTCAGTGATGTTTGTGAAAGCTACAAATGTTTGTTGTAAAATTTGGGTTGTATTTAAAATAAATATAAGTGTGTTTTTCATTCAAAATCCACGTAATCTCAAGTTACTGGTTTATATTAGCTTAATTTGGTCAACTTAGATGGCTATTAATAACTGTCTAACAAATTTTTATATCATTTACTATAAAACAATCTAAATATAAGAAACTAGATGACCTTCGCAACTTCGTTAGCGTCATATAGGAGAAATGGACAATTATATTTCTTATTTTTTTTACAATATTAAGTATCCTATGTTACTTCTCCAAGAATATGTCTATAAAGTTTCATGACGATCGGTTAAGTAGTTTTCGCGTGAAAGCGTAACAAATAAACGTTCATTCATATTTATAATACTAGTATAGATTTAATATTTAACGCCATGTTAATAGATATTAAGATTTACCAGACACTATCAATAAAAGTTTTCAAATATTTCCAGGCTTCAAATAGTAATCATGAGAGAATATACGTGTAGAATTCTCCAGATTAAATACCAGCATCCCTATTGATGGATCGGTATCCATCTATCATTATCAAAAAGCGATCTAAAATTTAGTTCAACTGTTTTTATATGTGTGGGATCAAGTGGTCTGATATTTATATAAATGATCGTCGGAAGGGAAATTGAACTAAAACTAACTAACTATCTTCACACTGTATCCCTGACGGGGTAGTCAGAGAGGACAGATCGCCAGGCATCGCGATCCATGAATACTTCTTTCGCTTCCTGTTGATTCATTAATCGCTTCATACATGGACGTCTGGGTATCCGAGTACGTTTGACTTTTCCGTTTTTGAGCAATCTGCTCACGTGGTCTTCATATGTAAGTCTCGGCCTATCCTGGCTCCTTCTGCCTTCTACTTTCGCACAATACCTATATTCTTCGTCAATCATTCCTCACAAAAATAAAATAAATTAAAATTGACGATTAAATGTTTGACGCTGCTTCTGTATTTCTGTAAAAACTATCGAGACATTGTAGAACATTTGTGGGAGATTTTATTACACAGTGCTATCTTGAAAAAAGTAAGCTAATATAGCTTTTTTTTCCACTGAGGTGGCATAAAAGCATACGGTCCTGATGGAAAGTGGTCACCGTAGCCTATGGACGTTTGCAACACCAGAGGTGCAGCACTCGGGCTGCCGACCCTTTAAAAACCTTAAAAGACCCCTTCTGAAGAACCCCATACTGTAAACGTTCGGAAAAACCCAGCTTGTTATATGGAATCTAGACGTACAGACTAGAAACACCCTAACTGCGAAAAAAATATCTGCAGATCGCACAAATATTTGCTTCGACCCGGGAATTGAACTCGGGGCCTCAGAGTGGCAGTCGCATTCACTACCACTTACCGAGACAGTCAAGTAGTTCCTATTTTGTTCCATAAGTTACCTGGATTTCACTTTTAACTGACTGTTAGGACTCGTTAATGTTTCATTTTCGGCGATGTTGGAAGCGACTGTATAAATAAAAAAAAAAAAAATATTTCTTCAATCTTCTTTCTAATAATCTAAAATATCCCAGTCCTATGAGTTTTAGTAATGTCCAGTCTTAAGTCAAGGTCATTCTAACCCCAGTATAAAGGTAGTTGTTATACTGAGGTTTTCAGTGGACCTTACGCGGCAAAATAGAAAATAGCATTTCACTGCAATCATTGTCTTTTACTATAGCACGTTAACATAACTTTAATGTCCAAGAAACCATATAAAAGAAACTAAATAAAACATGATAAATGCACTAGTTTTAGAAAATAATATACAGCAAGCGTCCGCACTTGTTGACTTTCCCGCGTAGAATCCCTGTGCATTGGTCAGCAGGTGCACCGCTAGCAAGTGAGGTCACTTGGTAGGAGATCTTTCGTGAGATAAATTTGACTGTAGAACTGTCGAGTGAAATGAAACTCTTAAATATTCTATGACTGTCCCAAGTTCTAACAACATATATTTCTTTTGTTGTATCTTACTAAAATCTGCAACGAAATGCCTTATTTATGGTGAACGTGACTAGATTTTTCTACTTGATATTTTAGCAAAACGTATAGTTTGTATAATATACAAATACATTTCAATTCATTAAATAAATCTGCCCATCGCAGTTCACTCCTGGACGTAGATCCTAACCAATTTTTGCCTTTACTCGGAATAGAATAGAAAGGTTAGAATTAGGTACCTGGCTGGCTACGCACCCGTTGGACTTCCAAGTTTGGGCCCAATTAAAAAAGGGCCGTTGGACCTCCAAGTTTGGACCTCATCAATAAATAATACCCTTAAGACCTCCTTTTCTCGTTTGGTCCTCATAACTTGGATTTTAAAAATAATCCGGTGCCCGTTATACCCAACATAGAACAACCAACAACAATGTCCCGTTGGACCTCATTCATTACATCTATGTATGAAAAAATGAAATACAGTCGTGTGCGCCTGGCCCTCTTACTTACCTTATACCTTAAAAGGTTTTATTTATTTTTTTTCTTCTTTGCGACAATATTTCCTCCGTTAGCTAAAAGGAATATGTGAACATTATACATTATGCAATTATGAATGTGTGATAACTCTAATGATGTTATTAATTAGAGTTGTATTTTTTTATTCGCCAACTTCTTTTTTTTGGACTTTGTCAGCTTGGGCAATGCAAGGATTTGTTTGTGGTGAACACAATGTTCAACCACAAACAAATTCATAGGTATACGAGGAGATGTAAGTCAAAGAGAAACATCATAGATCTATTCCTAATGGATAGTCGGCTCCGTAAACAGGTGATGGACACAAGGGTTTATCGAGGCGCTGAGCTGGGATCAGACCACTACCTAGTCATAACTAGGATTAGGGGTCTGTTCGCGGGTTGGCGTCATCGTACCGAGTGTCCTGAACCTGAGCCGATTTATAGCACCAAAAGCTGGAAGCTGCAGGATGCATCCATTAGGGATAACTATAAAGAAAGGGTAGCCGAAAAGCTTGGCGACGTCAATGTAAGTAGTGAGAATGTGGAAAGTGTATGGCAGAACCTTAGTGATAGTATGGTAGTGTGTGGAGAAACTGTGGAAGTGTGTGGAGAAACTAAAAGAGGCAATACCCGGAGTTGTTCGGCAATCTGCAGTATGAATAAAGTGCTTATTGTTAACAATGACGTCCTAACAGACCAAACTGACGTCCTGCAGAGATGGAGTGAATATTATGGAAAGATGTATGCAAGAAAAGACAGAGATGCCACATCGGGAAGTGGAGCTCACTTCGATGCTTCGGATCGATGTTATTGAAGTCATTAGTATGGAAGAAATAGAACAAGCGATAAGAAGTATGAAATGTGGTAAGGCTGCGGGAAAAGACAGAGTTACTGCTGAGATGATCAAGTACGGTGGGTCGCGTGTCTGGGACACACTATGTCTGTTATGCAACTTGTGCTGGCGGACGGGTGAGGTCCCAGATGACTGGCGAGTAGCAGTTGTAGTACCTATTTACAAAGGGAAAGGCTCGCGACTAAACTGCTCCAGCTACAGGGCGATCAGCTTGGTCAGCTTTGCTAGTAAGGTGTATGCAAAGGTTATAATGGCACGAATGCAAGAAAAGTCTGAAAGGTATTTATGGGAGGCTCAATGCGGATTCCGACGTGGAAGAGGTTGCATTGATTAAGTGTTTTCTCTCCGAATGATCGCAGACAAGTTTCTGGCTGTTAGCCAGAAGGTTTTCTGCGCTTTTGTGGATCTGGAGAAAGCATTTGATAACGTTGTGAGAGAAACGCTGTGGGACTTGCTGCCCGGATATGGTGTGGACGGCTCGCTACTGCGGGCAATACAGTCGCTTTATAGGGACTGTAAGGCTTGCGTGCGAGTAGGGGGGGATGTGTCACCTCTTTTTTATGTCTGTACAGGCGTCAAACAGGGATGTGTCATGTCCGCCTGGCTGTTCATAGTGTATCTGGACAGTTGCCTGCAGAAGTTGAAAGATTTTAATATGGGTGTGAATTTGGGTGACTTTACAGTAAACTGTCTGCTGTACGCTGATGATGCGGTGCTCATGGCCTCATCAGAATTCTCTCCTCTTCAGGCATTAGTCACTAATATGAAAGAGGAGTGTGAAAGTAAGGGTCTTCGCTTGAATGCAAGTAAAACTAAGATGTATTTGAAAGAGGTGACGTAAGAACTAAATGCGAGATTAGGGTAAACCAGGAACGTCTAGAGCATAAGTGAATGAAATTGTGTATTTAGGAAGTATGTTTAGCGCGGATGGAAGATGTGATTCAGATGTAGAACGGCTAATAGCTGCCTGAAACAAGGTTTACGGTGCTTTGTCCCAGTTAGTAAAGCGACAAAGCATCGTAAAAGAAGCACGAATGGCGATTCATAACGCAGTGCTAGTGCCAACTTTGCTTTACGGTAGTGAAACCTGGGTACGTCAGCAGATGCATGAAAGTAAATTGAATGCTGTGGAGATGCGATCACTTCGATAATTGTGCGGCGTAACTTTGGCCGACCAAATACGTAACGAAGTGATACGCAATATGGCAGGTTTGAATGAAAGTGTCAGCGTTAAGCTGGAAAAGGGCGTGCTCCGTTGGCTTGGACACGTCCAACGAATGAGTGAGGAACGATTGACGAAGAATATATATTGTTAAAAAGTAGAGGGTAGAAGGAGTCAGGGTAGGCTGAGACTTACATATGAAGACCACGTGAGCAGATTGCTCAAAACCGGAAAGGTTAAAAGTACTTGGATACCCAGACGTGCGTGTATGAAGCGATTGATGAATCTCGAAGAAGCGAAAGAAGTATGCATGGATCGTGAAGCCTGGCGATCTTTCCTCTCTGACTACCCCGACAGGGATACAGGGTGAAGATAGTTAGTTAGTTAGTTATAAAAAATGTCGCGTTCCACTGAGTTATCCAATTCCACACTTGTGCACGTTGTCGAAGCTTTTAAGTTTATGAAACCACCATTTTTAGACATGAGCACTCGAATATAGACTAATTTAGAAAAAAATAACAAGTGGCGACCATGTCCTTCGCTGTTCCCGCCAAAATCCTTCGCCAGAGATAAAACAAAATAAAATTGACAGATTTGTCGAAGCGAATTTAAAAAAATATTCGTGTGCTATGACAAATAATTTTATAATTCGGTTCGAAAAATCTACACTGTTTTGAATCTGTTGTAAAAACACTTCTGAAAACTCAACGTTCCATTAAACTGTCAGAGTTCATTGTGGTTTAGATACTAGGTAAATTAAGTTTGAAATATGCATCAACGTTTCACAGGGGTTAAATTAGGGGCCGGTAATAATACTTATCGTTGACTTCTTAAGTATATACATAATATATTAAGTAGAGCAACTTCGTTCTACTCGTATTTTCGTTACATTACAGCTGTGGTTTACACTGTCATGATGGCAGATGCCAATGTCTATTATCACGAAACAAAGTAAATGGCCTCACGTAAATGTCTTTTACGCAGAATTTTGCCGACATGGAAGGAGAACTCTTAACTTTGTTAATACTTCAGTTTCCTTGTCTACATAATGCCAAAACACCCTTCTGTGAAAATGGTATTGACTTGAAGTACGTATTTAAGTTCATTATTCAGTTCAAAACAAGAATGAAAGATGTGGAACAATTACACATATAAAGTTAAACGTATGTATTTGATTATACAAAAACGAATATTGAAAGTTTTTGTATGCTCTTTTTACATAATATGTTTTTTTTATCTACTAGCTATTATCTACACGAAATGAACAAGTGAACAAACAAACAAAACGAGGAAATTACAAATATAAAGTAAATCAATAGCAGTAGTAGTTAGTTACTACATAGTTATAGATAAATATGTAATGTATGTCTAAGTCGACACACATAAATATACAAATAGAAATAAATAATAAAAAAGAATAATTTTCATTTTATTTATGTAAACGAAAACTAATGTAATTGCTGGCGATTAAAAAAGAGTGGCCATGCGTTTTATTGCCAGGTTCTTCCTTAGGCTCTAGCTATTGCTTTGCGAATCTGGCAGTAAATGTAAATGTAGAAACAATAATCTTGACGTTCAAATGTGTTACTTTGTGACCTATATGAATAAAAATATTTTCATTTCATTTTCATTTCATTTCAAAATTAAGCAAATCTTAATCGCGTAATAAATGTAAAAGTTACGATATATATGCGGTTCTTCGACGTTTCAATTGGATTGCAGTGAGGTCACTGGCAGGCTGTAACTTAAGTATAATATAACATTCAAATAATATAAGTTAACTTAATATAATATAATATAAAAGTTTACCCGAGACCAGGCAGTGCAATTCGATTGAAAAGTTCAGAAAATAAAAGGAACGAAATTTTTAAATTTACTAGCACTGCCCCGCTTCCACCCGCTTGATAATCTGGTTTACTCGTATGTTTCATGCTTCGTATGACAGGTTGCTCAGTGTTCAGGCTGATTCACTGTTCTGTAAACGACCACTGCGTTAAGCAACATTCGCTATATGTGGTCCTTGGATGGGTGACCACTTTGTGGAATTTAAATTTGCGAGCGTTTTAGTGCTTCGGAAGGCACTTTAAGCCGTTGGTCCCGGTTGCCAGTAAAATGGCAGTCATTAAGCCTCGTTGAAGGCCTTATGGGCGGCTTGAAAAATTTCAACAGCAGGTCACGCCACAGCCTGTCCATTTCAATACGGCAATGGGCTCACCACCTGTTACGTGGGACAAAAATACATACGGTGAAATGTGGGCGTATAGTATGCCTCTGCCTACCACTTCGGGGATAAAGGCATGACAATATGTATGTATGTATGTATGGTTATATGAATTTATACATTTTCTTCTATTATATTGGTTTCATAAAACATACATTTGAAATATCAAAGTCATTTGCATTGAAGATGGTCATGTTTGTGAATTATCAGGAGTCACCCCCGTCCTAGCTTTACAAAAGGGCTACAAGGTGCATGGCACCTCATGGTACTTATATTCGATCCTTTATTTGTGTTTTGGAAGATATGAAAAACGTATTTTACTGAAAAATAAAATAACGTCCTTAATACATTTAAATTGTACAGCTTTTATTTGAAATAGTAATGCAATGTTGATGTTCAAGATTTTTATGTTTAATTTTGTGCTAGTTTCTGGTCATTGATAATTATGTGAAATTATTATTAAAAACATATTTGCTTGCCGAAGAACAGAGTAGGCGAAATATAAAGATGCAAATCATAATTATTTAATATTAAGAACTGTAACACCATATTTCTTTATTTATATTTTATTTATCTATCACGTCTTTTCCCCGAAGGGGTGGCAGAGGCATATTATATGCCCACTTTTCACCATGTGTATTCCTGTCCCACGTAATAGGTGGTGATTTTGCTGTAATACCATATCTCATGCGAATAAATATATCTATCTATATATCTATCTAAAATTGTTTGTTTTCTGTAGGACTAGATAGGCAAAGATTAAATCATAGAAATAGTAAACACCCTGTGGTCTGTCTGTCTGTCTGTACGATTTCTATAAATAAATATTAGTATTGTACTTACTATTCAAGTTTCGGGTAAAAAAAACTGTCCTATGGAATAATGAGAATCATAGTAAAAAAGTACATATAGATTTTATACCACAAACAAACGATGGATCAAGTGGGTATTATCTTTGGGTATTTTTATATAATATTTTATCTTCGAGGAAAAATTTTGATGTATCACGATCTTCCCTAGAGTATTACAACAAAATGTAACTTTGGTTATTATTTCTGTACGTGCAACTGATCTATAGTATAGACTTAATAAGTCGCTTGGCTTAAAGCCAACGTAAAATTGTTGGTTTTAACCAAAAGCTGAACGCTTAGTCATTAGGCTAAAAACAATCTATTGCAGCCACCTGTGTCACCGAGCGAAAGTGGAGCTTTGGGATATTTTATGCATGTGTGTAAATTCATATGGTATCCTGGAATAAACAGAAGTTGTTTCGTATAAAGAATATAGATATTAGCACATATTAGCTACTTTACCTGCGGTTGTTCATATTTTAATAACAGAGACATTTTCAGCGTTCATTTATTCTTAGTAGAGGATCGACAGTTAATAAACAGGATAACAAATATCAAATAAATAACATGAAGCTAATAAAAGGTCCTCACTGATAATAGCTTCTGTTGCCCATTTGTACTAAAGTTATAGGTGTATCATAAGTTCACACCTCACACTCCTAATTAAAAAAATACCATTTATCAGTCGCCTTTATCTCCGAAAAGGTAGCAGAGGCATATTATGCGCATATATTGTACCGTGCCATTTCTATGTTGAAATCGCGCTCACCAGTTGTGCACTATCTGTTGAAAAATTTGAAAATTTATTTATATATATATATATATATTACGTGCTTTCCAAATCATGGAAACGCTCGTAAATGGAAAGGCACTGAGGACCAGCCATAGTGTAAGATGCTCAACGCTCTGATCGTATATACACAAGTTCGGATTTGCTATGACAGACCACGACCGACCAAATCCACCCGACCAAATCTGTTCTCGCAACAGACGACCGCACCGGACAGCAGACGACCGGACAGAGTGTCCAGATTGGGGGCTTTTTTCCCTATTCTGGGGTTAAATAAAAGGTTGCCTGTAAGAGATTGCCTCGCGGGATAAGGCCGGCAATTGTTATAACATGAAGTCTAATAGTCATGTTCACATTGTGTTTTCTGGTGTACAATAAAGGGTTTTTACCTTTACTTACTACTTTAGTTTTCATTTTTGGGTATAAATTAAGAAAAAGTGTATTTTTGGGGAAATGTAAAATCAGATTTGGGGAAATTTAGGATAAAGTAACTAAAACGGCCATATTGGGGAAAAATGTTTGAAATACTGTCTTTTTGGGGAAAAATAAAATTAGATTTGGCAATATTTACGACAAAGTACCTAGCTAGAACGGCAACATTGATCCGGATCAACACACATCCAGATTTGGTATGAAGCAGACCATGTTCGATGTGGACCGAGGCAGACTCAATTAATAATAATGATGTCCGCCGGACTGAACTACAGACAGTAAGATTTGGTCGGGAGGCAAACCAAATCCGGTCGTACCAAATCCGAACGTGTGTTAAGGCATAAGAACATTGAGTTAGCAGGTCCACTAGTGCTTCTCTTCGTACCTTTTAGTTATTAAGGAAAAATCATAATAGGTTGTGTCCAATACACAAAAAAATATGTGTGTACCAGAGTACACAAGTTAGAAGTGAAAATTATTTACGATTTTTTTTTACAGTATTAAAATTTCTCTCAACGTCGAAGAAGTGTCACTTCAAAATAGGAATTACTTTTTATGGCTATGGACAAAGTAATTCCTATTATGATGATTTTATTAAATAGCTATTTATACTAAAGAATTATATTTAGTTTCAAACATCAGATACTTGTCACAGGGATTATCTACGAAACGTCAAATATACCAGACTAAGGAAATAGTTTTGTATCACAATAATCGTTTAACAGAATGCACTGGGCTTATTGAATTAAATTTCGTAGTACGTATTTATAACATTATGCTCTTTATATTTACGGTCGTTCTCCAAGTTGTAAGTGCCAAGTTCAGGCCATTCCCTGATAGTGTTTCTTGGCAGCTAGCCAATTGTGTGTCATCCTTTAGCACGGTCATTTTCGTGTAGGATTGTTAGGGTCAATGAAGTTTGCGGCTTTGTAATTGAGTAGAACAAGCCTATAATGAATGATTGGTTGAGGCTTTGCTGTACTAGCTGAACCCCGCAGCTTTACCCATGACACTTATCAAACACCCGTCGCACCCATTTAATCCCTTCGTATATTACTTTTATAATAATGTATGCAAATTTGCACGATTTGTTGACATTTATCACGACTGCTCCGCTCTCCAGGGTGGTAGCGTGATGATATATAACCTCTAGCCTTTTCGATAAATGGGTTATCCAACACAAAAATATTCTTTCAATTCGTATCAGTAGTTTCTGAGATTAGCGTTTTAACCAGACAAACAAACATTCAAACAAACAAACTCTTCAGCAATACATATTAGTATTAGTATATATTGAAATATGTGCGTATGTAATTATGTACATTTAACAAGTCCTTCGCATTAAAGTATAAAAATGGTTGTAATTCTGTTCATTGTTCATTAAGTTGGTAAGTATCTAGATAGATGGCTCTGGTCATACTCTTGTACAATTCAGTGAAGAATTTCAACTTGTGTCACAGCTGTCTGTACAGTTCTGGTAGCTCAGTGGATTAAGGTATAATCCTGGTTAGGTAAAGGTCATAAGGTTCTAGTTCCATCCCGAACCAAGTTGTCTTTTTCCCCTTCAATAAAATGTATATGTAAATGTAACGTAGTCTATGTAGAATAATTAGATAGGTAGATGTTAAAACTCATAAATATATAAATAAAATAAATATCCATCACGCCTTATCCCCGACGGGGTGGCAGAGGAGAGAGATGCCCACTTTTCACCTTGTGGATTCCTGTCCCACGTAATAGGTGGTGAGCCCATTGCCGTGTTGAAATAGACAGACGCAGGTTGTGGCTACCTGCTGTTGAAATTTTTAAGCCGCCCATAAGTCCTTCAACCAGGCTTAACGACTGCAATTTTCTGGCAACCGGGACCAACGGCTTAACGTGCCTTCCGAAGCACGGAAACGCTCGCAAATGTAAATGCCACAAAGTGGTCACCCATCCGAGGACCAGCCATAGTGAAAGTTGCGTAACTCAGTGATCGTTTACAGAACACTGAGACCGCGGGGCCACGAGCGCTTCAAAATATATGTTAATATCATGATAGATATACTTGCCAAACCGATCATATTTATAGTCAATTATGATGTTCCTATTATATCTCGGGTCAGAATCTTACTGACGAAAACCCAAATATAATTGCCTAAATTAAAACCAAGGATTAAAGGATTTTACTGGAGGTAGAGACCCCGAGTCATTAAATAAGACTAATGATGCAAATTACATTCAAAATATTTCTTTTATGTTCACAAAAAACAATATTATTTACTTCAGTAAACTGTTTTCTTTTAATACTGGCACAAAATAATAGATTTTATATCTATCGTACTTTTTAGAGCTAGTTATTTGTAACTAATAAATAATATTTCCTCTACATAAATATAGAGGAGGTCATAAAAACTTATACAAACATGTTTACCAAATCCCAGCGGCATTGAAAATGGTCAAAGAAAAGAAAACGACCCTCATTACTTATATCTACCATCCATTTTATATTTCCTCCCACAATTTTACATACTCGAAAATATTTCCAGTAAAATTTGTCGGAACATGTAATGGGATATATTAAAAAACTAATATTGACTTTCAAAAAGCTTTTCCTTTATGCTATTATAAATATAAAATACGATAAAGAGGTTTATCGTAAACTTTGATGGATTGGAAGGCAAATAGGTTTACTGTTCAGAGAACTTGAAAGCAGTTTTGATAAGGAGGGTACTTCGCCCTTTTCATTGAACCTTTGCGTCCGTCCGTTCGTCTCACGGCTTATGATTTCAATAGGAGTCTCACTTGGGTGACTTTGAACAAGCTCTTAATATAGAGATCGAACACATTAAATGTTTTAGAGATTATATTTGTACTCATTTATGTTTGATGTTGCTCCATGCCATGATCACGGAAATTTGAATTCATTGGGTTTGAGAGAAATGTCTCAAATTTAAGGAAATAATAATCTGCAACAAACATATTATTGTAGAACATTATTTCCCTTTTATCCTAATTTAATAGCTTAATAAAAAGTTAAACTTTAGAAGGAAAATAATCACATTATGACTATTTATACTGTTGATTAATGGCACTTGTTGGAACTTGGTACAAGGCAGAACCGGTCAGGTTAAAAAGTAAATAACTTGTTAAGGTACAATTGATTTTTATTAGATGAATCACAATACGAGATAGTAAAAGAAAAAAAATGCTCTTAATGCACAAAAATTCTAAATTACATGCATTGCAATAATTTCTTTAGAACTTAGTACAAATATTGTACTGTATGCCTCTTAAGGTAGAAAGTATAAATTTATATCAGCAATTTATAGCTTATTGAAAAACTGTGTACAACGCTAAGTCATGGCTATAAAAAGTAAATGAATTAAGAAGTAAAAAGTGATATCCCACGGCGTCACGGGATTTTAAAGCAAATATTTGTTAACTACCTATATTGAAGGTAGGAACTGTCGCGCTTCGTTGCACTCAGCCTGAGGGAGGCCGTACCGAAAACCGATTCTATTTTATATAGCTAACCGTCTTTTACTATTGTCATGTTTCCGGGTTTACATCCTTTACGAAGTGCAAATACGAAAGAAAAAAATAGAACACTTGGAGGGCATCCAATTGAAACGGAGTTTTTTTTTTATTAGATCTCCTTTACATTGTGTGTATCGTATTTTATATAATTATGTAGGTATCTAAGTATGTGTAGGTTATTATCTCGAAGACAAACACAAGTTGCTAAATCCATTTGTAAAGCAAGTGAGTTTTTTAAAATAGGTAAATAATTGTCTTGGTGACTAGGGTTTAATACTTTTTTAATATCTTAAGCTTAAATAAATATATAACATTTATGTACTTATTGATTTTAAGATCTTTTATTGTTTGTTTGTCTTTGTAAACTATTTTAATTTTTCGATTATCGCGTTGTGTAGCAGTGTTTAAATGATTATGAGATGGAATTTGTTTTGTTCCAGGATTTATTATTGGAATTTGGTTTGCAATATAAAAGAAAAACGTAGGTAGAGGTTTGTAGAGTTAAAATTAATAAATAATTATCGAGGGACACCTTGCACACAGCGTCATCTTGCCCAAACTTAGCTTTAAGCTTAAAAAAAACTAGAAAACTGATGAACATACTTACATATAATAATAACATGCATATTTTGCATAGAAAACACCCAAACTCCGACACAAATATTTGTGGATAATAATAATATTTGTTCCGATCCGGGGATCGAACTCCGGACCTCAGCGCGGCAGTCGTATACACTACCACTTACGCTACCGAAACAGTTATTTTTTTACAAAACATTGGTTTATAGCGAACGAGTTCAAAGATTGTAAATATCGGAATATCTTATTGTTAGTCAGTTTGAATAATATAAACAAAAAATTAGGCTGCAATGTACTCAGTTCATCCTGTTTTGAAATATTACTTACTAAATGGATTGGCCTACTAAATCTAAATTAATCTCATTAAATTGGTGAAATTCGGTTAGACAGCAATTAGCATCGTGTGCAACAGAAATGAGAACTTGCTTCGATTAGCACTACCACCATATAAGTAAAGTTCAGGGTACGGATAGCTCACTTCAGGGAAATCATTTATACAATTACCGACTCTTAATAGAACATAATAAAGTGCAAGTTACATCGAACAATGCTAAACGCCTTTCAAGTTGCCTTTCTTTATAGCACGTACACGCAAGGTACACGTAAGGTTGTCTCATGGTATAAAAATTATATTATATTATGTGTGCTCATAGGTCTAGAGCAAGTGAATGAAATTGTGTATTTAGGAAGTATGTTTAGCGCGGATGGAAGATGTGATTCGGATGTAGAACGGCGAGTAGCTGCCGGAAACAAAGTTAACGGTGCTTTGTCCCAGTTAGTAAAGCGACAAAGCATCGTAAAAGAAGCACGAATGGCGATTCATAACGCAGTGCTAGTGCCAACTTTGCTTTACGGTAGTGAAACCTGGGTATGTCAGCAGATGCATGAAAGTAAATTGAATGCTGTGGAGATGCGATCACTTCGAAAATTGTGCGGCGTTACCTTGGCCGACCGAATACGTAACGAAGTGATACGCAATATGGCAGGTTTGAATGAAAGTGTCAGCGTTAAGCTGGAAAAGGGCGTGCTCCGTTGGTTTGGACACGTCCAACGAATGAGTGAGGAACGATTGACGAAGAATATATATTGTTCAAAAGTAGAGGGTAGAAGGAGTCAGGGAAGGCCGAGACTTACATATGAAGACCACGTGAGCAGATTGCTCAAAAACGGAAAGGTCAAAAGTACTCGGATACCCAGACGTGCGTGTATGAAGCGATTGATGAATCTCGAAGAAGCGAAAGAAGTATGCATGGATCGCGAAGCCTGGCAATCTGTCCTCTCTGACTACCCCGTCAGGGATACAGCGTGAAGATAGTTAGTTAGTTAGTTAGTTAGTTTGTGCTCATAGGTAAAAAATTCCGCAATGAATGAGATCCGTCTGGACGGAACGGGGTGTGCGCAGTGTGCGCCTAGCTTGTTAGCACAACTCACGTACATTAAAAATATATTAAACTAGTTGATGCCCGAGGATCCGCCCGCGTAATGAAGTTTTCCCGGTCCCGTTGTAATTTTCAATTTTTTCTCCGAAAATACCTTCTTTAGAGTACAAGGGAAAAGTAAAACAAAAATTACTCGATTTGGTCCAGCGGTTTTCGAGTTTTAGGCTTATTAACATATTTTGATATTAATTTTTATTTATAAAGATTATCTGTGCCAATATCAAGTAGTAACTTCTAGAGTACAAGTACATAAGTACTTGGAGTAAATGTGAAAGTTTGTGAGGGAGGATAAGTGGATGTTTGTTAGTCTTCTACACAATAACTACGGAAGGAAATATGTAAGTTACTAGTCGATGCCTACGTCTCCGCTCACGTGGTGAAGTGGTCCCGTTCTCGTATCCCACAGGAACTTGTTCCCGGGATAAAAAGAACCCTCAGTGTTATTTTGACGTGTCAGCTATATTACTGTAAAGTTTAATCAAAATTCAAACAGTTGTTTTTGCGTGAAAGAGTAACAATCTTTCGCATTTATAATATTAGTAGGGAAAAGTATAAAAGTTATATATGTTATGACTCTTAAATTGTGTCTTGTATTTGTCAATAATCTTGAATCCAATCCAAAAATATTTCCTAAATATTTATTGAATGAAGATTAGCAAAATAAATAGTTCATTAATGGTTACTTAAGGTAAATCCTTTGACCTGAAACCGTTAAAACATTTGAACTTTCTCCAACAACATTTAAAACTTAGTCTCTAACATTAATCAGTACAATAAACAATTTAACTCCGTGAAACACTAATGAATAATTTCGCCAACCGCCAAGTTTATACTCGTAAATCATTATGAACACCAATTTCCAAGTTTTGGCCCAGATATGTACCTATTATTAGGTTACTTCAACTCAAATCCAATTCAATAATTCATATCAGTCCCTATAATTACCTTCTCATCCCTATACTTTCATGTGGGTCCCTATAATTATTCGTTTATACTCACTTTTCGTCAAGGGTTTTGGTCAATGCTTTAGGCAAACTCAACAATTATCATATCGCCGCCGGACAGTTCCCACGGGATGGTAAATTTTTTAACTCACATACAAACGTGTCGAACCTCGCGGCTCACACTTTTTGTAACATTAAGCTCGCAGTAGGATACAGTACTGCGGTCAGTGTAGTAACGAAGCCTTAGTATACATCCTTACTGATCTATTCCTTGCAACCCTTCCATTGCCGCCTTTCTTCCACTTTACACCTACTCCGGCTTCAACAAACAGAAATAGTCGGTCAATATACGAAAGTGGGCGTACAGTTCTTAAGTTACAATGACGTAGTACTTGGTTTTGTTTGCTCGAGACGCGAGCGATCGCGTGAGAATCTTCGGAACTGCATGGGCGTGACATTGGACTCTTTTTGTTGTAGTTTTTTCTTTGTATTTGTTTTCTTTTGTAAGGCTAATGTTGAGCTGTGAGTATCGATAATAGCTATGCAGCTAAGGTTCCGACGTGACTGTGACAAAGCAATTGGTGAGATTGTTAGAGATAATTTCAGAGCAATGCTTACTTATGGCGAGTGTCTGACATATGTTCCAAGGTATTGTTTTCCGTGAATAATTTTGGCGTGGAATTTTTAAGGAATTGATTTACAAACGGACAGTCATTGTTGTTACGTGTTTACGTTTCATCACACGCTGATTTCGTGCCAATTAATTGTGCTTTTTCAATATTTCTTATTCGTATTTCGTTTGACCGGAGAATTTACCTAGTGAAGCCTGTTCTGCGCATTGTAATATAATTGATTTTCGGATGGTTATTAAAAAGACATTAGGTGGAACGTTTGTTTGCGTAGGTCGCATGGGACGCATCAACCAAACACAGTGTAGATAGTTGGTTTTACATTTAAGATCCTATCGTTGAGCATCTTTACTCTTTTTTAAATGATTATTGATTTAAATAATCATTTAAAAAATACGAAAAAGAAACGAAATAGATTGTTATATCACTGAGAATAATTATATGTACCTATGTAATTTTATGTCTACTAACCATGATTTCAGTAAAACCGTATATGTCTTCATATGTAAGTCTGGCCTACCCTAACTCCTTCTACCCTCTACTTTCGCACAATATATCTTCTTCATCAATATAAATAAATAAATATCCATCACGCCTTATCCCCGAAGGGGTGGCAGAGGCATATTATATGCCTATTATATATTATATATTATATTATATATTATTATGCATATTATATCTTCATCAATCGTAACAATATTAGAATATAACAATATTATAATAATAGAAAATTCCTACTGAAAGGGATTTAGAGAACTGGGAGCACAACTTACTGTATAGTTGATAATTTTCTAAAATAAACGCTCTTAACAGAATTTCAATATTGCTAACCAAAGCAAATCTGCCAGAAATCCTACGGTGAATAAATTTATTAGTTCAATTTGAATATTGCTTTAACAAAAGGAGATTGCCGCAAATCGTACGGTGAACTAGGCCGAATAAAAAATTCGATCTAACCATTTTGGCGTAATGAAATTTACATATTTCATTTTATACAACTGTCCAATAAACTCTCCAGGTTGCTATATTGTTTCCGAGTTCTCTACTGAATAATACATAATATTTTTATTGCATGTTTGTGTCCAATGCTGCATATCTTGATCTTGAACAACTAAATTGGATGCATTTGCATTTTATTACACAATCTCTACATTTTTCATGAATAGTCCATAGAGAAAAAACATAAACTATGTTTTTTCAAGGGTTTCTCAATCTCAGTTTTTGTATTTTACTTTGATGTTTAGTAATCTAAAAATAAATCTTCTTTATTTAATCTAGAATAGCACACATATACACAGGAATACAGGAATAGAATGTAGTCAAAGTTACTCCTTAAAACATCAGCTATTTGACAGTGAAAGTCCCGTTAAAATCCGTCCAGCCAGAGATTAAGGTCCGAATTCCAGAACGTTTCTCAATACTCGATCAACGCTTGAGACTAGATTTTGCCTTATTAAATCTACTCCCAAGTGTTTCTTGGGTGTTGATAAACGTTCTGGAATACGGCCCTAAGTCGGGAGAAACAGACGTAGGTAAAAAATGAAAAAAATAATTTTACTGTATATACTTTCTTATAAATTTAGTGAAAAGCTATTAATTTGGAATTAGAAAGAGACACTTCAATTTTATATATCTGTATAGATAAACTAAACTTTATTCACGCTGTAAAAGTCTCTTAATATTCTACAATATTTTTTAAAACAAGTAGTAGAAAATATTGTGTATTGTGTATTACACTAGTTTTAGAAAATATTGAACGGTGAGAGTCCACACCATTTCAGAATTCATGTTCACTCAATGTTGATGATATTAGAATTATATAAAATCATTTTGTAGGCTCGTCGTCTCTGCTTTCCGTCAGGCTAAATATAAAAAATAAAAATATAAAAAATATAAATTAAAGAAGTAGATTCTATGAGAAATGTTACTTAAATCATTTCTCATAGAATCTACTTGTATCATATTTATTTATTCAGGTCACGCAGGCACTTTGGTTTAACACGATATTATATTTAATTCGTTACTTAGTTTCTATTTAGTGTGTCTAACCAAAAATATACTATTAAATATTGTAATAACTTTCAAAGTGCTTCATAGAAAGATAATAATTAATATTCTGGACTATTGTTATTAGTTCTAACTTATGGCTATATTATAGTTCAGTCTCTTTGTATAAGTTAAAAACTAAAAATAGCACGTTCGCTGAACGAATTAAGTATTTTAGTTCAAACAAAGTGAACTAATTAACTTAAGAGTTCGCACGAATGCTATGAACATTAAGATTAGCACAATGCTACCGACAGATAATTAGGTATAACTATCTATACTAAAGAAAAACTATTACCATCAAAAATAATCATTCAATACACTTGGTACAGTTCCCACGGAACCATTATCAAGAGTCGCGATCACAAACTTAGTATTGCACGTGGACGAACCTTTCAGTTCATAGACTTGTTAGTCAAAGGTACCGTAGCGTGTTAAAAGGCAGCTTTATTGGACGTAAAGTTAACTTTGCACCAGGTATAAAGCGATATAATAGAATAAGCACTCAGCCTCTGGGCAGTTGTCTATCTTTCGCCTTTTGTTGGGACAGGTGATTGATGGACCTTTATTGTCTCTGTCGCGTTTATTTTGAAAAATGGCCAATGCTTTTATTTGATTGCACATTCAAATTTTTAAATGTCAATTTTTTTTCCGCCTTTATTATGACATTTTTGGTGTTTTGAACTTTTGACGGACATAATTAGTAAGCATTTGAGTTAATGAATGAATTTGAAATTAATTTATTTTCAACACTCATCAACTTAACTTCTGTAAAGATGTTTAGTGACTGTACTTATATTATGACTTTCAGTATAACAGTATTTCTTTACTTTTATAACTGTTGACAAAGAAAATAATGAAACCGTACCGGAGCGATTCAGTACTTATTTCGTTCACTCAGGTGATCTATTACAATTACAACCACAAGGTGGATGACTTGTGATTATTTCGATTACAGCCACTGATTATGGCTGTCTTTTTAATTGACTTGTAGGTGTGCTTGCGGTATACACCTACATAGCGGTTGGAGAGTTCGTATGCCTACATATAAACTTTTTGGTCAAGATTTCTATGGAGGTCGACTCGTTTATAAATTGCTTATCCAACTCAACCGGATATGCGGAAGTAGGGTCAGCTTGGGAAGATAATCGCCCTACCGAATATTTGAATTTATTCCTTTTAGGCAGCATGAATTTTAACCGTTTCAGAACTTAAGGAAAATATTATCACAGAAATCGCCAGTCGTAGATCAAAGTGCATTTTGATTTGCAACTGAACCTCTTTGGAAGTCATCCCTTGACAGGACTTTATTTGGATAGGTTTATATTTCATTAAATTGCGGTGTTATGATTGTGTTTTTATTTTTTTAGCAGAAGCATTAGGATTACTTTTATGATTGTGATTCAACTCCGCTGCATCTGGCACTCCAGTAAAGGGGACGGTTCGGTGATTTCAGCATTATAGTTTAACCCTGTACATAATATCATGCACATTGCTGTCATTTACCTATGTCAAGGGATAGTTTGAATGACGTTTGAATACATATAACGCGTTCCAATACGAAACTAGGAACATAATCATTTTTGAAATAAGTATCTTTACTGTTTGTTTGTGTGTTGTTTGTTTTTTGTGTGAAAATCCTCATGGATGCTATGCCGGACTCCCACCTACTAAAACCACATGTGCCCCTTCCATCTCCATCATTCCATTCTCTAAGAAGGATAGCCTCAGTGCTTTCGAAAGAACCGTGGTAAAGTTTACGTACTTCAAATTTAGTTTTTTGTTGCTTTTAGTAGTCGCAATTTTCTTAGTTACTGCTTTTTAATTGGTGATAAGCAAATAAACGATTTGCTTATCACGTAAAGAGAGTATTGTGATGGGATGTATTTTATCTCTAAACTCATATACTTATTTATTTGTTTTATACTAACTGTCGGTTCTTTGTTATCCTTTTTCGTTGTACAATCTAAGGAAAACAATTAGATTTTTTATATACACACATATTCATACACTATTATATTACGTATCTTTCTAGAAATTGACATATTTTACACAAATGATGGCATATTTGACAACACCATCAGCGTTGTATAAAAAGTATCAAAACATTTATTATTTATCACATAAAAATAAATTCATAACGGTAACCAAATTTTCGTTGATGTGACCTCTTATCTTGTAGCGATGTACCTGAAAAAATACAGTAAGAAATAATGTAGGTATATGACAACCAAGTAGAATGTAAAAAGGTTGGCATCAAGTCTTTTTTATCAAGCTATACTAGCAATATACATTTCATAAGCTGGTTTGCATTGTTTGAATTTAGAATGTGATGTAGTAATTAGAATACTACGTATATGTAACAATGACTTTGCTGTAAATTTGTCACAAAGGAAACTCGTCAGAATAGCATTTGAATCCTCCAAACTTCGATGAACTGTGATTCTAACTAGTCTCGGATTTCTGGAGAACTCATCGATTCGACTGTTTTATTTGTACGTTACCTACCTGCATAGGTAAATATAATCTGTATACTATAGATATTACAATACTTATATACAGTATATTACCGATCTTTTTCATGTAATCCAAAATATACCTACACATATTATTTGAGCGTAAAAACATTATTTAGTAAATAAAGAAAGACTATATTTCAATACTCTTTAACAAACGAATTTTCCAATTCCCAAAATAAAAATCGACACGAAAAACGATTTTAATAAAACATATTACAAAAAACCTGTTTCAAATAAAAATAAATGGCAACCAAAAAGGTCAGATTGGGGCAGACACACTCACAAACGCAGCCAAACACACACGTTCAAACTTATAACCCTCTCCAGGCATCGGGGGTTAATAAAACTATACTAATAAAATATTGGACAACCCGTTCTCGCCCAATTGAGTGTAACTCGCGCATGACGACACGCTCTCTATTTTTTCACAGCCTATTTTATGGTACGGTTGTCTATTTATTGGTTTCACTGTTGGCTGCTAAATAAATAGAAAGTATATCGTCAATAGCTCAAAAGTATGTTATCTACGAATATATTCTTGCCAATTAACTATTAATTGTAGTAAAAGGACATAAAGTGGGACCTGGAAGGAACGTAATACTCAATTGTATGTCATCTACGAATATATTCTTGCCAATAAACTATTAATTGTAGTAAAAGGACATAAAGTGGGACCTGGAAGGAATGTAATACTCAATAGTATGTCATCTACGAATATATTCTTGCCAATGAACTATTAATTGTAGTAAAAGGACATAAAGTGGGACCTGGAAGGAACGTAATACTCAATAGTATGTCATCTACGAATATATTCTTGCCAATGAACTATTAATTGTAGTAAAAGGACATAAAATGGGACCTGGAAGGAACGTAATACTCAATAGTATGTCATCTACGAATATATTCTTGCCAATGAACTATTAATTGTAGTAAAAGGACATAAAGTGGGACCTAGAAGGAACGTAATACTCAATAGTATGTCATCTACGAATATATTCTTGCCAATGAACTATTAACTGTAGTAAAAGGACATAAAGTGGGACCTGGAAGGAACGTGATACTCAATAGTATGTCATCTACGAATATATTCTTGCCAATGAACTATTAATTGTAGTAAAAGGACATAAAATGGGACCTGGAATGAACGTAAGGACGGACGGACATACTGGAAGTAACGTAATATATCGAAGTATATTACGTTCCTTCCAGTATGTCCTTTTACTACGATTAATAGTTCATTGACAAGAATATATTCGTAGATGACATACTATTGAGTAATACGTTCCTTCCAGGTCCCACTTTATGTCCTTTTACTACAATTAATAGTTCATTGGCAAGAATATATTCGTAGATAACATACTATTGAGTATTACGTTCCTTCCAGGTCCCACTTTATGTCCTTTTACTACAATTAATAGTTCATTGGCAAGAATATATTCGTAAATGACATACTATTGAGTATTACGTTCCTTCCAGGTCCCACTTTATGTCCTTTTACTACAATTAATAGTTCATTGGCAAGAATATATTCGTAGATCACATACTGTTGAGTATTACGTTCCTTCCAGCTCCCACTTTATGTCCTTTTACTACAATTAATAGTTAATTGGCAAGAATATATTCGTAGATGACATACTATTGAGTATTACGTTCCTTCCAGGTCCCATTTTATGTCCTTTTACTACAATTAATAGTTCATTGACAAGAATATATTCGTAGATGACATACTATTGAGTATTACGTTCCTTCCAGGTCCCACTTTATGTCCTTTTACTACAATTAATAGTTCATTGGCAAGAATATATTCGTAGATTACATACTATTGAGTATCACGTTCCTTCCAGGTCCCACTTTATGTCCTTTTACTACAGTTAATAGTTCATTGGCAAGAATATATTCGTAGATGACATACTATTGAGTATTACGTTCCTTCTAGGTCCCACTTTATGTCCTTTTACTACAATTAATAGTTCATTGGCAAGAATATATTCGTAGATGACATACTATTGAGTATTACGTTCCTTCCAGGTCCCATTTTATGTCCTTTTACTACAATTAATAGTTCATTGGCAAGAATATATTCGTAGATGACATACTATTGAGTATTACGTTCCTTCCAGGTCCCACTTTATGTCCTTTTACTACAATTAATAGTTCATTGGCAAGAATATATTCGTAGATGACATACTATTGAGTATTACATTCCTTCCAGGTCCCACTTTATGTCCTTTTACTACAATTAATAGTTTATTGGCAAGAATATATTCGTAGATGACATACAATTGAGTATTACGTTCCTTCCAGGTCCCACTTTATGTCCTTTTACTACAATTAATAGTTAATTGGCAAGAATATATTCGTAGATAACATACTTTTGAGCTATTGACGATATACTTTCTATTTATTTAGCAGCCAACAGTGAAACCAATAAATAGACAACCGTACCATAAAATAGGCTGTGAAAAAATAGAGAGCGTGTCGTCATGCGCGAGTTACACTCAATTGGGCGAGAACGGGTTGTCCAATATTTTATTAGTATAGTTTTATTAACCCCCGATGCCTGGAGAGGGTTATAAGTTTGAACGTGTGTGTTTGGCTGCGTTTGTGAGTGTGTCTGCCCCAATCTGACCTTTTTGGTTGCCATTTATTTTTATTTGAAACAGGTTTTTTGTAAAAGGACATAAAATGGGACCTGGAAGGAACGTAATACTCAATAGTATGTCATCTACGAATATATTCTTGCCAATTAACTATTAATTGTAGTAAAAGGACATAAAGTGGGAGCCGGAAGGAACGTAATAATCAATAGTATGTCATCTACGAATATATTCTTGCCAATGAACTATTAATTGTAGTAAAAGGACATAAAGTGGGACCTGGAAGGAACGTAATACTCAATAGTATGTCATCTACGAATATATTCTTGCCAATGAACTATTAATTGTAGTAAAAGGACATAAAGTGGGACCTGGAAGGAACGTAATACTCAATAGTATGTTATCTACGAATATATTCTTGCCAATGAACTATTAATTGTAGTAAAAGGACATAAAGTGGGACCTGGAAGGAACGTATTACTCAATAGTATGTCATCTACGAATATATTCTTGTCAATGAACTATTAATCGTAGTAAAAGGACATACTGGAAGGAACGTAATATACTTCGATATATTACGTTCGGTATAATAAGTTCCTTTCAGGTCTTACCACCTAAGTTACCATCTATTTATATATTTATGTTACCATTTAATTATCTATTTATATTCATTATTTGCCTTTATTAAACCCAATGTTTTCATTGGCCCTTAAAAACGTTTTCTATAGAAATTGTTCCCTAATTTAACTAAGTACGTGCTTTGCATTCTCACAAAATAAAAAAGCGGCTAAGTGTCGACGTGACTAATTATATAATTACATCCATTCCAAATTATAGTTTTCTAGTACTAAGGGACTATGAGCAAGATTGCGAATCCTTGTTATTACGGAACTTGAAAAAGTATTAGGTATCTCGTAAAGAACATGTGTTTAGACTCAAGTTGGCATGGCGTGGCACCGTGGCAATATTTATAACCATGTGACACAATTAAGATTGTGTAGGTATGTCAGAAATATATATAACAGTAAAGTGAAGTTTGTTCTCATGTCATCAAAACCTTTAAAATCAGCAATATTCTTAATCATCAATCTTCTCAATCTTTTATCTACTTGAGGCCATTGACACTTTATTATAAAAGAGGGTCAAAGATGACTGTGCCCTGATAACTTGGCCTTAAATCGTAAGGAAAAAAGTAATATAAACTTTAATAAACTTCTTTCATCTTAGTATATTCCCAATTGCTTTAAAATTTTTTATTTGGCTATTCTTAGAGGAGGAATCATTTGGCTTTACACTCATGAAGAAGCGTCTGCCATCTCGCCTCTCAACACCTTAAGGGCTTCTGCATCATTGCCTCGTCTTTTGATCAGCAGGTGCACCGCTATCAGATAAAGTCGCTTGGGCTCCGGAGATTTTCGGGCAGCCCTTTACACCAAAATATCGTCCCCTGGCTTACACCCACGTATATATACATGTTCTAAAGCCAAGACACTCAGATAGCGATGATATTGTATTTTTCTTACTCCATTTTCAACACCTCATCATAAATGAAAAAGTCTTCTTCTTTGCAATGCTCTGCTTCTTCGTCTTCTTCGTTCTGCATCCAATTTTGATCACATATAAAATTAGTGTCTACAATGTAGACCTAGCAAACATTTATCCTCAAAACGCAGGCATGTGGGGCCAGGCATTCGTAGTGCGAACAGCACAGACAACATAGGTACCAATGGTACATATTTATGTAGGGACGGATTCTCAACTCTAGAAATTCTACGACAGATAGTGAAGAGAAGTAACTAACTATCTTCACGCTGTATCCCTGACGGGGTAGTTAGAAAGGACAGAACGCCAGGCTTCACGATCCATGCATACTTCTTTTGCTTCTTGCAGATTCATTAATCGCTTCATAGCATGTATGAAGCGACGTCTGGGTATCCAAGTACTTCTGACTTTTTCGTTTTTGAGCAATCTGCTCACGTGGTCTTCATATGTAAGTCTCGGCCTACCCTGACTCCTTCTACCCTCTAGTTTCACACAATATATATTCTTCGTCAATCAAGGTAGAAGTAAATAAGTTGATTTGTTTTCCCTCCCTGTCACCCGCCTCAAACCTTCGTGTGAATAATCTGGCCTTTGAATGAACACTTTGAGCCTTTGGTTCGATGGATCGATGAGTGGTTCCAAACTTTTTGGGTCAAATACAAAGTTAAATTGAATCCATTACTTACAAATGCTTACCAATCTACATTTTCTTTGGAATCGTTTGAGTGAAACACCTTTAAATATGTAGGTTGAAACATGTTTACTTAAATGAGACCTAAGTACCTACCAACCAACTTGTGTAGCAAAACATATTAGGTAGCATATGATTTAGGTGGAATAGTTAAAATAAGTCCATTTTTTTAAATTTTTTTACTTGTTATACATTATTGGAGTATTCGAATTTTAACTTTTATCAAATTATATAGTAATATTTCTTCTAATCTGCTCCAAATAAAAATTACCTACGTTCGATATTTCAAATTATTTATATATATTTAATCTGTTTACAACTTGTAAAAAAGACTTGAAATAATAATTTTGCACGATGGCGACATTGTCGAAAAGCTGTCAAGACGTCACTTAACTCAGTGATTATATAAAGTGCCAAGGATTATAAAAATGTATAATATATAGCATACCATAAAAAATACAATGTCTAAAATAATTAAGAAAATTATATTTCGTTTCAAGCATTGATTTACTTTTTAAATCTATAGTTTTCAGTCGCTGTTTTTATTAAAGAATTTAAATGCTCGTGGCTCCACTGACTCAGTGTTCTGCAAACGATCACTACGTTAAGCAATTTTCGCAATGACTGGTGACGGATGGGTGATCACTTTGTGGCTTTTACATTTGCGGAAGGCACGTTAAGCTGTTCGAATTGTCACGATTGTCAGTAACATGGCAGGCAAATTAAGGCAAGAGGTGCTTTAAAAAATTTCAACAGCATGTAGCCAATCTGCGGCTGTCTATTTTAACACGGCAATGGAGGTATATTACGTGAGACAGGACCACAAACGTGAAAAATGGGCGTATAATATTCCTTTGCCACCTCTTTAAGGCGTGATTGATAAAAACAAAAATTAAGTTTTTATTTTCCAAGATATCCCCCCCTCCACCCCTTTTCTATGCAGTCAATTTAAAAAAAATATTTACAGAGCATTAGAATATATTTGACATATATCTTGTATATAACATGCATCCATTCGTCGTAAAAGTCTTGAAACTTCGATCCCACTGGCACTCATAATGTATGTATGTATGATCAAAAGTTATGAAATTTGTGAAGTGAACTCCAATATGCAGATTGTACATTTCAAAAGAAATTTATTTAATATTAGAATCTGTAGGCGTCTGCTAGAAGGTAATTCTAGCAGACGCCTACGGTTTTTCCCGCGTAAAATTATGATATCAAAGTTCCTCTTGAAACCTTTCACCCATTAATAAAATTCTGTTCCGTAGTATACGGAATTTCCTAAGAGGTGATAGGTACACCTACACGATCTAAATTACTCATTTGAGGATAGGACCATAGGAGCGTTGTATTGGTTGTAGTCGTTAAGAGTCCGATATGTCCACTCCGTCATAAGTCGAGGTGACTCCGAGGTCGAGGTTATCAAAAAATAAACCGAACTTAATGGCTCACTAACTCGGTAGTTTTTCATCACCGAACCACTGATACAAAAAGTTCGGTTACCGGACTAAATCACCGAACTAGTGAGACTTACCCAAGTCTTTCACCCATTAGTAAAAATCCGTTCCGTAGTATGACCCGTCTGCTTTAGGAAGGGTAGTGTTGTACGTAAGTATGTATATAGGTAAGGTATGTAGTTTTCTGGATGTTAAAGTAGTTAGATGACATTTTTTTTCCACAACATATAGTAAGCTAAAGCTGTCTCTATGAGCCTAACGGCTAGACGGATTATATTATTAATCTCTCGAATGTCATAGACATACATACATATTGTCACGCCTTTATCCCCGAAGGGGTAGGCAGAGGCATATTATGCACCCATATTTCACAGTATGCATTTTTGTACCACGTAACAGGTGGTGAGCCCATATTGCTGTATTGAAATTGTACAGTCGCAGGTGGTGGCGTTTAGCGGAACTCTAGCCTTTCATTTCATTAATTTAAGTGTCAGTATTTTTGACATTCGAAGAATTTTATTCAATTTTCCCCTTTTGAGTTTAATATTTTACCTCTTAATCATCAAATGTGGTTCACAATAAACCATTTTCTGCATATCTAGGATGAAACGTTCTTTTTAATATTTTATTCATCCGTTATTTTTCGAAACCCTTAAGGGTGGGATTTACAAAGATCCTTTCTTGGTGAATATTAGCCAATATCCATACAGTCAGAACATGAGTTAATATTATCAGTTAATATAAAACCTAGTAATCTAGTGTAAGTAAAAATGAAAAAGAAAATGGCAATATGGCGTGCAATGACAAACTTTGAAAATCTTCATCAGAGATTTTTACTATCTTCTACGCTAGTTACAAAAGTTTTATAAAAATGGAGTTTGGGTTTTCAAGTGAACAATATTCTTTTTACCGAACATCCAATCAAAAGTTATAGATTATATTTCTTTATTAACTATTTAGGATGATCACTCGATTTGTCAAGCGTATAAATTATAACATTTCTTCTGATAGATTCCCAATAAAAATATAAAATTTACATACAAGTACATACAATACATACATGTATACTTTTTGGTATTCTTATTTTATTTGTGGTAGAATATTTCCGATCGATAATATTTTGAATCGATCTTTTGAGATGACTTTGCACGGAATCACTGACAAGTGCAGACGCTTGCTGTATATTATTTTCTAAAACTAGTGCATTTATCTTGTTTTATGTGCGGGAGTGGTGGTTTCTTGGACATAAAAGTTGTGTTAACGTGCTATAGTGAAAGACAATGATATGTATATGCAGTTAAATGCTATTTTCTAACTTGCCGCGTAAATTCCACTGAAAACCTCAGTATAAGAACTACCATTATACTGAGGGCAAGGACCACGACCTAGGACTGAGGACTCGACAGCGACAAAGACTGAACAGGACTAAATTAGAAGATAAGATTGAAAAAATATGATATTAAAATTAGATTTGGCCATAAAATAATTATAAAAAATAGTGCATTAACCTTGTATTTTTTGTAAAAATGGTAGTTTCTTGCAGTGAAATGCTATTTTACATCTTGTCGCGCGAATTCCATTGAAAGCCTTAATAACGCACGTTAATTGGGCATGGACACACGACCTAGGACTGAACTCGACATCGACAAGGGACTGGACAGGATTAAATTGAAACATAAGATTGAAGAAATATGATATAAAAAAATATTTTTATATCATATTTCTTCAATCTTATGTTTTAATATAAATTATTTTACCTTGTAACTAAAACCCTTTCAGCCAAATCTGGCTAAAAGGTTAGTTACAAGGTCATGTAAAATAATTACAAAAAGAATAGATCTTTTGATGTAAGCTAGCTAAGATATAAGAATAAAGAAAAAAAATGATTTGGGAATTTATTTATTTATAATGAAACTCGGAGTTCAATTGTAAAATACTATATATTTTTATGTTGGGTTGACAATGGACGACATTTTTTTTTTAAATTAATTTAACTTTATTTTCAAAATTGATTTCAAAGAGAAAAGTATTCAAATGTTAACCAAAGAGAATCGACATACTCTCTTTGGTTAACATTACTATACTCTTCTTGATGAACTTTCTTTGTAGTTATGAAAAAGAAATTACAAAATATGATTTTATATGTACTGATTTTATTCTCTTCGTTTAAAAACATGTTATACAAACTCATAAGACGTTTATAAAATATAATTATAATTTTTCTACTTGGTAAAGCATAAGCCACTTTCATTTATCTTTTTCACTTTTTAAATAAATCATAACGAGCATTAAAAAAAAGGTAAGTAATGGTTTTTAGTTTGTATAGGATATGTGTTGAAAATAACAAAATGAATAAAATGTTAAAAACTAACGAATAGCCGTCAACGTTGATGCGTGGCAGTCTTGGATGTAGACATTCTCTCGTTCAAAATATAGTGCGATTGGGCAAGGATGATCCAAACTTGACTACCAAAACTACAGGCGGCCATGACCGGGCCCTGAGGACAAAGGTTAGGCTACTCGCCTTTCTTACAATAGTATGCCCAAGACGACGACTGCACGTGACTTTGACTCACGCCTCATACGCAAGTAGCGGAATAACACCCGAACCCCTAGATAAAATCGCAATGGTAGCCAAAGACGTTTCACCTTAGTTATTGGGTTGTAAATTAATCTAACGTTTTCTATTTCATTCTAATTTAATGTTTCCTATTTTTCTCTCTGTCGCTATTTGCAATCTACTCATTTGAAACTGACATTTACAATTCAGACAACTTAGGACTTTAAAGCTTACGTTATAGAGCATATATTACTTGTTATCACGTATCTGTACTAAAGGCTTGTTATCTGACCATCTTCACGGCATTCGCTCCAATCGTAATGAGCAGAGAACAACGGCAATCGGTACACTACCGGCACTAAGTACGTTTTGAAAGGAAGTTTCTAGAATGCAATGCTACGAATGTAAAATGTATTACGCAAATTCGTATAGGTGTGTGATTGATTCAATTATAATGTTTGCAATACTCGTAAGAAACAAGAGTAATTGAAAAATAAATTAATTAGTGAAACAACGCGAACCAATGTTTTTATACCACTGAATTGACAGACAAGCGTACGGCGGCCGACCTGATGGAAAGTGGTCACCGTAGCCTACGGACGTTTGCAACACCAGCGGTGCAGCAATGTACGTGAAATTTGACACAGTTAAAAGAGTTTATGGAAAAGAAGCTGAAGCAGTGCTTGAAGCTATTTCTTTTCTCTATAAAATTAATTAATTCAAACTTTAAAATCAAATGTGAGGACTAATTTCATGGGCGACCAAAAGTTTAATGAACAACCATAAAAAGCAACATTCTACATACGCACAACCAATCGCGGCTATTTAAACGGAAACAATCTAACTATACTAGTGGTTGTAAAGTTAGATTGCTTTCGTTTCGTTTCTAGAGATGAGTTCTCTTTAAATAAGGAATAGTAAATCTTTATTCAAGAGTTAAATTTTTGTGCTAAACGAAGAATGTTTATTTTTCAAAGAAGACATTTTTTGCTTGATTTAAGATAATAATAAAAGTTTTCAGTAAAGATTTGGTAACTATTATCTCCATCCAAGATCCCAATTATCTTGAATCAGGAATATATTTTTGGGTCAAGAATTAAAAGGAAAATAATATCATTCTTCCAAGAAAATAGGGTTTCTTGGAAGAATGTTTACTGAATCTTAAATGTTTACATAATTAAAGAAAATATTTACATTACAAATATTTATAAGTAAATATTTTCATTTGAAACGTCTTTTTTATTCCGTGAAGTAAATATAACTTAAGCTGAATGAGTAATGTATAGCTAGACTAGGGAACGCCCGTGGCTTCGCCCTAAAGGCAAATTTTCTTCTACTCGTTTTTCATAGGAACCCGATCCCAGAATAAAAAGTAGGCTATATATTAATTCAAGTGAGTCAGCTCCCTCCACAATAAATTGAAAAATTCCCCAAAAATCAGGTTGTACTATACAAACTTTACAACTCCTTTTCACCCTCATAGGGGTTGAATTTTCAATAATCCTTTCCTACTGCACATCTGAGTTACTTAAGTAATAATTGTTTAAAATTTGATGGTTCTAGACTCAGTGGTTTCAGCTGTGCGTTGATCGAACAATCAGTTACTTTCTGCTTTTATATATATAGGTTATTTTAGTTCTGTTAGTATCATGAAGTTTACATTATTTGCGTCAAATTCATTATTTTCTTTACCAAGTTTGTTTGATCGAAGTTTATCATGCTTTAAAAAAAACTTCATGCAGTAATTTTTTATTTCTGCAATTGTTGTCTACGGTCTAAGATTTCAATAATTGTTGTGTTGAGTATAGGGCTCTTTAAAAACGAAATATTCTCTGCCTTTTCATTCATATCCTACATATTATAAACACTAAAGTTTGTAAGTATGGATGTTTATTACTCATTCACGCAAAATCTACTGAATTGACTTTGACTACAATAATTATTAATTGGAACAAGTTCCTGTGGGAAACTCCATATAAATAGCTTTACTATAAAACTGTAAACACACACATAAGTATACATTAAGAGTTCATTTACAATAAGCTTTGATATAGTCGCGGTTGGGATTTTGTTTGAGATATATGTGTAATCTTCATAAACTTTGGGAATGGTCCCACAGAGGCCCTAGACCAGTTTGCTTCGCCTACGCTTTTATATGGCTAACGAACAGCTCAACTTACGACGTGGGGAAAGGATCATTAGTGCGTAACTTCCAAACGAACCATAAAATTCAATGTTTTTGAATTCATTTATTGAAGACTAGTTAACGCCCGCGGCTTCGCCTTTCGAGAAGTTTTCCCGTTCTCGGGATAATAAGTAGCCCATGCGTTATTCTGATGTATAAGCTATATTATTGTAAAGTTCATTAAAATCTATTTGGTAGATTTACGTGAAAGAGTAACAAACATTCATACAAACTTTCGCATTTATAATATTATTAAGATGTTGCTTCACAACTTATTTTATTTATTTTCTATTTTAAAGAACATCTAAACACATAAATAAAATTGAAAAGTTTGTTTGTATTTACAAATTAACAGCATTTCACTAAATGCATATGAAAGTACATACGGTACATAAATAAGTAATATTTAAAATTTTTGTCTCTCCAACTTTTGTGTAACAGGAACAAATAGTTTCCGGTTTATCTCTAAAATGGCTAAACCGATTTTAACGAAACTTTCACTGGCAGATAGCTGATGTTATAAGGAGTGACTTAAGCTACATTTTGTCTTCGTATTCCCAAGGGAACGGGCACCACCCGGATAAAAGTTCGGGGCATCCACTAGTTATAAAATGACAGATTTATTATACGTTATTTTAGGAAGAACAATGGTAACTGATGAATTTAATTACAACTAGACGAAATTTAATTATTTTCTAACCTGGTTAAATTGCTAATGTAGAAATGTTTTTCTACACGGTTTCCTCGGGCAATTTAGCGAAAAAAGGGAGATGGAAAATGTAATTTAAGGCTTTTTAAAGTTTCGCATTTCCATTTTCGAACCTTTCCATTGTATCCTCTTTAATTTTATTTTCGTTTTTAATTCACCAAATAGAAAGTATCAACTTGCCTATATTATTAGTGTTGAATCGCTTGGAAATTCCTCTAAATTACTTTAAACCTAATTTCTATACATTTTTGTTTCCTATTTACATAAAATAGTTTTATCGAGAGACATAATTCGGTAAAACCAATGTATATTTAGTAACCTTAATAATCTTTTTCCCTTAGTTTTATTTCGTTGATTCGAGTTGGTCCGTGAAATTGTTTGATTGATAAATAATAACTTGTTATTGGCAGGTATACTATTTTTAATAAGTATTCAGGTCCCACATAATGGGTATCGTCGAACATTAGGCATGAAAGTTAATCAACTTTGATGGAACTATAATAATACTAGGTGAACCCCACGGCTTCGCCCGTGTCATACTTTGAACTCTCGTCGTACCTATTTAATCCCGTCGTTTATAAATTCTACAATAATTTATAAAAAAAATGCCAGATTTGTCGACATTTATGATTACTGCTCCGCTCTCCAAGGTTGCAGCATGATGATATATAGCCAATCTCGATAAATGGTCAAAAAAAATAATAATCAATCCGGCCAGTAGTACCTGAGATTAGCGCGTGATTATTTATTTTAATATTATACTGGCACCAAATGCGAATATATTAGAATCATATTACATTTTCAATTAAATTAGTGAAAATACGAATATGTCAACAATCTCAAGGAGTTCTTTATATGTTTAAGGGTAAAAATAAATAAAAATATTAAACTTATTTATTTTTAATTTTCATTGATTTGTTTATATCTGCACTTATACTACATTTGTGTATTATTTATTTTCATTGGCCGGCCATTTATTTTATATGGTAGTGGAATCGTCAATGTTAGGAAATAGTTAATATTATTATACAGTCAAAAAAAAATCATACCTACTGTTCAATAAAAATCCATATTGACACATTTACTAAATAGGTCCCTGGATACTATTTTTCCGAGCCCACGTTTTCGAATAACTTCTGTTATAAAATCTCATTGAGTGTCGAAAAATTTTCATATCACTAGTATCTGGTGACACCAGCCATTTCGTAGGTACGAAAAAGTACGAAATATTTATTTCGTCCATTTTCATTCAACACCCTGTTTTGACAGTTACGGATCACGGTACAAGGAAAACAAAATGTTTCACTGATGGAGTAGGTACGTTACGGCTTGGAAATGGTGATAATACATATTGTCTCAACATATTTACATACTAGCTGACCACTGCGGCTTCGCCCGTGACATATTTTGAACCCCCGTAACACCCATTTAAGCCCATCGTTATTAATTTTAGAATTATGTATAAAAATTGCCCAATTTTGAAATTGGGACAAATCCCTCTACTGTGACTTCTGTAAACCAGGATCTACAGCAATGACCAAGACCACAAAAGTTACATTAAGCTCGATCTCGGTGAAGTCCCAGAAAAAGTTAGAATGTCTTGGAACTCGCAACGCAACGTATCGCCTCTTTCCTCCTTTGCAATTGCCCGATTTGTTGACCTTTAGGGTTACTGCTCCGCTCTCTAGGGTAGTAGCGTGGTGATATATAGCCATAGCCGTCCTCGATAAATGGGCTATCCAACACAAAATCGCCGGGGCAAAAGTGACATCACCTGCCAGCGGTGCACCTGCTAACTAAGGGACGAGGCAACGACTCAGGCGCCCAGGGTTAGATTTCCCATCAACTTCTACGGAAAAAGGCTGCAGTCACTCACAGTGCCGAAAAACGAGAATTAAAAGATAGCTGCTCTACCAGCTAAATAAAAAGTACCCCAGGCTCCAATTCCTTGGGGCCAAGTCTACTATTTCAATCGTGTCAGAATAGAATCGAAATCGTCTATCAATAGAAAGCCGATGGTACAATTTAGGCAGTTTTCGTAGTCCATTACTACAATCGCGCTCCAATAGACTTCTATCCGACAGTCGATAGAATTCTACTAACACGTGACCCGCTAGAGGCCATAAGTTGCATTTTTTAAAGGTTACTAAAAATTCGACAGGTAAAAATAGCAATACTGGTTCCATTCTGTGATTTGTGAGGTGCGATTGTGAATTATATAATTGATTTTGTAGACTACCAAGTTTTAGACCAATTGCAATGAAATCGAAATAGAAAAAGTAATACGGCTATTATTTTATGGTAAAATAACTCGGCCCCTGGTAGAGTTTTGAAGCAACTGTGAACATAAGATAAAGAGAAGTGACCTTATTATATTTACGTGTTAGTGGAATTCTATCGGCTGACCGATAGAAGTCTATTGGCGTACGATTGTAATAGTGGACAACGAAAAACTGTCAAAATTGTACCAGTGGCTTTCTATTGAGCCACGATTTCTATTATTTTCATTATTTTTCTTATACACGTTGGCAGTAGTAGACTCCGCCCCCAAGTTAAAGATTTTATGGGTAAGACATTAATAGTATTTTTTTTTATGTAAACCGCGTCGTATTTCACCATTAGTTTTATCACATTGTGTACACAGATTAATCACCACAAGCTACGTCGTAATACATAGTAAACTACCTCTGTGGCGCGGTGGGAGTGCATCCGACTGCTACGCACGAGGTCGTGGGTTCGATTCCCACCCAGGATAAAACTTTGTGTGATGAGCACGATGGTTTATTCTGTGTCTGGGTGTTATTTATCTATAATATGTATGTATTTAAAAATATATAAGTATGTTTAACAGTTATCTAGATCCCATAACACAAGCTAATATTAGCTTACTTTGGGCTAGATGACGCTGTGTGACAAGTGTCCCACAATATTTATTATTATTTATATCTACTCGACCGGGACAAATAGCGTGAATATTTCTAAGAATATATGTAAACAACATATTATTATGACAAATTGAGCTACTTGGTTGCGGTTAAAACTTGCTATTCAACGAGTATTTGAGCGATTCGTGGCCGCACTTGATCGCAAACGATTTACGTGCCGTTGAGAATTTCATTATGTTCATTCCTATTTTATTCACGTCCTCTTACGGTAGGCCTAACGGTAGTAGATAAACAACGGAAAGCAGTAAACAAAACAGAATCTCGTTAATTTTTATGGCTTAAAGGTTGGCACAGCCAGGTAGGGACGTACGCTGAGTTGTCAAGCTTTATATTACTTTTTGGTAGTATGCAAACAAGTGACTGCCTCTGTGGCGCGGTGGGAGTGCATCCGACTGCTACGCAAGAGGTCGTGGGTTCGATTCCCACCCAGGATAAAACTTTGTGTGATGAGCACGATGGTTTATTCTGTGTCTGGGTGTTATTTATCTATAATATATATGTATTTAGAAATATATAAGTATGTTTATCAGTTATCTGGTTACCATAGTACAAGCTCTGCTTGGTCTGGAATCAGATGGCGTTGTGTGAGTTGTCCTAACAATATTTATTATAATTATTTATTATTAAGTACATGATTAAATTCATTCAATCGACCTACTGCTGGGTGTTTTTTATGTAAAATATGTATGTATTTAGAAATATATAAGTATGTATATCAGTTGTCTAAATCCCATAGTACAAGTTTTATAGCTTAGTTTGAGTTAGATGGTGTAAAAAGTGTTTAATTTATTAATTTAGGAATATGTTACTCTGGTATTGCAAAGGTCCATAGGCTACGGTGACTACTTATAACAGGTGGACGCTGTATGCTTGTGGGCTACCTCAGTGGTTTATAGGGTTTTATTTCGAGCTTTCTTTCTGAATACTGTGGTACTCGGATTGAACTGCTATGGTGACATTTATACCTTATCTCGTCACCATACGGACTACTGAGCAAATTTTAATGGGTCTATAACACTTGAGCAATTTTCACAGCGTGAAGAAGAAGAAGAGATGTGTTTTAGGAGAGAGTAAGAGAGAGAGAGAGAGAGAGAGAGAGAGAGAGAGAGAAAGAATGAAAGCGCTCGTAGTCTCGCTAACAAAGAGTTCTGTAAAAGATCACTTCGTTCAGCAACTTTCGCCTTGGCTGGTCGTTAAGGGACCACTTTTTGGCTTTTCTATTGGAGCGTTTCCGTGTTTCGAAAGGAACGTTAAGCTGTTGATCCCGTTTATCAAGCAGTCGGTGATGGCAAATCGATAAGTCAAGTTGAAGGCCTTATGTGCGGTTTGATAAATTTCAACAGCAGTTCGCCACAACGTGCGTCTGTACATTTCAACACGGCAATGGGCTCACCATATTGAAATTTAAAAAAAAACAGTGCAGTGAAACGTGGCCAATTGCCTCTGTCTACACCTTTGGTGATAAAGGCGTGACTATATGTATGTATTTTAAAAGATGGTGGCTGCTACCAGAACTCATAAATATACTTTAGTGAATATTCATTGTGTAAAGTACTTTTGTATAACATTATCTCCGTCACCCATTCTATCTAAAAAAATAAGGGATTCTACACACTTGAACCCTCTATTATACTGTTCTGTTAGTGAATGAACAACAAAAGGACTATAATTAATAATAGTGTAACAAAACCTTTGACCTTACTCAGGCTACTGGTTCTTTTGTGAGCGTACTTTATTTATGAAAATGTTTTACAAAATTAATTTACTTGTGGAAATATTTCTTAAATTAAGTGTGGACTATTTTTATGATGTTACGTTGTATACATGAAGCAATAATATTTTAAAACAAAATCCTCCACCGCTTCTGTCTTTCTGTTCTAGAGAAACCCAAAAACTACACTTGATTTTCATGGTGTTTTAATATATATAATTTGTTAAGTTTTTGTATACATTGGCTAAAATATCACGATATCCTTAAGATATAGAAAAAAAAAGTATGGTGGACATGTTTTATGCATAGATCTACAGAAAAGTCTGTTTTGGCATATGTCTATCCCTTCAGGATAACATACTAACTTTGAATAACACTGGGGGAGACGGGTACGGAAACACTTCACTACGCAGGCAAAGCTGTGGGCATCAGCCAGTATTATATATAGATAACAACAAACGTTGGTGGATCACACAAGTATTGGTTCCAACCTTGGATTCAAACTCGAGACCGCAAAGATTGTAGTCACATACACTGCCACTGCGTCACAGAGTCAGGCAAGCATGCATCTAACACTCAATAAAATCAAAGCCCAAGTTCCAGTTGGGTTTAAAATACAACTGAGATTTCGCTAAGACGAAGAAGTAGAATTACTCAGATTTCAACCATTTTCAATCACGATAGCTATCAGAATATGATATCATTAACACAAATGAACAATTTCGTACATCGCTGATAACACCGCTTGAGGAAGCTCAAGGACCAAACTTTATAAACGTGGCTTAATATGCTCTTAATGTAATTAAACTGGCAAGTATATTCAAAACTGTGGTACGATTAGCAGTTCTCTCTAATCTATGAACGAACGTTCGTCCTGGTGTATACTAAATTTTTATATTTTTTTTATAACGTAGTCACGGGTTCAATCCCCGTCTCGAATCGAATATTCTTTTTCCACTTTATTTAAAAAAAAAGGTATTATCATAATAATTGCTTTAAAAATTTACGTACGAAATTTTCATCTTACAGTACGAGATCTACTTAAGATTATAAATTCTGTGGCATGATGATGTCAACATTCAGTACTATAGTAATTCATAAAAACTAAAAAAAACTAACTATCTTCACGCTGTATCCCTGACGGGGTAGTCAGAGAGGACAGATCGCCAGGCTTCGCGATCCATGCATACTTCTTTCGCTTCTTCGAGATTCATCAATCGCTTCATACACGCACGTCTGGGTATCCGAGTACTTTTGACCTTTCCGTTTTTGAGCAATCTGCTCACGTGGTCTTCATATGTAAGTCTCGGCCTTCCCTGACTCCTTCTACCCTCTACTTTTGAACAATATATATTCTTCGTCAATCGTTCCTCACTCATTCGTTGGACGTGTCCAAACCAACGGAGCACGCCCTTTAATAATAATAATTCATTAGTATAGTAAAGTACATAGATCCATGACAGTATTTGGTATTATGTTGATATATCAACATCACAACAGTACTAACGGTTTTTAAAGTATCGCGTACCTTTTTATAACATTTACTTACTTTCTTATTATTAGCGTATGATCATGACCGGTACAACTTATAGAAATGTCTGTCAATAAAATTCAAGAAAGTGGGAAGGTTTAAGAAAGTGGTTTGGTACCACTTTCTTGAAAACATCAATTGTTTATGTTTATTAAGATGTAATGTCTATTGCACATAAACATACTTAGGTATTTAAATAGTTAGTTTACCGACTACCACGACTTTCGGAAAAAAATCATTTAAAGTTTTAAAGTTACTTCACAAAGATCTTTGGAATTCTAGACTGTCCAAAGAGAACCCTGGCCTCCAGAAGTATGTAGTAAGTTCTGGAATTAACAAAAGTTAAATAAAGAAAAGAATCTACATCAGAGGTGTTTTTCCATTTCGTCAACAGTCACATATTTCGTAAGCCGCAGTGTCATTTGTATTTAGTTTTCCTATTTTGAATAAAAGAATGAAAAATTGCTTTTTTTATTATGACTTAAAGGGAAAGGCTATCATAATACTGCCACAAAAATAAACGTTCATTTTAGGACTACCTTGGGATGATGCTAACAACCCGTAAGGATAGTTTAAAACTGCCCGCGGGTAACTTTGCCTCAAACTGCCATAGAAAAGAAGTTAGTGACAAACTGCTATGAGCCTTTTGGTATAAAAGCTACCGTAAAAATTATGTTTCCCTATAAATATATCCTTATATATTTACCATACATAGATAACTTATTTTATAATATGTGAATACCATGCCTAATTTTTATCATACTGTCAAGTCTATCCCCGAAGGGGTAGGCAGAGCAGAGAGTACTATACGCCCGCATTTCACCGTATGCACTTTTGTCCCACGTAACAGGTGGTGAGCCCTTTGCCGAGTTGAATGGACAGCCGCAGGTTGTGGCGACCTGCTGTTGATACTTTTCAAGACGCCTATAAGGCCTTTACCTGGGCTTAACGACTGCCACATTATTGGCAACCGGGACCAACGGCTTAACGTGCTTTCCAAAGCACGGTAACGCTCGCAAATGTAAATGCCACAAAGTGGTCACCCATCGTTGATCAGAAGTTGAGATGAAACTGATCAAAACTAAACGCTGTTTAAAGCCAAGGCATTTAGTATACCTTGGTTCTTTCGTGTCTATCTGTTCGCGATTAACTTTAAAATTACTGAACGGATTTTCATGCGACTATCACTAATAGGTAGAGTGATTCATGAGGAAGGTGTATATAATTTTTTAAGGTTATATATTGAAGTATCAATAACAGAAAGAGATTCATAAGGAAGGTTTGAGTATATAAGGTTATAACTTGAAATGAGACAATTATTGTCCAAGATGTCGGAAAAAATGAAGCAGTCTTGGAGCTATAACCGAAAACGCTGCCGAAACCCTATTAGATATAACTAAAAAATATACAACGATTTTAATAGTTTTTATAGATCTGAATAAAATTTCACATTGGCATATTATAGCTTACTAAACTAAAAACTATATCGCGGATGTAGCTGTGGGCATCATCTAGTCATTAATAAATTTTAAAAAATCCGTATAGGTACGGAATTGTGTCTGAAGTTCGATTGCCGAAGCCAAGCCATAAGTTTGAACATTGCCCTTATATATTATTATTTATTTTATGTTTTAACAATAGTTTTTCTTTATTTCAGATGCGGTTCAAAGGTTTATAGAAATGCCAACGTACACAGAAGTGAACCCCGGTGAAGATGCGTTACTCAAGTGTCGAATATCAGACAAAAAAGGCGTGTGCTCGTGGCAGAAAGATAATAAGGTAAGTTGTAGAAACTATTGCAGTTTAAAGTGCGAATAAAGCTATTCTTTGGTAAATATCCAGACTGACCTCATTTTAAAACCTTTTTAAACTATGATGTCTATGGTTTGAATGAATAAATTCCATACCAAAAGAATCTAGAAGAATCGTCGATAAATCGCCCGTGCAACGCACATCTTTCCCAGGAGTTACCCGGGGCGTCCGGCAATAGACAGTTAGGCGAGGACTGTGTGGTTTTAGCCGGTTCGAGTAGGCATGACATCCGAGGGGATTTCAACGCGTTAAAAAAAAATAACAAAACAAAAACCATGTAAAATATTATTTACATTTCATGTTACTCTGAATTTTTAACGTTTGCAATTTTCATAGGCCTATACCTAGTCTTCCTTAATAAATGGGCTATCAAACAAATAATATTTTTGAAGTCATACTTCTATTGGCGCGTTAGGTAAAAATGATGAGAGTAATTTTCTACGATGCGCGCGCATACCGTCACAAAAATTCGACACCATGATGTTAGCTGATAAGTGTTCCCATGACAACTTTTAAACACCCTGAAGTTAGCTAATATGTGTTTCCATAATAACTTATACCTTGAAAGTAGTTTTCATTCTTTTGGTGTTTTTTTTATTTCTAATTCATCATTCCTGTTACAAACGGTGACATACCTTATTTTATACTACTGTCCCACCCATTTAATCCCGTCTATTATTACTGCCACAGAAATTTATGAAAGATTGCCCGATTTGTTGTCATTTATAACTACTGCTCCGCTCTCCTGGGTAGCACCGTGCTGATATATAGCCTATAAATGGGCTATCCAACACAAAAATCATTTAGCAATTCTTACCTATTTTGCGATTAATTTTTATTTATAATATATAGATAACATTTTTACATTTACACAAGGTCAATTATAGATAACTTGTTGACTCTCGCGGCTCCGCTCGCGTGGTGAAGTTTCCCGTTTCCAAAAGGAACTTGTTCCCGGTATAAAAGTTATAGATATTTGAGATAAAACTATGTGGTATTCTGATGTGTAAACTATATTATTGTTATATTTAATCAAAATCAATTAAGTAGTTTTTGCGTTAACGAATAACAAATCTATATCCATACATTCTTACAAACTTTCATGTTTATAATATAGTTAGATTAACCGACCACAAGACATCGCAACTAGTTATTGTAAATAGTCTACAAGATGTGTTATCCGCCAATTCGATTACTTTCGAACTACCATACGAGCAGTACCTATTTTCATTTATTTCTAACCAAGAAATTTTGTAGTATGAAACTTCTTACATTGTCGAGTATAAAATGCCACGAGCAGTATGTTATATTCTCATTTTTCCAATGCCCTGTAGTGTAGCACTTGCTTAGCTCTTTTCAAATTTTCTAAAATGCGATTGCATTTTCAATTTCGTGTACTTAACTGTATTTGAAATATTTTAACTGAATTCCAACAAGCTATAAAACTAGGTTATTTTAATTAATGTTCTCTCCATCACAAGCATAATAAAAGTATAAAAGAACATTACCGAATAAAGTTTTATATTAATAGGCGTTGTTTAATTACGTTGTAGCAAATATGAGGGAAATTTTAATTACTTTTACGTACAAAATGTTCAAATAATATTTAAATAGAGCAACAAAAAGAGGTTGTGTAAGAGGTTTCACTAAGATCTATGTGGTCTAACCAACCCCACTTGCTAGCGGTGCACCAGCTGAATAACAGATGAGGCAAAGACACAGGCGTTTTTTTGGTATTGGGAGTTCAGATGGCATTTGTTCGTCCAATAATGCCCAAAGGCCAAACTTAAAAACCAAATCATATTTGCTTTTAGCAGTAAGTAAAAGTAGATACCGGGTCTTAATTAAAGTTAAATTATGTTTAAAAGCTACTGGGAATGAAGATGACGGTAACAGCAAAAATAATTGATTAAAAACTGTACCCCACCAATACATGACATGTAGACATTTTTAGAATCTTATAGGACTTTATTGTCCGTCCGTCCGTATTTCTGTCAACCTTTTATCGCCAGAATGTGTGAAATAATTGAATTGAAATGAAACTCAAGTATACGTAGTCAGGTCTACGGTCCCTTAAAATTGTGAAGATATCGAATTTAAAAGTTAACATAATAATTGTTATAACTGCAAACATCGTATTATGAACGCGCTAATCTCTGGGACTACAGGTTCTATTTGCTTAATTATTTTTGTGTTGAATAGTCCATTTATCGAGGAAGGCTATATGCTATATAGCATCACGCTATGACCAATAGGTGCGGAACAGCAATGATAAACGTTGCAAAATCGGGGACAAAATATTTCTTTTGATAGCTTCCGTTGCGAACGCTGCGTAAACGATTAAAGTTACGCAAAAACTATGTATTACATAAATATTCCCCTTTAAAAGTTCTAAAATAAAGTCCGCGACAGCATATGCCTATCTTTTAAGGATAACCTATTATAATCCTTTTATTGTAAAAAAAAATTGGTCTTAAAATGACAAGTGAAAAGTATGGCTGATGATTTGCGATTTACGCATACGCGACGTCGCGACAAGCCAATAGCGAGCGAGCTCTGCGAAGTCCGCGTGTCTCCTTGGTAACTATACTAATATGTGTTGGATAGCGCATTTATCGTGGAAGTCTATAGGCTATATATCACGCTACTACCCTGAAGAGCAGGGCAGTAATCAACAAATCGGGCAAATATTCATACATAATTGTAAAAGTAGATAATAAACGACGGGATTAAATGGGAGCGACGGGGATAAGGGCGTGACTGATAAAAGGCTATCTCATCACGCTACTACCCTGAGGAGCGGAGCAGTAGTCAACAAATCGGGCAAATATACATACATTATTGTAAAAGTAATAAACGACGGGATTAAATGGGCGGGACGGGAATAAAGGCGTGAATGATAAAAGGTTATATCATCTCGCTACTACCCTGAGGAGCGGAGCAGTAATCAACAAATCGGGCAAATATTCATACATTATTGTAAAAGTAATAAACAACGGAATTGAATGGGAGTGACGGAAATAAAGGCGTGACTAATAAATAAACGGGAGTGCGAATTTTGTCACGGGTGAAGCCGCGCGGGTCTGCTAGTCATGAATACAAAGAATAATACCAGCGGCATTATTATAGAAACGTAAAATAAGACAGCTTAAACTGTTTTGCATAAACACTAGGTAGGTATTTGCATTTATCAACTCACTAGCTGTACTTACGACCTCGCCTGTGACAAATTTTAATCTCGCTAATAGTAAAGACAACATATATATGGAATTCTGCCCGTTTTTTTTATAATCTCCCTTGGGAAATAATATTATGTTAATAGCCTATTATACTTTTGAATAACTTGACTTTCTGGGATTTGACGGATGGGTGACATGAAAGGCATGTTAAGCCGTTGGTCTCGGTTGCCAGTAATAAATATGGCAGTCGTTAAGTCAAGTTGAAGGTCTATTGGGTGGCTTGAAAAAATTCAACAGCAGGTTGCCACAACCTGCGTCTGTCTCTTTCAACATGTCAATGGGCTAATAACGTGGGACAGGAATTCACATGGTGAAAAGTGGGCACATAATATGCCTCTGCCATTGCTTCGATGATAAGGCGAGATAGATAAATATGTATGGACATCGAAAAAGGAAATCGTCCCTGTGTACGTTAAAGCCAACAGTATGTCTATGAGGTACAACCAGGATGCGCCTTATAATCGTTTTAAACTTTTAAAACAATCGTGACTAGGCCTTATTAAGATTCAGATCTCGTGCGTGGTCGATTGCTCATACCAACGGGCGTTTAGCGTTAACCCGCCTGATAAACACTGGTTAATGCTAATGTTTAGTTTTATCTGTATTCCTAAGGAGTTTTGTTTATTGCTCGTACGAGGTAATTGTACCGCATTAAGCCATTTTAAGTGGAAACTTAGGATTTTTGTAAGTTAATTTACTGCAGTAAATTAAATTGTTTTAGGTTTAAGGGTAGTAAATTTTATGCAGGGAATTATTGCTAATGTTAATTTAAATCTATATTAATATTATAAAGCTGAAGAGTGTGTTTGTTTGGTTGAAAGCGCTAATCTCAGGATCTACTGGTCGGATTTAAAAAAAAAACTATTTGTGTGAGATAGCCCATTTATCGGGGAAGGCTATAGGCTATATATTATCACGCTACTTTCCTGGAGAGCGGAGCAGTAGTCATAAATGTCGACAAATCGGGCAAATGTTAATGCATTATTGTAGAATTTATAAGCGACGGGATTAAATAGGTGGGACGGGAGTTCGAAGTATGTCACGGGCGAAGCCTTCACTTAACTTACATAAAAGAATAGTATAGTAGGTACAATGATACAATATAATTGGTAGATTTTCGACGAAGGCATACATGAAATTCACCCAACAACACTGTTAATAAAATTATAGTATTTTTGGTAACGGAGACCAGATTGCGATTCCATGCACTAACGTTTGTTAATAATAAAAATATCTCCAAGTATTACGGATCCTGGGAGTCAACTGTGATGTGAAGAACTTCCCTATGAAAGAAAGATGACGCGACGCCTGTACTTCTACTAACTGCTGCAGAATCACTAGGTATATATTGATTACACCTCTCGAATTTAGGCCCTAAAAGATCTTCACAGTGCAAAGCGTAGCATGCTAATTTCACTTTAAAATCTCTGAAATCGGTACTCCATGCACCATTTGCTATTGAAACAACGTGTACTTTAGTGCCAGGAGCGCCATATTGCTTAGTTCAATATTATATAAACGAAATATAAATTGCTGGAAAGATATAACGTAAATATACAGGAAATAAGGAATTCACGCTTGAATTAAAATATGAGAGGGGTGAAAATGTGACAAACGGAAATTGTTCGTCATAAACGATAATAGATACATTTTTTAAATGCCTTGTGTTTGAGTAAGTGAAAACTTAGTAATCGTCAAAAGTTCCTCCTTCCGAGAAGATATCCGGGAGCCTGGCTTTAGACGAATCTTTTAGTTTTAGTCGATTCGAGTACGGTATGACTTGTGTGGGTATTTTCACATGTTAATTGAAAAAAAATTGATCTGGTCCTTTTTTGCTTACCGCCTGTGAATATAAGGGACACATAAACCTGTATAAAGTGCCAGTAATTTTTCCCTTTAAACCTGAGATTACTACTGGCCTCTCTGCTCTTATGCGACAATTTAACATTGCTATTTACGACTCATTCATAAATTTCTACGAACTTTTTATGAGAATGACCAAATGTGCTTGTCTTATTGTTTTATACAGTTCGAGGAACTCGTGTTCTATTCATATAGCCAAATGTGCGCACCGAGTAATTTGTCAAGCTTAGTACAAAGTCTTATCAAAATTTATAAGGGCCCCCAAAAATAAATAACGCATTGGCGACGCTTCTAGTTTTTTAAATGTGCTGCGGTTATGATTAAACTCTATTTAATGAATTTTACTAGCAAGAAAAACAGTATTTTTCAACCTCAACGTAATGTAAACAAAGAAAAGCAAATTAATTATTTATTATCGTAATTTTTATCGTGATCGCGGTCTTTGTCTATCAAGGGCAAATTAAATGATAAGCAACGAAAAAATTAAAAAGTTTTTAAGCCTTTGTATAAATATTAATATGTATAAAGAATGATATGTATTATAAATATGTATAAAGATCAAGAAAAAAAGGACAATTGAATAAAAAAAGAGGATTATCGAAGTATTGTAATAAATAGAAAATACATAGATATACTTATTTAGAATTGCGCAGACATTTTCTACATTTTTGTAGATCTCTTAGGGTCGTATTACAGAAACTAACTCAAGTCACACATAAACGGAATTTAGCAGATTGACACTTGAGTGCTAAATCTAGACATAAGCATGTGGTTTATTATAGAACTATCCCCATACTCAGATCGGTGAAAAGTAACCTTGAGTAAATATCCAAATCTCCAATCGCCAGAATACGCATTGGAATGTTGCAAGCCTAAAAACAGTCTGTTTTCTATTACATTTTTATTCCTTACATATTTTGTTTTCATTCCACGCAGCTTACTTTTTGATATTTATGTTTCAAAAGCTTATTTTTTATTTACTTTTTTCATTGAAATGATTTAATCACCTCTGTGATTGCTTTAAAGTATCCTTACTTCAAAATACTAAACAAAAAACTGCTGTAGAGGAAGTCCCGGACTCATAAAATGAACCTTTTCTCTGCGTTAAATGGATCGCGAGTTTAATAAACTTTGCTTGACTGACATTTGATATTATGGTGCCAGTGTTATGTTTACATTGTAAATTAATTGAAATTCTTCTAATTCTGTACATATCTGAAAAAAGAAGAATTTTACGATCGTCCAAAGGAATCTATTACTAGAAATATTGAAATCTTTCAAGAATATTAGGTATACAAAATAAAAAACGATGCCATACAACGTCTTGGGCCAATATTTCAGAAAAGTATATTTACTACAAAAACTATCGAAACAGTAAGTGTTGGAGGTTTATGGTCTTATATATTAGTGCAGATATACACCATCTAGTAATTCATGATAACTGTTTAATAAGATTCATTCTATTTTTGTTCTAGGCATCCAGAGAGCAGTTGACCCGCTTTGTGGTAAAATTTCAGAGCAAGACAGCGTGATGAACTTACGTGTGAAAGGCAGTACCATATAGCCACTGTCTGTAGAGGTCTTTATCCTGATGCCGATATGGATCCAGATATCTAATGTAACATATGCACTGAATTTAAATACCATAGAGTATTGACACATACCGGGTAATTACCTATTATTTGTTGAAAATATTATAGAGTTTTGTACACTTTGTAACATTGGTTGCATAGGGTTCGGGGCTCTGTCATAAACAACCTTGAGAGGATAGAAAGATAGAGCTTAAAGTTACATGTAGAACAGAAGCTTTAACACCGTGAATCAAAGTTGTAAGTAGGTAATGAGTTTATAAATAAACATTGTAGGACACTTTTCACACAGCGCCATCTAACCCTTTAAGCTTGGGTTATGGGAACTACTCACCTGATAAACATACTGTATATCTAAATATATACATTGTTATAGAGCAAACACCCAAACTTCTAAACAAACATTTGGGATCTCACAAATATTTATTCCAATATGGGACCTTCACATGAGTAGCAGTCACATACACTATCACCTACACCACCGAGCCAGTAAGATACCTGAAGATTTTTTTTTGTTACAGTGATATTGTAAGCTGAAACAGATACTGTGGAAATAATAGTATCACAGAGAACAGAAGTTGAAACTCTTGTCCTTTTGTTATTAATGAGATTGTCGACTGTGACACAAGCGTCCAAAAACTTGCCGAGCCTGTCGTGCACAATATTCACCACAAAAAAGTACCAAAGAATCTGTCATCAAATCATTATCTTAAGAAATAATAATAATAATAATGATTAATTATTTTTAGGTTCTTTATTTAAATAAAATAAAATAAAATATAATTGTATTGTTTAATATGAATATTTAATTAATATAGTATAAAAAAACATTAAAATAAATATTTTATCTATTGATGATGGTTGTTATAAGTTGTAGTGTACACACCTCTCATTCAAATAAATGTTATTACAGTGATAAAGATAACTCGGTTCAAGATGGGGCTTGAACGAGTGACAATGAAAATATAGTAAATAATTTCAACTTATTTTGGTATGGTTATACCTCAGTGGCATAGAACATTGCCCTGGTTAGACATAGGTTACGGGTTAAACCCCATCCTAAACCAAATCATGTTTTTCACTTTAATAAAAATTATATGAAAGTCAGCATCTACAAATCGCTTTGAAAATTTATCCAAACCTTATCTATTCCTATTCCTCCTACATATTGAATGATCATGTTCTTATTATATGGAGTACTTTCTTAGGGGGTAAAGTGTATTGGAAGTCAATAGGGATATTAATATAATAGGCACAATAGTGCAGTACAGCACTAGCTACAGTACTATCCTGAAAGGACGCTGTGGCATAAAAAGGATGTCCACGCTGGTATTGCTTTAACAAATGTTCCATCATTTACGGTATTATCTTGTGTTTAATGTTATGTGTTTGATGGTACATAGCTACACTACTCGTAAGCGACATTGACTCTACAACACAACCATAATAATGACATTATTTTTTAATATCCACATATATCATTATTATCATAGGTATTATTTTATTATCACATTTCTATTAAAAGTGTGGTAGTTGAAATAAAAGAATGAAGCAATACGATCCACACTGCCACACAATACAAGATCACACTGTCTTCGGTATTGATATAATACTGAATTAATATCTTTGTAAAGTAATTGTTATTGATGGAATGTGCTGGCACTGAAATAGGGGCGTAAATATGACTCTGCCACCCTTTCGGGGATAAACACGTGAATGATAAGTAAGTAATAGTCTATTTATCTTCAAAAATATCCATTTTAGAAAGATAAAGGAGGCCATCTTTAATTTTTGTTAACTAAAATCTCTGCTTGAGCGTGGTGTAGACTAAACTTACGAAAACTGCTCGCAAATCTCGAATCAAGTAGCGAATCTGAGCTGAATATGGTTTAAAAATAAAGGATTACTGAAATGACACTTGAGCACTGTTCTATAATATGAATCAAACGTCATTTCACTGTGACAGCTCTCAGGTGATTCTAGATTGACGTTTCACGAATCGAGTAAGGTTCTATAATAAAAGCTCAGCTTAAAACTAGTTCTAAGTAATACTTGAGGCTTGAGTAAGGTTCTATAATACGACCCTTAAAGTCAGACAGGCCTCGCCTTTCTTTTTATAGGCTAGAAACTAGGTTTGGTTTAGATACTGCGGTCCTTTGAGAAGTCTCCTGGTTGGACTGTTTTTTAAATACATATACTTACCAGGTTTAGTTCAATGTACAGTATTGTAGTTAAGACATAAGGTAACTCATGTACATTGTTCTTAAGAGACCCACGGGAAATTACGCATTTATGTGGCAACGACACGCCATATTAAAACCATTTCATTATCCTCATTAACCTCAACTGGATGTAAATCATGGCCTTTAAAGTACATTGATCGTGATATATAAAATATTGATAACAATAGGAGAAATGATACGGCATAAGTATTGGTAACACCAAGCACAGTACTGTAGAATGTTCCAGGTTTGTTTTGAGGTTTTAGTCACGGATAGACTTGTAACGGCGGCTTTGGCACACGGGATCGTACGGCTTAGCAGACAACTTCTGCTGGACTCGCAGGGTCGATCTAAATGAGCATCTTCAGGGGGCCGAGTCTGCTATTTCAATCATGTCGAAATAGAATCGAAATCGTTGCTCAATAGAAAGCCACCGCTACAATTTTGACAGTTTTTCGTAGTCTACTATTGCAGTCGTACTCCAATAGACTTCTATCGGTAGGCGGATAGAATTCTACCAGCATGTACCGCACCAGTGGCCGCTAGTCAGTTGCATTTTTGATAGTCTACTAACATTTTGACAGCTCAAAACAGCGATTCTGGTTCTGGTTTACTGCTTGTCAATAGAAGAGTGGGCCCCCAGGTTATCGGTATATAGTATTGGGCACGAAAATATTGAAAAGGTGAGAGCTTGCCATATACTCGTATATTGTAACAACAAGAGATTGCCATATAATGCATTGGGTTCTGAATACAGACAACCAAAGCCTAACGAGATTTATAGATGTAAGGGCGCACTGTACGGCATGTAGATTTGATTTCTTAATTAAAAACCTGAAGAGTGCTGAAATAAAAACTGTTTACGTTATTGATTTCTATGTATATTCTAACACTTATTCAGAAATGTATTAAAAAGTATGCTTATCAGCTTGTATTACCTAAATTTGAGGTAGATTTTTTTTGAGGGTGTAGTTGTTTTCAGAGGTCTATTCACGGCGACCCGGCTTAGGGAACGCCCCAATATGAGGCTTTTCTGGGGGGGGGGGGCTAGATGTGTCCCGGAACAGGAGGGGTGCCAGCCGCAAGAAGGCCATTGTGAGCCGGGTCACCCGACCTACCCACACGTTCACACGTTCCCACGTTATAACACAATTTTAGCTCTGAACTTATTTGCCAAACTCACTTCGCGCTACAGCTCTACAAAAGCCTGAAGATGGACTGAACGTGTTGGGCTTAAAGAGCCAATACATTATAGAGGTTGTTCTAGTTCACGAACGACGTCTAACTTACGATAACCCATTTATCTTAGTTGACTCTACAAGTTTCCGAGGATGACAAGCAGTCGACACTTTATTTTTTATCCCGGATCAACTTGGGAATAAGGCTGTCTCTGAAATAGTTTCATAGTTGCGCTGTTCATTTACGATGAGCTTTCAGTTTTTTTTTGTCCTGATAGCATTATAGTAGGAAAATAGTTTATGTTGCTTAAAATTGCATGACGAGGATAAAAGAGCATTGTTTTCGCTCGATAAAACCATAGTACTGTAACACTATCATTTCCTACACCGAATGACCTGAATCTTCAAAATTACTTTCAACTTTGCTTGAGCAATATTGCTATATAAAGTTTTAAACATTGCTAATCTCTCATCATTTCAGCAATGGTTTATTATCAGCCATGATCGAGAGATGTACAATGTTTCAGAAATATTAATAAGACGCGGAAAATCTGAAATTATTGAATTCAACACATCGCGTAAGTTTAAAACCAATAATAAAATGTTATATGAGTTTTTGTTAATATATTTATCGTTTATACACTTGTTATTAGTGAGAATATCGGCGTTAATTGTACTATGTAATTAACTAAGTGTATCTAAAGGTACTTAATTAAATTACATTATATTTATTTTATTTCCGTGCTTCGGAAGGCACGTTAAGTTGTTGGTCCCGGTTGCCAGTAAAATGGCAGTCGTTAAGCCTGGTTGAAGGCCTTATGGGCGGCTTAAAAATTTCAACAGCAGGTAGCCACAACCTGCGTCTGTCTATTTCAACACGGCAATGGGCTCACCACCTATTACGTGGGACAGGAATCCACACGGTGAAAAGTGGGCATATAATATGCCTCTGCCACCCCTTCGGGGATAAGGCGTGATGGATATTTATTTATTATTTTATTAAGAAAAAGGAAATAAATAAATTACATAATTAATTTATTAAAGTAGAAAGACCACTTGAGCAGATTGCTTAAAAACGAAAAAAACAAGAGATGACGTTCTAAGTATTATTTTTTATTTTATTAATTAACACACACCAAGTACAAAAATTACAAAATTTCAAAACATTGTAATTTTTCTAATCGCTCTACACATGCACGTACTGTAGTACGTGCATGTGTAGAGCGATTAAACAATCTGCAGGAAGCCAAAGAAGTATGCATGAATCGCAGTACCGACTGACTACCCCGTTAGGGATACAACTTAAAAATAGTGACGTTTTTTTAAGTTTATTTTACTAAATAATCACAACACAACAAACAAAATACAAGAATCTTAAAACAAAGCAAATAGTAGTCACAACTAGATGCCTAGAACGCTCCCTTTAATAGACCTATAAAGTCTTTACAGTATAATATTTACGTGACCAAACTGATAAGACGTTTCACTTACGGTACGTGAATAATTGACCTCGACCTCATAGACCTTTGAAATAAACTGAGCAATAATTTAAGTTATCCGATTAAATTAAACAAAAAATATCACAACTAATATCATCATAAAAAATTATCATCATTATAATAAAAATAATCATCATAAGGATCATCTTAAAAAAACTTTACTATCTTCACGCTCTATACCTGAGTCTGAGTAGTCAGATAGGACAGATCGCTAGGCTTCGCAATCCATGTTATTATATCTTTCGCTTCCTGCAGGTCATTAATAAATAAATGTAAATATTGTTGGGACAACTCACACAACGCCATCTGATTCCAGAGTCCACTAAGCAGAGTTTGTACTATGGTAACCAGATAACTGATAAACATACTTATGTATTTCTAAATACATACAATATTATAGATAAATAACGCCCAGACACAGAATAAACCATCGTGCTCATCACACAAAGTTTTATCTTGGGTGGGAATCGAACCCACGACCTCTTACGTAGCAGTCGGATGCACTCCCACCGCGCCACAGAGGCAGGCAATTAATAACCTAATTCGTTCATTAATGACCTTTAATGCATGTCTGGGTATCCGAACACTTTTGACCTTTTCAGTTTTTATCAATATGCTCACGTGGTCTTCGTATGTAAGTCTCAATCTTTTCTTTAGACTAATGTGTATCTTGAATTTGTTTTTCCTTCTTTCTTTGTTTCTTTCACTACTTATAGCCAATAAAAATATTTAGAAATATATAATAATGCCAAATATCAAAACTAATAGATTTCGACTTAAAAAGCCTCATAAATACCCTTAAATAGTAATCGTGTATGAAAACACTTATGAAAGTTGAAGAAGCTAAATTTGAACACCAGAATCGAATCAACGGAAAAGTCTAAGGGCCGTATTTTAGAACGTTACTCAATACTCAAGAAACACTTGAGAGTAGTATTTATAAGGCAAAACTAACCTCAAGCGTTGATTGAGTATTGAGTAACGTTCTAAAATACGGCCCATAGTCTCTACCCCTTTGGGAGACAGGCGTGATGTTATATTTGTATATACAGATAATATTAAGAAAAAAATGTTTTTTCAAACATACGTAATTGTGTCCTAAGGCAAATGATAAGGTAATTTACTTTTACCTGTGTCTGTCAAATTATTTCACAGCTCTGTCAAAGATTTACATTTTCATTTCTCACGGAGAAATTACAATTTCCATTTAGGTTATTGGTATACTAAATACCGACTTTTCTATTATCTTACTCCGCCAAAATTGTTTTTACAAGCTTTCTTAGCTTGTTATGTTTATTTAAGTGGAATCCTGCAACTCAATTTTAAAGCAAATATCTTAATTGTTTAAGCTGAACTTTTTAGGCAATTTGCCATGCATAGTCATTCAAATTATTGAATGACTATGCATAATTAAATGTTTGATTTCATTCAAAATCCAACATGATAGATCATCCAAAATGGCCTAGTAATTTTAATACAAAATGGGTATCAAAGAGGGCTTGCTAAGAATAACTCGAGTAATAAAGGGACTAAATTACTTATGGTGGAACGGAAGATTATGGATTAAGATTTTTATGCCATACTTCACTATGGGTATAGTGGCTATCATATGACTTTACTGAGAATTCTTCTTTTTAGCGCATTTAAATAAAGACGAGGGGATACGTTCTTTTTCCAATTTCCGTAAATTATCTTCTGATTAATTTCGTTGCGGGTTCCAAGACATTCTAACTTCTCCCGGGACTTCATAGAGGTCGAGCTCGGTGTAACTTTTCTGAACTTGGTCATTGCTGTAGATCCTGGTTCACAGGAGTTACAGTAATGGGAATGCGGGTGGGATTAGTCCCAATAATACTTCTATCAGTTCTGCTGTTTTAAAACTAACGATAAGACTAATTGTCGTAGAGCCACGAACATTTTTAAGGCAACGAACACTCCATAAGGTTACTTTCACCCATAAAGCTATATTAAGTTTATGATTGTTGTTCCTTATTTGGTAGATAACAAACGGTTAGCAACGAGTATATGGTAGTTTCATGAATATAATTACCGTTTGTATACAAAATGGCGTTATCTTAATTGCTTAATTCTTATCCAACAAGAGACAGTTTACTTAACTTTCATGAGTCTTAAGATGTCTTGGTACATTAATATTTAAAAGTAAAAGTTAGTTTCAAAAATATCTAATTGTATTTAGCCAGTCTCCACGTGCACTTAGGGTAATGGAAGCAGTTAGGTACCTTACACATCTTTTCTTTCTATGCTATCGGCACAGTACATATATAAGCTAAAGCAGTAAGACAATTGTCACTCACACAGACTCTCGCATTTTTAGATACAGACCCTTGAAGCGGACGTTGTTGTGCTGGGTGTCTTGACTCGTATAGTCAAAATTGTTCCAGCGTATACGTTGCTTTACTTACTTGTTTTATCTCTATCGCCATACGTTTGCTCTTTTTAAAAATACTCTTGGATGCTCAAGAACATATGAAAGTATATAATATGTAAATATAAGAATTTTATAAAAAAAAGAGCTATTCATTTGGTAATAGTGATATGGCTGACATTTCATTTGAGAATTAGTTTTATATCAATTACAAAGACAACCCTAACGCTTCAGTGGAGCATAGGTACTTTATTTTAGAATTAAGCCTAGTTTCCTTACTGTTTCAGCATATATATACATGTACTGTGTTATATAGGCTTGTGACTTCGTCTGAGACAATTATGATTAAGCGAAGAACAGCAACAAAAGCGGTGGTCGAGAGATGATGCGAAGGGAAGAAGAAATTGACTTAAAAAGACACTCAATTTGTTGCTAACTAAGCTGCTCCGTGGACTAGCAGTTGACAGGAAAGGATTTCAGTTTTATAGAGACATTAGTCTTATAGAGACTTTAGTCTTATAGATCTTATAGAGTTTTTTAAGTGAGTTATACTGAACTGCACACTGCGTATTTTGGAATATTCATAGGCCAAATTTTGCCCAAACGGATCTTCCATCAAGAAACATCCTTCCACCTCTGACGTAGTACACATAATATATGTAATATCCAAATATATGTACTAAATAAAGTTTTATAGCCAGCTTATATCCGTTTGACGACAATGGACTCGGCTGTCAGCCCTGCCAGAGGCTTTTCGTTGTATGATGTAATATTCATAGGAATATGATCTTTAAACAGGGTGAATACAGTTGATTTTTCTTCATTACATTTTGAAATGTGCTGCACAGATGTACCCTTAGGCGTTCCCTTTGTTAAACGTAAAGATCTTTTGATGCTTGACCATATGAATCTCTATTTGTATTTATATTCTTACTTATTGTCTATCTTTAACTTGACTGTTAATAATAGTCCTTTATAGTTTACTATGCGGGTCGCATTGCTTCTGGGGTGAATTTTCATGCTTTTAGATGTGTCTACCATACATATAAGCTAGTAGCAGACATAGCTCACAATATGGTGCTTCACTTTTTCGATAAGATATATAAATAGTTTTCTTCCAGGTCTCCCGTTTTGAAAAGGAGGGAAGAGGCATTTATTTCATTTTTCCAACTACCATACCTTCCACCTATTATTTTCTAATTGATTTCGATGCGGGTTTCAAGACACTCCACTCCAACTTCTGTGCCTTCACCGAGATCGAGCTCTGTAAATTTTTTCTGATCTTGGTCATTGCTGTAGCTCCAGATTTACAGGAGTACCAGTATTGCGAGTGGAATTAGTCTATTACTGGGCCTCAAATATCAAATAATCCAGTTTTGGATATTTTTATCATTATTAGTTATTACATATATACATACATATTGTCACGTCTTTATCTCTGAAGGGTTAGGCAGAAACATACTATACGCCCACATTTCATCGTATGCATTTTTGTCCCACGTCACAGGTAGTGAGCCCATTGCCGTTATTAGTAATTATTAGAAATTTTGTATAAAACTATATTTTGTTCATTTAATAAAATTAGCACCATATGATATGTAACCAAAGTACATTGTATTTGTATAATGTACCTTGCTCCCCAGAATGCAATAGCTTTATAGTCAATAAGCTGCGATGGATGTGCCAGGTCATGAGCTCGTTGATGCATGCACTTGCGTATGCGGACCTACTGTAAGCATACCCTTATCTATATATAAATGTACACAAAATAAAATGCAACCTGAGGTTGTTAAATTAGGATTACATACATTGGACTTTTATCCAAAATAAAAAAAATAACCAAAAACCATACAAACTAATAGCTATTACTAATAGTTAATTGTTCTTTTTTAAAGAAATAATAAACCCTGCGTTTATTAAGTAAGTTATACTGAACTGCACACTGCGTATTTTGGAATATTCATAGGCCAAATTTTGCCCAAACGGATCTTCCAGCAAGAAACATCCTTCCACCTCTGACGTAGTCCGATTAAAACATAAACAATGTAAAACTGTTTTAATATTAACATTTGTTAATGAACTTTGTTTCAACACAATTTTCGATACATTATTGTAGGACATTTTTTCCACTAAGTACCCTAACTAAACACTAAAAATAACAAAAAATAATACCAAACAAAATAATAGCTATTTAGTTAATTGTTCGCTTTGAATGAATTAAAAAGAACCCTGCGTTTAAATGTATAAAGAATGTGAAATTGTTTTAATGTTATTCATTATAAAAAATTTTTTTCAACACAATTTTCTATACCTAATTGTGGGACATTTTTTCACTAACCAACCCAAATTGATTTTGTCTAACCCATATTGATTGCTATAAGCATGTGATAAACGCCGACAAATATGCTGACATATTTCTTATATAAAACAACCAAAGTTCAAAAAAACATTTAGAAACTACACAAATTATTGTTAGGATTTGAAACTGATACCTCGCTACTGCAGCCGCACACACTTCTAGTCCACCAATGCACCATCGAGACAGTACTAAGAAAAAATATTAAAGCAATCGTATTGATTCTAAAAACTGCAATCATTTGCCTTCAGGGCGTGTGGTTGGTTCAAGCTAGACAAAGCATTTCAAAACGTCTCTTTAATCTTACCTGCGTATTCATGACAAGCAATCCTGGGAACTAGAACGTCTATATTCCTAGGCATCGATACATGTAGAAATTTACATGTCATACGTAATAGTGATTGAATACAAAATTGCAAAGATAATAGCTTCTGAATCATGCATTAGACGTTCTTCATAGAATTCTTAATGGAGTTAAAAATGCTTTCTTTGTGGTCTTGGTACAGAAAGCACTACGTTGTAAGGTTGCCAGTAAATGGTAATTTCCTTGTTTCATCGTCCTATTCTTGGAGTCGTTAACTGTGACTGAAGTTGATTTATTTTTCATCAAAGGATTTTCAGTTTCTATTTGACTCAAAGTCTTAATACATAAGCAAATGAATAGGTGCTACAAATTGTAGACTTGTCACAAGTTATAATTCGAAAAGAATTAATTTATTTTATTCTGCATTGTGTTCTATTTGTCTGTTGTCTTTCAGCCTTTTTCATATTATTTTATATGTTTAGGGGCTATTGTGACAATAATTCTATCATTTTGTTCTGGGGCAACTAAAATAGTTATTTTTAACACACTTTTAGTAGCTTGACCTGTGGGTCTGTAATGTGTAATCTTTGAAAGTGATTTCCATTCATCAAAACAACGAAATTATTTGAAACTTAACAAACTTTACAAAGACCGATGATAATAAATAATACTGTTTTAGTCTTTATAAAAATATTAGTTTTAAAACAAGTTATAGCTTATAAATCAGTAATTTTATTAAAGTATATTTCAATAAGTAAATATAAGTATCAATAAATAAGTAACTTACAGTATCACACTGGTCAAATGAGTAGAAATAAGGTTTCTATTTTTAAAATGTTTCTTCTCTTCACCAAGATCTCGCCCGTTAGTCATTGGGTGCACCACTCAGTGCCTCACAGATCTTGACAGGGCCCAATCCCACGTATGATTATATTCTACACCACCTTCTGGGGTAAGTAAGTAAAAACTCTTTATTGTACACCAGTAAACACAATAAAGACAGATTAGTATTAGACATCTATTATTAGACGTGGGACAAAAATGCGTACGGTGAAATTTGGCCGTTTAATATGCCTCTGCCTACCCCTTCGGGGATAGAAGCGAGACAATATGTATGTATGTATGTAGTATTAGACATCTAGGTATAATATTTCGCGGCCTTCTCGCGCATGGCAATCTCTGACATACAACTTTTGGATAGAGACTGCAGGGTGGAAAACATGTTGTTGTGTTGTGATGGTACGGTAATTCATAAAAAAATGCCGAAATATAAAACTGATTGTCATTTAATGTGTGCATTAGCTACTTTATTATTTCTTTCAAAGTATACAAAAGAAAAAAGGTCCTTCCTCAATAGATCACGCACAATAACATTGAGTTTCGAATAGGCGGGTAATTTGGCGTGTTACGCTAAATTACTAAATTATAGTTCCTATGGGCATGTTTCATGTTCTACGTTATGTTTGTTTCTGACTATCTTTTCATTGGTTCTTGCCATTAGTTGGCTTTCAGACTTCATGTTTATAAACTCTATAAATAGTGGTGGCAGTCTTTACTCGCATAGCCCTGGCTACGTGCCGTTATGCAATGTTTAAAACCATACAAAACGAAAATATTCCTTAGATTTATCGGATAACATGTAAATTGTAGATCAGTCGTTCGCCTAAGTTTTGGATGTTTAATTATTTATGCGAGATGGCACCGTGTATTTTGTTTTTATTTATAAGTACTTAATTAAGTCGTTCTATCACAGTATTATAAATCACAGTTACTAATTAAGCTTATACATACAATCAAAAATTCGTAATACTTACTTATTTGAATACAACATTATAATGCCATATCAATTTATTTTGGAATGATATAAACTAATATTATAAACGACAAAGTTTGTAAGTATGGATGTTTGCTACTCTTTCAAGCAAAATCTACGGAATGGATTTTGATGAAACTTAACAATAATATAGCTTACACATCAGAATAACACATAGGCTACTGTTTATCCCGGGAACAAGTTCCTGTGGGAAACGGGAACGGGAAAACTTCACCCCGAGTGCGGAGCCGCGCGTCAACTAGGAGCTGTTTGTTGACACTGTAATTATATATTTATGGAATGTACAAAACTTATTTAATAAGCATTGACTTTAAGATCTGTGCTCTCAGAATAACCCCGTCAGGAATCCATCATGAAGATAGTTCTTTTTAAATACTTAGACTTTATATTTAGAAAACATTATTCATATATCAAGTCAAAATATTTATTCCGTAAAAATATCACCGCAGACTACGTAACAAATGGCTTTTAGTATCTGCCATTAGTGTCTGACGTAGTAACACTAAAATCCTCAGATATTTCACTTCATAATGCAAACAGCTCTAAATTTTACATCACACTGCTGCATTTCGCACCTCGTACAGCTATTGGCAGGGTTTGTTCTAAAAATACATCTACATATTCGTAATTAAGAGAGTGAAATGTATTTTTGGTATTGTTTGCAATAGAGCAGTCACAGCGGCAATTGAAATTATAGGCAGCAGCAATATACATCGTACTAATAAATAATGTGCTGTAATGATGTAATGTGTGTGAATTTACGAAAGTAGCCTTGCACATTATTTGCTATGGAACTTAGAACAGAGCTTCACTGTCGCATAAGGGAACAAAAAAATCCAAGGTTAAGTTTTGGAAAATAAAAAAAAAAAATATTATAAATTTTAAGAAAAATTATAGGCAGCAGCAATTATACATCGAACTAATAAATAATGTGCTGTAATGTAAAATGTGTGTTCAGTTGCTCTATGGGTGAATTTATGAAAGTAACCTTGCATATTATTTGTTATGGAACTTAGAACAGAGCTTCACTGTCGCATTAAGAAACAAAAAAATCCAGTGTACATTTTTGGAAAATAAATAAATAAATAATTTATAATATTTAAGATAAATAAAAAGTAACTACCATATTTTTATAACGAATTAAGAAGCATTAAATAGATAGTGAATGTAAGTCTCCATCTTCTTCTTCGTTATATATAATTTCTGTTAATTTTATCCTTTTAATTTATTTGCTTTCCTCTTTTTCGTTCTCTCCTTTATTACATTCTTCTTCACTTGTGAACTGTGATTCTAATTTCATATATCTTGATTCTAATTTCAAATATCCAGATTTTTATTTTAAATATATAGCTCATCTGAAAGATAATTTGATAGTAGTTTATGATACTGTTGTATAATAAGGGTTCTTATAACATGAGTATCACACGAGTGTTATAAGACCAAGTTATGTACAGTGTCATACACTACTTTATCTACTCTCATACTATAATACGTAAAACAATATTGCAAATAAAATGATGAATATAACAACAAATTTATTTTTTAAATATCAAATGTTGGCGCCAAGGCGCAAACATTGATTGCGCATGCGCGCTTGCGTCGCGGACTCGTTCATTGAAACCAATGATTGAAACCTTTTTTTTTAAGTGGAGGTTCTACCCCCTTGGTCCAGCTGGAGGTTGTATAGGTGTATCGTTATGATTAAAAAGTTATATTATGATACAGGTGTCGATACAAGACCTGTATCGTAATTAAACTTTTTTTTTATTATTTTTGGCCTGTACGTAATGTTTGTCATAAGAATTTTGTTATCAGTTTTATAATCTTTGTATTATAGTATCAGAGTAGATTAAATCATTTATAAAATCCATTCAGTCAGAAGAAAGCGAGTTGTTTTAAGAACTCGCTTTCTCTTTCTTTCTTTCTCTTTTCTACAAGGTAAAATACCAACTTAACTTCCTAATGTTTCATTTATTTAAGTCAATCTTTCATTGGAGCGTGAACGATTCTTGGTAAGGGAAAATCCATATCACCGAGACCTACTAATGTGTACTGTGAGGTCTGTCAGTATTACGTGTTGTGCAGTAGTCCGTTTACCCGTATCCGCGGATTTACCAACACATGTTTATATTATACACTAGTAAAAATCTTTTCAATTCACGGTACCGATGTTACATCTATAGATAGTCAGATAAATTTAATATCATTAACGTGACCGGCTCGAAACGCGTCTTATCTGAGAAGAACCGGCAAGAAACACGGAAAGCTTTTTTTTGATGGCCAATTTTCAAATTAATATTATTTTACGCAGACAGCAGATCATTTCCAGGCGTCCTTGTCTTGTTAATTGTCCTTAATATCCTAGTCCTTATAATCCAGTAATAGCCTTTTCGCAAAGCATTTTTTAATCAATATTTTAACTTATATTGTGGTATATCTCTAAGGTCATGGGAAAGCTCGTTGTAAAAGCGTATACAGTTACCCTGGAAAGAATCGTCAATGTTATGCAGTCTACTTTATTGGACTGCAAATGGTTGTTATACCTAGTATTTATATTATGTTTATCAAATCTGTAGGTAGGACCCATGGTGTTTATTTTTGATGTTAATTTACCTCATGACGTGCGGGCCTGATAGAATATTGGCAAAACCCACATATGGGCCACTTTCATAGTTTGACAATAGACGTCGGCCCTATATTCTGAACATTTTCAAAGAAAACATCTTTATACCTTACGAATTTTCATCTGTGTGTAAGTACTATACTGAGGATAAAAGTGCTCTTCTATTATATTTATTAAAGTTTAAAAAAAATTGAAGGTTTTAAATAAGTACCTAAATAAACTTGGAAACCTATACAACAAAGTATTGTACACTTTTACTAAGTATACTTTTATTGATATTGAAAGAAATTTATCAGTCTCTAATTTTAAGATTGAATGTGAGTGATAATAAATAGCATGAACGTATAACGGTTCCATAAAGCACCTCTATGTAGGTGTAAAATACCGTCGTCGTGCGAGTGACTGTACCATGTGGTTGTCACGCCACGTGGTCACGGCGTATTGTGCATTGTTCTGCTCCTATGTAGTGTGGTGTAAGCGTAAAAAGTCAGTAAACAATTTTAATAGTTCTATTAAATTATTTCTAATCACTACATTTTATAAAAGCAAGTCATTGCCGCGTTTGTCCAACTTTCATTAAAAATGTTCCTTAAAATAAAGGACAGCGATATTATTAATCTTGTAAACCTATAAGGTTTACAAATAAATCTGTTGTGGCACACAGACATATGTCTGTCTTTTAAGGATTTATTAGTACTCGTATAAACTGACAAATCAGTTTTTATTTAGGTACCACTGAGGTGGCAATAAAACAATACGTCAATCGGCGTAAATATCTTAATTATGACCTAAATTTACAAAAGTTTAAAAAAATGTTTTCTTAAGTGGTATACGTATCTGAAAGTTTGAAGAGTTTAAAGTGTCATGTGTGAAACCATTGGACATAAGCTAGTAATCATTAATAAAATTATCGTGCAATAAATCAATATAATATTTAAATATTTTTTTTCTGATACTTTACCTAAAACAGATTTTATATAACAGTCAGTCGATAGTTTTTAAATCAGTGTTGGATCTTGTAACAAACCAGGTTACAATGAATTTGTCAGCAGGCAGTGGATTATAAAAATTACTTTATTTACTCTATAGCCGTTATATTAATGAAATTAATTATTAAACATTTGTATTTTCTTTTACTGACAATTCTATTTTTTGGCATTTCGCTTTTTTCTGTGCTTTACGGCAAACCAAAAACGTTTTCAGTTCCTACCCGTGCTGACATTTCGGTCGCACACGTTTGTATACGTGTGTGACTTGAACAAAAACACTACTGGTTTTTGTTATTTTTTACATTTTATCACAAGTCTATTTTACCAACTTTGTTCTTGTAACATTGTGATGAAGGGTGTTTTAAACATTGTTTTTTTTAGACGAGAAAAGTACGGACTTGAAGATTTTTTTAATAATGGAAGCAATTTGGATTTATAATATACTGCTAGATATATCTTAAATCTTAAGATAATATATAAGCAATTCCGTTCGAAGAAAAGTGAATCAAACTTCACTGGAAAACTAAGAGCAAAATACCTATAGGTACTAACAGGTACATTAATAATGCTTAGTGCTCACAGCCAGAACAGGGCAGTTTTGCTGCTCTATTAAAAGAAATATTAACCTATTATTAGTGTTGACTGTTATGATTGGATTGCAATCAGTTTCCTGTCAAGTTAAAAGGTAGATGTTATTTCTTTGTGCTTCGGAAACTATTGTTCGTACTCAATAATATATATGACTTAGTATCTATTCTCCTATTATCAGTTAGTAAACTACTACAACCCTATGGGCGGCTTAAAAAATTTCAACAGCAGGTCGCCACAGCCTTCGCCTGTCCATTTGTCACGGCAATGGGCTCATCACCTGTTACGTGGAACAAAAATGCACACGGTGAAATGTGGGCGTTTAATATGCCTCTGCCTAAAGGCGTGACAATATGTATGTATGTATGTAAACTACCACAAAATTTTGTGATCAAAAGTGCATATGGTCAATATAATATATGTTTGGTATACCCAGTAATCGACTATAAAAAAAACCCGCCTAAATATTAGAGCTCAACCTCAACCACCGTTCTTATTTCTTTCTTTTCTCGTGGGTGGTAATCAGATTTCAAATAATAGCACTTGAACTATTCCACATTGTTAATAGCATAAGTGTTTTTGTTCAAGATGTGTAGCAAGTTCCACCAAGTGCCATCTATCAACAGTATAAACGGTGGGAGTCAGAGATGAGCTGGACGAAGAAGTCGCAGAGTCCTGAAAATTGGTAGGAAAAGTGAGACGTACGTTTATCAGTGATTTTTTTATTGGGACTAATACAGCATTCCCATTACTGTGACTCCTGTAAACCAGGATCTACAGCAATGACCAAGACCACAAAAAGTTACACGTAGCTCGATCTCGGTGAAGTCCCAGGAGAAGTTAGAATGTCTTGGAACCCGCAACGAAATTAATCGGAAGATAATTTGAGAAAGTTGGAAAAAGAGGGTAAAGCCTCTTCCCTCCTTTCCAAAGCGGGAGACCTCGAAAGCAACTAGGTGTAAATCCTATCGAAAAAGTTAAACACCACGGTAATAATATATTATCAGTGGATTACCATATACAGATTTGATTGATTGATACATGGTTACGTCAACATACCAATAATCTCTTTTAGGATTATTCTATATACATACATCTCAACCACAAAGTAGCATTAAGATTTAGAAACAACAACGTCATTATTTGTATTTTTTGTATGAGATAAGTTAAGACAAAAGTTTTTTTATATTGTGGTATAATATATTTATTTAAACAATTATTAAAGTTATCTGGGAATATATTACACATAAATCACATTTAATAAAAAATGTGTGTGTACCAGAGTACACAGGGAAGAAGTTAAACTTCTTAACGACCTTTTTTTACAGCTATAAAATTACTCTCATAAGTCGATAAAGAAGTTTCACTTATGATAAAGAAGTTTCACTTCAAAACAACGTGGCGCGTAACCGAAAAACGTGACGACATTTTTTACAGCTATAACATTTTTCTCATACGTCTATAAAGAAGTTTAACTTCAAAAATATTGAAACCCTGATGACTTATAACAATATTTGCAATCGGAAAGAGACGATAAGATCAAAAGCAAATAAACAATAACAAATTCCTTAGTTTTGTATTCCATTTGCTAAGGCATTTAGATTTAAAGTGAATCCTGAACTTCAATACTTTATCGAAGCCAGGATTTGAATCCACGATAAGAGAGAACCAGTCGATGATAAATCCTCTCCCTTTATCTTGATCTGTTAAGAACGACTCAGCCAATTAGAAGACACAATAGCACAATATTGCGTAGTCACCGGGTTCCCGTTTCATAAAATATTAAACGGCCATTAGTCATATCAGATAAGATTCCATCCATCCGTGCGTGCTGACTCACGATTTTTTTTTGCATATCCCTTATCCGAACGGTCGGTGCACATAGAAGCAAATTACAGATATCGATCGTATAGCTTCATTGGTATTGAGATGGGTTCCTATACTCAGAATTTATTTAAATAAAGATTTACACTGACACACCCATAAACTATTTGTTGACCAGCCAATTCATATACTCAATATGCAGAGTCATAAGTGCAAACCAGGAACCTAGTACCTATCTACCATTCGTAAATGAAATCTCATGAAAGAGTAACTAAACGTATCACAAGGTGACAGTTCAACCTTGAACATCCTAAAATGTAATTCCCTTTTTTTTGGAGGTAATCCTAGCGATGCTATCACAAATTAAGGCAAAAATAAATCCTACAAAGATACCGTTAGAGCAAATGGGTAAATGGCATTGGGATTTATGTAGGCGACGAAATTTTGCAGGGTGTGTAAAATTGCAACACAATGACTTGAACTATAGCGGTTTTGCACAGGAATTCGATGGATGGCGGACGCTTGTGATGTATGCTATTTTCTAAAACTAGTGCATTTATCTTGCTTTATGTATAAAAATAGTAGCTTCTTAGACACAAAAGTTGTACAAACGTGCTTATTGAAAGGCAGTGATATATAGCAGTGAAACGCGATTTTGTATCTTACCGCGCAGATTTATTTAAAATTTGCAGCAACGCCTCAACCTCTTTACTGTGGCAAGTTTAACGTAAGACTATACTTGATATATATATTATGATATATATATTAAATTAAGACTATACTTGACTTAAGACGTAAAGGATGAACCTACTGGGACTAAAAAGAAATGTGAAATAAATAGCGATTGGCTAAAAGGTTTTAGTAACCAGTCCATCAAATAATTATTAAAAGAAATAAACGATACTTGACATGGTTTGTTGAATAGCTTATCTGAATTAAAATTTTAGAGTCATCGATTCAATAAAAAAGTTTGATTATAATTGATGACAATAGCCTTTCTACCGTTTGTGGGAGATGAAATCTATACTTAATATGTATAAAGCTGAAGAGTTAGTTTGTTTGTTTGGTTTAACGTGCTAATCACAGGACTACTGGTCCTGTTGAAACCAGTAGATTTGAGAAAATATTTTTTTGTTAGATAGCCAATTTATCGAGGAAGGCTATATATCATCACGCTACTTCCCTGGAGAGCGCAGTAGTAATCATACATGTCGACAAATAAGCCATTTTTTATGCATTTTGGAAAAAATAATAAGTGACGGGGTTCAATAGGTTCGACGGCAGTTCGAAATATGTCACGGGCGAAGTCGTGGGGGTCCCTAGTCATTATCCAAGTAATATCCAAGGTTCAGCTATCCAGTTCCAGTTTCCAGATGCCTTCAATTAGTTCAGTTCCTCATATAAAAGTAACTCAACCGTAATAAAAAAACCTACCAAATAATATAAGTTTATTTGTGGTTGTAACGAAAATTTCATCAATATTTCTAACTATTATTTATGAGTAGCCCATCAAAGCCTGTCAAGGTATATCTTTTCTGCCAAATAATATTCTAGCCAATATAAGTTATCATACAGTTATTAGATATTTCATTTGTAATTTCCCTTGTTACGGAGGGAGGTGCTGTATCTAGTTTGGAACAGTTTTCAATCTAACTTGTTGTCACACTTATTGATCTATATTTATAAAGTTGATATGTAGACTATTTGATATATAAGTAATGTGATTTCTAAAAACTAGTAGAACTGTTTAGTTCATTAGTTTTATTTACATATTTTATTATTTTGGCAGGTACTAGTATATTATCTATTTAGAGATCTTATCTTGGAAGATGGGAAGGCCTCTTGTGGGGGATGCCACATGTGTGGACACCCTGGCACCTTCGCATATTCCTGGCAGTGCTAGCTGTGCGGGAGCTGCTGCTCCGCTGAGGCACTCAAACGGCGCAAAACAAATCTTGCAGGAAATTATGTATTTGAGCCGTCTGCGGTCGAAACTCTTGGTCCGTGGGGTCCTAGTACAAAGCTTCTTTTCAGAGCTCTATCTAAGCTTTTGGTCGATGGTTCTCATGATCAGAAAGCTGGCTTGTACTTGGGTCAAAGGCTCAGCGTTGCTCGTGGCAATGCTGCCAGCATTCTGGATACGGTTGTGGCTGACAGCGATGTGGAAGAGTTTTTTGATGCCTAAATATTTCTTTTATTTTTTATTTTTGATTTAAGTTTGTAAATATTCCTTACCTTCCTTTTTTTAACTAAATATATTAAATAAAAATAAATACCCTTTAGAGATCTTGGATATTATAATAGTAAGGTTTTAGACACCATTTTTAGACTATTATTTTTACCATTTACTCATAATATTTTATTTATCAGTTTTAAACCTAAAAAGGTAAGTAAAGTAGTAAATAAAGTTATTGGTAAAACCGGCTAATACCTAGACTAAGCTAGTGAAAGAATATAAAGTAATCCTAAAGTCAAACAGCTTTGCCGCGCTCCGACAGCTGTTCCTACAACATCAGTTTTACTCGACCGCTCGTTCGAAAACACAAACTGCAAACAGTATTAAAACTTACTCTCTAGGTTTAAATTAAAGGTAAAGTTTAATATCAAAGCTCTTCATTGGTTTAATCTTGAGTAATAAATGAGACTGGTACACAAATCACGAAGCTTTGACAAAATGCGAATACCTACTACAATATAACACTCATAGAAATATAATTTGGACTAGGTAAATGATTATTGTGAAAGAAACCTGGGGGCCGAATCTACTATTTTCCAATAGAAAGCCGTTCTAGTTCTATTCTATAGCGGTTCTATTACGATAAGTCCAGAACTAGGTAGTCTACTAAAACTATTATATATTTCATAATCACACTTCTCAAGCTGCAGAATAGGGACAAAATAGCTGTTTTTAGCTATTAAAATATTAATATAGACTACCAAAAATGCAAATTTAGAGCTACTTACAGGCGCTACACGTGTTTATTCACCATCGTCGTTCGTTCGCGAAAGAATTCTGTAATAAATTATTGTAATTCTATACTCTAGTGTCAGGTATCCGGTCCTTAGGGCTTGTATTATCAGTAGTAATGAGAGCAAGGAGTCAATATCACTTGTCCAACGCTCGAGGTAGAGGGAGCGAGCAACACTCCTTGCTCTGTGGTAGTAATTTTACTTATACAATATTTTGAAAATACTCTGTCCGACCCGAAAGGGGTACATAGGCACTTCAATAACATAACGAAAAAAAAGTCATATTGTTTATAAATATAAAATAGTTATCATTTTTTAAAATGCGTGTTTTTAGTATCACAATTAAACCAATTTCCTTAAAATATAGCAAATTTTCAAAAACTTACACCACCTTTGTTGGCATGCGGCGACCTCTTGACTTTGCATTTCCGAATAGCCCTTTTCCTGTCCATGTATGTAAGTTACCACATTTTATTAATTTTTAAATTATTTTATCAGGGTAAATTTTTCGGGTAAATTTTTGGGGTATTCTTTTTACACGTTTTCTAAAGTAAAAGGATTACACGAATAAAATCGATACACATATCGATACCTACCAATGCCCTAATGAATCGGACCGGGTTTCCTTAACATATTGTAGATTGAGTTATATCTATAAAAGTTATCACAGTGTATGGTTATATGTAAAGTTAAAATAACAGCAAGCAACCTGTTCCTGTCCTGACCCTATCCGATCGAACACATTACCGGGGCCGGCATCTACTTAATTATTGGTGGTAAACATGTTAAAGCTTAACACCTTACGTTAGGCACAATTAAACTGATAAAATGTGGGGTAAGGGGCAAAATAAAACCTATATGGGATGCGTCTGCCTACCCCTGAGACGTAAGTATGTATTTTAGTTCCAATATTGCAGAAGCCTTTTTCAAAGTAAATGCTGAAATTATATTGAGTAGGTAAGGCAGTTAACCATTGCGATAGAGCAGGTTCACTTAATTACCTAATAAAAGTCAGGCTAAATCACTTTTCACAAATCGAAGCTTTCAACTTTAAGTATCTTCTAGTGGTAATCGCGTTCAAAGTGGTAATAATTTCTGTGATTTCAAATAACCCTATCATTTTTATAATAACCGTGAAAAGTAGGTACTTACGTAAAAGCTTTATAGTAGATTTTTGTACGCTACGAATAGTAGTTACGAACCGGTATATTGAAACTGTATGGTATTTCGGCCTTCTGATTAGGTGGGACCTAATAAAATAAAAAAATATTGTGTGACATTTTTTATTTGACAGTGCCGTCTAGCCCAAAGTTAGTTCATATAAGCTTGTGTTATGAGATCTAGACGTCTGATAAACATACTTATATATTTCTAAATAAATAAATATTGTAGGACACTTTTCACACAGCGCCATCTAGCCCAAAGTCAGCTAATATTAGCTTGTGTTATGGGATCTAGATAACTGATAAACATACTTATATATTTCTAAATACATACATATTATAGATAAATAACACCCAGACACAGAATAAACCATCGTGCTCATCAAACCCACCATCAAATAAAGCACACAAAGTTTTATCCTGGATGGGAATCGAACCCACGACCTCTTGCGTAGCAGTCGGATGCACTCCCACCGCGCCACAGAGGCAGACAAATACATACATATTATACATGGGAAACAACCCTAACTCCGAAACAAACATTTGTGGATCACACAAATATTTTTTCCGACCCGGGAATAAAACCCGGTATCTCAGTCGCGGCAGTCGCATACACTTACACTGCGCCACCGAGGCAGTAAAATGTGGTTATAAGCTCCAGAGGATACAGAAAGTAAATATTATCTTGCCTTTGCAGCTCATTTATTTGCAACAATTTTATCCATAATATAGGGCATATTTTTTACATAGCGCCATCTCGCCTAAAGTAAGCTAACATACTATAAGCAAATATTTGTGGAACACACCAATATTTGTTACAAGTCAGAAATCTCTGCACGGCTGTTGCACACACTACCAAAACACAACCACATCCTGTATTTTATATAACTTCTTGATATAAAATAGAAAAGTATCTATAAATAGCAACAGTACCTCGTTCCTTTGGCCAATTGTCATGCTATATAAGCAAGGGGTACGGTAGTGGCTTGCATAGTTAATAACCCATAAAGGTTAACGTCGTTGTCATATATAAACAACCATTAGAAAAAGTAATGCTTATCATAGGAACCGCCTATGTCCGCAGTTTCTACTAAGTACTTATCCTACGAATTTTGTAAACGCGAAAGTTTGTAAATATGGATGTTTGTTACTCTTTCACGCAAAATATAAGGAATGGATTTAGATAAAACTTTACAATAATGTAGCTTACACATCAGAAAAACATATAGGCTACTTTTATTCCCGGGAACAAGTTCCTGTGGGAAACGGGAACGGGAAAACTTCACCACGCGTGCGGAGCCGCGGGCGTCAACTAGTAAAATTAAAAAATTCTCTGAAATCGTTCCAAATTAAACCATAGACTTCAACAGTCAATGATTAAAAAAAATATTGCAAAACCATCTATATAGGCGTGCCTCGGGTTAAATCCGTACACGGTAAAAAAGGAATTGTCCCATCAACAAAAAAAATATTGTTAGCAATACCAAGATAATATTTACTTAATTTACCAATATATAGTTACTTTGACAATTTCCATTTCCTTCAAAATACAAAAAAATATTGTTGATTTGCTGTCTCAAATCAAGTAAATATTGTCAGGTAAACATTTTGAAAATTTTAGTATAAGATAACGATTAATCTAGTATTAATAATGCTAGATTTGTTATCCGGACGCTATTATATTGTTAAATTGACGATTTACATTGTCCTATCGAGAATATAGTGAACTTTGTAACATTAAGATAAATTAATTGTCAAAGTAATAATTTCGTTGTTCTTCCGAAACACTACAAATGATTCGATCAATATTTCACAATTGCTCATATTAAAACATGGACTTTTTCATAGGATATCTGACAACTTCTCAGACGAAGATTAAACATTTTCAATGCGAGAATATGTTCAATTGTTATTAGGAATAACAAGTGGTTTTGATTGAAGATCGATTATTTCTTAGAACAACAATATCAATTGTTCAGTCAAAATTTATCTAATTTTCAAATAAGTTTTTACATATACTTGTTTTAAAACAAGAATATTATAAAATATTGCGACAAATTATTTGATGAAAATACAACATTTTCAATGCGAGAATCTGTAAAATGGTTATTAGGAATAACAAGTGCTTTTGATAGAAGATCGATTATTTCTTAGAACAACAATATCAATTGTTCAGTCAAAATGTTTTATATTTTGTAATAGATTTTTACATATACTTGTTTTAAAACAAGTATATTAAATAACAGCGCGACAAATTATTAGATGAAGATTAAAAATTTTCAATATGAGAATGTGTTAAATGGTTATTAGGAACAACAAGTGATTTTAATAGAAGATCGATTATTTCTTAGAACAACAATATCAATTGTTCAGCTACAATGTTTTTTATTTTGTAATAGATTATTACATATACTTGTTTCGAAACAAGAATATTATATAAACAGCGCGACAAATTATTAGATGAAGATTAAATATTTTTAATGCGAGAATGTGTCAAATGGTTATTAGGAACAACAAGTGGTTTTGATAGAAGATCGATTATTTCTTAGAACAATAATATCAATTGTTCAGCCTAAATGTTAAATATTTTGTAGTAGGTTTTTACATATACTTGTTTCAAAACAAGAATATTATATAAACAGCGCGACAAATTATTAGATGAAGATTAAATATTTTTAATGCGAGAATGTGTCAAATGGTTATTAGGAACAACAAGTTGGTTTGATAGAAGATCGATTATTTCTTAGAACAACAATATCAATTGTTCAGCCAAAATGTTAAATATTTTGTAGTAGGTTTTTACATATACTTGTTTTAAAACAAGAATATTATATAAACAGCGCGACAAATTATTAGATGAAGATTAAATATTTTTAATGCGAGAATGTGTCAAATGGTTATTAGGAACAACAAGTGGTTTTGATAGAAGATCGATTATTTCTTAGAACAACAATATCAATTGTTCAGCCTAAATGTTAAATATTTTGTAGTAGGTTTTTTACATATACTTGTTTCAAAAAAAGAATATTATATAAACAGCGCGACAAATTATTAGATGAAGATTAAATATTTTTAATGCGAAAATGTGTCAAATGGATATTAGGAACAACAAGTGGTTTTGATAGAAGATCGATTATTTCTTAGAACAACAATATCAATTGTTCAGCCAAAATGTTAAATATTTTGTAGTAGGTTTTTACATATACTTGTTTCAAAACAAGAATATTATATAAACAGCGCGACACATTATTAGATGAAGATTAAATATTTTCAATGCGAGAATGTGTCAAATGGTTATTAGGAACAACAAGTGGTTTTGATAGAAGTTTGTAAAATGTTTATACTTTGTAATAGATTTTTCACACATTCCTATTATATATATTATTGTTATATAAATAGCTGTGCCCCGCGGTTTCACCCGCGTGGATCCAATATTCCAGGATTATCTGGGATAAAATGTATAAAGTAAACAGTAAAGGAGGAAAGGATCCAGGAGTAGGTATCATATATGTAGCTAATTCAGGATCTAAACTATCCGTTTTATATTAAAAAGTCCTGCGCGAAAAAAAAAAGGAAAATCTTTTCCCGTTCCCGTTTCCCACTGGAACTTGTTCCCGGGATTAAAAGTAGCTTATGTGTTATTCTGATGTATAAGCTGATATATATTATTGTAAAGTTTCATTAAAATCCATTCAGTAGTTTTTGCGTGAAAGAGTAACAAACATCCATTCTTACAAACTTTCGCGTTTATAATATTGGTAGGATTTTGTGCCTGAACTCGACAAGTTGAGACATGTAAAGTACGGTTAGCGCAGGTACCTAAGTATCTATTAATATTATTCCCGACAATACTGTAAGTTCTTCCGTTAAAATTTTGAATATTCAATCAACAATATTTTATTTTCAACGAAAAGATAGTTGATTCACAAGAAAACATGATTTTTGTTGATTCAATAAATAATATTGTTGATTTCACCGACGCGTCCATAGATTCACAGAAATATCCCAAGACCCTTCAGTGTTTGCATTTTCGGGTATTTTCCCATAATTCTGGGAACTTTTTTAAGTATCAATTAAATTTTTATACCTATACCTATAATTAAACAGTAACGAGGCCGCGTCTGTACATCGAATATAAGCGCATTAGCGTTATTTTGAGGCAATACATCACTACTTATCATGCTTCTTTGGTGTTTCTGCAAGTAGTCCGATAAACTTTAGCGGATTTAACACTACACTATTATTAATATAGGCTTTGTTTCAACAACATCGGTTCAAGAACAGCAACAACGATACAAAAATGTCGTTGCATGTCTCCGCGCTCAAGATGAGTTGGGGAGGTCAAAGCAAGCAATAAAAAATAGATTTTAATGTAAAACAGGTGGATATTAGCTCATAACCTTGAATGACATTTAGATCCCTTTTTCCAAACGCTCAAGTGCGTATGTGTGTGGAAATAACTTCGTGATCCCTTTACCTTCATTTTTATACACGATTAGATACGAAAATATATCATTTCCTAAGCGTAAAATAATTAAGCTCGTGAAATGGAAAGGTGAGTCGGCTAATGTAGAAAATGAAATCAAACTAATAGTTATTTGTATAAAACAAAAGTATTAATCGACAAAAAGTAGGTAAATAGTTGGTATTGTAACTTGAAAAGTATTTGGGTTTACGGAGATTGGGTGTTTTCTATGTATAATGTGTTTATTTTCCTACAATATTTTTTATATATTTATCTTTGTTATAATTAAAGATAAGTCAGCGTGAAGCTAGAAAAGGGCTTGCTCCGTTGATTTGGACACGTCCAACGAATGTGTGAGGAACGATTGACGAAGAATATATTTTTTGCGAAAAAAAGTAGAGGGTAGAAGGGGTCAAGGTAGGCCGAGACTTACATATGAAGACCACGTGAGCAGATTGAAAAGTCAAAAGTACTCGGGTACTCAGACGTGCATGTATGAAGCGATTGATGAATCTGCAAGAAGCGAAAGAAGTATGCATGGCTCGAGAAGCCTGGCGATCTGTCCTCACTGACTACCCGTCAGTGATACAGCGTGAAGATAGTTAGTTTTTTTAGTTTAGTTTTGAATTAAACCCCTGTTGGGGAAACATACAGCTAGAAGGCTTTTTTTTTGGGCTTGAATCACAGTCATGGTGAATATCACCCATAAACGGAAATAGTCAAATTAAAAAGAAATATTTAATTTACCTATAGGTATATTAAATAAAAAAAAATTTTTACATGAACCCCAAACAGGCACTTACGAAAGATAATGACTTCAATTCAAGCACTATTCTAACCTCTTCATATTAATAAATATAAAGAAAAAGTACTTTTATTAAACGGGTAATTTCTTGTGATTCGATTTTGGACTTTAACTGTTTGACAGCCGGCAACACTGACACACGACGACTAGCCTATTAGCAGTGCACGTGTGGTGCGGTGCGCGGTGCGGATGGGATAAAACGAGTTTATGTTGTGTGTTTGCAAGCATTATATTGGTGAGTTATAGGTTTTATTAAACTAGATCTAGATATATGTTAGCTAGGTAACTTTATTTTCAATAAGTTCTTCTTTTATTCTCATGTAGGCTGGGCTAATCTAAAATATAAATGTGGACGCCGGCGCCGGCGATCGACATCTTGATGCAGAAGAATATGTTGATCAGAAAGCCATTCTGGAATTGCATTCTAAATGGCAAATGCCGTTTGATGACTCACGCGCCCAGACAATAACTTTATAAAGTAAAAATCAATCAACTAAGTAAGAATTTTTAAATGTAGCTTATTATTTATTCATATATAAATAAATATATTAATAATTATGTAAATTCCAGGTATTAATGAAGATATTGTTTGGCTGAAAAATAATCATGAACCATGGGATGTTGTAATGCAGAAATGGATGAACACTAATGATGAAAGAATATTTTGCGCGCAAGACAACCTGAGAGTTTCTAGCTAAATGGCCAGTACTAAATGACTTAAGGAGTGCATTGGTAAGTTTCTCTTGATTATTTCTGTCTACCATAGAATCATAAAAAATTATGATTGTTGTCCTTCACTTTATCCACTTATATGTGGCTAGTGCTGAAAAGATTAGTCTCCTATTGTTACTGGTTGATGGTGGTGAAAATTGTAGTGGTAACCGAGACAGAACCTTATTTATATTGTAAGATTTTGGTATCAGTCAACATATTTTTTATCCTTTAATTTTTTTTCAGACTGCAAGTGGTCCATACTAAGGACACACTTGGGGCACTTAATCCCGCCAAAAGGACAGGATGTATTGGAAATAAATGAAAGCTTTCAACAGCTGAAGCCATTGATGGCTTGCTGATACCTGTTAAGGTAACACATTATAAAGTTATTAAAGACACATACTCTTAATAAAACTCTAAGTTTCTTTCAAATTTCCATTATTATTTGTTCACAGAAGCCGAGCGAAATAGAAGACTACTACGAAGCTATTACCTCTCAGCAAAAAAAGGCACTCAAGAAAATACAAACAGTTTAACATTATGTTCTCGAACAGGGTTCAACATTAGACAATATATAAATAAATTAAGCACTTTCATAGTTGTGGATAAACTTAGATATTCTTTCACATCTACAGGCAAAACTTTTGACGCTTTGTTCAAATTGTATCACACGTAGGTACCCAGTGTCTTATGAATACTTGTATTAGTTAATTCAACATTCAGTTTATGGAATTACAACACAGCACGATAAAGTGATTCCATACATTGTTGATGTGACGAATCTTACCTAAATCTATAACTATAGTTAAATATAAAATTGAAACGATGGAACTTAATTGTACTGAATGTGGTATTTTTTTTCTGAATTCAAATAATATGTATTCCATATTGAAGTTCTTCATAATATCTCTATTCATGTGTTCAATTTGTCATACTGCTCATTTCTTAAAATATTATCTTACAGCATCCTTTAGGGGAACAAAAACCTAAAAGTACATTTACTTGTATTACCTAGTAGGTATTAGTACTGAATTTTCTGATACAAATTCAAACAAAGCTGCAGTTGCCCATGTTGTTGTTAAAGTAGTAAGTTTTGTAGTAATGTTTTTGTTAAAGCCGATGGTCTGACTCATGGCGCCAAATTCTTGCAAGCATTGTTTTTGACTATTTGAGTCTCATTATTCCATTATCAGGTGAATCTATTTCCCAATAATGCCAAGGGTCGGTCCACTCGTCTTAAGAATGGTTATTTTTAAGAGATATATATATAATCCAGTAAATGAAATATAGCTAGACATATAAATAAGTATTGAATTGTAAGAAATTAAGAATTTATTTAAACCTACAGCTTTATCAATCTTAGTTATCTTACGGGAAGCGCTTACGAATGGCTGGAAATTCAAATTTCAGTTCAAACAGTTCTTTGTCGTTATAGCTACGCTATAACTCTCAATAATGATGATCAAAAGATCTCAATAATGGTGGGGGTGTATGATCATTATTTAATTCTTCACATTATGAAGTAGACATTTTATTTTAATGAATAATAATTGTTTGACAATTGATTTAGTATTTAATATTAATATTATGAAAAAGAAAACAGAAAAATATTTAAAGTTTAATAATTAATATTAAATATTTTTCTTTTTTTCTTTTTTGAATTATAATCATTGCCTCTTGTGTGCGCTTTTCCTTTAGGGACGAAACGAAAATATGCCCACAGCAAGCTCAATGTTGGCATTTATGGCGCAATTAGCATTTTTTTGCTAAGTCTAATATATTGTCGGTTCAAATAAATTATTCTTAAATTACTGGCAATTCAATTTTGTTATTTCAAGCTATGTTTCATTAACAGGACAATAATACTGTTTTGAAGTAATAATGTAATTTTTAAAGGAATAAATATATATTTTTAAATGCAACAACCGGAGTTTTAATTGAAGTAAATATATTGTTAGATTAACACAACTTTAGTTTCAAAACGAAATATATTATTATTGTAGGTCTAATAGAACTATATTGTTCAAACAACATGTCGTGTATTCTTATACAGACAATAAAAATTACTGAAACAAGTAAAACAAAAGGTTTGAACGGAAATATCTGTTTTTGGTTCAAATAAATCATAATTTTAAAACAAGCTAAGTGTATTCTCCTAAAGAGAATAAATATTCTTGAAACTAGTAAACCATGCGTATGATAACAAAAATCTGTTTTGTAGAACCAAGTAAATCTTAAGTCTTGAAACAATAATCAGGTATTCTCAAACTAGCTGCCGCAACAAAATATGTATATTGTTGAAGCAAGTAAACATCTACTGTTATACGAATAATATGATTACACTCAAACTAACTAAAGCATAATTTTCAAGCTAATGTAATTCGTGTTGTTAGAAAAACAATATCGATATTGTTCCAATAAGTAAACCACTGGTATCAAGTTGAAACAATATTTTGTTGGTGTACAAAAATCTATATTGTCCAAACAATCTAATGTATATTATTTTAAAGACAATATACATATTTTTAAAACAACAGAATATAGTGTGTTGAAATAAAATTTTAGATTTGTTTATCTAAATAAACTAAAGTATCACTTCAAATCAATAAGAATGCATGGCACAAGCAAACTATTATTGTTACAACAACAAAACATTTTTTTTTAATCTAGCAATATGGTTTTATTGAGTGAATACAATTTTCTTATCAATATCATATTGTATGTTTAAGTAAATATAGTCTTCCTCGTATGGAAAACACGATTTGCGTTGAATTAAAGCAATTTGCTTTAATTTGACAATTCCTTTTTTTCCGTGTAACTAACTTTCTTATGCCACCCCCTTAGGGTTGCAATTTTGTAAACTCTTTATTAGTAAATGACTACATTAAAAAGGTAGGATAGTGGTTGAAGCGCTCGTGGTCCCGCGGACTCAGTGTTCTGTAAAGGATCACTGCGATAAGCAACTTTCGCTATGGCTGGTCACGGATGGGTGACCACTTTGTGACATTTACATTTGCTAGCGTTTCCGCGCTTCGGAAGGCACGTTAAGCCGTTGGTCCTGGTTGTCAGTAACATGGCAGTCGTTAAGTCAAGTTGAAGGCCTTATTGAAAGCCGGCTTGAAAATTTTCAACAGCCACTACTATCACAGTCTATTTCAACACGGCAATGGGCTCACCACCTATTACGTGGGACAGGCATACATATGGTGAAAAGTGGGCATATAATTTGCCTTTGTCACCCCTTCGGGGATAAGTCGTGATAGATAAATAAAATAAATAAAAGGGTAGCTCAAAATATTCAAGTTCTTAGATGTAAGGGTTCCCCGGCGAGGTCGCTTTGCCACCGGAGATAAGTTAGTGAAGCTGACGAATTTAGGTAGAGTTTGTTATAGGACTTGGGGGCTTTTATCAAACTATTTTTATTTTGTGGTATTTATTACTTTCACTAGTAGATACTATAACAGTGGTAAAACCTGAGGGCCAAGCCTACTAATTCAATCGCGTCAGAAGAGAATAGAAATCGTCGCTCAATAGAGAGCCTACAGAAAACATTGGCAGTTTTCGTAGTCTACTATTACAGGTGCAATCCAATAGAATTGTATCAGGCGGCCGCGCGGCCGATGGAATGTTATTAACACGTGTAGCGCCTTAAGTAGGTCTTTATTTGCATTTTTGGTAGGCTATATTAATATTTTGATAGCTAAAAACGGCTATTTTGTCTTTATTCTGCAGCTTGAGAAGTGAAATTTATAATAGTTTTTGGTTTTGGACTAATCGCAAGATAACGATCGCATCGAATCGCTACAGTATAAAACTAGAACGGCTTTCTATTGAAAAATAGTAGACTCGCCCCTTTGGTCTGGTATATCGTATTAATTTTAATATGACCATCATTGTCCACTGGTAACCATACACGAACATAAAAATTCTTTATACCAAAGAGTCGTGTTGCGAATTTTAAGTACGTTACACACTTAGGAGTTCCTCGAATTGTCTCGAACGATAACGTGAGTTGAATGATACCTAAGTATTGTAGTCACCGGTTTTCTTTTATGACTGGATACTTAATACATACTTAATACAATAAGTTAATGTGAATCGTGTCGTCACGTGTTTGCAAGCCTTTATACATTTCCTTCAGAAATCTAGTGCTAGGATCGTGCACAGGTAAGTCATCAACCGCATATATAAGTTTATATTTTTTTATTTCAATTCAATTTACTTTATCTCCTAGAAATATGGTTCACAAGATGTTGTAGTTACAATTTCAGCTTAATACATATTTCGCCATTAAATCAAGGCATGCAAATGATTAAATAACACAAACTAAGAGACATGGTTATCTTTACTACATATTATAACACAAAGTCGTGTTAGTTACACTATTTATAACTCAACAACGGCTGTACCGATTTGGCTGAAAATTGGTGGGGAGGTAGTTTAGAACCAGGAGACGGACATAAGCTACTTTTTATCCTGGGAACAAGTTCCTGTGGGAAACGGGAACGACAAAACTTCTCTACGCGGGCGAAGCCGCGGGCGTCAACTAGTCTATATATATAAAAGAAAGTCGTGTTAGTAACACTATTTATAACTCAACAACGACTGTACCGATTTGGATGAAAATATAAATTGGTGGGCCAGGAGTCGGACATTGGTTTTATCCCGGGAACAAGTTCCTGTGGGAAACGGGAACTGGAAAACCTCTCTACGCGGGCGAAGCCGCGGGTGTCAACTAGTATTGTATACGCCTAGAAAAACAATCAAGTCAACATGTATAGAACATTAGCAATTAATAGAAAAGATCTATACGATAGAATGTCAAAAGTAAAAACATTAATCAATTAAAATTAAAATGACCTACATGTTAATTATGCAAGTTCAGTCCGAGACTACCAGGACTTTAATTGGTCGTGCTAATTAGTGTCTAGCACATAAGACCTTTTAGCCTTTTTGTTACCACCTAACTTAAAAGGCAACGGGTTCACAATTTCTTCCAAATTTAACATCTAAAAAATAGACACATTTTATTTAAATTTATTCGGCCCTTTAGACCCACCCCAGTTTCGTGCTTCGGAAGGCACGTTAAGCCGTTGGTCCCGGTTGCCAATAAAATGGCAGTCGTTAAGCCAAGTTGAAGGCCCTATGGTCGGCTTAAAAAAATTCAACAGCAGGTCGCCGCAGCCTGCGCCTGTCCATTTCAACACGGCAATGGGCTCACCACCTGTTACGTGGGACAAAAGTGCATACGGTGAAATGTGGGCGTTTAATATGCCTCTGCCTACCCTTTCGGGGATAAAGGCGTGACAATATGTATGTATGTATGTAATTTTTAAATTAGTATTTGTACAATGAACGTTAGCAAACAATATTACAAAGTTATGCTACAAATGGAACTGAGCTCTCAGATTAAGGTCCGTATTCCAGAACGTTTCTCAATATTCAATCAACGCTTGAGGCTAGTTTTTGCCTTATAAAATCTACTATCAAGCATCGATTGAGTATTGAGAAACGTTCTGGAACACAGCCCTAAGAGTAATATAAACGATTAATTCTACATTGGGCCAAGATCGAATAGTGAATTACTTCCGTTTTGGCACAATGTTAACAGGAAATCGTAATGACTCCTCTTAAGGAAAGTAAGATTCAGTTGTGGTGCTATTTGAGATCCACCACGATGTGTCACCACCCTTTTTTTGCCGAAGGGGTAAATAGAGGCATATTATAAGACCATATATTACAGCAGTTATATTTTGTCCCACATAATAATCGCTGAGCCAAATGTTCTGTTGACACGAACAGACGCAGGCTGTAAAGATTTTCAATTTGATTCAACCACTGCTATGGTATTGGTACCCAATTCCACTTGCTTAACTTGCTTTCCGAAGGACGGCCACACTCGTAAATGACATTGCCACAAACGGTCACCCATCTCAGGGTAATCGTATCATAAGACGCTTAACACTAAATGTTTTGTGTGTGTGTGTGTGTACTTTTAAGCCCCGACTGCGTCCTTGTTGTAAAGTTTTCCGTACCCGTTTTTCAAAGGAACCTGTTCCTGGGATAAAAAAGTAGCCTACTTTTTCTTATTTTATCGTGTGGAAATCCTCATGGATGCTATACCGGACTTCTACCGACTAAAACCACACGCATTATACAGATTGGTCCATCCGTTTGAAGGTGTAGAAGTGACAAAAATTCACACTCACAAACTTTAGCTTTCAATATTAGTACTGGCTATTCTACCTATCCTCTGCGACCCTATTGCTGCGACTCCTGTAGATACACCTCATAATCAGTAATGACCAAGTGCAGAAACTAAACCTAAAGAACCAATAAAATACAAAGAACTAAATCAAAACGTGTCTTACCTATATTGTACAAAAGGGAATCAATATTAGCTAGGTATGTTATTATACTTTTTAAATTGGCACTACTTAAGACAAAATGCTCACAATACAACCTTGCATAGAAACTATAATAAATGTACAATCAATAAGATATTTTTTTAATAAATTTAATCAATCAAATCAATAATTCGATCAACGAAAATTGTTCTCATACACAAATTATAGGGCAGACCACACATGTTCGTCTTTAATTGCATAGCTTGTCTCATAGTTCCCCGACGTCATAGTAATTCGGTGTTCGTGACTGTACATTTTAATATTAGCGTCTAAAGCGTTACTATGCTTTGATACATCGATACTTGTGACTAACATTGGTTACCAAAGCGAGACGTAGGTACATTTTATATGACATTCCTTGTAATCTCCTCTTATGTGCAGTATTGTTTGTGACATTTATTGTTGTTTCTACTTAAATGAAGTAGGTACAATTGATTTTAAATATTATGTGACATATCGTAACAGATCGCCATTTAGCCCAAAATTAGATATATCGCTTATGTTATAGGATCTAGACAACTGATGACATACTTGTATATCTCTAGATACATAAATTCCTACTAATATTATAAATGCGAAAGTTAAGAATGGATGTTCGTTACTCTTTCACGTACAAACAATGGAATGGATTTTAATTAAACTTTACAATAATATAACTTGTACATCAAAATAACATATAGGCTACTTATATCCCGGAACCAGTTCCCGTGGGAAATGGGAACGGAAAACTTCTCCACGCGGGCAAAGCCGTCAACTAGTATTATATACAGTAAATACTTTAATGTAAATAAGTCTTTATATGTGTAACCGGGATTGGATTTCGCTCAGAACGACGGTTAAAAATTAGCAGCTAGCTAGGTAATATTAAATTAATCTATCGTAGTCCCCTACTGAACGTCAGCCTCTTCCAATTTTTTTCGAGAGATCAATAGAAATTAATGAACGAATTGAAGCTCAATTTTGAAGCATATATTTTCAATCGATTGAGCTACAATTTGACATTAATACAATACATAGTTAGCAGTGTAACGTCACTTTAAATTTTTAAGTTCTGTATTCAAGATGGCTGACTAGTTATTTTAATCCAGTATTACAATTTGGGTACCAAATGATAATACTTCCTGAGAATAAATCGAAAAGTAAATTGAAATCATTCTAAATCCAAGGTAGACAAAGTGATCGTATTGAGATTTTTAATCTTACATTCAATTTGGGTTTCAAATTAAAAAATTAAAATAGGATAATGTATTTAGTGCATTTAAAAAGCTTGATTTTGTTTTTAAACTTTCAAGCAATTTGGATATCAAAAAATATACTAAAATAGATCTTTTTATACCACTGAGGTGGCAGACTAGCAGACGGCCCACCTGATAGAAAGTGGTCACAGTAGCCTATGGACGTTTGTAACACCAGAGGTACAGCACCCGCGCTGCAGACCCTTTAAAAACCTTCTAAGACCCCTTTTGAAGAACCCCATAATGTTGACGTAATTATGTGTTTAGTGCATTTAAAAAGCTTGATTTTATTTGTATCTTATTCGAAGATTTTTAGCTGAAAAAAAACAGCAGCTTTAAATAATCCTGCACGCTCAACTACCTCACTCTCAGATAAAATGATTAAGTATGAACTCATGAGCACACAGGAGGTCCTCTCTGCCGTAATCCTTATTTAATTGTTCAAACATAATAAAATCTCGATTCTACCTGAATGGGTACGAATATAAACCACACGTTGACAGTACATTACACAAAGTAAATCGTTCGGCAATACACACAGCAGTGCGTATTGTGTGAATAGCCCTTTATTTTAACCTCAAGCTTTGATTTCACCCCGACAGCTTATGAATAAAAAGCTTTCTGTTCTTCGGCTCTCAAGTACATTAGCGATGTTAATACACGATTATCGTGTTCATAATCGATTCGATTGAATGTCCCTTTGTATGAGAGAAGGGGCTACTTCGAAGTTCAATATCCAGCTGAATGATAATAAAGATTCATTTCAAAGGTTTGAATGTTAAGCATGAGAAATAATCTGCTATGCGGGCTGTTTGCAAATTCACCCCTATTTGCTTACGATCTTTTGTTTTCCATTTTGTTTGAACTACTATTATTAAGGTAAATATTCTAAAGTTTTATTCCTAACGAAAAGTAAATCATGTATTTGCGTGATCCTTTGAGACTAGTCATCAAAATGTAATAATTTGTTTGGTTGTTTGGTTAAACGCGCTAATCTTAGTAACTACTGATTCGAATTAAAAAGTTAGAAAACCCATTTATCGAGGAAGGCTATAGGCTATTTAAATCATCACGCTATTACCCAGGAGATCGAAGCAGTAATTATAAGTGTTAAAAAAAAATATACAGGTTGAAATGGGTGCTACGAGGTTCTTAGTATATTATTTGGTCATCAAAAATAAAATAAAACTACATTTTTTGGGCAGTCTGTCCAGTTTCAATATTGTAGTGAGTGTAGTGACATGACTATACAATAAAGCTCGCTCAATACACTTGTTCAAGAAGTGGGTAAATTACATTGTATTTTATAATAGTGGAATGAGTAATAGAAATATAAGAATAACTAGATGACCCCCACAGCTTCGCCCGTGGAATATTTCAACCTTCCGTCGCACCTATTTAATCCCGTCGCTTATAAATTCTACAATGATGCATAAAAAATTTGCCCGATTTGTCGACATTTATGACTACTGCTCCGCTCCCCAGTGTAGTAGCGTAATGATATATAGCCTAAAGCCTTCCTCGATAAATGGGCTATCTAACACAAAAAGATTTTTTCCAATCCGACCAGTAGATCCTTAGGTTAGCGCTTAACCAAACAAACAAACTCTTCAGCTTTATAATATTAGTATAGATAAATATTACGTTATCTTCTGTGGTGGTAGGATGTAACTTGTTCACGTACCTATATATAAATGAAATTAATAGTATGTTTTTGCTTGATTGGACGTCCGTGTGTCTGTATGTGAGCATTATTTTTTTGTTATCACGATAACGACCGAAATACATTACTAATCGAGACTTTTTTTTCTCTTACGCTTCAGTATAATTAGGAATAGAACCCTTTCAATTTTCACGGTCTGATTCGATGTGGTTTAATTGTTATTAAATAAACAAAAACAAAACTTTTCCTCAAACAACGCCACGGGAGATAAATGTATTACGTATTGAACAATATTTGATACTGACTGTCGATATTTTTTACATCTTTCTTATATATATAATTAAATATTTTTTTGTTATCATTACTGTATTTTTTTTTTATAATATAATAAAAGCGCGTGAAGCGTGCACTTTTGGATTTTCCATACTTTTTAAGATTTCTATGGTGAAGCCGCGGGGGTCAGCTAGTCATTCTATAAATATAAATAGAATACCCCGGACTCCGAATAAGAAAGCACTTTAAAATAATAAAAAGATACAGTTATTTGTAAATTATTGTAACACACGGCTTTGCCCGCGACAAACTCGAACCCCGTGGCACCCATTTTGATCCCGTCGTTTATTAATTTCACAATAATGTATAAACATTCTCCAAATTAGTTGATTACTACTTCGCTCTCCGTACGCCCGGTCGAATCGTGGTTACACGAAATTAATTTCTTTGCGCATTATTTTGATTTTGCTATTTCTTCTAAGATATTAATTTAATTTGCAAGGTGTTTAGAAACAAAATAATCTTCATGAAATGCTGAAGCCAACTAACGTATTAAAAATGATAAGAAATTAATAACGTATTTTTGTAAACAGCCTTGACATTACCGCTTTATAATTGCTGATTTTTTGTATTAAAATGGATATAGTATGTTATCCTCAAAAGATAGACAAAAAATATTTTCACGGACTATTTTGTAGACCTATATTAGATACATAATTCCACCGTACATTATTTTGTTATATCTCAAAAGGTTTAGGCAGTATTTTCGTTGAAAGCTCTCAGACGGCTTATTTTTTTCAACCAAATATCGTTATACTTAAGCTAATGTATTTAAAACTTAACAAATTATATACTAAAACCTTTCTATACTACGAGTATATCTATTAAAGAAATGGTTTTCTTCACCACATCAAAATACGTTGCGTAGTTTTAAAGATCTAAGCATACATAGGGATTTATACTTTTCCAATTAAAATCTCCAATAGGTATAGTTGCGGGTAGAAAGTAGGTATTGCATACAAATTGTTATAATTAACGTTTTTACGATTTCTATTAGGTATTGTACGTTGCGATAAATATCATACACAAATAAACATATATTCTATTTTGTAATTTGAATTATAATCATACGAGGAATGGTTTCATTGTTTGAAATTGCATAAATTTTCTCATACGCATGTTGTATAGAAATAAACGTCATAATGCATTCAACCATTGAATTTTATAATAGGTTTTAGCTGTGGGTTATATTCCGACTCTTGTAATAGATGGGTAGAGCCGCCGCGCCGCCCCGTGTTGATGAATCATAATTTTGTTATGAACATCAAAGTCATAATACTAATTTATCTTATTATTTTCCTGAACGAAAATGGAAGTTTTTAAGAAAAATCTTAGCTTAAAAAAGTGTATACAGGAATGGCTGAAAGTACGAAAATTAATGTTTTCTAATGTTCATCTGAAAACTTTCTTATCTTTATTTATTTATAAATAAATATCCATCACGCCTTATCCCCGAAGGGGTGGCAGAGGCATATTATATGCCCACTTTTCACCGTGTGAATTCCTGTCCCACGTAATAGGTGGTGAGCCCATTGCCGTGTTGAAATAGACAGACGCAGGTTGTGGCTACCTGCTGTTGAAATTTTTAAGCCGCCCATAAGGCCTTCAACCAGGCTTAACGACTGCCATTTTACTGGCAACCGGGACCAACGGCTTAACGTGCCTTCCGAAGCACGGAAACGCTCGCAAATGTAAATGCCACAAAGTGGTCACCCATCCGAGTATCAGCCATAGTGAAAGTTGCGTAACTCAGTGATCGTTTACAGAACACTGAGACCGCGGAGCCACGAGCGCTTCTTATTTATTTATAAACATTATTTTATAGTAGTTGCGCGAATAATGTGGTAAAGTATTTTAATGTCTCTCCCCATAAACTGGAAATGGGTATATTTAGCCTATCTAAGAAAACCTAACTCTCCAAAATATTGTAGGTACTTACCAAGGACTGCTTGAACCATTTTATAAATCAGTAATCCATTTGTTAAGCTTTTAAATACAATTTATGACAGAGTCTCCCTTCGGGGATAAGGCGTGATAGATAAGTAAAAAAAAATTTTTATTTTGCATAGACCATTTTTACGGCGCTTACAAAATGTCATACACTAAAACTAGAGAAAAAATTAAAATTATATTTAAAGTGACCACCGGTTCGGAACTCTGCCCTCCTGTGAAGAACCAGCAAGAAACTTAGGAAGGTTTTTTTTAAGTCTATTAGAGTAATACGATGTCAACGGAACTTAGTCTCATAAAACGTCCTCTTAAATAGCTCACAGTATTTCATTACGAACGATATCTTCAAGAGCTACAAAGGTCGCCCTTCACTGATGCATTTCAATAGTTGTTATGGCGTAGGTACATTTATATATTATATCAACAGGATACCAAACCCACTATACCATTGTTGAATACCTGGGTGTGTGTAGGTTATATTGAGAGCTAGCCATGGCCAGGTTGAAAAATGATGGCGAAACACGAATAGTAAGATTGATTATGGCGATATAGAATTGGTTATTCTTTTCTTTTTTTATTTATTTCCTTATATTTTTTCGTGTTAATGTGTCAATGAATGTCAAACAATATAGCCGCTTTATTCAAACCTTGTATAGTAGTGTTATCGGAGCGATTTATTGTTGAAAAGAAATTGCTTCATTAGAAAATTACAAGAAAGTACGGCACTACTAAATTTCCAAAAGCTTTTACTTATTTACGTTCTTCAAGCTAAGTGTGAAAAGGAATATTAACAACTCTTTTTCTAGCAAACTGTCATAACTACACTTACATTTTTTGTTTCTCAATTTTATTGTTTACTTGCAGGTATACCACGCACGATATCCATTGATATATGTCCACTTTGGACCACTTTATGGGTGACCACTTCGTGGCATTTACATTTGCGAGCATTTCCGTGCATCGAAAGGCACGTTAAGCCGTTGGTCCCGGATGCCAGTAACATGGCAGTCATTAAGCTCAGTTGAAGGCCTAATGGGCGGCTTGAAAAATATCAACAGCAGGTCGCCACAACCAGCGCCTGTCCATTTCAACACGGCAATGAGCTCACCACCTGTTACGTGGGACAAAAGTGCATAAGGCGAAATGTGGGCGTATGGTACGCCTCTGCCTCTACCCCTTCGGGGATAAAGGCCTGATAATATGTATGTATGTATTGATATGTCCATGTAGTCACTCTTCTTTCCTGCTTATAGAAGACCTTAAGGGTTCGTTTCTTTAAACTTTTAAAATTAACTAGAACCACTTTTAAATCTGCCGTAGTCCTTACTTCGTAAAGGTCTTCAAGAGAAGTATGAAACGGCATATCTAAGGGTCTATAGGGTAAACCCTATGAATATTTTTGTAAATTTTTTCAAAGAAACTTGTGGAATGTGACGGTATTTTTTTTAGTCTCTTTATTAGATTTATAGTTGCACGTACTTTAGTATCATAAAGGGATTCATATCGTCCTTTAAATTGTAGGTACTTAGATACATAGTCTGAGAGAGTATTTTTAGAACAGGTACCTTTGATCAATTCAGTCCGACACTACCAGTAGGACTTTAATTTGTCGTGCTAATTAGTATCTGGAACATAAGACCTTTTAGCCTTTTTGCTATCACCTCAATAAAAAGGCAACGGGTTAAAAAAAAACTTCCAAATTTTACATCCAAAATTAACACATTTAATTAAATCTAAACTTCCGTGCTTCGGAAGGCACGTTAAGCCGTTGTTCTCGGTTACCAGTAAAATGGCAGTCGTTAAGCCTGGTTGAAGGCCTTATGGGTTTGAAACATTTCAACAGCAAGTCGCCACAGCCTGCACCTGTCCATTTCAACACGGCAATGGGCTCACCACTTGTTACGTGGGACAAAAGTGAATACGGTAAAATATGAGCGTATAGTATGCCTCTGCCTACCCCTTCGGGGATAAAAGCGTGACAATATGAATGTATGTATGTCTTATATCTTTGAGCAAATAAACTATTTTCTGATCAACTACTACCTAATTGATCATAACTTCATAATAAGTAGTAAAACAGTCCATAATTACTCTTTCTACAATAAAAATCTCGAACTACTTACACTTTCAGCACTGAGAGCTTCTGAATTGACACTTAACCCTCTGCTTGCGATCCATTTTTGCCATCGCTCAACCCAGCTAATGTTCGTTCGTACACACTACGTTCATAAATTGCTCGTACCGCCATCTATCCGCTGTAAGTGGAAACGTTTTTTGTAATTGCTTTCCCCAGACGAGTCATTGACTGGGATAAAAAGTATTTGCTGTACGTGTAAAACAGAATAGAATATTAAATGAATATGCCTTATTAACATGACATGACATTTATTAACATTTATTAACATTTATATATAATGAGAACCTGAAATCTCTCAGTATGATACGAGTTCGATGTATAGATATTTATATTCTTTTTCGGGTAGAGTACTACCAGGACCTATGGTTAACATTATACACTGTTAAAATGATTTCTCTTATGGCGGACAGATATAAGGTTCTGTCATTACGAAAGAGTTGGTGAATACATCCATGTCACAGGGAAAGCGACTCCGTCGAATCGAACGATATATAAGTAATATATTCAATTGGATATCAAAGATATCGACCGTCGAGATTTTTACAGGTAATATGTTCAGATGATTAAAGAAAATCTATTGGTTATCAAAATTAAACTTACATAAAATAAGTTTACCCTCTTATCTGTACTGCATTGTTGTACTAAATCTTATGCATGTTCGGGAGCTATAACAACACTCCCTTTGCGTCAGGGGTTAAAAAATATGTGTGTGTGTGTACCAGAGTACACAGGAGAAAAGTGAAACTTCTTTACGATATATTTTTTACAGCTTTAAAATTTCTCTCAACGTCCATTAAAAGTTTCACTTAAAAAAATGGAAAGACTTCACAAAAAAAAATTACTTTACATTACAAAAGCTGATCATTGAGGTTACATACATGGTTGAATACGAAAATTGCATAAGTAGGCACATAGGGTACCTACTTATGCTACGCGAAGGAGCTCACTGTGAACGGGGTGCAGTGAAGCAAAGAATTTAAGCATATTCAATTGGGTGCCGTAAAAGCATCGCTTGATAACTCTACAACTCCGAGAGGTACTTAAGTATCAGGTTAATGCACTCGATACCTACTTGTTTATTTAAACTTAGAGAGAGGATTTGAATTGAATATAAGGATATTATGTTTGGTTATTATAACATCTACACTTATATTATAAAGTCGAAGAGTTTGTTTGTTTATTTGTTTGTTTGATTGAACGCGCTAATCTCAGGAACTACAGGTCCGATTAGAAAAAATATTTTTGTGTTTGATAGCCCATTTATCGAGGAAGGTTATAGGCTATATATCATCACGCTACTACCCTGGAGAGTAGAGCAGTAGTCATAAATGTCGACAATTCGGGCAAATTTTTATGCATTGGTGTAGAATTTTTAGCGGTGGGATAAAATAGGTACGACGGGAGTTCAAAATATGTCACGGGCAAAGCCTTTCACCTAGTTCATCATTTAATACTAGTTCAGAGTATTTTTACCCTTAACTCAGTGTTCGGATCACAGCGTTAAGCAAGTGCCCATGACTGGGCCTCAGATGGGTGTTCGCTTTGTGACATTGCCGTGGCAGTCGTTAAGCCAGGAGGCCGAGTCTACTATTGACAAGCCGTAGAATAGAAACAGAATCGCTGTTTCTAGCTGTCAAAATGTTAGTAGACTATCAAAAATGCAACTGACTAGCGGCCACTGGCGCGGTACGTGTTAGTAGAATTCTATCGGCTGACCGATAGAAGTCTATTGGGGTACGATTGTAATAGTAGACAACGAAAAACTGTCAAAATTGTACCAGTGGCTTTCTATTGAGCCACGATTTCTATTATTTTCATTATTTTTCTTATACACGTTGGCAGTAGTAGACTCCGCCCCCAAGTTGAAGATTTTATGGGTAAGACATTAATAGTATTTTTTTTAAATAGATTTTTCCTGTAAACCGCGTCGTGTGTCACCATTAGTTTTATCACATTGTGTACACAGATTAATCACCACAAGCTACGTCGTAATACATAGTAAACTGCCTCTGTGGCGCGGTCGGAGTGCATACGACTGCTACGCAAGAGGTCGTGGGTTCGATTCCCACCCAGGATAAAACTTTGTGTGATGAGCACGATGTTTTATTCTGTGTCTGGGTGTTATTTATCTATAATATGTATGTATTTAGAAATATATAAGTATGTTTATCAGTTATCTAGATCCCATAACACAAGCTAATATTAGCTTACTTTGGGCTAGATGGCGCTGTGTGAAAAGTGTCCCACAATATTTATTTATTTATTAATATTTAACTACTCGTAGACTAAATTAATATTTATTTATTTTGTATGTAGGTACGTGAAGTAATTGTGTGTGAAATTTTGTACTCGTAATATTAATTAAGGCCTGCCGTTACACGCACTTATTGCTTGTTTAATTAGCATGGGAGCTTGATTAGTAAAATTATTTGTGTAATATTAAACTGCGTACTCAATTTGTTTAAGGGCTCTCAGTAAATATCAGTTGTCGTATCTCAGAACATTAGATGGGTTTCTTCTACATTTATATAATACTAGTTGACGCCCGCGGCTCCGCAAGCGTAGTTAACTTTTCCCGTTCCCGTTTCCCACAGGAACTTGTTCCCGGTATAAAAAGTAGCCTATGTGTTATTCTGATGTGTAAGTTTTACTATTATAAAGTTTCATCAAAACCCATTTAGTAAATTTTGCGCGAAAGAGTAAGAAACATCGATTCTTACAAACTGTAGCCTTTATTAAATTAGCCTCGCTGGCTCAGTGTTCTATAAGCCATCACTGTGCACTATTCTGGGGGCCAAGTCTATTTATATATTTTACAATAAAATACTAAAATACTATTTTACAATAAAATAATAAAACTGTTCTACTTCTATTCTATATCGTTGCCATTGCGATTGTTCCAAAACTAGGTAGTCTACTAAAACGATTATATATTTCACAATCACATTTCTCAAGCCGAAGAATAGTGACAAAATAGCTGTTATTGTATGTCAAAATATTTATATAGACTACCAAAAATCTAAATTAAGAGCTACTTAAGGCGCTACACGTGTTAATAACATTCTATCGGTCGGTATAATTGTAATAGTGGACTACGAAAACTGTCAATTTTTTCTGTCGGCTCTCTAATGAACGATTTCTATTCTGTTTTGACGCGATTGAATTAGTGGACTTAGCCCCCTGATATGACTGTTGTGGCATTTCTATATAATGAGCGTTTTCGTTCTTCAGAAGGCACATTAAAACGTTGTTCTTGGTTGTCTGTAATGTGGTAGACTGAACTGCCAGACTGAATAGCGAAGCCACAGCATTTTGACATACCAATACGCGTGGGACAAAATAATAAATAATAATAATAAGAAATAATTTTGAAAAGCAATTAGTCTGCTAACTTTTTCAAAATTTATGCGCCATACGTCGCCTTACAACGTTAAGAGGTGGATTTATTTGTCAGTTTCGAGTTGGTCTCGGTGGTGTAGTTGGTAAACACGTCTGGTGCGTCGAACCAGATTTTTTTTTAACTTTAAAATTTATTTAATAATAATTAATATTGTGGGATATTTTTATTACATAGCGTCATTGAATTGGCAAAATGTGGAAGTTTCATATGCCTCTGCTTCTGCCTACCCCTTCAGACGTTTTTAGCACCATAGGTGTTACAAATTTTGTACCGATTCGCGATTTTCAGTTTTCTTTTGTAGATGTCTAGTTGTAAAAGTTTTAAAATTATCAATTCATTGGAAATTTAAAATAACTAAAACATTTTTTTTAAATCCTTTGTCTTCGACCCCCGGATTCACCCGTGACATACTTCGAACCGCAAGTTCGCGCACCTATTTAATCACGTCGCTTATAAATTCTACAATAATGCATTAAAATATGCCAGATATATCAACATTTATGACTACTGCTCCGTTCTCCAGGGTAGTAGCGTGATGATAAATGGGTTATCTAACACAAAAATAATTTTTCAAATCCGACCGAGTAGTTCCTAAAATTACCGGGTTAACCAAACAAACAAGTTTTCAGCTTTATAATATTAGTATAGATATTTATGTCAAATCAATTGGTGGGGGAGATATAAATAATTATATCATACAATATTAATAAATATCAACTTAACTTAACTTAATATTAACATTAAATATAACCTTAAAAATATGATACATAACTAAAATATATTATTAAAAGAGGTCCCTTTAGGCAAGGTTCCGAAGATACTGGCAGCGTTCCCCCTTTGAATAGCTAGACTGGTAGCTGCAAGCCGGTAGCTGCCAGGTAGCTGCCAGCTCTTCTGTCTCCTGTGATGTCGACTAACCTTTTCGCAATTTGCTTAAAAAGCCTTATAGCGCTAGGACCCCACGGACCAAGAGTCTCGACACCGAATGGGACAAAATCACATTCGGAGCCAAGACCCCTGTATTTGAATGCTTTAGCTGTTTCAGCCGTTTCACAAGCCGCACCAGCTCTGTTGTTGGTTCCATGTAGATGGGAATATATATATATAAATGATGATAGTATAGATATATTTAGATGTATATGAATACAGATATTCAGTATCGGTAGATTAATGTTCAGGTTTAATTTTTATTTGCCACAAAAAGGCTAACTACAACGGGAATGGTAGGTAGTACCTACTAACCAAGAATTATGGAGGCACGGGGTGTTAGGTGAACCAAACGCACCTAACGCACTTCAAATTGACATGGTAACATCTAAACCATAATTCCTAACTGACATGCTTTTTGTCACACTGTCGGTATATTTCATGTAACCAAATGGACTGAGCTCTATTCGAACTGAGCCAAATAGGCTCTAGTTCAATTGAATCAAATGGGCTAGTACTAACGTGATAGTGGGCAAATATCAGACAATAGTATTGTTCTACATTTTGTTTACAGATTGATTTATGAATCACATTCGCGATCCATGCATACTTCTTACGCTTCCTGCACATTTTTTTTAGGCGGCAGACAAGCTTACGAACCACCTGATTCAAAGTGGTCACCATAACACAAGGACGTTTGCAACACCAGCAGTGCAGCACTCGCGTTTCTAACCCTATAAAATCCTTTTCAGACCCTCTTGAAGAACCCTATACTGTAGACGTTCAGGAAAACCCAGGCATAAAACCCAGCAAAACAATTCAAGCGATCGCGGAAGAAAGTCCCTAATTGGCGTTAGCATACGGTAAGGTCCGTTACCGTATGCGAGTGTTTTTATTTATTTTTTCGTATGAAAATCCTCATGGATGCTATGCCGGACTCCTACCGATTAATACCACACGTATCCCTTCCATCTATCTATAGCCGGGAGTCCCGGGTGAGCCCTCGGAAGGATAGCCCCAGGGCTCCTGGGATCAGAACCGAGATTTCCTCCCTTACCTTAAAATTTGGTGTGAAGGAAGTTGACACCCTGGACTTTTTTCATCGCGACTTAGTTTTCTCTCTTTTAAATATTCAATGCGATGAATTTTACTACACAGTTTATACTGTACAGGCTCGTAAATTTTAAAGTAACTGTAATAACTTCTAACTTCAAGTTCCACAAACAAATAAATTGAAATCGTATGAGTATAGAGAGTTTAACAATATCATAAATTTGTACATACAAAAGTTTATATGCGTTCGGTGTGAAGCAACTCTTAGCCTTATAATGTAGGTGTTATATATTTATTTTTACTTTTAGATATTAAATTTGTTTGTTTTTCAATCACGCCTTTATCCCCAAAGGGTTGGCAGAGGCATATTATATGCCCACATTTTAGCATTAGCATTTTTGTCCCACTTAACAGGTGGCCCATTACCGTGTTGAAATGGACATAAGAAGGCTGTGGTGACCTGCTATTGAAATTTCTATAGCTTTCCTCGCTAAATTGGATATTTAACACAAAATATTTTTTCAAATCCGACCAGTAATTTCTGAGATTAGCGCGTTCAACCTAACAAACAAAAAACCAAACTTTCAGCTTTATAATATTAGTATAGATATGTTGTTAAATGCGTCGATGGATCTGAGACAAATAAATTGCAAAATATCTAATAGAACCTACCCATAATATTTAAATCGTACCGCTCTCAATATTTGATATTTCATCAGGTGCGTACACAGCATACCTTCACCTTCTACAAGTATATATTATTTAACCTTTCACTTAATAAAAAATGCGTACAAAATACCACATCAATTGCACAACTTGAGTTTGGATGAGTTTGTGGTAAGACATTTTAAATGTCTTGGCCATGAACTTTATGAGTAAATCACTGACGGGTCCACACAGGTATATATAAATTTAATATAGGTAATAAAAATAAACATGCAAATAATCATTCATAATTCACAAATTGCTTGGCGTTTAGTCGAATTACACACATTATCAGAAAAACCCTCTCTTCATCTTTTTAGTCTTCGCAGTCACTCCCAAAGCTTGGATTAAGAGCCTGAGGTATAATACTATTAACTGCTAAGAGCATTTATGAATTGACTATTTAATTTCTTCAAGCCCAACTTAAAACCCCTTAAGACCACCTGCGTAAAATAAATAAAAAAATATTGTGGGACACTTTTCACACATAGCTATCTAGCCCAAACTAAGGTTTAAGCTTGGGCTATGGCGTCTGGGATATGGCATTACTAAATATATACATATTATACATAGGAAACACCCAAATTTCAAAACAAATATTCGTGGATCACACAAATATTTATTCAGACCCGGGAATCGAACCTAAACCTTCAGCGCGTTAGTCGCATACACCACCGAGGCAGTCAAAAAAGTAAAAGCATCTCTGATTAGAAAGTGGCTGGGGCTTCAAATCTTGGCGGTGCTTCTATACAAGTCCTCCCTACACTATAAAAAATATTAACATTCTCTACTACATCTGCGTACTATTTCCTGTTGATGTATCGTATAGTGTGTCAGCCATTTTTAATTCATTTCATTCATAAACTAATATTGTGTTTACCTACCTATTATAATCAATACAATTATCATGTTGGCTCAAATCTGGTACCCAGTAGTTACGAAAAATGACAAATAAAACTATAACTCAGTGAAATAAAAAAATAATGTCTTGTTCACACATTAACTTACAAAAATACAGTAGTTGTGTGCTACAAAAAATATTGCTTTAAACATTACAGATCTAAATAGTCATTAAAACGTTTATCATAATAGTTAGTTGTTGAAGTTGTTCTAAAAGAAGGCGTAAAATAGCTCAGTTTGCGGTTTTACGGCGACAAACAGAGTTCTATTGTGGTTTCTTTTGATACTGAAGAAAAGACCTAAATAAGTTAACTGGCTCAGTTAAAGTGACGATGTAGTTGGTATGCTTTATGTGGCTGTTTAATGCTTACCTACAATAACGCAGTTTCGTGATTCGTAAAAATAGGTAGGTACCTACCTACCCGCATACACGTTTTTGGGTTAACGACTTTTATGATGTTCAGAACTACTGGGACAATTAATTTTAATGCAAATCTTAGATCTAGACATAACGGAAGCATGATGGATCAGGGTGATCATGTTCATCCATATAATTTACACCCGATCGATCATCAGGTTCAAAAGGATTTTCTGCCCACGTACTTAGTTACTTAAATGTAGTACAAATACAAGTAAAAAAAGGTTATAAAACATTTTAAAAGGGTAGCTACATCAAAAAATCTTTTATTTTTTACAAAAGTTACTTTAATCCACTTAGAAACGCTGAAGCTTTCATGTTATTAAGGCTTAATTAATAGCTGACTCTCAATTATTGAAAGTATTTCTTGTCAAAAAATGGACACAAGGTTTTGACAATATATTTAACTTATTCTGTTAACATAATGAAAAGTATTTATAACACAACTCTCATTTGGTTTGGACACGTCCAACGAATGAATGAGGAACGATTGACTAAGAATATTTATTGTGCGAAAGTAGATGGTAGGCCGAGACGTATGAAGACAATAATAAATTTAAAAAACACGTAAAAAATTACGGGTTGCACTCTGGGAGTGCCGATAGAAGTGAAAACTTATTTTGGCGCGTCAAACACCAGGAAAATAACTATTCGGTTAGTGTACTGACTGTACTGTACTGACTGGTTCTCGGATAGGTGACCACCTTGTGCTTTTCAAGTCTAGTTTTCAAGTCACGTTAAGCCTTTGGTCTCGGTTTCCAGTAACAAGGCAGTTGTTATGTCAAAATGATAGCCAGATGACTTGAGAAATTTTAAGAGCAGGTAGCCTTAACCCGTGCCTGACCATTTTAACGGCAATGGCCTTACAACCTGTACTATAAAAACGTGTACAGTAAAATGAGGACGTACAGTATGCCTCTGCGTACCCCTTCGGAGATAAAGGCGTGAGTGACTATATGTATATATATCAATATCTAAACATTAAACATTATCATATTTAATAATTATGATTATTATCATATCATGGGGATGAAGAGTAGAAGCGTGCACGTCGCCATCCTCCAATCCATCCCAATTCTACTCCAACACGAGTGCCACCAGGGCGAATAATGCTAGGGCGTGCCCCCGAGGCGACGCGCACCAGTTCGTCCCCGCTGGTGCGAAAAGTGTGTGCCAGATCGGCGTAGGGGACTGCCACCCTAAACGCGCGGCCTGACACGGCGGGAAGTGGAAGATGGAGTGCAGGGTAGCTGCGTGGAATGTTAGGGGAGGAATGACAGATAAGATGAATGAATTGATGGATGTTATGAATGAGAGAAAGTTAGATGCAGTGTGCAGGTGGGATGCTCGCGCTTTGGTCTGGACTACCAGAGAGCGAGCATGGCAGTCGGGGGATTTGGAATTTTGCTGTCGTCGCGATTGGCCTCCGGTATATATGAGTACAAACTGGTAAGTCCTAGAACCTAGAATAGTGTAAAACTTGGTTTGACGAAGATTTTCCTGGTAGCTGCTTACGCGCCAGTATCTTCGTAGAACGCGAGTGAGCTAGAGGACTTCTGGGAGAGTATGAGAGAAGCTCTAAATGTTATAAAAGGAAATGAAAGACTTATAGTATGTGGAGACTTGAATGGATGGGTCGGTACCGCTCGCGATGGTTTTGAGTCGATACTCGGGAAGTATGGGGATAAAAGCGTGAACGACGCTGGCAAGCTAATACTGGCATTTTGTAAGGAAAAGGATTTGTTTGTGGCGAACACAATGTTCAACCATAAACAAATTCATATGTATACGAGGAGATGTAAGTCAAAGAGAAGCATCATAGATCTATTCCTAGTGGATAGTCGGCTCCGTAAACAGGTGATGGACACAAGGGTTTATCGAGGCGCTGAGCTGGGATCAGACCACTACCTAGTCATAACTAGGATTAGGGGTCTGTTCGCGGGTTGGCGTCATCGTACCGAGTGTCCTGAACCTGAGCCGACTTATAGCATCAAAAGCTGGAAGCTGCAGGATGCATCCATTAGGGATAAATATAATGAAAGGGTAGCCGAAAAGCTTGGCGACGTCAATGTAAGTAGTGAGAATGTGGAAAGTGTATGGCAGAACCTTAGGGATAGTATGATAAATGCCGCTGTGGAAGTGTGTGGAGAAACGAAAAGAGGCAGTAGTAATAAGCGTGATGCATGGTGGAATGAGGAAGTGAAAGAAGCAGTTCGAATGAAGAAGAAAGCATGGCTAGACTACTTAGCCTCGCGGAATGATTTTAATATGAAAGAGAGATACAAGCTGCAGAAAGTTAACACGAAGGCACTAATAGAAGAAGCTCGTGAAAGGTGCAGAATGAAAGCGGATGAAAGGTTGTCGTCCAATTTCCGGGATAATGCCAAGCTCTTCTGGAAAGAGGTAGGCAAGACCCGGAGTTGTTCGGCAATCTGCAGTATGAATAAAGTGCTCAGTGTTAACAATGACGTCCTAACAGACCAAACTGACGCCCTGCAGAGATGGAGTGAATATTATGGAAAGATGTATGCAAGAAAAGACAGAGATGCCACATCGGGAAGTGGAGCTCACTTCGATGCTCCGGATCCCGATGTCATTGAAGTCATTAGTATGAAAGAAATAGAACAAGCGATAAGAAGTATGAAATGTGATAAGGCTGCGGGAAATGACAGAGTTACTGCTGAGATGATCAAGTACGGTGGGTCGCGTGTCTGGGACACACTATGTCTGTTATGCAACTTGTGCTGGCGGACGGGTGAGGTCCCGGATGACTGGCGAGTAGCAGTTGTAGTATCTATTTACAAAGGGAAAGGCTCGCGCCTAAACTGCTCCAGCTACAGGGCGATCAGCTTGGTCAGCTTAGCTTGTAAGGTGTATGCAAAGGTTATAACGGCACGAATACAAGAAAAGTCTGAAAGGTATTTTTGGAAGGCTCAATGCGGATTCCGACGTGGAAGAGGTTGCATGGATCAAGTGTTTTCTCTCCGCATGATCGCGGAAAAGTTTCTGGCTGTTAGCCAGAAGGTTTTCTGCGCTTTTGAAAACGTTTAATAACGTTGTGAGGGAAACTCTGTGGGACTTGCTGCCCGGATATGGTGTGGACGGCTCGCTACTGCGGGCAATACAGTCGTTTTATAGGGACTGTAAGGCTTGCGTGCGAGTAGGGAGGGATGTGTCACCTCTTTTTGATGGCTGCACAGGCGTCAAACAAGGATGTGTCATGTCCGCCTGGCTTTACATAGTGTATCTGGACAGTTGCCTGCAGAAGTCGAAAGATTTTAATATGGGTGTGAATTTAGGTGACTTTACAGTAAACTGTCTGCTGTACGCTGATGATGCGGTGCTCATGGCCTCATCAGAAGCCGACCTTCAGGCATTAGTCACTAATATGAAAAAGGAGTGTGAAAGTAAGGCTTTCGCTTAAATGCAAGTAAAACTACGGTTCTAGTATTTGAAAGAGGTGATGTAAGAACTAAATGCGAGATTAGGGTAAACCAGGATGAAATTGTGTATTTAAGAAGTATGTTTAGCGCGGATGGAAGATGTGATTCGGATGTAGAACGGCGAGTAGCTGCCGGAAACAAAGTTAACGGTGCTTTGTCCCAGTTAGTAAAGCGACAAAGCATCGTAAAAGACGCACGAATGGCGATTCAAAACGCAGTGCTAGTGCCAACTTTGCTTTACGGTAGTGAAACCTGGGTATGTCAGCAGATGCATGAAAGTAAATTGAATGCTGTGGAGATGCGATCACTTCGAAAATTGTGCGGCGTAACTTTGACCGACCGAATACGTAACAAAGTGATACGCAATATGGCAGGTTTGAATGAAAGTGTTAGCGTTAAGCTGGAAAAGGGCGTGCTCCGTTGGTTTGGACAAGTCCAACGAATGAGTGAACGATTGACGAAGAATATATATTGTTCAAAAGTAGAGGGTAGAAGGAGTCAGGGTAGGCCGAGACCACGTGAGCAGATTGCTCAAAAACGGAAAGGTCAAAAGTACTCGGATACCCAGACGTGCGTGTATGAAGCGATTGATGAATCTCGAAGAAGCGAAAGAAGTATGCATGGATCGCGAAACCTGGCGATCTGTCCTCTCTGACTACCCCGTTAGGGATATAGCGTGAAGATAGTTAGTTAGTTTTTAGTTAAAAATTAAACCTAAGATATTGAAGCCCTATAAATACAATCTACAGTTAGCATATTGTTCTATGTTGGAACAATTTGTTGGCAAACACCTAAACCTACCGTAATTTATAACCAAAATTAGCATAAACCCGTTAATAGCAACCCTGCCTGTTTAATGAAGAAAGGTTTCAAAAACACGAAATTGTCGTTACCTTTATAGGTTACTGATTACAAAAACTATAAAAAAGCTTTGTGCGGCTTGTAACATGAACAATACTTAATTTTTGAATAATTTAAAAAATATTTCCATAACAAGCATCCTCATATTTTTCTTTTATTGTCCCGCGATTTTGAACGCGACATATTAAACCTCTTTAGGGTGGTAATTTTGATTGATTTTGGACCTATAAGTATATAGTAAACATATCACGTGGGACAAAATATATCTCGTGAAACGTGGGCATATAGTATACAGTAGACCATGTAGTCCAAGTAGCCCACGTTTCACGAGATATATTTTGTGTCGTGACTGTCAAATCAGTTTGTTTCAAAATTGTTTTTTTATTCCACCGAGGTGGCAGATAAGCATCGGCTCACCTGATGGAAAGTGGTCACCGTAGCCTATAGACGTTTGCAACATCAGAGGTGGCAGCACTCGCGCTGCCGACCCTGTTTCTTTGCATACATATTCATTATAGTAATAATTATTATGTAATGACATGAAAATGGAAAAATACCAGAGACTACCATGACTTTAATTGGTCGTGCTAATTAGTGTCTAGCACATAAGACCTTTTAGCCTTTTTGTTACCACCTCACTAAAAAGGCAACGGGTTCAAAATTTCTTCCAAATTTAATTTTATTAAATTTATTCGGCCCTTTACACACCCCAGTTCCGTGCTTCGGAAGGCACGTTAAGCCGTTGGTCCCGGTTGCCAATAAAATGGCAGTCGTTAGGCCAAGTTGGAGGCCCTATAGGCGGCTTAAAAAATTTCAACAGCAGGTCGATGCAGCCTGCGCCTGTCCATTTCAACACGGCAATGGGCTCACCACCTGTTACGTGGGACAGAAATGCATACGGTGAAACGTGGGCGTTAAATATGCCTCTGCCTACCCCTTCGGGGATAAAGGCGTGACAATATGTATGTAAGTATTATAATGTTACGAACAAGAGTGGATTTAATAAAGAAATATTTAGACTGGTTTGTCAAATTCGTTATCTGGAAAATACAGTTACCAATATTAATACAGGCGATCGCTGTCGCACAAATAATCCGTTTTGCAGTCAAGCATCCTCCTTTCATTATATCGCTTTCATTTAATTCATTTCAATCAACTTGTACTCGTACGTCATCTAAAATCAGATCCCACAGGGTTAGATCCCACAGGGTCGGATCCCACAGGGCCGGATCTCACGTGTCAAGGAAGGGCAGGGACAGAGAAATTAGTGACACTTGTATGATCAAGAGGAAAACAAAATAAATAAAAGAATAAATAAATATATTTTTTTAACTTTTAGACACTTATGGTCGAAGAACTTGCGCACAATTCTGGACACCATTCGCCACGTCATGGCAAGATATATTGTGCCTGCGCGTTCATGCCGTAGCTATCGCTCAATAGCTTAAGTCAGTATCACTCAATAGCTCAAGTAAGTAGTAACCTCCTGGCAAGATGTTGAGCACCCTAAAGGGACCACTCAATCCTGGGTTCAACTTTCCTGTAGACTGTTGAAAAAGACTTCACTATTTTCGGGCTTAACCTGACCCCTATTAATTATTCTTCTTCCACCCTATTAGGTATTCTATCTCATTTGTGAGAAAAGTGAGATTGCGTAAGTTGATAGAAAACGTATTTAGGTTACACAATACCAAAACACAAATATTCGCTAAGTGAGGGTAGATTTGTTCCGTCTTTAGTGGGCTCAAATGTAGGTTGTCTTATCCCACTTCTGATGTTACGAACAAGAGTGGATTTAATAAAGAAATATACTCACAAACAACTTAATTATTTATTTTACAGATTTTAATTAATTATTTAATTATGTCTAAAATGTATTACTAAAATTGGAACAAATCTCCAGCACTTTAGCAACGATTCAACTCACACAAATTCACTAAATCATACGTACAAATAATCACAAAAGGAATGGCTCACGTATCTTTGGTATTGACGTCTCGGGGACCAGCAAGCAAAAAGGACTTTGCTCGAATTGGCGCGCCTTTATATACGGCGCACCGCCATACACAGTAGATAGCGGGTATACAGCTAATAATATAGAGTCGTAGCAACCATACATACCATATTAATTGCTAGATTGAAATAGACTGGGGCACAGATTGTAGCTACCTGCTGTTGAATTTCTTCAAACCGCCCATAAGGCCTCTAACCTGGCTCAATGAGTACCATATTACTGTTAGCTGACACTAATTTCAAAAGCATCAAAACAATCGTAAATATTAGTGCCACAAATGGTAATCCATCTCAAGACTAACTGTAGTGTAAGATGCTTAACACGGCGATCGTTTTCAAAATACTGAGCTGTCGGGATTAGATTAATAAGAAACCATAAAAATGTACGCTTTGTAAAAATAGAACCGTGCACTATAGTATCTATAGACTCATGTAAGACAGTCATTAATCATTTTGCAAAAGAAAAGAACTCACACTAATAAAATATCTAAAAGGTGAAAATAAAACGAGAATCCTCTTGGCCGTGACAAAAATTATAATGACACAAAGCAAAATTTTAATAACTAAAGTATTCACAGAGGTCTTTTAAAATATTTTCATCACGCAAATGTTAGCACATTATTACATTAAAACAGTGTTTTGGTTTAAACAGAGAAAATAAACCGAAGACAATTCTTTGGTTTATTATTAAATATGACTTTATGCCATAAAATTAAACGAATTAAATTATAAAGTTGTGGCATAAGTACCATACTGAGTGTATACACTTATAGCGGCTGTATACACTTTTCCCACTGTACATGTATAACTATAATGAAAATTGTACATCTAAGGAGAATGTTCACTCCGTCGTGATGCTCGTGAACATTTTCTTCATTCGTTCAGTGACAGGTGGGACGCGTACAAATGGGGAGGTAGAGACGTTTTTCTAAGAGGGACTCTCTTTAACTAATTGGGAGCGTTGACGATTGATGTTTGTCGACGCAACTGGTGTTTCACTTATATTTTATTTCACCGTTTTTTCTAACCTTTTTATATCCACATTCTATTGCGTAATTTCTCTTTGATTTCTTGTATTCATTTAATTTTATGGATGGGAATTAAAATCTCATTATACATGTGTGTACACGCTGTTGTTGTGATTTAGTTGACAGTGGGTAGGTAGGTCAGTGTTGTGATTTATAGAAATGTCTCTTGTTCTTCAACAACTCAGTATAATTGTGTTTGCTTTCAAATCCCTATTAATTTTGTATTCCGGGGTTCAATTTTATTTGGCGGTTAGAAGCAGTATTTGAATTTTGATCCAAATCCCATCCCTAACTAACGTACATGACCTTATCTGTTAGTCAGCAGGTATATCGTTTGCTATCAGGTAAGTTTACTGGGAGCCGGAGATTTTAATGGAGTTCCTGAAACTTACAAAATAGTACAAAAATAATATTGTATGCACATATACCATGTTTATTGGGCAACTAATACTTACCTCCAGATATTATTACTTTACAGCTAAATATAATAACATTAAGAAAACCTAAGTCATCTGTGCTTTTATTCCATTATTATTATTTATTTATGACATAGTATTATGACAGGTTTTGCCTTATGACAATAAAGGTCAATCAATAATTCCATAAGGCATAACCGGTCAGGTTATGTTATGTAATTGGGTTTTGTGATGTACATTAATTCATCACAGTCCACTATTTTCAGAAGTTTCACCAAGTTCCAACAAACGAGAATATATATTATAGAAAAAGAAATCATCTTGATAAATAGAAGAAACCAAATAAGTCTGGATTATATCAAAATAACGCCATATGACTTTGTCAAAAACTGCCGAGGAACGTGCGTATTCGTCAGACCCATGGTAGTATTATTGATGTATGGTGCACATAATAAAAACAATTTATCAATAATAGCGCTAGTTTTATGATAGATGGCGTTGTCAAGTCGGATATTGGACACACATTATTAATGTCATCTATATACAAGAAATCAGAAAAGTGCATAATGTTCATGACTATTCATAATACTCACGGTGATGATACGATACTGATTTATGGTATTGATGATGTAACAGTACATTTATGTCTTTTTGACATCTAATTGACTGAAGAGGCTAGCGAAGCGAGCCGACCAAAGTCTCCGTTTTAACTCCACTGGTACGGAAAAAATGCTATTGATGTCCGACCGTCCGTCCGTCCATTCAGTCTACAGGTCGCATTTTTCATCGGAATTGCATGCAACTTGGCACTTTTAGCGAGGGGGTTTTCGATCGGGGGGAAATGGAGGCAGGGGAGGGAAAATAGTCCTGAAGTGGTTGGCAAGAGCGCTCAAAACGAAAAAAACCAATGTTCAATTTACTTTTAAATTTAAATAAAAAAAAATACTCCGAAGTCTATGGTTCACAGAACCACTAGTTATTATATTTAAATCCTACTCACTTCTCGACGTTTTGACTATTTTGCAATAGCCGTGGTCAATATTAGAATGTCTACACAGTTCCTATTGGTTAAAGCCTCATCAACTTTTTGGTACAGAAAGTGAAAATAGAATAAGAAGAATAAGCGTAAATTATACAATACGATCGACTCTACTATGTTTTAAAAATATTAGCAGCTTAAATAACTATAACTATAACTATAACTATATATTGTTCAAAAGTAGAGGGTAGAAGGAGTCAGGGTAGGCCGAGACTTACATATGAAGACCACGTGAGCAGATTGCTCAAAAACGGAAAGGTCAAAAGTACTCGGATACCCAGACGTGCGTGTATGAAGCGATTGATGAATCTCGAAGAAGCGAAAGAAGTATGCATGGATCGCGAAGCCTGGCGATCTGTCCTCTCTGACTACCCCGTCAGGGATACAGCGTGAAGATAGTTAGTTAGTAAGTTTTAGTTAAATAACCCACTCAACTAATTTAATTATTTGTATTAGTATTGCGGGTTCCTTCAAATTAGCTCAACTCAATTTAAAGCAAACTGCCGCTTCAATATACTATATAAACTAGCTGACCCCGCGGCTTCGCCCGTGACATACTTCGAACCCCCGTCGCACCCATTAAAAAGTATGAAAATTTTCCCGATTTTTTTGACATTTATGGTCACTGCTTCGCTTTCTTAAGTCTACTACTTGATGATGTACTACTGCGTAATGATATATAGCCTATCCTATTCCTCGATAAATGGGCTATCTAACACAAAAAGTTTTTTTCAATTAAACAAACAGTAGCGATCAACAAACAAACAAACTTAGCTTTGTATATCTATTAGTATAGATAACTGTTCATATCATAAGCTACAAGAAAGTAAAATTGTTTGCACAGATGTAAGGGCACTGTCCACGGCTCATAAACCATCGTAAACATAAGGCGCGGTCCACACTGGCGGAAATTGCATCTCGTATTGTTCTCTGTGGTGATTAATCAGACAACTGTATGTTTTGTTTGCGTGTTTTAACTCCGTCACGGTTCGGAGATGTGGAGGTGAAACTTGAAAGCAAATATGTTCATTCAAACTGGGTTTTACATATAAATTGAATAAAATCGACGCCTCCTACGCATAAAGTCTAAACGCGAACAATTTTATTCTTAGATGAGTCTCGAGTTTGAAAACACGGTCGCAAGTATTATGACATAATAGCATTGTCACATAAACCGAAACAGCTTTCTGCTGACGTGCTTAAAAATTTGTTTAAAGCCTGACTCATGATGTTATCAATTTGGCTTATCAACTCTAGTTAGTTACTACTCTAGTTGGTACTTTGGTTAAAAATTTAACTTACATTTAATACATTTGAAATTGTTTAATAGAGTGCTAATGACATGCTGTCCATTTTAATCACGGCAATAGGCTCACATCCTGTTACGTGGGACTAAAATTACTACAGCGAATTGCGGGCGCATAGTATGCCTTTGCCTATCCATAGGGATATCACATTTCATTCATACATATATGTCACTATGTCACAATTTATTTTATGTCATATATCAATATAACTAAAAAAAAAAAAAAGTAAAAAAAAATTAGTAAAGCGACAAAGCATCGTAAAAGAAGCACGACTGGCGATTCATAACGCAGTGCTAGTGCCAACTTTGCTTTACGGTAGTGAAGCCTGGGTATGTCAGCAGATGCATGAAAGTAAATTGAATGCTGTGGAGATGCGATCACTTCGAAAGTTGTGCGGCGTTACCTTGGCTGGCCGAATACGTAACGAAGTGATACGCAATTTGGCAGGTTTGAATGAAAGTGTCAGCGTTAAGCTGGAAAAGGGCGTGCTCCGTTGGTTTGGACACGTCCAACGAATGAGTGAGGAACGATTGACGAAGAATATATATTGTTCAAAAGTAGAGGGTAGAAGGAGTCAGGGTAGGCCGAGACTTACATATGAAGACCACGTGAGCAGATTGCTCAAAACCGGAAAGGTCAAAAGTACTCGGATACCCAGACGTGCGTGTATGAAGCGATTGATGAATCTCGAAGAAGCGAAAGAAGTATGCATGGATCGCGAAGCCTGGCGATCTGTCCTCTCTGACTACCCCGTCAGGGATACAGCGTGAAGATAGTTAATATATCATTATGACATAAAATAAATCAAGTTTTACATAAATAATCCGCATTCCTACCTTATATGAAATGAATATGAATATAATGAATAAAATATAAATATGAAAATAATGAATACCTTGTATGAGGGTCGGAATATTTTTATCTTTAAGTCGCCTTTTTTAGCTGGCTGAAATAATTAATCAGTAAGAACGAGCTTCTGGAAATCTTTCTCTAAATAATGACCCAGATAGCCTATCAGCAATTCCCAGGTTAAAGATCTCAGGAGCGACGAACCCCATGGCAAGCTTCCAATCTCATGCGTTCTGATATTCTACAAACGTATACGAATGTAACACTGGGTATAATACATATTTCTTTTCTCAGACAATCTTGATAACTATGAGAGAAAGAAAATAGTAAAACTAGATAATCTATATATATGTTAGCTTATGACAGTCTACTCGCAGTACACGTCGTAGTCGTCCAATTTTGTTGGGACGTGTTTTGGTAAGGCAAGACAACAATTCCTGGCCTTTATTAGATTATTTTTTAATTTTGCCATGACGTCTTTTTTAGTCAGCTTGTGCACCACTGTCAGGTGCACTAGTTAACTAACAGACCAACTCGAAAATTTTGTTATCGCAAACGATTGAAACTAAAATTATATCGATAATACCCATATATTATTTAGATGGTTATAGAATTGATTTTGGTTGATCTGCTGTCAAATTGTTATGATTTGTAATGCAGAATATTTGTATTGCAAACGTCCATAGGTCGTCGAATTTTTGCAATTTCCATCAGGTGGGCCGTATGCTTGTCTGCCACCCCAGTGGTATGAAAAAAAAGGGAGGTAGGTAAGTAGGTGTTATTGAATACACATCATTATTTAAAGAAAGAGCAATTTGGGTAAGAGGTATTTACGAAGCCTTTGCATCTCGGTCGGAATCTAATTTCATACTTAAATGCTATAATAAAGAACAAAACAAGTTTAATCTTTTTCTCATGAGGTAATAACATGTATTATACCTAAGGCATATACGATACGATAACATATAAATATAGCACTTTCATAACATTAACTTGTCAGGGAAAATATCGAAAAATAATAAACATTTACTGTTGTTTATAAAATGTGTATAATTGAATGATATCCCGACGTTGTCATACAGAAATAAAATAACGATATTTGACTTGTTTACATAATTGTTTTACCTCAATATTATTATTTTAGTGTAAAAGAAAATTCATAAGAATGTTGTTTTAGATCTTGTAATATTTATAAGAAAATGAAACTAGTACGTGAGTAGTTTGCCTCCGACGCGCTCGTATAGTGTAACCTCCGATATGGGAATTTCTTCCGGGTACGCTTGGATTGTGAAATTAGCACCTTGTCTGGTTTTTCCAAATTTCTTCTGATAATAAACTTTGGGAAAATTTTCAAGAACAAGCAGAATTTAGGGAGGTTTTTGCAGGGTCGACAACGCGAGTGCAGTCACTCTGGTGTAACATACGTCCAGAGGCTACGTAGTATGCTTTAGTGGTATAGTAATGCAGCTAAATGACCTCAAAATGGCGACATTCTTTTGTCGTTAAGTGCGATGTGTCACAGCCCTTAGTGTTTTAAGTACTATGATCCTTTAGCTATCTAGTGGTGTCATTAAATTTTGAATGGAAATCACAGATGGATCTGCAACACCAAATTGATTCTCCCCGATTTTGTAAATATTAGTTTTTTTTTAATTGCCTGTCTAGGAAGGAATTTTAAAGACGTATTCAGATTTTAATTGAATCCGTAACTTCAACTGCGGTGAACATAAGAATATATTTATTCGTAAACCGCAAAGTCCAATAGAGTTCTCTCTAAAGGACTTTACAGTTTACGAATAAACTACAGTTCGATTTGAATGCATTTCACAAACGATCCTCTACATACCTAAATTCTACACGGCCTGGAATACATTGAAATCGTACATTCGGAAGTCGTATATTTTACCTAACTGCCAGTTATATTCATGAAATCTGACCTCTGCTTTTGTGAATATGCGAGGAGACCCCCGAGGGTACCCTTTTATCTTCATTGTTGAAATGCCTCTAATGAACACTAGTTAATTTCTTATCTGTAACGAGCAACAGTTAACATACTTAATTAAATATATAAGTATGTTTATCAGTTATCTAGATCCCATAACACAAGCTAATATTAGCTTACTTTGGGCTAGATGGCGCTGTGTGAAAAGTGTCCCACAATATACAATATATAGGTATAGCAACGCTTTTATTCTCGAATGGGCAGGCAGAGGCATATTATCATAAAAATACATATTTTTCTGATATCTTCACACATGAAACCAAGACAAAATAAGGTTGTTTTAGCTTGGGTTTTGGGATCTAGAAAACTGATAAACATACCGTATTATATGTAAGAATTGTCAACTATTTCCCTGGGATTATCCATCCGAGGGCTCACCCGAGATTCCTAGTCATATACAGATGGCAGGTCCGTGTGGGTTTAGTCGGTATGAGACCGGAATATCTTATATGATGATATCCACACGTAAAAAAAGAGATCGCCAATTTAATGGCCACTGTCAACAATCTTCCTGAATGTGATAGTGACTTCCAGCCTTTGAAAGCAGTCATTACTTTAAACCAGGCAGGTGAGGTCATTTGGAAATTTTTTAAAAAGTTCTCAGCACAAAATATTTCTTTTGATGAACGATTCCTGTATCGAGTGTCAGTCCCTTGTTATTACAGGCTGTTCGAGTGCTTCTAAAGTATCAATGGAAATTCAAAGTGTTTTATCAGAAATTTGTATCGATTCAACAACATGAGTCTTCGGTATCTGTACTAAATTTGGATGTTAGCTATACGTAAAGAGAAATATTGCATTTAATATCCTTATTTTCCCCTTGTCGAGTACTTTATGTAATATATCTAGGTCCCAAATTCTGAAGTCAATGTATAGTTAATATACATTTACTGGCTGCGGTGTTTATTAATATCCCAAAGAGAATAAATTATTTGTTTTGAAAGACTGCATAGTTTTTGTCTAGCGAGTACTTGTATTAAAGCTTGAACAATTATTAATGATAACTAATTCAATCAGGTGTTACATGGCAGAAAAACAATGTAAAATACTATAATTAATTTGTGTAAATGTTTATTTTTGTATATTCTGCTTTTTAAAATGTCGTATGATGTCGACATGTGTTTCGCCTACACATAAGGCATTATCAAGACTGTTTGGCAGTCTTTTTTAAGAAGCGGAATATTGCAAAAATAACATTTAAAACAAAATAATTATAGTTTTTTATTTGCTAATGATTCAAATATAGAATTACTCACTACAGCGAGGAAACTGCTATGTGTAAGGAAAGTAGCTTAGATAAATAAAATAAATAAATATTATGCAACACTTTTCACACATCGCTACCTAGCCTGATCTAAGCTTTAAGCTTGTGTTATAAGATCTAGACGACTGATAAACATACTTATATATTTCTAAATACATACCTAAGTATCATTGCATTTAATAGTGAAATCAGGTTCGAAATTTTATAAATCTTTTTCATGCTAGCTCATTAAAATACAATTTTCCAGTCAAATTTTGAATGATTAACTGAGGAGAAAGATTTTAATTTAATTGATAAAATGTAGCCATCTCCTAATTCAAAGTCAATTTTAAATTATACACCTTAGTAAATCGCTTATACTTGATATAAGTGAAGCTATAGGCAGAAACCTGTAAACCTGTACTGTTTTACATGGCCCTACTATCTACAAAATAAGCTTTAGATTAAGCTTTTACCCAATCCTTTTCCGTTATTGCACTCATCTAGGTAAGTTAGTACTGCGAGTCACAAAATGTGAGGTTTTCTTTGTGTACACGCTTGCTCGCGCTGCAATTTTGTAAATCGTCGGCCTTATTATGTTGTTCCACGTGCCGTATCGTACCATACCATCCTTACATAGATAAAAGTAGTGACTGCTCAACCATTAGTGCTCTGCTAATGTAAAGCCTAAACATCCTTCTATTACTACTGCTATTATGAAGCCTCCATTCAGCAAAGTTTTTGAAGGTATACCTCTTTTAGCGTGTTAGGATAAAATTATGAGAGTAAATTATTACGATGCGCGCTCAGACTGTCCCGAAAAACCGACACCATGAAGTTAGCTGATGATCCATGACAACTTATAACTACTCATACATTAAATGTAGTTTTCATGATTTTGATGTTTTTTTTCTTACTAATTTATCATTCCTGTTACAAAGAGTTGTGGTATATGTGATAAAATCTTATTAGACTTAAGAAGTATAACTTCTAATGCCTGTACATAAGTACAGTACACACACACTTTTTTTTACAACAATGTTTACAAAGCATGCCAAGTACTTAATATTTGTATTTTTACATTTTGTATTTTATTATATTTGTATGTTTAGGTATTGAATATATACCAGACACAAAGTCTGAGAAGATACAAGAATTTGCTTAGAAATTTCTAATTAATTTGGTACATTTTCAAGCCATTTAACTTAATTTCAATTTCACTTTTGCTACAGCATAAAATTTATTTGGATTGTCTGAAAAGTTACGATTAGAATAACCTTTGTATAGAATAGATTTATTTGTTAGGTATATAATATATATACTACTATAAATATACATTTTATTATTTAACTATCATAAATATATATTTTATACAAAAATTTAACTAAAAATAAAAACAAATTACTTAATTATATATACAACGCGTCAAAAAATAATAGATATTTTGTGATAGAGGCCCGTATACCGAAACGGCGTGCAATGAAAAAAAATGTAAGTGTAACCAGAGTACACAGGTAAGAAGTGAAACTTCTTTACGAAATATAATTTTACTACTATTTACAACTTAAAAAATTGTAAATTGCGTATATAAGGCTTACGCATACGTCGATAAAGAACATTTACGTCGATAAACAATATGGTGCGTAACCAAAAGAAGACGCAAATTGGGCCTTATAGGTACTTATTAGGCACAATTTGCTTGTACTTAAAGTTTATCTATAACACCTACTGTCCATATAGTACCGCTAATGTTAGGAACTATTGATTCGAATTGGAAAATTTTTTTTTGCGTTGGATAGCACATTTGTCGATGAAGGCTATATATCTATTATCACGAACTGCTCAGAAGATCGAAACAGTAATCATAATTGCAAAGATTTCGGGCAAATTGCATAGGTTATTGAAAAATTCAATGAGTGCCCATAGGGCCCGAAGTATGTCACGACCTTAGCCACGGGGTTAATCGAGTACTTGAAAAAAAACTGTAAAGTAAGGAAGCTTTTATCGATATTAACATTCGTTTTGTGTCTATCGATTTTTATGTATTATCGATATCTATAACCCTACGTACATTTGGCGCGTTCCGTAACCGTAACCAGTTTACAATCTTAGACAAACTGCCGCACAAATACACTTTTATTTGAGACTGTGATAATAGTATTACATACATACGCGTATTTGGTATTCTAACCGTTTAGTATTTTAGTTACTCAATAAAATCTTATTTTCCAACAAAGGACACGTTCTCCATTATTTCTCCATTATATTTTGACAAAATAATAAATAGTGTGGGACACTTTTCACACAGCGCCATCAAGTCAAACTAAGCCATAAGTTAGTGTTATGGGATCTAAACAACTGATAAACATACTTATATATTTCTAAATACATACATATTATACATAGGAATTCCGACCCGGATATCAAACCCGGCAGGTCAGCGTGGCAGTCGCATACACTACCATTGCTTCACCGAGGCAGCTTATGTTATAATATTATTATGATTGTCGCAATGACTTCATTTATATGTAAATTAATACAAATCATACCCAACAGTATCAGCGAAGCGACACACCCTTGTACATCACTCTTTTTTTATTTCCCGTTTCCCGTACCCACAGGAACAGGAACTTGTTCCCATGATAAATATACCCTATGCAGTAATCTGATGTATAAGCATAATTACTGTAAAGTTTAATTAAAACCATTCAGTAGCTCTTGCGTGAAATAAATAAATAACAACATACATATATAGCTTTGAGACCACTTACACAACGCCATCTGATTCCAAACTGTACTATGGTAACCAGATAACTGATAAACATGCTTATATATTTCTAAATACACACACATTATAGATACATTTTATAACACTCAGACATCCTGGGTGGGAATCGAACCCACGACCTCTTGCGTAGCAGTCGGATACACTCCCACCGCGCCACAGAGGCAAGAAAAATAAACATCCATAAAAAATTCCATGTTTATAATATCAGTAGGATTTATCTAGTCCGTGCAAGAACCTTTCAGGTTGCACTAAAACCAGTATAAAAAAATAGGCGAAAAAAGCCTATTATTTTATACTGACTTATTTTATTAATTGAAAATTTCGCCATGACATGTTTTTTTTATTCAATCATCTGCAATTCGGGGTAGAGATAAATTCATAAAGCAATGATCATAAATATCAGCCTACTCATTCTTGAGTTATAAGTGTTTCAACAAATGTGACTTTATTTTTAAAAATAACTATACCTATCAAAAATATATAAGGACTATTAATATAGCAGCATTTTATACTAACCAAAACTCACATACTAAATAAAACTCACACACAAGATACGACAAAAAGAAGCTTTCTCTATGAGATTAATTTCATAAGAACGTTCCTTTGATTTTGTAATGAAACCCAATAAAGGATTATTCATACGTATACGAGTTACCATTTAAATACCGTCTTACACAGACGAATAAAACAGCCCTCACATACAGTTCGTTGCTTTAACTTCCTGGCTTTTATCCTTAGTATAGAAGACCCATTCATTTTCAAGATCTATACGGGCATCGAAATTAATACTTTGGAACGCCATTGTAGGTACGAGTATGTAATTCAAACGTTATGCAGAGTATGGAATTAAATAATTATAATGTTACATGGTGAACTAAATTAAGTTAAATGTTATGGGTTAAATTGTGTTATGTGAATTTTGTCCAAGTACCCATTTACATGATCACTAAATTGGTATTGTTAGACTTTTGTTCTGATTGGATTTGCTTTTTATAGACTTATGATGAAATGTATAGTAATTTCTCACGACGATTATGATCTATCATCATTATCATTATGCAGTATAGATATTAGAATATCAATCAATGCTATCAACTATCAATTTTAGTTTGATTAATTTCTAATATATTGTTGTATCAATTTCAGATAAGCGGATAGGATTAGAATACATAATTAATTTGAATAACATGTCGTAGTTATATTAAACTGAATAGGAATAAACAAATTATTAGTCGTAGGACCTGGTTTTTTACGGCTCAAATTAAGTTAAATATACGCTTGAGCTATGAGACAACTGACTGACATAGATGTTTATGTATTTTTAAATACATTATTATTTATAGAGACAACACACTTATTCTGAAACACACATTGCTGAACAAATAAATATTTATTGCAACTGGAGTTTCGAACTGCGACTAAGATTTGGGCAGACAAATTTATTTGTTTGTACCTACAGAACTTAATAATTATGTTATGTTAATTTATTATACTAAGATCTTAGAATATTATCATATTTGTCTATAAACATTGTTTAGCGCCTGTAAATCTATACAATTTTTATAAAGTTGAAGAAATTGTTTGTCAGTCGGTCGACTTCTGGTCGGATTTGAAAAATTCTTTTTGTGTTAGATAGCCCATTTATCGAGGAAGGCTATAGGCTATATATCATCACGCTACTTCCCTGGAGAGCGGAGCAGTAGTCATAAATGTCGACGAATCGGGCAAATTTAAATGCATTTTTGTAGAATTTTTAAGTGACGGGATTAAATAGGTACCGCGGGAGTTCAAAGTATGTCACGGGCAAAGCCGAGGGGGGCGGTCACCTAGTAGTATTATATATAGGCCTTCGCTAGAAATGCAAAAGTCACAAGAACATGTAGTGAACAAGAGTACTAGCTGAAGACTAGCCACGCCGCCTTCCCCAGCAAGACAGCTAGATCTAAAAAGACGTGACTTAACGTATTGGAGGATGAGCGAGGCTTTCGGATGCAACCGGAAATAGTGCTTGAATGATGAGAACTTTCAAATCAGTCTGTGCACTGGCTGGCCGAAGGTCTCTCCAAAATCACGCCACATCAAACGGTTCTGCGCATTCCACATCTAGTCCTCGCGACCTTTAATAGGCAGTATGTTCAAACTACATCGATATTTTATCGCTCTTAGTGTAACTCCACTAACTCAGTGTTCTATACGCAACTTTCGCTATGGTTGGCCCTCGTATGGGTGACCGCTTTGTGTCATTTCTATTCAGTTTTGTGCTTCGGAAGGCACGTTAAATAGTTGGTCCTGTTTAAGTTGAAAGCCTAATGCTTAAGGCGGCCTAAGGCTTAATTAATTTCAACAGTAGGTCGCCACAACCTGCGCCTCCATTTTAACACGGCAATACGGCTTCAGTACGATAGAAATGTTAACGATGAAATATGGGCGTATAGGATGGTTCTGCCACCCCTTCGGGGATAAAGGCATGAATGATAAGTTCATTTATGAAGTCCACGGTCCAGTAACATTTAATATTTTCAGTTATTTTTTAAAATTAAGTACTAAGTGTATATTTTGTTTGATTTACAGCCAGTGGGAATATATCGAGGGAAGTACGAGTGGGCCAACGAGAATAGTCCAGTTGGAGGTGACTGTTCGTTATGGGTGCGAGCTGCCACGCTACAGCTCGACGACGGACAGTGGCAGTGCCAAGTGACTGCCAGCAATTATGATGTTCAGGTACCATTTTACTAAGCTTATCTTAATAACTCGTGCGCCCGTGAAGAAAGCGCTCGGACCCCGCTGACTCAGTGTTCTGTATACGATCACTGCAAAAAGCAACATTCGCTATAGGTGAGCCTTGGATGGGTGATCAATTTGTGGAATTTACATTTGCGAGCGTTTCCGAAGCACGGAAACGCTCGCAAATGTAAATTATTTGGTCTAATATTATGTAAATATATATAATAATAACATTTCTATAATAATATTATTATGTAAATGCTTCGGTCCCGGTAGCCTGTAAAATGGCAGTCGTTAAGCCTGGTTGAAGGCCTTATGGGGGGTTGAAAACTTTCAACAGCAGGTCGCCACAGCCTGCGTCTGTTCAATTCAACACGGCAATAGGCTCATCACCTGTTACGTGGGACAAAACTGCATACGGTGAAATGTGGACGTATAGCAGGCCTCTGCCGACCCCTTCGGGAATAAAGGCGTGACAATATGTATGTATTTTAATACCACTTACGGCAATAGGCTCCCTACCTACCTTATTACGGTTTGCCTATCTCTACAGCTACGGTAGAAAACCATGTCCGTTGTTTATGATGTTAAACATTTCAGTAAAACACTTTAATATATATCCCTAAAAACTCTAAATTTATTCTTCTTGTATCGTCAGGCCTCCTAATTATAGAATACATTGATACACCAGAGTTTATTTCCTCAGTCAGCAGGTGCACCAAGATGCCGATGCCGGTGAAGACTCGGACAGTTTTTCATTTTAATTAATTTAATCTTCACAATCCTCAAATATAAGTGCGCGGACATATTGGCGAAATTACGTAACTAACTAACTTATATTAAACCTTAACACATTAAAGCATATATAATGATATTTGAAAAGTAATATTCGAATTATTTATTTAGTAATCATTTAGAAATATTACCAAACGATATATTATTTATGGAAATCTTCTCCACTTATCATTTTGGCTATGAAGTTAATGTAGTGGCAAAATTGTTGCCTCGCCAAAAGAATTCACATTATTTATGGCAAGTCTGAGAAAAACAAAACAATATCTATAAACTCTTTTTGTGGTGTTGTTCTAGGTCTGGGCTCAGATAATATTCCAAAATAAAATATATTAAGTGGCAATTGATAAACCAAGAAGAAAATATCCATAGGACATGTTTGCTAATAAATATAAGCTAAGACAAGTTGAGTGATCTAAAGTTAAATACAGTTCTAAGGTTTTTATATTTGCTGAAGTACTCGTGGCTCGTAACTCAGTGTTCTGTAAACGATCACTGCGTTAAGCAACATTCGCTATAGGTGTTCCTTGGATGGGTGACCACTTTGCGATTGTCATTTGCGAGCGTCTCTGTGCTTCGGAAGGCACGTTAAGCCGTTGGTCCCGGCTGCCAGTTAAACGGCAGCCGTTAAGCTTGGTTGAAGGCCTTATGGGCGGCTTGAAAAATTTCAACAGCATGTCGCCACAGCATGCGCCTGTCCATTTCAGCACGGGAATAGGATCACCGCCTGTTACGTAGGACAAAAATGCTTACGCTGAAATGTTAGCGTATAGCATGCCTCTGTCTACCCCTTCGGGGATAAAGGCGTGACAATATGTATGTGTGTATGTATTGAATAGACGTGACTCTCTATCAAATAGTATAGGTTAGCGAAAAGAGTAAACATTTTTTTTAATTTTTTTTTTGGGCCTTATCACACCCGTATTCCCATTACTGTGGCTCCTGTAAGCCAGTATCTACAGCAATGACCAAAACACCAGAAAAGTTACACCAAGCTCGATCTCGGTGAAGTCCCAGAAGGAGTTATGCATGTCTTGGAACCCGCAACGAAATTAATCAGAAGATAATGTGAGGAAGTAGGAAAAGAACGTTATGCCTCTTCCCTCCTTTGAAAAGCATGAGACCTGGAAAGCAACTAGGTGTAAATCCTATAGAAATAGGGAAGCACCACGTTAATAGTATATTACGGGTCCTATGTGAGCTATGTTTGATTCCAGTAATATGTATGGCAGAAACGTTTAATATTTCAAAAGAGAGACGCGATTTCAAGTGAGAGACCCGGGCGTCAACTATTTGACGCACGCGTCTCTTAAGATTTCTCGTTCCCGTTTATCACAGGAACTTGTTTCTAAGATAAAAAGTAGCCTACGTGTTATTCTGATGTGTAAGCTATATAATTGTAAAGTTTCATCAAAACCCATTAAGTAGAATTTGCGTGAAAGAGTATTAAACATCCATCCATACTTACAAACTTTCGCCTTTATAATATTGGTAGGATAAAATATAACTTATAGCAATTGACAAACTAAAAAGAAAATATATATAAAAGTTTATTAGCAAAGACAAATCGAGTGGTGCAAAGTGGAACATAGTACTAAGGTATCGATCCCACCGCTAGCGATCAAATATTCCAGGTACAATGTTAAAATAGAAGTGACCAGCGACAACTCTGTCTCAACTAATGAATTATATTACACGTAAGCTATATACTTTTAACAAAGAAAATATTTAAAAAAAAACGAACGATTGACAAAGAATATATATTGTGCGAAAGTAGAGGGTAGAAGGAGTCAGGGTAAGCCGAGACTTACATATGAAGACCACGTGAGCAGATTGCTCATAAACGGAAAAGTCAAAAGTACTCGGATACCCAGACGTGCATGTATGTAGCGATTGATGAATCTGCAAGACGCGAAAGAAGTATGCATGGATCGTGAAGCCTGGCGATCTGTCCTCTCTAACTACACCGTCAGGGATACAGCTTGAAATTGTATAAAAAAATTTTGGAAAACGCCTCACACGAATAGAATTTCATATATTAAATAATAAAATAAATAAATATCCATCACGCCTTATCCCCGAAGGGGTGGCAGGGCATATTATATGCCCCCTTTTCACCGTGTGGATTCCTGTCCCACGTAATAGGTGGTGAGCCCATTGCCGTGTTGAAATAGACAGACGCAGGCTGTGGCTACCTGCTGTTGAAATTTTTTTAAGCCGCCTATAGGGCCTTCAACCAGGCTTAACGACTGCCATTTTACTGGCAACCGGGACCAACGGCTTAACGTGCCTTCCGAAGCACGGAAACGCTCGCAAATGTAAATGCCACAAAGTGGTCACCCATCCGACGACCAGCCATAGTGAAAGTTGCGTACCTCAGTGATCGTTTACCGAACACTGAGACCGCGGGGCCACGAGCGCTTCTAATTTCATATATTACAGCTTACAAACATCGCTATGAATTATCGCGTAGGGGTTATGAAATAAATAAAGTAAAGATAACAATCAAACCACATCGAATCAGACCGTGAAAAGTCAAAGGGTTCTATTCCTAATTATACTGAAGCGTAAGAGAAAAAAAAGACTCGATTAGTAAAGTATTTCGGTCGTTATCGTGTTAACAAGACAATAATCCGTAACATACAGACACACGGACGTCCAAGACGGAACTTTTTTAAACAGCTTTTTGACTAGTTTAAATAACAAAAACGGCATCAAAAATATCTTGAGTGTTAAAAATAGTGTTTTTTCTTGATATGTGTATGTATATATTATTTTACAAGTGCAATATATGATAAATAGAGACATTTTAAGTTTGAAAAATCAGATATTTTGCGCGAAGTGACAGTAGTACCCACCTCAACGCTTCGCTTATGAGGCGTGCAAAAGTCAACTACTTTGAAGCAGCGAGCCCAGTGGAACAATTTTTTTTAATAACAAATGTTTGATTTTTTACAGGATGCTCTATCAAGTCCTCCTGCAGCATTAGCAGTCCGAGTACCACCGCAATCTCCTCGCATCTTGTTCAACGGATCTCACGTCATGCCCGGCCAGAATATTACAGTACCAGCTGGTAACAGAGCTACTGTTGTGTGTGAAGCTAGATATGGCAATCCACCAGCTTATATCGAGTGGTATTTAGGTAATATTGAATTTATTATTGGTATGGTATTTTATTTTCGTTAGAGATAAAGATTTTTAAATTGTTGAGTACCATTATTACCCAGAGGATGATACGGTTTGTAGAAGTCTAATTGAATGAAACCACAGTATGTTGAGACGTTTTTGAAAAACCTAGTATTGTTTATTTTTTCATACAATATATTTAGACTATCTTCAACGAGTAGGTACTTAATAATATGCGTAGCAGAAAAGGTACAGTGCGACCCTGATAATTGGTTAAATTAGAATGACTAGTCCTTGATATTATTTTAACAAAAGAATTGATAAGTTATCATTCGCTATTTGAACTCATAATCAGTACGACTATGCTTTTTGGTATTTCAGAAAAAGAACGATTAACAGCTTGGAGCCAAACCAACGCATCAGAGGTAGAACGGCCAAGAGTTTGGGCAGCGCGATCAGTACTAGAGTTGGGAGCCACGAGGTCCGCTCATGGGAGGCAACTTGCTTGCCGAGCACACCATCCTTCCTATCCATCACCATACTATCGGGATTCTTACACTATGTTAGATGTTACATGTAAGTTTTATATTTTCAAATATTTTTTTCCAGGACGACCGGTTTATGATGACGGCGTTGGTTTGTAGTCCTTAATCGGGTACATCGATTTGGATGAAACTTCCATTTGTTTGTGATCAAATTTTTCGAGATTTTTTGACATATTATGTCAAAATTAGTAAACAATTATTATCACTCTATGGGTGAGTTGTCAGAGATCAACATATAGTTATATGCCTCGGTGGTGCAGTGATAGTGTATGCGACTGTCGCGACTGAGGTCCCGGGTTTGATTCCCGGGTCGGAAAAATATTTGTGTGATCCACCAATTTTTGTTTCGTAGTTTGGGTGCTTCTTATGTATAATATGTATGTATTTAGAAATATATAAGTATGTTTATCAGTCGTCTAGATCCCATAACACAAGCTAATATTAGCTTACGTTGGGCTAGAGTTGGGCGCTGTGTAAAAACGAAATGTCCCACAGTTAGGTGTACCCGTTAGGTCCAAATCTAATAAAGCTAACCTGAATTAAACCCGTAAGTACAATTGACTTTATTCGCCTGTAGATATGGGTCACCACATATTCGCAATTGGGTTGTCAGCTTCACCAAGATTTCCGGAGCCCTAGTCCTGCAGAATAATGGACGAGGCAACAACGCAGATCCTTACGGAGTTGGGAGGTCAGGCGACTGTCGCTCCCAACAATGCCGTAAATTAAAACCCAAACGATAGCTGCTTCTAGCAGCTAAATAAAAATGAACCACAGGCTTCAAATCCAAGTAGGGTTTGGAAGCATCTGGAAAAAAACTCAACATGAAAAGGAGACATTTGCATGCTCAGGTTTCCATCACGCCTTAAATAAATAAATAAATAAATAAAAATATCTTTATTTTGCATAGACCATTTTAACGGCGCTTACAAAATGTCATACCCTATTTAAAATATTTAAAGCGACCACTTATCCCCAAAGGGGTGGCAGAGGCATATTATATGCCCACTTTTCACCGTGTGGATTTTTGTCCTACGTAATAGGTGGTGAGCCCAGTGCCGTGTTGAAATAGACAGACGCAGGTTGTGGCTACCCGCTGTTGAAATTTTTCATGTCGCCCATAACGCAATCAACCAGGCTTAACGACTGCTATTTTACTGCAACCGGGACCAACGGCTTAACGTGCCTTCCGAAGCACGGAAACGCTCGCAAATGTAAATGCCACAAAGTGGTCACCCATCCGAGGACCAGCCATAGTGAAAGTTGCGTAACTCAGTGATCGTTTACAGAACACTGAGACCGCGGGGCCACGAGCGCTTTAATCACGAAATTATTTATTTAATAGTGAAATTACAGATTTCGCCATAAAATCTAGGCAAGCAAAGAATTTAATAAAATTTAACATGGTAATATTATATGCTTAGAAAAGTACACGAATGTCAAAATAAATTAATATATTTAATTACTAGTTGAAGCCCGCGGCTCCGCACGGAAGTTTTCCTGTTCCCGTTTCCCGTAGGAACTTGGTCCCGGGATTAAAAGTAGCCTTTGTGTTATTCTAATATGTAAGCTATAATATTGTGAAGATTCATCAAAATCCATTCCGTAGATTTTGCGTGAAAGAGTAACAAACATCTATAGTTACAAACTTTCGCGTTAGTAGGATTTAACATGGTAATATTATATTCTTAGAAAAGTACGCGAATGTCAAAATTAATTGAAATATTGAAATATTTAAGGTATAAGTTAGTAGATAAATCAATTTTATTTATTATTCAATGAAAGAAATTAATATATTAGACAACACAAACCTAACCCAAATGATTTTACATTCCAGTCGTTCCAGTAGTCTCCATAGTCGGTGGTGATGCCAGTACTCTGGCTAATCTTGAGGAGGGTTCCAGTGCACTAACCCTCGAGTGTAAAGCTGATGGGAACCCCAGTCCTTATGTTTGGTGGACTAAGAACGGACAAGTCATTGCCACTAATGGCGCTAGGCTCATCCTGGCTCCGGTGTCTAGAAATCATTCTGGTAAGAATTTAATGTAAATTTGACGCTTAGGTACCACTAAATATATAAAGATAAATAAAATTGAAATATCTGTTAGTAATTAGATTTACTAAATGCATATGATACTTGTACGGAAGTTACATAAAAAAATAACTTTTTACTCCAGAAGCTACAACATTCATTCAAGTTTCCAAAATACAACACAGCCACAACCTAATGTTTATTAGAAAACTATCTACCTACTACCCATAGATCCCATAGAACAATTCATCGGTAATCAATTGTATAAGATACAGCAAAAGAAGATGAATATAAATATATAAATAAAAATACAATGTTTTATTTTTCAGGTATATACGGATGCCAAGCGCGGAACTCCTTGGGTACTTCAGATTCAGTTAAGATTGAAATTGATGTTAAGTGTAAGTGATTTATCCTCTCTTGTCCTTTGTGTTTATGCATCTCTTAACCATCTGGGTATAATCTCATACAAGTTAAATTATAAACATAAGGTATTTGTTCTAAAAGATAGTCAAATGATTGTATATTTTTTTTACAAATACAATAATAGTAAACTTACTAGTAAACTTACTTTAATTATATTTGTAAAAAAAATACAAGGATTTTATAACTACAAAAATGCAAATAAATTTAATTTGAGACAGTAATTAGTCTCTTCAAACTTTCTGCTTAGAAATATGTAGCAAATGAAATAGCAAACATCGATTACTTTTCATCTAATGACCTTTGTGATATTTTGTCAGAACCATTTTGTCAGTGCCAGAGTAAAAATATAAATATAAATTCAAAGCTATTCAATTTATTAATCAGTCCCAAAATTTTGTTATACCATAAAACAGTTTACAATAAATTTTAAAGTTGTAAGAATAATGACAATTAAATAACTAAATTAATATAATTAATGAAGTTCAAGATTATTCAATCATATTAAATTTATCATTTCCAGATCCCCCACGAGTGACGTGGGTGGGTCCCGATACTGTGGTCGAAGCAAACTTATTCTCACAAGTGACTCTGGAGTGCAAGGCTGACGGGAACCCAGCACCGACATATACGTGGTATCACAAGTAAGTCCAGCTACTTTCACTTTAGTTAATGTTGTATAGGTCATAGAAACCGACCAATAACATCTTCCTAATGGTTTTCAAACTCAACGTTGATTTGGAGCCTAGGATTCGGTTTTCATTAGCCCCTACTAGCACGATACATACATACAGTACACAGTAAGAAAATTTAAAAAATCACACACACACATACACACACACACACACACACACACACACAGGCGCGCACGCACGCGCGCGCACACACGCACACACTTAAGCTATATTATTGTAAAGTTTCATCCCAATCCAATCTGTAGATTTTGCGTGAAAGAGTAACAAACATCCATACTTACAAAGTTCCGCGTTTATAATGTTAGTGAGATTTAAAAAATTACTATATAAAAAAGCTTTCGATTTTAAATTTATTAAATAAACAACCCTAACACTAAGTGGAGAATAAATATACTTAATTCTAGATTCATGCCGAGTTTCCTTACTTCTTTGGCTCATATATATTATGTACTGTGCCTTTAGCAGCCAATGAAAGTGGATATAGTTTGACTACATCATATTAGTAATTGCTGAAAGTGAATACCGTCGAATCTTCCAAGCCTGCAAGGGAGTCGGCCCCAGAACCTTGTTAGCGGCAGATGGATGGACATAGTGAAACAATAATGATACCTTTTTTACTTCAAAGCCCTAAAAATAATAGCATAAATTTGAAAATAATTGTGTCTAAACAGCCCAGCATCTTCATCTCGCATCAACACCTTACAAGAAGGCGCATATCCGATTTCAACGACTCCACAGTTGCAGTTGCACAACGTTTCGTACGAGCAGCACGGTCGATACACCTGCGTAGCAACCAATCAGATCGGTTTAGAGGACAGGTACGTTAAAAAGTTAAAAACTTAAAACATAAATACTATGGAACATTATTTTTACACACCGCCGCGCCGTCCATCACAAAGTAATCTAATATAAGCTTGTATTGTGAGATCTAGACGACTGATAAACATACTTATATATTTCAAAATACAACATATTATACATAGGAAACACCCAAACTCCTAAACAAACATTTGTGGATAACACAAATATTTTTTCCGACACGGGAATCTAACCCGGGACCTCAGTCGCGGCAGTCGCATACACTACCACTACGCAACCGAGGCAGTCAAATAATAATAATAATATAGTATTTTTTCTGCAACGTAATAGGCATATAAATGTACTATGTCCACCCGTACACCTAACAGGTGTTATTCCTGTAAACCAGGATCTACAGCAATGACGAAGAGCACAGAGTTTTACCGAGTTCGAACTCAAAACATTTGCAGAAGAAGTTGATACAACGTAAATATGACGTCACACGGCCGTGGATAGTGGGCCTAAGCCGGCAGACAAGCATACAGGGGGCCGCGTCTGCTATTTCAACCGTGTCGAAAAAGAATAGAAATCGTCGCTCAATAGAAAGCCACTGGTACAGTTGTGACAGTTTTCCGTAGTCTACTATTCAAATAGACTTCTATCGTTCGGCCGATAGAATTCTACTAACACGTACCCCGCCAGTGGCAGCTAGTCAGTTGCATTTTTGATAGTCTACAAACATTTTGACAGTTAAAACAGCGATTCTGGTTCTTCTTCTACGGCTTGTCAATAGTAGACTCGGCCCCCGGTTCATTCAATGGAAAGTGATTGTGTGCCCCGCTAACTCATTGTTCTACAAAGGATGCGTTAAGCATCTTTCGCTGGCCATCGACGATCGGTGACCGTTTTGTGGCATTTCGATTTGCCAGCGTTTCCGTGTTTCTGAAGGTATGTTACTAGTTAAGTCGTTGGTGCTGCCAACGGCTTAACCAGTAATATAGAAATATGGTTAAGCGAAGTTGAAGGCTTTATGGTGCGACTTGAGTTATTTCAACAACAGGTAGCCACATCCTGGGCCTGACCATTCCACGTGTAATGATCTCACCACGTGTTACGCGGGATACAAATGATTAATTGTAAAATGTGTATGTATAATATGTCTCTGCCTACCCTATGGTCTGATGACAATTCATCGAGTAATACTAAATGGCTCTGACTGGCTACTTTTAGTATCCGCAACCGGCGTTTTCCTCGTTTTTTCAAAGCTAAATACATCGCTACAGTTTCTAAATGGTGATTTTTGTCGGTTTTTAGAAGCTATATACATTAATATAGTCTAAAAATGGTGATTATATCGTTTTTAATAGCAAAAATACATCTAAATACATCTAGTCTCAATTTTTTTCTTTTTTTATACCACTGAGGTGGCAGTAGTCACGGTTAAAATGTTTTTTTAGTAATTTTTTAGCAGCTAATTACATCGATACCGTCTCAAAATGGCGATTTTGTCAGTAGCAGCAAAATATCCATAATTAGTGTTGGTTGCGGATACTAAGAGTAGTGTAGTGAGTGAGTAGGTAGACTAGTAGTTGATAGTGTTGAGGTGGGTGGTTGCAGAACGCACCAGTCGGAGGCGGTGTCACTGAGCGTGCGAGGTCCGCCCGTGGGAGCGGACAAGGGCGCGGCGCACGCGTGGCGCGGCGGAGAAGCGCGCGTGGCCGCCGGCGTGTGCGCCGACCCGCCGCCGCGCCGGGCCTCCTGGCTGTGGGGCAGCCTGCGCCTCGACGTGCCGCAGACCATCGGTCAGTACCTACATTTATTTACAGCTAAGAACCTAGTATTAAAACGTACATTTAACTAATATAGATACTCTTAAAATAAGTTTAAATACAGGTATTAACGCGATAATGCTTATTTACCTTAAATAGCTTGACGTATATAATAATAGCATTATCGCGTTAATACCTGTATTTTAAACCTTTTTTTTAATCATGCAACGCGAAAGTTTTAAAGTTAGATACTCGTAGTATAGAGACTCTTACCTGCAGTCAAACTGTTAGAACAGTTTTGCAGGATTTAATTTTAAATACTCTGTATGTTTTTCTTTTAATAATAAATGAATAAAATATTTATTGGAACGAAGTTCCTTATCGCGTGTTGCGAAAGGGGGCTAGACGGAAAAAATTAAGACCAAAAGTTGTAACGACAGTTTTTGCTATAGTTATAAGCCGTGCGGCGTGCGCGTGTTTCTCTCTCTCTCACTCTCTCCCTCTCTCTACCTCTCTCTCCGTCTCTCTCTCTCCCTCCCTCTCCCTCTCTCTACCCCTCTCTACCTCCCTCTCCCTCTCTCTCCCTCCCCCTCCCTCTCTCCCTCTCTCCCTCTCTCTCCCCCTCTCTCCCTCTCCCTCCCTCCCTCCCCTCTCTCCCTCTCTCTCTCCCCTCTCTCCCTATCTCTCTCTCTCTCTCTCTCTCTCTCTCTCTCTCTCTCTCTCTGTCTCAAAGAAAGCAAGCCAGTTATTTTCGTTTCGTCTTTTATATTTTTTTCTTTTTTTATATTTTATTTTATTTTAATATAATTCGTTGTGGACAATATAACTTCGTTCCATCCGGGTGTCCCTTGTTTCTAACTATTTATAATATAACACGGCAATAGGCTCACCACCTTTTACGTGGGACAAAAATGCATACGGTGACATATGGACGTATAGTGTGCCTCTGCCTACCCCTTCGGAGATAAAGGCGTGACAATATGTATGTATGTAACTGTTTATACTGTCGATTGATAGCACTAGAAATTGCTTTGGTAAATCTTGATTAATAGCAGATTTTACAACATGTGCACAAAACAAACCATTTTTATCTGAGACTTGATAGTAATATCGAGGATATAATGTTTTTGTGGACGAGTTATAAACTCTGATTTTGACTTCGATTGCGAGGATGCTTATTTGTGCAGGATATAGCCTGTACAAAATCGAATTTTAATAATATGTATATATAATATATTATTATATATAAATACTAGCTGTCCCGCCCGGCTTCGCCCGTGACATACTTCGAACCCCGAGGCACCCATTTAATCCCTTTGTTTAATAATGTCACATTCACAATAATGTATGAACATTTTCCAAATTCATTTATTACTTCTCCGCTCTCCAGTACTTAGGTACCTACCTACCCGCCCGGCCCGGTCGAATTAAATTAATTTCTTTGCGCCTAATTTTGAATTTGCGATAACTCGTAAGATATTCATTTAATTTGCAAGGTGTAAAGGGACAAAATAATCTTCATGAAATGCTGAAGCCAACTAACGTAGTAAAAATGATAAGGATTAATAGCATATTTGTGTAAATAGCCTTCAAATTACCGCTTAATAATTGCTGTTTTTTTAAAGTATTAAAATGGATTTAGTATGTTATTCTTAAGAGATAGACATATGTCGTCGCGGACTTTTTTGTAGACCTTTATCAGATACACAATTGCACCATACATTATTTTGTTATATCTCAAAGGGTTTAGGCAGCGTTTTTGTTTAAAGCTCCCAGACGGCTTATTTATTCCGACATTCCCAACAAGCGCTCGTGGCCCCGCGGTCTCAGTGTTCGGTAAACGATCACTGAGGTACGTAACTTTCACTATGGCTGGTCGTCGGATGGGTGACCACTTTGTGGCATTTACATTTGCGAGCGTTTCCGTGCTTCGGAAGGCACGTCAAGACGTTGGTCCCGGTTGCCAGTAAAATGGCAGTCGTTAAGCCTGGTTGAAGGCCTTATAGGCGGCTTAAAAAAATTCAACAGCAGGTAGCCACAGCCTGCGTCTGTCTATTTCAACACGGCAATGGGCTCACCACCTATTACGTGGGACAGGAATCCACACGGTGAAAAGTGGGCATATAAAATGCCTCTGCCACCCCTTCGGGGATAAGGCGTGATGGATATTTATTTATTTTACATTCCCAACAAATATCGTTATAATTTGGTCAATATATACAAAAACTTAACAAATTATACATAAAAACCTTCTATGAGAATCACTCTTAACTATTAAAAAAAACCGTATCGTAGTCCGTTGCGTAGTTTTAAAGATCTAAGCATACATAGGGACAGACAGCGAAAAGCGACTTTGTTGTATAATATGTAGTGATGTAATAATATATTAATTTAAATTAATAAATAATATTCATTATCGAATATGTACACTCCTTAGGACGTTACCATAGCATGGAGCCTACTACCGACGGCGGTTGCTACCGCTACACTCTCTTGATCTCCAGTACGCAGATGGCAGACGCCCGGGATTACGTGCTGCATGTGGAGAATGAAAGAGGTTTCTCCTCGCATGCCGTATCTCTCACTGTACATGGTGAGTGAACTTAATTTTATTCTTCTATAGTAGATATATTTTTAGGTAGAGTGACTAGAAACACAATTCAGTTTTTCGTCCATCTCCCAGTTCTATTTATCCATAACAATCTTTGTCATATCGATAACCTTCTTGACCAACTTCATAGTATGTGATCGGACAGTATTATTTCAGTACCGATCTCGTATCGTTGAAGCGTTAAATAGTTTTACTAAGAATGATACTTTTTTAAAGAAGTTGGATTATGTTTATTGAGAAATTTTATTAAATGAACCAAGACAGCTATAAAACTTTTACATGATAAAACCAGTCTAAATATTTTGTTATTAGGGTTAATTTTAGGTACATACAAAATTCTTTGACTCTTCAATTTGCATGGTTTTGTGTTGCATTCTGTAAAGCAAGAACCTTTTGAGTTCAACACTATAACAAAAACTACACAGTACGAGTATGACCACAAATCACTAGAAAACGTGACCATATCAGTGAAGCCATTCCTGTAACACTTCGCAGATCAAATAACTATTTGCACATAGAAAAATAACCAGTCTTATGAAGATATAAAAATACTTTTGAATAGAGTATTTTTATATCTTCTTGTTGGGTTTTATTATAAGAATTTTGAAGATCTTTGAACTTTTTTAGCATCTGTAGATCCCTGTTTTTTTCATTTTATTATGGTAGTACTATTATATTTGATTTATATTATATTATTTTACTTGGTCACGCTTATTAATGTTATTGCACTAGCGTAGGCATGAAACACGAAGTTCCTTTGCATTTAATATTGTAGAACTTATACAGTAAACTGAAGGTAGCATTATTTTATTTTCACCAAGATTGTAGGCAGACTATAATTCAACACCTTTACAAGAGGAATGGTGTTTATTAAAATTTGAAATGGATTAAATGTTATTGATGGTGGTGATCATCAAACTTGTTGTGAAGTCTTTCTTGTTGGTTGTATAAATACAAGCAACGTGCCATGTATTTGATCAACATTTATTTTTTTAAGCTGCATATCATGACGCAGGCTGTAGATCTGACTGACTGACTAGTTGTAATTAGTAATATACATTTTAGTCCCCTTTACACCGTAGCACGCATTATCAGCATCTAATGTGTTCAAAAACAAAATAAAATGTATTCTTTAAGGTGCTGATTCATTAAACAATAATTTTCTAATCCTAATCCTTAACCTGCTTGTGTAAATTGTGAATGTGTAATGTGCATGTTATAACTTTGATAATTTTTTTCACACAGATAATTTTTCGATAACAGACACAGCGCACGTAGCGCCACTGATTGCCGCGGCGCTGGTCATTGCCGCGCTGCTCGTCATCGTAGTCTGTCTTATTATTAGGTGTCGACGGCGGAGAGGTAAGCATATTTAGCTTTTAGAGATTATTTAAATAATTAGTTCAACAATACTCGTATATATTTTATTCAAGCAATCTTCTCGCAACGAGCATGTAATAAAATTGATTATTCTTCGCGTGTTGAAGCAAACACACTTTTAAACCTCACTTTGTGTTTTCTTTACAGAACGCGTGGAATATAAGACTGAAGATTTAGACAGGTAAAAAGATGATATAACTCCTTGTCACAATTTTTGTAAAAATATTTCTTCATATTATATTGATTTTTGCTATTATATAAAAATGTTGTCAAAACTACAACAAACGTGGAATTTAAATCATAATAATGTTGAACTTCCTATCGGGTTATCATAATGAATAGGATGTGACTCCTACACCTAAATTGTCCAACTTGAAACAATTGTGTTTTTAATAAACAGCAAGTTTATTGTAATGATTCAAAAAAAATATGTAGTAAACCTATCTTGTTGTTATAATTTTCAAATTTCTGAAGTTCCTTTTTATTATTATTGCATTATCAAAGACTTTTTATTTTTAAAGAGTTTTATAATATTGAAATCTCACTTACTAGAAACATTTAAAAATCTTTCCGTTCTATGTTGACAGCGAGAAAGCTGCTTTGCCTGCGGACGCCGTGTACACACCTAGAGACACGCTTCGACCATCCGCGCCAATAACCGCGGCGATGGGAGCAACCAACATCTCCGGTGGGACAACGGGGGCCGTAAACGTGAGCAGCCAGACGGGCGCGAGCGGTGCGCGATACTCGCCCGCTGCGCTGCAGGTGCGGCGCGCCGCCGTCGTGCTGCAGCCCCCTACCACCGTGTGACACAGCACAGGTGTGATTGCACGCACTAACACATGCTTCCCACAGACCTCCGAAATGCGGTGATATGCCCCTAATGTGGTGATAAAATTACTCGGACGGTAGAGTTTGATGATATTAATTATTTGTAGCATTATTTAAAATGAGGTGGTGGTTATTGGGAGATTATTGGTAAATATTCTACGTTCGAGTAGTGACTAGCTACTCAAACGTTCAAGCTGCTAAAGCAGCTGACTTTTTTTGCCTTTTCTTTTTTAGAACTGACCTCATTTCAAAAATTTTTAAAAAAATGTTGTCTGTGGTTTTAATGAATGAATTTTATACCATTAGAATCGTGGATAAAAAGCCCGTGTATTAGAGGTTTAATATCTATATGTCACAATATCAAAATTCAAAGTAAATGCGGTATAAACATTGCCGGCGGCCATTTTCCCGCCATTTTTTTAGTTTTGCGTTATTATTTAATGGGTTAACAAATTTTTAGTTTTTTTTAGAATAATTATAAGTTATTAGTGTCATATATCGTTTTAATCGTTATAATTCCAAGAATTTAATTATGTAAAAAAAATAATAGTGTTTTATATTAGTTTTTCGTGTGAGTGGCAAATTTTTGAAAAATAACGTTTATTTATTTTTTACCGACTTTTTCGTGTTTATACCAATATATCAGTTAATTATGATTAAAATTCCAAATTATTATAGCTATAAGTTTTATCTTTATATATTTAACGATTTTTCAGTAGTTAAAATTTTTTGTCTAGATATTATAGTTTCCAAGATATCACGATTTTAGTTAATTAGGTCATAGGTTAATTACAAAAAATGCGCTGCTCTGGCAGCGCGAACGGATAGTGAACGTTTGAGTGGCTAGATAATTTTTTTATAATTCACGATGAGAACATCGACAGCTTGAGAATAAGCGACTCAAAATATATTAACCAAATAATTGAAAATATAATTTAGTTTTGAACATTGAAAATTAAAAATACCCTCTTTCTACCACACAAAATTCAGATCGAACTATCTCTGCTGATTTCATAATGTGATTACATTTTAATTTCCAGTACAATAATAACGATGTATATGATACCAACACAAATCATTCAAATACAAGTTATGTACTTTAATCTTTACTTAAAACTTTGTTTGTCATACCGAGTTGACACTGCGACACTTGTTTGATAGTATCATCCTAATTAAAATTTCTTTAAGAGCAAGCACCTCAACATATTTAACCTGGATATGGGATAGAGTTAGGGTTAACTCTAAAAATATATTTTCATTAGATTAGATTAATCTTAAACACCTTTAAGTATTAATTTTGACTTTTACCCTGCACTATAAAATTATCTGACGTATAATTAATATGTAAATCAGTTGGTTTTGTAACGTTTAAATTAGTTGCGAAAATTGCACACACCAGAATTCACATGGGTGTAGCGGTGTGCATTATATGCTCAAAACTGTCTCATTATTATATCAGTTAGATATGTTATATTTTAACAAATTATAATTATTCCACTTTGTTTGCAGGCAGCTTTGTCGTCCCTGGAGAGAGAAGCCAAAGAGAATGTATACGCGGTTTTAGACCCGCACATTCAATACGAGATTACGATTAATAAGCACGGAGAACCACCTAAATATTTATCCTTATCAAAACCTCTTACTCACCAAAGAACTCATACGTTCAATCCACAGAGCGTTTCAGATAAAGAAATTAATAATAATTATGATAGGTTTTGTACATTCAAGACCGGTCCTCCAAAAGCCAGAAGATCCACAGATAGAAGTAACAGACAAAGTGGTCGTAAACAAAACTATATTTGTAAAACTAATAATGATATAGAATATTCCAAAGATCCATTTTTTGGTAAAATAAGAAACATGGATTCCAATCAGTACGCACAAAAACACAGCGAACATAGAGACTTCAAAAAAATTTCTCGATTGTACGAGACAAATAACTCTGGAAGAAAGCAGAATGATAAAAAACAACATGAAGACTTTGAAAGAGATTATCAATACGCTAAAAGATCTTCAAATCGTAGTTGGAAGAATGCAAAAGAGAAAGAGATGACTTTCAAGGATTTCACTCAAGAAAATAATCGGGATGATTCGGAGGCAGATTTTAAGCCTAGACCTGGTAAAGTTAAAGAAATAGCATCGAGGTTCAACATGTTTACCAGTGAAAATATTCAATCGTTTTCAAAGAAACAAAGACCAAAACCGCTGCAGAGTTATGGAAATCAAGCATATCTCGATCACGTGTTTCCTGATGCTGTGGAAATTTGACTTGATGTGATTGATGTGTTTATACATGACATTTTCGATCTCGGTTTTATTAATGTGTACTTAATAAGCAATTAGATTTCTCACTGTACTTATTTATTAATGTAGTTTTGCCATATTCTTCTAGATATCTTAAAATTGTAGGACTCTTATTTTGAAAAATGTGAATTTTTAATACTACTTGAGCATATGGTTGTATATAGTACTGCCAATAGATAGTTGCACATAATAGTTAAAAGCACGCAGGGTTTAAAAGCTGGTTGAAGATAGTTCAGAAATTTATGCCTGCATTAAAATTATAAATTTTTCAACTTTTTATATCTATAAAGAAGTATAGATAAATATAATTAAATAAAAACGAGGCGTCATATTTCTTAGTTCATCTTTTTGTCAATGACTTTCTTTGCTTTGGCATTTACTGTTTGTAAATAGATAGGAATTTATAAAAGTTGAATTTTCAACTTCTTTTTTGTCCTTAAGACAAAATATACTTTGTTACATCTTAAGTCCTTGTGTGTATAGACTTTTATAGCTTATGTTTTAAATTGTTGAATTTTAACAGCATTAAAATTATAATTTACATGTTATGTTTTATTTTTAGTTGTATAAGTGTAAGTTATATTGTTTTATAAATTCCACTATGCTATATTATAGTAATTTTGGAAGTAGGTGCGGTCTAACCACCACGCCCCACCCCGCGCTAACGGTTCAAGGAGCCTACGTCTTATCTTTGCCCGTCATGCACCAGGGGAACCACTTACAGCTACGGTTGGCAAGGGGGAGGGGGCTCTGTACATTCCATTTTTCTTAACTAATTTTTATAAAACAATTTATTTTGGTCATGATTATACTCTATCTATATCTTAGACTTATTATGATGGCGAGATCTCGACCTCCCTACTCCATACACCTCCGTAAAGCACAGAGCAGCACTACGATCCTTTTCGACAACATCACAACACAACAACACTCTTTCATCAGTTTCGGGTGGATCTCAGTAGCCTAGTTGGTTAAGCGTCTAATCTGCCAAGTCAGAAGAAACAGGATGAACAATTTTCTACTTATTTTATAGTACTGTTATTTTACAAAGTAGCTATTAAACAAACTAATAGCAACATTATGAACCTAAAACTAATTATGACCTAAAAAAATATCCATCCACCCTGGTTCAACGGGCAACTAACTCAATTACTAATACATATTTTTTTATATTAATTACCAAGACTACCCTAAAGACCCTTAGTATCTTTTTTTTATGTTTGACATGTCAACATGGCGCCGCCCGCCTGATGGAAACCAGAGACGACGTTCCGTGACTCAGGGCCGGTAGGGCCCCGATAGCGACCCTCATGTTGACGGCCCAGAAATATGCCTTTTAACGCTTCTCTTAAAGGTCCCAGGATTGTAAGAAGAGGCAAACACACAGCGCACTGACAGAGAGTTCCATGCTTTGATGGTGTGACACAAGAAATACCTGTGAAATCTTTCGGTTCTGGGCACAATTGTGTCCACAGTGTGAGGATGACATCTATGCCCCGCCCTTGTTGTTCGGGGACGGAAAAGAGAGGGTGAAATCAAATGGAAGAGTTCTTCAGAACACTCATCGTGGTAGATACGGTAAAAACCAGCTAAGCTGGCGACCGTTGTTGTTGTTGTTGTTGTTGTAACTGGGCCGTTTCCGCACTTAGCCACTTGATTGGGCCATTGTGCGTGTATTCTTCATCCTTTCACTCCAACCATCTAAGGCAGTCCCAGAAGGTCAGCAGCCTTGTAAGGCCCTGACATGCGTCCGGGAGTGTTTGCGGCGACTGTAGGATGCGCGCCCCGTCATCTGCCACGCTCCTGCACTCCGTGAGCACGTGGTGTGGCGTTTCTTCTGCCTCCATGCATCCTCTGCACAGGGGGCTGTCTGTTACACCTATAGCAAAAAAGTGTTTGTTAAGGGGATAGTGGCCTGTTAAGATTCCTACAATCTTGCCTATGCTTTCCCTATTTAGCCTAATGAGGTTGCGGGTAAATCTTTTAGATATCTCCGGAATCGCCATCTTTGTTTGCCTACAACCTTCGAGGGTTATCCATGCGGTCTTATGTGCTTCTTCAGTGTTTGTGCGCAGCCATGTCTTTATCTGTGCCTGGGGTAGGGGTAGTAATGGTTCCGGTCCATATACTGTTTCTTCTGATCCCCTTTTGGCCAGTTCATCTGCTGCGTCATTTCCCATTGAGTTACTATGACCTTTTACCCATTGCAGGGTTACTTTATTTTTATCCGCAATGTGTTGAAGTGTGTTGTGACATTCCAATATAAGGACCGATGAAATTTTATTATTTTGTCTTGCTTATAGTACGGATGCGCTGTCGCAGATGATTTTAATATTAAAACCTCATAAGTCTCTAGCTGCAACCGCTTGTGCTGCCTTAATTAGACCTACTCATTCTGCCTGGAAGATTGTGTTTCGTTTGTCTAAAGTGGTTGATATTTTAATGTTTAAGTCGTCCAAAAAGACGCCAGCTCCAGTTCCGTGTTTGTATTGGAGCCGTCTGTGTATATCTTAATATATATATATCTTCGGTCAAAGACGTAGTACCCCGGAGTTTTGTCCATGGGGCCTCAAGAAGCGGGTATTTCTCGAGAATCTCCTTACCTTACGTATGTGTTGTTTCTATGTTTTGTCTCCATAGGCCGTTTGATCTTAGTATTAGTGCAGCTGCTTTTGCTTCTTCTTGTATGACCAAATCTAGTGGTCTCAAGTTCAGCAGATACTCGAGTGCGGCTGATGGGGTAGTTCTCATGCACCCAGTGGTTGCTACACTCGCCAAGCGTTGTAGGCTTTGCAGTTTTGTTCGTTTTGTAGATTGTTGTGTTCTGGGCCACCTGCTCCGTACCAACTGCTCCGTAGGTCATTGTAGGCGATGCAGGGTGGTATGATCCAGGAAATTCGGAATAAAAGGCGTAAGTAGACGATGTAATGCTCTCAGGTGCAGAGCGTGCGAGTGCGAAGGTCGGCCCAAGGCAACTGCATATAGTAGGTAGGTATAAAAACATTGTATCGACATCGACAGCGACACACACACATGCTCGCACCGTAGAAGCGTTTTATTAACACATACTTACTGTATTAGGTACACAATTAATTTAATAATAATTATATGTTTCTAGTAATAGGCATACTTATTCTAGGGCATACGATACATAACTAAGTACTAAAGATCATATACTGTAGCAAACATACAACGGAAAGGCGGGCCTCGGATTTTAAGCGAGTACCTCAAGTGCAACTGGGATGACGCTCGGATGAAGAATACAATTCCTATCGACTTATGTTTTAACTATGAACTGTACACAACACTTAACTAACATTTTATAAATATATAGTACCTAATGCTATTTAGATCTTAATAAGGTGGCAAACAAGCGTGTGCTATGATTATTACGCCCGAACCACTGAATGTATTTATGCGTCGCTTACACTCTCCGCCCCATTGTCCGTTAAGGACAATCACTACCAGCAGTAGGCAACACGGCTAGGCGACTAGCAGGTCTGGTAAGTATACCAGTTTTGGTTTTGACTTCAGCAACGCGTACTCGCCCATCCGCTCCAGGATGAACCTTTTCAACTAAGCCCTTCGGCCAGGTATTACGAGGCAGGGTAGGATCTACAATAACTACCACGTCGCCTTCCTTCACATTCTGTCCTTCTTGGTGCCATTTCTGACGAGGTAAGAGTGTAGGCAGGACTTCACGTACCCAGCGCTTCCAAAACATATCTGTGAGACGCTGGGCTATTCTCCACTGCTTATTCCGATACAGATCGCAATCCGTGAACTCACCAGGTACTGGCAGATTAGATGAAGATCCGATAAGAAAATGGTTTGGAGTGAGTGCTTCTGGGTATCGGTGATCAACGGACACGTGACTTAGCGGGCGACTGTTTACCATATTTTCTATCTCAACCAGTAACGTCATTAAAACCTCCTCTCTAGGAGCTCGTGATTTCAAAACAGTTTTAAGTGCGGCCCCGCCCATATGGGGACTTCCAGGTGAAATAAATTGCCACCCCAGGCCTTTATTAATCAGTTCGTCTTTAAAGTCCGACTGATTTATTTCCTGTAACGCCATTTTTAACTCAGAAGCAGCTCCTTTGAAGTTAGTGCCGTTGTCGGAGAACATTTTAAACGGCCAACCACGTCGTGCTGCCATTCTTCTCAACGCCATTATAAACGAGTCCGTCGACAGTGAAGAGACCACCTCAATGTGAACTGCCCTTACGGTCAAACATGTAAACAGCACACCGTATCTTTTTTCACGCCGGCGACCCACGAGGACCTCCATGGGTCCGAACAGGTCAACTCCACAGAAGGTAAAAGCTCGTTGATGGTGTGCCAGTCTTGCTAAGGGAAGATCTCCCAATCTTGGGTTCGAAGGTTTGACCTTTCTGATCCGGCAGACCAAGCAGTGTGCAGCCACAGTACGTACAGTAGGACGTAAGTGAAGTAACCAGTATTTTTGTCGTATCTCATTAACTACCATTTCATTGTTTCCATGTGCGGCCATCTCATGATAATATTTTACTATTAATTTTGCAGTCGAATGGCGGCCATCCAATATCACAGGATTCTTCATGTTGCTATCAATGTCAAACATCGCCTCCAGATGCCCGCCGACTCGCAGTAGTCCACATTCATCAATGTATGGTGTTAAGGTACGTAGTCTGCTGTTGGGTTCAATAGGCTTCTTATTTTTCAGTAGGTGAAGTTCACTAGCGAACGATTGCAGTTGAGCGTGACGTAAAATTAGGTTTTCAGCACTATACATAATTTCAGGGTTAATTTCAGCGCTTCCATGCTGTTTACACTTATTTATAAACAAGAATACGTTGGCTGTGCATCTCAATAAGCGAAGCCAGGAAGAAAACTTAGTTGCATCGGGTACAGGTAAGTCCGTGTTTTCAATATTATTCAGTGTATTAACTTGTAATAATTCTTCATTAATTATTTCTTTTTCAGGTTCATATTTCGGCCAATGCTCCGGCATCGTGTACAAAAATTGCGGACCGCGGAGCCATTCGCAGTCGTCGGTTAATTCGTAAGTATTTAATTTCGTCGCTTTATCGGCTATGTTCATATCGGTAGGTATGTAATTCCATTCACTAGACTGAGATAACTCATCGATTTCACCCAGTCTGTTGGCCACAAAAACTTTATAGTTGCGAGTTTCGTTCTTAATTTGATGTAATACTATCAACGAATCCGTCCAAAAGTATCTTTTGTCAACAACTAACCGGTGCTCACGGGTTATTGTTTCAGCGAGGCAGCACGCGAGCACTGCTGCTTGTAACTCAAGTTTAGGTACCGTGATATATTTATGTATCGGTGAAGCTCGACACTTACAAGCGATGAATGAGATGCGTATATCATTTGGTGGTTTTGACACCTTTCTGTAATAGGCGACAGTGGCGTATGCAGCGGGGGAGGCGTCACAAAACACATGCAGTTCTATAGTGGTCTCCTTTACTCCTGTGTTGTTATTAAGAATGTACTGTGGTAGGTTTTTATTTTCTTTCTCACTCCCAGGTAATTGTATATAGAAATGATATCTTGGTATGCGCAAGTGTTGAAGATGACGTAACTCAATGAACCAATTTTCAATAATTTTAAACTCTTTTTCAGGTATTGTCTCGTCCCATTTAATGTTTTGTTTCCATGTATTTTGCAGCACTATTTTAGCTTTGACTGTAAATGGCGCGAGGAAGCCAAAAATGTCAAAAATGGACATAACTACACGTAGTAATTCTCTTTTGGTTGGTGTTCTCTGTAAGTTTAGGATTTCATCTGGAATGCGCTTAAAAGATAGATCGAAGCCGAATGTATCGCTCAGTGGAAACCAAAGCAGTCCGAGAGTACGTTCGGGTAAATCATCACAGCCAGATTTCATTCTTACGGCCTTATCACTTAAGGTTTCTTTTCGCGTACACTTTAAAACTTCCGATTTATTACATATCCAGTTTCTTATCTCAAATCCACCTTCGCTATGAATTTTTGAAACTTCTTTTATTAACTTCAAGGTCGTTTGTTCGTCGTCTACCGATTCTATGTAATCGTCCATATAATGAGACTTCAAGATAGCTTCAGTGGCTTCAGGCATCTCATTCTTGAACCTTAACGCATTTTTGTTTTTGATGTATTGGGCTATGAATGGTGAGCAGTTCGCCCCAAATATCAGTGACGTCATGGCGTACGTATCAATTTCACATTTATCATTTTAACGCCATAAAAAACGAAAAACGTGTTGGTCTTCCTGGTTGATCTTGACTCGGAGAAACATATCCTTAATATCGCCTATAAATGCGACTGGCTTTTCTCTAAATCGTAGCATAATTCCTAACAATGACTGTAATAAGTCTGGCCCTTGTAGTAGGTGATCATTTAGCGACAGGCCTTCGCTGGTGGCAGCGGCATCAAAAACCAATCTCACTTTCCCTTTATTTGGGTTGTCCACGCCGAAATGTGGTAAATACCAAATGCGTCTTCGGTGGGTTGAAATTTCACTATTAGATAACTTGCGAGCATAATTGTTGTCAAATAAATGAAAGATCCTTTCTATCCGTTTAATTTCATTTTTCCTTCTACACCTAAATATCGTTTATACGAGTTTGGAAAACTATTTGGCATTACGTGGTCATTTTTCCAAGGTAAACAAACTTCCCAATGACCATTGATTAACTTGGCAGATTTTTCGATGCACTCGATTGCACGAAGTTCGTCCTTATTTACTCGGGGCTTAGAGTTCACTCCAATGGCCTCAAATGCAAACGATCGTCGCACTAACTCGTGCAGTTGTAAGTATTCCGCGTTATCAGTAGTAACTATGTGTGCATTGTCCTCCTTCCAGTTTCCCAGCTGTTGCATTGTGTATGACGATGCACCGGCGCACGCGCATGTGTGCTCCTCGGGTTGTGTGAGCTGATTGCTCACGGGATTGGCGACGGAGAGGGGTGCGATGCCGGTATCAGTGCAGGCAGCGGCCGACGAAGGCTGTCCCGCCAGTGTCATAACACACGCTTGTTCAGTTATAATTAACCTATTGCGAGGGAATGTACTAATAGTGGTGGGAGGAACGATCCCACGTATACACCATCCCAGAGGGGTGAGGGTCGCGCATGGTTCGTTTCTGCCACGGTAAATACTTTTAAGCGAAACTAACAATTGATAATTATCTTGTCCGATAAGTAATTTAGGTTTTACATCTTTGGTACACAAATATGGTTTAATACTACGTAAATGTTCGTACGCGTCGACGTTAACTTTAGATAAACATTGTATTGGTAAGTCTAGCTCGCTAATCTTACGCGCGCGCACTTCATACACTTTATTTTTATTATTTGAGAGTTTAAAGTTCACGATTTCACTTTGACATTCGATATCTGAGTTAAACGCACCGCGAATCCGTATAGATTCTGACTGACCTTTTAATTTAATACAGTTCGCGAGATCAGCTGATATTAACGACACCGTCGCTCCGTCGTCTAACAATGCATGCGCACCTATAGTACCGTTAGGACCGTGAATGTTTACGTACACTATTTTTAACATTACACTTGCATTCGGAGACAATACGGTAGTGTTTGTGACAGTTTCACTAGTTGGCGTTAAGATCGTGATGTTATCCTCTTTTGTGACGTCATTGGATGTAGTATTTTTCTTAGCAGGCCAGTGAAGTAAGCGATGATGGGCCATGCCACACTCGTCCACGTCGCATGTAGACGCGGGACAGGCATCCTTACTGTGACCGGGTAACAAGCAGTTGTGACATAGTTTGTTAACTTTTACGATGCGCCACTTATCCTTTCTCAATGCTCGTTTAAATTTTTTACAATTCGACAGCGAGTGACTGTCAGTACGACACACGTTACACTTAGCATTAGATTCACTGTTTTGCAGCACAGAGTGAACTTGAGTCTTGCGTTCATCACTTTTTTAAACACTTTGTGGTCTGCTTGGCTGTGAATGTAACTTATTCCAGCACAGGCTACTTTCGTAGCTTCTTTATGTAGGAAATCTGCGTATATTTGTAACTTGGCTTTATTGTCATCTCGGTACTCATATAAGTAATCCACCCATTTATTAATGAGCGTACTAGGGCACTTCGATACGACCGTGTTTAATAACTCTGGACTTCTCAGGTAATCAGTTTGCTGGATCGACTTAGCGGCTGCAACGTAATTTCTTATTTTAACAGCAAAGGCTACTAGCTCCGTGTGGTAATTTTGAGTTAAGGGTGGCAGTTTCTTTAGTTGTAGTTTCTATGTAGGTATTTTTATATTGCAGCCACTCAAACGGGTCTCCAAAAAATAAAGGTAAGTCCTTGGGCGTAGCAAGTCTTGATAACAATTTAGAATGTGAACCAGAAGTGACTGTGGCTATTCGCTCCATCGCTTGGGCCAGCTGCTGAAGATCCGACGTGCAGGCGACAGCGGGGTGCGCCGGCGGCGGAGATGCCGCGCGCTGTTGCTGTTGCCCACTTTTGTTCAGCCATTCTTCCACTTTATTTGAAGCTTTCGTGATGATTCACATTCCAGCGCGGCGAGTTGGGCTTCTAGTCTCTGGTCTATAAGTTTCATTGTAATTTTGGCTTTAGCTTCCGCTGCCTCCAGCTCTAATTGCTTTCTGCGTGCCGACGATGAGGATTTTACGGAGCTTTTCTTCGAATGAATTATAGATGCAGCTCCAGTAAGTTCGACTTTCAAGCTACCCTCTTTTTTCGCTATCTGGTTGGTGATTTCTTTCAGCTCATTTTTTGGAATCACTATTTCAGATCGCACTTTACGTGATAGCACTTCACTTCTATCTTCAGCGGTATGCAGCAACGCTTCTCTCGCAATAGCGCCACGCGTTTTGACCATTGTGCGCGGCGGTGTGTTGAACATTCCTTTGTTCGTCTATAACTTGCAGGTATCCTGTTTCTAGGATAATCCGGCTGAAGGACCACTCTGTAGGCGATGCAGGGTGGTATGATCCAGGAAATTCGGAATAAAAGGCGTAAGTAGACGATGTAATGCTCTCAGGTGCAGAGCGTGCGAGTGCGAAGGTCGGCCCAAGGCAACTGCATATAGTAGGTAGGTATAAAAACATTGTATCGACATCGACAGCGACACACACACATGCTCGCACCGTAGAAGCGTTTTATTAACACATACTTACTGTATTAGGTACACAATTAATTTAATAATAATTATATGTTTCTAGTAATAGGCATACTTATTCTAGGGCATACGATACATAACTAAGTACTAAAGATCATATACTGTAGCAAACATACAACGGAAAGGCGGGCCTCGGATTTTAAGCGAGTACCTCAAGTGCAACTGGGATGATGCGCGGATGAAGAATACAATTCCTATCGACTTATGTTTTAACTATGAACTGTACACAACACTTAACTAACATTTTATAAATATATAGTACCTAATGCTATTTAGATCTTAATAAGGTGGCAAACAAGCGTGTGCTATGATTATTACGCCCGAACCTCTGAATGTATTTATGCGTCGCTTACAGTCATAGAGGGTCTGATAACTGATGTGTAGAGCCAAAGAGTGATTTTCGGGTAGAACCAGTTCTGGTAACTTCTTTTTCTTTGTAAAAAGGATGAGTTCTGTTTTTTTCGGGTTTACTGACATTATGTTCGTCACACCATTGTTCTAACCAATCACCACTGCATAACCAATATTAGTGTATCCTCGGTCATTGAGTTTCTTCATGAGGCTGTCTACTACTATGTTCCACAGTAGCGGTGATAGGACGCCTCCCTGGGGGCACCCTTTTATTACCCTCGCCCTTGTGGTCGTATTCACCGTTACCTGAACCGCTCTTTTGCTCACTAGCTCTGTAATCCAATCTCTCAGTACCCGCGTGACGTTGAGATTTTTCAGGGCGTGGTTGATGCTGCTGTGTATAGTTTTATCAAAAGCTCCTTCTATGTCTATAAAGGCAGCCAGCGTTGAAATCTTATTTGTGAAGGCAGTTTCAATTTTGTGCACCACCATTTATGTAGTGCTGACTCTGTCGATCTGCCCTTCCTGTATGCATTCTGTTGGGGATGTAGTGGTCTACTAATCAGTATGCCCTCCGTTAGGTGTCGGTCTACTAGTCTCTCTAGTGTTTTTAGAAGAAAGGACGTTAGACTAATAGGTCTGAAGGATTTGGCTTGTGTATAGTCCTGCCTTCCTGTTTTGGCAGGAAAACTACTTTTGCTTCTCGCCATGGTTTGGGTATGTATTTGTGAGCTATGCAGGCCCGAAATATTGGTACTAGGTGTTTGATGACTACATTGGATTGCCACTGAAGTAGTGCCGGGAAAATGCCGTCGATACTCGCAGATTTCAACGGTTCGAACCTTTTCAGAGCCCACTCTGTTCTATCCTTGGTCACTATCTTGCTCGCAGCTTCCCATTGTTGTTTTGTTAGTGTGCAGTATTGATTGTCTGACCACTCGTAGTCATTAGTAATCTGACAGCCAAGAAAGTGTGTTTCAAGTAGTACTGCGGTGGTTTCAGAATCTGTGCTTGTGTAAGTGCCGTCCTCCTTTTTTAGGGTTCCTAAAAGGTTTAAGGTGCCCTTGGGTAGGACTTTCTTTAACCTTGCGGCTTTATTTGTTCAGTTTATATCACTACAAAAATTGCGCCAGGCCTCCGTCCTCCGGAATCTAATTCGCTTCTTGTAGTGAGATTGTGCTATTTTATAATTTTCCTAGTCTGTTGAGGTTCTGGAATTTTTTGGCCCGGTTGAAAAGAGTTCTGAGGCCCTTGCGAAGTCTTTCGAGTCCTGGTCCCCACCATAAACTTTTATCGTGGCTTTTGGGGGTGGTTTCCGGGCATGATAGCTATCTACAAGGGCCTTGGTTAGGGACTGTGTGTTTAGTTCTATGTTGTCTGTACTAAGTATTGTGTCAGTCATGTTTGTGTCACTTAGTGCTTTGTTTAGTAGGTTTCTGTACTGTGCTATATCGGTCTTACGGGGGTTTCGATATGGGGCAGAGTTTATTGGTTTATGTGTAATCTGGAAACACACGCGGCGGCGATCTGCAAATGATGGCTCGTTCGATACGTGCCATTTTTTATGAGGTCCACCGCCTTGTGTTGCCCGGGTAATGTCGACAATTGTTTGAGACCATGACGTTACGAATGTAGTTTCTGTGCCTCTGTTCATGATGTACAGGTTTGTTTTAACTAGATATTCGCATAGCTGCTCACCTCTGATATTTGAGTCCTTACTGACTGTGGCGTGGTGGGAGTGCATCCGACTGCTACGTAAAAGGTCGTGGGTTCGATTCCCACCCAGGATAAAACTTTGTGTGATGAGCACGATGGTTTATTCTGTGTCTGGGTGTTATTTATCTATAATATGTTTGTATTTAGAAATATATAAGTATGTTTATCAGTTATCTAGATTCCATAACACAAGCTAATATTAGCTTACTTTGGGCTAGATGGCGCTGTGTGAAAAGTGTCCCACAATATTTATATTTATTTACTTCCCCACAGCGGAAGGTGCGCGTTGCAGTCTTCGGAGATGATCAAGTCCCAGTTGTGTGTGTCGCAGTGTTGCACCAGGTCAGCAAGCTCTTTTGAAGGAACTTCCTCGTCGCCTGGCATATACACCGAGGCGAACACCAGGGCTGTTTGGTTTTCTGTGATGATTTTCACGGTTGTGATGTCTCGAGAATTGAATTGGTTAAGCAGGGTTGTCGGTATGGTTTTTGGCATATAAATGCATATTCTCGGTTTGTCCACTATAGTGTCTACTAGTAACTTACCACCGATGTTTTTTAGATCTCATATCCTATTATTTCTGATCCATGGTTCCTGGATCAGGGCGACGGTCCTGTTGTCGACCTCTAGCACTCTGCGTAGGGTTGCCGTCGCTAACTGTTTGTGCTGGAGGTTTGTCTGTATTATGACTAGGGAGTTATGGGCTACGCAGGATGTTATCTTCGTCGCTGGTAGCGCTCCCTGACTTCGGCGATGGGGTTGTGTTCATCTCCCTCGAACCCTTCCTTGTGGGAGTCTTCACCGTGGCCTCACTCGTCGCCGTTGCTGTCTCCGTCTGGTTAACGTCGTCCAAGAACCGGATATATCCGCTCCCGGACATGTGTGCTATTCGGCGGCCTCTCTTGACGATGTCGTCTTTCTGGTCCTCAGGAATTCCAAGGATAAGGTGAACTACCTTCTCGCTGGACCCTGCCTCAGTTTGATCGTCTGCCGTCATGTCGTAACACTGCCACGTGTCAACTTTTTGGGTGTAAGGGGCCTATCAGCTTTGGGCCCAAGCCGTCCTCACCTGCACGTGGTACACCTGCTGATCGACGGACGAGGCTAAGGCGCGCAGGCACTCAAAATGTGTGCCAGGTGGCACAAAAATAAAAAAAGATTTATTCCTTTTTTTTTTGGACCGGGGTGGTACCACCATGCAGCCCGCGGAAAACCCCCCAAATAACTCTTAGGTTATGTTCGGGGTTCAGCGGCTGCAAGCCGGGCCTGGTGCGAGATTTGATGCAGCAGGTGTGGGACCAGTGGGTGCTGAGTGGCATCTAGTGTGGGTGGCGCGAGTCGACCCGCCGGCCAGGGTGACCTGTAGAAACTGTAGTGCCGCTGCCCGCCCGCGGCATATTACAGGGGCCCAACTGGGACTAACCATCTCGGAAGGCTGCCCCACCAGGTCGTGTATAATCCCGATGTGGTTTGTGGTGCCGGTTGGTGACCGGATGTGTGGTCTCAGCGACTACACTCGGGGGGGTACGGGGGCCCTTTTCCCGCGGATTGGCTTCCGCCTAGCCACACTTCCCTGGACAAAACTAGCACCTGCGCTTTGTCACTCACTGCTGCATCTAATACCGCTCCGTTTCACGCTTCCTTCTTTCCACATCAACATGACATTGCAAAATAAAAGGCAAATCTCTACAGCGGCCGAAACAAATCCCACACGTACGCTTTTTGAGGTGGAGTTCACAAACATCCGTGGACTCCATACAAACCTCAACGCCGTCCACCACCATCTTGAGACGGCGCGGCCCGGATTGCTGTTCCTTACGGAGACGCAAATATGCCGCCCGGACGATACCTCGTATTTGTGCTACCCCGGCTATTTTGTCGAGGACTGCTTCGATAAAAAAGCCGGGGTGTGCGTGTTTGTTAGGGCGAATGTTTGTGTTCGCCGTCTGCGCTGCCTGGAAGACCCATCCTTCTCTGTCCTCTGGCTTCACGTGGATCATGGTTCTATTAGCCAGATCTACGTGTGCCTTTACCGTTCCCATAAAGGGGATATGGAGACAACTCGGCTCTTTGAATACCTCGGAAGGGCGGCAGATGATGTGCAGGTGCGGTTCCCGAACGCGGAATTGGTGTTTTTGGGTGACTTTAATGCACACCATACAGAATAGTTGGGCTCCCTCAAAACCGACCATGCGGGACGAACCGCCCATGCATTCGCTCTTTCGCATGACTTGATACAGTTAGTACGCCAGACCACCAGAATACTGGATGTGGCAAGTCATGCGCCCGCTCTGTTGGACCTTCTGCTGACCAACAGCCCAGCCCAGTATAGTGTATCGGTAGGTGCTCCGTTGGGTACTTCCGATCACTGCGTCGTGCGCGCCGAAATGCAGGTGTTATCTCCTGCGTATCCTGTGGTTGCGGCGCGCAAGCAGACTGTGGCACTACTCGTCAGCAGATTGGGACGGCTTACGTGATTTATTTGCGTCCGTCCCTCATGGTCAGCGACAGCGTTGCTTTAGAGGAAAGGCCCCATCGGAGAGCGCCGCCGCTGTTGCTGGGTAGATCAGTCTGGGGATGGAATACAACATCCTCTACACTGATGTCACCAGCATCCGCAAAGCCCATCCCTAGTTCGGGCGTGAATGCGCTGATGCAGTTCGACATAATCAGTCGTCGTATCGCGCTTGGACCAGGGCTAGGGCATCAGGTGACCCGAATGTGGCCAACCTCAGAGCCGCATACAACAGAGCGACGTAGATAGAAGATAGCAGCCCAAAATCACGGGTCGTCGTCTTTGCTTACCATCAGGTAGGTGACGCCATTTTGTCGTGTCAAAAAATAAATAAATAAATAAAACTTTGTACCAGGGGTTCTGGGCACGAAGGACCTTCTGTAGCGTGGCAGCGTCGGTGATGCGGGTGTGGAGTAGAAGTCCTGCCCTGAGCTTTTTCGTCATTTCTGACTGCTTTATGATAGTCAGAGTTGTGCCCGGGATTGGTGACGTCAAGGTTTTTACAGTATTCACGATCCAGCTGAGCGCGTTCTCATCCTCGCACCACATCGCTAGCACCCCATCCAAAAGTAAGGGGTGACCTCGGAAAGATGATGCTCGCGCATCGTAAGACGGTGGAGACAGATCTGCTTGCAGAATGCCATCATCAATGGCCTCCCTAAGCTGCTCTGCCTGCGCCTGAGAGAAGTTTCGCGGCGGTAACAGCTATTCTCAGATGCGACTGTGCCGCATCTGCATAGCCCATCGTCCGCTTCGGCTTTGAATCGGTTTTCGCGCGTTTGGAGTCCCCCCACGGCGACTGGGTCTCGTCCAGACGTACCCGCTTTGAAGAAGCTTGTCTGTCTGGGAGGCCGCTAATCTCTTCAGGGTTATCCGCCGCTGCGTTCTGCCGACCGCAGCGTGCACGACATCCTCTCGGCTTCCGTCTGCGTTTTGGCTGGTTTGTTGGCGGTGGAATATCCGGCGTGGTTTGTGACGTGGCCGGCTTTACAGTCGGCGTCGACTCGCGCTGCGTTCCCGCTGCTACGGTTGTCGAAGATTCGTGCTGCATTATCGCTGCTGCGGCAGTCGTCACGTTGTGTTCTATTTTTGGCTTAGGGGCTTCCCTCGTGCGCCTTTCCGGGCGACTGCCTTCCGGTTTACCTACCCTTCAGCCTTTTTTTTTTCGTTTTAACTGCGCGCTTTTGGGCGACTACGGTCCAGCAATCTCCCTTACCATCTTCGTTTTTAAACTTTATGGCCTCTACGAAGCTGGACATATCGAGGCTAGAGCCTGGCTTATGGCACAAAGTGTCCCCCTCAGACTACGTGGGACTGACCGATTGTTCGGTGAGGGATTCTCCGCCTTCGGCGGTACCCTCCTGGGGTAGTTTTCTCTTTATTTGTGCTGCCATGGGTTCGAGCTATTAAAATGAAACGCATACCACCAGCCCATAGTGAGTATGCGAGATGTGGGTGTTGGGACGGGAGAAAGAAAGATTAAACAGGGTGCAAGAAGGATTTTATTTTAGGGAAACATAGGATAGGGTCTTGGGATGGGGTGGGGTTGAGGAGACAACGGCCAGAGGTTTTAGTTACGTTAATTACAGAAGATATTTAACCAATAACGGGCAGCAACCTCGAGAAGGATAATCCACTGGCCTTGTCTAGGGGATCTTTGCGACCTGCGCTACTCCCTAGACCATTTGCCAAACCCAACATCGGACAGATGTTGGGAGTAGGGGAAATGCCAAGCACGCACCCAGTTGCTTGATCTTCCCCCCGCCCCTGGCGACCGTTCTGCGCATCTCCAACGGTTCAAGACTGCTAGTGACCTCTGGGCAATCAATGATACGGATGGCATGACGCTGCAACGCGTCGAGAGCTTCAAGCAAGTATTTTGCGGAGATGGCTCCGCAGGGATGGCCCAGAGATGTGAGCAGTATTCCACACAAGGACAAATCTAACAATTGACTGCCTCTGTGGCGCGGTGGGAGTGCATCCGACTGCTACGCAAGAGGTCGTGGGTTCGATTCCCACCCAGGATAAAACTTTGTGTGATGAACACGATGGTTTATTCGGTGTCTGGGTGTTATTTATCTATAATATGTGGATATTTAGAGATATATAAGTATGTTTATCAGTTATCTAGATCCCATAACACAAGCAAATATGAGCTTACTTTGGGCTAGATGGCGCTGTGTGAAAAGTGTCCCACAATATTTATTTATTTATTTATAATTATATAATAAGCACCTCTGTTTCGGCGTGAAAAACCGTCTCACCCTGTTAGGGACTCTGAGCTTGCGAGAGGCCAAGCTCATGGACCCCTCGATGTAATTTTTGTTGTTAAGCTCTCAACGAACGTTCTACTCCGGAATACTGAGGTAATTTTGCAGCGGCAATATTGTCTTCCGAAGAGTTGGAAGGGGAAGGTAAGGGGATTTTTTAGCAGTAAATGCACACGCCTGAGCATTTACTGCTAAAAAATGCATGAGGTGGCAGGCCATATGCCGGAAGCTTGAAAAGGAGTGATGCATGCCAGACTCTATCAAATGGCGATGTCCAGGCTGATGGCCAAGGATTCACCATGCTTGTCCATAGCCTCACTCCAAAGGTTTGTGACGTATGTCAGAAGATCCGATGACCGTTACGGCCTAAAACCATATTGCCGGTCGTTGATTTAGGAGTGATCTTCCAGTTAACGCATGAGCTGCTTGTTAATGATAAGTTCAAAAACCTTACAAGTAATTGATGTGACGGGGACGGTAGTTGCCCGGGTCTGACCTATCCCCTTTCTTGGGGATCGGTAGCACGTTGGCCTCCTTCCACGCATCCGGCACACCGCCCGTAGAGTAGGACAGGCGATACAGGCGTGTCAGCACTGGAGTTAACTCCGCTGCACACCTCTCAAGAACCACCGCCGAAATACCATCGGGACCACTGGACTTGCTATACTGCACAGCTAACTGCTACCCCTGCTACAAAGTCGTGACTAACTAAGTTTTAAGAAATATTGGCAACACTAATACTTTTATAATCATGAAATTGTGATTGTTCGGTGATCCTTCATCTAAATTGTAAAACCACACCACAAACAGTACAAGTTGTAAGTAAGCCCTGGGGTTATCGGCACCCGGGACTCCCGACTATATATCTTTATCCCTATGAAGGTTCTTGTTACCTCAGGACAATCTATAATACGAATAGCACGTTTCTGCATAGGCTCTAGTGCGTCCAACAAGTACCTGGCGGAATCATCCGGAAAGGTGAGAGCAGTATTCAACGCATGGACGAATCTGCGTCTTGTACAGAAGACATTTCTGGTGCGGCGTGAAAAAGTATCATTGATAGGCAGAAGAAAGAGAGTTGGCGACAACACAGACCCCTGTGGTACCCGTACCGTATTAACGTGCAAAAAGCACGAAGCCTGGCCATCACAGAGGACCCATATACGTCGCCCTTGCAGAAAGCTAGCCATCCAGCTCCACAATTGAGGCGGTAGACCGTACGCCGGGAGCTTGGAAAGAAGAGACGCATGCCAAACACTATTGCTTTGGCAATATCCAATATATAGACAATATCCGTAGTCTACTATTACAATCGTACTGCAATAGACTTCTATCGGTCGGCCGATAGAATTCTGCTAACACGTACCTACCGCGCCAGTGGCTGCTAGTCACTAGTCAGTTGCATTTTTGATAGTCTACTAACATTTTTACAGCTAAAAACAGCGATTCTGGTTCTATTCTACGGCTTGTCAATAGTAGACTCGGCCCTCAGTTGATTAACAGACGAGGCAAGGTCGTAGTTAGGTGCCCTTACGGATTTTTTTTGCATTCGATTTTACAATCTGGGGGTTCAGATGGTAGTCCCAACAATGTTAAAATTTAAATTCAAACGATAGCTGGTTCCAAATCCAGGTTTTGTTTGGCAGAGATTAGGAAAATACTAAGAGGAAGAGAAAAGTCCCATAATCGTTGGTTGCAGATACTAAAAGTAGTGAAATGGTGAGGTGAGGAGAGGTGAAGTGAAGTGAAGTGAAGTGAAATGCAATAAAATGGAATGGAAATGAATTGAATTGAATGGAATGAAATGAAAAGAAGGAATGAATTCGAGGCAGTTAATTTTTGCACTATTTTCAGTGAAAAGTTGCTTGTTGGGTGATTGTGGTAAATCTTCTATGTACTGTTGAAGTTATTAAAATATTAGTTTAAAAATATCAATTGAAATGTTATCATTGACTATCTGCCAACCTCAGTCGACTTCTATGAAATTAACAAAAAAGTAAATATGGTAACACCTATTTAGAAATAGCTGGCTATGACTTCCTAGGAAATAGATTAACGATGTCTCAATAAATACGTTGTCATTAATTAAGTGACGTCTATCACACTGTAATACACATAAGTTTAGCTTCTCCAATATCATGTACCTACCTTTTAGAGAGAATGGTTATTTCTCTCTATGACTAGGTACACTTGCTGTCCCCGGTAAGTCTAAATGGAGCGAAGCGTTTATTTAATTCCACCAGAAAATAAAAACTAACACCCCCCACTTCGCCTACCATGTAGCTTGGCCGAGCGTTCGCGTTCGCTTCGTGTATGTACGACTGTACGAAGCTCGCACGGATCGAGACGAGCTGTATAAATAATATTATAAATATATTTATATATTGTATTATATTTTATATTTTTAATTATAATACATTATAAATAAATAATTATATTTGCATAAGTCTATAAAAAATGCTATACAATAGTTTTACCACGGCAGGCCCCGAGTGCCACACGCGATTTTTTATTTTTTCTCAGCCATCTATGACTAGATATCGTATTATGGGTCAAATTTGATCAAAAAGTGTTGAGTGGTTTTGGAGGAGTTCGAGGACAAAGCGAATTTTCGAATCGGGGAATTTTAATTACATCTTTATTAAAATAAAAAGGGTGATGATTTTAATCGCTTCTAGGTAGGTACAAAATGTTGAATACAAATTTTATGTGTTCGTTGTTTTTTATCTAATCACTAGAGAACGTCTGGATTATTAAGAAATGAATAGTACACTTAAACAATTATATATGCTTTTTACGTTCCGACGAAGTTATTAGGACAAACAACTTGATTTCTCTAAATTACAACATCTCCTAAAGAGTCATATTTAAGTGGTTAAATATGAAATATGTAATATAATGGGGCTCTACAGTCCTTGTAAGGTGAAAAGAGAAAGCTTAGCACCATACACATCACCATAGACGTGTTCACCCTCACACTTTGCTGCCGGAGCACTCGCATACTGTTAGGTCCGAAAGGGGCTTTATTCCGCGTACGCTTAGATTGTGAAATGAACTCCCTGCCTGGGTTTTCCCGAACAGCTACAGTATGGGGGTTCCATTAAAGGGGTCTTAAAAGGTTTTTATAGGGTTGGCAGCGCGAGTGCCGCACCTCTGGTGTTGCAAACGTCCATAGGCTTCAGTGACCACTTTCCATCAGGTGCTCCATATGCTTATCTGGTATAAAAAAATAAGAAACAGGATTCCACACTTTAAAAGGAGGGTACCTATGAAATCATCCCTATCTTCGATGATAATTATGGTGTCAGTTATAAAGCGTGCAGAGAGTTAGTTATATGGTAATTAGGTGTTCGTGAAAATAATGTTTGAAGGGTTGAAGTGGCAAAGTCTAAAAAGCTATTTGATAGATTAAGTTTGAAAGTAAAAGGGTATAGAAATAGGCAAAAGTTCTTACCAAAATATTGTATGAGCACTTAAATATCATTTTACTTAGTAAACTTACATCATCGAAATATGAAAGCTACCCTTGACCTTCATAAAAACGCGTGAAAATTTCATCACATAACATTCACCAGGCTTATAAGTAATCTAACTTGAAAACATGAATTTTGTGTATACTTGGGGTATGTTATGAATATCATGATGTCAAAATAAATTTATTTTTGGACATATTTTTTATACCACTGAGGTGACAGACAAGAGATCCAGTTGTAGTAGGATAGCGCGGCTGACTCTACAAAATAATCTTCTAAGACCACTTTTGCAGTAACTCATACTATAGGCATTCAGGAAAACCCGGTATGGAGTTCAATCCACAATACAAGCGTTCACGAAAGAAAGCCCGATAAGGTTATTATTCTAAATAGAAAATTGATTGATTTATCTGTACTATGTACTAATATTATAAAGATGAAGTGTTTGTTTGAACTCACTAATCTCAGACACTACTGGATCGAATTAATATTATGTATCGCAGCTATAGACCATTTCAAGTAGGCAACCACTAAGACCGGATGTTCGAAAAGTCCCACCTTCAACCGGTATTAACATACGAGTAACATAGAATTTGACGCGGGTGAACCTGCAAGACATACGCTATGTAGAAGATTATAAAACAAATTATTATAGGAAAAAAGTAAAATTTTATTTATTTATTTCATTAACAATGTCAAATTGTGTTGAAATTTGTACATGACTTAGTCCTAATATTGGTCATAATTTTTATAATATATTATATATCTAATTTAAAACAATAAAAAAAAAGAAAAAGAAGAAACAGATTTTTAGCAGATAATTATGTCAATCGCATCCCAGCTGTACATCGTACACTTATAAACTACAAATAATTCTTAATTTTTAAAATCATTCAGGGAATATAAACATGCATCAACTAGATAAGCCCTAAGTTTCGTTTTAAACTTCATTTTGTATAATGACTCTTATACTCTAAATGAATGAATGATTTGAATGATAGATATTAAAATAGCTGATTGATCTATACAATGAGCCGTGTTTAACCACATCGAGAGTAGGTGCTATTTTGGACAACATATCTTTTCGTCGTGAACTTTCACGTAAAATTCATTGGTCACTATTTTCATAGTTGTGAATTTCTTTGGATGATCGTAAATTAGTACGTACGAGTACATGTCGAATTTATCATATACTTTATTTAAAATTATCACCAGTCCTCTTGGAATGGCGTGACATATGGCACATCTGGTAAATTGGCTGTTTTGATAATTGGCTCAGTCTTTGACCCCTGGGAAATTCCGGTAATAGGTTGGTTATCTGTCACCAAATACTTTGTAAACACGGATCAAGTAGTTGTGTAACAAACTACGGCCAAGCTTGAAAGGTACACATAACCTTGACATTAAGGCGCGCGCCGTGTGTTTAGTAAAAAAGCGTGAGTTGAACTCGCACATCCAGAGATCAGTAACAATTTCTAGGTAAATAAAATAAATAAATAATTATCCATCACTCCTTATCCCCGAAGTGGTGGCAGAGGCATATTATATGCCCACTTTTCTCAAGAATGCATAATGCAAATGATAACAAAGTGATGCTATAAGGGTTCTGTTTTTTAATTTTTAGGTTCGGAACCCTTTAAAAACATTGTATTAGGTAGGTGGAGACATTCTTTCACTACGCCATCTAGCCTAAAATTAAGCTATTATAAATTTGCTATACGGTCTAGACAACTGATAAACATAGTTAGAAATATTTTTCTAAATATATTCATCATCATGATCCAAGTATCTGTCCCAGTCACGTCAAGACACATCCCTATCTTATATTCGACATTGCATGGTCTTAGCTGTACTTTAAATTGAGACCATTGGCCCGCATGGTCTCCCTTACGACGTCAATCCTTCTTGGGTGTTCCCGTCTTACGATCCTCGTGCAGTTTATTTGTAAGATCACAGACGTGAAGGCCGCATACAAGAGTTCATCACGCTTTCAATTTGACATTAATTTGAATAGGTAGCCATAAGCGGATCCCGTACGAGAGATGTAACCGGGACAGACGCTCGGAAACTACTGGGAAAACACTTTAGAAGAAGAAGAAGATTAGATTAGACAAGCGCATTAAAAATGACCAGTCCGCCATTTTGAGTGTTCCACCATATTAGATTTAAAACGACGTCAAATTACTAGCCAAGCATCATCATCCAAACGTTTATACAAAAAGATATATATTGAGTTGCGTATTTCTACTCAAACAAACATACATACAGTACTCTAGTATTATTGATTATGATTTTATAATGAGCAGTAATGAAAAAACGGACAGCACATAAATACTAAATACTACTCGGATACCCATATGATGCGATTAATGAAGCTGCAGGAAGCGAAAGAAGTATGCATGAATAGCTAAGTCTGGCGATCTATCCCCTCTTAATACCGCATCAGGGATACAGCGTGAATATATTTAAGGTTTTTAAGTTTTTAAAATAATACATACAAATAGTCACTCTGAAGAAGGCAGAGGTATACTTTACCCCGACATTTCACCATTTGTTTTTTTGTCTCACTTATTAGAAAAGAATAAGCACATGTTGTGGCATTAAAATTTTTCAAGCCACCCAGAAGGTCTTCTAGTTGACTTAACAACTGTCATGTTATTGGCTACCGGGACCAACGGCTTAATGTGCCTTGCAAAGTACGAAAACGCCGTACGGCAATGCTTCAAAGCGGTCACCAATCTCAGGAACAGTCTTAGCGTTACATGGTTAACACATGCATACATATTGTCACGCCTTTATCTCCGAAGGGGTAGGTAGAGGCAAACTATACGCTCACATTTCACCGAACGCATTTTTGTCCAATTTAAGTAGGTTGTGAGGCCATTGCCGTTTTGAAAATAGACAGGCGCTGATTGTGACTGTTGGAATTTTCAAGCTGCCAATAAGACTTTTAACTTGGCTTAACGCTGCCATGTTACTGGCAAACCGGGACCAATGGCTTAACGTGAATGTAAATGCCTCAAAACGGTCACCCATCCGAGTGCAGCTATAGCGAAAATTGTTTAACGCAGTGATCGTTTACAGAACACCGAGTTAGCGGGGCTACGAGTGCTTCATCAATAATGATGAAACAATTTGAATCAATGGAGAACACAAAAGGGTCAAAATATTACTATCAAATACAACTCAAATTGGAGCTTAGCTCATGTACATTACATTAGTTTTTATTTCACTTTAATACATGCAGTATTTCCGAAGTTATAACGACGAGAAGTTATAGCCCTTTTTTGAATTTCCGAGATTAGGCGCGCTCATTATGACGTCACAACGAGCACAGACTGCGATAAGGCGATGCGCGGCGTTCGGGTGCGAACAAGAGCACGACTGTTGAATGAGCATAGTTGTGACGTATGCGGTCACCCGCGTTGTACACTTTGATCGTAAATATTTCAGCCATTTTTCGAAATATAAAAAAAGTAAAAACAGTTTTTCTCGTATTTTTTTGTAGATTTATTTGGCATTTAAAGTAAAAAAACGTTTGTCAGACCCATTATAGAATAGGCGCAGTAATCATTGTGTTTCTATCACGAATTACGACGTATATTCACTATTTTTATCAACTCGTGCGTATCATGCTACAATAATGCGAAATACGTTTTTAGCTAAATTATGAGAATAAAGTAATTTGATAAATAGGATACATTCACGCTTTTATTTATCCAATCATGAATGTATTGTTTTTATAAACACTCCTGAGTAGGAGTGTTTATTAAACAAGAACAGGTAAGGTAGATACAACTTAAGTAAAGATAGATAAATAATATGCTTCAGTGTACTTACTTACACTCAAAATAAATAATAAAACAAAATATACAGGAATATAGCGGTTTCTTACAGTTAAGAACAATGGGCGGTTTTATTGCACACAGCAAACTCTTCCAGGCAACCTTTGGATGAAAGGAATACACAGAGCCATAGCGTGGGTAGTACAATCTATTATTTATTGAGTCTACACAAGCAGGTATACTATATATATATGAGGCTTTACGTAGCATACACACATTTATTTAAAAAGGTAAGCCAAACGCAGACCGAGACAGGCGTTCTGGAGATAAAAGTCAGACAGCTGTAATTTTTTTCATAAATTACAGCTGCTGTTATTAGACTAATTTAGATTTCTCATAACTGGGAATTTTCGCTAACAGTGATCTTATGATAGTAAGTATATAAGTGTTATAAGAAACACGTCAGTGTCAATATTAAAAGTGTCGATATTAAAACAACAAAATGAATTCACAATTTATGAAACGAAAATAAAACTTCAATAGTCACATTCCAAGATCAACACTCGCAGGTGGGATGAAAGAATTGGAAATACATCGGTGACCGCAAAGTAAATACTGACATATTCTTTTTTTTTGTTGTCCTGTAGAATGCATTTACGCGCTGTCATTCCTACTACAGGGGCAGCAGGAACGGTGTAGGGGCTCCTGGCTCTTAGGGGGCGTCCTACCCACTAAACCAGCAGTTCCGCCTTCTTTCCAACCAGGTCGCGGGATTGGCCTGAGGGCTATTCACAATGACCCGGCTAAGGGAATACCCAATATGCGGCTCTTCTCTATCCCTCTGAAATCTGAGGGGGTGGAGTGCGATCTAACGGGCACTAGACACATACATATTGGCAATTTTACAGAAACTCACATTTACCTAAACGGTAGTCATAACCATTTTGAGAATTATGGACGAATGGACATGAAATTATTGCTTTTTTGGTATTTTATTTCCTATTTTTTTTCCTATTGGGGGTAAGGATTACCCCAATAGGAAAAAAATAGTATAGTAACTCTAAAAGTCTGGATGTTTATCCGTAGGTTCGTCTGTCTGTCTGTGTGTCACCATCGATTTTCTAGCAAGTTGAAATTTATACCAGATACTAAGGTTTAAAGTACCTATTAAGTATATAAAAATCAAGGTCCTGAGTATACACCATAAAAAAAAGTGGATATTTAGATTTTTAGCATCCTTGATTTATTTATAGAATATCTAACACAAAGAGAATTCTTCAATTCGGACCAGCTGTTCTAGAGAAACAAACATGAAAACAAACTCTGCAGCTTTAAATCCCACCCATCAAGATCTCCGGAGCCCAAGCAACCTCACCTGGGGGTCAAGTCTACTTATTTAATCGTGTCAGAAGAGAATAGAAATCGTCGCTCAATAGAGTGTTGAAGTGTAAACTTGTTACCGGAATAAAACTAGCTGCTATATAAGCGCCCGTGGCCCCGCGGACTCAGTGTTCTGCAAACGATCACTGCGTTAAGCAACTTTCACTATGGCTGGTCACGGATGGGTGACCACTTTGTGGCATTTACATTTGCGAGCACTTCCGTGCTTCAGAAGGCACGTTAAGCCGTTGGTCCCGGTTGCCAGTAGCATGGCAGTCGTGGTCTAGGCGAAGTTGTCAACGCAGCGATCGTTTACGGAACACTAACTTTGACGCAAAGGTCGTTTGCAACTGGGATTGTACATAGATGAATAAGAGAGAACGCATAACACTAACTTGGAAGCAAACAGACACAATATTGTATTGTACTAGTGGTTCTGTGAACCATAGACTTCGGAGTAATTTTTTATAAATAATAAATAAAAAAAATATCCATCACGCCTTATCCCCGAAGGGGTGGCAGAGGCATATTAAATGCCCACTTTTCAACGTGTGGATTCCTGTCCCACGTAATAGGTGGTGAGCCCATTATAGTAGTAGTATAGTAATTTAAAAAAAAAAATTCTTTTATCTATTTCCTAATAAAAGCAATTTAACATTTCTTTTTTTCGTTTTGAGCGCTCTTGTCAACCACTACGGGACTATTTCCCATCCCCTGCCTCCATTTCCACCCGATCGAAAAACTCTCTCGCTAAAAGTTGTTGGCTACATCAATGATTGTCCATGCCAACTTGCATGCAAATCCGATGAAAAATGCGACCTGTAGACTGAATGAACGGACACAGTATTGTATTAAAGACACATTTTAGTACGGTTGTATGCTACTGGGAATGTACTGAGATGAAAGAAAGAAAACGCATAACACTAACTTTGAAGCAAACAGACACAATATTGTATTAAAGACATATTTTAGTACGGTTGTATGCTACTGGGAATGTACTGAGATGAAAGAAAGAAAACGCATAACACTAACTTTGAAGCAAACAGACACAATTTGTATTAAAGGCACATTTTAGTACGGTTGTATGCTACTGGGAATGTACTGAGATGAAAGAAAGAAAACGCATAACACTAACTTTGAAGCAAACAGACACAATATTGTATTAAAGACATATTTTAGTACGGTTGTATGCTACTGGGAATGTACTGAGATGAAAGAAAGAAAACGCATAACACTAACTTTGAAGAAAACAGACACAATATTGTATTAAAGACACATTTTAGTACGGTTGTATGCTACTGGGAATGTACTGAGATGAAAGAAAGAAAACGCATAACACTAACTTTGAAGCAAACAGACACAATATTGTATTAAAGACACATTTTAGTCCGGTTGTATGCTACTGGGAATGTACTGAGATGAAAGAAAGAAAACGCATAACACTAACTTTGAAGCAAACAGACACAATATTGTATTAAAGACACATTTTAGTACGGTTGTATGCAACTGGGAATGTACTGAGATGAAAGAAAGAAAACGCATAACACTAACTTTGAAGCAAACAGACACAATATTGTATTAAAGACACATTATAGTACGGTTGTATGCTACTGGGAATGTACTAAGATGAAAGAAAGAGAACGCATAACACTAACGTTGAAGTAAACAGACACAATATTGTATTAAAGACACATTTTAGTACGGTTGTATGCTACTGGGAATGTACTAAGATGATGATATATAATAACACATGTTGAGCATACAGACACAATATAGAAAAGATGAAACATTTTTCTATTAAAATATTTTTTTTAACTTCGTATGATTTTATTTAATTGAAGCTACAAATTAACGGTAATATGTTTATTAACGGTACTTTGTCCCAATTAGTAAAGCGACAAAGCATCGTAGAAGGAGCACGACTGGCGATACATAACGCAGTGCTAGTGCCAACGTTGCTTTATGGTAGCGAAACCTGGGTATGTCAGCAGATGCCTGAAAGTAAATTGAATGCTGTGGAGATGCGATCGGCGTAACTTTGGCCGACCGAATACGTATACGTCAAGAAGAGAAAGAAGTATGCATGTATCGCGAATCCTGTCTTCTCTGACTACCCCGTCAAGGATACAGCGTGAAGATAGTTAATGTTTTAAGCTATAAATATTTTCGTCTTTATTATAACTTGAAAAAATAATAATATTTACAGATTAAAATCTTATAGAAAACAGTGATTATAAATTACTAGTTTGCTAATGTTCTGTCTTGGTTTCGAATGATTTCTCTTCGAAGTTGATCGATGATTATGTCACAGTAGAATATAATAAATAATTATTATGCCTAAATCATTTACCATATAATTAACTTCAAAAAACCACATGTGCATGTATGAAGCGATTAACCAATCTGCAGGAAGCGAAAGACGTTGCATGGATCGCGCAGCCTGGCGAACCTCTCTGACTATCCCGTCAGGGATACAGCGTATAGATAGTATTTATGTTTCTAATAATTATTGTATCATAAAAATACACTTCCCTTCTACACTGAAAGTCTATAACACTATATCTTTAAGAGTTGTAGAGGTCCAGCACTCAAGGGTAATGTGATGACAGACTTTATCGATAGTGCTTTAATTAATCCATGTAATGTATTTAGACGTATCATTTTTTCGTGTAGTTGCGTTTCACTTCGCGATGTCGCTCAACGTGCGTATCTAAATTTCGTTGGAACTTTTCGATACCCAACAAGAATTTCATGAATTATCTTTATAAAAAAAAGTGCTACCGGTGATAGTTTTCTAAAAAAGAGTTCAATGACCTTTTATTGTGGATTACTAGCTGTACCGCTAGAAAAATAATCAGTTATTTACATTAAAATAAAGTCCTATAACAATTATTATAAAAGAGATCAATTCTTTGAAATATTAAAATATGTTTTTAATGATTCGATACCATGGACTACATCGTTTATTAAAATATTCTACTTAAACTTCTAATCGAGCTATTAAACCTACTTCAATTACAAACATTAACAAAATAATATCGAAAAATTCATTCAAGTGCTTCAATATTTAATGAAATAATTATAACAAATTGAATCGTAGAACGAGATCAAAGATGATAGGTCAACTAATTTTAGTTGTATTATTAGTCATCGCACCGAACTTTATATCGTATCAGGTGACAACTATGGACCACGAAAAACATGTATCAACTGTAGACTACGCAACTGAAAAAATCAGTGTTAAAAAATGTTGTAAAATGAATGAAATATTCTCTATAAAGATCAAAAATTGTATCGCAAGCAAAAAAGAATTCAAACCTATTGTACATAAAATTATAAATGATAAGCCAGTAGTCATAGATGGTTTCAATGTCACAGAAAATTTTGAATTTGTAAGTGGTTTTCCTGTATGCCCAAATGGTACAATAATCTTGAAGAACATGGGAAATAATGTAACATTAATCAAGGTAAGGAAAATCCCTTTTAATTTCATTGTCTATGAAAGATCATGCACATTGCGTTCATTGTAAAATTCTCAAAGTATTACAGTAGTCATAGCCCCACTAACTCAATGTACTGTAAACGATCACTGCGTTAAGCAACTTTTTTTGGTCCTTCTGGGTGACCACTTTGTGAAATTTCTATTCACGAGCATTTTCATGTTTAGGAAAGCACATTACGCCATTGATCTCAGTTGTCAGTAACATGACAATCGCTAAGCCCTGTTAATGGCTTAAAAAATTCACCAGCATGTCGCCACAACCTGTGCCTGTTACGTGGGACAGAAAATGCTTATAGTGAAATGTGGGCGTATAGTAAGTATGCCTCTGTCTACTCCTTAGAGGAAAAAGGCTTGACGTATGTACTGTACACCCGAAATATATGATAACAATAATGGATTACATTTAAAGATTTGTCGTTGATACAATTGGCGATCTTATCATACAAGGTCTTACAGACAATCTTTGGATGGAGACTAAGGTGAAAACAAATATCTGCATCTTTGTATCCGAGTTTGGTAGTTTTTTTATGTATAACCAATAAGATAATCGAAATACATACATTATATGTATTTCGATTATGTATGTAGCTTATCGGTTCTGTAGATACCATATCGAAATTTTAATTTGTTTAAAGGGGGCGGCGCTGTGTAAAAAATGTCCCAGAAGTTTTAAAAATAATTGTAAGCTTCTTCTTCATTAGAAAGCTATTTTATTCAACAATGTTGCTTTGTCGAGCAACATATGATATCAATCGTCAATTAAAACAAGTCAAAGAGACTTTGTAAATCCCACATCCTACTTTTTTATCTTTAAATAGTAAGTATATAATGAAATCGCTACCGCTGTCCGTTCACTTATATCTTTTACTCTTTTAAACGAATTTATTTTTTTATTTTTAATATATGGTAATCAGAGAGGTCAGATCGCCACGCTTCGCGAACCATGCACACTTCTTTCGCTTTTTGCTAATTTATCAATCACTTCATACATGCACGTCTAGATATCCGAGTACTTTTGACTTTTCCGTTTTTGAGCAATCTGCTCACGTGGTCCTCATATGTAAGTCTCAGCCTACCCTGACTCCTTCTATCCTCTACTTTCGCACAATATCTCTTCTTCGTTAATCGTTCCTCACTCATTCGTTGGACGTGTCCAAACCAACAAAAACGCCCTTTTCCAACTTAACGCTAACAATTTCATTCAAACCTGCCATATTGCGTATCACTTCGTTACGTATTCAGTTGGCCAACATTACGTCGCACAATTTTCGAAGTGATCGCATCTCCCACAGCATTCAATTTAAATTCATGCATCTGCTGACATACCCTGTTTCGCTACCGTAAATCAACGTTGGCACTAGCCCTTCGTTATGAATCGCCAGTCGTGCTTCTTTTACGCCTTGTCGCTTTACTTAATGAGAAAACTTACAACCTCTATTGTATTCTCTTATAAGTAAAATATAGATAGTATCCCCCAAGCTTCACCCGTGTATACTTTAAACTTTTGTTGTACCCCTTTAACCCCTGCTCCAAATATTTTTTAATTTTAATAGTTCTAACTTTCATCACCTATTTTAAATCTTTGTAGGTAAAATTTGGCAAAACCGCGAAACACGTATCCATTTATTTGTAACCAAAAACACGGGTTTGTAATTTTATGTCCCTAACTTTGAAAATGACGAACGTCCAAACAACCGCTTAAGGTTGGAATTTCAAACACTCTATATTATTGGGAACCTACTAGATAAGGGTAGGTTACCCTAAAAAATTTAAAAAAAAAGGAATGCTCATACAACTGATTACCTCTTATTTAAACCCGTTGTGCGTCGAATTAAAAAAAAAAACATTTCTTAGTGGGCGCCTACATCACAACAAAAATCACGTTTCAAGGTGTAAGGTTTTCGGCTGGGCGTTGATAGATGAGTAAGTCACACGTAATTTTATTAAAATAGAATAATAAATAAAATAAATAAAATAAAAATATATTTATTTTGCATAGACCATTTTAACGGCGCTTACAAAATGTCATACACTATTTAAAATATTTAAAGCGACCACCGGTTCGGAACGCGGCCCACCTGAAAAGAACCGGCAAGAAACTTAGGAAGGCTTTTTTTTTGATGGCCTATTTACAATTTAATATTATTTCACTTTGCCAGCAGATCATTTCCAGGCGTCCCTGTCCTGCAAATAGTCTGTAACGGAGTAAAAACCTTTTTCACAAAGCTTGTTTTTAGTAAAATTTTTAAATTTATTTAATGGTAAATTTCTTAGGTCACAGGGAAGCTTGTTGTAAAAGCGTATACAGTACCTGGAAAGAATCGCCAATCTTATGTAGTCGACTGTGGTGGACTGAAAGATTATTTTTATGTCTAGTGTTTATATTATGTTTATCACAGAGTTTAGAGAACTGTGATAGATTTTTCTGGACATACATAAGATTGGCAAAAATGTATTGTGATGGTACGGTTAGAATATTTACTTCTTTGAATTTTTTTCGGAGAGAAACTCTGGGGCCCAAATTATAAATAGCGCGTACAGCCCGCTTTTGTAGAACAAAAATAATATTTAAATCTGCAGCACTCCCCCAAAGGAGAATACCGTAAGACATAATACTATGAAAATAGCTGAAGTAAACCATTCTAGCCGTATCCACATCTGTTAGAGTCCTGATCTTTTTTACAGCGTATGCAGCCGAACTTAATCTAGAGGCTGTCTTTTCTATGTGTGGACCCCACTGCAAATTGGCATCAATAGTTATACCGAGGAACACAGTTGATTCTACAAACTCTAACACTTGTCCATTCAGTTGAACATTGGCCAACTGGCAACTTGTTTTACATTTGGTAGAGTAAATTTTATACATTTAGTTTTATTTTCATTAAGGCAAAGATTATTTGAGCTGAACCAATGAACTACTCTTGCAATTGCATTGTTTACATCGTCATAGTTATCTAATTGTCTTTTAATTTTAAAAATTAATGAGGTGTCATCTGCAAACAAAACAATCCTATTCCTGTCCCCTACTTAAAATGGTAAATCATTAATATAAATGAGGAACAAGAATGGCCCAAGTATCGAGCCTTGCGGCACACCCATTGTAACCATGGATCCTACAGAACGTGTACCATTAATATCGACCCTCTGTATTCTATTGTTCAAATATGAAGACAGAAGGTCGAGAGCTTTGCCTCTTATTCTATAGTGGTGTAATTTTTTGCACAGCGTTTCATGTTGAACGCAATCAAAAGCCTTTGATAGATCTCAAAATATACCTAATGCATCGTGCTTGTCTTCCCAAGCTTCATGAATACATTTTAATAACTCAACACCAGCATCGGAAGTTGAGCGCCCTTTCGTAAACCCAAATTGATTCGCATGAAGTATTTTATGACTATTAAAATGGGATGGCATTTGATTCAAGATTATTTTTTCAAATACTTTGCTCAAAGTTGGCAGCACTGACACTGGTCGGAAATTAGACGGCTCTGTAGCGCTGCCAGCTTTGAACAAGGGAACGACTTTGCTGTGTTTCATTAAATCAGGAAATGTACCACTAGAAACACAGTCATTAAACACAGTTGCTAGATGGGGCGCAATTACCTCAATTATACATGATGCAGTTTTGACCGATAATCCCCAAAGGTCCGCGGTTTTCTTAATTTCGATACATTTAAATGTTTTTACAATGTCCTGAGCACAAATATTTGTGAATACAAATGCATCCCTGCAACAAAGAACAGATTCTTCTAATAAAAGTTCGACGGAACTGGAAGACGCTTGGAGAGATTTTGTTGTCAATATAGGTACATTTTTGAAAAAATGTTCAAAACTCCGTTGCCACTTCCAGGTCCCCTATAACATGGCAACCATTTACTTTTAAGTGGAAATCTCTTTCAGTCACCAAAGATCTACCGCATTCAGAGTTAATGATGTTCCAAGTCATTTTTATTTTATTTACAGAATTAGAAATTTTATTTTTAATGAAGTTTGACTTAGCAAGATGACACGTTTGTTTAAATATCTTTGAATAATTTTTAACATATTCCTGAAAGGTTTGCCTAAAATTATATGATTTTTCTGAATATAATTCAAATAATTTATTTCTACTTTTAAAGATACCTGGTGTTGCCAGTCACTGACAACAGGACGACCTCCAATCTGTAGTGTTTTTGAGGTAAAAACTTTGCCAAACTCATCATTAATCAAATTAAATAAGTGTTTATATGACTGGTCTACACAAGTGAAGTTAGGTACATATGGTAATCTCTTTAATACATTTTCTTTAAAATTATTCAAACGACTTTGGTTAATTGGTACATATTTAAATTGTTTTGTGCTGACTTTGTTACTACTTTTAGGAAATTTTATCCATTGGCCACGATGATCTGACTCCACAGGATCCACAATACCTTTATCTATAGGTTTAATATCAGTAAAAATATTATCAATACATTTTGTACTGGTGGCTGTAATACGAGTGGGTTCTAAGAATGTACTATGCAGATTAAAGGATTTAAATAAATTTTTCATTTTATTTCTCTCTGATGGAGTTAATGATGTATCTAATATATCAACATTAAAATGTCCACAAACTATTATAGATTTCTTAGAACATTGGCATTTGAACAGTGCTTCTTCAAGCTTTTCTTCAAATTTAATGTACGGAGCTTTAGGGGGACTGTACACGCTTAACAAGATGAAATGCTCAAATTCGATACTGGCAATCTCAATAACTCGCTCAATGGAGAGGGCTACTAAGTCTTTACGTTCTTTAAATTTTAACTTTTTATTAATTAATATTAAAGAGCCTCGACGTTTAGAATGTTTTCTATTGAACGAGCTAGCAACCTGGTGATTTACAAAGTTCAACAATGTGATTTGATGATCTTTTAACCAATGCTCTGTAGCACAAAAAATATTAATAGAATTTGCATTAATGTATAGCTCTAACTCTAAATCTTTACCATTTATTAAACCTCTAACATTATGGTGCACCAGGTTTATAAAAACAATATTTTTACTAAGATTATTCTCAGGGGCCAAAGTCAACTGGCCAGATTTATTATCTGTTGTCCTATAAACTAGTTTTTTGGAATTTCATTTTCCAAATGTGAAGTATCAAAACTATCCTGCTCAATAAAAGCAGTTGTACTTGCCAATAATTTGGCTTGATAAATTAAAAAAATAGATAGCAACAGAGCTACCTTTCGTTGTAAAAATTTTGATAGAAAATATCTATCTAATGTCAACAAACTATTATTATTGAAAATTATGTTCCAATCGAACAATTCAATTTTTTTGGAATATGATACCATGGTATGTAGTTTTATATTTAATTTGTATCTTAAGTGATTTTCCTTGTGGCTCATAGCAGTGCTGTATGGCAAGGTGGACAAAATTACTTGTTTTACTTGCAGACTTGATAACTTATCAAAAATTTTTAAAAGTTTGTCACTATTAATATTGCCTCTTCTGCCAACCAGCACCACTATAGTAGACTGCATGCAGTGTGTACCAGTCAATATAAAATTTATAATTTGAGAGTATGAAGCTCCTGGATATGTATGATTTATTACAGAATGACTTAACTGTGATAAATAATGTCCAATATTTTTACCTATTTCATCGCAATAGACTATGGTCTTTGCATCACTTTTTATTTGCAACTTTTCTATTATAGATGCCTCGCAATTACTACTTGAACTTAATATACTATTATCCACACTGCACACAATAGATGCAAAGAAGATAGATAGAAGATACTAGATTTTTTAAAATAACCTAAAGGATGGCCTTTAGGTTATTGAAATAAAACTATCTGTCATATATGGATATGACAGATAGTTATATTTTTATTAGTTTATTAGGTACTAGCACAGATAATATAATATAATTAGGAACAATTAGCCAAGCCCCTGAATGCTACCACATGGCCCCTTGTCGTCATTGATAGATAGGTACAACGCAATTCCAGACGAACCAAATATGCCGCGCATTAGTCCTAACTCATAAGTCTGTTTTTTTCAAGTGAGCCGTTTATAAGAACATTGTTTTTTTTGTTTAATGTATAACATATTTTCACTAATCTTTTAAGTAGTGCTATTGACAGTTAGTTAAATTGTATTATGCCCAGTGCTGGTTGCAATACAATTCATATTTACAAAAATTTTGTTAACTTATTTACTTACAAGTTATGACCCTTTTCTCTCGAGTCATAAAGATCGTAGGCATAAGTTACGACAATATGCTACTAATCAATCGTTATACAATATGAATAAAGTATGTTTATTTTAAGACTTGCTTCGTTTTAACAGTCCATATATATTGACTGCTTCTGTGGCGCGGTGGGAGTGCATCCGACTGCTATGCAAGAGGTCGTGGGTTCGATTCCCACCCAGGATAAAACTTTGTGTAATGAGCACTATAGTTTATTCTGTGTCTGTGTGTTATTTATCTATTATATGTTTGTATTTAGAAATATATAAGTATGTTTATCAGTTATCTGGTTACCATAATACAAGCGCTGCTTAGTTTGGAATCAGATGGCCTTGTGTGAGTTGTCCCAAAGATATTATTATTATATTATCTAAGTAAGATTGTAGTATCAAAGTAAAATAAAAACTGTAACGAAGCGTATTCCAATTAACATTATTGAATAAAATTGTATAGGTTTTATTATAAAATAAAATATGTTATAAAATAAATAAAAAAATTATGACCGTATTGGACGGTAACAAAATTATTCAGATGAACCTATATAGTATATGTTTTTTTTTTCTATCACGCCTTATCGGTGACAGAGACATATTATATGCCCACTTTTCACCATGTGTATTCCTGTCTCACGTAATAGGTGGTGGCCCATTGCCGTGGCAAATAGACAGACGCAGGTTGTGGCTACCTGCTGTTGAAATGTTTATTTAAATATTTTAAATTGAAGCACGGAAATGTAAATGCCACAAAGTGATCACTCATCCGTGACCAGCCATAGCGAAAGTTGCTTAACGCAGTGATCGTTTACAGGACACTGAGTCCGCAGGACCCCGTGCGCTTCAATAGTACGTAGGTCACACTATAAGTTTTGCGTAACTTAAATAAACAACATGTTATAAACAAAATATTATGTTTATTACTTTCCAAAATACTCTCCTTTACATTTTAAACATTTTTTCATGCAATATAACCATTTTTTAAAACAGGAGGATCTTAAAACAGATCTGAAGTCATGTTTTCTACGTGCTGATTGAACGCTATCACTGCCTCTTCGGAGTTGGTAAAAGTGAAACCTCTCATCAAATCTTTGATTTTGGGGAAAATACAGAAATCACATGGTACTGTGCACAGGAAGGGTGACGACTTGTAATTTTTTCGGAAGCTAAAATGACTTTGTTTTATTGGCCGTGTGTAAAGAAGCGTTGTCATGAAGTAGGAGAACGCGAACTTTTTCTAACACCCTGGATAAACAATTGGTAGAATACCACTCAGCATTATCACTCTTTTGATATTCAAGTGGAATTGTACAGATGGGACCCGTAGCTTGACTGCCTCTGTGGCGCGGTCGGAGTGTATCCGAGTGTTACGCAAGAGGTAGTAGGTTCGTTTCCACCCAGGATAAAACTTTGTGTGATGAACACGATGGTTTATTCTGTGTCTGGGTGTTATTTATCTATAATATGTATGTATTTAGAAATATATGCGTGCTCATCATACAAAGTTTTATCCTGGGTGGAAACGAACCTACTACCTCTTGCGTAACACTCGGATACACTCCGACCGCGCCACAGAGGCAGTCAAGCTACGGGTCCCATCTGTACAATTCCACTTGAATATCAAAAGAGTGATAATGCTGAGTGGTATTCTACCAATTGTTTATCCAGGGTGTTAGAAAAAGTTCGCGTTCTCCTACTTCATGACAACGCTTCTTTACACACGGCCAATAAAACAAAGTCATTTTAGCTGGGTGGGAAACGAAACCACGACCTCTTGTGTAGCAGTCGGATGCACTCCAACCGCGCCACCGAGGCCGTCGAATGATCAAAAGAACATGCTGTCAATTTTGCTACTTGCACATCATATTTGCTTGAATTATCTAATATATAGTCTTGTGTCATTTTACAGGACGGGAGCTCAATCGTTGAGTATCCAAATGTGCCTACAAAAGTTTATACCTCAGATGAACATTGTTTGGAAAACTTCTTGAACAAAAACAATGACACCATATTTAACGCATTTATTTGTGTCGAGGATACCACCACTCCACCAGACATTTATCGCCTGAATAGTGTTTGTAAGTATACTTAATACCTAATCCAAGAAATCTTTGTTATGGAAGAATCACAATGCAAGGAATCACTTTTTGCGCTTTGCTATAGATGCCTTACCATATACATTTCATACACCCAAGCCTGTCAGTAGGCGTCACCATTTTCTCACACATGCATACACACAAATTGTCACGCCTTTATCCCCGAAGAGGTAGGTAGAGGCATACTATTAGCCCCTTATTTCACCGTATGCATTTTTGTTCTACGTAACAGGTGGTGAGCCCATTGCCGTGTTGGACAGGATGTGAGCAATATTCATTACCCCGTAGGAAGAAATATGTCGCATTATCCCAAACGCACAATATAAACGAATGAGTGTAGAACGATTGTCGATGAATATATATTGTGCGAAAATAGTATATAATTTATAATTATATAATAATAATAGTCAGGGTAGGCCGAGACCATTATGAAGACCACGTGAGCAGATTGCTCAAAAACGGAAAAATCAAAGTACTCATCCGAGTACTTTTGATTTTTCCGTTTATCCGTTTTTCTCACCCAGACGTGCATGTATGAAGCGATTGATGAATCTGCTAGAAGTCATAGAAGACTGACCTGACTACCCCGTCAGGGATACAGCTTGAAGATAGATAGTTATTTTTTAACAAAATAAAAATAAAACGCATTTCATATTTTGGGAAGGTTACATTTTATTCTATTCAGGGCTGATCACTGTTTCTGATAAAAAAAAATGTTCTTTATTTCAGTAAGAGTTACCGAGGGTTACATTATTGAGATTCCCCAGTAAGTAATTAAATACTTGTGTTGGGAATATCTCGCACCTCCCTTTTGGTATTCATTGCTTACCTATGTTTAACATTTTTGAGAATACGAAGTAACAAGATAGAACAAAACTATTTGCATGCACACAAAATATGAGTGAATGATCTCCATCAGTAGATATAAGTATTTGAGGTTTTAATAGACAAGTAAGTAAATTTAGCGCGAAAGAAAGTATTGCAACCTTAATGTTTAAATTACAGTTTATCTTAATTTATGTGATATAAAGAGTTATGTATGAATGTGTGTATGTGTGTATTTGTGTGTCTGTGTGTATTTGTATTTGTGTGTGTATGTGCGTGCGTGTAGATGTGAATATCTGTCCGTTAGTTTGTTTCTAAACGTGTTAGGCGATTCTAACGAGGAGAATTTCGATCTTGTCATATGAGAGCGCCTTTAACCACTCTATCAGGGCGAGTTTACATTTCAGCAGTGTCATGGGGTATAATTTTAGTATACGATTTATCTTGTTGTATAAGTATGGGGCCTGACTGTCATACTGCCTGCTAGCAAAAGCTGTACGATATGGATGTTTCGGAGCAACAATATCCGCCCTTCTTCTATTCAGAAGTTTAGGGTTAAATGTTAATGACTTATGGTATTTTAGGATAATATTTAGAATGAAAAGTTTTCTAATTGAAAGTAGGTTACTTGTAATATATAGTGTGTCTGTTGGTTACGAGGCTTAGAGTACATCACCTTGATTAAGGATCTTTGTGCTCTTTCGACATCAAGAAAATTAGTTTTAGTTGCTCCACCCCACACTGGGATACAATAAGTGATGACAGATTGAGCTAGTGACAAGCATATCTGTTTTATTAGTGTCTTACTCATTAGGTATCTTAATGATTTGAAAATCCAAATCAGTTTTCTCACCCTAGTTGTGATAAGGTCGAGGTGTGAGTGCCAACTTAGTCGTTGATCAATTATGATTCCTAGATATTTATTATCACATACTTTTCAATCAGAGGACATGGACATGTTTAATAGTTTTGTTTAGAGCAGCTATGAATTTTTATTTTAAAATCACTACTTGGTAAAGGTTGAGAATTTTGGTATAATGAGAAGCATATATATTTGGTTTTTGTGACATTAAGTGTTAAGAGGTTATTATTTAGCCATACAGCCACTTTACCCAAGCCACCAAAAGGCAACAGCTTTTACATCCTGCCAGGATCTACCAGTGAAAGTGATGGCAGTGTCATCAGCGTAGGAGAGGATTCTTCCTCCAACGTCCGGAAGATTACTTAATTCATTGATATAGATCAAAAATAGAGTTGGACCAAGGACACTCCCCTGCGGTACAACAAAAGAAACCACACCACAATGCACCACCGCTGTCAATCAGAAATGTAAATTTCTTGCCTTTCACAGATTCTGGTATGGCTACCATCATTATCATCATCATTATGCGAGCGTCTGTCCCAGTTGCGTCTCGCGACGCCCGGGGGCCGCTTTCATACATTTTCTTCTCCACTTCGCACGGTCGTCGGCATCGCCTATAGTGAGACCATTGGCACGCATGTCATCCCTTACGACGTCAAGCCAGCAATTCTTGGGTCTTCCCCTCCTATCGGGACCCGGCGGGGATGACATGGCCAGACATTTGTTTCACGCACGACACGCAGCACCTGCTTGTGTCGCTCCAATATTGACCACTTCTCACTGCCATGTAAAAGGCCAGGTCTAATGATGGTTTTGTAGACCTGTCCCTTCAACCGGATCGGCATTTTAGGGTCACAAATGACACCGGTCATTTTTCCTACGTGGCAGCAATGCGTGACTTGACATCGCAATCGTCACGACGTGTGAAAAACAGATCATAGGTATTTAAGCTGCTCCGTGCGCTCGACCAAATCACCGCCTATGCGGACGGATATTCTGGTATGGCTACCAATATTGGTTTAAACCAGCTATCGTTTGTATGTTCAATGACACAGTAATCTTTGTGTGTGAGTGCGGCTGTCGCTCTGTGAACTCGGGTTCAATATCGGTTCGGAACAAATGTTTGTGTGGATCACACAAACGCAAATGTTTTTGAAGCTATACTTCTTTTGGCGCGTCAGGGAAAAATAATGAGAGTATTTTTTTACGATGCGCGCGCGTCACGAAAAATCGACACCCTGAAGTTAGCTGATAATTTATTTCATGACAACTTATAACTATATTCAAAGTAGTTTTTTGATTATTTTCTTGTTTTTTTTACTTACTAATTTATCATTCCTGTTTCAAACAAAGAGTTGTGGTATATGTGATGAAATCTTATTACATAGCAGTATAACTTCCAACGCATGTACATAAGTTCCCCCACACACTCTTAGCTTAGCTTGAGCAAGATGGCGTTTTGTAAAAAGGGTGCCACAATTTTATTTGCAAGATCAAGCGATTAAATCCAATTGCATTATTCGCTTGAAGTAACAAATGCGATGTTGTACAAAATTTGGAAAACCGGTCAATGGCGCCGTAATGCTGTATATTTTTGCCTGCAAGCAAAACTGAAACTTACAACTGCGCGCGAACGTTGAGTCTTCTTTGCGCGCCACAGAGTTGTCACTTGTAAAGTTTCTGTACCTAGTCTAGTTGATTTATTTAGAGCGCTCGTGGCGTGGAAGCCGAGCGCCAGCGGCAGCCCATTGTCATTAGCCGCTCCGAGAGTGCGCTGCCCGAAACCTAAACTGCGGAATGATACCCCCCTTGGTATTATTATGGAAAGGCTGCACGACTATTACAGTCACATTTGGGTAAATTTCCATTCACGTTATTTTGCGCGGCGTAGATAAAAATCGGGATGTGAGGTTAGACTATCGATAGATTTTTATATGTACACTAGTTGAATCCCGCGGCTCCGCGTGGTGAAGTTTTCCACAGGAACTTGATCCCGGGAAAAAGTAGTCTTTGTGTTATTCTGATGTGTATGCTATATTGTTGTAAAGTTTTATCAAAATACATTTAGATGATCCAAACATTCATTACATCGTTTTACATGCCTAATAATTTATTGTCATATTAAAAGTTCTAAAGTCCATTTTTAGGGTTCCTTACCTCAAAAGAAAAAAAAGACGGAACCCTTAGAAAATTCTTTCTTGTGCGTGTGTCACCATCGATTTTCTCAGGAAGGGGTAGACCTAGTAAATTTAAATTTATACCAAATAATGGGGTTTATAGTCTCTATTAGGTTCATATCATCTCTCATCATCATCTCTATTAGGTGTATAAAAATCTAGGTCCTGAGTCTATAACATAACAAGATATGGGCTAATTTAGATGTTTGCGAAGAATTGTAAGTACCATATAATAATTTACCTTAATTTTCAACTTTTTTGTTTTTCTGTTTCTTTTTTTAATTTACTTGTGCTATAAGACCTTGTTTCTGACCAAAATTAACAGTTCTAAGTCAATCGGAAGTAGGTAGGTACCTTAAAGGTTTTGGGTCGAAAACCTAAATGGCAGTTCCCGTAGACCTAGAATCACGAAATTTGACAAAAAGGAAGGTCTTACAGCACAAATAAAGGAATCTAAGGGCCGTATTCCAGACCGTTTCTCAATACTCAATCGACGCTTGAGGCTAGTTTTTGCCATATAAATGCTACTCTCAAGTGTTTCTTGAGTATTGGTAAACGTTCTGGAATACGGCCCTAAAAGTAAAATAGTTCAAATTATAGAGTGTGAGGCCAATTAATATAGTTAAAACCAATTAACATAGACCTCTGAGTTGTATAGGAGCTGACACAATTTGGAGGTCTATTGTTTACGAGTTTGACACGTTGTTGATCTCGTTGATGTAAAAGAAGATGAAATGTACCGTGTGGAGTAAACAACAATTTCATTTTTCAGGTATGTTGATCTCCTGCTTATTCATCGTGATAACGGTGGCTGTATATGCTTATATACCAGAACTTAGAAACCTTCACGGAAAGGTACTAATCGCGTGCCTTCTATGTTTCTTGGTTGGCTTCACATTTTTGGCAAGCCTCCAAATACTGATTTTGAATTACCAAAACACGTCAGAACACTGCTTAAGTTTCAGTAAGTATACTATGAAATTAAGAAAAGACTCACTGAAATAAGCTAGGTTAAATCAAACTTTCAATGTATAGCACATTACCTCGATGAATCGGATCTAATCTGAAAACTTCGAAGGAACGTCTACAGTATGGGGTTCTTCAAAAGGGGTCTTAGAAGGGTTATAAAGGGTCGGCAGCGCGAGTGCTGCACCTCTGGTGTTGCAAACGTCGATAGGCTACGGTGACCTCTTTCCATCAGGTGGGCCGTCCGCTTGTTTGCCACCTCTGTGGTATAAACAAAAAAAAAAGGAAATTGGAAGAAAAAATGTTTTAGCTTAAGTTCAATCAGTCACGCCTTTATCTCCAAAGGGGTGGCAGAGGCATCCTATAAGCCTACATTTCACCGTAAGCAGTTTTGGTGAGCCAATAATTGTCATGTTGAAATGGACAAGCGCAGGTACCTAGTGGCGACCTGCTGTTTATTTTTGCAACTTTGCTTAACGCTGCCATGTTACTGGCAACCGGAACCAATGGCCTAAAGTGCCTTTAATAAATGCCAGAAAACGGTCACTCATCTGAAGATCAGCCATAGCGTTGCTTAACTCAGTGATCGTTAACAAAACACTGAGTTAGCACTCTGATACAAAACACTGTTTAGCACCACTGATTCTGATCTGCTAACGGAGGAAGTATTGGTAAAATGAAGGAAAATTTTAATCAAGATGCTAAATAAAGCAACCCACCTGGCTATTAGATGTGAGGGGCCTAATCTAGATCTGCGGGGGCCAAGCGGCTCCACCTTCTAACTATGCACTTGCTGACTGACGAACGAATTAACGATGCAGAGTCGGGGTTAGGAGGTCAGACGACAGTCGCTTCCAACAACGCCGAAAGACATACAGAACCGACGTAGGACGCAGATGGGACGTCTCATCCGCGTCTGTTACGCGTCTCTTAAAGGTCGCGCATCGCCATGCTAAGAACATAGAAAAGACAGGATACGACGGTTACGAGTCTGCGTTCTATAGTAATACATACTGAATGGTCAGAGTGCAGACGCAATCGGACGCTGGCAGGCGAGGGAAGGACATGAACTCTCACATCACACATAGACAGCCATAGCGTCATCTCTCGCGATGCCCAGCGTCACGGCTGTGCCCTGTGCCCTTTTACGAGTTTTTAGAAGTCGCGACCGCGACGTCGCCCCATTTGTGCCCTGTGCCCCGTCCTCGTCTTGCGTCTTTTCTGTGTGTCCAGCGCCTAAGATACAGACAGAACTTTTGCTTAGTGTACTAAAAAGGGAGTCCTATGACTCATTTTATTGTTGTAGTGGTGTTCTTCATAGCATTTAAGTATGTAAGCTATTTAAATAAAATATTATTATATTAATTGACATTTTATCAAAAAATTTCAGCATTCATCATTTACTTCTCGTTTCTATCTGCATTCTTCTGGCTGAATGTAATGTGCTACGACATTTGGTGGACATTCAGGTAATATTGTTCATACATTTTTATCTATCATGCCTTATCGCCGAAGGGTGGCAGAGGCATATTATATGCCCATTTTTCACTATGTGTATTTCTATTCCATGTAATAGGAGGTGAGCCCATTGCCGTTTGAAATAGACGGACGCAGGTTGTGGCTACCTGCTGTTGAAATTTATCAAGCCGTCCATAAGGCCTTCAACTTGACTGCCATGTTACTGGCAACCGGGACCAACGCGGCGCGGAAACGCTCGCAAATGTAAATATTACAAAGTGGTTACCCATCTGTGATCAGCCATAGCGAAAATTGCTTAACGCAGTGATCGTTTACAGAACACTGAGTCCGCGGGACCACGAGCGCTTCAATAAATAAAAAAATGTTTACTTCAAAATTTCAACAACTGTAGCACAATTTACGCAAGAGTAATGGATGTAATGGACCCCAATAAGATCTTCACGGCTCAATCAAGCACACTTGCTAGCGGTCCTCTTGGTAACAGATTAGGCAACGGTAACGCCCTTACGAAGTTGTGAAGGCAGCCCAACTATGCCAAAAATCAAAGCCAACGATAGCTATTCCTAGTAGTGGGAACACCGAGTGTACCCGGGCGAGAAAGATACAGTCAGCTGCTCTTCGCTATTGTGTCGCTGTGTTTCAATTCATTTGAAATTTAATTGCCAATGAAGTTTTCACTTCATCCGTGCGGTCTTAAGCACACACTCTTAATTTTTTAATAATTGGTACAATCAGTAGAGTTCTCATTGCAAATATCAAAGCTAGATGAAAAAGAAAATAAAAGTGTAAAATCAGCAAGCATTGTACAGTTGCAACTCAACAGCTTGTATAAGGTAATATGGACAACGATGCTTCCACCTGTTGAGTCGCACGTTATATAGGGCTCCATTGCCATTCATTTCTGTGATATATATTTACTTTGAAAAGCACATTATTTCAAGTCTAGATATCTTCAATAGATTTTCTTTTAAATCGTCATTGATACTCGTAATTATAGTAAACATTCAATATTTTTAGAATACCCTACCCTACCCAACGATTCCCCTCACCACTAGAGTAACAATAGTATACTCCCTTAATACTTATGGGAGAGGTACAATACAATGTTTTTCAAGTTTATTTGCTTGAAATATAAATTTCAAATTACAGCTTTCTAACTCCAAGGGTCATATTCCCTTATAGTTTTGACATAATCCGTCTGTACATCTGTACGAAGTCTAATTCAGAGCCCCTAGTACTTTTAACTAACCACAGTTATTATAAATTTAAAGTTTGAGTTATCAGTATTGTCCTTGTCTACTACAGCAGTCTAAAAGGGGAAAGTTATAATACTGCTATAAATGTGCGAAGATATTAAATTTCTTTTTCATATAAATATTTCAATGAAACTGGAAAGCGATCACATGATGATGCCAATAAAAAATTGCTTATAATATCTATTGAACCGATCCTGTTGTTGTCCAAATACAACTCAGATAACGATTCTGAGAAAAAAGAAAACCATATAAAAACGACTCGATCACTCATTGTTCTAACTGAAACTAGAACCTACTCCTGGGATTAATGTGTATTTAGAATATCTATTGAACCGTTACAAATATATCCAAATATTGATAAAATTCTTTTACAGCAATTATTTTGCTAAATTTCTCACAATTTTTTTAATAAAGCGGAAAAGGACAATTCGATTCGAGACGGGGATTGAACTCGTGACCTTTGCATAACCAGGGCTATGTTTTAGCCACCTGAACTACCCGAACCGTATCGAATCAAGTTGGAATTCTCCACCATATTCTAACCGTCATTTTGTTGTTGTTTGTATTGTGAGAATGACCAGAGCCATATATCGAGCTAATGTACAACTCGATACCAATGAAGAGAGTTACAACCCTTTTTAAACATTGATGCAATGAACTCCACTCAGTCTATGGATAAATTCCAAATATTTTAATCAAATATAATTATCTTGAAATATTACCTTTATGTTTCAGCGGAAGACGATCGCTGGTTCGAGACGCTTCTGATGACCGCACTCGATTTGTCCATTACTGTTTGTACGCATTCGGAATACCGATGTGTCTGACGATATTGCTCGCTGCACTTGAATTTGGTTTGGTTGGCGTCGAACACAATCTACTTCCCAATATTGAACGGAATGGATGTTTCTTATATAGTAAGGTTTTGGTACTTTATTGTTCACTTGTCTATTATATAAATCAAAATTTAAGGAAATGTCATATAATACATACATACATATTGTCAAACCTTTATCCCCGAAGGGGTTGGCAGAGGCATACTATACGCTCAAATTTCACCGTTTGCATTTTTGTCCCCCGTAACTGGTGGAGAGCCCAACCCATTGCCATGTTGAAATGGACAGGAGCAGGCTGTAGCGACCTGCTGTTGAAATTTTTCAAGAAGCCCATAAGGCCTTCAACCAGGCTTAAAGACTGCCATTTTACTGGCAACCGGGAACAACGGCTTAAACATTCGCACATCATCCACAAAACAAGAAAATTTCCATATCGCCTGAAACTAAAATTAATACTTTGTGCCAAGTTTATGTCGGAATGTAGTCAAAATCGCATTTTAACAATAATCGAAAGTCTCTGTATTTATTTCTATAGACACGCAGAAGGTTTTTTTGGCTATTATATATCCACGGTATTAATCAGTTATTATAAGGGCATGACTGTCCAAGGAGGTTCCTGAGACCTATATTGACAACATCCAAGACATTATATCGTAACTTGAAATATCTGCGACAAGTCACGCATCTTTGCTACATGGGCTAAGTGGCATGAAGTGGCGGTTATAATATAAGAGCCCATAAATTTTATTAATCGAAATGGGCAGATCTATAAAACCATCATTCAGCCTATGACTTACAAACGTGATCGGTACAGCAGCAACTGCATGTTGTGGTGTAAGGGCAGGTGGATATATGGAGTCAAATAACCGAACTGCGTAAGAAATACGAACGGTTTGTTTACCACCTATCCACGGCGGCCTTCATGTTTATGATTTTGCGCTGCAGGTCTTTTGAAGGCACTCAGCATACCAACTCCTTCAGATCATTTCAGGGCTGCAGAAGTCCTTGCGATGTAGGTAGAGTGTCAAAGCAGAATCTGAAATGAAGGCTTCGGATGAAACAAGGACTAACGTTTAGATAATGTTAATAACATATACACAATTTATTTTTTTATACATTTCAGAAGACAGCAAGCTGCTATATTTTAATCTACCCATATTAATAGTATGTGTAGCAAATATAGTGTTCTTTGCTTTAACGGCTAAAAAAATATCAGACAGTAAATCACATTCGGAAAAAGTATTGACGGCTGGACCACATAACAGAAGAACTAAGTCAGAAGAACACAGGTAACATAAACCTTTAGTATTTTATACTAGTTGATGCCTGCGGCTTCGTCCGCGTAGAGAAGTTTTCCCGTTTCCGTTTCCCACAGGAACTTGTTCCCGGGATAAAAAGTAGCTTATGTGTTATTCTGTTGTATAAGCTATATTATTGTAAATTTTCATTAAAATCTATTCAGTAGTTTTTACGTGAAAGAGTAACAAACATTCGCATTTATAATATTATTAAGATTTACTTCCCTTTATTTTTTACTATTGTTTGACGAATAATATCTATTGTGCGAAAGTAGAGGGTAGAAGGAGTCAGGGAAGACCAAGCCTCACATACGAGGTCCACGTGAGCAGATTGCTCAAAAACGGAAAGATCTCGTACACACAAACGTACATATTCATATAGGTATATGTACGTTTGGTTTAACGATTAATGAATCTGTATAAAGCGAAAAAAGTATGCAAGGATCGCAAAACCTGGGAGATATCCACTAAAATCCGTCGTAAATTTTCAAACTTTCATCTTTTGCACTCTAATGTCCACTTTAATCCCTAATCCAGAATTTTATCAATTGATGGCTCTTTTTACACTATGGCAATTTGTCCATTCGGGTCCATTCGGACTACTTCGTCTGGAATACAGAGTGAAGATAGTTAGTATATTAAAGAAACTACCGGCCCGGTGCAAGTCCAATAACGCGTAATAGACAGTTCCGAAACTACTATGTACAAAATTGGTATTACAAAAACATAGTCGAAAAATACCAGCAAAGCTCAACTGGAGTCAGTTCATCCTTGTACTCGGTCATTAAGGTTTTAAAGTAGGCTCCAAGTCAAATATACAAATGTCGTAGACTTTTTATATTGGCGCCGTTTGAAGTATTCAACAGAAACCTTAGAGGAACCCACGATATTATCGCAGTGAAAACATGGTTGATATCGCATAGAGTAATCAAGAGGAAGTTACTTATGCATAATTCCATGCGGGTAAAGCAGTAGCGCAAACCAATTTAGTAACATTCGCGGTTCAGGTCGCATCGTAGTGATCACTATCTCAATGTCGCCTTCATGTAAAGCAAACGTAATACTTATGTGATAAATGTAGGCCCAACTTATTTTATTAGTAGAACGTGACTAATGATTAGAGGCGTATATCGCACTACATAGTAGTCAGATCTCTAAGATTTCATTTATATGGGTATATCATATTCTCTGAGTATGTACCCAGGGAATATGATATACCCAATGCGAGCGGGAAAACCGCATTGAGCGCTTTTTAGGCTTTGCTTTTCATGATTCCCCGCAGACTTTTAATAATTAATATTAGCACATAGACTTTTATCAATTAATTTTGTACATACTCATAACCTTCCTTCCTAACAGACCCAGCACTCTGCAGTGTTTGCAGTTTTGGTCTATTTCTCAATAGCATCTGGGAATGAACCAAGATGAGTGCGGGGGTGGGGATAGTATGTTAAACATTCGTGCCAAGTGTCATTCCAGTATCAAAAAATGCAAGGCTTACACTAGGGGACGCCGAGCTCCGATGCGAGGCCAGAGAACACAACTGGGACTAGCATTTGGACTTAGGAGTAGGTACTGTGATGATATCGATGTAATCGTAAAACGTTTGCTCTGGTTACGTCCCGGTCGACGTTTAACGTTTCAAAAGGGTTATTTATCTAAACTTCCTAACTTTATGTGTAACCATGTCAAAAAGTTATCTAAGCACCGCTTTGACATAAATTAATGCACTATAGTCCATGGTAGTGATAAAGAATACCTATTGGGTTTTATTGCTAGATGGCGCTGCGTAAAAAACAGAAAAATACGTTGGATAAAAGACACTTTAAAACAAAAAAAAAACAAAATAAACGGTTGTACTCACGTGTAAATTTCGGGATCAATTGAATAGAAAAATATTTAAAAATCTATATTAATAAAATTACTCTCTCAGCTATCAACGCCCAGCCGAAACCCTTACACTTAGGAACTTGAAATTGGTTGGGTAAGGTACTGTACCTACTAGGTAAGGCACCTAATAACAAGGGATTTTTACAGGCAGATACTATGTACAGGTGTTTCTCGTTTGTTTTCTCGTTATAAATATATAACCATGTGTTTTGTATAATGGACGTGTAAGGGGGTAAAATAAGGATTCTAATTTTGTATGGGAGATTCATCATTTTCAAAGATAGCAACATGACATTTCATACACCTCTGATTAAAAATAAATAAACATGTTTTGAAGATTTTCAAAAATTCTATTCATAAGAGTGTCAAATATGGGCTCAAATTGTAAATGAAAGTATTTGAAAACTGATTATGGTCATGAGTTATAGGTGTAGCAGAAGTGGGTTGCAACTAGAGTTTGAAGTATGTCACGGGTGCAGCAAGTGCAGATATGCAAATTACCAAAATTATGAGTGACTTACTCGCCTGTTATCGCCTAGCCGAAACCCTTGCACCGAGGGACTTGATTTTTTTATTAGGATAAGCTACATTTAATTGAACATAGGCACCTACTAAGAAAGGGATTTTCAGAGTTCTGCCTCTAAGGGGGTGAAATAAAGGGTTATACGAAAGTCATAATTTTTAAGGTTGACATAAAAATAACATGAACCTATTTCTAACTACAAATCATTGGACACATGTATCGCGGTATTTCAATATTTGATATATATATATAACGGGGTAAAATAGGGATTGTAAGTTTATATAAGAAGTTCTTTATTTTAAAAAGATGGAAACCGATTTCGTATATCTGCTTTTCATTAAATAAACATGTGCTTCATAATATTTTAGAATTTTACTTTTCATGTTGTAAAATAGAGAATCAAGTTATCATTTCGATGATTTTTTTCTTACAATTGTTTTATTTATCATTCCAGTGGTATATGTGATAAAAATCTTATTAGGCTATAGCAGTATAACTTCTAACGCGTGTACATAAGTAAACACGCTTTTGTTTAGTTAGCCATTAATTAAAAAGTTATTGCGTTTGTTTCAGATATTGCCTTTACTTTAAGCTGTTCGTAGTGATGGGCCTTAGTTGGGTTTTAGAGGTGGTGAGTCACTTCAAAGAAAGCGCATTCATTTGGAAATTGACTGATACTTACAACCTCCTCAGTGGATTTTTCATCTTTATAATTTTTGTCTGCAAAGCTAAAACTTTGAAACTGATAAGGAACAGGTAAGTTTTTTTCTAATTCTTCTTTATAGTTGCATGTTGCAGAAAAAAATGTAGGTACTGCGATCACAGAGCAAGGAATATTGTTCGCTCCGTCTCGCTCGCGCCAAATAGAGATGAATGTGACAATAATACAGCGTGCCAAGTTTACGACAATCTTGAATAAAAATACTTGTATGTATTACATGCGGCACACTAAAAGTTTTGCACTTCTAGCTAATTGGAACTATTTGAATTTCGAATGTTATATTTTTTGAAAAGTTGCAACCTTCTTAGTAATAAGAAAAAAAAACAATTGTCGGGTTCACATCGAAGTTCTACGTACGCAACGAAAATAGAATTAAGTCGAAAACATTTTAGAGCGATGATTTTTATGATTTTAAAAGTTCTCTCTCTCCGAAATACTGTGCCGCTCGTCTTTTAAATGCTTTTTGGAGAGAAGCACCTTGTTTGAGCACCGTGAGACGATGGTTTTCAGAATTTGAGAGAGGTCGAGTTTCTTTACATGACGAATTTCGTAAAGGGCGGCCTTCAACTGCCGTCAACGAAAATAATGTGGCTACTGTTAAGCTGCTAATTGAAGAATACCCGTGGATTACCTATGAGACCATTCAAGAACTATTGGGGATTGGTATAAGCCAAATTCAGAAAATTTTACACGGAGAATTGAAAGTTCGGCAACTTTATTGTCGTTGGATCCCTCATGAATTGCAAGCGGATCAGAAGTGGGCTCGCATGGAATGGTGCTCACAGATGCTACTGAAGTACGACCACGGACATTCTACTGCTGTTTATTACATTGTCATAGGAGACGAAACGTGAATTTATTATTTTGAACCCTAAAAAAAACAGTAATCTTGTGAATGGGTGTTTAAAAATGAGAACAGGCCAACAAAAGTGAGGCAGGCGAGAAACGTTGGTAAAAAAAATATCGTGTATTTTTTCTCAGCTACGGGTACCTATCTTTACCATTCCACTTGAAGATCAAAAGAGTGTTAATGCCGAGTCGTATTCTACCATTTGTTTACCCAGGGTGTTAGAAAAAGTTCGCGAAAGACGACCAAAAAGCCGCGTTCTCCTACATCGTGACAACGCTTCTTCACACACGGCCAACAAAACAAAGTCATTTTTAGCTTCCGAAAAAGTACAACTCGTCACCCACCCTGCGCATAGCCCCGACCTAGCACCCTGTGATTTCTGTATTTTCTCCAAAATCAAAGATTTGATGAGAGGTTTCACTTTTACCAACTACGAAGAGGCAGTGATAGCGTTAGATCAGCACGTAGAAAACATGCCTTCAGATCTGTGGTCCTCTCGTTTTAAAAATTGGTTCGATTGCATGAAAAAATGTTTAAAATGTAAAGGAGAGTATATTGAAAAGCAATACACACAATATTTTGGTTATAACATGTTGTTTTTTTTAAGTTACACAGAACTTATAGTGTGACCTACGTATTTCACATTATTTACTTTATCATCTGGCCGGTTTCGCCTTACGGTTTTTTCAAGGGTACTTAAGTATTTCAGATGTCATTCGTTACAATATATTTACTGTGGGTAGACAAAAATAGTTAGATACTACTTTTAATTATCTCAAAATTTGGGGAGAATTGAAAGATACGGTAATGAACTTATTTTAACATCAAATTAGCTCCACAAATGAATTCTTAATTCAAAAATAACGAAGTTATGAATAAAGTCACACAAGTAAATGTCAAATTATTCCATAAATTAATATTCACACTGTCAAGAAAGATTCGTTTATTGTTTTTTTGTCAACTAGTATAAATTATCAATAGAATGTTAGTTAATTATTAAAATGTCATGTGCATTAACAATAAATTACAAAAGAAGTAAATAGTGTGGAATAGTACTTAAGTGTTTTTATTCAAGTCTAGCGTAGCGGCCCGCCCCGGCTTGGGTACCAAAAACGTTTCCGTGGAAATGGCTATATTAATTCCGTGGAAGTTTCGAATTTTTTTGCGGAATGCTAGTAATATTATAATTAAACATGTGCCTAAATATAAAATTTCTGATGAAAAAAATCAAAAAGCTATCTCTTGAAAATAAAGTTATTTATTTGGTGAAGTATTTAATACCAAATTACCAATAACATGGTCTAAAAATTTACTACCGATTTTAATAACTTTTACCATGAAAAAGTAGTTACAGTGAAAATACTATTATAGTTCCATATGTATGTATATGCTATCGTGTACTTTTTTGTAGATTTTATTGTGTCCTTTAAAATTATATAACTTTATTTTGTTCTATCGGCAATATTGTTTTCGCAGCGTAGTACTTCCGCGATGTAAGGTATTTTATGAGTATTTTTTTCGCACCTTGGGTTATATCATTCGAGATTTCGTATGGAACCCTAATATTTTGAAAATTCAATACAGCGTATGTTACTCACGAAGAGCGTATTACATTGTATTATTGCGTGGCGAAGATGTTGCGCAATTATATGAGTAACGCCACCTGTCGGCCGAATTCAGCACTAAAGGCCAGTCCGGAATACACAAAGAGCAAATCTGTCCTTATCTTGTTTCTGATCGGGATCCAAGTCAGCCTCACCTCCAATTAGTACACCTGTCGACTAAGGGCCACCGCAGACTAGCTACTTTTAGTATCTGCAACCAGTGATTTTAAGACTGTAGCTAATTGTAGATACTTTCAAACGAGATTATGGCAAACAGAAGGAAAACTAAAAAAAATCATTAATGTACAATAAGCTCAATTACACGTGAAAAATAAACTAGGATAGTTACATATCCAGTCATGTGGTGCATACATATTTTCAGGCCTCTATTCCCGAAGGGGTAAGTAGAGGCACACTATATGCATTTTAGTCCCACGTAACAGGTAAAGAGCGCATTGCTGTGTCGAAATGGACAGGCGTAGGTTGTGGCGGCCTACTGCTGAAATTTTTAAAGCCGTCCATAATGCCTTCAACTTGCTTAAACTCTGCCATGTTACTAGCAAACGAGACCAATGGCTTAACTTTATTTATGTTTTCAGATTCATCGGCGTATCATCATTTTCAAAAACTCAGTCAGGAACTACTTCGGTATCATTACGTACATACTCCGACTCCAAGAATGAAATGACAGTCACGGCAATGAAAGTGAATTGAAAACCATTTAAATACATTATTTTACTAGTTATGCTTTTAAATGCTTTTATTAAAAAGTAATACGGCATCTAATATAATTTTATTATTAGTATTAACAAGATAAATATAAAATATTATATACATGTCTAAGCCTATGTGAAACTTTTCACTTTCGCTTTTGTAGATGGCGCTAGTAGTATATTAGAAAGCCTTTTTTTAAATAACATTATTGTAAGTATAACAAAAAATTGTGTACACAAACAAATACCATATTAATTTAGGTCATATAGTAACAGTTACGAACGTCGTTATGAATGTTTTTATATTTACATTTATTGCGATATTCGCAAAGCGATGAGTAAAGCATGTGAGTAAGAATCTGACAAGAAATCCCATGGTCATTCTTTTGTAATAGTTATAAGTATTAATAAATTGATACAATACCTACATTATAGTATTATAAAGCTAGTCAAAAAGTGCTTTTGTAAAATTGAATATTCAATATATATCTAATAATAGATAAAGCCTCTTCTTGAAAATTATAGGTATGATTAATAAACAAAAAAAAATATAGATGACGCTAGCCATTTATTAGAACGCACTTTTAGTAATAACACTAAGTTTAATATAATAATTCGAAATTATTCAATATAAGAATGTAAAGAAGCCCTACTATGATCTGAGGGGGCCATTGAAGCTGGAAACTTGTGATTCTGGTGACTGACAGAAAATACTAATAGAGATATTATTAGAGGTAAATGGGGAAGGATAGACGGCATGTAGCCTGTAGCTGTCCTCCTCGGATGTTAGACTGGCAATTATCCAACCTTTTTAAATTAGGGAAATTCTTACGTTTATAACACACCTACATTTTAAATATGTATAAATAAGATTCTTAGCTTGCAGCTATAGATGTTGAAAAAATATTCACTCATTACTGATGCTCTTCACAGCCAATATAAGCGAAACTCAAGCTCAAAACCCAGATAGGATTAAGGAGTAACTATTCATACCTTAACCTTAAGAAGATGCTTATAGATAAATGCAAAATGAGTGGACCTTAGGGTCCGAAAGGGTTGTGATGCAGCATTACCAAGATGCGGATGCACCTGTTGGCTACGGAGCGAGGTTATGGCGAAGAAAGGGAAAACTAAACAAAACTAGCAAGCGAGGTATAGTCTCTCTCAAAATAAGACTGACAAGAAAACTGACAACAATAGACAAATAGAGCCTGATTTAATTGATGGATCTTCCAAACGGGGGGCCAAGCCTGCTATTGACAAGCAGTAGAACAGAACCAAAATCTCTGTTTTTAGCTGTCAAAATGTTAGTAGACCATATTTGTTAAAGGCTCATTGAAATCTTTTGTTTCTGTTGGTGTTACGAAACGAATCTCGGAAGTGGTCCGAAATATTGTTACTAGCGAATTAAGTCTGGATACGAATCTATCTCTTTTGCAATTGACTAGCGGCCACTGGCGCGACACGTGCTAGTAGAATTCTATCGGCCGACCGATAGAAGTCTATTGGAGTACGATTGAAGTAGTAGATTACCAAAAACTGTCTAAATTGTACCGGTGGTTTTCTATTAGGCGACGATTTCGATTCTATTTCTACACGATTGAAATAGCAGACTTGGCCCCGGGTTCAATGCGCCCAAGATTAGCTAACACTGCTCTGATAATGATACTTCTAGAATAAAGCACAATATTACAATGACTGAGATTTTCAGGGTCCTAGCGACATCACTTGGTAACGGTGCACCTGCTGTCAACAACGCAGGGACCCTTACGGATTTTAATGTTCAGAGAGTAGTCTCTCCCAGCCATACCGAAAATTAAAACCTAAATGATAGCTGCTCCCAGCAGTATTATAAAAGTGAACCATATGCTCCAAATCCAAATAAGGTTTGGTGGCAACTGGGAAAATACTAAGATGAAGAAAAAGAAGTACCTATTAATCCTACTAATATAATAAACGCGAATGTTTGTAAGTACGGAAATTTCTTACTCTTTCACGCAAAATGTACTGAATGGATTTTGATGAAATTTTACAATAATATACCTTACCAATCAGAATAACACATAGGCTACTTATTATCCCGGGAACAAGTTTCTGTGGGAAACGGGTACGGGAAAACTTCACCACGCGTGTGGAGTATGAGTGTGAATTGTAACGATTAATATAAAATATCTATTATTATAATCAATTTGTAACAAAATATTCTTGTCTCTACAAATTTAAATGATTGATATAAAAACTATTAGGTAATATTAAAACTATTAAATTATCATTATAATAAAAAAATGTAAACTCGTAACTTATCAAATGCTGTTTTATTTTTCATTCTGTTATATTAGACTAGATGGTCCCCACAGCTTCGCCCGTGGAATATTTCGACCTCCCGTCGCACCTATTTAATCCCGTCGCTTATAAATTCTACAATGATGCATAAAAATTTGCCCGATTTGTCGTCATTTATGACTACTGCTCTGCTCCCCAGTATAATAGCGTAATGATACCTATAGCCTTCCTCGATAAATGGGCTATCTAACACAAAAAGATTTTTTTAAATCCGACCAGGAGTTCCTGAGATTAGCGCGTTCAACCAAATAAACAAACAAACAAACTCTTCAGCTTTATAACTGATGAGGAGGCGAGCGTAGCGAGCCGACGAAAGTCTCCGTTTTAACTCCACTGGTACGGGAATATGAGTGATGTCCGTCCGTCCACTCAGTCTACAGCTCGCATTTTTCATCGGATTTGCATGCAACTTTGGCATGGACAATCCTTGATGTAGACGAAAACTTTTAGCGAGAGGGTTTTTCGATCGGGGGGGAAATGGAGGCTGGGGAGGGGAAATGGCCCTGTGGTGGTTGGCAGGAGCGCTCAAAACGAAAAAGGCAATGTTGATTTTTTTTTATCGATAATAAAAGAAAAAAAAAATAAAGAAAAATCTCCGATGTCTACGGTTCACAGAGCCACTAGTATTAGTATAGATTACCTAAACTACGCTACACATACCTATGAATTTCAGACGGCAGAGGCATTCGCGTAGGTTACAATACGTCCACATTTCACTGTAAGCATTTTCGTCCCACGTGATAGGTGGGTAGGTTGTGGACACAACCTGCGTCTGTCTGTTTCAACACAGCAATGGGTTCACCACCTATTACGTGGGACAGGTAAATCCACACGGTGAAAAGTGGGCATATTATATGCCTCTGCCACCCCTTCGGGGATAAGGCGTGATGGATATTAATTAATAAGTAGATTATAGCACTCAGCTATAATAAACACTTTTAAAAGTCAGTTCAGTAAATCTAGAGATTACCTTCTATATCGTCACAAACTCAAAAACTTGACCTCTGAATCACCACGCCAGTTTACATGTTTAATAGTGGACACGAGTTGCGACGTCACTACTGCACCATAGTGGACGATAATGCTTACCCTTATCTAGTTTATAAATAGCGTGTGCACAAGTTTATCTGTTCATTCTGTCGTTGCAAGTCAAGTAATAAACATTACAAGCCGATCTACTAGTTGTGTGTCTATCATTTCTCTATACGCCCTATAACCTAGGTATAATAACTCTTTATAATTAGTATAGATAATTACATTTTACTTCAAATAAATAAATTTACATTTACATTCTCAACATATGACACGCCCTGTATAAGTATATTTGTTCGTCTAAATTCAACAGTAGGTACATAACTACGTATACTTGGAGCAAACAGTCATATCGAATTACGCATTGGTTACTATCCTGGCCTTTATTGACCACTTGATGAGGAAACGTAGCTATGTGACATTATACTCGGGGACCTGATTAAAGTACACACATTATCTCGACTTATCATAGTTGAAGTATGGAAATGGTCGGGAGAACTGGGTTTATCCTTCCGAGGGCTTACCCGGGACTCTCGACCTTGGACAGATTGAAGGGCGTCGTGTGTTTTTAGTCAATCGGTCCGGCAAGGCATTCATGGTAATTTTCTTTTTATTTATATATTTGGCACGTCAAAATGGCATCGCGCACCTGATGGAAAGTAAAAACGACAACTCGTGACGAATATCGTATATCTCTACCGCTATCCTAGACAGTAGAGCTCTGATAGCGGCCCTCAGGTTGACGCTCCAGAAATATGCCTTTTTCACGCTTCTCTTAAATAACCCAGGATTGTAAGACGAGGGAAACACATGAGAGTTCCATGCTTTTATGGTGTGACATAAGAAAGATCTGCGGAACCTTTCGGTTCTGGACACTATTGTATCCACAGTGTGAGAATGACATCTACCCCTAGGAGAGGGTGGGACCAAGTGGAAGAGTTCATTAGAACACTCGCCGTAGTAGATACTGTAAAATGCAGCTATGCTGTCGACCTTACTGCGCATTTCGAATGGTTCAAGACTGCCAATGCCAAGACTATTTGATTTAACAACGTACAGCTCTAACATCAGGTGGCGTGAACCTTGTGGGATCAACTATCACAAAAGAAAAGGTACATGCTTAACTAAATTTGTATAGATATATTTGTTGTTATACATTTTAGGGTTGTAGCACAGTAGATTATATTAGAGCAGTAAGGAAATTAGGCCTAAATGTTAATTTATGTACCTTTTCTCTATTGCTCTGTTGGGGTTGTCTGTGTAATTAATATAAAATCAAAAGCATTTTCAAACAAACATAACCTAAGATAATTAGCACTGTAGTAGACTGCCGCACAGGCTATTTACTTTTAGTATGATTAAGGTTAGAATCACTGTCAATATATAAAAATAATAATTCAGCAATATCCATCAAACAACTGTCAAAAAGGGATTTAACTGCGACTTTCGGACTTACGCAGCACTGAGTTGCGCCATGATGTGTCACTGGTGAAATCTTGCGGCCTGTATGAAGTTTCTTTACTGCTAATGAATATTATATACTGTGACTGTAGCTTATCTGCATAGGAATTAGGATAGGATTTGGGTGGTGATAAAGTTATGCTAATTGAACAGATAAAATTGGTAGTTCAGAGCGATTAAGTGATTTTTCATAAGTATCTACCCACACTGTTTCATGTCTAATACCATACTTGTCACAAATTTAGTACTAATTACTTACAATCTGCCTCGGTGGCGCGGTGGTAGTGTATGCGATTGCGCACGAGGTTCCCGGGTTCGATTCCCAGGTCGGAACAAATATTTGTGTGATTCACAAATGTTGGTTTCGAAGTTTGGCTGTTTCCTATGTATAATATGTATGTATAAAAAAATATATTTTAGCATGTATGTTAGTTGTCTAGATCCGTACAAGCTTATAGCTTAGTTTGGGCGCTGTATGAAAAGTGTCCCATAATATTTATAATATTTATTTATTTTTTATAATCTAATCTTAAAAATTAACTTTCTATTCTGATACTTACGAGTCAGAGACTACTAGGACTTTAATTAGTTGTACTAATTAGCGTCTAGCACATAAGATGGTTTAGCTTTTTGTTACCACCTCACCAAAAAGGCAACGGGTTCAAAATTTCTTTCAAATTTAACATCTAAAATAGACCTATTGCATGAAATTTATTCGGCTCTTTAGACCCACCCCAGTTCCGTGCTTCGGAAGGCACCTGGAGCCGTTGATCCCAGTTGCCAATAAAATGGCAGTCGTTAAGCCAGGTTGAGGGCCTTATGGGCGGCTTAAAGAATTTCAACAGCGAGTCGCCGCAGCCTGCGCCTGTCCGTTTCAGCACGGCACGTGGGACAAAGGTGCCTCTGCCTACTCCTTCGCGAAGAAATGCGTGACAATAATGAATGTATTCTGATACTTTTGAGAAATTTTGACATCATCATCATCCATATACAATGAATACATCCTACTGGTTATATAACTTAGTCTTGTACCTTAATAAGATCAACTTTTTTAACCCCCGACGGAAAACGAGGGTTGTTATAAATTTATCATATGTATCTGTCTGTGGTATCACAGCTTCGGAACGGATGGACCGTTCGGAAGCTATGATTTTGTGTGATATTATGTGACATTTATTTATTGTACTAATTTGAGAATGGTTTTTTTTTTCGAAGCTGATGTGATCGGCGTAGCGTTTTGCTATAAATTTTGAAGATCACCAATTCTCTTTTTATGTGATGAAGGGATCTCATTAGAATCCCTTGACCTGAAATTTTGTATGGTATTTGATGGTATTTTCCAAAATATAGTAACCTGGAAAGTGCTGTTGAAATACATAATCTTCTGGATACAAACTCTTCAACTCTACCTAACTCGGAAATGATCTGTTGGCAAAGTGAAATAGTATTAAATTGTAAATAGGCTATAAAAAAGCCTTCCTAAGTTTCCAGTTCCTCTCAGGTGGGCCGCGTTCCGAACCCACCGGTTCCTGTTCACTGTCAGTAATTTAAATTTGACTAAAAAGGTTTATGCTAAGACATTTTTTTTTTAATTATACTGTAATTCTGTCGTCCTCGTCCGTTAGACAGTAGGTGCTACCGGTTGTAGGCAAGGTCGCGGCCCCAGAGTACTTGGATACATTATGCTAGATAAAATAATAATCTGGAAATGGCGGTCATTTGTAGGCTGAGGACTGAATAACTAACGTCAAATGTTCTACGATTTTTTAAAATTCTTTTAATAGAAGTGCGAGATCTTTATCGAAGTTGAAAGAAATTTTATAGCTGTAAAACATCGTCATGGTTTTTGGTTACGCGCCATGTTGTTTTGAAGTGAAACTTCTTTTTCATAAGTGAAACTTCTTTATCGACGTAAGTGAAACTTCTTAATCGACGTAAGCCTTATCTACCTACCCAATTTTCGTGAAGTTTATCATAGTTTATCATTTATATATAGTAACAGTAGAAAAATGATACGTCGTAAAGATGTTTCACTTCTTACCTGTGTACTCTTGGTACACATAAACTTTTTTTTACATATTTAGCTGTATTTTCATGTACTGCTTGAATCATACTAAGCACTACTAATATCGTACTAAGCAACTCGTGAAAATCACAGGTGATGTGGCTGGGCCGATGATAACTTTATTAAACTTGACCTTTTTCAACCACATTGATGCGGCAGCGGCCATTTTGTTCCATCATCAATCGAGGCATGCAGTACCTACGTGCCGAAAAGAGGAGGAGAGAAGACCCAGGAGTTCTCTTAAGCGAATCCAAGAGCGAAAATCGATGATGCAGCTCGACGGTTCAATGTATGATAGCACTAGTTTCGTAAAGAATTCTCAAAAGTCGTATTTAGTTGTTTATGACCTTAGCTATCCACCCCTAGCAGGTTCCTGGTGTTTTACTAATGACCCTGTACCTATATGGTAACTAGATGACCCTGACCCGAGCTTTGCCCGTGACATACCCCGAACCCCCGTCGCACCTATCTTATAAATTCTACTATAATGCATAAAATATTTCCCGATTTGTCGACATTTATGATTACTGCTCCGCTATCCAGTGTACTAAGCCTAGCCTTCCTCGATAAATGGGCTATCCAACACAAAAATATTATTTTTGAATACGAGCAGTAGTTCCTGAGATTAGCGCGTTCAACCAAACAAACTCTTCAGCTTTATATATTAGTATAGATAACTAAGAATAGTTTATAATATAGCACCAAAGTTGTCCAATGTGTTTCACTCGTAAAATAAACGAACAGGTATAATGAAATATACTCACAAAATATTGAGCAATTGTCTTCAATCAATCACTCTTACTAACTCATATATCGTAAAAGCCTTAGTCACTAATTGTATTGGTTTCTATTCCCATAAATGGAAGCAATGAAGAATAACAGCTAATTCTACTAATATTATAAACGTGAATGTTTGTAAGAATGTATGAGTGTACTGTAATATACAATGTGTTAAAAAAACCCGACCCGAAAGGGGCACATAGGCACTTCAATAACATAACCAAAAAATAATTAAAAATCATGTTATTTATAAGTATGAAATTGTTTACTTTTTTTTTTAATGCGTGTTTTTTGTATCAGCATTAGGCCAATTTCCTTAAAATATTGAAAATTTTCAAAAACTGACAACACCTTTGTTGGCATGCGGCGACGAGTGTATGTGATATCAAAAGAAACCGCCAGCAGGTGTAAACTGACCTTTTGACCTTACATTTCCTAATAGCCCTTTCCCTGTGTTGCCATGTAAACTACCACATTATTTTAATTTTTTAATTTATTTTATTTGGGGTAAATTTTTGGGGTTAATTTTTTGGGGTAACTTCGAAAAAGTATTACACGAATAAAATCACATCTCGATACCCACCAATACCTTCACGGATCGGACAGGGTTTTCTTAACATACTGTATTGTTCTAATCTTTCACGTTAAATGTACTTAATGGATTTTAATGAAACTTAACAATGTTCAAAGCTTACACATCAGAATAACACATAGGCTACTTTTCATGTCGGAAACACATTCCTGTGGCAAACGGGAACGAGAAAACTTCTCCACGTAAGCGGGGCCGCGGGCGTCAACTAGTACCTACATAAAGTTAAATAGGCATTTCTAAAAACATTGAACAACTAGTGTACTGAGTTTTTCATACATTTTTTTATTATTAGTAGTGTTCAGTAAGTATATTTTTTTATTTATTAACCTTGTTTAGACCGAGTTCGAGCCTGTGGCCTGTGGCATACTTTTGTGACCACTTTGTGACACTTCTATTTGCGAGCGTTTCCGTGCTTCGGATTTCGGAAGGCACGTTAGGCCGTTGATCCCGGTTGCCTGTTACATGACTTAAGCCAAGTTGAAGGGCATATGGGCCGCTTGAAAAAAACTAAACGGCAACGGGTTCACCAACGGTAGTGGTAGTGTATGCGACTGCCGTGATTGAGGTCCCAGGTTCGATTCCCGGGTCAAAAGAAATATTTGTGTAATCCACAAATGTTTGTTTCGGAGTTTGGGTGTTTCCTATGTATAATATGTATTTATTTAAAAATATAAGTATGTTTATCAGTCGTCTAGATCCGAGAACACAAGCTTATATTAGCTTCCTTTTGGTTAGACGGCGCTGTGTAAAAAAATGATCTACAAAAAAATGTCCCATCAACTAGGACATGGGAGAAAAATATGCGACTATATGTATGTATGTACCTATGTACTTACAAAAAGTAAATTTATAAAGTAACCTAATAGATTTTTTTTTGCTATTAAACGCAACATAATGATATTAGGCCAAAAATAGGTACCTAATTTCTTTAGTAACACAGGCGCGGCTGTTAACTGAGCTAATAAATTGTAGCAAGTGTCATCAATATGTCAATGGCCGTCAGAGTGTTTTGTTACCATTAATTACATTAAGTGTACACGAAACTCATGTGGGGTTTGCGTTTACTGGTAAGTGCCGTTACCTCATTAATCATTATGTGGCGCGGTGGGAGTGTATCCGTCTTATCCGACTGATACGCAAGAGGTCTTGGGTTGGATTCATACCCAGGATAAAACTTTGTGTGATGAGCATGATGGTTTATTCTGTGTCTGGGTGTTTTTTATCTTTAATATGTATGTATTTAGAAATATATAAGTATGTTTATCAGTTATCTGGTTACCATAGTACGAGCTCTGCTTAGTTTGGAATAAGATGGCGTTTTGTGAGTTGTCCTAACGATATTTATTATTCATTATGCTGTTTCGTTTATACATTGTAGTACATTGTGTAATATGTATGTACATACAAACATACACGTAACAGGTGGTGAGCCCATTGCCGTGTGGAAATGGACAGGCGCAGGCTGTGGTGACCTGCTGTTGAAAATTTTTAAGCCGCCCATAAGGCCTCCAACTTGGCTTAACGACTGCCATTTTATTAGCGACCGGGACCAACGGCTTAACGTGCCTTCCGAAGCACGGAACTGGGGTGGGTCTAAAAGGGCCGAATAAATTTAATAAAAGAAAATGAAATGTGTCTATTTTAGATGTTAAATTTGGAAGAAATTTCGAACCCATTGCCTTTTTAGTGAGGTGGTAACAAACAGGCTAAAAGGTCTTAGACACTAATTAGCACGACCAATTAAAGTCCTAGTAGTCTCGGACTAATTATAAAATACGCCCACATTTTATGGATGATTATTAAGCTTTTTCTATGATATGGGCGAATTATACTATAAACTATACTATTAAATTATATATAAATATAAGAGTTTTTTGGTTGAACGCTTTAATATTAAAAACTACTGATTCTTGAAAGCCTATTTATAGAGGGAGATTTTAATCTATAAACTATCACTCTCATCGCTAGATTTTCTTACATTTATTATTTCTATTCCACTTTCTTGTGTAGTAGACCAAAAAGTGAAATAGAAATAATAATAATAAATAAATCGAGCAAATATCCATACATTAGTTTAATCTTTGGGGATTTATACGGAGCTACAGCTAGCTAAATCTTACACTGCCTCAATACCGTAGGTACGGTCATCACCTACGGTGTGTGTATTTATGTAACATACCAATATCAATATCATAATCAATAATTATCAATACCATAATCAATATCAATCAATATCAATACCATAATCAATCAAATTAACATACTGCAGTCCACAATCGATAGTTTGACGTCTGATATAGTCACGACATCACAAACACAAAATATGAAAGCATTATTCAAATGCATATTGCATATTGCATATTTTTCCATTCAATTTAACACAGGCGGGATGTATGTACTTCAAACGTTGTTAACACCACTTTGATAAAGTCGATCAACTTTTAGTAACTTATAAACGCCCACATGTCGCAGAATCAGGCAGTCGTGCATCGCAAGCTGTGAGAGATTAATAACTCATATCGGCCATGTTTCATAAGATTTTTGTGTTGTTACTATGTGTGATAATATGTTACGGTAAAGACGTTTTTGGTCAAAGTGTAAAAACTCCATCAATTAGAGACAAAGGTTTATGTGTAGGGGGTGAATGTGTTAGCAAATGTTGTCCAGAAGGGATGATGTTTGTAATTTATCCATTAAAAAAGAGTGTTTGTGCGTTTGGCGAAGACAAAGTTCTTGAAAGTAAACAAATAGTTCATGACGGTCGTACTGCCGTAGACTCGGTGTACTTGAAACAGACAAATGAAATTCTTTACGGAGTGCCGTGCGTAAAGAAATATCTTGTAAATCATCCCTTTTTTCTGCAGCAGGTGAGTTACGTTTATAAAATTTTATACAAAACTAACTTCTGCTCCATTACTTTGCTCTGAACATACTTACTTCGAACTCCCGTTGTTTGTTGAAGTGAAACTTCTTTATCGACGTAAGTGAAACTTTTTTTCGACGTATGCGTAATACCCAATTTTCATGAAGTTGTAAATAGTAGAAAAATCATATATCGTAAAGAAGTTTCACTTCTTACACAGGTAACTTAAACACAGGTACTCTGGTACACACACATTTTTTGTCTTAGTTCTTGCTAGTTGCTTCCAAAGTCCACTGCATTTGATACCTGGAGTCTTCTGGCTCCTTTTTGGCAATTGCCAATGAAAAAATTGAAACTATACTAGTTCTACATTAGCATTATTAGAAACCAGTACCGACTGACCGACCAATTCCGAAAAAGCATCTGCCTCGTTAGCAGGTATACCATAAGCAACTGAGGTTGGCTTGGGCTCCTAAGATCTTGACAAAGCTCCACTGCATGTGTGAAACGGTTTTAGGTGTACATTGATATATCAGTCATTCAAGCTTCCCTTTTTTGATTGATATCATATTTTCTTAAATGGATGGGTTCTACTAAAATAAATAAATAAATATTGTGGGATATTCTTTACACAGCGCCACTTGCTGCGATCCTGACATACCACCTTCGCTTCTTCTACTTTCATGAGTGTTTTCATACACGCTCGCCGGTTAATGGTACTCTTGGCCTTACCTGGCCATTTTCCAAAAGGTCTTCGATTTTATTTACATACGTACGCCGAGGTCGACTCCTACCAGTTTGCCCATTCACTCTCGCCATAAAAATCTGCTTTGTCAGTCTATTTTCATCCAATCTCTCCACGTGTCTGAACTATCTAACTATCTCTTTTTCTATCTTAGTCACTACATCTTCTGTCATACCGCAATGATCAAACTTATTATAGTCATAAATTTTTAATAAAGTGGAAACGGACAATTCGATTCGAGACAGGGATTGAACCTGTGGCCTTTGCCTAACCAGGGCAATGTTCTAGCCACCTGAACTACCCGAACCGTATCGAATCAAGTTGAAATTCACCACCATATTTTAAATCGTCATTTTAAGAGTATGACCAGATCCATCTATCGAGCTAATGAACAAATCGATACCAATGAACAGTGTTACAACCATTTTTAAACATTGATGCAATGGACTCCACTAAGTAAATTGATAAATTTTACAGCAATTATGTTGCTAAATTTTTAAATTATAGTGATCCAAAATTCAAAATTAAATTATGACGTATTCATTCATAGGGGTTTTCATTGTAGGGATTTCCATGTACTTATGTTTGCGTTTCAGCTATTTACTACTTACATTTTTTAAACACACATGTTACAACCATTTCGTGTGAAACATAAACAGATTATTTTGTATATTTTTAAATGTTAGAGCAGTTTTAAACAGTTTTATTATTGGTCATTAATATTAATAATTTATATCAATTTGACTGCCTTGGTAGCGTATTAGTGTATGCGACTGCCACGCTGAGGTCTTAGGTTCGGTTCCCGGTTTGGAATAAATATTTGCATGATTCACAAATATTTGTTTCGGAGTTTTGGTGTTTCCTTTATACACGAATAGTTTTTAACAACCAGAAAAAAAGAATTGGGGTAATAAAAGTAAACGTAACTTAATCGAAATATCCAGTTTTAAGAAAAAGAAAATCTTAGAAAAATGTTACTATTTCGTCCCATAAAATCTACAATATGTAGATACGTAAAAAATATTTGGTCAGTGTCTCACCGGGTCACGGCTCAGAGCAGGGGCGGTGAGGCGCCCCGCCCGTGCGGCTCGTGTGATCATCGTCAGGTTGCGAGGCGAGTGAGCGAGCGACGAACGAGTCGTCGCGCGGATGTTCATTGATGCACTTGTGTGTTACTACCGCAGCACCGTGACAATCGACTTACGAAATGGCATACCAATTCACGAGTCGCGAGTACGTACTCATGCTGCGTGCATATTTTATGTGTGAGGAAAATGTTAGTGCCGGTTTACGTATGTACCGCGAGCTTTATCCAAACGCTCGGCAACCAAATCACTCCACGATGTCCGGCGTGTACCAGCGTTTGCTAGACCACGGGTCACTCCACATGCCCTCGCATGCACACGGCAGAGGAAGACCAACCCTCTCACAAAACTTATATGACGAGGTACTAGAATTTTTCGCAGAAGGTCCTCGTCGGAGCACTAACGACGCCGCACGTCGTTTTGAATTATGTCAGCGTTGTGCCTGGAAGATAGTGAATTCCGCTGGAATGCATCCATACCACTACAGAAAGGTCCAGGAGCTCACTGCAATCGATCTAGTGCCAAGGATTGCATTCTGCAACTGGGTGATCGCTAACCCTAACTTGAATGTCCTGTACACAGATGAATGTTTGTTTACGCGGATCGGGCTGTTCAACCAACACAACGAACATGGTGGTCTTATCAAAATCCCAAATTAACCCGACAGCATTCATTCCAACACAGGTTTAGCGTGAACGTGTGGGCTGGGATCTTAAACGAGCACATTGTATGTCCATACTTCATTGAGGGTCGGCTAACGGGCGAAACGTATCTAAATCTTCTTCGTTCTATGCTGAACAATATGCTAGACGACATTCCCTTAGTAAACCTAGATGGCTATGGATACAACAAGACGGGGCTCCACCGCATTACCATAGTGCGGTACGTACCTACCTTAATGCGGAGTTCGGAGATAGATGGATCGGTCACGGAGGTACCATCGCGTGGCCCGCGCGATCTCCTGACTTAACTCCAATGGACTATTTCATGTGGAGTGAGATAAAACTAAGAGTGTATGTGAGTGAACCAAATACCCGGGAAATTTTAAAGGAAAGAATAATTAACGCCTTTGACGAAGTTCGACAACAAACAGATATACTATTAAGTTATATATATTATTTAGTTATATTATTATATATTATACTAGTAAGTGTTTGTGTCCAAAATAATGGTGGGCATTTCGAACAACAATTAAAGTATTTATAGGTAAGTTGAAAGTACTTAACTATTTACTAGAATAAATCATATCAGTGTTTGATCGTGTTCATATTCCTACCTATACATGCCTACACCGACGCGCCACACAGGCCGGGCCGGTGAGCGGTAGCGACATAGTAGGCAAGTGAACCATGATTTGTGATCTGTTTTTAATATTCATAATGGTACAGTCTAAGGTCCGTATTCCAAAGCGTTGATCGAGTATTGAGACTCGATCAACGCTTGAGACTAGATTGTGCCTTATAAAATCTACTCTCAAGTGTTTCTTGAGTGTTGATAAACGTTCTGAAATACGGCCCTAAGTCAAACATCTTGGTCCCTCTGAAGTTGGAGCCGCGCTCGGTTCGCGCACGTACAGTTAAGTAGACTGGTGACACGCTTCTGGTGTTTGAGTTTGGGATTCTCACTGCTCCAGGAACGACAATTTTGACGGTTTACGAACCCATTCATATGGAAATGGGCTTCATCAGAGAAAATGATATTGTCAAAATTCGAAAAGCGATTAAGCATTTCATCAGCAAATGCGAACCTTGCTCTGAAGTCACACTCTTTCAATTCTTGTGTTAATTGTAGCTTGTACGGCTGCAATTTGAGATCAAAGTTTAAAATTCGTTGCAAACTTCGTCGCGATGATTGTAAAACAGACGATCTCTTGCGAGTAGACACTCGTGGATCATCTCGTACAAACTGCATAACCCTCTCAATATTGTTTTCGGTCCTAGATGTTCTTGGCCGACCTTTTGCTTGTGGTTTAAACGTTGAACCACTGTCTTCAAAACGCTTTACCCATGGTTTAATTAAATTAGCACTCGGAGCTTCACTAATTCGCCGTAGTCCATATTCAGAACAATATAGCCGCCTAGTAACAATGTATAAACGACAGTTCTCGTAAAATGCGCGCACGCAAAATGCGCGATACTTTCCGTCGAAGTTACTCATGGTTACTAAAATTCAATGAGCGCGCCTATCCAACGGTAGTAGGCTACTCACTCCCGCGCGCTTTTTATCCCGGCAAAAAAGATGATGCAATATGCACGTTCTATTGCGCCACCCTGTACAAAAAAAGGACGGCAATGGGCTCACCTGACACAACTGTTTCTTGAAATAATATCGTTAACATCACATCATAATATCATATACACATCAGTGACACAATTGACATTTGCACACAAACCACCTATTACGTGAGACAGGAATACACATGGTGAAAAATGGGCATATAATATGCCCCTGCCACCCCTTCGCGGATAAAGCGTGATAGATAAATAAAATAAATAAACAAAAAAGAAAAACATTCAAAAATGTTTTACAAAATGATTGAAATCACATCATCTAATACTACAACGTGATTGTAATCCCTTTCCAGAAACTTAAAAGTTAGAGATAATATGCATAGTAAATATTAAATATAAGCTATATAAAAATATAAGCTATATATATATTTTTTATTTTTTTATTTAATTCATTCCGAGACTACCAGGACTTTAATTGGTCGTGCTAATGAGTGTCTAGCACATAAGACCTTTTAGCCTTTTTGTTACCACCTCACTAAAAAGGCAACAGGTTCAAAATTTCTTACAAATTTAACATCTAAAATAGACACATTTTATTAAATTCATTCGGCCCTTTAGACCCACCCCAGTTCCGTGCTTCGGAAGGCACGTTAAGCCGTTGGTCCCGGTTGCCAATAAATTGGCAGTCGTTAAGCCAGGTTGAAGACCCTTTGGGCGGCTTAAAAATTTCAACAGCAGGTAGCAACAACCTGCGTCAGTCTATTTTAACACGGCAATGGGCTCACCACCTATTACGTGGGACAGAAATATACAAGGTAAAAAGTGGGCATATAATATATATGCCTCTGCCACCCCTTCGGGGATAAGGCGTGATAGATAAATAAATAAGCTATATAAAAATATAAGCACGAGTAAATATTGGTGATGAACTGTTCAACTTAATACGATCCATCTATAGTTATTCTTTATCTTAGGTTAAAACCTTTGAAATGACGGGTGTCAACAAAAAAGGGGCTGCTAAAGTCGCATTGACGGTTGAGTCGTTAGTAAATTTAGAAATAAGCTTTGAATTCGTGGTGTCAAGAATTGGGGCCCTGCTCTGTTAACCTTTTACAATATCGAAACAACGCTCGAATGAAGATGCTAGCGTACATAGCCAGACTTACGAGTCAATAAAAGTTATATTGAACCCCATATATTAAGTAAAGTATGCAATAAAGTGAGCAATACTCATGACTGATTAAAATTTTATTTCGTGCTTTGAATGGAAATAATCTGACTATTATCACAGCATAATGAGAGAAAACCTAAAAATATGATATTTCGGCTGTGCTATTATACAATATTGCTGTTTATCAATCACTCCTTATCCTCAAATTGGGTGGGCAAAAACATATTATACACCCACTTTTCACCGTGTGTATTCCTGTTATAGGTGGTGAACTCATTGCCGTGTTGAATTTTGCGCATTCTATTGAAAATTTCCAAGCCGGCCATAAGGTTTTCAACTCGGCTTAACGACTGCCATGTTACTCGCAACCGGGACCAACGGCTTAACGTGCACGAAAACGCTCACAAATGTAAATGCCACAAAGTGGTCACCCTTCCGTGACCAGCCACAGCGAAAGTTGCTTGATGCAGTGATCGTTTACAGAACAGCGAGTCCGCGAGGCCACGACTGTTTCAATACAATACTGCTATTATTTTTAATTTATTGAAATATAACTTATTAAAATATAAAAATTTAAATAACATTATTAACAATATTGCTATTGGGTATTCTATCCTAATAATGTACTTATTGTAATCGATACAAAGGCGGGACTTCGACTGCCTCGGTGGCGCAGTGGTAGTGTATGCGATTGCCGCGCTTGATTATGTACGTATTTAGGAATTTTTTTTTATTCAACACCTTACACGCTATCATTACAGGCAAAGCCTAATGCGATAGTGCAGGGACAAAATGAAATTCACAAATAGTGGGTATGAACTTGTGGAAACTTACTAATTACCCTGATAGCTACTTAGTAGCTTAATAAGTGGTTAGCTTAGTGGTTCAATAAGTCCCGAGACTAAGTACTAAAACAATATTTTATAAAATTATTTTTTATTCATCAACGTAGTCTCCTCCAAGAGCGATACAGTCCCTCCAACGCTTTTCTAACTTTTCTATCCCATGCGTGTAGAACGATTTGTCTTTGGCTTCAAAATAAGCCTCCGTTGCTGTGATAACTTCACTATTTGAGTCAAATTTCTTACCCTGGAGCATTTTTTTGAGATCTGCAAACAGCCAGTAATCGCTAGGGACAAATCTGGCGAATAAGGGGGATTAGGAAGCAATTCAAAGCCCAATTCATTAATTTTGGCCACCGTTCTCACAGACTTGTGACATGGCGCGTTGTTCTGGTGAACACCACTTTCTTTTTGTTCATTTGAGGTTCATCCGCAATTTCGTACTTTAATCGCTCCAATAAGCACATGTAATAGTCACTATTAATATTTTGCCCCTTTTCAAGGTAGTCGATGAAAAGTATTCCATGCGCATCCCAAAATATAGACGCCACAACCTTACCGACCCATTTCCGAGTCTTTGGCCGCTTCAGGCGGCTTTCACCAGCCGCTCTCCACTCCGCTGACTGCCGATTGGATTCCGGAGTAAAATGGTGTATCCATGTTTCATCCATTGTCACATACCGATGTAAAAAATCCTTTTTATTACGATTCATCAGCGTCAAACATCGCTCTGAATCATTGATCTGTTGTTCCTTTTGATCAGTTGTAAACAAACGCGGCACCCACTTGGAAAAAAGCTTCTTCTAGGCCAAATTTTTATGTAAAATAGTGAAAACACTACCAGCTGAAATCTTCACTATCTCAGCTATCTCGCGCACTTTTATCTTCCGATCTTCCATTACGATTTTGAGGACTTGGTTAATATATTGTTGATTAACTGCTTCATTTGGACGACCAGAGCGTTCCCCATCATTTGTGTCCATGCGACCGCGTTTGAAGTCGGCATACCACCGACTAATGGTTACTTTAGAGGGAGCTGATCCCGCATAACATTTTATAAGTCATTGCTGTACTTCAACGGTGTTTTTTCCCATTAATAAACACTGTTTTATCAACACGCGAAACTCGTTTTTTTCCATTGTATCGAAACTACAAGCGTAACGTTACTTAAATGTCTGCAAAATCAATATTTTAAAGTTACATTTTTTTAAATATAGACACATATCTTTTATTGAAGACCAGTACTTTTTAAAAATCAAAAGTGTGTTTAATACATATATACACCATTTTCAAGTTAGTCTCGAGACTTATTGCAAGATCTAGTTATCCTAAGATTTCTATGAAACGCTGAATGCTCACTACGAACCTCCGCAGACTTTGACTGAATATATAAGTATGTTTATCAGTTATCTAGATCTCATACCACAAACTTATATTAGCTGAAGTGTTCCACAATATTATTCATTCCTTTTCGGCGTAAGGGGTCTCGCCAAGATTTACGGTGCCAAAACCAGGCGGCTGAGTCTGCTATTTCAATCGTGTCGAAATAGAATCGAAATCATCGCTCAATAGAAAGCCACCTATACAATTTTGACAGTTTTTCCTTTTTTACCCTTAACATTGCCCATCATCAAAAAAAAATTAAAAATCTAACTATCTTCACGCTATATCCCTGACAGGGTAGTCAGAGAGGACAGATCGCCCGGCTTCGCGATCCATGCATATTTCATTCACTTCTTTTTTGACTGCCTCTGTGGCGCGGTGGGAGTGTATCCGACTGCTACGCAAGAGGTCCCGGGTTCGCTTCCCGGGTCGGTACAAATATTTGTGTGATCCACAAAGGTGTGTTTCTGAGTTTGGGTGTTTCCTATATATAATGTATGTATTTAGAAATATATAAGTATGTTTATCAGTTATCTAGATCCCAGAACACAAGCTAATATTAGCTTACTTTGGGCTAGATGGCGCTGTGTGAAAAGTGTCCCACAATATTTATATATTTATTTATTATATTCTTGCAGATTCATCAATCGCATCATACATGCACGTCATTGTATACGAGTACTTTTGACTTTTCTGTTTTAGAGCAATCTGCTTACGTGGTCTTCATATGTAAGTCTCGGCCTACTCTGACTCCTTCTACCCTCTACTTACGCACAATATATCTTCTTCGTCAATCGTTCCTCACTCATTCGTTGGACATGTCCAAACCAACGGAGCACGCCGTTTTCTTTCTTACGCTGACATTTTCATTCAAACCTGCCATATTGCGTATAACTTCGTTACCTATTCGGTCGGCCAAGGTTACGCCCCACAATTTTCGAAGTAAACGCATCTCTACAGCATTCAACTTACTTTCATTCATCTTCTGACATATCCACGTTTCGCTACCGAAAAGCAAAGTTGGCACTAGCACTGCGTTATGATTCGCTAGTCGTGCTTCTATTACGATGCTTTGTCGCTTAAATTTAAAAAAAATCATAGTAAACAAGGATTATATACACGGAATATTAATAAACAGGGACGTCAACAGCTATCAATGAGGTGTCTGATAACTGGAAATACATTAATGGATTGGTTATCGTAACACATGTAACAGATTGTCTTCTCTTCTGCCTACGCTAACTGATATTATAAATATAATAAATATTTTTGTTATGTATAATATCAAATTAAAAACTTTAACTATTATAGATAACTTCTTTGACCTGCATAAGATTGTGTGATGACTTGTGGTATATATATATATACTTCATGGCCGGTAAATACTATTGGATTTCGAGATTGAAGGCCTGAAAGCTGAGATACTGCATTGGCGTGTAAATTCTTAGAAACCTCTTTAACCAGATCCTCGCCAGAGATATGCTGGACAAATGGAGGCTGATAGAGTAATTTATTTTTATCTATTACTACATTTAAAAACATAATCTTCATCGCGCCTGTCTCTCTATGTGTTTGCGAAAAAATAAAATACTAATGCACTAATTTTTTGCTGCTTTTATCAATAAATAGAATGGTTCTCGAGAAAGGTCAATTCGTTAAGATTTTGTATACATTGGCTAAAATATAGCTATATTTGTTGGATGTGAAAATGCCCCTTCGGCCGCCTACAAAACCCTTCTACGTAACTAGTGTCGTACGAAGAATAATACTTCTTTCTACAAAACTAGTCTCTATAAGAAGAAGACTATTTCCTTCTACGAAATTTTATTTATTTATTTAGTGTCGTACGAAGAATAATTCTTCTTTCTACAAAACTAGTCTCTATAAGAAGAAGACTATTTCCTTCTACGAAATTGGTAACATACGTCTGCCTACAAAACCCTTCTACGTAACTAGTGTCGTACGAAGAATAATTCTTCTTTCTACAAAACTAGTCTCGTAAGAAGAAGACTATTTCTTTCTAAGAAATTTGTTAACATACGTCTGCCTACAAAACCCTTCTACGTAACCAGTGTCGTACGAAGAATAATTTATCTTTCTACAAAATTAGTCTCGTAAGAAGAAGACTATTTCCTTCTACGAAATTGGTTACATACGTCTGCCTACGAAACCCTTCTACGTAACTATTGTCGTACGAAGAATAATTTTTCTTGCTACAAAACTAGTCTCGTAGGAAGAAGACTAATGAAATGAAATGAAATGAAAAATCTTTATTCATGTAGGTCACAAAGTAACACTTATGAACGTCAAGATTATTGCTTCTACAGTTACATTTACTGAAAGATTCGCACAGCAATAGGTAGAGCCTGAGGAAGAACCTGGCAATAAAACTCATGGCCACTCTTTTCTAACCGTCAGTAATTACATTAGTTTGAGTTACATAATGTTTGACCAATTATATAGTAATGAATATATACAAAACAAAATCAATGTTGTGTGTAAAATGAATTTATACAAACAAAAAAAAACAAAATCAATGTTGTGTTTAAAATCATATCAAATTTAGAGCTATTCTAGTTGACAGGTCTAAGGGCAGCCGACACTTTAAGAAGAAAAATCTAGCAAGAAAGTCAATGTATGCTCTTTTAAAAAATGTAGGTATGGCTTACAACATTACAATCACACTTACATTGTTCCCTTGGATTTATGTGAGAACGGTCGACTAAACTTAGTTTGCCTTAAATTTAAATAATTTTATTTGTAACAATTGCAATAACAGCTATGAGCTGACCAGTCCCAACAGACGGCACCCGTTCACGGGTATGACGTATATATCAGCCATTGCCCTACTCAACCGTATTATAGGGAATATGGCGACCCGATACATACGCCACCACTGCCAGGACACTCAGGCGAGCATGACATACCCAAAAACTGCACAGTATCATGTCAATTTCAAAATAATAAATAAGTCTACTTGGTGCTCACACAAACTCAAATTACATATTTGTAAATTATTACTGGGACTAAACGCAGCCAATTTAGAAACTTTTAGTTGTCTGACGTTTCAAATTATTTTATATGCAGAAATGTAAAAATACAACATATATATGCAGATTCAAGACAAGTACAAAATAACATAGAGTAGTTCGAGCGAAGAGCAAGCCACTCATTTCAATTTATTGTTATCATTCAAAGAATGATTAATTGTGTACTCTTGAAAAGGGCCTATCCCTTTTCAAGAGTTGTTCTTGTTCCAATTAATGTATGCTTATATCTAGTATTTATCGAATGTATGTCACTGTGTCTATTGTATAAATGTATGTTCTATTTAACTAACATGATATTTGCAAATATATACTGTGATGCAACCGTTAAAATGCCAATTTCTTTAAATTTCTCTCTAAGAGACACTCTAGCACTTAATTTCTATATTGCACGTATAGCTCTCTTCTGGAGTACAAAAATTACTTGTATATCAGCTGCTTTGCCCCACAGCAAAATGCCGTAAGACATGACACTATGAAAATAACTGAAGTATACCAGCCTAGCAGTTTCCACATCAGTGAGCTGCCTGACTTTACAAACGGCAAAGGCTGCAGAGCTGAGTTTACCTGCAAGACACGTTATTTGGGCGTTCCACTGCAGTTTGCTATCTAAAGTGATCCCCAAAAATACAGTTGATTCTACAAGATTTAGGGTATCACCGTTCAATGTTATATTTGTACCGCATTTCCTGACATTAGGCATGCTGAATCTGATACACTTTGTATTCTTAGCGTTTAATAGCAAATTATTGATCGTAAACCAATCTACAACTTGGGCAAGTGAACTATTTACGCTGTTAAAATCAGTAAGCGTGTGCGATCAACTTTAAAAATAAGTGACGTATCATCAGCAAATAAAACAATGTCGCACAAGTTCTGTATATAGAATGGCAGATCGTTAATATAAATTAAAAATAGAAACGGACCTAGAATTGATCCCTGCGGTACGCCCATAGCTACAGATGCTCCAGATGAGCTAATTCAATTGACATCAACATGTTGTATTCGATCATTTAGGTAGGAGGCAACAAGGTCCAGTGTAGAGTCTTTGACACCATAATAAAATTGTTTTCGCAAAAGTGTTTTATGGTCTACGCAATCAAATGCTTTTTGGAGAGATCGCAGAATACACCAATAGCATCTTGTCTATTCTCCCAGGCGTTATATATATGATTTAGAAGTGTCACACCTGTATGAATGGTAGAACGACCAACTATTTATTATTTTTCCTTAATTATAACTATTTCCTTCTACGAAATTGGTAACACACGTCTGCCTACGAAACCCTTCTACGTAACTAGTGTCGTACGAAGAATAATTCTTCTTTCTACAAAACTAGTGTCGTACGAAGAAAAAGAAAACAAAAGTATGAAAAAATGTTCTCTAATATCTACATAATTTTTAACACGTTTTAATACTTTTGTAGCCCTGTACTGCCTGTACTACAGTGAATATCACGTCTGGGCAGAATAAGGCCCCTTTCAGCATGCTGTCGCCATGTAAACGATAGCACATTGCTGCTAACAAGTAATAACGTTGTTTTTCAAGTAGCCCTATTACTAATAGGATAGTAAGAAGAAAAAAAAACACTAGAATTACTGGATCCGTTCTTGGACCGAGGTTTTCGCCTGCCCAAAACAATGAAAAATAATTGGTTCTGTAATTACACACACACCTACACAGTGCCCACAGGCGCGCCTTATGGTTTTGTTATAGCATTCCACAAATCTAAAAAAGACTATACGGCAACTCGGGAACGAAAATGGCGATCGTACATAAAAAAATTGGTTTCATGTTCTTAGTACTTTCACGTGGCATTTAATAGCGGTAAGCTTAGAGGCATAAGCAGGTTTTGTTTTTTGTACAAGTGCACAGATAAATACAATTATAATACATCAAATTTTAGGGGGTGTGTTATGTCACCGCTGGTATTGCAAACGTCCAGGCTACGGTGACCACTTTCCATCAGGTAGGCCGTATGCTTGCCTGCCATCTTAAAATAAAAATATGTGTGTGTACCAGAGTACACAGATAAGAAGTGAAACTTAAATACGAGATTTTTTTACAGCTATAAAATTTCTTTTAATATAGAAGTTTGACTTATGATAAAGAGGTTTCACTTAAAAGCAACATAACGCGTAACCGAAAAACGTGACGATTTTTTATTTAGAGTTATAAAATTTCTCTCAACGTCGATAAATAAGTTTCACTTCAATAAAAATTTAACAAATTAACATACTAAATTAAAAAAAAATATTCAAACGTACTTTATGTTAAATTTGCGAAACGTTGTGAAAAGAAATTTATTTTTTTTATTATCTGTATTTTTATACATACTTACCTAATCTTTCTATTATGATTTTCAAGTAAATATTTCCTGTGCATCTTTTAAAACCATATTTCTTCGATACGAGGTACTGACAACTATATAAGGCAGCTTAGATACCTACATTACTGCAGAACCTGGAGTTTCACATCACACACATACACTCACAATAGATTAAACTTCAAAACACTTCGCCCTCAAGCTTTCCAATTAATTTTGCTAAGGGATGACACAATGCTAAGTAATTAATGTAATGGTAAAAAGTAATTTAATAGACTTTTAGTTTAGCACCTTAAAGCTACTGAATTTAAAATTATGCGTAACAAAAGGAGTGGCGGGTTTAAGGGTAGTACACACTTGATCGACTCTATAGAATGATAATGTTAAAAAATATTAACATTTTTGAAGGATAATAAAAGAGGGGAGGAGCGTCCTACAACACACGCTCGATTCAATTGACGAATCGAAGGTGTGTGGTGGGATCCTCCTCCCCTCTTTTATTATCGTTCTACGATTTCCGCCATTTAACACCAGATTCAAATAGTTATTTAAATTATCTTAGTAGGCTCTACCAGTTCTGAACTACAGCGCCGAGAGGTGAACTTTTAGTGTGATGGGGCTTCTTAAAAGTTTGTGCAACAAACTATGAAGCGAGTTATGCTTGAAGTGTCTTTGGGGAATAAACCCCGAAACAAGGTTATCTGTCAGATAACCAGAGTGGTCGACATAGCTTACAGAGTGAGCACGTTAAATTAGCAGTGGGCTGGTCACATCTGTGAAAAGCAATATAAGATGGAGCAAAAGAATTCTGAAGTGGAGACCGGACTCTGCAAACGTAACGTAGTTCAACTGTCACACTAAATACATGGGGCACACTAAAAGTCTTGCATTGTATAGCTAATCGGAACTATTTGTTTTTCGAATGTTATATTTTTTGAAACGTTGCAACCTTCTTAGTAATAAGAAAAAAATAATTGGCGGGAAATAATTAGTCAATTGTTTTGTGGCGACCAGCGTCATCTAGCGTAAAGCTATCGATCACATCGATAATAAGAATCCTACATCGCGCTACGAGTATGAGAGTTCTCACGCTGAAGAATGATATCAATCAACAGCCCAACATCAACCGTTGGGCCGCGGCCCGCCAGACGTGATCACCTTGCCTGGTCGGAGGATCCTCCCTTTGTGTCGGAGGAACATCTTCACCCGTTCGTGATGTGGTTCGATAGCTTTACGCTAGGTGACGCTGGTCGCCACATCAGTTTTTTATCACATATCGAAGTTCTACGTACGCAGCGAAAATAGAATTAAGTCGAAAAGATTTTAGAGCGATGATTTTTTATGATTTTAATAGTTCTCTCTCTCCGCAAGACTGTGCCGCTCGTCATCTAAATGCTTTTCGGAGAGAAGCACCTTGTTTGAGCACCGTGAGGCGATGGGTTTCTGAATTTGGGAGAGGTCGAGTTTCTTTACATGACGAATTTCGTGAAGGGCGGCCTTCAACTGCCGCCAACGAAAATAATGTGGCTACTGTTAAGCGGCTAATTGAAGAAAACCCGCGGATTACCTATGAAACAATTCGAGGACTATTGGGGATTGGTATGAGCCAAATTCAGAAAATTTAACACGAAGAATTGAAAGTACGGAAACTTTGTTGTCGTTGGATCCCTCATGAACTGACAGCGGAGCAGAAGCGGGCTCGCGTGGAATAGTGCTCACAAATGCTACTGAGGTACGACCACGGACATTCTAATGCTGATTATGAAATTGTCACCGGAGACGAAACGTGGATTTATTGTTTTGAACCCGTAAAACAACAGCAATCTTGTGAATGGGTGTTGGAATGGAAACGTTGGTAAAAAAATGATCGCGTTTTTTTTCTCAGCTACAGGTCCCATCTGTACAATTCCACTTGAAGATCAAAGGAGTGTTAACGCCGAGTGGTATTCTACCATTTGTTTACCCAGGGTGTTAGAAAAAGTTCGCGAAGGACGACCAAAAAGCCGCGTTCTCCTACATAATGACAACGCTTCTTCACCCACGGCCAACAAAACAAATTCAAATTCATATCCTGCGCATAGCCCCGACCTAGCACCCTGTGATATCTGTATTTTTCCCAAAATCAAAGATTTGATGAGAGGTTCACTTTTACCAACTCCGAAGAGGCAGTGATAGCGTTCAATCAGCACGTAGAAAACATGCCTTCAGATCTGTAGTCCTCCTGTTTTAAAAAATGGTTCGATCGCATGAAAAATGTTTTAAGTGTAAAGGAGAGTATTTTGAAAAGCAATAAACATAATATGATGGTTATAACATGTTGTTTTTTAAAGATACGCAAAACTTATTGTGTGACCTACCTATGCTCTGTGGATTTATTTTACCTATTGGTCGCTCATTGCTCGAAATACGACCAATTTTAAAAAAATAGCTTTGTGCACTTTTTCTCATTATAAACTTAATTGTGACAAATTCCACGTTCATCCGTTTGCACAATTTTCTTAAAAAGGGGTAAAAGGATTACGTTTTAAGATTAATATTAAGTGGATAGAGTAATGATCGCTCAATGTTCAAACTTCAACCATTTTTTTTTTTGAACTAATACATTATCATAAAAATAAATAACTATAAACACTTCTTCTCCGTATCAAAATTAGTTACACTGTTTTAAAATTCACGTTTATCCGCTGGTGTGATTTTCTTAAAAAGGAGTATTTTAATAGTGTTCGCTTCACGTAATAATCATCGAATTATGATCATATCGGAATATTGATAAATTGACAAAATAAAAATATATTTAGAATTGAGGCCCACATGGTGTCAAGTGGCCCACAACTTGAAAGCCTAGAGATAATGCACCTTCTCTTTTAATTTGAAGTAAAAGAAGAAAATTTTATGTAAGGAAGTGACCGGTAAGAGGTTATTTGTACAATATAGGTACAAATAACCTCTTACCGGTCACTTCCTGTACCGCAAGACTGCCACGAAAAATCGAAACATGCTGCGTAACTGCCTGCGAATGAAAAAAACGCCTCTGTGGCGTAAGTAGTACTGTAGGCGACTACCGCTCTGATTTCTCGATTTCGATGTCCGGGTTGGAACAAATATTTGTGTGATCCGCAGATGTTTAAGAAATATATGCCTAAGTATGATTATGAGCTGTCTACATCCCATACCACAAACTTATATTAACTTATTTTGGACTAGATGCCGCAACCCTGTAAAATTAGTGATAATCTTTAAATGAAGGACGTGATCCAATTGAATGTAGTAAAATAACAGTCAAATACAAGTAACATCGAAAACGGATAGTCATTCGATGTTAGTTCAATTGGTTTATAGGCCAGTATTATTTGGAAGCTCACGACGGGGTCTCCTATTTCTGGGTAATAAAATCAATGAACGCTATATCAAAGTCCGTCAGAAGTTCTGTTGTTATGGTTACAAGGAAAAGAACATTTATAAGTATTTATTGGTAATTTGTAATACCCCATTTACACTCTTGCACGAGCCACGAGACGAGCTGCGAGACGAGCCGCGAGCTCGAAAATAATGTACCGTATTATTGTGTTTACACTCGCGGCTCGTCTCGTGGCTCGCGCGAGAGTGTAAGCGCAATATTAGGCTCTTATGACTTACGGTGCTGAGACATGGACATTTACACAAAACATGGTTATCCTTCAAAAACCATAGCTCATAAAGTTAAAGTGGCAATGGTCTGGCCAGATTCATCGAAGCACTGGCGGCCGATGGACCATCGATTGAAATCGTAGCTCGTCGCAAAAAGTCGCGAAGGAGGAATTGGCTGTGGGATGGAAAGAAAGGAATGGAATTTCATGTGTTTATGCGTATTATTTATGCTTGAGTATTGTGTTACCATTTACATTTTAGCAGATTTTTCTTATTTTGCCAACGATCGCCTAAATTTTACTTCAGGTACTATGATACTGGCCATTATCATCCGAACTTCGTCGCAATAATAATAATGATACATCGCTGTAGGGAGTGAAGGGCATTTTTAAAAAAATAACATGAGTAATTCCAATTTTAATGTTTTATGATATTTCGGGTCTTATTCGTGACGTATATTATTAGGTACAAAGCCTACCTTATACTTCCCGACGTTTGACCGTAATAAGACCCGAAATATCATAATTATAAGTACAATCTGCCGGGAACCTTGGGACATCCGTCCTAGGAGTTACCCGGGGAGCTCGACGCTAGAGAAATGCTAAGTACTTGTAGTAAGTGCGATATCGGCATCACATCCGCGTGTAAAAAAAGTTATTGCGTACGTCATAAAACAAGCCACAATACAAGCCTTTATAAAATTAACACTATCGCGGAAGTAATTTTATTGAAGTACTCCAACTTTTTAAGTTCGAATTCTAACAAAGAAATACCTTTCTTTACAAAAGACTTTTTTGAAGTTGATTTGATCAACTTTCTTTAATGGAGTGGAGTGTCCAAAAGGGCATTTTGGCTACGCTGAAATGAACGTTAAATGATGCCATCTATATCAGAACGCTCCACTACTCCCGAGTCCCGATATACCTAGTAAATTGACTGCCTGTTACTTTTGCCTTATGAAAAACTGCATCCTGATGAAAATAAGTACCTATGCAGATACTTTGTTCCCAGGGAGATAGGCTACCTTTGCCACCTTACAGCAGTGTAAATCGAGATACAGGAAAATCTAGCTTTTTAGATATAATAAGAAGGTTATGTAGGTCTAAAAGGAGGATACTAAATAAAAGAGGAAAGATCGTAAATATATAAAACTAAAAAAATTTAATACTAGTAAAATTTTGCTCTTTATATCTACAGAAGTCATTTGTATTGGTAAATGTGTATGATAAATTGTTTATCATTACTAAGAATCTTGAAAATAAAATCTAACGCGACAATATTACCCTTAATAGGGCAAACAACAATGCTAATAATACGAATATTTTTCACACAATTTAATTCAATTACATTCCATGTCATATGTCACGGATTAAATAGGCGTATATAGCACCCAAGGGCCTTGTAAATTATAATTGAGTAAAACCTTTTTAGTGTGAATAATGTAGGAATTATTCTTAAACAGAGTTCACACTATGGTTTTCAAGATTTGTTTTATTATTTGGTTATTAGGTACTAGACAGCTTCGCCCGTGGAATATTTTGACCTCCCGTCCCACGTATTTAATCCCGTCGCTTATAAATTCTACAATGATGCATAAAAAATTGCCCAATTTGTCGACATTTATGACTACTGCTCTGCTCTCCAGTGTAGTGGCGTAATGATATATAGCCTATAGCCTTCCTCGATAAATGGACTATCTAACACAAAAATATTTTTTCTAATCCGACCAGAAGTTCCTGAGATTAGCGCGTTCAACCAAACAAACAAACATACAAACTCTTCAGCTTTATAATATTATTATATTAGAAATATATATTATAATATTATAGTAAAGATATTATCAGGGATAAAACTTAAACTATATTCACGCTGTATACCTCACGGGGTAATCAGAGGGAACAGATTGTGACGCTTCTCGATCCATGAATATTTATTTCGCGTCCTACAGATTCATTAATCATTTTATACCTCCTTGCACGTCTGGATCAAACCTTATAATATAATCATAACCACGTAAAGAACCCCAAACCTTTAGGCACGGTCTGAGAAGAGACTTATCGAGTTGCCTATACTCTATCCATAATACACAGACATTTACTAGACATTACCATTAATAACTTTGTCAAAATATGTAAAGCTGTTTCTTGAGACCAATTTCGACACTATTTTTTTCTGTAAGTTTTGACATCCACATCATCATCATCCGAACGTCTGTTCCAGTTGTGTCTGCTTTCCTACATCTCCTCCACTTCGCACTGTCGTCAGTATCCCCTGTAGTAAGACCATTGACACGCATGTCATCCCTGTGTGAACCTGGTACCCTATTTGCAAAAATCGAATCGAAATTTTTGCGTATTCTTGAAAAGCTTGGTAGGTAGTTGATTGTAGTAAAAAATTTTTTGTTTGTATTTGAACCGAAAAAATATTATGGATAAACCAAAAATAGCCAACCCCCGGATTTATAAAAAATCAATTCTAACGGTTGATTTGTATGAAGAATCGTTAGTAGTTGATTGTAGTGAACGAATTTTTGTTTGTAGTTACTCATATGAAAAAAAATGTTTTTTTTTTAAGTAGTTACTTGTTACCTTTTGCCTGATTTAATGTTTGTAGTGGAAGAACTTTTAAGTCTGTTAGGAGAGAAATTCATTAGAATCGATGAAGTTGAGTAAAACTCGTTTTAGAAGGATCTCGACTGAACAACTTCGGTTGAGAAGATGAAATGGAAATGGGAAAAGCTGAGTAAAACTCGTTTTCGAGCGATATCGACTGAATTACTCCAGTTGTGAAGATTGGACGACTACTACAAACGATAAAAATGACTCAAACATGCTCGTAGAGGTTTGTAGTGCAGGAATTTTCGATTGTAGTAGAACGAAAGTAGATTGAAATCGATCAAGTTGAGTAAAAGTCGTTTTGGAGCGATTTTTTTTGAATTACTCCGGTTGTGAACATTTGACGACTACTACAAACGTCATAAAAGACTGAAACATGCTCGTAGAGGTTTGTAGTGGAGGAATTTTTCGATTGTAGTAGAATGAGTAAAACTCGTTTTCGAGCGATATTGACTGAATTACTCCAGTTGTGAAGATTAGACGACTACTACAAACGTCAAAAATGACTCGGAGATGCTCGAAGAGGTTAGTAGTGGAAGAATTTTCGATTGTAGTAGAACGAAAGTATTGATTGAGATCGATCAAATTGTGTAAAACTCGTTTTCTCGGAATCTCGACTGAATTACTCCAGTTGTGAAGATTTGACGACTACTACAAACGTCATAAATGATTGAAACATGCTCGTAGATGTTTGTAGTGGAAGAATTTTTCGATTGTAGTAGAATCAAAATTGACTGAGATCGATCAAGTTGATTAAAACTCGTTTACGAGCGATATCGACTTAATTACTTCATCATGCTTATTTACCTTAAATAGCTTGACGTTTCTATTTAAGGTAAATAAGCATGATCGCGTTAATACCAGTATTTTACACTTATTTTAATCATGCAACGCGAAAGTTTAAAAGTTAAAAAAAAAGTTGAATTACTCCAGTTGTGAAGATTGGACGACTACTACAAACGTCATAAATGACTCAAAGATGCTCGTAGAGGTTGGTAGTGGAAGAATTTTCGATTGTAGTAGAACGAAAGTAGATTGAGATCGATCAAGTTGAGTAAAGAGATTGGCCACAAGACGTGACCATACCAGCGTAGGCGACATTCTTGCAGCTTATAGGCTGCCGCGTATGCGAGCAATGCGTGTCTTGACGTCACAATCGATGGCACTGAACGCGTGAAATACATATCTCAGGAATTTAACCTAGTCCGTGCGCTCGACCAAATCATCGCTTATGCAGACGGCTGCATCTACATGCACAGGCGATGATTTGGTTTAGTGCACGGACCAGGTTAAATCTGTACCAACATTATAAATAAAAAAACAAACAATCAACTAACAGGGCATCCTGCGTTTTAGACTAGATTTAACAATGTAAATAATACTATAGGTACAGATATTTGGGATAGATAGAATGCAATAGATAGGTACTCGACCTTGGCATGTGTGTCCGTTCACGAGGTTTTAAATCACGGGGTGTGGCGTTGATTATGTCAATGTATGCTGTTTCTGATAATGAATGAATGCTGTGTGCTTGAATTACTGATAATTTTATGTATTCAGAAATTTGCTGAACTAGTACATAATAAACTTATTCCTTGTCACTTGTTTCAAGTACCTACAATATTTTTACTGACTGCGGAGGCGAGCGAAGCGAGCTGACGAAAGTCTCCGTTTTAACTCTACTGGTACGGGTAAAAATGCTATTGATGTCCGACCGTCCGTCCGACCATTCAGTTTATAGGTCGCATTTTTCATCGGATTTGCATGCAACTTGGCATGGACAATCCTTGATGTAGCCAACAACTTTTACCGAGGGGGTTTTTCGATCGGGGAGGAAATGGAGGCAGAGGAGGGGAAATGGTCCCGTAGTGGTCGGCAAGAGGGGTCAAAACGAAAAAAAGAAAATGTTGAATTTTTTTGTTATTGATAAAAGAAAAAGATTGAAAAAAAAAACTCCAAAGTCTACGGTTCACAGAACCACTAATCTTAGTGTATTCCCAGGTGCTATCAAATCCCATCTAGACTTGGAACTCGGGGTTCACTTTAGTAGCCAGTAGCAGATTTTTATTTTTTTTAAATTAGGTAGGTTTAGTTCTGTCGTTTTGTTTTTTATTTTCGCCATTGCTGTGAGTGCTCTTGGAGTTTGCGCGGGAACTTCTCGAATGGCACTCGTTTGCTTTTTATTATTTTCCAAAACTAGTGCATTAACCTTGTTTTATGTGTAGTAGTAGTTTCTTAGACATAAAAGTTATATTAACGTGATATAGTGAAAGACAGTGATATATTGCAGTGAAATGCTATATTACATCTTACCCCGCAAACTCCACTGACGGCCTCATTAACGCTACTACCACGTTATTGGGGTACGAACTTTCTTTTCTCCGTGGGTACGACTGACTTAGACTTAAGACTATATTTGGCTAAAACGTAGAGGGCGGGGACAATTTAGATAAAAAAATTAAAGATATACGAAATTAATAAAATTTGGCTAAAAGGTCTTAGGTCTTAGTAACCAGGCCATAAAATAATTATAATAAAAAAATGTGCGTGCGCCTGCATCGTTGACTCGTCAGGTAGTCAACAGGTTTACTACTAGCAGGTGAGGTCACTTGGGCCCTGGAATCTGGCCCGACGGTAGTTTGGCCAGAGTACAAATTAAAAGGCCGAAATTTTGTGATTGCTTTTCGCCTCTTATTCGAATATGAACAATAGGAGTGTTTTGCAGACTGGCATTTCCTGGTGTCTAAGAACTGTCTAACAACATAGTAGATGTTGTAAATAACAATTACCCATGGGGAGGTGGGATCGTAAAAGTCCAGTAGGAAACGTTTTGCTTTTTGTTTCCTATTTGCAATTCAAATTGAGGTGGTTTTCTGCAGCAAAATCAAACAAATACAAATCACAAGACAACAAGCAACATAACGTCCTTAGAACGCTACGTTTATTGCGAGTATTAAACATTGTGGTCATAAAGTTCTGTCAAGTTTTTTTTGCCAGGGTGTCTTCTATCTGACGAGCCTAATATCGTGTGGAATGCACAGGCGCAGGTTATGTCTGCTGTTTAAATTATTCAAGCCGCCCAAAAGGCCCTCAATTTGACAACGACTGTCAGTTACTGGCAACAGGACCAATGGGTTTAACGTGCTATATGAAGCACAGAAATGCTCGCAAATGAAAATGCCACAAAGCGGTCACCCATTTGAGTCACCAGCCATAGTAGATGATTCGTTACGAGAAAACAAAATTAATAGTACACTAGTTGAGTAGTCCGCACTCACGCTGAAGTTTTCCCGTTCCTGTTTCCTACAGGAACATATTCCCGGGATAAAAAGTAGTCTATATGTTATTCATGTGTAAGCTATATTATTGTAAAGTTTCATCGAAATCCTTTCAGTACATTTTGCGTGAAAGAGTAACAAACATTCGGTCTTACAAACTTTCGTGTTCATAATATTAGTAGGATTAGCGCTCGTGGCCTAGCGGTCTAAGTGTTCTGTAAACGATCACTGAGTTACGCAACTTTCACTATGGCTGGTCCTCGGATGGGTGACCACTTTGTGGCATTTACATTTGCAAGCGTTTCCGTGCTTCGGAAGGCACGTTAAGCCGTTGGTCACGGTTGCCAGTAAAATGGCAGTCGTTAAGCCTGGTTGAAGGCCTTATGGGCGGCTTGAAAACTTCAACAGCAGGCAGCCACAACTTGCGTCTGTCTATTTCAACACGACAATGGGCTCACCTTCTATTACGTGGGACAGGAATCCACACGGTGAAAAGTGGGCATGTAATATGCCTCTGCCACCCCTTCGGGGATAAGGCGTGATGGATATTTATTTTATTTATTTACTTAGTAGGATTAGTACTAGTAGACCCGACAGATGTTGTGGTTGTCCTGCAGTATACCTTCTTCAGCGCCTTTTTCTTTTTTGATTTGTGAATCTAAACCATCCAGGGCGCTGCCCAAACGCATACAAAAACAGTTCATTCAAATCGGTTCAGCCGCTTAGGAGGAGTTCAGGAACATACACACGTATAATTATATTTATTATATAAATACACAATTATAATTATTATTATGCTATCATTTCGTTGCTTATTGTCAATTAGTACGTTAATAACAAAATGCATCGGCAAATAATTTACCTGCAATGTGTTAGTCATACATAAATAAGGATAATCTCAAAAACCCAAACCAAAATACGACTTGTTTATGGTTTAACTGAACATAAGACTCTGTACCTAGAACCACAGTTTAAAGAGAGATGATCTTTCGGCTGTGGTAGTACTTAGTTCAAGCGAAATTCCAATTTTGTTATATAGGACTGACAAATATTTTTTAATTACTACTCGGGACTTCACGCAATATAAAAAACTACTTATATTCACCGACGCGACGTTTGAAACGCGGTGCAGCGCACGTCTTCTCGGCTGGACTCGAAAATAAGGATAGACAACGCTGTGTTTTCTGTTTACCACGAGATACGTGAGATAATTTTAGACCTTACATCTATAATAAAACATACGGAAGATGGAATTATCAAGAAATAAGATGTCCTCCTACTGCGTTGTCTGAGAAATCAAGAATGACTCACTTCTTAAATCCATCACAAAATTCTTAAGCTGGCATTGAAATTTTTATATAAGCCCGCCAATTCATGATTTTCTTGATACTGGTGCTCTTATTATAAATTTCACGCACTGCTGTTTCCTTGAAGATAAATCTAGCGCTTGAAGCGATCTCATAGGATCATTTATAGCGCTAAATTTTAATAGCAATTAGTATGTTGACTACATAATAATTCTAAAGAGTGGAACAAATGTTGCTCAACGACAAATCACGAATTTTGGGATCCACCTGAAGCGCTCATTGCCCCGCTAACTCAGTGTTCTGTAAACAGCAACTATAGGTATGGCTAGTATAAAATGGGTGAGTGCTTTATGTCATTTTCGTTTACGACCGTTTCCGTGTTTCAGAAGGCATATTAAGCCGTTAGTCCCGGTTGCCAGTAATATTGCAGTCATTACGCCAAGTCGAAGGCGTTAGGCCAAACCAAAGCGGCTTGAAAAATTCTAACAGCAGGTCGCCACAACCTGTGCCTGTGTTTATGCATACGGTGAATAGTGGGCATATAACATGCCTCTATCTATCGGTCTCATAGAGGTGGTGATAAGATCAAGCACAAGTTCCCTACGTATGCGGGTGGGTCTTTTGAGTCTGCCCAGTAAAGTTGGAATTCCAACCTTTGCAAGGGTTTAGAGCCCGGGGTCTACTTTGTGTGACTGCTACGAGCAGCTATGATTTGTTTGTTTTCATATGCGCCATCTACGCTAGTCAGCAGAGTGACCAATTATATGTAAGGTCACCTGAGTCTTCAAGATCTTGGTGAAACGGGACTTCTCTTTTCTTAGTTTTCTATTAATCTTTATAAAATTATCAGTAGGTTGTTAATATTTTGACGCAGTTGCAAAGTTCAATATTTCAGAGAGAAACTGGAAATAGAACACATTCAAAACAGATTCTTCGTAGGTCAACAAAATTTCAAATGAAAATATAATGTCCAACCTAGAATTTAAAATTTCCATTGTGAACACCGTACAGGGTGAAGTAGATAAGAAAAACAATTAATTGAATTTCTGCCCCTACAAAGTTTATATAAATAAAGTAAGTGTCTGTATGGCCAGTGCGTTTCGTACAACATTATGCGCCGGTCGTGGCCGTCAAACAGATTACAATGAATCGCAATCTTTATATTCGAGCGAATTCTATTTATTCTCGCGCCAATATGTTGCCGATTATTTTCGTTCTTTTTTTAAGCGTCAGTGTAAGTGGACAGCCGTGCACAGACGCAGAAAGTGTTGACGTCACTAACGGTAAAGTTTTAAATGACGGTTCGATTGAAACGGATGTGGTTTTCCCGCCAAATTATGTGTTTTCGAAATATGTTAATGGTGAGATCAGAACTTTTGGTTGTTTGTGTAAACTAAAGGCCTGTTTCCGAAAATGTTGCCCGTTGGGTTCTGTGATGGCTAATAAAACTTGTTCCGAAGAACAAGATTTGGACATTATCTCAAATGATGGCTTAGAAGTTTATGATGGAGAGTCTCTTATAGGAAAGAAAAGTTTTGTTGAGACTGGCTTTGGTTTACTAGTTGGACAACCAGGCTCTCAATGTTATATAGAAGATCCTGTGTGGTATGTTCAGAAGGTAAGTTTAATATATCTTTTACATGTAAGTTTTTCTTTTCTTTTTTATGTAACAGTTGTTCCTACCGTAGGTACATAATCTAGAAAAGTGTGCATTAATGAACATTGACCTAATCCTATGTTTATTCTAGTCGTATATTACCTGTTATAGTTGCTTAGATAGCAGCTTTAATGTATGCAAAAAGTATAAACTATAGCACAAAGAGAAACTCTTTGCTGAACTATTTTACAAAAAAATTCTTTGTATATATTTATGTTATGTTTACTGACCTGAAAATCAAACTAACAGTAAACTTTCCGTAACCTGTTTACGTCAATGGGCTTAAACTGGATTAAATGTAGCATACAATAATTGACGTTAAACAGAGTAAAACCCAAATTATTCTAATATTTAAAATACAATATTTAAAACAATAATGCAGTGTTGACAACATAAGTTCTAAATGGGAGAATTTTCCTTTGTACCATTAATGTGGCAAACAATTAGATCGAAAGAAAGCACAGCATTCGGGCGTTTGATAACCAGAGACTAGCCAGAGGCACTTCATTTCATTAGCCGATCTTGCAAAAATATTCAAGGTTTTGATAAAATAACTAGTCACTCGTTCAAAACGGAAGATACCTCATATTAATATGAATATCAATAACAGGATGAAGGATCGCGTAGGAGTAGCCCCATTTACTTACATATCAAAATATGAGCATAATATCAGTTCAATGCCACAACGCCAGCAAAATTGCAATGCCTTTAAAATTTGCGTATAAATATTATCAGATAGAATTAATGCCTATTTTGTTAACAGTGTAGTTTGCTACATTTAGCAATTTGTTCCAGAGTAAGGAATTAACTCGCTTCCGCGTTTTCGCTCTAATAGAGACAAAAGAAAGAAAAAAAGAAACATATTTACTAGGCACATACAATAACAACAATAAAAATAAAAACAAGATAAATAAAAAAGTAATAAAAAATAAACAAATAAAATTATTAAATGTGCCTAAAAGGCCACAGCTCAGCATAATGTACTAATTACTGAAAACAGTGTGTAGTAATTACTGAAAACATTTGAGTAAACGCTACCGCCGCCTGACACACTTGATTTCTATGAAATATATAGGGTAAGACGTCTCTAGTAGAACGATTGATTCCTTTCTCTGTGTTCATTTGTATTACAATACTAGTATTTGTACTCCATATTGTCTTGATGAGATAGATGATATTTTCTCTTAGAGTCCTCTAAGTTGGGATGTAAGCTTCTGCCAAGATTTTCGGTGCCCATTAGCAGTCATTCCTAACAATGCTCAAACAAACAACAGGCTCTAAATACAGGCAGCGTTGGGAAGCATCGGGAAGTATATTAAGGTAGAGAGAGTCTTCTTATTCGCTACCAAACCCTATCAGGATTTCAGCCGAGAGTAATTTGGCCCTTAATATTTGACATAAATAGAAGCGCTTGTGGCCCCGTGGACTCTGTTTTCTGTAAACGATCGCTGAGTTACCCAACTTTCACTAAGGCTGGTCGTCCGATGGGTGACCACTTTAAGCATTTACATTTGCGAGCGTTTCCGTGCCTCGGAAGGCACTTTAAGCCGTTGGTCCCGGTTGCTAGTAACATGGCAGTCGTTAAGTCAAGTTGAAGGCCTTACGGGCGACTTGAAAAATTTCAACAGCAGGAAGCCACAACCTGCGTCTGTCTATTTCAACACGGCTTATCATCTATTACGTAGAACAGGAATACACATGTTGAAAAGGGGGCATGCAATATGTATGCCTCTGCCACCCCTTCGGGGATAAGGCATGATAGATAGATTAATAAATTAGAAACAATTGCCACTTATCATCCCAACCCACTAGACACGACTTGTTGGCCCGTTGGTCAGTAGGTGCAACACTTGAAGAAGAAGTTGACTTGGAACCTAAAGATCTAATTGGAGACCTTACACCTTTTTTTGCTTTATCTTAGCGTGTTTCCCAGTTGCTTGCAAACCCTAGCTGAATTTCAAATCTGGGCTCCGCTTTTATAGGCTGCCAGGAGAAGACACGGCTTGACTTTTTACTTTCAACATCGTTGGGAGAGTTTGTCGTTTGACGTTTCATCCCCGTAGTGACGCCTTTGTCCTCATATCGTCCGTTGGTCAGGAGGTGCCCCGCTAACAGGAGCGATATTGTTGTAAACCCTTACATCCACCAGACACTATCTCAATCAAATCAGCCTATAGCAGTCCATTGCTGGACGTAGACCTCTCCCAACTCACGTCACAATTCACGGTCCTGCGCCCTCTGCATCCAGTTTTTACAAAAAGCAACCTACTATTTCCCATGGGTATTCCCCAAAATTAAGAGTCACATGGATATTTTTCTTATTGCTGTTGTTGAAGCATTCGTATCCTCGCTAGCTCGGTGTATGATCTCATCATCATCCGAGCGTCTGTCCCAGTTGCGTCTCGCGACGCCCGGGGTCCGCTTTCCTACATTTTCTCCTCCACTTCGCACGGTCGTCGGCATCCCCTGTAGTGAGGCCATTGGCATGCATGTCATCCCTTACGACGTCAAGCCAACACTTCTTGGGTCTTCCCCTCTTACCGGGACCCGGCGGGGCTGACATGGCCAGACATTTGTTACCTCCGTAGATCGGCGGTTGCCGCAAGACGTGACCATACCAACGAAGGCGACACTCTTGCAACTTGTCTGCGATGTCACGGACGTGAAGGCTGCCGCGGATGCGAGAGTTCCTCACGCGGTCCATCCGCGTGACTCCACACATCCACCGCAGCGTCTTCATTTCCGTGACACGCAGCTCCTGCTTGTGTCGCTCCAATATCGGCCACGTCTCACTGCCATGTAAAAGGACAGGTCTAATAATGGTTTTGTAGACCTGTCCCTTCAACCGGATCGGCATTTTAGGGCATAAATGACACCGGTCATCTCCCGCCATTTGGCCCACGCGGCAGCAATGCGTGACTTGACATCGCAATCGATGTCACTGGACGTGTGAAAAACAGATCCCAGGTATTGAACCTGGTCCGTGCGCTCGACCAAATCACCGCCTATGCGGACGGATGTGGGATCTGTCGAGTTTAGTGCCAAGTACTCGGTCTTCGCCACATTTAGTTTCAGACCGCCGTTCTCAAGCGTCTCCTTCCACACCTTTACACGTCGCACCAATCTGCCCCTGTCCGCGTCTGCCAGCGCAAAATCTTCAGCATACATGAGCAACCATGGAGGCTGCTCATGCGGGTTTCTGATGCTGTCCGACAATTCGTCTAATATTACACTGAACAGAAACGGACTAAGGACAGAACCCTGGTGTACCCCGACGGTGATGGGGATGGGTTTCGTGTCGCCAACAGCAGTCCGAACCATTGAATCAGAGTCACAGTACATGTCCCGGATAGTATCAATATAGACCTCTGGAACCCCTTTGGACCGCAGTGCCCACCAGATCATCGCAAGAGGAACACAGTCGAAGGCCTACTGCATATCTAGAAACAAACAGTGCAGAGGCGTGTTCTTCGACCTGTATTTCTCTGCGACAACCCTCAGGGCAAAAACAGGGTCCGTGGTCCCATGACCAGGGCGAAACCCATATTGACACTCCGAGAGAGTACACTCCTACCGGATCCGAGAGTCTATAATCCTTTCGAAGGTCTTCATGGTGTGGGACATCACCTTAATACCCCGGTAGCTCCCGCACTCCTGCACTGACCCCTTACCTTTGAAGACTGGAGTAATAATACTCAGTCTCCATTGGTTTGGGATCTGCCCGCTAAGGAGTATGCGGTTAAAAAGGTTTACTAAGATGGGCATCTTAGTAAACCTACACTAAAACCTAGACTAAACACCGCGAGGACCCATCGCCTTCCAGGCTTCGATGGGGACTCCATCGGGTCCGACAGCTTTCCGATTCTTCATGCGGCGAAGCGCAGTCAGGACTTCTCCAGGCGTTACCGGTGGCACTAATCCCTGATTCGGAGGGAGGTCCGGAGGCTGCACCTCTTTATGCTGTTTATTAAGCAGTTCGTGGAAGTACGAGCGCCATCTCTCCTTTACCGCGAGGTCTTCGCTTAACAGGTTGCCCTCAGGGTCTTTTACACAGCGACACTTGGATATATCCTGTGCCGCTTTGACCCTGGAGCGCGCCAGCTTATAGATGAGCTTCTGCCCCTCAGACGATTCCAGCTTATCATACAAAGGTTGTAAGTGGTCTCGTCTGGCTCTGGCTATAGCTCTCTTTGTGGCGCGCTTGGCAGACCTGTACGCGTCGCGGTCTTCGTGAGATCCGGTCGCTTGCCACTTTTTAAAGAGGGCTTTCTTCTCCCTGGTCTCCCTCAGGACTGCGTCGTTCCACCACCAAGTTTCCTTGTCACATTTGCGTCCACCCTTAGACTCACCGAGCACCACCTTCGCCGCTCCAAGGATGGCCGCCTGACCTTTGTCCCAGTAATCTTGAACTGGTTCGCCTTCAGTGTCGGTGCACTTGTCACCGACAGCTGAGACGAACTCCTGGGACCTAGTTTCATCAAGCAGCCACCATCTGATGCGGCGCTGGCACCGCTCGATGCGTTTGCCTTTAGGCTTCACGCAGAGGTCCATGACATGGAGACGGTGTTGTGCAGTAAGACTCTCACCGGGTATGAGTTTGCAGTTGGCCACCTTGCCGATGCTGTGTCGCCTAGTAATCGATCTGAGTTGTACGCCTCTCGCTCTTGTAGGTGATGAGATGTTCGGATTTCATTTTGAAATACGTGTTCACAATGGCCAGATCGGCAGCCGCACACGTTCTGAGGATAGTTTCTCCTTCAGCGTTGCGGGTGCCGTATCCAAAACCACCATGAACACGTTCAAACTCCTCACACCTCTCCCCCACATGACCGTTTAGGTCGCCGCCCAAAACGATTCCCTGTGTGCTCGGTGTATGATCTACCTATACCTAATCCTTTGATAAAAGGTATACGTTTGTACTTAAAGATATGACTAGAGGTTTTATTGTGTTCCTAAGTTCGAAGAGTATTTCCCAGAATTAAGAGTGCCATGGATATTTCTCACATTGCTGTTGTGGAGGAATGGGTGGAGATATTCCTCCGACACCAAGGGAGGATCCTCTGACTAGGCAAGGTGATCACGCCTGGCGGGCCGCGGCCCAACGGTTGATGTAGGGCTGTTGCATATATTATAAATATTCAGCGCGAGAACTCTTTTAGCGCAATGGATTCAGGATTAAGATTCTCAGTATTGATGTAGTTTGATAGCTTTACGCTATGTGGCGCTGGTCGCCACACTGTAGTTGAAGTACTCGCAGCCTCGCTAGCTCGGTATATGATCTACCTAGTCCTTTGATCAAAGGTATGAACTAGAGGTTTTATTGTGTAACTATTGAATAATGAAAAATGTGTACGTATTTTGATGATGAAAACAGAATGCAAAAATGAGTATTTTCCGTAATAAAAAGTTTTCATGGCATGATGCCAGTTTAGATTGGTTTAGAGGTTCAAAGCACACAGACCTAATTTAAATGCAATAATTTTATACTAAATAATTTGGTGTAACACTTTTGTTCATTTAATTGATCATCATTATCATCAACCGAGACTCAGTCTCTGATCTCAATGACCGGGAAATCCATTTAGCATGCCTACTTGTATCCAGAAGCGATTTCTGGTAAAGCAATACAAATTAAAATTTTATTATTTTTATTTTTTTTTTTTAAACCTCAGTTTTATAAAGATTTTTTTTAGTAGAAAGTGATTGAACTGCTCATTGATGCATCAGTCAGGATCAGTTGATTTTCAAATATAAGTAGGTACTTAAAGAAGACCCTTTTTTATAGGAGGGGAGATCTGCTTACAGACTACCCACTGCTGGCTAGCAATGGGCTTGTGTGGTCGCCCAGCACCTGATCGTGATGGTAGTAGGAATACCCACTAAAACTCCTCGGCTACTTTTCTGCCGTAATAGAGCTGTTTTGGAACCTGTTAAACTCACCAATAGAAGACCTTGGGTTTATCTTCCGAGACCTCACCCGGCACTTCCAGCCTCAGGCAGACAGAAGGGTACCGTGTGGAATCAAACTTTTTTATATATCTCTAAGGGGGCAGACAAGAATACGGCTAACCTAATAAAAAATGGCACGTAACTAGAACTATGTATGTTAGCAAAAGCAGAAATGCTACATTCTTACTGCCGACCCTGAACAGTCAAAGTTCACCCTCAATTGAAGAACCCCATACTGTAGAGGATCAGAAAAACGAGCTCATCTATACAGATTAATAAAATTGAAGTGATTGTTTGTAAAAATCGATCCAAGTTAACAGCTTTTCACGGGCGCGTTCCACTTATCGCCCGCAACGCCCATGACAGCGACCGCTAAAATGGCCGTTCCACTAACGTAAATTGGCCGCGGGCGTTGTGGTCGAAATTAATAAGTGGAACGCACATTTTGAGCGCTGTAAGCCCGCTTGGACCAGCCAATATTTTGTGTGTGAAGTGGTCGTTATGCGGTCGCAAACAGTGACGTCCGATCGCCCTCAACGAGCAAGGGCCTTAGGTGGTACGTTACAGAGGGTGTTACGATCGTTGCGGACGTTAAGAGGAATATAGCCTAAATGTATATGACAACATGTAATTCCAAAAAAAATACTATTTATATTTTTTTTCTGTCTGCCTGTCTATCTGTCTGTATTCTGACTCATTTCTGAAAAGGTTAAATCGAATTTAATTTACTGGCAGATAACTAAAATAATATGCTATCCTGTATTCCTTGAAGCGCTCGTGGCCTCGCTGACTCAGTGTTCTGTAAACGATCACTGCGGTAAGCAACATTCGCTATAGGTGGTCCTTGGATGGGTGACTACTTTGTGGAATTTACATTTGCGAGCGTTTCCGTGCTTCGGAATGCAAGTTTCACAAGGCAGACACCTTTGTTGGTCCTCAATACAGGGTAAACTAACAACCAGGCCCGGCTTTGCATGGGTGCAATGTAGATACTAATAAGTGTGTATTATGCATAAAAACCTTCATCTTGAATCACTATGTCTTTTACTAAAAACTGCATTGATAACCGTTGAGTACTTTAAAAGATCAAAGCGAATAGACTGCTGGAGCGACTTATCGACTAAGGTTTCATAGGTACTAGGTATGTAAATGTAACCCAAATACAAGTAACGTGCTCTTCACCATCTGATGAGACGACTTTTAAAAATGAAACCAGATTCAAAACCGAAAGTTGTAGAAACGTCAATATCGCTTATAAAGGTAATATCGCTTAGGTCCGTGCTTTCCGAGATCCGAAGCGCTCGTGGCCCCGCGGTCTCAGTGTTCTGTAAACGATCACTGAGTTACGCAACTTACAATATGGCTGGTCCTCGGATGGGTGACCACTTTTTGGCATTTATATTTGCGAGCGTTACCGTGCTTCGGAAGGCACGTTAAGCCGTTGGTCCCGGTTGCCAGTAAAATGGTAGTCGTTAAGCCTGGTTGAAGGCCTTATGGGCGGCTTGAAAATTGCAATAGCAGGTAGCCACAACCTGCGTCTGTCTATTTTCAACACGGCAATGGGCTCACCACCTATTACGTGGGACAGGAATCCACACGGTGAAAAGTGGGCATATAATATGCCTCTGCCACGCCTTCGGGGATAAGGCGTGATGGATATTTATTTATTTATTTTATAGGTCCGTGCTTCGGAAGGCACGTTAAGCCGTTGGTCCCAGTTGCCAGTAAAATGGCAGTCGTTAAACCTGGTTGAAGGTCTTATGGGCGGCTTGAAAAATTTCAACAGCAGGTCGCCACAGCGTGCGCCTTTCCATTTTCAACACGACAATGGGCTCACCATCTGTTACGTGAGACTAAAATGCATACGGTGATATGGGCGTATAGTATGCCTCTGCCCATCCCTTCGGGGATTAAGGCGTGACAATATGTATATATGTATTCCTTGAATAGAAACTATGCGGGTAATCCTCGGGGCGTACGCTAGTTTCATAATATAAGCGTACGCAGAAGGAAGCCTCTATTTAACTTGAACATATACAAACGATTCGTAGAATAGGTTTATGAATCTGTCGGTCGAAACATAATAATAATCTTAAAGGCTGATGAAACACGTATGATTCAAAAATCAAGATGGCAATCTATCTGCTATTATAATGGAGGTAGGTATTTTAAGATTAAAAATCCCTCTTGCCATTGTTCTTTTTTAGTCTCAAGCAATGCAGGCTGTTTAACAGGATGTATGGAAGACGGTTAATGGTCGTTGGTTTGAAGATAAAAACCTGTTCAGAATATTCCTAAGCCTTTATCAGTATTAAAATATTGAAGCGCTCGTGGCCCCGCGGTCTCAGTGTTCTGTAAACGATCACTGAGTTACGCAACTTTCACTATGGCTGGTCCTCGGATGGGTGACCACTTTGTGGCATTTACATTTGCGAGCGTTTCCGTGCTTCGGAAGGCACGTTAAGCCGTTGGTCCCGGTTGCCAGTAAAATGGCAGTCGTTAAGCCTGGTTGAATGCCTTATGGGCGGCATGAAAAATTTCAACAGCAGGTAGCCACAACCTGCGTTTGTCTATTTCAACGCGGCAATGGGCTCACCACCTATTACGTGGGACAGGTAAATCTACACGGTGAAAAGTGGGCATATAATATGCCTCTGCCACCCCTTCGGGGATAAGGCGTGATGGATATTTATTTTATTTATTTATTTTAATAAGGCCTTATGGGCAAATTGAAAATTGTTAACAGCTGGAGCCACAACCTGCGCTTGTCCATTTCAACACGGCTGGGTTACGTGGGACCAATACGGTGAAATGTGGGCGTATAGTATGCCTCTGCCTACACCTTCGGGGATAAAGGCGTGTCAGTATGTGTGTACGTATTATCAGTATAATGAAGGTCGCTAAACAGATGTAGATCGATGACAGTGTAATTTTAATCATTTATTTTTATCGATGTTGAGCAAAAATGAATTAAGATCGGGAAATACATACACAATGAAGATCTAAGGTAGATCTTAGTTTAGAAATAAAGTTTGTATATCAATCCATCACGCCTAGTCCCCGAAGGTGTGGCAGAGGCATATTATCACTTTTCACGAGGCATATTATCACTTTTCACCGTGTGTATTCTTGTTCCAAGTAATAGGAGGCCCATTGCCGTTTTATTGAAATATTAAACGGCAATGGGCCACCTATTACGTGCGGTGCGTCTGTCTATTTTATTGAAATAGACAGACGCAGTTTGTGGCTACCTGTTGTTGAAAATTTTCAAGCCGCCCATAAGGCCTTCAACTTGACTTAACGACTGCAATGCTACTGGCAACTGAGACCAACGGCTTAACGTGCCTTCCCAAGCACGCAAACGCTCGCAAATGTAAATGCCACAAACTGGTCACTCATCCGTGACCAGCCATAGCGAAAATTGCTTAACGCAGTGATCTTTTACAGAACAATGAGTCCGCCACGGCCACGATAGCTTCAAAAATGTTAAAAACTAATTAGTATAATATCATAACTTTAAAGTAGAAACATTTTCAGCCTTGACCGGGAGTCGAACCCGCGACTTCTCACTTGATGGGTGAGACGCTTATTATCCAACTAACTCCGCCCGCGTGGAGGTGTTTTCCCGTTTCCGTTTCCCACAGGAACTTATTCCTTGAGTAAAAAGTAGTCTATGTTTTTTTCTGATGAGTATGATATGATATAATTATATTCTGATGAGTTTACTGATATTTTGTGCGAAAGTTAAGGAGAGAAGGAGTTAAGGTAGGCCGAGACTTACATACCAAGACCACGTGACCAGATTGCTCAAAAACGGAAAATTCAAAAGTACTCGGATACCCAGACGTGCATGTATGAAGCGATTGATGAATCTGCAGGAAGCAAAAGAAGTGGGCATGGATAGCGATGCCTGGCGATTTGTCCTCTCTGACTACCCCGTCAGGGATACAGCGTGAAGATAGTTAGTTTAGTTAGTAAACTATATTATAGTAAATTCTCATATAATAGTTTTTGAATGAAAGAGTAACACAACTTCATCCATATAAACTTTCGCGTTTATAATATTAGTAGGATATAATAATATTTCAAATAGATTGTCTGTAGTTTATAGTTATTCTTTACTTTGCCTAGTTTCATTTTACACGTGATGTTTAAACAAGTATTTACATCATTACAAGCGGGATTTGATAGCCTAATAAATTTGTATAAATTATTTCATAATAAAAATAATACTCCTCTATAAAATTATACGATTGTAAAATTTTAATTTGTTGTGTACTTACGGTATAATGTCCCACTCGTTATTTATAAATCTCTGTAGATTCTCTAAACAAAATTCTGATTATCCGTTACGCCTTTATCCCTGAAGGGCTGGCAGAAGTATACCATACACCTACATTTCAACGTAAGCATCTTTGTCTCACGTAACAGGTGGGGATTCCATAGCCGTGTTTAAAATGAACAGACGCAGGTTGTGGCAAATTGCTGTATTTCTGAAATAAAAGGCCATCAACTTGGCTTAACGTCTGCTATTTTACTGGCAACCGGGACCAAAAGCTTAACGTGTCTTCCGAAGCACGGAAACGCTCGCAAATGTAAATGCCACAAAGTCCCACCCATCCCAGGATCAGCCATAGTGAAAGTTGCTTAATGCAATGATCGTTTACAGAACACTGAGTTCGCGGGGCCACAAGCGCTTCTAAATATATATATCTTCGAAATAGTACTCTGAATAGTAATCTGTAAATATTATGGATATTAGTAACGTACTTTCAACAAAGAAAGTCGCTTAGCATAGCAGAACATAATATAAAAATCTTAAATCAAAAAAATATGAAATATGAATGAACATGCAAATTTTCATTGACAAATCTATTATGTACCATATGCTTAATGTTAATCTACTTCAGAGGTTAACAATATCAATGATACTGCTGTTTATGGGTCTTAATATATGAATAGGTACGTTCAAAAAAGGTTATTTGTACCTATATAAATATACTTACCTAATTGTTTTGTTGAGTTTAAGATAAATAAAGCGTAATTGAAGATAACTTACTAAAATGTCTTTGAAAAATTATCGCATTACTTTGATCTCCCTTCATATTGGATAAGATCGTGAGCAGTTACAGCTAACTTTTGAATTTTGCACCCACTATTCCTGTCTATGTAATGCTTGTGCTACTCGTACTCATGTACACTGTGCAAAGAAGTATTTGTTGCATCAAATTTTTGCTAGATTCTGTTTGGCGGCATCTTGAACTGCATATTGCTCTCCAAGTCCAACTGGACAAGATAAGATCCTCTTTCCTAACCTAACCTTCATTTATTTATTATTTTTGGTCAAGCCTATATCCCTGAGGAGGTGGGCAGAGGCGTATTATACGCGCATATTTCTCCGTAAGCATTTTTTCTCACGTCAGATGCCGAGTCCATTACCGTATTGAAATGGACAGGCGCAGGTTGACCTAACTTAACTTTGATAAATATTATCAGTTTATTTAGTTTTGACTGCCTCGGTGGCGTGGTGGGAGTGTATTTGACTGCTACGCAAGAGGTCGTGGATTCGCTTCCCACCCAGAATAAAACGTTGTGTGATGAGCACGATGGTTTATTCAGAGTCTGGGTGTTATTTGCTAGAAATTTATAAGTATGTTTATCAGTTATCTGATTATCATGGTTCAAGCTCTGCTTAGTTTGGAATCAGATGACGTTGTGGGGGTTGTCCTAACGATGAAAAGAACGATATTGAAATAAATATTATTAGTTTATTATAGGTAAATGTTACAGAAATTAGTATTGCGGGCATATTATCCACGTTACATTGGTTAACCACAATATTTATCAGCTCGTAATAACCTACATACCTCCTATTTTTATTATGCATCAAATTTAGGTCAAGGATACGACGCCATTTATCACTTAGATATATAATAAAAGAGAAGTGCAATATGCAGAGACCGAGATATTCTTACACTTTTAGACTTCTAAACCCTTAAGTTTAGAAAAGTCTTATAAAACGGCTCAGTCAGTTCAGCCCTCTGTACGCATTTATTTCTCAGAAACTATAAAAGAATGGGACAAACGGTTTGCGGCATTTGATTCAGGATACCATGAATACGTGCAAAGGCAATTTTGAAGTTTCTACAACTTTCGATTTGTAACTGGTTTCGGTTTTAGAAGTTGTCTGATCAGATAGTAAAGGGCGCGCTATTTGTTTTCAGATTCAGAGTACACAATTACATAGTATGAAATTTTTGACAAAATGTCGCTCCCACAGTCTATTCGCTTAGATCTTTTAAACTACTTAACGGTTTTTAATGCAGCTTTTAGTAAAAGATAGACTGATTCAAAAGGAAGGTTTATATGCATACTACATGCATATTATATCTACATTGCACCCATACAAAGCCGGGCCGGGATGCTAGTTTACCCTGTACTGAGGATTCACCAAGGTGTCTGGACTGCAGCCAACTGAACCTGCGTGGCTTTGACTTAAGGTGGTCAGTCTTATGGCAGTCCGTGTAGTGTTTGATAGCACTATGAATATAGGATAAAAATATAAGGTAAAATGAGACCGACATAAAGAGTTCTGCTCTTGATTTTGCGGTTGCAGTTTATCCAAATCACGAATATACTTAAAAAGCAACCACAACTAGCTGCCAAAGCGCAGCTTTTCGAAGTGATTCCTCACAGAGTCACAACTACCTCAGCTTACCTATTAATTTCCAAAACACGCAGAATCCATCTGGGACGGTCAAACATTGGTCACACTTCGCAGCTATTAAAATTACCTCATCAATCAATCAAACAGACTACCCCATACTGTAGTGTAAAAAATGTTTCTTCCGACTATTTTTTTAATTGTTTATCCAGGGAAATCTCTTAAAAACACCACCACCCTTTGTTTGGAGCAGGGTGGTTATATGGGACTCCTCAAAATTGGTATACCCACTAAAACCCTGGAGTGCTAGTGTACTAAATAATGGGCAGAAGGTATATTTGAAGCAAGATTCTGTATAACTTATTTTCCACTTATTTATAATTTTATTTTATTTTCATGTCTTTTTTTTTACTTATTTTCTGCATGACATATAATATTTTCTTTTGAGGCGGTGACACTAAATTCTAAATGGCATTTGCTTAACCCTACGCCTTAATAGACTAGTCTGAGTTATTGATTGGTGATATTGATACATTAACCGTGCACTTGCAATAAATCTTTTACCGATATAACATTTACGAGCATGAACTAAATAGGTTTTATTTTATGATGTGTTTAAGATATAGATGATAGACTTTTTATTATTAGTCATATTTCTAAGTATTTGCTATAAAGAATGAAGAAGTGTTGAAAAAATATTACGAGCTTATAGCACTTCAGCTTATTTAGATAAAATCTTTTACGAGCATTAACTAAATGTGTTTTATCGGGTTCCTAAATTTTGTGATGTGTTTAAGAAATTGATGATCGAAGAGTTCTTATATTATAAATTTTTAGATTATTCGTGAGTAGTAGCCCCACTTTCTCAATGTTAAGCATTATGCCCACTTTGTTATGTTTTGTCTTAAATGGGTCACCGCTTTGTAGTATATCAATTATGTAAAGAGCGCTTCCATATTTTGGAAGGCACGTTAAGCCGTTGGTTTTGGTTGCCATAAAGTTGAATGCCTTATGGGCAGCTTGAAAAAATCAATGGCGGGTCGCAATAACTTGTGTCTGTCCGTTGCACAACATCAATGGGCTCACTATCTTTTACTTGGGACAAGTATGATAAACCTCTGCCTACCCCTTCGGGGATAAAAGGCGTGACTGAAAAGTAACTAAAGTTTTTATTTAACCGGGTCGATATAACGAGCTGAAGTATAACTGTAAGTAATCTCGAATACACTTTAAAAGTGTTTTCGATTTTTGTTGTTTGTTGTATGGCCACGACATTAGCTATCCTACAATGCAATATTTTACTCGTTTAATTTTATTACTCAACGACATTCAAAAACAGTAGAATATTTTTAAAGTCAATGTGTCAGATAAGTGTTAGAGTGGGTAATGAATGGAATCATAAAAGAAATATTTGAAACCATAAAATCATAAAAGAAATTCGAATATAGAATCAGACGCAATATTTAGGTACGTCTGTGCGCAATATTGAGCTAAATACTTGGAATGATGACTCTGAATAGGTACCCAGTTATTGACTTAGAAAAATTTGTACCTAAAGAATTAAAATAACATTATTTGGTTTAATATTTTGATTAAAAACATAAACAGTCATACCAACATCATCGCTACATCAGAATCATACGGAATCGATTTTTATAGATGTAAAAATGGATTCCGTATGATTACCACCTAACTATCTTACTTAATATTATAAACTATATGACCTCCTCGGCTTCGCCTGTGACATATACAATACAAACTCCCGTCGCACCTATTTAATCCCGTCGCTTATAAATTCTACAAAAATACTTATAAATTTCCCCGATTTGTTGACATTTATGATTACTGCTCCGGTCTCCAGGGTGTCAATACCGTGATGATATATATCCTATAGCCTTCCTTGATAAATGGGGTATCCAACACAAAACGAATTTTTCAAATCCGACCAGTTGTTCCAGAGATTAGCACGTTCAACCAAACAAACAAAAATCTCTTTAGCTCTATAATATTAGTATAGATGAGAAAGTTTGTATGGACGTATAAATGGATGTTTGTTAGGTACACTTTCATATAGGCACCAGCTAGTCCACAATAAATATTTATAAATCGAATGGACTTGACCTCGATACGATATTTTTGCCAGACATGTGCGTTTCTATAATTAAAACTTGTGTAAACAGACATAAAAACGCAAGTATAAATAAAAAAAAAGCACATAAAATACATTGTTGGTGTGTCCGCCCGGGAACGTGGTGAAGTTTTTCCGTACTAGTTTCCCATTGGACCAGTAATGTTTCTAAACTAGAAATTTGCTACGCAACAAAGTAGAGCTTACTAAGTGATACCTTGGACTTACAATAGATGGCGTTACATGTCGTATTTATGTAATATCATGCTACGAAAGGTCCTGTTGCGTACTGTTTGAGGCGTTTACATTCTTGAGCGATTCTGTATTTGGGAAGACACGTCAAGATGTTGATTCCGGTTGCCAGTAACATGATACTTTCAACAGCAGGTTGCCACAGCCAGTCCGGTTCAACATGGCAATGCGATTGTACCGGCAGTTCTGGTTTTGCTGACTTCCATAGGCTAAGGGAACCTTTTTCAATTCAGGTAGGATATAAGACTGTCAATCACCTGAGTATAAAAAAATATGTGTGTGTACCAGAGTTGGTACACAGGTAAGAAGTGAAACTTCTTTACATTTTTTTACAGCTATACAAATTCTCTTATACGTCGATAAAGATGTTTCACTTCAAAACAACATGGCGTGTAACCACAGATAATATAATATAATTCTTAGTGTAACCGAAAAACTTGATGATTGTTTTTACAGCCCTAAAATTTATCTCAACGTCGATAAAAAAGTTGGTTTAGTCCACTCTCACCCCTCGACCCCTAAAAAAGGATTTGTCTATTTGTTTCCACTCAACCCATAAACATAGTTCACACTCGACCTCCAGGGGGTGAGACGGAATTTTCATACAAAACCAGGCAAACCTCGTCACTTTCAACCCCTAGTTCGGTAAGTACCAAAAAATAATAATTTGGTACAGTGAGGTACAATTTATAATACGTAATTGAATTTTATTTTTAGTTTATAATATTTTACAACTGAAGAGTTTGATTGTTTGGTTGAACGAGCTAATCTCAGAAAGTACCAGTTCGAAAATAATTACCTTTATTTTTGTGATTGATAGCCCGTTTTTCAATGAAGGCAATAGGCTGAATATCATATATATATCGTTACTACCCAAAAGAGTATTAATAAATATCAACGAATAGACACATTTTCATCATTGTTAAACTAGGAAATTAATAATTAACTTAAAAAAAAACTAATTAAATAACGAGGATGGTTAATAAAATGGGTGCTGGGGTTCAAATTATTTCACAAAGAAACATGCCTACATACATAACGTCACGTGTTTACCTCCGAAGGGGTAGGCAGAGGCATATGTAGGTATAGGTAGGTCAACACTTCATCATTTGTATTGCACCATCAAATTAATTAGGCACTTCCATTTCCTTGGCGTTATCGTTGTAAGTGTACATAGGGGGCCGAGATGAAACTACGATTTGTCTGGAAAACTAAAATCCACTCTTGTCCCCTAGGGTTCCAGAATAAAGTATAGTTAGGGGTCCAGTGGACCTGAGATTAGCTCGTTCAACCAAACAATCAAACTCTTCAGTTGTAAAATATTATAATCTAAAAACAAAATTCAATTACGAATTATAAATTGTACCTCACTGTACCAAATTATTATTTTTTGGTACTTATCGAACTAGGGGTTGAAAGTGGACGAGGTTTGCCTGGTTTTGTATAAAAATTCCGTCTCACCCCCTGGAGGTCGAGTGTGAACTATATTTAAGGGTTGAGTGGAAATAAATAGACAAATCTTTTTTTAGGGGTCGAGGGGTCGAGAGTGGACTAAACCAAAAAGTTTAACTACAAAACTTATCAACTAAAACTTAAACTTATTATCGATCAATTTCCTTTACATCTTAGTGTATTCTCAAACGCTTCTAAACTCCATTTGAATTTGGAGCATGGGGTCCACTTTTATTATATATATACTTAACAGTGCGAAGAGCAAAACGTCTAATAAGCACTAAGACTAACTGATAGGTTCCTATACAACACATGTTATGGAACTCTATCTAGAACCGAACCTTGTACTTTTTTGTTTTGTAAATTGTATATGATTGTTTTCTGTTTTGTGTACTAAATAAATAAATACTCGTAAACCCACGAATCGTAAAATATTTTCTTGGCAGTGAAAATATTCTTGGAAAACAGATGATAAAGTAAATTTTCTTAAAATAATTTCGTTCGCTAGAATCCCTAGTTGATCGACCTTAACCTAAATTTGAATGAAATTACCAGAGGTGTAGCGTTCAGATATTCTTTAACGGTGTATTTGTGTCTGGGTCATTGAAAAAATAAATTTGGTATAAACATATTCACACATTATTCTTTCTTTATTGCCATACAATTATGTTTAATGAAATAAACCAAACTCTGATAGTGTAAAAAGCTGTTCTTTATGTAGTAGGTAAAATAAAAATAAATATAAATAGATTCTGTACTAAGTATTTATGTTCGTTGTCAGTCTCGTTTATTTGTATACCACTGAGATGCCCGACAAACGTCCGGCCCACCTAATGGAAAGTGTTTACCGTATTCTATGGATGTTTACAACACCAAAGGTGGCGGCACTCGCGGTGCCGCCCTGTAAAAACTTTCCTAAACCCCTTTTGAAAAACCCCATACTGTAGACGTTCGGGATAACCCACGCAAGAAGTTCATCCACAATGCAAGCCTACGCGGAAGAAAGCCTCTATCAAACGGACTCGGACGCAAAGTGTGATGGTGAACACTTTACTATAGCGAGCGGTGCGTGATGATATAAAGTAGCCTTATAGGCGCTATATCATATCAAACAATATCTTGTACTGTTTCTACTGATAATTTTTTGTGTAAATTTATCTGTAAATATTTTTCTTTATTATATAGGCAATACTTTAAATTCATTCATTAAACAATCACCAGTAACCTCATTATTGGACAAATTAAGATTATTTTAATGTACTTAAGTAACATTTCTGTTAATGTGTAAAATATACAAAATCCCATTTTACATCCTCACCTAAATAAATTATCGAAATTAGATAGAAAACTTCTTAGATAATGTATTATAATTGATTGCAATGCCGAGGTTACGCATAAAAAACGCATATATTATCTATCTATTAACTCAGGCCATATCAGTCTACTGGTGGACGTAGGTTCAGTCAGCTGGTGCACCACTTTCAGGTGTGGTTTCGGGGACCAGAGGACCTTTGGTGGTCTGCCTACCGTTCTTACAAAAGCAGGCCTAAGACGGTCGCGTGGCGTAAGAGATACATGCACGCCCTTCACCTCCTCCAAGTGGGATAACAGCCGAACCGACTGAGGTGAAGTCGAGGTGGAAGACCAACTCGGGAGCCCTGGGGATATCCTTCTGACCCAGGAGCTGGGACTTCCGACCACAAGGTAATAATAGTTTTGCGTGATCCCCGTGATCTCGGTGTATGAATTCTTTTGACGAACTGAGAGTGAGTGGTGGGTTCCTCCACATCAGTTATCTTCCCTCATTTTCATTCTAAAATCGACCATGTTTTTTCTTGAGGATTTGCAAAGCAAAACGAGTTGCATAATTATACAGTTACTGTTATCAAAATATATTTTTAATATATATGTATCTACATCCATCAATAGTCCGAGACTACCAACAGTCCGAGACTACCAGGACTTTAATTGGTCGTGCTAATTAGTGTCCAGCACATAAGACCTTTTAGCCTTATTGCTACCACCTCACTAAAACGACAACGGTTTCAAAATTTCTTCCAAATTTAACATCTAAAATAGACACAATTTATTAAATTTAAATTTCCGTTCTTCGTAAGGCACGTTAAGCCGTTGGTCCCGGTTGCCAGTAAAATGGCTGTCGTTAAGTCTGGTTGAAGGCCTTATGGGCTTTAAGAATTTCAACCGCAGGTCACCACAGCCTGCACCTGTCAATTTCAACACGGCAATTGGCTCACCACCTGTTACATGGGAAAACAATGTATACGGTAAAATGTGGGCGTATAGTTAGCATCTGCCTATCCCTTAGGGGATAAAGGCGTGAAAATATGTATGTATTTATGTATGTATCAATCTATATAGAACTCTGAGGAAAAAGTAGGCAATGGACAATTATATTGTCCACTATTCCCTATATTAATAACTTAGTAAATTTTATAATTACCTTATGTACACCTACAATCGAATACTGAATGATTTGATTATCAGAAATTATAACTGTCATCTTCCAATGACTTTGTCGGAGAAACAGTAGTAGTGTATGCCACAGAACCTAGGACGATTTAACCATCATTTGGTTAAATGGTCCTAGCACAGAACACTACCTCTTATTATAATGTTTTGAGGTGTTAGGTTAACCATGCTGAGTCGGTTGCTGAGGTCTTGTCTTTGTACCCGGTTCGTAACAAAAGTATATTTTGTGATCCACATATTTATATATTTGTTTCGGGGTTTGGGTGTTTTTTACGTATATATACTGTTTTTTGCATATACCTGTTTATATAGTTATACTACCAACCGAATTTTACTCAAACGTTTATATTTTCTATTTCAAACATTTTAAAATCGATTGTCAACTTTTTATGTTTCTTTTTTTGCTGTCTATACCAAAAAAAAATAAATAAAAATTAAACCAATGGTTTTCGCTTGTTAGAAAGAATAACGTCATGCGTTCATTAGCTGTGCCTGTCATGATCATTTGTTTGCATGACATTGTTAATATTTGGTGGTATTAAACAATTACAATTACATAGGTACTTCAATTAAGGTCATTTATCACATACCTGACCGTGGTGAATATAAGTTCTCACTATTGTATTTTTTTATCGTAATCAAAGGTGAAAGGTGAAAGGTTGTGAGTGTGTAGGTAATTTTTTACCTTTACACGCTTAAAAGGCAGGAACAATTTGTATGAAATTTGGGAAGGATGCTGACACTTAGGATTAATTTTAGTCTACTACAGAACAAGAAAACTTCACTTTTCAATATATTTGACATCCCTGACAATAAGGCTCATATTTGCTTTTTAAGAGTCATGCATATTAATATGAGTGTTTGTATGGCTCTTCTCTTTACATCTTCTTCTAAAGTGTTTTCCTAGTTGCTTCCAAATCTTACCTGGATTTGGAGCCTGGTGTGCTCTTTTTTTAGCTGCTTTAGTGACTGCCGTGTGACCTCTCAACCCCATAAGGGCGCTTGCGTTGTTACCTCGTCTGTTACTCCGCAGTTGAGGTTGTTCATGCCCCGGAGAACATGGTGGGATGCCTTACATCCATCTACCCAAAAAAAAAAAATTTTTTTTTGGCCTTTAATTATTTACTTTTCTTTCCTTCAAAGGCACTAGGACAAGCAGCCTTAAAATGTACATATATCTATACCTACGCAATAGTTCTATTTTACCTGTTTAGAATAAAAGTGTTAATTAAATCGCGGGAATCCCCTGTAGTGGTTTTAGTTATAACTACAAAAATAAGCACGACGTCATTAAAAGTACAAAAATGATTAATCACGCAGTTGTTAGAAATAAGAAGCGCTCGTTGCCTCGCGGACTTAGTGTTCTGTAAACGATCACTGCGTTAAGCAACTTTCACTATGGCTGGTCCTCGGATCTCGGATGGGTGACCACTTTGTGGCAATTATATTTGCGAGCGTTTCCGTGCTTCGGAAGGCACGTTAAGCCGTTGGTCCCGGTTGCCAGTAACATGGCAGTCGTTAAACCAGTTGAATGCCTTATGGGCGGCTTGAAAAATTGCAACAGCAGGTCGCCACAACCTGCACCTGTCCATTTCAATACGGCAATGGGCTCACCACCTGTTACGTGGGACAAAAAGCAAAGCATACGGTGAAACGTGGGCGTATAGTACGCCTCTGCCTACCCCTTCGGGGATAAATGCGTGAAAGTATGTTGTGTTATGTTAGAAATAAACGAACCTACGTCTTTGAGAGCAAATTATATTTATAAGGAATACATATTTATAATACGTTGGTATGTTTCCAAGGGATAGGCGAAGGTATTAAAACCATACTTTTTTTTGGAACTAATCCCACCCGCATTCCCATTACTGTGACTCCTGTAAATCAGGATCTACAGCAATGACCAAAACACCAGAAAAGTTACACCAAGCTCGATCTCGGTGATGTCCCAGGAGAAGTTAGCATGTCTTGGAACCCGCAACGAAATTAATCAGAAGATAATGTGAGGAAGTAAGAAAAGAACGTAATGACTCTTCCCTCCTTTGCAAAGCGGGAGACCTGGAAAGCAACTAGGTGTAAATCCGATAGAAATAAGGAAGCACCACGGTAATAGTAGATATAGTATGGGTACTATGTGAGCTATGTTTGATTTCAGTAATATGTATGGCAGAAACGTTTATAACTACGAAAATTCACCCTCGATGCCACGAGATCCGCATAGTAAACTACTCCCGATGTTACTTGTAAAAAATTAAGCATATTATATCGCTCGTTTTGCCAAATGCTACACTCCCAATATGATGGGCGATCTGATCATATTTGGCATCAGCAGTTGAACACGGACAGAACGGTGACTCTACCAGCTTAAACGAATGTAATTTGCTCATATGAAAGTTACCATGTCCCGTAAGAAAAACTATACTGTTGCTTAGTAATCGTTAATTCAAGTCCAGTTCTTAGTTCTGTATCCCTCTCCCAGTAAAGCGTTGGAAACTTTACCATAGCCTTTTATAAAGATCTAAGAGTTAGCACAGATAATATAATATAATTCTTGAGTTAGACTAAAAATGCTCTGTTCACTGCAACATATCACTTTCCAACGCTAATACTTCACGTTTTCTAACTTTTTATGTTCAAAATCCACCATTATGAAATACGACAACACATTTATACACTATTTTTGGAAAATAATATACGGCAACCGAACGCCATTTTTAATGTTCGCGCCCAGATCTCATCATTAAACCGTTTGTCTCTATTATGGTTCATGAGAAGTGGGCGTACAGACGAATGGACAGACGGACAGACAGCCGTTTTGTAAGACATTTCTGAACTTCACGCTTTAGATCTAAAAGTAGCCTATACCACTATAGGCTACGTTTTATCTTAGACACATGCTTATGTGGGCAATGGGATGAGAAAATGGAGCTGCGGGTACCAAAGTGTCTAATATAGCGTGCACATAAGTGATCTACCAGGCTATGTAACTGTGTGAGATAATAAGGCGGCTGCAAGCGGTATTTTTTGAATACTCTATCTCGAAAATTATAGCTGACAGTATAATTTGAAAACTCCCGTAAATGTAACAGGTTGCCATGGAAACGGTGTTTGAATATGCCACCTGGACTGTCACACAAAATTTATGTCATGGGAGATAGAATACAGGGGAAAACTGTGGGAAGAAAATTTGAGAGATATGGATTTAGTGGGAAAATACTTTGAGCTCTACATTAATCGATTCTCGGAGAAAATATAGAATTGAAAGTAAAATTTGTTTGAGGTACCCATATAGCTCGTACAAATTAGCGGCTAATCCTAAGCGGAGCCCTATATTGTAATTGGTCAGATACGCACTTAGCCAGTTTTTGTTAATGATTTACGAGAAGTCTTAACGAGAGTCTTTAGTTTCGGCTGTGTTTTTTATTTGCAGGATATTTTTTTGTATACTATTTGAGGTAAACGTACTCCTAGATGCCTTTACTTTGAATGGTTGTCAATAATATCATTAATATTGCCAAAGTTTAGGGTCAAAAGGTCTAATGATTTTTTGATACCACGACCCTAGTTAACCTCTGTTGAAAACCTTACGCCGGCGAAGATAGATTTCTATTGGCTGATTCGGTGACTTAAAATATTAATTTAACTGATCTGTTGTTCGAAATAAGTCTTTTTTTCATTCCCTATAATTTTCACACTTCAAACTGAACCTATTTTACAAAAAAAAATGTGCGTTTTCAATTTTGTACTTAGGGTACTTCCCTTTCATTGTTGTGAAAATCTTTTTGCATTTTTCAGGTTTTGAACATGTGTTTTCATATTTTTACGTTTTGATCGCTAACCAAGTTTCGATCAAATGAGAGAGAACCTCGTTTTCAATAGCTCCGGTTCATTAATGAATGGAGCTCTCCTACTCTGAGGTTTAGATCCTGTCATGCCATTGCTTACAATAGATACTTTCTTAGAATAAAATCTACTTAATAGATATGATATGGTTTTATTAACTCACTCTGTCGAATGTCTATGTGGATGGAATTTTGTATCTGTTTACCACGCGTTCCACTATCAAACTGCTAATCATAATGGCAACACTCACAAATCCATCCAGGGTTACTCGCTCCATAATAAAAATTGGCACAATCTTGTTTTGAGGATGGTAACAAAGAAATTTTTAGAGCGCTTGTGGCACCGCTAACACATTGTTCTGTAAACGTTCAACTTTTGCCATGGCTGGTCCTCGGATGGGTGACCACTTTGTAGCATTTCTATTTACGAGCGTTTCCGTGCTTCGAAAGGCACGTAAAGCAGTTGGTCCTGGTTGCCAGTAACATGGCAGTCGTTAAGCCTAGTTGAAGGCCTTATGGGTGGCTTAAAAAAATTTCAACAGCAGGTCGCCAAAGCCTGTTTTTGTCCACATCAACACACATCTGTTAGATGGGATATAAATGCTTACGGTGAAATGTGGGCGTATATATGCATCTGCCACCTCTTCGGGGATAAAGGTGTGACTTATCATTTACACCTTTTTAATATTTTTTTTTTTGTAAAAATATCTATATTTTATGGCGTGGTTTTGGTCAAATCTTATTTATTTCATATTTCTTAAATCTTCTTTTTACTTAAAACGTCTTTGTCTCCTACACCTATAAAGAGTATTAAGAGAGAAAACCTATGATCTTTCGGCTGTGGTCTTAGTCAAGTTTAGTTTTCAGTGAAAGTTAGTATTACCCCAGTATTAGGTTGCTTTATTAAGGTTTTAAGTGGATTTTACGTCATGATGGAAAATGGCATTTCGCTGCATATATATTCACTATAGCATGTGAACACAATTTTGTGTCCAACAAACCACCACTCCCAGACATAAAACAAGACTAACACTTGCCGTCCCCGGTAAGTCAAAATGGAGCGAAACGTTTTGCCTTCACCATTTCTGTACACGAACTTTCGGTGATTATTTCTCCATTGTATGTCCGATTTTCAATTAAATTTTTTATAAACCGTCTATGGCTAGATGTCGTATTATAGGCAAATTTGATCAAAATGTGTTTAGAAGTTTAGCAGGAGTTCGAGGACAAAGCGAAAATCCAAACCAATGCATCAAATCAAATAAATGCAGAATTTTTTTAGAAAATAATATACAGGAAGCGTATGCTGTCCGCCATTTTCCTGAATCCAAAATCTATATATATAAAAGAAAGTCGTGTTAGTTACACTATTTATAACTCAACAACAGCTGTACCGATTTGGCTGAAAATTGGTGGGGAGGTAGCTTAGAGCCAGGAGACGGACATAGGCTACTTTTGATCCCGGGAACAAGTTCCTGTGGGTAACGGGAACGGGAAATCTTCTCTACGTGGGCGAAGTCGCAGGCGTCAACTAGTTATTAATATTTGAAGTTAAACCAAGTTGAACAAACGAATAAGGCGGCGCCGTTTAATATAATTAAGAAACATACTATCAACGATAAAAAAGACGTTGTCTTATAATGTTCATTGTTAACTTTTTTACTCTGCCTACTAAAAACCTCATTGCGATATTAATTAGGGTCATGGCCACGGGTAGACTAAATAAAAAAACAATATCTATGTAAGATCTTTAAATAACACTAGCTATACGCTTCGGTTTCTCGAGGTATATTTTACATAAATATAAACGATTTTTAATTTTTTACAACGTCTAAAAAAAACGATTAGCCCCGATTAGCTAAATAAGTGCAGCCTATAAGCTGCCAGCCAATTGGAAATTGATTTTATATTACAAGGTTCTGAGCCAAAATGTGTCTGGATGTATTGATACAATAAATTTTAGCAACACCCAAAAACCATGTAAGTTGGTTAGAATATTAATAAATAACTTTACTGAAACTAGTGGATACCCAGTTACTAGCAAAGCACTTAGAGACAGGGGTCCACTTTATTTGGCTGGTAAGAGCAGCTATCATTTAACTTTTCGGCATTGTCCGGAGCGACTGAAATGAATTGAAAAATCTTTATTCGTACAGTCACAAAGTAACACTTATGAACGTCAAGATTACTGCTTCTACATTTACATTTACTGCCAGATTCGCAAAGCAATAAGTAGAGCCTGCGGAAAAACCTGGCAATAATACTCATGGCAACTCTTTTCTAACAGCCAGTAATTACATTAGTTTTATTTTCATGATATTTCATCAATTATTTAAATGATATTTGACCAATCACTCCATCTGATCTCCACCGTGAGGGCAGCGTTGCCTCGTCCCCTAGTCAGCGGGTGCACTACTAGCAGGGGTGGCCCTAAAGAACTTATAGCCATGAGTGTGTTGTGTGTGGCAAATTATATTAACTTTATCCATATTATGTAGGGAGGAATTCTCTAAAACCTAGTCGAAGCATAATTGTCAGTTGTTTCCTATTTTTTATAACTATTTTCTGTAAATTTGTTAAATATATAGAATATGGTATTATACAGACTTGTACATTTATAAAAATACCACCATGCTGGGAATAGGTAGGTAAGTCGTAAACACAAATCTACATTATTTTTCAGGGTATAAACAGAAAAGTATTGTATTACTGATATTGAATAAACGAAACGCAATTAATGATAACTGCTTGTGCGCATCTAGTTATCAAAACAGGCGTGTTATTGTTAAGGCCAGAGCAAACCAGTAGAGATGTAGAGATACCATTTAAAGCGAAGCGTCATGTCCTGAATAGTATATAAAGTTTGATTATATTCCTCGAAAGGTTGAATATTACTCTTAAATGTTCTGTAAACAATCACTGCGTTAAGCAACTTTCGTAGTGGCTCATTTTCGAATGGTTCGTATGGTATAATGTATTTTACTTACTTTTGGCTTTTTTTTAATTAAATCTTTTATTATTCGTTCTCTCCAAGTATCTGCATGGCCATTATCTGTAGCATTCCTAGGTCTTTATATTTCGAAATATTTAGATTTACTAGCGCTCTCTTAATGTTTGTTTACCTTTTGTAATTTGTAATATCAGATAATGACAAGCCTTGGTTTTATTTTTAATTTATTGATAGAGCTGCCAGTAGGTAAGGTTGTATAGGTATTAGACCTTGTTAAAAATTATTATTCTTATTTTATGTTCTAGAATCACATTGTTAAAATTTTGAAATGTCAACCAATCTATAAAAGGAAGGGAGCCGGGGCCGTCAAAACAGTCTACTTTTGGTGTTCGGCTGTGCCTTCTGAATTAATAACGTCGTTGTCTGCAGTGGCTTGTGATGCCGACGGCTGGTGGCTTTCAGCCCTCTGCCTGCCCTCACTACCACGACCTACTCCTCTGAGGTCGGCGACGTGGAGGCCTGACTTGAGGCCCCTTCTTGGCGACGTGGAGGCCTGACTCGAGGCCCCTTCTTGGTGACGTGGAGGCCTGACTCGAGGCCTAACCGATAACCTGCGAGCCTCTTTTAAAGAAATCTGGATCTCCAACTTTACCCCCGGTTTCTCTGGCCTTATACTTTAACATCTATTAAATTAATTTAACCTTTTCCTTTTTTCTTTTACTTTTTCTTTTAAGCCGGAACTCCTCCAGTCCTGGTGATAGCTTTCTCCTTGACCTTATATTTTTCCCCTCCCGGAAAATTGTAACGTTACAATGGGTGACCGCTTTGTGGGATCTCTATCTTCGAAAAGCACGTTAAGCTGTTAGTCCCGGTTGACAGTAACATCGCAATCGTTAATGTAAGTTAAAAGATTCTACATGAAGTCGCCATGGCAGTGGGCTCACAACATGGGACGAAAATGCTTACTGTGAAATATGTAGCGTATTATGCCTCTTGGCCTATTATGCCTTTGGAGATAAAGTCGTGAATGATAGGTAAAATGTATGAAAGTTGTAAATATGCAATAGTGTATTTTTTTGAGTTTTATAACAATAAATCGTTTATTTATTTATTTATGTAATTACAGTACCAAAGCTTTTGTATCCTTAGGTACGAATTTTATGAGGAAAATTTTAATGTTTGCACATTTATTCATTGTTTGACGTCAATATTTTGTTAGAAGAACGACCACGGTTGAGTTATATTTTCATAAATCAAGTGTAAATAAAACAACTAAAAATCAACTAGATGCTTAGGTACCTATTTATCTATATAGATAAATACATACATACATATTTTCAAACCTTTATCCCCGAAGGGGTAGGCAGAGGCATACTAAACGGCATTTTTCATCGGATTTGCATGCAACTTGGCATGGACAATCCTTGATGTAGGCAACAACTTTTAGCGAGGGGGTATTTTGATCGGGGGGGAAATGGATGCAGGGGAGGGGAAATGGTCTCGTAGTGGTCGGCAAGAGCGGTCAAAACGAAAAAAAGCAATGTTGATTTTTATTTAAATTGATAATAAAAAATATACTCCGAAGTCTACGGTTCAACGGGACCAACGGCTTAACGTGCCTTCCGAAGCACGGAATCGCTCGCAAATGTAAATGCCCCAAAGTGGTCACCCATCCGAGGACCAGCCATAGTGAAAGTTGCGTAACTCAGTGATCGTTTACAGAACACTGAGACCGCGGGGCCACGAGAGTTTTCTTTTAAAAAAAAATATCATTAAATTCTACAATCTATACTAATATTATAAAGTTGATGAGTTTGTTTACTAGATTATTTATACTGTTGATTGATGGCGCTTGGTGGAACTTGCTACACATATTAAATAACACCACTTGTACTGTTCCACAACATTTACTTTGTAAAAGGTTTACAAAGTAAATGTTGTGGAACAGTACAATTGGTGTTATTTAATATTTGTTTACTAGCTTATTTGGTTGAAAGCGCTAATCTTAGGAACCACCAGTTCGAATTGAAAAATTATTTTTGTATTGGATAGCCCATTTATCGAAGAAGGCTATAGGCTATATATCATCACGCTACTACCCAGGATAGCAAAACAGTAATCAAAAATGACAACAAATCAGGTAAACATTCATACATTTTTGTATAAGTAAAAGCGACGGGATGGAATGGATGCGAGGAGAGTTCAATATATGTCACGGGCGAAGCGCGGGGTCAGCTAGTTAGGAATAAAAATATTGTGGGACAGGACTGAGGCAGTTTAAGAATTAAAATATTACTAGGCGATCCCGTCGCTTATAAATTCTACAATAATGTATTAAAATAAACCCGATTGTCGACATTTATGATCACTGCTCTGCTCTCCAGGGTAGAAGCGTGATGATATATAGCCAATAGCCTTACTCGATAAATCTAAATACATACATATTATACATAGGAAACACCTATTCGCATACACTACCACTGGCACCACCAAGGTAGTCTAAAAATTATAAGATTATTATTTATTATTACTTATTAGTCTAATTAAATCAATCTACCGCAAACTTCTGTCCATTTTCCACCATAACATATATTTTATTCTGAAAATAGATTTTGGGGGACGAAATAGGAGTTGGTATTTACTAGTAACCGTGAAGAGATAATAGTTTAAATTAGCGGATGTGTCCAATCACTTCTATTTATCCACTAGCAAATGCCAGCGGCTTTGCTTAGTGAAGATTTCCCGTACACGTTCTCATAGAAACTTATTCCCATGAAGTATATCAAATTTCAGCCAATATGGTTCCTGGATCACTCAGTTAATTACGCTTCGTCAAGGTTTTAGGCATCATATTATGTAATTATTGAACAGCACCCGCAAATCTCTATGTTGCTTCTTATTTACATATTTGACTAGTTGACGCCCGCGGCTCCGCACGCGCGGTGAAGTTTTCCCGTTCCGGTTTCCCACAGGAACTTGTTCCCGGGATAAAAAGTAGCCTATTCTGCTGTGTAAGTATTGCAAAGTTTCATCAAAATTCATTTAATAGATTTTGCGTGACAGAGTAACAAACATTCCATACTTAGAAACTTTCGCGTTTATAATATTAGTAGGATGATAGGCTTACAGGCTAAAATATGGCTAAATTATAGAACAGAATTCGTTTATTTCTTCTTGTTTATAATCGCCATCAGAGCTCCATTTCTTGAAATATTCAAGCCCTAATGTACAAACCTAAATAAATAAATTAAATTAAGCTTTTTGTGTGTATTATCAAATCACCTTTTTGTATACAAAGAACCACAAAACAAGTAATTTAAAACAATGGATGTCCATGTCTAACTTTTTTTTTTATTTGCATCTTAATAATATACTTTATAATGATTCTTGGCACCCGTAAACCCTTACAGGTTTGTGTGGGTGTTGCCCACTTCTCTTATAAACTACTAAACTACACTTTAAACTTACTTAACTACGTAAACTACACTTATTGTCTAAAACTATGAGTATCGCAAACCAATAAAAGAAAAATGTACTAAATTAAACTATTAATATTACCGCGAATGGTTGGACCGATTTTAACAGAACTTTCACAGATGCAGCTGATGTAACAGTAGTAGGTACTATAGACAATTTTTTTTAAAGCGAAATGTAATATTATTAAGCCTATAAAATGACGGATTCTTTCACGCGTACGAAGTCGATGACATCAGTTAGGAAATGAAGTTATTTGCTAAAATCTAATCAAAAATCTCTATCTGTATTAAATTTCAATCAGAACTGTTCAACCCGTGGTTCAACCGCTCTGGGAATATTGAATAACTAACTAACACACATACAAACATTTGCAGTAATTATGGCTGTATGATAAGTGTTAGTATTGCAAAGTCATTATTTTAGTTTTAATACCTCCGCCTCCTTCTTGATTCTGTCAGTTCTACCACTCCGTTTTAAAAAGTAGCTGCGAAATCATTTATTTGTCATTAGATATTTATTATCAATCGTTATTATTTTTTGTAAATTCTAAAACAGATATCTTACTTCTTTTCACAGAATGTACATTGTTTTAATATTATCTATCAAGATAACTTATTATTCATAATTTTACTATTTTTTAATAGGTAAATAATATTTGATAAAAAAAATCTTCCTTAGTATTCTTGCCGGCTTGCCGGTTCTTCTCAGGTGGTTTAGAACCGGTGGTCACTTTGAAAATAATAAATTTATCTTTAGTTCTATTGTATGACATTTAAGCATAATTAATTAATGATCTATGGAAAATTAGGATATTTTTTTTGATACTAATACTGTTTTGAAACACATTCCCCAAGGACATTAAGGCATACATATTTTGAATAATGGCCGTGTCTGATATTCATTCCATTATTATTGTCACCCTACGGAGAACTTTTAAAATGATTATGTCTTGCTGTCGCTTTATTCAAAAAGTTAATTAATAAATGGCTAAATTTATATTTTTTACCAGTGCTCTTTCGTGTAATCATAGTAAAAGTTGTGTGTTATCTAGTAATATTTTACAGTATGTCCAAGTGTTAATTTGCTGAAAGAAATATTTTTATTTCTAATTCCGAAACCAATTACTTAACTGACAATTTTAATTTTCGCCAACCTTCTTTCACGTGATGTCTATGTTGTTTAAAATATTTTAATTAGTTAATTATAATGGTAAAAACGTTTATTAATTAATAGATAATTTAATTTTTCACCAGTAGTATTTCATATTTTTGTCCTAAAGGTTGTGTGTTTAAAATCAATAGCTTATTTTTAAGTTAGTGTGTTGATGCTTATATTTATTAAAGTGTCACTAAGATTGGTCAAAATTATTTTAATAACCCCTGATGGGGTAAAAGTTAGTTGGACAATTTTTTAAAAGCAATTAGTATATTAACTAGTATACTACATTTTTTTTAAAGTGGAAAAAGTTAAAGGTGATCAGGACGAGGATTGAACCCGTGACCTTAGCCTAAAAGTATTATCTTTTACTGTCTAATAACCGCAAAATGCATCAGTTATAAAGATATTGTTGATTTCAATTTTGAAATGTCATGCTAGCTCTGGAGTTGAACCCAGGACAAATTATTACAAAGATAATTAACAGGTATAATCAGAGCTATTCTACTGGATAAGTTCAATATATCACATATCATTTTTTATAATTACGAAGAATCTGATTGTCATCTACATAATATCCTTCTTATCATACTTTCATTCTTTAAACATTTTACGATACAACCGCAAATTACTTTAAATTTCCTATTAATTTGGCACGAATTCAATTTCTTAGCTATTAGTTGAATTAGTTACAGAATTTGTTTGTCTATTCTTGTATCCCTTGATTCGTTGAATTTAAAATTCGACCATTTTATTATAAATTTGAAACATCGAATATTTTTTACGGCAGTAAATATTATTAATTAGATTTATTTAATCATGTATTTTCCTTCTAAGGCGTTACGAAGTTCAACACGGCTGGTAGTTACTGTCTTTACTCATATATATAATTGAAATGTCTATTAGTAATTCTAAATTAACGGCTTTTTACTTAATTTATTGGAAATTAAATATGATATTTATATTATTAGAATATTAATTATTTTTGTCTGTCTGACTGCTGTTTCGGTTAATCCATGTATTGTCACAGTAACGGACAATACGCAGCGGAAAGCACGGGTAGTCTGCTAGTAGGCATAGAATAAGACAAAGTAACAGATTACCTAAAGAAGTGTGAAGTTGAAAAAGGAGGAATACACTATCAAAAAGATTCAAAAAACAAGATGGAAATATTGAAATAAGTAACGGACGGCCCGCAGTTACGCCCGCGTGATGTCTGTTCCCGTGTGAGTACGGTGATAAAATGTAGCCTAAGTTACTCCTTATAAACTGTATATACTGTTGGTTGATGGCACTTGGTGGAACTTGCTACACATTTTGAATAACACTAGTACTTTTCCACAAAATTAATTTGGGGTTTTTTATTTAGCGCTATTCCCGATATAAATGCATTTTTTTCTCATGTGTTAACATTATTTAGTAATAACATTAACTAAGGTATGTAGCGAAGGATTTGCAATGATATAACTGGATTATAATTCAAATAAGTATATGTGGTTAATTGTAGACATATTAATAGCATAAATGATACTCTTGATTGTTGGCACTTGGTCAAACTTGTTATAAATACCTACGCCACGACAACACCAAAGTCACTTGTACAGTATTTCACTAATTTTATTGAAGTGAAAACTTCTTTTGGCGCACCGCACACAGATTTTTCCGTAGATTTTTTTAGTAAGCTGATCCGTCACGCTCTGAGGTGAAATGCTCGATCGGATGAACTCGTGAACGCCGAGTGTACCCGATCGAGAAAGATACGGTTAGGCTCTTCGCTGTTGTGTCGCTGTGTTTAGTATATTCAATTCATATGTAATAATTGATTGCGATTGCTAATGAAGTTTTCACTTCTGCCGTGCACACACTCTTAATTTTTTTTATTTACGCATCGCCGCGATAACACACTTTTCCGTACCCATATCACCTAGGGTGTAATAAATAACTATTCAAAAGTAGGTAGCATAAGTTACTCCTTATAACAGAGGCTATCTGCCGGTTCAGCCTTTTCAGAGATTAGCCGGAACACATTCAAATAGATAAAAGTTGTTTTTTATTTAAATACCGTATAGGTACTTTCATGTGTTTGAAGCAAAAAACTTTTAATTTAAAATTACAAACAGACACTTAAATTTTACTTATATTATATAGAGGCAACCTAACCACCTTTGGGAATTAGAACAAATTATGGTTTTAGACACAGTGTATGAAGATTAGTAAACCTTGATAATGCCCAAAACCGGTCAAGTAAGTTAAATAAAATGAAATTACACTGTAGGTTAACAAGTGAGTCTGGTGTTTTCGTGATTTATTAATAGTAGTGTTTAGATTCAGATCTTTATGGGCAACCCCCGCCAACGCAGTTACAATCCGGCCAGCCATTTTATCAGAAATATAAGGTAAATAAATAAAAAGATTTAATTTTAATAAATTAGTTAATAAAAATTACCAAAATTGTTCGGGATTTTAGATGAAAATAAATCAATTTTTTATTAAAATAAATAAATAAATATCCTTCACGCCTTATCCCCGAAGGGGTGGCAGAGGCATATTATATGCCCACTTTTCACCGTGTGGATTCCTGTCCCACGTAATAGGTGGTGAGCCCATTGCCGTGTTGAAAATAGACAGACGCAGGTTGTGGCTACCTGCTGTTGAAATTTTTTAAGCCGCCTAGAAGGCCTTCAACCAGGCTTAACGACTGCCATTTTACTGGCAACCGGGACCAACGGCTTAACGTGCCTTCCGAAGCACGGAAATGCTCGCAAATGTAAATGCCACAAAGTGGTCACCCATCCGACGACCAGCAATAGTGAAAGTTGCGTACCTCAGTGATCGTTTACCGAACACTGAGACCGCGGGGCCACGAGCACTTCTATTGTGTATATTTATTTATTTTTGTATATTTTTATATATTTATTTTTTATTAAATAAATAAATAAATAAATATCCATCACGCCTTATCCCCGAAGGGGTGGCAGAGGCATATTATATGCCCACTTTTCACCGTGTGGATTCCTGTCCCACGTAATAGGTGGTGAGCCCATTGCCGTGTTGAAATAGACAGACGCAGGTTGTGGCTACCTGCTGTTGAAATTTTTTATTAATTTAAATTTTATGCTTGATTATGTTCTGTATAAATATATGTGTGGTTACTCGTTGTGGGTCAAGACATACGGGCAGTGACTTGATTAAGGGCTATATTCCAGAACGTTTCTCAATACTCAATCGACGCTTGAGAGTAGATTTCGGCAAAATCTAGCCTCAAGCGATAATTGAGTATTGAGAAACGTTCTGGAATACGGACCTAAGTCTCGAAATAAGCCTTCAGTTAAGCAATGGTAGCCCATGTTTTATACACACACTACAAAATAATCATTTTAGATGGACATACTTCGAAGAATACACTGTTGATCATTAAAATATTCATAAAAACTTGTTTGTACCAAGGTATTTTAGTAAATCCAACTGTTTGAAAAAGTTAATAATAGCACTGATTGGTCCTTTTTGTTAGTGTAATACAAAGATTATGTATCTACAATATTATTAGCTATCTTCTTACTATAGGATACTAAGTATATAATATTCTATATGTTGATTTTATGTTTCATTTACTCGATAACTTTAAGTATAGTGTTCATGTTTATTTTACTTTTTATACTTATCCTCATTACCTCACCTTATCCCCGAAGGTGTAGTAGAGACATATTATATGCCCACTTTTCACTTTTTATACTTAAACCAAAAATTCTAAATTTTAACGTGTATTAATATTTCACAATTAAATTTTTTAAGGCTATAGCTTTGTAGCTTTACTAATACCTAAACATTCGTTCATTTAACATGTCATTGCTAAAACCATAAATAAATATTGTGGGACATTTTTTTACATAGCGCTCTCTAGCCCAAAGTAGTAAGCCAATATAAGCTTGTGGTATGGATCTAGACAACTAAAGATACTTCTTTAATTGTATTTTTTTTACAAATGTGTTACAGTATTTTGATATTATGTAATTGATTATGACATTTATTTATTTTAATGTTTTTTGAACATATATCTTCATTATTTATTAATTTTATTTTTACTATACTTAATAGAAAATAATTTAAAAGTTATTAAAAGTTTTACATATGTCATTCAATCCTTTTTGGTGAATAATTTATTTATTAAATCATAAGACATACGCAGAAGTCAAAATTGGTCAAAATATACTAAAATACGTGAACTGTTTGATGTCATACGTTACTCTATGACGCTTGTATTGAGTAGATTTATAGCAAATTTTTGTTAAAACTGAGATTCATTATGCGTCAATGCCAAACAGGCCCCGAGCTCTGTAAAGACTTAAAATAGCGGGGTTAACGCAATAAACCGGTTTCGTGACTAAAGATAAACAAACACATGAGTATAATACCGATTGTTTAATGAACCCACTTTAAGGATATTCAATACCATAAATATTTTTGTATTGGTTTAAAGTTTGGAAAACATAAAGAAAAATCAGCAATCATAAAAAACTAAAATATTGGAATTCACCCCAAAAGGTAGACAGAGGCATACTTTACAACCCACATTTTAATATTCGTTTTGTGTCCCAGCTTATTGTCGCGTTGAAACGGATACGAGCAGGTTGTGAGTATCTGCGGTTGATTTTTTTTTTATTCCGTCCATAATGCTCTTAAATTAGTTTAACAACTCGTAATACCGACTACCGAAATAAATGCCTGCACTACTTTAATACATCAAAATTAATGAATGATAATATACAAAAATTTAACACAGTATCAAAAACAGATACATTTATTCAACTGATAAATGAACAAAGAGATTATAATAGTTTCACAGATTGCAGCATTATTAAGTATATATAACATGCAACAACTAACGATAAAAATAATTGATTCAATTTAATTGTCATTAAATTTTAAATGTCTCAGAGGTGCGCATGCGATTACGGAAATTCCATCGAGACCGGTGTTGAGTGATTTCTAGTAGTCCATTCGCGACTCGCGGCCACTACAGACGTTTAAAAAGTGATTGTATTCATACTCGAATAACAAGATGAATAAAATACAAACAATAGTAACTATTATATTTGTGATAGTGACAAAAACAGTGTCTGAAGAGTGTAATTATGAAAACAGTGTTGAACTAACAAGCCAATATTATAACGGCATTAAATATGAAGATAGTGAATATTTTGTGGATAATACTACAGGTATCGAACGGGGATGTGTGTGTTTGAAGGAAACGTGTGTCAGAAAATGTTGTCCCTTTGGCCAGGGATATAACAAAATCATTAAAAAGTGTGTCAACATAACAGATAAATTTAATCCACCGATATTTGATGGCTCCACATGGATACCTGAGTTCGATATTACGAAAAAACATCATTTTTTATTCCAAAAAATGAATTGCTCGAGCAAGGATGGAGAGTTGCGGATACCAATTACCACCTCAACATTACCATTTCGTTTACAAACGGTAAGAATTAACACATACACAAACATGCCATTCGCAACAGTTCAGATAGATTTTGTTTTGGTGACGTCAGTAATATTATTAAATTGTAAAAAGACAATACAAAAGAATATGATAAACAAAGAGTGGTCAAGTTGTACTTCACAACTTAAATACTTTTTGCAGGTTGTACCTAGTTAACAATTTCTGCAATAGTTGATGATAAAACATACTATTAAGAAGAGAGAGCGGTAACCTAGTTTGGAACATATATATTTGTATATCCGTATATGATGTCGCATATTTATGACATAATAGATTATTTTGGATGATGTTGTACCTACTACATCAAATCTTAGTGCCATTTCCAGATGATTCAAAACCTTATCTGGATTCAAATTGGGGTACAATTTTATTAGGCATATTTTAGTTTTTTTCATTTGGTTTTCAGTATTCTGTTAAAGACTATTTGCAGGACAGTGACGCCTGGAAATGATCTGCTGGCAAAGTGAAATAATATTAAATTGTAAATAGGCCATCAAAACAAAGCCTTCCTAAGTTTCGTGCCGGTTCTTCACAGGCGGGCCGCGTTCCGCACCGGTGCTCACTTTAAATATTTTAAATAGTGTATGACATTTTGTAAGCTCCGTTAAAATGGTCTATGCAAAGTAATTTTTTTTTGTATAAACGACTGCTCCTGTGTCGTCTGTTAGTTAATAGGTGCACCGCGATGAGGTGATCATAGTATGGCCTGGGAGATCATGATAGTGTCCCTTACACCCCTATTTTTGATGCTGTTGTCAAAACGCAATGTTCTAAAATTTTCTTGTACTTATATAACATAATCATGTTTACCATTCATTTACATAGTTATTTTTTGTGATATCACATAAAATAACTATGTAAATGAAATGTGTACTCACCCAAATAGCAGGATACTTATGTAGGCGGTATGAAGTTCAAATTACCTAGTCATAAAAAATGATGCATAACTATAGACTAGTGGGGACGCCCGCAACTCCACCTATCTGCTTCCCACAGGAACCTGATTCAAGAATAATAAGTAGGCTAAGTGTTAATTCAGTGTGTTAGCTACCTCCAAAACAAATTATAAAATTTCATAAAAATATACATTGTTCTATACATATTTTGTAACCTCTTTTCCCTTCCTGAAGAGTAGAATTTTCACATATCCTTTCTTATTGTAAGCCTACGTCACATTTGTGGGAAATTACATTTTTTAACACCCAGCTGTTTCTGCTGTACGTTGATTGATAAGTCAGTCTGTTTCTGCTTTTATGTACATAGATTAGATCTGTTCATTGAATAAAATACATGTTTCGGCATCTGTTATAGTATGGCCTGGGAGATCATGATAGTGTCCCTTACACCCCTATTTTTGATGCTGTTGTCAAAACGCAATGTTCTAAAATTTTCTTGTACTTATATAACATAATCATGTTTACCATTCATTTACATAGTTATTTTTTGTGATATCACATAAAATAACTATGTAAATGAAATGTGTACTCACCCAAATAGCAGGATACTTATGTAGGCGGTATGAAGTTCAAATTACCTAGTCATAAAAAATGATGCATAACTATAGACTAGTGGGGACGCCCGCAACTCCACCTATCTGCTTCCCACAGGAACCTGATTCAAGAATAATAAGTAGGCTAAGTGTTAATTCAGTGTGTTAGCTACCTCCAAAACAAATTATAAAATTTCATAAAAATATACATTGTTCTATACATATTTTGTAACCTCTTTTCCCTTCCTGAAGAGTAGAATTTTCACATATCCTTTCTTATTGTAAGCCTACGTCACATTTGTGGGAAATTACATTTTTTAACACCCAGCTGTTTCTGCTGTACGTTGATTGATAAGTCAGTCTGTTTCTGCTTTTATGTACATAGATTAGATCTGTTCATTGAATAAAATACATGTTTCGGCATCTGTTATACTAATAGTAGATGCCGAAACATGTATTTTATTTATTTATATAAGAATAGTTGACGTCCGCGTAGAGAAGTTCTCCCATTCCCGTTTCCCACAGGAACTTTTCCCGGGATAAAAAGCAGCCTATGTATTATTCTGATGTACGAGTATAAGTTTTATTTTGAAGCATTATTGTGAAGTTTCATTAAAATCCATGTGGTAGTTTTTACTTGTAAGAGTAACAAACATCCATTCTTACAAACTTTCAAGGTTATAATATTAGTAGGATATTAAATATTTTACTTTAAGAGTTGTACTGTAAGAGGTTTCGTGGGACATTTTCTAGACAGCCCGGTTGAGGCCAAATTAAGCTGATATACCTAAATTTTATTCTATGGCATCTTATAAACTCATATAGGCTATCTAAATAAATACATTTTTAATTTCACGTAAATTTATGATAGTTTCATCAATAAACAAAATGTTGAGTCATTAATAACATATTCTTAAAATATAAAACTCTAAATACAAAAATAATTTTCGTAGTTGGGTTTACCTGTATTTATATGAGAAATTAATGGAAAATGAATAAAGAATGAGAGAAGCAAAATATACTAACTAACTAACTATCTTCGCGCTGTATCCCTGACGGGGTAGTCAGAGAGGATAGATCGCCAGGTTTCGCGATCCATGCATGCTTCTTTCGCATCTTCAAGATTCATCAATCGCTTTATACACACACGTCTGGGTTATCCGAGTACTTATGACTTTTCCGTTTTTGAGCAATCTGCTCACGTGGTCTTCATATGTAAGTCTCTGCCTACCCTGACTCCTTCTACCCTCTACTTTCGCACAATATATATTCTTCGTCAATTGTTTCTCACTCATTCGTTCAAAATATACTGATTTACCTAAATCCATTGTGAATTAAAATAGGTTTTAATGTATATTATTATTCATTTTTATTCTATTGATTTTAATGATGGCTTGATTGGAAAAATGATGATATTGATGGCGTCAAGCATGCAACGGAGAAAGCAATAGAATCTATCCGGTAGAGTTTAAAACCAAAAACTACCGCTACAGATACCGACGTAATTTCCTGTCGAGTGTGCGTGTTCAAGCGGTAGAAGGAGTAAGGAGATTTAATTCTCTGTTTTCACCGTATTGGCCAGAATTTGCCTTCTTGTGAAACGTCAGTCAATGCTCGTTGGGTCTGGTATTTGACGGAATTCCAAACTAAGACCCGTTTTGTGGAATATTAGTATCTTCTACTGTGTTAGGGTTTTATTGATAGCACGAGACCAGGGGGCAGATTCTTCTATTGACAAACCGTAGAATAGAACCAGAATCGCTTTTTATAGCTGTAAAAATGTTAGTTGAGTATCAAAAATGCAACTGACTAGCGGCCACTGGCGCGGTATGTGTTAGTAGAAGAAAAGAAGAAGAAAAAGAAGAAAGTCTGTCAAAATGGTTTTGGTTGCTTTCAATTAAGCGACAATTTCGATTCTATTTCGACACGATTCAAATAGCAGACTCGGCCGCCATTGTTAGGTATACTTCTCTTAGTTTCCATGTTTGAAAAAATATTACATTTTATGGGGTTGTGCTGTAATGAATTTATAAACCATTAGTGTCAGATAGCCATTTTTAATGACAAAGTGTGGCGATCAGCGCCACATGGCTCAAAACTATCAAACTAGATTGATACTAAGAATCCTACAACGCGCTATGAGAGTTCTCGGGCTGAAGAATTATATATACACAGTCACAGAATTACATATATACAGTCCAATATCGGCCCGCCAACTGTGATCACCTTGCCTGTTCCTCCCTTTGTATTGAAGGAACATCTCAACCCGTTCCTCCACAAAAGTACTTTATAGCATTCTGGTTAATATACATGGTTTTTGTTCGAATAAATCAATACGTTTGATTCTTTTTAACACACTTGCTCGTAAAACGACACCCAAAACAAAATACGCGTGTGTTATAAATGCAAATAGTGAAGTTATAACGTATACATACATAGATACATACATATTTTCACGCCTTTATCCCCGAAGGAGTAGGCAAAGGCATTGGCTTACCACCTGTTACGTAGGACAAAAATGTACGGTGAAATGTGGGCGTTTGGTGACGGTGAAATTAGCAATTTTCTTTTAATCAGCATAGGGTTGTTAAAGAAACAGTATGTAAATTTTTTAGTTAACAAATTAACTATTCCTTAAAATATAATATTTAAAGTTTATTTTTAACCATTATTTAGTCTACAAATTAACAAATGATTTGAGTTTTTTAATGAAAATGTTTAATTTATTAGGTATTTTAGAAACTTGGCTCGATGTAGCTTTAGCTTATTTGCCAACATTTTCATGCAGCAACTGCATAAAATAATCCAAAAAAAATTTCCCAAGTATTCTTTTCTTTGTATTTTGTATATCAAAAAAATTACATCTTTCAAAAATGAAGACGAGCAGTATTATTTCAACTCCACCGGTTATAATAATGATAGCGCAACCGTAAGCAACAGCCTACTGCCGTCAATATTCAAGATAAGGCTGTCGCTTGCGGTTGACATGACCACATACGAAAATTTCTTGCCCTGCAAAAAATTATAATGTCAAGATTTTTTATTCTATTTCCTCGCAAGTGTGTTGAAAAACTTCAAATATATGTCCGTGTATTGATCCGACACACCCGGCTCTATTACGCCTCGGACCCGGGCTGAAAAGCCGCCTCGTGTGTTATATAACCAACATAACATACTTACGTCGTTATGTAATATTAAATAATTATTCATTGTAGATTGATTCTGCACTTACAATGGCCTACAAAAATAGAGGGCCTCTCCATTATAATTACCGTTTAAAAATTCTTTATATATTTTGTGACGTTTTGCATGTTTACACAGTAACACTTATCAAATGTCATAAAAATATAAAAAACATTTTTTAAAAATCAATTTTTATAGAAGCCCTATAAAGATTGTTGTTTTTTAATTATTATACCTTTTGCCCACTATACGTGTACGAGTTTCATTATAGCAAAGATAATAGAATAGTAGGTACCTACTAATGGTTCTAAATTATAGTATCATTAAAATTCTAAACGTGAAACGCTCTAACCACAGTTTGTCATTGTTACCTAGGAGACAATCTGTGACAAATATGGTTTATTTAAATTTACCTATAGTATTTCTGTTTCAATACATACATACTGTCACGCCCTTTTCCCCGAAGGGACAGGCAGAGGCTTACATACGCCGAAATTTCACCGTATGCATGTTCGTCCCACGTAACAAGTAGAGAGCCCATTGCCGTGTTAAAATGGTCAGGTGCTACCTGCTGTTGAAATTTCTCAAACCGCTCATAAGGTCTTCAACAATAATGGTTTAACAACTGTCATGTTACTGGCAACCGGGATCAACCGCTTAACGTGCCTTCTGAAGCACGGAAACGCTCGCAAATGTAAATGTCACAAAGTGGTCACTCATCCGAGGACCAGACATAGCGAAAGTTGCTTATCGCAGTGGTCATTTACAGAACACTAAGTTAGCGGGGCCACGAGCGCTTCAAATAAATGTAGGTGCTTATAGCTTTTTGTGACTAGTAGAACAAGTCAGTATCGCCTGCAAGTGATGCTCGTGCGACTAACGAACAAAGCTATGGTGACGAGAAACAAAACTCATAACAACACCCTGTACCAACCCGTCTAGTCAGCGTGGTACAATTAGAGGGCCCTTTAAGTCCGAGAACGTCCGGGAAACCCAGACCTACACACTACCACTACGCCAGCGAGGCAGTCAATCTCTTGTTCTCTTTCCATTCCACATTACAAAATGTTCTACTCTAAGTACTTTTTCATGACAAGTACATACTTATTGTATTTTTTAATTTTCAACTAATTTTATGCAGGAGTGTTTCTCATTATTGCTCTCTCGGGTTACGTCTTTTACGTGTTTTCCACATTTCAACAAACAAGTTTTGCAATCGTGGGTTTTCCAGTGAAAGATTCCTGTATCAACATCTATATAGTTATTAGAAACTAGTAGCTTTGAGTGGAATGTAGAACGAGATGCTAACACTTATTAATTTACACTTATTAACTTACTAAATGACAGTAACAGTAAGTACCTAATATGTAAATGCGAGAGAGGTATAAATTTTCTAATTCTTTTTTAATAAATCAAATTAATATTGTAGAATACTTTTTTGCACGGCGCTATCTAGTCTAATCTAAGCTAATATAAGCGTATGCTATAGAAGCTTAACTTTAAAAATATTGTATAAACTAATTAAAATTATTATTATACTGAGATGAAATTTACGTCCCACGCTGTTTTTTAGCTCAAATTAATTAGCAACCGTAGGTAAAGTATCTTTATAATAAAATATAAAATAACTTGTTTCTCACTCATTCGTTCAAAATATACTGATTTACCTAAATCCATTGTGAATTAAAATAGGTTTTAATGTATATTATTATTCATTTTTATTCTATTGATTTTAATGATGGCTTGATTGGAAAAATGATGATATTGATGGCGTCAAGCATGCAACGGAGAAAGCAATAGAATCTATCCGGTAGAGTTTAAAACCAAAAACTACCGCTACAGATACCGACGTAATTTCCTGTCGAGTGTGCGTGTTCAAGCGGTAGAAGGAGTAAGGAGATTTAATTCTCTGTTTTCACCGTATTGGCCAGAATTTGCCTTCTTGTGAAACGTCAGTCAATGCTCGTTGGGTCTGGTATTTGACGGAATTCCAAACTAAGACCCGTTTTGTGGAATATTAGTATCTTCTACTGTGTTAGGGTTTTATTGATAGCACGAGACCAGGGGGCAGATTCTTCTATTGACAAACCGTAGAATAGAACCAGAATCGCTTTTTATAGCTGTAAAAATGTTAGTTGAGTATCAAAAATGCAACTGACTAGCGGCCACTGGCGCGGTATGTGTTAGTAGAAGAAAAGAAGAAGAAAAAGAAGAAAGTCTGTCAAAATGGTTTTGGTTGCTTTCAATTAAGCGACAATTTCGATTCTATTTCGACACGATTCAAATAGCAGACTCGGCCGCCATTGTTAGGTATACTTCTCTTAGTTTCCATGTTTGAAAAAATATTACATTTTATGGGGTTGTGCTGTAATGAATTTATAAACCATTAGTGTTAGATAGCCATTTTTGATGACAAAGTGTGGCGATCAGCGCCACATGGCTCAAAACTATCAAACTAGATTGATACTAAGAATCCTACAACGCGCTATGAGAGTTCTCGGGCTGAAGAATTATATATACACAGTCACAGAATTACATATATACAGTCCAATATCGGCCCGCCAACTGTGATCACCTTGCCTGTTCCTCCCTTTGTATTGAAGGAACATCTCAACCCGTTCCTCCACAAAAGTACTTTATAGCATTCTGGTTAATATACATGGTTTTTGTTCGAATAAATCAATACGTTTGATTCTTTTTAACACACTTGCTCGTAAAACGACACCCAAAACAAAATACGCGTGTGTTATAAATGTAAATAGTGAAGTTATAACGTATACATACATAGATACATACATATTTTCACGCCTTTATCCCCGAAGGAGTAGGCAAAGGCATTGGCTTACCACCTGTTACGTAGGACAAAAATGTACGGTGAAATGTGGGCGTTTGGTGACGGTGAAATTAGCAATTTTCTTTTAATCAGCATAGGGTTGTTAAAGAAACAGTATGTAAATTTTTTAGTTAACAAATTAACTATTCCTTAAAATATAATATTTAAAGTTTATTTTTAACCATTATTTAGTCTACAAATTAACAAATGATTTGAGTTTTTTAATGAAAATGTTTAATTTATTAGGTATTTTAGAAACTTGGCTCGATGTAGCTTTAGCTTATTTGCCAACATTTTCATGCAGCAACTGCATAAAATAATCCAAAAAAAATTTCCCAAGTATTCTTTTCTTTGTATTTTGTATATCAAAAAAATTACATCTTTCAAAAATGAAGACGAGCAGTATTATTTCAACTCCACCGGTTATAATAATGATAGCGCAACCGTAAGCAACAGCCTACTGCCGTCAATATTCAAGATAAGGCTGTCGCTTGCGGTTGACATGACCACATACGAAAATTTCTTGCCCTGCAAAAAATTATAATGTCAAGATTTTTTATTCTATTTCCTCGCAAGTGTGTTGAAAAACTTCAAATATATGTGCGTGTATTGATCCGACACACCCGGCTCTATTACGCCTCGGACCCGGGCTGAAAAGCCGCCTCGTGTGTTATATAACCAACATAACATACTTACGTCGTTATGTAATATTAAATAATTATTCATTGTAGATTGATTCTGCACTTACAATGGCCTACAAAAATAGAGGGCCTCTCCATTAAAATTACCGTTTAAAAATTCTTTATATATTTTGTGACGTTTTGCATGTTTACACAGTAACACTTATCAAATGTCATAAAAATATAAAAAACATTTTTTAAAAATCAATTTTTATAGAAGCCCTATAAAGATTGTTGTTTTTTAATTATTATACCTTTTGCCCACTATACGTGTACGAGTTTCATTATAGCAAAGATAATAGAATAGTAGGTACCTACTAATGGTTCTAAATTATAGTATCATTAAAATTCTAAACGTGAAACGCTCTAACCACAGTTTGTCATTGTTACCTAGGAGACAATCTGTGACAAATATGGTTTATTTAAATTTACCTATAGTATTTCTGTTTCAATACATACATACTGTCACGCCCTTTTCCCCGAAGGGACAGGCAGAGGCTTACATACGCCGAAATTTCACCGTATGCATGTTCGTCCCACGTAACAAGTAGAGAGCCCATTGCCGTGTTAAAATGGTCAGGTGCTACCTGCTGTTGAAATTTCTCAAACCGCTCATAAGGTCTTCAACAATAATGGTTTAACAACTGTCATGTTACTGGCAACCGGGATCAACCGCTTAACGTGCCTTCTGAAGCACGGAAACGCTCGCAAATGTAAATGTCACAAAGTGGTCACTCATCCGAGGACCAGACATAGCGAAAGTTGCTTATCGCAGTGGTCATTTACAGAACACTAAGTTAGCGGGGCCACGAGCGCTTCAAATAAATGTAGGTGCTTATAGCTTTTTGTGACTAGTAGAACAAGTCAGTATCGCCTGCAAGTGATGCTCGTGCGACTAACGAACAAAGCTATGGTGACGAGAAACAAAACTCATAACAACACCCTGTACCAACCCGTCTAGTCAGCGTGGTACAATTAGAGGGCCCTTTAAGTCCGAGAACGTCCGGGAAACCCAGACCTACACACTACCACTACGCCAGCGAGGCAGTCAATCTCTTGTTCTCTTTCCATTCCACATTACAAAATGTTCTACTCTAAGTACTTTTTCATGACAAGTACATACTTATTGTATTTTTTAATTTTCAACTAATTTTATGCAGGAGTGTTTCTCATTATTGCTCTCTCGGGTTACGTCTTTTACGTGTTTTCCACATTTCAACAAACAAGTTTTGCAATCGTGGGTTTTCCAGTGAAAGATTCCTGTATCAACATCTATATAGTTATTAGAAACTAGTAGCTTTGAGTGGAATGTAGAACGAGATGCTAACACTTATTAATTTACACTTATTAACTTACTAAATGACAGTAACAGTAAGTACCTAATATGTAAATGCGAGAGAGGTATAAATTTTCTAATTCTTTTTTAATAAATCAAATTAATATTGTAGAATACTTTTTTGCACAGCGCTATCTAGTCTAATCTAAGCTAATATAAGCGTATGCTATAGAAGCTTAACTTTAAAAATATTGTATAAACTAATTAAAATTATTATTATACTGAGATGAAATTTACGTCCCACGCTGTTTTTTAGCTCAAATTAATTAGCAACCGTAGGTAAAGTATCTTTATAATAAAATATAAAATAACTTGTTTCTCACTCATTCGTTCAAAATATACTGATTTACCTAAATCCATTGTGAATTAAAATAGGTTTTAATGTATATTATTATTCATTTTTATTCTATTGATTTTAATGATGGCTTGATTGGAAAAATGATGATATTGATGGCGTCAAGCATGCAACGGAGAAAGCAATAGAATCTATCCGGTAGAGTTTAAAACCAAAAACTACCGCTACAGATACCGACGTAATTTCCTGTCGAGTGTGCGTGTTCAAGCGGTAGAAGGAGTAAGGAGATTTAATTCTCTGTTTTCACCGTATTGGCCAGAATTTGCCTTCTTGTGAAACGTCAGTCAATGCTCGTTGGGTCTGGTATTTGACGGAATTCCAAACTAAGACCCGTTTTGTGGAATATTAGTATCTTCTACTGTGTTAGGGTTTTATTGATAGCACGAGACCAGGGGGCAGATTCTTCTATTGACAAACCGTAGAATAGAACCAGAATCGCTTTTTATAGCTGTAAAAATGTTAGTTGAGTATCAAAAATGCAACTGACTAGCGGCCACTGGCGCGGTATGTGTTAGTAGAAGAAAAGAAGAAGAAAAAGAAGAAAGTCTGTCAAAATGGTTTTGGTTGCTTTCAATTAAGCGACAATTTCGATTCTATTTCGACACGATTCAAATAGCAGACTCGGCCGCCATTGTTAGGTATACTTCTCTTAGTTTCCATGTTTGAAAAAATATTACATTTTATGGGGTTGTGCTGTAATGAATTTATAAACCATTAGTGTTAGATAGCCATTTTTGATGACAAAGTGTGGCGATCAGCGCCACATGGCTCAAAACTATCAAACTAGATTGATACTAAGAATCCTACAACGCGCTATGAGAGTTCTCGGGCTGAAGAATTATATATACACAGTCACAGAATTACATATATACAGTCCAATATCGGCCCGCCAACTGTGATCACCTTGCCTGTTCCTCCCTTTGTATTGAAGGAACATCTCAACCCGTTCCTCCACAAAAGTACTTTATAGCATTCTGGTTAATATACATGGTTTTTGTTCGAATAAATCAATACGTTTGATTCTTTTTAACACACTTGCTCGTAAAACGACACCCAAAACAAAATACGCGTGTGTTATAAATGCAAATAGTGAAGTTATAACGTATACATACATAGATACATACATATTTTCACGCCTTTATCCCCGAAGGAGTAGGCAAAGGCATTGGCTTACCACCTGTTACGTAGGACAAAAATGTACGGTGAAATGTGGGCGTTTGGTGACGGTGAAATTAGCAATTTTCTTTTAATCAGCATAGGGTTGTTAAAGAAACAGTATGTAAATTTTTTAGTTAACAAATTAACTATTCCTTAAAATATAATATTTAAAGTTTATTTTTAACCATTATTTAGTCTACAAATTAACAAATGATTTGAGTTTTTTAATGAAAATGTTTAATTTATTAGGTATTTTAGAAACTTGGCTCGATGTAGCTTTAGCTTATTTGCCAACATTTTCATGCAGCAACTGCATAAAATAATCCAAAAAAAATTTCCCAAGTATTCTTTTCTTTGTATTTTGTATATCAAAAAAATTACATCTTTCAAAAATGAAGACGAGCAGTATTATTTCAACTCCACCGGTTATAATAATGATAGCGCAACCGTAAGCAACAGCCTACTGCCGTCAATATTCAAGATAAGGCTGTCGCTTGCGGTTGACATGACCACATACGAAAATTTCTTGCCCTGCAAAAAATTATAATGTCAAGATTTTTTATTCTATTTCCTCGCAAGTGTGTTGAAAAACTTCAAATATATGTCCGTGTATTGATCCGACACACCCGGCTCTATTACGCCTCGGACCCGGGCTGAAAAGCCGCCTCGTGTGTTATATAACCAACATAACATACTTACGTCGTTATGTAATATTAAATAATTATTCATTGTAGATTGATTCTGCACTTACAATGGCCTACAAAAATAGAGGGCCTCTCCATTAAAATTACCGTTTAAAAATTCTTTATATATTTTGTGACGTTTTGCATGTTTACACAGTAACACTTATCAAATGTCATAAAAATATAAAAAACATTTTTTAAAAATCAATTTTTATAGAAGCCCTATAAAGATTGTTGTTTTTTAATTATTATACCTTTTGCCCACTATACGTGTACGAGTTTCATTATAGCAAAGATAATAGAATAGTAGGTACCTACTAATGGTTCTAAATTATAGTATCATTAAAATTCTAAACGTGAAACGCTCTAACCACAGTTTGTCATTGTTACCTAGGAGACAATCTGTGACAAATATGGTTTATTTAAATTTACCTATAGTATTTCTGTTTCAATACATACATACTGTCACGCCCTTTTCCCCGAAGGGACAGGCAGAGGCTTACATACGCCGAAATTTCACCGTATGCATGTTCGTCCCACGTAACAAGTAGAGAGCCCATTGCCGTGTTAAAATGGTCAGGTGCTACCTGCTGTTGAAATTTCTCAAACCGCTCATAAGGTCTTCAACAATAATGGTTTAACAACTGTCATGTTACTGGCAACCGGGATCAACCGCTTAACGTGCCTTCTGAAGCACGGAAACGCTCGCAAATGTAAATGTCACAAAGTGGTCACTCATCCGAGGACCAGACATAGCGAAAGTTGCTTATCGCAGTGGTCATTTACAGAACACTAAGTTAGCGGGGCCACGAGCGCTTCAAATAAATGTAGGTGCTTATAGCTTTTTGTGACTAGTAGAACAAGTCAGTCTCGCCTGCAAGTGATGCTCGTGCGACTAACGAACAAAGCTATGGTGACGAGAAACAAAACTCATAACAACACCCTGTACCAACCCGTCTAGTCAGCGTGGTACAATTAGAGGTCCCTTTAAGTCCGAGAACGTCCGGGAAACCCAGACCTCATATACACTACCACTACGCCAGCGAGGCAGTCAATCTCTTGTTCTCTTTCCATTCCACATTACAAAATGTTCTACTCTAAGTACTTTTTGATGACAAGTAAATACTTATTTTACTTTTTAATTTTCAACTAATTTTATATAGGAGTCTTTCTCATTATTGCTCTCTCGGGTTACGTCTTTTACGTGTTTTCCACATTTCAACAAACAAGTTTTGCAATCGTGGGTTTTCCAGTGAAAGATTCCTGTATCAACATCTATATAGTTATTAGAAACTAGTAGCTTTGAGTGGAATGTAGAACGAGATGCTAACACTTATTAATTTACACTTATTAACTTACTAAATGACAGTAACAGTAAGTACCTAATATGTAAATGCGAGAGAGGTATAAATTTTCTAATTCTTTTTTAATAAATCAAATTAATATTGTAGAATACTTTTTTGCACAGCGCTATCTAGTCTAATCTAAGCTAATATAAGCGTATGCTATAGAAGCTTAACTTTAAAAATATTGTATAAACTAATTAAAATTATTATTATACTGAGATGAAATTTACGTCCCACGCTGTTTTTTAGCTCAAATTAATTAGCAACCGTAGGTAAAGTATCTTTATAATAAAATATAAAATAACTTGTTTCTCACTCATTCGTTCAAAATATACTGATTTACCTAAATCCATTGTGAATTAAAATAGGTTTTAATGTATATTATTATTCATTTTTATTCTATTGATTTTAATGATGGCTTGATTGGAAAAATGATGATATTGATGGCGTCAAGCATGCAACGGAGAAAGCAATAGAATCTATCCGGTAGAGTTTAAAACCAAAAACTACCGCTACAGATACCGACGTAATTTCCTGTCGAGTGTGCGTGTTCAAGCGGTAGAAGGAGTAAGGAGATTTAATTCTCTGTTTTCACCGTATTGGCCAGAATTTGCCTTCTTGTGAAACGTCAGTCAATGCTCGTTGGGTCTGGTATTTGACGGAATTCCAAACTAAGACCCGTTTTGTGGAATATTAGTATCTTCTACTGTGTTAGGGTTTTATTGATAGCACGAGACCAGGGGGCAGATTCTTCTATTGACAAACCGTAGAATAGAACCAGAATCGCTTTTTATAGCTGTAAAAATGTTAGTTGAGTATCAAAAATGCAACTGACTAGCGGCCACTGGCGCGGTATGTGTTAGTAGAAGAAAAGAAGAAGAAAAAGAAGAAAGTCTGTCAAAATGGTTTTGGTTGCTTTCAATTAAGCGACAATTTCGATTCTATTTCGACACGATTCAAATAGCAGACTCGGCCGCCATTGTTAGGTATACTTCTCTTAGTTTCCATGTTTGAAAAAATATTACATTTTATGGGGTTGTGCTGTAATGAATTTATAAACCATTAGTGTTAGATAGCCATTTTTGATGACAAAGTGTGGCGATCAGCGCCACATGGCTCAAAACTATCAAACTAGATTGATACTAAGAATCCTACAACGCGCTATGAGAGTTCTCGGGCTGAAGAATTATATATACACAGTCACAGAATTACATATATACAGTCCAATATCGGCCCGCCAACTGTGATCACCTTGCCTGTTCCTCCCTTTGTATTGAAGGAACATCTCAACCCGTTCCTCCACAAAAGTACTTTATAGCATTCTGGTTAATATACATGGTTTTTGTTCGAATAAATCAATACGTTTGATTCTTTTTAACACACTTGCTCGTAAAACGACACCCAAAACAAAATACGCGTGTGTTATAAATGCAAATAGTGAAGTTATAACGTATACATACATAGATACATACATATTTTCACGCCTTTATCCCCGAAGGAGTAGGCAAAGGCATTGGCTTACCACCTGTTACGTAGGACAAAAATGTACGGTGAAATGTGGGCGTTTGGTGACGGTGAAATTAGCAATTTTCTTTTAATCAGCATAGGGTTGTTAAAGAAACAGTATGTAAATTTTTTAGTTAACAAATTAACTATTCCTTAAAATATAATATTTAAAGTTTATTTTTAACCATTATTTAGTCTACAAATTAACAAATGATTTGAGTTTTTTAATGAAAATGTTTAATTTATTAGGTATTTTAGAAACTTGGCTCGATGTAGCTTTAGCTTATTTGCCAACATTTTCATGCAGCAACTGCATAAAATAATCCAAAAAAAATTTCCCAAGTATTCTTTTCTTTGTATTTTGTATATCAAAAAAATTACATCTTTCAAAAATGAAGACGAGCAGTATTATTTCAACTCCACCGGTTATAATAATGATAGCGCAACCGTAAGCAACAGCCTACTGCCGTCAATATTCAAGATAAGGCTGTCGCTTGCGGTTGACATGACCACATACGAAAATTTCTTGCCCTGCAAAAAATTATAATGTCAAGATTTTTTATTCTATTTCCTCGCAAGTGTGTTGAAAAACTTCAAATATATGTGCGTGTATTGATCCGACACACCCGGCTCTATTACGCCTCGGACCCGGGCTGAAAAGCCGCCTCGTGTGTTATATAACCAACATAACATACTTACGTCGTTATGTAATATTAAATAATTATTCATTGTAGATTGATTCTGCACTTACAATGGCCTACAAAAATAGAGGGCCTCTCCATTAAAATTACCGTTTAAAAATTCTTTATATATTTTGTGACGTTTTGCATGTTTACACAGTAACACTTATCAAATGTCATAAAAATATAAAAAACATTTTTTAAAAATCAATTTTTATAGAAGCCCTATAAAGATTGTTGTTTTTTAATTATTATACCTTTTGCCCACTATACGTGTACGAGTTTCATTATAGCAAAGATAATAGAATAGTAGGTACCTACTAATGGTTCTAAATTATAGTATCATTAAAATTCTAAACGTGAAACGCTCTAACCACAGTTTGTCATTGTTACCTAGGAGACAATCTGTGACAAATATGGTTTATTTAAATTTACCTATAGTATTTCTGTTTCAATACATACATACTGTCACGCCCTTTTCCCCGAAGGGACAGGCAGAGGCTTACATACGCCGAAATTTCACCGTATGCATGTTCGTCCCACGTAACAAGTAGAGAGCCCATTGCCGTGTTAAAATGGTCAGGTGCTACCTGCTGTTGAAATTTCTCAAACCGCTCATAAGGTCTTCAACAATAATGGTTTAACAACTGTCATGTTACTGGCAACCGGGATCAACCGCTTAACGTGCCTTCTGAAGCACGGAAACGCTCGCAAATGTAAATGTCACAAAGTGGTCACTCATCCGAGGACCAGACATAGCGAAAGTTGCTTATCGCAGTGGTCATTTACAGAACACTAAGTTAGCGGGGCCACGAGCGCTTCAAATAAATGTAGGTGCTTATAGCTTTTTGTGACTAGTAGAACAAGTCAGTATCGCCTGCAAGTGATGCTCGTGCGACTAACGAACAAAGCTATGGTGACGAGAAACAAAACTCATAACAACACCCTGTACCAACCCGTCTAGTCAGCGTGGTACAATTAGAGGGCCCTTTAAGTCCGAGAACGTCCGGGAAACCCAGACCTACACACTACCACTACGCCAGCGAGGCAGTCAATCTCTTGTTCTCTTTCCATTCCACATTACAAAATGTTCTACTCTAAGTACTTTTTCATGACAAGTACATACTTATTGTATTTTTTAATTTTCAACTAATTTTATGCAGGAGTGTTTCTCATTATTGCTCTCTCGGGTTACGTCTTTTACGTGTTTTCCACATTTCAACAAACAAGTTTTGCAATCGTGGGTTTTCCAGTGAAAGATTCCTGTATCAACATCTATATAGTTATTAGAAACTAGTAGCTTTGAGTGGAATGTAGAACGAGATGCTAACACTTATTAATTTACACTTATTAACTTACTAAATGACAGTAACAGTAAGTACCTAATATGTAAATGCGAGAGAGGTATAAATTTTCTAATTCTTTTTTAATAAATCAAATTAATATTGTAGAATACTTTTTTGCACAGCGCTATCTAGTCTAATCTAAGCTAATATAAGCGTATGCTATAGAAGCTTAACTTTAAAAATATTGTATAAACTAATTAAAATTATTATTATACTGAGATGAAATTTACGTCCCACGCTGTTTTTTAGCTCAAATTAATTAGCAACCGTAGGTAAAGTATCTTTATAATAAAATATAAAATAACTTGTTTCTCACTCATTCGTTCAAAATATACTGATTTACCTAAATCCATTGTGAATTAAAATAGGTTTTAATGTATATTATTATTCATTTTTATTCTATTGATTTTAATGATGGCTTGATTGGAAAAATGATGATATTGATGGCGTCAAGCATGCAACGGAGAAAGCAATAGAATCTATCCGGTAGAGTTTAAAACCAAAAACTACCGCTACAGATACCGACGTAATTTCCTGTCGAGTGTGCGTGTTCAAGCGGTAGAAGGAGTAAGGAGATTTAATTCTCTGTTTTCACCGTATTGGCCAGAATTTGCCTTCTTGTGAAACGTCAGTCAATGCTCGTTGGGTCTGGTATTTGACGGAATTCCAAACTAAGACCCGTTTTGTGGAATATTAGTATCTTCTACTGTGTTAGGGTTTTATTGATAGCACGAGACCAGGGGGCAGATTCTTCTATTGACAAACCGTAGAATAGAACCAGAATCGCTTTTTATAGCTGTAAAAATGTTAGTTGAGTATCAAAAATGCAACTGACTAGCGGCCACTGGCGCGGTATGTGTTAGTAGAAGAAAAGAAGAAGAAAAAGAAGAAAGTCTGTCAAAATGGTTTTGGTTGCTTTCAATTAAGCGACAATTTCGATTCTATTTCGACACGATTCAAATAGCAGACTCGGCCGCCATTGTTAGGTATACTTCTCTTAGTTTCCATGTTTGAAAAAATATTACATTTTATGGGGTTGTGCTGTAATGAATTTATAAACCATTAGTGTTAGATAGCCATTTTTGATGACAAAGTGTGGCGATCAGCGCCACATGGCTCAAAACTATCAAACTAGATTGATACTAAGAATCCTACAACGCGCTATGAGAGTTCTCGGGCTGAAGAATTATATATACACAGTCACAGAATTACATATATACAGTCCAATATCGGCCCGCCAACTGTGATCACCTTGCCTGTTCCTCCCTTTGTATTGAAGGAACATCTCAACCCGTTCCTCCACAAAAGTACTTTATAGCATTCTGGTTAATATACATGGTTTTTGTTCGAATAAATCAATACGTTTGATTCTTTTTAACACACTTGCTCGTAAAACGACACCCAAAACAAAATACGCGTGTGTTATAAATGCAAATAGTGAAGTTATAACGTATACATACATAGATACATACATATTTTCACGCCTTTATCCCCGAAGGAGTAGGCAAAGGCATTGGCTTACCACCTGTTACGTAGGACAAAAATGTACGGTGAAATGTGGGCGTTTGGTGACGGTGAAATTAGCAATTTTCTTTTAATCAGCATAGGGTTGTTAAAGAAACAGTATGTAAATTTTTTAGTTAACAAATTAACTATTCCTTAAAATATAATATTTAAAGTTTATTTTTAACCATTATTTAGTCTACAAATTAACAAATGATTTGAGTTTTTTAATGAAAATGTTTAATTTATTAGGTATTTTAGAAACTTGGCTCGATGTAGCTTTAGCTTATTTGCCAACATTTTCATGCAGCAACTGCATAAAATAATCCAAAAAAAATTTCCCAAGTATTCTTTTCTTTGTATTTTGTATATCAAAAAAATTACATCTTTCAAAAATGAAGACGAGCAGTATTATTTCAACTCCACCGGTTATAATAATGATAGCGCAACCGTAAGCAACAGCCTACTGCCGTCAATATTCAAGATAAGGCTGTCGCTTGCGGTTGACATGACCACATACGAAAATTTCTTGCCCTGCAAAAAATTATAATGTCAAGATTTTTTATTCTATTTCCTCGCAAGTGTGTTGAAAAACTTCAAATATATGTCCGTGTATTGATCCGACACACCCGGCTCTATTACGCCTCGGACCCGGGCTGAAAAGCCGCCTCGTGTGTTATATAACCAACATAACATACTTACGTCGTTATGTAATATTAAATAATTATTCATTGTAGATTGATTCTGCACTTACAATGGCCTACAAAAATAGAGGGCCTCTCCATTAAAATTACCGTTTAAAAATTCTTTATATATTTTGTGACGTTTTGCATGTTTACACAGTAACACTTATCAAATGTCATAAAAATATAAAAAACATTTTTTAAAAATCAATTTTTATAGAAGCCCTATAAAGATTGTTGTTTTTTAATTATTATACCTTTTGCCCACTATACGTGTACGAGTTTCATTATAGCAAAGATAATAGAATAGTAGGTACCTACTAATGGTTCTAAATTATAGTATCATTAAAATTCTAAACGTGAAACGCTCTAACCACAGTTTGTCATTGTTACCTAGGAGACAATCTGTGACAAATATGGTTTATTTAAATTTACCTATAGTATTTCTGTTTCAATACATACATACTGTCACGCCCTTTTCCCCGAAGGGACAGGCAGAGGCTTACATACGCCGAAATTTCACCGTATGCATGTTCGTCCCACGTAACAAGTAGAGAGCCCATTGCCGTGTTAAAATGGTCAGGTGCTACCTGCTGTTGAAATTTCTCAAACCGCTCATAAGGTCTTCAACAATAATGGTTTAACAACTGTCATGTTACTGGCAACCGGGATCAACCGCTTAACGTGCCTTCTGAAGCACGGAAACGCTCGCAAATGTAAATGTCACAAAGTGGTCACTCATCCGAGGACCAGACATAGCGAAAGTTGCTTATCGCAGTGGTCATTTACAGAACACTAAGTTAGCGGGGCCACGAGCGCTTCAAATAAATGTAGGTGCTTATAGCTTTTTGTGACTAGTAGAACAAGTCAGTCTCGCCTGCAAGTGATGCTCGTGCGACTAACGAACAAAGCTATGGTGACGAGAAACAAAACTCATAACAACACCCTGTACCAACCCGTCTAGTCAGCGTGGTACAATTAGAGGTCCCTTTAAGTCCGAGAACGTCCGGGAAACCCAGACCTCATATACACTACCACTACGCCAGCGAGGCAGTCAATCTCTTGTTCTCTTTCCATTCCACATTACAAAATGTTCTACTCTAAGTACTTTTTGATGACAAGTAAATACTTATTTTACTTTTTAATTTTCAACTAATTTTATATAGGAGTCTTTCTCATTATTGCTCTCTCGGGTTACGTCTTTTACGTGTTTTCCACATTTCAACAAACAAGTTTTGCAATCGTGGGTTTTCCAGTGAAAGATTCCTGTATCAACATCTATATAGTTATTAGAAACTAGTAGCTTTGAGTGGAATGTAGAACGAGATGCTAACACTTATTAATTTACACTTATTAACTTACTAAATGACAGTAACAGTAAGTACCTAATATGTAAATGCGAGAGAGGTATAAATTTTCTAATTCTTTTTTAATAAATCAAATTAATATTGTAGAATACTTTTTTGCACAGCGCTATCTAGTCTAATCTAAGCTAATATAAGCGTATGCTATAGAAGCTTAACTTTAAAAATATTGTATAAACTAATTAAAATTATTATTATACTGAGATGAAATTTACGTCCCACGCTGTTTTTTAGCTCAAATTAATTAGCAACCGTAGGTAAAGTATCTTTATAATAAAATATAAAATAACTTGTTTCTCACTCATTCGTTCAAAATATACTGATTTACCTAAATCCATTGTGAATTAAAATAGGTTTTAATGTATATTATTATTCATTTTTATTCTATTGATTTTAATGATGGCTTGATTGGAAAAATGATGATATTGATGGCGTCAAGCATGCAACGGAGAAAGCAATAGAATCTATCCGGTAGAGTTTAAAACCAAAAACTACCGCTACAGATACCGACGTAATTTCCTGTCGAGTGTGCGTGTTCAAGCGGTAGAAGGAGTAAGGAGATTTAATTCTCTGTTTTCACCGTATTGGCCAGAATTTGCCTTCTTGTGAAACGTCAGTCAATGCTCGTTGGGTCTGGTATTTGACGGAATTCCAAACTAAGACCCGTTTTGTGGAATATTAGTATCTTCTACTGTGTTAGGGTTTTATTGATAGCACGAGACCAGGGGGCAGATTCTTCTATTGACAAACCGTAGAATAGAACCAGAATCGCTTTTTATAGCTGTAAAAATGTTAGTTGAGTATCAAAAATGCAACTGACTAGCGGCCACTGGCGCGGTATGTGTTAGTAGAAGAAAAGAAGAAGAAAAAGAAGAAAGTCTGTCAAAATGGTTTTGGTTGCTTTCAATTAAGCGACAATTTCGATTCTATTTCGACACGATTCAAATAGCAGACTCGGCCGCCATTGTTAGGTATACTTCTCTTAGTTTCCATGTTTGAAAAAATATTACATTTTATGGGGTTGTGCTGTAATGAATTTATAAACCATTAGTGTTAGATAGCCATTTTTGATGACAAAGTGTGGCGATCAGCGCCACATGGCTCAAAACTATCAAACTAGATTGATACTAAGAATCCTACAACGCGCTATGAGAGTTCTCGGGCTGAAGAATTATATATACACAGTCACAGAATTACATATATACAGTCCAATATCGGCCCGCCAACTGTGATCACCTTGCCTGTTCCTCCCTTTGTATTGAAGGAACATCTCAACCCGTTCCTCCACAAAAGTACTTTATAGCATTCTGGTTAATATACATGGTTTTTGTTCGAATAAATCAATACGTTTGATTCTTTTTAACACACTTGCTCGTAAAACGACACCCAAAACAAAATACGCGTGTGTTATAAATGCAAATAGTGAAGTTATAACGTATACATACATAGATACATACATATTTTCACGCCTTTATCCCCGAAGGAGTAGGCAAAGGCATTGGCTTACCACCTGTTACGTAGGACAAAAATGTACGGTGAAATGTGGGCGTTTGGTGACGGTGAAATTAGCAATTTTCTTTTAATCAGCATAGGGTTGTTAAAGAAACAGTATGTAAATTTTTTAGTTAACAAATTAACTATTCCTTAAAATATAATATTTAAAGTTTATTTTTAACCATTATTTAGTCTACAAATTAACAAATGATTTGAGTTTTTTAATGAAAATGTTTAATTTATTAGGTATTTTAGAAACTTGGCTCGATGTAGCTTTAGCTTATTTGCCAACATTTTCATGCAGCAACTGCATAAAATAATCCAAAAAAAATTTCCCAAGTATTCTTTTCTTTGTATTTTGTATATCAAAAAAATTACATCTTTCAAAAATGAAGACGAGCAGTATTATTTCAACTCCACCGGTTATAATAATGATAGCGCAACCGTAAGCAACAGCCTACTGCCGTCAATATTCAAGATAAGGCTGTCGCTTGCGGTTGACATGACCACATACGAAAATTTCTTGCCCTGCAAAAAATTATAATGTCAAGATTTTTTATTCTATTTCCTCGCAAGTGTGTTGAAAAACTTCAAATATATGTGCGTGTATTGATCCGACACACCCGGCTCTATTACGCCTCGGACCCGGGCTGAAAAGCCGCCTCGTGTGTTATATAACCAACATAACATACTTACGTCGTTATGTAATATTAAATAATTATTCATTGTAGATTGATTCTGCACTTACAATGGCCTACAAAAATAGAGGGCCTCTCCATTAAAATTACCGTTTAAAAATTCTTTATATATTTTGTGACGTTTTGCATGTTTACACAGTAACACTTATCAAATGTCATAAAAATATAAAAAACATTTTTTAAAAATCAATTTTTATAGAAGCCCTATAAAGATTGTTGTGTTTTAATTATTATACCTTTTGCCCACTATACGTGTACGAGTTTCATTATAGCAAAGATAATAGAATAGTAGGTACCTACTAATGGTTCTAAATTATAGTATCATTAAAATTCTAAACGTGAAACGCTCTAACCACAGTTTGTCATTGTTACCTAGGAGACAATCTGTGACAAATATGGTTTATTTAAATTTACCTATAGTATTTCTGTTTCAATACATACATACTGTCACGCCCTTTTCCCCGAAGGGACAGGCAGAGGCTTACATACGCCGAAATTTCACCGTATGCATGTTCGTCCCACGTAACAAGTAGAGAGCCCATTGCCGTGTTAAAATGGTCAGGTGCTACCTGCTGTTGAAATTTCTCAAACCGCTCATAAGGTCTTCAACAATAATGGTTTAACAACTGTCATGTTACTGGCAACCGGGATCAACCGCTTAACGTGCCTTCTGAAGCACGGAAACGCTCGCAAATGTAAATGTCACAAAGTGGTCACTCATCCGAGGACCAGACATAGCGAAAGTTGCTTATCGCAGTGGTCATTTACAGAACACTAAGTTAGCGGGGCCACGAGCGCTTCAAATAAATGTAGGTGCTTATAGCTTTTTGTGACTAGTAGAACAAGTCAGTCTCGCCTGCAAGTGATGCTCGTGCGACTAACGAACAAAGCTATGGTGACGAGAAACAAAACTCATAACAACACCCTGTACCAACCCGTCTAGTCAGCGTGGTACAATTAGAGGTCCCTTTAAGTCCGAGAACGTCCGGGAAACCCAGACCTCATATACACTACCACTACGCCAGCGAGGCAGTCAATCTCTTGTTCTCTTTCCATTCCACATTACAAAATGTTCTACTCTAAGTACTTTTTGATGACAAGTAAATACTTATTTTACTTTTTAATTTTCAACTAATTTTATATAGGAGTCTTTCTCATTATTGCTCTCTCGGGTTACGTCTTTTACGTGTTTTCCACATTTCAACAAACAAGTTTTGCAATCGTGGGTTTTCCAGTGAAAGATTCCTGTATCAACATCTATATAGTTATTAGAAACTAGTAGCTTTGAGTGGAATGTAGAACGAGATGCTAACACTTATTAATTTACACTTATTAACTTACTAAATGACAGTAACAGTAAGTACCTAATATGTAAATGCGAGAGAGGTATAAATTTTCTAATTCTTTTTTAATAAATCAAATTAATATTGTAGAATACTTTTTTGCACAGCGCTATCTAGTCTAATCTAAGCTAATATAAGCGTATGCTATAGAAGCTTAACTTTAAAAATATTGTATAAACTAATTAAAATTATTATTATACTGAGATGAAATTTACGTCCCACGCTGTTTTTTAGCTCAAATTAATTAGCAACCGTAGGTAAAGTATCTTTATAATAAAATATAAAATAACAGGTTAGAGACAATTAAAATGTAAATTATATAGGTATTGATTACATCAACATCGCTAAAAATTAATTTCTTAAATCTATGGGGCGTCTCGAATTCAATACTTTGCTAGTATATCTACGTCATATTTTTAAATATATAGAAAAAACCCGCATAATTACCTAATATACGAAGAAGTCTGAATATAAAAAATACTCAGAAATAATTTAACTTAGTTATTTTTAAACATATAAATAGTAAGTAGTTGGTACGTATGGCGCGGCGACCGAATCAAGAAATTCCGTAACGAAAAATACCTAACACCCGAGCTCACACGAGATTCACTGAGATCAGCCGAGCATTCGCTTAACGTGTAGGTATGTATATGGTACGACTGTACGAAGCTCGCACGGATCGAGACGAGCTGTATAAATATTATTAATTAAAAATGGATGAAAAAAACAAATAGCGACCATGACTTCTTTTTATCCTCGGTTTTCATTTTAGCTTCACTTATTGATGATGGTACGTCCTTATTATTGCCCGAAAAGAGCACCTAATTAGTTAGGATTCGACTAGGCGGCGCGATGGTTACAGACACTTTAAAAGTGTCTGTAACCATTTTTTGATAGCCTAAATTACAGGTGCAACCAGACGGACCAGCAGTCAGTGGTCGATTTTCGTTACAGCTACATTTTGCAATGTTCATTTTCGCTAACTATAGACACACTTTTACTAGATATTGAAACAATTTCTAAATTAGTTATATATTCAATAAACAAAATTCAAAGATTTTCACCTAAATATTATGAAAAATTTCAACAGCAGGTAGCCACAACCTGCATCTGTCTATTTCAACACGGCAATGGGCTCACCACCTATTACGTGGGACAGAAATCCACACGGTAAAAAGTGGGCATATAAAATGCCTCTGCCACCCCTTCGGGGATAAGGCGTGATGGATATTTATTTTTATTTATTTGCATAAGTTGATAAAAAATGCTAAGCAATAGCTTTACTGCGGCAGTCTCCGAGTGCCACACGTTTTTTTTTATCGATTTTAAACAGTAAAACAAAAACACTATTTTTAAACTTTCGCGGTGTATGGTCTTTATATATGTGAAAGCTTGAAGTCCAAATAGTTTATCAAGTAATAAAACATTAAACTAAAAAAAGTCCGAAGAGACTGCTGACCAATAGGCACTCAAGGGGTTCTGAGGTACGATGACAGTCGCTCCAAAATTCAAATCAATGATGCTCTGAGCAGTCGATAAACGCAAATTCTCAAACCCAGAGTTCAAATCCAGTGCTGGTTGATTTTGCCGTACTTAACCAATTTTCCATAAACCTTTGGTAGGTACTTATTTCTTGTTCCCGTAGACGAGAATCATACGTTCAAAGAGCAACTTTCGTGGATAATAATGTTGCTCATCGTTGTTTAAGTGGTCGTCTGTATCCTTGTGCAGTTAATGGTCTGCTGGTCTGAGTAATTATACAGTTACGGTGTAATCAGTACTTTAAAACCACCAAGGGCACGTTCAGTCATACTTTTCTACAGTTAAAAGAAAATATTTTGAAGGAAACTTTATATTAGTATTGATATTTAAGGGCAAGAAAACATGCCGTCATGTCATTTAGTCATTACTCTTTGCTCGAACTTTTTGGTGACGATTTTAATGAATGACACCATTTAACATTCAAACTACTTTATTAAGGACATACCTGCCACCTTTGCCAAGGTGTTTTACTAGCCGCAAATACTACAACATCTGCAGGAACTAATGATTATGTGGGCACGGTCTCTGGAAGAGTACGGCCTGCATGTCAGTAGGAGCAAAACCGAACATATAAAAAGTTCATTTAGTGGAAATACAAAGCAAGACACAATACACATTGGTACAACACCTATACCAACAGTGACGAAGTTCAAATATCTAGGCTTGATACTAACACCAGGGGCTCAATTCTCGACCATTTGACTTGAAAACGTAGACGGAAATTTGCTGTTGAAGTGTCATTTGTTTCATATTTTCATAGTGTCATTTGTTTCATAGCAACGGCGAAACACGAGGCAAAAGACATTTTACCAGTAAATTTACGTCTGCGTTTTCAAGTCGTGTGATCGAGAATCGGAGCCCTGATGCAAACGTGGATGACGACGTCACTCACTGCGTAAATGTTGCGTAGGTATTTAAAGTGCTGGCAGCACGAGTGCTGCACTTCTGGTGTTGCAAACGTCCATAGGCTACGATGACCGCTTTTCATCAGATGGACCGTATGCTTATCTGCCAGCCAGATGAGTGGGATAAAAAAAACTAACCCTAAATACAATCCTGTCCATCTTACTTTCACAACTAAACCGAAGGGCTGAAATTTTAAATTGATTATTTTTTAATTGCGGGTCTTTTTTACATAGCGGTATCTAGCCCAAGTTAAGCTATAAGCTTGTGCTATGGAATCTATATAACTGATTAAGAAACTTGTATATTTCTAAATACATACATATTTTACATAATGAAACACCCAAATTCTAAAACAAACATTTGTTGAGTACATAAATATTTGATGTCAAACTGGTATCGAACCCAAGGCCTCATCGTGGATGCATACACTACCACTTACGGCCTCGAGGCAGACATATACTCTACTCGTACTCGTATAGATATAAGATATACCTTGAACACCGAGATTTACTATTTACTTTACTGATTTACTTTTGGACTCGATAGACGACATCCACGTCAGCCAAATCACGTTCGGAAACAAATCAGGGGGCCGAGTCTGCTATTTTAATCGTGCCGAAATAGAATCGAAAGCGTCGCTCAATAGAAAGCCACCGGTACAATTTTGGCAGTTTTTTGTAGTCTACTATTACAATGTACTCCAATAGACTTCTATCGGTCGGCCGATATATTTCTACTAACACGTACCGCGCCAGTAGCCGCTAGTCAGTTGCATTTTTTATAATCTACTAACATTTTGACGGCTAAAAACAGCGTTTCTGGTTTGAATCTACGGCTAGTCAATAGTAGAATCGGCACCCTGATATAAGATATTTTTGAAACTTTATGAACATCGGCCTAAATATGCATAGCTTCGATATTACTCGTTTGTGGACATTACACTTAAACATTTCTACAGCGTCAGATATACCGGACGAAAAACAAGTTTTATTCCATGTGACTGAGCTCGAGAACGTAGTTTTAACGATAAAAGGAGTTTTTTTCCTTAAAAATGGATTTCTTTAAAAACCCGTTTAGGTGATTACTGCCAATTATGCTGGTATAAATTTTCATATATACCTAAATACCCAATGGACTAGCTTCATCTACTTCTTTTTCGTCTTAATTTTTTTTTATCTTCATGCTACTACCCTTGAGAGTGGAGCAGTAATCATAAATGTCGACAAATCGCGAATCTTTTTATGCATTTTTGTAGAATTTATGAGCGACGAGATTAATTAAATAGGTGCGACGGGGGTTGAAAGTATGTCACGGGCGAAGCTGTGGGGTTCACTTAGTTAAATATATAATTTACATATCTAAGTTATAAATAAAATTAAAAATACATAAATATTAATTAACTAAATATTATGGGATGCTTTCACACAGTGCCATCTAGCCCAAACTAAACTATAAGCTTGTGCTATGGGATCTAGACAAGAAAGAACCTTATTTATATATTTCTAAATACATACATATTATACATAGGAAGCACTTATTTCTGAAACAAACAATTACGTTGACCTCATCGCTTGCTCACTATTAATTCCTTAAGGTTGATTCATGTTTCAAAGGGTTGGGGATTATCCGCGGATTTACCAATTTGATCGTTTTTTTCTAGAATAGAACCAAAATCACTATTTTTAACTGGCATAATATTAGTAGGCTACCTAAAATGAAACTTTCGAGCGGTTAATGTTGCGTCACGTGTTAGTAGAATTCTATAGGCCGGACGATAGATATATAGTGGAGGGCAATTGTAATAGTGGACTACGAAAACTGTCAAATAATTCCATCGACTTTCTATGGAACAACTATTTTGATTCTATTGTGACGCGATTAAAATAGTGGACTTGGCGCCCATAGATGTTACACTCGCGCTGCCATCCCTGTTGTCGTGTCATGTAGAAACTGACAGAGACTAGCAATAGCTACTGTGAATTTTTTTTGGCTTACCTTAGCTTGTCTTCCTGGTACCCTTTGCCAGCGGCTTATAGTGCTTTCCAATGGAAGTTTTTGGAACGCTCGTAAATTAACACGCCACAATCAGTCAGCCACTGATCTTTTACAGAAAACTGAAGAAACTCTTCGGCTTTATAATATCTTTAACAGAACGCTTAAATTTTCTTGTCTTTTATAAATGTACTGGTAAATTTTTAGACACAGCAACATCTATCCCAAAGTCAGTCAATATAAGCTCGTGTTATGGGATCTATACATAGGATCTAGATATATAAACATACTTATGTATTTCTAAATACATTCATATTATACATAGGAAACGCCCAAACTCCGAAACAAACATTCCCATGCTTAAATTTAATTGTAAAATATTCAGAGAATTAACTTTTAACTTTAACTTAAATATAAATATTCAGTTCCGTATTAAGGGATTCCCCGTTAGAAATTTAATCTGTTACGCATTGCATACTGGGGTCGCAATAATACCTATGCACTTACCACACCTACTTGGACTTAAATGGAAAGGCAGAGCCTTTAGACTTATAGGCTATCGTATGTAGATCAAACTAACAAGTGTAGATAATAAACTGTTCTCTACATTCAACTTAGATTATATAAACACCCAGATTACTAACGCGCGCGACGAAAATGCAGCCATAAAATATACACTACTTCGGGTATGTCGGTCAATCCGCCTGCCAATGACCGTATTGAGTCATCGCGACGCAATACGGTCATTGGCGCACACGTGACGCACCATACGGTCATTGGCGCACACGTGACGCACACAAACGCAACGGCGTACGTAATATACTCGCGCCGGGCGTGGCTTACCCACACATGGCTAAAAAAGTGGCAGCAACTTTGACGACACGCGTTGTACTGGACGCGGTATCTGGGTGTTTTTATAATCTAAGGTCCGTATTCCAGAATGTTTCTCAATACTCAATCAACGCTTGAGGCTAGTTTTTGCCTTATTAAATCTACTCTCAAGCGTCGATTGAGTATTGAGAAACGTTCTGGAATACGGCCCTAAGACATTCAAACTGTTTAAAATAACTAACAATCTTCACGCTGTATCCCTACCCCGTCGGGGATACAGCGTTAAGATATTGGTCAGAGAGGATAGATCGCCAAGCTTCGCGATCTATGCATACTTCTTTCGCTTCCTGCATACCCATTCTGTTTAAAATAACTAAAACTAACTAAATAAAAAAATAACTAAATAAAATAAGTTAAACAAAATATAATACATTGCACCCGTGCGAAGTCGAACCAAAAATAAGAGTACCTATACGAGTATAGTCGTAAGCTAGTGTTATGGGAGCTAGATTACTGATAAACATAGTTATATTTCTAAATAAACTGATCGGATTTGAAAAATTATTTTGTGTTAGATAGTCCCTTTATCTAGGATGGCTATATATCATCACGCTACTTCCCTGGAAAGCGAAGCAGAAGTCATAAATTTTGACAAATCGGGTGAATTTTAATGCATTATTGTAGAATTTATAAGCGAAGTGATTAAATAGGTGCGACGGGAGTACGAATTATGTCATGAGCGAACTCGGGGGAGTCACCTAGTACATAATAAACTTAGAAAACATTCGAACTCCGAAACAAACATTTGCCGATGATATAAATATTTTATCCTCAAACATTGCCATGTAGGTACTCGCAAGTTACCTATATACGAAAAATTTCAATAATCTCGATTACCTTTTTAGTATAAATGTATTACAAGCTCTAAAAATACTAACAATGAAACCCACCAATAACTAACCTAACCATTATTTGCCTAACAATAAATAATAAACTATCGAAAACGAATACATTTAGATTTTTTAAGTAGGACTTGATCAATAGCTGTATTAATGGGTTTTATTCATAAAAGGGGTGTAGGAAATTAAAATGCTTCATTATACGATTAGGTAATAAAATGCTTAATATGTAATTGTAGACTATCAGAATACAATTGTTATGTAATTTAAAATTGAAGAAGATAGCAACTGTCAATAGTCTTGTGAGACTTGTGAGTCTGTCCCTCAATTCGCTAGATTTCATAACTTTATTTATATTTACAGGGTAACTGTATACTCTTTTACAACAAGCTCCCTGTGACCTGAGAAATTTACCATTAAATAAATATAAAAAAAAAATTCTTTGTTAAGAAGGTTATTACTCTGTTAAAGACTATTTGCAGGACAAGGATGACTGGAAATGATCTGCTGGCAAAGTAAAATGATATTAAATTGTAAATAGGCCTCCAAAAAAAAGCTAAGTTTCTTGCCGGTTCTTCTCAGGTGAACCGCGTTCCGAACCGGTGGTAACTTTAAATATTTCAAATAGTGTATGACATTTTGTAAGCGCCGTTAAAATAATCAATGCAGAATAAATATAATTTTATTTTATTTTATTTCCACAGGCAGTCGGTGTCATTTTGGCGGTCAAAATATTTGTCTGTACTGGTCTATATTTTTATCTACAATTTAATTACATATTACTTTGAGTTATATACTTTTTTACATTTTTGTTCCACGTAACAGGTGATGAGCCCATTGCCGTGTTGAAATGGACTGGGACAGTCGCAGGTTGTGGCGACACGTTTACGAAAACTTCTTTAGACGCGTCTGATCACACTGTGAAAGTTATAGTTACGTCAAATAATAATACGGTAGTAACTCCTCTAACCTAGTTGCAAGTTGGTACCAAGCACCGAACCAACTAACTTTTTGTAAGTGAAAACTACTTTAGACGCGTCTGATCACAGTGTGAAAGTTATAGTTATGTCAAATAATAATATGGTAGTAACTCCTCTGAACTAGTTGCAAGTTGGTACCAAGCACCGACTAACTAGTTGGAAATGAAAACTTTTTCAGGCGCGTCTTATAACACCGTGAAATTTATAGTTATGTCCAATAATAATGCTTTTAGATATGGTGGTAACCCCTCTGACCCAGTTGCAAGTTGGTTTAAAGCACCGACTAACTATTTGAATGTGAAAATTTCTTTAGACGCGTTTGATCACACTGTGAAAGTTATAGTTACGTCAAATAATAATACGGTAGTAACTCCTCTAACCTAGTTGCCAGTTGGTACCAAGCACCAAACCGACTAACTTTTTGTAAGTGAAACCTACTTTAGACGCGTCTGATCACAGTGTGAAAGTTATAGTTATGTCAAATAATAATATGGTAGTAACTCCTCTGACCCACTTGCAAGTTGGTATCAAGCACCGACTAACAATTTGGAAGTGAAAACTTTTTAGATGCATCGAGAGATGTGATACATAATAACATAAATTTTTGTATTATTTCACAGAATGGACACCTAGTTGTTGAGGTGACAAAAGGATCTACCACAACTTATGGTCCGGACAAATATTGCATAGACAACTTCGTTTGGCCTTCATCCAATGAAACTAAGCTCAGTGCTTTGATCTGCTTTACTGCTCCACCTCAAGAAAATCATTATCATGTCAGCAGTACTTGTGAGTATTATACTTTTACTATTTAAATACTTGATTAACTCGTTATATATATAACTTATGAATCTACCTATGTTTCCACAATACAACTAATTATTATTTATTGATTGATTATTAAAAGTTCATGTTTTTAATTGCTTTTTTAATAAGTTTACAACACCTTACCTACACATAAAATTTAATTTTATTAATATGGTATTTCATTTATTCTTGATTTTATTTAAAAGTAAATAACTAATTTTTAAATATTATTTATTTTTATTTATTTATCTATCACGCCTTATCTCCGAAGGGGTGGCAGAGATAAATAAATATAAATGAATAAAATTTAAAAATTCGTAATTTTTAAATATACTTCATTAAAAAAATATAATGGTTACAAACAAACTTGTTTTGGATGCTTTTTACTGCATAGAAGTCTAGTTTGCACTACTTGTAATAAAAAAAATGTTATTCCATTAATTTTTCATATCAAGCAATGGTAATGTCAACTGAAATATAGAACTAAACTTATAAACTAAACAAAATTAATTATGAAAGACGAGTTCTAGTCATGGCGACATAATGATTAACCGATGACCTGGTTTTAGATTTTACAATTTAGTGCCAGTCTCGAATACAAATGATTGCGTATTTTTACATTTGTGATTTATTACTTTTTTTATTATTTACGATCTAAAAATCGTGTACTCATTTGTTAAGATAACATGAAAGCAAGTATCAGGGGGCCGAGTCTACTATTTTACAAAACCGATATTTTATAATAACGAATTTAAATTAAAAGCCGTTCTTTTTCTATTCTAAATCGCTAAAATTCTATTGCGGTTGGTCCAAAACTAGGTAGTCTACTAAATCTATCATATATATTGCAATTGCACTTTACAAGCCGCAGAATAGAACCAGAATCGCTGTTTTTACGTCTTAAAATGTAAGTAGACTCCCAAAAAATGCAGTAGTATTTGAGCGCGATTGTAATAGTAGATAACGAAAATTGACAAAATTGTACCGTCGGCTTTCTATTAAGCGATGATTTCAATTCTATTCTGACAGGATTGAAATAGTTGAATCGGCCCCCAGTTCTAAAAACATTTGAAGCAACGAACACATTCTTTTATTATACTAGCATTTTAAAAAAAAACGACCATGTTCACCAACATTTATCGAACTGTTCAGACGTATAGCCGAACGTTTTGACGTGTAAAAATGTGCGTTTAAGCATTTAAATAGTTGTTGAAATGTCATACACACGGAACCTAGGATGGGAAAGAACAAAAGTCATATGATATTAGTTGTATAAAAAAAAACAATGTATATATTATAATTTACTAATAATTTATTTAGAAATAGTATGTTTAGTAATCCCGGGCTAGGCGACCCTGTGTAATTTACAAAAAATATAATGTAATCTGTATATAAGTGCTTGATTGCCAATCACCGAGGTCCATTTAGTAGTACCTAAGTCTCATGCAGTTAAACATGGAGAAGTGTAGGCACTTAATTTCACAAAATGATGTGCACAAAGTGCAAGACAAGTGCAAAGGAATATTTAACTACTACGATTCAACTACCCAATTTTAAAAATATACTACCTTTTACGGAATGTTGAAGAAACATGCAATCGACAACAGTTCTTATACATTTTGTCAAGGATGAAAGTAGACCGGTACGATTGATTTGGTAAGTTTTAAGCGAGACGCTTTTAAGCTACAGCCCTCACAAGGCCATGATGTTATATTTTGTTCACTATCTGTACATATATATAAAACTGACGAGTTTGTTTGGTTGAACGCGCTAATCTCTGGAACTGCTGCTGCTGCTGAACAACTGGTCCGAATTTAAAACCAGGTCGTGACTTCTGTAAACCAAGGTCTACAATAATGACTAAGATCAAAAAAGATACACCAAGCTCGATCTCAGTGAAGTCCCAGAAGAAGTTAAAGTGTCTTGGAACCCGCATCGAAACTAATGAGAAGTAATTTAAAGGAGTTGGAAAAATAAATTAACGCCTCTTTCCTCCTTTGCAAAGCGGGAGACCTGGAAGGCAACTAGGTGTACATCCAATAAAAAAAAGAAGCACCACGGTAATAGTGCATTACGGTCTTATGAAAGCTATATTTGATTCCTGTAATATGCATGGCAGAAACGTCTAAAAGCACAAAAATTAGATGCAATGAGATCCGCATAGTAAACTACTCTCGATGTTACTTGTAAACTGCTTAGTATATTATTTCTCTCAGCAGTTTGATCATATTTGGCATCAGCAGTTGAACACTGACACAACGGCGACTCTACCAGCTTAAACGAATGTAGTTGCTCCTAAAGTTACCATGTCACTTAAGCAATTGAGTTACACCAAGATCTACTTCCAGTCATGACATTCTCTGTCAGCGTCAACCAGTCAACGTCTGGCCAAAACTGGTAGAGGTGGCGTCCTTAGATGGAAGTGTTCCAGCGCAGCTGCCATTCGTCTAAAAGTTCTTCCTGTACATTACCTCGGAACAATCTAGCAATTCTACGGCAATGTCTTTATAACCTATCCATACTATCCCTAGCTGAATAGTATATAGCAGCGCGTCTCTGAATATCAAGGTCAACTGGGAGAACACCTGCTGTAACATTACAGGCAGAGCCTCCGTGCTTACTGTCCTGTGAATACACAAAAATATCAAAGCAAGGCGTTGACTTTGCAGCAACTTTAACCGAGCAGCGCCGATAGTGGCCTTATTAGCCCAGACTGGCGACCCATCACATACACACAGGCAAAATAGTGGACCCGTAGACGAACATCAGGGTTTTGAATGAAAGTCCCCATGTCTATTTTTAGCCTTTTCACCTACCGTTTTTATGTGCTCAACGAAAGCAAAAATGTCATCAAATCCTAAGTTCTACAAATGTGGACCTAGCACCGATCCCAGAGGACCGAATATTGTAAGCGCTTTGGTAGCAGACTAACATAATTTGAAGGTTGTTGTGCCTTGTGAATTATTATATTTCTAAAACATCCGTGTGCCTCTTTTCGTTTCTCCACACACTTCCGCAGCGGCATTTATCATACTGTCCCTAAGGTTCTGCCATACACTTTCCACATTCTCACTGCTTACATTGACGTCGCCAAGCTTTTCGGCTACTCTTTCATTATATTTATCCCTAATGAATGCATGCTGCAGCTTCCAGCTTTTGATTCTATAAGTCGGCTCAGGTTCAGGACACTCGGTACGATGACGCCAACCCGCGAACAGACCCCTAATCCTAGTTATGACTAAGTAGTGGTCTGATCCCAGCTCAGCGCCTCGATAAACCCTTGTGTCCATCACCTGTTTACGGAGCCGACTATCCATTAGGAATAGATCTATCATGCTTCTCTTTGACTTACATCTCCTCGTATACATATGAATTTGATTGTGGTTGAACATCGTGTTCGCCACAAACAAATCCTTTTCCTTACAAAATGCCAGTATTAGCTTGCCAGCGTCGTTCACCCTTTTATCCCCATACTTCCCGAGTACCGACTCAAAACCATCGCGAGCGGTACCCACCCATCCATTCAAGTCTCCACATACTATAAGTCTTTCATTTCCTTCTATCACATTTAGAGCTTCTCTCATACTCTCCCAGAAGTCCTCTAGCTCACTCGCGTTCGACGAAGATACTGGCGCGTAAGCAGCTACCAGGAAAATCTTCGTCAAACCAAGTTTTACACGGATCCAGAGGATTCTAGGACCTACCAGTTTGTACTCATACATACCGGAGGCCAATCGCGAGGACAGCAAAATTCCAACCCCCCGACTGCCATGCTCGCTCTCTGGTACTCCAGACCAAAGCGCGAGCATCCCACCCGGGAGCTCCAAGACTTCGCTGCCCTTGCGCTTGGTCTCTGTCAAGCACACTGCATCTAACTTTCTCTCATTCATAACATCCATCAACTCATTCATCTTATCTGTCATTCCTCCCCTAACATTCCACGCAGCTACCCTGCACTTCATCCTCCACTTCCCGCCGTGTCGGGCCGCGCGTGTAGGGTGGCGGTCCCCTACGCCGCTCTGGCACACACTTTTCGCACCAGCGGGGACGAACTGGTGCGCGTCGCCTCGGGGGCACGCCCTAGCATCATTCGTCCTGGTGGCACTCGTGTTGGAGTAGAATTGCAGCCGTAGCTGGCAGGGATGGCGACGTGCACGCTTCTACTCTTCATCCCCTATATAGCCCTATAGGCATTGACATCAACGCCAATAAAAACCCTAAGAGCGGCAAGAGAATGTAGAACGTGACGAAGATGGTGTAAGAACGTAAATCCTGCAGGACGAGGAAGTAACCTCAACAACAGCACATTGAAATGACATATTATGAGGTTGCTCAACGATATTATAGTAAAATTAGAACGTAAAACAATAAAAAAACTTTTATATATTTAATTATTAAACGTACAAGTGATCGAAATCGTTCCAAAATTAATTGAAAATGGTTGATAAATGACTCTTTGGTGAATTTATTCCATTTGCCCCCATTTTCCGCTCTATCAAAATCAATGACAATTATTTTATGCACAGTTTTAACGAGAATCGATTGATAAATGCGACCTGTAGAGAAGAATAAATACACATACAAAATAAGTAATAACAAATATAATAACAAAATTATCACAAAAAAATGGTCCTCTCGAAAAACGCTACACTCCTGTCACAAAATACACTGCCAATAAATTGATAAGAGAAAAGATTATAATATATATACTTTTTTAAATTTCTCAACAAATTATTATTAATTATATGTATAATTTATAAATATAAAATATATACTTTTCAACATAACAAATTCAAAATCCTTGAGTTAATTATTTTAAGCATATTATCAATATTACTAGCTATCTCACTAAATATTATTTATCTATAAGTTCACGAGTAATGCTCGATGCCAATATTACTATCGGATAAATTGAATCTCAATGGCCAGTATACGTCATTATATTGCCAATCTTCACACTACTACCACTAAACACAAATCAATTATAATTATAACTAAGTCTTGCAGATTACTTACTAAGTAACTATTTATTGGCATAAAATTTTCAAGTGCTATCACCATTCGTGCAAAAATAACATTTACAAAAAAAAAAATAGTTTTTTTTTAATGGATATCCGCCATGTAGGTAACGCCTCCTCAATTAGTTATTTATTATAAAACTTTAAAAATCTAAATGATTTAACTTGAAAAAACTACTAACTCTAGTCAAAAAATTGTTTTTACTAACACTGTAATGAAGAGTTTAAAGTAAAGCTATAGTATTGTACATATAATACATAGGAGTTACAAATTTTCTGTGGGAGTGTTAAATTTCACGCGTAACCGTTGGCGTTCGCTAGATCTCATTCTTTTTTATATTTGGCACGTCAAAATGGCTTCGCCCGCCTTATGGTAAGCAAAGACGACGCCCCGTGAATGAGGGCCGCTATCACAACCCGCACGCAGGGTTCCAATAGCAACCCTCATTTTGACGGCCCAGAAATATCCCTGTTCACGCTTCTCCTTAAGGACCCAGGATTGTAAGGGGAGGAAAACACGTGCACTAGCAGAGAGTTTCATGTTTTGATGGTGCGACATAAGAAAGACCTATCAAAGATATATATGATATATATAAATGAAAGTGACTTTCCCTGTAACGTATTGACCATTAACTAAATTAAACACAAAACAACAACAACAACCTGTTCAGACACGCTGGTCCCTTCCCATCTACATGGAACCAACAACAGAGCTGATGTGGCTTGTGAAGCGGCTGAAAAAGCTAAAACATTCAAATACAGGGAGGGGTCTTGGCTCCGAATATGATTTTGTCCCATTCGGTGTCGAGACTCTTGGTCCGTGGGGTCCTAGCGCTATATGGCGTTTTAAGGAAATTGCGAAAAGGTTAGTCGACATCACAGGAGACCGAAGAGCTGGCAGCTACCTCGGACAAAGAATTAGGCTATTCAAAGGGGGAACGCTGCCAGTATCTTCGGAACCTTGCCTAAAGGGACCTCTTTTAATAATATATTTTAGTTATGTATCATATTTTTAAGGTTATATTTAACTAACTAACTAACTAACTATCTTCACGCTGTATCCCTGACGGGGTAGTCAGAGAGGACAGATCGCCAGGCTTCGCGATCCATGCATACTTCTTTCGCTTCTTCGAGATTCATCAATCGCTTCATACACGCATGTCTGGGTATCCGAGTACTTTTGACCTTTCCGTTTTAGAGCAATCTGCTCACGTGGTCTTCATATGTAAGTCTCGGCCTTCCCTGACTCCTTCTACCCTCTACTTTTGAACAATATATATTCTTCGTCAATCGTTCCTCACTCATTCGTTGGACGTGTCCAAACCAACGGAGCACGCCCTTTTCCAGCTTAACGCTGACACTTTCATTCAAACCTGCCATATTGCGTATCACTTCGTTACGTATTCGGTCGGCCAAGGTAACGCCGCACAATTTTCGAAGTGATCGCATCTCCACAGCATTCAATTTACTTTCATGCATCTGCTGACATACCCAGGTTTCACTACCGTAAAGCAAAGTTGGCACTAGCACTGCGTTATGAATCGCCATTCGTGCTTCTTTTACGATGCTTTGTCGCTTTACTAACTGGGACAAAGCACCGTTAACTTTGTTTCCGGCAGCTACTCGCCGTTCTACATCCGAATCACATCTTCCATCCGCGCTAAACATACTTCCTAAATACACAATTTCATTCACTTGCTCTAGACGTTCCTGTTTTACCCTAATCTCGCATTTATTCTATATATAGGTTATATTTAATGTTAATATTAAGTTATGTTAAGTATGTATTTTGGTATATATGGTATGAGTTCTCAAATTAAATCCATTAATGAATTAGCAGGAAGCGAAAGAATATGCAAGGGTAGCGAAACCTGTAGATCTGTCCTCTCTGAACACTCCATTAGGGATACAACAGGAGAAAAGTTATAATGACGCATACCAATATTATTTTTCAGGTATGTTGATCTCCTGTTTCTTCATAATCCTGACGGTAGCAGTGTATGCCTGGCTACCGGAACTGCGAAACCTGCACGGCATGGTGTTGATGGCGTACCTCCTAAGCTTTCTGGTTGGCTTTACGTTCATGGCCACCATGCAAATACTCATATTGTACAATGTTATTCAGCTAGCAGTCTGCACAAGTTTCAGTAAGTAAAACAAGATCATTTCTAAATACATACTAATTATAGATAAATAACACCCAGACACAGAATAAAACATCGTGCTCATCACACAAAGTTTTATCCAGGGTGGGAATCGAACCCACGATGTATATTAACGTTGAGGTGAAATCTGCTCTATACGAAAAAATAATTCTTTATTATACTTTGTCGCCAGCTTGACTTAAAGATATTGTTGTGACACCTAGCGAATTTAGGGCCACTCATCCAAAGTTTGACGGAATGTTTGATTAGAATAATAACAATCAAGGATTAAAAAAGAAAAAAATTTAACGGTAAAATAAGTAAACGGGATTACTCACGTTTTTACGACCAGTAATATACCGACCGGTTTCAGCTGTATTTAGACAGCCTTTTTCAGAGGTGCGAACCGTTCGCCGAGCACTCTTTACGCACACTGCGCGCATCCGCTCTCGCCGCTCGCGCGCTGCCCGCATTTTGTTGTTTGGGTATTCGGTGGACTAGGGTTGCGCCGAGGCACACGTGAGATCCGCTTCACTACCGCTCCCATCCAAACTATTTGGAGCGTCTCTGCATGCATAGCTCACTGTGTCTTCAACAGACTCGCTTTCCACATAACAACGAGCACCACGAAGGCATGACTTCCATGTAGGAGGTAAACTCCAGCCCCCATCTCTATTAAAATTCGGCCGCCTTCCTATCTCTATGGCTTCTCGAATTTTCCGGGGTACAAAGTGTTTCTCCCGCGACAAGATCTTCACCTTATCAAACCGGATAAAGTGACGCGTATCAGAGCTCAGTGCATGCTCCACCACCGCGGATCCGTTGATATCTTGGTTCTTCATGGAACGTATGTGCTCGCTGAGTCTCGTAGAAACGTTCCGCTTTGTCTCCCCGACGTAACATTTTCCACAATCACAGGGAATCATATAAACACCGGGGACACCCAGAGGGTCTCCTTTATCCTTTGGAGAGCGCAGTAGATGTCGAAGTTGTGTAAAGGGACGGAAGATAGTCTTGATGCTGTATCTTCGGCGTAACAAGTGTCCTACCACATCCATCACCCCTTTGACATATGGGAGGAAAGACACCGCTCTCTCCACCGATGCAGGGCGAGTCCGTGCACACGTATTAGTCACCCGCCAACTCTGTCTCCAGTTGTATCCGTTGCTGCACAACACACCCTTCACATGCTCCAGCTCAGTATCCAGGTATTCCGGGTCACACAGTCTCAAAGCCCTGTTAATAAGCGTCCGTGGAACTGAAGTGAGATGCGCTGGGTGATGATGTGAATCCGCTCTCAGATACCTATCTGTGTGAGTTGGCTTTCTGTATATCCCGTGAGATAGTCGACCACTCGAATCTCGCTTCACCAGTACGTCCAGAAAAGGCAAGGCTCCGTCTTTGTCGTATTCCACGGTAAATGCAATCTTCTGATGGACACCATTCAGGTGTTGCAACAATGGCCCTACAAAATGTTATGTCGGATGTCGAGATTAATGCTCTGTCTAGGGGTCTAAATTTTGCACCAACGCCTGCAAAAGTTCCTATAGAAACCGTCATTACAAGTGTAGAAGATACAATTGTTCGTAATAAGATTAACAGCCATGATGCGGAATGTTTGAGGCAGGATGTGCCGCAGATATTAAGGAAATGCCGGCCACCTAAGCCCAACATGCCAAATGTAGAATTTGAAGCTTTACGGAATTTGAGGAGTGATCGTAGTATTTTGGTTTTGCCGGCAGATAAAGGAAACACTACTGTTGTTGTGGACACACTACTTATGAGGAAAAAATTCTAAGTCTGGTGAGTGACAGTAGCACTTATAAGAAAGTTTCTTATAATCCCACCAACAGGATCACTAATGGTTTGAACAAAATCTTAAAATCATTGCCAGATAACCTTTATGATTCTCTTCGTCCTTTTAGCCCTGCTCCTCCGAAGATCTACGGTTTGCCTAAGATACACAAACCGTCCTGGCCCCTTCGCCCAATTGTGAGTCAGATAGATTCACCTACTCATAAGGCTGCTGGTTATCTGTCAGACATGTTACTTCCCCTAACGGGTAAGACAGATAGCTACGTAAAAGATTCGTCGCACTTTATTCGGTTATTGGAAGGAATACTTGTTAATGACGATGAATTGTTGGTGAGTTTTGATGTCGTGTCGCTGTTTACAAATATACCGATAGAGGACGTACTTGAGATAATAGCCGACTTATTAGAATACACTGGCATACCGAGTATATGGAGTTGATACGCTACATACTGACTAGCGGCTGTTTTGTGTGGAAGGGTGAATACTACCTTCAGATCGACGGTGTAGCCATGGGTTCTCCTATAGCTCCAGTTGTAGCCAACATATTTATGGAATGGTTTGAAGATACCTCATTGGCTAACATTCCATACAAGCCGAGACACTGGTGGCGTTATGTGGATGACGTGTTTGTCATTATTCGGAGGGATAGTGTAGGGCCATTGTTGCAACACCTGAATGGTGTCCATCAGAAGATTGCATTTACCGTGGAATACGAGAAAGGCGGAGCCTTGCCTTTTCTGGACGTACTGGTGAAGCGAGATTCGAGTGGTCGACTATCTCACGGGATATACAGAAAGCCAACTCACACAGATAGGTATCTGAGGCGGATTCACATCATCACCCAGCGCATCTCGCTTCAGTTCCACGGACGCTTATTAACAGGGCTTTGAGACTGTGTGACCCCTGAATACCTGGAATACCTGGATACTGAGCTGGAGCATGTGAAGGGTGTGTTGTGCAGCAACGGATACAACTGCAGACAGAGTTGGCGGGTGGCTAATACGTGTGCACGGACTCGCCCTGCATCGGTGGAGAGAGCGGTGGCTTTCCTCCCATATGTCAAACGATTGACGGATGTGGTAGGACACTTGTTACGCCGAAAATACAGCATCAAGACTATCTTCCGTCCCTTTACACAACTTCGACATCTACTGCGCTCTCCAAAGGATAAAGGAGACCCTCTGGGTGTCCTCGGTGTTTATATGATTCCCTGTGATTGTGGAAAATGTTACGTCGGGGAGACAAAGCGGAACGTTTCTACGAGACTCAGCGAGCACATTCGTTCCATGAAGAACCAAGATATCAACGGATCCGCGGTGGTGGAGCATGCACTGAGCTCTGATACGCGTCACTTTATCCGGGTTGTTAAGGTGAAGATCTTGTCGCGGGAGAAGCACTTTGTACCCCGGAAAATTCGAGAAGCCATAGAGATAGGGAGGCGGCCGAATTTTAATAGAGATGGGGGCTGGAGTTTACCTCCTACATGGAAGCCATGCCTTCGTGGTGCTCGTTGTTATGTGGAAAGCGAGTCTGTTGAAGACACAGTGAGCTATGCATGCAGAGACGCTCCAAATAGTTTGGATGGGAGCGATAGTGAAGCGGATCTCACGTGTGCCTCGGCGCAACCCTACGTCCACCGAATACCCAACCAACAAAACGCGGGCAGCGCGCGAGCGGCGAGAGCGGATGCGCGCAGTGTGCGTAAAGAGTGCTCGGCGAACGGTTCGCACCTCTGAAAAAGGCTGTCTAAATACAGCTGAAACCGGTCGGTCTATTACTGGTCGTAAAAACGTGAGTAATCCCGTTTACTTATTTATAATGTGTAATAATAACGTTAGTTCTCTAGTTAAAAAATTAATAACTTCAATAAAGACTTATGACTATTTGGTTCCAAAAAATCCCACACACACACACACACACACATTTTCATGCATGTGCACAATTTAGGCAATCTGTTTCTCAATGAAAAGTAAAAAAAACTGTTATAAAATCTTTTATTTCTCCAATGTCGTATAAGTTTTTCCTATTTACGAAGCAATAGATTTCCGTCATGTGACGCGTGATTTGATTAATTATTTACAATACTGAAATGTAAAATTGACTAATTTCACATTACAGGCATACTGTTTCATCGGCTTGCTCTCTATCATCTTTTTATATTAAGGTATATAACCACTTCACTGGCATATTACGTTAATAAACGTATAATCGTATAAAGAGACATTGTTCTTGCTATCTCTACTTATACTCACCGTAACTTATAAAAGCAAACATTCCTGACAATTTATTACTAACGCATTTTGGTGCCAAATATAATAAGAAATTGTCTTAATTTTATATTAGTAAAAAAACTGAAACAAAGCTTGTAATATCTTGACCTTATATAATAAAATAACTCATTTTCCCGCGAAACGTGTCATATACGTTTGTAATTGTATGTTTAAAAAGAAAAGAGATATTCATAAATTAAGAGTACTACATGGTGTATATTGTATGTTATTTAGTAAAATAAATATAAATAAATATCCATCACGCCTTATCCCCGAAGGGGTGGCAGAGGCATATTATATGCCCACTTTTCACCGTGTGGATTCCTGTCCAACGTAATAGGTGGTGAGCCCATTGCCGTGTTGAAATAGACAGACGCAGGTTGTGGCGACCTGCTGTTGAAGGTTTTCAAGCCGCCCATAAGGCCTTCAACCAGGTAAAAGAAATAACAAAATTAAAGTCTATATTTATTGTCGTCTGATATTCAGCTGCTTATATATAAATATCAAAGAACGCAGACGTAAAGACGGATTAACGAAAATACACTCCCGGACTCTTGAATCGAGCCACCTTACATTCCCGGGCCTAAAAGCCCAATACACAAAAAATATACAATATAACAAAAAAGTTTTTATGCATTTTTAATGCTGGCATATTTCATCGTCTTTCCCGTATGTATTATTCCAAATTTGAATTTTAGAATTTAAAATAAAGAACAAATGCTGAGCTTGGTCACTGATTTGAAAAAAATAATGACTCTTGAAAGTTGCTTTTGAAGCAATTTAATGTCGTTTTGGTTTGAATTTTCGCAATTGTTGTTAACCAAAGTTTAGTTTAGTTATTTTACTATAATTTGAACCGTGGCTATAAAATTATGGATACTTCACCTGAAGTAGCCGCGCAAGCCGTAGCACTTCTTCAATCTGGGCTAAGTCAGCGAGATGTGAGTTCACAACTTCACATAAGTCGTTCCGCTGTTCAAAGAGTGTACCACCGATACCTGGAGACTGGCTGCTTCGTTCGGCGAACAGGAGGACCTCGTTACCGAGTGACAACGGCGAGACAAGATCAATACATTGTCACTACTAGCTTAGGAAATCGACGCCTTAACTCTGTTCAGATACAAGAACAGCTCAGGGACTTTCACGGAGTGGCTGTAAGTGCTCGGACCGTTAGAAGGCGACTCAATGAACGTGGTCTAAAGCCTCATAAGCCAGCCAATGGACTCAAATTGACACGAGCACACAAATAGCCCGTCTAGAGATTGCGCGCGAAAATCTAAATTGGACTCGATATCAATGGAGCCAGGTTCTCTTCACAGATGAGTCCAAGATAATGCTATACGGTAATGACGGAAGGAGTAAGGTGTACCGAAGACAGAACGAGCGTTTCGCGCAATGCTGTATTGACGAGAAAGTGAGTTATGGTGAAGGATCATGGACAGTCTGGGGAGGAATCTCTATGGAAGGCAAAACTGAGCTAGAGGTAGTGACGGGACCACGACTGCTGCCCCTAGATGGCAATAGATACATTCGCCAATGTTTAGAGAACCACGTGATGCCATATGCTGGATTTATTGGCCAAGATTTCGTTTTAATGCATGATAATGCAACGGCCCATACTGCGGGAATCGTCAGGGAGTACTTAAATGACATTGGTATCACTGTTATGAGATGGCCAGCGCGAAGTCCTGATATGAATCCTATAGAGCATCTATGGGATGAGTTGAAGAGGCGTGTTCGAGCTCATTATCCTGCCCCGCAAACCATGCAGGAGCTCAAAAATGTTATTTTGAAAGAATGGTAGGACATTCCTCAACATGTCATAACGACATTGATTAATTCTATGCCAAACCGTATGAGAGCTGTCATAAATGCACTGGGAGGCAATACAAGTTATTAAATAAACATTTCTTTTCATGTAAAAAATGTCTTTAAATCGATTAGAGTTTATTCCTTGAAAAAAGCAAATATGGGTTTGATTCAACGTAACTCGACATTTTTAATAAACTGTAGTTTAAATTTAGAACAGTGGCACTCTAAATGAATGATGAGTATACCAGCTCCAAAACTGAATCATAACATTTTCCTTCTACAAGATGTACTTTTATAAGTTACAGTACTACAAACCTAAAAAATCAAGGTGGCTCGATTTAGGTGTCCGGAAGTGTAATATAAGCAGAAATTCTCCACCATATTTATATCATCATTTTAAGAGTATGACCAGAGCCATCTATCGAGCTAATGAACAACTCGATACCAATGAACAGTGTTACAACTATTTTTAAACATTGATGCAATGGACTCCACTCAGTATATTGATAAATTTTTAAAGCAATTATTTGCTAAATTTCTCATAAATTTTTAATAAAGTGGAAAAAGACAATTTGATTCGAGACAGGGATTGAACCTGTGACCTTTGCCTAACCAGGGCAATGTTCTAGCCACCTGAACTACCCGAACCGTATCGAATCAAGTTGAAATTCTCCACCATATTTATATCGTCATTTTAAGAGTACGACCAGAGCCATCTATCGAGCTAATGAACAACTTGATACCAATGAACAGTGTTACAACTATTTTTAAACATTGATGCAATGGACTCCACTCAGTATATTGATAAATTTTTAAAGCAATTATTTGCTAAATTTCTCATTAATTTTTAATAAAGTGGAAAAAGACAATTTGATTCGAGACAGGGATTGAACCTGTGACCTTTGCCTAAGCAGAGCAATGTTCTAGCCACCTCAGTTCGAGTTGTTCATTAGCTCGATAGATGACTCTGGTCATATCTGACTGGTCATCTCACAACTCCCCTAGGGGAGTTGGGGGGAGACTGGACGAGGCATTGGCCTCTTTCAGTGGATGTCAACGCCGCCTGTCGATACAGGCGGGTCGTTGGAGTGGCTAGTAATAGCCGTGGAGTCAATTCCGGGCGTCAAGTCCGGTGGTGAAGCATGCCGCTAGCGAGCCCTGACCCCATCGGATGGTTCCGATGGGCGGTCTACAAGCCAGCGGCAGCTGAGGTCGTCATCTGGGGGTCACCCTGGGGGCGTCGGCGAGGTCGAGCCTGGCGGGAAGGGTTCCCGGCAGGCGCCCATCAGCCGGCCTCAGGGTGACGTTGTCTAGTCCGGTCGGACTGCAGCGGGGATTAAGTCCCGCGGCAGAGGTCTGTCCGGGGGGCGCCGGTGGTATGGAGCGATCTCCCGCAGGTGGCGGAAGTTCGACTCCCCGGCGCGTGCGAACATGTTGGCGCTCAAGCGACCGATGTAGTCGTCGAGGCTCTCCATGCGTAGGTCTCGGGCAATCGTTGCGTTCCTCACGAAGCGAGGGGCGCCTACGGCGTGTCGCAGCGACAGCGACTGCTGCGCACGCAACCGTGCACGGTACGTTTCTGCTGCCAGAGCGTACCATGCAGGGGCGGCATAGGTGAGGCGGCTGCGAATGTAAGTTTTGTAGACGCCCAGCTTCGCGCGGAGCGGGAGGCACGATGTGATCACCGGACGCAGGAGAGTTCGAGCGGCGCGAGCTTGTCCAACAATGTTCTGCACGTGGTGTCGCATGGTGAGACGACGGTCAATGGTCACTCCAAGGTACTTCACCGTCGGGGACCAGTCGACGGCTTTTCCGAGCAGGGTAAGGGGCACGGGTTGCCACGCACCCCCTACAACAAGCGCTTGGGTCTTTGCCACGTTGACCGTCAGTCTCCATTCATCCAGCCAGGGCGGGAGCACATCCAGGGCACGCTGCATTTTGACCGCCGCATGTGTAGCGGTCAAGGAGGTCGTGATATAGGCGGCGTCGTCGGCGTATAGCGCCAACATCGCGCCGTCTGGGACTGGGATGTCGTCAGTGTACTTGGCGTAGCACACTGGCGACAGGCAGCTCCCCTGGGGCACGCCGGCTCTGATGCTGCGCTCTCCGGACAAGACGCCGTCCACGATGACTTGGAAGCGTCTGTCCTGGAGGAAGGTGGCCACAGTCTTGACTATTCGTCGCGGAGTAGTAGACGTGGCCAGCTTGTAGATCAGGCCGTCGTGCCAGACGCGATCGAAGGCCTTCTCCATATCGAGGAGTACTGCAACACCGTGCTCTCTCTTGTTGAGAGCGACGGTGAGATGGTGCAGTACCCTCGCGAGCTGCAGCGTGGTGGAGTGTTCGGCTCGGAAGCCGAATTGCTCGTCGCGTGGCTGGATGTGTGGTGTCAGGTGCAGGAGTAGAAGCTTCTCGAAGACTTTCGAGAGTGTCGACAGCAGCGTAATGGGCCGATAACTTTCGGGCTTCAGTACGTTTTTCCCGGGCTTCGGCAGCATAATGACTCGGCCGAGTCTCCATGCTGCGGGAAAGTGGCTGGTGCGGAGGATGCCGTTGAATAACTGCGTCACCGATGCGATAGCTCGCGGGGGCAGGTGACGCAGGGCCTCGTTCGGGATCCGGTCGGGGCCTGGGGCTTTCCGCAGTTGGGTGCGGCGAATCATACGCTGCACTTGGCCCGGGGAAAACACGACTGGGTCTTCCGTGGGGGTTATCGGCGCCTCGAAGTAAAACTTCAGATGCTGCTGGATAGCTTCTACTCGAACTGCGTCGGAAGCTGGATTCGGCTGGAACTGTTTCTCCAGGTGTTCCGCGAAGATCTCCGCTCGATCCTCGGCTCGGTAACGTGGGGTACCGTCACCGGCCATGAGGGGTCTAATCGGAGGCGGTTTCCCGGAGAGTTGGCGGCACAGGCGGTGGATGCCCGACCAGTCGTCCCCGGCGCGCTCAATGGTGCGCTGCCAGGACTCGGTCGCTTCTGTTTCCAGGGCGCTCGAGACCCTTGCAGCCAGCGCGTTGAGCTGGCACTTCAGGGTCGGGCATCGGTTGCGCTGCCACAGTCTTCTCAGCTTCCGCTTCTTCTCGATCATCGCCAAGATGAAGGCCGGCAGTTGAGGAGGTTTCCGGGTCGACGGGGCTTCTAGCCTGGAGTCTCGTAGCGCTGTGTTAATAACAGCGCTGAGATCTTCGGCGAGCGCGTCGACGTCTGACTCGGACTCAATGCGGCGATGCGGCGAGTGCTTCGCCACAAGATCGGCAAATGTTTGCCAATCCTGGCGAAAGCGAGGCGATGGTGGCGATGACCGAGTAAGGTTGCTCGTCAGGGTCAAGAGGACTGGCTGGTGATCCGAGAGGAGGTGGTCGTCCAGGACGTCGATCGATGGCGCGGCTGGCAGGCCGCGGACCAGCGACAGGTCGATCACGTCCGGCAGGAACGCTGCTTGATATGGGTAGTGAGTCGGGACTTCTGGCCCCAACACCTCATACCCTTGCTGCTCCGCGATGTTGAAGAGTCGGCGCCCGTTGGGACAGATGCGCGTGGAGTTCCAGGCCGTGTGCTTGGCGTTGAAGTCGCCCGCGACTATGACTGGGTCCGGTGAGTCCATCAGGGTGTGGATATCGCCCGTTGCCAGTCGCGCGTCCGGCGGCTTGTAGAACGCAAACACACGGATGGGGCGGCGATCAACGCAGACTTCCACGCCCAGGGCGTACGACGTCTGCAGCAGGACAGTTGGCAGCGGTTGGTGGACGACACTTCTCTTCACCAGGACTGCCAATCCCCTGAAAGCAGTCCCGGTCTGGGAGATTTGCTCCTCTCGGTACACATGGTACCCTGGTGCTCGGAGTGCTGAGCTCTTCCTGAGGCGCGTTTCGCAAATGAGGGCAATATGGGCCTGCCGCTGTGCGAGCAGCTGCCTCAGGAGCCTGGTCTTCACGGGGGACATCCCGTCGGCGTTCCAGAAGATGATGCGTAGGGAGTTATCTGCCATAGGCACAGATTTTCCCTACGCATTGCAGGATGAGCTGGACGGGGTCCCGTCCCTCCTGGATGGCTTGGAGCACCTCGGTCAGCACTCCGATCACCATGGTGATCAACGGATCAGCCTTAGTCCCTTCGGCCGGCACGCTGGGTGTCGGTTTCGGGGCCCGCTTCGCCTTCGTCCCCCCCACGGGGGCAGCGACCACGGGTTTGGCCGATGTTGAAGCGGGCTGCTCCTCTGCACCCTGCTTGCGAGGACCTCTCTTGCGCTTCTTGTTTTTGTTCCCCCCCGGAGCGGGGTTGGCAGCTGCCATCAGGGAACCTGGAGCGTTATGTTCCGCTGCTGCTGCGACGGAAGGGGCAGGCTTGGAGGGTGCAGTGCGCGCGACGGTGCCGGCCTTCTTGTTCCGCGCCTCCTTGCGGAACACCGGGCAGGCAACATGGTTTGCGGTGTGGGGTCCACCGCAGTTTGCGCACGTGGGTGGTTCTTCCAGTGGGCGCGGGCAGCTCTTGGCGGCATGTTCCCCGCCGCACCGCACACAAGCGGGCGGCCTGTGGCAGTGGTGCGAGGAGTGCCGAAATTGTTGGCACCTGTGGCACTGCGCTGGTCCCCTTTTACCGCGCCATGCCTCAACTTTGATCCCGGGCATACAGAGCATCTCTGTGATGTCATATATGCCCGGGGTGACGTCAGGTGTCCTCTGTAGTTGGGCCAGGAACAGGCAGCCCGGGCGTCCCGAACGCGCGCGGATGGCCCGCACGTACTCGGGGGTGTACCCCAGGTCTTTTAACTCCTGTTCTACGTCGCAGGGTTCGGTGTTGTGGGGTAGCCCCCTGATGGCTACCTTCAGACTCCTCTCCTGCGGCAGGGAGTATGAGAACCAAGAGATCTTGGTCTCCTTCTCCAGGTCGTACAGGTACCTTTGGATAATTCGGTACTCAGAGTCCGATTTAGGGATGAATCGGACCCCTTTCCCGAAGGCACGGCCGTTCGGCGTGTGACCCAGGAGCTTCTTCAGCTCCCGGAAGTGGTTTGGCCAGTCCGGGAGCGATTCCACAATAAGCGGAGGGTACTTCGCTGTCTGGGGGCTGGTGCTTGTGGTGGCGGTTGTGGACTTCGCGGTTGCCGGCGCTGTGGTTGGAGGCGCGTCGACGGTCGCCTGCGATGTTTGCGGCGTCAATCTCCTCGGTTGAGGAGTTGGAGGTTTCGATGGTGGCGGTGGCGGGCTGCTCAGCGCAGCGGCGTAGGACATCTCCATCGGTGACGAAGGAGATGTCCCGAGTATCGGGCGCTGCGTGTTTGGCGGCGAGAAAGTCGCCTGCCCGAGCGTCCTGTGCGGGGGAGAGGGGAACCTCTCCCGCCGGTATCGGGGCCGTTCCAGATTGCCCAGGGGTGGGCCATCTGTGTCCTGGTGGAGACGCCGTTGGTCGGGTTGCGGCTCGAACGGCTGCAGCTGCAGGGGGTGCAGGGACAGCAGCAGCAAAGGCTGCGGCTGCAGTAGTGCCGGCAGCTGGGGCCGGCCGAGTTGGCCGGGCAGTGGTGGCGGCCGGTGGTATGCGCCTGTGCGCGGCGTCGGGACCGTCGAGCTTTGGCATCGACGGTGCGGTTGGAGTGGGCGTCCTGGGCAGCGGGCTGCCCGGGAAGAATTCTTCACCCCCGGATGTGCTGGGGCGGGCTGTTGCTGGGCGGCCGAAGGTCAGACTGGGCTGGCTCTCGGTCGCCATCCTTGTAAGGTGCGCGATAGCGGCGTGCGCAGGTCCGCGGGAGCGGACGAACGTTCGCTTCGCCCCGCGAGGGGCGAGGGGACGCGTCGCACGGCGCGTAGGTGGGTGCGGTTGCGGCGGCGGCATCGCAGCCGCTGCAGGCGAGGAGTGGCGATAAACGCGGAGGGGGGACGGATACCATGTGCGGCCCTAACCCCGGCCTCGGCACGCCGATACCTCCTGACCCGGTCCCCGGGGCTTGCCGCTGGTGGCAGACCGGGAAACCAAAGCCAGGCGGCACGACGCGTGATCCGAGGTCGGAAGCTGGACGCAACTTGCTTACGGTATCGGACGGTGGTACGGGGCGTACCACAGAGAAAAACTTAGGAGGGCCCGTGCACACAAAACGGTACAAGGCGATCCAACGCAACTCTGGTCATACTCTTAAAATGACGATATAAATATGGTGGAGAATTTCATCTTGATTCGATACGGTTCGGGTAGTTCAGGTGGCTAGAACATTGCCCTGGTTAGGCAAAGGTTCAATCCCTGTCTCAAATCAAATTGTCTTTTTCCACTTTTTTAAAAATTTATGAGAAATTTAGCAAATAATTGTTATAAAAATTTATCAATATTCTGAGTGGAGTCCATTGCGTCAATGTTTAAAAATAGTTGTAACACTGTTCATTGGTATCGAGTTGTTCATTAGCTCGATAGATGGCTCTGGTCATACTCTTAAAATGACGATATAAATATTGTGGAGAATTTCAACTTGATTCGATACGGTTCGGGTAGTTCAGGTGGCTAGAACATTGCCCTGGTTAGGCAAAGGTCACAGGATCAATCCCTGTCTCGAATCAAATTGTCTTTTTCCACTTTATTAGAAATTTATGAGATAACCAAAATACTTATGAAGTTATAGTAGTATCGTTTCCAAAAGATTTAAGGTTCATTAATAAGGATTTTAAATTTGTATTTCTGAGCCAAGACCCAGCCAAGATTTTGAATGACGAACTTTTAATCAAGAATAAAATAGCAAAAATGCCATGCTAATACATACACCAAGAAATAGTGCATACAATATTATGTAACGAATAATTTGGAGTTTGATTTTTTTTTCATCTCATCCGAGCCTAAAAGTCCTTCTTTCATAATTCCCCACTGTAAAGACCGGAGGAGTCTATTATGATTAACTGTTGAGGGCAGATTTGTTTTGATATTCATTTGGCTTTCTAACGTAAGTCATCTCTCAGTCCAACTATGGGCACCTGCGTCATAATCCTTGGCATTTACAGGTGACATTAAAGGAGAACATAACTTGGGCCACGGAAAAAAATTACCCTTATTAAAATAAAAATTTGTAAATTCATCAAGTTTAATAAATTTATTCCACGTCGAGAAATTATTGTTTTTACATAATATAATGTAGTAACTAAATTGGTTCACCAAGGGCACATTGCGGCAGATCATATTGCTGATTTGGACAGATACGAATCAAAATGAAATCAAATTTTAACAAAAACTATTGACCATCTTTTACTTCTTTTGATATGTTACGATTTCATTGTTACCTACGTTTTTTAGAGTTAAAAGACAGACAGGTGTTCTATATTGTTTACTATCTCATTTTGAATATATAGTAGTGATTATTAGGGAAGTAGGGATAGTTGTTTAAGGTACTCGACGATGTGTGTAATTGTGTACTTTTAAATATCCGTCTCACTAACTGCATTTGAAATAGCTAGATTTAGTGAGACTTTTATTTTTAAGACTTTTAATAATAGTAGTTTTAATAACTTTACTTTTGTAATTTCTTTAAAATTTTTGAATTTTTTGATCAATTTACTAACTTTTTTTTTTAATTTTCAGCATTTATTATTTACTTCTCACTTCTAGCTGCGTTCTTCTGGCTGAATGTGATGTGCTATGATATCTGGTGGACATTCAGGTAAATATTAATAAAGTTCTAAGAAGTAGTAGAATCATTTCTCTCTATGTTTTGGTCCACTTAATATTGGTAGTGAGTCTATTGCCTAAATGTAAATAGACCTTTGCAAAGTACACCATTTCTTTCAAACCACCAGACCAGGATACGTCAGTATTAATGATAGCAATATTGTACCCAGCTATTTCTGTTTCTTTGGCCGATGAATGATTTTATTCTATGTTACAATTGAAACTTCACGCTGACTTAAAAAAAATTTGAATACTCTTACTAATTTTGTGATATCTTTTATGTTTCAGTGGTAAACGTTCAATGTCTACCGGACCTGCATCAGCTCGTGCTCGATTCTTTTCTTACAGTTTATATGCATTTGGCATTCCGATGTTGCTAACCATATTGCTTGCCGCACTTGAGTTCAGTATCGATGGTACGAAAAATAAACTACTACCCCGAATTAGATTACAGGGTTGCTTCTTATTCGGTAAGAACTTATGTAACCTTATTTATTTTCTCTGTTCTCTTATCTTTTTTTAGAAATACAGCATTTTAAATCTCAGTAACCGACCTAAACATCTAGCCCTGCAATAATTTTCTTAAAACTATTTTTCTTTTCAATACATGTAGGTATCTGACTTGTTTAGGACGGTGTTGTACTGATCTTGGAGAGTCACATTTGTAGAAAATTTCCCCACTTTAATTATTAGTTACTTAAAAAAAATAAAAATAAATATCCATTACGCCTTATCCCCGAAGGGGTGGCAGAGGCATATTATATGCCCACTTTTCACCGTGTGGATTCCTGTCCCACGTAATAGGTGGTGAGCCCATTGCCGTGTTGAAATAGACAGACGCAGTTTACTTAAAAATGTATTAATACTTATCAGTCACGCCTTTATCACTGAATGGGTGACAGAAGAATACTATATTGCCACATTTTACCGAATGCATTTTTAAAATTAAAAATAATGCTACATATATTAAACACAGAAAATATTAATTTTATAATACGAGTAAATGTATTATTTTTTTAGAGTTGATACAATTGATATCCTTCTTTATAAAGATTTACTGTCTTTTCTAGTCTAGTCAACAAGTGCCTTTTAAGTAAAACTTTTCAACAATTATCTACATGCTATTCTGAATCGATTATCATCGATGGACATCTCAATCATAGTTAACGAACACTGAGAGAAAAGTTGATAAAAACACTTGCTGACAAGATTATTTATGAATTTATTTTATAGCTAAATATATTATTACTATCATGTTTGTACGTTTCAGGTAACAGTAAACTTCTCTATTTATATGTACCTATTGTAATATTATGTGTGGCAAATTTGGTGTTCTTCACCTTGACTGCGATAAAAATAGCAGAAATTAAAAGACAAACACAGAAGGTGCTGAACAATAAAGATAAACAAAGGTAAGAATTTTTGTTTATGATATTTAAAATGTCAACAAAACATCAAACACTGTGTGTAAAGCTTAAAATCTTTGGGGTCTAAGCGATTTGCTGACTAATGGACGACGCAAGCAACCTTACGGGGTTAAAAGCTCTAACAATACCGGCTCTTAGCAGCCAAATATAAGCGGATACCATGCTAGCTCTAAATGTAGGTCGAATTTGTAGGCAACTGGGAATACGCTTAGATAAAGAACATATTACAAACATTATAGGGAATGTTAAAGATAAATTTAAACATTTTTAGCATGTTTTGAACATGGTGGGGACCGAAAACAGCGCAAATTAATATATAGTGGATGAAAAATTGTGTGTGTAATATGAGTATGTTAAAAAGGAACATTTTTACTAACCATATTAATAATTGCTAAATTAACACAAAAACGTGAGGTTTCCAAATCAAATATACTAAAATTGAAAACAAACGAGCTTTCTAGGCGCCCTGAAAACCACGTCAGATTAGTTCAACTATTTAAATCAGGCCCGTCAGTGCAGAAATAACCGAGATTTGTTCTTATATTTTTTGAACTAAATGTTTTCCACACAAGAATCAGGAAAATAAAATCTCTAATCATTTATCAAAGAATTTGTTACAGATTCTCGCTTTACATTAAGTTGTTTCTTGTGATGGGTGTTAACTGGATATTAGAGGTGGTTAGCTCTTTCTACCCCGAAGCTGACTACATTTGGAAGTTTACTGATGCTTACAATGTTCTCGTCGGTCTTATTATATTCATCATCTTCGTCTGCAAAGTCAAAACTTTGAAAATGATAAAGCACAGGTGCGTTTGGTGCTGGATTTGTTTAACATCTAGAAGCTATGATTAGAAATACGAGGGTAGTTTTATTTTATGATAATATTTTAGTTTATTTCCTTTTCAAATGATAATGATTTATTATCTGTAATTTCAGTACGAACTAAAAGTAAACTTACTCATTATAAATTGATAATTTAATAAGTAAGTTTAGTTTTAGTTTAAGAATAATTATCGGAATATTTTAGCTGAAAGAAGTATTTAAAAAAACTTGATTAGGAAGAATCAACGATGTAGTTTTAAAAATTAAGTGTGAACAAAAGTAAATGATAATGCATCGAATTCACATTTTAAAAAAAGTATGTAAAAGTTTGTCGTAAATCGAACGTGGTATAATTTTAAGAAAATATGATTTCTTGATGAGAATAATTTGACATATTTTATTTATATTTTATATTTTATTGCCTTATAGGTAAATATGTTTTAAAATTTCGTAATAAGTTTAAAAATAAATGTACAATTAACTGATAAATATTTTTGGGAGTTGACTGAATATCTAGTTTAGTAAGTTGTAAACATTATTCAAAATATGGTATCGTCAAAACCACCGCAAGAAATATTCTGAAATAGATGAATTTATATAAGTTAACTTAGTTTTAATTTTGTATTCAGGATTAAAGATTGTCGGCAATCCAATGTGAATATTGGTGAAATGAAAGCTATCAGCAGTATAAAGTTCAGTCGTTGGCAAAATGACAAAGGGATTAGATCCAGTATTGAAACAATAAAAACAACGATTGGACAAGACACATAAATCAAAAGTGTCAGATAATACGTTACATTCATAGCTAGTACTCAAATCACATATTTCCGTGGCTGTAAACTTACTGTTAAATTAAATCTACGCAAAATAGACATAGTGTGAATAAAAAAAAATTTAATGAATGGAAATCAAAACAAACAATTGTTTGAATCATTTTGTGAGAATATATCCATCAGACACTTTGGGGACTAAGCTATGACTGTGTATGAAGGAGTTTCTTTTTTAAAAGGTACATGAAAATAGGTTTATTATATTTGAGTGATATTCATCTAATTTACTGGGACTGTTTTGTAAATGAGGCTACTACTAATAAGTGAAGGCTTTTACAATATTGTGATGTGTAGTTTGTTTAATAGAAATAGGTAACAAAGGTTGTTTGTGAAATTTATTGTAAGGTGCCAATGCAAGTACATATAACACTTTTGCACTAAAATTTAAATGGTTTTGATGGGATTTCTAATTTTTTAAAGGTTTTGCACAACTAAACTTTATTCTTAGCTTAAAGCTTTGTAAGGGGTCTAGACGTTTGGACAGGTGTTTGGAAGATTCAGCATTTGAAAAAGTACGTGTTTCATTTTTGAACTGCTTATGAGTTTACAGATATATATATGTGCTTCTTGTTTAGAGCGGAGCAAATTTTGTGGTAATAAATAATCATACTAAATAACTAATTGTTGTAATGGCCAATGGCCATGCTTGTTATGGCTTTAGCCTAAACAATATTGGTTTAAAAAACTTGTGTTTAAATTGAAAAAAGGAGACTACGGATTCCAAATCGGGAAAAATAATCGGGAAATTTTCATTTCTAACAGGTTGAATCTAATTGAATATTATAATATAGTTAGAACAAACTTGATCAAAAGGATCTAGAATCTAATAAAATTCTAACCGCACTAGAACACTAAAGTGTTTTTTTTCCTCTATGTTATTTAGAAAAATAATATAGATCTGCCGTATAATGTACAACTTTAATCCCGTAGTCTGCTGCAGAATGTAGCTCATTATAATTTTGATTTTGAGGTACAATGTTGAAATTTTGGGAGAGTGAGGTCAACTTTGTTGTCTCGTGTTAGCCAGATGGGTTAAATTATTTGAATGTAACTAATAAGCTTAAATAAACATTAATTTTTAACCTAATAAAAATTAATGATATCGCTTTTATTGAGTAAAATTATGCAATATCTAATCCGGGCTAACAGATTACGTAGAAGTAACCTACTCTAAGCTAACCACAATAAATGTTTTACATTACTTTGTGCGCTGCTTTTCAGATTTATATAACAAAGTTAAGTAAATAATCTGCAAAGTAAAGTGTGACTCAATTATGGAAATTCAATAAGTTGCAAATTATAGTGCATTTGTATTAAAATAACATACGTTTATAACTTTTACAAATTACAACATTTTCTAGAAATTTACCTGCTTTAAAAGCAAATGAGCAATGTGACATAATAATAGAGAATATAAAACCTAACCGAATATAAAACATGAAACTATTAATATAAATATTGTAACACCAATGTTTTGTGTTTAGGTACCGACAACAAATGGGCCTGCCACCGCTGTCTAGAACGCAGACTACAAATACTTCGGTGTCGACACGAACATTCTCGCAATCCAAGGATGAAATGGGAATGCTCTCTATTGTTAACAAAAAATGAAACTTTGACAACATACATTACTAGTCACAGTATGATATATTTTGAGTATGTTATTGATTAAAAAGTACCTACTTAATTGGCTTAACTTACCTGAAAGGAAACTATAATGCAAATAAACACGCATTTGGAAGCATTTGTTGCCGCTACAAAATCAAATATCTTGCCTTCCACTGCAAAAATGTTTATAGTATTCAATTGACAGGTTAAACTTTCTTTCACTCATTAATTATTAATTAAAACTGACATCAGATTGCAAGCTACTTGAATTAAAAGTGAAAACAGATAAAAATGATTAGTTATAACTGATTAAACATATATATAGGTTTTCGAAATACCTGTTGTATGTTGACATATTTTCTATAAGACTGAGACTACGGAAGTATGAATTATCAGTCTCATTCGTTGATTCATACTCGAATTCTCTATAAATAAACAAACCCGTTTCTATGTTCAGACAAAGGGTTCTTACATATATTTATTCTCTTTGTTAACTTCTCGAATCGGGTCAAGTATTGTATTTTTCTTATTGTTGTTATTTTTTTAATTTTAATGTATATGTTGAGAGAACAATGTAATTTTAATGTATCATAGTTTAATATAATATTGAACCAAATAATATTTTAGTGATTTAATGTTTGAGCTGAAGTTTATAAATTTTAGAAATTGTCTCTTATACACTTCTATAATATAAAATTTTGAAAAAGTACTCTTAAAAGATTGTCTGGGTTCCATCATAGTAAAGGAACGATATTAAAAAAATATTATGAAGTCTTTCTAACAAGTTTTGAATCGAGATCCAATTTTTATTTACACTTGTAAATAAATACTGGATTCCGAAACAAACTGGAGAGTACTTCTCTAAGTTATCTTACACTAGCTGACCCGCGCAAATTCGTTGGCGCCACATAAGAAAAACAGACAATTATCTTTCTTAATATATTTTTATTAAAAAGTATCCTATGTTACTTCTAATGCCTCCAAAAATATGTGTACAAAGTTTTATGATGATCGGTTAAGTAGTTTTCTCGTGAGAGCTTAACAAACAAAGGTACTTTTAAATTTATAATATTAGTAGGTAAAGATTAATATTTTTGAAATCATTTAGCCATATTCTACCTCTTTATCATAAGTATTCCTTACAATCATAGCTAGTTTCTAGGTATAGTCTTAGTTATTGATCAAACGTAGTTTATTTGAAATGTTTATTGTAATTTCAAAACATGTTATGATTTTTTAAGTTCTTTTCATCAGCTTTAATTTTGGTCCTGTAAAGGTTATGTCGCATTTTACATTCAATATTTCACTATATTGTATTCAAAAACATATTCTGATTGATTCTGATGTAGGTTCTTTCCAGACGCAGGAATTTATAATTTCTGCGTCTGGAAAGCTTCTTATGCTTCTAAAGCTTCTATTGTCTATTATGATACATCTATGAGTATATATACCTACCTACACCTGGATATTAGAAGCTTTCTAGGTGCAGAATTATATTTCAGTAAGGTTAAAATTCAAAGCGGAAAATACAATAAGTGGCATTGAGTTTATCAGTAATATGGACAGTAGATTCAACTTACATTATGACTATTGGCAATGTTCTGGATGGAATATTGTCATTAAGGAAGGAAAACGTCGAAATTATAATGATATTGATGTTTCCCTTTGAAATTTTAAAGGATAACCCTACCTAAGACTCTTCATCATCATTTATTCGAGATATTTGTAGCAAGTTCCACCCAGTTTATGTAATTAAAACTAAAGGTTTGCGGTCCGCCTTAAAATTCCACGTAAACGAATACGAACACATAAATGATGATCTCTTATTTCGCAAATGACGTGTATATAATCTAAAATACATATATTTAGATTATATACACGTCTTCGTCGTATAATCTAAATATAGTACCTAGATAGATATATAGTACCTAAATTTATAGACTTATGTATAAATGAAATGTGTGTAGATTTAATTATTTAGTTATAATTTAGTTTTAGGTATTTAAATTTGACAATTAGTATGTCCATTATGAAAATTATACGATTATACAATAGTCTCGAAAGAAATTGTTTCATTTTTCAACAATTCATTCTATTTTTAATTAAGTGGAAAAAGACAATTCGATTCGAGACGGGTGACCACGATTCAATCCCTGTCTCGAATAGTATTGTCTTTTTCCACTTTATTAAAAATTTATGCTTATAATTCATTCGAACTCGCACAGTCGTACGTATCGGTTGCTACCAGTAATTCAAAGTATTGCCCTCTGTCGATAATCTAAATGAGCAAGTGTGATAATTGTATGAAAGTAATAACGAAGAAAGTGCCGGGTCTTGAGTGTAGATCATGTGGAAAGTTGGTTCACGCAAGTCAGGCTTGTTCCGGGCTCACTGCGAAGCAACTAGTCGCCATACGGAATTCGGACAGCCTGGACTGGACGTGTAAGGAGTGTACACGTGATTCACCTCATAGGCGGTCATCTTACATCGTGCCAGACGAAGATGATGAAAAGGAAGACAGTGTAACATCAGGTGGAAGGAAGTTGAGTAGCAATATAGACATAGAGAAGTTTTTAAGAGAAATAACAGCAGAAATGAAAATAGTCTTAAAGAAAGAATTACAACCACTAGAAGCATCAATCAACTTCTGCAGTTCGAAAATAGACGAGCTCTCTAAAACCGTATAAGACCAAAACAAACGTATACTACAATTGGAAAAAAGATGTACCCACCTACATAACGAAAAAAATCATATGGATCTTGAAGTCAACTCTTTGAAACAACAGCTAAGAAATTTTGAACAACAGCGTTTGGATAGTATGATAGAGGTAATAGGCATCCCTAAAGATCAAGGTCAAGATTTAGAAATAATAGGCAATACCTTAGCAGAAGCTCTCAATATGCCAATGAGTCAAATAGCGAAAGTCAAACGTCTGGAAGGTCGTAATGATACTGATGGTCACATACAGGTGGAACTTAAACAAGTTGAACATGCAAGCAGTTGGGTTCGTGCCGCTAAAAAAGATGTGATTTTAGTAAATAAAATCATCACAAACGCCCACAAAGATAAATCAAACTCTAAAATTACAGTACGACGTGCTTTGACTAAATTTAATAAAACTTTATTATGGACAGCCCAACAGCAGTTAAAACCGCACTATAAATATGTATGGTTACAGGACGGAAAAGTTCTAATTCGTAAAGAAGATAAGTATAAGGTCAAAGTTATTAGAAGCGAATCTGATATCGAAAAACTGTCGACAACATCGCTGACAGGCAATAACAGGTGTCGGTAATAGTATAAATGGGTACACAAGTCTTTCACACGGATCATCAAGAAATTTTTGATTGTACTAACGTTAATGATTTTAGTAAGCATTTGCCTACTTTTTATAAAACTAAAATGAACATTATACACATAAATATAAGATCAATGGTGAAAAATTTTTGTTATATCACTCAACTAATACATTCGTCTAAAATAACACTTGACGTGATTGTCCTAACAGAAGTGAACATAACACGTGAGGTTATTTCTATGTACAACATTGATAACTTTGAGATACACAGTATATTGCGTAGTAAGAGAAAAGGCGGTGGTATAATAATGTATGTTCGGGACTGTCACGTATTTACACCAACAAATCACTGTACAAAACACTGCGAATCAATCATTGGTCAAATCACCAGTTGTGACAACTACTCCGCGAATATTTGTGCAATTTACAGGCCGCCGAAGGAAAGTAAACATCTATTCATTACAGAAATAAAAACATTACTTTCTAGTACCGTTATCAAATGCTTAGATACACTTTTCTTAGGAGACGTTAACATAGACCTGAAAACTTATTGTAACATTCGGGAGTATTATATTAGTAGCATGGCCGAGTGCGGACTAACCAGCGTAATACTCTTAAAATGACGATATAAATATGGTGGAGAATTTCAACTTGATTCGATACGGTTCGGGTAGTTCAGGTGGCTAGAACATTGCCCTGGTTAGGCAAAGGTCACAGGTTCAATCCCTGTCTCGAATCGAATTGTCTTTTTCCATTTAATTAAAAATTTATGAGAAATTTAGCAAATAATTGCTTTAAAAATTTATCAATATACTGAGTGGAGTCCATTGCATCAATGTTTAAAAATAGTTGTAACACTGTTCATTGGTATCGAGTTGTTCATTAGCTCGATAGATGGCTCTGGTCATACTCTTAAAATGACGATATAAATATGGTGGAGAATTTCAACTTGATTCGATACGGTTCGGGTAGTTCAGGTGGCTAGAACATTGCCCTGGTTAGGCAAAGGTCACAGGTTCAATCCCTGTCTCGAATCGAATTGTCTTTTTCCATTTAATTAAAAATTTATGAGAAATTTAGCAAATAATTGCTTTAAAAATTTATCAATATACTGAGTGGAGTCCATTGCATCAATGTTTAAAAATAGTTGTAACACTGTTCATTGGTATCGAGTTGTTCATTAGCTCGATAGATGGCTCTGGTCATACTCTTAAAATGACGATATAAATATGGTGGAGAATTTCAACTTGATTCGATACGGTTCGGGTAGTTCAGGTGGCTAGAACATTGCCCTGGTTAGGCAAAGGTCACAGGTTCAATCCCTGTCTCGAATCGAATTGTCTTTTTCCATTTAATTAAAAATTTATGAGAAATTTAGCAAATAATTGCTTTAAAAATTTATCAATATACTGAGTGGAGTCCATTGCATCAATGTTTAAAAATAGTTGTAACACTGTTCATTGGTATCGAGTTGTCCATTAGCTCGATAGATGGCTCTGGTCATACTCTTAAAATGACGATATAAATATGGTGGAGAATTTCAACTTGATTCGATACGGTTCGGGTAGTTCAGGTGGCTAGAACATTGCCCTGGTTAGGCAAAGGTCACAGGTTCAATCCCTGTCTCGAATCGAATTGTCTTTTTCCATTTAATTAAAAATTTATGAGAAATTTAGCAAATAATTGCTTTAAAAATTTATCAATAACCAGCGTAATATCCGATTACACAAGAATTGAAACTCGCGATAATAAAACATCTCGTACTTGTATCGATCACATATATGTAAGAACACGCTCATTAGACTTGTAACAGAACAGTTATGGCAGACCACCGCATGATTATTCTATCGTGCGCTGGGCCGGACCCAACACATATACAGGCTGATGTTTTAAATATTAAACAAACTAATAACAAAAAAGTTAATATTATACTTAATGAAATAGACTGGAGTGAATTACATACATACGAAGACCCGAATTATATTTATGAATATATTAAAAATAAATTTAATGCTTGCTATGAGGAATCAGCATATGTAAAAAAAAGTAAATAAAAATAGTAAAAGAAATAAACACCCATGGATAAACATTAAAATAAACAATATGTGCAAAAAGAGAGATTTGATATATATAAAGTGGAAAAATAATACATATGATTGGGAATTACGACTACAATATAATAAACTAAGAAATAAAACTCGTAAACTAATAGAAACATCGCGAAATAAGTACTACAAAGAACAAATAATTACAAATAAAACCAATATTAGAGAACTATGGCAAATTCTGAATTCAATAACAGGCCGTAGTAAAATATCTATCGATAAAACTATTTTTAAAGCATTCCAAAACCGAAAAGTTAATGCCAAAGAAATAGTCAATAACTTTGCTAGGGAATTCCAAAATAACGTACTGAAAATATTGCCAAAATGCAATATAATGATGATGAACGAAGGAGAATACACCTATCCGCAAAATACATCCATGTTTTTTAAAAAAGCTACACGTGGAGACATACTCAAAATAATTAAAACACTGAATAAAGCCCCTGGGGTAGATAATATTAGATGCATTGACATAAAGTCTATATGTGACAAGATATCATACATTATAGCAAAATTTATTAATTCTAGCTTAAAAAAAGGCATATACCCCACGGGCCTAAAAACAGGTATAGTGAGACCAATTTTTAAAAAGGGAAATCGTAGTGATTATGCTAATTATAGGCCAATCACGATACTTTCAGTCATTGACAAAATTGCAGAGAAATATGTATGCAACCAAATACAAAACTTTTACACGCAACATAATGTACTTTCGGATTCACAATACGGTTTTCAACCAAATAAATCTACAGCAGAATTACTATCAAAATTTACCAATGAAGTCAATAAGTGTCTTGATGAGAAGAACCACGTTATCCTGCTTTTTATAGACTTTAGTAAAGCGTTTGATACGCTTAGACATGACACTCTTTTGAAGAAACTAGACAACACGGGTATCCGCGGTCCAATCCTTGCTTGGTGTAAAAATTACCTACAAAATCGTAAATATGTCGTTAGGGTCGGGGATGAGGAAAGTGACGCTGTTGAAATCACACTTGGAACTGCTCAGGGTTCAGTGTTAGGACCATTACACTATCTGGCATACGTCAATGACATGGAGCATGTAGTAAACCAATGCTCCATTTATCAATATGCAGATGACACTTGCCTTTTATCTGCTCACGAACATCTTAACGAAGCAGCACAATGGCTACAGCAAGACTTTACCCGAATATGCAAGTGGTCACATGACGCAGGTCTAGTAATTAACGCAAATAAAACAAAAATAGTTCATGTCCATTCAAGTCACATAAAATCTGTACCCTTTAAAATAATTGCACATAGTCACAGCTGTTTACATAATACATCTCAAACAAATTCATGCAGGTGCTGTGCAATTGATCAAGTGACCCACCACACTTACTTAGGACTTTTGGTAGATGACCATTTCAACTGGGGTATTCATATAGAATCAGTCTGTGAAAAATTACGCGCTTTATTGGCCAAATTCTACATACTGAAACCTAAAGTACCCTGCAGTATTCTTCGAAATATGTATTTAGCATTAGCAGAGTCTATAATCTCTTATGGCATAACGAGTTATGGCAGAACATTTAAAACCTATATTGACACTATTTATTAGCTGCAAATAAAGCTTATAAAACTCTTTGTACCGGAGAAAATAAAAAGACAACATAAAGATAACCCTTTAGAACTTTTTAAGTATACTAATATATTACCTATACACAAAAAAATTCAAATGAACATATTAATTGAACAGTACAAGAATAAAAATATTCAAAAACCCATAGCTCATAAAATCACCACTCGAAACATTAGCGAAAATAAATTAATAGTACCTAGGTGTAGAAATTTTTATGGTAGGCGAACTATGAAATTTATGGTTCCAACCCTGATGAATGATATAGTCAAATCTCATTGGCAAAACTCTAATATATAAAATCTATAAATCAAAAATTAAAATATTATTTCACAACAATATAACGAATACCTGAATCGAACAACCTGTATAATATTCCTGTTTATCGTACAATACAAATGAAACGAACAGGTTTCTTTTGTAAAATTGAACAAGACAATAGGAGCTAGAACATAGATTGTATTCACTAATTTTATAATGTGAAATAGATGTTTAAGCCTAAAGCAATAAGGTTTAATATTTGTATTAAGAATATTTTCATAATACCCACATCATTTCGTTAGGTGGCAAAATATAGATTGTATTTGCGATTTTTTATTTTTGTTATTATAATGTGAATAGATGTTTAAGTATTAGTCAATAAGGTATAATATTTGTAAGAAAAATACTTTCAAGATACCCACATCATGTTGTTAATAAGTGCGGACGTTTCGAATGTGAGTGCCAACACAAACCTTCTACTAGGTTTAATGGTACAAATTTAAATATTTTGTTATTGTATCTAAATAAATTAAAAAAAAAAAAAAAAAAATTGCTTTAAAAATGCATCTATGTTTCATTCCATTATTCTGCTTTCGTACCTGCGGCGTACATAATAATTGAACCTGTCATAACTGTTTCAACACGGCAACGGGCTTTTAAATCTTCCTCATTTCAGAATATACTGAGATGAATTAGTTCTATAACCTACTTATCCTTATTTGGAGTCTGGGGTAGATTTTTTTTTACTGCTAGTAGCAGTTATCATTTGATTTTTTATTTTCGGTTTTGTTAGGAGCAACTGCCTTCTAATCCTAACCTGCTAACCCCTGCGTCGTTGTTTCATCCATTAACCATGGTCACTTGGACCCGGAGATTTTGGTGGGGCCCCTTTTCCCACCAACTCATTATAACATGGGAATGAAAACATTTCGAGAACTGTGGGCATATAGAATGCCTCTACGGAAAAAGGCTTTAGAGTGCATATGTATATGTAAATTCAAGGTGCAGCTTCGATCACACATTTCTGTTGTAAAGTATAAATGGGTCTGAATCCCAAACTCTCCCGTCTTCTATTCTAGTTGATATCTAAACATCTACACAGATAAATAAAATTTTTGTTCTTTGTAATTCCTAATTTGTTAATTTCCAAATTAACAGCTTTTTACTGAATGTATGTACTGAATGTATGTTTTAACATTTGTAATAACGGCAGCACGTGTGCTGCACCTCTGGTGTTGCAAACGTACATAGGCTTCGGTGACCACTTTCCATCAGGTGGGCCGTATGCTTGTCTGCCACCTCAGTGGTATAAAAAATAACATTATTTTATCAAAAAACGTCCGCATTCGACTGCAGTGGAAACAAGCTGTCCGGCAAACACTCATCGCCGTGCTCCTCTTCTATGACCCATTGCGTGATGTTATAAATACCACCGAAAGCATTCCTCGATCTATCAAAAGAACTTTTTAATACGAATCGATAGTTCTTAAGATAAACGCTGTCAACTACACAAACAGAACCAACTCTTTATTAAAAATAGGTTGTGGATAAAGTCTATTGGCATGGGTCTGTCTTATATGTCTGTGGCATTGGTATAGTATTTGTGAACTTAATAAAATCTCTTTGGCGATACCATTATACTAGCGGCACGCTATGATGGCCGTTTGACATGTTACAATAATGCAAAAAATTTAGATTTTTATGAAATATAATACTTTACGTAATTACTGTTAAAAATTGTTGTTATAAGCATACTATATTTTGGGTATTTTTTATTAATATTAATCTACAATATATAATTTTCCTGAGACATAAATGCGAAATAAACGGCCATCATCGCGTGCCGCTAGTGTACTATCTGAATTTTGGTATCATTAAAAACTTTGTATTTTAAAGAAGATAATTCCAAATTAGGAAAATGTGTGGTTTTCAATTATTTGTCTTAAATTCAAGATGAGTGAATGTAATGAAGAGATTCAATCTATACATACATTGTGAAATTTTACTACAAATAAAGTAACGCTCGTGGCTTTGCTGACTCAGTGTTCTGTAAACAATCACTGTGTTAAGCAACATTGGCTATAGGTGGTCCTTGGATAAGTGACGACTTTGTGGAATTTACATTTGCGAACGTTTCCGTGCTTCGGAAGGCACGTTAAACCGTTGGTCCCAGTTGCCAGTAAAATGGCAATCGTTAAGCCTTATGGGCGGCTTGAAAAATGCCAACAGCAGGTCGCCACAGTCTGCGCCTTTTCATTTCAACGCGGCAATGGGCTCACCACCTGTTACGTGGGACAAAAATGCATACGATGAAATGTGCCTCTGCCTACCCCTTCGGGGATAAAGGCGTGACAATATGTATGTATATAAATAAAGGAAAATATGCAACGCATACCGTGAAAAAAATTGTGACGTTTTTGGACCTAGTGCAGCGTCTGCGAGAGTAGCACAAATTTGGTTTATGGCAATCCTTGTACGAGTAATGAAGCCAATTTTTTGAAAAAGTGAAGCAATATAATTACGTCAACTGTGTAATCATTTGTATTCTTATCTATCACGCCTTATCCCCGAAGGGGTTGCAGAGGCATACATATTGTATGCCCATTTTTCACCATATATATATTCCTGTCCCACGTAAAAGGTGGTAAACCCATTGCCGTGTTGGAATAAACAGATGCAGGTTGTGGTTACCTGCTGTTGAATTTTTTCAAGCCGCCCATAAGGCCTTCAACTTGACTTAACGACTGCCATGTTACTGGCAACCGGAACTAACGGCTTAACGTGCCTTCAGAAGCACGTTATTCTTTATCTATACAAATATGATAAGCTGAAGAGTTTGTTTGTTTGTTTGGTTGAACGCGCTAATCTAAGGAACTACTAGTCGGATCTGAAAAATTATTTCTGTGTTAGAAATACCATTTATCGAGGAAGACTATAGGCACAGTATAAAGAGTAAACCTATCAGTAGCGTTACGCCTTTGAAGTTGACAAAAATGCCGACAACGTCCAGACAGTGATGCTTGTAGGGTTGTCACAAGTATACAAGGCTGATGTTATTTATTAACTCGTACTCGCAATCAACTATCAACATTATAATATAATATCTTAAACTTAATAATATTATAAATGTGAAAGTTTGTAGAGATGTTTGTTACTCTTTCACGTAAAAACTACTGAATAGATTTTAATGAAACTCTACAATAATATAGCTTATACATCGGAATAACACATATACTTTTTATCCCGGGAACAAGTTCTTATGGGAAACGGGAACGGGAAAACTTCTCTACGCGGGCGAAGCCGCGGGCGTCAGCTAGTATGTATATATAATAAATCAATAATATAAATACCGGTTTAAAAAAAGGATCTGAGATTTCATTTCCTGCCGCACACGGAAGTAAATAATGTTCATTTCATGTCGAATCGATACTTTTTTTTTTATGAGAAAGCGTTTTCGAAATGGCTGCCGCGTAGTAGATATAAAATTATTGGGTTTCTAGCAATCAATATGGCCGCCGAACTATTCTTATAAAATTTCATGTTGGGTATCGTATAAAGGGTTTTTTGGTATGCTGAGCACGGATTTCGTGTTAATTTTGCAATCCAATATGGCCGCCACGTCGTGGTTTACAATTTTCTTGTTGGGTATCGTATAAGGGGTTTTTTGGTATGCTGAGTACGAATTTAGTGTTAATTTTGCAATCTAATATGGCCGCTGCGCCGTGGTTATAAAATTTCATGTTGGGTATTAATGCTACTATTGTTTTCAACAAAAAATATTGGTTACGCTTTGAACAAGTTTAAATATTAATTATGACGAAAAACTTGAACACAGGATAACATAGTATAGAGTATAGTTATAATCGCACATGTGTGGCTCCGCATACCATAATACTCATATGCGATACCCAACATGAAATTTATAACAGTTGGCGTGGCGGTCATATTGGATTGCAAAATTAAAAACTAAATTCGTACTCAGCATACCAAAAAACCCCTTATACGATACCCAACACTAAATTTTATAACCACGGCGCAGCAGCCATATTGGATTGCAATATTAACATGAAATTCGTACTCAGCATACCAAGAAACCCCTTATACGAAACCCAACATGAAATTTTATATCCACGGCGCGGCGGCCATATTGGATTGCAAAATTAACACGAAATTTGTACTCAGCATACCAAAAAACCCTTTATACGATACCCAACATGAAATTTTATAAGAATAGTTCGGCGGCCATATTGATTGCTAGAAACCCAATAATTTTATATCTACTACGCGGCATCCATTTTGAAAACGCTTTCTCATAAATGATACCCAACCTGAAATTTTAAAACCACGGTGCGGCGGCCATTTCGGATTACAAAATTAATACGAAATTCGTACTCAGCATACCAAAAAATCCCTTATACAATACCCAGCATGAAATTTAAAAATCACGGCACGGCGCCGGCGGCCATATTGGATTGCAAAATTAACACGAAATTTGTACTCAGCATACCAAAAAACCCCTTATACGATACCGAGCATGAAATTTTAAAACCACGGCGCGGTGGCCATATTGGATTGCAAAATTAACACTAAATTCGTACTCAGCATACCAAAAAACCCCTTATATACCCAACCTGAAATTTTAAAACCACGGTGCGTCGGCCATATTGGATTGCAAAATTAATACGAAATTCGTACTCAGCATACCAAAAAATCCCTTATACAATACCCAGCATGAAATTTAAAAATCACGGCACGGCGCCGGCGGCCATATTGGATTGCAACATTAACACTAAATTCGTACTCCGCATATCAAAAAAACCCCTTATATGACACCCAACATGAAATTTTATGTCCACGGCGCGGCGGCCATATTGGATTGCAAAATCAACACGAAATTCGTACTTAGCATACTAAAAAACCCCTTATACGATACCCAACATGAAATTTTATATCCACGGCGCGGCGGCCATATCGGATTGCAAAATGAACACGAAATTTGTATTTAGAATATTAAAAACCCCATGTATTAAAGAAATCTATACAAAAATTCAAAAATCATAGCAAGCGGTCGTGAATGCGTCAGCCCTGAAAGACTGTCCCGAGCTACTAACAATATTTTGTTCGCAGCTCGGGACAAACCCTCCCGCGTCTCGTCCCTTGTCCCCCGCACGATTGCTCTGTCTAGACAGCTTCGTCGACCGACTGTATGTCTTTCGGCTGTGCTATAGGCTATATATCATTACGCTACTACACTGGGGAGCAGAGCAGTAGTCATAAATGTCGACAAATTTTCTAATTATTTAAAGGTTTTGCACAACTAAACTTTATTCTTAGCTTAAAGCTTTGTAAGGGGTCTAGACGTTTGGACAAGTGTTTGGAAGATTCAGCATTTGAAAAGTACGTGTTTCATTTTTGAACTGCTTATGAGTTTACAGATATATGTGCTTCTTGTTTAGAGCGGAGCAAATTTTGTGGTAATAAATAACCATACTAAATAACTAATTGTTGTCATGGCCAATGGCCATGCTTGTTATGGCTTTAGCCTAAACAATATTGGGATAAAAAAATTGTGTTTAAATTGAAAAGAAAAGGAGACTACGGATTCCAAATCGATGATTTGAGATGTAACTGGTAAAAATAATCGGGAAATTTTCATTTCTAACAGGTTGAATCTAATTGAATATTATAATATAGTTAGAATAAACTTGATCAAAAGGATCTAGAATCTAATAAAATTCTAACCGCACTAGAACACTAAAGTGTTTTTTTTCCTCTATGTTATTTAGAAAAATAATATAGATCTGCCGTATAATGTACAACTTTAATCCCGTAGTCTGCTGCACAATGTAGATCATTATAATTTTGATTTTGAGGTAAAATGTTGAAATTTTGGGAGAGTGAGGTCAACTTTGTTGTCTCGTGTTAGCCAGATGGGTTGAATTATTTGAATGTAACTAATAAGCTTAAATAAACATTAATTTTTAACCTAATAAAAATTAATGAAATCGCTTTTATTGACTAAAATTATGCAATATCTTTTTTTTTTTTTTTTTTTTTTTTTATATCTAGCTCGCCAAAATTACGCCGTCCGCCTGATGGAAAGCCATGACGATATCTAGCGAATTGAGGGGCACTCTCTTAGTCTACATGACTACTGACAGCGTCCCTCAAGTTGGCGGCCCAATGATGTGCCTCTTCACGCTCCGCTTGAAGAACCCGGGATTGTAAGAGGAAGGAAACACGTGCGCTGGCAGAGCGTTCCAGGTAACTATAGTTCGACAGAGAAACGATCTTTTAAATCGTTCCGTTCTGGCGAAAATTCTTTCCACTGTATGGGAGTGGCACTTCAGCCCAGCACGCGTTGTTCGGGAACGAAAAGGAGAGGGTGGGATTAGGTTGAAGAGCTCTTCAGAACACTCGCCATGGTACATGCGGTAAAATGCAGCCAAGGACGCTATGGTTCTACGCTGCGCCAGAGGGTCAAGGCTTCCTGTTACCTCAGGACAATCTATAATGCGAATAGCACGTCTCTGCATAGCGTCGAGCGCGTCCAGCAAGTACCTCGCGAAATCATCCCAAAGGTTAGAACAGTATTCGACGCAGGGACGAATCTGTGTTTTGTACAACATACATCTCTGCTGCGGCGTGAAAAAACGTCTCACCTTATTCAGGACTCCTAACTTCCGCGAGGCTAGCCCAATACAGCTCTCTATATAAGATTTGTTACTGAGCTCACGACGAACGTCTATGCCCAGGATGTCTAGATTGTCCTTCATTGGTATTGTAGTGTTCTGAAGAAATGGTAGAGGTAGGAAAGGGGATTTTTTAGCTGTGAACGCACACGCCTGTGTTTTTCGGGCATTGAAATCGACCAGGTTTTCAGAGCCCCATCCGGAAATGCGATTCAGAACCAGGTCGACATCAGTCACAAGTTGCCGTCTTTTTTCCTCAATGTCGGCCCTTCCCACTGCTGGACGGGCAGAATAACTCCCGTGCAACGTGCTATCATCTGCATAGCAATGAATGTTCCCGAGGGACAGCATGTCATTGATATGCAGAAGAAAGAGAGTTGGCGACAATACAGACCCCTGTGGTACCCCGGCATTAACCCGCAAAAAGCAAGAAGCCTGGCCATCACAGAGGACCCGCATACGACGCCCTTGTAAGAAGCTGGCCATCCAGCAGCACAATTGAGGCGGTAGACCATATGCTTGCTTGGAAAGAAGTGACGTATGCCAAACTCTATCGAAGGCTTTGGCAATGTCCAGACTTATAGCCAAGGATTCACCGTGCCTTTCCATAGCCTCACCCCAAACATGTGTTACGTACGCTAGAAGATCACCCGTTGACCGTTTGGGCCTAAAGCCATATTGCCGATCATTGATCAACGAGTGATCCTCTAGGTATCGCATTAGCTGCTTGTTGACAATGAGCTCGAACACTTTACAGATAACTGAGGTGATGGCTATGGGGCGATAGTTGGCTGGATCTGAACGATCCCCTTTTTTGGGAATCGGTTGTACGTTCGCTTCCTTCCAAGCCTCCGGCACGTCCCCTGAAGAATACGATAGACGGTACAGACGCGTTAGCGCTGGAGACAACTCGGCTGCACATTTTTGAAGTACCACCGCCGGAATACCGTCAGGGCCACTCGTTTTCCGCGTGCCGAGTGACCGTAGCACTGCCCGTACGTCACATTGTCTGATCACAATATCAGGCATTGTGTAGCCACAATTAGTAATGGTGGGTGGCTGCAGGCCACAGTCGTCGACCCGGGAATTAGCCGCAAAGAGATTTGCAAGCAAGTCGGCTTTCTCTTGAGCTTTGTGAGCCAGTGACCCATTAGGGTAACGCAGCGGGGGCAACGAGGTTTGGCAGAAGTTGGCCTGCACGGCTTTGGCCAGTTGCCAGTATCCACGGCTGCCCGTTGGATGTGACGTAAGCTCCCGGCCCAGCCGCGCGACGCGCTTGGCATCCGCTCTCCTGAAGGCCCCCTTGCAAGCCCTAGTGGACCTGTTGTACGCTGCCTTGAGCCGGCCTACTTTAGAATCGCGCACCGCCCGAGCCCTGATCCAGTCGCGATACGCCGTCTGCTTTTGTTGAACAGCCTCGGCGCACTCACGCCCGAACCAGGGCCGAGTTTTGCGAATGCTGGCGACATCAGTATATGGGATGTAATATTCCATCCCTAAACTGACCTCGCCAGCAATCGCGGAGGCACTATCCGACACAGCTTTGCTTGCAAACCAGCGCTGACTCCATGGGATGGACGCAAAGTACTCGCGAAGACCACCCCAATCTGCCGACGAGTAATGCCATAATCGCCGCGTTACCTCTCTGCACGTGCAGGAGATGACGCCAGCATGCGAGTCTGCACAACACAGTGGTCGGAGGTGCCCAATGGAGCGCCCATCGACACACTGTGCCGGTCTGGGCGACTCGTCAGCAGTAGGTCCAGCAAAGCGGGCGCGTGGTCTGACCTGTCTGGTATCCGCGTGATCCCGCGTACCATCTGGGTCAGACCATGGGAGAGAGCGAATGCATGGGCGGCACGCCCCGCAAGATCGGTCCTGAGGGACCCCAGCCACTCAGTGTGGTGACCGTTGAAGTCCCCCAGAAACAGCAACTCGGCGTTCGGGAACCGCACCTGCGCGTCATCGGCCCCCTCGACATAATAATAGAGAATATAAAACCTAACAATAAAAAACATGAAACTATTAATATAAATATTGTAACACCAATGTTTTGTGTTTAGGTGCCGACAACAAATGGGCCTGCCACCGCTGTCTAGAACGCAGACTACAAATACTTCGGTGTCGACACGAACATTCTCGCAATCCAAGGATGAAATGGGAATGCTCTCTATTGTTAACAAGAAATGAAACTTTGACAACATACATTACTAGTCACAGTATGATATATTTTGAGTATGTTATTGATTAAAAAGTACCTACTTAATTGCCTTAACTTACCTGACACGCTAAGAAAGGAACCAACAATGAAAATAAAGACGCATTTGGAGGCATTTGTTGTCGCTACAAAATCAAATAACTTTCCTTCACTCATTGTTTATTAATAAAACTGATTTCAAATTGCAAGCTACTTGAATTAAAAGTGAAAACAGATAAAATTGAAAAGTGATAACTGATATATATTATATAGGTTTTCGAAATACTTATTGTATGTTGACATATTTTCTGTAAGACTGACGGCCGAATACTGAAAGGTCACTCAAATATCTAACGGCACCTTAAATGTTTGAGCAGCTTTTAAATACAAAATTCGTATTCTTAAACATCAAATTTAAGCATGTGATAAATTTAAGGTGAACTCAAGCGCAACTCAATGTAAAATTCGTATACTGGAATGCCACTTTATTTAATTTAGCTGTCAAATGACCTGTCAAACTGATTTGAACGTCCCCTAAATGTAAGAGTGGTCGAGAGTCCTAAATCTGGAATTGAATATATTGAAGCGTTAAAATAATGTGTTTATCTTCGCTATCTTTACTTTCTGACCATGAAAGACTGACCGTCTGTCGACGAAACCTAGAGAACCTAAATACATTCGAAAAATGCAACGATGCGGAGTTTCCTGCTCGGTTCCGTATCTCCAATGAGACAGTTCTATATTTGGAAAATTTATTCAATATGCGTACCCAGGGGAGGGCAGAAGAGGAGCTATCCCCTTCCGGACATGGTTTACGACTCCTACTTTTGTCTATAAAATTTAGCCTGGTAGAAATCGCTTTATGTGATAAGGCCGCCCAATGTACTTTTTCCACAGCTTTCAATCTCAATGTACAAATGTATTGCCTGGCGCATATTACGTATTGCGTACGTGAAATTCTCACGTAAAGCCATTCATCATCATTCATCTTACGCCTGTATCTGTAAGGAAAGCGGGTAACCCATCCACCGTACTTTTAAAATAGCTAATACTAGGTGAGCCCCACGGCTTTGCCCTTGACATACTTCGAATTTCCGTCTCACCTATTTATTCCCGACGCTTATATATTCTACAATAATACATAATTTGCCCGATTTGTCGTCATTTATGATTACTACTCCGCTCTCCAGGGCAGTAGCGTGATGATACATAGTCTATAGCCTTCCTCGATAAATGGGCTATCGAATACAAAAGGATTTTTTAAATCCGACCAGTAGTTTCTGAGATTAGCGCGTTCAACCAAGCAAACAAACAAACAAACTCTTGAGCTTTATTATTGGTAAAAAATCCTACTAATATTATAAACGCGAAAGATTTTAAGTATGGATGTTTGTTACTCTTTCACGCAAAAATATACTGAATGGATTTAGATGGAACTTTAAAATTATATAGCTTACACATCAGAATAACACATAATGCTACTTTAATCTCGGGAGAAAGTTCATGTGGGAAACGGGAACGGGAAAACTTCAAAACGCGCGCGCGTAGCCGCAGGCGTCAACTTTTATAAATTAAAACAGATATTTGTATAAAATAAAAAATCTTGTTTGGGACTAAAAAGACAGACATTTAATAGATCTTTATAAATAAGTAAACGGGATTACTCACGTATTTCACAGGATTATTACGTACGAAAACGTGAGTAATCCCGTTTACTTATTTATAATGTGTAATAATGACGTTAGATTTCTAGTTAAAATTTAATAGAACACTTGTAAAAGTTATTTATTATATAACAGACCAAAAAACATCAAAGATGAAAAATATATACCGACTAAACTGTGTTCCTCACACCACACAAGAAAGATAAATGTCTTATGCTAATATCCCTTCTTATCTTTCCTTTTCTACATTAAGTTTTAGTAGAAGTCTTGAAACGCTTTGTAAAAACAAGTGGAGAATAAATAGTAACTATCAACGCAATTCGATGATAGTGATTTCGTCAATATGGTAATTCTTGGAGATGGCGGCTATTCATGTCAGCCTATTTGCTGTGCTGACTTCATTGCTACATACAGACGCCTGCTGAAGAAGTACATTCCAATGTTTTTCTTCCATATTCCAATTTATTTTTGAAAAATGTTTACAAGTCACGCTAATGTCACTGGTTTCAATCAAATTGAACGTTTCGTTCTACGACAATTGGGTCAGCAAATGTTTACTTTCAATTTCGAAATAGTTTTTAAGTTATTTATTCTTATACATAACTTAAAAACCTATCCCTATAGAAATTACATTGTGTACCAAATAAAACTATTATTATTTTCTATTATTTTAACTAAACTAAGTAGCATTGTAAATATTGTTAAGTCCAAAACTGTTGCGTAAAATGAGGCATCGTGAATGATGCCATGACGCAAATTAATTGGCGGCTGCTTAACTGATTATGCCTGCAAATCGTTTGAGTAGCCTTTGTAAATACCACTTAAATTTTGAGAGATACTGAAATCTGAGAGCCCTTTCCACTGTGCGTTGTATTTAAGTGACGTTTCAGTATTCGGCCGTGAGACTACAGAGGTATGAATTATCAGTCTCATTCGTCGATTCATACTCGAATTCTCTATAAATAAACAAACCCGTTTCTATGTTCAGACAAAGGGTTCTTACATATATTTATTCTCTTTGTTAACTTCTCGAATCGGGTCAAGTATTGTATTTTTCTTATTGTTGTTTATTTTTAATTTTAATATATATGTAGAGAGAACAATGTAATTTTAATGTATCATAGTTTAGTATAATATTGAACCAAATAATATTTTAGTGATTTAATGTTTGAGCTGAAGCCTCTAACTTTTAGAAATGGTCTCTTATATATATAAATAAATAAATATCCATCACGCCTTATCCCCGAAGGGGTGGCAGAGGCATATTATATGCCCACTTTTCACCGTGTGGATTCCTGTCCCACGTAATAGGTGGTGAGCCCATTGCCGTGTTGAAATAGACAGACACAGGTTGTGGCTACCTGCTGTTGAAATTTTCAAGCCGCCCATAAGGCCTTCAACCAGGCTTAACGACTGCCATTTTACTGGCAACCGGGACCAACGGCTTAACGTGCCTTCCGAAGCAAGGAAACGCTCGCAAATGTAAATACCACAAAGTGGTCACCCATCCGAGGACCAGCCATAGTGAAAGTTGCGTAACTCAGTGATCGTTTACAGAACACTGAGACCGCGGGGCCACGAGCGCTTCTTATATACCTATATATACTTCTAAAATAAAATAAAATTGAATAGTACTCGAGATCCAATTTTTATTTACACTTGTAATAAATACTGGATTCAGAAACAAACTGGAGAGTACTTCTATAAGTTATCTTACACTAGCTGACCTGCGCAAAAATATAAGACAAACAGACAATTATCTTTCATATTTTTTTAGTAAAAAGTATCCTATGTTACTTCTAATGCCTCCAAAAATATATGTACAAAGTTTCATGATGATCAGTTAAGTAGTTTTCTCGTGAAAGCGTAACAAAAAAGGTACTTTCACATTTATATTATTAGTAGGTAAAGATTAATATTTTTGAAATCATTTAGCCATATTCTACCTCTTTATCATAAGTATTCCTTACAATCATAGCTAGTTTCTAGGTATATTCTTAGTTATTGATCAAACGTAGTTTATTTGAAATGTATTGTAATTTCAAAACGTGTTATGATTTTTTAAGTTCTTTTCATCAGCTATAATTTTTGTCCTGTATAGGTTATGTCGCATTTTACATTCAATATTTCACTATAATAGAATCAAAAACATATTCTGATTGATTCTGATCTAGGTTCTTTCCAGACGCAGGAATTTATAATTCCTGCATCTGGAAAGCTTCTATTTCAGTAAGGTTACAATTCAAAGCGGAAAATCCAATACCTAAGTAGCATTGAGTTTATCAGTAAGATGGACAGTAGATTTAACTTACATTATGACTATTGGTAATGTACTGGGTGGAATATTGTCATTAAGGAAGGAAAACGTCGAAATTATAATGATATTGATGTTTCCCTTCGACATTTTAAAGGATTCTAGTAGGGTCTACCTAAGTTTATAAATCTCTTCATCATTATTTATTCAAGATATATGTAGCAAGTTCCACCAAGTATCATCAGTATAAAAAGATTGATGTAATTATTACTGAAGCCTCCTTAAAATTCCACGTAAACGAATTTGCCGGCTACTAGTACCTAAGTAGTATGATGATCTCTTATGTCGCAAATGACGTGTATATAATCTAAATATAGTACCTAGATAGATATATAGTACCTAGATTTATAGACTTATGTATATGAAATGAATGTAGATTTAAGTATTTAGTTATAATTTAGTTTTAGGTATTTAAATTTGACAATTAGTGTATGACCATTATAAAAATTATACGATTATACATACGTCTTGAAAGAAATTGTTTCATTTTTCAACAATTCATTCTATTTTTAATAAAAATTTAATCAAGTCTCGAATCGAATTGTCTTTTTTATAAATTTTTTTTTTTTTATTTAAATTATTGCTTTAAAAATATATCCATAATTCATTCTATTATTCTGCTTTCGTACCTGCGGCGTACATAATAATTGAACCTGTCATAACTGTTTCAACACGGCAACGAGCTAATTATCTCTTCCTCATTTCAGAATATACTGAGATGAATTACTTCTAAAACCTACTTATCCTTATTTGGAGTCTGGGGTAGACTTTATTTTACTACTAGTAGCAGTTATCCTTAGATTTTTGATTTTCGGTTTTGTTAGGAGCAACTGCCCTCTAACCCTAACCTCCTAACTCCGCGTCGTTGTTTCGTCCATTAACAATGGTCACTTGGGCCCCAGAGATCTTGGTGGGGCCCCTTTTCCCACCAACTCACTATAACATGGGAAAGAATCCATTTGGAGAGCTGTGGGCCATGAACAGAATGCCTCTACTTAACCTTTCGGAAAAAGGCTTTAGAGTGGATATGTATAAGTATATGTAAATTCTAGACGCAGCTTCGATCACATGGATGATCACGCCTTATCCCCGAAGGGGTTGCAGAGGCATACATATTGTATGCCCATTTTTCACCATATATATTCCTGTCCCACGTAAAAGGTGGTAAACCCATTGCCGTGTTGGAATAAACAGATGCAGGTTGTGGTTACCTGCTGTTGAATTTTTTCAATAAATAAATAAAATAAATAAATATCCATCACGCCTTATCCCCGAAGGGGTGGCAGAGGCATATTATATGCCCACTTTTCACCGTGTGGATTCCTGTCCCACGTAATAGGTGGTGAGCCCATTGCCGTGTTGAAATAGACAGATGCAGGCTGTGGCTACCTGCTGTTGAAATTTTTTTAAGCCGCCTATAAGGCTTTCAACCAGGCTTAACGACTGCCATTTTACTGGCAACCGGGACCAACGGCTTAACGTGCCTTCCGAAGCACGGAAACGCTCGCAAATGTAAATGCCACAAAGTGGTCACCCATCCGACGACCAGCCATAGTTAAAGTTGCGTACCTCAGTGATCGTTTACCGAACACTGATACCGCGAGGCCACGAGCGCTTCGGAATTTTTTCAAGCCGCCAATAAGGCCTTCAACTTGACTTAACGACTGCCATGTTACTGGCAACCGGAACTAACGGCTTAATGTGCCTTCCGAAGCACGTTATTCTTTATCTACGAGTATACTAATATTATAAGCTGAAGAGTTTGTTTGTTTGTTTGGTTGAACGCGCTAATCTAAGGAACTACTAGTCGGATTTGAAAAATTATTTTTGTGTTAGATATACCATTTATCGAGGAAGGATATAGGCTATATATCATTACGCTACTACACTGGGGAGCAGAGCAGTAGTCATAAATGTCGACAAATCGGGCAAATTTTTATGCATCATTGTAGAATTTATAAGCGACGGGATTAAATAGGTGCCACGGGAAGTCGGAATATTCCACGGGTGAGGCTGTGGCGTTCATCTATGTAGTTACTACATAAAAAAAAATGAACAGTCTTGAAGAAGCTGTTAGTTGGAGATGAAAATTTGATCGTGTATGACTAGAATTTGCGAAAAAGCTCGTGGTCAAAGGCCGTCAGGCTTCATGGACTGTGGTGAAATCGGGTTAACTCGCAACAAAGTAATGAGATTAAAGCAAGAAGTTAAGATAAAGCAGCAGAGGAATCATCAATAGAAGGGGTGGGGCTTTTCATCATGATGACATGATAATATTTGACGTCTTTCGTCACATGTCTTTGGCCATTCACTAAAAATTAAGAAACTTTGGCAGATACTCAGATTTCCACCTGTTTCAGTTACTCTGAAGAACCAGTACCAAGAATTCTGAAGAATTCTTTCCACCTGATTTAACTTAAATTGTTCCAAGAATTCTTCAGGCAGTGTGAGGTTAAGCCACGAGAGGACTCCCAAAAGCTCTTGCCACAGATTTTTTGTCAGAAGCCCCAAAATTTCTATAGCATGGGACCTACAAGATGGCTAATATTAATAACTAGATGATTTCAGGGTAGAAGCGTGATGATATGTAGACTATAGCCTTCCTCGATAAATGAGCTATCCAACACAAAAATTATTTTTCAAATTCGACCATTGGTTCCTGAGATTAGCGCGTTCAACCAAACAAACAAAGTCTTCAGCTTTATAATGTTAGGATAGATTTTTATTATAAATGTGTTAATTTTTTTTGGAAATGCTCCTGACCCCGCTGACTTAGTGTTCTGTAAACGATCACTGCGTTAAGCAATTTTCGCTATGGCTGGTCATGGATTTCACTGGACACGGAACAGTTGCTAGCGTGGGCGTATAATACATACATACATACATATCATCACGCCTGTCTCCCATCGGGGTAGGCAGAGACTATGGCTTTCCACTTGCTACGATCCTGGCATACAACTTTCGCTTCTTCAACTTTCATAATTGTTTTCATACACGCTCGCCGATTAAGGTCATATAATATGCCTCTGAAACCCCTTCGGTGATAGGGCGTGTTTAATAAACAATAATTATCATATAAAATGCAAAAAAACACTTTTTCCTCAAACTATTCATAGAATAATATACTACATACATTACATTCGATACCTATTACGGGCTACCAGCAAGCAAACAGGAAACAAAGTCTTTGAACTATATTAATTATGTTTGAGGTATTCAATATAACTAATACCAAAATAGTCAAGTGCGTGTCGGGTCAAGTGCAATGTAGGATACACATACAGACACACAAACCCGAAACGCACTTGACGTCTTTTTCCGTAGCTTCTAATATTCTTCTGGTAACTTTGATAAGTACATATCTCAGGCTATCTAATTAACGGCGGGTGGGCTCCTCGCCGTTCTTACAGAAGCAGGCCATGGAAAGTGACGCATCGTGAGGGTTACACGCACGCCCTTCACCCTCTCAATAGTGGTATACCACCCACACCCCCAAAGAAGCGAGATAATACTCGAACCTCCCAAAGAGGCAGGATAACGCCCGAACCCCTTTGAACGCGCCTGCGGTAGCGGACAAAGTCTGTCAGGAGCCCTGGGGCTATCCTTCCGAGGGCTCACCCGCGACTCCTGGCTATAGACAGATGAAAGGAAACGTGTGGTTTTAGTCGGTAGGAGTCCGGCATAGCATCAACGAGTATTTCCACACGAAAAAAAAAAGGCTATCTAATTAGCTGTATTCCTGGCGTGGTAGTAAGAGAGGACAAATCGCCAGGCTTCGCGGTTCATGCATACTTCTTTTGCTTCCTGCAGATTAATCGTTTCTTCACTTCCGTACGTATTCTGTTGGCCAATACCGCACAATATTCGAAGCGATCGCATCTCCATAGTATTCTTTTTTTTTTATATAAACACTTATTTAATCCCGTCGTTTATAAATTTTACAATAACGTATGAAAGCTTGACCGATTTTTTTACATTTATTATGAAATATAGCCTCTATAAATCGCAAAAAAAAATGTTTTTTAACCAAACAAACTCTTCAGCTTTTAGTATAAACTGAAACTTTCAAGCTCAATAATATTAAGATTTCTTATTTTTTTAGCTAATCATAAGAGTATAATGTTTATAACAGCATACCTAAAAATTTTAATTTTTAACGTATGAGCAGTTTATAAAAAAAATGGCTAGTCGAAAAATGTTAGTCCTCAACAAAGGATTTTCTAAACATGTATAGAAAGCAATATTTAGTAAGAATAAATGATCCTGTTGTGTGCTCATTTAAATGCTATTGTAATACCTATTATTATTTTGATGGGTCTTTTTTTCTGTTTTTATGAGAAATACTGTATGTAATGTTTATATGCCGATTCTAGGCGGAACATAATGTTACCTTAAAAATTTTATGACAATTTTCCCGGGTTCATTTAAATATTAGACGAAGAACCTTTGAGAATAGGCGGGAGTTTTCAGAAATCCGTTCTATATGTCATAGTAACTCATATGGAGCGTTAGATACAGTGACTCAGTATAATCAAAAAATATGGAATTTTACATAAAAGTTTAAGGTTTAGGTACCTACAACAAAATATATTTCACCAAGGGACCGTTTACTCATCTACTAAACAACGATCGGAATTTATTTCAATATGAATATTCTTTTGAACACACGAATTCCACGGAGTGGTATGTCCCTAGGGCCCACCGCCCGCTTCTCATACTCAGATTGACAGTCCCCGACATGTGACGGCCATTGTCACTCTGACATGTTGACACTGTCAAACTTGACTTCTGTCTGAAATCCGCATGTAAATCGTAAATACGGAAACATTATGATACGCTCGACTCAACGGACAATGTAACGACAAATTAAATAAAAGAATAATATTGTAGAGTTTGCCGCACAGCTTTCGTTTGTTGCTAACTTTGATGATTATTGACGTCAACGCACGCGCATGAAGTAAAGTTGGCCATATTTGTGACTTGTAGAATGAATGTGACATAGAGTAGGTGTAAACTTTACATAAATAAATATTTATAATAGACTCCATTGTTTTAAATTTAGATGTCACTTCAGTAGGTATCTAATTCATCTTTGTTTTTTTGTTCATCTTATAAGGGACTGTTTAGCTTCAGCTTAGTATAATGATTGCATTGATTCGGTCGGAATAAATATTTGTGTGATCCACAAATGTGTGTTTCGGAGTTTGGGTGTTTCCTATGTATAATATGTATGTATTTAGAAATATATAAGTATGTTTATCAGTTATCTAGATCCCATAACACAAGCTAATATTCGCTTACTTTGGGCTAGATGGCGCTGTGTGAAAAGTGTCCCACAATATTAAAAATTAAAAAAATATTCTGGCAAATAAAGACATCTATCTATCTACTAAACAAAAGTAAAATTCTCTACTTAAAGCGGTCATAAAGGATGATTTTTGTTAGGGATATTGGATGCTCGATAAGAGCTAAACGTCTACTGGCAAAGTGACATCTCACTCATGGGTGTAGTAACAGGACATTTTATCATTCATTCCTTGTTCATAATACGTATTAAACGCTTGTTCATTGGTTTGCACTTGCTAAACATGTTAAGGCATATTATAATTTTTATATTTATTTTAATGTGTAAAGTGAAAAGTGATGAAATAAGTGAAGGAACATGGCGAAATATTAATAATGAAAAAATTAACATAACTGAGTACTGTAAAGATAAGAGATGTGTCCTGAAATGTTGTCCTGACAATGAAGGTATGGGCAGAATTAGGTCAGATCCTAAAAGGATTATATGTAAGAGGCGGTTGAACATAGATTATACAAGATTTCACCAATTTGTTGATTGGGGCTCATCGTCCAATGACAGCTCTTTGGATAAACCTTATTTTGATTTCGTTTTAAACGAAAAATATTCTGAAAGTATGGAAAAAGAACGTGCTATGTATTTCCCGGTCTTACTTCTAAAGGTAACTTTCTTTTAACTTTTTAATAGCTATAATACTGTGTTTAATTTACTAAATAAATCACTTTTCATCAGGTGGGCAATATTGGGTAATATTAATGTTGGTAAAAAACTAATCAAAAAAATTAAATAAAACTATACCAAAATAAAAAGCCATAACTTATGCGTATTTACAGGAGGCAGCATTCCCACGGTTAGTAGCTAAGAAAAGCTTTTTCGCTAAAAAGCTCGCGAAAAAGATAATGCTCCTTGCTTTTGTACTTATTATTTATCTATCACGCCTTATCCCCGAAGGGGTGGCAGAGGCATATTATATGCCCACTTTTCTCCATGTGTATTCCAGTCCCACGTAATAGATGGTGAGTCCATTGACGTGTTGAAATAGGCAGGCGCAGGTTGTGGCTACCTGCTGTTGAAATTTTTCAAGCCGCCCATTAGGCATTCAACTTGACTTAACGACTGCCATGTTACTGGCAACCGGGACCAGTGGTTTGACATGCCTTCCGAAGCACGAAAACGCTCGCAAATGTAAATGCCACAAAGTGGTCACCGATCCGTGACCAGCCATAGCGAAAGTTGCTTAACGCAGTGATCGTTTACAGAACACTCGCGGGACCACTAGCGCTTTTGTACTTCTTCCTAGTTTTAGGTTTTTAAAGTAACATGATGTCAAATTGGAGGTCCCGAGGTAGTCGACACTAGGTACGCTATCACCCCATATGATACTCAGATATGTCTCAAAAGAATACGATTTTCTTTGTAATTATACCTCGCATTTAATTATTGTAATCAATTAAATACTAGATATAAAGTCAAAAACCCAGCATGTAAATCGATTGGCATAGAATTAAAACTCCGAAATCAATAATTAATAATCTCGGTTGCTTCGCACCATTAGGTGGGTTGGAAATCAAGACTTTGGGGAAATTATGGACGGCTGAAAATGCCTAAATGCCTAAATACAGTCATTGTTATAATTTATAATGGAATATAGGTACTTTGTACTGAGCTGTTATATCAGGAAAACAGTGATAATTTAGTTATCGGTATTCCTTATTGACGTAAATGTATATACAGAGAACTATTGTGACTACCTATATCTATGTCAATATAAATTTATTTTAAATTATATTTATGTTAAATAAAATAAAGTATTTTCATTTAAATAAACTACTAAATGTGTTTTCAAATATGAGCTGTAAGCCAGGATGCTTTTTCTGAAGAGAAAGATTGAAATATTTAAAATGAACCGGTTGGTTTTTGAACAAATGAAAACTACATAGGGTGGTTTAGACAGCAATATAATATTAAAAAAAAAGTCAGTAATAACACCCGAACTAACCCCTAAAGAGGCGAAATTACATGGGGACCCATAGATGAAGTCGCGGTGTCAGTCAAATGCTGCCGGGAATCCTGGGACATCCTTCCGAGGAGTTACCTGGGGTTACGTCACCACAAGAACCTCACATGCGAGGAAAGTCAGTACTTTGATCTGGCTTCTGATTTTACTGACATGTTGATGGCGCTGCCTTCAAAATTAATCCCATCAGTTATCTCAGTCAATGGTTTGATCTCAAAGTGAATCTTAGTCACCCTCGGCAGACTCGGGATCAGGCCCAGGCTGACTTGAGGAGCAGAAAGGCTGTCTTGTTCAATGCCCTCTTCCTCTCCCAAATACCCTAACGCCCGTCTATTGCTAACCTCGTCAAGTCTTTTTGCCGATTCTTCCTACTTCAAGGAGATGCGTGATGTAGCTCCATCTAGATTAGGCCTTTATAATATTAGATGTTACTGATAAAATACATATTTTATTTTTTAGAATGGATCATTACTTTATAAGAACTTAACCATCATAGATAACTTGAAATTTTGTGTGGATTTATTTCAACTAACAAATAGTACCATAATTGGCTACGGATTGTTCTCAAAAACAGACGCAATTGTTTACTACGACCCAAAAACAGACGCAATTAAAGACCTCTTTGTTGCATCAGGTACGTAATAAATGCTGATTTTAGTAGTCTATACTAATATAATTAAAAAAAACAAACTATTATTTTTTTTTTTGTTAAACGCGCTAATACGTATACGTATGGGGTTCTTCAAAAGGGTCTTAGATGGTTTATAAAGGGTCGGCAGCGCGAGTGCTGGACCTCAGGTGTTGCAAACGTCCATAGCCTACGGTGACTACTTTCTATCAGGTAGTACAGTAGTCTGCCATCGTAGTGGTATAAAAAAAATTCATAAACACAGAAAAAGGAATCTATATCACTCACGAGCTCAAAACGGGTGCTCTGGCTGGAACTACTAGTGCGAATCGAAAAAATATTTTTGTGTTGTATACCCCATTTATCGAGGACGGCTATATACCAATATGCTACTACCCTGAAGAGCGGAGTGGCTAATTTACATTAATTATAGTAAAATAAAAATTTACGGGATTAAATAGGTGCGACGGGGTTCAAAGTATGTTACAGAACACTGACTTCAAACTAATTATTATATTTTATTATAATTTTCAGGGATGCTAATTTCAGCTTTTTTCATGCTGATTGTATTGTTCGTCTACGCTGCGCTTCCTAGTCTTCAAAATATCGTCGGGTTCGTGCTGATGTCTTATCTGGTATCACTTACAACGAGTTATACTCTTTTAGGCGTGCAAAAGATGGCGAATGCGCTCGACCCCAATTACGTGTGCTATAATTCAAGTAAGGCTATTTTTAAGATAAAATTCTTCTAATTTAATTAATATAGTTTAGTTTTATTTATTTATTATTATTTTTCACCACCTATTACGTGGGACAGAAATCCACACGGTGAAAAGTGGGCATATAATATGCCTCTGCCACCCCTTCGGGGATAAGGCGTGATGGATATTTATTTATTTATTTATTTTATTATTATTTTTTATTTTTATTTATTTTTTACTTCCTAAAACATCTATCATCACATGGATTTTCATCATTTCTTTCACCTAAGAATTTCTAAACATTTTGAATTTCTAATACAAAATTCTGGTCACTAAGTATCTTTAAGTTGAATGGTATACGTAGTGTATGGTTCTTAATAGATAATTATGACAAAACAATCTATACTTTTATATAAAGATGAAAAGCTTGTTTATTTGGTTGAACGCGCCAACCTCAGGAACTCCCCGTTTTAATTGAAAAAATATTTTTGTGTAGTGAATTATCTATTAAAAAAACTCTTTAACTATTCAAAATAAAAATCTAAGCATACATAGGGACAGACAGCGGGAAATAACTTTGTTTTATAATTTGTAGTGATTACACATGTTCCAGGATTTTAGAAAGTTCTTACAAATTTCATTATAGGCTTGTTCTACGGTGGTATTTTGCAGGTTTATCCCTTACGTTTTAAGAAGGCACGTGAAGCCGATCGCAAGTAAAACACCTAGTATTCGTTAAGCCAAGCTTTTTCTGAGATGGCAGACAAGCATACGGCCCGCCTAGCCTGTGGAGGTGTGCAACACCAGAGGTGATACACTTGCGCTGCCAACCCTGTAAAAAAACTTCTAAGACCCCTTTTGAAGAACCTAACAGAAGAAAGTTGCGGCCTTATGGGCGCTATGGTCATTTTCTACAGCAGGTACCCACAAATTGCACCTGTTCGTTTCAAAACGGGAATTGGCTCTCCAACTATTACGTGGAACAAAATTTATTGGCTTAATGTGGGCGTTTAGTCTGGCTCATCCTACCCTTACGACTCAAATGTCCGTGTAACCAGAGTAGCAAAAATCCACAAAAGTTTCCAAAAAATTTACAAACGTTCTAAACTGTTCGTGCTACTATATTTATATATATATATATATATATATATATATATATAAATATATATCTACTATACTTAGTTGTTGCTTTTACAACGTTATGTTTTACTAAAAAATAATTTTCCAGGTATTGCTGGGTATATGTTTTTCTTATCCAGTTTCTTTTGGTTAAATACTATGTCGTTTGACTTATGGTGGACAATGAGGTACGTACAAATAATATAAAAAGTATTTGTTTAAAGCTACCTTTTTTACGGGTGGAATTCCTTATGGGGATGATATTCCAGACTCCTAACGATTAAAACAACATGGCGTCCGTCCAAATGCCTGGATGAGCCCTCGGAAGCATAGCCCCAGGTCTACTGACACACTTTATTTGCCAACGCGGCCTGATCTTTGGGGGTTTCGGGTTTTATCTCGCTTCTTTGGGGAGTGTTTGGGTGCTTTCCTGCTTTGTTAGCAGCATAAAGGGCGTGCATGTAGCGTAGTTATCACACCACGCCACTGTTTAGGCCGGCTTCTGTAAAAATATATGATTTACGGTTATGGAGGCCGGTGACCCATTAAGGCCCCCTTAGTAATAATAAATAATTATAATAAATATCGTTCGGACAACTCACACAACGCCATCTGAATTCAAACTAAGCAGAGCTTGTACAATGGTAACCAGATAACTGATAAACATACTTATATATTTTTCAATACATACATATTATAGATAAATAACATCCAGACACAGAATAAACCATCGTGCTCATCTAGTTTTATCCTGGGTGGGAATCGAACCAACCTTTGGATGGAAAAGAATATGAAGACTAATTGTATACGAGCTGTTTGGTTTGACTTCTATTATAAATGGCAACCAATTACGAAATGAATGCCATGCCATAAACAAAGAATTATGAAAACGTGTTATTTTTTCAGTCCAGTAAATAACTGCGGAAGGCTGATTTGATTTATTGAAATTATTTATATCTTTTACTAATACTTATTTTTCAAATTGCGCGGCGTTACGTTGACCGAAGTCTTATCCGCATTGAGCTGGAAAAGGACATGCTCCGCTTGTTTGGACACGTCCAGCGATTGAGTGAGGAACTATTGACGAAGGATATTTGTTGTGCGAAAGTAGAAGGTAGAATGCGTTAGGGTAGACTGAGACTTACACATAAAGACCACGTGAGCAGATTGATAAAATCGGAAAGGTATTAGGATACCCAGACGTGCATGTATGAAACGATTAATGAATCTGCAGGAAGTGAAAGAAGTATGCATAAATATCGCGAAACCTGGCGATCTGTCCTCTCTGACTAACCGTCCTGGACACAGAGTTAAGAAAATATATTATATACTTACTAAAGGATATTAACAGTAATATTTTTATTTTAACAGAGGCATTCTTGAGGGCCGTGATATACACCGTCGAGGCGAATTAGTAAAATTTTTTTGGTACGCCCTGTACGCCTGGGGCATGCCTGCGCTACTAACTACGATTGCAGTTATAATTGATAAAAATGCTCTTATCACTAATGACGATTATATTCCACCATTTAAGAGCTGTTTTACCGACGGTAAGTTTCTCATGAACGTTCTGAGTTGCACTCGTTCCAGTTGAACGTAGTTTTTTGATGACCTAGTTTTTCGTAATAAACCTATGATATAAAATAAAAATACAAAATAAAATATCCATCACGCCTTATCCCCGAAGGGGTGGCAGAGGCATATTATATGCCCACTTTTCACCGTGTGGATTCCTGTCCCACGTAATAGGTGGTGAGCCCATTGCCGTGTTGAAATAGACAGACGCAGGTTGTGGCTACCTGCTGTTGAAATTTTTAAGCCGCCCATAAGGCCTTCAACCAGGCTTAACGACTGCCATCTTACTGGCAACCGGGACCAACGGCCTAACGTGCCTTCCGAAGCACGGAACCGCTCGCAAATGTAAATGCCACAAAGTGGTCACCCATCCGAGTACCAGCCATAGTGAAAGTTGCGTAACTCAGTGATCGTTTACAGAACACTGAGACCGCGGAGCCACTAGCGCCTGCCTATGATATATTGAACTAAAATCAAGATATCTTGGAAACGATAACAGCTAGAAAAACAACTACTTAAAAATAGTAAAATATTTACAGATACTACTTAAAGCTATAATAATTTTGAATTTTAATCCAATTAAGTAATATAGATTTATTCATAAAATGGTCAACGTACGATGAAAATTGAATAATTGTTATATTTCAGAAATTTGCTACTAATATGAAAAACTAATATAAAACACATTTTTTCAATTGTTTTCACATATTTATAATCCTGGAATTATAACGATTCCAACGATATACGACACTAATAACGTAATATAATTTTAATTTACAATTAATTTAATATAAACAAAAGAATTAATAACAAAAACATAAAAAAAATAGCGGTAAAATGACCGCCGTCAATGTTTATATTAAGTTTACTTTTAATTTTCGTTTTTAAATCGTTATTAAGCTTGCATTAGACGGGCAATTTGTCGACGATTCTACTAGTGTGCAATTCATAAATTTAAACTATAGACAATACAGTTTAAAAATGTTTTGAAAGGACGGGTGTAAACAAAAAATGTCTGGGCTTTTTTAGTCGCCTTAGCGTGCAAGTGGTAACCTGGTGCCACAGTACCTACTTGTAATCAAACTTCTCCGTATCGGCTGGACCGATTTTTATTAATTATTGTGTAATTATATTTGTTGTCGTTGGTTCCGGTTGCCAGTTATATGGTAGTCGATAAACCAAGTTGAAGGCCTTATGGGCGATTTAAAAAAGTTAATTAGTAGGTCACCACAACCTGTACCTGTACAATTCAACACGGCAATGGGCTTACCACCTGTTACGTGGGATGAAGACTCTTACGGTGAAATGTGAGCATATATTATGCCTCTACCATCGATTCGGGGATTAAGGCGTGAACGATAAGTAAGTATATTTTAGCGCTCGTGGCCCCACGGACTCTGTGTTCTGTAAACGAACACGGAGTTACGCAACTTTCACTATGGCTGGTCCTCCAATGGGTGATCACTTTGTGGCATTTACATTTACGAGCGCTTCCGTGCTTCGGAAGGTACGTTAAGCCTTTTGTCCCGGTTGCCAGTAACATGGCAGTCGTTAAGTCAAGTTGAAGGCCTTATGGGCGGCTTGAAAATTTTCAACAGCAGGTAGCCAGAACTTTAACATTATATGGAATGAAATACAACTCGTGAAAACAGATCGTTAATTAGCAAACTCACACTTTCGTATAAACGTACCTTTCTTCTGCATCATAAGAAAAGAAAATTGTGACTTGATTTTCAAAATGGAAGTAGGTAGTTGTAGTTATGGACATATGGACTACTTTTTATTACTGGTAACATTATATTCCATAGAATAGGATTTTTTTGGAAGAAAAAATTTTGACCCCTAAGTTCGCGAACGTCTATTTATTTAAAAATAATAATTTATATAATATTTCAGCTAGATTAGTAAATATATATATGTATGGACCAGCGGGGTTGATGACTTTAATAAACTGTGGGTTATTTTTTATGACTGCTTACATTATATGGCAGATTAAACGAAACATTGCTAACAATACAGATTCAAGAAGTACTACAGACAATGAAAACAGGTAACATTATGCTGCACTTGATACCTAACTGAAAAAAAGTAGTGGAGAGAAGTAGGATGAACCCACTTGTAGAAATCGTAAAAACAGTTTTTACAATCTAAAGATCTATAAACTGAAACTTGTATACGACCATGTAAAACTGATTTTACAATCTTAACATTTATAGACTGAAACTTGACGTGTATACGACCATGTAAAACTAGTTTTTACAATCTTAAAATGTATAAACTGAAATTTAACGTGTATACGACCTTGTAAAAACAGTTTTTACAATCATAACATGTATATAAACTGAAAATTAACGTGTATACGACCATATAAAACCAGTTTTTACAATCTGTATCAACAAAAACAAATCAACAAAAATGTATAAACTGAAATTTGTGTATAAGAACACTGTTTTTATGATTTTATGAACCCACCCATTCGATTAATCGGTTTTAATTATTAATGTTAACTCTAGCTGTTGTGAGTTAGGATTAACGAATCAAGGGCAAAATGCATTTAGTAAAAGCTATTAATTTCGAATTAATAGCTTTTACTAAATGCATATGGAAATATAAACCTTATTACCTACTTTTCATACGCCCAAAAGTTTTCAAAAATTTCTATTTTACCCCAGATTAGGGAAAAAACTCCCAATCTAGACACACTATCCTGTAGTCTGCGGCCTGGTCCGATAGTCAGGCGGATTTGGTCTGTCGTGATCCGTCATACCAACCCCGAACGTGTGTTCGCATATGCATTCCCAAACCCCGTAAAATTTGTTATCCATTGTATTTAAGCGTCACACGTAAGTGTATGCCGAGACAAGATGCATCAGATAATAATATTGTTAATTAAGCAGATGACGTCCGATGCCATAACATAGAATTAACTTAAACATAATAAAATACTATTTAGAAGCGAAAGAAGTATGCATGGATCGCGAAGCCTGGCGATCTGTCCTCTCTGACTACCCTGTCAGGGATACAGCGTGAAGATAGGTAGTAATATACTATTTATAAATTAATTCAATATTATGACTACAAAAATACGCACAAATCATAATAAGGGAAAATCCCGAATATCGCCTACACCAATGACGTAAGAAATGTGTATACTTATGTATTCTAATTACAGTCAGTCAGAATAAGTAATTAAGTTAGTCAGTAAGAGTCAATAAGAAAGTTAGCAAGTGAAACATAAAAGTCAACTATACTCCCAGATCTTTCCATTATATAACCCGCTACATAAGCCACTAATAATATAAATTATTATATTCGATTTTTTTCATTGCAGGTTTAAAATATACGGCAATTTATTTGTGATAATGGGTGTCATGTGGGTGATAGACCTGTTGTCATTTGAGGATTTAACAGCGTACATAATTTTGAATAGCCCTAATTTGTTTGTTGGGGTTATTATATTCTATATTTTGATATGTAAGAAGTCCATTATCGGGAGGTTGTGTAAAAGGTAAGGAAACTTTAATCACACTTTACCTACTACAGTTGTGAAATGCATTTTACATGGCTCGTGGGACGTGGCCGCTATTTGAACGACACAAGCAGGACCTGCATGTTACGTATGTACGATGTGTGGAATCACGCGGATGGACCGCGTGAGTAACTCTTGCATCCGCGGCAGCCTTCACGTCCGCAACATTGCAAATAAGTTGCAAGAGTGTCGCCTTTACTGGTAGGGCCATGTCTTGCGGCACCGAGATCGAGCTCGGTGTAACTTTTCTGGTGTTTTGGTCATTGCTGTAGATCCTGTTTTACAGGAGTCACAGTAATGGGAATACGGGTGGGATTAGTCCCAATAAAAAAACGTCTTGCGGCAACCGCCGGGCTACGTGGGGAATAAATGTCTGTGACTATGTAGTCGCCGTCGGGTACCGGTAAGAGGGGAAGACCTAAGAAGTGCTGACTTGTCGTAATATGGGATGACATATGTGCTATCTCACTTCAGGAGATGCCAATGACCGTGCGAAGTGGAGGAAAATAAGTAGGAATAAGAAGCCTGGGCGTCGCGAGACGCAACTGAGACAGACGCTCGGATATGATGATTTGTCGAATTTGTTTGTTTTTAATTATTTTAATGTTTTGTTTTTTTTTCAAATTAGTCACTCTATTCTAATAATATTTGGCTTCACGGAGCTACGTTTAATTAGATTTCTCTCATTTCTTATCATCAAACAAAAAGTGTTCTCTTGGTGCATTTTATTACACACATTAAATAATATAGGTGTCATTGATATTCTGTCCCCGAAATTACAATATATATTTTATATTTTTTACAGATTCAATATTAAAAGTCAGTTCCTTAACAAACTGCACTCCACCAGCTCTAAAACAGAATATACTAGCAACGGAAAAAGTTACAGCACGAAGAATAGCTACGATGAATGCCAAGAGTTGTCTACTTATTCAAACCATACCACAGGGAGAGGGGTGACGAAAAACAACGTAAACTAATTCGAAATAGTTGTTCGATGCGGTCAAACGTGTGTCCAGTCGCTAGCGTTGAAAATTGCGAAAGATACATTTCGTTTCTTTCGAAACGTTGTATCTTTCCTATAAAATACATGTAATCTTCGAAAAATACTAAGTGAGCGTTTATCTGAAATAACAATAATACACGAATAATACTGTATTTTACGTAAATAACAGAGAAAAAGACGTGTGGCACTCGGAGACTGCCGCGGTAAAGCTATTGCATAGGATACCTTTGTTTTTCTTTAATATTAATTCAAGTTACACTAAAAAAAAACAAAAAAAACATGAAAAAAAAGACACCCTCACCCCTCACTCTCACCCTCACCCCACCCTCACTCTCACAGTCACCCTCATCCTTACCCTCACACACTCACTATCATCACGTCTCGATCCGTGCGAGCTTCGTACATTCGTACCATATAATACGAGTATACAGTCACCCTCATCCTTACCCTCACTCACTCACTATCATCACGTCTCGATCCGTGCGAGCTTCGTACATTCGTACCATATAATACGAGTATATGTACATACACGTTAAGCCAACGCTCGGCCGTGCTCGGTGAACTTCGTCCGACCTCGAATTTCTTGATTAAAGCCACTCAAAGCCCGCGATAAAAACTATGCATAGCTTAAAAAAACACGCATGATTGTATGAAATATAGAGTAAGGAATATCTAGTTATGTGGGCGCGTTGATATCTGTGATGAGCGAGGTTATAAGGAGTGATGGTAATTGTACTTAATTTTGCACAATGATGGCTCCTAGTAATGACACATCATTTTCAATTCCTGATGATATTTTATTATACTATTGAGGTAACTGTCAGTCCCGCCTGATCCCGCCCATTAAAAGCGTTTAACGCAACGTTGACGTGTAAAACAACGTTTCCAATCGGGTGGTCCATTGGATGTCCTATTGATGGGACTACGGAAAAAATCATTTAACCGTGGTCCCATTAGCCAAAGGGACCATCGAATGTAAATTTTTCTGTAATATCGTTATTCCATAGAACCAATATATACCATATATTCCATAGAACAATATACAATAAATAGTGATGTAACAATTTTTTTTTTAGTTTTTGGGTTCATGGGTAATTTTAATTACCCGTGTTTCCATGGTATTAGGAAATGTCACTGGACTTCTCACTTATATCGATTGAAAATGAAAACATTGAGTTACTTACAATAGTTACATTCTTTAATGTGGTTCAATATTTAAAAAAATATGAATATAATGAAAATCAATACAATGTAATACAAGATACAGTGTTCTGCTTTATCACTTAATTGACTTCTTTTGGTTTCGCGGATTTTACTTCATATTGCAAGATTCCGCATTCAGAAATATACTGTAAGTAGATAAGCATATACTCGTAAATAAATCTATTTTTCCAGAACACTGTACGAGTATTTACAATGTTACAGTATCTTACCGTCACTAAACGCAGTTCGCGCGAGAAGCCTATCTCAAGAATCTTTATATTTAATAACTTATAGTAGGAGTTCTTCTACTTACCTTATTTTTTAGAAACATTCCATTAAAATGTCTGTCAGTACACTGCATCTTGAATCAAGATTCAGTGTTCTGACTGACGTGACACTGCGTTGTGATTGGCCAGAGTCTGTATGCCACTTCAAGTTTTTTAATAAAATAATTTATGAGGTACTTACCACAAGCATTCCAACACTTACAAAAAAGTGGTATTTGTGAAGACAAAAAGCGCAATCTTCTGAATGTGTGTGAAACTATGGCTGCCTCTCGAAGGATATTTTATGAAAATATAATACGATAACAACAAAAATTTAAGAGTGTTGGCTGATGCTGATAACCTCGCCAAAACATGGATGTGGTGTTTTGACGTTGCATTACTTTTTATTATTATTGCTACATTTTATATTAAGTTAAACTCTAAAATTTATGATTAAATAATAGTTAAATAATAGTTTTTTTTTGCACTATCATACTATCTTCACGCTATATCTCTAACAGGGTAGTCAGAGAAAACAATTCGCCAGGCTTCGTGATCCATACACTTCTATCTCTTCCTGTAGATTCACTAATCGATTCATAAATGCACGTCTGGGTATCCTTTTTATTTTTGAGCAATCTGCTCACGTGGTATTCGTATGTGTCTATCAGTCTACCGTGCCTCTACCTACTATATACTTTAGCACAAAATGTTTCTCATGGCGACAAAGCTTGATAGCTGCGATTCCGTCGAACGGTCACTAAGAGGTTGAGAGGAACCCTGCATAATTTCCCTACAATCGGGGTGTGACCGTGTGACCACATTTGTGTGTCAAGATTATATAGGCAAACGGCGCGTCGGAAAAAGAGTGTTCTTTTGATCTCCACCGCGAAGTTTGCTTAAAATATTGGGTTTTCAAAGTTGTTTTTCAAAGCCTTTGTAAGTCATGCTTTATTACTTATGCTACGCGAATCCAGGATTGTTATCGGATTTAATATTATTATTAATTTCTACTACTTGATTGTGCGGCGACACAACACAAATGTTACCGCAAGGTATTGCTCCTGTTTTTACGATTTCTATGGGTGTGACCGATAAGATAGGGGCAGGACGACTGCTGCGCCGTTGATACAGCATCAGGACAATCTTTCACCTACCTGGACAGTTGAGACAGCTCTTACGCACCCTAAAGGATGCGTATTCTCTAAGTGCACCATGATTATACAAGATTCTGTATGACTGCGGCAAGTGCTATATAGGCGAGACCGTTGCAACGTATCAACCAGGCTGCACGAGCATATACGTAGCACCTATAGGGCAACGGTAGCCGATCACGCCTGCCAGATGGACACGGACATATAAGATTCGATAGGATTTCAGAGAAATTCTTCGTTCCACGCCACGCCAAGTAAGCGATGTCATCTTCAGGATTGAAGATGACATCGCTTACTTGGCGTAATGAAAAAATGTGCGGTGGTACATTGCATAGTAATATATCACTTACACATTCAATAACATCTGGTGATAAACTCACTTCATCACCAGTTAAAACTGTGTGCAGTGTGGATACTAGTATATTAAGTTCAAGCAGTACCTGCGAAGTATCTGGAATAGAAAAGTTGCAAATAAAAAATAATGAAAAAATCATAGTGTATTGCGATGAAATAGGTAAAAATTTTGGACACCATTTATCACAGTTAGGTCATTCTGTAATAAATCACACATATCCAGGTGCTTCTTAATCTAAAATTATATATTTTATTTTGACTGGTACACACTGCATGTAGTCCACTATAGTGGTGCTGGTTGGTAGAAGAGGCAATATTAATAGTGACAAACTTATAAAAATTTTTGAAAAGTTATCAAGGCTACAAGAAAAACAAGTCATTTTGCTATGAGCCACAAGGAAAACAACTTAAGATACAAATTAAATATGAAACTACATACCATGGTATCATATGCCAAAAAAATTTAATTGTGTAGTCGGGTTCAAATCAAACCATTTACTATAATATAAAGTATAATGGATTGTAAAAAGAAAGTTATGAACATTAACACAATAAACTGTAATAAAGTAGTTACGTTAAGATAAACAAAATAACAAAATTACGTGAACCGGTAACGGCGCGTGGGCCGACTCGCGGAGGCACAACGCGCGTGCGCTCAACGCGGAGAGAGTTTCTCGACTAACTGACAAACTATTACGTAATATTGTCGTGCCGCGCCGCTCCGTTCACAGCGATAATCGATTCGGCGGTCGGCGCAATCTTTGGGTGCGCGGAATGGCAATATCAACCCTTGGCTCTATATTAGGTTGCGCTATATCCTCCCCCTCCAAGTCAGCGGAAGGCTCTGGAGCTGGCTTGGCAACTGACAATTTACGCGGTCTACCTTTCTTTCTACCATGAACGATAGCATCGGAATTACCTACATACGGTGTTAATAAACTAGCATGATACTTGCCTCGAGGTTCGCTCTCTTTATCTACAACCTCGTAGGTAGTTGCAGAGACAACTTTACTGACGCGATAGGGACCCTCTCGACTCGGGGCAAACTTACTGGTGAAGTCTTTCGCTGCTTGGCTAAGGCGATGGCTGTCTACGAGAACGAGGTCACCTACTCGATACTTTGGCCCAGGACGACGGTTCTTGTCCGCGGCTTCCTTACGGTTATCCTGCTGACGCTCGACACGCCACTTCACTTCTTGCAAGCGATGTACGAAATCGTGTAAATATGGTGTGATTTGCGGTACGTAGTTTTCGTGCTCTACGACCCTGCGCAGGTCGTGGGCTACGTCCACCGGGGACCGGAACTCGCGCGCAAAGGTTAGAAAGGCGGCGGATTGTCCAGTACCTTGATTAGGCGCCGTATTTAAAGCGAATCGCACAGCAGGTAATACTTCAGGCCAACGACGATGCTCTGGATCTATCAGGATCGCCAACATCTGCTTCATTTCGCGATTCTTTCTTTCTGCAGGGTTTGCCTCGGGATGATAGACTGGAGTCAAATTCTGATGAACGCCGAGGACGTGCATAGCTTTTTGCATCACTGCTGATACGAATTGAGTCCCGTTATCTGAGATAACTCGACGGGGAAAACCATATCGCATGAAAACTTCTTCAATCAACACTTTAGCGCAGCTTTCTGCGTTAGCTTCGGCCAACGGAAACAGCTCTACCCACCTGCTCGCGATATCTTCTATTAGGAAGATCCACTTCTCGCCTTTCTACCCTCCGGTAGAGGACCGAACAAATCCATAGCGGGACTTCGAAACGTTGCTGCGAGACAGGGGTCTGGAGTAGACCAGCTGGTTTAAGATTTGTAGGCTTAAACTTCTGACAAAGATCACAAGCCTTGAGATATTTGGATACGTACTGCCGCATATTCGTAAAATAGAATCTTTCCTTGATCCTCTTTAGAGTGCGCTCTAAGCTCAAATGACCAGCTGTAGGCGCATCATGAAGCTCCTTCATTATATCAATGCGCATCGATTCCGGTACGACCAGCTGGGGTTCCTCGGATTCTCCATCCGGATCAAAGCGAAAAAGAACTCCATTGGAAAGATAATAGCCGCGATCTGTCCATCGAGTAGCAGCATCACCGTCTTCGAAATCCGTGAGTATTTTCCTAATTTCAGGATCTTCGAGCTGAGCGGCTCGCAACTCTTCGGAGCTACGGTGAGGTAGGTCTACTGAGACAGGACACAGATCACAAGTAGGGTCAGGTACTTTATCCATTGGTGGCTGGCATACTGGACGACTTAGCATGTCCGCCACCACATTAGCTTTCCCCGGAGTGTACTCAACATCCAGATTGTAAGCTTGTATTTTTAGGGCCCACCGAGCAAGGCGGCCACTTGGTGTCTTTAGAGACAATAACCACTTCAAGGGCTGGTGGTCGGTTGCAACACGGACTTGGGCGCCTTCCAGATAACCACGGAACTTATCTAGGGCCCACACTACAGCCATCCTTCTCGCTCTGTCGTGGAATAATTTCGCTCTGCTGCCGTTAATAACCTACTGGCATACTCAATTGGTTTTTCGGACTTCGGCTCCGGACCTTGCACGAGCACTGCGCCCAGGGCATAAGCACTGGCGTCTGTGCGGAGAATAAATGGTTGCTCGAAGTCTGGCTGGTGCAGGATCGGACTCGTGGTGAGTCTTCGTTTGAGCTCGTTAAACGCATCGACCTCCTTTACTGCCCATTTCCAGGGTTTATTCTTTTTAGTGATATCGGTCAACGGTTGTGCGACTACAGAGAAGTGAGGAATAAATTTCCGAAGGTCCGGAGGTACCATCTCCACAACTGCTTGGACCTTCCTCGGGTCAGGTTCGATACCTTGGATTGTAATTACGTGCCCAAGATACGTAACTCTTTCCCTGGCAAATACACATTTGTCACGGTTAGCTTTTAAGTTGAATTGACGTAGGCGATCGAATACTTGTTGCAGATCTTGTAGGTGCACATCCAGGTTATCAGATATTACCAGGATGTCATCCAAATACGCCACAACAGTCACGTCCTTTAGCCCAGAACGAAACCGATCCATCAGCCGTTGGAACGTCGATGGCGAGTTCTTCAAACCAAATGGCATGCGCCTAAATTGGAACGTTCCGAACGGTGACACGAATGCAGTCTTGTGTCTGTCTTCTGGAGCCACTTCGACTTGCCAGTACCCTGATTTCAAATCGATGGTAGACATCACACAATTGCTCTTTGTGGAAGATAAGATCTCATCAATTACAGGCAGCGGATATTTGTCCGTGCGCGTCACAGCGTTTAGTTTCCTGTAATCGACGCAAAAACTGGTCTCACCATTCTTTTTGGGTACCAGTACCACCGGAAAAGCCTATTCAGATTCAGCTTCCTCTATTACCTCAAGTTCTAACATCTTGTCAATTTCCGACCTAATAATCTCTTTCTTTGCGGGTGTTACCAGATATTGAGATGTTGAGATAGGCGCGGCATTCCCCGTATCAATATGGTGCAAAGCGAAGGGCGTGGGCCCTCCCCCTGCACTGAAGATATCCGAATTATTATCCAGAAGTGCAGCCAACTTAATCTTATCGGCTGGAGATAGGAGAATACCCTCGCACTCACGGAGGCCGACCGAAGAACTGACCGCCGCGCGTTCGCGTTCGTATTGCAGCTCGTAATACCCTGTTTCGCGTAAAGAGAACCGATTCTTCTCGAAGACGAGTACCATGCCAGCGTCCTCTATAAAATTCATACCTAATAAAGAATCAGTTGAGCCAGGTACGACTATAAAAAGAGTGCTTATTGCCACTCCCTGCAACTTTACATCAACTACGGCTGTTTCAACAATTTGAACCCGTTGGGTTCCGTCGGCAAATCTCAACTCTGTCTCTACACTATGAAATACTTGGCCATTAGCCCGCAAATGTCTAGTTAAGCTTTCACTAGCAACGCATTGTTTAGCACCAGTGTCTAGTAACGCGGTACCTACAGCACCGTACACTTGCACATTGAAAATAGGACGCACTCGCGGGTTTAATACTCTTTCACCCACAGACACTGATTGAAACGCGGACGTCGTGGCAGGCGGTGCAGTGCGTTTTCCTTTACACACTGCGCAGTTCGACCGGATTACACCGGGCGCACCACATCCGAAGCACGTAACGGACTGGCGCAGCTCCGGCTGGGTCGCAGCTGGTTCATTATTGACCTTTTCAGCAGCAGTCGCCTTATTTTTATTTTCTAGTTTGCGACAGTCATCTTTAACGTGACCGAACAGTTTGCAGAATGTGCACCTGGGCCGAGCTTTGTTGGGCGGTGCTTTCTCATCCTTACTTACGGGAGCACCAGCTGATGCAGACGTCGAAGCCCGCACACTAATCTGCGATGACGGCGGCGGGGCGGCAGATGCAGAAGCATGCCTTTTAGTTGGCGCGACTTCCTCGAGGACGTCCTCCACTACTCGAGCCTGCTCGTGCCTGCAGCAGCTCGGCGAACGAAGTGAAGGCACTCCTTGCTACCCTCTCCCGAATTCTCCTATGGAGCAGGCCGTACACCATATCTAGCTGTACTGGATTCTCCGGTAATGGGTGTGACGGTAGTTGGGCAATTAGGGCTGTTACCCTACAAACAAACACGTCGGTGCGTTCTTCGCCCTGCTCACGACTGAACATTTCTCTATAGATTCTATGCGGTGGGAGGCGTGGACCGAATGTTTGACGTAATAAATTAATGGCCTCCTGCCAGCTCGGGACCGAATGTTTTACACCCTGCCACCAGGTTGCCGCAAAATCGGTGAGCAACATTGGCAGGCCTCTCAATGCCATCTCATCGTGGACACCAACACTGTCTTTATATATTTGGACGGCGTCCACAAATGCCAGGACGTCGCCAGCACCACTAAATCTTGCTGTACAGTTAGACAAGTTTGTACTTACAGTCGTCGTCGGCGGTGGCGGCGCACCATATATAGGCGGCTGCGTCCGTAAAGATTGCAGAAGGTATACTAATTGTTGGTCCGTCATAATGATGGATGCGGACGTCGGTGGCTGCGGTGAGGCGACGGGCGGAGCATGCCCGTGCTGTGGCATCTGCGAGTACACAGGCAGCTCACGCCCATACAGCGGCGGTGGTGATGGGGCTGAGGCGCCGGCGGACACATCGACGAACAATGCAGCTCCAATAGCTGTAGACGGCATCGCGCCATCTAACTGCTCACCAGCTGTAGTGAACATGTTTACCGACTGCTGCGTAGCACGCGAAGCACTATTACCATGTCTCTATACGCACTACAAACCAAGTTCCGACACAACAAATAGGTATTAGCGTACCTAGGTAACTAATCTTGTCACTAAAGTTCGACAACTGTTCATACACAATGCGTAATGACGTATATATTATAACGTTCATAAAAACTTACGCGAATGTTTAAAAATTCAAAAGCAAATTCACTTTAGGTCGCTATCCCACAAGACGCTATTACTATTAAAAGTTATTATGTACACAATAATAATGTTCGACACGAGTCTAGGTATCCTAATCTTAACTTAGGTACCTACCTACACTAAAAGTACGTTATCTCGCACGAAGCGTCACTATAGGTACACAATAAACACTAAGTATACACAAATGTTCACAGGTTTACGACTTGCAACAACATGACTACCCTAGGTAACTTAAACTAAAACTAATACCTAACCTAGGATGACTTAACATGAGCACTAATATCAAGTTCGTAAAATAGCACTGTAAACAAATAAAGTTCGAGTTTGTTCTATACAAATGGCCTTTCGATTTCGACTGGGTACACGACTTTTCTAGAACGCCTAGAACGACTAAAACGTGAAATAACTAGTTCGAACTAATATGATCCACAGTATAGTCACTATATAACACCAAAATATACTGTAAGTTCTATGATTATTACACTAACAATGTTCTATGTACACAAAACGTAACGAAACTGCGGGGGCGCGGGCGAAAGTACATAACGCCACACGAAGAAAACCCGAGAAAGTCACTGTTTTCTGTCGAAAACAGTGACTTTCTCGGGTTTTCTGCGTGTCCTCAGACACTGTTTTTTGAGTCTTTACCGAGACAATCAGTCTTACAACAAAACAATGTTTATTTAACCATTTTTTCCCTAAAACACGGTCGCACGTCGGGACGCCATTTTGTAGTCGGGTTCAAATCAAACCATTTACTATAATAAAAAGTATAATGGATTGTAAAAAGAAAGTTATGAACATTAACACAATAAACTGTAATAAAGTAGTTACGTTAAGATAAACCAAATTACGTGAGCCGGTAACGGCGCGTGGGCCGACTCGCGGAGGCACAACGCGCGTGCGCTCAACGCGGAGAGAGTTTCTCGACTAACTGACAAACTATAGCGTAATATTGTCGTGCCGCGCCGCTCCGTTCACAGCGATAATCGATTCGGCGGTCGGCGCAATCTTTAGGTGCGCGGAATGGCAATATCAACCCTTGGCTCTATATTAGGTTGCGCTATAATTGTTAGATTGGAATATTATTTTCAATAATAATAGTCTGTTTATAACGGTTGACGGGCTTGGTAGGAGAGGTGCGCACTAGGTAGCGACAACACAACTACGTACACCCATCAGGTACGGTTGGTAATCTCTGGAGATGTGTAAGTAACACTATCTCAAAGAATCACCGGTGCACCAGCTAGCAGAGCATGTGTATCGGGAGTGAGTTTGGACCGACCTGGAGCAGAGAAATACCAGAATTTATAAATAGAAGGCGCCAGGTATCTCTCCATCAAACGAATGATGCAATTAAAAAAACTCACGCTATCAACTTATTAATTATATTTATTTAAACTATATCCATATGTAGACATGAATATACATATATGAAAGTAAAAAGAAATGGCTTAGTCAAGCATAGTGGGATCCATATATATATGGTCACTTAAAAATAAGTTTATATTTAGTACAGATAAAAATATAACCAAAGTATGGAAATGGGCGTAGCCTAAAATGACAAATATTAAAGCAGTTGTCAGATGCCTTAAAAAATATCTAAATTATATACAGACATACATTTAAACTATGGTCGCTTTAAATATTTTAAATAGGGTATGACATTTTGTAAGCGCCGTTATAATGGTCTATGCAAAATAAAGATATTTTTTTTTTATTATTTTTTTTTTATCTCTGAATTTTGTTAACACACAACACCACTTCCTATCATCATCATCATACACTACAACATAACAAGGTAAAAATAAAGTTTCACATTAATATTCCTTTGTGATAATAAAAAGATTATAAAATAAGTGTAACTGGAACGTCACATCGGTAGTCCAGTATATTAAAGTAGTTGAAATCTACATAGGCAACAGAGAAATGAATATTTAAAGTTAAAAGTTATTCCTTTTAAACTATCAACATCAGTCGGCCTTTACTGGGTTATTATACATAGAAACTAATTAAAGATTACCACTTATCTGGATTTAAGTTTAAGGTACATCCAAATCCTTCACATCTCTTCCTATTCTAGAAGTCCAGGTAATAGGTAACCAGAGTAGAGAAAAATATCCTCTTTGCACATTGTCACAGCTTACTTTAAGTCTTCTTACAGACATTCAGGAGTAAAAATGTAGAATGCAGAGAACGTGAAACACGTTAAACTCATTTATTATGTAGATATAAAATAAAGAACCAAAACGAAAAAGAACAAAAACGAAAAACCTAAAAAAATAAACGAAAAACCCCTGTAACAACAGAAAAGTTACAGACATTAGTAATTTGTAATAAAAATCACTTTCACCCTCAAAATTCTGTTAAGGAATGCAGTCTAAGAGATTATATAGTTTTAACTTACCACTTATTTCAGTGGGGTTTAACTAGATACTTCTATCATCATCCTTTTTCATATTATTTGCTAAGTCTCTTGAAAAGCAGACTGAAATACAAAGTACAACCATCGTAAGAACATATTATTCGCAAAGGCCAAGTAATCTTACCGATATATATACCGATACCGCATAAGTATATGCCTGTCATGGTGATTTAATTCAGATTAATATCCGAAGTAAATCACCATGACAGGCATATACTTATCACGCCATGTCGTCACAAAAAGGGCCGAGCTCCTTTCTTTTTTTCGCTCGATTACGGCGGCCAACTCATACGGCCATACAGCCTTGACAAAACATTGGCAGAATAAACGAAACCAACATAAAAACCTTACTAATCCTGTTTGTCACACCTCACGCAATACATTATGAGTGGATGTGAGTCAGGACAGCCAATCTATCTAAGTTCAATGTCCAGAACCAAACTGAAAGACACCATAGACGCACGCGTTAATTTTAGAACGCGCCATAAGAGTCGAAACGACCGTGACAGCTTTGACAACGTCAAACTCATGTCGTTCCGAACAAACACAAACTTTCAAATGAGTAGACAAATGACTTTAGAGTTATAAATAAAGCATTGTGAAAATTGAGTATGTCTCCACAAAAGGGATTTATATAAAAACAAGGTTAGTAAATAAATCTTAGGAATATGTAACCGACACTCAGAAGTGTTACAGTTCCTCCTTAGTTGGGTAAAAAATAAAAAAAAATTCTTAAAAAATTTTTTTTAAGCACTATATACAAAAAATCTTACAACAACTATAGACATCAGACACCTATCTAACTAACAGATAACACTCAGCTCTAAAGAGTATGACAAAAACTATTGAAACAGAACGGACAAAACTATGTATAAATACTGTTAAAACTATCTAGTTAATTCTAAATGGCAAAAAAACAATTTGTTATATTACAAGATGCCGTTTTATTTACAACCGAGGTAGTATAGGAAAATCTTATATTCCAAGAGATTCCAGAAGTACTAGATCTCGAAACACTTTGTCGAATTAGACGACTACTGAAAGAAAACTCTAAGCATATGTTTTTTTCAGTTATGATTCCTTTTAAATAGCATCAACTCTAACTCAACGTCGAGTTTCTACTTATATGGAGTTTTGGATATAGCTAGGAAAAGCACTAACTACATTTATTGAGGAACAGATTCGCTAGGGCGAACAATGTCCTTTATGTGGAAATTACCAAGATTCTTTCCATCTAAAGATTTTAAAGTATAAACAAGAGGAGTAAGTTTCTTGTGTATAACACTTTTATCATAGCGGGGAGCTAACTTAGCAGAAAAATGCTTGGAAGCATTTGACAAATGAAAACAACGCTTGTAGACTATTTGACCTTCCTTCAATTCCACATTACGTTTTCTCAAATTATAATAACGAACATTACGTTCAGGCGATACGAGTAAACAGTTTCGAACTTGACTGAATATAGTTTCAAGTTCTTTTAACTTGTTAGAAAATTTATTCTCATTATCAACTTCTAAAGAGTTAGGATCCATGGGAGTGTCATCATTATATATAGAACCATCAAGAATCATCTCACGTCCGTGAGTTAAGAAGTACGGAGTATGTTTAGTTACAACGTGTTTAACTGTATTAAGAGCACATTGTATCTCAGATATGTTCTTATCCCAAGTTCGGTGATCAGAACGTACGTACGAAGCTATGGTTCTTACCAATTCACGATTTACACGCTTAGTAGGGTTTGTCTGTGGATGATATCTAGGATTGTAAAAGATATGAGGAACACTATATTTAACTATTAGGTCTTTAAAGTCTTTTGAAGTGAATTGTGCGCCGTTGTCACAGTAAAGATATTTAGGTACCCCATGTACGAGAAAAATTCCTTTCTCCACACACTTAACTATCACTTGAGCAGTTATAGTTCGCAAAGGAAACAAAGTAACATATTTACTAAAGTAATCAGTACAAACAAATAAATATTGATTTCTCATTTAGTAGGGAGGAAATGGACCAAGAATGTCACAAGAGATAGCCTCGCCAGGCAACGTAATACGTCGTGGTTTACCCATAAATCCCGGACGGGCTAAATTAGTAGGTTTATACCTTTTGCATATTTTACAAGAATCAACATATTCTTTAACATCTTCAAAGAGATTAGGCCAGTAATATATACTAGCTATTTTAAAATGATATTTGGCCACACCGAAATGGCCAGAAGTAACCTTATCATGACGCTTAGTCAGAATTTCTTTTCGTTCCTCATAAGGCACTACCAACTTCCAGTCAAATTGATCTGTCAGGCGATATTTATTCTTCGAGAAACGATAAAGTTTTGAAATTTTGAAATTAGGAAACATAGATGAAGTATCAGAGACCTTTTTAAAGATGTCCAAGTACCAAGGATCTTGAGTAGAAAGAACGTCAATTGAGTTTAAATTGATACGCGAGAACGGAACCAAGACAACGCCGGTCCATCAAAAATTTCCGGGAAACCTCTGAATATTCTGTCTTCAGAAACATTCCTAGTAACAAGAAGTTCTTCTCAGCGAGAAAGGAAAGTACGGACACAAGTGTCCCCCTTGAATTTCAAGTTTTAAGAATTAATATTAAAAATATTTTCAGGTTTATAAATCACCTCTCTGACTACCTGTTCCTCAGTAACTACAGAGTCAAAGTCATCATCCGAATCCAATGAAGAAGCAGAATCACTATCTTGTAAGCATTCAATTATAGAATTCAATTGCTTTTTGAGAAGCATTACCTCCTCATTCTCATCAATACGACCTAGACGGCAAAGAAAGTATCTGCAACGAGAGTTTAACCGACCTCTAGCAGATGTAGACAAATCACCTTTAGCTTCTCTTTTGATCTCCTCAACTTTTCGTTGACACACTTCTAATTCCGAAGTCAAATTAACATTGACCAAATCGGTAAATTTCAAACTACCCCTTCGAGCAAGTTTCGATGTCTCATTTAATGCTTGACAAAGACTGGATCGTCGCGAGAGATGATTAACTTCTAGTTTACGAATGGACAGTTCATGAGTAATTTCGTCTTTGTGTAAATGAGAGATCCTACATCCAGCTTGTAGAAAATCCATGATAGAAAATTGAATTCTAAATTCAATTCTAAATCAAAACAACTAGTAACTCATCAAAATGATAAAAATAGAAAACAGTAGATATAAGCACGGCGTATTTAAAAATATATCTTTAAGTTTATAAGCTTAAATTGAATATATTGCCTTTCATTGATGTTGGATAGGTTCAAGTTTATCAGCTTTAACTATCTAACCAAATACATAAAAGTAGTAGATTTGTTCAAAAGTAACTTGGATATACCATAGCGCTTAAGACTAAAGAAAATTTATAAGTTTCCTTTAAGGTACACCTTAAGAGTAACAAAACCTTAGTGACACACAATTATGTACATACTTATCACTAAATTAAAATACATATTTAATTGCATCATTCTCCAAGGCCCCACGTTGGGCGCCAACTTATAACAGTTGACGGGCTTGGTAGGGGAGGTGCGCACTAGGTAGCGACAACACAACTACGTACACCCATCAGGTACGGTTGGTAATCTCTGGAGAAGTTTAAGTAACACTATCTCAAAGAATCACCGGTGCACCAGCTAGCAGAGCATGTGTATCGGGAGTGAGTTTGGACTAACCTGGAGCAGAGAAATACCAGAATTTATAAATAGAGGGCGCCAGGTATCTCTTCATCAAACGAATGATGCAATTAAAAAAACTTACACTATCAACTAATTAATTATATTTATTTAAACTATATCCATATGTAGACATGAATATACATATATGAAAGTAAAAAGAAATGGCTTAGTCAAGCATAGTTGGATCCATATTTATATGGGCACTTAAAAATAAGTTTATATTTAGTACAAATAAAAATTTAAACCAAAGTATGGAAATGGGCGTGGCCTAAAAAGACAAATATTAAAGCAGTTGTCCGATGCCTTAAAAAATATCTAAATTATATACAGACATACAATTAAACTATCTCTGAATTTTGTTAACACACAACACCACTTCCTATCATCATCATCATAATCATACACTACAACATAACAAGGTAAAAATAAAGTTTCACATTAATATTCCTTTGTGATAATAAAAAGATTATAAAATAAGTGTAACTGGAACGTCACATCGGTAGTCCAGTATATTAAAGTAGTTGAAATCTACATAGGCAACAGAGAAATGAATATTTAAAGTTAAAAGTTATTCCTTTTAAACTATCAACATCAGTCGGCCTTTACTGGGTTATTATACATAGAAACTAATTAAAGATTACCACTTATCTGGATTTAAGTTTAAGGTACATCCAAATCCTTCACATCTCTTCCTATTCTAGAAGTCCAGGTAGTAGGTGTTCAGTACGGGAACATAATAAAATATAGACGACTTGCACAAATTGGTTTATTGAAATTTGATTGTTACAATTAGTGTGTACTAGTCGGTAACAAGGTAGTAAGGCAAGTGAAGGGTATACAATCGATGTTGGTGAGGGCGACAGAGCCGGTTTTCGCACGTACGATGCTTGTTGTAGCTTCAACGTTGCTTGAGGCGCCAACATATTCCCGCCCCTGGAAAGCTTAACTGCTTTCAAGCTCGTCTGCTACAACAGGTCTAGGTAGCAGGCAAATCCGGTTTAGGGCGCGGCGGATAGTTCCTCTGGCAGTGTCGATATCTGCTACTCGCGTCACCCTATCTGGTCCAGGAAATAGCTTGGAAATACGTCCCAGGCGCCAGTGAAGTGGGGGAGAGTTCTCCTCCCTTATCACCGTCACAGGTCACCCAGTTGCAATATTGCAATATTGGTTTATTTTTCGTACGCCATTTTGTTCGTGACTGCAATTCTGCGATATATTCATGGCTCCAACGTTGCCAAAAGTGTTGCTTGACTTGTTCAATGCGTTGAAAGCGGTCGAGACAGTTGGTGTTGGTGAATTGCGATTGGAGCATGGCAGCGAGTTGAGGGGTCTACCAATGAGAAAGTGGAAAGTGGGGTCAAGGGATAAAAGTCGGATGGGTATGAACTCAAGGGACATAGAGGGCGACTATTGAGGATGCACTCTATTTGTGTAAACAGGGAAGATAGTTCCTCAAAAGTATAATGCGTGGTCCCTAGTATCCTAAACAGATGAAATTTGGCCTTTTTTACACAACTTTCCATGAGGCCGTTAAAGTGAGGAGCGTATGCTGGTGAGAAGCAAAACTCAACGCCCTCGCTAGCGGCATAGTCTGAGATGGAGCTTACGTTATTCTTGAAGAAGGTCTGTAATTCATTTGACGCAGCAACAAAGTTTCCACCATTATCACAATAAATTTGTTTTGGTAGTCCTCTACGTGAAATAAATCTTCTTAAAGTTAAAATAAATGCGTCCTTCGAAAGTTCGCTTACTATTTCCAAATGAACGCACTTATATCTAAAACATATGAAAATACATAAATAGCATTTTGTAATTTTGCAACCACGACCCTTGCGATCCGTGATCATAAATGGTCCAGCAAAATCCGTTCCCACTGTTATGAAAGGAAAGTCTGGTGTTAGTCTTTCAGCTGGTAGATTGCCCATTATGCCTTGCATAGCTTGGCCCTTAAATCGTGTACAAATATGACAGCTACGAGTTGTACGGCGAGCCAAATTTCTACCACCAACAGGCCAAAAGCGAGTTCTAATAGAGGCTAATAACGCTTGAGGACCTGCGTGTAGAAGCTGTCGATGCTCTTGTTGAAATAATAGCTGAGTGAAACGATGGCTAGAGCACAGTAATATGGGATGCTTCATGTCAAAGCTAAGTTGTGAAGCTTGTATGCGGCCACCTACTCTAATGATTTCCTCATGCAGGAAGGGATTAAGTGCTAAAATGTTTGATTTAGAATTTAATGATTTTTTCTTACTTAACAAGTCGTATTCTTTAAGGAAAGATTGTAATTGAGAGACATAAACTAATGCATAGAGAGCTTTATTAAGCTCAGAAGTAGTTAGTGAATCTGTAGTTTTATTATCTTTGTTACGACAATTATTTATGAACCTATACATATAACCGACAATACGTTATAGACGTTTTAATTTGGAATATTTGTCAAATTCGATTATTGATGTATTTAATTGAAAATTAATGACATGAGCCTTTACGTCCGGCAAATTTTGCGTTTTAGTATTCTTTTGTGGCTGTAAAATTGGCCAATTTGACTCAGATAAATATAAAAAACTTGGTCCATTCCACCAAATCTCACAAAGTAGCGTTGTGAAGCAAAGATGCGTTATTGGACCTAAATTTACGTAAATGAAAGCCTGCATTACTAAGGGCTGTGGAAACAGACTGTTGAATACGACGAATCTGAAACTCATCGTCATGAGATGTTAATAAATCATCTACGTATATGTCCTTTTGTATGACGCTTTTAATGACGTCATCGTTATTGCACTCTTCGCCTACCTGCAAGAGACATCTTGTAGCGAGAAAGCTAGCGCTTGCATAGCCATATGTGACTGTATTAAGCCTTAAAGTTTGTAATGGTTTGTTCTCCGCGTCACGCCACAAAATCAGCTGCATATCTCTGTCGGACTCATCTAAAATAACCAGGCGGTACATTTTTTCGATATTCCCTGATAGTACGTAACGATGTTGTCGAAACGAATAAGAATATTGAAAAGAGACTCTTGAACTGTTGGGCCTGTCATTTGAATGTCGTTTATAGACAAACCAGATGTAGTGCAAGCTGATGCGTCAAAGACAACGCGTAGGCGTGTTGATTCACTGTCTTCGCGGATTACAGGATGATGCGGAACAAAATAGGCATGCTCAGGACGGCGTATCTCTGATACTGACAATTGCCCTAGGTCACTGTACTCGTTTATAAAGGCCACATAAGCAGATTTGAGTTCTGGTTGCTTACGAAATCGGCGTTCTAAGTTAAGGAATCTCCTTAAGGCTATGTGGTATGAGTCTCCTAAATAATCAACGCTGTCTAATAAAGGCAGCTTGACACAAAACCGACCAGAATCAGTCCGTTTAGTGTGCTGTACAAAATGAAGTTCGCAAGCCTTTTCTTGCTCAGTATATAGGGACCTTTTAGGCAAGCTTTCGAGCTCCCAAAACTTTTTTAAGTCACCGTGAAGGTCTATTAAATTTTCAGGATTATTTAAGATACCTGAAAAATTGCATTGTATATGAGACGTTGTATTGATTTTATTTTTAGGACGATAGTAGTGCATGGGACCTGCAATGAGCCATCCGAACTTCGAGTCGTGTAGAATGGGATTGCCCTTTCCTAAAGAATGCTGTTTGGTACCTATGATGTTCCAAAAGATGTCAGCACCGACTAAAAATTCTACGTCAGAAGGCTCGTAAAAGCTGGGGTCTGCTAGTTCGAAAGGTTTTAGACGATAGTTGTGCATGGGACCTGCAATGAGCTATCCGAACTTCGAGTCGTGTAGAATGGGATTGCCCTTTCCTAAAGAATGCTGTTTGGTACCTATGATGTTCCAAAAGATGTCAGCACCGACTAAAAATTCTACGTCAGAAGGCTCGTAAAAGCTGGGGTCTGCTAGTTCGAAAGGTTTTAAATTTAATGATGATATGTCTATAATTGACTTAGGTATTTTGCTAGATATAGTAGGTATAACTAAACATGACGTGCTTATACTGAAAGTTCTTACCTTGGATTGTATGTGAACGTTACATCGTTCAGCATTAAGCTTTAACATTGTATTGCCTATACCTATAATATTTTGAACGTTAGAGCTAAGAGAAGTTAAGTTTAATTTATTTTTTAATTTTTCCGTAATGAAGGAACCTTGGCTGCCATTGTCCAATAAAGCCTTTGCAGTAACACATTTTTTAGTGATTGGATTGTTGATGTCCACCATGGCTGTACAAAGTAGTGTTTCAGAAGTTGAAACGGCTGACATGGAGACAGATTCAGAACTTGTAATGTTAGTATCCTCGGCGAGCTTATGTAAAAGAGTATTGTGACGTTGTTTACAAAGTTTACAAGTTCCTGGCAGCTTACATGCGCGTGCAGTGTGTCCCTTACGTAAACAGTTTGAGCATAAATTCAAATTTGTTATCAACTCGAGCCTGTCGGCCACAGGTTTTGATTTAAATTGTGCACATTCATAAATGCGATGATTGTCATTGCAGACGACACAATTTATATTGTTTTGCGATGAAGACTGCTTTTTTACCTGACCTATAAGTGCCTTTGTGTGTGGAAAGGAAGCTTGCTTGTTGCCGCGAGTGGTGTTTATAAAGGCATAGCTGGCTGGTGCTTTAATCTGTTTATTGCGGTAAACAGACTCCAAAACATCAGCGCGCCCCTTCAAAAACATTATAAAGTCGTCAAGGGTAGGCATACTGTTAACTTTAATGTTGGCTTTTATATACTCCTCCCACTTAACACGGGTATTGCTGTCTAATTTTTCTGTAACTATATATATGATCAGCGTATCCCAATGGTCGGTTGGTTGTTGCAAAGTATTCAAAGCGCAAAGATTTTTCGATACGTGATCGATAATAAATCTTAAAGATTTATCCGTTTCTCGCAACGGCTCAATTTTCAAATAGTGCTTTAACGTGATTGTAAATTAATTGACGTACATTATTATAACGATCGCACAGAAGACTCCAAGCCTCAGGATAGTTATTGTCGGATACCACTAAATTACTTATTACACGTGCGGCTTCGCCTTCTAAATATGATATCAAGTAATGAAACTTATGAATATTTTTTAATTTTGAATTGTTATGAATTAAAGAGCTGAAGGTGTCACGAAATTCCAACCATTTGTAAAACGTACCATCAAAGTTACTAATTTTAATAACTGGTAATCGAAATCCTATAACTTCGTGATCATCTTCGTCAGCGCCAATAAAGCTACAATTTTGGCTACGTGATAATTTTTTTGTTGCGGTGTTTGCTGAAGTAACTTCCTGGGCCCTTGCAATGGCATTGTGGAAAGCTTGTTCAATTATTTCTCTTGTGTCTAATTCTAAGCTTAAGTTGCTTTACTCAAGTGTCTCAATCCCACTTTGCACGCTATCGAATTCGCCGAATAGCACTTCTATTTTAGCTAATCTTTGTGTCAGTACGTTAACTTCGATAGGAGTTGGTTTTTTGTCCTTTAATTCATCTAATTGATTAATAAATTTTGTAATACGTCCTTTGTATGACGCGCGTTTAAAGTTTAAAGTTTTATAAGTAGGCTCCATAATAACAAAGAGAACGCACGAACAACAAACAACAAGTTAGCCAATAGTTACTGATAAGTAGTAAAATAATAAGTATTGCATACGATACGCTTCTCGCTTTGTTGCCGCGATCTCGCAAACCTGTAGGGATCAGCTGATGGCTACCTGCGCGCCGTGGAGTGGGGTGCTCCGTCGGCCGGGCGGTGCGGATCGTCAGCCTGCAGTCGGCGCGTTGCACTGATTGTTGTAATGACACGCTGATGACTGGAATAGATTGTTTGTATGCCTTGTATACAAAGTATATACAATACTAACAGCTGTACGATTATGCTAAGTGCTATAGTTTTTAGCGAAGAATTTTAATTAGTGCAATGATAGGGATAGATTCGAAAGTGAATTAAATCCTCGTTAGATATTTAATTGGTTCTATTTATAATGATAGGTACTTCTAGACAATACGGAAGATGTGTAAATAATATTCTAGGTATATAACTTAGCTGGGTAAGTTATGTGAAAAAGAAGTGATTAGTATATATTAGTGAACGTGAATGAATAAGCACAATCTTGATATTTTTAATGGGTTTAGCTATTGTTATTTGAAAGTGATGGTATGTACAGCTATGTAATCGTTGCAGTAAAGGCTTTTAAGTCGTAGAGTAGACGTACATAACGAGAAATAGGCGACTTTTAAGCTTGCAAAGCTGTACGTTAGCTAAAAATAGTAGGTATCGACATAAAATTAATAGTAGGTGAAAAGCTATGTATTGTAGGAAATTGGTGCAGTAAAGGCTTATAAGACGTTAAGTAGACGTATGTAACGAATGATAGGTGAATTATAAGCTTGCAAAGTCGTACAATAGCTATACAAATAGTAGTTACCTATGTATCTTAGTAAATGTGGGTATATAGGCTTTATAGAAAGTCTATTCACACAAATCGAGTGCTTTTACGATAATGTAGGACTAATAAGAAAGGATAAAAAGGAACGGGCTCACTTTTGGCTGGCAGAACCGCTGCTGGGGTGCGTTTGTAGGCTCCGCTAGACCTCAGCTTGGCCGGCTCGCAAAGGCTGCAAAAGTGCTTCTTTTCTCTTCTTCCCTCTCGACCGTAATGCTTCTTTGACTGCTGCTTCTGTATGTCACACTTGTCTGCAGGTTCCTTAGGGCTTTGATGACTCGAAAGTGATTTTTCTTGCAAAAACTCGAAGTAGTTCAGCGCGTATGTACTTTGACCCCGACGTTTGACGTGACGTGATCGGTGTAATTCGAAGATTCCGAAGTAAATAATTGGTATTTACTTTTTCACGGTCGCCACTTATGTTCAGTACGGGAACATAATAAAATATAGACGACTTGCACAAATTGGTTTATTGAAATTTGATTGTTACAATTAGTGTGTACTAGACGGTAACAAGGTAGTAAGGCAAGTAAAGGGTATACAATCGATGTTGGTGGGGGTGACAGAGCCGGTTTTCGCACGTACGATGCTTGTTGTAGCTTCAACGTTGCTTGAGGCGCCAACAGTAGGTAACCAGAGTAGAGAAAAATATCCTCTTTGCACATTGTCACAGCTTACTTTAAGTCTTCTTACAGACATTCAGGAGTAAAAATGTAGAATGCAGAGAACGTGAAACACGTTAAACTCATTTATTATGTAGATATAAAATAAAGAACCAAAACGAAAAAGAACAAAAACGAAAAACCTAAAAAAATAAACGAAAAACCCCTGTAACAACAGAAAAGTTACAGACATTAGTAATTTGTAATAAAAATCACTTTCACCCTCAAAATTCTGTTAAGGAATGCAGTCTAAGAGATTATATAGTTTTAACTTACCACTTATTTCAGTGGGGTTTAACTAGATACTTCTATCATCATCCTTTTTCATATTATTTGCTAAGTCTCTTGAAAAGCAGACTGAAATACAAAGTACAACCATCGTAAGAACATATTATTCGCAAAGGCCAAGTAATCTTACCGATATATATACCGATACCGCATAAGTATATGCCTGTCATGGTGATTTAATTCAGATTAATATCCGAAGTAAATCACCATGACAGGCATATACTTATCACGCCATGTCGTCACAAAAAGGGCCGAGCTCCTTTCTTTTTTTCGCTCGATTACGGCGGCCAACTCATACGGCCATACAGCCTTGACAAAACATTGGCAGAATAAACGAAACCAACATAAAAACCTTACTAATCCTGTTTGTCACACCTCACGCAATACATTATGAGTGGATGTGAGTCAGGACAGCCAATCTATCTAAGTTCAATGTCCAGAACCAAACTGAAAGACACCATAGACGCACGCGTTAATTTTAGAACGCGCCATAAGAGTCGAAACGACCGTGACAGCTTTGACAACGTCAAACTCATGTCGTTCCGAACAAACACAAACTTTCAAATGAGTAGACAAATGACTTTAGAGTTATAAATAAAGCATTGTGAAAATTGAGTATGTCTCCACAAAAGGGATTTATATAAAAACAAGGTTAGTAAATAAATCTTAGGAATATGTAACCGACACTCAGAAGTGTTACAGTTCCTCCTTAGTTGGGTAAAAAATAAAAAAAAATTCTTAAAAAATTTTTTTTAAGCACTATATACAAAAAATCTTACAACAACTATAGACATCAGACACCTATCTAACTAACAGATAACACTCAGCTCTAAAGAGTATGACAAAAACTATTGAAACAGAACGGACAAAACTATGTATAAATACTGTTAAAACTATCTAGTTAATTCTAAATGGCAAAAAAACAATTTGTTATATTACAAGATGCCGTTTTATTTACAACCGAGGTAGTATAGGAAAATCTTATATTCCAAGAGATTCCAGAAGTACTAGATCTCGAAACACTTTGTCGAATTAGACGACTACTGAAAGAAAACTCTAAGCATATGTTTTTTTCAGTTATGATTCCTTTTAAATAGCATCAACTCTAACTCAACGTCGAGTTTCTACTTATATGGAGTTTTGGATATAGCTAGGAAAAGCACTAACTACATTTATTGAGGAACAGATTCGCTAGGGCGAACAATGTCCTTTATGTGGAAATTACCAAGATTCTTTCCATCTAAAGATTTTAAAGTATAAACAAGAGGAGTAAGTTTCTTGTGTATAACACTTTTATCATAGCGGGGAGCTAACTTAGCAGAAAAATGCTTGGAAGCATTTGACAAATGAAAACAACGCTTGTAGACTATTTGACCTTCCTTCAATTCCACATTACGTTTTCTCAAATTATAATAACGAACATTACGTTCAGGCGATACGAGTAAACAGTTTCGAACTTGACTGAATATAGTTTCAAGTTCTTTTAACTTGTTAGAAAATTTATTCTCATTATCAACTTCTAAAGAGTTAGGATCCATGGGAGTGTCATCATTATATATAGAACCATCAAGAATCATCTCACGTCCGTGAGTTAAGAAGTACGGAGTATGTTTAGTTACAACGTGTTTAACTGTATTAAGAGCACATTGTATCTCAGATATGTTCTTATCCCAAGTTCGGTGATCAGAACGTACGTACGAAGCTATGGTTCTTACCAATTCACGATTTACACGCTTAGTAGGGTTTGTCTGTGGATGATATCTAGGATTGTAAAAGATATGAGGAACACTATATTTAACTATTAGGTCTTTAAAGTCTTTTGAAGTGAATTGTGCGCCGTTGTCACAGTAAAGATATTTAGGTACCCCATGTACGAGAAAAATTCCTTTCTCCACACACTTAACTATCACTTGAGCAGTTATAGTTCGCAAAGGAAACAAAGTAACATATTTACTAAAGTAATCAGTACAAACAAATAAATATTGATTTCTCATTTAGTAGGGAGGAAATGGACCAAGAATGTCACAAGAGATAGCCTCGCCAGGCAACGTAATACGTCGTGGTTTACCCATAAATCCCGGACGGGCTAAATTAGTAGGTTTATACCTTTTGCATATTTTACAAGAATCAACATATTCTTTAACATCTTCAAAGAGATTAGGCCAGTAATATATACTAGCTATTTTAAAATGATATTTGGCCACACCGAAATGGCCAGAAGTAACCTTATCATGACGCTTAGTCAGAATTTCTTTTCGTTCCTCATAAGGCACTACCAACTTCCAGTCAAATTGATCTGTCAGGCGATATTTATTCTTCGAGAAACGATAAAGTTTTGAAATTTTGAAATTAGGAAACATAGATGAAGTATCAGAGACCTTTTTAAAGATGTCCAAGTACCAAGGATCTTGAGTAGAAAGAACGTCAATTGAGTTTAAATTGATACGCGAGAACGGAACCAAGACAACGCCGGTCCATCAAAAATTTCCGGGAAACCTCTGAATATTCTGTCTTCAGAAACATTCCTAGTAACAAGAAGTTCTTCTCAGCGAGAAAGGAAAGTACGGACACAAGTGTCCCCCTTGAATTTCAAGTTTTAAGAATTAATATTAAAAATATTTTCAGGTTTATAAATCACCTCTCTGACTACCTGTTCCTCAGTAACTACAGAGTCAAAGTCATCATCCGAATCCAATGAAGAAGCAGAATCACTATCTTGTAAGCATTCAATTATAGAATTCAATTGCTTTTTGAGAAGCATTACCTCCTCATTCTCATCAATACGACCTAGACGGCAAAGAAAGTATCTGCAACGAGAGTTTAACCGACCTCTAGCAGATGTAGACAAATCACCTTTAGCTTCTCTTTTGATCTCCTCAACTTTTCGTTGACACACTTCTAATTCCGAAGTCAAATTAACATTGACCAAATCGGTAAATTTCAAACTACCCCTTCGAGCAAGTTTCGATGTCTCATTTAATGCTTGACAAAGACTGGATCGTCGCGAGAGATGATTAACTTCTAGTTTACGAATGGACAGTTCATGAGTAATTTCGTCTTTGTGTAAATGAGAGATCCTACATCCAGCTTGTAGAAAATCCATGATAGAAAATTGAATTCTAAATTCAATTCTAAATCAAAACAACTAGTAACTCATCAAAATGATAAAAATAGAAAACAGTAGATATAAGCACGGCGTATTTAAAAATATATCTTTAAGTTTATAAGCTTAAATTGAATATATTGCCTTTCATTGATGTTGGATAGGTTCAAGTTTATCAGCTTTAACTATCTAACCAAATACATAAAAGTAGTAGATTTGTTCAAAAGTAACTTGGATATACCATAGCGCTTAAGACTAAAGAAAATTTATAAGTTTCCTTTAAGGTACACCTTAAGAGTAACAAAACCTTAGTGACACACAATTATGTACATGCTTATCACTAAATTAAAATACATATTTAATTGCATCATTCTCCAAGGCCCCACGTTGGGCGCCAACTTATAACAGTTGACGGGCTTGGTAGGGGAGGTGCGCACTAGGTAGCGACAACACAACTACGTACACCCATCAGGTACGGTTGGTAATCTCTGGAGAAGTTTAAGTAACACTATCTCAAAGAATCACCGGTGCACCAGCTAGCAGAGCATGTGTATCGGGAGTGAGTTTGGACTAACCTGGAGCAGAGAAATACCAGAATTTATAAATAGAGGGCGCCAGGTATCTCTTCATCAAACGAATGATGCAATTAAAAAAACTTACACTATCAACTAATTAATTATATTTATTTAAACTATATCCATATGTAGACATGAATATACATATATGAAAGTAAAAAGAAATGGCTTAGTCAAGCATAGTTGGATCCATATTTATATGGGCACTTAAAAATAAGTTTATATTTAGTACAAATAAAAATTTAAACCAAAGTATGGAAATGGGCGTGGCCTAAAAAGACAAATATTAAAGCAGTTGTCCGATGCCTTAAAAAATATCTAAATTATATACAGACATACAATTAAACTATCTCTGAATTTTGTTAACACACAACACCACTTCCTATCATCATCATCATAATCATACACTACAACATAACAAGGTAAAAATAAAGTTTCACATTAATATTCCTTTGTGATAATAAAAAGATTATAAAATAAGTGTAACTGGAACGTCACATCGGTAGTCCAGTATATTAAAGTAGTTGAAATCTACATAGGCAACAGAGAAATGAATATTTAAAGTTAAAAGTTATTCCTTTTAAACTATCAACATCAGTCGGCCTTTACTGGGTTATTATACATAGAAACTAATTAAAGATTACCACTTATCTGGATTTAAGTTTAAGGTACATCCAAATCCTTCACATCTCTTCCTATTCTAGAAGTCCAGGTAGTAGGTGTTCAGTACGGGAACATAATAAAATATAGACGACTTGCACAAATTGGTTTATTGAAATTTGATTGTTACAATTAGTGTGTACTAGTCGGTAACAAGGTAGTAAGGCAAGTGAAGGGTATACAATCGATGTTGGTGAGGGCGACAGAGCCGGTTTTCGCACGTACGATGCTTGTTGTAGCTTCAACGTTGCTTGAGGCGCCAACATATTCCCGCCCCTGGAAAGCTTAACTGCTTTCAAGCTCGTCTGCTACAACAGGTCTAGGTAGCAGGCAAATCCGGTTTAGGGCGCGGCGGATAGTTCCTCTGGCAGTGTCGATATCTGCTACTCGCGTCACCCTATCTGGTCCAGGAAATAGCTTGGAAATACGTCCCAGGCGCCAGTGAAGTGGGGGAGAGTTCTCCTCCCTTATCACCGTCACAGGTCACCCAGTTGCAATATTGCAATATTGGTTTATTTTTCGTACGCCATTTTGTTCGTGACTGCAATTCTGCGATATATTCATGGCTCCAACGTTGCCAAAAGTGTTGCTTGACTTGTTCAATGCGTTGAAAGCGGTCGAGACAGTTGGTGTTGGTGAATTGCGATTGGAGCATGGCAGCGAGTTGAGGGGTCTACCAATGAGAAAGTGGAAAGTGGGGTCAAGGGATAAAAGTCGGATGGGTATGAACTCAAGGGACATAGAGGGCGACTATTGAGGATGCACTCTATTTGTGTAAACAGGGAAGATAGTTCCTCAAAAGTATAATGCGTGGTCCCTAGTATCCTAAACAGATGAAATTTGGCCTTTTTTACACAACTTTCCATGAGGCCGTTAAAGTGAGGAGCGTATGCTGGTGAGAAGCAAAACTCAACGCCCTCGCTAGCGGCATAGTCTGAGATGGAGCTTACGTTATTCTTGAAGAAGGTCTGTAATTCATTTGACGCAGCAACAAAGTTTCCACCATTATCACAATAAATTTGTTTTGGTAGTCCTCTACGTGAAATAAATCTTCTTAAAGTTAAAATAAATGCGTCCTTCGAAAGTTCGCTTACTATTTCCAAATGAACGCACTTATATCTAAAACATATGAAAATACATAAATAGCATTTTGTAATTTTGCAACCACGACCCTTGCGATCCGTGATCATAAATGGTCCAGCAAAATCCGTTCCCACTGTTATGAAAGGAAAGTCTGGTGTTAGTCTTTCAGCTGGTAGATTGCCCATTATGCCTTGCATAGCTTGGCCCTTAAATCGTGTACAAATATGACAGCTACGAGTTGTACGGCGAGCCAAATTTCTACCACCAACAGGCCAAAAGCGAGTTCTAATAGAGGCTAATAACGCTTGAGGACCTGCGTGTAGAAGCTGTCGATGCTCTTGTTGAAATAATAGCTGAGTGAAACGATGGCTAGAGCACAGTAATATGGGATGCTTCATGTCAAAGCTAAGTTGTGAAGCTTGTATGCGGCCACCTACTCTAATGATTTCCTCATGCAGGAAGGGATTAAGTGCTAAAATGTTTGATTTAGAATTTAATGATTTTTTCTTACTTAACAAGTCGTATTCTTTAAGGAAAGATTGTAATTGAGAGACATAAACTAATGCATAGAGAGCTTTATTAAGCTCAGAAGTAGTTAGTGAATCTGTAGTTTTATTATCTTTGTTACGACAATTATTTATGAACCTATACATATAACCGACAATACGTTATAGACGTTTTAATTTGGAATATTTGTCAAATTCGATTATTGATGTATTTAATTGAAAATTAATGACATGAGCCTTTACGTCCGGCAAATTTTGCGTTTTAGTATTCTTTTGTGGCTGTAAAATTGGCCAATTTGACTCAGATAAATATAAAAAACTTGGTCCATTCCACCAAATCTCACAAAGTAGCGTTGTGAAGCAAAGATGCGTTATTGGACCTAAATTTACGTAAATGAAAGCCTGCATTACTAAGGGCTGTGGAAACAGACTGTTGAATACGACGAATCTGAAACTCATCGTCATGAGATGTTAATAAATCATCTACGTATATGTCCTTTTGTATGACGCTTTTAATGACGTCATCGTTATTGCACTCTTCGCCTACCTGCAAGAGACATCTTGTAGCGAGAAAGCTAGCGCTTGCATAGCCATATGTGACTGTATTAAGCCTTAAAGTTTGTAATGGTTTGTTCTCCGCGTCACGCCACAAAATCAGCTGCATATCTCTGTCGGACTCATCTAAAATAACCAGGCGGTACATTTTTTCGATATTCCCTGATAGTACGTAACGATGTTGTCGAAACGAATAAGAATATTGAAAAGAGACTCTTGAACTGTTGGGCCTGTCATTTGAATGTCGTTTATAGACAAACCAGATGTAGTGCAAGCTGATGCGTCAAAGACAACGCGTAGGCGTGTTGATTCACTGTCTTCGCGGATTACAGGATGATGCGGAACAAAATAGGCATGCTCAGGACGGCGTATCTCTGATACTGACAATTGCCCTAGGTCACTGTACTCGTTTATAAAGGCCACATAAGCAGATTTGAGTTCTGGTTGCTTACGAAATCGGCGTTCTAAGTTAAGGAATCTCCTTAAGGCTATGTGGTATGAGTCTCCTAAATAATCAACGCTGTCTAATAAAGGCAGCTTGACACAAAACCGACCAGAATCAGTCCGTTTAGTGTGCTGTACAAAATGAAGTTCGCAAGCCTTTTCTTGCTCAGTATATAGGGACCTTTTAGGCAAGCTTTCGAGCTCCCAAAACTTTTTTAAGTCACCGTGAAGGTCTATTAAATTTTCAGGATTATTTAAGATACCTGAAAAATTGCATTGTATATGAGACGTTGTATTGATTTTATTTTTAGGACGATAGTAGTGCATGGGACCTGCAATGAGCCATCCGAACTTCGAGTCGTGTAGAATGGGATTGCCCTTTCCTAAAGAATGCTGTTTGGTACCTATGATGTTCCAAAAGATGTCAGCACCGACTAAAAATTCTACGTCAGAAGGCTCGTAAAAGCTGGGGTCTGCTAGTTCGAAAGGTTTTAGACGATAGTTGTGCATGGGACCTGCAATGAGCTATCCGAACTTCGAGTCGTGTAGAATGGGATTGCCCTTTCCTAAAGAATGCTGTTTGGTACCTATGATGTTCCAAAAGATGTCAGCACCGACTAAAAATTCTACGTCAGAAGGCTCGTAAAAGCTGGGGTCTGCTAGTTCGAAAGGTTTTAAATTTAATGATGATATGTCTATAATTGACTTAGGTATTTTGCTAGATATAGTAGGTATAACTAAACATGACGTGCTTATACTGAAAGTTCTTACCTTGGATTGTATGTGAACGTTACATCGTTCAGCATTAAGCTTTAACATTGTATTGCCTATACCTATAATATTTTGAACGTTAGAGCTAAGAGAAGTTAAGTTTAATTTATTTTTTAATTTTTCCGTAATGAAGGAACCTTGGCTGCCATTGTCCAATAAAGCCTTTGCAGTAACACATTTTTTAGTGATTGGATTGTTGATGTCCACCATGGCTGTACAAAGTAGTGTTTCAGAAGTTGAAACGGCTGACATGGAGACAGATTCAGAACTTGTAATGTTAGTATCCTCGGCGAGCTTATGTAAAAGAGTATTGTGACGTTGTTTACAAAGTTTACAAGTTCCTGGCAGCTTACATGCGCGTGCAGTGTGTCCCTTACGTAAACAGTTTGAGCATAAATTCAAATTTGTTATCAACTCGAGCCTGTCGGCCACAGGTTTTGATTTAAATTGTGCACATTCATAAATGCGATGATTGTCATTGCAGACGACACAATTTATATTGTTTTGCGATGAAGACTGCTTTTTTACCTGACCTATAAGTGCCTTTGTGTGTGGAAAGGAAGCTTGCTTGTTGCCGCGAGTGGTGTTTATAAAGGCATAGCTGGCTGGTGCTTTAATCTGTTTATTGCGGTAAACAGACTCCAAAACATCAGCGCGCCCCTTCAAAAACATTATAAAGTCGTCAAGGGTAGGCATACTGTTAACTTTAATGTTGGCTTTTATATACTCCTCCCACTTAACACGGGTATTGCTGTCTAATTTTTCTGTAACTATATATATGATCAGCGTATCCCAATGGTCGGTTGGTTGTTGCAAAGTATTCAAAGCGCAAAGATTTTTCGATACGTGATCGATAATAAATCTTAAAGATTTATCCGTTTCTCGCAACGGCTCAATTTTCAAATAGTGCTTTAACGTGATTGTAAATTAATTGACGTACATTATTATAACGATCGCACAGAAGACTCCAAGCCTCAGGATAGTTATTGTCGGATACCACTAAATTACTTATTACACGTGCGGCTTCGCCTTCTAAATATGATATCAAGTAATGAAACTTATGAATATTTTTTAATTTTGAATTGTTATGAATTAAAGAGCTGAAGGTGTCACGAAATTCCAACCATTTGTAAAACGTACCATCAAAGTTACTAATTTTAATAACTGGTAATCGAAATCCTATAACTTCGTGATCATCTTCGTCAGCGCCAATAAAGCTACAATTTTGGCTACGTGATAATTTTTTTGTTGCGGTGTTTGCTGAAGTAACTTCCTGGGCCCTTGCAATGGCATTGTGGAAAGCTTGTTCAATTATTTCTCTTGTGTCTAATTCTAAGCTTAAGTTGCTTTACTCAAGTGTCTCAATCCCACTTTGCACGCTATCGAATTCGCCGAATAGCACTTCTATTTTAGCTAATCTTTGTGTCAGTACGTTAACTTCGATAGGAGTTGGTTTTTTGTCCTTTAATTCATCTAATTGATTAATAAATTTTGTAATACGTCCTTTGTATGACGCGCGTTTAAAGTTTAAAGTTTTATAAGTAGGCTCCATAATAACAAAGAGAACGCACGAACAACAAACAACAAGTTAGCCAATAGTTACTGATAAGTAGTAAAATAATAAGTATTGCATACGATACGCTTCTCGCTTTGTTGCCGCGATCTCGCAAACCTGTAGGGATCAGCTGATGGCTACCTGCGCGCCGTGGAGTGGGGTGCTCCGTCGGCCGGGCGGTGCGGATCGTCAGCCTGCAGTCGGCGCGTTGCACTGATTGTTGTAATGACACGCTGATGACTGGAATAGATTGTTTGTATGCCTTGTATACAAAGTATATACAATACTAACAGCTGTACGATTATGCTAAGTGCTATAGTTTTTAGCGAAGAATTTTAATTAGTGCAATGATAGGGATAGATTCGAAAGTGAATTAAATCCTCGTTAGATATTTAATTGGTTCTATTTATAATGATAGGTACTTCTAGACAATACGGAAGATGTGTAAATAATATTCTAGGTATATAACTTAGCTGGGTAAGTTATGTGAAAAAGAAGTGATTAGTATATATTAGTGAACGTGAATGAATAAGCACAATCTTGATATTTTTAATGGGTTTAGCTATTGTTATTTGAAAGTGATGGTATGTACAGCTATGTAATCGTTGCAGTAAAGGCTTTTAAGTCGTAGAGTAGACGTACATAACGAGAAATAGGCGACTTTTAAGCTTGCAAAGCTGTACGTTAGCTAAAAATAGTAGGTATCGACATAAAATTAATAGTAGGTGAAAAGCTATGTATTGTAGGAAATTGGTGCAGTAAAGGCTTATAAGACGTTAAGTAGACGTATGTAACGAATGATAGGTGAATTATAAGCTTGCAAAGTCGTACAATAGCTATACAAATAGTAGTTACCTATGTATCTTAGTAAATGTGGGTATATAGGCTTTATAGAAAGTCTATTCACACAAATCGAGTGCTTTTACGATAATGTAGGACTAATAAGAAAGGATAAAAAGGAACGGGCTCACTTTTGGCTGGCAGAACCGCTGCTGGGGTGCGTTTGTAGGCTCCGCTAGACCTCAGCTTGGCCGGCTCGCAAAGGCTGCAAAAGTGCTTCTTTTCTCTTCTTCCCTCTCGACCGTAATGCTTCTTTGACTGCTGCTTCTGTATGTCACACTTGTCTGCAGGTTCCTTAGGGCTTTGATGACTCGAAAGTGATTTTTCTTGCAAAAACTCGAAGTAGTTCAGCGCGTATGTACTTTGACCCCGACGTTTGACGTGACGTGATCGGTGTAATTCGAAGATTCCGAAGTAAATAATTGGTATTTACTTTTTCACGGTCGCCACTTATGTTCAGTACGGGAACATAATAAAATATAGACGACTTGCACAAATTGGTTTATTGAAATTTGATTGTTACAATTAGTGTGTACTAGACGGTAACAAGGTAGTAAGGCAAGTAAAGGGTATACAATCGATGTTGGTGGGGGTGACAGAGCCGGTTTTCGCACGTACGATGCTTGTTGTAGCTTCAACGTTGCTTGAGGCGCCAACAGTAGGTAACCAGAGTAGAGAAAAATATCCTCTTTGCACATTGTCACAGCTTACTTTAAGTCTTCTTACAGACATTCAGGAGTAAAAATGTAGAATGCAGAGAACGTGAAACACGTTAAACTCATTTATTATGTAGATATAAAATAAAGAACCAAAACGAAAAAGAACAAAAACGAAAAACCTAAAAAAATAAACGAAAAACCCCTGTAACAACAGAAAAGTTACAGACATTAGTAATTTGTAATAAAAATCACTTTCACCCTCAAAATTCTGTTAAGGAATGCAGTCTAAGAGATTATATAGTTTTAACTTACCACTTATTTCAGTGGGGTTTAACTAGATACTTCTATCATCATCCTTTTTCATATTATTTGCTAAGTCTCTTGAAAAGCAGACTGAAATACAAAGTACAACCATCGTAAGAACATATTATTCGCAAAGGCCAAGTAATCTTACCGATATATATACCGATACCGCATAAGTATATGCCTGTCATGGTGATTTAATTCAGATTAATATCCGAAGTAAATCACCATGACAGGCATATACTTATCACGCCATGTCGTCACAAAAAGGGCCGAGCTCCTTTCTTTTTTTCGCTCGATTACGGCGGCCAAGTCATACGGCCATACAGCCTTGACAAAACATTGGCAGAATAAACGAAACCAACATAAAAACCTTACTAATCCTGTTTGTCACACCTCACGCAATACATTATGAGTGGATGTGAGTCAGGACAGCCAATCTATCTAAGTTCAATGTCCAGAACCAAACTGAAAGACACCATAGACGCACGCGTTAATTTTAGAACGCGCCATAAGAGTCGAAACGACCGTGACAGCTTTGACAACGTCAAACTCATGTCGTTCCGAACAAACACAAACTTTCAAATGAGTAGACAAATGACTTTAGAGTTATAAATAAAGCATTGTGAAAATTGAGTATGTCTCCACAAAAGGGATTTATATAAAAACAAGGTTAGTAAATAAATCTTAGGAATATGTAACCGACACTCAGAAGTGTTACAGTTCCTCCTTAGTTGGGTAAAAAATAAAAAAAAATTCTTAAAAAATTTTTTTTAAGCACTATATACAAAAAATCTTACAACAACTATAGACATCAGACACCTATCTAACTAACAGATAACACTCAGCTCTAAAGAGTATGACAAAAACTATTGAAACAGAACGGACAAAACTATGTATAAATACTGTTAAAACTATCTAGTTAATTCTAAATGGCAAAAAAACAACTTATTATATTACAAGATGCCGCTAACTTTGCAGAAAAATGCTTGGAGGCATTTGACAAATGAAAACAACGCTTGTAGACTATTTGACCTTCCTTCAATTCCACATTACGTTTTCTCAAATTATAATAACTAACATTACGTTCATGCGATACGAGTAAACAGTTTCGAACTTGACTGAATATAGTTTCAAGTTCTTTTAACTTGTTAGAAAATTTATTCTCATTATCAACTTCTAAAGAGTTAGGATCCATGGGAGTGTCATCATTATATATAGAACCATCAAGAATCATCTCACGTCCATGAGTTAAGAAGTACGGAGTATGTTTAGTTACATCGTGTTTAACTGTATTAAGAGCACATTGTATCTCAGATATGTTCTTATCCCAAGTTCGGTGATCAGAACGCACGTACGAAGCTATGGTTCTTACCAATTCACGATTTACACGCTCAGTAGGGTTTGTCTGTGGATGATATCTAGGATTGTAAAAGATATGAGGAACACTATATTTAACCATTAGGTCTTTAAAGTCTTTTGAAGTGAATTGTGCGCCGTTTCACAGTAAAGATATTTAGGTACCCCATGTACAAGAAAAATTCCTTTCTCCACACACTTAACTATCGCTTGAGCAGTTATAGTTCGCAAAGGAAACAAAGTAACAAATTTACTAAAGTAATCAGTACAAACAAATAAATATTGATTTCTCGTTTAGTAGGGAGGAAATGGACCAAGAATGTCACAAGAGATAGCCTCGCCAGGCAACGTAAAATGTCGTGGTTTACCCATAAATCCCGGACGGGCTAAATTAGTAGGTTTATACCTTTTGGATATTTCACAAGAATCAACATATTCTTTAACATCTTCAAAGAGATTAGGCCAGTAATATATACTAGCTATTTTAAAATGATATTTGGCCACACCGAAATGGCCAGAAGTAACCTTATCATGACACTTAGTCAGAATTTCTTTTCGTTCCTCATAAGGCACTACCAACTTCCAGTCAAATTGATCTGTCAGGCGACATTTATTCTTCGAGAAACGATAAAGTTTTGAAATTAGTAAGAACGTCAATTGAGTTTAAATTGATACGCGAGAACGGAACCAAGACAACGCCGGTCCATCAAAAATTTCCGGGAAACCTCTGAATATTCTGTCTTCAGAAACATTCCTAGTAACAAGAAGTTCTTCTAAGCGAGAAAAGAAAGTACGGACACAAGTATCCCCCTTGAATTTCAAGTTTAAAGAATTAATATTAAAAATATTTTCAGGTTTATAAATGACCTCTCTGACTACCTGTTTCTCAGTAACTACAGAGTCAAAGTCATCATCCGAATCCGATGAAGAAGCAGAATCACTATCTTGTAAGCATTCAATTATAGAATTCAATTGCTTTTTGAGAAGCATTACCTCCTCATTCTCATCAATACGACCTAGACGGCAAAGAAAGTATCTGCAACGAGAGTTTAACCGACCTCTAGCAGATGTAGACAAATCACCTTTAGCTTCTCTTTTGATCTCCTCAACTTTTCGTTGACACACTTCTAATTCCGAAGTCAAATTAACATTGACCAAATCGGTTAATTTCAAACTACCCCTTCGAGCAAGTTTCGATGTCTCATTTAATGCTTGACAAAGACTGGATCGTCGCGAGAGATGATTAACTTCTAGTTTACGAATGGACAGTTCATGAGTAATTTCGTCTTTGTGTAAATGAGAGATCCTACATCCAGCTTGTAGAAAATCCATGATAGAAAATTGAATTCTAAATTCAATTCTAAATCAAAACAAGTATAATTGTTAGGTTATGGCACCTCATCAAAATGATAAAAATAGAAAACAGTAGATATAAGTATTCATATCATTCGTTTCATCATATCATGTATATATTTCATCATATATATTTGTCATTCATATCATATATATATCACAGTAGATATAAGTATTTAAAAATATCTCTTTAAGTTTATAAGCTTAAATTGAATATATTGCCTTTCATTGATGTTGGATAGGTTCAAGTTTATCAGCTATAACTATCTAACCAAATACATAAAAGTAGTAGATTTGTTCAAAAGTAACTTGGATATACCATAGCGCTTAAGACTAAAGAAAATTTATAAGTTTCCTTTAAGGTACACCTTAAGAGTAACAAAACCATAGTGACACACAATTAAGTACATGCTTATCACTAAATTAAAATACATATTTAATATTTAATTGCATCATTCTCCAAGGCCCCACGTTGGGCGCCAACTTATAACGGTTGACGGGCTTGGTAGGGGAGGTGCGCACTAGGTAGCGACAACACAACTACGTGCACCCATCAGGTACGGTTGGTAATCTCTAGAGATGTGTAAGTAACACTATCTCAAAGAATCACCGGTGCACCAGCTAGCAGAGCATGTGTATCGGGAGTGAGTTTGGACCAACCTGGAGCAGAGAAATACCAGAATTTATAATTAGAGGGCGCCAGGTATCTCTCCATCAAACGAATGATGCAATTAAAAAAACTCACGCTATCAACTTATTAATTATATTTATTTAAACTATATCCATATGTAGACATGAATATACATATATGAAAGTAAAAAGAAATGGCTTAGTCAAGCATAGTGGGATCCATATATATATGGTCACTTAAAAATAAGTTTATATTTAGTACAGATAAAAATATAACCAAAGTATGGAAATGGGCGTAGCCTAAAATGACAAATATTAAAGCAGTTGTCAGATGTCTTAAAAAATATCTAAATTATATACAGACATACATTTAAACTATCTCTGAATTTTGTTAACACACAACACCACTTCCTATCATCATCATCATACACTACAACATAACAAGGTAAAAATAAAGTTTCACATTAATATTCCTTTGTGATAATAAAAAGATTATAAAATAAGTGTAACTGGAACGTCACATCGGTAGTCCAGTATATTAAAGTAGTTGAAATCTACATAGGCAACAGAGAAATGAATATTTAAAGTTAAAAGTTATTCCTTTTAAACTATCAACATCAGTCGGCCTTTACTGGGTTATTATACATAGAAACTAATTAAAGATTACCACTTATCTGGATTTAAGTTTAAGGTACATCCAAATCCTTCACATCTCTTCCTATTCTAGAAGTCCAGGTAATAGGTAACCAGAGTAGAGAAAAATATCCTCTTTGCACATTGTCACAGCTTACTTTAAGTCTTCTTACAGACATTCAGGAGTAAAAATGTAGAATGCAGAGAACGTGAAACACGTTAAACTCATTCATTATGTAGATATAAAATAAAGAACCAAAACGAAAAAGAACAAAAACGAAAAACCTAAAAAAATAAACGAAAAACCCCTGTAACAACAGAAAAGTTACAGACATTAGTAATTTGTAATAAAAATCACTTTCACCCTCAACATTCTGTTAAGGAATGCAGTCTAAGAGATTATATAGTTTTAACTTACCACTTATTTCAGTGGGGTTTTAACTAGATCCTTCTATCATCATCCTTTTTCATATTATTTGCTAAGTCTCTTGAAAAGCAGACTGAAATACAAAGTACAACCATCGTAAGACCATATTATTCGCAAAGGCCAAGTAATCTTACCGATTACGAAGAAACAAATATAAACAAATATCCTCACCTCAGCAACAATTATTATGTCTACATATTTGCTAAAAAGACTTCGGATATTAATCCGAATTAAATCACCATGACAGGCACTCATCACGCCATGTCGTCACAAAAAGGGCCGAGCTCCTTTCTTTTTTTCGCTTGATTACGGCGGCCAAGTCATACGGCCATACAGCCTTGACAAAACATTGGCAGAATAAACGAAACCAACATAAAAATCTTACTAATCCTGTTTGTCATACCTCACGCAATACATTATGGGTGGGTGTGAGTCAGGACAGCCAATCTATCTAAGTTCAATGTCCAGCACCAAACTGAAAGACACCATAGACGCACGCGTTAATTTTAGAACGCGCCATAAGAGTCGAAACGACCGTGACAGCTTTGACAACGTCAAACTCATGTCGTTCCGAACAAACACAAACAATGTGAAATATTATAAACTTTCAAATAAGTAGACAAATGACTTTAGAGTTATAACTAAAGCATTGTGAAAATTGAGTCTGTCTCCACAAAAGGGATGTATATAAAAACAAGGTTAGTAAATAAATCTTAGGAATATGTAACCGACACTCAGAAGTGTTACATGTTGACATTAGATAGACATTTTCTATCAAAAACTTAACAACGAAACTATATTTTTAATTTTTCTAGCCAAATTATTGGCAAGTACAACTGCTTTTATTGAGCAGGATAATTTTGACACTTCACATTTGGAAAATGAAATTCCAAAAAACTAGTTTATAGGACAACAGATAATAAATCTGGCCAGTTGACTTTGGCCCCTGAGAATAATCTTAATAAAAATATTGTTTTTATAAACCTGGTGCATAATGTTAGAGGTTTAATAAATGGTAAAGATTTAGAGTTGGAGCAATACATTAATGCAAATTCTATTAATATTTTTTGTGCTATAGAGCACTGGTTAAAAGATCATGAAATCACATTGTTGAACTTCATAAATCACCAGGTTGCTAGCTCATTCAATAGAAAACATTCTAAATGTGGAGGCTCTTCAATATTAATTAATAAAAACTTAAAATTTAAAGAACGTAAGGTGTTAGTAGCCCTCTCCTTTGAGCGAGTTATTGAGATTGCCAGTATTGAGTTTGAGCATTTCATCTTGTTAACTGTATACAGTCCCCCTGATGCTCCTTACATTAAATTTGAAGAAAAGCTTGAATAAGCACTGTTCAAATTCCAATGTTCTAAGAAATCTATAATAGTTTGTGGAGATTTTAATGTTGATATACTAGATACATCATTAACTCCATCAGAGAGAAATAAAATGAAAATTTTTTTTAAATCCTTTAATCTGCATAGTACATTCTTAGAACCTACTCGTATTACAGCCACCAGTGCAAAATGTATTGATAATATTTTTACTGATATTAAACCCAACATTCAGTCTATGGTCGTGTGCGACTACGTACGGACGCGGTCACTGTGCATCTCTGTGTATGGTGTTTGTATGTGATTCGTCATGTCACAAAATATTGTTAAATGCACTAATTGCAATGTTGTGATAAATGAGGTGTTGGCGTTTCTTCAACATGTGTTGGACGTTATGGATGAGGAGAATGTGCATCAGTTATGTACCTCCTCGTTCACAGTAGAAGATATAGTGAAAGCGAAGACATTGTTATTTGCGTCAGTCCCTGGCGGAAAGAAGATGCCGGTCAGAAGAAAAGACGGAAAGAAAAAGCTGTCTAGGGACCTAGATGATATGCTCTGCTTATTGAAAGGCACGAATCCGGAACTTTTTCCAATATTTGTGGCAAAAGATTTGCACAAGCTCCCACCAGTATCATTTGATCATGTGGACGTTACCAGGCTGTTAAAGGATATCTTAAAGCTGCAAAATCGTGTTCTGGAGAAGGAAACTGTGTCGGCTGAAAAATTAATTACGTTTAAAGCGGAGATAGAACATAATATGAAATATGCTTCATTGATTGGTAACAATAATGAGACGGATCTGACAGTAAATAAGTGCAGAGGAGTCATTTTGCAAAATAGTATTGGATTAGATAGTGGGCCGACAGGTTTGCAATATATACCCTCGCCCTCGAAATATACACAGTTACCACACAGAGGTTTCAAAAATCAACGACCGAGATAAAGCAAATACGTTAGCGTCAAATGAATTGCATGATAATAGCTGCGTCCTTGTTCCACAAGAACAACAGAACGAGGAAATCACAGTCGAGTCGGCTAATAAGAAGGCGTCAGATAAGGCGAGTGCGACTGAGACCGAACATATGTTGCTCAATGCATATGAGACGGATTCGGAACGAGACAAGACTCCGGCAACCGCGCATAGTTACATGTACAGTTGTGATCTTGCTGAACGAAATGGTGCGGTCCCTTTCCCTCCTATTACAGCGCAACACTCCATCTCCATGCAGAAGGGAAGTGACACTGACACTGACATTCGACAGTATCATTGTTCTAAAAACATGGATCCGATTGTGAGTAAAAATTGTACAAACAAAAACAAAACCTTTGCGGATGCGTTGTGCATGAGTGAGGAGATATTAGAGCAAAGAGATAGTAATGGTTGGAAGAAAGTTGACTATGCGAAAAAGAAAAATAGAATCTTTAAGTACAAGATTGGTACAGGTCGCGCGGCGAATGATGAGCTCTGACAAAAATTAGTGGGGATAGTTTGCGCATGTATAATCGCGCACAATATTATTACACAAAGAATCAAGTTTAATACGACTCTGTTAAGAACCATTAAACATTATTATTTTATAACGTAGGTAGGTGGGTACGTAAGTAGGTATATATTATTAACAACAAGTGAGTTTAAAGTGTTTTGCGTGAAAATATTAAACCATGATAGGTTTTATTTATTTTTCAGTGATCGTATTTTAAAAAACAACATTTTTATTGTAATATTTTAATGTAGAAATAGGTATATAATGTGTGTGACACTGATAATACTTATTAAAGTAAAATAAGTGGAAGAAGTCTCTGCTTACCCCGGTGAATGATAGACGTGATTTTAAACGTGGGTAAATTTTCGTGCTTTTAAAAGTTTCTGTCATACATATTACTAGAATCAAACATAGCTCACATAGGACCCGTAATATACTATTACCGTGGTGCTTCCCTATTTCTATAGGATTTACACCTAGTTGCTTTCCAGGTCTCCAGCTTTGCAAAGGAGGGAAGAGGCATTACGTTCTTTTCTTACTTCCTAACATTATCTTCTTATTTAATTTCGTTGCGGGTTCCAAGACATGCTAATTTCTCCTGGGACATCACCGAGATCGAGCTCGGTGTAACTTTTCTGGTGTTTTGGTCATTGCTGTAGATCCTGGTTTACAGGAGTCACAGTAATGGGAATGTGGGTAGGGTCAGACGTGATTTTAATTTAATTTTGTTTTAAATTAAAGAAATTATCGAAAATTTATAACTATAATAACTATCTTCACGCTGTATCCCTTACGGGGTAGTCAGAGAGGACAGATTGCCAGGCTTCGCGATCCAGGCATACTTATTTTGCTTCCTTAAGATTCATCAACAACTTCATACACGCACGGCTGGGTATCCGAGTACTTTGACTTTTCCGTTTTTGAGCAATCTGCTCACGTGACCTACCCTGATTCCTTCTACCCTCTACTTTCGCACAATATATATATTTCGTCAATCGTTCCCCACTCCTTCGTTGGACGTGTCCAAACCAACGGAGCATACCCTTTTCCAGCTTAACGCTGACACTTTCATTCAAACCTGCCATATTGCGTATCACTTCGTTACGTATTTGGTCGGCCAAAGTTACGCCGCGCAATTTTCAAAGTCGATCACTTCGAAAATTGTCCGGCGTCCACAGCATTCAATTTACTTTTATGCATTTGATGACATACCCATAAAGCAACGTTGGCACTATCACTGCGTTATGTTTCGCCAATAAAAATAATTATAATTGGTATAAATATTTGATCAAACAAATTACATAATAAACCATTTTTCTTTCTCGTCCAGATTGGACAGACAATTTTCTCGGGGCATCAAAACCTCAGTACGCTATTAAAAGATTTGCCAAAAAGAGTAGAATATTTATGTGCGTGACAGTACCGAGACTAATGACAACACGTGCCGACATATCACGGTGTAGTGTGCGGCTGTGCCCTAGGGTGCATGTAGGATTTCGACCACTCCTGCGTCCACGCTCCTACTCTCCCGCCCTTCACCCCCTGTCACCCCGCCAATTAGACCTAATTTATGAGTTCTGCGCATTCCCCTTCCACTTTCTTACAGAGCTCATCATTCGCCGCGCTACCTATAAGGCTGCCATTAAACCAGACGGGAAGTTTAAAGCAATGGAAGTTAAAATGCCTATTTTTATTTCTAATGTGTCGAAGGATACTGCCGAAAGCGATATAATCTCATATATTAGAGATGTTGCAAGTGAAGAGGTCACGTTGTATAAAATAAACCGCCAAACAGAGAAAAGTTACAACTCTTATAAGTTATACGTGCCAACTAGCAAGGCGGCTATATTTTTAAGTGATGATTTCTGGCCAAACGGGATAACGTTTCGTCGTTTTGTACAAAATAAATACAAAACAATAGCTGTACCACGGCCAAATACCTAATCTTTTGTTTATATGGATAGATGTAAACTTTCAAGTTTTAATTCGTGAAGCGATCTATTGATAGAGTGAGAACGCTCTGTCAATCGTCTGATATTGTGGCCCTTCAGGAGACGTGGCTTATGCCCGAGGATTTGCCAATGTTAGGCCAAATACACGGGGATTTCAACTACACTGGCAAATCAGCTGTCGATACTTCTACTGGCCCACTAATAGGAAGACCGTATGGTGGCGTTGCCATACTTTGGCGTAAATGTACATTTGAATCAGTAAAGGTTATCCAGTGCCGGAGTGTGCGTCTTGCTGCCTTTCAAGTGTTTTCTAATAACAAATCTTTTATAGTTTTTAGTGTTTACATGCCAACTGACTCAAGGGACAACTTGCCTGAGTTCACAGAATGTTTAAGTGAAATGAATGCTGTTGTTGAGTCCAGTGACTGTAGTGTGGTTTTTATGCTGGGCGATTATAATGCTCATCCTGGTGAGTCTTTTTGGACTGAACTTATACATTTTTGCAATGAAAGGGACTGGTTGTGTGCTGATGCAGAGATGCTTGGGACTCAATCTGAAGTTTGTACATACATAAGTGAGATACATGGGTGTCAACGTTGGCTAGATCACTGCATTGTCACACAATCTGCTTTCAAGACAATTCAAAATGTGGATGTTGTATCGGACGTGTTTTGGTCTGATCACTTTCCAATCACAGTATCTTGTAATATTAATGTTATTAAATCCTTTTCAAATAGTAACTGTAAAGAAATAAACAGAGTTGTTTGGGGTGAGCGGGATAGTGATCAGATTAGGGAATATTATAAATTGTGTGGTGAACATCTTCAACATATTCATTGTCCTCAACATTTTGCAATGTGTAGTGAATCTCACTGTGATAATTCACGACATTGTGAGATGCTAGACGAGTTGCATAAGAATATTGTTAACATTTTGTCGGAGGCTGCTCAGCAGGCATATGTGGAGAAAAGACAAAATGTTAAAGGGCAGTTAGTTGGGTGGAACAAGTATGTGCGTGAGTCCCATAGGCTAGCTGTACATAAATACCATACATGGATTCTGTATAATAGACCTAAACAGGGACCTATTTATGATGAGATGTGCCTAAGTCGAAAAGTTTTTAAAGGCAAGCTAAAATGGTGTCAGTCTAACCAAGATAAAATAAAGTTTGATAAAATGGCCTTATGTCATGCAAAGAAAAATTTTAAGCAATTTTGGAAAATAACAAATAAGTTTAATATTAAGTCTGGTCTTCCTGATAGTGTTGGGGGTGCTCATGAGCCTCTGTTAATTGCTAATAAGTTTGTGCAGCATTTTAGGGTACAATCACCCTTGACCAGTGGTGTGGTGCGGGTGATCGACGATGAGCCCTGTGGTGACATTGATCTCATTCGCTTTTCTTCCAAGCAAGTTGCAAATGTAATTAAAAATGGAAATGGAACATGGGAAATTATAGACCTATATCACTGGCTACTATTGTTGCAAAAGTATTAGATGGCCTACTGAACATCCACCTAGAGGCGTATTTGCAGCTGCATGACGCACAGTTTGGCTTCCGCTCAGGGCTGTCCACTGAAACAGCAATTCTAGCATTGAAACATACCGTTAGATATTATAGAGACAGAAGGACCCCGGTATATGCGTGTTTTCTGGATCTCTCCCGTGCTTTCGACATGGTTGCATATGATTTACTCTGGAGAAAACTTAGGGATAGGAATGTGCCGGCAGAGTTGTTACGCATCTTTCAATAATGGTACCTCAAGCAGACAAACTGCGTAAAGTGGGGGGACAGTTATTCAGAGTCTTATGTCCTGGAGTGTGGTGTGAGACAGGGTGGACTGACATCTCCTCGCCTTTTCAATTTATATGTAAATGATCTTATTGTTGAACTCAGCAGTATAAGAGTTGGTTGCCGCGTGGATGATGTCAGTGTTAATAATATTAGCTATGCAGACGACATGGTGCTGCTGAGTCCAACGATCAGGGCAACTAGAGAGCTGCTCCAGGTTTGTGAGCGGTATGTTAGGGTACATGGCCTTGTGTACAATGTAAAAAAGAGTGAGTATATGGTATTTAAGGGAGCTGGTTGTAAGCGTCCGGCTTCTAGACCCAGGATACAACTGAATGAAATAGACCTTAAACAGGTGACATCCTTTAAGTATTTAGGACATTTTGTTACCGATGACCTCAGGGATGACGTTGATATTGAGAGGGAACGCAGGGCACTGGCAGTCCGCTGTAATATGTTGACTCGAAGGTTTGCACGTTGTTGTGAGCAGGTGAAGCTAACACTGTTCAGAGCATATTGTCAGGTTTTCTACACGTGTAGCCTTTGGTTTAATTATGGGAGGGGGGCCATTAGCGCCTTGCGAGTCCAATATTACAACGCCCTCAGGATGTTGATGGGGCTGCCTCGGTTCTGCAGCGCATCTGGCATGTTTGCTCTGGCTCATGTTGATTGCTTCCAGGCCATAATGCGGAAAAGAATATGCTCGTTGCTTTGCAGATTGCGGGATGGAGGTAACTCGATTCTGGGGACACTAATTGACCGGTGGGACTCACCGTTCCTTGCACACTGGACTCAAAAGTGTATCTCTGTCGCCAGGACATTTGTTTAAGTGAAATAATAAACAGGAATTAAAGATTAATAATTTTAATAAAGTATCTATTAGTAATATAATTTTTTAATAAAATTGACATTATTTAAATCTGTTAATATTATAATAATATTCTTTTTTCTGACATTTTAAGTAATTCTGACATGTGATAATTTGTTAATTTGAAAATTTGTTAATTTCTGTTTCAAATATGTTCTACTATTGAAATTTAATTAATTATAATGATTGTACTAACACATTATTCTTTATTACTAACAAAATATGGATCATGTTATCTGAAATAAAGTTTATTATTATTCTCTTTATTTATTTATACAACATATCAATTACATTTTTAAATATAAAATAAAAAATACATTTAAAAATATAAAAAATAGTGACCCACCGGTATCGGGTACAGGGACCAAGCTACCGGTGGTTAGGGCTACAGAGAAAGGAATTTCCTCACAATACGTGCCGTGTCGAGAAGAACTGCTTTCTGTATCAGGCCCTTGATCCAGCTGTTTAACGGGAGCCTTTGTAGGTGTTGGTCAAGGCTCTTGGCTATAAGTCCATGGACAGATATGACTATCGGTACAATGATCGCTGAATCCACACCCCACACATCGACAACCTCATGAGCCAAGTCTAAATATTTCTTTTGTTTGTCTACCTCGGCTTTCATGAGGTTTTCGTCGTGAGGTATGGTGATTTCAACAATAATTGCACGGCGTTCTAATCGATCTATTATGTCAGGCTTATTGGCGACAATAGTCCTGTCCGTGATAATAGATCGATCCCAGTATAATGTCATCATCATCATTCGAGCGTCTGTCCCAGTTGCGTCTCGCGACGCCCGGGGTCCGCTTTCCTACATTTTCTCCTCCACTTCGCACGGTCTTCGGCATCCCCTGTAGTGAGGCCATTGACACGCATGTCATCCCTTACGACGTCAAGCCAGCACTTCTTGGGTCTTCCCCTCTTACCGGGACCCGGCGGGGCTGACATGGCCAGACATTTGTTACCTACGTAGCCCGGCGGTTGCCGCAAGACGTGACCATACCAACGAAGGCGACACTCTTGCAACTTGTCTGCAATGTCACGGACGTGAAGGCTGCCGCGGATGCGAGAGTTTCGCACGCGGTCCATCCGCGTGACCCCACACATCCACCGCAGCATCTTCATTTCCGTGACACGCAGCTCCTGCTTGTGTCACTCCAATATCGGCCACGTCTCACTGCCATGTAAAAGGACACGTCTAATAATGGTTTTGTAGACCTGTCCCTTCAACCGGATCGGCATTTTAGGGTCACAAATGACACCGGTCATCTCCCGCCATTTGGCCCACGCGGCAGCAATGCGTGACTTGACATCGCAATCGATGTCACTGGACGTGTGAAAAACAGATCCCAGGTATTTAACCTGGTCCGTGCGCTCGACCAAATCACCGCCTATGCGGACGGATGTGGGATCTGTCGAGTTTAGTGCCAAGTACTCGGTCTTCGCCACATTTAGTTTCAGACCGCCGTTCTCAAGCGTCTCCTTCCACGCCTTTACACGTCGCACCAATCTGCCCCTGCGGAATAAGGACCGAACCCTGGTGTACCCCGACGGTGATGGGGAAGGGTTTCGTGTCGCCAACAGCAGTCCGAACCATTGAATCGGAGTCACAGTACATGTCCCGGATAGTGTCAATATAGACCTCTGGAACCCCTTTGGACCGCAGTGCCCACCAGATCATCGCACGAGGAACACAGACGAAGGCCTTCTGCATGTCTAGAAACAAACAGTGCAGAGGCGTGTTCTTCGACCTGTATTTCTCTGCGACAACCCTCAGGGCAAAAACAGGGTCCGTGGTCCCATAACCAGGGCGAAACCCATATTGACACCCCGAGAGAGTGCACTCCTGCCGGATCCGAGAGTCTATAATCCTCTCGAAGACCTTCATGGTGTGGGACATCACCTTAATACCGCGGTAGCTCCCGCACTCCTGCACTGACCCCTTACCTTTGAAGACTGGAGTAATAATACTCAGTCTCCATTGGTTTGGGATCTGCCCGCTGAGGAGTATGCAGTTAAAAAGGTTTACTAAGATGCCCACACCGCGAGGACCCATCGCCTTCCAGGCTTCGATGGGGACTACACCCGATGTAGTCCGACAGCTTTCCGATTCTTCATGCGGCGAAGCGCAGTCAGGACTTCTCCAGGCGTTACCGGTGGCACTAGTCCCTGATTCGGAGGGAGGTCCGGAGGCTGCACCTCTTTGTGCTGTTTATTAAGCAGCTCGTGGAAGTACGAGCGCCATCTCTCCTTTACCGCGAGGTCTTCGCTTAACAGGTTGCCCTCAGGGTCTTTTACACAGCGACACTTGGATATATCCTGTGCCGCTTTGACCCTGGAGCGCGCCAGCTTATAGATGAGCTTCTGCCCCTCAGACGATTCCAGCTTATCATACAGAGGTTGTAAGTGGTCACGTCTGGCTCTGGCTACAGCTCTCTTTGTGGCGCACTTGGCAGCCCTGTACGCGTCGCGGTCTTCAGGTGATCCGGTCGCTTGCCACTTTTTAAAGAGGGCTTTCTTCTCCCTAGTCTCCCTCTGGACTGCGTCGTTCCACCACCAAGTTTTCTTGTCACATTTGTGTCCACCCTTAGACTCACCGAGCACCACCTTCGCCGCTCCAAGGATGGCCGCCTGAACTTTGGCCCAGTAATCTTGAACTGGTTGCCTTCAGTGTCGGTGCATTTGTCACCGACAGCTGAGACGAACTCCTGGGACCTAGTTTCATCAAGCAGCCACCATCTGATGCGGCGCTGGCACCGCTCGATGCGTTTGCCTTTGGGCTTCACGCAGAGGTCCATGACAAGGAGTCGGTGTTGTGCAGTAAGACTCTCACCGGGTATGACCTTGCAGTTGGCCACCTTGCCGATGCTGTGTCGCCTAGTGAGTAGGAAATCGATCTGAGTTGTACGCCTCCCGCTCTTGTAGGTGATGAGATGTTCGGATTTCTTTTTGAAATACGTGTTCACAATGGCCAGATCGGTAGCCGCACACGTTCTGAGGATAGTTTCTCCTTCAGCGTTGCGGGTGCCGTTTCCAAAACCACCATGAACACGCTCAAACTCCTCACACCTCTCACCCACATGACCGTTTAGGTCGCCGCCCAAAACGATTCCCTGGGACAACGGAATGCTCCGAAGCACTCCCTCGAGTTGACCCCAAAACGACATCTTATCGGCGTCGCTACAACCGGCCTGTGGCGCGTAGGCACTTATCAGGTCGGTAATAGTCCCATCGATAAGCACCCTCACGATCATAAGCCGGTCGCTACAGCGTTTCACCTCCAAGATGCCACTCTGCAGCCCCTCGGAGAGCACAACGGCCACCCCGTTCTCCCCACCAGGCGCACCCGTGTAATACAGCTTGTAGCCGTTCTGCAATGGCCGGGCTCTGTTGCCCTTCCACCTAGTCTCCTGCAGGAACGCCACGTCCAAATCGATCCCAGTATAATGTGACATGACCATTTTCGAGAACTGGGTCGGGCACGTATCTATTGTATGGTACCTCTAAATCAACAAGCTTGTACTTAAGAGCAAGTTGCTGGTGAATGATCTTGGCTACTTGGTTGTGTCGATGCAAATACCCACCGTTTGCAAGACTCAAACAACCAGAAATAATATGCCTAAGGGATTCTCCGGGACGATGACATGCCCGACAGATGTCCACCGTACCATCCTTCAGGATATACTTCCTGTAGTTCTTTGTCATTACAACTTCGTCAGTAATTGCAAAAACAAACCCTTCAGTCTCTCCAAAGAGATCACCAAATCGTAGCCAAGATACTGATGCATTGAAGTCTATATCAGGCCTGTGTAAGGCCTGATAAAAACGACCATGCAGCTCCTTACTCTTCCATACCTCCTTGCGATCAGTAACACCAAGTACTATAGGTTTATGCCAATTCTCTTTAGCCAACATTATGTCCATTATCCACTGCAACCACATCGCGATGCAACCTCGTTTCAGCATTGAGAAAATATTCTCTGAGGTTGCATATCTCACGGTTATGGAGGGTCTTGACATTTAAAAAGCCTCGACCTCCACACTTCCGAGGGATATACAACCTCATTACTGATGAACGAGGATGATGCATTCGAAATGTGGTCAACAAGGACCGCACTTTCCTATCCAGGGCATCTAATTCAGTGTGAGTCCATCTAAGTATACCGAAGGAATACATTAGGACCGGTATGACCCACCCATTGAAGACTGATAAAAGACATTTCAGTACTTTTTTCAGACGGCCAAAGAATCGCTCCTTCAATGTTTGTTTCACACCAGATTCGTTAATTCCTAATACCTGCGATATACCCAGATACTTATAGGTCTCAGTGGCGGAGAGAGATCTGAGTATTATGGAATCTGAAAGCTTAACACCTTCAGACTCCACAATCCCACCCTTCTTTACATGCATAACTGCACATTTGTCAACGCCAAATTCCATTCTAATAGAACTACTAAAGGATTTTGTTAACTTCAATAGTTCTATCAGTTCCAATTTGGTGGTGGCAAATAGCTTAAGGTCGTCCATGTAAAGCAGGTGGGATATAACTCGACCTTCTCTTCGCAACTGAAAGCCTAGCCCTGAACTCTCTAGTATAGTACTAAGAGGGTTCAGTGCTAGACAAAACCATAAAGGACTGAGACTGTCGCCCTGGAATATGCCCCGCTCAATAGGCAAGCCATTTGTTACAGTCTGGCGACATCCTGGATAGCAAAGGTCTGTTCTCCATTGCCTCATACATGACTGCAGGAAAGTACAAAGAGTTGCATCCACTTTGTACAGCTCCAGCACCCTCAGAAGCCACGTATGAGGCACAGAGTCAAAAGCTTTTTTATAATCAATCCAACATGTCGTCAGACTGCGACGATTACGGCGTACCTGTTGGTTAATGATCATGTCAATAATAAGGAGCTCTTTGGTGCCTCGGGTCCCACTTCTACATCCATTTTGAGACAAAGACAAGACTGAATTTTTATCTAAATGTGAAGTAATTTTGATTCTCAAAATGGATGTTAGAAGTTTATAGACTGTTGGTAAACATGTGATAGGTCTATAATTTTTGGGATCCAAGGCATCGCCAGATTTATAGAGAAGGTGGGTTATTCCAGTTGTTATAAAATCGGGCAGAGAGCCCGACTCTACACACGACTGGAATTGAGCTGCTAAACGAGAATGTGAACTACGGAGCCACTTAAGCCAGAAATTATGCAGTCCGTCCGGTCCCGCTGATTTCCAGTTGGGCAAAGAACGGACTGCATTTGCTACATCCTGTTCTGATATATTAATTGACTCCATTGCCTGTATAGATTCACATTCCCGTTCAACATCTCTCATCCATTCGCCTTCAATATGACTAACGGGCCTCGACCAAATACCACGACAAAATGCATTTGTAATATCAGCATTTGGTCGCGGTCCGTTATCCACACCTGAATTGGGTTTTTCCCACCGTCGATAAACCCACCTCTCATCCTTTTGGAACATGCGGTTCTGGGTATATCGCTCTACGCGTTTCTTATAACGACGAATCCGGTTTGCCCATGCACAAACTTTCTGCTTCAGAAAGTCAATGCGCTCCGTGATACATGACGTTCCCACATATTCTTGAGGCGTGATGTTAGTGCCTGAAAACGCCTGCTTCACAAAGCGCATGACCCTCGGACGAGTGTTTCCCGATCTAAAGCAGATAAGCTTCCCAATGAGTGCCCTAGCCCGAGCGATACGACGCTCAATTCTACACTGCCAAGCTGGTACAGCAGGTTTAGGAGAAGAAGCAAGTTTCTTTTCAAAAAACTTTACTTCAGCTACTCTACATGCTGCAACGGCCGCACAGTATAGGATCGAGTGCGTATCACCAAGGTCTTCACTATTATCCAAATAATCAGGTAATAGCGAATCTAGAGCACACACCAAGGCCATATTCCGTTTATGCATAGGCAAACGCGGTAGGCTAGGTCTACAGCCTGGACTCATAGATCGATATTCCAGAATCGCATCCTCCAATGCACTCCTTAAGTTATCATTACACTGGATACGTACGGATATATAGCCTCAACTGCAACAACTTCATCATTGTGTGTTGTGTTTGTTACCGATGAATTTGTAACCTGTGATGAAGTTGGACAGTCAAGGCTATTTCGTACCTCAGAACGTAGCTGCTCAAGTACAGCACTATCCAACATGTTATAACGTTGAATAGCCCGCACCTGATCCGATAATCGTTGTGCCGAGACGTTAACAGCTGGTTCAAGACCCTGAAACACAGTTAACAGCCGATCACGGTATGCAGTAAGGTTAATTCCCCCCTCTGTAGCCACAAAATATGCCCGCATGACGTTCTCATTCATAGAATCAGTCCATCGCATGCGGCGCACATTACCACCGGTAGCGGGAGCCCTATTCAAAGCCGGTGGGCCTCGGGACTCCAAGCGTGTCGGTGGCCGGCCTCTCCCACGCCGCCGCGCTGGTGGTGGTGACGACGGCGGGGAGAAATATTCGCCGCTTGAGCTCGAGCTCAACGCCTCAACTGCAGTCGATGTAGCGGATATGCTCACCGTGGACTGCGAGGCGGAGCAATGCGGCGAATCCGGAGATGGATCTTGTGCATTCCTTTTAGCCCTGGATCTTGTAAGCATTTAGCAACGATATCGTTCATGTTTCATTTTTGTGAAATTAATTCTGATATGTCACATGACATCTAATGTCACGCATATCCATAATTATAGATTCTTGTATATTTCCGTATATAAGTTTTTATTTGTTATTTCTTGATTTTCATATATTATATTCATTTTTCCTTTACTGGAAATACGGTTTATAAGCTTTCCGGCTATGGTAATATTATTTTAAATATTTTAAGATTATGTAAACGACATTTGCTATGTAGTGTTGCCAGGTATTATTATTATTATGTTTCTTCTTTTCACGGGTATCTTCTTTTTTTTATGAAGATACCCGGGCTTTTGGTAGGCGTACATGGGGACATACTGGTCCAACACGCAGAGGCCCTTTGAGAATTTTAATCTAAAAGGAAATGGGACCCCCACTGCAGACAGTCCACGCCCGCCTTATGTAGAAGAACGATAATGGACCACCTCCAATGGGAGTTAAACTATTGTAAAATATGCTAACTAAGAAATGGGCTATTGGGTTAGGGGTTTGATGAACTAGGTGATTATAACTATGGATGAAGGCGGCGTCTGCCATTTTAATATCTGATTATCAAAAATTTGGCAGACGGTGACTCGCCAACTCACTAGATGGGCCCCCTATACAATCGCCATAGGCATGATAAGCCTGTAAGGCGACAGGAGGCAACACCGGTGTGAGCGGCTTGGGGTGTCGAGCGGTGCGGTGCCGGTTTCACCTTCGCGGGACAGGCCCGGAGCGAGCTTCCCCGTAGTTATGCCCTTGAAAATGACACTTCCACCCCCGAGCATATAGCTCTGGCTCCTTTCCTCTGACCGGCCAATTAAGGCAAGCCAGAGTTGAGTTTTGCTGCACTCCCGGAAGTAGCACTCTCACTGCTCTCCCGTTAGCCCATTAAATGCTAACCGGTGCAGAAGGGCAACAAAACTCTTGAGGAATCGGGATCGAATCGATGTGTAGCCACGCACATTCAGCACGCCACAAGCTGCCCTGCGGATGTGAGCTTTTCAATAACTTTCTGATACATTATTATTATTATTCTCTTTATTTACAATACAGACATACAAATTAAATTTTTAAATATATCTAAAGCAAATACATTTAAAAATATAAAAAGTAGTGGCCCACCGGTATCGGGTACAGGGACCAAGCAACCGGTGGTTAGGGCTCCAGAGATAGGAACCTCCTGACAATGCGTGCCGTGTCGAGGAGAACTGCCTTCTGCATCAAACCCTTGATCCAACTGCCTAACGCGAGTCTCATAAGATGTTGGTCGAGGCTCTTGGCAATCAACACATGTGCTGATACGACTATCGGGACAATGATTGCCGAATCCACATCCCACATGTCAACAATCTCGTGAGCCAAGTCCAAATATTTCAATTGTTTTTCTTTTTCTGCTTTCACGAGATTTTCATCATGTGGGATGGTAATATCAACAATCATTGCGCGACGCTCTAATCGATCTATCACCACTATATCAGGCTTATTGGCAACAATAGTACTGTCAGTAATGATAGATCGATCCCAGTACAGTGTGATACGACCATTTTCAAGAACTGGGTCGGGTACATACCTGTAATAGGGCACCTCCAAATCCACAAGTTTATACTTAAGAGCTAGTTGCTGATGGACAATCCTCGCTACTTGATTGTGTCTATGCAAATATTCCCCGTTAGCAAGACGAGAATGTATGTTGGAGTCTATTAACTTGCTTCAGCGTCAAATGGATAAGTTGGCCAGCCAGGTTTATGATCTCGAAATGCGTGGGCGGCGTAAAATACTCCTGTTCCATGGCATAGAAGAAGAGAAATCAGAAGAAACAGCAGCCGTGGTTGTGAATGCCGTCAAACAGCAACTGGGATTAAGCACATTTGTTGCTGCAGATATCAGGCGGTGTCACAGAATGGGTCGTCCATCTAATGCCCATAAACCTAGACCTATCCTGGTCAAATTTGAGAATATTGCTATAAGAGATAAGATCTGGTTCTCAAAGATAAAACTTAAAGGCTCTGGTTTGACACTGTCCGAATTCCTCACTAGGGCTCGCCATGAGACTTTTGTAGCTGCTCGTGAACGATTTGGAGTCAAGAAAACCTGGACAAGGGATGGTCAATTCCATGTGGTCGACTCAAAGGGCTCGCGTCACCGCATTACTTCACTTCAGGATCTCTCAAATATTAGTGATCACAATGACAAACCAGCTGAAGTCTCAAAGAATGTGACTAGTAAGTCTCGGCGTGTAGTTGCTTCCAAAAAGTAGATTGTTGTGTTTGTTTATTTATCGTCCTTGGTACTGCAGTTGTCGAAGAGTTGTAATTGTTAACCATTTTCATTGTGTATAACTATATCACACTGTCACTTTTGTTATAGATACTCGTATCTCGTAATATTTTTCTTCCTTTTTAAAATCAACTACTTATTACTGTTTGCTATTTAAATGTCAATAATATCCCTACTAATATTATAAATGCGAAAGTAACTCTGTCTGTCTGTCTGTTACGCTTCCACGCCTAAACCACTGAACCAATTTGGCTGAAAATTGGTGGAGAGGTAGCTTAGAGCCAGGAGACGGACATAGGCTACTTTCTATCCCGGGAACAAGTTCCTGTGGGAAACGGGAACGGGAAAACGTCTCAACGCGGGCGAAGCCGCGGGCGTTAACTAGTTAATTATAATACTCTTTCTTCTGTTTACTATGCAGTTAAACATAATCAATTTTTTTTTTGTATATGATTTTAAACATAGGGTATAGTTAAAACAACTATTTTTATTGTCAATGTCATAACGTCATCAAAAATCTGTGACTGGATGCGTTCCGTTTTGCGTTACTTTATACTTTAGCTTAAGACAGATGCTGATGTCTGGCAAAAATTAATACCAATTTAACTTTAAAAATCTGAATAATAGTGTAGGTTCTTTTTCCTTTATTTCTTATTTATTTCAGAGATATATTTTTGTTTGATGACTGTAATAACCTATGTCATAACTCCGACACTCAACTGGCGGGTGGATAGACAATTGGACTGGTATTGTTTGTATATTTTTGTGGTTGTATTGTTATATCATATTATATATACTATATGTATTATACCTGTTTATATATTACATATAGTATATATATATTGTTTATAACTAAATATATATTTATACATATATAATTTAAATAATTTATATATTGATTGATACCTATCTATGACTGATTTAAGTGATGATAGTGATGATAGTGGTGATAGTTTTCATACGGCATCCAGCCTTAATGGTAGTCTTATCAACATTCCATCACTGGCTGATACGCTGAATTCTCGGTTTTCTGATGTACTGGAAAATTTTAATGTAGTCCATTTCAATGCCCAGAGTATTCCCGCCCATTTTCCTGATATGCTGGCTACTTTTGACTGTAAAAATATTCATGCAATTCTTGTGTCAGAGTCCTTGTTTGGAACATTTCACTCATCTTCCTCTTACTCACTCCCAGGTTTCGGATTGGTAAGAAATGATCGTGGAGGCGATGGGGTTGGTGGCGGTGTTGCTACTATATTCGTACACAAATTCCTTTCCAAATCGATGATGTGTCAGCACAGCCACCACCCCAGAACGCTGGCGAGCATCTTTTCTTAGAAGTAGACCTTAACCATTCTAAAATATTATTGGGTGTTTATTATTGCCCCTCGTTAAATATTAACTTTTTTAAATCCTTCGAACGCCTTTTAGAAAATTTAACTCCCTCTTACAATCACACAATCATACTCGGTGATTTCAATACTTGTCTCATTAAAAATGATTCCCGCTCTTCTTCTTTTCGCCGTTTAACTCAATCTTGCAATCTTTCAATTCTTCCTTTAAATGCTACTCATCAATTCCCTAACTGCAACCCATCCTTGCTAGATCTTATCTTGGTGTCATCCATGCAGCACGTCATTGGATATGGTCAATGCAATGCTGATGCCTTTTCTTTTCATGACTTACTTTTCCTGTCCTATAAACTCCGCCCTCCTAAGGCAATATGCAAAATTCTGCGGCAGCGCAACTTTAGTGCTATGAACCTTGATAACCTTCGTGGGGATGCTGATAAAATTGATTAGGACTTCTTAGTTGCTTCTAAATGTATCGATGAAAAAGTACAAAATTTAAACGGTCATATAATACAGCTACTTGATAAGCATGCTCCTGCCCGAGCGGTTAAAATAAAACATTTACCCGCTCCCTGGCTCACTGATACCATTAGGGATGTGATGGCAAAGAAAGCTGCAGCTAAATTTAAATATAAATGTCTATACAACAACTACTACTAGCAACTTCGAAAAATATGTCACAATACGTAATCACTGCAATAAGGTGTGTAGAAATGCACAACTCCGATATATTCATGAGTCCATCGATAACTGTGATCCTTCTAAAGTGTGGAAATTCCTGAGAATCATAGGAGTTGGGAAGCCTAAAGAAAATAGTATTCCTAAAACGGTTGACCTCGAAGCACTTAACTTGCATTTTTCTTCTTCGTCCAATTTTGGAGGGACTACCAAAACAAATACACTAAATTATCTTTCATCACTTCCAACTCCTAATTATCCGCGTTTCTTCTTTGATCTATTCACTGATAGTGATGTTAAAAAGAGCATAATGGCGATTACATCAAATGCAGTTGGGGATGACTGTGTGATGATCGCACCTATCCTCGATCAGATCCTTCCTGTTATGACTCACATACTAAATTTTTCTACTTCAAGAGGTCTCTTTCCATCCATTTGGAAGGATGCACAAATTATACCCTTACCAAAAAAAGGTAACCCATCTTCTTTCTACCATTTTCGCCCTATATCTATACTACCTTTCCTTTCTAAAGTTCTTGAGCGCCTTGTCTATAACCAGCTCAATATGTTCCTTTGTAAAAACTCTTTACTAAATCCTTTTCAGTCTGGTTTTCGTCCTGGACATAGTACTGTGACAGCCCTAGTTAATGTTACAGACGATATAAGAACAGGTATAGAAAAAGGCAATCTCACTGTACTGTCTTTACTTGATTTTACTAATGCCTTCAACACGGTGGATTTTGAAATTCTACTCGGCATACTTTGCTCTATTAACATATCTCCTATAGTGATCGATTGGTTTCAAAGTTACCTGAGTGGCCGCCGGCAACGTATACGTATAGAAGACTCTCTTTCTTCTTGGTGTAATATTACAGCCGGTGTACCACAGGGCGGCATTCTATCTCCTCTACTCTTCGCTATATTTATAAATTCAAGCTCCCAAAAATTAGCTTCAGCCTACCACCTTTATGCAGATGACTTACAGATATATACACAAGCGCCATTAGGTCAGTTGCCAGAAGCAATTGCTGCAATGAATATGGATTTGGAACGCGTATGCGAATGGAGTTTTAACTATGGTCTGCAGGTAAACCCATCTAAGACCCAGGTCATTATCGTTGGTAGCCCCTGGCTAATGCTGCGTGTTGACTACACAAGGTTGCCCCAAGTTATTTTTAATGGCACCCCTATCGAAATAAGTGATACGGTCAAAAACTTGGGAATACACATGGATAGATCATTATCCTGGGATCATCAATTGCAAGAGGTCGGGCGCAAATTGTTTGCATCTACGGGATCACTGCGTAGATTACGTAATTTTCTCCCTACAGCCACTAAAGTTGCGCTTGCACAGTCTCTTTTGCTGCCAATTCTCGATTATGCGGATGTCAGCTATCTTGATCTCACAGAAGAGCAACTTGACAAGCTTGAGCGTCTTCAAAATGTTTGTATAAGATTTATATTTTGCCTACGCAAATATGATCACGTGTCTGAATTCAGGAATAAGCTCAAGTGGCTCCCAATTCGCCTTCGACGGAATACTCACATACCATCTTTACTATACAGTATACTGTTCAATCCATGCACTCCCCAATATCTCAAAGAACGTTTCAAGTTCCTTTATGCCAAACATTTTAGATTTTTGAGGTCGTCGGATAATTTGAGACTCGGAATGCTACAGCATTCTACAAAATTCATGGACAAATCCTTTACTGTACAAGCGGTTCGCCTGTGGAATGCTTTGCCAGTGTCGATAAGACGAGCATATTCAATGGCGTCATTTAAGAGAATGTTAAGGGATCACTTTCTGTCTGTCTCATATTAGTACAGCGTATCTTTTGTTATTGTCTATTAATATATGTGTATTATTTAATTTTTATTTTTATTAACCTACTTGTTTATTTTTCTTTATTGTTGTGTATTGTTATATTGTTTATATGTTTATTATATGGTTTATATGTATCTTATAAGATTGTACACTGCCTCAATCAGCTCCATTTCTTTCTCTCCATTCAAAGGTTGGCTGGAAGAGATTGCTTTTAGCGATATGGCCGCCTATTGTACATACATAACTTAATTAAGTTCTTAAAAATGTTCTTTTGTGGTGTACAATAAAGAATATTTATTATTATTATTAATGTTCTTTGGAGTTATGTAAGAACAGTCGACGAAACTTAGCTTGCCTTAAAATTAAATAATATTATTTGTAGTATTTATTTTTAATTGCTATAATAGCTATGAGTTGACCAGTCCTAACATACGGCACCCGTTCACGGGTATAACGCATATATCAGCCATCGCCCTACTCAACCGTATTATAGGGAATAAGGCGACCTGATACATCTAGAAGAGAATGTGAGCTTTTAGCTGCGCAGCAGGTGGGTAAACGTGACAGAAAGTTCTTCTTGACTTTCCGTCCCAGGTAAGTTTAAATGGAGTTAAGCGTTTTGCCATTTTTCGAGTTCTTTTGTCGATGTCTATTTTTTTTCAGTGATTACTCCTCCATGGTATGTCCGATTTACGATTGTATTTTTTCTAAACCATCTATGGCTAGATGTCGTATTATTGGTCAAATTTGATCAAAAAGTGTTGAGTGGTTTATAAGGAGTTCGAGGACAAAGCGAAAATCCGAATCGAGGAAGAATGGGGCTATGCTCACTTCGTTTGCTTCGCTCCAATAATAAATGGATTACCAGAATCAGAACTAAGGGCTTGTATAATGGTGGTACAAGGAAGAACTCACAAAATGACCTAATTGTAATGCGTCATCAGTCATGTACTTAAGTATGTGGTGGACAATTAATTTATAGAATAATTAAATTTTGCATCTAAGAAAACAACAAACAAATGTTACGGAGAATTAATTAACATTGTAAAGTATGAGATACATACACCTACATACAGACATATAATCACGCTACGCCGTAGGGGACCGCCAGCGGCGTAGAGGCCCGCCACCATACACGCGCGGCCTGATGCGGCGGGAAATGGAGGATGGAGTGCAGGGTAGCCGCGTGGAATGTTAGGGGAGGAATGGCAGATAAAATGAATGAGTTGATGGATGTTATGAATGAGAGAAAGTTAGATGTAGTGTGCTTGACAGAGACCAAGCGCTAGGGCAGCGAAGTCTTGGAGCTCCCGGGTGTGGTGCTCGCGCTATAGTCTGGAGTTCCAGAGAGGTACTCCAGACCTGTCCAGGCAGACGGGGGGTTGGAATTTTTTTGGCCTTCAGTATGTATGAGTTCAAACTGGTAGGTCCTAGAATCGTCTAGATCCGTTTAAAACATGGTTTGACGAAGATTTTCCTGGTAGCTGCTTACGCGCCACTATCTTCGTCAAACGCGAGTGAGCTAGAGGATATCTGGGAGAGTATGAGGGAAGTTGAACAAGCTATAAGAAGTATGAAATGTGGTAAGGCTGCGGGAAACAGAGTTACTGCTGAGATCATCAAGAACGGTGGGTCGCGCGTCTGGGACACACTATGTCTGTGCATAACAGACATAGTGTGTCCCAGACAAAACTTGTGCTGGCGGACGGGTAAGGTCCCAGATGACTGGTGAATAGCAGTTGTAGTACCTATTTACTAAGGTAATGGCTCGCGCCTAAACTGCTCCAGCTACAGTGCGATCAGCTTGGTCAGCTTCGCTAGTAAGGTGTATGCAAAGGTTATAACGGCAAGAATGCAAAAAAAAATCTGAAAGGTATTTATGGGAGGCTCAATGCGGATTCCGACGTGGAAGAGGTTGCATGGATCATTTTGTGGATCTAGAGAAAGCATTTGATAACGTTGTGAGAGAACCTCTGTGGGATTTGCTGGCCGGATATGGTGTGGACGGCTCGCTACTGCGGGCAATACAGTCGCTTTATAGGGACTGTAAGGCTTGCGTGCGATTAGGGGGGGATGTGTCTGTTCTTGTTGTATCTTGTCCGCCTGGCTGTTCATAGTGTATCTTGACAGTAGTCTGCAAAAGTTGAAAGATTGTGATAAGGGTGTGAATTTGGGTTACTTTACAGGAAACTGCTGTACGCTAATGATGCGGTGCTCAGAGCCGCATCAGAAGCCGACCTTCAGGCATTAGTCAATAATATGAAAAAGGAGTGTGGAAGTAAGGGTCTTCACTTGAATGCAAGTAAAACTAAGGTTCTAGTATTTGAAAGAGAAGACGTAAGAACATAAAAAAAATAAAAAGAGAGAAAATAAAGAGAAAAAATAAGAAAGAAAATAAAAAAAATAATCTTTCAGTCCACCACAGTCGACTACATAAGATTGGCGATTCTTTCCAGGGTAACTGTATACGCTTTTACAACAAGCTTCCCTGTGACCTGAGAAATTTACCTTTAAATAAATTTAAAAAGTTTATTAAAAACAAGCTTTGTGAAAAAGGTTTTTACTCCGTTACAGACTATTTGCAGGACAGGGACGCCTGGAAATGATCTGCTGGCAAAATGAAATAATATTAAATTGTAAATAGGCCATCAAAAAAAAAGCCTTCCTAAGTTTCTTGCCGGTTCTTCTCAGGTGGGCCGCGTTCCGAACCGGTGGTCGCTTTAAATATTTTAAATAGTGTATGACATTTTGTAAGCGCCGTTAAAATGGTCTATGCAAAATAAAGGATTTTTTATTTTTTATTTTATACTAAATGCGAAATAAGGGTAAACCAGGAACGTCTAGAGCAAGTGATTGAAATTGTGTATTTAGGAAGTATGTTTAGCGCGGATGGAAGATGCGATTCGGATGTAAAACGTAGAGTAGCTGCCGGATACAACGTTAACGGGGCTTTGTCCCAATTAGTAAAGCGACAAAGCATCGTAATAGAAGCACGAACGGCGTTTCATAACGCAGTGCTAGTGCCAACTTTGCTTTACGGTAGCGAAACCTGGGTATGTCAGCAAATGCATGAAAGTAAATTGAATGCTGTGGAGATGCGATCACTTCGAAAATTGTGCGGCGTAACTTTGGCCGACCGAATACGTATCGAAGTGATACGCAATATGGCAGGTTTGCATGAAAGTGTCAGCGTGAAGCTGAAAAAGGGCGTGCTTCGTTGGTTCGGACATGCCCAACGAATGAGTGAGGAACGATTGACGAATAATATATATTGTGCTAAAGTAGAGGGTAGAAGGAGTCAGGGTAAGGGGCCAAGACTTACATACGAAGACCATGTAAGCAGATTGCTCAAAAACGGAAAAGTCAAAAGTTGAGATGAATTTAAATTGAAGATTGATGAATCTTGAAGAAGCGAAAGAAGTATGCATGGATCGCGATGCCTGGCGATCTTTTCTCTCTGACTACCCCGTCAGGGATACAGCGTGAAGATAGTTTAGTTTTAGTTTTTTAATATTTCCGAGGAGGTCACCTGAGGCGCAATACACAACCCCATTTGAGGCATATCTATTGCCGTCATCAGGCACTAAGGAGAAAAACATCATTCTGTGATCTGATATTCCTACCACCAGTACTGATGTGACATAACTATAAAGAAGATCTCCACAGTCCAGGCAATATAAAACAATATGAAAGGGTCTAATAGCTGGAGAAATCAGTAAACTATGAACGAGAATTATCGTCATAATTTCCTTTTGCGACCTTTTCTGTGCTTTAGAATTGCGCTAATTTTGAAAAGCAATTAGTATTTTGATTATCTGGATATTTCGATTATGTGGAAATAAAATCAGGATCCCCGCTTCACCTTGAGCTTAATTTACGCATTATGATCGACGAAGCGTGGTCCCACCGATATATCCTACTGCTAAAACCACGGTATACCACATATTACTTGATCTAATGCATTTATAAGTTACAAAGAAATGCCAAATTTATAATTTACAAAACACTAAAACGGAAATAGGTAAAAAAAAACATGTACTTCGTAAATTTATTCCGACACAAAAAAACAAAGAAGCGCTCGTGGCCCCGCGGTCTCAGTGTTCTGTAAACGATCACTGAGTTACGCAACTTTCACTATGGCTGGTCCTCGGATGAGTGACCACTTTGTGGCATTTACATTTGCGAGCGTTTCCGTGCTTCGGAAGGCACGTTAAGCCGTTGGTCCCGGTTGCCAGTAAAATGGCAGTCGTTAAGCCTGGTTGAAGGCCTTATGGGCGGCTTAAAAAAATTCAACACCAGGTAGCCACAACCTGCATCTGTCTATTTCAACACGGCAATGGGCTCATCACCTATTACTTGGGACAGGAATCCACACGGTGAAAAGTGGGCATATAATATGCCTCTGCCACCCCTTCGGGGATAAGGCGTGATGGATATGAACTTCGTTGGTGAAAACAGATGAACTTCGGTGAAAATAAGTGAACATCATATTATGTAAAACGAATTTCGATTAAAATCAAATGAACATCGCTGTTTACAAATGTAGGAATATAAAATGCTGCACGTCTTCAGATTCTCTCCTGCAGTCTACCGATGGTCACCCATATCTGCTGAACCGTAGCACGTGCTCTCCATCTAACAAAGCGTAAAAAGGCGTTACACAGGGCCGTCAGAGTTAAAAGTCCATATCGCAATGCCTTACGTTAGGATTTCGGTAAGGTAGTGTCGTGGTGAAATTTTGTAAGAAAAATATAAAAAAATAAAATTCCAGACTGTCTGTAATAATGACATCATTTAATAAAGTGGCCCTTTTAGGAATTGACCAATCTGGCTTCAGATCACTAACTACTGTATATTGTATAACATCTTCATTCAACATCATCAGCTTGGATACTCAGAGAAATTTATTTAGAAAGAAAAGAGCTGCATTGTCCATTTGACAAGACATAAGGTTTACCTATTCGGTAGGCACGATTTTTGGGGGCCTGGGCAGTCATAGAATGCCAGGAACCATTAGGTTACATCCGAGGACTTACCCAGGGCACTTAGTTTCCGTCAGCTGCGATAGAACCTCGTGATTTTAATCTGTTCAAATCCAGCATGATATGAACCGACTAAAATCGGTAATTTTAACATCAGAATTTAAAAAAAAAGTACTTATATTTATTCCGACACAAAAATAGAATTCAAGACTACTACAAAGGTACGCTTCTACGATACACTAAGCAAAATTAAGCTGGAACTTAGTGAGCAATTCATGGCTGTATTCAGATTCATAATATCAGGGGGCCGAGTCTACTATTAACAAGCCTTAGAATAGAACCACAATCGCTGTTTTAGCTGTCATAAAGTCATTAGACTATCAAAAATGCAACTGACTAGCGAACACTGGCGCGGTACGTGTTAGTAGAATTCTATCGGCCAACCAATAGAAGTCTCTTGGAGTACGATTGTAATAGTAGACTACGAAAAACTGTCAAAATTGTACTGGTGGCTTTCTATTGAGCGACGATTGGATTCCATTTCGACACGATTAAAATAGCAGACTCGGCCCCCAGTACGCGTTTACTGTAAACATATAGAAGCTTCAGCTACTGACTACATACTTATGTGTAAAAACGGACATTACGATCGTTGTTATTGACTAATAAGGACGACACTATGAAATACGTGATAATATTATGTGTAACTGTAACATTTGTATCTTCGTTACAATTAGGGGACACGAACTCTGAAGATCCATGCGATGGCCTTGAAGAGGAAAATAAAGAAATTGCAACTTGTTCTGGAAAAAAATGCATTTACAAATGTTGCCCTTTGGGACAGTGTCTCTTTCGAAAACAGTGTACACCTTGTAGAGCATTTTTTGATGGATCTCTTATATCAGTATATGATAATAACAAGGATGAAACCGGCAAGACACTATCTGATGTGTTTGAAATTTTACCCGGAATCTTAAATAATTATACATGTGATGTTGCGTTGAAATTTATAAATGTGAAGCGGGTTAAATATACACCATTTCTTATTGAGGTAAGTTTAATATTTTTGATTGTTTTTGATTTTGTATCATTATTCCTTTTTGACAGACTTCACAACAGAAGGTTGTACTCAATTCGGCGATATTTTTTTTGCATGTTCACGGATTTCTCGAAGATGCCTGCACCGATTATTTTTTTGTTCTAAAAATGGTCATATTAAAATTTTATAGAAGGCAGTCAAGTAGTTTTTGAAAAATCTATATAAATAATAATTAGTATAAGTACATCGATTCATAGTCTGTCATTTTCAGATCAATTTAAATAAAAGCTATAATGCATTACATACTCAAACCTTCTTCGTGAACTACTTTGAACTTCGTTTTTGGGTGTATCGAATTCATCGAAAGAGATATTTCCTCAATTTCGGATAGTTTTCAAAATTTGTCTTTTATTTGAAAGATTATAATTCTGAGTTGGTTCAATTAGCTTCATGCCAGTATTTGGTGATGAAGTTCTAGGGAAATCTAGGTCAAATCTTAGCTAATGCTGATGCCATACGCTGATGCTGAGCTGATTGTGGAAGGCACACCTATTAAACGTTTAAGAGTTAAGTGATTCATTTTTCTAGATATATGTACAGACATATTTGATTACTCTGGAGACAGTTGATTGAGTACTAAAAAAAAGACATGTGGCACTCGGAGACTGCCGCGGTAAAGCTATTGCATAGCATACCTTTGTTTTTCTTTGATATTAATTCAATTTACATAAAAAAAAAAACAAAAAAAAAACCCTCACCGACCAAAAGTTAAAAAAGACTTCAAACATAAAACAACAGCACTACTCGTAAAAGCGAAAAAAAATCTATTAAGTTGTGACAATTTTTGCTTAAATCTCTTAACTATCAATTTATATAAAGTATTATAGTACGGCTAGGTACCTCATGATCTGTTTGATGCCAATGGTCGGTTATCGGTGGTTATTTATATAAATAAAGGCGAAAAGGAAAACAATATGTATGATGAATTTAAAAACAGTTGGAATTAATTAAAACATATTCGGAGTAATCGGTGCCAAAGTCTAGCTGGAAGTTGGTAAAAAGTACCTCTGACTAGCGGATTTGTGGCGAACTATAACACAGGTAACTTTTCAATGGCATACCTATTTACTATCCATTGATAGATTTACTGTTTGAATTCTTTATTGCGTAAAGTTTTCACAACTATTACCTAAGTTTTAAACAAAATCATAATCTTACCTAAATTATATTATATATTAAAAATTTTATAGCTGTAAAAATACAAAAAAATATCGTCACGTTGTTTGGCTACGTGCCATGGTGTAATGAAGTGAAACTTATATATCATAACTGAAACTTCTTTATCGTGAAATAAGTGAAACTATTTTATAGCTGTAAAAAAATGTCGTACAGAAGTTACACTTTTTACACGTGTAGGTACTCTGGAACACACATATTCTTTTAATTTAATGGATTGCATTTTAGAGACGGTTCACCTCAATCCAAGTTGTAGGGCCGTATTCCAGAACGCTTATCAATACTCAAGAAACACTTGAGAGTAGTATTTACAAGGCACAAACTAGCTTCAAGCGTCGATTGAATCTTGAGAAACGTTCTGGAATACAGCCCTTAGTGTCATTGTAAGTATATAAAACGAAATTTTTTACAGTTAAAAAAAATTGAAATGTCTGTTTGTTTTCCATTCCAATTCAACACAAATTCCACATTAAAAGTTTTTTTATAAATGCATATGGAAGTATATACGGGACTTACAAGAAAAATGTTAACTTTCTGTCTGTTTATTCCGACTTATCTCTCAAACGGGAATAAAATGTATTCGAAGTTACTTCTTATAATATCAGCTATCTGCCAGTAAAAGCCTCAGTAAAATTGGTCTAAGTGTTTGAGTTTCAGCTTGTATACAAATAGTAATTTTTATTTACCTAATACTTATGTATATAGGTAATATTATAATAATTTAACTAACCATTTTTTCTCGCACACGGCAATAATTATATTACGTAAAATAAAATATAACTTCTGGGAATAACGGTAAGGCTATTATGTGTGTTTATATTTGTCCTTCACAGTTTATTATGTTTTCCTTACAGGATTACATTAATTTATAACAATAATTTTACAGAAATAAATTTACTACCAGTTTAATACCATATATGACTATATACTTAATATTTATATTTGTTGACTGCTACGCAAGAGGTTGTGGGTTCGATTCCCACCCAGGATAAAACTTTATGTGATGAGCACGATGGCACATATATATTATAGATAAATAACACCCTGACACAGATGTCAGGGTGTTATTTATCTATAATATATATGTATTTAGAAATATATAAGTATTTTTCAGTTATCTGGTTTTTTTTTTGTTTTCGCGAGGAATGCATTTACGACGGACGGTGTGTAGGGCTCGCGGCCCGTGAGAGAGAGACCGTCCTACCCACTAAACTTCGCGGTGTTCCGTCTCACATTAAACCGATTCGCAGGGTAGGCCTGAGGTTAAATCACTGCGAGCCGGCAAGGGGCACCCCAGAATGGAGGGGTCCGTCTCGGGGCGGTCGATAAGCGATCACCCCGGAGCCCCCTAAGGAGCTGAAGAACTAGCCCGCAACTCCACCGCTCTCGAGCGCACCTCTGTAAGCAGAGGAGATCAGTTATCTGGTTACCATAGTACAATCTCTGCTTAGTTTGGAATCAGATGGCGTCGTGGGAGTTGCCCCAAGATTATTTAAAAAATAAAATAGCTTCTCAAAAAGACCCTCATATTGGGGCATTCCCTATAATAATACTAAGAATAGCCCTCAGGCCCATACTGCGACCCGGTTGAGAAGAAGGAAAATCGCGCGGTTTAGTGGGTAAGAAAGCCCCTAAATGGCCGGGAGTTGCTGTTGCCCCTGCAGTAGGAATGACGGCGCGTAGACGCATGCTCCTCGTCAATGTATTTTTCAATTTATTCGCATTTACTTAAATTTATTTTTACGGGGCATAATGCGTTTATTTTACTCTTTAATGACTTATAGATGACTGATGACGATCCTATGATTACAGCCGTATATTATTTTATTATGTAAAACGTCAGGCATCAAAATAACCACACACAAACTTTAATTAATTACTTTTTAAATCTGGCTACGCACGGTAACGCGTTTACTAACAACAAAATTTATTGATCTTCCATTACATTTTTCTCCATAACTGACCAGTTTCAAGTAGATAATATGAATTCTTGTAGATAGCAGTGTATGCATGTGGTTTGTTCAAAAAAGTTCAGTTCCCATTAATGGGGGGGGGGGGTCAGTGAAATTTACGCGGCAAGATGTAAAATAGCATTTTACTGCGATATATCACTGTCTTTCACTATAGCACGTTTACACAACTTTTATGTCCAAGAAACTAAAATTTTTACACATAAAACAAGGTTAATGCACTAGTTTTGGAAATGAAGTAAAGTGAGATAATTGAGGAGACTGTGTTTAAAGCGGTGCATATTTAGTGTGCTTCCATCTTAACATATACTATATATTATATATTTCAGGATTTTTGAAATATATAAGCATGTAATGAAAAAATATAATACGATTCTCATGCTTGCCATGCCAAAAGCCCAGCATCAGCCGATTCTGCTTATTCATGCAAACAATTTTGACATTCTATGCTATAGTATAGAATGTCAAAATAATTTGACCTTGTATAATTCTATAAATGAAGAAAAGAAACCGGATAAGAGCAAGTCAGACTCGCCCATCGAGGATTCCGTAAAAATTTTAGCGTTATACTGAGTTATACACGGCCGTATTGTTTTTCCGTTAACTTATCATTTAGATTTTTTTACAGCATCAGGACCATAGATTTGACTATATAATTAAGTTCAACTCGATAACTCGTTTCCAAGACTGAGTCTTGACAGAGAGTGGTTTGGACGAACAGACAGTATAGTGATCCTATAAGGGTTATGTTCTTGTCTTTAGCAGGTACAGAACCCAAAATAAAAAAAATAAAAAATTGGTGGCATTTTTACATAATTTACATGCAGCTGCCATTGCACCTGCGAGAACGGCACCGCGGATTTAGCGCTGCAGCCGCTAGCACTCTTCGTCGTCACTTGCACTGCAAGGAAAGACGAGCGCGCCTCCCTGGAGGCACAAATTGGGGGTGAATTCCAATCCAATATTTACATGTTTATGAAAGAAAAAATAAATTATGTGTGTGTACCAGAGTACACAGCTAAGAAGTGAAACTTATTTACGACATTTTTTTCCGTCTATTTCAACACGGCAATGGGCTCACCACCTATTACGTGGGACAGGAATACCATGGTGAAAAGTAGGCATATAATATATATGCCTCTGCCACCCCTTCGGGGATAAGGCGTGATAGATAAATAATAAAATAATTATAATATTAATGAGTCCAGAGATTTTATCTCATCTAAAAATATGCGTACCGCGCTAAAAGAAGTTTTCTCTAATTGACCGGGGTCGACGTTAATAATGATGAAGATGAAAAAAGTTCTACACTAAAATGGTCTTAATTGATTACACAATATTATTTAATAAGACCTGTAGACGACCAGGATCAACGTTAGATGATGATGATGATTATATTATTTAGTAGCAAGGCAACATTGCTAGTAAACAATTTTGTTTTGTAATAATTTGGCAAGCAACGGTATTGCTCTAAAATATCGGTGCTATAATCGTCTTACAAATCATTGCATTCTAAGTTTCTCCACACCATTTCTTAGAGCAGCTGTGTTAAAATAAGTCAGTTTTGCTTGACTACTATTTTAAATTTCGGGACAATCGAGAACTAATTATTTAGATATAGTTATACAATCTCGTTTTATTAATTTTCGGGGGGAAATGGGAACGGGAGGAATCAGTACTAACCCAAAATTGGCCCAGTCGAGTCGTCCTGCCATAGTTTCCTCTAAGTTTTCCTTTTATAATGTTCCGATTTACGAGGTATGATGCCTACTTTACCTGGAACCACATCCTGTTATTGTTTATTCTAATAAGAATAAGTATCAACTTTAATAGTATTCTAATCAGAACAAGCAACGGCTCACCGTTCGTTAAAATTATTAAATGTCGTTCAGTTTTTTTATAACAAGCTTTTTATTAACTTCACCTATATGTATGTTTGTAACCGACTCCTTTGGAATAAATTTGACGGCCAGATTTCGTTCAAACTTTGTAGATTTATCGAGGATTGGTAACAGTACACAAATTTTATAAAATTATTCCTATTTTCAATTTACAAAATATGATTTATGTTGATTTATGTAATATTCATCTAAAGTCAATAGGATTTCAATATATTTAGAAGTTCAATAGGATAATTGAAGCGCTCGTGGCCCCGCAGACTCAGTGTTCTGAAAACGATCACTGAGTTATGCAACTTTCACTATGGCTGGTCCTCGGATGGGTGACCACTTTGTGGCATTCACATCTGCGAGCGTTTTCGTGCTTTGGAAGGCACGTTAAACCGTTGGTCACGGTTGCCAGTAATCTGGCAGTCGTTAAGTCAAGTTGAAGGCCTTATGGGCGGCTTAAAAAAATTCCACATTTTACTAAAAATGGGGTAAAATAGTGGTTCTAATTTTATATGGGAGATTCTTCATTTTTAAAAATAGCAACAGCAAAGGACATCATTCACGCTCCATACAAACGTACCCAAAAAAATAAGAGCCGGCCAACGAAAAAAAATGGGAGATCGGGGGGGGCAGCAAATCTGGTCCCCCGAGAAAAGCCTCATCACGGGGCATTCCCTTAGTCGGGTCGCAGTGAATAGCCCTCAAGCCTATCCTGCGACCCGGTTGGGAAGAAGGCGGAACACCGCGGGGTTTAGTGGGTAGCACGACCCCCAAAGGGCCCCGCTGTCCCTGCAGGAGGACTGACGGCGCGTAAACGCATTCCCCGCGACAAAAAAAAGACTTTAGAGAAAAGAAACTAATTAGAAAAAGCCAACTGTTAGTCTCACTAAAATTGACAATTTCAATGGCCTTTTCAATGAAATGGAGGTTTCTAATAGTTAAGTCTCTTCTTGCCAACTTCTAGTAATTCAAGTCGCTAAACTCAAAGTCAAAAGAAACAGTATTTTGGATAATTAGTTTTTATACAACAGTAACAGTAACAGTTTTTATACCGTGAAAAGTATATACTGTTTTTAACAGTATAGTTGGCAACCCTAGGCATATCGGCGGATATCGGCTGATATTGTGCTCGTCTTTTATTATAATTATGCCTTACAACTATATCAGCCAGCGTGTTACGGATTGACATTCTATGGTTTATTATGGCCTAAAAGGATTGGGCATGAATATTGTCATTTATTAGTATATGGTATGCATTAATTATAGCAGCCGCTATCTTAATACAATCAAACATGTGAGAAAGAGCACGTTTAAATTGACATGTCTCAAAAATCTAAAATCCCGTTTGAAACGCCCATTAACTACCTCCATAATCCACCAAGAGATAGTTACACGGCGAGTTTTATTTGCTTGCATCGTTGTCAGCTGGGTTAAATTTCGGAGCTTGGCTTCAGGCATATGTGCAGAATATCCCAGTGACTCCATTGGTGATATGGCATCTCTGAAGCCGCGATCCAAAATAAATACATCACCTTGTCTAAAAACCAATTAAAAACACCATCGCCGTTGTCAGTTTCATTAGTAATAATGTCGTTCATAACTTGGGCATCGGATGTGGTAGCAGCATGAGGTCCAGATACGTCAATAATGTGTCCATCACAACAGACTATCAAAAAAGGTTTTAATAAGTTGCGGAATTTATGCAGGCTGTATGACTCTGAAAAAGGTAATTACTACTTTTTTGCAGATATATATAGGTACCATCACAAATTGCGATTGCCTTTCGTTCAGATAGAGGGCTATCGGGATTTCCAAAAAGTGCTTCTGGTAATGTGAGGTTTCTCTGTGCTACATCCTCTCGCGTTAAATGGTCAAACCCTAGGTGCAGCGGGACCGGCGGAACCCATTTGGCCGATTCTTTTGATACTGGTTGTAAAATGCTCATTTCGATGGTCTTGCGTTGTTTAGGTTTTTAATTATTCAGATATAATCTACATAAGCAAGTTTGTCAGATGCATGTAAACTCAGTTTATTTGACACTGAGTACGGGTTGGAATAGATGGAGAAAATATGTAAACAAATTGCATGCTAGTAGTATTATTCACAAGGAGATATTGCGAATTAAGTATAGGAACGATTACAATAATTATATTTTAAAAAGAAAAGAATTTAATATAGATCAATGTATAAGTAAGCAAGCAAACACAGTGTATGTACAGACGGAAAACAAGATCTCGTATAGGAATGTTACTACACAGGCTGATTTAGGGACTGTAGATGGTCATAATATGGACACCCAGTCCCATAATGTTTTTTTTCGTGACTAACAACTTTCTATATGTACTCCATCAAAATTTTGATGTTCTAGCGAGCAAGTCAGATAAGTTAAGTATTTGTGTGGAGCAAATGCAGCATAGTATTCATGTAATTTGTATTACAGAACATAACATGAAGTTGGGAGATGAAGTATATGTGCATATTCCAAATTTTACCATAGCCGCTGTATTTTGTAGAAATAGTCGACATGGATATTGCTCCTATTCTCTGTCACTTAATTAATATATGTAACGAACAAGGAGTATTTCCTCAAATACTAAAACAAGTTATTGTTAAACCTATTTACAAGAAAGGTGACACCTTAACCATTGAGAATTATAGACCGATAGCATTGATACCAGTTTTTGCAAAGGTATTTGAGAAAGTGATCTATAACTGCATGTATACTCTTTTAGAAAAATATTCCATATTGGTACCTCAACAATACGGATTTCGTAAAAATAAAAACATTAACATGGCCATTTATGATTATCTGGGCCATATAATGAACAGCTTAGATAGGCGACGTCCAGTAACTGGCTTATTCCTGGATATGACCAAGGCCTTCGATCATGTTCGACATGATGTACTTTTAGAAAAGCTATATCGATATGGAATTAGGGGAAATGCATATAAACTAATAACGTCATATTTGACAGAAAGGGAACAACTGACACAAATAAAAAGAATATGTTCCATATCAAGAACAGAAAAATGTTATGAATCTGACATTGGAAAAGTTAAATATGGTGTACCCCAGGGGAGTGTACTGGGTCCATTACTTTTTGTAGTATATACACTCCCGGACTCTTGAGTCGAGCCACCTTACATTCACGGGCCTAAAAGCTCAATACACAAAAAATATACAATATAACAAAAAAGTTTTTATGCATTTTTAATGCTGGCATATTTCATCGTCTTTCCCGTATGTATTATTCCAAATTTGAATTTTAGAAATTTAAAATAAAGAACAAAAATAATGACCGTTGAAAGTTGCTTTTGAAGCAATTTAATGTCGATTTGGTTTGAATTTTCGCAATTGTTGTTAACCAAAGTTTAGTTATTTTTCTATAGTTTGAACCGTTTTTAGCTATAAAATTATGGATACTTCACCTGAAGTAGCCGCGCAAGCTGTAGCACTTCTTCAATCTGGGCTAAGTCAGCGAGATGTGAGTTCAACTTCACATTAGTCGTTCCGCTGTTCAAAGAGTGTACCACCGATACCTGGAGACTGGCGGCTTCGTTCGGCGAACAGGAGGACCTCGTTACCGACAACGGCGAGACAATATCAATACATTGTCACTACTAGCTTACGAAATCGACGCCTTAACTCTGTTCAGATACAAGAACAGCTCAGGGACTTTCACGGAGTGGCTGTAAGTGCTCGGACCGTTAGAAGGCGACTCAATGAAAGTGGTTTAAAGCTCCATAAGCCAGCCAATGGACCCAAATTGACACGAGCACACCGAATAGCCCGTATAGAGTTTGCGCGCGAACATCTATATTGGACTTGACATTAATGGAGCCAGGTTCTCTTCACAGATGAGTCCAAGATAATGCTATACGGTAATGATGGAAGGAGTAAGGTGTACCGAAGACAGAACGAGCGTTTCGCGCAATGCTGTATTGACGAGAAAGTAAGTTATGGTGGAGTATCATGGACAGTTTGGGGAGGAGGAATCTCTATGGAAGGCAAAACTGAGCTAGAGGTAGTGACGGGACCACGACTGCCGCCCCTAGATGGCAATATATACATTCGCCTATGTTTAGAGAACCACGTGATACCATATGCTGGATTTATTGGCCAAGATTTCGTTTTAATGCATGATAATGCAAGGGCCCATACTGCGGGAATCGTCAGGGAGTACTTAAATGACATTGGTATCACTGTTATGAGATGGCCAGCGCGAAGTCCTGATATAAATCCTATAAAGCATCTATGGGATGAGCTGAAGAGGCGTGTTCGAACTCATCATCCTGCCCCGCAAACCATGCAGTAGCTCAAAAATGTAATTTTGGAAGAATGGGAGGACATTCCTCAACATGTCATAACGACATTGATTAATTCTATGCCAAACCGTATGAGAGCTGTCATAAATGCACTGGGAGGCAATACAAGTTACTAAATAAACATTTCTTTTCATGTAAAACATGTCTTTATTTAAAAATTGATTAGATTCTTTTTCCTTTAAAAAGCAAATATGGGCTTGTTTCAACGTAACTCGACTTTTTTAATAAACTGTAGTTCAAATTTAGAACAGTGGCACTCTAAATGAATGATGAGTATACCAGCTCCAAAACTGCATTAAAACATTTTCCTTCTACATACATCTTTTATAAGTTACAGTACTCCAAACCAAAAAAATCAAGGTGGCTCGATTTAGGTGTCCGGGAGTGTGACGGATAGGATGACGCTCTTTGCTGATGACTGCTCGGTGCTTTACACCATTTCAAAATTGACATCTCAAAAATCCTATATAAATGCCTCATTGACATCTATCATTTTTCAATTTTCAATTTTATCAATTGGTTGACCACGCATAATCTTAAAATAAACTTTGACAAAACTAAAATTGTTAACTCTAAGCTGAAACCATCTTTAAATAGTCACATGTCTACCAATATCAGATATATGGGTTCAATAGCAAAATAAGACACAAATATAAAATTTTTAGGGCTACACTTAGATCAACAAATCAACTGGAAAGTCCACGTTGATCATGTGTGCAAAACGGTTAGTCAACTGGCATATGGTTTATTCAAACTAAAATCCGTAACTAGCAGGAATGTGCTTATCACAGCTTATCATGGGCAGGTTTCCTCAACACTACGCTATGGAATAATCTTTTAGGGTAATTCAACTGATTGGCTGCGAGTGTTTAGGGCTCAGAAGCGTTGTATTAGAACCATATTTAACCTCAAACCCAAAGAATCATGCAAGTCTTACTTTAAGCAGCACGGTTTAATGACTTTTCCCTGTTTGTATATTTATGAAGTTCTTGCATTTGTGAAGCAAAATATTTATTTGTTTGACGTAAAGGAGAGAATGCGTCAAAAAAGTAAATTATGTGTGGTGCCTAGTAAAACAACTGCGATGCACAATAGTATTTTTTGTAAAGCCCCACTGATATACAATAAACTCCCTTTATCAATTAGAGATGTAACTGAATTATCTGAGTTTAAGAAGCTTGCGCGTGAACTGCTTGTAGAGAAATGTTTCTACTCAGTACAGACAGAATAACTTGACGAGAAAGGCATCTCCTAAAAGTGTTTCAGTATTTTAGCAAACAATAACATTTTAATATAAATTAAATATTTTGTTGACATGATAAGGCATTTGGCCAGATTGTATTTGACGTTTACTTATTCCCAAAAATTGACATTAATTGTACAAATTTATAATATTTACCCAATTTTAAACATTATGGTCAATGTATTCATAAACTAGCTTTAATGTAGCAATATACTGAATTTATATGCATGAATTTTATGCAATAAGTTTGTTGTACACCATTAGTGGTAGGACATAGATTTTAAGAAAATTGTAAGAACTTCTGTACCCTATGCTCCACAAATAAATAAATGAAATGAAATAGTTATTTGGGTGTAAGGGGCCCCACCAAGATCTTCGAGGCCCAAGTCAACCTCCCGTGCTAGTGGGCTGCTGATTAACGGACGAGGCTCTGGCGCTGGCTTTCCCCTCTGGGGTTGGGAGGTCTGAGGGCGTCATATAAAAGCCACCCGCCGAAACAAAAAAAAAAAGAAATGAACAGTCAGAAAAGGAATGCTGCTAGGGATAGGGCGCCGCCGCAAAACGGCGCGCTGGAGCCCCGCCCGACTCCTGTGGCAAGTGGGTTAGGGCTGCCGTGTGTCGGGCCAGCACGGCTAAAGAAGTTAGCCCCAACCCGTATCCGCTTCGCATCTTGGAACATTGGCACGCTGAGTGGGCGTGCGGTAGAGTTGGCCGAAGTATTCTCCAGGCGGAGGGTGGACGTGGTGTTCCTGCAGGAGACTCGGTGGAAGGGCAACAGAGCCCGGCCCTTGCAGAACGGCTACAAACAGTATTAAACGGGGGTGCCTGGTGGGGAGAACGAGGTGGCCGTTGTGCTCTCCGAGGGGCTGCAGAGTGGCATCTTGGAGGTGAAACGCTGTAGCGACCGGCTTATGATCGTGAGGGTGCTTATCGATGGAATTATTACCCACCTGATAAGTGCCTACGCACCACAGGCCGGTTGTAGCGACGCCGATAAGATGTCGTTTTGGGGTCAACTCGAGGGAGTGCTTCGGAGCATTCCGTTGTCACAGGGAATCGTTTTGGGCGGCGACCTAAACGGTCATGTGGGTGAGAGGTGTGAGGAGTTTGAGCGTGTTCATGGTGGTAGAACGACGCAGTCCAGAGGGAGACTAGGGAGAAGAAAGCCCTCTTTAAAAAGGGGCAAGCGACCGGCTCTCCTGAAGACCGCGACGCGTACAGGGCTGCCAAGCGCGGCACAAAGAGAGCTGTAGCCAGAGCCAGACGTGACCACTTACAACCTCTGTATGATAAACTGGAATCGTCTGAGGGGCAGAAGCTCATCTATAAGCTGGCGCGCTCCAGGGTCAAAGCGGCACAGGATTTATCCAAGTGTCGCCGTGTAAAAGACCCTGAGGGCAACCTATTAAGCGAAGACCTCGCGGTAAAGGAGAGATGGCGCTCGTACTTCCACGAGCTGCTTAATAAACAGCACAAAGAGGTGTAGCCTCCGGACCTCCCTCCGAATCAGAGACTAGTGCCACCGGTAACGCCTGGAGAAGTCCTGACTTCGCTTCGCCGCATGAAGAATCGGAAAGCTGTCGGACCCAATGGAGTCCCCATCGAAGCCTGGAAGGCAATGGGTCCTCGCGGTGTGGGCTCCTTAGTAAACCTTTTTAACCGCATACTCCTCAGCGGACAGATACCAAACTAATGGAGACTTAGTATTATTACTCCAGTCTGGGATTCAATACCTGGGATCTGTTTTTCACACGTCCAGTGACATCGATTGCGATGTCAAGTCGCGCATTGCTGCCGCGTGGGCCAAATGGCGGGAGATGACCGGTGTCATTTGTGACCCTAAAATGCCGATCCGGTTGAAGGGACAGGTCTACAAAACCATTATTAGACCTGTCCTTTTACATGGCAGTGAGACGTGGCCGATATTGGAGCGACACAAGCAGGAGCTGCGTGTCACGGAAATGAAGATGCTGCGGTGGATGTGTGGGGTCACGCGGATGGACCGCGTGAGAAACTCTCGCATCCGCGGCAGCCTTCACGTCCGTGACATTGCAGACAAGTTGCAAGAGTGTCGGCTTTGTTGGTATGGTCACGTCTTGCGGCAACCGCCGGGCTACGTAGGTAACAAATGTCTGGCCATGTCAGCCCCGCCGGGTCCCGGTAAGAGGGGAAGACCCAAGAAGTGCTGGTTTGACGTCGTAAGGGATGACATGCGTGCCAATTGTCTCACTACAGGGGATGCCGAAGACCGTGCGAAGTGGAGGAGAAAATGTAGGAAAGCGGACCCCGGGCGTCGCGAGACGCAACTGGGACAGACGCTCAGATGATGATGATGAGTTAATTGATACATAAATGTAAATGCTCATTTTATGATTTTCGGAGATCCATTTTGGGTCTAAAATTTGGTTGTAGACGTTTGTTGTATTAATAAAAAATGTTTAAAAGACCATTTGCCGTAAGATGACAGAGTTTTTTTACTGGCCGGCACTTTAATTTTTGGGTACCTTTTGAATGATGTTGGGATACCTACTTTTTATTAAAATAAAACAAACGTGTTTCAGAAATTTCCGGAATTCTACCGGGTGTAAAATACGGGATAAAAATATTTGAAAACTAATTAGGTGCAAGGGTTAGAAGATTTTGGAGAGGAGAGTTGTAACGGGAGTTCAAAGTATATAAAGGGCAAAGCTGCGGAATACTACCTATATCAATAAAATTACCGGGTGACTCAATTATCCATCAACGTCCAGTCGAAACATTTACACTTAAAAACTTGAATATATTTGAATAAGGTACCCTTATAATTTAGGTGCGATGCTTCACGGTAGCGAAACCTGGGTATGTCATGTCAGCAGATGCATGAAAGTAAATTAAATGCTGTGGAGATGCGATCACTTCGAAAATTGTGCGAAGTAACTTTGGCCGACCGAATACGTAACGAAGTGATACGCAATATGGCAGGTTTGAATAAAAGTGTCAGCATTAAGCTGGAAGATGGCGTGCTCCGTTGGTTCGGATACGTCCAACGAATGAGTGAGGAACGATTGACGAAGAATGTATATTGTGCGAAAGTAGAGGTTAGAAGGAGTCAGGTTTGGCCGAGACTTACATTTGAAGACCACGTGAGCAGATTGCTCAAAAACGGAAAAGTCAATATTACTCGGATACTCAGACGTGCGTGTATGAAGCGATTGATGAATCTTGATGAAGCGAAAGAAGAATGCATGGATCGCGACGCCTGGCGATCTGTTCTCTCTGACTACCCCGTCATGTATACAGCGTGAAGATAGTTTTTTTTTTTTTTTTTAATTTAGGCTTAAGGTAGGATTTTTAAAACATGACTTTTATAGGGAAGAAATAAGGGATAAACGGTTGTATGAAAGTTCCTCATTTTTAAACTTAGAAACATATAATTTTGTACACGTGTTTTTATTTATGGAGACATGTTTTGCGGTTTTGCATAATTTTACCTGTTAAATCGGGATTTAATTATTGATACAGCTGTACATTAATAATGTGGAAAATAATTATAGTAACTAATTGTAATCACGAAATTAATAGTAAATTAAAACAAATAAAAGCTTTAAAAAATTAAAAAGGCATGATTTTATAAATAAACCAAATTACTAAACTAAATAACTAAATATCTTCACGCTGTATCCCGGAAGGGAAAGTCAGAGAGCACAGATCGCCAGGCTTCACGATATATACATACTTCTTTCGCTTCCTGCAAAATTCATTAATTGCTTCATACATGCACGTCTTGGAATCCGAGTACTTTTAAGTAAAGGGTGACATCTTCTGACACGCTTGGTTACATACATACATACATATTGTCACGCCTTTATCCCCAAAGGGGTAGGCAGAGGCATCATACTATACGCTCCCATTCCACACGTCCCACGTAACAGGTGGTGAGCCCATTGCCGTGTTGTACGCTTGGTTGTATGAAATATATAGAGAAAGCCGTCTCTGGTCGACCGCGGGTGACTTTGAGTCCTTGCTCTGTAGTGCCACGAGGCTTCATAATATGTCACGGGCAAAGTTGTGGGGCTTATATAGCTGTGTTTTACTTCTAAGAAGATAAGACTCATACATAATAGTCATCAAACCGCAGCATATTCTGTCACGCATTTATTATAAATTCATTGTAAAATTATTTTTAAACTGTAATAATCTAATTTACTAATAGCATAGGTATGCCTTACACGCGTTACATAAAGCAAAAACTATGTAACTACTATAATTTTAATAGTTTAGAAGTTAGGAGTTAGTAAACCTTCATATTTTACTGCAATTTTTCATGCAACTTCGCGCGTAAAGAAACGTGTGTTTAGAGTAAAAACCATTTAAAAATACTGCCCATACAGACGTATATTATTTATTTAAAACATTAAATAACTTTTTTTTTGTTATCAAAATATACACAATTATTTATTTATACCAAAAACCGAAAGTCTAAAATAAAATATATCGCTAGTTTTATTTTTATGAAGCGCTCGTGGCCTCGCGGTCTCAGTGTTCTGTAAACGATCACTGAGTTACGCAACTTTCACTATGGCTGGTCCTCGGATGGGTGACCACTTTGTGGCATTTACATTTGCGAGCGCTTCCGTGCTTCGGAAGGCATGTTAAGCCGTTGGTCCCGGTTGCCAGTAAAATGGCAGTCGTTAAGCCTGGTTGAAGGCCTTATGGGCGGCTTGAAAATTTCAACAGCATGTAGCCACAACCTGCGTCTGTCTATTTCAACACGGCGATGGGCTCACCACCTATTACGTGGGACAGGAATCCATACGGTGATAAGGCGTGATGGATATTTATTTTTATTTATTTTATACCTAAAACCGAAAGTCTAAATTAAAATATACCGCTAGTTTTAAACTAAATGACATCTAGCATCTCATTTAACACTACGGATTAACTTTTTACTGTTAATTACTGGCACTACCACGTTTTCACATCATGCCGAGTGAGTTAGCACTAATTTTGCCTCATCCACCAAGCATGCAACCTTAATTATATAATCCAATTAATTGTTTTTTTTTCAGGATGGAATACTTCAGTTACAAATGCCAAACACATTCCATCTTTGGACACCAATTGTAAATAAAAACTTTTGCATTGATTACTTTCTTACTTCTAAAGGTAAGGCGTCGAAGACGCCAAATTTTTGGGCTTTAATCCCAGATGTAAGCCAGCCACCACGGAGCCATGATTTTTTAACTACAGGTAGGAAGAATTAATATTCATTAGCAATCAATTATTTGTTAAGATTAGTCCCAAAGTGCTTCGGCTTAGCAAAACTTCTAGCAGTAAATTTCCAAAAGATATCTATTTATTGGATGTAGAAGGTGTCCGGACTGTGTGTCGTGGGATTGGAGGAGGCCTACATCCAGCAGAAATACGGTTAGGTGCGCTAGAAACTTTATTCCGCTTACTCTTAGATTGTGGAATGAGCTCCCTCGCTTAGGTTTTCCCGAACGTCTACAGTATGGAGTTCTTCAAAGAGAGTTCTAGAAGGTTTATAAAGTTAGTGTTGCTAACGTCCATAAGCTACGGTGACCACTTTCCATCAGGCCGTACGCTTGTCTGCCACCTCAGAGTACATAAAAAAAGCAGTGGACTGCCATAGGTTGCTATAAGAGTCAACGATTCACTCCCACCTTCGCTTCGCCATCTTTTCACAAGAATGACCTGCTTGCTGAAAGACTCGGTGGCGTCTCACTTGTTGAAGACCATGGTCTCCAACGAGAGATGTCCACGTTCACGGGGAAAGATGATAAATTAATATTTTAAAACATTATTTGTGGTATTAATGGTTGTTTTGTTTGATGATATTTTTAGATTTTATAAAATCTTTTCTATTGGTAGTGCGAATCAATAAATTAACTAAATCGATTAAGTAAAGTACTATGTGTACTTTACTTAGCAAGTGTCATTTAAAAAATATTGTCAAAGAGAATTGTCATTTTTGGAGAATTGGCTTTTCTACAAATTTAGGGATCAATATATTATGTCACTGTTTATTTGTTTGTTTTCTTGTGATATACTATGAGTTATTGCGGTCTGGTATAACATAAACATTTAAATAATTAATAATAATAAACATAAGACATTCGTTTGTGAACCCATCATATACTGCAGTAGATTGGTAGGTAATTAAACGATATTAATTAATTCTACATACAAACCGCAAGTTAGAACGTTACGTTAGAATTATTACAAATACTAGATGACCCGCCCGGCTACGCCTGTGACATAAGGCCGAACCCTGTGGCACCCATTTATTTCCATCGCTCATTAATTTCACAATAATGTATGAACATTTTCCAAAATTTTTTTTTTGAAGCTCTCGTGGCCCCGCGGTCTCAGTGTTCTGTAAACGATCACTGAGTTACGCAACTTTCACTATGGTTGGTCCTCGGATGGGTGACCACTTTGTGGCATTTACATTTGCGAGCGTTTCCGTGCTTCAGAAGGCACGTTAAGCCGTTGGGCCCGGTTGCCAGTAAAATGGCAGTCGTTAAGCCTGGTTGAAGGCCTTATGGGCGGCTTGAAAATTTCAACAGCAGGTAGCCACAACCTGCGTCTGTCTATTTCAACACGGCGATGGGCTCACCACCTATTATGTGGGACAGGAATCCACACGGTGAAAAGTGGGCATATAATATGCCTCTGCCACCCCTTCGGGGATAAGGCGTGATGGATATTTATTTATTTATTTAACTATTTCCAAATTAGTTGATTACTTCGCGTATTTGTGTAAATAGCCTTCAATTTACCGCTTTATAATTGCTGGCTTTTTAATCTATTAAATTGGATATAGTATGTCATCCTTAAGAGATAGACATACACCGTCGCGGACTTTTTTGTAGACCCTATATTAGATACACAATTCTATCTATTAACAATTCTATACATTATTTTGTTATATCTCAAATGGTTTAGGCAGCGTTTTCGTTAAAAGCTCCCTTAATAAAGCTTATTTTTTCGGTCGCCCCAACAAATATCGTTATAATTAAGTTAATGTATACAAAAGCTTTACAAATTATACATAAAAATCTTCCTTATGAATCACTATTAAAAAAAACAGCATCGAAATTCGTTGCGTAGTTTTAAAGATCTAAGCATACATAGGGACAGACAGCGAGAAACGACTTTGTTATAATATGTAGTGATTGACATAAACTCATTTCTGTATGTCTTATTAGAAACGGTAGTGGCCCCGCTAACACAGTGTTCTGTGAAAGATTACTGCGTTAAGCAACATTCGCTATGACTGGTCCTTGGATGGGTGACTGCTATAAGCATTTTCATTTACGGCACATTAAGCCGTTGGCTGCCAGTAACAAAACAGTCGTAAAGTCAAGTAACACCCTGTTATATGAGACAAAAATGCATAAAGGGACATGTGGACGTATTATATGCCTCTGCCTACTCTTCTGGGATAAAGGCGTGACAATGTTTGTTAAAGTTAATTTTTAGGTGTGGAAATCCGTACAGGGGGCCGAGTCTGCTATTGAAAAGCCGTAGAATAGAACCAGAATCGCTGTTATTAGCTGTCAAAATCTTAGTAGACTATCAAAAATGCAAGTGATTACCGGCCACTGGCGCGGCACGTGTTAGTAGACTTCTATCGGCCGACCGATAAAGTTTATTAGAGAAGGATTGTAATAGTAAACTACGAAAAACTGTCAAAATTGTACCGGTGGCTTTCTATTGAAAGACGATTTCTATTCTATTTCGATACAAAAATAAGAGAAGAAATAGCAGACTCGGCCCCATGATGTATGTCGGACTCGAACTGACTTATACTACATTCCGTACCTGTTTGTTTAGCACGGGGTGCCTCGGGGAATGATTTGAACTTGAAGCGTGTGTTATATACTTACTTGTGATATTAAAACTCAACGATATATTCACAGCGAATTCTTCTTTTCTTTCCTTCGCTATATTTACAGAGTGACGGCCTCGATGCTAACAGTAAAATGTTCTGTTCTCTTAACATTAATCTTAATCTTATACATTTTTGTCACAGGACCAAATCAAGAATTACTCCCTACTAATATTATAAATGTGAATGTAAGTTTGTTTGTTACGCTTTCACGCGAAAACTACTTAACGGATCATCATGAAACTTTGTACACATATTCTTGGAGGTATTAGAAGTAACATAGGATACTTTTTAGAAAAAAAGGTTGAGGGCTAAGTACGCGAGCGAAGCTAGTATTTATAAAATTACAATTCGATATGTAAAATTAGCTTAATAATGTTTAACAATTTTAATCAGGTATTCCATAAAGGATTTGTAGGCACATAATCAGTTATTTTATCAGACTAATTTGTACATCTTAATAATATTATAAACGTGAAAGTTTGTATGGATGTTTGTTACTCTTTCACGTAAAAACTACTGAATGGGTTTTAATGAAACTTTACAGAAATGTAGCTTAAACATCAGAATAACACACACGCTAATTTTTATCCCGGGAACAAGTTCCTGTGACGAAGTCGCGGGCGTCAACTAGTGTATTTATAACTACGTCACAGTCGATAGGCGCCATTCGCCTTCGGCATAATATAATATATAAGAATATATTTTATGTAATAATATATTATTTAATATATTATAGATACGTTGTATTACATATCTGCTTCTGTAAGAACTGCGAGCAACCCATTCGCTGACCTCAGGGTCCTTTATATTTTTTAATATTATGCACGTCAAAATGGCCTTTCCCGCCTGATGTAAAGCAAAGACAACGACCCGTGATTGAGCGCCACTATCCTAGCATACAGGGGTACGATAGCGACCCTCAGGTTGACGGCCAGACTTATGCATTTTCACATTTCTCTTAAAGGACCCCAGGATTATATGAGGTAGGAAACAAATGAGTCGGCAGAGAGTTACACGCTTTTATAATTTTTTTTATTATTTGTTATTATATACTTTATTGTACACCAAGAAAAACATAAAAATAACATAGTGAGAAAATTGATACAATGAAAGCAGTACAACGCCTTATCGCTTGAAGCAATTTCTTCCAGGCAACCTTTGCGACTTATTATTGCGACCTTTTAAAGTGCGGCGACATAAGATTATAAAGCCTAAAGTAAAATAATTTTGCAAATACTTAGTACAAATTACTTTTGAGAATTATAGTCTTTTTAGAAATAATTTTTCACTCGTTTTCTTGTTATGAAACTTACAACATAATTATGGATCTACCAAAAACAAACGTCTGAATCTTCTATGATGTATTGAGCTTTATATGTGGGCACTAAAAATTAAAATGAATGCTGAGTGAGACAACCCTTTGTAGCGCATTTAAAAAAAGACTTGTTTTTTAAAAATGGTTTTATACTATTTTATACTTGCTTATTGACTGCCTCTGTGGCGCGGCGACTGCCTCTGTGGCGCGGTGGGAGTGCATCCGACTGCTACGCAAGAGGTCGTGGGTTCGATTCCCACCCAGGATAAAACTTTGTGTGATGAGCACGATGGTTTATTCTGTGTCTGGGTGTTATTTATCTATAATATGTATGTATTTAGAAATATATAAGTATGTTTATCAGTTATCTGATCCCATAACACAAGCTAATATTAGCTTACTTTGGGCTAGATGGCGCAGTGTGAAAAGTGTCCCACAATATTTATATTTATATTTATTAATTTTCAGCAATGCTGGTGTCTTGTGTGTTCCTGGTATTAGTACTCATAGTTTATTTCATGCTGCCCGAACTTCAAAACTTATGTGGCATGATTTTAATGGCGTATGTGGCTAGTCTGTTCATGGGATTTTTGTTATTAGCCGTCATGCAATTTAGTGAACTCGAGGACAACGAATGTGTTATATTGAGTGAGTAATCTAATTATTTTTTTTAATTTAAAGTTATCTATACATATATATAAGGCTGAAGAGGGGAAGACCCAAGAAGTGCTGGCTTGAAGTCGTAAGGGATGACATGCGTGCCAATGGTCTCACTACAGGGGATGCCGACGACCGTGCGAAGTGGATGAGAAAATGTAGGAAAGCGGACCCCGGGCGTCGCGAGACGCAACTGGGACAGACGCTCGGATGATGATGATATATAATAAGTTATCTATACATATATATATAAAGCTGAAGAGTTTGTTTGTTTGTTTGGTTGAACGCGCTAATCTCAGGAGCTACTGAATGGATTAGAAAAAATATTTTTAATTTGGATAGCCCATTTATCGAGGAAGGCTATCTTAATAATATTATATATAAAAATTAATCCCTATTTCCCTTGGTTACGCCATCACGCGTGAACGGCTGGACCGATTTGAAAAATTATCTTTGTATTGGATTGCCCATTTATTGAGGAAGGTTCTAAGCTATATATCATTACGCCACTACACAGGAGAGCGGAGCAGTAATCATAAATGTCAACAAATCGGGGAAACTTTCATACATTTTTAAGCGACGGGATTAAATGGGTGCCATGTGGTTGGAAGTATGTCACGGACGAAGTCGGGCACATCAGCTTGTAACATTATAAATGCGAAAATTTGTGTGGATGTTTGTTACTCTTTCACGTTAAAACTACTGAATAGATTTTAATGAAATTTTACAATAATATAGTTTATACATCAGAATAACACATAGGCTACTTTTTATCCTGGGAACAAGTTACTGTGGGAAACGGGAACGGGAAACCTTCTCTACGCGGGCGAAGCCGCGGGCGTCAACTAGTAATATAATAAATGTGAAAGTTTGTGTGGATGTTTGTTACTCTTTCACGTAAAAACTACTGAATAGATTTAAATGAAACATTACAATATAAATAGCTTATACATCAGAATAACACATAGGCTACTTTTTATCCCGGGAACAAGTTCCTGTGGGAAACGGGAACGAGAAAACTTCTCTACGCGGGCGAAGCCGCGGGCGTCAACTAGTAATATTATAAATGTGAAAGTTTGTGTGGATGTTTGTTACTCTTTCACGTAAAAACTACTGAATAGATTTAAATGAAACATTACAATATAAATAGCTTATACATCAGAATAACACATAGGCTACTTTTTATCCCGGGAACAAGTTCCTGTGGGAAACGGGAACGAGAAAACTTCTCTACGAGAGCGAAGCCGCGGGCGTCCACTAGTAGGCTATATTTCACCACGCTACTACCCTTCGTTTATATTTTGAAATGCTTGTATCGTGGACAATACATACATTATAGTCTTCTTCCCCGAAGGGGTTAGCAGAATCATACTTACATTTTACTAGTTATATTTTTCTTGTGTTCGTGTCGTAAGTGGTAGTGTATGCGACTGCTGCGCTGAAGTCTCGGATTCAATTCCCGAGTCGGAACAAATATTTGTGTGATACGCATAAGTTTGTTTCGGAGTTAAGGTGTTTCATGTGTATAATGTCTATGTATTTCATGGGCGTAGCCAGGAGCAGTATTAATGGCGTTAAACCCCTCCGAGGACATTAAGGATATTAATAATAATCATTTGTTCACGGTGCCCATTTGGTCTGCTTTCCTACTGCTGATCCTCCACTTTGCACGGTCATTGACAACCCCAGTAGCGAGACCGCTGACGCAAGAGTTTCTCCACACATCCACTGCAGTATTATCATCGTCGCTACACGCAGCACCTGCTTGTATGGCTCCAACAGAGGCCAGAGGTTTTACAGACCTGTCCCTTAAACCTGAACGCCATTGTTGGGTCACAATAGTAAAGAACATCAGGCATTTTCCGCTACTTGACTCAAGCGGCAGCAATGTGTGTTTTAATGTTGCATTCGATGTCACTGGATATGTCAAATACGATCTGTATTTGACATATCCAGGTATTTAACCTTGTCCGTGCGCTCGACAAAATCGTCGCCTTTGCTGACGGATGTGGGTACTATAGACAGGTGCACCAGTCGCAGGTGAGGCTGGCTTTCCCCTGAAGATTTAGGTAGGGTACTATTGTACCCAAAATCTGGTATAGAATGCTCACATAAGTGCCTTCTATCGAAACATTGGCACATTTTTACAAGAAACTAGAATCTGGCTTTGTCCGTGATGTATTTAGTATATCAGTACGTTTATAGCACAAGCTTATATTAGCTTACTTTAAGCTAGATGGCGTTGTGTAAAAAAATCCTACAATATTTATTTATTATTGTGTGGGTGAGTTTATTGCTATATTGAAATAGACAAGGGCATGTTGTAGCTTCGAGCTGTTAAAATTTTGCATGTCGCCCAAGTGACCTTCTACTTAGGCTTAACGATTATAATATTAGTGGCACCCGGGATCAAGGGCTTTACGTGCCTTCCCAGACACGGACACGCTACAGAACAATTTTTTTTTTCTACAATAATAAATCAACTTCTCTTTGACCTTTTAACACTTTCTGTGACCCTGCACCTTCAGTTAGCAGATGCGCCACTAACAGGACCTTTGAAATCTTAGTGGGAATCCATGTATCCGATAATTGGTGTTCATGATCAATTATATGTCTTTCCATTTAGAAGTTAAGCGCTTGAAGCCCCGCTAACTCTGTGTTCTGTAAACGATCACCGCGTTACCTAAGCATCTTTTGCTATGGCTGGTCTTTAGATGAGTGACTGCATAATGGCGTCTAAGGGCCGTATTCCAGAACGTTTCTCAATCGATGCTTGAGAGTAGATTTTATAAGGCAAAATCTAGCCTCAAGCGTTGACTAAGTATTGAGAAACGTTTTGGAATACGGACCTAAATGTCAACAATAAGTCCCCAAAACTTGCGCGTTTATGTTATCAAAACAATGGGCTGGTGAAATATGGGCGTTTAGTATGCCTCTGCTACCCCTTCGGAGTTAAAGGTGTGACTGATGAGTAAATGAAAATTAATTTGACATTAATTTTATTGCAGCCTTAAGTATTTACTTCTTTTTATTGGCGAGCTTCTGTTGGATGAATGTAATGTCTTATGACATTTGGTGGACATTCAGGTAACTTATGATTATTATTACTTTCTTTATTCATGTATTTGTGAGTACTAGAGCAAGAGTTGGTACTCTTGCTCTAGTGCTCACAAATAAATAAATAGTATGTTTATATGTAGTACTGTTCGGACTACATGGCCATAAATGCTGGGGTCCCGCAGGGCTCAGTTTTGTCACCCACCCTGTTTTTGCTGCATATCAATGACATGCAGACCATAGTACGGGTGACACATATTTTACAGGTCGCTCCAATATCCCCCGGTCTGTACTGGAAAAAGTCGTGAACAACTTGTGTTTAAAATCGAGGCTACTCTTGCAAGACTGTCCGATTGGGGTTGACAAAATCTTGTCCAATTTAACCCCACCAAGACTTAAGTTTGTGCGGCGCTGCAATTCCAGACCTCTCTCCATCTTCAATAGTAATGGGATCCTTGATGTTGAGATCTCTAGTGACGTTTAATATCGTAGTCATTTAGAAGACAAGGCGAAGCTGGCGTCTAAAAGCTCGGAGTGTTCAACAGGGCGCGGCAGTACTTTACTGCAGAGCAAACACTGGTCCTCTGTAAGTCGCAAGTGCGGCCGCACATGAGGTACTGCTGTCACCTTTGGGCAGGTGCACCTGAATACTAGTACTACTACCTTTCCACTCGGTAGCACGGCGTGCTATGAGGATTGTCAACGATCCTCTACTAGCGTGTGGTGTCGAACACCTTCGTGTCAAGAGAGACTTTGCCTCCTTATGCGTGTTCTATCGCCCTTATAACGGTGTGTGCTCTGTGGAGTTGTTTGATATGATGCCTACGGCTACCTTTAATCATCGCCATAGACAGGGTGTTCACCCTCACACTTTGCGTCCGGAGCGCACGCATACAGTTAGATCCGATAGAGGCTTTATTCCGCGAACGCTTAGATTGTGTGTGTGTATTGGGTTCTTCAAACGGGGTCTTAGAAAGTTTATAAAGGGTCGGCAGCGCGAGTGCTGCATGCTGTGTTGCAAACGTTCATAGGCTACGGTGACCACTTTCCATCAGGTGGGTCGTATGGCCGTGGTTGGTGGATGAAGGAATGAAGTAATATTTAAGATCATGTCCAATACCAATCAATGAAATGACCCACTGCTTGCGACTGCTGCCACAGACCCAGGTCTCTCCCAAACATATTGGGAGGGTGATTGATCTTACCGCACCACATTGCCAATACTTTCCATCTTTCCGCCATTACCTCGGTCGTTAATCAGCAGATGCAACTGGTATACAAGAATTGGTAATACACTAATGGGATAGCATAAACGGGTGTAGTTCCATCTGTCGAAGTGCTCGTGGCCCCGCGGACTCAGTGTTCTATAAGCGATCACTGCGCAATTTTCACTATAGCTGGTCCTCGGATGGGTGGCCACTTTGTGCCATTTACATTTGCTAGCGTTTCCGTGCTTCGGAAGGCACGTTAAGCCGTTGGTCCCGGTTGCTAGTAACATGGCCGACGTTAAGCCCACTTGAAAGCCTTATGGGCGACTTGAAAAATTTCAACAGCAGGTCGCCACAACCTGCGTATGTCCATTTTCACACGGCAATGGGCTCACCACCTATTTCGTGGGACAGGAATACACATGGGGAAAAGTGGGCCTATAATATGCCTCTGCCACCCCTTCGCGGATAAGGCGTGATAGATATATAATAATAAGATAAGGATTAAAGATAGATTAATGTTATACATTTTCCAGGGGCTACGCTAAAGCAAGACCTATTCATCGTCGTGGTGAGAACTTTAAATTCCTCATGTACTGTTTATACGCCTGGGGCCTCCCACTATTGATGGCCATTTCTCTATTCATACTCAATAGTGTTAACATGCGCCACCTCGCCTGGTTTGTCACGCCTCAAATTCCATTATTGGGTTGTTTCCTTGAAGGTCAGTATTATTTGTTTTCGTTGTATTATTAGAAATAGTAGCTATACAGATTTTCTTCTTCTTCAGTCATGTTTCCAAAAATTATCTAGATGAGGCCGGATTTTATTTTTTATTGATAGAGCTTTGATGAACATAAACCAAGGATTAGTTGAGGGACTTCCTCGGCTGCATGATGGTATCTCCCCGATTCAAAAGTTGGTGCCATCTAGCACATTTTGAGTACTACTGCTACACTACGCCGTTGATCGGCAGGTGAACCACGTGCAATTGAAGCCCTCAGATCCTAAGGCCTAGAGATATTAATGGGAAACCTAGCACCCATGATAGGGCCCCTCCTTGTAGAAGAGCATTGCCCTGGTTAGGTAAAGGTCACAGGTTCAAGTTCTCTTCTGTAGCAACTTTTCTTTTTTCACTCTTATTCATATTAAATGAATATGTTTATATTTTTTATTTCTATTAATTAAATATTCAACTTTTTTTTTCAAGTCATTTAAATGTACTTTGACTATTAATGCAGGTGAAGTAAAAATGTTGTACCTATATATGCCGATGCTTATTCTGATCACATGCAACTGGATGTTCTTCCTAATGACGGCTTTCAACATATGGCGGTTGAGTCGTGGAACTGCTGTACTGGACTCCGCAGCGGCCGGTACTCCTGCAGCTCACCGTTCACAAAGAAATAGGTTGGTAATTTTGTTGTAATATCAATAATCAATATATATATATATTTATATATATGTAAGGTTTTGTATTATTTTCATATATATATATATATATATTTAGTTCGCTAAAATGGTGCCGTTTGCTCGAAGAGAAGCCATGGGGGCTATTCATTTGTTACGTAAGACGATTAAAGGGGGAGGAAACCAAATGTGTATTCATTTTTTCCATTAGTTTCTTACGTAATAAATATTAAACAGAGGGTAGAGTATCGGCCTATTTTAAGTTTTTAGAGAGGGGGTGGGGTCAAATCATAGCAAAATTCGTCTTACGTAATAAATTAATGGCCTCATGACGACATTTAGGGGATCGAGAGCCACTCTCACAGTCCACAGACTATGATGTGCCCCTTCACACTTCACTTGAAGAACTCGGGCTTAAAAGAAGAGGTAATTACGTGCGCTGGCAGAGCGTTCTAAGTTTCTATGGTTGAACAGAGAAACGTTTTAAGGATCGAAGAGGAGGGGTTAGGTTGAAGATCTGTTCAGAACAATACCATGGTAGATTATTTCATATTTGTGTGATTTTTAAGATTATACATGAACTAGGTGACCCTCCCGGCTTCGCCCGTGACATACTTCGAACTCCCGTCGCACCTATTATATCCCGTCGCTTATAAATTATACAATAATGCATAAGAACTTGCCCGATTTGTCGACATTTATGACTACTGCTGCGCTTTCCAGGATAGTAGCGTGATGATATATAGCCTCGATAAATGGGCTATACAACACAAATATAATTTTTCAAATCCGACCATTAGTTTCTGAGATTAACGCGTTTAACCAAACAAACAAACTCTTTAGCTTTATAATATTAGTATAGATTTTAAATATACCTACTGGGTATGTTGAATTGAATCTAAAAATCTGACTCAGAAAATAAAAAAACTTAAATCGGACTAGATGGCGCTGTTAAAATGTCATGTTTTGTTTTCTCAGGCTGATGGTGTATTTGAAATTGTCAGTTGTGATGGGTGTAAATTGGCTATTTGAAATTGCCAGTTTCCAATATCCTGACTTTAAGGGATGGTATATATCTGATGTCTACAATTTACTCACCGGATTTTTAATCTTCCTCATATTTGTATGCAAAAAAGAGATATATAGGAAGCTTTACAAACGGTAAGTTATCTTTTTCAACAAAATTTGTATTTTGTGTAGAGATATAGGGAAGGCCACTGGCATTGAATTTTTTTTATTGCCTTCACTTTTAGAGCTTAGGGTGTTCATTCATGGGTCACTACCCGTGGCCTAGAAGTCCTCAACCGGGGGAATGTCGCAACCTGGGAGCGAGGGGGACTCAGTTCAGTCGTGGACGTATCGTTCGCGACCCCTGATCTCACTCGCCGTGTCCAGAACTGGCGCGTGGTGGTGGAGGAGGAGACGAGGTCCGACCACAGATATATTCGGTTTGACGTCTCCCCTCCGCCTAATGTACCGCCAGTAATTGCGAATCCCCCGGAACCGCGTTGGGCGCTTAAACGGCTAAATCGGGAGGCTCTCCAGGAAGCGGCCATCGTGCAGGCCTGGACTCCAGCACCGGAGAGGCCTGCCGATGTGAATACCGAGGCAGAGTGGTTCCGGAGAGCCATGTCGCAAATATGCGATGCGGCGATGCCTAGGGTCAAGCCCGGGCCGGTAAGGAGACAGGTGTACTGGTGGTCGCCGGAGATTGGACAGCTGCGAACAGCTTGCCTGACCGCGCGCCGCCAGTACACCAGGTTCCGCCGAAGGCGTCGCCGCCCCGAGGAATTCCGAGAGGAGGAGCTATATGAGGGGTACAAGAGAGCCAAGAGGGCCCTCCAAACAGCCATAAAGCGGGCCAAAAGGCTGGCCCGCGAAGAGCTGCTGGAGACCCTGGAGCAGAACCCCTGGGGGCGCCCTTACCTTATGGTTAGGGGCAAACTTCGCCCTAGGGCGCCTCCGCTGACCCAGAGCCTCCAGCCAGACCAGCTCGAGAGGGTCCTGAGTGCTCTGTTCCCTGCGGGAGCACAGGAGCACACTGCCCCATGTATGGCTCCACCTCAGACGTCCAACGCGGATCCCAGTGAGGATGACGTGCCCGAAGTCACCGAAAGTGAGCTAGGGGCGGCGGTATTGCGGCTCAAAGCCCGCAAGAACACCGCCCCCGGACCCGACGGCATACCAGGCCGAGCATGGGTTCTGGCCCTTGAGGAACTAGGGCCTCGACTGGCAGGGCTCTTCAGCGCATGCCTTGAAAGGGGCCAGTTTCCCAAGGAGTGGAAGACGGGGAAACTGGTCTTAATCCGTAAAGCGGGGCGGCCGGCGGACCATCCGTCCGGTTACCGGCCGATCGTGTTGCTCGACGAGGTATGTAAGCTTTTTGAGCGCATTATAGCGGAACGCCTCGTCGAGCATCTCACGGACGTGGGGCCAAACCTGGCGGATAACCAGTTCGGTTTCCGCCAGGGGCGCTCCACCGTGGATGCGATCATGCGAGTTAAGAGCCTGACAGAGGAAGCTATTTCAAGGGATGAGGTGGTGGTGGCGGTGTCTCTTGACATCGCCAACGCCTTTAACACCCTACCCTGGAGTTGCGTCAGGGAGGCACTTAGCTATCATAGAGTACCTTCCTACCTCTGTCGTATTGTCGGGGCATACCTATCCGAAAGGGCGGTGGCTTACCCGAGTTGGCTAGGGCTAGGTCGGCGAGATGTGTCGTGCGGTGTTCCACAGGGGTCAGTCTTAGGACCGCTCCTGTGGAATATTGGCTACGATTGGGTGCTGCGTGGTCCGTTGCTCGAAGGTGTCGGCGTGACGTGCTACGCCGACGATACCCTCGTTACGGCGCGAGGAGTAACGCACCGACACGCAGCCCTAAAGGCCACGGCAGGTGTTGCTCAAGTCGTGGGTCGAATTCGGCAGCTGGGCCTGGAGGTTGCCCTGCACAAATCCGAGGCTCTGTGTTTTCACGGGCCTAGGAAGCAGCCTCCTCCAGGATCCAGCATAACAGTGGGGGGCGTTAGCATCGGCATCGAGCCCTCGATGAAGTATCTGGGGCTCGTACTCGATAGCCGATGGAACTTCGGACATCATTTCCGAAGTTTGGTCCCAAAACTGAGGGGGGCCACAGCTGCATTATCGCGGTTGTTGCCCAACATAAGGGGACCTAACGCTCCCTGCAGGAGACTCTACCTCGGGATCGTGCGGAGTATGGCCCTATACGGGGCCCCCATATGGGCGGAGACCCTGACGGCCCGCAATGCGTCGATATTACATAGCCCGCTAAAGGCGATGGCCGTCAGGGTGATAAGAGGGTACCGCACGATCTCCGTTGAGGCGGCATGTCTCCTTGCCGGGACCCCTCCATGGGACCTGGAAGCGAGAGCCCTTGCGTCATTGTTTAAATGGCGCAAGGAGGCGCGGGAGCAGGGCCATGGGCCTACGCCTCGAGAAATCGAGGCTCAGCGGTCCCAGCTCCGACAGGAACTCATGGAGACATGGAAGGTGCGACTTGAGCATCCAAGGTGGGGAAACGCCACAATCGGGGCGGTCAGACCGGTCATGGATGAGTGGTTGGAGAGGAGCCATGGCAACCTCTCCTACCGGTTGTCACAGATACTTACCGGGCACGGGTGCTTCGGTAAGTATCTGTGGCGTATACACCGGGAGACCACAGCCGAGTGCCAGCACTGCGTAGAACGCAGCGAGGACACAGCGCTCCACACATTGGTGGAGTGCTCAGCGTGGGCGCAGCAGCGCCAAGACCTCGTGGCGAGTCTGGGCGTAGACATTCTCTCGCTGGAAACTATGGTGCAAGCCATGGTCTCCGGCGGGAGCAAGTGGGACGCCGCTGCGTCTTTCTGCGAGCAGGTCATGCTCGCGAAAGAGGCGGCGGAGACGGTACGGGAGAGGACTCTCCCGCCCGAGTTCCGCAGTCTGCGGCGACAACGCCGCAGACTTATCTTCGCCCAAGACTACCGGCCTCCATGACCGGGGGCCTGAGGACGGCGGGTGGGCTGCTCGTCGTCCTTACAGAAGCAGGCCCAAGACGTAGGCATGACATGAAAATGTCACGCACGCCTCATGCCCCAAGAAGCGGGATAGAACCCGAACCAACCCCCCAAAGAAGCGGGATAACACCCGAACCCCAGGTGAGGCCGCGGTGGTAGCCAAAGTCTGCCGGGAGCTCTGGGACATCTTTCCGAGGAGTTACCCGGGGCGTCCGGCAATAGACAGCTAGGCGGGGACTGTGTGGTTTTAGCCGGTTCGAGTCCGGCATGACATCCGAGGGGATTTCCACACGTTAAAAAAAAAAAAAAAAAAAAAAGGGTGTTCATTCATTTGCCGTTCAACAAACATCGAATAATTCAATTCCGTCATTAACGAAATTGCTTTATTTCACTATAAATAAATTTATATCTAAGTTCTTAAATCTAGTGCAATTTTTTTTTTCTCAATTAGCTTAAAATTTGTTCCTGACACTTGTTAATTTCACAGTCCTTCATGACTAGCATTTACTCAAAAAAAATCAATCTTTACTCCACGACAGGTGCATATTTTTGAAAGGCTCTAGACGATTCTATCCTGGCTCATCGAAGAGGAGTTATTCAAGTACAAGTTCGGATTCTGGTCCAGAAACCAGCACTATTCAAATATGTGCTAATCCAAAAGGCAGCAATGGATATCCGGGTTCGATAAGAAGTATGTGAAGATTGCCAGATAATGTGTTAGCATCCTGGGTCTTGCTTCGTACATTTACATTTTGTGAAAAGGTCATCCGGTAATTACTTACATTTGCGCGCTTGAAATTTTGGTGACAGTTCAGGTATGCCCATATTGATTAAGTGGTACTTCATTAGTCTATTCAGTCAGAATATCTCTCGATATTTATAGAAACAAAATAGATTTAATTCTATATTAAGGTTCACTTAGTAGGCAGGTAAGTTAATTTAATTTGTAGACTACTTACATAGTCTACATATTAAATTTCAAAAAAACTTAAAAGTGCATACAACTTAAAGCGTAAGGGTGTAAGCTCACCAAGATCTCAACAACAAGCGACCTCAACTGCTAGCGGTGCACCGGGTGCACCTGATGAACAAACGAGGCATCGACGCGGTGGGCCGAGTCTACTATTGACAAGCAGTAGAATAGAACAAGAATCGCTGTTTATAGCTGTCAAAACATTAGTAGACTATCAAAAATGCAACTAACTAACGGCCACTGGCGCGGTAACGTGCTTGTAGAATTTTATCGGCCGACCGTCTTTTGGAGTACGATTGTAATAGGTACTAGACTACGAAAAACTGTCAAAATTGTAAAGGTGGCTTTCTATTGAGCGACGATTTCGATTCTATTTAGACACGATTGAACACGTATCGATGAATTTGACAGTCTACTAACATTTTGACAGCTAAAAACAGCTATTCTATGGCTTGTCAATAGTAGACTCGGCCCCCAGGTGCTCCTACGAAGTTGGGAGGTCAGGCGGCAATCGTTACCAATAATGCCGAAAATAAAAGCCAAGCTATACAGCGAAAAAAAAGTATACCTCAGGCTCCAAATCCAAGTATAGTTAGGAGACAACTAGGAATACTTAAACATGAAAATAGAGATGACTATGTAAATATATAATATGTTTATATATAATAAATATTTAAAAATGTATAATACACTCCCGGACACCTAAATCGAGGCACCTTGATTTTTTTGGTTTGGAGTACTGTAACTTATAAAAGATGTATGTAGAAGGAAAATGTTTTGATGCAGTTTTGGAGCTGGTATACTCATCATTCATTTAGAGTGCCACTGTTCTAAATTTGAACTACAGTTTATAAAAAAAGTGGATTTACGTTGAAACAAGTCCATATTTGCTTTTTTCAAGGAAAAATATCTAATCGATTTTTAAATAAAGACATGTTTTACATTAAAAGAAATGTTTATTTAGTAACTTGTATTGCCTCCCAGTGCATTTATGACAGCTCTCATACGGTTTGGCATAGAATTAATCAATGTCGTTATGACATGTTGAGGAATGTCCTCCCATTCTTCCAAAATTATATTTTTGAGCTCTTGCTAGATGCTCCATAGGATTCATATCAGGACTTCGCGCTGGCCATCTCATAACAGTGATACCAATGTCATTTAAGTACTCCCTGACGATTCCCGCAGTATGGGCCCTTGCATTATCATGCATTAAAACGAAATCTTGGCCAATAAATCCAGCATATGGCATCACGTGGTTCTCTAAACATTGGCGAATGTATCTATGGCCATCTAGGGGCGGCAGTCGTGGTCCCGTCACTACCTCTAGCTCAGTTTTGCCTTCCATAGTGATTCCTCCCCAGACTGTCCATGATCCTCCACCATAACTTACTTTCTCGTCTATACAGCATTGCGCGAACCGCTCGTTCTGTCTTCGGTACACCTTACTCCTTCCGTCATTACCGTATAGCATTATCTTGTACTCATCTGTGAAGTGAACCTGGCTCCATTGATGTCGAGTCCAATTTAGATGTTCGCGCGCAAACTCTAGACGGGCTATTCGGAGTGCTCGTGTCAATTTGAGTCCATTGGCTGGCTTATGGGGATTTAAACCACGTTCATTGAGTCGCCTTCTAACGGTCCGAGCACTTACAGCCACTCCGTGAAAGTCCCTGAGCTGTTCTTGTATCTAAACAGAGATAAGGCGTCGATTTCGTAAGCTAGTAGTGACAATGTATTGATCTTGTCTCGCCGTTGTCACTCGGCAACGAGGTCCTCCTGTTCGCCGAACGAAGCCGCCAGTCTCCAGGTATCGGTGGTACACTCTTTGAACAGCGGAACGACTTATTTGAAGTTGTGAACTCACATCTCGCTGACTTAGCCCAGATTGAAGAAGTGCTACAGCTTGCGCGGCTACTTCAGGTGAAGTATTCATAATTTTATAGCCAAAAACGGTTCAAATTATAGAAAAATAACTAAACTAAACTTTGGTTAACAATAATTGCGAAAATTCAAACCAAATCGACATTAAATTGCTTCAAAAGCAACTTTCAACAGTCATTGCTTTTTTTTTCAAATCAGTGTCCAAGCTCGGCTTTTGTTCTTTATTTTAAATTCTAAAATTCAAATTTGGAATAATACATACGGGAAAGACGATGAAATACGCCTTGATGCATTAAAAACGCATAAAAACGTTTTTGTTAAATTGTATATTTTTTGTGTATTGGGCTTTTAGGCCCGGGAATGTAAGGTGGCTCGATTCAAGAGTGTATATATTTGTAGTAGGTTAAGATCACAGGTAGGTTTTCTCTCTTTATGTAACTAGTTACCTTTATTTGTTTGAATAGTGATTTAGTTAATTCTAGTGGGAAGAGAATATTTTACGAAAAAACGCGTATGAATGTTTTAGTTTAAAAATAGAATGTAAAAACTAATAAATACTGCTATTTTTATTTTCTATGCTTATTATTTCATCGACTTTTGAATATAAAGTAAGATTTTATTATTTTATTATTGTTTTACCACAAAATCCCTGATTAACCTCCTGCCTGCTTAGTCCTAACTGCCTCGGTGGCGCAGTGGCAGTGTATGCGACAGCAGCGCTAAAGTTCCGGGTTCTATTCCCGGGTCAAAACAAATATTTGTGTGATTCACAAATGTGTGTTTCGGAGTTTGGGTGTTTCCTATCTATAGTATATATCATACAGTTGTCTAGATCCCATACCACTAACTTATAAATTAGCTTACTTTGGGCTAGATGGAGCTGTGTGAAAAGTATCCCACAATATTCATTATTATTATTTATATTTATTATTACCAGATCGATTTGCCAGTTATTTGTAAGTGTTATTAATAACACAATTAGTTATGCCAAGTCGCTACCCACTTCTTCTTCTTCTTATTCCTCTCCAATTACTGGAGGTTGGACATCAGCCCTGAAAACCTCACTTTGTCTCTGGCGAGGTGAAACAATTCCACGGCGCTCTTGACTCCGGTCCACTCGCGGATGTTTCGGAGCCACGATTTTTCCCGACGGCCTTCTCGACGTTTTCCCGCAATTTTGCCCATCATAATGAGTTGCAGTAGATCGTATCTCTCGTATCACTACCCACACAACTAATTAATTCCAAAACTCTTCATTCTATTCTTGGTCAGTAAGATTCCTATTCATCCTATTTCCAATCACCGCCGACTTATTTCTAGTCGACGATAGTTGTCTCAGCTATATGACAATAGCGAATCGACGTCGAAGGAGTTGGACCTTAATCTACTTCTATTTATGCTGACCTGTACCTACCTATAATTATTTCAACTTGTACGTGAATCTAGAATTAGAAAACGTTTTCATGGTGTTTAATTTGTACTTGATTGTTGAACAAACTCTCATCAAGGCTGTGATGAGCACGGGGCTCGGCCACTACCCTGTGTACCCGACGTACCCGAACTTTAGTACCTAATTAGCAATTCTTATTTATATCATTATTGGAGTATTACATAGCGTGAAACCTATCGTGATAATAGTACTACTTTTGGAACATGCAAAACGTTTTAACTTCATCGATGTGCACCTTCTTTAGTTCCAAGATTTATTTATGGCAGTGTCACCAGAGTTTAAAGCTCTGTGGGAAACGGCTGTTGAGAGCATTAAATTCATTTTAAGTTAATAGTTGTACCCAGCTTGACCTACTCAATATAATAGTTTTTCAAATCAAAGCCATTTAAAAATGGTCTTTACTACCATTGAGTATTAATGTTTCTAATTATGAATATATCGGAAAAATGAATACAGAGCAAACATACAGAGCGAACAAAAGATACAGCAACGTCTTCGAAGGTGTCGTTGCTGTTTTCAGGTTGGTGGGCGTCATCACGGGTTATGGCAAGTACAGAATACATCAAACTCACAAATTATCTTTTATTTACCTTCTACAGATATGATTTACAGAATACAGATAATGTAACACAGAATTTTTTATACTACTAACGTGGCAGACAAGCATACGACCCATCTGATAGAAAGTGGGGGAATGGAGGGGGGGGGGGGGGGGGGGTAATTTAAGGATCTTTTGATCTGATTTTGAAGATACTTTCACCAATAGAAAGATAAATTATTATCAGTGAGTGTCATATGCAATGTTTTATTCCTGTATTCCCATGGGGACTAGAATGACGTCGTTGTCCACAAATAGTCTAAACTATTAAACATAGAAACGTCAAATTTCGTGATAGTATTCAGTAGGTACTTAATGAAAAACGGAAACTAAGTGACTAAAAAGGAGCGTGAAATTTGGTGAATGTATTCTTTAGATATTTAGAATGACCACTAGGAAAGGAATTTCCAGTATTCCCACGGGAACTGTAATGACACGGCTGAAATCAGGCACAGGCATTAGCCATAGAAACTTAAAATTTGGTGCAAGTATACTTTAGGTACCTTAGATGAGCACCAAGAAAGGATTTCCCGGTTTTTCACGAGAATGTATCCTACTCAATTATAATTGTGACAGTTTGAGTAAAATTTTATATTTTTGGATGTTTGTTACTTACATGAATGAATTAATAATTTATTTATTCTGCATGCACATAACTAAAATTTTAAAATAAAAAATACATAAATACCTACACACAATGATATACTTAATCATATCTAGCTGAAATTCGGAATATAGATAGAATACATAGGGATTTTTTTATACCGAGAAAATATTTTATTCCTACGGGAAACACTTTTTGTGTAACAACCAAATTTTACGCGAGCAAAGCCGCGGGCATCATCTGGTATACTTATATTTACTTAAGCCATTACTTTTTCGACGTAAAACAATGAAATTTTAAGTAAAAAGAGGTATATACGTTATTTTAACGATATTCAGCGTAAACAAATTGCACGAGTCTAAACGATCAACCACGAAAAGGACATACATACATGTGGAAATAAGACAGAATGACTGTTGTTGAAAGCATAGAAGAGACAGGTGTATTACGAACAAGAACGTTGACTAGGTTACAGCTTGATTCACACGACTTCAGGGGGCCGAGTCTGCTATTTCTATCTTGTCGAAATCGTCGCTCAATAGAAAGCCCTGGTTCCATTCTACGACTTGTCAATAGTAGACTCGGCCCGGCTTGACTAATTAGCAAAGTTTTAGCGTGCCATTTGCGGAGCTTTCATGATATTTTAAGTAAAAAGAGGCTTACATCTTATTACTTTATGTTTCATTAACTTTAAATCAGAACTTTGATTATTTTAATACCTGAGCCCCGTTATAATTTTTATTTCAATTTGATACCCGAGATAAAGAGTCTTGACAGACAGTCGGACGGACGGACGGACAACAAAGTAATCCTATATGGATTTAGTTTTCCTTTTGAGGTACGGAACCAAAACCAAAACGCTCGTGGCCCCGCGGTCTCAGTGTTCTGTAAACGATCACTGAGTTACGCAACTTTCACTATGGCTGGTACTCGGATGGGTGACCACTTTGTGGCATTTACATTTGCGAGCGTTTCCGTGCTTCGGAAGACACGTTAAGCCGTTGGTCCCGGTTGCCAGTAAAATGGCAGTCGTTAAGCCTGGTTGAAGGCCTTATGGGCGGCTTAAAAATTTCAACAGCAGGTAGCCACAACCTGCGTCTGTCTATTTCAACACGGCAATGGGCTCACCACCTATTACGTGGGACAGGAATCCACACGGTGAAAAGTGGGCATATAATATGCCTCTGCCACCCCTTCGGGGATAAGGCGTGATGGATATTTATTTTATTTTATTTGAACCAAAATACCCATATAGCTCATGCCTGCACCATTACCACATAGAATGAAATGCGGGTTCTATGCCCAATAAAGATTACTATTATTATATACCCTACTCCAATACTCTTGAGAGGGAAAACTTTTGTTTTACTCCTCGTACCTGGTACGAGAAAGAATATATTTTTGTGAGATGATTGATAGAATATATTAGTGAGTTAAATTTATAAATGTACCATAATACTGCGTTTACACTCGCGGCTCGTCTCACAGCTCGTCTCGTGGCTCGCGCGAGATTGTAAATGAGGTATTATTAAACTCTTTAATAACGTCACAGAACTCTTCCAGCTTCACGATCGCTTTAAAGTTAGCTATGCGTGCCGTTGGGCACTTCATTTCAAATAAACGTTTCACACGTTTTTTCGTCATTAGCATTGAAAGTGAAAGTGAAAGTGAAAAATCTTTATTCATGTAGGTCACAAAGTAACACTTATAAACGTCAAGGTTATTGCTTCTACATTTACATTTACTGCCAGATTCGCAACGCAATAGGTAGAGCCTGAGGAAGAACCTGGCAATAAAACTCATGGCCACTCTTTTCTAACTGCCAGTAATTACATTAGTTTTATTTACATGATATTTGAACAAATTATATAGTAATGAGTCTAAACAAAAGAAACAAAATCAAATCAAAATGAAAGCGTTTCTAGTTGCCAGTTTTAAAAGTAGCCCACCCTGATGAGGGAGACTCCGGCAAGAAACTAAATAGCTGTTATTTTAAAATGTAGGTATAGCTTACAATATTAAACTTACATTGTTCCCTTGGAGTTACGCGAGAACAGTCGACTAAACTTAATTTGCCTTAAATATAAATAGTATTATTTGTAATAATTGCTATAACAGCTAGGAGCTGACCAGTCCCAACAGACGGCACCCGTTCATGGGTATGACGCATATATCAGCCATCGCCCTACTCAACCGTATTATAGGGAATAAGGCGACCCGATACATGCACCACCACTGCCAGGACACTTAGGCGAGCGTGATATACTCAAACTGGTTGTGATATCACTATTTAGTTAGATTAGTTAATAAGATATTATTTTATAATATTTGTAGACTTGGAAAAGGCCTATGATAGAGTGGTGAGGAATGAACTGTGGTCAATACTATAACTTAACAACTATTTTATAGACATACCCGCGAAAACATCTAGTTACTTAAATTCTTGTCCAATAAAAGCTCAACGTATGCTTGACAGCTGACTTGTGGGGTATTTCTGTAAAATTGATACAGTCTATTATTGTTAATATATTACCACATCTAGCTGAAATATTTAATAAGTGTGTTGATAAAGGAGTTTTTCCGGATTTAATGAAACACAGTAAAGTAATACCTCTATTTAAATCTGGATCCAAAACCGACCCTGGTAATTTCAGACCAATTTCAATATTACCTGCCATTAGCAAAATTTTTGAAAAAATTATATTTCAACAATTACAAGCTCATTTTAATTCAAATAAGCTATTACATAAAGTATGGGTTCACAAGGGGCCGTTCTACCATTCATGCAGGTGTGACACTTCTAAATCATATATATAGCGCCCGGGAGAATAGACTAGATGCTATTGGTCATCATCATCCGAGCGTCTGTCCCAGTTGCGTCTCGCGACGCCCGGGGTCCGCTTTCCTACATTTTACATAGACTAGATGCTATTGGTGTATTCTGCGATCTCTCCAAAGCATTTGATTGCGTTGACCATAAAACACTATTGCGAAAACTATTTTATTATGGTATCTGTAGTAACTTAGTATATGTATAAATGTGGGTAGGTACGGTTTTATAATAAATCAGTTAGCTGCCAACCTCGGCCTTTTATTATCGTCACACTGGCGACGAGGCGATTTCACGCGTAATTTAAGTCTCAAATAGTGATAATAAGTAATTCATAATGCCGATCGGGAAACTAGAACCGTTCGAAATTGGTTCAAAACAGTGGCCTGCTTATATTCGCCGCGTACAGCAATATATAATCTTGAACGAAATTAAGACTGAGTTGCGGGTGCCATTATTAATCACAGTGGTTGGGGAAACAACTTATGCTCTGATGTGTGATTTGTGTTCACCTGTACATCCAGAAGTGAAATCTTTTGAGGAGTTAGTGAAACTGGTGTCGGATCACTTGGAACCACAACGATCCGAAATAGCGGAACGGCATATATTTCGGTTGCGGAGACAAAATAACGGTGAATCATTAAAATAATATCTACAGAGTCTGAAACATCTTGCGACCACCTGTAATTTCGGTACAAATTTGGAAGAAAACTTGGGAGACCAGTTTGTATCAGGCTTAGCGAGTGAAACGATGCGCTCTCGTATATTTGCGGAAAAAAATATTAATTACAAGGAGGCGGTGGAGCTAGCTCTGGTGTTAGAAGCTGCCGAGAAGCATGCAGAAGTAAGTGGGGCTATGGCAGTAGTGGCATACACAGGGGTCGCCAATTGCGGCGGCGATTCAGGTGAAGGCCTGCACCAGGCGAGCGCTCGAGGCGCGGCCTACCGGCGCGGCGGGAGGCGCGCGGGCGGTCAGAAGGGCGCACCGCGTGCTGTCGGCGCTGTGGTAAGCAGCATCGCCCAGACCGGTGCCGGTTCGCGCAGTACAACTGTGACGAATGTGGTGGGCGTGGACACTTGAAGGTGATGTGCAAGGTAGTGCGCTCGGGAGGGCGAACGAGTGGTCCGCACAATTATGTGAGTGAAGATGATTTAGGCGAGGACTTCTTCAACATACAGGTGAACGGTACAGGTGACGAACGAAAGGTATTATCACTGTAGTAGTAGATCGTCGAAATATTGAGTTTGAAGTCGATACCGGCAGCCGGATCTCGACGATCAGTGAGGACTTTTATAATAAGTATTTTAGTGATAAATTGTTACTATCTGATAATTTAAATTTACGTAGTTATGTAGGGTCACGAATCGAATCGCTTGGTTCGATTTTGGTAGATCTCGTGCTCGGAAAGGTCACGGTGAAGGATTGCAAACTTTATGTAATTCGAAACGGGGGTCGGCCTTTACTTGGGAGAGAATGGGTGCGAGCATTGCAAATCAGTAATATTGAAATTAAATTAAATGGAGTTATTGATAAAGTAGGATACCCTTCTAATTCATTAGTGCCTCGACTGATGGCGGAGTACCCAGAAGTGTTTACAGATAAACTCGGAACTTGTAAAAAGTGTATTCAGTTACAGCTGACCGACCCGTCGCCCGTGTACATGCGCGCGCGCTCCGTTCCGTTGACGTTACGAGTCCCCGTCGAGAGGGAACTCGAGCGGCTCGAGCGCGAGGGCACTATCTATCGCGTCGATTCCTCCGAGTATGGCACGCCCATCGTACCGGGTATAAAAGAGAGTGGTGATATTCGAATCTGCGATGATTATAAAATCACCGTTAACCCCAAGTTGAAACGCGACTCATACCCTTACCGAGAATAGAGGAACCATTTGCAACTCTCAGTGGCGGCCAGGAGTATTCGAAAATAGATTTTAAAAAATAGTTATCAACAAATATTGTTATCTGAGGATTCACAAAAATACACGTTGATCACAACACACATGGGTACATTCTTTTATCGCCGTACCCCTTTCGGTTTAACCTGTATACCTGAAAATTTTCAGAAAATTATGGAGGAGACCTTAAGGGGGGTGCCAAACACTGTCGTTTTTTTGGATGACATTTGTGTGACGGGAACGTCACGCCAACGCCATTTAGATAACCTGAGGGCGGTACTTGAGCGGTTGCGTGCGATGGGATTTACTGTTAAATTAAACAAATTTTCTTTTCTACAGAAAAGTGTCAAGTATTTAGGATTTATTATAGATAGAAGTGGTCTACGCCCCGATCCAAGAAAGACTGAGGCTATTTCTAATGCACCCCGACCGATGGATGTGACGTAACTTAAAAGTTTTTTGGACATGCTGAATTATTATGGTAAGTTCATACAAAATTTAAGCATTTTATTGTATCCGTTGCATGCATTATTAAAAAAGGCGGTGGATTGGAAATGGGACTCTGAATGTGAAAATACGTTTAACGAAGCAAAACGGATTTTGTTGGGTGATAAAGTTCTCACACATTATGAGGAGGGGCGGCCACTCGTTTTGTCTGTGGATAGTTCCGCTTACGGATTAGGCGCGATGTTGGCACACGTTTATCCGGACGGTAATGAACGGCCCGAGAGTTGTGTCTCGAGGACGCTAAACACTGCTGAAAAAAATTACAGTCAACTTGATAAAGAGGCCCTAGCCATATATTTCGGAATCACAAAGCATCACCAATATTTATTTGGTAGGCGGTTTGAGTTACGTACGGATCACCAACCCTTGAGTTACATTTTTGGGGAAAGGGAGGGAATCCCACAGACAGCCGCGAGTCGGCTCCAAAGATGGGCAGCGCGTTTGGCAGCGTACAATTTTAAAGTAACGTTTGTTAGATCGCAAGATAACGGACCCGCCGACGCGCTATCGAGACTACCCCTTCCAAACGAAGGTCCCCCACTCAGTAAACATACGATGTCTTATGTAAATCGCGTACATGAAGAAAAACAAGTACATTTTAAGGAAATTAGTAAGGCTACTTCTAGTGATAAGATCCTATGTCAAGTTAAAGGCTATGTTTTATTTGGTTGGCCCACGTCGGTGACTAACACGGATGAGGAAATTAAATCGTATTTTACAAGAAGGCACGAGAATTTATTAGATCTGGGTTGTCTTATTTACAAATACCGAGTCATTATACCAACTTCGTTGCATCAGCGTGTGTTAAACGAAATTCACGAAGGGCACATGGGTGTGAATAAAATGAAAAGTTTGTTGCGTAATTATGTGTATTGGCCCAACTTGGACAGGGAAATAGAAGACTTGTGTAGGTCGTGTTGGGCGTGCCGAGCGGTGCGCGACGCGCCTCCACGCGGAGTCATGCATCCTTAGGAGTTTCCACTTAATCCGTGGCAGCGTATATACGCGGACTTCGCGGAATGTGCCGGTAAGAAGTATTTTATATTAGTGGATGCACATTCGAAGTGGATCGAGGCCGTTGCGATGAATCGCACGGATGCCGTTTCTACCATTGCTGTTCTAAGATCTATTTTTGCGCGATTTGGTTTGCCAACTATGTTGGTCACCGACAATGGTCCACCTTTCCCTTTTATCACAATTCCAAGAATAGTGTAAACAAAATTGTATAGAACACGTGACGTCAGCACCCTACAGACCTCAGGGGAACGGCGCTGCAGATAACGCCGTGAAAGTTGTAAAAAAATCTATTAAAAGAGCCATGCATGAGGGTAAGAATGTACCACAAGAACTTAGTAAATTTTTATTTAACTATCGAAATGTTGAACACGCGACTACCAATCGCGCCCGCAGTGGCTTTGTTGGGGCATCGATTGCGCGGGCGCCTCGATGCTGTGCAACCAGATGTGAGCGTCTACGTCCATACCGCTCAGGAACGCCAGTTAAGAAACAAGCCGGGCATCGAGCGGGATTTTCAGGTCCTGGACCCAGTGCTCACTCGCGGTTACTCTGATAAGAACAATAAATGGGTCGAAGGCAAGGTCACCCATAAAACCGGGCCGGTCTCGTATAAAGTAGAAGTGGGAAACGGATTGGAATGGCGCAGGCACCATGTTCAACTAATCCTCAGCGTTCTCCGACGACTCTGCCCACGAATGCAAGCGCCCGCGACATTAGGGCTTATAATCGGGCCAACCCTCAAAAACTTGAATAGTTAATTTCTCAACGTTGTAAAGTACCTCATAGTTTGAATATCTTGATAATATTGTAAGTGTATAATTAGGTACTACTCTATATATGTATAGGTTAATCTAATTGAGTAGATAATGGACTGTAAACTACCTATTACAGGGGGAAAGATGTAGTAACTTAGTATATGTATAAATGTGGGTAGGCACTGTTTTATAATAAATCATTTAGCTGCCAACCTCTGCCTTTTATTATCGTCACAGTATCAAACACTCTGCACTGGATCTTGTTGCCTCCTACCTAAACGATCAACTACAACATGTTGATGTCAATGGAATTAGCTCCTCTGGAGCATCTGTAGCTATGGGCGTACCGCAGGGATCAATACTAGGTCCGTTTCTATTTTTAATTTATATTAACGATCTGCCATTCTAAATACAGAACTTGTGCGACATTGTTCTTTTTGCTGATGATACGTCACTTATTTTTAAAGTTGATCGCACGCTTACTGATTTTAACGGCGTAAATAGTTCACTTGCCCAAGTTCTAGATTGGTTTACGACCAATAAATAATTGCTACTAAGCGCTAAGAAGACAAAATGTATCATCAGATTCAGCATGCCTAATGTCAGGAATTGCGGTACAAATATAACATTGAACGGTGATACTCTTAATCTTGTAGAATTAACTGTTTTTTGGGGATCACTTTAGATAGCAAACTGCAGTGGAACGCCCAAATAACGTGTCTTGCAGGTAAACTCAGCTCGGCAGCCTTTGCCGTAGGAAAAGTCAGGCAGCTCACTTATGTGGAAACTGTCAGGCTAGTATACGTTAGTTATTTTCATAGTGTCACGTCTTACTTCATTTTGCTGTGAGGCAAAGCAGCTGATATACAAGTAATTTTCGTAATCCAGAAGAGAGCTATACGTGCAACATATAAATTGAGTGCTAGTGTCTCTTAAAGAGAAATTTAAAGAAATTGGCATTTTAACGGTTACATCACAGTATATATTTGCAAATATCATGTTAGATAAACTGAACATACATTTATACAATAGACACAGTGACATACATTCGATAATACATAAATGGCTTTTAGTAGTTAATTTATAACATATTTTTAGTTTTAATAAGCTGTATGTTTTCCTATGTACAAATAAATAAATAAATACTAGAAATAAGCATAAATTAATTGGAACGCATCATCGTTTACAAAAGGTTCATGACTCTTTTGCAGGAATTGGCGTACGTCTATATAATAAAATTCCTTTAGACATTATGAACCTGCTGTTACATAAATTTAAGGCGGAAATTAAGACGCACCTCTTGAAAAGGGCTTATTATAGAATTAATGATTATTTAAATGATAAAAATAAATGGAAATGAGTAGCTTGCTCTTCGCTCGAGCTATTTAGGATTCGAATGAATCTTGTGTTATTTTGTACTTGTCTTGAAGCTGCATATATGTTGTATTTTTACATTTCTACATTGTGAATAATTTGAAACGTCAGACAACTAACTGTTTCTAAATTGGCTGCGTTTAGTTCCGGTAATAACTAATATACAAATATGTAATTTGAGTTTGTTATTGTGTGAGCACCAAGTAGACTTATTTATTATTTTGAAATTGACATGATAGCAGTTTTTGGGTATGTCATGCTCGCCTAAGTGTCCTGGCAGTGGTATGTATCGGGCCGCCTTATTCCCTATAATACGGTTGAGTAGGGCGATGGCTGATATATATATCATACCCGTGAACGGGTGCCGTCTGTTGGGACTGGTCAGCTCATAGCTGTTATAGCAATTATTACAAATAATATTATTTAAATTTAAGGCAAACTAAGTTTAGTCGACTGTTCTCGCATAAATCTAAAGGAACAATGTAAGTGTAATTTTAATGTTGTAAGCCACACATACATTTTAAAAGAGCATCCATTACTTTCTTGCTAGATTCTTCTTAAAGTGTAGGCTGCCCTTAGAACTGGCAACTAGAATAGCTCTAATTTTGATATGATTTTAAACAACATTGATTTTGTTTTTGTTTTGTATAAATTCATTACTATATTATTGGTCAAACATCATGCCATCATCAAACTAATGTAATTACTGGCGGTTAAAAAAGAGTGGCCATGAGTTTTATTGCCATGTTCTTCCTCAGGCTACCTATTGCTTTGCGAATCTGGCAGTAAATGTAAATGTAGAAGCAATAATCTTGACGTTCATAAGTGTTACTTTGTGACCTACTTGAATAAAGATATTTTATTCATTCATTCACTGGCCAGGTATGGAGTAAACAGCCATTTGATCTCGTATCAAGTGGCTGAAATCTCTCTATGAGGGTTCCAGTGCTTGTGTCAGGATCAACGGAGCTTGCACAGACTTTTTTCACATTGAAAAAAGTGTGAGACAGGGTTGTGTAGCGTCACCGTTGCTGTTTAACCTATACATGGACAGCTGCCTGGAAGAACTGGATGCTGGATGAAGAGGGAGCGCTGGTCCCCACACTTGGCACATGTATGGCAGCGAAAGTTGGGTATGGCAGAAGACGCATAAAAGTAAAATAAATACCGTGGAAATGAGAAGTCTGCGAAGTATAGCTTGTAACATGCAGTTTTGACTAGCGAGGTAGTGCGAACATATTGCCGCCAGACGTCGCTAGTTATATTGATGGATGGGACGATAGTACCTAGCGTTTGCGTGTAGATGGCATTACTGGGTCTGATTTTCAACAGATCCCATTTTAATTAAAATATATAACATTAGAATTGAATAAACAGTTTTTTTTAAGGAATACTAGTATTTAAATCAATAATTCAACATAAATATAAAATAACTTTAACTTGGTCTATGGTGATAGAAATTAGTATGTTGATTACTGAACGACAAGAAAAGGACTTTTGACAGTTCTCCAGAGTGGGGTCGGAGTGAAAAAAAGGATAAATAGCTTGTGTGAGGAAGGATCTAGATCGATTATCGACCTGAGATAGTTAAAGGATACCCCAAGTTCTCCAGATTTCTGAAATATTTTTTTAAAAAATTCGTTAATAGTGATTTTTCTTATGCAAGTTTTGGCCAACCCAGCCTAATTCTATAGCCGTCATAGTCATAATCACGTACGAGTGTATAAGAAACCCCGCTATCCACGTAATTGCTGGAAGCGTTGTGGTTTCCCTTGGAGGAAAGGCGCGGAGGCTTCGTAAGATTCTGCCACTTGTTTGTGAGTTGCACTCACAAAGGGCCGCTGCTCACGGTCTCTGTGGGCTGTCATCGACAACTACATCTGCTCTTGAGGGCAATCCTGGTCCTCGGGCGGTCTTCCTCAGTGTTAGGCATCGGCGGGTCGACGCACAGAAGCTTGGCGTGAGCGGATTTGTCAGCTCGCTCCGGAAGTTTCGCACCCCAGTACAAAAGCTGAGTACTTTTTATTTCTCTACTCCTGTATCTGCTGCATATTTTCTTGTGTGTGTGTGAAGAATACCTATCTATGAACTTTATACCCTTAGCATTGCATTTATATAATAATTAATATCTGTAATGAACTTGTATTGCTAAATATTTATATTTTTTATTGTGAGGTAGATTTTTTTCTTAAAATAATCGAATCTTTTTTATTAAACCTTGTAAAGAACATTGTGCAAGCATATTATTTATCTCCCAACCACACACACTCTTCATCAAGGCCCCCTGGGATTATTTCTTCTAGAGTCTCTTCATTGCTCTGCCCGGAGTGAAGCTGGTGGTAGAACCCATAAAAAAAAAGTGTTACAAGCTGTCGTGAAGTTGATGGATAAAGAAAGGAACAGCATGAAAGGGAACATTGCGGTATGACAGAAGATGCAGTGACTAAGATAGAAAAAGGGATGCTTAGATGGTTCGGACACGTGGAGAGGATAGATGAAAATAGACTGACGAAGCAGATATGTGTGGCGTGAGTGAATGGGCAAACTAGTAAGGGTCGATCTCGGCGTACGTATGTCAATAAAATCGAAGACCTTTTGAAAAAAGGCCAGGTCAAGAGTACCCTTAACTGGAGAGCGTGTATGAAAACACTCATGAAAGTAGAAGAAGTGAAAGTTGTATGTCAGGATCATAGCAAGTGGAAAGCCATACCTAGTCTCTGCCTACCCCGATGGGAAACTGACGTGATAATAGGTATGTATATTTGCATGTATATCCGCAGAGCTTGTTCACTTCCATATTGTCTACGGCACGACTGTAATGCAATAAGTGAATGTATCAAATAAATGGATTCCACTGAAGACTATCATTTAACAACTCACAACATTGGTGAATAGAAATAAATAAATTTATTTAAGTACCTACTGGTGCCTGAAAAATTTATAAAGATATTATACCTTACCTATTGCCATGTTGAATTTAACAGAGGCAGGCTGGGGCTACAGTTTTTCAAACCGCAGGCGCGGATCTAACCCTCGTAAAATGTTGTGGGCGCAGCCACCCGAAAATAGCCAACTCATCACCATCCAACCGTCTGTCCCAGTTGCGTCTCGCAACACCCAGGGTCTGCTTTCGTCTGCATCCCCTGTAGTGAGACCATTGCCACGCATGTCATCCTTTACGACGTCAAGCCAGCACTTCTTGGGCTTTCCCCGCTTACTGGAACCCGGCGGGGCCGACATTTGATTCCCACGTAGCCCACGTTCCCACGGCGGTTGGCGCAAGACCTGACCATACCAGCGAAGGCGACATTTTTGCAGCTTATCTGCAATGTCACGGACGCGAAGGCTACCGCGGGTGCTAGAGTTCCTCACGTGATCCATCCGCGTGGCCTCACACATCAGTGGCCACGCCTCACTACTATGTAAAAAACCACAACAAACCTAATGATGGTAGGTTAGAAGCAGCTATCGTTTGACTTTTGATTATCGGCATTGTTGGAAGCGATTGCCGTGTGACCGTTTCAGCCTCGTAAAAGCATCAGCTTCTCGTTTCCTCGGCCGTTGGTTAGCAGGTGCATAACTAGCAGGTGACGTTGGATGGTTTTATAAGGCACATCTGTGCATATCGTCGAAGATTTTCGGTGCTATGGGAATTAAGCATCATATTTTTTAAATTAAGGCTTTAGATAATAACATCAGCAGTCAATAGAGTTCAATAGTCCGTTAAAGTGTGGTGTCACAGATCAATTTAGGTGGTGGGCATGCCCATCGTGCCCACTATAGTGGATCCGCGCTTGTCAAACCGCCCATAAGATCTCCACCTAGGCCTAGAAAATATAATTTTACTCGCAACTGGGACCAACAGCTTCTTGTAGGTAAGTACACCTATCAAAAATAATTAATTCATAATTGAATTGGTGTGGTGTCAATAATAAAAAATTGAGAAAATATTTTATAATTTCTGTCTTAGGTAGATTGTGGTAGCATTAGTAGAATAAAACATTTTTGTTGTTTTTTTTTTAATAATTATTTAATGGCCTGGTTTCTAAGACCTTTTAGCCAAATTTTATTTTTTATATCATCTTTCTTCAATCTTATCTTCTAAATAGTCCTGTCCAGTCGATGTCGTGTCCTCAGGCTACGTCCTGGTCCTTGCCCTCAGTATAATGGTGATTCTTATACTAAGGTAGTCAGTGGACATTTCGCGGCAAGAGAGAAAATAGCATTACACTGCATATATATATCATTGTCTTTCACTATAGCACGTTAACACAACTTTTATGTCCAAGAAACCACCACTCCCTCACATAAAACAAGATAAATGCACTAGTTTTAGAAAATAATATAAAGCAAGCGTCCGCACTTGTCACTCTTCCCGCCAAATGTCTGAACATTTTTGTTTTGTTTTTTTTTTAATAATTATTTAATGGCCTGGTTTCTAAGACCTTTTAGCCAAATCTTATTTTTTATATCATATTTCTTCAATCTTATCTTCTAATTAGTCCTGTCCAGTCGATGTCGTGTCCTCATTGTACGTCCTGGTCCTTGCCCTCAGTATAATGGTGATTCTTATACTAAGGTTGTCAGTGGACGTTTCGCGGCAAGAGAGAAAAAAGCATTTCACTGCATATATATCATTGTCTTCCACTATAGCACGTTAACACAACTTTTATGTCCAAGAAACCACCACTCCCGCACATAAAACAAGATAAATGCACTAGTTTTAGAAAATAATATAAAGCAAGCGTCCGCACTTGTCACTCTTCCCGCCAAATGTCCGAACATTTTTGTATTTTTACACAGATATAGAAGAGTAAGCTATATCTGTGTATTTATTTTTATCTGTGGTGTGGTAGTTTAGGGTAGTATATTGTGATTGATTTTTATCGTGATTATTACCGAGTCCCCAGCTGTTTGGCTGCATCAGCTGCATTGCGCCTGCCTGAACTGAATGCACCCGCTCCTAGAATCCGGGCCTAGGCATATTGTCAATCAGTATCAATCATCATGTCGGTTACAGTAGACGAAAGGTGTGAATCTTTAACGCTTATTGTGTCAGTGTAATATTTTGAACAATATGATAATCATTCCTCTATTTTTTCAGAGTTACAGACGAAGTAGAAGCCTTAGAAGCTATTTTGATGGACGATGTGGTGATTAAACGGATTGACGAAGTGCCGGATATCATCGAGACAGTTGTACATCCTTCGACTGGTGATGATACTGATCAACAGTTTGTGTGTGTGACCCTTGAAGTGAAGCTTATCCCGGAGTACCCTGATTGTAGTCCTATAGTAACCCTCAGGAATCCTAGAGGTCTCGATGATACTCTTCTTTCAACTATTAATTCACAAATCAAAGAAAAATTACTGGATTGTTTAGGCCAACCTGTAGTTTTTGAACTTATAGAGGTAAGTTTTTATTGTTAATTTTATTCACTAGGATACATAAGTGTCTATTTAAAGGCAGCCTCTCTAGTTTTGAACTAATGTCCAAAACTAGTTACTATTTATTTATTTATTTAAAACTTCATGCACAACTATGTACATAGGTGGACTTAATGCCATAGGCATTCTCTACCAGTCAACCATAGGTGATGCAGAGTTATCTATCATGCCTTCTCCCCGAAGGGGTGGCAGATGCATATTATACTTTTCACCATGTCATCCTGTCTCAGGTGGTGAGCCCATTGCCGTGTTGAAATAGACAGATACAGGTTGTGGCTACCTGCTGTTTATCCATAACTATAAATAAAATACTTTGATATATTTACATAAATACATACTACATTCATACACAAAATATAGGTATATCTATTTATATCATAAAAAATCAAGTGTATATATGTATACATAAGTATACACTTGATTTTTTAATGATTCTACACAGTGAGTCATATTATACACTCACATTTTCTGTCCCACAAAATAGGTGTGAGCCTATTGTAAAACATCTGTGTTCAAAAATGACTAATGAACAGTTAACCTCAAACGAAATTTCTCTTTTCAGCTCATTAGAGAGAATTTAACTGAAAGCAACCTACCCAGTGGTCAATGTGTGATTTGTTTGTATGGGTTTATTGATGGGGATGTGTTCATAAAAACACAATGCTATCACCATTTCCACAGTCATTGCCTCGCTAATCATCTCATGGCTGGAAAAAAGTATTATCAAGAAGAGCTAGAAAAAATACCCCTTTGGCAACAAGTGTCTGCTCCCCCTTATCAGGTAAAAAGTTTTACAATACATATTGTTATGAAATACATGATGATAATAAGATAAAAATGTCAACAATTTGGGAACATAATATTGTGTAATCATGCATGATTTTGACAAAGCTACCATGCATGGTAGCACTGTTTATATGATTTTGCTAGTTGATTCGGTAACACTTTTAAATCTAAAACTATTTAATTCAATCTACTCAAATATTAATAACTGATATCCGCTTAAAGTAGTGTCTGTTTGTATCAATTGGTTTTATAAAGGTAATAATGATTACCAATTCAATCCAAAGAATAATAATTGTTTGAAATTTTTGAATAAATATTTTTAAAGTTGACAGGTTAACCAAATTTTATTGCATTTCAAGTAACCTAATAAATTTTGTTGTCTGGATCAACAGCAATTTTTATGTCTTTACTATTTCTGTTTAAATTTAAATACATCATGTACCATTTCATTATTTTAACACAACCTGACTGATTTCTTCCCATAGCATTATACAGGTATGCTTAGATGGTTCGGACACGTGGAGAGGATGGATGAAAGTAGACTAACGAAGCAGATTTATCAGAAGAGAGTGAATGGGCAAACTGGTAAGGGGCGATCTTGACATACATATGTCAATCAAATAGAAGACATTTTGGAAAAAGGTCAGGTCAAGAGTACCCTTAACCGGTGTGTGTGTTTGAAAACAGAAGTGGAAGAAGCGAAAGTTGTATGCCAGGATCGTAGCAAGTGGAAAGCCATAGTCTCTGCCTACCCCGATGGGAGACAAGCGTGACGATATGTATGTATGTATTTTACAGATAAATAAATGAAAGTAAAGAAATAGAAGTAAAAGTTTGTTTTTTTATTTCAAAAGTGCACCAAGTGCCAATTTTGGAACTTGGTTTAACTTTTGAAATAAAAAAACTATAATATATAAATTCCGCCAGGCTTTGCCCATGGCTTACTTCGAACCCCGTGGCACCCATTTAATCCTGTCGTTTATTAATTTCACAATAATGTATGAACATTTTTGATTACTTCTCGCCTCTCCAGTACGCTCGCCCGCACAGCCCGGTCGAATTATGGTTACACGAAATTAATTTCGTTGCACAATATTTTTATTTTGCCATATCTCCTAAGATATTAATATAATTTGCAAGGTGTAAACAAACAAAATAATCTTCATAAAATGCTGAAGTCAACTAAAGTATTAAAAATGATAAGGATTAATAATGTATTTCTGTAAATAGCCTACAAATTACAGCTTTATAATTGCTCGTTTTTTAAAGTATTAAAATGGATATAGTATGTTATCCTTAAGAGATAGACATATACCGTCGCGGACTTTTTTGTAGACCTTATTAAATACACAATTTCACCATACATTATTTTGTTACATCTCAAAGGGTTTAGGCACCGTTTTCGTTGAAAGCTCCCAGACGGCTTATTTTTTCCGACACCCCTTTTTCCGACACCCCCAACAAATATCGTTATAATTTAGTCAATGTATACAAAAACTTAACAAATTATACATAAAAGCCTTCCTTATGATCATTCCATCTATTAAAAAAACTGCATCGAAATTCGGTGTGTATTTTTAAAGATCTAAGCATACATAGGAACAGACAGTGCAAAATGACTTTGATTTATAATATGTAGTGATTTTGAGTTATAGTTCTTAAAATGTTTTGTTCATTTTAGGGTTATAAACCTACAATTTCATTACCATGATTTTTTTTTATTTCCAGCAAACATGTCCAGTTTGTCGCTGCCCTGTGTCCTGTGATGTAGATACTCTGAAGAAAGCACCTCCACCCATGGATTCTGTCACAGCACCACCATTTTGCTTGACTGCAGAGCTAAAAGTATGTAGATATTTGATTGTTATATAAATACAGGGTGGATTTTTGAGACAGCAGTAAGGACAGGTACCTTAACCATTATAGTTGCAGGAAAACATTCATAGACACTTTACATAATTTTGTAAAGTATTCTGAACTACATTCACAGATTTTGAACTTCAAAAAGTCACCTTTGCAAAAATGATTTTTTGTTTTTTAGGACTTTTGCCCTATAAATGCACTATAAAGCCATACCATACACATTGTTTTATCAAGCTGTATATTATTCCACATAATAGATGATGAGGGTATTCCTGTGTTGAAATAGAGAACAATATTATTGGCATTGCTCAACCGGCCTGTGGCGCGTAGGCACTTATCAGGTGGGTAATAATCTTGTCGATAAGCACCCTCACAATCATAAGCCGGTCATTACAGTGTTTTACCTCCAAAATGCTCTGTAGCCCCTCTGAGAGCCAACGGCCACCCCATTCTCCCCACCAGGCGCACCCGCATAGTACAGCTTGTACCCATAATACCTTCTGCATATTGCGAAGCAGATACGGGTTGGGGCTTACTTCTTTAGCTGTGCTGACCCTACACACGGCAGCCCCAACTCCGTTTCCACAGGAGTCGGGCGGGGCCTCCTGCGCTCCATTTTGCGGCCGCACCCTATACCTAGCTGTATTCCTATTATCATTTTTCAGTTTTGTTTTGGCAGGTGGCTTTTATGGGAGCGACACCCTCAGACCTCCCAACCCCAGAGGAGAAAGCCAGCGTCACAGCCACGTCCGTTAAGCAGCAGGTGCACGCACTATCACGTGAAGTTGACTTGGTTCCTGAAGGTCTTGGTAGGGCCCCCTACACCATTATTATGTTCACTTAGAGTGACTTAACTCCATGCATTTTTATCTACACAATTTGGCCTTGACGGTTGTCCTAAACGTATTTATTGACAATATTCTAATATGACGTTGTGAAGTTTGTTATAGAATCGTATACATTGCCCCATAAAAGAATTGTTTATTATTTCGAGACGAGTAGAATGAAACACAAGATTATCTTTATGCCTAGTGTTTACATTATGCATATTACTACTTTTAACAAATGTATTTATGTTCTTGTGCACATAAAGTAAATTCTCGTACCTATATATGTATATATACATATATATATATATATTGTGATATAACGGTCAGAATATTCATATCTTTGAACCTTTTTCTTAGAGATACTCTGGAACCAAGCTGGTATATTGCTCTCACAGCTCTCTCCTATAATATAAATATTGTATTACTGTTAAAAGAAAAGAATTCCGTATGACATAAAGCTATGGAAATAATTGGATTAAACTACTCTTGACACATAGAGAGCGCTTTTCAGAAGATTTAATTTATCAAATAATAATTTTACAGGATCTTCAAAAGAAGATGGCAGCACTCCTGGCTCAGCAGGTGGCTAAAGGAGGTGTTGTTGGTATCGGTGATACCGGACCTCCACCACTCACGATAACCACACCTGCCGATAACGAAGTTGTAAGTCTTACATAATCACTCTTAAGGCCCCGACTTTTGGCCCGGAGATTTCAGTTTTCACGCACACATACGCAGTTCCGGCCCTTTGGCGCTCGTGCCAGCGCCATCGTAATTCTCCAAAAAAAGCAATCTCCATCTGTTTCAAATTGTGGGAACTACGTACAATTACAGTCACAAACGCGGCCTGCTTCGCGGTTGTAAAAACTCTTTGGATAGATGGCGCTTCTACAAATTCCTGAACCTGAACCCGCTAGTCGAATGCGGAGTCACAGTGTAGAAATTGCAGTATAGCACATTTCAAGATTTAATGACAATTTTTCAATTAAAAGACAGTTCAGTTTAAAAACATGTATTGTCAAAAGAACTACAGAATTCACTTATATGAGAAGATAGATGGTAGATAGTTGACATTCACAAAATATTAACAACTAAAATTTACTAATTATTTACTTATAGAGGCCAAGTAGGTACGAAAAAAAAACAAATAAGTAATAGCTACGAAATAATGTCAAAAGTCCATACAAAGTCATTTAAACGATAGTTCCGTTTTCATTTTAATTTTTAATCCTGTGCCTAAATGTTCATATTTCAAAACGAATTTCTTAGGCGATGTGTTACATAATATACAAGGTAGTGGAAAAATATATTTTCATACAAAATTAACTCCTGATTAGTCAGGTAAATAAAAGGATGTAGAGGGATATCTATACAATGTAAAATAAAATAAACAAAAATTTACATTCAGTGAAATCTTACAAGTATAATCAATTATTATTAAATTGTATACCTACTGTCCTAGGGCTTACTTGGTAGGGTAAATAAGATGGGTACGTAATTAAGTATGTTAGGGAACAGTAGATTGGTTGAGCAAGATAAATCTATGGAAGAAGGCTTCCATATATTCTTCCAAAGACTGACTGCGATTTTATGTCTTCTCTACATTAAACTAGACAAGCTGTTGCGTGAGCCGTCTGAATCTATAGTTTGAAGACATGGTCCCCGGCACCCCCTTTTCTAACAGACTAGCTTCTGCTTGCGGCTTCACTCGCGTGGTCTAAGGTATACAACAAATGAAATATTTTTAGAAATTTTAGAAAGTTGTTTACAACCTAGTATAAAAAGTAATAACCTAGTATAAAAAATAACAATTATTCCTGTCTATTTCATAGATCATCGTCTATGCTTCTGAATGATTTTCCTCTCGTTGACGGGTTGCCTGGAAAAGATTGCTTTCAGCGATAAGGCCGTCACCATGATGACTGGATGGATTATTTTCATTTAATGTCTATAGTGTACCTATCAGTGTTTATTAAACAATATATTTAGTAAAGATTTGAAACTTGGTATGCAAATGTATATTGTGAACCGCAATAAGATTATAACGCAATATTTTAAATATAATAATTTGGGAGTTTACCATACCTATAACTGAAACTCACAAACATCAAATCTATGCGTGTGTCTATGGATAGGTCTTCAAAAATGATATTGAGGTTTATAATATAATTTTTTTGTAAACTGAATAGTTTCCGCGGGAGACACTTCCAAAGTGGAAAAATGTTGCCCCCTCCCCCCCCCCCTATCTTCTAAAATAAGAGAATGATAAACCTAAAAAAATATGTCGTACATGAGACTTCCATTCAGACTTCCACCGAAAATTGGTTTGACGAGACTAGTAAGTAGTTTTTTTTAACACGTCACAAATCGTAAACCGCCATTTACCTTTAATTCAATCAACTCAAATACTTTTAATTTTATAAAAATAAACCTTTTATATGCATATAATGTTACGGAACCCTTCATGGGTCGTGCACTTAAGTTGTGTTCAGTGTCGTAACAAGACATTATATTAGGATTAAATATGTGTAATAATAAATAAAGTAGGAATCTGATGTTGATTTGTAACGTAGTTAGCTGTAAATAATAAGTATAATTGGTTAAGTATGTGGAATTAATAATTAATAATCTCTTGTATTAATATACTGATTTATTAGTTTATACTGTTTCATTCAAGAGTTAATTACAGTATTAAGGGTTGATTATCAAAAAGTTTTTAATGCCATTCAAATTTATTTCTTTTGCTTAATTTATATACCAAGTTTCAACTTCATAAATTTATAAACAAAGTCTTTTCATACTAACGTTACAACCTTTTTTTGAATGTTCAACTATTAAGCAACTACCTTATCTGAAGTACTCTTTTCGGCATCGGGCATTCAAGCATGTATGTATGATGGAGTGGTAGATCAATATTCGTTGAAATCTATGGATGTTTCAATCGTGTCTGACTTTTGGTATTTTATTTGGATGTAACGAAGTAGTTGAGGAGTCTCCTTTGCGTTTAGATCCTCGCAGAGGCAAACATCGCGTTTGTCTTGAATCTAATAATTCGGGTAATATTTGGTCATGATAAAAAGTCTATAGCTTAGGAAGCATTTTTTTTGAGGAGAAATCTGTGTCTCTTTCTATGTTTTTTACGTGTAACGGCTTGTCTTTTCCCAACCATATGCCAAAAACACAAGATTTTCGCCTATTTATATGGAGTTGGCCCTGCGCTTGAAAGTACCAGTCGTGATTTTTGTTTACTACCAGTTTGTCATGCATAACTTTGTAAAATGGTAGTTTTTTCTTTTGCACGGCTTCTTTTACTGATATGGAATCAGAAGCTGATAAGGGGCATTTAATTTCTACAACTTTATCTTCTCCAATCAAACCATCAGGTGTTGCTCCTAAATACGGAATTTCTGGGTCAATAAATAAGCCACAGGGTTCAATGTCGACGTCAAGTTGTGCTGATAACTGTTTTAAAGCGTTACATTCATTTTCCACTCCATATTTTATTGACGTAACATTGGACAAGTCGGTTTTGTACAGCAAGGCTTTGACTATTGACGCGTTTGTTGACTGTCTTTTTTTTAACGATTTTTCCAAAATTAGATGCCGTTATCAGCTGCCTACGCAACTCCAACCATTCACTATTGTCTCGTTGGCGAACAGTTGCTCGTTCTATTCTGTTTATTTCTACATCGTTTTTTATTAATTTTTTTAAAAATGTCTCTTTGAGTTGCGTCAGTTCATCTTCAGTTAGGTCCGGTTTTTGACAGCTTTCGCCGTAATCTTTAGCAGCTGCAGCCTTATTAGAAAATTTTATATTTCCGCCGTACATAGCTGTTTCCTAGAATATTCTTTCGAATTCTGCGTTCCTCTATCAGACTAAACCCCAAAATCTTTTTTTGCAGTGTGTACACAGGTTTTTTCGTGTTAAATGACACTATCGCTGCGTGACAACGTGTCTGGTAGGTCTGGCGCAAACTGTTGTTTATGCGTTTTCCTCCAATTAATTTGGCTATTACGCTATTAAAACATTCTACCCGATTGCTGGTTACGTTGTGAATCAATTGTGGGTGTTCCTGCAGCAAATTCTCGCAGAATTTGCTGCAAGAACACCCACAATTAATTGAATTTTGGTCCATATTACTGATGCGTTTAGTTTTGTTACCATATTTTCGCTTTTCTTCTGGCTTTCGCAATAGTACGGCTTGCATTCACTGTGATCCCCAAATGCATGGTTATAGGAATTCGATATGTCACGGTAGAGAGAGTTTACTTTTTGTGTTTGTCCAGTCTTGCTACTAATTTCTTTGATTGCCAAACAAATAGCTTTTCTAATCGCAAGGATTCGCTGAGTGGTCAACAATTTTCGTTGTGCTAGAGGGTACTTCGTGTCACTTGCAAGTGCCGCAAGCTTGTTGCACATATTTCGAAGTAGGTGGTTTTTGCATTCGAGCTTTTCGACAGTAACACTTTTATAAGGCCTGGCTTCAACGATTTTATTATAGGTACTGCAGTCACCATCCGCTGAAATAATATTAAGGAAAATATAGAGCTGATGAAAAGTACTAGCTACAAAGCAGGTAGATAGAATATTTAAGTTGTTATTTGTAATAAATGCCCGCTCGAAAAAAATAAAATAAAAGATAGGTATAAAAATAGTTTAGTAAGTACCTATTAATCTGCCGTATATAACTTGATGCATGTCTATAGAATGTTTAAAACCTTCTACTATAATATCGGATTCTATGCCAGTGGATGCTCCTGTGTAATTTTTATAGCATAATGTGTTCTTTCGGTATTGAATTTTTATTTTCAGTGACGGCGCAAATTGAACAATATTTGTTTCTGACGCCAAGAAATAACACTTCGCCGAATCTACGTCCCAGTATAGCAGCTGCACCGGATAGTGATGAATAATTTTTCTTATACGTTCTTTTCCCCCAGCATCCATCAGCAATTACATCGATGACAGCTAAACCATCTTTGACATGCCCTTCCTCAATTGCTGCATCACGCTCACGTTTTGCTGCTGCCTCCATTACATCTTCAGCGCGTTCTTTCCATTTTTTTGAAACAGTGTTATGTATTTTAGTGTAGGTAGTTTGGGACATTTGAGGCAAATTCATGGCAGCAAATAGCTCTGACTGTTGCGTTAATCCTATACCTGTCACTGTCATTCCTGTCACTGCAGCTGTGTTCAGGTCCAAAGTATTTTTAGGCATTGGATCACATGTATTTACATGAAATTTGGTATTGCACATTTTACATACAAAAGTGATTTTCGATGATAGGCCAAATCTTTGCTCCGAATGAAACTGTATGTTCTCCACACCACAATCAAAGGGTGAATGTTTTGAAACCTGATTCAATAAGTTGAATGTATAATTTTGAATATCAACTATGCGTCTTTCCTCTCCTCCACTTTCTATCCTGTAAAATCAAAATTGTGTGTCAAATTTTATAAAATCATACAATCCCAATCTTTAAAATATGCAAAGGAAATATAAAAATAAAATATAAATATGTAAAGGATATAGATTGCCAATGCATTAAAAACGTACGCAATTTCGTCAGCAAGTGGATTTATATGCTCCTTTGTACATTTTTTCTTTCTTCTCTGTTTCTGAATTGTATTTGAATATATTCTAGGACGGTTTATTCTGAAATAGTTAATATATTATTTAAAATAATAATTGTATTTGAGTTAGTCAGAATTTTAACCTAGGTTAGTTGTATCAAAGTACATTGATAGTAAACAGAAATCAAGATAAAACACAGTTCAAGAACTAAAGCTAAAAAAATTAACCTGTTCACTTCAAGATCTTCATCTTCTTGAACAGGGCTAGTTTCAGGTGACACATTTTCAAGGTTGCTGCTGCCCAATACATCGCAGGTGGATCTTTATAAAACAATGGTGCGAAATATTAATACTGTTTGCTTCTTCAGTATGTGACTTAGATGACTCGTAAAAATACAAAGTCTATGGTAAATATCCAAAATTCAATATTGATAAAATATAACCAATAAGTGGATTTATATGCTCCTTTGTACATTTTTTCTTTCTTCTCTGTTTCTGAATTGTATTTGAATATATTCTAGGACGGTTTATTCTGAAATAGTTAATATATTATTTAAAATAATAATTGTATTTGAGTTAGTCAGAATTTTAACCTAGGTTAGTTGTATCAAAGTACATTGATAGTAAACAGAAATCAAGATAAAACACAGTTCAAGAACTAAAGCTAAAAAAATTAACCTGTTCACTTCAAGATCTTCATCTTCTTGAACAGGGCTAGTTTCAGGTGACACATTTTCAAGGTTGCTGCTGCCCAATACATCGCAGGTGGATCTTTATGAAACAATGGTGCGAAATATTAATACTGTTTGCTTCTTCAGTATGTGACTTAGATGACTCGTAAAAATACAAAGTCTATGGTAAATATCCAAAATTCAATATTGAAAAAATATAACCAATAATTTAATTTATTATTTGAGTTTTTAGTCTTGCAAATTATACATCTGGTATCTATACAAATAAGTGAGAGAATCGGGATATGAATAATTATAAGGAATAATACTCTCTCTCGCTCAACATACTCGTAGGTAGCTCTAAAATATTGTATTTATACTATCGTATATAATATAAAATATATAAATAATAATTATTATTAATAAATATTATTATATAAAAATATAATTATATAATAATAGGTAAATAAAAATAATATTACAAATGTCTTACCTTTCCGAATTTGTAGCTATACCAGGTCTTACATCGTTGTTTTTTTCAATAGCCCTTGGTATATTTTGAAGTAATGTTAGGTCAGATCTGAAATTTTATACAATTTGTAATATAAAGTTTTGTTCCCACCTGGTAGGATAACATAATACGATGCACGGTAATGATCGTGATATCTCTTCAAATTTGCCAGAAAATATAATTAATGGTCTTACATTAAATATATATCGTCATTGTATTCAGCCTGCAAGTAGGCGCGCAAATATTTACAAAACTAAATTAAAATTGTTTCACAACATTATTTACCTACAGTTCGTCATCAGTCTTATAGTTTATTTATAGCTGCCGCAATTTCGGGTACTGTAACAGTCATATATCGCCCTATACTAAGTTTATTTTTGCAGTTATAATGAAAAATGACTTTTAGTGAAAAACGCTTACAAATTAAAAAAATGTTTAGCATCTAAGTTTGCATACGTACCTTGCTAATCGACGTAGACGAAGTGCGCAAAATGCGGATATACAATAATTATTCACATATTATACACTTTTTTACATATATTATTATAATCCACGGGAATCCACACGGTGAAAAGTGGGCATATGATATGCCTCTGCCACCCCTTCGGGGATAAGGCGTGATGGATATTTATTATATTTTATTTTATTATATCCTCGTGACAAGGGGGCTGAAATAATAAGTTATCAAATTTTGCTACTCTTATTAGTCTTGCTATATGTTCGATTCTAACAGATTTTTCTATACTGTGGTACTGAGATTTTTGAAGCGTACCTGCCTATGTCGTGTCGGGTTGATTTCCGGCCGGCGCCACGAGTTGAGTTGAGAGCGATTTGCTAGGGTAGCGAGGGGTCTAGTACCTAACTTACCTAGCTACCAACTTACTTACAACTATATACCTAAGTAATAAAATATAATGTTCCCACCTGTAGTCATTATCTGTTGACTCATTTTGATCTTTCTTCTTTGATCTGAAATCATAAAATATTATAAATAACATAAATGGGCAAGGTTGGTACCTACCTACACACTTACTCCTTTCTGAATAAAAAGCAACTACTTATCTCAGGTAGGTATGTATTTAGTTACACGAACTTCTATTCCTACTAATCCTACTGCAAAATCTTCAATCAAATGTTTATATATTTTTCATTCTGATTTCGAATAGGTATTTTATCGTAGGTATCTATGATAAAATAGGATTAATTATAGTGGTAGGTACTTACTTCACTTCATCATATGTTTCCAGCGCCTCAAACACGTCTTTTTCACTGATTTTTTTGGCATTTTGTTTTCGTATACGATCGGCACAGGTCCGTCTAGCAAGGCGGTATTCCGCGTAATGAGAACAACCGCGACAGAATGCGCGAGATGCACGTAGGGGAAGAGTGCGAAATAATTTTTATTTACTCCGAAGTAAAGGACTTAAGCGCCATGCCTAAATATCCTCAATTGCGTAAAAATTTAACGCTTATTCAATAATCGAACTTGGCCAAGTATTTTATAGTAATAATAACTATATGTATGTGAAATTATACCTTAAGGTTGAGAAGAAATGACTGAATTTCTCGATTTTCAGACCTGAGTTTGGCTATTTTTTGTATCGATTTTTTTTTGTCTTATCGTGTTTTGAGCTCGGCGATTATGTCATATATATTGTCAAGTATTGTGTACTAAAATTTCAAAACCAAATAGTCAGCAGAATTAAGGCAATCACAAGCACAATATACGGTATTAGGCCCCTTAACAGACTGTTAAGGTTTTGTAAAAAATAAAAGAGAACTGTGTAAATGTGTAAAGTGACTGTGATAATAGCTAGGACGATTTAACCAGGAGTGAAAACAAACATTACTTGTTCGACCACTATAACTTATACACCGTTTCGTAATTTTTTTCTTTTTATATTACCCTACAAACGTGTACGATAGACTGAGTCCGCGGAACAGCGGCCTAGGCTAAGGATTCTAAGCAAATGGCAAGCGGGGTATAGCCGCAAACGGTAAGATCGCGCATTTAGTGGTTAAATCGTTTTAGGATAACAGTCACGGTACATTGATGAGCAGAATAACATCTACCACGATGGCCCAGGGCATAGGTGTAATGGCTCTATTTTTTAAGGAAAAGAAAAATTTACCCCCAAATAATAGGCAGGGTTCATCAGGATTGGTGTATAAGGCAGTTATAGGATTTCCTTTAGAGGGTCCGGTTCCATAGTGGTGCAACATCTGCTTACGTCGAGTCCTTGGTGATAATAAGTGTTTATGTCATATATAATTGTATTATTTAAGTGTAAATGTAACCTTGGCCGACCGACAGTGTGCTCAGTGTGCAGCCGCCGGCGTGCTGCGTTGGTTTTAACACGTCCAACGAATGAATCAGTAACGAATGACGAAGAATACGTGTCAAAGTAGAGGGTTGAAGGAATCAGGGTAGGCCGAGACTTACATATGAAGACCACGTGAGCAGATTGCTCAAAAACGGAAAAGTCAAAATTACTCGGATACCAAGACGTCCATGTATGAAGCGATTAATGAATCTACATGAAGCGAAAGAAGTATGCATGAATCGCGAAGCCTGACGATCTGTTCTCTCTGACTACTCAGGGATACAGCGTAAAGATAGTCAAGTTAGTTTATTTATTAATGTATTTGTTTCTACAATTAGCAAGAAGAGGCGCCTGGTGCCTCTCAAGATTCAAAGCCTGAGCCCCTTGTAGATCGGCACAACGGACACGGCTCCAACGGTAACTCCACACCAGGGTCTCCGCAAACGCGCGCTCCATATCGCGGACCATACAGGTAACATAGTACCTTATGACTTACTAGATGACCCCCACAGCTTCGCCCGTGGAATATTTCGACCTCCCGTCGCACCTATTTAATCCCGTGGCTTATAAATTCTACAATGATGCATAAAAATTTGCCGACATTTATGACTAATGCTCTGCTCCCCAGTGTAGTAGCGTAACGATATATAGCCTATATCCTTCCTCGATAAATGGGCTCTCTAACACAAAAAGATTTTTTCAAATCAGTAGTTCCTGAGATTAGCGCGTTCAGCTTTATAATATTAGAATAGATTTGTATCATATTTCAACTCAAAAAATGTGGGAGTATACAATTGACTGCATAAACTGTATACTTTTATGCATTTGTTAACCAATTTGGAAAATATGCTTTTTTCTTTGTTAACAAAGCTGTTATATAACCCAGGTATGTGTGTATGTTACTTGTACACGCTCAAACGGCTGGACCAACTTGTATTAAATTTGGTGTGGAGGTAGCTGACACCAGATGTGGGAATTGGGTACAGGAAAACTTTACCACGCTGTAGTTAATTATGAGAGCGTATGTTTGTTTCTGCTTAACACGCTCGCTGGATTAACACATAGGCTACTTTTAACCCGGGGAGCAGGCTTCTGTGGGAAAATGGTATGGGAAAACTAGACGCGCACGAAGCTGTGGGTGTCCTCTAGGATTTAAAATATTTTCATGACTCTGTCTGTCTTCGATTCTCGCTTCTATCATGTAAGAAAGCTGTGAGGGCTTAGAAGTAGAGTAAGTGATGCTAAATTTCATAACATTTTAATTCCAGAGGCTTCAACCGTCGCGGAAAGCCAGGTCGTCGTGGCCAGCGAGGTGCCCAACGGTGACACACCCCGCCATATTGTACTCCGCGAGCTGCATAGCCGCGCAATTTACCGGTCGTTCCCACTTTGGCCCTCAAACGCACATACTGTCACTCATACTCACAATTTGAACCCTTAGATAGCAAGTTTACTTTCTTAAATATGCAATTAAACGGTGTAAATATTCAGTTAAACCCTCTAAATATTCAGTTAAACACTCTAAATACTCAAATAAACGCTCTAAATATTCAATTCAACACTCTAAATGTTCCGTTTAACACTCCAAATGTTCCGTTCAACACTCTAAATGTTCCGTTCAACACTCTAAATATTCAGTTAAACACTATAAAAATTCTGTCAAACCCTCTAAAGATTCAGTTACATCACATACATACATGCATAGATTTAAATGCCATAAATATCCAGTTTCACAAGAATGTTGACCAATATTTCATAATTGAACTCCGTAGATGCCAAAAAATGTTTATGAAATCTGTTTTTTATAAATCGTATTGTACAAACATCCAAAATTTTGTAAAAAATGTCACCTTTTTGACTTTAAACTTCGAAACTAAAACGAAAATTGCTTATATCAAGCTATTTTCGGTGTTATATCCATTTTATGTTACGCCCACGTCAGTAAAACTACGGTGCGTTTCATTTGTGTGTCGTTTTAAACGGTTGACACAAACTAAATCGTGGGTAGTTGATACAGGGTCCATTTTAATAAAACAGACTGAACCTTACCTTACGAGACTGACGATTTACCCTAGATATTCCACACTAATTATAGTTTTGCGATTAATAGAAGCGTATTACGTTTATAAAAACCATATCGACTGGACCACTAACATATTATTGAAGATTTGCAACGAAATTATTTTGCTCACTTCGAAATATATGATTTGTATAATATGCGACGTAATATGGGATCTGTGATTATGGTTTCCTTTCAGATTTACTATTTTTGTTTGAAAGTCCCAGACTCGATGCGAGGATTGAATCATACATAACATAATTATGTATAACGTGTGTGTATTTAGAATATATAAGTACATTTATCAGTTGTCTTGATCCCATACCACAAGTTTATATTAGCTTAATTTGGTCTAGATGGTATGACATTTCATTATTTACATACATACATTTTATCACGATTAAGCCCCATAATAAAGGCACACCGACATTTTGTCAGTAGTTTTTTTGGAGCAAGCGAAGCCTATTGCACTGGGCACTATATACAGGAAAATAAATAGGTATGGGAACTCCAAAATACCCAGCTGCTTGCAGGAGATTTAACTATGATCTGTTAGGTAGTATCAATCTTGGGTTAGAATCTCAACAAAAATAGTCCATCTGAAAGGATTTTTCATGACCCAACTGCGAAATCAAAAAGTATTCCAAACTCATTGCTAGTTTTCCAATTTATTTTTATCTCTAAATACATTTCATATGAAAATCGTCAGTCTAATAGTGTAGGGTAACAGAAAATATCCTATATTTTGATCAGATTTGAAATAAATAACTGAATAAAATGACAGATTTCTTAGACTTTATGTAACTACCACAGACATATAGGACAGTAAGCAGACCCAACGTTAGCGAAAAACACCGTAGCCATACACACATAGACAGGTAGCGTAGTTTAGTTATATCTGGTGATTTCTTGATAATCAAACTTCATCACTCTATGCACATCACCATTTTGTATATTTTTTGTCTACTTTTGTAACATTTTACAATAATTTTATGTAATATTTTCACTTCTACACATAAATCTTTGATTTAAAGATTACAGCGGCGGTTATTATTACAAGTTTGTAGCTTCGTTGTAGTAGAAAATTTGGCTACGCGCTGTTCGCTGTCAAAGTGTGAGTTAGATGTAGCTACACAGAAATAACATAGATAGCGTTTTACAACAAATGTAAAGAGTGAAAAGGATGAAGTATTGCTCCATAAGCAAAGGGATATGTTTGGTCTGCTGACTCTAATACGTCTATGGTAACTACTAACCATTCCACAAACGATAATTACTTACTGGTGCTAATTCTGTTGTTAACATCACTAAACTAAATTTATCGAAAATTTTCTAATTTTTGTTAAGAGATTGCCAAATGCTATTCTGTTATTAAGTCGAACTAAAGTTGATTATATCATAAATAGCACTTAATTTGTATCTGATGTCACTAAAATTCATTTTATGGGATAAAATTGAACAAGACGTGAAAAATGTAATAGAGAGTCGAATGTAAATACATGCCGACTAACTTGATTATTGAACTGCCTATGTACATTTTTCACGTTACAACGTTTTAAAAGTTTTCACGTTTCAAACGGTTACTAAAATTAATAAACGACCCACTAAATTAGTCTTTTCACTAAAATTAGACGTCACCTATTTAGGTGACGTCTAATTTTGGTGAAAATTCCTAAATTTTGTGTGACCTTAAATTTGTATCTGACATCACTAAAATTCATTTTATGTGATAAAATTCAACAAAATGTGAAAAATATACATAGACAGTTCAATCACTAAGTTAGTCGGCATGTAAATACATGTTTTGTTGAATTTTATCACATAAAACGGATTTTAGTGATGTCAGATACAAATTTAGTGCTGTTTATAATATCACCAAGTTTAGTTCAACATAATAACAGAATAGCATTTGGCAATCTCTTAATAAAAATAAGAAAATTTTAGAGAAATTTAGTTTAGTGGTTTCAACAACAGATTTAGCACCACTATGAACCTTTAATGAACAAACTACCTTATTTTTTTACAAATTTCTATATGTATAGGTCACAGAGCAATGAATCAATGTCACTTACGCCCGCCCTACGACTACTTTTTTTAAGTAAATGAAAGTAAAGTAGAATTGTAATTCAATCTCAGCCTTATGGAATTCAACTTAATGTTAAATTTAGAATGTAAACAGTTATTGCTACGCTGGTCAAAAGTCAATCGGAAGCGCTACTCGCACGCAGGGATTGCTTGTTTGAGTGGATGCGATGCGTCGTGGTATTGTCGTGCAGGATCGCCGAAGTCTTTCATTCATTCATTCACGCACTAATGAAAAATAATAATAGCTGTGATTGTAAATTACAATAGCAGGGATGTCATATGAAAAATTTAATCATATGATTATTCACTGCTTTCAATGATTTGTTCCATCTTTATTACTTTCGTCTCTATTAGGCGCGAGCGAGAGGGAGCTAGCGACAATTCTTTCTCTGTGGTATAGGTACTCTGAATACTTGTCATTCTCCTGCATGTTGCCAAAGTGGGACGGCACAAATTAAATAATTATAGTTGTTCATTGTACTCTTAGCTTAAGACACATTTCTGTGACGAAAACTAGTCAGAACCCTAGTATTCCACATAATTGATTATAAAACATTATATTACGTGTCAAATGTGTAAATTGTTCGGTCAGTTTATTACTAAACTAGCTGATGCCCTGCGGTTTCATTCCTAGTCCCCGTTCCGTTATGAGAATACCGAGATAAAATGTAGAGAATAGCTGGAACAGACAGAGGGAAAATTTTAGAAGTTTTTTTTATGTATAGCATGTATTTTTAAAGACAAGCACACGTACGGCTCACCTGATGGAAATGTATAAATACATATAAAAGAATATATGTTTTTTACAAATTACATTTTTCTTACATTATACGTTTATTGAAAGACTGTTAATTTGGAATGACAAACAGACACTTTAATTTTATTTATCTGTATAGATATAGAAAAAAGGCACACGACAATATTATAGCTCACTTTATCTCGTATAATACAGTTTATTACAGTTATGTCCTATTTACAACGAATCATTCTGCAAGATAGCTTATGTCGTACATTCCACGGGTTAATGTACAAGATAGCTTAGGTCGTACATTCCACGGGTTAATGTACAAGATAGCTTAGGTCGTACATTCTACTTATTGTACAACATAGCTTAGGTCGTACTTAGACGAATCAAAGCACATGATAGTTTATGTACAAACTTTGATTTTGTTTGTGTGGTCTAGGTCGAGGCAAACACTAATAAACTGACAGCACACGTAATAAACTGACAGAACACTAATGTCAATAAATAAGGATAGTGATAATTTTTTGTTCTAGTTGAATAGGAACAAAATATTTATGTTAAATTTTATTATTTTGCAGGACATTCCTGTTTGTTTTGATATTCACTGAATTGTTTTGTATTTAATGAATACTCATGACTTCTCATTATCAAATGAATTTATTATTAGTAATAAAAATTATATTTATTTTTTGACATTTTCATTGAAAGAGCGAAAAATAAATGGTTTATCATAACACTATAATAATTTGTATTTTATAGAATTTCGGTTTTTGTGTTATTTAATATGTTAAAGTTTGTATTTATTATTCATGGCACCAATTTTTTTTATCTTGTCAACTATTTACAATTATATAATTAGAATAAAAGCTTTCATATTATTATAATAGACTAACTAAACGATTATATTCCCAAGCCTCTTTCGTCACAGCCTAATTAGTTTCGGACTTAAAGGGGGTCCATTTAGAAACAGCAGTACAGTGGGCATTTTTAGAAAATCTTTTATTTCACATATTTTTATGCGTTTGCTACGATTATTGAGTGTAATTGTGTAACCATACACAACCTCATAAAAATATATAAGGTTTTCATTTAAAAAAATACAATCCTTTATATATTTGTGCGGCCCTGTGTACTTATCTCTTTGCCTACTGGCTTCAAAGGACGTTCAAATTGTGCAAGTGCCTTATCAAATACTTCATTCAGTATACTCAGCGAACAGTGGCCTTCAAAAAGGACCTCCTTTGGATATCCATCTGAAATTGGTCAGGCTATCACGAAGTTGATATGTGAGTACAATCGTTTAGTTTGACATTTCTTTATTGGCAACTTTTTGAGCACCTAATGTCAAGTAGGAAGGCATAAGTGTTGTCTCTAGACAAATTTTCAATACCTTTAAATGAAATTAGCTTGTAATCCTGACGCAATTCATCACACGAAATGTATATTTTATGTATATTGCTTCATTTATGTATATTTGTAATAAAATTACAAACTTTTTTAATTACTTACATACGTACCCACATCGCGCACATAATCTATGCTTTGTTATTTTAAAATGTCTTACATTCCAAAATATATTAATATCGCTAGACCGCACACGGAAAAAGTATGACAATCATTTAAAATGTAGCGAAATTGAGTGATATCGTTGCATCTCACTCTTACGCGCCTTTTGCTCTACTGAAGATAAAAGACGAACTTTATGAGAAGTGCCCTAAGTCATAATTTTTTTGTCAAAAGCTGTGTGTACGTCAAGAGCATACGATATAAATCTTTACATACCTACCATAGCTTTGTATTTAATATTACGTTTTAGGGAATGAAACAACGGTTTGTGAGGTAGTTGGAAATGTACTTATTTATAATTATATTTCGTAAATATAAGGACATTTGTTATATATGAAATTTTTCAAGTATTGGCCAAGCTAATTAGGTGTATTTTTATTTTTTTTTGGCTTAAGGCTATTAAAAGCCAGTGTAAAAATTACGACCAGGGTTGTCACATCATAAATATTCGATTTTTTTTGCGACTTCACATTGAATATAGCATTTACTGGTATCAGTGGTATCACTAAACTTAAATTATATCAATCGCATACACAATCATGGTAAAAGCCCATTACACACCATTAGAATTTTTGCGAGAATACTAAGAAAAAAATATAACATTTTAAACAAAATCTTAACACCTAATAATGAAAATACTGTCAAACATGGATTTTCCGAACAGAGCTCGTGGGAATTTTCAACCCTATTCTCTTTTTTAAGGTTTAGTTTAAATTGTTACCTTTGCCGTGCCGCGGCTGGTTTGCTCTAAACGCAGATAGTTTTTGTTTCAGCTTTTATATTGATAGTTATTGTAAAACAAAATCAGCTAATATACAGGGTCATTTGTAAAACACCAGCAACCTGCTAGGAGTGGATAGCCAAGGTCATAACCAACAACGTTTGTTCTACCACTTTTGGCAATTCGTTACACAGCGAGTACTATCGTTGAAACTCCGAGGTTCGTCATTGGTTCTTGGATTCGCTTAAAGAACTCCTTGGTCTCTTTTTCGTCACGTACTGCATACCTCGAGGACGTGCGCACATCAATGCAGTTGAAAAGGGTCAAGGTCTAAGGTGTTATGACCGGTCGTCCCCCCCCCCCCCCCATCCCCCGTGATTTTCACGAGTTGCGTATTACTGTAATTCAATCAATACAATAATATAAAGTACAATTTGAAAAAACAAAAATTCACACTAAAAATAAAATACGTAAACATATTTTTTATAATGTTAGCTTCCTAGTCCTTGCAGGTTGCTAGTGTTTTACAAGTGACCCTGTAGAAAGAATAATATGAACTTATTCTTTGTAAGCAGATTTTAATTATTCAATACTAGCTGCACCGGCGGACTTCGTATCACTTTAAAATTAATAAACTTTCTGTTTAGCTTTATAACTTTTGTTGCATAGTAAAAAATAATTTTGTATTGATTGATTAATTTCTGGAAAAGTACTATAAACATATTTTTTTACTTTTGCGATTCCGTAACTTCTCTTTACAGCAGTTCCAGGCGTTTATTTTATCTTAGCGCCTTCCCGGTTTCTTGCAATCCCTGATTGAATTTCGCGACAGTAAAACCTGCGCCTCCTTATGCATGTTGTATCCGCTGTATATTATTTTGCTCTGAGGAATCTCTGTTTGAGGCATAGACAGGGTGATCATCCTAAGACTTGCTCTAAAATACGTTAATGACTGATAGAAGCTTGTGCAAGAGCCTTCCTTGATCTTAACTTGCCTCGATTTTCTAAAATGTCTACAGTTGGGATTGTTCAAAAGAGGTATTAGAGGGTTTTTGCCATTTTAGTAGCGCGAGTGCAGCACCTCTGGTGTTACAAACGTTCGCAGGCTGTAGTAACCACTTTTAATCATGTGTCACCTCGGTGGTATCAAATAAATTCTATCAGATTGGATAGGCGTTTTTTTTACACCAACCGTAGATTTACGGTTGGTGTAAAAAATTATGTAATTTTCTATTGTACCGCAAATTAGGTGATATATCGACAGCAGTTCCACCTATCGAGTCGAATTGTATTTTCAATAAATTCAGTAACCCATTGAAATATACACACAAATTTTCGACTAAATTGGTCATAGATCGTTTTAAAATTAATACAAATTATCTTTTTCGACTGCCAACTTAATAGTAATTTTTGTACATTTAATTTCTGAAATAGAACTCTTTGTATTCCAACAAAACAAACCAAGGAGGTCGAAACTCATACGACAAATTTCTCAACGCACCTATACTCCATTTTTAAATTCCTAAACAAAAAACATAAGAGACTTAAATAACATAAAAATTTCACAGGCAGGAACATATTGTATTGAAAAAATAGTCATATTTAGTTTTTACATTATTTATCATGTTTGTTTCTAACCGTTAAAACCTATCCTGAACCGTTATCACGCTTTCAATACAAAAATCAGCCAAATCGGTTCGGCCAATGTCGAATTTTAGCGAGACAACCGCACATCAATTCATTTTATATACAACTAGCTGACTAGCCCGGCTTCGTCCGTGACATACTTTCAACCCCGTGGTACCCATTTAATCCCGTCGCTTATTACTTTTCCAAAAATGTATGAAAATTCCCCGAAATCTTGACATTTATGATTACTGCTCCGCTCTCCTGTGTAGTGGCGTAATGATATATAGCTTAGAACCTACCTCAATAAATGGGCTATCTAATACAAAAATATATTTTCCAATCGGTCCAGCCGTGATGGCGTGACCAAGGGAAATAGGGATTCATTTATATATATATATTTAGATGTGTTAAGAAAACCCTGTCCGACCCGAAAGGGGCACATAGGCACTTCAATAACAAAACCAAAAAAAATTAAAAATCATATTATTTATAAAATAGTTATAATTTTTTTACATGCGTGTTTTTAGTATCAGAATTAGTCTAATTTTCTTAAAATAAAGCAAATTTTCATAAACTGAAAACACCTTTGTTGGCATGCGGCAAAGAGTGTATATGTTTTTAAAAAAAACCGCCGTTAGGTGTAAGCTGACCTTTTGACCTTGCATTTCTGAATAGCCCTTTCCCAGTGTTGCCATGTAAGCTACCACATTATATAAATTTTTAATTAATTTTAACGGGGGTAAAATTTTTTGGATAAAAAAATAGAGTCACATCTCTATACCTACCAATATCTTCACGGATCGGACAGGGTTTTCTTAACACATTATATAAGAACACAATACAAAAGCTTGATATTCAATTTCACATCACACCTGCCTTTTTATCACACCAAAATTTATTGGGTAAGTTTAAAGAAATATGTCCAAAAGCAACACTTTTCATATATTTCGCTGCTATTACTGCTGTTTTTTCAAAAAAGGATCATGCTGTAAAGCAAGTGTTATGAAGCGTGACTTCAGTGAAGTAATCCCGATCGCTTGTCGCCTAGACGACGCTTTCAAATTTTGTACAAGTTTTTGACGTGACAACGTCTTATAATTCGATAGAGCCGGCTGCACGCACCAAAAAACATGACTCATGCGGCGTTACCTCGCTCTGAGGCGTTCCATGTAAGGCTTGAAGTGCAAGCGAGAACGCGGAACGAGCGACAAAGAAGCACAATCGGCCTTTGCGTTCGGCAGCGTTCGACATCCGTCTCTCTCCTACTTGAGTGAGCGATGCATCTGCGTGGACAGCTGCTATACTATAGTACATTTACATGTTTTGATCGAGTATCAAGTGCAGTGAAAAGTGAATGTGGTGTCAATTGTTTATAGCAACGATAATTACAGCGATAAAGGTAATGATTCTTTCGATATTAATTATATATTCAGTGATATATTGTCGAATATTCGTGCTATTAAGACGTTGTCACGTTCAACTATCGTCAGTAAACCGACTTTACAGACAACCAATTTTTATGTAAATAATAAGCAAACGTAGTACATCATGCGAAAAATGGCGATTACGCGTCTATTATCTTCCTAGCTTCCTTAAAAATACCTTCAAGACGCTTGACGAACTGAACACAAAAACTACCTAATAATTTAATCTTTTTTAAATTTTTAATAATTTAAATGGCTTCACATAGTACCTATATAGCATCTGTTCATTCTAATAAAATATGTGTGTTTCAAATACTGAATATGCAATGGTTGGCAACCCTGCGTAACAGTTTGCCGGATCATGATAACGATTTATCGCCGACTAACTATATCCGGCACTTTATATTGTTTTGTAAACATAATTTTTATCTATGTGTAGAATAAACTTACCAAAGAGTCTTTTGTTTTATTTCATATCCTTTGAAGATTAAGTGGAGGTATATACTTATTTAACTCGCCTTATTAATAAATTGAGGACGCCCCACAGGTTACGCACAGTTTATGAAAAATAAGTTTCTTCTTTTTTTATACCTATTTTTGACTGTCTTTAAATATTCGATATGCATGACATGTCACTAACTATATAAATAAATAGTTTGGGCGGTAAAATGGCACAATTTGACACCATTTGTTGGCTGTATATTATTTTCTTACACGGCAATGGGCTCACCACCTGTTATGTGGGACAAAATCCATACGGTGAAATGTGGGCATATAGTATGCCTCTGCCTACCCCTTCGGGGATAAAGGCGTGACAATATGTATGTATATTATTTTCTAAAACTAGTGCATTTATCTTGTTTTATGTGCGGGGGTGGTGGATTCTTGAACATTAAAGTTGTGTTAACGTGCTATAGTCAAAAACAGTGATATATATGCACTGTAATGCGATTTTCCATCTTGTCGCGAAAACTTCACGGAAAACCTCAGTATAAGAACCACTATTATACTGGGGTGAGACTCTCCTTGACTTAAGACTAGACTAAGACGTAGAGGACGGGGACATTTTAGATAATAAGAAGATTAAAGAAATCTATACTAATATTATAAAGCTGAAGTGTTTGTTTGGTTGAATGCGCTAATCTCAGGAACTACTGGACGGATTTTAAAAAAATCTTTTTGTGTTAGATAGCCCATTTATCGACGAAGGCTATAGGCTATATATCATTACGCTACTACACTGGGGAGCAGAGCAGTAGTCATAAATGTCGACAAATCGGGGAATTTTTTATGCATTATTGTAGAATTTATAAGCGATGGTATTAAATAGGTGCGACGGGAGGTCGAAAAATTCCACGGGCGAAGCTGTGGGAGTCATCTAGTATGAAATAATTAAGATTTAGCTTAAAGGTCTTAGTAACCAAGCCATAAAATAAATACATATAAAATACTTCAATAAAGTACGTGAATTGTATTCTGTCTACGTAGGTACGTGAATAACTAGATTTATTTCTCATAATTTTTTTAAAAAGTGGAAAAAGACAATTCGATTCGAGACGGGGATTGAACCCGTGACCTTTGTCTAACCAGAGCAATGTTCTAGCCACCTGAACTACCCGAACCGTATCGAACCAATTTGAAATTTGAGAGAAATTTAGCAAAATAATTGCTTTAAAAATTATCAACTAGATTTATTTTCAAAAATAAAATACAGACATGTTACCGTGAACTGTCAAAATTATCCTACATACAAATAACTTCATTAACATAATATTTTAGGAGTTGTTAGCGCTTATTGAAGGCGTAAACTGATTGTTTCCATATAAGTGCCAAAGCCTTGGTTTACTTCCGATAGAAGTTATTTGCATGTGTGTGACCTACAGTCCCTTTATGGGCATGAGAGAGATAGTTCCTGCATCTTGTTTGAAATAATTGAAATCTACTGATCACCTTGACAATGAGGATACCTTAAGTATACCTCAGTGGTATAAAAAAAATCCTTTTATGTTCATTGCAAAGTCTGTTTTGAACTTAACCAAGCTTGCAATAATTTTGGCTCATAACCAACTCAATTTTTTTAATAAAAAGAAGTTCCGTACCTACCTAACACATTTTTTTATACCACTGAGGTGGCAGACAAGCATACGGCCCACCTGATGGAAAGTGGTCACCTTAGCCTATGGACGTTTGCAACACCAGAGGTGCAGCACTCTCGCTGCCGACCCTTTAAAACCCTGTAAGACCCCTTTTGAAGAACCCCATACTGTAGACGTTCGGGAAAACCCAGGCAGGGAGCTCATTCCACAACCTAAGCGTACGCGAAATAAAGCCGCTATGGGACCTAACCGTATGAGAGCGTCCCGGTCGCAAATGTGAGGGTGAACACCCTGTCTATGGCGAGCGATAGAACACACATAACGAGGCGAAGTCTCTCCTATCACTAAGGAGCTCAACACCGCTTGCTAGTAGAGGATCGTTGACAATTCTCATAGCACGCCCTTCTACCGAGTCAAAAGGTCGAAGCTGGTATTCAGGTGCATCAGTCCAAAGGCTGCTCTTCTATAAGTCATACATGCGACTTATAGAAGAGCAGTTACAGTAGAGAGCGCTACAGTAAATGTAGCTTTTTTTAGCGGTGAATGCACAAACTTGAGTCTCGGTAGGTTGCAATTGGACAAGAATTTGTCTACCCCAATCGGACACTAAAATGAAATGTGGTTGAGCGGGCGAGATAAATAAATTCAAAGTGGACTGTATTTGCGGGGAAAGAATAATGAAATTTACACGCGGTTGTCGAACGAAAAAGAATGGAAACAGGAATGGGCACACTACCTTGCTGCTGATGCGAGATGCTGAGGTGGAGGCTGCCGGGGATGTCCCTGGACTTTGATTCCTGGTTTCCTTGCACGAGTACACTATTTATCCATGGAAAACACAATGATTGCGAAAGGTTCGATGCGGGCGCGCGCGCGGCCATTGTAATACTAACAGAGCGTCTTCAGTCGAGGTCGCTGCCCGTGAGAGGCTAGCGGCGCGAGCGTAGGTACTTGCGCGCGTAATACAGCTGTCTCGCTCCTCCTTTATGCGAGACAAGGTAGGTGCGAAAGAGAAATGGAATAAAGGGAAGCGGGGGGAGTGTCGACAACTAATTAATTAAAAACAAATGCAGATCGGCGATGCAACATAGAAAAAATAACGCGGCTACTCTTTTATCGTATACCGGCGCAACTAAAATGAAATGAAAAATCTTTATTCATGTAGGTCACAAAGTAACACTTATGAACGTCAAGATTATTGCTTCTACATTTACATTTACTGCCAGGTTCGCACAGCAATAGGTAGAGCCTGAGGAAGAACCTGGCAATAAAACTCATGGCCACCCTTTTCTAACCGCCAGTAATTACATTAGTTTGAGTTACATGATGTTTGACCAATTATATAGTAATGAATTTATACAAAACAAAAAAAAACAAAATCAATGTTGTGTTTAAAATCATATCAAAATTAGAGCTATTCTAGTTGCCAGTTCTAAGGCAGCCTAAGGGGGTGTAAGGGGCCCCACCAAGATCTTTTGGGCCCAAGTCAACCTCCCGTGCTAGTGCGTGCACCTGCTGACTAACGGACGAGGCTCTGGCGCTGACTTTCCCCTCTTTGTCGCTCCCATAAAAGCCACCCGCCGAAACAAAAATGGAAAAGTACTGTAGGAATGCTGCTAGGGACAGGGCGCCGCCGCAAAACGGCGCGCAGGAGCCCCGCCCGACTCCTGTGGCAAGTGGGCTAGGGCTGCCGTGTGTCGGGCCAGCACGGCTAAAGAAGTTAGCCCCAACCCGTATCCGCTTTGCATCGTGGAACATTGGCACGCTGACTGGGTGTGCGGTAGAGTTGGCCGAAGTACTCTCCAGGCGGAGGGTGAACGTGGCGTTCATGCAGGAGACTCGAAAGACTACAAGCTGTATTACACGGGTGCGCCTGGTGGGGAGAACGGGGTGGCCGTGGTGCTCTCCGAGGGGCTGCAGAGCGGCATCTGGGAGGTGAAACGCTGTAGCGACCGGCTTATGATCGTGAGGGTGCTTATCGATGGGATTATTACCCACCTGATAAGTGCGTACGCGCCGGCACAGGCCGGTTGTAGCGACGCCGATAAGATGTCGTTTTGGGGCCAATTCGAGGGAGTGCTTCGGAGCATTCCGTTGTCACAGGGAATCGTTTTGGGCGGTGACCTAAACGGTCATGTGGGTGAGAGGTGTGAGGAGTTTGAGCGTGTTCATGGTGGTTTTGGATACGGCACCCGCAACGCTGAAGGAGAAACTATCCTCAGAACGTGTGCGGCTGCCGATCTGGCCATTGTGAACACGTATTTCAAAAAGAAATCCGAACATCTCATCACCTACAAGAGCAGGAGGCGTACAACTCAGATCGATTTCCTACTCACTAGGCGACACAGCATCGGCAAGGTGGCCAACTGCAAGGTCATACCCGGTGAGAGTCTTACTGCACAACACCGTCTCCTTGTCATGGACCTCTGCGTGAAGCCTAAAGGCAAATGCATCGCGCGGTGCCAGCGCCGCATCAGAGAGAGTTCGTCTCAGCTGTCGGTGACATGTGCACCGACACAGCGGCGAAGATGGTGCTCGGTGAGTCTAACGGTGGACGCAAATGTGACAAGGAAACTTGGTGGTGGAACGACGCAGTCCTGAGGGAGACCAGGGAGAAGAAAGCCCTCTTTAAAAAGTGGCAAGCGACCGGATCTCCCGAAGACCGCGACGCGTACAGGGCTGCCAAGCGCGCCACAAAGAGAGATGTAGCCAGAGCCAGACGAGACCACTTTCAACCTCTGTATGATAAGCTGGAATCGTCTGAGGGGCAGAAGCTCATCTATAAGCTGGCGCGCTCCAGGGTCAAAGCGGCACAGGATATATCCAAGTGTCGCTGTGTAAAAGACCCTGAGGGCAACCTGTTAAGCGAAGACCTCGCGGTAAAGGAGAGATGGCGCTCGTACTTCCACGAGCTGCTTAATAAACAGTACAAAGAGGTGCAGCCTCCGGACCTTCCTCCGAATCAGGGACTAGTGCCACCGGTAACGCCTGGAGAAGTCCTGACTGCGCTTCGCCGCATGAAGAATCGGAAAGCTGTCGGACCCGATTTAGTCCCCATCGAAGCCTGGAAGGCGATGGGTCCTCGCGGTGTGGGCATCTTAGTAAACCTTTTTAACCGCATACTCCTCAGCGGGCAGATCCCAAACCAATGGAGACTGAGTATTATTACTCCAGTCTTCAAAGGTAAGGGGTCAGTGCAGGAGTGCCGGAGCTACCGCGGTATAAAGGTGAAGTCCAACACCATGAAGATCTTTGAGAGGATTATAGACTCTCGGATCCGGCAGAAGTGTACTCTCTCGGAGTGTCAATATGGATTTCGCCCTGGTCATGGGACCACGGACCGCAGAGAAATACAGGTCGAAGAACACACCTCTGCACTGTTTGTTTCTAGACATGCAGAAGGCCTTTGACTGTGTTCCTCGTGCGATGATCTGGTGGGCACTGCGGTCCAAAGGGGTTCCAGAGGTCTATGTTGACACTATCCGGGACATATACTGTGACTCCGATTCAATGGTTCGGACTGCTGTTGGCGACACGAAACCCTTCCCCATCACCGTCGGGGTACACCAGGGTTCGGTCCTTAGTCCGCTTCTGTTCAGTTTAAAAAAATAAAAATATCTTTATTTTGCATAGACCATTTTAACGGCGCTTACAAAATGTCATACACTATTTAAAATATTTAAAGCGACCATCGGTTCGGAACGCGGCTCACCTGAGAAGAACCGGCAAGAAACTTAGGAAGGCTTCTTTTTGATGGCCTATTTACAATTTAATATTATTTCACTTTGCCAGCAGATCATTTTCAGGCGTCCCTGTCCTGCAAATAGTCTTTAACGGAGTAATAACCTTTTTCACAAAGCTTGTATTTAATTAACTTTTTAAATTTATTTAATGGTAAATTTCTCAGGTCCCAGGGAAGCTTGTTGTAAAAGCGTATACAGTTACCCTGGAAAGAATCGCCAATCTTATGTAGTCGACTGTGGTGGACTGAAAGATTTATTTTTATTTCTAGTGTTTATATTATGTTTATCACAGAGTTTAGAAAATAGTGATAGATTTTTAGGGACATACATAAGATTGACAAAAATGTATTGTGATGGTACGGTTAGAATATTTACTTCTTTGAATTTTTCTCGGAGAGAAACTCTGGGGCTCAAATTATAAATAGCGCGTACAGCCCGCTTTTGTAGAACAAAAATAATATTTACATCTGCAGCACTCCCCCAAAGGAGAATACCGTAAAACATAATACTATGAAAATAGCTGAAGTAAACCATTCTAGCCGTATCCACATCTGTTAGAGTCCTGATCTTTTTTACAGCGTATGCAGCCGAACTTAACCTAGAGGCTGTCTTTTCTATGTGTGGGCCCCACTGCAAATTGGCATCAATAGTTATACCGAGGAACACAGTTGATTCTACAAATTATAACACTTTTCCATTCAGTTGAACATTGGCCGCAACTTGTTTTACATTTGGTAGAGTAAATGTTATACATTTAGTTTTATTTTCATTAAGGCAAAGATTATTTGAGCTGAACCAATGAACTACTCTTGCAATTGCATTGTTTACATCGTCATAGTTATCCAATTGTCTTTTAATTTTAAAAATTAATGAGGTGTCATCTGCAAACAAAACAATCCTATTCCTGTCCCCTACATAAAATGGTAAATCATTAATATAAATGAGGAACAAGAATGGCCCAAGTATCGAGCCTTGCGGCATACCCATAGTAACCATGGATCCTACAGAACGTGTACCATTAATATCGACCCTCTGTATTGTTCTAATATGAAGACAGAAGGTCGAGAGCTTTGCCTCTTATTCCATAGTGGTGTAATTTTTTGCACAGCGTTTCATGGTGAACGCTATCAAAAGCCTTTGATAGATCGCAAAATATACCTAATGCATCGTGCTTGTCTTCCCAGGCTTCATGAATACAGTTTCATAACTCAATCCACCAGCATCGGAAGTTGAGCGCCCTTTCGTAAACCCAAATTGATTCGCATGAAATATTTTATGACTATTAAAATGGGATAGCGTTTGATTCAAGATTATTTTTCAAATACTTTGCTCAAAGTTGGCAGCACCCACACTGGTCGGAAATTAGACGGGTCTGTAACGCTGCCAGCCTTGAACAAGGGAACGACTTTGCTGTGTTTCATTAAATCAGGAAATGTACCACTAGAAACACAGTCATTAAACACAGTTGCTAGATGGGGCGCAATTACCTCAATTATACATGATGCAGTTTTGACCGATAATCCCCAAATGGCCGCGGTTTTGTTAATTTCGATACATTTAAATGTCTTTACAATGTCCTGAGCGCAAATATCTGTGAATACAAATGCATCCCTGCAACAAAGAACAGATTCTTCTAATAAATGTTCAGCGGAACTGGAAGACGCTTGGAGAGATTTTGTTGTCAATATAGGTACATTTTTGAAAAAATGTTCAAACTCCGTCGCCACTTCCAGGTCCCTTTTAACATGGTAAACATTTACTTTTAAGTGGAAATCCCTTTCAGTCACCAAATATCTACCGCATTCAGAGTTAATGATGTTCCAAGTCATTTTTATTTTATTCACAGAATTAGAAATTTTATTTTTAATGAAGTTTGACTTAGCAAGATAACACGTTTGTTTAAATATCTTTGAATAATTTTTAACATATTCCTGAAAGGTTTGCCTAAAATTATATGATTTTTCTGAATATAATTCAAATAATTTATTTCTACTTTTAAAGATACCTAGTATTGCCCAGTCACTGAAAACAGGACGACCACCAATCTGTAGTGTTTTTGAGGTAAAAACTTTGCCAAACTCATCATTAATCAAATTAAATAAGTGTTTATATGACTGGTCTAAACAAGTGAAGTTAGCTAGATATGGTAATCTATTTAATATTAGACGAATTGTCGGACAGCATCAGGAACTCGCATGAGCAACCTCCATGGTTGCTCATGTATGCTGACGATATTGCGCTGGCAGACGCGGACAGGGGCAGATTGGTGCGACGTGTAAAGGCGTGGAAGGAGACACTTGAGAACGGCGGTCTGAAACTAAATGTGGCGAAGACCGAGTACTTGGCATTAAACTCGACAGATCCCACATCCGTCCGCATAGGCGGTGATTTGGTCGAGCGCACGGACCAGGTTAAATACCTGGGATCTGTTTTTCACACGTCCAGTGACATCGATTGCGATGTCAGGTCACGCATTGCTGCCGCGTGGGCCAAATGGCGGGAGATGACCGTTGTCATTTGTGACCCTAAAATGCCGATCCGGTTGAAGGGACAGTTCTACAAAACCATTATTAGACCTGTCCTTTTACATGGCAGTGAGACGTGGCCGATATTGGAGCGACACAAGCAGGAGCTGCGTGTCACGGAAATGAAGATGCTGCGGTGGATGTGTGGAATCACGCGGACGGACCGCGTGAGGAACTCTCGCATCCGCGGCAGCCTTCACGTCCGTGACATTGTAGACAAATTGCAAGAGTGTCGCCTTCGTTGGTATGGTCACGTCTTGCGGCAACAGCCGGTCTACGTAGGTAACAAATGTCTGGCCATGTCAGCCCCGCCGGATCCCAGTAAGAGAGGAAGACCCAAGAAGTGCTGGCTTGACGTCGTAAGAGTTGACATGCGTGCCAATGGTCTCACTACAGGGGATGCCGACGACCGTGCGAAGTGGAGGAGAAAATGTAGGAAAGCGGACCTCGGGTGTCGCGAGACGCAACTGGGACATGCCCTCGGATGATGATGGAGTTCTAAGGCAGCCTACACTTTAAGAAGAAGAATCTAGCAAGAAAGTCAATGGATGCTCTTTTTAAAAATGTAGGTATGGCTTACAACTTTAAAATCACACTTACATTGTTCCTTTGGATTCATGTGAGAACGGTCGACTAAACTTAGTTTGCCTTAAATTTAAATAATTTTATTTGTAACAATTGCAATAACAGCTATGATGTCCAGTCCCAACAGACGGCACCCGTTCACAGGTATGACGTATATATCAGCCATCGCCCTACTCAACCATATTATAGGGAATAAGGCGACCCGATACATACGCCACCACTGCCAGGACACTTAGGCGAGCATGACATATCCAAAAACTGCACAGCAACTATCATGTCAATTTCAAAATAATAAATAAGTCTACTTGGTGCTCACACAAACTCAAATTACATATTTGTATATTAGTTATTACTGGGACTAAACGTAGCCAATTTAGAAACCTTTAGTTGTCTGACGGTTCAAATTATTTAATATGCAGAAATTTAAAAATACAACATATATATGCAGATTCAAGACAAGTACAAAATAACACAAAGTAGTTCGAGCGAAGAGAAAACAACTCATTTCCATTCATTTTTATCATTCAAATAATCATTAATTGTGTAATAGGCCCTTTTCAAGAGGTGCGTCTTAATTTCCGCCTTAAATTTATGTAACGGCAGGTTCATAATGTCTAAAGGAATTTTATTATATAGGCGTACACCAATTCCTGCAAAAGAGTCGTGAACCTTTTGTAAACGATGATGCGTTCCAATTAATTTATGCTTATTTCTAGTATTTATCGAATGTATGTCACTGCATCTATTGTATAAATGTATGTTCTGTTTGACTAACATGATATTTGCAAATATATACTGTGATGCAACCGTTAAAATGCCAATTTCTTTAAATTTCTCTCTAAGAGACACTCTAGCACTTAATTTATATATTGCACGTATAGCTTTCTTCTGGAGTACAAAAATTACTTGTATATCAGCTGCTTTGCCCCACAGCAAAATGCCGTAAGACATGACACTATGAAAATAACTGAAGTATACCAGCCTAGCAGTTCCCACATCAGTTGCCATCCATAGGAGGGCAGTTTCGATAGAATACCACGGTGCCAGACCCGATCAAAGGCCTTTGAGATATCAAGACTCACTGATAGATACCCCGGCTTGTCGTCTGAAGTTGTACTCCAGTTTGTAGCCGGGGTAAATCAAGTAAGATGTATCGGCCGGGCATGATATAAGTATTTGTCTCCGTCAAAAAAAATAAGGTCGACTGCGCAGTCTTAAGGTGGTGGTGGACTGCGTTGATGTTTGTGTGTATTCCCCCGATATTGCAAAAGCCCACATGCTGTGTTGACGAAGATGCCCCTGTGGAACTATTTCTTATTCTTCGGAGCCATGTATTTTTAAAAAAGGGGTATTTACAAAGTTTATGATGGCCTGCATGCCGGTGACGCAGGAGACTAGGCGAGACTCTCCAACGGCAGGCAAAGGTAATCCGGCTGGATGGAACGGGCCGAGTCCACCTCGGTCACCTATTCCGGCACGACTGCAGCACCAGGGCCTTTACACAGGCTGCTGGTTCAGCTTCCTGGGGCGGAGATTAGGTGATCTCCAGGTTCGGGTCCCGTACAGCCTGCGGGCGGCCAGTAGACAACCGTTTTACCGGGTCTCCCTGACTGACGTACCAACACTCCGCGCCTATACCAGCTAATGGAGGCAGATAAGCCTCCGGTCTCGACGTCACCACCACAGAGTCACCCCAATGAGCTCTGGAACCCTGCTCACCGATGGAGAACATAACCCAGCAGGGCCAGGTTACTATTACCGCGGTCTTCTGCAGGGTGGAGGTGCTGCGCCAGGCGGGCTGCTCGTCGAACGGAGTACCGTTAATGCCCTCCCTCCTAATGGGACCTTTTTTCGTCGATCCCTAAGATATTGGATCTTAGGGCTCTAATTGAAGAAGCTAATTTCACTGTGCCCTCAGAGTGTTGCGTTAGCCTCATGATGAAGTAACGTACATCCCCTGATCCCCGAGGGGCAAATTTTCTTGATGTGATAAAGAATCAATTGATTCTTTATCACATCAAGAAAATTTGCCAGGATTAATCCTACAAATAGAACATGACAATTTTCAAAAGTCCAAGTACCAATTTTTGAACGTTAGATACACTCTATAATCTGTATTTTATATACATAATAACTATACTACTACTATACAAATAATATACATAATAACTATGGCGTATGGATAACGTAACGTACTTACTTTAAGTGACAGAATTTTCAAATTCGGTTCATTTTCGGATATTAGGTATTTCTCTTAGATAGTACCTACTAAACTAACGTCTCTTCTACCTTCTTAAATTAAAATCAGGCAAGATAGCACAAAGTAATTTAACCTACTCCTTGTTAAGTATGACATTAGTGATCAAATATAACAAATCAATAAAGTATTGAAAGGACAAATAAACCAAATTCATCCACACTTAGCATATAAACTCTTAGAATATGCATGATTCAAATCTAAAAACGGAATATTTTCCATATTAATCTTTTCAAGTCAACGCAAGTGCCATGCTTGTTTGGGTATGTGTAGGTATTTAAATGAGTCTCATGTCCTCGACTGTGGTGAGTCAGCTGTATGCACTCTGCGTATGGTGAAACCATTCGAAGGCGAGACGTTTCTTGTACGATGAGTAATGTAATGTAAGTAATTATAGTGTAGATGCAGAACTTAAGACACAGTATCGATATGCAAAGGATAACTTGATTCTAAATTCGTATAAAGGAAGAAATTAAAATGACTTTGGGTACCTAGATTTCTTTAATTGTTGCTTTGGTTGACTTGTAATGTTAAAATGTCAAATATCTACGAGTATATCATCGAAGTGTACACAAAGACATTTTTACTGAATTTCACTGCAGAAAATCGTACCACGTTAGATACCACTAGGTACAAACCTCATTATCATCTTCCGAGTGTCTGTCCCATTTGCGTCTTCCGACGCCCGGGGTCCGCCTTCTTACTAGGTAAAATACAAACCTACCTACTTTAAATGCCTACTCATTCACCTAAAGGTGCGTGGTCCCTAATCCGGGCCCATAACCTTTATAAATAAAAACGTTGTATTTTCGGAACAGACTCAAATTTTATTAAAAAATTTTTACGCGCTGTTTCAACAATGTGCTACAATTATTATTTTGATACATTATTGACACATAAGTAAATTGCACGTAAGTTTTTAAGTTATAACCTGTGAAAACTGATACGTCCCTATGTGATTTAAAAAAATCATTACCAATAACTTCGGGACCCAAGCGACGTCACCTGCTAGCGGTGCGCCTACTGGGGGCCGAGTCTACTATTGACAAGCCGTAGAATAGAACGATTGTAATAGAAGACTACGAAAAGCTGTTAAAATTGTTTTGGTGACTTTCTGTTGAGCGACGATTTTGATTCTATTTCGACACGATTGAAATAGCAGACTCGGCCCCCTGAATAATAGACGAGGCATAAGGGGCACCCTTATGGGTTAGGTTAATCTAAGTTCCTCCCTCCATCTCGGGCACGCGGAGGGATTTCCAGGACTGCCTAACTTTTGCCCTACATATTTTTCGGAAACCATTTTATCGAACCCTTTGAACCGCATTGAGTTCTTATTACTTATTTTAACTTCTAATATAGCTATTGTTTGTATCTATATTGTCTTATCGCTTAATTTATCTCTCAAGCTTTCACCTTCCTAATTTTCCTTAACTTGTGGACTAGGGGTGGTTGGTCTACCACCAACCCACCTTCACTTCATAATGGCAACCTGATGGGTTGGGAGATGAGACGGCAGTCGCTTCCAGCAACGCCGAAATATTAAAGCCAACGATAGTTACTAGCAGCTAATTAAAAGGGGATCCTATTCCCAGGCTCCAAATCCAGAAAGGATTTGGAAACTAGGATCGTTTACAGTATGGGGTTCTTCAAAAGGGATCTTAGAAGGTTTATAAAGGGTCGGCAGCGCGAGTGCTACACCTCTGGTGTTGCAAACGTCCATAGGCTACGGTGACCACTTTCCATCAGGTGGGCCCCGTACGCTTGTCTGCCACCTCAGAGGTATAAAAACAAAAAAAAAACACTAAGATAAAGACAGACTAAAATTTAAAAAAGTTCTTTATTTTTTATTCCCTTTTTCTTGGAGCTTAGTCAATTATGACAATGTTGCCCAAAAAGATCTTAGTACCTAAAAGTTTTTGCTGCATTTTATGCAACTGCACCATTTTAATTTCTTTAACATTCTAGAACCTTATTGTATTGTTTCCAAATACGGCTGTAAGCTTACTTACGCGTGTATTTAAATGAACATATCCGGTTTTGAACACAGTTTGAGACGTTCGTCTGCAAATTAATGTCAGTCGTTGAGGTCATTCTGTCGCCAGGAAGCCGGTTAGTGTTAATTTAATACCTACTTGAGTAGTTTTAGTTACTAAGGTTAAGCCTAGCTACTTTATCGGATTTGCTCCTAGTCGACCCTTGGCCCATTTTTAACACAAAATCATTAGGAATAGTTGTTCTATCCCTGGCCCAAACACAAGAACATTAGGAATTTAGTAGGTACTAAAAATAAAATAAAAATAAAATAAATATCCATCACGCCTTATCCCCAAAGGGGTGGCAGAGGCATATTATATGCCCACTTTTCACCGTGTGGATTCCTGTCCCACGTAATAGGTGGTGAGCCCATTGCCGTGTTGAAATAGACAGACGCAGGTTGTGGCTACCTGCTGTTGAAATTTTTTAAGCCGCCTATAAGGCCTTCAACCAGGCTTAACGACCGCCATTTTACTGGCAACCGGGACCAAAGGCTTAACGTGCCTTCCGAAGCACGAAAACGCTCGCAAATGTAAATGCCACAAAGTGGTCACCCATCCGACGACCAGCCATAGTGAAAGTTGCGTACCTCAGTGATCGTTTACCGAACACTGAGACCGCGGGGCCACAAGCGCTAGTAGGTACTAGCGGATGCTTTTCAGTTTCACTATAGATCAGTGACACCGGTCCTGTGGGTATACGAGTATAAAATGTAGCCTCAGTTGATCTTTATAACATCAGTTATATAATGAAAGTCCCGTGAAAATCGGTGAAGCCGTTTTAGAGATTAACCTTAACAACACTTTAATTTTATGCAATTTTGCATAATATAAGCATAACTACAAAAAGACTGATCTGTTTATGAACAGTTCAAAACAACCAACATCTGATATTTATTACGGTCGGTTGACGACAGTCATCAAAGCATAATGGACATTTTTACAGATACCTAGTACACGGAACAGAAAATACAAGTTTTTTGCCTAGGCAGATATCGTTTTAGTTGATTCAATTTCAGTATAACATTAAGGATTTCCACACGATAAAAATAAAGGCAACCAAAGAAATTATTTTTGAAAACTCCCACATTGAAGTGTTATAACGTGGATTCAAATGGTATCAAAGTCGCAAAAATCTTCAGACATGGGACATGCCATTTCCGTTTTGCTTGTATTGCTGCGCCGGCTACAAACATCATATTTTATTATTCATCGTTTCATGTCGGCATTTTTCCTTCAACTTGTTATCGCAGCACATTCACTACGAGACGCGACGCGGCACGGCGGCTGCGGCAGTTCGGTTTCCGATCGCGGTGAAGCAGACCACAGACCACACATCGTCTAAATTTATTAAGAAAACATTACGCGCGCAGTTTCTGAATTTAAAATTGGCGGGTCAAATTTAAAGTGTGAAAGCTTTTTTTTTAAAGTAATTTTTTTTAAAGTTAATTCTAACGAAACTTAATTAATGTAAATAAAAAGTTTAGTTATTGAATAATAATTGTTATTAAATGGTGCATACTTGGATGTAAACATGTCTGCTCTGTTGAAGAACGTAACTAATTGCATCTGGCATGCTTTTGATTCCTTACAAAACAACGATCTGGTGCACAAATCAAAATTAAAGGTATGTTTGTACTTGTTTCGTTTCTTAGTCCATGTTTTTTATGATATTGTTTTATGTGTCACTAGATGACCCCCACAGCTTCGCCCGTGGAATATTTCGACCTCCCGTCGCACCTATTTAATCCCGTCGCTTATAAATTCTAATCAGTGTAGTAGCGTAATGAAATATAGCCTATAGCCTTCGTCGATAAATGGACTTTCTAACACAAAAAGATTTTTTTCAAATCCGACCAGTAGTTGCTGAGATTAGCGCGTTCAACCAAACAAACAAACTCTTCAGCTTTATAATATTAGTATAGATTTTAGGGAGTTTGAGTGTTTTTCTATAGTATAGTATAACTGTATAAAATATATATATATTTTAGAAGCGCTCGTGGCCTCACGGTCTCAGTGTTCTGTAAAAACGATCACTGAGTTACGCAACTTTCACTATGGCTGGTCCTCGAATGGGTGACCACTTTGTGGCATTTACATTTGCGAGCGTTTCCGTGCTTCGGAAGGCACGTTAAGCCGTTGGTCCCGGTTGCCCGTAAAATGGCACTCGTTAAGCCTGGTTGAAGGCCTTATGGGCGGCTTGAAAATTTCAACAGCAGGTAGCCACAACCTGCGTCTGTCTATTTCAACACGGCAATGGGCTCACCACCTATTACGTGGGACAGGAATCCATACGGTGAAAAGTGGGCATATAATATGCCTCTGCCACCCCTTCGGGGATAAGGCGTGATGGATATTTATTTAATTTTTATTTATTTTTTTCTATAGTATAATATATATATATATAGTTTAGTAAAAAACAATAAAATTTAGTATTGTATCAATTAAGTAGGTATGATATGCATCTATGATAGGCATCTTTAACTCGGAATGAAACGTCTGAACACAAAGTCAAACAAAAGTGCCGAAGAAAAGTGAATCAATCACTCGAGTGAACGTTCATCCTAGTGAACCGTCTGGTATCAGCTAGAGACAATCGGAGTGTCTTCTTTGTCAAATCTAAGCTCGACTTTTACTCGATTGTCGAGTTGCGATTTATCGAGTTACGCATCTTTTGGCGCTCGTAAAATGCCAGTTTTAATGGTTGTATAAATTATGATAAAAAGGTCAATAAAAGAAAGCTCGTCATAACATTTAACAGCTGGGAACCTAAGTACAACTTATAGTCATGTAATCTGTTTTTATCGTGCTTTTAGTGCCATAATACAAGGTCAAAAGTTTAGAGGATTTTTTTTAATCTATCGGAGCACTGCCACATTATCACCTCAAAAAGCTCGTACATCTTAATAATATTATAAATGCGAACATTTGTATGGATATTTGTTACTCTTTCACGTAAAAACTACTGAATAGATTTTAATGAAACTTTACGATAATATAGCATCTACATCAGAATAACACATAGGCTACTTTTTATCCCGGAACAAGTTCCTGTGGGAAACGGGAACGGGAAAACTTCTCTACGCGGGCGAAGCCGCGGGCGTCAACTAGTATACCATAGTTAATTGACACAATACTTAAACTTAATATTTTTTTACATTTTGAAGACTTGCTCTACATTTGATTAACGTAGGTACCTACGTATAGAAAAACACTCAAACTTTCTAACATTTTTTTTTGTAGATGTGAAGCACTAACACGAGACCTTACATTGTCACAGTCATAGATTAGAAAACGTATACGCACAGTCACAGTCACGGCTCTATCATGGACTGGTGATTTGGGTTTGGCTGAAAAGCTGAGTCCAAAAGCTCTTTTTTTAATATTAATAAAAAAAAAATTTAATCCATATAGAAAACAGCCAAATTTAATTGATTGCATCGGAAATCATTACCACAAATGTCAATATATTGGTCATTGTAGCCAATATTTACAATGATAACTACAGATAGTAATGTCAAATATGTGACTAATCTTTATACAAATACTAATCTTTAAGTAAAAACAATAATTATTGTGCTGCACTTTTCATACAGCGCCATCTTGCCCATAATAAGCTAATATAAGCTTGTGACATGGGATCTAGACAACTGATAAATATACTTTTTTATTTCTAAATACATGTAGATACATACATACCTACTTTATACAAAGACTAGATAACTCCCACAGCTTCGCCCGTGGAATATTTCAACCTCCCGTCGCACCTATTTAATCTCGTCGCTTATAAATTCTACAATGATGCATAAAAATTTGCCCGAATTGTCGACATTTATGACTACTGCTCTGCCCCCCAGTGTAGTAGTGTAATGATATATAGCCTATAGCCTTCCTCGATAAATGGGCTATCTAACACAGAAATAATTTTTCAAATCCGACCAAAAAAAATGGTTGAGCGGGCGAGATAAATAAATTCAAAATGGACTGTATTTGCGGGGAAAGACGAAAAAATGAAATTTACACGCGATTGTCGACGGAAAAAGAAATGGAAAAACAGGAATGGGCACACTACCTTGCTGCTTGCTGCGAGATGCTGAGGTGGAGGCTGCCGAGGACGTCCCTGGACTTGAATTCCTAGTTTCCTTGCACGAAAACACTATTTATCCATGGAAAATACAATTATTGCGATAGTTGGTGCGGGCGCGCGCGCGCGCGCGGTGTAGGACAGACTGCCTTCCGTACCTTCCGTGCTTCGGAAGGCACGTTAAGCCGTTGGTCCCGGTTGCCAGTAAAATGGCAGTCGTTAAGCCTGGTTGAAGGCCTTACGGGCGGCTTGAAAATTTCAACAGCAGGTAGCCACAACCTGCGTCTGTCTATTTCAACACGGCAATGGGTTGACCACCTATTACGTGGGACAGGAATCCACACGGTGAAAAGGGGGCATATAATATGCCTCTGCCACTCCTTCGGGGATAAGGCGTGATGGATATTTATTTTATTTATTTTAAATCGGACCAGTAGTTCCTGAGATTAGCGCGTTCAACCGAACAAACAAACAAACTCTTCAGCTTTATAATATTAGTATAGATTAAAGTAAAACGCAAACCCATGTTTAGTGGTATACTTTGCCGAATTCAAACTTAGTTATAGAGCAAAATCCTACAGATCTTTGATGATGATCGCGCAGATTCTCATTATTTATTTTTGTAATTGTTTTTGTGCCGGACCATCTAAAACCACACGATCAAAGTACATAAATGAGTTTATTATATTATGTACTGTGAATCCTGAGTTAGCCCTCGAAAGTATAAAACTTTGTCCGCCACCCTAATTTTTCTTCATCACGAGTGGAATTACAAAGACACATTGACAATGTTAACCGTCGTCGTGTCGTGTTTAACATTAATTGCTTCAAAACTTATCCAAAGATACTAAGTATTTCTCGATACACAGCTGCTGACATCAATATATCATACCATTAATATACTAGCATATTAATATACAATACTAGCGTATTAATATACAAGCATATTAATATACTAGCTTTACATACATATTAACCTATTTTAATTACTTGCAGTACCTATGTAGAGTGATTAAATGCTCACATACCTAGACTATTAGCACAGTATAAAGAGAGAAAACCTATGTCTTTCGGCTGTGCTATTACTATGTCGCGCTAAAATTCGTGTCAGTGTCCTACTCATTACATGATTCACATACACCATAATATCGTAATCACCAATTTACCATACGCTTTCATAAGTGCACAAATATTTTCTCTCCTGTAGTCGTGTTTCCTGTTGACAATAAATATCAAACTGGCGTAAATAATATGGGCAAGAAAGGGTAAGTCACTACTTTGATTTAAAATCAATATCGTCATCTAAATTAAAAGCACAGCAGACAAGAACGAGTGAGTGGACTCCTACCGAGAGCTTCGGGCCCAAGACAGTCTCACCTGAAAACCTGCTGAGTCACGGATGAGGTCATGGCGAAGGGAATGAAAACTGGAAACAAAACTCAGCAACAACCAAGCCAGAGTGGCCAGTAAAATACAGTCAGAAAAATTACCCTTCTATTGGGAGAGGCTTACGTCCAATGGACTGATTACCTAGTAATCTATACTAATATTATAAAGCTGAGGAGTTTGTTTGTTTAGTTGAACGCGCTAATCTCAGGAACTTCTGGACGGATATGAAAAAATATTTTTGTGTTAGATAGCCCATTTATCGAGGAAGGCTATAGGCTAATATATATCATCACGCTACTACCCTGGAGAGCGGAGTGGTAGTCATAAATATGGACAAATCGGGCAATTTTGTATGTATTATTGTAGATTTTTTAAGCGACGGGATTAAATAGGTGCGACGGGAGTTCGCAGTATGTCATGGGCGAAGCCGCGGCCCCGGTCACCTAGTTGTACATAAGGTAGTAAGAATTTGTCTAGTAACATAATTGAAACTGTTAAAAACACTTTATAAATCTTCTTTATTTCCCTATCCATAATAATCTACCATCCATTTGACAGTAACAGGTTATAGTCCCATTACCCGCCAGACCAAAAATATACATTCCATGCGTTCTCTAACAAGGAGATGACGTAATGAAATCGGTATAATTCCACATTGTTAGTGATACCTCGCCCATTTCTAACCTCTACCTCCTAGTCAATAGACGGGCAGACAAATATTACAAACGGGGTCACATTTTCTATCCCACCTGTATGTGGCGATTTATTGCGGTCACTACTTTTACGACCGGGTCAAGGGTATATCGCCAACATATATTGTCATTGTCTAGACCTAGTCATGCAAATTAGCTAGATCATATTGCTTGTTGACGCATTTGACATGAAAACTGCAAACTTGTTATAAGTATCTATTATTATCTGTATTATATTAAAATAGTTAATCTGTACATTAAGTGAACTGTACCAAGATACGATTGCCGCGTCGGTTTCGTTGAAATGTTTTTACCGGTATAAAAACCTGACCAATGCACAGCACAGGAAATAACTGACTGTTGCAGAGATTGATATGCCGCACTGGATGTTTGGAGTCGGTATTACGGTCAAAGTGCAAAATCTTTTGTTCCGTTGGTACTGTCCAAACGGTCCCAAAAGGGGAGTTAGATGTAGAAAAGGCTGACTTGACGTTGACGAAGAAATATGAGTTAGTAAGTAGTAACACCAGAAGACCCACACCCTTGAACAAGAAGACGCTGGTAGGCGTCAAGCTCGTGCTAAAAAAAAGTTGAATTCAAAATTTAAATTTAAGCTTAACATGCCGTACCTCGGCGAAGCTCAAGCGGTGGCGGCAATCGTGCGTTGTTTGGCTCTCTTCTAATCGGCCGCAGTTACTCACCGAAGCAATTGTTTTCATATACTTAGGTACCTATTCTAATATTATTAGGATATGGCACGTAATTATAGATACTAACCTACAATTTCGTAATTATCGGTCTATAACCTCATTGGGTGGGCGTCATATTAGTGTTAGTTATAAGAATACAATATTGGTTATGGTAAATCAATTACGAAAGTTTAAATGTTAGATTATTACACTTAACAATAAAACTTTATTCTAAAAGGCAATGATATATGTGAAGTGGACACCTACGCTTTAATTGTCTAAATCGGATCAATTTTTGCAATACTCCTTTCTGGATTGAATATTAAAACCAAGGCAACCTTATTTATTTGAAGATCATGTGCTTATTTTAAAATAACAAACGCTCGCAACTGTATTATTATATCGACTGATACCATTTATTTTAGTTTAGTAAATTTTCTTTTCAATTGAATTTAGTTTTTTTATACCACTGAGGTGGCAGACAAGCGTACGGCCCACCTGATGAAAAGTGCGGTCACCGTAGCTTATGGACGTGCCTATGGCGACCCTTTAAAAACCTTCTAAGACCCCTTTTGAAGGACCCCTAGTTCAGAGAAATGCACTACAGAAACACACAAAATAGAAAATAGACCTACTTAGTTAGGTATATTTCAAAAAGACGTCAACACCAAGTGGATTTTGAACAAGACAAAATAGAAATTGCTAGTTGATATACGTACGATTTTTTTACTCCAATGATAAACTTTATATTTCACAAAAGGATCTTTTAAAACATAATGGTTTTAAGAAACCTACTGTTTTTTAGTGTATTCTCAGTTACTTTCAAACCCTACCCATCAAGCCTGAGGTCCACTTTTATGGCATTATTTAAATTTTATATACAGCATTCTGGTAACAGTGGAGCTAGACTGGGGATAAACAGACAGACAAAACTATCATGTCATAGCGAAACTGGAAGGGTTTCTTGTTTACTCCAAACCCTATAAAAAGCAATACTACGTCCATTACTGAATCATTCGTATTGACAACATCGATTTTTAAATCATTTTGTATTCCTATTGTCTCTATAACAGATTTATAAACTGATGTAGGGTTTGCCATACTCAGCAGTCCAACGTAATGAGACTTATTTAGTGTGCCAATATATAGAAGGTCACTAGGAAATCAGATACAGCGACCTCATTTTCATGTTAGTTGCAAGGAAATTGGTAGTAGCTACTTAGATACAGTACGTAGGTACGTCGGTAAATTAGTTTAGGGCTTAATAATGTTCTATTTTGTAAGAAGAAGAGTATACACATTAAAGAGAGTATCGTTCAATCAGTAAATGAGTATTCTATATTCATGAGAAATTACCAGCTTAACTGAAGTTCTCAAAACGGGTATATTTTAATATCAATTTCACACACGAACTATTTTCTTACATAGTTATTGTCACGCCTTTATCCCCAAAGGGGTAGTCAGAGGCATACTATAGACTCACATTTTACCGTATCCATTTTTGTCCCACGTAATCGGTAGTGGGTGAGCCCATTGCCGTGTTGATATTGCACAGGCTGTGGTAACCTGTGTTAAACTTTTTTCAAGCCGCCCATAAGGCCTTTTACTGGGCTTTACGACTGCCATTTTACTGGCAACCGGAACAACGGCTTACCGTGCCTTCCGAAGCACGGGAACGCTTGAACCTTGATCTTTACTTTTCTTTTCGTGTTGTGCCCCAGCCCAGAATCTAACTTTAATGCAAACCAATTAAAACCTTACAATGCCATTTCACGACTATATTTGCCCACCGTAACCTCCTGCCACTAAATGGTCCAGCGAAACCATTGTTTTGGGTTCAACTTGGTCAGTCCTCCTAGATAGGCGAGCGTTGATAGACACATTACACCGCCGCGCCATCTTTAACCTGCTGAACTACGGCGAGTGAGCAAGATGCCTAGCTTAGGGCGTCGTTGTAGCCAGGCCTACGCTCATAGAAGACGTAGATACTTAGCTTTGTTATTTTTTTTTTGTGGAAATCCTTATGGATGCTTTATCGGACTCCTACCGACTACCTATAGCCAGTCCCAGGTGAGAAATAGGATAGCACCATGACAGCCTAACATTCTATCTGACAAGCCCATGTACGAGGATTAACAAAACACAGAAGAGTCTATAATGCTTTCTGACTTTAGAGTGCTGTCATGGTTGAGTTAATTTTGTGTTGGTTCTCATATTATTGTTAGATTTCATAATGAAAATAAATAAATATCCATCACGCCTTATCCCCGAAACGGTGGCAGAGGCATATTATATGCCCACTTTTCACCGTGTGGATTCCTGTCCCACGTAATAGGTGGTGAGCCCATTGCCGTGTTTAAATAGACAGACGCAGGTTGTGGCGACCTGCTGTTGAAGGTTTTCAAGCCGCCCATAAAGCCTTCAACCAGGCTAAACGACTGCCATTTTACTGGCAACCGGGACCAACGGTTTAACGTGCCTTCCGAAGCACGGAAACGCTCGCAAATATAAATGCCACAAAGTGGTCACCCATCCAAGGACCAGCCATAGTGAAAGTTGCGTAACTCAGTGATCGTTTACAGAACACTGAGACCGCGGGGCCGCGAGCGCTTTCGTTGTTGAGATATAAATAGTGTAACTAACACGATTTTCTTTTATATATATAGATGTGTAGGGAGTTCCACCAGTTCTATCCACAGTCTAAACAGTTTTATCATGAATTAAATTGGATTTAATTATATATTTTAATAAGTTCGTGATAATTTGAGGTGTGAAAATATGTAATTTTCAGTACTTACCCGTGGTACTACCGGTGGTACTACTGGTAGTACCACGGGAAATATTTTTTGCCCGTGGTTCTACTATGACGTATAGTGTACCACGGGAGATTTTATATTACCCCTGGTACTACTTAATAAATAATATAAAATACTTTATGTTTTATGTATCTACATAAATCGCAATCGAGAGCGGATACCCAGCGCATAAATCGCAACCTAAACAGGAGAAAAAAATAGGAGACTAAAACTAAAAAAAATATTTTAATGGATTATAATATAAGATAGCAGGAGGTTTTTCTTGTACGTATGAAATATAGAGTGCGGGTATTGAGCTTATAAACTCTTTGAACTCGCAACCCATCAATATGAATTGACCGGTAAGAAGACTATTTTGTACAGCTGAGCGCGTCAGTTTGTGGCTAGGTTAATCCAAATTTGTGAAGAATACACACAACGGCGAAATGTGTATTCTTCACAAATTAAATTATTATTTATTAAGTAGTACCAGGGGTAATATAAAATCTCCCGTGGTACTGCTATACGTCATAGTAGTACCACGGGCAAAAAATATTTCCCGTGGTACTACCAGTGGTAAGACCTTTGTAATTTAACAATTAGACCTATGTCCTTTGACCTACGGCCTTTGACCTGTCCTTTGAACTTTGTTCGTTGTTTTATGTCCTTTGACACCTGTCCTCGACCTACGCTCTTTGACCTTTAACATTTGTCCTGTGTAACTTCACTTGTGTAGACCAGTCATATAAACACTTATTTAATTTGATTAATGATGAGTTTGGCAAAGTTTTTACCTCAAAAACTCTACAGATTGGTGGTCGTCCTGTTTTCAGTGACTCGGCAACACCAGGTATCTTTAAAAGTAGAAATAAATTATTTGAATTATATTCAGAAAAATCATATAATTTTAGGCAAACCTTTCAGGAATATGTTAAAAATTATTCAAAGATATTTAAACAAACGTGTCATCTTGCTAAGTCAAACTTCATTAAAAATAAAATTTCTAATTCTGTAAATAAAATAAAAATGACTTGGAACATCATTAACTCTGAATGCGGTAGATCTTTAGTGACTGAAAGGGATTTCCACTTAAAAGTAAATGGTTGCCATGTTACAGGGGACCTGGAAGTGGCTACGGAGTATGAACATTTTTTCAAAAATGTACCTATACTGACAACAAAATCTCTCCAAGCATCTTCCAGTTCCGCTGAACTTTTATTAGAAGAATAAATAAAATAAATAAATATCCATCACGCCTTATCCCCGAAGGGGTGGCAGAGGCATATTATATGCCCACTTTTCACCGTGTGGATTCCTGTCCCACGTAATAGGTGGTGAGCCCATTGTCGTGTTGAAATAGACAGACGCAGGTTGTGGCTACCTGCTGTTGAAATTTTCAAGCCGCCCGTAAGGCCTTCAACCAGGCTTAACGACTGCCATTTTACTGGCAACCGGGACCAACGGCTTAACGTGCCTTCCGAAGCACGGAAACGCTCGCAAATGTAAATACCACAAAGTGGTCACCCATCCGAGGACCAGCCATAGTGAAAGTTGCGTAACTCCGTGATCGTTTACAGAACACTAAGACCGCGGGGCCACGAGCGCTTCGACTGCAACAAAGAAATTAGAAGAATCTGTTCTTTGTTGCAGGGATGCATTTGTATTCACAGATATTTGTGCTCAGGACATTGTAAAAACATTTAAATGTATCGAAATTAAGAAAACCGCGGACATTTGGGGATTATCGGTCAAAACTGCATCATGTATAATTGAGGTAATTGCGCCCCATCTAGCAACTGTGTTTAATGACTGTGTTTCTAGTGGTACATTTCCTGATTTAATGAAACACAGCAAAGTCGTTCCCTTGTTCGGCTGGCAGCGCTACAGAGCCGTCTAATTTCCGACCAGTGTCAGTGCTGCCAACTTTGAGCAAAGTATTTGAAAAAATAATCTTGAATCAAATGCTATCCCATTTTAATAGTCATAAAATACTCCATGCGAATCAATTTGGGTTTACGAAAGGGCGCTCAACTTCCGATGCTGGTGTTGAGTTATGAAACTGTATTCATGAAGCCTGGGAAGACAAGCACGATGCATTAGGTATATTTTGCGATCTATCAAAGGCTTTTGATTGCGTTCACCATGAAACGCTGTGCAAAAAATTACACCACTATGGAATAAGAGGCAAAGCTCTCGACCGTCTGTCTTCATATTAGAACAATACAGAGGGTCGATATTAATGGTACACGTTCTGTAGGATCCATGGTTACTATGGGTATGCCGCAAGGCTCGATACTTGGGCCATTCTTGTTCCTCATTTATATTAATGATTTACCATTTTATGTAGGGGACAGGAATAGGATTGTTTTGTTTGCAGATGACACCTCATTAATTTTTAAAATTAAAAGACAATTAGATAACTATGACGATGTAAACAATGCAATTGCAAGAGTAGTTCATTGGTTCAGCTCAAATAATCTTTGCCTTAATGAAAATAAAATTAAATGTATAAAATTTACTTTACCAAATGTAAATCAAGTTGCGGCCAATGTTCAACTGAATGGACAAGTGTTAGAGTTTGTAGAATCAACTGTGTTCCTCGGTATAACTATTGATGCCAATTTGCAGTGGGGCCCACACATAGAAAAGACAGCCTCTAGATTAAGTTCGGCTGCATACGCTGTAAAAAAGATCAGGACTCTAACAGATGTGGATACGGCTAGAATGGTTTACTTCAGCTATTTTCATAGTATTATGTCTTACGGTATTCTCCTTTGGGGGAGTGCTGCAGATTTAAATATTATTTTTGTTCTACAAAAGCGGGCTGTACGCGCTATTTATAATTTGGGCCCCAGAGTTTCTCTCCGAGAAAAATTCAAAGATGTAAATATTCTAACCATACCATCACAATACATTTTTGCCAATCTTATGTATGTCCAGAAAAATCTATCACAGTTTTCTAAACTCTGTGATAAACATAATATAAACACTAGAAATAAAAATAATCTTTCAGTCCACCACAGTCGACTACATAAGATTGGCGATTCTTTCCAGGGTAACTGTATACGCTTTTACAACAAGCTTCCCTGTGACCTGAGAAATTTACCTTTAAATAAATTTAAAAAGTTTATTAAAAACAAGCTTTGTGAAAAAGGTTTTTACTCCGTTACAGACTATTTGCAGGACAGGGACGCCTGGAAATGATCTGCTGGCAAAGTGAAATAATATTAAATTGTAAATAGGCCATCAAAAAAAAGCCTTCCTAAGTTTCTTGCCGGTTCTTCTCAGGTGGGCCGCGTTCCGAACCGGTGGTCGCTTTAAATATTTTAAATAGTGTATGACATTTTGTAAGCGCCGTTAAAATGGTCTATGCAAAATAAAGATATTTTTTTTTTGTCCTTTGACCTCTGTCCTTTGACCTATGCCCGTTGACCTATGTACTTTGACACATGTACTTTGACCTATGTCCTTTGTCCTTTGACTTATGTCCTTTGACCTATGTCCGTTGACCCATGTCCTTTGCCCTATGTACTATGACCTTTGACCCATGTCCTTTGACCTATGTCCTTGGACCCATGTCCTTTGACCTATGTCCTTTGACCTATGTCCTTTGAACTATGTCCTTTGATCTATGTCCTTTAACCTATGTCCTTTGACCTATATCCTTTGACCTGTGTCATTTGACCTATGTCCTTTGACCTATGCCCTTTAAATTATGTCCTTTGACATTTGTCCTTTGACCTATGTACTTTGACCTATGTCCTTTGACCTATGTCTTTTGACATATGCCATTTGACCTATGTCCTTTGACCTATGTCCTTTGACCTATGTCCTTTGACCTATGTCCTTTGACCTATGTCCTTTGACCAATGTCCTTTGACCTTTGTCCTTTGAGCTATGTACTTTGACCTATGTCTTTTGAAATATGCCATTTGACCTATGTTCTTTGACCTATGTCCTTTGACCTATGTCCTTTGACCTATGTCCTTTGACCAATGTCCTTTGACCTTTGTCCTTTGAGCTATGTACTTTGACCTATGTCCTTTGACATTTGTCCTTGACATATGCCCTTTGTTCTTTGCCCTATGTCCTTTGACCTGTGGCTCATGTTCTTTGACCTTTGACCGATGCCCTATCAAATTTGAATAGAATAAAACTGAGAAATGATCTGTATAGAAGACTTAAATACGCATAGTTCAAAGAGCATAGGCCAAAGAACATTATCAAATTAAATCAAAGGGCCATATCAAATCAAATGATTTGATATTGCCCTGTTCTATAATATGCCCTATTCCCTCTGTCCTATTACAAAATAGGACAAAGGGAATAGGGCGTCGGTCAAAGGGTCAAACAACAAAGGTTAGTTCAAAGGTCAAAGAACATGAGCCAAAGGTCAAAGGACATAGGGCAAAGAACAAAGGGCATATGTCAAGGACAAATGTCAAAGGACATAGATCAAAGTACATAGGTCAAAGGACAAAGGTCAAAGGACATAGGTTAACTGTCATAGGGCAACGGACAAAGGTCAAAGTACATGTGTCAAAGTACATAGGTCAACGGGCATATGTCAAAGGACATAGGTCAATGGACACAGGACAAATGTCAAAGGTCAAAGAGCGTAGGTCGAGGACAAATGTCAAAGGACATAAAACAACGAACAAAGTTCAAAGGACAGGTCAAAGGCCGTAGGTCAAAGGACATAGGTCTAATTGTCAAATTACAAAGGTCTTACTACTGGTAGTACCACGGGAAATATTTTTTGCCCGTGGTACTACTATGACGTATAGTAGTACCACGGGAGATTCTATATTACCCCTGGTACTACTATACGTCATAGTAGTACCACGGGAGATTTTATATTACCCCTGGTACTACTTAATAAATAATAATTTAATTTGTGAAGAATACACATTTCGCCGTTGTGTGTATTCTTCACAAATTTGGATTAACCTAGCCACAAACTGACGCGCTCAGCTGCACAAAATAGTCTTCTTACCGGTCAATTCATATTGATGGGTTGCGAGCTCAAAGAGTTTATAAGCTCAATACCCTCACTCTACATTTCATACGTACAAGAAAAACCTCCTGCTATCTTATATTATAATCCATTAAAATATTTTTTTTAGTTTTAGTCTCCTATTTTTTTCTCCTGTTTAGGTTGCGATTTATGCGCTGGGTATCCGCTCTCGATTGCGATTTATGTAGATACATAAAACATAAAGTATTTTATATTATTTATTAAGTAGTACCAGGGGTAATATAAAATCTCCCGTGGTACTACTATACGTCATAGTAGTACCACGGGCAAAAAATATTTCCCGTGGTACTACCAGTAGTACCACCGGTAGTACCATGGGTAAGTACTGGTAATTTTCTCGTCAACTCTTTCAATGCGGTGAAACAGTTTGATTACAATAATTATGTACAGGTGTCGCTTTCACCATGAGTGTGACACAAGAATGCACTAAAACGCCTCCAATTAAGAAAAACATTGCTAAATAAAAGGTTCCAAAATGTATTTTGCTGTACTTCAGTAAAACATTAATTTAATTACACACTCGTATGAGGTACTCCTGTGATTATGACTCTCCAATGACCTTGTTTGATAGTTTTAATAAGATATAGTATTTTTTATTTTTGAAATACTTGTTGAAAATCGGGAAATAGTTACAAGAAATTTATACTTGAAGCTCATCTACTCATGATATTAGATTGCAAAGGTGTCCCGGCTCATTTGTTTCCTGAACAGAAACTTTACAGTAAGATGTCACAGGCATCAGCTAGTCTTCACATAAAATAAATACCAGCAAAAAGGTTACGTAGGTATATAGGTTGAAGTCGTAGAAAATGTTGGCAAACTTTGTAAAGAGCCTTCGAAAGGCTAATGACCTACCGAAATCAGGTCACTCTGTCTGTAAAGTTGAAGAGAACAGCCCAATATTACTTAAATACATATATATATTTATATATTAATTAATTACTTATCTATATATATATATATATATATATTAAGTATGAAGTATATATAAAATTTTTGCATATGAACTTTATTAAACATATAATCACAAAAACAGTATTACTCATACCTCTGTCAATTTTTATTCGAAGAGCCCAACCGTGCCTGGTGCAAAAGTGCCCATCACACTGGTCGCATTACCTCTTTGGATGGCAATGGCCAGCCTTTGCACCAACCACGATCCGGCGCGGGGATCTCCCGACTTCTCTCTCAGTCTACGCTCTAACTCATCCACAAATTGCTTGGCCTCCAGACTCCAACAGCCCATCGTCTCCACCGCGAAAGGTACAAAGAGATACCGACTCAGCAACGGCTCGTATATATATATATATATATATTTATATATACAAATATTTTATTATATATATATTAATTTCAATATTACTTGGAATATTACTTATAACTTAATACTCTTTGGAACAGCCTTTATGGCTTATTGTCAGGCAGAATTATTTGACTTACTCGTTGTTCAAAAATAGAACCATCCAAAAACAATATAGGAAATATTTAGAAATAGAACGAATCACAAAAGAGCGATTTAGAAAAAGTGGTAGATATGGATGTGAATATCGAATATTTTTAAACGTTCCATGTCTATCTAAGCCCTTTCGTTTGTGAATGCGGAATCCACATGAACTCGTACCGTCTAAACCACACAGTGTCTTCTTGCTCGACAACCCTGGTACCTACTTCTCTTTATGTTAGGGTATTCCCAGGATTAGATCTATTATTATTTGGCTGTTGAGAGCAGGTATTAATTGGCTTTTGATTTTCGCCATTGCTGGGAGAAGGAAAACCCCATACCATAAGGGCGTCAGCATCGGTACCTTGTCCATATTCAGCAGGTGCACCGCTAGTAGCATGCGCACCGAATATCTTAGTGGGGCCCCCCAATAAACATAGGTTTACATTACATAATAACAGTTATAAGAAATAGAAGCAGAAACACATTACGACGCCTCCCACGCTGAAGTGCCTGCCTGTACTTGTCTCTTATCTCCTTCTAATATTTCCCATCTGTGCCCTTAAGTGCACCAAGTATTTGTCTATGTTTACAAGAGGGCCCCGGCGAGCTTTGCACTGCTTTAGAATCAGGTTCCCTACAAAATTTATGAAAAAAATAATATTTTCATATTCTTCTCTTATGTACTTTTTTTCTCTGTTTTTTTACTCCTTCTGCTTTTCGTGTATAGAGACAAATCTAGGATTTTAAAAATAAGCCTCTGTCTGAATTTTGTCATTGTATCAACGCCCTCTTTTATATAACCAGTTGAACAATAACATAAAATTATGTAACCAATAAAATGTGAACCAATACTTATCGCTGCGTTAAACTAGAGGTCTATTATTATCTATAATAAGATATTAGATAGAACAAAAAAGATAAGGTACTATCATTTTATCGAACTATTAAAAAAATATAGATTTATATCATATAGATAAGAATATACTTACATAAATACATTACATACAAATTCCTCAACCTTATGACATTATAATATCTGCATTCCGTTGGTTTCTTAAACCTCTTCGAAACATTGTTTTATAAAACAATTAAACATTAAATTGGTAGAACAGTTTTTTCTCAGTATTTCATCAAAAACCACCACAAGGGTAGAGATAAGATAGCTACATTTTAGCTCCGTGTTACCACGGGAACCGGCACTGCTCGAGCAAGACCGCGGGGCGTTAATTATAAAATCCATATAAAGGATATAGGAGGAAACTATACTAATATATAAAGCTGAAGAGTTTGTTTGGTTTAACGCGCTAATCTTAGAAACTACTGGTCGGATATGAAAAAACATTTTTTTGTTGGATAGCCCATTTATCTAGGAATGCAGTATAACATCACACTACTGCCCTGAAGAGCGGAGCAGTGACAATAAATGTCGACAAATCGCCCGTGACATACTTCGACCTCCCGTCGCACCTTTTTAATCCCGTCGTACACTACTTAAGTATTTGTTAAAGACACTGAAATATAAAAATATTCATTATGATAATTTTCGGTCCGTGTTTAGTATTTTAGATAGAGGTATCCAACCACAATCGGCAAGCGCGCAAAAAACCTTACCAATATTATAAATGCGAAAGTAACTGCCACGCCAAAACTACTGAACCGATTTAACTGAAATTTTATACAGAGATTGTCTAGAGCACGTGAAAGGACATAGTATACTATTTGTTTCAGGAACCAGTTTGCATTACGCGGCCGGAGCCGCGGGCATCAACTAGTTTTAACTTATAATTTAAAATATTTATAAATGACATTATATTCGGCACGATTCTGGACGAAGGTTATGTCCGGGTGACCATAGTAGACCCTAAATGAGAACAGCTGTCTCTATTAGTCATTATTATGACCCTGAGCTGACCCTATCCGACTGCGTCTATGAACTCTGCTCATTTGGCGGTCGTTGTTCCGACTTATATTATGAAAATATCTCGCTATTGAAGGCTACAGAAACCATTTTTTAATTGTCTTTAATATCAGGCAAATGCGAAGCAAAATAAGAATTAAGTTCGTTGAAACAACATGGTCTTTTATGCTTTTTCTCACAGAGACACCAACACTACCTTACCGTACCCTAATTAGTCATAAAACATCATAGAAATAGTAAAAAAAACACAATTAAAAGTTTATCATATATATAACTAGTTGACGCCCGCAGCTCCGAAAGCGTGGCGAATTTTCCCGTTCCTGTTTACTACAGGAACTTGTTCCCGGGATAAAAGTAGACTATGTGTTCTAATATGTGTGTATGAGTGAAAGCTATATTATTGTAAGGTTTCATCAAAATCCATTCAGTAGATTATGCGTGAAAGAGTAACAAACATCCATCCATACTTACAAACTTTCGCGTTTATAATAATATTAGGATTAGTAGCAGATGCGATGACGGACAAAAGGGAACATTCAGTATGTTATAGTTATATATAAAATGTATATAGGAAAGCAGTCAAATTCAAAGATACTGATAATATTGCTTAACCGAAATTACCATCAAAACAAAGTATATCTTGAGTAAGTCTTGCTGCACACAGATGTTTGTCAACAGTGACAATAGACGCAGCAGAGCGTAGGGCCGTATTTTAGAACGTTACTCAATACTCAAGAAACACTTGAGAGTAGTTTTTGTAAGGCAAAACTCGCCTCAAGCGTTTCTTGAGTATTGAGTAACGTTCTATAATACGACCCTTAGATCTTGTTCCAAAAAATATATTTTAATAAATGTTTTCTAAGGTTCACAGGTCACCATGAGGCCGAGTGACGAGTCTGCTATTTCAATCGTGTCAAAATATAATCGAAATCGTCGCTCAATAGAAAGCCACCGATACAATTTTGACAGGTTTTCGTAGTCTTCTATTATAATCGCACTCCAATTGAATTTGCCGGTCAATAGAATTCTACTAACACGTACCGCAGTCAGTGACATTTTTGATAGTTAACTAACATTTTGACAGCTAAAAACAGCGATACTACCAGGACTACAGTCCGATACTACCAGGACTTTAATTGGTCGTGCTAATAAGTGTCTAGCACATAAGACCTTTTAGCCTTTTTGTTACCACCTCACTAAAAAGGCAACGGGTTCAAAATTTCTTCCAAATTTAACATCTAAAATAGACACATTTTATTTTATTAAATTTATTCGGCCCTTTAGACCCACCCAGTTTCGTGCTTGAGGAAAGCACGTTAAGCCGTTGGTCCCGGTTGCCAGTAAAATGGCAGTCGTTAAGCCAAGTTGAAGGCCTTATGAACGGCTTAAAAAGTTTCAACAGCAGGTCGCCACAGCCTGCGCCTGTCCATTTCAACACGGCAATGGGTTCACCACCTGTTACGTGGGACAAAAATGTGGGCATAAGGTGAAATGTGGGTGTTTATTGTGCCTCTGCCTACCCCTTCGGGGATAAAGGCGTGACAATATGTATGTATGTATGTAAAAACAGCGATTCTGGTTCTATTCTACGGCATGTCAACAGTAGACTCGGCCCACAGGTCGTATCCCATTAATTGTGCTAGCTAGAAAGTTAAAATTTTATCAGATGATGTATTTCATTTGCAGCTATAACAACATAAAATTTGAACAGAATAAAATAAATGTTTAAACCACGCTCCCATACAACAGAAATGATTTTTTTGCTGTTATATAATGGTATCGTATTTAATAATGGTACGGAACCCATCATGCGCGACTCCTACTCGCAATTAGCCTGTTTTTAAATTGTTCCTTGCGAATGAGACAAAAGTGACACAATTACAACAGGATAATATGTATTCCTCGTACTAAGTCATCTGGACTGGGCAGTTTGCCAGTAAGTCTACATACAGCCACAGTCTACATAGCACTATGACCTTGAAACAGTCCCAGTAATGGAGGCACTTATACGCTTGCAGTATCGGGGATTCCAATTCTCAAATAGAAGCATAAATTAGTTTTTAGGAATATTATTTTCACTTATAACTAAATGGTTTCTAGGGCCAGGGGGCCAAGTCTACTGTTGACAAGCCAGAATCGCTGAATTTAGCTGTCAAAATGTTAGAAGACTATCAAAAATGCTACTCACTAGCGTCTACTGTGTGTGGGTGTTAATAGAACTCATCGGCCGACCGATAGAAGTCGATTAGAGTACTATTGTAATAGTAGACTACGAAAAAAAGTGAATATTGTACCCGTGGCCCTCTATTGAGCGATTCTATTTCGACACGATTGAAATTACAGACTGATCTGATCTAGTGAGTACAGACAAAATGTAAGATATAAAAGAGAAGCTCGATGACTCGCGAAGGCGTAAGGTCATTATGTACATCCATGCCTTTATTGGCAAACAAACAAACGTAAAAGGTCTACAATATGCATGTGGATATGAAGAGGCATGATTCATGTGATTGCGGAACGTAAGGCGTGATAATGACTCCTACCGCTAATTGCAGACATAACTTTACTTGTAAATGGTTTTATAGAATCGAAGAGTTTAAAGTGTTTCTACAATACTAGATCGTTCAATAAGTCCCGAGACTAACTTGGAAATGGCGTATATATTAAAAACACTTTTGATTTATTAAAAAGTACTGGCCTTCAATAAGAGATATGTGTCAAATTTTTAAAAATGGAATATTAAAATATTGATTTTTCATACATTTAAGTGACGCTACGCTTGTAGTTTCGATACAATGGAAAAAGACGAGTTTTGCGTGTTTATAAAACATTGTTTTTTAATGGGAAAAAATACCGTTGAAGCACAGCAATGGCTTATAAAATGTTATGCAGGATCAGCTCCCTCTAAAGCAACCATTTGTCGGTGGTATGCCGACTTCAAACGCGGTCGTATGGACACAAATGATGGGGAACGCTTAGGTCGTCTAAATGAAGCAGTGACTCGACAAAATATTAACCAAGTCCTCAAAATCGTAATGGAAGATCGAAAGATAAAAGTGCGCGAGATAACCGAGACAGTGAAGATTTCAGCACTATTTTACATAAAAATTTGGCCATGAAAAAGCTTTTATCCAAGTGGGTGCCGCGTTTGCTTACAACTGATCAAAAGGAAAAACGTATCAATGATTCAGAGCGATGTTTGGCGCTGATGAATCGTAATAAAAAGGATTTTTTACGTCGGTATGTGATAATGGATGAAACATGGATACACCATTTTACTCCGGAATCCAATCGGCAGTCAGCGGAGTGGAGAGCGGCTGGTGAAAACCGCCCGAAGTGGCCAAAGACTCAGAAATCGGCCGGTAAGGTTATGGCGTCTATATTTTGGGATGCGCATGGAATACTTTTCATCGACTACCTTGAAAAGGGGCAAAATATAAATAGTGACTATTACATGTGCTTATTGGAGCGATTGAAGTACGAAATTGCGGATAAACGGCCTCAAATTAACAAAAAAAAAGTGGTGTTTCACCAGGACAACGCGCCTTGTTGTTAATTGGGCTTTGAATTGCTTCCTCATCCCCCTTATTCGCCAGACTTGGCCCCCAGCGATTACTGGCTGTTTGCAGATCCTAAAAAAATGCTCCAGGGTACGAAATTAGACTCAAATAGTGAAGTTATCACAGCAACGGAGGCGTATTTTGAAGCCAAAGACAAATCGTTCTACACGCATGGGATAGAAAAGTTAGAAAAGCGTTGGAGGGACTGTATCGCTCTTGGAGGAGACTACGTTGATGAATAAAAATCAATTTTATATAAAAACCTTGTTTTAGTACTTAGTCTCGGGACTTATTGAACCACGTGTTACATGTAATGGTATACATTTATTTTATATTTTATTGAACATACATATTGCCTAAAAATTTTCAAGGCCTTAACGATTGACGTTTTATCGGCGACGAGGACCAAAGGCTTAACGTGCCTTCCGAACGCTCGCAATACTATAAATGTCACAAAGTGGTCACCCATCCAAGGAGTAGCATAGCGAAAGTTACATAACGCAGTGATCGTTTACAGAACACTAAGGTCCGTATTCGAAAACGTTACTCAATACAATCGACGCTTGAGAGTAGATTTTATAAGGCAAAATCTAGCCTCAAGCGGTGATTCTGTATTGAGAAACGTTCTGGAATACGAACCTTGGGGTCGTATTCCAGAACGTTTATCATTACTCAAGAAACACTTGAGAGTAATATTTATAAGAGAAAAACTTGCCTCAAGCGTCGATTGAGTATTGAGAAACGTTCTGGAATACGGACCTAAGTTAGCGGGGCCCCAAGCACTTCATCATTTTTTAAAACATCATGACCAAGTAAACCAACTAGCCTAAATGAAGTCAAAATTAGCTTGTGCTATGGGATGTACATAACTGATAAACATACTAGTATGTATTTTGTAACATATATTATTAAATATACAAATGTAAATACATAAACACATACTTACATTACAGAGAAAACAGCAGTGAGCGACGAATGTTTTTTAAGGAACCACGCACTTTCTTTTTCTTTCACTGAACTCAGTTTGGCCACAATTTTATGATACTAACTTCTTCATTTCAATGTATTGTTATTCAATATCAAACAGCATCACCAACGTGACTGTGACAAACAAAGTTACAAAGTCAAAAAGTAACTGCATATACATACATACATATTGTCACGCCTTTATCCCCGAAGGGCTAGGCAGAGGCATATTAAACGCCCACATTTCACCGTATGCATTTTTGTCCCACGTAACAGGTGGTGAGTCCATTGCCGTGTATAGTAACTGCATATAGTACTGTGACAAACAGCAAAAGTCTAACAGCAACTTCAGTAAGCGCTGTGACAAGCAAAAACTCAAATTCAAACAGTAACTAGTTACGAGTAGTACTGTGACAAACAGATTCCAAAGTCAAACAGCAACTTTATATGGAGCTGTGACGAATAAATTATTCCAACAACAATTATTGTGGAAAAATACACCAAGCAGATGTTATTCCCAGTTACTTCCAAACTCTACCTCGATTTGTAGTGTTTGTAGTACGAAGTAGGTACGATACGAAGGTACGAACTTTCATTTTACGCGGGGTATCTTGCGGGTATTCTGCTTTCGGCGCTTCTGTTTGTTTCAGCAGTATTTTTATTTGTATTTTAGTACTATTTTGATTTTCAGTTACTAAGAAAATGCATTATAATGGGTAATCTTTGAAACTACTTACCTAACCAATTTTAAAAATAACTTCGCCATTGAAGGCTATGTCCTGGAGTTTCCAAATGTTCTGACTTATGTGATTTTGGAAAGCTAGATGATAAATGGTGAATGTAGGAAGAATTTTGTGTGATTTTATATTCCTCCATATAACCAAATATAATTGAACAGTTTACAAAACAAGATATGCACTAATAATAAAATAAATTTAGCGACCTTGAATAGTTAACTAGTATACTCAAGTTGTTTTTATGCGCAATATCTAAGTCTGACGTGGGTGCCCAAATATGCGCTAAAATCTTCATCTTAGAGCCTTTACGGTTTCACCTATACCAGGACCCTACATTTGGTTTAAAAATAGTTATTTGTGATTCCGCATCGCAGTTGTACCCGCGTAGTTTTCCATGGGATTACGAAAATAAAATGAAAGCTAAGTTATTTCTAGCCTAAGAATTGTCTACCTTCTGACTTACATTCAACCTTGTTGAGATTTACTCGTCAGTCAGCAGACATAGCTTGCTGTAAGGTGAAATTGATACTATTTAGTGGGACCCTCTTTTACTTTCTCACTTACTTACTTATTATTCACGCGGTAGCAGATGAATATATGCACCCATATTTTACTGTAAGCATTTTTGTTTCACGTAACAGGTGAGCCCATTGCCTTGTTGATATGGACAAGCGCAGGTAGTGGCGACCTGCTGTTGAAACTTAAGCTAAGAACTTCAACTTGGCTTAACGACTGCCATGTTACTGACAACCGGGAGCAAAAGGCTTAACGGGTTTTACGAAGCACGGTATCTGTCGTAAATGGAAATGCCAGAAAGCGGTCACCCATCTGAAGACCACCTATATTTAGCGCAATTTTCTTAACGCAATTATCGTTTACAGAACACTAAGTCATCGGGAGTACGAGCGCTTAATAACTATATAGGTACAAGCAATATATGCCTAGGTTAGTATCAAAAACTATATCATAGGACACGTAGCGTTGAAAGCAGTTGATCGAGATTCCTTTTGAATAATACACACTCTGAAATAGACTATATCTATTGCATAAACATCAATAAAATTCATTCGATTTATTTCAAGACTTATTTAGAATATCGAATGCAATTCAGACAGGACATGAAATAGAATAACAAAACCACTATGAATCACAAGTTATCATCGGATATTGAACTCGAGAATGAGCCACACACGTCCATTGCGGTTCGAACTAGACGCATTGTCTTATGACGCGGATTGGCTTCCAACTAGATTTGCATTAGTCTGTTCTCAGATATCATGAATAGTTTTACATAATTTATCTTTAAATCTATTTATTGACGTTTCATACGCAAGGTAAGACCATAAAATAAAAAAAAAACAAATAATAGTTACCTACACGTGCTAATATAGATTTTTTTTCTTGTTCTTTATTTATCCCCCAAGGGGTGGCATGTATATTATACGCCCACGTTTCATTATGTACTTTTTGTCCTACTTAACAAATTTTGACCCTATCACTTTCTACAAAAGCAGTCCAAGTATGTCTAAATATAATAGTGGGTATAACAGTCTAAGAAGTGACCGGAATGTCGTCATATATATGAAATTTGATATCCAATAGATATAAGTATCTATCTAAAGGAGTCTGAAGCCGAGTAAGGAATGTTTTCCATTCCTCGTGCGCGCACCGAGAGACTAAAGTATATATATATATAACTAGTTGACGCCCGCGGCTTCCCTCGCTTAGATAAGTTTTCCCGTTCCCGTTTTCCACAGGAACTTTTTCCCGGGATAAAAAGTAGCCTATGTGATATTCTGATGTATAAGCTATATTATTGTAAAGTTTCATTAAAATCTATACAGTACTTTTTACGTGAAAGAGTAACAAACATCCATACAAACTTTCGCATTTATAATATTATTAAGAAAGATTAAGATAATAATACCGCGTGCTAAATTTACGTCAGGTTGTAGGCGAAAATCGTATAAGGCATGTCAGTTGCCTACCATTCGTGTGTAGTATGAGCAAAGGGTGCCTCCCCCTGACACACTTTTTTGTATGAAAAATATAGAGTAAGGCGTCTCCAGTAGAGAGCGAGTGCAATACTTTCGATTTTCAAATCTCGGTATGTGGCCACCTCAAAACGATATGCGTCAAGAGTTTTAATACTTAAGATATCGAGTATATAAGTTAGTTTTATAAAAGGGCAGGTTGTGGATACCTGCTGTTGAAATTTTTTAAGCTGCCTTTAAATAAATAAATAAATATCGTTGGAACAACTCACACAACGCTATCTGATTCCAAACTAAGCAGAGCTTGTACTATGGTAACCAGATAACTGATAAACATATATACTTATATATTTCTACATACATACCAATTGTCACGCCTTTATCCCCGAAGGGGTAGGCAGAGGCATATTAAACGCCCACGTTTTTGTCCATACATATTATAGATAAATAAAACCCAGACACAGAAAAAACCATCGTGCTCATCACACAGTTTTATCCTGGGTTGGAATCGCACCCACGACCTCTTGCGTAACAGTCGGATACACTCCCACTGCGCCACAAAAGCGTCAAGAGCTTTGATACTTAAGAAATCAAGTGTTAGTTTTATAGAAGGGCAGGTTGTGACTACCTGGGGCAGAGTCTATTATTGAGGAGCCTTAGAATAGAACCAGAATCGCTGTTTTTAGCTGTCAAAATGTTAGTAAACTATCAAAAATGCAACTGATTAGCGGCCACGGCGCGGTACCTGTTAGTAGAACTCATCGGCCGACCGATAGAAGTCTATTGGAGTACGATTGTAATAGTAGACTACGAACAAAAGTCAAAATTGCATCGGTGGCTCTCTATTGAGCTACGATTACGATTCATTTCTGACGCGAATGAAATAGTAGACTAGGCCCCAGGTGTTGAAAATTTTCAAGCAGCCCATAAGGCCTACAAGTTGACTTAACTACTACCATGTTACTGGCAACTGAGGCCACGTACCAAATTACGGCAGCGCTCGTAAGTGAAAATCCACCCTCAAGACGAACCATATTGTAAGATGTTCAACACAGTGTTTATTCATAGAAAACAGAGCAAGCGCTTCTATCGCTTCGATTTATATTCGTAATTTATTAGCGCTCGTGGCACCGCTGACGCAGTGTTCTGTAAACGATCACTGCGTTAAGCAACATTTGCTATAGGTTGTCCTTGGATAGGTGACCACTTTGTGGAATTAACATTTGCGAGCGTTTCCGTGTCTTGGAAGGCACGTTAAGCCGTTGGTCCCAGTTGCCAGTGAAATGGCAGTCGTTAAGCCTGGTTGAAGGACTTACAGGCGGCTTGAAAAATTTCAACAGCATTCAAGCAACATTTCAACATGGCAATGAGCTCATCACCTGTTACGTCGGACAAAAATGCATACGGTAAAATGTGGGCGTATAGTATGCCTCTATGTACTCCATCGAGGATAAAGGCGTGACAATATGTTTGTATGTTATAAACGTAATTAACACACAAATATTTGCAATCGTAATACGTATGCAGTGATAACACCAACCTATGAGCTATGAGTCACTTCTGGTAGCTGCGATGATTTCATTTATTTTGTTTATATATGCGGGCATGTAGATACGTCTTGTGTGAAATGTGGGTTAGATAGAAGCTGGTGTCACAGTTCTGTTTATTTGGTAAACATATTTGTGTAATGAGGTGTGTCGACAGCTTTCATTGCATAGTCGTAGTATTGTATCTACACTTTACAATTATTTAAAATATTAAGGGATAAATAAAATGCACGAGGTGAAATGTGGGCGTATAATACATTATGCTTTTACCACTCCTTCGGGGATAAAGGAATTGCCTCATCACGTCAACAAATGTAGTAAACAGATCCTCTTATGAAGTTTAAAACCACGCAAACGTATAGATACTTTTTATTTATTTTTTAAACTAGTGCACACTTCGTGTTTATTAAAGGTTTGACAACGTTTGAATGAAAATGATTTACCTACCTAAAGCAGTGAAACGCAGTTATCCTTATTACTTAACAAACTCGACTGGAAGCACAGTAACGCTTCCACCAACTTAATGGGGCAAGTTTGACTCTACTTTTCTAAGACTTTGATGACACTAATCATTAGTTAGAAAACATATCGATATATAAATAAGGTTTGGCTTAAAGGTAACTTGAAAAGGCCTTTTTAAAAAAAATAAGAGACACGAGAGAAAAACCCACCGAGTTTGTTTTAAAGCAATAAATTAATGGAACTCTGATTAAGACTAATAGATAACATCTTTAACTATGACTGTTCGTCAGTATGGCAGTTTTTATACCTCTGGGATGGCAGACAAGCATACGGCACACCTGTTGGTCACCGTAGCTTAAGCACGTTTGCAACGCCAGGGGTACATTCGCGCTGTCGACCCTAACTAAGACCCAGTATACTATTTCCGGGCATAATATTGAGCTATGATTAAGATTATATTGTGGGACATTTTTTTTATACAGGGCCATTTAGCCCAAAGTAAACTACTATAAGCTTGTTGTATGGTATCTAGACAACTGATAAACATACTTAAATATTTCTAAATACATACATATAATATATAGCAAACACCCTAACTCCGAAACAAACATTTGTTCCTACCCGGGTTTCAAACTTGAGACTTCAGCGCGGCAGTCGCATGCACAAGGTACCACTTACGTCACGAAGGCAGCAAGACATTTATTCTAAATTTAATTTGTATCACATCTCTTTCAGGTGCTGACAGCAAACATTGGGACTCTACTAGACCTGTACGGGGTTGAGAAAGGCCTTGACCACTTCAAATCTTCTCAAGAACTGACTTTCGATGAGTTCCGCTACTATCTTCAGCATGAAGTTTTCAGTTCTCTACCAAAGACTATCACCCTACCCTTAGTTAGAGAATACGAGAAGAAAATTAGCGAGGTAAGAATTTAATACCATTTTTTTCGTGTGGAAATCTTCTTCAATCATATACGGGACTTCTACTGACTAAAACCACTTGATGCGCTGCCATTTACTTATGGCGGGTATTCCCGGGTGAGCCTTCAGAATTATAACCCCAGGGATCTCGAAAGACTAATGAACTTTTTGGATTATTTTAGACTCTTTCCTTCTACTTACATTTATTTGAACTGTGTGAGGAAAATATCTTGTCATCTGTAGCTACTCTCTGCAAAGACTTATTTACGCGATAAATAAAAATCTGGATCTTCGATTCGGTGCGTGCACTTTAGATCCTGAAACCTTTTCTGCAACCATAGACCAGATTTTGAACCTTCAAACCAAGTACTTATACCTCGGTTCTGGAACCTAGATCAATAAACCTTGGTCCCATGAGCCTGGACCTTGGACCTCAGACCCTGGTCTCTGAACCCTGGATAATCACTAGAAATACCTTGAAAGTTTTTTTCATCTCCATCTAATCCTCAACCCACAACCTTCGACTCTAGAACTCTCTCGAAAGGTTTTTTGAAAAAACGAAAGCGATTATCTGCTAAAAAGTCAACACATGTATTAACTATAATTTTTTTAGAAGTACCTATATCACCACCAGTATGTCTGTGGTATTTCCTAAGTGCTTAACAGATTAGGTAATCAAATTCTCATGAAGAATGAATTAACGATGATAAAAGTCCTTGATAATAGTATTTGTGAGTAATATAATAACTAAATACCGTTGATGCCACGGCAATTGTTATCTTGCAGTAGGCTGTTACAATTACGAGTATAAATGATAAAATAGTTTCAGATGATTGGGAGTGGCACAATATAAACAATTAATATATCACCATTATTGGGAATATGGATGTGTTGAGAGATTAAATTCAATGCAAGTTCACAGGCGTTCCTCTGACTTTACGGAGTTTGAGCTCAGTAACTTTTCTGAGCATGATTATTATGGTAGATTGGACTAACGATGACTGCCTCTGTGGCGCGGTGGGAGTGTATCCGACTGCTACGCAAGAGGTCGTGGGTTCGATTCCCACCCAGGATAAAACTTTGTGTGATGAGCATAATGGTTTATTCTGTGTCTGGGTGTTGTTTATCTATAATATTTATGTATTGAGAAATATACAAGTATGTTTATCTGTTATCTGGTTACCATAGTACAAACTCTGCTTAGTTTGTAATCAGATGGCGTTGTGTGGGTTGTCCCAAAGATATTTATTCATAAGTAGTGGGACATTTTTGTAGTACATATTATTGAGGGTTTTTTTTTTTCTTGTCATGATTATTATGGTGGATCCGGGTTTACGGAAGTTATATATAATAAAATTTCTATGAAAAAAAAATACAATAATATCTCTAGTATACGTCCTTAGCGTAAGAATTTAAGACCGATCCCTTTTATTTCGTGTTAATTTTAGTGGTTAGCTAAGAGGTAAAGATAAAGTACCTACGTAATAAAATATTAATGAGAAGACTAGGTATGTAGAAAACTAAATAAATTGTTCATTTCGTGCAGTCATACAAAGATAATAAGTGTGTCTAAAGTTACATAGCAAAGGTGCGGTTCTTTGTGTTTTATCTTGTCAAGCCTAAGTTAGCTACGCGCCACGTAATTAGTGACTTGAGCTGTTGCGTCTAATTCATACTAATATTATAAAGCTGAAGAGTTTGTTTCTTCGTTTGTTTGTTTGAACGCGCCAATCTTAGGTCCGTATTCCAGAACGTTACTCAATACTCAATCGACGCTTGAGAGTAGATTTTATAAGGCAAAATCTAGCCTCAAGCGTTGGTATTGAGAAACGTTCTGGAATACGGACCTTAGAAACTACCGATCGGATTTGAAAAAAACTTTTTGTGTTAGATAGCCCATTTATCGAGGAAGGCTATAGGCTATATATCATCACGCTACTTTCCTGGAGAGCGGAGCAGTAGTCATAAATGTCTACAAATCGGGCAAATTTTAATGCATATTTGTATGGGAGTTCGATGTATGTTACGGGCGAAGCGAACAGTTACCAGTTACACGTCTATGTAGACACAGTATTAAGAGCTGGCAGTGATCTAACTTTCGTTGCTCGTTGTATTTCTTATGGAATGCAATGCTCCTTATCGGGTGCAAGGGGCCCTACCAAGACAAGATCTCCGGAGCCCAAGCGACCTCACCTGCTGGCGGCGCACCTGTTGACTAAAGGGCGTGGTAACAACGAAAACACTTGAGTTGAAAGCTATGCTTCTCTTCATGTTCTCTATGGAATTTGGAAATAATCAAAATCAAATTGAAAACTAAATTTACGAACTTAGGACTTACCTGTTTAGAGTTTAAATGAGTTCATAGAGTTAAGAGTAACTCTGATTTAATTTGTATGTACTTATAACAAAATATGCCAGGTAAAATTCTACGTCTACGTAAAATCACGTAGACTATAAAAGCTAAACGGTTAATCGATCTCAGTCGGAATACGATTTTTTAAATATTATTTGATGAACTAGTGCTCACCTAAATCTTTTCGGCTCAAGCACACCACCGCTGACAAAAGGCAGGGCTTCGCTCCCAATTAACAGCTTCAGTGGCGCAGTGGTAGGGTATACGACTGCCGCGCTGAGGTCCCGGTTTCGATTCCTGAGTCGGAATAAACTTTTGTATGATTCACAAATGAATTTGGATGTTTGCTATGTATAATATGTATGTATTTAAAAAAAATATAAGTATGTCTATCAAATGTCTAGATCCCATACCACAAGCTTATATTAGCTTACTTTAGGCTAGATGCTACTGCGTAAAAAAAGAATAATATGTGTGTGTGCCAGAGTCCACAGAGAAGAAGTGAAACTTCTTTACGAAATTTTTTTACAGCTATAAAATTTCTCTCATATGTCGATGAAGCAGTTTTACTTTAGAACAACATGGCGCGTAACCGAAAAACGTGACGATTTTTTTTATGCTATAAAATTTCTATTAATGTCGATTAAGATGATTCACATTTAAAAAATGTCTCATAAAAAAATTACAATAACATCATACATAATTATAAAGTCAAATCATAGAAGCTCCTTACAGTCAATAAAAGCTGACCGCAGGCTACAAATCTAGGTAGGGTTTGGAAGCAACTAAGAAGATGCTAAAATTAATAAGAAACCGAATTACGTTGTTTATACATTAAATACGAGTACATAGGTACCATCGTCGGTATTCTTTAGTGTTTACCTCGTTCGTTGTTTTGGACATGTTTTTGATCTGCGGTTATGCTAACATTATTATTGTTAAGGTGACGGTAATGCCCCCTGACACGCTTAGTTGACATATATATCTAGGTGACCCCCTCGGCTTCGCCCGTGACATACTTTGAACTCCCGTCGCACCTATTTAATCCCGTCGCTTATAAATTCTACAATAATGCCTAAAAATTTGACCGATTTGTCGACATTTATGACTACTGCTCCGCTCTCTAGGGTATTAGCGTGATGATATGTAGCCTTCCTCGATAAATGGGCTAAATAACACAAAAAGATTTTTCTAATCTGACCTTAAGTTCCTGAGATTAGCGCTTTCAAACAAACACACTCTTCAACTTTATAATATTCGTATAGATAAGGCATCTCTAGTACAGCGTGAGTAACATATGTTAAAATTCACATAAAATTATTACTCAGTCAGGCAGACAGTCTCAAATAAGGAAGTCGTCGAAAACATCGTTAATGACATTAGCGTACACTGATTCGAAAAGACGCTGAACTCTATATAAAATTTTTCCACAACCTTTGCATAGTGGTGAAATACGTACCTCTATGTAGCAGAAAACTATACATTCCACTTGATCTAGCTACGGTAAATGGACCTTTGTAACACCAAATCTGCAAAAACCATTCAAGGCCCCTTTTGAGCAACTGCTCTATCTGTTGACCAGGGTCATTTCAAGGTGGGCAACGCGAGTGCCGCATCTCTGATGTTGCAAACGTCCGTAGGCTACGGTGATCACTTTCCATCAGGTGGTCTGTATGCTAGTCTACCTCAGTGGTATAAAAATTCTTTTTCACGGGACATTAGGTATCGTACCCTCTTTTGGGTAGACGAAGGGCGTGTGTGGGACTCTAAAACCGCTCGGTGTTCTACCCACAAAACGCCACAGCAGACTACCTCAGCAGAGAAAAGTAGCACGAACGTATCAGCGTCCTCTGGATTTCTCTCTGCAGTGCTCAGACAGCTATCCTATTCGTCTCGTTATCTATACATCATGACAACGCAATAAAGACGAAAGTCTACTCTTATATTATTTTTGTTTATGTGATGCAATCCTTATGGATGTTATACCAGACTCCTATCGATTAAAACCACACGGTGCCCTTCAATCTACCTATGACCAGCCCTGCTATTATGTAACTTTGACAGTTCATGTCGCTTTGGTTTGTTCGATAGCAACCACGCTTTTAAAGCAACTAGAAGGTTGCGTGAAATTGGTATTACGTATTACAATTCAAAGCGACCGAGACACAGTAGCTTTGGCAAACTTTTTGACAACTCTACCATTTTATCGAAATTACGCGGCCATGTTAAATTATACATATTTAGCCGTTATCTTTGTAGAGTTTACAAACATTTTAACGTGAACGGTTTATAGTTGATAGACACCGAGAATTTATGGAATGTTGGTTATTTGCGGCAAATTTAAAAACCTTGTAAAATGTTTGGCATCCGAAAGCTATTGTATTTTTGTTTTCTACTGTTCAATTAATATTATAATGTGAGTAAATTATTTTATGTATATCGTAGGCAATTTTAGTTTAATAGTAACAAGATTTTTGTACAGAAAAAATCGATGCAGAAGAGGAAGGGTCCGAATTATAGTCAGGTATTAAGGTACAGAACTTTCCAATTTTCATCGTTTTTTTATTATGCATTATGGCAATGGTAATATAATAATCGCAAAGGACAGGCGTAAGAAAGGTGACTTGGTCGTAGACAAAGTAACCAACTTGGTTTTATCATTATTTGAAATACTTGTTTAAAAATTTATAAGAAAAAATTAAAAACGTCAAATTTCTATCCTTTTTATCTTTTAATTAGTAGTGAAGAAAGTGTTTGGGGATTACAAAGGGGACCAAAAATATCATTATTTTCAAGCTCAGACGCACCGTTTTGGAGATATGGCAAAAAATGTGTAAAGTTGGTTAGGTAAGTATGGACCTGCTTGTGTAAGATAAACCATAGGTTAAATTAGTATTGCCACGAACAACGCAAGCCTATTGCCTTATTGAAATCTAAAAAAACGTACAGATTTGCAGTTATCATACTTGTAAATCTCTGAAGCCACAACGACAAAGCGTGTAAGGATATTATCCCATCAAATTACAAGTACATCAATTGTATTAGTTTTTTAGGCTATTGACAATTTTTAAATCAACCGCATAATAGTTGCTTTTCATCAAAACTTCATATTCGCATCTCTTTAGCAACCGCTTTCGACAAAGTCACCGAATTGCTTTGAAAACGATTTTAGTTATAAATTTGAAGTCCATTATGCTTAGATAATACCAATTTCACGCGTTTATAGGACTATCGATACGAAAGTAGCTGTCAAATTTGAATCATAATGGATATCGCATCCATGACGTCATTTCAGTTGCCCACTGAACTTAGATAATACCAAAATTGAATTTTGACAGCTGATTGGCACAAATCGCAATCAAACTACTTAGTACTTTAAAATCATATCCTTATTCATGATTTCTTTTTTCATCACCTAGGTGTGCTGGCTGGTGTGTCGCAAGAGTTATTTATCACGCGACAAAACGGTTTTCGCAGACGACTCCGTGCTGAAGCTATTTAGAATATTCTGCTTGCTCGGCGACTTGGTACAGGATGCGGATGACAGCAATCACTATGTTGTAAGTGAGATATTTAATGTTATTGTTATTTGTTGTTAATGTTGTTGTTTGACTGCCGCTGTGGCGCGGTGGGCGTGTATCCGACTGCTGCGCAATAGGTCGTTGGTTCGATTCCCACCCAGAATCATACTTTGTGTGATGAGCACTATGGTTAGATTTTATCTGGGTGTTATTTATCTATAATATGTATTTATCTATAATATGTATATATTTAGAAATATATAAGTATGTTTATCAGTTATCTGGTTACCATAGTACAAGCTCTGCTTAGTTTGGAATCAGATGGCGTTGTGTGAGTTGTCCCAACGATATTTATTATTTATTTATTAAATAAGAATTCTTTCATGAAATTTTATGTGGAAGGAAGAATAGAACTTATGCTACTTTGGTACTGGATATTTTTAGTAGTCCCGAGGCCCTTTACCAAACTTAGGTGTTACACTTTTGTGTTTGCTATTTGCACCAATGAAGTTTGTGCAAATGAAATGTGTGGACATCAAATTAGAGGTTAACACAAAAATAATAATTTATAGAATACAATAGAAATTTTTGTACACTAATTAATATTAAAGTATTAATTTGTGTACAATAATTTCTATTGTATTTTATAAATTATTATTTTACGAAGAATATGGAATACAGATTTTCAAATGTACAATAGGCGGTCTAATAACTAAGTGCAATTTCTTATAGACAACCTTTGGATGGAGATAAAATAATAAATGTTATAGATTAAGTTATACCAAATGGGTTTCAAAATAATCATCAACAAACATATTTCCATCCACGGTCATATAAAAGCATCTTATCGTGGAAACGATGAAACTTTTACAGACTTTGTTATCAATGGTTTGTCCATAAGTTTATATCGCGGGACTAGCTATTGGGATTGCTACAGTATAGATAGATTTTTTCGTTAATATAGAATTTTAAATTTCGCATAAAAATAAGTTAGTACATAAAGTATTTTAACAAATAATAAAATAAAATAAATAAATAAATATCCATCACGCCTTATCCCCGAAGGGGTGGCAGAGGCATATTATATGCCCACTTTTCACCGTGTGGATTCCTGTCCCACGTAATAGGTGGTGAGCCCATTGCCGTGTTGAAATAGACAGACGCAGGTTGTGGCTACCTGCTGTTGAAATTTTCAAGCCGCCCATAAGGCCTTCAACCAGGCTTAATGACTGCCATTTTACTGGCAACCGGGACCAACGGCTTAACGTGCCTTCCGAAGCACGGAAACGCTCGCAAATGTAAATACCACAAAGTGGTCACCCATCCGAGGACCAGCCATAGTGAAAGTTGCGTAACTCAGTGATCGTTTACAGAACACTGAGCGCTTCAAATAAAATACAATAACAAATATTAACAGAAATATATATTAACAATTGTTATACAATCTGACTCCGAAGCCTAAGGTCGTGGGTTCAATTTCCACCCAGGACAAATATATATTAGTGTTGTCTTCTGTGTATATTACTAGATTTTTTTACACCTAATACTGAGGTTTATGTGTCATTGAACTCCGTTTGTAGTAGGTACATAGACACAACATCGTTACTTATTCATAAGATCATAAGTTGATCCAAAAGTTCAACGTTCATTTCATACGTCACGCCTTTAGGATTAGTATCATCTGTCGAACACGTGTTGTCTCTTGTCTTCTCGTCAAGTTAATCCACATTATCAAGGCCTAATTAATTACGAGTACAAGTAAAGCTACTGGTTCAATGACTTTAAATTCTTTTACTTTTTCGATTTTATATATTTCTCTTTAAATAGATACGAAGTATCTTTATCAATCTACAAATATCATTACTATTGAAGTATGGACGGCGATGTGGAGAAATATCATGTTCATGACGCATATATTAGGGTTCTGGTTTTTTTATCGGTTTGTGGTTTTCTTATTTATATTATATTTTAATTTATATTATATTTCTTGGCTAACTAGTTCAATATTTTTTACACACAGCGTCATCGAGCTCAAATTAAGCAAATATTACGTTATGCAATAGGATTAAGACAAATGATAACATGCTGCATTTATTTAACATGCTAGATTATTATAGGTAGGTAGAGATATACTACATCTAGACACAGTACAAATCAACGTGCTCATCACAAAGATATTTTTTGTCCTGGGTGGGAATCGCACCTGTCTAGGTTTCGTAGTCAGAGTACCTGTTATTTCGATCTATGATATATCGGGTATACATAGATCTACTTACCTATTTTTGTGTGCAAAATAAAAATAAATTATAACGCGAGTCAAACTGCGGAAATAATCTATGTATAGTTACATACATTTTGTCACGCCTTTATCCCCGAAGGGGTACGCAGACCATACTATACACCCACGTTTCACCGTATGCATTTTTGTTCCACGTAACAGGTGGTGAGCCCATTGCCGTGTTGAAATGGACAGGCATAGGCTGTGGCGACCTGCTGTTAAAATTTTTCAAGCCGCCCATAAGGTCTTCAAGCATGCTTAATGACTTATGTATACGTGCCTACTTCAAATCTTAATATCCAATATTTCCAGGTAGTCCTCCAACCTTCCGAAGCAGGCATCGTAGCTGAACAACTAGTTCTATGTTTAGGCCTCCGATGGGACGCAGCCGACTGGGAGGCTTTAGGCACTTCGATAGGACATTTCAAGTGGGCTGCATTTTTGGCAGTTTTGGAAGCTAAATATTGTGGAGACCATCAGCTACATACTGAAGCTCTGATCGAAGCAGTCGATGAAATATACGATGTTTTCATCGAAGATATTATTAAAAAGGTAATCTTTGGGATTCTTTCACTGTTATATATGTGTAGAAGGGCCATATAGTGAAGAATATCAACTTGTTTCGCCAACGGTTCAGTGACTCAGTTGTTAAAGTATTCCCCTTCTTAGGCAAAGGTCACAGATTGAAGACTCGTCAAAACAAAGTTGTATTTTTTCACTATTTAAATGAAAAAGTTTGTTCATAATACCAAGATCTATTTGAGACCGAGCCGGGTGTAAGAGGTTCAATGAGATCTCCGGGGTTCAAGTGACAACACCTGCCAGTGAACACTTGCTGATTTACGGATGATGCAATGAAACAGGCGCCTTTATTAGGTTGTGAAGTCAGTAGACAGTCGCCCTCAACAACGAAGATTTGAGATCAAGCTCACCTCTTTTGCAAGCTAGTTTATATGCTAAAGGAACGGACAAGATTTTTATGTACCTGGATTGCATCCAAAATCTTCTTAAAAATCCACGGTTAACGTTACGATTATTCATCTAAGATATTTTCAGAACTGTATTGTGATCTCGTTCAAGACCCGATCCAATTGCCGCCGCAACATCACCTACGCTTTGTGTACCTGTTGACCAGGAGTCACAGTAATGAAAGTGAGGGTATAAAGTCACATTTTATTTTAACAACGCCATCTGTTTCCAAACTAAGCAGAACTTGTACTATGGTAACCAGATAACTGATAAGCATACTTATATATTTCTAAATACATACATATTATAGATAAATTACACCCAGACACAGAATAAACCATCGGTTTTATCGTGGGTGGTAATCGACCTCTTGCATAGCAGTCGGATACACTTCCACCGCTCCATAGAGGCAGACTAACATTGCGAGAATAGTTTTAATTTAACTTTTCCAAACGACTACAAGCCATTGACGTTTTAGTCTTTCAACTTGTCCATCTATCTTCCAGAGATATTGACTATCTAGACTCACCATAAATAAAAACTAAACAAATCGTGCCTTATTTCCAGGGTTACTTATTCAAACGTGGCTACCTACTGCCAACGATGAGAGAATATTGGTGCGTCCTTCAACCATGTGCCCTTACCTATTACAAGAGTTCTTCGCAAAAGGAACAATGTGGACGTATAGCTATCGGCGAGTATTGCTCTGTTGAGGCAGCTGTCGGTGAAGGCCGAATGCAAAGATTTCAGCTCATCACTCCAGATAGGACCTTTGAATTTGGTACACAGGATCATAAGTAAGTCTTATTTGTTGCATATCTTCCGTTTACTTTCCTTTCTCTCTTTAACACCAACTATAGATTCGTTATAAATTTTTGTTATTATTTTTATACTACTGAGTTGGTGAAAGTGGTCACCGTAGCCTTGGACGTTTATAACATCGGATGGGCGGCACTCGCTCTACCGACCCGGCAAAATCCTTCTAAGACTCCTTCTAAAGAACTCATGTGGAGCTTTTTTTATACCACTGAGGCAGCAGACAAGGATACGGCCTACCTGGTGGAAAGTGGTCACCGTAACCTATGGACGTTTGCAGCATCTGAGGTGCAGGTGGCGGGAACTCATTCCACAATCAAAGCGTAGGCGGAAGAAACCCCATATCGGACCTAACCGTATTTGACCGCACCGGACGCAAAATCTAAGGCAGAACACCGTCTATGGTCAGCGGTGCGATGATACGAAGTAGCTGTAGGCATTATATCAAACAATTTCTCAGAGCTGCAAAAAAAGGAGTTGCTTTTCCTTCTTAGAAACTCAACTAATCACTAAAAACGAAATGTCTTAATTTTCAGGCGATAGGAAAACCGCCGGGTCAGCTAATATCATAAAACCTCATAAACAAATTGAAATATTATAAACAATTTTAAAAAGCAACCAACCAAATCCTGTACTAGGTGACGCCCACTGCTTCGCCCGTGACATACTTCGAACTCCTGTCGCACCTATTTAATCCCGTCGCTTATAAATACTGCTACGAATATAATAATGCATAAATATTTGCCCAATGTGTCGACATTTATGATTACGGCTCTGCTCTCCAGGGTAGTAGCGTGATGGTATATAGCCACTAGCCTTCGTCGATAAATCTATCCAAAACAAAAAGAATTTTTCAAATCCGACCAGTAGTTCCTGAGATTAGCGCGTTCAATCTAACGAAAAAACTCTTCATAGATTAAAAGTGGTTTTTTTTTCAGTCTCGAGCTGAAGACGAAAGGTTCGAGCCAGCGTTATTTGAAATTAAAATTTAGGAAATCTTAATAATAATAATTGATTTTCAAATTTTCGGTTCGGTTCAAAATTTCTTCCAAATTTAACATCTAAAAAATAGACACATTTTATTTAAATTTATTCGTCCTTTAGACCCACCCCAGTTCCGTGCTTCGGAAGGCACGTTAAGCCGTTGGTCCCGGTTGCCAGTGGAATGGCAGTCGTTAAGCCAAGTTGAAGGCCTTATGGGCGGCTTAAAAAATTTCAACAGCGGGTTGCCACAGCCTGCGCCTGTCCATTCAACACGGCAATGAGCTCACCACCTGTTACGTGGGACAAAAATGCATACGGTGAAATGTGGGCGTTTATTATGCCTCTGCCTACACCTTCGGGGATAAAGGCGTGACAATATGTATGTATGTATGTATGATTTTCAAATTTCTTTCTAATGTATAGGCAAGTAACATCACAAACCGAATGATTATAGTTGCAATTCTAAACATTCGTACTATGTAACTTTGCTAAGCGTCGGTATATGGTGCCTTACGTCGCCTTAAAACGGAGAGACGTGGATTAATTCGTCTGTTTCAATTAGGTCTTGATTGCGTAGAAGGTAAAGCGTCTGACCCGGCAAGCCAGAAGACGCTAATAATTTGAGTCTAGCTCGAGACTGAAACGTTTTTCTACTTTAAAATTAGGACTTAGTTCAAATAGTTTGATGGATAGTATTATTATTTATTATTCATCTATCACGCCTTATCCCCGAAGGGGCGGCAGAGGCATACATATTGTATACCCACCTTTCACCATGTGCATTCCTGTCCCACGTAATGGGTGGTGAGCCCATTGCCGTGTTGAAATGGCCAGGCGCAGGCTGCGGCGCCCTGCTGTTGATTTTATCAAGCCGCTCATAAGGCCTTCAACCAGGCTTAACGACTGCCATTCTACTGGCAACCTGGACCAACGGCTTAACGTGCCTTCGAAGCACGGAATCGCTCGATAATGTAAATACCTCAAAGTGGTCACCCATCCAAGGACTACCTATAGCGAAAATTGCTGCTTAACGTAGTGATCGTTTACAGAACCCTGAACCAGCGGGGCCACGAGCGCTCCGCTTCTTTTTCTATTAAATACAAGCAACATAACACAAATGGAACTGGTACTGACGTTCTTACTTACTCTTTATCAGGAGTCGTCTCCAATGGTTATCAGCATTACGTCAAGCGGCATCAGTATCAGGTGGTGTAGAAGGTTACCAGAGAAGGGCCAGGGCGATAAGGAGAGGAGCAGGAGCTCGGAGAGAGAGAGAAGTGAGAGAGACCAGAGCGAGACTACAGCATGAAGTGAAGGCAAGACTAGCGGCTGAAGCACAAGCACAAGTACGTTTAACCTCAGAGTAAGAATGCGACTGCTGAGAATAATATAGTGTTGGATATAATTAGTGCTGAATCAGCCACGTAGGCAAAATGTCGGTTAGGTGCAAAGTACAAATTAATAATTTAATGTGAAATACGCACAATCGGTTGCTTGCAAGTTCAACTTCAACTTTTAGAGCTTGTGGCATTTGTGGATAGGCTTCCACTAGTCCGGCAATGTCATGTTTCGGACTGTTTCGGTTCGGATTAGGTTTCGGAAGGACAAACTGTCAAACTCATTGTACGGTCTGTCAACTGAACAGCCAAAAGGAATTTATTTTCCGACCAATTGTTTAAAAACTTGCTTGCAAGTTATTACTGCGATGAAGTTAACACTTGGCACGTCTTCGTGGGAGTGATTTTTTGGGGCGATCCATTTTTTTCCTTAAGCAGAGTTTCGGACCATACAGCCTATTGTTAATATTAAAACTTCTTTGTTTAATAATCTTGTGTTTTAGCAATATTTTTCTTTCTTTCTATTTCTTTTCTGAGCTGAGGTCTCGGGTTCGATTCCCGGATCAGAATAAATAAGTTGTGTCATCCGTATTTCTTTTTTGTAGAGTTTAGGTCTTTCCTATGTACAATATGCATTTTAAAAGTATGTTTATCAGTTGTCTATACCATAAGATTATATGTATAGCTTACTTTAGGCTATATTATGCTGTGTAAAAAGAAAAGTCTCACAAATATTCCACAATCTATATATATATATATACTAATACAAAAAAGTTATCAGAGACATGTCATTTTAGAGAATTTTTAGGAATTGTGTAATCTCTCAATTAAAAAGAAGCGCTCGTGGCCCCGCTGACTCAGTGTTCTGTGAACGATTACTGCGTTAAGCAATATTCGCTATAGGTGGTCCTTGGATGGGTGACCACTTTGTGGAATTTACATTTGCGAGCATTTCCGCGTTTCAAAAGGCACGTTAAGCCGTTGGTTCCGATTGCCAGTAAAATGGCAGTCGTTAAGACCGGTTAAAGGCCTTATGGGCGGCTTGAAAAATTTCAACAGCAGGTCGCCACAACCTGCGCCTCTCCATTTCAATACGGCAATGCGTTCACCACCTGTTACGTGGGACAAAAATGCATACGGTGCAATGTGGGCATATAGGATGCCACTACCTACCCCTTCGGGATAGGATGATGGCGTGACAATATGTATGTATGTACTTTGTGTAATCTCTTGTTTTCATTTTAGTGAATTCCCAGTGGTTTCCAAATCTTACCTGAATTAACTTTTATTTCACTTGTCCGGTGGTCAGCAGGTCCACCGCTTACAGATAAGTTCGCTGGGGCCCCGGAGACCTTGGTGGGGCCCCTTATGATCAAACTAGATTTTTATAAAAATTATAGGAATTGGCAGAATTAGCACAGCAAGACAATAAAAAACTAGAAGAATTAAAGCACACACAAGTGGAACTAGAAAGGCTATTGCAGGAGGAGACTCAAGCTAAACGAGACGAAGAAATAGTTCGAGCGTTACAGGCACGGTGAGTACAAAATAAGACAGTAAGAGATGGAGATGTGGAAACGTAGTAGCCGAAAAGTCACAGAGGAAAGAATTAATGTCACTCGCACTAAACTAGAGATGCATAACTGTATGTATTTCACTAGGTGACCCCCACGGCTTCTCTCGTGACATACTTCGACCTCCAATCGTACCTATTAATCCCGTTGTTTATAAATTCTACCAAAATGGCTATAAGGGGCCCCACCAAGATCTTCGGGGCCCAAGTCAACCTCCCGTGCTAGTGCGTGCACCTGCTGATTAACGGACGAGACTCTGGCGCTGGCTTTCCCCTCTGGGGTCGGAAGGTCTGAGGGCGTCGCTCCCATAAAAGCCACCCGCCAAAACATAATGGTAAAGTACAATAGAAAAGCTGCTAGGGATAGGGCGCCGCAAAACGGCGCGCAGGAGCCCCGCCCGACTCCTGTGGCAAGTGGGCTAGGGCTGCCGTGTGTCGGGCCAGCACGGCTAAAGAAGTTAGCCCCAACCCGAATCCGCTTCGCATCTTGGAACATAGGCACGCTGACTGGGCGTGCGGTAGAGTTGGCCGAAGTACTCTCCAGGCGGAGGGTGGACGTGGCGTTCCTGAAGGAGACTCGGTGGAAGGGCAACAGGGCCCGGCCTTTGCAGAAAGGCTACAAGCTGTACTACACGGGTGCGCCTGGTGGGGAGAACGGGGTGGCCGTGGTGCTCTCCGAGGGGCTGCAGAGCGGCATCTTGGAGGTGAAACGCTGTAGCGACCGGCTTATGATCGTGAGGGTGCTTATCGATGGGATTATTACCCACCTGATAAGTGCCTACGCGCCACAGGCCGGTTGTAGCGACGCCGATAAGATGTCGTTTTGAGGCCAACTCGAGGGAGTGCTTCGGAGCATTCCGTTGTCACAGGGTAATCGTTTTGGGCGGCGACCTGAACGGTCATGTGGGTGAGAGGTGTGAGGAGTTTGAGCGTGTTCATGGTGGTTTTGGATACGGCACCCGCAACGCTGAAGGAGAAACTATCCTCAGAACGTGTGCGGCTGCCGATTTGGCCATTGTGAACACGTATTTCAAAAAGAAATCCGAACATCTCATCACCTACAAGAGCGGGAGGCGTACAACTCAGATCGATTTCCTACTCACTAGGCAACACAGCATCGGCAAGGTGGCCAACTGCAAGGTCATACCCGGTGAGAGTCTTACTGCACAACACCGTCTCCTTGTCATGGACCTCTGCGTGAAGCCTAAAGGCAAACGCATCGAGCGGTGCCAGCGCCGCATCAGATGGTGGCTGCTTGATGAAACTAGGTCCCAGGAGTTCGTCTCAGCTGTCGGTGACAAGTGCACCGACACTGAAGGCGAACCAGTTCAAGATTACTGGGACAAAGTTCAGGCGGCCATCCTTGGAGCGGCGAAGGTGGTGCTCGGTGAGTCTAAGGGTGGACGCAAATGTGACAAGGAAACTTGGTGGTGGAACGACGCAGTCCTGAGGGAGACCAGGGAGAAGAAAGCCCTCTTTAAAAAGTGGGAAGCGACCGGATCTCCCGAAGACCGGGACGCGTACAGGCCTCCCAAGCGCGCCACAAAGAGAGCTGTAGCCAGAGCCAGACGAGACCACTTACAACCTTTGTATGATAAGCTGGAATCGTCTGAGGGCAGAAGCTCATCTATAAGCTGGCGCGCTCCAGGGTCAAAGCGGCACAGGATATATCCAAGTGTCGCTGTGTAAAAGACCCTGAGGGCAACTTGTTAAGCGAAGACCTCGCGGTAAAGGAGAGATGGCGCTCGTACTTCCACGAGCTGCTTAATAAACAGCATAAAGAGGTACAGCCTCCGGACCTCCCTCCGAATCAGGGACTAGTGCCACCGGTAACGCCTGGAGAAGTCCTGACTGCGCTTCGCCGCATTAAGAATCGGAAAGCTGTCGGACCCGATGGAGTCCCCATCGAAGCCTGGAAGGCGATGGGTCCTCGCGGTGTGGGCATCTTAGTAAACCTTTTTAACCGCATACTCCTCAGCGGGCAGATCCCAAACCAATGGAGACTGAGTATTATTACTCCAGTCTTCAAAGGTAAGTGGTCAGTGCAGGAGTGCGGGAGCTACCGCGGTATAAAGGTGATGTCCCACACCATGAAGATCTTCGAGAGGATTATAGACTCTCGGATCCGGCAGGAGTGTACTCTCTCGGAGTGTCAATATGGGTTTCGCCCTGGACATGGGACCACGGACCCTGTTTTTGCCCTGAGGGTTGTCGCAGAGAAATACAGGTCGAAGAACACGCCTCTGCACTGTTTGTTTCTAGACATGCAGAAGGCCTTCGACTGTGTTCCTCGTGCGATGATCTGGTGGGCACTGCGGTCCAAAGGGGTTCCAAAGGTCCAAAGGGATATTGACACTATCCGGGACATGTACTGTGACTCCGATTCAATGGTTCGGACTGCTGTAGGCGACACGAAACCCTTCCCCATCACCGTCGGGGTACACCAGGGTTCTTTCCTTAGTCCGCTTCTGTTTAGTGTAATATTAGACGAATGGTCGGACAGCATCAGAAACCCGCATGAGCAGCCTCCATGGTTGCTGTATGTTGACGATATTGCGCTGGCAGACGCGGAGGCAGGGGCAGATTGGTGCGACGTGTAAAGGCATGGAAGGAGACGCTTGAGAACGGCGGTCTGAAACTAAATGTGGCGAAGACCGAGTACTTAGCACTAAACACGACAGATCCCACATCCGTCCGCATAGGCGGTGATTTGGTCGAGCGCACGGACCAGGTTAAATACCTGGGATCTGTTTTTCACACGTCCAGTGACATCGATTGCGATGTCAAGTCACGCATTGCTGCCGCGTGGGCCAAATGGCGGGAGATGACCGGTGTCATTTGTGACCCTAAAATGCCGATCCGGTTGAAGGGACAGGTCTACAAAACCATTATTAGACCTGTCCTTTTACATGGCAGTGAGACGTGGTCGATATTGGAGCGACACAAGCAGGAGCTGCGTGTCACGGAACTAAAGATGCTGCGGTGGATGTGTGGAGTCACGCGGATGGACCGCGTGAGGAACTCTCGCATCCGCGGCAGCCTTCACGTCCGTGACATTGCAGACAAGTTGCAAGAGTGTCGCCTTCGTTGGTATGGTCACGTCTTGCGGCAACCGCTGGGCTACGTAGGTAACAAATGTCTGGCCATGTCAGCCCCGCCGGGTCCCGGTAAGAGGGGAAGACCCAAGAAGTGCTGGCTTGACGTCGTAAGGGATGACATGCGTGCCAATGGTCTCACTACAGGGGATGCCGACGACCGTGTGAAGTGGACGAGAAAATGTAGGAAAGCGGACCCCGGGCGTCGCGAGACGCAACTGGGACAGATGCTCGGATGATGATGATGACAAGTGGAACTAGAAAGGCTATTGCAGGAGGAGACTCAAGCTAAACGAGACGAAGAAATAGTTCGAGCGTTACAGGCACGGTGAGTACAAAATAAGACAGTAAGAGATGGAGATGTGGAAACGTAGTAGCCGAAAAGTCACAGAGGAAAGAATTAATGTCACTCGCACTAAATAAACTAGAGATGCATAATGTATGTATTTCACTAGGTGACCCCCACGGCTTCTCTTATACTTAGACCTCCAATCGTACCTTTTTAATCCCGTTGCTTATAAATTCTACCAAAATGAATAAAAATTGCCCGATTTGTCGACATTTATGATTACTTCTCCGCTCTACACGGTAGTAGCGTTCAATCAAAAAAAAAAATTAGTTTTATAATCAGCTATCAAAAGACTTCAGCTTTATAATACTAGTACAGATACAACCAAGCGTGTTAGCGGGCGTCACCCTTTACTGAAACGATTTCACTTATTGCTGCAGACAAGTAGCAGGCCACTGACAGGCCGCGATTTTCGCATACAGTTTGACGTAAACTTGGCACGCGGTATTATTATTACTTTCGTCTCTACTAGGACGTGGGTGAGACGGAGCGAGCAACATGCCTTGCTCTGTGATAAAAAAGACCCGAACTTCGGATGCCATGGAGAAATATAAATAAAGACAACTCACACAACGTCATCTGAATCCAAACTAAGCACAGCTTGTAATGTGGTAACCAGATAACTGGTAAACACACTTATATTATTTCTAAATACATACGTTATACATATTATAGACAAATACCTCGTGAACATTGATGTTGACCTAATATATTTTCAAATCCGTCTATCTTTAGTCTATGTATGGTCTGGAGTCGTAGAAGAGTCAAAGCTGGACTTAGACTCTTCTACGACTCTAGACTATGCGCCCTCATTTCACAGTGTGCATATAGGTGGTGAGCCCATTATCGTGTTAAAATAGACAGACGCAGGTTGTGGCAACCTGCTGTTGAAATTTTTCAAACCGCCACCGAGACCTTCAACTTGGCTTAAGGATGGCCCAGTAACTGGCAACCGTAACCAACGGCTTAACGTGCCTTCCGAAACACGGAAACGCTCGTAAATGGAATTACCACAAAGCGGTCACCCATCCGTAACCAGCCATAGCGAAAATTACTTAACGCAGTAATCGTTTACAAAACACTGAGTTATCAGGGCCGCGAGCTCTTCCAGGATGGTGTACTTAGTAGCAATTTTAAAGACGTTTTCATGCCAAAAATATCCATCAATTATGCTCCGTATTCCGTCTGGGACAAAAATATTCCATCAGTTTGCTAAATAGTTGAACACAGAATTTCATAGAAGGACCTTTCACTATCTAGCTCTGTCGCGCCCGTGCAATTATATTGTTATTTCACTCACACAGATGTGGTAATTTCATTGAATTTACTATGTAAGTGAAATGCTGTTATGCGTGGGAGAAAATCTATTTCTTCTACTGCTGTATACGACTGTTATTTTAGGGTGTTAGCAGAAGAATGGGAGAGACGAGAAGAGTTAGAAAGACTTCAGGCAGAACAAAACAAAATGTTACAAGAAGAAAGAATAAAGCGACAGCAGTTTGAGCAGTTGCAGGCAGCCAAAGAAATGGAATTTAAAGGTGACTCTATATTTCTAACCTTAGATAGAAGGCGATCTGTCCTCTCTGACTACCCCGTCAGGGATACAGCGTGAAGATAGTTAGTTAGTTAGAAGCGCTCGTGGCCCCGCGGTCTCAGTGTTCGGTAAACGATCACTGAGGTACGCAACTTTCACTATGGCTGGTCGTCGGATGGGTGACCACTTTGTGGCATTTACATTTGCGAGCGTTTCCGTGCTTCGGAAGGCACGTTAAGCCGTTGGTCCCGGTTGCCAGTAAAATGGCAGTCGTTAAGCCTGGTTGAAGGCCTTATAGGCGGCTCAAAAAAAATTCAACAGCAGGTAGCCACAACCTGCGTCTGTCTATTTCAACACGGCAATGGGCTCACCACCTATTACGTGGGACAGGAATCAGACAGAAACAGTGAAAAGTGGGCATATAATATGCCTCTGCCACCCCTTCGGGGATAAGGTGTGATGGATATTTATTTTATTTTATTTTAGATATCCCAGGTTGCTTTCGACACATGTTTGTTGGATAAAAAGCACACGGAGAAATGTGAACGTATAATTATCTTATATGCCTCTGCCACCCCTTCCGGCATAACGGCGTGATTGATAAAATTCAATACCCGAACAATCGTTTAATCTTCTTGTTACAGAAGCAGAGAAGCGTTTAAAAGAACTAGAAGAAGAAAAACGACGGTTAGACGCTGAACTGAGAGCAGCGCAAGATAAGATATGTAAGACTGAACTCACAGCGAACGCTCTCCAGGTTCAACTGAGAGTAAGTTTTATCCAACATTTCATATTTATTTGGGCTATGGGGCCCCACTAATACTTTTGGGGCCCAAGTTAGCCTTCCTGCAAGTGGAGTCTATGGAGCTATCTATCTGTCTACTATTATCTAAAATAATGTCAAAATAGTTACCACCGGTACCTATCGAACAAAAATGTCGGTTTCAATAATCAAAGATAGATAGAAATATTTACCTATGACATTGAAATATCAGACACTAGTTGACACCCGCGGCTTCGCCCGCGTAGAGAAGATTTCCCGCTCCCGTTTCCCACAGGAACAAAAAAAGTATAAAAGTGTTGAAAAAAAGAAGCCTATATGCTATTCTGATGTATACGCTATATTATTGTAAAGTTTCATTAAAATCTATTCAGTAGTTTTTACGTGAAAGAGTTACAAACATCCATACAAACTTTCGCATTTATAATATTATAAAAAGTTAAAAATCAACTGTTTAACTGTGGTAGCGATCTCTGTTTAACTGAAATAGAATATTGAAACCGGCCATAAAAGACGATGATGACGTCATTGTCCACTAAAATCCATAATGGTTTTTTTTTCCACTTTCAACCTCAACAGATTTTTACAAGAAATGTGACTTCCCTTTTATAAATTAAATAGGTCTACATGATAAGTCGACATTTATGACTACTGCTCCGCTATTACGCTTATTACCGTGATGCTTTCCTATTTCTATAGGATTTACACCTAGTTGCTTTCTAGGTCTCCCGCTTTGCAAAGGAGGTAAGAGGAATTACATTCTTTTCCTACTTCCTCACATAATCTTCTGATTAATTTCGTTGCGGGTTCCAAGACATGCTAACTTCTCCTGGGATATCACCGAGATCGAGCTCGGTGTAACTTATCTGGTGCTTTGGTCATTGCTGTAGATCCTGGTTTACAGGAGTCACAGTAATGGGCATGCGGGTGGGATTCGTTCCAATACTGCTTCGCTCTCCATGGGCTATCTAACACAAAAGAATATTTTTTCAAATCCGACCAGTAGACCTGAGATTAGCGCTTTCAACCAAGCAAATAAACTCGTTAGCTTTATAATATTAGTATAGATATATTATAGAATTTTCTTTATCAGGACCTGAACCCAGTACTCCGAAACGGCGAAAGAGCTCGTCGGGCGCTATCCTTCGTACCAACCACTAAAAGTTCGTCTGACACACTCATCGACGTCAGAGCCATCAGACACCTCCGGATACTCGACGATGAAGACAAATTATGATCTGATAAATACTGCGTTTAAATTCTACTGATATTATAAATTAGAAATATTGAATGAGTATTTTAAAATATTATTAATTTCTGAGTAAAATGCGCATGAACATTTTTAGTATAAATTTAAATATTTTATGTTGACGCCATTTTTGCAAGTAAAATAAAATAAATGTGCTGTACATAAAAAAAAATTACCAGCTTACGACTTAGTACCCTCTTAATAAGAGATTATTAATGTATTCCTTTAATAGTAGTTTATGATACTGTTGCATAATAAGGGTTCTTATAACATGAGTGTGTTTTAAAAAAACGAGCCGTAGGCGAGTTTTTTTATAGTATCACACGAGTGTTATAAGACCAAGTTATGTACAGTGTCATACACTACTTTATCTACTCTCATACTATAATACGTAAAACAATATTGCAAATAAAATGATGAATAGAACAACAAATTTATTTTTTAAATGTCAAATGTTGGCGCCAAGGCGCAAACATTGATTGCGCATGCGCGCTTGCGTCGCAGACTCGTTCATTGAAACCAATGATTGAAACCTTTTTTTTTAAGTAGAGGTTCTACCTCCTTGGTCCAGCTGGAGGTTGTATAGGTGTATCGTTATGATTAAAAAGTTATATTATGATACAGGTGTCCATACAAGACCTGTATCGTAATAAAACTTTTTTTTTATTATTTTTGGCCTGTACGTAATGTTTGTCATAAGAATTTTGTTATCAGTTTTATAATCTTTGTATTATAGTATCAGAGTAGATAAAAACATTTAAGCTATAGGTACTTTGCCCAGCTTTTTACTTCAAGCTCTTAATGGGACGACTTTTATAACCAAATACCATATTATTATATTTTTTTATACTTTCCAAAATAATATGTACTTAGTAAATAAACTAGAGTATTTTAAAGCAAAAACAAAGCTTTTGTTGTATCGAATATATTTTATTGAATTAAGTAGAGAATATACCTACTGTGACCAAAAATGAGGTGTCGTTTTTTTTTAGAAACCGTCAAAAATACAAGTTCCATTAAGGTATATAGGCTCTAGAAAAAAAATGAGAGTGTACCAGAGTACACAGGTAAGAAGCGAAACTTCTTCACAACATTTTTTACAGCTATAAAATTTCTGCTTTCATAAAGAAGTTTCACTTATGATAAAGAAGTTTCACTTCAAAACAACATGGCCCGTAACCGAAAAACGTGACGATTCTTTTACAGCCATAAAATTTCACTCAACGTCGATAAGTTTCACTTCAACAGCCTTATACCTTGTACCCTGACTAAACTTAGGGAGATAGCACGTGAAAAGTTCTAGAGTTTCTAAAAATAGTTAAACTACCCAAAACTGTCTGTCATGTTTCTGATTAAAATTCTCAATTACAATCAGTGTTTATAAAATAGAAACGTTTATAACAGACTGTTGAAAATAATCCTAATCGTTGTAAAGGACCCCAACCAGATCTCCGGGGTCCATGGTCCAAGCGACCTCACATGCGGTGCACCTGCTGAATAAAGAACAAGGCTATGACGCAGGCGCCCTAACGGAGTTAGGTCTTTTCGTTTGTATTTATTTTATGGCCTGTTTACTACCTGTTTATTTTATGGTCTGTTTACTACTTGAACTTTAGCCAAATCTTATTTTTTATATTATATTTCTTCAACCTTATCTTCTAATTTAGTCCTGTCCAGTCCTTTGTCGATGTCAAGTCCAGTAGGTCCTTGTCCTTGCCCCATGAACATGGTAGAGCGTTATTGGGGCTTTCAGTGGAATTTGCACGACAAGTTGTAAAATAGCTTTTCTCTGCAATAAATCACTGTATTTCACTATAGCACGTTTACACAACTTTTATGTCTAAGAAACTACCACTTTTATACATAAAGCAAGATTAATGCACTAGTTTTGCTACCATGGGCTACGGTGACCACTTTCCATCAGGTTGGCCGTATGCTTGTCTGCCACATCAATGGTATAAAAAAAATAAAAAAAAATAAAGATCCCACGCAAATCCGAGTTAGGAGGTTAGACGGCAGTCGCCTCAGAGAATACACTATATTGTACCCTGTGACGTCATGGCAACCTGCGGCTCAGCGCGCGACAGGAGCGTTATCTTGCCCCCGCGACCGCGACGTCCTTCGCAGCGCCTTATAAAACGGGTCGCACTGGCGGTCCTCGGCCTTCTTCTACTGTAGCTGCTCAAAGAGATGACATCTCCCACTTTATCTTGGGACGCGTCTCAACAATCTCGCCTACCGAATACACACCGCTTCTGTTATCAACTTAGTTTGCCTAATTTCAAAATTCTTACCTTCTCCTAATTGCTTTGTATAACGTTCGATTTGGTACCAAATAAATGCTCATGTACTTGCATATGCATCTTTCCTTGATCTCTGTGCGTAAGTCACCCTAAATTCACCCCCAACCTACCCCTCCAACGTCACAATCATACATATACTTTAAATTGTGTTTTGCTTAAAAACGGAAAGGTCAAAAGTACTCGGATACCCAGACGTGCATGTATGAAGCGATAAATTAATCTGCAGGAAGCGAAAAAAGTATGCATGAATCGCGAAGCCTGACAATCTGTCCTCTCTGACTACCCCGTCAGGGATACAGCGTGACGATAGTTAGTTAAGTATTTTATCTCATTTTTCGATATACCTGTGACCAACGACGCGACGCCTCGACACTACTAATAAATTTTAGCCATTGATTGATCTTGAATAAGTCAATAATCGCGTGTTCAACTAAACAAACAAACTAACTTTTCAGCTATATTATTTGGAAAATAGCCGCCGCAAATATTTTTTTTGTGTAGCTTTTATTCTACATCTACAATCATCCGAGCGTCTGTCCCAGTTGCCTCTTACAACGCCCGGGGTCCGCCTTCCTACTTTGCTCCTCCACTTCGCACGGTCATCGGCATCCCCTATAGTGAGCCATTGGCACGCATGTCATCCTTTACGACATTAAGCCAGCACTTCTTTGGTCTTCACCTCTTACCGAGACTCGGCGCGGCTGACATGGCCAGACATTTGTTTCCCACGTAGCCCGGCGGTTGCCGCAAGACATACAAGATTCTAAATCTACAATGAAATATAAAAATACAATACTGACAGTTTTAATGTCGATTCGTGGTGAGATATTAAATATGTATGTATAAAAAGTTCACCGCGGTATCGGTGGTCGATATAATAATGTTCTTATTAGTTCATTTATTTTATTAGAATTCTCACGACACGCGTACCTACTTGTAAAGTATTCTTTTCTATATTATTCTCGGATTTATTAATCTGAATATAAATACTTGTCCATTGTCGTCTGTAACACCAAGTAGAGAATTTAATCTTCTTTAGCAGCTTCGCCATCGTCTTCTCCGCCTCCCTCAGCACCACCTCCTTCGCCACCTCCTTGCTTAGCTGCCTCTTTAGCATCTTTCTTAGCTTGCTTAGCTGCCTCTTTAGCAGCTTTCGCTTCGGCTTTAGCTGCAGCTTTCGCTGCTCTTTCAGCTGCTCTATCGAGCGCCGCTTGTTTCGCGGCAGCAACTTCTGCGGCTGCTATCATTTTCTTTTGCAGTTTCTTCAACTGTATGTACGGAGAATTGGAATGAATAGGTTAAATAAAATTAAAATACATAATAATGAACTTACCATGGTTTGTTGCAAAGCCATGTTGAAACATTTTAAAGCCCAAATGCAGTGGAATTCCCAATTTAAGAGGTACCTCAACTCTTACACTTGGCTATGATATGGTTCTCTTTTTTCTATGAAACCCAATCTTCTACTGGACATATTTCAATAGCCTATATTTTCTAGATCATATTGTCAATCAATCATCAATGGAGCAATTCATAAATACTTTTACGACTACCATATTACCATAATATGCAAATGACCAATATCCGTTAAGGAAATGGGAAAGGACTAGGTACAGAATAGGGAAGTATTCTAGGAATAGGAAAAATCAAAACAAATATAATCCTGTTAAACTTATAATAAGTGAAAGTTTCCTTCTCGCTTGAACCCTAACCACCCTTACCCTTTTTTCTTTCCTTTCTTGGACTTTCCTTTTTGCTGCATGTAAAAAAATAAAGCTTAAATATTTTTTAGAATTTTATCCAAAAAAATTTATATTTTTATAGTAACTAAAATATAGTTAATAAATAGCGACTTAAAACAAGACCTAGTAAGAATATTAATGTGATCTAGTAACACTTAACGTGTAGTAGGTAATTAAATTCAATTTAATCAATGACATAAAATCAAAACATACCTTCTTCTTTTCTGCTCTGTTGGAGAGCACCTCTCGCCATGCGAACTGAATAACCCTCGCAGCATGTTCTAGAAGGAACTTCTCCATCTTTTCAGTCATCTCTTGGTGGTACTCCTCTTCACGTTCGTTCATCAGCGGTATGTACTCTTTGTCTTGCTCATCTAGTTGCTTCTGTTGTGTTAAAAAAAAAATGTTCGACCTATTAGAACCATAGGAATCGTAAAACGTATTTTTAAGATTTGTATGTTTAGAAATTTCAGAAAAGTAAATGCTTAATCTTGTCATTGGTGCAAACAGTATAAACGACATGATTTTTTTAAAATGATATAGAAATAACAATAACTGGTCAATCTTCAATAGATTTCACATCTCCAATAGATATCAAATATTATCTTAATCTTAATAATATTATAAATGCGAAAGTTTATGTGGATGTTTGTTACTCTTTCACGTAAAAACTACTGAATAGATTTTAATGAAACATTACAAAAATATACTCGTAGCTTATACATCAGAATAACACATAGGCTACTTTTTATCTCGGTAACAAGTTCCTGTGGGAAACGGGAACGGGAAACTTCTGTACGCCGTCGAAGCCGCGGGAGTCAACTAGTAATGTATATAAGTAGAAAGTCGTTGATACCGAGTCAGTCAGACAGTCAGAATATTTCCAAAATAACTGAAAACCACCGGATCACAATGTGTGGATTAAATAGATACATATATAGTAGACACATACATATTTTTATATATTTTTTCTGTTGAAATTCTGAATGGAAAGAAAAACATGGAATACGTAAACAGCTTACTCTTAACAACTCCTGAATCTTCCTGGCTAAACCTTAAAGATTGAACGAAATAGGTATTTTGTTCATATGTCAAAACTGACAATGGTGCTAATTCTGTTGTTGAAACCACTAAACTAAATTTCTCTAAAATTTCCATATTTTTATTAAGAGATTGCCGTTGTAACGTGAAAAATGTACATAGACAGTCGAATGTAAAAACATGCCGACTAACTTGGTGATTGAACTGCTTATGTTCATATTTCACGTTACAACGTTTTACACGTTTTTACGTTTCAAACGGTTACTAAAATTAATAAACGTCCCACTAAAATTAGACTTTTCACTAAAATTAGACGTCACCTAAATGGGTGACGTCTAATTTGTGTGACGTTAAATTTGTATCTGATATCACTAAAATTCATTTTATGTGATAAAATTCAACAAAAAGTGAAAAATGTACATAGACAGTTCAATCGCTAAGTTAGTCGGCATCTAAATCATCATCTCTCAATAAAAATAAGAAAATTTTAGAAAATTTAGTTTAGTGGTTTCAACAACAGAATTAGCACCATTATGGTCAGCCTTATCACGGTAAGTCTCCACTTGAAAAAAGGATCCCTACTTAGTTATTATTTGACAATCTCTCTCAATGTATCTGGCAAAGTATTCCGTCTGGGAAATATTAGTAATCGTTACAGAACATGCGAATGAAGCGATTAATGAATCTACGGGAAGCGAATGAAGTACGCTTAAATCGCGTAACCTGGCGATCTGACCACTCTGACTACCCCTTCAGGGATACAGGGTGAAGATAGTTAGTTTTAGATACATGTTGATATTTCTAACTTAGGAGACAAGAGTATTTTGCCCTTACACATAAAAGTACACCCTAGCAGTAGAAAGTAATTGGGTAGGCGCTAAGATGAAGATGATTTTCTTGAATGTTATAACAATTATATATTAATTCAGTAAAATATGGTGGAGCGCACCAAGTTTATTTGGTTCGACAGAGAAACGATCTATTAAATCGCTCGGTTCTGGCTACAGACTGTGATCCACAAATGTTGGTTTCGGAGTTTGGGTGTAACCTACCTATGTAAAATATGTATGTATCAGTTATCTAGATCCCATAGAATCTATACAATACGAGCAATCGTACACTTTCTTTTGCTAACACTTGTGTAGAATGTAGACACAATGTAGAATGAGCTTCTTAGAAGGCTTTCGCGAGTAGTGTTGCAAGCCTTAAAAGCTATAAGCTTAGTTTGGGCTAGATGGCGCTGTGTAAAAAGTGTTCCACAATATTTATAATAAATTATTATTTATTCTTCTACGGTGTCAATATTTACATCACGATGGTTAAAAATAGTTCTGACCTGTAATTTTTCACACTTATCGAGCTCTTCCTCGTACTTGACAGTGAACTCGTCCAACTCGATCTGCTTGTCTGACATTTCAACGTCATACTTCTGCAGCCATGATAGTAGCTGCGTTTCCACTTTGAACCTAGTCAATTAGTCGACTAAAGTAAAGGAACGCCGAATCTACTTATATAAATTGAGTATTTATTAAAAATGGCAAAGCATTTCAAATGGCAATTACTACATTAAAGGCAAAACTAGCCTCAAGCGTTGATTGAGTATTGAGAAACGTCCTTAAAATCTTAGTTCTAAGTTGGCATGAACTTCTGATAAAATTTATCAATGATTGGGCCATTTGGGCCAATAAGCCTCAGACTGAAAGATATGGATTTCATTATTGAGGACCTTTGTCCAGGTAGTTTTACTTCATATTCGTCCATTACGTCCGGAGCAATCGTACACTTTCTTTTGCTAACACTTGTGTAGAATGTAGACACAATGTAGAATGAGCTTCTTAGAAGGCTTTCGCGAGTAGTGTTGCAAGCCTTTTTACGCTAACCATTTACCATCGTGTGAATCACTTTAGTAACTAGTATAAATTTAGAACCTATTATACAAACACCTAAATACCGCAATTTTGCAACGAGTAGTCACCTGCGAGCTCTCTGATTCTTCTCTTCAATTAGATGTTGCCGTAGCAAATGTTCATAGTTCTCTCTAGACTCTACTTCTTCCTCATGCAACATCTCATTCTTGACCAAGTGAGCGCGAGTCGCTAATACCATTTGACGTTCCGAGTCCAAACTAATAGAAAAAATCGAATAAAAATTTCTTTGTAATACTAATTTACACCTTATTACTTACTTTATTAGATGATTGAGAAAGTTTTATGGCCTTTATTACAAAATTATACTCAATAGGAACTCAAACGCTTGCTATATTAATCTAGACTAAAGCGGGTCTTGAGTTTTAAGAAAAGTTCTGTAATACGGCCCTTATAGTCATATATCAAAGTTTAGATTCCAATTCTATCCGAAGTCCCGCTTCGGGACACGGTGTTCACTTTTCTCTACTATTCGCCGCAAGCTCCTAGTCGGCAGATGTGGCATGATTAAATATTGGATCTACGTTTGAAACATTTTATCTCCGTAAAAAGTAATATATGTATATATCCCGCTGACATGTTCTCGCTACATGACTTAATTTTTCTCTCCTACAAGATCCGTCCCCCAAAGAACAAGCCCAATATTTTAATGCAGCGTAATTTTGGTGGTATCGACAAGGACTCTCTTCGTGAAGATGCCTCAAATATCGATTGGACTCCACTCTTTGCATGTGGTACAATCGATGAGCAGAAAATTTTTTTTAAAGACAGCCTTGTACTTCTGTATAATAAACATGCTCCTGTGCGACCGGTCAAGATTAAGAATGCTCCATCTCCCTGGCTTACAAATGATATTCGGTCGCTCATGTCCAGGAAAGCGGCGGCAAAATTTAAATTTAAGACTAGACCCACTGCTACAAATAGAGAGAACTACACGCGTATACGTAATGACTGCAATACCGGTGTAGGGACGCCCAGCGCCAGCTTATTCACAACTCTGTCGAAAATAGTGATCCAGCCAAAGTCTGGAAGTTTCTTAGAACAATGGGGGTGGGGAGATCGCGACACGATGCATTGCCTAAAGATTTAAATATTGATTTATTAAATCAACATTTCACCGCTTCGTCTAGTATTGATAAGACAACCAAAAGTCACACAATTAATTATCTCTCCCACCTGCCAACCCCTCAGTACGAACCATTCGTCTTTAATCAGATCACTACCTGTGATGTTAGGAATAGCATTATGTCAATCACCTCCAATGCGGTTGGAAGTGATGGTGTGAGTCATAATATGATCCTACCCATCCTCGATGAGATCCTACCAGTCATCTGTCATATTCTAAATTTATCATTATCCTCTCGTGTTTTCCCCTCTTTTTGGAAACCGCTGAAATTATTCCTTTGCCTAAAAATAAAAAACCTTCTTGTTTTTCCGATTATCGGCCTATTTCAATATTACCATTCCTCTCCAAAGTAATTGAACGACTCGTACATAATCAACTCAACGCATTTATAAACAAAAATAATTTATTAAATCCTTTTCAATCAGGCTTCCGACCTGGCCACAGCACCGTGTCCGCCTTGGTGAATATTACTGACGACATCAGACAGGGCATGGAGGACGGGAATGTCACTCTGCTAGATTTTTCCAACGCTTTTAACACTGTGGATTTTGACATATTGATTGACATATTGCGATCACTTGGCATATCTCCAGTGGTGACTGATTGGTTTCGCAGTTACCTGTGTGGACGCCGACAGAGCATACGCATCGATAATACTCTCTCCTCATGGTGCAATACATATGTCGGAGTGCCCCAGGGTGGCGTCCTTTCTCCTTTGCTTTTCGCATTATTCATAACTTAGTTCATCCTACCACCTTTATGCAGATGATTTGCAGATATACAGCCAAGCACCCCTGTCATTAATTATAGATGCTATTGATGCCATTAACAATGATCTGGCCAGTGTAAGCGCTTGGAGCAATTCTTATGGGCTCAGGGTGAATCCCTTAAAGACTCAAGTCTCGATTGTTGGCAGTCCTTGGCTAGTTTCAAGGATTAACTGGTCACTACTACTACCTGTTATCTTCAATGGTACCACAATACCAATTAGCGATCGGCTTAAAAATTTAGGAATATATATTGACCCGAATATGTCCTGGGATACTCAAGTACAAGAAACCAGCCGTAAAATGTTTGCAGCTGCGGGATCCTTAAAACATTTGAGAAGTTTCCTACCGACTGCTACCAAGATTGCGCTTGCAAACACCCTCCTACTTCCTATCCTAGACTATGCCGATGTCAGCTATCCAGATCTCACCGAGCGCCAGTTAGATAAGCTCGAGCGACTTCAGAATTTTTGCATCAGATTTTATATTTGGACTAAGCAAATATGATCACATCTCTGATTTTCGAAAAAGGCTCATATTCTCTTCTTGTTATACAGTATACTGTTCAACCCTTCTACACCTACCTATCTCAAAGGAAGATTTGAATTCCTTCATGATACTCATTCAAAATGCTTAAGATCATCAAAGAATTTGAGACAAAAATGCCATCACATTCCACAACATTTTTTGACAAATCTTTTACAGTTTTGGCAATACGATTGTGGAATGCGCTGCCATTGAATATTCGACGTGCGAGGTCCCTAGCCATCTTCAAAAATAGGAAACCCACTTTCTGTCCTTATAACTTAGTATTTATATTTATACCTTTGTTTTTCTTTTTGTAATTTTAAATTAGTATAAACTGTGTACAACACAACTATTATCTATCCTTGATATATTAATCTATAGTTATATAATATTTAAGTGCGCCATCAACTACCTTTTTCTTTCCTGTTCTTTTCTTTTCCATACTAAGGTTGTCTGGAAGAGATCGCTTTTAGCGATAAGACCGCCCATTGTACTCTGATCAATAGATTTAAGTCATAAATATACTGTATGTTATGGTGTACAATAAAGAGTTATATATCTATCTATCTATATTACTTTTTACGGGGATAAACAAACATTTTTGTTGTATGACGTTTTACCTAGGTCAATGCAACCAATGGTATAAAATACGAGTATAACTGCGTTACTTCTTTTTATGCATATCAAGAGGCACACTATACGCCCACCTTTTACAGTAAGCTTTGTGTCCTTCTTCTTATCTTAGTATTTTCCAAGTTGTTCCAAAACCCAACCTGGATTTTGGAGCAAGGGGGTTGTTTTATGTGGCTGCTACGAGCGCTGTCATTTTGTCTTTTGATTTTTGGCATCGTTAGGAGCAACTGCCGCCTAATCGCCCACATCATTGCCTCGTCCGGTAGTCATCATCACCCCTAGCTGATGAGGTCCCTTGGATCCAAGAAATGATTTGCCGAATTCCAAAAAGCCATATAGCCCAGCACTGCTGAAATGATTTGCTGTACCACAAAACACAAAACCTTTAGACTTACATTTTCTTTTTGAGCTTAATCGTGGCGTCGTAGTTGAGCATGGACAATTCGTGTTCCATCTTGGTTATTATTTGAGCCTTCATCGCCATCGTTTGCTCAAACCTTTCACTTTCTTGTTTCAATACATTTGTGTATTCTAAATCAATAGAATATTAAATAATATCAGTTGTAATAAAAATTCTTCCGAAGCCAATGCTTAATGTATTGAAAATTATTTACGGTAATATTGATAAACTAGAAGACCCCCACAGCTTCGCCCGTGGAATATTTCGACCTCCCGTCGCACCTATTTAATCCCGTCGCTTATAAATTCTATAATGATGCATAAAAATTTGCCCGATTTGTCGACATTTATGACTACTGCTCTGCTCCCCAGTGTAGTAGCGTAATTATATATAGCCTATAGCCTTCCTCGATAAATGGGCTATCTAACATAAAAAGAATTTTTCAAATCCGACCAGTAGTTCCTAAGATTAGCGCGTTCAAACAAAAAAACAAACAAACAAATTCTTCAGCTTTATAATATTAAGTATAGATAAACCACGGTGCCTGTTGAGGGAGTGGGACTCATAGGTACGGTCAGCAATCGAAGTCGCTTAGCAAAACATTATTAACAAAACTAAAATGTAACTATGGGATTCAGTATTTATCATTTACTAGTTGACGACCGTGGCTTTACCCGCGTAGAGAAGTTTTTCCGTTACTGAAACCAACTAACATATTAAAAGTGATAAGGATTAATAATGTATTTGTGTAAATAGCCTTAAAATTACCGATTTATTATTGCTGTTTTTTTAAAGTATTAAAATGGATATAGTATGCTATCCTTAAGAGATAGACATATACCGTCGCGGACTTTTTTGTAGACCTATAGTAGATACATAATTCCACAATACATTTATGTGTTATATCTTAAACGGTTTAGGCAGCGTTTTTGTTAAAAACTCCCATACGGCTTATATTTTTCGACACCGCCGACATTTATCGTTATAATTAAGTTAATGTATACAAAAACTTAACAAAATATACATAAAAACCATTTCTATGAATCACTCTATCTATTTAAAAAAAACAGCATCCAAATTCGTTCCGTCGTTTTAAAGATCTAAGTATATATAGGGACAGACAGCCAAAAACGACTTTGTTTCTCAAGTACCTACGCCCGCGCCCGCACGGCTCTGTCGAATTATTGTTACACGAAATTAATTTATTTGCGCATTTTTTGATATTGCCATATCGCCTTAATTTAATTTGCAAAGTGTTAAGGGACAAAATAATCTTAATAAAATGCTGAAACCAACTACCATATTAAAAATGATAAGCATTAATAATGTTTTTGTGTAATTTGCCTTTAAATTACCGCTTTATTATTGCTATTTTTTTAAAGTATTAAAATGGATATAGTACGGTATCCTTAAGAGACAGACATACCCCGGCGCGGACTTTTTCGTAGATCTATATTAGATATACAATTCCACAATACATTATTTTGTTTTATCTCAAAGGGTTTAGGCAGCGTTTTCGTTAAAAGCTCCCAGACGGCTCATTTTTTCCAACACCGCCAACATATATCGTTATAATTAAAACCTTCTATAAGAATCACTCTATCTATTTAAAAAAACTGCATCGAAATTCGTTGGGTAATTTTAAAGATCTCAGCATACATAGGGACAGACAGCGAAAAACGACTTTGTTTTATAATATGTAGTGATGATGATGATGATTAAGATTAAAATGTACTATTTTAAACAAGTATACACTGTACTAAACAATTTACGTATTCAAAAACAAAATTCACAAATTTATTCTGTTCATTTCGATTGTGTTAATCTACTTCTGAGACTGGCTGTAGATTAATTATATAAATACCTTCAATATATTCTCACGCCTACCCCTTCGGAGATAATGGCGTGACAAAGTGTATGATGTATGTACCTTTAATATTTTCCATAAGGTGTTGGTTAGCTGCTTCCAGTTTCCTGGTGTTGATCTTTGCTAAGAGCTCGTCAGCTGCTGTAGTCTCCATTTGCCTGATCATCAGCTCACGGAATTGTTCCATTTCGTTTAAAAAATCCATACTAACTGATGTAGACTTTGACTATGAAGAAAATAATATAAAATAGATTATATATTCAGTGTAAATACGGGTTTATGAATAAAAATAAACTTTTTGTTTTTTCTCTTTTTTTATACCACTGAGGTGGTAGACAAGCGTACGGCCCACCTGATGGAAAGTGGTCACTGTAGCCTATGGACGTTTGAAACACCAGAGGTGCGGCACTCGCGGTGCCCCTTTTGAAACACGATGGAAATAGATTGTGGATAGTTAATAAATAATAAATATTTTTGGGACATTCTCCCACAACGCCATCTAAGCAAGCTTGTGCTATGGGATTGAGGCCACTGATAAACTTACTTATATATTATATTGTTCCGACCTGGGATTTGAAACCGAGACCTCTGCGTGGCAGTCGCATACACTACCATCTACGCGACCGAGAAAGTCGTCAGAATTAACATCATCTTTATTTATATGTTAGTTTCCACAAAGTGTAATTTTTTAAACCTATCAACACAGATAAAAAAAATATTACTTTTCATATAAAAATGAAAAACAGTAAATTATGCATTAATCAAGAAAGACATCATAAGTAAGAAAACTACAATAATATAAAAGCTATTTATTAAGTTAATATGTATTTTATAAACTTACATTTGTTAAATTCTGTCGTTTCTGAAAACGAAAATAATAATAATTAAATATAAATAAATATTGTTGGGACAACTCACACAACGCCGTCTGATTCTACACTAAGCAGAGCAGAAAACTGATACTACTTATATATTTTTCAAAATACATACATATTATAGATAAATAACACCCAGACACAGAATAAACCATCGTGCTCGTCACACAAAGTTTTATCCTGGGTGGGAATCGAACCCGGATGCACTCCCACCGCGCCACAGAGGCAGTATGTAAAATAAATGTAATGAAGAAAATATTTTGTTAATAGTAAATTAAGTAACTATTTGCGCCAGCGTCTGAAGTATTTCTGATTTCTTTTGTAGGAGACTAAGGTCCGTATTCCAGAACGTTTATCAATTCTCAATCAACGCTTGAGGCTAGCTTTTGCCTTATAAATACTACTCTCAAGTGTTTCTTGAGTATTGAGTAACGTTCTAAAATACGTCTCTAATTTTATATAAAAGAAGGGTGTAAAGAAACAGAAAAGATTGCAACACTTTTTAATCCAATAAAATGTCACTACTCTTTAACCAACTATCCACCACCTCTTGACATTAAACTTTGAGATTGTCGCTTCTCTTTTCGCTTTCACAACTTAATTTTATTAGTCAAATTAATGGCAATATTCATATTAATGGCATTAGCACGTGCCTACCTCTTCGTGGATAAAGGCATGACTTAGAATTATAACTTTCGTGAGCGTTGTTCATTATTATAAACTACGGTTATACTCACGTGTGAATTTCGGGATAGCCCGACTAGTTTCGGACCTAAAGGAGGTCCTTTTTTAAGAGGAGCGTCAAGCTACGTCGGAAGCTGCGCTGGCAGCGCGAGCGACGAGCGCAGCAGGGCTATCCCGAAATTCACACGTGAGTATAACCGTAGTTTGTAAGAAAGGCATGACTTATGTAAGTATGTGTGATGACCAGCGCCAACTAACAAAGACCCATCGAACTACATCCATACTAAGAATCCCGCATTGCGATATGGAAGTTGTCACTACCAATCCTGTATCGTGCTATGACAGTTCTCGGGTTATATGATATATACAACAGAACAACATCAACAATAGGGCCGCGGTACACCAAGCATGATCACCTTGCCTGTTCCTCCCTTTGGAACATCTCCACCCGTCCCTCCACAAATGCAATAGAAAACGCTAAGAAATAGCAGGATACTACCATCTATATCTATATATGAAGCTGGAAAGTTGTGTGATTGAACAGTTTGAACACGCTAATATCAGGAACTAATAGTTCGATTTGAAAAAATATTTTTGTGTTGGATAGCTCATTTATCGGGGTAGGCTACCTAGGTGAGCGGAGCAGCAATCTTAATGACATTTATGACAATGACAAATCGGGCAACTTTTCATACATTATTGTTATAGTAATAAACGATGTGATAAAATAGGTGTCACGGGCGAGGCCACGGGGGTTAGCTAGTGTGTTATAAAATACAAAATGTGTACCTGTTCAATCATTTCGTTAACTGTAGGTGCGAGCTCTGGGTAGCTGTTCATAATGTACATGAGATGACCAAGCTCAGGGTTTAAACGGTTTTTTAAACTCAAATCACCCTGAAATACAATAAGTATACTAATTAGTTAGACCCTTTGCTAAGTATGTAATTATATGTAAACGATCACTACGTCAAACAGTGTATGTTAAAGTCCTGGGGGCCTGAGTCTGCTATTTCAATCGTGTCGAAATAGAATCGAAATCGTCGCTCAATTAGAAAGCTACCGGTACAATTTTGTCAATTTTTCGTAGTCTACAATTACTAATTATCTGTCGGCCGACAGAATTCTACTAACACGTACCACGCCAGTAGCCGCTAGTCAGTAGCATTTTTGATAGTCTACTAACATTTTGACAGTGATCTTTTACCAAAAAAAGATCACTTAACAAATATTGTTTCATAACATACTTTAATACCGAAAATTTGCTTTACCTAGTTCTAGCCGCCTAAAACTTGGTGTAACCGCACTATGGCTTTTAGCCGTACCAAAGGTGGGTAGACTATGACGACACCGGCTCTGAGATACCCATACAATCATAAATTCCAATATCTTTGAGATTCCTTATATCTTAGTAAAAACTCTGATAAAAGTACCTACTCTGTTACATTTTCTTACAAATATCAATTCAATCATACAGACACATAATCTTTCATTTATACAGAAATAAAAGTACAAAATCTTACAGCTTTCAAATCTTCAACCGTAGCCATGTTCAGCACGCTGGCAGAGTACAATGGATTGTCATATTGATCGAATATGAAGATCAAATCGTCCATATGAGTAGACGAAAGCACACTGCTCAGGGTCTTGTACTCAGCCACCAAGTCTGGGAGACAAATGGCTAGTTTGCACTTGTAGACAGCCTCGTCAAGGATTTTAGTGATGCGTTCGGTTTGTATGTGGCATTCCAGATCGATTGGAGACGCAGCTGGAAAAACATCAAAGTTGAATAAGGCATTAATTACATATATTCAACTAACTATCTTCACGCTGTATCCCTGACAGAGATGATGGGGTAGTCAGACAGGACCGATCACCAGGCTCCGCGATCCAGGCAAACTTCTTTCGCTTCCTGCAGATTTAATAATCGCTTCATACATGCACGTCTAACTCGTCTAAGTATCCGAGTACTTTTGACTTTAAAGTTTTTAAGCAATCTGCTGTGGTCTTCATATGTAAGTCTCGACCTACCCTGACTCCTTGTACCCTCTACTTTCCCACAATATGTATTCCTCGTCAATTGTTCCTCACTCATTCGTTGGAAGTGTCCGAACCAACGGAGCACGCATTTTCTTCTATTGCATAATAGTTATCAGTGTAAAAGACGATTAATTTCAAAACAGGCATCTCCCGTAAAGACGACACATGACAGGTGGTCAAGCAACCCTCACTTACAAAAGCTAGTGCATCTGCTATCTGATAATGTTGGGCTCCAGACATGTCTAATAATAATAATAAATATTAAAGCTGAAGAGTTTGTTTGTTTGTTTGGTTGAACGCGCTAATCTCAGGAACTACTAACACGGATTCGAAAAAATATTTTTGTGTTAGATAGCCCATTTATCGAGGAAGGTTGGCTAGGTAGAAAGGTAGGAAGGTAGGCTATATATCATCACGCTACTACTCTGGGGAGCAGAGCAGTAGTCATAAATGTCGACAAATCGGGCAAATTATTATGCAATATTGTAGAATTTATAAGCGACGGGATTAAATAGGTGCCCTATGCCACGGGCGAAGCTGTGGGGGTCATCTAGTGTCTAATAAATGTTTTAAAGAACCGAACTATACACTGGGATAAGAAGAGATGTAATAAAACTAAACGTTTACACACAAACCACTCAATTCTAACTAGAAACACTTATAGCAAATTGCTCAAAAACGGTGAAGTCAAAGTACTCTGTTGTATGTATGTAGTAGGACGTGCATGTATGAAACGATTTATTAATCTGCAGGAAGCTTAAAAAGTACGTCCAACGATATATCCGTGAAGCGGGAAGATAATTAACTAACTAACTATCTTCACGCTGTATCCCTGACGGGGTAGTCAGAGAGGACAGATCGCCAGGCTTCGCGATCCATGCATACTTCTTTCGCTTCTTCGAGATTCATCTATCGCTTCATACACGCACGTCTGGGTATCCGAGTACTTTTGACCTTTCCGTTTTTGAGCAATCTGCTCACGTGGTCTTCATATGTAAGTCTCGGCCTACCCTGACTCCTTCTACCCTCTACTTTTGAACAATATATATTAGATAATTAGAAGATAATTAGTTTGTTTTATACGGTATTCAGAGGAATAAATAATAATAAATAGCGCTGGGACGGCTCACACAACGCCATCTGATTCCAAACTAAGCAGAGCTTGTACTATGGTAACCAGATAACTGATAAACATACTTATATATTTCTAAATACATACATATTATAGATAAATAACACCCAGACACGGAATAAACCATCGGTCTCATCACACAACGTTTTAGCAGTCGAATACACTCCCACCGCGCCACAGAGGCAGCTGTTGATACATATATGTATTCAGAGGAATAAGAGGAAAGTGTAATTACCATTGTCTTTAGTGAGGTCAATCTCTTTATTCCTGTCTGTGCTCGCAGCAGACTTGAGACTGCTGCCTGTTTTTGTGCTCGAAGAAAAAGTTGAAGGCGACTCTAACGTTCCGGTTGACACGGCGTCCATATTACAGAATCATATCAATCTTATGTACATTAATTTGATTCGATAATAGCTGTTTTAAATATTAATTGTTTGCACCAGCACAGCAAGAATTGTTTCCCGAAGTAGTAGAAAATGTAAACAATATCCAATATCTGTTACTATGACAACGTTTGACGCCAATGTCAAATTGCGCGATGGGTACCTATCGGTACCTACTTTATCTTTTTTTTGTAGGTTTTTATTAGATAATGAGTAATGAGTTCTTGAACAAGCATTAAATACCTATGCAGAGGTGACAGAGGTATCAATGTTTTTAAACTTTCGGGTTTTTTTTACTTATATTTAGGTATATATATTTCGGGCTTTTTCGCGACTTATGCCTATACTATTAGGTATAAAACCCACCTTGTTATACCTCTCGTTTACAACTTACCTACAATTACAATCGGACTTTGACGACTGACGACCGGTGTCCCTGTATTAAACACTGGTGAATAGCTTGTCCCTATATAGGACATTAAAGACCACCATGTCCATATAGAGCACTTTAGTCTTTTTGGTAGAACTAAAGTTTGTAGAAAGTCTAAATTAATAGTTCGCCACTCCTAGGGGAAAAGTACTTTCAATCAGAATTTTAAAATATTTGCTGCAGAAAGTATAACTATTGAACACGTAATACATCCATTAACTTCTAATAACGGTAAATACCTCAATCTTTTGTACCATATCAGAGATTTTTTTTTATTTGTTAAATTTACGGTCGCAATGTCAACGTTAGACTTGTAATACTTATACTACTACTACCAAGTCCATCAGTGGAATGCGAAAGGTGTTATTGATTGATAGAGATAAGAACCCTTCTGGCCATAATAAAACTTTAAGGTGAGAAAATGCATACTACAGCAGTTAGACTTCAAACAAATAAATTATACTAGCGGCACGTTATACTGGCCATTTTGACATATTAAAATAGTGATGTGAAATCTTTATGAAAATCTTTTTGTGAATCCTTGTCCAACAGGAACTTTGGACATAGATGCTGCAGTGTCATTTGTCCAAGAACGGCTTACAGTATGGTTAGCATTAAACCACGTTTCATCCAAAAACACAACGTCAAACGGCCATCATAGCGTGCCTCTAGTGTAGATTATCGCCACCCTCAGGCAAGCGGTTGCCTGCCGCCAAGACCGTGCCACGTCGACTACACAATGACGCAGGCTCGTTGCTGTGAAACCCTGCGTTGGTTCAATATCTATTTACCTCACTGATCTAACTTACCTATCAGTAGTGCCCTGAGTGGTTACAAGTTGTTTGTGCAGAGAATAACGGCTTTAGTATTGGGATAGTGGTATTATACTTAAATTTAGGTAAGTTTGATTTGTGATTTCAAATGAGAAAAGTCCGTGAAAGATTATTGTTTAATGCTTCATGAGTTCTGTATGAGGTACTTTATAAGGATTTTGTATGATTTTTCTCGTAGACGGTCCCTAACCAAACTATTTTTTTATATGAACCTAAATGTCTAATTAAAGTAGGACTTTAAAAATGATGTTACTTATTGACTAAAACGGATGCCATCTTCTAAACCCTATCTGGATTTGAAGCTTGGGTCCAATTTTATTTGGCATCAAAGAGTATAGCTATCGGGTAAGGCCGCTAGGACCCCTCAGATCTTGATGGTTCACGTGATTTCCTCTAAATCCCACGTGTTAATTTCTAGTAAATAATCCGCCAAAATGACGAAGAAAAGTAAAGTGAATAAATTGGCGCGTATGTCAGACGAGGAACGTGCTCGGTATTTACAACACCGCGCTGACATCGAGGAAGAAGCTCGCCGAAGGAAGCACGAACTCATCGCCAGATTTATCAAGGTATTATTAAAAAAGATGTCTGAAAGAGATAGTCTAGCCTAACGCGAAAAATTGTAGTACGAAGTAGGATTGCGTCCCGGCCGTGGAATGATGTCAGCCGTCAGTCACACCTGCCATGGCAGGGAGAATTCGGCAGTCCCTTATGCATTCCTGGAACTCCACCTCTCTGCTTTTATTGTACTTAATCAAAGTAGTCACGCCCTATGTCTTCCCAACGCAGAGTAGTACTTATAGCATACTCCGTGTCAAAAAACATGTGGAATATTTATAAGTAATTGCCAACTTTCTAGAACGTTCGGAAAACATCTTAACCAACGTTGTTTGTAAGCAGGTGCACCGCTACCAAGTTTATTATTGTATTGTTTAATATTACTAGCTGTCCCGCCCGGCTTCGCCCGTGACATACTTCGAACCCCGTGGCGCCCATTTAATCTCGTTGTTTATTAATTTCACAATAATGTAGAAACATTTTTTAAATTCATTGATTACTGCTCCGCTCTCCAGTACCTACCTACGCCCGCACGGGCCGGTGGAATTATGGTTACATGAAATTAATCTCTTTGCGCTTTATTTTGAATCTGCGATAACTCGTAAGGTATTCATTTAATTTGCAAGCTGTAAAGGGACAAAATAATCTTTATGAAATGCTGAAGCCAACTAACGTAGTAAAAATGATAAGGATTAATAGCATATTTGTGTAAATAGCCTTCAAAAAACCGCTTTATAATTGATGGCTTTTTAAAGTATTAAAATGGATATAGTATGTTATTCTTATGAGATAGACATATGTCGTCGCGGACTTTTTTGTAGACCTACATTAGATACACAATTGCACCATACATTATTTTGTTATATCTCAAAGGGTTTAGGCAGCGTTTTTGTTGAAAACTCCCAGACGGCTAATTTTTTCCGACATCCCCAACAAATATCGTTATAGTTTGGTCAATGTATACAAAAACTTAACAAACTATACATAAAAACCTTCTATGAGAATCACTCTAACTTTTAAAAAAACCGTATCGTAATCCGTTGCGTAGTTTGAAAGATCTAAGCATACATAGGGACAGACAGCGAAAAGCGACTTTGTTTTATAATAGTGTAGTGTAGTGATGATGATAGTGTACTATGTATTACCTACTTGTACTGTAGGAGTGTACCCATATGCTCAGTCTGTGTCAAAGCATTAAACGTATAACTTAATACTACAGTGTTTCACTTGTGAATCTACAAATATATTACTAGGTACTATATATTAGGTATGTTGTGTATGCATGTGTACCAACTTTAAATATTTAATTTAGATACTATTTGACAGAATAAATTAGACAAAGAGGAAGCCTACAGTCGTTTGAACACAGCGAAGATAAATCAAGAATGGAGGTACATACTGCGCAAAATAAAATGCAAGCAAATGGCCGTGGATATTCAGGTAGACTTTGCATTATCCTAAGTCTGGACAACTGTAGTTATAATAACATAGTACCTACTGACTTATTTCTTAGTTCTTTAATATCTATTACTTTGTCATATTTAATCATTCAATAAAACATTCAAGCATATTCTTGATACACTCGTGGCCCCGCTGACTCAGTGTTCTGTAAACGATCACTGCGTTAAGTAACATTCTCTATAGGTGGTCCTTGGATGGGTGACCACTTTGTGGAATTTACATGCGAGCGTTTCCGTGCTTCGGAAGGCACGTTAAGCCATTGGTCGCAACAGCCTGTACCTGTCCATTTTAACACGGCAATGGGCTCACCACCTGTTACGTGGGACAAAAAAATACATGTGGGGGTATAGTATCCCCAGTAGGGCATCCTCTCTATCTCCTCTTCGGGGATAAAGGCGTGACAATATATATGTATGTATGTATTCTTGAAGTACAAAGCTGAGCAATAATTTTAAAGTCACAATGGGCTGGTAATAAATGTCAAAGAACTACCGCCTGAGTGCACAGACGAGTTCAGTGGAGTGTAAGTCCGCTATTCAGACTAACCTAACCTAACCTAAAATAAGACGCGAGGAGTTTGCGAATTCTTTCGACCTTTTGCCCACGGCTAGAACTAGTCGAGGGCATGCATGAAAACCAAAGCGCGTGGAAGAGCACCGTCTATCCTTCGCGTACGTACTTGCGGTACTTTTGTCTCTTTGCCGCCTCGCTAGCGAACCCAACATTGTTGTTTGCCAGCCATGGTCTGACCACAGTCGGCAGCGACGTAGGACTAGCGACATAGGTAGGTACAATTAGCAAAGCCACAATATTAAAAAGGGATTACTTTGCTCACTACAAATATATATAAATTATTTCATCAGTGTAATATTAGACGAATTGTCGGACAGCATCAGGAACTCGCATGAGCAGCCTCCATGGTTGCTCATGTATGCTGACGATATTGCGCTGGCAGACGCGGACAGGGGCAGACTGGTGCGACGTGTAAAGGCGTGGAAGGAGACGCTTGAGAACGGCGGTCTGAAACTAAATGTGGCGAAGACCGAGTACTTGGCACTAAACTCGACAGATCTTACATCCGTCCGCATAGGCGGTGATTTGGTTGAGCGCACGGACCAGGTTAAATACCTGGGATCTGTTTTTCACACGTCCAGTGACATCGATTGCGATGTCAAGTCACGGATTGCTGCCGCGTGGGCCAAATGGCGGTAGATGACCGGTGTCATTTGTGACCCTAAAATGCCGATCCGGTTGAAGGGACAGGTCTACAAAACCATTATTAGACCTGTCCTTTTACATGGCAGTGAGACGTGGCCGATATTGGAGCGACACAAGCAGGAGCTGCGTGTCACGGAAATGAAGATGCTGCGGTGGATGTGTGGAGTCACGCGGATGGACCGCGTGAGGAACTCTCGCATCCGCGGCAGCCTTCACGTCCGTGACATTGTAGACAAGTTGCAAGAGTGTCGCCTTCGTTGGTATGGTCACGTTATTGATCACGTATGGTATGGGCTACGTAGGTAAGAAATGTCTGGCCATGTCAGCCCCGCCGGGTAAGAGGGGAAGACCCAAGAACTGCTGGCTTGACGTCGTAAGGGATGACATGCGTGTCAATGGTCTCACTACAGGGGATGCCGACGACCGTGCGAAGTGGAGGAGAAAATGTAGGAAAGCGAACCCCGGGCGTCGTGAGACGCAATTGGGACATACGCTCGGATGATGATGAAATATATATAAATTATTTCTCGTTGTTATTCGTTTTTCATGGACATAGTCATTATTTTCTTAGTATTTATCTTTCAGAATTGGTGTTTTAGTCGTAAAACTTTTCTGGATATACTTGTCTATTAAGTACTTAATGTTTTCTGGTTGCCTTTAATATACCTAGCTTATTTTTTAGGCAATTTTGTTTACAGAATATGTTGACCAGTTTCAATTTCCTGGTGGAGCGCAAAGATCGCCAGATTACGTCACTAGTACGAGCTATAAATGATTCGGACGAACAGCATCGACGTGCCTTTCAGGCACACACTGAAAATGTCAGCTATTTCTTAAGTATGTAAATAAACTAAGTATATATTATCTCGATAAAGTTCATACACGTACAATTCATCTGTAGACAATCTTTTATGCACTCATTATAAACTATGGAGACACCAATATTGATTGTGTAAAGAGGCGCACTCAGCCTGGATTCTGGTATGTTATGGTAGCGCAAGCCATGACTCTACTGTAACAAAATACATATTTTTATATATTATCTGACATCGTCTCATCCTGTCCCGTCCCGTCACGTCCCGTCCCGTTCATTCCATTTCATTCCATTCAATTATATTCTATTCCATTCTATTCTATTCTATTAGATCTACCTCAGTCAGCTCCTCACAGGGCATGGCGTATTCGCCAAGTACCTGTGGGAGGTGGCTGGGGTGGAGCCGGACCCCGTGTGTCGTCACTGCTCAGGTGGCGTCGTGGACACGGCGGAGCACACACTCGCCGTGTGCACGGCGTGGAACGGGCCGCGTATCGCCCTTACGGGCCTTGTCGGTATGGATTTGTCGCTGCCGGCTGTGGTGCAAGCCATGGTCGGCAGCCAACAGTGTTGGGCCGCCGTCACCTCGTTTGCTAGCGAGGTGATGGCGGCGAAACGTGAGGAGTTGCGGGTGCGGGAGCGTACGGGACATGCGCGCCCCCGAATAATGTCTGGCCGTGGGCGGAAGGTCGGGGGACCCCGCCCAACGGGCCACTTGGCGACGGCAACCTTTTCTGTTTTTCCGCACGCCCGTACCGGCCGCTCTCACCTCCTCTGCTTACAGAGGAGCGCTCGAGAGCGATGGAGGTGCGGGCTAGTTCTTCAGCTCCTTAGGTAGCTCCGGGGTGGTCGCTTATCGACCGTCCCGAGACGGACCCCTCCATTCTGGGGTGCCCCTTGCCGGCTCGCAGTGATTTAACCTCAGGCCTACCCTGCATTCACCACGAAAACAAAAAAAAATAAAACTATTAGATCTCTCGCTCGACGCGCTCATGAGCGGACGTGTATAGTGTACGTGCAGTAATGCAACGGAGAAATAGTGCTTTGAAAAATTGTGATTCGTGTTCTAATATAAACTTCAAATCCTTGTCTATCTTATGTGACTTAAGTATATTAACTCCGCCTAGTGGCCGTACTAGAAAGAAACGAATATATATTCCCCGATTTCATCTCAAAAATAGGACGTCGGAACCAGTGAGATTTGAACTCGCGCCACCCAGTGGAGCGCGGTTTTACTGAGGGCGGGTCTGTCGCCTACATACTAGAGCTGGGTAGTCACGCTTTATACAAAAAAACTAAACAAACCAGCTTTTTTCCTGAGAGAAACAGTTTCAAGAAACAGTTACATAAAAAAACACTTTCTTTGATAATTTTGGTTCATAAAACGAACTTCCCTTCATACTTTTTCCAGGCTTAGGACTGGCAGAATAAAGGTTCTGGCGTACTTAAAAGTTCATCTTATGTACATGATTTTGTTATTTACAGATATTATTTACATAGTTTTTACAAATATTTCTATTTACAGTATGTCATCATTTTAATATATTTTATTCAATTTGATCTTCTTTATGTTGTTTTTGATTTTTATCATGTATTTACAGCATAAATACAGTTTACTTAGTATTTACAATGAAAATCTATTTTGGTCCATATTTACATTTAAAAACATTAATTCCCGTACTTTCTGGGTTTTTAAACTGGCTCGTCTGTCTGAAATTATTAAGCCGGTCTTGCTAAACATCCTCTCGCAAGAGACAGATGTGCTCACAACATTACAATTGCTCCTGTAAATTCGAGCTAAATTTGGATAAACGTGCCGGTGTGCCAGCCACCACTTTCCAGGGCAATTGTACCTCCCGGATTCGTCCTTTCGTGGTAACATTTCATCGTCTACGTACATTGCACTTCTTTGATTGCCTTTGATAAGGGTGTCCCTTGTTGGGATGAGGTTTTTTCGCACATGAAATTCGTCTTCAAAAATATCCCACGCAGATACTTTTTTGGTTGCCGAAGTAGAAGGAGAAGGTTCTGCTGCATTTACCTCTCTCCTTTGCTTTGCTATGAATTCTTGGACCTTATCTTGCACTCTTCGTTTCGTATGTACGGCATCATTTGAGTCACAAAATGCGGCCGTTTTATAGCGAGTGTCCAAAAATGTACAAAGCGAAAATGTTCCGCTTTTTTCCACACTTCCTATCCTTTGCTCAATATTGTCTTGCAAGTGCTCAATAAACCCACAAATTTCCTCGTCAGTTTCCTCAGCCCTCAAACGTTGGCAGGATTCTCTGAGAATTCTTGTCATAACAATGACGTCTCCACCAGTTACGTACTTTTCGCCACTCATAGTGGCAGTAATTTCTTCGAATGGCTTTAATATTTCGCATAGTTTTATAAATGCCGACCATTCTTCTTACGATATAATTGGAAGATTTTTATTTAAAATGGCCAATGTTATCTTTATTTCCTCCTTTAACTCGGTGAAACGCTCCAACATTTAAAAAGTAGAGTTCCATCGAGTTTCCACCTTCTGTATTAATCGTTTGGGTGTTTTACTTTTATTAACTTGTTGCTGGTCCAATTTTCCAGACACTGTTGTGCTTTTTTTAAAAAATGTTTCAATTCTTTTTACTTTTGAGATGCTATCTTCAAACACAACACAACTAATGCATTCTGCAACACCAAATTCAAAGCCTTTATAACATTATATTAGATATAAGCACAATACTTGTAAACTTGTAACCTGGCTGAATAAAAATATATTATTATATCATATTCTAAACATTACCTTTACAAAAAATAATTTAATATTATTTATATAATTTTTTAGACATCGGTTCCCAGCGCCTCGATAAACTACAAACTGAGTACGAACTCCAGAAGAATAATTTCCTTGAAATGTGGGATAAAGAAGAAGTAGATCTCACTGATAGTCAAGGTCAGGCTGAGTTCAAATTGAAACTCATCATGTACATACAGGACAGAGATTTTAAAAATTATAGCAAGGAGATGCAATTAGGAAGAGCCACAGCAAAGAATGACGCAAGATTAGAAGTAAGACTGCTTTTTACCGTCTTATTCTGAATAAACTGTTTTTCTTAGGTATGTATTTATAGGCATCACAAGATTTTAAAGTGCGATGTATTTTTGAACTGCAGCCTGCATCCCTGACGTACCCCGTCGAGGATGCAGGCTGTAGTTCAAAAATCAGTCAGAGAAGGCAGTTTGCTATTAATCGTTTTTTTATAGGCACGTAAGAGCTCAAAAACGGAAAGGTCTAAAGTACCCACACGGATACCAAGTATCCTTTAGACCTTTCCATTTTGAGCAATCTACTCACGTGGTCTTTGTATGAAAGCCTTAGTCTAACCTATCTCCTTCTGTCCTCTACAGTACTATTATATTTTATTTGCCTATAATTTCACACAATAAATATTCTTCGTCAATCGTTCTCACGCATTCTTTGGACATGTCCAAACCAACGGAGCACGTCCCCTTATTCTTACTTTTGTTTTCACTTTCTTATTTACCACACATAGAAAAGACGGCCTCTAGGTTAAGTTCGGCTGCATACGCTGTAAAAAAGATCAGGACTCTAACAGATGTAGATACGGCTAGAATAGTTTACTTCAGCTATTTTTATAGTATTAAGTCTTACGGTATTCTCCTTTGGGGGAGTGCTGCCGATGTAAATAACATTTTTGTTCTTCAAAAGCGGGCTGTACGCGCTATATATAATTTGGGCTCCAGAGTCTCCCTCCGAGAAAAAATCATAGAAGTAAATATTCTAACCGTCATCACAATACATTTTTGCCAATCTTATGGATGTCCAGAAAAATCTATCACAGTTTAGTAAACTCTGTAATATACATAATATAAACACTAGACATAAAAACAATCTTTCAGATCACCACAGTCGACTGCATAAAATTGGCGATTCTTTCCAGGGTAACTGTATTCGCTTTTACAACAAGCTTCCCTGTAACCTGAGAAATTTACCATTAAATAAATTTAAAAAGTATATTAGAAGAAAGCTTTGTGAAAAAGGTTATTACTCTATTCAAGACTATTTACAGGACAGGGATGCCTGGTTGATGATGACATGATCTGCTGGCAAATAAAATATTATAGTCATAAAATCATCATCATCCGAGCGTCTGTCCCAGTTGCGTCTCGCGACGCCCGGGGTCCGCTTTCCTACATTTTCTCCTCCACTTCGCACGGTCGTCGGCATCCCCTGTAGTGAGACCATTGGCACGCATGTCATCCCTTACGACGTCAAGCCAGCACTTCTTGGGTCTTCCCCTCTTACTGGGACCCGGCGGGGCTGACATGGCCAGACATTTGTTACCTACGTAGCCCGGTGGTTGTCGCAAGACGTGACCATACCAACGAAGGCGACACTCTTGCAACTTGTCTGCAATGTCACGGACGTGAAGGCTGCCGCGGATGCGAGAGTTCCTCACGCGGTCCATCCGCGTGACTCCACACATCCACCGCAGCATCTTCATTTCCGTGACACGCAGCTCCTGCTTGTGTCGCTCCAATATCGGCCACGTCTCACTGCCATGTAAAAGGACAGGTCTAATAATGGTTTTGTAGACCTGTCCCTTCAACCGGATCGGCATTTTAGGATCACAAATGACACCGGTCATCTCCCGCCATTTGGCTCACTTGGCAGCATTGCGTGACTTGACATCGCAATCGATGTCACTGGACGTGTGAAAAACAGACGACATTGCCAGCGCAATATCGTCAGCATACATGAGCAACCATGGAGGCTGCTCATGCGGGTTTCTGATGCTGTCCGACAATTCGTCTAATATTACACTGAACAGAAGCGGACTAAGGGCAGAACCCTGGTGTACCCCGACGGTGATGGGGAATGGTTTCGTGTCGCCAACAGCAGTCCGAACCATTGAATCGGAGTCACAGTACATGTCCCGGATTGTGTCAATATAGACCTCTGGAAGCCCTTTGGACCGCAGTGCCCACCAGATCATCGCACGAGGAACACAGTCGAAGGCCTTCTGCATGTCTAGAAACAAACAGTGCAGAGGCGTGTTCTTCGACCTGTATTTCTCTGCGACAACCCTCAGGGCAAAAACAGGGTCCGTGGTCCCATGACCAGGGCGAAACCCATATTGACACTCCGAGAGAGTACACTCCTGCCGGATCCGAGAGTCTATAATCCTCTCTAAGATCTTCATGGTGTGGGACATCACCTTTATACCGCGGTAGCTCCCGCACTCCTTCACTGACCCCTTACCTTTGAAGACTGGAGTAATAATACTCAGTCTCCATTGGTTTGGGATCTGCCCGCTGAGGAGTATGCGGTTAAAAAGGTTTACTAAGATGCCCACACCGCGAGGACCCATCGCCTTCCAGGTTTCGATGGGGACTCCAGTGGGTCCGACAGCTTTCCGATTCTTCATGCGGCGAAGCGCAGTCAGAACTTCTCCAGGCGTTACCGGTGGCACTAGTCCCTGATTCGGAGGGAGGTCCGGAGGCTGCACCTCTTTATGCTGTTTATTAAACAGCTCGTGGAAGTACGAGCGCCATCTCTCCTTTACCGCGAGGTCTTCGCTTAACAGGTTGCCCTCAGGGTCTTTTACACAGCGACACTTGGATATATCCTGTGCCGCTTTGACCCTGGAGCGCGCCAGCTTATAGATGAGCTTCTGCCCCTCAGACGACTCCAGCTTATCATACAAAGGTTGTAAGTGGTCTCGTCTGGCTCTGGCTACAGCTCTCTTTGTGGCGCGCTTGGCAGCCCTGTACGCGTCGCGGTCTTCGGGAGATCCGGTCGCTTGCCACTTTTTAAAGAGGGCTTTCTTCTCCTTGGTCTCCCTCAGGACTGCGTCGTTCCACCACCAAGTTTCCTTGTCACATTTGCGTCCACCCTTAGACTCACCGAGCACCACCTTCGCCGCTCCAAGGATGGCCGCCTGAACTTTGTCCCAGTAATCTTGAACATAAAATATTAAATTGTAAATAGGCCATCAAAAAAAAGCCTTCCTAAGTTTCTTGCCGGTTCTTCTCAGGTGGGCAGCGTTCCGAACCGGTGGTCACTTTAAATATACAATTTTTTTCTTTAGTTTTAGTGTATGACATTTTGTAAGCGCCGTTGAAATGGTCTATGCAAAATAAAGACATTTTTTTTTATTTTTTTTTATGGATTCTTTCCGATATATAAAGATAAACAAATCCACCAAAAACAGACAAAATTTTTTGAGTGTATTATAAAACAAATAAAGTCATTAGGTTAATATTCAGCCTTAGAAACATCAATAATGATAAGACCCTGTAATAAAATAGCAAATTACGAAAAAACGATGATGAGAATTAAACACTTTTTTGGAATTCAATTGCATTAATTTATTGTTCATGTATTAAGTATTACAAAAGTACTCTTAGGTTATTATGTTGTACACTTATAAAAACCTATTCGTATCATAAAACTAAAACTTCAAGTCATCTTTCCAGTCATCACAGTTAGCTTTGCCTTTCTCGGAGAGGCACACCAGCAGATTCTTAGAGAACTCGCATTTATCTTCTGGGCTTTCTGTAATACAGATCTTATGACAATCATAACGAGTTATAATTGAATTTACCTGAACATACATTTTTATATTTTTCCGTTTCATATTAATACTTTCACATATGGATATTGCGCTTTATTCCCTGCAGGTTAAGGGCAGAGACATTCTAAACGCATTCTTTCATTCAAACGCGTTACTTTACTTAAAAGTATTTACGTAGCTTGGGAGGATTCGCACGATATATTAAGTGATTTTTGCTATTTCTCTAAAACTTCGATTACGCCCATCGCGAAACTCATATTAAACAATTGCACAACTATGGTATCAAAAATGTTGACCACGCAGGGGTCAATCCTGGGTCCATTTTTTGTATATATGTATAGAAAGAACATACATACATACATACATATTGTCACGCTTTTATCCCCGAAGGGGTAGGCAGAGGCATATTTAACGCCCACGTTTCACCGTATGCATTTCTGTCCCACGTAACAGGTGGTGAGCCCATTGCCGTGTTGAAATGGACAGGCGCAGGCTGCATCGACCTGCTGTTGAAATTTTTTAAGCCACCCATAGGGCCTCCAACTTGGCTTAACGACTGCCATTTTATTGGCAACCGGGACCAACGGCTTAACGTGCCTTCCGAAGCACGGAACTGGGGTGGGCCTAAAGGGCCGAATAAATTTAATAAAATGTGTCTATTTTAGATGTTAAATTTGGAAGAAATTTTGAACCCGTTGCCTTTTTAGTGAGGTGGTAACAAAAATGCTAAAAGGTCTTATGTGCTAGACACTAATTAGCACGACCAATTAAAGTCCTGGTAGTCTCGGACTTTTACTTATAGAAACTACTTTTACTGACTTAATAGAAAGAAATTAATTGGAAATAGCTGTAGTACAAATTTTCTTACTTGTACATACATACATAATGTCACGCCTTTATCCCCGAAGGGGTAGGCAGAGGCCTACTATACGCCTACATTTCACCGTATGCATTTATGTCCCACGTTTGACAAAGTACAAATCATAAATTTCAAATAATCGATCATATTTTCATACATTACGGTAGTCCAAAGTATGTCACCCTGGCCGCGGGCTTAACTAATTACACTATAAGTCTAAAAATCTTCTCTACAAAACTACGCACCATGGTCTAAAATCTGGAAGCACTCTTCAATAGATTCTTGCAAGAAATCTCTTAGGTCTTCGTTCTTCACATCTTTAGTGATAGCGTGAGTCACCAAATATCTGTCTGGCATACCGTCCTCGCCTGTCTAGAACGTAAATAATAACGTTAGTTATACCACAGTATAAAGAGTAAACCTATCAGTAGCGTTACGTCTTTGAAGTTGACAAAAATGCCGTCAACGTCTAGACAGTGATGCTTGTAGGGTTGTCACAAGTATACAAGGCTGATGTTATTTATAATTTATTTATTAACTCGTACTCGCAATCAACTATCAACATTATAATATAATATCTTAATCTTAATAATATTATAAATGTGAAAGTTTGTAGAGATGTTTGTTACTCTTTCACGTAAAAACTACTGAATAGATTTTAATGAAACTTTATAATAATATAGCTTATACATCGGAATAACACATATACTTTTTATCCCGGGAACAAGTTCTTATGGGAAACGGGAACGGGAAAACTTCTCTACGCGGGCGAAGCCGCGGACGTCAACTAGTATGTAAATATAATAAATCAATAATATAAATACCGGTTTAAAAAAAGGATCTGAGATTTCATCAATTGCACACGGAAGTAAATAAGGTTCATTTCATGTCGAATCGATAGTTTTTTTTTTATGAGAAAGCGTTTACGAAATGGCTGCCGCGTAGTAGATATAAAATTATGGGGTTTCTAGCAATCAATATGGCCGCCGAACTATTCTTATAAAATTTCATGTTGGGTATCGTATAAGAGTATTATGGTATGCGGAGCCACACATGTGGGATTATAACTATACTCTATACTATGTTATCCTGTGTTCAAGTTTTTCGTTATACTTAATATTTAAACTTGTTCAAAGCGTCACCAATATTTTTTTTGTTGAAAACAACAATAGCATTAAGTCCAGTTAGTCAAAAACCGAAAATATTTATCATTAACTCATTTACTAGTAATAATATACCTAATATACGCGGCGAACTTCGTGTCTCCATAGAATTAGTTTTTGTTTTTTTTTCTTAGAGTGCTCATCGGAGCGGAGACAAATTGAACAAATTAATAATAATAATATACGCAACCCTATGAGGGTATAGTAGATTCGCTTTTTGAGTCATCCACTTTCTGATAGTTACACCACAGTATAAAGAGTACTAACAGTCTGGAGAGTAAGGGTACTTAAATTATATGCATAAAATACATTAATCTGGACGGTTTCGCCTTAAAGTATTTTCTAAGATTGACAGATATTTAATGCTTAAAATAAGTAGGTAAGTGTCAACTTTTGAAAATAGCATAATTTCGCCTTACGATGTTTTCAAGGTTTTGTCTATGGTCACGTTAAACGTAAGCCTATCCCAATAATTTTCGGAGTTTCTAGACTTAATACTTACCATTTCTAAATTCTCCATAAAGCAATGTAGAGCGCAAGCTTTATTTTCCGTTCCTGCCGCCATGGTAGAATTGTTCTCGGTGAAATTTTTCTCGTCACTTCTAAAATTATTCTCGTAGCCCTTAATCTTCTGAGTATTTGGATTGTATTGACTTCTTTGACCGGAGTTTTCAGGACGCTTCTCTCTTTTGTATCTTCTTGTTGGCGACTGAGTTAAATAATAATTGTTATAATGAGACATACCCTGACAGATTTATGAGCGGCTTCATACCTTTTTGTCTTCATGCAACAAAAAGGTATAAAACAAATAACCGCGATTATTTCTCTAACAATAAATACATAGTACGGAACGCGAATGTTAAAATTGAACCCTATTCTACCTATTATTACTTTTTTTCTCTTATAAAGAACACTGAGGCTTCTTCTAAAGGCCACTTGAACCTCGCGGCAGCAATGTATTTCTCGACGTCGCAATCGATGTCACTGGACACGTGAAATACAGATCCCAGGTATTTAACCTAGTCCGTGCGCTAGACCAAGGGCTGTTATTAAGTAATTGTGTTGAAAATTCAGTTGTCTTACAAGAAATTTTGTCACACAAACAACAAAATCGTGTCAAGATGTCGTTAATATACATCGCGTGATATTACAAGTGCCAGGGATAATGCAAACCCACTCACTCACATTAATTGACTTTCCCTTTATACTTCACCTATATAGGTTGAGCTTACGTGCGGACCTTTTTTACATCCGTGATGATATTATGTAAAATTAATCATTAATAAATAAATAGGAATTGATAACTTACATGTCCATACTCTCCACTTTGAGAGAAATCTTCTCTCCCATTGAAGTAGTCATCTCGTCCGCTTTTGTAGTTTCGATTGCCACCATTATTATTATTTTTATCATTTTGATTATTCCCCATTCTGTCTCTATAACCCATTGTATCACTGTTAATACCCGTCCTATCACTGCTACTGCTCATATTATCACTGTTACTGCCCATCCTATCATTTCTATTACTCTTTCGATCATTGTTATTGCTCTTCATATCATCCCTTATATTGGTTTTAACTCTACCGGTCATTCTATCGTCCCTGTTATTCTTATTTTCTTTATTGCCTATTCGTCCTCTGTCCCAATTATTAGAATGATGTCCACGAGATTCATTCCAGTCTTGCTCGGAAGCATTTTTGCCATCTTGCTGCATCTTCAAGCACTTTTTGTAAATTATTTTTAACTCAGCTTCCTTGGGACCACCATCAGATCGGCAGTTTAAAGCCTATATTTATTAAAATGATCAATAATGGAAGTCAATTATTGAGTGCTTAGTGAGAACTATATCAATAGAAAATAACTTAATTAAAGATAAGTTTTCTGTATTGGAAATTAAACAGCCATTAATCTGGACCTAATAAATATATTGATTGATTTGATAAGCACATATCAATAGTCAGAAACTCAAAGAGCTTATTGTCTACATTTATTAGATTGTCTTTTTCTGAATCGAGTATTAAAGTTTCAAAATAAATTGTGGAATCAGAATTACTTCATGCCGGTCACTTGACCAATACAAATAACATTATAACAGATGAAAAATTCTATTGAGTACTTCTAAGATAATTAATGGTACTTACATAGCTCTCTAAGAAAATTAGGCAAAACATCAAAACGTGATATCTGATGAGACACATTGTTACTGTCGCTGAACAACAATACCATATGTTGGACACGAAGCACCGTATTTATCATAAAGGCTTCCACGCTTCACTACCCGTGGCCCTAGCACAAAGCAATGTATAACTAATACGATTAATTGCTGTGTCACAAACACAGGTGACAAAACAGGTGGGATTTTTCAATAAAATGTCGCAATAAAAATTGTTAGATACGTTGCAGCAGCAAGCACCAAACAAGCGTTCCCAACAGTTGTAATCACGAGATCTTTCAAATGTTGAGAACAAACCGGTAAGATATTTCAAAAAGATTTAAAAGGTTGTCTAAACATCCTTGGTAGTTCCAATGAGGCTATCAAAATTGGTGTCAAGAGCCTCAGGGAAAAGGTTACACACGCTACCTAATTAGTCAAAACTTGACTAATTTGGTAATGTGGGTAAGCTACAACAATAGGTCTTATACACGGGAGGCTCCTCTTAAAGTCAAAATATATGTATAAATCATGATATATGGTACGTTTTTGTTCTGTAGATTAGGTACTGCCTTATTTGAGTAGCAGGTATATATTTTTGGTGTAGCTTTAGTAGTTGCTAAGATAACTTGATTTTGGTCAATCAAGTCAAAAATTAATTAGGAAAATCATGTTACTTTTAAACTGGGTGACGTTAGAGTGGATCCACTCAAACGTTCAAGCTGCTAAAGCAGCTGACTTTTTTTGTTTTTTCTTTTTTTGTAATGACCTCCTTTCAAAACCTTTTTAAACAATGGTGTCTTTGGTTTGAATGAATGAATTTTATACCATTAGAATCGTGGATAAAAAGCCCGTGTATTAGAGGTTTAATATCTATATGTCACAATATCAAAATTCAAAGTAAACGTGATATAAACATTGCCGGCGGTCATTTTCCCGCCATTTTTTTAGTTTTTGTTATTTATTCTTTTGTTTATATTAAGTTAAGTTTTAGTTAGAATAATTTTAGGTTATTAGTGTCATATATCGTTTTAATCGTTATAATTCCTTGAATTTAACTATGTAAAAAAAATAGTGTTTAATATTAGTTTTTCGTGTAAGTGGCAAATTTCTGAAAAAGAACATTTATTTATTTTTTACCGACTTTTTCGTGTTTATACCAATGTATCAGTTAATTATGATTAAAATTCCAAATTATTATAGCTATAAGTTTTATCTTTATATATTTGACGATTTTTCAGTAGTTAAAATTTTTTATCTAGATAGTTCCAAGATATCACGATTTTAGTTAATTAGGTCATAGATTAATTACAAAAAATGCGCTGTAAGGTGGTGTAACACTCGCGCTGCCGACCTGTGTAGAAACTAACAGGCCAACTAACGGCCATCTATCTAGCCTTACACTTCAACTTAGCTTAACGATTTCCACTTAACTACCGACGAATGAACCAGGCAGCGGCCTAAAGTGCTTTTGGAGACACGAACACACAAAGTAGGTAAATGGAAAAACCCACAAATAGTCACCAATCACCAATTTCAGGATTGACCGTATTGTGGGATACTTATCGAAGTGATATTTAACAGAACACTGAACTAGTGGGGATAAGAATGAATTAATAGGCTAGCGGTAACCACTTTCGATCAGGTGTGCCACATCCTTTTTCTGCCACTCGGTAGTATGAAAAAGGGATGGTCAAAAGAAAATATCTTCTTCCTCTTGTGAAGAGCCTCTGCCGTACTTCCAAGTAACACCGTCGTAACACAGTGCCTGCGTCGTATGTGAGACACAAGGATGAAGAGAAGAAGGGTATAAGAAGTTTGGCATAAAGGCACCAGTAGCTTAAAAAAGAAAAACAGCTGCATCTCAACTACTGATATTCAACATGGTTGGACATCCACGATGGCGGAATAGTTATTTTTAATGCACGGCTACAATACGGGTATCAATTGAAAGGCGACTGAGAATAACTCGAAAAAGACAGTGTTATTATTGCATGAGCGACATCATCTGAATTGACAAAGCCCCAACAAAAATCTAAGTAGATTAAAAAAAGTGATATTACTTTAAAGCCAATTTGCGGAAAATTTACTAATATTAACTTTATTAACTTATTTGTTTGTTAATTATAGTAGTATACTACAAAGAACATTTTATGCTTTACTACAATATGGGTATTAAATAAATGGACTAATAAATTGTTATTTATTTCAGCGCATTAAGATAAAAGCTTGTTTTGTAAATAAAGCTTTTAACCATTAATTTATTTTGCAGATATTAGCAGGCTGATTTTGTCCACTTTTTATATTTTTTGGGTCATACCAAAATTATCCAATTCTCTTCACATCAAAATCATTATCTAACAATAGCCATCGGTCACGGCTGTCGTACCATGTCAGCTGCCCATCACTCAGTCTGTAGTGCGTGAGCATCACCAGAACCCATAATAAGAGGAACATACCTAGTATGACCAATCGCAAATTGCCGCAAATTCATATGATAGCGACCTACCTATAATGGCAAAACTATTTTAAATTAAATCACTTGTACGGACCTATTATTCCACAATTATTTTTGTATTATATAGACCATTACTAAGATCTGTCTGTGGGACATTGTGGGACATTACTTTTATTTTTTTTTACACAGTGCCGTTTAGCCTGATACGTATATATCTATATACGTATATATATAGATACGTATATATTTCTAAATACATACATATTATAAATTATATACGAACTGATATAGATACGTATATATTTCTAAATACATACATATTATAAATTAGAAACACCCAAACTCTGAAACAAACATTTGTGGATCACACAAATATGATATATCTGTGTTTTTTAATTTAATGGTCTTTAGAGCATCTATTTTGTACGAGTCAATACGATCGAACACGTTTTGCTGACCCAGCTACGAACAATTTAGTAGAATTGCTATCAGTGCCAGGACACCGCGTGCACTTATAGCAAATACCTATCTATTGGCATTAGCCTAATTTTGGCATTATTTTAGCATAGTTTGAGTGTAAATTCAAAAATAAACTTTTAAACTTATATCGGTCTTTACGTTATCACTAACTAACATAACCACGAACGTCGCATATCGTACATATTTAAATAGTTAACTAACTATCTTCACGCTATATTCCTAACGGGGTAGTCAGAGAGGACAGATCACCACGCTTCGCGGTCCATGCATACTTCTTTCGCGTTTTGCATGTATAAAAAGTTGAGTAGTGATAACTTTCTTTCAAATCTTAAATCATTGTAACTCTATTTTTTCTCAGCATGAAGAAGAAATGCGCCGCTTTTGCCGTCCTAAGCAACTCGAGGTCGAATTGTACTGGAGTAAGCTTCGAGAGGTGTACAATAACTACGTGGAGGAGCATAACCCTATTATTAACCACTACCAGAGCCTGAGAGAGAAGGACGAGTTCTATCAGAAAGAGATAGCAAAGCACGATATGCAGATACACTTCGCTACGGTATTATATTATGTACTACCTACAGTAAAAAGGACCAACAAACGGTTGCCATAAATTACCACTTAAGTGCAACCATTAGTAGTGGTAGGTTAAGCTTCGGACGTGATTTTGCTTTTGCCCAATTTCCTCTTTAGCACGCCGTCTGTCTGCCATCATATTGGGAGAATAATTTACCTTATTGTACCACGTGGGCTTCAGATGAGTTGGTATTGTAATCTTTGAAATTGAAGAAATTTCACATATAAACTTACAACTCCAATTTAATATAAGTAAAAGTGATAATTGTTATAAGTAAACTTTTGCAAAACCGCGATACATAAATAGACATTTATTTAAAACCAGAAGAAGCACGTGAAGGTAAGTTATTTCATATATCGAATTTTGCTCATCTTTTATTTTACCCCCTTATGGTTGAAATCCTTTCTTAGTAAATGCCTACATTATACGGGTAGTTTACCCTAAAAAATTCAAGTTTCTAAGTGTAAGGTTTTCGGCTGGGCGTTGATAGATGGGTGAGTCACACGTAATTTTATTAATTATTAAATGTAAATTATTCTTAGATAGTCTTAGTGGCAACTGCCCTATGATTTCCCAACCCCCTTACGTACATTTGGGGCGCGAGTCTTCCATAGTCAGCAAATGGTGGTATAAATAGATCGTACTGACAATACAAGTGACGATTACCGGTTTATCAAATCTTCTTCTTGGAGTCAATGGCTGATAATACTCTAACTTCTTGTTACACTTTGTCGGCCCAATCTTTGCCACAGTCACAGCGTTGTCCGTTACCATAAACCTGACCACAATGGCTTGATCATTGTCAGACAATAGTCAACCCACAACATAAACCAACGGCCCTTTTTCTAGGCCAAAACAACTTGCTCTACGATTAAAATGTCTTCCGGCCCTCCTTGGTCGCTGTGTCTATCGAGTACTGTCTGGCACTGAAATATATACGTACTTCTAGGAAACCCTTCTAAACCTCCAACTAGAATGGCAGCAAACGACGAGCACCTCTTCGGAGAAACTGAAGCGCATGGCTCTACGTAAAGAAGAATTGTCCCGCAAATACACACGGATTAAAAGAGACTCCAAGGTTGAAAGAAGTAAGGCTGACCAGCTAGTGACCATCATGGTCAACGCTAGCCAGGATGCTATTCAAGTACCTATCGTATCTACATTTTTAATGTATTAAAATCCTACTACTGCATGAAGAGGTTATTCTGTTTAGCGGCGTACAGTAGGTAGCTTATGTACCTACCTGGCCAATTTGAAATGTAACGGTGAAATGGGGGCGTATAATATATCAAATTTAAAACAAAAAAAAAAATGTAATTTAAAATTTTATTTCCATTTCAACACGGCAATGGGCTCACCACCTGTTACGTGGGACAGAAATGCATACGGTGAAACGTGGGCGTTAAATATGCCTCTGCCTACCCCTTCGGGGATAAAGGCGTGACAATATGTATGTATGTATGTATAATATGCCAAATGGGGGTGAAGGACCATTGATAGATTTTTAACACTAGAGTTCAAACACGTGACTTTGATGCTTTACCTACTTAGACGCGTTAATCGATTTATCTCGATCCTTGCAAGTGTCACAATCAAGAATGATATGGTAGTCGAGTTCAAATTGTAATGTCCTCTTTAAATTTGCACTGAGTCTAGGTCTTCACAAGTTGATTATTTTACAGCGCCTTGAAGCAATAAAGGAAAAAATAAACAAAATTTTACAACTGGCAGAAATATGTAGCAAATATGAGCACGAAGGTGACGATTTACTAAAAGAAATGGACAACGAACTAGATCCAATGGACTTTGAGAATCTTGACGGAGATATGATTGTAAGTATGATGATATTGACATAACTGTCTAACTACTTTTTCAGGGTCCACGGGGCCGAGTCTGTTATTTCAATCGTGTCGAAATAGAAAGTCACCGGTACAATTTTGACAGTTTACAACCGTACTCCAAGAGGTCGGCCGATAGAATTCTATCTACTAACACGTACCACGCCAGTGGCAGCTAGTGTTTGATAGTCTGCTAACATTTTGACAGCTAAAAACAGTGATTCTGTTTCTATTCTACGGCTTGTCAATAGCAGACTCGGCCCCCAGGCTACACGACTTCCGAACCACTATCGAAATCCGCGACAGGCTTCACGTACGCAACGAACCCCTTTTCAAGAACCTATGCGGCCAAGTATTACCGTGTTAGACCCATAAAAGATACGGCAAAAGATATCGTAGATGATGTGTGTATAATGATTGTAGTTTCCAATAGTCTTAGGCAGGTTAAGTAGGTATTATGTTTGTAAGAAGGCCACAAAAAAGAGCGGCTCTCTCTTAGCCTTGTTGGCGCAGTGGTAATGTATGCGACTGCTGTGCCGAGTTCTCAGCTTCCTATCCCGGATCGAAATAAATATACGTTTAATCCGCAAATGTTTGTTTTGGGGTTTAGGTGTTTATTTTGAATTTAGAAATATATAACTACTAGGTGACACCCACGGCTTCGCCCGTGACACACCTGTCGCATCTTTTTAATCCCGTCAATATAAATTCTACAATAATCTTTAAAATTTGCCCAATTTGTCGACATTTATGATTACTGCTCCGCTCTCCAGCCTCATGATATATCGCTTATAGCCTTTCTCGATAAATGGGCTATCCAACACAAAAATAATTCTTTTATCCGACCAGTAGTTGCTGAGATTTGTCGAGTTATAGGGGGCCCTAGTGCGCACTGCGATCCAAAGGGGTTCCAGAGGCTTATAATGACAATATCCGGGAGATGTACAGAGATTCCGATTCTGTGGTTTGGACCGCTGTTGACGACACGAAGGCCTTCCCCATTATCGTCGGGGTACAACAGAGTTCTGTCCTTAGTCCGTTCTTGTATGATGATATGATCGCAAACGCTCTATGATGATTAGTTCCAGAGATATGCGCGTTCAACGAAACAAACAAACTCTTCAGCTTTATATATTAGAATAGATGTTTATCAAACTGGCAAACAGCACAATATTGTATTAGTTTAATTTAGGCTAAAAAGTCCCACAATATATTATTTATTATAGTGACCTTGTCTCTATATTAGTGTATTCAGAATGAAGACGATAATCTTCTTGTACCTTAATAGGCGAAGATATCTCCTCAGATTTGCAATAACTTTACTTAATATTTCCTTTACAAGAAAAATCCCAATCTTGGATACTCCAATATCTCATCTTAGTCCTCTTCAATTCTGATTGTACATACTTATTAGATACATGCCTACATAGGTAAGTAGGTACTTGCCTATATAGTTTCACTGAATGTTTTCAAGAATGAATGCAAGCAGTACAATAAGATGAACAAGTTTTTGATGAAAGCGAACCGCGCTAAGGTGCAGACGATGTGCCTAAAGACTGAGAAAGTCAAGCTGGTGAAGGAGAATGTTCAGTTAAAGCACTACATCAAGCGCTACTTGACGGATCTGGCGCTCAAAGGCAAGGAACGTCCTGTGAGCATGAAGGTGCATACCAATGTGCAGAAGAATGCTGCCAAAATAATGTATGTATACAATTATATTCCATACTAATAAATATATGTGATAAAATTTGAATTGGTTCAATTCAATCCTTGGAAAGGATACCGCCCTTATTACAATAAAAAGCGGTTCTGCCCTCAAATTTTTCTTGCAAGTATATTTGAGAGAAAAACATTAGTTTTACAATAACTGGATATTTGCTATGTTTTCTTGTCTGCAATCCAGACAGGAACAGCTAATCTTAGTTTAACCATAATAGTTGACACTCGAGGTTCTGCCTTCTTGGTGGAGTTTTCTCAACCCGTCTCCCACAGGAACTTCTTTCCGGTCCAAAAAGTTTTATTCGGATTTATAAGCTATATTAATGTAGTATCATAAAAATCCATTCAGTAGTATTGCAGGAAAGAGTAACAAACGTCTATCACACACCCAAATAACTTTCACATTTATAATATTAGTAGGATGGGATTATTTTTTGCTGTAAATTGTCGAAATCTCCTAAAACTAAAATTATTCCAGATGCCGTCCAGTAACCTGCATAGAAGGCGCTCTCTCTATAGCAGTACAGCATGAAAAACGCATGAAGAATCTGCAACGACGTCAAAAGGGTATGGAAATTAGATCATTCCCACGAGTACAATGTTGGATGTAAATTAAATAAGATATATAAAATTAAAGTATTTTTGACAGCCACTGATTTTTTATTACATGATTATAATAAACTGATACGACCGCATTTCTTGCCGCCCACTTTGTTGAAAAGATAATAAACAGATAAACTCTAAATGTGTATGTGTGGATATCTTCTTGGGAGAAGTGGGTATGTCAAAACCAGTAGGTTTCTCATGATCATAAAAACAACTGGGAAGTAGCAAATTAGGCACCTATAAGCTAAAAGAAAATTCAGGATGCACTGGTTAGGTATCAATCTTGGATACACCATCATATTGGGGTAGGTACAGGACTGAATCATGAACATCTGGGTAAATCTCGCTTCAGAAGCTGGCAACTAAATAATACTACGAACAGTCTTTTATGATAAATATATTCATATTATGTACTTACAATTACTATTTGTTGAACATTTTTAATGATTTTAATACTCAAAATGTTGACCCTATTAGATGTTTAAGTTAAACTTAACACACAGGACTTGGATTTATAAGGGAATAAGCAGGAGTCCAATGAACAACAACTTCAAAAACAATAAACAATGTCTTATAATAAACTTCACCTCCTAACCTCAATAGTTTTGATCCATTGGTACAACAGAATTTCCATTTGATACATCATCTCCTAAATGCCATGGGTCGTCCAGTGCTGTTAGAAGTCTTGCTAAACCTTTATGCCCTTCGATATCAATATTTTTCGTCATTTCCTCATTAAAAGGCACATACTCATCGCATAAAACGCTTTTCCCTTGAGACACACCATAAATCTCATACCAGCCCTCTAAAGGCTCATTTAACGGCCTTTTCAGCCTAATAAGCACTTCCTGATCATCCACAGTTTTAATGTAAAATCCTTCGGTAGCTGTTACTCTGGTGACTTTGCCCCACAGTGTAACTTTCGCGCCATTTTTTTGTGATAAGTTGCCGGCAGTTACATATGGCACAAAGACGTCGTTGTCCGGGTATTGGTTGTCTTCAAAATCATCGTGGTCTCCCATTTTGATGAAAATAATAAAATTTCAACCAGCTTATCCGTTTCCAAATTCTCTAACTAAGGTAGGTACGTAGTACGTATTCTAATCTATGAACAAAGGTTTGCAACTTATAAAAACTGAATATGCCTGCCCTGCCTGCAGCCGTCAGCCGTCACAACCATGTAATTTTTTTATTTTTTTTTACGTACTGGTCACTAAGACCTTTTAGCCATATCCTAATTCATATTTCTTCAATCTTCTTTCTTAATATCTAAAATGTCCCAGTCCTCTATGTCTTAGGGCCGTATTCCAGAATGTTTCATAATACTCAATCGACGCTTGAGGCTAGTTTTTGCATTATAAATACTACTCTCAAGTGTTTCTTGAGTATTGATAAACGTTCTGGAAATTCTGGAATACGGCCCTTAGTCAAGTCTAGTCTTAAGTCAATGTCTGTCTCACCCCAGTATAGTGGTAGTTGTTTTACTGAGGTTTTCTTTCAGTGACGCGGCACAATAGAAAAAGCATTTCACTGCATATATATCATTGTCTATCACTATAGCACGTTAACACAACTTTTATGTCCAAGAACATGCACACAAGATAAATGCACTAGTTTTAGCAAATAATTTACATCAAGCGACTTGTCGACTTTCCCCACCGTCACAACAACACTATTAAATTTATTTTTTTCAGTCCAAATGGAACAGGCTAAGGTCAGAGCAATCTGCTCACGTGGTCTTATTATTAAAAGTCTCGGTCGTCTTCCCTGACGCCTGTCGAAAATGAATTAAAAATTAAAGTGTACAAGGGGCAACAAGGGGACATTTTGTATGGTATGGTATTGGCGGCTGGCGAGTTGCTGTTATGAGCACAGGCTATAAAATAATTGAATTGAGGCATTTCGAAATGTATTACTGAACGTAAACGAAATGAGAAAAAAATAATTGAAAAATACTCCCGTTACCTCGATATAAAAAATGATAAAGTTATTTCGCGATACATTGACACACTACATAGCCATTTTATTTAATGCTAGTTGACGCTCGCGGCTTCGCCCGCGTAGAGCAGTTTTCCCGTTCCCATTTCCCACAGGAATTTGCTCCCGGGATAAAAAGTAGCCTATGCGTTATTCTGATGTATAAGCTGTATCATTGTAAAGTTTCATTAAAATCCATTCAGTAGTTTCTACGTGAAAGAGTAACAAACATCCATAAAAAAATTCGAATTTATAATATTACAAAATAGTTGAAACCCGCGGCTTCGCCCGCGTAGAGAAGATTTCCCGTTCCCGTTTCCCCCAGGAACTTGTTCCCGGAATGAGTAACAAACATCCATAAAAACTTTCACGTTTATAATATTATTAAGATTAAGATAGACACAACGAGTGTATCCCTAACTTATGACACTAGTTTGGATTCTGTACTGACTATCATTTTTTGGTTTCAACGATGTATGGGAGACTCTCCATTTCGAGTCCAAGAACTGGCCGTAAGACGCAGACATACAACCAAGTTAATCTCTGAAGGGGTGGCAGAGGTATATTATATGCCCACTTTTCACCATGTGTTTTCCTGTCCCACGTAATAGGTGGTGAGCCCATTGCCGTATTGAAATAGACAGACGCAGGTTGTGGCTACCTGCTGTTGAAATTTTTCAAGCCGCTCATAAGGCCTTCAACTTGCCTTAACAACTGCCATGTTACTGGCAATCGGGACCAACGGCTTAACGTAACTTACGAAGCACGGAAACGCTCGCAAATGTAAAATACATACACATCACGCCTTTATCCCCGAAGGGGTAGGCAGAGGTATACTATACGCCCACATTTTACCGTATGCACTTGTCTCAAGTAACAGGTGGTGAGGCCATTGCCGTGTTGAAATGGACAGACGCAGGTTGTGGAGACCTGCTGTTGAAATTTTTTAAGCCGGGCTATAGGGCCTTTAACTTGACTTAACGACTACCATGTTACGTACGTACGCTACTAAATGTAAATGCCACAAAGTGGTCTCCCATATACCTTTATTGTTAACGTGGCGAGATGCTCATTTGTTAAATTTTTAAGGTTCCCAAGTCTACAAAGGATCCTCACAGTTTCAACCAGCGGCAGTGCTTCGTCGATTTATCAGACACACTGCACCAGTCTCGTATTCTAATCTATTACCAGTTCAATAGCGTTCCACCGTCAGAAGGTATGAAGCATAGCTCGCTGCGACTCTGCGCCAACGTGAATTGAGCCTTTCTGTTTTGATGATAATATGGAGCACATGCGGTGTCGACTCTATTCATCTGAGCGTTGTTCCTGTCTACATCAACAAGAGTTCATATGTGTATTTATTTATTTAAACTTTCTGCAGTCACGTACAAAGGCGGATTTAATACATACTAGTTGACGCCCGCGTAGAGATTTTCCGTTCCCGTTTCCCACAGGAACTTGTTCCCGGGATGAAAAGTAGCCTATGTGTTATTCTGATGTGTAAGCTATATTATTGTAAAGATTCTACGTGAAAGTTTTTACGTGAAAGAGTAACAAACTTCCATACAAACTTTCGCATTTATAATAAAGTAATATCGTGGTTTAACAAGTCAAATGTACGACGTGTGTTATTTGATAAAGATACTTTAAACAATATTTTATTATATTATTTTAGCTATTTATTGAATTAAAAATGTTATTCGGAGTTTCACCTACTGCAAAGCTGTCTAAATTATATTAAACAATTTTTGGCGATATTGCTGATTGTAGCGGTGCTGTCACAGCTTCTGTCTTGTGGAAATACTCGCGACTTACTGAAGATGACGTGTTATAGCTATTTGGGATCATAGCGTGAAGGTTAATGAACGGGTACTCGCAATCTCGTATAAAACGTTTCTAAGTTGCAATGAGGTTCGACGATGCACCCTTTTTTTAAACGTGTCGAAATTCCACAGCAAATCCCCTAATGACACAACTTTTAATGCTATGGTGTTGCAAAACATTGATAGGCTACAGTGACCACTGCCTACTAACCGACAAAAAATGTATCTAGACGTGGATTAAGAGTATTAATAAAAAAACCAATTTAAAATCATTAAAGTTTATTCCCACTTATTTACAATATGCTTACAAGCTAAGAACAAACAGTACTCTCCATTCGCTACAAATACGTGTGACGTGACAGCCGGTGAAAAGGCAAAGATGATAAGGCGTAGGCACATCTACGCGAATAAGTCTTCCCTATCAGCGGCTATAGTAGGAGCAGCGGCGTCTTCCATGGCAGCGAAGTTCATGAAATGTGCCGGCCGGTGTACCTCGTGATAGAACTCGCGCGGGTTGCCCAGTTGTACGCCGTATTTCATGTTCGGGTCGTGACGGACACCTGTGACCAATGGCTATTGTTAGTTTGGCATAAAATAAATTTGCTAAGAAATCGTTTTGAAGTAATAATAATATAATCATAATATATTTATTATGAAATTTTATAACTGTAAAATATGTCACGTTTTTCGGTTACGCGCCATGTTGTTTTGAAACTTGTTTATCGACGTATGAGAGAAATTTTATAGCTGCTGTAAAAATATCGTAAAGAAGTTTCACTTCTTATCTGTGTACTCTGTTACACCCCCATTTTTTTACACAGATCATTGGTACTTAGTAAAACCATTATTCGAGACTTAAATTAGCAAATTGCACAAATCATTCTGAAATCTTTACATGTGGCGCATTGGAGGCGTCGAACATGCCGCCATTTTTCAAAATCAAGAACATGTGCATTCACTCCAGTTGTATAAACGAGAATACCGTTTCTCGGCTTCATACTCAATTCAATCTTTACGCAGGAGTACACTAAGCGCAAAATGACCAATGAGTCTATGAAGACAAGCTAAACAGTGTGGCCTTTATGCAGTCCCAACACGGAGTTACAAGGTATTGCAATGTCGTGACTATTTACTGTGTAAAGGATGGAACAATATCATTACAGAATAAAGAGTAAGAAATGACAATTTCGGTATTTACTTTAATTTTTTTTTCTATTGTTGCCAGATCACAATGGTAATTACTCATTAGTACAAAACAGTTTTTTTTAAGTAGAAACCCCCATAAGATTTACCCCCACTTGAAAGTGATGGGAAATTTTATTCGAACTTCAAAACCACAAGCAAAAAGATTGCATTACATTCAGGGGGCCGAGTCTACTATTGACAAGCCGTAGATTAGAACCAAAATCGCTGTTTTTAGCTGTCAAAATGTTAGTGGACTATCAAAAATGCAACTGACTAACGGCCACTGGCGCGGTACGTGTTAGTAGAATTCTATCGGCCAACCGATAGAAGTCGGAGTACGATTGTAATAGTAGACTACGAAAAGCAGTCAAAATTGTACCGGTGGCTTTCTATTGAGCGACGATTCGATTCTATTTTGACACGATTGAAATAGCAGACTTGGCCAATAGCACTTACCCATAAAATTATAATTCCAGCTTCCTTGCGAAGGCACCATGAAGTAACCCAAGAATCTATCCGACAGCAACATTTGCACCCTCTCGTAATGGCTGGGTAGATAGCCCTTTGGGTTGTTACCCCTGTCCGTGTTACGAGTGCCCCATTCATAACCGCTTGGTGTCAGTTTGTACGCGGTTAGGGAACAGGAACCAGGTGTAAATGAGCAAGTAATGATGATGGTTTTCTCGCCGTCCCATGATGGGTTTTCTGCCATCACCTTCGCGTGTGTTGTTATATCCTGTAAGGATTTTTTAAAATTATTATACTCTATCGTCTCGTCTCGTCTGTACTTAATAAGTTAATTTCAATAGCTATTTAGTGTGGGATACTTTTTATTATGTCTCTTAACTTATCAAATGATGTGATAGATATAGGATCTTTCAATAAAGAACAGAAGAATCCGGATGGGGTCGGCAGGGTTTAGCTGCGTTGCATTTTTTCATCGGCTGAATACGAAATTTGTCCTAATAGTTATGGCTTACAGTGTCGAGATGTGAACACTAAAGACATAGTACACACTCTCAAAGTCGCGCAGCGAACTATGGAGAGATCTATGCTAGGAATTCTCTTGGAAAGATAAAATCTGAAATTAGGTAATACTAATAATAATAGGAGAACCGAAGTAGACGACAGCAGACTTTCTTCTTAAAATAAATATCATTGGCACAACTCACACAACATCATCAGTTTTAAACTAAGCAGAGCTTGTCTATGGTATCCAGATAACTGATAAACATACTTATATATTTCTAAATACATACATATTATAGATAAATAACACCCAGACACAGAATAAACCATCGTGCTCATCACACAAAGTTCTATCCTGCGTGAGAATCGAAACCACGACCTCTTTTGCGTAGCGGTCGGATACACTCCTACCGCGCCACAGAGGTCATTCTTAGTCATTTTCTTTTTATAAGTGTAATATCTCAGTTACTTCCATACCCAACGTGGACTTGGAGCCTAGAGTCCAGGTTTTTGGGGCAGCTATAGTTTGACTATTCATTTTCGAACTGCTGTCTGACCTTCCAACTCCGTAAAAGCATCTGATCCTTGCCTTGTCCGTTGGTCAGCTACCACTTCCGCTCAAGGTCTCTTCGACCCTGGAGATTTTTTTTTCTTACACCACATTCCTAAGCAGAGTAGTGAAGTTTACCTGAGGCGACAGTTGCGGCAACTCGTTCGGCTGTGTGTGCATCCATCCCAGCGGTTGTAAATGTTGTAAGGCAGGGTGTTTAGGCAGGTGTCGTGGCAAGTGCACCTGCTGATGGGTGCCCCATTGAGGCGGCACCACGGCGCACTGTACCTCACGAACCATGGGGTTGTCGGGTGGGGAGGTGCCGTAAAGGTAGCAAGCGATCTGTGAACAGACAATGCTTACAATACAATACTCTCAATGTGAAGACTGAGGGTACGTTCCACTTAACGCCCGCAACAATATTCAAAATAAGATAGAAAAGAAAATTAGAGAAAAATGGCGCGCTTTTTTTGCTTCCTTCCTAGTTTTTGAAATACTTAATTTTTTTTAATTAAATTACTAATCTCTGTTAATATGTACTCAAAACTGAATTATGTTAGGAAAATACGTTAAATTGTTATATTTTAAGTTATAGAGTATATTTATTAACAACTACTTGACAGCCGCGGCTCCATTCGCGTGATGAACTTTCTTGTTCCCGTTTCCCACAGGAACTTGTTCCAAGGAGTAGTAGTAGCCTATGTGTTATTCTGATGTATAAGCTATATTATTGTAAAGTTTCATTAAAATCCCTTCAGTAATTTATACGTGAAAGAGTAACACACATACTTACATACAAATCTTTCCTCTGTATATTAGTATAGAAAAACATTTACATACTGTATCTTTGACTCACCTTTACTTTCAAATAGTGCGGTTATGAAATATACCTTCACGGTTTCTTCTTCTTCACTTTATGAGCAAGTGTGTTGAAAAAAAAGCTTAAGGGTACCAGGATGTATATGAATTATGAACTAACCTGTGCTCTTAGATCCGAGATGGTGACAAACTTTTTGAGCAAGTTCTTAGGCAGAATGTAAGTGTAACCGCTTTCCTTGATGTCGTCAGAGCTCACATAGATATAGTTTGTACGGAGATGTAGATTCGTCGCGGATATTGCACGTACACGCCATTCCGTTTTTGAGCTATAAAAATATATACAGACGTGTTAAATATGCTTTCAAATCTATTCGGAATTTGGATACTGGGATTCCCTTTTATTGGCAGCTAGGAATGGCTGTCTGACCACTTTCGCAATTTAGCTAAAACAGTAACGAATTTTTTGAGAGGTCGAACGAGACCGGCTATAGATAAATAAAATAAACCATAGTCACAACAATGTGGCAATTTACCTAAGAAGTGCTGGCTTGACGTCGTAAGGGACGACATGCGTCCCAATGGTCTCACTACAGGGGATGCCGACGACCGTGCGAGGTGGAGGAAAAGAAGTAGGAAGGCGGACCCCGGGCGTCGCGAGACGCAACTGGGACAAGTGCTCGGATGATGATGATGACAGTGTGGCAATTTGGTGTGACTACGGATCGGTTGGGTAAAAAAGTCGTTCATCCTAATGCACGACTTTCTCTAATTGAGACCTGAGTCTACCGTTTTCCAATGGAACTCCGCATCGTTATTACATTATGTATTAATAATACTTTTGAATACTGAAGTGAAATTATTGGACAAAGAAAAGAACAGCGTGATACACGACAACTTTCCCTACGTGGCGGTATGACAGAAGATGTAGTGACTAAAAGAGAAAAAGGTATGCTTAGACTGTTCGGACATGTGGAGAGGATGGTTGAAAAGTGAAAATAGACAGACAAGCAGATTTACGTGGCGAGAGTGACTGGGCAAACTGGTAGGGGTCGATCTCGGCGCACGTAAAGCAATAAAATCGAAGACCTTTTGGAAAAAGACTAGTTCAATAAAATACCCTTCTTCCGGCGAGCGTGTATTAAACATTTATCAAAGTAGATCTATCAAAAGTTGTATGCCAGGATCGTAGTAAGTGGAAAGCCATCTCTGCTATCCCGATGGGAGACAGGCGTTATGATATCTTTGACTACTCACCTAAACGTCTGCGACTCATAGTTGCTAGTGGTCGAAGTGATGATCTCATCACCATGTTTGTTCACCGTCCTGGTAGTGGTGGCGGTAAGTTGAGACTGTTCCTTACTCTGCTTCTCGATCTCGGCGATCTGTTGCCGTTGGGCCGACGGCGCTGATATCTCCATACCCAGGATGATGTCACGGATTTCGGATTGTGTGAGAGAAGCCACGTTGACGCTGTAAATGGAGATTTATTTTTTGTTGAAATTAAAACATCTTTTGGCGCTCCGCATATAGATTTTTCTGAAGGGAGTAAGTTAGGCTGATCCGTCACGCTCTGATGTGAAAGGCTCGATCGGGTGAACTCGAGAACGCCGAGAGTACCCGAGCGAGACAAATACAGTCAGCTGCTCTTCGCTGTTGTGTCGTTGTGTTTAGTATATTCAATTAATACGTAATAATTGATCGCGATTGCCAATGAAGTTTCACTTCTGCCGTGCGGTCTTAAGCACACATTCTTTTTTTTTTACTTATTCTGCTATATACATGGTGAAAGGTGGGCGTAATATACCTCTACCAACCATTCGGGAATAAAGGCTTGGTTGTTATTCTGCTATTATGGGTAAACATCATCAGATCACCAAAGTTAATTAATGGCTTGTACTTGCCTGACTTCGACCTATTCACAATAATTCCAAGGAAATTAAGATAATCAATAATTGGTTTGGCGAGTCTTGAATTCAATATTATCGGACTCAATTCCCTTATATTTAAACCGATTTATATTTTTTTATTACTTTTTTGTATACGAGAAATCTCAACTTATGAATATTCAATGTACATGATATCTGTATGTAAACTTTATTTCTTATAGTTTCAAAATGCGAAACCTAATCAATGGTTTCCCAGATATGATTCTGTAACTTACTTGGACAATTAGAAACTGTGTTGCTTTATTGGAAAACAATAAAAAGAACAAAAACAAAGTACAACAAATCGAGAATCATAAAAATTAGCCCACCCGTTCTCGAGTTTTAACTAGCGTAACTAACATTACTTTGTTTTATGTAGCTATATACATCAGTCAGTCACGCTTTTGTTACCGAAGGGGTGGCAGAGGCATATTAGACGCCCAGATTTTGCATTAAAATTGTAGATGATTTTGATATTTACATCTATCTCTTTGATATGACAATATGTATGTATCTCAGTCAGCATAGTAGATCGTTGGCAAGGGTGTGAAGAAAAATTTTCAGCATATATTTGGCATGTCAAAATGGCGTCGCCTGCCTGATAGTAAGCAAAGACGACGATCCGCGAAAGAGCGCATAGCGACCCTCATTTTTTTTTAAATATGCCTTTTCACGCTTCTCTTAAATGACCCAGGATTGTAAGAGGAGGGAAACACGTGCGCCGGCTTAATGTTCTATTAGGTTTGCTGAAACACTTAATACTCTAAAAGGCCCCTTACTTGTTCTTTTTGCCATAATCAGCAAGAATGAGGTCCTTAAGCTGCACTTCCACTTTGATCCAGTCATCGTCGGTAAGCGTCGGCCAGATATGATGGGGCTCCGTTAGCGTCGTCTTATCCGGCTTTAGTAACACTTTAGTGCGTTCTGTGTTCACGTGTAGCGCTCTCAATATAAGGATCAAACGACTGAAAGCCTGTAAAAATAATATTTCGATAAGTATGTATCCTACTAATATTATAAATGGGATAGTTTGTAAGAACAGATGTTTGTTACTCTTTCACGTAAAAACAACCAAGTGGATTTCAATGAAACTTTACAATAATATAACTTATACATCGGAATAACATTATAGGCTAACGTAACGGGAACGGGAAAACTACTCTACGCGGGCAAAGCCGCGGGCGTCAACTAATTTGTCATATATTTGTACAATTAATGTTGGAGGTTTTTATAGATATGATCAGAGAGCGTATTATCAGACATCCGCAATGCAACGTCAGTGCGATCAGCAAGCGTTACAAGTACGCACGTCCCCAGAGCACAGAGATTCTCTGGTTTCAGGACCCCTACGCGGTTCATCATTTCATATCCTATCGTTACCTAATCATTAAAATATCATTATAATCCATTCTACACACTTTAGTTGGCACAGACAATCCACTTTAAGTAGTAAAGCTATTGAAAAAATTGTGGAAAGGTACGACATGTTTTATTTCACTGTTTTAACATGACCAGTTAATCCATTGTAGATATCTAGAGTAAAAGAGAAGAGGGCCAACTCAGTGTTCTGTAAACGATCACTGCGTTAAGCAACTTTCGCTATGGCTGGTCCTTAGATGGGTGACCACTTTGTGGTATTTACTTTTGCGAGCGTTTCCGTGCTTCGGAAGGCAAGTTAAAATGGCAGTCGTTAACCTTCGAGGATAAAGGCGTGACAATATGTCTTAATATGTACTTACGGTATACGAAGAGATGCTCTTAAGCCAATCGTCATACAAGTTGAACAACACCATCTGTGGCTCTGTAGCCTTCAGAATTAGGTCTCCGAATTTCTCTACTTTGAGACACGCTTGGAAAGGCAGCTGCAGTTCAGAACCCTTGATCACGATGTTGGGGAAATCTAGCAAGTGGACCTAAATAAAAAAAAAACATTGTTTAAAAGTAAAAACTTATATGTCTTCACGCTATATCCCTGACGGGGTATTCAGAGAAGACAGATCGCCAGGCTTCAAGATCTATGCATATTTCTTTCACTTCTTGCAGATTCATCAATCGCTTCATAAATGCACATCTGGGTATCAGAGTTAGTAAGTTAGTTTTTAAAAATTAAGTACTTGAGTGACCAAGGTTTCATCACAGATGGCTTCCAGTTACAACTAACCTGGGACAAATCACAGCTGATTGATTGAAAGAAGGAACCAAAACTAGCAACATGATAATTTCTTAGAGACCTCTGTCTCAAATGCCAATTATCGAAGCACTGTTAGTCCCGCGGATTTAGTGTACTGTTCGTTTACAGTACACTAAATCCGCGGGACTGCGTTAAGCAACTTTCGCTATGACTGATTAGTGACCACTTCGTGGCATTTACATTTGCGAGCGCTTCCGTGCTTCAGCAGGCACGGTAAGCCGTTGGTTCCGGTTGCCAGTAACATGGCAGACGTTAAGTCAAGTTGAAAGCATTATGGGCGGCTTGAAAAATTTCAACAGCAGGTGGCCACAAGCTGCGTCTGTCTATTTCAACACGGCAATGGGCTCACCACCTATCATGTGGGACAGGAATACACATGGTGAAAAGTAGGCATATAATATGCCTCTGCCACCCTTTCGGGGTTATGGCGTGATAGATAAATAGAATATATGGTGTTATCATAAAAACTCACCTCGAGTGGATCCAACATTCCCTTTCTTGTAACAATAATCTGTTTGGGCTGCTCTTCCACTGGTAGTGAACGAATCAACGCTGCTACTTCTTCAGCAGTCTTCCATTTCGCGAGCTGTATAAGAGCAAACATTTTATATGTTAATTCCATTTTGTGAGTCTACTACTATAGATATATAGAATTACTGATTCTTTATGAATTTGAAGCTGGTGTGTAGAACATATGGTTATTTATCTATGCTAATATATAAAGCTAAAGAGATTTTTGGCTTGAACGCGCTAATTATGAGAACTCCTGGTAATAAAAAAAATATTTTTGTGTTGGATAGCACATTTATCGAGGAGGGCTTAGGCTATATATCATCACGTTATTACCCTGGGCAGCGGAGCATTAACCATAAATGTCAATAAATCGGACAAATTTTCATACACTATTGTAAAATTTGTAAGCGACGGGATTAAATAGGTGCGATGGGACTTTGAATTATGTCACGGGCGAAGATGTGGGGGTCAGCTAGTTAATAATAAAGAGGGTGGACGACAGAAGTCAATTTGATTTTATATTGAATCCAAATTTGTAAGAGGAGTATTGTGATGACGGAAGTTAATGTATTGCAATATTAGGTGGACATTTGATACCTGGAATGGTAAAAGAAATATTTTGTATAAAGAACAGGGCACAGTGTTTACGATATGATCAGAGAGCGTATTATCAGACGTACGCAATATAACGTCAGTGCGATCAGCAAGCGTTACAAGTACGCACGTCCCCAGAGCACAGAGATTCTCTGGTTTCAGGACCCCTACGCGGTTCATCACTTCATATCGTACTAACACTCTTTTATTTCGAATTTCTTGGAGCTTTAACAAAACTTGAGAAGCAAGCGTCATGTCTCCTCCGTCAGATCGCTGTGAAAGATACTTAATACTAGAAAGCTGGGCCAAAAATCGTCACATAAGTAGGTCTTACACGTATCCGAATAATAATCGACTCATTGGGATAGGCCTGACGTCGATACGTTCGGGGTCCGCTATCCTACTCTTCACTAGACTTTTCGGCATCCCTATCTGGTCATTTTCCACAACGCCAAGTCATTACTCCTTGGGTCTACTTTTCCTCTGGGTTTTGTCAAGCTTTAAGTGAAATAGAAGCATTACCTGTCCAAGACGTTTCTGTCCTGCCCAAACGCTGGTATGAATAATCTTCAAGAACAGTTGTCCAGTGCGCGGGTTGAATATGAAAATGGCGCCGTTGATAGGTTTCGTTGTCAAATTTCCTTCAAATGTCTTGTGGATGGTCACTCGGTATACGTTAGTGTCGTCGACGAACCTGTATGAGAGGGTTTGGTTAAAAACTAGCCATCTATATCTTCACGCTGAATCCCTGTATGCTCAAAAACGGAAATGTCGAAATACTCGGATCATCATGTATGAAACGATTAATGATTCTGCAGGAAGATAATAATAAATCATTTATTTCAGATTCATCCTTAGATTACATCCATATTTGTTAGTACAATTGTGAGCTTATAAACTAGTGTTAGTAGTAATAAATTATCAGGGCAGGATGGACTCCCCAATGGTGGCAAATCACTGTACAACTGCATGTAACCGTATCCAGCGAGCCAGCATCGGCGAATTCCACCTGTCCAGCACGCTTAGGATAGTGTTGGAACTGTCACGCGTGCGAGGCATGATAGACGCGCACCGTTTGCGCATGATAGCAGCGAATCCATTTATGTTCGCTGTAGGATGTAACATTGCGGAAGCCCTGCAGTGGCGCGGCAGTCCCATCAGCAATCGGAACGTATTATTATATTGTACGTGCAGATTGCTGTATGCCCGATGTGTAAAGTTAACCCACAGGCGTAAAAGGACTGACAGTACGCTTTAAGCACTTTTTTTTAACTTTAACAGCCCCCGTACACCGTGAAAATCTGCGGGCCAATATTGTCCTTAAGGTCCTCGGTGACCCAGTGGCCCAAATACTTAAATTGTTCAACTTTGTTTAGAACAGTACCGCATAAAGAGAAATTAGGAACTAGTGTATAACGCTTATTGTCCGGTCTAAAAAATCATTATATCACTCTTTTTCGTACTTGAGCCCCTGAACCACCGCGTATGACTCACAAATATTAATAAGTCTTTGTTTGTAGGGCACCGATCGACGGGCTCAGCAGCACCATATCGTCGGCATACCTAATATTATTTACGCACACTCCATCTATATGACACCCGACACCGGTACTGCTGAGTTCATCGATCAGTCGGTTGATGTACAGACTGAAAAGTTTGGGAGATGTCAGGCCCACTTGCCTCACTCCGCATTCCAACCTGTACTCCCCAAAGAGAGAGCCTGCCCACCTTTCACTACTCTACACAATTCCTTTGATATTATACCAATGGCTAAACAACAACACAATTTCTTCAGGCAAACTAGTTTAATCTCTTAATTTACCCCATAAAATATTATAAGATAAGATACAAGATTGAAGGCCTTCGATAAATCAAGGTAGCATGCATACACTGGGGTCTTTCTATTCATGTAATACTGTTTAGTCCGCTTAAGGCACAGGATAGCACTCTCGGTGGAAAGACCGGGTCTGAAACCGAACTGCGCATCGCTTAGCGGGACATGTTTAACCAGTTGCTGACCCAGCAGACCGTCCAGCACTTTGTCAACTACTGTAGCTAGAAAGATCGGTCTATAGTTGTTCACGTCTGATTTATCACCCGTTTGATTTTTGATGACTGGTACAACTATAGTACGCATTAAACTATCGGGCAGATGGGAGTGGCCTAGACACAGTGTAAAAAACATAGAAAGCACTCTGGGTAGGTGTACTCCTGCGTGCAGCAAGTGCTCAATGCTTATGCTGTCGTGACCCGGGGATTTACCCCTCACCATACCCCTTATCATCGAACGAACTTCCTTCGTAGTAAAACTTAAACTACGCTCACTACTCTCCTTAGCATCAGTCACCCGCCTTACCACCCCCAGAGTTGACTCGACCCTGAAATGTTGTGAGAACATAGTGGCAATCTCACTGGGTTCGTGCACTCCCGCCACGCTGACAAGGACGCCCGGCTTATAATTAAAAGTAGTATACCTGAATGTAAGAGGGCTCTGGGACTGGTGCCTTTGGCGTTTGCAGATTGCTTTCAATAATGCCGATAAGTCTAACCACAATTGCTCCTAGCAAGCAATCAAACCTACCAAACTTCATCAAGAAATTGAATTTTGACTGGCGTGCAATGGAATTTATACACTGAGATGAAAGATAAATTCATAAAAATTATGTTTAGTTAACTTTTGTATTTTATATATTATTGTAAGTAGTCTATACTGATTGACAGTATGGACATCATCATAAATACTTACCAAATGATTTGATTCGAAAACAATTCTCCGTAATTCTGACTGGATAGATATGGCTCAGTTGGCTCTGACGAGTACAGTTGCAACGCCTTCCGAATGCGTTCTCTTAACACATACAAAGCGGGGTTCGCCTTCATGATTTTTGCCATAGCTTGCTGAATAAGAGGCTTGCAGCCTGGGAACCAGTTCCCGTAAGCACTGGAAAAGAAATGATAATTTAAAACAAAAAAGCTTACTAAGCTTAGCTATGCTAATCAGCATAGCAAATGCTCGTTACCTTACTAAGCTTAGCATTTAGCATAGCAAATGCTCCTAACTTAGTATTCTGTAAACAATCACTGCGTTAAGTGTCGTAAGCAAATGTCATTCCTGAGATGGGTAATCGTTTGTAGTAGGTCCATTGTTGGGACTCAGCAACGTGCCTGTATAAATGTAGGTAGGTTTCATAGCTTATTTCTTACTTTACACTACCGATGTCACATATAATTGTTTCAACATAATTGCCGTTGAATTATGAATTCTTATTACGAACAACAAATGTATCTAAAAATCTAGAAGTGCTCGTGGCCCCGCTCTAACATTGTAAACGATCACTGTGTTATACAGTTGATTGATGGCACTTGGTGGAACTTGCGCTACACATATTAGTCGTCATATTGTGTACCTTTGAGAAACCCGTGAAGCGAAACCGGTGAGGTTTACAAAGTAAATGTTGTGGTGTTATTTAATACGTTAAGCCACTTTCGCTATGGTTGGTCCTCGGATAGGTAACCATTTTGTGGCATTTCTAACGACGAGCGTTTCCGTGCTTCGGAAGACACGTTAAGGCGTTGGTCCCAGTTGCCAGTAATATGGCAATGATTAAGCCAAGCCGAAGGCCTTACGGGCTTGAAAAATTTCAAAAGCAGGTCACCACAACCTGCGCCTTTCCGTTTCAACACGGCAATGAGTTCACCACCGGTTAGGTGATAAAAAAAAGGCATACGGTGAAATATGAGCTTATATTATATCTCTACCTAACCCATCGAGGATAAAGAAGTGACTATATGTATGTATGTATCTGATATTATAAGTAATGAAATATTTGTAGATATTGTGGACATTTTTTTTGCACATCCCAAATTATGCTAATATAAGTTTGAGGTATGGGATCTAGACAACTGGTAAACATACTTATATATTTCTAAATACATGCATAATACGTAGGAAACACTCAAATTCCAAAACAAACCTTAGATGTTTATTGTGTATCTTTGGCCCCTTCCTAAGGAGAAATTACGAAAGAACTTTCTTACCTGTGTAAGTTATAAGCCAAATCAATGGCAATCAGCAATCCTGTTGGCGAGGGGTATATGGACATATTATCAGTTGTGTAGTCCAGGAACTTGGCACGTGCATAACGTTCAACGTCATGCGAATCGTAATCACCCCATCTGAGTTGTATGTCCAGCCAGTATTTCTGAGTTGTTGTGTTATCCATTGTATCCCTGTGAAAATTGGAACAGTAAGGAGCAATGTTACGAAATAATTCATTTAGATGAGTATTGTTCCAAGAAAAAAAATACTGGGTATTAATGTCAAATTTGTTTTGAAAAACAGTTCTATTTACTTTAAACTTTTGAGAAAAAATAATTTTAAGACTGTGTGCTTAAGATCGCACGGCAGAAGTGAAAACTTCATTGGCAATCGCAATTAATTATTACGTACGAATTCAATATACTAAACACAGCAACACAACAGCGAAGAGCAGCTGACTGTATCTTTCTCGCTCGGGTACACTCTGCGTTCCCGAGTTCACCCGATCGAGCCTTTCACCTCAGAGCGTGACGGAGCAGCCTAACTTACTACCTACGGAAAAATCTGTGTGCGGTGCGCCATCAAAAATAGGAAACACGGGCATTAACGCAATTATGCTTACTTACCTTGAATGGTGATAATAACTGTCGAATAGTTTATTGTAGAGAGAGCCTAATATTTGTTACAAAGCAACTGTCAATCTTTATGCAATTTCGTTCGAAATATGCTTTTTTTATTTATTTATTGAAGAATGGTTCGCTGTGTGGCTTTTATATGTGATTTTCTTTTTTTTTTTAATTCCTGCTTTAATTAATCAACTCGCCAGGTAGAACTCATATTGTAAAGCGCTTTTTCACCACAAAAAAAATTAGAGCATAACAAAACGACGTTTTATAACACGACGACGTAACAAACACACAGCGCTCTCTACATAAAAGTTTTGCGTTTTTTTTCTTCCCCATTGAAGGAATAGAACAAATAAAAAATGTTGCAAACGGCTATGGTGACCACTTTGGATCAGGTGGGTCATATGCTTGCCTGCCACTACTGTGGTTTTTGAAAATAAGAACATTTTTAAACACAGAATGTTTACGATATGATCAGAGAGCGTATTATCAGACGTACGCAATGTAACGTCAGTGCGATCAGCAAGCGTTACAAGTACGCACGTCCCCAGAGCACAGAGATTCTCTGGTTTCAGGACCCCTACGCGGTTCATCACTTCATATCGTAACAAGTCTTGAGTTTCTTCTTCATAATATCCCTGGCAACCGATATTTATGGTTCTATAAACACTAATGGAGGTCATAAAGGAAACTTACTTGGTATCAGCTAGCAATGAAGGCCTTGAAACATTCCACTTGTACGCAGAGAAGAGTAGAATATCAGCGCACGAGGAATTCATTTTGTATGATTTACGAGGGTGAATGGTTTCCTTTTGTACTGTCTCGATTTCCAACGCGTCGAGTTCTTGATCGAATACCTGTAGAAAAAGAGTTGTAGTTTATAATTTTTTTTTACCTGTAACTTTTATTACTGGCTCCAACGATGTTCAAGCACACATATCTTCGAGATACCGTCTCTAACATTTTGAGTTTAACCATACATCTGTTACATGTGAATGTAGTTTCGCAGTAAAGTTTATAGAAGTGTTTGTTTCGTACAAAATTGCAAAATCTAATGAGTGTATGTATAAGTGTAAAACCAAAAATGTGTAAACATTTGTAAATAGTTATTTTATTACTTACCTGACAGAGGTCCATTACAATGGACTCGTGAACCTTCTGCCACAAGTGAGCTCTGAAGATTTGGATGAGTGAAATTTTCAGTGTAGGGATTTTGCCGTGCATGAAGATTCCTGTCAGATCAAGTTGTACCTGAAAAAATATCCAGTTATTCAAGAGTGCTAGCGAAGGAATCTCCAATCTTGTAAATCTTTTTTAAGTATTACTTTTGAGAAAATTTACATCATCAGTCACGCCAAGCGTTTCATATTGTAATGAATAATACAAAAATGATTTAAATTTGAGTATAATTATATCGCACCTGGAAACCGACGTATACGTTGGCTCTATTGATAGTAGGAGACCACCAGAGCGTAAACCGACGATTCGGGATTTGGTTCAAACCGGACCGTTGGGCATTTGTAAGCTTCTTGTATTTCATCGACTCTTCAAATCCTGATGCTTTTTCCCTGTTCAAGAATTTATAATTGTTAAATGTTAGTAAAAACAATATTGAGAGAAATTACACATACAATGAAATCGAACCTCAATATAACCAGAAATTGTATTATGAAAACATGACCGCTGCTGAAGTACCCAAGTACCCAAACTCTGATATTCATATTCCTGAATTATTTTTTCCTGTGAAAATCCTCATGGATGCTATGCCGGACTCCTACCGACTAAAACCACGCTTCCCTTCAGTCTATGATCAGGTGTCCTGGAGGGGGGGGGGGGGGGGAGGATAGGATAGTCTAAATATTTGGTTATCCAACCCGGAAATTATATCCCTGAGACCCTAGCTTCGAAGGAAGCATGTAAAAATGTGCCAAATAGAAATCAGTAGCTCTTTCCAAGTTCTAATCAGTACTCCAGTACTAACTTTATAAAGAGAAAGTTAAAGTTTGTGAGTGTATTTATTTGTTACTTCTACACCCTCAAGCAAGTGAACCAATTCGGAAAAAAAATTGTGTGGAGGTTGATGGCTTCTTAAACATAGGTAAAAACCTCTAGCAGGTGAGGTCCCTTGGACCCCGGGACTCTACACGTTATGTGCGGGAGTGGTGGTTTCTTAGACATAAAAGCTGTGTATACGTGCTATAGTGAAAGACAGTGATATATATGCAGTGAAATGCGATTTTCTATCTTGCCGCGTAAAATCCACTGAAAAGTTAACAACTACATTATACTGGGGTGAGACTGACCTTGACTTAAGACTAGACTTTACTTAGACATAGAGGACTCTTGACATTTTAGAGAATAAGATCGATTAAATATGAAATAATTAAGATTTGGCTAAAAGGTTTTAGTAACCAGGCCATTAAAAAATTACATGGGCCCTGGAAGTATTGGTGGAGCCCCTCACACCCAATTATATACACTTGTTATTGGTACATAATTACTTACCAGAACAAACCCTCCCACGTAGGGAAGTAAGTGCCTTTAAAGAGTGTGTGCTCAAGAATGCCCTCGACACCACCAAGTGCCTGTATCATGTCCGTGCGGTAGTTGTTCAGGTTCCACAGCTTGCCGTCGTGACGTTGATGAGTCCACCAGAACGGGTTTTGTTTCAACACCTAGTATACAATAATGTAAGAATGAATTCAGATATTACTCACTTCAGTCATTGTACAGAAACATGAATGTGAGTTACATTTCTATAACTAATATTATAAAGCTGAAGAGTTTGTGGCTTTCTTTGTTTGGTTGAACGCGCTAATCTCAGGAACTACTGGTCGGATTTGAAAAAATATTTTTGTGTTAGATAGCCCATTTATCGGGGAATGGCTATAGGCTATATATCATCACGCTACTACCCTGGGCATCGGAGCAGTAGTCATAAATGTCGAGAAATCGGGCAAATTTTTATGCATTATTGTAGAATTTATAAGCGACGGGAATAAAATAGGTGCGATGGAAGTTCGAATTATGCCAGGGGCGACGCTGTGGGGGTCATATAGTTTAGGATAATTTAGGTCATAATTGTTACTTCTGTGTCTTTTTATTTATGATTTATCATTTTCTTTTACTATATTAACTTATGATCACTGTAACTTAACTTAACTATCTTCACGCTGTATCCCTGACAGGGCAGTCAGAGAGGACAGATCGCCAGGCCTCGCGATCCATGCATACTTCTTTCGCTTCTTCGAGATTCATCAATCGTTTCATACACGCACGTCTGGGTATCCGAGTACTTTTGACCTTTCCGTTTTTGAGCAATCTGCTCACGTGGTCTTCATATGTAAGTCTCGGCCTACCCTGACCTCTTCTACCCTCTTCTCGCTTTCGCACAATATATATTCTTCGTCAATCGTTCCTCACTCATTCGTTGGACGTGTCCAAACCAACGGAGCACGCCCTTTTCCAGCTTAACGCTGACACTTTCATTCAAACCTGCCATATTGCGTATCACTTCGTTAGGTATTCGGTCGGCCAAGGTAACGCCGCACAATTTTCGAAGTGATCGCATCTCCACAGCATTCAATTTAGTTTCATGCATCTGCTGACATACCCAGGTTTCGCTACCGTAAAGCAAAGTTGGCACTAGCACTGCGTTATGAATCGCCAGTCGTGCTTCTTTTACGATGCTTTGTCGCTTTACTAATTGGGACAAAGCACCGTTAACTCTGTTTACGGCAGCTACTCGCCGTTCTACATCCGAATCACATCTTCCATCCGCGCTAAACATACTCCCTAAATACACAATTTCATTCACTTGCTCTAGACGTTCCTTGTTTACCCTAATCTCGCATTTAGTTCTTACGTCATCTCTTTCAAATACTAGAACCTTAGTCTCACTTGCATTCCAGCGAAGACCCTTACTTTCACACTCCTCTTTCATATTAGTGACTAATGCCTGAAGGTCGGCTTCTGATGAGGCCATGAGCACCGCATCATCAGCGTACAGCAGACAGTTTACTGAAAAGTCACCCAAATTCACACCCATATCACAATCTTTCAACTTCTGCAGGCAACTGTCCAGATACACTATGAACAGCCAGGCGAACATGACACAACCCTGTTTGACGCCTGTACAGACATCAAAAAGAGGTGACACATCCCCCCCTACTCGCACGCAAGCCTTACAGTCCCTATAAAGCGACTGTATTGCCCGCAGCAGCGAGCCGTCCACACCATATCCGGGCAACTAATCCCACAGAGTTTCCCTCACAACGTTATCAAATGCTTTCTCCAGATCCACAAAAGCGCAGAAAACCCTGTGGCTAATAGCCAGAAACTTCTCCGCGATCATGCGATCATGGAGAGAAAACACTTGATCCATGCAACCTCTTCCACGTCGGAATCCGCATTGAGCCTCCCATAAATACCTTTCAGACTTTTCTTGCATTCTTGCCGTTATAATCTTTGCATACACCTTACTAGCTAAGCTGACCAAGCTGATCGCCCTGTAGCTGGAGCAGTTTAGGCGCGAGCCTTTCCCTTTGTACTACAACTGCTATTCGCCAGTCATCTGGGACCTCACCCGTCCGCCAGCACAAGTTGCATAACAGACATAGAGTGTCCCAGACACGCGACCCACCGTACTTGATCATCTCAGCAGTAACTCTGTCTTTTTCCTCAGCCTTACCACATTTCATACTTCTTATCGCTTGTTCAATTTCTTTCATACTAATGACTTCAATGACATCGGGATCCGGAGCATCGAAGTGAGCTCCACTTCCCGATGTGGCATCTCTGTCTTTTCTTGCATACATCTTTCCATAATGTTCACTTCATCTCTGCAGGACGTCAGTTTGGTCTGTTAGGACGTCATTGTTAACACTAAGCACCTTATTCATACTGCAGATTGCCGAACAACTCCGGGTCTTGCCTACCTCTTTCCAGAAGAGCCTGGCATTATCCCGGAAATTGGACGACAACCTTTCATCCGCTTTGATTCTGCACCTTTCACGAGCTTCTTCTATCAGTGCCTTCGCGTTAACTTTTTGCAGCTTGTATCTCCCTTTATATTAAAATCATTCCGCGAGGCTAAGTAGTCTAACCATGCTTTCTTCTTCATTCGAACTGCTTCTTTCACTTCCTCATTCCACCATGCGTCACGCTTATTACTACTGCCTCTTCTCGTTTCTCCACACACTTCTAGAGCGGCATTTACCATACTATCCCTAAGGTTCTGCCATACACTTTCCACATTCTCACTACTAACATTGACGTCGCCAAGCTTTTCGGCTACCCTTTCTTTATATTTATCCCTAATGAATGCATCCTGCAGCTTCCAGCTTTTGATGCTATGAGTTGGCTCAGGTTCAGGACACTCGGTGCGATGACGCCAACCCGCGAACTGACCCCTTATCCTAGTTATTACTAGGTAGTGGTCTGATCCTAGTTCAGCGCCTCGATAAACCCTTGTGTCCATCACCTGTTTACGGAGCCGACTATCCATTAGGAATTGATCTATCATGCTTCTCTTTGACTTACATCTCCTCGTATACATATGAATTTGTTTGTGGTTGAACATTGTGTTCGCCACAAACAAATCCTTTTCCTTACAAAATGCCAGTATAAGCTTGCCAGCGTCATTCACCCTTTTATCGCCATACTTCCCGACTCAAAACCATCGCGAGCGGTACCCACCCATCCATTCAAGTCTCCACATACTATAAGTTTTTCATTTCCTTCTATCACATTTAGAGCTTCTCTCATACTCTCCCAGAAGTCCTCTAGCTCACTCGCGTTCGACGAAGATACTGGCGCGTAAGCAGCTACCAGGAAAATCTTCGTCAAACCAAGTTTTAGACGTATCCAGAGGATTCTAGGACCTACCAGTTTGTACTCATACATACCGGAGGCCAATCGCGAGGACAACAAAATTCCAAAGTGATGATCACTGTAATGTATTATAATAATTTGTAACTTTTGGCAATTGGAAAAGAGTGGAGAGATTTCCAGTCTTACTCACAGGATTTACCCTGTGGCTTTGCGAATCTGGCAGTTTATGTAAATAGAGTAAAATCTTTTTAAGGTGACGTTCATAAGGGTTACTATGTGGCCTAAATGAATAAAGATAATTTTATTTTTATTTATAATTATGAGTGTTTCAGCAAAAAAAGTATTTTAGAGTGTTTTTTTATTATGACTATAATGGTCTACGCCGTTAGACTAGTGAAAATTTTTAAACGCATTTTTTGCCTTGAAAGCATTTTCAGCCAACTGATAATATGTTTCCGGCGCCCGAAAAAACGCCCAAAGAGGTGAAATTTTAGGTATCTAGAATATGATATACACTCCTCTGAAACGGCTAGAAACTGCTTTTCAGCTTGCTGAAAAAGCTTCTAAGGATTCCAAGAAAAAAAACTATGATTAATTTAAAGGATCATTCACAAACTAATTACACACTACATACCTGATATTGTTTGAATTCAGTACGAATACGCCATCCTTTATCGTAGGCTAGAGTATGTCTATCTTTCTGGAACAGCGTGTTGATACGAGGAATACCTCTGTCCCAGGAGTCTTCTAAATCTTCTAATGTTAAACGTCTGCAAGAAAATTGTTTATTTTAAAACAAATAGCTAGAGATCTACATTAATTTGATTATGTTTTGCAATCAGAGAGCGTATTATCAGAGGTACGCAATGTAACGTCAGTGCGATCAGCAAGCGCTACAAGTACGCACGTCCCCAGAGCACAGAGATTCTCTGGTTTCAGGACCCCTACGCGGTTCATCATTTTAGAATTCAAATTTACAATTATAATTTGGTTTTGACAAAATTAGAGAAAAAGTACTAACCTGTTTTGTGCATTAGCTTCCTGTCTTTTGAGTGCGTACTCTGCCCAAACTCTCTGCGAGTCAACGAATTCAGCCTCCCACGGCTGAATGTAGCGGTACAGATTGGGAATCAGTTGATCCTCGTCGTGCGACATACCTGAACGGAAGTGGGTGATGCCCACATCTGTTTGTTTCGACCAGCGAAGGTCAGACTGAAATAAAGAATTATCTGTTAATGTTTTAAAGTTTTTACTGGCGGTTAGAAAAGGTGTGTTCTAGGTTTTTCCTGAGGCTCTACCTATTGCTTTGCGAATCTGGCAGTAAATGTAAATGTAGTAGCAATAATCTTGACGTTCATGTTACTTTGTGACCTACATGAATAAAGATATTTCATTTTCAGTACGTATTTTTATACATATCTTATACCACTTAGGTACCAAATTTCTTAAGTAAGTAAAGTACAATTTCGTTTAAGTTGTTCACTAGATATTTAATTGTATTTACACTCGGTAAATTAGTTCTGCTTACAGATCACACTAACATGTTGCTTACGTGCAATATGTTTCAGTGAAATGCAATATTGATAAGTAACAAATATTGGCAGAGGCATATATACGCCCACATCTCATTGTAAGCTTTTTTGTAACAGGTTGGCGAGTCTATTGCTCAGTTGAAATGGACAGGCGCAGATTGTGGTGATCTGCTGTTGAAATTTTTCAAACCGCCCATAAGTCCTTCAACTTAGCTTAACAACCCTTCAGAAGCACGGAAACGCTCGTAAATAGAAATGCCACAAAGTGATCATCCATCCGAGGACCAGTCATTGCGAAAAATTTCATAACTAATTGAATCAGGCGTTACATGGCGGAAATCCATTTTAAAAAAACTATAATTATTTTTGTTATTAAATGTTATTTTTGCAATTTTGTTTGGCTGCCAAACAGTCTTGATAATGCCTCGTGTGTAGGCGAAACACGTGTCGACATCGTACGACATTCTAAAAAAGCGGAATATGGCAAAAATAACATTTAAAAACAATTAGTTTTTTTGAAACATTTCATGTATATCTGTAAGTCAGTAGAAGCTTAACTCAATTTGAAGTATAAAATGTATTCAAATTGTATAATTCTTGTAACCAGTCGGATACTTTTACATTAAACTACTTATTTCATTACCTGTGGAATCAAAACGTGTCCCATAGACAACATGCCGAGCCCGCCAAGTTCCTTAGGTGTATAGAATACGACAGGCGGAAAACGCGAGGGCATTTTCGAGTTCAGCCCGATTTTGATGCGAGTTTGGATTTTGTTCTCGCATTTCACGAGCAAGTCGAGGAGTTCTTGAGTGTTGACGACGGCTTCGCGGAAATACGTCATCAGACCTGAATAGAAAGGCAAAATTATAATAAGCAGTCCAGACTGAGAGTAATATTGACTTCAATATCTGTCAGTTCTGCGTTTTCCCTTATGAAAGACATAATTCCAATTTAGAAACCGCCTGTGGTAATGCTTTACTTGATTGATAAAATGTTACATCATTAATGATAGTGGACCAGACCAATATATAAATTATACAAACATATTATATATAATTTTTAAATTAATTTTTTTCAACCATGCATGGAATTACCTGTCATTATTTCGAAAAAAGAATACTTTTTCGAAATAATAAAATGCGCGTTTATTGAGTTTGGAACATTACAACGCTACAACAATGTTGTATGAAATGTCGTGCTGGGATAATAGGTACTCTTTGATTGGATTTCTTTGGATTTGGAGAATTGGGCCCGCTTATACTAGATTCTAAGAGCACAAGCAAAGATTTTGTTTTTATTTTCGGCGTTGTTTGGAGCGATTGCCGTGTTACCTACTAATCCCGTAAGGGGGGCCTGCGTTGTTGCCTCATCCGTGCACCACATGAAAATTAAGTCAATTGAGCCCCATACACCAAAAAATATAAGATTATTATATTTTTAGACTTAGTTCAAAAGGTTACTTTCTCAGTATCGTTACGCAAAGCTGGCCCTAATGTACAAAGCTACAAAAGATGCTTAACGTGTTTAAATATACAAAACACCTTAACATCCGAACTACAATATGTCAGTGTCGTAAAAAGATTCCTAATGAAACTTAACATTAAAAACGACCATAAAACGATGATAAGAGTCTTTCATTTGTCACTAAACATCTTACATATAATAAGTAGCTGATAGTCATTCATTACAAAATTAGATTAACAAATCGAAAAGAACCCTACAGGTTCAAACATTTTTATTCATACATGACCCCCACAGCTTCGCCCGTGGAATATTTCGACCTCCCGTCGCACCTATTTAATCCCGTCGCTTTTAAATTCTACAATGATGCATAAAAATTTACCCGATTTGTCTACATTTATGACTACTGCTGTGCTCCCCAGTGTAGTAGCGTAATTATATATAGCCATAGCCTTCCTCGATAAATGGGCTATCTAACACAAAAAGATTTTTTTCAAATCCGACCAGTATTTCCTGAGATTAGCGCGTTCAACCAAACAAACAAACAAACTCTTCAGCTTTATAATATTAGTATAGATAGATTGCTCTTCCAAGACACAAATATACATTAAATGCAATTCACTTACCAATAAGAGCAGTATTCCACTTGTTCACAATTTTAGTAAACGTTGTAGAGCCGGACGCCATGAGTATCTGGCGCACGCGGTTATGGAAGCGAGCAAGAGATTCGTCGTCGACGCGCAGGTAACATTGCGCAGTTCGTTCTTTGGTCACTTCATTCTGTAAGTTCCATACACCGTCTCTGTGGCAAAGCTCCTCGTGTTGACTGCGACACTGCATGCAAAAATAAAAATTAGATATCTAAACATCTAGCAGTGAGTTTATTTCAGTGATAATAAGACTATGATGATGACTATCTGTCTTCACACACAGACAATCGTCACCTGCAGTTTAGCAAAGTTCTCAGAATTTATTCATACTTAGCAACATTATGGAATGGTGTAATAACTGACTGAGGAGGCGAGCGAAGCGAGCCGACGAATATCTCCGTTTTAAGTCCACCGGTACGGGATAAATGCTATCGATGTCCGACCGTCCGTCCATTCAGTCTACAGGTCGCATTTTTCATCGGATTTGCATGCAACTTGGCATAGACAATCCGTGATATAGCCAAAGACTTTTAGAGAGGGGGATTTTCGATTGGGGGGGAAATGGAGGCAGGGGAGGGGAAATGGTCCTGTAGTGGTTGGCAAGAGCGCTCAAAACGGTAAGGGGTGATATAGGCTTGAAGTGTGCTGCTGAGTCAAGCATTTTTTATTTTTATTTTAAAACAACTAGAAAAAAAAATGTACACGCAACTAAATGGGTGCGCAACAGGAAAGCCATGCATGCTCTCTACTACACATTAACCAAATAATGTTTAGCCTTTTTCCTCAATTTACTCCGAAGTCTACGGTTCACAGAACCACTAGTGATAGTGTCATCAGACTCAATTTCTGACTAGGAAGATTGACACTTAAAAATCAGATTGTTTAATGGACTCAAAGAATCTTTGGTACTTTTCGGTATTCCTCACAGTTTTAATGTTTTTATAATTAAAATTTTTTTTTTCCGTCATTTCAAATATTACTAGGATAAAATCGTCTGAATTGCTGAGTGATAAAGTAACTAAATATTATTAATATCTACCTATAAAAACACTATAAATAACATTCAGCCTCTTGACTCACTATAAATAACTTTGGGTTAGGTTAGATTTTTGATTGTCTCCTACAGTCAATCAATCAAGATCTCAGGCCTAATTGACCTCATCAGCTAGCGGTTCACATGCTAATTAAAAGATGAGACAACGACGCAGGCAAAGCTTTGCGTTTTCATTTTTTAAATTGTGGCTACGCACGGTAACGCGGTTGCCAACAACAAAATGTATCAATCTTCCATTACATTTTTCTACAGAAGTGACCATTTTCACGTATATATTAAATATGAATTTTGTTCATTCAAAAGAAGCAAATTATTCTAGTAAATATCAGCGTATTCATGTAGTTTTTTAAAGTTTCCATTAATATGGTAGAAGCGTTAATGAGGGTTTCAGTGGCATTTGCGCGGCAAGATTTAAAATAGCATTACACTGCAATATATCACTGTCTTTCTATAGCACATTTACACAACTTTTATGTCTAAGAAACTACTATTTTTACACATAAAACAAGGTTAATGCATTAGTTTTATATAATAATATACAGCAAGCGTCTGCCATTCAGTAAGTTCTAGTAGCGTCTTTATGAAGTACTTAGCTTCTTTATGAAGTTGGAAGGTCGGACGGCAGTCAGACAATACCGAAAATTAAAAGCCAAACTATAATTTCTATTAGTAGCCAAATAAAAAAAAAATCTCAGGCTCCAAATACAGGAAGGGCTTGTATCAACAAGGAGTATACTAATATGAAGAGAGAGCCTCTCTCTAATCTTACCTTGGGTAGAATACGACACTCGAACCCAGCCATATTGAACAGCAAATTGGGGTTATCCTTGGAGTAGACGGAGACAAAGCTGTTCTCCCATTGAATAGTCGTCACAGACCTAGGGAGACGGTTCTTGATATCCCAGAATACTGCTCGACCACTAATCAAAAGAATAAAAAAAGAGTATACTAACACAAATTTTACAGAATATCAATGAAAAAATTTGTTCTTGAAACTTCCGTTCATAAGATCGGGGCATTTGTCGGATGCCATATAAAATAAAAGTTTGGGACATTAACATAAAGTTTGTTATATGAATTTAAAATGTCATGGTCATAAACATTACTAAAATATTGATTGTCGAGTGAGAATTTTATAGTCCGAGACTACCAGGACTTTAATTGGTCGTACTAATTAGTGTCACATAAGAACTTTTAGTATTTTTGTTACCACCTCACTAAAAAGGCAACGGGTTCAAAATTTCTTCCAAATGTAACATCTATAATAGACACATTTTATTTAATTTATTCGGACCTTTAGACCCACCCCTGTTTCGTGCTTCGGAAGGCACGTTAAGCCGTTGGTCCCGGTTGCCAATAAAATGGCAGACGTTAAGTCAAGTTGAAGGCCATATGGGCGGCTTAAAAAATTTCAATAGCAGGTCGCCGCAGCCTGCGCCTGTCCATTTCAACATGGCAATGGGCTCACCACCTGTTACGTGGGACAAAAAGGCATATGGTGAAAAGTGGCACTGTTGCAAGTGCCATGACCATTGAGTAAATATCGGATACTCGCGAATGAAAGTAGACATGGTAAATATCCCGACAATCAATATTTTAGTAATATAGTTTGTGTTTAAATATCATTGCCGCTGTTTTCCTTGAATCATCAAAATACGCCGCTAGACCTCTTACATCGGCTTTCTCTTTCTAATAGCGCCGGTCTATGCGAACGAACGCTAAAGCTCCCATTAATAGTCTGTTCTGTCTGTGTGGTATTTACACTATCTGTATCTGTGAATAATTACTTACAGATTGACATCATGTTTCATGAGCCGCATCCTAGCGTCTCTAGGCCAACATTTCTTATTGTTGTATCCCACGATGTTCTCATTGTTGGGATCTGGATGTTCCGTTAAGTAGCGCTGGATAAGGTCGCGAGCTTCTTCAGCTGAGAATCTATGGAGAAGAAGATATATATTTAGTAAATTCATAGTACTTTATTACATAATACTTTGCTATAATAATGATTCGGTGAACGGAACGATGAACGGATCCCGATGTCATTGAAGTCATTAGTATGAAAGAAATAGAACAAGCGATAAGAAGTATGAAATGTGGTAAGGCTGCGGGAAAAGACAGAGTCACTGCTGAGGTGATCAAGTACGGTGAGTCGCGTGTCTGGGACACTCTATGTCTGTTATGCAACTTGTGCTGGCGGACGGGTGAGGTCCCAGATGACTGGCGAGTAGCAGTTGTAGTACTTATTTACAAAGGGAAAGGCTCGCGCCTAAACTGCTCCAGCTACAGGGCGATCAGCTTGGTCAGCTTAGCTAGTAAGGTGTATGCAAAGGTTATAACGGCACGAATGCAAGAAAAGTCTGAAAGGTATTTATGGGAGGCTCAATGCGGATTCCGACGTGGAAGAGGTTGCATGGATCAAGTGTTTTCTCTCCGCATGATCGCGGAAAAGTTTCTGGCTCTTAGCCAGAAGGTTTTCTGCGCTTTTGTGGATCTAGACAAAGCATTTGATAACGTTGTGAGAGAAACGCTGTGGGACTTGCTGCCAGGATATGGTGTGGACGGCTCGCTACTGCGGGCAATACAGTCGCTTTATAGGGACTGTAAGGCTTGCGTGCGAGTAGGGGGGGATGTGTCACCTCTTTTTGATGTCTGTACAGGCGTCAAACAGGGATGTGTCATGTCCGCCTGGCTGTTCATAGTGTATCTGGACAGTTGCCTGCAGAAGTTGAAAGATTTTAATATGGGTGTGAATTTGGGTGACTTTACAGTAAACTGTCTGCTGTACGCTGATGATGCGGTGCTCATGGCCTCATCAGAAGCCGACCTTCAGGCATTAGTCACTAATATGAAAGAGGGGTGTGAAAGTAAGGGTCTCCGCTTGAATGCAAGTAAAACTAAGGTTCTAGTATTTGAAAGAGGTGACGTAAGAACTAAATGCGAGATTAGGGTAAACCAGGAACGTCTAGAGCAAGTGAATGAAATTGTGTATTTAGGAAGTATGTTTAGCGCGGATGGAAGATGTGATTCGGATGTGGAACGGCGAGTAGCTGCCGGAAACAAAGTTAACGGTGCTTTGTCCCAGTTAGTAAAGCGACAAAGCATCGTAAAAGAAGCACGACTGGCGATTCATAACGCAGTGCTAGTGCCAACTTTGCTTTACGGTAGTGAAACCTGGGTATGTCAGCAGATGCATGAAAGTAAATTGAATGCTGTGGAGATGCGATCACTTCGAAAGTTGTGCGGCGTTACCTTGGCTGGCCGAATACGTAACGAAGTGATACGCAATTTGGCAGGTTTGAATGAAAGTGTCAGCGTTAAGCTGGAAAAGGGCGTGCTCCGTTGGTTTGGACACGTCCAACGAATGAGTGAGGAACGATTAACGAAGAATATATATTGTTCAAAAGTAGAGGGTAGAAGGAGTCAGGGTAGGCCGAGACTTACATATGAAGACCACGTGAGCAGATTGCTCAAAAACGGAAAGGTCAAAAGTACTCGGATACCCAGACGTGCGTGTATGAAGCGATTGATGAATCTCGAAGAAGCGAAAGAAGTATGCATGGATCGCGAAGCCTGGCGATCTGACCTCTCTGACTACCCCGTCAGGGATACAGCGTGAAGATAGTTAGTTAGTTAGTTAGTTATAATAATGATTGCTTCGGCAAACCTGAAGGCCAATTCTCGTAATAAAAGCACGGTTAAAGTTAAGTTCCGATCTAAGCTCAGACTCCTAAATTCTAAAAAAGGTATTCTCGTAACAAAGTTTTATGCATCTAACATTAACTGTAAGTTGATTAAATCGAATTGAGACTGAAAGTTGAAAATGACTAAATCAGTATTCTGCTAGCCTTATTCTTTGAGACTCAATTTTGAATGAAATGTATTTGGTATTCTCGTCATAATTTATGTGTCAAATTTGACATTTATATGAGTTTAAATGTATATCAACACTAGATCGACGGAATACTGCTGAGAACCTGTTTTGTTCGGTTAAAACGCGATTCATGTTAAATATGAGCGGATATTTTCGACGGTGGTAAAGAAATTCTATAATAATTGTCTCTGGGTGATACTTAACTGATACTACTTAAAAAAGGGAGTTTCTTAGTCATAAAAGTTGTGTAAATGTGCTATAATGAAAGACAGTGATTTGCAGTGAAATGATATTTTGTACATGCATATATGCACATACTGTAGCTTCGTATCGTAATGGTGTAGAGTCCAGAGATTTATCTCATCTAAAAAATTGCGTACCGCTCTAAAATAAGTTTTCACTTCAAAAATTAACCGGGACCGACGTTAATGATGATTATGATGAAAAAAAAACTACACTGAAAGAGTCATAATTGATTACACAATAGAATTTAATAAGACCATTAGATGACTAGGATCAACATTAGATGATGATGATGATTATAGTCGTGAGTCCAGAGATTTTATCTCATCTAAAAATATGCGTACCGCGCTAAACAAATTTTCACTTGAAAAATTAACCGGGACCGACGTTAATGATGATGATGATGAAAAAAAAACTACACTGAAAGAGTCATAATTGATTACACAGTATAATTTAATAAGACCTGTAGATGACCGGGATCAACATTAGATGATGATGATGATTATAGTAGCGATTTTATCTCATCTAAAAATATGCGTACCGCGCAAAAAGAATTTTCACTTGAAAAATTGACCGGGATCGACGTTAATGATGATGATGATGAAAAAAAAAAACTGTGAAAGAGTCATAATTGATTACACAATATTATATAATAAGACCTGTAGATGACCGGGATCAACATTAGATGATGATGATGATTATAGTCGCGAGTCCAGAGATTTTATCTCATCTAAAAATATGCGTACCGCGACAAAAGGCGTTTTCACTTTTAAAAAAAAGTATACTTCATCTAGGGGTTATGGGTGCACTGTCTGTTTTATTCTGTAATATGATGTTTTTCTCGTGAGATTGACACGAGTCTGAACTGAAATCATACCTATCATTTAACTAAAACCTTACCAACATGCTATTGTAATTTTGGTTAGGAGAATACCAATATTCACTCACATAATAATTCAGTATAGATTCAATAACAGTTTATTCTGTGATGTTTATTAATTAGGAGAATTGGCCTTCTGGCCTAATCCTACAGGATCTTTTACGAGTACCAAAAAGTAAGTAGTTTGCTAAATTAATACAAAGATGTATTGTTTATCAATCACGCCTTATCCCTGAAGCAGATAACATAATATTCACTCACTTTTCACCGTGTGTATTCCTGTCCCATGTAATAGATCTGCTGTTGAAATTTATCAAGCCGCCCATAGGGTCTTCAACTTGGCTTAACGACTGCCATGTTACTGGCAACCGGGACCAATAGCTTAACGTGCCTTCCGGAGCACGGAAACGCTCGCAAATTTTAATGCCACAAAGTGGTTACCCATCCGTGTCCAGCAATAGTAAACGTTGCTTAACGCAGTGATCGTTTACAGAATACTGAGTCAGCGGGACCACAAGCGTTTCTCAGATTCATCATAGTACAATATAATCATACCATAAATTTAAAGTGGAAAATATTTCAGTCTCGAGCTGGACTTGAGGCAGTGTCTTCTCACTTGCCTGGTGAGACGCTTCTCTAACTAAGCTACCGACATCCACTCAAAACCGATGAATTTATCCACATTTGACTTATGGCGACGTAATAATATCATACCATCCGAATACTCCTAGAATTCAGGTCAGCTAGTAGTGTAGTACATACATACATATTATTACGCCTTTATCCCCGAAGGTGTAGGCAGAGGCATATTACACGCCCACATTTCATCGTATGTATTTTTTGTCCCATGTAACAGATGGTGAGCCCATTGCCGTGTTGAAATGGACAGGCACAGGCTGTGGTGACATGCTGTTGAAATTTTTCAAGCCGGTTGCCTGTAAAATGGCAGTCGTTAAGCCTGCCATCTTACTGGCAACCAGAACCAACGACTTAAAATGCCTTCCGAAGCACGGAAACGCTCGCAAATGTAAATTCCACAAAGTGGTCACCCATCCAAGGACCACCTATAGCGAATGTTGTCTAACGCAGTGATCATTTACAGAACCCTGAGTCAGCCACGAGCGCTTCTAGTGTATTAAGTGTCTATAATACGGCATATAATAAGAAATACGTACCTAAAGAATATATGTATTCTATCCACATATCGGCAGTACAATCTAATAGGATGAGCAGTTTCTGTCTGCCTATCCTGATAGGATAGGAAATCGTTTGGCAGCTGTGGTGGCCCGGCCATTTCACTTGCGCGTTGTAGACCAAGCACTAATAGATCTAGTACCAGGCCGTAGTATTGGACAATGAAAGAGGCGAATTGTAAACCGCGGATTATACCATAGGAGTTTGTGTGGTTCATGTCCTGTGAACAGAAAATTGTAATATAGTGGAGGTCTATTTCAGCTTTTAAGTTTAAAACATAAAGAAGCACCTTTTTTCGAATTGAAATCTCCTATATTTATGAGATCGATTAAAAACATAACTATAGTTTAAATCAAATGGATTCGCATTTCCACAGATTTGGTTGAAAACAATAAAGTAGCCTTTAATACCAATTTTATTTTTAAACCAAAACTTCAATATCAATTCCAAGGAGTGACAGCATCGCAATTCACTTTTATATTTATAATGAGAATAAAGTCTTTAACCCACCATGGCGAACGGTGAGACTACACACTTGGACAAACAAATTAACCCCAACGACGAAACGTACGCAGCGGTGGATCTGTACCTTAAAATGTAAGTAGGTACCACACAACGCACTAAAAGCAATATATGGTATGCAAAAATAAAAGTATAATATAATACCTTGTAGTTAATTATAACGTTGTTCTTAGCAGTCATGTAGTCAGCGATATTGTGATCGACGATCAGACGCAGGAGTCGATTGAGCAGCGTGAGATCGATCTTCTCGTAAAGTTTCTCGAAACGCGACTCTAACAGGACATTGCATTCACCCTCCCCTACCTCCCATACATCTTGTAAATTGTTTATACCTGTACATACAACTCGCTACACTAAGATACTACTTAAAAACATGTTATACAAAAAAAAATAAGAGTGTGTTAAGACCGCACGGCAGAAGTGAAAATTCTATCTATATATATATATGCAATCTATTATTACTTATGAATTGAATATACTAAACACAGTGACACAACAGCGAAAAGCAGCTGACTGTATCTTTCACGCTCGAGCCTTTCACCTCAGAGCGTAACGGATCAGCCTAACTTACTACCTACGGTAACATCTGTGTGCGGTGCCACAATAGAAGTTTTCACTTCAAAAACTGTAAACAATTAAATACCTTGACACCACTTGTACACCAAAAGAGGCGAAGGTTCTGTATCAGCCGGCTTTACCCATGGAGGCAAGAGTCTCCTCTTATCGGCTTCATACCACAGGTACTGGTCCAAGTAAGCGTCTGTTATCTTCTCCAATGGCTCTACGTCGTATACCGGGACTAGGTGAGAGTACAGATCCATGAACTCTATTCCGACCTGAAAACAGGTAAGTTACACGCATCTATAGTCTTTGTAAACCCCAAAGTGTGATTTCTATAGCTTCTAAGAGAGGTCGCGGTGGTAGTCAAAATCTGACAGGAATCCTGGAACTTCATTCCGAGGAGTTACCAGGGGCATCCGGCGCTAGACGGATAGGTAAGGGACCATGTGATAGGCATCATGACATCCGTAGGAATTTCCAAATGTAAAAAAAGGGATTTTGAATTTATTTATATACAACCGTACATACATATAATATAAATAATGATTTTGATAAACATCGATTAAAATTTACATTATGGTCTTGAATACATTGGTTTTGTATTTTACATTTTTACAACAAAAAAGTATTCATCAAGTCAAACATGAAAAATTTGCAATACAATAAGAAAATGGATGGAAATGGACTAATACCACAGAATAAGTAATAGTACTACGTACAGAAGTGTCACTCCCTAACAAAAGTCAATTTTAGGTATGAAAACATACCTAGACTCGCCGTCTGCAAGCAAAATTGAAACTTATAAATGCGCGACAACGTTGAGTTTTCTTTGCGCGCCACAGTTTTATGACAGAGTTGCGAAGTCCGCGCGGGGTTGTCACTTGAGAAGTTTTTGTACCTAGTTGATTTATTTAGAGCGCTCGTGTCGTGCGAGCCCAGTGGCAGCGGCAGTCCACTGTCATTAGCCGCTCCGAGCGGTGCGCTGCCCGAATATACCTAAACTGCGGAGTGACACCCCCCCTGCTAATACTCACATGTTTACAAATAATATAACAAAAAAGGACTAGCTCACCTCTCTGAACGTCCTTTGCGTAAGCAGGTGACGTTTGATCCTTGACAATGCCTCATGAGGATTATCATACGCCTGCTCTATCAGTCCCAACTCCTCTCTCTGACTCTGGTTCAGTCTAGACTTGACACTGTAGGCCTCCTTCAACCGCTCCAACGCCAAGATAAGCAGTTTAGTGTCGTGTTTGTATGAGAGTGGTGGAAATGGTATTGGCGCGAAACGACGAGATTCTAGCCAGTGCACTGTTGTTGTGTAAATGGCTACAGCTTCTTCGGGTGAGATGTATGGACCATCCTATAAGAGAGCAATTAAGTAAATAAACATGCATATTTATACTTAGATGGGGTGGGTTACGATCAAATTTCGCAACTTGTGTAATATTCATATGCATAGGTAAGTAAATTAGTAAATTATTAGTCTAAGTAAGCCAACTAAGTGGTTACTTCCTTAAAATGTGTTGAGTTGATAGTCAATGAGCTAAGCATAGAAAAATGTCAAATAATAGATACCCTCGGCAAATACTTATAGACATATGAGATGTTTCTTGCGAATGGTACATTGTGATAGAAATAGAAAGGGAATATCTCTAAATTTATTCTTTACTCATAGAAAGTAATTTTTTCATGTAGGTCACATTATAAGTAGAACAAAATACTAGAAAAAATCATCACTTACAAGCATCTATTCTTGTTTGGTTCCCTAGTAGGAAAACAAACATATTATGGAGAGTGGTAACCATAGCCTTTCTACATTCCAAAACTCACCTTCAAATAGTTGTGTTGCCTCTCCTGCTCAGCTTTGAGGTACAATCTGGTAAGGCGTCCCAAATTCTTCTTACACACAGTCTTGTCCACTGTAGCGCCTCGACGTATACGCTCACGATTATAATGGGCAGTGTTTGTCCACCAGTCAGCCTTCATTTTCACGTAGCGGAGAATCATGTTCTCGATGGGAGTGGGGAGACCTGGCACCTGGTAGATAATTATTAGAATCAGTCAGTACAATGTTAGCGCCCTTTGTACATTTATATAATTGTAATCTCTTTATGTCAGTGTTTTATATTTATCTATACTATATTATAAAGAGTAAAGATTTGTATGTAAGTATATTTGTAACTGAAACTTTACAATAATATAGTTTATACATTAGAATAACACATAGGCTACTTTTTATCCCGTGGACAAGTTTCTGTGGGAAACGGGAACTAGAAAGTCCATCACGCGAGCGGAGCTGCGGCTGTCACTAGTGTGCAAAAAAGTTTATTCTATTCTACACAACAGCATAGCAACATTTGAATTAATAGCGATATTCAAACAGATGTATATAGTACGCCCACAGATCGTCAGTTTAATTTGGTTGTTATAAGTTACATAATGCCTTATTAATACCTCACCAGAGAGTAGATATTAGCAGCTTTTATATGTATTGTTGCTAAGAAGGGAAATTTGTTGTTTTATTTGGTAAATTCTAAAGCAAATTGCAGTTGATACCCTCACTGGGATGTTAATGTCATTATAAATCATACTCGATTGTTTAAATAGATTGTAGTTCGTATAAAATAGATGGTTTTGAAAAATTATTATAACTCTCTTAACTACTTTCTCTCGCTCGCACCCTAATAAAAACTAAAGTAATAATAATACCATGTGTCAAGTTTACGTCAGACTGTAGATGAAAATTACATACTCGACCTGTCAGTTGCCTACTATGAAATATAGAGTAAGGAGTCTTTGGTAGACCGCGAGTGACATTGATTCCTTACTTTGGGTTGACATTCATTTACATAATAAGAATGTAATCTGTCATGAAATGTCTTGGAGATATTATGGGTCAATAGTGGATGGTAAACACGACAAAATTAATTAGGTACTCATCATCATCAGCCGAGCGTCTGTCCCAGTTACGCCTCGCGACGCCTGGGGTCCGCTTTCCTACATTTTCTCCTCCACTTCGCACGTTGATCGATTGATTGATTAATCTCTTTATTGTACACCAGAAATATAACAGGATTGGATTAGAATTAAAAACTTATCGGTAAAACAATAGGCACCGCCTATTATTTTACCGATAAGTTCGTTGGCATCCCCTGTAGTGAGGACATTGGCACGCATGTCATCCTTCAAGAGGTCAAGCCAGCACTTCTTGGGTCTTCCCCTCTTACCGGGACCCGGCGGGGCCGACATGACCAGATATTTGTTTCCCACGTAGCCCGGCGGTTGCCGCAAGACGTGACCATGCCAACGAAGGCGACCCTCTTGCAGCTTATCTGCAATGTCACGGACGCCAAAGCTGCCGAGGATGCGAGAGTTCCTCACGCGGTCCATCCGCGTGACTTTACTCATCCGCAGCATCTTCATTTCCGTGACACGCAGCTCCTGCTTGTGTCGCTCAAATATTGGCCACGTCTCACTGCCATGTAAAAGGACAGGCATAATGATGGTTTTATAGACATGTCCCTTCAACCTGACTAGAGACTAGAATTAGGTACTACAAATTATGAAGATCAATTACGATTACTAACCTTCCAAGGTATGTTAGCTTTCCAGCATCTCCATGCTTCAGACAAATGCTGTAGAATAGTCCTGGCCTTGTTTTGTTTAATACCCTCAGGCATCATATCAACAATGTCGTGCATAACTGAAGCTCGCAGCTCCAAGTCGAAGTGAGATTCCACACGCTGTTTCGTCACCGTTTTAGCGACTCCTATAAGAGAAGAATATGAATGTAGTAATAGCAAATTATATGATTTTACACATCTATACTAATATTATAGGGAGGAAAGATTTGTATGTAAATATGTTTGTAACGAATTGGCTCAAAAAGTACCTGACCATTTTAAAAATTCTTTCACCATAAGATAGCTACATTCTTCGTGAGTAAGGCTATTTCGGATTTTCAAAAAGTTAATCGTTTGTTTTGAAATCTCGAATAGGAAAACTTCACCACGCGGGCGAAGCTGCGGGCATCAGCCAGTTCATTATAAATGAGATGAAATATGGCTGGTTATTTAATAGTAAATTTCATTTTTGTTAGATGGTGGTTTACTTACCTTTAGAATGTCTTCCTTCGAATTGCCTCGACAGTAAGTTACCGAGCCATCGTTCCAGTAGTGGCGTAATGCCCCTCATGAAGAATAGCCAAACTCGCCAGCCAGGCGCCCAGATACCGCAACCGGGACCCTTTGATACTGGGCCCTGAAATTTGAAAATGTAAGCATGATTTTTTTTTATGTAGGCGGGTGTTTAGCCCCAAAGCCACCCTGTATAAAATACCGTACCACTGGGTACGTCACTGCAGAAACTTTTATAATATTTCCGAAACACACACTAATATTTATTCCGACCCGGGATTCGAACCCAAGACCTCAGCGCGGCAGTCGTGTACACTATTACTTACGACACCAAAGCAGTCGATAATATAGGTACTATACTATTCTAACTTCAAGCTGTATCGCTGACAGGGTAGTCAGAAAGGATAGATCACTAGGCTTCGCGATCCATGCATACTTCTTTCGCTTCTTCAAGATTCATCAACCGCTTCATACACGCACGTTTTGGTATCCGAATACTTTTGACTTTTCCGTTTTTGAGCAATCAGCTCACGTGGTTCATATGTAAGTCTCAGCCTACCCTGACTCTTTCTACCCTCTACTTTCGCACAATATATATTGTTCGTCATAATATAGTTAATAAAGCAATACCAATTCCACTCCACAAATCATTGAAAAAGAGATATATATACAGATTGTGTAGTTGAAGCAAACCGGTGTACTAAGAACATATAATATATATTTACCGTATTAAATCTATAATAGATTAGATGCTTGAGATCCTTGCACATCCGGATTTGTCTCATAAGTTTGTACTTGTATCGGTACATGCCGGTCAATTGTCCCACATGAGCAAATATGTACTGAAGACCGTCAGCCAATTGAAAAGAATCCACGTTGTTTAAACGGTATTGGACGTGGGAATCGACGATAAGTTTTGTTAAGCGAAGGATTTCACGACACAAGTGGAAAGCTGAAAATTAAAATCAAGGATGAATATAGAATAATACAAAATTTGTATATAATAGTCTTAGCAAAATTCCACAGTCATGTCGAAGTTTCAAGTTTTTTAAAAGTGAATTAATGACAAAAAAAAATCTATGTATCTCTAACTAAATACGCTGCTAATGCGTGAAGATAGTAGATAGCCAATAATCTATTAATCTACAGTATTAATTTTGATTTAGGCATGTAAAGAAGAAACAAATATTTAGTAGTAAGCAAATGTAATTTTGTTATTATGATTTGACACTGAAATGAAACCTGGATAGAACACGACTTCACTTGCTCTTGACTACCACGGTCTCAAGCAGATGCTTTTAACAGGATTTCAGATAAATTCTACTGCCTGCGTTAACCGCGGGGCAATGTCTACAACAATGCCTAGAATATTGACTCGCGTTTGTACCCTGTTTACTTACCATTACCAAACCGAGACTTCTTTCTCTCTTTCGTTGTCAATGTCTTCACAGGTTTTAGATTGAAATTGTAATCTAAATGTAAATAGTTTAGATTCTTCCGATGAATAAGTAGATTTAACATGTTATATCCTTGTCGGCACACTTGTAAACCAGCCTCCACCCAGTCCAATGTTGTGGTTTGGAAGAACTTTGTAGATTTAAATGAACGGAATAGATATCTAAAAGAAAGAAATAATTATTAAAGTCAACGTCTAATTAGTATATCAGAGTTGTTTATTGCTAAACATCTTTAATTCCATGGCAGGCGTTACAAGTAATTTGAAATATTCAGTAAAATCCTGTATATTTAATTTGTTTAAATCACAAAGTGTGTGGTATAAAACATTTAGGGAAACTTGGAAACTAACCATAATTGGTCACGCCTTTATCCCCGAATGGGTAGGCAGAGGAGATACGCCCATATTTCGCCATTAAGTGTATTGTCCCTAAAATTGGTGATGAGCCTACATAAAATTGTAAGTACCAATGAATATTAATGTAAATCTTACCGCTTCTTCTGTGGCTTTGGTGGTCTGTGCTTGAGAGCATTAAGAACATAGTACTTGAGAAGTTTTTGGTATGATACCCGCACTTTTACAGGTTGACCTGGAGGGCAGTGCTCCTTGTACCACGTCTTTACAAGCGGCACATCGATGGCACGCCTTGTGCGTCCTGAGAATAAATTACATTACTAACAAATTGTTATTAGTATTTATATGAAAGTTTGTGGAAAACATCACTACCTGATGAGCCATGGATAACATAAAAACATAAGATTTTAAATTAAACTGCTAAAGTATAGTTTAGCAGTATAATTTTTAATCTCACATAGAAATGTCCATTTAATACGCCAGTACTTACAAAAACATGGTACACCGTGGCTGCCTCATTCACCGCATTAGTACGACACATAGTTGCAATTGAACCAGAATACTTACATGTGTGATATGTTATTTTAATATTCTAAACACAAACATACCTGATCTCATATTAAAAGGCCTTGGTGCCCATAGCAATGCAATCCCATTAGCCGTATTGTCAGTGTACAGTGCAGTCTCTTGCAAGAATGGACTGACTTCTTCAGGTAATATAAACTCTTCCTCATCAGGTAACGGATCTAAAGACTTGACAGAATGGCGATGAGATATGGGATTGATTAATGGATCAAAGTAGAATGCTGGCAAATCGGGATCCTCGGTTTTGATATATACCACGTTGGGTGTGTGGTACCTGTGGGAAAGAAAATTGTAATTATAATGTTTAGTAGCTAATAATAACAAACGAGAAATTCAAACGCTGAGATTTGGAGGTAGTCCTCACTAAGATCTCTGGACCCAAGGACGAAAGAACTGTATATGCCAGATGGTAGCTCATCTCATTTTCGCTCAATAAACAACAAGGTCTTAGAATGAATATGTGAATGATGAGACATGGAAAATGACAACACCGTAATTGGTTTTAATTCAGATCTTTGTATTTCTTAAGATGAACTAAAACACCAAGGGCATTAATTCGAGTAATGTAAGTAATATTACTTACCAAGATAATTGGACAAAATGCGGTAAATTGTTATACAAGTATGGGAAGGCGATCCTATATTCCGTTCGGATTGGCTGTCTGATTATAATCTTGTTGATATCATTAAACTCATTCCAATCTTCATCCCCAGCAGAGTTATCTTTCACTAAGGGTTCAAACTTTGGGCCACCAGGGATTGCCATATTCAAGGCCTTTGCAGTGAAGAAACTCTTTGAATCAAACAAATAGAAGTAATTGTCATCTACTAAATCAGTCAGTAGCTGGTTGCCAAGACGGTACAAGGTGGCCATTTGTGGTAATGTTAAATTCCATTTCCTGTATGTAGATCCATTGACATGCTTGGTACCTAATAGAGATTTATGATCATAGAACCACGATGCAACAGCACTATCTTCTTCAGCATCCAACTCTATCTGTATAGGTTCTAGAGGTTCAACATCAAGAATATTGTCAGCATAATCTAAGGGAGGTTCCTCATCATCAAATGGTGGGAACCTCATTCGTTTGAAGTGTCTACGATCGCGTTTTTCTCTCCGCATCATAATCCACATAGTGCCCCACTGAGCTATGTAAACAGGCTCTATGACCCATGGGATTTCATTAACAAAGGTAATTGCACCTGTAATGTGGTAGAGAACTTTCACGTCACGAATCTGTTCCCAAGGCATAGGCATATTCTCAAGGAGCTTCATGACAGCATGAGGCATGTACTTCAATGCACCAAGATAAACTCGCTTATCATGCCTGTATTTGCGACTAGTCATGTCCCCATGATCTCTGATGATTTTTCGAATGTGTTCTGGTGGCATATCCTCCTTCTGTGCATCCACAAATCCGAATTTTCGTTTTTCGGCAAAGCGTTTGGACTGCAGCTGCATCCATTTTTGAGCTATAAAAAAAATAAGTTTTAGAAACATATTGGGATTGAACTATGGAGTGTTGCCAGTAAAAGCAACATACTTTGTCTGCAACATGGCTGAGACACTCTGGTTCACTAACTCTAATAAAGGCCACCTAATCATAATAACAATATTGTGTCCCTACTGTCCATCCACTCATAAAACTATGTGGGTAGAACACCATTATAATTATAATAGAAAGTAGAAAAAGCTATTGAATTGATGTGGTGCATTTGAACCTAGGGTATTTGCTCTGAAAGGATCTTCATACTTTTCCAAACCAATATTTATAACATAATCCAAACGGCGGATTTGGGGCCTAGGATCTTCCATAACAAAGCCCCAGAAGCAAACAGGAGGATGATAATGTTTCTTACAGGTGCTATAATGTTATTATGTATGCAACTTTCAGCATTTGCCAGTGAATCTCAAACTGGCAAATTATACCTATTATTGCATTTTACTCTTACCCCTTTATTTTTAATTATATATTTAACTTCACAAGAAAGTAAAATATAGTCGGTTTTGTAGTAAAGAAGGGTATTATTATTTTTTAAAAGGATTATGATATAACAGTGAAGATCTCTATTAAAAAAAAAGATGATGATCATAATTTCAATAATATAAGAAGCAGAAGATAATTATAATTATGTGGCATGTGTCAAAGCAAAACATGATATATGGACTTAAAAGGTGATATAAGTCAACTCAGTTGGTTTGGATTTGTTTTTGTTTTGTCTATTTATTTATGTACTTTTCGATAGGCAAGGATTAGACAGTAAAGAAATATCGCAATCCAATATCGTGATACCGGTCTCAGTAAATATTGAAACTCAAGCGTATTACATTTTCAATAAATATTGACAACAAATTTGTTAGTATTCATTGGTTCACCATTCCGTGTAGACGTCTTTACAATAGGTTTACCTACAATTACATCATGGATTTAAAAACAAAAGCTTGTATCGCCATTATGTTAGCATTAAGGCTTGGTATTCCTGCCGAGGCCACGCTTTTCAGTTTTTTAAAACAATGCGAATCGTAGAAGAAAGGGTTTTTGATTCTGAAAAAGAGATATATGTTAGTTAGGGATTTAAGCTAGTCAAAATGGCTTTCTGTTACAAAATCTAATAAACTTCACTTGATAGAAATACATCCCAAAGTTGCCCCCTTACGAAAAGTTTTTTCAATGCCAAATCTAAACTACAGATAATTTTAATAAAATTTTAATACACAACTACAGCTACTAAATATTTATAGACATAATGGCTTACTTTGACTATATACAGTGATTTTTATAAAACAAATGTTTAAATAATATCAGATTCGCGACGCTGAGGCCTGATCAGTCGCGCGCTGGCGCTTACTGAGGTAGGACCTGTGTTAGGTTTTTTCGTTGCGCTCCCGTTGCTATTTTTTCGCAATGGCACAGTATATTTATGAGAGCAGTAAGCATTTCATCATCATCCGAGCGTCTATCCCAGTTACATCTCGCGACGCCCGTAGCTTTATATAGTGTATAAATATGAGAGTTATATACGGGAATGGACTCACCACCCATTACGTGGGACAGGAATACACATGGTGAAAAGTGGGCATATACTAATATGCCTTTGCCACCCTTTCGGGGATAAGGCGTGATAGATTAATAAAATATATGAGAGATTACCTTTTTGAGAGAGTTGTACCTACACTTCACAGAAGCGTTAGAATTATCCCTGTAAGTAGTATAAAATCGAACCCGGTACCCACAGGTTAGAAGGCAGTTATATAACCAACTGAGCCAGTGGGCAATCAACTAAAAAAACTGAGCCTCTGTCGACTACTTCACCACATTGACAGCAATGCGGAGAAACGCAGGGAGCACCTAAACGAAGACAAACAGCAATTCTGAATGTAGTGTCGTCCAACATAGTACCTATGTTGGGCGACGGAAGAGCCTGAAGCCAAACACCTGACTCCCATTCTCCCACCGCCAATAGGCGAGCACGTTCTGCAACATTCGAACACGTGTTCAATAAATGTTTTCTAGCCTCGTTGCAGAGCGGCCTATCCCACTGCCTCTGGGAGCACGGGTTGGTCGGCAAAACAGTATCTGGGCACTTAAGTTTCCAAACATTTATGGCTTCAATCTTGCCTGGCACTTCAGAATTGACCAGTGTAGGAATTAAAATTTTCCTGGTTAATTCATCAGTGCAGTGTAGTTGAAGACAAAAATGCAGGTAAACTTATATCAGAAATGTTACGAACACCGAGGCCGCCCCAGCGTATTGGTAAAGACGCTTGGAGCCACGCTCGGTCGTCCAAATATGCTTTCAAAATTTTGGAAAGCGTGGTATGAATAATTTTGTCCATATTTTCCAAAAGGGTCGGATGTTTAAAAAATTGAGATGAGCGAAGGGCATGAGTTAATTTTGGGACGAAAAGACAATACCGAATAATTGTAAAGGCCGATTGTATATTTATTTGAAGGAGTCGATCCGAAACTTCACAAAAAAATTTGATCTCTTCCTCAATGAAAGATTCATAGGCATCTTCTAGAATGGGAGACCCTAGGAAGCGTAGAGAACAATTCTGAAGGATTTTCAAATTTGGAGCCAAAACATTGAATTTTGAAATAGTAGAAACACTATCAATATTGTCATTTAGAAAAATTTCACACTTTGAAGGATTCAGATCCAAACCAATTAATTTAAATTTATCTTTTATCAATGCCAAATCTTTAAAAACTGTGTCTACATCTCCTCCTAGAGTGCCGTCATCTAAATACCATACGTTAAATTTGGAATTTAGCTGGCTAATTATTGGGTGTATTGATAAGCTGAAAATGAGTGGCCCGAGAGGGTCACCTTGTTGACAACCCACTGCAGAATCTAAAATATTTTCCTTATACAATAATTTTGATGGGTTTCTGTAGCACTGCCAAAGAAAATTAAAAATTTTGGGTGTTTCCAATTTGGCTTGTGTCAACAAAGTGTCCCTGTTTACGGAATTAAAGGCATTCTTCAAGTCAACTTTAAGAATGACCTCTCCTTTCCCGCAGCCAAGGTAAGTAGACAGGGCATGTATGGCAGCTTCACAACCCCCTTTTGATCCAAAACCGAGCTGTATGGGTTGGAATTTGCCAGACAGTTCTTCCTTATAAAACTGACAGCAAATTTTGGCTACCATACGCCTGAAAGTACATCCCACGGCAATGGGACGAATTCCACCCTCCTTCTTGTGCGTAGAGCACACAGATTGGCACCATAAAGGATGTCGATGATGCCTTCGTCCACATTGCCGGATAACATAAGGTTAGCCAAACCTGTTAGCTCCTTCAAGAGTGCCTCGCCGGCCTCCCTTAGCGGCCGGACCCAATAGGTCCTTTAAATGTTGTGGAGTCAAACCATCAAGGCCACCAGCAGAACCACTACGGAAGGAGCTAACAGCTGTCAGAACTTCCTTGGCTGAAACAATCAAAAAGTCAGATTCGGAATTTGGAGGATCGGGAAAGGACAAGTCATCTATTGGCGCAGGATGCTTGCTCCTCAGATCAGCAAGAGTATCTGGAGAGCAAGGCGCCACCACATCGCTACTAAATAATAACCTGGATGCTCCTCTTATGTCACCTTCTCTTAATTTATATTCTACATAATGATAAATGGAATTCTTATGGAAGGTTGTGAATTTGGGGTCAAATAAACGCGACGAATTACAGTTTTCTTTAATTTGGCTAGTCAAAGATTTATTGGTTGTCTGATTTTTAGAAATATGTAGAATCCTATAAGAAAAGGTAAGTAGTTGCTCCCAAGCAAAAGTAGAATTCTCCCGTACTACAAGACCAATACAGTGGGCTAGGTTTTGTGCCACTGCAGGTCTTGCAGCACTAGGTATCCTTTTTAAAACCGGAACAGAATTTTTATATTTAGAAATGGTTTGCCAAAAAGAAATTTGAATCTGCTGGGCCTCAGACGTTGATATGTTCGAAAGTACATTTTGGGATTTATGTACCTTCCCAAAATTTACTTGTTTAAACATCGCTTATTGTTTGTAACGCAACGTGTAGTTGTTACCGTGGGATATAGATAATGCAGCCTCTTACAAACTGTTGCCGCTGATAAACTCTCCAAGAACAGACGGCGCTTTCCGCATCAGTTTGTCAGTGATGTGTTCAAGAGTGGTGGGATATATTGCGCTAAACATTTTCATGGCCTCGTGGAAATGTCGGTACTCTATGCTCTCAGGCTAGTGGAACTGCGAACCATGCACTCCTCCTGTCCGGTGCTGCTGTGTAACTCTGCGTCTTTCAACAATTTTACAACACCATCAATGTTGTTATTTCCTAAAGCAGCTTTTCTTTAGCAGAGTAAAGATAGCTTCCATTCTTTTTGTAACCATTGATATAAAATAATGATTTTATATTTACTAAATATAATAGTATATTATTGACAGCTGACAAGCTGACCAGAGACAGACAATTTATTTTATTTTTAATAAAAATTTATTTTATTTGTAATACATAGTTTTTGCGTAACTTTAATCGTTTATGCAGCGTTCGAAACAGAAGCTATCAAAAGGAATATTTTGTCCCTGATTTTGCCACATTTATCATTGCTGTTCCGCACCTATTGGTTGTAACGTGATGCTATATAGCCTATAGCCTTCCTCGATAAATGGACTATTCAACACAAAAAGAATTATGCAAATCGAACCTGTAGTCCCAGAGATTAGCGCGTTCAACCAAACAAACAAACAAACTCTTCAGCTTTATAAGTTTATTTGTATAGATTATTGATGGATCACAAAAAATCCAGATTCTTTGTCAATATCGTCCGTTTACACATAAATAAATATAGCGAGATCGCAAGTATCGCGATATTTATTGACTGTGTAATCCTTGCTATAGTATATTCTACTAAATAAGCATACTTTAAGCATAAAAATGTTCTAAAAATAACTGTATTCTCATCCAAAAAATCATATAATGGAGATCAGTGCTTAATATTAAAAACCAATAGGACAATTTATACCCTATACCCTTCTACCACCTGCTTAACAATTCCATGGCATGTTTGGGGAGATTGTGACAAAATGGTTATTTTCCATAGGGCTTAAAAATAGCCATCTACAGAATCTATTCTCCACACAGGTGTATGAATCAGTATTGACCCCTCAATAAAGAAACCAAGGATCGTCTGCACAAAGGTTCAACTTGAGAGGGGTCTGATGATTCCTGCAGAAGGGGTTGGGGTATCAAAAAACAGGTATTTTTATCCAATTTCAAGTAATAGCACAGATTATTTTGAAAATTTTGGATAGATTTTATAGGTAGTCAGGCTAACCAATGATCAGTTGTATTATGGTAGTCACCAGCCGTTGCTCCGGCACGCTCACTTGGCCACCTAACCTCCAGTATGCACGCAGTTCAGTTAACTTAACCTATCTTTAATAAAAACACTTGTACTGTTCCACATATAGATTGAGTTTTTGTTGAAGATGTGTAGCAAGTTCCACCAAATGCCATTAATTAACAGCTATTTTTGGACCTTTGCTGCCACATATTATTATCTGAGACACACATGTACCATGTAAATGTTAAAATAAGAATTTTTCTGCCCACTCAGCAGACCTGAACACCTCCTTCTCACCAATCAAAAAAATAGGAGAGAATGTCGATTTTTTCATTATTTTTCATGAATTTCGAAAAAAATCAAAATGTCAGTAAATTTACTTTTAAATTTTAGCTATGCCTTTAGCAATTGCTACTTTATCACGAGTTGGATTGTATGTATTTAAAAATATACTATAAAACCCTTCCTCTCAGCATCAATTGGTTCTGTACACATTAAACAAGCTCTAGCTCTGTATTAAATTAAAAAAAATCTAAAGTGTTACACTCCTTTACCAATACTATGTGAATGCAAACCTGAAATATTTACAAGTCTAGTCTCAATAGAAAAACGTCCCAGTTCCGTATTAAATTAAAAAAAAGTGTTACACTCCTTTACCAATATTATGTGAATGCAAACCTGAAATATTTACAAGTCTAGTCTCAATAAATAATCATAAATTCTCAGGGTGTCATCATCATACTCTTGCCCTTGTCCCAATTTAGTTGGGGTCGGCACAGTATGTCTAAATTCCATACTGCAAAATGTTTTGGCCTCTTTGGTACCCTCCTTGGTAAATAAATAAATTCTCAGAATGTGGGACCCCTTTTACAAAACCCTAACCAAGTATGTGATACTCTGAAGAGTTAAACAGGAATCAAATAGGCATGCATCTATTTTGTCCAGATGGTTCTAAAAAACTCTACTCAATTGGCAATATTTAACAAAATCAAGAAAATACAAATATTTTCAAGGAGTATTAACACAAGGACTTTGAGCAGTTATTCATTATTAGTTTTAAATGAATAAAAAAAAATGACCATGGTGATTATAAATAAATAAATAAATAAATATCCATCACGCCTTATCCCCGAAGGGGTGGCAGAGGCATATTATATGCCCACTTTTCACCGTGTGGATTCCTGTCCCACGTAATAGGTGGTGAGCCCATTGCCGTGTTGAAATAGACAGACGCAGGTTGTGGCTACCTGCTGTTGAAATTTTTTAAGCCGCCTATAAGGCTTTCAACCAGGCTTAACGACTGCCATTTTACTGGCAACCGGGACCAACGGCTTAACGTGCCTTCCGAAGCACGGAAACGCTCGCAAAATGTAAATGCCACAAAGTGGTCACCCATCCGACGACCAGCCATAGTGAAAGTTGCGTACCTCAGTGATCGTTTACCGAACACTGAGACCGCGGGGCCACGAGCGCGATGGTGATTATATCAATATGAAACTAAGTTTAATATCAAATATATGCTACAGTAAATACTTTTTAACCTCAATAATGACAACAATATAGAATTAGTGCAAGCAAAATCTGACCTTTTTCCTTTATCTTTTCTTCGGGAATGTGATGTGGTTTCGGAGGTTGAGCAGGTGGTACCGGCGGCGCAACGGCGGCAGCAGCGGCATGAGCCTGCAGCGCTGCTTGCTGCGCCGCTGCCAATTGTTGTTGCGCCATCATGGTGGCCCAGGGGTTGGGCCCCAGTAGATACGGCGGCAGCGACATAGCTGACCGCCTTCTACAACGTCAATAAACTAAATAAGCACTGAGGAACAGTCAAAATTAGAAAAGATTAAATAAATGATGCACTGCAGCATGGTAAACAGACGCCGGTTGCATGATAAGTGATATAGATAGTGTCTGGACATTTACCTGTAATTCTACGTAATCAAATTTTGTATTTCACTCACTACATAAGGTTAATACAACAGTCATTTGTTAAATTGTAATCCAGTCCAGAAATACGGTGAAGGACAAAATGTATTTCTTAAACTTATGACAAGTTTCACAAACGGAAGCCATTTGCAAATTGCCAAAGTTCTGTCTTTTTAAATTGTCTATATCCCTAATCTTAGGCCGGCACAGAGTTTCGGTCCAAACAGCCTTGTCATTAAAACTTAGTACCGCCAAGTCCAGTTCTTTTAGTATCAAACCCTGTGTCTGTCCTCAGTAAGGCAATGGAGATCACTTTTCAATGCAACATGTCAATTTTTCTCATCCACGTTTCGAACTCCAAGAATCCAATATTATCCAAGTAAAATAGATTTATTTATTCATTATAGATATTTAAATAATTACATGGTTATTAACAAATTAAAATTTTAACATATTTACAGAAAACAATACAAAAAGAAGGGGGCGGGTGGTGGGAATTATTACAAGACTGAGAATGATGCCCCGACTAGGTGTCGAAGAATTCCTCCCCATCAAAATCAACCGGTAAGGTTCCCATAAGGCTGGCCGCATTGCCACGTTGTATGGCAATGCTTATTCTCTGAGCGAGAAAGAGGCCAGCCCTATGGTCACGAGAAGAATCGACCAGTCGCTTTGCGATATCACTATACAGTGAACGAGCACTTGGGCCCCACGAGCCCAGTGTCTCGAGCCCAAACGGCTCAAAAATATAATTACCTATTAAATTATTATATTTGCACCGCTTGAGAGTCTCGGCAGCAGCACAAGCGCAACTCGCCGTGCTAAGAAGATGAGAAGGAGCCAGGGTGTCAACACAAGTTGTATCTCAAACTAAAGGCTTTCCCATTTTCCATGGCACCAATGACATACCGTCCGGCCTCTTACCATCGTCACGCGCCAAACCATTAGGTTCTAGAATGGCTGGAACACCGGCGGTGACAAGAGCCCGACGGATAATGTCATTAAGGTATGCATGACGTGATCTGCGACCTGCACTCCTGCTGCATGAGAGACCGTGATGCCCAAGGCTGTCGACTACTTCACCACATTGACAGCAATGCGGAGATACGCAGGGAGCACCTAAACGAAGACAGACAGCAATTCTGAATGTAGTGTCGTCCAACATAGTACCTATGTTGGGCGACGGAAGAGCCTGAAGCCAAACACCTAACTTCCATTCTCCCACAGCCAATAGGCGAGCACGTTCTGCAACATTCGAACACGTGTTCAATAAATGTTTTCTAACCTCGTTGCAGTTGCCTATCCCACTGCCTCTGGGAGCACGGGTTGGTCGGCAAAACAGTATCTGGGCACTTAAGTTTCCAAACATTTATGGCTTCAATCTTGCCTGGCACTTCAGAATTGACCAGTGTAGGAATTAAAATTTTCCTGGTCAATTCATCAGTGCCGTGTACTGAAGACAAAAATGCAGGTAAACTTATATCAGAAATGTTACGAACACCGAGGCCGCCCCAGCGTATTGGTAAAGACGCTTGGAGCCACGCTCGGTCGTCCAAATCTGCATTCAAAATTTTGGAAAGCGTGGTATGAATAATTTTGTCCATATTTTCCAAAAGGTTCGGATGTTTAAAAAATTGAGATGAGCGAAGGGCATGAGTTAATTTTGGGACGAAAAGACAATACCGAATAATTGTAAAGGCAGATTGTATATTTATTTGAAGGAGTCGATCCGAAACTTCACAAAAATTTTTGATCTTTTCCTCAATGAAAGATTCATTGGCATCTTCTAGAATGGGAGACCCTAGGAGGCGTAGAGAACAATTCTGAAGGATTTTCAATTTTGGAGCCAAAACATTGAATTTTGAAATAGTAGAAACACCATCAATATTGTCATTTAGAAAAATTTCACACTTTGAAGGATTCAGATCCAAACCAATTAATTTAAATTTATCTTTTATCAACGCCAAATCTTTAAAAACTGTGTCTACATCTCCTCCTAGAGTGCCGTCATCTAAATACCAGACGTTAAATTTGGAATTTAGCTGGCTAATTATTGGGTGTATTGATAAGCTGAAAATGAGTGGCCCGAGAGGGTCACCTTGTTCACCTTTCCAAGTAAATACAAATAATATACAGCCGCACCACAATAGTACTGTGGTGCGGCTGTGCACTGTTACAGTACACATATTGTACGTCTGTAAACCGCACCGACCCTTGAAATTTAAATCATATAATAATTATAGTATCATATAATAATTATGTGACTGTCTCTGTGGCGCAATGGGAGTGTATCCGACTGCTACGCAAATGGTCGTGGGTTCGATTCTCACCCAGGATAAAACTTTGTGTGATGAGCACGATGGTTTATTCTGTGTCTGGGTGTTATTTATATATGGTTATATTATATATGTATGTATTTAGAAATATATAAGTATGATTATCAGTTATCTGGTTACATAGTACAAGCTCTGCTTACTTTGGAATCAGATTTGTCCCAACGATATTTATTTATTAGTTATTTATATATTCTAGTTGCAAATTGCATAGGTAAATGTTGGTTATTTGTTATAAAACTCATCACGCAATGCTCTGAATGAATAACTTACAGGAAAATCGTGTGAAAATCTTGGTAAAAATCTTTTATTTTATTTTTAATAATGTTTATGACATGGCTCCTTCGGTCTTTGTGCCCTGTGCAGTTCTTAGGTCATGTTAAATGCATAGGGACAAGAACCAAGTAATTCAAATAGCGCTAAAAGGCGGAGCGCAGATTATAGTCACGACAGTCTTAAGACAGACTATTGCTTTAAAAAACATATGGAACTGCGCACACTTCGAACAAAACGCGTATTAGACAAACGGCGTTTGTCGGCTTCTCTTTTGTGGGTATGCGAGCGCTCACATTGACAACAAAACAGTCTAGCGATTAGCGATGTATTATTTATTTATACACGTCGCATCATGTTTACGGACGAGGAACTCGTAGAAAAATTAATTGATGAGGTTGAAAAGAGACCTGTACTTTTTAATAAATTGTGCAATGAATATTCAGATGTTAATTAAAAAATAAATCAGTGGGACGAGGTAACTATGCAAATAGTCGGTATTGTAGCTCGACGTCCAGTTGCCCCGATGGTATTCCTGCGGTGGTTCTTAAGAGGTCTGCAGCGGAGTTGACTCCTGTGCTAACACGCCTGTATCGCTTGTCCTACTCTACGGGTAGTGTGCCAGATGCGTGTAAGGAGGCTTACGTGCATCCGATCCCCAGAAAGGGAATAGGTCAGACCCAGGCAACTATCGCCCATAGACGTCACCTCAGTTATCTGTAAGGTTTTTGAGCTTATCATAAACAAGCAGCTCATGCGTTATCTGGAAGATCACTCCTTAATAAACGACCGGCAATACGGAATTACGCCAAAACGGTCAACGGGTGATCTTCTAGCATACGTTACAAACCTTTGCGGTGAGGCTATGGACAAGCATGTCGAATCCTTGGCTATCAGCCTGGCCATCGCCACCTTTCCAAGCTTCCGGCATATGGCCTGCCCCCTCAACTATGCACTTGGCCCGCCAGCTTTCTGCATGAGCGCCGTATTCGGGTCCAATTAATGTGATGGTCAGGCCTCCGATTACTTGCAGAGCAAGGGATATGGGATACCCTGTTGTAAATGTTCCCACGGGAACCAAAATAATGTCAGTAAACCACGCACAGCCTAAACATTAAACCTAGAAAGCCGAAATTTGTTGAATGTATACTTCAAGTCTTTGGATAAGTGATAAAAACGGGATTAACGCGGCTGAAGCCTCACACAGTCTAAACTATCAAACATTGGTACACACCTAAAGTTTGGTGAAAGTATTTATAAGGTATCTATCTTGAATCAGCACTAAGAAAGGAACACCCAGTATTCCCATGGGAACGGGAACTATTTGGGTGAAACCATACCCAACATAAAATTTGGTGAACGTATTAATTACGTACCTACGTACGATGAGCAACAAGAAAGAATTCCCGGCATTCCCACGGGAATGTAGTCTTACTAATATTATAAATGTGAAAGTTTATGAAAATTTATATATTATTTGGACGTTTGTTATTTAATCACATTTAGATGAAAATCGGCATATAGGTAGAACATTTCCAAAAGTTGATGAAGTTTCGTTAGTACACAAAAAGGTGTTCGCGCAGGAAAAATATGTTTCCCGAGATATAAAGTATTAATTACGTGGTACCCTATGTATTAATTCAGGAAATGTCTCGCAAAGGATATTCAGTTCCCGCAGTTTCGCCCGCATGTATATTATTGAGTTGTAAGTTGTAACTCATAAACAAGTATTTCGATTTCATTTAGTTTTCTGTTCTTAAAAAGCTTCAAAACTTGTTTTATAAGAATAGCCTACGCGCACCCTCGTGCTTAGTGAAGATTGTCTGACTTGTGGTCTGACTAGACTATGGTTTGCGCTTTCAATATTACTTATTATACTCTTTGGTGTGCGCCGCGTTGTAGACAAAACAATTTTAAAATCGTTTAAAATAGACTTGACTATAAGAAACAATTCTGTCTTAAGACTGTCTTGACTATAATCTGCGCTCAGCCTAAGCGTCCCGGAGAACAACAGGCGAGGACGACCACCAAGATGCTGAATATAAACAATTTACTCGATCCGACAACCCAGGACCAATGTAAAATCCCTGTTGCTATATGGATGTGAGACGTGGAAGGTCACAAAGGACATCTCGCGTCGGCTTCAAGTGTTTATCAACCACTGTCTTCGCCGGATTCTCGGAATATACTGGCCCGAGAAAATCTCCAACTACTATCTGTGGAAACGCTGCGGTGAGACTCCGATTGACCAGCAGATCAAACGCCGCAAATGGAAATGGATAGGTCACACGCTCCGAAGGGACTCCGATCACATACCGAGGCAAGCCCTAGACTGGAATCCCCAAGGAAAACGGAAACGCGGCCGCCCAAAGCAATCCTGGCGGCGGACGATTACTGCAGAAGCGAAGGCAATAGGAATGACCTGGAGCGAGATAAAAAGCGAAGCTCAAAATCGTTCGGGATGGCGACGCACTGTGGACGCCCTCTGCCCCATCCAGGGGACATAGGATTTTAAAGAAGAAGACAACCCAGGACAGTAATTCCTGGCTCAAACATGTTTGGAGAGCTGATTCCACATGAAGTAGGAAGGAACAAAGAATTTATTTTCAAGGTTATAATTTTGTTACAATCTCAGATTAGAAATTTGGTCACACACACTATTCAAGACCCTTCATTTGATATTCAAGTTATGAAAAAATGAACTTAATCCGCCATATTGTTGAAGTTGACGTCTATAATAACTATCTTCACACTGTATCCCATAAGGGGTAGGAAGGCAGTATAGAATTTTATTTTTTATAGTAAACTTCATTCTACTAGTCAAGCCCTTTAATACCCATGTTGAGGTAGCTTGAAAATGTGAAAAATATGCATGTAGCCATTTTGTCTTCTTCTTCATTTATCAAACACGCCTTTATCCCCGAGGAGGAGGCACATGTACATATTATACGCCCACATTACACCGTGTACATTCCTGTCCCACGTAATAGGAGGTACACTTTTGTTTGACCGCTAGGAGCAGCTATCGTTTGACTTTTAATTTTCCGCGTTGTCGAGAGCGACTGCCGTCTGACTTTCAAACCCCGAAGGGCGCCTGCGTAATTGCCTCATCTGTTAGCCAGCAGGTGCACTGCTAGCAGGTGAGGTCGCTTGGGCCCCGGAGATCTTGGTACTTGTGTTGTGTACTTTGTACCGTAATACAGAATGTATTAAATTGTACTGTACTAAAGGTGGGTACCCAAATAGCAGATTAGTCTGTCAACAGAAAGGTGACCAAATTACTTGGCTTTTGCTAAATCAACAAAGGGTAAAGCTAATAAAAAATGGACAACTCATCTCGGATTGAGTAAAAGTAGAGGGTTATTAACATTCCATATATAAATTGTTGATTTATTTCTGTACTCGATTTTAAAACTGACTATTATTATGATTTTCGTTATTGGTAAGAGTAAATTCTCAGTTTTAATAATAAGTTTAATGTTATTTGTCCCCGGCGGTGTTAACCAAAGTTAGTTTGCTGAAGTCGAATGGCAAACTTATGATGAAGCTAAGTGACCGCAACTGTAAAAACAGTGGCGGTCACCTAGCTTCATCATCATCATAAGTTTGCCATTCGTTCTACAGAACAGAATAGTTGTTATAATTATAGCATTTTAGGGTAGCTTTCAACTTCACTTCAAAGGTCAGTTCGGTCAGCAAAAATAAAACTGTCTTTGTAATGTTAGAGGGTTTAATATAGATCTCTGAAAGGCAATGGAGGTGTCAAAACAATATATTCTACAGGATTTATTCCACTCAATAGTTCTTGATTAATTTCTTCAACTGTTTCCCTGACCAATTCTTCGTCGATAGACATTAAGTCACTGTCATTTTGGTCTGTACTTGCATTCGTATGACTATGAATGGAATATTCATCCACTATTTGTGTTAAAGCTTCTGCAATTTCCGAATCACAAGAAGAGTCATCAATTTCATAAACAACAATATTTTTATTATGACTTTTTGTGTGATTATTATTTGTAACAAATTTATCTTTCTCATTGCCGTCGATAACATTTTGCGGTCCGGGAGACAATATAGTGCACTCATTCTCAATATTTATATCATTATACTGGTCTGAATTCCTAGAGTCCTCTAGCACTATATTAGATTTATTTTGAAAATCTTCTTTAGCGATAACATGTCTATTGATGACAAGGCTATTCATATCACTAGTATCTTCATTTATAGAGTTCATTTCGTTAGTATCATTAACGTCTGGGTTTCTGACATAGCTATTTTCAACAACTATTGCAACATCTGCCATATATCTATGGTTTTGTGGAATACCACGGTCGCTATGACTAATAACACTATTTAGTAGATGTTCAGAAGATTGCACAGAAGCATAATTAGCTTTCGATGTATCCGTATCAACATCGATATTCTGATCTTGCATTGCTAGTTGAGATTTAATTTCCATAGAGTTGGCAATATTTTTAGCAACACTATCCGTACTATTATTATTATCTTCAATAGATGATTGGTTTAATGAAGTAACCCTCTTAGAATTACTAGAACTACAATCTGTTTGAATAATATCACTTTTCGTATTTTGAGATTTTATTCGTTCCATTAGTTCAGGGTAATTTTCTTTGAACGTTTGAAGTATGCTTTTTGTACTGTCGTTAGTAAGTCCATACTTTCTTGTCTCTTGCTGTATGTCTGCGTTAAGCGTGTATAGGTTCTCTTTATCAGTTTTCAATGCTGTTCTAATTAGTTCAACCTTTAAAAACAAAGAAATTATATTACTGTTACCGACTAGAATAATTTGTTTTTTTTTTACCTATGGGTTTTCTAAAGAGAATAAAAAGTTATTCTGAAAAAAAAAAACTGATAAAGGTAATTCAAGATTTTTTTTAATTTAAATATTGTGCACACTATCATTACAGATAGACTTGGACTCGCAGTCGTAAAAGTGCAAGTTTAAAAGCTTATCCGTAACAATATGACCTTTTAAACTCGCACTTCTACATAGTCAAGCATATGTAAAATTACGCAATATAATGTACTAGCTGGGCCGCCCGTGACACACTTTGAACCCCGTGGCACCCATTTAATCCCGTTAATATTAATTTCACAAAAATGAATCAACATTTTCCAAATTAGGTACTTGAATACGCCCGCACGGCCCAGTCGAATTGTGGTTACACAAAATTTATTTCTTTGCGCATTATTTGATTTTGCTATATCTCCTAAGATATTCATTTAATATGCCATGGGTAAAGGGACAAAATAATCTTCATGAAATGCTAAAGCCAACAAACGTATTAAAAATGATAAGGATTAATAACGTATTCGTGTAAATAGCTTTCAATACCGTTTTAAAATTGCTGGTTTTTTTAAGCATTAAAATGATTATAGTGTGTAATCTTTAAAATATAGACATATACCGTCTCGGACTTTTTTATAGACCTACATTAGATGCACAATTCCACCAAATTTTATTTTGTTATATCTCAAAGGGTTTAGGCAGCGTTTTCGTTGAAAGCTCCCAGACGGTTTATATTTTTAAGACACCTCCAACAAATATCGTTATAATTTAGTCACTGTATTCAAAAACTTAAGAAATTATACATTAAAACCTTCTATAAGAATCACTCTATCTATTAAAAAAACCGCATCAAAATCTGTTGCTTAGTTTTAAAGATCTAAGCATACATAGTGACAGACAGCGGGAAACGATTTTGTTTTATAATATTGTATAGTGATGATGATAATTACGCAAGTATCTTTTCCAATGAAGTCAGCTAGTTCCATGGCAAGTTTCACAGTGTCTTCAGGCAAGTTAGTTTTAGCAGCCAGAAGTAAACCATAGTGTTGAACTTTCGTAATGCCTGTTTCAATTTTATACTGGTAAATTAATCTCTTCTGAGGATTGTCTGTTGTGCCAATATCTTCTTCAGTCACTGATGTATGGCGACTGAGTATCATTAAAACAAAAAAGTATATCTATCGAATATATCACAAAAGAATATACATCGATAATAGCCTCGAATCGAATTTGATCAACTAACACAGCTGGAAAAATATTCCAATATAAAAAGAAATTGAATTACTGGTACTTAGTCGAGATCAAATTAAAAAAAAAACCTTTTTTTAACAATGAGGAAGGAAATCTAATATATAGTATAACAACTAACAACAAATTAGCCATTGACAATTGTCTGAACTTCTGAACTTAGGTACATTAATTTATTAGATAAGGACAAACTCCAAATAAATAATTGATTAAAAATTATACTTACTTGACTACGTTAAAATACAACTCTTGCAATCTAGTCAAATACATAAAATGTGTCGTGAAAAACGTGAAGGCGTTACTCATGATAAGCTCTTCACATACTGCCCAAGCTACAGACGTACCTTCCTCAACGCAAGTTCCTCTGAAAATTTAATTAGGCGCTTCATTTTATATTGTGTGGCGTTGTTCGTATACTTTACTTTGTATATTTACCTGCACAGCTCGTCTATAATAACTAAACTTGATGGTGTTAATCCTTTTAATATATGTTGAGTTTCTTTCATCTGAAATAGTACCATCAAGTTTCCGTGACATTTGACGGTTGAATTTATTGTAAAATCCATTTCAATTATCTTTATTTGAGCCAGCTACGAAGGCTTGCCAAATTTATGTAAAATATGTACATTCTATTCTAATATTAGGGTCAAATTGGAATTAGTTTTTATTGTTGTATCTATTCATGTATGTTGTATGTATAATATAAGTTACCAAAACAAATGGCATAAAGTCGTAAGTATGATAGTAATAAAACTTAATAAATGTAAATGGCATTTTTACCTCAAATACGAAAGTAGATGCATTTAACTCAACGCTATCGTTAAAACCTATCCTAGAAAATATTCTGTCACTTAATCTGAAAACAGCATTTGTTGCAGGAACAAAACATCCTAGCTGAAATCAAGAAGAGCAAATCTGTACTAAATCTGACGGATCGATGATTAGGTACATCACAACGGGGAAAGTGCATTTAATTTTTTTAATTTTGAATGAGTGTGCTACCATATATAACGACATCAGATATAGTATTATGACGTCACATTGTAATTTTTGCCACACTTTTTTCTAACAAAAGTTGTTTTAGAAAGAAATAGCTATATTTGCAACTTCGCATCAAATTGTCGACTGATTTAGCCTAAATCTATTTTACTTCCTCTTTAAATGTTACCTAATTTCCTCTAATTGTATTGTGTATTATGAACTTTTCCATGCATATTCCCCGTTGCTCATTATTATACTTACTAAAATACACACCTGAGCCATCACTTGCATAATAGCAATTTGTTTAATATAGATACTTTTACCACCCATATTAGGTCCGGTTACAATCGTAAAATTATATTCAGGACTTGCGAACTAAAATTGTTTTAAAATATTTAATCGTGATTATTTAGATATAGGTAGCAAAAATATAAAAAAAAATCTTACGATATCATTAGGAATCGGCATCACTTGGCTGTTGTAATCCAACAGCGGATGAACACTGTTTTTTACATCCAAGTAACTATTGAAATCCGGTCGTATATATGATCCAATAGAACTTGCCTGTAAAATTCAATAATAAACTATAATCAATTTCAATAGATAATAAACATACTTTGTGGAATATTTATAGTTTTTACACTTACTTGAGCCATGGCTAGTAAAACATCTATTTCAGCAACGTTTTCGCAAAGAGTGTATAAACTAGACATATAAGGTTGTAGTTCTTTTAATAAAGATGAAATTACTCTGGAAAATAAAACAAAACTAGACTGAAAAGAAATTACCATAAAACTTTGGGTAAAAATTATGCAAGTACTTCATTTTAGCTAGACAGAAGTATTTCCCCGTTATACTTCTACTATTACTATCAGAACTTTAGTATTAGGGAAAATGTAATTTCTTTCATTCCATTCTTCCTCGATTCGGATTTTCGCTTAGTCCTCAAACTCCTTCCAAATCACTCAACACTTTTTGATCAAATTTGACCCATAATACGACATCTAGCCATAGATGGTTTAGATAAAATAAAATCGAAAATAGGACATACCATGTAGGAATAATCACCGAAAGGAAAATAGACATCGACAAAAGAACTCGAAAAACGGCAAAATGCTTCGCTTCATTTAGACTTACCGGGGACGGCAAGTGCACCTAGTTACCACAGGCTAAAGACTTTAGATAAGCGTTCGAGAAATCTACAGACCTACAAACAGCTGATCTACAAACGAATCTCAATGCTGTTAGCTATAAATATCTATTTAGTATTGCTACTAACTAACTATCGATTAAGCTTTATCCTTGATGGTCTAGTCAGAGATGACAGATCACAAGGTAACGCGATCACCGCATACTTCTTTAATCCTTTCATGCATGCACGTTTGGCTATCCCAGTATTATGACCTTTCGGCTCGTGACAAAATCAGGTGAAACTTTACAGTGGAACAGGTAAATACAACATTTTAACCCATCGATTGAAAAGATTTGCCTCAATATTAAGTTGCAGAATTCCACCCAATTAAACATACTACATAACTAGTTAATAAAAAGCTAGTAAAAAGTAAAACTAAATAATATTGTGATCACTGTAGTAAATTAAAAGTTATGTATGGGAATATTACAGTTCAAATACACAATAAATCATTGAGCGGTCAAAAACAATACAGCAATGTTTACACACAAAATAATTATTTCTTTATATGTAAAAATGAATTGCAAAATATGTTGCTAAGTGCAAAGTTCGAAGAAGGCGGCCCAATTCATGTAATTGTTTTTATTTATTCCTAAGGAATGATTTTATGGAGAGAAATATGGGAAAAACTGCAACGGGAAGAGGAAAACTTCATTACGGGGGCATCTGCTAGTACAAAGCAAAACAATAAAAAAACGCTTCACGTGACCAGAAGGCTGGTTTCTATTAAGCATTGTCATACAACGTGGCAATGCTACTAGTCTTCTGGGAACGCTGCCACAGGAGGAATGAGATGCGGAGAAATTTTATGAAGCATAGGTACCTATTAGGTTAGTGGTTTTCTTTTTTGATTATTTTTAGTTAGTTAGTTTAATAATTATACAAATTTGTGAAGTTTCTCGTTAATTGTCGAAGAATAAATATTTTATTTCAATAAATTTAACATTCATACGGAGTTATCGCAACAGTCAGTGTCTATTATTACTATTTCAATCAAAGTTTTTCAAAATAAGTTTTAACGGAACATACATGTTACTCATTTTCTGGATTTCATTTAATGACTCTTTCGCTTGTTCATTTAATACTACAAGCTCTTCAGTAGTCATTGTCACATTCGTGCCATTGTTATTTACCTAATAAATACAAGCAACATTATTATTACTTTGCACCAGAAATACTTTATTCAACACTGACAGCTACCCTCTGAAGTAAAACAAGATAATTCATTAGTATTATTGTGTTTTTAATATAACTAACTATCTTCACGCTGTATCCCTGACGGGGTAGTCAGAGAGTCTTGTTTTTAATATAAGTGAGATCAAAAGTGATGAACGAAGGACTTAGACCTGCTTTCCTACTAGATAATCGAATACTGTTTGCTGGAGTGTCGCTAATTCGAAAACATCATCTTGATTGACTTATAGAGATTTTAATTATTCACGACTTGCCTTTATTCGTTTGTCATGGTAATTGTCTTACTACTTTTTACATGACAACAAACATAACTGATTGAAATTTAACTACCCCTTCAAGGAAAAGCGTATGTACGAGTACATTTTCTTGGGATTAGTTCACATCCGGCTAAGTTATCGACTATTATTATAAATCTATGTACAAATTAATGAACTCGTAATTTTCTTTTATTTTGGCAGCACCTACCTGTATAAATATCGGTGGTAAATTCTCTATGTCGAAATTCCTCCGCATCTTAGGAGCTAACGCCAACACTATGTGAAAACCTTTTAAAAGATTTTGGTTCAGCCTTAATGGCAAATCGTATGTCTCACTTAGCTGCTCAACAATCTTTTGAATGTCGTCAATAAGCTCAGAGTATGTTCTCCTAGCTACATCTAGAAGCCCATTAATATCCGGTTTGACAGCAAAACACCGCTGTAGACTCCCCATGGCCCCCTTTTCTACGTGAGCATCATCCTGGATTATTCTTTTTATGCGTTGTGCTATTTCATTATAATTTGGATTATCGAGATCCTGTAAAACGTTACATCTATAAGACAACCTTTTGTTTGTTTACTTATTTTTTTCAAGGCACAAGTTCTTTGATCTCCAGCCCATTTTTATCAAACTTTGCCAATAAAAGGCATACATGAGAACACGATTGCCGTCACCCAGGGCTTGCCTATGCTAGAGCTACTGCTAACTAGCACTCGCGCTCACGACAAATAGAGGTATCTACCTTATATAGTTATTTACTAACATAGTTAATTCGAGAATGACGATGAACATTGTAAACAAGCACTTGCGAGTAAATGAAACCTTTATTAACCTCATTTCCAGTAATTGTTGTAATATAGATGACCTTGACCTGAAGTGTTAGTTTAACATCATAATGCTGTACAATATGAACTGAGTAATCCAATTGTTAATAGTCTTTTCGTAAGAGAGTAATAATGAACTGACAAAATGGACTATCTACCATATGATGAACGCTGCATTTGACGGTGAAAATATGGTAGTCTCGCTCTTCCACAATACTGGTTTATGATAAACCTACCGCTTTCATTTTTTTCAATCTTCCACTATCAGCATCATTAAGAGCTTCCACTAATTTCGGGACCATCTCCATAGTCACTTTTAGCAGAAGTGTTTGATTTAGTTGAGCTTCCCCAACTCTATCCAAATTTTGGTTTACAGAATCCATGCAGAGAAGGAGAATTTTGTCAATGTCAGATAACTTCTTTATAACATCCTGTTAATTAAATTTGTATTAAGGCACGGTAAGAAACGGTTTGTTAAAAATCTGACAAACATTACAAAATCGAATTGAAATAACTATTAAACCTGCTAAAGTCACAGAACCTAATTTAACATAAACATTTAAAATACTCCTAAATAAAACACACAGAAAATTACCTGTAAAGCAACCATAAGTCCGTTGTCATTCTCTATCAGATCTTGTATAGCATCTAGTCTAGCTTCAATAAAATCCCTTTTATACGAAGGCTGAAGTATTGCTGCACGTAACGATCTTATACCACCTACAGTATAAGTTGGACCAAGAACTCCCAGCAAACAGCATGTCGGCCCAGCTGAGGGGACTAGAGGTGCTACAAGTTCTAATTGCGTTGCAGTGCCGACATCTAGTATGAAGGCAACAAAATGACATATAAACATTTACAATTATAAATAATAATAATTTTGCAGTGGTAGTGTTGTGTCCTGAAGAGTTGTAATCACTAACGAAATTGAACCGACTTGGTGTTACGTGAACAATTATAAGCTTCTTGTTTTACGCCTAGAGCCTATCGAGTCACATAGCAAAGTATCAAACGAACTTTCTTGAATGTTTGCAACAATCCAAACAAGTATGCGTTTAGCGTCTTTTCTAGTTGCTAGCGTGTATCGTTGTTGTGCTATTAACCCAAATGGTATATTATAAAGATGATAATATTCTATAAAAAGTAAGTTTTTTTATAACTATTTTGGAAATGGCTGGCAATGTGTAACAAGAAAAAACTCACGGCGCTTGGCTACCTTACATGAAATCCATCTTATTGTCGTGTCGTTATGTATCGTAACAAGTTACGAGAAGTTATCACTAGCATCTGTCATTGCGGTCGTAGCTTGTGGTTACTTTAAAATTAAAGCGATGTCTCAAATGAGAGTTAGTGAGATAGAAAATCGTTCAGCTCATCAGCGGTTTGGTGCTAGGAAGATTTAACCACACGTTAAATCGTCCTAGGTTTGGTGTTATCGAGTGACTTTCTATGGATTTACAGTTCCGATAAAAGATGCGCGAATTATGATCTGAAAGCACTAGATACAAACCTATGATCATTGTATTCTCAGAAGAATGGTATTCAATCTTTAGAGATTCTCTTGCAAATACTATGCACTGGATGTATTCAACGTATTTTAAAACAGCTGCTGCTGCTGTCACGGCATAAAATCTGTAGACCAAAATGTTTTCTATTCTTAAGCCTTAAAGATCATCAAATGCATTAAAAATAATTTGCACCTATCGATATCTATCTAAATATAATAAAATGTGTAAATAAATCAATTTGCAATAGGTTGTACATACATACATACATTATTATCACGCCTGTTTCCCATCGGGGTTGGCAGAGACTATGGTTTTCCACTTGCTGCGATCCTGACATATCACTTTCGCTTCTTCTGCTTTCATGAGTGGTTTCATACACGCTCGCCGGTTAATGGTACTCTTGACCTGGCCTTTTTCCAAAATATCTTCGATTTGATTGACGTACGTACGTACGCCGCCGCCGAGGTCGACCCCTACCAGTTTGCCCATTCACTCTCGCCACATAAATCTGCTTCGTCAGTCTATTTTTATCCATTCTCTCCACGTGTCTTCTTCTACCATCTAAGCATCCCTTTTTCTATTTTAGTCACTATATCTTCTGTCATACCGCAATGTTCCCTTATCGCGCTGTTCTTTTCTTTATCCATCAACTTCACTTCAGCTATACTTCGCAGACTTCTCATTTCCACTGCATTAATTTTACTTTAATAATTAAACTTTACACACTTATGTAATACTTGAACATAAACACCGTTGTATTGGGGGGCACATAACGTTTGTATATTTTGTCGTCCAGCAGCGTCATTGAAATGCCTTCTCTGCACTGTAACCACGTTGATTAGTGGGTACTTGACCTTTATAAGCTGATAGAGCTGATTTGGTTGTGCACCGTCACAAAATGTGTGTGGCACAATAATCTGTAACAGAATTATCTAACTTTTTGTGCTGTAGGTACAATATGTCGAAGTTTTACTATATTACATCTTGCCTCTGTAGCGCAGTAGGAGTAAAAAAAATAAAAATAAAATTAAAATATCTTTATTTTGCATAGACCATTTTAACGGCGCTTACAAAATGTCATACACTATTTAAAATATTTAAAGCGACCACCGGTTCGGAACGCGGCCCACCTGAGAAGAACCGGCAAGAAACTTAGGAAGGCTTTTTTTTTGATGGCCTATTTACAATTTTATATTATTTCATTTTGCCAGCAGATCATTTCCAGGCGTCCCTGTCCTGCAAATAGTCTGTAACGGAGTAAAAACCTTTTTCACAAAGCTTGTTTTTAATAAACTTTTTAAATTTATTTAAAGGTAAATTTCTCAGGTCACAGGGAAGCTTGTTGTAAAAGCGTATACAGTTACCCTGGAAAGAATCGCCAATCTTATGTAGTCGACTGTGGTGGACTGAAAGATTATTTTTATTTCTAGTGTTTATATTATGTTTATCACAGAGTTTAGAAAACTGTGATAGATTTTTCTGGACATACATAAGATTGACAAAAATGTATTGTGATGGTACGGTTAGAATATTCACTTCTTTGAATTTTTCTCGGAGAGAAACTCTGGGGCCCAAATTATAAATAGCGCGTACAGCCCGCTTTTGTAGAACAAAAATAATATTTAAATCTGCAGCACTCCCCCAAAGGAGAATACAAAAATAATATTTAAATCTGCAGCACTCCCCCAAAGGAGAATAGATAGTGTATCCTACTGCTACGCAAGAGGTCGTGGGTTCGATTGCCACCCAGGATAAAACTTTGTGTGATGAGCACGATGGTTTATTCTGTGTCTGGGTGTTATTTATCTATAATATGTATGTATTTAGAAATATATAAGTATGTTTATCAGTTATCTGGTTATCATACAAGTTTTGCTTAGTTTAGAATCAGATGGCAGATAGAAATAATAAATATCATTGGGACAACTTACACAATAAGTTGTCCCAATGATATTTATTATTTTGTCTTTGCTTAGTATACAATGAAATCACTTCCGACGGATTTTAATTAAGTTTTCAGCAACAATGTTTGCATATTTATTATGTGTTTATTCATAATCCGGAACGGGTCACTCGTAATAGATATATTATTTGATGAGGGACAATTTATTTGGGGTTTAAACATTTTTAAGCTACTGTGATGATCAGCCGAGGGACAATGGAACTATTAAATCCACAGAAAAACGATATTCAAGATCAGTAATGAGTTTTTCTATGGATTTCACAGTCTTCAACGGTTTATCCGGTTAGGTATTGACACACAATAAAAGTTGTTATATTTATTTTCTAAATATCAGAAAACAGTTAAGCATTTCATTTATAACAGAAGTACTTAAATTAAATTCACCTCTATAGGATTGAAGTAGTTTATTTTCGTTAATGTATGCGTATACAACAAAGTATCACTGAATTGACATAGCACTAGATGAGGATGTTTCAAGTCCACTGCTGCCATTCCTATTTCTCCACGGGCTAAGCCCCTGCCTTCTGATATAGCTGCAATTTTTTTTGTTAATGTTACGTCGACTTTTATGGTTTTTTCAAATAATTTGTCCAATAGCTACCAAGTATACCTACACAGAGCGAGGAATCAATGTCAATCGCGCCCTACTAAAGACGCCTTTCCTTCACTCATACGATTACATTAATGACTACAGACGAATGTCAGAAAACTGACTATATGAGATTTTCGCCTAAAGCTAGACTTAAACTTGGCACGCAGTATTATTATTACTTTTGTCTCTTACGTCAGGTGGCGCTGATGCACACGGTATTGCACAGGCCACCATCTTTGGATTATCTGAGTATAGCAAGACAATCCTCCACCGGCGCGGTACCCCGGCAAGGCCGGGCAGCCCAGAGGTGTTTTGGTGAGTTTAACAGGTCCAAAACATCTCTATTAGGGCAGAAAGGTAGCCGAGGAGTTTTACTGGGTAATCCCAGTAGGTAAGCCCATTGCTGGCCAGCAGTGGGCAGTCTGTAAGCGGATCTCTCCTCGTATAAAAAAACTGTGGTCTCGATTAGGGAGTGAGTGACGAATCGAGCAAAATTCCTTCCTCTGTGGTTACATAATATGCGCAAAATAGTTCGTCAAAAAACATGATGTATAGTTACCAAGTATGACACTTGCTTCAGCAGTTGAAATACTCATGGATCTAGCTGAACGAGTCCCGCTATAACCTCCTGCAAACAAATTTACTACGTACTACGTACTACGTTACGTCTATAGTTAGTTAATAATTATAATTTTGTCTTCATTATAGTCTATTCCCAATTGAACCGTTCGACGTTCGTAGCACCGATAACTGTGGCCTGTAAACGATCATTGCGTTAAGCAATTTTCGCTATGACTGGTTTTCGGATAGGTGATCTCTGTGTCACTACCATTAACGAGCGTTTCCGTGCTTCGAAAAACACACTAAGCAGTTAATCCCAGTAACATGGCAGTACAGCACTGCAGTCAAGTGTTTTAACTTTCGCTATGGGCCTGGATATTGGAAGGGTGTTTGACCTTATATTAATACCACGGTGGACCGATGCGTTGGTACAGAACTTTACTTTTTAAGTTTTAGTTTTATTTTATTATAACTGGTTTACCGTCGAAGAAACTTTCCGTATAATTTGTATTATTAAAATTCTAAGTAAGGTACGTACGCTCACTATCTTAGGTCCGTATTCCAGAACGTTACTCAATACTTAATCGACGCTTGAGAGTAGATTTTATAAGGCAAAATCTAGCCTCAAGCGTTGATTGAGTATTGAGAAACGATCTGGAATACGGACCTTAGGGCCGTATTCCAGAATGTTTTTCAATACTCAATCGACGCTTGAGAGTAGATTTTATAAGGCAAAATTTAGCCTCAAGCGTTGATTGAGTATTGAGAAACGTTCTGGAATACGGACCTTAGATAAAAAGACATTATTACATGGCGCTGTCTTGCCCAAATTAGGCTTAATGCAAGCTTGTGATGTGATTTAGACATCTGATAAACACACATATTTATTTTTAAATACAATTTACATATATGAAACGCCTTCTCATTTATCTTAGCGTTTTCCTGGTTGCTTTCAAACCCTACCTCGATTTGGAGTCTGTGGTTCACTATTTTTTTCACTGTAAAGTGCAGCTATCGTTTGGCTTTTGATTTTCGGAATAGTTGGGAGCGAATGCCGACTGACTTCTCTTCTTTTCCTACTTCCTCACATTATCTTCTGATTAATTTCGTTGCGGGTTCCAAGACATGCTAACTTCTCCTGGGACATCACCGAGATCGAGCTCGGTGTAACTTTTCTGGTGTTTTGGTCATTGCTGTAGATCCTGGTTTACAGGAGTCACAGTAATGGGAATGTGGGTGGGATTAGTCCCAATAAGGACGCCTGCGTAGTTTTAACTTTCTTTTTTAAGTTTTGTCATTCATTCTCATTCCATGAACTCGACCGTTGTCAGAAATACCAGTTTCAGCAAGTGAAGCGGGCCTCGAAGATATTTGTTGGGCCCCATCACACATTCTTAAGATATATACTTAATTAGGATAAAACAATGATTACCTCTACTGCTACTGCTGATGTACCTTAAAGGACCTCTGTTTTTCGGAGTGAACATGCTATTTGATTCCACTGCCGAATCGCCTGCTAAAATCTTGGACCGTAACACGTTAGGCGAAGAGTCGGGTCTTGAGGAAGTTGAGCTTATTATCCTTGAACATTATAATTATACATACATATTGCCACGCCTTTCTCACCGTAGGGGTAGGCAGAGGCATACTATAGGCCCACATTTCACCATATGCATTTTTGTTCTACAAAACAGGTGGTGAGCCCATTTCCCACAGGAACTTGTTCCCGGGATAAAAAGTAGGTACCATATGTGTTATTCTGATGTGTGAGCTATATTATTGTAAAGTTTCATCAAAATCCATTCAGTAGCTTTTGCGTGAGAGTTACAAACATCCATACTTACAACTTTCGCGTTTATAATATTAATAGGATGGCATTAAACATTAGCGTATCTCCTGTCATCAGCAAATAGTAACTTATGACAATGAGTTATTTTAGCTATAAGCTAAAGCATGTGCTATTTCGACCCGCGTTTCTACTACCCAAATGTTAAAGCGCCACAGAACTTTAGACGCAACCGGGATTATTCACACGGATGATAATAAGAGAATTAAGTCGAATAAGAGAATTGGTCATTCTGAGATATTGAGACTGTAGCCGTTTTGAGAATTAGGCCTTTTGCAACTAAACATAAGTTGAATGACTATAAATTTGAAGTAAATTGTACAGACAAAAATCGCTTAGTATCTAGTTCTATATGAATGAACATTATAATTTGCGATTTTTCTCAAACTGTACAATTGATTTAGAATCGCTTCTAATTTATGTATATAGGTACTGAATGAACTAAAAGTGTAAATACTTATATTCAAACATACTTGCGTTTACTTCTAGGAGGACCATTAGGAGGGCCCATAGCACATTTTCTCTTTGTTTCATGATTATTAAATTCGTATCGCGGTGTTTTGTTGTGCACTGTAGCATTGTTAGGGCCGGTAAAAGGGTTGAGAGGAATAACCGCACCTCTAATACCTAGTAAACACAGTAAATGATTAAATATATCGATTTTTAAGATATCTTAACAAAGTATGCTAACGAAAACGCTTGTGTATCTTACTTATATGACTATTATTACCAAATAAACGGTTTTACTCACGTGTAATAATGAACAACGCTAAAGCTATTATTCTATTAAATGACTATTGTAGACTTACCTCTTGATAAGTCCTTTCTTATAAACTCGTTTGTAAACTTGGTTTGCCTTTTAGGAATGTTGCGCTTTTCTCTTGCAACAACGTTCATTTTAAAGTTGAAGAAATTTTACGAGCATATATTTTTCGACGTCATGACTTTTTATTATTCCCGCCCTAGCCTCGTCATTTTTTTTTATTATAGATTATGCAGAAGATCAGAATTCATACAGCCGATTCTTTTTTTAATGGCGATGCCCCTTAATAAAATGAAGTCGAAATGCCAGAAAGTAAACGCCAACATTGTCCTGTACGGTTAACAAAACAGAGTTGTTCTATCTTATTTCCAAATCACCAAAAGCTATGTAACTCATTTTAAAAAGTTTTCATTTATTACTTTTAATCGTCTTTGTACTTGAAAATGATTATATTTTGAAGACTATAATATAAAGGAAAGACGTAATGCAGTCGTGATACCTTGTGTAGCCAAAATTAAAAAACAAATCTGCGATTTTTGTGACAAAAAGGATTCTACGCGGAAAAATTGACAAGAGCGGACGCTTGCTGTATATTTTAAAACTTGTGCATTTATCTTGTTTTACGTGCGGGAGTAGTGGTTTCTTAGATATAAAAGTTGTATTAACGTGCTATAGTGAAAGACAGTGAAATGCGATTTTCTGATAACCTCTGTATAACAACCATTATTATACTAGGATGACACTAACCTTGACTTAAGCTTAGACTGGAATAAGACATAGAGAACGGGGATATTTTAGTTAATATAAAGAAGATTGAAGAAATATGAATTAAGATTTATAAAATAATTACAAAAAAAAGTCAAAACCGGAGTTTGGCGCCAATTCTTGAACATGACGCACGGTTGCCGTATTTTATTTTCTAAACTAGTGTATAATGCGTGATTTCGCGTTTAATAATGGTGGATTAAGATACATAAAGTGTTCGAAAAGCGTTATGCGTGAGTAAAGGAATGTGAAATGTTGCAGTAAATTGCGGTGTTTTTGTATTGGTGCCCAAATCCATAAAAAGCCCTAGTAAAGGGTCTACTACTTTACTAGGGCAAGGACCAGGCCGTAGGACTGAGGACCATGACGAAAACTAAATAATAGGAACATTTAACACTAATGACAAGGCTGTATGGACTGAGTATTTTTCATTGCCTGCCTAATATAGGCGAAGACAACTAACAATAATAATCAACACAAATACTATAAACAAATGATTGCTTGCTATATATTATTTTCTAATACTAGTGCATTTATCTTGTTTTATGTGCGGGTGTGGTGGTTTTTTGAACATAAAAGTTGTGTTAATGTGCTTTAGTGAAAGACAATGATGCAGTGAAATGCTATTTTTAATCTTGCCGCGTAAAATCCAATGAAAACCTCAGTAAAACTACAAACATTATACAGAGGTGAGGCTGACCTTTGACTTAAGGATAGACTTGACTAACTGTAAAAGACGGGGATATTTTAGATAAAGAAAGAAGATTGAAGAAATTTGAATTTAGATTTGGCTAAAAAGTCTTCTGATTCCTAGTATGTATGGAGGTCAGTGACCGAGTCTTAGTCGAGAGCATAGATTAGAATATAGATTAGTCGAAAGTTAGGCCATAAAAGAATAACAAAAAAAATCAACAAATAAACAAAGATATGTCAGTCTTTTTAGGGTAAATTTATTTATTACGTAGCATAATTAAACATTAATAAATAAATAATTCATTTATTCGGTGAATCACAGCATTAAATACTTATTATTAATTTCATTTTAGTCCTTACAGTTTTCACAATATGATAACTTTGTCTTATCAGTTCATTCACAACCTCAAATTAAGTACCATAACATCATCTAATCATGATAGATAACTTGTTTGCACTGAGTGCTATTGTTATTTTTATATGTTTACATCTCTCGGTTCTAACTAACATCTCGAGGAGCCCTTACTACAAACTCAGGTAAGTAGATTTTGCATTATCATTCAGTTTATGACAAAGGTCATCTTGTGTTTAATTCAATACTTTATAGAAATAGTATAGTATAATATTATCTAGGTATGTGTACAATAAACTGTTCTTTATCGTTTGTTTGCGAAGGCTTTGTGTTCTGAATATGTGATGTATTTCAAGTTTTTGTTCAGAATAATGAGAAGACAGATCAAATAGTTATCTAAAAGAAAATTTTCCAGCTCACTGGTGAGAGGAGAAAGTTTAGAAGTAGATCAAAGGTAAAAGTGCATTAATAAAAATCATTTCACATTAGCACATGTAAACAACAATGCATAACATTCAAGACAGTACCTTTAAATACTATATATTTCCGTGTTACTGTGTTATTATGTTACTAACTAAATGTTTTTACTCACTTTCAATTTTGGATAGCCGGTTTAGTTACTAATCAGATAACAGATCGCCAGGCTTCGTAATCCATGCATACTTCTTTTGCTTCCTGTAGATTCATTAATTGCTTCATACATGCACATCTGGGTATCAGAGTACTTTTGACTTTTCCGTTTTTGAGCTCTGCTCACGTCGTCTTCATATGTAAGTAAGTCTCTTTAAGTAGTAATGCTGTTTATTATCATAATATTTAGCTCTCATGATGACACTTTAATTCTAAATCCATTCAACCATTTATATATTTCTGTATCTTTTCTTGGTGTACAATAAAGTATTCAATAAATAAATATATAAATAAATAAATATAAATCTACAAACCGCAACACACCCACTATACACCCACGTAACCACAAATTCTCTCACGCACGCATTAACTTGCTCACACACTCACTCCCTTACTGAAGCACGCTTTCACTCACTCACTCAATCACAGACTCACTGACTTACTCAAATCCGCCCTTTTAGTTCTGGCAATGGTCAGCAATGGCGCTAAACTAATTTTCTCTAAAATTTTCTTATTTTTATTGTGAGATTGCCAAATGCTATTCTGTTATTATGTCGAACTAAACTTGGTGATATCATAAACAGCACTAAATTATATATTCGTCTACATAGATATACATAATTATATTATACAATATTAATAAATATCAACTTAATATGAACATTAAATATAACCTTAAAAATATGATACATAACTAAAATATATTATTAAAATATATTATTCAATTTGTATCTGACATCACTAAAATTCCTTTTATGTGATAAAATTTAACAAAACATGTATTTAGATGCCGACTAACTTAGTGATTGAACTGTCTATGTACATTTTTCACTTTTCTTGAATTTTATCACATAAAATGAATTTTAGTGATGTCAGATACAAATTTAACGTCACAAAAAAATTTTGACGATTTCACTAAAATTTTATTCATCACATTTTAGTGAAAAGTCTAATTTTAGTGGGACGTTTATTAATTTTAGTAACCGTTTGAAACGTGAAAACGTGTAAAACATTGTAACGTGAAAATGTACATAGACAGTTCAATCACCAAGTTAGTCGGCATGTATTTACATTCGACTGTCTATGTACATTTTTCACATCTTGTACAATTTTATCACATATAATGAATTTTAGTAATATCAGATACAAATTAAGTGCTATTTATGATATCACCAACTTTAGTTCGACTTAATAACAGAATAAATAGCATTTGGCAATCTCTTAATAAAAATAAGAAAATTTTAGAGAAATTTAGTTTAGTGGTCTCAACAACAGAATTAGCACCAATGACAATACACTTTGCGCACTAGGTGTCCTACACCTAGCATATGCTGAACTGGAAACCCTTTTGGTAAAATCTCGAGCCTCCATAATTATTTAAGTATAACTTTTTATTTTTTAACACCAAGTAACAAAAAAAATTTTTCTACATTTCTTTGTTGGAAGTGGTATCAAAGGGACGAAAGGAGATTACCACTCCGTGCACCAAAAATATGAACAATTCCGTCCTCCACGAGCTTGAGCCTATAGGCTACAGTTGCCCTAACAGTAAAGGCAGGCTCAAAGTAGCGGGCGGCGCGACATATTCAAGCACGCGCCTTTTTAGTGTACGTGGTAAATTGACAACAAAAATGCAGGAGTTGCCAGCCCTTGTTATCTTTAGGACAGATGCCCTTTATTGCAGGAATACATTCAACTCAATACTTCTTGTTGCACCGTACTACAAGTACCGATGGCGAAGTGGATCAAAAAAAAAGTCATCAAAACACAAAATCACACGACTTATGCTATGCATTTTATGTTATTCGGGTCTTGATTGATTGCTATTTGAATCGACTCCGGACTGTGACGCTATAGCAAAGCAATATAGGCAAAACGTCGGTCGAGAGATGAGAAGTTAATTTTATTACGCGAAAAAGACCTGAATAACATAAAATGCAAGTGAGTGCCTGTAAATCATATACAAATGAAGCTCTGTGAAAACCAAACGAACATCTAAGAAAACAACAAAGTATTTATACCTATTATACTAAGTTAAGACACGGATTTTTAGAAAAACAATTAAAAACATTATCAACAAATGTGCAATTTCTGCGGTAAAGCGAACAAGGGGCCACCAGAGTTTAGTGACCAAGAATGGTGATGTTCACTGACTGTACACAGCTTTAGTCGATTCGAATCCGATATGCGTATCTCACCGTTAGCTCACGGGGTAACTTATTTTTGTGCGATCAGTCACACAGGACTGAATTGGGACTAATCCCACCCGCAATCCCATTACTGTGACTCCTGTAAACAAGGATCTACAACAATGATCAGAAAAGTTACACCGAGCTCGATCTCGGCGAAGTCCCAGAAGAAGTGTGAAAGAGTGTTTTGGAAATCGCATCGCAATTAATCAAAGATAATTTTGAAGAAGTTGGGAAAAAAATTAACGGGGTTCTAACAGGTCCGTATAACGAGATAATACTCAAGAAATGGTCGAGAATAGTTTTCGCTTTAAAATACCAAGCATTTGTTAAATTTTGAGAAACGTACCGATAGTCTCTAAACATCTTATGCAATCATTTGCATTTGCGGACAACAACACGAGTTCGTTGTTCGGCGCATTTTTGTTGATAAGTGGAAACTTATTCGCGACTACAGCTGGACGATGTGTTGTGCCGTTGTGCCACATATAGTTTTACAGCATCAACTAGTCATGCTTTTCTATAATTCTTGTGAGGGTTTTCCGAAGATTTGCAGTTCATTTACGATAAACCGATCCTAATATGACACGTCCTCTGTATCTTCGAAATCATATAACTAACTAACTATCTTCACGCTATATCCCTGACGGGGTAGTCAGAGATGACAGATCGCCAGGCTTCGCGATCCATGCATACTTCTTTCGTTTATGAGCAATCTGCTCACGTGGTCTTCATATGTAAGTCTCAGCCTATCCTGACTCGTTCTACACTCTGCTTTCCTCTACTTTCACTCCTTCGTTGTGAAATCATAAAGAGTATGCCATTTGACTTTTACACTGTGGCACAGCAACTATTCAACAGTTTGCATCAGAACTGAAAATCGGGGCCTTCTAGCAACAACTTATTTAATGCTACAAAAACAAAGATCCATTTAGGTATCTACGTGTGACATTTATTATTAGGGCCGAAATCGCGTAATTTATAATCAAACGTAGTCATAAAAGCAGTCATGCGTTTAAAACGTGGTACACGATAACCTCGAGTCTTGTGATTTTCTTTAAATAGCAGCATAATTTTAATTTTAGTTTTATTGAAGTATGTTTTACTTTTTAGGGTTCTGTACCCAAAAGGCAAAAACGGGACTTCTTAGTAAGACTTCGACTCCGCTGTCCGTTTTCTGTATGTCATGAACCGTGATAGCTAAACAGTTGAAATTTTTACAGATGATGTATTTCTCTTGCCGCTATAATAACAAATTCTAAAACAGGATAAAACTAATATTTTACGGGGGGCTTCTATACAACAAACGTGATTGCTATTTTTTGAAAATTTGTTTAAACACTATTAAAAAAATAAAAAAATTAAGGGTCTCATATCTATCCAACTCGCATTTATGGGCAAGAAGAGATTGACAGAGGTATACTACACGTCCCACAAATCCACCATTCTGTCCCACGTAACAGATTGTGAGCCTATTACCGTGTTGAAATGGACAGGCGCAGGTTATACAGATAATGGTACGGAACTTGTCGTGCGCGAGTCCGTCTCCCTCTTGGCCGGTTTTTATGAATTATGCAGTATGTACATACTGCATAAAAATATTGGCAATGTTAAATATTTACGAACAGAAAATTAGACACCTCGTACCTGCCAATGAGTAGTATCACAACTTAAAATTTGTCAATTTCTGTCATCTTACGTTGTATCCAAGTTCGATATGCATAAGAGTTTGTCAAAAAGCATTAAAAAGAAATGTAAAATAAGTTAGGTACTTATGTCCTATTAACCAATCGTAGGAATTGAACGGATTCCTATACCTATTATTATACCATTGAATTAAAACATTTTAAAACAGTAGAATCTATTATTTACCTATTAACCATTTGCACACAGCTCTCTATAATATAGTCATTAATAAAATAGACACATATTTTTTTACCGTAATCTCTTATCGTTTTCGCATTTGACGCAATTTGCAAAACAAGTGGTTCCACAAAATATTCCATACTTATATATCGCGTGTGAGCGAGATAGATGGCGGTTTGTTGCTCCTACTCCGAGTGTTTTGTATGTCTGGTACTATGTCTTTCAACGGAGACACTGTTCGTACGTCGATCATAGTACGTAGCTCTCAGATGGTAGTGCTGTAGCTCGCATCACAGTTTATCAGTGTCTGTCTTGTGGATATAAGGCGATTAGCGTGTCAGTGTTCTGTATTCAGTGATATCACACTCAAGGGAGGTGTGTGCTTGCCCATTGCCATTACCCGTCAAGTGGGTCTCTTGTTATTGCACTATTAACCTTTATCGGAAGATACGTTATTAACGAACTGTACAAACTGGTCAATTGTAAATCTACCAGTGCTAACTATTTGTTCTTATAATATTTAATTTTGTTAATAAATTGGAGAATTAACAGCTTTTTCAATGGCGCTATACAGGTAAAGTAATGAGCAATATTGTACACATTTTTATTTAATATGGAAACATTCAAGTGTCCCACAATATTTAATAATTAATGAATTGTAGTACCTATCTAGAAAAAAAATTAAAGCATATTGTTTTTACAAATCGTTAATAAGTTTAGTGTTACTTGTATTATATACTTTTATTTATATACATGCTCATATTTACAATAAATGGTTTCCGTAAATTTAGATTTTGTGAGTTTGGCATTTTCATTATCGGGATCAGTATTACTTGAGTGGGCGTTACAATTACATTACAATACTTTACTTCCACCTAAACTAAATAAATAAAATATAACTATGTTAGAAATTGATATAGGTGTATTTATTTAAATTATTAACATAAGAATAATAATTCTATATTTTAGAAAATTCATTAAAATAATATTAATTAGGTCAAAAGTACTCGAATACCCAGACGTGCGTGTATGAATCTTGAAGAAGCGAAAGAAGTATGCATGGATCGCGAAGCATGGCGATCTGCGATGTAATACAGCGTAAAGATAGTTTAGTTTTTTTTTTTAATTTTTAGATAGGTCATTGTATGATAATACCGATGAAGTCAATGGTGCATTGTTTTACACTGACGTTGTTGTCATAAACAGCCGTTCTATTGTGACTCATTCACTATTATAATAGGACGCAATAATATCTTGCTAGAGAACAGTTGTTCTTGAAACCTCGTACGATGTTTTGGTCTAATACAACAACGTGTACAACCTTTTATACGGAAACTACATTGCAGGCCTATTTTGCTTCCGTATGTCTTGATGGAAATCTTAATAATATTTTAAAGCACTTCAACACTACCCACTACCTGAGCGAATGACTGGTACTGACTATTTATTTATTCACAAATCGTTCATAGCATACATACCTAACTGCTATGAAAATGTAAAAATTGTTAGTGTAATTAATTGTACAAACTCTAACCTTAGTAGAAAAGTAAACGTATCTTAAAACTTAAGACAGTTGATATAATTCAAATGTGCTCAAAGCACTCTCATATTTATAAAAAAAGAAGACTGATATGATGAAGAAGCGATATTTTTTGTTAGATTTTTTCAATTGTTTTTCTTACCTAGTTTTCCATTTTTGTAATTCACAGTATCGATTGTGAATAAATTGCAAAGCATTTTATTGATAAGGTGTTGTTGGATATGTTACAAGGTACTAGTCAAGGCAAGGGCATTATTTTCAAGATTTTCTTATAGTTTCCTCAGTAGTACTTTTTAATGCAATCTATTGTTATTTATGGGATTCTCAGAATAGTTTTGTATGTGGACATTACGTAAAATGTACTTTTTATTAACTCTTTGATACTTACTTACGCATTCAATCCTATGTTAGATTTGTGGTCGTTTTGGAAAGAAAGAGGTCGGATTCAACATTTTCTTTTAATGTAAACTCTCGCATATATTAAATTGTGAATGTGTTTTTTTATTACACATACTATAATTTATTTTAATTTATTACAAGTGATGATGTGAAAATTGTTATTATTTAAGTATATCTTTTCATTAATTTAAACACTAACAGCAAATATTTAATTTCCAAACCATGTACATATAAATTTTTAAAGTATTTGAAAATCAGTATATATTTTTCTTAAACTAATATTTTTACCAAGTTATTATTACCAAGTGCAAAATCTTTCGCTCTAAAACTACTATACATTCATTGTGTATTATATCGCTCGATTATGACACACAGAATAGGACAGACTTATTAACACTTTTAATTGGCATAACTATCTCGATCGATATGTATAAATACCCGGTTCTAATGAGTTTCCTTATTCATTAGCATAAAGAACAACCTGCAGTACGCGACCCTGAAGACGTTGTCTCTGGTCTCCATAAGCGTGATGTCCCCACAGCAGTCAGTCAGGGAATTGTTCCGTACAGCTGACTGCGTGTGTTTCGATGTGGACTCCACGGTGATTCAAGATGAAGGAATTGATGAGTTAGCCAAGTTTTGCGGCAAAGGCGACGAAGTCAAGAAACTGTAAGTATTGAATATTTCATTAAACAGTTTGATTTAAAGAACTATTACATTAGACTCTTTAGTTATAGATTGAATACATATGTTTCAAATAAAAAGTACAGGGTGTAGAAAAGGTTTAGTTTTTATTATGTCTTTTCACCACATTTTACGAGCAGTTGAATTACCTTATCTTCCAAGACAAATATTAATCCAAGGGCCAAATTCTCGTCCAAACGACTTGAAAGCGTAGACGGAAACTTGTTAATGAAATGTCATTTGTTTCATATTTAAAAACGGCGAAACAAGAGACAACAGACATTTCACCAGTAAATTTACTTTGAAGCTTTCTCGCAGTAATTTAACCTCAGGCCTACCCTGCGAGCCGGTTTTAAGGTGAGGTGGAACACCCCCGCAGCAGGGATGACGGTGCGCAAAGGCATTCCCCGCGACAACAAAAGAAAACTTTGAAGCTTTCAAGTCGTATGATCGAGAATTCGGACCCCTGATATCTGCTGAACTGAACAGTCAATTTGTAGTAATTGTTTTATAGATTTCAAAGGGCCATAATAACTGTAATTTCAGAATTATATCTTAACCAGAAATTCATACAGTGTGATTAAGATAAGGTGATCGTTATGGTGGTAATCGCAATGTAAAATAATCAAAAATATCAACTACAAATTATTATTCTACTAATCAAATAACAATGCATTCAAGTTTTCCTCTTTCACCTTGCTGATATTTAATATGTCATTGAAAAGTTTATCGGTATTTTAAATCAACCTTGTTTATATCTTTGTCTTTGTCAGAATTAGATATTAATGATGATTATTGAAAGTGCAGATCGCTTATAAGTCTTTCTTCGGTTGAGTGTAAAATAAATTCTTTTGTATTCCTTTAATTATAATGCATAGTGTAGTATTTTACAAAGTTTTCACTACTGTGTGTCCTGTGTATAAGAATAGTGTAAACTGATCCTATCACACCTATCACAGATCATAGCACTAGGGAACTTATTTAGCCAGCATACTTTATTTTACTCGGTAACGGTTTATCCATGGATTTCCAAGCCTTCCCGCAGCTTTACTTTGCCATTGATTGTCCACATCTGTAGCAGTCGTTTTCAACTTTCCAGCGTTTCCTTGACCTCCGAAACTGTCATCCACCTTTTCAACTAATGTTCCGGAATACATCGTATCAAAACTTAATCAGACGTATTTAATTCTAGGAGTTAGAAGTATGAGATTTATCATGTTTTGTAATTTATTGGAAACTTAGTTCAGTCTCCGATAATTTTCGCAATTTTGTATTTAATATCAGTGTTTAATCATGTCACGTTTTACTATTTATTACATACTCATTGGAATAAAAGAGATAAGTAGGTCATCATAGTACCTATACTTACAGCTTGTTAAAGTATAACTAAAAATTAAATACATAATTTTGAGTATATAAACTTAACAACAGAACTTGTACATATGATGTAAATATTTCATCATTTCAAAGAAAACTGAGTTTAAGAATAATTGAAGTAGTTATAAATATCAACAGGACAGTCTTCGTTGATGTGTTAGTGCCTTTTAAATTATTGGCAATGCATTAATTTACGATACCTATTAAACTCGCCTAAGCCTCATTTCTTCTGCCACAAACCAGTACAGATTCTGCAGAAACTAAAGAGTGACATTGCAGAGGATAAACAAATTGAATCAATATATACTCATAGGTTAACGAATGTTAAATCTTTCGATAGTCTAATAAAAATCGCTTCCTTGTTCTTACGCTTGAATTGTACGACACGTGATTTGGATAATTCCGATGAGACTTTTTGTAGGCTAAGTTACTGTAGGACTGTACGAGTATAGGTACGAATATGATACGTAATGCCTAGTGTGTCAAATGTGATGTCAAAATACGCTTAGAATTTATATGTTGTAAACAATGATAAGGTCGATGGCTTTCCTTAATGGCAACAAACAACAGTAACATAATTTATTCTTTGAACATCATTATCAATTTTTTTACAGTCTCTCGTTTCGAAGAAGTAGTGCTGTTATTGGTCTAAGATAGTGATCGCTGTATTTATTGACACGGGATTCCCAACAAGTATTGTTAGGTAAGCATATTTATTTAAAATTCCATTAATTAAAAATTCATACTTTGTTAACAGAACCGCTGAGGCCATGGGTGGTAATATGACCTTCCAGGAAGCCCTGAAAAAAAGATTAGACATAATCCGACCTAGTGTTAGTCAAATCAGAGAGTTTTTGGACACATTTCCAGTTCATCTCACACCCGGAATCTCGTAAGTATTCTTTGTTATCATGTTTATCATATAATTTATCGCAACCGGAACTTGTTCACATTCACCTACTTTCATTATCAAACATACATTGATACGCGTGACTACAGGTATTTATCAAAATTTTTGTTGCTATCCTTTTATCGAATTGATATTGATCAAAGGCCGTTGTATAATAAAGCAAATTTGATAGAGATACTTTTCTTGTTAAGAGAATTTTGGCATTTTTTCCAAAATAATTAGAAATGGTTGCACATTCTTTAATCTATCTACTAATAAAGATAACATTCATTGTATGCTGATACTAAAATAAAATTTTGCCTTGTGGAAACTCAGTCACTCAGCCTTGTGTTACGAATTTAGGCATTATTTATTTTCGAAACCTTGTAAACAGAAGTCATGATCTGCTGTTTTCCAGTTTTGAAAAAAGTTTTGTAGAAGTTGACGGATATAATTATCTGTCAACTTCTTGGTGCACCTAAAAGTCGAGATCCTTGCGTGTTATACACCCAATATCTTATAAATAATTACTTAAACTAATTGGTATATTGACAAAAGTAACAAAAACTAGCCACTACCAGATTTCTTAATTGTTATCGTTAACATGTCGACCTCATTTGACAATCATCTTCAGCGATAAGTAATACTTACAATATTTGCGTGCGTAGTTGACCCTCGTCATTTTTATTTTATTTATATTTATTGTTATGACTATATGTATCGCAAGAGAGGTTATAATATTAAATTTATCTACGAAGATTTCTTTTGCTACCTTAGAAACTTCATTGAGGATTTATAATGAAGCTAATTTATTCTAGGTATGTTGTTTCCTGTTTATTACGTTGTTTATAGTCGTGTTAATAGCTGAATTATCTTATTCGTGTTTGAAACACGTTTGCGTAATGTTTCGTCACAATGGTGCCGTCGTCGTTTTGTATGATAATAATTAGAGATGCGCCGAGTAACACTTTTGCCGAGTAACGAATACCGAGTTTTACTCGGTTCAATTTTTTTTCAACCGAGTACTCGGCCGAGTAACTCGGTTCAACTAGTAACTATTTATTAATCTGTGGTGTAACCAAATTCCCATTTCGCGCGCGTAAACACGTACAAACAGGTTCGCGGCGGTCGAGCGGCCGGCTCGTGTTGATACACCCCTCATCCCGCCAACACCCCGCCCGCGCCTTTCAACTACCAGTCGCTTGATAGTTTGCAAACAAATAACTTCACGTTGCGCGTCATAGTAGATTAATAATTGAAAATATTGTTCATTAACTGTGTGTAGTAAGTGATCAGTGATTGTTGACATTATGACTTCACGTAAAAGATCCCGAATTTGGGCGTTTTACGATGAAATTGTGGAAGATAAAGCAAAAGTGAAATGTAATTTATGCAATTCTCTAATTTCACGTAGTGGTGTTGGACGAAAGGCTTCTACGACGGCAATGTTAAACCATGTTAAAATAAAACACACAGAAGAGTTTAAAGATTTGGAAAATGAAACTTTGCGGGAAATATCTCAAAATCGTGAGCCCGTAGCATCAACTTCGTCATCGCAATCGGATGCAATGAGAATACAGCAAACCCTCTTTGACTCATTTACTACTAAATGGGACATAACTGATTCGCGTTCTAAAGAAATTCACAACGCTATAGCGGAGATGATCGCGGTAGATAACCAACCGATATCTATGTTGGAAAATAATGGGTTCCAAAGATTAATGACTACCTTAAAACCGAAATACCAAATTCCTGGTAGAAAGTACATGAGCGAGGTTGTCATTCCAGAAGTTTACACCAAAGTAAAAAACGTAATAAGAGCGGAAATTGCAAAAGCTAAAGCTATATCAATAACTACTGATATTTGGACCTGCACGAATAACTTACTCGGATTCTTAAGCTACACCGCTCACTGGCTAGACGAGAAGTTTGAGCTTCAGCACAGAGTGTTGCAGATGCCACATTTTAGAGGACCCCACACGGCGGACAATATTCGATCAGTGCTTTCAGATTTATCCGTGAACTGGGATGTTGATGCTCGCATTCATCTTGTTTTAAGAGACAATGGACCCAATGTGGTGAAAGCCATAAATGATAGTCAATATGTTGGCAAAGGATGCTATATACATACGCTGCAATTAGCCATAAAAGCTTCGTTGAAGGAACAAAATGTAATCGACGTTATTGCCTCAACTAGGAAAATTGTAGGCCACTTTAACCATTCTGCAGCGGCACAAGAAAAACTAACCCTCATACAAAAAGAACTCAAACTGCCAGAGCACAAACTCGTACAAGATGTTACCACAAGATGGAACAGTACTTTTTACATGATAAACAGATTGTTAGAGCAAAAAAGGGCAATATCTCTCTACATCACGGACAACCAAAGTACAGCCAATCTACAACAGTTAACTGAACGTCAATGGGAGATCCTACGAGAGTGCATTACATTACTCGAACCATTCGAAGAAATTACTAAAATTACCAGCTCCACATTAGCATCAATTTCTGAAGTTATACCTCACACCAATGCCCTATTAAAGTATTTATCAAAACCTGAAGTCTCCCAAATTTGTCCAAATATAGCTGATATGAAACAAAAGCTTGAAAGTGAAATTCAGAGCCGCTTTCAAGGGTTAGAAAAAGACAAATATTATAGTTTGGCAACTTTGCTAGACCCCAGATTCAGGATGCGATTTTTTCATCCAGAAAATAATGAACTAATAAGGAATACGCTATTTTTAGAGTCAGTAAAAAGAAGTGACATTTCAGAAAGTGTTAGCAGCAGTGAAGAAAACGAATCTGAACGATTACAACAGTCACAAGATCCTCATGCAGCTTTCTGGAATTGCTTCGAAGAATTAGCTTCCACACAGCCACTAGATCGCGATGATCCTAAAAGCCCCATTGCTTTAGAATTAGATGGCTATTTAAAAGAAAATTTGTTGGCAAAAAACAAGAGTCCTTTCGAGTGGTGGGCAGGGCACCAAACAAGGTATCCAGAGCTGGCAAGTTTAGCAAGAGTGTTTCTATGTGCACCTGCAAGCACCGTGTATAGCGAGCGATTGTTTTCGGAGGCTGGTAACGTCTACGAAGAAAAGAGGAATAGGCTGTTACCAGAACGTGCAGAGAGCCTCGTGTTCCTGCATCACAACTTGCCTTTATTGAATTTTAAATATTGATTATTTATATTACTGCTCTCCTAATTTTACTACTCATTCATTAGCATCATTTTGATTTTGATTTTATTAATTGAGATTGACAAAGATTTCCTTTATTAGTAATAAATACTTTTTGATTAACACTGTTTTTTTAATTATATCTACCTAAATATATTGCTTTGCTTAAACCGAGTATACTCGGCATTCAAACCGAGTTATTCGAGCCGAGTACGAGTATCTAAAACCCGCCGAGTACGCCGAGTACCGAGTATCAACCGAGTACTCGGCCCATCTCTAATAATAATTTAAATGCGTAACTTCTTATTTTTGGTTTGGTTGTTTGAATATTTGTTGATGGGTAATCTTGAATGTGGAAAAGTTGTTTATAGAGGCATGAAGAATTTTGTAAAGAGCGCGTCAAACCTATTGAGAAAAAAATTAAGGCGTCCTGTCACGATATCTAAAGGATTACTAAAATTAATATAAATCCATACTAATATTATAAAGATGAAGAGTTTGTTTGTTTGGTTGAACGCGCTTATCTCAGGAACTACTGGTCGGATTTGAGAAATTCCTTTTGTGTTAGATAGCCCATTTATCGAGAAAGGCTATAGGCTATATATCATTACGCTACTACACTGGGGAGCATAGCAGTAGTCATAAATGTCGACAAATCGGGCAAATTTTTAAGAATCATTGTAGAATTTATAAGCGACGGGATTAAATAAGTGCGACGGGAGGTCGAAATATTCCACGGGCGAAGCTGTGGGGGTCATCTAGTAGAAAATATACAGACACTGACCCTCATAATAACAACTTTGATTGGAAATATCGCGAAAACGTGACACTTACAAGGGACCCTGCATTACATTACATAGAGTTCGTATTTGTATTATTTCGTATTCTTATTTTCGATCGAGTTCATAGATTGCCGTCATAATTTTTTTCACAGCATGTATGTCATACATCTTCATCAACTCTAAAGGGTTTTCAAAATTTTTCTTTGCTATCGATTTTCCAAACCAAAGTAACAAACTAATCTACGGCTAATATATAATTAAATAACTTACGAATTGTTAAATTGATCTAGTAGGAAAATCCTCATAATAGATATTTGGAGACTTCACGAAAAGATGCAGTATCTACGTGTATTGAAGTATTAAAAACAAAAAATTAAACTGAATTGAAATATGAACAGTTTTGATACCAGTGTGTGTACGTTATTATTTCAACCAGACTCAATAGTCATTAACCTAATTAAATTGCAATCGGATTTGTTGCCAATCGATATAAATTAATAATAGTATTGCCAGATTCAGAGACATCTCTTAGCTCTATGTTGGCTTCACTCTTGATTTTCGTCCAACCCCGTCGCATCCCATTACACCATGCCCGTAATTTATTGAATTTATAATAATGTATTGGTTTTTGTTATTTTTACTTTTTTTAATAAAGTCTTCACTGGTTTACATTTAATATTTAAAGGCAAAAATCAGCCGAATCAGTTCGAGTCGATCTTTAATCAATCGTTCAAGTTATTCAGTTCAAGTCGTTCCTTCGTCAATCTTTATTCGTATTCTTTTTGCGCTAAGCAACACCTATAGCAATTTATTATGTAGGTAGTTATGCTAGAGTCAATAGTTGTTTTATTTTTATTTCAGACAGCTAGTAAAAACATTACATGAACGTGGCATAACAGTATACCTGGTATCCGGTGGTTTTAGGAGCCTCATAGAACCTGTAGCAGAAAAGTTAGGCATTCAGCCGACAAATGTCTTCGCCAACAAGCTTAAATTCTACTTCAATGGTAAGTTTTTATATTTTTCTTTTTTAGATTTATAAGAAGCGCCCTTGGCCCTGCTGGCTCGGTGTTCTGTAAACGATCACTGCGTTAAGCAACTTTCGCTATAGCTGGTCCTTGGATGGGTGAACACGTTGTGGAATTTACATTTGCGAGCGTTTCCGTGCTTCGGAAGGCATGTTAAGCCGTTGGTCCCGGAGGTCAGTAAAACGGCAGTCGTTAGGCGGCTTGAAAAATTTCATCAACAGGTCGCCACAGCCTGCGCCTGTCCATTTTAACACGGCAATAGGCTCACGATCTGTTACGTGGGACAAAAAGATGCACACAGTGAAATGTGGGCGTAAAGTATGCTCTGCCTATCCTGTCGGGGATAAAGGCGTGACGATATGGTATGTAAGATTTATAAGGAAGATTAAAGTAGTACAAATTTGTTTGAGGACATCGATCTATAAACCAATCATCATTCAATCAGCCTATCGCAGTCCACTGCTCCACTTAGGGTTATTATTGCGAGTTTTCCATCTCTTCGCCATGGCTTGGGCCCTGAAAACCTAGTAGGGTTTTATTGCACTCTTTTAGGACATAAGTAGAAATAATGTGTTTGTCCGTACACCTTATAGAAGAGGGACAAATTCACATGTATTTAAGCTATTTGTATCAAGGTTCTTATATACCTACATACCACGACTAATGTCTATAGGCCAATCTAACAGGTCCTATTTTTTTAATAATGTATCATTGTGGTGAATTAAACAGAGTGTAAGCGAAAATAATTGTATATAAACAATAAAAATATCTAAACTTTATTCATAATGTATTTTGTACCATAATAACAATTTGAGATTTTTGACGTACGAGTATGTATTAACCTTTGGATTTAAACAGTATTCTAAAAATCTTGCGTTCTTGGCAGGCATTCTTTGCTTCTTCCTCTTTGTGGTAAAAGTATTTGTATAAATACTGAAGTGTCTTTGTCTATTTCATTTATTTCTATTTTATTTTTTGTTCTATTTCATTTATTTCTATTTTTTTAACTTTTGGAGCTGTTGTTGTTTCTGTTTAATGCTGAGTATTATCAGACTTGTATTTACGAAAGCAACCCAGCACATACTTCTTAAGAAAGTCTTTCAAAAAATTCTTTGTGGGTTCCGTGGCAGCTTCTAACGCGAAATCTATGGTTTGCTCCATTGCTGAATGGATTTCTTTTTGACACTAACAATAGTTATTAATAAATAATCTCGTTCTTTCTTCACTTTAACGTATATTTTTGTAGGACATTTTATAATTACTGTAAATTAGTGCTATAAAAAGTTCATCGGTGTTATTAAAAGCGAAATGGATACTCACCACATGCAAAATTGTAAATGACAATCAGTCTTGAAGTTTTATAGAGACAATCTCGACGGCTGTGACTGTGCTCGACTTTACTTTGTATGTGTTGTGCTTAAAGTTCGTTTAAATGATTACGACTTCAACATGTCTTCCTCACCGATAACTCGCGGCAATGAGATATCCATGAGGATAAACAAATGTTATTCTTTGAACGTAGAATATTATGTATAACTAGCGCACTTTCTGCGGTCTTACTCTCGTAGTTCACGTTGTACGGGGATACAATGTAGCCTAAGTTTGCTATCTGCCAGTAAATGGCCCGTTAAAATCGGTCCAGCCTTTTTATACTTGATTCTGTCGTTTACACTACCAGTGTACATCTTACTTATAAGCCATACAAGTGCTAGGAACCCGTAATGAACCGGAATAAGCTACACAAGCTCAAGAGACAATATCTACTTATATTCTTATCATTGAAAGGTCGCACTCTACTCTTGACCCTTGATATAACTTCTTGAATTATTATCAGAAGCTAATAGAAATTGGATATCAAAGTGAAGTGTTGTATAATGATAAATATTGAAGGATAACTGTCCCTGGACCTACTCACACACACATACAACATTTCATTAAATACGGTCTAAACAGTCGCGAGAATCGCGAACCTACACATTAGGCGATTTATTTTTATTTATATAGATGGAAGATGGACTGTGAATTTTTAAACAGTTAGTAATGACGTATATAGAGCACTGCATTATTTGCAACGAAGTAGATCTTCATGAGACACGTAAATGCAAATTAAAACGACATAACCCAAGTCTTCGCTGCACTGTTATTTAAAAGTTCTTTCACGTAATCGTGTTTCCCTGCGAACCAGCTCTTCTGTTTTTTTTTTTTTGCAAAACAAACCAGATATTCTTATGGCAAACCTGTTGCTACACTAAATACGACGTGTTCGAGCAATACATATATATATATATATCGCTCGTGGCCCCGCGGTCTCAGTGTTCTGTAAACGATCACTGAATTACGCAACTTTCACTATGGCTGGTCGTCGGATGGGTGACCACTTTGTGGCATTTACATTTCCGTGCTTCGGAAGGCACGTTAAGCCGTTGGTCCCGGTTGCCAGTAAAATGGCAGTCGTTAAGCCTGGTTGAAGGCCTTATGGGCGGCTTGAAAAATTTCAACAGCAGATAGCCACAATCTGCGTCTGTCTATTTCAACACGGCAATGGGCTCACCACCTATTACGTGGGACAGGAATCCACACGGTGAAAAGTGGGCATATAATATGCCTCTGCCACCCCTTCGGGGATAAGGCGTGATGGATATATATATATATCGTTCGACGCGTATCCCTGAAGCAATTGCAGTAAATGGGTCATTACTACATTCATATCAGTAAACTGCATTGTTTTGTATAACAATTGTGACCGTACGCTTTGAGTATGTTTTGAAATTAATAAAAAACGTTAAGAAAATTAAATTTGTCCAATTATTGGTAGATTGATGTTGCAATTGATAAATATCTGAATTGACGACCTGGTTCATAATTTTCTAAGTTTTCGAAGTTACGAGTATACTTCTTTTGGCGCGCGTTAGGGAAAAAATATGAGAGTAAATTTTTACGATGCGCGCGCAGACCGTTACGAAAAACCAAAAGAACACACACTTTTTTGTTGGAGTAGAAATCAATTTTTTGATAAAGACAGTGTCAGATAATTCACTGACGTGTGCCAATTGGTTGTAATTCCTGGTTCAATTGATCAATTAATCGAAAATAGGATCAATCATTCAATTGACCATCATTACATACACGTGATCTTGGACGTACATATACTCGTATTAATACATATTGTGAAGTAAGAATGGTACACGTTTGGTCAAACCGCACTAGTCACAGTACATTTAAAGACAAGTCACAGTAAAAACAAAGGCTTCGTAGAATCCATGATCTTTATTCTAATTCGATCTTTTTAATTGTCTCAAGACTTTCATTCTTGAAATCTGCTTAATTTTGTTGATTACAATGTTTAGTAAGTACTATTTCTAATTAGTCGTTTCTCGGATGACTTTGGCCGTTTATTTTTCCATAGAAATTACCATACCATTTTTCATAGAATTTAAACTCATTACTTGTATTACAAAACCGTCAACCTCCATAGACCAGCGTTGTTTCTAAGAAACAAATTGCTTTTGCATATCTAACCTAAGAGTTTTATTCCATGAATTCAGAGCACGTCTGACAACTTTCCAGTTTTTCCGTTCCACGCGCGCAAGTTATACGCTTACTACGCTGCAGCAGTTAGGAACACTGCAGACTAGCCTCTTTTAGCATCGACGACCGGCGATGTTACGACTCTATCGATGCTCGCGTTTTGCAACTCTCCGACGTTCGAGAAATATTCATAGTAAAACCAATTTGTGCTTAGTTATTGACTGAAGGTTTGTAGGCAAGTACGACAGTTACGTCGAGAGAGTTTATACTAGAAGCTATTCCGTCAATTGTATTGACTTTATCTATACCCCCTAGAAGAGGTTATGATAAAAACCACTATTGTTTATAAACAAATATTATGATGTAACATTTTCTGACTTCGAAACAGAGTCAGAAGTCGCAAAGCAACCATATCATCGGCTTGTTACTAGATAACATGCCTGCAGTTTTGATCGTAGCTCTAAAATAAAACCTCGTTTCTTAGGTAGCAAAATCTATTCTATAACGGTGTGTGTAAAAGACGCAAATGGTCTTTGTGACAAACAGACTTACCTTAATAACTATAGTCTTGGTGTATCATTTTTATATTAACGTGATTTACGTGTAAATATTAATATAAAAAGGACTACCTTTATTTATCACTTCGATGGTCTTTAATTGATTGATATCGGGACTTATCTTACATAGTTGATGAATATTTTGTCTGAATCTGTTGCCCTTTGCTTTGTTCACATAGTTCTTAGATTAAATTGTGATGGAATATTTTTAGCCCTTTGGGTAGTATTTTCAATTTATGTAGTAGCTCAGGTTCATGTATCTGTATCATTTAAATAATCATACGTAAGTGTAAGAGAATTATTTACTTCGTCATAGTTATTTTCCTTACGACTAACGTTAAAAGGCAAGAAAAGACAGAGATGCCACATCGGGAAGTGGAGCTCACTTCGATGCTCCGGATCCCGATGTCATTGAAGTCATTAGTATGAAAGAAATAGAACAAGCGATAAGAAGTATGAAATGTGGTAAGGCTGCGGGAAAAGACAGAGTTACTGCTGAGATGATCAAGTACGGTGGGTCGCGTGTCTGGGACACACTTTGTCTGTTATGCAACTTGTGCTGGCGGACGGGTGAGGTCCCAGATGACTGGCGAGTAGCAGTTGTAGTACCTCTTTACAAAGGGAAAGGCTCGCGCCTAAACTGCTCCAGCTACAGGGCGATCAGCTTGGTCAGCTTAGCTAGTAAGGTGTATGCAAAGGTTATAACGGCACGAATGCAAGAAAAGTCTGAAAGGTATTTATGGGAGGCTCAATGCGGATTCCGACGTGGAAGAGGTTGCATGGATCAAGTGTTTTCTCTCCGCATGATCGCGGAAAAGTTTCTGGCTCTTAGCCAGAAGGTTTTCTGCGCTTTTGTGGATCTAGAGAAAGCATTTGATAACGTTGTGAGAGAAACGCTGTGGGACTTGCTGCCAGGATATGGTGTGGACGGCTCGCTACTGCGGGCAATACAGTCGCTTTATAGGGACTGTAAGGCTTGCGTGCGAGTAGGGGGGGATGTGTCACCTCTTTTTGATGTCTGTACAGGCGTCAAACAGGGATGTGTCATGTCCGCCTGGCTGTTCATAGTGTATCTGGACAGTTGCCTGCAGAAGTTGAAAGATTTTAATATGGGTGTGAATTTGGGTGACTTTACAGTAAACTGTCTGCTGTACGCTGATGATGCGGTGCTCATGGCCTCATCAGAAGCCGACCTACAGGCATTAGTCACTAATATGAAAGAGGGGTGTGAAAGTAAGGGTCTCCGCATGAATGCAAGTAAAACTAAGGTTCTAGTATTTGAAAGAGGTGACGTAAGAACTAAATGCGAGATTAGGGTAAACCAGGAACGTCTAGAGCAAGTGAATGAAATTGTGTATTTAGGAAGTATGTTTAGCGCGGATGGAAGATGTGATTCGGATGTAGAACGGCGAGTAGCTGCCGGAAACAAAGTTAACGGTGCTTTGTCCCAGTTAGTAAAGCGACAAAGCATCGTAAAAGAAGCACGAATGGCGATTCATAACGCAGTGCTAGTGCCAACTTTGCTTTACGGTAGTGAAACCTGGGTATGTCAGCAGATGCATGAAAGTAAATTGAATGCTGTGGAGATGCGATCACTTCGAAAATTGTGCGGCGTTACCTTGGCCGACCGAATACGTAACGAAGTGATACGCAATATGGCAGGTTTGAATGAAAGTGTCAGCGTTAAGCTGGAAAAGGGCGTGCTCCGTTGGTTTGGACACGTCCAACGAATGAGTGAGGAACGATTGACGAAGAATATATATTGTTCAAAAGTAGAGGGTAGAAGGAGTCAGGGAAGGCCGAGACTTACATATGAAGACCACGTGAGCAGATTGCTCAAAAACGGAAAGGTCAAAAGTACTCGGATACCCAGACGTGCGTGTATGAAGCGATTGATGAATCTCGAAGAAGCGAAAGAAGTATGCATGGATCGCGAAGCCTGGCGATCTGTCCTCTCTGACTACCCCGTCAGGGATACAGCGTGAAGATAGTTAGTTAGTTAGTTTAGTTAGACTAACGTTAAAAATTCCTTCATTTCAAATTCAAATTACCGTTGTCACATGAACAGTGGTCCAGATCATGTAATTCCATTGAAATCCATCACGCCTTATCCCCGAAGGGGTGGCAGAGGCATATTATATGCCCACTTTTCACCGTGTGGATTCCGGTCCCACGTAATAGGTGGTGAGCCCATTGCCGTGTTGAAATAGACAGACGCAGGCTGTGGCTACCTGCTGTTGAATTTTTTTAAGCCGCCTATTAGGCCTTCAACCAGGCTTAACGACTGCCATTTTACTGGCAACAGGGGCCAACGGCTTAACGTGCCTTCCGAAGCACGGAAACGCTCGCAAATGTAAATGCCACAAAGTGGTCACCCATCCGACGACCAGCCATAGTGAAAGTTGCGTACCTCAGTGATCGTTTACCGAACACTGAGACCGCGGGGCCACGAGCGCTTCAATACGCTGTATCCATGAGATAGGAAGTAACAAGATTCAGCTCTCTGTCTCTGATACCAAAAAGCATGCACTTTTTTAACTTGTAATGCAAGTTAATGAAATTATTGCACCTTTTACTCTCATGTACGACTCACTCCTATACGACTAACTATTTAGACAAAGACCAACTGTGCAAACATCACGCATCGCATTTGCTTTAGTTTGGTTCATTGACACTAGATATCAAGTTGATTAAAATCGATAACTACGTCAAAACAAATTTTAGTACTATTCTAGATTTTATATTATTAAATGAATACTGGATCATACAAGAAAGTAACTAATTAATTAAACCACACGGTTCACTTGTAATACATTATAAATGTTATTATATTGAAACAATATCCATGTATCAACAATCAGAGCTTGTTTAACCTAATCTTGAAATACGCAGTGAGTAGTGTTTATATTTTTTTTAAACCTACTATCTGGCATGATGTTAGTGAGTCACTGAGGTGAGCACGTTGTGGCTGCGTGCGCGCTGATCACTTTGACTCGATTATTGCGTTCAGTGTTTGCCTATCGACTGAGACGCTACTTTTCATTATACCTACATTTAGATAACATAATCAATCGTAAATTACTAACCACATGTTACTTTAATGGTGGAATTTTTTGCAGATTATATCGAATAGATAAGTAACATGACAAATTTCATAATGTACTTATGAAATTTATCATGTAACTGTTACACAGTAACATAACAAATCAGACTATTTTCACGTGAATGCCACTTCTGTCACTCCATTGCTGGACCTCTCCCAATTTTACTGTAGAGGGTAATTGGTCTTACTATACCGTTCTGGGTCGGTACAGGGTATTGTTTTGTTTTTTTTTATCTCGCCATGACCTCGTCCGATATTCAACAGGTGAGGCGGTTTGATAAATCATGTAGAACCTACACACGAGTACAAATAAAATGTAAGACATAGGTAAAACGCATCGTGGTTATTTCTCTTGAATGAAATGACTTTTAAATTGAGTTTGCAACCACGGCTAGTGCAACCCAATCGAAACGGCAAGCGTATTCGATATGAATAGGCATGATCGCGTGTTGCATATTTATTTGGTTCTTGCAGAAGAATCAGTTATTATTTCACCAATATTTTTGAAGGTATTTTTTTTTTGGTGCGTTAGGGAAAAATGATGAGATTTTTTTTTACGATTCGTGCGCAGATCGTCACGCAAAAACGACACCGTGAAGTTTGATGATAAGTGTTTCCATGACAGCTGTTTTCAAACACCCTGAAGTTATGGTCAACATTTTAGTGTTTTTTTACAAACGTAGGATAAGGCAAGATATAATTAAAAAAAAATCTGTTGCGCCTAAGAAGATAACTTCTAGCCCCATAATTCAGTGTTCACTGCGTTAAGCATCTTACACTACTATCGTCGAGATCTTTGGAATCATCGTTTCTAGCATTTCCATTTACGGGGTTTACCCATGTTTCAGAAGGTAAGTTAAGAAGATAATAGAAACGCCCCATACTGTTCACATGGCAACCACTAGTAAAAATTTCTTTCTTTTTTCTTAACACCATTGAGGTGGTAGACAATTGAAACTCTGGAGTTTCCTGGATAGAGATTGTCAGTGACCACCTGCTGTTAAAATTTAGTTAAAATGTCCTCTAAAGCACGCTCGCAAATGCCGCAAATAATCACCTATCCCAGGGCTAAAACGATAAGACAGTGTGCACATAATATTGTTTACACAATGTGGTATATTATCTAATTTATGAATAATCGATTATAATCCGGGTTAATAAAATCAGATATGTAAATGAATCTTTTTGTTTTTCCATTTGGAATTTAATCTATTAACATAGCCATTTCCTTATTGGCCTAAAATAATGTAGTCTAGGTATACGTGCGTAGCAACAAATGATTGTAGAGACAAAATGTTATGGTTACTTTTGGTAGCGACTAAGTGGAAACGTGAGGTAGAACGGTTCCCACCCAGATAAATCGACGACCAAGAAATGGTCGCGAAGTAATGTAATAAGTTATGGTCTTCATGCATAAGGCGAATGTTCGAGTGAAAGTTGGCATGAACCAAAATCAAACAGTAAACTGCGAATTTTATTAAATGATCAGATCCGGCAAGATCGACGTAAATTTTGAAATGCGTTCTAATAGTATTAGTAGAACGCATTATGAGATTCAGGTGTTTTGACATTAGAGTTTGGCCGAACGCTCATCAACTCTTCCTTTATTTGTTAGTTACCCATGGATTTGGATCATGAGGTTCGCTTCTATTTGACTGACAGGTATCGTTTGGCTATTCATTTTCGGCATTGTTGGGAATGTGTGCTATCTCACCTCGCAACCCCTTAAGGGTGGACACCTGTGTCGTTCCATCGTCTGTTAGTCAACAGGTGCACCAAGATCTTGGTGTAGCCCCTTACACCCAAAATGTATGTCTGTCACACACTATCATGACTCCAATGCGTGCGAAACATATACTGGCCTTGTCACCGAGGGGCTGGTGCAATCAGGGTAATCACTGACATAACGATGACGCACTTTGTGATAGATATGTCTTTGTTTATTTAATGTAATAAGTAGATACGGGATGCTTCAAGGAAATATCAATTTTTATTTATTTGACTTGTCAATGGTTAGCAACCTATGATAAAATTAGTTAATTATGAAAATTTTCTCCGTAATATGAACTCGAATCTCCACTGTGTGAACTGCGTCTTCACTAAGTTCAATTACGTCTTATCAGTATGAAACTACCTATGTAGTTCGTTTAATTGTATGTATGGGAATTTTCCCGAATTGTGGACATTTTTGGTTACTTTACTGCGTATAAGCCTTTCTTGGTAAATGGGCAACCGAACACAATAAATATTTTTTCAGTTTGCATAGTGTGTGCAGTAGTTCCTGATATTATATTACTTCCTAATATTATAAATTAAAATCATAATTTTTTTTCAAAGTAGTCGGTACCTTTAATGAATGGCCTAATTTGAGGCTAATTTATGACTGTTTCCGTTTAGAAACAATTTTGAAAAGCAATTAGTATGCTAAATTTTTCTAAATTTATATTTTAAAGTGGTAACATTTTTCAGTCTCGAGCTGGACTCGAACCAGCGTCTTCTTGTTCAACGCAACGTCGCCTCAAGACGTAAAGAGGTGGATTAATTCGTTTCCGTTTAGTTTCCGACTAAATCCACGTCAGTTGCTGACATTTTACTAGACTCATCGAGCTAAACGTTTCTGCCATACATATTACTGGAATCAAACATAGCTCACATAGGACCCGTAATATACTATTACCGTGGTGCTTTCCTATTTCTATAGGATTTACACCTAGTTGCTTTCCAGGTCTCCCGCTTTGCAAAGGAGGGAAGAGGTATTACGTTCTTTTCTTACTTCCTCACATTATCTTCTGATTAATTTCGTTGCGGGTTCCAAGACATGCTAACTTCTCCTGGGACATGACCGAGATCGAGCTCGGTGTAACTTTTCTGGTGTTTTGGTCATTGCTGTAGATCCTTGTTTACAGGAGTCACAGTAATGGGAATGAGGGTGGGATTAGTCCCATTAAAAAAAAAGAAAATAGACTCATCAAGCTGCCACGCATTAGAAACGTGGTAACGACACTGTGTATTGAGTAGGGATCAGGAGGAATAACTATCATGAACGTTACAATTATAAAATGTAAAAAGTGTACCTATACCTGTTAAATCAATCTTCCATATCAAGCCCTTGAAAAAATTCCATAAAGATTTTCAAGTACAGTAGATACTTAAAAATCTTTATGGAAATTTTTATCGATAAGATTACTCACTTTTTTGTGTTTGATACTACGCAAAAAATGTTTCATGCCTAACATATTACCACATAAATATAGTACGCACATTGATATCAATTAATTTATGTTTGTTAAAGAAAAAAATATTTTTGTTGTATCATATTGTATTAACGTCATATATCACTTTTAATGCTAAATAGGTATTTGTATTGCCCATATTGTCATTAAGGCGATAAACAAGTAGTCTTCTTCGTTATCAATGTTAATCGCCCCCCCAGCGAAGGTACGGATTGAGCTGTCATGATAAGTGGATTTATCCAATATTCGGTTGCGTAGTTGGTTACTGCGCAACCGAATGTAGAATATTGAATAAATCTGTAGGCTCAATTTTTGGGTTTTATTGATTTGGGGTTTATATTTATACCATACTAATAGTATAAATTTATTTGTTTGTTTGTCCGTCAGTCATGTTCTAACCACTGAACCGATTTGGCAGAAATTTGGGGGATGGATTGTATGGAAACAAAATTTTTATACCGGAAACAGGTTTCTCTTAGAACCGGGAACGGGAAAACTTGACCACGCAGGCGTCCTGTAATGGATTATATAAGCTATTTATAAACCAGAACAGTATATAAGCTAATTTTAATCCCGGGAACAATGTCCTATGGGAAACGGGAACGGAAAAACTTTATCACGCCGCCCGGCGGAGGCGCGGTCATCAACCAGTACTTAAATATTTCAATATTGAACTGGTTCTCTGGTATTGCCTTGCGCGATAAGGTCGCCAATTGTTATACCAACAAGTATAATGTTAATATGTTCGTATGTATGTTTCCGTGCTTCGAAAGGCACATTAAGCCGTTTGTCCCGGTTGCCAGGAACATAGCAGTCATTAAGCCCAGTTAAAGGCCTTATGTGCGGCTTAAAAATTTCAACAGCAGGTCGCCACAACCTGCGCCTGTCTATTTCAACACGGCAATGGGCTCACCATCTGTTACGTGGAACAAAAGTGCATACGGTGAAATGTGGGCGTATAGTATGCCTCTGTCTACCCCATCGGGGATAAAGGTGTGACAATATGTAATATAATGTAATGTGTGTTTCCTGGTGTACAATAAAGAGTTTTTACTTACTTCTGTCCATTTGCAGGTGAATACGCAGGGTTCGACGAGAATGAGCCTACCTCACGATCTGGCGGCAAGGGTCTAGTGGTGAGAAGACTGAAGGAGCTACACGGCTATCAGCGATTGGTTATGATCGGTGATGGCGCCACCGACGCTGAAGCTAGTCCTCCTGCCGATGGATTCATTGGTAAATACTCTTTTATAATTTTTTTAAACCACTTAGGTGGCAGACAAGCTTACGGCCTTACCTGATGGAAAGTGGTCACCATAGTCCTATGGACGTTTGCAACACTAGAGGTGCAGCCACTCGCGATGCCGACTCTAAAAGGCACAAGGTAAAATGGCGTGCGTTTCTACTGCAAACCGTGAATTAGCCAATCATATGGATTGAAATCTGAATCGCAGAGATTTTTTAAAAGTGCTGTTAACCTCTCTATAGAATTAAAAATCTCTGTTTTTAATTTTCTTATTTTTTATCTGTCAAACATAAGTTGCCACCTCTTTACACCTCGAAGAGAAGAATTTTCTTAGTAGATCTCAATGCATTTAAAGAAATTGTCTAAATAAATACAAAAATAATAGTAAAAATAATGTGTGTGTGTGTTTTTATGTACACGCGTTAGTAGTTATACTTCTTTGGCGTAACAAGACCTATGTAAAAAATTTATCTTTCGACGTTTATAGAAAAAAAAATGTTGACTAATAATAACATGTTGACTTCAGGGTGTTTGAAAACAGTTGTCACGGAAACACTTATCAGCTAACTCCAGGGTGTCGGATTTTTGTTTCGTCGTAAAATATGTATACTCTCATCATTTTTCCCTAGCGCGCCAAAAGAAGTATAATAAATAAAAACAATATAAAATTGATATAATTATAATACACGCCATTTAAAAAACTAGCCAGTATCAGACAGGATCACTTATAAGTTATGTAATTAATACCGAGTCGTCTGAAAGGCAGAAGTTGATGTGCCCCACGGCTAAGGCAGTACAGGATATTTACATGTGCCGCTGTTATATCATATCTTCCTTTATGGTCTACTAGCTGAGCTCCACAGCTTCGCCCGTGACATACTTCGAATTCTCGTTGCACCTTTGTTAATTCGGTCGTTTATATTTTTTAGTAAATATGCTCGATTTCTTTATGTTTAGGCTTACTGCTCCGCTTTCTAGAGCTGTAGCGTGATGTTATACAGCCTATAGCTTTCCTCGATAAATGGACTATCTAACACAAATAGAATTTTCAATTCCGACCAGTAGTTCCGAGATTATCGCGTTCAACCTACAAAACAAACATTATCTTCAGCTTTATAATATTAGTATACATGATCTCAGGGCTGCCACACGGATCGTGATCTATTAGAATACCACATAGCAACTGCCTAATATTGAGGTTATCAGAACTTTTGCTATTGGCATTTCACAGGCGCAATTTACGCAAGTTTCAACTGTTCTTCCCTATTTTTAGTATATTTAGAACTTTTTGAGTATAATTATCTTGTTTACTGTCCATGGCGAACCCAAAACCAGTCAACTTATCAGTTCACATGTGTGTAGTAGGTCCATTTGTCTGATTTCTTATATACTTAGCATAATATTTATCAAATGAGATACTTAAATGATTTAGCGATCATTCGCGGGTCATAAACGTGACGTCACACTTACGTCATCGTGTCCCTAATGAATATGACTATCTAATACGCTGTATGCCTGACGGTGTAGTGAAGAGTCAGAGCTCAGATCGCGAGGTTTCCCGGTCCATGCATACTTTTTGCGCTTCCTGCAGATTCATTAATCGTTATTAATGAATCGAAATTAATTAATCCTAACGAATATTACGTTAATAATGAACATAAATTTGAATTAGAAACACTTAGTATTTGAAAGAATTGTGGAGAACAGAACTTTTTATTACCAAGCTTGTAACTCACGAAATTTTTTTTATATTTTCAAGGTTTCGGAGGAAATGTGGTTCGGGATGAGGTCAGAAAGCGGGCTGCATGGTACGTCACGGACTTCCAAGAGCTAATTACTGCCCTAACTCTTCAAAGCAAGTGAATTAAATTCAAGATGAACAGTAAAAAACGTCACATTTTTGGTTCAGCCAGATGTGATAATAGATTAATTCTACACATGGACTATTATACTAATAAAAATAGTAGATATTAATTAACAAAATCTATTCGTATTAAGTTTTGGGCAGCCCTAATTAATACGTTAAGTTTTTTCGTATGTCACAACTAAAATGTATCCTCAGCCTTGCATCGACGAAAAAAAAAGGTGGAAGTTTCATTTTAGTCCTGTCAAATTAGTTAAATATTTAAAAATAGAACTACCCATGGTTCTGTTTTTTTTCTAGTTGAAATTGTGATAAAATCTAAATAAAATTTTGCGCACAGTCTATAAAGTAAAAATGTATTTGATTGTGCATTTATAATTTAAGTAAATTGTACATTGTATAAGAAATGTGTATACTTTGAGTATTTACGGAACTTAGTTTCGTTTTGTATTCTTGATACTAGAACACGTAGTTATTTTAAGTCGGTTTATAAGTGAATTAGAATAAGTAGACATTGTGAAGGCTATATGTTTAATACTAATTAGTATGAATATATAATGTTAGTTTCTATAATGTATTTAAGAGAGACTCCATTTTTTCTAGATTTTTATTTGGTGTGTCCATTTCTTTTGAATTCCGTATACATTGTTTCTATTGTCCTTTCAAAAAACGAAACAGTAATTACTTTTATCGCTATGAATGTCAAAAAATCTAGAAAATTCTTAACACTTTATAACATGTACCATTCTGGGTAAACCTTTAAAAATTTAGAAAATAAAGAGGGCGCCACTTTTAATACCGTAACCACTAGAAAATATATGTTTGAAGTAAAACTTCTTTCCGCAAGCTTCACTTGAAGAGTTAGCTGGTGAATGCGTGACGAGAGGCTTACGAAAATTGTCATCGGGGATGATGAGGCGAAAAAAAGTTGATATAGCAATAGAGAGAGTTAAATTTCGTTTTAGGCAAGAGAGAGAGGTGCGAGCACACATTTTCTCTCTTCCTCTCATAGCCAGAGGAGTGGAACTATACTAGCGGCTCGCTATGATGGCCGTATATTACAATAGTGATGATATTTTACTTGTTTTACATAATTACTCTGTTATCTACCGTAGTATAAATGCCTTCTACTGGGGTTATCTATTCACATATTTTTACAAATAAAATGTAATTAAAATTAATACGAAATTTCATGAAAGGACAAACGTCAAAACGGCCATCATAGCGTGCCGCTAGTAAAAAGAGTTTTGTTGCACTCAGTTTAAAGCTCAACTCTATTTTGATTGTTTTTTTTGTTACACAATGACATGTAACGGTTTGGCAGCATGTAAATATTGTAACAAGCATTCAAATATATTAGAACAGTAAAATATTAGTTGTAATTCTCAAAACATTCATTAATTTTCAAGAATATATTTTATGAAATTCATTAGTTCATTGAATCATGTGCTATTATTATTAAAAAAGTAACATTGTTAATAGTTATTTATTTTATTAGGTACCGCGACAAGGTAATATAATTATATTAAATTGAAATTTCATAATTATATTTAACAAAACGGCTGTGTACTTCTTATGACTATATAATAAATTAAATATAATATTTTTAAGATTATTATTAGTTTTATTTTTTGTGTACCAATCACGCCTTATGTCCGAAGGGGTGTCAGAGGCATATCATACGCCTTTTCAGCGTGTGTATTTCTGTCACACGTAATAGGTGGTGGGTGAGCCCATTGCCGTGTTGAAAATAGACAGACGCAGGTTGTGACCACCTGCTGTTGAATTTTTTTTTCAAGCCGCCTAGAAGGCCTCCAACTTGGCTTAACGACTGCCATGTTACTGGCAACCAGGCCCAACGGCTTAACGTGCCTTCCGAAGCACGGAGAAGCCCGAGAGTGAAAATGCCACTAAGTGGTCACCCATTCGTGACAAGGATAGCGATAATTGCTTAACGCAGTGATTGTTAGTCAACGGGGCCACAAGCTTTTCGTTTTATTTTTTGATAATAATTATTAAATGGAAGTGATAAAGTTTGATATGATGTCCAGATTTCAATGCGACTGGGTATGGCGTTTAACCGTAGGGTTTATCGGGGATTTTGGGATCTACGGTGATATGGGGTGGAAAAGTAGGCTTATAGAATACCTCTGCCCAGTGGCGGACTAAGCCCGTCAGAGGCCCGGGGCGGCAAAGCTGAATGAGGTCCCTGAGGTTGAGGCTCAGTTCATATTTGTAGTTATAAATAAGTGTTTTGATAAATTATAATTTGACGAATATGGGTGAGAAAAATAAAACACGCAGCGATCAAAAATAAATTGATTAACTAATAGAATCGGGCGTTTATCATCATCTGAGCGTCTGTCCCAGTTGCGACTCGCGACGCCCGGGGTCCTCTTTCCTACTTTTTCTCCTCCACTTCGCACGGTCGTCGGCATCTCCTGTAGCGAGACTATTCGTCTAAATAGTCATCCCTTTCGACTTTTTGGGTGTTCCTCTTTTACCGGGACCCGTCGGGGCTGACATGGCCAGACATTTGTTTCCCACGTAACCCGACGGTTGCTGCAAGACATGACCATACCAGCGAAGGCGGCACTTTTGCAATTTATTTATAATGTCGCGGACTTGAAGGCTGCCTCGGATGCGAGAGTTTCTCACGCGGTCTACCCGCATGACTCCACACATCCACCTTCTTCACCGACTTCATTTCGGCCGTGACACGCAGCGGACGTTAGCGCAGAGTGCGGACGTAACGCACCGTCTCTTAGGAGGCGGCGGGCCTTATAGCAGGGAGACTTCCGTCTTTCCTTCCTTCCTACGGCGGATGTATGTCGAGGGCGTCCTGGTGTGACAAACTGGAGGTCGGCCGCTTACGGAAGTGATCGATCGCTGGAGACTGGTGGCTCGCGATGATCTCTTCTAGAGAGAACACACTAAAAACTATAAGTAGGTACAGCATAAATAGTCTGTAGTGGAGGCTGTAGTGTTTTGATCTCGATAAAATTATGTAGATACTTAATAAGCACAGTTTTGAAGTATTATTTAGGATTTGATAAGGGAAACGCGGAGGCATTTGGGGGCCCCACTACCCACAAGGCCGGGGGCCCGGGGCGGACCGCCCCTTCCGCCCCTTTGTTAGTCCGCCACTGCCTCTGCCACTCCTTCGGGGATAACGTCGTACCCACAGAGCAAGGAGTTTATGTCACACGTGGCCTATCCTATCGCAACGATGGACATTTTTTACATATTCATTTTAACACTTTAGACGAAAGTTACCATAATCCACCCAATGGGGGAAAAACGCATTTTTTTATGTAGAGGCGTGTTTGTTGTTACACAGGTAAAAACATAAAGTAACAACTAGTTGTTCATTAAATAATAGGTAATCTAATAATAAAGTAATTGTTAGGTGATTTTAATGGTTGGGTTGGAGTGAAGCGTGATGGATATGAAAGTGTATTGGGCAAGTTTGGTGACGAACGAGTGAATGAAAGTGGTGAGAGTTTGCTTGAAGTATGTTTGGAGAGGAATCTTGTGTTAACTAACACCATATTTAACCACAAACAGATTCATTTGTATACTAGACAAGAGGGAAACCAGAGAAGTATGATTGATTTTGTGATTGTAGATGCAAGACTAAGAAAGAAAGTCTTAGACACCCGGGCATACCGCGGTGCCGGGATTGATACAGATCACTTCTTGGTTATCAGCCGAGTAAGAGGTCTGTTTCAACGGTGGCGGCATCGTGTGTGTGAACCTGTAAGTGTACTAGAGCGCATAAAAGTCGAATGTTTGCAAGAGATGAGCATAAAAGAAGGATTCGTGAGTAAATTGAGTAAGAAATTTAAAAATTTTGATGACGTATGTAAGATTGAAGAATTTGGAAGACGCTTAAGGAAGGCAACTTCCACTAGACCTAGTGGAAGTTGCGGTGGAAGTGTGTGGGGTATGTAAAAGGAGCCAAGGATGTAAGGTGAAGAGAATGTGTGCAGAAGTCATGAAAGCATTGTCCGACAAGAAGAAGGTATGGTTGGACTGACTGACTTCAAAGATAAATCAAAGAATGCAGAGGGCAATGGATGAGGATGTAAAAATGGCAAAGAATGAATATAAAAGGTATAAACGAGTTGCAAAAGAAGTTATAAAAAGAGAGAAAGAAAATGATAGGGATAAATTTAATAGTAGGTTATCTGATAATTTCCAGCAGAATATAAAATTCTTTTGGAAATCTATAAAATCTGTGAAGGGTCAACAAACATCATCGAAACTCAGTAATATCAGAGACCAGTATGGCAGTTTTCTAAAAGGAGAAGAATGTGTGCTAAAAAGATGGAAGGATTATTTTGAAAGCTTATATGAAAAAGAGGATATACTTAGCAACGAAAGCATCATAAGTATGGAAGAAATTGTGGAAGCATTGAGTAGTACGAAATTGGGTAAGGCTGCTGGATTTGATAGGATTTCAGTCGAGATGGTGAAAGCGGTACATGGCATGGCGCTTTTTAATTTGCTGGAGGAGTGGCAGCGTGCCTGGAGATTGGTGCAAGGCTGTCATCGTGCCGGTTTACAAAGAAAAGGGTCACAGCAAGAGTGCAAAAACTACCGCGGCATAAGCTTGCTCAGCATCGTCGGCAAATTGTATGCAAAAGTTTTGATAAAAAGAGTGATGAATGAAACTGAACCGAAAATATGGAATGTACAAGCAGGATTTATGAAAGGAAGAGGATGCACGGATCAGGTCTTTTCCTTACGATGCATAGCCGAAAATTTTTTGGCAAAATGTCAAAAGGTCTATTGCATATTTGTAGACTTGGAAAAGGCCTATGACCGAGTGGTAAGGCTTGAACTATGGACAACACTGGCCAAGTATGGAGTAAGCAGTCACTTGATACGAGCACTGAAATCTCTCTATGAGGGCGCCAGTGCTTGTGTCAGGATCAACGGAGCTTGCACAGACGTTTTTCACATTGAAAAAGGTGTGAGACAGGGTTGTGTAGCGTCACCGGCGCTGTTTAACCTATACATGGACAGTTGTTTGACAGAACTGCAAGAGAGTGCGTATGGTTTAAAAATGAATGAACTGATTGTCAAATGCCTCCTATACGCTGATGACCAGGTAATACTGGCATCATCGGCGGAGGAGTTGCAGTTGATGGTTAATATTATGCATGATACGCTAAAAAGCAAAGGAATGAAAGTGAATGTAAATAAGACAAAAGTAATGGTTTTGAAAGAGAGGATAGTATGACGGATTGCTCGATTTTTGTGGAAGGAAAACGAGTGGAACAGGTGAAAGAATTTGTATATTTTGGTTCAAAATTTGTGAGAGATGCATAGAAGAGTACTTGTTCCTACACTCATGTATGTCAGTGAAAGTTGGGTGTGGCAGAAGAGGCATAGAAGTAAAATTAATTCAGTGGAAATGAGAAGTCTGCGGAGTATAGCTGGAGTGAAATTGATGGACAAAGAAAGGAACAGTGTGATAAGGGAACTTTGTGGTATGGTAGAAGAAGTAGTGACTAAGATAGAAAAAGGTATGCTTAGATGGTTCGGACACGTGGAGAGGATGGATGAAAGTAGACTAACGAAATAGATTTATCAGAAGAGAGTGAATGGGCAAACTGGTAAGGGGCGACCTCGACGTACATATGTCAATCAAATAGAAGACATTTTGGAAAAAGGTCAGGTCAAGAGTACCCTTAACCGGCGTGTGTGTATGAAAACACTTATGAAAGTGGAAGAAGCGAAAGTTGTATGCCAGGATCGTAGCAAGTGGAAAGCCATAGTCTCTGCCTACCCCGATGGGAGACAGGCGTGACGATATGTATGTATGAATGTAAAGTAATTAAAACTTATATTTAAATTGACAAAAACGCGGCCTGTAGGCTGTAGTTCGCCTTTTTTTAAATTGTTTTTTTTTATTCAGCTGGTGCGGCGGCTGCGCTACCGTGGGCCTGGATCGTCGTACCAGCCAGTCTTTTATCAAACAATATTTGCGTTCGATTAATTTGGTACTAAACAAGAAAATGTTGCAAATTAAACAATTGCGCGGCATAGTTAATAGCGGCTCACATATCTCCTTATAACTACCGCGCAATTATCTTTGCCGCGCCCTTTTTGAATTTGAAAGTTTCTTATAGAAAACATTACCTTTGGGTGCACCTCAAGTCGTCATTTTCAAATAGATGGGATGAAAAAGAATATAAATATTTTAAACTAGTTCACGCCCGCGGCTGCTCCCGCGTAGAGAAGTTTTCCCGTTCCCGTTTCCCACAGGAACTTGTTCCCGGGATAAAAAATATTGTAAGGTTTCATTAAAATCTATTCAGCTGTTTTTACGTGAAAGAGTAACAAACATCCACACAAAATTTCGCATTTGTAATATTATTAAGATTATAGGATAATATGAGGGCGTGATTGGTGAACAAAAATAGTTGACCTATCGCGTTACTGGCTAATTTTCATGTTCACGCATATGTACTCGCATTGCTCGTGACGCTGAATTGATTTTTCATATTCCGTACTCTGTCATTTTTGACAGGCATTTACGATATTGTTAAAAGATTGGTCTCTTGTCCACATATTCTTCAACTGTCCTATAAATAATTAGGTGTCTGTCGATTTGTACTTAATGTACATTAATTATTGGACTGCCTCTGTGGCGCAGTGCTAGTGTATGCGACTGCTGCGCTGAGGTCCCGGGTTCGATACACGGGTCGGAACAAATATTTGTTTGATCCACAAATTTTGGTTTTGGAGTTTGTGTGTTTACCTATCCATCCACTCCACACCTCCACCGCAGTATCTTAATTTCCGTGACACGCTTCTGCTTGTGTCGCTACAATATTGGCCACGTCTCACTGCCATGTAAAAGGACAGCTCTAATAACGGTTTTATAGACCCTATCACTTTAACCGGATCAATATTTTTGGGTCACAGATGAAACCAGTCATCTCCTGCCACTTGGCCCACGCGGTAGCAATGCGTGACTTGACATCGCAATCAATGTCATTTGACGTGTGAAATACAGATCCCAGGTATTTAACCTGATCCGTGCGCTCGACCAAATCACCGCCTATGCCGATGGTTAGTGCCAAGTGCTCGATCTTTACCACATTAAGGTCCGTATTCCAGAACGTTTCTTAATACTCAATCAATGCTTGAGACTAAATTTTGCCTTATAAAATCTACTCTCAAGTGTTTCTTAAGTATTGATAAACGTTCTGGAATACGGCCCTAAGTTTCAGACCGCCGTTCTCTCGTCCCACGTCTCCCCGCACGCCTTCACACGTCGCACCAAACTGCCCCAGTCCGCGTCTGCCAGAAGCGATATCGTCAGCATACATGAGCAACCATGGAGGCTGCTCATGCGAGTCCCTGATGCTGTCTGACAATACGTTTAATATCACATTGAACAGAAGCGGACTAAGGACCAAACCCTGGTGTACCCCGACAGTGATGGGGACGGGTTTCGTGTCGCCAATAGCGGTCGCGGTCCACGGAATCGGAGTCGCGGTATATATTCCGGAAAGTGTCAATATACCTAAGCCTCTGGAATCCCTGAATTGTTCACATTGTTGACCTTTATTCGTTGCATTGGCATCAGACTTTGAACCGGTTCATGTCCTTCAATAAGATTGAGGAGTAATTATAGGCTATAAGTATACAACATACTATTTTTGTATTGTTGTACGTTGTACAAACAAATATTGTTTGTACAACGTATATCAAAACACGTCACACATTCAGCACAACTATCCAAATCCTAAATTCCGGTCCTCCGATTGGTGTCCTCTTAGTGGCATTTTTATTTACCAGCGTTTCCGTGCTTTGGAAGACACGTTAAGCCGTTGGACTCGGTTGCCAATGAAATGGCAGTCTTTAAATCAAGTTGAAGGCCTGGGCGGCCTTAAATTTCCTATAATCCAAACCTTTGTCTTCATCTTAAGTGTTTAGCCAGTTGCTTCCAAACCCTACTTAGATTTGAAGTCCACTTGGCCGCTAGAAGGAGCTTTAGTTAGGCTTTTATTTTCGGCATCGCTGGGATCGACTGCCGGCTGACTTTCCAAGCCATTAAAAGAGCGCCTGCGTCGTAGCCTCGTCTATTAGTCAGCAGGTGCACCGCTAACAGTCGCGGTCGCTTGGTTTTCGAATATCTTGTTGTGGCCCCTTACACCCAACACTAGAACCTTCTCCGTACTATCATGAACAAAACAAGAACTAATAATTAAATTAGGTGAAACCTTCATTCGGTCATACTCTTAAAATGACGATATAAATAAGGTGGAGAATTTCAACTTGATTCGATACGGTTCGGGTAGTTCAGGTGGCTAGAACATTGCCCTGGTTAGGCAAAGGTCACAGGTTCAATCCCTGTCTCGAATCAAATTGTCTTTTTCCACTTTAATAAAAATTTATAAAAATTTAGGTGAAACCTTTTTTAGGTTATGGCGCGACTAAAGATTTGCAACCTCTCTCAATTGACTTTACGTAAAATTATAGAGTTTATACGTTATCTTTCAATAATCTATTTACAACATAATACGATCACGTACGGAAGCCGCGGGCGGTCATCACGTCTTGAAACAGTTGTATTTTGAACTTTAAACTCTAAAAATAAATCCGTGGTGACCCCGCGCGACTCCGGCGCAGTCTTGCCGACTTCTGAAAGGTCAGGGCACGCTGTATGTGTCGCGGTACATTATCTAAACAATAGTAAATCAATTAATTCACACTGTAAACTAAAAACAATCCAAATTCTTTTAATTATCGTTGAATATTAAAATAGTGGCGTATTTGATCCGGCGGGTCAATAGGTATTCGGTTAGTGAATTTAATAGCGCGCCGAAATACTAGTGATAAAAGTGAGTGTGTTAAGAGCTATGTGACGGTTAATTTTGAATTTTGCACCAGATCACCTACTTTAATGTAAGTATCTATACTAATATTATAAAGCTGAAGAGTTTGTTTGTTTGTTTGTTTGGTTGAACTCGCTAATCTCAGGAACTACTGGTCGGATTTGAAAAATTCTTTTTGTGTTTGTTAGCCCATTTATCGAGGAAGGCTATAGGCTATATATCATTACGCTACTACACTGGGGAGCAGAGCAGTAGTCATAAATGTCGACAAATCGGGCAATTTTTTATGCATCATTGTAGATTTTATAAGCTACGGGATTAAATAGGTGCGACGGGAGGTCAAAATATTCCACGGGCGAAGCTGTGGGGGTCGTCTAGTAAATAAATAAATATCGTTAACCATAACTCACACAACGCCATCTGATTCCAAACTAAGCAGAGCTTGTATAACTGATAAACATACTTATATATTTCTAAATACATACCTATTATAGATAAATAACACCCAAACACAGAATAAACCATCGTGCTTACGAGTATCACACAAAGTTTTATCTTGGGTGGGAATCGAACCCACGACCTCATGTGTAGCAGTCGCATACACTCCCACCGCACTACAGGGGCAGTCAATATCGGGTCCGTATTGGGTTGCATAAATTTTATAGGCATAACTTGAAACTGCATAACGTTTTTTGGCATACTCTTCGTTTCGCATAACGTTCAAACAGAATAAATCATTAGGCATACTATATTTTCCCATAACTTTTTTATAATAATGATATACCCGCATAAAAAATTAACGCATATTTTTTTTTAGAATAACGATTACTAATTATAACATTTATTGGCATATCACTCACTCTCGCATAAAGATTACAAGCCATACATATAGAATAATGTTAACGAGTACATATTTTTTTATTTTTATATCTAAGCTTGCACTGTCTAAGATTGAAATTAAAAATGTCGATAGTCACTATATTAAAGTTCAAAATTTCAACACTTATATATAGAATATATATAATATAAAATACTAAAATAGTCTACTACTAGTCTAAAAAAAATAACACATAAAATATCGTTTTATATGTTACAGCTTAAAAACTTGGAGATTGAATAGATCTTGAGTGAGATAATTATTTACAATGGTGTCTTATCATTTCTTAAATATTCTTAGTTAAATTATTATTCATTTATGATTTAAACGGTTATCCATACCTCCATTAAGCGTTTTGTATTTTATGATAAATTATCTTTAGGCGTATAACAATTATACCCTTTACATTTATGCTGATTAAAATTATGATAAAAAAATTAGAGTAAGTTAATGTTATGCCAATAAAACCATTATGCGTTTATAACACTCTGCTTATCATAATTTATGCCAGAAAACTTTATGCTGAAACTGTTATGCCAAACTACATTGTGCTGAAAAAAATTATGCAATCGAAAGGGCCCCCGTCAATATCTACCCTCACATCATGAATGATGCTTATGCTTCAAACCAAACACACTATTGACCGAGAAAAAGTACTAAGTAAACGCACGTCAAATAGTTTCATTACCACACGGCCAAATTATCTTTGTGTTTTCCTTTACAGCGAACCGATGAATGTTTTTAAACATTCACAATTTTCTGTCATAGTCACAGATTGACACAACCCGTGACCACGGCAGTTATAATCCAATCGAATCGTCGGGCAGTACAAAATAGGTTTTGCACCTAGTATTACACGTTGCGAAAAAGACCCCAGAAAGAAAGAAAAGATATTAATAAATAGGAGTAAACTGATTTTAATGAAATTTGATTGCGATTTTTCCGGGGATGGGGAAAATGGGGACGTTTGCTTCTGCCAATTGCCATCCGATTTAAATAAAATATGGAGAAAACGTTATTAATTATACACATGTACGTTGCTGTATCGACTTTTAGAAACCATGCACAGTTTGCACAAAAATCTACATGTATTTATTTTTATTTTATTTATTTTACTCTTTATTGTACGCCAAGTAAATTGAAATAAGTATAAATACATATAATTAGTTTACGTATGATTAGTAGGACAATAGGCGGCCTTGTCGCTTAAAGCGATCTCTACCATCTACATTTGGATGCCGAAAGTTGGTTGAAAGTAATTTGTGGTAGTTGATGACATGATGACATAATTTTAAAATATGGGTTACTTCGGAATGCAACACACTCACTAGGTTTTATTAATAAATATCTACTTAATAAAAATGTGAACAGTCCCCCTAAATTTAAATTCACTTAGGGCTTGCGCATATATACAACTTGTAGTTAAACAACTATTTAGTTGTGTATCATATGTCTATAGGACTATATTGAAGCGCGCATACTGTCAACTCGATAGTTGTTCGTCAAAAAAGGCAAGTACTTATGATTAAAAAGTTGGACAACGCTAAAGTGTCCGAACTGTGCCTAAGTAAGGCTACTGGTCTCCAAATCATGACAGACCACTACACTATCCTAGGTATTTACCGCTCTCCATCACATTCGAACGCTGATAGTTTTATTAATTCTCTTGATTTCCACCTGGAAAATATTTCACGCGGCTCAAATGCAATGATTATTGGAGATATTAACATCGACCTTATTCCATCTCCTAAAGAGCTATCTCATGAACGTGCAAACAGGCTCCAATACCTAACAGTTTTGTCATCGCACGGACTCCTACCTGCTCATCTACTACCCACTAGGGGGGACAGCTGTCTTGCCATATTATATTAAAACTTGATCATTCACACAAATCCGCTTTTGTAGCGGTACTGGAATCCACTATTACAGACCATAACATAGTATCTCTTTTAATATCTCACGTTAACACTCAAAATTTTACCAATAAACACAAGATCAAAGTAAATTATGACAACGCTTATAAGCAACTTATGAATGCAGATGTATCAAGGTTTAATACTTATGGTGACCCTAACGTATATGCAAACGCATTGATAGGTATGATTAAGGCGGCTATCGATTCTAACTCCAAACTTGTGTTAGTTCCAAATAACAAAAAAATCATAAAGCCGTGGATCACCCCGGGAATCTTGAGATGCATTAGGCTCCGAAAACGTATGATTAGTAGGACAATAGGCGGCCTTGTCGCTTAAAGCGATCTCTACCATCTACATTTGGATGCCGAAAGTTGGTTGAAAGTAATTTGTGGTAGTTGATGACATGATGACATAATTTTAAAATATGGGTTACTTCGGAATGCAACACACTCACTAGGTTTTATTAATAAATATCTACTTAATAAAAATGTGAACAGTCCCCCTAAATTTAAATTCACTTAGGGCTTGCGCATATATACAACTTGTAGTTAAACAACTATTTAGTTGTGTATCATATGTCTATAGGACTATATTGAAGCGCGCATACTGTCAACTCGATAGTTGTTCGTCAAAAAAGGCAAGTACTTATGATTAAAAAGTTGGACAACTATCATAAAACTCTTAATTTGCATTGCATTGTATTGATGTGCACATACCATCGACTAAACAGTCGATCTGCTACAAAACAGATTAGTCGATGCAAAAGTTGTATATATGCGCTAGCCCTTCAAGTTAGTGAGGTCCCAGTATGGTAATGGGCTCAACACCAGTTACGTGGGACAAAAATGCACACGGTGAATTTTGGGCGTTTAATATGCTAGGTACGTTTTTATGCAACAACTGGTGGAGCGATTGAGTTAAATTACTTCATTCATTAGCTAGGACACGTGGAGAGAATGGATGAAAGTAGACCAACGAAACAGATTTATTAGAAGAGAATGAATGGGCAAATTGGTAAGGGGCGACCTCGACGTACATATGTCAATCAAATAGTAGACATTTTGGAAAAAGGTTAGGTAGTAGCCGGTTAAGGGTACTCTTAACCGGCTTGTGTGTATGAAAACACGTATGAAAGTGGAAGAAGCGAAAGTTGTATGCCAGGATCGTAGCAAGTGGAAAGCCATAGTCTCTGCCTACCCCGATGGGACACAGGCGTGACGATATGTATGTATGTATGTATGCATTAGCTAGTCGGAAGTGGTAGTAAACATACAATTGGAGCCTTGATGGATACATTACATACTTATTTTATGTAAAGATTCTTATAGGAAATAGGCTGACAAAAATCATCTACATGTAGACGATTCTTGACAGCTGTCAAACAAATGCTTTCATATTATATGCTAAGCAGTTTATAAGTAACATCGGGAGTAGTTTACTATGCGGTGGTGCTTCCCTAATTTCTATAAGGATTTATACCTAGTTGCTTTCCAGTTCTCCCGCTTTGCAAAGGAGAGAAGAGGCGTTACGTTCTTTATCCAAATTTCTCAGAATCTTCTAAGTAATTTCATTGTGGGTTTCAATACATCCTAACTTCTCCTGGGTCTTCAACGACATCGAGCTCGGTGTAACTTTTGTGGTCTTGGTTATAGCTGTAGATCCTGGTTAACAGGAGGGACAGTAATGGGAATGCGGGCGGGATTAGTCCCAATAAAAATAAAGCTTTCAAACAAAAAATCGGTCTAATTGGGTTCAAAACCACTACTTTTGACCCACTATGTTTTGTTTCAAAATTATGTGTGGTAAGTTTATGCGATCACCTTGGTAATGTGTCGTCTCGTGTCTCTCTAGCTTAAGTTATCTAAATACCATACATACCACAAGTTTATATTTGTTTTCTTTGGGCTATGTACAAAAAAGTGTCCAAAATATTTTTAAACTTAATTAGAAATATTAATTATTAAAATCTCCTTATATTGAGAGTTTAAACTTATATGTACTTTTTAAGACGGTTTTACGTAGGACAGGAATAAATATGGCGAAAAGTGGGCATATAATATGCCTATGCCACCCCATCGGAGATAAGGCGTGATAGATAAATAATAATAATAATTATTACATTTGAAATGGAAGTCTTTGGCTCAAGAATACAATTTGTTTCATATAGTACGGTTTTCGGCTAACTCAAAAACAGTGCAACCATCAATTCACTTTGACTTTTGGAGATAAAGCACCAACTAAAACTACTGTGTAACTGTGTATCTCGAAGTTCAAACGAAAAAAGACCGAGAATATATTTGTATTTTAGAGGAGAAAGTCGAAAATTTGCAGAGAGTGTCATGTAAGTCAAGCATAGAAATTAAAAATGTCCCGAAAAAATCTCAAGAAAATAGACAAGATCTTATTAATATGGTAAATAATCTTTCCCGCACAATCAAGCTAAATGTAAGCGAACGTGATATAAGTGATATTTTTCGATTGAAAACAAAAAGGGAAACCATAAAAAATTCCACTATTGTTGTAGAGTTAAGTTCAGCTATTCTGAGAACGGACTTACTTAAAAAAGTTAAGGAATTTAATATAAAAAATAGATCTCGCTTATAGGCCAAGCACCTGGGCCTAACTAGTAATGAAGATGTACCCATTTTCGTCTCAGAACAGCTAACGACCAGGGGTGCACGTTTGTTCTTCCTGGCGCGCGATCTTGCCAAATCCAAACAATATAAATACTGCTGGACAGCGTTTGGTAAAATATTTGTGAGAAGAGATGACGAGTCTAAGATTACTCACATACAAAACGAAGCCCAGATACAGAGCCTTATGCAGGGAGATTGACTAGTAATAAGCCTAAGTTTTCCTTTGTCCTTAAATAGTCATACTGATTATATTAACTGGCTACTTTATAGACTTTATTTATGTAAAACTACTCATTTAGAATGCTATAACAAGCACTTTTACACACACATCACCACAAACCAATACGCAAAACTATTTACACAAATACACCCCTACCCATTTTCACAAATGTCTGTTACTATATCTCATCTCATGATGAATGCATCAATGACCTACTCAGAATTAACACACGACGAAGAAATTTTAGCTATGACAAACTGTTCCCAGTTATTTTGTAATGGATAATTTCAATACTTTACAGGCAATAGATCAGATAACCATCTCAGAATCAATCAAATGTAGTATACCCGAATTTAAAAGGAAATCGGCTAGCCTAAAGGGCGTTTTCAGCGTGATTACCCAAAATATCTGCAGTGTTTACAAAAATCTTGATGATCTTCAAATTACGTTATCACAATTGACTATTGATGTGGACATTTTAATACTGACCGAATGCAGATTATCACCACTGAAGCCAATTCCTAATTTGATAAATTATACCTCGTATCGAACATTTAACCAACTCAACCAAAATGATGGTGTTGTAGCTTACATCAAATCAACTCACCAAGCTAAAGTGTCCGAACTGTGCCTAAGTAAGGCTACTGGTCTCCAAATCATGACAGACCACTACACTATCCTAGGTATTTACCGCTCTCCATCACATTCGAACGCTGATAGTTTTATTAATTCTCTTGATTTCCACCTGGAAAATATTTCACGCGGCTCAAATGCAATGATTATTGGAGATATTAACATCGACCTTATTCCATCTCCTAAAGAGCTATCTCATGAACGTGCAAACAGGCTCCAATACCTAACAGTTTTGTCATCGCACGGACTCCTACCTGCTCATCTACTACCCACTAGGGGGGACAGCTGTCTTGACCATATTATATTAAAACTTGATCATTCACACAAATCCGCTTTTGTAGCGGTACTGGAATCCACTATTACAGACCATAACATAGTATCTCTTTTAATATCTCACGTTAACACTCAAAATTTTACCAATAAACACAAGATCAAAGTAAATTATGACAACGCTTATAAGCAACTTATGAATGCAGATGTATCAAGGTTTAATACTTATGGTGACCCTAACGTATATGCAAACGCATTGATAGGTATGATTAAGGCGGCTATCGATTCTAACTCCAAACTTGTGTTAGTTCCAAATAACAAAAAAATCATAAAGCCGTGGATCACCCCGGGAATCTTGAGATGCATTAGGCTCCGAAATAACTTGCAACTAAAGATAAGAAAAGACCCCCACAACCTGATCTTAAAAATAACATATAAACGGTTTCGTAATTTCTGCACAAATTTAATAAAAAAACTAAAAAGACAGTACAATGCAAAAAACATAGACAAGTCACTGAAACATCCTCGCTTACTTTGGTCCACGATAAATGAAATCACCCAGTATAAACCGCCCATTAATAAAAACACAGAGTTACTTGGCATTCAACCTTTGCCTGAATGCTCTGTCGAGTTTATCAACCAATATTTTATTAATATAGGGAAAAATCTAGCAAAAGAAATCACCTCTTGTTCATCCCTACACCCAAACTCTGTTACCTTTACCCAATTGTCTTCTTTTGTATTGCTGGACACCGATCCACAAGAGGTACACTCCATACTCTCGACTATGGATTCAAGCAGCGCTCCAGGCTGGGATGGTATAACCACTGGTTTCCTAAAACAGTGTAAGAGTCTTGTGGTTCCACTAATTAGTAACCTAGCCAATCTTTCTTTTCGTCTTGGTGTCTTTCCTTGTGCTCTGAAGCGATCCATTGTCACCCCCGTCTACAAAAGCGGAGACAGAACTGACATAAATAATTATAGGCCCATCTCCGTTCTAAATTCTATCTCTAAAGTAATTGAAAAACTTATTAACTCTAGACTCGATAGCTACCTAAATAACTTTAATTTATTATCAAATTGTCAATATGGTTTCAGGAAGGGACTGTCAACTCAAGATGCTATCGTAGACTTAACGTCTTCAATTGTTAAAGAACTAGATAAAGGTAAAAAATGTATGACGGTCTTCTTGGATCTTAAAAAAGCTTTCGATACGGTTTCTGTTCCTATCCTTATTCGCAGATTGGAGAGTATCGGAATTCGAGGCACAGCTCTTTCTCTCTTCAAAAGTTATCTGGCAAACAGAACACAATCTGTCAGGATTGACAAATATCAGAGCGAGGAAGTTGTTGTCACTTTTGGTGTACCGCAGGGGAGTGTCCTTGGTCCAACTCTATTTTTGATCTATATCAATGAATTATGTAATCTTCCGGACGTTGGAGGAAGGATACTCTCCTACGCTGATGACACTGCCATCACTTTCACTGGTAGATCCTGGCAGGATGTAAAAGCTGTTGCCGAAACAGGCTTGGGTAAAGTGGCTGTATGGCTAAATAATAACCTCTTAACACTTAATGTCACAAAAACCAAATATATATGCTTCTCATTATACCAAAATTCTCAACCTTTACCAAGTAGTGATTTTAAAATAAAAATTCATGGCTGCTCTAAACAAAACTATCAAACATGTCCATGTCCTCTGATTGAAAAGGTATGTGATAATAAATATCTAGGAATCATGATTGATCAACGACTAAGTTGGCACTCACACCTCGACCTTATCACAACTAGGGTGAGAAAATTGATTTGGATTTTCAAATCATTAAGATACCTAATGAGTAAGACACTAATAAAACAGATATACTTGTCACTGGCTCAATCTGTCATCACTTATTGTATCCTAGTGTGGGGTGGAGCAACTAAGACCCATTTTCTTGATGTCGAAAGAGCACAAAGATCCTTAATCAAGGTGATGTACTCTAAGCCTCGTAGATTTCCAACAGACACACTAAATATTATAAGTAATCTACTTTCAGTTAGAAAACTTTTCATTCTAAATATTATCCTAAAATACCATAAGTCATTAACATTTAACCCTAAACTTCTGAATAGAAGAAGGGCGGATATTGTTGCTCCGAAACATCCATATCGTACAGCTTTTGCTAGCAGGCAGTATGCCAGTCAGGCCCCATACTTATACAACAAGATAAATCGTATACTAAAATTGTACCCCATGACACTGCTGAAATGTAAACTCGCCCTGATAGAGTGGTTAAAGGCGCTCTCATATGATGAGATCGAAATTCTCCTCGTTAGAATCGCCTAACACGTTTAGAAACAAACGAACGGACAGACATTTCACATCTACACGCACGCACACTCATATACAAATACACGCAGACACACAAATAGAAATACACACAGACACAAATACACACATGCACACACATACACACATACATGCCCAACTCTTTATATCACATAAATTAAGATAAACTGTAATTTATACATTAAGGCTGCAATACTTTCTTTCACGCGGTAATGTTACTTACTTGTTCTATTAAAACCTCAAATACTTATATCTACTAATGGAGATCATTCACTCATATTTTGTGTGCATGCAAATAATTTTGTTCTGTCTTGTTACTTCGTATTCTTAAAAATGTTAAACATAGGTAAGCAATGAATACCAATAGGGAGGTGCGAGATATTCCCAACACAAGTATTTAATTACTTACTGGGGAATCTCAATAATGTAACCCTGGGTAACTCTTACTGAAATAAAGAAAATTTTTTTTTTTTCTTTTTTTTTTATCACTGGTTTAGTAAGTTCAATCGTGGGTCACGTGGGTGCGGTCAGTGTGTGCTCGCAGATGAAGTTAAAGAAGTTCGCCCTGAATCGGTTGTTGTGTCTTAAATATTGATGCTGTGCGGGATTGGGACTGCATTGCAAGATCGTCATGTTACTAATCGCGAGATAGAGGCATCTCTGGACATAAATATGAGGATTATAATTTAAAACATTACACGAATATTTAGCTGGAAAAATCTGATCATGTTGAGTCCTATATACGGTCGTATTTATACGTCATAATGGTGTCGCCCGCCTGATGGCAAGCAAAGACGATGACTTATGATTGGGGACGCTATCTCAACCAGCGCAGGGCTCCGATAGCGACCCTCATCTTGACGGCCCAGAAATACGCCTTTTCACTCTTCTGTTAAAGGACAACTTGAAGATTGACCACGTTACAAATAATATTATTTAAATTTAAAGCAAACTAAGTTTAGTCGACTGTTCTCATATAAATCCAAAGGAACTATGTAAGTGTAAACACCATCTCGTAGATATTTATTTTCGGCACTTGCGTTGTTAAACTGAGATATGTACTATATAAGGACGCATTAGAATAGCGGTCGAAGCTTGGTCACCTAGTTCCAACGTATGCAAAAATGCATCGAGCATCATGGTAAATATTTTGAAAAGCAATAAATCTATAATAAATGCTGTATGTTTTTTTCACTTTGTTACCTTGGATATATAAATAGCAGCCCTCTAAAGTCACCTATTTCACTCGTACGCCACATTTGTCCTAAATAAGAAAATCAACGCAGCTAATTAGTAACTTTATGTAAGTGGCCTGTTTTTTGTATAAAAATGCGCTAATTTAATCTTATCTTCTAGGAGATCCTTCCTTTCTTTTTTTAGCTTATTTATCATATTCATTAATACCTCAGGGATGTTCACCAAGCCGTACTTTGGCATAACTTTTAAACGAGTTTTAGGATAAAGATTGTTCATCTGCCTCTTGTATGGTTTCATTGTGACAATTGTTAATCGTTTGTCTGTTGTTTTATAAGAGTTCTTATGATATAATTGACGTGTAATGAGTGTACTTGTGGTTGTAGTCGAAGGTGATCCCTGAAAGGGTTGGAACTGCTTTTCTTTATCTAGCAACACAACAAATGGACTCATTGTATTTAGTTTTAAACCAGCGTTTGTTTGTGTAGTATTTCCTTTTATGTACTGATATGCTTTCGAAGTCATTGTACTATGCGATATATTTGTAGAAGCAGTCTGACTTATATAATTTATTGAAGAAGCAGTCTGATTTAAATCACTAGCTGATGAATTCAGTACCAAAACGACTGGTACAGGATATGGCATGACTATAACGTCTGGTGTAATCTGTAACGGTGTATTAAAGGACGGATTGTTAAAAGTTGGTGGACAATTATTCTCACAGAAACGCTTGCAATAGTGGTTGCGCTTTGTACCACAATCATAGCAATTACATTCCTTTCTTGAGCTCCAACAAGAATCATATGATGATGATGATGAGGTTCTTTTATGCTTGTGTTTATGTTTGTTTGTTTCATGTGAATGTGTGTCCGTTTCGCTGTCAGTCAGTAATACCTCGCTACTGCCACTTAAAGGTTGCCCAAGTTGTGTAAAGCCATTATTGTTGAGCATAGTTTGATACATCATATAAGTAGTACAACTTTCTAGTAAGTGACACAGCAGTAATGTATTCAAAGTCTGAAAATATTAGGCAAATCAGAGAAGAATTTGCATTGTTAAATTATAAAATAGATATGTATTACGCCCAACATAACATTTATGCACATACCAACTTCATGACAATTTTATTATGGTGAAATTTCTATATTTTATATGTTATTTAACCGCAGCAAGACATAATTTAAACAAATAGTAGACTAGTAATATTTGAGTTGACCACAAACCAAAATAACTATGAATATCGTTTTCACAGTACCTTTGTTATCAAAAATGAACTGTCATAAACCTAATTGGTCGTGCTACTTTATGTGCATATATAAAAATTCTAAGTGCATAAACTATTTCTCGCTACGGCACTTGATATCATTGATTTTATTTGTTCAACTTTTTACTAGCACTATAGGAGTATCGTTACTTACATTTGCGTCCTTCACTATGGAGTGTGTATTCCTACGTAATAGATGGTGAGCCCATTGCCGTGTTGAAATAGACAGACGCAGGTTGTGGCTCCCTGCTGCAGAATTTTTTTAGGCCGCCCATAAGGCCTTCAACTTGACTAACGACTTAACGACTGCCATGTAGGCAACCGGGACCAACGGTTTAACGTTCCTTCCGAACCACGAAAACGCTCGCAAATGTAAATGCCACAAAGTGGTCACCCATCCAAAGACCAGCCACAGTAAAAGTTGCGTAACTCAGTGATCGTTTACAGAACTCTGAGTCCGCGGGGCCACGAGCGCTTCTTCTTTCGTCGCTACTATCATCGCCAAATCACAACTACTCTTAGTAGTTAATGAGAGCATTTTGGGTCAGCTTGTATTAACTATTAGGAGGCTCTATATTCAGGTAGGGTTTGTAAGCAACTTGGAATACGCTAAAATTAATGATACACAATTATATAACTTATATATCTAATTTAGGCTCAAAAAAGAATTATTATAAATATATATTACAGACAAAATTCTAAATCATAAACTAAAAATGTCTATTATAACATACTTCACCATCTTACAACAATACAGCAAAATCTAGATACTGGCCACCATAGTGGGTGCGGGTTATACTTAAAGTACGTATATCGTCAGAGTGAGTGAGATTACAGGGTTTGACCTTGTTCATAAGGTTTCACAAAATAAAGATCAACTGAGCGAAACTGGTTTACTCTTTACGATTAACCGATACAATTCTCAAAACCCTAAATCAAGATTTAAGGACTGCGGCGTATCTATCTCTCTTATAGTCTGTGGCAATTTGTTGAACGGTGTGGCCATTGGAGTGGAACGGGAGATTCACCAGACTTGGGCGACACATACCGCCCGAATCTGGTGAGTCTTACATCTGTGGACTAGAAGGTCCCCCAATTCAATCAGGGGTGTAATATAAGGGGAGTGCAGTTCTGCTTTACACATATCAGATGGCAAGAGGCGGAATTGCGACCCACCCGAGATTCAGTTATCCCGTGAAGTGTTCCAGCACGGGCATGGAGGACTATATAAGCCGCTTATTCTTTTTTGTTATTCTTCTTTCTGCTAAGGTAGGCCACGGAGTTTTGTGGTTAGACCAGAGTATTGAGAGACCCACACACACCCTTCATCTTCTTAACAGCGAGTACGTAAAAATATTCTTCCCGTTGAAAAAGTATCATTCTAAACTTAAAAATGATGTCGCTAGCAACTGCAGGGGACTATGGACCTGCCATCAACATAACGTCGCAGACGTCATATCATGCGTTTTCCATTCTATTCTGAGGACTCTAACGTTTTGTCATGAAATTCTATAAAATCAATAATTATCAAACTTTCGTAGACAGAGGATAATTGAGTTGACATCGTTTTTACAGAGCCCTAAAACGGATCTTTCTTGTCGTGAAAAGTTACTAGCAACGTAGTAGTACAAATTTGTATAAATCATAAGAGATGTCACAAGATATATATGTTTCATGTATTCTCAATTTTCAAAATGTGCAATGTAAATTATTTTGCCATTCAAGAAAAAATTAATTGAATGTAAATTATTCAAAAAATGCTCGGATTTCGAATTTCTGTATGGCTTTCAACTAATGTAGTAATAGGTATGCATTCGGTAAGGCACAGATTATCCGTGTAACTTAATTTGACGTCGTAGATTTATTTGTTTGCGAGGCACTACTATTCTGTATGTCAAAAATCTATTATTTGGAGTTGTTGTAAAAGGGAAGAAAATATTTTTATTAATTGGAATTACTTTTCTCCTTTTAAAGGTTATTTGAATGTTCGCTTTTAAAGTATTGCCATAACCCAAGTAATGCTTAGGAAAATTATTTGATTTTCTTGGCACCTTGTCGTTAGGAATCAAATTCGTAATATTTTCGACGGACGATGAATACGACCATGCTTTATTACTTTCAGGTGTTAGTTCTTTTATATTAGTTTTATCTGATTCACTACTCCTGGTAGGAGGGACATCTGTTACATTAATTTTTGGTTCTGCCGTAGTAGTTATATCTGATACACTACTCTTGATAGGTGGGACATTTGTTGCATTAGTTTTTAATGTATTGATATTTTTATTTATATTGTTTGCTGTTACTATCATAACTGGAACTGGATATGGTACAGCAATAACTTCTGGTGTTACTTGATTAACTGGGTACGAATTATATTGTGGACACGATTCTTCACAAAATTCATCGCAGTGTTCATTTCCTTCGGAGCCACAATCATCACAATGACATATACTTTCAGATCTGATATAATGTTTATCATGTGTTCTTCTAATATGTTTATGGTCATGTCTGTGAAATTTCTCTTGAGAATAAATATGCACCTCATTATAACTCATTGAGTTCTCATTATCGGTATATGAAACACTGTTATGCAGTTCCATATTTTGTCCAAGCTGATAAGATGCTTGCCTGCGATTGTATATAAAGTATGATGTACTGCTTTCTATTATATAGCACACGACTAAAGTGTTCAATACCAAAACCTGTGAACGGTAGAATAAATAACTTAATTTGTACAGTATCTATATTGTTTTGGAAGTATGAATTTCTGATAATGAAATTGCTTGCAAAAACGACAATATTTTTTTTATTTAGTATTTTATCAAAACATACCAACGTCATTATAAAATAGCTTTAATTCATTTCTTCAGTCATTCGCATCAATACTTTAAAAATATATTTGTTTATCTATTGCATGTAAACTTTCTGTCCAATATTAGTGTGAACGTTGCATCGACTGTAGCATTTAAAGTGATCATCTATTATTGACCAACTTCTATAAAACAAACTACGCACAATATTTTATGATTTCCAATAAAGAATGAAAGTTACTTTAACTTTATGTTGTTCCTAACTGTATATACTTATATTATTTCTGTTTTTTTTAAACCTTTCCATCCTGCTAATATAAATTACTTGTACTAATACAAGACTACTATTAATTACTTGTACTAATACAAGACTACTGACGAGAACACACACCTAAGGTGTGTGTTCTCGTCAGTAGTCTAATGCCTGATTAGATCTTGTACACAAGCATTAAAGGGTACCGTGGCGTCGCATTAATTTTCGTTTGTATTTTACTAGTTTTTATTTTACTAGTGTGGAGCTACACAATTTCACCCGCATAGTTCCCATTCCCCTAGAAATAGGCGGATAAAATGCAGCTCAAAACTATCTCTGAAGTTGATTATAAATTGTGTCGAAATAGAGCTCAATTTATGCACAACTTTTTGAGATTATAAAGTGGATATAAATGATACATTAGGAAGATTTTATATCCACTATACTTATGTCCATTAGACAGAAAAAACTGGGATTTTGATTTATAATTTGAATTTTGTAAGAAAAATACAGACGATTTTATAACATCTTTTCATAATGAACATCTTAGTACATATGAATATAGTAGGTTCCAAATACTCTAAGCTAAGCTTGTGCTATGGCAGCTACAGTTATATATTTCTAAATACAAACATATAAATATAAAATCACATCGGTAACTTCTGGAGTCCTTCCTACAATGTTCCATATTTCCTGCAAAGTTCACATGATGAGTTCCATGGCTGGAGTTAAATACTGTCATTGGTATTATCCCTATGGTTTATAAATTATTCACGATTGATTAAAATTGCGAAAACAGAAATATCTTTGTAAAATGTATAATAGTGGACCATTATCCATGATAGTGCCCAGTCTGTTTGATGTTGTATTAATTGTTCAGTATATACTAGGCATGCCTTTTAAGTTCTGTCTTATCCATATTTCCCGGCAACTTTGAATTTGAAACTGTTCTATATTCGAATGTGTTTCTTTTGAATCTGTTTTGAAATTTCTGTGTTGAATCTCAAAACAGTAGAAAGTTTTAGGATGAATGCTATTGTTTAGTCACAGCGTCGATTGGCATCTGTCAGGTTAGAAGATCTTGCATAAAGCGTTTGGTGTGAGAAAGCTAGTTGGCCGTTGGATAAAGCATCTGCTTTCCGACGATCACAAGGCGACCCGCGTCAGATGGTGTAAGAAAATTCTGCAAAGGTTCAACAGAGGAGAGTCAAATCACGTCTACGACATCATCAGTGGTGACGAATCTTGGATCTACGCCTACGATCCTGATTCTAAACAATAATCTACAATCTGGGTCTTTCAAGACGAGCCAAAGCCGACTAAAGTTGTTCGTTCTTCAAGCACTTCTAACAAGATTTTGACCACGTTCTTTTCAAAAACCGGCCATTGTACGACTATTGCACTTAAAGATCGTAGAACGGTTAACGCAGAGTGGTATACCACGGTTTGTTTACCACAAGTCATCGCTGAATTTCGAAAATCTAACTCAAAGCGACGCATTGTCGTCTGCGTTGTCTTGGTGCTCCTGCACCAAGACAACGCAGGCTCACACAGCGCTCGTCAAACGATTGAGTATTTGAAGCAAGAAAAAGTAGAAATTCTTGACCATCCTCCATACAGTCCTGACCTAAGCCTAATCGATTTCTTTACATTTCCTAAAATTAAAAAAAGTCTTCGTGGTCAAAGGTTCCAGTCCGGTGAAGAAGCAGTCAACGCTTTCAAGTTAGCCATTTTGAACACCCCCACTTTAGAGTGGAATAAATGTTATAATAACTGGTTTGAGCAAATGGAAAAGTGTATTAAGGTACGTTGTGAATACTTTGAAAAACAATTAAATATATAAGTAAATATTTAAGTTTCTAGTTGTGTTATTTTTTCATACGATAAAACTTTAAAGGCATCCTACTAATTTCTACACAAAAATATGGGAGAATATGCCTTTGAACATGAATACTTAATAACATTATGAAATTTGCTACTGTTTATTCTAAAAAATAGATAAAGTAAATATAATATAATAGTTAAATTTCCTTTTAAAAATATTTAATATAAAATTAGCAATAAATGGTTTTCTAAATGAAAATATAAAAATAAAGTATTAACATTTTAAAAAAATAATAATTACTTTATCACAATTATTAATCACAAACGTTAATAACTTATGATATGCAAATATTCATTATTTCTTGCAACTCGAACGTTTCATCATCATTTATGCGTTATTTCCGGTTGGATCCAAAACCCACCCGCCCCGGTTTACGTTTAATACTACGTAAATGTGCAAGCAGTTTCGTGGCTATGTTATCTGGTATTGGAAGAATCCTTAAACTCGGCATCAACTTTGGTTTTGTTTTTATACTTGAAGAATACATTCGTCGGTTTTGCCGGTGTCCATAGACACCATTCTTTTTATCTGGTGACTTTAATAGTAAAAGGTCCGTAAAATCGTTGATCATGTTTTTGAGAACTGGATCTAGAAAATTTTCATCTTTTGTGAAACGCCGATCTACTAATTCTTCGTTGCTTCTTATATTGCTTTGTTGTTTATAATCATCAATTATTTTATCTTCTAGCTGAGATACTTCATAATTTGGTGGCAAAGTTGGATTTTCGTTACTGGATGCGCTTTGTGTTGTAGTAGTAGCAGCTTTAGAAGTTGTAGTGGCTGTGTCAGTGGTTGGTGTTGCAGCAGTTGTCATTGCTGGAGATGTTATGGTTGGGGTTTGTAGTGTAGTCGCATCCGTAGTAGTAATTGTTGTAGTCACTTGAGACTGTGACGATATAATAGATTTTAATAACTGGAGAAACGCAGATTGTACCTGATAATAAACTACCTCTTCATTTGGCGAATGGTTAACTAAAGGCACTGAAAATAGATTAGCTGGCAGTGCCATCGACGTCAGTGAAATTTGAGGCATCATCATTTGTGGCATTGCCATTTGAAATGATATCGGCGCCACTTCTTGCACGGGTATCGGTACTGACTGCGGCATAGGTTGCAGCTGGAATCCTTCTTCGTCAAACTCAATTTCATGAGATTGACTTTCTTCGTCGTAATTAGAGCAATCTTCGTCATGACGGTAGGTCAAGCCATTTTGTAGCAGATAGCAGATTTTCAGTAGCAAAATCTGTAAAATTCAATGGTTTAAACATTTTTTAATGCGCATGATGGTATTTATACTTTTTCTTATCTGTATTTAAGCCTACTCCCTTAAACATATTGTACCTACTTGCTGGCATTGCTCCACCATCGGTGCGACGGCGTGTGGCATGTAGGGTGGAAAAGGGAAACAGGAGAATGATGCACGCCACCCTCTTTATCAACATCATATGCTCGGGTCACGCCTTAAGAGCAGAAAGCTTTTGCAAAGCACGGTCTCGGTGCCAGATCCAGTGGGGAGTGCCCGACAATAGGAGTGGCTCACGAAATACTCTCCCCCATCAGATTACATTTACCCTCAAAAAAGCTGCCACCTGGACATGAACTGCGGTGGTCGACCTGGAAATCCCTTAATAGATGGCGATTACAGGTCGGCTGCTGCAGGGCGAACCAGGTAAAATAGGGTTACATAGATGTTATTTATGTACAGCAGAAGTGATCAACTTGATTAGATCAAAAAAAACTACTGTTTACTGACGAATCAATGCGCATCTACCAATTATTAAAAAATCTGAAATTATGAAAGATAAACAGTGCGAATTGTGTTGATTTTTGTGCAAAGGATATTTTCGAAGCTCTCAAAATCTTCTGTTAGAATTGCCCAGACAAAAGTCAGCGCGACTTACTATGTCAAGAGAGTTACCGAGTTCTAATTAACCGTATATTTTACCTACTTAATAATAAATCTAAAAAAAACAGTTATCAAGTTCCACAACCAAAGAAAACACTCTAATGTATGATAAAACTTGATTTTATTAAAATACAAAATTTACTCATACGTACCGATTTAAAATGTAACTCACTTTTCATTTCAGTGTGCCTTTAGCAGACATTAGCACAATACTAAATGTTACAAACTAGAGAAAAAAAACTATGATGATTCTAACATTGAACAATTGTACCATTACAAAAAGGTTATGCTTAAATGATTATATCACAAGTATTGTTGTATTTTGTAGCGTGTATGTGGCCATTAACGAACACGTCGACGTCTACGATTTCTGCTGGGACTGGGAGCTAGAGGAGTCGATAGTTAAATATGCTCATGTTATCAGTAATCGTAATTACTCGTAGTAGACAGAATCTCCATTGATGACTTGATAACCCACAAAGACAAAGATATAGACCATAGCTTTCAGAGTAGAGCTCGTTGATGTTCAGATTTGTGCTCGGTTAATGTCTAGGAAAAATTACAGGCGAAGTACTCAACCTTTGTCACACAGGACCATTCTTCTTTGGTTTTGCCCATGATTCATTCACATCCCGAGTCCGTTTCTACTATTCTATTTCCCCTGCCATGGTCTTCGGCGTTTCCAGTTTTCCCGATATGTTTCGGGTTCCAAATTATACCATTAAAAAGATTCTCAGGAATTATTTAAAAAGCTGCCGGCTTTAAAACGGGAAGCATAAAGATGTTGCTTATTTTGTAGCTCGTTTCGGTAACATAAAATGTTATAGCCTTTAATTTATGACAGAATATTCTAAAATATATAGGTACTTCCACCATATACGTGTATTCTGAACTTTGTATACATACATAACACACATGTTGTCTGTTATGTATGTATACAAAGTTACATACAAAACTTCACAGAGAACAGTGGAAATGTTTACTAGTATTACTTTTTCTCAATTATGAGAATGTTTATTAATTTGTCTGTTACTGACTTTACAAACGTAACAGAATTTTGACCACTAATGCTTTTTTTAACCTTTTTTTTTATAGGGTCACTGCAGCAAAATATAAACTACATAGATTAAGTCAAACTATCCAAGGGATTTATGTTGCATCTGAAGCCTATACTAGAAATTAGATGTCGGCTTTTCGTTTCTACATCTCACGATCATTAGGATTCCTGATAAGTTCGTTTTTTTCAAGCCAGGATTACATCACGAACAAAACATTTTTTTTTGAATCAGTGTTTATTTCCCATGAATATAAGCGGGTGTACCCCACCAACATCTCCGAAGCCCAAGCCACCTCTAAGCGATGCACTTGAATGAATGAATGAATGATTGCCAACCAAATGATGACGCAACTACGTAGGCACGGGGTTGGTGGGTTGGACGGTAGTCGCCCCCTACAATGCCGAAAAGTAAAAGCCAAACGATAGCTGCTTCCAGCAGCCAAATAAAAGTGAACCTGAGGCTTCAAATCCAGGTAGAAATTGGAAGCGATTGGAAAAATACTTAAGTAATAGAAGAATATATATTTCCCATGTATCCGTATATTCGCCATAAAAGTGTCCCAATCAGCAATGGCGACTATTAGTGGATAATGCATTTTGGTACAAATTTTTGAGGAACACAATATAAAAAGAATGTTTTAGGAAACAAATATATTATAAACTAAATTCGTATGAAAAGTAACAAAGTAAAAAAACTGCACAACAATATCTGACACTATTCATTAACTTTCTCTGAAGCTCTTTGCGTCACGCATTTCAATCTTTAGGCTATCAGCCATACTGTTTCGAGCGGGACCTATTACATATCTTGATGATTCTACATTTGAGATTACAGGCTTTGTCCTTCTTAAAGTTGATCCCAATACATACTTGTCTAAACGTCCATTCGTTTTGTCTGGTGATTTAAACCTATTATTTGAGAATGTTTTGAGAACGCTTTTAAGGGCGGTTTCTAACATATTCTTATTATCTGGTTGAAGAAAAAATTTTAATCGTTGTTGGGTACTGTCAGCTTCTGTTGTAGTTGCTTCTTTGAGTGATAGCGGAGTTGTAGTTGTGCTTGTGGTTGATGGCACATCTGTGGTCGAGCTTATTACTGCAGGTGTTGTAGTTGTCGAGGTTTTATTACTATGTATCTTAGATCTAGCTGAATCTAACAGCGAAAAGTCTTTTAAAAAGTTAATAAAACTTGGTGGAAATGGTAAATAAATGAGGTTGTTGTTTGGAAATTGGTTTACAAGCGGACTTGAAAATTGGCGTCCCGCCGTTTGCGCCATTGGCATCTGCAATTGAGGTATCTGCATTTGTTGCATTTGCATTTGTGGTATTGTAATTTGCCCCATCGATCCTTGGGGAACTTGAGGCACAGACATTTGTGACTGTGAGGATATAACTATTGGTAATTGTGAGATTTGCGGCATTGAAATCATTTGAAATGGTGATATCTGTGACGAAGTATTCGGGCAACTTCTGCATACTTCTTTACAACAATCAGGCGGTTTGTCGCATTTATTGCAAGCACAAGAGTTACATTCATTATAATCGTTTAAATAATTTAATATTCTGCCATCTTTATCATATCCATAATTTTGAATTCCGTTCGATTGCTGAAAGGGCTGAAAGTGTTCTCGTTCGTCTATATCAGAATCGTTCTCTTGCGATTGGCTATCGTGTTGGTCGTAAGTATCATAGTTAGTGGAACCAGAATTTGGAATTTGATAGCATAGTTGGACCAGCAAGACCTGGAAACAATACAACAGTATTTGAGATTAACCGAAAGCTACATCTACGCTGGTCATTATATGCACTTTAATAAATATACAATGTTACGGAGTGTTAATCTGTCTATACAGTCTTTACTTTACGTTTTTTCAGTTCTTCAACGACGAAAAGGGAAGTTAAAAAGGATTGGATTTTTTAAGATTTATAACTTATGTGATTGATATATATTTATATTTTCAAGATTTATAGTTTATTTATACAACAAAACTAATTAATTAGGTGTACAAGTGGATAATGCAAAATACATTTTAATTATGAACTTCTTTCACATTAACGCATTTTATTCGACAGTTATTATCTACCAGTGGTCATCAATAATTTCAATAATTGAGAACATCAAAGAACAAATTATCGCAAATATCAACTTTATTTCTAAATTTATTTATTAAAAGGCATTGCATATATATATATATATCCACAAATATTTCTTTGTTTTATTATTTACTTATGTTTAAATTATACAGATGATTTATAAATTATAGGTTGGTAATATTTTCAAATGTCAACAAACCCATTTAAAATCGAGCACTTTGTTCATTTTGATAAACTCTTTTCAGGTTTGCAGTGAGTACTGGATATTGGTTGTAACAGAGTTATCCATTGAAAAATGAAATAAAAAGAGGTGATCCAATGAACAATTACATTGTTACGTAAACTGCTTAGCGAAGGCTTTTTGTTAAAAAACTGATTACCTCCATACGTGTTATTGTTTTATCGAACACTGGTAAACGTGAAGATTTCTAATATAAATTATTTTAATAGCCTAATAATAATAATTGAAGTGAAACTTCTTTATCGACGTTGAAAAAAAATTTATAGCTGTAATAAAAATTTTTTCCCATTTTTCGGTTACGCGCCATGTTGCTTTGAAGTGAAACTTCTTTCTTCTAAGTGAAACTTCTTAATCGTAAGAGAGAAATTTTATAGCTGTAAATAATGGCGTCAAGAAGTTTCACTACTTATTTTTTTATTATTTATTTTTCCTAATATTTTATGGATTAGAAGAAAATTTGAAAGCTCTATGTAAGAAATACGCAGAAAAAGTGCCTGACTGTCCATCAAATCAGCCCCTTGCAATCCATGTAGACCTCGCCCAGTTTCCGTTTGGACGGTGATAGGCTATACTGTGCACGCTGGTTAGACGTGTTTTTAGGTGTTTTTTTTTGTTTGGCTTTATTTTGAATTTTCCTTTTCTCCTACATGACTTCGTTCGTTACTCAGCAGGTGAGACTAGCTTGAGCCGTGAAAATCTCCTTTGCACCTACCGTCTAATACAGTAAATTCAGTTCTACGCCGTTCTATGTTTACTAAAATATAAAGTTGAAAAGTTTGTTGGATTTTTTGTTTTGTTTATTTGTTTGTTGGGTTGAACACGCTAATGTTAGGAACTACTCGCTCGAATTAAAAATTATCTTTATTTTCGATAGCCCATTTATCAAGGAAGGCTATAGGCCATAATATAATTGCGCTACCACACTGGAGACCGAAGTATTAACCATAAATGTCAACAAATCGGACAATTTTTAGGGCTTCGTACCTGAAAAGAAAAAAAAACGGAACCCTTATAAGATCACTTTCTTGCCTGTTTGCCGTCTGTCACCATCGGCTTTCTCAGGGACGGGTGGACCCAGCAAGTTGAAATTTATACCAATTACGTAGTTCTAGGTCAACCGGAAGTAATCACGAAATTTGGTAAAAAGGAAGGTCTTACAGCACAAATAAAGGAAAAATCTAAAAGTAGGTAGGTAGGTAGTAGTCCTAAATACGTTGATAATAAGGGTTGTCCCCCATAGGTACATAGATAGTAAACCAATTAACCTCAATAAATAATAAGCCTCTGAAGTGTATGGTCGCTCATACAATTTGAAGGTCTGAATTGTTCCTACTCCTATTTATTTACGGAATACTCGGCGCACGAGTTTGACTCGTGCTTGACCGGTTTTTTTTCATATATTATTGTAAAAGTAATAAAAGACGGGAATAAATGGTTGGGACTGGTTTAATGTTTGTCACGGGCGAAGTCGCGGGTGTCAGCTAGTCTTGTCCATAACCGCATTCTTAAAGCGACAAACGCAAACCATGCAATTTTTTTTTTCAACAGCAGTTCAAATCTGTTTAAATCTTCAATAATAACTTCAATTCTATAATTTGAAGATTCACTTAATTTCTGCTGAACAATTTTTGCTTCCAAATTACGTCAACGAGACAGAGCTACTCGTATAAGAATCAAGGTGGACAGGTCATAACCTTAATCTTGCTATTTCTGTATCAACGCATATCGTCAAAACCTGGACGATTGCCAGCATCCTCAATTTTTAGTAGGTAATCAACATTTAATAACCAATAAAAATATAATGTGTTTCGAATTCGATGTATTATCTTCCTTACTAAATTGGAGATTACAGCAGTAGTATGGGCTATCATTGAAATCTTATACTTTTAACATGAGGCAGGATAACATCCGAACCCCCCTGAACGAGCCTGCGGTAGCGGACAAAATCTGTCAGGAGCCCTGGGGCTATCGTTCCGAGGACTCACCCGGGACTCCTGGCTATAGACAGATGAAGGGAAAAGGGTGGATTTTTCCACACAAAAAAAAATGGGCCAAGCATGAAAAATAAAAAGAAAGTTACGTGTCCCTTTACGTGGCGGCACTTTAAAACGATTTGTAATATCGATAAATTGACACGGTTTTGTTGTCATCTTGAGTGCAGTTCAAGAAAGACATAATAAACTATGACATAGCTGCAGATTCAATTCATTGGGGTGTAAGGGGTCCCTCTCTTAGATCTTTGGGGCCCATGAGACCTCACCTGCTGACTGACGGAAGAGGCCATAACGCGGGCGCCCTAACGGGGTTGGGAGTTCAGATGGCAGTCACTCCTCACAATGCCGAAAATAAAATACCACAATTCTCCCAGCAGGCAATTGAAAGTGAACAACAGCAGGCTCCAACTACAGGTAGGGTTTGGAGAAACTGAGAACATACTTCAGATGAAGAATAAGACACCTTTAGATTTAAGTTATAACAGTGCGCCACACTGTTTGCATTTTTTGAAGGTTCTTATTGAAGTGAAACTTCTTTATCATAAATGAAACTTCTTTATCGACGTATGTAAGAAATTTTATAGCGGTAAAAAAAATGTCGTAAAGAAGTTTCACTTCTTGCCTGTGTACTCTGGTTACACATACATATTTTTGAAGTGAAAACTTCTTTAGCGGCGTTGAGCACTTTTTCTGTAATGGGTATAAAATCTTAAACTCGCGTCAGGACACGTGACCTGATCGAAAAAACGTAAGATTTTTGAAGTGAAAACTTCTTTAGCGGCGTTGGGTATAAAATCTTAAACTCGCGTCAGGACACGTGTCCTGGTCGAAAAAGCGTAAGATTTTATCATCATCATCTTTACGTCGATCCCGGTCAATTTTTGAAGGAAAAACTTCTTTTAGCGCGGTACGCATATTTTTAGATGAGATAAAATCTCTGGACTCGCGACCATAATCATCATCATCATCAAACGTTGATTCCGGTCATCTACAGGTCTTATTAAATAATGCTGTGTAATCAATTAGGACTCTTTCAGTGTAGAATTATTTTTTATCATCATCATCTTTACGTCGATCCCGGTCAATTTTTGAAGGAAAAACTTCTTTTAGCGCGGTACGCATATTTTTAGATGAGATAAAATCTCTGGACTCGCGACCATAATCATCATCATCATCTAACGTTGATTTGTGTAATCAATTAGGACTCTTTCAGTGTAGAATTATTTTTTATCATCATCATCTTTACGTCGATCCCGGTCAATTTTTGAAGGAAAAACTTCTTTTAGCGCGGTACGCATATTTTTAGATGAGATAAAATCTCTGGACTCGCGACCATTTTCATCATCATCATCAAACGTTGATTCCGGTCATCTACAGGTCTTATTAAATAATGCTGTGTAATCAATTAGGACTCTTTCAGTGCAGAATTATTTTTTATCATCATCATCTTTACGTCGATCCCGGTCAATTTTTGAAGGAAAAACTTCTTTTAGCGCGGTACGCATATTTTTAGATGAGATAAAATCTCTGGTCTCGCTACCATAATCATCATCATCATCTAACGTTGATTCCGGTCATCTACAGGTCTTATTAAATAATGCTGTGTAATCAATTAGGACTCTTTCAGTGTAGATTTATTTTTCATCATCATCATCTTTACGTCGATCCCGGTCAATTTTTGAAGGAAAAACTTCTTTTAGCGCGGTACGCAATTTTTTAGATGAGATAAATTTGGAGTCGCTACTCCCCGTTACGATACGCAGCTATAGTGTGTGCATATATGCATGTACCAACGCGACTAGATAAATAAATTATTAATAAATTGAGTTTTTTAAGTGAAAACGCCTCTTAGCGTGGTACACATATTTTTAGAGGAGATAAAATCTCTGGATTTGCGACTATAATCATCATCATCATCTAATGTTGAACCCGGTCATCTACAGGTCTTATTAAACAATATTGTGTAATCAATTAAGACTCTTTCAGAGTAGAATTTTTTTTTCATCATCATCATTACCGTCCATCCCGGTCAATTTTTGAAGTGAATATTCTTTTAGCGCGGTACGCTTATTTTTAGATGAGATAAAATCTCTGGACTCGCGACCATTATCATCATCATCATCTAACGTTGATTCCGGTCATCTACAGGTCTTATTAAATAATGCTGTGTAATCAATTAGGAGTCTTTCAGTGTAGATTTATTTTTCATCATCATCATCATTAACGTCGATCCCGGTCAATTTTTGAAGGAAAAACTTCTTTTAGCGCGGTACGCAATTTTTTAGATGAGATAAATCTCTGGACTCGCTACACCCCGTTACGATACGCAGCTATAGTGTGTGCATATATGCATGTACCAACGCGTCTAGATAAATAAATTATAAATAAATTGAGTTTTCACTTCTGTCGGCACTCCCGGAGTGGTTAGGTTAGGTTTTTTATCATCATCATCATCTTTACGTCGATCCCGGTCAATTTTTGAAGGAAAATCTTCTTTTAGCGCGGTACGCATATTTTTAGATGAGATAAAATCTCTGGACTCGCGACCATAATCATCATCATCATCTAACGTTGATTCCGGTCATCTACAGGTCTTATTAAATAATGCTGTGTAATCAATTAGGACTCTTTCAGTGTAGAATTATTTTTTATCATCATCATCTTTACGTCGATCCCGGTCAATTTTTGAAGGAAAAACTTCTTTTAGCGCGGTACGCATATTTTTAGATGAGATAAAATCTCTGGACTCGCGACCATAATCATCATCATCATCTAACGTTGATTCCGGTCATCTACAGGTCTTATTAAATAATGCAGTGTAATCAATTAGGACTCTTTCAGTGTAGAATTATTTTTTATCATCATCATCTTTACGTCGATCCCGGTCAATTTTTGAAGGAAAAACTTCTTTTAGCGCGGTACGCATATTTTTAGATGAGATAAAATCTCTGGACTCGCGACCATAATCATCATCATCATCTAACGTTGATTTGTGTAATCAATTAGGACTCTTTCAGTGTAGAATTATTTTTTATCATCATCATCTTTACGTCGATCCCGGTCAATTTTTGAAGGAAAAACTTCTTTTAGCGCGGTACGCATATTTTTAGATGAGATAAAATCTCTGGACACGCGACCATTTTCATCATCATCATCAAACGTTGATTCCGGTCATCTACAGGTCTTATTAAATAATGCTGTGTAATCAATTAGGACTCTTTCAGTGCAGAATTATTTTTTATCATCATCATCTTTACGTCGATCCCGGTCAATTTTTGAAGGAAAAACTTCTTTTAGCGCGGTACGCATATTTTTAGATGAGATAAAATCTCTGGACTCGCTACCATAATCATCATCATCATCTAACGTTGATTCCGGTCATCTACAGGTCTTATTAAATAATGCTGTGTAATCAATTAGGACTCTTTCAGTGTAGATTTATTTTTCATCATCATCATCTTTACGTCGATCCCGGTCAATTTTTGAAGGAAAAACTTCTTTTAGCGCGGTACGCAATTTTTTAGATGAGATAAATTTGGAGTCGCTACTCCCCGTTACGATACGCAGCTATAGTGTGTGCATATATGCATGTACCAACGCGACTAGATAAATAAATTATTAATAAATTGAGTTTTTTAAGTGAAAACGCCTCTTAGCGTGGTACACATATTTTTAGAGGAGATAAAATCTCTGGATTTGCGACTATAATCATCATCATCATCTAATGTTGAACCCGGTCATCTACAGGTCTTATTAAACAATATTGTGTAATCAATTAAGACTCTTTCAGAGTAGAATTTTTTTTTCATCATCATCATTACCGTCCATCCCGGTCAATTTTTGAAGTGAATATTCTTTTAGCGCGGTACGCTTATTTTTAGATGAGATAAAATCTCTGGACTCGCGACCATTATCATCATCATCATCTAACGTTGATTCCGGTCATCTACAGGTCTTATTAAATAATGCTGTGTAATCAATTAGGAGTCTTTCAGTGTAGATTTATTTTTCATCATCATCATCATTAACGTCGATCCCGGTCAATTTTTGAAGGAAAAACTTCTTTTAGCGCGGTACGCAATTTTTTAGATGAGATAAATCTCTGGACTCGCTACACCCCGTTACGATACGCAGCTATAGTGTGTGCATATATGCATGTACCAACGCGTCTAGATAAATAAATTATAAATAAATTGAGTTTTCACTTCTGTCGGCACTCCCGGAGTGGTTAGGTTAGGTTTTTTATCATCATCATCATCTTTACGTCGATCCCGGTCAATTTTTGAAGGAAAATCTTCTTTTAGCGCGGTACGCATATTTTTAGATGAGATAAAATCTCTGGACTCGCGACCATAATCATCATCATCATCTAACGTTGATTCCGGTCATCTACAGGTCTTATTAAATAATGCTGTGTAATCAATTAGGACTCTTTCAGTGTAGAATTATTTTTTATCATCATCATCTTTACGTCGATCCCGGTCAATTTTTGAAGGAAAAACTTCTTTTAGCGCGGTACGCATATTTTTAGATGAGATAAAATCTCTGGACTCGCGACCATAATCATCATCATCATCTAACGTTGATTCCGGTCATCTACAGGTCTTATTAAATAATGCAGTGTAATCAATTAGGACTCTTTCAGTGTAGAATTATTTTTTATCATCATCATCTTTACGTCGATCCCGGTCAATTTTTGAAGGAAAAACTTCTTTTAGCGCGGTACGCATATTTTTAGATGAGATAAAATCTCTGGACTCGCGACCATAATCATCATCATCATCTAACGTTGATTTGTGTAATCAATTAGGACTCTTTCAGTGTAGAATTATTTTTTATCATCATCATCTTTACGTCGATCCCGGTCAATTTTTGAAGGAAAAACTTCTTTTAGCGCGGTACGCATATTTTTAGATGAGATAAAATCTCTGGACTCGCGACCATTTTCATCATCATCATCAAACGTTGATTCCGGTCATCTACAGGTCTTATTAAATAATGCTGTGTAATCAATTAGGACTCTTTCAGTGCAGAATTATTTTTTATCATCATCATCTTTACGTCGATCCCGGTCAATTTTTGAAGGAAAAACTTCTTTTAGCGCGGTACGCATATTTTTAGATGAGATAAAATCTCTGGACTCGCTACCATAATCATCATCATCATCTAACGTTGATTCCGGTCATCTACAGGTCTTATTAAATAATGCTGTGTAATCAATTAGGACTCTTTCAGTGTAGATTTATTTTTCATCATCATCATCTTTACGTCGATCCCGGTCAATTTTTGAAGGAAAAACTTCTTTTAGCGCGGTACGCAATTTTTTAGATGAGATAAATTTTTTTTTCATCATCATCATTAACGTCCATCCCGGTCAATTTTTGAAGTGAATATTCTTTTAGCGCGGTACGCTTATTTTTAGATGAGATAAAATCTCTGGACTCGCGACCATTATCATCATCATCATCTAACGTTGATTCCGGTCATCTACAGGTCTTATTAAATAATGCTGTGTAATCAATTAGGAGTCTTTCAGTGTAGATTTATTTTTCATCATCATCATCATTAACGTCGATCCCGGTCAATTTTTGAAGGAAAAACTTCTTTTAGCGCGGTACGCATATTTTTAGATGAGATAAAATCTCTGGACTCGCGACCATTATCATCATCATCATCTAACGTTGATTCCGGTCATCTACAGGTCTTATTAAATAATGCTGTGTAATCAATTAGGACTCTTTCAGTGCAGAATTATTTTTTATCATCATCATCTTTACGTCGATCCCGGTCAATTTTTGAAGGAAAAACTTCTTTTAGCGCGGTACGCATATTTTTAGATGAGATAAAATCTCTGGACTCGCTACCATAATCATCATCATCATCTAACGTTGATTCCGGTCATCTACAGGTCTTATTAAATAATGCTGTGTAATCAATTAGGACTCTTTCAGTGTAGATTTATTTTTCATCATCATCATCTTTACGTCGATCCCGGTCAATTTTTGAAGGAAAAACTTCTTTTAGCGCGGTACGCAATTTTTTAGATGAGATAAATTTTTTTTTCATCATCATCATTAACGTCCATCCCGGTCAATTTTTGAAGTGAATATTCTTTTAGCGCGGTACGCTTATTTTTAGATGAGATAAAATCTCTGGACTCGCGACCATTATCATCATCATCATCTAACGTTGATTCCGGTCATCTACAGGTCTTATTAAATAATGCTGTGTAATCAATTAGGAGTCTTTCAGTGTAGATTTATTTTTCATCATCATCATCATTAACGTCGATCCCGGTCAATTTTTGAAGGAAAAACTTCTTTTAGCGCGGTACGCAATTTTTTAGATGAGATAAATCTCTGGACTCGCTACACCCCGTTACGATACGCAGCTATAGTGTGTGCATATATGCATGTACCAACGCGTCTAGATAAATAAATTATTAATAAATTGAGTTTTCACTTCTGTCGGCACTCCCGGAGTGGTTAGGTTTTTATTAATATGGCGATTGTTTTGCTGTGTCATATATTTACACATTATGCCTCTTTTAAGTAATCTGTTATAGCCGCAACTTGTGTGAATGTAATGAGAATGTTTAATTTGTTTGTTGTTTTCGAAAAAAAGGGCGTGCTTCGTTGGTTTGTCGTGATTGTCGAAGATCTATTGTACAAAAGTTGAGGGTCGTAGGCCACATGCGCAAATTGATAAAAAAAGGAGTGGTCAACATTACTCAGATACTCAGACGTATGAAGCGATTAATGTATCTTTAGGAAGCGAAAGAGTATGCTTGGCTCGCGAAGTCTGGCGATCCGTCCTATCTGACTACCCCGTCAGGGATACAGCGTGACGATAGTTAGTTATATTTCATACTAGTTGACGCCCGCGGCTTCGCCCGCGTATAGAAGTTTCCCGTTCCCGTTTTCCACAGGAACTTGTTCCGGGGATAAAAAGTAGGCTTTGTGTTATTCTGATGTATAAGCTATATTATTGTAAAGTTTTATTAAAATCCATTCAGTAGTTTTTACGTGAAAGAGTAAGCGCTCGTGTCGTGCGAGCCGAGCGGCAGCAGCAGCCCACTGTTATTAGCCGCTACGAGCGGTGCGCTGCCCGAATATACCTAAACTGCTTTATATCCTGGGAAAACATCTATTTCCCGCGAGAATATCTTTCTGTGTACTAACGATCTAACGTGAGCGGAGCCGCGGGCATCAACTTTCTGTTCTTTCTTTCTGTTCTACTTTTAAATATGCCGATTTTCATCAAAATCTGATTGAATAACAAACGTCCAAATAATATAGAAATCTTTACAAACTGTCACATAATATTAGTAATAATAGAATTTCAGAACCCTGCCTGGGTTTTACCGAACGTCTACAGTATGGGGTTCTTCAAAAGGGGTCTTAGAAGGTTTATAAAGGGTCGGCAGCGCGAGTGCTGCACATCTGGTGTTGCAAACGTCAATAGGCTACGGTGACCACCTTACATCAAGTTGTCAACATACAATGCTTGTCTGCCACCTCAGCCAAATGAAAAAGTATTAGTACGATTACATTCCCGTGTGAATACCGGGAATTCTTTCTTTGTGCTCATCTAACGTAGGTACGTAAAGATAACGTTCACCGGTCGTGTATGGGTTTACTCGCGTAGTTCCCGTGGGAATAATAGGTATTCCATTCTTATTACTGATTCAAGGTAGATACCTAATAAATACTTTCACCAAATTTCAGGTATGTACAGTATGTTTGACAGTTTAGACTGTGTGTGACTTCATCCGCGTAGTTCCCGTTTCCATGGAAAAATCGGGAATCCCGTGTTTATTGCTTATCCAAAGACTACATTTTCATTATCCAAAGTATACATTTACCAAATTTCAGGGTTACCATGTTTAATGTTTAGGCTGTGCGTGGTTCACTGAAAGAGTTTCGGTTCCCGTGGCCACATTATTATAATGTGTATAAACAGGCCTTAGGAGATTCTTCTAAAACTGGCGTAGGTACGTAAGTACTTGTTACTAACTTTGAAAATGACAATCTTCCATTCAACCGTTTATCACTTATTTACGTTCTTAGGGGTAAAAATTCGCAAAACTTTTCAACGGTAAACCTACATGTTAAAAAGAACCCCAATGCGAAGTTTCTTCATAGCTCCGTTAGCTCCATGGATTTCGTGATATGAGTCAGTTAATACAACCCCTATTTCACTCCCTTATAGGTAATTTTTTTCAACCCCTTGATACACGTGCCCGTTTATTTGTATCCAAAATCAGGTGGTCATCAAAAAATCATTCTTAGGGGAAACATACGTGTTAAAAGGAACCCCCCCATGCGAAGTTTGGGCTTCGTAGTTTTGTTAGTGTTATAGGTTTCGTGATCAATGAGTCAGTTATTACAACTGCTGTTTTACCCCCTTAAGGGCAGAATTTATCAAAATTCCTCAACGTTAACTTTTTATTTTTATACAGAAGCAGGTATAAGAAATTTGGTGTTGCTATGTTTAAAAATAAAGAATTTCCCATATAATCTTTCAACCCTTGTTTACCGCCATATAAGTAAAATTTTGCAAATCCGCGATACACGTGCCCATTTATTTGTAACTAAAAACAGGTGTTAATAAATTCATGTTTCTAACTTTGATAATGAAGAACTTCCATACAACCGTTTATCGCTTATTTACTTCCTTAGGGGTAGAATTTCGCAAAATCCGTTCTTAGCGTAAACCTACGTATTAAAAAGAATCTCCATGCGAAGTTTGAGCTTCATAGCTTTGGTAGTTTCAGAGATTTCGTTATCAGTCAGTCAGTGATTTTGCCTTTTATTTATTAATAGAGAATAACCTACTAGTACTTACTAGTCTTAGGGGATTTTTTGTAAAACATATGTCATAAATTTTACAAAAACTAAAAGTGCGCACACATTCATAATGTCACGTAGGTATATGTACAATATCCAACATCGAGCTTCATCTGTTTTTTATTGAACTGTCCCAAACTGACACAACGTACGTTTTGGAATATTGTTCTGTTTGTGTGGGAATGCGCAGGCGCAGTGCGTCGGGTCACGACCTCGTCTCGCCGGAATTAGCCTGTGACGTCACCACACCAGGTGCCTGCCAACTGCCAACTACTGAACACATACAGAAATGACAACTTCAATAGTATACAAGATTGGTATGGGCAAGTGTTTTGGGCGTCAATGTACTTACAGCTGATTAAAAATCAAACATACCTACTGAGAGTTTGTTTTGTCCGACTTTAAAATGAGATTTTTAGAAAGACTAGCGAATGTCTTACGGTTTCATTGTGTAGTTTCCATGCCTAAGTTACTCTTTATAACATATTCGGCTGTCTGCCAGTGAAAGTCCACAATCGATCAAGACGTCAGACATCAACCAGAACAAACAGATAGTAAGAGAAAAAATAAATATATTTTTGAAGTAGAACTTCTTCATCGACGTATGAGAGAAATTTTATAGCTGTAAAAAATGTCGTATAGAAGTTTCACTTCTTACCTGTGTACTCTGGTATACCCGATATTTAGTAGCCTATGTTTAGTAGCCCGATATTTACAACACCAGAAGGGTGGGATTAGGGCTGCCGAACCTGTTAAATTGATGTATAGATTGTTTTATTCTTATTGATTAAATTTCAATTTACGTCCTTTTACACACTCGAGTACCTTACACACTAGAAGGGAAAAGAACCAACAGAAAATCGGATCACAATCTTCAAAGCCTGTGTTTCAAAAAAAATCCGAGAATGTTGCTCAGACGATAACGATGATAGTGACTTCAAGAGCTGATTAGCTCGAAGCAGTCATAGCACTCGAATGCAACAAACACCTTTATCAACAGTTAGGTTTTCTTCAGAACTGATACGAGTTTCCTTTGTCCGACCGTCCGTATCGTTATCCTTATCAATTGTCTACATGACCGGTCGTGTCTCAGTTATATTTGCCAAGTTTATAACTGCATGATTATTTGCTTTAGAATATATATATATATATATATATACACACATATATATATACTCATATATATGTGTGTGATAAATTGAGTTAATCGTCTTATGATAGTACTTACATTGTATTGTAATCATGGAGCAGATATAGAGATTGTATTACCTCTGTAGCGCAGTGGTTGTGTATGCAAAAACCGTTGTTATGTGGTCTCGAGTTCGAATCCCGGAATAGCTAAGACCCACTGAGACAGCTAAAATCCTTTGCCCATACTTAAAACTACTGTAGCACACATTAAATCTCACCGTATTATTTTACAAAAATGTTTGAATATTTGTCAAATTTGTTAACATTTACGTTTACTGCTCCGCTCTCCTGGGTAGTAGCGAGATGATATACAGCCTTTGTCAATAAATGGGCTATCCAAATAAAAAATAGTATTTCAATAGATCATGTAGTTCCTGAGATTAGAGCGTTTAATTCTATATTCGTATCGTTATCGTTTGGATTTTGATTTTCGGCATTACAAGGACCTCGGAAGGAGAATGGACCAAGAAAAGGCGGCTGCGGTGTGTACAGTAGGTGCACCGTGACGCGACAAGCGCCACAGTGAAAAGTTATCGAACTATATATTAAGAATCCTACATCGCGCTATCAGAGTTCTTGCGCTCAAGAATGATATTATGCAACAGCCTAACTTCAACCGTTGGGCCGCGGCCCGCCAGGCGTGAGGCCTGGTCGGAGGATCCTCCCTTTGTGTTGGAGGGGCATTTCCACCCGTTCCTCCACCGTAAGAAGGTGAGGTTACTTGGGCTCCAAAGATCTTGGTAAGACCTCTTATAACTACATAATTACGACCCCTTTTTAGTACCTTTATAACTACGAGTATGTTAAGCATTTTGTATTAGATATTGAAATTTTTGATGAATATTTGTGGCATTTTCATTTACGAGATTTTCTGAATGCACATTAAACTGTTGGTACCGGTTGCCAGTAACATAGAGTTATTGAGTTGATAGTCTTATGACCACGGCTTGAAAAAAATTAGCAGCAGGTAGCTATGACCTGCCCCTGTATGATTCAACACGGCAATATGCTCACCAGACAATATTCAACTGATGCAATGCGGTCCGTCCGCATTGCATCAGTTGAATATTATAATATAATAATATAATAGTTATGTTTCTACTCTAAGTAAGTTCCCCTTTAAGGAAAAAGGTTTTTTTACAGTTAGCTCACCAAAATGACGCCGTCCGCCTGATGGAAAGTCATGGCGACATCCGGCGAATTTAAGGCCACTCTTATAGTCCTCGTGAATACTAACAGTTTCCTACAAGTTGGCGGCCCTATCATGAGCCCGATCAGGCTCCGCTTAAAAAAAAACCTGGGATTGCTAAAGGAAGGAAACACGTTCGCTGGTAGAGCTTTCAAATTTTTTAATAGTTCGACATAGAAACGAAATTTAAAATCTTTCCGTTCTGGAAAAAAATTTCTCCACTCTACTCTTTAGAACCCTCGCCGTGGTAGATTCGGTAGAATGTAGCCAGGGAAGCTATTGTTCTGCGCTGCATCAGCGGCTCAAAGTTTACTGTTACCTCAGGGCAATGTAAAATGCGAATAGCACGCCTCTCAAGATTTCACTTATATATCTTCTGTTATCATTTTCCGAGCGCCTGTTCTAATTGAGTCTCGCGACACCCTGCGTCAGCATTCCGTTTATTTCTTCATCCTTTCGTTATAAAATTCTCTAATACATCAAACCAGCGTCTCTTGGGTTTTCTCACCGGAACTCAGCGGGTACGGCATGGTCAGACATTTGTTGACCGGGAGCTCGTTTGTAGCACTTCTGGTGGTAAACTTTGGATTCTGTGGGCCAAATGCTTGCATGCAGTAGTTATCCTCAGTAGAATAAATTAAATTACTAACAAGATATTTTCATAATATCAGAATTTTAGATTATGTTAACGATAAATCTTTTTTTTATACCAATGAGGTGGCAGACAAGCATACGGCCCACCTGATGGAAAGTGGTCACCGGACGTGAGCAAGTGGCCTATGGACGTTTGCAACACCAGAGGTGCAGCACTCACGCTGCCGACCATATCTTTGATGTGGAATTCTGTTTGCAATCAGCTATTGCATACAGGTGTGAACCCCAAATCCGCTTATGGCCACCTGTGTTAGAGCCTGATGACGAATGATTGTCATAATCACTTACGGAGATATGCTTGATAATAATATTCCGTAAGACAGTTTATTATATACACAAAACCAATATCTTTCAATCCAGAATATAGTTTTAAATTATTTGGAACGTGGAATCTAGTGATTAATAACATAAAACCTCGCTTTCACGCAGTGAGATAAAACCAGACTACGAAGGCATTCGTAACCTCAGAAATGGGAAGATGTGCTGCGAAATCGAGAATCTTGTAACGAATGGACTCGTCGAGCAGACAGCCTGCACTGCTGGGCCAATCAACCTGTGAGCAAGGCCTGAACAAAACGTCTGTCAATAAAAAGAATAAATATAATAAAAACGTATTTAAAATGTACCTAATGTTTGAATTCCGAATTTGCATGTTACCCATCATTTCGTTTTGAACTATTTCATATCATTCCAAAAAAACCTCAACCACATATAAATTTTTAACCAACTCCGATGACACCATTTCCAGTGGAGTACAGTTGGAAGGTTAAGAGCCCCTTATCAGGTGTTATCAGGCGTACCTTGGTGACGCCCCATTTGCTCGTTTGACCTGACATACAGTTATCAGTGTTCTGCGATAACCGGCGCGTCATAGTCTACCTGTTTACACCTTTACAAATGTCTGTGTATATTTTCTAAATAATTTTCGTGAAAACTCTACACTTTTAAATTAGGAATGTTTTGAATTTGTATTCGGTTGTCTTCTATTTAGTGTTCCATTCCGGTGTCAGGTCGTGACTTCGCGAGTCTTTGATCTTTGGCCCCGAATTATTGGAGTATCAAGTGTCAAGTGAATTTTTATGAGTGAACTATCCGTTGTGTACTTTTATTTCAGTGAGTGATTACATGTCAAATAGGTGAAATATTGGTGCGTAGATTTATCTTTTGTTACACACATATAATAAGGTTTTTCGGCGAAAGGTTAAGCAGAGGCATATCATCAGCAAAGAGAAATATTGTAGTTTTAGTTCAAATTTCACCAGTTATATTTTGATCACATGATAATAGGTAGATAACCTATTTGACCGTGATGAAATGGACAGAGGCAGATTGTGACCGTATTATTGAATATATCTCTATGTCCATTATGTATTTTTTAACGCTACGTCCTGGTTGCTAGTCTGTACTCTGGTACCTTACGAACCTTACCTGAATTTGGATTCTGGTCTGATTTTGATTGACTGCTAGGAACAGCTATTGTTTTAGTTTATCAATCACGTCTTTATCCCCGACGGGGTGGCAGAGCCATATTACATGCCCACATTTGCATTTTTTGTGCCAAGGTACAGGTTACACATTGCGTGTTGAAATGGACAAGTGCAGGTTTTGGTGACAAGGGGACCGCGGAGTCTGCTACTTCAATCGTGTCGAAATATAATCGAAATCGTCGCTCAATAGAAAGCCACCGGTGCAATTTTGACAGTTTTTCGCAGTCTACTATTACAATCGTACTCCAACAGACTTCTATCGGTCTGCCGATAGAATTCTACTAACACGTACCACGCCAATGGCCGCTTTTCAGTTGTATTTTTGATAGTCTACTAACATTTAGACAGCTAAAAGTAGCGATTCTGGTTCTATTCTACGGCTTGTTAATAGTAGACTCGGCCCCCACCTGTTATAATTTTTCATGCTTTCAACTTGGCTTAACGACTACCATGTTTTCTTTTGACTTTTCATTTTCGGCATAGTAGAGATTGACTGCGTTCAGACCTCTTAGCCCCGTACGGGCGCTTACACAGTTGCCTCGTCAGTAAATCAGCAGGTGCACCTCTATAGCAGGTAAGGTTGCTTAGGCCCATGAAATCTTGGTGTGGTATTCTTTATTTCATTTTTCAGTGGTGTTTAAACAATCTACAACAGAGCTTCGCCTGTTTATAAGCAGGTGAGGTTGGTAGTACCCTGAAGATAGTGGTGGGCCTTTTATACTCATCATAATCCGAGGGTCTGTCCCAGTTGCGTCTCGCGATGCTCGGGGTCCGCTTTCCTACATTTTCTCCTCTGTCAACGGCATCCTCTGTAGTGAAACCATTGGGCCTTTTGTATAAAAGGCTTACTATTAGTAAGATAGTATTATCTTACTAATATTATAAACATGAAAGTTTGCAAGTATGGATGGATGTTTGTTACTCTTTCACGCAAAATCTACTGAATAGATTTGATGAAATTTTACAATAATATACATAGCTTACACTGTGTAAGCTATATATATTATTGTAAAAGTTGATGTGTAAGTTACACATCAGAACAATACAATAGGCTACTTTTTATCCCGGGTACAAGTTCCTGTGGGAAATGGAAACGGAAAAACTTCACCACGCGTACAAAGCTTTGGATCGACTTAGAATCAAATTCCACAGAAACTTTATGAGAAAATGAGAGTCCTTGTTTTTTGTACCTTCTCCTGTTATTTTACTTATTCTACTATTCGAATTATTACACCACTTCTAATCTTATTTTGACGTAAGACCCAAAACATCGCAAGTAACTACCCAAATAGCAAGAGATGGAACTGTATCAATTAGTTTTTATTTTTTCTGAATAATTGTGATTTCCGTGAAAAATCAAAAATATGATAAAGGTTTAATAGTAATGTCTATTCATAATCCATTTTAATAATTATTATTAAATGTTATGGCATATCTATATTAATATTTTTTATAAAGAGAAAAGATTTGTAAGTTTGTTTGTGATGAATAGGCTCAGGAGCTATTGGGCTGATGTTAAAAATTCTTTCACTATTATTTAACTACTTTTTTTGTGAGTAGCATAGGCTATATTGGATTTTCAAAAAGTTTAGGGTTCTGTACGAAATCACGAAAAGGAAAACTTTACCACGCGAGCGAAGCTGCGTGCATTAGCTAGTATGTAATAAATTTGAACGGCTTTAACGATTTTGAGGTATACAGAGAGAATTTATTTTTATGGATTTTAAAGAGGGGCGACTTTTCACAAAAAAAATAGGCATCAAACCTTTATTGCAACGCCATCTCGTAGAATATTCAGGAACTTGAACCAAACGTCGCTTGACACTAGTCATAATGAGATACTGAGCGAAACTGTCGCCCAGCTAGGAGAATTTTATATTTGTAGAGGGTTACCGGACTTTGGTACTTCCATTAAATTTACAACATTTTAGTTAGATATCTAGGGGTGTTTCAGTTTCTACGGGCAATAACTCTAGTATTTATTTTTCACAACTCATGAAACGTCATTGACCTCAATACATGAAATACTTGTATTGTGCTGATAACTTTATGCATACATAATTTTTATTTGCATCACAGACACATAGACACGTTTGTTTTTTCGTACCGAGCACTTGTATCCTCACTTGCTCTGTAAACTATTACCGTTAAGCATCTTACATCAATTGATAAATTTTTAAAACAATTATTTTGCTAAATTGCTCATTAATTTTTAATAAAGTGGAAAAAGGCAATTCGATTTGAGGCAGGGATTGAAACTGTGACCTTTGCCTAACCAGGGCAATGTTCTAGCCACCTGAACTACCCGAACCGTATCGAATCAAGTTGAAATTCTTCACCATATTTTTAATCGTCATTTTAAGAGTATGACCAGAGCCATTTATCGAGCTAATGAACTAGCATACTAATTGCTTTAAAAAAATATTTATCTAACGCTACGGTTAATAAAAATAAATATAAATATTGTGGGACACTTTTCACACAGCGCCATCTAGCCCAAAGTAAGCTAATATTAGCTAGTGTTATGGGAATCTAGATAACTGATAAACATACTTAAATATTTCTTAATACATACATAGTATAGATAAATAACACCCAGATACAGAATAAACCATCGTGCTCATCACACAAAGTTTTATCCTGGGTGGGAATCGAACCCACGACCTGAAATGGGTTACCGCTTTGTGGCATTTCCATTTCCGAGCATTTCCGTGTTTCGGAAAGCTCACTAAGCCGTTGGTCCAGGCTGCCAAGAAAGAACACAATAGTCGTGAGCTTAAGTTGAAGGCCTTATAAGTGGCTCGAAAAATTTTAACAGCAGGTAGCCACAACTTGCTCTTTTCCTATTTAAAAGGTTATCACGCCTTATAACAGGAGTAAGAAGACATATACTATATGCTCACATGTTGCCCTAGCTAGCTTATTGCCGTGTTGAAACGTATAGGCGCAGGTTGCATTTCCATCATTGGATTTCATATCCAACACGATATAATTAACAAATCTTTTGTTTAACTTGATGATTTTACATTACAAGTTGGAGCAAAGCTCCCATGAAGCAAGAAGATTGAATTATTGACGTTCAACAACTCTGCAACGTCTTGACTAATTAAAAAAAGAAAACAAGTGCTTTAACAGTAAGTGTTTTTTCATTTGTGAATGCGTAAAATGGGTAAACACGATTGGGGGGTATTTATAGAAAAGGTGAAGTATTACAATGAATTCAAGGACAATTTTCCCAAGAATCTGTTCGAAAAGGTAATGTTAGTTCTCGTTGAAATTATTGTTTATTGCAAATATTTGCAGAGCTCAGTTAAAGATGATGTTACGAGAAATTCGTGGTAAGGCCATTGCTTGCAATGGGATGGCGCAGGTTGTGGCCACCACAAGATTTTCAAACCGCACGTAGGGCCGTCACGATTGCCATGTTACTGGCAATCGGGACCAATGACTTAACGTACCTTCCAAATTACGGGAACGCTCGTAAATGTCTATCCACAAAGCGATTACCCATCCGAGGACATAGCGAAAGTTGCTTATAGAGCGAGTTAGCGAGAAGAAAGAATGGCTATAAGAAATAAACCAATAAATATGCCGTAAAAATTACGACTTTAATTATTTTATCAAAGTTGTAATAACATACTTAGTAAGTACGTATAAATCTACCTTAACACAAAACGTTTGTGCCGTAGTAGCCAAAAGGTATTTTTGTATTTAAAAGTAATATTCATACTAGAAAGGAAAGTATCTAACGATCCCAAACATGTCTCTCATAGCGTTAAACCCTCCATTAAAATGCAGTAACAATTATTACTTAACTATTTTAAATGTACTTATTAATTACAAAACTACCTAAACCCAAAACGTTTAAGACGTAGTAGCCAAAAGGTTATTTTTTGTATTTAAAAGTAATTCTCATACTAGAAAGGAAAGTATCCCACGAACCTAAACATGTCTCTTATAGCGTTAAACCCTTCATTAAAACAAACCTCAATGTGACTTTTCTTCTATTACAGATAGATCTACGATAGTGTAATAAAGAAAAAATAGATCTCAATCAAAATGGAAACCATTCAATCGAAAGTGAAGTGTAGTGATAACGTTAGTGAAGTGAAGAGTGATATAAAGTGTGATGTGTCGATTAAGATTGAGGAAGATGGTGATGAAGTGATTAGTAAGGGGAACCAGCGGGAGAATCGATTGACCAGTATTATCGATCAGTTGAGGTGCCAGAGTAAGATCAAAGGTAAAGTCTATGAAAACGTTTTTTTAATCAAGTACCGTCTTGTTACCCGACTTCATAGAACACACAAATCAAACAATTCAAGGATCATAAAAATCTTTGAGTTAAAAATGATTTAGGTTCCTATTTACTAGACTTTGTAATATACTTAATAATCGAATATTGATGTGCCATCCAATATCTATGATTACCAGTAATAATGTGAGCGGTACCATACCGCTCACATTATTGAAAGTGGTCACCGTAGTCAATGGACGTGTGCAATAATCCCTCAAAAAATCTTCTAAGGCCTTGTTTGGAGAACCCCATAATAAATAAACATTATTAGACATTTTTTTTACTATTTACGCCAAAGTAAGGTACAAGTTTGTAGTATAGGATCTAGAGAACAGATAAACATACTTATATATTTCTAAATATATACATATTGTACAACGCAAACAAACGAATCCTAAACAAACATTTGCGGATCACACAAATATTTTTTGCGACTCGGGATTCGAACCTGGGACCTCATACTTCATATGCTACAGATGTTTCGGAAAACCGATACAAGGATCTGAACCCACAATCTATAACTTGTGCAGGGTCGAGCTAACTTACAACTGCAAAAAAAAAACACTTTCATTCTTAGTTATACCGTTCCAACCACCGCTACATACAACATCATACCACATAATCCACAACCTTACCTCATGCATGACTCCTTCACCTTTAACCGATGTTTATCAGCATGTAAATAGCTTAGTAAATTTATAAAAGTAATTACAAAGACACAAAGGGCACGTGTACGCGATGTACCACAATTAAAGTCATTGGCGGTGCACCTTAAATCTCGGTAACAATGGCGCTGATGGAAGATAGCCTATCAACATATCTGCGTTGGAAACTGCTCCGAATTAGTTTGTCTTTGGCTATGTGCTTTGCAATTTTTGCAAGCTTATGATTGTAGATATGGTGCTTTCGAAACTTTCAAGATTATAATCTAAATCAGGCCTTAATCGCTATAATTATGCTTTAATTCTTCAATATTTCGATTGGATGACACAAAATTGGCAGTTCACACGTCGGCTAAAACGATTAGAATGTTCAAGTTCTTAAGCCTCTAGTACCTGTATCTACTCCTACATACTGTATTGGCATTGGCGATGTCAAAACAGAGTAGATACCTCCTACTGTTGCCGAGATAGTGTCGCATACTTAACTACTTCTTACCTTCAGAGTAAATCAAGGTAAAGTATCAATACTTCTGTTTCAAAGACAAGATCTAACAGGAGCATGGTAATTATAGTATCATAGCTATCATTGAAATTCTTTCAGATTCTTATTTGTACTGAGTCCTAATAAGAGTATACTTTTTTGGAGTTTACAATGGAAATTTCGGAACGTTTCATCGTAACATTTTCTCTCTTCTATTCCATGTCTTTGGTACAAATTTTTATTTATCTTTTACTTGGTATGGAAGATTAACCATGATTAATATACGCCAACCACTGACCTAAAAAAATCGTACCTCGTTGTACTTAGCATTATTTAATGCTATCTTAATTGAAGAATTAAGGATTGGTTTAATGGTTTAATACAGTTTTTGTATATGCATTCAGTATTGAATCTTGTAAATCGTATGAAAAATAGTGACGATCGTAGCTTTACCTCATAATCGTGTGTCGTGTATTACGTCCGTAGCAATTCACATTCAAAAGTGTTCTTGTTTGTTTAGCAATTATAGCAAATTTAGATCCATATTAAGCCTAAAACTTACTAAACTTTCACATTTAAGTGTTCTGCACCGCAGCGGTAGAAGCGATCTTATTAATCCATCGAGTAAGGGTCGTTTGGTTAATGAATGAATAAATCGACGTCATCCTTCCTCCCCCTACGCGTTGTTCCCCTCTAGACAAGATAACGTTAATCGGCGTTCTAAATTTATATACGTTCCGCGCTGAAATACGGCAAATGGTAGTCAACTACGAACACATCTTGAAAAATATTCTGCGTGTTATTTTCAAGCAAAACTGAACCTTATTCTTAAAGGTTTGAGGTGCAATTAAAATATTTCATTCTCTGGCGATAATTTCTATCGGTCGTGAGCAAATATAGAGAGCAAGCTCGGTGATATATAGACGGCGCACGCGCAGCTTTTGCCAGCATAATGCAATCATAGATGAGCTAGGATTTAGACTGGTTTTAATGCATGGAATATTATTTATTGTGAATCATTTACCAAGAAGTACAATAACTCTATTGTTGAATAAATATAGGCTTACAAGTTATTTAATAATATTTGATGCATCACAATTTACAGACGAATTCTGTACCTTATTCGCCGTTATTGTGAATGTTTGAAGTTGAACAAATCAGTATCAATTGCACACACGATAGTAGTACATGATAACAATAATGCTTATTTCGTGACAGTTCTTATCAATACATTGACGTATATACTGAATTGATTACATGAGTTCAGTTTGACGTCTTTTTACAGATATTGGTAAACAATTTAACCTAACCATAAATAGATGTTGAACAAATATGAAGATGATTCATAATATCTAAAATATCATCATCATCATCCGAGCAATTATTTTGCTAAATTTCTCATATTTTTCTAATTAAATGCAAAAAGACAATTCGGTTCGAGACGGGGATTGAACCCGTGACCTTTGCCTAACTAAGGCAATGTTCTAGCCACCTGAACTACCCGAACCGTATCGAAACAAGTTCAAATTCACCACCACATTTTAACCGTCATTTTGAGGGTATGACCAGAGTTATCTATCGATCTAATGAACAACTCGATACTAATGAACAGTGTTACAACCATTTTTAAACACTGATCCAATCGACTCCACTCAGTCTATGGATAAATTTTTAAAGCAATTATTTTGCTAAATTTCTCATATTTTTTTAATAAAGTGGAAAAAGACAATTCGATTCGAGACAGGGATTGAACCCGTGACCTTTGTCTAACCAGGGCAATGTTCTAGCCACCTGAACTACCCGAACCTTATCGAATCAAGTTGAAATTCTCCACCATATTTTAACCGTAATTTTAAGAATATGACCTCTTACCTTTTACCGGGACCCAGTTGGGGTAGAATGGTAGACAGTTGTTCCCCACGTAGCCCGGTCACGGACACAAAGGCTGCCGCGGATGCGAGAGTTTATGCTTCTGCATGAGAATAGTATGCTTCTGCATACCCCTTCGGGAATAAAGGCTTGACAATATAGAAACGATAAATCATAAGATAAAAGACATTTCCTCAGTAAATTTTGTTCTGATAATTTTAGGATAATGTTCAAGAATTTTTACTTGCATATTGCAAAATCATCGGAAATATTTTTTCCTCTGAATAAAATGTATTCAGTGCTCATCTGCGCAAATAAATAATCTTTGAACAGGGTCGCGTGCGCAGACGCCGTTACTGCACTGCCCACAAATTTATAATGATCGATATTCGCTAGCCGATGGACCTTGCTCTGGTTACGCGGGTCGTGGCCAATGTTGTTGTTTCATTGTTCCTTTAATGAAATCGTAAACTTTTTCGTTCAAATTATTCAAGCAATAGATTCAGATATCCTTTGTGCCTATTTTATACTTGCACCTTGCAAATATACGTTACAGTCGACTGCCTCCGTGGCGCGGTGGGAGTGCATCCGACTGCTACGCAAGAGGTCGTGGGTTCGATTCCCACCCAGGATAAAACTTTGAGTGATAAGCACGATGGTTTATTCTGTGTCTGGGTGTAATTTATCTATAATATGTATGTATTTAGAAATATATAAATATGTTTATCAGTTATCTAGATCCCATAACACAAGCTAATATTAGCTTACTTTGGGCTAGATGACGCTGTGTGTCCTCGAACTCTGAACAACTGAAAAACTGCAATGCAGTATAAAAATGTCCTATTAAAATATGCCGATAAGTTATGATAACAAATAAAATACAATAGATACATGAATGAGTGATAAGTATAGGTAAAATATTGCACTCGTCTGTGTATGAGAGAATGAATCAGCATGCGACCTTTATTAGACTTAAGACGACCTGAATAAAAAAACTTATTCAATGCTTTAGTGTTCCATCCATATAGGCCGAGGCCCTGTAGATCTCAGTAAATTCATCCACTATTCAGATCTCCGTACGTTAAGGTTGAACTTGGGTCCCTTTAGAGATACACTGGTGCTAATAATTCTGTTGTTGAGACCACTAAACTAAATTTTTCTAAAATGTTCTTATTTTTATTAAGAGATTGCCGTTGTAACGTGAAAAATATACACAGTCAGTCGAATGTAAATACATGCCTACTACTTGGTGATTGAACTGTCTATGTACATTTTTCACGTTACAACGTTTTACACGTTTTCATGTTTCAAACGGTTACTAAAATTAATAAACGTCCCACTAAAATTAGACTTTTCACTAAAATTAGACATCACCTAAATAGGTGACGTCTAATTTTAGTGAAAACGTTTAAATTTTGTGTCGTTAAATTTGTATCTGACATCACTAAAATTCATTTTATGTGATAAAATTCAACAAAAAGTGAAATATGTACATAGACAGTTCAATCACTAAGTTTGTCGGCATCTAAATACATGTTTTGTTGAATTTTATCACATAAAAGGAATTTTAGTGATGTCAAATACAAATTTAGTGCTGTTTATGATATCACCAAGTTTAGTTCGACATAATAACAGAATAGCATTTGGCAATCTCTCAATAAAAATAAGTACATTTTAGAGAAATTTAGTTTAGTGATTTCAACAACAGAATTAGCACCACTGTACAATAAAAATATTATACCTATTTACTATTTGATGTACATATTCAATACGTTATTTGTCAAAAAATATGGCATACTAGGACCAAGTATCATATAATTGGTCCTAGACGGCATATATCTGTGACAGGTACTTTCTACATTCTACAAGATGTCGTTCGACTAAATATCAAAAGATTAAGAAATGATGAGAGTAAATTTTTAGGATACGTGCGGAAACCGTCACGAAAAATCGACACCATGAAGTTTGCTGATAAGTGTTTCCATGACAAGTCATAAACACCCCGAAGTTAGCTGATAAGACTTTCCATGACAACTTATAAACACCCTGAAGTTAGCTGATAAATGTTTCCATAACAACTTATAACTACATTCAAAGTAGTTTGCATTCTTTTGATGATTTTTTTTTAATAAATTTATCATTCCTTTTATAAACAAATAGTTGTGGTATATGTGATGAAATCTTATTAGATTATAGCAGTATAACTTCTAACGCGTGTACGTAGTACACACATACTTTTTTTATCTTATCATATTTGGTGTTGTTTCCAAATCCTACCTGGATTTAGAGCCTGGGGCCTAATGCCTAAGGGCCTTTAATGATTGTTAGGAGTAGTAGCTATAGATTGACTTTTTTTTCGGCATTATCGAAAGCGAAAGTTGTGTAAACTCATAAGGCGCTAGCGTTATTGTCCGTATATTGATTCCAATAAGTGTAAACAAGTAGGTACTTATATAATGTGCGATTTCTACGCGAGCAACTGGTTTATGAACTCAGTGTCGTAAAAGAAATCCTAATTACTTTTTCCATACTACTAACATCGCACTAGACCAGACGTATATCAAGAAGTTTTTTTTAATAGCGTGTAAGACGGTGCATCACGGTCCGTGGCAAGTGACATACGTATGTGAAAGCGTGACCAGTTGTTACAATTAGCCATATCTCGCGCGAAGTGTCTGCCGGTATCAAGATAGCTGAGGTGAAATGCTATCGTTTGTTGTGCACACAATAGCCTTAAGGTGTGTGTAGCATGTAACGTTTTTGTCTTATGTTTTGCAATGTTTCTCGGTTATCTATGAAATAATAATAGTTTTACGTGAAAAACTTCAAATCTCTTTTGAATACTCGACTTTTCTTCTAAAGATTTTAATATAATTCATATTGGAGAGAAATTGAGAATGTTAAAATTTCGAATAGCTCAGAACCTTATGTCACAAAAGTCCTGATTGAATAACTTGCCAAAGACCTGTAAAGATTATTTGTACCATATCGATACGGGATCGTGTACGATATCATTTGAAAGGTATTTCAATATACCTATATTGGTACGAGTAAGATCATCAGCAGCAAACATTTTTGACAGCTGGTTTTGTACATTACCGCCAAAACTACGTTCAATTACATTTCCAAAAATTGAGAGTGGCAGTTTCGATTGCCAGATTGGCAAATCAAGGTTTTACAGTTCAGTAGTTCAATGTTTTATTTGAGTAAAACGCATTCCGAAATTCAATGCAATTTCACCGTGGTGTTTCATTCGTCTGCCTCTGTGGCGCGGTAGTAGTGCATCCGACTGCTACGCAAGAGGTCGTGGGTTCGATTCCCACCCAGGATAAAACTTTCTGTGATGAGCACGTTGGTTTATTCTGTGTCTGGGTGTTATTTATCTATAATATGTAAGTATTTAGAAATATATAAGTATGTTTATCAGTTATCTGGTTACCATAGTACATGCTCTGCTTAGTTTGGAATCAGATGGCGTTGTGTGAGTTGTCCCAACAATATTTATTTATTTATATTATGTATTTATTTATTGTTGTTAAAAATATAATTATTTACAATAATTATCTTGCAGGGGTTTAGAAGATGATGGTAGGGTAGCCCACCCAGATGGTTTGGGGAGCCCTTTCGATCGCATAATCTTTTTCAGCATAGTGTAGTTTGGCATAACAGTTGCAGCATAAAGTTTTCTCGCATAAATTATGATAAGCAGAAAAGCAAATGCAAACGCATAATGGTTTTATTGGCATAACTTTAACTTTTTAGCATAAAATGCAAAACGCATAATGGAGGTGTGGATAACCGTTTAAATCATAAATGAATAATAAATTTGACTAAGAATATTTAAGAAATGATGGGACGTAAATGTAAATAATCATCTCACTTATAGAAAACGATATTTTAAGTGTTATTAATTTTAGACTAGTCTTGAGCAAAGTCGTAAATAGGTACGACGACGAGCGAAGCGAGGAGGAGTGTTAGGTCACTTGTGACCACAACGCCAGGACTGAATCTCTCGTTTTAATCTACCTTCTTCTTTTGTACTTTAATTATATATTCTATTTATAAGTGTTGACATTTTGAACTTTAGTATAGTGAATATCGACATTTATAATCAGTGGGCATTTCAATCTCAGAAAGTTCAAGCTTAGATATAAAAATATGTACTCGTCACTTTGGTATTCACAAAATTACGGTACACATTATGGTATTCTATATGCATGACTTGTAATATTTATGCGAGAGTTAGTGAGATGCCAATAAATGTTATGATTAGTAACCGTTATTGTAAAAAAAATATGCGTAAACATTTTATGAGGGTATATCATTATTATAAAGAAGTTATGGAAAAATAAAGTATGCCTAATGATTTATTCTGTTTGAACGTTAGGCGAAACGAAGAGTATGCCAAAAAACGTGATGCAGATTTAATTTATGCCTCAAAAATTTATGCAACCCAATACGGACCTGATGGTTTGAGCCCCCCTCCCCAATCTCGAAATCCCCCTGCCGCCTCTCACGATCGGCTTAGAATGACCTACATTTGCGATTTGTCACTCGCCCCCTGGGGGCCGAGTCTACTATTGACAAGCCGTAGAACAGAACCAGAATCGCTGTTTTTAGCTGTCAAAATGTTAGTAGACTATCAAAAATGCAACTGACTAGCGGCCACTGGCGGGGTACGCGTTAGTAGAATTCTATTGAAAGGTCATTACCTTTTCTGGACGTTAAGGTTATGGTGTGTAAGGATGGATCCCTAAAGCACACTGTTCTTAGAAAACCAACGCACACCGATAAGTACCTTCACGCTGCGTTGCACCATCATCCCCGACACCTACGTTCTGTGGAGACATCTCTAAATAACAGGGCCCATGCACTATGTAACCAAGAGTTTTTAGTTGATGAACTGTCCCACATACGGAAGGTACTACTAAAAAATGGGTATAGTGTGAGAGGGGAACGTCCAATTCGAAAGTATAGGGAAAAACAACATGACGTCTCCAGGCTGCCCGCAGTTTTACTCTACATCAGAGGAGTAACGGATAAAATTGGTACGATTTTGAAGGCATACTCAATACACACCGTTTTTAATCCCCTGTCAAAGGTGTCTCAGCAAGTGAGAAAACCAAAGGACACTATTCCTTACCAGACACCGGGCGTCTACAAAGTGAACTGCAGCTGTGGAAGCTTAAGAGCTTCCACAGCTGCAGTACCGATATAAGTATCGGTCAAACAAAGCGAACAATCGCAGAACGTGTGAAAGAGCACATAGCAGCGGTCAAAAACCACCGAACGGAGAAATCTGCGATCGCCGAGCATCTGCTGCTATCGGGTTCAAATCACTGGATGGAGTTACATGCACCAGAAGTTCTATCCACTGAACGCCGTTACTGCCCTTGGATTGTTCGTGAGGCGGTTGAAATTAAGAAGCATCACAATTTCAACCGCGAAGGTGGATACAAGCTTTCCTCCACTTGGAATCCAGTAGTCAAAAAGTGCAAGTGTCGAGACAAACCGCCTAATGGACGTTCGTACGTCGTGAGTGTGGTGTGTCGCGGCCCTAATGACTGTTTGTGAATAAGATGTGGGGACCTGACGAACGTACAAGATGATGACGCCCGCCGCTTTCCCCAGTCTACTCGTGACCACGGCTATTGCAATAAAGCCGAAACGTCGAGAGGTGAGAAAAAGTTAAAATATTACGCGAAAAAGACCCGAATAACATAAAATGAATTCTATTTGAGTACGATTGTAATAGTAAACTATGAAAACCTCTCAAAATTGCACCGGTGGCTTTCCATTGAGCGACGATTTCGACACCATTGAAATAGCAGAGTCGGCCCCCTGGTCACCGACGATACTAGAATAATGTAAGAGCATGTGTCCCTATCTATACTCTATAGTTAATATATAAAGCTGAAGAGTTTGTTTGGTTGAACGCGCTAATCTCACGATCCACTTGGTCGAATTGAAAAAATATTTTTGTATTATATACACATACATTTATCAAGGAAGCGACCCTGGAAAGCGAAGCAGTAATTATAAATGTCAACAAAACATTATTTATTATTTCATTCGTTATTGTTAAACTTATAAAGCCGGGATTAAGGGGTGCGACGGGTGTTCGAAGTATGTCACGGGCGAAGCCATGAGGGTCAGCTAGTATTTTGTCTGCCTCTGTGGCGTAATGGGAGTGTGACTGCTACGCAAGAGGTCGTGAGTTCGATTCCCCCCCAGCGTAAAACATTGTGTGATGAGCACGATGGTTTATTCTGTGTCTGTGTTATTTATCTATATTATGTAAGTATTTAGAAAAATAAAAGTATGTTTATCAGTTATCTGGTTACTATAGTACAAGCTCTGCTTTTTGGAATCAGATGGCGTTGTGTGAGTGGTCCCAACGATATTTATTTATTTATTCAACGATATTAATTATGATGAAGAGAGTAAATTTATACGATGCGCACGCAGCCTATCACGAAAAACCGACACCAAGAAGTTAGCTGATAAGTGTTTTCATGACAACATAAGAAGCAATGTCCGACTTTTAGCTATTCCAATAATTTCTTTTTTTTTTAGTTACATAGTACATTTAAGTGTGAACTGTACCTAAACTGGTAAGGTTTTCCTTATCTGTATCACTTTGTTTATTGTCTCGCTCAGTTACGGCGGTGAGTGCGCCAAAACGACGAAATACACTATCTGTCTACTACTCGTACGTCACTTTATCAATCTGCTGTAAGCTATCTTTACGGTAATTTCTTATACGGTATACCTATATCACTTGCTCACATACTTATTATAGCTAATCATGTAGATGGATTGACTTGAGAATATCGCCACCGTGATAAAAAATTATACGAGTACAAATGAATCTTGTTATTAATTTAGCAAAAATTCTTTTGGTGTATTAGGAAAAAAATATGCGATAAAATTTTTACAATGCGTGCACAGACCGGCACGAAAAACCGACCACATGAAGTTAGCTGATAAGTGTTTCCATTACAACTTATAAACACCCTGAAGTAAGCTATATTTCCATGATATATGAATTTAAACTGTCATGGTCACAAATATTACTAGAATATTGATTGTGTGTTATATTTCCATGACAACTTATAACTACATTTAAAGTTGTTTTTATTCATTTAATGTTTTTTTTCAAATTATCTATCCTGTTACAAACAAAGAGTTGTGGTATATGTGATTAAATCTTATTAGACTAAAGTAGTATAACTTCTAACGCGTGTACAAAAGTACTCACACACTTTTTCTTATTTGTGTAATCAGTTATTGGTTTCATCAAAACGAATTCATCGAAATAATATTAGTAACGTAAATTATCGTCGCTCTATCAAAATCTTTACAAAACTCAACGGGAGAATCTCAGAATATTATATGCTTACAGACTCCGATTGCCTGCTTAACTACTCAACTTTATACATACATACATATTGTCACGCCTTTATCCCCAAAGGGGTAGGCAGAGGCATACTATACGCCCACATTTCACCCTATGCACTTTTGTCCCACGTAACAGGTTGTGAGCCCATTGCCGTGTTGAAGACGACAGGCGCAGGTTGTGGCAAACTGCTGTTGAAAATTTTCAAGCTGCCCATAAGGCCTTCAACTGGACTTAACGACTGCCATGTTACTGGCAACCGGGACCAACTGCTGAACGTGTTGCGGAACGTCACGGTCAAGGACTAGCCATAGTGAAAGTTGCTTAACGCAGTGATCGTTTCCAGAACACTGAGTCCGCGGGGCCACGCTTCTAAGGTAGTTTGTGAGTGGGTCTAAAGGGCCGAATAAATTTAATAAATTAAATACCAACTCAACTTTATAAAGTAGTTTTATAATAGTTTGATATTTTACAACAAAGCCCGTCTTCAACTCAAGTCTTAATCATCTTAGCTCAAGTGATCTTAATAGCCCATTTCGTTGTTAGCATATTTTACCAGTTTAGTTTAGTTCTGTAACATATGGTAGGCATGGATTGTGCGTAGTGGGTGTTCTAAATCATTTTAAATTCAAATTCGCGAAATGCCTTGGAACAGAATGTATCCGGTAAGCCTTCTATAAGACCTAGTATCTTCACGAGAAAAATAAAGAAGTTATTTGAGAAGCATAATTAAACACTTAAATAATTATTTTGAAATAATTTTGAACTACAAGTATTCATCTATCACGCCTTATCCCCGAAGGGGTGGCAGAGGCATATTATATCCCCACTTTTCACCATGTGTATCCTGTCCCACGTAATAGGTGGGTGAGCCCATTGCTGTCGAAATTTTTCATAAGGCTTTCAACTTGGCTTAACGACTGCCATTTTATTGGTAACCGGGATCAACGGCTTAACGTGCCTTCCGAAGCACGGAAACGCTCGCAAATTTAAATGCCAAGAAGTGGGCACCCATCCGTGACCAGCCATAGCGAAAGTTGCTTAACGCAGTGATCGTTTTTACAGAACACTGAGACTGCGGGGCCACGAGCGCTTCAATAATAATTGTACTGGCTATATCAATAATTGATATTGAAAAAATTTGTCCAACCTCTGACGAGATTCGAGTCCACGACTCCTCCTTGTCCGGGGAGCTGCTTAGCTAACTAATCTATCGCGGACACTCGAAACTAGCGATTTTTTTTATACCTCTTACTCTACATTAAAAAAATCATTTCCTTCCACTGACTTGCAAAACCATAGCGTGTTGCTACTGTATCATCTTTATGGAGTTCCGGTCAACCGCTCAACATGAACTGTTCGATCGTGTGCATCTCGTTTTTGCTCACAGTGCGTAATTAGCCTGTGCTCATATGTTACGCTACATCTCGGTTTATACTGTTACGGCGGTCACGATACTCGTGAATGAGAGCATGGCGAATTCTATTTTGGAATGCCTTTCTTGAACGTCGAAAGTCGTCAGTGTTTTAATTATGGCTGTTTACTCATGAATCCGGGTGCAAGGAGCCCCCATCAAGATCCCCGGGGCATAAGTGGACTCACCTGGTAGCAGTTCACCTGCTGACAGCTGCAGGCGCTTTTACGGGGTTGGAAGTTCAGGCGGCAGTGCTGACGGTGTTTCTAGCAGCTAAATAATAGTGAACCCCAGGCTACAATTCTAGGTTGGGTTTGAAAGCAACTGGGAAAACACTGAAGAAGAAGAAGTATAATCATTATGTGTCCATGCTCTAACTAAGGTCATCTCTCCACATGCAGCACCGATTCATGAAAATTCAGTGTAGGTATTAGGTACAATGGGCATGAATCGCTAGGGATATTTTAAATAAATATTTTTTTAACGAAGTGATGTTGGCAGGTTTAATTGAAAGTGTCAGCTTGAAAAGGGCGTGCTCCGTTGGTTTGGACACGTCCAACGAATGAGTGAGGGACGATTGACAAAGAATATATATTGTGCGAAAGTAGAGGGTAGAAGGAGTCAGGATAGGCCGAGACTTACATATGAAGACCACGTGAGCAGATTGCTCAAAAATGGAAAAGTCAACAATACTCTGATACCCAGACGTGCGTGTATGAAGCGATTGATGAATCTTGAAGAAGCGAATGAAGTATGTATGGATCGCGGAGCCTGGCTATCTGTCCTCTCTGACTACCTCATCAGACAGCGTGAAGATAGTTAGTTAGTTATTTTGAGACGTTCGCACAACACGCCGTCCAGCCCAAATTAAACTAGTATAAGCTTGTGCTATGCAATCTAGATAACTGATAAACTCATTTATATATACATTCATTATACATAAAAAACACTCAAACTTCGAAACAATCATTTCCGGATCACAAAACCATTTTATCCGACTCGCGATTCAGACGCCCTCGACCTAAGCACATCACAGTACCACTTACGTCACCGAGGTCATCACACATGTTTTGAAACTTCTTTAAAACCCATAAACATTTCCTAAATATTTTTTCTTGGTTCTTCTCAGACATCAAATCCTGTTAATGTTATGAAGATATTTCAAAAGTCTATAATAAATTATTTGCTTTGAATCTCAAATTCCTTGCCGCTACTTTACTGAACTTATCCTTCCCTATCCACTGCAAAACAAATTAAAATCCCCAACAGCTTTGAATCGCGATCTTTCTTACTCATGACGAAAATTGACATCTTCAAACATGCATTCTTTATACATTTACAACTAATGTGTCAATTTACTTTTAGAGTCAACACATCTCTGCACTCTTTGTTTTTTTTTACAAACCTTAAAATTCTCCTTATTACATAACCGAGTTTAGGTCAATTCCTGTTTTAATTTGTAGACTCCCAACGTTCATTACATCATTCTCTATACAAATATAAATTACATTCCTACATACATAAATTGTACTTGAATATATGTATAGATGGTATTGGTTACATTACTCTATAGTTATAGGGGACAATGCGACTGTCATCGGTCGATATATTACATTCGCTACCGACCCGGCACGCGGCTAATATTTTATATGGGCGGTCTTCATTGCGATCTGGACCTGTTGTTAGTGATGGACATCAATGTTATCGACTGTATTGATATCGATTGTCTGAAAATTTAAACAGCTGTTTAAATTTTGAGATGCTATTAGGCTAAAAAATTAAAGATATCTTGCAATTTATTGGTGCAACAAATGGATGTTTCTTGTTAGCAGGTGACCTGCAAAACCAAATGTCTTCCAAGTTTGCTATGGCATACGTTTAGGTCATAAGAACTCTATTATCGCGTTTCTTAGTGAATGAAACAAACTAAGGTGACCCAATTTAAAATAACTTTACATGAAAGACGCATTATTCGAACGAAATTGTAATATTGTAGCCTTGTGAACTTTAAGTCAATAAATTTATTTATTATATATTATTATTAATTAACTTTTTCAGGTTAAAATATTACAAATATGCATTTAGTTCATGTTATAGTCCGTTCAAATTAAACCAAAAAGAGAAGTAAAGTTACATAAATTTACAACAAGCTGAAAATGCTATCACTTGTTTAAACATAATTAAAAATAATATTCAAAAGTTCCGAATTCCGAAAATTATTTATTCGAGGTCAAAGGTCGTTAATCCCAAAAAAAGGGGATTTTTGGTGATTATACCGTATTATCGCAAAATTACCTGACAAAATTTAAGCTTATAAAATTGTCTATAAAAATGTATTTTTACTTTTTTTCTTAGAGCAACCGTTTCTGAGCAATAGCGCGTTAAAAAGTTGTAAGCGTCATAATATGCACACGTTCCACGCCACCTATGAGGTAGTGTACTTAGCGCGTTTTTTTAACGTGGTTTCCCCAGTAGGCCTATTCCACATGTCTGCTGTGAGGTTGTTTAATTGAAAACTATTGAATAATAAAAGATATTAGTAAGGATTGGAGATGATAAAAGCCATATAACCAATTTATATCAAACACAGTTCATATTTATCTTATTTTGTAGTTCGATTTATATATAGTATAAAAGTATCGATTAAACTATGGATGTTAGAGGCACCTTCCTAGCCGTGAAAGAGGCGTGCACTGGTTGCTCTCATTAATCTTTCATTTCTACGTTATATTATTAGAGGAACGGGTTTGCACGGATGCTGTGCGGGTTGCGGGAGGGAGGCGTGAACCCGAGTGAACCCTCAGTAGCACCTGCCGCGTCCGGTTGTGTATAAGGTTGCCAAGGGACAAGATACCTTCTGAAGTACATTTATCAAGAATTTAGGTAAGACAGGGTAAATGATAACATGACCTGGACATAATTCCTTTTTAACAGATGCTTATTGTTGCAAATCTTTATTTGTACCGCAGATATTGTGGACGTTCAGTTAGCCTCAGAAGTAGATTAACACAATCCAAAATTATAGAATAAATTGTTACACAGTTTAATTAGTATTCAGTATTTCAGTATTTATTTCACATATAACAGGTATTACAATGTTGGTATTTGTCATTATATTAAATACATATGTGCGCTGTTTTATAGCCTCCATAAGACATGCAAAAATATATTGCATACAAATATGTCACACAACAATCAATTATGTCAAAATACAATAATAGACTAATGTCAAAATAGGAGAAATTACTTATTATCATAGGTTAAATAGGTCAAGTAGCATGAACTTACACAATATCAGAGAATAACCATTAAAATAAAATACAACAACATAATTAGATAATTACAAATTGTCAATAGTTGTAGTAATGTCAAATTATTAATTGATTATTTAACAAGGGTTAACAAAAAATCATTAAAGTGTATCAGATAGAAATCTTGGACAGTAAAATAGCATTTGTCTCTCAGGAGCCTTTTAGTACTTTCATTATAATGATTACACTGTATTGTTTATTTAGATTATAGAAGGTGTATATAATGTTTTGCTAAGCGACTTTCGTTGCTGACCGGAGATATTGTGGGATCTCTTCTCAAAGTAGGCTAATATAAGCTTGTCGTTTGGCTTTGAGATATAGAGAATTGATAAACGTGCTTATATATTTCTAAATATATACATATTATAAATACCTCGGTGGCGGAGTGGTTGTGTATACGACTGGCGCGCTGAGGTCCCGGGTTCGATTCCCGGGTCGGAGCAAATATTTGTTTTATAGAACAAGCTTTATGGCTTAGTTTGGGCTAGATGGCGTTGTGTAAAAAGTATCCCACAATATTTATTTATTATTGATTTATTATACACTAGCTGACCCGCGCGGCTTCGCCCGCGACATACTTCCAACCCCGTGGCACTCATTTAATCCCGTCGCTTATTACTTTTCCAAAAATGTGTATAAGTTTTCCCGATTTGTTGACATTTATGATTACTGCTCCGCTCTCCTGTGTAGTGGCGTGATGATATATAGCTAAAAACCTTCCTCGATAAATGGGCTATCCAATACAAAAATAATTTTTCAAATCGGTCCAGCCGTTTACTTGTGATGTCGTAACATCGGAAAACGGGTTTCATTTTTATATATATAAAATAAAAAAATAAATATCCATCACGCCTTATCCCCGAAGGGGTGGCAGAGGCATATTATATGCCCACTTTTCACCGTGTGGATTCCTGTCCCACGTAATAGGTGGTGAGCCCATTGCCGTGTTGAAATAGACAGACGCAGGTTGTGGCTACCTGCTGTTGAAATTTTCAAGCCGCCCATAAGGCATTAATTTAATATTAAATATATAATAGATAATAGATAGTCCAAACTCCGAATCTGTTTAGATTAACTCGTAAACCTGTAACGCTCATTTACCTATCTGTGACAATCTTTATAGTAATGCGGTATGGTAGACGATGTAGTGACTAAGTTAGAAAAAGGTATGCTTAGATGGTTCGGACATGTGAGGAGGATGGATGAAAGTAGACTAACGAAACAGATTTATCAGAAAAGAGTGAATGGGCAAACTGGTAAGGGGCGACCTCGACGTACATATGTCAATCAAATAGAAGACATTTTGGAAAAGGTCCCAGGTGAAAAAAGTCAAGAAAACTCTTAACCAGCGTGTGTGTTTGAAAACAGTTATGAAAGTGGAAGAAGCGAAAGTTGTATGCCAGGATCGTAGCAAGTGGAAAGCCATAGTCTCTGCCTACCCCGATGGGAGAAAGGCGTGACGATTTGTATGTATGTATGTCTAGTTCAGCTACTGCACAGAAGCAACAGGTTAGCTACGGAGATGGAGTTTTTTAGCACCTGAATAAATTTGCTCTTCTGTTTCCATTTTGTCTGTCTAAATTTGAGTAATATCTCACTCCATTCCTAAACTAAAAACTGTCTTCAGGCTGTATCCCTGACGGGATAATCAGAGTGGACAGATCATTAGGCTTCGCGATCCATGCATACTTCTTTTGCTTCCAGCAGATTCATTAATCGCTTCATACATGTACGTCTGGGTATCCGAGTACTTTAACTATACTGTGTATCACTTCGTTACGTATTCGGTCGGCCAAGGTTACGCAATTTTTGAAGTGATCGCATCTCCACATCATCTTACTTTCATGTATCTTCTGACATACCCAGCTTTACTGAAACATGGAGTATGAGTAAAAGTAAAGTACAGATGAATATACATTTTCTTATTCTTATTTTGTCACTACAAATCTCAGTATTCGTAGTAAAACCTTAGATAGTCTGTAGAGTACATTAATTTGGTACAAAATATAATAGGCAATCTAGGGGTTTGCGGACAAAGGTGAAAATAGCAGGTCGGTAATGCGAATTGACTTTTTTGCCTTACATGAGCTCATCATCCAGCGCAGAGTATTTATATTATTTTGGTGTAAACATGTAATACTCACGCTAAAGTGCAATACGATTTGTGACACTAACCCATAATATTTTCCCTAACCAAAAAATAGCTGAACGCGCTTAAAACAATATTTAAAATACAGTCATTTCATTGAAAATATTTAGTGTACTTTTACAGTCAGCTTCAGAAGTAAATAATTTTCTGCTATGCTACGCGATATTCGTAGCTGACCGTACAAACAAAAGTCACCAAACGTATCTAATGCACTGACAATAAAAATAGTCAAGCTAATAAAATAAGTATCATGGATAATTATTCAAAGCATTACAGTATATGCTAATGTTCAGTTAATTGTTTCTTAAATTGAAAAAATACATCTTGGTTCAGTATGGGGATTGATCCCGTGACCTTTGTCTAACCAGGGCAATGTTCTACGCCACTGAACTACCCGAACCGTACCGAAACAAGTTGAAATTCTTTACAATTTTGTAATCGTCATTTAAGAGTATAATCAGAGCCATCTATGAGCTACTTAACAACTCTGATATCAATGAACAGTGTTACAACCATTCTTACGAGTTCAATCCCCATCTTGAATCAAGTTGTCTTTTTTTATTTTATAATAAAAGTAATAAAATAAGTATCATCTAACAGCCCTGCATCGAAAGTTGTAAAAGGTGATATTTTAATGACTGCCATAATATCTGTAAGAAGTACATCTCCCTATTTCGGCTGTCAGATTATTGAAGAATTAAGAACCTGATAATATCATCTGCTTTGATAACTTGATATTGACATATTTATGGTTACAATTTTATTTTACAACGGGACATGATGAAGGTACTTTATTTTTTATTTAATGCTTAAATGTCATCATTGCCATGGTCAATCCCATTAGTTCTTTCATAGGAAATTACTATTAAGGTTTTTCACAAAGTTACTGGAAAATAATTTTTCCTTTTTCTATGAAGAAGTCCACAAAGCTATTTAATCGAATTTCGACCAATGCGCGATCACGAGTGCCTATAAATACTTCTCCAATTACACTCTGCAGGTATTTAACTGATATTTAAACCCAGCCTAGCGCTTAGTCTGAGCCACTAGTTTTAACATAACTTAGACACCCAGACACTACATACAGAGGTACCCCGAGGACTTCAAGATTATCTGGAAGGTTTATTGCACATTGCACAAACATGTTCTACTTTTCTTCGAAATTGTATCCCCTGTAGCGGTATCGTAAGTTTTGAAACGTCTTCTTCCAATTACCAGGTTGAAAGATGTGCTGATGATAATTTAAATATATAGTTTATGAACGAAATATATAGTCGACTTACAGACATACAAGAACAAATAAATAAATAAATAAATACGCATTCGTTTTCCTTAGTTTAGACCATAAAATCAGTAAATAAAACTGTCACATTTATTCCATTGGTGCTATGGCTATAAGCCGGACACACAAGTCAGACACTTGTCAGTGGCTCCGAAGGCTTAATGGAGTTGGAGGACAGACGGTAGTTACATTTTATAAATCTGAAAAAAAAAATAAAATCAATTTACAGCCAGATTCGCAAAACAATAGGTAGAGCCTGAGGAAGAACCTGGCAAAATCGTTATGACTATTTTTTTCAAACCGCCAGTAATTACATACAAAAGAAACAAAATCAATGTTGTGTTCAAAATAAAATCAAAATGAGAGGAATTCTAGTATTTGTCACGTCTACTTACTGACAGACTGTAGGAGTCAGGGTAACCAAGACTTACATAGATGTTCAAAAAACGGTAAGGTCAAAGTACTCGGATAACCAGACAGGCATGTATGAAGCGATTAAAGATTCTGTAGGAAGTGAAATAAGTATGCATGGATTGCGACGCCTGGCGATCTGTTCACTCTGTCTATCCCGTCAGTGATACAGCGTGGAGTTAGATTTGTAGAGAATCTTACAATACTTGGGGAGAGTCAGGATAAATCTCAAATTATCTAGCATTTAACCTCGAACAATTGCCATAATATACGTTTAATTTATGAATTAATTCAAGCCCTTGAAACAATAAAGAAAAATATAGTACCTAATAAAGCAACACATTCAATGTAAAACCAACGAAGCGGCGCGTGCGCATCGAATGTGCCCTAACAACCTTAGCACTGAAGTGTTTTAGCATTAAAGGTTTATTATTTTACACTATTATCTCTTTTGTAAATACAATATGGGTATTCAACTGATTTATTTATAACTTATTTATTTATCTATCACGCCTTATGCCCACTTTTCACCATGTGTATTCCTGTCCCACGTAATAGGTGGTGAGTTGCTGTGATGAAATCATAGACAAGTTAAAATAGACAATTGCAGGTTGTGGCTACCTTCTGTTGAAATTTTATGAGGCGCCCATAAGGCCTTCAACTTGACTTAACGACTGCCATGTGACTGGCAACCGGAACAAACGGCTAAACGTACATTACGAAGTACGGAAACGCTCGCAAATGTAAATGCCACAAAGTGTCCAGCCATAGCGAAAGTTATCAAACGCTGTGATCGTTTACAAAACATTAAGTCCGCGGGATTAGGGTGGCATGGTTTGAAAACAACTGGGAGTACACTAGGATGAAGAAAAGAGGATGTTTTTGGATTATCTATTTACGAGCGTGGCTGTTATGTCCCGGCTACAAGTAACATGGTAGTCGTTACATAAAGTTAGAAGAGTCATGGTCTTCTTAGAAACTTCATACCTTTGTTTCCTACCTTCCACAACCTAAACCTGTCCCTTTTTAACACAACAATAGTCTCACCTCCTATTACTTGTGTCTGTCTACCCGTTCGAGAAAAACGCGTGACCATATGTATGCATGGAATCAGTGGCGTAACTATACCACCCGGGGCCCGTGGCAAAGTCTTTTGATGGGGCCGTATCAGTAAAAATCGTCACGTTGTACTCAGTTAAATTTTAATTAACTTCGAGATTTTCAGCGTACTCAATTACACGTTGTATTTGTCTCACTAATGGGCATTTTTTTTTTCGTTTGGAAATCCTCTTGGATGTCATGCTGGACTCGAACCGACTAAAACCACACGGTCCCTACCTGTCTGTCTATCGCCGTGCAACCCGGGTAACTCCTCGGAAGGATGTCCCAGGGTTCCCGACAGACTTTGGCTACTACCGCGGCCTCGCCTAAGAGTTCGGGTGCTATCCCGCTTCTTGGGGGGTTGTTTCAGATGTAATCCCGCTTCTGGAGTTTGAGGCGTGCGTGAGATTATCTCTCGACGCCTTCATCTTGGGCCTGCTTCTGTAAGGAAGGCGAGCAGCCCACCCGCCGTCCTCAGGCCCCCGGTCATGGAGGCCGATAGTCTTGGGCGAAGACAAGTCTGCGGCGCTTTCGCCGCAAACGGCGGAACTCGGGTGGGAGAGATTTCTTCCGCTCCCTCTCCGCCGCCTTTTTCGCGAGCATGACCTGCTCACAGAAAGACGCGGCGGCGTCCCACTTGCTCCCGCTGGAGACCATGGCTCGCACCATGGTCTCCAACGAGAGCATGTCCACATCCAGACTCGCCACGAGGATTTGGCGCTGCTGCGTCCCCACTAATGGCCATAAGCCTCCTCTCTTAGGCGAGAGGGAATGGTCTGTAGTTCCCCCGCTAGCCCAATGCATATTGGAGACTTCACATTTATCCATAGAATATAATATCTCAATGCATCCATCATCTACTCGGTAGCTTTTCGGTGAAGGAACAACATCGTGAGGAAACTTGCATACATACTTTTACATATATTTTCACGCCTTTATCCCCGAAAGGGTAGACAGAGGCGTAATATACGCCCACATTTCACCGAATGCTTTTTGTCCCACGTAACAGGTGGTGAGCCCATTGCCGTGTTGAAATGGACAGGTGCAGGTTGTGGCCACTGCTGTTGAAAATTCTCAAGCCGCCCATAAGGCATTCAACTGGCTTAACGACTGCCATGTTACTGGCAACCGGGACCAACGGCTTAACGTGCCTTTCGAAGCACGGAAACGCAAATATAAATGCCACAAAGTGGTCACCCATCCGAGAAACAGCCATAGTGAGATTTGCTTAACGCAGTGATCGTTTACAGAACACTACGTCCGCGGGGCCACAAGCGCTTCCATACATTTCACTTGCATACATTTACAATGAAATAAAAATAACAATTTGATTTTAATAAGATATTTATTAAGAAAAATCTTTTTTCGAGCTTTTTGTTCTGCAAAATCTCTATATATGTCTATAACATCATCAAAGTTTAAAGATCGGGCCATAGAATTTTCAATAGACATAATAGCCAAGTTACATAACCTGTCTTGTCTCATATGTCTTGTTTCTTAAATAGGTTTTTATCAATTTTAGTTTAAAAAAATGATCGTTCGGCACTAGCTGTAGTCACAGTAATTGTAAGAAATAACATTAAAGCAGTGCATACTTCAGGAAAGCTGCAGGACATAAAATGATATTTTATTATTAATAAATCAGCAAGGTCTCTAATACACGAAGATTTTTCTTTTTCACCTCTGAAAGTGGATCGAAAACTGAGAATTTCTCTGGCAAATGATTCAGATATGTCTTTTTTATATATCTCAACAAATTCTAGAGCTATTTTGAATAGATCAGTGTCATTTAAAACTTTTAAAGTAAAAGGCTGCAAAACACTGAAATTTGAAACAATTTCATTCATTAAAACAAAACGCGATTTCAGTTGGTTTATAATAATGTCCAATACTCGATAAAATATGTTCACTTTGAACAAACTTTCCGGATCTTGGAGACGCTCATCTTCGTAAAGCTCATCAAAATGGCGTTTTACCTTCCTCTGACGAGTATTAGAAAATTCAGGGGTGATAGACCATTTTACTGCTACAGTATTTGCTTCCATTCTTAAATTTTCAAATTCATGTCGATACCTTTCCAATTCTTCTAGACAAATTTTCAAACGTTTTAAGGCATTTGAAAGATCGGTGACTTTAGACTGAAGTGCTTTAGAGGCTACATCGATAGTAGGTAGGATATTGCAATGGAAAACCAATAACATAATAAAAATTGATGTTTTCGATCTTCTTTTTGAGTGAAACAGCTTCATTTCTTTCATCTGATTTGCAATTTAACAGAATTGTTTTCGTTAGCGCTTTTTGGACTTCAACAAACCGAACTTTTAAATCAAAAACGGCGTCATAACGTCCTGCCCATCTAGTAGGGTTTAATGTTTTTAATGTTATTGAAGTTGAAGACTCACTTTCATTATTAGATATAAAACTTGATAAAATATTCCATCTTTTTATACTATGCCCAAAAAAATTATAAATTTGTTGAAGTGTTTCAAAAAAAAATTTCATTTCAATAACCTCTCTTACTGCATCATTGAGTACTACGAGTAAATTTAAATTATGAGCAGCACAGTGAACATATACGGCATTTGACTCGACATCTTTTATGAGTTTTTGAACTCCACCATAAGTCCCTTTCATTGTGTTAGCACCATCATATCCTTGTTCTCGACACTTATTTAGAGGAATATTTTATACATTTATAGATTTATTAATTAGCTTAGCCATTGCTAAGGTAGTTTGATCCTTAATTTCATGAAATCCTAGAAATGTTTCTTTAATGACAAGTGCCTTTGGGATCCCATTACCATCTTTTTCGATCATACAATAGCGGTAAAGTTCACACATTTGATCTATTTTAGAAACATCTTGAGTTGTGTCGAATATGATAGAGTAGAATGGTGCGGCATTTATTTCATTTACGAGTATTAGTGCATTTTCTACTTTTAGAACCGGGACCGAAATTAGCTCATTTTGTATTTTGAGACTTAAGTATATTATCTGACCCCTTGGTTTACTTAACAATTCTTGTAAAATCGGGTCGTACTTTCCTAATAACTCAATAATACTCAAAACGTTTCCTTTGGAGCTTGTGTCACTGCTATCTGCGTTTTCTGTGTGTCCACGAAAGGCTAAATTATACGTTGAAAGTGTAACAGTAACGTCAAGGAGCCTAGAAAGTACTTGGCGCCAAAAAGATTTTTCTTTTTTTATCATAGACTCTTGCTCTTCATCGAGTGTTCCATGTAGCCGCCACTGTTGATACGTAAGACAGGAATCCAGATGAATTTTTGATGTTTCGTGTCTTTGTATGGCATCTACAATATGTTTCCAGTCGTCATAGCCCTCAATCCAAACATTTTGTATTTTCTTAGATGCCCGATTTGCGAATAACCAACACGGTTCACAATACGCCTTTTGAAATATTAAAGAATAGGATAACCATGTACGTTCAAGTTTCACGCCAGACTTGGAAACAATATAGTAATGTTTTTCTATAAAAGATCTATTGTCACTATCTTTTAAGAAAGGGCCCTTAGGTTTACAATGTCCGTTTTCAATCACGAAACTTTTCACTTGATCAGTTAGCTCTTTAAAATTACCCTTATCAGTAACATATGGCGAAGATACAATATTGTTCATACTAAAATATAATTCTCTTTGATTTTTACTAGTACCTTGTTGGTTGTGGTTGTTCTGGATCTGGATAGTCACTGGTGTTGGGTGCCGCATCTGATAATTCTTGTATACTTTTAGTATAGTCCAATTCTTCACTTTTAGAGTACTGTTCACTAGACTTTTCATTATTTAAGTCATCATTGTTCAAGTACTGACTAATTTTAGGAAGCTTTTTATTTTTCTCTTCAGTCTCCCTCTTTCTCTTTCGTATCTAACTTTCACAATCAACTTTACTTTGCCACCATTTTCATATTCAATAAAAGAACAAAAACGATAAATCAAAGGTACAAATCACAAATTGTCAAAATAATCACACAAACAAAAGAATACGCAGTCATAACTCTAACATAGTGTTGCTAGCTCACCCCACCAGAAGCGCCACGAAAAAAGTGACATCAAAATGGGGTAATCCCCTATCGTCAATGCTCACCCGCGCTGCCAACATACCGCGACAGAATATGTAGAAACCAATGGATGCTTTCTAAAATGAATAGAGATGTGCAATTACCTTTCATTAATTTGGATTGACGGTTTTTGACAGATAAGTACGTAAAATTACTCATCACGGGTAATATGTACATCTCAAAAAATGAATCACCATTTTTTTGTTTAGGTTGGTTGAAATGCTTAACGATTAAATTGAAATTGTAAAAAAATATTTCTGAGCTCGCGGCCTCTTGGGCCGGGGCCCTCTTGGGTCGGGGGCCCGTGGCATTTTGCCAGCCCTGCTACCCTATTGTTACGCCACTGCATGGATTGGTATCACATATTTTAACAAAACCAATCAACGAACAAACGGGCAAACGAATCTGATATCTAAAATAGTAATATATGGTGTATAGTAGAGATAAACAGCTCCAATAAGAACTCCGGGGTCCATGCAACGTCACATGCTAGCGGTGCATATAAATAAATAAATAAATATCGTTGGGCTAATCACACAACGCCATCTGATTCCAAACTAAGCAGAGCTTGTGCAGTGGTAACCAGATAACTGATAAACATATTTATATATTTCTAAATACATACATATTGTAGATAAATAACACCCAGACCCAGAATAAACCATCGTGCTCATCACACATAGTTTTGTCCTGGGTGGGAATCGAAACCACGACCTCTTGCGTAGCAATCGGATACACTACCACCGCGCCACAGAGGCAGCCGATATGCTGACTAACAGTCAATACAAGTTAAGTATTTTCATTTGCACATACTTCTCATTTAACCTTTCAAACAGTACTTATATTAGTCACCAATAGTGTGAAATCATATCAAAACAAGCTTTGTAGATAAATACTTCTTTGATGAAATATTCTGTCCGCACTCAAGGATTAATCGTTCTCTCGGTGAAACGTTCGTAGCAGAAAGGTTATGTCGTCGATGCGGAGAAACATTTGTCGGTGATATGTTTTAGAATCCAAGGCAACGACACAGAAACTCTTACGGAAGGGGCAGTCCTAAAAATGCCGAATAACAAAATCTGAACGATAGACAGCTGCTCCTAGCAGCCAAACAAAGTAAACCGCATTCTCCAAATACAGGGAGGCCTTGAAAGGAACTGACAATACACTTAAATGAAGTGAGAGAGTACACTTTTGGTCTAGATTTTCTGATACATATCTGATGCTTTTCGATCTTACTGCAAACTAAGCCTAAAGGGGTAGGTTTTCTCTCTTTATACTGTGCTGCAAACAGTAAAGCGAAGTTGAAGATACTAAAGACTGAACTTAACATCCAAGCTAATTTATGTTGCCTTGTTATTTTGACAGCAGCAAGCTTGTTAATTTGCAAGATTGCAAATATTAAGGAATTGACATAGGTACGTTGGACATCGGCAATGGTTTTTAGGGTTATTAAACCATACTTTGTAATTAACTGAATAAGCTCATCTATAGATACCCGTAGCTATAGCAGTGATTAACACTTATGGTCTATCTTGCCATTCAGTAGAAGCGAGGCGGAACATCAAGGTCTATCCTCTACAAGGGGTCCTACACAAAATCACCTTGTTGCTCCGCATTAACATGGTGAAGTGCGTAAGTGCATTCCACCACTTGCAAAAATATCTACCTATACAGTATTAAGTATAAAGTTGTCATTGTTTACGTAAATTGGTTTTTTTTATACCACTGAGGTGGCAGACAAGCGTACGGCCTACCTGGTGGAAAGTGGTCACCGTAGCCTATGGACATTTGCAACACCAGAGGTGCAGCACTCGCGCTGCCAACCCTTTAAAAACCTTTTAAGACCCCTTTTGAAGAAACCCATACTGTAGACGTTCGGAAAAACCCAGGCAGGGAGTTCATTTCACAATCTAAGCGTACACGGAATAAAGGCTCTATCAGACCACACCGTATGCGTGCGCTCCGGATGCAAAGTACGAGGGTGAACACCCTGTTTATGGCAAGCGGTGCTATGATAGAAGGTAGCCGTGGGCATCATATCAAACAACTCCTCAGAGCACATACAGTTGTACAGGCGATAGAACACGCATAAGGAGACAAAGTTTCTCCTGTCGCGAAGAGGTTCGACACCGCCCGCTAGTAGAGGATCATTGACAATCCTCAGAGCACGCCCTTCTACCGAGTCGAAAGGTCGAAGCTGGTATTCAGGTGCACCAGCCGAAAGGTGAAAGCAGTAGTCCATGTGTGGCCGCACTTACGACTTATAGATGAGCAGAGTTTGCTCTACAGTAAAGTACTGCCGCGCCCTGTTGAGCAATCCGAGCTTTTTGGACGCCAGTTTCGCCTTGTCCTATAAATGACAATTACGGTATTGGACGTCACAAGAGATCTCAACACCAAGGATCCCAATACTATTGGAGATGGATAGAGATGTGCCCTGGAATTGCGACGCTACAGTAAATGGGGCTTTTTAGCGGTGAATGCACAAATTTGAGGCTTGGTAGGGTTAAATTGGAAAAGATTTTATATACCCCAATCGGACACTCTTGCAAGAGTAGCCTCGATTTTAGACACAAGTTGTTCACGATTTTCTTCCAGACCGGGGGCTATTGAACAACCCGTGTAATAAGTAAATAAGAGCTATACAAGAAGATCGCCAGTCGAGCGAACGTGACAGATTTTTTTTAAATATATTTCAAAATTTGAAATAATGGAAGCACTATGGTGGAAATTTTGTGGTTAAACAGCGATCTTTATATTGCTTTGCAAAAATATCAGGCGCTTTGTAAATCTTGCAAACATTTAGCATTTATAAATACCAACACCACACAATTAGCCTTTCGTGTAAAATAGTTACCCCATTATCATGCTCAGTTGATTTCTGATGCCATAATGTACTCACATATCGTAAAAACTTTAATAAAAACATGAACTTTTACATTGATGATATATGAATATTGTTCCGGGAGAGAAGAAGCGTAAAGAATAAAAAGTGGCATCGCGATTGGTGAGGCGCGTCGGCGCAAGCGCAGCGCGTGGCGCGCGCGTGCCCGCCGACCAATTACACATCTTTGCCTTTATTACACGACCACTCATTAGATGATAGCATAGATGTAGGAAATATGGACTCGATATTATCGCTGCGAATATATTTACCAGACTACAGCAAATTGAGCAAAATGCTGGGTCTATTTTTAATAAAAAACTGATTTACCTATATCGATTCCATTGTGATTCGTTTATAGTTAGACAGTCTACTAAATCTTTAAATATAATTATCACAATCGCACTTCACAAGCCGCATAATCGCTGTTTTAGCTGTCACAATATGGTAGTCCGATACAAAATAACTTTTGAAAGCGGCCACGTGTTAGTAGAATTTTATGGGACCGGCCGATGGAGTTCTATTGGTACACGATTAGACTGTAATAGTGGACCACGAAATCGATGATTTCGATCATGTACTGCCACGATTCAATAAGTATACTCGGCACACAGGAAGTATAATACACTTAGCAGTTCATTTTAGTGCCCCAACTACTCAATGAATTTTGACAATTGAAATATCAATAGAATTTTTATATAGGAGTTTATATCCTCTAGAGGGCCTCACATACGCTCTCAAATAAAAAAAAAAATGCAACGGTGTCGTGGGACACCAGGTAGGAACGAAGTTCGAACTTTCGAAAAAACTAATGTAGAAAAGAAATAAAAATAAAAACCGCCTTCACCCCCACCCTCACTGAAAGAGGGAGTTAGAGAAAGGTATTATACACTACTCGCTTGTGTATACGACTTTCGTGCCTGCGCACGTCTCATTTAACGGTTTTATTCCACCCAATTTTTTGCACCCAATTATTCTTACGGTTTTACTATCACATATTTTTCAGTTCGGTCGCGTGGCAAAATCCCTATCTCCTCCAAGCCTGCCATAAGGAACTTCGTTCCAATAAAATCTGTATCTTGTCTAGAGAGCGTATTGTGTTCGTCAAGGTACTGTTTTATTTCTTTAGAAAGACAATTTTACGATCGTATTTAAGAAATAAACGCAAGCATTATCGAGGTTTACTGACTTAATTGAAAGTTTGTATAAGTGTTGCCATAACTCAACTTTGTTCACTTCAGTAACACATCCAAAGATTTTCATTACTCCGGGGTAGCGATTGAGTATGCGCACCCAAGTGTATCGCCTGCCAGGTCAACTTGGTTGGTTTTTACTTGCGAACTATGCATAACTAGCGGACCCGCTCGCATTTTTTAAGCTAACTGATAGTTTCAGATCGCCCACTTCACCACAACTACGATTTCTTGATATTTCTTTGTATTATGTTTCTAACAGCTACCTACTTTTTGCCGTAATTTATAACTAGCTGTTTTTTTGTAGCATTAAACGGGAGCTTCTATCATATTTTGATTATATTTTTTAAAAGTACTTAAAAAGCTTATTTGATGCTTTATTGGTTTATGCACATCTTTTTATTAGCTTTTTATTCACTTATAACGTAAGTATGTTTGTTCGGGTGGTATCTTGCAACTCAGGTTTGAAGCAGATATCTTTAACCGATTTAGCTTTGTTTATCGATGGACTGCTACAATTTGGGATACCAAATGAAAGGGCTTACTGAATATAATTCGAAAAATACAAAAAACACCACTACTATTAAAAATACAGTGTATTGCTGAAGGTATGTTATAAACAATATGGCGGATTGCTAAAGGTGCTAAGTTTTTAATGATTTCTTCTATAAGAATTGTTGAAAATTATTAAAAATTTTAAACTGTCACAAATTTTACAAATCTATACTAATATCATAAAGTGGCCTCGCGGTCTCAGTGTTCTGTAAACGATCACTGAGTTACGCAACTTTCACTATGGCCGGTCCTCGGATGGGTGACCACTTTGTGGCATTTACATTTGCGAGCGTTTCCGTGCTTTGGAAGGCACGTTAAGGCGTTGGTCCCGGTTGCCAGTAAAATGGCAGTCGTTAAGCCTGGTTGAATGCCTGATGGGCAGCTTAAAAAATTTCAACAGCAGGTAGCCAAAAACTGCGTCTGTCTATTTCAACACGGCAATGGGCTCACCACCTATTACGTGGGACAGGAATCCACACGGTGAAAAGTGGGCTTATAATATGCCTCTGCCACCCCTTCGGGGATAAGGCGTGATGGATATATTATATTATTATAATATTATTATTATGTATTTTAAATGTTAGTACACTACCTTGATCAGATCCATGTATTTCTCTCCATTCAAAGGTTGCCTGGAAGAGATTAACTTGATAAAGACGGTGACTTGCCAACTCACTAGATGGGCCATCTAGTGAGTTGGCAAGTCACCGTCTGCCACTGTTTTGATAATAATATATTAAAAAGGCAGACGCCGTTTTCATCAATAGCTTAAATCACCCAATCCATTTAACACCCAACCCAATAGCCCATTTCATAGTTAGCACATTTCACAATAGTTTAACTCCCATTGGAGGTGATCCATTACCATTCTTCTACATAAGGCGGGCGTGGATTGCCTGTAGTGGGGGTCCCATTTCCTATTAGATTAAAATTCTCAAAGGGCCTCTGCGTGTTGGACCAATAAGTCCCCATGTAAGCCTGTCAAAAGACCGGGTATCTTCATAAGAAAAAAAATAGAAGATACCCGTGAAAAAGAGACAATAATAACACCTGGCAACACTACGTAGCAAATGTCGTTTACATAATCTTAAAATATTTAAAATAATATTACCATAGCAGGAAAGCTTATAAACCGTATCTCCAGTAAAGGAAAAATGATTATAATATATGAAAATCAAGAAATAACAAATTAAACCTTTTATACGGAAATATACAAGATTCTATAATTATGGATATGCGTGACATTAGATGTGATGTGACATATCAGAATTAATTTCACAAACATGAAACATGAACGATATCGTTGCTAAATGCTTACAAGATCCAGGGCTAAAAGGAATGCACAAGATCCATCTCCGGATTCGCCGCATTGCTCCGCCTCGCAGTCCACGGTGAGCATATCCGCTACATCGACTGCTGTTGAGGCGTTGAGCTCGAGCTCAAGCGGCGAATATTTCTCCCCGCCGTCGTCACCACCACCATCGCGGCGGCGTGAGAGAGGCCGGCCACCGACACGCTTGGAGTCCCGAAGCCCACCGGCTTCGAATAGAGCTCCCGCTACCGGTGGTAACGTGCACCGCAAGCGATGGACTGATTCTATGAATGAGAACGTCATATTTTGTGGCTACAGAGGGGGGAATTAACCTTACTGCATACCGTGATCGGCTGTTAACTGTGTTTCAGGGTCTTGAACCAGCTGTTAACGTCTCGGCACAACGATTATCGGATCAGGTGCTGGCTATTCATCGTTGTAACATGTTGGATAGTGCTGTACTTGAGCGGCTACGTTCTGAGGTACGAAATAGCCTTGACTGTCCAACTTCCTCACAGGTTACAAATTCATCGGTAACAAACACAACACACAATGATGAAGTTGCAGTTGAAGCTATATCCGTAAGTATCCAGTGTAATGATAACTTAAGGAGTGAATTGGAGGATGCGATTCTGGAATTTCGATCTATGAGTCCAGGCTGTAGACCTAGCCTACCCCGTTTGCCTATTCATAAACGGAATATGGCCTTGGTGTGTGCTCTAGATTCGCTATTACCTGATTATTTGGATAATAGTGAAGACCTTGGTGATACGCACTCGATTCTATACTGTGCGGCCGTTGCAGCATGTAGAGTAGCTGAAGTAAAGTTTTTTGAAAAGAAACTTGCTTCTTCTCCTAAACCTGCTGTACCAGCTCGGCAGTGTAGAATTGAGCGTCGTATCGCTCGGGCTAGGGCACTCATTGGGAAGCTAATCTGCTTTAGATCGGGAATCACTCGTCTGAGGGTCATGCGCTTTGTGAAGCAGGCGTTTTCAGGCACTAACATCACGCCTCAAGTATATGTGAGAACGTCATGTATCACGGAGCGCATTGACTTTCTGAAGCAGAAAGTTTGTGCATGGGCAAACCGGATTCGTCGTTATAAGAAACGCGTAGAGCGATATACCCAGAACCGCATGTTCCAAAAGGACGAGAGGTGGGTTTATCGACAGTGGGAAAAACCCAATTCAGGTGTGGATAACGGACCGCGACCAAATGCTGATATTACAAATGCATTTTGGCGTGGTATTTGGTCGAGGCCCGTTAGTCATATTGAAGGTGAATGAATGAGAGATGTGAGACTGAGTTAGATGCCCTGGATAGGAGAGTGCGGTCCTTGTTGACCACATTTCGAATGCATCATCCTCGTTCATCAGTAATGAGGTTGCATATCCCTCGAAAGTGTGGAGGTCGAGGCTTTTTAAATGTCAAGACCCTCCATAACCGTGAGATATGCAACCTCAGAGAATATTTTCTCAAAGCTGACACGAGGTTGCATCGCGATGTGGTTGCAGTGGATAATGGACATACCCCGCTCTCGTTGGCTAAAGAGAATTGGCATAAACCTATAGTACTTGGTGTTACTGATCGCAAGAAGGTATGAAAGAGTAAGGAGCTGCATGGTCGTTTTTATCAGGCCTTACACAGGCCTGATATAGACTTCAATGCATCAGTATCTTGGCTACGATTTGGTGATCTCTTTGGAGAGACTGAAGGGTTTGTTTTTGCAATTACTGACGAAGTTGTAATGACAAAGAACTACAGGAAGTATATCCTGAAGGATGGTACGGTGGCATGTCATCGTCCCGGAGAATCCCTTAGGCATATTATTTCTGGTTGTTCGAGTCTTGCAAACGGTGAGTATTTGCATCGACACAACCAAGTAGCCAAGATCATTCACCAGCATCTTGCTCTTAAGTACAATCTTGTTGATTTAGAGGTCCCATACTATAGATATGTGCCCGACTCAGTTCTCTAAAATGGTCATGTCACATTATACTGGGATCGATCTATTATCACGGACAGGACTATTGTCGCCAATAAGCCTGACATAGTGGTAATAGATCGATTAGAACGCCGTGCAATTATTGTTGACATCAACATACCTCACGACGAGAACCTCATGAAAGCCGAGGTAGACAAACAAAAGAAATATTTAGACTAGGCTCATGAGGTTGTCGACGTGTGGGATGGGGATTCAGCGATCATTGTACCGATAGTCATATCTGTCCATGGACTTATAGCCAAGAGCCTTGACCAACACCTACAAAGGCTCGCGTTAAACAGCTGGATCAAGGGCCTGATATAGAAAGCAGTTCTTCTCGACACGGCACGTATTGTGAGGAAATTCCTTTCTCTGGAGCCCTAACCACCGGTTAAAAATAAAAAATACAAAAATACGGTATCGGGTACAGGGACCAAGCCCTGTACCCGATACCGTATTTTTGTATTTTTTATTTTATAGATATATTTAAAAATGTAATTGATATGTTGTATAAATAAATAAATAGAATAATAATAATAACCAAGTAGCAAACATCATTCATCAAAACTAGCGATAAAGCACTCACTTATACAAGACACTAACACTCCTTCCTATAAATATACACCACAAAATTAACAAAGTCACTTACATTATTGATATAGCAGTACCCAATACACATAATTTACAAAAGACCATATCCGAAAAAATAAGTAAATACTCTGACCTGAAAGAAGAAGTACTGAGAATATGGAAGCAAGAAAAAGTGTACATAATACCAATAGTCCTTTCCACGACTGGTATAATCCCCAATCATCTCCTTCATAGCTTACAAATATTAGGATTACCAGAGTCAGTATACATCAGTTTACAGAAGGCTGCTATTTTAAACACGTGCAGAATAGTCCGAAAATTCATGCAGTTGGACGATAATACGCCCTTATAAGAAACACATTACAACACCCTGCATTTACTTGGCTTAGGCCCGTAAATGCAGTAAAACCAGCTAAACAGCTGAGAAAATTAAAGAACTAAATAATAATAATAAATATTCTTTATTGTACACCATAAAAGGAACACATTTTAAGAAAAAATAATTATTTTTAATTTAATGTACAATAGGCGGCCTTATCGCTAAAAGCTATCTCTTCCACGCAACCTTTGGATGGATAGAAAATAGTGCACAATACATACTTACACTTAAAAACTATATAAATACTTACATAAAAATATACATAATAAGAAAAATATCTACATTATATACCAATACATACACGAGAAGACACGTACCTAGTACTAAACAGACATAGCCAGAAAATGATCCTTTAACATCCTTCGGAACGATAGCAGGGATTGTGCTCGTCTTATGGAAACAGGCAAAGCGTTCTACAGGCGAACCGCTTGTACCGTAAAGGATTTATCCATGAAGTTCTATCTATGTGTATTCCCAAGTTTTTTACCGTATCACTTATTTCGATAGGGGTACCATTAAAAATTACTTAGGGCAACCTTGTGTAGTCAATACGCTGCATTATCCAGGGGCTACCAAAGATAATGACCTGGGTCTTAGATGGGTTTACTGCAGCCCATAGTTAAAACTCCATTCACATACACGTTCAAAATCTATATTCATTGCAGCAATTGCTTCCGGTAACTGACCTAATGGCGCTTGTGTATAAATCTGTAAGTCATCTGCATAAAGGTGGTAGAATGAAGTTAATTTTTGGGAGATTGAATTTATAAATATAGCGAAGAGTAGAGGAGATAGAACGCCGCCCTGTGGTACACCGGCTGTAATATTACACCAAGAAGAATGAGAGTCTTCTATACGTATACATTGCCGGCGGCTACTCAGGTAACTTTGAAACCAGTCTATCACCATAGGAGATATGTTAATAGAGCAAAGTATGCCGAGAAGAATTTCAAAATCCACCGTGTTGAAGGCATTAGTGAAATCAAGTAAAGACAGAACAGTGAGATTGCCTTTTTCCATACCTGTTCTTATATCATCTGTAACGTGAACTAGGGCTGTCACAGTATGTTCAGGACAAAAACCAGACTGATAAGGATTTAGTAAAGAGTTTTTACAAAGAAAAAGATTGAGCTGTTTATAGACAAGGCGCTCAAGAACTTTAGAAAGGAAAGGTAGTATAGATATAGGGCGAAAATGGGAAAAAGAAGATGAGTTACCTTTTACCGTAAGGGTATAATTTGTGCGTCCTTCCAAATGGATGGAAAGAGGCTTCTTGTAGTAGAAAAACTTAGTATGTGAGTCATAACAGGAAGGATCTGATCGAGGATAGGTACGATCATGTTACGGCTCACACAGTCATCCCCAACTGCATTTGATGTTATCGAAATTAAGCTCTTTTTAACATCACTATCAGTGAATAGATCAAAGAAGAAACGCGGAAATTAGGAGTTGGAAGTGATGAAAGATAATTTAGTGTATTTGTTTTGGTCGTCCCTCCAAAATTGGACGAAGAAGAAAAATGCAAGTTAAGTACTTCGAGGTCAACCGTTTTAGGAATACTATTTTCTTTAGACTTTCCAACTCCTATGCTTTTCAGGAATTTCCACACTTTAGATGGATCACCGTTATCAATGGACGCGTGAATATATCGGCGTTGTGAATTTCTACACACCTTATTGCAGTGATTACGTATTGCGACATATTTTTCAAAGTTATATACTTATAATAGGTAAGAACACATACCAGGAGTACTATTAGATTGTCTTTGTTTAGATGTTAACATATATGCGTTTGGAGTTTTTTGCATGACTGTGACTTATATATGTACTGTGACTCTGTGGTAATTTAAACTAGTGTAAGTACCTATTTTCGAATGTAGAGCCTGCATCCCAGATGCGCCCGCGACTTTTATGTGAAGGTGACATATTCACCAGTTTTACGACCAATATGGGCCCACCCACCGCTACAAATACCTTACATATAATAATACTATTACACATGTAAGGCACGCACCATAATTGTTTCGATACTATGATTATTGGTCTGGTTGACAATAATTACAAGTGCGGTGTGCAGCGACCCGAAGTTAAGTAGTGGTCAACGATACAAACATCCGCTGTAACTAAGAAAAAGGTGGTGTATCGTAACCCTAATTATTGTTGGAGTACTGGTTGTAATACTAGAAGGAAACACTTCGAAGTAAGTGGTTGATGACAGGATGTTGGTTGCTAAGAAATGGTAAGTATAAATGAAGTTAAGATCAAGGAACCTACGAATAGTTGAAACATAATTTTTAAAAGTATTTAAATGTTTGAAATAAATTTAGGTAGGACTCAATTTTACGTAGATTTTTCAGTAAGGAGATTTTTAAATATACTAACTTTTAAATTATTGCGTTCCATACTATAATTATATTTATTTTTGAGGAGATAATAATTATAGTTATTTATATGGCCCTTCAGCCATTGTCACTAATATGAAAGACTGTAAAAGTAAGGGTTTTCGCTTGAATTCAAGTAAACGTAAGATTTTAGTATTTGAAAGAAAAAAACTTATCTGCTTAAGAACTAAGTGCAATATTTGAGTACAACAGAAGACGAGCGCAGCTATGCCTAGAAGATGACATAAGGGTCGGCTGTCAGAGTGTACGACCTCAGGTGTTATAAACAGCCAAAGGCCACAGTGACCATTTTCGGTCAAGTGTGCAGTATGCTTGTTTGCCACTTTAGTCGTTTAAAAATTGTCAAAGCTAGTTACAGAACTGTGTGAATGACCGTTATATACAGAAGTGACCGTTTCCAGCTACGAAGATGCGCTGCCGTTGAGAGGTCGCTGTGCAATAAATATGTCACAAATCCACTGTCTATCCATAACTCACATCCATTAAACGTATTTATACATAAAAACATACTTACCTTTCCAGGTTCATCCATTTAAGTTGCGTGCAAGTGTGAACGTGATTGATGGATTCGTAGCAGCGTAATATTGCATTTCTCTCTCTCTAGTGGAAAAGCAGCTTTATTGAATATTAGCTGACCCACGCGGCTTTCCCCGTGACATATTTTGAAACCCCGTCGCACCCATTTAATCTGTCGTTTATACTTTTAGAATAATATATGAATATTTGCCCGATTTCTTGACGTTCATAGTTACTGCTCCGCTCTCCAGGGTAGCAGTGTGATGATATATACCATATAGCCTTCCTCAATAAATGGGCTATCCAACACAAAAAGTTTTTTTCAATTCGGACTAGTAGTTCCTGAGATTAGCATGTTTAACCACACATAAATTCAAATGAACTATGTAAGTGTAATTTTAATGAACACAACATTTATTTTGTTTTTTTTTTTTGTATAATTTCTTTACTTTATAATTGGTCAAATATCATGTTAATCAAACTGTGTCAAATGGCGGTTAGAAAAGAGTGGCCATGAGTTTTTTATTGCCAGGTTCTTCCTCTGGCTCTACCTATTGCTTTGCGAATCTGGCAGTAAATGTAAATGTAGAAGCAGTAATCTTGACGTTCATAAGTGTTACTTTGTGACCTACATGAATAAAGATTTTAGATTTTTTTTGACTGAATATTATTAAGTAGCTTTCTCTTTATTAGTTCGATTATAGTAGATTAATTTTATCAGCCTAATAGTGTCTCACATTAAAGCCCATAAATCTCATTATCTACTATTCATTTTCACTTCTGAAGAAGCCTTTTAAATAGATCTCACCGCGCTCGTTGGTAATAAAACAAATGTACGCATTTTTAACAACCATACGCATCATAGTACAGTAAGGCGTTAATTTTATTAGCTGGCGAGATTATATAATTATTATCGCTTTTATACTGTACTAACTGTGCCCTACGGCTTCTCTTCTCACATACTTAGAACCCCGGGGCACAAATTTAACCCAATTTATGAATTTTTAAATAAAATGGTGGCAATTTTCCCGATTTGTTGACATTTGTGATTTCAACGATAGGGTCAGCAGCGATAGTACCGCACCTCTGGTGTTGCAAACGTCAATAGGCTACGGTAATCACATTCCAACAGGTCGGTATGCTTGTCTGCGCCCACAGTGGTGTATAAAAAAGCACTCCACTCCACTTTCTCGGATAGTAGCGTGATCATATATAGCCTACAAGCCTTCCTCGATAAATGGACTATCCAACGCAAAGAAAATTAAATTAATTAAATTCAAACCAGTTACTTACTGAGATTAGCGTGTTCAACGAAATTTTTGGCTTAATAAGATTAGGTTTGATTATAGTTATTATATCGTTACCAACTTGTCCAATTAAAATTGCTGTCTGACAGTTTATCAAACTTTATTAACTGAACTGACACAGCATGCATTCATACATATTCATGAAGCTTTGGGGCCCAAGCCAGCTTCATCTATGAGTGTTGTATTTATTGATTAGGTGCACCACTTGTAGGCAGTAAAGTGTTATTAAGGTCATGGCAAAAATATAGAAACCTACTGACTAATGGACAAGGTCATGGCAAAGATAAGGAAAACATGTACTAAATCCGTATCACCCTGGTCCGTACCACACCGACCGTCTGGTCCACACGTAACCCGAATTGGCTGTCCAGAATTATTACCACAAAATAATTAAAACGTAGTAGTAACTAGTAATCAAGTTCAAGATAAATATTTCACAAGCGAATCTCTTGATAAAAAAAAGATTGCAGCAAAATTACTATCTTTTTGAAACATCAGAAAAAATAGCATCTACAAAATGCATATGACAACTTTATAATTCTATACAGATCTCTGAATTACAAAGTGGACAAACACACGGAATAACGGATAATTGTGAAACTATAAGTGTGCCTTGTTCCAATAAAGGAACCCTCACAATAAAGGGTCCTGCTGACGTAAGGCCACTCGACTAAAACTGACTCCTAACCATTAATTTTAAATAATAAGAAGTATCATGTTAAATAAAAGAGAATGCTCCTGATAAATAAACATTGATGACTTCACTAAATCGCAGGCCATTTATTTTGACAGTACATTGTGATTTTATTGTGTTGTCCCGTAGGTAATTTTATTTTACCGTTTAAATGATGACGTATGGACCAAGAAAACAGTATGGTATTGTACTGTATACAATTATTCACCTTCAGATTGAGATATTTCTAGGTTTGTGGAGCGAATCGAATGAGCTGTTGATTTAGAGACAAGAAGGTGTTATTTCTCTCAGTGTAACAAATGATTGATATTTTTTTCTGTAAACATCTTGAGAAGACAGAGTAGATTGAGACCCTGGCTGAGGCGCGTTGCACTGTCTCTGTGCGCGAGTTAATCCTACTGGAGAGGACCACAACGTCCTCCAAAGAGCCGAAATAGCAGGACCCTAGCGACCAGGATTCCCTTTAAAAAAAAAAGTCAAGTTAAAGTTACTTGTAGCTGTCAATCAAACTCTGACTTTATGCTTAAATGAGAGACAGCTTATTAAGCAAAGATTTTAAGCAATCTCATAAAGATCTTTGGAGTTTACCTGCAATTTAATAACACGGTATCTTTTTTTTTTTAAAGTATCCCATTGCAAAAATGAGGTCATTGGAAAGTTTTTCAATTTAGCATTCTTTGATTAAATATTTTGTGTTTAGTTAACTATGCAATATGTTGTAATATAACATTTTTTACTTACTTTTTAGCTATTTTAATTAAATGTTTTATTATACGTTCTCTCAAATTATCTGCATGGCCATTGTCTGTAGCATTCCTAGGCCTTTATATTTTAAAATATTTATATTGTCTAGTGATCTCTTAATGTTTGTTTACCTTTTGTAATGTCAGTTAATGACAAGCCTAGGTTTTATTTTTAATTTATTGCCAGTAGATTAGGTTGTATAGATATTAGACCTTGTTATAAATTTATATTCTTAAAATATGTTTAGAATAATATTGTTTAAATTTTGAAATGCTCTGTAAAAGAAGGGAGCCGGGGCCGTCAAAGCAGTCTACTTTTGGTGCTCGCCTTGTCAGGAGGTTCTGATTAATAGTGCTGAGTGAGAGGGTTGTGCCCTCTGAAATATTAATGTGATTGTCTACAGTGGCTTATGACGCCGACGGCTGGTGTCTATCAGCCCTCTGCCTGCCTTCAACCACCGCGACCTGCTTCTCCGAGGTCGGTGACGGGGAGGCCTAACTCGAGGCCCCTTCCTGGCGACATGGAGGCCTGACTCGAGGCCCCCTTCTTGGTGACGTGGAGGCCTGACTCGAGGCCCCTTCCTGGCGACGTGGAGGCCTGATTCGAGGCCTAACTGATATCCTGCTTTTAAAAGAAACCTTCAATACCTTCATTTTACCCCTGGTTTTCCCTGGCCTTATATACTTATTTTAACCTATTCCTTTTTCTTTCTTTTTCTGTTAAGCCGGGACTCCTCCAGTTCTGGTGATAGATATCTCCTAGACTTTACATTTTTCCCCTCCCGGAAAATTGAAACGTTACAATGTAAAACCAGTATATCTACGATTGTGAATTATTTCAGCCTTCAAACGATGTTCTTTTCTTCCTGACGTTTTCCTCTTGAGCCCCTCTTTGCCTACCTTTGTATTTTCTAGTTACACTTGTCTCTACTGAGCACATGATCCACTGCCTTTTTATCAAATTAGATCTTCGTGAAGAGTCACTGTCATCAATCAACTCAAGTCCAAACTCTGAAAAGACAGTGAAGTTGATTTGAGCCTTGTAATCTCGGCTATTCCACATCCCAGTTATTCAGTCAAAAAAATCCAGGTGGTTTCCCTGGAAATACGGAGAAAAAATGTAACCTTAGTTACTCTTTATAACATTAACTTTCTGCCAGTGAAAATTCCGTTAAAATAGGTCTAGTCGTGTCAGAGATTAACTGAACTTAACTGAACTGAATTAACTTAACAAAACAGAAAGAGAAAAAAATATATTTTAACTAAGTACCTAGTTTCATTTACATCATTTACATTTAGTAAAAAGTCGTTTATTTGGTATAACAAAGGGTTACGTATATCCTATACAAATAAATGAGATTAATATGACAAATTGAGTCTGTTTAAATTAGTTCAAAATTAAACATTTTATTTGGGTAATTTATATAAATATCAATGTTACCAAAAGTATTGATTTGATTATCTAGTTAATTGACCACTGGCTACTAGAGATAATATGTATACAAAGATGTAGATTGTTTAGCCAGCTTCATTGCGAATCCATTGTTCTGAAGCTCATAAGTAGGTAACACACATCTTCGTTTGTCAAAACAACAATCGGCTCTCTACTTGTTATCGTCTACGGTGGTTAGTCAGGCAATTTGGAAAATCATTGTTAAGTCATGAGTGATGTTCTAGCGGTCGTGTCATATGAGCAAGCGCACTTTATTAGTGAACCACGCGCCGGAACACGTTACCGTAATGATAGAGATTACTAATTGAATTATTATTACGTCTTTACAATGTTGAAGAACTGTTATTTTGTTTGCGGTTCGTTATACTTTTGTATTGTGGAGGGACGGGTGGTGATGTTCCTCCGTCACAAAGGGAGGATCCTCCGACCAGGCAAGGTGATCACGCCTGGCGGGCCGCGGCCCAACGTTTGATGTTTGGCTGTTGCATATATCATTCTTCAGCGCTAGAACTCTTATAGCGCGATGTAGGATTCTTAGTATCGATGTAGTTCGATAGCTTTACGCTATGTGGCGCTGGTCTGGCGAATGGGGAAACCTTACACGGAAAACGCCTCATTCATACTGCGGCCAGTATGAATGAGGCGTTTTCGGTGTAAGTGTTCCCCATTAAGATCTAGGGTCCAAGTGATTTCATCTACTAGCGCTGCACCTGTTGACTAACAATGAATGAGTGAAGGCGTCTCCGGTGTAAGGGTTCCCCACCAAGAAATCCGGGGTTCAAGCGACTTCGTCTGCTAGGGGTGCATCTGTTGACTAACGGACAAAACATCAACAGCAGGTACCCTTACGGGGTTGGTGGGGATGGGAGATCAGACGGCAGTAGCTTCTAACAATGTCTTAGCAACACAAATAAATAGAATACCAAGCTATAAATAGGGTACGGTTTAGAAGCAACTGGGAATGCACTAAGATTGCGGCAGCGCGAGTGCTGCACCTCAGGCGTTGCAAACGTCCATAGGCTACGGTGATCACTTTCCATCAGGTGGGCCGGGCCGTATGTTTGTCGGCCACCTGAAGAGAAAGGTGTGAAGGCGTCAACTAAATTTGTAAGCCAGTGTATCTGCTGGCTGACATATGAGGCTTAGAATACGTGTAGCCCCCATCTATATATATATATACAAACATACGACCCATATAGGGATTGGACATTCAGGCGGTCGGATGAGTTAAGATTCGTTTCTGATCAAGGGGTCATAATGCCACAACATGATTTTTGAGCCCAAAAAGGTAATCTTACATATTAGGTTCAGTACCTGATAACGATGGTTGAGGCTCGGGTACAGGTTGGTAAGATCAGGCGGTAATCAATCCCAAAATTGACAGAAAATTTAAACAAGACATACAAGAACAAGAGAAAATTATCTACGGTTAATCTAAGATTCAAATTATCTGTTGAGTAATTTTTTCAGTGTTAATAATTCATAGGCCTTTACAAACTTTGAAATTTATCAAACCCAAGACTAAAGCAAAAAGACTAGAGTATAAATTGCTGTGAAACGTAAAGCGGCTGTGTTCCCCGGGAAGACAGTCATTTTATTAAAACATAGTCCCAGTCGAGCAATTACACCGTAAATGCATATATCACATAGACAGAAAAATAAGCGTTTTCCATAGTGTTCGACTCGAGCAAGTTATAAAGAAAGTACTCATTGTGTCGATAAGTAAACTGTCGTTTCTAATAGCGATTTTCCTTTTTAATTTAAATATGTAACATTCTAGAGTTTTAATACGAAATAGTCGTCAATCATATCTTTGAGTGTAAAGTGGATCATTCAAAGGATTAGAATGTAGGATTGCAGAAGATTTAGTAGTGTGCTTACCATGTAATACATTCGACATTGCAGACAAGTTGTAAGAGTGTCGCCTTCGTTGGTATGGTCACGTCTTACGGCAACCGCCGTCTACCGAACCGCCGGGCTACATGGGAAACAAATGTCTGGCCATGTCAGCCCCGCCAGGACCCGGTAAGAGGGGAAGACCCAAGAAGTGCTGGCTTGACGTCGTAAGAGATGACATGCGTGCCAATGGTCTCACTACAGGGGATGTCGACGGCCGTGCTAAGTGGACGAGAAAATGTAGGAAAGCGGACCCTGGGCGTCGCGAGACGCAACTGGGACAGACGCTCGGATGATGATGACATTCGATGTTATTTGTCATTTTTTTTTCATAGGGAATACGTATGTTATAACCTTTTTCTTCGAAGTTGTCACACAAGATATGCTACCATCACTCTGCGATACCACAAAAACTATCATTAAGACCCCTTCTGAAGAACCCTTTATAGACTTTCGGGACAACCGTAGGTATAATATAAGCCTAGGCGAAAGACATGACGTAAAGATTAAGAATATTTTTTTTGTCGTAAGCAATATATTAGCGGAGTATTTTAACCACATTTTAAATAGATCTGTCCTGTGAATCCTCTACGTATTATTAACATAACGGTTTTAATTATTAACCATCACCTGCAGAGGATACATAAATATTGATTTGGCCACTATGCATAACCTAAATTATACTTCCTGATTGACCTAATTAAAAGTTAATTCTGCAAAAAAATATTGACAAGTGTCGATACATATGAAGAAGTGCTCGTGAGAACGCACGGTCATCCGGTTTTCTCAAGCGGACAACAAGAACACACTGATTACCGTGTGTTTGCAAATAAAATGTCTGTGGCATTATTTTTGAAAACACTATTGACCGTTTTGTGAATGGAAGTGGGATAGGTATTTATGTAGTTTGTTTGTGCAACGTATCACTTTATTTAGTGAATGCGTTGCATTATTTAAAAATGTTACTTTCTCAGGCAGCTGCTTTTCTGCAAGAAGTAATATTATTTATGTGAATGCGGATTAATATTGTCTTGAAGATTGTTGTAGCAATTTATCATTATATTTATTAAGACATTTTTAATGTTATCCCTACCTACCTGCATAGTCAGCCCCAATAAATTCGAGCCTTTCGAACCCCCTATAAAATCGCAACTTAATACAGCAATGTCATTCTGTAAGAACATTTGTAGAACACATCCATAGTGGGCCGTATGTTTGTTTACACCTTAATGACATAGATAAAGATGTAAAATTTTGTAGGGTAACGTCACGGTAACATAATTTTTTTAAGCATACACAAAAGTTTATGGATCCTGTATCAAACATACATACACACATAAATACATATTGTCACGCCTTTATCCCCGAAGGGGTAGGCAGAGGCATATTAAACGCCCACGTTTCACCGTATGCATTTTTGTCCCACGTAACGTGGTGAGCCCATTGCCGTGTTGCAATGGACAGGCGCAGGCATTATGGACCTGCTGTTGAAATTTTTGTAAGCCACCCATAAGGCCTTCAACTTGGTTTAACGACTGCCATTTTATTCGCTACCGGGACCAACGGCTTAACGTGCCTTCCGAAGCACGGAACTGGGGTGGGTCTAAAGTGCCGAATAAATTTAATAAAATGTGTCTATTTTAGGTGTTAAATTTCGAACAAATTTTGAACCCGTTGCCTTTTTAGTGAGGTGGTAACAAAAAGGCTAAAAGATCTTATGTGCTAGACACTGATTAGAACGACCAATTAAGGTCCTGGTTGTCTCGGACTGTTCTTGTGGATCTTGTTTCATTTGAAATATTTTAGCGTTGCGAAACTTGTAAGCGCAATTCAGGTATGAAAATACAAATCAATTTTTCTATAGTAGTTGAGTACGAATTTGGAGTAAGATAATAATGATCAAAGACGAACCGTCGACTCACCTCAGTATTGTTTATGTCGAAAGTACTTATAAATTTGAATTGTCATCTATTACGTTTGTGTTCATTATAGTTGGTTGTGGTTTATGCTTCCGTGCTTCAACTCATGCGCAGTCTCCCATGACGCCATCTTGGTCTTTTGGGCGGGAAATTGTAACTATATAATAGTCAATTTAGATTTGACGTCTGCAATGTGTATATTCTCATGAAAACGGTCTTACAATTTGGCTAACAACTAGGTTTCTTTTTAATCTTTGCGATCCTACTAAATATTGAATTAATCTCTGTGATCCTACTGAATATTGAATTACAAATGGCGCCTGTTATCAGCGATTTTAGTGGTGATCTAGCGAACTGCACCTACGGTAAGTACTGTGGGTTGAATACTCACAAAGGCCAATTATTTTTGTGATTCTTTAAGATTAGATGTACACGTCATTTAAGTTACGCTTCATGTACTATATGACCTACTTGTGAGTAAATATAATCTTCTTCATCTTAACGCACTCCCAGTTTGTTTCAAACAGTTGCTTTCAAACCCTACTTGAATGTGGAACCCTGGCGACCGCTTTTATTGACTGCAACAGAAGTAGCAGGAAGCGACTGCCGTCTGACGTCTGCCTTAGTCTGCAGGTATAAAGCTATCGGGTGGGACCCCTTACACCCAAATCTAAATATTATATGTATCACTAGATGACCCTCACAGCTTCGCCCGTGGAATATTTCGACCTCCTGTCGCACCTATTTAATCCCGTCGCTTATAAATTGTACAATGATGCATAAAAATTTGCCGGATTTGTCGACATTTATGACTACTACTCTGCTCCCCAGTGTAGTAGCGTAATGATATAGCCTATAGCCTTCCTCAATAAATGGGTTATATAACACAAAAATAATTTTTCAAATCCGACCAGTAGTTCCTGAGATTAGCGCGTTCAACCAAACAAAAAAACAAACTCTTCAGCTTTATAATATTAGTAAAGATTATATTTGAAACTTTGGAATACAAATCCAAGTATTCTCAAAGCCCATTCAATAATTCAATGCAGCCTATTGTTGTGTACTACTGAATGTAGGCTGCAAGTACCTACTAAACTAGTTAAAATTATAAAACAGAAACCGCTATTTGCACCGCTCGTCATAGACAGGGTGTTCACCCTCACACTTTGCGTCCTGAGTACTTGAATACGGTAAGGTTTGATAGGGGCTTTCTTCCGCGTACGCTTAGATTGTGAAATGAAATCACTGCCTGGTTTTTTTCCGAACGTATACAGATGAGGTTCTTTAAAAAGGGTCTTAGAAGGATTTTACAGGGTCGGCAGCGCAAGTGCCGTACCTCTGGTGTTTTACATGTCCTTAGTCCACGGTGACCACATTCCATCATGGACCGTATGCTTGTCTGCCAATTCAGTGGTATAAAAAAAGAAACGAGTCAAGTCGATTCTGTATATTTCGTCTGTTCGTTTTGTCTAGTCTATTTCAACTATAAACTCTAGTCTTTACAAACTTCAAACAGATTCTACGATTTCCATATGTCATTTAATGAAATCAATTGTGTTGAGCAGTGACCGTGCCAAATGATAGGTTAGATGCAGCAGTATTGTACGTGCACGATGACCCGCCCCCATATCTCGGTACTTCCTTTGCGCCTGGTTTACGCAGGGTGAACGATATAACTGCTACTTAAGACGTTTCCATTGTATACCGAGAAAGGAAAGTATTTAACAGGGATCAAGAATCTAAGTTTACAAAAATGGGTCAGCAAAATGTTAGCAAAGAAGCACGCAAACCTGGTATCCTTGAATAGATGATTGCAAGGGAGAGCACAAGTTTATATTTTTGAGGTCTAAGTTTAGTATAATGTGTACTATTGCCTTATTATAATAGAGTAAATTAAAATATTTAGTTGTTATTTATGTAGAATTCAATGAAAGTCTACAACAACGTTTACTGTCTGGCTTTCTACAAAGTCAAACATAGATTTTTTTTACAGAGTTAGTAGAGCGAGTGTAATGTCAAGGTGTAAATGGTCCAACAAGACCTCAACTACTAGAGGTGCACCTGCTTACAAACGGAAGAGGGCACGACGAACGACAGCTGCTCCTAGCAGCCAAATAAAAGTTTGGAAGCAAGAGAATACACCAAAATGAAGAAGTACTGCAAGTGTAATACGGCTGATTTTGCGTATCTTAGGTTGCGGTTACCATTTCCATCAGGTAGACCGTATGCTACCTACCGTACCAGATATTTTTCCTGGCCCTACATAATAGGTGGTGAGCCCATTCCCGTGTTGAAATAGACGCAGGTTGTGGCTACCTGCTGTTGAAGTTTTTCCAGCCGCCCATAAGACCTTCAATTGGACTTAACGACCGCCATGTTACTGGTAACCAGGACCAACGGCTTAACGTGCCTACCGAAGCACGGAAACGCTCGCAAATGTAAATGCCACAAAGTGGTCACCCATCCGTGACCAGTCATAGTGAAAGTTGCTTAATGCAGTGATCGTGCGGGACCACGAGCGCTTCCAGCAGCAGATATTTTAGATTTTATAAAAAGCAACTTGTTTTTATCTTCTATCGGAATGTAAGAATATTTTCATAATCTAAAGCGTCTGTAAGAAAAATGTTACCTTCCTAAAATCGTGTAACAATGAAAACGCTAAAAGCAATAGAGGAGAAAACGGCGACAGTGTCACGCCCGCCGCACGCGACCCGTGACCGACGGCGACCCGCCCGCTGTCACTTTACCATCATACTAACTGTCACAATATCCATACAACCACAGAACATATATGAGCTAAGGCAGTAAGGAAACTAGGACTAAATACTGGGTGCTGTTGTCTCTAAATCAGAATATCTCTTTCTTTATATCATCAGAGAACTTAGAAATCTCATCCCGTCTCTTTAGTCTAACCTATCTAAAATCGAATCTCTCCCATCCTTTTTTCATAACGTGCAAATGGATATAACTGACCAATATCTCTACCTACTTCTTTAGATTAAACTATGTACTAACCGTTAACTTGCTTGCGCACGCTTGTGCACGAATATGGTGTATTCCTAATAGATTTCTTAGGGGTTTTGGAGCCTGGGATCTACATTAATTTGGCAACTAGGAGTTGTTATAATTTTGGGCTTTGATTTTCGGCATTGTTGGGAGCAAAGCTGGTCTGGCGTCCCGATCCCGTCAAGTTGCCTCGTCTGTAAGTCAGCAGGTATACCGCTGGCAAATTACGTCGCTTGGGTCCCGGAGATGATGGTGACCCTTACACCCAAATTTTGTTTTACTAATGGTGTTTTTTTTAATCCGAAAGCTGTTTTATCCCGAACGTCAACGGTATGGGGTTTTTCAAAAGTGGTCTTAGAATGTTTTTACAGGGTCGGCAGTGCGAGTGCTGCACCTGTGGTATTGCAAATGTCCATGGGCTACGATGGGCCATGCTTGTCTGCCAGAAAGTAGTATAAAATGGAGAACACGAATCTTTTGTAGGGTCATAGTGTCGCACCGGAATAGACAGTTTAACGTGTTCGCCGAGGCACGGCTGGGTCACGTAGAACACGCTTGTTTGGCACATGATGAGACTAATTATCCGTCGACCTCAACAGATTTACCTGATAATGCATGTTACATCAACACGGGAGTATAGTGTCGTCGTGAGTCGATTGAAATTGCTTATGATTGCTCACACTAACTGTCTGTAGCAAGTAGAGTTTTAGGACAATTGTTTAAAGCAATTCGTAATTACTTACTCTAACATATTTATAATATTAATAGCTGACCCGCGCAAGAGAGAAAAAACTTGAGAGGTGTCAAGGGACACCCGGATGGAACGAAGTTCCTTTCGATTAATTACTGGAGGAATTGTAATAAAATTTTATTTTTTTTAAGTTATAATAATATTTTTTTTATAATTTTTTTTATAGATAATATAATATGTAACTAACAACAGATGCAAAAAGATGATGTTAATGTATTAATAAATAATTAATAAAAATATAAAATAAAAAAAGCAAAAAGTGTCGTGACAACTTTTCGTAAGAATTTAAAAAGATGATGTTAATGTATTAATAAATAATTAGTAAAAATATAAAATAAAAAAAGCAAATAGCAAAAAGTGTCGTGACAACTTTTCGTAAGAATTTTTTCCGTCTAGCCCCCTTTCACAACGCGCGATAAGGAACTTCGTTCCAAAAATAGAGAGAGTTTTGAAAAACATTTTTTTTGTAATAATATGTATCCAATATTACTTCTAATAAAGTTTCATGATGATCGGTTCCGTAGTTTTCGTGTAAAAGCATAACAAACAAACATACATTGACATTTATAATATTAGTAGGGATTATTGGACGCAAGCATCTAACCCCGCTTAGTGAAGTTTTCCGTTCCCATTTTCCACAGGAACTTGATCCCAGGAATTAAAGTAGCTTATGTGTTATTTTGATGTTATTTATATTATTTATATTATTGTAAAGTTTCAACAAAATCCATTCAGTAGTTTTTTCGTAAAAGAGTAACAAACCCATACATTTTTACAAACTTTCATGTTTATAATATTAATAGGAAGTTTATTAAAGTGAAAAAAGACAACTCTGTTATGACAGGACCTTTGCGCATTAAAACCTTTACCTGTATACCTAGATAAATGCAGACGACATGTAAAATTGATTGTTAAGCTATTGCATAGTTTTTATCGCGGGCTTTGAGTGGGCTTTAATCAAGAAATTCCGTAAGGAAAAAAACCTAAGACGAAGGTCGAGACGAGGTCACACGAAGTTCACCTAGCACGGCCGAGCGTTGGCTTAACGTGTATGTACATATATTATATGGTACGATTGTACGAAGCTCGCACGGATCGAGGCGTAATGGTAGTGAGTGTGAGTGTGAGGATGAGGGTGACCGTGAGAGTGAGAGTGGGGTGAGGGTGAGAGTGAGGGGTGAGGGTTAGAGTGAGGGGTGAGGGTTAGGGTGTATTTTTTTTGTTTTTTTAGTGTAACTTGAATTAATATCAAAGAAAAACAAAGGTATGCTATGCAATAGCTTTACCGCGGCAGTCTCCGAGTGCCACACGTCTTTTTTTTTTTAAACTTACTCCTTTTTAATGTCCAAACTTAACACTTATAGCAAAACCCAATGCTTACAAAATGCACTTCACCTTGTCAATCATCTAGATTTCTAGACTAACGTTGAAAATGCGGTCACATCATATGCGAGAATACTCAAAGGAAACGTCCATTTACATGTACTCGTACACCTGTGATTATTACACCTACCGGATTACCCGACAAAAAGTAGTTGTTACTCGTTAGTTCCCATTTGAGTAATGCTCTGGTATGAAAGTCAAGCTTCCGAAGCGAGTCGGATAATTACTAGCACGAGCCACGGCATTGAAGATAAATGCGTTATTTAGACTGATTTAGATAGAAATACATGAAGGTTTGACGATAAAACAGGAATAGAAAGTTATATTACCTCGCTTTATCACTCTTACGTTGGGTTACAAATCGTTCAAAAAAAGATAGAACGTCGTACAGCGTGGGGTTCTTCAATTGGGGTCTTAGAAGGTTTTTTAGGGTCGGCAGCGTGAGGGCCGCACCGCTGGTGTTGCAAACGTCCATAGGCTACGGCGACCACTTTCCTTCGGGTAGGCCGTATGCTTGTCTGCCACCTCAGTGGTATAAAAAAAGGGAAAAGGTGCTCTAAAAACTAATACCTGGTTTCATGATTTGTTTCGTGTCGTGTCTCTGGCACAGTTACGTTTGAAAAGACTGCTTGGGGATATGGATATCTAGTAATAAAAATTTTGCCGTGATAAAATCCTGGATACGCGGTAACCTTGACGTTTTCAAGAAAATTCAACGTTTCTTCAAATACAAAATCTCCGGATGTTTCGAAAAATGCTTGGTGACGTGGCAAGCATATATGTAGCATATTAAGCATTGTATATGACTGGAGTGTTTCAAAATTCATTGACTTCTTCTCAAATTACATGAGAAAGAATAGAAATCAAACCAACCATCAGACAAATAACAGTACTAAATAAATTGGCATTATTTACTGCTGGCATTGTTAGAGCACGTAGATCAAGAAGCCTCTACAATTATAGTTTATCCAACCCAATAGTAAGACAACACCAATCAGTCTGAAAGTGTATCGTGCGCGCTAATGGCCGCAGCCACCGATAAATATTCATCACAGCAAAAACTCTGCGCACGCGCCGACCACGGATCGCGCTTTCTTCTCAACGATATACGAATAGGGCGAGGTGGTTCATTTTATTTCTGAGAAAATGGTATCATCATGATCATCGGTGTTTAAGTCAACCTCATCTGCTAGCGGCGCACTGGCTATCTCATAAAGAACGCTTTAAAGGTTGTTTTGTAGAGTTCAGATAATATTTGAACATTATTATTATGTTTCCGTAGTGACTTTTTCTATATTGACGTTTACTTATCTACTACTATGCAAAAGTTGGAATATTTTTTACTATTGTTACAACTTCTCTAATTTATCTTCTGATAAATTTCGCAATGTTTTCCAAGACTATTTAACTATGGACACAAACAACTATTGAAAATCGGCGTTATATGGGGGAAATCTATCATAGTGAGATACTAAAAGGGGAGAGGGAGAAGCCGGTTTTCTCTCTCCTCTCTTTAAGTATCTCTCTCTCTCTGGGCTTCTCATACCACACCTTCGATCCGCTACCGGTTTTGAAAATACTTAGTGTGAAGACGAAACATGTAACGAATTATTGTTTATTTGTACGAAATATTGCACATTTATAGCAATTTGGAGGGTAAGTGCTCTCCTACATACTTTTGATGATATTACATGATTGGACGTTTTTCCATTATATTTATTTGAGGTTATACTTGACTATTGTTCGCTAAGATTAACTGATCGACGGTCTGTGGTGAGTTCCTCCTGCTTCCAGGTTCCTTCCTCCTTCTTCTACAGGTTAAATTCGATATAACGATAGTAAAGGAGAGCCTTTACTATAGTTATATGGAATTTAACCTGTTACTTTGTGCCTAGTGTAATTGGAGTCACCTTAGAGTGAATACAAGTGGAATTTGTTCAAAAAACGTAAGTTACAAAAAAAGTTAATACTCGGTAAAGGTAAATAAAAAGTGGAATCAGAATTCATTACTGCTCACTTGCCAAGTGAGACGCTTATCCAAAAAAATACTGACGGAAACATCCACCTCTTCCGACTTAAAGTAAGTTGAAAATTTTCCACTTTAAATTTATACTAATTGCTGTTCAAAATTATATGTGAAGTGGTGAAGTTTTGACGTACCCGTTTCCCACAAGAACTTGTTCCCGGGATAAAAAGTAGCCTATGTGTTATTCTGATGTGTGAGCTATATTATTGTAAAGTTTCATCAAAATCCATTTAGAAAATTTTGCGTGAAAGAGTAACAAACATCCATCCTTACAAACTTTCGTAAATGTTCTTTAATAACGATAGACATATCCACATATTCGCAGATCCTACTCACTGGCCTGGCTAGCTTGGTATGCTCTCGATCGCTGCAGGTCAACGCTAGAAAAACTGAGCCAGTACACCGTACGCGCGCGATGCACCTGTATGCGTCCTACCACATCTTGCCGTTACTTACATATACAGTTATACTTAGTGCTATATGGTAAAGAACATATATGTACCTATTTAAACAAGATAGTCTTTGCAATGTAAGAATATTGCTAAGTCATGTGTGACTTTCTCACTGGATCCAAGCCTCAATGTTTTGTTTTTCATAAGATGTCCTCGGGTCACTGACATCATTGTGCCTTTGCAGATATTTACGTATATCGTCTTTTTGGCTACACTTTCCAAAATCAATCACATCGAGAATTCCGATAAAATCATAAACCGTGGTATTACCCCATAAGGTGAATCCAATCTCAACCTGGGCCTAATGTTGAGCGATAGTCTTCTAACGTTATGTAATAGATTCACCATCTTCACTACAAATTATTCACAAAACCATCACACCTAGGTGTTTCAGTTCTAGCAATAACAATAGTACCCTCAGTAACTCAGTAATGATTTCGGATTTGCTTTCAGACTGAGGTCGGTTCCTAGCTAATAAATTGCCTAAATTAGCTCGCTCCAATCCTAACCCAAATTTTGTTTAAATTGATAGTATAGTGGGAAAATGAGGCATACGCTTGCTTACTCTTTAAAAATAACGAAAAAAAGAGAATGGGAATTTAGTAACATTCTTCTCATAATATTAATCCAATTGTTTTTAACTGCTAATACAAAATAATGTGAAGATAATTATAGGAAAGGGAACCCCGGATTCCAGAGCAAAGGTTTCGAATGCAACCGATATTGACGCTAGCTTACACAGAAATTACACAGAAACAATAATCTTATAATACGATATAACATTGACAAGTTAACAAATCTTAAAATAAAACTATTTTACAATTCTTGCATTTAAAATGCCAATGAACTAATTATCAATGAATATTGAACCCGTATTCGTACGAAAACACCTAATCTATTCAAGTGGCTGGTCGTAAGGGTCGCGACTTGAGCGAGCAGGACGCATATATATTTATACCCGAAGTAAAAAGAGTATGGAATAACAACGATGCTCGGGTCATATGTCGACCGATATGTCATAACCTGTTTGAATGAAACAGTAATATACTAAACCACGATTAGTAAGAGCAAGACATGACGACAATGACGTGAAGGGTTAAAAGTCAAGCAAAGTGTCGCGGCCTGTGCGCACAGAATGGAAATATGTTTTATCAAAGCGTTAGTAAAGGACGGAGGCTGAGGGTCAAAAGACGAGTGTCTGCAACCCTGACCTCTCCAAACGGAACATGGGCCGTACTCGGGATTTATAAAAATATTTGTGTTATCGATTGTTTATAAATCTAATATTATTTATTAAATTCATAAATGATAACTCTATAATTTAGATTTTTTTTGAGATTATTGTATGTAGAATCGCTCGTGGTCCCGCGTACTTAGTTTTCTGTAAACGATCACTGCGTTAAGCAACTTTCACTATGGCTGGACATGGATGGGTGACTACTTTGTTTTCAATAAAGAATATTATTATTCTCTTTATTAACTATACAGACATACAAATTACATTTTTAAATATATCTAAAAAAACACATTTAAATTATTATTATTATTACTTTGTACCATTTACATTTGCGAGGGTTTCCGAGCTTCGGAAAGCACGTTAAGCAGTTGGTTCCGATTGCCAGTAACATGGCAGTCATTAAGTCAAGTTGAAGGCCTTATGGGCGGCTTAAAAATTTCAACCTGCGTCTGTGTATTTCAACACGGCAATGGGCTCATCACCTATTACGTAGAACAGGAATACACATGGAGAAAAGTGGGCATAAAATATGCCTCTCCCACCCGAGCCCATTGCCGTGTTGGAATAGACAGACGCAGGATGTGACTACCTGCTGTTGAAATTTTTCAAGCCGCCCATAAGTCATTCAACCAGGCTTAACGACTGCCATTTTACTGGCAACCGGGACCAACGGCTTAACGTGCCTTCCGAAGCACGGAAACGCTCGCAAATGTAAATGCCACAAAGTGGTCACCCATCCGAGGACCAGCCATAGTGAAAGTTGCGTAACTCAGTGATCGTTTACAGAACACTGAGACCGCGGGGCCACGAGCGGTTCAATGTATCACAGAGATCAATTAAAAATATTTAGAGCTTTAGTTCAACTAGTTATCAGAAGGCTTTGAGTTTTGTCTCGATTCGATAGAAAAGATTAGAACTTTTGGCAAATAATTCCTACATCTCTCAAAGCTCTTGGCGACCTACACATATATTTTTATACTTCTCAGGTAATGGTCCACTTGATTGAAAAGAGTTAAAGAAACGGATAATTAATATAAAAATAATAACATCAAATATATTAATAAGTAAATTAAACATTTTTTTCCTCTCGAAACTGACGAATTAATTATTTTTCAAAATTGTTTCTACCGTTGTAATAGTTTAAAGGTTGCAGTATGAGTGGAGGCTTTTGGTAGCAAATCTATTCGGCCTGAGAAAAGAATAGGATAATAATTGTAAAACTAAGCTTTGTAGCTTAGTTTTTTGTAGGTTTGTAGATTTGTATCAAAACATGACAAATAAAAAAAATACTGAAAAAAATATGTGAACGTCGGAGCCATCCCTGGCTTTACAAGTGCACTAATGAATCGGGACAGTCCATATAATTAAACAGTTGGCGACAATCGTTCCTGTCGATATTAAAGAAACATTATTTTTGTGTCAGTTGTGTGAGTGTGACATAATAACACGTTAGTGACGTAATTATATGTGTATACTTGCATTTCGAATTATAGAATGTGGTATTCAAATTGTTTATTTTTTTTAATAACGGATTCGGCAGTGACTATTGATAAATTCAAATAAACATCTTTTTGATTAGTGTGTTCAATTTGTGAAGTTTTATCAAGTGTGTGGTGAGCAGTGATTTTAATATTTCTCATTATTATAAAATTGATAGATTGGCGGCGTTCTGTTGTTATAGTTGAAGGAGAATTAATATAATTAACCTTCACCTATGTGTCAAGAAATGTTCAGACCCGAGTTTCATTTCTCGAGTAAACTACTCGAATTACTGACTAGAGGTACGTACCGATTCTTTATTCGAGCTAGGTTCTAATATTTATTACTTATTCGCATCAGTTTCTCACTTACTCTATGGCAAATTGTAGTCACTTTGAATGTTTTTCCTGGTTACATTCAAGGGACCCGGGTTTGATTACGACATGGGTTCTGATTTTCTTGTGTTTCGGTACCTCTGTGCCAAGTCTAATGTTGACAAGCCGTAGAACAGAACCAAAAATTTGGTTATAATTTAGCTGTCAAAATGTTAGTAGACTATCAAGTCACTGACTAGCAGTCACTGGCGCGGTACGTGTTAGGAGACTTCTATCGGCCGCCCGATAGAAGTGTATTGGAGTACGATTTTAATAGTAGACTACGAAAAACTGACAAAACTGTGTGGCTTTCTATTGAGCGACGATTTCGATTCTATTTCGACACGAATGAAATAGCAGACTTGTCTCTCTGGTTCTCAGCATACTTAAGTGCAGCATAATAAATAAGATCAAGCTTGACTTGCAAGTAAGTAATGTAAAATGGGACAAAATTATCAAAGCAGTTTCAACTTCACAACAAGATTTTTGTAAAAATGATGAATGTGATGTCAGAGGCTTCGATCGCTTGTTGTAGTTTTTCTGTATTCGTAGCTTATCAGTGAATTTAGGGTATCAGTTACTTGTTCACCAAGTTTAATTCTAATTGGTTTTCATTCTAAAAGGTTAAGGGATACAGTTGATTAAGTAGAAAATATCCAAACATTTTCATAAAATAGCAAATATTATAAAATTAGTAGGATTCCTTCAGTAATACTAATAATAACTAACTAACTATATTCACGCTATATCCCAGTCGGGGTAGTCAGAGAGGACAGATCGCCAGGCTTCGCGATCCATGCATACTTCTTTCGCTTCTTGCAGAGTCATCAATCGCTTTATACATGCACGTCTGGGTATCCGAGTACTTTTGACTGTTCTTCAATACTATTAATATTATCTGTTATTAGGAGTGAGTTCACATGTATATGAAAATAAGCGGGTATTTGAACCCACGAACTTGCGATAGTAAAATCAGTGCTACCGCAGTTACCGCTAAGGTTGATAACATCATCAGTTGCGTGGAAATAATTCTATCAATTTACTTGTTATCATGGTAAACAACAGGGGTTTAAGGGGCCCATCAAGTGCCTCTAGGGCCAAGCGACTCGACCTGCTAGTGGTGCACCAGCTGGTTATCAGATGAGGCCACGAGATAGGCACTCTTATGAAGGTCGAAGGTCAAACGACAGTGGTTCCCAACCATCTCAAAGTCAAATGGGTTCGAAGTATGTCACAGGTGAAACCGTGGGACAAGTCACAAATCTATACTAATATTATAAAGCTGAAGAGTTTGTTTGTTTGGCTGAACGCGCTAATCTCAGGATCTACAGGTCGGATTTTAAAATTTATTTTTGTGTTAGATAGCCTATATATCAAGGGAGGCTATAGGCTATTTACCATCTCGCTACTACTTTGGAGTGCGGAGCAGTATTCGGAATAGTCGTCAAATCGGGATTTTTTTTATGCATTATTGTAGAAGACGAGACTTACATATGACGACCACTTGAGCAGATTGCTCAAAAACTGAAAAGTTAAAAGTACTAGGATACCCAGTCGTGCATGTATGAAGCGATTGGTTAATCTGCAAGAAGCGATAGAAGTATGCATGGATCGTGAAGCCGGACGATCTGTCCTCTCTGACTACATCGTCAAGGATACAGCGTTGTCTTCACGCTGTATGCCGGGGTTGTTAGTTAGTTTACGGGACGGGGTTAGTTAGTTTATTATTCTTCTGCCGAATCTACAAATGATAGGGTTTGGAAGCAATTGCGACTTGCAATTGCTTCCAAATTGCAATTGCGTTTTGCAATTGCAAAACACTATCATTTATAGATTCGGCATCATTAGGAACAACTACCGTCTAACTCCTCAACCCTTTAAGTGTGCCTACGTCTTTGACAGAGAATAAAGCCCGCCACACACGTAGCTATAATATATATATATATATATGAATGTAAATTATAACAAGGCATATTACGATACATTTTCTAAACAAATATTTAAGTGACCGCACTCACAGTATTAATATATATATTTCTGTGACGTCACCACCGTATATCGTAATTTATATTATCGCATATTAATCTATACAAACGATAGACCATCAATGAATGAATGCAAAATATATATTATAGCATGTCTCCGTGTGTGGTAGCTTACTGTAATATATATTGTAATACGGCATATATATATATACATTATAGCTACGTGCTTGACGGGCTTAACTATATCTAACAAAATAAACATAACATTATTTACGTGTGAAATACAAATGGCCGGACTTGATTCATTTTTAGACGCTTACTTATATCTGCATTTTAATTACATTTCTTATTGTTCACAATCCAAATGACAATAGTAGTTATTTGTGTGCTGTAATCATCATTAATCATCTAGGAGAAATCACACTCAGGTCCAATTACAGATAAAACCACATTTGATTGGTAAAAAGGCGGTAAAATTTTTGATGTGTTGTAAATGTATTAGTTTATTTTTAATTTGATTACAGTTACATTTGTACAATTATTCTTTTTATAAAAAGGTCGCTCGTAGCCCCGCTCACTCAGTGTTCTGTAAACGATCACTGCGTTAAGCAACTTTCGCTTTAGCTGGTTACAGATGGATGACCGCTTTGTGGCAATGGGCTCACCACCTATTTATTACGTGGAATAGAAATACAAACTGTGAAATTTGGCCGTATATTATGTTAGACATATTAGTATTATGCCTTTCCCACACCCCTTCGGGGATAAGGCATGATTGATTCTTATTATAAGCAAACCAAGATTACAGCTATTACCTTCATTTCTTACGATACAACTACGGCGCCACACACACCCACAAACACACATAAATATATAAAAAAAAGTGTGTGTGTACTTATGTACACGCGTTAGAATACTTCTTTGACGTAACAATGATATTAAATATTTTATTTTTCACCTGATCCTACGTTTGTAAAAAAAAACTAAAATGTTGACAATAGCTAACTTCAGGGTGTTCGAAAACTTCTTTTAATTTAGTTATAAGTTGTCATGGAAACATTTATCAGCTAACTTCATGGTGTCGGTTTTTAGTGACGGTCTGTAAGCGCATTGTAAAAATTTACTCTTACCATTTTTCCCTAACGCGCCAAAAAAAGTATAACTGCCAAATGCACATTCTTACACACACAGTGGTATAACTTATAACGTGTAAAGTTCGGTTAAGGCTTTAAACCATTATTTAACAACATGTTTCTATTCTTATTTTCAGGAAATGTTCAGCGTGAAGCATTCGGTATACCCATTAGTAACGGTAAGTTTTAGTCTATACTTTAAAAATCATTATTTACCAATTATTATGCAATTTTTTTTTAAATTTATCTCATAAAACCCCTTTTTTTAAAGTTAGTTTTGGTTTGGCGTATGACAATTTCACCAAATTTTCTAATCAATTTTAAACCAACTTCCCGATGAGCCACAAATGTACTTGAAATTTGGACCATAGCTTACAAGTAGATGACAATACAATTTTATATAAAAGTGAAAAAAGGACACCTTGGTTCCAGACGGAGATTGAACCCGTGACCTTTGCCTAACCAGGACAATGCAAATGTGGAAAAATAAAAACGAAAAGAAGGAGAGAAAAACAAGGAAATCTATTGTACTTGTATACTCGTACATACTTTTTAATCCGCCGTAAAATCAGTTTTTTATAAATTTTATTATTTCAATTAGGTCTAGAAAATAGTTATTTGTTCAACAAGTGAGCAAAAGCATTTTTTGTAGCTCGTGATTCGCAATTAGACTACTAAGCGCAGTGAGTGATTTAAAGGAACGAGTTACAAAAAATTTGCTCTCGTGTGTAACATACCACTTTTCACCTCTCCAGCGAGAATCCTGTTACCTGAAGTTAATCATAAACACAAGTCGAATAATCAAAACCATCTAGATTATTTAAATTCTTGCATTGTCCACAGATTATACAGATTATTTTAGAACTGCGGTCCGAAATAACAATGCATGTCAATTTTTGAAAACTAAATACTAATGATATTTTTTTGTAACGCGACATTTTGTTTACTGAATTATATGTGATTTTCATATCTTTGTTATGATGAATTTGTTGTGATTATGATGAAGCAAAGTTAGAAATAAACAACTTAAAAGAGGAAACCTGTAATAATCATAAAATTATAAAAAGTCTCTAAGCTAAAGTAGACTTTCTAGAGAGACATCAGAAGGCGGATTCATTGGAAATTTAAAATCTTCCCACGTCGAGTCAGGAAACTCGCGAGTCCCTTTTTAATTCTGTACAAAAATTGGGTACTGTAATCAAAAACCCTGTAAACACAGCAGAAATAAAAAATATTTTTCGCCTTAAAACGAAGTCTAATACACCAGGGGCAGTCATTGTTGAGTTTGGTTCGACAACGACTAAAGAGCAGTTCCTTAAGTCAACTAAAGACTTCAATAAACACAATAAGGACAACCGACTGAATATAACCCATCTGGAACATAAAGGCCCTACACTTCCCCTGTATGTGTCCGAGTCGCTTACTGCCGGGACCAAACGCCTCCACTACCTTTCTAGAGAATTTAATTCGAACAATTTGGATTGCTAACGGTAAGGTGTACGTTCGAGAAAAGTACGGAATGCCTAGTCGCCTTATTAAATCCGAGGAAGACTTTGCGAAACTGCGTAAGAGTAAATGAATAACACTGTATCTGATATTATATAAAGTAAATTTCATTAATGCTTCTTGTACAGCTTTTCGACTGTGCTGTATAGCTTCTATGACTAATTTTAAAATTAATTCTACTCGCATAATATATATTTTTCTAACAAAACATAAAACACATAGACCGGGTATAATCATATTACAAATATTCCATACATATAACACTCATACAAAAACTGTAAATCATTGGTATACACATATTAACCTACAAGTAACTGATTCAAGCCTTAAAAAATGCAATACACGGAACACATTTTTACTTCGTCTATTTAACACCTTTATAAAGACCACATATAAAATCAATGACCAAAAATTACGTCGTCTTCCGTGCACCAGTTTACTCTCTATTCTCATTCTATTCTACGAAGTGTCAAATAAAAATGTAACAATCAATAAACACAACATTAAAATTCGATAATATGCTGAATAATATGACAAATCTTGATGCTGTCTCCGTGTCGTACTCTTCTCGCACTCCACCGAACATCAAACCAAAGCATTCGCTCAAAATTATAACTCATAATATTAGAAGTATAAATCAAAATATGGCGGGCTTTATGGCTGTACTATCTAGGACCAAACTTGACTGGGATATAATAGTCCTAACGGAGTGCTGGCTCCCTACCACGGGTAATATTCCGAATCTGGAGAACTACAACTATTTCTTGACTACCAATAACTATACACAAAATGAAGGTGTAGTCGTCTATGTTCATAACCTATTGCAACCAGCCGTGGAGGAGCCACAGTTTTCGATATTTGTAATTGACCCGAGTACTGTACTCCTTGCGATGTATCGCCCCCCCGCTTATAGGGACATCACTAAGTTTTTGAATTCGCTAAACGCAACACTGGAAGGGCTATCTCAATATAGTAACATTATAATTACGGGAGATATAAACATCAATATACGTGACCGATGCCAGAAATCTAGAAAATATACCTACCTAAACTTGCTGGCTTTACACAGCTTACTACCAGCTCACACAATACCAACACGTCAGAATTCGACATGCCTAGACCACGTTATTATTATATAATCTTACTGACCATGACGCTGTCCTATTATTTCTGTCTAAATTCAAAAATAAAATGAACCCAATAAAATACACAGTTCGTATAAATTACGACCAGCTGAACACAGATATGAGACACTTGGATTTTGACGATGTCTAAATGACGCAAGATCCGCATAAAGCGGTGGACATAATGACCGGTTTAATCAAACACGTGATTGACTCGAACTCTAAAACTGTTAAGATCCCAAATCGTAAGGTGACTAGGAAACCTTGGATTACTCCTGGCTTACTCAGATGTATCAAACATCGAGATAAGTGCATAAAGAACTTGAAAAATCGCCTGAAAATAATACGCTCATAATAACATTTACTAGGTACAGGAATTATAGCAATGACTTACTGAGAAAGCAAATAAGGGTATTTGAAAGGGGAGAAATAATGATAATAATTCAAAACATATATGGGCAGCGATAAATAATATAACAAACAGGACTTCAAAGAAGATTAACTCATCAACACACTTATTGGACCCAAAAAGCACACCGCAACGTTCCGTCAACGCCACTAATAAGTTTTTCGCAGGGATCGGTATAAATCTTGCGAGCAAAATAGAAAGTGGACAATACCTGCCAATACCAAAGCCAAATACCCCATCTAGGGCACAGTCTATGGTTATGTTTCCGACCGATGAGCAAGAAGTTGCAAAAATTCTAAGATCGCTACGTGGAAACTGTTCGTCAGGCTGGGATGGAATATCTAGTAATCTCTTGAAGAAATATGAGTGTTTAATCGTGCCTCCGCTAACATACATATGTAATCTTGCTCTTTCTACAGAAAAATTTCCAAATGCTTTCAAGAAAGCTATAATCCATCCCATTTTCAAGAGCGGGGACCGAAACAGTGTTGAAAACTACCGACCTATAGCTGTCCTGACTACCATGTCTAAAATATTGGAAAGGATCATGAACAGTAGACTCGTTGCCTATTTAGAAACTAATAATTTACTAGCACCATCACGGTATGGCTTTCGTTCTGGTAAGTCTACTTCAAACGCAGTTCAGGATTTAATTAACTATACAGTCAAGAAAATGGATAGTGGGGATAAAGTTTTGGGTATATTTTTGGATCTTGCCAAGGCATTTGACACGGTTTCTGTCACAATTCTACTGACGAAGATGGAGGGGATGGGAATCAGGGGTGTTCCGCTGAATCTCTTTAGAGACTATCTCAGTGGGCGTACCCAAAGAGTAAAAATAGTCGAATACCTGAGTGATGAGCAAACCCTTACATACGGCACACCACAGGGTAGCGTCCTCGGACCGACCTTATTTTTCATCTATATAAATGACCTGGGTATGCTCAAACTTCCTCATGGCAGAATAATCAGTTTTGCCGATGATACTGTGTTACTATTTAACGAAATGACATGGGAAGAAGTCTATCGGCGCGCACAATTGGGGTTTAATATGGTCTCTGACTGGTTGCGGGGTAACCTATTGACACTAAATACTGACAAAACAAATTACATGACTTTTTCCATTAAAAAATGAAAAACCAAGAAAATAGAAACGACAACATCTATTTACACTATTATAGCTCATTCTTGTACGCAATCACCTGTGCATCTCTGTTCCTGCAAACCGCTCACCAGAACCGAGAAAGTGAAGTATCTTGGGGTTATTATTGACGAAAACCTAAGATTTCTTGAAATAAATAAGAATAAAAAATATTCTTATTTATTTCAAGAACATATACACGTAATCAGTAGGGATATATAAGGTCGGTCTATTATGCCTTGGTACAGTCGGCTTAAGGCTACTGTATTGTCTCATGGGGTGGGGCACATAAGACCACATTGTTGGAATTAGAAAGAACGCAACGTGCTATCCTTAAAGTACCCTACTAAACAGCTGTATGAGGAGTGTGAGGTGCTGACTGTGCGTCAATTGTTAATACTACACGCCCTACTAAAACAACATTCGTTGTAGAAATATGACCCCAGTCTACCCAGCGAAAAAAGGCGTTTCAATCCCATAGAGTATAAACTCACGAGTTGCAAAACTAGTTTTGCACAACGTTTCTTTGGTCATTTGGGCGGATATCTCTAAAACAAAATATACAAAGATCTACAAATTTATTAACTGACTAGAATTAAATGTAAAAAACAGTTGACTAATTAGTCAACTGGCCATTCTCCAGATTGGCATCTCTGCCAATTGGCCAGAAAAACTAAGTTATGCTGACACCGAACACCTTATTACACACCTGGCTTAAATATAAATTAATTAAGGACACACATCCACACAAAAACACTTACACAGACAAACAGCACACACACGCGCGTCCGCGCGCGTGCCCTCACACACACAGACACACACACGTATTTTATTTTAAATTGCCTTTCTTTACTTTTTATTTTACTTTTTAAGTTTATTTTCAATGTTTCAATTTAAAATATGTAATAAGTTTCTCACTATATTGTAGTTTGTAAAATTGGTACTAAATGGAATATTTTTTAACATGAAAGAGGTGGGACCTGGTGACCTGAAACACAGGCCTCTGGCCTAGCTTAGGCATCAGTTTCCTGCAATATGTAAAGTAAAACTAAAATGGATAAGGAATAATTGTATTATTTGTGATATATCTGTATATTGTGGTGAGAGAAAAATAAATAATTAAAATTATAATATAGTTATTATTTTTATTCAATTAAACGTCTATAAATTAGTATAGTTACACCTGTAAACTAAAATAATTAAATTACATAATTGTACGGCCAGCACTAGGCTTGAGTTTCAGACCGCGATATTGCTCATTTCAAATTTATTTAAAAAGTAACTTTTCCTCACGCTCGCAGCAAAAGTCGCTTTTCGTTCGAGATTTCACGAAGCAAAAGTGCCGTTTTGCTGCTGGAGAGGCGAAAAAGTTATTTCTTTCATTCTATGTAATGATGAACTCTATCCAAGTTACAGTTTAGTTTTCTTAGTCTGATCCGTCTTTATATAATTGGTTCTAGATATACTACATGTTTCCTGTGTAACAATTGTGATTAAGTTTGTTTGTGATAGTAGTATTCCTATTTACTATCAAGTGGTCAAAAAGGTATCATCAGATAAAATAACTTAAAAATGGTTTGTTCTAAATGCGCGGGCATGTGGTCTTCATAACATTTGCGTGACACCACAATGAAACCTTTCACCCGCTACTTGCAGCCAGTTATTCTCGCAATCTATATCTTTGATACCTTATACAATATATTCACATTAATGCCTTCCTTACAGATATCGAGCCGATCTAAATATGAGCGTTTCTGATTGTATCATAGGATTATCTCTTTACGATGGTGTAACTGTAACTCAATTTACGTAACTATGCTGATTTTCAACACTACAATTATTATGAAAAATAGATTGGTTGTTTGTAGTATTTAATATATCACTGATTTCATAATAATATCTAGCTTTCAACATAACCTTATGATGTGTAATAAGGATAGCGAAAAATCTGAACATTTGTACATTTGCAAATAATTACAAAAAAATATAGTCATTATTATTATTAAGCGCTCGTGGCCCCGCGGACGTAGTGTTCTGGAAACGATCACTGCGTAAGCAACTTTCACTATGGCTGGTCCTCGGATGGGTGACCACTTTGTGGCATTTATATTTGCGAGCGTTTCCGCGCTTCGGAAGGCACGTTAAGCCGTTGGTCCCGGTTGCCAGTAACATGGCACTCGTTAAGCCAAGTTGAATGCCTTATAGGCGGCTTGAAAAATTTCAACAGGCGGTCGCCACAAACTGCACCTGTCCATTTCAACACGGCAATGGGCTCACCACCTGTTACGTGGGACAAAAAAGCAAAGCATACGGTGAAACGTGGGCGTATAGTACGCCTCTGCCTACCTCTTCGGGGATAAAGGCGTGAAAGTATGTTATGTTATGCTATTATTATTTAGGTAAGTAAGTTATTAAGTAATACAATAATAATAATAAATTCTATAAATGAAGCGCTCGTGGCCCCGCGGTCTCAGTGTTCTGTAAACGATAACTGAGTTACGCAACTTTCACTATGGCTGGTCCTCGGATGGGTGACCACTTTGTGTTATTTACATTTGTGAGCTTTTCCGTGCTTCGGAAGGCACGTTAAGCCGTTGGTCCCGGTTGCCAGTAAAATGGCAGTCGTTAAGCCTGGTTGAAGGCCTTATGGGCGGCTTGAAAATTTCAACAGCAGGTAGCTACAACCTGCGTCTGTCTATTTCAACACGGCAATAGGCTCACCACCAATTACGTGGGACAGGAATCCACACGGTGAAAAGTGGGCATATAATATGCCTCTGCCACCCCTTCGGGGATAAGGCGTGATGGATATTTATTTTATAATAAATTCAATAATAATCATAAATTCAATAATAATTTTAATAATTATAATAAATTTCATGGATTGAATAATAACAATTCAATACTTAATAATAATAAATAAATAATAACGCCTTTTTTATGTGAATGGTCAATAAATAGAAACTGTGAACTACTAACCAAAGAAATAAATAAAATATTATCAAGTACCGAATACATGCAATAATTTAGAAAAATAAGTAAATCGTATTGTCTTGTATTATTAATTATACTTATACATATACGATGCTTTCTCCTCACTTCTACGTTGCCGTGCCCGACAGGGTCCATAATGTACCTAATTATATATTTTATAAGAACTGTAATCACCTTATGGAGCGCAATAAATGGATATGGATATGAATATGAATATTTAATACTTTATGTGCCCTAAGAATACAAAATATAAACAGTTCTAGTTTACAATTTACAGGTAATACAATTATTTAAAGCACTTAATTAATCATCGATAAACAGAAAGAATCGTCCCAGTCGCGAGACGCAACTGGGACAGACGCTCGGATGATGATGATGATGATGAAACAGAAAGAATCGATTCCTGGACCTAAAAAAATTTACGGAACATTAAGTGGGCAAGACCAACTTGCGTTTATCCGGTTTTTGGAACGAAGTTCCTTACGGCAGGCTTGGAGGAGATAGGGATTTTGCTGCGCGACCGAACTGAAAAAAATGTGATCGTAAAACCGTAAGAAAAATTGGGTGGAATAAAACCGTTAAATGAGACGTGCGCAGGCGCGAAAGTCGTATACACAAGCGAGTAGTGTATAATACCTTTCTCTTTCTCCCTCTTTCAGTGAGAGTGGGGTGAGGGTGAGAATGAGGGTGAGAGTTGGGGGGTGAGGGTGAGGAGTGAGGGTGAGGGTGAGGGTGAAGGTGAGGGTAGGGGTGAGGGAGAGGGTGTTTTTTTTTGTTTTTACATAAAATTGAGCACGTTTTTTTTTTGCAAATTGTGTCGATTCTACATTAGTTTTAATTCTTAAAAGATTAATTGAATAATTATTAAATAATTATTTCTATTTATATTAGGGGATGAAGAGTAGAAGCGTGCACGTCGCCATCCCTGCTAGCTACGGCTGCAATTCTACTCCAACACGAGTGCCACCAGGGCGAATAATGCTAGGGCGTGCCCCCGAGGCGACGCGCACCAGTTCGTCCCCGCTGGTGCGAAAAGTGTGAGCCAGTGCGGCGTAGGGGACCACCACCCTACACGCACGGCCCGACACGGCGGGAAGTGGAGGATGGAGTGCAGGGTAGCTGCGTGGAATGTTAGGGGAGGAATGACAGATAAGATGAATGAGTTGATGGATGTTATGAATGAGAAAAAGTTAGATGCAGTGTGCTTGACAGAGACCAAGCGCAAGGGCAGCGAAGTCTTGGAGCTCCCTGCTGGGGTGCTCGCGCTTTGGTCTGGAGTACCAGAGAGCGAGCATTGCAGTCGGGGGGTTGGAATTTTGCTGTCCTCGCGATGGCCCTCCGGTATGTATGAGTACAAACTGGTAGGTCCTAGAATCCTCTGGATCCGTGTAAAACTTGGTTTGACGAAGATTTTCCTGGTAGCTGCTTACGCGCCAGTATCTTCGTCGAACGCGAGTGAGCTAGAGGACTTCTGGGAGAGTATGAGAGAAGCTCTAAATGTGATAGAAGGAAATGAAGGCTTTTAGTATGTGGAGACTTGAATGGATGGGTGGGTACCGCTCGCGATAGTTTTGAGTCGGTACTCGGGAAGTATAAGGATAAAAGGGTAAACGATGCTGGCAAGCTAATACTGGCATTTTGTAAGGAAAAGGATTTATTTGTGGCGAACACAATGTTCAACCACAAACAAATTCATATGTATACGAGGAGATGTAAGTCAAAGAGAAGCCTGATAGATCTATTCCTGATGGATAGTCGGCTCCGTAAACAGGTGATGGACACAAGGGTTTATCGAGGCGCTGAGCTGGGATCAGACCACTACCTAGTCAAAACTAAGATTAGGGGTATGTTCGTGGGTTGGCGTCATCGTACCGAGTGTCCTGAACCTGAGCCGACTTATAGCATCAAAAGCTGGAAGCTGCAGGATGCATCCATTAGGGATAAATATAATGAAAGGGTAGCCGAAAAGCTTGGCGACGTCAATGTAAGTAGTGAGAATGTGGAAAGTGTATGGCAGAACCTTAGGGATAGTATGATAAATGCCGCTGTGGAAGTGTGTGGAGAAACGAAAAGAGGCAGTAATAATAAATGGTGGAATGAGGAAGTGAAAGAAGCAGTTCGAATGAAGAAGAAAGCATGGCTAGACTACTTAGCCTCGCGGAATGATTTTAATATGAAAGAGAGATACAAGCTGCAGAAAGCTAACACGAAGGCACTGCTAGAAGAAGCTCGTGAATGGTGCAGAATGAAAGCGGATGAAAGGTTGTCGTCCAATTTCCGGGATAATGCCAAGCTCTTCTGGAAAGAGGTAGGCAAGACCCGGAGTTGTTCGGCAATCTGCAGTATAAATAAAGTGCTTAGTGTTAACAATGACGTCCGAACAGACCAAACTGACGTCCTGCAGAGATGGTGTGAATATTATGGAAAGATGTATGCAAGAAAAGACAGAGATGCCACATCGGGAAGTGGAGCTCACTTCGATGCTCCGGATCCCGATGTTATTGAAGTCATTAGTATGAAAGAAATAGAACAAGCGATAAGAAGTATGAAATGTGGTAAGGCTGCGGGAAAAGACAGAGTTACTGCTGAGATGATCAAGTACAGTGGGTCGCGTGTCTGGGACACACTATGTCTGTTATGTAACTTGTGCTGGCGGACAGGTGAGGTTCCAGATGACTGGCGAGTAGCAGTTGTAGTACCTATTTACAAAGGGAAAGGCTCGCGCCTAAACTGCTCCAGCTACAGGTCGATCAGCTTGGTCTGCTTAGCTAGTAAGGTGTATGCAAAGGTTATAACGGCACGAATGCAAGAAAAATCTAAAGGAGGCTCAATGCGGATTCCGACGTGGAAGAGATGGCATGGATCAAGCGTTTTCTCTCCGCATGATCGCGGAAAAGTTTCTGGCTGTTAGCCAGAAGGTTTACTGCGCTTTTGTGGATCTAGAGAAAGCATATGATAACGTTGTGAGAGAAACGCTGTGGGACTTGCTGCCAGGATATGGTGTGGACGGCTCGCTACTGCGGGCAATACAGTCTCTTTATAGGGACTGTAAGGCTTGCGTGCGAGTAGTGGGGGATGTGTTACCTCTTTTTGATGTCTGTACAGGCGTCAAACAGGGATGTGTCATGTCCGCCTGGCTGTTCATAGTGTATCTGGACAGTTGCCTGCAGAAGTTGAAAGATTTTAATATGGGTGTGAATTTGGGTGACTTTACAGTAAACTGTCTGCTTTACGCTGATGATGTGGTGCTCATGGCCTCATCAGAAGCCGACCTTCAGGCATTAGTCACTAATATGAAAGAGGAGTTTGAAAGTAATGGTATTCGCTTGAATGCAAGTAAAACTAAGGTTCTAGTATTTAAAAGAGATGACGACGCAATATGGCAGGTTTGAATGAAAGTATCAGCGGTAAGCTGGAAAAGGGCGTGCTCCGTTGGTTTGGACACGTCCAACGAATGAGTGAGGAACGATTGACGAAGAATATAAATTGTTCAAAAGTAGAGGGTAGAAGGAGTCAGGGTAGGCCGAGACTTACATATGAAGACCACGTGAGCAGATTGCTCAAAAACGGAAAGGTCAAAAGTACTCGGATACCCAGACGTGCGTGTATGAAGCGATTGATGAATCTTGAAGAACCGAAAGAAGTATGCATGGATCGCGAAGCCTGGCGATCTGTCCTCTCTGACTACCCCGTCAGGGATACAGCGTGAAGATAGTTAGTTAGTTATATTTAACATTTTTTTTTCTAATTTAGTTTTTACGAATGTTCGAACTTCGTTCCTACCTGGTGTCCCACGACCCCACATCTTTTTTTTTTTATTCATCTACGCCTTCGAAACTCTATCAAACCTTCTTAGTTTAGTGAGTCCCGTACAGTAGTATATTGAGATAACCATTACCAGGAGCAAATTCTTTAATTTTGTTTAAATCATATCAGTCTTTTGCAGTTGCTGAAATCTCCATTTAAAAAACGAAAAAACTTAACGTACTCTACGAGCTATGGCCACCACCCTGGTTCTCTGACGGATAACATCATTTTGGAGTTTATCCCCTAAAGACACCCCAAGCATAGCACGCTCCTGTGCAACCTTGAGGGCATGGACTAGCCCCACCGTAAGTGTCCACGTCACTGTAAGTGTGTGTAAGTGTGTTACGGTACTGTAAGTCGTAACCGGTAGAAAGCACTGGTTGTACACCTTCGTCTTCAGGCATTGTGGTATAGGCGAATAGAAAACTTGACGCAGCTTGCTGAACGCTGCCCAGCCTAAAGTCCTAAAGACAGCAATAAAAAAATTCTTTACATACAATCAAATAATATGTCTTCGGTATTAACATGAGATAAGAGAAACATACATTTTATAATGCCCACACACACTTTTCATATTAAAAAAGTTTCGATAATATAATTTATGTTCACAAAAACATTGAAGAAACTTACAGTAAGTTTTGTAACCGGTTGAAAAACGACTACACAAGCGACCGAAACATTGTCGCGAGATGGGACTGCAGATTACCAGTAATTACTTCCAAACGGCTACTTGTTAACACACTATGTGAATATTGAAAAAAAGTGTATCAACGTTCCTGGCTGTTGTAGTTACATAAATATGTTTTAACTTTCGTGTAAGTATTACGAGGTGATTGACTTTAAACATTTTACAGGTGCACTCATCAGATCACTTGTCAATTTTGTGTGAATTTTCTCAGAAACTAAGGGCCGTATTCTAGAACGTTTATCAATACTCAAGAAACACTTGAGAGTAGTATTTATAAGGCAAAAGCCAGCCTCAAGCGTCGATTGAGTATTGAGAAACGTTCTGGAATATAGCCCTTAAATTATATAAGTAAGTATAAATATACTGGCTTCATGGTTTTATTGTGCCTATGGTAGCCGTGGGTTTAACTCTCAACTTTAACAAATCTCTTTGTAAGATGCGTAAGTAGGTACCTGTCTAATAAAAATGTCCCAAAAAATACTTATCTCGTTTATTTGATTGGTGCTTCAGTACTATTACGCGAGTAGGCATAATGTTTAAACCGCTAGATGCCCCGCTACCTCATTGTTCTGTAAACGATCTAATCAAAACGATTAAATGGGTGAACGCTATGCTGGAACCGACGCAGTCAAATAAAAAATGACGAGACTGCCGCGGTAGCTTTACCTTTGTTTTGCATAGCATACCTTTGTTTTTCTTTGATATTAATTCAAGTTACACTAAAAAAACCACCCTCACCCTCACCCTCACCCTCACCCTCACCCTCACCCTCACCCTCACCCTCACCCTCACCCTCACTCCTCACTCTCACTCTCACCCTCACTCTCACCCTCACCACACCCTCACTCTCACAGTCACCCTCATCCTCACCCACACACTTACACTCACTATCATCACGTCTCTATCCGTGCAAGCTTCTTACAATTGTACCATATAATATATGTACATACACGTTAAGCCAACGCTCGGCCGTGCTCGGTAAACTTCGTGTGACCTCGTCTCGACCTTCGGCTTAGGTGTTTTGCGTTCCGGAATTTCTAGCTTAAGGCCCGCTCAAAGCCCGCGATAAAAACTATGCAATAGTTTAAAAAAAAGAAGTGTGTGTGTACTTATACTTAGTCTAGTGTGTACTTATAGTTAGTCTAATAAGATTTTATCACATATACTCTTTGTTTGTAACAGGAATGAAAAATTAGTAAGAAAAAGAAATCATCCAAAGAATGAAAACTACTTTGGGTGCTAACTGGCTAGCTGGAACTAACTTCAGGGTGTTTATAAGTTGTCATGGAAACACTTATCAGCTAACTACGAGTACATGTTGTCGGTTTTTAGTGACGGTCTGCGCGCGCATCGTAAAAATTTACTCTCATCATTTTTTCCTGACGCGCCAAAAGAAGTATAAATTCAAAAGAAGTATAAATTTCAAAGTATGATTATACGTATGAATGTATCTAAAAATGTGTGTTCGTAACTTGTTTCTAACTTGGAAATGCTCTCAATGTACATTATGACAACTGTAGACATTATATCACTGCAGTTTCGTAGAACCGTCAGCACATAATGAACTTGGGAGCTCTTCTTACGGTTTTATGAGTGTAGAGGTTGTTCCCAGTGTCGCGAATTAATTCCTGTGCGCAATCTTCATTTGTCATCTGCAAATAAATGTTTTAAACTTCCGTTTTTAACACGAAAGAGCGTAAATTATAAAGTTCCCGGATTTTTAAATAGCTTTGTGAAGTAACATCTGCAAAGAATTGTTGTTAATCCAGTTTGACGTATAATATAATGCGATCGAAATGCAAGAGCTCAGAATTTTAACTGATGTGACGGATAAAGTGAAGAGTAGTGTGACATTGAAAATGATAAATGAAATAGTACTGTAGTCAAGATAGAAGTAGGATGCTTGATTATTTTGAAAACTTTTATATGTCTTATACGACTGAAGGCGCGAGTGTAGTATCGCTGTTGCAAATATCCATAGGCTACGATGATCACTATCGTATAGGCAGAACGAATGCTTATCTATCTATAAATAAACGGAATAAAATTAAAAAAATAATAATTTAATCTCTTTTTCTTGACGTTAAAAAAAATATCTGCCGTAACTCACAATTCTTGATAAGAGTGTATCTGCGGTAATGCGGTTTACATCTCTGCCTGAATGAAAAGAGAACGGGATTTAGTGCAAGAGCTTTTCAGACCACTCACCCTGGTATTTGCCACTGTTTGGTAAAATGCAGTTATGGAAGCGATTGCTCTACGGCTTCATGTTTTCTGTCTTACGCAATAAAACGGTATATCAAAGTTATACCAATTGTGAACGCAGAAAACACATTCGCATTTTGAATTAGATATGAAAGTCATTCGTATTATGAAACTTTTTAGACACTAGCGAAACAGTAGATGCATGACTGTTATGACAATTTATGGTAGTTTTACTGTCGTGTAAATATTGTGCGTGTTGAATATGAAATTCGATGTTAATTGCTGCATGGAAAGGTTTTAGTGAAATGGCTTGTCATTGTAATACGTTAAGTTGAATTTTGCAGACAAGGGACTTTTATCCTAGAAGGAATAAGTGTCTAAAGTGTGTACCTAAATATATCCGTCAAGATCTAGCTGTGATCTTAATACATTCAGTGTGAGATTATTTGTAAAATAATCACTGTACCGTGCAACTTTGTTAAGTGCCGGCCGATGGCGCCTTACATCGCCTTAAGATGTAAAGAGGTGAATAAATTCGTCAGTCTCGTGCAGGTCACGGTGGTGTAGTTGGTAAACGCGTCTGGTGCGTTGAAGACGCTGGTTTGAGTCCAGCTCGTGACTGAAAAATAATCCATATTAAAATTTTAATTTAGAAAAAGTTAGCATACCTACTAATTTCTTCAATACTTTTCAAATTTATTTCTAAAATTCACTGTAAATTACTAACACTATGATATTAGCTAGTTGAGTCGTTTTCTGAAGTTATTTAGGATAAGGAATTAGATAGCGGGGGATTGTGTGCTGCAAATTGAGAGATGCATTTGTCCACTAGTGACGGAATTGTTTGACTCGAGCATTACACGCACATAGTCCCTTTGCGTAAATTGAAAACGCTGACTCTATATCCTGTAAACGATTACTACGGTAAGCAACGTTTGCCTGCAACGTTTGACTGGTTGCCAGTAATATGGCAGTCGTTACGCCAAGTTGAAAGCCGTATGGGCGACTTGAAATAGTTCAACAGCAGGTCGCCACATCTTGTCCTTATCTACAAATTTCAACACGGCAATGAGCTCACCAGCTGTTACGTGGGACAAAAATGCTTACGGTAAAATATAGACGAATAAATATTCATCTCCAACCACCTCTTCGGGGCTAAAGGTGTGACTGATAAATAAAATAAATTGATTAGTTGTGTTATTTCGCCACGTTACTTTTATCATTTCGAACATTACTATTTATGGTGAGTCGTGTACTGTCGTACAGTTTTTTTATACCACTGAGGTGGCAGACAAGCGTACGGCCCACCTGATGGAAAGTGGTCACCGTAGCCTATGGACGTTTAACTATACTGGCACATACGTTTAAATACAGTGATCATTGATATTCATGTAGTTGTAAAAAAATCTTGTGGATACATAAATTTCTTCAAGAGCCGTTGCTCGTTTGCGTAGGCCTTAACAGATTCATCAATGGATGTATTTTCTATCTCACTCGGTGTAGGTAGCATCCGTGTGACTGCTACCCTAGATCCTATCTTGTAACGGGTAACAACACAACATACATACATAATGAGTATTCCCTTATGTTTATGAAATATAAAATGCTTATTAACATCAATATCCAATAGTATTGGGATTCTTGGTGTTGAGATCTGTAGTGACGTCAAATACCGTAGTCATTTAGAGGACAAGGCGAAGCTGGCGTCCAAAAAGCTCGGAGTGCTCAACAAGGCGCGGCAGTACTTTACTGCAGAGCAAACACTGCTGCTCTAAAAGTCGCAAGTGCAGCCACACATGGAGTACTGCTGTCACCTTTGGGCTTGTGCACTTGAATACCAGCTACGGCCTTTCGACTCGGTAAAAGCGCGTGCTATGAGGATTGTCATCGATCCTCTACTAGCGGGCGGTGTCGAACCCCTTCGCGACAGGAGAGACTTTGCCTCCTTATGCTTGTTCTATCGCCTGTACAACGGTTAGTGCTCTGAGGAGTTGTTTGATGTTATGCTTACGGCTACCTTCTATCATCGCACCGCTCGCCATAGATCGGGTGTTCACCCCCACACTTTGCGTCCGGAGCGCAAGCATACGGTCCAAAGAGGCTTTATTCCACGTACGCTTATATTGTGGAATGAACTCCCTGCCTGGGTTTTCCCGGTCGGCAGCACGAGTGCTACACCTCTGGTGTTGCAAACGTCCATAGGCCTGTGGCGTGACCTCAGGTATGCTTGTCTGCCACCTCAGTGGTACAAAAAAATTAAATTAATAATAATTAAGGGAATCGTTTAATTTCGCTGCAATTTAATGTGGAAAAAAATATTTCACCTTAGTCTTGCTTTTTAAAGAGAAGACTATTATAATGTAGTTAATATTGGAGTATAATGCGATATTTTTACCATGTGATATTTTGTACTTTTGATATTTCGGTACTATTGCAAGCGATTTCATCAGGTTCCTAAGTTATCAAGGCGTTTGCAATTTTGCATTAAGATTGGTCCATCCGCTCGATCTATATATATCTATCTATCTATATATGGTGTCTGTCGCGTATAAAGTGCTCGTAGCCCTGCTAAATCAGTGTTCTGTAAACGATCAGTCTGTTAGTCTTTGGATGGGTGACCACTTTGTGGCATTTACATTTGCAAGCGTTTCCGTGCTTCGGAAGACACGTTAAGCCGTTGGTCCTGGTTGCTAGAGAAAAAGGAAGTCGTTTAGCCAAGTAGATGGTCTTACGGGTGACTTGAGAATGTTCAACAGAAGGTCACCACATCACATCACATCCTGCGCCTGTCGATTTCATCACGGCAATGGGCTCATCACCATTTACGTGGGACAAAAATGCATATGGTGAAATGTGGGCGTATAGTATGCCTCTGCCTGCCTCTTCGGGGATAATGGGGTGACACAGACAGGATATTATGATGCAACAGACAGGCAGACGACAGAAACAGAGATTAAACTTATAACACACCTGGTATACCGTCGGGACTTTTGTGTATGATGTATTTATTACAGTTGGTTTGGTCACTTCCAACGAAGGAGTAAGGAGAGATTGACGAAAAATAATTTATTGTGCTGAGGTAGAGGTTAGAACAAGACAACCAACAAGTAACAAAGCAAACAGTTACAAATAATACTTTTCATATTGTAATTTTCTACGCAACCGGATATAATAAAAACTATATCATTCCAAACATGGTTGACATACTAGGTGCTGTTCGCCGCCATCCACTGCGAATATCAATTTGGTTACACTCCTATCAGTAGTATGATCGTGAAATAAGACCTCTGAACACTCACGCGCATTATTCCTTAATTCTCATTGTTCTCATTGGTCCATCAATCCGCATACGCTGTAGTATTCAACGCAGCTATATATTGCACGCCAAGATACAATCGCTCCAGTCGAGCTACAGCAGCGGTAGCGTAATCTTGATCTGGGAGCTAGTAACTGCGGCCTGCGGGTCGTTCCATACAAATTGTATGGCATATCTATGCTACTTTTGGGCATAGTTAACCTTATAGTTTTCATGTAGCATGTTCTCGGCCACTAATGGGAGCGATTCATCGTATCAATGGTGTGAGAAACACCCAAATAGACTACACTGGAAGATGGAAAACCCTGATACTATTGGAACTGTATTGGTTTGAATTGAGGAAATGGTATTCTTATACAATAGTTTCTAGAACTCCTATTCTAGAAAACAATGCATTTGCTTGACTTTGAAGAAAACAAAGCATTTGGATTGCTAGCGAAAATATCTATATTTATGCTGCATTCCTGGTGGGATAGTCAGAGGTGATAGATGACCAGGTTTTGCGATTCTTATTACGTTTTCTGCATATTAGCTATTCGTTTTATACATGCATGTCTATGTATCCGAGTACTTTTGACCTATCTATCTTTGAGCAATCTGCTAACGTGGTCTTCGTATGCAAATCTCGGTTAATTGTCCTTGACTCCCGTATTGCAGAAGGCAAGCAAAATGATTATGAATTAGTTGTGTCCGTGTGCTGTACCCCCATATGTCGTAAACGTGTCAACTGGTTTAGAATTATGGCACAGATAATTAATCAGGTCAGTTTAGAGTATACTTAGTTTTTCTTTTTATTTTATAAGGCAAGCAGTTCCGAGATTTCCACCGCTCTCAGATTTTGGTTGTTTATTCATAAAAGCGCTGTATTTCGGTTAATCAGCATTTTGTAAATGCGCTAAGTATCTTTCATTGCAGCTGGTTCTCAGATGTGTTGCCGATTTGTAGCATTTCCTCATATTCAAAAGGGGTCTTAGAAGGTTTTTAAAGGGTCGGCAGCGCGAGTGCTGCGCCTCTGGTGTTGCAAACGTCCATAGACTACGGTGACCAGTTTCCATCCGGTGGGCAGTATGCTTGTCCGCCACGTCAGTGGTATAAAATAAATCTATTTCCGAGAATTTCTGTGCTGGAAGACGTTAAGCTCTTCGTAAAGATCGTTAAGTCAAGTTCAACAGCAGGTCGCAATAAACGTCACCTGTCCATTTCAAAAGGTCAATAGCCTCACCACCTCCTACGTTGCACAAAAAGTCACACAGTGAAATGTGAGCGTAAAGTATAACTCTGCCTACCCCTTCGGCTATAAAGAAGTGACAATAATGTTCATTACAAATCAAAGTCTGTATGTCTGTTCGTGATAAACTAATAACTACTGAACTCATGCTTCAAAGATAACGGTAATTTATTCAAGATGTTGAAAAAAATTAAGTCGACTGAGAGTTTTCTTTGAAAAAGCTGCCCTGAAAGATTAAAAAAAAACAATGTACAACCATGTAATACAATGTACCAATGCCTCCGTGGTAGTTAGTGTTTGCGACTGTTGCACATGAGGTACCGGGTTCGATTCCCGGGTCGGAACAAATATTTGTAAAAAAAAAAATATATCCATCACGCCTTATCCCCGAAGGGGTGGCAGAGGCATATTATATACCCACTTTTCACCGTGTGGATTCCTGTCCCATGTAATAGGTGGTGAGCCCATTGCTGTGTTGAAATAGACAGACGCAGGATGTGGCTACCTGCTGTTGAAATTTTTAAGCCGCCTATAAGGCCTTCAACCAGGCTTAACGACTGCCATTTTACTGGCAACCGGGACCAACGGCTTAACGTGCCTTCCGAAGCACGGAAACGCTCGCAAATGTAAATGCCACAAAGTGGTCACCCATCCGACGACCAGCCATAGTGAAAGTTGCGTACCTCAGTGATCGTTTACCGAACACTGAGACCGCGGGGCCACGAGCGCACAAATATTTGTGTTATCCACAAATGTTTGTTTCAGAGTTTGGGTGTTCCTATGTATTAAATGTTTGTATTTAGAAATATATAAGTTGTTTATCAGTTGTCTAGATCCCATAGTACAAGCTTATAGGTTAGTTTGGGCTAGATGGCGCTATGTAAAAAATTGTCCATCAATATTTATTTATATATAATTTATTTTTATAAGTCAACAGAAAAGATAACTGTGTATGTCTATCATAATACTTACTATATCCTGTGAGAACCGGGTATGAGAAAACTTCACCACGCTGGGAAGCTGCGAGAATTATCTAGTTTATAAATATTTAGGAAGCTTCAATTATATATTTTGACACCTACCTGCGAAAAAAATATAAGAAATTTACGGGTTTCACTGTTACTTGGAATTTTATTTATTATTATAATATAATTTTATTTTAATTAAGTAATTACTACTAAAATGCTAGACTATTTTTTTAATGAGATTAGAAAAATGTTTTTAAAATAGTTTAGGTATTAAAGTAAAAAGTTAATTAAACCTTTTTTCTACTCTGATACTATAATACAAAGATTATAAAACTGATAACAAAATTCTTATGACAAACATTACGTACAGGCCAAAAATCATAAAAAAAAGTTTAATTACGATACAGGTCTTGTATGGACACCTGTATCATAATATAACTTTTTAATCATAACGATACACCTATACAACCTCCAGCTGGACCAAGGAGATAGAACCTCTACTAAAAAAAAAGGTTTCAATCATTGGTTTCAATGAACGAGTCCGCGACGCAAGCGCGCATGCGCAGTCAATGTTTGCGCCTTGGCGCCAACATTTGACATTTAAAAAATAAATTTGTTGTTATATTCATCATTTTATTTGCATTCTTATGATAAACATTACGTACAGGCCAAAAATCATAAAAAAAAAGTTTAATTACGATACAGGTCTTGTATGGACACCTGTATCATAATATAACTTTTTAATCATAACGATACACCTATACAACCTCCAGCTGGACCAAGGAGATAGAACCTCTACTTAAAAAAAAGGTTTCAATCATTGGTTTCAATGAACGAGTCCGCGACGCAAGCGCGCATGCGCAATCAATGTTTGCGCCTTGGCGCCAACATTTGACATTTAAAAAATAAAATTGTTGTTATATTCATCATTTTATTTGCAATATTGTTTTACGTATTATATAGTATGAGAGTAGATAAAGTAGTGTATGACACTGTACATAACTTGGTCTTACAACACTCGTGTGATACTATAAAAAAACTCGCCTACGGCTCGTTTTTTTAAAACACACAAAACACACTCATGTTATAAGAACTCCTATTATGCAACAGTATCATAAACTACTATTCCGGAATATTATGATCATAAGAAGATAGCAGTATGTTTTATCACATTTATTTTGACTTGAGAACATATCACGATTGAGACATGTCACAGCGAGCCACGTCATTTTATCACTATCATCGAACCTGCAGTCGGTTTTCCCTTTACTTAGTCGCGTCGACCTGTATATAGTCCAAGCTTCTGAGGTTAATTTTAGCGATAAATCATGGTCGCCTTTCCCCGAAGTTGCACGGAGGCGGCCGATCGCCTCCGACCGGTCTCTCCCGCGCAACCTCATTTAAACTGTAGCACATTCCTTAACTTGACCAGTATCTATAGTTATGAAAAGTAATTGTCTATAATTAATTAACAGTATTATACTTTATTATACTTTTGGTGCATACTTTACTTCGAATTATAAATCGATAGTGAAAATAGAATACCTAGTTGGCAATCGGAATGAATCAATTTAGACAGTACGTACATAGATGATGATGGCGCCTTACGTCGCCTTAAGACGTGAAGAGGTGGATTAATTCGTCAGTTACGAGCAGGTTACGGTGGTGTAGTTGGTAACGCGTCTGGTGCGTTGAACCAGAGGACGCTGGTTCGAGTCCAGCTCGTGATTGAAAAAAAATTTCAACTTTAAAATTTAAATTTAGGAAAAGTTAGCATACTAATTGCTTTTCAAAATTGTTTCTAGTACGTACATAATTATGCTGTAAAACAGTGACTTTCAGAAATGCTGATTTTAGTTCTGAAGTATATAAGGCCAGTGGCCAGTTGATAGAAATATGATACTCTATACTCGTACCTCATTTGGAAAATGCTAATAGCTAGCAGATTAAATTTTCAATATTAAAGATGTGAGATTCCTTTTATATTTAGGAAGTACATAAAACTTAAAAAAACATCATTTTAAGACTTATAAAGAAACAAATACTTAATGTGTGAAATTAAATGAAATTACACAATTAATGATTATTTAAATGATAAAAATATATGGAAATGAGTTGCTTGCTCTTCGCTCGAGCTATTTAGGATTCGAATGAATCTTGTGTTATATTATCTACTTGTCTTGAATCTGCATATATATATTGTATTTTTTTTTTTACATTATTTTTATTTACATTCTCCAGTATAAATAATTTGAAACGCCAGGCAACTAAAGGTATGGCTGCGTTTAGTCCCGGTAATAACTAATATACATAATTATATGTAATTTGACTTTGTTATTGTGTGAGCACTATGTAGACTTATTTATAATTTTGAAATTGACATGATAGTTGCTGTGTAATTTTTGGGTATCTCATGCTCGCCTAAGTGTCCTGGCAGTGGTGGCGTATGTATCGGGTCGCCTTGTTCCCTACAATACGGTTGAATATGGCGATGGCTGATATATGCGTCATACCCGTGAACGGGTGCCGTCTGTTGGGTCTGGTCAGCTCATAGCTGTTATAGCAATTGTTACAATTAATATTATTTAATTTTAAGGCAAACTAAGTTTAGTCGACTGTTCTCACATAAATTCAAAGGAACTATGTAAGTGTAATTTTGATAAACACAACATTTATTTTGTTTTATTTTTTTGTATAATTTCTTTACTGTATAATTGGTCAAATATCATGTTAATCAAACTGTGTCAAATGGCGGTTAGAAAAGAGTGGCCATGAGTTTTATTGCCAGGTTCTTCCTCTGGCTCTACCTATTGCTTTGCGAATCTGGCAGTAAATGTAAATGTAGAAGCAGTAATCTTGACGTTCATAAGTGTTACTTTGTGACCTACATGAATAAAGATTTTTGATTTTGATTTCAAAATTTCAACTTATATAACGATTTATTTTATCATCCAAAAAATAAACCACAAATATAATAGCTGGACTATCCATACAACTCGCGTAAGTGCAGATTCTCTTTTATCTCAAGCGGTGCAAACTTCACTGTCAGATTTTATACTTTTTTTTTCAACAAATATCTCTTTATGTAATTATACTTTATGCAATAACAATAATTATTACCGTTAATATTGACTTCAAGTCCATAAGATACGAGTTCAGATGACGAAGATATGGCTTAATGATCAGGTGGCAATGATCAGCCATATGGGTTAAGTACCTACGATAATATTTTTATCCGCAATCGGAATCATAAATTTCACATTTTATGCAAAATGAGATATAAAGGGCGATATTACAAAGTTGTAATCAGTTGAACACTAAATGAGATATTCCATTTTGAATATTACCAAAATTAAACTGAAAAATTTAATTGCAAATGTGGCTTTACTTTGTTTATAAAAAAATATACGGTTACAAAAAAGAAATCCATATTAAAATTTAATAAGTGTAATTTGTTATGTATTTTTTTAAGTCGAGCGTCTTAGAAACATATGGAATGAAAAATGAATTATTTCTCTAATAATATAATGTTCTTATTTTAACATTATTAACTATTTATATTGTTCATCTATATTCTATAGGTCGTGAATCACAAAGCCTTGCGATCTGTCCTCTTTGTCTATCCCGTCAGGGATACAGCGTGAATATAAATAGATGGTTTATAATATATGTATGGTGATTAATTTATATATAACATACAACATTTTCTGAATAGAGGAAAAATGGAATAGATAGATAGATAATTCTGTATTGTACACCATAACATACAGTATATTTATGACTTCAAACTATAGATAAGGGTACAATGGGTGGTATTATTGCTAAAATCGATATCTTCCAGACAACCTTAGTATAGAAAAGAAGAATAGGAAAGAAGAAGGTAGTTGATGGCGCACTTACATAATATATAACAATAGATTGATATTAACAAGAATAGGTAATAGTTATGTTGTACACAGTTTGTACAAATTAGAAATAACAAACAAGGACAGAAAGTGGGTTTTAACCCTATTTTTAAAAATGGCTAGGGACCTCGCACGTTAAATATCCAACGGCAGCGCATTCCACAGTCGTATTGCCAAAACTGTAAAAGATTTGTCAAAAAATGTTGTGGAATGTGATGGCATTTTTAGTCTCAAATTCTCTGATGATCTTAAGCACTTTGAATGAATATCACGAAGTATTTCAAATCTTCCTTTAAGATAGGTAGGTGTAGAAGGGTTGAACAGTATACTGTATAACAAGAAGAGAATATGAGCATTCCGGCGATGACGAATAGGTAGCCACTCGAGTCTGTTTCCAAAATTAGAGATGTGATCATATTTGCGTAGTCCAAATATAAATCTGATGCAAAAATTCTGATGGAATCTCGTTAGACATCGCCAGAAATTAGGAAAGGTGCAGGTTATTCTATAGAAATATGGCTTTGTTATGGAACTTTTTATGCGAACTTTCGCAATCAATTTTATTCATCACTCACATCTATATAAGTTTATAAGACCGTATTATACTAGCGGCACGCTATGATGGCCGTTTAGACGTTTGTCCTTTCATGAAGTTTCATATTAATTTTAATTACATTTTATTTGTACAAATATGTAAATAGTGGACAACATTAAATGGTATTTATAATACGGTAGAAATCAGAGTACTTATGTAAAACAAGTAAAATATCATCACTATTGTAATATGTCAAAACGACCATCATAGCGTGCCGCTAGTAAAGGTAGGGTCGCCCGCTGAAGGTAGATACCAATTGACTATTTTCTTTTAAGTGTGATATTTAACATTTTTGCAAGAATACGATTTGTTAAACCCCCCACATTTGCTACCCCTTTGGTTATACAAAGTAAAAACCGGTACAGAAAAAAGTGGTGTAATTTTCTTATTAATTGTAACCAATACACACTATACACAGCGCTACGGACTTTTTCAAATTATACTAATACTAGCTGACCCGCCCGGCTTCACCCATAACATACTTCGAACTCCGTGGCGTCCATTTAATCCCGTCGTTTATTAATTTCACGATGATGTATGAGGGTTTAGGCAGCGTTTTCGTTAAAAGCTCCCAGATGGCTAATTTTTTCCGACACCGCCAACATATATCGTTATAATTAAGTTAATGTATACAAAAACTTAACAAAATATACATAAAATCCTTCTATAAGAATCACTATATCTATTTTAAAAAATGCATCGAAATTTGTTGCGTAGTTTTAAAGATCAAAGCATACATAGGGACAGACAGCGAAAAACGACTTTGTTTTATAATTTGTAGTGATTATAAACTCGAAAGTTTGTAAGTATGGATGTTTGTTACTCTTTCACGCAAAATGTACCGAATGGATTTTGAAGAAACTTTATAATAATCCTATTTCAGAATAGATCCAAAACCTATACATTTTAATAGTGGCATTGCATTTTGAGCAAAAGCAAGTTAGTGAAAAAAATATAAGAGACTAGCTAGACATCAGAATAAAACATTGGCTACTTTTTATGCCGCGAACAAGTTCCTGTGGGAAATGGGAACGAGAAATTTCACCACGCGTGCGGAGCCGCAGGCGTCAACTAGTCTCTTATATTTATTTTCACAAACTTGCTTTTGCTCAAAATGCAATGCCACTATTAAAATGTGTAAGGTTTTGGAACTATTCTGAAATAGGATTATTTTTGGTTTATTCTATTAGTCTGATCGATATAAAGACCGAATCGACTCGATTTAATTAATTACCCGCAGTTGTATCACTTTGAACTTATCAATTACATTCGCATTCGTTAATTAAGGCTGGCATCCTGACCGAATGGACCCGACTCACTTAAGAAATAACTGTCGATTCTGTAGAAGTAATGACTTGAATTCGTTAATTTAAAATTAAATTCAGTTGCTAAAATACCTACATTAAATTATACTCTACATTGATAGCACTACAAACTTAATTTAAGCCTAGGTATTTATTCACTTAAAACATGCTAGCAGACACCCCCCGGGTTCACCTACGTAGTGCCCGTTCCTGTGGGAACATAGGGATAAAATAAAAAACATCTTAACGACATTTTTTACAGTTATAAAATTTCTCTTATACGTCGATAAAGAAGGTTCACTTATGATAAAGAAGTTTCACTTCAAAACAACATGGCACGTAACCGAAAAACGTGATGATTTTTTTACAGCTATAATATTTCTCTCAACGTCGACAAAGAAGTTTTACTTAAAAAAAGACGTGTGGCACTCGGAGACTGCCGCGGTAAAGCTACTGTATAGCATACCTATGTTTTTCTTTGATATTAATTCAAGTTAGACTAACAAAACAAAAAAAAACAAAAAAAAACCCTCACCCTCACCCCTCACTCTCACCCGCACCCCACCCTCACTCTCACAGTCACCCTCATCCTCACCCTCACACTCACACTCACTATCATCAAGTCTCGATCCGTGCGAGCTTCGTACAATAGTACCATATAATATATGTACATACACGTTAAGCCAACGCTCGGCCGTGTTCGGTGAACTTCGTGTGACCTCGTCTCGACCTTCGACTTAGGTTTTTTTCATTACGGAATTTCTTGATTAGCCCATTGCCTTAGCCCACTCAAAGCCCCAGATAAAAACTATGCAATAGCTTAAAAAAAAATTACAAGCTTACAAACTTTGCTATGAATTATCGCGTAAGGGTTATGAAATAAATAAAGTAAAGATAATAACAATTAAACCACATTGAATCAGACCGTGAAAATTGAAAGGGTTCTATTCCTAATTATACTGAAGCGTATGAGAAAAAAAGACTCGATTAGTAAAGTATTTCGGTCGTTATCGTGTTAACAAAAAAAAATATCCGTAACATACAGACACACGGACGTCCAAGCCGGAACTTTTTTTAACAGTTTTTTAACTAGTTTAAATAACAAAAATGGCATCAAAAATATCATGAGTGTTAAAAATAGTGTTTTTTCTTGATATGTGTGTGTATATATTATTTTAAAATAAAAAACAATAAATAAATATCCATCACGCCTTATCCCCAAAGGGGTGGCAGAGGCATATTACATGCCCACTTTTCACCGTGTGGATTCCTGTCCCACGTAATAGGTGGTGAGCCCATTGCCGTGTTGAAATAGACAGACGCAGGTTGTGGCTACCTGCTGTTGAAAGTTTTCAAGCCGCCCATATTTTACAAATGCAATATATGATAAATAGAGACATTTTAAGTTTGAAAAATCAGATGTCATGCGCGAAGTGACAGTAGTACCCACCTCAACGCTTCGCTTATGAGGCGTGCAAAATGAATATTTAAAACATTTTGGGTACAAAAGATCCTATCCTATTTTAATCCCTATCTTTGTACTGCATATACAGAATTTAAATTTAAACTGCCAATTTAAGCCATGTTGCTGGCAATAGAGACCAACGACTTAACGTGTCTTCCGAAGCACGAAAGCGTTCGTAAATGCTATAAAGTGCTCACCAATCCGAAGATTAGCTATAGCGAAGTGTGTTGACGCAGTGATTCTTTAAAAAATGCTGAGTTGGTTGGTTTAAAAATAAATGTCTCATAATATTTATTAATTAATAAATAGACTACCAATAACTCCTGTTACAATATTTACTTATTAACAAATAGACTACAAATAACTCCCGTTACATTATTTACTTATTTTCAAATATACTACAAATAACTCCTTTTACATGATGAAGCGCTCGTGGCGCCGCGGACTCAGTGATCTGTAAACGATCACTGCGTTAAGCAACTTTCGCTATGGCTGGTCAAGGATGGGTGACCAATTTGTGGCATTTACATTTGCGAGCGTTTCCGTGCTTCGAAAGGCACGTTAAGCCGTTGGTCCCTGTTGCCAGTAACATGGCTGTCGATAAGTCAGGTTAAAGGCCTTATGGGCGGCTTGAAAAATTTCATCATCAGGTAGCCACAACCTGCGTCTGTCTATATCAACACGGCAATGAGCTCACCATCTATTACGTGGGATAGAATATACATGGTGAAAAGTAGGCATATAATATGCCTCTCACCCCTACGGGGACAAGGCGTGATGGATAAAAAAACAAATAGACTACAAATAACTCCTTTTACAATATTTACTTATTAATAAATATACTACAAATACCTCCTTTTACATTATGAAATAATGTGTTCTTTCAGAACACTACTTATGTATTTAGAAATATATAAGTATGTTTATCAGTTATCTAGATCCCATAACACATGCTAATATTAGCTTACTTTGGGCTAGATGGCGCTGTGTGAAAAGTGTCCCACAACATTTATTTATTTTTATTTATTTACTGATGCTATGTTGTTTCATTTAGTGACAATACAAAACACTCTATTTTACCCTTTACTCGGTTTGTTACAAAACATACATAATATATATGTAGCAAGTGTGAAAACCCAAGTCGAACCAGGTCCTTTTATAAAATGGCCAGCTTACATATTAAATAATATTTTATCTGGCCTAAACAATGGGATTTACTCGCGGGCAACACTGAGGTTAAAACACTTGAATCTGCACAAGTTTACACCATCCGACTTTACTTATATGATACGTGAAAATATGCAGAATTTGGAGGAGCTTCACCTAATTTTCAAACTCTGAAGGCAATACCCACGTCGGAACAACCACATAACACTAGTAGATGCCCATGGCTCTGCCCACGTAATATTATAAAAGCGAATGTGTGTGAGTGTGTATGTGTGTAACTTATTCAAACCCAAATGACTACACCAATTTAGATAAAATTTGGTGTGAAGGTAGCTGACACCCTGAATAAACACATAGGCTGCTTTTTATTCTGAAAACGTTTCCTGTGGGAAACTTCAGAGCGATTGTTAAAGTTTAATTAAGATATTTAGGACAAGTCACTTTTGTGTAGACAACCGTCATCGTTGAAAATTTAGAAAATATTTCAGAATAAACAAATCTGAATTTTAAAATTCAGAGAATTACATTAAACTATTATTCTGACTATTAATTATTATTTTTATTGACTGCCTCTGTGTCGCCGTGGGAGTGTATCCGACTACAACGCAAGAGGTCGTGGGTTCGATTCCCACCCAGGATAAAACTTTGTGTGATGAGCACGATGGTTTATTCTGCGTCTGGGTGTTATTTATCTATAATATGTATGTATTTAGAAATATATAAATATGTCTATCAGTTATCTGGTTACCTTAGTACAAGCTCTGCTTAGTTTGGAATCAGATGGCGTTGTGTGAGTTATCCCAACAATACATATTTATTTATTCGTCATACTGTATCATTGACGATCTAGTCATAGAAACAAGCAATATAGAATTACATATATGCCAATAATCTTACAACTGGAGATAGACATTATGGTTTCATTGACCGGTAAAGTGTATCGTGTCGTAGGTACTAAACAGCACTATATCGTGGGTTCAGTATATCTACGATGTATGAGATTCGCTCCTGTAACAATAGTAAAGATTTCAACCTGGAACCTCGCCGGTATGCCGTTTTCAGGAAGCCTACGAGATAGGTAAAGAGATGAATCAACAAGAACACGGAAACACAAGCTTTTAGTAGACAAGTATTGTGTTATAGTAAATTCTGTTATATATTTTTGCTGAGGTTAAACTTGCTCACATTTGGAGTGTATTACAGATCATATCTCTCTTCATCTTAGTGTATTACCAGTTGCTTCCAAACCCTTCCTAGATTTGCAGTCGGGGGTCCACTTTTATTTGGCTACTACGCAAAGCATAAGCATTTGTATCAATGTTTTGACCCCTTTTCGTCTATATACAAAAATAATGTGTGTTGTTAAACCGTGAACAATGGTATGGGTTATGTGTTTACCACTTCGACTACTGTTTAATTTTACTTAGTTTAAATTTTAAATTGTAACTGTTTTTTGTTCCAAAGAAATAAATAAAATAAAATACTACACGCAGGTATCCCTTGACTTTTGATTTTCGGCATTAATGGGAGTGAATGCCGTCTGACTTTTGCTGTCTGGTGCACCGCTAGCAGGTTAGGACGCTTGGGCATCGAATATCTTGGTTAAACCAGTTTACACTCAAGACTGTATTAAAGAACGTCATATTGATGAAAGTATAATACTCATTTAATTGGCATGGAGTTTAAAATAAACATAGTGGAAGCGACTTTTTTTTAATGGGACTAATCCCACCCCATTCCCATTACTGTGACTCCTGTAAACCAGGATCTACAGCAATGCCCAAAACACCAGAAAAGTTACACCGAGCACGATCTCGGTGAAGTTCAAGGAGAAATTAGTATGTCTTGGAACCCGCAACGAAATTAATCAGAATAAAATTTGAGGAAGTAGGAAAAGAACGTAAAGCCTCTAAGAAGCGACTATCGTCTTTCCACGATGACTGCCTCGGTGGCGCAGTGGTAGTGTTTGCAAATGCCGCGACTGAGGTCCCGGGTTTGATACATGGGTCTAAAAAAAAATTTGTGTGACCCACAAATGTTTGTTTCGGGTTTTGGGTGTTTCCTATGTATAATATGTATGTATTTAAAAATAAATAAGTATGTTTATCAGTATTGTAGATCCCATAACACAAGTGGGCTAGACGTCGGTGTTGTAAAAAATGGCCTACAATATATGTCCAACAATATTTCCCTTAAACTTCTGTGGGGTCAGCAGGTTAATGTATAACTTGAGGCCAGAAGAATTTAATGAGATTAATATCATTCAATGGGTTCACAAATCAACATGACCTTTATTTAATTCAAGCATGACCAAACATAATATAATCAATGAATTTTGAACTGAGTTACCACTTAATTTTAGCTTTGCAATACAAAAATCTTTTGTTTGGAATATAATAGAATTTAACTTTTCCTTTTTTTTATACCACTGAGGTGGTCTGATGGAAAGTGGTCAGCGTAGCTTATGGACGTTTGCAACACCGGAGATGCAGCACTCGCGTTGCCGACCCCTTATAAACCTTATTCTTCCTCCCTCCAAGTTAATACAGTTTACAAAAAAAAAAATTGGCAAGATATTGTACAAAAGGCGGCCTTATCGCTAAGAAGCAATTTCTGCCAGGCAACCTTGGGATGAACATTGGATTAGTTATAAACAGTAGCAGCAATCATTTTATAGAACATTTCTGCCAACCCGATTTACACAAACCAATGCATTAGTTTATATATAAAGGGATAAGTTAACGGTTAAGTCGAGGAAACAAGCAATAACTCGAGCTAGCCGCCCACTCAGCCACCCTGTGCTGTCGGTGTAATATCTACAAGTCGAGCCAGCTGTCACTAGACTCGACATACAAGGTACTCTAAAGAGCTATTTAGAATTTAACTTTAGTTGCTCTATTTTACAGAGCAACTTAAAATATACCTATTCAAGAATTCCTACTAATATAATTGAAGAAATCCTACTAATATTATAAACGCGAAAGTTTGTAATAGTGGATGTTTGTTACTCTTTCTTTTACTTTTACTTTGTGTAGTATCGTGATGATTTTGATTGAATTTGCCTGTAGCATTCCGCGATTAATAATCAAAAAAGAAAAAAAAAATTCTGACTAGTAGTTCATGAGATTAGCGCGTTCAGCCAAATAAACAAACTCTTCAGCTTTATATTTATTTTATATTATTTTCAAATAATACACTCATTGCAAGATTCAAAGTAAGCTACTCACACATAGTTTGCAGTGATTTGCATAAAATTATTTATAGACCCCTCAGTTTCAAACAGAAAATGTTCTGTGGTTTTAAGCTTTGTCAATATTAACCAATTGCATTTACAAGCCTAACTTTGCCTACATTTTATACATGTAACCCATAATCATAGAACATTTGCAGACATTACAAAATATTAAAACTGTATTTCTTAAGTTTCACTAAATGATTATGAAGAAAGTAATCCACATCAATACGTAATAATTTCCTTCTTATTTGGTTAACATTATTGACCTATTTGTAATTAACAGAAATAATTCAATTACACTCATGCTCACTTGAATATATTGACCAATTACACGAAAGAACCTAGTTTTATTTCGATTGCTATATATTTTGCCGTAGTTACACGAACCAACGTAGTCATTATACAACATTTGTAGACTATACGATACATTGTAATTATATGCAAAGTATTTGATTGAAGTCTATATTTTACGTCTGTACTTTCGTTTACACGTACCTTCGACCCACACAGAAGCAGCGTGAGATTAGATTTTCTAATGGTCAGCCAAGTTCAGCGCTCTCAGGTCGTCATACCCGACTTGTTCCAGATGTCCACTTTCCGCCCACATAGCTACCGGACAGCACGATTTTGCAATTTGTCGGTTTATACACCTGGTAAGTTGTTCGAATTAAAGTGGTTCGCTCTCTTTACTTTCATTATCATGAGTGTCAGAATGGAAGTAGTTTTGTGAAAATTACTTTGTGAAGTGATTACAATCATGAACATAGTAAAATAGTTGTGAAATTCGGTGTTCTAAACAAGTTAAGATGGATATTCGCTACTCTGGTAGCTCAGTAGTTAGAGCATTGCCCTGGTTAGGCAAAGATCATGGGTTGAAGTCCCGCTCTGTTGTTGTTAGTTGTCTTCGCCCATCTTGGGCTGACAAAGGGGCCATACAGCCTTGTCTTCAGTATTTACATTTTCTTCATGTCGATGTCAAGTCCTCAGTCCTAGGTCCTGGTACTTACCCTAGTAAAGCAGTGGATCCTTTACTAGGGCTTTCTATGGAGATTTAACACTAACACCTAGAACACCGCTGTTCACTGTAACATTTGACTTTCCGTAACTCATGCACATTTTCAAACACTTTACGTATCATAATCCACCATTATTAAACACAAAATCACGAATTATACACTAGTTTTGGCTAAAATACGGCAATCGTGCGTCGTCTTCCAGAATTGGCGCCAAACCGTTCCGTTCTGTACCGAGTTCTCTTTTTTTAAATTTTATAAAAAAATATATGGATTTTTTTTATACTAATTGATTAAAAAGAAATTAAATCCATTCAGGCTAATGACAAATATACAAAATCAAGGATAATTATAAGCCTTAAAAGGCTCTTGATTTTTAAGTGGTGTAACTAATACGACTTTGTTTAATAGATTACTAGCTGACTTCATTGTCTTTTTATTGGCAAACTATTCATACTTTTTTATACAAGTACAGCCAAACGATAATTAATTAATTTTTTTTAAATAATTTAATTAATTTTTTTTTAAATTGGTATTGAGGTTAGATACGACATGATGACATGATGACACGAATATGTAGGTTACGTACGACGACATTTTTATGATCCGAGTCAATTATCCGTGTTTAGTTACGGCTATAGCAAAAATAATAATTGACTGCCAAGATATTGTCGAGCGTATTTTAATTGGCTAAAAAAGGCAATCGACTTTTACCTAATTTTAAATTATGACATTTAGAAACTGTTTGTTAGCTTCCCGGTTCCCACACATTACTTAATGAAATCAAGGATGTGACGTACTGTCGTATTTTTATCGATAAATATTGAACAATCTCAATGAGAAATTGCCACACTTTGACCGGACGACAAATGTCAGGATTGTGTAGTTCCGGTTCTTTTGAGTCTAATGTAATATTAACTTGATTTGGCTACATGATAAAAAAATACTGTGAATAATAAATTCTGTAAACGTTTCGTTTAGTTGCCAGGAAACGGATGGGTTTGTCGTTAAACTTGCGCTATTTTTTATTGATAGTTTATTTAAATGTTTTAGACCACAGTAGCAAATATCAAATTTAAAAGCCATAAAGGTAAAGGTCACTACATCAAGGCTGATATGATAGCTAATGATTCGCAGTGCGTTTCATAACCTCAACCCAAATGTTTGAGTTGTATGTTTTTTTTTTCGTGTGGAAGTCCTCATGGCAGCTATGCCGTACTCCTGGAGTCCCGGGTGAGCCCTCGGAAGGATAGCCCCAGGGCTCCCGATGATAAAAACTCTTCAAAGATTTTAGAGATTTACAGTAAAACATCATGCCATTTATCTCTCTTTGATTAAAGAGTGATACGCCAGGTAGAAAATATAAATAAATGGAGCCTCACCAAGATACCTGGGCCAAGCGACCTCACCTGCAAGCGGTGCGGTCCCGTACGATTGCAAATGCAGAAAGCAACGATGCAGGCGCCCTTATGAGGTTGGCAGGTTAAAACAATAGCTGCTCCTAGCAGTCAAATATAAATGAACTCCATATCTAGGTTGGATTTGGATGCAACAGGAATACACTAATATTAGTATGTCTATAGTATGGGGTTCTTCAAAAGGGGTCTTAGAAGGTTTTTAAAGGGTCGGCAGCGCGATTGCTCCTCTGGTGTTGCAAAAGTTCATAGGCTACGGTGACCACTTTCCATCTGGTGGGCCGTTTGCTTGTCTGCCACCTCAGTGGTTTAAAAAAAATTAGGAGAAAAATACTCCAGGTAAAAAAATTAATAAGAATATTATCATCTGAAAATAAATTCTATTGTGTTCACTACTATGTCTATATGTAACCTAAGCATTGTATTTTAATGACCGAATTAATAATTTTTTTTTTTACTACAACTATTAATTACGAGAAGTGAAAAAAACTATTTCATACAACATTTCATATTTCACTAGATCGAAGAAAAAGTCCCGCACAATTTCTTGTAGTTGCGCGAGAGTTGCACAAGGTGTAGAGATGCGCTTTGATTTATCGATAGAATTGTTTTAGGTTAATCATCGTCTAAGTGTTACTAAAACCCCAAAATAAAGTTCTGGGTAATGGCAAATTGGGTCGCAAGTGAACAATAAACAACTGCGTCCACTTATGCCAGTGGAAGTGTATACGATTATCGCGCTGAGGTCTCGGGCTTGATACTTAATTATACCGACGGACGTGTTGAACGCTTTGCTGCGCCCGTGATTGCTACTGCAACGCCGTCAAAATATCAGTCTAAGTAAGTAAATATTATTGCGAGTGAAGTCCTATGTCATATATACAGTATAAATATAAACAACAAAAGTCTAAATGTAACAAAACCTTACTATTAAGGTCAATAATCATGATCAATAAATTATCAAGCTAATCTTTAAGCAATTGTCAAGAATTTGTGTAGGAGTAATTTTAAAAATGAATATTACGGTCCATCTAGACATAATTTTATTATACTTAACAACTATGACACATAATTGACTGTAAATAATGTAGTTGAAAGTTTTACCAGAAATTAACAAAAAAGCATAAAACGCATTTCGACTACTCACATTTACACTCTATTCGATCTACAACGCGTCACTCATCATCGTCACTCGATACGATCCACAATTAGTGGTGTGCTATCGGTAATTACAATCAGGTATCGATAGTTGTTTACGAGGGCGCGATGAACGGTCTCCTCTTGTTTAGCTATTAATTGGATGTGTAGATCGGTATTTACTAGTAAAGATATGGTAGGTAAGGTATTATCGACCGTACGAGGTGGTTTTATAACTGCTGTGAATTTATTATTTAGGTGTAGGAAGTCAGCTGGGATATTGTAGTTTAATAATCTAGCCTAGCATAATAATCATCTTGTTTCTATACATGAAGATTGGAAGTTTGTTGCTAGTTTCCAACATGCCTGATTATTTATCCTTTCAGAGCCGTCTTATTGAATATTGAAAACTTGTACAGCCTTTAATCTCTTGACGTCATCATACTGAAGAACTACCAAAGCTTTTACATGACCCACATTTAATGGGGGATCTCGAACGGGGGTTAAACGTAAAGTTATAAAAGAATACTATAGATATTGAGAGATACTTACACAGCGCTGTCTAGTTAATTATGTTATAATGAGACTAATTTGTACTGATGTTCATAATAAAAACACAGGATATTCCTTAAGTATATTATTTACCATATTAGCTTAGATAACCTGTATAAACGTATCTATGTATAAATATCTACATGAAAAAGTTGCTATATACCACAACAACTTTTTCATTTTATAATATTTTTTATATTTATATAATATTGACAGTTATTTTAGTCTGTTTTATAAGCTTACGGAAGTTTTCAAAACAATTTTGGTACCAGTACCGGAGATAAATGCGCTTAATCACAAGCAGAAGGAATTCGGTGCTATGATTATGAATCTTAATGCTACAGCATTCAAAACACCTGTTTATCATTAATTAGCATTTGCTTAGGTAGGTAGGAATGCGAGCTTTGAAACTTGAAACCAGTTGAAGGTAACACAAGGCCGAATACTTGTTAAATAGAATGATTACAATTGGTCATTGATAACCTTTGGTACAGCTGTTGACCAGATTGCAGATATTCTATTTGTTATAGTACTTATACTGCGTATTGTATTGAGCAATGGAATTTAATACGAAACTATTCTACCTGCTGTCAAATTGAGGTTGATTTATAGCCTATTATCAAATTAACTTGGTTGAGATATTCTATTTTGAAACTTAAAATAAAAAACAGATCAATTCTAGGAACGATTTAAATGTTAAATATGCAAGAATGTTTGAAATATACCAGAATCTCCGGAGCGACTTTCATCAGGCGGGTGTCGTTACCTACACAACTAAAATAAAACATTTTCATGTAAGTTATCCATTAATGTCAACGCTATTGTACACAAAGTGACCACAAGCTGATAAACTAGTAGAGCATTAAATAAGTGAGTCTCACTCAATTAAGGAACTAAATAATTGAGTGTAGCGTTTTTTTTAATATGGTCTAGCCCAAAGTAAGCTAATATAAGCTTGTGTTATGGGATCTAGATGTCTGATAAACATACTTATATATTTCTAAATGCATACATATTATATAGAAGAAACACCCAAACTCCGAAACACACATTTGTGAATCACACAAATATTTGTTCCGACCCGGGCATCGAACACAGGACCTCGGTCGCGGCAGTCGCATACACTACCAATGCGCCACCGAGGCAGTTAAACATGCACTTTGCCGTTAGTAGAAACGGATTACTTCATACACTTAAGATCGTACACAACATGTGTTGCTGTCTCATTTGTTGGTGAATAAATCGTAGTGTAACTAATACGGAAAAGTGCAAAAACGGGAGAAATCAGACGCCAATTTTATGAAATTACTAAGCGACACTTATGTTGTAAATCTGAAGATAGGTATGGTTACGTTATTGCGCATTCGATGTTGGCTACACTTACTGCTGATTGTGATGAACTAATTTTATTTCTTTACAAGTGTCGGTGACCGTTGAGTAATGTTTTATTGTATGAAAGTCAGAAATAGACTTGAATACAGCCTAATTAAGTTAAGGTACAGTTAGTATGATTGGACTATTAGTACTGATGGGCGTCGATCAGCGAGGAATATCTAAAATATGCCTTACTATAATAAAAAATAGCGTGTTTACTTATGTACACGTATTAGAATTTATGCTTCTTTAGCGTGATAAGATAAACATCATTTTAAATTTTGTATCTTTCGCCTTATCCTACGCTTGTAGAAAAGACTAAAATGTTGACTATAACTAACTTCAGGGTGTTTGAAAACTACTTTTAGCTAACTTCAGAGTGTCGGTTTTTGTGATCATTTTTCATTATTCGTCAAAATATTTCCCTAAAGCACCAAAAGACGTACAACTTCAAAAACTAAAAACTTTTACCTACCATATATCTTAATTCTTACAATTCCGATTTCTGTTTTGGTTCAATAATCAATTTACGTTTCTGTATCTATGTTCCCATGAGAAGTCATGTTACACCATATTTTAATGACTTGAGGCTTAAGTTGTCATGGAAACACTTAGTAGTGAAAATGTAAACAGTTAGTACTCCCAGAGTACTAGTTCAAAGGCGAGACTATGATCCTTATAATGTCTTAAGGTTCATAGAGTGTATTAACAGTCTTAGTTTTAGTGAGGTTTATGCGGAGAATGATGTCAATGTGGCATTTAATATGTTTCATGATGACGTCCTACTTTTTTATAATTTGTGTTTTCCTATCGTATCTCACAAAGTTAATACTAAGAAACGTGATCTCAAGTGGATTACAAAGGGCTTGCGACGTAGTTGTAATACAAAGAGAATGCTGCGCTTTAAATATTATAAATTTAAAACAAAGCAAAGTAGATTCCAATATAAGAAGTATTCAACTATCCTGAGACGCTGTTTGTATCAATCGCAAAAAAATTGTAACCATAAATTCATTTCGGAGTCACAGAATAAATGCAAAGCAGCGTGGAGTATAATAAACGAGAATAGTAGCAGGAACTTTACAGATTGCATTGATGAAATAATTATTGAGTCCAAAACAATAAACAGACCAGACCAAATGGCTGAATATTTCAATATTTTTTTTATAGACATAGCGAAAGGAACTGGAGTAATATGTAACACTAACAAAAGTTCGGTACAAAACAGTTTATTCCTAGAACCTTTAAGCATTGCAGAAGTAAATAAAATAGTTTTAGGATTAAAAAATAGTTACTCGGTAGGCTATGACGGCATTTCCACCGTCATCATAAAAAAGTGTGTCGTTAGTATATCTCCGATGATAACACATCTCATAAATTTGTCTTTTAAAGAAGGAATATTTCCAGACCGTCTAAAAAAGTCTCTTGTAAAGCCTCTCTACAAAAACGGTGACAGAAAAGATATGTCAAATTATAGGCCTATAACCCTAATCCCTGTAATATCTAAAGTTTTTGAAAAAGCAATGCATAAAAGATTAACCACATTTTTAAATAAGTACGATGTTATAAAAGAGGAACAAAATGGATTTCAAAGGGGAAAATCCACAACATTAGCGGCATTTCATCTAGTTCATAGGGTAACGTCATATTTGGACAGAAAAATCCCTACTTTAGTATTCTTTTTCGATATGTCTAGGGCATTTGATTTAGTATCACACAAATTGCTCTTACAGAAGATGCATGACTATGGGATTCGTGGACCTGCTCTTGATTGGTTGGAATCCTATTTAAAAAATCGGCAACAATGTGTAGAAATTAGCAATATAGACAAAACATTAACAAAAATACAAAACAGGTCATCATTTAAAACAAACGGCAGTGGGGTGCCCCAAGGATCCGTGCTTGGTCCTTTATTATTTTTATTATATATTGATGATCTTCCTGACATAACAAATTATCAATGTATTTTATTTGCCGATGACATATCTGTAATATTGACATATAATGAATTGACAAATTATGATGACGAAATAAATAATACATTTGCTAGAGTAATACAGTGGTTAAAACATAATAATCTTACCGTAAATTTGGCGAAAACTAACTTTATTCAATTCCACAACAAAAATACAAAACTTATAGATAGACATATAGAATATAATGGCGTAGATATACAGGCAACGGACTGTGTGAATTTTTTAGGAATAACTATGGATGTGCACATTGAATGGAAGGAACATATAAATACAACATGCAGTAAGATCAATAGATTTGTTTATGTTCTAAGTAGGCTAAGACGAACTTCATCACTCGGAACTACCTTGCTGGCCTACCATGGTTACGTGAGCTCTGTTTTACGATATGGATTACTATTGTGGGGTAATTCCACACATATCAACAGGGCATTTGTCTCACAGAAACGCTGTATTAGAGCTATAGCTGGGATTCCTCCCGATCAGTCATGTAAGCCCTACTTTAAACAATATGGCATACTTACATTAACTTCAATGTACATTTTTGAAATAGCAGTGTTTGTAAAAAAAAGTCCGTCGCTATTTGTTACCGCTAAGGATATTTATCCTCGTAATTCGCGAAACCCTAATAGGCTTGTACATGAGTTTGTGCCAAGAACTACAATGTATCAGAGGAATTGTTACGCTATGTGCATAAAAATATACAATAAATTACCACAGTGTATAAAAGATCTTCCACTAACTCTATTCAAGAAAAGGCTCAAAACTTGGCTACTGGAAAATAGTTTTTATGAAATTTGAGAAATATGTTGATTATAATTTTGAATTAAATTTATTTATGGTATTTATGACATTTTAGTGCGTATAATTATTTTGTTATTTTTAATTTATTCATTTTTATGTAAACTTTGATCTTTGACATTGCATGACTAATATTATAATGTAACAATTATATTTCACATGCCATTGAGGCTAAATGGAAGAACTGTAACCTATTTATCACCTTCGTGTACTCTATTTATATGTGAATAAAATATTCATTCATTAATTCATTCATTCTTATCAGCTAACTTCGTGGTGTCGGTTTTTCGTGACGATCTGCGCGCGCATCGTAATAATTTACTCTCATCATTTTTCCATAACTCGCCAAAAGAAGTACGAGTATAACTTCAAACAAAAACCACACTGACGACAAGACTGCATGGGCCGAGTTTCTTATGCCTGCCCAAGGTGAACAAATAACAACACTGTAAGATGGCACTTGTCCATATTATATTACTAGTTGACGCCCGTAGCTTCGCCCGCGTAGAGAAGTTTTCCCGTTCCCGTTTCCCACAGGAACTTGTTCCCGAGATAAAAAGTAGCCAATGTGTTATTCTGATGTATAAATTATATTATTGTAAAGTTCCTTCATTAAAATCTATTCAGTAGTTTTTATGCGAAAGAGTAACAAACATCCACACAAACTTTCGTATTTATAATATTTTTAATTGACGCACGCGGCTTCGCCCGCGTTTAGAAGTTTTCGTATTAGGCATGATTCGGTAATAATAAAAAAAACATGTAAAAGACAACCCGAGATTGATACTTTTCTGATAATTTTATGAAATGATTATTACATTGTTGTTTTTAATCATTACATTACATTAATAAATTTTTAAAGCAATTATTTGCATAATTTCTCATAAATTTTTAATAAAGTGGAAAAAGCCAATCCGATTCGAGACAGGGATTGAACCTGTGACCTTTGCCTAACCAGGGCAATGTTCTAGCCACCTGAACTACCCGAACCGTATCGAACCAAGTTGAAATTCTCCACCATATTTATATCGTCATTTTAAGAGTATGACCAGAGCCATCTATCGAGCTAATGAACAACTCGATACCAATGAACAGTGTTACAACTATTTTTAAACATTGATGCAATGGACTCCACTCAGTATATTGATAAATTTTTAAAGCAATTATTTGCTAAATTTCTCATAAATTTTTAATAAAATGAAAAAAGACAATCCGATTCGAGACAGGGATTGAACCTGTGACCTTTGCCTAACCAGGGCAATGTTCTAGCCACCTGAACTACCCGAACCGTATCGAACCAAGTTGAAATTCTCCACCATATTATTATCGTCATTTTAAGAGTATGACCAGAGCCATCTATCGAGCTAATGAACAACTCGATACCAATGAACAGTTTTACAACATTGATGCAATGGTTAGGCCTGGTTAGGCAAAGGTCACAGGTTCAATCCCTGTCTCGAATCGGATTGTCTTTTTCCACTTTATTAAAGATTACATTACATTCATTCATTCAGATATATTAAAAACAAATTAAGAGTGTGTGCTTAAGACCGCATGTCAGAAGTGAAAAATTAAATATATAAATAAATATTGTTGGGACAACTCACACATCGCCACCTGATTCCAAACTAAGCAGAGCTTGTATTATGGTAACCAGATAACTGATAAACATACTTATATATTTCTAAATACATACATATTATAAATAATTAACACCCAGACACAGAATAAAGCATCGTGCTCATCACACAAAGTTTTATCCTGGGTGGGAATCGAACCCACGACCTCTTGCGTAGCAGTCGGATGCACTCCCACCGCGCCACAGAGGCAGTCAAATTCATTGGCAATCGCATTCAATTATCACAACATATTATAAAACAAAGTCGCTTTTCGCTGTCTGTCCCTATGTATGCTTAGACCTTTAAAACTACGCAACGAATTTTATGCAGGTTTTTTTATAGTTAGAGTAATTCATGGGGAAGGTTTTTATGTATAATTTGTAAAGGTTTTGTATACATTAACTGAATTATAACGATACATGTTGGGGGCGTCGGAAAAAATGAGCCGTCTGGGAGCTTTTAACGAAAACGCTGCCTAAACCCTTTGAGATATAACAAAATAATGTATCGTGGAGTTGTCGTGAAATCTAGTATAGGTCTACAAAAAAGTAGTACGGTATATGTCTATCTCTTAAGGATAACATACTATATCCATTTTAATACTTTAAAGAAACAGCAATTATAAAGCGGTAATTTGAAGGCTTTTTACACAAATACATTATTAATCCTTTTCATTTTTAATATGTTAGTTGGCTTCAGCATTTTATAAAGATTATTTTAGCCTTTTACACCTTGCAAATTAAATGAATATCTTAGGAGATATGGCAAAATCAAAAATAAATGCGACACAACAGCGAAAAGCAATGACTTTTGCTCGGGTACACCCGATCGAGCCTTTCACCTCAGAGCGGATCAGGATCAGATCAGCCTAACCTACGGAAAAATCTGTGTGCGGTGCCGCCAAAAGAAGTTTTCACTTTAAAAAACATGTAAAAGACAACCCTATATGTCACCTTTCCGAGATTTTCATGACATGATTATTACATTGTTGTCTTTAATCATTATTTTGTAATCACATAACGCAACCTAACATTGTTTATGTTTATAATAATCATTATACCACGTAACCAGTATCCAGTATGATGTAGACCACAGCGCGATGTATTTGTATGAAGGTATAGCGTGACGTCATTGTTTTATAATACTTTATGTCACATGTACACAATGATCTCAACAAATATTTTAAACTAGCTTTTACCCGCAACTTCGCTCGCATTGAAGCCATTAAATAAGTATCAGAGATCATTACAATAGATTTTTTGACAAACAATTTTATTCAAAAGTATGACATTAGTAGGGATTATTTACTTTGTGTCAGTTTGAAGAAGTAATGGATGTTGGCTAGAGTGTTGGGTTTGTAAATTAGGGAGGCGGTTTACGAGTCAAATTGTTTTTATAATCGCATTATATTTTACAAAATTATGAATTTAATGAAGTATATATTACGTTAAAACAACTTTTGTAGCAAATTAACCTTAGACAAATTAATATCACAAAAATATTTTAGAAACCTTAGTTAATTAACCGTATGAAATTTATGTGTAGGCAAAGGTTATAAGAAGAATTTAAGAAAATTTTGAACGGTATTTGTGGTAGGCCATGCGGATTCTCTCCAATAGCGATCCTCATCTTGACGGCCCAGAAATTTGCCTTTTTACGCTTCTCTTAAAGGACCCAGGATTGTAAGAGGAGGGAAACACAAGCGTTGGAAGAGAGTTCCATGCATTTATAGTACGACATAAGAAAGACCTACGGAATTTTTCCTTTCGGTTCTGGACATGATGGTGTCCACAGTGTAAGGATGACATATCTGCCCCACCCATGTTCCCGTGAAAGGGGAAGGTGGGACCAATCGGAAAAGTTCTTAAGAACACTCACCGTGGTAGATACGGTAAAATGCAGCTAAGCTGGCGACCGTTCTGTGCATCTTCAACGGTTCAAGACTGCCAGTTACCTCTGGACAATCTATGATGCGCATGGCACGTCGCTGCAACGCATCGAGAGCTTCAAGCAGGTACTTGGCGGAGCCATCCCAGAAATAAGAGCAGTATTCTATGCACGGACCAATCTGACACTTATAAAATAAGCATCTCTGTTCCAGCGTGAAAAACCGCCTAACCCTGTTAAGGACTTAGAGCTTGCGAGAGGTCAAGCTGATGCTCGCCTATTTGGATTGGATTTAGAAAGGCGAGTAGCTGCCGGAAACTTATGGTGCGTTGTCCCAATTAGTAAAGCAACACAGCATCGTAAAAGACGCACGACTCGCGATTCATAACGCAATGCTAGTGCCAACGTTGCTTTTCGATAGCGAAACCTGGGTATGTCAGAAGATGCATGAAAGTAAGTTGAATGCTGTGGAGATGCGATCACTTCAGAAATTGGGCGGCGTAACCTACGTCGACTGAATATGTAACGATGCGGTACGCAATATAGCAGGTTTGAATGAAAGTGTCAGCATTAAGCTGGAAAAGGTCGTGCTCCGTTGGTTTGAACATGTCCAACGAATGAATGAGGAACGATTAACGAAGAATACATATTGTGCGAAATAGTAGAGAGCAAAAGGAGTCAGGGTAGGCCGAGACTTACATGTGAAAACCACGTGAGCAGATTGCTCAAAAACGGAAAAGTCAAAAGTGCTCGGATACCAGATGTGCATGTATGAAGCGATTAATGAATCTACGATGGAATCCTGGCCATCTGTTCTCTCTGACTATCCCGTCTGAGATACAGCGTGAAGATTGTTAAGTTAAGTTATTTTGTTAAATTCAGGTTCCCAAAATAATGCAAAATTATATATCCGATAGCAATTACTGTTTATAACAGAATCTACGAGTATATTAGTCAATTAGACTTAAAACATAAGTATTATCATATAAATATTAAGTGCAAGTTGAATGCGGATTGGACAAAATTCATAATGCTATCGCAGCCGCTCGTGCCGTAGTATCGTTACATTAAAAGCACATTTATTACAGAGGCTTAGAACTAAATCAACAGCGGTAAAATGTTGCTTTCGATATTATAGCTATTAGAAGAAAATCGATTGATGACGAACAATAATCGATTGAGAATTTAATGACATTGGTGGTTCTGAGTGAGGAGTTCTGAGTGGAGGGTGTAAGGGGCCCCACCAAGATCTTCGGGGCCCAAGTCAACCTCCCGTGCCAGTGCGTGCACCTGCTGATTAACGGACGAGGCTCTGGCGCTGGCTTTCCCCTCTGGGGTTGGGAGGTCTGAGGGCGTCGCTCCCATAAAAGCCACCCGCCGAAACAAAAATGAAAAGAAGTAAAAAGAATGCTGCTAGGGATAGGGCGCCGCCGCAAAACGGCGCGCAGGAGCCCCGCCCGACTCCTGTGGCAAGTGGGCTAGGGCTGCCGTGTGTCGGGCCAGCACGGCTAAAGAAGTTAGCCCCAACCCGAATCCGCTTCGCATCTTGGAACATTGGCACGCTGACTGGGCGTGCGGTAGAGTTGGCCGAAGTACTCTCCAGGCGGAGGGTGGACGTGGCGTTCCTGCAGGAGACTCGGTGGAAGGGCAACAGAGCCCGGCCTTTGCAGAAAGGCTACAAGCTGTACTACACGGGTGCGCCTGGTGGGGAGAACAGGGTGGCCGTGGTGCTCTCCGAAGGGCTGCAGAGCGGCATCTTGGAGGTGAAACGCTGTAGCGACCGGCTTATGATCGTGAGGGTGCTTATCGATGGGATTATTACCCACCTGATAAGTGCCTACGCGCCACAGGCCGGTTGTAGCGACGCCGATAAGATGTCGTTTTGGGGCCAACTCGAGGGAGTGCTTCGGAGCATTCAGTTGTCACAGGGAATCGTTTTGGGCGGCGACCTAAACGGTCATGTGGGTGAGAGGTGTGAGGAGTTTGAACGTGTTCATGGTGGTTTTGGATACGGCACCCGCAACACTGAAGGAGAAACTATCCTCAGAACGTGTGCGGCTGCCGATCTGGCCATTGTGAACACGTATTTCAAAAAGAAATCCGAACATCTCATCACCTACAAGAGCGGGAGGCGTACAACTCAGATCGATTTCCTACTCACTAGGCGACACAGCATCGGCAAGGTGGCCAACTGCAAGGTCATACCCGGTGAGAGTCTTACTGCACAACACCGTCTCCTTGTCATGGACCTCTGCGTGAAGCCTAAAGGCAAACGCATCGAGCGGTGCCAGCGCCGCATCAGATGGTGGCTGCTTGATGAAACTAGGTCCCAGGAGTTCGTCTCAGCTGTCGGTGACAAGTGCACCGACACTGAAGGCGAACCAGTTCAAGATTATTGGGACAAAGTTCAGGCGGCCATCCTTGGAGCGGCGAAGGGGGTGCTCGGTGAGTCTAAGGGTGGACGCAAATGTGACAAGGAAACTTGGTGGTGGAACGACGCAGTCCTGAGGGAGACCAGGGAATAGAAAGCCCTCTTTAAAAAGTGGCAAGCGACCGGATCTTCCGAAGACCGCGACGCGTACAGGGCTGCCAAGCGCGCCACAAAGAGAGCTGTAGCCAGAGCCAGACGAGACCACTTACAACCTTTGTATGATAAGCTGGAATCTTCTGAGGGGCAGAAGCTCATCTATAAGCTGGCGCGCTCCAGGGTCAAAGCGGCACAGGATATATTCAAGTGTCGCTGTGTAAAAGACCCTGAGGGCAACCTGTTAAGCGAAGACCTCGCGGTAAAGGAGAGATGGCGCTCGTACTTCCACGAGCTGCTTAATAAGCAGCATAAAGAGGTGCAGCCTCCGGACCTCCCTCCGAATCAGGGACTAGTGCCACCGATAACGCCTGGAGAAGTCCTGACTGCGCTTCGCCGCATGAAGAATCGGAAAGCTGTCGGACCCGATGGAGTCCCCATCGAAGCCTGGAAGGCGATGGGTCCTCGCGGTGTGGGCATCTTAGTAAACCTTTTTAACCGCATACTCCTCAGCGGGCAGATCCCAAACCAATGGAGACTGAGTATTATTACTCCAGTCTTCAAAGGTAAGGGGTCAGTGCAGGAGTGCGGGAGCTACCGCGGTATTAAGGTGATGTCCCACACCATGAAGATCTTCGAGAGGATTATAGACTCTCGGATCCGGCAGGAGTGTACTCTCTCGGAGTGTCAATATGGGTTTCGCCCTGGTCATGGGACCACGGACCCTGGTTTTGCCCTGAGGGTTGTCGCAGAGAAATACAGGTCGAAGAACACGCCTCTGCACTGTTTGTTTCTAGATATGCAGAAGGCCTTCGACTGTGTCCCTCGTGCGATGATCTGGTGGGCACTGCGGTCCAAAGGGGTTCCAGAGGTCTATATTGACACTATCCGGGACATGTACTGTGACTCCGACTCAATGGTTCGGACTGCTGTTGGCGACACGAAACCCTTCCCCATCACCGTCGGGGTACACCAGGGTTCTGTCCTTAGTCCGCTTCTGTTCAGTGTAATATTAGACGAATTGTCGGACAGCATCAGAAACCCGCATGAGCAGCCTCCATGGTTGCTCATGTATGCTGACGATATTGCGCTGGCAGACGCGGACAGGGGCAGATTGGTGCGACGTGTAAAGGCGTGGAAGGAGACGCTTGAGAACGGCGGTCTGAACCTAAATGTGGCGAAGACCGAGTACTTGGCACTAAACTCGACAGATCCCACATCCGTCCGCATAGGCGGTGATTTGGTCGAGCGCACGGACCAGGTTAAATACTTGGGATCTGTTTTTCACACGTCCAGTGACATCGATTGCGATGTCAAGTCACGCATTGCTGCCGCGTGGGCCAAATGGCGGGAGATGACCGGTGTCATTTGTGACCCTAAAATGCCGATCCGGTTGAAGGGACAGGTCTACAAAACCATTATTAGACCTGTCCTTTTACATGGCAGTGAGACGTGGCTGATATTGGAGCGACACAAGCAGGAGCTGCGTGTCACGGAAATGAAGATGCTGCGGTGGATGTGTGGAGTCACGCGGATGGACCGCGTGAGGAACTCTCGCATCCGCGGCAGCCTTCACGTCCGTGACATTGCAGACAAGTTGCAAGAGTGTCGCCTTCGTTGGTATGGTCACGTCTTGCGGCAACCGCCGGGCTACGTAGGTAACAAATGTCTGGCCATGTCAGCCCCGCCGGGTCCCGGTAAGAGGGGAAGACCCAAGAAGTGCTGGCTTGACGTCGTAAGGGATGACATGCGTGCCAATGGTCTCACCACAGGGGATGCCGACGACCGTGCGAAGTGGAGGAGAAAATGTAGGAAAGCGGACCCCGGGCGTCGCGAGACGCAACTGGGACAGACGCTCGGATGATGATGATGGTGGTTCTGAGTGAACATTTTAAAAATTAAACATTATGTATACTAGATGTTGGGGTGTAATTTTGGATCTACTGAACCGATAGAAAGCAACAGTTTTTGCAAGTGACATACGCTATATTTAATTTCCGTATTCCGACGGGAACGGGAACTATGTGGCTGATACCACAAATAGTCTAAATAATTAGACATCGTAAAAGACGCACGACTTGCGATTCATAACGCAATGAGATGCGATCACTTTGGAAATTGGGCGGCGTAACCTACGTCGACTGAATATGTAACGATGCGGTACGCAATATAAGCAGGTTTGAATGAAAGTGTCAGCATTAAAATTAATAAATAACTAATACTCTGAAATTTAATAAATAACTATTAATAAAAAGTGTGGGACACTTTTCACACAGCGCCATCTAGCCCAAGCTAAGATTTTTACTATGGGATCTAGACCACTGATAAACATACTTATATATTTCTAAATACATACATATTATACATAAGATACACTCAAACACCCAAACAAACATTTGTAGATCACATAAATATTTTTATCCGACCCGGGAATCGCACCCATGACCTCAGCATGGTAGTCGCATACACTACCACTTACGCCACTGTGGCAGTGAATTGATAAAAGTATACTTTAGACAATGCTTTATGATTTATCTTGTTCTGGCAGGTTGCTATGTAGAACCTTATCACACAGTAATTTTATGAAAAATATCTATGTTTAAAAGGAGAATATACATTTTAGCCACCCAGTTAAGTTACTGCGGCCACTGCGCACGCGCCACACCCGCCATTTTGTTCAATCTAGTACTGTTGATCGCGGAAAAGCTCGCCAACCTTCAACGACCTTCGCTCTCCGCGACCGTTCTAACGAACCATGCACGGTTTTGTCGACCATAATGCAATTCATAAAACGAATATTTGTAATTTTATGTCAATTTGTTATTAATTGTGCGTAATCTAATGACTCCTTGTTAGGTATTTTATACTTGCTGATGGCATGGTGAAGATTTCCTTAACCCGTTTCCCACGTGGCATGCAAATATCCTTACATACATACATACATATTTTCCACGCCTTTATCCCCGAAGGGGTAAGCAGAGGCATACTATACGCCCTTATTTCACCGTATGCACTTTTGTCCCACGTAACAGGTGGTGAGCCCATTGCCCTGTTGAAATAGACAGGCGCAGGTTGTGGCGACCTGCTGTTGAAATTTTTCAAACCGCCCATAAGGCCTTCAACTAGGTTTAACGACTGCCATTTTACTGGCAACCGGGACCAACAGCTTAACGTGCCTTCCGAAGTACGAAAACGTTCGCAAATGTAAATTCCACAAAGTGGTCACCAATCCAAGGACGACCTATAGCGAATGTTGCTTAACGCAGTGATCGTTTACAGAACACTGAGTCAGCGGTATTGGCCCCACTGACTCAGTGTTATATAACGTCACATCCTTAAAAGATAGAAATTTGCCATAGTGGACTTAGTAGAACTATTAAAACGGAATAATATTGTTTTAGACAATGTTTTCGAAAATATGAAATCATCATATTTGACTGCCTCTGTGGCGCGGTCGGAGTGCATCCGACTGCTACGCAAGAGGTCGTGGGTTCGATTCCCACCCAGGATAAAACTTTGTGTGATGAGCACGATGCTTTATTCTGTGTCTGGGTGTTATTGATCTATAATATGTATGTATTTAGAAATATATAAGTATGTTTATCAGTTATCTAGATCCCATAACACAAGCTAATATTAGTTTACTTTGGGCTATATGGCGCTGTTTGAAAATTGTCTCACAATACAATACAATATATTTCATCAAACAAATTTAATGAAAGCTCTCAGTCGGCTTTATTTTTTTCCAACATCTTAAACAATTGCACGCCTCATAAGCGAAGCGTTGAGGTGGGTACTACTGTCACTACGCGCAAAACATCAGATTTTTCAAACTTAAAATGTCTCTATTTATCATATATTGCACTTGTAAAATAATATATACACACACTTTTCAAGAAAAAGCACTATTTTTAACACTCATGATATTTTTGATAGCATTTTTGTTATTTAAACTAGTTAAAAAACTGTTTAAAAATTTCCGTCTTGGACGTCCGTGTATCTGTATGTTACGGATTATTTTCTTGTTAACACGATAACGACCGAAATACTTTACTAATCAGTCTTTTTTTTCTCTTACGCTTCAGTATAATTAGGAATAGAACCCTTTCACTTTTTTCGGTCTGATTCGATGTGGTTTAATTGTTATTATCTTTACTTTATTTATTTCACAACCCCTACGCGATAATTCATAGCAAAGTTTGTAAGCTTGTAATTCTATTTTTTTTATAATATAATAAAAGCGTGTGAGGCGTGCACTTTTGGGTATTCCAATTATATTATTGAAATAATTTATATTAAACCTTGACAAATATACCTAAACCTCCTTCATGAATCACTCTATCTATTCTTTCTATTTAACGTGTAAAAAAAATTACAAGAACAATAATGGGAATCGAATGGTCGTATTTTGGCCGTCTGTACATCAAGACTCACTCATTCAATACGTTAGCTCGGTCAATTTTCGTATAAGATTCTAATATCATAAACCATTCCATTGACTGCCTCTGTGGCGCAGTGGTAGTGTTTGCGACTGCCGCGCTGAGGGTCTCGAGTTTAATTCCCGGGTTGGATAAAATATTTGTGTGATCCATAAATGTTTATCCCGGAGCTTGGGTGTTTCCTATGTATAATATGTATTTAGAAATATAAAAGTATGTTTATCATTTGTGAAGATCCTATAACACAAGCTTGTATTAGTTTACTTAGGGCTAAATGACGCTGATTAAAAAAAAATACTGGTTGCACTCCAGGAATGCCGACAGAAGTGAAAACAAAATTTATTGATAATTTATTTATCTAAACGCGTTCGCAGTAAATGCATACATGCACACACTATAGCTGCGTCTCGTAGCGGTGTCGGGGGTCCAGAGATTTTATCTCATCTCAAAATATGCGTACCGCACTAAAAGAAGTTTTCACATCAAAAATGTCCTACAGTATTTATTCCACTATTGTTGAAACCAATAAAATATATTAGAACACCTCTTTTTACTTATCTAAGCCCTGGCATAGGCGAGTAATAAATTGTTTGTAGTGAAGTACACGTATCATCATGCCTCGTGCTGCAGTATTTTTCATCTCCAGCCAGCTTCCGCCATGTTGATTTATTAGCCTCTAGATAAGTTTAATCTTTTGTTAAGCTGTAGCAGGCTACTTATTGCTTACTTATTGTGAGTAGATCTTTGATTGGAACAACGGATATTAAGTTGTTTTATGAATAGGCGACTTATGAACCGGTTTTTCCATTGGGTCATTTTTTTTATATTTTTAGTATAATTATTAGGCTTTTGTGCTTCGGAAGGCACGTTAAGCCGTTGGTCTCGGTTGCCAGTAAAATGGCAGTCGTTAAGCCTTATTGAAGGCCTTATGGGCGGCTTGAAAATATTTCAACATGTCGTCACAGTCAGCGCATGTCCATTTAAACACGGCAATGGGCTTACCTCCTATTATATGAAACAAAAAAGCATACGGTGAAATGTGGGCGCATAGTATGCCTCTGCTTACCTCTTCGGGGATAAAGGTGTGGCCATATGTATGTATGTATGTAATTATTAGGCATACTGTGCATGTGTATTAGGCATATTGCCTTTGAATGTCGATACTTTTTAAAAGCAATGGCAGCTACTGTAGACTAATTGCATTGAATGTTGAATTATTGAAGCGCTCGTGGCTCCGCTGACTCAGTGTTCTGTGTTAAGCAACTTTCACTATGGCTAATTATGGATGGGTGACCGCTTAGTGGGATTTTCATTTACGAGCATTTCCGTGTTTCGGAAGGCACGTTGTGCAGTTGGTACCAGTTGTCAGTAACATGGCAGTCGTTAAGCTAAGTTAAAAACCTTAAAAGCGGCTTCAAAAAATTCAACAGCAGATAACCACAACCTGCCTCTGCCTATTTCAACACGGCAATGGGCACACCACTTATTACGTGAGACAAAAATGCACAATGATGGAATGTGAACTTAATATGCTTCAGCCACCCCCTTTGAGACGAAGGCGTGATTGATGAATATTCTTTACACAGTTTGTCATCTCCTCAGTTCCCAAATCTGACTTTGACTGGACATTATTGATAAACCAATTTGAGTCTTAAACATCTCTACAACAACCAAGTATCTTTAGAGTTCACCTTATTCTATAAACTAACTTCACTGCAGTATTTACTTACAAACGCACTTCCATAGTACACACACAATTTAATCAAACCAAAACGGGCGTATATCGCTGCGTGTACCGACCGATACAGATAGCTTGGTTTAGCACAATGTTGTATCGCAGCCTATTGTCCAGGAACATTGCCTTAATTGCCACTCAGAATAAATTAAATTGAGAATACAATCACTGGAATTGTAAAACTTAGACTAACTAATGTTCAATTTGAAGAATACTGAAAATAACATGGTTGTATACTAGGAAAAAAATTTTGAAAACAATTGTATTTCTCTGCAATGTAATTACACGACAATGGGCTTACGTATGGTATGCCTTTGCCTACCCCTTTGGGGATAAAAGGATGATAATATGTAATGTAATGTAATAACACATTATTTTATAACTGTCGTCGTTTCAGGGCTTTTTTTTTACACGCGGACTCTTACCGACTAAAACCATACGGTGCCGTTCTATTTGTCTATGGCCAGGAGTCCCGGGTAAGCTCTCGGGAGGATAGCCCCAGGGGTCGTTTCAGGGCTGATCTAGTTTGCTGTGTGTGACTATAAAGATCGCGTTTTCAAAATATTTTCATGAGACAAGGTACACCTCGACTTTTTGAACTTATTTTTAAATGTTTTGTTATCGGTATATTTTGGTTGGAACTCATTATTTCTGTACCTACTTATCAGATAAAAACGAAACGGGTGACAGGATAGCAAAAAATCTGACCCATCAAAGCATTCAATATACTATTATATATATAAACCTGACTCAACGATACTCCACAAAAAGACAACTATCAAACAATGCTACAAAAATGCGCTAAAAACTATAATCATTTGTAAAATCATGTAATAAATGCACTAAAATTTATTCAATAAAATTAATTCAGTAAATTATAACTACGAAACAGTGAGACTCTACCAAGTTCGTAGCTCGGCCACAAATCCTGCGCTCACGCAGATATAAAGCTTGTTGTTCAACTTGTTGTTTAATTGAAAAGCGTGTAAATATTTGTGGCGTTCGCAAGAGGTGGGTATAGGTTACGAAACAGCCTTACTAAGGGCTCTATTGGTCTGCAAGTACAATGTTTGGTTAATGTGAATAGTTCTTGAATGTATGCGTATAATATTCTGTATAAAAATTTATTATTATAAGTACATTGTGTTTATAGCGATTATATTGTAGGTAGTTATGAAATAAATACTGTGTACTTTTTTGTTTTACTTTGGCAGACAAGCATACGGCCCACCTGATGGAGAGTGGTCACCTCGAGAGTGGTTCACTATGGACGTTTGCAACACCAGAGGTGCCATAATCGCGCTGCCGACTATTTCAAAACCTTCTAAAACCCATTTTGAAGAACCCCATACTGTAGACGTTCGGGAAAACCCAAGCAGGGAATTCATTACACAATCTAAGCGTGCGCGGAATAAATCCTCTATCGGACTTAACCCTATGCGTGTACTGGGTGTACATACCTAAGTACCCCACGAAAGCCCAAACATTAAAGGCCGAACCTCTTAGCAGTTAACTTAAAGCGAAACCCAGGCCACCAGATAACTGATAAACGTACTTATATACTTCTAAATACATACAAATCATAGATAAATAACACCCAGACACAGAATACACCATCGTGCTCATCACACAAAGTTTTATCCTGGGTGGGAATCGAACCCAAAACCTCTTGCGTAGCAGTCGGATACACTCCCACTGCGCCACCGAGGCAGAAAATAATTGAAAGGGCACAGCGGAACGCCCACAGTGATTTTACAAACTTTGGTAAAATTCTACCGAAGAGGTGACTTAGAATTTACACACAATAAAATACTGAAAATGAATGAAGTCAACTATGATGTTAAATACTGTCAGTGTTATCTGTCGAGTAACATACTAGAACTCTTTTTAGTTAATGAAAATTTTTATAACTTTGATTTGTTAATAATTGAAATGTTTTGTTTCAGGTAACTTCTAAATCAAATCAACCCATCGTTGTCTAGCGCTGAACGTAGGTATCGCATAATATTTTTAAAATATCGTAGCCTATGGACCTTTGCAACGCTAGAGGTGCAGAATTTTATCAGTTTTGTGAAAATGATTAGACCTAATGTACCACATTGGGTTGGTACAAGGTTTCTTCTCTTTGCTATTGCTTCGTTTATTAGTCATCAGGGGCACCGCACCACTTGCAAGTGAGACAAGCGTGGGTATCTAAATATTAATATATACTACCAGAAATCTAAATTAAGAGCTACTTACAGGCACTACACGTGTTAATAACATTCTATTTTTCTTTTAGAACCCTGAGTTTAGTCGATGAAAAGTATGTGCTGTGTACTTGTGTTCACACATTAGAACTTATAAAAAAATCTTTTTAAATTTTTTATCTTTCGCCTTATCCTACGTTTGTAGAAAAAACTAAAATGTTGACTATAGCTAACTTCAGGGTGTTTGAAAACCACTTTGAATTCAACTCCATAATTATACTCTTGAACTAAAACACTTGTACTGTTCCACTTATTTATTACTTAAACCTGACCGGTTTCGCCTTACGGCATTTTCAAAGGTTAGCACATATTGCATGTATTTCGGATGTCATTGAGTACTCAATGACATCCGAAATCAAGATGTGTAGTAAGTTCCACCAAGTGCTATCAATCAACAGTGTAAACAGTCCATAATTATAAGTTGTCATGGAAACACTTATCAGCTAACTTCATGGTGTCGGTTCTACATGACAGTCTGCGCGCGCATCGTAAAAATTTACTGTCATATTTTTTCCCTAACGCGCCAATAGAAGTATAATTTCATAGTAAAAAGTCATAAATAGGCGTAATAAAATGTAAAGATACCAGAACACTATGGCATTCTAGCTTGTCAACAATGGGTCGAAATATCACATGAAAATGACCATAGATTTACAATAAGTCTATAACACTCCGTAGTGCCATAATCAATCTAGTTTTACATCAGATTAAGTGCAAATTACAATACAAATAGATCAGTCACGATTGAAATGTTTATCAGGAAAAAATGTGGTATCTATCTTACACACATCAGTTGAAAATGGACTTTACAACAGATAAAATAGAATCGAGAATAATTTAAAAATGAGACAGTATTTTAACATTTCGTCCTAAATCGAAAAGTTGACATAAAACAACACATCACTCACCTGATATTTGTTTGGTTTTTGATTCTATTAGTATGTAATTGAGTTGAAATTTGCTTTTGAAGGCTTTACGTTAGAGCATTTTGCTTCGAGTAACAACAGTGTCTTTGCGTTTACGTCAAGGTGACATGAGATGTTAATACCTATTGTATTGGTGCTAAACATCCGTGACCTTACGATGTACAAAGTTCACTAAGTGCAGAAGGCACGATTCACACACACACATACAGACAGATAACGAATACATAATACTAATAATTTTACGAGTGTTATCATTTCATTTGTTCATTGTGCTTAAATGATATCATGACAACACTTGCTGTTTTCATAGAGGAAGGTTAATTTAAAAATAATTAAAAATCTAAACTTTGTCAAAAAAATTCATATCGATGCTCTATATGCCTCCATTATCCATAGAGTTCAAGAAGAGCACAACTGATAAGGAATAAGGCTTGGGGGCAGTACCGGTGAACAACATTATACATACACATACGCACATGACATGTGACTAAATTTCATTACCAAACAAACACAAAAGAAAATCACCTGTAGAGCTAACTCACACTAATGTTTTAACTGTAATAAATCTGTACAAAATGGTTCACACACACATAAACGCGTTGTTCACCTGAGTAACCTCCACACAAGGGTCGCGTACGAGTTCATTTGTGGCACACTGTTGCGTTTTCACCTGTAGAGCGGTTCGCTTGTGTTGGTGAGGCTAGTGTTTCAGTCGAGCGGTCTGTTCGGCGCGCTTTGGTCGTTTCGTCCCTCTTCGTACGTACCGCATTTCAAACCCACGTGTGTGCGCTGAATGCTAATTGACTGTGCTGATAAGTGAGCGCTGACATTTGACTGCCGATAACATTGTGCCTATGTCTCGGTGAAACCATTGTTAAGCAAAATTATTTCTTTTTGGTCCTATTTGGCGACAGATTTTTACTTTTAGTGGACAGTGATAGAAAGTGTTTACAGTGACTTTGGACGTTACGTTATCCAAACTGAGGAATATTACGACCGCAGAATACATTTGGAAATATATCAAAGGTATGTTCATATTTTGACTTTTATTTGGAATTCGGTCCAAGATCTATGTATTTACTTTGAATTTGTATTCAGAATAAGAAATCATTTATTACTACATAGCAAAACACAATTAAAAACAAACATATAGGTATATATAGGATAGAAACAGTTACCTACATATAAAAACAACTCAAATAAATAGATTTCAATAAGGAGAGGTTACTAAGGTGATTTCAATAACGAGGCAAAAAGCAGTAGTTTGCCTCTATGTACAGTACCGTTCTTATCTACGGGGTTGGTTGTATATACTTAAGCACATCCACCTGATTTTGTTGGTCCTTGCCAATTTAATCAACTTTACATACATTTGTCTCTACATAGAGTATTGCATTTTTTCTCTTAAAGAAACTCTTAGACATAGAATAAAGTTTACTCCCACATAAGGAGACCCTTCGTGCTGAATTTAACTCTACTTAAATCTGGACAACTACATTATGGATTCCATACTGTAGATGTTCAGGAAAACCGAATCAGCGCGGTGTCACCTAAGCCTAAATCAACAAATTTGTTTCTATGCAGAGTCAGCACTCTGCAACTCTGCATAGAGTAAAATTTGTTTGCTGTACAACGTCATTAAAGGATACAGATTTGTTTTTATCTGAAATCCTTAAGGTAGTCATCTATTAAACTTCATAGCCTTCATAGTTAAACTTCGTAGAAACTGTAAGAATATAGAAGCGATGAATTGTCTCTATTATTAGCGGTGCTGAGATTCCTAACAAATCTTTATGGCTTTTAAATCTCATCAATGATTGAGTCCTGGTCCTGCGACATACTGTTATGTCGAACGGGATTTAGCACAACACTGTATTATAATTAAAGGTATTTAGTATCTTCGAAGTCTTGACAGGGTTGCATCTGTCGTTGGCTTGAGATAAAATCCCGTTAGACAAAACAGTTTAGTGTTTAATATGTGTTTGTTTAAAAGAAATCCGTGCTGAGACTAAAACGACGGTGGCGCTTAAGGTTCGCTTAGTAAGAGTTGGGAAAATGATCTCTATTTCTATAACAAGGATTGGTACATCGACAAATTTTTATTGCTATGTATACAGCCATTAACTTGATTGCGGTGCAGCAAATGAAAAGGATGTTGATTTTAACCAATTTGTACCTTTGATGTTCACCAATTCCCATATAATTGCTAAACTAGGTACTTAACAGACTTTGAAATCTAAGGTACCTACCCGATATTTACGCTAAGACGATAAAGCGTTATAAACTACCTACGTCTTTAACAAATAAAGTTTTATTCTATACTATCTAACCTCAATGATTTTAATTAATATTGATGTCAAAGCCATTTCAATGGTAAGGACATAATTTTATGATTTTTTAAATCGGTTACATTGCAATGGTGGCGTCTAATTAACAGCTTATCCGCTGAATAATTATGATAGAATGATATTTACTGAACATGTACTACAGGTTTATATTGTTCTGATGTTTTATAGGTATTTGCATTATTTAATTAATAAATACGAAGCGCTCGTGGCCCCGCGGTCTCAGTGTTCTGTAAACGATCACTGAGTTACGCAACTTTCACTATGGCTGGTACTCGGATGGGTGACCACTTTGTGGCATTTACATTTGCGAGCGTTTCCGTGCTTCGGAAGGCACGTTAAGCCGTTGGTCCCGGTTGCCAGTAAAATGGCAGTCGTTAAGCCTGGTTGAAGGCCTTATAGGCGGCTTAAAAATTTCAACAGCAGGTAGCCACAACCTGCGTCTGTCTATTTCAACACGGCAATGGGCTCACCAACTATTACGTGGGACAGGAATCCACACGGTGAAAAGTGGGCATATAATATGCCTCTGCCACCCCTTCGGGGATAAGGCGTGATGGATATTTATTTAATTAATAAATTAATTTTATATTATTTCTTAGGTCAGTAACTGACCTTAACGCCATCGCTTTGTAGCCTGGGATTTGCACAGTTTATCATAGATAGGTATATCTATACTAATATTATAAAGCTGAAGAGTTTGTTTGTTTGTTTGGTTGAACGCACTAATCTCAGGAACTACTGGTCGGATTTAGAAAAAATATTTGAGTGTTAGATAGCCTATTTATCGATCATAATATAAAATAAAGAATAGCATAATATAATAATAAATAAGACCTGTAGATGACCGGGTTCAACATTAGATGATGATGATGATTATAGTCGCAAATCCAGAGATTTTATCTCCTCTAAAAATATGTGTACCACGCTAAGAGGCGTTTTCACTTAAAAACTCCATCCGTCTTACGCTTTTTCGATCAGGTCACGTGTCCTGACGCGAGTTTAAGATTTTATACCCATTACAGAAAAAGTGCTCAACGCCGCTAAAGAAGTTTTCACTTCAATAAATAAATAATAATAAAATATAGAATAGCATATTTGATATTTATCGGCTATAGGTCATAAATGTCGACAAATCGGGTAATGTTTTATGCAATATTTTAGAGTTTATAAGCTACGGGATTAAATAGGTGCGACGGGAGTTTAAAGTATATAACCTAGCTAGCTTCGCCTGTAACCTAGTCATGTAGTAATTAGATAGCCAGAATATTTCTGATATCACCAACAATAATCCATTCAAAGCTGTAGGTAGACACACTGTAACCACTGCATCGACTTTTTAGCTGATATTCTAGAAAAAAAAATAGGATACATTTTATCCCGGTAACAGATTCCTGAGAAAAACTACATCCATACATACATATTGTCACGCCTATATCCCCGAAGGGGTAGGCAGAGGCATATTAAACGCCCACATTTCACCGTATGCATTTTTGTCGCACGTGGTGAGGCCATTGCCGTATTGAAATGGACAGGCGCAGGCTATGGTGACCTGCTATTGAATTTTTTTAAGCCGCCCATAAGGCCATTAACTTGGCTTAACGATTACCATTTCATTGGCAGCCGGGACCAAAGGTTTAACGTGCCTTCCAAAGCACGGAACTGGGGTGGATCTAAAGGCCTGAATAAATTTCATAAAATAAAATGTGTATAAAGATGTTAAATTTGGAAGAAATTTTGAACTCGTTGCCTTTTTAGTGAGGTGGTAACAAAAACGCTAAAAGGTTTTATGTGCTAGACACTAATTAGCACGACCAAATAAAGTGAGAAAAAAATAGTATGAGCGAATATCGGGCGGGTGGAGCCGCAGGTGTCAGCTAGTTTTTATATAAATTAAAAAAGCAATGTAAGGAGTGAAACGTAGCATTCTTTGCGTCCTCTGTAATTGATGAGCACAGATTACATCTGGTTGTAATGCCGAATCCGCGATGTCTTGTAAGAGCTCTTCAACCTAATCTCATCCTCTCTTTTTCAATCTTGAATGACGCTTGCCAGAATCTTATCCTGATTATATAAATCTTAAAGATAAAATAAATCAAAAAGAGAGACCAACAAGAGGTCCACTGACACGTCCAACGAATGAATGGGGAACGATTGACGAAGAATATATATCGTGCGAAAGTAGAGGGTAAAAGGAGTCAGTAAGGCCGAGACTTACATATGAAGACCACGTGATTAGATTGCTTAAAAACAGAAATGTCAAAAGTACTCAGATACCCAGACGTGCTTATATGAAGCAATTAATGAATCTACAGGAAGCGAAAGAAGTATGCATGGATCGCGAGGCCTGGCGATCTGTCCTCTCTGACTACCCCGTCAGGGTCACAGCGTGAAGATAGTTAAGTTAGGTTTTTAAGGTTCAATGATATAAACTAGTTTTAACTGATATTCGATTTGAGCATTAGTTAATTCTAGTATTAACAAAGGCATACATTTAAAACTTGTTTTAACTAGGAAAAACGCGCGTTTCATCTAAAAGTTTGATTTAACTGTAACGTAGCCATACTGAATATGTCAGTCTCCTTGAATGCATTGTGTCTTCATAATATACCTGACAGACCTGGGACACGATATAGATATTCCGACTTTCAGTAGGACGGGAACAGACTAAATCTGTGACTGTATTCTAAGTTTAAAAAATGATAGCTTTAATATTAATTTATGTACTTAACTATAATTTGTCGATGGCAATTCAACCATCATTACATACGGTAGCATACGGTGAAATGTGGGCGTATAGTATGACTCTGCGTACCCCTTCGGGGATAAAGGCGTGACAATATGTATGTATGTTTGTTCTACAATAGGTATTGCCACTTAAAATTTATTACAAAAATATCCTGTTACTTATCATCGCCGTTTAGACATAACAGGATACCGTTTACAAAAAAATCAGCATACTCGTTTAATATGTTGCCAAGTTATCGCGATTTTGTATTAAATATATAACATTAAAATTTGTTGTATGGATATTCTTCTTTTTTTTTTTATTTTGTTACATACAGTCATTACATGAGCTTATATATATTCACAATTTATACAAAAAAGACAATGAGTACTCAATATTTTAAATGTATATTATATAATATTCCTTGTGTATCGTGTGCAAAGCAACAAGTTTTAATTTCTTATGAACATAATTTACTGTTGACGTTCGTGTGGCTGTTCGCCCGCGTAGAGAAGATTTCCAGTTCCCGTTTCCCACAGGAACAAGATCCCAGGATAAATGTAGCCTATGTGTTATTCTGATGTGCAAACTACATTTTTATAAAGTTTGATCAATATTTATTCAGTGGTTTTTGCGGGAAAGAGTTTATCCGTACATTATTACAACCTTTCACGTTAATAATAGAAGTGGCAGTTGTAATATACAGGCAGTGCACTTCTAACTGTTGTGTTGAACTGTAAAAAAGTTAATTACCTATATTACTAGCTGACCCCGAGGCTTAGTCCATAATATACTTCTAACCCCCATCGCATCTATTTAGTCACTTATTTAGTTTTATCACGTCAGCAGATTGCTCAAAAACGGAGAAGTCAAATGTACTCGGATACCCAGACGAGCGTGTATGAAGCAATTGATGAATTTTGAAGAAGCAAAAGAAGTATGCATAGATTGCGAAGCCGGGCGATCTGCCCTCTCTGACTAACCCGTCAGGGATACAGCGTGAAGATTGAGAGAAGGTTTTTTAATGAATATTTGCCCGATTTGTTGACATTTATGATAACTGCTCCGCTCTCCAGTGTAGTAGTGTGATGGTATATAGCTTATAGCCTTCCTTGATAAATAGGCTATCCAAAACAAAAAGAACTATTCATTTTCGAACAGTATTTATTGAAATTAGCGCGTTGAGCCAAACAAAGATACTTTAGTTTTATTTATTAGTATATATTGAACTATTGTTTCCTATCACCCGCTACTCAAAAACTGATACTATATAAACTACATTATACCAACCCTTTGGTGAAATTGTAGTGATTAATGTAAACATCATTATAATACTAATAGTAAAAAATGGCTTTTTAAATTTACCTTAGTCATAACTCACGTTTAACTATATAAAAATATACGTCACCTATTGATTACGATCGTAATTGAGTATAATTACAGTCGTGTTATAAGTATTACAATCATTGGAAGTGTGTTGGACTCGGACGGCAGCGTGAGAACACTTACAGTTTTATATTATTACTGTAATAGCCTATTATAATTAGATATATACATAATAGTTACTCATCTTTCCCATCGGCGTAGGCAGACGTATTCTACTAGTCAAGCTTCTGTCTGTTTCATACACGAAGTTTAATCGAAAATGCAGTGGCAGAAACATATTATGACAAATGAATATAAGGTACTATCACTGAGTCTTTATTATTTATCCATCACGCCTTATCCCTGAAGGGGTGGCAGAGGCATATTATATGCCCACTTTTCACCGGGTGTTTTCCTGTCCCACGTAATAGGTGGTGAGGTGAGCCTATTTATGTGTGTCGTATTTTATTATTATATAAATTTAATGTATTAATTTATAACTGTTGCGTTTTTTGTTTTCATAGAGGTGATGTATTACCGAAAAGAAAAATAGAGGCAAACAAGTAATAGAAATTGATTTTATCATAAAATTAAACAAAATTTCAAAACACTATGTTTTAATAACAGACTTAAATTATTTTATTTTTTTAGTTTACTTCATTTTCCTATCCTCAATATTGTTTTTCCTATTCTTTTCTTCACATTTGAATGCATTGTCATCCTCGAGTATGTGTCACATTCGAACCATAACAGCACATAGTATCTCTTATACATTGAACATTCATACAAATACTCAATAAAAAATATGTGTTTTTATCAGAGTACATAGTTAAAAAGTAAAACTTCTTAACGACGTTTTTTACAGCTATAATTTTCTCTCAATGTCGATAAAGAAGTTTCACTTTAATAACTAAAAATACAGTCAAATTGCGAACCTCCTTATTTTAATTTGGTTGATAAACAATAATGATAGTTGAGATTTATAATTTTAAGCAAATAAAGCCAGCAAGTTTTTTGATCTCCATACAAAATGAATCGTATACACGTTTAGAAGCCATTAATAGGCTGTTCTTACTGCTTATTACCATCACGGCCGGTCACGCTCCTTCCCGGAAATAGCACTAGCTCATTGACAGGCCGTGCGCGGGAGTGACACGCGTGTCACCTCCCTAACGCGGTTTTAATATTCAAGCCTTAAGGGCCGGTTCTGATATTGGAATAATATAAAAAATAATGAGTTTGGAAATCAATTGTTCGTTAGTTAGTTATGGTAATTTATTTTTCCACTTCTCATGCTTTGAAAGTGCTTATTTGTGCAAGATAAAGACTGCACAAAATCGAATTTTGTGCACTAGTGCATAAACGTATCTGTAGGTAATAGAAATAAAAGGAATCGTATATACCGAGGTTAAGCAGAGAGCGTTCGCGGGACATGTGTTAGGTACGTACGTATACGCCGGTGTCACGGAAACGACTGTCCTCGATCGCCCTCTTGCGTTTATTCATTTTAAAAAAACATAGGTACAGAGTGCACACAGTTTACAATGAAAAAGTTAATAGTGCGTCGCCTACAATCTGCCTCCTTAGTGCTAACTAGTTAGTACTACATTCCCGTGGTGACAACAGGGCGACGCGCGTAACCGGACGACGAAGCAAGCCCGTGCGTGTACGCACGTCAACAATTCTAACGCGTGAGTCCGGTCCTGCATGGGTCGCACTCACCACTCCGTGGCGCCACGAGTTACGTTCTAAGTGAGGTTCGACAAGTATGACGTAATCACCCACCTGTAATGACCGTTCTTCTTTATTCCATTTTTGACGCGGAAGCAAAGTTGGCAGGTACTCCTTTACCCAGCGACTCCAAAACATATCAGTTAACCGCTGCGCTACTCGCCAACGTTTCCTTAAGATCAAGTCTGAATCGTCATACTTACCAAAGTCCGGGCCTGATGAAGGGGCGCCGATCAGGAAATGGTTGGGTGTCAGCGCTTCTGGGTAGTGGGGGTCATTAGAAACATGAGTTAATGGGCGACTATTGACCAACGCCTCCACTTCAGCCAACAGGGTGAGTAATGTATCAGGGTGGGGGGCGCGTTCCTTAAGGACCACTTTAAGGGAGTATTTTACAGTACGTATCATTCTCTCCCAGGCTCCACCCATTTCCGGTGCACCTGGTGGAATAAATCTCCACTCTACTCCGCGGACTGCACAGCTATCACGTACTGTCTCCCTGTCAAGGTCAGCTATACTCTTTTTTAATTCAGCGTCAGTACCTCTCAGATTTGTGCCGTTATCTGATATGATAACATGAGGCATGCCACGACGAGCCGCCATGCGCCGCAAGGCCATTATGGTTGAATCCACTGTGAGGTCTTCAGTTACCTCAATATGTATGGCTCGAACCGTAAGGCATGTAAAGAGCATACCATAACGCTTTACTCTTCTACGTCCGATGGTAACCAGAAGTGGGCCAAAGAAATCAACCCCGCAGTAGGTAAATGGCCGCCGATTATGCTGCAGTCGGGCTGCCGGTAAGTCAGCCATGCGCTGTGGTCGCGGCGTTGCTCGCCTGTAGCGACAAAACAAACAACGTGCTGCGATGGCACGCACAGTGGGCCTGAGCTTTAACACCCAATATTGCTGCCGTAAGTTATTTACAACAAGCTCATTAGCCCCATGCAACGCTAGTCTGTGGTGATGCTCCACCAACAAACGGGTGATCCTGTGGTGGCCGTCAAGAATGACCGGCCGACAAGTGTTATATTTTACACCCACAACTTTGTCGATACGCCCACCGACACGTAGGATACCCAATTCATCCAAATATGGTGACAACTGTAGTAAGCGACTGTTGGATGGCAGTGGCTTATCTAGCTTAATACATGATAGTTCGACAGTAAAACTGTCAAGTTGACATTTTTTAAATAGCAGGTCCTCTGCCTCCCTCATTAGAAAAATGTCTAGTTTGCATTCCTTGCGCCGACATTTTCTAATGAATAACAAAACTCTTGCTGCGGCGCGAACGAGGGTCATCCAACTCGAGATATTATTTTCATTGGGTAAAAATAATTCTGACTTGTTTTCGACCACTACATGAACTGATCTTTCCTCACATGTTACTTCCTCTAATGGTTTCACGGGTTTAAGGTCTTTAGGCCACTGGTCTTCGGCGAGCCGTAAAAAAGAAGGACCTTGAAACCAGTCACTAGAGTAAACAAGTGGCGGGGAGTCCTCTCGCGTCGCAACGTCCGCTACGTTAGAACCACTGGGTACGTGGCGCCACTCACATGATTTTGTTATCTCATCGATTTCACCCAGGCGATGGTCACTACGTATCCATTGCAAGACGGTACTAGAATCTGTCCAGAAGATACGCTTTGCAGGCTGGATATACTTATGTTCACGTTGAACAGTGGCAGCGAGTCGCGCCGCCAACAACGCGCCTTGTAGTTCGAGTCGCGGTATAGATAATGGACGTAGCGGACTAACCCTACTTTTACTGGCTACAAAACAAATCAGTACACGACCGTCAGCTCGTGTTAGTCGCCAATAGATTACAGCTGCATAAGCCTTTAATGACGCATCACAAAATATATGCATTTGTTTATCAACAATATCTAAATTATTCGCAGTGAATTGTGCGCCCGAATAGCACTCGGACCATTGGTGCGCATCGCCATAGTACCTCCGAATACGAAGCAAGTCTAGACGTTTTAAATCGTCGAGCCAATTGAGCCACAAAGAGTATTCCTCGGGTTGGATGCGGTTGTTCCACTCGATCCCACTACGATGAACACTTTGAAAAATAATTTTACTCTTTATAATGAAAGGAGAAAGAAAACCATGTAAATCGTAAACAGACATAATAATACTCAACATTTGTGCCTTAGTAGGAGGTACTGAACCGTTCAAAATATCGGGAGAAATACGATGAAAATTAATTTTAAACCCAAAAGTGTCCTCGTGCGGATGCCACATCAAACCCAGAGTGCGCTCAGTCGTGTGCGTAGCTCCTTGTTTGAACTCAACTGCAGTCGGCGCGAGCTCATTGGAAGGGATAGATTGTAACACGGTCCTGCTGTTACTAGACCACCGCGTTATTTCAAATCCACCTGATTTGTGTATAGTCGTCACATCACGGACCAGCTTAATCGCCTGACTTTCCGTGCTACATGAATGTAAACAGTCATCCATATAATGACTATTAATAATTACATCGACTGCTTCGGGGTATAAATCCTGATATTTTAATGCATTTTTATTTTTAATATACTGTGCAATAAAAGGCGAACAGGTGGCACCGAATAATAAACTTTGCATAACACAAACTTTAATAGGCGCTTCGTTGTTATCTTTCCAAAGGAAACGAAATACATGTTGGTCTTCGGGACGAATTTTTATCTGTACAAAAAAATCTTTAATGTCGGCAATAATAACAAACTTATGTTCACGGAAACGTAACATAATTCCTAGTAAAGAATTATATAAATCGGGGCCCGTGAGTAAATAATCATTAAGGCAGACGCCGTTAACCTTTCCTGCACAGTCAAACACTAACCTTAGTTTGCCGGGTTTATTCGGGTTCTGCACACCAAAATGAGACAGGTACCATATGCGACTAGCGTCGAGTTCATTTTCCTCTAGTACTCGTGCGTAGCCATTGCTGAAGAGCTTCTTTATCTCTTTGCGATATCTCTCGGCGTAACCATCGTCCATCTGAAATTTTCTCATAATACCTAGCAACCTAGACCGTGCATAATCATAAGTGTCCGGCATATAGAAGTCGTCCTTAACGAAAGGCAAGCCAACCTCCCATTGACTACCGATACGACGCGCTGTATTATCTAGTATACGCACAGCTCTGGCATGTGCCGTATTATCGCGCCGTAAGGTTGAAATTCCAATAGCATCTAGTTCGAACGATTTTTTAACTAATTCATTAAGTTCGTTGTAATCATAAGACTGTGTATGCGTGTCGGAGTGTGAGAGATGAAACGTACCGTTCACGGAAGAGTGAGTGAGACCGTAGCAACCATGAATTGACCAACCTAAGCGGCATCTCGTAGCGAAAGGCTCCTGTTTGTCACCATGCAATATTTCCAGCGGGGCTATTAAGAAATAGTTATCTTCGCCGATCAATAAGCGAGGCTTTACGCATTGTTTACATACAAAATCTTTGACATGCAATAAATGTTTACAGTTTATATTATTAACAATAGATAGGTTTTGTTCAGGTAATTTTAATTGATCAACTTGTCTTAACGTAATATCAAATGACTCATTTGCATAATAGCAGCTAATCTTAGTACATAATTTTGGAGCATCTGATTGAAATACCTCCACGCCAAAGGCGTCAATTAATTTAATAGGAGTAGATTGTACATTTGAAATACCTAACTGTTGAACCAAGACTTTATCGATCATTGAAATAGCAGCACCATCATCTAATAAAGCATATGTATTGACTATACCTTTAGGGCCACTTAGATTAACTTTTACAACTTTTAGTAATACCTTACTGTCCATACCAGGCTGAGGATTAGACACTACTAAATCGGGACCAAATTGAGGCGAGTGGGAGCTACCACCGCCAGGTGCTGCGATATGTGCAACGGTATCCTCGCATGACGTCGTTAACTTACTATCTGGTGACTGTGGGACGTCCTCCTCTTGAATTGGGGCCGATGAAGGGGTCAACGTTGCACTTGGCTTCTTATAGTGAAGTAGGTGGTGATGTTCAAGTCCGCAACCGTCTATATCACATGAGGGGGCTGGGCAATCCCTTCGATCGTGTTTACTTTCAAGTAAACAAACGTAGCATAAGCCCTTCGACTTCGCATGGCGCCAGCGCTCTTTTCTCATAGCCCTTTTGAATAAACGACAGTCAGGCAGCAAGTGAGCTGTTTTCTTACAAAATGTACATAATTTACTACCGGTTTCAGCGTGTGTAGTGAACACAGGTCGGCTGTGAGGGCGAAACTCATCCTTGGGTTTCTTCATAGGCAAAGGTTCCGGCTTTCGACTCGTAGTTTCCCGTGTGTAAGTCACACCAACGACTGAAATCATTTCAGCTTCACGTTTCAGAAAGGCAGCCAATAGTTGAAGCTTAGGCGTATTAGAAGCGAGCTTACTATAAGCATATTCAGTCCACTTGCTTATCAATATGCTAGGAAGCTTGGATATAACAGCAGTAGATAGTTCAGGGCTTTGCAAATATTCATGCTTTTCTAGGGTATGTAAGGTAGCCACACAATTATTCACCTTCATGGCAAATGCAATTAAATCATGTTGATAATTACTAGGCAGTGGGGTAAGCTTTTTCATTTGTGCTGTCAAATGTTGAATAATTAAATCAGAGTGGCCAAACCTTAATCCGAGCGCTTCCATTACAGTTGCCGGGGACGCGTTGCTAATTAGCAGGTCAGTTACTGCTTCCTTGGCTTCACCTTTCAGAGCCCGACGTAATCTCCACATGTTTTCAAAATCACTAAAATGGCAGACACGGGTAGATTTTTCATATGCGCTTTTAAAATGTAACCACTCAATACATTCCCCACTAAAGGGTGGCAGTTCACGGGGTGTTGACAGTCTGGTAAGCAAACGCCCTTCATCCTTGGTCGACGACGTGGTTATCATGTCCTTGAGCGTGTGAGCTAGCTGGAGGATGCTATCAACGGGCGGCTCCTGGGCCGGTGGTGTGCAAACTTGGTCAACATTAGGTGCTCGCACTGCCTCCGTCATCGTCGTGGCCGTCTCCTTGTGTAAGGGTGACGGCTGCACATTGCTGCACTCCATCCAGTCGCGAACATTATTTTGTACGACGATACTGTGGCGAGTACCACTCGCTTTGGAATGACATTGCGATAAACGCGTGCCGTCTTCGTGACATTCCGATGTAGCAACAGCTAAATTAAAATCGAGCTTTCTTTGTATAAGGTCCAGCTGGATCTTCGCTCTGGCCTCAGCTGCTGCTAATTCCAGCTGTTTACGCCGTAAAGTTGAAGACGTAGATATAGCCGACATAGCAATAGATTCGTTTTTAACGGATTTGTACACTACTTCACTGCTCATACCATCCGCACAAACACCTTGCACTTTATTTTTGTCCTCGCGGTGGGTATCGGTATCGGCGTGCGCGAGTACATGTTCCGATGCACTTTCTAACCGCTCGTTCATTTTATTGAGATTCCTTTTTGCCATTAGTCTATCGGGTGGCGGAGTAGTGAACATAGTCCTGGTGTAGATCCGGCTCGAAGGACCAGCAAAACTATTGTAGGTAATAGAAATAAAAGGAATCGTATATACCGAGGTTAAGCAGAGAGCGTTCGCGGGACATGTGTTAGGTACGTACGTATACGCCGGTGTCACGGAAACGACTGTCCTCGATCGCCCTCTTGCGTTTATTCATTTTAAAAAAACATAGGTACAGAGTGCACACAGTTTACAATGAAAAAGTTAATAGTGCGTCGCCTACAGTATCTATTCATATATAAATGTATTTATAATTAAGGCAAATAAAATGAGTCACACGGCCAAACACAATAAGAAGTTCATAGATAGAATTTGTTATTTTATTATTTATACTTTAATATTAAAATATATGTATGATCCACAAATGTTTATTTCAGGGTTTGGAGGGTGTATGTATTTAGAAATATATAAGTATGTTTTTTGTTGTCTAGTTTAACACAAGCTTATATTAGCTAAATGGCTTTGTGTAAAAAATTACCCAATTTTTTTCGATTAGGTTTCGTATCTTTTCTGCCAGCTTAGAAGTCTAAAAAATCCCTATCATAAAACACGTTTCTATGAAAGCATCACTCAAACGGTTCTTGACAGAAAGCAATTGGTATGGGAATCTGTAATTATTGAAAAATCCTTGAGTTGTCGTTTTGCGGACACAGGAACAAATAAGTGAACGAATAGAAGGTAATCAGACACGCATATAAGATGTTGATGATAATCATGAGTGCGTAATGCAAGCAGTCCTGTGCTTATATTACGTATTATGTTTTAGTAACCAGATGTTTACAAACACAGCCAAAATCTCGAAAATGTTTACAATTTCTCTACCTGTGTCAACATATATGATGTATGCAGAGCTACCTTTCTACATGTTTTGTAGCTCCTTTATCTTAGCGTTAAACAACATCGTAGCGTTTGCTAGTATATTTCTTACTGGCAAATATTTCCAAAAAATATTACTAGGAAAATAATTCTTGTATCAATATCGAAGTAAATTATTACGCAAAATATTATTTTATTCTATGATGCACTATTTTACAAAATTTTATTCTTGTATCGAATGCGCTAGAACCGACCCGTAAGTTTCACTACTAGAACAATACATATAAGTCGGATGTCGAGACCCAATGCAAGCATTAATTTTTATCTCTGTGATTTAATATATACGTATATATATTATTTTCTTGAAGAGTGATAATGTTTTAGAGTGAAATTTTTTATGCCTTGCCTTGCTGTTAATCGGCAGATATAGTTTAATCCTTAAAAAACAAATAAAACTGGATATCGACCGTGAATTTCTCAAAGGATCAAGTGTTGTATTTCGCAGTACAGTAGCAACACTTAAATATTAATACAGCCGTGTCTTTACAAACGTGTGGTGAGCTGGAACTTGATACTTCGCGGTTTGAACTCTTCCAAGCTGGTTTGCATTCACCTTGAGTTCACTTTCTGTAGAAATATTGGTGTCTATATTTTACCCGGTGTTTCAAACGCTGCCTGTAATAAGTCCGGAGAGCGTCTACCCTTGTACCAAAATTCATCAAAATTTCTTCCGTTTTTGTAGGATTATGTCAATTTTTCTCCATACCTATCTATACAGATAAATAAAAATTAAGGTGTCTGTTTGTAATTCCTAATTAATAGCTTTTAACTAAATGCATATGAATGTATATACGCTATATACATTAAAAAGAAGAGTTTTTTTTGTTAGGGCTTATTACTGAAACAGCCAGAGCGATTTTAATAGGACTTTCACTGACTGATAGCTGATGTTATAAGGAGTAACTTAAGCTACATTTTATAGCAGTATTGCCACGGGAACGGGAGCTAAGTGGATGAATTCGCTAGTTATTAAACTAGTATTACTACAATTTACCCCTTCGGGGATAAGGCGCGGTGGATATTTATTTTTATTTATCCCTGACGGGGTAGTTAGAGAGGACAGATCGCCAGGCTTCGCGATCCATGCATACTTCTTTCGCTTCTTGCAGATTCATCTATCGCTTCATACACGCACATCTGGGTATCCGAGTACTTTTGACTTTTCCGTTTTTTAGCAATCTGCTTACGTGGTCTTTATATGTAAATTTCAACAGCAGGTAGCCACAACCTGCGTCTGTCTATTTCAACACGGCAATGGGCTCACCACCTATTACGTGGGACAGGAATCCACACGGTGAAAAGTGGGCATATAATATGCCTCTGCCACCCCTTCGGGGTAAAGTAGAGGGCTACTTTACTCGGCGTCCGCTAGTTATTTGGTATTCCTATCCAACCATCGTCGATTCCGTGATGAAGATTTTATTTTTATTGTAACAATTGGGGATTTACAATCTTTGTGTTTGATTGTCAAATTCAAATGCAATGGGTTCGCCACCTATTACGTGGGGCAGGATACACAGTGCAATGTGTGTGTTATTTTTAAACTTTCCCGGTATATACTCATATTTTACATACTACTCGGGAGCAGTCCAGCCGCGACCACGGGCGCTGCAACGCGTTCGAAACGTCGGTGAATGTAAGTATACAATTGTTTTGCGTAAAGTCCCGAGTATAAAATATGAGTATAAACCGCGAAAGTTTGTGGGTGTTAGATATGGCATTGCCGCCCATTCGGGGATAAAGATAGATAATATTGATGTATCGTTTTATTCTCGTCTGATAACATATGTAAAGTAAAACATTCCGGAGGAAGGTTCGACCTCGGCCGTCGTTTCACCATGCGACGCACGCGCACCGGCATCCGCATAACCTTAGACGACATGCACTAGTGTGTCTAGTGTTGGATTGACCTTAATAGAATGTGTTCAATGAAATAAAAAAGGCACGTTAAACCGTTGGTCTCGGTTACAAGTAACATGGCAATCGTTAAGCCCGTTGAATGCCTCGGTTTGAAAAAATTTCAACAGCAGGTCGCCACAAACTGCACCTGTCCATTTCAACACGGTAATGGGCTCACCACCTGTTACGTGGGACAAAAAGCAAAGCATACGGTGAAACGTGGGCGTATAGTACGCCTCTGCCTACCCCTTCAGGGATAAAGGCGTGAAAGTATGTATGAATGAAATATTGACATTCATTGCTATTGTTTGAGGAACTGAAAAAAAAGTAGGAGTTGAAACCGTCAGTAGCTATTAAAATTTGCTTGTTTATACAAGTTTCGGTTATAAAAAACAGAATAAAGACTATTCTGTTTTGACTATTCGAATGTATAATTAACTAACTGATGACCACGGCTCCGCTCGCGTTGCTTAGAAAGTTGATTAGACTAAAACAGCACGTTATTCCTACACATTTTATAACCATATTTCACCACTTTCAAAAATGGATTGATTTCAATGCCAATTAAGGAATACTTGTGCATAATTTTATGGTCCTAGACCCAGGGGTTTTAGCTGTGCGTTGATCGATCAGTTAGTGAGTTTTGCACTTATATTTTAGAAGCTCAATCTGCTCAAGAAGTATGCATGAATTTCGAAGCCTCACTAGGCTGTTCTCTCTAACTACCCCGTCAGGGATATACCGTAAGATAGAATGTATAATTCGCGTGTTTGAGCACATCATTAAAGTATACTTTACACGTGTCGGGATAAGATATTTTACGTTTGTTGATGTTGTATTTTTGTACATTTTATTATGAATTTGTACATTTAATACATTTTATTTTAAACTAGTCCGAGACTACCAGGACTTTAATTGGTCGTGCTAATTAGTGTCTAGCACATAAGACCTTTTAGCCTTTTTGTAACCACCTCACTAAAAAGGCAACAAGTTCATAATTTCTTCCAAATTTAACATCTAAAATAGACACATATTATTAAATTTATACGGCCCTTTAGACTCACCCCAGTTCCGTGCTTCGGAAGGCACATTAAGCCGTTGGTCCCGGTTGCCAATAAAATGGCAGTCGTTAAGCCAAGTTGGAGGCCCTATGGGCCTAGCGGCTTAAAAGATTTCGAGCAGGTCGATGCAGCCTGCGCCTGTCCATTTCAACACGGCAATGGGCTCACCACCTGTTACGTTGGACAGAATTGCATACGGTGAAACGTGGGCGTTAAATATGCCTCTGCCTACCCCTTCGGGGATAAAGGCGTGACAATATGTATGTATGTATGTATTTTAAACTAGCTGACCCGGCGGACTTCGTAACGCCTTAAAATTAATACATTTTGTATTTAGTTATTAGCTAAGTTATATATACTTTTAAAGTTTAATAACATAAAAGTAAAAAAATAATAATATTGAGAGACTGATTCCCGGAAAAGCAGTTAGTCATTAAATTTTATACTATAAAATAAACATTTTTTAATTTTGAGATTCCATAATTTCTTAAAAACTATCTTCACGCTGTATCCCTGACGGGGTAGTCAGAGAGGACAGATCGCCAGGCATCGCGATCCATGCATACTTCTTTCGCTTCCTGTAGATTCATTAATCGCTTCATACATGCACGTCTGGGTATCCGATTACTTTTGACTCTTCCGTTCTTGAGCAATCCGCTCTCACTTTTAATTAAGTCTCGGTCTACCTTGACTTCTTCTGCCCTCTACTTTCGCACAATATATATTTTTCGTCAATCGTTCCTCACTCATTCGTTGGACGTGTCCAAACCAAAGAAGCTACGCCCTTTTCCAGCTTAACGCTGACACTTTCACTCAAACCTGCCATATTGCGTATCATTTTGTTGCGTTTTCGGTCGGCCAAGGTTACGCCGCACAATTTTCGAAGTGATCGCATCTCCACAGCATTCAGCTTACTTTTATGCATCTTCTGACATACCCAGGTTTCGCTGCCGTAAAGCAACGTTGGCACTAACACTGCGTTATGAATCGCGAGACGTGCTTCTTTTACGATGCTTTGTCGCTTTACTAATTGGGACAAAGCACCTTTAACTTTGTTTCCGGCTGTTACTCGCCGTTCTACATCCGAATCACATCTTCCATCCGCGCTAAACATACTCCCTAAATACACAATTTCATTCACTTGCTCTAGACATTCCTGATTTACCCAAATCTCGCACTTAGTTCTTACGTCTTCTCTTTCAAATACCAGAACCTTAGTTTTACTTGCATTCAAGCGGAGACCCTTTCTTTCACACTCCTCTTTCATATTAGTGACTAATGCCTCAAGGTCGGCTTCTGATGAGGCCATGAGAACCGCATCATCAGCGTACAACAGACAATTTACTGTTAAGTCACCCAAATTCACACCCATATCACAATCTTTTAACTTCTGCAGGCAACTGTCCAGATACACTATGAACAACCAGGCAGATATGACACAACCCTGTTTGACGCCTGTACAGACATCGAAAAGAGGTGTCACATCCATGCAACCTTTTCCACGTTGGAAACCGCATTGAGCCTCCCAGAAATACCTTTAAGACTTTTCTTGCATTCTTGCCGTTATAACCTTTGCATACACCTTACTAGCTAAGTTGACCAAGCTGATCGCTCTGTAGCTGGAGCAGTTTAGGCGAGAGCCTTTTCCTTTGTAGGTAGGTACTACAACTGCTATTCGCCAGTCATCTGGGACCTCACCCGTCCGCCAGCATAATTATTTCATAATTTCTTCTTTTTCTCTTTGTCGCAATTCCAGACCATCACCTCTCTTCATCTCCAATAGTATTGGGATACTCGGTATTGAGATCTTTAATCATTGCCGTGCAATACTGTAGTCAAAAAGACAAATGTATCTTGACATAATGAGACCATGAATGTCGACATAATGAGACCATTAGCACACATGCCATTCCTTTCGACGTCAAGCTTCCCCTCTTACCAGGGATTACTAAACTGTATGCAAGTTCAGTCATCAATTTAAATAAATACTAATTTATTTTAAACATCTCATTTGATTTTTAATTAAATCGAACTTTGATGAATAAAAACCTACAGAGTATGAGATCATGACTGTCCAATTATTTAAATAATCAATACAAACAAAGCTATTTAATGTAACAGATGGCGTTTTAGTTTGTTACAAATATTTTCCCTAATTACAGTACTTAAATATCGGTTGTTGTACATACCTCAGAAGGACAGATCATATTATACTTTAAAAAATTTTGCACTCCATAACTCCGTGCCCAGTGGTAGACTTTTGAGAACGTGACAGTGTAATGAGCTACTTTTTTTAGTTTCATTATTTTTATCTACAGCGCAAATAGAATATTTGGGCGTCAAAAAAGACAGACGCTAAGATTATAAAGCCCACAGAGGAAGAAATGAATGTCACTCACGCTTTACTAAAGACGCCTGATGAGGGCCATAGCTTCTGTGCTAAGGAACCTGTTTTCCTACTATTTTCTTCCCAATTCAAAAGATGTTCAACATCTTTAATATCAAGACCATTAAAACACATCTCCCACCCCTTCAAGTACTACCATAAGCCCCTACGTCTGTCTACGAAATCGGTATTTAACCATTTTTGTTGAAGTACCGTTCATCGCTAATTTACAAATTTTATTTTTAAAATTCAAGTAATTTTGTTAAGCAGTTTTTTACCACAAAATTTTAGAAAATGACAGAGCATTCCACAAATTTCTAAGTTCCTTGTTTTTCTAACAGAAACTACTCATAGTCAAGAGCGTACAAACAAGGTGTTGAATCAAAACGAGCTCTGCTTTTTTTGTATTGAAGAAAAAATGTCAGACTTGATGAACTATCACGAAATAAGAGCAAAAATATTGATGCTGTGGTGGTAACACGATCTGTTTTTTACGAGTCGTTCCGCCCGGTCGGACAGCGGGCTCCGGAGGTCGCGACCGCGGCTACGACAGCGACCGACCGCACGACGTGACCGCCCGATGGGAATGGTACACCTGATGGCCGCTTCCTGGTTGCGCGGTCACAGTTGCGCAACCTGTATTGTAGGTACAATAGAAATCAAATTGAACACTTTTTGTTCAATTTTTAGTTTTTGCACCGTAATTCCGTGAAATTGTTCCTAGAAGACTGAAGTTTGATATGTGTTATATTTATCATCATCGTTTCAGCTGATAGATGTCTACTAATCATTGACTTACTGTATAGCGCCACGTGCATCTAGGAGGTCACTCTTATGACGTTGTCAATCAACCTAGTCTCGCGCCTAACCGCTCTACATTTTAAGGTACACGGTTGCTTTTCGAGAATCTTCCGACTCCATCGAATATAAGCCAAGTGTCCCTTTAACTGTGTTATAATCTTTCGGCTATGTCGGTGAAACTAGTTTTCTTTTGGAAATCTTCGTTTCAGATTCGATAACTAAATGCCAATCGAAGTAGAGGCCACTTCATTGTACTCTGAATGACAAAAAGGTTCTCAGTGACCACTATAGGTGACAGCACGAAAAGTCAGTGAGAAATCTATGCTCTTAAAAGGCTATAGAACCCTAGCCCCTAATAAAATTAACGTGTAATAAGCAGAATATCGATATTTAACTATCCTTAGTTTAAGTATATATGTTTTATTTATGTAGGCAATGGGCTCACCTCCTGTTAAGTGAGACAAAAATGCATACGGTGAAATGTGGGCGTATAGTATGAAGAGATAAAGGCGTGACATATGTATGTATGTACATATGTATGTTATGTAGATTAAAGGTAAACAGCAACAAAAATTTTAAGCCGACAAAAATGAATGAAAGCTTAATATAATCGATGTTAAAATCAACCATATACTTATTCCTTCACTTTTTTTTAATAGTTTTGTGGGATACGTGACAAAATTACTATAGACTCGGTATCAGGTGGCATCCTTTCAACTTTTTATCGTATACGACATATTTGTGTGTCCCTCAAACAGGTGCGGGTCACGTTCCACCGTCACGAAGAGCTCTGTCATCTTCGACAAGTGGCATCGCGTTTTTATGAAGTGAAAAGACATTTTTATGCGATTAGCCGCGGGTACAGGTGGAGGTCGCAACAAGTGCTCTAAGTCACGAGCGACGAATCACTGATGTACGGTAACGCATTAGGGTTGGTTAAGACAATGGGCTCTATCAATTTATTGAATCGAGTTTATCCTTAATGGGTACGATATTCAGATTAGCTTTCGATTCTTTTTCTTATTTACTGTAGGGGTTATTAGAAATTTTATTTCTTGAAAATGTACAAGTGGCAGCGCTCGTGGCCCCGCTGACTCAGTGTTCTGTAAAGATCACTGCGTTAAGCAACTTTCGCTATTGCTGGTCCTTAAATAAACTTTGTCGACGTTTGCGAGCGTTTTCGTGCTTCGGAAGTCTCACCACCTGTTACGTGGGACAAAAATGCATACGGTGAAGCATATAGGGGCATATAGTATGCCCCTGACTCTTCCTTCGGGAATAAAGGTGTGACAATATGTATGTATGTTAATGTCTAATTATCAGTCGTCTAGATCCCATAAAACAAGCTTATATTAGCTTACTTTGGGCCAGACGGAGCCGTGTAAAAAAAATGTAACAATTTTTTTTTGTACAAAATTACTAAATGCGATTGTTACTAGCTCCAAAAAAGAACTAACGGCAGATTTTATGGCTCACATCACATATATATAGTAATGATCTATACCGGTATACCACGAATGACACTAATGACATAACTTTCCTTAAGCTGCAAGGACAATCAAAACCAGAGTCTCATCCATTGTTCAGCAAGAGTAGTTCTTACAAGTGAGATTGAGGTATGTTCCAAGATCTCGATGGGGTACTCTAAATAATAATGATCATAGATATTCAAACTTGGTACTTATATAATACTTAAGATTTTACCCTCCAATTACCCTCCTAAAATTAATTTGGAAAACGCCTACTTTCAGCATTGGATCATCGACTGAAATTCTATAAATCAATTACTTCAAAACGAAATTCTTTGTACGGAACCATCTCAACGACCGGGATTCATCATGTTCTTTTTCACGATCTCTCGAATTTCGTGTGCTCTTTGAACTGATTCGATTGAAAATTTTATAAAAAGTGGCCACGACATACCTACGGTCCTATCGCGTGTCATGGATCAATGGTTCGCGCTCTATTTCAATTTATTACACTTTGGTTACACGAAGCACTGAGAGAATATTGGACGGTAAAATAAATAGAGATGGGATTCTATGAGGTTCACAGTTGAACGCGTTTGAAATCGTAGCGGGATATAATTTAATGGCGGTAAAACATTTTAAGGTCTTGTACAAGGAAATAAAATCCTAATACTTAAATTAAATTAAATTAAAGCGGCTAAATTAAAGAAGCTATGTACACGAGTGTTGTAGAACGAGGTCTGATAATTGGTTAAATAAAGAAAAAAATAGGAAAATGTCAGTCTGCAAAATATAGCGTCACGTAGGAGAAATTAAAATTTTGAATAGTTGCAAATATCAGATTCTACATATGAAAATCTATATTTTCTTGTACTCACAAGGTACGGTACGGTGTTTCCTATGTATAATATGTATGTATTTAGAAATATATAAGTATGTTTATCAGTTATCTGATCACATAACACAAGCTAATATTAGCTTACTTTGGGCTAGATAACGCTGTGTGAAAAGTGTCCCACAATATTTATTTATTTATTTATGTTCTTAAGTCTTAAATTTTTCATGACGTATGACAATTAGCATCAAATGTGAAGGATTTTTGAGGAAGTTATTATCACCTTGAAGGTTTGGAAAGATCGATCGATATCCTTGTGGGGGATATAATTTGTACAGTGTGATGGATGTACAATATACAAGTTTGTACAAAACTCTTGATGTACGAGTTCAACACTCGTTTTTAAATGTCCCACATACATCCAAAAGGTTTTTAAAGTTAAATCATACTAAGTAAATATATATTGTATTACGACACTATTTGATAAGAAATTTAATTCAACTTCATCAATTCTATTTGTAGCAAAATTCAAATTCATTGAATTCACATCTGAATATGAAGTTATTCGATCTGAATATGAAGTTATTCGTTGAGTAGGCACAAGATTTCTACTGTACATTTTGGATTATTACTTCTCACCAAATAAGGCTCCAAAGTATATATTTGAACCTTAACTTAGTCCTTTTAGCAATGGGATTGTGAGTGTATTACGACCACTTACTTCTGGATTTAATCGAACACGATTTAAGGTCGTGACATAAATTAAAATATCGACGAAAACTGGTCGCCGACACGAAACAGTTTGTTTTTGAAAGTTACCGCGGTCAAAACAAGAGCATTATGTGATTACAAGACGTATAGAGGTCGAGAAAAATCAGAGCGAAAGTAGTGTGAAGTGATTGGCGGAACTCGAGCACACGACCATACTCACGGCGCTTGATTGAAGGTCTCATCGAAATCAGTCCAAAAATGGATGAAACTTTGACCAATTTTAAGGTCTGATTACGTCATCCTATTTCTTGGTGAGATAAATTCGGAATTCAAAATCAGAGCGGTCTTAACTTAAGACTATTTGTCGCTCGTTAATTTAAGTAGTGTTTAGGTCACGTTTAGATGAACGATAAGACTTAAAGGTTGCCGTCGACTAAATATAGAGTGAATGTTTATTGGCTTCCTATTCGCTACTTTGTCATGGTTGATTTATGAACACGTGTAAAATGTTTGATTAAAACGGCTATCTAAATAATGTATCATAATTATTTTTTGGACATGATCATATCTTACTTATAATTGAATGGTTGGACTACGTCACACATAATTTACTGAGCTTTGGATGAAATCTTTTATTAATGTGCTCTTAAACTAGAAATAATTCATAATTTCGAACATATGGCAATGTAAATCTGTAAAGATGTGAACACTACGCAAGAAGCATTTCAATATTTTTAGTCAATTGTCTTTTCTAGACGAAATACTTTTAGATGCCACTTGGAGTCACGATTAGAAACGGCGTCTGTGGTGCAATATGATTTTCAACCAACCCCGAATAATGAACATCGGAAAATAAAACCGTAGTTTAAAATTAGCACGATGTTTTACAGTACCAATTAGGTTAAAGACTTTAGTCTGCAATTTCAAATGTATATTTATCATTAATTTGACAAAAATATTGTTCATAGTAAAGTAAAATAAAAACATCTTCTATCCGCCAAACAGCATAACCATCGTTGCGTGTTTGTAGAAAGTATTTAAAAAAAGAACGATCGCAATTTCACGGGGAGTTGCATGGAGACCGCCCAATTCTATTGTCAGCCCGTAATGGTAGACAATTATCTACACATGGTTCATGTCACCGTCTTCAGAGACAGTTATATTTGATGGACTAACAGAATTGGACGCTTCATTTTATGAAGGTAATCGTTTGTAACTTCGCGATTCAGTGAAACTAGAAACTGTGATTGCATTGTCAATAGTAATTCTTTGTGTCTTAGTTTATAAGAAATATATTGTATATGATATATATAAATGTAACACAGTACATATATGTTTTATTACTGATATTCTCTAGGTATGATACACTCTAATCTATTCATATAATACCTTTTCTAAATTTACTGGTAACTGATAACGGATTTTTTTTATATTCTGATCATTATGGCTGTGATTCGACTAGATGTTTGACGAGAGATAAATTATAATTATAGTGTATAATAAGAATAATCATTTGTAGAAGCCTATTTCTAGCAGTGGACTGTGTTATGCTGATTGGATTTATTTAATTTTACTCAATGTTGCTAAAGCTTACAAGACGGTGTGCCTTATATCAGTAAACCTTCCGTGGGATATCGAGGTTGGCGTCCACCTCTTCTGTTTTCAAAAGGTCGTTCGAAGACTGCTAAAAGCGGGCACAGGCTAATATCTCCACCGGGAGATTGCGGGGGGCAGCATGTCTAGCCCCCCGAGGAGAGCCTCATATTGGGGCATTCCCTTAGCAGGATCGCTGTGACTAGGCCTCAAGCCTATCCAGTGACATGGTTGGGAGAAGGTGAAACACCGCAGGGTTTACTAGGTAGAACGGCCTCACCGGGAGTCACATCCCGCGTCAAAAAATAATTTGCTACAATAAAATTTCCTTTTCCAATGGATTTTAAGTGTACGTTTTATAATTTAAGTATACGCCTATTGTTACAAGTATTTTTCTCATTAGTTCATTAATTTATGTATAAAACATATAGACTGAATTTATAATTTTGTCTGGACTGTCAAGTCGTGTAGATTTTACGATCAAAATAATAAAGTTGTTATAATAAAATCGTTTTAACCATGATCATTTTATATTTTGATCATAAAAAATGTAACGTTTATTTTATATTATTAGCTTTTTAATCGGCTTACTCTCGTTCTATAAATTTGAGATAAATTTGTCATTTTACAGACTGACAAACAAATATTGAACTGACAAATAAATAAATAAATTAAGTAGAAGAGACTATTAGCGTAGGGCTACTTAAAACAGTCTACTTATTGCAAAAAAATACTTGTAGCCCCGCTAACTAAGTGTTCTGTTAATGCGTTAAGTAACTTTCGCTATGGCTGGTCCTGCAATGGGTGACAGCTTTGTGGCATTTCCATTTAAGAGCGTTTCCATGCTTCGGAAGGCACGTTAAGCCGTAAGTTTATAAAGTTTATAAGAACCGAAGAACTATTGTAATCCTCCCATAGGTCAGTAAAATATCTAAGGGACGTTTAAGTACTTTTAGTGTAGTAAGAAATGTCCTTATTGCTCTATATTGTCGGTCATTTACCTACGGGTCAGATCGAGGTCGCCGTGTCAGCGACTCCACGCAACTGACCAGAATACCTAAGCAACTTTTGCTCGCATTGCACAAAACTGCGTGCGGTCATTGAACTAGTACAGTTTCCCTTCACAGATATACATTTCAAGTGACTTTATTGTTTTCTTAAATATATTTGTAGTACCTTTAAACTGAAATTCATAATGACTTTTAACACTAATAAATTAGCAAGTGATAGTTTAGAGACAGCGGATTTTCACAAAAATAATTTAGCAATAATGCTTAATTTAGCAGTAATGGGTGTAAGAGGCCCCGCCAAGACTTCCCGGGACCTAGTGAACACACCTGCTAGCGGTGCACTTGCTGAATAACGGAAAAGGAAACGAAGCAGATGACCTTACCGGAATGGAAAGTCAAACTGCAGTTGCTCCTAAGAATATCAATTTAACACCAAACGACGGCTGCTTCTAGAAGCCAAATAAAATATAGACTCTCTAAATCCAGACTTGAAAGCAACTGGGAATACACTCTGGTGAAGAACGAAGAGAAGAAATATGGCTGAAACAACGTTGTTAAATTCTAATACGCACATCCCCCGTCCCGTAAAATTGATTCAAGTAAGTTGAATAGGCCTACTCTGAAATCCCAAACCAGCCTCAGAAGCAAAATGTGTCCCTTCGAACTAATTTACGGTCATATTTATTTCCATGTGTCAAAACCCTGTACAAACCCGTCAGGATTGACCGCGTGAGAAACTCTCGCATCCGCGACATTTGTAGAAAATTATTATTTAAATAAAATGAAGCTTTATGATATGTGTGGGTTTGAAATAAACATAACTTATCTTACGTTAAAAGCGTTTTAGTCGATCACGAATTCCAAATACGTATTTGACGAACAAAGCTATTATAATAATCTATTATACCATATAATATAGGTTCTATTTTCAGCAAATATTTACAACTTATATACGGTTGTATTCTCTTAAAATTATATTGAGCATTTATTTGGGCTTTTCAACTGTATTGTAAAATTATAGGTATAAAAGTTTTTATGTAATGATCAAAATATTTAAAATTTCCAATTTTTCCTTGATCCTCTTAATGAAAAGAATTTAATCATTCATTTACGTTGAAATTTATTGGTCATAACTTGTATGACAAATTTACATCTGACGTGTTTCATATAACAAAGCTAACAAAATATGACATAAATATTTTTATAGATACCATTTTAGCGAAATTGTCTCAACGGTGTTCATAAATTTTCATATAATTCGACATAAATAGCTGATGAAGTGTTAACAGAAAAAAATTACCGGTTGACAGCAAATAAGTTAACATCTTGGGAGGTGTTGATAATCAGCCGTATCATAATGAGTAGGTGGTAGATACATTGGGCAAAGGATACAGGGCCGCCCTATAAGGCTAGATTTTTTTCAGAAAATCCTGTGTTTTGTATGGTTGCAAAACACAGGATGTACTGATTTAATAACCATACAAAAATTTCTTAAAAAATATATAAAGTTTTTCAGAAAAAAAAAAGAGATTTTTATAGGGCGGTCATTTCCGTATACACCGAAAAGGATTTAACGATGTGTGGCATACTTCTGTTAAAAACAATATTGCGGCCTGTTACAAATCGATACAAATTGAAAGCTTACGTCAATATTAATGGAAAATACTATTACACTATCCCTTGTAATGTATACAACGCTTTTGAAGACATCAGCAATCCACTTTCATCCTATCTTCTCCTGGGATTTAACCGAGTTTGAGCTCGTTAGAACTTTTCTGGTCTTGGTCATTGCTGAATATCCTAGATTATAGGAGTCGCAGTAATGGGAATGCTCGTGGGATTAGTCACAATTTAAAATAAGTCGTTATGCCAAGCACCAAACACAAACTTCAAATACTTTTGTAATTGAAAGATCCTACTAATATTAAACATGCGAGTTTCTAAGATTGGATGTTTGTTACTCTTTCACGTAAAAACAACTGAATCGATTTTAATGAAACTTTAAATGTAGCAAATACATCAGAATAACACATAGGCTACTTTTTATCCCGGGAACAAGTTTCTGTGGGAAACGGGAACGGAAACACTTCTCACCGCGGGCAAGGCCGCGGACATCAAATAGTTCAAAATATAATTCTACACTCACACTGTTTAAAATCATAAATTTGGCAACAAATATAAAAAAATACCAAAATTATAACTACTACAAACTGCAAACACTACCAAAAATTTGCAAATGAAATAGTGTTATGAATATAATAATATTAATTCAATAAATGTAATATTATCAAGCGGGCTTTATAATACTACATTTCATTTGCATTTCAATACATTGACTTTTTAGATAAGTAGATGTGTATCAATATTGAATGACCTTCACACTTTACTGGTTCCACACATTAGGGGCATTGTTAATGCGCCTCCACAGGGACCTCAAAGTGGACCTCGTATCTAATGTAGTACAAAAGTACGCCGAAGCTCATCAAAAACTACTTCATCATCATGTAAATATCGAGACTTTTCAACTCCTTTATCATACAGATTTAGTGAGAAGACTAAAAAGGACAAAACCCTTTGAATTAGTTTAGTAAAGTGTTAGTGTAATATAGTAATAAGTGCAACTTTTAAAGAACACATGAACGAAGTGATTTTCCCTTAATAGAGATATTAAGAAACGTGTTAGTGGACACATTCTTATAATTTGTACTCTATATTAGCAGTTTAGGTTAAAGTGTGATTAATTATAGGTCTATTCGATTGTAATTTATATGATGCGCTATAACAGCACATAATTATATATTAAAAAATAACTGACTATTTGAAACACAGTTCTGGCTAGAATTCATTTTCCGGATGAAAAAGTACTTGTCGGAAAAATCTACGTGCCAATAAATTAGACGAGTGGTTTACATATAAGTTACAACAAAAATATTGTAGATTTTAATATTGTACAATTGTATTTTACTGTATAGTATATTATATTTGCAGTCAAAAGGCAACAATGCAGCCCCCTTAGGGGGTTAGGAGGTCCGATGGCAATCGCGTCCAACAATGACGAAAATCAAAAACGAAACAGTAGTTGTTCTTAGTACCTACTAAGATTTCCGGGGACCTAATTAAAACGTTCAGTAATTAATAAGTTACTGAACTCACACAATAGTAGGTAAGTATCTAAAAGCAAAGCCATTGGTAAAAATATAACACCATAACTACTGGGCCAAACTATTTGAAATTTTAATGGAACCAAATGTCATCCATTCTGCATCAAACTAAAGAAGAATCCCGTAAATCGGATCATAAATCTCAGCGAATCTAATCGATGTACATAAATAAAAAAAAAACAATCGAACACATAACCTCCTCGTTTTTGGAAGTCTGTTAAAAATTACTAAACAATTCATCAACATCGACTTTGACACTTCAACCATAATCCATTACTCTCGTAAAGGTCTCAATCTTAACCCTAAAATCAACTCACAACAGAGTACATCACAATTTATTTTTTGAACGTGAAGTAAATGAGACAGCGTGCGTCATTTATGGACGCAAGTGTCAGCAGTGTCGGATACGAAGTCGTTAACGCGAACTCGTCTAGATTGGTTTGAACTAGATGTCGGTGGATTGAACCGGATTGACTGCGAGCTTATTTAAGAGGGTACATGCGACAATGGGTCTAATTAACGTTTAATCGCGATGGCTGTGGACCGAAGGACCGGTCATGTCAACTGGATGCTACTAAACACCTACTTAAATTCTCCTTAGGGTTATTGAGTTGATATGTGTTGTACTTATAGTAATCTTAATCTTATTCTGTTTAGTACTATTCATAGTTAAGTAGTCATTTCTCATCTTTTACGAGCGACAGTAGTGACTGAGGGTCTTCGTTTCCAGATGGCCAAAGTTTCTTTTGTATGCAGGTGTGAGTGTGTCATTCCGCTCTACAGGTCGTATTTTTAAACCATATTTTATAAAATTGGCATTGTTTCTAGATTGTACGATTTTTTTTGTCGTGGGCGATTTTTGATTGAGTTGAAAATGGAAACACGAGACTTTTTTAACTCAATCAGAGTCGATTTGAATCAAATTTTGGGGAATCGTACAATAATAACATCTACCCTAGTTATTGTTAAGAGATTTTTAAAAACTTGTAACCTTTACTTACAATTAGTCGCTTTAGGAGTTCATTTCCATACACCACTTCAATGTTAGCTAGCTCACTGAAAGGATCAAAATGTTTCAATAACCACTTATTGGGTAACTCATTGTTACTAAACCAATACTAAAATAACATTTTAGCAGCTAACCCCTTACGTTGGAAACGATATAGTCAAAAGTTTAACGGTCCTGTATCACAATGAATAAAGATTTTTGTAATTATTACTTATCACTACACATTATAAAACAAAGCCCTCCACCGCGTCCGTCTGACTGTTTGTTCGCAATAAACTCAAAATCTACGGTACCGATTTTTATGCCGTTTTACTAATATTTTTGTGTTCTCGAGGAACGTTTTAGTATATTGTTTGTTAAGTGTTTGTGTATATTAGCTAAAATGTAACGAAATTTAATGGAGGTATCGGAAAAAAATAAGCCGTCTGGGTGATATTAAGAAAAACGCCATCTAAATTGCCCTTTGAGATGTAACAAAAAAAATTTTGGAGGAATTGTGTATATTATATATTTAGAAATATATAGATAAGTATGTATATCAGTTGTCTCGATCCCATAGTACAAGTTTATAGCTTAGTTTAGGCTAGATGGCGCTGTGTAAAAAGTGTCCAACAATATTTATTTATTTATTATACCTATTCGGCAGTGCGAGTGCTGCACCTCTGGTGTTGCAAACGTCCATAGGTCGCGGTGAACACTTTCCATCAGATGGGCACAAATGAATTATATAAATAATAATAATATGAAGTGGCAGACAAGCATACGTTATAATAAATACCTTATAATTCATTTATTATAATTTTTTATAATAAAATACCTTATAATTCAAGTAAAAATAAAAGTAAAAATATTAGTAATAATTAGAACGTAAAAAATATAATTCTCGAAGTCTCAGGTCGGATCGTTCACATTAGCAGCTCAACGATGTGAAAACGTAACATTCCACAGTGGCCTGCGCGTGCGCTGTTTGTCAAATACATTGAACACTTGCGTGACCTTACCGCATATTTACTTGTGAATGAAAGAATTATGTTAACAGCTATTGATGACTGTATTGCGCACGATCGTTGCTAAGATTGAGATTGTATCGATTAAATTAATCGATAGAAGACATTTATCTGCGATGTCCTTATCGAGAAAAGGTCGTTACGATCATAGGTAATTTAAACATAAAGATTTCTTCAGACTTCATTTCGATAGATTTCTCCAAGGGTTAGCAGTTTAGATTCTTCTTCTCCGTCTTTTGCTTTGGTATTTTTTTTTAATATTGTGGGACATTTTTTTTACACGTCTCCGTCTAGCTCAAAGTATACTAATATAAGCTTGTGTTACGGGATCTAGACGACTGATAAACATACTTTTATATTTCTAAATACATACGAGTACATATTATATATAGGAAACACCCAAACTCCGAAACAAACATTTGTAGATCACACAAATATTTTTTCCGACCCGAGAATCGAAACCTGGAACTCAGTCGCGGCAGTCGCATACACTACCACTGCGCCACCGAGGCAGTTAGTAAGCAAGTGCACCGCTGGCAGTAGAGGTCACTTGAGCCCCGCAGATTTTATTGGGGGGAGGGGAGGGGCACTTATGTTGTTCATTCTCTAAGTTATTAATTTAAAAACCTGCTCAAACTAATTTATTTTAATTTATTTAATTAATACTATTTTTTTGTAAAATTATGTATTTCGGATGTCTCACGATTTAAGGCTTACTAAATATAGTAAAGCGGAAATGTCTAGCGTAATAAAAATAAATGAAGATTTTTTTTCCGCGCAAATGTTTAGATTCCTGGTTGAAAGTGCAGATTTAAAAAAATCTTATATTTTTTAATTAAAATGACCTTGGTACCCAATATTACCTTCAATTCATTCAATCATGCTTTGTGCTATTATACTAGTATGCCGTACCAGTACTATAAGATAAGGTACTAGTAATAAACTGCACGCGTTGCTGTCTTCAGAACGGAAGGGGACATGCTGACATTCACACTGAAAACACATGGACAGAAAGCCAAAATAATCAAAAAACCGGACCTGTGTGATTTGTTTTGGCGGAAAGGAGGTTCTTCCATACAAATTTGTCTGTACATTACATGAAACAATTTCCCTTAAGAGGTGTAATTATAAGTTTTTTGGTGATTCATTGGCCGTTTTTTTTAAGATAATGAGTTTTCATTGCTGCAATAAACTACAGACCTGAGTCTATGAGTTTAATTTCAACTCAAAAATTTCACGTGTTTCCTAGATAAAAGCCTTGACAGACTGACAACAAAGTGGTCCTATTTTCGTTCTGTCTTCTCCTTTTGAGTTACCAAACTACTACTACCTTTTTAAAAACTTGTATTAATTTATATGAATTATATAAACAGATATGCACAGAACTCTGTAATAACACGATCTTTTTTCATGAATCAAGCAACTCATAGAGAGCTCTGGGTATTGCCCAAGTTCAATTAAAAGTCTTTAATATAATCACACTTCGACATCATATGATTGACAGGTAATTATAGATTGGCATGCTATGACAAATAACAGGTCCACCATAGTCCACCAGCGTGACCTTGCTCCCTATAGCTCATATGTGTTGATTTTTATAATTATCTATTATATTACTATGCTATTATTAATACTCAAAAATATTACAATGGAAAAACAAGATAACTTTTTATGTTTTTTGCCACATTGTTTTTGTTAGCTATTTACAACGGAAACTTTACTTTTGATACCGATCAATAATACGTAAACAAACGAGGCAGATCGTTATGTATGAACTCGCTCCTACAACTACATACGCCATTGCCGCATAAAATCGTAGGGCAGTATTCCAGAACGTTTTTCATTACTCAATCGACGCTTGAGGCTAGTTTCTGCCTTATAAATACTACTCTCAAGTGTTTCTTGAGTATTGATAAACGTTCTGGAATACGGCGCGTAAACTTTAAAACGAACCTGTGAAATGGACTCACTGTGTGTGAACGCGTATTTCACGTGTTTCCTAGATAAAAGCCTTGACAGACTGACAGCAAAGTGGTCCTATTTTCGTTCTGTCTTCTCCTTTTGAGTTACCAAACTACTACTACCTTGTTAGAAACTTGTATTAATTTATATGAATTATATGAACAGATATGCACAGAACTCTGTAATAACACGATCTTTTTTCATGAATCAAGCAACTCATAGAGAGCTCTGGGTATTGCCCAAGTTCAATTAAAAGTCTTTAATATAATCACACTTCGACATCATATGATTGACAGGTAATTATAGATTGGCATGCTATGACAAATAACAGTTCCACCATAGTCCACCTTGTTAGCGTGACCTTGCTCCCTATAGCTCATATGTGTTGATTTTTATAATTATCTATTATATTACTATGCTATTACTAATACTCAAAAATATTACAATGGAAAAACAAGATAACTTTTTATGTTTTTGCCACATTGTTTTTGTTAGCTATTTACAACGGAAACTTTACTTTTGATACCGATCAATAATACGTAAACAAACGAGGCAGATCGTTATGTATGAACTCGCTCCTACAACTACATACGCCATTGCCGCATAAAAACGTAGGGCAGTATTCCAGAACGTTTTTCATTACTCAATCGACGCATGAGGCTGGTTTCTGCCTTATAAATACTACTCTCAAGTGTTTCTTGAGTATTGATAAACGTTCTGGAATACGGCGCGTAAACTTTAAAAAGGATCCTGTGAAATGGGCCCACTGTGTGTGAACGCGTATTTAAGGATAAAATGCGGCTGCAGCTGACAAGTTCATTAGTTTGTTCTTTGTTGATATTGTGTTTTATGTGGGTCAATATTATGAGTAGAGATTCCGTTGCAAATAGCAAGAAAATGTAACTAGAAAAAAAGAGTAGAGAGATTATAATTCTGGAAATCGATTTTAAAGCACATAGTTACGGAACTAATAATTTTGTAGCCGTTGATAATTAGAAAATCATATTCATGTGAACTAAATTAATTTTAAATCGATATTGGGCTCAATTTTCCGAGATCACAAATTGATTAAGTATAAGTTGAGTTTTTAACTAGTTTTTGTTGCGGTGTAATTTGAGACTATAGGTAGAAGTTAAGCTAACCATATTGAGTTTGTTGTTTTCATAGGAATTGACGCGAAATGTAGCGAATTATTTAACCTTTTTCTATAACTATTCTATATTATTGCTTCGCTTAAACCTTTTTTTTTATGCCACTGAGGTGGTAGACTAGCATACGGCCCATTTGATGGTAAGTGGTCACCGTAGCCTATGGACGTTTGCAACACCAGCGTTTGCAACCCTGTATATTTAATCTAAATAAGTTTAGAGAAACAGGGTTTGATCAGATATTTAAAATACTGTTATCTGAGATTTACTAGGCGCGTTATACGTTGAAAAGGTCGAAATTAAGTGGTTGGTTTGTCGAGGTTTCCATGGTAAACCTATATTTTCTACAGGCAAAGCCGCGAACGTCAGCTATTAAGAGGACATTTTACGTCTAATGTCATATTTTCCAGTAATTCTCCGAATTTACTTATCTACAACTCTTGCAACACAGTTTACTCGTATAAATAGTTTGACTGCGTTCATAAAACTGCCGACATGCGATAAGATTTTATAGACCCGCGCATGACCCGCTTGACAGAATAACCTTAGGTAAACAACTATTTTGTTCCTCCTTCACCACATTTTTTTGAGGTTTCTTTTTGTTCGTTATATTTTTTTGTGGCAAAAATTTTGTTTATTATATACATACATACATATCCATCACGCCTTATCCCCGAAGGGGTGGCAGAGGCATATTATATGCCCACTTTTCACCGTGTGGATTCCTGTCCCACGTAATAGGTGGTGAGCCCATTGCCGTGTTGAAATAGACAGACGCAGGTTGTGGCTACCTGCTGTTGAAATTTTTCAAGCCGCCCATAAGGCATTCAACCAGGCTTAACGACTGCCATTTTACTGGCAACCGGGACCAACGGCTTAACGTGCCTTCCGAAGCACGGAGACGCTCGCAAATGTAAATACCACAAAGTGGTCACCCATCCGAGGACCAGCCATAGTGAAAGTTGTGTAACTCAGTGATCGTTTACAGAACACTGAGACCGCGGGGCCACGAGCGCTACTTTGTTTATTATATAATTGTATAAATAGTGATGAATGCACATTAAACACACTTTTGAAACCTTATTTTCCTTTTTTTAAACATAATCTGCTTATGTGTGTACGAAACCACTTTACATTTATTCTGGGTTGATACAAAATCCATACTTTTCATTTTTTCATTAATTTTGTTTCAACTTAAATGCTGTTTGTTGTATGTTTCATGAAAGTCGGTTAAGCAAAAACTCTGATAGATTTACTTGATGTGGAAGATATCATATAAAATTGGGTGCACTTACGAGGTTTCTGTCAGATAGATAAATGTAACGTGGGCGGAGCCGTGAGGGTGCTCTAGTAGTAGTATCACTATATAACGAATACATACCAAGTGATATTAATTACTGACTTTATTTTGCTTACAAAAATACAGTAAATTATAATGTATTATTTTATTTACTTACTTAGAATTTGGAAGTGATCCTTCATTTCTATTCATATTATTGGTAATTTCGTCATTTTCAGTTTTATTTGTAATGTATTCAACGTTATTATTGTTTTAATTTTGACGAAGATTTGTAAAAAAAATGATATTTTGTCTTTTTTTACAAATAAAAATAAAGAAATAAATAAATATCCATCACGCCTTATCCCCGAAGGGGTGGCAGAGGCATATTATATGCCCACTTTTCACCGTGTGGATTCCTGTCCCACGTTTTTTTACAAATCTTCGTCAAAATTATACTTTATTACTTTTATTCTCATAAACCAGGTAATTGCTAATTAAAATGGAAAAGTAGTCTAGCAATTTTTTTTATTAGATTGTAGATTTAAGAAAATGTGATATATATGTGTAAGTATGTACCTGTTATAATTACGGTAGTCGAAATACCAGTAGTACTCTATTTAGGGATTCGAGTGATATCTCACTTCTTTGTGGGGTTCCGGTGGTATTCCACCTCCTAGGGAGGATGAAGGGAGTGCGTGTAGCTCTCACGCTACGCCACGGTCTAAGGTCTGCTTCTGTAAGAACAAAAACGGCGAGCAGTCCACACGCCGTTCTCTGCTGCCCCCTCAAACAATATGATCTGACCTGGTATTTAAACTTGAGATCTCAACAACAGCTGTTGCTTACACTATAACTGCGCTACCGAGGCTGTATATGATTGGTGGCAATATGTTAAACTATTCATCTTTAAATTAAGCACGAGTAAAATCGATTACACTCTGTACAAGTAGCTCTATTAATCTCATTCTCATTTTACTTGTATACCTTTGAATCGATTAAAACTTACGATTTTCTAGTTAATCGAATGAATTGATGCTGTAATATGTAGTTAACTTTCTCCTACTTTTATTACTATAGGTATCTACATGTACTGCGGATTGTCATATTCATTAATATTTGGTGATTTGAAAAAAAATCTATTACTACTTGCTTGTACTTCTAAATAATAAATAAATTAATATAGTTGGAACAACTCACACAACGCCATCTGATTCCAAACTAAGCAGAGCTTGTACTATGGTAGCCAGATAACTGATACACATACTTTTATATTTCTAAATACATACATATTATAGATGAATAACACCCAGACACAGAAAAAGCCATCGTGTTTATCACACAAAGTTTTATCCTGGGTGGGATTCAAACCCACGACATTTGGCGTAGCAGTCGGAGTTCGTCAAGAACTCACTTATTACTCTACTGCTCAACTCATAAAATTTGCTATCTGCCTCGGTGGCCAATGCTACTGCCTTATTGAGGTCTCGGGGTGGAATAAATACACATAGTCTTAAAAATCATCAAGCATTTTAATAGTACAAAAAGATATCAGACTTCCGCATTTATTTCATATTATACTAGTTACTTTAATGTTTATTTTATGATTTTTTAACGAATTCGATCTGGTTACATAGTTACATGTAATAATCATGTTGTAACATCCGCTGAAGGTATAATTTTATGTCAAATTAAAATATTCAATGAGTCAAAATGTCATAATCTGATCTACTTTTAGAAAATATTACGATAAGTGATTAACTTTATTTGTAAGTCGTATAATTTTACGATCTAAATGTATGGTTTGATGTGTTTCTTATTGGCATGATTGATTTCAGTTTTCATCATCATCCGGCCGTTGTTCTCTTTTATGATTTTAGTTTGTTAGTCACGTTGAATCATGCGAAGTGAAGAAAATATTTCAGGGAAGGAAGAACGAGTTATAGACGTTTGGATAATGATGATAATAAGATAAGACTACAGAAGAATTAACGACTTCTTCTAGAATAACTGCATATACTTCTAAAAATGGTTTTTTAAGGATATAAATTAATCCTTCTTGACAATTATTTATTTTCTTAACATTGAATTCGATCTGGAAATATACTATCTGGATTTTACTACAGATAACTATGAGGCCATACTGTAAATAATAGCGCTCTACACTATTGCAATCATATGTGATATTGTAGCCTATCATTTGTCAATGTTATGTTATAAATACGTTTCTTTATCAGTCATCTACTTCAAAATTTAAAGAAGTAATCGGTTCCACGTATTCAATGGAATACAAAACGTATTAACAGTTATGGGTTGTACACAATGGAATTGTGATACTCAGGCTTTGTGCCGCGACCTTGCTCCGTAGCCGAAGGTTGTACGCCTCGTCTAAGTTAATATTTGTCTTCATTGCGCTCGCCATATTTGTGTATGTACTGTGGGAAGTTAATAATGCAAATGCTCCATTTTTTGTGTATTGTACTAGACGACGACCGCGAATTTACCCACGTGGATATACACATTTAACAAAACAGGTATGGTAACAAATACCCTTAGGTACGTCTCTCTACATCTGTACAAATAAATAAATATAGTAAATACAGCGTAACGCCTTTACATGCTATGATTCGACGATCACATGAAGAAAACTAACCTGAAAACTATGTATGTTCTGCCAACTGCGTTGACCGGGGTCACCTTAAAGCTCTCTTTGTGAAAGAAGATAGGGTTGGGATAACTAAGAGTATTGGCCAAAAAAGTTTCGTATGTATAACAAATGACTATGTTTTTGTATTTGTTGGAATAATAGTATGTAATATCACGTCGTTGTCGGGACGTCCACTGCAGGGCATAGGCCTCCAATGATCACCACAACGTTTGATCTTGTACTGCACGTATACAGCAGGCTCATCGTGTGACTTATTTTAGGTGGCCTAACCATTTTGCGAGGGGCTAGATGTCTGCGATTTCCAGAAATCAGTTGCCACTAGAGAGCATTTTGGTTCCATCGGCCGTCATTTTTACGAAAAATATGTTTAAAAATATAAAAACTAATCCATAATGTATCAATACTTAAAAAAGCGCTGAATTAATTCCAAAGTATTCATTTCTCATCGATCACGTTTGGTGGAACCGTGTCATAAACCAACTGTGTGAATTTTGGCATTTTAAGTTCACGTACCGATTAAAATTTCATAATCATGTATTCAATTTTAATCAATAAATTGATTAAACATTTTTTATATAACTATTTTTCAGATTGGCAGTAAAAATACAAACTAAATGACACGATTGAGATAAGAAATACATACGAAAATTACACACTTCCCTAATTTGAATTTGGAATTATCTTCTTCAAAATTCAAACTATTTAATGATACTAAAACCAGCCAGATACAAATAAGTCACAGAGATTTTATTACAATTTCATACTTGCTATTAATATGAGAAAAATCTTGACCAAACCTAATATTTTTACAATACATTCTTCCCACTGGACATGACATTGAATTCCATTGATAATGCCTGTTAACGGTCGGGGTTAAGGCTGTGCAGAAGTCAATAATAGACTCATCCTTTATGAATGTAATTCATGTCAACCCTTAATACCTGCTAAGGCAGGTACTTGTATTTCATACTCCATACGTTATTCTTTTGTTAGGCATGCTATTGTGATAATTGACATTGGCAGAGGCCAACGCTTGTCCAAGTGGGCTTTTAGAAGTTTAATTGCCGTGATATTATTCTTTCATATAAAAATATGTTAGTGTTTTGTTGTAATTTTCTACAGGTGATTACGTGTACGTGCGGTACAAATTTTCAGATTCATATTCTTTTATTTCTATAATACAGGTTATATGGATATTTAGTATTAATATAACGTAAGGCTCTCGTAGAGCGCGCGCGAGGTAGGTACATTAATTCCTTGCTCTGTGTTTTATATCAATCGTCATGACCACATGGGCCAAGACGACTATTTCAATTTCGTCAAAATAGAATCGAAATCGTCGCTCAACAGAAAGCCGACGGTAGAATTTTGACAGTTTTTCGTAGTCTATTACAGTCGTACTCCAATAGACTTCTATCGGCCGACCGATAGAATTCTACCAACACGTACCGCGCCAGTGGCCGCTAGTCAGTTGCATTTTTGATAGTCTACCAACATGTTGACAGCTAAAAACAAGGACTCTGGTTCTTTTCTACGACTTGCCAATAGTAGCTTCGGCCCCCAGGATGGTTGTTAAATGACAGTACAGTATACTTCCTCTTTTCGTTTAAAATCGACGCTGACAAAAAACCGAAACAAAATTCTCGATAAGTTAACTTTTTTTGATATTTATTTTACCAAAACGTAATTAATAACCGCTTAAACGTGAAAAAAATGTACGGAAGTGCAACAAATATTGTCACAACTGTAAGCATTTAAATGTACCGCTTGAAACATTACGTCCGTCTGTCCGTCAAATACAGTTCTCACAATCTATAAAGTGCAATTTGACATCTCTCACATACTTACTATATCTTGCCTCTCTTTCTCTCGTATATAATTACATACGAGATTGATGTATGTCACATTGCACCTTTTAAATTGTAAGAACTGTAGTAATATTTTAGCGTCTGTCCATAAAATGATAGATGATATGTTTCCTATGATACCTTGGGAAATAAACTTGTATAATTTATATGATGTATACATAATTTCTTATAAGAATTTATTCAGGCTTCTCATTTATGCAGGTTTCAAAGTACTTTGAGTACTTTATGACCTGCAAAAGAGAAGGTGGTATTTAGAAGAAAATAAATATTTACTTTCACAGATGAACTTCATTTATTTTATAATATACTTCTTTTATGAAAGAAAGCTAGAAATAATTCTCTGTTTCAATTCGTTTGGCCAGGGTAAAGTACCACTTTATTTATTTTATTTATTTATGTATCACGCCTTATCCCCGAAGGAGTGGCAGATGCATATATATTGTATGTCCACTTTTATCCATGTGTATTCTTGTCCCACGTAATAGGTGGCCCATTGCCGTATTGAAATAGACAGACGCAGGTTGTGGCTACCTGCTATTAAAAATTTTCAAGCTGCCTTCCACTTGACTTAACGATTATCATGTTACTGGCATCCGGGACCAACGGCTTAACGTGCCTTCAGAAGCACGAACCACTTTACGGTAACATAACTTTTATAGGGCTACACACAGCAGTGTATAACAATTAGCTGACGTTATTAACTAATTAATTAGCTTTCAATTATTCTTTTTGTATGATACCCCCTAAGTCTTAATTTACTAGTCGTAGTACTGACAAAACTCAATATTTCAATAGGTGTTTCAAGTAGGTACATATTCAAACTACATTATCATGCCACGTGACTAAACGAACATTACAATTTACAAAAGAAAAAGAAATACACGGTTTTTCCGCTGTGACCTCCACGACGAACTCTTATCATTTGACCCCCTTACCAACCTATTACTTCCAAATTGTAATGACTTAACTACACTGTACTTGGTTTGTTGGAAAATAGACGTTAAATTTATAGTCGTTAAAGTGCAAATTCGGTTGGCGTGGTATACAATTTTGTGTTATGTACTTATCGTGTTCTATTCGCCACTCAGTTTAGTATTTGTTGGCTGTTTTAATTATTCGTAGTTTAAGGTTAGTTTAAATGATAATTTTATACTTGAGGAATGTATAGTTAGCATTTACCCGCGACTTCGTCCGCGTGGTAGTTGAAATAATACATCGAAAACGGTAAAATTAATAAATTAAGATCATATTTATAAAAGAGGAAGCTGAGTGATTGATATTATTGATCAACATTTATTTCTCGGACGTTTACAACAATACCTATTCCTTTATAAACAATATTTTTTTACCATTTTTGTGGAAGAACCCTTATATGACCTGACAGAACACTGCCCATGTGCAAAACATACATAATATAAAATTTCGTCGCCTAAAAATGATATGTGCAATATATCATTAATCGATGCCGCTTGATAATTTTTTAAATAATAGCTCTTAATTAAATAGCTCGTTCACGCAACCATTCTAAAGCTTAAGGCAAGCACCGTCCCCAATAATGGGCACTACTATTTGCTGTATCTGTTCCTTGTTAATTTTTTTTTCACGCCTTATGCCCGAAAGGGTGGCAGAGGCATATTATATGCCCGCTTTTCACCATATGTATTCCTGTCTCACGTAATAGGTGGAGCCCATTGCCGTGTTGAAATAGACAGACGCAGGTTGTGGCTACCTATTGTTGAAATTTTTCAAGCCGCCCATAAGGCCTTCAACTTTACTTAACGACTGCCATGTTACTGGCAACCAGGACCAACGGCTTAACGTGCCTTCCGATGCACGGAAACGCTCGCAAATGTAAATGCCACATAGTGGTCACCCATTCGAGGACCAGCCATAGTGAAAGTTGCGTAACTCAGTGATCGTTTACAGAACACTGACTCCGGGGGCCACGAGCGCTTCAAATAATATTTCAATTCAAATCACATTTACGGACATGTTACATACATGACACTATGACACAATAAATGACCATATTGTAACTAAATTTAAAATAAACCCATCTTATCTTATTATTCAAACACGTCAAAATTCAATGTTAATACCTAATCGATTGCATTAAGGAGCTGCTTAATACCGAATTCAAATTAAATCTGATGAAAAATATTTTGCAACCCCTTTTTATCATTTTAGAGATTGAATATTAAAATAATATTTAATTAACTGAAGCGCTCGTGGCCCCGCGGTCTCAGTGTTCTGTAAACGATCACTGAGTTACGCTACTTTCACTATGGCTGGTCCTCGGATGGGTGACCACTTTGTGGCATTTACATTTGCGAGCGTTTCCGTGCTTCGGAAGGCACGTTAAGCCGTTGGTCCCGGTTGCCAGTAACATGGCAGTCGTTAAGCCTGGTTGAATGCCTTATGGGCGGCTTGAAAAATTTCAACAGCAGGTAGCCACAACCTGCGTCTGTCTATTTCAACACGGCAATGGGCTCACCACCTATTACGTGGGACAGCAATCCACACGGTGATAAGTGGGCATATAATATGCCTCTGCCACCCCTTCGGGGATAAGGCGTGATGGACATTTATTTATTTTATTTATTTATGAATATTAAAAAATTATGAAACACGTATTTATTTATATCTGTTAAAGAATAGAAATGCCAAGTTTAAAGTTAATCAGGTTATAACAACACGTTCCATACAAACTTTGCAACCCTATTTCACCCCCTTTATGAGTATAATTTTCAAAAATCCTTTCTTTGTGCACGCCTACGATACGTAAGGAATATTTGTGCATTATATCATAGTTGTAGACCCAGCGGCTTAGGCTGTACGTTTAAAGATCTGTCAGTTAGTTTTGGCTTTTATATGAATATAGAAAGATGACCCCCACGGCTTCGCCCGTGACGTATTTCAATTTCTCAACATTTATGATTACTGCTCCTAGGATAGTAGCGTGATGATATATAGCCTATCTTAAAGATTTTTTCAAATCCGAACAGTAATTTCTTGAAATTAGCGCGTTCAACCAATCAAACAAACAAACTCTTTAGCTTTGTATATTACTAGATGACGCCCACAGCTTCGCCCGTGGAAAAATTCGACCTACCGTCGCACCTATTTAAGCCCGTCGCTTATAAATTCTATAATGCTGCATAAAAAATTGCCCGATTTGTCGACATTTATGACTACTGCTCTGCAGGTTTTTAGATGACTGCTTTGTGGCATGGCATTATTATTTACGAGCATTTGCATGCTTCAGAAGGTACATTACGCTGTTGGTCTCGGTTGCCAACATGGCAGTTGTTAAGCCAAGTTGAAATTTTATGGGTGGCGCAGGTTGTGGCTGGCTGCCAGGGCTATTAACTCATCACCTGTTACGTGGTACAAAATGCATACAGTGAAATGTAGGCATATACTAATTATGCCTTCGGGAATAAAGGCGTTATTGATAAGTGAGTAAATACATTACACGAAAATCACATAAACAATCTCAACAGATTTTCCATAACATACCTCTTCCTACCTACCATTTGGTTTTTTCATTTAAAACTGAAAGCTTGTTGTATGTATAAAAGCCGAAAGAACATTGCCTTCTAGCATCTAGATATCCCGAAAAGGCAATACACTGTCAAGGAGCAGCCATCAACTCCTTGTGATATACCTTTAAAGGAGTGGAATGACCACCTAGACGGTAAAAAGCTTTGAAAGTTGTGACAGTAAGATGTTATCAGGTGAGACGTCATTATTAGTGTATCTGATTATGGCATCGCGTTAGATGAGTTAAGTGAATTCGATATTTACATACATACATATTGTCATACCTTTATCTCCAAAGGAGTAGGCAGAGGCATACTATACGCCCACATTTCACCGTATGCATTTTTGTCCCACGTTACAGGTGGTGAACCTATTGCCGTGTTTAAATGGAGAGGCGCAGGCTGCCGCGACCTGCTGTTGAAATTTTTTAAGCCGCCCATAAGGCCTTCAACTTGACTTAACGACTGCCATGTTACTGGCAACCGGGACCAAAACGTGCCTTTCAAAGCAAGGAAACGCTCGCAAATGTAAATGCCACAAAGTAGTCACGAGGACCAGCCATAGTGAAAGTTGCGTAACTCAGTGATCGTTTACAGAACACTGAGTCCGCGGGGCTACGAGCACTTCATTTATTGATTTTATTGCCTCAAATCGGTTACGCTTTAATGGAACGGACAGAAACATATTCACATAATACCAGAAAATTTGTGTGCATCGGGAAACATCAGAGACAATAGTGATATACTCTTAATTATAAGTAAATCAACGTAATAAAAGTGTATGTTATTTCTAAGAACAGTGATGCACAAATTTTGTACGTAGTACTATATCATACATTAGGTTCAAAATATCACTTTCCCTTTGAATTAATCTTGTACACAATACGTTCAAAGAGAACTCAACTTAAATACAAAGATTATCAAAAGTGAAACAGCATTAACTGTGTTGTTGCATTAAATTATAATCTTTTACTCTTCTGAAATACAAATTGCATCCATCAACCTGACATTACTTCAAAACGGCGATTTAGATTGATAAATTAGACACAGTTAAAATCACGAAAACTAACAAACATGACAGTGACGTATATAGTATATTAATCTGTATGTAAGTATTTATTTAAATCCGTTTAAATTATTCAGTCCTAACCTTTACTGCCATATATTCATAAAACGGTCGAGTTCAGAAACAATTAAGCAACAAATACTCTAATGTCGAACCGAACTCACACGGAGTTCAATAAACACGTATTACAAAACATTTCTCAGTATTAAGTTGTATTTAAACAATTTTATGTCAACTTCATAAATAAAAAATACTTACATAGTGCAGGGGTGAATTTAGATTACTATATTAGCATTGTTTATGGTATAACTTGTGTCTTGGTGGTCCAAACATAAGCTGAAATGATGTATAGAGTTTAACACTTCGAATGATTTTTGTTCCGTGTTCGTGGGTGGATAACGGGCCGACTCAATAATATTTTGTTTGTGTTATTATTTCACGGTGACATTTAAAAACACGGATTAATTCAAGTTTAAAAAAAAAATTTAGAATTGTGTGATTGATTGGATCGTATCAAGTGGTAAGTCATAGCCTATGCCTACCCCGTTGGGACACCGTGCGATAACATGTAGGTATGTGATATTTTAATATAAATGTTATTGTGTAAAATAAGGAATAATAAATTCAAAGAAACTACTGTTGTAAAGATCATAAAAGTACTTTATATTTTAAGTGTAAAACTGTCCATCAGAAAATCTTCCTACTTGGTATGTCAATCAAATTAACCTCTCACAGGCTTTGGCTTAGTTTTATCATTACTTTAAATATATTATATGGGTTGTACAGGCCGAAACAAATTGCACTTTTCGATTCTTGCATCTTTTTCTGTTACTTAGAAACGGCATTTACTAAATTGAGAAAGGGAGCGGGGTACTAACGCGTCGTCGCTTCCGCCACGTGCTGTCTCACTCCCGCAAACGTAAATAAGAAAAGTACGATTTGATGCAATTCAACCTTAAGCATCAAGAATTTTGGAAATGTCTCTCAGTTTATCTTCAAAAGTTCGGAAGTAAATTTTCAAAATCGCGTCTGCCTGTATCATTGGCCACATGCAGGCACGAGCCACGCGTGGGGTATAGCGTAGGCGTCCAAATAAACATGTCTATGAAACGAGCGACTCGTAAAGTGAGCCAGCATTATCGTCCCTACTCCATCGGATACGATTGACCGTAGTGACGACAATAGGAGAACAACGCAAAATGACACAGTTTACGCCCGTACAAGTGTTTATTTGTTATATTGATAACAGCTGTTTACTAAATAGATTTAATTGAATGCACCAAAAGCAAAGTACATAAATTATTCATATATATACAGTGCCAAAAGTCATTAAATATATTGCCTGTCCGTCTATCGGTTCGTTTTGAGTAATCTCCCGAAATGCTTGACTGATTTTGGCTGGAATCGTAGATAGCTAGTATTCCATCTAGTAACTTGGCTACTTTTATTTAGTAAAAAAATCACAGTTCTGCTTAAATAATATGAAACAGTGGAATCAGTTGAATTTTAGAGATGGATTGAGAGAGCTTTTAAAACGCATAACGATGCAAGGTGAAAGAAAAGCTTCTGTCTGTTGTCAAATATTAGTCCCGGTTGCCAGTAAAATGGCAGTCTTCGTTAAGTCAAGTTGAAGGCCTTATGGGCGGCTCGAAAATTTTCAACAGCAAGTAGCCACAACCTGCATCTGTATATTTCAACACGGCAATGGGATCACCACCTATTACGTGGGACAGGAATACACATAGTGAAAAGTGGTCACATAATATGCCTGTGCCACCCCATTGGGGATAAGGCGTGATACATTAATAAAATAAATATTGGACAGGTATCTCAGTAAATAGTAGGTAATTCTCGCTCTTACTTGGAGGTCTGGAAATATGACAAAAATGAACAAAGTCAATTGTTCAAATTTTGGCCAATCTCCAGAAATCTTTTATTTAATGGCGACTACGCTTTTCTCTAAATAGTTATGACCGTGAAAGTAAAAGTATTGAAATCAACCGAACCTATGCTGAGTCAACACCGAGGTGTGGTTTGACTCTAAAGGACTAATAAATTAGTTGTAGCAATGCCTAATATGTATGGAGCCGTATATGGTGCAATAGAAATCATAATTTGGTTTGATTGTTAAAGAAACAAAAATGAGTAATAACATGATAGGTTAATTAATCGACACACCAATTTCTTGGAATGTCCCAAAAATATTTATTTAGTTTACCTATTATGTATGGTAGGAATATTTGTCTTGGCTTGCAGAGCTACCCATTAAGTACAAAAACGAAACTACATAAAAATCGTTGCAATTTTTTATATTTAATATTCTACAATCACGCCCTATGCCCGTAGGGGTGGCAGAGGCATATACGCCCACTTTCCACCATGTATATTCCGGCCCAACGTAATAGGTACCCATATATAACCCATTGTCATGTTGAAATAGACAGACGCAGGTTGTGGCTACCTGCTGTTGAAAATTTTCAAACCGCCCATAAGGCCTTCAACTTGGCTTAACGACTGCCATGTTACTGGCAACCGGGACCAACGGCTTAAACGTGCCTTTCGAAGCACGGAAACGCCGGCAAATGTAAATGCCACAAAGTGTTCACCCATCCGTGACTAGCCATAGCGATAGTTGCTTAACGCAGTGATAGTTTACTGGTCTGATAGTGATAATTACTAATTACTATTGCGTCTATAAGCAACGGATGAGTTTAAAACTTGTGCTTAAATCACAAACTTTTTGTCTGACTATTGGTTCTCATGCAACAATGTAAGAAGGTGCTGGAATTGTAGGAATACCGTAGGTGCATTCAGTTCACCACTACTCGTACCTCGATTCCATTTGATACTAACTTTACATTTCTATGCAAACCAAATTCAAGTATCAGGATTTCATATATTTGGTTGTGCTTTGACACTCAAGACAAATGATCTGATTTACATAGTCATTTAATAATAGGATTTTTTGGAAATTCCACATTAAATAAATAAACATGGACCGCGCCTTATGTGTCTCAACATTTGACCGATTGTGTCATTGTGGAATGCGAGCACGTTCCAGTAACGCGAGAGTGTATTGAAATCTTTGTCGAAAAACATACTTGATTGTAGCCTTGATTTCATAGTAAATAATATTAATTATATTATTACGTGAAATGGTAGATCAGTAAAAAATAAAGTTTTTGACAGATTTCATGATATTATAAAGAATATAATAAATAACCGAAGAAGTAATACTTAAAGGTAATGCCCATGAGTGGACATCCCCTGATCCCACGGGTTTCGAATAAAATGTCGTTGAATCGACTTTAACCACACGATCTTATTTGCCTATCGCGGTCGCGGGGTGCCCAGAGAAATCCTGTCCCCAGTGACATCCTTCTTCTATATGCATTTTGCTTCTAAACACTTTTTTTATTGACAGAGCGAGGGTAGTTAGTGAGAGACTCCATTACTAGATAGCTTATTGTTTTTAGGTGAAGTTATGAAAATGCAAAATAAGTGGGAATGGATACATACATACATATTGTCACGCCTCTATTCCCGAAGCGTTAGGCAGAGGCATATTAAACGCCCACATTTCACCGTATGTATTTTTGTCCCACGTAACAGAAATGATGAATGAGAATGGATGTTAGAGTCAATCTCAGTAACCACTATCCTGATTTCAATAAATATTTTTCAATTAGACAGGAAGGATATTTATAGGCTTTAAATCATCACGCAACTACGAAAAAGAGTGAAGCAGTAAACATAAATCTTAAAAATCGGACAGACTTCCGTACATAAATTGGAAACTAATTAACGGGCATAGGTTGGGTTAGCGGTATGGGATACAACGTGATTTCAAAGTTTGTCACGGGTGAAGCAGCACGATTTTAATTATCTTCATGCTGTGTTCCTGACAGTATCAGAGAGATCCATGCATACATCTTTGTCTTCCTGCAGATTCATTAATCGCTTCATACATGCACGTCTGGGTATCCGAGTGCTTTTGAACTTTTTGAGCACTCTGCTCACAACATGATCTTCATATATTAGTCTCGGCCTATCCTGACTTCTTTTACGGTCTACTTTTGCACAGTATATATTCTTCGTCTATCGTGCCTCACTCATTCGTTCGATATTATGTCATGTGTGTTCATTCAATCCAATCAAGATTCTAGTCTATTTAAGAAACAGTTAAATACTATATTATCTGTTTACAAGTATAATTAGCACTTATCTTTTAAATTTAATTCTCATCTCACCATGCTTGTGGTAAAGATCACATAAAATGCAGTATTATTACAATTCAGTAGGCACAGTAATACAATATACGCAATTATTTAGTTCCGATGTTCGTATCAGCTACAATCGAGTTCGGTAAGGCTATGTTAGTGTCAAACGACAGGTTAAGGTTACCTGCACACGAGCTGGCACCATTGACATATTTAACTCGGTTACATAATAGCCCAGCGCATCGTAAGTGCAACCGCATTAAACTGACTGCAATTATAAGGCATAAGCGATAGACTGCACACTTTTTTTTTTCTATTATAAAATTGGTCGCCCCCTGAACGAGCCTGCGGTAGCGGACAAAGTCAGTCAGGAGCCCTAGGGTTATACTTCCGAGGGCTCACCCGGGACTCCTTAGTCGGACGGAGTCCGGCATAGCATCCATAAGGGCATACCATCCACACGAAAAAAGAAATATAAAATTGGAAGCATTAAAGATTGGTAACTGTTAAGTATCTATTTATAGGATTCTAAATTCAATATCATTATTGATTTTATTTTGGAGTTTTACTTCTTTGGCAGGTTGGGGAAAAATGATGAGAGTAAATTGTTACGATGCGCGCACAGACTGTCGCGAAAAACCGACACCTTGAAGTTAACTGATAAGTGTTTCAATGACAACTTATAGCCACATTGAAAGTAATTTTCAAACACCCTAACTTTAGCTATAATCAACATATTAGTTTTTTCTACAAACGTAGATAGAAGAAGAGATAAAATTTTTAAAAAGATTTTTATCTTGTTCCGCCAGAAGACGTAAGATAAAATTTTTAAAAAGATTTTTATCTTGTTCCGCCAAAGAAGTAAAACTTCTGACGCGTGTACATTAAGTACACACACACTTTATTTTTAACCTGTCCATCTGTCATTCTGTCATTTCATGTGACAGGAGTGCATACGGTAAAAACTGTCCAATTGCTTCAGCCCATCTCTTCAGGAATAAAGGCTTGGCTATATGTATGGATGTTTGTTATTCTTTATATATCATAAATATCCATCACGCCTTATCCCCGAAGGGGTGGCAGAGGCATATTATATGCCCACTTTTCACCGTGTGGATTCCTGTCCCACGTAATAGGTGGTGAGCCCATTGCCGTGTTGAAATAGACAGACGCAGGTTGTGGCTACCTGCTGTTAAAATTTTTAAGCCGCCTTAAAGGCCTTCAACCAGGCTTAACGACTGCCATTTTACTGGCAACCGGGACCAACGGCTTAACGTGCCTTCCGAAGCACGGAAACGCTCGCAAATGTAAATGCCACAAAGTGGTCACCCATCCGAGTACCAGCCATAGTGAAAGTTGCGTAACTCAGTGATCGTTTACAGAACACTGAGACCGCGGAGCCACGAGCGCTTTATATATGAATTTATTGCAAAGATTAGTGATCCGCAATATTTCACTATTTTGCTTTTATCCGTGTGTTTGTTTGTTCGGGGTTAGGTTAAATGCTACAAGTTAATTTTAATTTTTCTATTACTTGTGTTATACTTCTTATGGTGCGTTAGGGAAAACTGATGAGAGTACATTTTTACTATACTGTCACTAAAAACTGACACCATGAAGTTAACTGATAAGTGTTTCCATAACAACTGATAACTACATTCAAGGTAGTTTTCATCCTTTTTTTTCTTGCAATTTTATCATTCCTGTTACAAACAAAGAGTTGTAGTATAAGTAATGAAATCTTAGTAGTAATACTTATTAGTTAGACTAAAGCAGTATAACTTCTTGCGTGCGTACATAAGTACATACACTTTTTATATCCACCGCTATCAGTTTATGACTCAACCACGACTTACTTTGTCCGCGTCGCCACGACCTTCGCCTGCAGGTCGTTGGGTCACGCGTTTTCCTCCTGTATACCAATAAAACCAGTACAACCGCAGTTCACGGACGATCGTGAACAAGTACTTAGAAGGCACTATTTAACGCCTCTCACAAATAGAACTATACGTCACGATATTTTGTATGTGTGCGTATTTGTATCTTGTAAATGTTTATCGCTTGATTGGACAACTGTCGATGCTATTCGTACATACCTATATAGTATATACCAATTAACATAGACCTTCGAGTTAGATGGGATACAGTTTAGAGGTCTAGCTTAATTGGCACTTAACTTTGCCATGCTATAACTTTTGGTTCCACCACTACCAGACTGGCTGACGGTCAAATCTCTCATGTACTGGTAAAGAACTATTAGTGTTATAAATATCAGCCGGTATGAAATTCCTTGTAAAAATTAACGCTACCTGCCATCCTACTAATATTATAAACGCGAAAGTTTGTAAGTAAAAATGTTTTTTTATTTTGAAGAAACTTTATAATAATATAGCTTACACATCAGAATAACACATAGAACACTTTTTATGTGGGAAACGGAAACGGGAAAACTTCACCACGCGTGCGGTGCCGCGGGCGTTAACTAGTACTATATAATATATATTCGAATTTAAGATGCTTTATTTATCTTTAACTACATACTTTAAAAACAAATTAAACTTATAATATCTGAAAATATTTATTTAATTCAATTTACTATTTACATGTTTCTGTTTCTTTCATTAACACACAATAACAATAATTTAAATTAAAAGGGACAGTTTTACCTGTAAACAATTTATGAGCTCTAGTTATCCTGTCCTTGTCACTTACCTAGAAGACACGCAGGAAAATATAGGGCGTTGACTTTCTAGAGCTACGAAGCTCTAGAAAGTCAAAAGATTTTATGTATTCGTAACATCCTATTATTTTCTAAACATGGACAATAATTTTTTAAAAAATTTGGCAAACCCAAAAGTGCACGCCTCACACGCTTTTATTATATTATAAAAAAAAAGATTTACAAGCTTACAAACTTTGCTATGAATTATCGCGTAGGGGTTATGAAATAAATAAAGTAAAGATAATAACAATTAAACCACATCGAATCAGACAGACTTAATGTTCTCAGATATTATATAATTCCAACTGAACAAATAGCTTATCTGATCGAGGTAGTCACCGTCGCCTATAGACGCAAAACAACAGGTCATCATCTTCTTGACCTTCTCTCAATTTGTTTGGGATTGGTGCAGATTCTTCTTCCATTCATCCCTGTTATTCATTATCTGATCCTTCTCATTTCATATTCATATCACTATTCTTACACAATCCGCCTTTTGTTGGCCTCCTTCTGGCCAAAGTAAATATATAAGTTTATAGAGCTTTATGTATGTACTGTGCTCTGGCTCTTCGACCTTCTAAGTCTTAGGCCCGTATTCCAGAACGTTTCTCAATACTCGATCGACGCTTGAGACTAGATTTTACCATATAAAATCTACTCTCAAGTGTTTCTTAAGCGTTGATAAACGTTCTGGAATACGGACCATAATTACACGTATTTTATCCCTTCTCACCACTTGCCCATACTAAGTCAAGGCGCTTCCCACTCAATTTTTTTTAAACGCTGTTGCTATCTACTCTCAGACTCCCTCTGATATAATAATTTCTTATTTGATCCATTCTAGTCATGCAACACTAGAACTAGAAGTAACCCAGCAGCATAAACCTTGCGCTGCTGAACCTTTTACCGTGTTGAAAAGTGTCAAAGCGCCCATAAGACTTTCATCTTCGTTTATCGATTATCATGTGACTGGCACCTAAGACAGACTGCTCAAGTCTTCTGAAGCATGGAAACTCTTGTAAATGCCACAAACCAAGGCTTGACTAGAGTAACATGCTCAGCCTATGCTAATGCTCAACAAGATCTGGAAAAGTATATTGGGCTATGAGGCTAAGCATAACCGCTTCAAATATATTAAAGCTTTAATAATTAACGATAAATAAATAAATATCGTTCAGACAACTCACACAACGCCATCTGATACCAATCTAAGCAGAGCTTGTACTATGGTAACCAGATAACTGATAAACATACTTATATATTTCTAAATACATACCTATTATAGATAAATAACACCCAGACACAGAATAAATCATCGTGCTCATCACACAAAGTTTTATCCTGGGTACGAATAGAACCCACGACCTCTTGCGTAGCAGTCAGATGCACTTCCACCGTGTCACAGACGCAGTCTATAATGTACTAAACATTTCTACACCACGTGACTTATGTTCCACATAACATTTCACAATTAACGCCGTTCCATTACCATTGCAATAACCATAAACAAACACTTTCAAATCCTAGTAGAAGTCAGACAATGCCTCATGGTGACAAAGTGTTTCCGTCTGTGTCTGCATTGCTACCGACAATACCTAAGACTAGCACAGGTTATATAATGTAACCTTGTATCAAGTTACACACACAGACATCGAATTGTAAAAGATCGGGGGGCCAAGTCTACTAATCCAATTGCGTCAGCATAGAATAGAAATCGTCGCTCAATAGAGAGCCGACAGAAATAATTGATAGTTTTCGTAGCTACCTATTAGTAGTAGTAGTAGTCTACTTATTACAATTGTGCTTCAAAAGAATTCTATCCGCCGCCGCCGGTCGGTAGAATGATATTAACACGTGTAGCGCCTGTAAGTAGCTCTTAATTAGCTTTTTTGGTAGTCTATATTAATATTTTGATAGTTAGAAACGGCTATTTGTCTCTATTCTGCAGCTTGAGAAGTGTGATTGTGAAACATATATTAGTTTTAGTAGACAACCTAGTTTTGGACTAATCGCAATTGAACTGCGATAGAATAGAACTACAATCGGCTTTCTATTGGAAAATAGTAGACTCGGCCCCCAGTTGTAAAATAAAAGATATCAATAGCTTATGTAACGCTTAGAAAAGGCTTTCAATTATTTCAGAGCAAGCAATTTTAAAGCGACCTCTTTAACACGCTATAATTTTCGGAGGTAGAGGAGAGGTACACTGCAAGTAGGATTTTAGAATTCCTAACTGACAAGAGTAATATTATATGAATACTAGTTGACGCCCACGGCTTTGCCCGCTTGGCCGAACATTTTCCCTTCCCGTTTCCCACAGGAACTTGACCCCGAGATATAAAACTAGCCTATGTGTTATTTTGATGTTTAAGCTATAATATTATTGTAAAGTTTCATCAAAATCCATTCAGTAGATTTAGCGTAAAAGAGAAACGAACTAACATCCATACTTTATTACAAGCTCTCACGTTTATAATATTGCGAGTAGTAGGATAAAATAAGAGAACTCACGTTTTACGGTTACGTTATCAGGCATGATTCGTTATCATAAGAGTTGAAGTCGGTTATTATATTTGGACAAAATTTTCGTCACTTTACCATGTTACATTACATGTTATGTTATGCTAAACTGCCTGGGTTTTCCAAACGTCTATGTAGTATGGGGTTCTTCAAAAGGGGTCTTAGAAGGTTTATAAAAGGTCGGCAGCGCGAGTGCTGCAACTCTGGTGTTGCAAACGTTCATAGGTCACGGTGACCACTTTCCATCAGGTGGGCCGTATGCTTGTCTGCCACCTCAGTGGTATAAAAAAAAAGATTTATAACGTAGTTGCGTTTTCCAATGACTATTGACCTCTCGTTAAATAAGAGCCTTAGTTGCCGAGTCTACGAGTAGTACCGGTGTTTGGTCGTTATATAGTCCTATGTCCAACATATATTTTAGTAACTCTTATATAGATTTGAAAAAAAAGTTTCATTATAACTCCCTTGGTTATGACCTCGCTCGTAGCCCGCTAACTCAGTGTCGTAAAGGACGTAACGGAACACTGCGTTAAACAACTTTTGCTATATCTGGTTACGGTTGGGTGACCGCTGTATGGTATTTCCATTTACGAGCGTTTCCGTACTTCGGAAGGCACGTTAAGCCGTTGGTCTCGGCTGCCAGTAACATGGCAGTCGTTAAACCTAATTGAAGACCGCCTATAAGGTCTTCAATTAAGTTCAAAAGTTTCGACGGCAGGTAGCCACAACCTGCGTAAGTCTATTTCAAAACGACATTAGACATACCACACCTATTCCGTGAGAGAGGAATACAAACGGTGAAATGTGGGCGTATAATATGCCCCTCTCTCTCTTTCGGGGATAAGGCGTGATTGATTGAATCAAGTCAGCCTTTGGCAGTCCATTGCTGGACGTAGGCCTCTCCCAATTTACCCCTCAACACACAACAACTTCTGCATCCAGTCCCTCCCTGCGGCCTTTACCAGGCCGTCTGTCCATCTGGAGGGGGGTCGACTTGAACCCAGTCTGGAAAAAATCACTTCCAGTAAGCATGTATGACCATGTATGTATTATAGAATTTCTTCCAAAGTTACAAAATATAATTTTCTAGTATTGCAAAACATTTTTCAGCAAGATTACGACAGTAACCATAACATTGTTTCGTTTCGAGAAATCTGAATTGAACCAAAAGTCGGTTTGCATGATAAAGGTGACCGATTCACAATGGTGCCGCTAAAATGTTGCATTCCAATATCATCGTATTGTAAATGTAAATAATAGTAAATATTATTCTACATATTTAACGATTTCGAAAAACTTCTGAGTATTAACAAAATCCTGAATCAATAAATTAGATACTGAAAGTAGTGACAGTGTTTGTTTTTACTGTCATGTCGTCACGTTAATGTCAGTAATTGTGGTAACCTTAAAAATATGATACAAAACTAAAATATATTATTAAAAGAAGTCACTTTAGGCAAGGCTCCGAAGATACTAGCGTGTTCCCCCTTTGAATAGCTAGACTAATTCTTTGTCCGAGGTAGCTTCCAGCTCTTTGGTCTCCTGTGATGTCGACTAACCTTGTTGTTATTTCCTTAAAAAACCTTATAGCGCTACGACCTCACGGACCAAGGTTCCCGACACCGAATGGGACAAAATCATGTTCGGAGCCTAGACTCGTATTTGCATGAATTATTATAAAAAAATATGTATTAATATTCTTATGATTTTGCAAGTTACTTATCGTTCAATCTATCCAAACACTAATCTATGGTATGTTTGTATAAATATGATATGTGTGCCCATCACTAAATTCACGCATACAATCCATCCTTATGGATGAAGCTCAGGCGCACCTATAAAGGTAAAAAATACCATATCAAAGCTTCAATTTTAAAAGACTGAAGCAGGTCCTGGTCATTGAAATGGAGACCTGAGTTTTAACTCTTAACGTGTCAATGAAAAAGATAGTTATTATACTCAATGAACATTCATACATTCTAAATTTTTTATGTATCTTACGGCATCAGTAACTACTACCTTTGTGTTGGAAGAATTTTATATTAGGTGATGAATTTAGATATTAAGATTTTATATTAGAAAGTAATGAATCATATATTAAAAGAAGAAATATAATAAATCATACTATAACCCTTTACTTACTAAATCACGATAATAAATTTTATGTAACAAGCAGCATTTTAGTTACACAACAGAGCCTTACGACAAGTGTTCTTATTCATTGTAAGGCTTTGTCCATATGCTAATGGTGGATGGCTGGTCACCAATGCAACCTGTCAAGACCGAAGGTCGAATATAGGACGCATGCCGCAGACGGCTTTCAAAGGGTTAAATAAGACGTCACGGAGTTATTATGTACGCGATTTTTGTCCTATTGTTGTGTATTTACCTACTTGTCACTATATACTGTTTCTAGATATAAAATTGGTACTGGAAAGGTTTCAAAGGTCTTTTTGTTTTTTGTAATAATCATCATAATATCAACCCAAGTTATTTTTTTGACTTTGAATTTCTCTCCAATGAACTCTGAAAACTCTGCAATGCATGGCCTGCATAGCTATTTACATTTCCTATATCTCGGGTGGTTGCCGTTGTAAGTGGTACCAACATGACCATAATCTGTCGTATAAATCCGAGGTTTTATGTTGTTAATCATTAGATTCCACGCTTCTGATATTTGAAAACCGCCTTCCCGATAATACAGTAATAAAATCCCAAACAAAGTAAGCATCCATTATTTTCTTACATATTTGTAAATTTTTAACTCTAACCCATTTACTAGCAAATATCCGATAACATTTTCTATCAGTTAGTTAGTTATACAGCATATACGTCATAGAAATTATACTTTCTACCAACTTTTGGTACTATTTTTTTCTCACGTAACGCAAAAAAGCCACTAAAACAATAATAAGCTGTAAATTTGTTATAGCTTCTACAATAATTTATCGATACTAAATTATGACTTAAAAAACAATGCAATCAAGTGTTTTTCATGTCTAACCTACATAGTAACAAAAGGCATCTGCCAGCGTGCCTTGGCCTCAACGTACATCCTCGCTCTACATGCATTGTTCCGGTGTTGTGTAGGCTGTACCAACATTAATTATTGTTTATAATCTTCTTTAGTTCAGTTAACATAGGTGTCTATTAAAGTGCACCACATATTATGCATTTGTATTTGAAATCATCAAATATGACCCATGCATTTGTACTTCAAAGTACCACAAACGTACTACCTTATACAGAATACAGTGTTTTCCTTAGTGCAGTGGGGTAATCTTTAGTTGCTTGAAGCCATGTTTAATGATAACATGTCAAGCTATTGACGAGAAGGAATACACATACATAAGAAAATTTGATGAAAAAAAAAGTGTGAGCCGTCACAGGATACCTGGCAGATGTTTAAGATCAAAGTTGTCTACAATAAAAAAAATATATAAACAATTTTAAATTAATTATATTTTGTTAAATATTTTATTAATTATTGGACTACGTATAGCACACATATACTCCTAACACATCATATAGCGTGGCGATGCGTCGTCACGGCCATATTCTCGCCACACCAAAAATCAAGTTTACCCTCGCCTATAGATGGTTCACATCAAAAACTAATGTAAGCAAAGAAAACACTGACTTCCACAAGGATAGTTTATTTTCTAACAATAATAATATTAAAAATAATTCATCAAATTATTGACTGAGGAGGTGGAAGCGAGGTGACGAAGTCTCCGTTTTAACTCCACTGGTACGGGAAAAATGCTATTGATGTCCGTCCGTCCATTCAGTCTACAGTTCGCAGTTTTCATCGGATTTTCATGCAACTTCGCATGGACAATCCTTGATGTAGACAACAACTTTTTAGGGGGTTTTTCGATCGGGGGGGAAATGGTCCCGTAGTGGTTGGCAAGAGCGCTCAAAAGGAAAAAAAATAATGGTTAATTTTTTTTTTTGAATTTTTTTCTGATTCTTAATTAGGAGAACCCCGCTAAAAGGAACTGCGCGGTAATCCCATATAACTCTGATGGCTACCCGCAGCACACATATCGTAATATTACAACGCTGGTCGATATTTTCTAATCCTGATTCTACTGGTATTGAATTCATTAATTCAAACCATAGACAACTCAGTTTTGAAATGAGGTCATGCAACAAAAAAAAGGGGCTGCCCTGGAAGCCTGAACGGTTGAATGGTAACTATTTCCAAATAACACTTGGCCAATTGGAGGTAGTAGTTTTGTCTGAACTGTAAATAATTTGTCTGCAACTATGTTTAAACATAACTGAGCTATTACTAAAACAATTTCCAAGATAACGTGTTTACGTGTTTTCAATGCAGTGTAACTTGATATTGTACTCAATTTACAACTTACGCTTACGCATAGTCATGAGGTCAGTGCATAAAATTGTTTAGATAATACGCCTAAGTTAACATTACAAGTTGCATAATTAAAATAGTATAAAATATAAGTATTTAGACAGTAGGTAAGTTACCTTTTCACACCTCTAGCTCGACAATGTCCAATACTACTGTTTTGATTTTTTTGTTTTTTGTACTGTTTTGTTGAATTCTTTTCTAAATAAATAAATAAATAAATATCCATCACGCCTTATCCCCGAAGGGGTGGCAGAGGCATATTATATGCCCACTTTTCACCGTGTGGATTCCTGTCCCACGTAATAGGTGGTGAGCCCATTGCCGTGTTGAAATGGACAGACGCAGGATGTGACTACCTGCTGTTGAAAGTTTTTCAAGCCGCCCATAAGGCATTCAACCAGGCTTAACGACTGCCATTTTACTGGCAACCGGGACCAACGGCTTAACGTGCCTTCCGAAGCACGGAAACGCTCGCAAATGTAAATGCCACAAAGTGGTCACCCATCCGAGGACCCGCCATAGTGAAAGTTGCGTAACTGATCGTTTACAGAACACTGAGACCGCGGGGCCACGAGCGCTTCTTTCTTTAGCTTTAATTCTTTTCTATTATAAACTTTACTCCGCAGCATTATGCTGAGCTGTGGCCTTTTAGGCACATTTAATATATTTTTTTTCGTGTATTTTTATTACTTATAAGGGTTTTTTATTTATTTTGTTTTCATTTTTATTGTTGTTATTGTATGTGCCTAATAAATGTGGTTCTTTCTTTCTTTAACTGCGTCAAAATATTTTTTTCTCTTGCACAATTTTCTTAAAAAGGGGTACAAATTTTTAAAAGGGTACTTTACGTAATACTTGAAGCAAAATCTTTGTAACATATAAAATATGAAAAACAATCATTTCCCTAAAATATGAAACTAGCAGAGCATTAAGAGCCCAGCCCTATATCCAGCAGTACAGTCTACTGTTTCAGTCTATATGCTTATTTGATACATTAAATAAATTTATGAATAGATCAAAATAGCGAACGTGTTGGCCCTAAGAAGCTATATTATTGGTTAAACTTTCTGTTAATTTTAAATCAAAGATACGTGTAATATTTCATCTGTCTAAATGAACTTGTTACAACGAGGAATGATCAACCATATCTTAATTACTACTTTCAACCAAAAGCTTATATTACAGATATATCTTTAGTAATAAAACTCTTATTGCGAGCGCATAGAAACCATTATAGATATTGTGCTAATCAAAATATTCGAAAAGTGTTTAAGGCGAAGCTAAGTAAAAAATATTTGTGGGACTTTTTTTTTACAAAGCGTCTAGCCCAATGTAAGCTAATATAAGCATGTGTTAAGGGATCTAGACAACTGATAAACAAACTCATATTTTTCTATTTACATACATATTAAATGTTGGAAACTCCCAAACTCCGAAACAAACATTTATGGGTCGCACAAATTTTTTTTTCCGACCAGTGAATTGAACCCGATCTCGTGACCTCAGTCGCGGCAGTCGCATACATTACCACTGCGCCACTGAGGCAGTCAGTTCACCTTTAAAAATTTGTGTTATATGGATACATTTTTAAAGCAATTAGTATGGTAACATTCATATAAGTGAAAAATACAACTTTGTTCATCATACTCTTAAATGGTTAGTAGCTTGGTTGGTCATACTCTTAAAAGGTTACAATTTTAACTTGTTTCAGTAAAGAATTTTAACTTGTTTCAGTACGATTTAAGTAGTTCAGTGGTGTAGAACATTGTCCTGGCTAGGTTCTATCTAGGTTCAATGCCATTTAACACATTAATAAAAAATATGATGTCATTCGGTTTATTATTAATGCACTAATAATTTATTGAGGTGTAATAACAGCTCTGATTACGCCCATAACCGATGCCCCATATAGTATAAGAAATTAGCAATAGTAAAGAAATTTCTGCCAAATCTGAAAGTCTTGTCATTCTATTAGAAACATTTATCTATATCTTTTTTACTTTCAAAATGTGTCTGTATATCTTATAGGACTATGAGCGATGATCTTAATGTAGAAAGTTTAAAAAAAACGTTGCTTATTGTGATACCTAATTGTTTGATTTGTTGATTCTAGTTTAAGCAACCGAAACTAATGAGGCAAACATACATACGAGGTCACGCCTTTATACCCGAAGTGGTAGGCATAGTATAGAGGCATACTATACGCCTACATTTCACCGTATGCATTTTAAGTCCCACGTAACAAGTGGTGAGCCCATTACCGTGTTGAAATGGAAAGGCTGTGGCCTGATGTAGTCGACATTTTTGCAGCCGTCCATATGTCAAACACATAACAAAATAAAGAATAAAGATACAGCTTCGCCTTAATACCATGAACGATGACTACTTTCCTCAAACTAATGATATATCAAAGATATCATTATTAATTGGGTTAAGAAATATGATTAAAGTACGTCTGTCCGTCTGCACGTCCGTACTGTAGTTGTACCTACCAGTGCGAGCATCAATCATAATAATGACAGTTGTTTTGTTCGGTCAATGTGCGTAACACCCGGTTATTAAAGAAGATAGTTCATTAGAATTTATAGTAAGTAATAAGGCTGTATTTTTATATTCATGATGACTTTAAGATATTGGCATTGTTTGATGTAACACTTTATTATAAGGAATTAAGAAAGGCGGGTTTTGTCTGCAAAGCGATCAAGTTATCACAAACTACCTGTTATTTGTAGTATATATTTTCCAATGTTAGCAGTCGTAGCACTAAGCAACACATTTTAATTTATATGTGCATATTGTCACGCCGTTATCCCCGAACGAGTTGGCAGAGGCATACTATACGCCCAAATTTCTCCATATGCATTTTTGTCCTACGTAATACGGGGTGAGCCTATTGCCGTGTTGAAATGGACAGGTGCAAGCTGTGGCGACCTGCTGTTGAATTTTTTCAAGCCTTTAAGGCCTTTTATCTGGGCTTAACGACTGCCATTTTCCTGGCAACCGGGACCAAAACCCGAAATGCTCGCAAATGTAAATGCCACAAAGTGGTAATTCATCCAAGGACCACCCATAGCGAAAGTTGCTTAACGCAGTGATCGTTTACAGAACACAGAGTTAGCAGGACCACGAGCGCTTCTTCTTTAATTTATACACTTACATTACACAAGTTGTATGTAACTAGTAAGTTCTTCTATATCATCATAAAGAAAGTGAGAGGGTCGATAAAGAAAGTGAGTTTTTTTTTTAACGTGTGGAAATCCCCTCGGATGTCATGCCGGACTCGAACCGGCTAAAACCACACAGTCCCCGCCTAACTGTCTATTGCCGGACGCCCCGGGTAACTCCTCGGAGAGATGTCCCAGAGCTCCCGGCAGACTTTGGTTACCACCGCGGCCTCCCCCAAAAGAAAGTGGGGTATCATTTTTGACAACACTTTCTGTGAGATCTAATTGTCACTAAGGCTGACTTTTCCAAATATCAAATTGCAAGGGAAAATCGTCCTTGTTGCTTCGTGACGTAATTTTGTCTGATCGCTGTACATAAAAATACGTGTAGTGACTTTTATGCGTAATGAATTACTTTATTTTTATTTAATTTTTTAAACTAGGAGAGATCCGCTTACAGACTAACTGTACTGGCTAGCAATGGGCTTGTGTGGGGTTCGCCCAGCATCTCATCGTGATGATACTGGGAATACCGACTAAAACTCCTCGGCTACCTTTCTGCCCCAATAGAGGTGTTTTGGGACCTGTTAAACTCACCAAAAAGTAATGAATGACTACAGTTAAAGAAAAAAGAATGATTCAGCATATTTTTTTTACACAATTTAACATTTAAAACGCAGTTTTTAAGTTACGGTTGTTTATCTTTAGATATCTGTTTACACAGTGGATCATACCTATAATAACATTTTACTAAACAACATACCTACCAATTAAAACATGAACACAACGAAACACGAACATCTGTAGAGTAAAGCGTTTGTTCGTAACAACCGCTACTCTACAGATTTTATCTCTTTAGAATTAAAATACTTTCAACACTGTAATAATGTAATTATACATTCATTGTTCGTGCTTCTGTTACTTTCCTGTCTTTTATTAGTACTTAAGCATAGTCAAGTATTGCACCGTAGGGTACGGTCAGTGAATAAATTAGCTTAAGGTAAAAATCAAACTTTGCTTACACTTGAGTAAAAAACTAAGCCACGTGTAGTGTAGGATTTTGTCTTTACTAATATTTAATTGTTTGTAATTAATAAGCTCAGAAACTACTGGGCCGATTATAAAAATTCTGTATTTATTTATCTATTACGCCTTATCCCCGAAGGGGTGGCAGGGGCAAATTATATGCCCACTTTTCACTATGTGTTTTCCTGTCCCACGTAATAGGTAGTGAGCCCATTGCCGCGTTGAAATAGACAGACCTAAGTTGTGGCTACCTGCTGTTGAAATTTTTCAAGCCACCCTTAAGGCTTTCAACTTGACTTAACGACTGCCATGTTACTAGCAACCGGAACCAACGGCTTAACGTGCCTTCCGAAACACGGAAACGCTCGCAAATGTAAATGCCACAAAGTGGCCCATCCGAGGACCAGTCATAGTGTAAGTTGCGTAACTCAGTGATCGTTTACAGAACAGTGAGTCCGCGGGGCCACGAGCACTTCTTCTTTCAGTATTAGAAAGTTACAGTCCTCGTGAGTAACATAGGCTATATTGGATTTTCAAAAAATTTTGGGTTCCTTACGAAATCTCAAATAGGAAAACTTCACCACGCGGGCGAAGCTGCAGGCATCAGCTAGTTGTTGATAATTTGTAAAAAAATTAAAATAAATATCCATTTAGTACATTTTCTCAGTTAGTCATCAGTAACTTGTAAAGTTGTATGTACCTCATAGGATACGTTTTAAGTTAAACTTTGTGATTTTGTCTCATGCTTTGAAACAACCGTTCAGGTGGCAGAGAATGGAGGGTTGGGCGGGCACTTATCTAGAAAAATAGCAGCTATCTTACAAAGGGATTTCTTATTCGAAAAATCATGTTAGCAGGTTTTAGGTGTTAGTAGGTTTACAACACAAATTCACCGAAAACGGCATATAAACTCCTTATTATTTTTAACATCCACATAAACTATTATTTCAACTATAAGAGAAAATATTTTTATTAATTTTTATATTTGTATACTTCTTAAATTTATGGCCTTTAAATCTTTATCGCTAATTGTACACGCTATAGCTACACTTATATTGCATAATAAATAGGTTTATCTCTTTTCCAGTTTTGTAGTGCATAGTTGTATTTCTATCATAAAGCGCAGTACTTTATATTCATCGTGTAACTGTTAAATTTACACAAATATAACAGTCATAATCCTATAATCCTAACTCGATATACTCAATCACACGTGTACGGCCCTCCTGCGGGCGACCCGCTTTGATCTCACCGCTTACCTTCGACCTGCCGCAACATTACATAGTTAATGAATTGCTTACAACCTTTATGTTAGTTTTGATGGATGAATATTGGAAGACCACACTGGAAGCACAGGTCCTAGAAAGGCTGGACTTTGTGATAATGCGTATAAAGAATGACGGAAGTTAGTTAGATATTGAAAAATTATCTTAAATATGGAAACAGGAAGATTTAATCTCATCACAAAAGATTCATCGGTATCTTACCTCGAATACACGGTAATTTTTTAAAACTTCTAATTTACATTTAATCTATTCTAAGAATTTCAGAACTGATACTATAGGGTTTAAAACACTAATTTTCTAGTAACTATTACAGAGAAAATGTGATCGCATTCGAAAGATACTAGAAATAGGTCTTTATTAAAACTAACATAGAGAAGATGTGATAAAATGTAGCGCCATGTCTTCTAACAACCTGCTCTAGTAGCAACCTCTTGTGAGGGCTAGTAGTGATGGGATGTATGCAAATTCGAGGAATATATTATAATATTTGTCGATAGATGAAATCGACTACCTATCTGATTTTTATTTACTACGCTCTACGCCAATACATTAATATTGTACCAACAATGTTTATATAACATTATTATTGTAAGTTTTAAGTTATAAGCATGTCAGGTTTCACTTTACTGTCTTCGCTATATTACTGAAAAGTGTAAACAAGTAATGGTTATACCAAAAAATAATAATGCTATTAAGTTTGGTTATTGTTTCGTTTGTCGAACGAATTCCAGCTAGTGTGTTGGCTCAGCCATAAACTCGAAAACGCTTTGCCTAGATATTCCAATAACAACTAAACATGTTTCAATTACTAAGGTACGAAAGTCGAGGCAGGTTTATTGTGCAATCTAAGTGTACACAGAAGGAATTCCCTATTGGACTTTTCAGAAAATGAATGCTCCGGTTACAAAGTGTATAATATTGAGAATGAAAACTCTCTGACGATGCTGTTATTAAAAGCCTCCGTGGGTATAGTTTCAAATACTTTCTAATAGCAAAATGTATGTCATATTATAAAATCATAATTTAAACTGTATAGAAATTTGTAATTTATCGATGTTTATTTCAAGAGTACCACGTCCCATCTCTATAAAATGTTATTCGAACCTACCGCGTTGGAGGTCTCATTCATAAATCTTTTAGTCTGGAGCAACACCGTTACATCCCTAGCAGATATCGACTATCGACCGACTGATTTAGTCGTTGACTGCTCTCCATTTGCAATCTTTACCTGTCTGTTGTTGTAAATACGTTTAGAGCGGTTGTTAACCGGCTATGATATAACATTGGTTAGGTTCCTTGCTTGTTATTTTTTACTGACTTATTTTATGTGGGACATAGGATTTTTATGAAAAATATATTTTGTTATTGATAAATCAATTCAGAAAATCTTTAATATAATTTAAAACTAATTTCGTGGCTTATTCGGTAAATTAAAAAATATAATTGGTCTCATCATCAAATGTAATAAAAACATTGGGCACTTTCCATGATGGCACTTCATATAGCTGTATATTTTTTATACCTACTTAGTAAGCTTTTAGGAAATGTACAAAACTTGTACAAATCTCTGAAACTGTATCGGAAAACTGTTTACATTGCATATGTGTAGCTGCATGCAGACTTTACGACAATTACTATACAGTGTATACACATGTGTTATTGTTTTGGCAAGGGCATCGAATTGTTTGAAAAAGTTCGCTTACTACGAATTGTCTTGACAAAATTTAGTACGATAGGGCGTACAAGCTATATAGCGTTTTTTACTGAGCATTTATGTAGCTACGCCGCAATGAACTATGAGCTTTTTAGTTGATCAAATCTTGAATTACCGCTTCTATCCATACCGGTGTAATATTCATAAACAGTAAGCATGTAATTGAATTTTAAAAGTTCAGATTCAACTTCTCATAAGCATTAGTATAATGTATATATGATCATAATATATATATGTTATAGCTGTTTGATAATTCAAATGAGGCATTTGATGGGTTATATCGATGATCATAATATATATATGTTATAGCTGTTTGATAATTCAAATGAGGCATTTGATGGGTTATATCGAAGTAACTATCGACGAATATTGTATATTTATCGATATAACCATAATTATTATTCTTTTAACTAGTTTGGTTAGAAATTTGTGACTACCGTGCGTCTTGGGTTCGAACTCCGGGTCGAAATAAAATATTTATATGATTCCAAAATATTTGGGTATTTTCTACGTAAAATATTTATGTAGGTATTTAAAAATATACGAGTAGTATATTTCAGATATGAATATCAGTTAAAGTTAAAGACTCCTATGACACAAGCTTATAGAAGTTTAGTTTAGGCTAGAGGGCGTAAAAATATCCCACAATATTTATCAGTCACGTCTTTACCCCCAAGGGGTGGAAGAGGCGTATTATACGCCCTCATTTCACCGTATGCATTTTTGTTCCCTTAATTAACAAAATAATTTATTTTTAAAAACTGTTAATTTAAAAATTATTATTCTTTTAACTAGTTTGGTAAGTAAATGTGACTACCGTGCGTCTTGGGAAAATGTTTAGGTATGTTCTACGTAAAATATTTATGTAGGTATTTAAAAATATACGAGTAGTATATTTCAGATATGAATATCAGTTAAATAGAATAAAAATAAAAAAAAAAATAAAAATATCTTTTTTTTGCATCGACCATTTTAACGGCGCTTACAAAATGTCATACACTATTTAAAATATTTAAAGCGACCACCGGTTCGGAACGCGGCCCACCTGAGAAGAACCGGCAAGAAACTTAGGAAGGCTTTATTTTTGATGGCCTATTTACAATTTAATATTATTTTACTTTGCCAGCAGATCATTTCCAGGCGTCCCTGTCCTGCAAATAGTCTGTAACGGAATAAAAACCTTTTTCACAAAGCTTGTTTTTAATAAACTTTTTAAATTTATTTAAAGGTAAATTTCTCAGGTCACAGGGAAGCTTGTTGTAAAAGCGTATACAGTTACCCTGGAAAGAATCGCCAATCATATGTAGTCGACTGTGGTGGACTGAAAGATTATTTTTATTTCTAGTGTTTATATTATGTTTATCATAGAGTTTAGAAAACTGTGATAGATTTTTCTGGACATACATAAGATTGGCAAAAATGTATTGTGATGGTACGGTTAGAATATTTACTTCTTTGATATTTTCTCGGAGAGAAACTCTGGGGCCCAAATTATAAATAGCGCGTACAGCCCGCTTTTGTAGAACAAAAATAATATTTAAATCTGCAGCACTCCCCCAAAGGAGAATACCGTATGACATAATACTATGAAAATAGCTGAAGTAAACCATTCTAGCCGTATCCACATCTGTTAGAGTCCTGATCTTTTTTACAGCGTATGCAGCCGAACTTAATCTAGAGGCTGTCTTTTCTATGTGTGGGCCCCACTGCAAATTGGCATCAATAGTTATACCTAGGAACACAGTTGATTCTACAAACTTTAACACTTGTCCATTCAGTTGAACATTAGCCGCAACTTGTTTTACATTTGGTAGAGTAAATTTTATACATTTAGTTTTATTTTCATTAAGGCAAAGATTATTTGAGCTGAACCAATGAACTACTCTTGCAATTGCATTGTTTACATCGTCATAGTTATCTAATTGTCTTTTAATTTTAAAAATTAATGAGGTGTCATCTGCAAACAAAACAATCCTATTCCTGTCCCCTACATAAAATGGTAAATCATTAATATAAATGAGGAACAAGAATGGCCCAAGTATCGAGCCTTGCTATTTTTATCATAAAAAGGTCAATCAAAATCATTTCAAAACCTGTATAGGTCTAATGAATTTGTATACAAGAAAGCATAATTCTATTCTATCCTATTCATACACTATATATATTTTATTTTACATAGCTCGCGTGTTGTCTCTAATGGCACATCGGAAAAAAGCCTCAATTGCTTACAATTGACGGGCAGCGAGTTACGAATGATCTGCGCACGACACTCGCACCTGGCTCATGTAGGGTTATCACAATTGAAAAGTAACATGTTCAATATTAAAGTGAAACTTCTTTAACGACGTTGAGAAAAATTATGTAGCTGTAAAAAAAGACGTCACGCTTTTCGGTTACGTTGATTGTTGATTTGAAGTAAAACTTCTTTATCATAAGTGATTCTTCTTTCTCAACGTATTAGAAAATTATTATAGCGATAAAAAATGTCCTAAAGAAGTTTTACTTCTTACCTGCGTACTCTGGTACACACTTTTTTTGAATGTGAAACATCTATAGGTGAGAGAACCTAATTTTTGGCTTGGCCACGCTATATGATGGTATTTATACAATGTGTTAAGAAAACCCTGTCCGACCCAAAAGGGGCACATAGGCACATCAATATATTAACCAAAAAAAAAATTATATTATTTAACAAAAAAAAAATTATAATATTTTATACTATATTATTTAATGCGTGTTTTTAGTATCAGAATTAGTCCAATTTCCTTAAAATATAGCAAATTTTCAAAAACTGACTAAACCTTTGTTGGCTTGGGGCGACGAGTGTACGTGATATCAAAAGAAACCGCCGGCAGATGTAAGTTGATCTTTTGACCATGCATTTCCGAATAGCCCTTTCCCTGTGTTGCCATGTAAGTACCACATTATATTATTATTTTTAAAAAATATAATTTTTCTTGGTAAATTTTTGGGGTAAATTTTATGGCGTAATTTTTTGGGGTAAATTCTAAAAAGGATTACATGAATAAAATCACTTCATGATACCTACCAATACCTTCACGGATCGGACAGGGTTTCTTAATACATTGTATATATGTACTACACGTAGACAATTTTTTTTATAAATAATAATAAATCTATAAATTAAAATTATTTATATTTTTTTTTTGTGAACAATTTCGATGTTTCACATCAGGCATCACACTTTTTTTCGTTTATTGTTGTATCTATGTAATAGCCTATATAGCCTAAGTTTTAAGCTGGTATGCCTGCCCATTAGAAAAATCTTTGTTTCTTCTATATACCTACCTAAAACAAAGTCGTCCTAGTTACGAAATTATAACAGAAGTACGGTTTATATTTTTCTCTAGCCCGAATAGCTAAATAGCCCATGTTAGGTTAGGTAGAATAAATTATAAAAAAAAATCTCATGCATTTTGTGTGGAACCACATTTTAAGGCATTGCAAATCTCTCTGGAATAGCTAGTAACATTATTATAAACACACATATTTTTAATTCAACGTAATGTTTTATAGTGTTATGTTACTACATGTTAAGCAAGCCTTTGCTCTATCGCAGTATTGACAACATGAATGTCTTTTAACGAAAAACTGTCACAGTAAATGAAAAGGAATTTATGAATTATTTATAAAGGTAGCCGTTGGTGTGCGATTCTAAGTTAAAGTTTTGAGTACAGACTAGATTTACAATTTTAAGAGACACTTATAATTATATTTTTTATTGTATCGAGAAGGTTTTGACAACAGCGAAATAGCAGTAGATGTTAAAGAAACTTTCAAGATCAGTAGCAGTTTATTTTTATTTACAAGTACAGTTATGAGCACGGATGAAAATTTTAAATTACTATTACAGTTATAGAAAATACAGAGAGATTACAACTGTCAGCCCTATCATAAACAGCTCGTGGGCATAGACGGAGCGCGGGCGCGGCGCGTGCGCTGATCACGATCAGCAAAACTAGAACGAACTCTCAAGCTTGCCATTTAAAGTTGACGATTATCACGAAAATAAATATACATACTATTAGTTTATCAAATAATAACATATAATTATAAAGCGTTATGAAATACAAATGTCACATGAATGGCTACACCCACCTATTCCCTACTGAATAACCCATCCCTGACCATACCCGATGCAAAGGTGCCCAATACACTTGCGGCATTGCCTCGTTGGATAGCAATGGTTATCCTTTGCACCAGATACGACCGGGCGTGGGAGTCATGAGTCTTTTCCTTTATTCTGCGACCAATCTCATAAATTAAAGCCTTAGCCTCGCTCCTCCAACAGCCGATCGTTTCCACAGCCACCGGTACGACTATTTACCGGGACTCCATCACTGCGTACTTTTGCCGCTTTTTGTGAGCGGCATCTTCCGCTGCGGCCGCTGGTGAGTGGACGGTACGAACAAGGTGACTGGCGGTAAAAGTGCTGACGCATGTTGCGTCCCATACCAGGCACTTGCCATTCTGCCAAGGCACGAGGGTCAAACCGTCCGGTCTTTTGCCGTCCGCGCGGGACAGACCCGGCGGTTCGAGTACGCAGGGGATACCAGCTGACACCAGTGCACGTCGAATTAAATCATTAAGGGCATGGTGTGTGATTATCAAATGAAAATTTCACTACTTAATTTCCATAATTTGAAATGAAAAAAGTTTAGAGCATAGATTAAAAAAAAAAATTGTGGGACAATTTTTTTCCACACCGCTGGCTAGCCCAAAGTAAGCTAATATAAGCCTGTGTTATGGGATCTAGACGACTGATAAACATACTCATATATTTCTAAATACATAGTATACATATTATACATTGGAAACACCCAAACTCCGAAACAAACATTTGTGGATCACCCAAAAACTTCTTTGCGTCGCGGCTGTTGCATAAACTACCACTGCCTCACCGAGGTTGTCAATTAGTTCTTTATGTGTTAGAGTTACAACTTTTGAGTAGAACTAGCTAACCACTAAGTTCCAAAGTTAAAGAAATCGAACGATGGATATTGTAATAATAACTTTCAAGTGTTGTTCGTTATTACTAAGTAAATGGTTGCGACTTGTTTCGAACGGAGGTCCTTTTTCAAAAGGAGCGCCAAGTTACGTAGGTGGCTACTGACTATCAAAAATTTACACGTAAATATATAAATAAATATCGTTGGAACAACTCACACAATGCCATCTGATTCCAAACTAAGCAGAGCTTGTACTATAGTCACCAGATAACTGATAAACATACTTATATATTTCTAAATACATACATATTTTAAATAAATAACACCCAGACACAGAATAAACCATCGTGCTCATGACACTTAGTTTTATCCTGAGTGGGAAACGAACCCACGACCTCTTGTGTAGCAGTCGGATACACACCCACCGCGCCACAGGTGCAGTCAAATCAAATAAAACCGTTTAGTTAGTAAGTTAGTAATGATCGACATTGTTGTATTGTATAAAATGTCCATTCTGAAGATGTATGTATCACACTTGAAGTTATCCACTATTATATAACAAGTCCAATTAAAGAAATTTCCTTATATTCATTATTGACTTTGTATCGTATTTCACTTAAAGCTGTATTTAATTGGCATTTGGCATCTTGTGGACAGACAGTACAAAAAGGTTGAAGGTCTAACGCATTGGGATTCTATCATTTCAACCGACTAGTTTCAATTCGAAGAGTTTCTACCGGAATAATATGCATAATATTGTAATGAAGTATTTGCATAGTTAACTTAGAATTTATTACGTTACAAACACACTAATGTTTTTTGACATTGTTCAACAAGCTGCGAATGAGCACGTAAGATTCTAAATGAACTTGGACCGAATTCGATGTTAAGTAGTTTTTAATGTATTAGTGGCGTGCTTGTTACTTTTGTTCTAAGTTTAAATATTATCTTTGTAATAACAAATTTGACAGGCTACTACGTATTAACTAGTACAACATTTTTTTTACCTTTATTTACAGAGCTTTGACAGAATATAAAAAATTGTTTTTATTGTTATCAAAAATGTAGTTTTCAGTAGAATGTTAGATTAGGATTGTTGTATCTATACACATCTTTAGTTTTCTTTTTTATGTTATGCACACTAAAGTATTTAGATAAATTGAAAACTACCCACAATGTAATTAAATATTATGTTACTTTATATTAATTAATATTTTGTAGTGTAGTGGATTTTTCGAGTTTCTGATATTTCGGTTATGAAAATATAATTTACCAAAAGCGTACATCTGTGCCAAATTATTGAAACTCCAAAAATGAATACTTGGTAAAGATACATTTTGAATGAAAACACTTGTACTTTTCTTTAATGAAAAGTACAAGTGTGATTATGCAAAATGTGTAGCAAGTTCCACTAAGTGCCATCAATCAACAGTATAAACTTCGTAAACTTACTATGAAATATATCAATGGTATCAATGACTATGAAAACTCAATTAAATAACTGCTTAATGCCGGTTTAGCATACAAAGATGTACCAATAACGTGTGTCACTAAACACAATTGGCCAGTTACAACAAGCTACGTGAAACCTGTCAAGTGTATAATGTCAATTTGTAGGGGATTGCGATGGAACGTCTCGTGGCAGCGGTTGAGATGCCACACTGATGCTCGCCCCACTGACCACGCGGCGCGACCTGGACGCCGAGACGCCGGTCGTCTGGCCTTCATGGTGTTACTCAGGTATTGACAACAGTTTCCCGACTGAGTAATTTTTTTACCGTCAATAACTTTATTAAGTATTTTTGAATTTTAAATAAAAATAAACCCCATACAATTATGACCCTTTGTGGCCTGTTACTGTGCATTTAGATTGTAACGTCTAAAGTAATAATTAGTTGAAATCTTCAGCGAACAAAATTACAGAAATAATAAACACCACACCAACTGAACAAGAAATAACAATCTTAAATATATTTATTCTTATATATTTTATATTTATATTATATACATACATAATCACAACACCTAGAAAACACAGGTATTGATCATAAAAATTGTATGTGTGTGTATGTGTGCGTAAGAGAGTGTGAGTGTGTGTAGGAAAATACATGTGTGTGTTTATGAATATGACCTTTTTTTAATTTGAAGTAATATATAATATAAAAAAGAAGTTAGGGTATTGTTTTAAATAGGAAAACTAATATTGACGAACTTTTACCAAGTAGATACTTCACGAGTACAAAGTTGCTAATAATGTATTAATTTAGATTACTACTAGCCGGCAGTCAATAATGCTATCGAAACTTCAAAACGTGTTACAAATAAGCTAGAAGCAACGATCATAAACATCGTTTCTAGGTCGTAACTAATTCAAGAAATATAATTCTGAAATAGGAAATAGCCCTGTTTGTTAGAAGAACGTGTTTCGTACACCTGCTTTGAAGATGCTACTTAATAAATATGACACATTAAATCAGCGAAGAAATTCAAAACATAATAGAGAATTATTAAAGGGAGTTTGCGCGTTCTAGAATGCGGTTTATATATATGAGCAGATTTGTGAAAGTAGGGACAATTCTAGTTTATGTAGCAAGGGTAATATTGTATTGAATTTAAAGTTTCTCTACGGCTTAAGATATCTTTGGCATCTATTAGTATTATGTAGTGAACCTTTCTTATTGAATAGTTGATGTATTTCTTGTAATATGTTAAGGATCTAGTTAAGATTGAAGCTTGATTGAATTTGAAGCGCTCGTGGCCCCGCGGTCTCAGTGTTCTGTAAACGATCACTGAGTTACGCAACTTTCACTATGGCTGGTCCTCGGATGGGTGACCACTTTGTGGCATTTACATTTGCGAGCGTTTCCGTGCTTCGGAAGGCACGTTAAGCCGTTGGTCCCGGTTGCCAGTGAAATGGCAGTCGTTAAGCCTGGTTGAAGGACTTATGGGCGGCTTAAAAAAATTCAACAGCTGGAGCCACAACCTGCTGTCTGTCTATTTCAACACGGCAATGGGCTCACCACCTATTACGTGGGACAGGAATCCTCACGGTGAAAAGTGGGCATATAATATGCCTCTGCCACCCCTTCGGGGATATGGCGTGATGGATATTTATTTATTTTATGTAGTTAAGATGGTTCGCCTTTTTCACACCTATACTACTTATATACACAACTTGTTTCTTTTATTTGTGTAATGCAAAAGTCCATATAGTGGGAACCACATACCACAGACAGGTTATTAATTCTCAAACTAACGAGCGTTCAAAAGGTTTGTAAATAAGGTCCTATAGAGCTTCCTTCTGTCTACGCTTAAGTTGTGGAATGAGCTTCTTGTCGCGATTTCCTTCCGTTCGGGGATAAAAGTCAGACAGACACAATTATACATAGCTTAATTACGCTTCTTTATTTGTAATAAATACTAGTTAATACCCTACAGGTTTGGGTAGTTTCTTTGAACTCTTTATATCTTTTAATGCAGGCATAATGGTGTTTTAAGAATACTTTCTTAGTGAATGCGTAATGTTATCATATATGCCAAATTTAAGTGAAATCGGTTTAGTAGTCTGAGGAGCTGTAAATTGATTGATCAGACGTTCACGTTTTTTTACTAGTTGAAATACCTTTAAAAGCTGCACAATTTTCTATCATACTCCATTAATAAGGTAAAATTATCAGAACATTCACATAGATGACGGTAAATTACCTCCAATTTTCAATTACACAGAGTGGCGCATTTACACTAACTTTTGAACTAAGTATTACTTAGAATAATGGTCGGTAAAGGCAGTAACGACTTTTCACACTAACGCCTTAAAGAGAGTAATCATAATGTATAAATGGTGGATTAAATTGGAATTTGAAACTTAGGTTGTGAAAGTCAATTCAGATTTATTATTTATTGTTTCGTTTATACCTAAGTAATTTCTTTTTAACAATAGGATTTACAATAGTTTTCAACTTGACAGATATACTGTTATAGACGCGATATACGAAAGGTTTTCCTGAACGTTTACAGTATGGCGTTCTTCAAAAGAGTTCTTAGAAGGTTTTTAAAGGCTCAATGGTGTCAGTGTCCATCCTCTGGTGCTGTACGAATGTATAACGCACACTGGTGCTTAAAAAATCAACTGTTCAAATTTACAAGTGGAATAAAGTTGCATGTTTGTTTTTCTAACAATATATACTGCCTCGCAGGGTAGGCTCGAAGTTCACTGCCAGCCGGCAAAGGGCACTCAAGGCTGGAGGGGTGCCAAAAGTGCGACCACCCCGGAGCTCTCTAAGGAGCCGAAGAATCTAGCCCGTACCTCCACCGCTCTCGAGCACCACTTTGTAAGCAGAGGAGGTAGAGAGCAGCCGGTACGGGCTACATCATCAATATATATATATATATAAAAATCAATGCCACTTTTCGTTGTAATTTTATAACTCAAGAACGGGCTCACCTATCCAAGCCAAATGTTTAGGCTTTGTTCGGACTATTTAGTAAATGGTTTATGTAAAATTTGCACAAAATCGGTCGAGCGGTTCTTCATCTATCACATTTTTGGTGGCGCCAACGAAGTTGCGCGGGTCAGCTAGTATACTATAGTATCATAGATGCTTATAGATATCAATAAGTTATAAGCGCCGTATATAAGTATTGGTGGGATATAATTATAAATTGGAATAACAATTTCTTGTTGTTTTAATCTCAATCCGTAATTATACGACAGACTGATCAGTCAATTTTTTAACCAAGTATGGTCAGATTATATTTGAAAAGCCGACCTCAACCTACTTAATGATAAAGCTATAACACTTTAAATAGTCTGAGAGAGTTTTCTCAATCTGTGAGATGTTAATTAACGACTTCCTAAATAAATTTTATATTACCTCTATAGTTGAGGAGGGTTAAATGTCAAACATATATTTTAAACTGTGCTTTCACTCTTGCTCAAGGTGATAGGTATTAATATTAAAACATGGCTGTCTGGTCGACTTCCTGTATTGTAACCTCTTAAACACTGTTCCTATCCGATAGATACTGACGTCATATATTTAAAAAAAAAACCGTCATAGTTTTCATACCGCTAATACGTGATTATGGCGCTACTACATAATTAGATTTTTTGAACTAATATGTATCGTATGTACTAAATAAAGGTTTCTATCTTAAAAATAAAGTTTTGAAGATACAAATGCAAAATATTTTTAAATTATTCAATTCTTTGTGCATAATATTACGTAAACGTTGTCTACATGTAATAATAATAAAATGTACGTACCTGCTTATAAAATTAATAAAATTTCGGGCGGTGCTTTAAAGCTTTGAACCGTAAATTTTACTTCTGCCCATCCATACATGGTGACGCGTTTGAACTCCTCGCATCCTGACACATCTAGTATGAGACGTCTATGCCTACGCAAACGTGCTTAGCATGCCATTCAACAGAGGGCCGAGTCGATGGAGCCAAGCGACAGTACAATTTGACAGTTTTCGTAGTCATACGGTTGTAGTATTCATAGTTCGTATTACAATCGTGCTGCAATAGAATTATACTGGTCAGCCGAGAGAATTCTACTTACACGGAGCCGCTCGTAAGTTACATTTTTGGTAGTCTGCTAATACCTTGACAGCTATGAACAGTGATTATGTTTTTATTCTGTGGCTTGTGAAGTGCGATTGCGATATATTATGATAGATTACTAGTCTTCATAGTCCTGGACCAACCACAATGGATTCTAAATAGAATAGAAATAGAAAGGATCTTTATTATAAAATAGTAAACTCGGCCCGCTGATCCTCGGCGTATCAAACCTATTAAATTACCGTTTAACTGAACGATACATTTAATAAATAGCTCATCTGATGAACTGCACATATTACTGTCCTATAACCTTTACTGGTTGAAAATAAATATTATTGGGACAACTCACACAACTCCATCTGATTCTAAACTAAGCAGAGCTAGCTAGTACTATGTTAACTAGATAACAAACTTATATATATAACTAACTAAAACTAACTAACTATCTTCACGCTGTATCCCTGACGGGGTAGTCAGAGAGGACAGATCGCCAGGCTTCGCGATCCATACATACTTCCATACATCTATATAAATCTAAATACATACATAGGTATTATAGATAAATAACAGCCAGACACAGAATCAACCATCTTGCTCATCACGACATCAAGTTTTACTTCAAAACAACATGGCGCGTAACCGAAAAACGTGACGATTTTTTTACAGATATAAAATTTGTCCCAACGTCGATAAAGAAGTTTTACTTCAAAAGCTTATAATTGATTCATGAGCTTTTAGTTCGTACATCTAGAAGTACCGCAGAATTGCTAGTCTCTCTACAGTTATTTAGCACATAATCTGCACATTGAGAACCTATTCAGCACAAACAAGATTTTAAAACAGTATTGAAAACAATCAATAGAAAACTCATCAGGATACATAAAAACATAAAACAGTGTGTGCTTCTGTACATGTTCATGAATTATAGATTTGTGTATTTTCACGGTCGAGTGCCGCTGCATTAACACTGAATGCTTTCACGATGACTTTATAACATAAAAATACGTTTTTCTAAATATTACGTTAGGGAAGCCTGTAATAGAAATTCTTTCATTTACAAATTTTTAAATGATTTTGAAATATTTTTACCGCCATGTATCTGTAATTCACCTTTTTTATCTGTCCATATCGACTAAATATCTCTTTACAGATAAATTCAATTGTCTGTTTGTAACGTTGCGGCCCGTAATGAAGAATTTGTAAAACGTTCAATACTAAAAATTTTGAATTCCAAAATGTAGAATTCCCGAAAATTTTGAATTTGCAAAATGTTGAATATGTATATATCTAAAAATAGTGCATTCTGTCGTAACGTTGTAGCTCATTTAAAATCCAAAAAATTGAAAATCTAAATTCTAAAGTAACAACTTTTCACTAAATGCTTATTAAAGTATATTCGGTAGTTACATAAAATAACAATGTTCAATTTTTTTCTATGTATGTCTGTCTGTTCGTTGCGGTTGATTGCGGGTAATCTCTGAAACTGCTGGACCTATTTTAAATGGACAGGTAAGGATTAACTTAGACAATATTTGTCCCCGTATTCCATCTGGGACGAGATCCCGGTTTCCATTACCGAATAAATATTTGTGTGATCCACAAATGTTGGTTTCGGAATTAATTTCTCGTTTGCTATGTAAAATATGTATGTGTTTGGAAATATATAAGAATGTACATCAGTTGTCTAGATCCCGTTGGGCTAGATAGCGTTGTATAAAAAGTGAATATCACTTTTATTATTATTTATAATTTTATTTCATTCTTTAAATGTCATATTTTGTTTTATTTAATAACTTTCATACACTCATAATATCGAACACAAATGTTTGATATGCTAAATAGCCTCTATCAATCTACTTTCCGTTTATAATATTAATTGCTCCCGTTAACACCAGGTAACTGAGGTAACGATTCGTATAATGCAGTAATCTGTAACTAGTGATGGGATGCATTCCCTATAATCTATATAATAGTATCAGTTTTGGTTTTACTCATTTCATTCAATTAGATTAATTTTAATGTACACAACCTATTTGGCGAGTGAGGAATAATAGATCATATAAACCTCATTTCAAATAATAGCGAATAAAATATTCTTTATTTTTATTTTACATTTAACTAATCGGAAGACCCTTCTGTTTGCTGTTTGAGAGTGTCACTTTTACCAAGATGGAAAAATGAGGGTAGTATTAAGGTGAAAAGCTCTTTTGTACACTTCTTTGGTTTAAATATTTTAACACGCCAATATGGTATTATTTTTATTGAAACAGTGACTACCTAAACATTATCAAGCATCACTTTACTGATTAGATTGTACTGTTATTTTATAGCTCTGAAACAAATGGAATATTTTTTTGTTTACCTTATTATTATATTTACTTTAATAGATAGCTACAAATTATCACAATCATTACGATATCGAATAATTGATTGAGTGCAATAAAGTCACCACACTCTCAAAGTTCTTTTGAAAATAAAAAAGGTATAATCTCACTTAATGTCAACTCATTTTAAATTTCGCCACATCTGAGTTAACTAACTCAGATGTGGCGCTTCACTAGTACTATAAGTATGCACTGTTAAGTCGTTTTGCATTCACCTTCAGTGCTTTATATTAATACTTGTCCGAACTTCATGTTGGGAGCATTAACTTAATAGGAACTTATTTAAATTTATGTAAACTCACGACCAAAGGAAAATGTGACAATAAAAAATAAAGTCGTTATTTGCGAGCTCAATTTGCTTCTGTCAATAAAATTTGGGTTGATATCGGATATCTTGATTTCTTTTATTTTGTGTTTTAAGTTATCTCACTAAGATCTTTGGAGACCAAACCATCTTCACCTGTGCTTCGGAAGGCACGTTCAACCGTTGATCCTGGTTGCCAGTAATATGGCAGTCGTTAAGCTAAGTTGAAGGCCTTATGGGCGGCTTGAATAATTTTAACAGCAAGTAGCCACAACCTACGCCTGCGCAAAAATGCACACGGTGAAATGTGACTGGTAATATGCTTTTACCACTCCTTCGGGGATAAAGACTAGACTAATATAAATAAATAAAAGTTCAATGACTTCGACCTGAATAAAAGTTTTACTTGCAGTGTTTTGTTTTTAAACCATAACTACCACACCTTCTTTTTTCGAATTTCAATTGACATAGTCGATTATATCAAGTATTGTCCTACTGTTTTATCATTATTTGTAAAACTGACTGATTTTAGACTGCCTCGGTGGCGCATTGGTAGTGTATGCGGGTCGGAACATACATTTGTGTGATCCACAAATGATGGTTTCAAGATAGGTGTTTCCTATGTATAATATGTATGTATTAAGAAATATACAAGTATAATTACAAAAATAAATATTTTTAATTAACTACGAGTATTATAACCTTTTTTACTTAATCAACACTGATATCACGTCTTCATAATCTTTTTTATTACTGCCTTATAATAGCTAAGCTGGAAAGGTATCCGTGCGATATTTACATAGTTTATGAGGCGTGGGCTGCGCACGCGCCGCTCCTAATTCTTATTTATGGAGCGATAGTGTCAATGGTTAAACCAAATAGTTTTAGCGGTGGTGGGTAATTTTTTTACTTCATAAAGATGTTTTTGTATTAGAATAATAACTTTCGTGAGCGTTGTTCATTATTACAAACTAAATGGTTATACTTACGTGTGAATTTCGGGATAGCCCGACTAGCTACGTCGTGCCAGCGCAGGTGCCGACGAAGCTTGACACTCCTCTTGAAAAAGGACCTCCGTTAGGTCCGAAACTAGTCGGGCTATCCCGAAATTCACACGTGAGTAAAACCGTTTAGTTTTTAATAATGTTTTTGTATGTTTATCAGTCATGTCTTTTATCCCCGAAAGGGTAGGCAGAGGTTTATTATGCACGTAACACAGTGATAGCTTACAGAACACTGAATAAGCGGAGCTATAAGCGGCTCAAGCTAAAGATATAATTCAACTGTTTCAAAATTTATTTAGTGAAAATAATTGTGAGTTTATTTTTTGGTCCTTAATTGATAATAACTTTCTAAATGATCGAAATGCAATCAAAGTTCAAACCCATTAATATATTACATACCTACATTACACAATTAATGTGATAAAAGTGGTTTAAAAAAATCTTTTTCTTATAGAGTGATGTTTAAAGGTTATTAAATTACCATTTACTAAGTAGCAGCAACGTATTTTTTAACATATAGGTAAAAAAAATCAAATCTAATATATAAAACGGAAGAGTTTGTTTGTTTGGTTAAACGCGCTAATCACAGGAACACTGGGTCTAAATGAAAAAATATATTTGTGTTAGATATCCCATTTATCGAGGAAGGCTATAGGTTATATATAATCACGCTACTATTTAGGAAAGCGGAGCAGTCGGACAAATTTTCATACATTATTGAAAAAGTTGTAAATGACGGGATTAAAAAGGTGCAAAGGGAATTCGAAGTATGTCACGGGCGAGGCTGGGGGGGTCAACTAGTGTTGTATATCTAGTGGAGACGTGCACTGACCGATATACCTACAATAGAACTATAAATAGCATGCTCATTAAAGTTACTCTAGTGGCTATAATATCTACTCATTTTCGTATATTTTATATATACCACGATTTTATGCTGCTGTCGCTTGTTAAAAGATTTAAAAAAAAATGTGTCAAGCTTTTTATATACCTTTTGTTCCTTTTGTTCTAAATACAAACTTTCCGTCGTACAATTCGACGCGTTCACTTTATTACCAAATGAATGTAGGTTTTTTTAATCTTCAATTAATATTGGTTGACATGTACTTTACATAAAAAGCACTTTATTTACAACGGTGCCATATAGCTTGACATTACATACAAGTACAGTAAAAACTCACATTCTGTTGAAATACGAGTTTAAGAAAAATCAATAATAAAAAAATAATACTGTGTAATTGTAACTGGCAGTTGCAAACTGCCCGATAAGGTTAATCGATGTCATTCAAATATTTACGAAAACAAACCAAAAGGTTAGTTCTCAGCAGAAAATTTAAAAATTCAATACATACTCTGTTTTGAACTTTTAAATTTTCTGCTGTCATTTTACCTGGGCAAAATATAAAAACTAAACTAAACTATCTTCACGATGTATCCCTGACCGGGTAGTCAGAGAGGACAGATCGCCAGGCCTCGCGATCCATGCATACGTCCAAAGCTTCTTTAAGATTCATCAATCGCTTCATATACGCACGTCTGGGTATCCAAGTACTTTAGACTTTACCGTTTTTGAGCAATCTGCTCACGTGGTCTTCATATGTAAGTAAAAATATACTAAAATATAATATAAAATACTGCCAAATGTTATATACTTACCTGCAATACTTGGGTGACAGTTGCTACGGCTTTTTTTGTAAAAACCTGAACAGCCAACTGGAAGCAGTTCAGGGTTTTTATGACATGTTTCAGATCAGTATACTTAGATTTACATTGTTAAAAATCCCTTACACAAAACACATTTATGTTTTGTATAAACTTACAAGTTATAACTATGGTTCTACCTTTTTATGACATATTTTGTAAGTTTTGACATAAAATTATTGGCTATCTTCTATTTTTAAATGTACTAAGATGAATTGGTTCCTAAGTCTTCTTAGTTTGACTGTTAGAGCTTATGAATTTAATTATGCTTATGAAATTTGAAATTGTTCTGGGTATTTTCTTGTATTGAAACTTGATGCATTTCTATGACATTATTGTAATGCCATTGTGATAGTTTTTTTTGAAATACAACTAAAGATTTTTGCATGCAAGGTTTAAACTGGACTGACAAGAAAGCAAATGTCATAAAAAAGTTATTTTATATAAGCGGTTATACTTATCTACATTATACTTTGAGCATTTCTGAGTTTACGAGGGCCATGTCACTAAACCCACTACTGTACCTTAATGAGTCTGTTAATTTACCGGTTCACTTAACGATAAAAGTGCTGAGTTTAACTCAATAAAATGCAAATTCCGAAAATAATTGAGTGCAAATGTTTATTTTTTGACCTTTAAAAAAATATATAAATGATCTCAATTTTTTATAATACATTACAAAATTAGTTGTTAGATTAAAATGTAATATTGAGGGTTAACGGATCTGATTGATTTTAATGTTGTGAAATATTAAAGTCAAATTCTGCAGGTAGCAGTTGCTACTTGAAATTTCTTGCAATTGCCTTTTCTTGCAATTTCTTCTTGAAATTGAAACATTTATATTAGTGACGCTTTTATCCCCATAGGCCTTGGCCCGTGGCAGAGGCATAATATTTTCAAGCCCATAAAAAGCTTTCAACTTAGTTTAACAACTACAATGTTAATGGTAACCGGGATCAACGGCTTAGCGTGTTTTCAAAAGCCTAGAAACTCTAGTAAACGGGAATGCCAAAAACTTTCATCTATCTCAAGACCGACCTTAGAGTAAGATGGTTCACGCTCTGATTGTTTACAGAACACTGAGCAAACGAGCACTTCGAAATTGGTATATAGGGCTAGTGCTAGTGATTTACTAGCAACTTCTTAGAGTACTGGTCAGAAATTCCAGTATAGATGATTGAAAATAAAAATGGTAATCGACAAGTTGTCACTCCATATTAGTAGTGAGATCTAATGGGACCGGTCTGATATACAATGCAGCAAATAGCAATGATTTAGATATCGGAGAGTTCATTTGCACTTTAAATGTGCATATTTTATTCTTTCATGTCCTGGTAATAATTTAGTATCATATATTACAGATAAATGCATCTAACTTGAGGACGTGAGCGGTAATACATACATATTATCACGCCTGTTTCCCATCGGGGTAGGCAGAGACTATGGCTTTCCACTTGCTACGATCCTGACATACAGCTTTCGCTTCTTCTACTTTCATGAGTGTTTTCATACACGCTCGCCGGTTAAGTGTACTCTTGACCTGGCCTTTTTCCAAACGATCGTCGATTTGACTGACATACGTGCGCCGAGGTCGACCCCTACCAGTTTGCCCATTCACTCTCGCCACATATATCTGCTTCGTCAGTCTATTTTCATACATCCTCTCCACGTGTCCGAACCATCTAAGCATCCCTTTTTCTATCTTTGTCACTACATCTTCTGTCATACCGCAATGTTCCCTTATCACGCTGTTCCTTTCTTTATCCATCAACTTCACTCTAGCTATACTTCGCAGACTTCTCATTTCCACGGCATTAATGTTAGTTTTATGCGTCTTCTGCCATACCCAGCTTTCACTGCCATACATAAGTGTGGGAACCAGCACTCCTCTATGTACAGCCAGTCTTGCCTTCTTAGACACGTTCTGACTGCTCATAAAGGCGTACATGGCTTCACAGTACCTTCACTTTATTTCCTGCCAAAACTCTTCGCTCAATGTCATGGTCACACTTTCCATCTCTCGTAAATTTTGTACCCAGATATACAAACTCTTTCACTTGTTCTACTCTTTCTCTTTCCACAAGAACTGAGCAATCCGTCGTACTTACCTCTCTTTCAAAAACCATTACTTTCGATTTGTTTACATTCACTTTCATTCCTTTGTGGGCGGTAATATGATACCTAAAGCGTATATATTACACAATTGACGTGTATCTATTAATATTCTAGCAATAAGTCCTGGTAATTTCTATTTTTGTTTAATATTTTAATAATGTTTAATCTATACATTGCAGTGTACGGGTCGTTAAGGAATGATTTGATTACAAAATTAAGATTCCTTCGATAAAGTCAGACTTTCGCAGTCCACTGCTGCACATAGACCTCTTTACCTCTTTAGAGGTTGTGTCATCCCCTGGGGTTGATACAGTGATTTGTTACGTGTTTTTCTTTTCTTCGCCATCACCTGGTCCGTTAGTCAGCATGTGTACCAACTCCAAATGTCTATATTGCGGTTAGCAAAAATATTAAAACTATTATTCAATCTTTGTAAATATTATGCTTAATTATGATTCAGTATGTTTTGTAAGATACATCAGCGCACTGCTGTGCAGCGACCACTTTCAGTTCTCACTGAACAACAGGTTACATACATATATACATATTGTCACGCCTTCCTATCCCCGAAGGTGTAGGCAGAGGCATACTACACGCCCACATTTCACCGTATACATTTTTGTTCCACGTAACAGGTGGTGAGTCCATTGCCGTGTAACAACAGGTTAGGTGGAATATAATATATGCAACTTAATTTTGAAGCAGATATCTTCAACCGATTTAGTTGATATTTTGTATACACTTTGGATAACAATGTATGGTTAACTGTGTGACGTCATTCTAAATCCCACATGATGGGCCACTAAAGATAGCGGACTAAATATTCGCAATACACTGCTACAGTATGGGTATCAAAGGAAAGGGTTTGCTAAAAATAACTCGAAAAATAAAGGCACTCTAAATACAATATTGTAAAATGCTGGATACTGGACCAAGTTTTATGCATTCCTGTAATATGGATATCAAATAAAATGACCTGCTGATAATTACTTTTAATTTTGTACCCAGATATACAATCTCTTTCACTTGTTCTACTCTTTCTCCTTCCACAAGAACTGAGCAATCCGTCGTACTTACCTCTCTTTCTCCTTCCATTTACAATATATTTTTTTAACCATTGCCATATTTGAGTAATTATTTAAAATATAAGTTGCAATTGTTGCTGACAATAGAACATTACAGAGAAAATCAAATCTGATGTACCTATTAGGTACCAAAAAAACTAATAGGGTCTGTCCGATCTGTCTTAAATTCCGACCACAAATATTGACCTACCTATTTGAGTGGCAACAATAATTGCATTTGACAGTTTTATCTTGGTCTTGATCGAAATATCTTTTAATTGGTCTGTCTAACACTTTTGTTTTGTATATCAGCGTAAAGAAAGACGCTTCGTTATTGACAAGGAATAAAATTACTTGTGTTCTATCAGAATCCACCAACGATAAAAGAAAATGTTTTCTTTAAATACCTACTTAGGACATTTTCTTTCTCTATTGCATCGAGTTATAGTACTTAATCCATAGGTCACTTTAATCAGTTGAAAAGAGTGTAAGCATGTGATCAATAAATTGGATGTTAATTGATTTAAAATAAAATTATTGTAAAAAATATAGTGCTTGTGAAATGGTGAAATCTGCACATAGATCTGGCAGTGTTGCCAATTCAATAAACTAGATATACACTATAATTATTTAAAAAAACTTGAAGTATAATTAATAACGAAACTGGTCATCGATATTAAAAAGATCTTTATTATCGCCATTAAAAAGATTTTAGCTAATTACGAGAGTTGTCCCGCTTCGGGCCATTTTATGCAACAATTATGTTTTCAAACTGGTTCACTTTTGCATCAAGACAACTCGATTCTTTTATTATGAAGAAATTATATCAATTCGAGCGAGTATCGATAAAACGTCAGTATTTCGACTTTTATGTCAATCCCTAACGGTCGATAAATTCCATAAGTTATGACCCCGTCATGTGTGTATAACTTTATTAATGCATATTGAAGAGCTTTGTTTATTCAGTTACGATCATTTCTATTGTCGTCTCGGGTAACGCGTGTAATCGTAACACCACGCGACATCTTGTACACGTAAATTTTAATTTAACTATAGTGATTGTTCCGTATTCTCTTGAAACGCGAACCGTTAACTCTTATACGACAGTACATGTTTGTTTTAACGACTGCATGTTACCATAAAGTTTTATAGAATGTTAACACAAATGAAGTTTATCATTGCGGATGTATTAAATTAGAGATTGGACAGTAACGTATCAGAGTTTACATGCAATTTACCATGGTATAGGTAAATTATTTTACGATGTACTAAAGTGTGTCAGTGATTGGTCGTACTAAACGATTTTTAGTATTAATTAACAGTTCGATATATGAATCGTTTTATTGATGAATGAATGAATAAGATAAGTGCTATCGATAGCAGTGTCGCATCACTAAAGTTAATTCTATTTCTTATAATTTTTTAATATCTCTTTTTTAATTCTATTTATTGGTTTACAAATTGGTGATGCTTATGCAAATGGAACTCATAATATGCGACTGCCGCGCCGTAGGTCCCGGGTTCGATACCCGGGTCGGAAAAAATATTTGTGTGATCCACAAATGTTTGTTTCGAAGTTTGGGTGTTTCCAATGTATAATATGTATGTATTTAGAAATATATAAGTATGTTTATCAGTCGTCTAGAGCCCATAACACAAGCTTATATTAGCTTACATTGGGCTAGACGACGCTGTGTAAAAAAATAATGTCCCACAATATTTATTTATTTATGCTTCCTTTTTTTGACGAAATTACTCAGGACCAGTAATTTTAAGTGTACTTTAGAATATTATTAGTAGGTAATTTACTTTCAAACGTATTATGAAAGCTGATTGTATCGTTTAGAAAATAGTATTCCGTAAATTTAGGTAGGTAATAAATAATCTTTAAAGACTTTATTTTTCTAATGTCTTGTCTGATTTTTAGATATTTTAAAAACCTTGATTGGGATTTTTGAAGGAACTTTATAAACGGTTTGTCATATTAAGACAACAAATTTGATCTGTATAGAAGAAAGTGAACTATTACATAATGTAAGAAAACATACCTATCATACATATTTTGTGTAATCGGAATCTATTTGACATATTTATTAGGTTTTTATTGAAATATAACTTCTAAAATAAAAGATTTTCTTGTTTTATAGGCTATTAACACATGTATGAACAAGATACTAATTATAAAACATAGAAAGTGTAATATTGTTGTAAAATATATTATAATGGGTTGTAAATAATACATTAATATACACCTCATTATTAAAACGTCTAAAGAAACCATGTACAACATTATACATTCAGTTATGGATAGGAAGTTAGTGAGTGTACAATGTGTTGTAAATTTAACAAGATGAATATAAATTTAATCACAAAAGCAATCATTTAACTTCTTAGCTTATTAAAATAGTGACTATACTTTATGCAGTGGTTTTTGCTAATTACTTTTAAATTATCTGTACATCTGAAGGTGCAACATAAAATCTTTGGGAATTGTGTAATTGAAGAAGACTGTAACATTAGCCGCCATCGGTAACTTTCTTAGGATTCGTGATTTTGAATGTAGAATTTTATTGAAATGTAACAATATTAATCTTATAAAAACCAGAAAAATATATTTCAGCAATACTTTTGTTAGTAACCAAATAAATTATAGCTAAGTAATATAAAAAGTTTACATTATTAAGATTAATCACAATAGTAATAATTCAACACTTTGCCTTACTCAATTAATGACTAAACTTAGTGCAAACGAAAGAATGGTAATTTAAAAAAATGTGTTACTGGAAAAGAAAAAAGTTCTACAGAACCCTGCGAGAGATAAATGGTAGGTAATTATAAAAAAATATTTTCCCGACAGGGCCAAAAGTAGTCGAAGTCAGGGTCGCGGGTGACCAATTAGATAGGAACCGTAGGATGGACTCTGTCGCGAGAAACCGCGGAATCTGGTCTTATCTGAGGGAGGGTCAGGTAATCTTCCACGGGTCAGATGATGTTCCACTTCGCTGCAGATTGTAGAGTAGTCGCCCACCCTACAATCGGCTTCCACTCCCGGTCTAGGCGCAACCAGGAGGAGCCTCGGAGCAGCTCTCGGCCAACAGGTAGTAGGTAGTATAACCGTGACGGTAAAACCGTAACGATTAAATTGTAATAAAGGAATAGCTGCAATGTGACTGCAATCCTTCTAGTTTATTAACATTTATGAATTGCCATTCCATAGGGGTGAAAGCAATTTGAAAATTATGAAATGCGATTACCAACTCAATGAACTATTGCATCACTAAAGGGATATATAAATATGAAGTATGACTTGTACGTAATCCTATTTGTATCTTATGTATCATGTTTCATCAGTCATCGCATCATCCATGCATACCCATTACCCGACGGCACGCGCGAGAATCGCACGAGAATGTCTTGGAACGCTTGGAACGAACGAGCTCATTCACTCGATTCGCCCAATAAGGCTCATTCGTAACACATTAGATTGATGTGGCCATCGATTATATTGTGCATCGGGGAACTTATATATGAAGAAAATACATGAAAAGATGGTACTTGTTTGTTTGGTTATCAGTCACGCCTTCATCCACGAAGGGGTCTGCCACCCCTTCGTGGATGAAGGCATATTATATGCTAATATTTCACGGTGTGCATTTTTGTCGCACGTAATAGGCGGAGAACATATTGCTGTGTTGAACTGGAGGAGCGTAGGTTGTGAAACCTGTTGTTGAAACTTTTCAAACCGCCCCAAAAGGCCTTCAGTTTGGCTTAACGGCTGCCATGGTACTGGCAAACGAGACCAACGACTTGAAATAGTTCGGAAGGCACGTGAAGCCGTTGGTCTCGGTTTTCAGTAAAATGGTTGTCGTTAAGGCAAGTTTAAGGCCATAAAAACGGTTTTAAAAATTTCAACAGCTGGTCTTCACATCCTTATACATTTCAACACGGTAATGGGCTGACAACCTGTTACGTAGGACAAAAATCCACACGATGAAATGTGGGCGAATAATATACATCTGCCACCCCGTTGGGCATATGGGCGTGATTGATAAACATACATGTTTGTATGTACATAAGTTATTTACCTATTAATGAGATAGGAATTCTCGTGTCTGAAGTAAATCACATAAATAAAATTAGTTGACACACTTGTTTTGGTTTACTTGCTCACCTCTCATTAGTTAAGGTTGTACTTGGAGCGGCACGCGTGGAAATTCGTCCCTAGAATCAATTCGTTCAGTCCCATATCAGACAATTTATATCATGTCTATTATTTTACGAAAGCGTGGTATGTCCTATATTATAAAATAGTATATCCGTATGTAATGATTTGTTTAGGTGTTTAAAACTCTAGATTAACAATAAATATTTGAATATTTTCACTACAATTTCTTAAACATCCTTTAAGAGTAAGGTCTAAGAGCCATCTATCGAGCTGTTTGGCAACTGCGATATCAACGAATGATGGAATTATTATACACTTTTTTATTTATTCTAATTTCTTAGCTGTTACTTTTATGACATCAAAAGTATCTATACTAAAATATAAAGCTGAAGAGCTATTTGGTTTTTTGTTTGGTTGCACGCGCTAAGCTTAGGAAGTAGGTCTGAATTGAAAAAAGGTTTTCGTGTTGGATAGCCCATTTATCGGGTTAGGCTACATATCATCATGCTACTACCATAGAGAGCGGAGCAGTAACCATAAATGTCAACCGCAAATTTTCAGACATTATTGTCAAAGTAATAAAGAACGGGGTTAAATAGGTGTAACGGGCGAAGCCGTGGGGTCAGCTAGTTACTAAGTAAATGATTTTACTCACGTGTATATTTCGGGATACCTCGGCTAGTTTCGAACCCAACGGATGGTCCTGTATCATATCATTCGTCCTGTGTAACTTTACTTATGAACCTCTGTTATATCCCTTTGGGCTAACCCAAAATTTTCACGTGAGTTAAAATACCGTTTAGTTACTAATAATGAACCACGCTCACGTAAGTTATCTATACTAATATTATAAAGCTGAAGAGTTTGCTCGTTTGGTTGAACGCGCTAATGTCAGTAACTACTGATCGTATTTGAAAAAATATTTTTGTTTTAGATTGCCCATTTATCGAAGAAGGCTATATATTATCACGTTACTACCCTGAAGAGCGGAGTAGTAGTCATAAATGTAGACTAATCAGACTAATCGGGCAATATTTTACGGGGAGTTGGAAGTAGACATACCCACCCTGGGGGTCAGTCGGGTAGTCCTCTAGTTATTCTATTTAAGCACACGTACGTAACAAGTATCTGACACACGTTTCCACTGACATAATAAATTTAAATAAGTATTCTGACACTACCATGATTAATTCCTCAGTCTCGGCCAGGCGCAGCTAATGCGCAGTAACGAAGTATCCGCCAACGCTCCTCTAGATGTAACTTCGCAATATGTCATGGATGACTCTCTTTTTAAACGCCACGAACATTGAATCTTTCACATTTCATAGTATAGCAAATATAGCCAGGGCTTGAAAACATAAACACTTCTTACAATTTTAACTTAACATTTCTACTTTAGAATGTTCTATAAAGGTTTTAACTACTTACTTAATTCTAAAATTTTGAAAACACTTAAACAGGATTTTTGTTATTTTTTTAAATTTAAACCTTTAAACTTCCGGACAGAAATATATTTTAGCTTTGATAAAACGCTAAGGTTTACTAACTACTAAGGAACCACCGCGTTTTCTATAGCTTTCATAAAATCCAATTCAGATCTCCCATTTAAGAAACAGATACACAAAGCTGTTTTGTAACATTCACAATATAATTATCTTAATATATCTATCTTACTCTCTTCTTCAAATGAACCGCTAAGTTGCAAAGTAATATTTATCTATGTAGATTTTACTAATGATGCAGGAAAAGGTTAAGTTCAAATTTAGAACAAGAGAAATCCAAGGGTCAAATTTAAATTATGTTACCAAATTACTTTTATATCACTACTAAATACTTACTGTTTACTTTAACATTAAATTAGAAAACTTGCACGATAAAATGTCCCTTTATTACGGTACTGGGCAGTCTAGGTATGATTCTGAAATATACGTAAAGCTGATATCAATATCCATTAAGGTATAGTCTAGAAGAAAATGCTTTGCGCTCCTGTATACCATTTCTTCTTTTTCACACACACCACCTCCTGGGTCTTACTCTTTTTCTTCTTACCTTAAATAAATAAAATAAATAAACCATCACGCCTTATCCCCGAAGAGGTGGCAGATACATATTATATGCCCACTTTTCACCGTGTGGATTCCTGTCCCACGAATAGGTTGTGAGACCGTTGCCGTGTTGAAATAGACACTACCTGCTGTTGAAATTTTTCAAGCCGCCCATAAGGCCTTCGACCATGCTTAACGACTGCCATTTTACTGGCAACCGGGACCAACGGCTTCAGGTGCCTTCCGAAGCACGGAAATACTCGCAAATGTAAATGCCACAAACCACAACCCATCCGAGGACCAGCCATAGCGATAGTTGCGTAACTCAGTGATCGTTTACAGAACACTGAGACCGCGGGGCCACGAGAGCTTCTTAGCCTTGAATATTCTAGCGTTAAAATACTTACCCGTAACGACATGGTAGGTCGTGGGCTTATTAGCATTTACTTTCATTCTAATATCGATATACATAATCAAAATGACCAAATAATTTTACAATAGTACAATTTTAAAATCGAAGTCAATCCACTCATGCTACAGTTTTAAAATATCTAATGCAATTGACCCAGTTGGGCCAGGTGTCGGCAACCCTCGGTAGTCTTCAAATCACTATCATTAGTGATAATCATTCGTTCTGTACGTGTGCCTCTTGTTATACGCTTTATTTTTGTAAGGCTGGGAACACATACTTAGCAGTTGAATTATAATTTGAATAAAATTAATGAGACAAATTTGATAATTTTATGTTTTAATGTTTACTATAAATATAAAATAACTAATGAAATATATAGCATACTAAATTTGAAATATATTAATTTTAAGTCGGGAGTAGAATTCATTACTAAGGTATGTATAGGCTATTTTTTAGTATAAAGAGCTCCAACAATGCTTCCGGTGACTTTGGAAGTAACTATTGGGAATACACAACAATGAAATAGAGGTCTTATAACATAGATAACAATTTACCTATATACTTGAAGTTACGAATTAAAATTGTGTCTACCTTAGTCCTGCAATGTATTATGATGTATCCTTAATACAGTATAGATAGCAGACTTGGTTAAATTGCAACCTTGCAATTTTAGGCCCACTTGCACGATCTTGGGTTAACGTGTAAAACTCGGAGTTCCATAACTCCATCATCACATCCATAGTCCATACTAACCCCGAGTTAATCATCGATTTGTCTTGCATCACCCCGATTTAAGGGTAAACTTAGGGTTAAATCGTAAAAAAAATAACTCACCGATTTTTGAGGATTGAACTAACTTTGGGTTTGCAGCTGGCAGACAATACAGTGGTACGTGACACGGACTCAAAGTGACACATTGCGCAATCATAATACGATAAAATTAAAATGCACTCGGCTGTCATGTTACATTTATTCGTGTAAGAAAAAGTCTTATGTGGCAAACTGTAGCATAAAAGAGATAGACATACATCTTTCATTCTTTGTTAAATCATTAATGTTTGGTTGGATGACATAAAACTCTGGGAACTAACCCAAACCCGATGGTATTTTTCTATGGTGCAAGACATGATTAGGGTTAAAAAGTTATTACTTAATTCTGAGTTAACTAACGTTTTAATTAATTATTTACCCACCGAATGCTCTTGAAAGAGTACACAAAAAGTTTCTGCGCTGTATGCATTATAAATGCAATTACATGATGTTTGCCACAACAGGTACGACTGTATTGACATTGTCAATGAGATTAACTACAGAGTGCCACTCAGACTACACACACGAAGCTGTCGTACAACCCCACTTTTCTTCACCCGAACACGCTTACTTGATTTATATAACAGTAACTTTAACCAATTAGACATATTTGCAAATAATACCTGTATTTATAGAAGGTTGATAATCGAGGGACTCCATGATTTAAGGGCAACCCTTTAGTACTGGGGTCTCTCGATCGCTAATCTAATCTAGCACTACCTACTGTAATTTAATAATTTGTATAACGGCTGTATTACTCTTAACCTTTAAGATTATATGTATTTAATAGACTTGTGATAATCGTCGTGGATGTCACAATTACTATTGTGTTAAAATTTAACTATTTTAAGCATCTGCTATTGTGATGTTGTTTGTTTATCCAATAAAGAAAAAAAAAATGCCCCAGCATACATGCAAGTGGGCCTTAGTATATTAAATGTATTACATATAACCAAATAACATTCGCAGGGTCAATAATCACATCTGCATTATATAATCAGCATATTGATTATGACAGCAAAATTAGCACACATAAACTTCATATTAATAATTTTAGATTTGAAATAAATATTCAAGTGTTATCAACAAATCAAATCTATATTAAATTCTAGCTCTTATATACAAGTTTTGATTCAACACACATTTTTCAAGAATGTCGTTTAGTAATTGGTGAATATCAGAAATTAACTTTAATGCAAATTAATATACTTAAAATTAAAATGTTTGTATTAAAAATGTTCGTCTACATTATTAATCATTACTTATCATATTCTTGCTTATATACGATGAGAGTTCAATGTATTCTCGGTATCGGCATGAAAGAATAAGCAGAAAATTCTGAATAAAAATTATTTTTCAATGTAGTCCCCTAGGATCTGAACACACTTATTTGTCCTGGAAAATAACTTTTCAATTCCCTCCAAAAAATATTTTTTTTCCTGGTCTGAAAAATGATCGTTAATTGCTGCCTTTAACTCTTCATCGTCGGAAAAATGCTTGCCTCGATGTTTTTTTTTGAGATTTGGGAACAGAAAGTAATCACTAGGGGCTAGGTCCGGGCTGTAGGGTGGAAGATTGATTTCTTCAAATCCGCAATCCCGCACAGCAGCATTGGCAATGCGCGCCTTGTGAACAGGCGCGTTGTCGTGCGCTTTTTTATTGAAGTTGCGCCAGTAATACTCTCACCTTTTTTGTGTACTCGATTAATAAGATTCGCTTGGAATCCCAAAACACTGTGGCCATGAGCTTTCCGGCGGATGGGCTGACTTTGAACTTCTTCGGTGGGGCTGTTCCTTTTTTATGCCACTTCATAGACTCCTGCTTGCTCTCAGGATCATAGTGATGAACCCACGTTTCATCACCAGTAACAATCCGATCATAAATACTTTGCGGATTTTCACCACAGAGCTCCAAAAACTCCTTGCAACAATCAACTCGCACTTGTTTCTGAAGCGCTGTGAGCATTCACGGCACCCATCTTGCACTGACCTTTGACAAATTCAGATGGTCATGAAGGATAGTGTGAATGGTACCCACAGATAGCTTGGTTCTTTCTGCTAATATTTTCACTCTCACACGGGCATCTTTGAATACAAGTTTCTGAACAATTTTTACGTTTTCTTCAGTAACGGCACTAACCGGCCCACCGGCATGAGGATCGTCTTCAATACTCTCTCTATCCCGTTTAAATTCACTAGTTGCCTTTCCGAAATGATATTTTGAATACTAATGGCGACAATCAAATAAAATTTTGTATTTATACCCTCAATGAGTGTCATAAACTAATGAGATAATTTAATTACCCTCATCATTTGTATATTACCCCGATACCGAGAATACATTGTACGCCCCTCGTAGTACCAAAATGGCCTAGATTTTAAAACTAGATTAAACTTTTATATTTTATTTATTTTTGATTCATCAAATGATGTCACGGTCATTTTTTTACCACTGAGGTGGCAGACAAGCATACGGCAATACCATGATATCGACGTTAAAAAATTAAAGCTAACACACAGCCCGAAAGACCATTCACTGTCCAGTTCTACGGCCTCTAATAGCTCTTGACGAATCCTTTGTTGTAAGAGGAGGAACTTGCGCTGCTAAAGTAATCCTATTTCCTATGGAACGGCAGAGATAGAACTTGGGATCACTGGATTCCAGTAACGATCCTGACGACCACGTGATATCCCTTTCTCGCTTGTTTTGTCCGGGAACAAAAAAGAGTGAGTATTAATCTTACTCACTCTTTTTTGTTCTAAGGGTCTAAGTAAGATTATATACAGATATAACTACTTTATTTTGGTCTTTTCCATCTGTGAGGTTTCAGTTATTAGATGTATCAGACCTTAGACTGGGGAATTTGAAATGATTTACCTAAAGAATTAATATATATTTTTAAAGCCATTCCAATTTTTTGTCCTGTATTATTGCTATGACACAAGATTTGGTAATTATGTATTTCTAAGTCAACAGGAAGAACCCTATATAGGTTTCGATTTACTTACGAGTATCAAAATATACGAAAATGGCGATACAATGACCGTATCTTTTGAACACATTTTCTTGAAAGTTTATTTTTTTTCTAGGTCTAGGTCTACAATTCGATATTAATTTCATTACATACAGAGAGAAAGGAACTTTACAGTTAGATAGACAACAGTTGGATAACAAAGTGAAACTATAAGAATTCCGTTTTTTACTTTTGAGGTACGGAAGAAAATAAAATATATTATCCATTGTAGACTATGCCTTATAATAAATAATACTGTAATTACCTAATTGCCGCCACTGCAATTCAGTGCTGTGTATACTTTCGACATTGTCAATTGTATTTAACCATCAACACACATCTAATGTCTGCCTTTCGGGCTAAACTTAACTATAGCTAACATAACTATAGCTATATTTAGCCTTGATGATATTTTTCTCAACACTACAGAGATTTCTTAATACCCTTCATAGGAAGGGTATATACCAACTAACATAGAAGAACGACTGTAGAGGGTAATTAAAATTTTTCATGTTTTATATTAACTATGTATGTAGAGGGAATTTTGTGATAGATACTTAGAATTTGGATGATACTCAGAGGATCATATTTTTTTTTGAAAATTTGGAAAAGCGTATTTTCAGACAATTATAAATTAATCTAGTTTCTTGTCAGTCATTTTTTGTTTCTGGTGAGAAGGGTGGGCGGGAAGCGGGAAGGCCTTACTTTACCATCTGGTCAGACGGGTTTGGTACAGGGCTTTATTTCCCAATAATCTCTTGGTCAATATGGCGTCTACTAGTCAGGAGGTGCACTACTAACAGGAAAGGTCAGCTTGGGCTCCGAAGATATATATTATATAAGGGCTCCGATGTATATTCACTGAACAATTCAGACCCTGATAATATATGTTTTTTAATATTTTTTGTCTAACGCCACTATATAACCACACACTGCAATTAATTTATTAAATTATAAAATTAACATCAGCTCCATGACCGAGACAGAAATTATATGACATATTATATGTTCTAGAAAGTGCACTAAATGTTTTTCGAAAGTGCATAATGCACTTAAACGTAATTTAATGAAGAAGTGCATGAATTAAGTGAAATTATGTTTTAGGTAATATTGTAACTTTTTAAGTATCGCTTTCACATTTTTATATAAATTAAATTTTCATTCATCTTTAGTGTTTATTTGGATGACGATTTTATTATGATTAATCATGAGTTTATAGAAACGTTATCATCTTGAAAGTAAGTTTGTTTCCAGTTATATTGAACCAGTTTAAATTATGTTACGGGTCGTCAACTAACATGATTACCTAATCTATAGATTTAGAAATTATCCTACTAATATTATAAACGCGAAAGGTAGTAATAATGGATGTTTGTCACTTAAAAACTACGGAATGGATTTTAATGAAACTTTACAATAATATACATCGGAATAACACATAGGCTACTTTTATACGGGAACGGGTAAACTTCACTACGCAGGCGATACCGTGGGCGTCAACTAGAGAAAAATAAATTGAAATGTAAATTGTTAAAAACTATACGGGCGTAATCTGACTGAATATTATGACTGACTCGGTAACACAGCAGTAGTATATGCGACTGAGATTTCGGGTTCGATTCCTGGGTTGGAACAAATATTTCTAGGGTCCACAAATGTTTGTTTCGGAGTTTGGGTGTTTACTATGTATGTATTTAAAAACACATAAGTATGTTTATGTGTTGTCTAAATCCCATATCACAAGCTTATATTAGCTCACCATGGGCTAGAGGGCGTTTATAAAAAAAAATGCAACACTCCTTTTATATTTATTAACTTGTTAAAGACGGGAAGAAAACTACTATCTATCATCAACTGCCATCCATACATTCTACAGCTGATCTATGATAAACATCAATATTGTACCAATAGTTAATACAATATTGATGTGTAACAATTAAAGATCAGGTGTATATTATTTACTGTTGTTTCATATTATACTTGCTTCTAGAAATTATCTTTTATTAAAGTTGAGATTAGTCACCACAGATCAATACGGGCTAGATGGCGTTTATAAAAAAAAATATCAACACACCTTTTATATTTATTAACTTGTTAAAGGCGGGAAGTAAACTACCATCTATACTATCTATCATCAACTACCATCCATACATTCTACAGCTGATCTATGATAAACATCAATATTGTACCAATAGTTAATACAATATTGATGTGTAACAATTAAAGATCAGGTGTATATTATTTACTGTTGTTTCATATTATATTTGCTTCTAGAAATTATCTTTTATTATAGGTTGAGATTAGTCACCTCCTCTTTGTTACTATTTTTTATAGATAGACTTTGTTAGTAAAATTACATACAACATAATCACCATTTATGCTAACTATATATTAAAATACAATGACGTTTGATATATTCTGTATTTTTTTTACAGGTAAATACTTGCAGATTTCATGTGTACTACGGTCGTAACTGTAAGTTTTCACGTAATAACTGTGTGAAGTGTCTGATTCATTAATGTATATAACTTACTTAGGGACTAAACGAATTAAAATTGCACATTTTTTATACCACTGAGGTGTCAGACAAGCATACGGCCCACCTGATGGAAAGTGACCACCGTAGCCTATGGACGTTTGCAACACCAGAGGTGCAGTACTCGCGCTGCCGACCCTTTAAAAAACCTTCTAAGACCGCTTTCGAAGAACCTCATGCTGTTCGGGAACACCCAGGCAGGGAGTGCATTTGTAAATTTCAGGGTTTTAAGATGAACCCTGATATTAATTATTATTTATTTTATGCTTATTTGTTTTTAAAAAGTAAGCGTTTATTGCTCGCACACGCTAGATGAATTATATAATTGAATATTAAATGCTAGTGGGACTGAGTGAGAAGTAAATCGCGAAACTAGTTAATTTCTTAATAACTAAATTTTAGATATGTCTATGCAGAGAAATAAAATTGAAGTGCCTGTTTGTAGTTCCCAATTTTCAGCTTTTAAGTATATATTTACGGAACTTTAATAGAAAAAACTATTTTTAATTTTTTTCTCTGTCTTTCCGTCTGTCTGTCTGTTTGCTTTGGCTCATCGCTTTTACGGCAAGACTGTTTTACCGGGATTTTCACTGCTAGATAACTGATATTATAAAAAGTAAATTAGGTTACATATTACTCCATATTTCTACGGGAATGGGCACTACGCAGGTGAAACTGTGAGGTGAAATTAAATTATTAAACATGAAGTTACATATGTTTAAACGAACTCTTGAGATGACAAATGTAATTCTCTCTTAAGTCTGTCAAATGTAATCTAGTTTTATACAGTTTTGCTATCCTCTTATATCTCAATCAAGTGATTGAAATAAAAAAATGAGAGATTTAAAATTTTGATCTTCTAGATATAAAGACTGTCAATAAATTCTCTCCGTGAATGAGGTAAAGAATTAACTCGCTTTGAACTACATAAACATTAATTTCATCTTCAATTATAATAATCCCTTAATATGCATAGAAATGTCTATGCAGAAGCTTTACAGCCATTATCCTATGTTTATGCAGATTACAGAACAAAGTACCGCATCCATTTACATATTATCCGGTGCCAATTAATTTTAAAATATATTGGTATTAATATTATTAATTGAGTCGGGATTAAGCAAGTTTGAACTAAGTGGAGCTAAGTTTGTACATGGTACGTTTAGAATACGCTGTATAGCTTGTTATGTTGAAGATGGTATTGAAAAATGTTCTTAGATTTCTTCATATAAATGAAAATAGTAGAATAAGCGTGGATTGGACAGGGTGCCAAAACTTACGGGTGGCTAAATATATAAGAATCTATTTTCTAAATGTAACCTCACATTAATACAATTTGACATTTTCCACAACACAATTTGACATTTTCAAATCGTGGTATAGATTATTGTGAATTATATAAACATAAACAGCATTATCATTTAAAAGTGACATTAAAACAAACAAACGGCCACGTGACCGGTTCACCGGCCGATATTAATGGGAATCTCGTATTTTGACGGGCGGTGTACCCTTTGGATCGTAATTTTGACGCGGTATTAGTGTCATATTAGTCACAATGCACTCTGGGAGTACTGTCTAGTAGTTCACACGTAATGGCTATTCGCTTTTAAACATTTAATTTTATGGGACATGCTGCTAGGCTTTGTTGAAACTGTTAGCGATTTTTTAACAATCGATATTTAAAAATATAGTAATCGATATTGAAAACATAGTTTGTAAATTCACAGATTAAACCTATTCCAATAAAAACAGAATGTGATTATTATCTAGCTAAAAAGCTTGATTTTGTGTTTTAATTTTGCTTGTTTGTTTGATGTTATTCATCAAAATATGACATTACATCATTATTTTTGTATTAGTATGTAGTACGCACGAAGTATTATTACATACATAAATACATATTGTCACGCCTTTATCCCTGAAAGGGTAGGCATAGGCGTATTAAACGCCCACATTTCACCGTATGCATTTTTGTCCCACGTTAGAGGTGGTGAGCCCATTGAAGTATTATTACAAAAATAATATTGCGTACGTTTGGATCGTGGAATAAAGTCCTTGCCTGGGGTTTGCCGAACATCTGTAACAGTACGGTGTTCTTTAAAAGGTCTGCTTTGTCAGCCAACTCAGCTGTTTAAAACGTCATCCAATATTTTGTTTGTTTTGAACGCTAATCAATTCAAAATAATGCTTAACTAAGCATTCTTACATTTGATTATTTATGGTAACTTCGATATATATACCTACATTAATTATTGTAAGATGGAAGTAGAACGTCATTTTAAATTTAGAACTTTAATTTGTAATAATTAATATTCTAAACGCTCGTGGTCCCGCCTACTCAGTGTTCTGTAAACGACGGATGGGTGACCACTATGTGGCATACTTTTGCGAGCGTTTCCGTGCTTCGGAAGGCACGTTAAGCCGTTGGTCCTGGTTACAGCAGGTAGCCACAACCTGCGTCTGTCCGTTTCAACACGGTAATGGGCTTACCAACTATTACGTGGTACAGGAATACACATTTCGAAAAATGGGCATATAATATGCCTCTGCCACCCCTTCGAGGATAAGTCGTGATAGATAAATAAATACATAATATTCTTAACACGCTTTTCGCTATTACAGGCCTCTAGGCCCCTGTTGACCATTAAAGACCATAATAAAATAAATCCGGTGCCACACAGGGTGCACAAGCACCATCCTAAGGTAACATCCACATAATTTTATTCGCAGACGGGTTAAACATCACAGACATACTTAGTTGCATGACTTTCAATAAAATTGCAACAGTTTCTTTGTTAAATACGTTTGATGTTAATAATAAGACCTTCGTTCGCAAATCAATGGGACGATTAGTGTTAACAATATACATATTTAGAATATGCAAGATTGGTATGAGAAGCGTTCGATTTGTAGCAGAACTTAAAGCTACACCTAAATTGTTAGGAAAAATTCTTGAAATTCAAATTCAAGTGAGTACGTAATTTAAACTTTTTTGTTAGGCTTTTTTTGGTTTATATGAAACTATCAACCCATTTTGGCAATGTATGTATATATTTTACATGTAAACCTTCCTCTAGAATTGCTCTATACGTTGTAAAAACGGCATGGAAATTAGCTGAGTAGTTTGAAAGACCTAAGCGAAATCGACTTGCATTTTATACTGTGTAAAGAAGTAGACTTATAACGCTTGCTATGGACTTTTCTGAAACAGTTTTATTTAACAATTTCGTTATTTTCATTTGTATAATTACATTTGTAATATAAGAAATTTCAGTTAAAAAAGAATACGCTGCGACATATCCTTCGTTTCTTGCCAGGAAACTGCTAAGATCGGCTGTCTCCTGAACCCAAAAAAGAAAATGTTCTTCAGAGATGTATAAGTTTTAAAGATAGTTGAATATATTAAATTGTTATTGACATACGTGCATACATACATGTTGTCACACCTTTATGCCCGAAGGGGTTAGGCTGAGGCATGCTATACACCCATATTTCACTGTATGCAGTTTTATCCGATGTAACAGGTGGTGAGTCCATTGCCGTGTTGAAATTGACAAGCCCAGGATGTGGCGACCTGCTGTTGACATTTTTCAAGCTGCCCATTAGGTCTTCAACTGGTTTAACGACTGCCATGTTACTAGCAACCGGGACCAACGACTTAAGTTGTCTTCTGAAGCACGTGTTATTATACATTGAACAAAAATATGTAACAAATCAATTTACTGTTATATAACTGTATCACAATTTCATAGTTGGACGGAAATAGCGTTACGTGGCTAACAGCAACGTTATAAACATTACTGCACCACTTTACTTGAAGAGTACAGATTTATTATGATTGCAATGTATTTGCATTAACGGTAAACTATCTACGTTGTAATGTTTGTTGAACAGCAATTAGTTTTTATACAAATATGTTTTGTGCATTGCAAAATATTAGTGTAATTTTATGGATCTTGTTAAAGTTACCCTCAGCCAATAGCAAAGTTTAACGACGTGAATTATTTCTATAGTGACAATTGTTTGGCTGACAATTTTTTTGGCGTTTAGATTAAAATACTTGGTTCAATTCGCGTGGGGATATACCACATGTTCATGTAGAACTTGGTAGGGTAATTAGAGAAATTCATTTACTTTGCCCTCATTAAAAGATTCAAAAAATTAAAAATAGGTAAGGCAAAAATGATAGTTAGCTCAGTATATAATGTTCCTTCATCACACGAAATAGCGCTGATAGTCTTGGAAGAAAATAACTATAGGAATACATGAAACCTGAGCCCTTATTGAGTAATTGTTGAACTTCTATGGGAGATTCGAGACAATGCCGACGCTGATAAATATGCAATGAAAATCTCTTAAATGTCAACCTTATAAATGGACCAAATATTGACCCCTGTGGTACACCGATTTAAACTGGACTGCCTGTAGAACGTTTACTTGAACCCTTTGAATTTTACTGCTTAAGTAAGATGTGAAGCGCTCGTGGCCTAGCGGTCTCAGTGTTCTGTAAACGATCACTGAGTTACGCAACTTTCACTATAGCTGGTCCTCGGATGGGTCACCACTTTGTAGCATTTACATTTGCGAGGGTTTCCGTGCTTCGGAAGGCACGTTAAGCCGTTGGTCCCGGTTGCCAGTAAAATGGCAGTCGTTAAGCCTGGTTGAAGGCCTTATGGGCGGCTTAAAAATTTCAACAGCAGGTAGCCACAACTTGCGTCTGTCTATTTCAACACGGCAATGGGCTCACCACCTATTACGTGGGACAGGAATTCACACGGTGAAAAGTGGGCATATAATATGCCTCTGCCACCCCTTCGGGGATAAGGCGTGATGGATATATATATATATATATATATATATATAAGATGTCACAAATCCGAGTACTATATTTTTAATAAAATCATGACTACTATGTTGTCTGATTGGTGCTTCATTGTCTTGATTAAGCCAGTGCTAACTAGAGTAGTACCAATCAATGAAGCAGGTAATCCAATGCTGTGGTCATAAAATTAGACATATCCTCCACACCTGCCATTTCTTGGTCTAATGTTATATTATAGATAAATTTTCACACTCGAATGCCTATTATATTCTGAATGTCACTATAGTTCCAAATTGGAACAGTAATAAACACGCTATCAAATGAAAAAGTGGCCGGAAGTGCCAATGGTTTATTAATCGTATCGTATAGTATATCTATATTAAAACGTTATGCTATTCCAATATTAAATAACGTGGAACCCTCAATTTAATGGCATATATCAAATTCAAGATTTTTTGACAAAAGGCCAGGTCAAGAGTATCCTTAATCGGGGAGCGTGTATGAAAACTATTATGAAAGTTGAAGAAGCGAAAGTTGTATGCTAGGATCGTGGCAAGTGGAAAGCCATAGTCTCTGCCCACCCCGATGGGAGACAGGCGTGAAGATATATATGTATGTATGTATATAAGTCGGAAGCTCTAAAACCAATAGTAGACCACATCGGAGAGCTGCTTCTCTATAGCTACGTCACAAACCTCTTCTGGCACGATAAACAGAAAGTTTTAAAATAATGATTTTCCGTGTAAGTACTCTGAAGCGTTATAAATAGCGGCTGTATATCTGAGTGAATTTTAACTAGATAGTACCAGAGTGCGTACATGTTGAATAGTGTGTAAATGTATTTGTGATACACATACTGTCTATACGTACGGCAGGTTAGCGACACTATTTTCAGTATTGAGTGCCAGCACTGTACGAACTGCAGCGAGGATACGGCGCTGCATACACTGGCGGAGTGCCCAGCGTGGGACCTGCAGTGCCGGGACCTCGTTGTGGGTCTGGGCGTGGACATTCCCACGCTGGAGACCATGGTGAAAGCTATGGTCTCCAGCGGGAGAAAGTGGGACGCCGCTTCATCTTTTTGCGAGCATGTCATGCTTGCAAAGGAGGCGGCGAGAGAACTCTCCCTCCCGAGTTCCGCAGTCGGCGGCAGGGACGCCGCAGCCTTGTCTTCGCCCAAGACTACCGTCCTCCAAGACCGGGGGCCTGAGGACGGCGGGTGGGCTGCTCGCCGTCCTTACAGAAGCAGGCCCCGGTCGGTGACGTGGTGTGAGAGCTGCACGCACGCTCCTCTCAAAGAAGTGGTATAAAACCTGATCCCCCCCCAAAGAAGCGAGATAAAACTCCCCCCCCCCCCCTCTGAGCGAGGCCGCGGAAGCGGATAAAGTCTGTCGGGAGCCCTGGGGCTATCCTTCCGAGGGCTCACCCGGGACTCCCGGCTATAGACAGATGGAACGCATTCGTGTGGTTTTAGTCGGTAAGAGTCCGGTATATAGCACCCATGAGGATTCCCAGACGAAAAAAAAAATCACTCATGCATCAGACGTTAACTATTTGCCTGGAGTATTTATTCCCTCAAAAATACTTTGCTCAATGCTGTCTAACCCAACTGAATTATGTTGTTGATTTCTTCCTCAAAATAGTTGTTACAAAATTGCATAACCTGTCATACATAAAAATTTCTATGTAAATAAAGAGATTTGAAACAATACTAATATAGAAAATTTAAAGTGTTTAATGTTTTTAAACTTTCGCGATTTTCACTCATATTAAATGATATTTCTGCGATGAAGCGTCGGAAAGTATAAGGTAGACTTTGTACCTATTAATATACGTCGTGAATAAGACCCGAAATATAATTTCAAGAGTTTGTTTATAATTGATTGGGAGTAGTCTAGCGGAGATTATTATTTAAAAGCAGATGAGTACACAATTACAAACGAACTACATATCAAAATAACCTAATTCTCGTAAACCTAATCGTAACTATTAGATCATAATTAACTGCAAAGTCCATAGGCTACGATGACCACTTTCCATCAAGTGGGCCGTATGCTTGCCTGCCACCTCAGTGGTATAAAAAAAAACTAAAATAACCAAAATCATGATACTCAAAATCGGCAAAAACTAATTAATGATACACAAAACGATTGAATGTGATGTGCCCGCGCAAGGCGGGGCGGGGCAGGCCAACGCACCTGCGGTAGCTCCTACAAACGCCGCACTAAAAATACGTTATTAACGCAGCTACTTTTATTTTTATGTGCGATAGCCCCGAGCTAAAGGTTACCACAGGGACGAATTCAAAAAGTGAAATTCCATTGTATTCAACTTTTTTTGATATTGTTTGTATTCTGTATAGGTTATAGTTTACTAGGCACCCAAGCTTTGCGTATAATTTATTTGTCAATTACTTTTTTTTACCGGTTTCCAATTTTTGTTTGAATGTAGTAAAATGTAGTCTTATTATCAAATATATTCCTATTCCTAGCTTCAAAAGGCACGTTAAGCATTATTCTACCACTTAAGTTTTGGTAAAAATGAGTGTACCTAAATCAGTTTAAACCGGTTCAAATTAAGTTTATTAGATAATACCAGGCCTCACAGGTTGTGCGTGTTTACATGAATACTCATTTCACGATTTCAGTCAATAGCAGTAACTTTTACCTTAGTGTGACAATACCATATAGACCAATACGCAATAATACAATATTATTCAGTAATTATTAGATTTTTTTAGAATAGCATATTTTTAAGAACTTCGAGGAGAACGAACTTAATGGAGAATGAAAAACAGGTCACTAGACTAGCTATATCTATGACTTTTGTGTTGAAGAACATTTGTTTGCGATATTTACATATTTTCAATTTTATGAGATCTAAGCACACGAAAGGCCCCACGCTCCAGATCTATCGTAAACTGTTAACTACGTTATTTATTTATACCAATCTTATGATAAATTATTACCCACTACTTACTAAAATTTTAATATATTAGCATTTATTTTTCTAGTTTTAGTTTTAATATTATATAAAGATATATTTAATTATCTCAATTTTATCTTTAGCTAGACTTCATTCTTTGTATAGATCTTTAAATATTTCTCCTTTAAACCTTGTTTCCACGAGTTTTATTAGCAATTTATGCATGTAATTTTTACAACTAACAAACTATTTTATTGGTAATATTATAAAGCTGAAGAGTTTATTTGTTTGTTTGGTTTAACGCAGAACCTACTGTTCAGATATGGAAAATTATTTTTGTGTTGGACAGCCCATTTATAGAGGAAGGCTATAGGCTATATATCATTACGCTACTAACACATCGCGACAAATCGGGGAAATTTTAAAGCATTTTTGTAGAATTTATTGGCGACGGGATTAAATAAGAGTTCGATGTATGTCACGGACGAAGCCTAAAATAAATATATTATAAAGTACTAGGTGACCCCCTCACCTAGTACTTTATAATATATTTATTTTTACAATTTTTTTCAAAATATTTTTTTAATGGAAGTGTTAAAGTGATTGAATTGCGTAGCGTAACCTCTAGGCAATTTGATATATTACGATCTACTGCTTTCTATTGTGAGTCAATTTGACCTATGTACTATGTTACCCAATAAGATACTTGACTTAATCTGTACTTACAATATACAGGAGTAATCATTTTACTAGTGCTCACAATTGTAAAATTTTATTTTATCACACAGCGCGGTCTTGACCAAACTTATAGCTTATGGTGTAGAATCCAGACAATTACTATAGTCATTGTGTCCAACAGAAAATAAGAGTCACCTCTAACATAAAACATGTAAGATTGCAATACTATTATCAATCGTATGAATTATATTTATACTGCCGCCACTGTCTGTATCGCTGCATCTTAATCGTTTAATACTATTTAAATTTACTATATTTGATTATTATTACTTATTAAATAAAATATTGCATTACTGATAATGTAGTAAAACAAGCATCTATTTTTTATAGCTGCTTAAGTTTTTTCAAGTATCTAGCAGCTTTTTAATATTTACCAAATAGTTTTAATTTTCTTAGTTTTAATATCGAATAGGTCTAGTCCGTGTCTGGTTGATCTTTCGGCATCTGGCCGGTCGGAGGCTGCGATCTCGAGATAGCCAGGTCACTGTCCCCGCACACACAGCTTAAATCCGAACACACACACATACTCGTTGTGTGACAAGCTGGAAACTGGAGCGGGTGTGTTTCGTAACAGTCGTAATTACACTTCATTGAACTACAAGTGGAAATGGATACCTAATTCGTTGTGCGTGGACCATGTGAGGTCCACCAATTTGTATCTAAATGAAGAATGGGGTTTATAGGAACGTTAAAATCTGATTTATTTGATTACTTCTGACTTTATTGGAATTGGGATGTAATCAAGTAAGGTTTTTCTTGGTCTCTATGAAATGATTGTTGAACTATTTGAATTCTATGATGACCTGCATTAGTTTGGTAGGTGTTAGGTTTATATGAACCTTATGCCAACAGTGACATTAAACAAAATATAATACACTATAGTAGTCTTTATAGCTCCAAAATATGAGTAAAAATCTAGAGTAAATAATTAATTATTGATTTTCTTTAAATTTTGTTTAACTCTGCTGTCAATGCGATTTGATTCCATTTCACACTCAGCAAAAATCACCGTGGACGAAAAAATAACATGAGGGACATTTTTTTACATATTTCTTGATAATTATATATTTATTATATAAAACTTGAAGATAATTTAAGTGATCTAGACAATTAATAAACATATTTGGAAATACGTAAAATCAATCAAAATTCCCCAAATTCATGAATTTAGGTGATCAAACACACTCAAATATACTAGAAGATACTCTCACTATACGTTTGCCCAGTCAATAATTAACAGTTCGATAATCGTTAAGTTATAAATCAATCATGACTGATGTTCTACTATCTGGATTACTTACGTTCTCTTAGTTTTATTATAAATCAATATTTGTTAATGTCTTAATTAATGTTAGCTGAGCATTCGTAGTTGTTCCCCATAAAATTGCATAAGTGTTATGAAAAGAGAGAATTAATATTAATAGTTTTGATTAATAGAATTTTGAAATGCTACTTTGAATTGATGTGTAAGAATGTTATGTCCCTATTTATAACAGATTTAAAAACGTGTGGCACTCGGGGACTGCCGCGGTAAAGCTATTGCATAGCATATTTATACTGTACCTAGTATTAATAGGTAGGCATATATATAATATAAATATATAATATAATTAATATTATTTATACAGCTCGTCTCGATCCGTGCGAGCTTCGTACAGTCGTACCATTTACATACCTACACGTTAAGCGAACGCTCGGCCGATCTCGGTGAATCTTGCGTGAGCTCGGGTGTTACGTTTTTTTCGTTACGGAATTCCTTGATTCGGTCGCCGCGCTCAAAGCCCACGATAAAAGCTATGCAATAACTTAAAAATGATTTTCGATTCCGCAATCATTTTTGGTATCTGAAAAATTGTCTCAATTTTTTTCGATTAAGTTTACTTCATATAGAGGATAACTTAGGAAGTAAACTCGTATTATGCAGAAGTAAATTTAAACAATCTATGTAGAGACTTGTAAACTAGGGAGATTTCAATGGTCAAGACTGTCAAAATCGTGTTAGAGTTGAAAATAATTTCTCGTCATAGATGTTGAGTGAAAAGTCCGTATTTTTTTAATTTAACCTCACTTCAAGATAGACAGCCAAGTACCGAATGTTGTAACAGTTGTCAGCTGAAATGTAAGGAATGTCAGAATATCTTTATTCGACTTATTACAATACAATAATTTGAGCCATCATTCGTCAGCTGCCTTAACTACATAATACTTATATTTTATATACTACTCGGGACTTCACGCGAAACAATTTTGTACTTACATTCACTGAATGTAAGTACAATATTGTTTCGCGTGAAGTCCCGAGTAGTAAATAAAATATGAGTATAAACCGCGAAAGTTTAAAAAAATAACATTATACATAATGCTTATAAATATTAATGTACTATTCGGGGTTTACTCGCGATATTTCTGACACTTGCCTGCACCGGCAAATCAGACCCGTGCGTCTTTAGTCGCAGCTAGTGGCTAGTACTGCCTTCAAAAGAGATGTTGATCAAATCGTACGTACGGAACAAAAACTTGTTGGTTTACTCACTAAACTTGTTGACAGCAGAATTGCTCCTTAGTGTACGTTTTTATCACCCACTGAGATGAGTCGTCTGAACTCGGCTGTGTCGCAGAGGTGTCTACCTATAAGAGCTAGATGAAGCATGTTTTTCGAAAACTATGAAAATGTTGAAGAAAGATGACATCTACCCACACATATCTAATATTAACAATCACAACACATATAAATCTCATGTCATAGTGTTTAGTATCGAACTCCTCCGAAACGGCTTCATTTATTTTTATGAATGTTTTTATGTAAATAGATCTGAATATAGTTTGTAGTGCAAAACAACGTTAGTAGTCCTGAATAGTACAAAACTACATTTGCCGGGTCAATTAGCATAATCTATATTATTAAAAAAATGTAAAAACAACTGTGTCCCTTATAGATAAATTTAAAAATACTAACCCTATCTGATTATTGTTTTTTTTTATTCGGGGTCGAATAAAATCCAGCGAATCATTATTTTTTTCTGTCAATTCTTAATAGGATTTTCTCAGCTTAAGTGATGAAGCTCAGCAAAATGGATTAAACGGAAACATAGATACATAGATTTTACGTGGACGAAGTCATACGCGTCCGCTAGTATCCTGGGCAGGTTGCTAGTAATGAATAAAAAATCAGAACTTCTCTGAAAACATCAGTATGGTCACATTATAAATATTAGTCATAATCATAATAGCTACAGTTTTTGTCGAATCCAAGCTGTGCCTACACATAATAGCAATGATCATGTTTTTTCTTTTGTTCTAATTACTATATCACTTACAACTTTTTTTGGTGCGAATATCATTTATTTATTTATCATCATCATCGTTCAATACTGGGCATAGATTGTTCATGTTGGTCGTGTGCTATCTGCATCCAGCGATTTCTATGATTATTTTAATCTGTAAACGTCCCATTTTATACTATGAGTATATATTATACTAAACTCATGAATTGGAGATTTGGACTGGTCAGTCAGGATTCCAGCGATTTGTTTTTGAGAGTTTGCCAGGTTCCCTGAACATAAAGAAATGAAGGAAGGGGTATCGAGGTTTAAGTTGGTTCAAAGACCTATATGCCCATCTCACCAATATCACCAGTGGTGTAAAGTCTGAAATAAATATTTTAGTACACTTTTCTAAACTGAAGAAACTGATTTTTTCAGCTTAGAAAAGTGTACTAAAATATGATTATACTTATTATCAGTGATAATGTGCAGTGTAAAACAAGTGCAATTGTGTAGCAGGGGATTTTAATAAGGCTAGCAACAATTTCAGAAACAATCTTACTAACTATAGATTCAAAAGAAAATGTGGCAGGGAAATAAAACGACAAACAGATAATAATTACTTATGCAAATATCTTTATCAACTGTACTCGAGACATGTTTACGTTTTTCATGTGGGTACATCGATATCGAGGCTAAAGGCACGTCACTAGCTGATAGTCATTTCACGCCACTACGTAATTAAAACAGTTTCAAGAAAAGTTTTATTTGTTTTAAACAGATTTTATCTATCTCTATTTTAGAAGCGCTTGTGGCCCTGCTACCATAGTATTCTGTAAACGATCACTGCGTTAAGCAAATTTCACTATGCCTGGTCCTCGGATAGGTGTCCGATATATGGCATTTCTATTTACGAGCATTTTAGTCCTTTGGAAGGCACGTTAAGCCATTGGTCTCGGTTGCCAGTAACATGGCAGTCGTTAAGCCAAGTCGAGGGCCTTGGCGGCTTGAAAATTTTCAACGGCAGGTCGCCATAAGCTGCTCTTGTGCCATATCAACGCGGCTATGGGCTCTCCGCCTGTTACGTGGGATAAAACTGCTTACGGTGAAATGTGGGCATATATATACCTCTGCCACCCCTTCGGAGATAAATTCATGAAAGATAAATAGACATACATACAGTAAGTACCAAATTTCACACAAATCCGTTCAGGATTAGTGTACTATAAATCTTCAATAGCTTCCTAAGCATGCTCTTCTCGCGAACAAAGTCACGGGTATCAGCTAATAGTTGCCTAATAAAAAAAAATATAATAAGCGATTGACTCAAAGGCGAAGGTTTAATTAGAGCACTACACGCATGACATTCACAGCGGCGCATTAATCACATAAACAGGTTTTGGCGACGACAAGATTATCGTAAAAAATGTTAGCGTTGTCTATGGCAATTATGGTTCCGTATATTGCTTAGTCTTACCATCTATTTGCCAGTAATTTTATATAGTTATACAGAACTTTATATTACTCCAGGAAATAATAAATATTTGACAGATATTTCAATATAGCTAATATATTCATCAAGATAAACTTAGATTAGGTATCGAAAAATCGGGATTATGGTTCCATACATTGCTTAGTCTTACCATCTATTTGCCAGTAATTTAATAAAGTTATACAGAACTCTATATTACTTTCAGGAAATAGTATATATATTAGGCAGATATTTCAATATATTAGCTATCAAGATGAGCTTCGATTAGGTTTCGAAAAATCGTGCATTTCGAGTCTAATGTCAGTAAGATCCTACTTTATGATGTCTCAGTCAGAAGTCGTTATTTTTTCTCTCGTTCCCAGGACACCATGAAAATTGTAAATTTACAATAAATAAATATCCATCACGCCTTATCCCCGAAGGGGTGGCAGAGGCATATTATATGCCCACTTTTCACCGTGTGGATTCCTGTCCCACGTAATAGGTGGTGAGCCCATTGCCGTGTTGAAATAGACAGACGCAGGTTGTGGCTACCTGCTGTTGAAATTTTCAAGCCGCCCATAAGGCCTTCAACCAGGCTTAACGACTGCCATTTTATTTTTATTTTTTTTTACTGGCAACCGGGACCAACGGCTTAACGTGCCTTCCGAAGCACGGAAACGCTTGCAAATGTAAATACCACAAAGTGGTCACCCATCCGAGGACCAGCCATAGTGAAAGTTGCGTAACTCAGTGATCGTTTACAGAACACTGAGACCGCGGGGCCACGAGCGCTTCATTAAATTAAATTTTAAATTACAATAAATGAATTAATAAATATTGAACAACTACACATTATGCTGTGCTATTGGGTGGTTCCTCATTCAAACAACTAGTCAAAGATAACGACAATAGTGTAGTAGATATTGTCTCGTTGTGCGAGAGAGACAGCGTGCAGTAGAGTTTATTGATAAGATTATTTGTCTATTCGAGTCGCCTATTGCAGAATCATCATATCTATACAATATGTTAAGAAAACCCTGTCCGATCCGTAAAGGTATTTTTAGGTATCGAGATGTGATTTTATTCGTGTAATCTTTTTTAGAAATTATCCCAACAAATTACCCCAAAAAATTTACCCCAAAAATTTACCCAGAATAAAATAACTTTAAAATTAATATAATGTGCTTACATGGCAACACAGGAAAAGGGCTATTCGGAAATGCAAGGTCAAAACGTCAGCTTACACCTGCCGGCGGTTATTTTTCATTTCACATACACTCGTCGCCGCATGCCAACAAAGGTGTTGTCAGTTTTTAAAAAATTGCTATTGTTTTAGGAAATTAGACTAATTCTGATACTACAAACACGCATTTAAAAAAAATTATAACTATTTCATACTTATAAATAATATGATTTTTAATTTTTTTTTTGGTTATATTATAGGCACCTCAATAATATAACCAAAAAAAATTAATCAAATATATATATTATGTGCCCCTTTCGGGTCGGACAGGGTTTTCTTAACACACTGTACATATTATAACCCTGGCATTATGTGCTGTATGCCAGGGTAATAATATGTACATATATATGAGCTCAAATTAATGACACGCTCTTAAATTACAGGATATTAAGTCAGGCAGTATATTATTTTATTTTTATGTCAAACTCGTACTTGATCGTTTCGTGTCACTGCAGAATTCGTATTTTATCCCACGCAATAGGTGGTAAGTCTATCACCATGTTGAAAAGAACAGAGGCAGATATTGACAAAAGCTGCTATGGAAACTTTTAAGAAGCCCATAAGGCCTTCAACTGGGCGTTACTGAGACAACTGGGACGGGCTTAACGTGTCACCTGAAGCACGGAATCGCTCATAAATGGAATTTCTACAAACGGTCACTCATTAACCAACAACCAAACCTGCAGTAAGATAGACATTGTAATTGTTAACAGAGACAACAGGGCCTACAAATGCTTCACTTATTTCTTAGTTATTTTAAAATTTAAAATCCATCATTGTCCAAGGAACCCAAATAACCCAGTTAGAAGAGTGCTCCGACAGCTACACACCCACCAATAATAATTAGTATTATGCCGGACGGGAATGTCAAATGTCAACTAAAATGTCAACACATAAAAAATCATCGGTCATGTGTGCGCGCAGTTATGAACATACTTCCGTAACTTGGACAGTGTGACAATTCCATTAGATTTATCACCTGACCGTGGTGAGATTTTATTGACATTTAAGTCGGTGTAATTCACGTGAAAATGCACGGAATGAGAAATGTCGTCGTTAAAAAAAATAATGCTGTGGAAATGAGAAGTCTTCGAAGTATAGCTGGAGCAGATTTATGAGCCGAGAGTGAATGGGCAAACTGGTAGAGGTCGACCTCGGCGTACGTACGTCAATCAAATCCAAGACCATTTGGCAAAAGGCCAGGTGAAGAGTACCCTTAACCGGCGAGCGTGTATGAAAACACTCATACTCGAAATAAAAAAGAAATACTCGACAGTAGAATGAGCGAAAGTTGAATGTCAGGATCGTAGCAAGTGGAAAACCATAGTCACTGCCTACCCCGATGGGAGACAGGCGTGATAATATGTATGTAAGTATATGTAAATTAAAACTTTTATATGGTTACAGTCTTCAAATGCTTTACAATTCATGAGCCACCTGTACTGTATTATTTAATTAACTGTAAAACAATAGTGTTTAAGTTGTGATTTTAACTTTTGTTGCTATCAATTTAGGCGCGAGTCTAGTAATTTGCTCATCGGAATAATTTTAGGATGTTTCTAATAAAATAAGAATAATTCACTTAATAGTAACATATAGTAAACATGAATTCTGTAGGTTTAAAATTATGTTTAGTATTGTTTAGTTTATTAGTCACTCCAGCAAACATTGCTATTTCTTTACTAATAAAGATTAGAATTATACCAATCCACGGTTTACAAAATAAACAAATGCAATATTTTTTTCAATTATCTAGATATATTTTATGCTTTTTTGTAAATAAAACTTAATACTCTAATAATGACCAAACATCCAACTTTTAAGGAATACCTACTTTATGATAAATGAAGAATAAAAAACTGTTATCAGTGTCGGGTTGCTGGACTCACAGCTTAAAGGTAAAGGAAATCTGTTAGCCCTTTCTTTGAAGCTAACCTCCCTTGTAAATTTGGATGAGGCAGACTTAGTAATTCATAAATAAGAATTGGTACTTTGGACGCAAGAAGAAACATTGTAGTTGCTACATAGCCTTCAATTAAATAACTATTTCACTAATGTCACGCATTGCGTACGATGAGGACAGTGTATTTCAGGAAGTGACATCAAATTGCCTGTGCGTCGATTTCTCTTACACTAGCAAAGGCAATAAATATCTGCTGGTACTTCTAATTCTGCACTATATTTATAGAGCACTGCAAAAAGCGTAGGTGGCAACACCACAGAGTAGGCAAACGGTTGCATTTGTATTTCGTTATTGCTAGTACATGACATTAGTTATTTGTAAATTGCAGTGCGGCCTTTGAACACGTTTGATATATTTTGAAGTTAGTTCCATTTACTTGTACCCAGTCCATTAATTATGTTTTTTTTCTGAGTTTCGTAATAAGGTTTTCTGGAACCTTCAGAAGATTAAGAAGCTATTGATTTTCGTTATATCCTCGCGATTTATTGTTATCTATACTTACTAATATTATAAAGCTGATGAGTTTCTTTGTTTGTTTGGTTGAACGCGCTAATCTCAGGAACTACAGGTTCGATTTGCAAAATTATTTTTGTGTTGAATAGTCCATTTATCGAGGAAGGCTATAGGCTATATAACATCACGCTACGACCAATAGGTGCGGAACAGCAATGATAAACGTGGCGAAATCGGGGACAAAATATTCCGTTTGATAGATTCCGTTGCGAACGCTGCGTAAACGATTTAAGTTACGCAAAAACAATGTATTACATAATTATTCTCCTTTAAGAGTTCTAAAATAAAGTCAGCAAAAGTATATGTCTATCTTTTAAGGTTAACTTACTATAATCATTTTATTGTGAAAAAATTTGTTCTCAAGTGAAAAGTATGGCCGATGATTTGCGATTTACGCATGCGCGACGTCGCGACTAGCCAATAGCGAGCGAGCTCTGCGTAGTTCTCGCGTGTCAATCAAATCAACTCAAACAAACGCGTGGTCGATTCGACTACGTCCGGATGTGTCCTGCCTCTTGATAACTAGGTATACTAATAATAATATAAAGTTAATATATACTAATATGTGTTGGATAGCGCATTTATCGTGAAAGTCTATAGGCTATATCATCACGCTACTACCCTGAAGAGCAGGGCAGTAATCAACAAATCGGGCAAATATTCATACACTATTGTAAAAGTAGATAGGTAATAAACGACGGGATTAAATGGGAGCGACGGGGATAAAGGCGTGACTGATAAGAGGCTATCTCATCACGCTACTACCCTGAGGAGCGGAGCAGTAATCAACAAATCGGACAAATATTCATACATTATTGTAAAAGTGATGAACTAAAAAAAACTAACTATCTACACGATGTATCCCTGACGGGGAGTAGACTGATAAACTGACGGGAGTTCGAAGTTAGTCACGGGCATAACCGCGCGGGTCAGCTAGTTTATATATAAAGTAGGTAGCATATCATCGGTTGTTATGTAAAATGTGTACTTAAACCCTGTTAATGTAGAATAGTAGCATATCCTTTCAAGAAAAAAATATTATTTGGATATTTAAAAAAACACTGTAAGATTATAGACACTAACATTCAATCCAAAAATAGTTGTTATAAGTAGTTTGTGCCACACATTAATCAGTTAAATTTTATGATGCTTTTATCTCTACTTATATATTTTGTAATTATAACATCTTTATAATAAACCATTAATAAAAAAATCTAAATAATGTACCTTTCCTAAATAATATACCTTTGCACATTATCTGACTTAAATATTTGTTAGTAATCTAGCTATAATTAGGTGTAAAAATTAAGTTTTATTCTATTCTATTCGGATAATAATAGCGTACATGTATACCTTCTACATAAGCACCCACACAACACTGTCCATTAAGTTAAAATAGGAAAAATGATTAAACTTATCGAAATGCCAGTCATTGTATAGTATAGTCAGTGTATTTGATAAATTATATCAAATACACCTTCGTGCTCTGTTTAGAGCATTAATCTGTATTTCTAAATCCTTATCTAGTGGTCAGTATCGGCTATTGTTGAATCGAGTACTAAATTATGATGGAACTGACAAAGATTTTACGCGACTGATCATTTTCTTACTTTCCCTTCAACGATTGAGGTTAGAGATCTTACCCATATAAATATTTCGATTAAAATTTAATAATTGGCATTGAAACTGGAAGAATACTTAATCTACCACTACTACATCGTGGTTATTTAGACCATAGACCAGGGTTAAGTCTACTATTTTAACCGCGTCAGAAAAGAATCGTAATCATCGCTCAATAGAAAGCCACCCGAACAATTTTGACTTTTTTCGTAGACTACTATTACTTTAGTGTTCTGAGTGTTTTCGCGGATAGGTGGGAGTCCCCCTACGCAACAAGGGTGGATACAGATTCACAAATAACCTATTTTTGGTAACTGAATAGGATATTTAAAAAAAATAGAATTCAGTCAAGAAATATCTCAATAGAGTTCAATCAATTTTCAATCCTTAATCATTATGATTCTTTTTATTATATAAATGAAAAAATAATTTTGTAAACCTCAAAGTGGTCAAAGTGGTCACCCATCCAAGTACCACTTATAGCGAAAGATGCTTAACACAGTGATCGTTAACAGAACACCGAGTCAGCGGGGCCACAAGCGCTTAAAAAGTATTAATTTTTGCAAAAATAAATACCTTAACTAAATATTTATTTTTGCAACCAATATTTACACTGTCGTCCTTTTCGTTTTTTATCTTATTTTTGCATTGTTCAAATTTTAATCCACTAAAAAAATTAGTCCAAATTTTAAGTACCTAATTTTATTATAAATTAGTTTAAAATATATTACAAAATTCCATTGGAACAGACACACAAGAGATAATAAAAAATATATGAAAATAAACTTATTCTGCTTGCTCTAGACGTTCATACACAAACCCTACAACCAGCTAACATAAATCCATCGCGCTATCGATGTGTATCCACGCTATCGTACTTGTTATCAACCTCATACTTAGCGATACAAATCACAGCTACTGTTCGATAGTGTTCTTCTACTACAATACGTTCGATTGCAAGGTGAATTTATGTGGTACAGGTGATATTGGTGCAATTACGGCGATGGGAATTGGATCGCACTATGTTTTATACAGTTGAGGTCTGTTTTTAATGGATACAAACAAAACGTATACATCGACCTATACCTAACAGGTAGACTCTGTTTACGTTTTCTTTGTATTGTTTGAGTGGGTTAGAGAGACAGAGATAGACACACAGAGAAAGGGAGAGAGAGAGAGGCATTGGTTGCAAGGGGACCCACCGAGTTCTCTGGAGCCCAAGCGCCCTCATCTGCCAGCGGTGCACATGTTGAATAATAGACGATGAAACAACACAGGCACCCTTATGGGGTTGGCAGTTCAGAGGGCAGTAGCTTCTAATAATGCTGAAAATCGAAAATCGAATCGAAAACAGAAGATAATTTCTCCAAGCAGCCAAATAAAGTAGATCCAGACTCCAAATCCTGGTGGGGTTTGGAAATAAGTTGGATCGCTTTGTCTCTTTTCTTCGTCTACTAATTTGAGAAAGGAGAAAGAGAGATAGTGAGAGAGAACTGATACGAGTAAATAGGCAAACGAGAACGACATACTGATATAAATGTATATTGTACTTCTTCAACTTGACCTAAGTGTTTCCGTTCAATTTTTGCACAACATTTTTCTAAATCAGATAAATACGCCGACGGGAAATTTAACTGCGCATGAGTAGAAATTGATGAGTGTTAAGAAAGAGAGGAATTAACAATAAAAATTCGTTCACAGCTGAATTCAAATGTTGATTACTTCCGCATCGGAATTTTGTCGCAGACTATTTTATTGTTAATACGAGTATAGGTACTACCCTCGGGTCGGTTGCAGCTCTGGGTCGGGATCGAAGATCATACGTTGTGTTACCTAAGTAATGTGCTGACCGGAGGCCCTACACCTTGTGCGAACAGCGTGTGGGCGTGGCGCATACAATTCTCTTACAGACAGTGTACGGGACATTGTCTTGCAGAAATTTGTTTAGTAGATGTCGAACTTAGAAGTTTTTCTTAGTAAGGTAAAGTTTTTTTTTTAGTTTTTTTCCCCTTCGGGGATAAGGCGTGATGGATATTTTTTTTTTTTATTTAAAGTTTTTAAAAATAGAACTTTCTTTTGATTACCTGTAGAAAAGACTATTTTCAGGGTTTTCTAAGGAAGGAAGAATCACGACCATTTTTTTTATTCGATGGAATATTTAGGTATATTCACGTAAACTGGGGATGTTATATTGTCTTGTCTACGCCATGGTATATATAGGGTAACGTTGAATAGATCTTTAGAGACTTTACAACTTTACGAATAATAGTAGACCTACTGAGTGAACTGAAATATAAAATGATTGAAGAAATACAAACTTAGATGATATCAGCTACGGGACTACAAGGCCCTTAATGGCGCCATTGTCTTAGATGCACTAGATGAATATCTTACATCATAATTTGTAATCGATTTTAATAATACCTTCACTTAGCTTTTTAAAACAGCTTTTTTGGATAATTGTATCCGAAAGCGAGATTCAACACGTTCAAACCCAGTCACTTATTCAAACTATTCTAAATATCGATTTTGAATATCTTTGCAAGTGCAATTGAATAATTGATTAAGATATTCATCGATACAGAACAATGGACATAATCGAATAACTTTATCTGTTCGCGACTTGACTTAATAATCGTTTAATAGATGTTGTAAAGGACATGACAACTAGTCTTTTGGAATATAAAATGTGTGATGTTCATAAAAAAACAATGATAAGATTTAAATATAATAACTTTATTGTCTAATAAATAAAAAAATGATGTACGTTTATACCTACTTTACTATAATAATTTGATTTACTAAATAAAGTGGATAGGGGCGGGGTACAAAGAAGAATTCTATTGTTCAAAATCGGGATATTTTGTAGAATTCGTGGCATTTTGGTGAGTTTTCAAAGGAAATTAGAAGTGCTTCAAAAAATAATTGATTTTTAGCATAAGCTCTCCTGTAGAAACTTATTCATATCTTCTCTTTAACGTTAATACCTAGTCTATCCTTACTTAGCAATCAACCATTTTTTTTTCACATTTAAGTTGTCAAAAGAACAACAAGTAATTGCAAAAATACTAGTTTTCTGTCCAAAAATATATAAAAGATTCTTGTCTGATAATAAATTAGGCTGAAAGTGTATTTGCTAAAACCTTTAGCCCTGTTCTCGTATCAATATGATTTCGATGTGAAAAAAAAACATTATGTAATCCTTTACTATAATATTGTGATTGGTGTACAATAAAGAATATTCCATTCTATTCTATTCTTATTTACTTCAGGGGGCCGAGTCTGCTATTTAAATCGTGTTGAAATAGAATCGAAATCGTCGCTCAATAGCAAGCCACCGGTACAATTTCGACAGTTTTCGAAGTCTACTAATACAATCGTACTCTAATAGACTTCTATCGGTCGGCCGATATAATTCTACTAGCATGTACCGCGCCAATGGCCGCTAATCAGTTGTATTTTTGATAGATTATTACCATTTGGACAGCTAAAAACAGCGATTCTGGATCTATTCTACTGCTTGTCTCTATAGTAGACTCGGCCCCCAGATATGTAGCGGTAAAAGATTTCTCAACGACCGTGTTATGCTCTCGAAAGTGATGTGCCGATGTTAAAGAAACTTAGCCGACGAGTTTATCACCTCACTATACCTCAAAGTGATTTATAAGTAGCTTGGGGACATTTGGCGGGAAGAGTGACAAGTGCGGACGCTTGCTTTATATTATTTTCTAAAACTAGTGCATTTATCTTGTTTTATGTGCGGGAGTGGTGGTTTCTTGGAAATAAAAGTTGTGTTAACGTGCTATAGTGAAAGACAATGATATATATGCAGTGAAATGCTATTTTCTCTCTTGCCGCGAAACGTCCACTGACAACTTTAGTATAAGAATCACCATTATACTGAGGGCAAGGACCAGGACGTAGCCTGAGGACACGACATCGACTTGACAGGACTAATTAGAAGATAAGATTGAAGAAATATGATATAAAAAATAAGATTTGGCTAAAAGGTCTTAGAAACCAGGACTATAATAATTATTAAAAAAAAAAATAACTAGCTTGACCATTTGACGAAATGTTAACATATTAGTTACTAGCTGATGCCCACAAATTTGCCCGCGCGGTGAAGTTTTCCTGTTCGAGATTTCGCATGGAACCCAATTTTTTTTGAAAATCCAATATAGCCTATGCAACTTACCAGGGAGTTTATTTTCCTAATGGTGATAGAATTTTAACAAACGGCTCATTAGTTGGTAATCCTATTCATTACAAACAAACTTACAAGTCTTCACTCTTTATAATATTAGTATAGAGGTATAAAAGAATAAAATGTAACTACATATTCATAAGATTAAAGCAGTTTTATTTCGGACACTTTCCTTCCACGATAATATTTTTATATATTGTGTGATACTAATCTTCTTACTGGTAGAAAGTAATAAAATATTAAATAAATAGTCTTATTTTTATTATGTTTAAGAATTAAAGACACAAATTATATCTGGTTTGACTAGATTTCTTAAAATTAATTATTTGTTTACTGACATATTTAATATATTTCTTAGGCATTACCTGTATCTTAATAGATATATTTTAAGTTTATCAATCAAGCCTTATTCCCGAAAAGGTGGCACAGGCATATTATTTCCCACTTTTCGCCGTGTGCATTCGTGTTACAGGTAATTTGTGGTGAGCCTATTGCTGATATTTCTAACTGCATAAAAAAAAATAAAAATATAGTTAAATATAAAATAATAAATATATAACATAATTTTAATTTATAGTGAAAACAAACAACTTGTTTCGAACGAGAGTAGAAGTCGCGGCCTTTGTTTATCAATAAACCAATAAATAATAGTAACGAATTTGTAGTTGTATATTTTTCAATATTACTTAATAAAAACTTTTTTGAAAAATGTAGCATACTAATATAAGCTTGTGTTATGGGTTCTAGGCAAGGATATACATATTTCTAAATACATACATATTATACATAGAAAACACCCAAACTTCGAAACAAACATTTGTGGGTCACACATTTGTACCGACCCTGGAATCAGAACCGGGACCTCACCGCGGCTTATACTACCATCTGATCTTGGAGGTTGAGCGTAGGTTACGGTAGAAAACCTTTGACGCCTTCGCTGGGAAGTACCTCACGCAAATGTTGGCCATTGCAATTCAGCGCGGTAAAGCTGCCAGTGCTATGGGCACCTTTAAGTCGGATACGAACCAAAGCAGGTTATTTAATATAATTCTAGGTATATAATTGTATATTTCAACTAATTGCCAAAATTTTTATAATAATTACAACCAAATTCAATAATAATCTTTTACAACATAGTTATTAATTAGACTTTAATCGGCAAATTATATCCTAGTTTAGTTGATTAAGTGTACATACATGGCCAGTAGTATTCACACATATAAATAAACATAATATTCTGCAACAGTCATCACTTGCCACCTTTAAAAACTACCCAATTACTAAGAGCCACAGACATTTGACAACAATACGGTCTCTTATCGCTAATCTATCGTACCAAGGTAAGCAGAGCAAACAGTACGTCCGTCATCTAAAGGTCTGAGCCGATCACTTTCCCAACCCGGATTACTATCGAAATGTCAGAAGCAGTGACATTTTTATATCGGTAGACGGATAGGTCGCGAGATACAGTCAGGCCAATTAGAGATTAATTTATTTTTGGGCGTGGGATAATAATGGATGTGTCAATATTGTGCTAGCTTGCGTTTGTTTGTACATATATTATGAGACCAGTTCTTTTTTTAACTCAACTATTTTATATATTGTTTGGTAGAAGGGGATGTAACATTATTTATTCCCGAGGCCATTCTATTTATAAATATCAGAAGGATACTCTTATGATTATCCGTTTTGGTGGCACAGATTTTACCTCAATAGGAAAAAGCCAACGCACCAGCCAAGTTTGGTGAAAACATGTCGAAAAATTGCGACAAAAATAGATGAAAAGCGACGTATCGATAAGAAAATGGAATACCTTCACCGCACCACTCATTGAATATTATGTTGTATTCGAAAATATGCAGAGATACAATAGTTGAAATTGGAAATGCATGGTATTTTCATATACGCAATTATATGTAGCCTCGCAGATTTCTTGATTTAAATCAAGTATTTGATTGATTCAAGTTTAAGGTAATATTGGCGGCTTGTAAAATTTCAACAACAGGTAGCCACAGCCTGCGTCTGTCTATTTCAACACGGCCATGGGCCCACCACCTATTACGTGGGACAGGAATACACATGGTGAAAAGTGAGCATATTATATGCCTCTGCCCCTTCGAGGATAAGGCGTGATAGATAGAAAAATAAAATATAAATAGAATGAAGAATATCATTACATAATTGCGTTGATAAAATAGCAACGATTTAGATCATTGACCATTTGATTCAGTTCTATAGGTGAGAGAACACAACAGCTATACCATAAACTAGAATTTCTACAATGCGACTAGCAACTACAGTAACTTACAGTATAATATTTATGGCCAAGACAAAAGCGATCGAAAGTGACCACCAGATACCATCGGCACCTTTCACCGTTCACAATCGCTCGATTCTGCTCCAAATAAGTGAAACCTCGATTATGTCGCATTAAAATTGATACCTACCGCTCTGTATGACGTAAACGCAGTTTTTACGTAACTCATGTTAAATCGATGGCTATTATTACCTGCGTTTTGTATTGTGTGAACTTTAATTGACGTTGAAGGGTTTAACTGTGTCACTGAAACTGCTTTTGCACGTTATTTTAGTCTTGAAAAATAATATGTGTGTACCAGAGTACACAGGTAAGAAGTGAAACTTCTTTACGATTATTTTTATAGCTATAAAAATTCGCTCATACCTCGATAAAGAAATTTCACGTATGATAAAGAAGTTTTACATCAAAATAAAACGGCGCGTAACCGAAAAATGATACCTTTTTTACAGCTATAAAATTTCTCTCAACATCGATAAAACCTCGAAATCCCGGTAGGGTTTGGAAGTAATTGAGAATTCACCTTACTCCAAAAATTACATTGATTGAGTCCCACGTTCGGCTGTAAATGAGATGAGATGAAAAGCTGATCGAGTTGATAGATTGATCTAAGACTTGTATATAATGAAAAAAATAAATAAATCAAGATGAAACATTAGCTGATAAAATGTTATTTTTGTAACAGTTTTTTTGAAGAGGCCATTTTGTCACGCGCCACGGACTCAGTGTTCTGTAAACGATTACTGCGTTAAGCAACTTTCACTATGGCTGGCCCTCGGGTGGGTGACCACTTTGTGGCATTTGCGAGCGTTTCCGTGCTTCGGAAGGCACGTTAATCCGTTGGTCCTGGTTACCAGTAACATGGCAGTCGTTAAGCCCAGTTGAAGTAGGTAAAGCAAAAATTTAACATGACTTTGTTTAATGTGATTTTTAATTGTTTTATGTACTTATCTAAAACTAATACAAATGATTACAGGAAAAGCTTTTTTGTTTTAAATTTGTGGAGATATATGTTAGTTGTACAGAATTTGACGCAGAAATCGATTTTTATTTATTAAATGAGTCAAAATGATTACCACCAAGCTAATTACTACCATGCACAATCTAGCTCACGGAGATAATCTTCTAAAACATTTATACTTAATGACGGGCAAAGTAGTCTAATGGATCTGCGTGCAAGTCTCGAAGGCGCTCGAAATTTTACGGAAGTTAATAGCAAGGAGTAGTCAATTTTGTAATTGGCAACTTTGAAAGCATACGTTACGTAATTCAGCTCTGATTAACCATAAATAGATTTAACTTTAAAACGTTTTAACCCACCTCTATTCAGTTCTGATTTAAACCTATTACATACACTAAAATTTGTATTCAAATATTTCTAATACCAACAGTACTATGTTGTTTTCTAAATTGTTATTTTCCTGTACATATCAATTTGAAAGGTTAATCAATATCGGATATCGGAAGCTATTCTAATGGTAATACATCAAAATTATATGACAGGCATGTCATCCACTTTTGCCACTCCTAGCACAAAACACTTCCCTATGATGATTGATTTATTATATAAACTAGTTGACGCCCGCGGCTTTGCCCGCGTAGAGAATTTTCCCGTTCCTGTTTCCCACAGGAACTTGTTCCCGGGATAAAATGTAACCTTTGTCCATCTCCTGGCTCTAAGCTACCTCCCTACCAATTTTCAGCCAAATCGGTACAGCCGTTGTTGAGTTATAAATAGTGTAACTAACACGACTTTCTTTTATATAAATAAGATAGGTATACTCGTATGTTCAAAATTTTGCGTTAGGGATTCTAACATTATTCGTTATTTTTCCATACCTATCTTTTCACACAATAGACATTTTATTGAAAAAAAATACGTTATTAGTGGATCGGTTCTAATTTAAATCCAAATAGGTAAATTACAGATGTTACATCTTCAAAAGGGGTAAGAAGGTTTATAAAGGGTCGCGCGTGTTGCACCCTCTGGTGTTACAAACGTCCATAGGCTTCGGTGACCACTTTTAATCAGATGGGCCGTACGCTTGTCTGCCACCTCAATGAAACAAAAATAATAGGTAGCTATTTTTTATTAATCTTAGCGTATTTTTTGTTATTTCCAAATGCATCAATTCGTGCTTTGAACCTCGCAATCTGTTCAGAAATCCTCGTGATCTGCTTTAAATCTCTAACAGAACGTATGTGTTCATCTACAGTAAAAATTGCTTGTACTTTAGAAGTAGTTTCTATTAAATAATATTAATAATATTGCCATTTTTTTTAACACAGCGCCGTCTTGCCCAAAGTAAGCTAATATAAGATTGTGTGATGGGTACTAGATGACTGAAAAACATACTTATATATTTCGAAATACATATACATTTTACATAGGAAACTCCCAAACTCCGAAACAAACGTTTGTGGATCACACAAATATTTTTTCCGACCCGGGAATCGAACCTGGACCTCAGTCGCGGCAGTCACATACACTACCACTGCGCCACGCTTTTGGATTTTGATTAGTAACTACTCGTATTTCAAATACAAGAGGGATAACACGAGTATGCGCGCGCGACAAATGTCTTCATTATTCTGCCCACGCGCATCTAAGCTTCGCTTATTACCAAAGAGTGTTTTAATTGCTGCAGATACGACAAATAAATTTATTAAAATGCCTCAGACTGTAGGTGGAGTGTAAAATAACGTAAGTGACTACCATTTCGATAATATAATTGAGGTAAGTACCAACTTCACCGCAGTGATCTTTTGTTGTATGTATGCTGTAAAAAGTATTTCACTGTCATATACAATTATATCATTTCATGTATGCACATATATAATTGATAAACAATTGAAATAATATTAATATTATTTATTTAATAACTAGAGCGACAAACAAACGTATTTCCTGTGGGAAGGAGATGTTCTTTCCAGAATGTTTGGTTGATTCACTTCAGCCATATAACGAATCCCCTTTAAAAAACCAATTCAATCCATTTTTCCTTAGAACCGGGAAAAGAACAAACATACACACTATATAATAACTGACAAACAAACGTATTTCCTGTGGGAAGGAGATGTTCTTTCCAGAATGTTTGGTTGATTCACTTCAGCCATATAACGAATCCCCTTTAAAAAACCAATTCAATCCATTTTTCCTTAGAACCGGAAAAAGAACAAACATACACACTATATAATAACTGATAAAAAAAAATTACTTTCTCCTATTTAACTCAAACATGTACTTAGACCCAATGGTATTACGTATAAAATTTATAAGTAGTAATTTCTGTGAGAAAAATCATAGCTGTTTAAAAGTATACTGCTCCATTAACCATCTTTTACTAAAAAAATGTAAGCACTTCTCTTAAATATAACTGCACTCTAGTGACCTGACAAAGTCATTCTACTTTGTAAAATACCCACCCATTGTGATAACAGTAAAACTAAGCTTAAAAGAGACCGTTACAATGATGTATGCACATAATGCAATAGGCATAAACAGGATCCATTGATCTATGTCCAGGTCACGCCCAGGGCGGGTATGCGCCCACGCACCCCAAAGGTTACACCTATATCTGAACAATGCGTGGAGCAATGATCGAGTGCTTGTCACCATCGAGGTCGTTCTCCTTTGATTCATTACTTTGTAACATTAGATGTGGACGAAGTGTGAAGCTATGGTTAGTGATCGATATTAGAAGATTGACGTGAGTTTCCATTTTGTTTTTTTTTTTGCGAATATCATTATAAAATTTCATGATCGTCTGTAAGACGGACACGTTAATAAATAGATTTTAGTAAATTTGAATCAATTCTTCTATAACCTAATTTCTTCTATGTCGACGTTCTTCTATGACTAGATTAATCATTACCTTCATCGGAGTGCTGGTCCCGATTACACTTTGTAGCCCGGGGTCCGCTTTTCGATTCTTCATCGAAACGATCAGATACTTATGTTCGCTTATAAATATTCCTATAAACATTTCCCGTGGTATTACCGGTGGTTTTACTGGTAGAACACCAGTAGAACCACTGGTAATACAACGGGTAAGTACTGCATATAAAATTTATAACTATGTTTATTATTTTGAGACACCTCATGGATGCCATGTCGGACTCTTATATCGCCTGAATATATATTATATATAAGACTTACTTATTTTTATATTTATTTATCTATCACGCCTTATCGCCGAAGGGGTGGCAGAAGCATATTATTATATGCCCACTTTTCACCATGTGTATTCCTGTCCCACGTAATAGGTGGTGAGCCCATTGCCGTATTGAAATAGACCGACGCAGGTTGTGGCTACCTGTTGTTAAAAGTTTTCAAGCCGCCCATAAGTCTTTCAACTTCAACTTGACTTAACGACTGCCATTTTACTGGCAACCGGGACCAACGGCTTAACGTGCCTTCCGAAGCACGGAAACGCTCGCAAATGTAAATGCCACAAAGTGGTCACCCATTCGAGGACCAGCTATAGCGAAAGTTGCTTCACCTGCAATTCGTGCCGACCAATTGTAGAGGTTCTATCTCATGTGTCGTTACGGAATTGGATGTTTAGGCAGTCGCTGCCGACTAATGACAGCTGCTTCTAATGACAAATTGAAACTGACCAAGGGCTCCAGTACTATGTACTAAACAGTAGCACCTAGGTACTAATCTACGTTTTATACACGTTGCAAAGTCTCTACTCAACATATTCTCTCATCAAGATTGAGGAAGGCTTCGTACATAACAGATTTTTTGTATAACCTACTAACTCTGTATGCCAGCAACGTGTCTCCCTTTTCATTCATAAATCATTATTTTTTCTTCAACATTGACCTCGCGTTCAATTACATCAATTGCCATGACGTTTTCAATATTTACTAAACAAGTTTGGCCATAACATTGAATCATTGATGCAGATATTACCTCATGCTTGTTATCTTATTTGGTAACTTGTTTTGGCATCTCGACCGCACTCAGTAACAATTATGTCAATATGTTTTACCAAACAACCAACGAAATATGTTTACACACGAATTCCTACTTGAGTCATGAAGATATTTCAGCTATATCTACGAATCTATTTAGTGTAAGCACTGCGTAATATTCAATACAATGAATCGTTAACTGTTACTGTGTGTCTACATGTCGACAAAACATTCGTGTTTTATTTCGAGTAGATATTTTTTTTGTATGCATATATTTATTAGTCACGCTTTTATCCCTACAGGGGTGGCAGAGTCATATGGCATCATTGTGCACGTGATGCGCTTTCATTTAAGACCCCACTCTAATATGTTTTGCAGACATTCGGTTATTCCTCCCCACTTTCGCCCCCACAACTTTTAAACGATTTAACCGATTTTCATAAAACATGTCTAACATCACTTGCACAAGTCACCTTTAATACAAAAGAAACTAAATTGAAATAGCTTCATTCGTTCGGTAGCTATGATGCCACAGACGGACAGACCCACTTGTTTGACATACTTATAGCGATAAAAACGACAAAACATCCTTTTCGTTTTTATCGCTATAAGTAAAAACAAGTAAATAAGCGTTTAACTTAAACATTTTAAACGTTTAAGTTAACTTAAACGCTTCTAAAACCTAATATTCATATTTATTGCACCAGAAATCAAAAATAGACTTAACAGTTCTATGTTAAAATTATGAAGTTTAAATTTGAACCACGTTTTACTGTTTAATAATTCAAGCAAGCCACATACATACATTTGATAACTCAATACAAACAACTTGTTAGTGTTGCCGACTCGCTAACTGTACGCCGGTTACCACCGCACATTGTGTCATGAAACAATCGGATTGCAATAGGAACTGATGTTTCTATGTGTAGAGGGACTATGATGATGTGGAAGGTATGAAAGAACAAACTGCTATTTATGAATTTCCGGGTCTTATTCGCGACGTATATTATTAGGTACATCATCATCCGAGCGTCTGTCCCAGTTGCGTTTCGCGACGCCCGGGGTCCGCTTTCCTACATTTTCTCCTCTACTTCGGACGGTCGTCGGCATCCCCTGTAGTGAGACCATTGGCACGCATGTCATCCCTTACGACGTCAAGCCAGCACTTCTTGGGTCTTCCCCTCTTACAGGGACCCGGCGGGGCTGACATGGCCAGACATTTGTTTCCTACGTAGCCCGGCGGTTGCCGCAAGACGTGACCATACCAACGAAGGCGACACTCTTGCATCTAGTCTGCAATGTCACGGACGTGAAGGCTGCCGCGGATGCGAGAGTTCCTCACGCGGTCCATCCGCGTGACTCCACACATCCACCGCAGCATCTTCATTTCCGTGACACGCAGCTCCTGCTTGTGTCGCTCCAATATCGGCCACGTCTCACTGCCATGTAAAAGGACAGGTCTAATAATGGTTTTGTAGACCTGTCCCTTCAACCGGATCGGCATTTTAGGGTCACAAATGACACCGGTCATCTCCCGCATTAGGTACAAAGCCTACCTTTTACTTCCCGACCTTTCGACTGATATACACCAGCCGTGGTCACGGGTCGACTCAAGAAAGGTTAAAGGTAGGCTTTGTACCTAATAATATACGTCGCGAATAAGTATAGTAAAGTAAGACAATCACAAAAGTTTAAATACATTAAAAACAAACTGTGTTATAAGAGACTGTGAAAATAAATATACTTGAATTGTTAGGATATAGGTACAAGTTTTTCCGGCGTATTTCGTACCTCTTAAGATGGAATTCTTAAATAAATAAAACTTATATGTAATGCTGTGCGAGATCAGGGCTTTTAATAGACAAGTTCTGGTCTTGTTCAGCTTTCTTTTTATTATATATTTTGTATATTTTCTTTATAAAAACCATCAACTAGCAATAATGGTTACAACAAATATAAAATAGTTTTCGAATTCGTGCTCAACTTAAGGCACATTTAAAAAGTTACGAAAATACTTCAGATAGAGGGTGCAATATGTGTTTTGGAATATGAAAACAGTCATGCCGTAGTTGTATACAAGTACTATGGTAATTGAAGTTGTGACGAAAGTCATATTTAAGAGGAAGACCATAAAGATGCTTAGAGACAGTAATGGCACAGAATAAGTAATAGTACTACGTACAGAAGGGTCACTCCCTAACATAACTCAGTTTTAGGTATGAAAACATACCTAGTCTCGCCGCCTGCAAGCAAGATTAAAACTTATAACTGCGCGCGAACGTTGAGTTTTCTTTGCGCGCCAGAGTTTTATGACCGAGCTGCGAATTCGGCGCGGGGTTGTCACTTGAGAAGTTTTGTACCTAGTTGTTTTATTTAGAGCGCGACTGTCGTGCGAGTCGAGCGGCAGCGGCAGCCCACTGTCATTAGCCGCTACGAGGGGCGCGCTGCCCGAATATACCTAAACTGCGGAGTGACACCCCCTGGTATTGGTTTGATTTTAGAACTTTAAGTTGCTTGATATAGATATAAAAGCAGATTAACTTTTACGAGCGCAAACGAAGTGGTTTATATGAAATGGTCCAAGCCGGCGCAACTTGGTCTGGAAGAAGGTATACTACTTATACTTGAGTAGAGTTTAAAAAAAAAGAAACTTAAAATAATTATAATTTAAAAGTTGAAAATAGAAGCTATCATAAACAACAACTACACGCGTTGGCTCAAGAATGACTTGTAAATCAACTTCAGTGCATGAAGCAGCTTCATAATATAAATTATTTTCAGAGAATCTTACTAGTTACTTACTAGTATTATAGATGTAACAATAGAAAGTTTCGGATGTAAATCTTAAAATATAGTAAATAGACATTTTTCATTATTCTCTACGAATATTATGGTAACTGCATGGTCACCCACCGTACATGTTGGCTGTTCAGCAACGCAGCCGCGCAGGCGTAACTTCTAATAAATTCTAATTTACAATGGGCTTATTGAAATTAGAAATAAACCTGTACTTGTTGCTGTGAACAGACCGTAAATATTGCTTTATGAAAATATTATATAACCTTAAAGGCTAAGGCTTTATTATCTTCCGAGCGTCTTTCTTAATTCCGTAATATTTCTGTTTTTCTACTTCTTCTCCTTTACTTAGCATGGTCGTCAACATCCCTTGAAGTGAGACCAATGGCACCCACATCATCGCTTATGACGTCAAGCAAGCCAGCACTTCTTGCTACTCTTTTAACGGGGATCGGCGGGATTTGTTCCCGTAGCCCGGAAATTGTTTCGAAATATTATCATACCGACGAAGGTAACATTCTTGCGGATGATCTGCGATGTCACAAACATGAAGGCTGCCGCAGATCCAAGAGTTCCTCTTGCGTAGGCGTGACTTCACACATCCACTGCACCATTTTCATATCCGCGACACGCAGCCACTGCTTAGTTTGCTTGAATAGTGATCACGTCTCACTCACTGCCATGCTTTATTGTATTGGAAATTAAAATATATATTCATATTTAAGTCATTAGTGAAAAAATCCGTAATGGCTTTTAAGATCCCTGAAGGACATGAAGAAGATTTTGTCGAAGATAACCTAACCTGTAAGCAGAAACTGAAAAAAACCTGCTTCTTCAAATGCTCTAAAGTGTTTGGAACTGAATGAGGATGAAAAAAATTGAATTATGTACTTGTACTTCGTCATTATACGGGCATAATATATATTTTTATTACTTAAATAAAGTTTAATGTGTAATAAGGAGGTCGGTATGCAGATTGTTTTTAGATAATAGCCATTTTTAAAATAGGGATAACATACAAAACTCTTTTCCTTTGATCTTAACATATTGCTGTTGTCTTTGGACTTCTGTTGTGACTTTATTTTTATTTTCAGTTTCTTGGTTTCTTTTTCTGTTCCGAGGACGCTCAACGAATCGCTTTACTTGTATTTCAGCAACTTAGCTAAACTTAATAGCTTATTGAATCAGGCGTTACATGGCGGAAACCCATTTTAAAAAACTATAATTATTTTGTTTTTAAATGTTAATTTTGCAATATTTCGCTTCTTAGAAAAAGCTGCCAAACAGTCTTGATAATGCCTCGTGTGTAGGCGAAACACGTGTCGACATCGTACGACATTCTAAAAAAGCGGAATATTGCAAAAATAAAAAAAACAAAATAATTATAGTTTTTTAAACTTAATAGGTTGAGGGATACGGAAATATTTCTATTTGCAGGTAAAAATCCTTTGAAATGGTCAAAATGTTCTTTAGAAAAGAATGTCCGAAACGCACGCACTCAAACATAATAGTGGTGACACGTAAACAACGTAAACAACAACAAAACAAAAACTGTGCACTGACGAACAAATTGTATCAATTTTTAAATGAACGCACCAGCATTAACTGATTCTAGATTTTAAAAAATCTCACATGAACAATCATATACAAAAAACCACGCGAGCGTAGCCGCGGGCAAAGGCTAGTATTTTATAGCCTTGTGGCAAATTGCTCACTCATTTCTCAGTAGTTCAAATATTACTGCCATCTTAAACTTCAAAATAATATTTTCATTACAGAAAGCAGTACAGAATCTTAAAGTGTTACAACTATATAAGCCTTTTTTAACGTGTCGATCTCCCTATGGCTGATAATATGCTAGACTCAAACCGAGTACACGGTTTCTATCTGCGACAGTCGCATACTTACAAATCTATCTATCTTCACGCTGTATCCCTTTCGGGGTAGTCAGAGAGGACAGATCGCCAGACTTCGCGATCCATGCATACTTCTTTCGCTTCCTGCATATTCATTAATCGCCTTATACATGCACGTCTTGGTATCCGAGTAAATTGACTTTTCCGTTTTTGAGCAATCTGCTTACGTGGTCTTCATATGTAAGTCTCGACCTACCCTGACTTCTTCTACCCTCTATTTTCGCATGGTATATATTCTTCGTCAATAGTTCCTATCAAATCTAACTTGAAAAATCTTGTTGCCATAACAACAGAGACTTGCGATAAAGACAGGCTACCGCAATACACTATTTATTACTGTGGAAGAAATATGGATGCAGATTACAGGTATTAGAATCATTCTAGGCTAACTCTAGTACTTGAGCGTTACGCAACTGCTTCCTGATACAAATCGATGTTGTACGGTTGTGCCGAGTCGATTTTTAAACTACTCGATACAGTACCAATTTCGATTGGTTTGCGTTACACTAAATATTGAAGTGTGTCTAAATTTCAAGTACTATCTCTAAGAGCACTTGTGCCTCTAAATTTGAGTGAGTAGAGTAGTATTATGGACGGTAGTATTCTTCACAAAAATAATGTTAAATAAACATTTTATCGTGTAATGCAACTCTATCTATCCTTGAAAGCAGGAGTGGCCTACCAGTCGAGCAACGGTCGATCATGGTTAGGCAAAAACTATAAATGATTTGCGCAGATTTTCTGGATAACGCAATGTTCCTACTGAGCAGTTACTTTTTTTTTAATTGATGCAAGGTGAGAATGATGATGATGAAAATGATGGTATTTATTCTCATTTAAAAAATAGATAGTTATTTTTATTTTAATTAGGTAAAAATGTTTTATTATAAATTAGTAAAACTTATTTATTGGCAATTAAAATGAGTGGCCATGAATTTTATTGCCAGGTTCTTTCTTCCTTAGGCTCTATTGCTTTGCGAATCTGGCAGTAAATATAAATATAGAAACTATAATATTGATGTTTATAAGTGTTACTTTGTGACCTACATAAATAATGTTAGTCCATAATGTTTATATTTAAAGATAGCTTACGTAACGAAGTGATACGCAATATGGCAGGTTTGAATGAAAGTGTCAGCATTAAGCTGAAAAAGGGCGTGCTCCGTTGGTTTGGACACGTCCAACGAATGAGTGAGGAACGATTGACGAAGAATATATATTGTTCAAAAGTAGAGGGTAGAAGGAGTCAGGGAAGGCCGAGACTTACATATGAAGACCACGTGAGCAGATTGCTCAAATACGGAAAGGTCAAAAGTACTCGGATACCCAGACGTGCGTGTATTAAGCGATCGATGAATCTCGAAGAAGCGAAAGAAGTATGCATGGATCGCGAAGCCTGGCGATCTGTCCTCTCTGACTACCCCGTCAGGGATACAGCGTGAAGATAGTTAGTTAGTTAGTTTTAGTTTAAAGATAGCTTATTATTATACCCTGTGACGTTGGTGAAGCTGCGTGCATCCGCAAATTATTCTAATAAATTATTACAGTTATTAAATCAACAACGTGAACTTTAAAATGAGTCATTATTTCGATACAATCTCTGACATTTCTGACGAAAAATGTCACAACATATCACATACACTTATATCTTAAGAAGAGAAGCTCACATTCTCGGAAATACGCCAGAGTACCTTGACATTCGCGTGTCAAATGTCAGCCGGCCATTGGCCCCATACGTGACAGCTCCACTCATATTACTGGACGGCTTATTGTGGTTTTATCTTATACTTTTGTTGGATAAATATTTTTCACTATTTACCGGTGAAAGTAAAAATATTCATAGATTGATTTTGTTGATCAGATCGGAGACAAGGCATTAGCTGGTTGATGTTATTACTTTTTTTACCCATTTACCATACAATGGAATTAGTTTAACTTAAAATCACGCTGTTACAATATCACTATCCACTATCCACTAATTTCCAGCTCCAAATTCTTACCAATTAATAGGAAAAGATTGGAAGGAATAGGTAGATAGCAAACAGATTACTTACTCAGTAATTTCTATCAGAACAAAATCCGCTATGACCAATCCGGTATTCACTCGATTATTACACAAGCAATAAATTTATTTTTCGATATACTTTTGACATCAGACAAAAAAGGGATTGAAAAACCCGTTTAACAGCCATGAATATAGAGTAGCCATTAATTTTTATGATACAGTTTTCTTTAGTGGCAATAAAGGTTTAAGGTGCATAGTATATGCTTGATCATGATATATTAGTTCCTGGCTTTATAATAAAAAAAATAAACAATCACTTCGTATCTCCGTTTTTAATAGCTTTTAATATCCCTAGTTCAGCAGCAAGGTTATTTGTCGGATTATCCGATTAACTGATATTGTCCTTTTCGTTATAACTGGCTTATGTCCTGGTGGCTTCGCTTGTGATATTTTAGATATCTCTTTAGTACTTACTAATCTATTTAGCTCTTTTTAAGTTTATCGCGAACAGACTGAGAGACGACAGACACATTATAAAACAAATTCGTCTTTGTTTTATAACGTCAGGATATGACCTTATATGAAATGAACTTTATTGCTAACAATTACACTAGATCTATTTTTATGTGTATATACTTATAAATATTAATATCAAATGTAACCTAAGCAAATTAATTATTCTGAATTAAAACGTAATGCTTTGGTGTGGTAGATTTTACCCATGATTGATGTAATAATTAAATCCTATCACTACGCAATCAATATCGATTTATTTAATTCGATTTCATTTTCATATCGATGTTTCTCTCCATTTGCAATGAGATCCACAATCTTGGAGAAAAAAAAATTCTAAAAGTGAAATCGTTGCGTAATAGATTGTTTTGAGATTTGATAAATCATATTTAAATGTTTAATCATTGAAATATATTATTAACATGATTTTTTGTTGGTGATATTCATTAGTCATGCAAAGAAATTATTGAGTAGACTCTCGAGTGTATCGTGTTAATGATATTGTATATTGTGTATCAATGTATGGGTCAATGATCAGTAGATAGGGGATAATTGTAATTAATTGCGATTTCTTGTACTGCCTTCAAGACTTTGAATGAAATGAAATATCTTCTACTATAATAATAACTGAGAGTGTGTTCTTTGACCGTGATAATCTTCGGACGTAGCAGACAGAACTTGACTGGCCTGTTAGAGTACCAGACTATGAAACTAGGGGTTGTAGTTACGATTCTCATTCGGATAGATCTGTATGTGATTATCACGATTATTTGTTCAATATCTTGTTGTAATTTTTATTTAACTAATGGTTTCAACATTGAAACAGATTCCATATAAAATGTTTAAGAAAATTACGACACATTTTTTGAAGTTAAACTTCCTTATCGAGGTGTGAGAGAAATTTTGTAAAAAAAAATCGTCACGTTTTCGGTTAAGCGCCATGTTGTTTTGAAGTGAAACTTCTTTATCGACGTAAGTGAAACTTTTTTACTTTTACCTGTCTACTCTGGTACACACATTTGTTTTTATTTCTGTTACTTATTCTGCTATTCGGGACAAAGACAATTCTAACAAATCAAGGATCATAAAAATCGTCCTACCTCAAGTTCATGAATGTTCAAGTCATAAATAGTATGTGTGTAGTGTAGTTACAAATTCAAACATCGGAACATTTGTCAGTTACATAGATAATTTTGGCTAGATGTGCTGTGGAGACATGTTCTACAATATTAATATTTCACTCAAACTATTATTTTAAGTTATTTTCACCTTATAAAGTTGAGATTTGAACAAAACATTATGATAACTGTGAATTTATTAAGAAATCTTTTGACCACAAAACAACTGAGTCACTAATCCAAAGCACCGAAATATCTAAAAAGAAACATCTTAATTTCCATCTTTGAATCCTACACGATGATCGTTTATGGCAGGGATTTTGTAGGGCTGTCACACAAAATATGTAAGAACTTATATTTAGAAAAAAAAAGTTACTTTTAACATTCTATCTATGTCAATAAACTAAAATACTGTTTTACTCAGCAATCTGGATATTAATATTATTATTTTTAAATAAAAGTAAGTACAGGTGACTAATATCAAATGATAAACTTTGAATTCATAGATCTGTGGATATTTTTTTTTGTTATCTTTTTTAAGTACTATATTATTATTAATCAATAAAAAAATATAAAGATCAATTAAATATGTATTGTGATTTAATTGCAATAGATATTCAACTCACCACTTGGACATCTTTCAGAAGGAGTTACCTAAGCGTCCAGCAATAGACAGACAGGCAAGGACCGTGTGGTTTTAGCCAGTTCGAGCCTGGCATGATATCCAAGGGGGCTCCCACACGTTTAGAAAATTCAACTAAACCACAAGCAATTTGAAGCGTTTATTAAATTAATGTTAATGTTAAAATTTGAATTCAGTAATTATCGAATTTACAGGAAGCGAAATAAGTACACATGGATCGCGAAGCCTTCCGATCTGTCCTCTCTGACTATCCCGTATTCCGGATACCACATACAGCGTGAAGATAGTTAAGTTAAACAAACGGTCAAAGTTTGGGGGCAGCCCTGTGCACCGAGACGTGTCGCTGCTCGCACGTGGGTCGTGGGCATGACATTTGCCCTGTGAGTGCACTCTGACGTCATCGCGTGAATCAATGCGCCTGCGCCATAAACACTACCTATATTGGATATTCTGTTAGTTGTAGGCGACCTGTGTCGTTACTATACTGCTAGTCGTAGGCGATAATGTTTTACCTTTATTATCACATATTGTACTGGTAAACGCATAATAACTAAGCTGTTAGGATGGTTTGTTGTCTATATTTGTAGAGAAACTCTTAACTCGGACTTAAAAAGTTCAACTTGCTTTGAATAGATTCTTTGTTTCATTTGATTCTTTTTTCTGTGGCGCGGTGGGAGAATGTATCCGACTGCTACGCATGAGGGGTGGGTTCGATTCCCACTCAGGATAAATCTTTGTGTGTTGAGCACGATGGTTTATTCTGTGTCTGGGTGTTATTTATCTAAATATAAGTATGTTTATCAGTTATCTGGTAAACAAAGTACAAGCTATGCTTAGTTTGGAATCAGATGGCGTTGTGTGAGTTGTCCCAACGATATTTATTTATTTATTTGCTTTTATGGTTTTGAATTTATTGAGTGTATGCCACAGACAGCATATGTCAATTTAATAACTTCTGAGCTTTAATATAATTACTTTGCAAATCACCACAATGTCAGTACAACATTGATTAATCCTATTGAGTTGATAAGCACTTCAAGCAGCGAGGTGTAGTCTTGAGATTCTGACTTATATTTCATCTGTATGTCAGTTCGCGATAACCTCAAAAACTACTGAATCAATCACTATGCGAGTTTTGACAATAGATACCTAGATGATTTCATAAGAAATGTTATCAGATGAAGAGACTAGGACCCTTCTCAAAAATTTAGACTTTAACTATTTTTGCAACAAAGGGATTCAATAGAACTACGCTATCATCACAGAATGGCGATGCGACCATCGATCGTCGTCCATTAGGAAGGAGCGCAAACCGCGACTGCCAATTACGATAGGTAGCTCTTCTTGTGGTCGCGTAATGCTTGGGAGATCTTCTCGTATTTTCAAAAACTACAAATAAAATAAACAGCATTATTTATTTTCGATGCCGAACTCTCCAAAATATCTAAATTATTTGTAAGCTATTGAATTTTTCATGAGAGAGACGGGGATTGAACCCGTCACTTTTGCCTAACCTGGGCAATGTTCTAGCCACTGATCTACTCGAACCGTATCGAAGCAAGTTAAAATTCTTCACCATATTTATAAAAAAATTAAAATCGTTAAATAAAAATCGCCCTTCGGGAATAAGGCGTGATAGAAAAATAAAAAAATAAATATATTTTAATCGTCATTTAAGAGTATGACTAGAACATAGGCTAGAACATTGCCCTGGTTAGGCCAAGGTCACGGGTTCAATCCCCGTCTCGAATCTAATTTTTTTTTTTAACTTTATTATACATTTATGAGAAAATCTGCATAATTATTGGTTTAAAAATTTATCAATAGATTTTTTAAATTTTTAGTTTATCGTTACTGCAATAATTTTTGATCTCAAGTTGCAGGCACAAAATTTTCTAGAAGTAAAAATACCTAAAGAAACTTAAATATGATTTTTGAAGACTTAAAGAACTTGTCTTTACATAGTTTCCTTCTTCAAAGTGCTACAAAGTTTTCATTGTAAACACACACACACACACACATACACACACATATCAGCACAACACCTACTGTGCACATCGTAGTCACATATAAACTATAACATACATAATTTTACAATGGTTTGTGAATAATTTTTCTAGATTGTATGTGTTACTTGTACAAACCGCCTAACAGTTAACATCCAGCACGACCGTATCTAAACACTTCTACGTGGGCGTAGGTCAACGCGTTAGCGGCTTATTATGTCTGTCGCGAATAATAAACTATACAGAATTATACTAGCACCATTAGATGTCCTCCATCTTGGGCTGTCCAAAATATAGAAAACGCAATTTAAATGACGACTTTGTATAAAATATTAAGCAATTTTGTCGTTTTAATTACGTTTCAGTTTAGTTAATGGCGTAATGAAGGGTCTGTTCATAAACAATGAGATATTTTCATACCAAGAAACATACTATATTCTTGTAGCAGGCAACAATACGTAAGTTTAGTATGTAATAGTGTTTGAAACTTTATCGTGATATTGTTTTGTTGATTCGAAGATTGAAAATATTAGATTTGAAACAAAATATGAGGCAGAGAATGCTCCTTAGGCTCACGCATACAGAAATATATATTACCAGCACGATACGTACAGTAGGTAACAATTTAACGGTGTCTTCCATCCGACTACTATTCCTAGCAATCAGATTTCACAGTAATTGACTGAGGAGGCGAGCAAAGCGAGCCGACGAAAGTTTTCTTTTTAATTCCACCTGGTACGGGAAAAATGCTATTGATATCCGACCGACCGTCCGTCCGTCCATTCAGTCTACAGGTCGCATTTTTCATCGGATTTGCATGAAACTTGGCATGGACAATCCTTGATGTAGCCAACAACTTTTGGCGAGGGGGTTTTTTGATCGGGGGGGAAATGGAGGCGGGGGAGGGGAAATGGTCCCGTATTAGTTGGCAAGAGCGCTCAAAACGAAAAAAATAAAAGTAGAATTATTATTTTTTAAATAAAAAAGATACTCTTAAGTCTACGTTGTTACTTACTAGAACCAATAGTAAGTAATAACGTTTTATATTTTTTGTTCGAGTAGCATAAATAATCAGAGTGTTGTCCCTGTAAAACAAATTGAGGTCTCAATCGGAATTGAGATGTTTATTTACATTGTAAAAATACTTTTTATTAATCATTTAGCAGATTAATTCGTTCCAATGCACTCTTTTCATGAAGAGTATATTTCACAGGACATCACCGGTAATTAATACCTTTGGTCAACGCAATTTTCTGCCTAATGAAATATCTAATAGATTACGGAAAGGCAGAACTGTGTAATTGAATATTATGCTCGATAAATTAACTCTGCAACGGGATTTAATTGGATAAAACAATGTTTTAAGATTCGTTTAAAACGTTTATGTAGTTTTTATAGATACAATATTATTTTATGTAGGAATAAAAAGATTTATTCTGTGATGTCTTGTCCGTTTTTTATCGTTCTAGTACAGTATTTTCGACAAAAAAAGACTGGTGCGCTAAGTGGATGTGACCAATTGCGAAAATGACGAGTTGAGAAAATGATGAGTTGCGAAAATGACGAGTCGCGAAAATGACGACTTATGCTAATGTGACGAGTTTTCATCTACTAATCCCATGTATTGTATTCTAAGCAATCTATCTCTCTCTTCACAGTCACTTTGCTTTACATAAAACTAAATAACTTCATCTTATCAATGTTGAAATCGTGATGGTAATAATCTGCTCCCACTTCCACAGTGTATCTATGTATGTGTTTTTTAATCGAATTACGTCTGGTAGGGCGTCTACCAAAGAAATTATTGAATCTTTCTTGAATATGGACAAAAACTGAACATAGCTGAATAAAATTGTTTAGTTTTTAATACTTGCTTTCTCCACTTCTAGTTCTGGAATTTTCTACTTCTCTACTTATGCAAGACATTCGAATTTAAAAAAAAACATTTGGTAAATATTTAAGATTTTTGATATTCGCACCCAATCTTTTGAGTATATTTATATTAACTGCACTATCTATTAAGATATTATCTAACCATTGATAGCCTACTTACTGAATTTTAAACAATGGCCTTAATATATAAAACGATTAATGGATTGCTATTTACATAATCCTTCAGACGTTCTGTCAAAACGTCATACTGATATAATTTATTTATAGTAGAACGCATAGTAAAGACCCAGCCAAGTGCGATTCCGTACAATATTAATTATCATTATATTCATGGTAGCATTTGTGTGCCTTTCGCGCTGAGGTGTTGGGTATGCCGGTTGTATTGCCGGGTCAGCCCAAATATTTATGAAAACAACAAATGTGTATTTCGGAGTTTGAGTGTTACCTTGTTATAGTTGTCTCCAGAAGTACTAGATAGGACCTATACCAGAACCTTATATTTGCTTATGTAGTGCTAGATGGCGCTATGTAAAAAAATCTCCCACAATATATTAAAAAAATAATTCAATGTGGAAACAGCCTATATTTTTTTAATTTAATCATAAATAATCGAGAAATAATAAATCGAATTGCAAAAATATTAAGAATCAAGTGCACCTAATTGTTAAAGCACATAATTAAATCGTTTAAACGTCTCTACCATACCTGAAGTTACTCAAAGGGACTAATAATAATGTTGTATATTTATTTGTTTCAGGTAAATACTAGTTGGTTTATAACCTTTTCTTTCAAGAATTTGTCTACAAAGGTTGAGTTTGACTACTTTTTTATTTATTTATTTAAAAAAAAATACTATAGAAAGGTGTGTGGGGACAAAGAAGTTAGCACAATGTTACCGCTAATTTCTTATAGAACTATACAGCCACCGGAGATAGTATAGTTATACTACCTACTTATAGTACTTTGATATTCATTGTTATGCTTTCTGTGATAATAAAGTAAGTCAACCCCAGGTTCCAACACCAGGTTTGATTGGAAGCAATTGGGAAAACACTAAGAATAACATAACAAATAAAGAAATGAAGAAGAAAGTAATGTCATTAGAAATACCAGTCGAGATCATCATCATCTTCTTCTTAGCCGTTCTCTACCGGTTTGATGTAAGCCTCCTTCAGATAACGCCATCTAGTTCGATTTTCTGTTAGTTTTATCCAATTTGTCCCTGCAGTTTTCAGAATATGTCTTTCCATCTCATCTGTGGTCTTTTTTTACCCCAAGGCCTTCATTCCAAGACCGCCTTACTCCAAGAGTCATTTTTCAGGGCTATCTCACTTGCCACTCGTTTGACAGTATCGGTAACATTGCTTTGCTCTCCAAGCCAGGTGTTCGTTTTTCGGTCCCTCAGTGTTATACCTAAAAGTTTCCTTTTAAGTTTTCTCTGGGCAACTTGTATTTTGTTAGTGACCTGATTAGTCAGAACCCAGGTTTCTGCTCCATGGGCAAGTAAGTCAAGATCATACTACTGGAATATTTTTCAAATCTGATTTCTTCCAATTCCCCTCAATCTAGTCACAACAGTACATGTCACCAGCTGTTACTTACATATTAATTACATCAATTATTGTCAACAAACGTAAACTCGAAAACAACAACATAAAACACAAACCAGTTCAAAGCTGAAATGTCACGAAGTACATTCGGCATTCCTCGGCACGCCTAGCCTACGCACCCCACGCGACCTTCTCAATGCTAATCGTCGCCTGCGCACACAATGAACGCAAGAACCAACTACCCGTATACCCGGAAGGTATTCTGACCTTATACATTAATAGTAAAAAGTTGTTGAATAATGAACTGATTATAATTGTTATTATTTTTCGCGCAACAATTGCAGTTTCTTGTTAATTTTTATTTATTACTAGCTGACCTGCGAAACGTTTCTGCCATACATATTACTGGAATCAAACAAAGCTCACATAGGACCCGTAGTATACTATTAGCGTGGTGCTTCCCTATTTCTATAAGATTTACACCTAGATGCTATCCAGGTCTCTACTTATACAAATTATCTTCTGATTAATTTCGTTGCGGGTTCCAAGACATGCTAACTTCTCCTGGGACTTCACCGAGATCGAGCTCGGTGTAACTTTTCTGGTGTTTTGGTCATTGTTGTAGATTCTGGTTTACAGTAGTCACAGTAATGGAAATGCGGGTGGAATTAGTCCCAATTAGCTGACCTGCAGAGCTGGTTCGCTCATTAAAATTATCAAAAATAAACTGAGTACGACTATCTCATATGTTCAAATGAAACACCCATTTAAAAAAAGGAACTTTGTATCGGAGAGGAACATGAAACGTGGATACTTTATTTAATGAAAATTGGCATAGATCTATATCTGTATACTCGTATATCGAATAGATAGTTCGAAAAATGACTCGAAAAAAGCGTGTGTACTTATGTATACGCGTTAGAAGTTATACTGCTTTAGTATAATAAGATTTTATCACATATACCACAACTCTTTGTTTTTAAGAGAAATGATAAATTAGTCAAAAGAAAAAATATCAAAAGAATGAAAACTACTTTGAATGTAGTTATAAATTGTCATGGAAATACTTATCAGCTAACTTCAGGGTGTTTATAAGTTGTCACGGAAACACTTATCAGTTAACTTCTTGGTGTTGGTTTTTCGTAACGGTCTACGCGCACATCGTAAAAGTATGCTCTCATCATTTTCCCCCTTTTTCCCTAACGCGCCTAAAGAAGCATAACTTAAAAAATACAGATACATATTTTAAACATAAAAAAATTCTAAGGTACATTTTTTTGAAACTTATGCCTTGCTCTATAGCCCTATTGCCCACAATACTGTAAAGAGTATAAAGTATTCCCGATTACAATCAGAAAACTAAACAATTATTCACCCTACGCTTTGAATGCCAGCCAATCTGTTTATATCTTCTCTAACGCCTATATATTTTGCCATTATCAATTTCAAAGTCAATATTATAAAGTGTAAAATAACCATTACATTCAAAAGATTATCATTTGACAATTTTATGTCTGTACTTAGTCCATAAACTATGTGACTGGCCAACGCTGGTTAAGAACCATGGAAAAATTGTCGTGATATTAGACATTATGTAACTGGGCGTGAATATATTTGAGTTTACTGTTTCTTGATAGGAAAATGAACACTTATAAGATAGACGGCGATGAAAAAAAAGTTGTTGGAATATCTATAGTCTACGTCAATAAAATAGTCGAGTCAATATATCGAAAGAAAATCTGTACTTTTGTACTCAAAACTCTGTATCTATATATATAAAAATGAAACCCGTTTTCCGTTGTCACGACATCACGAGTAAACGACTGGACCGATTTGAAAAATTATTTTTGTATTGGATAGCACATTTATCGAGGAAGGTTCTTAGCTATATATCATCACGCCACTACACAGGAGAGCGGAGCAGTAGTCATAAATGTCAACAAATCGGGAATACTTTTATACATTTTTGGAAAAGTAATAAGCGACGGGATTAAATGGGTGCCACGGGGTTGGAAGTATGTCGCGGGCGAAGCCGCGCGAGTCAGCTAGTCACTTTATAAAACTGTTTTATCAATTTCGCTTTCTATACTTTTTGTTTACATCTTAATAATATAAACATGATCAAATATAATTTGACGTCCAATTTAGACATCCAAATCCGGATCTCTGTCCTCGATGATTTAGCAATCATTCAAATGAAATAGTTTCCAAGCAATTTGTTAGCATTATACATAAAATTTAGATTATAATAAAAACGTTTATATAAATTTTACTAAAGTGGAATGTGTGAGAGACATAATTAATGTACTAAATTCTACATTAGGGTTAGAATGACGTGTTTAAATGTATTTTTATTTGTTTTGCTTAATATACAGTTGAAATAGATATAGACAAAACAAATAAGTGTAAACAAGTGTACTCAAACAATGTTTGTTTAATAAAAAAAAATATATATATAAATAAAAAAAAATATTATTGTATATACTAAAAAAATATTATATGTGCGAAAGCAGAGGGTAAAATAGGAGTCGGAGTAGGCCGAGACTTACATTGTTGACCAGGTGAGCAGATTGCTCAAAAACGGAAAAGTCAAAAGTACTGGGATATCTAGACGTGCATGTATGAAGCATTAATGAATCTACAGAAAGCGGAAGAATTAATCGCGAAGCCTGGCGATGTGTCCTCGCTGACTGCCCCTCAGGGAGACAGCGTGAAGATAGTTTTATTACTCAATTAATAAGAATTAAAACTATAACTGTTCTCAAGAATGAATGGATAACATATATGTTTACATAAAAGTTTACTATGTGTTCAAAAGGCTTTAAAGTAGAACCTATCACTGTATCTGATATAGATAGATATTAGTACATAAACATAAAGCAGAAAAAATATTATATTTCATAACTTCTAATCAGAAAATTACAAAGCTTCGTAATGAATACAGATATATATATATATGAGGCTATATTGGATTTTCAAAAGCTTAGGGTATATTGGATTGTCAAAAGTTTGCGAAATCTCTAATAGGAAAACTTGGCCTCACGGGCGAAACTGCGGGCATCAGCTAGTAAGCATATTAAGTCGTCCTATAAGCATAAAGTTTTATAAGACAAGTTTGCTATTAACTTACAATATATGTATGTTCTTTTGTGATGACAAGTAGCTGTTTGTAGCGGTGTGATGGTTAGCACGGTGGAACACCCAATATGGATGAGTATTGGCTACTAGTGGTTCTGTGAACCGTAGACTTCGAAGTAATATTTTTATCAATAAAAAAAAAATTATCATTGCATTTTTTCATTTTGAGCGCTCTTGCCAACCACTACGGGACCATTTCCCTTCCCCTGCCTTCATTTCCCCCCCGATCGAAAAACCCCTTTTCTAAAAGTTGTTGTCTACATCAAGGATTGTCCATGCCAAGTTGCGTGCAAATCCAATGAAAAGTGCGACCTGTAGACTGAGTGGACGGACGGACGGACGGACATCAATTGCATTTTTCAAGTAATAGTGGAGTTAAAAGGGAGACTTTTGTCGGCTCGCTTCGCTCGCCTTCTCAGTCAATTAATTTGGGTATAAAATGAAAGCATTTATTTATACGCTTGTTTTTTTTTTAATAACTTATTTTCATTATACTATGTTATTGGAGGAAATAGTCGAGACATATACATGATTATGCTATTAAAAAACCGCAGGTGTCAATATTTATGTTTATTTAATCGATTTGACTTGTAAAACTACAAGAGAGTATACTCTAGAATGCCATTAATGGTGTTGAATCTGCATTTGCTTTAAACGATAGCACGAGATTTTTAATAGACACTCTTCGTTTTGGAGACGCATTCGTGTAAACAAATATTTGTGTTATCCCACGTTGATAGTTTTAGTGCTGTTGTTTTATTAAAGCAGTAAAATTTTATAAAAAGAAATATAAAGTAAATATAAATAAATTGGAGTATTTAAATTAACTAGACCTGGGTAGAAGGAGCCAGTGTAGGCCGAGACTTAGAAGACCACGTGAGTTGCTCAAAAAAGGAAAAGTCAGAAGTACTCGGATACCGAGACGTGCATGTATAAAGCGATAAATGAATCTGCAGGAAGTGAAAGAAGTAGGCATGCATCGCGAAGCCTGTCAATCTGTCCTCTCTGACTACCGTGAACATGGTACAGTATAGTGAAAGACAACGGGAAGATAGTATAGTATAGTAAAATTTTGAAAATCTCTCACAACCAATAGTTAGTTTCAAAAACGCATATATTATTCTTTTCAAATTTGATGATGTAAATTTATTTGAAATATTTGTAACCACCACCTTTGTACATACAGTGTGCGAGTACAAACAAAAAATAGGTAAGTACCAGAAATTCACAGAATTATGCCCACCGGTCACCTCGCTCACCTTTGTCATTTTTGTGTTCTTGTCAAAGGACAAGAAAAGACACAAAAATATATCTGTCCCTTTTCTAACAATACAAGTACCTTTATACAAATGTGAAAGGTTCCAATTTTGTTTTGTCTGTGTTTATTAGGAATCTTTAAGTCGACTTTTTGTCTCAGTAATAAGACCCTGAAGGTAACATTGCAGTATCAGTAAAACATGTGGTGGAACAATACCTCTTTGTTTTCTTATCGTTTCTTAAGTACCTAAGTGTAAAAGGTGATGATTTATCGCAAATTTTTCTGTCTAAACAATTATTTGACAAAGAACCTTAGTTTATATTATCTAAATATACTAGGTAGCCGCAATCACAATGGTGTAATCTATGCTAGCAGCATAAATTTAAGCGAAGCGTTAAATCAAACTAAGTATTTTCCCATAGACAACATGATTTTTGCGGATAACTTTTTTATTAGATCGAATTTTGAAATTCGGGCTTCGTCACGACCTGCATAATTTGAATAGATTTCCGTAGTAGAAAAAAAATCTGAAAACGGATAAGAAATGGCGAAGTCTGCCCGGTGTTACAAACGCCATTAAAGTCGCTCCATGGGAGCTTTGCGTGGCTTCGCTCAATAACAGAAACTAGCTGACTGATCAATCAAACTGAAAAATCCCTGAAACGCTGTTTTTAGGACCATAAAATTTTGCAAACTATTCCTTATGTGACATAAGTCTGCACAAAGAAACGATTCTTGAAAATTTAACCGTTAAGAGAGCGAAAAGTCATTGCAAACTTTGTACGGAACAACTATTGAAGAGATCTCTCTGGAGATGTCTATACATATATTCGTATTGGACGTACTGTAACTATTTGAGATAAATTCAGAATATATATTTATAACGTAATTATAAAATATTTATTAATAAAATGCCCATAAATTTCACACAATTTTCTAGTATATCAATAATCTACACTGTTTATTTTTAAATATTGTGGGACACTTTTTACACAGCGCCATCTAGCCCAAACTACGCTGTCAGCCCCTACTAAGAGATATAGACTACTAATGTACATTCTTTTATATTTCTGAATACATAATATAATATTATACGTAGGAAACACCTAAACTCCGTAAATCAACCGATAGTGATTAAACAAGAAAAGCTAATAATCATTTTTAACCGATTTCCAAAAAAGGAGGAGGTTATTTGTATTATTTTTATAGTGCAAGCTGTAAAAAGTATAAAAATATGTTATCTTATGAAATGTTTAAATGATAAAATCAACTTAATTAAACAAATAAATTTCAAAAAAATCTGATATTTAAATATAATAATTTAACAATATACCTTTGACCTCTACGCCTCTACGCTAAGATTAGGTATATATCCAAATCCATACACAGCCATTTGTTAGTAATTAAACTAACTAACTAACTATCTTCACGCTGTATCCCTGACGGGGTAGTCAGAGTAGACAGATCGCCAGGCTTCGCGATCCATGCATACTTCTTTCGCTTCTTCGAGATTCATCAATCGCTTCATACATCGCTTCTTTTTTCTTGTTAGTAATTAATTCAAACTAAACAATGATTACTCATATGATATCAATTTTTCGCACGTTGAACCATTCCTGTGTCTAAATTAGGTAAAAAACTAAATATTATTGTTTCCTTGAGAAGCTGTAGAATGTGTCACGGCGCCCACGCGCTACCTATTGTGAATTTACCATAAACGTATCATGCTTAGACACACTGAGGCTACGCTGCTACATCATTCGTTTTGTGTAGCTTAGCATTTATCACCACTTTATTCATTTCTTATTTACGTGCATGTATTAAGCGATTAGTGAATCTGCAGGAAGCGAAATTAGTATACATGGATCGCGAAGCCTGGCTCTCTGTCCTTTCTGACTACCCTGTCTCGTGTAGCTAACAGCTAACTATGAAATAACTATGACTATGACGCATAAAGCGCTCGTGGCCCCGCGGTCTCAGTGTTCGGTAAACGATCACTGAGGTACGCAACTTTCACTATGGCTGGTCGTCGGATGGGTGACCACTTTGTGGCATTTACATTTGCGAGCGTTTCCGTGCTTCGGAAGGCACGTTAAGCCGTTGGTCCCGGTTGCCAGTAAAATGGCGGTCGTTAAGCCTGGTTGAAGGCCTTATAGGCGGCTTAAAAAATTTCAACAGCAGGTAGCCACAACCTGCGTCTGTCTATTTCAACACGGCAATGGGCTCACCACCTATTACGTGGGACAGGAATCCACACGGTGAAAAGTGGGCATATAATATGCCTCTGCCACCCCTTCGGGGATAAGGCGTGATGGATATTTATTTTATTTTATTATGACTATGACGAATTTTTTGGCATTAGAGGTGTACGGGACATAGAAACATGCTGTAATTTTATTTAATATTTTTATGTAAACATTTTTATAGTAATTTCTTTGTTCGCTTGTCTTTATTGATAAGCTGGTCAGACGGATGTCACTATAGATCAAATATATTCAAAAAATTCAATATTAATTGAAATTTCTCAATCATCATTAAAAAGAACTAACATATTGATTTATTCTTAAATTTCTTTACCAACAATACTTTACTAACGTATGTTCAATATATTCCCCCTTTCCATAATATTTGTAACACAGTAGCGAACAACGAACCTATGCATTATTAATAAATGAATAATTTAATAGAATATCGACCTTTTAAATTATCATAATAGTTTTGGAATTTAATAATAATTAATAAAGTTTTAGTGTTATTCTGACAGGAATATCGACAATAAAATAAAACTCAAAATAATTTAATTATTAATATTGCTTAATATACCATTAATGTCAACGGCCACTACTGATTACAGAATAATATATCACGCGTTAATAATAATGAAGATAAATTTTGACATATCTAAACTAGATAACCAAATTCCAATAATATGTATTTTAAAATAATTTCATTTATAGTATCTTATAAACGATTGGCGTCGGCCTTCATTAAAATATTTTATGATTATGAAGTCTCTTAATAATTATTTAAAGTTCAGATATTGATTAATTATGGTGACCACTTTCCATCAGGTGGACCGTATGCTTGTCTGCCACCTCAGTGGTACAAATAAAACACCTTACGTGGGACAAAATGCATACGGTAAAATTTGGGCGTATAGTATGCCTCATCCTACCCCTTTGGGGATATAGACGTGGCAATATGTATGAAGTAGCACAATATATTCGGTGTTCTAATTTAGACTTTCATATTGAACCCATGTATATAAAACCCGCGCGGGTCACTAGTGTAAAAAATAAAAAGGTTTACAAGAAACAATTTCAATTGATTTGATAGTATAGTTCAATCTAATCATAGGTATGGGCGCGCCAAATTTAATACTAGCCATAATTCAATTAGTTTAATTACAATTGATAGCCTTTTACAGTACATAGTTATTACAACATCGATCTCTGTAGATAAGAAAATTAAATGTTATTAACAGTAGGAGATTGTGAGTGATATGTAATATGATTTTACGAAACAAAAAAAGTTCAATATTTATTTTAATTAGAGTATTATTTGTGCCAGCTTAAATCTTCTTATAGGACTCTCAAGTCCATTTTATAGAACAATAAAAATAGTCAAAATATTTATGTGAATGCAGGTCACAAAGTACCACATATGAACATAAAGATATTGCTTCTAAATTCACTGTCAGATTTGCAAGGCAATAAATACCTGTGAGAATAAAACTTGGCAGTAAAAACTCATACTCCATCGAGTTTAAAAAATGTTTCTCAAAAGTCAATAGTCGTTTAAGCGATTTAACACCAGACTGTCCCATTCACTAATACGTCTCCCGTTAATAAAATAACATTACACACATATGATCTCATTATCAAAACATCGGTGTTTGACCGTGGAACGTTTTGAACGTTTACGGGCAAAGATGTCATCCTTAAACTGTGGTCACCATCGTGCTCAGAACCAAAAGATTCCGTAGATGTCTCTTATGTTGCACTAAAAAAACATGGAGCTCTCTGCTAGCGCACGTGCTTCCCTCCTCTTACAATCCTGGGTCCTTTATGAGAAGCGTGAAAAGGCATATTTCTGGCCCGTCGAGTGCCTCTATCGGAGCTCTTTAGGTTGAGATAGCAGCCCCAATCACGGGTCGTCATCTTTGCTTACCATCCGGCGGGCGACGCCATTTTGACGAACCACATATTAAAAAAAAGACGTTTTGTTCCTAAACAGCTTTAGCGTAGTTTTCTAAGCTACAACGAACTTCGTGCGTTTCTTCAGTATTGAGTTTCGTTTTGTATAATTTACGAACCACTACTTCTTTCGTGTTTTCATTCCAAGCCTTCTCTTGGCTTAAGCGTGCCTTCTAAAACACGGAAACGCTTGTAAATATAAATGCCACAAATGTCTACCATTCAAGCACTAATCGTATCGTAAGATGCTTAATGCAGTGATCATTTACAGAACGCTAATAAAATAATGTGGGTGGCAAATTAGTAATAGAAATATATCGATAGTGAAATTAGTCACGACTTTTATAGTTTACCCACGTTTTTATGCTACTCCATTATATAAAGCACAAGATGTTCTCGCTGAGTGTATACATAACAAAAGTTTACCCTATGATGCTAAAAATTTAGTAATAAGGGTAAAAAATATATTAGGAAAATGTGATCTTAGGCATCTAGTACCAATGGGACTTAAGTAAAAATATAAATATTTTGACACAATTGTCAAACAACATCGTCTAGCCCAAAAATGCTAATACATCTTGTGCTATGGGATTTAGACAAATAATAAACGTACTGATATATATCAAAATACTCAAATTAAAAAACAAACATTTGCGGATCATACAAAATTACAACTCGAGATTTGAACTCGGGACCTTAATTAATATATTATTCCTGCTTGGATATCGGTTACATTAATATTGAACGTGGAAAGAATTCTCGCCAAAACGTATCGATTCAAAAGACTGGTTCTCTGTCGAACGATAGTAACCTGGAACGCTTTGACAGCGCCCGTGTTTCCTTCCTCTTACAATCTCGGTTTCTTCAAGCGGAGCGTGAAGAGGCACCTCATTGGGCCGTCAACTTGAAGGACGCTGTCAGTAGTCATGTAGACTATGAGAGTGGCCTTAAATTCGATAGATGTCCTCATGGCTTTCTAACAGGCGTAAGGCATAATTTTGGGGGCCGAAATATAAAAAAAGGAATTTGAGTGATTTTCTATGTTTCCATCACTCGATCAGAAGCGCTCGTGGCCCCGCGATCTCAGTGTTCGGTAAACGATCACTGAGGTACGCAACTTTCGCTATGGCTGGTCGTCGGATGGGTGACCACTTTGTGGCATTTACATTTGCGAGCATTTCCGTGCTTCGGAAGGCACGTTAAGCCGTTGGTCCCGGTTGCCAGTAAAATGGCAGTCGTTAAGCCTGGTTGAAGGCCTTATAGGCGGCTTAATAAATTTCAACAGCAGGTAGCCACAACCTGCGTCTGTCTATTTAAACACGGCAATGGGCTCACCACCTATTACGTGGGACAGAAATCCACACGGTGAAAAGTGGGCATATAATATGCCTCTGCCACCCCTTCGGGGATAAGGCGTGATGTTTAGAGACTACTAATAAATTTCGAAAGTGACCTATAATGTGTGCAACATCAAGGTGCTACACTCGTGTTGCAATAGCCTTCTAATACTATTTTTATGAACCCAATACTGTACACTCTCGAGACCATTGATTCGACTCATGAGAACTCATTCCATAATCCAGGCTTACAAGAAAAGAATCTCCATTGGTCCTTTGCGCATAAATCATTAACAATAAAAAGTTTCATACAAATTTAAAACTAATTATTTCAGAATATATTGAATAAATATTGTGGGAAATATTTACATAGCCCACACTAAGCTATAAGCTTTTACTATGGGATCTAAACAACAGATATTCATACTTATATTTTTCTAAATACACACATATTATACATAGGAAACACCCAAACTCTGAAACCAATATTTGTGGATCACACAAATATTTGTTCCAACCCGGGAATTACACCTAGGATCTCACCGCGGCATCGCATACACTACCACTGCGATATGACAATACAAGAATAAAAATCATAATTGTATGGTATTATATCATTTACAAATTTATCAAATTAAAATAAAATAACTATAGCATCGTACATACAAACTCAAGTACTCAACACAGCAACTGGTCATAGATCAGAATACTACCTGTCCATTTTTTTTGTCACGTCAGTGGACGTTTGAGGTGATACTTCGGTCGGGTCGGGGCAGGTCGGGCCGCACACCGCAGTGTTTGAGCGGAGCTCGACATAACCGCGCGTCTCGACCGCATAGAACCTCTTTTGTGACCTGCCATTGCCGCGACCGAGCAAGTGCATACTCGAGAACTGCGCAAATATTTTGGACAAAATTTTACACGGCTTTTCGATTTTGTGACATTTTTATACACGTGACATTTTTTGTGACAGGAAAAGATATTTATGGATTTTGTGCTGTGTTTTATGTGATAAAAAATTTGACAGGATATAAAGTTAATTTTGTTAATATTTTTGTATGTTGTGAGTGTTATATGTATTCAATATGTATTGTGGTATTCGTATAAAGTCTGAGAATTTCTTCAACCAGCTTAATAATCAAGGTATCAAGAATGGCAGATGCTTTTCAGAATCTGAAGATGATGTAGACGAGCGTGAGTAACTTAAATATTACTACCTTATATATTTTGAAATGACCTTAATGAAACGATATAATTTGGAACTATCTATTTTTGAATTACGGTAAAATTTCCTATCGAAATATCAAAAAATACTGAAAAACATACGCGGAAGTTTATCTACATGTATTACTAGATTACCTATTGAAGTACGTTAATAATGTCAATAATTTCTTTACACTACGTTATTGAATCAATAAATAATACATGTTTAATAATGTAAGTAAAATTTAATTACTTTTACAGTCACAATATGTAACCTGCGCGCGTTGATGTCTTTGATACGCAAGACGATGCCGACGGGCCTTAGATGGGAGTCTATTTATTTGTTCACATTGTGCCCATACTAGGGATTTTATTTCTTAATTAAGATATTAAGACATTATATTCGTTGGATATTGCCTAAACTGACCTATATAAAGCTTTAAAGTTAGTTAATATATTTATAACCCCTCATAAATTAATTTTAAACTGAGACATTTTATAGATATTAATATCTTTAATCTAGACAGATAGACTATAGATTGCATTTTAAATAGTTGCCACCATATTTAGCAAATGCGAAGTTATAGAATATAAAGAAAATGTTTTAATCTTCTTTTAGGCTAAATTAACTACAATGACTTTAACTAGAGTTGTTAAAAACTTCTAAATGTAATTGAAATCGGTTCATGATAATGTCTTTTATGTATTTTTCATTTATCCGTCCTTGAAATCATATACTTCGTAACAATAGAACATATATATCATAGCGGTAGCGCTTATAGCCTTATTTAATGAGTATCTTGAGATGGGTGTCCGTTTGTGGCTAGCATTTCCGTGCTTCGAAAGGAACATTAAGCCATGTTGGTCCTGGTCGATAACATTCTAGTCGTCTATCGCAATAAAAAGCCTCTAAGTTAAGGGTGACTTCTTGAATGTTCAACAAAAGAAAATCACAATCTGCAAAGCCTACCTCTTCATGGAATAAGACATCACTGTGTATATAAATACCATTTGAAAAACTCACACAACGCCATCTGATTGCAAACTAAGCCAAACTTGTACTATGATAACCAGATAACTAATAAACATACTTATATATTTCTAAATACATACATATTATAGATAAATAACACCCAGACACAGAATAAACCATCGCGCTCATCACACAAAGTTTGATCCTGGGTGGGAATCGAACCCACGAGCTCTTGCACGGATCGGATACACTCCCACCGCGCCACAGAGGCAGTCGTATATAGGTATCATGGCGGTAGGTCTAAAGGTCCCGACAGGAAATCAACATATTGCAAGCAATTGACAGTATTGTTTAAGCTTGCACCGTTACCATAATCTCTCCGGGTATTTTGTACCTGCCATCCTTTGTCCCTAATTGGTAAGGTCGAAGAGACCCTTTGTACTATTCATAAGGGTTGACCATTGGAGATTAATGTTTACCTGTTTAACATTACATTCGAAAGTAAGGGTCTTGCTCAGTATAAAAAAGTTATTTGGTCAACGTGAACGATTATATTGCCGTATTATTTGAAGGTTTGTTCCAGAGTTTGGGACAAAGTGCAAAGGAAGGTTTTTGTACCGGAGTTCATAATAGACGAAGTGGACGCTGTTTTTTAAGGTTGTGTATATCAAAAAGAAAAATTGGATCCTTTATAGTTCTTCAGTTTATCAGTCAAAGGCCTCAGTTCAAATATAGTAGTAGACATATACCAAGCTGCGAAAAAATCAAACTTTTATAGTAATCTTAAAAAATATCGCCTTTTATGCCAAACAATCCGAATATTTAAATACTCTCAGGATATCAAAATTTATAGGGTATTTTCCACTGACCTAGAAACTATGTAATTTGGCAAGTAATACTGCCTTACACTTCAAATATTAGATAAAACAATTTGAAATTTGCTAATTTTATAAAAAAATCATATAGTTTTTTTATACTGTAGACCTATAAATTTGAACGGAACCCTAGGTGGGTAAGTTCAACTCGTACTTGTCCGCTGTTTTTGGTAGAAAATTTACCAAAAGTATTGACAAAAGATCTTAATGCAAATGTGTTTGCGAATAGTTTTACACGGCAACATTGCAATCGGGGTATGAGGTGAGGTGCGAGGGGAATGCACGCCATTCAGCACCCCCGCTGCAGCGATGCATTCTCAAGCACTGCAGTAAGATGTGAGTGTACGTTAATTCTTCCCCTTCCGTTCTCTGTATTATTCGAAAATGCCATACAAACGCCTGACTTCATTAGTTTTTTTTCATATTTATTTTTGAAATTTTTATCCGTTACGAATATGTCAATTCCATCACAGCTTCAGACAGTAGACATGCTTAAATAATACATGACAAGTAGACAGAAAAATTAACTATCCCTACGAAGCAAATATGTATTTTTAGGTAATTTGCTCGCGGCAAATATCCTAATACATATTTGCCTCGCATCGAGGTGTTGCTAGTATATCGTGGAGCTTACCTATATGTAATCTGTTCAGGTTATAACTCTTAATCAGTCGAGCTGTTTTATAGCGCACACAGTACATTAAGAGGTGGGTACGTCCTCTACCACGACGCATACATCGCAGTGACTTCATTAATAAATAAATAGTATATATATTAGCAATACTGGCAACAATAAATATGCAAAAGATTTAAGTTCATAAACTCAAACCTGATTACCAAAGCCGGGATCGTTCTTCTTCCAGCAAAGTGGTAATTTCTTGGTATATAAAAGAAATTGAGCTATACTAGTTCACAATTATACTCGTGAGCTAGTGAAGCTCAATTTCCTTAGTCAGTCTCTATGATCAGTACACAGATTAAGAAAATTATATATCTAAGTTAAAAGTTAACAAATTTAAAGCTATGGAAATCTACATTGTACTTGACCGGTATTTTTAAATAATCTAAGAACTAAACTGGATTTAAAGCTAGTTAAATGTCAGTCGAAGTTGATAACAAAATACAATATCCCATTTCTGTGACCAATCAATCATAATATAGTCGCATGTCGATATTCGGTCAGCGACAGTAGGATATCGGTCGGTATGACAGTGACAGCTAGACATTGACTTGACCGACCAATTTCCTAAGGTCTCAATGTCTGTACTTGTTCTTTTTCGATCAATTTGATGGTGGCGCAGTGGTAGTGTATACGACTGCCGTGCTCAGGTCGCGGGTTCGATTTCCGGGTCGGGAGTAACATTTGTGTGACCAACAAATGTTGGTTTCGGAGTTTGGGTGTTTCATATGTATAATATGTATGTTTTTTGGAAATATATAAGTATGTATATCAGTTGTCTAGATCCTATAACACAAGTTTATAGCTTAGTTTGGGCTAGATGGCGCTGTGTAAAAAGTTTTCAACCATATTTATTTATTTATTTTATTTATTTAAGCCAATGTCTAGCTGCCTGGAAGTCATCCTAACAGTAGTGAAGAGAAAGTAATAAATGAAACAAACCATACTCTAAAGACAGCATTTATATAATGTGTCAGTAAAATATATCAACAGGACACTAGTCGAGTTTTACTTGTTATGAGAATTGACCCCAAGATACTTTACCTGCAGAACAATCTTTTTTTAAAATGGACAAGAAACTACGACGGTAGTGACAACGTTCAGAGTAGGGAATAAGTGCGCATGAAGTGTGGTGGAACAAACAATAGTGTGCAAAGATTCTATTGTAAACGTAGATTGAATCGTCGTCTTTTAGGAAGTGAGCCACACTGCTTAACCATTTTGTTGGTACATATTTATTTTACGAATGTAGCAAACTTTGGAGATGAGTACTATCCATTGATTACAATATCCTACTGTAGTAACTAACTATATTCACGCTGTATCCCTGACGGGGTAGTCAGAGAGGACAGATCGCCAGGCTCCACGATCCATGCATACTTCTTTCGCTTCTTGCAGATTCAACAATCGCTTCATAGATGCACGAACATACATACATCGCTTCATACATATCTACTGTAGTACTTGTCATATTTAAGAAATCACACTTCATTTACTTTTCAATTAAGTACCGTTTTGTGGAATGTGACCAAGCTACCTGGACCACATGCCACGTGATTTGCTTATACTCTTATCGCTCAAAGTGATTAATATAAAGACAGTAAAGGTACTTATTCAGAATCACACAGTGCAGATTACAGAATATTATATTTTAATTCTTCTTTAAGCACTTGCTAGTTTGATGGCCAAGTTTTTTCTAATTACCCTATGACCGAATTTACTAAATCGCGATATCTTGGAAACTATAAAAGCTAGACCAAAAATATATACTTCTTACAAATGGTAAAAAAATATACAGATTCCAGTTTAACTATAATATTTTCAATATTTAACCGAAAATCGTCACAGTAACTTTGTAAGTACTGACAGATTTTTTAAACTTTGCAGCTGTTGCGTAGTTCATCTTTAAGGTGCGATTCGTTCAATTCGCGGTTAGTCAAACTTACGTTATATACGATTGGTCTATTTCGAGATTTATCCAAATCGTGTTGCTTCAATTTAACTTGAATGCACTTACGAAGAAATATCGCCATACATTTTATTTAATAATAAATAGGTGAGCGTTGAGCTTCGTCTCGTTTATTATTTTGAAATACACAAGGCACGAGCTATTTTATACCACGTACCGGTAGCAACGCTGCGAAGAGTGTAGTAGAGTGAGCGGGATGGCGTTTTAGTTCTTTGTTCTTTCGCAAAATACACGACACGAGGTATGTTTTGCCACTTGTCGCCGATGACGCAGCTAAGGGTGTAAGGTGAGCGGGGTGGCGTACAGAGACGTCAAGTGACAGGACGCGGTGATTGGTTACTGGGATTTAAATTACCGTCTCTGCATCCACGGGCCTTTTTTTGACAGTCAATGTTACGGACAATAAACACCCATTTACTGCTAAAATATTATTTGTCTTATATTTTGTAATGGTACAACACAAGACAAATACAAGTAACTATTAAATTTTCGTGTACATTTTCAAAGTATAGAATGGGCCCCCTGACTATCAAGTACTCGTTATATTATATGTAATATACCTTTAAGGTTTGTTCAATCAGATTTTAGTCTAACTTACGTTAAACACGATTGGATTATTTAACAAATTGTGCCTATGTAAATTTTAATTTGAATTCACTGATAAAAAATCAATTCTTTTATTGAAGACTTATTTTAAATATGGCACTTTGTTTCCTTGTCTTTTCGTAAAACACACGGCATGAGGTATATTATGCCACTTGTCGCCGAAGACGCAGCTAAGGGTGTAAGGTGAGCGGGGTGGCGTACCCAGCTGTCGAGTGATGGGACGCGGTGATTGGTTACATAGATTTAAACAACCGTCTCTGCATCCACGTGATTTTTTTTGACAGGCAATGTTGCAAATATTAAACACACATTAAAAATAATCACTTGTCTCATATTTTATGAAACAGTGAAACATTAAATCGTACACGCTTTAAAATCGTCTGATTAAGAATTGGGGACCTAAACAACCCTCCTAATAAAATATATAAAAATATAGCACACACCTTTAAGTGGAATTCGCACAATCAGCAATCATTATTCCAAGTCATAATTTTTTACGATTTGTTCATTTCATTTTAACTGCACTGATGAAGGAGTCTCGACATTCATTTTAGAGATTTGCGCTTCGTGTCTTTTGTCCTTTCGCTAAACACACGGCACGAGATATCATGCCTCTTACTGCGGCAGACGCAGCGAAGGGTGTAGGGCGAGCGGAGTGGGGCGTATCGAAACGACGAATGGAATGGACTGGACGTGATAGGCGCTTGACTTCTTGTACTGAGCCTTGCGTCTATGCGTCCACTCTTATGGCTTTTTAGGCAGTATTTGCAGTATTCACTGTGAACACACACACATTATTTGTGAAAATTTTACACTCAACATTTCGTTTCAAATTTTATTCCATTTTTTTTTTTTTTTCCATTTGGAAAAAAAAAAGTCAGTCGCGGCCAGTCAGCCTGTGACTACGGCCGGTGCAACCTGGTCGAAACGTCAGGCAACAAAAGGTATGAAAATTAACCGCGTTTAGTCCCTGTAATAACCAATACAATTATCAAAAAAAAAATTGTAATATGTATGGATTATATGGTAGGATATAATTTAAATTTGCAAGCTAACTGGTTAACCTTATTCTGTCTTACAAATTACCAAAGAAAATAGTAATAAAATACACTTTAAACACTCTTCTCACGTTTACGAAATACATTTGAAAATTTCATTGAAATCGACTTAGCCTTTAAAGAGGAGTCACAAATACCATGACAGGAAATTTTTAAATATTAAATTATACTGTACTCGGTCGACGTTATTATAAACTATATTTTTCTTAACTAACCGAAAATTGTGCTACTAATTATTATTCCAAAAGGTCTTATCATGACAAAGTCAAATTTACAAAGTCATTTCAATGACTTAATAAAACGACAAAATACAATCATTAAAATTAATGTGTTCAAGATGGCGGTCAAGGGTAAAGAGGCAAAGGGTCGCGTAGAGTTCAATGTACATTAAATATATAATTTATCTTTTTATATCATTCGTTATATGATATACAAAGCTGTAAGAATATTGCACACGCCAATGGGCTCATCACCTGTTACGTGGGACCAAAATGCATACGATGAAATCTGGGCGCATAGTAAACCTCTGCCTACCACTTCGGGGATAAAGGCGTGACAATATGTAGGTATGTATTTAAGAATATTATACATTTAGCACAGTGTATGTATACGTCACTGTGCTAAATGTATACGGTTAGGTCCATGATGGGTGACTGTTTGTGGTATGTGTCCATTTACGAGAGTTTCCGTGCTTTCGATGGTATGGTAAGCATTCCGGTTACCAGTTACCAAGTTGGTTTTTAATACAAGTTAAAAATCTTATAGGTGACTTTGAAAATATCTACAGTAGATCGGTTCGGTTGCCACAACCTGCACCTGTCCATTTATACAAAATTTACGCTCGGTTGAAGAAATCCACTTCTCGGTGTTACAAGATTCTATCCTAACGAACACACGTATATTGCAAGTTAATAAAAACCTTGTAAAAAACTAAGTTTTGAAGTAAACAAAAATATAAAACCTATTTAGGGCCATATTTTTTGGTCACTCTGTTGAAATTACTTCTTCTATAGCCTCAATAATGGCCGCTAACACATAAATATCCAAAATCTCATACAATTCCATTAAAAAGGAAACCCATTATCCTTTTCAACGATATAAGACCCAAGCAATCCTCATTTAAATGTAAATGTATAAAAAAAATACATAAAAATGATCAATAAATACACAGCGAAGGTGAGGGTCGCGGTCGCTGCCAGGGGTCGAGAGATGAGCGTTGATTCATTCAGGCCAAAGGTTCAACACCTCTGACCTTTTATTCGTAATCGGTTAACGGTAGTGCCTTATAATCCGTATGAAATTGAGAATTAGTGAAAAGAGTTTTAATTGTTTACTATTTACTTTGGTAGTCATCATCATTGACTGCCTCGGTAGTGAATACGACCGATACGAGGCCCCGGGTTTGATTCCCGGATCGGAATAAGTATTTGTGTAGTCCAGAAAGGTTTATCTCATAGCACAAGTTTTAAGCTTAGTGTAGGTTAGATAGCATTGTGTGAAAAGTATTTCACAATATCTTAACGTTTTCCCGGTTGCATTCGAAGCCTATATTTGTAATCAAAATCATTGTATTGCTCAATTTAGCTGTTTCGACTAAGTTTTCAGTGTTTGATAAATGATTACTGTGTTAAGCAGAGCTTTCAGCTCTGAAATGGGTGGATAGTCTGTAGCATTTTCATTCACAAGCATTTCCGTGCAAAATATGTTCTCTTCGACTTTTATTGAGTGACTGACATTGGACATAGTGAAAAACCCAAGCAATAAATAAGTTCCAAACATAAAAAAATATAAATAAATTCAAATAATATTCTGTATTATTTGAAAGTATTGTTATTATATGTGTGTTAATTTCGAAACGCGAGAGAACTATCACTGCGTTAAGCAACATTCGCTATAGATGGTAGGTACTTGGATGGGTGACCACTTTGTAGCATTTACATTTGCGAGTTTTTCCGTGCTTCGTGAGGCACGTTAAGACGTTGGCCCTGGTTGCCAGTAAAATGGCAGTCGTTAAACCTGGTTGAAAGCCTTATGGGCGGCTCAACAGTCGCCACAGCCTGCACCTGTCCATTTCAACACGGCAATGGACTCACCACCTGTAACGTGGGACTGATACATACGGTGAAACGTGGGCCTCTGCTTACCCCTTCGGGGATAAAGACGTGACAATATGTCTATGTCGATGTGTGTTAATTTAGTCCTATCCTGCACTTTAATTTACACACTTTTACTTGTCCTCTTTTGATATTTTTAAATTCTTCTCGGACAGGTCTGCTGAGAGATATTTCATATAGTCATAAACAGCACCATTGTACCTGTGTCTCCTCACACTGATACTATTTTATTCTTAGTGTTTACATAAACAAATAAATAAAATTGTTCTCGAGATTATTTCAAAGTTGTATGGTAAAGTGTACTGTGTTGAACTCTCAAACAGTTCAAAAAAGTAAATATATAAATCTTCTATAAGATAAAACATCAAAGATTTATATATTACTGAATTCACCTTTTACCTATAAATTACGACCAACTTCTTTATAAATTTTTATCTTTGAGAGATATGAGTAAAAACAGGAAAATAAAATGTATAAGTCTACCCGATGACAAGCAGTAGTAGTCGATTACCTTTCTATTCTAAGAATCCATCTTCTATGATCGATATTAAAGGGGTACCTATATACCTCTGGCCAGGAGTTGTTACCCATTTTATGAGCTGGAGATGACAAAATTAGGCCGGTTAAAAACCATATCATATACCATATACCCTATATATACTCTTATAAATAAACAACAATTAATCCTACTAATATTATAAATGCGAAAGTTTGTAAGAATGGATGTTTGTTACTCTTTCACGCAAAATCTACTAAATGGATTTTGATGAAACTTTACAATAATATAGCTTATACATCATAAAAACACAGGCTATTTCTTATCCCGGGAACAAGTTCTTGTGGGAAACGGGAACGGGAAAACCTCACCATGCGTGCGGAGCCGCGGGCGTCAACTAGTAAACACATAAATATAGTAGATACTATTTTCACATACTGAATACTTTTTTTAAAACAATTAACGGGGTGGCAACTGTCGAGTCTACATTCCACTTGAACAAGATCGGATTCCTTATTTGGGAATCAGTTACTCCCATACACAGACCAAACAGCCAAACTTTTTATTGTAGGAGTAAAATAAAACTACTGTGTTGTTTACTTGTAGGTATACTAGGAAGCAATGCGTATATTTGCTTACACAGAGTCGTCAACTGTGTACTAAGGTTAGGGTCAAGGTGAAACAGGTCGTGAGACGCAGGTTCGACGCCTGTTGATTCACAGCCGGTCGAAGGTTACCAACCTTTGACATTTTAACGTGAAACATCATTCGGTTCATCACACGTTATGAACGAGTAAACATTCACAACTATTAAGATACAATAATTGTAATTTTAAACATTTTTTTTTTCAATAAATTAAATTATTGGAAATTGTTATCTATTTTATGGAACAAAAGATAAAAGTAACTTCCTATCTTTTTTATTATAAGTACTTGACTACCATTCACATAGTTAACTATTAAAGTTTAACTTTATTGTTTAAATTGTATAATTTGAAACCATTCAATAGTAAAAACAAACGATAATTTTTATACAGATTGGTTTTTAGATGATCTTCCACTTTGAGGTTAAATACCAATCGTTGTAATCTGTTGGCGTCTAGAGAGCATTTTTTATAAAGCCTCCATAAATTTGGGTAACTAATTTGTTGCTAAACTTCAGCATTAAAATATACACGTGTATTATATTAAATTCTTCTATTATATTATATTCAACATGGTGAAAAGTGGGCATATAATATGCCACCCTGCCACCCCTTCGAGAAGAAGCAGACACAAAGTGCCCACACTTTTTGACTGCTTCTGCTTTGCCTGAGCAGGGCAGTCAAAAAGTGTGGGCACCTTGTTTCTGCTTCTGCTCAGGCAAGGCTATTTATTTTGTAAATATGATTTTACATTGTATTTCTGCTCGTGTCTTACCAGTATAGACTACAACATAAACAAACTAGCCATATTACAAAACGCAATTTCGTAAAGACTTCGATAAAATATCTTAATTTTATAATATTCTTTTTAAATAAACGTGGCAAAAATACATGTACCCTAACCAGCAAATACAGTGTGTTAGGCCGGAATCACATGGTTCACTTTGCATACAAACGGCGTGTCTTACGCCGATGTCATATAGCCCACAGGTCGCTAGTTCGAATGCAAATGCAGGTTAATTGCGGATTCAGTGCGACCCCGCCATAGAAACTGACACCCGAGTAGAATATTAACCAGCACTGAGGCTGTCTTCTTTATTATAAGTTTATACTCAGGATGTGATGCTATGTGGCAGTAGTTTTTATTACTGGTCATTGTATTTTTTAACGAAAAGTGCACACAAATCGTGTTCAATGTTATTTTTTTAATCTGAAGGTATTGATCACATTTATTTATAAAAAAATATAAAAATACACACAGCGCCATCTAGCCCAAAGTAAACTAATATTAGCTTGTGTTATGGGATCTAGATAACTGATAAACATACTTATATATTCTAAATACATACATATTATACATAGGAAACACCCAAACTCCGAAACACACATTTGTGGATCACACAAATATATGTTCCGACCCGGGAAGCGAACCCGGGACCTCTTGCGTAGCAGTCGGATACACTCCCACCGCGTCACAGAGGCAGTCAACACGTATAACTGACAATTTTCAGTCTTAATGCATTTGTGGCTGATATATAGCCTTCCTCGATAAATGGCCTTTCTGACACAAAAATATTTTTTAGAATTTGATCAATAGTTTCTTAGATTAGCGCGTTCTACCAAACAAACTAACTCTTCAGCTTTATAATATTGGTATAGATTTTGTACAATAAAGGTTCATTTCAATTTCATCAAGCTACCAAAATTACAATCTTTTTATTTTCTTAAATTAACATCTACATCTTCTTCGAGACAGGCTGTATCGCAAGACGTGTTCATAGGTATGTTGCCACACGGGTGCACACTCATCCGGTCGAGAGGTCGGCCCTCCAACCGGAGGCAAATGTTTTTCCTACCAGCACAAACGTTTGGTCACACGTCAAGGGCACTCCTTATTGAGGGTTTAGTGACGGGAAATGTTATGTCCTAAAAATAAAAATAGTAGTTTTGACTATCCGTTTATTAATATGAAAAACATACATCAATGTTTTTAATATTAATAAACAGATAGTCAACTCTAATATTTTTATCTTTAGGACATAATGAATAATTAAAAGGGTATTTATATAAAGGGATTTTTAAAAAATCTTGTAATTTTGTTAAAACATAATAGTTTTATAATATGGGATTCATTTGTGAAACATTTTGTGCTATAAAATGCTTAACGGTTTTGTGCATTTGAAAAAAACAATCTATGTAGTAGAACATATAGCGAAATGAAAAAAAATCCATACCAACTTTAATAAGTTTACAAGTAATAGTCAATAAACAAATATTTTTTTTTAATAATTCATACTAATGACTACTTATGGAACCATATATTATATGCATTTGTGATTTACTAAATTAGTTTAAAAGTAACAAATAGATGAATTTAATTTTGTTTCTTGCGGTGGTGTCAACGAATAATCTCTATTAAAATATTTCTCAATAATATATGTACCTTAAAAGATTCCAATGTATATATTCATAGGATTAATATAATTTTATTACAATGACTAATAGCTTCATTTCACAAGTTATCGATAATCGATAACTATTTTTAACACCCCCATCACTAAACTAAACGAACAATCTTTAACGATGCTAACAGTTTAGCGTGAAGCAGGTGACGTTACTTCGAACTCCAGAGTTAATGTTTGTGTTATGTTACATTAGTTTTGTGTACTTGGCTCTCTGGGGCGAGTGATAACGTAATATGTAGTAATATGTGGAGATTATTGACAAATGCTCGTCTTTGTTTGTGGGCTAGAGAGAAGAAAAACAAAAATTTTTTTTTATCGATAAGCTACTTTGACATCGATAAAATATCACTAAAATTCTTATCAATTTTTTTTTATCGAATACCAAATTAAAATTAAAATTTACTATAATTGACTGAGGAGGTGAGCATAGCGAGCCGACGAAACCTCCGTTTTAACTCCACTGGTACGGGAAATATGCTATTGATGTCCGACCGTCCGTCCATTCACAGGTCGCATTTTACATGGGATCTGCATGCAACTTGGCATGGACAATCCTTAATGTAGACAACAACTTTTGGCGAGAGGGTTTTTCGATCTTGGGGAAATCGAGGCAGAGGAGGGAAAATGGTCCCTAAGTAGTTGGCATGAGCGCGCAAAACAAAAATAAAGAAATAAATAATTAAATAAAAAAATCGAAGTCTACGGTTCACAGAACCACTAGTTTCTACAATGCTTTCTTTGCCGATAAAATAACCAAAAGCAATATTATGTTTTCTGGTCAATGAACGTTTTATTACTCCATCTGACCGGATGACAAGGCCGCATCCAGGTACCGCAACACAGGTGGGTAATACGTAAACACACAGTGTTTGTGCACTGGCCCACCGCGCAGACAAACAACAGGTGAGACGAAATGACCTGGAAGTTACATCTATACAAAAATCTTCTAAATATGTATTTGTACTGAGAAAATATGTTTTGAAGTTATTCTTCTTTTGGCTATAGTCAAGATTTTTCTACAAACGTAGTAGAAGGCGAAAGATATTTTTTTTTAAGGTTTTTATCTTGTTACGTCAAAGGAGTATAATTTCTAACCGTGTACATAAGTACACACACACCTTTTTTTAAATAAGACTTAATGCAGGACATTTAAATATTTATGTCTTAAATTTTAAATTAGAAATGTCACCTGTGGGTATTCTATTTATTTTAGTCATTTGCTTAAAGTTTTGACTTAAAATAAGTAATTATTAAAAAGAAAATGCGAATCTGTTAGTCAGTTGTGATATAAGGAATCATGTATAAAAATACTGGTTATTGCATACATACATACATACATACATACATATTGTCACGCCTTTATCCCCGAAGGGGTAGGCAGAGGCACACTAAACGCCCACATTTCACCGTAACAGGTGGTGAGCCTATTGCCGTGTTAATGTTAGTGTATAAATATCCAAAATTACTTTTATAATTTTTTTTTTACTAATTGGAAGCATATACACGGAATACAGTATTCAGGGATTTGCATGTATATTGTGCAAATTACTCCAATTATGACAAAAAAAAATTATAATAAGTCAGCCTAATAATATACCTTAAGAGCTTTCAGAGCGTAGACGGTAAAATAGATACAGTTATTCGTGATAAAAATATGCGTTTTAAAATGATTACTAAAAATGCCTAAAAGAATAATTTATTAAGTATAAATCACGGTAATCACTGTTTTTTATATATATATATTAATAATTATTTTAAGGTAATTTTAACCAATGATTACGTTAACAAATATATTATGAAGAAAGATTATTACTAAGGAAATACGTATTGAAAATAATCTGACTCTTTACCTTGCACAAATTTGAGCATTTGGCACTTTACATAAATGTCTTGAAATTGGTATTTTACTACTATTTTCACGCTTTATCCCTGACGAGGTAGTCGGATAGTCGCCAGGCTTCGCAATCCATGCACACTTCTTTCGCTTTCTGAAGATTCATCAATAGCTTCATACATGCACATCTGGGTCTCCGAGGACTTTTCCGTTTTTGAGCAATTTGCTCACGTGGTCTTCATTATATAAGGCTCGGCCTACGCTGACTCCTTCTACCCTCTACTTTCGCACAATATATATTTTTCATCAATTGTTCCTCACTCATTCGTTGGACTTGTGCAGACCAACGGAGCACGCGCTGTTCCAGCTTAACGGTGTTCCGTCCGCGCTAAGCATACTCCCTAAATACACAATTTCATTCACTTGCTCTAGATGTTTCTGGTTTACAAAAATCTCGCATTTAGTTCTTACGTCATCTTTTTCAAACACTAGAACCTTAGTTTTACTTGCATTCAAGCGAAAACTCTTACTTTTATACTTCTATGAATAAGTATGAACAATTTATATACTAACATAAACGTTATTTGTTGTTATCGAGTTATTCTGTTTTTTTACAAACAATAATAAAAACTATCCGTTAGAGAAAAATGTCTTATTATAATAACTAGATCTAAATAAATAATGTATAATGACGATGAAAATATCACTGTCACAAAAATAGTAGCATACACATTAGGAAAAGTAAAGCATATTATAACGACATATTCCAACCAAAATGAACAACAAAACAAACCCTTTTCGTAGGATATCGTTAAGAAAGGAAATTAATCACTAGAAAAGATATTGTGAAAGTATTTATAATTATGTACAAACCACTCGAAGGCATTTCAATACTAGCTTGAAAACGCTTGGATGCACAAGTCTTGTCATATTAAGGATTGTGATGTGTCAACCCTAGCTCATGGGAGGTCACGTCTTACCCCACCCACGCTGAGACACGTGTGGTAATAGGGCTGTCGGAGTAGATAGACTCATTTAAACTTGTGTGTTTGGATATTGTTTATATGTATTTTAGTATAAAGCTTTTAACACGCATTTTATTAACTTCACTTGTATGCGATGCGATTTTTTATAAATTACTTTTTCAATAAATATTATTTTATTATAAAGTTAATCAGTATTTAATTTTATGGTCACTAACAGTAATATCAGAGTTGATAGGGATATCAAAAATACATAACCAGTGAACTCTAATACAATTTTTTTTTGATTCTTAAATTCTATTACGCCACTACGATTGAAAATCTGCTAAAATCCCTCCACTTTATTGTGGGAGCATTGCATCTCCTATTAATAATTACCTGTCTTATAATTTTATAAATTTAGATACATATAATATCGGTGACGCAGTGGTACTGAATGCGACTGCCACGCCTGATATTCCAGGTTCGATTTCCGGGTCGAAAAAATATTAGAGTGATCACAATTTTTTTTTTTTGGAGTTTGCGTGTTTCCTATGTATAATATGTATGTATTTAGTATTAATTAAACTTATATTAGCTTAATTTGGGCTACACGGCGCTATCTAAAATGTCCCGCTATATTTATGACCTACAATCTCCTACTATAACCCAATCTTGCCGTTTTTGTCACCCCTGTTGGAACGCTCTGAGCGCGACACGGATAGTACATTGTGGACGTTCCACATACTCTTACAGGTGTCATCGTAGCGTACTGTGAATATGTCTGGTTGATTTTTAAGTAGTTATTCAAATAGTGCTGTTGTTATTAGAATAGAGCTGATAGAATTTGAAAAAAAAATATATACGAAGTATTCAGAATTTTCTTAAACAAAAATATTAAATTGCGGTAATCTTTAATATATATTATTTATATTAAATGTAACTATTATTATTTTAAATCTTAATTATTAGTACCTATACAATTAACGGCGGCTTGAAATATTTTAACAGCAGGTAGCTACAACCTGCGTCTGCCTATTTCAACACGGCACTGGGCAATTTTATGGTCACTAACAATAATATCAGAGTTGATAGGGATATCAAAAATACATAACCAGTGAACTCTAATACTAATTTTTTTTTTGATTCTTAAATTCTATTACCCCACTACGATTGAAAATCTGCTAAAATCCCTCCACTTTATTGTGGGAGCATTGCATCTCCTATTAATAGTTACCTGTCTTATAATTTTATAAATTTAGATACATATAATATCGGTGACGCAGTGGTACTGAATGCGACTGCCACGCCTGATATTCCAGGTTCGATTTCCGGGTCGAAAAAATATTAGTGTGATCACAATTTTTTTTTTTTTGGAGTTTGCGTGTTTCCTATGTATAATATGTATGTATTTAGTATTAATTAAACTTATATTAGCTTAATTTGGGCTACACGGCGCTATCTAAAATGTCCCGCTATATTTATGACCTACAATGTCCTACTATAACCCAATCTTGCCGTTTTTGTCACCCCTGTTGGAACGCTCTGAGCGCGACACGGATAGTACATTGTGGACGTTCCACATACTCTTACAGGTGTTATCGTAGCGTACTGTGAATATGTCTGGTTGATTTTTAAGTAGTTATTCAAATAGTGTTGTTGTTATTAGAATAGAGATGATAGAATTTGAAAAAAAAATATATTAAAGTATTCAGAATTTTCTTAAACAAAAATATTAAATTGCGGTAATCTTTAATATATATTATTTATATTAAATGTAACTATTATTATTGTAAATCTTAATTATTAGTACCTATACAATTTACGGCGGCTTGAAATATTTCAACAGCAGGTAGCTACAACCTGCGTCTGCCTATTTCAACACGGCACTGGGCTCACCACCTATAACGTGGGGCAGGAATACACATGGTGAAAAGTGGGCATATAACATGCCTCTGCCACCCCTTCGGGGATAAGGCGTGAAGGATAAATTAATAAATAATAAATAAATAAATTTACAATTTTGAAAATTACTTCGTTAATGGTTCCCAAAATTACAAAAAATAACGTTCAACAGTAATTCGACTATTAAAACATAATATTACTATATCTTATATGTATTAACTGTAAAATTACTGTCATTGCGAGTATCATGAAATGCATACTATTTCAGTGATCTCAACACTGCAGACGTGTTACTATGCCACGACCACCTGATATGCCTGTTAATTACGTCCATCTCTGTCGATAGTGTCAATATTAATTGTTCAAGTTAAGTTGTTTCTCCGTTAGTTTGTCTGCCACTTAAGACACTTCATTTCTACGAATTGGCTTCGGTTCACCTGGCACAGTATAGCCTCTCAACTTCTGTCAACAATCATTGTCTGAACCGAGCTTTATTTGAGCAACGTTAAACATCTTCAGTGATCCGAGATCTAAGAATATAGGTCAGCGTATGCGATACGGCATATCCAACTAATATCTTAAGGATGAAAAATTGTTTGAATGTGTTGATGGATATTTGTTACCCTTTTACACAAAACATACTGAATGGATTTAAATAAAGCTTTACAGTAATACAGCTTATATATTATAATAGGACAGTGGCTGATACATATCCTAGGAACAAGTTCCTGTAGGAAACAGGAACGGGAAAACCTCACCATGCGATCGGAGCCATTGGCAACTAATAGTAAATTGTTTTTTAAGGTTGCTCCCATATTTTCGATACATAATGTAAATTCTGCTGCTAAGGAGTTCTTGTTTGTTCTTCATGCTATCCGTATATAGTATAGGATTTGTCTTACTTAGATGAATAAATAATAATATCAGAAGTACATACCTACCTCCGTGTAGTTATTTATTTATGGTGTAATATTTAAATATCTTACTGTATTGAAAAATGCTATAGGCGATTTGTTTTACCAACATTGTTGCAGTTGTATTCAAAGTATCCAAATTGGGCTGGTATTGACAGCAGTAAATCCATATTTCTTTTAAATTATCATGCATCATAATATTAATACCACATCTATACATTCTTAACTCTCAAAAAGATAATCACGTCGTCCCGAACACATATTTGTGAACGGTACCGATCACTTAGGCAGTCTGTTTGGTGGACACGCGGCTTGGGCTTGTAAGGTGCGCTGCCAACGGTACCTTGTTTGACGACGATGGCTGACCCCTGTGTGCCGCAAATTAGCGACGGACACGAGCTCGCGGATCACTAAAGATGTTTTTAATTGTACAAAAATAAATTATGACTATTCATTTAATATCAAAACGTATACAATGACTGATATTTTAGAAAACTGAGCGCCTGTGGTCCTGGGTAGGAATATTTGTGTGATCCACTAATGTTTGAAGCACCCAAACTCCGAAAGTTTGGGTGATTCCTATGTATAATATATTTGTATTTAGAAATGTATGTTTATTAGTTCTCTAGATCCCAAAAACAAGCTTATATTAGCTTAATTTGCTAGACGGCGATGTGTACAAAAATAAATGTGCCACATAAATTTAATTATTTTAAAGATATTTCGCAGGCTATAAACATAATACCGGGTATAGCATAGGTTTAGTTAATTAACACTTTTCGCATGTTAAAACAGTAGTTGCAGTACAAGTACTAAGCAATAGGCGGTTCCTAATTGTTACAAAAATTATGTTTCTTATTTATACTCACGTAGTACACCTTTGTAATGCATTTGAAGATAGAATATTTTTCAATTAAAATATAAAACATACGAGTTGCCTGTAACAAATTACTTTCGGCGATAAGGCCACCATTTGTACATTTTAATACGTAGTATCGTGAGCATTTAACAATAAAGTATATTCTTTTTTATATAAATAAAGTGACTTGAAAATGTCAATAAACATGGATCTCAATGTTTTAATTTCCAGTTATAAGTAGTCAATTCTTAATTTCCTATTTCCTATTTAAAATACTTTCGTATTTAATAAAATAAATAAATAAATATTGTAGGATATCACCATCTAGCTCAAACTAAGCTATAAGCTTGTGCTATGATTGATAAACATAGTTATATATTTCTAAATACATGCATATTATACAAACATTTGTGGATCACACAAATATTTATTACAGAGTATAGGTTGAATTAAGTTTAATTTTGCTCTAATTACGAGTACGTTCCGCATTCTTTTTTAATTTAGACCACACACGCGGTACTCAGGTGTCAAGTCAAACGCGTCAGTAACAATGTAGGTGTTACACGGCGCATTACTGCTGTTTCTGTTGAACCAAAGGTTAATTGAACCTTGTTCCTCGTTTATTGGTTAACCACGGTTAACTACGGTTAACTGACCATCAATGGCATTATTCAATTGTATTCCATTTCATTTTAGTTTACAGTTGGTATGTCGGATATGAAAGTAGCTTAGATTCTTGAAGAATACATACATACATATTGTTATGCGTTTATCCCCGAAGGGGTAGGCAGAGGCATAGTATATGCCCACATTTCACCGAATGCATTTTGCCCTACGTAACAGGTGATGAGCCCATTGCTGTGTTTAAATAGACAGGCGCAGGCTGTAGCAACCTGCTGTTGAAATTTTCAAGGCCTTCAACCAGGCTTAACGACTGCCGTTTTACTGGCAACCGGGACCAACTGCTTAACGTGCCTTGCATGACATTTAGCTTTATAATCGAGAGCAGCTATTGTGCAAATATGACCAAACTTGATGACCTTCCTTTGTCGAACCAAATCATAAATCAGAATGCATCTGATTTCACAAAGCTGCTCTTGCTTGTGGTTTCTGGATGGTTTAAAATCAATTTGTTTGCTAACACTTTGTTAGTCCAGAATGACCTAATACGGCGTTTCTTCATATTTCATGCAGCCCCTGCTGCCCCTGCACAGTGTGCTTTCATCATGCCAATGTTAAATATTGTTTAATAAGGTAGGCTATCGATTAATTTGATTAACAGTAGGTTTATAAATTAAACCTAAGCAGATAGTATGATAGAAGCTCGTAAATGGATGCCATTACATCTTATTTTGTGTCAGTTTAAGAATTTATGACTAAAACTTTAGTGTTATGTTGTAGAAGTTCTTAACTAATGTCAAGTTCATTGTACCCTAATCTAGTAATATTGTCTTCTTCGGTACCTATTTGTATCCGCAAACCTTCCACATACTGTCCCTGTTTATGAGGAATGCCATCCACACAATCGTGTACTTCTTAGATGTGTACGTATAATGAATGATGGACTGTAAAGCTTTTTACTGTAATAATTTCATTTAATGTTGCTGTAACAGTATTATATAATGTCAAACATAAAAAATAAGTTATAAAAATAATAAAAAAATAAAAGCTTCGTAGATACGTTCTTAGGTAGCTATTTAAGACTAGTTATAACCAATTTCAATTTTGGAATTAAATGCAACTCCCATATTTAATTTTGCATTTTAACATTTTTCTGTTTCCAACAAACTTGATCATGTAAAACTAAACCACCATTATAACATCATATTTTGTCGATAAATTTTTAAAGCAATTATTTTGCTAAATTTTTCATACATTTTTAATAAAGTGGAAAAGACAATTCGATTCGAGACAAGGATTGAACCTGTGACCTTTGCCTAACCAGGGCAATGTGGCTAAGCAAAGGTCACAGGTTCACAGGTTCAAACCCTGTCTCGAATCAAATTGTCTTTTTCCACTTTATTAAAAATTTATCATTTTTGTCCTTAATTAAGATTATTTTTTGAAATGCAATAATTAATTGATTGTTGATTGAAGCTATAAATGAAGATAAGATAATATATGAAGTTTAAATACTATGAAAAACCAATATTCAAATAGCAATATTGAGAAGTGTGGCCAGATCATGGGAGGTCAAACACATCACTAAATTATCCGTTCTCGCAAATTTATAATTATGATCAAATCCGGTACAATGTTCTTACTTTTCTTAAGGCTGACAAAGTTAATAGCTTCCTTGATGCCGATAGCAATAAATGCCAATTAAAATCAGGTTATTTTGAATAATTTAGTCTACCTTTCACGTTTAGTACATATTTACAACAGACTACTCGTAATAAACTGCTTCGTTGTTCCCGCGCAATAAGTATGCCTGGCTTTGCGTCGAGAAACGTCCTTGCCTTGGCTCTCAGGTTGGACTAACTGTTATTGTATTTTAGTTTAGGAAATTATCACTAGCTGTGAAGAATATGTGAAGAAATTGTGGTATCGGAGATGCCGATATTGCGTGATATGTAGATACGCGTCAGATGTATTGTTACTGCGCGGTAAAATGTATTTATGTTCATCACTGTCCTGTTGCGTAAGCAGCAGGGCTGCTTTATGTGAGTCTCTCAAGCCTCAACTAAACTACCTTCTAAATCTCACCGTATTCCACCTATTTGAACCGAGCCACAGGTTAGGGTGCGTTGAGGGTTAGATTTCATAGACTGCTTTTCATTGTTGTATGTATATATGTGTATGAGACATTAATTTATACATACATACATATAGTCACGCCTTTATCCCCGAAAGGGTAGGCAGAGGCATACTAAACGCCCAAATTTCACTGTATGCATTTTTGTCCTACGTAACAGGCCATTGCCGTGTTGAAATGGACTGGCGCAGACTGTGGCGACCTGCTATTGAAATTTATCAAGCCGACTACAAGGCCTTCAACATTGGCTTAACGACTGCCATTTTACTAGCAACCGGGACCAACGGCTTAACGTGCCTTCCGTAGCACGGAATTATTTTAAAATTAATTTAACGAAACGGATTAATTTTTCTCACGCTTAATTTATAATGTCAGAGATTTACGTATGCATTATTTATTATTTTTGATAAATAATATTGAGTATCTGTGGTTATTACTCTTTGTCATATCATGTCATCGGTATAGATTTCAGATACTAAATTATTGATAAATTTAAAAGCAATATAAATATACTAATATACTTGTCTTTGATTATATTTATGTTCGAAAAATCTTAACATGGTCTGGGATTGATATGAATTCATAATTTGGGTATTGAGGCGAAACCTGTGTTCAAGAGGGCCTATTGGTTCGTAAAGTAAACATTAATATTTTATTTATCACAAACATAACTTTGACAACCCCTATGTCGTGGACATGTTATCTTACCATATTAAAATAACCGCAGGAAAATGAGACGTTTAAATTTATGGAGCTGGTATAATTTATTTGTAACACATCTACATGCCAAACAAATCATACAGTCTGAATAATTCTAAAAAGGCCAACAACCAAAGCTAGTATTTTTAATTTATTTAACAAGCCCAGGTGCGCACAGTAGCAGTACAAGCCTCCACTAACGGTAAAGCTTCGTTTGCACCGGAAGGTGTCCACTAGCCGTCTGTAGTAAATACAGATCACATCCTGCTAATTTTGCCAATACTTGTTTTTACCTTATTTGTGTTCTTGTATCGCATATTTCCAATAACCAATATTGTAATTTACGTGGCAGTTAAAACATCACAATAGACTATAGTAGCAACACAGACCTTTAGTGAATAATTTGGCAGGGTGAATCACGCTTGGTAGATAGATTGGAATAAAGTTTTAGTCCATTATAAAAACGTGCTACACATTTTTTTAAATAAACTAAAAATCTATACTAATATTATAAAGAGGTAGAATTTGTATGTAAGTATGTTTGTTACTCTTTCACGTAAAACTACTGAATGGATTTTGATGAAACTTTGCAATAATATAGCTTATATTTACACATAGGATAATTTTTATCCCGGGAACAAGTTCCTGTGTGAAACAGGAATATGAAAGTTAATCACGCGCGTAGAGCCGCGGCCGTCATCTAGTAAGTTATAAAATTGGGTTTAATTTAATTCCAAATAGTTCAAGGCACTTAATGATTGCTACCTATTTATCAAGTAGGTATTGAGGTTCTTGATTCAAGTACATTTATTTGTAGTTGAATTCTCTCGTGTTATTGTTTTGGTTAAAATATTTCTCTTAAAATTCATACCAAGAAAATAATAATTTAGTGCGATAAAGCAACTGAAAATCAAATTGTTTATTGCAACAAGAAGTTACTACATTTTGCTCCTATTGTCCATTTCCACACGGTAATAGAGTCACTACCTCTTAAATAGAAAAAAATACATCTGGTGAAATGTGGTGAAATTATATTGCCTAGTCTTTCGGAGAAAAGAGCTTACTATATGTATGTATATATGATTTATTATAAAAACTGAAATGGAATCAAACAAGAGCATATTTTTTCTCCAACAATTTCTTGTGATCATATATTTAACCCACCAACTCCCACCTTGACCGCTCATGTACCTACAAGTTTAACAAAATATGGACAGATCCGGTCCATGTATTAGAAAAAAAATCTGTTATCTTTTTTTCGACGTATGTGGTCCATAATCTCTTTATAAATATCGAGTTATCATTACTCTAGTAAATCATTGAATAACAAATGGTACACCTACACTAGCCGCCGGTATATTTGTAACACAAACTTCATTTTCAAATAATTTTGTATCTATAGCGTTATGGATACTTCGTGCGTGTTTAGTGTTAATATTATAATATCAATGGTTATTCATACTATTCGAATGGACACAATGTTTGGTTATTACTTAATAAAAGCTAGTAATATTTTTATACCAATAATTTTATTAAAGCGTAAGATTATATGTTACAAAAATTTTGTAGTTTAGAAACTATGTAGGTAGAAATTTTGTTAAAAATAGAACATATTTTAAAAGTGTGCGAGTGTGTTTACTTATGTACACGCGTTAGAAGTTATACAACTTAAGTCTAATAAGATTTCATCACATATACCACAACTATTTGTTTGTAACAGGAATGATAAATTAGTAAGAAAAAAAAACATCAAAATAGTGAAAACTACTCTTAATCTAGATATAAGTTGTCATGGAAACACTTATCAGCTAACTTCATGATGGCGGTTTTTCGTAACGGTCTGCGCTACCATTGTAAAAAATTATTCATTAAAGATTTTATTTTATTAATTATATTATTTATTAAAGAAGTATAACTTTATAAAGTTCTTAAAACCACAATTTTAGTCTATATATATAGCTCTTAGTAGTATTTTCTGGTTTCTGCAGGTTGGTTTTTATTGCTATCAATTATACTAAATAGTTTTGTTATTCGTAACGTTGGCAATATTAATATTTATTACCGAGAGCCTACGCCAAAACCCCGATTACTGCCAATAAATTGGTAACAAATATTTTTGTAGGTCTTTTATCTTTATCGTTAATTTATATAGTCGGCCATTATGAATTTTTAAGGTCCGCAAATCGTCAAGAAAGCGGTAGCTATTAGTAAACATCAATAATTGAACTCATTTGTGACAAAAGTCGCTCAGCATGTGACCATTTCCTTTTATTTATTGACATGTTACCAAAACTGTATATATTACCGATAAAAGATCACATGAACACATTCAACTACAAGTTTCTCACATAAAGATAACGTTACTTTCTTTTAAATATTTATTTGTTTTTATATATTCCATCTTAATATTTCACTTGCCAAAAGAAAACCGTTGCAAATATTTATTGGTATTAATAACGTCATTATATATATTATCATTTAATCGTCATAAAAATACAGCTTCATCTTTGTTTTTTGAACGGCATTATACAAAATATTCGACCAACGATTTGTCAACGCACAGCCTGAACCATTTCGAACTACAAACTTTTGTAAAATAACTTTTTAAAGTTAGTAAAAATAATATTTATTCAATTCCAAGTTTTTATCTTAGAATATTAATTAATATATAAGTATGTTTATCCGTCGTCTAGATCCCATAACACAAGCTTATATTAGCTTACTATGGTCTAGACGGCGCTGTGTAAAAAATAGTCGCACAATATTGGTGTGAATAATTTTCAATACGCCGCGCCGTCTGGGATACCTGTCGTTTAAAGTTGCAACTAATTAGACGATACAAGATATTGTTTACAACGAGAACGTCGAGAACAACTAACTGTGTTTTTGACGTTGTTTATTTACTTACTGAGTAAAATAACGCGCGGCAACTTCAAAACAAATTGAAAGTCTCAAACGAGCGAAACTGCTAAGCATAGTGTGATTAATTTCGCACATCAAGTTGAGTAGTACCTGTTTTCAATCTGGTCTGATTTATTAGCGCAAGATGTGAAAAGATTATATGACATTGAGGGAGAAGTGGAACTCTGGACTATTTTAGGTATTAGGAAACACCTAAGAAAAATAAGTGTAGAGTAGGTATTCCAATAGTTTGTATTCAAATCGATAAGCGCCATCTATGGGTACAATAATATTACCTCTTATTTTGCTATTACAATTTGCGAGGATCTGTAAACTGATTTAAAAAAAATAATGACTACTTATTGTGCAGAACTAATTAGTCAATATTTCATCTCCTAATAATATCATAAACGCGAAAGTTTGTAATTATGGATGTTTGCTACTCTTTCACGTAAAAACTACTGATTAGATTTTAATGAAACTTTACAATAATATAGCTTACACATCAGAATAACACATAGGCTACTTTATATCCCGGGAACAAGGTAATGTAGGAAACGGGATAGAGAACTTTACTACGCGTGCGTGGCCGAGGGCGTCATTAGTATTTTATATTATCTTACGAGTACATGGAAAATTGACGTTAAATATATATGACCTGTGTAGCGTTAACTTTCAGAACGTTAACCATGTAGGTATGTTCAAAGTAAATTTCTCGCGCGTTGCGGTTGACACCTCTCTCATTAATTCTGTATATCGTATAGATCTCTACGAAAGCGCAGGTTTCGCACTCAGGCTAAGATCAAAAGTGCCGACAGATTCTATCTCAAATGCCGAGATTCCGAGATGCCACGGGCAGTTTTGGAAATCAATGACAGACTGATTCAGAACGTGTTGATTCGTGTGATCTTTAAACTAGTACCTAAATAACTATGTTTTGAAGAGTCGAAGAGATATGAATTCGTAAAATGAAGTTAACGTGGTTTAAGAAGGAAGGTTTTATATGGTTAGTTTTTTCGGCTTTGTTGATTTTAATATTAATAAAATCTTAAAAATAAAATATCCATCACGCCTTATCCCCGAAGGGGTGGCAGAGGCATATTATATGCCCACTTTTCACCGTGTGGATTCCTGTCCCACGTAATAGGTGGTGAGCCCATTGCCGTGTTGAAATAGACAGACGCAGGTTGTGGCTACCTGCTGTTGAAATTTTCAAGCCGCCCATAAGGCCTTCAACCAGGCTTAACAACTGCCATTTTACTGGCAACCGGGACCAACGGCTTAACGTGCCTTCCGAAGCACGGAAACGCTCGCAAATGTAAATACCACAAAGTGGTCACCCATCCGAGGACCAGCCATAGTGAAAGTTGCGTAACTCAGTGATCGTTTACAGAAAACTGAGACCGCGGGGCCACGAGCGCTTCTAATAATAAAATCTTGGTTGAATCATGGCTTAAATTCGTCCACGAATTGTCTTAAACGCTCAGACGATTAAAATAGAGAAATGTCTTATTTAATTACCTCTTATATTAGCCGACAGCAAATTAATTAAACCATTATATTGTGACTTTGGTGACTGACCAATTAACTGCTCTAATTTTCGACTAATAAGTGCTACTGATAGTGAACACGAATATTTATGCCACTAATTTGAATATCAACATTCGAACAAACGTCTCAGATGACGCACTTCCTTTACTTACAACTTCCGTGCGTGATACTATAATTATATTCATACACTCCATTGGTATTTCAATATATTAATAATAATCATGTACTATCAGATCACATGACTATATATGCTTTACAACAATCCCTAGAATTTACGTTCCTTTCGAATCTCGAGTATATAATATCGAAAATCTTGTTCATTCCATTAAAACATAAAATATATTTGAAAACGTCTTTTTCTTTTCTTTCCACGTAGCAACGTCTCAACAACACTACAAAAAAAAACACGAATCTTTTTTAAAAAACTAAGTTCGTTTATTACCCATTTGATTATCATATTATATTTGTTTATATGAATACCTTCTTGGCTTTGATTATTATATATGATATTTGAAAATTAACTACACTATTTTATGCTACATAGTAGGTACCTAATAAATATTAGTCTAATAGGTCAATCTGACTAGTAAACCCGTAGGTTATCCTTCTGACTAATATACGATCCGTAACAAGGAGATTCGATGGAGAATAGTCTCCTGGAAAAAAAATTCTCAAATGGTGCCTGCATTGATTAAATAGACCCAGGTCACTGGAAAATTGAATCTTCGGGGAGAAGACTTATTACTATTAGTATGCTTTGAAAAACAAATTATGTTTTAGAAAATTATGCTGCGCTATATCATCCATTTTTATATCAAATTTTCGTTTTCCATCAGGTGAAGGAGGTGGCGGGGGAGGAGGCGCGCGTCGGTGCGCGCGCAATGCAGTGGCGTCTACCGCGCATGCGCCGCCGCCGACGCCGACGGCCGCGTCTCAAGTAGCGCACTCGATTAAAGTCGAGCGGCTTAGCCCTCATGAATCAAGCGCATCAAGGTAAATGGATTGTTCTCTATGATTCATTTAATTCCGTTAGTCATTAATTTTACAAGCATGTATGAAATTTTGTCTGATTTTCTGGGCAGTAACGTCATGATATAGCTTACAGCCTTTCGCGGGGCTATACAACACAAAAATATTTTTTCAATACTAACCAGCAGATACTGAGATTTGCGCGTTCAGCCAAACAAATTCTTCGGCTTTATAATACTAGTATAGATGTGGCAATTCGTAAGCTTATCTATTGCGACTGGAAAGATTTGATAAAAATTGCTCTTAGGAATAGTCTACCATTATGCAAACTACAGTAGGATAGTACCTATAAGTATAATGTTATCCCTGTAATAGGTTTCCAGGTATGGTTTACTTTTCGTGTATCAGTCATGCCTTTATCCCCAAAGGGTTGACAAAGGCATATATATACCTACATTTTACCGTAAGCATTTAGTCCCACGTAGCAATTGGTGAGCCCATTGCCGTGTTAAGATGTACAGGTGCAGGTTCCGACGACCTGCTGATAAAATTTTTCAAGCCGCCCATATTGCCTTCATCTTGGCTTAACGACTCGTCATGTTACTGGAAAACTGGATCAACAGACTTGCAAAGCACGGAAACACTCGTAAATAGAAATGCAATCACCAGTCCGAGGACCAGGCATACTGATTGTTTTTTAAAACGGTGATTACTTACAGAACACTGAGTTAGCGAGACTATGAGCGAAAATAGTTTTTTCTCCAAAACCCAGAACGAAGCTTCTTAGTAACTGCCGTCCAATTCCTTAATGATGAAATGAAAGACTAAATATAAATAGTAAAATGCATAACTTTACCATTAACCGTAAAGTAAAAAAAAAATGTATTAAAAAATGTTTATTAAAATATTTTATTAAAACGCTTCATAAAAAAATTACATTGCTTACACCTTCTTGACGGTACATATATACATATTGTCACGCCTTTATCCCCGAAGGAGTGGGCAAGGGCATACTATACGCCCACATTTCACCGTATGCACGTAACAGGTGGAGAGCCCATTGCCGGGTTGAAAAGGACAGGCGCAGGCTGTGGCGACCTAATGTTGAAATTTTTCAAGCCGCTCATAACGCCTTCAACCAGGCTTAACGACTGCCATTTTACGACCAACGGCTTAACGTGCCTTCCGAAGCTCGAAAACATTCACCAATGTAAATTCTCCATTCTAAGGACCACCCATAGCGAATGTAGCTTAACGCAGTGATCGTTTACAGAACACTGAGTCAGAGGGGCCACGAGCGCTTCCAAAGTTCTGCTCAAAATTAGTTGCGCATATTAGGTCCCAACCAATTCATTAATAAGTGACAAGCCTACTGTCGATGTCACCAGCTGGATATATGGCAAATAACTGCCTATACTGCTTTGATTTACGTATACCGAAGAGATAGGTAAACCCACCGTACGATAGTTAGAAAAGATAAAAAGAAAACATTTCTTGAGCTCCAGAATAAGTGCTTTGAAATCAACCGGGACAACATTACGAATACACTCAGAAAAAGATTCAAGGTCTAAGTCTCCAGATTAATAAGAAGAACTTACCTTGTCTGTTTATATGCAGATCCCGGAGCGTGACGCCATCAACGTCGTCATACCCTGGGACCCCACCAGAGCGCGGCAGCCCGCACACTCCTGCCCAGCCATCCTCTTCGCTACATCCACCGCGTAATTTTTCGGACTACATGCGTTCACTCGCCGCGAAACACAATACCACCAATAGCGAGTTAGTATACCAATGATATTTATAGTTTAGAAATTGACTCTGGTATTTTCAAAAAGAGCATGGGCAGTCGTATTTACGTCATAAGGTCAACATCATCTGCAAATAATGATGAACCCTGTTGAGGAGGCTGGACGGCAGTCTATTCTAATAATATCTAAACCAATTAAGGCTAACTCTGGGGTCCATAAATGAAAATTTTGTATGGTACTGGGAATTTGCTCTGACACAAGAAGGAGGTCATATTTACTGTGAAATATGCCAAGAAACCATTGGTCAAATTTTCTTTCCAGTGATATTTGGCCACCGCATTGTTAGCATCTTAAAGAGTTTTGAAGTGATTAATTCCTCCCGATCTAGTCGCATTCTTGATCAGTAACGAACATGAACTTTAGCCCGTCAAATCAAATGGGAAGAAATCGACTGTTAACAAACTATCTCAGTTAATGTGGCCTGATTTTTAATATAATAAAAGAACACAATATTATATTTAAAAATGTTTATAAAAAATTACATTGCTTACACCTTCTGGACGGTATAGATTGAAAATACTAAGAAAAAATACATTGAGGTAATATGTATCCTATAGTATTTGTTTAAAAGTGTAAAGCTAATCTGATGCTATTAACATAAATGTCATTAGATTCAACTAATGTTATGACTATTAAAGGGTCAATAATGTCACTACCAAAGGTAAAAGAAGAACTGACAATAATATTGATGTCAACATTGCTGATAGTGTCTAGTTCACTTTATACTTGGGCGTTGGGCGTCATGCTAAAATGTGTAAATGTGTGAGCCCCGCCTACAAGCTTCAAATATTCATAACGTCTAAGTTATAACCGATGTCAATAAATACAAAACTAATTTAAATATCAAAATCAAAACAATATTTTCTGTCAATAAGTTATTTATTAAATACTTCTTTAATATATGTAATTTAAAATGGCTAATGAAATAATAATTGAATTCGTAAATAATAATAATAATATTGACCCCTCGATAACTATTTCTGTTACATTAAAATTCTCAAAAGGCCTCTGCGTATTGGACCTCTATGTCCCCATGTAAGCCTGCCAAAAGACCGGGTATCATCGTAAGAAAAAAAAGAAGATACCCGTGAAGAAGAGACAATAACAATTGAATAATAAATATCCTGTAGGAAAAATTACTCTGCTTTTGCAAATTATAGTTTAGGATACATGTAAATGAATTCCTAATTTACAACACTGTCCTTATCGACTAATCCATAACCGATTATTGATTCTCAATTCGATACTCGTGTTCATCAATCATTTTTCACACGGTGCGTGTCACAACAGTATGCGACCCGCGGTTCACCGACCGCCACTAGTGATGACCAACTATGATTAGCATATTAATCGATTTGAAAACTTACGTTTAGTCGACAAATTTACATGATTCGTGAGAACCAAAGCTCTCCGTGTGAACTTATGTTATATTAATGAATTGGTCATCTTCGGTCGCTGAACTTTATCTATTTTAATTATCATATACGACAATAACGGCGTCCAATATCATCTACATTAGCAGTCGTAAAACATCGTTTCCGCTTGTATCTTATATCCCAATAATATAATAAACATGCTGATACTAGCTTCATGCAAATTTAAGAGAGTAGAATTTCAAGTTCATGTATGCTATCATTTGTGTACAATATAAATAAGCAAAACTAAACTCACTAATATGGCTCTATTTTGAAATTCATCGTACTTTTTTGTAGTCTTTAAAGTTATAAACATGGTACTGAACTAATTAAATTGTCTTAGTTTAAGTAAGAGTAAAGGATCCTTTTTCAATTCAAACCCAAACCTAAATTTACTAAAGATGCTGCCCTCTTAAGAGTATACAAGTTGCATGTTGAATTTTTTTTTCTTTTTTTTTTTACTGTAACTTGAATGAATATCAAAGAAAAACAAAGGTATGCTATGCAATAGCTTTACCGCGGCAGTCTCCGAGTGCCACACGTCTATTTTATTTTATTTTTGAATTGTGTGCTGACTATATTTATCATATTCTTAATGTTGAATTAGATCATGGTGGGATTTGAACTCGCGACTTCTCCATTGTCGAGGGAAGTGCTGCGAATGCTAAGCTATAAAAGGCAGTTAAAAAATAATATCCATTAATACGTATGCAAAGTTACATGTGGATTTCAGTAATTTTATCTATACTTTAAGATAATTTATATCGACACAAGTGCTTTCCGTGATCATATATTTAATACTTAATTGTGTTAAAATTGTTGTGAAACTGTGCGAGCCTATCACTACATATTACAAAACGAAGTCCCCAGCCGCTTCTGTCTGTTTGTCTGTTCACAATAAACTCAAAACTACTGCACCGATTTTTGTGTCGTTACCACCACTTTCCATCAAGTGAGCCGTATGCTTGTCTGCTATCTCAGTGGTATAAAAAAATACTTTGGAGGAAGACTATCTCACTACTCTCGGTAACATGTAAATTTTTGGAAAGTTTAAATTTATTATTTAAATAAAATGTTTAAAGTCATGTTAGATGTAAATTAGTAGACAACTATGTGTATGAATTTAAAATAAACTTGCAAGAGTATTGTCTGCGAGTCAGTTTAATAAATGCGAAAATACTTTGGGGAAATCTTATTTCAAATGTTACCTAATATATATATATATATATATATATATATATGTAGCTAATATATATACTATACATGCTACAATAGATGCAATTGTCTTTTCTTAAGATCATATCAGTCCTGGCAATGAGCATGGTCAACAGTGAGTCTAATGTGGCCCTACGCTTTTAGACGTTTTTCCTTCGCTCCGTTAGTTAGCATTAGCACTTTTGAGTGACGTTTACTTAGACCCTCAAGATAAATAATAAATAAGTAAATATCGTAAGGACAACTCACACAACGCCACCTGATTCCAAACTAAGAGTAGAGCTTGTACTATGGTAACCAGATAACTTATAAACATACTTATATATTTCTAAATACATACATATTATAGATAAATAACACCCAGACACAGAATAAACCATCGTGCTCATCACACAATATTTTATCTTGGATAGGAGTCGAACCCACGAACCTCTTGCGTAGCAGTTGTATACACTCCCACCTAGCCACAGAGGCAGTCGTGTGTCTGTGTGAAACGCTTTATAACTACCCTAAAACATTAGTAACATTTAGATATATATATATATCTAAATATATTTCTATCTAAATATATTTTTTTTGCTATGACTAGCTACTTCCACCGCATCAATGGGTTCGCTGATGTACATGCGGGGGCATCGCTTGCTCAACTTACGGCTGCTGCGGATGCGTCTTCCTTCGGACTATTCACTAGAGTGTCTAGTTTACATGGTGGCCCACCGAGACTTCCTGCATTCACAGCTACGCTAGAAAATATGACTTCGGTTAAGGTGAGATTATTATTATAAAAACTATTTTGACTAACGGATCAAGTTTATTTGAGATTGAGATTATATTTGAATAGCATGTATATTTTACCGACTACCCGTGGCGGTGAACTCTGGATTCTACTTTTAAAAAAGCACCTGTATTTTTTTGTATCCTGCAATCCTAAGTTGAGAAATAGTCGCTTTATATATATAACGCGACTATTTCTAGATATCTATTGCTTAATACAGGAATGCTATCTCTACGATTACACTCTGCAATTGTAACAGAAAGGAAAGTTAATGTGTATAATGACACGATACTGGTGAAACCACGAGCGCCAATAACTTAAAACAGAACAAAGTCTCCTAAATGCTTTATAAATTTACCTAAATGTCTAGAGCCGACTTGCCTAAACAGGATGTATTCGTTATCATAGCAACAGATTTCTATATCATAAATCCTTAAAACAGCTACAGGCTATTCTTTTCTTTTATATTTAAAGAAAAAAATACCCACTGTTTCATATTTATTACTCCATATTGTACGTTACTTAAGCCAAGGCCACTGCCCCTATGAAATAATTTACGGTCAGATGAGTTTTCATTTCAAAAGACCACATTTGTAATTCATATTAATTACATATACAAGTGCTCACTGACCTTCCTGTTTTAATTACACATCATACACCGTTTCATAGTTCACGGCTGTGATTAAAATGTCTCGTAAAATTCATAAGGCTTTATCGCACGAGCCATCTCCACGAAGCGTGGCCGGTTTATGGTAATTTGAACCTCTTTAAAATCATAATGCGCGGTGAGCACCCCGCTTCCTTTCCAGTAATAATGAACGCAATTAAATCTGATAAGACTCACGACCTTTACACTTCCTCCAACGTTGCTTAGACACAGTAGAGAGTGTTAATTGGCGTCCGTGTACTGCTAGAGCGGTGTGCGCACAATCGGCAGGGTAATAGTGCTGCCCCGCCTCCTGCTCGCCAGCGAACCGTCTCGACTCGACTCTCCACTGTAAAAGGAACTGGAGCTGCACTAATTGGCCGCGGCACGCGCCGCGCATGCGCGCTGCCCCGCGACACGCTAGTGATGGGATGTGAAATCGAATCACAACTCGACTTTAAAATTAGTTGACTTTTTGCTCACAAGTGCAATAAGAGATACGATAAAATTGCATCGTGGTATTGTAACATTTATTAAATTTCAACTTTCTAGCAAAATTACACCGTCGCAGAGTGAACATCACGTGTTTTTTCTTAATCTTATGTGATACGCAATGGTGATCAAGTTACCGACTCCGCGCGATACATAATCTGTTACATTTCTCGTAAAAGCTTCAACGATCTCTATAGTATGACGCAACTCTCGCGGTAAATTTAGTAATAATGATTTGTCATGGGATTAAAATATTTTTCTGGGTTATAAAAAGCAACCCATGGTTCCTATGGTAGTCCTGGGACTATTTTCATTTTAAGAATCACGTTAATCCATTTATCCCCTTTTCACTCGTAAGAAGAACAAACAAACATAATAAACTATACTAAAGTAGATATGTTAGTATGAATTCACTCTTAAAGAAAAACGAGAATTATAGGCGAAAAAAATTGTTTATGTGATGCCCATAAGTGTTAATTCTGTTTAGTACGTAGTGGCAGGTGCAACTTATCGGCGCATAATATTTTTACATTACATTCATTGATATCACACGTGCGCCTTCATCTAAATTTACTTCGGAATTACAATGCATTCGCCTTTTTAGTGCGCTAGGCAATTAAAAAAGATAGATTGCAATTTGACCCGCAGGCGGCGAGCGTGACGGTTCAGAACGTTATTATGATGAATGCTTGCCACTTACGATACGAGAGTGCTCTCGATCTGATAATAGCCTACTGGCTCGCCTTTCATGTTTGCTTAACATTGTACTGTTTGCGCCGCTTGATGGACTTCGAAGTAATTGAGGTTTTTTCTCATATCGCATACCTAAGTAGTCTTCGTCCAAATTCATTCCGCTATTGATTACTTAGCTTAAGATTAAAAGGTTTCTATATAAAATTGGATAGCTATTTTATTGTTATTTGTTATTTTGTTTTGTTGATTAATCTCTTTTAGTTCATTGTTACTTCTACTAATCTTTCTAATCTCTTCACAGTCATTGATTGCAAGAGCTCGAGCTGGTAGGAGAAGCCGTTCTCTTCGTAAGCGTATCCGTCCTGATACCTTGCCTGAACATTCACCGTTGGACTTATCAGCTGCTGGAGATAGTGCTGCTAAACGTGCAAGGCTATCTGCTAGCCCGAGCACAGGTAGTGGCGGTGACGACAGAGACAGGCTTTCTAATGAAGGTAGGTTTTTGGTTCATCGTCAACAGTCAACTTCGAACTTTGTTATTCAATGTTTAAATTTACATTACATTTTTATTTACTTTGTAAATGAATTTATTACATTACGTTCCCGCACCATCTCGTAAAATAATTTTCCCGTGTCTCATAGGCTATCCGTAAAAGATAGACATTATGCCACCATTTTTGTAGACCTTTATAGGCGAAAACGACCCTGAAACGAATTGTAAAGAAAAAGCGTGAATATATTAGACATCAGGAAAATACTTGCCGAATAAACTTACACCGACCGAAAAATACGATTTATACAAAAGTACAAAGTACATATAAAACCGAAATGGTACGACTCACTTGTTATACACATATTAATTATGTCGGTTATTTATGTCTGACTGTTCTACAAACGCACAATGATACGGCTGAACCAATTTGACATTAAGATGGTTATTAAAGTAAAACTTCTGAAAAATCGTAACGTTTTTCGGTTACGCGCTATATGAGAGAAATTTTATAGCTGTAAAAAATATGTAGTAAATAAGTTTACTTTTTACCTGTGGACTCTGGTACAAACATTTTTTTTTTAAATTTATCATCTAATAAGACAAAAATTTAAACACTTTAAAGGGATAATATATAAGGGGGGTACCGAATTAGATGCGGGCGAGTGTAAAGCTTAGTGGCTTAGTGGTCTACCTAGCTTTCAGATTTCAAATTCATGTCAAAATTAATGTTGCATTTAAAACTTACCTCATATAAAACAGTATAATCATAATTGATCACCTTGCTAATTCAATGCACAGTGAAATAGCGTTAAAATGAGATGGGACGAGCTTTAAACCATTGTCTAGCTATATAAAACAAATAAATAAATATCGTTGGGACAACTCATACAACGCCATCTGATACCAATCTAAGCAAAGCTTGGTAACCAGATAACTGATGAACATACTTATATATTTCTAAATACATACATATTATAGATAAATAACACCCAGACACGAATAAACTATCGCGCTCATCACACATTTTTTTTATCGTGGGTAGAAATCGAACCCACGGCCTCTTGCGTAGCAGTTGGATACACTCCTACCGCGCCACAGAGGCAGTCGACGTTTGGTGTATACAAATTGGTGTATAAATCTGTTTCAAATGTGAATACTAGTTAATAAATTTAATTATAACACATTACGTCTTCCACCAGATCGAAACGAGACCCGTGGCGAGTGCCTCTGCGCCGAAGCTTGTGCCCGTCTATCGGGATGGTCAGTCGATGAAGTCTACGACTTTGTTAACTCTATCGACATTTGTGCCGAATACGCTGCGGTGAGTACCATCCCTAATTGTTTTACAGTAAAACTAAATTTGTAACCGACGAAGGACCTCAAGTCGACGCGTGTATTTTTTGGTTAGAAATTATGTTTTTTCTGTACCCAGAATATTATTCTCGATAGATGAAATACTGTGGTCGAATGATGATCAATTAATATTAATTATAAGTCAGGTATAAAAAGCCTCCAAGGTTTCTTAAAATAATAATTTAAATAGGTAGATAATTCGAAAATTTGAACTCAGTTTTAATTAGGGGTTTTTTTTGCACAGCGCCTATTAGCCCAAATTAAGCTAATATAGCTTGTGGTATGGGATCTAGACAACTTATAGACATACTTATATATTTCTAAATACATACATATTTTACATATAAAACACCTAAACTCCAAAACAAACATTTGTGAATTACAAATATTTGTTCCGACCCGGGAATCGAACCAGGGACCTCAGCGCGGCACGCGCATACACTACCACTGCGCCACCGAGTTTGTCAAAGGTACTAACAAACTTTTTGTCGAAGAGTGGATTCCCTAAGTTATCCGAGACGCATATAATTTAAGTACTAACTTACTTTTAAAGGCGGTATGATTTCCGCCGGAGATCTTATTAAATTTTAATAAACCTTAATATCTTTTAAAAGTAACTTAACTATCTTCACGCTCTGTATCCCTGACGGGGTAGTCAGGGAGGACAGATCGCCAGGCATCGCGATCCATGCATACTTCTTTCGCTTCCTGTAGATTCATTAATCGCTTCATACATGCACGTCTGGGTATCCGATTACTTTTGACTCTTCCGTTCTTGAGCAATCCGCTCACGTGGTCTTCATATGTAAGTCTTGGTCTACCTTGACTTCTTCTGCCCTCTACTTTTGCACTAAATATATTCTTCGTCAATCGTTCCTCACTCATTCGTTGAACGTGTCCAAACCAACGGAGCACGCCCTTTTCCATCTTAATGCTGACACTTTTACTTAAACCTGCCATATTGCGTATCACTTCGTTGCGTTTCGTTTTGCTTTTCTTTTAAAAGTACCTATTGAAAAACATCTTTTAAGATCATCACCATAAGGGAATTTTATAACACCATTCTTAATGTTCTAAATATGTACCTATACTTTAAATAGGATTGCATATATATATATATATATATATATATATATATATCATATTTGAAGCGCTCGTGGCCCCGCGGTCTCAGTGTTCGGTAAACGATCACTGAGGTACGCAACTTTCACTATGGCTGGTCGACGGATGGGTTACCACTTTGTGGCATTTACATTTGCGAGCGTTTCCATGCTTCGGAAGGCACGTTAAGCCGTTGGTCCCGGTTGCCAGTAAAATGGCAGTCGTTAAGCCTGGTTAAAGGCCTTATGGGCGGCTTAAAAAATTGTAACAGCAGGTAGCCACAACCTGCGTCTGTCTATTTTAACACGACAATAGGCTCACCACCTATTACGTGGGACAGGAATCCACACGGTGAAAAGTGGGCATATAATATGCCTCTGCCACCCCTTCGGGGATAAGGCGTGATGGATATTTATTTATTATTTATTTTATTTATATATATATATATCGGAAGCGTAGGTAAGTAGTAGGTAAGTCCAAATGAAGCCAAGCTTTTTACCGTTTTTTGAGTTCTTTTGTCGATGTCCATTTATCTTTATTTTTTTATCGATTTTAGATTTTAGATTTTATTTTTTCTAATCCATCTATGAATCGATGTCGTATTATGGGTCAAATTTAATCAAAAAGCGTTTGGTGGTTTGGGCGGAGTTCGAGGACAAAGCGAAAATACGAGTCGGGGAAGAATCTTATCATCATTTGTTAGTTAAACTTTTAAACTAAAGTATAAAATATCGGCTGTCGTTCTTTTAAAACTGGTGAGATCTTATTTTTTTTGTGTCTAGTGTGGAACGTCAACCAGCAGTCAACGGAAAGCTAATAAATTTCTTTGATATGTAAATCACCCTTCTAATTAATAGATACGAAGCTTGTTAATGAAGGCGTGGATGTATTTAAATCACATAGAATTACAAACACATACCTATATAATTATTCAACTAACCTATATTTATAACACATGTTATTATATCTCCGAGTCAGCCTACTAATATTATAAACGCGAAAATTTGTAAGTATAGATGGATGTTTGTCACTCTTTCACGCAAAATCTACTGAATGGATTTTAATGGGAGCGGAGCAGAAATCATAAATGTCGACAAATCGGGATATTTTTATTTATTTATTATTTATCTATCAAGCCTTATCCCCGAAGGGGTGACAGAGGCATATTATATGCCCACTTTTCACCGTGTGCATTCCTGTCCCACGTAATAGGTGGTGAGTTTCAACAGCCGGTGGCTACCTGCTGTTGAAATTTTTGCAAGTCGCCCATAAGGCCTTCAACTTGACTTAACTTAACTGGTAACCGGGACCAACGGCTTAACGTGCCTTCCGAAGCGCAGAAACGCATGCAAATGTTAATGCCACAAAGTGGTCACCCACCCGGGACTAGCCATAGCGAAAGTTGCTTAACGCAGTGAGTGTTTACACTGAGCCACGAGCGCTTCACACGGATTTTTTTCTACTATATTGTAGAATTTATAAGCAACGGGATTAAATAGGTGCGACGGGAGTTTAAACTATGCCACGGGCGAAGCCTAGTAGTTTCATAAACGAAGGATTTATGTGATACCAATATAAAAAATTTACAATGTAATGATATTTAGAAACTTCAATTTCTTTCTCTTATACGACATAAAACGAATCACTCTACAATTTTTGGTGTTATAGCTGCGCCAGTTTATTTTTATAAAGAAAGTTTGAGACAAAGGCTAACAGATTGGAACGAACAGCGGTAGGTAGAAAGGTTTCATTACAAAAATTTACTTATATAACGTGTAATAATTAAATGCATTTATGATTCTTCTCGATATTTTATTTTTGCCCTTTCACCAGTACGTAATTAAAAACTCAAAAAAAAGTATAACTGAATGTATAACGCAAAAAATGTACAGACAAAGTTCAATTCCAGTTTGTTAGGGTATTATTAGATATATTTGTATACTCATCAAAATAGTTTGATTTGCAAGTCACGCTAATATTTTGTTGTTTGCATAATTATGTAAAATGTTAAACAAAACACTTTATATTGTTAACGCAATATACAGCTTAACTGCTTTAAAACAAAGGGAAAGTATCAATATCTTAACTGCTTTAAAACTAATGGAAAATATAAACCATAAATAAATAAAATTAAATAATTTCAAATTAAAAAAAATTATTAAATCTTTCTTTTGGGTTTAAGTAATTTTAGATTTGCAATTTATAATATATATATTTTGCATTTTAATTTTCAAAAATATTTTTGAAAATTAAAATGCAAAATTATTTATATTTGTTTATTCAATTTAAGCTAATATAAGCTTACACTATAAGGTCTAGCCAAATGATAAATATATTTCTTTCTAAAATCCTGCCGATTTACGCATACACTATTAGTGTACCACCAAGACTGTATAATTGATAATCATGTTTCTAAGCACACAGCCCTATGACGTGCATCACATTACACAACAAACTATAGTGCACAAGCGTCAAGCATGGCATTGCATACATTATATCAATGTGAGGCAACAAACACGTGGGAAACTAGCTGAAGATTTTACATTTCCATAATATTTGTATCGTGTAATTTCACAATGAGTGAACAGTGACACTTGCTTTGCTGTATGTAGCAAAGCAAGTGGTGTGTGGGAAGACGAACGGCTTCTTAACAGATGACGTTTCCGTTTTTTTTTACGTATTTATTATTGTGTATCACGGGGACTCATTACACAGCCAGGGTGGGGTAGTGGTGCCACCTCAGCACCGGCGCTGTCAATGTTGTTTGACACTGACAGCAGTATGCTGAGAAAGGGCCGATTTTTGCTCAGGATGGGCACAAAAGCACATACAATTAATGATAAATACGCCTGTCGTTGATGTGTGCCTATCTTTTATCTAGTGCTTTTTGCTTTTATATTTTTCTTTTATTTTTTGTTATTTATGTTAGTAAGCATAATTTTATGCTTTTAATTATTATTATTACTATTTTTACAAAAGGTAGGCAATATATTTGTACAAATAGTTAATATTATATTTATCTTTATTGTGTCGTCTTGGGCAAAATAAAACACTTTTTCTTTCTTTCTTTCATGACATTGAATTAATATTGATAAGTATTAAGCTTTATGGTCTCTTCAGATAAAAATTCCATAAATAAAACATTGTCTGTGCAATCTCAATAAATACTCTCCAATGATTTGAGAGTCACAATGCCATGATAGTCATTTCTTTCCAGATTGACAAAGGACACAGATTTAAATGCAAAATAATAACGTCGACTGTTATTAAGCAACACAACACATTACATTATTTACTGAGCACTAATAGAAAATACTTTGAGGCTTTATACGCCGTAAAACGCATATAGAATAAATAAGTATCAAATTATTTAAACAAATGTCTTTTATAAATCCACAAACATGATTACTTACACTATAAACGTTCGTAGTGATTATAAATTTAAACATGGAACCCCATGTCGCAAAAGTCGTGACACTAAACACCTGCAAATGACACATAGAATCATACTCTCATAAAATCTCAAGGAAATTTGTAATACTTTATGTCAATATCGGTGTATTACACTTGTAATTGAATTCTTATTATAATAGTATCATTAAATATTAAGTTGACATTTATTTTAACTATAATGTTCAGATTATTTTAAATCATATTTTATTACATTTTTGAGTACACTGGTCTTTCAATTATTACAAACATTATAAAAAACTAACTAACTATCTTCACGCTGTATCCCTGACGGGGTAGTCAGAGAGGACAGATCGCCAGGCTTCGCGATCCATGCATACTTCTTTCGCTTCTTCGAGATTCATCAATCGCTTCATACACGCACGTCTGGGTATCCGAGTACTTTTGACCTTTCCGTTTTTGAGCAATCTGCTCACGTGGTCTTCATATGTAAGTCTCGGCCTTCCCTGACTCCTTCTACCCTCTACTTTTGAACAATATATATTCTTCGTCAATCGTTCCTCACTCATTCGTTGGACGTGTCCAAACCAACGGAGCACGCCCTTTTCCAGCTTAACGCTGACACTTTCATTCAAACCTGCCATATTGCGTATCACTTCGTTACGTATTCGGTCGGCCAAGGTAACGCCGCACAATTTTCGAAGTGATCGCATCTCCACAGCATTCAATTTACTTTCATGCATCTGCTGACATACCCAGGTTTCACTACCGTAAAGCAAAGTTGGCACTAGCACTGCGTTATGAATCGCCATTCGTGCTTCTTTTACGATGCTTTTTTTAAACATTATAATAAATAATAATTGTCTTACACTTACAATTGTCACTTATGACTGCCTCGGTTGCGCAGTGGTAGTGTATGCGACTGCCGCGCCTGAGGTACCGGGTTCGATTTCCGGGTCGGAACAAATATTTGTGCGATCCACAAATGTTGGTTTCGGAGTTTAGATGTTTCTTATGTTTAATATGAATGTATTTAGAAATTTATAAGTATGTTTATTAGTCGTCTAGACCTAAGACTAGACCTACACAAGACGGCGCCGTGTAAAAAAAATACCACAATATTTATATTTATTAAGGTCTTGGCAACCTTCGTGAAAACATTATAATTTAATTTGTAACAAACCAATGCATAAATCGATGAATTATTACAAAATGTATCTAGTCTCCTCAAATTAACGTAAAACTTTCCATCACATCACACCATTGAATGAAAAGCTCAATTTGACGCCCTTATTATTTTTCCTTTTGGTGCTCAGGTTATTTGATTCACTTTCATTAATTTTGTACTAAGTAATCACTTTTAATTTAAAACTGATTATATTATTATTATTAAATGAAGTAGGATACGTATAAATTCTAAACCATAAACTCTTTAAAATAAAGTTTTAAAGTACCCTAGTAATATAGGTAAACCTAAAATCCTAGTAAACTTGTTTAACAACTCCTTCTACAATACGAGTACAATACAAAACAGATGGTTTAACTTGCAGTAGCAATATCGAGTTAACGATTGATTTATAGCGAAAACTGTACCAACACAATCAATTATTTACGATATATTAAATTGTTATAATGATTAATGTTTTAAATATACTAAATACAACTTTAGAGACGTTGTATCTCAAATTTCAACGACAGTAATAACAACTTTAATTTACGTAGTTTTATACACTATGTCATTTATAGATACATTTATCATAGAGTTGGGTCTTAGGTGCACTAAAGCACCTAATACCCAACTGTACTTTGACTTATACAGTAATGTTACCAGTATGTTAAAAAACATATATGCGTCCCAGATGGTAAGTGCCTCCACGGCCACGTGTTAAATTGAAATGTGGCGCTCAGTATATTGATGAATCTATTATCAGTAACATTCTATCATTGCACTATTATTCAGGTCAAATGTCTAGTTATGCCTACGGTTTTGCATGTGACATAATACCTACTTCAAACACCCTTTCATCACCTATCAAATATTTGAATGGTTGTACATTTCTATTCGGATTTTTACAGGACTACGTAAAAAAAATTAAAATAAAAAATGCGCTCTCGAATTTTTCTGCAATTCTGTTTTGTATGGTCGTTTTAATAACATAAACAAAACATTTTTCAAACTCAACTGATAGGTAGTTGCATTTTTCTGTGATTCAAACATACACATATATTCGTTATGTAATAATATATATGAGGATCTCAACAGTACGCGTTAAAATTAGTTTCGTGTAATAAATTTTAATAATGATAATCTATATTTAAAAAATAATGAATCCCTATTTCCCTTGGTCACGACATCACGCGTGAACGGCTAGACCGATTTAAAAAAATATTTTGTATTGGATAGCCCATTTATTGAGGAAGGTTCTATGCTATATATCATCACGCTACTACACAAGAGAGCGGAGCAGTAATCATAAATGTCAACAAAATGGGGACGCTCATACATTTTTGGAAAAGTAATACGAGTAAGCGACGGGATTAAATGGGTGCCACGGGATTGGAAGTATGTCATGGACAAAGCCGGGCAGGTCAGCTAGTTGTTCATAAATTATTGTATGAATATATTTTATTAATCATGAATCTAATAATCAAAATATGTATTGATCGTGAATCTTTTGTGAACTTCTGTGGAAGCAACTTGAAGTTCTGTACACCATTTTAATGAAGCTGCCTACTTCAATTTTAATTACATAAGTAAATTTGATTAACATTTTGTTCGTATTTTATAAATCTATTTATTTATCTATCACACCTTATCCCCCAAGGTAGTGGCAGAGGCATACATATTGTATGCCCACTTTTCACCATGTGTATTCCTGTCCCACGTAATAGGTGGTGAACACATTGCTGTGTTGAAAATAGACAGACGCAGGTTGTGGCTACCCGCTCTTGAAATTTTTTAAGCCGCCCATAAGGCCTTCAACTTGACTTAACGGCTGCCATAATACTGGCAACCGGGACCAAAGGCTTAGCGTGCCTTGCGAAGCACGGAAACGCTCGCAAATGTAAAAGTCACAAAGTGGTCACCCATCCGAGGAACAGCCATAGTGAAAGTTGCGTAACTCGGTAATCGTTTACAGAACACTGAGTCCGCGGTGCCACGAGCGGTTTAGTATTTTAGAAATCTATGTACTTATTACACTATAGATATTATAGATCAATAGAATCTTTAATCATAAAATGAATAACTAATCTGAAATTGAACGTTTTCCTAATATTTTTGATCTTGAATGTAAAGTTAAATTACGTACAGAATATAGCACTCAAACTATTTTTCTGAGCCTATGAAATTTAATATGTTTGTATGTTTGTTATGTAAAGAAATATACTTAAAGCTCATCTAAAACGACAAAGATTTTAAAGATCGTGAGTAATAAACAAACAGACAATCAAACTAGGTCCGCCACGAAGTTCTGTATGTATACTGCACGTCAAATCACACCGTTTTGCGCAAGAATTCGTGCGATGCGTCTCGTTTTGACACTACCGACATTTCCAAATCAGAAGCTTTTGCATAATTATCAACATCTTCTGTTGTATTAAAATTTTCAAATAAATTGGTCACGTGAAATATGAATGTTATCACGTCATTTTAGTTAGTAAATCCAGAATCCATAATTAGGTTCATCAGAGTAAGTTCTGTGTGTTTTATTAGCAGTTTTAAACAAAGTCGACAGATATAAAAGCATGATCAAATTTCTGTTATTCAATTGAATAAAGATAGACTTTCAATTTATCTTACCTTAATCCCTAGCTCAGTACTTTAGGGAATATTATATCTAATAAATACAGTTCACACCATTCCCTGTAACATTAGTTCGAAATACCTTGATCTAGATACGCGTAATCTTAATTGTGCATTGTCACCTGTGCAGGCGCAACCGTGCCGCGGATGCTCGTGCGGTCGTGATGCGGTGTGGCAACGATTCGTGATATATACAAATTATTACTATGTGGAAATATATCACACTTAAATTATATCAATATTCTAGGGATTACTGAAATGTGGAGTACTAATTATTATTTGGAATCGAGAAAAAATACTTTTTTAATTTGGCCTACATATACACATTTGACATCGATTTTAACCACCATAGTTTGTCCGCCTCAGTTGTAATTATATTATTACTAAATTATTTAAAAAACTAAAACATTAACATAAATACCTATATAATATTTAACTTTCTATTTTTACTGTTTAATTGATTTCATTTATTGATTTGACATACAAATTAAATTGTTTATAAATTAGTTTTAAAAACAATAACTCCAAATTTCAAATACAATTTTACATAGATAAGTTGCACGAAGGCCTTATAGTAATGAATCGATAGGAAAATTGAAAAAGAGAAAGAACTGTTTTTACTGACGCTTATTTTTTCTTCAAATTAGCAATTCTATTGTCTTTAAAAACCTTCCAAGCTATGACTATTGTCAAGAATTCATCTACAGAAATAATTGTCACCAATACATTCGCGTGGTCTGGGCAATTAGCTGAAATGTTAAGTATTTGTGCACGACTAAACGTTGCAATAACACTAATTAATCGCGCATTTTGTACTTTTAAGATAAATGTACGCTAAGGAGTGTAAGACGAAAGGAATCCATTAATTTTGATACATTTTAACATACCTATGTTAGACATCAATAAGAATGCCATAGACATGATTTACTCTATGCACAAGAGTTTAAATTTATATAAAATCAAGAAGCCAGTACTTAGAAGAAAAGTTAAAATTTGACTTGTGGATGTGCATGTACCCTTATACCGTAACTTGTATCAATCACACCGTTATGCCTGAAGGGGTGGCAAAGACATATTATACACCCGCATTTTACCGTGTGCATTAACAAATGTAGTGTGTCATTTAATGTTTCATTTCAGCAAAAGATGCATTTCCTCGAAATACAAGAAATTCTAACAGGCTCGTATTTGAATTCAAACCTAGGACGACTATGTTTCAAAGGAATTGTTATGCTATGTGTATAAAAATCTACAATAAGTTACCAAAGATATTACAGAACTTACCATTGTTTAAATTTAGCAAAGTGCTCAAAAAATGGTTATTAATTAGAAATTTCTATAATGTACAAGAAATTTTGGAATAGATTTCTTAAAGTAGGTACCTAATGTTTTGTAAAATATTACGTATTATGTGAGTTGCATGACATAACCTGAATTTAAATAAGATAAAAAACTAATGAAGCCAAATTTGTGATAAACTATAGGTATTACTGAAAATAATTCACATACCTCTTGGAGGTAGAATAGAAGGACTAGTATTGATATGTAATTAACACCTTAATGTTCACGTGAATAAATTTCATTTCATTTGTTATAACTAAGATTAAATCATTCTAATTAGTTAACAATGACAAAGTCAAACCAAAACAGCTATAACTAAGCTTAATATCTACAGGGAAACAATTCATTGCTAATCACGTCATTTCAAAAATACCACACACGGACAATCCATCGGTACTTCATAATCATGTTGTTATATCCGTTGCCAACACAAATACTTGTATCACCTAAAACAAACAATGTTCATCACCCCGAGCCATACACGACTCATACGCCAAAAGCCTGAACTATTGTTAAAATGCACGCAAACTTACAAAATCACTCACGAAAATTAAATTTCCTAACAGATTTGATAAAACTCCCTCAACAAGCTTAGAACTTTACCCGCAAATATAAATTGGTTTTATGTGAAATGTAATTACTTTAATGGGCGTTGTATCGTGATCACTCGACGTATATTGTTATGATTTTAGACATGAAATCGAAAATGGTCACGGGTCATCTCCATGTGCGCATTCGTTGCGCAAAATGATTGAGCTTGAAACGATTTCTCTTAAGGTGGGCGATCGAATGAATCATTTGACTATACGGAATTAATGGACTGCCGAAATTAGACTGCTCGATCGAATACTGGTTGATCGTTTTATCAACGATGTTATTTTTTTTTAAGTTCATCCGTTCATATTTTAAACTAAATGCACAAATGGTGACATTTAAATTTATTGAATAAAATAATTATTAATATTTAAATCGTCACCCATTAAAAGCTACGGTGCAAGATATATACAAACACGCACACATAAAAAAAATATCCATCACGCCTTATTCCCGAAGGCGTGGCAGAGGCATATTATATGCCCACTTTTCACCTTGACGCACACATAAGAATCATTTTTAAACACCCTCTTAAGCGTCGGGTCAAACAATTCAGAAAAAAATTTGAAAACATGAGCTATTCCTTGGTTGTCGGTAACATCAGCTCAACTGTTAACACTTGTCTACCGGATACTACCTGCCCATACTGGGTATAGTCTAAGTATATTGCAATGTTTAGTATTAAAATTTCAACTGAATATTGTAAAGCATATGCTGCTCGCACACAAACCCTATAGTTTAAGCGAGTAGTTCTCATATAATAGGATGTAAAACTGCATGTTGTGAACATTTTTAAATAAATAAAAAAAAAAAGCTGTCATAACACCGACTTATACTATTTTGAAAATTTATAACGTATATTTTTGTACCGGAGCATTCTCTATTATGGGTACATACAGGGCCTACATTATGCAAAATCAGGTAAAGAAGGGGATCAAGATAAGAAAGCGGACGGACCTATGATCTTAAGTTGATGAACTAATTTCTTCTAACAGTTTTATTACATGTTGATGATTTACACTAATCAAGTTTCATACAACGCCGAAAGTAACTTTTTTGGCCGGTAACTTTAAAGCAGACAGCATGATTTATGTGCACTTATATTTGATGTTAAAACAGAAAACAGAAACTAATTAGATGTATCAAACGTACCTATATTTTTCAGGGTTTTATGTGAACAATATTATTTTAGTAGTTAATTAGAAACATTCCGGAAATAAATCATTCATTCATTCTAATCAGCTGTTAATCTTGATGGCTTATTTCTATGGTAATAATAAATCAATATATGTTGCTCTTAAGACGTGCAAATACTTCAATATTGTTATTTACACTCAGTTCTTCATAAAAGTGACAATAAAAAAAATTATTTTTAGAAAATATTAATATAAATGAAGATATCTACCTTATCAATTTGCTTTTTATAAACGCTTCATTAAATTATGCCTTCTAACAACAACGGGAGAGCTACTTAAGTCATCCGGCTGGTGACTTAAAATCGTGAGGTGCAAATGGACACAATTTATAAAACGTGTCAAACGAAGCGACGATAATTCGGCGCTTGCGCACGATGTAACTATAGTTGTTAAGTTTAATAAGTGCTTGGATTCTTAAGATGTGGAAAGTATGAAAAAAAACTGTTGTAATGTTCTGTAGCGTTTTAGTGGTTTGTGAGGTATTTTATTATAAAAGTAAAAGATTTCTCTTAAGTACACACTCACACACACACACACATACTTTCATATTTCTTTTTTATTATATTGGTCAACACTTCTCGAACAAATTAGATACATGATTTATTTTTTGATTATCTTGAATGGTTTATGTGACACAAGTTTTTTTTTGTAAATTGTGAGTTAAAAATCATTTGCAAGAAAACTATTTTTTCGCAACTCATTAGCATCTCTTTGATGTCGACAACTACGTTAAAATCATTTGTGTAGTTTACGGCGTAACATAAGAGACATGATAAAGTTATTTTATTGAATAATATGAACGGATGCAAGTTTAAATGTATGGACGTATTTTAGTTTAGGTGTAAATCATAAGTCCTAATATTCCTGTTAGAAAGGTGTTTACTTTGTCAACGAATATAGGTTGCAACAAAACCTAAAATTAATTATTATTATTTTTTTTAGTTTTACAAAACCTCCAAGTCCTACAAGTTAAACATTAGGTTATTACATCACGTGGGTCGTATGCTTGTCTGCCACCTCAGTGGTATAAAAAACGAGGGTATTGTCGCTTATTCTTGTCTAAATACCCAATAGAGGGTAGAAGGACTCAGGGTAGGCCGAGAGTTGCATATGAAGACAACGTGAGCAGATTGCTCAATAACGATAAAGTCAAAAGTACTCAGATACCCAAAAGTGCATGTGTGAAGCGATTGATGAATCTGCAAGAAGCGAAAGAAGTATGCATGGATCGTGAAGCCTGGCGATCTGTCCTCTCTGACTACCCCGTCAGGGATATAGCGTGACGATAGTTAGTTAGTTCCTTACTTACCTAATTTAATTGTTTTATATCACATTTATTTGCATTAGTGAGGTCAGTTTCCTCCACTACTGTAAACATTTATTTGTATGTGAAAACTGTACTAATTTAAACTGTAACTGGACATACTTTAGAAATGACAGCAATATAAATTAATTTTATTCAAGTAAGTACTATGCTAATATAATTGAAGCAATGAAACTGATAGTGACTGCCTGCAATTTGTAAGTTTTATTACCCGACAACCAATATTATGTATAAAATATTTACTATTTACAGAGTCGGTTACATATATCACTTACCATACTCGTAGCACTCATTCCTAAATTAATATATTTACAAATTTCATTATAAAATAAAGTTAAACTAGTATAAAACTAGTGGTTCTGTGAACCGTAGACTTCGAAGTAATTTTTTTATCAATTTAAAAAAAAATTAAAAGTTTATTTTTTTCGTTTTGAGCGCTTTTGCTACCACTACCCACCACCACCACACCACTACGGGACCATTTCCCCTCCCTTGCCTCCATTTCCCCCCCGATCGAAAAGCCCCCTCGCTAAAAGTTGTTGTCTACATCATGGATTGTCCATGCCAAGTTGCATTCAAATCCGATAATAATGCGACCTGTAGATTAAATAGACGGACGGACGGTCGGACATCAATAGCATTTTTCCCGTACCAGTGGAGTTAAAACGTAGTAACAATACGGAGACTTACAATGGAATAAAGAAATAGATAGATATTAGAAATCTCATATGGAATCATCATTACATCGTTCCGAATATAGACGTTAATAATCTTCTGTAACACAATTTGATCTACATTCGTCAAACAGGATAGCTAACAGCACAAATAGACAGACGAGGCGCTGTCTTCGTATTTTCATAATAAGATTCAATAGAACCTAGCTACTAATGAAATAATTGTTATTTCCACTTTCTATTTAACAAATATAGTCTTATAATATGTTTGTGGTCACCTATAAAGCAAATTAATATTGTAAAAGTACAGTGGTGAATAAGCCGTCAAAGCTAGATCAGTCGAGAAAGAAACGTTATACAGTTGAAAATTCAAAGTCTGAGAAGTAGTAAAAGTCACAAAAGTGAATGTTCATGTAACGTGTGTGTTCGTCTGATGTCAGATAAGAGTAGGCTAATAGGTGCAGACCACCAATAAAGTTGACTTCACGACCGCTGCGAGACACTGTATCAACTCCGATACGTATTGCAATTTATAAACCCTAGCTCAATTTAATGGTCGGGATGAATTTCATAATATCGATAGGCGATTTAACGACCGACCTTTTTGTATTGAACCAGACTATTTATTTAGCCTTCTCCTTAGACCCCGAATAGTCTGGATCTTACTAATACCAATATTATTTTATATTTATAGTAGGTACATTTTGTCAAACGCCAGCCAGACGACTCAAACCTACAATTTTATCTGTGCACTGATTAAATTATTTTTCTTTCTTTCTTAACCCTGTCATAAGCCGTGATTACTATCATTTGAAACTGGTCAATGAATCCGAAGTTAAAAAATACATTTAATTGTTATGGTGACGGAACAGCAACTAAAGTATATATAAAAACATAATACACATTGATTAATTTAAAATTGTTACAATAATTTACTTAAATTAAACGACAAAACCTTATTAATGATTTTAAGTCTGTAACTATGATAACCTAAGTGATTATTTAAATTGAATGAGATTTCTAATTAACATGCAAACCCCGAACTAAGTTGAACTTCAATCTTTACCTATAGGAGACATGATAGTATCTCTATAACTATTTCCATGTTCAATTATAATTTTTAATTTATTATTTAATTCAGTATTGCTAATTTGCATTTATCCTTTACTTATCCTATCAAATTATCATTTTATATTACTTTCTTTCATTATACTTTGAAACTAAAATATATGAACGTACGTTAGAAAATTATCAATAAAGATAATTTATAAATAGTTATTATTTTACATTTAAAATTTCGTTTGAATTTGAGATTAATTGCAAATCAAATGTATATCAAATTAAGTGTTATCATTAAATTTGGTATACATTTAATTTGAAATTGATCACAAATTTGAACTAAATTTCGAATGTTAAAGAAATTAAGTTGAATTTAATTAAAATATTGCAACTTATTATAGCAATTAATTACGATTAGATAGTTCATTTTGCTATAATTTAATATTTACACTTAATCGTTTGCAACATCAATTGTGGCTTTAATAGTTATTTGCCTACCACGTTCACGCCGAAGTTGCAAATATATTGGATCGTAAATCCCTTATAGAATTGCTCTTCTTGGTGCGCAGCCATGAGCGAGAGTTTAATTAAAGTACTTTGGTGTTACATTATGGCTGTTAAATTGAAACCTTTGGGATTTTGTTTCCAATCCTTAATTCAATTCAAATATTAAGTGTTACAATCATCATTCCAATTACTTCAGCCTTACGTATTCACTAGTAAAGAAAGGTATGAATATATAAGTATAAATAATGTAAAATAATATAATAATGCGTGTGAGTGTAATTCTGGAGGTGATTCTAAACTTCGAAAAACAAATATTTTATTGTATTTAAAAGAAATGGGTAACGCGATAATTTAACTTAAGAATTAGTTGCACAGGTAAATCTCCTATAGGAGATCGTAGGGGGCAGTACGTCTACTCTCGAGAAGAGCCTCATATTGGGGCATTCCCTAAGCCGGGTCGCCGTGAATGGCCCTCAGGCCTATCCCGCGACCCGGTTGGGAAGAAGGCGGAACACAACGGGGTTTAGTGGGTAGGACGGTCCCCAAAGGTCGGGAGTCCCACACACCGTTCCTGCTGCCCCTGCAGTAGCAATAACGGCGCGTACTCGTAAAAGCATTCCTCGCATCAAAAAAACTTAAAAATTAGGTACTAATGCTGGTGGTACTAATGGTGGCATCACCTTTGCAATATTTAAAGACCGCAATTCAAATAAAGTTAATAAATACTACGAGTATAAGTAATAATATATAGAACAAATAATAACAACAATGAAAATCCTGTCTCTCTCAAAGCATGGGTTAAGAAAAAAGTCGAGAAATATACAGAAACAAACAGCTACATATTACGATTTTTAGGTTAAACAATTTGAAACGTATAGAATTCCTTAAGTCAGGTAGAGCAACACAGAACTTATACATTAACCAGCCCACATAATGACTTAAAGTTAATAGCTTAATACTTTAAGGTTCTATATATGTATGAACATTTAATTTAGCTCAATCGGGTCTTGGGAGGCGTGTATTTAAATTGAGTTGTCTAGATGGTGAGATAGGAGCTGGGAACGGGCAATACAGATGCTATCTTGGGACTCTTAGCTCTCGTTTGTGAAGTTCGCGGCAACGATATGTAAACAAGTCCATCTCTACTTCTAGGATTTTGTTGAAGTTTTGTACATGTTCATGTTGGTATTTTATGTGGGATCTTAACCGATTTATTAATCTTAAATCAATATTTACCAAATAATTTATCATGGCTTTGGTCTATCTCTTTGGCTTACAAATCTATTTACGTAAAGAGACTAGAATTGTGAAAAACTATTACATGGCGGAAATCCATTTTAAAAACTATAATTATTTTGTTTTAAATGTTAGTGTTGTAATATTCCGCTTTTTAAGACTGTTTGGTAGCTGCAAAACAGTCTTGATAATGCCTCGTGTGTAGGTGAAACACGTGTCGATATCGTACGACAAATTAAAAAAGCGGAATATTGCAAAAATTACATTTAAAACAACATAATTACGTTTTTTTAAACTCGAATTATGAATAATACGTATGTGCTTATTTCGTCAATACTAGTTACGCATTTTATCTAGCTCCATATATGATCGTCTTATTATTTTATTTTTATTTACCTGAAATTAAGTATATGTAAAAAAATGTCTAGTAATATATTTATATTCAACTTACAACAAAATTCCGTCAAATTGCGTACCAATAAAATAATTTTCTAAATCGTCCGGTGGTCAGCTGTCACGTAGGGCGGTCTTAGCCTTCATCTCCAAGCAATTCCTGGTGCAAGAGACACCGGGACATGTGTTCGACAGAACTCGAAGTAATTGTATCACGTACTAAAATAATGTAGCGACCGTCTCTGTCTTCGCACAGTGTCTCAATGATTCCAATATCGATCATATTTGATTTGCATTCCTCCAAGAAAGTAATTCTATTCTACAAATCTTAAAAATATTATAAATGCGAAAGTTGTTAGGATGTTTGTTACTCTTTTACGTAAAAACTACTGATAGATTTTAATGAAACTTTCCAATAATATAGCTTATACATCAGAATAATACATAGGCTACTTTTTATCCCGGGAACAAGTTCTTGTGGAAAACGGGAACGAGAAAACTTCTCTACGCGGGCGAAGCCGTGGGCCTCCTAGTATATAATAAATTTTAGACCATATTAGTGAAAGTGCTTATTTTCTATAGTCAAATAGATAATTAAACTTCTCTCAAGTGTGTTAGATGGTGCATTGATTTAAATATACATATTGTAAACTTTTAATAATTTTGCTAAATCGATCATTATGTTTGACAGGAAACAACTAATTGAATACTGAGTCAACTGCCCACGCGTGAATTATAATCTTAAGCTTCAAAATATAATCATCGATACCTACTAGAACCGGTAACATATGTAACTTTTAAAACATACTTAAAATTTTGTTTCAATATTATTTCCCAAAGTACTTATTTAGGTAGGAACTTCTAAGAAAAGTAGTATTTTCTATTTAGATAGACTATTTGCTATTGTTCGAAAAAGCACATTAATGGCAAAAAAAACCTTTTTAATTTGAAAGTGATTTAAACAATAGTTTAAAAGTTAAAATCACGTCAGATCTAGTAGGACACAATGCATATGTTTTCATAACCAAACTCGACCCATTACACAATATTTACCTATGTACTCGTATTCGGGTAAAAGGGAGAATATTCTTATACATGTATAAGATTTTTTTTACCTCAGAGGTATAAAAAAATCGTGTTTTTGAAAAAAGAAATGAGAAGTCTGTCGTTGCGCAGTGAATTGAAAACATAGATCTTGATAATGTTTATTCAAATTATGAAGACATTATTAACGATCGATCGAATGAAAATAAATTTGATAAAATTTATGAAATGGGAACTATAGGGATTTGAAAATTGTAATCCTTCCAGAAATATTCTTGATATTATCATAATAAACGAATTAGGCAGTGTGAATCTATTTTCATCTGGTGAACTTGCCACAATTGTTTTTGGTAAATACGAGTGGTACTTTATCACTACCCAGAAATTGCTGCTGACACGGCAGTGTCAATTCGTTTTCAAATAAATTATATAAGAGTGTCTTCCGTATCCTTTATACTTATATAGGTGCGCCACCGACATCCGCATTATTAACATCTATCATATTTATTATACATTTGGTATGTTTATTAATGTGTAAGAACTAAAACTTTCTTTTGCAATATTCTATTTGAAATCAGAACCTTAGCTAGCTTAATTCTTCAACTTTATTTATCCTAGTGAATACTTCACCATAGCTTTTTGATCATAAAACACAACATACAATTAAGAATGTGTGAGAATATAAGACAATACTTCTCATCACTGATAATATACATTGAGAGGCATTTCACGCCGGTCAATCAGCGTATTGCAACCATTGCCGCTTTCGAGCGGAAACTAAGAGGACGCGTGCCGCTATAATTCGCAGTAATATGCCGACGGTAATATGCAGCAATCCCGCAGCAGATGGTCGCAGATGGCAGGAATGGCAGCAATCTACGCGACCACTGCCGGCGACCGCGGTGTAATAGTTGCGGTAATGGTCGAACCAGTTTGCGACCTTTCAATCTAGGAATGTCAACTTAGTGCAGGGATGTCCGTATTTTTAGTCACCAGGTATACAGCAATATATTTTACTAGTTGACGCCCGCGGTTTCGACCGCGTATAGTTATTTTCCCGTTCCCCATTCACACACTAGCTTGTTCCCGGGATAAAAAGTAGCCTATGTGTTATTCTGATGTATAAGCTATATTATTGTAAAGTTTCATTATAATCCATTCATTAGTTTTTACGTGAAAGAGTAATATTAGTAGGACGTTTACATGTGTTTTATTTAACAATTCAAATTTTGTGAAACTGACGTAGTACAACAAAATGAACTTTAAAAAAAAAAGAGATTTTCCTCGTTGGCCATTATTTAATAACAATGTTAATTAACTCCGTTCTACCTATTTTCTTGTGCTACTAGAAGCTTTTTTGTATTAATAAAAATTAAGTTTTGATATAAAAGCTGTTTCAGCTGTTTAATAATAAATATCATAAATCGCAGACACCTCACAATCACATCACAATTATTATAAATAAAAATTGATTCGTTAAACAATAAAATTAGTACAGTGCATTGAAAAAAGTAATGACATCAAATCTTGCTCACTTAAAATTTTACGACAAAATATTTTACTGTTATTAAGTTATTCATTTCTCTTTCTGAACTATGGGTTAATCATTTTGAGCAAATTGTTTACTGGTTTACCTATTAGGTGTAAGGAAGGAGACCAGAGGACAGTAAGTTAACCATGGAATCCATAGATAAACAATGTTGGAGTACCACGTGTTACCTGGTCTTCCATTATTTAAGTAATCATTAATCAATTTATTGCAAAATGCATAATTATGTCTCATTAAATTATTCTTCAACTGGCATTTCAATAATTGCTCTCATGCAGTTCTTACACATCTTCTAGAGCAGTCACATTTCTTCATTTTTATTTTAACCGGTTATAATTGATGACATCGAAAATTTTTATTTAGCAACACATAATCACATAATTCTAATAGTTACCATCCCTAGCATGAGATCGCCCGTGGTCATTCGAAAGCACTACTTCACTTTTGGTACAGTCAATTTACACTTTATTACAATGAAATAGAGTTCATTTCATTGATACTAAGAGATGTCAGGTCATAATGTAGTAACGACCGCGATTGTCCGGTGCTATTTCATGATACAGTTTTATCTCTAGGCGAGATTCGATTACTGGGTAAACTGTATTATTGTAAACGCTTGGTTGACATGAATGGGAGACCTCTTTTGAACTAGCATCCGGTAATTTATTTTTTATCCATAATTTAATATTTACAAATAACATAATTATCCATCACGCCTTATCCCCGAAGGGGTGGCAGAGGCATATTGTATGCCCACTTTTCACCGTGTGGATTCCTGTCCTACGTAATAGGTGGTGAGCTCATTGCCGTGTTGAAATAGATATACGTAGGTTGTTGCTACCTGAATTTTTTTAAGCCGCCTATAAGTCCTTCAACCAGGCTTAACGACTGCCATTTTACTGGCAACCGGGACCAACGGCTTAACGTGCCTTCCGAAGCACGGAAACGCTCGCAAATGTAAATGCCACAAAGTGGTCACCCATCCGACGACCAGCCATAGTGAAAGTTGCGTACCTCAGTGATCGTTTACTGAACACTGAGACCGCGGGTAACATCAACAACAAAATACTACAGGCATCCTAGAAGCTTATTTTATTTACTTTTTATAGTATATCCAGTAGAATAAAAAGGAAACACTTTTCATGTATTAATGTAAAATACACACATTTGTAAATTATAGCATGAAATTGCATTGTAAGTTAATTTAAGTTGCTTACAAAGTTTACAAAAAGTAACAAAGACAACGATAAAGCGATGATATACATCATGCACAAATCAGCAAAACATTTAAACTAATAAAAAATAGAATTTCAAAGAAATTGTTGTACCCCAAGCAAAGAAAGCGACTAACACAAAACAATTTTAATGACAACAGATAAAAATTGCTAAAACTAACAAACATTTACAACAACAATACAAATTGATCATGTAATGTTTCTTCTATAAGTTGCACACAATTAGTTCATTACTCACATTGACGTAAACACATTTACAAAACGTTATTTATGCAAATATTATTCAAATTATCTAAGATATAAACTAAAGCAACAATTAATAGTTCCAGTTTTATTTTGTTCAATGTAATTTTAACAAGATACATGTATGTTGGTGTTTTTGAGAAATTGTCTCAGTTTTCACTTTAGCATTTATATATTATGAGCTTGCTCTGTTAACATGTGAGAGATTTTGACTTGTCTTATTATAATTTAGTGTATTATTTTAGTAAAACTTTCGCGAATTGCGTGTTTTTTCCGCTTTTTACTTTTGATCTATTCCCTCATCTCGTAGTTGACTCATTAGTAAGATTATTCTTATAACATCCATTTTGTAACGTATGGGACTTATAAAACTTTATTTTATTGATGATTTTATTTAATGTCATATGTTCCAGCAAACTTTACGCTCTTGAGCATGACTAGAATTCTACAATAGATATAACGTTTATTAGTTCTATTTATCTATCACGCCTTATCCCCGAAGGGGGTGGCAGAGACATACATATTATATGCCCACCTTTCACCATGTGTATTCCTGTCCTACGTAATAGGTGGTGAGCTCATTGCCGTGTTGAAATAGATAGACGCAGGTTGTTGCTACCTGCTGTTGAAATTTTTAAGCCGCCCATAAGGCCTTTAACTTGGCTTAACGACTGTCATTTTATTGCCAACCGGGACCAACGGCTTAACGTGCCTTCCGAAGCACGGAACTGGGGTGGGTCTAAAGGGCCGAATTAATTTAATAAAATGTGTCTATTTTAAATGTTAAATTTGGAAGAAATTTTGAACCCGTTGCCTTTTAGTGGTAGTAGGTGGTAACAAAAAGGCTAAAAGGGCTTATGTGCTAGACACTCATTAGCACGACCAATTAAAGTCCTGGTAGTCTCGGACTGTTAGTTCTAACAATACTTTAATGATTATTATATTTAAAGGCATGAAATAAAAAAGGTGTACGCTCAACAATTAACCAAATACTTCATAAAAATATGCTAACTAGTTTTAATTTCGTTTCCTAAATAATATCTTCCGTATTATTTACTCAGTTCCACAGTTAAACCACTTCTTGTAAGAGGCCTTCACTGTTTCCTGCCGTTGAGTTCAAACTAATTATAACTACCTTTTTGAGTCGTTATATTTGTCATGTCTATAATGATACCTATGTAGTTTATTATATAAATATATTTATTTTTGTACTTTAGATTTTCATTAAATCAAATTAGTACCTCCAAATCTCCAGTGAGAAAAAAAGCATGAATTTGAAATTGATATAAGCTGAAATAACTCATCTTGAACTAAAACACTTGTACTGTACCACTTATTCCTTAAATCTAATTCGTTTCGCCTTACGGCATTCTCAAAGGTTAGCACATATTGTATGTATTTCGGTTGTCATTTACAAGTATATTGTACAAGTGTTTTAGTTCAAGATGTGTAGCAAGTTCCACCAAGTGCCATCAATCAACAGTGGAAACAGTCTGAAATAACTCACGCTCACACACTGAATATTCTACTAATAGCAAAAGAAGATACAATATAAATACAACTACTGGTGGGTCCGGTAGCAAGTTTCTTATGTAAAACTCGAGCTGCTTTAGGCTGTATCATTTGTCGCAGTCCACTTGTGACATCTGTCGTCAGTAAAACAAGTTTATCTTACACTGAACTCATTATTCAAACCTCTACGGCACTACTGGACTTCCAACCTGTGTCAATGATAAAGACGAAAGATAAATAAGCACGTACTGAATGCCTTTCTCTGTAGGTAGGTGGACTTTATGTTTAAAACGAACCTGTATAGTATAAAGCAGATCGTTCGTCCTCCCATTGATCTATTTTATTGCAACCAATTTATTTTGCACTATTATGTTAAAATTTAGACTTTATTATATCAACTTTAGTAAATACTTTAATATGGAGTAAGATTAACGAGGTAATTACCCATTAAGTATTTGTATTGATATTAACTGTCGTTGATTGTTAAACTGTCCTTGAAGTATTTTTCGTTACTAGCACTTAGAAAAACAGTTTTTTATTATTAGGAAGCATCCAAGTTGTAAAATGAAAACTGGTATATATCTAACGCATGTATCGGTCGCAAAGTCATAACTGATTATCTTGCCAATAAAATCACTTACAGCAAGATCAACACAGCCACGGACAGAATTATTATAGAAATGCTTGCATTGCAAAGACCACCCATAAAGTGACAATTCGAAATTCAGAAATAGGCTATAGCACAATATAATGCGAGTCTGCTCGATTCAGATTATACGTTACCCTTCAATGATAGTCGTTGGTTATTTTACAGTTTTATGAATTCCCCCCAATAGGTCCTACGCCTTGATTCTTGAAGATTATAGTTCTGTATTCCATCGCACAGTGAAAGGTTTAAAACGGTTCAAATATTATGGGATAGACTGCTTTCTTTTATATTGATCTTTTACAACGGTTAAGGTTTTATTACTGGTTCGCTAATAATTTCGTTTCGTTCGTTTTTATGTAGGTGATCATCAAATTCCCCAGTAGTCTTTGGAAATACTAGAATTGTTTCTAAAACAAACACACTTATATTGGATCTTATTATTATATACCTTATTTGTGGTGACCTGCGCACGCGCCGCGCCCGCGGCTCCATCGAACATGGCCGCAATAGCTAACTGTAACGGATCGACTATCTCTAGTTAGGCTTTTTTATTTATGGTGAAAGTTTTAGTATAACACTTGGAATACAGATTTATGCAAAATTGTTTTAAAAATTGTGAATGTTGCAGGGATAAGAAATTGAAAGAAGCAATACAATGAAGTAAAAACTTTTAATCATAAAAATAAAAGTCATTGTATTTTGTTCTGCATTAACTTTCCATGACTGTAGTCTTCTTATAAGACTAAGCTCTCATACAATATTCATTACCTGAAAATACTTATTTAATATAATATTTGCACTGGAATAAGTAGCTCATTTTCATTGTACCTTATTTTTAGTAATATATGCCGTTGATTTTGGACCAGGTTAAGGTACATAGTCATACTTAGCATTGTATTTTAATATGTTAAAGAAAAATTGGAGAGCCCCCTTAATGACGTTAATAGATTAACTTTCCTTCCGACGGCACAGGACGGATGATGTATGTACATCACTTCCCATCGGGCAGGCAACAGATCAATATTGCCTGTTTTCTAACCAGCTACTTGGCTATTAATGTGTAAATTTTATGATAGTGATCTATGGCCCACTAAGTACCCCGAATGACTGATGTCTTTGGTCACACCCGATGGAGAAAATATGCGTCTCATTTATTAAGAGTAAGATGTATCCATTTTAATTGCTCGTAATTCAATTTCGAGAGATTGATAACTGGCTATTTGTATGCTAATGAAAAAAAAACGTAATAATATTTTTATGACCTTTCGTAACGTAGAAAATCAAATCAAAGGCAGAATAGACAAGCAATATGATTAATAGCATAGACATAGTTACATATTTTAGATATTCGTCTGAATTACATAATTTAGCGATATTAACTAAATTAATATGCTTTTACTTGTATTAAATTTAATTAGAAACTTTATATCAACGAAAATGGTAGTATAGGATTCATGTAAAGGCAAATAATAATACGTAGAATATAAATCTGACCAAAAAATCGTTTGTTAAAAATAGCCGTTACGTAATTCTTGGTTAGCAAATCATCTTAATAAAAAGAAATGTAGATCAGATATATATTATATGTCATGCACATTTTGTAATATAACATTAAATAAATCAAGATACTTTGACTTGTATGAAATTAATTTAGAATTTTAGATCAATGAAAATAATAGTTAAATATTATAATAAGTAAATAATTGATTAATGTAAAAGCAAAAATATTACATAGACTATAAATTTGACCAACATAAAATGGCCCTTACGTAATTCTTGGCGAACTTTTCATCTTAATAAAAAGAAATGATCAGATAATATTTTTGCACTTTTTGTAGTGATTGTATTATTACCTTCATAACTAGAACAAGATACATCAGTAAAGACCCGGTTGACTTATTGACTGTATCTGACGAAGCCAAACTTAGTACTATCATAAGTTTTAGAACGCACTCCAGAGACAAAAATGTTGAAAATTCTATGTTAGATTTAGTTAAAAGATTTATGAAAATCTTGTATCAAAATTTAATTTAATCAAATTGTATGACGATTGTACTTCAGTGTACACGTTATTACGTGTTTGGAAGTTGTACCACTTTGCTCATATTAACGTAGTGTAATTTTAAAAAAATAAAAGTCAGCGTGTGAGTCCATTATTCACTTTTAAAGAATTGAAAACATAAGAATAAGGCTACGATATATATAAAAAAATACATACCTAGGAATATTACAATTCTATTGATATTATCTCTAAAAAAAAACCTATTACTCGCTTATTGCCACTATACAGCACACTTTAAAAAACAAACAACTCATATCAATAAGCACGAAGATCTAGTTTAGAAGCATGTGGGCGCGCGTGGGATGTACACACAGACAATACAACCTTAGGTTATATTAGCTGTGGATGTACACTAGCAAACTGTGAAACTCAATGTTTCAAATGATATAAGAACAAACTTGTTTGATTTATTGCTTTTGCTGCGATAAAACAATACCTTTAACCTGGACTGACCTAGATAGTTGTTGCAACAGATCCTTTCCAGAATGAATGCTCTGTTCAACGCTATCCAAATTATACAGTACAAAGGTTCCTATTTTGGTTCTATTGTCGAAAGATTTACTTATTCAGATTTCTGCGGCCCGATTAAAAACTTATTTAGTTTACCTATTTACTACTCAGAATTAATTTTATATTTAAAGAAATATCGTAATCCACAGCATTGGTTCTTTTTCTAAATGTCAACCCTCATGGATGTCAATCTCATACTCTGCGGGATATACTGCAATTAGATCACGTTAAATATGTAGTTTCGTGGATAATCTATGCATGTTTAAACTACAATTTATTTTCGACTGAGTTTATGATTGAATTTATACAATTTATACAAAACGTAAAATCATTCATAAATAATATAACACATCATTTTTTTATCATACACGTGATATAGAAATAATTTGATCACAGTTTTTTTTTTACATTAGTGATAGTGTATTCATGTTTACACTGCCTTTTCTGACGGTACCTATTAATTTAAAGGCATGTATGGCATTCCACCTACTTTGAATAATAAGCACGGCCGTAGGTGTATCGGATGTTGTCTAAAAACGCCCGAAAGGTCACCCGGGCTAAATATCAAATGAAAGACCCGAGGTCGCAATGTCTAGGCCTTCGGGCCATTAATTGTGATTCAATAGCTTTAGATACATTTTATTGTAGCTGGGGGGCATTACACTTTTTGTTTGATTAATCTGTAATATAGGTCTTTTGTGTTCTTACAAAGAAGGTGCTTAGCACGACAGATGTGGTCAGATTAACGCCTATAACGCTATCCAAAAGCACATAAAACATTTATGTGCTTTTGGTCCTAAGAAAATGAGAAACGTGTAAACGAGTACCAGAAATGGTGACCAAGATCTGTCAGAAGTTGATGGAAATAGTAGCGTAGCGGATAAACCATAATAATGTGCCCCACTTTTAACATCCATGACTTTAATCTTGAAACCCTAATGGGGCTTTGCAACGGCAGAAATTTACATTTGGTAGTCGTTCTTTTACCACAAAATTAGTACTAACGACATATACTAATAAAAAACGGACAAAGTATCAAATTCGGTTGTTGTCGTGCGTGTCGCTGCGTAACAGCAACAGGTGCTGCATGCTGCTCTTACAAGACGATTTGGTAACGCAACAGCTATGCAAACCAGGTGAAATGTGCGGTCGATATTTTTTAGTTTATTTCCTTACATACCGAATGTACAAAGAACATTTTAAGTACCTTTGATGACATGGTGGGTTGATTTGGAAAGTGTTGCGTGTTGTGGTCACATACGACCCCACAAAAATATTTTGATGTAGGTACTTGCGTGATTTTTGTTTTATGTCCGTGGTTTTCTAGTCCAAAGCATGTTTTAAACGTATTTTTAAGTCCCGCTTCAAATCAGATTTAATACTACTATCAACAATTACAAAATACTTTTAGCATAGCATCGGTCAATTGTTCATATGTAAATATGAACAATTGACCGATGCTCCTTCATGTGTTATTTTATTTGTGCATTCGTGCATTCCGTAACACAAAGAATTAAGTACTACGAGGTAGTAAATATAGAAATTGTCTGAAAAATATTGCTTTTCCAAAAAACTCAATTTTGCCTTAAACCAATCTTTATGACTTTTATTATTAGATATAGAGCAGAATAGAACAGATTTTAACTTGATAAAAAAATAAATTCAAACAATTTCGACTCCATTCCATACTTTTAATTTTGAACTAGATCACTAACAATCAAATGAACATTCACTAACGTAAATAAGATCGGGCGGTGACCAGACAGAGCCATGCCATCACCACAATGAGAATTCCCGAAAATAATTCAAACATTCAATGGTCCAAGTTACAAAAAGCAATCAGAATATCTTGTGGTTGATAATGATAGTACTAAAAAAGTAAAAAATAAATGGATCTGATATGAATGGATACTATTCACGGGTAGCAGCCGGTCTCATCTAAGATAATCTATTTGACTCTAACCTCACGACCTCCCGCCCGGATGGTATAACAATATAATTAAAGAGAGATCGGCGCGATCAATTCTAGGGTTGGTTGCTTGGACTAACTAGATACACACAGTAGGTAAGTAGATAGGTTGATCTAAAGATAGTTTGTAGCAATATGATTATTGGTTCTCGTATAATGTTTCTCTGGCTATCTTATTGCTAACAGTGGACTGCAGACATAACAAATGCGACCAATCCTTACGTTTGATCAGCTTTAGTTTTACAATTCTGATTTTTTTATACTTAAGTAGTTTATATAATAGGCTTTGGGTGACTTCGTTCGCTTATCCTTTATATAAAGAGCGTGCTTCGTTGGTTTGGACACGTCCAGTGAGGAACGATTGATGAAGAATATATATTGTGCGAAAGTAGAGGGTAGAAGGAGTCAGGGTAGATGCTTAGATGATGAAGACCATGTGAGCAGATTATCAAAATCGGAAAAGTCAAAAGTACTTTTATACCCAGACGTGTATGTATGAAGCGATTAATAAATCTACAGAAAGCGAAAGAAGTATGCATGGATCGCGATGCCTGGCGATCTGTCCTCTCTCTCTACCCCGTCAGGGATACAGCATGAAGATAGTTAGTTAGTTAATATAGATCGAAAATTTATATGCAGTTGGCAAAATGCTGCAACATATCTGTCAGTTATATGTACCAACAATAAAACTTGTAACAAATGCCGTTTCGTTTCTACCTTTACTTAAATTACTCATAAACGCATGAAATACCGGAAATAGAAACTCCGTTTCTGGTATCATTCACTGGTAATTCTTTTCTTTCGCTGATAGCTCTACAGTATCTACAGTCTGTTTACCGGATGCTCATAGATCTGTATAAGGAAACGTTCACGATTGTTACTGAAAACGTGTTAGATGTCATTATTTACTTGCGTCTGCGCTGCTTGTGCTCTCTGTCGGCTTTTAACATGCTATACAAATTGCTGAGGACGCGTGCCAGGGCGTTTGGTGTAGCCCACCAACTGTCTTAGAATACTATATCTTTCATAACAGTTTTTTTCTTGATTTTAAAACAAGATATCTCATGGTTATTGCAACAAATTTGGTAGTTACAATTTAGTTTGTCTATTTCTATTGAATATTGTATTGTTGATTAGTAGTTTATCTTTTCTTGGGTTTAAATAAGCAAGGGTCATTAATAAAAGCTTTATTATCAATGATCCCAGTCTCTAGATTGTTAATTTGGATGTGAAATATAAAAGATGTACTTGTACATAAATCTTAACATATATATTTATCTACATTTACTATTAAAATTAACAGCTCTTTAATAATAGCAAAATTGTTTAAGACTAATTGAATGAATTATTTATGTTGTATAGATCTCAGACTCGTCATTAAAGTTACGACCTTATTCATTATGTTTACTGTCTTCTATGGTTAAAGGTGTTAAGATGCATGCTACTTATCTAGCTGCAAAAAAACTGTCATTAATTTCCACTGGGGTAGCAAAAACTTTGTTGCTTATTCAACGTTTGAGAACATTTCTAATTAAAAAAAAAAGTGTTTGTGTACTTATGTAAATGCGTTAGAAGTTATAGGTACTTCTTTAGTCTAATAAGATTTCATCACATATAATACTACGACTCTTTGTTTGTAACAGTTTTTACCACAACTGTTTGTTTGTAAATACTTATCAGCTAACTTCATGGTGTCGGTTTTTCGTGACGGTATCGGCTCATGCATCGTAAAAATTTATTCTCATCATTTTTACCTAACGCGCCAAAAGAAGTGTAACTTCAATAATAAAAAAAAAAAATTTCTCCGAGTAAACAGTAAACTTTACTCATGTCAGGTCAAAATTATATTCGTTCGTTATATTCGTTTTAATGTGCGGTACCATTGTACCTATGTGTCCTTCAACTGTTGCTATCTATCACCTAGTGTGTACATAAATAAATAAATAAATAAATACAACGATTGAGGGATATCGAAAAATTACCCATAATTACTATTTTTTGTGCAAGTGATGTCTGGTCAGATGATTTTAATTGAAGTGCCCTTAGTTACTGTTTTATTATTGAAATAGTCTAGAAATTGTAGCCATTTACGCAGACGCTATTTTCCCACCATACAAGTTCCGAATCCGGCCTTAGTTCGTTAACAAGCAATAATTTCAAGACTCGCAGTTAAACTAATTTTGCCGCTTCTTTACAAGTCCTAAAATTATCTTACTATAACGTCCTGCACTGGAATACTTGCTTTAACATTTAATTACTTGTTGGAGAATCTCACGTGAAATTGCTAAACGTTTGAAAGCATATGACGATTTAATTTGCTCTAGATACTACATTTGAACATCGAAAGTAATTCGTGATAACTATGTAAAATTCGAATATTTTGTGGATATGTTATGTGATGAAATTACTGCTGGAGTCAAAACGTTATGAAAATCAAATTAGTGAAATAAAATTATTTATATTTTTTTTTGTTATATTTATAACTTATTTTAAGCAGTATACTGTAACCAATTTAAAAAGGGTTATAAATAAAACTATGTATTTACAAGAACGATGACGGTCCAAAGTTAAATGCATATCAGAAACTGGTTTTGAAACATACAATATCACAATTAAAATGTACCTACAGACTACTTACCGACTACCAAAACGAATTAGATCATACTTTTGTAAACGCACCAATTATCGGTCACATCTAAGCGACCGCGAAGACCTACTTCCACAGCTCGAGACAAAGCTGGAACGATACTATCTCTGAGTGGGTGTATCGCAAGATTTATCGACTATTTTGGCCGTATAAGGTGTTTTGTAATACCGCCAGAAGCTTTGAGTCGATAACAGTGGTTGATTTGGTTTTTTGAATCAAGAATAGAATTGAACACACGTGTTCTCTTTCTTGTATTAATCCTGTTATTACATTCGTATCTTACGTTTTAATAGCTTTTGTAAGTATGTTAGGAGCTTTCTTTTTTCAAATCTCATTACCAAATATCAAGGGCATTATTTTTATCAAATTGCAGGGTTAACATCGTCACTTTGAAGGACTATTTTAAAAAAATATGTACAATGTAGATAATGTATTTTTTAATTATTTACAAAATGATATTTATTGTTACGAATACACAATAAAACTACAAAATCTGTCAAATTTTAACTACATATAAGCTTAGACTGTTATATGTTCTGATTTAATGGTTACTTTATAATAGAGTTAGTCTCGCTATTAGCACCTACACACAATAAATTTAAAGCCAACTTAAATGTAAATTTATATTTTTACTAAACAATTGAACATCACTTATATCAGGCCAAGTTGTTCATTCATCAATACAGCCTATGTAAGAAAGACCGCACACAAGGGAATCTCATTAACGCAATCTCCACCAACGATCATCAAAACAAATCCGAACATACGCAATGGTATTCGCGTATTAAAGGAATGAGATAACCGACACTAATGCCTAGTAAAACAAGAGCAGCGATGCAAATAGACCCTCTTGCATATTCAACGATGAACAAACAAACGCATGAGGTATCTTGTCGCAAACTCGAGATATGGACTTGTTGTTCGTAGGGGAGCCAGCTTTAGCACTAGTAAAGGATAGTCTTAGGATTCAGCATCGTCTCATTCATATAATTTATACTTTCGATTTATGGCTTTTGGTGGAACTTGATGTAATCATCACCAAACTAAATTTATTTGTCCTATCGGTTTTGCCTAAAAGCGTTTTCAAAGGTTTATACACTCCTTACTAGTATTTTTCTTTATCTAACTAACTCATCTTTCGCTTCTTATCTCTTATCGACTTTATCTCTTTGAGAAATCAAGATTTTCAATATATCTACGGCTTTCCAAGTGTGCTCAATTTGTTAACAGTAACTGGTTACAATAATTTTGATATAAATAAATACAAATTGAATAGAATTTAAAAATTGCACCGGGCGTCCCACATTTCAAAGAAACTTAGACATTTGTTTGATTTTATATACTTTTTGTATCGTGTCTATATTTTTTTTAAATAATTTATATTTTAGCAATAGCAAAGTATTGTTCAATACTTATTTACTAACAATCAAGAGTGTAAGTGTAGGTACCTACCGCCTGTTCTACATCCTTTGTGTTTGTCGATTCGTCATTCATTGTTACAATTATTAGTTGAGGGTACCCTTGGCCGTTGTCTTGACCGCCATTTCATTTACTTTCGTTCTAAGAAGTATATATGTCATCCAAGATTAAATTATATGTAACGATGGTCACCTTACCTCTAGCATATCCGTATACACCTTATAAGGCCTATGAATTCTGCCACCGAACTAGTTGTCGGATGAAAGCAACCCAGCTAATAACGATACCAGTTTTAATAGCGATATCTGTACTCAGATCATTTATAATGAATACTATAATAATGAAATTAAACGGTCACAGCCTCTGCAAATGAGATACATTAGTACTTTAATATGTATTGAAAACTTAGTTAAACTTTGTCTTAATCAAAACACAGGTATATAAAGTGGTCAATCGTTTTAAGTACTAATAGATAAATTTTATAGTATTCTCTATTTTATATACTCGTAAACGTGATTAATAAATTAAGTTCTTTAGTTATGGTAATTAATATTAATGGGGCTAGATATGAAACTAAGTTAAAACGTTTACTATAATTGTCAATATTGCATGTTTATTATCATTACTATTAATGCGTATAACAGGACTCTAAAATTATTGGTTTTGCTGTACTTATCAGAATGCTATTAAATATTTTAGCCTTCTAATTATTTTCAGACTAAAATACTAACAACATTAATTAGATGCATTACTATTTTTGGTTCAATGATAAGCGGTGTTTAAATAAATGACAGTATTTATCAGTTAGATTAATTACAATCATATTTCCAATCTTAACTTTTTTACTGAATTACCTATTTTTTTTTATCGGGATGTTAAGCATGATGACCAATGCGAGAGTTGAACTGTTCTGTCAATGATTGTGGCATTCGCAGTGGTGCCAAAATATTGGACTTTAGCAAATAAAAATCGGTTATTTTTATATATTATGTTAGTTCTAAGATCATCTTAGGCCATAAAGTGAGAATTTATATCCAAAAGCAATAAATAAGTAGAGCTGTGAGAAAAAAATGAAGCAAAACTCATGACAACTCAACAACTCAGTTTTCTCTATATCCACTTAAATATAATTTTACAATACGAATAATAGTTAATGTGTATTTTATGGGTTAATTGCCTGAAATAAAAATAAATTTATTTATTCATTCAATAGTCCTACCTTCTCGTAGTCAATCTTTATGTTCAACTAAATAAAATGAAAATAAAAACGTTGGACTGAGCTGAACAAGAACAGTAAGGTGAACAGGAAAAAGACAGAAAATTATCAGTTTTAAAAAACAAATTAGAATAGTAAGTAATACTTTCACTCTTTTAATGGCCAATTTTATAAGTCACACAATAAAATATAAAGTTGTCATTATTGATTACGAATTACTTAATTTAACAGACCATTATAATATTTGCAAATTGGCCCCAAGACCATTACTATTTTATCAAGAGCATTTACTAAACTATCATATTAATATAGTTCTGTGAACGGCCAATTAAATTCATAGATTTTTTGCTACTGAATTAAATCATACTTACCTCTAAATAATGTTGGTAATACTTAATAATATTCGCCTTTCCAGTACTGGACGTAAGCGACGAGTACCTTCTCTTTGCAGGCTTAAAATGAATGAAAATAGTCCAGACACTGTTAGTAGTCTTGAAGTTCTTATTTCTTCCTTACTTTACGATAATGACGTCATCAATGAATAAAATGTTATTTATCATTATACTGAGTCCGTTGTTATATTTTTCATTTAAGCACATGTGTATATAATATTGAGCTGTTTTGATATTCTGATTATTAGTAGTATAATCTGCAGAGAGATTCTCTCGTCCTACTCAACCTCACTCAAGATAGCATCCGATAGGTACCTACATAAAATCAAAATATTTTGAAAAAAAATAATAATTTGTTTTAAATGTATTTTTGCATTATACCGCTTTTTTAAATTATCGTAAAATGTCGACACGTGTTTCGCCTACACACGAGGCATTATCAAGACTGTTTGGCAGTCAAACAGAACATAACATTTAAAACAGATTAATTATAGTTATTTTTTAAAATAGAATTCCGCCATATAACGCCTGATTCAATAAGTTTTTTAAAATATTTGGACTTAAATTTTAACTGTGAACTACATTTCAAATGTGTACCAGCCCTTAACCTATCCTTTAACGGTATCAAGTAAAGAGCATGTTTTATTAGTATGTTATAAAGCACCACTAATGCGAATATCGGATAGCTTCGACTTTACAACGATTCTCGGACCATAGTTGAACCGACCGTGTTAAGTAATTTAACATTAAACCACTTACTTGCTGTGAAGAATTACCAGGTATTAAATACAGCTATCTCTCTCGCCGTGAACTTTGCATAAAGCTCTAGATTCATAGAAAATTTACTTGTACCAAGTACTAATTCATAACTTTGGTAAGGTACGTGCTACTTTAGCGTAGGTACGGATAAAAATAACTACACCTAGTTATTTTTATCTCAACTATAGGTAGGGTTATTTTGTTGTACTTATAACGAATGTATGAAGCGCTTGTGGCCCCACTGACTCTGTGTTATGGAAACGATCACTGCGTTAAGCAACATACGCTCTAGATGGTCCTTAGATGTGTGACTTTGTGGAATTTACATTCGCAAGCTTTTCCGTACTTCGGAAGGCACGTTAAGCCGTTGGTCCCGGTTGCCAGTAAAATAGCAGTCTTTAAGCCTGGTTGAATGCCTTATTTTTATTAAGGCTTGAAAATTTTGTCCATTTCAACACGGCAATGGGCTCACCACCTGTTACATGGGACAAAAATGTATACGGTGAAATGTGGGCGTATAGTATGCCTCTGCCTACCCCTTCGGGGATATAGGCGTAACAATATGTAGGTATGTATGTGTTACAAAAAGAGATTACTTAGATAATAGACAAAATACCTCTGTTAACCCCGACAATAAATGTGAACGTTCCATATTTCATAGGAAGTTGATAATTCGTTTTAATATATCAACTGTAATTAATAAAACTAGCAGAAAAGTAAGTCTTCTTGATAACATGTTGTACTGTAACCATATTGTACTGCTAAGGTACTTATTGTATTTTACAACAATGAAGACAAAACATTAAACGGTTTTAACGAAGTGAAACACTTTAAAACATGCCTCTCTGTCATAAAAACAAACTTCCCGATAAATCAACTTTGGCAATATTGAGAAACAGTTTTTTTTCTGCAAGAATCTAAAACGGCTTCTTATTAAAGGCTTCGATTAAAGTAAAACGTGTAGATAAGCATAGCGGTGTCCGCGCACTTTCTTCAATCGACCGCAAGAGGGCGCGCCGGCACGCGACCGCTACTCGTGCCGCTTTAGAGATGCGGTCGTAAGATATCGATTCTAATATTTTACAAAGTTGAAAATATAGGTCTTGCTATTTCTGAACACCGGAAAGTCACTGACTGTAGAAAATAAAATAAAAAAAAGCAGTACCTACTTAATAGTGAAAGTTTTGGTAAAGAATATTATTTATTAATGGTATTGATTTAAAAAGAGGTTATGTGATCAACTGAAAAAGGGATTTTTTACTTATAAATAGAAAAGACTTCTACGGACCTACTCTCTGCCACCCGGTTAAAACGAGCAGAACATAGGCATAAGCAGATTATAAATATACACAGTAAAATTGCTTGCAATGAAAAGGTTTATGTTTAATAGTATAATTTGTTTACTATTTGTATATTACTCTTATATTTGTTTTTGCGTAAAAACCTTTTCCTTGTTTACTAAACAGTACGTAACTCACGTTATTTCTGTGAGGTAAAACTGATATTAAAATGAATAACTAATTGAATCAGGCGTTACATAGAAGAAATCCAATTAAAAAAACTATAATTATTTTGTTTTAAATGATATTTTTCCAATATTTCAATTCTTTAAAATGTCGTACGCTGCCTCAGTAACAGTTATGATAATGCATCGTGTGTAGGCGAAACATGTGTCGACAACGTAATACAATTTAAAGAAGAGGAATACTGCAAATAAAAATAAAAATCGACTGAACTGCACACAATTCATATTCACATCACTAGACGTTTACAAGTGGCACGGGTTGATAGTATCTAGCAACCGATGATACAAGTAGATTGTTTCACCGGAGCACAGAGCACAGATACCGAGAACTATTTACTTGTTATAATACGATTTAATCGTGAGTATCGGTTCACGTTTCGAAAGTGCAGCTTTTTGATTTAAATGGATAAATAAAGATGCTTAGTCGATTTTACGATAGGAAGGTGATGGTTTATGTCAATGTTGATGTTAGCGGTGCGGCGTATCAATATATACAATCAGTACTGTCTTCTTGGATCGTTCCTTTCTGTTCTATTATATTGATAAATATAGTACGTCATCTATTCCTAAATAGATTTGGAGCATTCGCGAATATTATACAACGCGTATTTATATTATTATTTTTCATCATTGTCTTTATACTGACACTAACACCCCTCCCTAGAAATTGTGCATAAAAATGACAGATATAGACCGTCTATTACTAGTTACCCGTTTTGTAGCTTTGGTAGTCCTAAGAGAAACTCCGAAATTTAGGTAATGCTCTAAAATGAATGCCCTAAAAGTCAAAATGATTAAAACAATATTAGTGTGATTGACATATTTATATTTGATTTTACTTGTAGATATAAAATCTAAGCAAATAAATAACAGTAAAATACAACAGAATCTTTCACAAAGCAGAAAGTCTTCAAATCACATAATTTTGTACAAATGGACTAAGAAATGCTTAATGCACAACACGTTTTAGCAAGCAATATACCTAACATTTGAACTTCTCATAGTCTGATAATATTTATCGACTAAGTTTATAGTATTCAAACATAGCTCACATTGTTCAATCAACCAGATTTATGAGAGCTCTCAATATGTAAATCAAATTTATAAGAATCATAGTCAAGAGAGGTCGTGTTACTTGGTCTGCAGTATACTAACATTAGCGACTGGGCGTTCTCTATTCGGTCGGAACTCGGGACCGTTCGGCTTCACTCGGTTGTTATGGCACCGCCCACCTGCGCGTGCGTCTCGTCCTGTCCTTATTTCTCTAGAGAATTTGCGGCAGTCTATCTCGTGCAGTCATTTCGAATACACGCCACACCCACATTAGAGCATTAGACTATTTTCCAATTATTGTGTTGGAGCTTTTTGCACCAATACTGATGCCAACAATGATAATCTTTCTAGTAATAAAACAAGCAATGGATAAAATGGTCTTGTTGTTGCAAAACAATAACTTCGCTGCTGTTTTAGAATTAAAGCCCTTAGTATTTAATTGAAGTGACCATAATTGTATGATAAAAATCTGTATTTTAATGGTAGCCAAATATGATGATGTCCGGTTGTCAATGTATCCGTTATCATCTTGAATGATCAAACTATATATATATTAACTTGATCATAATGTTTGTTCGACCAGCATTCCTTTCATAACCCGAAGTGATATTAATTTATAAGCCAGCTCTAATTTTATATCTATTAATACACCTGCCGCCAGCTACGAAAACTCACCTCTCACAGTATTCAAGAGGAGAGCAGGCAAAAGGCAGACCCAGGAAAGTAGATGTAAAAAGCCAAAATAAATAAAAAACAACGGGTAGCACTCCAGGAGTGCTGACAGAAGTGAAAACTAAATATATTAATAATTATATATTTATCTAGACGCGTTCGAGCTGCGTCTCGTAACAGTGTCGCGAGTACAGAGATTTCATCTCATCTAAAAATATGCGTACCGCGCTAAAAGAAGTTTTCACTTCTTCTTCTGTACCTATAATACAAACACTCAAATAGAAAATCAAGATGAAACTGTAACATAAGTTCAGAAGTTTATTGCACTGGAAACCTCAATTTTATATTAGGAAAGAAGGTCTTTAAAAAATTAATAGATGTTTTTAACGTTAAGCCCGTTAAGTAGGTACCTACGTTATAAACGCCGTAGGTACATATCAGCCATACCTTATAAATAAAATTCTTGGAGATACGAGTATACAAAATGCAAAAGAGAACCTTACTTAGCGATATTTAGAAAAAATCCGCAATTATCATCACAAAGATATTTTACCACAGTAGCATACGCTTCACGCAATTAAACGACATTACGAAATTAATAACTTAAGTGGTGAACTTAATGGAATCCATTACTAAGTAAAAGTTAGAAAGTAGGTACTGCAATATCCAAAACGACAATTGGTTCTAAAAAAAATACCGGTAGTCCAATGCCTTGACCTCTTGCCTCTATCTTCGATTTAAAAAAAAACGTAGTGATGTGGTGTGGCCACATTCTATCGCTATTATTGGAATACGATTTGTGGTTGTGTAAACGGATGTAAGGTCAGCGCTACTGAAATGTATCAAGGTGAAAGCTTTTATAATTGTAGATTATCTAATGATAGCCAGTCTTTACGAGTATTACTTACTGATGAGAAAATCAAACGAATTATTTAAATGGTGAACTTACTAATAATAGTACCTAGTAAACCTGTATGAAGTTTTACAGACGATCCACTACTGGCTAGCAATGGGCTTGTGTGGGGGTCGCCCAGCACCTGACCGTGGTGGTACTGGGAATACCCATTGAAACTCGTCGGTTACCTTTCTGCCCTAATGGAGGTGTTTTGGGACCTGTTAAACTCACCAAAATACTTATCAGCATCATCCACATTTAGGTTACACGAAGCTTCCTGCTTATGTCACTCAGGTATACACAGTGAAGACCACGTGAAGAGATTGCTCAAATACGGAAAGGTTAAAAGTACTCGGATACCCAGACGTGCATGTATGAAACGATTAATGAATCTGCAAGAAGCTAAAAAAGTATCCCTAATAAAAATAGTTTTTTTAGATATTTAAAGTATTGATAATTATTATGCTCCACTGGAATACATCAAAAATTATGTGCGTATATTAAAATCCGTTTAGATTCGATGAATAGCGATATTGAAAAACGCAACGCTATTCGAACAATAGGTATCTTATGGATCAAAGTTAAAATAAGATATCAAATAGAATGTAACTAAATAAGCTTCTTCTAACCTAAACATTTTGATCTTAGATAATATTCTCAGATATCGGTTAACCACCTAGATCACCTTAGAGTGATGTGGTATATTTTATTATTAGATAATGTAGGTAAGTATTAAATATAGATTTTTAATAGACGGTATTACGTTTATCGAGGATTTCCGAAGGTGTTCTCGGATACTGATATCATCGACTCAAGTGGAGTTTGTAGAGCAGACTGGGGTGGAAAAGTTCTCAACTTGGTTAGGTCTCCGACAAGACAAACTGTCGACTTTGAGTGGATGGAGTGTTATAAAAAATAAATTACCTTCATTAAATTATATAAAAAAATAAGATATATGAATTTAAACTGTCATGGTCATAAACTTTCGTGGCGAGTCTGGGCGTAGACATTCTCTCGTTGGAAACTATGGTGCAAGCCATGGTCTCCAGCGGGAGCAAGTAGGACGCCGCTGCGTCTTTCTGCGAGCAGGTCATGCTCGCGAAAGAGGTGACGGAGACGAAACGGGAAAGGACTCTCCCGCCCGAGTTCCGCAGTCTGCGGCGACAACGCCGCAGACTTGTCTTCGCCCAAGAGTACCGGCCATCATGACCGGGGGCCTGAGGACGGCGGGTGGGCTGCTCGCCGTCCTTACAGAAGCAGGCCCAAGACGTCGGCATGACGTGAAAATGTCACGCACGCCTCATGCCCCAAGAAGCCAGTAGCCAGCCAGAACCAGGGATATTACCCGAACCAACGCCCTAAAGAAGCGGGATAACACCCGAACCCCAGGTGAGGCCGCGGTGGTAGCCAAAGTCTGCCGGGAGCTCTGGGACATCTCTCCGAGGAGTTACCCGGGGCGTCCGGCAATAGACAGTTAGGCGGGGACTGTGTGGTTTTAGCCGGTTCGAGTCCGGCATGACATCCGAGGGGATTTCCACACGTTAAAAAAAATGGTGATAAACTTTATTAAAATATTTAATGTCAGGATATTTACCATGTCTATTTAATGACGACAATCAATATTTTAGAAAAAAATAAGATTATTATCAACTTTAGATTTCGAATACGAGTATTTTAATTGGTACAACATTATTTAATTTTACATTATAAGAACTGATATCTAATAATTAATATGTACCTATGTATGTATGTATGTGATATTAAAAACTATACATATAACTAAACTATGCTAACTTTTTAATAATCGTACAAATTCTCATAATGTTTTTACTAATAATATTATTAAACCACAAAATCCCTAAATCATCGATCGTAAAAGTGCAAAATACTAAAAAGAATAAAATGAAAAAAAACACATACCTAATAATGTTCTGATAATTTAAACCAAACTGCTTGCATTAGAATGGGTTGGTTCATTATAGATGGTTCCAACGTTCTTACCCTCGGCCTTAATTGTAATTTGGACCAATTAGCCACAAACAAGCAGCGAGTGAAAGCAGACGGAGAAAATAAGATTATTTAAAATTATACTATTATGAGTATACCAAATACAATCGTATTTATTCAGTTATGCACTAAATGGAACAGAAAGCAGCCGTGACAAATACATTTGGTGCAAATGATAAAATACATATTCAGCATTGAAAACCGCAACTGCAAAAATAAAAGTCTTAGGTTGAGAAATGGCGGGGGTCTCAGATTATAATTAAGGTAGAACTAACCGTCGGTCACCACTAAATATAAACTAGGGTTATCAACACCCTCTAAGTGAGATATTTATAAAATTAGAGAAAGTGCTTTTTATTAATGAAAATTTGTCAACATAGTTACAATACAAAAACTTGATTCTGAAGAATTTCACACAATAATTTTGAATGGCACATAGAGTTAACTTACTGGTTATAAACATAGTTTCTTTTTTTGGATTATGGACAATATAATATTATGTAGTATTGCCGGATGAAACCTTCACATCTAAATCATTTGGGTGTCCTTTTAATTGTAATGGTGATTGTATCAAACACCTAGTAAATATTGTTGTAAGCTGAGCTTCGTTTTTGTGTTATGGTAGCTAGGATTTGATCTGTGGTTTCTTATTGCTGCCACTTGCTCACTACTTTTAATTTCCTTTACTAATAAATGTGAGGAGAATGATGAATAATATTTTACACCATGACTTTTTACTCTTAAAACTATTAAATATTATTATATTGGAGTTAGTATGAAATTGGTATCAAATTTTGTTTTTTTTTATTGATTTTATTTGCTCTAGATACGAACCCTTTTTTAGTATTTGACACAACGACGAAACAACAAGATATTTTACTTAGTGATTATTATTATATTAAACCATCAATATTCACTCATTCATTGAGTCACTATTTTCTGAACTAAGTTTTAACCAGTTCAGAAGACAGTTAGTATCTCCCTTATTAATATTGTAGCATTTGTCTTGTGTGAAACTAATCCAAGCTATATTTATGCTAACTTCTAATTTTTTCACATTCTACGTGCTATTTTTATACACGTACAATGAGTTTTGGTTGCCAACCCTGATGTAGCCCTGTGCGCTGGATGCTTTAAACTTAATAGCAATCTTTATAGTGCTATCCGGCCTCTGTATAGTGATGCTATCTATCGATGTACGATGTCGATATCAAGGTTATTACGGGGAACAGTTGCTTGTTACGGATCTCAGGCTTAATTGTAGTTGTAAAGCCCCTTTTGTATCCAAAATTCCCATGTTCGGTCAGATATTTTCGTATCTACAGCAAATAAAATTAATAAAAAATATCTATGAGGCCCTTTTCTTTTTTCTTTGTTGTGCTTTAAATCTAGTTTTAACTACAAATAAATTTATATAAGCCATTTTTGAAGTAAGACTATTTGTATTATTTGGTTTAGAAAAAGAAAATATTGGGTACATATACTTAGTACACGGTGAGCAAATTTACTTCTTATTTCAAGTTGACAATGGTTTAATGTTGTTAAAAATGTAGACTCTATGTAATGCATAATCTAACTAAAACATCATCCTTTAAATACTGGCGTCAGACAATCGATGGTTTATCGATAAACGAGCATATAATTCAACAAGAACGTGCTTGTCACAATTTATCGATACAGTACATCACTAGCCGGGAGCAAAGGTTCGGCAGAGGGTGCAGGCATCAATTTGCGCGCAGTAGCCGCCGCGGGCGCCGCGCCGCCCCTGTCATTAGCCCCTCTTCCCTCCTAAGCCCCTCGATTTCCCCTCTCGACCTCAGGGGAACATACTTTAACCTTTTTTGCTCCTCTGCAACCTGTTCGGGACGCGGCTGCTGCGAGCGCGCTCTATGAACGCGGTTCATGGCCACAGGCGATACGCAGTATCTGCGAATTAGGGTTGTCAAACAACCCTTTTTGATTGTATAATTCAGTTGCAAATGAGTTGAGACGATTTCAGAACTCTTTTGATGATCCTCAAGGAATCTTTAAGTTTAATTCTTTATACTTATCTAATGTTTTCGTTCTACAATATCGGTCATTTTGTTTTACAATATCTGTCAACAGACGGTGCTGGAAAATTAATTTATTACCGAAAGCTTTATTCATTTGTGTTGTATTTTTGTATCTTTTACTTTACAATTCACTCTAGCGTTTTTGTGATTAAAGTATGTTTTTCTTTATAAATCTAATTCTATTGATACTCAATCTCTTGGATGGTAGGTGGTTATATGAATTTGTACTATAAATATCATGATATCAAAACAATTATAAATATGGTCCATGAATTCGTGCAACAATGGTGTTTGATAACATTTTATTCAATTGTAATGTTTTATTTTAATTTTCGAATGTTATTTTAAATACATCCCATAATAAAATCATTTGAAGCGCTTGTGATCCCGCGGACTCAGTGTTCTGTAAACGATCACTGCGTTAAGCAACTTTCGCTATGGCTGGTCACGGATGGTTGACCACTTTGTGGCAATAACATTTGCGAGCGTTTCCGTGCTTCGTAAGGTACGTTAAGCCGTTAGTCCCGGTTGCCAGTAACATGGCAGTCGTTAAGTCAAGTTGAAGGCCTTATGGGCAGCTTGAAAAATTTTAACAGCAGGTAGCCACAAGCTGCGTCAATCTATTTCAACACGGCAATGGGCTCACTACCTATTGTGTAGGACTGGAATACACATGGTCAAAAGTGGGCCTAACCCCCGTTGGGCCCACTTTTGACCATGTGTATTTCAATTATTTATTTTTCTATCAATGAAAATAATCAACAGAAAAATAAATAAATAAATTATAAATACACCCAGTAATGAAATCAATTATTGTATCCACGCATAGCAGCCCTAACTGGCAACCTGTTAAGTGCACAGCGCGCGTAATAACGTAGTTCTGATGTTAGTTATCGTCTGCTCTCACAACATGGCTGGCTAAAACAACCACAACAGCTTACGTGATAATAACCAATTTAATACTGCTTCAGCGTCCATCAGAAATATGGATAAAACTATAAATAATTCCTTGTTTTGACAAAGTTTTTTAAAGATTATAATATACTAGCTGTCCCACCCGGCTTCGCCCGTGAAATACTTCGAACCCCGTGGCACCCATTTATTCCCGTTGTGTATTAATTTCACATTCACAATAATGTATGAACATTTTCCAAATTCATTGATTACTTCTCCGCTCTCCAGTACCTACCTACCTACGTCCGCACGGCCCGACGAAATATGGTTACACGAAATTAATTTCTTTGCGCTTTATTTTGAATTTGCGATAACTCATAAGATATTCATTTAATTTGCAAGGTGTAAACGGACAATATAATCTAAATGAAATGTTGAAGGCAACTAACGTAGTAAACATTATAAGGATTAATAGCATATTTGTGTAAATGGCCCTCAAATTACCGCTTTATAATTGATGGTTTTTTAAAGTATTAAAATGGATATAGTATGTTATTCTTAAAATATGGACTAATACCCGTTGCGAACTTTTTTGTTGACCTACATTAGATACACAATTACACCATACATTATTTTGTTATAATATATCTCAATGTGTTTAGGTAGCGTTTTCGTTGAAAGCTCCCAGACGGCTTATTTTTTTTCGACATCCCCAACAAATATCGTTATAATTTAGTTAATGTATACAAAACCTTAACAAATTATACATAAAAATCATCTATATGAATCACTCTAACTATTAAAAAAAACCGCATCGTAATTCGTAGTTTTAAAGATCTAATATGCATACATAGGGACAGACAGCGAAAAGCGACTTTGTTTTATAATTATGTAGTGATTACGGTCCTAGGCAGCGCAGTGGTAGTGAATGCGACTGCCGCACTGAGGTCCCGGGTTCGATACAGAAATGTTGGTTTCGGAGTTTGGGTGTTTCCTATGTATAATATGTATATATTTAGAAATATATAAGTATTTGAGTATCAGTTGACTAGTAGACTCCCACAGTAGACGCTTATAGCTTAGTTTGGGCAAGACGGCGCTGAGTGGAAAGTGTCCCACAATATATATTTATTTGCCCAACCGAAGTCGACGATATCAGCTTGTTTATTTTTAAGGATACATTAAAAACGCATGGTAGGAACCTATTAAATATTTTTTTTTGTAACTAATCACTTACTCCAGATAATATTGTACCTAATATTGTGGGATCATTTATTTAAGTAAATCCTAATTTCAATTTATCAATATTAATTTGTATTAGTTTATTAATGTAATTTCATATCAGTTTAAAATATTCACTACTCTTGCATCTATATAAATTTACCTTACAATTTACCTCTATATGTATTAAATCGTATAGCAATCAAATCTTGTTTTAATGGCTTCGATGAACTATTACCTACTTTCAATGTAAAATATCTAAAACAATACCAACTAGTTATGTCTATAGTATTTCTAATATTATTAGACGTATTAAACTATCCCATCTCCACGAAAGGTCTCTCTATAAACCTAATACGCACCTACTTTACAAACGCAATCTTCAGCTTACGTAAATTTTATTTCATCGCTGTTATATAATAAGGATTCTTTTTACAAAAAATATCAAAACACCATAGATTCTTTTTATGACTTTTAAGATTCCAAAGATAAAAAGGTCAACGCCAAAACAGGTCCGCGCTCTTCGTTCCCCGAACCAGTAATTTGAGCCACAATTAAACAATTTTCTCAAATATCATTCCGCTTCATTTGAACGAACGTCGGGTCACTCCTGACCCCGGGGCACAGACATCAAGGTCCCGTCCCGATTCCGTGGCTCCATAAGCCCTATTAAACATAAACATGCCCCTGAACCACTTTCCGACTTTAATTTCAATACATTAGAACGTGTAGTTTTCTAATCTCGTTCGCAAGCGGAATGGCTGCACATTTGCATAAAAGTAAATTTACTCCCAAGACCGGGATAACGTTAATGGTTCGCTCAAAAGAAACAAAATAAACGCCGCAAATTGACCTGTCCTTCAGCAACGCCCGCGGCCTCCACAGCCTCCGTAGTCGACGACCTGTCGCCGCTAAATAATTCTGTTCCCATCATCTAGCCAGTAGCTATCTCACTTTAATTATTCATAGACTTTTTATACGCTATCGCTTTTTACCGCTCGACGACCGGTCGAAGCCTTATAAAATTGAAAAAAAAAATCGATCATCGGCGCAATTTAAAAAAGAAATAAGTCGGATGACACGGATCGAACTCTGGGCAAATGTCGCGCGGTAAAAAGTAGTCGAGCTGTATAGTGAGAGGAGATAAGGGGGGGCGGGATGTGGTCTGGGAAGGTGCGGGGGTACAGGACGTCACGTAGGCGGCGTGGTTTTTGTCAACGTTCCCGCGGAGATGACAGGTCGCTGGACGCTGTACTGCGCCCTTTCTGCGCCAATGGTCTTGATGCTTTCTGTTTAAATTGACCACACAATTATAGCAAAATGCTTATTAGGAACATAGACCGGATGTTTTGAGCACAGTAATTGATGGTGGCCTAGTTATTCGCTTGAGTGTTATTTTCAGTTTTATTTTGTTACTTTTGTTTGGTACAGATGTTTGTAGGAACATTATAATTCTAGTCTTAACCTCAAATGTCTTATGTACGACATAGGTAACATAGGACATTTGAGATTTGTACCTCTGTATGTAAATTGTGAGTAATTTGTATTAGATTACATAAAATAAATAAATAAAGCTACGACATTCGAGGGGTTAACTGATTCTGGTTATATAAATTCCAATGATGGTAAATATCTCAAAAAGAAAAGTGTTAAATTTCTTTTAACACTTTCCTGTTACAATGATAGTAATTTAAGAATCACGAAACTATCAAGACTTATTGGTCATCAAAAAACATCAGCGAGGAGCGTACCATACAGGTGTATTTATCAGGAACAAGTTTATACATAATAATAACTATTAAAGACTGTGTTACAAAGTCTTTAAAACAAATAAAAAATAATAATAGGTTATTTAAATAAAAATTTACTTAGCCACGAGTACGTTTTCACAATTATGTGGGTATGCAAAATAATCCGGTAAAACATCATTTTACATAATTATTATGTTAGCTTAAAGTCCCGGTAGCATCCAAAATCCTGACTAGGAGTTAGATTCCGCTTTGATTGCTGATTTAGTTCAGCTGCAATTTTAAAATAATGTACTTTATGACCATCATCATCAACCACATCATTAGGTTGATCTCCTCACTTAATGTCACAAAGATTTTATTGAACACAACAAAAATTTTAATCCTTTCTTTTTATTTACAGAATTTCCGTGAACAGCGGATTGACGGCGCTGGTCTCCCCCTCCTCACTGAGGATCACCTAACGGGCATGCTCGAAATGAAGCTGGGTCCGGCCCTCAAATTACGATCACTAGTAGCGCGGCAGTTGGAACCTTGCGGTCACTGCCAAGCTAAGGTCACACTATTAAACCCTGCAGTAAAACTGAATGGCACAATGATGAAGCCAGAACCAAGAAGTAACACAACAAGTCCTAGTTAAGACGTGCTTGTTATATAGGACAATGATGAACATGATAATAAAATACTTTTTCATTTGTGTTTAATATTTCATGTTCTCCATGTTCTTTTAGAATAGTGTTATAATGATGATATAATGATAATATGATTTAATGTATATAGTGGCTAGATTCAATGTTTGATAAATTGAGAGTGGGTTATGAGCAGTGATAGATATTTTAATCTAAGAGTGGATACGAAATATGTAATCTAAATATGTACGTACATTTGACAATTTATATTATAGCGCCTCAATGTAGTCTATACTGAGAATGAGAAGCAAACAGATTAGGCAAACCCATTGCGCATCGCGTGCAAATTTTACTCGCAGTTGTGTGATGCACAGTCTGAGCCTAAAATCTCTTAAGCAACAAGCGATGTAATAAGAAATCGCTTCGTTCTTCGTTCTTCGTTTGAACACATTTTGTGAGTAATTAATTGCAGGCAGTTCACCAAAATGATTTTGCCTGACTGACAATATCAGAAACAGTTTTGGAAAATTTGTGATAATTATAAATATTGTTTTAAAATCAAAGAGGTAGTTATAATACGTATGAAATAATATCTTATCGCAGATGATGGATGACTGGCACAGTGGCACTTATTTTGATCGTTTGATATATTTCAAAATCATTATACATAAGGTTTAATAATAATCATAATAATTTACTATTTTAATTTAGACACTGTATTTTCGTATTCATATGATCTTCCTGTTAGTTGTAGATTTTGCATTTAGTTATTATAAGACTTCGTATGTAATATAATTACATGTAATTGTGAACCTGTGTTGTTTATTTTGTATGAAAACGTTTTACAGTTAAGTGTAATATATAAGTAACGTGCGTCTTTATATGTTAATATCAGTGTTTATATTAAGAAATAACATTTGACTGGACTCACCTCTGATTCGGCCTTATGTCATTTCTGTTCGTAGCACCATTGATTTTTAATATATCTATGTTTTGAGGCTTTGATCACTTCATGTGACAATGCCAGCAAATTAAATTATATTTAATTAATTTCAAATTTTAAATTTTAGCATTATTTTCATTAAAAATGTATGTTTCTTCATACTTTCATTTATTTAAAATTAGTCTTTGATATATTTATTCTTTTACTTAAATAAATTGATGAAGATCCAAATCAATGGTTTCAAGTCCATGTTATACAAATATTGCAACAAATATTATATGACATTAAAGATCTTGTATTTTTTATTAATATATGTTAAAGTAACTGCAATTTGAACAATTGAGGCTAGAATATGACGCAGGCTCACAAATTTTAAGTTTGTAAATAAATGGATATATTGCGATAGCATAAATGTAATTAATAACAGTAGTATAAATGTAATGTATGTATTTGGACATATTAATCATATTTACTTACACGCACCTGAAAAACGCTCATGAAACTGTTTTACAGATAGAATTTAGTTTAAATATTTTTAGTTAGCTGAATATTATTTAACTTCACTGTGAGCATAATATCTTGAAATAAATATGCTATTCTGTAGATATTTCAGTAAGTAAATATATGGGTCGTTACACAATATCTGTCCGAAGATGCACGGAGTAAATCAGGTATCGAATATTTTTGAGTAACTCGTTCACGCTTATGAACCCACAGCCAACTCGTTCTCGCTTATTAACACCAGACGATACGACATATAACTAGACCTGTGCTTACTTCAAAATGAAATAAAAATGCCTCAGGTTAGGTTATTTCCATGTCAACGAGAGTCGTATGACATCAACACAATCGTAAAATAGTAAGTTTATAATAAGTACCTACTATAAATGTTCATTATACTGTGTTCCAGTGAATTCCCAGCTTAATTTTGGGCTTAGTTTACTTCAGCATAACTAGCAGGGCATTCTCGAGAGTTGCGTCGGGGTCATCTCCCTCATTTCTCCAAGTCCATTTGAGTTAGGTAGCGCAACCTTTTGTTGAGAAACTAAAATTTCTATCTTATACAACGTAACGATATATATATATTGTACATTGTATATCTACAATTACTACAGTAGAGCATTAAATCCTATCTCCATAATAAAGTTACACATCAAGCAAATAACCGATTGGACGCTTTCAAAGACAGACCGGTTGCTCCTGTATTTCTTGACTATATTCCTGACAACCTACGCATGGTAATTGAACCAATGGAGGTTCTACTGTATCACCATCACCGCCCTCTTATAGGCTAGCATCTGCTCGTAGAGAGCTATTCCTACAACTGAGAGAAATAACAAAGCCATCTTTGCCCCTATTGCTGCAAAACAGGTCATATTTTAGTTGAAAAATCTCTCGTTAGTTCAAACTACTAGCCATCAAGACGTCAGACTTTCTTCTTCTGCTATATGAACTGCCAGTCTCGTATATTTATAACTCTCTTCGAGTAAGAGATAACTCTAGTCAAAATGTATGACACTGACAGATGGAATCCATTTTATTTAGTCACATTCAATGTGTGTCCTATAACTTATAACAGCAACGGTAGAAGAAAACCTTAAATTACAAGTCCTGAAATAACTACACAGGCATAACGCTAACGCAGACAAAGTTGTCCATTATGGTGTCCAGCTGAAGTTACTCGACGATCTATGTGTCAAATATGTAACGACCCTATTTCTTATGCGATTTGATTGTATAATAGCAATTTTGGTGCAAGTTCGTGTAGTTGCAATGATAAAGTAAGACGTTAATTTCAAACCATTATTTGTTATTTTTATATTTCTTTTTGTTGTTTAAATTTATCACCTACGAGAAACGTACCGTCCAGTTTATTAATTGAAACCTATATTTTATGATTAAACCGTCCACACAAATTAAAATCAACATCTCCTAATAAATCCCAGAGAAATTTAGGGAAACTTGAAATTTATCAACTTGAAGGTTAGTCAACCCCGAAAACAGCAATAACCTTTACTACTTATTATGTCAGAAAGGTCTACCAAATAGCATTCCTCTAGTAAATGTTGTGACACTGCACCTCTTCAGGCGAAAAATCTTCAGAATTTTTAGAAAGTGAACGATTTTCTAACTTTTATATGACATTTTGATTTACATATGTTTAGTATTCCTATCCGTCATATTAGTGACTAACTAACTTGACTTTGGCGATGGTCGAATTTGACTAACCAATTATGCGTTGTGAGTTTCCCTCACCCCTCCATCACTTTATTGTACAATAGTATATATATAATTCATTGTACATTGACTACATTATTACTAGCATCATAGATTAATTTTCAAAGGTTGTAAGTGTAAATTTTGTCAAGAAGAGTGTTTAACATTCTTTAATATTAAGAAATAAAACAAAAATACGGGACTGCAGAATGTATTCCTTTGTGTGATTGTAGAAAAGAATGACAGCGGTTATTGTAAAAAGGGCTTTTACTGTGGTAATCTCCATAATTGCCAAAATAGTGTGTTAAATAAACAATATTAAATTAGATAGTACTCGTTATACGAACTACTCTGATTTATTTCTTAACTAATTCAATGACTAAAAATATATGATCAATAACTGAATTTTCTGGTTTCAAGAATGTATAGTTAAGTTTGAGAATACCAGATTTCAGTCATCGAGCAAATATTATTCCTTTAAGGGCTTAAGGTAAAGGGGCTTTAGGGGGTATTCGTTCAATGACTAAACACTGTTATTTCAAAGTTGTGTGCAAAACTTGAACAAAATCGATTTATCTACCACCAATGTGTCCACTAACTCAAAAAATTGAGTTTTGAGGTAAATGCATTTAACCAGCGAAGCGCTGCACCGACGTGGGCTGGTGGTCGGAACTTCCGAAGGGTCTATCTCTTAGAATTTTACTCGGATCGATCTGAAATTTTAGGAGAATATTTCAAACATATTGTACTATTTAATAACACAAAAATATATATTTTTTATTTTTAAACCCTCAAAGACAATTTTCTACGAAGTCAATACTTACTAGACATTGAGTTATTATTACTGCGCTTTACCACAGGTACATGTGTAAAAGTATATGTACGTAGTATATTAACTAATAGCAGTAATATACATTCAAAAGTTACGACAGACATAAAAAAAATTGAAGTTTCATGCTTTAAGAGTTTAATAGTCTTCCAAAATTGTAAATTTATGTGTTCTAAAAGGAATAATGTTTTCTTGTATAAATTTTCTCAAAACTTATTTATTGGGATGATGATGATTAGTTTGTAAAATGTGCATAAGTTTTACATCACCAGTGACCAAATACTTATTTAAATGAAAAATCCAAGGTGCTACTTCAATTAGGTTCCTAAAAGCTGTGCCTTAACGGTCTTCCATTTTAGAATTACAATATTTTTATAATATAACAGTTTAACGAATTATATTGAACGATTTATTATTATTGTAATTACAGATGTACTTAATAATGAATGTATGTATGTGTCTTTATGAGATCTTTAAAGTATGTACTATTTTGTCATAGCTTTAATCCTTTCGAATGATGTGATTTTATTCAATAATTATAATTCAAGCAAAAACAAAAAGTTTAACAAAAATTTGATTGTAAATTTTACAGGCAAATTCTATATCCACAAGCAAACAAAGACATTGCTTCTAAAAGTAGGCTATTTCCTGTTCTATAACTTACATATAGTATACTATCAGCTATTGTGAAAATACTTCCTTTTTCGTTTAGAATTTTATTCTTAAGTCGAGTTATAGTCACTTCTTTAGATATAGTCCTTAGCTTAAGCAGATCGTTAGATCCAAAGCCCCTGTCTTACGATGTTTCAATGTAGGCTCGTCGGCGTAGTTCGACAAGAATTTCTAACGCATCGTGAGATAGGCTTTAAGTATTTATATGAAAAGAATATAAATAAACAAACTTAATGAGAATACTGAGATGTTTTATTTCTGCCAACCTATTCTCCGAGAATAACTATATCTATGTTAAATGTATTAAGATAATTATTTGATTGTGAATGTATTGAATGAGTCAGGGTCAATGGTCAAACTTACAAACAAAGACCACGTGAACAGATCAAAAATAGGTACTCGGATACCCAGACGTGCATGTATTAAGTAAAACGATTAATGAAAAGATTGAAATGTTTTGGTAATCGGTGAGGACGGCATTGTCTGACATGACGGTATAGTTGCAAATCGTCTTCATAGAGATGGAAGTGGGAAAAGGTAACTCGTACATCGGAGTTGATAAAAATGGATAAAAAAGTAAAGGAGAAAGTACGCCACCCTGATGCACGCCAGTAATGAGATTTTCCATTGCGTGTGCCCCCGAAGATATAGAGTTGTACCAGGCCTCAGTTTCCGAGGAGAGGTTAAGTGTTGAATGCTCTACTAAAGTCTGTGGTAAGAGATTAAAGATCGATTATTGAAGAGTCGTCACAGTGCTGTGATCTGTTCTAAATGGACGGATGACTCTTCAGTAGATTAATGATATTCGTCTGACCATGGATCATAAATTGCTTACCGCTCTATTGCCGCTAGTCTTTAGAAGCGTTTAATACGTGCTTGCTGAGGGGGATGAGAAGATTATTTTGCGATGTTTTTCAACATTTTATTTGGCATCAACACCTGTTGAAAAGAGGTTTCATTATCTCTATTTTCAAATAGTTTTATTGACGTTGGCGAATTTTGTTTCAAATCTGTAAGTTAAATTCAATTAAACAACTGAGAAAAAAAAGGGGTTTATAGGTGCATTCTCCTACAGGTCGACACAACTCTAAAAGTAAATGGTTCTATGGACTACTGGTTCTGTGAACCGTAGACCTCGGAGTAAATTGAGGAAAAAGGCTAAACATGTTATTTAGTTGGACGCTTGGCGCAGCAGCACACTTCAAGCCTATATAACCCCATACCGTTCTGAGCACTCTTGCCAACCACTACGGGACAATTTCCCCTCCCTTGCCTTCATTTCACTCCCGATCAAAAAACCCCCTCGCTAAAAGTTTTTGGCTATATCAGGATTGTCCAGGCCAAGTTGCATGCAAATCCGATGAAAAATGCGACCTGTAGACTGAATGAACGGACGAACGGTCGGACATTTTCCCGTACCAGTGGACTTAAAACCGAGACTTTCGTCGGCTCGCTTCGCTCGCCTCCTCAGTCAAATAGCGATATTTCAGGTTTTCAGGCTTTCCATGGTTTTATTAGCCAAAGGGTTATAGGGCGGTTAAATACATTTTTCTGTCGTCCGATCAATAGGACATCGAATGGGATCACGGAACCGAAGCAAAACACACTGATAACTGCTGCAGCATAAGATCTTATAGTCTGCTAACGATGGATATTAATAATAATGAATGGGTCATACCATTGTTAATCTACTCCTTTGGCCATACTCATAGGGCCTCAAACTGAGTTGAGTAAATAATGGACTTACCCCGCTTAGTCTGGCTAAAGAGAACTGGCGTAAACCTGTGGTACTCACTGATGATCTCAAGGAGATATGGAAGAGCAAGGAACTGCATCGACGATTTTTTCGGGCCATATATGGGTCCGATGTAGATTTAACAGCATCTGTTTCCTGGCTTCGGTTTGGGGACCTTTTTGGGGAAACTAAGGGTTTTGTCTTTGCACTTACAGACGAAGTAGTAATGACGAATAACTACCGAAAGCTAGGTACCGAAAGTGTATTCTTAAGGATGGTACGATTGACATTTGTCGGGCATGTCATCGTACGGGTGAAACTTTAAGACATATTATTTCTGGTTGTTCTCATCTTGCTAACGGAGAGTATTGGCATAGACACAATCAAGTAGCCAGGATTGTCCATCATCAACTAGCTCTTAAATATAGATAGACGTATCAGCACATGGATTGATTGCCAAGAGCCTCGACCGACATCTTATGAGGTTCGCGTTAGGCAGTTGGATCAATGGTTGATGCAGAAGGCAGTTCTCCTCGACACTGCACGCATTGTTAGGAGGTTCCTATGTCTGCAGCCCTAACCACCGGTAGCTTGGTCCCTGTATCCGATACCGGTGGGTCACAACTTTTTATATTTTTAATAAAAAAATAGTTGTTTACATACTAGTTAGCCTATTGGTAAAAATATTATATTAGAAGCTATCAGTCAAACCGATGGTTCCGTTTTTAATAAGAATTTTAAAGCTGCTAATAAAATAACAGAAAAGTAGAAAAATTCACTTAAAAACTGTATAATCACTTAGAACTAGGTTACATATTTTGATTACATATATTACAACAAAATCTTCTAATTACGAATCATCATAGGTATTTTCATCTCTTTCTACCGCTGGAAATCATTCTGGTTCTTTATTTTCAAGGATAAGTTCGAAGTTTCTTTCAAGGTGGTGTTTTTTCTTTGCCTTGCACTCCATGAACTCAATTGTTGTGTAGCCGGTGAATCCAACCAATAGAAATCCGAAAAGAATGTACAACCTGAAAAAAAAGGACGATTGGAAAAAGAACATATCACTGGTGAACTAACTTTTAAACTTTCGCGCTGCATACTGAAATTGTATCAGATTTTCCCATTTTTAGTTTATTGCCGGTAATAACTAATTTATATCACAGAGTGTTAAGAATGGTTTTTTATATTAAATTCATTTGCCACAGCTTCGCCCGGGTAGTAGTTTTCCAGGCTATAACTGAAAGCGTCCAGGCAAATTGATTTTTTCCGACATATTAAAGAATTAAAAAAAATTATCGTCATATTTCAAACAATTTACAAAAAACCATTCTGTCCATTGGTGAAAACAGAATGAAAATACGTGCAGTAGTTTTCGAGTTTTTGGTGAACCACGAGAGAGACAAGATGTTTTTACATTTTTTATGAACTCCTAAGGTACGTGTTTGACTAAAACATATTTTGAACTAACCTGGTTCTGACACATAAGTAAGGAGCAGTAGCATACGATAGTACACTGCCAGTGGACTCCCACAATCGAAAATTGGAATACGCGGCCTCTTCATCGCCAGGAAACAGGATGCCTGATAACGCTGAAAACGGTTCATTGTTTAATATGGCAACATTTTTAAAGCAATTAGTATTCTACCTTATACTTACAAATTGTTATTAACATATATACATATGGTCACGCCTTTATCCCCGAAGGGGTAGGCAGAGGCATATTAAACACCCACATTTCACCAAATGCCTTTTTGTCCCACGTAATAGGTGGTGAGCCTATTGCCGTGTATAAATTGTTATTAAAGAAAAAGAATTAGGCATAGGCTCGTTGTTGTTTTGTAGTTTGTATTGAAATAAGTGGTCTTATTATTTCACTTTAATTTAAATATTGTTTAATAGCGCTCGTGGCCCCGCTGACTCAGTGTTCTGTAAATTATCACTGCGTTAAGCAACATTCGCTATAGGTCATCCTTGAATGGGTGACTACTTTGTGGAATTTACATTTGCGAACGTTTCCGTGCTTCGGAAGCCAAGTTAAGTATCTGTCTATTTCAACACGGCATGGGCTCACCACCCGTAAATTGGGTCATTTAAATTCATACGGTGAAACGTGGAAGTATAGTATGCCTCTGTCTACCCCTTCGGGGATAAAGGCGTGACAAAATGTATGTATGTATGTATATCATACACTGTTTCCGTATACATAATATCCACACACAAAATATAGGTTTTATTTCTATCGAATAGCCAGTAATGAAGTCAATTTGAGATACCTATGAGGTGCAGTTACACTTACAGTTATTGGTAACATGAAAGTCGTTTCCAACAACGTAACAGGGTAGGCCGAGACTTACATATGCAGACCACATGTGCAGATTACTCAAAAACGGAAAAGTTAAAAGTATTATAATACCCAGACGAGTATGTATGAAGCGGTTAATGATTCTGCAGGAAGCGAAAGAAATAAAACGCGAAGCCTGGCGATCTGTCCCCTGTGACTACCCTGTCAGGGATACAGCGTGAAGATAGTTTGTTTTGAAAAACGGTCCTAGTACAGTTTTAGTAGTCAATTTCCTAATTAAGGCAGTACTAAAGTCCACGTGAAGTTACGAAATCGAATTATGGGGCTCCACTAAAAACAATAACCTTGAAATCCTCCACAGATTTCAAAATATATAATGTCCTGCCTGAAAAACATAGTAAATGCACGCACCATGGTTCACTAAAAATGATGAATTACATACATCAATAGGTATTTGAAAACTTTATTAAAATTAAAAATTTAGAATATATTAGCATACCTACTAATTGCATTTCAAAATTATTTCTAATATCTGACAATGCCTACCATAAAAGAGGAAGTGGAATGTAGCTGCAAATTTTATAAGTAAAGAATTCTTATTCATGTTAATAGTTTGGCATTGGTCCTTTGACAATGAGGAAAGCTTACAAGTGGTATCAAATCTAAGTGTCTCTATCAAATCTAAGTGTGTCTAAATCTTTATTATAGTCCTTGGATTGATCGCATACTAAATAGGTTCTTCAGGTATTGTCTTTTATCGATCATGCCTTATCCCCGAAGGGGTTGCAGAGACATATTATATACCCACTTTTCACCATGTGTATTCCTGCCCCATTTAATGGTGGTGGTGAGCCCATTGCCGTGTTGAAATAGACAGACGCAGGTTGTGGCTACCTGCTGTTAAAATTTTACAAACCGCCCATATGGCCTTCAACTTGACTTAACGACTGCCATGTTCCTTAGGCAACCGGGACCAACGGCGTGACGTGCCTTCCGAAGCACGGAAACGCTCGCAAATGTAAACGCCACAAAGTGGTCACCCATCCGTGACCAGCCATTGCATTGCTTTAGGCATTGATCGAAAAAAAAAACTATTTACCATTCACTTGAACTAGCCATACGGCATCAGCAGTTCCCCATATAGCAGCCAGAGCGTAGAACACCGGCCACTGATTAGGATCAGGACGCCATGATAATAAAGCCGTCAGAAGACACAAGTTCAGCAACTGAAATTTTTAATAAACCGTTATTTTATAAACGTGAATAGTATAAAGCAAAAATAAATAAATAAATATTGTGGGACATTATTTTTTACACAACGCCATGTTGACTTAGTAAACACCCAAACTCCGAAACAAACATTTGTGAATCACACAGATATTTATACTGAACCGGGAATCAAACCCGGAAACCTCAGCAGTCGCATACAATACCACTTATACGCCACCAAGGCATTCTTATATCTAGGAAATGTAACGCAATATCTAACTAACATTATCCCAGACTTGAAAATCGTCTAAAGCCTTTAAACTAAATGTTTGTTTTTTAAATGATAAATTTGTTTGTATGGTTAAGAAAGGTAAATACTTGACGCCTGTAAAAATAAATAAGGCAATACTCCTTACCAGAGCAGTCACCATAACAGGAAATCTGCCAGTGATCTTGACGACGGCGCCTGCAATAGGAGCTGCGATTGCGTTGGACAGACCGAAACATATCATTACGTAGCCTATGTTGCTTATTCCATACGCACATCCAATGAACGCCTGTTAAAAATATAATGCAATGTTATTTTTGATGACAATGCTCTGATGGAGTAGCTGCCTACAGTTCGCCTATTGCCGATGATGACTCTTCTTTCCTATCTGCTTGTAAGGAGGTTTTTTTAATTACTGATGTGGCAGAAACGTATAGACGTTAGCAACACCAGGGTTTCTACAAAAGCGCAACCGACTCTGTAAAAACCTTTGATAGATCTCATAAAAAGAAACCCGTTCCGTCCGTGGTAGTCTGTAGTCCCGGTCAAAGGTCTTCGTGACTATTAGATCATTTTGTTAAAGTTCTACTTTACTCTCTATAGCTGGCACACTGTTTAGGTAGTACTGTAAGTATACCATTTGGTACAAAAGAATTATGAACATCCAGAGACGGAACTTCCCGCCGGACCATCTGCCGCCTCGCCGCATATTGTTTGAAGATACCATCACTGAGGATGCCGAGTACCAAAGCAATGCGCGAAGCGCTCGTGGCCCCGCGGTCTCAGTGTTCGGTAAACGATCACTGAGGTACGCAACTTTCACTATGGCTGGTCGTCAGATGGGTGACCACTTTGTGGCATTTACATTTGCGAGCGTTTCCGTGCTTCGGAAGGCACGTTAAGCCGTTGGTCCCGGTTGCCAGTAAAATGGCAGTCGTTAAGCCTGGTTGAAAGCCTTATAGGCGGCTTAAAAAATTTCAACAGCAGGTTGCCACAACCTGCGTCTGTCTATTTCAACACGGCAATGGGCTCACCACCTATTACGTGGGACAGGAATCCACACGGTAAAAAGTGGGCATATAATATGCCTCTGCCACCCCTTCGGGGATAAGGCGTGATGGATATATTTAAAATCACAGCAATTAAATTGCTTAGAGTTGTATTTCTCCACTACTTTTTCTAAGCACCGTTTCTGAATTTGCTCCGTTTTTTGCATTTCGAAACAATTATTTCTCGCACAAACTTAAGCGCCTACTCGAAATAATAAGCAATATGATGTTTGGCTACTAAAGCCTCGTTGGTTAATATTTTTAAAGGGTTTAAGGTTTAAGTAATAAATAAGTGGAACAGTACAAGTGTTTTAGTTCAAGATAATATTTTTAAACCACGAGGCATAAAAAGAAATATGACAACCAATTGATAACTTCGACCTGATGCTGCAATCAGAATGGTCTCCAGAGAACCCGACTCTTCGTAAACTCACAGCAGACATATCGTATCTGGGTTAAGATCTTGCAATAGGTACGGTCACGTTGACCTGGTGTTGCAAACATGATGATCTCCAGAAAACCCAACTCTTCAAAAATTTTAATTAAAGTTTTAAGGTATTTTTCCTTAAATTATAAGTATTTTTAATGTTTTATTTATAATATTATACAAACTTTAACTTTAAAAAAATATACTGACTATTGCAGGTTTAATCAAATAGGTACAACCTTATTAAGATCTCCGAGTCTAATCAACCTCAACTGGATGACGTACACATATCAGCAAATGATGAGACAATGGCGTGGACATCCAAGCAGGGCTTGGAACATCAGATTAAGCAAAAGCATCATACATACATACAATACATACATACATATTATCACGCCTGTTTCTCATCGGGGTAGGCAGAGACTATGGTTTTCCACTTGCTTTAATTCTGACATACCACTTTCGCTTCTTCTACTTTCATGAGTGTTTTCATCATGACTGACCTGACCTTTTTCCATCAGGAAAAAAACATCATAACTGCAAAAAGTAGGCTACGGTGTGGAAGATCAGAAAATGTTCTTACTTGAGTGAAATCGGCTGCCATGAAAGCTTGTTCAGCACCGATGTACGCGATGACAGGAAGTAGTATCAACTGGTACTTATGTCTCAGTTGTTTCAATGTCACAGCTAGTAATCGAATACCTGTCTTGGACTCATTCTTTGTTGTACGACCTGCTTTGTACCTAGAATTAAAATTAAATACTGTGTCACTTGTGTCCATTGAAAAAAATAATTTTATTTTGTTTGGAAAATGTTGTTACGGTTTTACAATCTTAGGGTTCTACTCAATCAATAGAATGCACCTGAATTTTTCATTCACTTGAATTCATGTGACCGCTTTGAGGCATCTACATTTACGAATGATTCCGAGCTTTGAGAAGCACATAAAGTTGTTGTTGATTTCGATGGCCAGTAACATGGCAGTCTTTAAGTTACAAGTCTGCAAGTTGAAGGCCTTATAGGCGGCTTGAAACATTTTAACTGCAAATCGCCGCACCACCTGAGTCTGTCCATTTTCAACACGACAATGTACATACTACCATTTACATGGGACACAAATGAGGTGATGAAAAATTGTGGGCGTATAGTTTTCCTCTGCCTACCCCTTCGGGGTTAATAAGCGTGCCTTATAAGTTAATAGGTAAGTAACGCTATGTCTGGTCATGTAGCTATGTCTGCCAATCTTTAAGTAAATTTGACATGTTCCTCTTTAATGCTGTAATGCCAATTTTAATACACCAGTGATTAAAATAAATTGAATTGTGGCAACAAACTCACACAATGATTAGCAGTAAAATTAGGTACTCTAGAAGGTCAGTTTCAAACAAACATCTAAAGAAGTGTATTGTTCAATTTTATTGCAAAACACTGTGAGAAATTTTCATAAAAGTTGAAGACAATTTTTGGAGCACAAATAGTATGTTTTTGTATGTTATTTTTGTACATTTCCGAAGTAATTTGTGTCTATTATGTTATTATATTTGTGCAATGAAAGTACCTACTTAATATCATAAGCTTAAAATATGCCCATTTGTACACAAGTAACATTTTGAAACAATTACATTTAATTTGACGTAATTGGGGCGGTTGCTACTATTCCTGCTGCAACACATATGTGTACACTAAGAACTTTTGGTCCGTATATACTGAAGGATGATGTGCCTCCGGTTTGACGTGCCAAAAATAAAAAAAAAAGCTACCTAAGGAGTCTTCATTTCGTATTTCATCTTTATTTGGACATGGAATACAAAAATGAATTAATTTTCTTACCTGTTAAGTGAGTCAACTCCGAATGCGACAAGAAGAGCGGCTACTGCCATGCACGCAAGGTATGTTCCAGATATTATTTGTATTTTCAGAGGTGATGGAGGTTCGAGATTTACATTTTCCTGTAATTTGAATAAATTAGAAAATAAATATTGATACATCGTGTTTCTATTTTCACGAAAATATTGCAACCAACTTCAATATTTGTGATCTGAATCAAGTTTTTGATATTTATCACTGAAATAAACCTCTCCGAAATGGTCTCCTCAATTATTGGAAAGTTGTTAAATATTTACAGAGTTGAAGAGCATTGAGGCGTGAAAGATAATGCGTTCTCATGGTATGAGTATACTTTCTGACAGGATACAATAATTTTCCCATTAGGAAGATCCTTAAATAAGGTAATTATTGTATATATAAATAAGGTAAATATTGCAGAATAGTAGACTTTCTGACATGACACAATTTTCCCACTAGGAAGGTCCTTAACTAAGGTAAGGTTAATTAAACTATTGCAGAATAAATCATTTACTTCCAAAGGGACAGCCAGATGCATATTTTACTATTTGTATTTTTGTAACAGGTGGTGAGCCTATTATCATTTTGAAAGGGATAGACGCAAATTGTGGGGACCTGCTGTTGTAACGCTCTGCTAGCGCACGTGTTTGCTTCCTCTTACAATCCCAGATTCTTCAAGCGGACGTCGGCGGACTGTCAGTAGTCGTATGGACTAAGAGAGTGCCACTCAATTCGTTAGATGTCATCATGACTTTCCATTAGGCGGACGGCGTCATTTTGGCGAGCTAAATATAAAAAAATAAAAAACGAAGTGGTCATTCATTTATATTGTGCGAAAGTAAAGGGCAGAAGGAGTCATGGTAAGCCGATACTTACATATGAAGACCACGTGATCAGATTGCTCAAAAACGGAAAAGTACTCGGATACCCAGACGTGCATGTATGAAGCGATTAATGAATCTACAGAAAGAATCTACCGAAAGAAGTATGCAAGGATCGCGATGGTCCTCTCCGACTACCTCGGATACAGCGTGAAGATAGTGAAGATAGTCATTCAAACTACATTATTAAAATAATACACACATGAGAGGCGCTGCTACTGCTGCAGAAGTTGACGCCGCATGTAGCTCCCAAGTCGATAGTCGGTCGAGGGCTTGTATTATTATTTGTGAACAGCAAAGCGGTACTTAAGGAAGTTTCGTTGTGTATTTGTGATGTGTTTTCACCCAGTGACGAGGACAAAACTGCAACAAGTTTATTCTTGATTTATTTCGATATTGTAATTCCAGAAATAGGGTTTAAGAGGCCTCACAAAGATTTCCAGGTCCAAGCGATCTAATAACTGACTAACGGAGACAAAATAACTGACTAACGGAGACTAACGGACGAGGCAAGGATTCTCCCAACAATGCTGAAAATCAACAGCCAAACGAAAGTATTCAAATAAAAGTGAACCCTAGGCAAATTTGCAAATCAAGGTAGGGTTTGGAAGCAACTGGGAATAATACTAAAATGAAGAACGTCGTAGTTCCAAAATACCGATCAATATATTTAAGTCTTGACTGCCTCGGTGGCGCAGTAGTAGTGTATGCGCCTGCCACGACTGAGGTCTCGGGTTCGATTCCCGGGTCGGAAAAAATATTTGGGTGATCCAAAAATGTTTGTTTCGGAGTTTGGGTGTTTCCTATGTATAATATGTATGTGTTTAGAAATATATAAATATGTTTATCAGTAATCTAGATCACATAACACAAGCTTATATTAGCTTACTTAGGGCTAGATGGCGGTGTGTAAAAAATGTTCTACAATGTCTCCTGTAATAATAATAATAATAACGAGGACAGTCGTTAGCTTTTATAGGATTAACGCAACCCTATGAGGGCATAGTAGATTCGCTTTTTGATTTATCCACTTTCTGATACCAACAAAAAATGTATCAGTAAGTTATTGAAAAGCTCACATCCGCAGGGCAGCTTGTGGCGAGCTGAATGTGCGTGGCTACACATCGGTCCCGATTCCTTAGAGTTTTGTTGCCCTTCTGCACCGGTTAGGATTTAATGGCCTAACGGGAGAGCAGTGAGAGTGCCCAGGAGTGCAGCAAATCTCAACTCTGGCTTGCCTTAATAGGCCGGTCAGAGGGAGGGAGCCAGAGCTATATGCTCGGGGGTGGAAGTGTCATTTTCAAGGGCATAACTACGGGGAAGCCCGCTCCGGGCCTGTCCCGCGAAGGTGAAACCGGCGCCGCACCGCTCGACACCCCAAGCCGCTTACACCGGTGTTGCCCTCTGTCGCCTTACAGGCTTATCATGCCTATGGCGATTGTATAGGGGGCCCATCTAGTGAGTTGGCGAGTCACCGTCTGCCAGTAGTTTAATAATAATATATTAAAATGGCAGACGCCGTTTTCATCAATAGCTTAATTCATCCGATCTATTTAACCCCCAATCCAATAGCCCATTTCATAGTTAGCACATTTTACAATAGTTTAGCTCCCATTGGAGGTGATCCATTACCGTTCTTCTACATAATGCGGGCGTGGACTATCTGCAGGGTCCCATTCCCTATTAGATTAAAATTCTCAAAGGGCCTCTGCGTGTTGGACCTATGTCCCCATGTAAGCCTATCAAAAGTCCGGGCATCTTCATGAGAAAAAAAAACGAAGATACCCGTGTAAAGAAGAGACATAATAATAATAATAATATTATATTCGCTTTTTGAGTCATCCACTTTCTGATATCAACAAAAAATGTATCAGAAAGTTATTGAAAAGCTCACATCCGCAGGGCAGCTTGTGGCGAGCTGAATGTGCGTGGCTACACATCGGTCCCGATTCCTCAGAGTTTTGTTGCCCTTCTGCACCGGTTAGCATTTAATGGGCTAACGGGAGAGCAGTGAGAGTGCTACTCCCGGGAGTGCAGCAAAACTCAACTCTGGCTTGCCTTAATTGGCCGGTCAGAGGGAGGGAGCCAGAGCTATATGCTCGGGGGTGGAAGTGTCATTTTCAAGGGCATAACTACGGGGAAGCCCGCTCCGGGCCTGTCCCGCGAAGGTGAAACCGGCGCCGCACCGCTCGACACCCCAAGCCGCTCACACCGGTGTTGCCTCCTGTCGCCTTACAGGCTTATCATGCCTATGGCGATTGTATAGGGGGCCCATCTAGTGAGTTGGCGAGTCACCGTCTGCCAAATTTTTGATAATCAGATATTAAAATGGCAGACGCCGCCTTCATCCATAGTTATAATCACCTAGTTCATCAAACCCCCAACCCAATAGCCCATTTCTTAGTTAGCATATTTTACAATAGTTTAACTCCCATTGGAGGTGGTCCATTATCGTTCTTCTACATAAGGCGGGCGTGGACTGTCTGCAGTGGGGGTCCCATTTCCTTTTAGATTAAAATTCTCAAAGGGCCTCTGCGTGTTGGACCAGTATGTCCCCATGTACGCCTACCAAAAGCCCGGGTATCTTCATAAAAAAAAAAGAAGATACCCGTGAAAAGAAGAAACATAATAATATTAATATGCTTTATTTACCAATTAATATTGTTTCGCAAAGTTAGATTCCTACTTTGAAAGATGCATCAATTTCCGAGTTTCAACGTGTTGAGCTCTGGAACTATTTGTATAAATAGAAAATTTATTTTGTGTTGGAGAGTTCATTTTTCGAGTGAGCTATAGACTAGGTATCATCACGCTACAACCCAAGAAATATGTTAATGTAGAATTAATAAACGTCGGGATTGAATATGTACCACGAGGTTTGGAATATGTCCCCGGCAAAGCTTCTAGGCTCAACTGATATAATTCAAAATAATAATATTAATACCTATAATTTATATCGCACAAGGCAATTTTATAGACCAGATAAAGTCCTATCATATAACTTAGTATTATTTTCGCAAAGTAATGTTAGCATCAGTCATATAGATGCGGCCTACTTCCTGTTCATAATGATCCTAGCAAAATGTGAAAATCAAACTATTATATAAAGCTCAAATCAGGATAACAGTTGTCGTATATGTTACATTCAACATCTATACTAATATTATAAAGAGAAAATATTTGTAAGTTTGTTTGTAATAAATAAGCTCAGAATATCCCGGGCCGATTTAAAAAATCTTTTACCATTAGAAAGCTACATTCTTCGTGAGTAACATAGGCTATATTTGATTTTCAAAAAGTTTAAGGTTTCGTAGGAAATGTCGAATAGGGAAACTTTACCACGCGGGCGACGAACAACGGTTTAGCAGTGGAGAACAGACTGGTTGCTTCTATACCATTGACGCTGATAGCTGTACAAGTACAATATACAATACAGTAGGTGTGCCCAAGGTCGGTCGGTATAGCAAACAGTCCACTTTTACTTATGCTTGTCATTAAGGAAGTGGTTTGAATGTCAACCTTCAATGATAGGATTATAGCAAAGCTTTGTTTCGTAAATCATAGAGTCATGTCGTCTATAATCAGCAAATGGAAAATTTTGGTGATTGTAAGTTCATTGACATGTTAATTAGCGTTTCTGTAGTCGGTTGAGGAGTTCCTCTACTTCAGAATATAAAATTGTCATATTACAAAGACACAGTGTAATAGGGTCAGTTTCCGTTACTACCATACATTATAATGGAAACAAACATGGCTAACATAGGACCCGTAATATACTATTACCGTGGTTGCCTTTTCTGTAGGATGTTCACCAATATACTAATGTAGGTAGTAACATCTGGTCCAAAATGCGGTTTCTAAGACACTATAACTTCTATTGGGACATCGTTTCATCATTTGGTCCACTGGTACGGGAAAAATGCTATCGATGTTCGACCGTTCGTTCGTCCATTCAGTCTACAGGTCGAATTTTTCATCGGATTTGCATGCAACTTGGCATGGACAATTTTTGATTTAGCCAAAAACTTTTAGCAAGGGGGTTTTACCATCGGGGGGGAAATGTAGGCAGGGGAGGGGAAATGGCTCCGTATTGGTTGGCAAGAGCGCTCAAAACGTTATGGGGTGATACAGGCTTGAAGTGTGCTGCTGAGTCAAGCGTCCCAAATGAATTCCTTTTTCCTCAATTTACTCCGAAGTCTACGGTTCACAGAACCACTAGTTGTAGATTCATTTCGTTTTAAAAACGAATACCACTGGTATTTGTTTGAATTTCTATTTATTTGCCTTTTCGAACTAATACCATTGTTGAATCTAATACCAAATCAAAGTCAACAAACAACGACAATTTTAGGGTCATTCAGTAAAAAATGTAATCATAAAATCTTTTTTTATTAAATATCCTTTTTATAGGTGACATGCAAAGACATGCAATGACATGGTCGTTGCTTGAGGGTCTGTGCGATATGGTAGGCATGGTAAGGGACATCTCTTATCAAACGGGATATCTCTAATCAGACAGGATAGCAACCTTTTCCTGAGTTGCGTAGTGATCTTTGCCCAGGGTTAACGGATTGGGGCTGGGGCGAACCCCGTCGGGCATATGATGTGAAGACAGTTAAACGTAGGTATTTTAAAACGACTACATTTTCTTAATCATCAGCACTACCTTTGCGCTGCTATATTCTAAATTAAGCCGTAAGTATTATTTGTCGTGTGGGAAACCCCACGGATATCATACCGGTGCTCATATTTCGTGTGGAAATTCCTTCATATGTCATGCCGGAAATGAACTGACTAAACCACACGGTCCTTAGACAGATAGGCATCTGTCTACCGCCGGGCGTCTCGAGTAACACATCGGGAGCATGTCGCAGTTATCTCGGCAGACTATGACTACACAGCGGCTTCACCTCAGAAATCTTGTGCTATACCACTTCTTTGCTGAGCAGTCCATCTGTCGTCCTCAGGCCCAAGATCATGAAGGTCCATTAGTCTTGGGCAACGACATCGGAAATTGGATGACCGCATTTTCTTCCAATCCCTCACCGGCGCTGCCTCATTCGCGAGCATGACCTGCTTGAACAACAATTCGTTGTTATTCCACTTGTTTTAGCTAGAGACCATGGTTTACGCGTTTATGATCTTCAACGATAGAATGTCCACGTAAGAGATTCTGGCACCGACAGTTCCACTAATTTGTAAGTGCACTGTGTACTCGTTGCGTGTTTCACAGTGCTGGCTCTCAGCTATGGTCTCCCAGTACACATGCAACAGATGAAGCACCGGTGCCCGGTAATCATCTGTGACATCCAGTTGAAGACTTTGCTATAGCTCCTCTAAAGTCACTCGTCCATAATCAGTCTAGAAGTATATAAAGGTCCCATTTTACTGATATCGGTATGATGCCTACAAGTAGCTTGTATGTATAATATTATAATGCTAATTATTGATTAAAAGCAGAATGTCTACTTACTGGCTGATGATAATAGGTTACCCCAGATTTGTGCCATCTGACAGAACATGAAGAACATCCCGAAGAATCTGGCCACAAGAACGTCAGCTCGAATCCCTGACAACTTTGCGTAAGGCTCCGCCACCTGAACAAGTAACATTTCCTTCGTAAGCAGTTTTCAGTTTACGGGAATTGCTTTCCTTATGGCTATTTGATATTCGACTTCTATTTCCATACTAATATTATAAAGCCCACAATCTAGGGCATTTACGCAATGCCGTCTAGCCCAAAGTCATTATTATACTGTACGCTTGTGGTATGGGATAACCAAACGTAAACACCCAAACGCCGAAAAAAATATTTGCAATCTATACAAATATTTGTTTCGACCCTGAATCCAACTGAAAATTGAATCGAACCTCAGCGCGACAGTCGTGTGGTGGTGCGTACACTAGCACCACCACACAATGGGTACGTTCCACTTGACGCCCGCAACGCCATACGACCGCTACGGCGATAATTAAAATTGTCGTTCTGCTAACGTAAAAAGGCCGCAAGCGTTGTAGACTAAATTAATAGGTGAAATGCATATCTTGAGCGCTTGAAAGTAAACTCGAACCCATCAATAATGTGTGGGCGAAGTAGGCACAACGAGGTCGCGAATAGTATATATGACGTCAAGCGGTCGCGAAGACCTCGAGCCTTAGATGGGAAGATACAGAGATTGTTACAATCGTTGCGGGCATTAAGTGGAACGCAGCCACTGTGTTTTTATGATTATTTATAGTCACGACGACCCAAAGAAGTAATAAGTTGATCCAATTTTTGACCTGGAGTACTAGAGGCTACGTTTAAAAACATGTTAGGTATCTCTTTATGTTTCTTCGATAATCAAATTATACGCGGGAAAGACCGCAAGCGTTCTCGAGTTAATAATACAATGTGAAATGACTACTCACTACAGATAAAAACGTGCATTTAGCGCACCACAATGGTCCTCCACCAAAGCCAACCATCATACCAGCTGGTATCAACAGATATATCGTTGGGTAGAACTGTGCTGCTATAAATGGCATATACGTTATAAAGGATACCACTATTGCCCATTTGCAACCAAGCCATCTGAAAATAAATGCATAATTTTAATACAAGCAACATGCTCATCATATAGTTCCTGTTTTATCGTCGTAGTGTTTGGTCTGGGTTGCATCTTTGGTTCTGGTACAGGAATACTTTCAGTATAACTAAAGTTTGTTTCAAAAAGTCATTGTTATTTACCGCTTTCTAGCATGTCTGACCGTATGGAATTTTGCACATACATAATAATTACGCCTGGGCAAGGATCGGCAGAGGCTCACTACACGCCCATATTTCACAGTATGCATTTATGTCCGATGAAAGGGTTCACCTTCTCGACCACGTTCTCTTGTTAAATGGCAAATTTAAATAAAAAAATAAATATAAATATCTTTATTTTGCATAGACCATTTTAACGGCGCTTACAAAATGTCATACACTATTAAAAATATATAAAGTGACCACAGGTTCGGAACGTGGCCCACAGAAGAAGGTTCTTCTGGCAAGAAACTTTAAACCGGAAGGCCTTTTTATGATGGCTTATTTACAATTTAATATTATTTAATTTTGCCAGCAGATCATTTCCAGGCGTCCCTGTCCTGAAAATAGTCTTTAACAGAGTAATAACCATTTTCACACACCATTTATTTTTTATTTTTTTATTGTTAATTTCTCAGGACACAGGAAAGCTTGTTGTAAAACAAGTGTGTGACCCTAGTAAGAATCGCCCATCTTATGTTTATTACTTATTTCAACAGCAGGTCGCAACAACTTGTGCTTGTATTTCAACACGACAATGGCCTCTCCATCACCTGTTACGTGGGACAGGAAAACACATGGTGAAAAGTGGGCATACAATATGGATGCCTCTGCCACCCCTTCGGAGATAAGTTATGATAGATAAATAAATAAGATCCGTTCTCTTCGTTTGAGCTCAAGGACTTATTAAATAATAAACCAATTGTGCTCTAATATTACAACCACAGTCTCATAGATACGGTATATTACGACTTTGAACCGGTTCGTTCAACTTCAAGTACAAATTCTGCAAATCAAATCAATTTCCTACGATCAATGAGTTAAACCACCTGTTTAACATGGATCATAATGCATCATGAAGCTGGTCTGATGAGCGGAAAGGGGGTCATAGGATTTTTCTAGACTACTAAGATGGCAGACAAGTATACGGACATTTATGATATCAGAGGTGTTACTCTAGCTGTATTGATTCTCCCTCCGAAGACGATACCGCGCTTGCGGATAAAGTCTGCTGGGAGCCCTGGGGCTATCCTCCTGAAGGGCTTACCCGGGACTCCTGGCCATAGACAAATGGAATGGCGCCGTGTGGTTTTATTTGGTAAGAGTCCGGCATAGCATCCATGAGGATTCCCACACGTTAAAAAAAAAATAACTGTATTGATTCTACTGCGCTGTTAGAACGAATAGGAACACTGAGTTGTGGCTATATCATTTTGATATTTTTTAACTTAAAAAAAAAATAAAAGTGAGAAAATCAAATTGAAAGCAGAGGGTAGAAGAGGTCAGGGTAGGCCGAGACTTACATATGAAGACCACGTGAGCAGATTGCTCAAAAATGGAAAGGTCAAAAGTACTCGGATAACCAGACGTGCGTGTATGAAACGATTGATGAATCTCGAAGTAGCGAAAGAAGTATGCATGGATCGCGAAGCCTGGCGATCTGTCCTCTCTGACTACCCCGTCAGGGATACAGCGTGAAGATAGTTTTTTTTTTCTAACCGTACATAAGGCCTATAATACCTATAATTACTTTGTTAGCCCATCATGTTACTGTCACCCGGGATGAGGGCGACCTTTAAAAAATCCAAGATTTTTCTATATTTAAAACATAAATGTACTCGTATATTTGGTATTTATTGCTTTTACTAGCTGGTCCGCCCGGCTTCGCCAACATATTTAAAAATTTTTACGCCTGTCTCCCATCGCGGTAGGCAGAGACTATGGCATTCCACTTGCTACGATCCTGGCATCCAACTTTCGCTTATTCTACTTTCATAAGTGTTTTAATATGGGTCCGTATTGAGTTGCATAAATTAAAGAGGCATAATTTAATACTTCATAACGTTTTCTGCCATACTCAAATCTTAATCTTAATCTTAATAATATTAGAAATGCGAAAGATTGTGTGGATGTTTGTTACTCTTTCACGTAAAAATTACTGAATGGGTTTTAATGAAACTTTACAATAGATATTTACAATAATATAGCTTATACCTCAGAATAACACAGGCTACTTTTTATCCTGGGTACAAGTTCCTGTGGGAAACGGGAACGGGTAAACTTCTCTATGCGGGCGAAGCCGCTGGCATCAACTAGTGTAAAATACGACTTACTTGATAACCACTGCTGGCAGAAGTATATTACTCAGTATAAGTGAAAAGTAGATAGCTGCTAAAGTAAATGCTCCTGCACCGGCATCGCTGTTCACCGAGCTTTGAAGGTTAGCTGCTCCGTAAAAAGCCGTGAAATGTACCATAAATGCAAATCCTAACACCAGGATGTTACGGTTGATACGCCATTTTTCTTTCGTGCCGAAGACAATAGGAGCCTCGTTCATTTTTGTAGGTACCTGTAACAATAAGTTAAAGTAAATTTTATGCGCTCGTGGCCTTACTAACTCAGTTGTCTTTGTCTGTTAATGATCACTGCGTTAAGCAACTTTCGCTATTGCTGGTTTCGGGTTGTTTTGGTGGGTTTAACAGGTCCCAAAACACCTCTATTAGGGCAGAAAGGTACCCGAAGAGTTTTAGTGGGTATTCCCAGTGTCACCACGATCGGGTGTTGGGCGACCACCACACAAGCCTACTGCCCATGCCCAGCCAGCAGTGGGTAGTCTGTAAGCGGCTCACTCCTCGTATTAAAATAAAATACTCTGGTTAAAAATGGATGACCGTATTATGGAATTTTCGAGTTATTTATTACTAGGCAACCCCCTCGGCTTCGCCCGTGACATATTTCCAGCTCCTGTCGCACCTTTTTAATCCCGTCGCTTATAAATTCTACAATAATGCATAAATATTTGCCCGATTTGTCGACATTTATGACTACTGCGTCGCTCTCCTGGGTAGTAGCGTGATGTTATATAGCCTATAGCCTTCCTCGATAAATGGACTATCCAATACAAAAATATATTTTCGATTCGGACCACTAGTTCTTGAGATCAAGCAAACAAACAAACAAACTCTTCAGCTTTATAATATTAGTATAGATTTACGAGTTTGGTCCCGTTTGCCGGAAAACATGGCAGTCGTTAAGACAAATCGAAGGGCTTATGGGCTGCTTAAAAATTTTTAACAGCACCCTCAACTTACGTCTGTCATTTTGACACAGTAATAGGTTATACTACTACTACCTAAAAAGTGGGACAAATATGCACACGACATAAAGTGGGCGTATAATATGCCTCTGCCACCCCTTCGGGGACCTAGGGATGATTAAATATATATAGCCTGTAACAATTAAGTAACAGTAATTAAGGTTGCTTTTTAAATGTAAGCGGTCGCACCAATATCTTCAGGGCCCTAGCGAGCCCTACTACTGTGTATTGGTGCACCTGCTGACTAACGGACTAGACACGATACATGGGCCATTACGTAGTCGAGACGCTTGGGCCCCGGAGGTAAGGTGGTTCGTTACACATACATAGGAATAAAAACTATCATTACAAATATTGACTCGAAATTAAACTCAATCCTATTTTTTCAATAATAACACTTGTACTATTCCACGATATTTACTTGATAAACCTTACCGGTTTCGCCTCACGGCATTCTCAAAGGCACACAATATGACAACCTAGGCGAAACCGGTAAGGTTTATCAAGTAAATATTGTGGAACAGTACAAGTGTTATTATTGAAAATGTGTAGCAAGTTCCACCAAGTGCCATCAATCAACAGTATAAATTAAACTGAATCCTAATTGAATCCATAGTTTTCTGAATATTATCAACAAAAGTACCTACCTAGTAGGTATGTATTTAGATTCGGAACGAATACAGAATTCTCTTTTCTGAAGTCATACAAGAACCAATTATATCTGACACTATATAATCTTAATAAATAAAAGACAAAGTCCTAACTCACTGGTGACAATCAACGTCCAGCTCATACCTGAAATGTTGCACACGGGTTTCTTTTATGATGTAGGCAAGGAATGAGAAAGAATTTTTTGGAATTCAACCCCTAAGTGGGTAAAATAGGGGCTGAAAGTTTGTATGGAAATCCGCCATTTTTAAACTAAAATCCACAAAAATTTGTATGGCACTTTCGTTTATAATTTAAGATATACGTGTTTTAGGAATTTTTAAAATTCAACATCTAAGGGAGTAAAATAAGGTCTGAAAGATTGTATAGAAATGAGTCATTTCTGAACTAATCAACAAAAAAAATATCTTTTGGCTTTCGGTAATAAATTAAGATATACGTGTTTCACAAATCTTCACAAATCTACCCTTAAGAGTGTAAAATAGGGGATGAAAGATTACGGTGTTGCGAGCTCTACTACTGTGCACCTACTGACTAACGGACTAGACACGATACATGGGGCCTTACGTAGTCGAGACACTTGGGCCCCGGAGGTAAGGCGGGTCCCCATACAGAATTCTCTTTTCTGAAGTCATAAAGGAATCAATTATCTGGCACTATATAATCTTAATATATAAAAGACAAAGTCCTGACTCACTGGTGACAATCTACTGGACGTTGATTGTCACCATTTGATCAATTCATACCCTTATACCTAGATACCTGAAATTTTGCACAGAGGTTTCTTTTATGATGTAAGCAAGGAATAAACGAAAGATTTTTTGAAATTTAACCCCTAAGTGGGTAAAATAGGGGCTGAAAGTTTGTATGGAAATCCGCCATTTTTAAACTAATATGCACAAAAATTTGTATGTGCACTTTCATTTTTAATTGAAGATACACGTGTCAGATTTTTGGAATTCACCCCCTAAGAAGATACAATAATGACTAAAAGTTTGTATGGAAATCCGCCATTTTTAAACTAATATGTATTCCCATGAGAATGTGCTCCTTAGTACTATGATAAATGTGACAGTTTGTGGAGATTAATATTTGTTTGGATGTTTGTTACTTCATCATATTCAGATGACATTCCGCATAAAAATAGAACATTTTCTAGAACACAGGGATTTTTTTTATACCGGGCAAATACCATATTCCTACCGGAAACACTTTTTGTGTAATAACCAAATTTTACGCGAGCGGAGCCGCAGGCATCAGCTAGTAATATATAAAAGAACTTCCTAACATTTAATTAATAAATGGTAAAGGTTTAGAGTTAGAGCTATACATTAATGCAAATTCTATTAATATTTTTTGTGCTACAGAGCACTGGTTAAAAGATCATCAAATCACATTGTTGAACTTCGTAAATCACCAGGTTGCTAGCTCGTTCAATAGAAAACATTCTAAACGTGGAGGCTCTTTAATATTAATTAATAAAAACTTAAAATTTAAAGAACGTAAAGACTTAGTAGCCCTCTCCATTGAGCGAGTTATTGAGATAGTCAGTATTGAATTTGAGCATTTCATCTTGTTGAGCGTATACAGTCCCCCTGATGCTTCTTACATTGAATTTGAAGAAAAGCTTGAAGAAGCACTGTTCAAATGCCAATGTTCTAAGAAATCTATAATAGTTTGTGGAGATTTTAATGTTGATATATTAGATACATCATTAACTCCATCAGAGAGAAATAAAATGAAAAATTTATTTAAATCCTTTAATCTGCATAGTACATTCTTAGAACCCACTCGTATTACAGCCACCAGTGCAAAATGTATTGATAATATTTTTACTGATATTAAACCTATAGATAAAGGTATTGTGGATCCTGTGGAGTCAGATCATCGTGGCCAATGGATAAAATTTCCTAAAAGTAGTAACAAAGTCAGCAAAAAACAAATTAAATATGTACCAATTAACCAAAGTCGTTTGAATAATTTTAAAGAAAATGTATTAAAGAGATTACCATATCTACCTAACTTCACTTGTGTAGACCAGTCATATAAACACTTATTTAATTTGATTAATGATGAGTTTGGCAAAGTTTTTACCTCAAAAACACTACAGATTGGTGGTCGTCCTGTTTTCAGTGACTGGGCAACACCAGGTATCTTTAAAAGTAGAAATAAATTATTTGAATTACGAGTATATTCAGAAAAATCATATAATTTTAGGCAAACCTTTCAGGAATATGTTAAAAATTATTCAAAGATATTTAAACAAACGTGTCATCTTGCTAAGTCAAACTTCAATGAAAATAAAATTTCTAATTCTGTAAATAAAATAAAAATGACTTGGAACATCATTTTTTTTTTTTTTTGGTTTCGCGGGGAATGCATTTACGCACCGTCATCCCTGCTGCGGGGGCAGCAGGGACGGTGTGTGGGGCTCCCGGCCCGTGAGAGAGGGCCGTCCTACCCACTAAACCCCGCGGTGTTCCGCCTCACCTTAAAACCGACTCGCAGGGTAGGCCTGAGGTTAAATCACTGCGAGCCGGCAAGGGGCACCCCAGAACGGAGGGGTCCGTCTCGGGGCGGTCGATAAGCGACCACCCCGGAGCTCCCTAAGGAGCTGATGAACTAGCCCGCACCTCCACCGCTCTCGAGCGCTCCTCTGTAAGCAGAGGAGGTGAGAGCGGCCGGTACGGGCGTGCGCAAAAAGTGGGCACCCCCTGGAACACAGAAAGGGTGCCCGTCGCCAAGTGGCCAGTTGGGCGGGGTCCCCCGACCTTCCGCCCACGGCCAGACACTATTCGGGGGCGCGCATGTAATTAGCACGTCGACGCCCCCGAACCAGACGGCGGGGCGGAAGCGTCTATCCCGTACGCTCCCGCACCCGCAACTCCTCTCGTTTCGCCGCCATCACCTCGCTAGCAAACGAGGCGACGGCGGCCCAACACTGTTGGCTGCCGACCATGGCTTGCACCACAGCCGGCAGCGACAAATTTACACCGACAAGGCCCGTAAGGGCGATACGCGGCCCGTCCCACGCCGGGCACACGGCGAGTGTGTGCTCCGCCGTGTCCACGACGCCACTTGAGCAGTGACGACACACGGGGTCCGGCTCCACCCCAGCCACCTCCCACAGGTACTTGGCAAATACGCCATGCCCTGTGAGGAGCTGACTGAGGTGAAATGTCGCGCTCCGTGTGCCCTCTCTACCCAAGCCCGCAGGACGGGCCGGACAGCCCCCACGAGCCGGGGGCTAACTGAGGGGCCTACCAACCTCTCGGCCCACTTCCGGAAGAGATCGTCGCGAGCCGACTGTCTCCAGCGGTCGATCTCGTCCGGAAGGGGCAGCAGCGGGATTGTCTTGGCGCAGAGGGCGTGCGCCCAGATGGGCGCTCCATACAACGCCTTTGAGCGCACTACACCGTCGTAGAGGCGACGGCATGCACTATTTGGGCCTCCCCGATTGGGGAGCAGCCTCGCCAACTTGGAACATCATTAACTCTGAATGCGGTAGATCTTTAGTGACTGAAAGGGATTTCCACTTAAAAGTAAATGGTTGCCATGTTACAGGGGACCTTTTATTATTTATTTTATTTATGTATAATTGAGGTAATTGCGCCCGCTCTAGCAACTGTGTTTAATGACTGTGTTTCTAGTGGTACATTTCCTGATTTAATGAAACACAGCAAAGTCGTTCCCTTGTTCAAGGCTGGCAGCGCTACAGAGCCGTCTAATTTCCGACCAGTGTCAGTGCTGCCAACTTTAAATAATCTTGAATCAAATGCTATCCCATTTTAATAGTCATAAAATACTTCATGCGAATCAATTTGGGTTTACGAAAGGGCGCTCAACTTCCGATGCTGGTGTTGAGTTATTAAAATGTATTCATGAAGCTTGGGAAGACAAGCACGATGCATTAGGTATATTTTGCGATCTATCAAGGCTTTTGATTGCGTTCAACATGAAACGCTGTGCAAAAAATTACACCACTATGGAATAAGAGGCAAAACTCTCGGCCTTCTGTCTTCATATTTGAACAATAGAATACAGAGGGTCGATATTAATGGTACACGTTCTGTAGGATCCATGGTTACAATGGGTGTGCCGCAAGGCTCGATACTTAGGCCATTCTTGTTCCTCATTTATATTAATGATTTACCATTTTATGTAGGGGACAGAATAGGATTGTTTTGTTTGCAGATGACACCTCATTAATTTTTAAAATTAAAACACAATTAGATAACTATGACGATGTAAACAATGCAATTGCAAGAGTAGTTCGTTGGTTCAGCTCAAATAATCTTTGCCTTAATGAAAATAAAACTAAATGTATAAAATTTACTCTACCAAATGTAAAACAAGTTGCGGCCAATGTTCAACTGAATGGACAAGTGTTAGAGTTTGTAGAATCAACTGTGTTCCTCGGTATAACTATTGATGCCAATTTGCAGTGGGGCCTACACATAGACATAGACAGCCTCTAGATTAAGTTCGGCTGCATACGCTGTAAAAAAGATCAGGACTCTAACAGATGTGGATACGGCTAGAATGGTTTACTTCAGCTATTTTCATAGTATTATGTCTTACGGTATTCTCCTTTGGGGGAGTGCTGCAGATTTAAATATTATTTTTGTTCTGCGGGCTCTACGCGCTATTTATAATTTGGGCCCGAGAGTTTCTCTCCGAGAAAAATTCAAAGAAGTAAATATTCTAACCGTACCATCACAATACATTTTTCCCAATCTTATGTATGTCCAGAAAAATCTATCACAGTTTTCTAAACTCTGTGATAAACATAATATAAACACTAGAAATAAAAATAATCTTTCAGTCCACCACAGTCGACTACATAAGATTGGCGATTCTATCCAGGGAAACTGTATACGCTTTTACAACAAGCTTCCATGTGACCTGAGAAATTTACCATTAAATAAATTTAAAAAGTTTATTAAAAACAAGCTTTGTGAAAAAGGTTTTTACTCCGTTACAGACTATTTGCAGGACAGGGACGCCTGGAAATGATCTGCTGGCAAAGTGAAATAATATTAAATAGTAAATAGGCCATAAAAAAAAAAGCCTTCCTAAGTTTCTTGCCGGTTCTTCTCAGGTGGGCCGCGTTCCGAACCGGTGGTCGCTTTAAATATTTCAAATAGTGTATGACATTTTGTAAGCGCCGTTAAAATGGTCTATGCAAAATAAAGATATTTTTATTTTATTTTATATGCTTAGATCTTTAAAACTACGGAACGAATTTCGATGCAGTTTTTTTAAATAGATAGAGTGATTCTTATAGAAGGTTTTTATGTATATTTTGTTAAGTTTTTGTATACATTAACTTAATTATATCGATATATGTTGGCGGTGTCGGAAAAAAATAAGCCGTCTGGGAGTTTTTAACGAAAACGCTGCTTAAACCCTTTAAGATATAATAAAATAATGTGTTGTGGAATTATGTATCTAACATAGGTCTACATAAAAGTCCGCGACGGTATATGTCTATCTCTTAAGGATACCGTACTATATCCATTTTAATACTTTAAAAAAACAGCAATAATAAAGGGGTAATTTAAAGGCTATTTAGACAAATACGTTATTAATCCTTATCATTTTTAGCTTAGCTTAGCTTATACATCAGAATAATACATATGCTACTTTTTATCCCTGGAACAAATTCCTGTGGGAAACGGCAACGGGAAAACTTCTCTACCCGGGCAAAGCCGCGGGCGTCAACTAGTAATATATAAAAGAACTTCAACTTCAACTCAGTGTTCTGTAAACGATCACTGAGTTACGCAACTTTCACTATGTTTGTGTGTGTGTTCAGCATTAATACCTATTTTTGCTAAAATATTGGAAAAAGTGATACACAAATGCATTTATTCATTTTTAGAAAAATATAATATTTTTACCCCTTGTCAACATGGGTTCAGAAATAATAAATCAATTAATGTAGCTCTATATCATTTTTTACTTAAGGTACTGACAAATTTAGACAAAGGGTTGCCAGCTGCATTATACATGGATATGTCAAAGGCTTTTGACCGTATTGACCATAATATTCTCCTAAAAAAATATATGCATATGGAGTTAGAGGTAATGTACATAAATTATTACAATCATACCTTTCAAATCGACTACAATTCAGCGAATTTAAATGGTTTAATCCAATTACAAAATCTGAAGAAATTTGTCGGTTTAAAGAGGGTACACCAAAATTTGGTGTTCCACAAGGAAGTATATTGGGACCCCTATTATTTCTAATATATATAAATGACATGCCTTCCATTACACACCATGACATGACCTTTTTTGCGGATGATAGTACTGTGCTGTTTACTAATGATAATAAATTAAATGTAGAATTGGACATCAATGAATCTTTAAAGCATATTGTTGACTGGATTAAAATAAATAACTTAGCTATAAACATTGACAAAACGAAATTAATGAATTTTAAATTACGAACTCATCGCATTACATCTCTGAGAGTTTGTTTTCAAGAAAGTGAAATTGAAACAACCATAGCAACTAAGTTCTTAGGTTTGCAGATTGATGAGAGTCTTAATTGTGGTTGTGGCTACTTGCTGTTGAAATTTTCAAGCTGCCCATAAGGCCTTCAACCAGGCTTAACGACTGCCATTTTACTGGCAACCGGGACCAACGGCTTAACGTGCCTTCCGAAGCACGGAAACGCTCGCAAATTTAAATGCCATAAAGTGGTCACCCATCCGAGGATGGCTGTTTTTTTTAAAGTATTAAAATGGATATAGTACGGTATCCTTAAGAGATAGACATATACCGTCGCGGACTTTTATGTAGACCTATATTAGATACATAATTCCACAACACATTATTTTATTATATCTTAAAGGGTTTAAGCAGCGTTTTCGTTAAAAACTCCCAGACGGCTTATTTTTTTCCGACACCGCCAACATATATCGATATAATTAAGTTAATGTAAACAAAAACTAAACAAAATATACATAAAACCCTTCTATAAGAATTACTCTATCTATTTAAAAAAACTGCATCGAAATTCGTTGCGTAGTTTTAAAGATCTAAGCATATAAAATAAAATAAAATAAAAATATCTTTATTTTGCATAGACCATTTTAACGGCGCTTACAAAATGTCATACACTATTTGAAATATTTATAGCGACCACCGGTTCGGAACGCGGCCCACCTGAGAAGAACCGGCAAGAAACTTAGGAAGGCTTTTTTTTTTTGGCCTATTTACTATTTAATATTATTTCACTTTGCCAGCAGATCATTTCCAGGCGTCCCTGTCCTGCAAATAGTCTGTAACGGAGTAAAAACCTTTTTCACAAAGCTTGTTTTTAATAAACTTTTTAAATTTATTTAATGGTAAATTTCTCAGGTCACAGGGAAGCTTGTTGTAAAAGCGTATACAGTTTCCCTGGATAGAATCGCCAATCTTATGTAGTCGAACTGTGGTGGACTGAAAGATTATTTTTATTTCTAGTGTTTATATTATATTTATCACAGAGTTTAGAAAACTGTGATAGATTTTTCTGGACATACATAAGATTGGGAAAAATGTATTGTGATGGTACGGTTAGAATATTTACTTCTTTGAATTTTTCTCGGAGAGAAACTCTGGGGCCCAAATTATAAATAGCGCGTACAGCCCGCTTTTGTAGAACAAAAATAATATTTAAATCTGCAGCACTCCCCCAAAGGAGAATACCGTAATTCATAATACTATGAAAATAGCTGAAGTAAACCATTCTAGCCGTATCCACATCTGTTAGAGTCCTGATCTTTTTTACAGCGTATGCAGCCGAACTTAATCTAGAGGCTGTCTATGTCTATGTGTGGGCCCCACTGCAAATTGGCATCAATAGTTATACCGAGGAACACAGTTGATTCTACAAACTCTAACACTTGTCCATTCAGTTGAACATTGGCCGCAACTTGTTTTACATTTGGTAGAGTAAATTTTATACATTTAGTTTTATTTTCATTAAGGCAAAGATTATTTGAGCTGAACCAACGAACTACTCTTGCAATTGCATTGTTTACATCGTCATAGTTATCTAATTGTGTTTTAATTTTAAAAATTAATGAGGTGTCATCTGCAAACAAAACAAACCTATTCTGTCCCCTACATAAAATGGTAAATCATTAATATAAATGAGGAACAAGAATGGCCCAAGTATCGAGCCTTGCGGCACACCCATTGTAACCATGGATCCTACAGAACGTGTACCATTAATATCGACCCTCTGTATTCTATTGTTCAAATATGAAGACAGAAGGTCGAGAGCTTTGCCTCTTATTCCATAGTGGTGTAATTTTTTACACACATCAAAAGCCTTTGATAGATCGCAAAATATACCTAATGCATCGTGCTTGTCTTCCCAAGCTTCATGAATACATTTAAATAACTCAACACCAGCATCGGAAGTTGAGCGCCCTTTCGTAAACCCAAATTGATTCGCATGAAGTATTTTATGACTATTAAAATGGGATAGCATTTGATTCAAGATTATTTAAAGTTGGCAGCACTGACACTGGTCGGAAATTAGACGGCTCTGTAGCGCTGCCAGCCTTGAACAAGGGAACGACTTTGCTGTGTTTCATTAAATCAGGAAATGTACCACTAGAAACACAGTCATTAAACACAGTTGCTAGAGCGGGCGCAATTACCTCAATTATACATAAATAAAATAAATAATAAAAGGTCCCCTGTAACATGGCAACCATTTACTTTTAAGTGGAAATCCCTTTCAGTCACTAAAGATCTACCGCATTCAGAGTTAATGATGTTCCAAGTCATTTTTATTTTATTTACAGAATTAGAAATTTAATTTTTAATGAAGTTTGACTTAGCAAGAAGACACGTTTGTTGAAATATCTTTAAATAATTTTTAACATATTCCTGAATGGTTTGCCTAAAATTATATGATTTTTCTGAATATACTCGTAATTCAAATAATTTATTTCTACTTTTAAAGATACCTGGTGTTGCCCAGTCACTGAAAACAGGACGACCACCAATCTGTAGTGTTTTTGAGGTAAAAACTTTGCCAAACTCATCATTAATCAAATTAAATAAGTGTTTATATGACTGGTCTACACAAGTGAAGTTAGGTAGATATGGTAATCTCTTTAATACATTTTCTTTAAAATTATTCAAACGACTTTGGTTAATTGGTACATATTTAATTTGTTTTTTGCTGACTTTGTTACTACTTTTAGGAAATTTTATCCATTGGCCACGATGATCTGACTCCACAGGATCCACAATACCTTTATCTATAGGTTTAATATCAGTAAAAATATTATCAATACATTTTGCACTGGTAGCTGTAATACGAGTGGGTTCTAAGAATGTACTATGCAGATTAAAGGATTTAAATAAATTTTTCATTTTATTTCTCTCTGATGGAGTTAATGATGTATCTAATATATCAACATTAAAATCTCCACAAACTATTATAGATTTCTTAGAACATTGGCATTTGAACAGTGCTTCTTCAAGCTTTTCTTCAAATTCAATGTAAGAAGCATCAGGGGGACTGTATACGCTCAACAAGATGAAATGCTCAAATTCAATACTGGCTATCTCAATAACTCGCTCAATGGAGAGGGCTACTAAGTCTTTACGTTCTTTAAATTTTAAGTTTTTATTAATTAATATTAAAGAGCCTCCACGTTTAGAATGTTTTCTATTGAACGAGCTAGCAACCTGGTGATTTACGAAGTTCAACAATGTGATTTGATGATCTTTTAACCAGTGCTCTGTAGCACAAAAAATATTAATAGAATTTGCATTAATGTATAGCTCTAACTCTAAACCTTTACCATTTATTAAACCTCTAACATTATGGTGCACCAGGTTTATAAAAACAATATTTTTACTAAAATTATTCTCAGGGGCCAAAGTCAACTGGCCAGATTTATTATGGGTTATGGTGATATATAGTGACAGATAGCGAAAAACGACTTTGTTTTATAATATGTAGATGTAGTGATTAATGTTAGGAAGTTCTTTTATATATTACTAGCTGATGCCTGCGGCTCCGCTCGCGTAAAATTTGGTTATTACACAAAAAGTGTTTCCCGTAGGAATATGGTATTTGCCCGGTATAAAAAAAATCCCTGTGTTCTAGAAAATGTTCTATTTTTATGCGGAATGTCATCTGAATATGATGAAGTAACAAACATTCAAACAAATATTAATCTCCACAAACTGTCACATTTATCATAGTACTAAGGAGCACATTCTCGTGGGAATACATATTAGTTTAAAAATGGCGGATTTCCATACAAACTTTCAGTCATTATTGTATCTTCTTAGGGGGTGAATTCCAAAAATCTGATACACGTCTATCTTCAATTAAAAATGAAAGTGCACATACAAATTTTTGTGCATATTAGTTTAAAAATGGCGGATTTCCATACAAACTTTCAGCCCCTATTTTAGCCACTTAGGGGTTAAATTTCAAAAAATCCTTCGTTTATTCCTTGCTTACATCATAAAAGAAACCTCTGTGCAAAATTATGGTATCTAGGTATAAGGGTATGAATTGATCAAATGGTGACAATCAACGTCCAGTAGATTGTCACCAGTGAGTCAGTCAGGACTTTGTCTTTTGTATATTAAGATTATATAGTGCCAGATAATTGATTCCTTTATGACTTCAGAAAAGAGAATTCTGTATGGGGACCCGCCTTACCTCCGGGGCCCAAGTGTCTCGACTACGTAAGGCCCCATGTATCGTGTCTAGTCCGTTAGTCAGTAGGTGCACAGTAGTAGAGCTCGCAACACCGTAATCTTTCATCCCCTATTTTACACTCTTAAGGGTAGATTTGTGAAGATTTGTGAAACACGTATATCTTAATTTATTACCGAAAGCCAAAAGATATTTTTTTTGTTGATTAGTTCAGAAATGACTCATTTCTATACAATCTTTCAGACCTTATTTTACTCCCTTAGATGTTGAATTTTAAAAATTCCTAAAACACGTATATCTTAAATTATAAACGAAAGTGCCATAAAGCGTAACTGATAAGCATTATATTAGGTACATAATTTTTTTTTTTGATTATATGATTGTTCATGACGATCGCTGCCGGAAATGTATTTAACTACATAATTAGAGCCATATGTACAATATTAAAAAAAATGTGGTTATTCATAAAAATATATTTAATTATATTTAATATATGCAAATATAAAAAGCTCAAAAAATTATGTTTGTTTGTATGTTTATTTGGTTGAATCTACGAAAATACTGGATCATATACTTTTAGTGTTGGATAGCCTATGTATCGAGGTAGACTATAGGATATTTATCATCGCACTACTACCCTGGAGAGCGGAGCAGATATCATAAATCCACAAATCGGATTAATTTCCATACTTCATTACGACTATACCCTTTTAGCGGGACTTTGACTGACAGATAGCTTATGTTATAAGGAGTAACTGAGACTAATTTTCGATCTCTGTGGAAACGAGTGTGGAAAATCTTTATCAAACGGGCAAAACTGTGGGATCAGCTAGTAATTATATGACATTGCATAGACTTAATTTTAGATAGACTTTTATAGGGTAACAGTCACAAAAAGGAACAAATCAATTTGACCTTCACTTGCACTGGTTCTGATAGTAAACTCAACTACGTAATACCGCATACTAAAAAACATTACATGTACAATAAATGCTATTTCATTGTTTAAAAATATACATGAAATTTGTCACCAATTTTGTAGGGAAGGACCTAAGGACACTTTAGGCTTTATTATCTATTGTATTAATAGAATAATAAGTGATCTTTGTTTAATACACGCGTACTACTATTATGGAATGTTTCGAGGCAAAATTAAATGTAAATTAGTTAAAATATAGTGACATTATAAGGCCTTGGACTTACATATAGACGAGGATGGGACGCAGAGAAGGAATAGACAGGGCGCCACAGCGTCGCGTCTTTTTAAAACATATATTATTTTGTATAAGACGAGGTCTGGACGTGAAGCCTCGACTTTTTATCCCGGGAACAAGTTCCTGTGGGAAACGGGAACGGGAAAACTTCTCTACGCGGGTGAAGCCGCGGGCGTCAACTAGTATTTCATATGTATTATACCTAGTCAGGTCATAAATTCTGTCACATGTTTAAAATAAAATAATTGAAACAAGTTTATTCATTATGTAACCATTTATATACCAAAATGAACTTAACAAAACATAGATTCTTATGACAATAAAGTTTATTCAAAATGACCTCCGTGATTTTGAATACAGGCCTTCAATCTGCGCCGCCAGTCGTCTATCGCAGCACGAACGAGGTCCATGTCAATATCGGCGGCTGCCTTAATCAAGGATGTCTTGAGTGACTCCAAATTGGGATGAAGCTTTGAGCACGCCTTTTCCTCCAAGTGTTGCCATATCTTGTAATCTAACGGACTCAAATCTGGACTGGAGGAGGGCCAGTCTTCGTGCCGGATGAAGTCGATTTCAAGCGCCGCCAGCCAGTTTTGTGTGCTCTTCGCTCTATGAGCTGGCGCCGAATCTTGTTGGAATACCCAGTGCCTGTTATTGAACATGGTATGAGAAACAGGTTCCACAAGGTTCGTCAGGACTGTATTTTGATACACAACTGCATTCGTTTTTACACCTTTCTCACAAAAATGTACCTCTGTTAAGTCCCAATAAGAAACTCCCAACCATACCATGAGCGAGGGTGGAAAATGACCTCGTTGGACACCCGGAATACGGTTGCTCGCTTCTTCACTACTGTGTGCGTACACCTTATCATTTTGTTTGTTGTAGCTCTCTTCTAGGGTAAAAATGTTTTCATCCTAAAAAAGAATATCCCGATATTTTTTTCCCGCGTACCGCTTCAACAAAGCGTGGCATCTCTTCAGTCTCAGGTCCATTAGACGAGCAATTAAACGATGTCCTGTTTTTCTTCGATATGACCGAAGCCTTCCTTTAACACCCTTTTCACCGTGGTTCTGCTTAACCCCATCTGAAGGGCCAACAGTTTCTGCTTACGTTTGGGATTTCTTTGAATTCGCGCCTTCACTGCTTTTATCACTGCTGGAGTCCTAACAGACCGAGGGCGACCACTTCTTGACCTCTCATCTACACTAGAGTCTTCATTGTATCGTTTGATGGTACGATAAACGAATCTTTTGGTTATATTCAAATTTTTCAGTATGTCAAAAATTTAAATTGGCGCGTAACCGCAACGATGTAACGCAATAACTGCAACACGGTCTTCTTTAAGCGTCCACTCTATAATTAAAAATGAGTAAAATTCTAAAAAGTATACATTTTCATTTTCATAAACAATTCGAAATTCGAATTCAATAAACTTTTTTGTGGCCAGCATTCTAAACGAAAAGTTTTTACTGTGTGACAAATTATGACCTGACTAAGTATAAAAAACTTTAACTTAACTATCTTCACGCTGTATCCCTGACGGGGTAGTCAGAGAGGACAGCTCGCCAGGCTTCGCGATCCATGCATACAAAAAATAAAAAAATATAGGTATAAAATACATATTTTATACCTATATTTTTTACATAGTAGTATACATATACGAAGTTTTCCCGTTCACGTTTCCCACAGGAACTTGTTCCCGGGATATAAAGTAGCCTATGTATTATTCTGATGTATAAACTATATTATGGTAAATTTTTTTTAAAATTAATTCAGCAGTTTTTACGTGAAAGAGTAACAAATATCCATACAAACTGTCACATTAATAATATTATTAAGATGTGTTTTTTTGCGTCTCTATACATTTTATATGAAACAGACGCTGAAGAGAAATGAGTCCGCGCCCGCATCGGCATCTTACCTACGTCTATTCAGTCTTTTCATCAACTTAGCCTAAGCGGTTGCTTGTTATGTTGAACGCACTTATCCCGTTCAAATTTGGTACCAAACAAAGTCTTAGCATAACTAGTCAGAAATAAGTTACGAGTGCGTACGTAATTAGCATATTTTATTACAGTTTACTTGAAGTTACTTACCTGAGTTATTGTTGTTTTGTTTGTGAATAACTAAGTATTTTTATTGTATACAATTTAACTACGCCACATACACGCAAAGTATACACGTTTTTTTTTTGTTTTTTATAGGCTTATTAGCTTAATAGAATATCCTTATTGAGGAATAGCAGACGGCCTGCTCTTCCACCCGCATAGTTAGCCTACTATTGACAACCGGTAGAATAGAACCAGAATATTTACTAACGTATATTAATGTCTATTGACGATCGATTATTAACGAACGATTTATTAACGACTGCCATTTTACTGGTAACCGGGACCAAGGGCTTAACGTGCCTTCCGAACATTGGAAACGCTCGTAAATGGAAATACCACAAAGCGGTCACTTATCCGTAGGCAACCCATCAGTTGCTTATCGCAGTGATCGTTTACAGAACACTGGGTCGGCGGGGCTACGAGTACTTAGGCATATCATTCGTCTTTAGAATTAGTATAATCGTATGAGTAAATATATCTATATATATCTAAATTTCAACTGCAGGTCGATACAGCCTGCGCCTGTCCATTTCAACACGGCAATGGGCTCACCACCTGTTACGTGGGACAAAAATGCACAAGGTGAAACGTTTGCGTTTAATATGCCTCTGCCTACCTCTTCGGGGATAAAGGCGTGACAATATGTATGTACGTATGTATGAGTAAAGGATGACGCCTCCTCACACGATTGGTTGTATGAAGTGCATAGAATACGGCGTTTCTAGTATAGTGCGAGTGACATTGTTTGCTTGCTCTACGGTAATAACATAAATACAGAATATGTGATGACCAAGACAGTTGGTTTAGTATCGGGGATGCCAAAGGCTAAACATAGCTACAAAGCGAGGGTATCAGATTTAACTGGTAATAAAATAACCTATCTATCTATCTTCACGCTGTATCTCTTACGGGGTAGTCAGAGAGGACAGATCGCCAGGCTAAGCGACCCATGCATACTTCTTTCGCTTCCTGCAGATTCATTAATTGCTTCACACATGCACGTCTGGGTATCCGAGTACTTTTGACCTTTCCGTTTATTAGCAATCTGCTGGTGGTCTTCATATGTAAGTCTCGGCCTACCTTGACTCCTCCTACCCTCTACTTTCACACAATAAATATTCTTCGTCAATCGTTCCTCACTCATTCGTTGGACGTGTCCAAACCAACGGAGCACGCCCTTTTCCAGCTTAACGCTGACACTTTTAATTAAAACTACCAATATTGCGTATCATTTCATTGCGTATAAATAGCCTAGGACGATTTACCACAAAAAATATATCGTCCTAGGTAATAATGCTTCGACGAAAACAAACGCCTAAATAACATAAAACATGCATATTTAGGGAACCAGATTGGGTATTCCCTGTAATGACTAGCTTAAACACAAGGTTAAAAAACAAATATAAAATATGAGTAGCACTTTCAAAATTTTCCATAGATCATAAGTACTCTGTACTCTAAATAATCCGTGCGTGTAACTAGAAATTTTGAAATAATGTATGTTTTTTTATCCGATTTGAGATTGATAGGATTTATACGAAATATTTTTACGTCTGGAAACACAAGGCTCTCCCATAAAGCTGTACGTGGCCAAATCATATCAGAAATTTATTCATATAGACCATTTTAGGGACTTATGAATAGTCATGACAAGAATTAAAAAAGAGCGTCTCTAGTTGCTATTTCCAAGGGCAGTCTACCCTTCATAGAGAAGAATCTGGCAAGAAACTCCATGAATGTGCTTTTAAAATGAAGCTATGGCTAACAATAATTAATTTACATTGTTCTTTGGAGTTGCGTGAGATCACTCGACTGAACTAAGTTTGCCTTAAATTTAAATAATATTATTTGTAATACTTGATAAAACTGCTATAACAGCTATGAGCTGCACTTTAATTTGCCACTTAATTTATTCCTTTGCAAAACGGGAGACGTGGAAAGCAACTAGGTGTAAATCCTATAGAAAAAGGGAAGCACCACGATAATAGAACATTACGGGTCCTATGTGAGCTATGTTTGATTCCAGTAATATGTATGCCAGAAGCGTTTAAAAGCACGAATATTCGCCCCTGATGTAACGAGATGCGCATAGTTATATACTACTCCTGATGTTTCTTGTAAACTGCTTAGCATATTATATCGCTCGTTTTGCCAAATGCTACATACACTCCTAAAGTATGTAATGGGGGCGACTGCTGTCTAATCTCCTAACCCCGTAAGGCTGCATCGTCGAACAATAAAATGCCGAAAATAAAAAGCAATTGCAAATCAATGATGACCCATGGTCCAAATCTAGGTAGGTTGAAAAACAACTGGCAATACACTGAAGTGTATTACCCTCACCCCCACTATTTACTTTATCATATACACACACTTAAGAAAATAAGGATAAAATAAGTATGAAAACAAAATTTGAAAATATTGATTGCATTTTTAGGGAGTAAACTTACCTGTAATTCACTCTGCAAATACTTTCAATTAATAACACGCCACTACAATTTATTACAATAATATGTTCGTTAATTTTATTAATATTTTTTGTAATTATTAATTTGTTATTCAAATCAACTTCCAAACTAAACCAAATTAAATATAAAATATGAAAAATTTATTTGAATTTATTTAATAAGAGAAAAGAAAAATTGATTTATAAATTAAGGTGTAAAAATAAACAGAGTTATTACTTACTTAATTTTAATACAAAGGAAATAGGTTCTTAGAATTAAGTGATCTTTTTTCACTATAAAAAAAATAATTACTTTAAAAAATATAGTTTAAAATTTATTCATTTTTATGAAGACAGGATTCTATATTTTTGGATAAATTTCATTATTATAATAAACTATTGTTTTAGTAAGACTCTTTTGCTCATAAGTGTACTAAACACAAAGATAACAAGTACTTTACTAAGTAAACGGATACCTATTCTGTTTGCACGTTGGATTATAAAGTTTCCATTATACAATTTTCCTGACATTGAAATAATTCATGAAAAAATATTTTATTATGACTTCGTTTTTTAAAAATTTGCACTTATATTTTTAAAAAGGAATTTATGAATTATATGTAAAAAGTATGTAGTAAGATTCAGATTTATATTTTGATTTATGATGTTATGCACTTACTGTTTGTGAATTTGCGTTGTGAATACTCTTTTGTCTTTTTTATTATTAGCACAACTGACAGGTGGACCGAATGCTTTCAGTTGATACTTCAGTATTTTTTTTTTTACTTTATTTAACTGTTATAGTGTATTTTTGACCGAGGAGGCGAGCGAAGCGACCCGATGAAGTCCCCATTTTAACTCTACTAGTACGGGAAAAATGCTACTGATATCCGACCGTCCGTCCATTCATATTCAGTCGACAGTTCGCATTTTTCATCAGATTTGCATGCAACTTGGCATGGACAATCCTTGATGTAGACAACAACATTTAGCGAGGGGTTTTTTGATCGGGGGGGAAATGGAGGCAGGGCAGAGGAAATGGTCCCGTAGTGGTTGGAAAGAGCGCTCAAAACGATAAGAAATGTTGATTTTTTTTAATTGTTAAAAAGAAAAATACTCCGAAGTCTACGGTTCACAGAACGACTATTATTTATTACTAACTACTTTAATTATTATATTTATTAACAGAATGCACGCTAGTTATGTGTTATGAGAAGGTTGTGTTGCGAGTCTAATGAATTCAGTCTACTTTTTCAAATATGTTTACACTGTTGATTGATGGCACTTGGTGGAACTTGCTACACATCTTGAACTAAAACACTTGTACTGTTCCACCTATTTATAGGTATATTATTAGGTTTAAGTAATAAATCGTTGTTTTTTTTAAGTATTAACATAATCCATATTATTTCTTTATTCAATTAAATTGGCTGTGTTAAGTAATTACTGGAGATCAAACTCCATTTCATTTTGCAATAATTTTACAACTCATCTTTGTACGAAAGAGATTATAATATAATAACTCTTAGACCCTCACAGATACTCAATATAAAAGTTTCAACTAAGAAATTCTCTACAAAATGAGTGAACTTTACTATTTTATTTTAAACTAGATGATGCCCACGGCTTCGCCCGTTAGTTCAAACTCCCGTCGCACCTATTTAATCCCGTCGCTTATAAATTCTACAACAATGCATAAAAATTTGCCCGATTTGTCATCATTTATGACTACTGCTCCGCTCTCCAGAGTAGAAGCGTGAAAATATATAGCTTATAGCCTAATAGGCTATTTAAAACAAAAAGATTTTTTCTAATCCTACCAGTAGTTCCTTAGATTAGCGCGTTCAAAGAAACAAACAAACAAACGCTTCAGTATTATACAAGTAACATTAGATCATGAGACATTTTTGTCCGCCAAGACCAATCCTATAAGGTAGTAACGTACCTTATCTACCAATTTCGTTTTATTAATAAGCCGTTAAATTATTGTGGAATTCTCTACGGAGTTTACTCCACAGGGGCTAAAGGTAAAACCGGCTTAAGGTACACGATGCTCTCTCATAGCTGTATGTGCTCAAAGAACCAGGTACTCTTGAAAGGAAATCCTTAGAATTATGAACAGCTTCACTCGCCAACCGTGGCGACTTTTTCCTGTTGCTTCTCCTCTTCCTCTTTCAAAGACAATTTTGTAAAGAAAATGTGTTTTTGAAAATTTGGTCTCGTTTTTAGGGACGGTTAAAATTGCATGTAATTGATTAGAAACTTTGCTTTCTTCCAAATAAAAAAAAATGGAAGAGTAATCAAACAAAAAATAAAAAGAAACAACAAATCGTTGTAGGTACTTAAACAAAATACTTGTGTCGTGATAATGGAAACAAATCGAATGCCAGCACGTAATTTATAACAATTCACCAGTACGTTGTACCTATTTATGAAGGATAAAGGTGCCCACACTAAGTTGCAACCTGTAATATTAGATTTATTTATTACGAGTTCTAGGTAGTCCTCGGACCTCAGAGGTTGTATGTTTTATTGTCTGTGTCTATCCTGTCTGTTGGAATTTTGGATTTCTTCTGTAGTGAGTACCTGGTGACGGCAATAGGCTTACCCCCTATTACGTAGGATAACTGGCAACGTGGGATTGTATATGACGTTACAGAGGTACGAGTACACCTAATATATGTTGCTAAGATTTGTAATTCACAAATAATACAACCTCTGACCTCTTTACTGTCTGTTGTAATTTTTGTTTTCTCCTGTATCCTATTACGTGGGATAACTGGCAAAGTGGGATTGTATATTACGTTATAGAGGTACGAGTACACCTGATATTTGTTGCTAAGATTTGTAATTCACAATTAATACAACCTCTGACCTCTATGCTGTCTGTTGCAATTTTGGTTTTCACCTGAATTTAGTACCTAGTGACGGTAATAGGCTTACCCCGTGCGTGCGATAACTTGCAATATGGGATTGTATATTACGTTATACTAGTACGAGTACATCTAATATAATTACGTTAACACGAATTATACACTAGTTTTGGATAATAAAATACGGCAACCGTTCAAGAATTGGCGCCCAACTCTAGGATGATGTTTATGACTGACAAATTGTAATTTCTTAATACATTTGAGGGTGGGCCAGATTCTTAGTCATACTGCCTAGTACTGTTTTCTTATTTATGTCTAATTCATTCTGGGTATGTTGGATACTATTTTACTTGATATAATGTTACATATTTATATGTTTGAATTAATGGTTGGAGGTGCCCAGATGTTTTTCAATTAATTTTATCACAAACTGTTGCTGTAGGTACTTACTGTTTGTGAATACTCTTTTGTCTTTTGTTTTATTAGTTTGTTTTATTAGCACAGCGACAGAATGCGTTCAGTTGATAATTTTTAGTGTATTTTATTATTGAAGCGCTCGTGGCCCCGCGGTCTCAGTGTTCTGTAAACGATCACTGAGGTACGCAACTTTCACTATGGCTGGTCGTCGGATGGGTGACCACTTTGTGGCATATACATTTGCGAGCGTTTCCGTGCTTCGGAAGGCACGTTAAGCCGTTGGTCCCGGTTGCCAGTAAAATGGCAGTCGTTAAGCCTGGTTGAAGGCCTTATGGGCGGCTTGAAAATTTCAACAGCAGGTAGCCACAACCTGCGTCTGTCTATTTCAACACGGCAATGGGCTCACCACCTATTACGTGGGACAGGAATCCACACGGTGAAAAGTGGGCATATAATATGCCTCTGCCACCCCTTCGGGGATAAGGCGTGATGGATATTTATTTATTATTTCTATAGAGTTAATAGTAAATATATTTATTAATTATTAACCATGTTAGGCTTCACTACAGCAAGTAGCTGGGATGATAGCTATATATATCTTAGTCGTCTTTAGCTCAAACTATTGAGGCACAGTTTTCCGATGTTTTCAAGAATTTTAATGTAGTCCATATAAATGCATAGTGTATTTCCGCCCATTTCTCAGAGATGCTAACTGCTTTTGATTCTGGTATCAGAAACGTGGCTTAATCCCTGTAGGTCAGAGGTTGTATTATTTGTGAATTACACATATCCATACATACATAGATACATTTATCAGGTGTACCCGTACCTCTATAACGTAATATACAATCCCACTTTGCCAGTTATCCCACGTAATATAGAGTAAGCCTATTACCGTCACCGGGTACTCAATACAGGAGAAAACCAAAATTGCAACAGACAGGATAGAGGTTACACATCCACAGTTAATACAACCTCTGAGGTCCGAGCACTACCTAGAACTCGTAATAAAAGTCGTGAACCCTTCCAAAACGCATCCGTAGTCCCAATATGTTGTTTCGAATTGACTGGTCGCAATTGCCTGACGTCATGTCTAAGGTGTAGCACTACCCATAAGTGCAACTGTAAAAAATCTAGGCATTCTGGTTGACAGCACGTTTTCCTGGTGATCCCAATTGCAAGAAGTCAGCCGGAAGATGTTGGGTACCTGATGAAGGTAATAGGCTTATCACCTATCACATGGGATTGTATATTACGTTATAGAGGTACGAGTACTCCTGTTATATGTTGCTAAGATTTTTTTTTATGAATCGTATCCAATTTATACTTAACTAAGTTAAATAGTGATATCACAATCATAATCTATTTATTTCCTTGTAAGAAAATCGTGACCAATCGTCATAGCATTATATCAGGAAATGCTAATGAAATGCATGCGTTTGTGGGCCGTTTGTAATCCTGATTTATTATGTCATGGCCGCGGTACTTGCTCTCGAACACTTTGAAGACTTTGTGTATGGTAGATTGAATAACAAAATAAGTAAATTTATTGATTACTTACTCAAGCTTTATGTCCTCCTAGTTATATTATTGTCCCCGAGCCCAACTTCAAAATGTCTTCCTTTTAATGTGAGAGTTTTTTTTTTATTCTGTGAGAATCAGGAATGGGAATACGGGAGCTAATAGCTAAATAGCGAAGCTACGGGCGTTTTTGTATTCTGTATTTCCACACGAAAAAAAAATCATAAGTGTGCAATATCAATTCAATCCGACATATTAAAGTAAGAAGTTTCGAAGACAGCTACGTACGTTCCTACACAAATAAATTGCACAGCAAAAAAATTAATATGTCTACAAAGTTTAGTCAAAAAATTCGATTATGTGACCTCGCAAAGCCCTCTAAAGTCATTCTTACAATGTCTTCGCCTGATGCCATAGAATATATGGACTACCTCTTGGTGGCGTAAGTGGCACTGATAAACCTAAACAAATAAACCTCAGTGGACTAGTGCACTGGGGTTTCGGGTCCCGAATCGACTAAAATATTTGTGTAATCTACAAATGTGTTTCAGAGTTTGACTGTTTCCTTTATTATGATGTCCGACCACGCAATTGGAAGATAGTGATTTATGCACACCATAGCATATTTTGCAACGACTGACTAATTAACTATCTTCACGCTGTATCCCTGACGGGGTAGTCAGAGAGGACAGATTACCACGCTTCGCGATCCATGCATACTTCTTTCACTTCTTCAAGATTCATCAATCGCTTCATACACGCACATCTGCGGGTATCCGAGTACTTTTGACCTTTCCGTTTTTGAGCAATCTGCTCACGTGGTGTAAGTCTCGGCCTACCCTGACTCTTTCTGTCCTTTCACAATAAATTATCTTCGTCAATCATTCCTCACTCATTAGTTGGACGTGTCCAAACCAACGGAGCACGCCCTTTTCCAGCGTAACGCTGACACTCATTCAAACCTGCGTATCACTTCGTCACGTATTCGATCGGCCAAAGTTACGCCGCACAATTTTCGAAGTGATCGCATCTCCACAGCATTCAACTTACTTTCATGCATCTGCTGACATACTCAGGTTTCGCTACCGTAAAGCAACGTTGGCACTAGCAATGCATTATCTAAATTAGATTTTAGCAGCTGATAATAGATCAAAGGCTGGTACAAACTGTGCCTTGTTCCCAAGCCATCTGACTTTTCAAATAGGCGTTAATTATTTCCAAAAGTACTTAAATAATATATATAATAATAATAATATAATAAATAATGGTACCTATGACCTCAACCTATGCAACTAACAGTTTCATTGTTTTCAACAGCTGTTTCTAACCGACTTACAAGGAGTAGGAGGTATATAATTAGTGTAATGATTTTTGAAGTTTCTTATACCATACATTTTTTTTAACATTTTTTTTTTCAGATGTCTTAATTTGTAGGGTAGTAGCGTGATGAGATAGCCTTTTATCAGTCACGCCTTTATCCCCGTCGCTCCCATTTAATCCCGTCGTTTATTATCTACTTTTACAATTGTGTATGAATATTTGCCTGATTTGTTGATTACTGCCCTGCTCTTCAGGGCAGTAGCGTGATGATATAGCCTATAGACTTCCAACTTGCGCTATCCAACACATATTATTATTATTAGTATTTTTTTTTTTGATTTTGTTGGGTCAACTCACACAACGCCATCTGATTCCACACTAAGCGGAGCTTGTATTATGGTAACCAAAATAACTGATAAACATACTTATATATTTCTAAATACATACATATCATAGATAAATAACACCCAGATACAGAATAAACCATCGTGCTTATCACACAAAGTTTTATCCTGGGTTTTATCCCACCGCGCCACAGAGGCAGTCCAATTATTATTACTATAGTTTCCAAGGAGACGCGCGGACTTCGCAGAGCTCGCTCCCTATTGGCTAGTCGCGACGTCGCGCATGCGTAAATCGCACATCATCGGCCATACTTTTCACTTGTCATTTTAAGACCAATATTTCACAATAAAATGATTATAATAGGTTAACCTTAAGAGATAGGCATATGCTGTCGCGGACTTTATTTTAGAACTTTTAAAGGGAAATAATTATGTAATACATAGTTTTTGCCTAACTTTAATCGTTTACGCAGCGTTCGCAACGGAAGCTATCAAATGGAACATTTTGTCCCCGATTTTGCCACATTTATCATTTTTGTTCCGCACCTATTAGTCGTAGCGTGATGCTATATAGCCTATAGCCTTCCTCGATAAATGGACTATTCAACACAAAAAGAATTGCATTGAATGCAAATCGAACGTGTAGTCCCAGAGATTAGCGCGTTCAACCAAACAAACAAACAAACTCTTCAGCTTTATAATATTAGTATAGATTCTCGTGTCTCAGTGTATGTTGTCATACTCCTCCAACAGCTTGATCGAATTTTATAAAATTTTATTTAAATACAAGCTGACCCGCGCAACTTCGTTAGTGCCATATAAGAGAGAAACAGAGAGAGAGAAAGAGAGAGAGAGAGCGGGGCTTAAGAAACTATAATACAATTCTAAAAGAACTGAAAGTTTATTTCTCCATTATGCAATTGACAACCACTTTTACAATATTAATAGGAATTCATTCCCGTGGGGTATTCCTTTTTTAGTGGTTATCTACGATACCTAAAGAATACCCTTACCAAATTTCAGGTATCTATGTCTAATAATTCAGACAGTGTTTGGGTTCACCTGCATTGTTCCCGTTTCCATTACAATTTCGGCAACTCCTTTATTAGTACTCATCCAAAGTACTTAAAGAATACTAATAATGAATGGTGAACCATATTTCACGTTTGTTTCTAAGTTTAGTCTAAGCCATTTCTGGTTTCGTCAGCAAGAGTCCCTTTCCCATGGGAATATCTAGAATTCCTTTCTTAGTGCTTATTTATGGTACTACCTATAGAATACTTTCACCAAAGTTTACTTTTCAATTTCTAATAGTTTTGGATGTGTACTGTAACGCGTAGTACCCGTTTCTATTGAAACGTAAAAATTTTTGATAGTTTTTTAGGTAGTACTTATAATAAACGCTAATATAGGAATTCCTGACATTCCGACGGGAAATGGAACTACGCGGGTGAAACCAAAACAACCTAAACTATTAGTCATAGATACGTGAAATTTGGTAAATTAAATAATACGTAAAATGTAGGCGACATCTAAGTCTAACTGCTCATGCCACGCGCACGTCTCGAGCCTGCCTCGTGTCAATTTCAACCCTCTGTTCACCATTTTTGTTTAACATATTGTCATGTTACGATTACCTGAATGGATACTTGGTCCAGTAAACAGAATAGTCCGACCTATAGTAGTATAAACAACGAGTCCTGCGTCTGGCTGGCACGTGTCGTCTGACCAAAGCCTAAATGTTTAGGCTAAGCTGATCAAATTTTGCACAGAATTGTATGGGTGGTTTGTTCATCATCATCTTAGCCGATTGACATACGCTGGGTGTGCATTGGCTTGCCCTAAGGATCGCCGCCATACAATTTCCATTGACATTTATGTTTATCATTACACCTCACGGAAGATCTACCTATGCTGTTTTCCAGAAGTATTGTATGAAGAGATGTTTGGTTTGTTTTAGCTATTACGTATCTAAAATCTAAATTCGTATGCTGCCATACTAAGGTCACTTAGTGGGTGTCAATTTGGTTTGGATGTCTTTTATTTAAGAAATTTCTCAAAACAATTTCGTAAAAGAATATCTCAACAGAATATCTCAAAAAAATCTCAACAGAATATCTCAAAAGAATATCTCAAAAGAATATCTTAGAAGAAAATGTCGTAATAACTTTCAAGTCAAGTGAAATATATTTTCGGTAGTTAGCAGAGTTGATCTGTTTTTCAAGATCTTTCAAAATTCAATGAAGATCAGAATACTTTTCTTGTACGTCGCCATAAGACGCAAAGAGGTGGATTAATTCGTCAGTTACGAGAAGGTCACGGTGGTGTATTTGGTAACGCGTCTGGTGCGTTGAACCAGAAGACGCTGGTTCGAGTCCAGCTCGTGACTGAAAATTTTTTCCACTTTAAAAATTTAAACTTGTACATCTCTATTATGAAAAATAAAACAAATTCAAAATTCTTTAACATAAATTTTTATAGATTAACATTTATACATATTCATTGAAATTAATCTTGCAAAAATAAGGTTCATAGTCATAAATGCTGAATTTTTGAACTCATATGTACAGGAACTTACGTTATAAAAAAATTAAGTACATAATCAAAGTTTTTATTATAGTTATAACTGTATAATAAAATTAATATTTTGTATCCAATGCGGAATAAGTTAAACAAGTACCTACATATTTAATATAAACGTTGAGCTTAAAATAAATTATAATTTTGAAAAAAATACATGGAATTATAAAGTACTAGCTGTCTCGCCCGGTTTCGCCCGTGACATACTTCGAACCCCGTGGCACCCATTTAATCCCGTTGTTTAATAATTTCACATTCACAATAATGTATGAACATTTTAAAAATTCATTGATTACTTCTCCGCTCTCCAGTACTTAGGTACCTACCTACTCGCAAGGCCCGGTCGAATTAAATTAATTTATTTGCGCCTAATTTTGAATTTGCGATAACTCGTAAGATATTAATTTAATTTGCAAAGTGTAAAGGGACAAAATAATCTTCATGAAATGCTGAAGCCAACTAACGTAGTAAAAATGATAAGGATTAATAGCATATTTGCCTTCAAATTCCCGCTTAATAATTGCTGTTTTTTTAAAGTATTAAAATGGATATAGTATGTTATTCTTAAGAGATAGATATATGTCGTCGCGAACTTTTTTGTAGACCTTTAATAGATACACAATTGCACCATACATTATTTTGTTATATCTCAAAGGGTTTAGGCAGCGTTTTGTTGAAAGCTCCCAGACGGCTTATTTTTTCCGACATCCCCAACAAATATCGTTATAATTTGGTCAATATATACAAAAACTTAACAAATTATACATAAAAACCTTCTATGAGAATCACTCTAACTATTTAAAAAAAACCGTATCGTAAACCGTTGCGTAGTTTTATAGATCTAAGCATACATAGGGACAGCGAAAAGCGACTTTGTTTTATAATATGTAGTGATATATTATTTTACTAGCGGACTCCCCGCGGCTTTACCCGAGTACCATAACCTAGTTTCGATTAAATTTAGCCTATGTTACGCCTTATAACATCAGCTATCGGCCAGTGAAAGTCCCGTTAAAATCGAAACAGCTTTTTTAAAGATTAGCTGTAATAAACAGACTTTTAGATAAAAAATATAAAGCGTTTTTTTGTGTAAGTATCTTTTTATTAATATTTAGTGAAAAGGTGTTATTTTGGAATTACAAACAGACACTTTAATTGTATGAATTGTATACGACTGCCGCAATGAGGTCCCAGGTTCGATTCCCGGGTCGAACAAATATTTGTATGAACCGCAAACGTTTGTTTCGGAGTTTGGGTGTTTGCTATGTAAAATAGGTTTGTATTTATTTAGAAATATGTAAGTATGTTTATCATCTGTCTAGATCTCATACCACAAGCTTATATTAGCTTACTTTGGGCTAGACGGCGTTGTATATAAAAACAATCTTTCAGTCCACGACAATCGACTACATAAGATTGGCGATGCTTTCCGGGGTAACTGAATACGCTTTTACAATAAGCTCCCTGTGACCTGAGAAATTTACCATTAAATAAATTTAAAAAGTTATTAAAAAAAGCGTTGTTAAAAAGGTTATTACTCCGTTAAAGACTATTTGCAGAACAGGGACGCCTGGAAATGATCTGCTGGCAAAGTGAAATAATATTAAATTGTACATAGGCCATCAAAAAAAAAGCCTTCCTAAGTTTCTTGCCGGTTCTTTTCAGGTGGGCCGCGTTTCGAACCGGTGGTCGCTATAAATATTTAAAATAGTGTAGGACATTTTGTAAGCGCCGTTAAAATGATCTATGCAAAATAAATGTATTTTTATTCATTTATTTTTTCATTATAAAAAACGTCCCACAATATTTGTATATTTATTTAATACATTCTTTTCTAAAAAAAAAAATCGTACTTTTTAAACTATGTTAAAATTAAAAAAAAAATTACTAATGAAGTATCTATCTGACTGGAAATTATTGAATAAAAACTTGAATATTAGAACAGATGTTATCTTTAAACCAATTAATTATGTTGAAATCACCTTTAATTACTTTTACCATAATTATGTAATGTCTTTACTTTCGGTTACTAACCTTTTTTATCTGAAACCCTTTTAGAACCGACTTACTATCTGCCCACAGAAGCTCAGTCGTAAGTCCATAATTATAACCTATTTGTTTTAATTGTTGACGCGGGGGATGTGGTTGAGCGTGTATGGGACCTCCCGGCCTTTGGAGGCCGTCCTACCAACTAAACACTTTCTTCCCAACCGGGTCGCAGGATAGGCTTGAGGGCTATTCAGCTCAGCCCGGCTAAGGAAATGCCCCAATATGAGGCCTTCCACGATGGGGCTAGATGTGTGATTACAAATCTCAATGATCCCTCTCCTACTACGATCAGCGTTAGCCAAATTTTCATTGAATACATAAGTCTACCTAGGCCAAGAAATAAGGATGGGTAAAGAGAACCAAACTAATGAGGTAGTGAGGTTAGTCTCGACTGTGAGACCTGGATAGAAACAAATATAAGTGTGATGAAATGAGAAATGAGACAGACGGATACGTGTCATGCGGACTGCCTACTCAAAACTAAGTTTTGCTTTTAAAATGAAATTAACATCTAACCAGAAAGCCAGGTTGTGTGACCAGTGTATTTTACCAGTACTTACCTATGGAGAAGAAACCTGGCTTCTGACTAAAGACGTTACCAACAAAATACAAGTTGCCCAGAGGAAACTTGAAAGGAAACTTGTAGGTATTACACTGAGGGACCAAAAAACGAACACCTGGATGAGAGAGTAAAGCAAGGACACATAGCCCGGAAAATGCAATGGAGGCCTTGGGGTGAAAAAAGACCTAGAGGTAGGCCACAGACGAGATGGAAAGACGATATAAAAAAAATACTGGGAAAAATGGGAAAGAAAGAGCACTAGCAAGCAAAGAGTCTAGCTGGCGTTATCTGAAGGAGGCCAGACACCAAACTGGTAGATAGCGGCTAAGAAGAAGAAGAGAAGAATCATCAAGATCTTCAAGGCCCAATCAACTTTATTGGTGCACCTGCTGACTGACGGACGAGGCAAAGACGCAGGTCTTGTGGGGTCGGGAGGTCAGACGGCAGTTGCTCCAAGCAATGCTGAAAATGAAAAACCAATCGATGGCTGCTCCTTAGCTGAACGAAAGTGTACTCCAGGTTCCAAATCCAGTATTATAAGCAACAGCAAATACTTAGGTGAAGAAAACATTACTAGTTGACTTCGGTGGGGAGGAATTCTTCGACGCCTAGACAAGGTTTCGACAGTCTTGTACTTTGTCCCCCACTCTTTCTATTCTGTAAATATTTTCTTATTACATTATATAGAAATGTAGTTGTTAAGTCGTTTTATTTTCATTATAATATGCAATTTTTTGTTATATCAGATTGTTTCAATAAATAAATAATATAGATGAAGAAATACCTCAAAATAAGTTACGAACTCATATGAATTCGCGAGCTTTAAACAACAAAATAAATTAACTTTTTAACTATTTATAAATCGATCGAAGCGAAATATTGCTGAACATAAATGCACCTACTTCGTATTAAGCTCTGCACCACCCTGAGGTTGACTGGTAGAGAATGCCTAAGGCATTAAGTCCGCCAATGTACTATTTTTGGGTATAAAGTTTAATAAATAAAAAAAAACGATGGAAAATACTCGTGATAGATAGATAGATAGATAATTCTTTATTGCACACCATTAAATACAGTATTTACAAGACTTAAAACTACAAGTGAGAGTACAATGGGCGGTCTTATCGCTAAAAGCGATCTCTTCCAGACAACCTTAGTATGGAAAGAGAAGATCAGGAAAACAAAGAAAGAGGTAGTTGATGGCGTACTTACATAATATATAACTAAAGATTAGTATGATAACGAGGATAATAGTTAAGTTGTACACAATAAAGAAGTAAAAGAAAAGAAATACTACAAGTAAAGTTAAGTACTTAGTTAGAGGACAGAAAGTGGTTTTTAACCTTGTCCTTAAAGGTAGCGAGTGACTTCGCGCGACGAATATCTAATGGTAGCTCATTCCACAATCGTACGGCCAAGACAGTGTAGGATTTTCCTAAGAATGTTGTGGAATGTGACGGCATTTTTAGTCTCATGTTCTCCGATGCTCTTAAGCACTTCGAATGAGTATCATGAAGGAACTCAAAACGTCCTTTGAGATAGGTAGGCGTAGAAGGGTTGAACAGTATACTGTATAACAAGAAAAGAATATGAGCATTCCGGCGAAGTCGAATAGGTAGCCACTCGAGTCTTTTCAGAAAAACAGTAATGTGATCATATTTGCGTAGTCCAAATATAAATCTGATTCAAAAATTCTGAAGACGCTCGAGTTTATCTAGCTGGCGTTCGGTGAGATCTGGATAGCTGACGTCTGCATAGTCTAGAATTGGGAGTAGGAGGGTTTTTGCAAGCGCAATCTTGGTGGCAGTCGGTAAGATAACTTAGTACAAAATTCATACCGACTAAATTGTATGCATACTTTTAAATAATCAATGAATCCTTGTAATGTCGCGATATCCGTCTATCTGTTCTGAGGCTAGTAATGACCCTTAGCCCAATAAAGTTGAACCGTCACCCAGAGAGAATAATAAGAAAACATAGCACAAATATATATATATTTATATTGGACACGTAAACAAAGTCAAATAGTACAATTTTAAACATATATTTTTATACAGTGCCGCCCCTATACATACGAGTATAATCCTACTAATATTATAAACGCGAAAGTTTGTAAGAATGGATGTTTGTTACTCTTTCACGGAAAATCTACTGAATGGATTTTAATGAAACTTTACAATAATATAGTTTACACATCAGAATAACACATAGGCTACTTTTTACTCCGGGAACAAGGTCCTGTGGGAAAGGGGAACGGGAAAACTTTACCACGCGTGCGGAGCTGCGGGCGTCAACTAGTATGGAAATAAAACACATTGTCTACATTTTATTCTATCTGCGCGTAAGACGACATAATAATATAGGAGTGTGAACCCGGTTTTATACACTGCATGCCTAACGAACTATTTTAATTGAAGCAAAAAAGGAATCTAAAAGATTGCTTTGGTAGCGTAAGTGGTAGTGTATGCGACTGTCGCGCTGCGATCCCGGGTTCTATTCCAGGGACGAGACAAATATTTTGTGTGGTTCTCAAATGTTTGTTGTGAAGTTTGAGTGCCACCTATGTATAATATATTTTGAATGTATTTTTAAATTTCTCTCTGTCCTGTATGATCCGTCATCTCGATCCACTAGTGGATCAAATAGCTCGCAGAAGTGCGCTGTCCACCACTGGTCTGTATGGATCCTGTCCCTGTGATACTTTCATGTCGTAATATAATCCACCAGTGGATAAAACAGCACTCAGGGAGTTTTGTAAGATCCACCACAGGTGTGGATAGTATGGTTATCTGCCACCTCAGTGGTATAAAAAAATACGTCCAAGTTCACAATTTCGTAATAGTTAATTTTATTAACTAAAACAGAATCGATAAAAAAAATTTACTTTGTAAAAAAAATATGAATCTTAATTAGAATCTATCTTCACCTAACGATACAGCCGCGAGTTTTTTTTTTATATTTGTGTAGTAATCACCTATATTTAAAACGTATATAATGTACTCTACCTATCAAAAATTGTGTTAATTTAATTTGAATATGACACGAAACTACTAAATATTCATTTACGATTAAAACTTGTTTGCCAAAGTTTTTTATTATTTTTGCTATCTGCCCTTATAAGACGTAGAAGCGCTCGAGGCTCCACCCGTGCTGTAACTTGCAATATTTTCATGCACCCTTTTCCCACACAAACCTGTTCCCGGGATAAAAATTAGCCTATATGTATGTCAACCGAAGATATTTCTAGCTTAACTAATTAGCTTTACACCATTTATCCACATTAGTCAAGTCGTTAGAGCGTGTAGAACTAACACACATACACACTTATAAACTTTTTAATTCGTTAGAACTGATTTTTTGAGTGTCAGTTGCTACCTTTTGTAGATTTTTTTTAAGATTTATAGTTAACCAGAATAAATCTAGATTTAAATGTATTTAATTATTATTTAAATTGGTCCATAATTTTTAGCATTACTGGCTAATAGTATTAGGCTGTGCTAATAGAGATAGGTTGGCGGTATACGCGGTTCAGGACACCATGAATACGTGCATAGGCATTTTGAAGTTTCCACCACTTTACATTAAAAAAGTAAATTAAATAGTAGCTGACACTATGAATACGTGCATAGGCGATTTTGAAATTTCTATCCCATCCAATTTAGAAACTGGTTTCGATTTAGAAGTCGTCTGATTCCTTTGCTACGAAAATGAAAAGAGCTACGAGAATGAAATTACTTGTATTCATTTTGCAATACCTACTGTATGAAATATTTCTAAATTTTTTATCATTTATGATTATTACTCCTCTCTCCTGGGTAGTTACGTAATGATATATAGCCTATAGCCTTCCTCGATAAACGGGCTATCCAACACAAAAATATTTTTTCAAACCAGTAGTTCGCGAGATAAGCAAGTTTAAACATAATAAGTAGTGAGCCTATTGCGGTATTGAAATGGATATAGGGCATATAAATAATAGGGCAGGTTGTGGCGGCCTTCTATTAATAACTTTCAAACCATTTACATGGATTTCAACGGTCATGATACTGGCAACCGGGACCTAATTCCTTAAAGTGCCTTAAGAGGCAAGGGGACACTCATATATGGAAACCAGCTGACCCGCCCGGCTTCGCTCGTGACATACTTCGAACTTCCCGTTCCCGTGGAAATATAGGAATAAAAAATAGATGTTGACCGATTCTCAGACCTAACCGATATGCACACAAAATTTCATGAGAATCGGTCAAGCCGTTTCGGAGGAGTTTAACCACAAACACCGCGACACGAGAATTTTATAAATATTAGATATCACTAACTCTCATCCATCAAAGAACTAATCGTACCTATTTTATGATGCTTAGTTACAAATTACTTAAAATTTACAAATATATTTGAAAAGCAATAGATTTCGTAATTTATTATTTTTACATTCATGTATGAAAATTTGCTTAATTTGTTGACATTTATTATTAATGCTCCTCGATCCTAGGTAGTAGCGTGATGATTTTTGTATGTGTATTCTATAGCTCTCCTCGATAAACGAGCCATAAAAAACAAAAAACAATTTTTCATTTCGCAGCAGTGGTTTCTGAGATTAGCGCGGTCAACCAAACAAACAAAGAAACTCTTCTGCTTTATAATAATAATAAAAAATAACAAAAGTTTAAAATAAAAATACTAACCTTATTCCACTGACGTAAATTCGTAACCACGTAATTTTATATTTTTTAAACGATTAAAAAAAATAACAGTAATATCTTCCACTATTCAATAAAAAATAAATTATTATTATTTTTATTTTAACAATTTAGTACAAAACTATATTAGATGTGTTTAAAAAAATAGAGTTGCACAAAATCAGCACGTAAGACCAGTGTCCGAATCGTAAGATAACAAGTTACTAAGTAAACTGTGCCTGTGAGCCTGTGTAGGTCTTGACAGTTACTATTCCACAAATTTATTGTCTGCCACTACTCCGACACTACTCACACTAGTCCGAGACTACCAGGACTTTAAATTAAGACCTTTTAGCCTGTTTGTTACCACCTCACTAAAAAGGCAACGGGTTCAAATTTTCTTTCTAAATTTAACATATAAAATAGACACATTTTATTTTATTTTTTAAATTTAGACGGCCCTTTAGACCCACCCCAGTTCCGTGCTTCGGAAGGCATGTTAAGCCGTTGTTCCCGGTTGCCAAAAAAATGGCAGTTGTTAAGCCAAGGTGAAGGCCTTATGGCCTTACGGCTTAAAAATTTCAACAGCAGGTCACCACAGCCTGCGCCTGTCCATTTCAACACGGCAATGGGTTTACCACCTGTTACGTGGCAAAAATGCATACGGTGAAATGTGGGCGTTTAATATGCCTCTGCCTACCCCTTCGGGTATAAGGCGTGACAATATATATTGTTTGCCAGCGTGTTTGTTATATAATGATACAATAATAAAATGACTTTTTGTTTGTTAATACTTCAATCATTTTTTGGGTAGTATATCAATTATTATTCTTCTTGATGTATTAGATTAACATTTATTTCTATTAAGAAGTGCTCGTGGCCCCGCGGACTTAGTGTTATGTAAACGATCACTGCGTGAAGCAACTTTCGCTATGGCTGGTCACGAATAGGTGACCACTTTGTGGCATTTACATTTGCGAGCGTTTCCGTGTTTCGGAAGGCACGTTAAGCCATTGGTCCCAGTTGCCAGTATCATGCCAGTCGTTAAGTCAAGTTGAAGGCCTGGGCGGCTAGAAATATTTAAACAGCAGGTAGCTACAACCTGCGTCTGCCTATTTCAACACGGCAATGGGATCATCACCTATAACGTGGGACAAAAATGCATACGGTGAAATGTAGGAGTTTATTATGCCTCTGCCTACCCCTTCGGGGATAAAGGCGTGAAAATATGTATGTATGTATCTATGTACGTGGGACATGAATACACATGGTGAGAAGTGAGTAGAATATATCTCTGCTACCTCTACGGGGATAAGGCGTGATCGACAGAAAAAAAATGGTCTACCTACTATGTCAATCACCTTCTGCACGTCAATCGTCAATTAGGGATGACAATGATAGCGTAGCTGATAATAAACGCAAGCCGAGCCTCCTTGTACTTCTATTGGGTAATTCGTTACCATTCATTCATTTAACAATGGCGATACAAGCAGCATACTTACACAAATGTTTCCTTATAAAATGTCAGTCATCAAATTAGCACCTGTTTGCAAAACGAGGAAAACTAATCGATAAATTAAATATGAATTAATTTCTCGACGTAATGGAACTATTAGCATAATGTCTCATCTTAGCGTTAAGTTTTAACTGACGCAATGAAACAAGAATTCGAAAACAGAAGAAACTGAAATATTAAAACTTCTCTATTCTGCTTCTCAGATAAAGGGTCTTGACATACGAAACCCTAAAAATAGAAATATCGAAAAACATCTTAAATCGTTCACGTCAATTTCTTTAGTTTCATAAAAATTATATCTAATTTCGACTACATCTAAGTGTACAAATATCTAAAGCAGAAGAGTTTGTTAGTTGAAGGTGAAGGTTAAAGGCGCTAATCTCAGAAACTACTGCTATTTATATTATATTATTTATTTATTTATCTATCCCGCCATAGCCCCGAAGGAGCGGCAGAGGCATATTATATGCCCACTTTTCACCATGTGTATTTCTGTCCCACGTAATAGGTGATGAGCCCATTGCCGTGTTGAAATAGACAGACGCAGGCTGCGGCAACCGGCTGTTGAAATTTTTTAAGCAGCGCATAAGGCCTTTAACTTGACTTAACGACTGCCATGTTACTGGCACCCGGTACCAACGGCTTAACGTGCCTTCCGAAGCACGGAGACGCTCGCAAAAAAAAATGCCACAAAGTGCGTTTACAGAACACAGAGTCCGCGGGGCCACGAGTTGCTGCTGCTGCTCTAATATGAAAAATTATTTTTGTGTTGGATAGTCCATTTATCGAGGAACGCTATAGACTATATATCATCACGCTACTATCCTAAAGAGCGGAGCGGAGAGTAATTATAAATTGATTTTCATGATAACGCTCACCTGCTCTTCTCCTTTAACTTCACATCACACCAAGTTATGTCTTTTCAGATCTATTTCGTTTAGCAGGCTTAATAGTAATGTAGTAAGGACAGTGCCCTATTTTTACGGAGTAACTGCGGTATCTGAAAATATTACATTCTTATTGCAAACAGTGGTTCTAGTACGAGATTCAGCTGCGATATTACTATGTTCATCGAGTATAATGAACTAAATATATTTTAATTCATGATATTATAAATAACTGGAAACACACACTTTTACAATTACATAAATTCTTGTCCATCATTACGTTCTTTTCTTACTTCCTCACATTACCTTCTGATTAATTTCGTTGCGGGTTCCAAGACATGCTAACTTCTCCTGGGACATCACCGAGATCGAGCTCGGTGTAACTTTTCTGGTGTTTTGGTCATTGCTGTAGATCCTGGTTTACAGGAGTCACAGTAATGGGAATGTGGGTGGGATTAGTCCCAAAAAAAAGGTCAAGATCAGCGCAATCGATGTATAATTGTATGGAGCTTGAATATTTTTGGTTGAGACCCTTATCTCTACGCAGCTAGGTAAAACAGAATGTTTGTTACACTAATACATTCATGGTGTCATCTACAAATGACTGTAATTTATCCCATAAAAATCAATGATTATGAGCACTTAGACTAGTCCACCTTTATTGTTACTCCGAGTCGGTACACCCCTGTTCAGTGGTCAGGAGTCAGGATACAATAAGGATTTGAAGGGGTTTCATGCTATGGGCCTTTTTTGCAGTACTCTAAAAATCTTTAAACTTTCGCCGTGTATACTCATCTATACCAAGGTCTAGACTAATATTATAAAGCTGAAGAAGTTTGTTTGTTTGTTTGCTTGAACGCGCCAATCTCAGGAACTACTGGTCGGATTAGATAAAAAAATGTTTGTGTTGGATAGCCCATTTGTAGAGTAAGGCTCATTGTCATCCGAGCGTCTGTCCCAGTTACGTCTCGCGACGCCCAGGGTGTGCTATTTATCGAGGAAGGCTATTATCATCACGCTACTACTTTGGAGAGCGGAGCAGTAGTCATAAACGTCGACAAATCAGGCAAATTCTTATGTTTATTGTAGAATTAATAAGCGGCGGGATTAAATAGGTGCGACGGTAGTTTGAAGACTGTCACGGGCGAAGCTCTGGGGGTCACCTATACTTTATACGAGTGACGCGCCCTTCACTATTGTAGCGAAGGAATCAGATGACTTCTAAAGGTATTTCAGTTTAACGTTGAATCTATTTATTTATTTCATGAAAAATAAGGTACATTGCTTTTTTGTGGACCCCTGCTTGTCAAACTAGACTTCTACATGTGACTTGGGAATGAGTGTTCCTCCATAAGTTAATTTACAATTATGTATTTCTAGAGTCGGATATATATGTTGTATGACATAAACATTCTAACAACAAAAATATAATATAATGGTAATAAATGGTCTATGCGCTGAAACTTGGTCATTTCTGACGCTTGCTGTGTATATAATTTTCCAAAACTAGTGCATTAACCTTATTTTATGTGTGAAAATGGTAGTTTCTTAGACATAAAATTTGTGTAAATGTGGTATAATGAAAAGTAGTAATATATTCCAGTGAAATGCTATTTTAAATCTTGCCACACAAATTCTACTGAATACCTTAATAACGCTCTACCACGTTAATGGGGCAAGGACACAGGACCTAAGACTGGACTTGACATTGACAAAGAACGGGAAATGACTAAATTAAAACATAAGATTCAAGGAATGTGATATAAATAAGATTTAGCTAAAAGGTCTTAGTAACTAGGCCATAAATTTACAAAAAAAAGATTACTTCTAAACCGATTATGCAATAATACCAACATCGGAAGTAGTACAAATTTTAAAATTGCCTGTGGATGTATTTATGATGTCCTGAATCGAATGCCGTAAACCGTTTGTCTCTATTCTCAAAGATCCTGAGAAATAGATGCGTATAGACGTACAGACGGATGGATGGGCAGACTGAGCCGTTTTATAAGAATTTTCTAAACTTTAGGGTTTAGAAAAAAAATACTAATAGGGCTTTGTGCGAAATAATATCTTCTTCCATAACACCGACGTTTCGAGCGGGCCCGTGGTCCAGCGAGGCCACGGGCTCGGCCTCTTTCGATTCAGTATTTTAAATGTCAATATACTCACGCACGAAAATTACAGCCGCACAGAATAAGAATTTAAAATCTCTCCGCAGATTCAGCTATCGAGATACCTAAAAGTTCTTACAGAATAGGAGTGCAGGTCAATAAATTCAGGTCAGCCGACAGGATTTAGTACGGTTAGTGGTAGTGTAATTTAGATTGGTACAGATCCTAGTTTGTAAATTTGCTCTGTTGTTTTTTCTCAGGAGCATTGTGATAATTATGTTACCGACTACAATCATTTTGATTGTGTCATCACGCTATAAGATATCATTAAAGTAATAGTACAGAGTCCAGCAGGAAATTTAGCAGATTTTTGGTCATAGCTACGGTGTACACTCTACGCACAAACTTCAATTGGCTTGCCCCAGGATAAAGAGAAGAAAAAGAAGAAGTCTGTGTCCTATTGTGATGTATGGATAATAAACAATATTATAGTAAAATGTAATTAAAATCCATTCTAGTTTTTGCTTAGAACATTAAAAAACATTAATACAAACGATAATAAAGGAGGAGAATCCTACCACACACCCACTGCTTGACACCAAGTGTTATCTTCAGTCTTGCTTGCAGTCTTGAGGATGCCTCGTGTGTAGGCGAAACACGTGTCGACTTGTCGACTAAGTGCCACCTTGTAAAGCGGAATATTGCAAAAGTTTTCACAAAGGTTTCCTTTTACCCATCCTACATCCCTTTCCTTGAGGAGTTCGGTTCGTCATTCCTCCTTTACAATTAGTAGAGGTTATCCTTGACCGTTGTGACTTAGGATTGACGAATCGAGGGTGTGTGGTGGGATTCACCTCCTCTCCTTTATTATCGTTCTACGATGGATTTCCGCCATGTAACGCCCGAATCAATTAGTTATTACTCGTAGTTCAAACTTTTAAGGATAAAATTTCATACCTAAATTCATACTTTGTTTTGTAAGTCTTGAAGTCTTGTACCTGTAAAAAATTTGAATCTTATACTTAGTTGCCTGTGAAAAGCTGCAAAAGTGTTGCCTTCGCTGGTATGGTCAGTCACGTCTTGCGGCAACCGCCGGCATACGTGGGAAACGAATGTCTGGCCATGTCGGCCCCGCCGGGTCGCGTTAAGAGGAGAAGGCCCAAGAAGTACTGGCTTGACGTCGTAAAGAATGACATGCGTGCCAATAGTCTCTTTACAGGGGAAGTCGACGACCGTGCAAAGTGGAGGAGAAAAGTCGGAAAGCATACCCCGGGCGTCGCGAGACGCATCTGGGACAAACGCTCGAATGATGATAATCACTTAGTTGCCTGTGAAGTGATTGATGTAGAATTATTAATACTGACGTTAACGTATGCATGTGAATTAATAAGCACAATGGTGGATACTCAGTTACAGCCTTTCGTAGCGTCATCGGGTGTCTCCTCAAAAGGCAAACACTGAAGTAATATAGAATACAATAATATTCCTATCACAGTTTATGCTGAATGTCAAACCTATTCAGCAACAGCTGACCGGACCATTCCATTTAATATTGCATTATTTACACGGGTTCCCATTTTGTTTTATTTGTTATTTTCTTGTAGCACTTTTTTGATACTTTTTGGATAAAAGTACTTTGACAGTATTTGTCAATAAGATTTTTCGCATACTTGTTTGACTTGGAAGTATTTAATTGTAAAGAGAAGTTAATTTAGGTACCCGTTTACTAGCTGTGTTTGCAATAAAACAAATCTTCTTTCTTTTTCTTAATAATAGCAAAGCAACATTAAAAAACGCCTGATAAAAGCTACAGAGCAAATATCCTTATATACGCTAACAATACTAAAACAATTTAATCGAAGCGGAAATGGTAAATCCGTAGGTATATTGAAATACCCCAAAGAAGCGGTATAGCACCCGAACCCCCCCTCGGAAACCCTTAACCTTCAGAGTTCTTTATTGATTTTACTTAGTAAAATTTTCTATATATGGCCTTATAAATATTTTAGGGGATGAAGAGTAGAAGCGTGCACGTCGCCATCCCTGCCAGCTACGGCTGCAATTCTACTCCAACACGAGTGCCACCAGGACGAATGATGCTAGGGCGTGCCCCCGAGGCGACGCGCACCAGTTCGTCCCCGCTGGTGCGAAAAGTGTGAGCCAGAGCGGCGTAGGGGACCGCCACCCTACACGCGCGGCCCGACACGGCGGGAAGTGGAGGATGGAGTGCAGGGTAGCTGCGTGGAATGTTAGGGGAGGAATGACAGATAAGATGAATGAGTTGATGGATGTTATGAATGAGAGAAAGTTAGATGCAGTGTGCTTGACAGAGACCAAGCGCAAGGGCAGCGAAGTCTTGGAGCTCCCGGGTGGGATGCTCGCGCTTTGGTCTGGAGTACCAGAGAGCGAGCATGGCAGTCGGGGGGTTGGAATTTTGCTGTCCTCGCGATTGGCCTCCGGTATGTATGAGTACAAACTGATAGGTCCTAGAATCCTCTGGATCCGTGTAAAACTTGGTTTGACGAAGATTTTCCTGGTAGCTGCTTACGCGCCGGTATCTTCGTCGAACGCGAGTGAGCTAGAGGACTTCTGGGAGAGTATGAGAGAAGCTCTAAATGTGATAGAAGGAAATGAAAGACTTATAGTATGTGGAGACTTGAATGGATGGGTGGGTACCGCTCGCGATGGTTTTGAGTCGGTACTCGGGAAGTATGGGGATAAAAGGGTGAACGACGCTGGCAAGCTAATACTGGCATTTTGTAAGGAAAAGGATTTGTTTGTGGCGAACACAATGTTCAACCATAAACAAATTCATATGTATACGAGGAGATGTAAGTCAAAGAGAAGCATGATAGATCTATTCCTAATGGATAGTCGGCTCCGTAAACAGGTGATGGACACAAGGGTTTATCGAGGCGCTGAGCTGGGATCAGACCACTACCTAGTCATAACTAGGATTAGGGGTCTGTTCGCGGGTTGGCGTCATCGTACCGAGTGTCCTGAACCTGAGCCGACTTATAGCATCAAAAGCTGGAAGCTGCAGGATGCATCCATTAGGGATAAATATAATGAAAGGGTAGCCGAAAAGCTTGGCGATGTCAATGTAAGCAGTGAGAATGTGGAAAGTGTATGGCAGAACCTTAGGGATAGGGATAGATAAATGCCGCTGTGGAAGTGTGTGGAGAAACGAAAAGAGGCAGTAGTAATAAGCGTGATGCATGGTGGAATGAGGAAGTGAAAGAAGCAGTTCGAATGAAGAAGAAAGCATGGCTAGACTACTTAGCCTCGCGGAATGATTTTAATATGAAAGAGAGATACAAGCTGCAGAAAGTTAACACGAAGGCACTTATAGAAGAAGCTCGTGAAAGGTGCAGAATGAAAGCGGATGAAAGGTTGTCGTCCAATTTCCGGGATAATGCCAAGCTCTTCTGGAAAGAGGTAGGCAAGACCCGGAGTTGTTCGGCAATCTGCAGTATGAATAAAGTGCTTAGTGTTAACAATGACGTCCTAACAGACCAAAGTGACGTCCTGCAGAGATGGAGTGAATATTATGGAAAGATGTATGCAAGAAAAGACAGAGATGCCACATCGGGAAGTGGAGCTCACTTCGATGCTCCGGATCCCGATGTCATTGAAGTCATTAGTATGAAAGAAATAGAACAAGCGATAAGAAGTATGAAATGTGGTAAGGCTGCGGGAAAAGACAGAGTCACTGCTGAGATGATCAAGTACGGTGGGTCGCGTGTCTGGGACACACTATGTCTGTTATGCAACTTGTGCTGGCGGACGGGTGAGGTCCCAGATGACTGGCGAGTAGCAGTTGTAGTACCTATTTACAAAGGGAAAGGCTCGCGCCTAAACTGCTCCAGCTACAGGGCGATCAGCTTGGTCAGCTTAGCTAGTAAGGTGTATGCAAAGGTTATAACGGCACGAATGCAAGAAAAGTCTGAAAGGTATTTATGGGAGGCTCAATGCGGATTCCGACGTGGAAGAGGTTGCATGGATCAAGTGTTTTCTCTCCGCATGATCGCGGAAAAGTTTCTGGCTCTTAGCCAGAAGGTTTTCTGCGCTTTTGTGGATCTAGAGAAAGCATTTGATAACGTTGTGAGAGAAACGCTGTGGGACTTGCTGCCAGGATATGGTGTGGACGGCTCGCTACTGCGGGCAATACAGTCGCTTTATAGGGACTGTAAGGCTTGCGTGCGAGTAGGGGGGGATGTGTCACCTCTTTTTGATGTCTGTACAGGCGTCAAACAGGGATGTGTCATGTCCGCCTGGCTGTTCATAGTGTATCTGGACAGTTGCCTGCAGAAGTTGAAAGATTTCAATATGGGTGTGAATTTGGGTGACTTTACAGTAAACTGTCTGCTGTACGCTGATGATGCGGTGCTCATGGCCTCATCAGAAGCCGACCTTCAGGCATTAGTCACTAATATGAAAGAGGGGTGTGAAAGTAAGGGTCTCCGCTTGAATGCAAGTAAAACTAAGGTTCTAGTATTTGAAAGAGGTGACGTAAGAACTAAATGCGAGATTAGGGTAAACCAGGAACGTCTAGAGCAAGTGAATGAAATTGTGTATTTAGGAAGTATGTTTAGCGCGGATGGAAGATGTGATTCGGATGTGGAACGGCGAGTAGCTGCCGGAAACAAAGTTAACGGTGCTTTGTCCCAGTTAGTAAAGCGACAAAGCATCGTAAAAGAAGCACGACTGGCGATTCATAACGCAGTGCTAGTGCCAACTTTGCTTTACGGTAGTGAAACCTGGGTATGTCAGCAGATGCATGAAAGTAAATTGAATGCTGTGGAGATGCGATCACTTCGAAAGTTGTGCGGCGTTACCTTGGCTGGCCGAATACGTAACGAAGTGATACGCAATTTGGCAGGTTTGAATGAAAGTGTCAGCGTTAAGCTGGAAAAGGGCGTGCTCCGTTGGTTTGGACACGTCCAACGAATGAGTGAGGAACGATTGACGAAGAATATATATTGTTCAAAAGTAGAGGGTAGAAGGAGTCAGGGTAGGCCGAGACTTACATATGAAGACCACGTGAGCAGATTGCTCAAAAACGGAAAGGTCAAAAGTACTCGGATACCCAGACGTGCGTGTATGAAGCGATTGATGAATCTCGAAGAAGCGAAAGAAGTATGCATGGATCGCGAAGCCTGGCGATCTGTCCTCTCTGACTACCCCGTCAGGGATACAGCGTGAAGATAGTTAGTTAGTTTAGTTATAAATATTTTATGTTTACTACACGGACTTCATGCAAAATAATATTTTTAAATTACACCGACGTTTTGGAAGCGTAAAAACTCTGAAGGCGCGTCTGGACCATATCGAATGTGTAGAATATTGGCACAGAGAAAATTTTAATATAATATATCTACAGTTCAACTATTCCTTCTACTACTACCATATATGAATATACTAGATGATGCCCGCAGCTTCGCCTGTGTGGTGAATTTTTGTCCTATTCGAGATTTTCGAAAATCGAATATACGAAAAATGTAGCCTTCTAATGGTGAAATAATTTTTAGAATCGGCCCATTAGTTTCTGAGCCTATTCATTACAAACAAACTACAATTATTTCTTATAAATATACTAGTGTATTAGCTGTAGGTTTTACCTACTAATAAAAATCAAACAGTCAAAATAAAATAACAACTGCTTGTTTATGTATCGAATGATTCCATCAAGTAGTCCTTTTGGTACATAATAACATACATACATACATATCATCACGCCTGTCTCCCATCGGGGTAGGCAGAGACTATGGCTTTCCACTTGCTACGATTCTGGCATACAACTTTCGCTTCGTCAACTTTCATAATTGTTTTCATACACGCTCGCCGATTAAGGGTACTCTTGACCTGGCCTTTTGTCAAAAGATCTTCAATTTGATCGGTATATGTACGTCGAGGTCGACCCTTACCAGTTTGCCCATTTACTCTCACAGCATAAATTTTCTTCGTTAGTCTATTTTCATCCATCCTCTCCACGTGTCCAAACCATCTAAGCATCCCTTTTTCTATCTTAGCCACTACGTCTTCTGTCATACCGCAATGTTCCTTTATCACGCTGTTCCTTTCTTTATCTATCAATTTCACTCCAGCTATACTTCTCAGACTCCTCATTTCTACTGCATTAATTTTACTCCTATGCTTCTTCTGCCATACCCCACTTTCACTGTCATATGTTTGTGTAGTAACAAGCACTCCTCTATGCACAGCCAGTCTTGCCCTTTTAGACACGTTCTGGGTGCCCATAAAGGTGTACATTGCTCCATTCACTTGATTGTCAGCCAAAACCCTTCTTTCAATGTCATCATCACACTTTCCATCTCTCGCAAATTTTGAGCCTAGGTATATAAATTCTTTTACTTGTTCCACTCTTTTTCCTTCCACAAAAATCAAGCAATCTGTCATGTTTTTCTCTCTTTCAAAAACCATTACTTTCGTCTTATTTACATTCACTTTCATTCCTTTGCCTTTCAGCGCATCATGCATAATATTAACCATCAACTGCAACTCGTCCGCTGATGATGCAAGTATTACCTGATCATCAGCGTAAAGAAGACATTTGATAGTCAGATCAGTAATTTTTAGACCATACGCACTTTCTTGCAGTTCTTTCAAGCAACTGTCAATGTATAGGTTAAACAGCCACGGTGACGCTACACAACCCTGTCTCACACCTTTTTCGATGTGAAAAAAGTCTGTGCAAGCTCCGTTGATTCTGACACAAGCACTGGATCCCTCATATAGAGATTTCAGTGCTCGTATCAAGTTGCTGCTTACTCCATACATGGACAATGTTGACCACAGTTCATTCCTCACCACTCTATCATAGGCCTTCGCCAAAAGTTTTTCAATTACGCATCGTAAGGAAAAGACCTGATCCGTGCATCCTCTTCCTTTCATAAATCCTGCTTGCACATCCCACATTTTCCCTTCAGTTTCATTCATCACTCTTTTTATCAAAACTTTCGCATACAATTTGCCGACGATGCTGAGCAAGCTTATGCCGCGGTAGTTTTTGCACTCTTGCTGCGACCCTTTTCCTTTATACAGCGATACGATGACAGCTTTACACCAATCTTCTGGTACGCTGCCACCCCTCCAGCAAAGGTTAAAAAGGCGGTACAGCTGGCAAACTACCACGCCCTGTCCCGCTTTCAGCATCTCGACAGAAATCCTATCTATTCCCGCAGCTTTGCCTAGTTTCATACTATTCAATGCTTCCATAATTTCTTCTATACTTATATCACCTTCATTGCTGCTTTCACTCGCTTCCCAGCAATGTCTCTGTGCTTACATACCCTCCTTTTCAAATAACCTTTCAAAATATTCCTTCCATCGTTTTAGCACACATTCTTCACCTTTCACAACACTGCCATCATGGTTTCTGATATGGGTGAGCTGCGATGTTGTCTGTTGAGCTCTTATTGTTCTTATGGATTTCCAAAAGAATTTTATATTCTTTTGGAAATCATCAGATAACCTGTTGTCAAAATCATCTCTGTCATCCTTCTTATTTCTTTTTATCACCTCTTTTGCAACACGCTTAAACCTTTTATATTCATCCTTTGCCATTCTTACATCCTCATCTGTTGCCTTCTGCTTTCTTTGATTGACTTTTGTAGTCAGCCAATCCAACCATGCTTTCTTCTTATCGGACAACGCTTTCATGACTTCAGCACACATTCTCTTTACCTTACATCCTTGGCTCCTCTTGTTTACTCCACACACTTCAATCGCAACTTCCACGAGTCCTTCCTTAATTTTTCCATCTCACATACTTCATCTAAATTTTCAAATTTCTTGCTCACTTTACTTAAAAATTCTTCTTTTATACCTATCTCTTGCAAATTATCGACTTTAATGCGCTCTAGTACACTACAGGGTTCATGCACAAGGTTCCGCTACCGTTGAAACAGACCTCTTACTCGACTCATAACCAAGAAGTGGTCTGTGTCAATACCGGCACCGCAGTATGCCCGGGTGTCTAGCACTTTCTTTCTCAGCCTTGCATCTACAATCACAAAATCAATCATGCTTCTCTGGCTTCCTTCTTGTCTCGTAAACAAGTGGATATCCTTGTGGTTGAACATGGTGTTGATTATCAAAAGATTCCTCTACAAACATACTTCAAGCAAGCTTTCTCCATTTTCATTAACTCGTTTGTCACCATATTTTCCCAATACACTTTGATATCCATCACGCTTCACACCAACCAACTGTTAAAATTACCTAACATTACTATTCTTTCGCTCTGTTTGCATTTACTCAGAATATCACTCATACTCTCCCAAAATGCCTGCCTCTCACTTTGGTCTCTTGAAGATCGGTACCACCGCGCATCTTGCGGAGCATAAACTCCTACAACAAAGATGCGGGTGAGTCCAACCTTCAAGCTCAACCAAAGGAGTCTTGGGCTCACACGTTCATATTCTGTCACACATTCATTCATTTTAGCGGATAGTAGCACACCAATACCCTGGTACGCTATACTGGTATTGGCTACACCTGACCAGTAGGCGGTATAGGGTCCATGTGTAGTGGTGTCACATCCTTTCCTCTTTGTTTCATTCGCACACAAAATATCAAGTCGTCTCTCTCGCATCATCTTGCATACCTCCACTATTTTGTCTCTCATTCCTCCTCTTACATTCAATGTAGCAAAGCGGCTATCCCTAGTCCACTTTTCGCCTCGATGGAAAACGTGACGTGACGGGTCGCGAACCACATCGCCGCCATTTTGGATTTTATTTTTTCTACTTATATCCATAGCGTACCCACGAGAAGCTAGGGAACTTTAGAGTCCGCCTAGACAGAGCCCCGCTTGTCTAGGTAAGGCTAGCCTTATTCTGGGGCCGCCTGGTCCCAGGGCAAACAGGCACGTTTAAAACTAGGCTCGCCCCTAGCCACGCAGCACATCGGCACGGCAACCTTTGCTTGGCGGAGAGAGGATGGGACGAGGACAGGGTAGGAAAAGGATTAGTGGATAAGGAAAAATGAATGAGGTAGGAAAAGGACTAGGATTAGGGTATAATAATCTTAACCTTCAGTATTCCAATCCGTAAAAAAATCAAACAGCCAGGACAGTTGTTAACACACCTTACATGACCTCTACAGTCCGAGCGCATACATAATAACAATATACTTTTTTAATAAAGTGGAAAAAGACAATTCGATTCGAGACAGGGATTGAACCTGTGACCTTTGCCTAACCAGGGCAATGTTCTAGCCACCTGAACTACCCGAACCGTATCGAATCAAGTTGAAATTCTCCACCATACTTAAATCGTCATTTTAAGAGTATGACCAGAGCCATCTATCGAGCTAATGAACAACTCGATACCAATGAACAGTGTTACAACCATTTTTAAACATTGATGCAATGGACTCCACTCAGTATATTGATAAATTTTTAAAGCAATTATTTTCCTAAATTTCCTATAATTTTTTTAATAAAGTTCTTTATTAAAAAATGTTTCTCTAGACAGCCAGACAGACCTTTCTCTGTCTGTCTCTCTCTCTCTCTCTCTCTCTCTCTCTCTCTCTCTCCAATATAACTTCGTTCCATCCGGGTGTCCCTTGACACCTCTCAAGTTTTTTATTAGATAGGTATATTATTCTCACAATATTCTGAGAAGAAAGCTCGCAGACAGCTCGAGCACCGTGACTGTTGGTACCCACTGATGTTTGTTCAACAAGGCAGAGTCTAGGAAGAACCTGCTAAAGCTTACTTTCTTCAAATTCACGCCCCATAAAGCTTTCAGTCGGTCTGAATTACATTCAATAGAAACATGTAATAATATTTACCACTTGTTTAGGAATTGATTGCAATGGAGCTTATGTAAATTTCTTGTAAATGCTTCGGAGGTCCACTGCGTTTTGAGAACTACTAGTCCATATGGTCTTCATGGTTTTATCACAGGCTTTACTCATCCTCAAATGTAAATGTTTTATTGAATTTAGAATGCATGTTAGTGGTAAGCGATGGAAAAACAATACACCCTAGTTCTTATATAATTTCATTAAATCTATACTAATATTATAAAGCTGAAGAGTTTGTTTGTTTGGATGAACGCGCTAATCTCAGGAACTACTGGTCGGATTTGAAAATATCTTTTAGTGTTAGATAGCCCATTTATCGAGGAAGGCTATATGCTATACATCATTAAGCTACTACACTGGAGAGCAGAGCAGTAGTCATAAATGTCGACAAATCGACCAAATTTTTATGCATCGTACACATAGGCTACTTTTTATCCCGGGAACAAGTTTCTGTGGGAAACGGGAACGGAAAACCTTACCACGCTTTAACTAGGGGGTGTAAAGGGCCCCATTAATATTCCTGTGGCCCATAGAGCAAGAAATGTTGCTCCTCATTCATGTTGCATCTCATTCGCCCCCTAATGGAGACGAGAGTGATACTAATACCACGTGGCAAGTTTACGTCCAGTAGTCGAAAATCGCAAACCAATAGCCTCTCAGTTGCCTATCATTTGTATGTAGATTAGCATAAGGTACTAGGTAGGTTCCATCACATCGGGCGTCATCTAGTTCTTATATAAATATCAAGATACTTAGAAGCGCTCTGGTGGCTCTCAGGGCCCACCTGCTTGTCTTCCTATTTATAAAATACTAGTACTGGTATAAATGTATGGTTTCTATTGATATTGATTCTCTCACTTGCAGCATGGTAGTGCTTCCTACACTTAGCACTTATATAAATACTATATTTAGTTTAATGGCCTCGGTGTCGCAGTGTTAGTGTATGCGACTGCCGCCACTGAGGTCCCGAGTACGATTCCCGGGTCGGAAAAAATATTTGTGTGATCCACAAATGTTTGTTTCGGAGTTTGGGTGTTTTCTATGTAAAATATTTATAGATTATAAAAATATTTTCATAAATCGACTTATTTATAAATAAAAAATAAATAAATAAATATATATCACGTCTTATCCCCGAAGGGGTGGCAGAGGCATATTATATGCCCACTTTTCACCGCGTGGATTCTTGTCCCACGTAATAGGTGGTGAGCCCATTGCCGTGTTGAAATAGACAGACGCAGGTTGTAGCTACCTGCTGTTGAATTTTTTCATGCCGCCCATAAGGCATTCAACCAGGCTTATCGACTGCCATTTTACTGGCAACCGGGACCAACGGCTTAACGTGCTTCCGAAGCACGGAAACGCTCGCAAATGTAAATGCCACAAAGTGGTCACCCATCCGAGGACCAGCCATAGTGATAGTTGCGTAACTCAGTGATCGTTTACAGAACACTGAGACCGCGGGGCCACGAGCGCTTCAAAATAATTGCTAGACGTGGAACTACTCAATCAAAGTAGAAAAAATAAAGTATAGACACGAGAAAATCATTGCGGCGGTCTCAATGTTCATAATTATAAATTAACCTTTGTTTAAAACACATCCTTACACGTTTACTTTGATTAGATTGGGATGTTCCAACGATACTACACCGAAAGTAGAGTGTCGTCCAGCATAGATAAAATGTTTATCATAATCATTTACGACGATGGGTGTCTGTTGCTAGACTGCTGCCTTCTGTAGAAGAAGTCTATCTCCTTCTAAAGAAATCGTCTAAAAATAACTTAAGGTCATATACATATGAACATTATTGTAATATAAAATTAAATTTAGATGTAAAGGACCCCATCAACATCTCTGTAGACCTCACCTCACTTGCTGTTCACCAGAATTTATCGGATCGGAGAAGCCAACCAAAGGCTTTTATGGGGGCTTTCTGTTGCTGCATGGAACCTAGCAGCCACGGAAAGTCCCCATGAAAGCAATTGGTTATGTTCGGGGTTCAGCAGCTGCCAGGTTGGGCTTTTGTATAAAAGCGACGACGTGAACGTCACGAAGGACGTCAATCTGAGGGCTGCTATCATAGCCCAATGGCCTGCCACACCAGCCCACGGGTAATGGATGCTATGCCGGACTCTTACCGACTAAACCCACACGTTTCCCCTCCATCTGTCTATGACAAGAAGCGCCGGGTCAGACCTCCGAATGATAGCCCCAGAAAAAAGACAGCGAGCAGTCCGCCCACTGTACTCAGATCCCTGGTCACGAAGGCCGTTAGTCTTGGGCGAAGACAAGTCTGCGGCGCCCTCGCAGGTTGCGCAGGTATCTATTCTTTAAAAATACTAATGAGACTACTGATACGTGAATAATAATAAGCTTAGCGAGCTACGATAGGAAAAATTTCCATAAACTGATTTCCTTAAACAAAATTGCTTGGTAAATCTGTTTAAGGAAGTTCCCAGAATGTGATTAGAGCAATAAAGAGGTTGTGAACGGTTTCTATTGATATTGATTCTCTCACTTGCAGCATGGTAGTGCTTCCTACACTTAGAACTTATATAAATACTAGTTGACTCCGAGAGGCTCCTCACGCTTTTTGAAGTATTTCCGTTTCTGTTTCTTTAAATCCTACTAATATTATAAACGCGAAAGTTTGTAAGTATGGATGGATGTTTGTTATTCTTTCACACAAAATGGATTTTGGTGTGTTACCAAAATCCATTTAGTAGATTTGTGTTACAATAAATAAATAAAATAAAAAATATTCTTGGGACAACTCACACAACGCCATCTGATTCCACACTAAGCAGAGCTTGTGCTATGGTAAACAGATAACTGATAAACTTACTTATATAATTCTAAATACATACATATAATAGATAATTAACACCCAGACACAGAATAAACCATCGTGCTCATCACACAAAGTTTTATCCTGGGTGGGAATCGAACCCACGGCCTTTTGCGTAGCAGTCGGATGCACTCCCACCGCGCCACAGAGGCAGTCAATTAACGTAATTAACGTAACGTTATTCTTTTATTCAAAACTAGCTGACTTGCCCGGCTTCGTCCGTGACATACTTCCAACCCCGTGGCACCCATTTAATCCCGAAGTTTCCCCGATTTGCAAACATTTATGATTACTGCTCCGCTCTCCTGCGTAGGGGCATGATGATATATAGCTAAGAACCTTCCTCAATAAATGGGCTATCCAATACAAAAAGAATTTTTCAAATCGGCCCAGCCGTTTACGCGTGATGTCGTGACAACGGAAAACGGGTTTCATTTTTATATACGAGTTTATAGATTTAAAAAAATATTTAACTATTATATTAACGGAAAATTACTATAATTTGTCAAAAATATACTAAGTCCTCAGAAGGATAGCCCCAGGGCTTCCGACAGACTTTGTTCGCTACCAAAGCCTCAGAGGGTCAGAGTGTTATCCTACCTCTTTGGGGGGTTCAGGTATCTTGAAATACAACATCTGCTACTTTAAGGGTGAAGGATGTGCTCACGCCACACCACCGTCCAGAGTCTGTTTCAGTAGGAATATTGAATACTAGTTGACGCCCGCGGCTTCGCCCGCGTAAAGAAGTTTTCCCGTTTCCGTTTCCTACAGGAACTTGTTCCCAAAGTCTGTGCTGTGTTCTCTAACTAACTAACTAATTATCTTCACGCTGTATCCCTGACGGGGTAGTCAGAGAGGACAGATCGCCAGGCTTCGCGATCCATGCATACTTCTTTCGCTTCTTCAAGATTCATCAATCGCTTCCTACACGCACGTCTGGGTATCCGAGTACTTTTGACCTTTCCGTTTTTGAGCAATCTGCTCACGTGGTCTTCATATGTAAGTTTCGGCCTACCCTGACTTCTTCTACCCTCTACTTTCGCACAATATATATTCTTCGTCAATCGTTCCTCACTCATTCGTTGCACGTGTCCAAACCAACGGAGCACGCCCTTTTCCAGCTTACCGCTGACACTTTCATTCAAACCTGCCATATTGCGTATCACATAGTTACGTATTCGGTCGGCCAAAATAACGCCGCACAATTTTCGAAGTGATCGCATCTCCACAGCATTCAATTTACTTTCATGCATCTGCTGACATACCCAGGTTTCGCTACCGTAAAGCAAAGTTGGCACTAGCACTGCGTTATGAATCGGCAGTCGTGCTTCTTTTACGATGCTTTGTCGCTTTACTAACTGGGACAAAACACCGTTAACTTTGTTTCCGGCAGCTACACAAACTAAATACACAATTTCATTTACTTGCTGTAGTCGTTCCTGGTTTACCCTAATCTCGCATTTGGTTCTTACGTCATCTCTTTCAAATACTAGAACCTTAGTTTTACTTGCATTCAAGCGAAGACCCTTACTTTCACACTCGTCTTTCATATTAGTGACTAATGCCTGAAGGTCGGCTTCTGATGAGGCCATGAGCACTGCATCATCAGCGTACAGCAGACAGTTTACTTTAAAGTCACCCAAAAAAGATTGTGATATGGATGTGAATCCATATCGCAATCTTTCAACTTCTGCAGGCAACTGTCCAGATACACAATGAACAGCCAGGCGGACATGACAACCCTGTTTGACGCCTGTACAGACATCAAAAAGGGTGACACATCCCCCCCTACTCGCACGCAAGCCTTAGAGTATCTATAAAGCGACTGTATTGCCCGCACTAGCGAGCCGTCCACACCATATCCGGGCAGCAAATCCCACAAAGTTTCTCTCACAACGTTATCAAATGCTTTCTCCAGATCCACAAAAGCGCAGAAAACCTTCTGGCTAATAGCCAGAAACTTCTCCGCGATCATGCAGAGAGAAAACACTTGATCCATGCAACCTCTTCCACGCCGGAATCCGCATTGAGCCCCCTATAAATACCTTTCAGACTTTTCTTGCATTCTTGCATTCTTGCCGTTATAACCTTTGCATACACTTTACTAGCTAAGCTGACCAAGCTGATCGCCCTGTAGCACGAGCTTTTCCCTTTGTAAATAGGTACTACAACTGCTATTCGCCAGTCATCTGGGACCTCACCCGTCCGCCAGCACAAGTTGCATAACAGACATAGTGTGTCCCAGACGCGCGACCCACCGTACTTGATCATCTCAGCAGTAACTCTGTCTTTTCCCGCAGCCTACCACATTTCATACTTCTTATCGCTTGTTCAATTTCTTTCATACTAATGATTTCAATGACATCGGGATCCAGAGCATCGAAGTGAGCTCTACTTCCCGATGTGGCATCTCCGTCTTTTCTTACATACATCTTTCCATAATATTAACTCCATCTCTGCAGGACGTCAGTTTGGTCTGTTAGGACGTCATTGTTAACACTAAGCACTTTATTCATACTGCAGATTGCCGAACAACTCTGGGTCTTGCCTACCTCTTTCCAGAAGAGCTTGGCATTATCCCGGAAATTGGACGAGAACCTTTCATCCGCTTTCATTCTGCACCTTTCACGAGCTTCTTCTATCAGTGCCTTCATGTTAACTTTTTGCAGCTTGTATCTCTCTTTCATATTAAAATCATTCCGCGAGGCTAAGTAGTCTAACCATGCTTTCTTCTTCATTCGAACTGCTTCTTTCACTTCCTCATTCCACCATGCATCACGCTTATTACTACTGCCTCTTTTCGTTTCTCCACACACTTCCACAGCGGTTTTTACCATACTATCCCTAAGGTTCTGCCATACACTTTCCACATTCTCACTACTAACATTGACGTCGCCAAGCTTTTCGGCTACCCTTTCTTTATATTTATCCCTAATGGATGCATCCTGCAACTTCCAGCTTTTGATGCTATAAGTCGGCTCAGGTTCAGGACACTCGGTACGATGACGCCAACCCGCGAACAGACCCCTAATACTAGGTAGTGGTCAGATTCCAGCTCAGAGCCTCGATAAACCCTTGTGTCCATCACCTGTTTACGGAGCCGACTATCCATTAGGAATAGATCTATCATGCTTCTCTTTGACTTACATCTCCTCGTATACATATGAATTTGTTTGTGGTTGAACATTGTGTTCGCCACAAACAAATCCTTATCCTTACAAAATGTTAGTATAAGCTTGCCAGCGTCGTTCACCCTTTTATCCCCATACTTCCCGAGTACCGACTCAAAACCATCGCGAGCAGTACCCACCCATCCATTCAAGTCTCCACATACTATAAGTCTTTCATTTCCTTCTATCACATTTAGAGCTTCTCTCATACTCTCCCAGAAGTCCACTCGCGTTCGACGAAGATACTGGCGCGTAAGCAGCTACCAGAAAAATCTTCGTCAAACCAAGTTTTAGACGGAGCCAGAGGATTCTGGGACCTACCAGTTTGTACTCATACATACCGGTGGCCAATCGCGTGGACAACAAAAGTCCAACCCCCCGACTGCCATGCTCGCTTTCTGGTACTCCAGACCATAGCGCGAGCACCCCACCCGGGAGCTCCAAGACTTCGCTGCCCTTGCGCTTGGTCTCTGTCAAGCACACTACATCTAACTTTCTCTCATTCATAACATCCATCAACTCATTCATCTTATCTGCCATTCCTCCCCTAACATTCCACGCAGCCTCCTTGCACTCCATCCTCCACTTCCCGCCGTGTCGGGCCGCGCGTGTAGGGTGGCGGTCCCCTACGCCGCTCTGGCACACACTTTTCGCACCAGCGGGGACGAACTGGTGCGCGTCGCCTCGGGGGCACGCCCTAGCATTGTTCGCCCTGGTGGCACTCGTGTCGGAGTAGAATTGCAGCCGTAGCTGGCAGGGATGGCGACGTGCACGCTTCTACTCTTCATCCCCCAATTCAATGTATGCTCCTCCTATCCTATCCTATGGTGCTGTATACATTAAATTGACCTCTAGTCAATTTAATGTATACAGCACCATATCCTCGCTAAAGTCCGTGCTGTGTTCTCTCCCAGTTTATACGGCACAGAAACTTACCGAAGCACCCGTGCCCGTTATCTGTGACATCCGGTAGGTGAGGCTGCCATATTGCCTCTCTAGCTACTCCTCCATGACCGGCTAAGTTACCACTTAGGTATTTTTATGCCTCAAATCAGGTTCCAACATTTGTAATATTGTATTTTTTACCACACGTGGTGTAAACCTATATCTGGCATGTATTCACGTACGGAATATTTCGTAAATGGATCACTATAGTCAAGTAAATACAGCCTCGGTCCTGTTTCTCTGATCTTTCTGTCATAATTCATGAATGCCACAAAATCTTCTAAGTCAAACATTTCTCAATATTTTCCGGTCTTTGATTCTCTCCGTAAAAAACATAGGTAACATAACATCTTGAACTAAAACACTTGTACTGTTCCACTTATTATTACTTTACTTTTTTTATTTTGGGGAAAAGTTATTAAGTGGTATCATGACTTCCTTGTTTATCCTCAGTGAAACCATTGTTGTTGTGACTTATCATATTGTACTCAATGACATCCGAAATACATACAATATGTGCTAACCTTTGAAAATGCCGTAAGGCGAAACCGGTCGTTTTTGTTCGGTTAAAACGCGATTCGTGTTAAATATGAGCGGATATTTACGATGGTGGTAATGAAATTCTTTATTAATTGTCTCTGGGTGATGCTTAGATGAAGTATACTTCATGGACTTTGTTAGAATGAATTTGCGGTGTGCTATATGTACATGCATAATGCACACACTATAGCTGCGTATCTTAACGGTGTTGCGAGTCCAGAGATTTTAACTCATTTAAAAAATTGCGTACCGCGCTAAACGAGGCTTTTACTTTAAATAGTGACCGGGATCGACGTTAATGATGATGATGATGATGAAAAAAAATTCTACACTGAAAGAGTCCTAATTGATTACACAATATTATTTAATAAGACCTGTAGATGACCGGGATCAACGTTAGATGATGATGATGATTATAGTCGCGAGTCCAGAGGTTTTATCTCATTTAAAAATATGCATAGGTACCGCGCTAAAAGAAGTTTTCACTTCAAAAATTGACCGGGATCGACGTTAATAATGATGATGATGATGAATAAGAAATTCTACTCTGAAAGAGTTAATTGATTACACAATATTATTTAATTAGACCTGTAGATGACCGGGAGCAACGTTAGATGATGATGATAATTATTGTCGCGAGTCCAGAGGTTTCATCTCATCTAAAAATAAGCATAGGTCCGCGCTAAAAGAAGTTTTCACTTCAAAAATTGACCGGGATCGACGTTAATGATGATGATGATGAATAAAAAATTCTACTCTGAAAGAGTTAATTCATTACACAATATTATTTAATAAGACCTGTAGATGACCGGGATCAACGTTACATGATGATTTATCTCTAAAAATATGCGTACCGCGCTAAAAGAAGTTTTCACTTCAAAAAAAAGTATACTTCATGTAAGGGGTTATGGGTGCACTGTGTGTTTTATTCTGTAACATGTTTTTCTCGCGAGATTGACACGAGTCTGAACTGAAATCATACCTATCATTTAACTAAAACCTAACCAACATGCTATTGTAATTTTGGTTAGGAGAATACCGATTTTCACTCACATAATAATTCAGTTTAGATTCAATAACAGTTTACTCTGTGATGCTTATTAATTAGGAGAATTGGCCTTCTGGTTAAAGTAATAAATAAGTGGAACAGTACAAATGTTTTAGTTCAAGATGTGTAGTAAGTTCCACCAAGTGCCATCAATCAACAGTATAAACAATAGGTAACATAACGTCAACGTCAATTTAATGACTACGAAGATTTAAGTAAGGGTTCAGCGGTCATTAAAGTTAACTGTCATTAAATGACAATAATAAATTGTTAACTATCTCTGAGAGCTCTCTTTTTTATTAATCTTTACTTAAAACACCGTAATCAATCGACTAATCGACTCTGAGTCCGCACTCAGAGTCGATTAGTCGATTGAGGTGTTTTAAGTCTGCAAAAAAAACTTACTGCCGCCAGTAAGAGATGAAAATTAACACGCTAAAGAAATTAATCAAAAATAGCATTAATTTTCATTATTTTCATACCTATGCCACCTGACAATTAAAAATGGGGTCATTGTCTTACGCCGACGATACCGCAAATTGATTTTCTCAGCTGAAACACGTGACAACTTCTAAATTATAAGTCCTTACTCAAAAGGTCTGGAGTAGTCCTTACTCAGAAGGTAATGTAGTATTTAATCGACTTCAAGAAAACTTAGTAACCCTGAATACAAATTAAACTAAGTATTTTATTTTTAGAATGAGGAACAATAAAAATCAGAATATTAATTTAAACATTTATGCACATAACTGCAATACATCTGCTGATACAACATACACTTGCCCTACTTTAGACAAAATAGACGATTTAAAATATCTAGGCATTACTCTTGACTCTTAATTTCCGTAAACAAATTTATTTACTATGCAACAGAGTACGTAAATTAATTAATTAATTAATTGTGTAATATTGTCGATTGTTATATAATTAAATAAGTGTAATTAGCTTTGTGTCAGTCCTTATCATCATACTGCATTTATAATTTAGTCAGAAGGACTAAGTTGGGTCTCTGGGTGCGCAAGAGCGCACTCCGCACAACGTGAAGGGACGCATGCACATACCAACTTGCCATGGCATACGTTACCGTCGTAAAAGTCCTCCGATATAGGACCTTAAGGACCCTGTACCTTATACCCCATAAACACGCCAATACTCTCGACATTTTGCCGAAGCAGTTTGCCGCCCTCTCCCCTTTCGATACGATAAACTTGCTTCAACCACCAAATCCAGCACCGTGGTTGACTTAAAGATCCTGACAGTCTTCCCCCTTAGTTTGGTGACGGGTGACCGCTGAAGCTTCTCCCTGATTGTCATAGTTGTACACTTAGCAGTGGTCCGCCAGGCGTGGTAATCTTGCCTGTTCGGAGGATCCTTCTTTTGTGACGGAGGAATATCTTCACCGGTTTCTGCACACAGGCATTGATGAATTATTTTAAACGTTCCTCAAAAGGTAAAAAAAGGAATCCTTATAAGGTTACTTTCGTGTCTTTCTGTATGTTCATGTGTCACCATAAAATTTTTCGGGAACGGGTGGACCTAGCAAGTTGAAGTACTAGATACAAAGGTCTATGGTTCCTTCTCTATCTATGGTTTATGGGTCTATGGTTAATGAGTCAACACGATAAAAAGATATGGGCTAATTTAGATTTTCGCAAAAACTTGAAAGTACCAAAATGTACCTAAATTTTCAACTTTTTTTAATTTTCAGATTTTCCCATTACTTGTGGTTTAAAACCTTGATTTTAATAAAAATTGACAATTCTAGGTCAACTGGAAGAGCCCTATAGGTTTTCGGTTGAAAACCCAAGTGGTATTTCCTTTTATTATTTAAATTTTGCAAAAGGCTAGGTCTAACAGCACAAATAACGGTAAAAATAAAATAACGTTGAACATAGTAAACACCAATAAACAAGCCACCACCAAATAACCAATTAATAGACCTCTGAGTTGTATGGGCGCTCATACAATTTGGAGGTCTTAATTAGTACCTGAAAAGGTACTTTTTTATAGCGGTATAATGGTACAGAACCCTCAGCGCACGAGTTCGACCCGCTCTTGACTGGTTATTTTTTACACAAATACACCAATCAGATTTTGATATAATTTAAATGGGACCACAGTAGAAGCACTTGCTTTCAAATAAAAAAGTAATTATCTAAATCGGCTCATCCAGAAATAAGTTATGAAGTACCTAGCACATTTGACTGCCTCTGTGGCGCGGTGGGAGTGCATCCGACTGCTACGCAAGAGGTCGTGGGTTCGATTCCCACCCAGGATAAAACTTTGTGTGATGAGCACGACGGTTTATTCTGTGTCTGGGTGTTATTTATCTAAAATATGTACCTATGTATTTAGAATTATATAAGTATGTTTGTCAGTTATCTGGTTACCATAGTACAAGCTCTGCTTAGTTTGGAATCAGATGGCGTTGTGTGGGTTGTCCCAAAAATATTATTATTATTTTGTCTCTTCTTTTCTCGGGTATCTTCTTTTTTTTTAAGATACCCGGGCTTTTGGTAGGCGTACATGGAGACATAGGTCCAACACGCAGAGGCCCTTTGATTATTTTAATCTAATAGGGAATGGGACCCCCACTGCAGATAGTCCACGCCCGCCTTATGTAGAAGAACGGTAATGGATCACCTCCAATGGAGGTTAAACTATTGTGAAATGTGCTGACTATGAAATGGGCTATTGGGTTGGGTGTTAAATGGATTGGGTGATTTAAGCTATTGATGAAAACGGCGTCTGCCTTTTTAATATATTATTATTAAACTACTGGCAGACGGTGACTCGCCAACTCACTAGATGGGCCCCCTATACAATCACCATAGGCACGATAAGCCTGTAAGGCGACAGGGGGCAACACCGGTGTAAGGGGCTAGAGGTGTCGAGCGGTGCGGCGCCGGTTTCACGTTCGCGGGACAAGCCCGCGAAGGAGCGGGCTTCCCCGTAGTTATGCCCTTGAAAATGACACTTCCACCCCCGAACATATAGCTCTGGCTCCCTTCCTCTGACCGGCCAATTAAGGCAAGCCAGAGTCGAGATTTGCTGCACTCCCGGGAATAGCACTCTCACTGCTCTCCCGTTAGGCCATTAAATCCTAACCGGTGCAGAAGGGCAACAAAACTCTGAGGAATCGGGACCGATGTGTAGCCACGCACATTCAGCTCGCCACAAGCTGCCCTGCGGATGTGAGCTTTTCAATAACTTTCTGATACATTTTTTGTTGATATCAGAAAGTGGATAACTAAAAAAGCGAATCTACTGTGCCCTCATAGGGTTGCGTTAATCCTATAAACGATAACGACTATCCTCGAGGGGTATATTATTATTTATATATATTATATATAATATATTAAGATTCTAGTTTCTTTACTCAACTTTAAAGTTGGTTTAATGGATATCCCGTCCTGTGACCTACAGGAATAAGGATATCCATATTTCCCCTGTTGTTAAAATTGTTAAGTTGTAAATATATATATTATTCTATTGTATGTTAATTTAATATGTATGTATCGAATTATAGTAAATATTTATTATTTGTATACTGTGTTATTCTGTCATATGTTATTATTTCGTCGTCTTCTACCGCGGTTCGTTCGATGTGGTTCGTGTGATATTGATGTCTGCTGTGAGGTTTGTGTATGTGATGAATGTTGTGGTCGTGATGATGGTGTGCAAGGATAATATTGTGAATGTTGTGTATTATTTACTGTGTTGGTGTTTCTTCCTCTCCCATCTCTGTTACTTCGCTGTGTTTCGTCTGTGATTGATGACTGATGTGAGCCTTGCGTAGTGGAAGAATGCTGTGGTTGTGTGTTAGAAAGTTCTGTAGCTTGTGTTTTACTTTATTATATTTAATATACATTATTATATATAATATATTATTATTATATTTATTATTATTATTATAGCACAAGCTCTGCTTAGTTTGGAATCAGATGGCGTTGTGGGAGTTGTCCCACAGATATTTATTTATTTATTTACATATAAAAATATACGATTTGATTACGTCTTCCTTTTTTGAAGTCGGAAAAGAACAGGGGTTAGTGTAAAATAATAATAATAATAACAATTTAATAAATAAATTGGTGTAAATATCTATGTAATTGAGTTGATAATTCAATATAATTAAAATTAATAAGCGATTTCCTTTACAGATACTTACACCTGTCAAGTTGGGCTTTGCACACATACCAAGTCACGGGTATCGGTTGCTAATAATTTATTATCAAAACATTTACATTGTACCAATTAATGTTATCGAGTACTGATTGAATACAGAGCATATTATTAACCTGAAAAAAATAAAGGGACTTCCCAGTCTACATAGACATGAAATTCAGAAATCAATATTATATCTAGGGGAACTCCCGTTCTGTTGTGTTCCGATTGCCATTATTAAAAATTCGTACTAGTTTGTCTTAGCTCAAGATTTAATATTAACAGTTAAAATTTAAAAAAAATGTTAGTAGTAGGTAAGTCTGATTGATGACCCATGAGTTTTCCATTGATTAAGTCTCCGAAATTAATAAGGATATTGACTGTGACACTGTTGACCTTCGTAAATATTATCATAATGGAAATAATTATATTTCGTGAAGTTCTAATTTAGTTTTAGTATTATTGAGTTCCTAACAGTAAAGCTTTAAATAAAAAGATGATGCAACTTTTGCTAATGGTCGGGAAATTCGCGTAAGTTTCAACGCAAAGTATTGAGACAGTAAGGATGTCCATCATAGATTTGACTGTTATCGAGTATACTACTTTTTTATTTGCCAATAAGACCTTTTTTTTTATCCTAGACGGAAGCGCTCGTGGCCTCAAGGTCTCAGTGTTCTGTAAACGATCACTGAGTTACACAACTTTCACTATGGCTGGTCCTCGGATGGGTGACCACTTCGTGGCATTTACATTTGTGAGCGTGTCTGTGCTTCGGAAGGCACGTTAAGCCGTTGGTCCCGGTTGCCAGTAAAATGGCAGTCGTTAAGCCTGGTTGAAGGCCTTATGGGCGGCTTGAAAATTTTCATCAGCAGGTAGCCATAACCTGCGTCTGTCTATATCAACACGGCAATGGGCTTACCACTTGTTACGTGGGACAAAAATACAAACGGTGAAATGAGGGCGTATAGTATGCATCTGCAAATATTATAATAATAATAAAAAAAAAAAAAAAAAAAAAAAAAAAAAAAAAAAAAAATTGGCGATGTCAACAGCAATAATATTTTACTAAACCATTAATTTTCATTAATATTTATACATCAAGACGTTTTTCAGGTATAAAATAGAATTTACTCGTACCATTACAATATAACATACAATAGAAAAAATTTACCAAAGAATAAATATGCAAAATTCAAGAAATTTATGATGTTGGAGAATGACATGAAGTCTAAAGTCATGTCAAACAGAAAATATTACAATACGAAAATTATGTAAATATATTATGCTAACAAGAGCCAGAACACGAAATGCACAGATAACACCACCGGACTCGTCGCAAAGCTCCGCCTCGCAGCACATGGAAATATTAACTTTGAATGTTGCTGAGGCGTTGAGCTCGTCATCGAGCGACGAGTATTTCTCCCCCCCGACGTCGCCAACACCTGTACGTCGGCAGGGGAGACGTCGGCCACCGACGTGCTTGGAGCCCAGAGGCCCGCCGGCCTCGATTAGGGCCCCCGCTGCCGGTGGTAATGTGCACCGCATACGATGGACTTTATCTATGAATGAAAACGTTATGCGGGCATATTTTGCGGCTACAGAGGGAGGAATTAATCTCACTGCGTACCGTGTTCGTATGCTGCCTTTGTTTCAGGTACTAGAACCAACTGTCAACGTTTCGGCACAACGGCTGTCTGATCAGGTGCGAGCCATTCAACGCTGTCACATGTTGGATGACACCGCACTTGAGAGGCTTCGCTCTGAAGTACAATGTAACCACATCATTCCTACTTCGTCTCAACCTAGTGAAATAAATATAACACCTAATGACGTACATCATGTTGAATCAATTGATGAAGTACTGGATGATGTCGTTACAAGAGTAAGTACCCAGTACAGTGATGAATTAAGGAGTACTTTGGAACGAACGATTAATGAGTATAGGTTTTCTGATCCTAAGCATCGTCCACGTGTGCCGCGTTTGCCTACGCATAAAAAGAACATAGCGCTAGTGTGTGCCCTCGACTCAGTTTTACCAAGTTATTTTGACAATTGTGTAGACATAAGTGATGCGCACTCAATTCTGTATTGTGCGGCTGTTACAGTTTGTCGGGTAGCTGGTGTTAAATTTACACAATTGGAATCAGCTATTCGATCAAAATCTGTCCCAGCCTGGCAATGCAGAATTGAGCGTCGTATCGCCGAGACTAGGGTGCTCATTGGCAAGCTGTGTTGCTTCAGAGCGGGTAATAAACGCCCGAGAGTAATGCGTTTTGTGACCCGGGCGTTCGCAGGGACTGATATTGGTCCTTGCGAATATTCTTTTCGGGTCACAGAACGTATTGACGACCTGAAGCAGAAAGTTTATGCGTGGGCAAATCGTATACGACGATACAGAAAGAGATTAGATCGCTATGCTCAAAATCGTTCGTTCCAAAAAGATGAGAGGTGGGTGTATAGAAGATGGGAGCAACCTGATCATGGTGTGACTGACATGTGCCTGCCCGATGCTGAAGCCACAAATTCATTCTGGCGAAGTATTTGGTCGGCGCCTGTTAGTCATACAGAGGATGAGTGGATGCGGGATGTCGGATTGTCATGTGAGTCCATCCAATCTATGGAACCAATAATAATAACGTCTAATGACATTGCCAGTGCAGTTCGTTCGTTACCCAATTGGAAGTCACCTGGGCCGGACGGACTGCACAATTTTTGGCTTAAATGGTTCCATAGCTCACACGATTGTTTGGCATCTTGCTTTCAAACATCACTTGAGTCTGGGTCGCTTCCATCTTTTATGACCTCAGGCATTACTCACCTTCTCTATAAATCAGGTAGTACCACGGACCCTAAAAATTATAGACCGATAACTTGTTTACCTACGGTCTATAAGCTTCTTACATCTATTTTGAGAGTAAAATTAACAACTCATATTGATAATAATTCCATAATGTCCGACTCTCAAAATGGATGTAGAAGCAGGTCACGTGGTACTAAAGAACTCCTTATTCTTGACATGGCCATTAATCAGCAGGTCCGCCGTAACCGGAGAAATCTGGCGACATGCTGGATTGATTATAAGAAAGCCTATGACTCTGTGCCTCATACATGGTTGTTGAGGGTGCTAGAGTTGTATAAAGTTGATACAACTTTATGCACCTTCTTGAAGGCATGTATGGGGCAATGGAGAACGGCTCTTGTTTATCCAGGATGTCGTCGGGTTCTTGGGAATGGAGAACCTGTAAAGATCGAGAGGGGCATATTCCAGGGTGACAGTTTGAGTCCCTTGTGGTTTTGTCTAGCGCTGAATCCTCTCAGTACTTTACTGGAGAATTCAGGGCTGGGGTATCAGTTTCGGAGAGGAGGTCATGTTGTGTCGCACCTTCTTTACATGGATGACTTGAAATTATTTGCCTCCACCGAACCCCACTTGACTGAGTTACTAAAGGTCACTGAAACTTTTAGTAATTCGATCAAAATGGAGTTTGGTGTAGATAAATGTGCTGTCATGCATGTTAAGAAGGGGCGGATTGTGGAATCTGAAGGAGTACAACTTTCAGATTTCACAAAACTTAGGTCCCTTACCGCGACTGAAACCTATAAATATCTTGGTATGTCACAGGCGTTGGGTATTACTGAGACTGACATGAAACGAACGTTACAGGGTCGTTTCTTGGGTCGCCTGAAAAAAGTACTCAAAAGTCTTTTATCAGGCGGCAACAAGGTGCGCGCTATCAACGGGTGGGCCATGCCAGTCTTAGTATACTCCTTTGGCATACTTAGATGGACTCAAACTGAGTTAGACACCCTGGATAGGAAAGTCCGTTCTTTATTGACCACATATCGGATGCATCACCCACGTTCGTCTGTAATGAGGTTGTATGTCCCACGGAAGTGTGGAGGTCGTGGCTTTTTAAACGCCAAGACTTTGCATAACCGTGAGATATGCAACCTTAGAGAATATTTTATTCATACTAGCCTGGGTGTGCATAGGGATGTGATAGCAGTAGATAACGGACTGACCCCACTTGCTCTTGCCAAAGAGAACTGGCGCAAACCTGTAATACTTAGTACTGACGATCGCAAGAAGATATGGAGGAGTAAAGAGCTGCATGGACGATTTTATCGGGCCTTACATGGGCCTGATGTAGATTTATTAACATCTGTATCCTGGCTACGTTTCGGTGATCTATTTGGAGAAACCGAGGGTTTTGTATGTGCAATTACAGACGAAGTTGTTATGACGAATAACTATCGAAAGTATATTCTGAGAGATGGTACGGTTGACATATGTCGGGCATGCCACCTACCTGGCGAATCTCTTAGACATATAATTTCTGGTTGTTCTCGTCTTGCCAACGGCGAGTATTTGCATAGGCACAACCAAGTGGCCAGGATTGTCCATCAGCAACTTGCACTAAAATATAATCTTGTCGATTCAGAGGTACCGTATTATAGGTATGCGCCCGACCCAGTTCTAGAAAATGGTCGCGTCACATTGTACTGGGACCGATCCATTATCACTGACAGGACTATTGTAGCCAATAAGCCTGATATAGTGGTAATAGATCGATCAGAGCGCCTTGCGTTAATCGTTGATATAACCATACCACATGACGAGAATCTTGTAAAAGCAGAAAAGGACAAACAAATAAAATATTTGGACCTTGCTCATGAGGTTGTAGACATGTGGGATGTGGATTCAGCGATTATTGTTCCGATAGTTGTATCAGCACATGGCCTGATCGCCAAGAGCCTTGACCAACATCTCAAGAGGCTCGCGTTAGGCAGTTGGGTCAAGGGCTTGATGCAAAAGGCGGTTCTTCTGGGCACGGCACGTATTGTGCGAAAGTTTCTGTCTCTGCAGTCCTGACCACCGGTAGCTTGGTCCCTGTACCCGATGCCGGTGGGATACTATTTTTTATATTTTTAAATAGTTTTTTTTTATATAATGTATTTAAAAATGTAATTGATAAGTGTAATTAATGAATAAAGGGAATATAATAATAATATATTATATATAATAATGTATATTAAATATAATAAAGTAAAACACAAGCTACAGAACTTTCTAACACACAACCACAGCATTCTTCCACTACGCAAGGCTCACATCAGTCATCAATCACAGACGAAACACAGCGAAGTAACAGAGATGGGAGAGGAAGAAACACCAACACAGTAAATAATACACAACATTCACAATATTATCCTTGCACACCATCATCACGACCACAACATTCATCACATACACAAACCTCACAGCAGACATCAATATCACACGAACCACATCGAACGAACCGCGGTAGAAGACGACGAAATAATAACATATGACAGAATAACACAGTATACAAATAATAAATATTTACTATAATTCGATACATACATATTAAATTAACATACAATAGAATAATATATATATTTACAACTTAACAATTTTAACAACAGGGGAAATATGGATATCCTTATTCCTGTAGGTCACAGGACGGGATATCCATTAAACCAACTTTAAAGTTGAGTAAAGAAACTAGAATCTTAATATATTATATATAATATATATAAATAATAATATACCCCTCGAGGATAGTCGTTATCGTTTATAGGATTAACGCAACCCTATGAGGGCACAGTAGATTCGCTTTTTTAGTTATCCACTTTCTGATATCAACAAAAAATGTATCAGAAAGTTATTGAAAAGCTCACATCCGCAGGGCAGCAGCAAATATTATAATTTATATTTATTATTATTATTACAATATATTAGTATGTTTATCATTTTAGTTTCATTTGGGCTAGATGGCCGTTGTGAAAAAGTAAATATTTATATTTTTTTATGTTAACATAGAAAAAATTGAGTCTTATACCACGTAGTACTATTACTTATTCTGTGCTTATACCTAATCATGATAATACCTTATCAGGTGTTACGTTTTTTTTTTCCAAATTCCTCAAGTTATCTTCTGATTCATTTCATTGCGGGTTCCAACACATGCTAACTTCTCCTGGGACTTCACCGCGATCGAGGTCTTTGTAAGTTTTGTGGTCTTGGTCATTGCTGTAGATCCTGATTTATAGGAGTCACAGTAATGGGAATGAAAGTGGGATTAGTTCCAATTAAAATACCTAATCAGAGTAAACAATATGCTTATTTACGTTACTTTACAGCATAGTAATATATATTGTAATAAATTTCTATGGAAGTCTTCAGAAGGCACGTCAAGCCGTTGGTTTCGGTTGCCAGTAACATGGCAGTCGTTAAGTCAAGTTGAAGGCCTTAGAGCGGCTTACAATTTTTATTTCTTAAACAACAGGTAATCACAAGTTGCGTCTGCCTATTTCAACATTGCAACGGGCCCTCACTTATTACATGGGACAGTAATGCACACAGTTAAATGTGGGCATATGATATGCCTCTGCCACCCCATCGGGGATAAAGGCATGTTTGATAAAAAAAATCCATGGAAAATGAGTTTTTTATCGACGTCTATCGATATCAGTGATCCAACATCTCTAATATGAGCCGATATTTATTTGTCTAAGGAGGTACGAGTATGCGGAGTATGATTCACTCACTTCATGCAGACAGTACCTACAGCTTACAGCAGAGGTTAAATCAGTGAATAGTATTTAGTATAAAGAGAGGCGTGTGTGATTGTTGGTGTCATTTGAATTTAGAATTTTCTACTAAATTACAAAAAGCACTTAGTGTATGGTACGGTCTTGATGAGAGAGGTGTGACGTCTAAACTGGGAACTTTTTAACTGCACCGTTGCGCGTTGAGGTGGACGAAAGAAAATTTAAATAACAACTAAACAATGTGAGTTATTTTGTTTTGCTATAGTATGTAACATTAATTATTTTATTGACAATAATATTGTTAACTTTTTTATAGTGCCATTAATGGCGTCGAGATAAAAATGACGCAGTATTGGTGGCCGTTGGCCGTTATTGATAACAATGTTTATATTTACAATGTTTATAAAGACTTTCACAAAAATATTGATAAAACTGTATTTTTGCAATACTATATTTTATGTAGTAAATCAAAAAATAAATTACAGAATAAGAGTGAATCTTTATACGAGTATTACATCATTTTAATCTTAGAAGTAAATAATGCTCTAAAAATTTTGATATTTTTTCCCTTTGAGTTTTTTTTTAATTTATCGATGCATATTAGTATATTTGTATATTTCTTCCTCCTATACGGATTTAGAAGATGTATTAAGGAATGTTTATATTGACCGAACGGGAGCTTTTATACAAAAAAATATGAAAACAAAATTACAGTAGGTACTTTTGCAATATTTTAAATTTATTTAAAAAATTAAAAAGTTAATTCCAGATTGAGAGTGAATAGAAATTCTGCCGATATGCTGAAAAAATATTAGCTAACGATATAATATATTGTAATTTGTAGTTTTTTAAAAAATATCCTCGAATGTAGATAATTAGATACTTCGTACTGCACTTTACTACGGTACGGATGTAGAAGACATTTATAATATATGGTTGGATAAGTATGAATTCATACATTATTAATATTTATTCTTCTTCGTCTTAATGTATTCCCAGGTTGTTATCAAACCATATACCTGGATTTGATGCCTGTATCCAGTTATATTTGGCTGCTAGTAGCAGTTATAGTTTATAGTGGTTTGATCTTTAAACCCCGTTGCTTCAATCCCGGCGCGTTTATATGATACTAGATGACCCGCCCGGCTTCGCCCGTGACATACTTCACGTCATTTATTAATTTTACAAAAATGTATAAACATTTTCCAAATTACTTGATTACTTCTCCGCTCTCAAGTACCTACGCACGCCTTCACGACCCGGTCGAATTTGGTTACAAGAAATTAATTTCTTTGCCCATTTTTTTTTGCCATATCTGCTAATTTATGCAAGGTGTAAAGGGCCAAAATAATCTTCATGAAATGCTGAAGTCAACTAACATATTAAAAATGATAAGGATTAATAATGTATTTGTGTAAATAGCCTTCAAATTACCGCTTTATAATTGCTGTTTTTTTAAGTATTAAAATGGATATAGCATGTTATCCTTAAGAGATAGACATATACCGTTGCGGACCTTTTTGTTAACCTATTTAAGATACACAATTCCACAATAAATTATTTTGTTATATCTTAAAGAGATTAGGCAGCGTTTTCGTTGAAAGCTCCCAGACGGCTTATTTTTTCCGACATCCCCAACAAATATCGTTATAGTTTATTCCATGTATACAAAGACTTAGCAAACTATATAAAAACCTTCCTTATGAATCGCTTAAACTACTAAAAAAAACCGCATCGTAATTTATTGCGTAGTTTTAAAGATCTAATCATACATAGGGACAGACAGCGAAAAGCGACTTTGTTTATAATATGTAGTAATGATAAAGATTAAGATAATAATATTTCGCCCCCACATAACGTGATTGCAGCGCCGCAGCCGCGCGGCAGAAGCGCGCCTTGGTCCTCTCCTTCTCTCCTTGTGAATCGCAATTTCTCACATAATGTAATTTTATTCAAATGACATGATTGTCCTAACTGAGATTTGAGATTCAGCTAAGCTGCATGCGGTTTGCAGGCGCCATCTTGCTCGAATGTTATCTTATTGACAAATTGATAGATTGACGTCTTAACGTCGCGAGGGCGTTATGAGGATGCCGAGAGGACGCTGCTCGGATGCCGCGTATCTGCCGCGTGGTTTGGTAACTGCTAAGAATTTTTACTTTATTGACTGTTGATAAAGTTTAAATTACTATGAAAAAAGCAAGTACGCAGCCAATAAGCGGCTGTGGTGCGGCGGCCGCAAGATAATTATCGCGTCGTATAACTCGGGCTTATAGGTGTCTCATCTCGTCGCCGTCGGTTAGTCTGAAGGTGCACCGCTTGTAAGTCAGTTCGCTTGGACCCCGTAAAAACATTATTGGGGACTAAGTTGGGTTTGTCTGTTTGTTTGTCCTTATCGACGTGAGGTGAAACGTGTCAGGATAGTTTTTATTGAGCAAATATATCTCACATGACAAGGAAAACTTTTGTGTAAAGGTCAAAACTCACGCGTGTGGAGCCACGGACTAGTGTTTTCTATTATAATGTAACTAGGTAGTTGACGCCCGCTCGCGTGGAGAAGTTTACTCGATTATGTTGCCCACGTGAACTTTCTCCTGGAATCAGAAGTATCCTATGTGTTATTCTGATGTGTAAGCTATATTATTGTAAAGGCAATAAAATATTATGGCGTGAAAGAGTAGCAAACCTAGTCCTATACATTCTTACAAACTTATGCGTTTATAATATTCGTAGGACTATGATAAATTTGTCCTGTTATGATCATTTCAAATTTCATAATTGTTTTGCATTCTGTAAACATTTTAATACTATATCTACTTTCCCCAAGATGTCGCTGCCATCTTACATACAAACATACATACATACATATAGTCACGCCTTTATCCCCCAAGGGGTAAGCAGAGGCATACTATACGTCCACATTAGTTACAGTAATAGGTGTTGAGCCTATTGCCGTTGCAGCAATATTGGTATAGGTTTGAAAATGTTTATTGTTAATCTACAACTTATTGAAGTCACACGGTTTTACCCACGTAGCTTCTGTTCGGGGATATAAACTTTAACATCAGCTACTTCAACTTTCCTACTTATTTTCTTTCACTTCGCACAGTTATTGACATCCCGTGTGGAAAGATCATTGGCACGCATATCATCTCCTATGCCGCCAAGTCGATACTTCTCGGGTCTTCTTGTCTTACCGAGACACGGCGCGGACCGCATGGCAAGACAATTTGTTCCCCACGTAGCCTGATGTTGTTTCAAGACAAGCCCATACCATCGAAAGCAAAGCTCTATTACTTAACTAAAAACGAACTAACTATCTTCACGCTGTATCCTTGACGGGGTAGTCAAAGAGGACAGTTCGCCAGGCTTCGCGATCCATTCATACTTCTTTCGCTTCTTCTAGATTCATCAATTGCTTCATACATGCACGTCTGGGTATCCGAGTACTTTTGCCTTTTCCTATTAGGTACCTACATTCGATTAATATTTATATGAATGACAGTGTATCGTGTTAAATACAAGAATGACGCAATATTTAGTTCATTTTCCGTTTAATTTACATTCTAACCATCTTTATGTGGTTTATATGTATTAGGCCTTTGTATAATAATATTATTAATTGGCAAATATATTACCTATTGGGTTAATTTATTTGTGTTTTGTTATTTCATCTTTATCAAGTTAAAACTGTGGATACTTGTTTATAATCGCTACATTTCTACCAAATTTATGTCAGTCAAATCGAAGAACTTTTAGAAAAAAGCCAGGACAAGAGTACTAATGTTGAATAAACGAAAGTTGTATGACTGGATCATAGCAAGTGGAAAGCAATAGTCTCTGCCTACCCCGATAAGAGAAAGGCGTGATAATATGTATATTTAGAACTCCCATCGTACCTATTTAATCCCGTCGCTTTAAAGTTCTACAATGCAGCATAAAAATTATCCCGATTTGTCGACATTTATGGTTACTGCTCCACTCTCCAGAGTAGTAGCGTTATGATATATAACTTATAGCCTTCCTCGATATATAGGCTATCCAACACAAAAAGAATTTTATAACTCCGACCAGTAGTTCTTGATATCAGCGCGTTCAACCAAACAAAAAAACAAACTCCTCAACTTCAAATATTAGTACGGAGTATGGATTTGTCACTATATTTTCATCCATCTTCTCCGCATATCTGAACCATCCGAATGTGACTGTTTCTATCTTGGTCACTACTTTTGTTCTGCCGAAATGTTTCCTTTCTTTGTCCATCAGTCACTCCAGTCATAAGACTTTCGACTACATTAGTATTACTTTCGTGCTTCTTCTACTAGGTACAGCGAACTTGCTAGTCTATTTAAAAGTGTAGGAACAAGCACTCTAAATACAAACAGTCTTCATTTTTTTAGACACGTTCTAACTGTTTATTAAGGTGTTTTCTTTCATTTTTTTGGTTGATTTTTATCACACTTTTCATAACTCACAAATATTGAACTTATCTATAGAAATAGTCATAAAATAAAACCAAAAACCCAACATAAATAATAACCACATAAATAGGATAGGTAGCTATTGCCGTTTGTTTGTTCGCAAAAATCGTAAACAATAGTTAGGTAGGTAGGTACAAATGAAGGCGTTACGTAAGAGATTTATTAATAAAATGTTTCTGGCGCCCGCCATTCATAGTATTATCACAGCCGAAAGACATACAGTCGGTCGACGAAGCTGTCTAGACAGAGCAATCGTGCGGGGGACAAGGGACGAGACGCGGGAGGGTTTGTCCCGAGCTGCGAACAAAATGTTGTTAGTAGCTCGGGACAGTCTTTCAGGGCTGACGCATTCACGACCGCTTGCTATGATTTTTGAATTTTTGTATAGATTTCTTTAATTCATGGGGTTTTTAATATTCTAAATACAAATTTCGTGTTCATTTTGCAATCCAATATGGCCGCCGCGCCGTGGATATAAAATTTCATGTTGGGTATCGTATAAGGGGTTTTTTAGTATGCTAAGTATGAATTTCGTGTTAATTTTGCAATCCAATATGGCTGCCGCGCCGTGGTTATAAAATTTCACGTTGGGAATCATATAAGGGTATTTTTGGTATGCAGAGTACGAATTTAGTGTTAATTTTGCAATCCAATTAGCCGCCGCGCCGTGATTTTAAAATTTCATGCTGGGTATCGTATAAGGGGTTTTTTGGTATGCTGAGTACGAATTTCGTGTTAATTTTGCAATCCAATATGGCCGCACCGTGGTTTTAAGATTTCATGTTGGGTATCAATAAGCGGTTTTTTGGTATGCTGAGTACGAATTTAGTGTTTTTTTGCAATCCAATATGGCCACCGCGCCGTGGTTTTAAAATTTCATGCTAGGTATCGTATAAGGGGATTTTTGGTATATATAATATATAATTTTGCAATCCAATATGGCCGCTGCACCGTGGTTTTAAGATTTCATGTTGGGTATCATATAAGGGGTTTTTTGGTATGCTGAGTACGAATTTAGTGTTAATTTTGCAATTCAATATGGCCACCGCGCCGTGGTTTTAAAATATCATGCTGGGTATCGTATAAGGGGTTTTTTGGTATGCTGAGTACGAATTTCATGTTAATTTTGCAATCCAATATGGCCGCCGCGCCGTGGATAAAAATTTCATGTTGGGTATCGTATAAGAGGTTTCTTGGTATGCTGAGTACGAATTTCATGTTAATATTGCAATCCAATATGACCGCCGCGCCAACTGTTATATATTTCATGTTGGGTATCGCATAAGAGTATTATGGTGTGCGGAGCCACACATGTGGGATTATAACTATACTCAATACTATGTTATCCTGTGTTCAAGTTTTTCGTCATAATTAATATTTAAACTTGTTCAAAGCGTAACCAATATTTTTTTGTTGAAAACAACAGAAGCATTAAGTCCAGTTAGTCAAAAACCGAAAATATTTATCATTAACTCATTTGCTACCAATAATATACCTAATATACCCGGCGAACTTCGTATCTCCATAGAATTTGGTTTTTTTTAGAGTGCTCAACGGGGCGGAGACAAATTGAACAAATTAATAATTATAATAATAAATATACACCTCGAGAACAGTCGTAATCTGTCAATTCTAATTCCCTTGATTTTTTTATAACGACACGGTGGCCATTATGGATTGCGAAATTAACACGAAATTCGTGCTCAGCATACCAAAACGCCCCTTATACGATACCCAACATGAAATTTTATAACCACGGCGCGGCGGCCATATTGGTTGCAAAATTAACACTAAATTCGTACTCAGCATACCAAAAAATCCCCTTATACGATACCCAACGTGAAATTTGAAAACCACGACGCGGCGGCCATATTGGATTGCAAAATTAACACGAAATTCGTACTTAGCCTACCAAAAAACTCTTTATACGATACCCAACATGAAATTTTATAAAAATAGTTACGCGGCCACATTGATTGCTAGAAACCCCATAATTTTATATCTACTACGCGGCAGCCATTTCGTAAACGCTTTCTCATAATATAACTATCGATTCGACATGAAATGAACCTTATTTACTTCCGTGTGCGGCAATTGGTGAAATATCAGATCCTTTTTTTTAATTCGATATTTATATTATTGATTTATTATATATACATACTAGTTGACGCCCGCAGCTTCGCCCGCGTAGAGAAGTTTACCCGTTCGCGTTTCCAATAAGAACTTGTTCCCGGGATAAAAAGTATATGTGTTATTCCGATGTATAAGCTATATTATTGTAAAGTTTCATTAAAATCTATTCAGTAGTTTTTACGTGAAAGAGTAACAAACATCTCTACAAACTTTCACATTTATAATATTATTAAGATTAAGATATTATATTATAATGTTGATAGTTGATTGCGAGTACGAGTTAATAAATCACTACATATTATAAAACACAGTCGCTTTTCGCTGTCTGTCCCTATGTATGCTTAGATGTTTAAAACTACGCAACGGATTACGATACGGTTTTTTTTAATAGTTAGAGTGATTCTCATAGAAGGTTTTTATGTATAATTTGTTAAGTTTTTGTATATATTGACCAAATTATAACGATATTTGTTGGGGATGTCGGAAAAAATAAGCTTTCAACAAAAACGCTGCCTAAACCCTTTGAGATATAACAAAATAATGTCTGGTGCAATTATGTATCTAATAAAGGTCTACAAAAAAGTCCGCGACGACATATTAGTTGGCTGGTTGACACGTTAGTTGGCTTCAGCATTTCATGAAGATTATTTTGTCCCTTTACACCTTGCAAATTAAATGAATATCTTACGAGTTATCGGAAATTCAAAATTAGGCGCAAAGAAATTAATTTAATTCGACCGGGCCGTGCGGGTAGGTAGGTACCTAAGTACTGGAGAGCGGAGAAGTAATCAATGAATTTGGAAAATGTTCATACATTATTGTGAATGTGAAATTATTAAACAACGGGATTAAATGGGTGCCACGGGGTTCGAAGTATGTCACGGGCGAAGACGGGCGGGACAGCTAGTACATTATAAATAACTTCAGCCTTGTATACTTGTGACAACCCTACAAGCATCACTGTCTAGACGTTGTCGGCATTTTTGTCAACTTCAAAGGCGTAACGCTACTGATAGGTTTACTTTTTATACTGTGGTATTATACCCATTCAACCCGTAGGCAATGTGTTTCATTGATAATTTATTCATAAAATGTACTGTTTTTGATAATTTTGTATCGTGAACCAGTGTGTTTGGCGATTGATTCCCACCCAGGATAAAACTTTGTGTGATGAGTACAGTAGTACCACAGTATAAAGAGTAAACCTATGTCTTTCGGCTGTGGTAGTACGATGGTTTGTTCTCTGTCTGGGTGCAGCTTATGTATAATATGTATGTATTTAGAAATATAAGTATGTTTATTAGTTATCGGTTTACCATAGTACAAGCTCTGCTTAGTGTGGAATCAGATGGCGTTGTGTGAGTTGTCTCAACAATACTTATATTTATTGTAAAGTTTCATCAAAGTGCATTCAGTAGATTTTGCGTGAAAGAGTAACAAACATCCACAGTACACGATCCTACTAATTTTATCTACCTCTCTCCTCCTCTCCTCCTCTCTACCTATCTATATACTACGATCCTACTAATTTTAAAAACGCGATACTTTCGAGTTTATAATATTAGTAGAATGCAGTTTGGGAGTGACCTCGTGTGTTGTCCAAATATTAGTGTTTCAAACCCAAACACGTTAAGTCTTGGTACTAAAATGTTTAGTGACATAATCCCTATTTGCCTGTTATTGCTTTTAGAATATTACGCTTTGTTTCCTTGTAGTACAAAAATTAATTACTAGCTGATGCCCGCAGTTTCGCCCGCGTGGTGAAGTTTTCTGATTTGCATTTCCCACCTGCTATAGTAAACAATTTTAAACATAAATACATACATACATACATATTGTCACGCCTCCATTCCTAAGGGGTAGGCAGAGGCATAATAAACGCCCACATTTTACCATATGCATTTTTGTCCCACGTAACAGGTGGTGAGCCCATTGCCGTGTTGAAATGGACAGGCGCAGGCTGTGGTGACCTGCTGTCGAAATTTTAACCCATCAGGCCCATAAGGCCTTCAACTTGGCTTAACGAATGCCATTTTATTGGCAACCGGGACCAACGGCTTAACGTGCCCTCCGAAACATGGAACTGGGGTGGGTCTAAAGGGCCGAATAAATTTATTAAAATAAAATAAAATAAAATGTGTCTATTTTAGATGTTAAATAAATTTGGAAGCAATTTTGAACCAGTTGCCTTTTTAGTGAGGTGGTAACAAAAAGGCTAAAGTGTCATATGTGCTAGACACTAATTAGCACGACCAATTAAAGTCCTGGTAGTCTCGAACTGAGCAATTTTCAACAATTTTAAAAAGATAAACATATACCACCGCTGACCTTTCTGTAAATAATAAATCTTTAGAAGTTATACCAACTATTACTTATTCTATGGGTATACTTCTTTTGGTGCGTTAGGGTAAAAGAATGAGAGTATATTTTGTGCAGACTGTAACGAAAACCGACACCATGTAGTTAGCTGATAAGTGTTTCAATGACAACTTAAAACTACATTCAAAGTAGTTTTCATTCTTTAGATGTTTTTTTTTTCATACTTAAATAAATAAAATAAATATCCATCACGCCTTTTCCCCGAAGGGGTGGCAGAGGCATATTATATGCCCTCTTTTCACCGTGTGGATTCCTGTCCCACGTAATAGGTGGTGAGCCCATTGACGCGTTGAAATAGACAGACGCAGGTTGTGGCTACCTGCTGTTGAAATTTTTCAAGCCTTCAACCAGGCTTAATGACTGCCATTTTACTGGCAACCGGGACCAACGGCTTAACGTGCCTTCCGAAGCACGGAAACGCTCGCAAATGTAAATGCCACAAAGTGGTCACCCATCCGAGGACCAGCCATAGAGAAAGTTGAGTAACTCAGTGATCGTTTACAGAACACTGAGACCGCGGGGCCACGAGCGCTTCTAAAAAACTACACTGTTTTATAATATCCCTCAAGGTGTAGGTAGCCTTTTCAATGAGAACCCTCAGTCTACATCCTTTTATCGGACATTTTGTATCAATTTACATAGAAAATTGACTGAATATTCCTAAAGCTTTTTCATGCGCATGATAAATAACGATAATGCAACTGGCATGATAATGCTTTAGATTTTAAGTTTATCGTCAACAGACAGACAGACGCGGCAAACGACTTTGTTTTGTTATATATGTAAGCATTTATACGTATGATGCTCTATCATTTTCAATATCTACAAAGTATATTGAGTACGTACTCAAAATCGTAATCAGATAATCCCCTATTATAAACCGATCAATCTTATTAGACATTTTTTTGTGTGTCAAATGCAGATAGCATATTTTCACTAACTTCCGAATAGATAGATTAACTAGAAATAACGATAATATGGATATCGATTTTGCGGCGTAACTTTGGCTGACCGAATACGTAACGAAGAGATACGCAATATGGCAGGTTTGAATGAAACTGTCAGCGTTAAGCTGGAAAAGGGCGTGCTCCGTTGGTTTGGACACGTCCAACGAATGAGTGAGGAACGATTGACGAAGAATATATATTGTGCGAAAGTATAGGGTAGAAGGAGTCAGGGTAGGGTGAGACTTGCATATGAAGACCACGTGAGCAGATTGCTCAAAAACGGAAAATTTAAAAGTACTTAGATACCCAAACATGCGTGTATGAAGCGATTGATCAATCTTGAAGAAGCGATGTGTCCTCCCTGACTATCCCGTCAGGGATACAGCGTGAAGATAGTTTAGTTTTAGGTTTTTTTTTAATTTTATCGGTATACTAGGGTGACCGATGAATAGGATGAGGATAGTAATACTAAGATGACCAGGAAATGGCTAAGGGCTACTGGTATCCTGGGGCTATCCTCCCGAAGGGCTTACCCGAGACTCCTGGCCATAGACAAATGGAAGAGCACCGTGTGGTTTTAGTCGGTAAGAGTCCGGCATAGCATCCATTAGGATTTCCACACGTTAAAAGGGCTACTGGTATATATTTGCATTGGCTAAATTCAAAAGAATCTGAGTAGCACTGGTATATATTTGCATTTAGCCAATGCAAATATATACCAGTGCTACTCAGATTCTGGTGCATTGATCTCTGCAAACATAGGTTATAGGTCTTTAGAACCATTCTTTTTCAATATTCAACGCGGTTTTTTAATTTTATCTTCAACTAATTTCATAAACTTTTTATTAAATGAAACTGAAAAAATGATTCACCATTCCTATCAATGTTAACCTAAATTATAATCTTTATATGTATGTGCTATCTACGTATAACAATCTGATTGATTGACTCATCAAGAACGCCCCCCGAAACTACAGATGATACGAGTAGATACATGAAATTTGGATAGTATATTTCTTTAATTATTTTCTTTTTCTCTTATTAAATTTATTTGATATTTTAGACCCACCCCAGTTCCGTGCTTCGGAAGGCACGTTAAGCAGTAGGTCCCGGTTGCCAATAAAATCAACAGCAGGTAACAACAACCTTCGTCTGTCTATTTCAACACGGCAATGGGCTCACCACCTATTAGGGTAAGTTCGCCTGTTTGCGTCCACTTAGTGGAGTTGGTAGGTTTGAGCAAGAAAATAAAAATGTTAGAGTAGTAATATCGAATGTAAAATGAATTTCACATATTCTGTATATAGTCTTGTTAAATTTAGTATACAGTTTAGGACAAACCGTTTGATATATTAATATATAAATAGACTAATAACCAAAACATAGGATTTTCCCAATTTGCGTCCAAAAAATCCAGATTGCGACCACCTGTGGACCAGTTTGCGTCCACCAACTTAGAAGAGATAAATATAAGAGATAAGTACTTTAATCTTTAAAAAAATGAAAGATTTTAGGTGTCGTGTTGTTGACAGGGACTAAGCGCAGGAGCGGCTAAGTCTTACAGCTCCCGGGTGGAGTAGAACAGATTTACCAGAGCACAGTAAATCTGTGCTCTTGTGGATCTGGAGAAGGCACTTTTTGTGTGTGACTAAAATGTGGACGCAATCTTTTCTAAGGTCTCACCTATAGGTACAGTTTGCGTCCAAGTATGATTTTCGACATCTGTATCTATTTCTATTATCGTTATAGTGGATGCAAAGAGGCAATTACAATGTGTATGTTAATAATGACGTAATTAATACAAAACTAATAATGTTTGTCATTTGATGATTTTTCATACAATAAAAACCATGCTAGTTAGAATTGGATAGACCAGATGGCGTCCACGGTGGACGCAATGTGGCTAATGTATCAATTTAGCGTTGTTTTAACTGTTAATATAATATATAGCCTCTGCCACCCCTTCGGGGATAAGGCGTGATAGAAAAATAAATAAATAATAATATTTCTTTAAAAGCGTAAATATCCTCTAAGAAGGGACTTTTCAAAATTCTCTGAAGTAGCAAAGTAGACTGCCTCGGTGGCGTAAATGTAGTTTAAGTAACTGCCATGCAACTCTGAGGTGTTGGGTTCGATCTGCAAATGTTATTCGGACTTTATGTTGTTACTAAATATATATGTAGTATGTTTAAAAAACTATAATTATTTTGTTTTAAATGTTATTTTTGCAATATTCCGCTTTTTAAAACACGAGGCATTATCAAGACTGTGAGGCAGCAAAAGCTTTTAGTTATTATTATAATTACTATAATAATAACTATTTATTCTATAATAATACTATTATATTATTTAAATACTATATAAATAATAATTATAGTAATAGTATTAAAATAATTATAGTTTTTTAAAATGGATTTCCGCCATGTAACGCCTGATTCAATTAGTTAAGGCTTGGTAAACAATGCGAATCGTAGAAGAAAGGGTTTTTGATTCTGAAAAAGAGATATATGTTAGTAAAGGATTTAAGCTAGTCAAAATGGCTTTCTGTAACAAAATCTAATAAACTTCACTTAATAGAAAAACATCCCAAAGTTGCCCCCTTTCGAAATGTTTTTTCAATGCCAAATCTAAACTACAGATAATTGTCATGAATTGTTTATACACAACTATAGCTACTAAATATTTTTAAGCATAATCGCTTACTCTGACTATATACAGTGATTTTTATAGTACAAATGTTTAAATAATATCAGATTCGCGACGCTGAGGACTGATCAGTCGCGCGCTGGCGCTTAGTGAGGTAGGACCTGTGTTCGGTTTTTTCGTTGCGCTCTCCTTGCTATTTTTTCGCAATGGCACAGTATATTTATGAGAGCAGTAAGCATTCCATCACCATTCGAGCGACTGGTCCAGTTGCATCTCGCGAAGCCCGGAGTTAGCTTTATATAGTATATATATGAGAGTTATATTCGGCAATGGACTCACCACCCATTACGTGGGACAGGAATACACATGGTGAAAAGTGGGCATAAACTAAACTAATATGCATCTGCCACCCTTTCGGGGATAAGGCGTGATAGATAAATAAAATATAAAAGAGTTTTAATATAAAATAAAGTACCTACACTTCACAGAAGCGTTAGAATTATCCCTGTAAGTAGTATAAAATCGAACCTGGTACCCACAGGTTAGAAGGCAGTTATACATAGGCTGCACTAAAAGTATCGGGAATGGAACATTTCCACTGTTCCTGTTATATTAAAATCTTTTAATTGAAAACTCCTTGGTTTTAAAAATCGAATACCATTTATTTAATTAAAAAAAAGGTTCTCGGTCTTGTCACAAGGTTTGGTCAAACTTGTCGACTTTGTCGTTGAGAAAATGGAATTGACTCGAGAAATATCAAGAGCAATGATTTATTATGACTTTCGAAGTGGTTTAACACAAAAACAGTGTGTTGACCGGATGATTTCTGCATTTGGTGATGAAGCCCCATCCAAAATCACAATTTATCGCTGGTTTGCTGAATTTCAACGTGAACGTGTCAAGCTCAGTGATGATCCCCGTCAACATCGTCCAAAAACTGCAGTCACCCAAGAAAACGTTGATGCTGTGCGTAAGCTGATTGAGGAAGATCGACACGTGAAATACCGCGAAATTCACGCAACTTTAGACATTGGCATGAGTCAAATACAAATAATCTTGCATGAACAATTAGGTGTAAAAAAGTTGTTTTCCCAATGGATACCACATTCGCTCTGTGAAGAGCAAAAAGCGACTTGCGTTACTTGGTGCGTCAGAACTCTCAAAAGATTCCACGCAGGATCCTCAAATGCTGTATACAACATCGTATTAGGTGACAAATCCTGGATATACGCGTACGAACCCGAAACAAAAAACCAGTCACAAGTTTGGGTGTTTGAAAATGAGTTAAAGCCAACAAAAATTGTTCGTTCACGGAGCGTTGCAAAAAAAATGGTGGCCACGTTTGTCTCCAAAACCGGCCATGTTGCGACTATTCCTCTTGAGGGACAAAGAACGGTTAATGCAGAATGGTATGCTAGCATTTGTTTGCCACAGGTCGTTTCTGAACTCCGTAAAGAGAACTGCAACCGCCGCATAATCCTCCATCACGACAATGCGAGTTCTCAGACCGCGCACAGAACAAAAGAGTTTTTAGAGCAAGAAAACAGAATTATTAGACCATCCGCCGTACAGCCCCGACCTAAGCCCTAATGATTTCTTAAAATTATTATTTAACTATATTATTTCTTATATGTAATAAATATTATTTTTCAATTTTATTGATTAAAATAAAGAATAAATTGCGTGGTCAGAGATTTTCATCACCTGAAGAAGCTGTGGACGCCAACAAAACGGCCATTTTGAATACCCTAACTGCCGAATGGAATGGTTGCTTCAATGATTGGTTCCATCGTATAGAAAAATGTGTTAAAAAGTATCTAATGTTGTGTCACTTCCTTGATTCCCCAAATTTTTTTCGTATAACCAACTGAGTCAGTGGGCCGTTCAATGTATGTTTACCTATTTTTCCGCTAAATGCTGACGAATTTAAAAATTTGTATCGTATACTTTCAATTGAGTTCTAAGCAAATTTGATCAATAGATTCTGAAGCTTAAACACACCGACTGCCATTGGCTGAAGTAATCAATGCAGTTGTTAAATTGAAGCTTCGCTTCGCAAAAATTATTAAAATTGTATCCAAGACCTTTGTTTTATGCTTTCAGTATTAATTATTTAAGTATATTTATAAATTTATTAGCCACGACTTTATCCCCGAAGGTGTGACAGAGGCATATTGTGGTGAGCCCAATGCCTGTGTTCAAATGGACAGGCTCAGATTGTAGCGACTCGCTGTTGTGATTTTGAAGTAGCTCAAAGGGTATTCACTTGACTTAACGAGTGTCGATTGCAACGTTACTATGAACCGAGACAAAGAGCTTAATGGGTCCTTCGAAGCACGAAAACGCTGGTAAATAAAAATGCTACAAAGCGGTCATCCATCCAAAATCCGAGAGAGTTTCTTAAATCAGTGATATTTTACAGAAATCGAGTTAGTAGGGCTACGAGCGCTTTTTATTTATGTTTTTACTTTATGTTAGTAGCCTTAAACAATGCATAACATTTCATGTAACTAATAATTATTAATCCCAACATTTTATCGCGAAGGCTTTTTGCGCTTTAGTGGATCTGGAGAAAGCATTTGATAACGTTGTGAGAGAAACTCTGTGGTACTCGTCCGTGTGGCCTGGACGGCCAGCTGCTGCGGGCGATACAGTCTCTTTTTACGGACTGTAAAGCTTGCGTGCGACCAAGGGAGATGTTCACTTGGCGCCTCTTTTTGACTTCTGTTCGGGCGTCAAACGGGGTTGTGTTATGTCCGCCTGGCTTTTCATAGTGTATCTGGATAGTTGTGCAAAAGTGTGGCTGCAAATGTTAAAAGATTATGATGTGTTGTAAAATTGGAAATTTTACAGTACATTGTCTGTTGTACGCTGATTATGCGGTAGTGATGGTCTCATCAGAAGCCGACCTTCAGGCATTAGTCACTAATATAAAAGTAAAGGTCTTCGCTGCATTTTAAACTAAGAATCAGGTATTTCAAAAAGAAAAAGTAAGAACTAAAAGCGAACGCGACGAAAAAAAAGAGAACGTTTAGCGCGTCCGGAAGATATCTTCCGTATGCGAAGAACATATGTTCTGAAGTACAACGGTGACTAGCTGCCGAAGACAGGAACATAACATTATGATTTTTCGACTTAATTATTATTTAAAAAAAAATGAGTATAATGAGTACGGGACATTTTATTTGGTACTTGTACATAAAGCCTAAATTTGTTATTAAATATATCATCATTAACTCCTACTAATATTATAAACGCGAAAGTTTGTAAGTATGGATGTTTGTTACATGCACGTAAAACTACTGAATGAAATTTAAATAAACTTTACCATAACTATATATTATTTATATAATAGCTTATCTATCAGAATAACACATAGGCTACTTTTTATCCCGGAAAAAAGTTCCTTTAGAAAACAGGAACGGGAAAACTTTATCCCGTGGGCGGAGCCGCGGGCGTCAACTAGTATATCATAAACCTACAATAAAATCCAACACAATAACAGAGATGTTCCATTTCGATTGCTACCGCCAATCATTTTTACTGTGGCGTGCTAGCAGAAAATACATCGTCGATCTATCTTGGCGGGGGCTGAGGAAGCGTTGTGGTGCCTACGCGACTTGGCCTACCGGCCCTTCATTAGAATGTTAATCTGTGGTCTAGATCCCGTAATACAAGTTTATATTGTCCTCCTTTGGACTCGATGGCGCTGTGTAAAAACAGAAATGTCCTACAATATTTATTCAAAATATTTAGAGTATTGTCTTTGAATTTAGCAATTTATTCAATATAAATAAATTAACACGTGTTGTACAATATTTTGCAATGATCTATTTGATACATCAATTATCATAGGTCTTTCAGCTATAAATTAAGGCAAACGTTTTTTTTTCGATTTTTCGAGTTTCTATCCTTAAGACTGTAAAATACGGAATGAAACTTTGTGTAAAAATGTTAAAAAAACTGATTATCTAAGAAGATGCTTTGTCAAGGGCGAAGCCAGAGAACCTAATGAGATTCTGAGTCAGAAATTGTCATATTTCTTGGAGATGAGCCTTCCGTAAGAGAACCTATCGTAACCTAAAGTACTGCTACTCTTTCTTCTGAGATACCCATCTCAGAATTATCATCCGGACAGGACTCTCTTATCTATCAGTTGCTGAGTTCGCGTGAATCATCGCAGGTTATCATAAATAAGTGCAAATGTCCTTGTGCTAACTATATTGTATAAATAATGTGCAGATAAGCAGAAAGGAGTTGAAGTGCTTTAAATAATATGGGGAAATTTCGATGATATCATTTGATTCAATCAGGTCAGATATTACACACCCCATTTGACATAATTTCTGTCTAAGCATTTAGTTGTTGTTCCAAATGCGTTTGCATGTATACAACAAGCGTCATCGCGAGAATAGCAATAGCTGTGACTTTTTAGGTGATTGGCGTGGGACTGGAATGCACACGGGGAAATGTATGATATGCCTCTGCCACCCTTTCGGCAATAAGGCGTTTTTGATAAACTGTGTTCTGTATAAAATACACAGACTGCAGTTTTTCCATTGTAAGTCAAAATGCTACTCTCATTTACCATCTTGCGTAGCATGTTGCGTCAGTATTACAAAGTAGATAAACACCGTCTTTTGTAAAATAAAAGATCAGAAGTTGAAATCTGATGAGGTCGCTTTGACGTGAAATCGTTTTTCACCAACCCAGAATTTTAGATTAGATAGATTATATATACTTAGATATATTAAGGTATTGTCCCTTAATATACAAGTATCTAAGCATTCTTTTAACTAACGCTGTATCCCTGACGGGGTAGTGATAGAGGACAGATCACCAGACTTCGCGATTCCAACATACTTTTGTTTCACTTCCTGTAGATTTAATAATCGCTTCATACATGCACATCTGAGTATCCGACTACTTTTGACTTTTCAGTTTTTGAGCTATCTGTTCACGTGGTCTTCATATGTAAGTCTCGGCCTACCCTGACTCCTTATGATCAACCTTGATCAACTTGTCCATTCTTTAGATGGCAAATGGCTTATGAATATGCAAAAAAAATCTTTCATTTTACTTTTTATTTTCGATAGACACATTTCAAAGGTACATTATATCACTAACATGACCACCGTTATGGAACGCGGTCCACTTGAAACCTGAGAAGAAACCATAACTCAAGGGGCTTATTTTTAATGGCCGCTTGGTGGCATTATTATATAATATGTCAGTCTAGATGCTAGATGTTAGAAATTCTGACCAATTTTTTGATAAAATTTGAAAATATAAAAAACTGAATACCAACTACGTGATGATAGATCAACTGTGTTATTTTATGATAACCAGCTATCAGTACGACTAGTATTTGAGCAGCAAGTATGTAAACGATATGATTTCTCAAGAAAGTGACGTCTAATTAGTTTAAAGAGAGGTTCCCAAACTTATTTTGTATACTGCCCACTTTGAGACTAAATAAATTTTTAGCGCCCCCATTTCTTCACCTACTTAAAAACCACTATAACTTCAAATTAAATTTATTAATTGTTGTGAGCTATATTAGCGGAGATTAAACATTCATTCTAAAATAGACTTTTACTATAATCGTTAACTTGAAACCTGAGCACAGTACTCGTAGGTAGTACATAACGACGCTCAGATCTCAAGTTAACTCTTACGGGCTACACCTGCCAATGAGAATGATTATTGAAACGCAACTTTATAGTATTCAGACAGAGTATCTTTTATTCAAAATAAAACAAACATAATCGCTTCTTATATAAAAACTAATGTAAAGGATGAATCCGATGCTGTTTAATAAGTTTGTTGAAATCAGGTTCCAATTTACTCAAGAACAGCCGCAAGTCGCCACGTTCGGTAACATGCAAACGATTTCTCTTTTTAGTAAGCAGCGTTGCCACAGCACTAAATCCACGTTTACACAAATATGACGATGGGAATGCTATCAAGAATCGTTGAACGATTGACCACAATCCAGTGTACAATTGCGGGATCGGTTTTTGTAGCCAAAATTCTTGATAGCCATTTTTGAACTTGATTTTTATTTCCTCGTTTGTTGTCAATTCTATAAGTTCTTCTTCCAGCTGAGGTGAGATTGCTGTGTTGACATTTGAAAACGGATCTAACAGCCAGCCTGGTATTTCCAAGTTCAAAATGTCCTGGTATCGTTCAGTGAAGTCAATGTGGAGGTTTTCCAAATGTTGGCAGTAGGCAAACAAGTTGTCGTTACTGCAGGATACTGATAAATTCGGAAAATTGTGAAACTCACGTCGGCCGTATTCTTTCTGTGTAGAAGCAGTTTGGCTGCGAAAGCAGCAACGACATTTTTTGTTTTAATGAAATTTAGTTCATCGCCTTGCAGTTGGAGATTCATGTCGTTGAACAATTTATACGGGTCTGTCATGTAAGCTATATCATTTTTTGATGTAATTAGTTTGTTGCGCAATTCTGTATCTTTAGTTTCCAAGAACTGTATCACAGAGTCAAACAGGTTGTGAAATCGAGTCAGACAATTGCCTCTTGATAGCCAACGAACCTCAGTATGAAGCAACAAACGGTTGGAATCTTCGTCATTAGTAACACAAAGCTGATGAAATAATCTATCATTTAAAGAGCTGGTACGGATTTTATTGACTGCTTTCAGTAATGACATATTGCAGTGATTGAAATAGTCGTTCACTTAAGTTTCTAGCAACCAAATGTTGTCTATGAATAACGCAATGTACAGCAAGTACATCTGGAATTTTATTTTTTAAGTACGCTATGAAGCCTTTATAGCACCCTGTCGGAACCGGAGCGCCATACGTAGCAACTGATATAATATTTTTCAAGGGAATCTCTTTCTCATCACAAAACTTTTCCAACGTATTGAATATGGTTTCGCCTTTTGTATCGGTCCCTAAATTTCTAGCAACCATTGTTCTTCACACATTTTCTCATGTTTAATAAACCTCACGTAAGACAGCAACAATGCTTCATTAGTAGGTAAAGTGGACTTATCGAGCTGAATTGAGAATTGACTCTTTTCTATTTCTAAGTCTCTCTAATTCTTCAGATGATTGCACAATGATCCTTCAATGTTTTCAGCCATTTCATTAATTCGTCTTTGTACTGAATTATTACTTAAAGGAATTTTTCGGATAATATCTGCGGCCGGTTTATGAAGCACAGTATTTATTACTTCCTTTATTACTGGCAAAATTAACTCTTCTCCGATGTTGTGTGGTTTGCCTTTATGAGCAATTAACAAAGAGATATTGTACGAAGCTGGAAGTCCGTCGTCATTTTGCTTAGCAGCTGCCGAAAATAGTTTTGCTACAATTGGCTGAGTATTATGCTTCATCTCTAGGTCTTGAAAATATGCTACATTCTTGTCTTTCTTATCTGGATGCATTTTATTCAAATGATCTTGCCGTCTTGAAGCCTTCATTGCTTCATTCGAAAATGTTTTAAGACATAGAAGGCACTGAGGCGACGATGGGTTTGTGGGTTTTTGCAATGAATCCGAATTTAATATATTCCACAGAGTATTGCCGTCTCTTCTTTTTTACTTCCGACATTGTTTTGTTTTAAGAAATACGTAAGTCAGTGTTGAACTTAAGTACTGCTTATATATCACGCGCGAAACCGCAAATGAAAATAAAATAAATATTCCGTTGTTTATATAGGATTGCATAAGCAGCACGCACCGACAGGAATAAGACAAACATGCATTAACTCGTTTATCTCATTCGACGCTCAATTGTACTCAACAAGTAAGAACAAGTATTCTATGAATCAGCCGATTGATACAGGAATGCACAAATCGGGTTATTTAACAAAAACTTGTTAAAACATGATTGCCCGCGGTCTATTATCTACGAAAATTACCTATCTACGAATACTAATAACTATTAAAATGCGAAAGTGTGTCTATTGCCTTTTTATTTGTTTGTTTGTCTACTTTCATTTCGAAACGGAGCGACCGATTCACATGATTTTTCTTCTATTCATTGAATAAAACATGACAGATACATGAACTAAGCGGAGAGAAATATCGAACCGAGTTTAAGCAATCTCTTAATTAATATTAGTTGATGTTCACAAGTTGTAGCCGAGAGTCGAGAGCTCTGTCGGTGTCTAAGAGTCCTACTAGCTAGATGAAATTACAAATCGCCCCCCGAAGCCTACACAACGCCCCCATTTTTATTCTGGGTCTCTTACCGCCCCTCTTTAGGCCTACAGCGCCCACAAGGGGGCGTTATCGCCCACTTTGGGAAACGTTGTAAAACGTTCTCTTTGCGGCAAGAAATGTTTTTTTTCTTGTTCTACAATATTTCAACAATGAAATGTACCTATATCTTCATTTCTGCTATTTAAGTACTCTTTACTACTACTTCGACAAGTGATAGGGTCACATTCAGTCACGTCTTGATTAAAAGTAATAAATGACAGTTAACAATTATTTAAATATAGCAGATGTGAGGGAACGGTAGAAGACTCTCTCATCCGAGATCCGCAGTCTCTCTTTGTCTTCGCCCAAGACTACCGGCCTTCATGACCGGGGGCCTGAGGACGCAAGCAAGCCCCAGACGGCAGCGTGATGTGAAAATTTCACGCACGCCTCACGCCTCAATAAGCGGTATAATACTCGAACCAAACCCCAAAGAAGCGGGATCACACCCGAAACCTTAGGTGAGGCCGCGGTTGTAGCCAAAGTCTGCCGGGAACTCTTGGATATCTTTCCGAGGAGTTACCCGTGGCGTCCGGCAAAAGACAGTATGGCAGGAACCGTGCGATTTTCGCGGGCTCGAGTCCGGCTGCATGACATTCGAGGACATTTCCACAAGTTAAAAAAATATGCAGGTGTCAACCAATAAATATATTTTCCATGCAGGAAATACTGTCATTATTTCGAAAAATGAATACGCGAAGTACAACACGGTCAGAGAAAATGAAATTAATTGCAGGAGCGTTTTTTGAATTTGGAATATAACAACGCTCCAGCAATGTTGTATGAAACGGCGTGGTGAGGGTATTAGATACTTTTTGATGGAATCTCTTTTCTCAATCTTCTTCAGCGCACGCTTACTGAAAGTATAGTATTTTCTAAAATAAGTGCATTAATCTTGTTTCACGTGTTATTGGATTTTGGGACATAAAAGTTGTGTCACTTTTTCACACAGCACAATCTAGCCCAAACTAAGCCATAAGCTTGTGCTGTGAAATCTAGACAACTGATAAAGAAACTTAAATATTTCTAAATACATACTTATAGATATTATACCTACATAGGAAATACCCAAACTCAAACAAAACAACATTTTTTTTCGATTTAGTTCGAACAAAAATTTGTTCAGACCCGGGAATCGAACCCTAGAGCCGCAGTCGCATATACATTTTTTTTTAGATTTCCATCTTGCTGCGTATAATCCACTAATGGAAAATAAAAAATATTTTCTTGTTCTACTAGGTATTTGCATGGCTACTGTAACTTTTAATATCAATTAAATTTAATGTATAATACTTTTGTTTTATTTCCATGCATTCTTTTGAAAAAAGCACTATATATGCCTCGGCCGGAATGCAATTGCCTATTTCCCGGCCTTTGCATAAATGTACTATTTTTAATCTTTGATATTATGGTTATGTGTTAGTTTTATCAGTAAAAATAGGACTAGCCGTTGGTTCATGCTACGAAATGTTAGCTTTAAATTTACAATATGATTTGAGGCAGATATAAAAACTTGTCAATCACGCCTTTAATCGAGGGAAAAGAATATTGTCACGCCTTTGTCACCGAAGAGGTGGGTAGAAGCATACTATACACCCACATTTCACTTTATGTATTTTTGTCCCACGTAACAGGTGGTGAGTCCATTGCCGTGTTGAAATGGACAGGCGCAGGCTGTGTTGACCTGCTTTTAAAAATAGTCAAGCCTTATAAGTCACGAGTTAGCGTGTCCACGAGCGCTTCATAAGTTAGTTAGTTCAATAAGTTAGTGAAAGCAAATGATCATGTATCAGATCAATAAAGTTCTATAAACAGTCACTACACAGTCCAGTAACATGGCAGTCGTAAAGCTAAACTGAAAGCCTTATGGGTGGTTTGAAAATATCATTAGCAGGTTACCACAAGTTGCGCCTTGTCTATTTCAACACGGCAATGGGCTCACCACTGTTATATGGTACATTTTGTATACCGTAAATATCATAATCATCAAAAAATTATCATAAATATCATAATCATTCTACCTCATTTTATGTTACCTGTCAAGATGTCGATCGATACCGAAGCATTGTGAATAGTGGGACAGATGGCACGGCGGTAATGAATATGGATGCTAGAGTATTTTTTTGTTTCCTCTTATTGCTGGCGTGCTCCGTTGGTTTGGACACGTCCAACGAATGAGTAAGGAACGGTTGACGAAGAATTTGCGAAAGTACAGGGTAGAAGGAGTCATGGTAGGCCGAGACTTATATTTGAAGACTACGTGAGCAGATTGCTCAAAAACAGAAAAGTTTAAAGTACTCGGATACCCAGACGTGCATGTATGAAGCGATTGATGAATCGCAGGAAGCAAAAGAAACTAAGATAAGATCTGTCTTCTCTGGCTTCCACGTCAGGGATATATCGTAAAGATAGTTCGTCTTTTTTTGTCTTAGTGACTCGCTTATCTGTGACACAATGTTTTTTTAGCATAATAACCCTGGAAACGTGTCGGTAACAGTACGCAAAACATTGAGTCACTCTAATTACAGCATGATTTCACATCTCATATATCATCATTGTAATAATTAGGTAAGTATTTTAGAGTTCATGGAGTAATGTTGAATATATAGCTAATCGTAACCCATTTATTGTGCTTGTTTTTTAATATTCATTATACATACGTATTGTCACGCCTTTATCCCCGAAGGGGTAGACAGAGGCGTACTATGTCCCTCGTGCCAATTTACTGGCAACCGGGACCATAATAATACAAATATAAAACATTAAAACCCGTTTTAAATAGTTTTTTTTCCTACTTTGTGTGATAAACTTGAAAAGGTTGGACTACAAACGAAAACCCAATGTTAATGACCAATCGGCGATATTTGCCAGACATATTTATTAAAAAAAAATGTGTTTCTTATGCCATTCTATGTTTGAATCTGGCCACATGTACGAGTGTTTGGTTTAATCTTAAAATAGATACTGCTATATACAATTAGTGCCATTGAAGCAAAGAAAATAATTTAATACTTTAATTGTTTTAAGGTTGGTATAAAAAAACCAACCTTATTGCTATATTACGAATATTCTTTTGTCAGAATGTATTTTTTTGACGCTGGAATTGCGTTTACGCGTCGTCATTCCTACTGCAGGGGCAGCAGAAACGGTGTGTGGGACTGGACGTGGCCCTTGGGGGCCGTCCTACCTATTAAACTTCGCGGTGTTCCGCTTTTTTCCCAACCGGGTCGCGGGATAGGCCTGAGAGCTATTCACGGCGACCCGTGTAAGGGTATGCCCCAGTATGAGGCTCTTCTCGGGGGTCTAGATGCCCCACGATCTCTTGGAAGAGATTAACCTATGCCCGCTTCGAGCCGTTCTCGACGTCCGTCTGAGAACAGAGGACCATATTTATTTGTTTTACTGCAGTACAGAAATCACATTATAAAGTACAGAACTCAGACAGCGGCATAACCACAGCCGTGTCACAGATTATAGAGATGTGATTGAACTTCAGATCTAGTTATGTTCGTTACACTGACTAGACGTTGTGACCAAGGCTTAATATACTCGTAGTACCTAAACGGGTTTTTTTTTTAATAAAAGTGACCTAAATTTAAATAATAAATGTGTCATTATTTAATTTCTCTTAAGACTACTGCATTTATTGATAAAAAATCTGCCATTATGCTAATGTAAGCATACACAGGCAAACTGTTTCGTGCTTGACTAATAATAAATCGAGATTACACCCGTACTTTATTTGTACGTGGACCTAACATTTAAAAAGCTTATACTAAAAATTTTGATATTTATAATTATAATTTATATTGGATTTACATTTATAATTTATATTGGAGTTAAAAATAAATCACGGGTGAAGGCGCGGTAGTCACAGTGTAACTCATAGTCGTACAACCAGTGATTAATAAATTTTACAATAATGTTCGAAATTTGCCCTATTTTTGACATTTATTCACTGCTCCGCTATCCTTGAGTATCAGCGCTATGATTTCTTAATTTTATTTAATGATTCACTGATCTCATTCTTAATTCGTTTCTCAAATTTTCAACAAAGAATTCTTATAAATAAAAAGTTTTAATTGATTCACGCTATCAACATTTCAAAGAGATAGGTTAATCGATTTACTTTGTAATAAAAACCACAAATATATTTCTTAATTTACTCAATTAATTATTTATTTGCTGAAATAATCAACAAATAACTAATTAATTAACTATCACACTAAATTATTTGTTTGTTTTAGTTGAACCCACTATGAACAAGGGATTTTTTAGTGAGCTGTATATCGGACAAGAGTAATTTGGCATTCGTTCTGAGCTCAGTAACGGTGATCTATTCGACCCGTTCATTACTCCTGCTAGAAAAGCTGCAATAACTTCTGCGATGAATGAAGAAAATCCCGATGTGGTAAACTTGAACCCCAACGAAAAATGGAGAATCAGAAAGAATGTTGCTGTTATCACTGTGGCTCTCATGGTACATTTTACAGCTACTAATGTAAGTGCTACTATTGGATAATTTTTATTTTATTTGTAGAAATCCTTATGGATGCTATGCCGGTCTCTTACCGACTAAAACCACACGATGCCCTTCCAATTGTCTATGGCCAGGAGTCTCGGGTAAGCCCTCTGGAGGATAGCCCCAGGACTCTCAGCAGACTATATCCGCAAACGCGGTATCGGGGGTGTGTTCCCCTGCTTCTTTGGGGTGCTATTAGATACTACGAGTAACTAGAGTTTTAGTAAGTTGTAAACATGTATTATATATTCTTCACTGCCTCGATGGCGCAGTGGTAGTGTATCGACTGCCGCGCTGAGTTCCCGGGTTCGATTCCATGGTCGGAACAAATATTTGTGTGATTCACAAATGTTGGTTTCGGGGTTTGAGTGTTTCCTATGTATAATAATTATGTATTTAGAAATATTTAAGTACAAACTTATAGCTTAGTTTGGACTAGATCGCCGAGTAAAGAGTGTCTCCCAAAATTTATTTATAGATTTTCTCAGGATACATGGTAATTTTAAGATTTCAAACCTTTTTGTTGTCTGGCGTTTCGACCAAGTTGCACTGGCCGTGGTCACAGGCTGTATCTCCGTCTTAATAAACTTTTAGTATAGAAAGCGGAATGTCATCAAATAAAAAAAAGTACTAACCTTTTAATTACTTACTAGCTGAGCCCACGTGACTCTCTTAGGACCTCTTTGGTATTTAAAAGTAATGGTTTTTGAAAGAGAGGAAAGTATGACGGATTGTTCGATTTTTGTGGAAGGAAAACGAGTGGAACAGGTGAAGGAATTTGTATATTTAGGTTCACAATTTGTTGGAGATGGAAAGTGTGATTGTGACATTGAACGAAGAGTTTTGGCTGGAAATCAAGTGAATGGAGCCATGTACACATTTATGAGCAGGCAGAACGTGTCTGAGAAGGCAAGACTGGCTGTGCATAGAGGAGTACTTGTTCCTACACTTATGTATGGCAGTGAAAGTTGGATGTGGCAGAAGAAGCATAAATAATAATAAATAAATAAATATCCATCACGCCTTATCCCCGAAGGTGTGGCAGAGGCATATTATATGCCCACTTTTCACCGTGTGGATTCCTGTCCCACGTAATAGGTGGTGAGCCCATTGCCGTGTTTAAATAAACAGACGCAGGTTGTGGCGACCTGCTGTTGAAGGTTTTCAAGCCGCCCATAAGGCCTTCAAGGCTTAACGACTGCCATTTTACTAGCAACCGGGACCAACGGTTTAACGTGCCTTCCGAAGCACGGAAACGCTCGCAAATATAAATGCCACAAAGTGGTCACAGATCCAAGGACCAGCCATAGTGAAAGTTGCGTAACTCAGTGATCGTTTACAGAACACTGAGACTGCGGGGCCGCGAGCGCTTCTAACAGTGTGATAAGGGAACATTGCGGTATGGTAGAAGATATAGTGACTAATATAGAAAAAGGTATGCTTGGATGGTTCGGACACGTGGAGAGGATGGATGAAAGTAGACTAACGAAACAGATTTATCAGAAGAGAGTGAATGGGCTAACTGGTAAGGGGCGACCTCGACGTACATATGTCAATCAAATAGGAGACATTTTGGAAAAAGGTCAGTTCAAGAGTACCCTTAACCGGCGTGTGTGTATGAAAACTCTTATGAAAGTTGAAGAAGCGAAAGTTGTATGCCAGGATCGTAGCAAGTGGAAAGCCATAGTCTCTGCCTACCCCGATGGGAGACAGGCGTGACGATATGTATGTATGTATGTATGTTGGTATTTTATTACATCATTTATATAGGTATATTTTTTTAACAATTTGTCGATATGTCGACTCATTTAAGCTAATATGTTATCCTTAAGAGATAGTAATATGACGTCGTAGACTTTTCTATAGACCTACTTATTGTGTAATTAGATATACAATTCCACCATTACATTATCTTGTTATAGCTCAAAAGGCATAGGCATGTTATCGTTGAAAGCTCCGAGACGGTATATTTTTGCCGACACCTTCAACAAATATTGTGGTTAGCCAATTTAATACAAAAACTTAAGAAATTATATACTAAAACATTAATCGAGAACTGCTCTATCCACTGGTCAAAACAATAGAAAAATCAGTGCAGTAGTTTATTAAGTTTATCACGACCAGAGAGATATTTTATAATATGTTGCGATACAGTGCCGCGTGAATTTCTATTGGTTAATTATTTTATGTAGGAATTGTTTTTCACGTTGAATATAAGTTTACCTCAATACCTATACATAAATGTGGTTTGTGTCGTTCATTAATTATTTGTTAGGTACACTGACAAATAATTAATGAACGACTGAAACCACAATATATTTATTTAAATGCTCATCTTATTTTTCCCGAAGAATGAATGACATTCCTCTCAAAGGTTCTGTTTCATTTTTTAAATATCGTGTAAGATGTGGCTGCACATACCTATATTATAAAGTCTAGTCATTATACATTATTAGATGCTACCAATTATAAATAGGTAATGTTGTAATGACTCATAAGAACGTTGAATTCGAACTTGTGTAGTTATAATAAAGTCTGTGTGTCATGGTACAGATAATATTATGTAGGTCTGTCTGCACGACGAATTTCACACTTTGTTTTCGAGACATGCAACAATTCGCAATATAGTCTATTGTCATGATATAATGTTGTGCAATAGTGGCATAATGCCATGACAATACTAAATTCTCAAATCAGCGTTGTACATATCAATAATAGCAAGAAGATTGTGCAATTAAAAATGTATTTACTATCAAATCTTAACTTAAGCCTGCTCTAAACGGTCGCATTATCGACGATTCTACTGGTATGGAATTCATTCATTAAAACTATAGACAACACAGTTTAAAATGGTTTTGAAATGAGGTCAGTCAACAAAAAAGGGGCTCCATGGGTCGCCTTAACGGTTGAGTGGTTAACTAACTTCTCACTGTATCCCGGGGTAGTCCGATAGTATAGATTGCCATGCTTCGCGATCCATGCATACTTCTTTCTTTTCCCGCAGATTCATAAATCATACATGCACTTCTGGGTATCAAAGTATTTACTATCAATGTAATTGTGTAATTTAAAACCTTGTACGTTTTTTTTAAACAGGGTGCTGCCAACCTACAAAGCTCTATAAATGCGGAAGAGGGACTTGGAACGGCGGGGTTGGTAGCATTGTTTGTAGGTGTGCTTACCTCGAACATATTTCTGACATCTATTGTGATTAAGTAAGTGTGATAGACTCTTTTCTTTATCTTAGTGTATTCCTAGCTCAGCTAGTTTGTAGCAGCTAGGCTAGCTGCTACAAACTCTTTGTATTTGGAGTCTATTTTTATTAATCTGCTACAAGCAGCTATCTTGGTACGGTCATGTCTTGCGGCAACCGCCGGGCTACGTGGAAAAAATGTCAACCCGGCCGTGTCCCGGTAAGAGTGGAAGAACCAAAGAAGACTCAGTGCTGGCTTGACGTCGTATGGGATGACATGCGTGCCAATGGTCTCACTACAGGGGATGCCGACGACCGTGCGAAGTAGAGGAGAAAAAGTAGGAGTACCCCGGGCGTCGCGGGACGCAACTGGGTCAAGCGCTCGGATGATAATGGAAGCAGCTATCGTTTGACCCTTGATTTTCGGATCTGTTGGGAACGATTGCAACCTCCTAAACTCGTAACTGTGCCTGCGGTGGTGCCTCATCCATTAGCAGTGTACCTGTTGACTTCAGTTGGTGCACCGCTAGCAAGTGAAGTCCCTTGAGCTCCTAAAATCTTCGTGGAAACCCCTTACCCCCGTTTAAGTAAGTGTTATAAGCTTTCATGAACATTTTGCGTCTTGGCAAACAAAAATCACCAGTCTGGCGTGGGGTGGTCATAGAGCCCTCCCTCCTAGATGTGGAACGCGTAGGACCAGGTGTTATAATGAAATTTACAGTTACTGAATGATATCAGATCACTGAAAGAAGATTTGGTCAAGATAATAATATGATCTCTGTACTTAAACAAATGGAGTAAGAGAAATTATGGCATTTGTTAATTTATGATAATCCCCTTAGATGTGTTTCCAAACTTAAACTGACTAAAACTACAGAGGAACTTGGCATAAATCTCTCACATAGACCTACTTACATTTTGCCACATACCAATTAACTCGATATCGGTTTGCAAACGGTTTCATTTTTATTTTCAGATGGCTCGGCACAAAATGGACTATTTGCTGTTCCTTGCTTTCCTCCATGCCTTTTATAGCATTTCAAACATATCCAAGATTCGGTACTTTAGTGCCAGCAGCGCTTCTAATGGGCCTGGGCAGTGGTGTCAAATTCTGCGCAAAAAATACTTACATGGCAGTGGTAAGAAAAAATATTATCACAAAAAGACAATCTGCTTAAATTGTAACTTCTTTTTTATGATGTTCCAAAAAAATAACCAAAGCTAAATAATAAGGTCATAACCACGTTGTTGGTTATGACCTTAGCTATCTCTTACTAGCAGGTTGTTTTAAAAGACCCAGCATTTAATTAAAGTCAGCTATACCTACTTGTTTGAAAAATTAAAATGTTTTAACTATTTCTGACAAGTTGTTTGTATTGGGATACATGTTGCGAAAATGGGCGTAGTTTATAATTATAATAATATTATTTTTATAGGTTTGTTTTGATTAGAGTATTATTTTGAGAAAACATGAATAAAAATACATATTATATTTTTTGTTACAGTTAGCAGAAGCTTCCAGTATTATGTCGGAAGTACCAGTTGCGAAGATTTTACTAAGTTTTTCAGGATTCTTTTTCATGATCTCGCAAATGAGTCAATTTTGGGGGAATTTAATATCTTCATTAGGTAAGTAACAATCATTTAATATTTTTGTTAGGTTATTATGACATAAAGCGCTCGTGGCCCGGGGACTCAGTGTTCTGTATATGATCACTGCGTTAAGCAACTCTTACTATTCCGCCGGTCCTCAGAAGGGTGACCACTTTGTGGCATTTATATTTGCGAGTGATTCCGTGCTTCGGAAGGCACGTTAAGCAGATGGTCCCGGTTGCCAGTAACATGGCAGTCGTTAAGCCTAATTGAAGGCCTTTTGGGCGGCTTAAAAAATTTCAACAGCAGGTCGCCACAATCTGCGCCTGTCCATTTCAACACGCCAATGGGCTCACCACCTGTTACGTGGGACAAAAGTGCATACAGTGAAATGTGGGTGTATAGTATGCCTCTGCCTACCTCTTCAGGGATTAAGGCGTGACAATATGTATTATGACATATACTATTGTAATATTATAATTATTATATTCGTCATTAACGTCTTTCAATCGCTTCAATGTTTTTCTGCTTGGGACAGTCTTCTTAGGCTCTGCTGAAAGCAGTACGTCTGCTCTTGAATAGACGTCCCTCAGTCAACAGTATTTATTAAATTTTGAAATATTTTCTCTTAGCTCATCTAGAAAATAATAATCAATTGCTTTAAAATAAACATTCTACTTCTTGACAGTTCTCTCGTCGGAGAATAATGCTTCGGAAACTTCAGTAAACGAGACGATGATTCCTCAAATTTGTGGTAGCAACTTTCTACCCAATTCGGATGCTGCGGACGCTCTTCCCCCACAACCACCCGAAAAGATCCAGACACTTGTAGGTATGTATCAAACCTTGCCAATTGACTGGGGCGTCCATGTATGCTTCAGTTGTGGAATGAGCTATATGTCACTACTAGCGGACGCCCCGTCGTTTCACCCGCATAGGTGAAAATCCTAAAATCGGTTTAGCCGTTTTAGAGATTAGCCGGAACAAACTAATCGAGAGACAGAGATTTTTATTATTGTTTTTTATATAAGCACCGCATAGCATACTTTTATATGCATTTAGTGACAAGCTGATAATTTACAATTACAAACTTACGCTTAAGTTTTATTTATAGATATAGATTTTAGTAACGATACGCCGCGAAGTTAACAATAAAAAGGTTGACGATTGACAAAACCTTGACAATCGAGGCGAAGTTTTAGGTCTTTTGCTTATTAAGCTTATCATAGCTTAGCTAGCTGAAAAGTAAGGTCCTAAATTATTAAAATATAAATAAATATTGTGGGACATTTTTTAAGCCCCGCCGTCTAGTCCAAAGTAAGCTAATATAAGCTTGTGAAATGGAATGTAGACCATTGATAAACATACTTATATATTTCTAAATACATACATATTATACATAGGAAACACCCAAACTCCAAAACAAACATTTGTGGAACTCACAAATGTTTTTTCGACCCGGTAATTAAACCCGGGACCTCAGTCGCGGCAGTCGCATACACTACCACTGCGCTACTGAGACTGTCAAAATATGAAAGCTAATACATAAAATTGCTCATTCCGTTTATTACAGAAACATGTTATCGGCATAAAAATTCGTAATTCTGAAAGAATTTTTAAAATCGGTTCAATAAATTCAAAGATTACCCCCTACGAGTACAACGTTACTAACTGTACCTCATTAAAATATTAGAATTGTAAAAAAACTTTGCTGTAAGGTCAATGATTTTCACAAAGCGACTATAATGTGAGGTTTTTCAAAAACTTCCTATTTTATTCCTTTATATTTGCCTTAAAATTTCCATTTCTAAGATTAATTAAAATTGAAATTTATTTTCATTACAGGTATTTATATTACGTGTATTATGGTAGCTGTGTTGCTAATCGCTATAGCATTAGATTCTATGAAAAGGTAATTATTATCATCTTTTGGCAATATAGGTAGTAGAAGAAGCGAAAGTGGTGATATGTCAGGATCGTAATAAGTGGAAAATCATAGTCTGTGTGTACCCCGATGGCAAACAGGCGTGATAATATGTATGGATGTATGGTAATGTAACACAAAATATATAACTTACTTATCAGTCACGCGTTTATCATCGAATGGGCAGGCAGAGGCATAATATTAAATGGTATGCTGTTTTGTCCCACGTAACAAAGTATTGAGTCCATTGCCGTATTAGAAAAATATAGACAGCGACCTGCTATTGAATTTTTCAAGCCGCCCAAATAGCCTTCGACTTGGTTTAACGACTATTATATGGCCATCCTGGCGTGATGTAATGCCCCCCCCCCCCCCCTGTGGTTTGTCCGTTTGGTTGTTTGTGATAACAAAAGGTGTGAAGAGATTCTAATATCTCTTCCTAACCGCGAGTTATAATTCTTGCTAAAGAAAGGAATACCTAAGTGATGCTATTGAACATGTTACGTAATATATGGCCTTGTGATCCGTAATCGTCTAGTGGTTAAATTTAAAAAAAAGTAATTGTTTGATAATATTTTGTAAAATCTCAGAAAAACACAATGATCGAAACATACAAAAGATGAATGGTGAATTGTTATCTTAAAGTAAAGAATAGTTTGTTTACTGCAAATAAAGTCTCATGCATTCTGACCTGATATAACTGGCACGAACTAATTTCTACTTGTAGGTGATTCGGGCTCGATTCTGGATCCTGTAAATTTTAATTGACCTATGAGACTAGCCTTTGTCCATACTACATTACCCCAATGTGCGTCCCGTCAAATATAACACAATATAAGTTTATTCCGACAGATTTTGGTCTAAAAGAATATTTCAACAATTTTTTATCTCAACATTAAATACTGTTTTTGAAGCATAGCACTTACATGTGCTGACGAGCAATCTAGGGTATCATTCTCTGCCTGGAGTCTAGTAGTTTGATATGGAATGATGGGTCATATTGAAGGCTGAACTTACTAAAATAGCTTAATAAACATAGCTTACAAAGTGTCGTATTTGAATTCGAAGCATGTGTGTAATTGGAGCTCAAAGTAATTTTAATCAAGTTAATCATGACTAAGCCAGATAACATCACAGCAAGGAACTCCCCTCGTTGCGAGGATTTTCGTCATCACTACAGCGGCCAAACTGTGCTAGACTTTCCCCGGAGGTATTTGTTTAACCCCATAAGTCGTCCTGTCGTGTGAGTACCATTAGCGTCGAACACCATGGCTAGAGAAAAATTAAATGAACTCGCATTACTTCACAGCCAATGAGATAATTTCGAGTAAAGTTGTATATACGTTCTGTCATCTATATCGCCTCGAAGTGTGACTAATATCTAGTAGAAATTGACACTGATTAAATACATTCAGCATTTAATTCAGTCTTTATCTGAAGTCTAGCACTTACACGTGCTAGCGTGTAACTTAGAACCTCATATTAATTATGAAAGGTCATAGTTGGATAGTTGGATGTATGAAAGGGCATATCGAAGACTAGCGCATTATAGCAGCTTAAATAAATTAAGCTTACTAAATAATACATTTGCAGTCTAGGCACATCTGTAAGCTGGAACTCTGGATCATATTCATCAAGTTAGTCATGACTAAGCCAGATAACATCACAACTAGGAACTTCCCACGTTGCAGGTTCAATCATAGATATCCCCCGAGAACTTATTTACAGCCTCATAAATCGTCCTGTTTGTGTGAGTATCGTAGCGTCAAACGCCATGTCTCATTAATATTAGTGTGTATTCGAATTATATAGGTTTGTAGTCGTTGAATAGTTGTGCACGTCGACTCAAATAGTAGTATCTGATGGTGATATACGCTGGGCTATCTATATCTCCTCGAAGTTAGCCGAAATCTAGTACGAATCAACACTGATTAAATGTACTCAGCATTTAATTCAGTCAAAAGGAACAATTTTGTAACGTATGTAGTACGCTACATTACTTCAGTCGTCATTTGTAATCGGTAGCACGTCGCATCGCCAATAATACTTGTTCTTATAATGTTTAGACCAAAACCAAACCGGATAAAGTATATTGAAGTCAGCTAAACGTTCTGTCGTTAAGCTAAATTTAATTATTCCTTATTTACTAACACTTTTTACGATGTTGTAAATTATTTAATCAATGTTTTAAATTATATAAAATCTGAAGTCCAAAAGATTACAAATGTATATAATATGCAAATAGATATCTAAAAATAAATTCTACATGCACAACCTCTTATCTAAAATCACACACATGCACATAAACAAATTTCATACATTTCAGTACATATGATACATATATTTTATTATAATATAATCTGTTTATATCTGACCTGTTGAGCCTCATAATGATGCTCAATCAATGATATCTTCGTATTTAATTAATTAATTTTAGTATTTAACTTACGTCCATGAGAAAATTCATAATCAAACACTGAATAATCTTAGCTTATTAATTTTATTTGCACACTGAATTATCTAGATATATTTTAATAAATCAAAAACAAATCTATTAGTTAATCTTAAAAGCATTCAAATAATAATCCATCTACCTAGAAATAATTAATTTAATTTGAATAAAAGAATATCAAAGAAACATTAGATGATTTCAATAAGTTACAAAATATATTTTAATAGGAATAATTATAAACAAACGACAGTCTCATTAAGTAATTATACTTAATCTCAATAGACACAAAATTACCTAAACTAATAGTAATAAACATAATCAAAAGACAGTCTCATTAAGTTATACTTAATAGAAATAATTATAAACAATCGGCAGTCTCATTAAGCAATCATACTTAATAGGAAGAATTATAAACAAAAGGCAAATCTCAAAAAGTAATACTTAATAGGAAGAATTATAAACAAAAGGCAGTCTCATTAAGTAATACTTAATAGGAAGAATTATAAACAAAAGGCAGTCTCATTAAGTAATACTTAACTTATAGGCAGCTAGCTAGTTTCACACAAACACTAGACTTTGATTCGGAGGTCTTACTCCTAGTTAGGCAGATGTGCCTCGATACGCGCCCGGTTTGTAACTGAATAAAACTTTTCATGATTTGAACTCATGGTATTTTGGCCCTTTGTCCTCAGTTTTGAACAGAACAAAAAAAGGTATCCCTTTTTTTGTTTACAAAATGCGCGCGGTCCTTCAGAGAATATTATTTTAACACAAACATGTGTCAAGTGGTCACAAGACAAAATCTCAGATATCAACACAAAAGTTTAGCAGAAAAACTGTTTAAATAGTTTAGTTCCCACTTATGCGGCCAAATTTAACTAGAATTAATATCATTGTACCCAAAGCACTTATGAACTGTCCCGATTTTACTATTTATGTGCGTATTTTTAAATGAATACCTCTTAGCATTCGTCTGACCCAAAGTTAAAATAAGTACAAAAAAAATAACGATTTATGGCCCGAACCGCATTTGTATGCAAACCCAACGAAGTTTTTCGTAACACAAAAAATTATAAGCCATTTATGTACTCCACTAGTTACTTTTATTTATTATATAAAGGGGGGCGGTAGAGGCCGTCACAGTACTGACACTACCATATTGGCGATCTGAACCACGAAAAAGCTCATAAATAAAAAAAATATTAGGTACACTTAGCATTTGTATATCACTGACTTTTATAACTACTTATATCGGTGCACAGCTGTAGTTGGCAAGATAACACGTTTTTGTCGAGTAATAATTAGGTGAACGGCGCCGCGAAATGTTGATAGCGGTCATTCAAGTGGTTATTGATTGAAATAATACCCGCGGATCTGCCCACTGAAAATTCAGTTTTCCCTCAAATTTATCTGCCACTGGATATAAATTGTTTTTGTTTCTTCTTTTGTTGTTCTGTTTATTTTTTTGGGATAAATTAGCGGACACCGTGCTTTTTTTTTCATAGATGTTTTTCTATTCTTATAGGAAATCGGACTAGAATATAGGAAAGCGGACCCCGGGCGTCGCGAGACGCAACTGGGACCGACGCTCGGATGATGATGATAATGTTTTTCTATTCTTAATAGAAAATGTCCTCAGGCTTTAAAGCCAGAGTTTTAGATGTAATCAGAAATATCTTTCAAACAAAGGGCCAGGGGGCCGAGTCTGCTATTTCAGTCGTGTCGAAATAGAATCGCATTGTCGTTTTATAGAAAGCCACCGGTACCATTTTAACAGTTTTTCGTAGTCTACTATTACAATCGTACTCCAATTGACCATCTATCTGTCGGCCAATAGAATTTTACTAACACGTACCTGCTAGTCAGTTGCATTTTTGAGAGTCTACTTTGCATTTTTGATGGTCGCGATGGTTCTATTCTACGGTTTGTCAATAGTAGACTCGGCCCTAAGATACTTAAACGGTTACGAAAAGCGTATCATTTCTCCCTCTCAATTACCTGTATCTTTGCTCACCAGGAACAAAAGCTGAAAGAATAAAGTAAATTCCTTTAAAGGAATTTTAACTGCTCAAAACTTCCGACGCATAAATTCAGAAACATTTGCCAAATAACACGATGATTGAACTAAAAGTAAAAGTATGTTTAATAAACAAGGTATTTTGTAAATTGGCATTTTGCCTGAAACACACACAACGTTTAACAGATACTCAGATGAGACTCGCAATATGTATATTGATATATTGTCAGATGTTGTGAAATTACTAAATGCTTTTGTTGTATGTTTGTGTGTGTCAGAAACTTTCACAATCATTTCAAGTATGTAGTAGGTACATTTCTTTAGTTATGCTGAACAATGAACTCCTGTATAGGGTTCTTAAAAAGGGTTCTTAGAAGGTTTATATAGGGTCGGCAGCGCAAGAGCTGCACCACTGGTGTTGCAAACGTCCATTGGATACGGTGACCACTTTCCGTCAGGTGGGCCGTATGCTTGTCTTCCACCTCAGTGGTATAAAAAAAAACAATCAACGCTTATGAAAAATTCAGTATCTGCCCGAGCCTACAGATATTTTCAAAAAAGAGCCATTATGAATGCAGAGATGATGTTTTAGAACGAGGTGAGAGGTATTATGCCGGCACAAAGAGAGGAAGTCTACGGCCTTTTAGGGTGTTGTGTATGTCATTATAGCATGAAAAACTCTTTTAGCATAATGTTGGTATATCTTCAGCGTGAGAACTTTTATAAAACAAGCGGACTCCTCATAATACAGGTCTCTGCCAGCGAAAGTTTCTCTAAAATTGGTACGGCCGTTTCAAAGATTAGCCGGAAGAGACAGACAGTTAGAAGAAAATAAAAATTACTTTTTTTATGTTAGTAAAAGCTGTTAATTTGGAATAAAAAACTTCATTACACGAGAGGAGCTGCGGGCATCCACCAGTCCTAAATAAAAAGTATGTTGTTAAAGTCTTACATGTTTTTTCACAGATATTCATTTTGCCGCAATGCTACCAGCCCAACACTATCAGGGTTTGCTCTTCTAGCTGTGACAGTGAAGCACTTGGCAAATTCTAATCAACAACTGCTCCTTGCTATCAACGTCTTCGTAGGACTTCAGCAGGGATTCTTTACCGCTGACTTCACTGCTGTATGTATAATCAATTTACCTATGTTTTTCTACTGTTTTATATTGCTTACCTGATAGACACAAAAGGTTGCCTATAAAAGAAAGCTTTGCGCGAAAAGGCTGCCAATTATTATACCAACAAATCTAATATTAAACTGTTCATGTGTGTTTCCTAGTGTAAAATAATGAGTTTTTTAGTTTAGTTTAGTCAAGCCACCTACAGAAAGTGGTCAGCGTAGACTAAATAACATAAACATGACATATGGTCACGCCTTTATCCCCGAAGGGGTACGCAGAGGCATACTATACGCCCACATTTCACTGTATGCACTTTTGTGTCACGTAACAGGTGGTGAGCCCATCGCCGTGTTGAAATGGACAGGCGCAGGTTATGGCGACCTGCTGTTGAAAATTTTCAAGGCCTTTAACCGGATTTAACGACTGCCATGTTACTAGCAACCGGGACCAACGGCTTAACGTGCCTTCCGAAGCACGGAAATATGTGATATGTATGTATGAGTATGACAAAGTGGTCACCGAACCGAGGACCAGCCGTAGTGAAAGTTGCTTAACGCAGTGATCGTTTACAGAACACTGAGTCTGCAGGGCCACGAGTGATTCTAAATAGGCTTAGTAGACTAAATAGGTATGGTTATTATTTTAATGGCCCGAGGTCATTTAAATATTTTAATTTCGTTTATTCCTCGGGAAACTGGAGGGATAATTAACCCTCATGCTATAAGCTGAATTCCAACACAATGTAGATTTTTTATTTAATATAATTTGAAAATATTGTTGACTAAAAAGATAACTTTAGTTTGCATTCCATTAGTTTGCGTTCCTATCTTACCTTGATATTGTGATCGACTTTGTCCTAGCACTTCGACCGTCTTAGGTATTTTGTTTTGTACCGTCGCTCATCAGTCATTCTCCCAGCGCCAATTGCAGCACCTCTATGAACTTCAAGCCTGTCTTTCGGTGCCGAATATGTCCACTCCAGCAGACTCAATCTTCTTGCACCAAGCACCACGCGCTCGTATAGAACATTATGTTTCGCTAGCATCTTCACAGGTCCTGCACATCGGGTCTTCCGTAAGTCCCATCTTGTAGAACTGTCGCCTTGTTGCATAATATTCTTTGAGTGCTTCGGTAATTCTCTGGAACTGCTATATGTTCTGCTGTATGTCCACACTGTCAAAGACCAGCCTGCCCTGATGTTTTCCAGAAACTTATTTGTATCCATGTGAAGTAAGTGTAGCTGCATTCTTACCCGATTCAGATTTTCGTTTTGTCCTCGAACTCCTCCCAAACCACTGAATACTTTTTGATCAAATTTGACCCATGAGACGTATCATGGGTCAAATTTGAACAAAAAGTATTATTTATATAGCCAAACATAATTTATAAAAAATAAAATCGGAATTCGGACATACAATCGAGGAATAATCCGAACCGAACCGAAAGAAAAATAGACATCGACAAGAACTCGAAAAATGGCATAATGCTTCGCTCCATTTAGACTTACCGGGGACGGTTAGTGCACCTGGTGTTCCGATATCCGATCAAATTCCGAACACTCTTTATTCAACGTGCCGAAAAACTAAAAAAAAACTAACTATCTTCACGATGTATCCCTGACGGGGTAGTCAGAGAGGACAGATCGCCAGGCTTACTTCTTTCGCTTCGTAGATATTCCTCAATCGCTTCATACACCCACGTCTGGGTATCCGAGTACTTCTGACCTTTCCGTTTTTGAGCAATCTGCTCACGTGGTCTTTATATGTAAGTCTCGGCCTACCCTGGCTCCTTCTACCCTCTACTTTTGAACAGTATATATTTTTCGTCAATCGTTCCTCACTCATTCGTTGGACGTGTCCAAACCAACGGAGCACGCCCTTTTCCAGCTTAACGCTGACACTTTCATTCAAACCTGCCATATTGCGTATCACTTCGTTACGTATTCGGTCGGCCAAAGTTACGCCGCACAATTTTCGAAGTGATCGCATCTCCACAGCATTCAATTTACTTTCATGCATCTGCTGACATACCCAGGTTTCACTACCGTAAAGCAAAGTTGGCACTAGCATTGCGTTATGAATCGCCATTCGTGCTTCTTTTACGATGCTTTGTCGCTTAATTTTTCAACGTTCCGTTTGTTATAAACGGCGGGCGCATCGGATAAAGAGTGTTCGTTTGATCCTCAACCCGAATTGTGCCTAAAATATAGTATTTACTTGTATAACTAAATTTAAAAACCTTCGCAAGCCATGGATAATATCAGGGGACTGAGTCTGCTATTTCAATCGTGTCGAAATAGAATCGGAATCGTCGCTCAATAGACATTGATACACATTGATGGTGACAATTGACATGGACAGTTTTTCGTAGTCTACTATTACGAGTACAATCGAACTCCAATAGACTTCTATCGGTCTCCGATAGAATTCTACTAATACATACCGCGCCAGTGGCCGTTAATCAGTTGCATTTTTGATAGTCTACTGACATTTTGACTGCTAAAACAGCAATTTTGGTTCTATTCTACGGCTTGTTAATAGTGGACTCGACCCCCAGGACTAGTGAAGGTTTTAGTCGTAATAAATACATCGGTACTTGATTGTTTAGCAAATCGCAGCCACACCCGAATGTTCACGAATACCGTTTCTTCAGTTTTTTACAATTTCTATGAGTGTTAAAATGTTTATTTACAATTGTTGCAGTCATTTGTGTCATGCGTAATCGGCCCTGGATCAGTGGGATACGTCATGATGACTCATGGAATTTCTAACATTGTTGGATGTATCATTACATCTTATTTGGCCAAGGTAATGTAAACCTTTTTGTGATCTTCTTGTTATTAAAAGAAAAGATTTTATGGTACTCAAAAAACACAACAATAATTCATAATGTTTACACACATCTAGTCCAAATTAAGCTTATTTAGCTTGTGGTAAAAGACAACATATAAAGATATTTATATAAATAAAATAAATAAATAATTATAAATCCATCACACCTTATCCCCGAAGGGGTGGCAGAGGCATATTATATGCCCACTTTTCACCGTGTCGATTTCTGTCCCATGTAATAGGTGGTGACCCCATTGTCGTGTTGAAATAGACAGACGCAGGTTGTGGCTATCTGCTGTTGAAATTTTTGAAGCCGCCCATAATACCTTCAACCAGGTTTAACGACTGCCATTTTACTGGCAACCGGGACCAACGGCTTAACGTGCCTTCCGAAGCACGGAAACGCTCGCAAATGTAAATGCCACAAAGTGGTCACCCATCCGAGGACCAGCCATAGTGAAAGTTGTGTCACTCAGTGATCGTTTACAGAACACTGAGACCGCGGGGCCAATTGGTATTTATTTATCTCTAAATACCAATTATACAGAGTAATCACCTTAACTCCGCAACAAACATTTGCGGGTTACACTACTAGGCTAATATTAACATAGTTTGATCCACTTTCTTTAGTATTAGTCGAATTTTTTGTACATCTGTGTAATTTGCATGACAATTAATTAATGCGATACTATTATTGAATGTCATTGATATTCATAAAGACATTTGCGCAGTAGAGGATTTGGATCCGAGATTTGTGAATTGCGTTACTGGTCTGACGTAGAACGATCTGCGTATTAGAATAGTTTCGGTAGGGTATTCAAAAGCGATATTCCAAGTCTTATTCAGGAGGTTAAATTCAAACTCACACTCAGAGGAATCCACAAGAGAGAAATCCGTTAAATTAATTTTTTTTTTCAGATATTCGGTCGATTACCATTGGTCTTTTGTGCACTGTTTGCTCATGGAGGAATTCTAATTGGTCTGCTGCTGTGGCGTCCACACGCTGGAGACTTTTACGCTATGCTCCTTATTGCTGTATTGTGGGGGCTCTGTGACTCCATCTGGACAATTCAAATCAATAGTAAGTAGAAGTACAAACTAGCCCTAGAAGCGGAGCTTGCATAGGTATCGCTACCTATATACTATATGTAAAAAAACCTGTCCGATCGGTGAAGGCGTGTTAAGGTACCGGGAATAGGTTCGGTTCGTGTGATCCGCTTTGGTAAATAGTGATGACAACACTATTTTCCAAAACGGATCTCGAGATTTTAACTAGGTTTAGGGGTAAAATATAATACAAGAAAACTGCATTTTCAAATAAATCGTTTTAAAGTTTTAAACAAAAAGTAGTTAGATGATTATGTATGTTTGTGCCGCTTGCCGGTTGGACAGGGTTTTATTACATATTACATACATACATATTGTCACGTCTTTACCCCGAAGGGGTAGGCAGAGTCATACTATACGCCCACATTTCACCGTAAGCACTTTGTCCCACTTTACAGGTGGTGAGCCCATTGCCGTGTTGAAATTGACAGGCGCAGGTTGTGGCGACCTGCTGTTGAAATTTTTCAAGCTGCCCATAAGGCCTTGAACTGGCCTAACGACTGCCATGTTACTGGCAACCGGGACCAACGGCTTAACGTGCCTTCCGAAGCACGGAAACGCTCGCTAATGTAAATGCCACGAAGTGGTCACCGATCCGGGGACCAGCCATAGTGAAAGTTACTTAACGCAGTGATCGTTTACAGAACACTGAGTCCGCGGGTCCACGAGCGCTCCTTACAAGGTTTATTATTACTTTATTATTACTTATTGAAAAGGCATAAAACTCACTTTCACGTTGGACTTAAGTAATATTATACGAATAGACATTTTACATACCTATGAGATAGTTTTGTGTCTTCAATTGCTTCTAAATTGTACCTGGATTGGAGCCTGTAGTCAACTTTATTAGCTGCTACGAGCAGATATCATTTGACTGTTCATTTTCTGTAATTTTGGGAGCGACTGCTGTTTGACCTTCTAACCCAATAAGGGCATCGGCCACAGAAAAAATATGAACTTTCTTTATTTAAATACTAAAGGTCATCCTGTGAAATTTTGAATACTTATAACACAAACATCTTTTCCCAAGAGAATAAATTATTTTCAGGATAAAATCTACTTGACTTTTTTTTAAATATTGTGGAAATTCATTGCCATGGCCTCTTTAATATTTAAAATAAATGTTTATGTGAAGTAAACATTGATAATTATTGTAAAAAAATATAAAACATTACAATTATTTTACAGCGTGTTACGGCGTCACATTTCAAGGAAATGAAGTGGCTGGATTCTCAAACTTAGGACTTTGGGAATCAGTTGGTTTCATCACATCGTATGCCCTCTCCTCATACGTGAGAACCCGCTACAAGATTTACTTGCTTCTCTGCAGTTTGGGAGTTGGTATCATGGGCTATTTAACCGTGGAATACCACCATTACAAAAATGACAGGCAAAAGAAAATCTCAAACGAAGAATATGATAAAGTAGGGGATCAAAAACGCCAAATTGATTACTAGCTGTGATAAATTTGAAACTATCTTTTACTTTGCTGATACTTAAATAAATATTTAAAGTGATTCTAATAGTTCTATACATATTTAGCATTTATATGTGTGTGCATTATAATATTTTAAAATATATTAATATTAAATGCACTTTTTGTACTTATTGAATATAGTAGATATAATTTCTGAGTGTCCATGAAACCACCCAGTGGGTTTAATTTGAAAATGTTAAAAAAATTTGCTGTTATTGTCAGATAAAATTTCAAAACACAGGTTTGATTTGATTTGTAAAATGTTTAACATGAATTAGATTAAAAATGAAAAATTAAATTAAAGGACTTTAAGTAATGTTAAATAAATGATAAGTACCTACTTATTGTAAAAAGCGTAGGAACGGACTTGCTTCAACATTCAGTTTAATTAAATTATTTGTGATAAACTTAAAACAAAATGAAATATTAATTAATTGATATAAAAGGTTATTCAAAATTTTAAAAAGTTTTAATTCAATGTACTTATTACGGTGAACTTATTTTATTCTAAAATTGAATTTAAAGAAATTACTTGTGCTAAATTATAATTAAAAAATATTTACAATTTAGTTGTAATTGACTATATAATTAAAATTCGAATAACAGTTGAATAATAATTTGTTTTGTAAAATGTTCATCTAACTGTTGATCAGATTGTAAAAGATTTAAATTTAGAATTTGTATCTTGATTTATTTGAGATGAAAGTTTAAAAATCATATTTAAGTGTACTGACTTACATACTCATGTAGTATATAAACACTACTCGGAACTTCACGCGAAACAAATTTCTACTTACTTTCACCGACGTTTTGGACGCGTTACAGTTTCGCGTGAAATCCCGCGTAGTATATAAAACATAAGTATACACCGCGAAAGTTTAAAAATAACATTGTACTTACATACCTACTGTTAACAGTGGACGAGATTTTAACCTAATTTTGCTATTATTGCTGACTAAGGTTCCTATAACAGAACAAAGTGATTTTAGTTTTGTAAAATATTTTATGTATTTACACTGTTGATTGATGGCACTTCGTGGAACTTGCTACACATCTTGAACTAAAACACTTGTACTGTTCCACTTATTTCTAAATATAAGTGGAACAGTACAAGTGTTTTAGTTCAAGATATTTTATGTGATCTGTGCCTTCGAGTACAATAAGAATATTAGGTATGTATTTTCTTAAATAACAATGACATATCGGTCCTATGCCGCTCGATTTTATATAAATGTACGTAGATATTATTGATCAATGGAAAGAAAATATGATTGTGTTCGTTTAGTTTAGTAGATATAGTTCCTACTACATTTATTTAAGTACCTACCATCACAATATATACATAAGATCTCCTTGTATCATTTAAAATGTCTCAACAATGAGTACATTCCTTCACTTACCTACCTAAGGGTACTATTGTATGGTTGACTGGAAGAATATGCCCATGACATTATAATATGCGTCCATGCACTATTAATTGCTGATTATTCAGCTATGTCCAATGTTGTAAACAATTCGAATAATAAATAAGTCATAGTGAGCATTTTATTGTTGGTTTTTAGGTAAATTTTTATTTTACTACTTGAGAAATAAATGCAAGCATTTACTACTAAATAATCCGACCTATATATAGGACAAAAATATCCAACCTGCAAATGCATAATAAGAAGTAAAAATTGTGGAAAATATTTCTAATTTAAATGTTAATAAGTAAAATTATTTATATTTTCAGGTAGCTGGTAAAAAAAAGTCAGATATATTAAATAAAAACTAACTAACTAACTATCTTCACGCTGTATCCCTGACGGGGTAGTCAGAGAGGACAGATCGCCAGGCTTCGCGATCCATGCATACTTCTTCCGCTTCTTCGAGATTCATCAAAAAATAACTAACTAACTAACTAACTATCTTCACGCTGTATCCCTGACGGGGTAGTCAGAGAGGACAGATCGCCAGGCTTCGCGATCCATGCATACTTCTTTCGCTTCTTCGAGATTCATCAATCGCTTCATACACGCACGTCTGGGTATCCGAGTACTTTTGACCTTTCCGTTTTTGAGCAATCTGCTCACGTGGTCTTCATATGTAAGTCTCGGCCTACCCTGACTCCTTCTACCCTCTACTTTTGAACAATATATATTCTTCGTCAATCGTTCCTCACTCATTCGTTGGACGTGTCCAAACCAACGGAGCACGCCCTTTTCCAGCTTAACGCTGACACTTTCATTCAAACCTGCCAAATTGCGTATCACTTCGTTACGTATTCGGCCAGCCAAGGTAACGCCGCACAACTTTCGAAGTGATCGCATCTCCACAGCATTCAATTTACTTTCATGCATCTGCTGACATACCCAGGTTTCACTACCGTAAAGCAAAGTTGGCACTAGCACTGCATTATTAATCGCCAGTCGTGCTTCTTTTACGATGCTTTGTCGCTTTACTAACTTTACTTTACTTTTTTATCAAAAAATATATTAAATATTCTATTCAAATAATGTATAAGTTTTATTGAGCATTTTATTGTTAGCTTGTAGTAATATTAGATTTACGTACTTACATTTAAAATACTTTATGTACTTACGCCAACCTGTTATTAGTTTAAATAGTGGTGAGATGATGACTGGAAAATATCTATATCTAAAATATGCATATACATATAATTTTTTTCCTAAAATGTGTATGTCATCCGTAATATATTATTAACATAATATATTACGGGTAACATTATTGATATTATCAGGAAACTGGTGAAAAATCAATCAGTTATACCCAATGTACTGATAGTAAAAATAGTTGTGATATGATACTTGAAAACACCAAGGATTCTGATCATAATGAAGATATTCAGGTTGCTGATTAAAGAAATATCAAAAATCTGATTAAGATTGGTCAAACATCTAAATTCTGTCATAAATTCGAATAATAATTTTTTTTTTCTCAGCGCTTTATTGTTGGTTTCTTTATTTCAACTCGATACCTTCACACGTTGCCGAGATAAAGGGTCTTGCTCCTGACAGACAGACGGACAACAAAGTGACTACTTCTAACCCCTATCTATTACTATCGCATCCAATGGTCACATTCATTTACACAGCTTCATACCTTAATAGATAATTTATGTGCCGCCATATAAGTCAGTATATATACCTCAACTTATACATTTAACTTTTAATTGGCGATAATTGCGTTCAATTCAAACGTGCATGAAAACTTACTGCATTAATTACTGCTATAAATATACACATTATATAACATAATTAATCTGATTATGTTGGTCATCAAGAAATACCAATCATATCGCATTAGTTACACACCAATATTTGAGACTATTGTAAGGCTTTTGCAATGGCACATTAAACAATTTACTACAAAATAAACCATCATCATCATCCGAATGTTATTACGATTGCATCTGGTGTTCTCAATTTTGACCCCGGGGTTCACTTTTCTGCTGTTATCCTTCTAAACTTTTTCAGCAGTCGTGACTGAGAGATGCTATGACTTTTGGAGCCGTTCCATTTAGTGCCACTGAAAACAATCGAGCGCACTTTAATGATGCATGTAGACCTCTTCCTCCAATCTCCACCATAACATACTGTCCTGTACCTTCTGCATCCAATCCCTCCTTGTTACGATACGAGATCATGATTGTTGTTCTATCTGGTTGACGGAGTTCTACCATATAGTTTTCTCGTCACGGTTTCCGCTCCAGAAGAGCAATCGGTTCTTCGACAGATGTGGCCTATTGCCTCTTAATTTATTTATTCACAAACAATAGAACATTGTATTTGAATTTGATTACATCTCCTACTTAGCTACTTTAAAAATATTGCCAAAAAAACCATTGACTTAACTAGTCAATGCTTTTTTTGCAGACAGCACACTATCTTGGCGTCCACATATGAGGGAACTCAGCCGTAAGCTATTTGCTTCTGCAGGCTCTTTGCGTAGATTGCGAAACTTCCTTCCAACAGCCACTAAAAGGGCGCTTGTAGAATCCCTTCTCCTTCCTATACTCGACTATGCAGATGTCAGCTATCTTGATGTGACCGAGGAGCAGCTAGACAAGCTTGAGTGACTTTAAAATTTTTCCATTAGATTTATATTTGGGTTACGCAGATATGATCACGTATCACAATTTCGCAAATTGCTCAAGTGGCTCCCGATTCGCCTTCGACGGAACGCTCATATTCTCTCTTTGCTTTACAGCACCCTTTTCAATCCCACTACTCCCATTTATTTAAAAGAACGATTTATGTTTCTTAATGACACACATTTAAGATCCTTAAGGTCATCAGAGTCACTGGAATTAGAGTTTCCTAGACATTCTACGTCGTTTTACGACAAATCCTTCATTGTACAGGCTGTACGTTGTGGAATAGGCTACCTTTAAATATAAGGCGAGCGCAGTCGTTGACTATTTTTAAGAAACTAATAAAAGAGCACTACTTGGCGTCGTAGTATCTGTGTATGTACGCATAATATTTGTGTGGATGTGAATTTATTTATGTTTTTGTATGTATTTATGTATGTGTATGTATTTATGTATGTGTATGTATATTTATTTTTGTGTATGTATGTGATGTAAGTTCTTAGTAAGTTTTTAGGTAAACTACATTATAATTATTAGTTAATCGTCTTTCTTTATTAAAAACACCAATTGCTACTTATTTCCCTTAAGGTCCTTGACAACTTCTCCATCCAAAGGTTGCCTGTTAGAGATTGCTCTTTAGCGATAATGCCGCCCTTTGTACATTTATGAAACTGTAATCTCTTTATGTGAGTGTTTTATATTTGTGTGCACTAAAGTTTATTCTATTCTATTCTATTCTATTCTATTCTTAAAGTCCTTTCGTCTTGTTTTTTCTCTTATCTGTTTCTCGTCTTCTGTATCGTAATTCCTAATGTTTTTAGAAAAACTACTCAGTACTACTAGAACATAGAGACTTGGTACAGTTAATATACCTAAATCAAGGAAATGCTGTCTGTAGCTCTCAGTTTGTGGTATGCGCATTATGGCTCTTTTTGCCCGTTTCAGTAATATAAAAGCCCTCCGATTATTAGAAGTATAACTATTTCCCCAACACTGGATGCTGTCCCTCAACTTTAATTCTATAAGGGCGTAATATATCATCTTTAAATGTTCTACATCCATATCGTCTCTTAAGGTCTTCAATGCATAACATGCAGATGAGATAGATGCATCTATAGCCTTTAACTCAGTTTTCCATTTCAACAGATTGTCTATATGTATACCCAAAAATTTAGTGTCATTTCCCATATCAATTTTATCTTTATTTAATGTTACATCCAAATGATTCTTCGTGTTGTAGTTTTGAATAGCATAATTTTTGTTTTAGTCGTGTTAATGATTAGCTTATTTACAGTTAACCACATAGAAAATTCACTCAACAATATAGAGACTGTGCTGGTTAGGGTTAGCATATCATCTGCTCCCATAATCGCATTCGTATCATCCACAAATACTGTTAGTTTAGTGCCAGGACTTTTTATATCGATGTAATTAAGTAAATCATTTGTAAATATTAGAAACAAAATTGATCCTAAAACTGATCCCTGCGGTACTCCAGCATTTATCATAATCATCTTGGACTTATAGGTTTTAATAAATCCATCTTCATGAGATGTTTTAATTTTTGCATACATTTTTCTATTTTGCTGATAGTTAGAAAAAAGTTGCAACTCTTTTACTCTAACATAGTGATCCATTTTCTGGATCAGCAGCGCATGATCTACACTCTACAGTATCGAAAGCAGAACTTAAATCAAGGAAAATGCCTGCCACCTCAGTCCACTATTAATTTTTTGCATAACATCATCCTATAATGTATTTTTTATCATGCCTATGTTGCAAGTCATGTCAACTACTTTTATAAAGTCCTGGTTTCGGAGCTAATTCTTAAAGTATATGCAAAGGGCAAAAAGTGAATACTCGATGAATTTATGTTAATTTTTGACCTAGAGACTTTTACCAATTATATTAAAACGTGAAGTAAAAACTTTATACTCATTTTAAGAAAATTACACGAATGTATGAACATGAAAATTGACACAGTTAATGTAAGTCAAGTGTTCAAGTCGGTTTTGTTTGTTAAGTTATTTATATATATATTTTTAAATTAATGAATAAATAGCAGATATTAAAATAATATAGGTGTGAAGTTGTGTTGTGTGTTGGTGGGTATGGGTAGTCGTGACGGGAGGGTAGTCGCGACAGAAAAACATATTTATTGGTGAAATTTGTATTGAACATATTTGCCAAATAATTACCCCATAATTTATGCATGATTGATAATAAAATTAAAAAAAAGGCAGGGATTTTTGTAACAATTCATGTTGTCATACAGATATTTATCAATAGCTCCATATCCGTCACCTTAGTAATCGGCAAAGTTTTTGAGCTGATTGTCGTCCACTGTTGTTAAAAAAGTCCATAGGCTACGGTGACCACTTTCATTGACCGTATATTGTCAGTTGCCTCAGTGGTATAAAAAAAAAAGCTCATGCTATACCTGAAGGTTCACTCGCTAATAAATCTACATCAAATCATACAAATCTTCCGATTGCTACAATACCGATGAAATAAGATCGGAATCTGGCAGTCCGTTTGTGGTCATCACGTAGTCAGCTTTTGGGCAACCGTAATCCGCTCCACGATAGAACGTCATCTTTCCCTGTCGGTCGTGGTACGAATGCATTCGTGCACTGGGCCGCCTACTGCAGATTGAAACTGGTCGGTCCATCGCATGGACGCCTGGTGGCGCGGTCTTGTGCCAAAAAGGCGCCATATGGAGGTGTTGTCCTGTCGTAATACGTGCTTATAAAACTGAATAATTCGAGCCTGGACTATATTTGTTAAGCGCTGCTTGATACCGAGTTCTTGGAGTATTGATGCATTGGTGAACTCTTTTCACGCCACTCCAAGCATTTTCCACCAGCACCACATTTCCAGTGCATCTATTTTCTTTTTCTCAAAAACTCGCAGCGTCTACGTCTCGGCAGTATGCAAAAATATGGGGATTACCAGTACCTGGATAAGTCGAGTTTAAGATTTCGATTCTTCCAGACCTTTTTTCAGCTTCGTTATAGCACAATTTTATATGGATGTGTTGGCACTATTTTAATTAGAACGATAACTATTTTGCAAAATGTGTGATACACTCAATGATTTTGGTAAAAGTTCACACCAGAATAAATTATAAAATGAGGTTGGTCTTATAAGAACAATTTCCTGTAACTAAAACAGTAAGGTACCTGACCTGTTTCGAAAATCCATCCTGCGTATTATTCAGCTTGAATTAAATGTCTCCTCCAGTGTATCATTACGGTAACAATAATAAGATAAGAGACAGTATTAAATTTACCTACATGGCACTACAACAAAATCGATGAACTTTTACAAACCGTCACGCTACCCAGCAAAGAAGTCAACAAATTAGACAAATTTTCATACTGTGAAGTGTAAATTAATAAACTACGCGACGGGATAAAATGGGTGCCAAGAGGGTTTGAAATTTCTTATGGGCATAGCCGCGGGGCACAGCTAGTCAGTTATACTCAGGCTACAAGCTGTTATCTATCACTACTACACGTGACAACGCTGCACCATTCACAATCCATGAAGGCCAAATGTCGCAATAAAAAAATCAACATAATATATTGTGTAGTGTAGTCATTCTTTTAGCGTGTGCCACTATGATGTTACTAGTTGACCAAATTTCTAAAATATATAAATGATAAAGTGGTGAATTTCACTGCCAGTCTAGTGCAATCATAAATCGAGCACTCAAATAAAAGTACAGCAGATAATAATGAAAATTATTACCAGTGACTTTTGTGTGTGTGTTGTGATATGCTAGTCAAATGTGTTAATGTTAAAAACTATTCGTTTTTGGAAAAAGAACAAAAGTTACGTACATGATTGTACGGTGCATATTATTGTTGCACTCTTCTATGTGTATCATTGATAAAACACTTGATGTGTATTATGATTTTACGTCACAACAAACTAACTGACGTTAACCACACAACGTTTTAATAATGTAGTCAATCTTTAAGAAAATGGTGGGACCATTTGCGTGAAAACCGGTTTGCATACTTAATGTAAATTTTACAACTTGTATAAGAAAATATCAGTTTGAGTTTTAAGTTTAGTTGTTATTATGTTAACATATGTTGAAGTTGAAATCAGCTGACTTTAAAGAGTAGTTATGTTTACAACAGAAAGCAATTTTATTCGTGGATCGTCAAAATCGTAATGTGTTAGTTATAGATCTTGTTTTATTTACCAACGGTAGCCTGCTTTAATTACTTTAATTGCAAAAAGATATGTGCACGGATATACAGGTTTTGTTATAAATGACTATTCACAGCATAAAAAGGAAACTTTGATACGTAAGTGTTCAGTTTATATTTTTATTTACATCGTATGTTCTATAGAAAGCGCTAACATTAAATCTTGTTTATTTCTTATTGAGGCTCCAACCATTGCCATAAACAAAAAACAGCTCGAGCGCGAGTCGAACTCGTGCGCCGAGGTTTCCGAACCATACCAGTATACCGCCAAAATAAAATTAGTACCTTATTTGAGGTAAGTGCCAATTAAGCTAGACCTAAAAATTATATGAGCGCCCATAAAAATTATAGGTCTATATGAATTAGGTTTTTAATGTATGTATGGGGACCCCCTTAACTTTCCTTTTTTTTTTTGGAATTTATGTGTGGTCCAAGACTTGCTTTTTGTCTAATTTCGTGAATCCAGTTCAACGGTAACTACCATTTAGGTTTTCGACCCAAAACCTATAGGGTACTTCCGGTTAACCTAGAATTGTCAATTTCGGTTCAAAGCGAGGTTTCATAGCACAAGTAAAGGGATAATGCCGAAAAAAAAAGCTGAAAATTAAGGTTAATTCTGGTAGGTACTTTATTATAGGTTTTTTATTACATACTTTATTATTCCTTATTATAGGTTTTTTATCGTGTAAACTTAGTACCTTGATTTTTATACACCTAATGGGACTATAGACTTCAGTATCAGGTATAAATTTCGATTTGCTAGGTCCAACCGGATCGATGGTGACACACGAACAGACAGACGGACAGACGACAAGAAAGTGATCTCATAAGGGTTTCCTTATTTTTTCCTTGTACGGAACCCTAAAAGACGCCCAATTTAATATAAAAATACAAATATTAAATATAAATATAGATCGATTAATACAGTCCTTTGATAAACAAATGGACAAGTGTTTAGGCTATGAATATAAATAAGGGTTCGATCTCCGGGTCGGAACAAAAATTTGTGCCATCTACAAATGTTGGTTTCGGATGTGTTTCCTATGTATAATACGCATGTATTTAGAAAATTTATAAGTATGTACTCAGTTGTCCAAGATCAGAGGTAGATCCTATAGGACAAACTTATAGCTTAGTTAAGGCAAGATGAAAAAAAAAAAAAAATATTGTGGGACACTTTTCACACAGCGCCATCTAGCCCAAAGTAAGCTAATATTAGCTTGTGTTATGGGATCTAGATAACTGATAAACATACTTATATATTTTTAAATACATACATATTATAGATAAAAATGAAGCTGTGTAAAATGTCCCACAATATTTATTATAATTATTAATAGTAGGTTACACGTGTAAACAGAATAGTGAAAGTGGTATTCATCGAAAAATAACATGTAGGTATGCGTTAAACTGACTGGCAGAGCATCTAAGATCCATATTTTTTGCAAAAATGCTGCTAACAGCGCTTAAGGAGACTCGTGTAAACTGTGTACTATGCATACTTACATTATATAAACATAAATATGCACTAAAGTAATAGAATGAGATAGAATGAGTTTCTGTTCCACGTTGCATACATAATATTACGCCGTTCTCCCATCTTTTGTAGGTTTCTATTTCATTCCTTTTGCTACGATCCTGGCAAACAACATTCCCTTAAGCTACTTTCATAAGTGTACTACACGCTCGCCGGTTAAGGGTACTTTTAATCTGACCTTTTCTTAAAAGGTCTTTAATGTGATCGACATACGTTTGCCAAGGTCGACCTCTGGCAGTTTTCCCATTCGCTATCGCGACAATAATCTGTATTATCAGTCTATTTTTGACAGACTTCAAAACAAAAGGATGTTTCGCAATTCGTCGGAATACTTATTTTATGTATGTTCACAAATGATTCAAAGATGCCTGAACCGATTACAAAATACTTTTTTTTTTATTTCTCATAGTATACTTCCCAGGTGGTTATTTGAATTGTATCGAAATCGGTTGCTTGGTTTTTAAATAAATAAATAAATATAAATCGGTCACGCCTTATCCCCGAAGGGGTGGCAGGGGCATATTATATAACTAATTGAATCAGGCGTTACATGGCGGAAATCCATTTTAAAAATCTATAATTATTTTTGTTTTTAAATGTTATTTTTGCAATATTCCGCTTTTTTAGAATGTCGTACGATGTCGACACGTGTTTCGCCTACACACGAGGCATTATCAAGACTAACTGCTGCCAAACAGTCTTGATAATGCCTCGTGTGTAAAACTTTCGTTGGTTTTTGAGTTTATCGCAATCATCTAGACAGACAGATTTCTACCCAATATGTAACCCCGTTGCTTCGTCTATCAGTCAGCAAGTGACGTCGCTAGAGGCATGGAGATCTTGATCGGCCCTTTGCACCTAATCCACTAACACTATTTCAATCAAAATATCTTCTTCTTCCACCTGGTCCCGGTTAGTCCCGGCTTTGGCCAGGGTCCGCCTTCCGACTGAGCTTCGTCCACTTTGCCCGATTTTCAGCGTCCATTTCATTCAGGCCTTTGGCTATCATGCCGGACTTGACGACGTCTAGCCAGCACTTGCAAGGGCGACCACGGGACCTAGCCCCAAGGACAGCCATATTCATGCATCTCCGATCAACGTACTCCATAGGGCGGCGCATAATGTAGCCATACCATCGCAGACAACACTCCTGCAGTTAATGTATTATATATTTCAATCAAAATATATAATAAGTACATTAATTTGTTACAGTTTCATCACGAGTAATTTAGTATCTTCTCTGAAGTGCCAAGATGACTGAGCAAGACCAAAAAGTGATCAAGTTGGATAACGGTGAAGTATGGAGAATTAAGAAGAATGTTGCAGTAATAACACTGGCTCTAATGATTCAGTTTACAGCTACCACTGTGAGTTTCATTTACTAAATTCAAATTATAGTATTCAATGGATTTCGATAAATAATTTAGGACTGTCAAAGTTTTTTCTTATTAGACAGTTATTTATAAAGTAATACATACATATTGTCACATCTTTATCCCCGAAGGGTAGCAGAAGCAGAAGGGGGCAGAGGCACACCATACGCCCACATTTCACCGTATGCACTTTTGTCCCACGTTACAGGTGGTGAGCCCATCGCCGTGTTGAAATGGACAGACGCAGGTTGTGGCGTAGTGGATATTCTTCAAACCGCCCATAAGGCCTTCAACTGGGCTTAACGACTGCCATGTTACTAGCAACCGGGACCAACGGCTTAACGTGCCTTCCGAAACACGGTATAAAGTAATAGGCATAAAAAAATTCTGGTATAAGGGGTAGACCCAAGACAGACGCTGGCTTGATGAAAATATGCGTGTTAATGGTATAACAACAGGATGTGCCGACCTTGTGAAGTGAAGGAAAAAAAGTAGGAAAGCGGACCCCAGGCGTCGCGAGACGCAACTGGGATACACGCTCGGATGATGATGAGGAATAAAGAATATTGCCAAACACGTGGAACTCACGTACTTATTTGCATGAAATGTTTTTATTGTAATTTAAAGTTTATTTATATGGTAAAGTTATCTTCTCAAATAAAAATCGTTATTTTGTTTCAATTTATTTTTCATGTTTTACCCAAATACATTTTTACTATTTTACAGGGTGCTTCAAACCTACAAAGCTCGATTAACGCAAAAGAAGGTCTAGGTACTGCTTCAATGGTGGCAACATTCGTTGGCGTGCTTGTCTCCAATTTACTTTTAACATCTATTGTTATAAAGTAAGTTTTATGGTTTAAACCTATTATAATGTTTTTTTTTATTTAATAATAATTATAAAGGAGGGAAGAAGGATCCTACCACCGATTCGTCAATCCTGACGCACAACAGTCAAAGATAACGTCTACTATACTAGCGGCACGCTATGATAGCCGTTTTGACATATTACAATTATAGTGATGATATTTGACTTGTTTTACATAAGTACTCTGTCTTGTACCGTAGTCTAGATACCCTCTAATGTTGTCGACTATTCACATATTTCTACAAAAATAAAATGTAATTAAAATTAATACGAAAGTTCATGAGTGGACAAACGTCAAAACGGCCATCATATCGTGCCGCTAGTATAATTATAACGCAAGGTAACATTATCCTCCTCCAATGTAAAGCTCCGCCTCTACACGTGTTTCGCCTAAACACGAGGCATATTCGGAATGCGTGGCAGCAAAAAAAAAACGATTTTTTGCTGTCAAGCAGTCATGGACGAAGCAGTCGCACTTACGGGGTTCTTAGGTCAGACGGCAGTGGCTCCTTACAATGACAAAAAACAAAAGTCAAACGATTGCTGCTCCTAGCAGCTAATAAAGGGTAAACCATAGGCTCCAAATTCAGGTCATAGAAGCAATAGGAGCTTGGATGTAGAAGGCGAAAGCAGCAGCAGATCACACGAGTTCATTCTTTTGCCTAATAGTGTACTGCACACACTACCAGCTTGGTGGACACCAAAATCGTATGCCACCTAAATTGCTTATGTGCACTTTTGATAAAATTATATTATTTTAAAGAACGTTGGTCTATTTACTTATTTAATTCCTTGTATGCTCTTGTTTTGTATTTCCTTGTTGCCATGTAAAACAATAATCATCTTTGGATACCATATTAGTATTAGTTTTCTATTCGTTTTCAGATATTTGGGCACAAAATGGACAATATGCTGTTCTCTCGTGACGGCTGTTCCTTTTATAGCTTTCCAAATGTATCCGAGGTTCAGTACCTTGGTCCCTGCGGGACTCCTGATGGGATTGGGTACTGGTATAAAATATTGCGCAAAAAATACCTACATAAATGTGGTAGAGTATGCTTGATTGAGTCTTATTAATCTTATAAAATATGTATGGAAAGGGATGGACATGACTGTGTAAATGCCTCAGTGCTTCATTGGTATTGTAACCGACAGCCGGTGATTGGAACAAACATTATTATTTATAGTTCTTTATCAATCGTCTAGATGTCAAAGTATGAAAATATTTTGCAAGATTTAATCATTTATTAAACGCAAAAATAACGACAGATTTGGGTAAAGTAAAATAAAATTTGTCCACAAAAGGTGAAACTAGTTCATATAAAGTAAAATTACTATTTCACACGTAATTATCAGAGGAAGAGGTTCATCCTACAGCGAGTCAGAAAGACTCGGACAGTTTTCGTGCCATTTAATGAATATGATGACCTGACATACATCATTCTACTGATGTTAAAGATGTCTAAAATTTTGTGGCTCGCGTAAAAGTAGGTAGGTCACCAGGGATCTGAAATACCATGTTCTTCCGATTCACCATGAGCAAAGAGGCATGAGCAACGAAATATTGTTGTTTTTAGTTTACAAAAACGTAACTTAAAGATATATTTGAAAATTCTGTACATTTAGGGTACTTGGCAATAAAATAGACAGATCCCACATCCGTCCGCATAGGCGGTGATTTGGTCGGGCGCACGGACCAGGTTAAATACCTGGGATCTGTTTTTCACACGTCCAGTGACATTGATTGCGATGTCAAGTCACGCATTGCTGCCGCGTGGGCCAAATGGCGGGAGATGACCGGTGTCATTTGTGACCCTAAAATGCCGATCCGGTTGAAGGGACAGGTCTACAAAACCATTATTAGACCTGTCCTTTTACATGGCAGTGAGACGTGGCCGATATTGGAGCGACACAAGCAGGAGCTGCGTGTCACGGAAATGAAGATGCTGCGGTGGATGTGTGGAGTCACGCGGATGGACCGCGTGTGGAACTCTCGCATCCGCGGCAGCCTTCACGTCCGTGACATTGCAGACAAGTTGCAAGAGTGTCGCCTTCGCTGGTATGGTCACGTCTTGCGGCAACCGCCGGGCTACGTAGGTAACAAATTTCTGGCCATGTCAGCCCCGCCGGGTCCCGGTAAGAGGGGAAGACCCAAGAAGTGCTGGTTTGACGTCGTAAGGGATAACATGCGTGCCAATGGTCTCACTACAGGGGATGCCGATGACCGTGCGAAGTGGAGGTGAAAATGTAGGGAAGCGGACCCCGGGCGTCGCGAGACGCAACTGGGACAGACGCTCGGATGATGATGATGGTATATTAAAGATGATATTCTTGTTACAGCTTGCTGAAGCCAATAGTATTATATCCAAAACACCGATTTCAACAGTTCTATTAGGTTTCTCGGGATTCTTTTTTATGGTGGTCCACATGAGTCAATTTTGGGGGAATTTAATTTCCTCATTGGGTAATACCTATTTTCTTAACTTTTTGTTTATGAAGTTTTTTTCTATTGAATAACAGTATCAAAGTTGTAAGAGCTTAATTAATCAAACTTTTTATTGCTACGAATTAAAAGCTTGCAGTAAAAAATTTATTGTTTGTCTCCAAGTTCTCTAAAATCTTTAAGAAAGTGTCTTTAAATAATAAGAATGTCCAAGCTAAGGTCATCTAATTCCATTGCAGTCCCAATCCAATTGCCCATCTCGTACTTAGCATATTTTACCAAAATTTTAACTTTCATTACATACATTACTCTCTTACATAAGAAGAGTGTGTTGAACCAACATGTTTCCATGTAAGCCTACCAATAGACCGAGTATCTACATAAACAAGAAGATACCTAAGACAAAGAGTCACATTATTGTATAACCTATTTTAAATGTCTCTGGATGTTATCGCCATTTAGTCCGAAATAGGTAATTTGTAATCTGAAGATGTCATAGTGGAAAAAATGCTAGCATAAATTTAATCCAAACAAACTTAATGACTGTTTTTTTCAAATATCTTCAGTACTTTCGTCGAAAAATAACGCCTCAGTGACATCTGTTAATGAAACCATGATACCGTTCATATGTGGAACCAACTTTTTGCCTAAATTTGATGCGGGGAAAGCTTTGCCGACGCAACCGATTGAGAAAATCATGACACTTTCAGGTAATATACCTATTTCTTCTTCGTGTTCTATTTTAACATGTTCCTAGACTGACACTTATGCCTAGAATTTGTTTATATTAAATAAGTATGTAATGTTTAAATAATTTCGATGTTATTTTTATTCCAGGCATTTATCTTGCGTGTATGGCGGGAGCTATTCTTTTAATTACTGTGGGTTTGGATTCTATGAAAAGGTATTGAAATTTAAACATTCCAAAATAATAAAATACAATTGAAGTATCTTATTTGTAGTGGTTTGTTAGTTTTATACTGCACGAATTACTAACTGAACATGCAAATGTGCTTTGATTATATACGTTTTAACATAAAATTCTGTGTATGGAAACATGTAGATTGTGGTTTAAAGGATTTATTTGAATATCAGCGCTGTCTAACGTGTTAGTGCATCTTGAGCTGTGATGACAACCTATTAGGGTACCTACGCACATTTTGCAAGCGAAATAATTGTTGTAATAATCTGTCTGTAGTTTATATTTGTTCGTGTCGCATAAACAGTTCATTCATTCAAAAACACTAAATCGTGATTAAAAAGTAGGATGACTTGGATGTTTAATATTTTACTGCCTATTCATCCATATCCACAAATAAGTTTTAATATATTTGAAAATTTGTTATCAGGTACGATTTCTGTCGTAAGGCTGTCCATCAAACTCTTCCAGGATTTCAACATTTAGCTGTGACCATAAAACAATTAGGAGATTCCAATCAACAATTAATCTTAGGCATCAATATTTTTGTGGGACTTCAGCAAGGGTTCTTTGCCGCTGATTTTACTGCGGTATGTATTATTATCTGTATTCTGAATATTTGTACAATAACTTTATCTTTAGCCCGACACTACCAGGATTTTAATTGGTCGTGTTAATTAGTGTCTAGCATATTAGACCTTTTAGCCTTTTTGTTACCACCTCACTAAAAAGGCAACGGGTTCAAAATTTCTTCCAAATTTTACATCTAAAATAGACACATTTTACTAAATTAATTCGGCCCTTTAGACCCACTCCAGTTCCGTGCTTCGAAAGGCACGTTAAGCCGTTGGTCCCGGTTGCCATTAAAATGGCAGTCGTTAAGCCAAGTTGAAGGCCTTATGGGCGGCTTAAAATTTCAACAGCAGATAGCAACAACCTGCGTCTGTCTATTTCAACACGGCAATAGGCTCACCACCTATTACGTAGGACAGGAATACACATGGTGAAAAGTGGGCATACAATATATATGCCTCTGCCACCCCTTCGGGGATAAGGCGTGATAGATAAATAGATAAATAAATAAACTTTATCTTCATGTGTGCATAATATTTTTTTATTAGTTTAGTATTCTGTTATTTATATTAAAACTTTTGCTTAAAAAATCTCAACCTTGCAGTGTCAGGTTCACCTTAAGTATCTGCTAGGAGCCGCTGTAATTGTGCATGTTATTTCAGGGTTTGTTGAAAACTACTGTCATACGACCTCTATATGAGATTATAAGCTAATTGAGGTAGCAAAAAAACTGAAAAATAGACTAATTCCTCCATAATTAATGTCTTCTATTACATTGTTAAAGTTTCAGCGTTTTAATTTAAAAAAACCTTTTAAGGTTGAATATCTGTAAAATTTTCTTTGTTCTTTACGACAATTGAAATATGTATCGACATCATGTAAATATTTAAATGGTACTATTATGGAGTTTCGGTTACTTTTTTCTAATGCATAATGTTTTATTTCAGTCTTTTGTATCCTGTATTATTGGTCCTGGATCCGTGGGTTACGTCTTGATGTCTTATGGATGTTCCAACATTGTGGCTTGTCTTGTTACTACATATTTAGCTAAGGTATTGAAACATGGCAGATTTAGATATTTTAGTTCTTTTTTGTTAAATTAGACCTGTATAGCTTCCAATTGACTTATTTTTCAAATCATATAGTATCAAACTGATTCGTAGTTTAGGAAAATCTGTTCAAGCGTTTGTGAACTTTTGATATTATACATCTGTGACGACGTACACTACAACTGCCACAAGAGTAATGGATTTAAAATTGTGGTGGTTACTGCAAATTTGGAATTAAGCATTTACTTTTTATTTACTACTGCAAATTACTAATAAATTTTAAACTGCTCAGAGCCATGCTAGGTCGTGTTCTGTAAACGATCCTGAGTCAAGTAACCATTTGTTGTTCCTAGCGTTTCCTATTTAAAATTTCTGGTGCCCGAGAGTACCGTGTTATTATATAATAGTCGTTCTAAAGTGAAGTTTAAATGGGCAGCTTGGAAATGTTCAACAGCAGTAGCCATACCCTATTCAATCAATACGGCAACTCTGGTGTCTTCTATCATTGTTGGTGGGTGATCACAGTCTATCAGCGGATCCCTATGCTTGTCTCCCACTTTACTAATATAATAAAATATTATTTTAGGTGTTTGGCCGTCTATCGATGATCTACTGTGCCCTGTGTATTCACGGAGGAATATTCGTAACTTTGCTGTCGTGGAGTCCACACGCTGGAGACTATTATGTTATGATCATTATTGCTATGCTGTGGGGAATATGCGATTCCATTTGGGTGATACAAATAAATAGTAAGCGTCTTACTAGTAATTCGTCTTATTGTGATTTATCATCCTGTACCAAGCTGTTCAGACGCGTTAGCCTAGCGTTGTAATTTTTCTTATCATTGCCATCACATTGTATTAAAGCCAATCACTCTCTCAAAATGATGGCACATAGATCGTGTGTTATGATGAAATTAGGGTGGTTGATATCCGGAAGTAGACTGCAATAGGCTGATCCTATCAATATCGGTATCATAAATGTAAAAACTTGTGAAATAATCACTAAGCTGTTGGAAGAATTTCCCGCAAAATGAGATACGAAAGTGATACGGAAAAGAAAAATTGATACCCAAAAGTACGGAAAGTTATCGGAACCAGTCCATTGTTTTAAGTGAAAAAGTTATGCGGGCATAGGTTAGTTAGGAGTTTCCATTCCTCCATTTATTAAATTTTAAACCTTCGATCCTAACTATGACATTGAGCGAAGAGTTTTGGCAGGAAATAAAGTGAATGGAGCCATGTACGCCTTTATGAGCAGTCAGAACGTGTCTAAGAAGGCAAGACTGGCTGTACATAGAGGAGTGCTGGTCCCCACACTTATGTATGGCAGTGAAAGTTGGGTATGGCAGAAGACGCATAAAAGTAAAATTAATGCCGTGGAAATGAGAAGTCTGCGAAGTATAGCTGGAGTGAAGTTGATGGATAAAGAAAGGAACAGCGTGATAAGGGAACATTGCGGTATGACAGAAGAGGTAGTGACTAAGATAGAAAAAGGGATGCTTAGATGGTTCGGACACGTGGAGAGGATGGATGAAAATAGACTGACGAAGCAGATACATGTGGCGAGAGTGAATGGGCAAACTGGTAGGGGTCGACCTCGGCGCACGTATGTCACTCAAATCGACGATCTTTTGGAAAAAGGCTAAGTCGAGAGTACCCTTAACCGGCGAGCGTGTATGAAAACACTCATGAAAGTAGAAGAAGCGAAAGCTGTATGTCAGGATCGTAGCATGTGGAAAGCCATAGTCTCTGCCTACCCCGATGGGAAACAGGCGTGATAATATGTATGTATGTATATATGTATGTATGATCCTAACAGAAAGCTGTTCGATAATAATAATTTTTATTTCATCATCATCCGAGCGTCTGTCCCAGTTGTCTCTTTCATTGCACTTGTGTGGTGTACTAAAACTACTGTTTGACTACTATATTTGTGTGTGTATGCGTGAGTGAAAACGGTGAACCTATTCGAAATGGTTTCTTTCTTTTTTGAAAACATTTTTCTAGTAATAGTTTCAACTTGGTATGAATAACAGAAAAATTAGGTCGTTTTTTTTATAAATTTCAAATTTTCTTGCACAAGTATAATTAAGTCATAATTAGGTATGTTTTTTGTATTATCTCATTACTACCCGACTAAGGATGTCTCCTTTGAGAAGACCATTTTTTTTTTATTAAAAAAAATGGTCTACTCAAGGGAGACAAGGGAGACTTGAGTAGACCAGATGGATTAATTGCTACTTATCTACCACAGTACACCCTGCTGACCTATTAACTTTTAATAAGTCTTTTTGTGTCTCAGTTTGTAGAATTTAACCTTATTTTTCAGCATGTTACGGTGTCACGTTTCACGGCAAGGAAGAAGCAGCCTTTTCTAACCTTGGATTGTGGGAGGGAGTGGGGAATATTATATCTTACTCACTCTCTTCATATGTGAGGACACGATACAAGGTTTACCTACTTATCTGCAGTTTGATAGTAGGTGTTACAGGTTACTTGATGGTGGAGTATAGACAAAAAGGAAGTGAAAGTGTAGAGGAGAACATAGGTAGCATAAGAAATGAAGAAATTGCAATCGAAGACATGAAACGTGTAGAACTAGAAAAATTCACAGTTTGAACTGTAAAATATTAATTATTCAGTCCGTGCTTTTGATGATCACTCAACAGCAAGGACCTAATTTAACCTAGGCTAATAAAAAACTGTGTGCATTTCGGTGGATTGATCTGTTTAAGTATTAGGACTAGTAATACAAGGAGATATCTATTTTTCTGTATTGACGTTGTTTATTTATTCTGACCTAGTTGTACCCACGGCTCGGTCTTTATGCCGAGGTTTTTCCATTCCCACCTGCCAATGGAACTCCTGAAATTAAAAGTAGATTATGTACAATGTCTAATAATAAAAAAAGTATTATATTCTGTTTGTCTGTATGTTTGTGCACGCTAAGTTCTGAAACCGCTTAATCATATCAGGTGTGGGTTTCACTTTTATTCTATTTTAATTTTTATACATAAACAAAGAAATTACGCAATTTAACAAAAATGCCTACTATATTTTGTTGTTTGTGTCTGATGAAATATCATTAACGTTTAGTTGCATTACCTAAAACTTAGACAAAACTAGATTTTAACACCTCCATCTACACAACATGTTACCGACAGTAAAGGTAAGTAAAGTTAAGCAATCTAAGCACGGTCAACGTTTAGATGGGTAACGATCTTGTGTTTTCCCTCAACTAATAACTTCCAGTGCAACTTAAAATCGATGAGCTGGGATCAAACCAGGCTGGCGCAGAAAGAGAACGTGCACCCTCCACGTTTTCGCTCCCACCGCTCTTCTCTCTTACCCGCCATTAAATTTAACCTCTTGACAAAACGGAACGGCAGAGCGGCAGAAATATTTTAGTGACTGCGGATTATTGAGGTGAATTCTCTAGGACGAAAGTTGACTGGATCTGACCGATCCTCTATTTTAGGGATCGGTTATACGTTCGCCTCCTTTTAAGCCTCCGGTACGCCCCCGAAGAGTACGAGTAGGAAAGGCAGCACAGGCGAGTTCAGGGTCACTAGTTATACAGAAGAGGTTTGGTTTGGTAGAAGTTGACTTGCACGGTTTTGGACAGTAGCCAGTATCCACATCTACCCGTTGGATGTAATTTAAGCTCAAACCCTCCTAACCTAACCGCGCGGAGCGCTGTACATCCGCTCCCTTGAAGGCCACTGCCTGCGGCGCTACACGTTCGGGTCGCACTCCTCTCGAGCCCTGACCTAGGTGTGATACGTCATCTGCTTTGTAAAGGAAAACTTTATAAGTTTACAAATTATTTAATTAAATAATTTACAAATCATGACAAACCTTGGTTTTCTCAGAATATTTATTCGGGGAAACTCCGCCATTTTCAGGTCATTTTGCTGCATATCATAATTCCTATTTAAATACAGCGTTCGAGCAAGTTTAAGTTACAAGACGTTTTGTCCTCCCTGCCTCACCAATCAAGGATACAGCCATACAAAGATACAGTCAAGCAAGGATGCATAAAAGCTGATCGCATCTTATTTTTATATCGTCAACTACTTTAGCTTTGTGGTTGATAATTTATATTGATTACATACATACATATTGTCACGCCTTTATCCATGAAGGGGTAGGCAGAGGCATACTATACGCCCACATTTCACCGTATACATATTTGTCCCACGTAACAGGTGGTGAGTCCTTTGCCGTGTTGAAATGGACAGGCGCAGGCTGTGGAGACCTGCTATTGAAAATTTTCAAGCGGCCCATAAGGCCAACTATTGGGCTTAACGAATGCCATTTTACTGGCAACCCGGACCAACGCCCTAACGTGCCTTTCGAAGCAAGGTTACGCTCGCAAATTCCACATAGTGGTCATCCATCCGAGGACCACCTACAGCGAATGTTCCTTAACGCAGTGATCGTTTACAGCACTGAGTCAGCAGGGCCACGAGCGCTTCGATATTGATTGTAGCAAGAAAATACCATAATAATAGTTTTACAAATGTGTATTCGAAGTCGATTCAATTCGCCATTTTGTCTAGCTCATCTGGTTCACCTTCTTCAGGTTTTGGTTTTATCCAAAACGTTTTGTTCACTTTTTGATTATCCCTTTTATTTTGTCGATACTCTACTAAAGCGTAGCCCGTGAACCCCACCATTAAATTAAAAAGAAGCAGATAAACTTTGTAGCACGTCCTCACATATGATGAAAGAGCGAAGGATACGATATACCCAACTCCCTCCCACAGGCCTAAATTTGAAAAAGCTGCTTCTTCTTTGCCGCGAAATAGAACACCATAATAAGCTGAAAAATAAGAATTTAATTTAAAACCTTAGAAAACGTATTTGAAATGAACTAATTGAATCAGGCGTTACATGGCGGAAATCCATTTTAAATAACTATAATTATTTTTGTTTTAAATGTTATTTTTGCAATTTTCCGCTTTTTAGAATGTCGTACGATGTCAACACGTGTTTCGCCTAAACACATTACACTAAACACGTGTGTACGCACATTTTTAGACCCTTTTCACATAAATGTAAAATTTCAAAAATGTCCGTGTTGAAGCAGTTAGAAATTATAAAACGGGACGGGTGTACTTTGCTGAACGAACAAACAGACTTCCACACTTCGGTTTTGCTTAGTTTATTCAAAATTAGACAAAACAACTAGAAGTCTACATCGCGCTATCGTTTAGTTGCGTTCGAACTACCAAAGGTTGAGGTGAACGCGTAAGTACTTTTGCTGCCAAACAGTCTTGATAATGCCTCGTGTGTAAAAGTGGAATATTGCATAAATAACATTTAAAACAAAAATAATTATATTTGAAATTAAATCTATTTTATTAAATTATTTGAATTGTACGCCTCAGCTTTGCACAATACACTTCAGTTTTTGGTTTTAGTGTTCGGTTAAATATCATTGTGGTAATAGGCATGCTAACACCAACCTTAACAAGGGTGACCATTTGCGGATGAACAAATTAAGATGAACAGATGTTCAGACGAAAAAAAAAAAGAAAAAAAAATCATGAACCTTAAAATGGGTGACTATTTGCGGCATTTCCATTAACTAGCGGTAGTATGGTACGTCATTGATCTCGATTGTCGCTAACCCAAGTTGACCAGTCAACTTGAAGATAGCTACAATCTGTCTCTGTCTATTTGAATACGGAGATATGTTCATCACTTACTATGTAGGATTAAATAATTAATATATTGATGGATGGGCCTATATTTAGAAGACGTGGTTATATTCATTATATTGCTATGTATAAGATTGTGACAACAGCAGGTCGCCACAGCCTGCGCTTCAACACGGCAATTGGCTTACCACCTGTTACGTGGGGCAAAAATGCATACAATGAAATGTGGGCGTATAGTATGCCTCTGCCTACCCCTTCGGGGATAAAGGCGTGACAATATATATGTATGTATAAGGTTATCGTTTGCTTACTATTAATTTGCACTGCCCAGATCGAGTCACATAAACCCCACAGTACAGCTATGAACAGCATAACGTAGTAGTCTTCGGCGTGTGGATGCCACGTTAGCAACGTCACCAGCAGTCCTCCATGAACAAATAGTGCAAAACACATTATTTGTAGGCGACCCAGTAGCTGGAATTATAAAATAAACATGTATACTGGTCGCGCGGCGAATGATGAGCTCTGACGAAAATTAGTGGGGATAGTTTGCGCATGTATAATCGCGCACAATATTATTACAAAATAATGTTTAAAGGTACAAAGCAGAGTTTAATACGACTCTGCTTTGTACCTTTAAACATTATTTTATTTTATATAGTAGGTAGGTGGGTGGGTACGTAAGTAGGTATATATTATTTACAACAAGTGAGTTCAACGTGTTTTGCGTGATATTATTAAGCCATGATAGGTATTTTATTTAGTTTTCAGTGATCGTATTAAGAAAAACCATTTTTTTAGTAATATTTTATTGTAGAAATAGGTATGCAATGTGTGTGACACTAACAACACTTATTAAAGTAAAAGAAGTGGAAGAAGTCTCTGCCTACCCCGGTGAAAGATAGGCGTGATTCCATTTTTTTTGTATTAAACATATGAAATTGTCGGAAATTTATAATTGGTGTAAATATTCGCTCAAACAATTTATATAATAAACCGTTTTTAGGGTTCCGTAGCCAAATGGCAATAAAAGGAACCCTTATAGATTCGTCATGTCTGTCTGTCCATCCGTATGTCACAGCCACTTTTCTCCGAAACTTTATTCACTATACTATTGAAACTTGGTAAGTAGATGTATTCTGTAAACCGTTCCCCATACTTAGAACTGATAATCAAAAAAATTTTTTTTCTTTGAGTCCTACGTTTCTATGGATAGGTCTTCAAAAATGGTATTGAGGTTTCTAATATAATTTTTTTCCAAAATGAATAGTTTGCGCGAGAGACACTTCCAAAGTGGTAAAATGTGTGCCCACCCCTGTAACTTCCAAAGTAAGAGAATGATAAAACCATGCAAACTTCCACCGAAAATTGGTTTGAACGAGATCTAGTAAGTAGTTTTTTTGTAATACGTCATAAATCGTAAACTGCAATTTACCTTTCATTCAATTACATGCTGCCACGGAACCCTTCATGGGCGAGTCCAACTCGCACTTGGCCACTTTTGCTTTCTTGTCTTGATTAGACAGACAATTTACTCGGGGCATAAAAACCTCAATACGCTATTAAAAGATTTGACAAAAAGAGTAGAATATTTTATGTGCGTGACTGTACCGGGACTAGTGACAACATGTGCCGACAAATCGCGGAGTAGTGTGCGGCTGAGCACTAGTGTGCGTGTAGAATTTCGACCATTCCTGCGACCACGCTCCTACACTCCCGCCCTTCACCCCCTGTCACCCCGCCAATTAGACCTAATTTATGAGTTCTGCGCATGCCCCTTCCACTTTCTCATCATTCGTCGCGTCATTCGTCACAGTCAAATGTTTGTTTGGATTGTTTAACTAACTAGGTGACCCCCACGGCTTCGCCCGTAACATACTTCTAACTCCCGTCGCACCTATTTAATCCCGTCGCTTATAAATTCTAACTTATATGCTTATAGAACTAAGTGCGAGATTTGGGTAAATCAGGAATGTCTAGAGCGAGTGAATGAAATTGTGTATTTAGGGAGTATGTTTAGCGCGGATGGAAGATGTGATTCGGATGTAGAACGGCGAGTAACTGCCGGAAACAAAGTTAACGGTGCTTTGTCCCAATTAGTAAAGCGACAAAGCATCGTAAAAGAAGCACGACTCGCGATTCATAACGCAGTGCTAGTGCTAGCGAAACCTGGGTGTGTCAGAAGATGCATAAAAGTAAGCTGAATGCTGTGAAGATGCGATCACTTCGAAAATTGTGCGGCGTAACCTTGGCCGACCAAAAACGCAACGAAATGACACACAATATGGCAGGTTTGAGTGAAAGTGTCAGCATTAAGCTGGAAAAGGGCGTGCTCCTTTGGTTTGGACACGTCCAACGAATGAGTGAAGAACGATTGACGAAGAATATATATTGTGCGAAAGTAGAGGGCAGAAGGAGTCAAGGTAGACCGAGACTTACATATGAAGACCACGTGAGCGGATTGCTTAAGAACGGAAGAGTCAAAAGTATTCGGATGCCCAGACGTGCATGTATGAAGCGATTAATGAATCTACAGGAAGCGAAAGAAGTATGCATGGATCGCGATGCCTGGCGATCTGTCCTCTCTGACTACCCCGTCAGGTATACAGCGTGAGGATAGTTAAGTTAAATACTCACAAAATTAAAAAAATAATGCCCGATTACAAGGTAGTAGCGAGATGATATATAGCCTATAGCCTTCCTCGATAAATGGTCTATCCAACACAAAAATATTTTTCTAATTCTAACAGAAGTTCCTGAGATAAGCGTGTTCAACCAAACAAACAAACTTCAGCTTTATATATCAGTATAGAGTATAGATTTGGTTCTTATGAAAAAGGTTTCTATTACTTGAAATGGAGTTAAAATTTTATTAGTGACATGATTGTTACCAATGTTTCTTATTGCTGTTTCTTAAAATGGCAATAGTTCCGATTATAACATTAACATTCAATAAAATTCTAGTCTATCTTGAACTAAATTTGTTCAGATGCGGATTGAAATTCACCTCAATACTTACTGTCTTTTGTGTCAAGTGACTTTTCATCTAATAAGCAAAACATTGAGACTGGTGACTATCTGATAACAATAGTGTTCGTAATATATTGTAGAATTTTATGTTTTTCTAGTGTTGCAAGAATAATGAATAATAATAAATAAATAAATAATTTTTTTTTTACATTTTTTTTTACACAGCGCCGTCTAGCCCAATGAACGCTAATATAAGCTTGTGTTATGGGATCTAGACAACTAATATACATACTTATATATTTCTAAATACATACATATTATACATAGGAAACACCCAAACTCCGAAACAAACATTTGTGGATCACACAAATATTTGACCCGACCTAGGAATCGAACCCAGGACCTCAGTCGCGGCAGTCGCATGCACTACAACTGCGCCACCGAGGCAGCAAAAAAATGTATGAAGCGCTCGTAGCGTCAGCGGACTCAGTGTTTTGGATCACAGCGTTAAGCAACTTTTGCTATGCCTGGTCCTTGAATGGCTGACCACTTTGTGGCATTTCTATTTACGAGCGTTTCCGTGCTTCGTTAGGCACGTCATGCCCTTGGTCCCCGTTGCCAGTAGCATAGCAATCATTAAGCCAAGTGCAAGGCTTAGTGAGTGACTTTAAAAAATTTCAACAGCAGGTCGCCATAACCTGCGCCTTCCATTTCAACACGACAATGGACTCACCACCTGTTACGTAGGACAAAAATACACATGGTGAAATGTGAGCATATAATATGCCTCTGCCACTCCTTCGGGGATAAAGCCGTGACTTATAAACAAGAATAATATGATAAAAATAAAGACAAATTTATTTACCTTAGCGAAATAAGGATTGACAAAACATCCCACAATGTTTGAGGATCCGTGAGTCATCATCACGTAACCCAATGAACCAGTGCCAATTGCGCAAGATACGAAAGACTGAAATAAAATGAAAATTGGTGCTAATTCTGTTGTTGAGATCACTAAACTAAATTTCTCTAAAATTTTCTAATTTTTGTTAAGAGATTGCCAAATGCTTTTCTGTTATTAAGAAGAACTAAAGTTGGTGATATCATAAATAGCACTTAATGTGTATCTGATGTCACTAAAATTCATTTTATGTGATAAAATTGAACAAGACGTGAAAAATGTACATAGACCCGAATGTAAATACATGCCGACTAACTTGGTGATTGAACTGCCTATGTACATTTTTCACGTTACAACGTTTTATTAGTTTTCACGTTTCAAACGGTTACTAAAATTAATAAACGTCCCACTAAAATTAGTCTTTTCACTAAAATTAGACGTCACCTATTTAAGTGAAAACGTCTAAATTTTGTGTGCGTTAAATTTGTATCTGACTTCAATGTCAGATACAAATTTAGTGCTGTTTATAATTACACCAAGTTTAGTTCAACGTTTTAACAGAATAGCATTTGGCAATCTCTTAATCACAGATAATATAATATAACTCTTAATACAAATAAGAAAATTTTAGAGAAATTTAGTTTAGTGGTTTCAACAACAGAATTAGCACCATTATTAGTTTTGTTATAAGTTAAATCTCTTCTCTTCTTCTTAGAACTTCTTCGAACACTCTTGTCAGAGTGGTTGTGGCTGTAGTTGATGAATATGGTGGCGGTTGCCTTTATTAGTCGCTGTAAGGGTAGCTGCACATTGTGCAATCATCATCATCATCCAAGCGTCTGTCTCAGTTGCATCTCGCGACGCCCGCGGTCCGCTTTCCTACATTTTCTCCTCCACTTCGCACGGTCGTCGGCATCCCCTGTAGTGAGACCATTGGCAAACATGTCATCCCTTACGATGTCAAGCCAGCACTTCTTCGGTCTTACCGGGACCCGGCGGGGCTGACATGGGTAGACATTTGTTTCCTACGTAGCCCGGCGGTTGCCGCAAGACGTGACCATACCAACGACGGCGACAGTCTTGCAACTTGTCTGCAACATCACGGACGTGAAGGCTGACGCGGATGCGAGAGTTCCTCACGCGGTCCATCCGCATGACTACACACATCCACCGCAGCATCTTCATTTCCGTGACACGCAGCTCCTGCTTGTGTCGCTCCAATATTGGCCACGTCTCACTACCATGTAAAAGGACAGGTCTAATGATGGTTTTGTAGACCTGTCCCTTCAACCGGATCGGCATTTTTGGGTCACAAATGACACCGGTCATCTCCCGCCATTTGGCACACGCGGCTGTAATGCATGACTTGACATCGCAATCGATGTCACTGGACTTGTGAAATACAGATCCCAGGTATTTAACTTGGTCAGTGCGCTAGACCATATCACCGCCTATGCGGTAGAGGTGTTATATTAGGGTGAAATTTTCATATTCCTATTACTGAATATATTTATTAAGTCATGTTATAATACCATACCTAATACTGGGTATTAGTCAAATAATAGGGTAGCTTTTATAATCGCTATTAATATTGTTGTACGAAGTACGTATTTTAATCGATGTATTGTTGTAACTATTACCACAGAATAAATAATAGCACTATTACCACAGCTTTAAGTGAGAAATCTTACTATTAACGTGACGCCTTTGCAATCCAATATGGCCGCCGCACCGTTTTTATAAATTTTTATGTTTGGTTTCGTATAAGGGGTTTTTTGGTATGCTGAGTACGAATATCGTGTTAATTTTGCAATCCAATATGGCCGCCGCGCCGTGGTTATAAAATATCATGTTAGGTATCGTATAAGGGGTTTTTTGGTATGCTGAATACGAATTTTGTGTAAATTGTGCAATCCAACATGGCCGCCGCGCCATTTTTATAAATTTTCGTGTTGGGTATTGTGTAAGGGGTATTTTGGTATGCTGAGTACGAATATCGTGTTAATTGTGCAATCCAACATGGCCGCCGCGCCATTCTTATAACTTTTCATGTTGGGTATCGTGTAAGGGGTATTTTGGTATGCTGAGTACGAATATTGTGTCAATTGTGCAATCCAATATGGCCGCCGCGCCGTTTATATAAATTTTCATGTTGGTTATCGTATACGGGGTTTTTTGGTATGCTGAGTACGAATATCGTGTTAATTTTGCAATCCAATATGGCCGCCGCGCCGTGGTTATAAAATATCATGTTGGGTATCGTATAAGGGGTTTTTTGGTATGCTGAATACGAATTTTCTGTTAATTGAGCCATCCAATATGACCGCCGCGCCGTTATAATACATTTTCATGTTGGGTATCGTATAAAGGGTTTTTTGGTATGCTGAGTAGGAATATCGTGTTAATTTTGCATTTCAATATGGCTGCCGCGCCGGAGTTATAAAATATCATGTTGGGTATCGTATAAGGGGTTTTTTGGTATGCTGAATACGAATTTTGTGTTAATTGTTCCAATATGGCCACCGCGCCGTTGTTATAAATTTTCATGTTGAGTATCGTATAAGGGGTTTATTGGTATGCTGAGTCCTACTTTCATATTCATTTTTGTAATTCGATATTGCAGCATACTAAAATACCCCTTTTACGATACGCAACATGAAAATTTATAACCTCAGCCCAGCGGCCATATTGGATTGCAAAATTACTAAATTCATAGTCAGCATACCAAAAAACCCCTCATATGATACCCAACATGAAAATTTATACCAGCGGCGCGGTGGCCATATTAGATTGCAAAGTTAAATTCCAAATACATCATAATAGTTATAGAAACCAATATCCGCATAATTCGTATTAGTGTAAGTAAAAATATTCGATAATATTTATGTAAGGCGTTTTTCAGACATTTGTTTCTTTCTTTCATTTTTAATTTTCATTTTTTACATTTACATTTCATTATTTAGTTTTAGACCGCTGTTCTCAAGTGTCTCCTTCCACGCCTTCACACGTCGCACCAATCTGCCCCTGTCCGCGTCTGCCAGCGCGATATCGTCAGCGTACATGAGCAACCATGGAGGCTGCTCATGCGAGTTCCTGATGCTGTCCGACAATTCGTCTAATATCATACTGAACAGAAACGGACTAAGGTCCGAACCCTGTTGTATCACGACGGTAATGGGGAAGGGTTTCGTGTCGCCAGCAGTCCCAACCATGGAATCGGAGTCGCGGTACATGTCCCGCATTGTGTCAATATAACCCTCTGTAACCCCTTTGGACCGCAGCGCCCACCAGATCATCGCACGAGGAACACAGTCGAAGGCCTTCTACATGTCTAGGAACATACAGTGCAGATACGTGTTCTTCGACCTGTATTTCTCTGCGACAACCCTCAGGGCAGCAAAAACAGGGTCCGTGGTGCCATGACCAGGGTGAAACCCATATTGACACTACGAGAGAATACACTCCTGCCGGATCCGGGTGTCTTTAATCCTCTCGAAGATCTTCATGGTGTGGGACATAACCTTTATACCACGGTAGCTCCCGCATTCCTGAACTGACCCCTTACCCTTGAAGACTGGAGTAATAATACTCAGCCTCCATTAGTTTGAAATCTGCTCGCTGTCCTCAGCATAGTATATTAGCATTTTCAACCGCGTACTCCTGTACGTGGTTGAAAAGGTTTACTAAGATGCCCACACCGCGAGGACCCATCGCCTTCCAGGCTTCGATGGGGACTCCATCGGCTCCGACAGCTTTCCGATTCATCATGCGGCGAAGAGCAATCTGGACTTGTGCAGGCGTTACCGGTGGCACTAGATCTTTTACACAGCGGCACTTGGAGATATTCTGTACCGCTTTGATCCTGGAGCGCGCCAACTTATAGATAAGCTTATGCCCCCCAGACAATTCCAACTTCTCATATAAAGGGTGTAAGTGGTCACGTCTGGCCCTGGCTACAGCTCTCTTAGTGGCGCGCTTCGCAGCCCTGTATACGTCGCGATCTTCAGGAGATCCTGACGCTTGCCACTTTTTAAAGAGGGCTTTCTTCTCCCTAGTCTCCCTCTGGACTCTGTCGTTCCACCACCAGGTTTCCTTGTCACATTTGCGTCCACCCTTAGACTCACCGAGCACCATCTTCGCCGCTCCAAGGATGGCTGCCTGAATTCTGTCCCAGTAATCTTGGAGTTATTCGCCTTCAGTGTCGATGCACTTCTCACCGACAGCTGAGACGACTCCTGGGACCTAGTTTCATCAAGCAACCACCATCTGATGCGGCGCTGGGACTGCTCGATGCGTTTGTCTTTGGGCTTCACGCAGAGGTCCATGACAAGGAGACGGTGTTGTGCAGTGAGACTCTCTCCGAGTATGACCTTGCAGTTGGCCACCTTATCGATGCTGTGTCGCCTAGTGAGTGTAGTGTGCAATGTGTCTCCATTTACGCCTTTTCACCGTATTGCGAGTACATTCTACTGCGGTCGATTTAGTAGAGGATTTGATAAGATCGATCCAGCGGTTTGGAGACCGTTTGGTTTGGTCTTGTACTACTCGTATTTGTCAGAGAAATATAAGTTTAGTAATATATAAATAATATTTAATATATAATATTTAGTACTATATAAGTATGTTTATCAGTCATCTAGATCCCATAGCACAAGCTATATTAGCTTACTTTGGGCTAGACGGCGCTGTGTAAATATAAAAAAAATCCCACAATATTTCTTTCTTCTTTCTTTAAATTAGTTATTAGTAGCAAACACTGTAACCGGTATTTCTAAATTTGTGCCCACATACTGCAGTAAAGTCAGCAGAAAAAAAGCCTTGCTGAAGTCCTACGAAGATGTTGATGGCGAGGAGTAGTCGTTGGTTTGGATCCGCCAAGTGCTTGATAGTCACAGCTAACAGTTCAATCCCTGATAAGCTGTCGGTAGGCTTTCGGCAAAACTGGTATCTGGGGAAAAATAAATTCATTTTTTATTTTTACTAAACCATATTCCAAATCAATCAGACCCAGAAACGTTATAAAAATAACTTTGATATCTACTTTCCCTTTCCCCCTTTTACCTTTACTATCACAGAAACATATTATAGAAAAGTAACCGTTGAGGATTAGTATTAGTATCTTCGGAGGCGACGAGGAGTGTTGTTTCAATTACAAAACAGAACCAGAACTGAAAAATTCCGCAGGTCTTTAATATTTTGCATTATAAAAACGTGAAACTGTGCCGGTGCACGTGTTTCCCTCATCTTACAATACTGGGTATTTTAAGAGAAGCGTCAAAAGTCATAAATCTGGACCGTTAATCTGAGGATCGCTATCGAGGCCCTACCGGTTGGGATAGCGGACCCCAATCAATGGTCGTCATCTCTGCTTTCCATCAAGCAGGCGGCGCAATTTTGTCATTGAAATATATAAAAAATAAACTAACCTTTTCATAGAATCCAATGCTATAGCAGTTATGAGAATGGCTCCAATTACGCATCCAAAATAAATACCTGCAATACGAATACAATGAAAATACAAAAACATTTCATTTTTTTATTGTTACATTTTTGTTTTCTAGGACAGCGTCAAAAAGTCTGACGAGCAGCTTCCGAGCCTGCTCATGTATGCTGATGATATCACGCTGGTAGATACGGGCTGGGGCAGATTGGTGTGATATGTGAAGACATGGAAGGAGGCCCTTGAGAACGGCGGTCTGAACTACAAGTATTCGATCTGCCATATTGAAATTTACAAAGACCGAGTACATGTCGTTAAAGTCTACAGATCCTACACCCGTCGGTCCGCGTAGGCGACGACTTGGTCGAGACCAGGTTAAGAACGTAGTACCCATAGATTAAAATACGTACTACGTACAGTAGATTTCCTTAGAATACGTACTACATACGTGGGAGTATCTCTCTGTACCTTTCGCGACTGATGACATCGACTGTGACGTTAGGGCACGTGTTGCTGCAATATGAGTCGAGTGGCGTGAGGTGACTGGTGTCATTTGTGACCTCAAAGCACCGGTTAGGTTGAAGGGAGAGGTCGCCTAGGCCTATTAATTTACACGGCTACGAAGCGTGACAGTTGCTAGAGCGACACAAGCAGAAGTTGCATATCACGGAGGTGAATATACTGCGGGGATGCACACATCCCTCCACAGATGACTCCACTGAGTCACGCGTAAGGAAACCGCGGATCCGAGGTCAGAACCTCTGATGCGACCGGGATTAATGCGAGAATGATTATTTTTATGTAAGATTTTGTTACTATATGGTAAAGCAACCATTGTTAGCTCATATTAAATTCGTTCACCTTTTACCACGATTAGGATGGTATTTTGACTAGTGGTTAGACTCGGATATCCCCAGACGTGCATGTTTAAAATGATTAATGAATCAGCAGGAAGTGAAAGAATTATGCTTGGATCGCGAAACTCCTCTCTGACTACCCAATCAGGGTTACAGCGTGTTACAGTTAGTTAGTTTTATACATACGTTAAGTTTACATTATTTCTTTCGGTTCTGCTTGCTTACCCGCGTCTATATATCAGAGATATTTGTGTTTGATGCGTGCATTACCTGCCAGTGTAAAAATTTTCTCTGGTGGCTGTGTAGGTAGAGCCTTAGCAGCGTGTAAGTGAGACAGGAAGTTGCTACCACATATTTGAGGAATCATCGTTTCATTTACCGTAGTCACTGAAGCGTTGTTTGCCGATGAAAGAACTGAAAACAATGTTGTAGATTTATTAGCGCCATCTAGGGCGGTTGGCGCATAGTCGTTGACACCTCTTACCGGAAAAGTCGGAAAAGTAGTAATTATTAATTGGTTCTTTTGTCTATTGTCGCGCTCGGTACTGGATAGATGTATTGTTTTGGATAAATTGCCACAAACCTAAAGCACCTAAAGTAAACTTCAGAAATTATAAACATCGAATTAATGGATTATCTGGTTAGATATAAGAGCAACAATGCGATTTTGTCAGTATAAAAGCGAGGATGAGTCATGAAAACATTTTGAGTTACTATAACGACTGATAGTGAAGTCAACTATAATAAGCTAAAAGAATTAAGGAGATTATTGAACTTTACCGCTAATTATACGCTACAATATACGTAAGCTATTAATTACGTTTTATATAATTTATTGTTTAATCCTATTGCACCATTGATGGTGGAATCGCTGCCTTAAGTATATTGTATAATGCTGATGGTAGCTGCTAATGTTAGAGTACGTGTCTTGAGTCACAAGGCTCGGACCCAGATCCAGAAGTAGAACAAGTGTCGTACAAGTCCTACATTGTATTTTTTTTTAATTTATATTGAACATTGTCACCGTGTATACTAAGGCTAATTGATAAGGCGGTTATATTTATGTGTTAGTTAATTTTGAAATATTTTCTTATACGGATCCGTAACGTATTTAAATAAGGTGTATACAAGTTTTCTTCTTATGAATATATTTATGTTCAGTTGTTTCTTTTGTGGCTTACCTTGGGAATCTATTGAATTTGGCCGAGTCTTCTATTGACAAGCCGCAGAATAGAACCAGAACCGCTGTTTTTAGCTGTCAAAATGTTAGTAGACGTAATCAAAAGCGGCCACTGGCGCCGTAAGTGCTAGTAGAATTCTATCGGCCGACCGATAGAAGTCTATTGGAGTACGATTGTAATAGTAGACTACGAAAAGCTGTTTAAATTGTACCGGCTTTCTGTTGAGCGATGATTCCGACACGGTTGAAATAGCAGACTCGGCCCCCTGTTTTTAAAAGCACACCAAATCTTTGTGAGTACCATAAACTTATGGATGTAACAACATCTTTTGAGCTGTAGTACAGGTTCAGCGCGTGCTAGGCTTCTGGCCGTGGGTACAAACGAGGCCGGCTACTGGCTACACGCGTACCCTTCGTCAAATACAGGAACATTTCTAGAGCCTGACACCAACCTGTCTACGGCTTGGGGCTTCGGTCGGCGCTCTTCTAAAATGTCCCTGTGGCAGTGATGTCGAGAAGCTGGGGCATCACGGACTATCATGCCAAAAAAGTGCAGGCCGCTTCTCGAGACCTGCCGCACTTAACGATTGCATACGCCGATCCCTTGGCACTGTCAACGTGCCAAGTCTACTTGAGCCGACTGGTATTGTAAGAGACGATGGAGAGACCGGACGGTATGAGTTTGATCCCATGGAAGATGGGCCTGGTGCTGGTATGGGATTCCGACACGCTGGCCCCTTTCCATCTACATGGAACCAACAACAGAGCTGGTGCGGCTTGTGAAGCGGCTGAAAAAGCTAAAGCTTGCAAATACAGGGGTCTAGGCTCCGAATATGATTTTGTCCCATTCGGTGTCGAGACCCTTGGTCTGTAGGGTCCTAGCGCTATTAGGCTTTTAAGGAAAATTTCAAAAATGTTAGTCGACATTACAGGAGATCAAAGAGCTGGCAGCTACCTCGGACAAAGAATTAGTCTAACAATTCAAAGGGGAAACGCTGTCAGTATCTTCGGAACATTGCCTAAAGGGACTCCGTATAATAATATTAGCTATTATATTATACTTTTAAGATTTTTAGTGGTAGTTTCTTTGTTCTAGATATAATTATTTATATGTATCGAAATAATTTTTAGATTGATAAGTTCTACTATACTAAATTAACAGTTTAATATAATTCTCCTGAGCTTAGTGTTTTTTTTTTATTTTTGTCCTGTAAAAATATCCCGTTAGTTCTTTGATTAAAAATGTCCAAAACCCACAAATGTGTGTTCCTATAGGAATTAAATGTCTATTTGACATACAAGTCAATCACCACACTAAGGGCCGTATTCCAGAACGTTTATCAATACTCAAGATACACTTGAGAGTAGATTTTATAAGGCAAAATCTAGTCTCAAGCGTTAATTGAGTATTGAGAAACGTTCTGGAATACGGACCTAAGACTATTACGTTTTAAAATGCATGCTAATTAATTTATTTCTTAAGACAGCAACGAGACCTAGGGAATTTTGTTTTTTAATATTCATAAATCTCACAAGCGCTCGTGGCCCCGCGGTCTCAGTGTTTTGTAAACGATCACTGAGTTACGCAACTTTCACTATGGCTGGTCCTCGGATGGGTGACCACTTTGTGGTATTTACATTTGCGAGCGTTTCCGTGCTTCGGAAGGCACGTTAAGCCGTTGGTCACGGTTGCCAGTAAAATGGCAGTCGTTAAGCCTGGTTGAAGGGCTTATGGGCGGCTTGAAAATTTCAACAGCAGGTAGCCACAACCTGCGTCTGTCTATTTCAACACGGCAATGGGCTCACCACCTATTACGTGGGACAGGAATCCACACGGTGAAAAGTGGGCATATAATATGCCTCTGCCACCCCTTCGGGGATAAGGCGTGATGGATATTTATTTATTTAAATCTTATACCTACCTAAGGAAGAAATGAGATTCCCCCAAAACTGGCTCATGTGGACGACCATAAAGAAAAACCCTGAAAAGCTTAGTAGAACTGTCGCAGCTGGTATTTTGGTTAATTTACTGTGGGCTTCCGCAAGCTGAAATAAAAACAATTGTTTTCTTACTACTTCTCAGTACATTATGGCTCGTCAAATTCTTTGGTTTTATTAATGAAATAAGACGTTTGTTGAAATTTAATTGTCGGACATTTTTGAAGTGAAACTTTTTTATCGACGTAGAGAGAATTTTTACAGCTGTAAAAAGAAGTCGTCACGTTTTTCGGTTACGCGCCATGTTGTAGTCGAACCAAGGTGTCTTTTTTCACTTTAATCAAATATTTACGTTTGTTTGTTCTAAATCTCAATCCTACGCGATTGAAAAGTAACAACTGAGTATACGAGTATGTATAAATAACATATCAATAAAGATGTATATGTTATACCTTTCGTCTCCGATGCTGGTAACATGGTAACTTTTGGGCCACGCAAATACTTATTAAACTCAGTCTTTACTTTGACCACCTGCAGCGATCCGTTTAAACATGGCCATAGCTTACTAAGTGGGAGTAAATACAACTATAAGGTGAATAGACTGATTTTGAAAACCGCTTTAGGAAAATTGGCATGGTACCTATGTAGGTAGTAAAGTCAATAAAAATCATAAGAAAAGTAGAAAAAGAAAGATATAACCAATCTTACCACAGCTATGTAGGTGCTCTTTGCACACAATTTCATGCCACTACCCAAACCCATGAGAAGCCCGGCAGGTACTAAAGTACTAAATCTCGGATGTATTTGAAATAAGATGAACGGAATGTAGGTCATGAAGGAAAAGCACACTGTCCATTTCGTACCGAGCAATCTGGAAGTAAATCATTTGAACGTGTTAAGATATAAATATAAACATACGCAATGTTTAAAATGAGGTTTGATGAGGCTTAACCAAGATCTTTGGAGCTCAATTTAGCGTCACCTGCACGTGGTACACCCGTAGATTTATGGACAAGGTCATGGCGAAAAGAAGTAAATGTCGAAACAGAACCCTTTAGCAACCCCTTCACCAGCGTGCCACAGTAAATCCAAAATAAAAATGGGCGAAGGAATGTCCAACGGCCTGTATTAAGCTGGTTGAAGGCCTTAAGCAGCATGTCGCCATAGTCTGCGCCTGTCCATTTCAACACGGCAATGGGCTCACCACCTGTTACGTGGGACAAAAAATGCGTACGGTGAAATGTGGGCGTATAGTATGCCTCTGCCTACCCTTCGGGGATAAAGGCGAGACAATATGCATGTATATTAAACTAGTACCTATTTATTTATCTATCACGCCTTAAACCCGAAGGGGTAGCATGCCCACTTCTCACTATGTGTATTCCTGTCTCACGTAATAGGTGTTGAGCTCATTGCCGTGTTGAAATAGACAGACGCAGGTTGTGGCTACCGGCGGTTGAAAATTTTCAAGTCGCCTATAAGCGCCGTCCGCGAACCGTAGTGAACCGTTGCAGCACTGCAACAGTTTCTGTTCAGTCCAGCTTAGCGCTGCGTGCCGCGATACCGACCACACCGGTGTACATCTCCCGCCTACATTTCACTACTAAGGCGTAGAACATCGTGGAATACGTGCGCAAGAAGATGAACTACACGGTGAGAGTGCAGCAGTTGTAGTCGAGCCGGAACGTCAGTTTCTTGTCGTTCGTGCTCCGAGTGCCCAGCAGCAGCTTGCACTTAGTCATGCAGTAGAAATTCTGGCCAAAAGTGGGTGCCGCGTTTGCTGAACTGATCTAAAGGAACAATGTATCAATGATTCAGAGCGATGTTTGGCGCTGATGAATCGTAATAAAAAGGATTTTTTACGTCGGTATGTGACAATGGATGAAACATGAATACACCATTTTACTCCGGAATCAAATCGGCAGTCAGCGGAGTGGAGAGCGGCTGGTGAAAGCCACACGAAGCGGCCAAAGGCTCAGAAATCGGCCGGTAAGGTTATGGCGTCTATATTTTGGGATGCGCATTGAATACTTTTTATCGACTACCTTGAAAAGAGGCAAAATATAAATAGTGACTATTACATGACATGTGCTTATTGGAGCGATTGAAGTACGAAATTGCGGATAAACGGCCTCAAATGAACAAAAAGTAAGTGGTGTTTCACCAGGACAACGCGCCTTGTCACAAGTCTGTGAGAACGATGACCAAAATTAATGAATTGGGCTTTGAATTGCTTCCTCATCCCAACTTATTCGCCAGATTTGGCCCCCAGCGACTACTGGTTGTTTGCAGATCTCAAAAAAATGCTCCAGGGTAAGAAATTTGACTCAAATAGTGAAGTTATCACAGCAACGGAGGCTTATTTTGAAGCCAAAGACAAATCGTTCTACACGCATGGGATAGAAAAGTTAGAAAAGCGTTGGAGGGACTGTATCGCTCTTGGAGGAGACTACGTTGATGAATAAAAAATAATTTTAAAAAAAAACCTTGTTTTAGTACTTAGTCTCGGGACTTATTGAACCACGTGTTATGGGCCGTAGAATATGAAAATATTATAATAATAATAATATTGTAGGGACAACTCACACAACGCCATCTGATTCCAAACTCAGCAGAGCTTGTACTATGGTAGCCAGATAACTGATACACATACTTATATATTTCTAAATTCATACATATTAAAAATAAATAACACCCAGACACTGAATAAACCATCGTGCTCATCACACAAAGTTTTATCCTGGGTGGGAATCGAACCCACGACCTCTTGTGTAGCAGTCGGATGCACTCTTACCGTGGCACAGAGGCAGTCATATAACATCTGTTACTTTTCTTATGTTGCCTGAAATAAATGAATATTATATTATTATTATAAGGCCTTCAACTTGACTTAACGACTGTCATGTTACTGGCAACCGGGACCAACGGCTTAACGTGCCTTCCGAAGCACGGAAACGCTCGCAAATGTAAATGCCACAAATTGGTCACCCATCCGAGGACCAGCCATAGTGAAAGTTGCGTAACTCAGTGATCGTTTACAGAACACTGAGTCCGCGGGGTCAGGAGCGCTTCTTTAAAACTAGTACCTTTTTGAGGAAAAGGCTAATAAAGCTAGACCTCCAAATTTTAGAAGCACCCATACAACTAAGAGGTCTATGTTAATTGGTTATTTTCTATGTATGTATGGGCAAATTTAGGTTTTCCGCAAAAACCTAAATTTGCCCAAATTTTATCGTGTTGACTCAGGATCTTGATTTTTATACACCTAATAGGTGATTTATTTTTATTGATTTTTATTTATTTATTATTTATAGTCCGGATAGACAGACGGCAGGAGACTCGGTGGAAGGGCAACAGAGCCCGGCCTTTGCAGAAAGGCTACAAGCTGTACTACACGGGTGCGCCTGGTGGGGAGAACGGGGTGGCCGTGGTGCTCTCCGAAGGGCTGCAGAGCGGCATCTTGGAGGTGAAACGCTGTAGCGACCGGCTTATGATCGTGAGGGTGCTTATCGATGGGATTATTACCCACCTGATAAGTGCCTACGCGCCACAGGCCGGTTGTAGCGACGCCGATAAGATGTCGTTTTGGGGCCAACTCGAGGGAGTGCTTCGGAGCATTCCGTTGTCACAGGGAATCGTTTTGGGCGGCGACCTAAACGGTCATGTGGGTGAGAGGTGTGAGGAGTTTGAACGTGTTCATGGTGGTTTTGGATACGGCACCCGCAACACTGAAGGAGAAACTATCCTCAGAACGTGTGCGGCTGCCGATCTGGCCATTGTGAACACGTATTTCAAAAAGAAATCCGAACATCTCATCACCTACATGAGCGGGAGGCGTACAACTCAGATCGATTTCCTACTCACTAGGCGACACAGCATCGGCAAGGTGGCCAACTGCAAGGTCATACCCGGTGAGAGTCTTACTGCACAACACCGTCTCCTTGTCATGGACCTCTGCGTGAAGCCTAAAGGCAAACGCATCGAGCGGTGCCAGCGCCGCATCAGATGGTGGCTGCTTGATGAAACTAGGTCCCAGGAGTTCGTCTCAGCTGTCGGTGACAAGTGCACCGACACTGAAGGCGAACCAGTTCAAGATTACTGGGACAAAGTTCAGGCGGCCATCCTTGGAGCGGCGAAGGTGGTGCTCGGTGAGTCTAAGGGTGGACGCAAATGTGACAAGGAAACTTGGTGGTGGAACGACGCAGTCCTGAGGGAGACCAGGGAGAAGAAAGCCCTCTTTAAAAAGTGGCAAGCGACCGGATCTTCCGAAGACCGCGACGCGTACAGGGCTGCCAAGCGCGCCACAAAGAGAGCTGTAGCCAGAGCCAGACGAGACCACTTACAACCTTTGTATGATAAGCTGGAATCGTCTGAGGGGCAGAAGCTCATCTATAAGCTGGCGCGCTCCAGGGTCAAAGCGGCACAGGATATATCCAAGTGTCGCTGTGTAAAAGACCCTGAGGGCAACCTGTTAAGCGAAGACCTCGCGGTAAAGGAGAGATGGCGCTCGTACTTCCACGAGCTGCTTAATAAGCAGCATAAAGAGGTGCAGCCTCCGGACCTCCCTCCGAATCAAGGACTAGTGCCACCGGTAACGCCTGGAGAAGTCCTGACTGCGCTTCGCCGCATGAAGAATCGGAAAGCTGTCGGACCCGATGGAGTCCCCATCGAAGCCTGGAAGGCGATGGGTCCTCGCGGTGTGGGCATCTTAGTAAACCTTTTTAACCGCATACTCCTCAGCGGGCAGATCCCAAACCAATGGAGACTAAGTATTATTACTCCAGTCTTCAAAGGTAAGGGGTCAGTGCAGGAGTGCGGGAGCTACCGCGGTATTAAGGTGATGTCCCACACCATGAAGATCTTCGAGAGGATTATAGACTCTCGGATCCGGCAGGAGTGTACTCTCTCGGAGTGTCAATATGGGTTTCGCCCTGGTCATGGGACCACGGACCCTGTTTTTGCCCTGAGGGTTGTCGCAGAGAAATACAGGTCGAAGAACACGCCTCTGCACTGTTTGTTCCTAGATATGCAGAAGGCCTTCGACTGTGTTCCTCGTGCGATGATCTGGTGGGCACTGCGGTCCAAAGGAGTTCCAGAGGTCTATATTGACACTATCCGGGACATGTACTGTGACTCCGACTCAATGGTTCGGACTGCCGTTGGCGACACGAAACCCTTCCCCATCACCGTCGGGGTACACCAGGGTTCTGTCCTTAGTCCGCTTCTGTTCAGTGTAATATTAGACGAATTGTCGGACAGCATCAGAAACCCGCATGAGCAGCCTCCATGGTTGCTCATGTATGCTGACGATATTGCGCTGGCAGACGCGGACAGGGGCAGATTGGTGCGACGTGTAAAGGCGTGGAAGGAGACGCTTGAGAACGGCGGTCTGAAACTAAATGTGGCGAAGACCGAGTACTTGGCACTAAACTCGACAGATCCCACATCCGTCCGCATAGGCGGTGATTTGGTCGAGCGCACGGACCAGGTTAAATACTTGGGATCTGTTTTTCACACGTCCAGTGACATCGATTGCGATGTCAAGTCACGCATTGCTGCCGCGTGGGCCAAATGGCGGGAGATGACCGGTGTCATTTGTGACCCTAAAATGCCGATCCGGTTGAAGGGACAGGTCTACAAAACCATTATTAGACCTGTCCTTTTACATGGCAGTGAGACGTGGCCGATATTGGAGCGACACAAGCAGGAGCTGCGTGTCACGGAAATGAAGATGCTGCGGTGGATGTGTGGAGTCACGCGGATGGACCGCGTGAGGAACTCTCGCATCCGCGGCAGCCTTCACGTCCGTGACATTGCAGACAAGTTGCAAGAGTGTCGCCTTCGTTGGTATGGTCACGTCTTGCGGCAACCGCCGGGCTACGTAGGTAACAAATGTCTGGCCATGTCAGCCCCGCCGGGTCCCGGTAAGAGGGGAAGACCCAAGAAGTGCTGGCTTGACGTCGTAAGGGATGACATGCGTGCCAATGGTCTCACCACAGGGGATGCCGACGACCGTGCGAAGTGGAGGAGAAAATGTAGGAAAGCGGACCCCGGGCGTCGCGAGACGCAACTGGGACAGACGCTCGGATGATGATGGGAGTCCGGATAGACAGACGGACAAGAAAAGTGATGTTATAAGAGTTCCTTTTTTATATCTTTTGAGGTACGGAATCCTTATATATGTTTCTTATATAAGTTCAAAAAATTGCATAAGGTGCCGAAAGACCTCAGCTATTTTATTAAGGAACTATAAATTCATTTTATTATTTAGGAGGGGAATAAATTTGTTGAAAACAAAAATCTAAGGTATAAAATTACCTATGAGAATAATGCACACTTACTTTATAACAACTGATGTTAAAAACATATTGGAGATAAGGACGCCTGTAAACATTGCCACCAACGCTGCTGTGCCGGCCTCCGCATTAATAGAACTTTGTAGATTAACAGCACCCTGTTGAAAATTAAAAAAAAATTAAATATGAAAAACCTTTTTTACCACCTAGAAAGCATATAATAATTCTTATTTCTATGTACACTGAACAAATCAGTTCAATTTACAGACAACGAAACAGGAATTAATAATGTGTGAATTCTTTAAACAAACATTGAACTTTTAAACATAATAACATTTTGTTACTCATCGACATTTTGAAACTCCTCGCAATTTCAAAAATTGAACATTTTGCTCATGAAAACAACATCATGTTTTTGCGTCCTGCAAACCGAACTATTTTGCTTCGTTCGTTTTGACAGACTTCGAAACAGAAGAATGTACTCAATTTGTCGGAATATTTTTTTAAGTATGTTCACCGATTACTAGAAGATGTCTGAACCGATTTAGATAATTCTTTTTTTTTTTTGTTTCAAAGGGTATACTTTCAAGGTGGTCTCATAGTCAGTCATATTTGCGTTAATTTAAATGAAACATGTAATTAATAATATATTCAAACTTTCCTTAGGAGTTGCTCTGTTTATTAGTGGAAACCGTTTGAAACCCCGTTTGGTAGATTTTTACGCTCGCAAATGTAAATTCCACACAGTGGTCACCTATCCATGGACCGCGAGATACGAATGTTGTTTAACGCAGTGATCGTTTACAGAAAACACTGAGTCAGCGGAGCTACGGGCGCTTCACTTTGTTGTCAATAAGGCTGATATAGTGGTGCTATGCCGATCAGAGCATCGCGCAATGATTGTTGATATAACCATCCCATCAAAAATGTGAAATGAGAGCCAAGTTTAATATGATATAATACATGCCTTGCTTGTTGAAATTTGCCGACAAAAAAAAAGCTTAAGTTAAATGTTCAATGTTGAATAAATTTATAAATATTAGTTTTGGAAAATATATTGAAGCATATACGACTTAATATTAAGTACCTACTAAAACTGTCATATACATACCATGTCATGTAACTAAGCCATTGAACATAGGGCATAGTTTCTACGAGCAAGTCACATATTCGGAAGAATAAAGTAAGAACATATAGCTTTAAAACTAGCGGAGGCGGGATTAGTCCCTATCATAAAGATAGGGACTAATCCCACACGAATTCCCATTACTGTGACTCATGTAAACCAGGATCTACAGCATTGACCAAGACCACAAAAGTTACACCGAGCTCGATCTCGGTGAAGTCCCAAGAGAAGTTAGAATGTCTTGGAACCCGCAACGAAATTAATCAGACCATAATTTGAGAAAGTTGGAAAAAGAACATAACACCTCTTCTCTTCCCTCCTTTGTAACGCGGGAGACCTGGAGAGGCAACTTTTATAAATCCTATAGAAAAAGGAAGCACCAGGGCTTTAGTATATTACGGGTCCTATGTGAGCTATGTTTGATTCCAGTAATATGTATGGCAGAAACTTGCGGAGGCTATAATGTAATTCGTATTTAAAATTTTCGTCAATAACCAAGTCATATATCGAAATGAAGTCAAGAACCAAGTCATATATCAGAAGAAATAATATAACATTTCGACGTTCCAGTGAGTGGGAATATTGTAGTCATTGAAGAATCAAATGAAAGCAATTTTTTTTCAATATGTCTGTGGTATTAATAGGACATTCCTTTTATTTAAAACCTGGTAATTTACGAAAATAAATAAAAGCCTAAAATTCCATAGACAAAACATCACAATAATAATAACTTACGAGGTTATTGCAGTAAATTGATGAAATATAAATATATTGTAACATTATAGTACTCACATTAACAGCAGTGAAATGAATCATGAGAGCCACAGTGATCACTGCAACATTCTTCTTAATTCTCCATGTTTCTTTAGAAGGCAGTTGAACAATATTGGATTTTGCTTCAGTCATCTTTGGTCGTTAACTTAGTTATGTCTGAAGATAAATGGACTAGAACAATAAGTGGGACATAGTGGGATTTTTTTTTTACACAGCGCCGTCTAACCCAAAGTAAGCTAATATAAGCTTGTTTTATGGGATCTAGACAACTGATATGATTACATACTTTTATATTTTTAATTTATTTATTTATTTATCTATCAGGCCTTATCCCTGAAGACTGGCAGAGGTATATTATATGCCCACTTTTCACCATGTATATTTTGTCCCACGTAATAGGTGGTGACCCCATTGTAATACATTTACATATTGATAATTGTAATTAATTTATTTGTAATATATATTTCTAAATATATACATATTACATAGTAAACACCCAAATTCCGAAACAAACATTTGTAGATCACATAAATATTTTTTCGACCCGGGAATCAAACCCGGGACTTCAGTTGCGGCAGTCGCATGCACTGCGCACACTGCGCCACCGATGCAGTAATGTTTGATAATAAATTTCTTACATAATATTTGGATATTTTGTCTTTTTATCTCTTGACATGAATTTAAGAAAAAAATAAATTAAGATGTAAAATAATAATGTATTAAATGAGATAGAATAACTTAAACATAAGGTAATATATAACAATTACTGCTAATGGTAAGAAGCGAAAATGCCAATTGGCATCACACCTGCTACGCGAAATAAAGTCTTTATTTACTACTAAGTGACCCCCACGGCTTCGCCCGTGACATACTTTAAACTCCCGTATTTAATCCCGTCGCTTATAAATTCTACAATAATTTACAAAAACGGTTGCCTGGCAGAAATTGCTTCATGCGATAAGCCCGCCAATTGTACTGGTTTGATTGTAACAATATTTTTACTATGTTATTTTGTATCCTTTCTTGGTGTGCAATAAACTATTAAATAAATAAATAAATAAAAAGCGCTCGTGGCCCCGCGGTCTCAGTGTTCGGTAAACGATCACTGAGGTACGCAACTTTCACTATGGCTGGTCGTCGGATGGGTGACCACTTTGTGGCATTTACATTTGCGAGCGTTTCCGTGCTTCGGAAGGCACGTTAAGCCGTTGGTCCCGGTTGCCAGTAAAATGGCGGTCGTTAAGCCTGGTTGAAGGCCTTATAGGCGGCTTAAAAAAATTTCAACAGCAGGTAGCCACAACCTGCGTCTGTCTATTTCAACACGGCAATGGGCTCACCACCTATTACGTGGGACAGGAATCCACACGGTGAAAAGTGGGCATATAATATGCCTCTGCCACCCCTTCGGGGATAAGGCGTGATGGATATTTATATTTATTTTTAATAATTAAAAAAACTTGCCTGATTTACCCGTGACACACATTTACCCGTGACACACTTCTAACCCCCATAGCACCGATTTAATCCCATTGTTTATCAATTTATAATAATGTATGACAATTTACCCATTTTATTAACATTTATAATCACTCTGCTTTCCTGGGCAGCAGCGTGATGATATCTTTCTAAACATATTAGGATTGAATGAATGTTAACTTAATTTAATGTTAATTTAATGTTAATTTCATGTAAATTTAATCATCCTAACGATCATTATGAAATGATTCACTGCAACAGAATAACCAGTTGAGTGCCACCGCAGTATGTGAATCTCTAATCAGTGTTCATCTGAATGAACAAGTTCCTAAGGAAAATAGATACAGGAAAAATATCACCAATAAATATTCATATATTTTTATTAGCATGATATTTTTCTATGCTATTCTTGTTTCAAACATATGATTTTGTTTAGAATTACTAATCTACTATGATTATGATGATATGATTTTGTTTAGAATTACTAATCTCGGTGGCGCAATGGTAGTGTATGCGATTGCCACGCTTAAGGTCCCGGGTTCGATTCCCGGATTGGAGAAAATATTTGTGTGATCCACAAATGTGTGTTTCGGAGTTTGGGTGTTTCCTATATATAGTATTATTAATTTATTTATCTATCACGCATTATCCCCGAAGGGGTGGGAGAGGCATATTATATGCCCACTTTCAACCATAATTATGTATTCCTGTCCCACGTAATAGGTGGTGAGCCCACGGCCTTGTAATATGTATGTATTTTAAAATATATAAGTATGTTTATCTAGATCTAGATCCCATAACACAATCTTATATTTACTTACTTTGAGCTTGATGGCGCTGTGTGAAAAGTGTCCCACAATATTTAAAAAAAAACTACATTTACATTGTATTTCGACAATTATAAATTTTAGAATTTACTAATACGCTCATAGCTCCGCTAACTTAGTGTTCTGTAAGCGATCACTGTGGCACTATACATTTTCAAATACCTGAGAGTATTCCCAGTTACTTCCAAACCCTGTTCGGATTTGGAGAATGGGATCCGGTTTTATTAAACTGCTATGTGAACTTGGGAGTTCGGTATAGTTGGCGGCGGTTGCTGTTTGACCTTCTCACGCCGTATGGGCGCCAGCTTTGCTAATCCGTCAGTCAAAATGTGCCCCATTAGCAGGTGAAGTCGCTTGGGACCTGGAGACTGGGACCTGGGACTCTTTACAGCTACCTACTATATTGAGAAAATAAATCTCGTGCAGATGTTTAGAGCAATAAGTATAAATTAGTCAGCCCCGGCAAAGAGACACAAAGAAATATTTTATAATTTTCTCGACCTTTGATCAGTGTAAGCACCGTAATACCAGCATAAAATGCTGATTAAAAAATTCATAGAATACGAATGTCGTGAAATGGTCACTTTATTAAAAAGTCAATCAACCTATGAACCATGACTACAGCAATATAACCGAAAGGTCAAAACCTGTGCTAAGTTTCAAATATATATATAATTTGATGCGAAAATATCTTGAAAACATAATTAATAATTTGAATCATGTAAGTCTAAAGACACTATCTATACTAATATATAAAGCTGATGAGTTTGTTTGTTCAGAAACTACTTTATGTACCTGATAATTATATGCGTGCCACAATTTTGGCGCTTGACTCAGGCAACCTCTAATCCCACTGCAAGGGCTATAGGGTTAATTAATAACCTATTGCGTGCAATTCCAGATGAAGTTTTTTTCTTTGATAAGGTGATTCTAATGGTCAGCAAAGTTCTCAACTGTTTGAATGAGTTAATGCAATGACTAATTGATGACATTGACATTATATTAATTATTTTTTACTGGATTGATTTGACATACACTTATTAATATTAGTTCTCTTGATTTATATTATTTGAATTGACATCATTATGGAATAGTTAATAAGTGCTGACATTCTTTTTTAGAATACATTATTTATTTTACCTGACATTTAACTAATTTACAATAATGGAATTGACATTATAATTATATTAAATTAATAAGAAGTATTGAGATTGTGATATTTGTAAATAAATGGGTCTGATATTTTTTTTAATAATTGTTATTGGATTAATATGATATTTTATCTTTACTAATATTATAAAGCTGAAGAGTTTGTTTGTTCTGTTGAACGCGCTAATCTCAGGAATTTACGGTTAGATTTGAAAAATTCTTTGTGTTAGATAGCCCATTTATCGAGGAAGGCTATGGGCTATACATATATCATTACGTTACTACCCTGGTGAGCGAAGCAGTAGTCATAAATGTCGACAAATCGGGCAATTTTTTATGCATTATTGTAGAATTTATAAGCGACGGGTTTAAATAGACGCGACAGGAGTTCGAAGTATGTCACGGGCAAAGCCGGGGGTCACCTAGTAGTTTATAGCTGGTAATTGAAGGAAATTGAAATTGCAGAATACTGAAATTACAGGAATCAATTTAATTCAATTGGCTTGCCTATCGATTAATTAATTGATTTAAATAAATGAAAAAGTGAATTGTAATTAATGGTTAATTTTGAATGAATTTGCACAAGTTAGCATAGCATGTAAGCGTTTTGGTAATACATTTCAATAAAACTAACAACTTTGGACGAGTGCAAAAACATTTCTAAACTAATTATTAGGCAAAAAAGGTAAATAAAAAAAAAACAAAAAAAAATTGGAATATTACTCGGCGTATCCAGTTGTTACAGTCCAGGTGGTCCCGATCTTATTGAATAAAAGTTTTTCGTATCAATAAAAAACAACGATAAAGTTATGATAAACTTTCTTGTGTGCACTGGGGAGCACCACTGAAGCGGTTATCACCTTAGTATTCACGCCACTGAATGGTACTTTTTACAGTGTGTCTTGGTCACCACAAACGAACCTTATGACATCATTGACTTATAATAGTGTCCATTACATTTGTGTGCGATCTTCTTTTTTTAAGTTTTTTACTTTAAACAATAAATAGTAGGACATTTTTTTTACATAACGCTGTCTAGTCCAAAGTACCTAAGATTATGTCTAGCCGACTGATAAACATAATTATATATTTATAAATACATACAGGTTATACATGTTGACTGCCTCTGTGGCGCGGTGGGAGTGCATCCGACTGCTACGCAAGAGGTCGTGGGTTCGATTCCCACCCAGGATAAAACTTTGTGTGATGAGCACGATGGTTTATTCTGTGTCTGGGTGTTATTTATCTATAATATGTATGTATTTAGAAATATATAAGTATGTTTATCAGTTATCTGGTTACCATAGTACAAGCTCTGCTTAGTTTGGAATCAGATGGCGTTGTGTGGGTTGTCCCAAAAATATTATTATTATTTATTATACATAGGATATTCCCAAACTCCTAAACAAACATTGTGAATCACACAAATATTTGTTCCGACCCGGGAACCGAACCCGATACCACAGTGATTTTGATTTAGACATTATGATTTTAGTGATTTCAGTAACTAAAAACAAAAAAATAATTACAATTTATTGTAACAATTTGAATGCAGATTATAAATTTTGAAATCTTATTTACAAGGAACCATGTAAACTGGCTGTGTATTTTGACAGTCTGTTTAACATTAAATTAGTAGGATAAAAATAACTAAAATTGACTAGGGTAAACATACATTGATTACACATTACAGTACACACATTACAATAACTACCTATTCGTATATATTCGGCATCTGAACTCACAACAAATTGTTTGAAGGTTTATATCATAAAATGTATTGCTTGGTAATGGAGACAGCTTTAAAGTGTAAATTATATAAATATATATATATATATATATATGTAAAAATGAGTCCCTATTTCCCTTGGTGACGCCATCACGCGTGAACGGATGGACCGATTTGAAAAATTATTTTTGTATTGGATAGCCTATTTACAGAGGAAGGTTCTAAGCTATAAATCATCACGCCACTATACTGGACAGCGGAGCAGTAATCATAAATGTCAAAAAATCGGGGAAACTTTTGGAAAAGTAATAAGCGACGGGATTAAATGGGTGCCACGGGGTTGGAAGTATGTCACGGACGAAGCCGGGCAGGTCAGCTAGTTCTTTATAATTACTGCAGCGTATTTCGGGCGACTAAGAAAACTAAATTATCAATTCAATTCTCATCAATCTGTCGATATCGAGGGGACAACAAGCCTATTGTATATTAGTAAAATATGTAAATAAAAGGTGTGAAACATGGTAAATTAACAATAAAAGGTGTTGAAAAATAATTATTTTAAATGCAAACACTTGTACCGTGTAATAAATTATAGATTAGTTTGTTTACAATACACGTAAGATGTAGAGTGTCCTTAAGCTTAATTTAATTGTGTTATAATTAAATGGTAATTGTGTGCTCGTCGTTTTACCTTTTTATAACAAGAACTCTGTTAGTAAACACATTGTGTCCTGGCCTTAGTAATAGACGGAAAAAGCTCCTACATGAAGGGCTTACCACTAGATCAATTTCACTCAGAAGTAGACCCAAGACGGTAGCATGAAGAATAAATTTCAGGCACGTCTCACGCCCCAAGAAGCGATATAACACCCGAACCAATCCCCCAAAAGAAGCGAGAATACACCCGAAACACTTAGGTGAGGCCGCGGTGGTAGTCAAAATCTGCCGGAAGCACTGGGCGCATTTTAACATTCGAGGGGATTTCCATAAGTTAAAATGCTTATAAGTTTTAATGCTTTTTTTATACCACCTGTATTTATATTTCGTATGCATGGTGTCTATTCTTGTTGATTGTTTATGTTTATTTATGCTTGATGTTATCTAGCGACATACGACAGATGGCACTGTCAAGTAAACATCTCTGATTAAGAGCTCATGTTGAAATATTTTTTTTAAAAAGTTATTACTTCTAATTATAAAGTGCATTTACATAAACATGCAGTTACATTTTCATGTGGAAGTGTTATCTCTAAGGTGTGTGAATTCCTTAATAGTGAAATTCGATACTACTTGAAATCAGTGACCTAACAATTTACCACTTTGCCTTGTACAAAACTTTCAGTACCTACATTAAATGCAGTGGAAACTTATTATCATACAGTGTTAGAAATATTCTATATAAAAATTGAAGAGAAAATTACCAAAGTTTGTGAATCTGCAAGTTTCAATCAAATCAACAAAAACTATAAAGTGATCTTGTGTTGGGAAGAAAGCTGTTCAAATACACTACACAGTATAAAAAGTGAAGCTTTTTGTGTGTCTATAGAGTTCTAATATTTCACTCAATACTCGTGTAACGAATTGGTCCTGGGGTATAAGAGGGTTCAACGGAACAGATTGCCCAGAGTTCTAATCCAACAATTCACAGTTGCACTTTTGTGATTTGTTTTGCTTCTTCACACTCAAGACGCTTTCAAAATGTCATCGGGATGTTCGACTAATGTAACAATCCGCCGTAAACAGTTAATTAAGGCTAGATCAATGGATACATTCTTCTCGGACTCATCATTAGATATAACCGACTAGAACTTAAACACAAGAAGTTTCGACCTATCTACTAATATGCTTAATAAGCAATATGGTGAGGAAATGCAATTGGAAATGGAACGACTTAGGGAGCAACTTGAGAGCACTCGTAACGAGTTAGATAACATGATACTGGAAAATATTAACCTAAAAGATACAATTACCAAATAACAATAGCAACTAAGTACTCTAAAGCAGTTATGTAGCAGTCCTGAAAAACTGCAGAGAATGCAATTATCATCTGCCAGAAACCGAAATAGACGATACATAGCTGACAGCTTGCGTATGCCTTTGGATGAAGTAATATCAACAAATATTAACAATATACCGACCTCAAATTCTACAAATACTAACATGGTGAACTCAACAAGTAATAATAAATTATTAACAGACGAAAGCCTACCTCCTATGGAGCTGCCTATGGAGGCTGTTTGTACCAGCAGTGATGTTAGCTACCATTCGCTGCACAAATTGAACAGCACGAGTGAATCTTCAAACAAAATGGTATTTATATTCGGAGGAGAGGAATGTAGAGGGCTGAATCTGAAACTTACACAAGATAGGCAGAGAAGTAAAAGTAAAGATAAAAGTTACCAGTTCATTTCCTTTTTAAAACCGGGAGCAACCACAGAAGAAATCTTAGATACTTGCAGAATCTTTCAGTACTCTACAGAGGATCGTGTTATAATATCTGTCGGACAGGAAGATACTAACCCAATTAAGATGCTATCTGAGCTTATTGCAACAATTACATTCCTGAACTGCCCTGTTTTTGTACTTGGTTTGGGATTCAGCAGACATTTAAGGGAAACCAAACTCAATAGTATGCTGAAACTTGTAGGTATGTAAAATATTTTCCAGACTGTAGATTTGTGGATATTCATGGCATCTTTAACACTAATTCATAAAATAAAAATAAATATCCATCACGCCTTATCCCCGAAGGGGTAGCAGAGGCATATTATATGCCCACTTTTCACCGTGTGGATTCCTGTCCCACATAATAGGTGATGAGCCCATTGCCGTGTTTAAATAGACAGACGCAGGTTGTGGCGACCTGCTGTTGAAGGTTTTCAAGCCGCCCATAAGGCCTTCAACCAGGCTTAACGACTGCCATTTTACTGGCAACCGGGACCAACGGTTTAACGTGCCTTCCGAAGCACGGAAACGCTCGCCCATACTGTAACTCTCAAGAGAGTAAATATTTTTTTTTTCGTGCGAAATAGTAACACACTTTTTAACCTTCTTCATCAAAACATTGCAGGTTTTTTAAACAAAAGAGATAAGCTATATATTACATTAAACTAATTAGAAAAGAAACAATTGAAGATTGATGTCTTGTGTCTTACCGAGACTTTTATCATGGATGGATTTGGTATGGACTTGCAATTGGATAATTACAAATTGTGTTCGTCATATAATAGGGTGGGAGACTGTCGCGTAGGTGCTGCCATATTTTGTAAAGAACATCTGTCCTTTAGACTAATTGTATGGTTGAACGAATTGGCGACGGAGTTGGTGTATGAGTGTTGCGGATGTGAAAAACTCACCTACAGATGCATAATTATTTGTATTTATAGGATACCGAATTCAGACCCCTTCGTCTTCCTCAGAAAATTGGAAAATCTTTTAACTAGAATTCTCGTAAATTTAAATAAAAAAAATATATTGTGCGGAGATTTGAGAAAAATTGATGAAAAAAATTTTGGAAAAAACACATGTAAAGGGAACATAATAGACTTACTCAAAATAACAATCTATTCATTTACATACATACAACCAGCCTACTAAATAAAGGGGCTGTTTGGATCAGATAATAAGTAATATTGCAGATGCAGTTGGTAAGGTGCACTCTTTGGGACTGTCTGATCTCTGTATCAATAATATCTGATCCAATGTAGGTATCACAAAACCAGTTTATTTTATATATCAACGTGATTTTGATAAGTACAATATAAATGCGTCTGTCTATTTCAACACGGCAATGGGCTCACCACCTATTACGTGGGACAGGAATCCACACGGTGAAAAGTGGGCATATATTATGCCTCTGCCACCCCTTCGGGGATAAGGCGTGATGGATATTTTTTATTATTTTTTACAATATAAATAAATTTATTGAGTGCATGACAAGCTTGACTTGGACCGAGGTTCGGGAACAGCGTAACCTTAACTCTGCTTTCCACGATTATCTTATATTGTTCTATAATTTGTGCTTCCCAATTCGTAGATTAAAATAAAGTATGGTACAAAAAATAATCAGTCGTGAATATTAAGAGGAATAAAAATATCATGTAAAAGAAACAAAAAGCTCAGATGTTTATTCTTAAAAAAAAATTAAGAACACTAAAATATAAATATCGCGCTTATGATACGGCACAAAACATTAAGTATGAAAAATATATGAACAACTCTGCTAATATATGCCGAGCATCGTGGAAAATAATCAAACAACAGGATACAGGAACAGATAGAAAAAATAAGAATGACATTTCTAAATTACTATACAATAAATGCAAAATAACAGACAAAACCGACATAGCAAATAAATTAAACAATTATTTCATAGAGCTTACAAAAAATATCGCTTCGAATAAATTGAATAAAGATAATAAATTTAAACTCATTAATAATTATAAAATTTTTTAACACCTACGGCATGTATTGAAATATTTAACATAATAAATTCTCTTAGGAACACGCGGTCTGTAGGGTATGACGAATTTCCGACAAATCTACTAAAATGTACTGCAGTCGCTATTACGCCTATACTATGCTATCTCATGAATTTATCTCTCAGCGAGGGCATGTTTCCTGATAGATTAAAAATATCAGTTGTTAAGCCTATATATAAAAAGGTGATGAATACGACGTAGACAATTATAGACCTGTGACGTTGATACCAGTTCTTGCAAAGGTTTTTGAGAGGGTAATGCATGCTGGGGTAAATTCTTTTCTCGAAAAATTTAAAATTATAATACCTGATCAACATGGTTTTCAAAAGGGAAAATCTACGACACTGGCTGCCTTCAAGCTCATAAGTAACATCACGAAAAATATAGATAAAAGAATACCAACTGTAGGTATTTTCTTTGATATGAGCAAGGCGTTCGATTTTGTTGACCATAACATTTTGCTTAGAAAATGTGCAGCTTATGGCATTCGCGGAATAGCCGAAAAATGGCTGTTTAGCTACTTAAGTAATAGACAACAGTATGTAGAAATAAAAAGTGTTCCGGGTAATAATGAAGACACGAGTTACAAATCAGATCTAAAATACAACAGAGTAGGTGTTCCGCAAGGAACTATCTTGGGGCCATTGTTGTTTATTATTTATATAAATGATCTACCAGATAACATAAAATATCAATGTAGCCTATTTACAGATGACATATCTGTAGTTATCACAAAAAATAAAAAAGCAATTTTAATAGCGAAATAAACTTAGCAGTTGCCGAAATTATAAACTGGATGGAAGATTACAATCTAAAAGCAAATATAGGTAAAACCAAATATATTTAATTTTACAACAGAAACCAGTTTAAGAGTAATTTGGAAATAAACTATAAAGGTAGACAGTTAAACGATACCAAAGATATTACTTTCTTAGGACTTAATGTTGACAACCAGTGCTCTTGGGATTTGCATATTGATAAAGTGAGCACAAAAATTAATAAATTTACAAATGCACTATGGCGCCTTTCCAGGGTCTGCAATCTTAGAACTGCCCTTCAAGCATACCATGGATCATCATCATCATCCGAGCGTCTGTCCCAGTTGCGTCTCGCGACGCCCGGGGTCCGCTTTCCTACATTTTCTCCTCCACTTCGCACGGTCGTCGGCATCCCATGTAGTGAGACCATTGGCACGCATGTCATCCCTTACGACGTCAAGCCAGCACTTCTTGGGTCTTCCCCTCTTACCGGGACCCGGCGGGGCTGACATGGCCAGACATTTGTTACCTACGTAGCCCGGCGGTTGCCGCAAGACGTGACCATACCAACGAAGGCGACACTCTTGCAACTTGTCTGCAATGTCACGGACGTGAAGGCTGCCGCGGATGCGAGAGTTCCTCACGCATACCATGGATATGTAGCATCAAATGTGAGGTATTTTATTCCGCTGTGGGGCAACGCCGTTAATGTTAATAGGGTATTCATTTCGCAAAAACGGTGCATTCGCGCTCTGTACAATGCTAAGCCCACAACTTCCTGTATGCATTTCTTCCATAGGCTTCAGTTACTAACTGTGCCATCAATATATATTTTTGAGTGTTGGGATGGTATGGCGGGCTGTTTTCTACAACTCCACGTCAAGGCGCGGTTTTTGTGTGAGGAAGTGTTGTATATTTGTGAAAAAAAAAATCTACATCTAAACGAGAGATATGACACTTTCATGAACCTTCAACGCGTATTTTAAGCATAAGCAAGATCATAGAAATCGTAAAAATAGGAGAATTGGCATTTGCGAACATTTGTGTGTTGCCGCGACTTGCTCTACTGTCAATTACGCTTAAAACCTTCCACGGCTTGCGAAGGTTTAAAATTGAGTTTTTACATGATATGCTATATTTTAAGTAAACTTCGCGGTGGGGGTCAAATGAACACTTTTGGTCCGATGCGCCGTTTGCGAATAATACTGGTGTTACAACTAGTAGTAAAATCGGTAACACAGGCAACAAAGGATCTTGAACACGTTTAGAATATATGTGATTGCTATGAGCAACACGCTGTTCGTACCTACTCTCTCACCCCATCGGAATAATACCAGTTTGCAGTTTGCACTAAGGAGGCGAGTGAAGCGAGCCGAAGAAAGTCTCCGTTTTAATTCCACTGATACGGGAAAAATGCTATCGATGTCCGACAGTTCGTCCGTCCATTCAGTCTACAGGTAGCATTTTTCATGGGATTTGCACGCAACTTGGCATGGCCAATCCTTGATAATAGCCAATCTTTTAGCGAGGGGGTTTGTCGATTCGGGGGGGGGGGGGTGGGGTGGGGAGGGGATTTTGATGGTCCCGTAACGGTGGGCAAGGGCGCTCAAAGGTATGGGGTAATATAGGCTTGAAGTGTACTGCTGAGCCAAGCGTTTTTAATTTTATTTTAAAACCACTAGTAAAAAGAAATTAAAAAAAAATGTACATGGTACCTCATGGGTGCGCAATAGGAAAGCCATGCATGCTCTCTACTAATAATAATTAACACATTACCAAATAAAAAAATGTTTAGCCTTTTTCCTCAATTTACTCCGAAGTCTACGGTTCACAGAACCACAAGATTGATAACACGAGCAACAATGGTAATTGAACACTATGATTTGTGATTTCTATGATCAACACGCTGTTCGTACCTACTCTCCTTATCGGATATATCCGCGTCCCATGGAACACCACCTCACAACCCAGACACTTATCGAACCCCATCTAGCAAGGGTGCAAAGACATGGACGTAATAAAACTAGACTTTGAAGACGACTTCAAACCCTTGATCGATTTTTAACTCATTTCACTTGTACATACTAAGTATTATAACTAGTAACTACTATTGGCAACCGGGACCAACGGCTTAACGTGCCTTCCGAAGCACGGAACTGGGATTGGGTTTAAAGGGCCGAATAAATTTAATAAAAAAGTGTCTATATTAGATGTTAATTTTGGAAGAAATTTTGAACGCGTTGCCTTTTTAGTGAGGTGGTAACAAAAAGGCTAAAAAGTCTTATGTGCTAGACACTAATTAGCACGACCAATTAAAGTGCTGGTAGAATCAGACTTAATAAAAAAAAAATAGCAGTCGTTAAATAAAAAAAATTCAACCGCTGGTCGCCACAGCCTGCGCCTGTCCATATCAACACGGCAATGGGCTCACCACCTGTTACGAGGGACAAAAATGCCTACGGTGAAATGTGTTCTTTTAATATGCCTCTGCCTACCCCTTCGGGGCTAAAGGCATGACAATTTGTATGTATGTATGTACCTACTATCATTCGACTAATATACGACTGTTTCGGTGGCGCAGTGGTACGAGTAGTTCGGAGTTTGGGTGTTTTATATGTAAAAAAATATGTAAATAGGAAAATAGACCGATTACATGCAGAAGTGAAAAAAGATTTAGGTAATATGAACATTAAAACAAAGTATTAAAATTACAGAAATACTTGCAATACTCTTATAAAAAAAATTAAAAGCCAATACTACAAAGAAAAGTTAAATACGTATGGCAGAAATACGAAACAGACTAAGAAAGTTTTTAGGGAAGTGTGCGAACTCGTCTCCAAATATGTTGCACCACTAGAACTTTTGCAAATAGAGAGCTTACCGAAAGTATTACTTAACACAGTTAATAGACATTTTACAATGGTTGGAGGGACCATTGCACACAAAACGAGTACAAGAACAAGAATACTATTGGCACGATCTGTTAACGCACCGAGGGATTCCATGGCACTAAACCTAACCGATCCGCAAGAAATCGCTGGTATATTGCGTGGACTGGGGTCTCGCAGCGCTGCTGCAGTGAAAAAAATAACAGCGAAATTTTGAAACAAAATATTGTACCGCTAGCCCCTCCGATTTCCCATCTTTGCAACCTCTGCATCAGCACAGGAACCTTCGCATCAATATTAAAAAAGCCATTGTTTATAATAATAATAAATATTATGGGACACTTGTCACACAGCGCCATCTAGCCCAAAGTAAGCTAATATTAGCTTGTGTTATGGGATCTAGCTAACTGATAAACATACTTATATATTTATAAATACATAAATATTATAGATAAATAACACCCAGACACAGAATAAACAATCGTGCTCATCACAAAAAGGTTTATCCTGGGTGGGAATCGAACCCACGACCTCTTGCGTAGCAGTCGGATGCACTCCCACCGCGTCACAGAGGCAGTCAAGTGTTTGCCCTATTTAAAAGACAGGAGATAAGATTTTTTTTTAATAAAGTGGAAAAAGACAATTCAATTCGGGACGGGAATTGAACCCGTGACCTTTGCCTAACCAGGGCAATGTTCTAGCCACCTGAACTACCCGAACCGTATCGAATCAAGTTGAAATTCTCAACCATATTTTAACCGTCATTTTAAGAGTATGACCAGAGCCATCTATCGAAATAATGAACAACTCGATACCAATGAACAGAGTTACAACCATTTTTAAACATTGATGCAATGGACTCCAGTCAGTCTATGGATAAATTTTTAAAGCAATTATTTTGCTAAATTTATCATATTTTTTTTTAACAATTTCAATTCCCGTCTCGAATCGAATCGTCTTTTTCCACTTTATTTAAAAAAAAAAAGAGAAATTTAGTTACATAATTGCTTTAAAATTGTATCCCGGAGATAAAGAAGACCCTACGTACTAAAGACCTATCTCCCTTCTTGCGAATTTAGCGAAAGTTCTGGAAAAGGTGATGAATAAGAGACTAGGGTCATTCTTAGAAAAGAATAAAATAAACAGTAACAAACAGTTTGGCTTAAGAAAGGGCAGATCTACTGAAAATTATGTATTCGGTAATCGGTATCCTCCTGCTTGGATAATAAAGAAGAAAAGAAGAAGCCTTTGACACAATTTCTGTAGAAATTCTGCTGTCCAGGTTGGAGAATGTAGGTGTTCGTTGTAGCACAGAACTGGTTTAGAGACTATCTGACAGACCGATCACAGATAGTTAGGGTGAAGGAACAAGAGAGTGAGAGTGTCTCATGCAAGTTTGGGGTACCACAAGGGATTACGCTTTCTAGTACCCTCTTTCTATTATACATCAACGCCTTGTGTAACGTCACTCCAGAAAGAACGAAGATACTGATGTTTGCAGATGACACTATCCTACTCTTTCGCTGAAAATCTTAGGACGAGGTCAAGAGAGAGGCCGAGTGTGGAATGGTGAGGGTGACACACTGGCTTGAAGATCATCTTCTTTCACTTAATACTGCAAAAACGAAATTGATTTGTTTCTATAAATCGAAACAAACTACACTAGTAGTTCCGTGAACCGTAGACTTCGAAGGTGTTTTTTTAAATTGATATCTTTTTTTCGTTTTCAGCGCCACTACGGGGCCATTTCCCCTCCCCTGCCTCCATTCCCCCCTCCGATCGAAAAACCGCCTCGCTAAATGTTGTTGTCTACATCAAGGATTGTCCATGCCTAGTTGCATGCAGATCCGATGAAAAATGCGACCTGTAGAATTACTGAATGAACGGTCGGACATCAATAGCATTTTTGACCAGTGAAGTTAAAAAAAACTAGGAGAAGACTTTCAACTAAAGATCCACACATTTCCGTACAACCACAATATAGCGGAATAGAAAGATGAGAACACAGTGGCGTACTTACTCGGTATACTCGTATTTTCTACTGAACTCTTACACTGACTAATTACTGGTAAATTATTGACTAACTATAATTACAACACAAAGTGTATATTTATACCTACTTCTTAAGACAATTGTAGAGGGAAAATTCGTGCTTTTTCCTAATACTATTTTGTGCGTAATTAAGCATTTTATTTAACACACTTGTTGTGCATGCCTTCTTGATAGGGAAAATGCTTTGTAGGCAAATATGTTCCAACTGCGAGACTGAGTGTCGGTGTATTTTAGAACGCTAACATTGTAAACATGATTCATTTTTTTATATCCGCAATCATTTTCGTTCCCATATTATTTCTTAATTATTATTATTTATTCCCTTAATTATGTCCGCTTCAATAAATTTCCACTAAATTATCGTCATAATCCTAATTCTAGTGTCATCGTTTTTTTGCCATCCATTCTGTTCCGTGTTCCACGTCGAGTTTGAATTCTGTCGCCTTCATTCTACTAACACAGGCTGAAATAAATTTTATAGATTATTACGAAGCCTCATGTAGGTTATGGGGCTTCGTAATAATCTATAAAATTTATTTCAGCCTGTGTCCACCAAAATCTGTAACCACTTTTGCAGTCTGTTATATTAAGATATTTTTCCATTCACATGGTTTGTAACTTCTATATACTTTGTTTATTAATTCAGATAACCTTGACGCATATCGTCTGAGCGCCCTTTACCTACGCCGTCAGTTCTACATCTGTTCGTTACGTATTTGTAGCGCAGCAATTCCTAGATGCCTTTACGTAATCAGTGTAGGTATTATCTTTCTCGGAAGTTTCAACACTATAGCATTATATTTGTATTTATCCCTCTGTTTGTGAGGTGAAAACCATGAACGGAGCGAAATTTTTCTTCTTTTCTTAATCGTGCCGGAGTCATTCATTGAGTCAGTTGAATTGTGTCTTAATCATGGTGTTACAGTAGTCATTTCTTCGTGGTATCACCTAGTCTCTGTGCTTCTTGTATTTTCAAACCGGTGAGAATCGCTTGTGGGAAGCTGGTGAATATATGTACTTTGCTTCAAGTTCAGTTGCGGGTCCACGAGAGACCGTGACCGGAGTATGAATCTGTTGTCTTCGTCCAATGTGAATCGGGCCAGTGTCAGAGATTTAGTTCGTTATTCGAACTGTATTTCGCTAGTCCCAGTGAGTCAGAACTGTGTGCCGCTGATCTCAGTGAGTCGGAATCGAATGCTGCTATTCCCAGTCACTCGGGTTCGAATGACAATTACAATACAAGTGTATATTTATACCTAATCCATAAGATAATTGTGGAGGGAACATTCGTGCTTTTTAAATTTTTAATAAAGTGGAAAAAGACAATTTGATTCGAGACAGGGATTGAACCTGTGACCTTTGCCTAACCAGGGCAATGTTCTAGCCACCTGAACTACCCGAACCGTATCGAATCAAGTTGAAATACTCCACCATATTTATATCGTCATTTTAAGAGTATGACCAGAGCCATCTATCGAGCTAATGAACAACTCGATACCAATGAGCAGTTTTTGACACGTACTGAAAGTACAAAGTATGTAGTAACAATAATTGATAAATACTAGACTGGGGTAATCACAGAGTGGCCATTGCCGGCAGGATTAGAAAAACCATTTTTATTTTTAATTATTCTGCATTTTTCTGCGATGCGGCAAGCGCCCGTGCGCACGCGCTGTCTATTCCCGTTATAATTTTGAATATGGCGTCAAATGTTGTAAAATGTAATTCGTGCAATATAGTGATTAACGAAGTGCTTGCATTCATTCAAAATAAGATGGATGTAATGGATAATGTCAGTTTCAGGACCTGTATTGGTTTTTTACGGAGGAGGATATTGTGACTGCAAAAGACCATTTATTTAATTCGGTAAAAACCGAAAAACGAAAAATTCAAAGGAAAAAAGCGGGCAAGTCTCAACGTGATGTTGAGGACATAATTGGAGTGATGAACGTGATAAATCAGGATGAAATTCCAATTTTTGTGGCACGTAATTGAACCAAATTACCTCCTGTGACGTTTGATCATGTGGACGTTACCAGTTTATTGAAAAATATTGTGTTGTTAAAGCAAGAACATTGTAAGAATGAAATTGCAACGAATGTTTTGTTAAGATAGGGACGGCGAGGGAGACTACACCTGAATCTAAAGGTCATCCGATCATTAGTCGAGGCTGCATTCAGAGCCCTTTGTCAGCTCCCCAGGTTTGATTATTTGAAGAATCTTCTTGTACTTCTACCTTTCCTGTTGAACATTCACAAAAACTTATGGAGCTGTGCACACCAACGCCAATTGAAAAAAACAATAGTGCATATAAACAAACGAGCGGAATAAACAGAATACAAGTAGAAAAAAGAAGTTTGGAATGCGAAACGCAGCGAATGAATCATTCACGAGTGCATAGCATAGTCATCCAACCTGAGACAAAATCGTTCGCTGATGTAATTCGTACCTGTGGGAAATTGAAAATAAAAGAATCAAGACGACAAGGGGCATCTGGTACAAAGAAGGAGGTTCAAGAATAAATTTCATAGTGAAAAGGGAGAGGCTGACATTGATCTTGATAGTAATTTTCGAGCGGCCGATATCAAAATACCCTTATTTATTAATAATGTATCTAATAGCACATCTGCAGAAGATATCGTGAGTTACGTAAAGAGAAAGACCCAAATCAATATCGACGTTAGAAAAAATTGATATGAAAATAGAGAAGAATTATGATGCTTATAAAATCATTGTGCCAAAAAGTTAATTAAGTATATTTATGGATTTAAAACTATGGCCTGATGGAGTTTCTTTTATGCGCTTTGTTTATTTTAGGAAGCGAAACGAGCTTTCAAATAAAAGATAATTTATGGATACAACACTAGTAACGTTTAATTGTTAGTCACTCAAGAGGAGTATGGAAGGAGTTCGAGCACTGTGTGGATCAGCAGATATTGTAGCCCTACAGGAGACCTGACTCATGCCTTATGATATACCTATATGAGGCACAATCCACCCTGAGTATGTCTATACAGGAACATCTGCTATGAATACATCAATAGGGCTTATACGCGGTAGACCCTACGGTGGTTTGGCCATATTATGAAGAAAAAGTGTGTTTCAAACGGTATCTGTAATTGGCTGTAATTGTGAGCGGTTAATAGCTATAAAAATCATGTTATCACAAAGATCTATTTTGGTGTTTAGTGTATACATGCCTACAGACTGTGCCGAAAACTTGTGTGAGTTTACTGAGTGTTTGAGTCGGATTAACGCTGTAATCTTAGAACAACAGGTAGAAGCTTGCATTATTCTAGGTGACTTTAATGCTCATCCAAATGCATTGTTTGGGCAGGAGTTGTATTATTTTTGTTCAGATCAGAAATGGCAACTAGCTGATTTGAATGTGCTGGGACCAAATTCTGATACATTCGCTTATATAAGCGATACACATGGGTGTAAAAGATGGCTAGACCACTGTATGGTTACTGAGTCGGCCTGGAAGTCTATTGTAAGTATAAACCTAAAATGTCGTGCTATGGTCTGACCCCCTTTGTTTATAAAGTGTAATTTTAATATAATAAAACAGAAGTTAATTTTAAATGACGATAAGTATCCCAATACAATAATGAGGGGAAATAGATCTGTAGAACAAGAAATAGAATATAAAAAAAAATGTATAATGCCAAATTAAAACTGATTGATTTTCCTATACAGTTTCGATCTTGTGCAGATCGCAACTGTAATATTTTAAACACCTTATATCATTGATCATATGTATGGGGAAATAGTTTCAATATTGAGTGAATCTGCAAGTAGTGCGAAGCCGTTATGTAAGAGAAGGGGCGGTTATATTAAAGGCTGGAACAGATATGTAAGGGTAGCGCATGTTGAAGCTATGTGTAGTTTTCAGATGTGGCTGGCAGCCGGCACGCCGCAAGGTGGTCAATTATATAATGATATGGTATCAAGAAGAAAAATATTTAAGTCTCAGTTGAAATGGTGCCAAGATAACCAGGAAAATATAACTATGGTCAAACTAGCGTGCTCCTACAGTCATCAGAGATTTAAGGAGTTTTGGAAGGGTACTAATAATCTTAACATAAGACCTGGCTTCCCTATGAGCGTGGGTGGCCTCACGGATAAATCAGAAATTTGTAACTTGTTTAAAGAGAGTGTGGAACACCTGAAACATGCTGCAGTTCATCTGCCTACAGTTTTGGCCTTGCTGTTAAATTCATGTGTTTCACATGCTTACCTGCCAAGGGATATGATGAGAACAATAGTTGTTCCAATCTTAAAAAATAAAACAGCTGATATATCTGATAAAAACAATTATAGGCCTATCTCGTTGGCCACTATTTTAGCTAACGTTTTTGACAGTTTATTAAATAAATATCTTATAAATAATACTATATTACATGATGCTCAGCACGGCTTCGGGGAGGGTCTTTCAACTGAGACAGCAATCTTATGTTTAAAGAAAACAGTAGATTATTATACAAGTAATCGAACACCTGTGTTTGCTTGTTTTTTAGATATGTCCAAGGCGTTTGATATGGTTCTATATGATAAGTTATGGTCTAAGTTCGACGACTTAGGTATTCCAAAGGAATTAATAAGCATTTTCAAGTACTGGTACAAACATCAAGTAAATTGTGTAAGATGGGCAAATACTCTTTTCGAGGAGTATGTAATGGATTGTGGCGTGAGAAAAGGAGGGTTGACTTCGCCCATATTGTTTAATTTGTTCATTAATGGTTTGATTGTTGAGCTCAGCAGCATGCATGCCGGTTGCTACATAGATGGAGTAGCATTTAATAATAAAAGTTATGCCGATGACATGGTGTTGCTGAGCCCATCATTGGCAGGACTCAGAAAACTAATTGGTGATTGTGAGCGTTATGTCGAGGAGCACGGCCAGAGATATAATACTAATAAGAGTAAATTATTAATCTTACCGCCTTTATTACCCGCTTTAAGCGGGTAAGAAGGATCCGGATGACTACTCAAGTATCGCTTTAAGGGCCGGTAGGCCAAGTCGCGTAGGTACCACAACGCTTCCTTAGCCCCCGCCAAGATCGACGATGTATTTTCTGCTAGCACGCCACAGTAAAAATGATTGGCAGTAGCATTAGAAATGGAACATCTCTGTTATTGTGTTGGATTTTATTTTAGGTTTATGATATACTAGTTGACGCCCGCGGTTCCACCCACGTGATGAAGTTTTCCCGTTCCCGTTTTCTAAAGGAACTTGTTTCCGGGATAAAAAGTAGCTTATGTGTTATTCTGATAGATAAGCTATTATATATACGAGGGTGGATCCAAAAGTTCGTGGCCTAAATAGATAAAGCAATGCATTTTTTTTTAATCTACACTCTTTCTGTACTATGGTTATGCAGTAGCAAGTGAGCAAAGTTTGGCTCTGTTAGACCGCGCGATATTTTTTTTGGGGATATTTGTTTATGAGTATCGAAAAAGATTTTCAAGAATGAACAAAATCGAACATCGCGCTGTGATTAAGTACCTGCATAAAAAAGGTCTATCACCAAAACATATTCATGAAAATATGGTGAGCACATTAAGAGAATCAGCTCCATCCTATTCCATACATACATACATACATATTGTCACGCCTGTCTCGCATAGGGGTAGGCAGAGACTATGGCTTTCCACTTGCTACGATCCTGGCATACAACTTTCGCTTCTTGCACTTTCATAAGTGTTTTCATACACACACGCCGGTTAAGGGTACTCTTGACCTGACCTTTTTCCAAAATGTCTTCTATTTGATTGACATATGTACGTCGAGGTCGCCCCTTACCAGTTTGCCCGTTCACTCTCTTCTGATAAATCTGTTTCGTTAGTCTACTTTCATCCATCCTCTCCACGTGTCCGAACCATCTAAGCATACCTTTTTCTATCTTAGTCACTACTTCTTCTACCATACCGCAATGTTCCCTTATCACACTGTTCCTTTCTTTGTCCATCAATTTCACTCCAGCTATACTCCGCAGACTTCTCATTTCCACTGCATTTATTTTACTTCTATGCTTCTTCTGCCACACCCAACTTTCACTACCATACATGAGTGTAGGAACAAGTACTCCTCTATGCACAGCCAGTCTTGCCTTCTCAGACACGTTCTGACTGCTCATAAAGGCGTGCATGGCTCCATTCACTTGATTTCCAGCCAAAACTCTTCGTTCAATGTCACAATCACACTTTCCATCTCTCACAAATTTTGAACCTAAATATACAAATTCTTTCACCTGTTCCACTCGTTTTCCTTCCACAAAAATCGAGCAATCTGTCATACTTTCCTCTCTTTCAAAAACTATTACTTTTGTCTTATTTACATTCACTTTAATTCCTTTGCTTTTTAGCGTATCATGCATAATGTTAACCATTAACTGCAACTCCTCCGCCGATGATGCCAGTATTACCTGGTCATCAGCGTATAGGAGGCATTTGACAGTCAGTTCATTCATTTTTAAACCATACGCACTCTCTTGCAGTTCTTTCAAACAACTGTCTATGTATAGATTAAACAGCGCCGGTGACGCTACACAACCCTGTCTCACACCTTTTTCAATGTGAAAAACGTCTGTGCAAGCTCCGTTGATCCTGACACAAGCACTAGAGCCCTCATAGAGAGATTTCAGTGCTCGTATCAAGTGACTGCTTACTCCATACTTGGCCAGTGTTGTCCATAGTTCATGCCTCACCAGTCATAGGCCTTTTCCAAGTCTACAAATATGCAATAGACCTTTTGACATTTTGCCAAAAAATTTTCGGCTATGCATCGTAAGGAAAAGACCTGATCCGTGCATCCTCTTCCTTTCATAAATCCTGCTTGTACATCCCACATTTTTCCTTCAGTTTCATTCATCACTCTTTATATCAAAACTTTTGCATACAATTTGCCGACGATGCTGAGCAAGCTTATGCCGCGGAAGTTTTTGCACTCTTGCTGTGACCCTTTTCCTTTGTAAAGCGGCACGATGATAGCCTTGCACCAATCTCCTGGCACGCTGCCATTTCTCCAGCAAAGATTAAAAAGGCGGTACAGCTGGCAAGCTACCACGCCATGTCCCGGTTTCAGCATCTCGACAGAAATCCTATCAAATCCAGCAGCCTTACCCAATTTCATACTACTCAATGCTTCCACAATTTCTTCCATACTTATGATGCTTTCATTGCTTAGTTCATTCCTTTCCCAAGAACTCGTTTGTGCTTCCATATCCTCTTTTTCATACAAGCTTTCAAAATAATCTTTCCATCTGTTTAGCACACATCTTCTCCTTCCACAGTTTTCTCCTTTTAGAAAACTGCCATCCTGGTTTCTGTATAAAATCCTACTCCGGTGTAAAAAATGGGTAGATGAGTTTAAGCGAGGTCGGCAGAGCGTTGAAGATGATCCTAGGTGTGGAAGGCCTTCAACGTCTACCACCAAGGAAAACATCGATAAAATATGTGATCTTATCTTTAAGCCTGGTTGAAGGCCTTATGGGCGACTTGAAAAACTTCAACAGCAGGTAGCCACAACCTGCGTCTGTCTATTTCAACACGGCAATGGGCTATTATGTGGGACAGGAATCCATACGGTGAAAAGTGGGCATATAATATGCCTCTGCCACCCCTTCGGGGATAAGGCGTGATGGATATTTATTATTATTTTTTATCTTATACTAAATGACCGAAGATTGACCATCAATAAGATAGCTGAGATCACAGGCATCGGTTATGGTCGGGTTCAAAACATCATAACTCAAGAACTGGGGTTCCATAAGGTTTCTGCTCGTTGGGTGCCTAGGTTGCTTTCAGTCGAACAAAAACGCGTTCTCTTCACAATTTCGTGTGACTGTTTGGAGCTCTTTGAGGCAGATCCAGAGGATTTTTTATCCAGGTTTGTTACTATGGATGAAAGCTGGGTTCACCACCATACTCCCGAATCCAAGCAACAATCGAAACAATGGAAATATCCGGCTCACCCACTCCGAAGAAAGCCAAGGTCGTTTTGTCAAGTAACAAAGTCAAGGCTTCGGTATTCTGGGATGCGAAGCGAATCATTTTTGTGGATTATTTACCAAAAGGCCAAACTATAAATTCAAGTTATTATTCTAACCTTTTACGACGGCTTCGCGAAAAAATCAATGAAAAACGGCCGGGTATGTTGCGTAAGAAAGTTTTGTTCCATCAAGACAGCGCGCGGGTTCACACTTCTGCCGAATCAATGGCTGAGATCCATAACTGTGGTTACGAATTATTGCCCCACTCACCTTATTCGCCGTATTTAGCCAAATAGGAATTTCTTTTATTACCGAATTTAAAGAAACATTTAGGTGGTTCGAAATTTTCAACCAAAGAAGAGTTCATAGATGCAGTAAATGGTTATTTTGACGACCTTCCGGAATTTTTTTTTTGAAGGTATAAATTAGTTGCAGTTCAGATGGAAGAAGTGCATTGAACTAGATGGTGCCTATGTAGAAAAATAAAAAATAATTTACACCCACGTTTCTTTGATTTTCATGGTCAGGCTACGAACTTTTGGATTTACCCTCGTATAATATATAGTTATGGTAAAGTTTATTTAAATTCCATTCAGTAGTTTTACGTGCAAGTAACAAACAGCCATACTTACAAACTTTCGTGTTTATAATATTAGTAGGAGTAAATGATGATATATTTAATAACAAATTTAGGCTTTATGTACAAGTACCAAATAAAATGTCCCGTACTCAAAATCAAAATCATAAATCTTTATTCATGTAGGTCACAAAGTAACACTTGTGAACGTCAAGATTACTGCTTCTACATTTACATTTACTGCCAGATTCGCAAAGCAATAGGTAGAGCCAGAGGAAGAACCTGGCAATAAAACTCATGGCCACTCTTTTCTAACCGCCATTTGACACAGTTTGATTAACATGATATTTGACCAATTATACAGTAATGAAATTATACAAAAAAAAACAGAACAAAATAAATGTTGTGTTCATTAAAATTACACTTACATAGTTCCTTTGAATTTATGTGAGAACAGTCGACTAAGCTTAGTTTGCCTAAATTTTAATAATATTATTTGTAACAATTGCTATAACAGCTATGAGCTGACCAGTCCCAACAGACGGCACCCGTTCACGGGTATGACGCATATATCAGCCATCGCCTTACTCAACCGTATTGTAGGGAACAAGGCGACCCGATACATACGCCACCACTGCCAGGACACTTAGGCGAGCATGACATACCCAAAAACTACACAGCAACTATCATGTCAATTTCAAAATTATAAATAAGTCTACATAGTGCTCACACAATAACAAAGTCAAATTACATATAATTATGTATATTAGTTATTACCGGGACTAAACGCAGCCATAGCTTTAGTTGCCTGGCGTTTCAAATTATTTATAATGGAGAATGTAAAAAAAAAATAATGTAAAAAAAAATACAGCATATATATTCAGATCCAACTCATTATTCACATGTTTTTTTTAAATAATATTAAAATCAAAAAATCATAATGTTATGTTCCTGTCTTCGGCAGCTAGTCACCGTTGTACTTAAGAACATATCTTCCGTCCGCGCTAAACATTCTCCCTAAGTACACAATATTAATTCAATAGCTCTAAACGTTGCCGGTTTACCCAAATCTTGCTTTTAGTTCTAAATTGTTCTTTTTCAAATACCCGATTCTTAGTTTAACATGCAGTGAAGACCTTTACTTTTATATTAGTGACTAATGCCTGAAGGTCGGCTTCTGATGAGACCATCACTACCGCATCATCAGCGTACAACAGACAATGTACTGCAAAATTTCCAATTTTACTACACATCATAATCTTTTAACTTTTGCAGCCACATTTTTGCACAACTATCCAGATACACTATGAAAACGTAACACAACCCAGTTTGACGCCCGAACAGAAGTCAAAAAGAGGCGCCAGGTGAACATGGTCGCACGCAAGCTTTACAGTCCGTATAAAGAGACTGTATCGCCCGCAGCAGTTGGCCGTCCACACCATATACTGCCCGGATATGGTGTGGACGGCCAGCCAGGCCACACGGACGAGTACCACAAAGTTTCTCTCACAACGTTATCAAATGCTTTCTCCAGATCCACTAAAGCGCAAAAAACCTTCGCGTTAAAAATGTTGGGATTATTAATTATTAGTTACATGAAATGTTATACATTGTTTAAGGCTACTAACATAATTAATACTGAAAGCATAAAACAAAGTTATTGGATACAATTTAAATAATTTATGCGAAGCGAATCGAAGCTTCAATATAACAACTGCACTGATTACTTCAGCCAGTGGCAGTCGGTATGTTTAAGCTTCAGAATCTATTGATCAAATTTGTTTAGAACCCAATTGAAAGTATACGCTACAAATTTTTTTTTTTAATTCGTCAGCATTTAGCGAAAAAATAGGGAAACATACATTGAACGGCCCACTGGCTAAGTTGGTTATATAACTGCCTTCTAACCTGTGGGTACCGGGTTTGATTTTAAACTGTAGATATTATTTACTACGATATTATGTAGGTTCTTTATTTCATATTAAAACTCTCATATATTTTATTTATCTATCACGCCTTATCCCCGAAAGGGTGGCAGAGGCATATTAGTATATGCCCACTTTTCACCATGTGTATTCCTGTCCCACGTAATGGGTGGTGAGTCCATTGTCGTATATAACTCTCATATATATACACTATATAAAGCTAACTCCGGGCGTCGCGAGATGCAACTGCTGAATGCTTACTGCTCTCATAAATATACTGTCCCATTACGAAAAAATAGCAAGGGGAGCGCAACGAAAAAACCTAACACAGTTCCTACCTCAGTAAGCGCCAGCGCGCGACTGATCAGAACTCAGCGTCGCGAATCTGATATTATTTAAACATTTGTACTATATAAATCACTGTATATAGTCAAGGTAAGCGATTATGTCTATAAATATTTAGTAGCTATAGTTGTGTATAAAAATTTCATGAAAATTATCTGTAGTTTAGATTTGGCATTGAAAAAACATTTCGAAAGGGGGCAACTTTAGGAGGCTTTTCTATCAAGTGAAGTTTATTAGATTTTGTAACAGAAAGCCATTATGAATAGCTTAAATCCTTAACTAACGTATATCTCTTTTTTCAAAATCTAAAACGCTTTCTTCAACGATTCGCATTGTTTTAAAAAACTTAAAAGCGTGGCCTCGGCAGGAATACCAAGCCTTAAGCGGCGGTATCCTAGGCCGTGTTCGTCAATTTAAATATATGGGACATATTGTAACGGACAATCTGAAGGATGACCTAGATGGTAGATAGAAAGGGAAAGGAGGGCATTGGCGGTCCGGTGTAATATGTTGGTCCGAAGGTGCTGTTAAAATAACGCTATTTAAAGCCTATTGCCACACTTTTTACACGTGTAGCCTTTGGACGGACTGTACACAGGGGGCCCTCAATGCCCTTAAAGATTAGTATTATAATGCTTTCAGGACGCTGTTGGGGTTGCCGCGCTACTGTAGCGCCTCTGGCATGTTTGCAGAGGCCCATACCGATGGATTCGCCGCAATTAGACGCAAACGTGCTGCGTCCCTTCTACACAGAGTGTGTAGCAGCACCAACAGCCTCCTGAACGTAATTACTAATAAACTGGACTTTCCCATTATTAGTCGTATTAGTAAATTACATAAATAAAATTAAAAGTGATATAAGGGAGAATTAATTTAATTTTTTTGATTTTATTGTATTGAATTTCTTCATATTGTTATTGTATTGAATTGAATTTAAATTTATTGTGTAAGTATACGCGAACTACTGGAAGCCCGCTCCGGGCCTGGAGCGGGCTTCCCGTAGTTATGCCCTTGAAAATTACACTTCCACCCCCGAGCATATGCTCTGGCTCCCGCCCTCTAACCGGCCAATTAAGGCAAGCTAGAGTTGAGGTTTGCTGCACTCCCGGGAGTAGCACTCTCACTGCTCTCCCGTTAGGCCATTAAATCCTAACCGGTGCAGAAGCGCAACAAAACTCTGAGGAATCGGGACTGATGTGTAGCCACGCACATTCAGCTCGCCACAAGCTGCCCTGCGGAAGTGAGCTTTTCAATAACTATCTGATAGTTTTTTTTGTTGATAATAGAAAGTAGATGACTCAAAAAGCGAATCTACTATGCCCTCATAGGGTTCCATTAATCCTATAAAACTATCCTCGAGGTTTTATTATTATTATTTACTGTCTCTTCTTCACGTGTATCTTCTTTTTTTTTCTTAGAAGATACCCGGTCTTTTGGCAGGCTTACATGGGGACATATTGGTCCAACACGCAGAAGCCCTTTGAGAATTTTAATCTAATAGGAAATGGGACCCCCACTACAGACAATCTACGCCCGCCTTATGTAGAAGAACGGTAATGGATCACCTCCAATGGGAGTTAAACTATTGTGAAATGTGCTAACTATGAAATAGGCTATTGGGTTGGGTGTTAAATGGATTGGGTGATTTAAGCTATTGATGAAAACGGCGTCTGTTTTTTAATATAATATTATGAAAATACTGGCAGACGGTGACTTGCCAACTCACTAGATGGGCCCCCTATACAATCGCCATAGGCAAAATAAGCCTGTAAGGCGACCGAGGACAATACCGGTGTGAGCGGCTTGGGGTGCTTATTATTATTATTTAAAAGGCTAAGAAATGTAGCACATAGCGACATCCTAATCCAAACGTATCGGACCCTTTGTAAATGTTTGGCCAGATGCTGCATCTGTGCATGGGGAGGAGCATGCAAAACTAATTTCATTGCAGTGTAAAGAGCAAAGAGAGTTGTATTAAAGATCCTATTACTCTTACCTTATCGCCACCCAACCTCTGACGTATATGAACAGACACAATTACTTACGGTAAGAAAGTTGACTGTTTTTGATATGCTGAGAAGATTTCATAATAAGTTTATATTATACATAATCACACCATCAGAAAAAGCCAAGCGCATTATCCGCTGCAAAGTACTCTTAGTAAGAACAGCTTATGCACAACAGCAATAAAGAATACTTGCCCCTTCTTTTTACAACAAACTTTTAAAGGTAGACAGAAATTGTAATAACTACAAAAATAAGAAATTTGAAAAAAATGTACTAAAGTGGTTAAATTACTTATGATATAATAAAGAAAAAATAAATAAATAAGGTTAAGGTAATAAGGGATAGGTAAAACATGTGCTCAACCTCTCAACCTACATAAAACAACACTGAGTGGTGTTGTACATACACTCAAACACACACACTCACAAACACGCACACTCACAAACACGCACACTCACAAACACGCACACACACACACACACACAACAATGCAGACACACATACACAGTGGTACCGACTCACAAAACAAATATTGTTGTAATTTTTTTCTGTTTGTTTTCTCACAATTCTCATTACTCACGACATAAAGTCACTGATACAAAAACTGCGAAGGTACTTACTTTTGTATAGAACGGAATTTCGCGCGGCACTATATTATATTTTAAAAGGGTTGCATTTGTCTTGGTCCCGAGGTGACTGATGCGCGTAGGCTGGAGCGACCGTTATGCACCGAGAGTTTTTGATGTACCCTCGAAATTGTTAACTTTTGAAAACACACGGGACACTATATTATTTTTTATATACACACGGATTAAATATCGTTGGGACAACTAACACAACGCCATCTGATTCCAAACTAAGCAGAGCTTGAACTATGGTAACCAGGTAACTGATAAACACACTTATATATTTCTAAATACATACATATTATAGATAAATAACACCCAGACACAGAATAAACCATCGTGCTCATCACACAAAGTTTTATCCTGGGTGGGAATCGCATACCCGACCTGTCAGTTATCATTACCATACGATTCGTCTGTAGTAATTAGTGTAAACGTATAAAAAAACGTCCCTTGACACAGTCGGCTGTGTCCTACTAATATTATAAACGCGAAAGTTTGTAAGTATGGATGTTTGTTACTCTTTCACGTAAAATCTACTGAATAGATTTTGATGAAACTTTACAATTATATAGCTTACACATTAGAATAACACTCAGGCTTCTTTATATCTCGGGAACAAGTTCCTGTGGGAAACAAACGACCTCTTGCGTAGCAGTCGGATACACTCCAAGCGCGCCACAGAAGCAGTCATTTATGTATGTATTTAGAAATGTTTGTATGGTTTGCTTTTTGTCCAAAAATAATAATACTACGTGCCAAGTATACGTCAAACTGTAAGGGAAAATCGCATACCCGACCTGTCAGTTATCATTACCATACGATTCGTCTGTAGTAATTAGTGTAAACGTATAAAAAAAATGTCCCTTGACACAGTCGGCTGTATCCTACTAATATTATAAACGCGAAAGTTTGTAAGTATGGATGTTTGTTACTCTTTCACGTAAAATCTACTGAATAGATTTTGATGAAACTTTACAATTATATAGCTTACACATTAGAATAACACTTAGGCTTCTTTATATCTCGGGAACAAGTTCCTGTGGGAAACAAACGGGAACGGGAAAACTTCTCTACGCGTGCGGAGCCGCGGGCGTCAACAGTGAAATATATATAGAGTAAGGTGTAAGGATTTTATACTAGAATTTATTCTGAGTGCATCTTCCGCACAATTGTTTTTACTTATACACGTATCGGACCCAACAAAAGCACTTTTCACACAATTCAAATAAAATGTATAAATAAAAATCTGCAAACAAATTTGCATATAAATTTATTTCATTTCAGTTAAGCATATGTAAAAACCTGCGGCCATTAGTAAAATGTAAAATGAGACGTTTTACATTTTTATATATACATTATAAATTACGTCACTTATAAAATCGGGTATGACAATAATTTCCTTCTTTTATGACTATAATCTGACTTATGACTATAATCTGATAATTGTAATTTATTAAATTTACACATTATTAACCAAAGACCATAAATCACATTGTTGATTGAAGGCTCTTGGTGGAACTTGCTACACATCTTGAATGAAAACCCTTTTTGTACTATTCTATATTTACTTTTCTAACCAGTACGATTTTTTGCATTGATTGACATCTGCGATAGTTACATTCCGCGCTTCCGCCTACAGAGAGACACTGTTAATATTTGTAGTATTGTAGGTATTTGTGTATTGGTATGTATGTATGTATGTATCTGTGTATGTATATGTATATATTTATGGGACTGAAAATATAAAAATTACCGAAGTGGTAATATTTAAATGTACTTAACACCATTCTGCCTCACATTTAGTTCACATAATAATTCTCCATTCAAAGGTTGCCTGTAAGAAATTACCTCTGTGCGATAAGGCCGCCAATTGTAAATCCATTTTGTATCTCATTGTAAATATGTTAAATGTATTTTGGTGTTACAATAAAGAATAACTAACTAACTACATTCACATCTTCAACACTGCCATATCGTCGCTGATACTGCAATACTGCGTAACTAACAGTGGATGATACCGCGGAAATACAAAAGTAGCAAATTTGAGATTTCGCGGCATTAGGCAAAAGATGTCGATTGGGTACGTACCACATTCATAGATTCACGTTTCGTTCATTCAATCGGCAACAAATCACAATTAGCTAAAACTGCGCGAGCGATTCTGTCAAAAATATTTTTCAATACCGCGTATTCTCGCGATTATAACAAGAAGACGTTTTGTTTCTGTGTGGCGCTACGGCTAATAAAAGTTTTTTTATGGTAATAAGAAGCTAATTGGTAAGTTTTTGATATTGTTTTAATGTGTGTTTATCAATGAATTCGGAAACTTCTTAGAATCTAGAAATTCGCTTATTTTACATGTAAAATGTCCACTAATTGTAGTAACAATAGTTCCGCGATTTTGATTTTTTATATTTTACTTTACGTGCTAGTAATTGTATTTAGAAAACACTACTAGCCCCTACTTGGTGGAATTTGTTATACGTAATTGAATAGACAGCCTACTTTGCTCCTTTTTCTTTTCTTATTTTGACCGGCTTTGATTCACATCATTGTCAAAGGTTTAATGCGACAGTTTAGAACACTAATAATATACACAACAATATTCGACGCTATTTTTCACATGTGGGTAGTTGCAAAACTATTCACTTGTGAATTACCCACATGTGAAAAATAGTGTGTATCATGTAGATACGTAGATAACAAGGATCAGAATTAGAATCAGAATCATTTATTTGCTAGAAACATGGTAAAGAAGATGGTAAATTACAATTTGGTAGGTCAAACATGTTTCACCGTACTTGGACAGTGTGCAAAATTTTAAAATAATAAATATTTCATGAAGCTGTTATTCATATCAAATTCGTCATGGTCTAACGTCTTAACAATTACAATAAATTAAGAATCAAACAATCAGATACAAATAATAAAATAATCAGATTAATCAAATAATAATAAATTTAAATGTCAAGGAAATATAAATCATGAGGCAATGTCAATTATATTATTACATAATAATGATAAGATGTCTTTTTTACAAGATATAGCATGAGTTGTTGTGCATTAGTTAACTTTATTCAAGAGTGTCATCAAGAAAATCCGAGATTGAGTAATAACACCTAGCAATTAGTAAATCCTTGATCCGTCTCTTAAATAGGTGTAGGCTTAACATTTTAAATTGATCAAGAAATTTATTATATATTTTTGGTGCAAGGCAGAATAGAATGTTAAGGTGGATGTGTGGTGTGACTAGAATGGATAAAATACGAAATGAGTATATTAGAGGGAGTTTGAGAGTGGCGCCTGTGACTAAAATTTGAGAGGAAACCATTCGTCTTGGTATGGGCATGTGATGAGAAGGGATGAAAGTCATGTCACTAAAAGAACCATGAATATGAAAGTTGATGGATGAAGAGCTAGAGGAAGGCCAAAGAAAAAATGGATGGACTGTGTAAGGAGTGATATGAATATGAAAGGAGTGAATGATCAGATGACGAATAACAAGGATGAATGGAAGAAGAAAACATACTGCGCTGACCCCAAGTAAATTGGGACAAGGGCAAGAGGATGTTGATAGATAGTCTTCCATTGTTGTTTTCATCTAGATTACCAATATTAGAAAGCAAATATCTGAACTTACAGCAACTTAAAAACGTCATTCCTCCTGATTGCCATCAGATTTATGAAAACTTACCTTTTAAGAAAAAAATAATATTCTTTTTATTATAAAGTTATAAAGACTGATACTTGTCTTAGACAAAATGCCTTTTGATTATTATTTAGTTTCATTTATGTTTTGACTGATTATATTTAGCTTATAGTTATTTTTGATTTTGAAACTCTTTGTATACTCTAAACATAAGGTTTAAGTATAGAAAAATACTAATTATAATCATGCTAATAAGTAAATAACAAGTTGTTATGATGACGTTTTAATTATGAGACTATATAAGCTAGTTACTACCAAAGTGGAAATGATGAGTCTGTGATTACTTGAGTAGATATAAGTTCTTTATTATAGCTTTACTCTGTTTTATTCTCCCTCAAATTCCGCGCAAGTCTCAAAAAAGCGCAAATAACAAACGTCACAAAAAATAAAAATCCGCGTAAGTGTATTTTCTAGCCAAATATTGATTGGTTTTAATTATATAGTAAGGTATATGTTAACTGGTACACATTTTTATATAACTGTAAGTTCGGTAACGTATTTGATTAGCACAGCAGAAGTTATTCAGTTTTTTCGCTCTCCTGTAAAATTTGCCTCACCTAACTTCCGCGGTATTGTCTGTTGCTAGTTACGCGGTATTGCAGTATCAGCGACGATATGGCGTTTTCAAAGATTGACACTATGTTTTTATTCAAGATCCATAAATCAATGTGTCAATCTTTCTAGTTCAGGTCTGTGTTCTTCACTGGATGTGTTTGCTTTCGTCCAAACTGGATTCTCCTCACGTTTCTTACGTCTATGCTGTCTGTACACAACTGTTAGATAACCCGAAACTCCCAAAATCAACATGCATATTACCAAATATAGCTTGTAAAATGTCCTCACGTATGTTGAAATTGAAAAAGCTATAATATTGCCAACTCCCTCCCAAAGTCCTAAGTTTGAATATGCTGCTTCTTCTTGCCCTCTAAATAGAACACCGTAATACGCTGAAAATCAAATTTATATAATTATTAATCGATAAAACGCGACAATAATCAATATAGCTAAGGACTTTCTAAAAACTAGAAGTAATAGTTTCAAAAATGGGCCATGAAAAGATCTGAAATTTGAAATTCCCCTTAAGTCACTAGGGTGTCCCTTATTTTTCGAAGTTATTATTTTCTTACGCATAGGTTCTATTTATGTTCATTTGACACTAAAACAGTAAAAAATAAAATTTTACCTCATTATGAGCACAGCAACACGTGCCGACTTGCGCGTAAACAATTTCATACATGCCTCAATACAGGTGCTGCAAGTACTCTTGACTTTTCCGTTTTTGAGCAATCTGCTTACGTGGTCTTCATATGTAAGTCTCGGCCTACCCTGACTCCTTCTACTCTCTACTTTCGCAGAATATATAATCTTCGTCAATCGTTCCTCACTCATCAAAATTAGAAATAAAATGACAAAATACACTTACTATTTATCTGTACGGTCCAAATTGCATCACAAACTCCCCACAATAATGCAATGGTGACCATGACGTAGTAATCTCCAACGTGTGGGCTCCACAACAGCAATGTTAAAAGTATTCCGCCGTGAACAAACAACGCGAAGCATATTAGTGACACACGACCGAACCTCTAGAACAATGGATTTAAAAAAAAAACATAAAAAAATATATTGTGCGACATTCACCGTCTAGCCCACAGTAAGCTAATATAAGCATGTGTTATGGGATCTAGACGAGTGATAAACATACTTATAATTTCTAAATACATACATATTACGAGTATACATAGGAAACACCCAAACTCCGAAACAAACATTTGTGAATCACACTAATATTTTTTCCTACCCGGGAATCGAACCCTGGACCTCAGTCGCGGCAGTCGCTTACACCACTACCACTGCGCCACCGAGGATAGATGTCATTCAAAAGCCTCTTATTTCTTTCGCAATTTTACATTATTTTTAACTGATTACCGCCTGGTCTTTCCCCAGCAGTGGATATCAGTCGCAGAAATATTTTGAAGACAAATTTGGCCTACAAATATCACCAGGCTTCAATCGGGCGTGGATCTCCGCCTTAAAGAGTACACAAAATCATTACGGCGAGGAAAGGCGTCGTAGTGATTTTGTGTACTCTTACGATGACCTTCGGAGAAGATAGGTAGTAACAGTTAATATTTTTTCCATCGCCACTCTTATAATATCACACCAATCCCACATCGTCAACTACACAATATTATACTAAATTATAAATATTAAACTTTGTAAGAATCTCTACTAATATTGTCAATGCGAATGTTTGCAAGAATATATGGAGGTAGGTTTGTTACCTTTCACGCAAAAACTACTGAATGGATTTTGACGGCACTTTACAGTAATATAACTTACACTCATCAGAATACGCATCGGCTACTTTTTATCCCGGGAACAAGTTACTGTGGAAAACTTGAAATCTTCCTCGCGCGGGCGTCATTCATACATCAAATATTTGATGTATATTTTTTACTCCTTCACGCGAAAACTATTGAATCGATTTTTAGGAAACTTTACAAAAATATAGTTTACACATCAGAATAACACATAGGCTACTTTATCAACCCGGGAACAAGTTCCTGTGGGGAACGGGAACGGGATAACATCACCCCTCGCACGGAGCCGTGGGCGTCAACTATTTAACTCTCCGCTTTTTACATTCATTAGGCTTTTTCGGTTTTGTAAATTTATTGCAAAAGGTTAGTATAAGCATAAGAATTACAAAACCTTCCATCTAAAGCAATGTACAGCTGAGTCAAGATGACCTTCATTGCAGCAAGCACGGAACCTATGGGTGTTTGTGAAGTGTGCAGGTATTGAGGGCGTAGAACGACCAACGAATCATATAGAGAGACATATCGAATTGGTGGTGTTGGGAGAAATATACTAGATAATATATATACTCGTAGAAATATTGTCTTTTGGGTCGTATGACAAGCGTATAAGTCTATTTCTGGGTTATTAACCTAAGGGTAGCTATCGAAGCCCTGTTAGCTTATAACACCCTCAATCACGGAATGTCGTCTCCGCTTTCTATGAGGTAATTTAAAATTGAGTAATTTAATTTGCTCACTGCTTTTCAATATTACACTTCTGACCATTAAATAAATCAAGTCACTAAACGGACATAAAAGCTAATTATTATTACCGCTTCAAAATTGCTCGAAAATGATATATGTATTCAAGACATCGTAAAACAATGTAAAAAAAAAAAACAATTTCAAGTATAAATTACCTTGGCTAAATAAGGATTCACAAAACATCCCACGACATTAGAAGCTCCGTATGTCATCAATACGTAACCAACGTAACCAGTGCCAATGGCGCATGACACAAAAGACTGCAACAAAATAATACTTTTAAAAATTAATAAAAAACTAATAAAATTAATTGTGCACTTCATTGAAATAAAAAAATACTATGTACAACTGTACGATGACTTAGCAAGAATGATAACAGTAATGGGTTAGGGTGTGGCGGGCCCCACCTCACGTGAGAGCTTGTGCACCTGCTGAAAAACAGACAAGGATCTTCATCAAGGACAAAGTCATCTGTGAAGTTCAAATTATGGAAATCCTGAACAGAAATGATCAGGAGTCCCGCCCGACTTCTGTGGCAAGTAGGCAGGGGCTGCCGTGGGTATGGCCAGCACGGCTAAAGAAGCCAAAACCATATCCGCTTCACAACATGGAACATTGGTCCGCCGGGTCCTGTTTAGAGTGGAAGACCGAAAAAGTTGAGGAGACCGTAAAAGATGATATGCGTGCCAATGGTCTCACAACAGAGGATGCCAATGACCGTGTAAAGTGGAGAAGAAGAAGTAGGAAAGCATACCCCGGGTGTCACAAGATTCAACTAGGACAGAAGCTCGGATGAGAAAGATGATAAAACTGTTAATAAAGTAGGTACCCACTCAGTGTGAATATAAAAATCTATAAATGGTACCTAATAATAAAATTTGTTTTCTTGCTTGCTTGCTTGTAAAGACTGTAATTATCTTTCCAATCAAATATAAAGTTTAATCTAAATTTGTGATTGATTTATATGAATCATATAATCCTATGATTTTCAACAGTTGATTTGTAAAATAGGGGATGAAAGTTTGAATGAAAATATTTGAATACTAATTAGGGGCATGGGTTAGAGGGATGGGGAGAGGGGGGGGGTTGCAATGGAAGTTTAAAGTATACACTGGCGAAGCCGGGGGGGCACCATCTATATTTTACCTGTAAGGGAGTAAAATAAGGGTTGTAAGTTTGTATGAAAGTATTTAAAAACTTATAAGTGGCATGGGTCAAATGTGTGTCAGCGTCCTTCAGAAGAAATACAATAGATTGAATACACGAGATTTATATCGAAATGGGTCCGTTATAGAGTCCTTTAATAACGGACCAATTCAAATATAAGTCCCACATTGATTAATTAGAATTATCAGATCATACAAAATAATAACGCGCTAATATTTGTATTGAGACTGATTTCTTGAAAAAATAAATATTTTATGAAATGGTTCATTAGTCACATACAGCGGTAAAATCAGCAAAGAAGAAAGCTTGCTCAAGCCCGATAAAGATGTTGACAGCAAGAATCAGCTGTTGATTCATATCTCTTAAGTGTTTCACGTTCACAGCAAGCAGCTTAAATCCTGAGACTGTGTTTGAAGAAGACTTTCGGCAAAACTCGTATCTGGTAAGAAATTGGTGGATTACAAGGGTAATATGTCAGTTTTGTGAGTAACACTCGCATTTTTTGTTTAAGAACACCAGTTGAAGAACACCCAAATTACATAATTTGGCTGTTCTCTATGTTTAAGATCCTTTTCAAAAAAGTGTAAGTGTAAAAATGAAAATAAAACGTGTTAGGTACATAAAAAAAAGTGTGTACCGTCACGGGACGCCTGGTACATGTGAAACATCGAAATGGTTTGAAAAAAGATAAAAAACAGAAAAAAAAATTGATTATAAAGAAAAAACCTAGCTAACTAATTATCTACACGCTGTATCCCTGACGGGGTAGTCAGAGGGGACCGATCGCCAGGCTTCACGATCCATGCATACTTCTTTCGCTTGTTGCAGATTCATCAATCGCTTCATACATGCACGTCTGATTACTTTTGACTTTTCCGAGTTTGTGCTATCTGCTCACGTGGTCTTCATATGTAAGTCTCGGCCTACCCTGACTTCTACCCTCTACTTTCGCACAATTTATAGTTCGTCTTCGTCAATCGTTCCTCACTCATTCTTGGACGTGTCCAAACCAACGGTGCACGCACTTTTCTAGCTTAACGCTGACACTTTCATTCAAACCTGCCATATTGCGTATCACTGCGTTACGGTCAGCCAAAGTTACGCCGCACTAATTTCGAAGTGATCGCATCTCCACAGCATTCAATTTACTTTAATGCATCTGCTGACATACCCAGGTTTCACTGCCGTAAAGCAACGTTGGCACTAGTACTGCGTTATGAATCGCGAGTCGTGCTTTTTTTACGATGCTTTGTCGCTTTACAAATTGGGACAAAGCACCGTTAACTTTGTTGCCGGCAGCTACTCGCCGTTCTACATCTAAATCACATCTTCCGTCTGCGCTAAACGTACTCCTTAAATACACAATTTCATTCACTAGCTCTAGACGTTCCTGGTTTACCCAAATCTTGCATTTAGTTCTTACATCATCTCTTTCAAATACTAGTAGTTTTACTAGCATTCAAGCGAACAAACACTCTTCTTTCATATTAGTGACTAGAGCCTTCTGGTGAGGCCATGAGCACCGCATCATTGGTGTACAGCAGACAATTTACTGTAAAGTCACTCAATTTCACACCAAAATAAATATAAAGATTATATTAATTATTATTATTTTTTTTTAATTATATAATAATTATTATATATTTATAATTAAAAAAATATATAAATAATTATTTCTGATAAATAATCTATTTAAAAATTACATATACTAATATTACATCGCAATGCAATATGATGGTAATCCTATTGCATTGCGATGCGTCGCCACGGTCATAATCTCGCCACGCCAAAAATCAGGTTTACCCTCGCATATAGATGTTTGACATCAAAACCAACATTTAAGCTAAAACTCATTTAGGATTGCATTGCATTAAAGCAAAGAGGGGGAAAAAAAGAGTCTAAAGAAGCAAATCGAATTTAAATAATCTTTGTAGTATCCCATGGAAACCAAGAAGAGTACAAATTTATCTGAGGATGCCATGGGAGGAGGAGGCAAAAAAATTGATTGTGGATCCGATGGGAGAGGTCTCATGGGAGCCAAGTGTTTGGAGGGTACATATTCGTAGATAATAACGATAAAAAATCTTGAACGTTAAAAATCTATATATATAAAAGAAAGTCGTGTTAGTTACACTATTTATAACTCAAAAACGGCTGTGAAAATTGATGGGGAGGTAGCTTAGAGCCAGGAGACGGACATAGGCTACTTTTTATCCCCGGAACAAGTTCCTGTGGGAAACGGGAACGGTAAAACTTCTCTACACGAGCGAAGCCACGGGCGTCAACTAGTTTATTATATAAGAAGATATTACGGTGTCCACACTTATAATAAGGGCAAAAGCCTTTGGTAGATATTTTGAAAACCAATAGACTCTTTGGTAAATATTTCTAGTTTGAGAGTAGTTTGGAATATGATGTCTTTTTTTTAATTGTGTTTTAACCTTACATATTATTTTTTTATCTGAACGCGTTAAATTCAACAAACATCAAGTTATTTACCAACAGAAAAGTAAAAGCAAGTGAAAAGGTGCACGATTGTTAGTATCTTAAAAAATACCTTTTCATAGGATCCAATCCCACAGCAATTAAAAGAGCTGCTCCCGCTATACACGCAAGATAAATACCTGAATAAAACAAAACCAATATTAAATTTTTCACTATTTCCAGGTGACCAGGGAATAATAAAATAACATAGTAGAAATTTCTAATATTTTAATGGCAATTACATAAGGCTTTTGCCTTCACTGGTACGGCCAATTAAATTTTAGGAAGACTATAATAAGAGATGGCAGTCGTTACGCCCATTTAAAGGCCTTATGGGCGGCTTCAAAAGTTTTAACAGCCTGTCGCCACTGCCTGCCCCTAACCATTTCAACATGGTAATAGGCTCACCACCTGTTACGTGGGATAAAAATACATACGGTGAAATGTGGGCATATAGTATGCCTCTGCTTACCCCTTCGGGTATAAAGGAGGAGAAACGAGAAATAATTGTGTTAACCTCAAATTCACCTCGTTATTTATCTCTAATATTGAAAATAAAAAAAAAAGCATTACTGTAACGTAGGCTCTCCCACGTTGCGCTCGTTCATGCTACAATTGAAACAAATTTATAACCAACACTTACAAATTCAATTTCAAATATTAGTAGTAGTACTAGTAATTACAATACTAATAGATCTGACCAGGATCTGATCAGGGATTCACCGTTAACATAGTTAGTTAGTTTATCTAAACAAACATTTTGCTAGATTAATATTGTGGAATCATTACCTACAAGTGTCAGAATCTTTTCAAATGGTTGTGCGGGAAGAGCTTCTGAAGTGTCGTCTTTCGGCAAGAAGTTGCTGCCACATATTTGGGGAATCATTGTCTCATTCACTGTAGTAACTGAAGCATTATTTGATGATGAGAGTACTGAAAAATATATATTTTATTAATGATTTTGTGGTTCCGAGGACGCGGTCTAAATGTGCTTGCATAAAACCTCACCACGGAACTGTAACGTACCTAAATATTGCGCAAAATCCCATTAAAAAATCGTGTCTGCCACTGTCAGTGTTTTGAAAAACACTTCTTTTACTTGGTCCTACCCTCTCCTTTTCATTTTAAATAACACGAGTGGGGCATATATATCATCCGCACATCGTGGACACAATCGGGCCCATAACCAAAAAAATTCGCGGGCCTTTTTTATATCGCATCTTTAAATACTTGGCACTTTCTACCAGTATACATGCTTTGCTCCTCTTACAGTCCTGGGTCCTTTATAAGAAGCGTTAAGAAGTATATTTCTAGACCGTTTACCCGAAGACCGCTATCGATACTGCTGGTAATGGATAGTCGACTTTTCATCAGGCATGCGGTCAGAGTAATTATGACGTATCAAAATTTTAATAAATTTACACTTTTTTTAAGGAAGGGAATATATACAAATATGATTACGTAGTTTTTATTTATAAGGATTAATAGGTACTAATTGATATTTACGTAAGTATATAAATGGTTCTTACCTAAGGAAGAAATGAAATTGCCCCAAAATTGACTCATATGAACACCCGTATAGAAAAATCCAGAGAAGCTTAACAGAACTTCCGACGCTGGTACATTAGATATCATACTATGAGCTTCAGCTAACTATAAAAATAAAATGTTATAAATATCTTCTGTCAACTCAAATATTAGGTTAAAGAGACGTACGAATTCGCTGACTCGGTTGACGTAAATCCTACTATACCTATTATCCTACTAATATTATAAATGCGAAAGTTTGTAAGTATGGATGTTTGTTACTCTTTCACGCAAAACTTTACAATAACATAGCTTACACATCAGAATAACACATCAGCTACTTTTTATGCCAAGAAGAAGTTCTTGTGAGAAAACAAGTTCCTGTAGCAAAGAGGATGGTTGTTACTCCTTCGCGCAAAAGCTTCAAATTGATTTAAATGAAATTTTACAATAATACAGCTTCATACATCAGAATACTTTTTTAATCCGTGAACTAGTAGGTACCTGTGGCAAATAACTGCTTCGGTGCTTCAGTGTACAAAACACACGGAGGACAGAAATAATGTTTTATTCTCATCTCCGTGAGAAAACAGCTGTTGTTGAGCTATCAGGATCGAATTCCGGATCGGAACAAATATTAGTATGATCCACAAATGTTTTTGGAGTTCAGGTGTAATAATATAAAGAGGAAAGATTTGTTAATTTGTTTGAAACTACTAGGCCAATTTTATTTACAGCTGTCTAGTTTATAGTTTCGCATAGCACAAGCTTATAATACCTACTTAATGGGACCTACGCTGTTCTTGGTGTACATAAACGAACTTTGCAATCTAAAATTAAAAAATGCACATTTGTTCTCGTATGCAGATGACACTGCTATAACCTTCACTGGACATTCTTGGACTGCAGTTGAACGCATCGCTAATGAAGGTTTAGTCCAAATTGCTAAGTGGCTGAGAAGCAACCTGCTTACGCTGAATACTTTAAAAACTAACTTCATGTGTTTCAGCATTTATAATAGTTCACAACCAACTAACATTAACCTCAAAGTACAAACATGTGGAAAGTGTACTGATAAAGAATGTAGTTGCCCAACTATAAGCAAGGTAGATAATACTAAGTACCTAGGTACTTAGTATTATCTACCTTGCTTATAGTTGTAGTGTAGTTAGATAGAGTGTAGTTGTCGATCAAAGACTGTCATGGTATCCCCAAGTAGAACAAGTCATAAATAGAGTTCGGAAATTAAGAAATTAATTTTTAGAACTTTAAGATATATTGTTCCATAACTTAGAAACGATGACCATAGTTCTTCTAGGAATATTTTAAACGATATATACATTGCCTTGGTTCAATCGGTATTGCTGTATTGTATCACAGTGTGGGGAGGGGCTGCTAAAAGTAGATTTATTGAGTTAGAAAGAGCTCAGCGTGCACTAATCAAATGTATGTATTTCAAAAATTTTAAATTCTCTACAAATAGGCTGTATCAAATTAGTAACCAACTCTCAGTACGTAAATTGTCTGTAATCCAAATAACTTTAAAAACACATAGATCACTTCCATTCAATGTCAGCCTTCTTGAAAAACGCAGGAAAGCTATAATCGCAACGATTCCTCAAACGAAAACAATGTTTGCCTGTAATCAGTTTCATAAGAGATCGGCGATATTGTATATTAAAATAAATAAACACGTTTACATATACACGAAACAATATTATGATAACAAGAAGTCTGTAACGGATTGGATAACGTCACTCACTTATGAAGATACAGAAAGACTTCTGGAACACTTAAAATAAGTACTTAATACTATAAAATTGTAATTAACTAATATTTACATCGTTACACTCTTTAGCACTCATAATTAAAACCACTCATAGTATACGCTAGCATAGATTAGATCATAACAACAAAGCAACACGCACACATACATGCCCTCACGCACATATATATATGTCCACACACACACACACATACATGCCCACACGCACATATCTCTCTCTCTCTCCACACTCACATACCTACGCGCATCCATACATTTCCACACGCAAACATACATGCCCACATTCAGACTCAAACAGAATCCTTCCAGAATTCAGAATCATTTTTATTTTTTACAATACAAAACGTAGCAACGTGTTTTAGTAACTATTTACTGCATTGTATGTTATGGAGGAGCGGTCTCATAATCACATTATTGTAACTGAAAATTGTTGAAGAAAATAAACAATTTTGTATTTTTGAACCTACTCATTTTAGTTTGGGCTGCGGGCCTATAAACTAGCTGATGCCCGTAGCTTCGTCCGCGTGGTGAAGTTTCTATTCGACATTTCCTCCGGAACCCTAAACTTTTCGAAAATCCAATATAGCCTATGTTATTCAAGAAGAATGTAGTTTACTAATGGGGAAAGAATTTTCAAAATTGGCCCAGTTGTTACTGAGCCTATTCTTTACAAACAAACTAACAAATCTCCTTCTCTAAACTTTCTCCTTTTTTATAATATTAGTATGGATAAAATTGCATCGCATTGATCGAACTCTATGCAGGTTAAACTGCGGGGCGTCTGCTAGTTATAAATATAGCTCGTAACCATAGATAACAAAATTGTCGTACCCATGAATAGCCACGAATAATAATTAATAAATTTCAGGCAATGTTTATAATGAAACGGCTGTAAAATTTAAAAATCGTAAAATATCGTATGTCTGTTTGTGTGTTTCCATCGATTTCCAAACAAACATATTTTTACCAATTAACATAGACAGTTAAATACAACTCAGAGGTGAGTACTATTTAATTATCCTTTACCTCAACGTACTAATAGTTACGGAACGCTCGGCGCTCGAGTTCCATTCGTGCTTGACCGTTTTTTTTGAAGTGAAAGCTCCTTTTACGCAGTAACCATATTTTTCATTATCATTTCATATTCGATCAGTTTGCTGCCACTGTGACGCGGTGGGAGTGTATCTGACTGCTGCGCAAGAGGTAGTGGGTTCGATTCCCACCCACGATAAAATTTTGTGTGATGAGTACAATGGTTTATTCTGTGTCTGGGTGTTATTTATCTAAAATATGTATGTATTAAAAAATATAACTATGTTTATCAGTTATCTGGTTCCCATAGTACAAGCTTTGCTTAGTTTACAATCAGAAGGCGTTGTGTGAGTTGTCCCAACGATATCAATTTATATTTTTTGTAATTCTTTTCGAAGGATTTCTTTTTGTCTCTTTCGTAATTGGGTAACACTAGTACCAATCTAAAAAAAACGCGCCAAAATAAGTTTTCACTCTGTTGGCACTCTCGAGGTGCCATTTATATTATTAATGTAATATAATAGATTTTTACCATTGACACGTAGGCATTCTTCGCACAGAAAACAGTAGCAGTACCAAGTCCCATAAGTAACCCTGCTGGGACTAATGTAGCGAACGTTGGGTACAAATGGAATACTATGAAGGCCACATATGCAAGGAAAGAATAGAATATAGTCCATTTTGTTGTCAACCATCTGGAAATTAAGAGATAAAAATAGAATTAATAATTTATCTAATTTAAGCGTGATTTAGATAAATTAGATTTTCTATAAACAGTATATGATCTGCTCATAAACTCTATCAACTCATTTTAAAGTTTAAAAAATCAAAGTTTAAAGTTGTTATATTATTTTTAATATACGAATTGCATATTATTACTGTGGTGCTTTCCTTTTTCTACAGGATTTACACCTAGTTGCTTTTCAGGTCTCCCGCTTTGCAATGGAGGGAAGAGGCGTTACGTTCCTTTCTCAACTTTCTCAAATTATCTTCTGATTAATTTCGTTGCGGGTTCCAAGACATTCTAACTACTCCTGGGACTTCACCGAGATCGAGCTCGGTGTAACTTTTGGTGGTCTTGGTCATTGCTGTAGATCCTGATTTACAAGAGTCATAGTAATGGAAAAGCGGGTGAGATTACAAATTGTATTTACAAAGTTTCACTATACAATCTTTATGACCTTGTGTTCATTGTTAAGTCATGATTAATATTAATGAACAAACTTGCTTCATGATGTATTCCTGACTGGGGTAGTCAGAGAGGACAGATCGCAAGGCTTCGCTATCCATGCATACTTCTTTCACTTTCTCCAGATTCATTATTTGCTTAAAAATTTAAAAAACAAAATTTGTTTTATTTTGTAACTAATAGAAAGTTGGATTTACAAAAGGTAGTTAACAATGTCGAATATGATATATCGTAGAATTTAGAAACGGAAAATGGAATGAAATAATCGTAAATAAAAATAATATAATAATATACACCATTGAAAAAAAATGGAACAATCAAATAGAAAAATAATTTGGTGAATAAGCAGGTCTCATAAATAAAAAAAAGTATTATTAACTTGTTTTTTCATGTTATTTAATTATAATATTTTAATCGACACTTATTCTTGTTCATAACTGGTTTTTTAATAGGGCCGGTCGACCATTTGATTGATGGTAACAACATTTACAACTTATAAGAAAACCTTATTATGATTATAAATATGCATTTAACTAAATTTTAATTTGAAGCGCTCGTGGCCCTGCGGTCTCAGTGTTCTGTAAACGATCACTGAGTTACGCAACTTTCACTATGGCTGGTCCTTGGATGGGTGACCACTTTGTAGCATTTATATTTGCGAGCGTTTCCGTGCTTCGGAAGGACGTTAAGCCGTTGGTCCTGGTTGCCAGTAAAATGGCAATCGTTAAGCCTGGTTAAAGGCCTTATAGGCGGCTTGAAAACCTTCAACAGCAGGTCGCCACAACCTGCGTCTGTCTATTTCAACACGGCAATGGGCTCACCACCTATTAGTGGGACAGGAATCCAAACGGTGAAAAGTGGGCATATCCCCGAAGGGGTGGCAGAGGCATATTAGCCTCTGCCACCCCTTCGGGGATAAGGCGTGATGGATATTTGTTTATTTATTTTATTTTAACTAATTTTTACACATTACAATTTCACTTTACAACATTAAAATTATATTTTTTTTTACTACATTACAATTGTAATTATGTTCTCAAATTAATACATTCCCGGGTGTATCAAGATCCCCGAAGATGCTGACTAAAAAGACAGGGCAACAAAAAGTTTTATTTATGTTTGACACGTCAAAATGGCACCGCTCGCCTGATGGAAAGCAGAGACGACGATCCGTGACTGAGGGCCGTTGTCCCAGCCAGTAGGGTCCAGATAGCGCCCCTCAGGTTGACGGCACAGAAATATGCCTTTTCTTGCTTTTCTTAAAGGACTTCTCTTTGTAAGAGGAGGGAAACATGTGCGCTGGCAGAGAGCTCCATGCTTTTATGCCCTTATGGCATTAGGCGGCAGACGTGCCCAGCAATAGCAAACAGAGCAATCAAACGCGAAACAATAATTCCTTCTAGAAGTGTATGCTCCAAGTTCCAAATCCGGGTAGGTACTACTTGCAACTTGTACTGTAATAAGACGAAGACAGTATATTCTTCTTTATTTTTCGTGTGGAAATCCTCATGGATGCGGACTCCTACCGACTAAAACCACACGTATCCCTTCCATCTGTCTGTCTATGGCCGGGAATCCTGGGTGAGCCCTCGGAAAGAAGACTGTATATCCTGATATAGCATTATTTTCCTGATTTGTTGTGAAAACTCCTTACATTACATTATCAAAAAGTCTGTCCCAGGCTCCAAATCCGAGTACTACTAGCAAGTAGGAATGTAATAAGATGAAGACAGTATATCCTGATGTAGCATTATTTTCCTGATTTGTTGTTAAAAACTCCTTACATTAAATTATCAAAAGGTAGATCCCAGGCGCCAGGCTCCAAATCCAGGTACTACTAGCAACTTGGACTGTAATAAGATAAAGACAGTATATCTTGATGTAGCATAATTTTCCTGATTTGTTGTTGAAAATTCATTACATTTTCAAAAGAAAGATCCCAGGCTCCAGGCTCCAAATCCAGGTACTACTAGCAACTTGAACTGTAATAAGATGAAGACGGTATATCCTGATGTAGCATTATTTTCCTAATTTGTTGTTAAAAACTCCTTACATTAAATTATCAAAAGGTAGATCCCAGGCTCCAGGCTCCAAATCCAGGTACTACTAGCAACTTGGACTGTAATAAGATAAAGACAGTATATCTTGATGTAGCATTATTTTCCTGATTTGTTGTTGAAAAATAATACATTTTCAAAAAAAAGATCCCAGGCTCATAATCCAGGTACTACTAGCAACTTGGACTGTAATAAGATGAAGACGGTATATCCCGATGTAGCATTATTTCCTGATTTGTCGTTAAAAATACATTATTCACTGAGCTAAGCTCGCATATGTACATAACTGTCACTGGATTCGAAGTAGCAAAATGTAATATTATTTTAAACTGTTAATTATTATGTTGAGGAAAATAGATTTTTCTTCAACCGCATGAAATTTAACTTTATTCTTGAGTACGGTGGGAGTAATGTATTGATCCCAGGAATGAAATGAATGCTTGAGCAATTTAAAAAAAAAATGTACAAAGCTATTACTTACTTTATAACAACTGACGTTAAAAATACGTTTGAGAAAATTAAGCCTGCATACATTGCCACCATCGATGTTGTGCCAAGACCTTGCTCTGCATTTATAGAGCTTTGTAGGTTATAGGCGCTCTGTAAATATAAAATAGAATCAATAAAAATTAGATACTAATTGACGGCTTCGCACGCGTAGAGAAGTTTCGTGAGCAGTGCGTTGCATCACAAGTGTTGGGTTTTTCATAAGTCTAGTCATTCAAGTTGGTAGTAAATGAAATCAATACAATTTTGCCATCCTGTTCATCACCAATCCGCTTAAAGGGCTGGTTATAGTCTCCTCACGTAAATATAGTTAATCGTAAATATCGTTGGGACAACTCACACAACGCCATCTGATTCCAAACTAAGCAGAGCTTGTACTATGGTAACCAGATAACTGATAAATATACTTATATATTTCTACATACATACATATTTCTACATACATACATATAATGGGTGTGCCGCAAGGCTCGATACTTGGGCCATTCTTGTTCCTCATTTATATTAATGATTTACCATTTTATGTAGGGGACAGGAATAGGATTGTTTTGTTTGCAGATGACACCTCATTAATTTTTAAAATTAAAAGACAATTAGATAACTATGACGATGTAAACAATGCAATTGCAAGAGTAGTTCATTGGTTCAGCTCAAATAATCTTTGCCTTAATGAAAATAAAACTAAATGTATAAAATTTACTCTACCAAATGTAAAACAAGTTGCGGCCAATGTTCAACTGAATGGACAAGTGTTAGAGTTTGTAGAATCAACTGTGTTCCTAGGTATAACTATTGATGCCAATTTGCAGTGGGGCCCACACATAGAAAAGACAGCCTCTAGATTAAGTTCGGCTGCATACGCTGTAAAAAAGATCAGGACTCTAACAGATGTGGATACTGCTAGAATGGTTTACTTCAGCTATTTTCATAGTATTATGTCTTACGGTATTCTCCTTTGGGGGAGTGCTGCAGATTTAAATATTATTTTTGTTCTACAAAAGCGGGCTGTACGCGCTATTTATAATTTGGGCCCCAGAGTTTCTCTCCGAGAAAAATTCAAAGAAGTGAATATTCTAACCGTACCATCACAATACATTTTTGCCAATCTTATGTATGTCCAGAAAAATCTATCACAGTTTTCTAAACTCTGTGATAAACATAATATAAACACTAGAAATAAAAATAATCTTTCAGTCCACCACAGTCGACTACATAAGATTGGCGATTCTTTCCAGGGTAACTGTATACGCTTTTACAACAAGCTTCCCTGTGACCTGAGAAATTTACCTTTAAATAAATTTAAAAAGTTTATTAAAAACAAGCTTTGTGAAAAAGGTTTTTACTCCGTTACAGACTATTTGCAGGACAGGGACGCCTGGAAATGATCTGCTGGCAAAATGAAATAATATTAAATTGTAAATAGGCCATCAAAAAAAAAGCCTTCCTAAGTTTCTTGCCGGTTCTTCTCAGGTGGGCCGCGTTCCGAACCGGTGGTCGCTTTAAATATTTTAAATAGTGTATGACATTTTGTAAGCGCCGTTAAAATGGTCTATGCAAAATAAAGATAATTTTATTTTATTTTATTTTTATTTTATTTTATCGATAGACACCCAGACACAGAATAAACTATCGTGCTCATCACACAATCTATTATCGTGGGTGGGAATCGAACTACACTCCCACCGCGTCAGAGAGGCAGTCAATTCTTCTATGAAACGTCTTCTATGAAAGCGGTAGATGAACACGTAAATCTGGTTTGTGGTGAAGCCAAAGGATGAGGTAGAAGTTGTCCAAGCAAAGCAAACGGTGAACACGAGACAAGATAAAATCGACCGTCCCAAACACGTACCACTCTCCTGGATTCCAAAATTGGTCTTCAACATATAAACCACAGTAACACAACAATATACCCTATGATATGTCGTTCTTCTTCATCTAAGTATTTTCGCAATTGCTTCCACCCAGCCCCCCCCCCCCCCCCCCCCCGAATTTGGAGCATAAGGAGCAGCTGTTGTCTAGCTTTTGGCAAAATTCGCTTTGGCAAAAACCATCAGACCTCCCAACCCCGTAAAAAAGCCTGAGTCGATGCCTCTTTCGTCAGTCAGTAGGTGCACCGCTAGCAGCAGAGGTTGCTTGGGTCCCGGAGATTGTGATGGAGACCCTTACACCTTGATATGTCGTTAGAGAAGCGTATTTGCCTCTTTCAGAAACAACAAAGTAGACCAAGCTATCTTGAGGTATCACATTTTGATTGATTTGGTTGTAAATCACGTATAAATAAACTTCACCAAACAATATATTTGTGGGGTTGGGTGAAGAAGAAGAGCCACCAACGGTCCCAGGTATGGTTGGTTGGTACTTGCGCCACCACCATCAATGTTGGGACTCTCTACTATGCTGCGAGTGGCTACACTGTTTCTACAGGTCTTCTGGACCCCACTTACACCTTCAGTTCGGTGGAAGCATCGTCTGTTAAACAGCAGGTACACCGCTCGTCTTAAATATAATAGTGGCTTTTTACACTCAGACGACATTTATTAGTATACTTGGTGGCTTCGCCCGTGACATATTTCGACTTCCCGTCGCACCTATTTAATCCCGTCGTTTATAAATTCCACAATATTGTACAAAAATTGCCCGATTTGTCTACATTTATGACTACTGCTCCGCTCCCTTAAGGTATATAGCCTCGAGAAATGGGCGATTCAATTAAGACAATGTAGTACTGCCAATCCATCGTGGATATAGGCGTAAACTATAAGTACGTAAAACGCCTTCATTTCAATCTTGCGTTTAAGGTTACTTGATCAAAAGGGATGATAGTTTATTGATAGATACACAAATTTTAATAATAATATAATTTACTTTCAATTATATGCCATCGTAAAAGCGACCATGGATGAAGCATGTTATAGTCAACCGTTCAAACATCCAACGATTGTTTCACTAAACAGTACTTAGGTGAGCTATAATTAGTAGAATCGTCTACGGACGAAGGGTGTTTTTAACCTGTTCATGAGTGAATTGTAATATAATAATAATAATAATATTGTGGGACACTTTCCACACAGCGCCATCTAGCCCAAAGTAAGCTAATATTAGCTTGTGTTATGGGATCTAGATAACTGATAAACATACTTATATATTTCTAAATACATACATATGGATGAAGAGTAGAAGCGTGCACGTCGCCATCCCTGCCAGCTACGGCACTCGTGTTGGAGTAGAATTTACTCCAACACGAGTGCCACCAGGGCGAATGATGCTAGGGCGTGCCCCCGAGGCGACGCGCACCAGTTCGTCCCCGCTGGTGCGAAAAGTGTGTGCCAGAGCGGCGTAGGGGACCGCCACCCTACACGCGTGGCCCGACACAGCGGGAAGTGGAGGACGGAGTGCAGGGTAGCTGCGTGGAATGTTAGGGGAGGAATGGCAGATAAGATGAATGAGTTGATGGATGTTATGAATGAGAGAAAGTTAGATGTAGTGTGCTTGACAGAGACCAAGCGCAAGGGCAGCGAAGTAGTGGAGCTCCCGGGTGGGGTGCTCGCGCTATGGTCTGGAGTACCAGAGAGCGAGCATGGCAGTCGGGGGGTTGGACTTTTGTTGTCCACGCGATTGGCCTCCGGTATGTATGAGTACAAACTGGTAGGTCCCAGAATCCTCTGGATCCGTCTAAAACTTGGTTTGACGAAGATTTTTCTGGTAGCTGCTTACGCGCCAGTATCTTCGTCGAACGCGAGTGAGCTAGAGGACTTCTGGGAGACTATGAGAGAAGCTCTAAATGTGATAGAAAGAAATGAAAGACTTATAGTATGTGGAGACTTGAATGGATGGGTGGGTACCGCTCGCGATGGTTTTGAGTCGGTACTCGGGAAGTATGGGGATAAAAGGGTGAACGACGCTTGCAAGCTTATACTGGCATTTTGTAAGGATAAGGATTTGTTTGTAGCGAACACAATGTTCAACCACAAACAAATTCATATGTATACGAGGAGATGTAAGTCAAAGAGCAGCATGATAGATCTATTCCTAATGGATAGTCGGCTCCGTAAACAGGTGATGGACACAAGGGTTTATCGAGGCGCTGAACTAGGATCAGACCACTACTTAGTAATAACTAGGATAAGGGGTCTGTTCGCGGGTTGGCGTCATCGTACCGAGTGTCCTGAACCTGAGCCGACTCATAGCATCAAAAGCTGGAAGCTGCAGGATGCATCCATTAGGGATAAATATAAAGAAAGGGTAGCCGAAAAGCTTGACGACGTCAATGTTAGTAGTGAGAATGTGGAAAGTGTATGGCAGAACCTTAGGGATAGTATGGTAAATGCCGCTGTGGAAGTGTGTGGAGAAACGAGAAGAGGCAGTAGTAATAAGCGTGACGCATGGTGGAATGAGGAAGTGAAAGAAGCAGTTCGAATGAAGAAGAAAGCATGGTTAGACTACTTAGCCTCGCGGAATGATTTTAATATGAAAGAGAGATACAAGCTGCAGAAAGTTAATACGAAGGCACTGATAGAAGAAGCTCGTGAAAGGTGCAGAATGAAAGCGGATGAAAGGTTGTCGTCCAATTTCCGGGATAATGCCAGGCTCTTCTGGAAAGAGGTAGGCAAGACCCGGAGTTGTTCGGCAATCTGCAGTATGAAAAAAGTGCTTAGTGTTAACAATGATGTCCTAACAGACCAAACTGACGTCCTGCAGAGATGGAGTGAATATTATGGAAAGATGTATGCAAGAAAAGACAGAGATGCCACGTCGGGAAGTGGAGCTCACTTCGATGCTCCGGATCCCGATGTCATTGAAGTCATTAGTATGAAAGAAATTGAACAAGCGATAAGAAGTATGAAATGTGGTAAGGCTGAGGGAAAAGACAGAGTTACTGCTGAGATGATCAAGTACGGCGGGTTGCGCGTCTGGGACACTCTATGTCTGTTATGCAACTTGTGCTGGCGGACGGGTGACGTCCCAGATGACTGGCGAATAGCAGTTGTAGTACCTATTTACAAAGGGAAAGGCTCACGCCTAAACTGCTCCAGCTACAGGGCGATCAGCTTGGTCAGCTTAGCTAGTAAGGTGTATGCAAAGATTATAACGGCAAGAATGCAAGAAAAGTCTGAAAGGTATTTATGCGAGGCTCAATGCGGATTCCGACGTGGAAGAGGTTGCATGGATCAAGTGTTTTCTCTCCGCATGATCGCGGAGAAGTTTCTGGTTATTAGCCAGAGGGTTTTCTGCGTTTTTGTGGATCTGGAGAAAGCATTTGATAACGTTGTGAGGGAAACTCTGTGGGATTTGCTGCCCGGATATGGTGTGGACGGCTCGCTGCTGCGGGCAATACAGTCGCTTTATAAGGACTGTAAGGCTTGCGTGCGAGTAGGGGGGGATGTGTCACCTCTTTTTGATGTCTGTACAGGCGTCAAACAGGATTGTGTCATTTGAAAGATTGTGATATTGGTGTGAATTTGGGTGAGTTTTCAGTAAACTGTCTGCTGTACGCTGATGATGCGGTGCTCATGGCCTCATCAGAAGCCGACCTTCAGGCATTAGTCACTAATATGAAAGAGGAGTGTGAAAGTAAGGGTCTTCGCTTGAATGCAAGTAAGACTAAGGTTCTAGTATTTGAAAGAGATGACGTAAGAACTAAATGCGAGATTAGGGTAAACCAGGAACGTCTAGAGCATGTGAATGAAATTGTGTATTTAGGGAGTATGTTTAGCGCTGATGGAAGATGTGATACGGATGTAGAGCGGCGAGTAGCTGCCGGAAACAGAGTTAACGGTGCTTTGTCCCAATTAGTAAAGCGACATCATCATCATCCGAGCGTCTGTCCCAGTTGCGTCTCGCGACGCCCGGGGTCCGCTTTCCTACATTTTCTCCTCCACTGTACAGTAAAGCGACAAAGCATCGTAAAAGAAGCACGACTGGCGATTCATAACGCAGTACTAGTGCCAACTTTGCTTTACGGTAGCGAAACCTGGGTATGTCAGCAGATGCATGAAAGTAAATTGAATGCTGTGGAGATGCGATCACTTCGAAAACCGACCGAATACGTAACGAAATGATACGCAATTTGGCAGGTTTGAAAGAAAGTGTCAGCGTTAAGCTGGAAAAGGGCGTGCTCCGTTGGTTTGGACACGTCCAACGAATGAGTGAGGAACGATTGACGAAGAATATATATTGTGCGAAAGCAGAAGGTAGAAGAGGTCAGGGTAGGCCGAGACTTACATATGAAGACCACGTGAGCAGATTGCTCAAAAACGGAAAGGTCAAAAGTACTCGGATACCCAGACGTGCGTGTATGAAGCGATTGATGAATCTCGAAGAAGCGAAAGAAGTATGCATGGATCGCGAAGCCTGGCGATCTGTCCTCTGACTACCCCGTCAGGGATACAGCGTGAAGATAGTTAGTTAGTTATACATATTATAGATAAATAACACCCAGACACAGAATAAACCATCGTGCTCATCACACAAAGTTTTATCCTGGGTGTGAATCGAAGCCACGAACTCTTGCGTAGCAGTCGGATGCACTCACATCGCGCCAAAGAGGCAGTCAATATTATAATATATGTCGAACCGACCACGGACGAAGGGGTGTCTTCAGCGAATCGTTCATAGGCGAACGATAAAATGTAGAACCGACTAAGGACGAAGGGTGTTTTCAGTAAACTGTTTATCAGTATCAAGGGTAATTCGGCATTCGATTCTATACACCGCTGACTGACGTCGTAAGAAATGATAATGGTGCGACTGTGCGAAGTGGAGGTGAAAAAGTAGGAAAGCGGACTACGGAGATCAGCTTACTTACATCTCCACACAAATCCGAGTCACGAGAGGTCCGAGAGATCCGAGAGCAACGATAAGGAAACATAACGGGGGGCCAAGTCTGCTTTTTCAATCGTGTCGAAAAAGTATCGAAATCGTCGCTCAATAGACAGCCTTCGGTAAAATATTGACAGTTTTTCGTAGTCTACTATTACAATCGTACTCCGATAGACTTTCTATCGGTCGGCCGATAGAATTCTACTAACACGTGCCGCGCCAGTGGCCGCTAATCACTTGCATTTTTATAGTCTACTAAGATTTTGACAGCTAATAACAGCGATTCTGGTTCTATTCTACGGCTTGTCAATAGTAGACTCGGCCTCTGGGCAGTGTTGTGTTAAGTCCCCACATTTTTGTTACAGGTTTAACAAAACTGTATTATTTGTTTTGCTACGGTGCTCATTTCATTCTAGGAGACGTCAGTCTTTTAATTAACTGTATTATATTTTTAAACAAACTACACAATTATCATAAATTATTTTCAATATAATTTAAATAATAAATATTTTGTGCTAATATCGTATTATAATCTAATAAACTAATTAATGATGTAAAGTAGGTATAAATTTAATAATAATTTAAAATCTTTACATAAATCAAAGCCATAGTTACACCGTTTATGGCTCAAGAACGGGTAGGGCAACATTAGAGGACAGTATTAGATTTATCTCTACCCAGAATATCTGAATAAGTACAAAAAAAACAGGTCAAGTGTGAGTCGGTTTCACTAACGAGGGCTCCGTAATTTTTTGGCTTCCGTAATCAATCATCATTATCCCCGAAGAGAGGCATATTATACGCCTACTGTTCAACATGTGTATGTCAGTCCCACGTAATAGGTGGTGAGCCCATTGCCGTGTTGAAATAGACAAAAGCAGGTTGTGGCTACCAGCTGTTGGAATTTTTCAAGGCGCCCAAGGCTTAACGACTGCCTTGTTACTGGCAACCGGGACCAACGGCTTAACCTGCCTACCGAAGCACGGAAACGCTCGCAAATGTAATGTCACAAAGTGGTTACCCATCCGTGACCAGCCATAGCGAAAGTTGCTTAACGCAGTGATCGTTTACTGAAAACTGAGTGAGCGGGGTCACGAGCGCTTTTTACGTTAATTTAAAAGTTAGATTTTTTGAAAAAAATGTTTTAATTTCAACTCAATTCCATCACGCGTTCTTGAGGTAATGGGTATTGACAGACAGACGGACGGAAAACTAAGAGATCCTAAAAGTTTCGAAGTACGAAACCCCAAAAAAAAAATCATGTAAAAAATAAAATTAATGTCAAACCAAAATTCTTTACAACCGGATTCTATGGCGGTGCAATGCTCGCCGGTGACCATTAGTTTATTTATATAGACTTCAAAAAACGTAGTTCTCTCGACTCATAATAGTCTTGGTTCTTATTACCCAGAAGAAAAAAAAGTGTGTGTACCAGAGTACACAGTTAAGAAGTGAAACTAAATTTAGATCACTATTTATACAGATATAAAATTTCCGTCGATAAAAAATTTTCACTTATGATAAAGAAGTTTTACTTCAAAACAACATAAAAGCGCGTAACGTAAAAACATAACTATGTTTTTATTTTTAGGATAAAAGGGTCGACTTAGTATTAGGGTACTATTTCCTATACTCTTAAAAGTAAATATTGCTTTTTTCTTCATTGGTTTTATTGTAATTAATATATTTTACTTTTCCACCGCGCTCAACTATGTCGTTCGCAATGAATGAACAATATTTTTTGCAGCTATATAAATACGGCAATGGGCTCACCACCTGTTACGTGGGACAAAAATGCATATTGTGAAATGTGGGCCAATAGTATGCCTCTGCCTACCCCTTTGGGATAAAGGCGTGACAATATGTATGTGTATGTATGTATGTATGTATAAAAGATATAAGTGTTTAGAACCTTTGGCTATTCAATCATTACAATTTAAATTAAAACTGTTAATTTTTTTTCACTTCTATATTTACTTCTACCTTTACATTCTTTTTCAGTTTGGAAGGGGTTTCCAAACTGAAAAAGAATGTTAAACAGCTGATAACTGAATAGTGTTTAACTCACCAGGAATACTGGGTCTATAAACTTTTGATTGGTGTGTTATCCACGATAATTAGCACTCCGTTTATCTTCAGTTATTTTTACTTTTTTAGTTACGATGGCTGAGACCTGCACAGACTTCTCCACAATTTATGTATTTCAGTTTTGTGCTATGTTGAATGAAATTAGGAATATGTCTAATCTAATTTCTGCCTACTCCCGAATCCTAGAGGTAACACTCATCAAGTTTGGTTAATCTATAGTCTATATACTACACTAGCGGCACGCTACGATCGCCGTTCATTTCACATATTCATCTCAGGAAATTAATATATTTCAGATTGATATTGATAAAAATTCCCTCAATATAGTATACTTAAAAAATAAATAAATGAATATCCATCACGCCTTATCCCCGAAGGGGTGGCAGAGGCATATTATATGCCCACTTTTCACCGTGTGGATTCCTGTCCCACGTAATAGGTGGTGAGCCCATTGCCGTGTTGAAATAGACAGACGCAGGTTGTGGCTACCTGCTGTTGAAATTTTTAAGCCGCCCATAAGGCCTTCAACCAGGCTTAACGACTGCCATTTTACTGGCTACCGGGACCAACGGCTTAACGTGCCTTCCGAAGCACGCAAACGCTCGCAAATGTAAATGTCACAAAGTGGTCACCCATCCGAGGACCAGCCATAGTGAAAGTTGCGTAACTCAGTGATCGTTTACAGAACACTGAGACCGCGAGGCCACGAGCGCTTGTTTATAGTATACTTAAAACAAAAAAATTTAAAAGTACGTATGGTATTATATTTCATTAAAATATTTATTTGCATTATTGTAATATGTCAATCGGCCATCATAGTTTGTTTCTTTGTTTGATTTAATTTTCAATTCGAGCCAGTATTTCCAGAGATTAGCGCAATCTCGAGAATTGCTGGTTATCCTTTTGTGTTGGTTAGCTCAGTCATTGAGAAAGATAAGAACTATTTATTATTTCGTCACCATCGCAGCTACCCAGGACAGCTGAATAGTAATTATAAATTTCAATACATTTTTGTAAAACTGATGATTTTGGGGATGTATGGGTTAAATGGGTGCGACGGGCAGGCCCTAGATGAGACCTACCCGCACGCCCTATGCTATTCAGTATAAATTTCCGGAGCGCTGTTCTATCGTACCTAATACTAAGTTTTATTGCTAAGTTTTAAGAGCGCTATTATAAATAGTACACGGTCTGTATGTCCCTTTACAAAACTGAGTTCTGTAAGCCGACGGATACACAGAACAGACGTAGAACGCAGACGAGCCGCAGAGTCTCTTTCGCGTCTGCTTAATACAAAATACAAAGCATATAGATACGAGTATATGCGGACACGACGGTGTCGCGTCTGGTAAAACACACAAAAAGGACAGCGCGCAGACGCGATTAAAACGCGTGGAACTGGTGTAGGAAGAGTAAGAGGTGAGGGCGGGGTGCCAGTACACACATAGGCCTCACCACGGCCTCATCAGTAGCATCATGTCATGTCCGTTACCTGTCTTTTCTATGTGTCCTAAAATGTCGTACTTCGTCTGTGCCCTGTCTGTGTCCGTCCTTGTATTGCGTATTTCCTATGTGTTCGGTCCCTAAGGTGAAAAGATCTTTGAGGCTTGAAACACAGTACATATATGAGCAGTAAGGAAACTCATAAACGTGCGAAACGGCCTACCTACACAGACGTACGCATCTACAGGAATCTAGAGCGGACATACTTACACGTTATATTTTCAAAGACTATTTTTTTTTCTATTATTTTTTTTTTATAAAATATCTATGAATAGGTACATAATTTTAGATTTAGACCTAGTTTCCTTACTGCTTTAATATAAATTATTGTGCTTGAACCGAAGAACGCCTGCCGACTTTAATGTGGCCTTCAAAGTTAGGACGTGGGTCTTGTTATCATTGCTATCTAATTTTGAATTTTGTTATGGTAGATGAATTCCTTTGACATTTGAATGAATAAAAAGTAAAAAAAAAACATGTGTATTTAACCATTTTGGTGTGTTCTTTTTTATTTTGGAATGAATCAATTCAAATGCAAAAGGAATGTAATGATTTTACTATTTAAACTAAATTACAAACGACTTTAGTGTTCTACAGTTACATAAATTTATTAACTACTATCTCTGCATATATTAGGAGAATTATCACTATAGACAGTGATAACGTTTATGGTACCGGTTCCTTTGTCTATTTAAAGTCTCGGTAATTTTACTTCGCGTCACCACGCTCTGAACGATATAATCCGTAGGGCCCTTATATCGGGAAACGTGTCTTGCTTGCTTGAGCCTCCGGGTCTGAGCAGGTCGGACGGTAAGAGGCCGGACGGGCTGACTTTGGTTCCCTGGAACAACGGCAGGTGCCTAATTTGGGACGCAACTTGCGTCAGCACCGTCGCCGCCAGCCACCTTATTCGCACGGTTAACTCCCCGTCTGCTGCAGCGGAAGATGCCGGCTTGAGGAAGCGACTAAAGTACGCTGATTTGGAGCCGCTGTACAACTTCATGCTGGTGGCGGTGGAGACCCTGGGGAGCTGGGGCAGGGAAGCCAAACATATTATAAAGGATATTGGGAAAAAGCTCCAAGAGACGACCGGTGACTCTCGATCCGGATCGTTTCTGATGCAGAGGCTGGCCATCGCAATCCACCGTGGAAACGCTGCAAGTGTGATGGGCACCTTTCCACCGGGAACGGTCAGGAGCGGGTATTTAAATAGTTCGTAAGGTTGACATTTAAATTTATTTGCATTTTTGATGTCAAAAATGCATTCAATTCGGTAAATAGGGATATCCTGCTGACGGAAATAAAACAACATATACCGGAAATTTACAATTATCTTCTCAGTTACGCTGACCCAACAAAATTGTTATATCGATCTAATGAACTGTCCTCGGAAGTAGGTTGTCAACAGGGTGATCCCCTTGAGCCTGCAATTTTTAGTTTGGCTATAAATCCGATAATTAAAAATGTATATTCTAAATTCAACGTTTGGTATTTGAACGACGGAACCCTAGGAGGAGATGTGGATACTATGTTTTCGGACCTATTTTTATCAAAAATAAATTTGAAACCATTGGTTTGGAGTTTAATTTTAGCAAATGCGAACTTTTTATAAATAACTGCGACTTAAATTCCAATGATGTTAAACAAAAAATCTATATTTTGGCTCCAAATATTAAAATAGTTAACAGTAAATCCCTTTACCTTTTAAGCTCTCCAATGTTTAATGAATCTATTTCTGAATATATTAATAATTCAATGACTAAATTTCAAAATTCTGCTGACCGTCTCCTTGAAATTAGTCCACATTATGCACTGTGCATCTTAAAATTCTGTCTTTTCGTCCCAAAATTTACTTATGTGCTCCGTTGCTGCTCCTTTTGGAATCACCCAGATCTTTTGACACAAGTAGACGACTTAATCAAAATTAGCTTAGAATCGATTCTTAACATGCAGCTGAAAGAGCATTCTTGGACCCAAGCATTCCTACCAATCCGTTATGGTGGTTTAGGGATTCGAAATTTTTCCAGTGTCGCTTTACCAGCCTCTCTATCTTCTGTCCATAGTTCAGCAAATCTCAAAGTAAAATTTTAAGGGCATCCCCTTCAAACTTTGAGATTGCTGGCTTGGAAGAAGCTAGAAACGCTTTTGGAACGAAGTTCCTTATCGCGCGTTGTGAAAGGGGGCTAGACGGAAAAAATTCTTACGAAAAGTTGTCACGACACTAAAATTCTTACGAAAAGTTGTCACGACACTTTTTGCTATTTGCTTTTTGGAACGAAGTTCCTTATCGCGCGTTGTGAAAGGGGGCTAGACGGAAAAAATTCTTACGAAAAGTTGTCACGACACTTTTTGCTATTTGCTTTTTTTATTTTATATTTTTATTAATTATTTATTAATACATTAACATCATCTTTTTAAATTCTTACGAAAAGTTGTCACGACACTTTTTGCTTTTTGCTTTTTTTATTTTATATTTTTATTAATTATTTATTTATACATTATCATCATCTTTTTACATCTGTTGTTAGTTACATATTATATTACGAGTATCTATAAAAAAAAAACTTTTTAAACTTTTTTTTTTTAATTTTTTTATTTTGAACTTCGTTCTATCCTGGCGTCCCTTGACACCTCTCAAGTTTTCTTAATTGCTTGTCCAGGTCAAAATTTTCCAGTTTCTTCATATTCACAGAGGAGCTGGGACGACATAAACTGCAAATTGACTTATGACAATCTTTTGAGCTGTAGTACGGGTTCGGCACGTGCTAGGCTTTTGGCCGTGGGTTTGCATGAGGCCGGCTACTGGCTTCACGCGTACCCTTCGTCAAATACAGGAACTTTTCTTGAGCCTGATACGCTCCGAATCGCAACCTGTCTACGGCTTGGGGTTCCGGTCTGCGCTCCTCATAAATGTCCCTGTGGCAGTGATGTCGACAAGTTAGGACATCAAGGACTGTCATGCCAAAAAAGTGCCGGCCGCTTCTCGAGACATGCCGCACTTAACGATATCTTACGCCGGTCCCTTGCCACCGTCAACGTGCCAAGTCTACTTGAGCCAACTGGTATTGCAAGAGACGATGGCAAGAGACCGGACGGCATGAGTTTGAAAGGCACCTCTTTTAATATTTTAGTTATGTATCATATTTTAAGGTTATATTTAAGTAAATTGAATGCTGTGGAGATGCGATCACTTCGGAAATTGTGCGGCGTTACATTGGACGACCGAATACGTAACGAAGTGATACGCAATATGGCAGGTTTGAATGAAAGTGTCAGCGTTAAGCTGGAAAAGGGCGTGCTCCGTTGGTTTGGACACGTCCTACGAATGAGTGAGGAACGATTGACGAAGAATATATATTGTTCAAAAGTAGAAGGTAGAAGGAGTCAGGGTAGGCCGAGACTTACATATGAAGACCACGTTAGCAGATTGCTCAAAAACGGAAAGGTCAAAAGCACTCGGATACCCAGACGTGCGTGTATGAGGCGATTGATGAATCTCGAAGAAGCGAAAGAAGTATGTATGGATCGCGAAGCCTGGCGATCTGTCCTCTCTGACTACCCCGTCAGGGATACAGCGTGAAGATAGTTAGTTAGTTAGTTAGTTAATATTAAGTTAAGTTGATATTTATTAATATTGTATAATATAATTATATTTAATATTTTATTTATAGGAAAATATTTATTTATGATAAAATTTGTAGGTTTTTGATGTAAGGAGGTGGCAGATAAATGGCGGGAGCTGACGGGTGTCATTTGTGACCCTAAACTGCCGATCCGGTTGAAGGGATAGGTCTACAAAACCATCATTAGACCTGTCCTTTTACATGGCAGTGAGACGTGGTCAATATTGGAGCGACACAAGCAGGAGCTGCGTGTCACGGAAATGAAGATGCTGCGGTCGATGTGCGGAGTCACGTGGATGGACCGCGTGAGGAACTCTCGCATCCGCGGCAGCCTTCACGTCCGTGACATTGCAGATAAGTTGCAAGAGTGTCGCCTTCGTTGGTATGGTCACGTCTTGCGGCAACCGCCGGGCTACGTAGGAAACATATATCTGGTCATGTCAGCCCCGCCGGGTCCCGGTAAGAGGGGAAGACCCAAGAAGTGCTGGCTTGACGTCGTAAGGGATGACATGCGTGCCAATGGTCTCACTACAGGGGATGCCGACGATCGTGCGAAGTGGAGGAGAAAATGTAGGAAAGCGGACCCCGGGCGTCGCGAGACGCTCTGATGATGATGATGAGTTAGTTAGTTTGTCTTTCAGTGTTTCCATTTTACTACTAGTAGAGTAGTACTAGTGTTTTACTACTAGTTTTGACTACATTTTATTCTCAGTGGGATGAGCACTACGCGAGTAAAACCGTGGGGTGCCCGTTAGTTATAATTAAAATTCGTTGCAAAGTTACCTGATATTATCTTCTGGAATTCGTATATACAGATTTAGTTAATGTATTTGAAGAACCTAAACTTAAGATCCACTTTTAAATAACCACAATCAAGGTGTGAAGCGAGTTTGACGCCAACGAAGCTACTAAAAGTAATAAAACATATTAAAACTGTGTGTTAATAAAACATAATAATAAAATAAATCAACTTAGACCTGTCCTAACTTGTTGAAACCCTCTGTTCTATTATTTCTATTATATTTATATTATCTATTCTATTCTATACGAATTGTCACTCAACAAGCTCTTTTAGTATTAGGTATATTGCTTTTACTCGCGTTAGTACCAACAACGGCATGCAACTTCTTATCTTTTAACTAAATGTGTTTTTTATCTACATACATACGTACATACATATTGTCACGCCTTTATCCCCGAAAGGGTAGGCAGAGGCATATTAAACGCCCACATTTCACCGTATACAAATTTGTTCTACGTAACAGGTGGTGATTCCATTGCCGTGTTGAAATGGACAGGCGCAGGCTTGCAACACGGCAGTTGTTGAAAATTTTTAAACCACCCCTAAGGTCTTCAACTTGGCTTAACGACTGCTATTTTACTGGCAACCGGGACCAACGGCTTAACGTGCCTTCCGAAGCACGGAACTGAGGTGGGTCTAAAGGGCCGAATAAACTTAATAAAATGTGTCTATTTTCGATATTTAATTTGGAAAAACATTTTGAACCCTTTGTCGTTTTAACATGGTGGCGAGGTGGTAACATAAGGCTAAAAGGTCTTATGTATTAGCATGACCAATTGAAGTCCTGGTAGTCTCGTACTGAACTCTTTATCTGTTGTTTTTAATCGCAGCAATTACGCATTAAACAACCTTTTTTTTTTCATGTGGAAATTAATAATGAAACCCTCAAGGGCAGTCATTACGTTTTTAAAGGATTAACGCAACCCTATGAGGGCATAATAGATTTGCTTTTTAAGTATGTATGTATGTTTAAGTCATCCACTTTCTGATATCAAGAAAAACATGTATTAGAAAGTTAATGAAAAGCACACATCCGCAGGGCAGCTTGTGGAGAGCTGAATGTGCGTGGCTACGCATCGGTCCGGATTTCTGAGAGTTTTGTTGCCCTTTTGCACCAGTTAGCATTTAATGGGCTAATGGGAGAGCAATGTGCAACTACTGGGAGTGCAATCTAGTGAGTTGGCCCATCTAGTGAGTTGGCAAGTCAACTTCTGCCAGGATTTTGATTATATTAAAATGGCAGACGCCTTCTTCATCCATACTTCTAATCACCCAGTTCAACTAACCCCCAACCTAATGACCCATTCCGTAGTTAACATATTAACAATAGTTTAACTCCCAATGGAGGAGGTCCGTTACCTGCAATTCTGCAGTAGGGTCCCATTTCCTATTAGATTAAAATTCTCTAAGGGCCACTGCGTGTTGGCCTACTATTTCCCCATGTTAGCCTACCAACAGACCGAGTATCTTAGTAAGAAAAAAACGAAGAAGGCAAAAAAATTAGTAGAGAGACATAATAATAATGAAGCGCTTGTAGCCCAGTTAACACAGTGTTTTGTAAGCGATCACTTCTTTTAGCAATTTTGGATTGGTGACTACTATGTGGCATTTCTATTCACGAGCGTTTCCGTGCTTCAAAAGGCACGTTCGGCCGTTGATCCCATTTGCCAGTAACATGGCAGTCGTTAAGCAATTCTAAGGAATTCTAGGCGGCTTAAAATATTTCAAAAGCATGTCGCCACAACCTGCGCCTGTCCATTTCAACACAGAAACACGGCTGACCACCTGTTACGTGGGACAAAAATGCTTAGGGTGAAATGTGGGCGTATAGTATGCCTCTGTCACTCCTACGGAGATAACGGCGTGAATAATAAGTAGTTTTCATGTGAATAATAATGTGATGAAACATTATGTACACTGATTCTAAAGTCACCTTACATTTCTTGAGATGCATAAGTTAGTGAGACAAAAAACGTACTGCTATTGACGACCTCTCATGCATTAAAATTTGGTTGTTAACTATGATAAAGAATATAGTAAAAACAAATAAGAATATAGTTATTCTTTATCTTAGGCTGTAAACGGTTGTGAATGTTTATTGAAAGAATTTTTTTTTCTCAATTAGTTCTTTTACTCGTACCAAAATTTATTTGCATATTTTTATGAAGTTAATTTAAGTTAATAGTTTTGAAGTTAAGTTAATTGTTTTTTTAGTATCTATGCGTAACAATCAAAATATATATTTATTTGGTAAATTAACCAGGTGAAGGGTGATAATAATTTTGGTAAAAATATGAATTCCATATTATAAATGTAAATTTTAAATTATAATAAAAATGTAAATTCTATATATCGCAATTGTTTCACAAAGTTATAATTGAAATGTAATTGCCATGGATTGCTGAGTTAGAAAAATACTTCCTGTATAGGTAGTGGTACTAATTCACCTTTATATCAATGCCGACAACACATGAACAATCAAGACCTCTTAAGTAAAGACTTAGATATTTAGTCTCAGTACGATTTTCATTAATCGTACAAAACAATGAAAATTTCTAAATAGGTAAGTAATTCCTAAATAGGTAAGATTCGACCACAAATACTAAAGCATTCAGGTGAGTACCATAAAGATGTAGCTTAAGGCATAACACTCAAGGAACACTCAATAAGTAAATACTATAATAACAAATGCTAATGTTATTGATGTAAAATGCATTTAGCGGGAGCTCGACCACATGGACACGTAGCCAAAACAAAAAATATGTGTGTGTACCAGAGTACACAGGTAAGAAGTGAAACTTCTTTACGACATTTTTTACAGCTATAAATTTTCTCGTATACGTCGATAAAGAAGTTTCACTTATGATAATGAAGATTCACTTCAAAAAATTATTAATACCACTTAAAAATATATCAACATCTGCTTTTAGCACTTTCTTTTACATACCTATCTCCACATCACTCTAAGTTTAACTGGAAGAAAATGTCTACGGCATTAAGTCTACATTTGTCCTAATTTGTGCAAACAATAAATAAATAAATGCTATACTGAGTCTTAATAATTATGAATTTACGCTGTACTCGACGTAGAAAATAAAAACACTACTTATGCAGCCTTACCTGGCCTTGATCTTCACAGTACCGCAGTCCCGCTGATTTTCAACCTTATGGTAAAATACTTTTCCGCATATACACTAAGAATTTTGTATAACGAGCAAAGTTATATAAAATTCACATATAAAAAATGCGGGTCACTGTTGAATTCTAATGTCACTTGCTCACTATCGAGTAAAGCGTTCATATTAGTGTATTATCTATGAAAGCGTTTATGCACTTACATAGGTATAAGTCCCCTGGGGCTATCCTTCCGAGGGCTCACCCGGGACTCCTGGCTATAGACAGATGAAGGGAAACGTGTGGTTTTGGGATGAACACACGAAAAAAAAGAAACAGGTATAAGTTCTGTTATTGTTATAACATTACTCATACCTATGTATGTTGACATTGTAATTATTAAATATGTACGTATATAGTATTCTTATAGTTAATAATATTTATTTATTCTACGCTCTTTTTTAACCCCCAACACAAAAAAAGGGGTGTTATAAATTTGACGTCGATTTCTGTGTTTGTGTCTGTCTTTGGCATCGTAGTCCTCAAACCCATGAACCGATTTCGATGCGGTTTTTTTCATTCGAAAGCCGGTTTCCTTGCAATGGTTCTTTGCTATGTTTGGTTAATATCGCTCCAGCAGCGTAAGAGTATCAGCCCTTTTCCAATATGATGTAAAGCATTTTTGGCGTATGATTACTCGATTAAGTGCATAACGCGTGCCAAAATTGTCGTTCGTGCAAAAGTGTCCTTAAATGACAATTAATTGATAACTTCGACTTGATGCTGTAACCAGCATGGTCTCCAGAGAACCTGACTCTTCGAAAATTCATAGCAAACATATCGTATTTAGGTTCAATAGATTAGTTTCAGTTAGTAGGTACCTTGCAGGTTATGATCTTGCAATACGGTCACGTCGAACTGATGCTGCAACCAGGATGGTCTTCAGAAAGCCCTTCTTAAACTTTATGTATATTTGGCACTAGCTGACCCGCGCGGCTTCGCCCGAGACAAACTTCGAACTCCCGTCAGTTTATCAGTCACGCCTTTATTCCCGTCACTCCCATTCAATCCCGTCGTTTATTACTGTGGCGACCAGCGCCACCTAGCGTAAAGCTATCGAACTACATCGATACTAAGAATCCTACATCGCGCTATGAGAGTTCTCACGCTGAAGAATGATATATACAACAGCCCAACATCAACCGTTGGGCCGCGGCCCGCCAGGCGTGATCACCTTGCCTGGTTGGAGGATCCTCCCTTTGTGTCGGAGGAACATCTCCACCCGTTCCTCCACAGTGGTGACCCCGACGTGATTGGAAGCAGCCTTCACGGAGCAGATCAGCAGCATCATCGCCACCATCACAGCACTCCAGTATGACGGTAATTAGTCTCAGCCAGCCAGCATCTCCGGCCTCATCAGGGATACCACTAGCTAGAAGCGACCGCTCCAGCCTGGTTACCTCCTCGGCCACACCAGCGTCTAGGCACAGCACACTGCAACTACGGTCCCGCCCCGGCCCGCCAGGCGTGATCACCTTGCCTGGTTGGAGGATCCTCCCTTTGTGTCGGAGGAACATCTCCACCCGTTCCTCCACAATTACTTTTATAATAATGTATGAATATTTGCCCGATTTGTTGATTACTGCTCCGCTCTTCAGGGTAGTAGCGTAATTATATAGTCTTTTATCAGTCTCGCCTTTATTCCCGTCGCTCCCATTTAATCCCGTCGATTATTACTTTTACAATAATGTATGAATATTTGCCCGAATTGTTGATTACTGCTCCGCTCCTCAGGAAAGCAGCGTGATTATATAGCCTTTTATCAATCTTGCCTTTATTCCCTTCGATCCCATTTAATCCCGTCGTTTATTACTTTTACAATAATGTATGAATATTTGTCCGGTTTGTTGATCACTGCTCCGCTCCTCAGGGTATTAGCGTGATGAGATAGCCTTTTATCAGTCACGCCTTTACCCCCGTCGCTTCCATTTAATCCCGTCGTTTATTTTCTACTTATACAATTGTGAATGAATATTTGCCCGATTAGTTGATTACTGCCCTGCTCTTCAGGGTAGTAACATGTGAGGCCGACTTCCACGATAAATGCGCTATCCAACACATAGCTCGCTCGCTATTCGTGCTACGTCGCGCATGCGTAAATCGCAAATCATCGGCCATACTTTTCCCTTGTCATTTTAAGAACAATTTTTTTCACAATAAAATGATTATAATAAGTTAACCTTAAAAGATAGACACATGCTATCGCGGACTTTATTTTAAAACTTTTTAAGAGAAATAATTATGTAGTAGTCCATAGTTTTTGCGTAACTTTAATCGTTTACGCAGCGTTCGCAACGGAAGCTATCAAAAGGAATATTTTGTCCCCGATTTTGTCACATTTATCATTGCTATTCCGCACCTATTGGTCGTAGCGTGATGTTATATATATAGCCTTCCTCGATAAATGGACTATTCAAAACAAAAACAATTTTGGAAATCGAACCTGTAGTCCCTGAGATAGAACCAAACAAACAAACAAACTCTTTAGCTTTATAATATTATAGTATAGATAGGGGGCTTTTAAATGTATGATGTTATATGTGTGCTAATTTAGCTCCTGCTTTTTTTTTACTAATCATTACTTGCTTTTTTTGATATTTTCGCCTTCTCCTCTTGCCAGAAGTAATTTTTTTTTTCATAGAGAGGTCGCACGTAAGTATACACTTTGGATCGAAAGTGATTCCCAGAGCTTTATTACTGTCATAAAATTGTAAAGTGATCCCCAGAGCTTTACTTCTGTCAATAAATTGTAAGAAGCCTCTTAAGCTAACGCATTACACGCTTCCCCAATTAAACATGATATTATTAGGATTAAATCGGCTAACGGAACGATTTTTCTTAACGGCTTACGGGTAGTACGATTTTATGTGTGTATGCAGTGTGTTTGTGTATATCGAGCTTACTACAAGCAAATGAGCAAACGAGCAATTTTTTTTCTCTTTCTCTCTCTCTCTCTCTCTCTGTCCTTGCCTCTTTTAATCATCCTCAACATACCTATTTTTAACAAGTTGATGCCTGTTACTCCGTCCACGTAATGAAGCTTTCCCGTTCCAATTGCAAAATTTCCAATTTTTTTTCTATAAAAACCTTGCTTAGAGATCAAGAAATAAATAAATAAATAAAAACTGTAATTGGTCCAGCCGTCTTCGAGTTTTGCGCTTAGCATCATATTGCACGCCTCATAAGCGAAGCGTTGAGGTGGGTTCTACTGTCACTTCGCGCAAAACATCAGATTTTTCAAACTTAAAATGTCTCTATTTATCATATATTGCACTTGTAAAATAATATATACACACACATATCAAGAAAAAATACTATTTTTAACACTCATGATATTTTTTATGCCATTTTTGTTATTTAAACTAGTTAAAAAACTGTTTAAAAAAGTTTTGTCTTGGACGTCCGTATGTCTGTATGTGCGTATGTTTACACGATAACAACCGAAATACTTTACCAATCGAGTCTTTTTTTTCTCCAATGCTTTAGTATAATTAGGAATAGAACCCTTTCACTTTTCACGGTCTGATTCGATATGGTTTAATTGTTATTATCTTTACTTTATTTATTTCATAACCCCTACGCGATAATTCATAGCAAAGTTTGTAAGCTGTAATATATGAAATTCTATTCGTGTGAGGCGTGCACTTTTATTTTCGATTTATTTTTATTTATATAGATGATTAATAGGATTATTATGCATTTTCTTTTTTTATACTAAAGGAACTTCGTTCCTGAGAGGGTCGCCGACAGCACAATTTATTTTCTTGTGGGCACATTGTCTTCACGTATTTTGCCACCTACCTAGACCTAGACCGAATTTCCAATTGAAGCAGTGCTTAAATCCATAAGAATTAACCTGTACCTATAGAAGTGACCTGAATGTTTTTAGTATAATTATAATTACAAATAGGTAACTCCATATAAGGTCAATTGTAACTTTGGCAATAATAGGCACAGAGTTGAGACTGCTCATTTTCTACGTGTGCCTTACCTGATTGTTTGAGCTAGACATGAACAAACGTGTTAAGGCAAACGTGGCGGAACACCATCAGTTTAATATACCCATAGAATTAGAGAAATGAGAACATTAAGAAAATTTATTTGAAGTGATATTATAAAATTTTATAATATGCTCATTCCTAATACGAGTTTTGGAAACTGGGAACTGGCTAGAAAATGTTAAGTAGGTACTCGTATGTATGCTCCCAGCGTGACATATTCACTCACTCATTAAATGCCTGTATCCCCGAAGGGTTGAGTCCGAGACTACCAGGACTTTAATTTGTCGTGCTAATTCGTGTCTAGCACATAAGACCTTTTAGCATTTTTGTTACCACCTCAAAAAGGCAACTATCTTAAAAATTTCTTCCAAATGTAACATCTAAAATAGACACATTTTATTGAATTAATTCGGCCCTTTAAACCCACCCAAGTTCTGTGCTTCGGAAGGCACGTTAAGCCGTTGTTCCCGGTTGCCAATGAAATGGTAGGCGTAAAGCCAAGTTGAAGGCCTTATGGGCGGCTTAAAAATTTTCAACAGCAGGTTACCACAGCCTGCGCCTATCCATTTCAACACGGCAATGGGCTCACCACCTTTTACGTGGGACAAAAATGCATACGGTGAAATGTGGGTGTTTAATATGCCTCTGCCTACCCCTTCGGGGATAAAGGCGTGACAATATGTATGTATGTATCCCCGAAGGAGTGACATTTAAACAAACTACTGTAAAACCTGCATTAGAGGATCTTGACGGCTGATAAACGTAGAATACACTTAAACTCCGAAAATACATTTGCGTATCAGTGAAAGTTGTTCCAACCCGGAATTCAAACCAGAGATTTCAGCACGGCAGTCGCATACACTTACGTACAACAGCGCCACTTAGGCAGTCATTTAATCCTGCATCAGCTGACTGCAGAAAGTCACTGAAATTGTACCCTTTTCTCATACCATTTCTATACCATTACTCTCTCTTCTACCTTTTCTCATACCATTAGAAGCGCTCGTGGCCCCGCGGTCTCAGTGTTCTGTAAACGATCACTAAGTTACGCAACTTTCACTATGGCTGGTCCTCGGATGGGTGACCACTTTGTGGCATTTACATTTGCGAGCGTTTCCGTGCTTCGGAAGGCACGTTAAGCCGTTGGTCCCGGTTGCCAGTAAAATGGCAGTCGTTAAGCCTGGTTGAAGGCCTTATGGGCGGCTTGAAAATTTCAACAGCAGGTAGCCACAACCTGCGTCTGTCTATTTCAACACGGCAATGGGCTCACCACCTATTACGTGGGACAGGAATCCACACGGTGAAAAGTGGGCATATAATATGCCTCTGCCACCCCTTCGGGGATAAGGCGTGATGGATATTTATTTATTTATATTTATTTTCTCATACCAATGTTTTCCAACTCATATCAGCTGGAATTAAGGCTTAGACGGTAAGTATATTATTTTATGAGCATTCAACCCACTGATTTCCACAAAAAATTAGAGCAACATACAAATATTTAATCTTAAACTACAACCCCTTAAAGAGATTTTTCCTTGTAGTAAACCTTGAGCTGGGTGTTTACTACAACAAAATGGTCTAAAATAACTGACAAATTATTGTTATGGTCATATTGTTTAATAACATTTTAAACATTAATTAATTGTTATATTATCTACTTGTCTTGAATCTGCATAAATATGTTGTATTTTTTTTTTACATTATTTTTATTTACATTCTCCAGTATAAATAATTTGAAACGCCAGGTAACTAAAGGTATGGCTGCGTTTAGTCCCGGTAATAACTAATATACATAATTATAATGTAATTTGACTTTGTTATTGTGTGAGCACTATGTAGACTTATTTATAATTTTGAAATTGACATGATAGTTGCTGTGTAGCTTTTGGGTATGTCATGCTCGCCTAAGTGTCCTGGCAGTGGTGGCGTATGTATCGGGTCGCCTTGTTCCGTACAATACAATAGGGCGATGCGAATTGGGCGATGGCTGATATATGCGTCATACCCGTAAACGGGTGCCGTTTGTTGGGACTGGTCAGCTCATAGCTGTTATAGCAATTGTTACAAATAATATTATTTAAATTTAAGGCAAACTAAGTTTAGTCGACTGTTCAAATAAATTCAAAGGAACTATGTAAGTGTAATTTTAATGAACACAACATTTATTTTGTTTTTTTTTTGTATAATTTCTTTACTGTATAATTGGTCAAATATCATGTTAATCAAACTGTGTCAAATGGCGGTTAGAAAAGAGTGGCCATGAGTTTTATTGCCAGGTTATTCCTCTGGCTCTACCTATTGCTTTGCGAATCTGGCAGTAAATGTAAATGTAGAAGCAGTATCTTGACGTTCATAAGCGTTACTTTGTGACCTACATGAATAAAAATTTTTGATTTTGATTTGATTTGATTTTGATTAAATTTCATATAAAATATATTTATGATATTTATAATACTTAGACATCACAAGATCCGTCAATAAATTACTGGAAAGGACTGGATGGAGAACATGGATATGATTTGATAAAAATTGGATGAGGTCTATTTTTTAAGTCTATATATTACTGTGGTATTACTTATTTTATAAACTAAGTAATACCACAGTAATATATTTTATTCTCAGTTTCAGTAACAAATAATAACTGTTGACATCGAGATATTTCATCTTGTTAATGATTTTATTTATTACTTATATGATTTCAGTGCGTTAAATCCTTACTAGTCCTTACTAATATTGAAAGTAACTTTGTCAGTCTGTCGCGCTTTCACGCCAAAGCTGCGGAACCGATTTAAATTAAATTTGGTACAGAAATAGTCTAGATCTTGAGAAAGACCATTACTTTTTGTACCGGGAACAAGTGCCTGTGGGAAACGGGAACGGAAAAGTTATAAAACTTTTATATCGGTGCATTGGACAAAGTATTTTCAAAATAGGCTAATGAAATTTTGCAACTGGTTTGTTCCCCCATAGTTACGAATTTTTCGAAAAGTGGACAAATAATATGCCTTTGCCATCCCTTCGGGGATAAGGCGTGATAGATGAATGAATAATATTTGTAAATGGTTATATACATTACTTACATTAGCTGTTGTATAATGAATCATGAAAGCCACAGTGATAACTACAACGTACTTTCTGATCCTCCATATTTCATTTGGACCCCAGTTGTTGTCCAACTTCTGTTTTTCTTAAGCCATTAAAAGTTTTCAACGCACTGTGTGTTGCACGCCTCATAAACGAAGCGTTTAGGTGAGTACTACTGAAACATCTGATTTTTCAAACTTAAAATGTCTCTATTTATCATATATTGCACTTGCACATATAAAATAATATATACACACACATACAAAAACACCATTATTAACACTCATGATATTTTGGATGCCATTTTTGTTATTTAAACTAGTTAAAAAAAAGTTTAAAAAAGTTCCGTCTTGGACGTCCGTGTGTCTGTATGTGCGGATTATTTTTTGTTATCACGATAACGACCGACATACTTTACTAATCGAGTCTTTTTTTTTCTTACGCTTCAGTATAATTAGGAATAGAACCCTTTCAATTGTCACGGTCGGATTCGAAGTGGTTTAATTGTTATTAAATAAACAAAAACAAAAATCGACTGTTCTTCATAGTTTTAGTATATCTATGTCTTTATTTTTTCTTTTCTGCATATACTGTATTTTTCACTTTTCCTCAAACAACGCCACGGGCGATGAATGTATTACGTATTGAACAATATTTGATACCGACTGTCGATATTTTTTACATCTTTCTTAAATATATAGGTAATTAAATAGTTTTTTGTTATCTTTACTGTATTTTTTTATAATATAATAAAAGCGCGTGAGGCGTGCACTTTTCGATTTTCCAAACTTTTTTTAAAATATAATTAACTATTTTTCAAAAGCATCAGTATTGTTGAACGACAGAAAGCAACTGCGACATTCTGTTTATAAAAACATTATTTTAAATTTAATATAAATCGCAAGAAATAAGTTAAACAAGCTTGAGTCGACTGAGGCTTACTATTCCCACACATCATCAAATTTAGTAATACGTAATATTTGGTCAGCGATAATCAAACAAAAATCCAAATTCTTAAGATATTGAGTCCTGAAGCCTTAACACATAATATAAAACTGGGTTTAATATTTTATACTAATTAATATTACAAAATAATGAATTATAATTAGGAATTTTTTTAGATAACACCCATTGAAATGTTACTGAGCTACTCCATTGTTTTTTATTGTGGGACATTATTTTTTACACAGCGCAGTCTTGTCAAAGTAAGCTAAATATAAGCTAGTGTTATGGGTTCTAGACGACTGATAAACATACTTATAAATTTCTATATACATACATATTATACATAGGAAACATCCAAACTTCAAAACAAACATTTGTGGATCACTCAAATATTTTTTCCGACCCGAGAATCGAACCCGGGACCTTATCACTGCGCCACAGAGGCAGTCAAGTCAGTTTTGTGACCTCTTTTGCTAGCGATGCACCTGTTGAACCACAAACGAGGCCACGACTCCACCCTATTCCCACAATCACAATAATTCCAAAGCCAAATGGTAGCTGCTCCCAGCAGCTAAATGGAAAATGTACCCCAGACTCCAGTTCCAGGTGGGATCTGGAGGCAGTAATACATTGAAATTAGTTAATAACTTTATTGTCTTCTCATAATAACTATTTAAACACTAGAACCTTTTTCAAAAAAGGGTATCAAATAGTATAAATGTACAAATTTTTCATATAAAATACACCGATGGCAATGGGACAAGCCACAGGAAACAACGATTTTTATACTAGTGAATATTTTTTAAGTTCGTTGTTGTGACTGCATCTGCTTGTAAGTCAAATTGTAATTTAATTTCAAAATAGTATTTGTACACTTACGCTAAGTGGTAGTACTTTAACTGCGGTGGCGCAGTGCTAGTGTATGCGACTGCCGCGACTGGGATCCAGGGTTCGATTACCGGGTCGGAAAAATATTTGAGTGATCCACAAATGTTTGTTTCGGAGTTTGGGTGTTTCCTTTGTATAATATGTATGTATTTAGAAATATATAAGTATGTTTATCAGTCGTCTAGATCCCATAACACAAGCTTACATTAGCTTACTTTGGGTTAGACGGCGCTGTGTTAAAAGATGTCTTACAATATTTATTTGTTTTCAAGGCTGCCAACTAACTTATTTCATAAATTACTATGGTTATGATTATTATGAGGATTCAGAAAGTGTCATAATTTTAAAAACAAAAAGTTGTTATAGTTTCACAGCTACAGTGTACAAATAGGTACACCTACCAACAAACCGATACAAACAATAGCAATGTACTAACAATCATAAAATCTGTGCAATGTCACTATTTCTATGTAAACATGTACACAGATACTTTAAATAGCTGACTAGAATAAATTAAGTTAATGTTTAATTACAGCATTCATTGCACAAGGCTAGAATCATGATAGCTCTATACCTTCATAACAGGAACTACAAATCATTATATTCTGCACCGCTGAATCTATACTAATATTATAAAGTTGAAGAGTTTGTTTATTTGTTTGTTGAACGTGTTAATCGAAGGAACTGTTGGTCGGATTTGAAAAATTATTTTTGTGTTAGAAAGCCCATTTATCGCGGAAGGCTATAGGCTATCTATCATTACGCTACTACACTGGGGAGCAGAGCAGTAGTCATAAATGTCGACAAATCAGGCAATTTTTTATGCATCATTGTAGAATTTATAAGCGAAGGGATTAAATAGGTGCGACGGGAGGTCGAAATATTCCACGGGCGAAGCTGTGGGGGTCATCTAGTTAGCATATCAGATCTCATCAGATCATCAGATCAGATCAGGTCAGGTTTACTACTTGCACTTACATATTAATTGACAGAGCGAAACGAATAATATAATAATAATATTAATATTAACAATTTATTATTTGTTATTACATTTTAACAAATAAAACCTTATATACGGAAATATACAAGATACTATAATTATGGATATGCGTGACATTAGATGTCATGTGACATATCAGAATTAATTTCACAAACATGAAACATGAACGATATCTTTGCTAAATGCTTACAAGATCCAGGGCTAAAAGGAATGCACAATATCCATCTCCGGATTCGCCGCATTGCTCCGCCTCGCAGTCCACCTAAACTTGCTGTACCAGCTTGGCAGTGTAGAATTGAGCGTCGTATCGCTCGGGCTAGGGCACTCATTGGGAAGCTAATCTGCTTTAGATCGGGAAACACTCGTCCGAGGGTCATGCGCTTTGTGAAGCAGGCGTTTTCAGGCACTAACATCACGCCTCAAGAATATGTGGGAACGTCATGTATCACGGAGCGCATTTCTGAACACACACTTTCTGAAGCAGAAAGTTTGTGCATGGGCAAACCGGATTCGTCGTTATAAGAAACGCGTAGAGCGATATACCCAGAACCGCATGTTCCAAAAGGATGAGAGGTGGGTTTATCGACGGTGGGAAAAACCCAATTCAGGTGTGGATAACGGACCGCGACCAAATGCTGATATTATAACTTCATTTTGGCGTGGTATTTGGTCGAGGCCCGTTAGTCATATTGAAGGTGAATGGATGAGAGATGTTGAACGGGAATGTGAATCTATACAGGCAATGGAGTCAATTAATATATCAGAACAGGATGTACCAAATGCAGTCCGTTCTTTGCCCAACTGGAAATCAGCGGGACCGGACGGACTGCATAATTTCTGGCTTAAGTGGCTCCGTAGTTCACATTCTCGTTTAGCAGCTCAATTCCAGTCATGTGTAGAGTCGGGCTCTCTGCCCGATTTTATAACAACTGGAATAACCCACCTTCTCTATAAATCTGGCGATGCCTTGGATCCCAAAACTTATAGACCTATCACATGTTTACCAACAGTCTATAAACTTCTAACATCCATTTTGAGAATCAAAATTACTTCACATTTAGATAAAATTCAGTCTTGTCTTTGTCTCAAAATGGATGTGGAAGTGGGACCCGAGGCACCAAAGAGCTCCTTATTATTGACATGATCATTAACCAACAGGTACGCCGTAATCGTCGCAGTCTGACGACATGTTGGATTGATTATAAAAAAGCTTTTGACTCTGTGCCTCATACGTGGCTTCTGAGGGTGCTGGAGCTGTACAAAGTGGATGCAACTCTTTGTACTTTCCTGCAGTCATGTATGAGGCAATGGAGAACAGACCTTTGCTATCCAGGATGTCGTCAGACTGTAACAAATGGCTTGCCTATTGAGCGGGGCATATTCCAGGTCGACAGTCTCAGTCCTTTATGGGTTTGTCTAGCACTCAACCCTCTTAGTACTATACTAGAGAGTTCAGGGCTAGGCTTTCAGTTGCGAAGAGAAGGTCGAGTTATATCCCACTTGCTTTACATGGACGACCTTAAGCTATTTGCCACCACCAAATTGGAACTGATAGAACTATTGAAGTTAACAAAATCCTTTAGTAGTTCTATTAGAATGGAATTTGGCGTTGACAAATGTGCAGTCATGCATGTAAAGAAGGGTGGGATTGTGGAGTCTGAAGGTGTTGAGCTTTCAGATTCCATAATACTCAGATCTCTCTCCGCCACTGAGACCTATAAGTATCTGGGTATATCGCAGGCATTAGGAATTAACGAATCTGGTGTGAAACAAACATTGAAGGAGCGATTCTTTGGCCGTCTGAAAAAAGTACTGAAAAGTCTTTTATCAGGCGGTAATAAGGTGCGTGCCTTCAATGGGTGGGTCATACCGGTCCTAATGTATTCCTTCGGTATACTTAGATGGACTCAGACTGAATTAGATGCCCTGGATAGGAAAGTGCGGTCCTTGTTGACCTCATTTCGAATGCATCATCCTCGTTCATCAGTAATGAGGTTGTATATCCCTCGGAAGTGTGGAGGTCGAGGCTTTTTAAATGTCAAGACCCTCCATAACCGTGAGATATGCAACCTCAGAGAATATTTTCTCAATGCTGACACGAGGTTGCATCGCGATGTGGTTGCAGTGGATAATGGACATACCCCGCTCACGTTGGCTAAAGAAAATTGGCATAAACCTATAGTACTTGGTGTTACTGATCGCAAGGAGGTATGGAAGAGTAAGGAGCTGCATGTTCGTTTTTATCAGGCCTTACACAGGCCTGATATAGACTTCAATGCATCAGTATCTTGGCTACGATTTGGTGATCTCTTTGGAGAGACTGAAGGGTTTGTTTTTGCAATTACTGACGAAGTTGTAATGACAAAGAACTACAGGAAGTATATCCTGAAGGATGGTACGGTGGACATCTGTCGGGCATGTCATCGTCCCGGAGAATCCCTTAGGCATATTATTTCTGGTTGTTCGAGTCTTGCAAACGGTGAGTATTTGCATCGACACAACCAAGTAGCCAAGATCATTCACCAGCAACTTGCTCTTAAGTACAATCTTGTTGATTTAGAGGTACCATACTATAGATATGTGCCCGACCCAGTTCTCGAAAATGGTCATGTCACATTATACTGGGATCGATCTATTATCACGGACAGGACTATTGTCGCCAATAAGCCGGACATAGTGGTAATAGATCGATTAGAACGCCGTGCAATTATTGTTGACATCACCATACCTCACGACGAAAACCTCATGAAAGCCGAGGTAGACAAACAAAAGAAATATTTAGACTTGGCTTATGAGGTTGTCGACGTGTAGGGTGTGGATTCAGCGATCATTGTACCAATAGTCATATCTGTCCATGGACTTATAGCCAAGAGCCTTGACCAACACCTACAAAGGCTCGCGTTAAACAGCTGGATCAAGGGCCTGATACAGAAAGCAGTTCTTCTCGACACGGCACGTATTGTGAGGAAATTCCTTTCTCTGGAGCCCTAACCACCGGTAGCTTGGTCCCTGTACCCGATACCGGTGGGTCACTATTTTTTATATTTTTAAATGTATTTTTTATTTTATAGATATATTTAAAAATGTAATTGATATGTTGTATAAATAAATAAAGAGAATATTAATATATATTGTTCAAAAGTAGAGGGTAGAAGGAGTCAGGGTAGGCCGAGACTTACATATGAAGACCACGTGAGCAGATTGCTCAAAAACGGAAAGGTCAAAAGCACTCGGATACCCAGACGTGCGTGTATGAAACGATTGATGAATCTCGAAGAAGCGAAAGAAGTATGTATGGATCGCGAAGCCTGGCGATCTGTCCTCTCTGACTACCCGTCAGGGATACAGCGTGAAGATAGTTAGTTAGTTAGTTTTTAGCGAAACGAAGGAAATGGGGATTCGAAGATATTCCACATGCTAAAAGTCTAGCTCAACTTATTGATAAATTTATCTATATTAATAAAAATTTAGTGACTCACTCACCTATCAACGCCCAGGAAAATCCTTACACCTAGGATCTCGTAATTTTCAGGGTAAGCTTCCCTTATGTAGTAGGCACTGTAACGTTACTATTTTCCGGGAGGGGAAAAAGTAAAGTTAAGGAGGAAACTGTCACCAGGACTGGAGGAGTCCTGGCTTAAAAGGAAAAGTAAAAGAAAAAGGAGAAAAGGTAAAGTTGATTTAATATAATATAAAAATGTTAAGAAAATAAAACCAAGTAAAGCCGGGAGTAAATTAAGGTCTTGATTCTTCAAGAACAGCTGCTAAGATGGGGCCTCGAGTAGGCCTCCACGTTGCTAGGAAGGGGGGCCTCGAGTAGGCCTCCACGTCGCTGAGAAGGGGGCCTCAAATCCCCTCAAGGCCTCCACGTCGCCGACCTCGGAGAAGCTGGTCGCGAATTCAGGCAGGTAGAGGGCTGAAACTAACGAGCGGTCGGCGTCTTTCACAGAGCCGGTTAATAGCACACAACACTGCAGACCATCACTTCAATATTTCTGGAGGGCACAACCCTCACACTCAGTACTTATTCCAGCACCTCCTCTCAAGGTGAGCACCAAAAGTAGACTGTCCTGACGGCCCCGGCTTCCTTCTTTTACAGAGCATTTCAAAATTTTAACAATATTAGAATACACATAATTTAGAATATAAATTTATAACAAGGTCTAATATCTATACAACCTAACCTACTGGCAGCTCTAACAATAAATTAAAAATAAAATCTAGGCTTGTCATTAACTGACATTAAAAATTACAAAAGGTAAACAAACATTAAGAGAGCATAAAAACTCTTGAATTATCAAGGCCTATGAATGCTACAGACAATGGCCATGCAGATAATTTGGAGAGAACGTATAATAAATCATTTAATTAAAAAGTAAGTAAAAAATGTTACATTACAGCACCCTCTACGAAAGGATTTTTAAAACTCAGTGAGTGAGAAACTGGTTTTATTATCATTTTCATTATCATATTATTATCTATATTTATTATATAATACATTACAATGATTAAATGTATAAATGAAAATTTATATAGAATAAATTAATAAGGTGAATTTAGTTTTTTTTTATATGCGGCACATTAAAATCGACCCGGTCCCGGTCACCCGCCTGATGGTAAGCGAAGACGTCAGCCCGTGATTGGGGCCACTATCTCAACCGGCGCAGGGCTCCGACCCTCATCTATGAATATCGGCAAACGTACAGTAGGACGACACCCCCAGATGGACCGATGACCTGGAAAAGGTCGCAGGGAGAAATTGGATGCGGAAAGCACAGGACCGTGTGTTGTGGCGTGAATTAGGAGAGGCATATTTCCCGCAATGGACTGCCGTGGGCTGATTTGATTGAGATTTTTTTTATTGATCATCAAACCAAAGGGGTGGTAGAGGCGTATTATATGCCCACTTTTTACCGTGTGTATTCCTGTTCCACGTTATAGGTGGTAAGCCCATTGCCGTGTTGCAATAGATGACACAGGTTGTAACTATATGCTGTTGAAATTTTTAAGCAGCTGTAAGGCCTTCAACTTGGCTTAAATACTGCCATGTTACTGACAACAGAGACCAGCGGCTTAAAATGCCTTCCGAAGCACGTAAATCTAAATGCCACAAAGTGATTACGAAAAAGTTGTTTAACACAGTGATCGTTTAGAGAACACTGAGTCAGCGAGGCCACAACATATAGCCTACTTTTTATTCTTATCAGGTTCTGTAGAAAACGGGTACAGGAAAAGTTAACCACGCCGGCGGAGCTGCGGGCATCCCCTAGTACATAGATTAGAAGCTTATCGTGAGATTTAAGTACTCGTATTTACTTATATTGAAAGTTTTCCTTATTTTTGCCATTCATAAATTGTCGGTCGTGCATGAATGAATGTATTAAGGAAAACGCTGTATCCTTAGGCTTTGTTTGAATGGGATTACCTGTGGCATGCACTTTGGTAAAGTATACGAGGAAGTAGAGTGATTTTGTTTGAAAATTTGCAATTGAGGCAGAACCACAATAGGAGGAAACAAATGGGCTCACAGTAAACGGCAGCATACCGAAGAATATGAGTAATTAAATTAAAACGATAGTTTTACTAGAAAATCATCCCGTCTTGTAGGATAATCTTAACTTAATGTTGAATTAACATATAATTACGTTTATTTCAGTAAAATATATGATAAGTCTTGCAAGATCGACATAAAGAGCAATACTTGTAAGTTCGACGGTGTTTATATTTAATTGTAAGTATTAATTATGCTTGAAAAATTTCAACAGCAGGTAGCCACAACCTGCGTCTGTCTATTTCAACACGGCAATGGGCTCACCACCTATTACGTGGGACAGGAATCCATACGGTGAAAAGTGGGCATATAATATGCCTCTGCCACCCCTTCGGGGATAAGGCGTGATGAATATTAATTTTTATTTTATTTTAATTAATTATACAAATTATATAACTATTATGTGGGACAGGAATACACATAGTAAAAAATGGACATATAATATGCTTCTGCCACCCCTTCGGGGATAAGGCGTGATAGATAAATAAATAAAATAAAACCCGATAGCTCAGAAATCGGTTCGCTAATCCAAAAAAGTACCGATGTAGGGTAGGTACAGCAGTGGCTTATGCGACTATTTCAAATAGTATTTAGTCTACGGATGCGCTGCGACCCAATCATCGGAATAGCATAGAATCACTATAGAATCTTATAACGCCATCTTGAATTTAGTACATAATATATTAGTTATTTAGTATATAACATAACAGACTGACTCAGTGACGCGGTGATTGTGTATGCGACTGCCGGGCATGAGGTGCCGGGTTCGATTCCCAGTTTGGAACAAATATTTGTGTGATCCACAAATGTTGGTTTCGGAGTTTTGGTGTTTCATAAGTATTATTTAGTAATATGTAAGTATGTCTATCAGTTGTCTAGATCCCATACAACAACCTTATATTAGCTTATTTATGGGTAGAAGGCGACGCGTAAAAAAATGTGCGGAAATATATAACCTGCGCCTGTCCATTTCAACACGGCAATAAGCTCATAATCTGTAAGGTGAAACAGAATGGTGAAATGTGGGCGTGCAGTATGCCTCTGCATACTGCCGCCTCTGCTTGCCATGTAAATGTGAATGTGAAAGAAACCACTTTTACAACAACCACATTTACAACAAACGTGGTTTCTTTATCGTTTTTCTCCCGATCTTAATAACGACAATATTTATAAGCTATTAATATCTGATTGTTGGCAAAAATTTAATATCAAATCTACTATATTGACTGCCTCTGTGGCGCGGTGGGAGTGTATCCGACTGCTACGAAGAGGTCGTGGATTCGATTCCCATCCAGGATAAAACTTTGTGTGATGAACACGATTGTTTATTCTGTATCTGGGTGTTATTTTTCTATAAATATATAAGTATGTTTATCAGTTATCTGGTTACCATAGTAGTACAAGCTCTGCTTAGTTCGAAATCACATGGCGTTGTGTGAGTTGTCCTATCGATATTATATTATTAGTACTAGATAAAACCCGTTAAAATTGGTCTTCGCGTTTCAGTGATTAGCTGAAACATTTTATATGTGAATACCGTATATCATTTGAATTTAGTAAAAAGCTGTTGTGTTGTACTTGTAGGGCAATGGGCTCACCGCTAGTTATGGGGGACAAAAAAGCATACGATGAAATGTAGGCGTATAGTATACCTATGCCCTTCGGAGATAAAGGTGTGACAATACGAATATATATATATGTAAAAAGCTGTTAATTTGGACTTACAAACAGATGTTTCATTTAAATTTAAATTATCTTATCCATTGGCACGTCCGAGTTTGACGGCCCGTTGACGCTTGGCCGTTCAGTTACGCCGATTGACATTGCGTAGAACAAATAACCTATGCCATACTCGAAAAAAACCGAGATATCTTGGCATCACTACAGCTACACAGAAAATTCAATCACTGAAAAAACACCTGAAATCTGCCTATGATATGTATGTGTAAAATACAATTAATATTTCCCCATTGCCGTGGAAACCATGGGATGCTGGGGATCCGAGGCAAAAATTTTAATTGGGGAATTAGGACGCAGAATAAGGGAGAAAACAGGTGACTCCCGCTCAAGATCGTTCCTGGTGCAAAGGTTGGCTATAGCTATTCAACGTGTACTAGTATTATGGGCACCTTTGGGCCGGGAGCGGTCAGGGGCGGGTTATTTGAATTTGACATGTAAATATTTTTTGAGTTGACATTGTAGTTATTATAATAGTTTTTTTCACTCTATTATTAATTAACATTTCTTGTATGTAACTAGTTTAAGTTATTTTTGTACGAATTATGTGATTAATAAATCTATTTTTAAACAATGTTTATAAAAATGTTAAAACATTAATATTTCAAAATGAATCACTGAAAAATATTGAAAAAGTTGTAAATGTCGGCAGGATTTACAAGGTAATGTTTCTGGGGACACAAAGGTATAATCTTATTTGAGGGTATTTTTGTATTCTGAATATTCAGATAGCAAAAATAGTTACCCCAACGAATTTGTAGTCAAGTTCAGTCATCTGAATGTCATCAGAGATACGCCGCGTATCGGTTATTTGCTCTGCAATTGTGCCTACTTCTTTCTTCTTTTATTCGTTTCTGTTCAGTGTTATCTCGTGTTCTTTCGTTACAGTGAATTATAGTGCATGTCTTCCACTTATGGGGTTTATCAGGTATGATGCTATGATTTCTTCTAACTTACGTTTAGACCAAAAAATAAATAGTAATAATAATAAAAACTTAAATAAAGAATTGTACCCGGGCGAAGAGTCGCTCGTAAGATGTAAATTTAGAGTTTTTTTTTTAAATAGTACACCTGTTTGTTAAGGTGCTGATTTCCATATAGGAAAAGAATTTTATTTCTCATAAAAACTTACAATTTACTTAAAATGAGAAAATAACATTTTACCATTTACAATTTTTCCTCTAGACCGATTTTCTAATACAGTGGTTACATTTTCTATATAAAATAAATAATAAATAAATAAATATTGTTGGGACAACTCACACAACGCCATCTGATTCCACGTTAAGCAGAGCTTGTACTATGGTAACTTGTTAACTGATAAATTTACTTATATTTTTCTAAATACATAAATAACACCACACACAAGATAAATAACACCCAGACACAGAATAAACCATCGTGCTCATCACACAAAGTTTTATCCTGGGTGGGAATCGAACCCACAACCTCTTGCGTAGCAGTCGTAGCTTTCAGTTTATTCCTGTAGATAATCATGTTGTCAATCCTTATTATGATACTCGTATTGGGACAAACAAAATCGTAAAACTGGCATTCTTGTTTATATATCTGTTTGAAAGTTACAGACCCAAAACTGCCCGACTTTATGTCAAGTTGTAAAAGTGATATCAGATGGTTCTCTCGAATGTACGTTCACTCTAGTGATTGCTTCATTTTTTTCAGTCCATGTTCAAACAGCTATATTAGGATAAGCAATAAAAATGAACATTCATTTGTCATGTTCAACAAAATGCCGCCGAATGATGTTGTGCGTCTCGGAATTAGTTTAATTTGTGATCACTTAATCAAAAATTCACTTCATTCATCACTTAATAAGAAAATAATCAAAATTGCCTATGTGCATAGGCGATTTAATTTTAATGAGTTTTACAATCGATTTCATAAAAGGATAAGATAACTTTATTAGATAATTAATTGTATAAATAGTTTTTCTATCTATGTCTCACTTAAATTGGGTACAGCCTTATTTTGTTTTGATCACAGCGTAGATGTAAATTTACTGTTAAAATGTCCCTTTTTATCTTGTTTCTAAATATTAAATTAAATGAAATTTCACCAGTACATTTTCGTCTACATTTTCATGTCAAAAGTTGGAAAATTGGTCCACATGCTTAAACTCCTGATACCCTGTTTTTCCATTTTCTTCTGTTAATATTTTTTTAGCGAGTTTACAACCATTTTAATAAGGTAAAAGAATGTATAAAAGTATATATGGTATTAAAAGGTATAAAGTAATTTTTCTATTCTTTTCTATAACCGGTTGATGGGGGATGACAAGATTTCTTATTGATCATATTTTATGGTTACCATATTGCAGTATAGTCCACTGTAAATTTTCTAAATCGCTTTTAGTTTGATGCGTAACAAAATACACATATATAGAGGTGTCGATGCGCTCCTAGCTTTAAGTTAAGCGACGCGGTTCATGTGAACTACTTGTTATGAACGACCGTATTTAACGTGGTGGTTTAAACCATATAAACGTTAATTGTTATTTTATTTATTTAGTGAAATTTTGATAAGTATCAACAAATAAGTGCTGGATTGTATTACAAGATTACGTCTTCACTGGTGTCTATAACTTTATAAACACATTGTTGTTGACTTAAAGTGAAGCTTCAAAATAGTCCAGAGATTCAGAGTTTTAGTGAATACTTTAGTTCAGGTACGTAAATAGGTTCTGAGTATTTTGTACAGGCACACATATTGACACGCCTTTATTCACGAAGGGGTAGGCAGAGGCATACTATACGCCCACATTTCACCGTATGCATTTTTTTGCCCCTTGTAACAGGTGGTGAGCCTATTACCTAGTGGCAACCTGCTGTTAAAATTTTTCAAGCCACCCATTAGACCTTCAACTTGGCTGAATGACTGCCAGTTACTGGCCACCGGGACCAAAGGCTTATAGGCTTGCGTAGTCTACTATTACAATTCTTCTATCGGTCGGCCAATAGAATTTTACTAACACGTGACGCGCTAGTGGCCGCTAGTCCGTTGAATTATTGATAGTTTACTAACATTTTGACAGCTAAAAACAGCGATTCTGGTTCTACTCTACGGCTTGTCAATAGTAGACTCTGCCCCATGGTTGCCAGTAACTTGATAGTTGTTTAGGTACGGTACTTACATAAAAAAACGTTTTTCTGCATATCACTACATATTATAAAACAAAGTCATTTTTCGCAACGAAACGAATTTCAATGCAGTTTTTTTAATAGATGAGTGATTCATAGGGAAGGTTTTTATGTATAATTTGTTAAGTTTTTGTGTATATTAACTTAATTATAACGATATATGTTTAGGGCGTCGAAAAAAATGAGCCATCTGGGAGCTTTTAACGAAAACGCTGCCTAAACCCTTTGAGATATAACAAAATAATGTATTCGTGAAATTGTGTATCTAATATAGGTCTACAAAAAAGTCCGCGACGGTAATGTCTATCTCTTAAGGATAACATACTAAATCATTGTGATTTATATAAACGACGGGATTAAATGGGTGCCACGGGGTTTCCAAGTATGTCACGGGCGAAGCCGGGCGGGTGATCTAGTTAATGATATGTTGAAAAGTCAAAAGTACTCGGATACCCAGACGTGAATGTTTAGAGCGATAGATGAATCTGCAAGAAGCGAAAGAAGTATGCATGGATCGTGAAGCCTGGCAATCTGTCCTCTCTGACTACCCCGTCTGGGATATAGCGTGAAGATAGTTAGTTACTTAATGATATGTTGTCTCTGGGCACCAAACATTGCTATGTAGATGATAGTACATTACATGGGAGATATGTACGTCATCCGGAGGCACAGCGGACGGATGTTGAGGCTAAGAGGGAACAAGTTATGGCGGAACTCGATCGGATTCTGGACCGCATCTCTCGGTGGGGTTCCGATAATCTGGTCGAATTCAATGCCAGGCTTGTGCGTTTACTGCTATATTATTCCCTTTCCTTCCCGTTCCAACTGTTTAGAACACATCACCAAGTCTGTAAAATTACCTCTACATTCTGGGGTAAGACGTTCGTCGAGAGCTTAACATTAAATATTACATCGAGGGGTGCGTCAGCTTTGCCTCCCGCTCGGAGTCCTTAAAGGAGTGAGGCGATTTTTCACTTAAATGTCAGAGGCGTCCGTGCGTGGAAAACAAAAATACGAATATAGAGATGTGAGCAACATCTCTGGGATGGCTCCGCCAAGTACCTGCTTGAAGCTCTCGACGCGTTGCAGCGACGTGTTATCTGCCTCATAGATTGTCCAGAGTTCAAGAACTCTTCCAATTGGTCCCACCCTTCCCCTTTCGTTCCCGAACAACACGGGCGGGGCAGAGATGTACTGTGTCATCCTTAGTATCCTTACACTGTGGATGCCAGCGTGCCCAGAACCGAAAGATTCCGTAGGTCTTTCTTATGTCGCACCATAAAAGCATGGAACTCTCTGCCAGCGCACGTGTTTCCCTCCTCTTACAATCCTGAGTCCTTTAAGAGAAGTGTGAAAAAGCATATTTCTGAGCCGTCAAAATTGGGGTCGCTATTGGAGCCCTGCGGGTGGAGATAGCGGCCCTTAAACACGTGTCGTTGTCTTTACTTCCCATCAGGCGGGTGGCGTCATAATAACGTGCCAATTATAAATAAAAACTGCATGTGTGTTTGTTCCGCCTAATCTCTGAAACAGCTAAACCGATTTGAACAAGACTTTCACTGGCAGTTAGAAAATGTTATAAGGAACTCCTTATAACATTTTCTAGCTGGGAATTGTTATAACTTAATAGTCCCTTAATCACGGAAATATTGTTATGAACTGATGGTGCCTCCATAAGCACGGAAACGCTCGTAAATGGAAATGCCACAAAGCATAAATGATCGCCGATTTGTGAGTGTCCGTTCGTTTATGGGTTAATAGAGTAATAGATTAATAGTGCTATTATGTTTTCAAGCAGAGCTCTCACTGTCTTACTTTTTAATATTAATATTTACATGAAGTTTTTTTTTTATACCACTGAGGTGGCAGACCAGCATGCGGCCCACCTGATGGAAAGTGGTCACCGTAGCCTATGGACGTTTGCAACACCAGAGGTGCAGCACTCACACTGCCGGCCCTTTATAAAACTTCTAAGACCCCTTTTGAAGAACCTCATACTGAAGTTCTTAGACATATTGGAGACTAAACAAATACTTTTTATTAGTAAGTCCTTTTGTGTGAGACATTACCTGAATAGACCTAACGGTAAAATTATTACTCGTGGTATAACGTAATATCTGTCTGGTAGTTCTGCAAGTATTTCTGCTCGGCAGATAACAAGGTTTAGTAGTAGGTAAATGTCAAGAAAAATTGTGATGTGTGCGAAATTAATTTCGACAAAGATTAATGTTAATTTCTGACTATTTGTGATTTTGACGTATGGTCATTAATAAAGTATCCCATTAAACATTAATTAGTTCATATTATCATTACGTAGGCATAGTAGTACCTTATCATTGATAATAATGTGGAGTGTTATTACGTTTGGTGTATATATTTTTATTCTGATATTTTCTCTTTACGTTTCAACATTTGCGGAGGAAAATAACGGGGCAATTTTAAATTATCGTATTTTCTTAAAACACATTAGCAACGTCTGATAGGTAAGTGCTGAAATTGCTATTTATATACTGGTAGAAATCCTCATGAATGATGTGCCGAACTCCTACCGACTAAAACCACTCGGCACCCTTTCGTTTTTCTATGGCAGGAAGTCCCAAGTGATCCCTCAGAAGGATATCTCCTGGGCTCCCAACAGACTCCCATGTTGCCTCTCCAGCCACTACTCCATGACCGTCTTCACAATCTCAATAGTGGTGTATCCACACTTTGGTTGTTTAAGTCGTACCTTCCATATATATATGAGGATCGCGGGGCCTTAATTTCTCGGGGAATAAGCTTGTAGTACCGCTCCAACGCTTCTTTGCGCTATTGTTACGACGACGCAAGGATCCTCGCTTCCAGGCTTAAGGAACCGCGACGGAGATTGTGCTGAACCTTTCAATCTCCCTCATGTACTTTTCCATCTCCTTGATAGACATCGTCATCAACGGGCTATGTAAAATAGCCACGTTGGTGGCCGTCAGGTATACCGCCCATACGGTGGTTGTGTAGGTGATGCCATCCTGAGATAGAGTCTTCTGCAGGGAGTGTGGGATACCTTTTAATTGGGCAGCACGTTAAAACCCGGACGCGACCCCCCAGTTCAGGGATTAAACTTTGGAAATGGTATCCAAATTTTTTACTTGTAGGCAGTCCCTTCCAAGTATATTTAGGCACAGAGCCTCGGATTTGTGAAGAGTCACCACCAGACTAAGTCACCGCCCATATTCAACCCATGATTTGATTAACACCTGCCGTGGCTCTTAGAACTACGTCTCGATGCGTTGCTTTCCGGCCGTCACGAGAGTGTCGTCGGCTTAACAAGCTACGACGCCACCTCTTTATATAGTATCGAACCGCACTGCGCCCAATCGAAGCTGATGTTCCACAGGAGTGGTTTTAAGCCCGAACCTTGTGTTCATCGTGTACTGGGGGATAAAATACAACTGGTGTAATATAGGCGTATAATATGCCTACCCGTTCGAAGTAAAAGGCTTGATACTTTAAATCCATCTATTATAGAACGGTATATATTTGTCTTGTCAATGATCGTTGTTGATATATTAGTAAATCGTGTATAAATCACGTATGATGGTTTTAACTGTGATGTAAATGCATTAGAATTATGCACACCGCACACGGCAGTCAATTCAGCGGTTTTAGTACACGAGTCTATTATAATATGAATGAATAGTAATTCTTTTTTGTTTCGTCATCGAGGTTGTTGTAGTAAACAACAACACCGTGATCTTAGTTGTTTGCGAAAGTGTGTGTTTTCCTAGTGTGTATGAATTTAAAATGATTACTAATACTAGATACACCTTTGAATACATTTGTGTTCAAAAAGTTTGAAATCCGTGACTTCCGAACATTACTGAATCGATGGTAGAATGTCCTGCAAGGTTGATACCAGCCAAATTTTTGTACATGTGAGTATAACTTATATAGTGCTTGATAGCTTCTAACAGTGGCTTAGTTCACGAAGTATTTATATAAAGAAGTATTTTATTCTTCTATAAAGGGACTAACAGACAACTTTATATTCCGTTATATAACCGAATAATTAACAATCATGTATAAAGTATGGATAATTAGTCATCATGAACAATGTTTTGTTGATGGTTCCGTATTAAACAGTCTACGATCGCGGCACCGCTCGTGTGTCTTGTGTTTGGTAATCAATTAGAACCTTAAAGGAAACATCCCTGACGAACCGGAACATATATCAGGATAAGACCAATCAGGTGGGTATTAGGCCACATGCATTATAGGGTTCTGTAGATGCTAAACTTTACGAAGTGTTATTTATTTTTATATCAATTCGTACCTTAAACTATTTATTTTATTTTTAAATTTTCATGGTGTACATTTACATACATCTCATATTTTTATAAAAACGTCGGTGAATGTTAGCAGATTATTGATTCGCGTGAAGTCCCGTAAAATATGAAAACAATGTAACACGTGTTTATACTTACCAATCACGAATCAGTCGGCATAGGCATACTTCAGTATTTTGTGGATATTCTCACGCTGGAGACCATGATGAGAGCCATTGCCTACCCAGAACTTGCTCTTGCTGTACGGGGTTGACTTGTTCGCGAAGTTCGGCGGAGAGGGAGCGAGAGAGGACCCTGTTTTATCCGGAGGGGTCCGGCATATCATTCATCAGGATTTCCACACGCAAGTCGTACATATATTCCAAAAACCTACTTCAATACACCTACTACATCTGTATAGTGTAGTTTAGATGTAAAATGTTAAAAAGTAGTAAGTTTTTTTTTATATTTTTGTTTTGATGATATTTTTTATTGTTGGTTTATATTGAATAGAGCTGAGATGACTGAATCAAATTCGAAATTGGAAAATTTTGATGATAAATTATTCATAGATGTTTATGAAAATAAATAATCAAGTTTAAGTGTTTTAGGGATATTCGAGATATCCTTACATGCTTTGTCGTTGTGGCTTCAGAGATTTACAAGTGTGATAACTGCAAATCTGTAAGTTTTTTTAGATTTCAATAAGGCAATGGGCTCACCAACCACCAATGCATATAGGGAAATGTGGGTGTAAAATATGCCATTGCCTCGGGGATCTGCAGGACTAATAATCTTATGAGGTAGCTCGTGCCATATTTTGGGATTTGCCGAGGAAGAAAGTTGGGAGAGTAGGTAGGTATAGTAATATATATATATATTATTAAGAGCTAGGACTTGGGCAAAAATTAACGCTTTTGTATAGAAACGATACTTGGACAATTTTTGATTGATTTTATATGAAGTTGAAACTTAGCATAATTTTGGGCGGTTATGTAGGTTTATCGAGACATGTAAATATTTCTCGATTTGGACCCATGTAGTATTAGTAAAAGGCCTCTTGCGTTGTTGGTGGCAATACTAAAATTTAAACATTTTTTGCCTTCTCCAAAACGGTGCGTCTGAGCTTGAAAATGACGAGATTTTTGGTCCCTATTGTAACTCCCAAACACCTCCTTCACTACTAATTAAAAGAAAAAACGGATAGAAATTTAAAGTTTTTAATTTTTTTCTTAAGTTTTTTTAAACAAGTATTTCAAATAATGATACAAACAAGTTGGTTACTTTGCCTACGACCAAGTCACATTTCTTACGCCTGTCTTTTGCGATTATTATATTACCATTTCCATAAGGCATAATAAAAAAACGATGAAAATTGGAAAGTTAAAACAATAGCTTTCGGATGCCAAAGATTTCACAAGGTTTTTAAATTTACCGCAAATAAACAACATTCCATAAATTCTCGGTGTCTATCAACTATAAACCATTAACGTTAAAATGTTTGTGAACTGTACAAAGATAACGGCTAAATAGGTATATTTTGACATGGCCGCGTAATGTCGATAAAATGATAAAGTTGTCAAAAGGTTTGCTGAAAGCTACTGTGCCTCGGTCGCTTTTAATTATAATACGTAATACCAATTTCACGCAAACTTCTAGTTGCTTTCAAAGCGTGGTTGCTATCGAACAAACCAAAGCGACATGAACTGTCAAAGTCACATAATAGCAGGGCTGGTCACGTGGTTTTCGTATGTAAGTCTCGGTCAACCCTGACTGAAGTTTTTTCTTCTTTTGCAGTTATGCAACGTGCTGCAGTCATCGTATGATTGTGAAGAAAACCAAGCAGCTTAAGCAGAAAATATTTCTGTGAAATTAATAAGATGGACGAAAATAAATTGAATGTGATTTGTTTAAGCCCTAATGAAACGTGGAGAATCAGGAAAAATGTTGCAATCATCACTGTGGCTTTAATGATACACTACACAGCCGTTCATGTGAGTACCATAGTAATCATATATTAATCAGTACCAAATTTTTCTTCATCCTAATGTATTCGCAGTTATCAATCACGCCATTGTTCCCGAAGGGATGGCAAAGGCATTTTATATGCCCCTATTTCACTCTTTTGTATCTTAATCCTACATAACAAATAGTGAGCCATTGCCGTGTAGAAATGGACAAGCGCAGGTTGAGGCGACCTGCTATTGAAATTTGCCAAGCTGCCTTATATGGCCTTCTACTTGGATAACGACTGCCTGTTAGTGGCAACTGGGACCAACGGCTAAACACGGATTTGGAAGCGCGGAAACGCTCGTATATAATAAAACTAGGTGACTCGCCCGGCTTCACCCGTGACATACTTCGAACTCCCGTCGCACCTATTTAATCCCGTCGCTTATAAACGCTACAATAATGCATTAAAATTTGTCCAATTTGTTGACATTTATGACTACCTACTGCTCCGCTCTCCAGGGCTGTAGCGTGATCATATATAGCCTATAGCCTTCCTCGATAAATGGGCTATCAAACACAAAAATAATTTTTCAAATCCGACCAGTAGCTCCTGAGATTAGCGCGTTCAAGCAAACAAACAAACTCTTCAGCTTTATAATATTAGTATAGATATCAAAAGCTGGTCAGGCATCTGAGTATCTTTCATAGCGAAATATGCAGTGATCGTTTACAAAACACTGAGCTAGCGCTAAGGTCATAAGTACATAGATAGCAGGAAGCGAAATAAGTATTCGTGGTTTGTGAAGCCTGGCGATCTGTCTTCTCCGAAGAAATCGTAAATACAAACGTCACGTCAGACAAAATAAGTTCTTTTGACCCCCGCCGCGAATTTTGTTTAAAATACCGCAAATTTGATATTAAATCTGAATTTAAAACCTAGTGTTTGATACGTACTTAATTGTTGAGCATGTGGCGGCGACACTCGAATGTTACTGCATCTTATATATTATTGCTTCTGTATTCCTATGGTCCTCTCTACCTGTGTATACCAGATATATAATTGAAGATAGTAAATGACCAGTGAAAGCATTTAATATTCAAAACTTTCATATATAATATACGTTACAGGGTATTGGAAACCTACAAAGTTCCATCAATGCAGAAGCAGGTCTTGGTACATCAGCATTAGCAGCGACGTTCGCGGGCGTACTTTTCTCCAATATATTTCTGACGTCTATTGTAATAAAGTAGGTCAAATTATATTTTTATTAAAGCCCACGTAGTATAATGTGTGCGAGCAGCGCCACATAGCGAAGAGCTTTCTTACTACATCAATACTAAGAATCCTACATCGCGTTATGAGAGTTCTCGCGCTAAAGAATTATATATACAACAGTCCAACATCAACCGTAAGGCTGCGACCCACCAGGCGTGATCACCTTGCCTGGTCGGAGGATCCTTCATTTGTGTCGGAGAAACATCTCCACCAGTTCCTCCACAGTGGTGACACTGACGTGATTGGGAGCAGCCTTCACAGACGGAGTAGATCAACAGCATCATCGCCACTATCATAGCACTCCAGTATGACGGAATTAAGTCTCAGCCAGCCAGCATCTTCGGCCTCATCAGAGTACCACTAGCTAGAAGCGACCGCTCCAGACTGGTTACCTCATCGGCCACACCAGCGTCTTGGCACAGCACACTACAACTACGGTCAATGTAAGAAGAGCACATCTCTCCCGTCTAAGCAGCAGCCACCCACTACGCAGTAACCAACCCGACTTACTGGTGTTACCTCACCGCGCACCGCAGCACTGCACTCAGCCCCAACTCATTGGCACTCGCAGCATTCCATTGCGACTTACTCGAATCAGCGGCATACAGTTCCGACTTACTCCGACTTACTGGGACTACACAATCTGGTACTGCCGCAATTCACAACAGACGAAGACACCAGACTCATACTCGCAATCGACCTCCGGTGTCGGAGGGTAGTGATGATCGCGCTGAAGAATAATATGTACAACAGTCCGACATCAACCGTTTGGCCGTAACCCGCTAGGCGTGATCACTCTGCCTGGTCGGAGGATTCTCCCTTTGTGTCGGAGGAAAATCTCTACCCGTTTCTTCACAAATGTATTATGTTGTTTAGATCCCAAACCACTAGCTTATTTTAGCTTGTTTTAGGCTAGATGGGGCTGTGTGAAAAGTGTCCCAGAGTGTAACTGTAACTACCAATTACCATTTGTAACAAAATTCAAACTCCTTTCGCATCACACCGTTTATATGTTTTGTTTTGGTTACCTTTTTTACTGCTGAAACCCAATAAAATTCTTTAATTTAACATAGTAAGTAATATTATTATTATATATTAGTAAATAATATTCTTGTAGTGTAACTTCATCAAATCTATCTGTATATTTTCAGGTCAGAGAGGGAAGATCGCCAGGCTTCGCGTTCCATGCATACTTCTTTCGCTCCCTGCATATTCATTAATCGTTTCGTACATGCACGTCTCAGTATCCAAATAGATAGACCTTTCCGTTTTTGAACAATCTGCTCAAATTACTTAATACTTGTGTTATAAAGAGCATTCCTAAAAAATATTACAACAATTATAACTTTGAGTTTACCCAAAGTCGCTTATTTTCAGGTGGCTGGGAACAAAATGGACAATGTGCTGTTCGATAATTACCTTTATGCCCTTCATGGCATCTCAGTTGTATCCAAGGTTCAGTACCTTAGTGCCAGCTGGATTAATGATGGGTTTGGGCGGCGCAATACTCTTGTGTGCGAAGAGTACCTATATATCAGTGGTAAATATTACTTTAAATACTTTTAGGGAGGAGAAGCATAGAGTTATATATTATCGTACAATAATATGGAATAAGCGCTCGTGGCCCCGCGGTCTCAGTGTTCTGTAAACGATCACTGAGTTACGCAACTTTCACTATGGCTGGTCCTCGGATGGGTGACCACTTTGTAACATTAACATTTTCGAGCGTTTCCGTGCTTCGGAAGGCACGTTAAGCCGTTGGTCCCGGTTGCCAGTAAAATGGCAGTCGTTAAGCCTGGTTGAAGGCCTTATGGGCGGCTTGAAAATTTCAACAGCAGGTAGCCACAACCTGCGTCTGTCTATTTCAACACGGCAATGGGCTCACCACCTATTACGTGGGACAGGAATCCACACGGTGAAAAGTGGGCATATAATATGCCTCTGCCACCCCTTCGGGGATAAGGCGTGATGGATATTTATTTATTTTTATTTTATAAAATTCTCTGGTTTATATATTGATATACATGGTTTATATTAAAATATAAGTATTTGTTTATGTGTAACTAACGCCTAAAAATTGTTTCAAGTTTACTTCATGGGGGTCGCGACTTCTACTACTTCTGCCTAGCCTTGATACTACCCGTTTATTTACTCATGTGATCCTACCACCCTTTACATGTTTTAGATATCAGCTGTCAAAGTGATTTCATCATGGCGTTCACTACTGTAGACGTAGACAGAGTTACCAACTCTCTCGGTTACTCTATATACGACTGTAGAGCTGCAAAGTAATATATTAGGGCCTCCTCACACTAATTTCTAAGTTTGAGTTTTTCGAGCATGCTTTTCGCTTTCCACTTGAGGTTTAATTAAACAAATGATTTTGGAATCAATAAATAAAAGTATTTTTAAAACTATTAGCGAATCCGCTCTCGATATAAATATAGCGTAAGGTCAGATAGGATCTTACTTCCACTTACGCTTAGATTTTAGAATTAACTCCTCCGTCTCCAATATAGGATTCTTCAACAGGGGTAGAAGGTTTTTACAGGATCGGCAGTAAGAGTGCCGATCCGAGTGTTACAAATGTGAGGCTACGGTGACCACTTTCCAGGTAGGCCGTATGCTTTTTTGCCACCTTAGTGGTATAGAAATAAGATTCGATGCTAATAGATTAATCCTAAATCTTCCAATATTCACGCAGCACTTCCTTTCTTTGCCCTTTGCTATTAGCAAAAAGCTATTAGAAAAAAGAAAGTGCTGCGTGTTTACTTTAAGTAATACATTGAATTGTTGTTTCAGCTTGCGGAAGCACATGGCTTGATATCAAAATTACCTTCTGCGACGTTTCTATTAAGCTTCTCCGGTTTCTTTTTCATGATCGTCCACATGTGTCAAATTTGGGGGAATATGTTATCTTCATTAGGTGAAATTCATTTTAATTTACAAAGAATCTTCAGACGCATAATTTGAATGATATTTAATGAAAATAAATATGTACGTTTCTATTTTCAGTTCTATCAACGGCAAATGATGCTTCGATCACGTCAGTTAATGAGTCTTTGATTCCTGTCATATGCGGTAAAAACTTTCTATCCAACTTGGATGCTGCTGACGCTCTACCCGCACAACCACCTGAAAAAATCCTAATAATCGCAGGTAAAGATTATGATGTCTTACATAGAAAAAGATGTATGAGAGACCGTGTGAGGAACCCTCGCATCCGTGACAGCCTTTGCGTCCGTGACATTGCAGATAAGCTGCAATAAGAGTGTTGCCTTCGCTGGTATGGTCACTGCCGGCCTACGTGGGAAACAAATGTCTGGCCATGTCGGCCCCATCGGGTCCTTGTAAGAGGAGAAGACCCAAGAGTGCTGGCTTGACGTCGTAAAGGATGACATGCGTGCCAATGGTCTCACTACATGGGATGCCGATGACCGTGCGAAGTGGAGGAGAAAAAGTAGGAAAGCGAACACCGGGCGTCGGGAGACACAACTAGAAGAAGTAAATGGATCACTAAGCCTGGTCATCTGACCTCTCTGAATACCCCGTCAAGGAAGCCCCGGACTACCCTGTGAAGGTAGAAAGATAGATAGTAAATTCTAAATACTAGCAGATTAAAGGAAACTGAAGCTAGAAGTCGCATGTTTTGAAATTCACAACAAATATTTAGGAATCATTACTACATATTATAAAACGAAGTCTATCTGTCCCTTAAAAATCTCTGAAGGATAACATACTATATCTATTTTATTACTTGAAAAAACAGCATTTATAAAGCCGTAATTTGAAGGCTATTTACACAAATTATTTATTAATTCTAACATTAACATATTAAAAATGATATTTAATATGTTAGTTGGCTTCAACATTTTATGAAGATTATTTTGGCCTTTTACACCTTGCAAATTAAATGAATATCTTAGGAGATATGGCAAAATCAAAAAAATGCGCAAAGAAATATATTCGTGTAACCAAATTCGACCAGGCCGTGCGGGCGTAGGTACTTGAGAGCGGAGAAGTAATCAAGTCATTTGGAAAATGTTCATACATTATTGTGAAATTAATAAACGACGGAATTAAATGAGAACCAAGGGGTTTGAAGTATGTCACGGGCGAAACCGGGCGGGTCATCTAGTTTCTAATAAATTAGACCTTTTTATGACTATTAATTTGGATATTTAATGGATATATTGTACAGACATGGCGTCGTAGTTCAAATAATCTATTTAATTATTGTTGGCTATTATATTATGTACACAAAATAATAATAATAAGTTTATACACGAGACTTCATTATTTGGAAACTTTTTATTAAGAACACGAAACTATAGGCATAAGCAAAACTAAGATGGAACTCAATCGTTAAATTTTCATTCAGCATTTATTTTACATCAAAAGTAAGACTTCAAGGTATATTTTTTATTTCAGGTATATTTTTTGCCTTAATGGTGGGGGCGGGTCTAATGATTGCCATAGGATTGGATTCTATGAAAAGGTAATATTTTTAACAATATTATTTCTTTAGACAAAATTGTTAAGGAGAAATGTGGTCGTATGCCTACTACTACTACTACTCGTATTTCTTTCGGTAATGAAATGAAAATTCTGTCCATTATCTTAAGGGATAGATTTTGACGTACCCACTTGAATACTAAGATAAGATGGCTTTATTTTTAATTTAGTGACACTATGGTCATTTATTGGCTACATTTCACTTAACGCCCACAACGATCGTAACTTCCTAAGTATCGTTCCACTTAAGGCTAGTGATCGTTGCGATCCGATCGTATGATGTCATACACAACGTCACTGTTCGCAACCGCATGACGCCCACTTCACCCACAAAATATAGTGGATCCAAGTGGGCTTACAGCGCTCAAGATGTGCGTTTCACTTATGAATTTCGACCACATCGCCCGGGGCCCATTTACGTTAGTGGAACGGCCATTTCAAAAGTCGCGGTCGTGGGCTTTGCGGGCGATAAGTGGAACGCGCCCATTGTGTCATTGTGTCATCATGTCCGTAAAAGTGATTTAAATTGATAAATTAACAAGCCTCAATTTCCGTGAACCATAGTAGGTATATCGCAACCAAATTTGACAAATCCACACAAACAATATGTAACTGCTAAAGTATTTGATGTTGTTTTTATGTACATAAAAATCACACTTATTTCCATTACATAGTTGACATTGATAGAGTCGTCATCAGTGACATGTTGACACCCTTTTGACACCGCTTGCCGTAAAGAAAATAGAATAGAATAGGAACAGATACAGCAAATAGTAGTGCCCATTGTTGGGGACGGTGCTTTGTGCTCCTTTGGAAGGGTTGCGTGAACGAGCTATTTTAATGCCAAAAAATTTTGTGAATTAATGCTATTTTTGCATATATCATTTTGACTACCACGCGACCGAAGTCGCGGGCATTAGCTAGTTAGAATAAAATATTCTTCATCGTTAAATTAAATTGAAGCGCTCGTGGCCCCGCGGTCTCAGTGTTATGTAAACGATCACTGAGTTACGCATCTTTCGCCATGTCTGGTCCTCGGATGGGTGACCACTTTGTGGCATTTACATTTGCGAGCGTTTCCGTGCTTCGAAAACGCCAGGTTGCCAGTGACGTGGCAGTCGTTAAGCCTGCTTGAAGGCCTTATGGGCGGCTTGAAAATTTTCAACAGTGGGTAGCCACAACCTGCGTCTGTCTATTTCAACACGGCAATGGGCTCACCACCTATCACGTGGGACAGGAATACAAATGGTGAAAAGTGGGCATATAATATGTTCTATAACCCCTTCGGGGATATGGCGTGATGGATAAATAAAAATACTTTTACTTTTTTTTTCTGTTTATCCTAAGGTTGCCTTGTTCATATTTTTCTCAGGTATAAGATCACCTTTACCCACCTATTTAAAACTCATGTTCCTCTTATGCTCTCTCAACAGATACCAGTTTTGCCGTAATACCAACGCACTATCTGGATTTGCACTTTTAGCAGTAACAGCGAAGCAGTTAACAGATCGCAATCAGCAACTGCTCCTTGCTATCAATATCTTTATCGGTCTTCAGCAGGCATTCTTCTATGCTGATTTTACTGCTGTGAGTTTGAATTTAAAATTTTCTTGGAGATAATACATTTTAGAGTTCCTGGCTATAAATAATGTATGTCAACTTTATACCTATCTGAAATTAGCATATTTATACAATTGAATTTGTGGTGACCTACTTTATTATTATTAATGTTAATAATAATATCATACATACTCGTATATATCATCATATCATACATCATCATACCCCTATATATTATTTATACCCCTCAAGGACAGTCGTTATCTTTTATAGGATTAACGCAACAAAAAGCGAATCTACGATGAGGGCATAGTAGATTCGCTTTTCGATTTTCGACATCGGTCCAGATTCCTCAGAGTTTTGTTGCCCTTCTGCACCGGTTAGGATTTAATGGCCTAACGGGAGAGCAGAGAGAGTGCTACTCCCGGGAGTGCAGCAAATCTCAACTCTGGCTTGCCTTAATTGGCCGGTCAGAGAGAGGGAGCCAGGGCTATATGCTCGGGGGTGGAAGTGTCATTTTCAAGGGCATAACTAAGGGGAAGCCCGCTCCGGGCCTGTCCCGCGAAGGTGAAACAGGCGCCGCACCGCTCGCCCAAGCCGCTCACACCGGTGTTGCCGTCTGTCTCCTTACAGGCTTATCATGCCTACGGTGTATTATTAAAGTATAGGGGGCCCATCTAGTGAATTGGCGAGTCACCGTCTGCCAGTAGTTTAATAATAATATATTAAAAAGGCAGACGCCGTTTTCATCAATAGCTTAAATCACCCAATCCATTTAACACCCAACCCAATAGCCCATTTCATAGATAGCACAGTTCACAATAGTTTAAATCCCATTGGAGGTGATCCATTACCGTTCTTTTACATTAGGCGGGCGTGGACTATTTGCAGTGGGGGTCCCATTCACTATTAGATTAAAATTCTCAAAGGGCCTCTGCGTGTTGGACCTATGTCTCCATGTAAGCCTACCAAAAGCCCGGGTATCTTCAAGAAAAAAAAAGAAGGTACCCGAGAAAAGAAGAGATATCATTATATAAAATTCTAATTTTGGCATTATTCTTTAATGGCGTCTCTTAGTGAAGAATTTCAACTTGTTTAAGCTAGTAGCTCAGTTGACATAGAGCATGTCCTGGTTAGGCAAAGTTCACGGGTTCAGGTCCCGAACCAAATTGTTTTTTTTTTTAAAGTAGCAAAAAGTTATCATACTACTTATTTTCATTAAAAAAAATGAGATAAAGACTCAAGAAGTGCTGGCTTGACGTCGTAAAGGATGACATGCGTGCCAATGGTCTCACTACTGGGGATGCTGAAAACCGTGCAAAGTGGAGGAGAAAAATCAGGAAAGTGGACCCCAGGAGATTCAACTGGGACAATCGCTCGGATGATGATAATGACTTGCATTAAAAAAATATAATACCTGCTATGTATATTGAACTTTAAAAAGATGTCCATTTTTTCGTATTAATGAAACTTTATCTCCGTCACAAAAAACACTAGCAGTCCGACCATCGCTACATACGCAGTGAGAAACAGAGATGACGCTCTCGAAGGTCGATTTGTATTATTCAACGCCGGTACCCCGTGTATTATTATTTTTTTTATTATGAAGGAACATAAACAGCTACACTATGTAATATTATTAGAAGTAATAACAGTAGGTTAATAATAATCTAGCCCACAGCGCTGTTCACAGATTACCAGAAGATTTTAATTAAATTTGAGTCGCTCGCAGGTCAAAATGAAATTAAATAAAATACAAACATGCTAAAATTAAATAATAGATTTTCCCCATTGATAATACCCGCTATTCATTTGTGCACAATTTTTCGTAAGTCAGTTGTAGAAATTTATTTGCACGTTTAGAAAATAAGCGAGTATGATCGGTTTGAACGTCTGGTTTAAAGGAGCCCTCCAAAGTTTTTGGGGCCCAATCAACTTTATCTGCCAGCGTTGCATCGGCTTACTAATAGACAAAGTAAAGACAGCCTTACGGCATTGGGAGGCCAGACAGTCGCTCCCAACAATAAAAGCCAAACAATAACTGCTTCTAGCAGTCAAATAAAAATACACACATCAACACTGTCTAGGGATATTTCATACTCAATTAAATAACTCGAAAAGTACTGGCCGCATTGGGATCTTTTATACACCGATTTGTTTGTAATTTATCTCAGACTAATTCCAAATTAAAATTTTTGAAAATTCTTTTGTTTCGGTGGCATAAAAATGTCTTGATGTGTAGGAGAGGGAATTTTCATTTGTGCGAAATTTAGAAAACAATACGAATTACGTTTAGTTACAGTTTTTTTTCATTTTTAAACGAAAGATAAAGTTAAAATTGAGGTATTGTAGCCATGCAACGCCAACATTTGACGAGGGCGGAGATGTTACGAGCTGTGGGAATACTGGAAGCTGGGTCTGTTCAGCGTAATGTTGCTGAGGCCATAGGGACCCACCAAAATGTAATTTCAAGATTGTGGACACGCTATCGTGCCACAGGTGAAGTAGCGGAGAGGCACTGGGGGCCAAGTCGCATCACTACCCCCAGACAAGACCGATTTTTGCAAATTACTGCGCGAGCTCAACCAAGTGCAACGACGACTCAATTGGTCCAAAGGCTGCGAGTGGAACACCAAGTGCTTGTGAGTGACCAAACTGTAAGAAGGCGACTGCATGAAAGCAATCTACGCTCTCGTAGACCACTCCGGGTCCCACCTTTACGGAGAGGCAATCGTAGACGATGATTAGAATGGGTTCGGAACCACGTGGACTGGGGCCGTGAGCAATGGTCCAATGTGCTGTTCACGGATGAATCCAGGTTCGGCTTCCATCCAGATTCACGAAGGACGCGTGTTTGGCGAGTTCCTGGACGATGGAGCCGTCTTCAGAACCCTCAGGAAGTTCACCCATACCAAGGAGGAACAATTATGGTTTGGGCAGGAATTCGTCTTGGAGGACGGACGGATCTCGTTTGGGTGCGGGGCAATATGACGGCAGAGCGATACGTCCAACAGGTGCTGGGGCCCGTAATCTTGCCCCACAGAACACAAATGGGGCAAGATTTCCTGCTCATGCACGACAATGCCCGGGCAAACACGGCGAGAACGGTAGCAGCTTGGTTACATACACACAATGTTAGGGCCTTAGACTGGCCTGCTCAATCGCCAGATCTAAATCCCATTGAGCATGCGTGGGATATGCTGCAAAGAAGAGCTCTGAAGGAAGTTCCTGAAAATCTGGCTACAGAAGATCAACTTTTTGCGCACCTCAGAAGGACATGGGACAATATTCCTCAGCAAGACATTGACAACCTTGTTCTGAGCATGCCGAATCGTTGCCGATGTGTTATGAACATCATGGGCGCTTTCTCAGACTACTAACTTCAAGTTTATAAACACAAATTAAATGACTTTTCTATTTTTTTCAGTTTTTACTCATAAATTAAAAGTTGTATTAGTTGTTGTATAGTTGCATAAATTAAATGTACGGTTTCCGTCTATGCTTCATTTTTTTCCATAAAATCCTGAAATTTTAATCGAAGTACCTTAACCATTATTAAAAAATGGTAGAATATTAAATAATGTATCTTTTAAATATATACATGTCATATAAATAATTAACACATTGATAGTAATTCGCTTTTTTAAAAATATCCCTAGACCGTGTTGATGTGTGTAGATCCCAGCCTCCAAATCTATTTTCTTTATATTATTAGTGAAACTTCTTTATCGACGTTGAGAGAACTTACATAATATACACATACATACATATTGTCACGCCTTTATCCCCGAAGGGGTAGGCAGAGGCATATTAAACGCCCACATTTCACCGTATACATTTCTGTCCCACGTAACAGGTGGTGAGTCCATTGCCGTGTTGAAATGGACAGGCGCAGGCTGCGGCGACCTGCTGTTGAATTTTTTTAAGCCGCCCATAAGGCCTTCAACTTGGCTTAACGACTGCCATTTTATTGGCAACCGGGACCAACGGCTTAACGTGCCTTCCGAAGCACGGAACTGGGGTGGGTCTAAAGGGCCGAATAAATTAAAAAAAATAAAATGTGTCTATTTTAGATGTTAAATTTGGAAGAAATTTTGAACCCGTTGCCCTTTTTAGTGAGGTGGCTAATTAAAGTCCTGGTAGTCTCGGACTATACTGTAAAAAAATCAAACATAGCTGTAAAAAAATCGTCACGTTTTTCGGTTACACGCCATGTTGTTTTCAAGTGCAGCTTTTTTATCATAAGTGAAACTTCTTTATCGACGTATGTTAGAAATTTTATATCTGTAAAAAAATTGTCACGTTTTTTTAGTTACGCGCCATGTTGTTTTGAAGTGAAACTTCTTTACCATAAGTGAAACTTCTTTAACATAAGTTAAACTTCTTTATCATAAGTAAAACTTCTTTATCGACGTATGAGAAAAATTTTATAACTGTAAAAAATTGTCATAAAGAAGTTTCACTTCTTACCTGTGTACTCTGGTATACACCACAGATTTAAAAGAGAAAACAGATCAAACGTTTGCTAAAAATAGCGCAGCCTATTTCACACATGTAGACAGGTAGCTTAATCCAGGGTCGCATTCAGCTATCATATCATATCATTTTAAGGTGTAAGGGGCCCCACCAAGATCTTCGGGGCCCAAGTCAACCTCCCGTGCTAGTGCGTGCACCTGCTGACTAACGGACGAGGCTCTGGCGTTGGCTTTCCCCTCTGGGGTTGGGAGGTCTCAGGGCGTCGCTCCCATAAAAGCCACCCGCCGAAACAACAACAAAAAATAATAAACAGTCAGAAAAGGAATGCTGCTAGGGATAGGGTGCCGCCGCAAAACGGCAAACAGGAGCCCCGCCCGACTCCTGTGGCAAGTGGGCTAGGGCTGCCGTGTGTCGGGCCAGCACGGCTAAAGAAGTTAGCCCCAACCCGAATCCGCTTCGCATCTTGGAACATTGGCACGCTGAGTGGGCGTGCGGTAGAGTTGGCCGAAGTACTCTCCAGGCGGAGGGTGGACGTGGCGTTCCTGCAGGAGACTCGGTGGAAGGGCAACAGAGCCCGGCCCTTGCAGAACGGCTGCAAGCTGTATTACACGGGTGCGCCTGGTGGGGAGAACGGGGTGGCCGTTGTGCTCTCCGAGGGGCTGCAGAGTGGCATCTTGGAGGTGAAACGCTGTAGCGACCGGCTTATAATCGTGAGGGTGCTTATCGATGGGATTATTACCCACCTGATAAGTGCCTACGCGCCACAGGCCGGTTGTAGCGACGCCGATAAGATGTCTTTTTGGGGTCAACTCGAGGGAGTGCTTCGGAGCATTCCGTTGTCACAGGGAATCGTTTTGGGCGGCGACCTAAACGGTCATGTGGGTGAGAGGTGTGAGGAGTTTGAGCATGTTCATGGTGGTTTTGGATACGGCACCCGCAACGCTGAAGGAGAAACTATCCTCAGAACGTGTGTGGCTGCCGATCTGGCCATTGTGAACACGTATTTCAAAAAGAAATCCGAACATCTCATCACCTACAAGAGCAGGAGGCGTACAAATCAGATCGATTTCCTACTCACTAGGCGACACAGCATCGGCAAGGTGGCCAACTGCAAGGTCATACCCGGTGAGAGTCTTACTGCACAACACCGTCTCCTTGTCATGGACCTCTGCGTGGAGCCCAAAGGCAAACGCATCGAGCGGTGCCAGCGCCGCATCAGATGGTGGCTGCTTGATGAAACTAGGTCCCAGGAGTTCGTCTCAGCTGTCGGTGACAAGTGCACCGACACTGAAGGCGAACCAGTTCAAGATTACTGGGACAAAGTTCAGGCGGCCATCCTTGGAGCGGCGAAGGTGGTGCTCGGTGTGTCTAAGGGTGGACGCAAATGTGACAAGGAAACTTGGTGGTGGAACGACGCAGTCCAGAGGGAGACTAGGGAGAAGAAAGCCCTCTTTAAAAAGTGGCAAGCGACCGGATCTCCTGAAGACCGCGACGCGTACAGGGCTGCCAAGCGCGCCACAAAGAGAGCTGTAGCCAGAGCCAGACGTGACCACTTACAACCTCTGTATGATAAGCTGGAATCGTCTGAGGGGCAGAAGCTCATCTATAAGCTGGCGCGCTCCAGGGTCAAAGCGGCACAGGATGTATCCAAGTGTCGCTGTGTAAAAGACCCTGAGGGCAACCTGTTAAGCGAAGACCTCGCGGTAAAGGAGAGATGGCGCTCGTTCTTCCACGAGCTGCTTAATAAACAGCACAAAGAGGTGCAGCCTCCGGACCTCCCTCCGAATCAGGGACTAGTGCCACCGGTAACGCCTGGAGAAGTCCTGACTGCGCTTCGCCGCATGTAGAATCGGAAAGCTGTCGGACCCGATGGAGTCCCCATCGAAGCCTGGAAGGCGATGGGTCCTCGCGGTGTGGGCATCTTAGTAAACCTTTTTAACCGCATACTCCTCAGCGGGCAGATCCCAAACCAATGGAGACTGAGTATTATTACTCCAGTCTTCAAAGGTAAGGGGTCAGTGCAGGAGTGCGGGAGCTACCGCGGTATTAAGGTGATGTCCCACACCATGAAGATCTTCGAGAGGATTAAAGACTCTCGGATCCGGCAGGAGTGTACTCTCTCGGAGTGTCAATATGGGTTTCGCCCTGGTTATGGGACCACGGACCCTGTTTTTGCCCTGAGGGTTGTCGCAGAGAAATACAGGTCGAAGAACATGCCTCTGCACTGTTTGTTTCTAGACATGCAGAAGGCCTTCGACTGTGTTCCTCGTGCGATGACCTGGTGGGCACTGCGGTCCAAAGGGGTTCCAGAGGTCTATATTGACACTATCCGGGACATGTACTGTGACTCCGATTCAATGGTTCGGACTGCTGTTGGCGACACGAAACCCTTCCCCATCACCGTCGGGGTACACCAGGGTTCGGTCCTTAGTCCGCTTCTGTTCAGTGTAATATTAGACGAATTGTCGGACAGCATCAGAAACCCACATGAGCAGCCTCCATGGCTGCTCATGTATGCTGACGATATTGCGCTGGCAGACGCGGACAGGGGCAGATTGGTGCGACGTGTAAAGGCGTGGAAGGAGACGCTTGAGAACGGCGGTCTGAAACTAAATGTGGCGAAGACCGAGTACTTGGCACTAAACTCGACAGATCCCACATCCGTCCGCATAGGCGGTTATTTGGTCGAGCGCACGGACCAGGTTAAATACCTGGGATCTGTTTTTCACACGTCCAGTGACATCGATTGCGATGTCAAGTCACGCATTGCTGCCGCGTGGGCCAAATGGCGGGAGATGACCGGTGTCATTTGTGACCCTAAAATGCCGATCCGGTTGAAGGGACAGGTCTACAAAACCATTATTAGACCTGTCCTTTTACATGGCAGTAAGACGTGGCCGATATTGGAGCGACACAAGCAGGAGCTGCGTGTCACGGAAATGAAGATGCTGCGGTGGATGTGTGGGGTCACGCGGGTGGACCGCGTGAGAAACTCTCGCATCCGCGGCAGCCTTCACGTCCGTGACATTGCAGACAAGTTGCAAGAGTGTCGCCTTCGTTGGTATGGTCACGTCTTGCGGCAACCGCCGGGCTACGTAGGTAACAAATGTCTGGCGGCCATGTCAGCCCCGCCGGGTCCCGGTAAGAGGGGAAGACCCAAGAAGTGCTGGCTTGACGTCGTAAGGGATGACATGCGTGCCAATGGTCTCACTACAGGGGATGCCGAAGACCGTGCGAAGTGGAGGAGAAAATGTAGGAAAGCGGACCCCGGGCGTCGCTAGACGCAACTGGGACAGACGCTCGGATGATGATGATGATCATATCATTTTAATATGTTTCATAATTTATGTTTATTAACCAAACATCTTGTTTAATGGTATCCTTAGGAAGCCTAAAATAATATTAACATGAATAATTGAATCGGGCACAACATTTAGCTTGACTTTGGATATTTCAAACAATTTGCTGAACTGAATTCCTCCCCGTGTACTTGACATGCCGTAACAATACAAAATGTATGTAAATTAACAAAAATCTTAGATATAGATGACGATAGCGACAAAACGGTTTATGGAACATATGCTATGAACCATATATTTACAACTTGTCAAGTGTTCGTCTAGAAGAATCACCATTTTTTTATAAAAATCTTAGAATAATAACACGTAGTCGTAACTAAAACATCAATTACCTGTGAAAAGTTATTCCTAGTGATTTCTTGTGATATCACAACATTTTACACAACACTTCACCATGTTTTTTATACTTTTATAACCTTTATTAAAATATATATACACAATATTTTCCCTTCAGCACAAAACACTAACAAATTCCTGATTCAAAAATGGCGCCTATAGTTGACATTATGTAGAAAATTAGGCTACGCGCTGTTCGCTGTCTATGTGACATGTCTATGTGACAAAAAGATAGCGTTATACAACAAATAAAAAGAGTGATAAGGATGAAGTATTACACCATAAACAAAGGAATATGTTTGATCTGCTTACTCTTCTAAAGCTGTGGGTACACACACATTTTTTTTCATATACCTACACTTTCTTTTTATTTTCAGTCTTTCGTGTCCTGTGCAATCGGGACAGGTTCAGTGGGCTACGTCATGATGACCTATGGAATTTCAAATGTTGTGGGTTGTTTTATTATTGTGTGTTTACCTAAGGTATGTATAAATAACACAATAAAATAATTATTACTGCTCTAACTAACTTTATTCACGCTGTATCCATAATGGGGTAGTCAGAGTGGTAGCGCCAGGCTTTGCGATTCCTGAATAATTCTTTCACATCCTGCAGATTTATTACCTGATTGTTTGTTTTTAAAAGTTCTTTATTACAAAATAACATTACATGGTACAGGGTAACAACTGTTGAAAGTTAGTTACAAATTCTATAATACAAAGTACCTAACTACTTTATCAGACTAAAGCGCCTATAAAAGTATTCTAAATAATAAATACACTTACCCGTTAAATCATTTATTAATAACACAGTCAAATTACATGCTAGTAACTGTTATGGATTAATTAGTTTCAATTCATTTATTGCATTGTTATATAACTTTGTACAACAAAATAATAACTACTAATGTAGGTTACTTACTTACTTACCTGATTAATGCGAATACAAAATATGGAAATGTATCGTCTGGATATGATTGTGAGCAATCTGCTCACTCAATCTTCGTACGTAAACATATGTCTACCATGACACCTCCTACTCTGTACTTTCGGTCAATAAATATTCTTCGTTAGCAGTTCCTCACCCATTCGTCGGACGTGTCTAAATCAACGGAGCACGCTCGTTTATAGCTTAATATTGACACATTTATCCAAATCTGCCATATTGTACACCACTCCGTTGCGTATTCAGTCCGTCAACGTTACACTGCACAATTTTCGAAGTAATTACATCTCCACTGCGACCAATTTGCTTTAATTTATACTTCATTACTACTTGAGAAAAATTATACAAATCGTTTTGCACAATAATAATCTTATCATAGATCATATCACCCGTTTGCATCCAAGATATTAATTCTAGAGCTTTTTGTATTTGAATTATTTACTTAGCTTCTAATAGTTGACGCCCGCGGCTTCGCCCCGTAGAGGTATTCCCGTTGGTATCCTACAGGAACTTGATTCCTAACTAACTAAAACTAACTATCTTCACGCTGTATCCCTGACGGGGTAGTCAGAGAGGACAGATCGCCAGGCTTCGCGATCCATGCATACTTCTTTCGCTTCTTCGAGATTCATCAATCGCTTCATACACGCATGTCTGGGTATCCGAGTACTTTTGACCTTTCCGTTAATGTTGACACATTTATCCAAATCGGCCATATTGTAGACCAACTTGATTCCAGGATAAAAATAGTAGGATAAATATAGCTGTTATTCTAAAAAAAATAAAAATATCTTCAAGCGCTCCTAGCCCCGCGGCATTGTTGTTTTTTTTTTTTTTTATTCTGAAAACAGTCAATATCTTATTGATTAAATTTTTTTTTTTCTTTCTTTCAATTAAGGTATGACTGGTCATCGGATGGGTCACCACTTTGTGGCATTTATATTTGCGAACGTTTCCGGGCTTCGGAAGGCACGTTAAGCTTTTGGTTCCGGTTGCCAGTAAAAAGGCAGTCGTTAAGTCTGGTTGAAGGCCTTACGGGCCGCTTGAAAAATTTAACAGCAGGAAGCAACAACCTGCGTCTGTCTATTTTCAACGGCACGGCACGGCAATGCTGTGCCACCTATTACGTGGGACAGAAATACACATAGTGAAAAGTGGGCATATAATATGCCATTGCCACCCCTTCGGGGATAAGGCGTGATAGATAAGTAAATAATAAAAAACATAGTTTATAGTAATATATTATTCTAAAATTAAATTTCATCAAAATCCATTCATAGTTTTTGCATGAAAGAATAACAAATCTATCACGCCTTATCCCCGAAGGGGTGGCAGAGGCATATATATTATAATAATATGCCCCGTTTTCACCATGTTCATTCCTGTCCCACGTAATAGGTGGTGAGCCCATTGTCGTGTTGAAATAGACAGACGCAGGTTGTTGCTACCTGCTGTTGAAATTTTCTAAATCTACATTCATACATTATTACAAACTTTCACGTTTATTATATTAGTTTTTTTAATTTTTTTTTTTTATTTAATAAATTATATTTATTTGTCTTGTTCAGTTTTTACAGCACTTAATATTTTGATAAATTAATTCTAAACTTACTAAAAATAACTAAGAAACAAAGACCTAACATGCGTCATAAAATTTCTCCGCATCGCAGTCCTCACGTGGTAGCATTCCCAGAAGACTGGCAGCATTGCCACGTTGAATGGCAATGCTTAGCCTTTGTGCGAAAAAGAAACCAGCCCTTTGGTCACGAGTAGTGTCAATTAGGCGCTTTACAATCTCTTGAAATAGATTATGAGCACTTGGACCCCAGGACCCTAACGTCTCGACCCCAAACGGCTCAAAACCGTAATCACTTATAATTAATTATATTAGTAGAATTATAATAATAATAATAATAAGCCCGCTCCGGGTCTGTCCCGCGAAGGTGAAACCAGCGCCGCACCGCTCGACACCCCAAGCCGCTCACACCGGTGTTGCCCTCTGTCGCGTTACAGGCTTATCATGCCTATGGTGATTGTATAGGGGGCCCATGTAGTGAGTTGGCGAGTCACCATCTACCAGTAGTTTAATAATAGTATATTAAAATGTATTCATCAATAGCTTAAATCACCCAATCCATTTAACCCCTAAACCAATAGCCCATTTCATAGTTAGCACATTTTACAATAGTTTAACTCCCATTGGAGGTGATTCATTACCGTTCTTCTACATAAGGCGGGCGTGGACTATCTGCAGTAGGGGTCCTCTATTAGATTAAATTCTCAAAGGCCCATGTAAGCCTATCAAAAGCCCGGGTATCTTCAAGAAAAAAAAAAGAAGATACCCGAGAAAAAAAGATAATAAAATAAAAAATAAAATAAAATAAAAATATCTTTATTTTGCATAGACCATTTTAACGGCGCTTACAAAATGTCATACACTATTTAAAATATTTAAAGCGACCACCGGTTCGGAACGCGGCCCTCCTGAGAAGAACCGGCAAGAAACTTAGGAAGGCTTTTTTTTTGATGGCCTATTTACAATTTAATATTATTTCATTTTGCCAGCAGATCATTTCCAGGCGTCCCTGTCCTGCAAATAGTCTGTAACGGAGTAAAAACCTTTTTCACAAAGCTTGTTTTTAATAAACTTTTTAAATTTATTTAAAGGTAAATTTCTCAGGTCACAGGGAAGCTTGTTGTAAAAGCGTATACAGTTACCCTGGAAAGAATCGCCAATCTTATGTAGTCGACTGTGGTGGACTGAAAGATTATTTTTATTTCTAGTGTTTATATTATGTTTATCACAGAGTTTAGAAAACTGTGATAGATTTTTCTGGACATACATAAGATTGGCAAAAATGTATTGTGATGGTACGGTTAGAATATTCACTTCTTTGAATTTTTCTCGGAGAGAAACTCTAATAATCATTTAATCCAGATTTTCATCCATATTTCATTAATATTATAATTTCTTACAAAGCTATATTAGGCGGCTTATAAAATTATAATAAAATTAAATCCATTCATATAAAACAAATAAAATGAATCAAACAATTAATAAAATTTAATTTAATTAAAATTATACCTGATACAAAAATGTCCCTATTTAACGACGTGCAGTCGCACCCAACGCTTCAGCATTGGGGAGTCCCACCGTTCAGCCAATACGCGCAGGATACCATTGGTACAAGATCGCAACCGTTCTAGCGTGGATGTACACCGCTTGCACATGATTGTTGAAAACTATCAATGTTGGCCTCTGTAATATCGCTATATATATATCAAATGTAATATCGCTATACTTAGTATAAAAATACAATCAGTGCATTTCTTGAGCATTTTTCAACCAATTTATGTATGAAATCTTGACTTTTTGCTTAACAGTCTTCAAAATATTTGTTTTGCTGCCAGTTGTTTAGCCGTCTCACTCTAATGGGCACCGCATTCTTCATTCATGGGGGACTCCTCGTGACGTTACTGGCGTGGCGTCCACACGCCGAGGACTACCACGTTATGTTCACGATTGCTGTACTGTGGGGCATCAGTGACTCCATCTGGACTATCCAGATAAATAGTAAGTAGATTCAGAATTTTACTATTCAGAATATTATTTATACAATAGCTACTTAAAAGACATTTTGGAAAAAGGTCAGGTCAAGAGTACCCTTAACCGGCGTGTGTGTATGAAAACACTTATGAAAGTGGAAGAAGCGAAATTTGTATGCCAGGATCGTAGCAAGTGGAAAGCCATAGTCTCTGCCTACCCCGATGGGAGACAGGCGTGACGATTTGTATGTATGTATAGTTACTTTGGCTATATTATTTTTTTAAATAGAACATGTTTTCGGAACTTATACTTATCATTTTTTTAATCATGCAATTAACTACAAAGTAGTTATACATAGTACAAAACATTTTTTAATCATTTTTTTAACAGATATAATAAAAGAAATATAAATTATTAATTCGAACTGCAGTGGTAGTGTATACGACTGCCATTACACGTGTGTGCCATTACATGTACACGACAGAAAAGATATTTGTGTGATTACAAATTTTTGTTTTGGAGTTCGGGTGTTCCCTATATATAATATGTATGTATTTAGAAACATATAAGTATGTTTATCGGTCGTCTAGATCCCATAACGTAAGCTTATATTAGGTCTTTACCTATGAAATTGCCGTTTTGTATGAAAAAATTTAAACGAATTTTGTATGTATTTTTATTTGTGTTAATCGAAGTAATCACACATGCAATCAATGCATCTTTGCCAACGCAGTGGCAGTTTATTGATGCCCTTCTTAAAGAAATCAGCTAGACGGGAGGAACAAAATCTTCACAGGCATTTTGTACTGCATCTCGGGTATTGAATTTTTTTCCCGCCAAAAAGTTATCCAAATTCTGAATAAAGTGGTATTCTGTAGGCGCAAGGTCAGGTGAGTATGGCGGATGACGTAGAGCTTCCAACCCCAGTTCTTGCAACTTGGAGACCGTCTGCTATGCAGTATGAGGTCGCGCGCTGTTGTGCAGGAGCAGTGGAGACCAGCGATTGACCAATGCTGGTTGGAAATGTGCCAGCTACTCCATCATTGTGTTCAGTTCTTCACAGTACACATCTGCAGTAATGGTCACCCGTTAGGTAAAAAGCTGTAAAGAATCACACCGGCGCTAGACCACCAAACAGTGACCATCAATTTTCAAGGGGTGAGTTTTCGTTTAGGGCATTGTTTAGGTGCTGAACCAGAATCCAACCACTTTGCTGAGCGCTTGCGGTTATCAAACAGAATCCATTTTTCATTGCAGGTAACAATGCAGTTCAAAATTCCTTCATTTGTGTGTCTGTTGAGCAGTGCAAGGCACGTCTCGACGTGTTCTTCGCGCTGGCGATCATTGAGTTCGTGGGACACCCATTTGTCAAGCTTTTTTACCTTGCCAATTTGACGCAAATGAACCAATATTATTTTGACGCTAACGTCAAAAGCTGCTGCTAATTCAGCCGTAGATTGTGTATCATCAGCTTCCACAATCGCTTATAATTCGTCATTGTCGACCATAGTCTTCGGACGACCGCGAGGATCGTTTTTCAGGTCGAAATTTCCAGAACGGATATTTTTTTTATTGATTCGCGAACAAACCAATAACAGGTGGCGTGTTGATTTGAAGTGTTAGCTCCGTAAACGTCATTGATGTTGCGTGCCGTTTGTGCCACGTTACTGCCAAGACGGTACTCATATTCCAGAATTGCTCGAATTTTTAACGTATCCATGATGACGAAAAAGATTGAAATGCGATGAAAATTTAACACTAATCAATAAACAAATGACTACTTTTGAAAAAGAATTCCATGTTTTTAAAATAAAATTAATTTGAAATTAGAATTCTTAGCCAAAAAAAATTATTTTGATTTGAAATGGCCAGTACTACAGAACGGCAATTTCATAGGTAAAGACCTATTATTAGCTTACTTTGTGATAGACGGCGCTGGGTAAAAAAAAGTCCTACAATATTTAAGCATTATGCAATTAGCATCTTATGCTTTGATCAGAGAATTTTTTTGATAAAACTTTTTTTGCAGCTTACTACGGCATCCTGTTCCGAGGCAGAGAAGAAGCAGCCTATTCAAACTTAGGACTCTGGGAGGGCCTTGGGTATATCATTTCCTACAGTCTGTCTGCATACGTGAGAACGAAGTACAAAATTTACTTGCTACTATTCAATTTAATAACCGGATTCACAGGCTACTTGCTAGTTGAATACCGTCAATACATGAGTAATAGAAAAGTTGTGGAACAAGAGTGCTCAGGAGAAAGGAGAACAATATGTGAAGAAGAGAAACTAGCAGAAAGAGAAAAGTTAACAGTTCCTTTAAATATATCTAGTTAATTAAAATGATTTAGTTGTAGTATAATTTATTTGTTATATATAGAAACTAATGATAAGATTTATGTAAAAAACTCGATTAGTAAAGTATTTCGGTCGTTATCGTGTTAACATACGCACATACAGACATACGGATGTCCAAGACAAATTGACATTCAAATTAAAATTTTGGTACTTACAAGTTTTCACGAAAATATAAATTGCCAATATCATTTTAACCTGTTGATTCAGGACCTTGATTCTTATACTCATTTATTGGGACTATAGACTTCAGTATTTGGTATAAATTTGAATTTGCTAGGTTCACTCCTTCCTGAGAAAATCGATGGTGACCCACAGACAGACAAACGGATCTTATTAGTGTTCCTTTTTTTACTTTCGAGGTACCGAACCCCAATAATAGATGTACAACTGATCAATATCATCTACAAGCATAATACACAAGGATATGCTGTAGGCAACTGGAAAGGGTAGGGAGCTTAATAGCAATTGCTTGCAACTTTGCTGAAAGTAGAAGTTAAACTACATCTACGCTAGCAGATAGTCGGGAAGAGCTCAAGGTTTGATGCAACCGGTACTTTACGCCTGGAGAAGAAGTGAACAACTTTAGTTTATAAGGGTAGAACTAATGTGATAAGCCTCTAAGTATCTGGTGTAGTTGAACACTTATTAATATACAGTATCCTGCTAATCGGAGTAATATTATATACGCGAAAATTTGTAAGAATGTAAAGTGAAGGTTTGTTACTCTTTCATGCAAAAACTACTGAATGGATTATGATGAAAATTTACAATAATATAGCTTACACATCAGAATAATACATGGCTTCCTTTCATCCTGGGATCAAGTTCCCGTGGGGAATGGGAACGGAAAACTTCTCAACGCTGGCAAAGTCGCGGGCGTCCACTAGTTTTTTATTTTGTACTCGATAACGTACCTGGAAAATTTAAAAAGGTAGTAAGCATTTGATATCCATAGATTACTTTGTAGCTTTCTGATGAGAAACGTCTTTAAAATTACATCTAAACATAGGAACGAGTTAAAAAAATTAACTGAGCCGTGTTACATGTAAATAGAGGAGACATATGCAGTGACATCGATTGCGAGGTCAAGACACGCATTGCTGCCACGTGGTCCAAGTGGCGGGTGATGAGTGGTGTCATTTGTGACTTAAAAATGCCGCATAGGTTGAAGGGACAGGTCTATAAAAATATCGTTAGGCCTGTCCTTTTACATGGCAGTGAGGCGAGGCTACTACTGGAGCGACACAAGCAGGAGCTGCGTGTGACGGAAGTGAAGATGCTGCGGTGGATGTGTAGAGTCACACGGATGGACAGTATGAGGAACTCTCGCATCCGCGGCTGCCTCTGCGTCCGTGACATTATAGATAAGCTGCAAGAGTGTCGCCTTCGCTGATATGGTCACGTCTTGCGGCAACCGCCGAGCTACGTGGCAAACAAATGTTTATATATGTGTTTTAAAGGATGACATGTTTGGCAATGGTTTCACTACAGGGAATGGCGACGACCGTGCGAAATGGATGAGAAAAAGTAGGAAAGCGGACCCCGGGCGTCGCGAGACGCAACTGGGACAGACGCTCGGAAGATGATAAATATAAATAATAAATCTTAATCTTAATAATATTATAAATGCGAAAGTTTGTATAGATGTTTGTTACTCTCACGTAAAAACTACTGAATTGATTTTAATGAAACTTTACAATAATATAGCTTATACATCAGAATAACACATAGGCTACTTTTTATCCCGGGAATAAGTTCTTGTGGGAAACGGGAACGGGAAAACTTCTCTACGCTATCGTTGGGACAACTCACACAACGCCTTCTGATTCCAAACTAAGCAGAGCTTAGCTGGTTACTATGGTAACCAGATAACTGATAAACGTACCTATATATTTCGAAATCACTACATATTTTAAAACAAAGTCGCTTTTCGCTGTCTGTCCCTATGTATGCTTAAATCCTCAAAACTACGCAAAGGATTACGATACGGTTTTTTTTAATAGTTAGAGTGATTCTCATAGAAGGTTTTAATGTATAATTTCTTAAGTTTTTGTATATATTGACTAAATTATAACGATATTTGTTGGGAATGTCGAAAAAATAAGTCGTATGGGAGCTTTCAACTAAAACGCTGCCTAAATCCTTTGAGATATAACAAAATAATGTATGGTGCAATTGTGTATCTAATAAAGGTCTACAAAAAAGTCCGCAACGACATATGTCTATCTCTTATGAATAACGTACTATATCCATTTTAATACTTAAAAAAAACAGCAATTATAAAGCGGTAATTTGAAGGCTATTTACACAAATATGCTATTAATCCTTATCATTTTCACTATGTTAGTTGGCCTCAGCATTTCATGAAGATTATTTTGTCTCTTTCCACCTTGCAAATTAAATAAATATCTTACGTGTTATCTCAAAATCAAAATAAAGCGCAGAGAAATTAATTTAATTTGACCGGGCCGTGCGGGCGTTGTAGGTAGGTACCTAGGTACTGGAGAGTGGAGAAGTATGAATGAATTTGGAAAATGTTCTTACATTCTTGTGAATGTGAAATTAAAAAACGACGGGATTAAATGGGTGCCATGGGGTTCGAAGTATATCACGGGCGAAGTTGGGCGGGACAGCTAATACATACATAAAGAACACCCAGACGCAGAATAAATCATCGTGCTCATCACACAAAGTTTTATCCTGGGTGATAATCGAACCCCCGACTTCTTGCGTAGCAGTCGGATACACTCCCACCGCGCCACAGACGCAGATGATGAATGCTGAGAAGGCAAAAGCGGTTATATTTACAATATATGATACCTAAAGGGTATGGAACAGTACTTATAATTGGTATTATATTATTCACCAAGACTACACTATACTCCAACATTTCACCGTAAGCATTTTATCCCACATAACAGGTAGTGAGATATTGCCGTATTGAAAAGAACCGGCGCAGGTTATGGCGACCTGCGGCTAAAATTTTTACAAACTGCCCATAAGGCTGAAACACGGAAACGCTTGTTACTATGCTCGTAGCGAAAGTTGCTTAACGCAGTGATCGTTTACAGAACACTGAGTTGACGGGGCTAGGACTGCTTCTTCATCACGGATTATTAAAGGCTACTTATTACTTGCAAGTGGTGTTCCGCCTAGGGGCCGCGTCTGCTATTTCAATCGTGTCGAAATTGAATCGAAATCGTCGCTCAACAGGAAGCCACCGGTACAATTTTGACAGTTTTTTGTAGTCTACTATTACAATCGTAGTCCAATAGACTTCTATCGGTCAGCCTAAGATAGAATTCTACTAACACGTACCGCGCCAATGGCCGCTAGTCATTAGCATTTTTGATAGACTACTAACATCATGACAACTAAAAAAAAAGGAATTCTGGTTCTAATTTACGACATGTCAATAGTAGACTCGGCTCCCAGCTTGTCGAAGAGATGGTAAAACTCAAAACATTATAATCCTGCATGTTTCAGTTCGTTGCCGGACTCTTACCGACTAAAACCATACGGTGCCCTTCCATTTGTCTATGACCAGGAGTCCCGGGTAAGCCCTCGGGAGAATAACCCCAGGGCTCCCAGCAGATCATGTTTCAGTAAGCGATGTATCTCACTCCCAAAATAAAACTACTAGCGGCCTATGTCCAGCAATGTATTGATTTGATTGATTTCATTATTCACCAGTTGGTTATCATCACTGACAATTATTACCATTCCATGTGTCATAATAATGTCATCAGTCGAGTCTCAACATTGTTACTATATAGTTACGATTGCGGTCATTTGATTTGATTTTAAAATTTTTGATAAGGGTTTTTATTTTTATCCCAGAAAAAAGAGAGATTTAAAAAAAAACGATTCTCATCGAAAGTGTTTAAAAATAGTACTCTAATTATTTATTCAATTCAGTAATACGTAGGTCACACTATAAGTTTTTCGTAACTTAAAAAGCAACATATTAAAACCAAAATATTATGTGTATTGCTTTTCAAAATACTCTCCTTTACATTTTAAACATTTTTTCATGGGATCGAACCATTTTTTAAAACAGTAGGACCCCAGATCTGAAGGCATGTTTTTTACGTTTTTGATTTTGGCGAAAATGCAGAAATCACAGGGTGCTAGACCGGGGCTATGCGCAAGATGGGTGACGAGTTGTACTTTTTCGGAAGCTAAAAATGACGTGTGGCCGTGTGTGAAGTAGAAATAAATGTTTTGTTAGCCGTGTGTTAAGAAGCGTTGTCATGATGTAGGAGAACGCGGCTTTTTGGTCGTCTCTCGCGAACTTTTTCTAACAGCCTGGGTAAACAATTGGTAGAATACCACTCGGTATTAACACTCTTTTGATCTTCAAGTGGAATTGTTCAGATGGGACCCGACCTGAGATAAAAAAACGTGATTTTTTTTTTACCAATGTTTCTCGCCTGCCTCACTTTTGATGGCCTGTTCTCATTTTTCAAACACCCATTCACAAGATTGCTGTATTTTTTCGGGTTCAAAAAAATAAATCCACGTTTCGTCTTCTGTAACAATGTCATAAACAGCATTAGAATGTCCGTGGTCGTACTTCAGTAGCATCTGTGAGCACCATTTTACGCGAGACCGCTTCTGCTCCGCTGTCAGTTCATGAGGGATCCAACGACAACAAAGATTCCGAAATTTCAATACTCCGTGTAAAATTTTCTGGATTTTACTTATTCATACCAATCCCCAATAGTCCTCGAATTGTCTCATAGGTAATCCGCTGTTTTTCTTCAATTAGCCGCTTAACAGTAGCCACATTATTTTCGTTGACGGCAGTTGAAGGCCGCCCTTCACGAAATTCGTCATGTAAAGAAACTCAACCTCTCAGTAAACCATGGCCTCATGGTGCTCAAACAAGGTGCTTCTCTCCGAAAAGCGTTTAGAAGACGAGCGGCACAGTCTTGCAGAGTGAGAGAACTTTTAAAATCATATAAAAACATCGATTTAAAATCTTTTTGAGTTAATTCCATTTTCGTTGCGTACGTAGAACTTTGATGTGTGATAAAAACAATTGACAAATGATTTTCCGCCAATTGTATTTTTCTTATTACTAAAATGGTTGCAACGTTTCAAAAACTATAACATTCGAAATTAAAATAGCTCCAAATAGCTGCAAGTGCAAAACTTTTATTGTGCCCCATGTATAAGAGAACTAATAATAAGAAATAAAAGTAAGCAGTAGTAGAAATAGAAAAAAACAGAAATTCGTCTGTCAAAAGGGCTTCATATAGCTCTATCGTCGTCGTTAACTATTCTGTAATTAGTGACATATTCTTCCAGTAATTGGAATATTTCTATTAAAATAGTAAACAGTAAAAGGCAAGTGTACAATTCAGGATGGGTACATGACAAATCTATACTATTATTATAAAGGCGATAGTTTGTGTATGTTTGTTACTTCTACATCTCAAGGAAATCGCAGGCAACCTTCAAATGATAATACCTAAATATATGCAACGTTTTTAATTTTTTTTGTTTACGCCATCGTTGTCGAGAATATCTACTGCTACATGGGGACTTTTTTTTAAACTCTCCAAGTACTTTCGTAGTCCCTCTAGGTATGCTATGTCATGTGAACTGGACTCCTGGAATGCTCTGCCAGCAAACTTATTTCTCTCCTCTTCCAACCGCGGGTTTCTCAAGAGGAGCATGAATAGGCACATTTAGCCGTCGATTTGAGGACTACTGTGAATAGTCTTGTGGACTATGAAAGTGACCCCCCATTTACATAGATGTTCCCATAGCATTTCATCAACTGGATGGCGTTGATTTTGGTGGGGTATGTTAAAAAAAAGTAACTTAACGGACAGGTAGATGTGGTGCTATAGACGTATGCTCCGAATATCCTGGACGCACAAGATCTCGAAGGAGATAGTATTACATACAATGCGTCGGCTAAACCCAACAACTGCCATCACGGTCCAGTCGCGACCACGGACGCTGCAACGCGTTGGAAACGTCGTTGAATGTAAGTAGAATTTTGTTTCGCGAGAAGTCTCGAGTAGTATATAAAACAGAAGTATAGACCGCAAAAGTTTAAAAATAACTGCTACAAGTAATTAAGCGTCATAAAGGATATTGGCGGGAAACAGCGAATGACGCGGTCGCCACTCTGTTATAAATTTTTCATACTAGTGTATTTTCGGGTGTTTACGTGTAAAAGTGATGGTGTTTTAAACATAAAAGCTTCGACAACGTGCACAAGTGTTGTGAAATTGGATAACTTAGTGGAACGCGGTATTTTCTGTTACCTTCCAAAATCCACTTATATCTGCAGTAAAATTTACCATCATTCATGAATTTGAACAAACCTATACATGAATACGCTGCTATCAATAAGAATAATATACTACTTTTGAATGAAGAAGATTCATTTTCTACTTGAAAATTATCACTTTAGAAGAAAAATCTAATACGTAATGGAAGATCAATAAATTTTGTTGTTGGCAATCGCGTCACCGTGCGTAGCCAGAATAAAATATAAAATAAATAAAGCGTCATAAAGTTGAATATCTAGGAGATGTGCTGAGACAGAAACTATACGACCTATTGCAGTTGATCATGATGGACAAATTGAAGGGAAAAGATAAGTTGGAAAGCGAAGAAGTTCATGGCTCAGAAACATCCGAGAATGGACTGGAATCAGCGGTGCAGGAAAGCTCTTCCGTTTGTAACAGAACCGAGAGGAGTTCCAAGTTCACCAAAAGATAAAGAAGAACGGAAAGTTATCAAAAAGGCTTCTACTTATTTTTATTTTTTTTGAGTTACCATTTTCATAAATATAATCTGGCAAGGAATTATAAATTAATGACACTACGGATTTGGAAACTTGGTTTGTTCAAGAATTAACTCCTTGACCCTGAACCGCCCACTGCGATTGGCGAAAAAAAACTTTTTTTTTCTTTCTTTGTACATACATACATACACATTGTCACGCCTATATCCCCGAAGAGGCATATACGTAACAGGTGGTAAGCCATTTGCCGTGTTGAAAGGGACACTCTTTCTTTTATATTTTAATTTTTTTTCTTTTTTTTATTAATTCTATTTTTATAAATTAATTTATTTTTATTCTTTCTTTCTTTATTTGTATTGTATAAAAAAGAGTGTCATCCCGATGCAGCTGTATGTAAATCATTTAAATGTACCTTTAATATTGTCAATACCTATATCTTTATTATGACTACAAAAACATCAATAATTTGTACATGCGTTACATCTGCAATATTGGTTAAAAAACATAATTAGTTATGGGGTATGTTATGCCTACATTTTAATGGATCGTGTCGATAAGATTTTAAATGGCACATTAAACAGAAAAGTTTTCATAACATAGATACTAAATTAAACAATATTATTGAAACCATTAAATAATTTTCCGAATAAGGTTCCGAATATCAAGGACATAAACGGGAACTTTTTGTAGAATCGAACGATTCATAAGATCGTTTCCCTGTCTATGATCTTGTCGACTATGAGGATGTCACCATGAAAATAAAAATAAAATAAAAACGCCTGTCTTTTGCATAGACCATTTTAACAGCGCTTACAAAATTTCAAACACTAGAACTAAAGATGCGTGCTCCGTTGGTTTGGACACGTCCAACGAATGAATGAGGAACGATTGATGAAGAATACATATTGTGCGAACGTAGAAGGCGTCAGGGTATGCCGAGACCTACATATGAAGACCACGGGAGCAGATTGCTCAAAAACGGGAAAGTCAAAAGTACTCGGATACCCAGACGTGCGTGTATGAAGCGATTGATGAATCTACAAGCGAAAGAAGTATGCATGGATCGCGAAGCCTGGCTATCTGTCCTCTCTGACTACCCCGTCAGGGATACAGCGTGAACTATAGATATATTTAATATTAACGTGACCACCTGTTCAGTACGCGGCCGACCTGAGAAGAACCGGCAAGAAACTCGTAAGGCTTATTAATGGCATATTTGCAAATTCATTTTCAGGCGTCCCTGTCCTTAAACAGTCTTTAATGGCGTAATAGCCATTCTCGCAAAGCATATTTTAATCTATCTTTAAATTTATTTAGTGGAAAATCTCTAAGAAGTTTGTTGTAAAATCGTATACGGCTACCCTGGAAGGCATTGCCATACGTTTGTCTGCCATCTCGGTAATATAAAAAAATCCACATCTTATAAAGTCCTGATCTTTTTAACACCGTATGCAGCCCTGTATGCACTGTAATTTGCCATCAATAGTTTTATCTAGGAACACCGTATGCACTGTAATTTGCCATCAATAGTTTTCTCTGAGAACACAGTTTATTCTACAAGCTCTAATACTTCTCCGTTTTGTTGAACATAGGCTGCAACATGTTTCACATTTGGAAGGATGTGAGACCTTAAGAGTTTACAGGGGGTGAATTTAGAGTGACATACGCACAGAGATGAAGGAAAGATGCATTTATTAATTTATTTTTATTTTGCAATTATGCAAAAACCTGAGCACATATGAATCTAATTAAACGTTACACAAGGCATAAAGAAATTATTTAGCATTACGTTTAAGGTTGCACTAGTCGCGGCATAAACCGCTTGGCGGGTGAGGCAAAATTAGTGTAATCTCACTTGACATGGTGTGAGAATGTGGTAGTGCCAGTAATTAGCAGTAAAATGATTGTCTATAGTAATAAATGAGATGCAATATGTCATTTAGTTTAAAACTAGCGTTGCTAATTTCATTATAGACTTTCAGCTTTTGTTAGATAATATATAATTGTGTATATTTAGGTAAAAAAAAATAAAGTTATTTAATGTTTTAACTAAATAAACTATGTCTGTATGGCAGTATTTTTGAAAGTTACTAACCTTAAATAAGCGTTTTTTACGCGCGAAGTTTCATGAAAAATTTTAATAAAATATGAAGGTTTTGTGAATCCTAACTTTTAAGCTATTTAAATTATTGTGTTTTTGGAACCATACAAACATAGTCCTTAATGTAAATATCTCATTAATTTCTTATTTTGGTCATACGACCTTAACTTTTTGAGTTAATGTCCAACGACGTTGGTATGAAAGAATGACTGACTAGTTTCCTATTAAGATTAGCTAGGGTGATAGAAAAAGAGGTGTGGGATCGGTAGGCGAGATTGTTGAGACGCATCCTGAGGTAAAGGGGGAGTCGTCACCTGGCGAGCAGCTACAGTGAAAGGCTGGGCAACAGGTAGCCATGACGTCATAAGAGTAGATTTAATACATTTAGTTTTATTCTTATCTCACGGGTTGACTGGTGTAATCATAGATATGAGTGACAACCGCGAAAGTTTAAAAACATTAACTCATAATATAGTCCTTAGACATCGTCAAACTTTCCAGCTCATCTTTCGTCACCTTTGTCACTTCGTAGCTGATATCGTTAAGAAATTTTTTATAAGCGTAAGCTCTCTTGGCCCCGCTGACTCAGTGTTTTGTAAACGATCATTTCGGTAAGCAGCTTTCGTTATGGCTGGTCACGGATGGGTAACCACTTAGTGGTATTTACATTTGGGAGCGTTTACGTGCTTCGAAACGCACGTTAAGCAAAGTTGAAGGCCATATGGGCGGCTTGAAAAATTTCAACAGTAGGTAGCCACAATCTGCGTCTGCTGATTTCAACACGGCAATGGGCTCACCAGTACCCTAATTACGTAGGACATGAATACACACGATGTAAAGTGGGCGTATAATATGCCTCAGCCACTCATTCGGGGATAAGGCGTGATTGATGATCAAAGCTAGTTGTTTGATTACTTTCCCTGTCCACATCTTTTTCCGAATTTTTTGGTAAAAAAAAAGATGACCGCCTTGTCATATTCCATAAACGTACATCGCAGATCTACTCTAATCCATCGGAACTCTTCAGTTCTGTTCTGTTTCTGTTACAGCTTAAGCACTTTTAACACGATTTTCCGAGGGTAATTGATGTGACTACGTAGCTTAGTGACCGAAAGCAGACCTTTACTACTAGTCTTCTTTGGATAATAATTTAACTATATTTAAAGCATTCATAGATATATATATATTCATGAATTCCGGCCTAACTAAAAATCCCCTTTCATTGCCGCTGCAAAATTACCGCAGCATTCTGGGGTTAGACGTTCGTCGAGAGTTTAACATCAAAAATTACATCGAAGGGTGGCTTGGCCTTTTGCAAACTCTGTGTCCTTAACAGGGTGAGGCGGTTTTTCACGCGGGAACAGAGATGCTTATTATATAAGTGTCAGATTCGTCCGTGCTGTTACATCGTATTGTAATACTGCTCACTTCTCTGGGATAAATCCGCAAAATACTTGCTTGAATCTCTCGACGCGTTGCAGCGTCGTGCCTTTCGTATTATTGATTGTCCAGAGATCATAGGCAGTCTTTAACCGTTTGGAGTTGCGCAAAACGGTCGCCAGCTTAGCTGCGTTTTACCGTATCTGGTGAGTGTAACGAAGAACTCATCCACTTGATCTCACCCTCTCCTTCCCGTTCCCGAACAATACGGGGGGGGGGGGGGCAGAGATGTCATCCTCACACTGTGGACACAATTGTGCTCAGAACCGAAATATTCTGCTGGTCTTCCTTGCGTCGCACCATAAAGCATAAAACTCTCTGCCAGCGCACGTGTTTTCCTCCTCTTATAATCCTGGGTCCTTTAAGAGAAGCGTGAAAGGCATATTTCTGTCAACCTGAGGGTCGCTAACGGGGCCCTACAGGCTGGGATAGCAGCCCTCAGTCACGGATCGTCGTCTCTGCCTTCCATCAGGCGGACGGCGCCATATTGACGTGTCAAATATACAAAAAAAAGGATTGAACTTATTTTTTTTTTATTATGCAAAACAATGCAAAAAATATGCAAATCACAAAATAATATTATTTATATCATTGACTATTGCTCAATTATTTCAATGAATGGAATTTACATACAAATAAATCGTTCTTTAACCCAATCACAGGTTCTAAAACGTCAACATTACAAAGGCTACCTACCGGTCGTGACTTAGTGATAGAGGTTATTTATAGCCTATTTATAGAGTATATAGTTATTTATAGAGTAATGGTAGTGATGCAACAAATGCTTACTTCATAGCATACAAACGCAGAAACTAAAACGGTAAAAACCAGTATTAGGTATCATTTTGTTTCCTAGAGACATTTTCCTTGAGGAAGTTAATATGTAACTTCCCAAAATTAGCTTTACTGTCATTGAACAATACTGTTTACATTATGATTCATCTATTAAAAAAGATTTTGTAAAAACCGACCAAGTGTGAGTCGGATTCGCCCACTACAGGTTCCGTCTATAAAAACGGCAAGTAAAGTACTTACGTTTGTTGTTTAGGAGCCCCCCTTAAATATCTATTTTGTTTTAATTTAATTATTTACCTTTAAAGTGACTTTAAATATTCTGTGAAAATTTCAACAACATTATCATATTAATTAAATATTCATTGTTTTATTCTATTTTTAGTATTTAGTATTATAGCGGATTCATGAGATACAACCTGGTGACATACAAACAAATCTTAGAGTAATAGTAAAAGGGTCACGATTGCATCGTTATCCTACAGAACCCTAAAGAGAACGTCATTCTCAATTGTATTATTTTTACCTCATACCACCATCATTTATGAACTGATTAGGAAAATTCTTATTTTTGTTTACTTCGGAACGTGATGTCATAAATAAATTAAAAATTTTATATTTGTCAATCGTTTAACAGTAAGTTGTAACATGGAAACCCGGTTTGGGTAATTTACAAGGAAATTCAGGATTATAAAAACACGTAAACGTAGAAAAATGTAGTTCATGGTGTAACTTTGTAGGCCAATGTTCAATTTCACTCCCTGACTATACGTGGAAGCCCCTAAAAATTAAACTTTAAAAAAAATGGAATCCCCCGCGTGTTTTACCTCATGACAGCTATTGACCTAGATACGTTTGTGCACATTACTCAACAAAAACGTGTTAGCGAGACAACGACATAGCGAACCATCACAGTATTTCTTGTCGTATCTTTTGTTATGGTCTAAATCCCTGTGGTCAATTAGAAAGTTACATTTGGGGTTAGGCACAACTGTTAGAGCTTTCGCACCAACTTCAAACAGATCAGTAGATACCTAGTACGGTCAATAATACTTTATTTAAATTATGTAAAAGTTGAAGTTTAGACAAAAAATATCATATTGTAATAGTTTATTTTGCGCTTTTAGGTGCCTTTGTTTGTTATTTGAAGTCGGTATAAGTTTTATAAAAACTTTGTTTATTATTTCATTTTTGTGTAAATTAAACGGAGTCTACAAGTAGATCTTGCTATACTTAATACAAGAAAGTAGAAATTATCAGAACTGTGAAATAACTTACAATTAAATTTGTCTTTATGGACGTTTAATTAAATTGCCAGCGCGGCAAACCTAGATTATTTAGTGACAATTGACATTAAGTTGTTACTAATTTAAACAGAATTTTCCTTTTACGGATTAATATTTTTTTATCGTGTAAACTTGAACTGAATATAACCACACAGTCCCAACCTATCCGTCGTCAGCACCGAGCGCCCCGGGAAGGTTCTCGGATATGTGAATTAACAAAATTAACAGAAAAATACGCGAAATGAAATGAAATTACAGCTTTGTCCTTTTCTTCTGAAAGTCGAATAAAAATGATTATTACTGCTTGTGTCTAATACTCAGTCTACTATCTCCAGATAAATTAATTATTTATATCGAAAATTCTAAACATATTATAAGAATAATAAGTCACATAACTTCAAACCGATAAAGGGCTGTACTTTCCATCACTAGCTCAGTATCTTGAAATATTGATTACCATACGCAAAGCTTAAAAGCAAATTCAAATTCAAAAAAAAATGCAAATGCAAATTCTTAAGAGCTTTAGAAAATATATGAAAAACGTTACAACATACATTTTATCCAACTAATATTATAAACGTGAAAGTTTGTAATAATGTATGGATGGAGGTTTGTTACTTTTTCCCACAAAAACTACAGAGTGAATTTTAAATAAACTGTAAAATAATATAACTTAAACATCATACATAGGCAACTCTTTTTCCTAGGATCAAGGTCCTGTGGGAAAAGGGAAGGGGAAAACTTCATTATGCAGGTAAAGCAGCGGGCGTCAACTAATATTAAAATACATGATATAATTTATTACAGTCAAAAACAAAATAAAAAACAATTTTACATTAATATCGGTAAAACATATAAACTACCTAAATAATAATATAAATAAATATCCATCACGCCTTATCCCCGAAGGGGGTGGCAGAGGCATATTATATGCCCACTTTTCACCGTGTGGATTCCTGTCCCACGTAATAGGTGGTGAGCCCATTGCCGTGTTGAAATGGACTGACGCAGGTTGTGGCTACCTGCTGTTGAAATTTTCAAGCCGCCCATAAGGCTTTCAACCAGGCTTAACGACTGCCATTTTACTGGCAACCGGGACCAACGGCTTAACGTGCCTTTCGAAGCACGGAAACGCTCGCAAATGTAAATGCCACAAAGTGGTCACCCATCTGAGGACCAGTCATAGTGAAAGTTGCGTAACTCAGTGATCGTTTACAGAACACTGAGACCGCGGGGTCTCGAGCGAAACTACTTATTTATCAAAATATAAGCTAAATAGCCCGTCGATAGGGTACCATAATGCAGGCAGCATTCCCACGCTAAAAAGCTACGGAAAGCCTTTGCGCGAGAATGCTACATGCAAGTTTCTTTCCTCAGATGCTTACTTAGTCTCGACTACAAATGGAACGAATTCAATATATGTGGTTTATCCATTCTACCCGTTGAGGTACCCTACACTATTTGTACTCGGAATTGTGGGGTAGCTCAGGGTACAACACTTTATTAACAATACCAGAATCGTTTACAGACTAACTTTACTATTTTGATGGAAAGTGGTCACCGTAGCCTCCGTAATCAAAATTGTTGGAAATTTAATTCTCATTTGTCATTTTTCATGTAAAATTAAAAATAAACTAGTTACTAAATAAACAAACCCCTGTTTAAATAAAGATGACGGATAACGCAACAAATCGAATACCACACAACTCGAATTTTTGTTTGCTAATGACCTTCTGCAACGAATTTGTGAAAGAAAATTGCTATTCATATTTTTACCAGGTCAAAACCTAATTCGATATATTATCCGGCCTTTTTGGCACATTCAAAATAAATCTCCGAACTTACGCTTATGTTTTTGATGGTGGGGCTCACCACACGTGGGTAATACCATCAGTATCTGCACGATAACAGCGCGTACACATTCCAAGAAATATCAGTTGATGGTTTAAGTGCTTTCCGTAGTTACTCCCAGGGATTGATTGCCTTTAACAAAACAGGAAAATCTTCAAGGAAAATTGCTTACACTGTATTTAAATGGTGTTCTCTGAATGACAACTAAGATCCATGCTGGCTGGAAATAACGGGGTTCAATTCAATTCCATCGTGTTGTTACATCACAAGGTATTGTAGTCCATGACACATTTGAAGAATGTATTAACTTATAATATAAAATATCGATTCGAAATTATCCTTGTGCAGTCATATTGCAGTATTCAACGCGAAAACGTCTATTTTGCTGCTGATTTTTAAATTGATAGTTTCTTGATGAACTCGATTTATAGGGAGTAAGTTAACTATTATTTTGAAAGCTTTTTACTAACTTGCAATGTAATATTACCCACCTAGTTATGTATATTTGTTCGGTTCAATGAAAACAAATATTTAGTTTGCAGAGACCATTTTTACACTGCTTAGAAAATGTCATACACCATTTAAAATATTTAAAGTGACCACCGGTTCGAAACGCGATCCACCTGAGAAGAAACTTAGGAACACTTTTTTTTGATGGCCTATTTTCAATTTAATATAATTTTACTTTGCCAGGAGATCATTACTAGGCGTTCCTGTCCTGCAAATAGTCTTTAACAGAGTAATAACATTTTTCACAAAGCTTTTTAAAAAAAATGTTTACCAGTAATTAATTTTAAAAAGTTAATTTTAAAGTATTTTTTTAAGTTATTTTCTCTGGTCCTAGGGAAGCTTGTTGTAAAAGTGCATACACTACTAAAAGTAGAGTTAGAAACTCGCAAATAAATTTTGAAGCAGATATCTTGAAATGATTGAACTAAATTTGTTTATACACGAAGAGCTATTCATAGAAGGGCTATTCATTTTTAATGTTCTGCATATGGTCAATGCTGCAATATGGGTATCAAATGAAAGGGCTTGAGAAATAAATGACGTCACTTTAAATCCAATATGACTGACCACTAAAGATGCTGAACTTATTTTTTCATACTCTCCCACAATATGAGTAAAAAATACAAGGGCTTTTTGTAGCCCTTGTATTTTTTACAAGGGCTACAAGTAGAACCATTAAATTAAATTTTATTTTTCTAAAATATTTTTAAATACTAATAATTTATTTAATCTTCTACACTGTCAGGTCATCAACGCAGTCATGTTTCATACGTTTTTCTAGCCCGATTACAAAAAAAAATACTGATTCAATAACCAACTTAAGTAAACACCATACATTCCTAAGTTAACTACTAATATCATCGTAATCTATTATATCGTTAATCTATTATATCGGAAGCGCTCGTGGCCCCGCGGTCTCAGTGTTCTGTTAACGATCACCGAGTTACGCAACTTTCACTATGGCTGGTACTCGGATGGGTGACCACTTTCTGGCATTTACATTTGCGAGCGTTTCCGTGCTTCGGAAGGCACGTTAAGCCGTTGGTCCCGGTTGCCAGTAAAATGGCAGTCGTTAAGCCTGGTTGAAGGCCTTATGGGCGGCTTAAAAAAAAAAATTTCAACAGCAGGTAGCCACAACCTGCGTCTGTCTATTTCAACACGGCAATGGGCTCACCACCTATTACGTGGGACAGGAATCCACACGGTGAAAAGTGGGCATATAATATGCCTCTGCCACCCCTTCGGGGATAAGGCGTGATGGATATATTTATATTTATTTATCTATTATATAGTATATCGTCTTGTGAAGTCAAGTACCTATACTGATGCCTTCTCGGGACAACATTTACAAAAGTTACCCGAGCGTCCGACGCTAGATGGACAGGTAGAGACCGTGTGGCTTAGTCGAATCGAGTCCGCAATGGTATCCGTGGGAATTCCACACATTTACCAGCACCTTGAATAAAAAGAACCTTGATCACCTTCTTGCTATTTAGCTTCCGCCTTTTCGGCGTTTAGCATTGTTTATTACACACCTCCGTCTAGCCCAAAGTAAGCTAATCTATGCTTGTGTTATGGGATCTAGACGACTGATAAACATACATATTTCTAAATACATACATATTATACATAGGAAACACCCAAACTCAGAAACAAACATTTGTGGATCACACAAATATTTGTTCCGACTCTGGAATCGAACCCGGGACCTTAGTCGCGAAAGTCGCATACAATACCACTGCGCCACCGAGGCAGTCAGTAAACATTCCCGGTAGCGAGACCATCGAAAATCCATTAGTCAAAATAGTAATTTTGATTTAGTTTGTGGTTAGGCAAATTATTACTTTAACATTAAAATGTTTAATAGTTAAATAATTGCGGATGATTAAGTTTAATTAAACTACGGTAGAAAATAATAAAGGTGATAGACAGTTTTGTGTTTCGTGGAGGTGATAGAACTAGGAAGGCAAAGGTTGTCTGTAAAAAATTGCCTTTGTGTGACAAAGTTGTTCATTGTATAACCAATTTTGTGAGATAAGGTACCATGTGATTTTGTAAGTGGAACCTCCTTTCTTATTTAATATGTGTACATTTTCCTTCTTGTGTTGTAAGACCACACATCTCGCCAAAGCTAATGTTCTTGATCTAGATTACTGGGAAGTACATATCGGTTATGATCATAGCCGATAGGTACTTTCCAATGATTTACCTTGTTTTACATGGTGATTCATCTCAGTAATAAATGGAAACAAATAAATTATTAATGTTTATGGACAAACTTGTTAATGCCCGCAGCTCCGCCCGCGTGGTGGCATGTCTCCACTTCTATTTTCCACGAGAACTTGTAAAAAATGTAGCCAATGTCCTATTCTGACGTATAAGCTTTATTTCTGTAAAGATTCATTAATATCCATTTAGTAGTTATTGCGTGAAAAAGGAATATATATATTTTCCATTTTTGAAATTATACTCGTAGATAAATAAATCTCAAAAGCCTTTAAATTTTTTTTTTAATAATAGTAGGTTAGGTAGTTCAGGTGGCTAGAACATTGCCCTGGTTAGGCAAAGGTCACAGGTTCAATCCCTGTCTCGAATCAAATTGTCCTTTTCCACTTTATTAAAAATTTATGAGTAAGTTAGCAAATAATTGCTTTAAAAAAAAATAATCAATATACTGAGTGGAGTCTATTGCATCAATGTTTAAAAATAGTTGTAACACTGTTCATTGGTATCGAGTTGTTCATTAGCTCGATAGATGGCTCTGGTCATACTCTTAAAATGACGATATAAATATGGTGGAGAATTTCAACTTGATTCGATACGGTTCGGGTAGTTCAGGTGGCTAGAACATTGCCCTGGTTAGGCAAAGGTCACAGGTTCAATCCCTGTCTCGAATCAAATTGTCTTTTTCCACTTTATTAAAAATTTATGAGAAATTTAGCAAATACTTGCTTTAAAAAAAAAAAATTCTCAAAAGCCTTTGTTTGAAATTAATGTTTTTAAACTTTCGCGATTGTCACTCATATTTATGATATTTCGGGTCTTATTCTTGACGTATATTATTAGGTACAAAACCTACCTTATACTTCCTGACGTTACGACCGGATTACACCAGCCGTGGTCACGGGTTGACTTGGGTTGTTTGAAATGTTTAATAGCAAATTTTAAAATGCTTGGTGTAGCTCAAGCCGCTTTATATTTTTGTCTTTAATGTATATATTTGTGTATAGGTATGTGTGTGTATATAATTTATTAACCACAGTGGTAATATATAATGTAGTACCGTTCTGCTCTAAATTAAGTTCTCCATAAAGTTGCCTGTGAGATAACCCCTGCGTGTGATGAGGCACCCAATTGTAAAATGCATTTTCACCACTTGTACAATATGTTTTTTGATGATAAAATAAAGAATAAAAAGTAACTAAACAATGTTACAGTTATATAGTTATTTTAACCGTACAGTACAGTCAGCCAAATATGTGGTCTCTTTCGGTTGCGGTTAATTTGAACGTCATAAAACATGGCCTTCCCTTTGAAATTTTATAAGAGATTAGGTTTTGCTCGCGACTTCTTCCGCATGGCAGTCGAAATAAGTTTAAGTCCAGGGGTAGTAGATTTAAAATTAATTCAGTAACATTGATTCACAATTCTTCTCTCGTACCACAAATGCGCAGGTGCTAATCTTGCATTAAGTCACCAACATATTTATGATAATCTAATCAGAACACTTAGTACTTATCTAAACACAGGAGTATTGATTTAGTCTATTGTATCAATAAGGAGTAGTCAGCCGGATGTTCGGATTATACTTGTAAAGATTTAGCATAATTAAAAACCCTTCTAATGCAGACTTAACACGTGCGAGCAGACTTGCTGCCCACTTACAGCCAATAGAATAATAACTAGTCATTTTTTTTTTCTTTTATTTTTTACTAGCAACCGTAACCGGCGTTGTGTGCAATATAAGTAAATACTAATATGTAATATAAGTAAATAATAATATTATTTATTTACTTTTTTTTTTTTTTACTTTTTATTAATTTAGTTTAAAAGTATTGTTTCGTTTTTTATCTTCTGACAGTTCTGTTTTGCGAAAATTAAATCCGTTTTCTTCTAAATCCTATTTGAAGATAAATAAAAGCGCGCGCTTTTTTATTTACGTGGAATTTTCTATAAACAATTTAATCGCTATAACGTTTCAAGTAATTTCTTAAATTTATAAACGTATCAAACTACTCCTCTTTTTTCTTAATCACATGTCGTTTTAATTTTTAAAATCGGTCAAATCGTTATGTAAGATTTCAACATCAAACATATATCATAACATTCTTACTCCATGGGAGCTCGGCTCTAATGATTTAATTTGATTGATGCTGACGATTTAACTTGAACAACTTGAAACAATATAATTTGGGTTACATCTGCCTTCTTATGTCATAAGAAATACATGAATGGCAACAAGTTCATTCATAATTTTACGTGACTAGATAATCTTATAAACCCTCAAAAGTTAATTCAGCCATTCTTCATTCATCCTTCATTTTTGCCACTTGTTTAGCAATACATTACTTATTATACATTTATCTTAAAGCCATTTTGGCTCTCACTGGCTCCAGATTCGTCACGTGGTTGCCATAGTAGCCTAAACGAAAGAAAGATTTGCGGTTTACGAGCCCACTAATATAAACGCTGCAGAGCATAATATAACAACACTCATTTCCTATTTGTTGCAGTAATGACACATTGACTTGGTGTTACCGGTGCTGAAAAATTGTGCAGAAGTGATTTTTTTTTGGAAGTGACTCTATATAATTTAAGATGATTGCAAAAAAAGTAAACGTGATTGAAATCAGCCATAATGAAGCGTGGAGAATTAAGAAGAATGTTGTAATAGTCACTGTGGCTTTTATGGTGCTCTTTACAGCTGTGAATGTGAGTATTAACAATATTAATTTATTTAAATTTACCTTTTTTATATTTAAATTTACCGTGGTAAGCAAAAAAAACAAACAATATTAATTTATTCCGTTTATAGGGCGTTTTGTTAAAAAAATAGGATATTATACACTTCAAATACTTAGAATAGAACAGAATAAAACTTAAATTGTACACCAAGTTAAAATTAATTTCATATAATATTGTACAAACCTTAGAATGGATAGAGAGAGATAGAAAGAGATGTCAACTGTTAGCAAAATGGGTAGTTTAGGTGTAGAAGTATTAAGTTACATAAATAATACATACATACCAATGAACAAATACAAAATTACTGAATATAAATAAATACATTGTTACTTATATACTTATAGACACTTATAGTCGATATTTAAATATTTTAAAAATCTGTCTGTGTTTGTAAACTTAAATATTTTGAAACCTCCAAACAAATTTAATGTACTTACAATTCATTTCAAAAATTGACAATTCTTGAAGCCGGACTGTTTGAATTCCGAAAAATACGCAACGAAATTTATCATAGTTTACAAATTTAAAACTATTACACACTTAATATCCTGGAGGAATTCCTTTTTATTATTTTTATACGATAGATAAACACATCCACAAATTGTGATTACATAGATTATGCAGCAGATTCTGTTCGACGGGCGTGCTAAAATAAACCATCTCTCTTTTTTTGCTTTCATTTATAAATATCCTCTCTTTTGATGTATAAAAATCTACCATTAACTAATTGATTGAAATTGTTTTTTAAACGTTTGCTGACTTCTTCTAATATTTTTTTATGAAAATAAAAAGGGTCATCTCGGAGTTTGCTTTTTTAGATAAAAATAAAACTATTTGATCCTCGCAGCTTCGTCCGTGACATATTTCGAACTCCCGGCGCACCTGTTAATCAAGTCGTTATTTACTTTTACAGTAATTAATAAAAAAATCCCCGATTTATAGCGGATTGTATGAATAGAAAAATCTTATTTTGAATTTCAATCGTATAATTCTTACTGCTTTTCTTATTGAAATAGTGAATTCTCATTTTTAACTGAATATATTACGGACTTCATGTAGCGTTATTGAACTGACTAACTATATTATACTGACTAACTATAACTGCAATACATATGTTTATATATACACATTTCATACTCGAGTAGAGTAGGGACCATTCGTGATACCGTGTCATTTCTCCTAAGAATGATTTGTGCAACATTTACAATAATTTATCGGCAGTCGGACGTGATCTGTTAATTATGAGCATAAGAGTGCTCATAATGATATCTCTATTTATCTCTTGATCTATCTTATGATATATTTGATCACGTCCAACACAGGAAATGCCATACTTTATATATTAGTATCGAATAATTATTAAATTATTCTTTTGTTGTACTTCAAGTGCTCAAATAAAACCTCTCTTTCTTCTTTTGCTCTTAAACATTCTTTTTTTTTGTTCTTTTAGTTTGTAAATCATTACCGAATTCTTTTTTCTCACATTGAGTCTCAAGTGCAAAAATTAACCACATATTTCCTTATTTTTTGTATTAATCAGCATTCTTTTAGTTTATGAAAAGCTGCCATGCCATTAATAAATTGCTTGTATGTTGAATTTGCAAAATGTTGCATACCTTAAAATGTTGAATTTGTAAAATAATATGTCGGTATAATTCAATATTTCATTGTTGTATAGGGCGCAGTTAACCTACAAAGCTCTATTAATGCAGAGGCGGGCTTAGGTACGGGGTCAATGGTAGCAGCATTTGTGGGAGCACTTTTTTCAAACATATTTCTAACATCAGCTGTAATAAAGTAAGTATTTGCTTAAAAAAATTTTCATAAACAAGATAAGTATAATTTGACTACCTAAGAGGCAGTTAAACCTTAAGCGCTTGTTGCGCTGCTAACTGAAGCTTGAAGCTTAACGCGCTTTTCCGAAGAAACGCTGGTAAATAGAAATGCCACGACGCTTATCGCAGTGCTCATTTACAGAATACTGCCTTAGCGAAACTTCTAGCACTTCCACCACCACCACCATTTTGGACTCAGATTTATTTTTCACTCTAAATTTAAATTTACATACATACATACATATTGTCACGCCTTTATCCCCGAAGGGGTAGGCACAGGTATATTATACGCCCTCATTTCATCGTATGCATTTTTGTCCCACATAACAGGCAGTGAGCCCATTGCCGTGTTGACAACAATGTGAGACAGGAATGCTCAGGGTTAATTTTGTAAAATAAAATAAATTTATGAAGTTTTTAAGTATTTGATAAAATTCCTTAATGTGAGCATTTGATTAAGTAAACATTGAATGCATCTGAGTAGGTACAATACAATTTCGATATCTGAAATCTCATTCTGAAATGTTTTATTTCTAGATGGCTCGGTACAAAATGGACAATATGCTGCTCTTTCATAGCTCACATGCCCTTCATAGCATTTCAGATTTATCCAAGATTCGAAACTTTAATGCCTTGTGGCCTTCTGATGGGATTAAGCGCTGGTACGCTTTTATGCTCAAAGAGTACTTACGTATCTGTGGTAAGATATTACTTAGAATTCTTGATATTATTATTAAGTAGCGGAAACACGCCGCGCAGTACCCTTTTCCATGGGAATACTGGGATATAATTTAGTTTAAATAACTTTTTACAACATCAGCTATCTACCAGTGAAAGCTTCGTTGAAATCGGTCCAGTCTTTTCAGAAATTAGTCGAAACAGACAGATATATGATTTTTATATCAGTACCGTTTTCAGATAGCATTTACGACCGGTCTCAATAACCTATCTATATTTAAATTATTATTTATATTACTACTATTGTCTAAAATAATGTCAAAATAGTTACCACTGGATTCTATCGACAAAAATTTCGGTTTCAATAACCAAAGATATATTTACCTACGATACAAAAGTTAAAATTCTACTGTTTATCTGTGGTGGCGATCTATGTTTAACAGCAGATAGAATATTGAAAACGGCCATTAGTGGAAAGCTGTTAATTTGAAATTACAAACAGAGACTTCTATTATATTTATCTGTATAGATTTGGTACATTTTCTTTAAACCATTTCAAATTTTTTTTTCTCATAACCGTCAACGTCTTTTTACAGCTTGCAGAGGCCCTGTGTATGATAACGAAAACACCAGCGTCAACAATATTATTAAATTTCTCAGGATTCTTTTTTATGATTGTTCATATGAGTCAAATTTGGGGGAATTTAATTTCTTCATTAGGTAATACCTTTTTTCTTATATTTTTATACTTACCTATAGTAAAAATAATATCCATGTCTTATTTTAAGACAAAATTAAATTGAAAATTTTTAACAAGTTTTGGATTGTCACTCAACTAATTTACAATTCGTTTGCCAGTAAAATGGTAGTCGGTAGCCCAGTTGAAGGGCTTATGGGCGACATGAAAATTTTGTTAGGAGGTCGCCATAGCCTGCGCCTGTCCATTTCAACACGGCAATGGGCTCTAACTACCTGTTACGTGGTACAGAAATGCATGCCTGAATTTCGAAATCTGGCGATCTATTATCTCTGACTCAGTGGGAAGATATTTAGTTGAAATTATTATTTCTACACCGCCCCAGATGCTTCCAAATTTAAATAAATCAGGTTCTTTTTTTGTTTTTTTTTACTGTAGATATTTACTACTTTATAAATAAACCTCTTTGTTTCTTTTTGTTCAGTGCTCTCAACTGAAAATAACGCGTCAGTGACTTTAGTAAATGAAACAATGATTCCACTACTGTGTGGCAGCAACTTTCTACCACAAGCAGATGCAGGCGAAGCTCTCCCGCCACAACCAATTGAGAAGATCCTGACACTTACAGGTAATTTGCTGAACATTGACATAAGTCAAAATGCTTAGGAATACAATCGTCTTACTTGGTCATTAAATCATAGTTGATTTCAGTAATGGCTGTAACTACATTTAATTATAATAATGATCTTGAGAGTTTAAAATTAAAATAGCCTATGTATAAATAGTAAATCTTCTTTTTCTTCGTCCTACTTCAGCTGCATCCTTGACGGTGGCGTTAGTGGTAGTATATGTGACTGCCGCGCTGAGGTGCCTGGTTCGATTCCCGGGTGGGAATAAATATGATGAATCTACAAGAAGCGAAAGAAGTATGAAAGGATCGTGAATCATGGCGATCTGTCCTCTCTGATAGCGTGTGTGATACACAAATGTTTGTTTCGGAGATCGGGTGTTTCCTATGTATAATATAATATGTTTACTATTATATAATATATTACACCATAACATAATTCACATACTCCACTCCACTCTCCTTTTCAGTAGAGCCATACTATAAGTTACACAATTTCACGATATGTTATTCAGTTTTGTTTATCAATCACACCTTATCCCCGAAGGGGTAGCACTGGCATATTACATGCCCAATTTTGAACGTGTATATGCCTGTCCCACGATAGCCCATTGATATAATGTTATTTTGTTATGATCTCAAATAGTCAGCGTTTTCGTTAAAAGCTCTCAGACGAGTTATTCTTTGTCGGCACCGCCGACAAATATCGTTATATTTTAGATAAAGTACACTAAAAAATTAACAAATTATATACTAAAACCTTCCCTGAGAATTATTCTATCCATTGTTGGAAACAACATGAAAATCAATGCTGTAGTTTTTAAGTTTATCGCGAACAAACCGACTTGAGACAGACAGACGAACTTTGTTTAATAATAGGAGTGTTAAAGAATTTGGATGTATTTGTTGCAGGAATTTACCTTGCGTGTATGGTAGGAGCAACGGTCTTGATCGCCCTAGGATTGGATTCTATGAAAAGGTAATTAATAATTTTAAGTTTATAAGTTTTCTGGTTGGAGGTATGCAATGCAACAGTCAGCTTCAGATGTAGATTAACACAATCCAAATGAGAATAGTCTTTTGTGAATGAAAATTTGATATATTACTAACTTCACTGTTTTACTGACAAATTATGGTTCGAAACTAGTCGGGCTATCCGAAAATTTATTCGGGATAGCCAGACTAGTTTTGATTATAACTACTTTCTCACACATTTTCTATGAAACTTGATTTTAAGATGATGCATAGTTCGCCGTGACCTTAAGTAAAAAATAAAGAATAAAAATATTAATTTGTGTTTGCAAAAGCTCGAGAATATTATAAGTAATATTTTCTGCTTGTAAACAAAAAAACAACGCAGCGATCTCTAGGTATTAAGTTAATCATGAGTATTTTTTTAAATAAGTACATTAAGTCTTATACATACCAAACCTTGAACAGCAATTTATATATAAAAATACGTAAAATATACCCAGATTAAAATCTCATTAAGGTCATAGATATTAAACCATAATTAACACTTAATTTGACCCAAAAGTATTTGGTCGAAAAACCTACACATAATTATTATTAGCTAATCTAGATCGATAATAAAGAATAAGGTACAGAAGGGACGATCCTACCACACACCTTCAACCCATCAATCACAAAACACAACAGTCAAGGTCTACCCAACTGAATGAACTCCTCATCGATAATGAACTATCACTTATGATAAATAAGTTTTCCTTCAAACAAGATGGCGCGTAACCGTAAAACGTGACGATATTTTTACATCTATAAAATGTCTCTTAACGTCATAAAAGAAGTTTCACTTCAATAAAAACTTTCTAGTCCAATTAGACTAACAAATTCTTCAATACACAGTTTAAACTTCTGCACGGTTTTTTGGTTTTGGTAGGTACTTAATTAAAACATAAGAAGTCCTCGTGTTTAATTTTACATACTCGTATTGTCAGTTTTATAGCTACTAGGAATATCGATAATTTTTACAAATATCTGTAACGCATAATAACTATTGTTGAGTCATTAAAAAATAGTCCATATTTGCCACTTCATCAAAATATCACCAACGTAACTTTCTAACGGCGGGCAATTTATTTTTTCCAAATTGAACTACACAATTACTGAATATAATATAATACGAGTATGATACTACTTTTTTTGTCGTAAAAATAATTTGTCATTATAATCTTTAGGTACGATTATTGCCGTAAGAATAACGGCGACTCACTATCAGGATTTAGACTTTTGGCTGTGACCATTAAACAGTTGATGGATAGTAATCAACAACTACTCCTGGCCATCAATATCTTCATGGGACTACAGCAAGCGTTCTTCTTTGCTGACTTCACTGCTGTAAGTGGCCATCTTACTCTAGATCATCTTCACTTTAGATAATTTATTTTAAGATAGAATTGAAGTGCTCGGAGCCCCACTTACTAAGTGTTCTGTAAATAATCCCTGTTTTAAACATCTTTCGCTATGGCTGGTTCTCAGATGGGTGACCGCTTTGTGGCATTTCCATTTACGAGCGTCTCCGTGCTTTGTAAGGCATGATGATCCTGGTTGCTAGTAACATGGCAGTCGTTAAGCCAAACTGAAGGCCTAATGGGTGGCTTGAAAAATTTCTTCGTCTTAGAGTATTTCCAACTGCTTCCAAACTCTACCTGGATTTGTAACATGAGGTTCACCTTTATTTGGCTGCTAGGAGCAGCTATTGTTTTTTATTTGACTTTGGGAGCGACAACTGTCAAACCGCGTAGTCTTATGATGGTACCTGCGTCTTTTCCTCGTACATTAGTTAACAGGTGCACCAGCGGTTTAGGTTGCTGGATACCCAGAGATCTTGGTGGAGTCCCTTACACCCATATATCGACGACATTTTAATATTACGATAAATGATTACTTCTAGAATTTATTGTGTATTTTTATCTGTTTCAGTCATTTGTGGCGTGCACAATAGGTACTGGTTCAGTGGGATACGTCATGATGTCGTACGGGATCTCTAACGTCACCGGATGCTTCGTTACTTCTTTCTTGGCAAAGGTAAATAACTAAAATGCACCTCTAACAAGTGGGTTTAAAAATAGTTCTCTGAGATAGCCTCTAGCTGAAGAAAGTCCAAAGCGACACGCGTCTCCCTGCTGATCCTCACCGCGTTCCCAGTTACTTCCAAGCCCTTCCTGGGAACCTGGGGTTCACTTTTATTGATTGCGAGGAGCATGGCAGTTATGGTTTGACCTTTTATGTTCGCCATCTTTGGGAGCGACTGTTGTCTGATCTTCCAATATCGTAACTTGTGACGTTTTCTCAGCTGGTTGGGGTTCGGTTGGTCAGCAGGCACACCACTAGGCAAGTCACTAGCAAATGAGGTCACTTGAGCCTGAATTCTTGGTAGGGTCCTTACACCCTTGCGGCTTGTGTAGGGAAAATAAGAATTGACCTCTAAGTAATAATCAGAGGTCGAAACTCAAACTTGTCGAAATTTCAGGGGGGTTGCCCAAATTAAAAAAGGGAATGTGGATGGGATCAGCCCAATTAAAAAAAAAGTGTATCTTCTGACTGTCGAAGGAAGCTTTGTCGCAGATCTGTGCCCATAGAGGGCGAGCTCAGAAGACAATAGCTTCCAGCAATGCTGAAGTGAGATAAGTAGAAAAACCAGTGTAGACAGTAAATCCATGGAGCCGCTTCCATTATTTACAAACCATTAAAAAGCCCTCTTTAAGAACAGATGTGGTTTTTTCAATTTTATTAATATTTTCATTTTTAAGGAGACATTTATCCAACACACATTATGGCTTGCTAATCAAATTAGTATGTTGATAGTATGATTATTGATTATGTTAGTGTCTAATATTCTTCTTTGTTTTCGATGATATGTGGCCGTTGGTTGAGTTGGTCTATACAAAATAAAGAATTTTGACTCTGACCTGCTGAAATGTGGTTGTCGACCTTCGTACCCATTTGTACGTTTTCGACACTATAAATAGCTACAAACGTTGCTGACTTTACTGTTGTGTTTTATTTGAGTGTTTAATTAAGTATTTTTGTTGTAGTTCCTCGGTCGTGTACCTCTCATCTGCAGCGCTCTATTTATACACGGGGGAATACTCAGTATGATGTTGATGTGGCAACCCCACGCTGGTGACTTTAACATTATACTCATAATTGCTACACTTTGGGGGATCTGTGACTCTATATGGATTGTACAGATTAATAGTAAGTAGAAGTACTTTGTTTTGTATTACTTTATTTGCGATGACTTTGATCTATTATGAGAAGATGAATCTTTCACTACATCGGTGGCGCAAATGGTAGTATATGCGACTGTCGCGCTAATGTTTGATTCCCAGATCGGCTCTAAAAAATATTCAAATAATATTTAATAAATAAATAAATTATGTTTATCAGTTGTCTAGATCCCATACAACAAGCTTATTAGTTTGGGCATTTACTTTTGGCTTAGTTTGCGCTAGATAGTGCATTGTGTAAAAAATGTTCCATTTTTATATTATTATGTAACCAACACCTAAAAATAAAAACCTTACTAATATTATAAACGCGAAAGTTTGTAAGTATGGATGTTTGTAACTCTTTCACGCAAAATCTACTGAATGGATTTTGATGAAACTTTACAATAATATAGCTTATACATCAGAAAAACACATAGGCTACTATTTATCCCCGGAACAAGTTCCTGTGGGAAACGGGAACGGGAAAACTTCGCCAAGTATGCGGAGCCGCGGGAGTCACTAGTTGACACCATACATACATAATATAGTTTTTTTCGAAATTCGTCCCCAATAAACATCATTACATATAAATTATTTTAAATATATTATTCTTTTTTCAGCATATTATGGGGTACTATTTCGTGGTAAAGAAGAAGCAGCTTATTCAAACCTAGGACTGTGGGAAGGGCTTGGATATATCATATCATTCGGACTCTCTTCAAATGTGAGGACCCGTTACAAGGTTTATTTACTCCTCTGCAATTTAATCATAGGAGTCACAGGCTTTATGATAGTAGAGCACCGGCAGTATAAAAAACGAAAGTATCAAGATTGGATAAGCGAGAAACAATCAGTTATTGAAGAAGAGAAAAAAGGTGAACTAGAAAAGATGACAGTTTGAAGAATTGAATTTAGTGTAATAATAATGAAGCGTTCGTGGCCCCGCTGATTCAGTGTTCTGTAACCGATCACTGCGTTCAGCAACATTCGCTAAAGGTGGTACTTAGACGGGTGACCACTTTGTGGAATTTACATTTGCAAGCGTTTCCGTGCCTCGGAAGGCACGTTAAGTCCCGGTTGCCAGTAAAATGGCAGTCGTTAAGTCTGGTTAAAGGCCTTATGGGCAGCAAAATTTTAACAGCAGGTCGTCACATCCTGCGCCTTTCCATTTCAACACGGCAATGGCCGCACTACCTATTACATGGGACAAAAATACATACGGCGCAATGTGGGCGTATAGTATGCATCTGCCTACCCCTTCGATATGTATGTTAATAATAGGGGTGTAAGCGACCTCACCATGGTCTACGGGGCCCAAGCGACCTCAAAAGGCTTCTTTACGGTGTTGGAAGGTCAGACGGCAGTAACTACCAACATAGTTGAATATCAAAGAAATTTTGACCCCATAAAGTGGTCCCATGTAAAATAAAATTGGACCCAAACTCCAAATCCAGGCAGGGTTTGAAAGCAATTAGGAATTCGCTTAGATGAAGAAGATGAAGTTTAATTTATTGCGATTGTAAATATGTAAATAAATAGTTGTAAATATATGAATACTGATTGTAATGTCTTTATTTATTTCATCCTACGGATAATAAAAGTTAGTATGTAATTGTTAGATTGTAATGTACCTATGCTAATGACTGTGTTTTTATTAATTAACAAAAACACAGTCATTAGCAAAAGTGCATGGAAGACTAACAGCTAAACTTCAGGAAAAAATTTACATATATATATATATGTGGCGACCAGCGCCACCTAGCGTAAAGCTATCGAACTACATCGATACTAAGAATCCTACATCGCGCTATGAGAGTTCTCACGCTGAAGAATGATATATACAACAGCCCAACATCAACCGTTGGGCCGCGGCCCGCCAGGCGTGATCACCTTGCCTGGTCGGAGGATCCTCCCTTTGTGTCGGAGGAACATCTCCACCCGTTCCTCCACAGTGGTGACCCCGACGTGATTGGAAGCAGCCTTCACGGATCAGATCAGCAGCATTATCGCCACCATCACAGCACTCCAGTATGACGATAATTAGTCTCAGCCAGCCAGCATCTCCGGCGTCATCAGGGATACCACTAGCTAGAAGCGACCGCTCCAGCCTGGTTACCTCCTCGGCCACACCAGCGTCTAGGCACAGCACACTGCACTACGGTCAATGTAAGAAGAGTACACCTCTCCCGTCTACGCAGCAGCCAGCCACTACGCAGCAACCACCCCGACTCACTGGGGTTACCTCACCGCGCACCGCAGTACTGCACTCAGCCCCGACTCACTGGGACTAGCAGCATTCGATTCCGACTCACTGGATTCAGCGGCATACGATTCCGACTCACTGGGATCAGCGGCATACAGTTCCGACTCACTGGGACTACACAATCTGGCACTGGCGCAAATCACAACAGACGAAGACACCAGACTCATACTCACAATCGACCTCCGGTCTCGGAGGGGAGTGATGTGGCGACCAGCGCCACCTAGCGTAAAGCTATCGAACTACATCGATACTAAGAATCCTACATCGCGCTGTGAGAGTTCTCACGCTGAAGAATGATATATACAACAGCCCAACATCAACCGTTGGGCCGCGGCCCGCCAGGCGTGATCACCTTGCCTGGTCGGAGGATCCTCCCTTTGTGTCGGAGGAACATCTCCACCCGTTTCTCCACATATATATATATATTTATATAAATCCCCTTAGAGGTAGGCAGTGGCATACTATACGCCCACATTTCACCATATGCGTTTTTGTCCCACGAACAGGTAATAAATAAAAAAAGTCAATTATAAGTATTCGCTTCTAATACTACTATTTGCGACAGGTTTAATCAAGTTATTGAAGCGAAACAAACGAAGTGATCGTAGCTTCATTCTTCAACGGTTTAGATTTTCGCTTTTTCCTCAAACTCCTCCCAAACCACTCAACACTTTTTGAACAAATTAGACCCATTATACGACATCTAGCCATAGATGTTTAAGAAAAAATAAAATTAAAAATCGGACATCCCATGGAGAAATAATCACCGAAAGGAAAATAGGAAAAACCGCTAAACGTTTCGCTCGTTCGGGATGGCAAGTGCACCTAGTTTATTTTTTAAAACCTTTGTGCAATTCCGAATCAAATGATACCTTAATTTTTCGGAAATTTTGAAATAAGTTGGTCTTTAAAAACACTTGTGAAATAAAGTCCTTCTAGAAGTCCATCTGCTGACTGACAGGCGAGGTGACGACTGCGACTAGGCACGAGCCTAGAACCGAAAGATTTCGTAGATCCTTCATATGTCGCACCGTAAAAGCATGGAAGTCTGTGCCAGCGAACGTGTTTCCCTCCTCTTACAATCCTGGGTCCTTTAAGAGAAACGTGAAAAGGCATATTTCTGGGGCGTCAAGATGAGGGTTGCTATCGGAGCCCTGCAGGTCGAGATAGTGGTCCCAATCACGGGTCGTCGTCTTTGCTTCCCATCAGGCGGGCGACGCCGTTTTGACGTGCCACATAAAAGCTCAGTGATCGTTTACTGATTTACTGAGTCCGCGGGGCCACGAGCGCTTCCGAGTTTTCGAGATTTTATATAGATCGCTGTATGTGTATACCATGATTCTGATGGAAACGTTTATGTTTTGAAATATAAAGACTGGTAGAAGGGTAGTAGTTAAAAGACAGTAGTAGAATTTACGTAACAAAATTTTACTTAATAAAAAATTAAATAACAGTTCTACAAATAATTAATAACACCATAACAAACAACTTAAAAAAAAACAGTCTTAAAAACAAATGAAAATCACGTCTCAACAATTATTTAAGATTTTTTTCATTTTTCTCCAATTTCTCAGCTCTGCATTGTCGGTACTCTACCATAAAATACCCAATGATTCCAATTAGTAAATTGCCAAGTAATAAGAATATCTTGTAGCGAGTCCTAACATATGACGAGAGTGCGAAGGAAATTATGCTCCCAAATGCTTCCCATAGGCCAAAGTTTGCAAAGGCCGCTTCTTCTTTTCCGCTGAATAAAATTCCATAATAAACTGAAATAGTTAAGAGAATATAAAGTAAAAGTAAAAATCTTTATAAACAATTAGGAAGCTAACTACTTTATATTATTCTTATTTGTAGAGATAAAGTATGTGGGGGCCTGAAGACGGCGGGTGGGCTGCTCGCCGTTCTTACAGAAGCAGGCCCCGTTCGGTGGCGTGGTGTGAGAGCTGCAAGCACGCCCTTCACCCCTTCAAGGAAGTGGTATGAAACCTGATCCCCCGAAAGAGGTGAGATAACATTCGACCCCCCCCCCCCCCCTGAACGAGGCCGCGGTAGCGGACAAAGTCTGTCGGGAGCCCTGGGGCTATCCTTCCGAGTGCTCACCCGGGACTCCCGGCCATAGACAGATGGAAGGGACATTTGTAGTTTTAGTCGGTAAGAGTCCGGCATAGCATCCATAAGTTCAGTTCTTAAAAACAAAACAAAGCTATTATGAGAATAATTATATCCACTAATATGTGTAGATGGAATTGTTGTAAATATTACTGTATGATAACATGACTTCAATTTTACACATTAGTAATATAACACACATTACATTATTGCAAAGGCCGGGAAATAGGCAATTGCAGGTCGAGTATGAGTCTGAAGGCCGAGCCGTCGGCGAGGACTTCACTAATACGAGACAGGCCATTGCCATATGGCGCAAGGAGGCGCGGGAGCGGGGCCATAGGCCTACGCCCCGAGAAATTAAGGCTCAGCGGTCCCAGCTCCGACAGACACTCATGGAGACATGGAAGGTGCGACTTGAGAATCCAAGGTGGGGAAACGCCACAATTGGGGCGGTCAGACCGGTCATGGATGAGTGACTGGAGAGTACCGGATGTCGCAGATACTCACCGGGCACGGGTGCTTCGGTAAGTATCTTTGGCGTATACACCGAGAGACCACAGCCGAGTGCCAGCACTGCGTAGAACGCAGCGAGGACACAGCGCTCGACACATTGGTGGAGTGCTCAGCGTGGGCGCAGCAGCGCCAAGACCTCGTGGCGAGTCTTGGCGTGGACATTCTCTCGTTGGAAACCATGGTGCAAGCCATGGTCTTCAGCGGGAGCAAGTGGGACGCCGCTGCGTCTTTTTGCGAGCAGGTCATGTTCGCGAAAGAGGTGGCGGAGAGGGAACGGGAGAGGACTCTCCCGCCCGAGTTCCGCAGTCTGCGGCGTCAACGCCGCAGACTTGTCTTCGCCCAAGACTACCGGCCTCCATGACTCCGGCGGGTGGGCTGGTCGCCGTCCTTACAGAAGCACGCCCAAGGCGTCTGCATGACGTGAAAATCTCACGCATGCCTCATGCCTCAAGAAGCGGGATAGTACCAACCCCCAAAGAAGCGGGATAACACCCGAACCCTAGGTGAGGCCGCGGTGGTAGCCAAAGTCTGCCGGGAGCTCTGGGACATCTTTCCGAGGAGTTGATGGAACTTCGGACACCATTTCCGAAGTTTGGTCCCTAAGCTTAGGGGGGCTGCGGCCGCGCTCTCGCGTCTGCTGCCCAATATAAGGGGACCCAACGCTACCTGCAGGAGAATCTACCTCGGGATCGTGCGGAGTATGGCCCTATATGGGGCACCCGTATGGGCGGGGAACCTACCGGCGACCAATGTGGCTATTTTAAATAGTCCGTTGAAAACGATGGCCGTCAGGGTGATTAGAGGTTACCGCACGATCTCAGTTGAAGTGGCATGTCTCCTAGCCGAGACCCCTCCATGGGACCTGGAAGCGAGGGCCCTTGCGTCCTTGTATCAATGGCGCAAGGAGGCGCTAGAGCGGGACTACAGACCTGTGCCCCAAGAAATGAGGCTCAGCGATCCCTGCTCCGCCAGGAGCTTATGGAGACATGGAAGGTGCGACTTGAGCAACCTAAGTGGGAACACACCACTATCGAGGCGGTAAAGCCGGTCTTGGAGGAGTGGCTGGAGAGGCAACACGGTAGCCTCACCTACCGGATGTCACAGATACTTACCGGGCACGGGTGCTTCGGTAAGTTTCTGTGGCGTATAAACCGGGAGGTTACACCAGAGTGCCAGGACTGTGCGAACTGCAGCGAGGATACAGCGCTGCATACACTGGCGGAGTGCCCAGCGTGGGACCTGCAGCGCCGGGACCTCGTTGTGGGTCTGGGCGGGGACTTCTCACGCTGGAGACCATGGTGAAAGCTATGGTCTCCAGCGGGAGCAAATGGGACCCCGCTCCTGCCGCCCGCCTCCCCTCCCCCCCCTGAACGAGGCCGCGGAAGCGGATAAAGTCTTTCGGGAGCCCTGGGGCTATCCTTCAGAGGGCACACCCGGGACTCCCGGCTATAGACAGAATGGAAGGGATACGTGTGGTTTTAGTCGGTAAGACTCCGGCATAGCATCCATTAGGATTTCCACATGAAAAAAAAAAGCGCGTTAACACAACTTTGATGTCCCATAATTCACCACTCCCACACATAAAACCAGATAAATACACTTATTCTAGAAAATAATATACTTACAGTAAGCGGTCGCTGAAGAAGAATGATAAAAGAAATTCAATTAAAATGTATCTAATAGCCCCAGCACGCCGTTTCATACAATATTGCTGAAGCGGTGTAATGTTCCAAATTCAAACAACGCTCCAGCTCAGTTATCTGGTTACCATAGTACAAGCTCTGCTTAGTTTCGAATCAGATGGCGTTGTGTGAGTTGTCCCAGCGATATTTATTTATTTATTTATTTTATAAACGAAATAGCAGATCAGAACATGCACACATTCACTGAGGACAGACAGAACACACCCCACTCACACACACAAGAAGCGGTTGCTTTTAGTTATATTTATGAAACAGCAGTAGGTAGTAGGTTCAACTAAAGTTGAAGCTTTTTTCATGATTATACTTACGAATTAAATATTTAAATTACGATACGATTACGAACGAAATATAGAAGATATTTTTTTGCCATCACCACAAACCTAGGGAGCAGAACCAGCTCGTTACCAAATCAAAAATACTGAGTATAATCTACTGAAATTTTAATATATTGCTTGTTACTGACCAGTAATTTGCACTGTCCAGACTGAATCGCAGAATCCCCACAGTGATGCTATAATTAACAATATGTAGTAGTCTCCAGCGTGTGGTTTCCATACCAGGAGCGTCATCAGTACCGCTGCTTGGACTAGAAATGCAGCAAAAAACAGAGGCTGACGTCCACATACCTAGAACAATCCAAATGAGCATTTCACTATACAGATATTCACCTCAGAGCAGCTTACAACAGAGTGACGAAGGCCAGCAAAAAGCCTTCATTGGAGCGGATACTCATCGCATAGAGCGGCTTGACCAATGAGCTACCTTTATTTGAACTAATCCTACTAATATTATAAATGCGAAAGTTTATAAGAATGGATGTTTGTTACTCTTTCACACAAAATCTACTAAATGGATTTTGATGAAACTTTACAATAATATAGCTTAAACATCAAAATAACACATAGGCTAATTTTTATCCCGGAAACAAGTTTCTGTGGGAAACAGGAACGGGAAAACTTCATTACGCGTGCGGAGCCGCGGGCGTCAACTAGTAATCAATAAGCAGCTGCGTTAACTGGGAGATAACTACAATTATTTTTGTTTCTAATTTTATTTTGCAATATCCGCTTTTTATAGTTTCGTATGATGTCGACAAGACAGTGTTTAGCCTACACAAAAGGGATTATCACTTTCATCATGTAAAGGATGACATGCGTGCGAATGATCTCACTACAGGGGAAACCGACGACCGTACGAAGTGGAGGAGAAAATGTAGGAAAGCCGACCCCGGGCGTCGCGAGACGCAACTGGTACAGACGCTCGGATCATGATGATGATGACAAGGGATTATCACTACTGCTTGGTTGTCAAACATTTCCGCCATGTGATACCTGATTCGATTCCGTTATGGGAGATAACTCCTTAATTAATGCAATGTGGCTTTGGCTGGTTTTAGGCCGAGACGACTGATCTTCTGCCATACGTCACATACTATTGGAGTGAAGATTTGTACAATTTTTGAATCACTAAATTATTTTATTCGAACCCAAAGGGTACTTACTGTAGAAACCCACCGAGGTTATAATGTAAAGCTAAAGTTTTTACTGAACCTGATTTCATCTATTGCGTTGATGAAGATCTCATACCACAGGGTTATGAGAACATCATAAAATAAAAAACAACGAAATTAAATAAGTAGGCAAGATTGACTAACGATTTCGTTCGATTTTAAATGACTATACTATAAATCATCAACAAATCTTATTCTTTTACCCTCATTTGGATCCAAGGTGGTCTGCTTGGAGTCAAATTAAACACAGGAAAATCTATTGCGGAAATATAGTACTATACTTTACTTACTATTACTGGATCTTAACTAAGTGCCGGTAGATGACGTCAAAGCTTAGCGGACTACAGCAACTACCCGGCAAGTATGCAAGTTCGAATCCCGCTCGAGTATGAAAATTTATTCCACATTAAAATACTGTACCTTAACTAAATAACCGGTGATGAAACAGAATACAGCGTTGGATAGACCGTACGCCATCATGATGTAGCCCACAGAACTTGTACCCACTGCACACGATACAAAGGACTGCAAACAGACAATAAATTGAAAAAATCACAGACAAATTAACGGTTCTTTTTATTTAATGTATACGAGAATATATTCTATACATATAAATAAAATTGAAGCGTCTGTTCGTAATTCCAAAATCTGTAGTTATCTAACAACGACTTCTGTGGTATTTTTGTACTAAAGGGACCTTAGCCCAAGTCTACTTTTCCAGCACCTGCTAACTGATGAGGTGATGTGGTAAAGGTGCCCCGGAAAGTTCAGGGTTAAAAGTTCGGATTTTAGACGTTCTTTTTTTACGTGATGGAAAGCATTAGGACACTTCACTAACCAGTTGCAAGGAGCAGCAGAGCGGCTTTGTGGGGATCTCCCAGTCCTGGAGAGCGGACTACCTACTAAACTACCATGTTGTTCCGCCTACCGAGACGCAGTATAGGCCAGAAGTTTAGACGTTTAGGTAGAAAGAGACCAAGCGTGCGTTAGAATATAGGTAAGTTCGTAATACTGGGCATCATATGACTATTGGTGGACGGGGTACTAAGGCCACTCCAGTCGTGGTCGCGTATGACAGCCGCGAAAATAAACCGTGTGAAATCAAAGGAGTGGTGCAAAGAGATGAGAGTGATCGAGAAGTAAGGTTAGGTAAAGTAAGATTCGATAGTGCCTTCCTTCTGAGTATGCTTAGATTATAAAATGAGCTCTCGGTCTTTTCGAACGTCTATAGTATAGGGGACATGGGGGTTTTAGAAAGTATTTGCAGGATCGGCAACTTGATAACCATCTCTGGTGTTGCCAACATCCCTGGGTTATGGTGACCACTTGCTTCAAATAGGCCGTATGATGTCTGCCAAAGTAGTTGTGTAAAAAATATAAACAATAAAAACATACGGCAGTAAAATCTGCTCCAAAAAATGCTTGGCTGAGGCCAACGTAGATGGTGATTGCAAGGAGCAATAATTGATTTGGCTCTGATAAAAGCTTCATAGTCACCACTAGCAGTGCTGACCCTGATAGCTGACTGCTTGCACTGTTGCGGCTCGTTTCGTACCTGTAAAAATAAACAAACTACTTACTTTACTAACTTAAATCACCGTTTTATTTAAGTTGAAGCGCTCGTGGCCCCGCGGACGCAGTGTTCTGTAAACGATCACTGAGTTACGCAACTTTCACTATGGCTGGTCCTCGGATAGGTGATCACTTTGCGGCATTTATATTTGCGAGCGTTTCCGTGCTTCGGAAGGCACGCTAAGCCGTTAGTCTCGGTTGCCAGTAACATGGCCTTATGGGCGGCTTGAAAAATTTCAACATCAGGTAGCCACAACCTGCGCCTGTCTATTTTAACACGGCAATGGGCTCACCACCTATTACGTGGGACAGGATAACACATGGTGAAAAGTGGGCATACAATATGTATACCTCTGCCACCCTTTCGGGGATAAGGCGTGATAGATTAATAAATATATTAAAGTTATGGCGAAAATGAGCAGATAGAGAGAGAGAGAGAGAGAGAGAGAGAGAGAGAGAGAAAGAATTATGTATATATTATTTTAAATGCGAATTAAAAGCTTTCCTGAAATCATAGTGTAAATGACTTCCTAAAAGATAATGTATGAAAACTAATAATGACATGTTTTATGTTCCTAGTTATATTATAACTAGGAACATAAAATATATATACACTATAATATTATTGTTTAGATAATGTTCATTTGCTTTGATTTTGTATAATATATTAAATAATAGTTTGAATTATATAATTAGACATATTTAGAAAATAATTGTACAGTAATTCAAAGTTATTTGTAAGATCTAACTTTTAACCCGTATAATGCAAATATATTTATTTGAATATTTGAAAATTTGAATATGTTTTATTTTGTGACACTAAAATAATATATTACCATTTTATTTTCTAGGACCTTAACAGTACATTACCTTTTTATAGAATCTAGTCCTATAGCAACCAGAACAGTAGATCCAGCTATACATACTAGGAAAATACCTGAAATTGAAGACACAACTTAATCCTTTATTCGTTTGTAGTTAGGTATGAAGCTTTATAATTTCCACACTTATCGTGTTCACGGGTTTTTGTTTTTATACCTGAACACAGAAACTACTGCAATTCCTATTTAATTGACTATTTAAATTACTGCTTCGGTGGCGCAGTGTAACAAACATCCATACTTACAAACTTTCTCGTTTATAATATTAGTAGGATATGGCTGAAAATGTTTTCATTTCATGTAATCATCATTCGCTACTTTTTTTTGTTAATACTTTACTTGCGATCAGCATTATTTTTTCGGGCGGCTGTGGGGGTAGAGCTTCAGCTGCATCCGTGCTGGCTAAAAAATTGGCTCCACATATCTCAGGAATCATTGTCTCAGTCACTGAAGTCTTTGATGCGTTATTTCCTGATGAAAGAACTGAAATCCAACAATACTACTTCATTATTTTTAGGGTTCCGTACCCCAAAGGTAAAGAGAAACCCCTTATAAGATCACTTTCTTGTCCATCTGTCTGTCCGTGTGTCATCATCGGTTTTCTCAGGAATGAGTGAACGTAGCAAATTGAAATTCATACTAGATACTGAGGTCTATGGTCCCTATTAGGTGTATAAAATCAAGATCCTGAGTCGACATTATAAAAAGATATGGGCTAATTTAAAGTTTTGCGAAAACTTGTAAGTACCAAAATTGACCTTATTTTAAACATTTTAATTTTTTGGAATTTTCTCTTTACTTGTGATATTAACCAAAATTGACTCGAAAACCTATATAGTACCCGTTGACATAGAATCACGAAATTTGGCAAAAAGCAAGGTCTTACAGCACTAATAAAGGAAAATCTCCAAAATATAAAAAAAGTTGAATGTTAAGGGGTATTTTCATATTTAAATAGTGATATCTAATTAACATAGACCTCACGAAAATATATGTTTCAAATAGTGTAGCTATGCCAGTTGTGAAACGAGAATTGTAAACCTCATTCAACTTACTTATCTTTCACTAAGCATTTTTGTCTCACGTAACACCTGGTGAGCCGTGCTGCCGTGTTAAAATGTACAGGCGGCGGTTGTGCCGACCTGCTGCTGAAACGTTTCAAGTCACCCAAAAGGCCTTCAACTTGGCTTTACGTCTGATATATTACTAGCAACTGGGACAAACGGCTTAACGTACCTTACTAAGCATAGAAACGCTCGTGAATACAATTGCCACAAAGCTGTAATCCGAGGACCAGCCATATCGAAACTTGCTTAATCCAGTGATCGTTTACAGAACACTGAATTAGCGGAGCTACGAACGCTTCGAAACCTCATTCAATAACCAAATGTATTTTTTTTTGGTATCTGGTTGCGAAATTCATCTTTCATTTACGCTGCTGGTTTAGAAGCAGGAATAGATTAAAAAATCTATTAAGCAGGAATAGATTAAAGATTTTCTAATATCCCGGTAACCCCATAAAAAAAATCTTTTCATTCTTTCAATTCTTCTCAAAAAAAAGTCTTTATAAAAATAAAGACTTTTTTTGAGAAGAATTGAAAGAATGAAAAGATTTGTTTCATGGTGTGATATTAGAAAATACAATTACTCGAGTTCCTTTGAAATGATTTCAATGTATTACTTACCTAAAGATGAAACTAAGTTTCCCCAAATTTGACTCGTTTGGAATATCATAAAGAAGAACCCTAGAAACCGTTGCAGTAGAGGTCCTGCCGGTATTCCAAATATTGGGCTGTACACTTCCGCAGACTGCGACATGAAAATAATGTGTACTATATTAGTCTTATAATAATAAGGTATACTAAGTAATTTCCCCACATACAACTATGTTTTTAGGGTTCCGTACCTAAAGGGTAAAAAGGAACCCTTATAATATTACTTTCTTGTCCGTTTGTCTGTCCGTCTGTCAGTTTGTGTGTCACCATCGATTTTTCCAGGAACGGGTGGACCTAGAAGATTGAAATTTATACCAAATACCGAAATCTATAGTCCTTATATTGAATTTCAATTTGAATTTGAATTTATTGGATTTATAAAATTGAAAGTCCTGAGTTAACACAATAAAAGGATATGGGGAAACTTAGATTTGATGAAAACTTGTAAGTACCAAACATCACCTTAATTTAAAAACACTTTTTATTTTCGGACTTTTTCCATTACTTGTGCTTTTGCTTGTAACCAAAATTGTCAATTCTAGTGCAACTGGAATTACCCTATAGCTTATGGGTCCAAAACCTAGTAACGTCAAACGATAATTCCATTGACCTGGAATCACGAAATTTAGCAACAAGCAAGGTTTTATAGCACAAATAATGGAAAAAATCCAAATAATAAAATAAGCTGAAATTCAGGGGTGTCCCCATATGGGGTGTCCACCAATGCATATATATCTCTGAGTAGTATGGGCGCTCCAACAGTTTGGAGGTCTAGCTTAATTAGCCATTCCTCAAATAAGGTACTTTACCGGCTTTTTTATAACGTTAGTAAGCGCAATATAATTTCAAAAAAAATTGTTATACAACTGGTTTAAGACTCGCAGTTTTTTTGGTATCGTGTTATAAAATCGTTGTGTACGTCTGGCGTAAAGATTAATTTTAAAGATTTACTTTATTTCATAAATTTCTAAATTATTTTGGTTATTTCAAAAATATTAGTGATTTTAAGTAGAAGAAGTAATAAAGTAAATAATTTAGAAATTTATGAAATAAAGTAAATCTTTAAAATTAATCTTTACGCCAGACGTACACAACGATTTCGTCGATCTGCCGATAGAAATAATATTCTCTTTTCAGCAGAACCATAGTGCCTATATATTCTTTTATTACTGTTACGTGCATAAAACAAAATTATATCTAACGTACGGCTTTAAAACCACATTACTTTTGGATGCGCATTTCAAAAACGTAGTGTACACCAAGCCAAAAGATATTTTCCATTATTTCATAATTTCTACCAATTTCAAGCCAATAATAACAAGATAATAACTTATATATATACTTAATATTAGTTTGTAGAAAATGCTTTACCACTGCGAGATAGGTGCTATGAGCGCACCAAAGTGTACCGGAACCCAGACCGGTTAGAAAAGCTGACGGCACCAGGGTGTAGAAAGTAGGATACATCTGACACGCTATATAGGGCATGTAAACAATGAAACAGAGACACATAGCCCATTTTGTACTCAACCACCTGGAAAGATTCACAAATATTTTGTAAGCATGTTTATACGGCCGAACTAAATAAAATGGGATCTTAGCTATTCGAACAAACTTAAAACTAATTGGAAATCTCGATACGCAGCAAAATGATCTCAAAATGGCAGCGCTTCTCTCTTTGCCGCACGCTTTGTGTATTTATTTTGAATTGTCTTCTTACGGAAGCACCTTAAAATACGTAGGTATTAACCTAAAATAAAGCAACTCAAATATTTCTGTAAACGCGTCTTTCTGGGACTACTCTCAGCCTCACTGCCACTGACATGACTTCAATATACTCTCCAGAACCTACAGTAACTATGAAGGCCGTAAACACACTGATCCCACACAGCTAAGTCTCAGAATATGTCCAATTATATAGAAACTAGCATCTTATTTTGCATCATTTACTGATAATAATGACTGCCTCTGTGGCACGGTGGGAGTGTTTCCGATTGCTACGCAAGAGGTTGTGGGTTCGATTTCCCTCCCAGGATAAAACTTTGTGTGATGAGCACGTTGTTTTATTCTGTGTCTGGGTGTTATTAATCTATAATATGTATTGTATGTATTTAGAAATAAATAGGTACGAGTATGTTTATCAGTTCATCATCATCCGAGCGTCTGTCCCAGTTGCGTCTCGCGACGCCCGGGGTCCGCTTTCCTACATTTTCTCCTCCACTTCGCACGGTCGTCGGCATCCCCTGTGGTGAGACCATTGGCACGCATGTCATCCCTTACGACGTCAAGCCAGCACTTCTTGGGTCTTCCCCTCTTACCGGGACCCGGCGGGGCTGACATGGCCAGACATTTGTTACCTACGTAGCCCGGCGGTTGCCGCAAGACGTGACCATACCAACGAAGGCGACACTCTTGCAACTTGTCTGCAATGTCACGGACGTGAAGGCTGCCGCGGATGCGAGAGTTCCTCACGCGGTCCATCCGCGTGACTCCACACATCCACCGCAGCATCTTCATTTCCGTGACACGCAGCTCCTGCTTGTGTCGCTCCAATATCGGCCACGTCTCACTGCCATGTAAAAGGACAGGTCTAATAATGGTTTTGTAGACCTGTCCCTTCAACCGGATCGGCATTTTAGGGTCACAAATGACACCGGTCATCTCCCGCCATTTGGCCCACGCGGCAGCAATGCGTGACTTGACATCGCAATCGATGTCACTGGACGTGTGAAAAACAGATCCCAAGTATTTAACCTGGTCCGTGCGCTCGACCAAATCACCGCCTATGCGGACGGATGTGGGATCTGTCGAGTTTAGTGCCAAGTACTCGGTCTTCGCCACACTTAGTTTATCAGTTATCTGGTTAAAATAGTACAAGCTCTGCTTAGTTTGGAACAAGATGGATTTGTGTGACTTGTCCAAAATAAAATCACCTTCCTGATATTGCTGGAATTGGACTGCTATAGGCTGATTGTATTGATTATGTTAGCTAAGTAACTTACCTTATAGTCACTGCTGGAAGGAATATATTTGATATAACGACACCTGTGTATATTGCTGCCAACGATATCGTTCCTAAACCTGCGATAGCGTTAATAGAGCTTTGTATGTTAGCAGCACCCTAAAACAAAAATAATACGTAATGTTGGCAGTAATAAAAATAAATAATAACAGCATTAGTCAGAACCGAGGGCCAAGTTTACTATTACATCTATACAATCGTGCCAAAACAGAATCATAATTGTCGCTCAACAGAAAGCCGATGGCACAATTTGTCTATTTTCGTAGACCACTATTAGAATCGTGCTTCAATGGACTTCTATCAGCCGGCCAAAGGAATTTTATTAACACATGACATCCTAGTGGCCGCTCGTAAGTTGCATTTTTGGTTGTGTATATTTATATTTTGTCTCTATTCTGCAGCTTGAGAAGTGTTATTGTGAAATATATAATAGTTTTAATTACTACCTAGTTTTGGACTAATCGCAATAGAACTATAGAATAGAACTAGAACGGCTTTCTATTGGAAAATAGTAGAATCGGCCCCCAGGACTAGTGCAGGGTTTAATCGTTCGAATACTTTATAAAGAACTTTATTGTTGAGCATGTTGCGGAGATACACGAGTTTTCCGGCAAGCCATGTCTCCCGTTTAAACGATTCCTGTGGTCAGAACATAGCCCTAAATAGAATGCGGTGGAAATACTAAACAATTATGACACTGCAACTCTCACAACTTTAATATTTTTACAAGACTTTTTTCAAAAATAATTTAAATCGATACAAAAACTGTGTCAACCGCCATTACATGAATAAATATTCGTGTAATTGATATGTAAGTACTTATCTGTATAGTATAACCTCAACATTACACGCCTACGACTAAATGGGCACTCATTTTTAAGGTTATTTGATTTAATTTTAGGGGGTATTTTTTGCCCCACTCTACTTTAGCCAGAGGGGTTTAGACAGGTTTTTATTTCGGGTTTTCCTTCTCTAAGAAATGTGTATTTTACGAAAGTGTTCTGAACGAATAACAGTGAGAACATTTATTTTCTTCTCTATCTAGTCGCCATTTATAACAAACCAATAGTTCAATAGTATATTTAATGATATTTTAAATTTGTGATACGTACAGCATAGGCTATGTATTGAACCATAAAAGCTATTGTTATAACAGCAACATTTTTATAAATTCTCCACGTTTGTGGTATCTTCTTGTTATGGTCCATCATCTTCCAAATAATAATCTTATAGTGTGAACTATTGTATAACGGTAAATATAACTCAGTGACTCAGACTTTCTCTTGTAAAGTTAATTCACCTTAAGGCAGCATATTTTCTGAAAATGTAAATTTTTTATTTGTAATTTTATTTATAATCATTATTTTGGATACATTTTCAAAAAACAGTTAAGAAAGTAACTGTTTTAAATACTTCGGATTGTTATTATTATAACACGAGTGCCATCAGGATAAACAAGGTAAGGGTGTCCCCTCGAAGCGAACAGTTCCTTAGCGGTTCATCCCCTCTGCAGTGTGAACTGTATATCTACATGCGCAGCCCAAAATGCCAGTGGTGAACGGGGTGTATGGTAGCTGCGTGGAATGTTAGAAGATAAAAAGAGGACGATAGGAGATAGAAGATAGATAGTTAGAGGAATGAAAGATAAAATGAATGGATTGACATTATGAATTTGAGAAAATCAGATGTGGTGTCCTTGACAGACCAAGTGCAAGGGCAGCGAAGTCTTAGAGCTAGTATGGCTGCCGAGGGTTGGAATTGGATTTTGTTGTTCTCGCGATTGGTCTACACTATGTATCAGTATAAACTGGTAGGTCCAAGAATCATCTGAATCCGCTTAAAACTCGGTTCGATTAAGCTTTACCTGGTGGCTGCTCACGCACAATATCTTCGTCAAACACGAGTAAGCTTGAGGATCAGGGAATGTATGAGAGAAGCTCTAAATGAAGTAGAGAGAAATGATAGAATTATAGTATGTGGAGATACGAATGGATGGGTGGCAAGTGCTCACGATAAAAACGGAGAAAAAAGGGTAAACGCAGTAGGCAAGCTATAAGCTGGCAATTTGTAAGTAAAAATATGTCGTCTGTCTTCTGTCCGTTTGTCTTCCGCTTGTCTTTTCGTCTTATATTTACAAAAATTATCCTTAATTTTCGATTATTCCTTTTATTTGAGCTATAAAACCTTGCTTTTGCCCAAAATTGACAATTTTAGGTCAACTGAAAGTACCCTATAGGTTTTTTGACCGAAAACCTAAATGGTAGTTCCCGTTGACCTGGAATCACGATATTTAACAAAAGCATGGTCTTACAGCACAAATAAATGTAAAATTCAAAAAAAAATTAATAAGTTGAATATTAAGGGGTAAGGCTTTTTTATTATACACAACTGTTTATACTATTGATTGATGGCACTTGGTGGAACTTGCTACACATTTTCAATAATGACACTTGTACTTATCCACAAAATTTGCTTTTTAACCTGACCGGTTTAGCCTTACGGCATTTTCAAAGGCTATACACGACTTTACTTACAAGTTAGCGTTCTAAGCAGAAAGGCGTTGAGAGTTGAGACAGTATTATAATGGAGTTGAAAATGTTTGAAATAACGTACTTTTTATGTGCTAGTTTTTTGTAAAGTTAAAAAGCATTACTAGGATCAACGACACTAGACCCTTTTTTATTTTATTACGCGAAAACCGAGAGCATGTGTGGAAGTCCCGGTCTTCTGGTCTACCCAATTCATGAAACAAATGAAAATATTTTCATTTAGGTCACCAGTACCACTAAACCCCGTGGCCTACTTTGACAGAGAGGAGGAACACCAAGAACTCATCAACAGCTTCTGGAATCCTTCTTGCCATGCCACGTGTTTGGGGCACGTCAAAGAGTGACTATATCACGGGCTGGACGTAATTCCGCCTAGCATTATGTGAAAATGGTATGGGCATGTGATGAAAAGGGATGAAAGCCATGTCACTAAAAGAACTATGAATATGAAAGGAGTGAATGATCAGATGTCGAATAACAGGGATGAATGGAAGAGGAAGACATACTGCGCCGACCCCAAGTAAATTAGGACAAGGGCAAGAGGATAATGATGATGTGTAAGACGAAAACTGAGCCCCATCTAGACCACACCAGGCTATTACATGACTCGGGGCAAGTTTTTGACCTTAGCCTGACAAGGGTAATAATTTTTCCACTTAGCTACAGAACTAAAACTAGTCACGTACTTTTAAGTGTTAAGAATATACCCGGACCACATTTTTATAACTTTCTGCAGAATATTAAGATAAAACTCACAAGTAGGTACATTAAAACAGTTTTTTAAAACTAGGTACAGTAACTTATGAATTTCAAATTTATTCAAACCGTTAGTTTACGAATATTATAATACAGCGACAATTTATTCAATGAATTGTTAGAAAAAGTCATACCGATGATCACTTTGAGACAACTGTTTCAATAGGCATTCGTTGAATAACGGTACACAGTCTTGGGTGATGGTTATCTTACTTTGTTTTATTTTATCAGGTTTCTTTGATGTGTAAACTAATTATGGTAAGGTTTAGATAAACAAAAATGCAGTGTCACAAAGGTTATATTTGAGACGTCATTACATGTCACTACTACCAACGTAAACGATTACACACAACTGATCATAATGAGTGACAATAGTATGCGTACTATTGTCACTCATTATGATCAGTTGTGTGTAATCGTCACTCGTCGAGAGACTTGTACACTCACATCCCTGAGCAAATGCTATGTATAGCGAAATAGAAACACTAGCAGAAAGGGTGCCATGTTATTAACTAACAAAACCGTTAAGACCGTCAGCAATAGTAACTTCAGATGCGCTGTCTTCTCAAATGAAGTTATATATTTTAGGGGTCATACTCCTCAACCACTCACAGCTACCTACCGGGCACGGGTGCTTCGGTAAGTTTCTGTGGCGTATAGACCAGGAGGTAACACCTGAGTGCCAGCACTGTACGGACTGCAGCGAAGATACGGAGCTGCATACACTGGTGGAATGTTCAGCGTGGGAGCTGCAGCGCTGAGACCTCGTAGCGGGTGTGGACATTCTCACCGCCTTTTTTTTTTGCGAGCAAGACATGCTCGGAAGCGGAAGAGACCTCTTCCTCCCGAGTTCCTCAGACTTGTGTTCGCCTTAGAGTACATGTCTGCTCGCCTATCTTACAGAATCAGGCCATGGAAGGTGGCGTGGTATAAGGGTTACAGGCACGCCCTTCACCCCCTCAAGGAAGTGGTATAACACCCGAACCCCCCAAACACGCGAGATAACACTCGAACCCCTTAAAAAGGCAGGATAACACACGAACCCCCTCTGAACGAGCCTGCAGTAGCGAACAAAGTCTTTTGGGAGCCCTGTGGTTATCCTTCCGAAGGCTCACCTGGGACTCCTGACTATAGACAGATGGAAAGGAAACGTGTTATTTGGTCGGTAGGAGTCGATTTAGTCGATAGTATCTATGAGGATTGCCACGCAAAATAAAAGAATAGGGGGTCTCTATACAGGTCGTATCATGGATTTTAAAAAAATTGCTAAAAGTTTCCGACAAGGGATTATTAAATATAGCGAGTATGTGAAAAATGGTGTTATGACGAAACCTGTCCATTATTAAATGCTTCTAATAAGACATATATTTAAGGTGTATTATCACTTCAATTGGACCTATTTTGATAAATATCAATACATTTTAAATAAATTAAAAAAAGCCTACGAAATCCCATGGTAAAGTTTTAGTCATCTAGACAGGTGAAGATTTACCAAAAAAAAATTTATTGGTTAATCGGGGGAAAATTTGGATAGAATCAACGGATTTTCACGAAACAAACACAATTTTAGCTTAAGACAGATACAATACTAGGTATGTTATAATTAAATAATGTTAGTAAAAAAGTAATGTTATGATTTTAATGCGCTTTTAAGCTTAAAGTGACCAAACGCCAAAGCTCTGCTTTATAAAGTGATATTTGATTTTCTAAATTTTGGTCAAGTCATATGACAATATTTTGGTGAAAGTTTGTTTCAAATATGTTAAATGATTTTCCGTTTTTTCTTATTCTTTATAAATCGCTTCAAAACTTCAACCCCATATTCCTCCTTTTTTTTGGGATGGAATTGTCCACAGTAAAACAAAACTTATGAGATCGATTATAAATAACCACGGTCACGGTGCTTCATGACTATAGCTCTGATCGTTTCCGAAATTGCTAAAAAAATATTCTTGTATCAATTACACCGTTATCGCCGAAGGGAGGCAGATAAGATAATTTTTATATTATACGCCCACATTGCACCATGAGATTTTTTTTCCAAATATCTTTCTAACTCTCTACTTTTCCCCCTTAAGGGTAGAATTACTAAAAACAGTAAAACTACTTTTTTAGAATTCTGTACCTCAAAAGGTAAAAAAAGAACCCTTATTGTCTGTCTGTTCGTCTGTCACAATCGATTTTCTCAGGAACGGATGAACCTAGCATTTTGAAATTTATTTCTGATACTGATGTCTATAGTTCCTATTAGCTGTATAAAAATCAAGGACCTTAGTTAAAACGATAAAAATATATTTTAGATTTTCACCTAAACTTACCTAATTTTCAACTATTTTTATTATTCGGAATTTTCCCATTATTTGTTCTGTAAAACCTTGCCTTTAACCAAAATTGACAAATCTAGGACAACCGAAACAACCCTATAGCTTTTAAGTTGAAAACTATATGGTAGTTCCCGTTGACTTAAAATCACTAAATTTAGCAAATAGCAAGGCATAAACCAGTTTCAACAGTATAGTTCTTATAGTTTCGTAAAAAAAGTGGGTGTGACATACGGACGGACAGACAGACATGACGGATCCATAAAGGTTCCGTTTTTTACAATTTGGCTACGGAACCCTAAAAAAGGAAAAATTCTAATTAATGAAAAAAGTTGAAAACTAAGGAGTGTCTCCATGCATACATAGTATATACCAATAACTATAGACCTCTGAGTTTTATTGGCGCTCATACTATTTGGAGGTCTAGCTTAATTGGCACATATCTCAAATAAGGTATCTACCAGCTAATTTTATTGTTGCGGTATAATGGTCAGGTAGGGACTGTCTGCCTCCGATTTTGACTCGCGCTTGACCGGTATTTTAATTTTGTAACCACGCTCATAAGATTTACTTTTTAAATAAAATCATTTGATGTCTATAACTTTTTTTTCTGTTATTTGTTTTTGATGAAACAATGCCTATATGTTTTCCCAAGTTGAGCTTAATCTATTTGTGAAAACCGCAAGATCATCCGTTAAGTATTTTCGGATATTATCGAATACATACAGACAGAATGACAGACAAATATTATTAAAACATCATTATTGTGTCTTACTGATTTTTTTTTATCACCTACACATTTTTTTAAATAAATCTATCAATTGTACTGACACAAATTTTTTACTGTTTTATTTTAGTATAAAAGATAAAAATCTCCAATACATACATACATACATTGTGGAACACAAAAATTTACGCCACCATTGGGAGTGTAAGTTTTAAACTACTGAGGTTACAGACAAGCATATGGCCCATTAAATCGAAAAACAAACATTAACGGATCACACAAATATTTGTTCCAAACCCTATGTGATTCAAACCGAAGACCGAGAGCAGTAACTTGAAATTAGTTTTATTAAAATTATCGCCAGTACTTTTGTACTCGTGTGTACTTACGTCATAGACAAATTTCTTTTACCTATACAGAAGTTTACGTCAATCTCCACAAATATTAATTGTATAGAGATAATAAACATTATTATCTCTATACAATTAATATTTTAATGACGTTGTATTTTAATGTGCAAGGAAAATTTTAGATCCAATATAGTAATGTAATCTGCCATTATAACACTAATGTTTGCACACTAAATATTGCAAGTTATTTATAATTGTCACATGCTTGTATATGTGCCTAGGACTAATATTATTATGTTTATTTAAAAAGTAATGTAATCTTTTTTCGTCAGAAAGGAAAATTGCTGACTAATATTCGCATCACAAGAATTTTTGGAAACAAAAATCGTATTTATATATATAAGGTACAGTCAGTGATAACTATTGACTAAGTTAAAAGATTGTGACATTATTCTTTCCTTTTATTCTGTTTTTTTAGAGCTTTGTCAATTCTGACAATGTCGCCCCTAAGGCATTTTGAACCTTCTTTTAGTATGTGTTTATCAAACTATTACCGCACTCGATGACCCGTTTTGATCTTTATGTCATATAAAGGATATTTGTATCTACTCCTATGCATTTATTATTTTCATGTTCTAGGCCTATTCATGTAAAAGCAGAAACTGACTGACTTGTCAAACACACGTTCAACTGAAACTGCTGTATTATGAAATTTTGTATAATATTATATATATTATATTCTTTAAGTGACGCAAGTGTGCACTACGAAAGGATTTTGTAAAATTCAACCCCTATTTTTTATTCTAGGATCTGTTGAAATGCTCTGTTCAAGCAAACTCTATGAGAGTAACACTTCTGATTAGCACACGTTGCACGGGATCGAAAGCGAAGGAGAGTGTGTGGTTAGGTTCTCTGCTGCGGGGGCAACAGGGACGGTGTATGGAGCTCCCAGCCCGTGAGATAGGGGCCGTCCTACCCACTAAACCCCACGGTGTTCCGCCTCACCTTAAAACCGGCTCGCAGGGTAGTCCTGAGGTAAAATCACTGCGAGCCGGCTGTGTGGTTAAGTTGAAGAGATCTTCAGAACACTCGCCGTGGTATATATACCACATTCTGTACTTCTAACTAAGTTTTATTTGTATTAGTTTTTATTTTATATACAATATAACCATTATAATTGCTAGTTTCTGTAGTTTAATTTGTAGTTTTATATTATGTAAGTATGCCATGTCTACCTCTTTCTTTCTTTCCTGATCTTCTGTTTTCGTACTAAGGTTGTTTGGAAGAGTTTGCTTTTAGTGATAAAACCGCCCATTGTACTCTTACTTGTAGTTTTAAGTCGTAAAATACTGTATGTAGTGGTGTGCAATAAAGTATTATCTATATATATATGGTAAGTAGAATACAGCAAACAGAGATGTTGCTAAAAAAAGCCCTATAGATATCCTACTGTATGGATCACTGTTCGCCAGTTGTTCTTAAATGCAGTAATGCGAAAACACCGAGATGTTTCTCTGCCTAACGCTGATAAAGGCTCTCTTTCCTCCGTATGCCCGACTATTAGCAGTAGAACTTTATTTGCAAGAAAACAAACACGTAGACTAATCAGAAAACTGTACAACAACATTAACAGAACATTAAGCATAGTGGCACTTACGAGACGTAAAATTCGGAAGACAATTGTTTGCTGGCTACAGGAACTAAATTACCAAAAAACTGGAGAGCTACTTTCTTGCATACAGAATAAGATGAGTAACATTAGTAAAATTTGCATACGTTTACTTCTGCTAAGATATAAAAATACAATATGCAAATAAATATGAATATACAAACATGTAAATACAATATACATTCGCATGCAAAATTTACATACCGTACATCTGCTAAGATATTTGAAAATTTAAGCAAACAAAGATAAATATGAACAAACACATATATAAATTTAATATACGCACGCAAACACAAACAGACACACGCCGCTTCCACATGTGCATGCATACACAAAGTTAAGTAAAATTTTGACGGTCTAAGGTAAAAGCACTTAATTGTAAACGACGCGACTACATCTCTGGATTTCAATATACAGGCTTTGGCCTAGTTAAGAAATCAGTTATATTACCAGATCTCACTGTTATTATCTGTGCTGATATTGTATTTTTTTACGTCTTGTGCATTACCTTTTTGCTGAATACATTATTATTATTATTCGTCTCTTCTTCTCGGGTATTTTCTTTTTTTGCTTACAAAGATACCCGGTCTTTTGGTATGCTTACATGAAGATATAGTGGTCTGGCACGCAGAGTTGATTAGCGTCCAGAACTTCAGTAACAGGAAAAGGGACCTAGGGGAAAATATTGGGTAATCTGGGTTAAATGGATTGGGTGACTTAAACTATACATGAACACGTCGTCTGCCATTTTAATAATGTTATTATCAAAATACTGGCAGACGGTGACTTGTCGACTCACTATATGGGCCACCTAAATCGCTATAGGCCTGATAAGCCTGTAAGGCGACAGAGGGCAACACCGGTGTGAGCCGCAAGGGCTGTCGAGCGGTGCGGCGCCGGTTTCGCCATCGTGGGTTATATCCGCCAGATCGGGTTTCCCCGTAGTTATGCCCTTGAAAATTACACTTCTACCGCCAAGCATTATAGCTCTGGCTACCTCGCTCTGACCGGCCAATTAAGGCAAGACATAGTTGAGATTTGTGGCATTTCCGGGAGTAGCGCATTGCTCTCTCGTTAGCCTATTTAATGCTAACCGGTGCAGAAGGGCAACAAAACTCTGAGGAATCGGGACCAATGTGTAGGCACGCACATTCAGCTCGCCACAAGCTGCCCTGCGGATGTGTGCATTCATTAACTTTCTGATACATTTTTTGTTAATCTCAGAAAGTGGATGACTCAAAAAGCGAATCTAATATAGGGTTACGTCAATCCTATGAAAAAATAACTACTGTCCCCGAGGGGAATTATTATTATTATTATTTTTATTAATTTATACAACATATCAATTACATTATTAAATATATCTATAAAAAATAAATAAATACATTTAAAAATATAAAAAATTGTGGCCCACTGGTATCGGGTACAGGGACCAAGCTACCGGCGGTTAGGGCTCCAGAGAAAGGAATTTCCTCAATTTTATTTATTATTATTCTCTTTATTTATTTATACAACATACCAATTACATTTTTAAATATATCTATAAAATAAAAAATACATTTAAAAATATAAAAAATAGTGACCCACCGGTATCGGGTACAGGGACCAAGCTACCGGTGGTTAGGGCTCCAGAGAAAGGAATTTCCTCACAATACGTGCCGTGTCGAGAAGAACTGCTTTCTGTATCAGGCCCTTGATCCAGCTGTTTAACGCGAGCCTTTGTAGGTGTTGGTCAAGGCTCTTGGCTATAAGTCCATGGACAGATATGACTATCGGTACAATGATCGCTGAATCCACACCCCACACGTCGACAACCTCATGAGCCAAGTCTAAATATTTCTTTTGTCTGTCTACCTCGGCTTTCATGAGGTTCTCGTCGTGAGGTATGGTGATGTCAACAATAATTGTACGGCGTTCTAATCGATCTATTACCACTATGTCAGGCTTATTGGCGACAATAGTCCTGTCCGTGATAATAGATCGATCCCAGTATAATGTGACATGACCATTTTCGAGAACTGGGTCGGGCACATATCTATAGTATGGTACCTCTAAATCAACAAGATTGTACTTAAGAGCAAGTTGCTGGTGAATGATCTTGGCTACTTGGTTGTGTCGATGCAAATACTCACCGTTTGCAAGACTCGAACAACCAGAAATAATATGCCTAAGGGATTCTCCGGGACGATGACATGCCCGACAGATGTCTACCGTACCATCCTTCAGGATATACTTCCTGTAGTTCTTTGTCATTACAACTTCGTCAGTAATTGCAAAAACAAACCCTTCAGTCTCTCCAAAGAGATCACCAAATCGTAACCAAAATACTGATGCATTGAAGTCTATATCAGGCCTGTGTAAGGCCTGATAAAAACGACCATGCAGCTCCTTACTCTTCCATACCTCCTTGCGATCAGTAACACCAAGTACTATAGGTTTATGCCAATTCTCTTTAGCCAACGAGAGCGGGGTATGTCCATTATCCACTGCAACCACATCGCGATGCAACCTCGTGTCAGCATTGAGAAAATATTCTCTGAGGTTGCATATCTCACGGTTATGGAGGGTCTTGACATTTAAAAAGCCTCGACCTCCTCACTTCCGAGGGATATACAACCTCATTACTGATGAACGAGGATGATGCATTCGAAATGTGGTCAACAGGGACCGCACTCTCCTATCCAGGGCATCTAATTCAGTCTGAGTCCATCTAAGTATACCGAAGGAATACATTAGGACCGGTATGACCCACCCATTGAAGGCACGCACTTTATTACCGCCTGATAAAAGACTTTTCAGTACTTTTTTCAGACGGCCAAAGAATCGCTCCTTCAATGTTTGTTTCAGACCAGATTGGTTAATTCCTAATGCCTGTGATATACCCAGATACTTATAGGTCTCAGTAGTGGAGAGAGATCTGAGTATTATGGAATCCGAAAGCTCAACGCCTTTAGACTCCACAATCCCACCCTTCTTTACATGCATGACTGCACATTTGTCAACGCCAAATTCCATTCTAATAGAACTACTGAAGGATTTTGTTAACTTCAATAGTTCTATCAGTTCCAATTTGGTGGTGGCAAATAGCTTAAGGTCGTCCATGTAAAGCAGGTGGGATATAACTCGACCTTCTCCTAGCTACTGAAAGCCTAGCCCTGAACTCTCTAGTATAGTACTAAGAGGGTTCAGTGCTAGACAAAACCATAAAGGACTGAGACTGTCGCCCTGGAATATGCCCCGCTCAATAGGCAAGCCATTTGTTACAGTCTGACGACATCCTGGATAGCAAAGGTCTGTTCTCCATTGCCTCATACATGACTGCAGGATCTACTTTGTACAGCTCCAGCACCCTCAGAAGCCACGTATGAGGCACAGAGTCAAAAGCCTTTTTATAATCAATCCAACATGTCGCCAGACTGCGACGATTACGGCGTACCTGTTGGTTAATGGTCATATCAATTATAAGGAGCTCTTTGGTGCCTCGGGTCCCACCTCTACATCCATTTTGAGACAAAGACAAGACTGAATTTTTATCTAAATGTGAAGTAATTTTGATTCTCAAAATGGATGTTAGAAGTTTATAGACTGTTGTTAAACATGTGATAGGTCTATAATTTTTGGGATCCAAGGCATCGCCAGATTTATAGAGAAGGTGGGTTATTCCAGTTGTTATAAAATCGGGCAGAGAGCCCGACTCTACAGACGACTGGAATTGAGTTGCTAAACGAGAATGTGAACTACGGAGCCACTTTAGCCAGAAATTATGCAGTCCGTCCGGTCCCGCTGATTTCCAGTTGGGCAACGAACGGACTGCATTTGCTACATCCTGTTCAGATATATTAATTGACTCCATTGCCTGTATAGATTCACATTCTCGTTCAACATCTCTCATCCATTCATCTTCAATATGACTAACGGGCCTCGACCTAATACCACGCCAAAATGCATTTGTAATATCAGCATTTGGTCGCGGTCCGTTACCCACACCTGAATTGGGGTTTTCCCACCGTCGATAAACCCACCTCTCATCCTTTTGGAACATGCGGTTCTGGGTATATCGCTCTACGCGTTTCTTATAACGGCGAATCCGGTTTGCCCATGCACAAACTTTCTGCTTCAGAAAGTCAATGCGCTCCGTGATACATGACGTTCTCACATATTCTGGAGGCGTGATGTTAGTGCCTGAAAACGCCTGCTTCACAAAGCGCATGACCCTCGGACGAGTGTTTCCCGATCTAAAGCAGATTAGCTTCCCAATGAGTGCCCTAGCCCGAGCGATACGACGCTCAATTCTACACTGCCAAGCTGGTACAGCAGGTTTAGGAGAAGAAGCAAGTTTCTTTTCTAAAAACTTTACTTCAGCTACTCTACATGCTGCAACGGCCGCACAGTATAGAATCGAGTGCGTATCACCAAGGTCTTCACTATTATCCAAATAATCAGGTAATAGCGAATCTAGAGCACACACCAAGGCCATATTCCGTTTATGCATAGGCAAACGCGGTAGGCTAGGTCTACAGCCTGGACTCATAGATCGAAATTCCAGAATCGCATCCTCCAATGCACTCCTTAAGTTATCATTACACTGGATACTTACGGATATAACCTCAACTGCAACAACTTCATTATTGTGTGTTGTGTTTGTTACCGATGAATTTGTAACCTGTGATGAAGTTGGACAGTCAAGATTATTTCGTACCTCAGAACGTAGCCGCTCAAGTACAGTACTCTCCAACATTTTACAACGTTGAATAGCCCGCACCTGATCCGATAATCGTTGTGCCGAGACGTTAACAGCTGGTTCAAGATCCTGAAACACAGTTAATAGCCGACTACGGTACGCAGTAAGGTTAGTTCCCCCCTCTGTAGCCACAAAATATGCCCGCATGACGTTTTCATTTATCGAATTAGTCCATCGCATGCGGCGCACATCACCACCGGTAGCGGGAGCCCTATTCGAAGCCGGTGGGCCTCGGGGCGCCAAGCGAGTCGGTGGCCGGCCTCTCCCACGCCGCCGCGCTGGTGGTGGTGACGACGGCGGAGAGAAGAACTCGTCACTGGAACTAGAACTCGACGCCTCAGCAGCAGTCGGTGTAGCTGATGTGCTCACCGTGGGCTGCGAGGCGGAGCTGTGTGACGAGTCCGGAGGTGTTACTGGTGCTGGCAGTTTGTTCCTGGATCTTGTAATCATGTCGTTGCATAATATTTATTTTAGATTAGCCTTATAAAAACATGACATTTTACGTCATGTCTATCCATCATAATTAAAATATTATTATATATTTATAATTAGGTTTTATTCTGTTTTGTATAATTTTATGACTCATAAACATGTCTTTCGTTTAATGTGGATATTTACACAGTTTCTTCTATTATTTAAATTAATTTATAATATTATTCAAAATATTATTACCAAAAAAACGACGTTTGACATATAGGGTTGCCAGGTTATTATTATTATTATGTCTCTTCTTTTCTCGGGTATCTTCTTTTTTTTTCTTGAAGATACCCGGGCTTTTGGTAGGCTTACATGGAGACATAGGTCCAACACGCAGAGGCCCTTTGAGAATTTTAATCTAATAGGGAATGGGACCCTCACTGCAGATAGTCCACGCCCGCCTTATGTAGAAGAACGGTAATGGATCACCTCCAATGGGAGTTAAACTATTGTGAAATGTGCTAACTATGAAATGGGCTATTGGGTTGGGTGTTAAATGGATTGGATGATTTAAGCTATTGATGAAAACGGCGTCTGCCTTTTTAATATATTATTATTAAACTATTGGCAGACGGTGACTCGCCAACTCACTAGATGGGCCCCCTATACAATCACCATAGGCATGATAAGCCTGTAAGGCGACAGAGGGCAACACCGGTGTGAGCGGCTTAGGGTGTCGAGCGGTGCGGCGCCGGTTTTACCTTCGCGGGACAGGCCCGGAGCGGGTTTCCCTGTAGTTATGCCCTTGAAAATGACACTTCCACCCCCGAGCATATAGCTCTGGCTCCCTCTCTCAGACCGGCCAATTAAGGCAAGCCAGAGTTGAGATTTGCTGCACTCCCGGGAGAAGCACTCTCACTGCTCTCCCGTTAGGCCATTAAATCCTAACCGGTGCAGAAGGGCAACAAAACTCTGAGGAATCGGGACCGATGTGTAGCCACGCACATTCAGCTCGCCACAAGCTGCCCTGCGGATGTGAGCTTTTCAATAACTTATATAAATTATTATTATTATGTCTCTTCTTCTTCACGGGTATCTTCTTTTTTTTTCTTATGAAGATACCCGGTCTTTTGGTAGGCTTACATGGGGACATATTGGTCCAACACGCAGAGGCCCTTTGAGAATTTTAATCTAATAGGAAATGGGACCCCCACTAAAGACAATCCACGCCCGCCTTATGTAGAAGAACGGTAATGGACTACCTCCAATGGGAGTTAAACTATTGTGAAATATTCTAACTACAAAATGGGCTATTGAGTTGGGTGTTAGATGTACTAGGTGATATGAACTATTGATTAAGACGGCGTCTGCCATTTTAATATATCATTATCAAAATGTTGGCAGACGGTGACTTGCCAACTCACTAGATGGGCCCCCTATACAATCGCCATAGGCATGATAAGCCTGTAAGGCGACAGAGGGCAACACCGGTGTGAGCGGCTTGGGGTGTCGAGCGGCGCGGCGCCGGTTTCACCTTCGCGGGACAGGCCCGGAGCGGGCTTCCCCGTAGTTATGCCCTTGAAAATGACACTTCCACCCCCGAGCATATAGCTCTGGCTCCCTCCCTCTGACCGGCCACTTAAGGCAAGCCAGAGTTGAGATTTGCTGCACTCCCGGGAGTAGCACTCTCACTGCTCTCCCGTTAGGCCATTAAATCCTAACCGGTGCAGAAGGGCAACAAAACTCTGAGGAATCGGGACCGATGTGTAGCCACGCACATTCAACTCGCCACAAGCTGCCCTGCGGATGCGGATTTATTATTATTATTATTATTAAAATATATGTCATGACATGGGATGTGTCATGTCCGCCTGGCTGTTCATAGTGTATCTGGACAGTTGCCTGCAGAAGTTGAAAGATTTTAATATGGGTGTGAATTTGGGTGACTTTACAGTAAACTGTCTGCTGTACGCTGATGATGCGGTGCTCATGGCCTCATCAGAAGCCGACCTACAGGCATTAGTCACTAATATGAAAGAGGGGTGTGAAAGTAAGCGTCTCCGCTTGAATGCAAGTAAAACTAAGGTTCTAGTATTTGAAAGAGGTGACGTAAGAACTAAATGCGAGATTAGGGTAAACCAGGAACGACTAGAGCAAGTGAATGAAATTGTGTATTTAGGAAGTATGTTTAGCGCGGATGGAAGATGTGATTCGGATGTAGAACGGCGAGTAGCTGCCGGAAACAAAGTTAACGGTGCTTTGTCCCAGTTAGTAAAGCGACAAAGCATCGTAAAAGAAGCACGAATGGCGATTCATAACGCAGTGCTAGTGCCAACTTTGCTTTACGGTAGCGAAACCTGGGTATGTCAGCAGATGCATGAAAGTAAATTGAATGCTGTGGAGATGCGATCACTTCGAAAATTGTGCGGCGTTACCTTGGCTGACCGAATACGTAACGAAGTGATACGCAATATGGCAGGTTTGAATGAAAGTGTCAGCGTTAAGCTGGAAAAGGGCGTGCTCCGTTGGTTTGGACACGTCCAACGAATGAGTGAGGAACGATTGACGAAGAATATATATTGTTCAAAAGTAGAGGGTAGAAGGAGTCAGGGAAGGCCGAGACTTACATATGAAGACCACGTGAGCAGATTGCACAAAAACGGAAAGGTCAAAAGTACTCGGATACCCAGACGTGCGTGTATGAAGCGATTGATGAATCTCGAAGAAGCGAAAGAAGTATGCATGGATCGCGAAGCCTGGCGATCTATCCTCTCTGACTACCCCGTCAGGGATACAGCGTGAAGATAGTTAGTTATTAAAATATATGGAAACAATAATGTTACTATTGTTCTACGCTGCCTAGAAACATTTTCCTTTTCCCTATCATTACCAAAGATAATGTGATAGTATTACACAACCTGCACATCGCATTACATGCACTTAGTTGGGACTTTTCCATATACATTGGTCTTAAAGGAAACTTCTTTTGTTGTTACTCCAAATATAGATCCTTATCTACTTATCTTGTTTAATATACGAATATAGACATTCTCATAAGATTTTACCCAGAGACCAGTAGTAGTATTGACGTACCTACGTCGATTCGGAAGGAAGATAATTTATCCCTATTTTTAATCCCCGACTCAAAATGAGGAGTGTTATAGGTATAACCTGTGTAACTGTGTACCTGCCTGTCTGTCTGTACATAGATACTGGTCAATCCAAAATAATACTAATGCGGACTTTCTGTTTCGAAAGCGAATGTGATAGAAATGATTCATATCTATTTATCTATAATATGTATGTATTTAAAAATATATAAGAATGCTTATCAGTTATCTGGTTACCATAGTACAAGCTCTGCATAGTTTGGAATCAAATGGCATTGTGTAAGTTGTCCCAACAATATTTCACGCTGTATTTTTGTAAATATAAATATTGTGGGACACTTTTCACACAGCGCCATCTAGCCCAAAGTAAGCTATAATATTAGCTTGTGTTATGGGATCTAGATAACTGATAAAAATACTTATATATTTGTAAATACATACATATTATAGATAAATAACACCCAGACACAGAATAAACCATCGTGCTCATCACACAAAGTTTTATCCTGGGTGGGAATCGAACCCACGACCTCTTGCGTAGCAGTCGGATGCACTCCCACCGCACCACAGAGGCAGTCAATAATTCAAAAAGAAATATTCCTGATGGGTAAGTCAGAAAGGACAGATCGCCAGGTTTTGCGATCCAGGCTTCCTTCTTCTTTCGCTTCCTACAGATTATTTGATTGTTTCATGCACGTCTGGGTATCCGAGTATTTATGACCATTCCGTTTTAAAACAATCTACTCACGTGGTCTTTATTATGTAAGTCTCGTTCTACCCTGACTACTTCTACCCTCTACTTTCACACAATATAAATTCAATATAACTATATTTCAAATTATTCTTAGGTATAAATTTTGTAAATCATCGGTTCACTTCCTAGGTGATGAGAGAACTTAAATCCACAAGTCGGATTAATATGCAATTTGCTATTTCCACGACATGATAACCTGAAATTTCCTACTCCTTCAAGTACATAATATATTTATTTCTATTTGATATCCAACTTCTAAAAAAAAAATATGTGGTGTCGTGGGACACCAGGTAGGAACGAAGTTAACAAGTTCACGATTCAATTAATCATACAAAAAGTCACCGTTTCTATCATTACCATTACATTTTAGGATTGGAACTCGGGCCTCTTGCGTCTCAGCCGAGCAGCATACCACCCGAACCACACAGCTCGTTACTGCAATTTCCAAATTAGTGTTCACTTCACTGAGGTAAATAGACAGTTTGAAAATCGACACAATTTGCAAAACAAACGACTGTCGCGCCTGGGCACGTCTCATTTAACGCTTTTATTCCACCCAATTTTTCTTCTTCTTTATTTTTTTTGGGCTCACCACCTATTACATGGGACAGGTAAATCCACACGATGAAAAGTGGGCATATTATATGCCTCTGCCACCCGTTCGGGGATAAGGCGTGATAGATATTTATTTTATTTTAATTTTTCTTACGGTTTTACTATCACATATTTTTCAGTACGGTCGCGCAGCAAAATCCCTATCTCCTCCAAGCCTGCCATAAGAAACTTCGTTCCAAAAACAGTATTGCCCTATTAGGGGGTAAGTTTCTACTCTATCAGGACAGGGTTCGATGGGAAAGTGCCGTGTGGTGTTCCACAGAGCACAGTGCTGGGTCCGCTGAATTGGAACTTAGGCTACGACTAAGTGCTGCGTGGTGTGTTTGTCGAGGGTGTAGCAGGTATTCTTGTGACAGCATACGTACTACATAAAATGTGGCTATGGCCGGCGTTGACTCAAGTCTTTGGACGTATCCAGTACCTGGCTTCTAAGGGGTATTCCTCAAATCTGAAACTTTATTTTTTTATCCAGCCTCATAGAGGAAGGTGTACGCATTCGCACCTAGCCCCTGATAAATCTGGAGCTAGTTCTTAAAGGTCAATGAATCTTTGGGATCCGTCCCGAACTGCGTCCCTAAAGCTTAAAGAGGTTACGGTAGCGCTGTCACGACTACTGTTGAGGGGACTTAGCCCAGAGGCTAGTTATACGAAAATGCCAACATTACACTATACAATACAGATAGTGTATAGTATGTTTTGAAGCAGCAAGACTCTAGATTACCCCGTTAGGGATACAGCGTGAATATAGTTAGGTTTTAAAATTCTAACTGGAGACAGATTTGACGCCTGTACCCTATAACCATTCAGAAAAAATACTTTGGTAATAAAAGAAATTTCATTTTCTCTCATATTGAATTCTCTATTCTCTTGTTTTCGAATCTTCTTTTTCTGATCGATAAAAGATGTTTATCCGAAATTACAGATAGTTGTAGTACGAGTTATCGCGGAAATCGTCTAAAATGTTTTTGTTAATTTGTAGATTGTGTTTTTCTATTGTTTCCGAGGCATTAAGAGAACAACAGTAATGTGACAGCAATGGGCAAAATATACGCTGATGACAAGAAGCCGCAAAATACATCGCAGGTTCAGTATCCTTGAACCGTGAACCGCATGATCCCTGTGTTAGACCTTATAGAAGAGACGTCAGGCTCTCTTGAGTTGTGTAGAAGTCAATCAAGCAATTTATCCAAATTAACGTTTAACCCATCACTGGGCAACATGTTCTTGACTAATTTCTATTTGTTTGGTATTACAACACGTACACGTTCATCATCTTCATCAAATCCCCCGGCAATTATATTCGGTAATTAGAATACAATACTTATCATTCACGCTTTTATCCTCAAAGGGCAGAAGCATACTATACGCCCACATTTCGACGTAAGCATTTTTGTCCTACGTTACATGTGGTGACCCGTGTTGCCGTTTTTATAAAGACTTAGACTTGGCTTAACGAGTGTTGTATTATCAATCACGCCTTTATCCCCGTAGGGGTAGCAGAAGCATATTACGCCCACATTTCACCGTGTTTTCTTAGTTTAGTTCCTGTCCCACGTAATAATATGTAAACGAAACACGTAAAGACTGTCATTTTACTGGCAATCAGGATCAACAGCTTAACGTGCCTTTCATAGCACAAAAACGCTCGTGAATACAAATGCCACAAAGCGGTCATCCACCTGAGGACTAGCCATTGCGACCGTTACTTACCGTAGTAATTGTTTACAGAATGCTGAGTTAGCAGGGTTACAAGCGAGGAATAAAATTTGTTTAAACATTTTGCTTTTGCATTACATATTATTTATTTTAATTTAATATTTTTAGGAAATCAAAAACTTCTAAAAATATTTTCTTATTTTTTTTTTATTTAAAGTTTAAGTAATTTATGGTTTTCTAAACTATCAGGAGATCTATTATTTACACAGTTTAAACTTATCTCGGCACAAAATATGCAATAAAATTTCAGCTGTTCTATATCATATTTTTATGTTGTTTGTTATAAATACACAATATTACATTTTCATTATTCAACAAATAAAGTATATTTAATATTGTTCGAACATCGAATGAGATAATAGCCGCTTTCGCGGTTACCAGATATCAAAACTAAAACTTACAATTTGTATTATTTTAAATTTAGGATACGATCAGGGCAACCAATTAGACCACAACTAGATGATGTTAAGGCATCAACAAATTGCTGTTCTTTGAAATGAAACAGACATTTTATACGTTTTAGATTTCTGATGTTTCTTAGGTCCACCACAAGCTAGCTACTTTTAGTATCCGCAACCGGCAGTTTGTCGCTTATTAGAAACTAAATACATTGATACAGTCTCAAAATTGCCGGTCTGCAGTGGATGTTATTGCTGTTTTTAGAAATAACAAAGACATCGATTACATTGACATAAAGTTAAAATTACGAATGTGACATAATTATTTATGATATTCCTGACGCCAAAACTGTATCTGGTGGTACTGTATAAAGTATTAATTTATAAAAAAATTATACCAATACAGGCATTATCAGTTCACTATTCGTTAGCTTTTGTCTGCAATTTACTCTCCAGTCTGCGTTGGCGATACTCCACTATAAAATATCCCGTGATACCCAGAACTAAGTTGGCAAGTACCAAGTATATCTTGTAGCGTGTTCTAACATATGATGATAGTACGTAGGAAATGATGAAGCCAACGCTTTCCCACAGTCCATTGTTCGCAAATGCTGCTTCTTCATTGCCTCGAAATAAAACACCGATATATGCTGTAATAAAATTACAATCTTAGAACACTTATTAACATTAATTACAATCACAGAGTAAGGAATGTTGCTTGCTCCCACTCGCAAGCGCCTAAATGACATTGAATCCCTGCTCTGTTATTCTGAAATTAGTCGAAAATTAAACGGGCGATAGACCTTGACTCGGCGTTTATTTAGTTTTTTTAAATTGTAAAGTATTACTTTTTTTATATATAAACATATCGCAAAACCCAAAAAATATATAGAATAGCTTAGGTTATCCACTAATATGTATTAATAACTAACTAACCATCTTTACGCTGTATCCCTGACAGGGTAGTCAGAGAGGACAGATCGCCAGGCTTAGTGATACATGCATATTCTAGACTCACTGCCTCTGTGGCGCGGTGGGATTGCATCCGACTGCTACGCAAGAGGTCGTGGGTTCGATTCCCACCCAGGATAAAACTTTGTGTGATAAGCACGATGGTTTATTCTGTGTCTGGGTGTTATTTATCTATAATATGTATGTATTTAGAAATATAAAAGTATGTTTATCAGTTATCTAGATCCCATAACACAAGCTAATATTAGCTTGATGACGCTGTGTGAAAAGTGAATATAAATAAATATAAATAAATATTGTAGGAACAATATTTATTTATATTTATTTATATTTCCTTCGCTTCTTGAAGGTTCATCAATCGCTTCATTCACGCACTTATTAATTATGTATTACTAGATGACCCCCACAGCTTCGCCCGTGGCATAGTTCGAACTCACGTCGCACCTATTATATCCCGTCGCTTATAAATTCTACAATAATGCATAAAAATTTGCCCGATTTGTCGACATTTATGACTACTGCTCCGCTCCCCAGAGTAGTAGCGTGATGATATATAGTCTATAGCCTTTCTCGATAAATGGGCTATCTAACACAAAAAGAATTTTTCGAATCCGACCAGTATTTTAGGTTAGCCTAGTCCTTAGATTAGCGCGTTCAACCAAACAAACAAACTCTTCAGCTTTATAATATTAGTATAGATAAAATTTTGACTGCCTCTGTGGCGCGGTGGGAGTGTATCTGACTGCTACGCAAGAAGTCGTGGGTTCGATTACCTCCCAAGATAAAGCTTTGCGTATTATTTATCTAAAATTATGTATGTATTTAGAAATATATAAATATGTTTATCAGTTATCTGTTACTAGCTCTGCTTAGTTTGGAAACAGATGGCATTGTGTCAGTTGTCCCAACAGTATTTATATTTAATGTTTTTTTTTCTAAAAATATTGATATTTTACAACAATTCTGTTTCTGAAATAGAAAGCAGTAGAGAGAAATACCTCCAGTACCCAAGCGGTTTTACCTACTAGAGGTGCATCTGCTGTAAAACGGACGAAGCAATGACTCAGACGCAATTTAGGGTAAGGGATCGAAGAAGAATAAAAGCTCCATGACTTTGGAAGCAACTAAGAAGAAATAAGAAGAAATGAGAAGAAAATAAGCCTTGATTCTTTTACTGACCTCGAATTTGCACTACCCAAACAGAATCGCAGAATCCCCACAGTGATGCTATAATTAACAATACATAGTAGTCTCCAACGTGCGGCTTCCATACCAGGAGCGTTATCAGTACCGCAACATGGACTACGAATGCAGCAAAGAACAGAGGCTGACGTCCATACAACTAGAACAATCCAGAATAGTGTTATAATGTTCGTTGGTATTGTAATAAGAATCCACATATTTTGCATGCGCAAATTGACGATCTTGTCAATTTAGATTACATCTTAATTTAATAATATAATAATAAACAATAAGATTAAAATAAAACAACAAAATACCTAGCATTTCTAAATATATCTAATAATAATAATAAAAAGTGTGTGTACTTATGTACACGCGTTAGAAGTTATACTGCTTTAGTCTAATAAGATTTCATCACATATTATAATAATAATAAGACATTTTCCCTTAAATGTGGATATGGTTCAGTGTTTCTTGAATTATTAAATAATATTATTTTAATTATTCAATACAATAACGACGTTAGTGATGCCAACATCTTTTTTTCTTTTTTCTTTTTCACATATCAAATCTTTGTTTTTAACAGGAATGATAAATTAGTAAGAAAAAAAACATCAAGAGAATAAAAACTACTTTGAATGTACTCGTAGTTATAAGTTGTCATTAAAACACTTATCAGCTAACTTCAGGGTGTTTATAAGTTGTTATGGAAACACTTATCCGTTAACTTCAGGGTGTTGTTGTCATGGAAACACTTATCAGCTAACTTCATGGTGTCGGTTTATCGTAACAGTCTGCGCGCGCATCGTAAAAATTTACTATCATCATTTTTCCCTAGCGCGCCAAAAGAAGTACAACTTTAAAAAATATTTGGCAACTTTTAGGGAGAGAGTCTCCATTTTGCTCGAAAATCTATAACGATGATATCAAAGGCTTTTAAGGCTCGAGTAAGATACGAAGTCCGAGTTAACCTCATCTACAAGAGGAGCTCATGCTCACTATACGAAGAAGTCGTACAGTACTAGCTTCCAGATAAACCGAAAAAAAAAATTGTGTGGTCGGAGGACCACCGTCTGGAACAAAGTTCCGTAAGCGCATCTATCTATCTAACACAAATAACAAATACATTTTCACGAAATCTACACGTGTCTTTCTATCATATAACCCTAACATACAGTACAACTGTGTGTTGGGGTTATAATTATGATTAAAAGACAATTGTACACAGTTGTACTGTGTGTTGGGGTTATATAATAAATAGAGAAAGAACACAAGCGTATATACGTTGAAAGAGTACCTACCTTGACTAAAAACCCTGTGATGAAACAGTTTGTAGCGGTTGACAGGCCGTAGACTATCATGACGTAGCCTACAAACCCCGTGCCCACTGCACATGACACAAAGGACTAAAAGAAAAAATGAGAAAACGTTTTAAAATGATCAGTTCGCTGATAGCTGCTTCAAGTTGACAAACAAAACGGTATAAAGTCACTTGTTTTAAAATATTTTTCCTAAAAAAATCTTTATCAATCACGCCTTATCCCCGAAGGGGTGGCAGAGGCATATTATACGCCCACTTTTCACCGAGTGTATTCCAGTCCCACGTAATAGGTGATGAGACCATTGCCGTGTTGAAATAGACAGACGTAGGTTTGCCTAATTAAAAATTAGTACTACTAATATTATAAACGCGAAAGTTGGTAAGTATGGATAGATGTTTCTTACCCTTTAACGCAAAATCTACTGATTGGATTTTGATGAAACTTTACAATAATATAGCTTACACACCAAACGGGAACGGGAAATTCAAACAACGGAGGAGCGCGGGCGTCAACTAGTCTCGTATTATTTCGATCCAAAATAGTTAAAAATTGTATTGAAATTGCATCCAAAGTCCGTAGATTCAATCATAAGTACATATCCTTTATACTAAGGTTAACTATCTTCACGCTGTATCCCTGACGGCGTAGTCAGAGAGGACAGATCGCCAGGCTTCGCGATCCATGCATACTTCTTTCGCTTCTTCGAGATTCATCAATCGCTTCATACACGGACGTCTGGGTATCCGAGTACTTTTGACCTTTCCGTTTTTGAGCAATCTGCTGACGTGGTCTTCATATGTAAGTCTCGGCCTACCCTGCCGTCTTCTACCCTCTGCTTTCGCACAATATATATTCTTCGTCAATCGTTCCTCACTCATTCGTTGGACGTGTCCAAACCAACGGAGCACGCCCTTTTCCAGCTTAACGCTGACACTTTCATTCAAACCTGCCATATTGCGTATCACTTCGTTACGTATTCGGTCGGCCAAGGTAACGCCGCACAATTTTCGAAGTGATCGCATCTCCACAGCATTCAATTTACTTTCATGCATCTGCTGACATACCCAGGTTTCGCTACCGTAAAGCAAAGTTGGCACTAGCACTGCGTTATGAATCGCCAGTCGTGCTTCTTTTACGATGCTTTGTCGCTTTACTAATTGGGACAAAGCACCGTTAACTCTGTTTCCGGCAGCTACTCGCCGTTCTATTATTCCGAATCACATCTTCCATCCGCGCTAAACATACTCCCTAAATATACAATTTCATTCACTTACTCTAGACGTTCCTGGTTTACCCTAATCTCGCATTTAGTTCTTACGTCATCTCTTTCAAATACTAAAACCTTAGTCTTACTTGCATTCAAGCGAAGACCCTTACTTTCACACTCCTCTTTCATATTAGTGACTAATGCCTGAAGGTCGGCTTCTGATGAGGCCATGAGTACCGCATCATCAGCGTACAGCAGACAGTTTATTGAAAAGTCACCCAAATTCACACCCATATCACAATCTTTCAACTTCTGCAGGCAACTGTCCAGATATACTATGAACAGCCAGACGGACATGACACAACCCTGTTTGATGCCTGTACAGACATCAAAAAGAGGTGACACCCTACTTGCACGCAAGCCTTACAGTCCTTATAAAGCGACTGTATTGCCCGCAGCAGCGAGCCGTCCACACCATATCCGGGCAGCAAATCCCACAGAGTTTCCCTCACAACGTCATCAAATGCTTTCTCTAGATCCACAAAAGCGCAGAAAACCCTCTGGCTAATAGCCAGAAACTTCTCCGCGATCATGCGGAGAGAAAACACTTGATCCATGCAACCCCTTCCACGTCGGAATCCGCATTGAGCCTCCCATAAATACCTTTCAGACTTTCTTGCATTCTTGCCGTTATAATCTTTGCATACACCTTACTAGCTAAGCTGACCAAGCTGATCGCCCTGTAGCTGGAGCAGTTTAGGCGCGAGCCTTCCCCTTTGTAGATAGGTACTACAAATGCTATTCGCCATTCATCTGGGACCTCATTCGTCCGCCAGCCACAAGTTGCATAACAGACATAGAGTGTCCCAGACGCGCGACCCACCGTACTTGATCATCTCAGCAGTAACTCTGTCTTTTCCCTCAGCCTCCGAAATTGAACAAGCGATAAGAAGTATAAAATGTGGTAATTTTATACTTCTTATCGCTTCTTCAATTTCTTTCATACTAATGACTTCAATGACATCGGGATCCGGAGCATCGAAGTGAGCTCCACTTCCCGATGTGGCATCTCTGTCTTTTCTTGCATACATCTTTCCATAATATTCACTCCATCCCTGCAGGACGTCAGTTTGGTCTGTTAGGACGTCATTGTTAACACTAAGTACTTTATTCATACTGCAGATTGCCGAACAATCTGTGTATTCTAAGGTACACGTGATAATATCTTTAATAAAAATTTTAGTACCTTTAAGTACGGTTGATACCGTACCATTAAGTAGTGGTGGTGAACTCGAACTTGATTCGATTCACATAAATATGTTTAAAGTCGGTATCGGTATGTTCACACCGATTTTTAAAACCAGGTCTCTATTAAGAATCTAAAACTGACACCTGTCAAATGTGATCTTTTATAATGGCCCTACAGTAACTGCGTAATTAAACAATACTTACAGGATTTTTTTATAAAATAAAAATAAATTACCACGTCAAATTATGTTTTTGACACTAAAAGTAAAGAATATTCAACATACGGCAGTAAAATCTGCTCCAAAAAATCCTTGACACAGACCACAAAAAAGAATCTGAGCTAATAGCAGTAACTGATTAGGATTTGCTAAATTCTTCAAAGTCACTGTCAGTAGTGCTAATCCTGTTAATTTGCTATTAGCACTGTCACGGCTAGTTTCGTACCTAGAAAAGATTTGGAAGTATAAAACAGAGTTTACTGAATGTGCAGTAGTAGTGCAGTAGCAGACTATGCTCGAAGGCAAAAACCGGGTCCGGAGATGAATAACCTTTTTATGGCATTTCAGAAGGCACGTTAAGCCATTGGACCCGGTTGCCAGTAACATTTCAGTTGTAAGCCCAGTTCACATGTAATTTTACACATACTTATAGTCACACCTTTATCCCAAAAAGAGTTAGGCAAATGTATATTAAGTATACGCCCACATTTCACCCGTTGTATTGTGTCTCTAGCTGATCACCGCCTAATGACCTGACGAGTCAAAACGGCATGGCAATAATGATATGTTGAATTGAACAGGCGCATTGAAATTTTTCAAACATGTCCATAAAACCTAGTGCTACTAAGTAGCAAGTACTGTAAGCGGGAACAATGGTTAAATAAAATAATTTTAAACTCTAAATCCATAAATTTTGAAAAATTTTAAGTGTGTTCGTGTATCCTTCTTTTATGTCTAATAATAATTTATGTAAAATAAGCTAATGTGACCAGTTTCCAACAGGTGGGCTGTATGCTTGTCTACCACCTCAGTGGTATATAAAAAAGGTATTGGATTGATTTAACATGACTTTCTCAAGTCTCCACACCTACTTTATTTTAAGAAGCCGATACCCCGGAACATATATTTTTAAAATGTATAATCTACCAATATCCTTAATTTTAGCAACAATTGCTGGAAATAAATTACAATTATAATATTATTTACTTTCTCTATAAATACATTACTTTTTTATAGAATCCACTCCAATAGCAAGCAAAAAGATTGCGGCAGCCATACAAAGAAGGTAAATACCTGAAATATTTAGACACAACAATGTACTGAAAATAAATATCGCAAAAATGTATAACAGATATTTTTTAAACGAGATTTTTTTACTCGATGGCAATATGGCGTCTGATCTTCTACATAATTTATAAGATTTGTTCAACTTTCTAAGAAACTAAAACTAAACTATCTTCGCGCTGTATCCCTGACGGAGTCAAAAAGGACAGATCGCCAGGCCTCGCAACCTATGCATAATTCTTTAGCTTCTTCAAGATTCAACAATCGCTTCATCCACGCACGCCTTGATATCCGAGTAATTTTGAATTTTCCGTTTTTGAGCAATCTGCTCGCGTGGTCTTCATATGTAAGTATCGGCCTACCCTGACTCCTTCTACCCTCTACTTTCGCACAATATATATTCTTCGTTAATCGTTCCTCACTCATTCGTTAGACGTGTCTAAACCAACGGAGCACTTAACAACTTTCTAGTTCTCATTATTTCGATAATAGTCTTTTACCTGCTAACATCTGAATTTTCTCAGGCGGCTGTGAAGGTAAAGCTTCAGCTGCATCCGTGCTGGCTAAAAAATTGGCTCCACATATCTGAGGAATCATAGTCTCGTTTACTGAAGAAGTTGATGCATTATTGCCTGTTGATAGCACTACAAAGAACAGAAAATGCATTATTTTTATTAGCTGCTTTTTTTAATTTTTTTAGGTTACAATTTCGTTTTACCTTTTTACTTATTTTTAAAAATTGGAAAAAGATTTTAACAGGGTTTCTAGGTTATAATAAAAATACATACTTAATTGTTTAAGAAAATAGATGAAAAACTATATTTCCTTGCTCGGACCCTCAATAACAACACATTTATTTATACAAAACCAAATTTAAAATAATGGTAATGACAGGAATTTTGAACATACCGAGTCTTTGTTACAATAAATTACTAACAAGGTGGTTTAAAAAATCTAAAAAGAACTTTAATAAGTCATTTATTACTTACCTAACGATGAAATTAAATTTCCCCATATTTGGTTCGTTTGGAAAATCATATAGAAAAAGCCAAAAAAGCTTGGTAGTAGAGGCCCAGCTGTACTTCCAGTTACTGAGCTGTGAACTTCTGCTGACTAAAAGACAAAAATAAATTTATTATTTATTATCTTATATTTATTTATTTACTTCACAACAATTACAATATCTTCACAGTTCTACCAATACGATACTGTAAGTAACATAATGACATTACTATTATGGTCAATGGAAAAGTCAATGGGAAATTATATTTTCACCTCTCCAGCAGCAAAAGGGCACTTTTGCACAAAAGCGACGTTTGCTGCGAGCGTGAGGCAAAGTAACTTTTTAAATTAATTTGACATAAGCAATAGCGCGGTCCAAACTCAAGACTAGCGCTGGCCGTACAATTATGTAATTTAATTATTTTAGTTTATAGGTGTAATTATATTAATTTATGGACGTTTGATTGAAAATTAATAATAACTATATTATTCCGTAAACAATAATGTCACGTTATAAAAAAATATCATTAGTATTTAGTTTTCAAAAAATTACATGCATTGTAATTCCGGACCGCAGGTCTCAAATAATCTGTATTATATGTAGACAAAGCGGGAATTTAAAAAAATTAGATGGTTTTGATTATTCGTCTTGTGTTTATGATTAATTGTGATTAACTTAAGGTAACAGTATACTCGCTGCAGAGGTGAAAAGTAGTAAGTTTCACACGTGAGCAAATTTTTTTTAACCCGAACTTTTAAATCACCCACTGCGCTCAGTAGTCTAATTGCGAATCACTCGCTATGCTCGTTATTAAATTTTAGACTACTTCGCTGATTCGTAATTTAACATCAGCACTCGAAAAAAAAATACTCACTTGTTGAAAAAATTACTATTACAATAATGAATTATAGGTCAACCGGATGTACCCTATAGCTATATTATTCCGTAAACAATAATGTCACGTTATAAAAAAATACATTAGTATTTAGTTTTCAAAAAATGACATGCATTGTAATTACGGACCGCAGCTCTCAAATAATCTGTATTATATGTAGACAAAGCGGGAATTTAAAAAAAATTGATGGGTTTGATTATTCGTCTTGTGTTTATGATTAATTGTGATTAACTTCAGGTAACAGTATACTCGCTGCAGAGGTGAAAAGTAGTAAGTTTCACACGTGAGCAAATTTTTTTTAACCCGAACTTTTAAATCACCCACTGCGCTCAGTAGTCTAATTGCGAATCCTAGCTATGCTCGTGATTCAATTTTAGACTACTTCGCTGATTCGTAATTTAACATCAGCACTCGATGAAAAAAATACTCACTTGTTGAAAAAATAACTATTACAACAATGAATTATAGGTCAACCAGATGTACCCTATAGGTTTTGACTCGAAAACCTATATGGTAGTTCCGTTGACCTGAAACCACGAAAGTTGGCAAAAAAACAAGGTCTTACTGCATGAATAGAGTAAAAAATACAAATAAATAAAATAAAATAAAATTAAGGGATATCCTATCCCCATACAAACATAGTAAATACCAATTAACATAGGCCTTTTAGTTGTTTGGACGCTCATACAATTTGTAAGTTTAGCTTAATTGGCATATACCTAAATTAAGGTACATACAAAGTTTTTACGGAAACCTCGGTGCACGAGTTCTGGTTTCTTTCACACATAAGATAAAAATTCTGTTGAAAAAAACAATATATTACCACTGCGAGGTAAGTTGTCTCAGCACACCAAAGTGGACCAGCACCCAAACCAGTCAAGAATGCTGATGGGATCAGAGTGTAGAAGGTAGGATACATCTGACACGCTATATATGGCATGTAGGTAATGAAAGAGAAGCACATAGCCCATTTTGTACTCAGCCACCTGGAAGGATTCAGAAATATGTTGATTATAAATATGGTCATGAGGAACATTAAAATACTGTAGAACCTTTAAAATATCTCTACTCATAAGTGAAATCGTGTGAAAACCGTGGTTTTCCTTACAGACTCAGTATTGCCTTTGTATTTTAGTGTATACCAAGTGTCCGCCTGTCTACTATTTTTAAACATTGATGCAATGGGGAGTCCATTATGCTCCACCATATTTATATCGTCATTTTAAGAGTATGACCAGAACCATAATAATAATAATAATAATAATAATAATAATAATATATGCTTTATTGTACACCAAGAATAGCTATTACAGATTAGTTATTATGATATAAATCAAGTACAATGGGCGGCCTTATTGCAAGCAGCAATCTCTACCAGGCAACCTTTAGATGGACAGGACTGTGTGAAAGTTTAATTTTGGGTTTCAAGTTTGGTGACAAATAATATTTTATAAATTATATTAAACATAATATATACCAATATTTTCGAAAATACATACACAAATAAATACATACATACATACACATATAAATACATACATACACAAATAAATACGTATATACATACATACACTTGCCCAATATACATAAGAAAGAAGGTCAGCGTACAAATAGCTTATTTTGAAAGATAATATTCTTTCACTCTGACTTTAAACGATCCCAAGGTTTGAGCTCGTCTGATAGTGACTGGTAGTGCATTCCACAGTCGCGCTGCTTCAACAGTAAAAGATTTATCAACGAAGTTTGTTGAATGTACCGGTATATGCAGTCTCAAGTTGTGCGATGATCTCAGGAACCTTGAGTGCGTGTCACCTAGGAACTCAAAGCGTTCCTTGAGGTAAGAGGGAGCTAGTGGGTTAAATAATATATTATATAGCATACACAGGATATGAATATTTCGTCGAAGGCGAATCGGGAGCCACTTGAGTTGGTTGCGGTATTCAGAAATGTGGTCATATTTGCGTAACCCAAATATAAACCTAATACAGAAATTTTGAAGGCGCTCAAGTTTATTTAGTTGCTCCTCCGTAATATCAAGATAGCTGGCGTCAGCATAGTCTAATATTGGAAGTAGTAATGACTGCGCAAGCGAAATTTTTGTTGGAATCGGGAGGAGGCCACGCAATCTTCGCAACGAGCCTGCCGAGGCAAACAATTTACGATTAACTTCCTGCAATTGAGGTCCCCAAGACAGAGTTCTATCAATATATATCCCCAGGTTCTTAACTCTATCACTTACCGGTAACGGCATACCATTAAAGATAATTTGTGGCAACTGTGCCCAGTCAACTCTGGAAATCATCCAGGTACTGCCTATCAGGATTACTTGAGTTTTAGTGGGGTTCACTTGCAAACCAAAGCTGTTACTCCAAGTACATATCCGTTCTAAATCACAATTTGTTACTCTAAAAGCTTCGTGTATGTCATTGAGTCCAGCTTGTGAGTAGATTTGCAGATCGTCTGCATAAAGGTGGTAGGACGAAACTAATTGTTTTGTAATGGAATTAATGAATATTGCAAATAATAGAGGAGATAAAACGCCACCCTGCGGTACACCAACAGAGATATTGTTCCAGGAGGAAACTGCGTCATCAATGCAAATACGTTGTCGGCGACCAGTCAGGTAACTGCGAAACCAATCAATCACTGGTGGAGATATGTTAATAAAGCGTAGAATCTCAAGCATAATACGAAAATCAACTGTATTAAAAGCATTACTGAAGTCGAGAAGCGTCAGTAATGTAAGCCTTCCGTTCTCCATGCCCATTCTTATATCATCTGTAATATTAATAAGAGCAGTAACTGTACTATGCCCCGGGCGAAATCCTGATTGATAGGAGTTAAAAAGATAGTTTTTACTGAGAAAGGAGTTAAGTTGTGTGTGAACGAGACGTTCAAGAACTTTAGATAGAAAAGGTAAGATAGAAATAGGACGGTAGTGACAGAAAGACGAAGGGCTAGACTTTTTAGGTAAGGGTATAATTTGAGCTTCCTTCCACATCGATGGGAAAACACCACTGGAAATTGAATGATTCAGAATATTACAGATGATTGGCAACACTACATCAAGAACAGGAAGGATCATGTTGCGGCTAATGCAGTCGTTGCCGACTGCATTAGACGCTATAGATGTTATGCTCTTCTTAACATCACAGGCCGTGAATTGATCAAATGCGAAAGATTGATATTTGGGAGTTGGAAGCTGTGAAAGACAATTAAGTGTGTTAGTTTTGGTAGTATCGTCAAAGCTCGAAAAAGATGAGAAGTGCTTATTTAAAGCATCGAGATCAACATTCTTTGAATTTATATCTTGTTTTGACTTACCAACTCCCAAGGTTCTAAGAAATTTCCATATTTTAGCAGGATCTCCGTTTTCTATGGATGTTTGAATGTGCTGGCGTTGTGCATTCCTACACACCTTATTGCAGAGATTTCGTATTTTCACATATCTCTCCCGGTTATATTCATTAGGTTTGTATTTAAATTTTGTTTTAGCCCGCCCTTTTTTATTAATTAAATCTTTAATTTCATTGGTGAGCCAAGGCGACGGAGCATGTTTGATTTTTACTGCCCGGATTGGTGCATGAATATCATAGAGGCCTATTAAGTTACGTGTTAAAATGCTAACCTTGTCGTCAACTGAACTTGAATTGTATAAAGGTGTCCAATCAAGTTTTATTGCATCTTCTCTTAATTTATCTACACTCATCCGAGTGAAGTTTCGCTGCATTAACACCTTAGATTTTGCTTTGGGAGGACGAACTTTGTAGGAAAGGAAGATAAGATCATGATAGGAGAAAACATCAGCTGAGCATTGCCCGTGTTTGACTACATGCTCAGCTGACGAAACGATAATAAGATCAAGAAGGGAAGAAAAAAGTTAGGAAAATGATGGGTAGTATTCAAAGGAAGAATGTTAAGATCACAGGATTCTAAAATATTGCAAAGCTTGGAAGAGCGGGAGTCATTCTTTACAAGACACGTATTAAAGTCACCTAGTATTATAGTATGTCGATAGGATGGCACCAGGTTTTCCAATATATTCTCAAAAGAAGCAAAATAGTCAACTCTTAAGGAGTGGCTATAGTAAACACCAAGGAGTACCTTAATGTGATGAAGTTCCACTTCTACAAAAATATACTCGCCCGAATTTGACGGCGGTGGCTGTGCTGATACCTGTATAATATTGTAGGGAAAACCATCTATCGAGCTAATGAACAACTCGATACCAATGAACAGTGTTACAATGTGTTGTAGTTCAGGTGGCTAGAACATTGCCCTGGTTAGGCAAAGGTCACAGGTTCAATCCCTGGTTCATTGGTATCGAGTTGTTCATTAGCTCGATGGATGGCTCTGGTCATACTCTTAAAATGACGATATAAATATGGTGGAGAATTTCAACTTGATTCGATAAGGTTCGGATAGTTCAGGTGGCTAGAATATTGACCTGGTTAGGCAAAGGTCACAGGTTCAATCCCTGTCTCGAATCAAATTGTCTTTTTCCACTTTATTAAAAATTTATAACGTTTATACCCAGTAGCATAGAGGTTATTTGGATCTAGCTTTGTTTCTGAAATATACTGCTTCTCGGGAAATCTATGAAGATCTAGCGTGCAAAGCGAATGATAGGAAAGTGGCTTAGTTTTATTTATAATCTAAATCCCTTTATATATGTGCCGACTTATTCTACCTGAAGGTGTTTTTTTGAGTTATAAATAAACATACATACATACTGTTACGCCTTTATCCCTGAAGGGGTAGGCAGAGGCATACCATAGGTATGCCCACATTTAATCGTATGCATTTTTGTCCTACGTAACAGGTGGTGAGCCGATTGCCGTATTGAATTGGACAGGCGCAGGCTGTGGCTACCTGCTATTGAAACTTTTCAACCTGCCCATAAGGCCTTCAACTGGGCTTAACCGAGACCAACGGCTTAGCGTGCTTTCCGAAGCATGGAAATGCTCGCAAATGTAAATGCCAAAAAATGGTCACTAACAAACTAAAAATGGTTTTAAATTATCTTTTTAAATAGAGCAGCTCACCTTATAATTATTGCAGAAAGGAACATATTTGATATGAGTACACCCGCGTACACTGACGCTAACGAAGCTGTGCCCAAACCTGCCTCAGTGTTGATAGAGCTTTGTAAGTTAGCTGCACCCTGCAAGAGAAAATCCATGAATAGTTTTTGGAAAATCTTTTGTACCTCAATAGAAATGAAAACATTATAGGTTCACTTCGTTGTGCGTTCGTCCGTCTGTCTCTCACGACCTTTAATCTCGGTAACGCGTGGATGATAGATAGATTTATCTCTTTATTGTACACCAGAATTCTAACAGGATTGGATTACAATTAAAAAAACTTATCGGTAATACAATTGGCGGCCTTATCGCACAGGCAACCTTTGGATGGAAACCAAGATGAAAATATGATTTGGGACAGTATGGTGTACATACGCCTTAACACTAGGTGGCCTAGCTTCGCGATCCATAGATACTTCTTTCGCTTACTGTAGATGAATTAATCGTTTCCGAGATATTGCACTTTCTGTTTTTGAGCAATCTTCTCACGTGGTCTTCGTATGTGAGGCCCGTATTCCAGAACGTTATATATACTCGATCAACGCTTGAGACTAGATTTTGCCTTATAAAATCTACTATCAAGTGCTTCTTGAGTGTTGATAAACGTTCTGGAATACGGCCCTGAGTCTCGGTCTTCCCTAACTCCGTCTACCCTCTACATTTGCAAAATAAATTTTCTTCGTCAATCATACATTATGTACAGATATTAATTATAGTCCTGGATAATATATGTAAGTATATACTCGAAAAGTTACACGTTGCTAGCTAACAGGGTCAACGTATGTTCTTAGAAGTAATTAAAAATTATGTAATTCATTAAAACAACAGTTTTGTCTGACATCGTTTTTATTATAGTATATATTTATATTTACAAAATATCCATACTTACAGAATAAGCTGTGAAATGAACCATAAACGCCATCGTTATAACCGCTACATTTTTCCAAACTCGCCATTTTTCGCCTAGCTTCAATTTATATCCAATCATTTCTTAATTTTTTATTTTGTAGTGCTGTTTTGAATTCTTATTTTCTGTTTCTTGTTGTTAGCAAAACCATCTACAAAATACATAATGTAACTTTCAAAGATTTAAACAAAAGTACTATAATAATAATATAATGTGGATAGATTAAGGAAAATTACGCCACCTCTATAATGGTAGTTACACACGCTACAAAACATCTTTACGATTTAACTGTACCTTTCAAACTGAACCGACAGTGGGAACGGTAGTTTGATAAAAACTATATACATTTCGCCACACACACGGGGAGTGAGAGTTATCTCCAGGTCTTTCCCCACTGCATCTTTCGCAAGCATTACTTGGTCGCAAAAAAGCGCAACGACTTCCCACTTGCTCCCGCTGGAGATCATGGCTCTCACCATGGTCTTCAACGTAAGAACGTACACACCCAGAGCCGCAAGGAGATCCCGGCAAGAAAAAAGCCTGGTTGAACTACTTAGCCTTGCTGAATGATTATAATATGAAAGAAAGATACAGGCTGCAGAAAGTTAACACGAAGGTATTGTTTGGATAAGCTCTCTCGCGAAAGGTGCAGTTATTCTTCCGAGTGGATGATTGGTTCGTTCCGAGACGATGTCAAGCTCTTCTGGAAAGAGGTAGACAAGACTCGGAGTTTTTCGATTACCTGCAGTATGAACAAAGTGCTTAGTGTTTACAAAAAACTCCTAACAGACAAAACTGACGTCCAGCAGACATGGAGTTTTATGGAAGGACGATGTATGTATGTACCGACGTTGTTGATCCCGAAGTCCGGGGTTCACTGAAGTCATTTGCATGACAGATATTGTACAAGCAATAACACTCTACGCGCTAACTTCAACTTCACTGCATATTCGATGAACAATTATAGAAACGATAGTTACAAGTGTTGACGGTCGGACTACAGTGAAAGATTGAGGTTGACGGTTTAGTACCAAACAATTTTTTTTTTGCTAATATACTACTTATTTCATGATATACATACAGACATACTCTAATTGTTCCCTTTAGCACATTTTAATGTACCGCATCGAGAGATAACTAAATGTTACAATAAAATTAGTCGGTATAAAACGTACCCGTTCCGTTCGGACTATCAATTATTACTAACTTTTACACTATCGCGTTGCATACTATCAGTATATTTGTATATTTGTTAATATACTTGCTACAAGAGGTGCAACAGGGCTACCCATTGCAACGCCATCTATTTGGAGGTAATACTGTCCATTGTATACAAAGTAGTTGCCATCTAAACAATGCTTCAGCAATATGATATATTGTTTTGGCATCTCGCTATCCTCCAATCGTTTTTCCACATTGGTAAACAACGACTGGACGTCAACTCAAAACTCAACATTATATCACTTCATTCCAACTTAACGCTCTTCAAGATTCCTACAAAATGACGGGAGTCCTTCACGTAAGATGAGTCAGCCTGTGACCACAGCCGGTGCAATCTGGTCGAAACGTCAGGCACCAAAGGTATGTGAAATAACCGCGTTTAGCCCCGATATTAACAAATATATCAATTATTAGAAAATATTCAATAAAAAATGCATAACAACACTTGGTTCCCGTTATATACTTTCCTCATCATCATCATCATCCGAGCGTCTGTCCCAGTTGCGTCTCGCGACGCCCGGGGTCCGCTTTACTACATTTTCTCCTCCACTTCGCACGGTTGTCGGCATCCCCTGTAGTGAGACCATTGGCACGCATGTCATCCCTTACGACGTCAAGCCAGCACTTCTTGGGTCTTCCCCTCTTACCGGGACCCGGCGGGGCTGACATGGCCAGACATTTGTTACCTACGTAGCCCAGCGGTTGCCGCAAGACGTAACCATACCAACGAAGGCGACTCTTGCAACTTGTCTGCAATGTCACGGACGTGAAGGCTGCCGCGGATGCGAGAGTTCCTCACGCGGTCCATCCGCGTGACTCCACGCATCCACCGCAGCATCTTCATTTCCGTGACACGCAGCTCCTGCTAGTGTCGCTCCAATATCGGCCACGTCTCACTGCCATGTAAAAGGACAGGTCTAATAATGGTTTTGTAGACCTGTCCCTTCAACCGGATCGGCATTTTAGGGTCACAAATGACACCGGTCATCTCCCGCCATTTGGCCCACGCGGCAGCAATGCGTGACTTGACATCGCAATCGATGTCACTGGACGTGTGAAAAACAGATCCCAGGTATTTAACCTGGTCCGTGCGCTCGACCAAATCACCGCCTATGCGGACGGATGTGGGATCTGTCGAGTTTAGTGTCAAGTACTCGGTCTTCGCCACATTTAGTTTCAGACCGCCGTTCTCAAGTGTCTCCTTCCACGTCTTTACACGTCGCACCAATCTGCCCCTGTCCGCGTCTGCCAGCGCAATATCGTCAGCATACATGAGCAACCATGGAGGCTGCTCATGCGGGTTTCTGATGCTGTCCGACAATTCGTCTAATATTACACTGAACAGAAGCGGACTAAGGACAGAACCCTGGTGTACCCCGACGGTGATGGGGAAGGTTTCGTGTCGCCAACAGCAGTCCGAACCATTGAATCGGAGTCACAGTACATGTCCCGGATAGTGTCAATATAGACCTCTGGAACCCCTTTGGACCGCAGTGCCCACCAGATCATCGCACGAGGAACACAGTCGAAGGCCTTCTGCATATCTAGAAACAAACAGTGCAGAGGCGTGTTCTTCGACCTGTATTTCTCTGCGACAACCCTCAGGGCAAAAACAGGGTCCGTGGTCCCATGACCAGGGCGAAACCCATATTGACACACCGAGAGAGTACACTCCTTCCGGATCCGAGAGTCTATAATCCTCTCGAAGATCTTCATGATGTGGGACATCACCTTAATACCGCGGTAGCTCCCGCACTCCTGCACTGACCCCTTACCTTTGAAGACTGGAGTAATAATACTCAGTCTCCATTGGTTTGGGATCTGCCCGCTGAGGAGTATGCGGTTAAAAAGGTATACTAAGATGCCCACACCGCGAGGACCCATCGCCTTCCAGGCTTCGATGGGGACTCCATCGGGTCCGACAGCTTTCCGATTCTTCATGCGGCGAAGCGCAGTCAGGACTTCTCTAGGCGTTACCGGTGGCACTAGTCCCTGATTCGGAGGCTGCACCTCTTTATGCTGTTTATTAAGCAGCTCGTGGAAGTACGAGCGTCATCTCTCCTTTACTTCGCTTAACAGGTTGCCCTCAGGGTCTTTTACACAGCGATACTTGGATATCTCCTGTGCCGCTTTGACCCTGGAGCGCGCCAGCTTATAGATGAGCTTCTGCCCCTCAGACGATTCCAGCTTATCATACAAAGGTTGTTAGTGATCTCGTCTGGCTCTGGCTACAGCTCTCTTTGTGGCGCGCTTGGCAGCCCTGCCACTTTTTAAAGAGGACTTTCTTCTCCCTGGTCTCCCTCAGGACTGCGTCGTTCCACCACCAAGTTTTTTTTGTCACATTTGCGTCCACCCTTAGACTCACCGAGCACCACCTTCGCCGCTCCAAGGATGGCCGCCTGAACTTTGTCCCAGTAATCTTGAACTGGCTCGCCTTCAGTGTCGGTGCACTTGTCACCGACAGCTGAGACGAACTCCTGGGACCTAGTTTCATCAAGCAGCCACCATCTGATGCGGCACTGGCACCGCTCGATGCGTTTGCCTTTAGGCTTCACGCAGAGGTCCTTGACAAGGAGACGGTGTTGTGCAGTAAGACTCTCGCCGGGTATGACCTTGCAGTTGGCCACCTTGCCGATGCTGTGTCGCCTAGTGAGTAGGAAATCGATCTGAGTTGTACGCCTCCCGCTCTCGTAGGTGATGAGATGTTCGGATTTCTTTTTGAAATACGTGTTCCCAATGGCCAGATCGGCAGCCGCACACGTTCTGAGGATAGTTTCTCCTTCAGCGTTGCGGGTGCCGTATCCAAAACCACCATGAACACGTTCAAACTCCTCACACCTCTCACCCACATGACCGTTTAGGTCGCCGCCCAAAACGATTCCCTGTGACAACGGAATGCTCCGAAGCACTCCCTCGAGTTGGCCCCAAAACGACATCTTATCGGCGTCACTACAACCGGCCTGTGGCGCGTAGGCACTTATCAGGTGGGTAATAATCCCATCGATAAGCACCCTCACGATCATAAACCGGTCGCTACAGCGTTTCACCTCCAAGATGCCGCTCTGCAGCCCTTCGGAGAGCACCACGGCCACCCCGTTCTCCCCACCAGGCGCACCCGTGTAGTACAGCTTGTAGCCTTTCTGCAAAGGCCGGGCTCTGTTGCCCTTCCACCGAGTCTCCTGCAGGAACGCCACGGCCACCCTCCGCCTGGAGAGTACTTCGGCCAACTCTACCGCACGCCCAGTCAGCGTGCCAATGTTCCAAGATGCGAAGCGGATTCGGGTTGGGGCTAACTTCTTTAGCCGTGCTGGCCCGACACACGGCAGCCATAGCCCACTTGCCACAGGAGTCGGGCGGGGCTCCTGCGCGCCGTTTTGCGGCGGCGCCCTATCCCTAGCAGCATTCCTTTTATTGCTTTTCTTTTTTGTGTCGGCGGGTGGCTTTTATGGGAGCGACGCCCTCAGACCTCCCAACCCCAGAAGGGAAAGCCAGCGCCAGAGCCTCGTCCGTTAATCAGCAGGTGCACGCACTAGCACGGGAGGTTGACTTGGGCCCCGAAGATCTTGGTGGGGCCCCTTACACCCAATATACTTATTTGTTATATACTTTCCTATGTACTGATTAAAGTATTAGAAAGGTGCTGAAAGCTATAAGGATTAGATAATGCTACGAAAGGTATTCGTTGCGTACAGCCGCTTAAAAATATTAGATGTTTTTTAAAATTGATTTTAGCATAATGATGTACCTGTTATTGTATTACAAACAATAACATTTGAGAATCAGTAGATATTGTCGTCTATAACTTAAACATAAAATCTAATACAAATTAGAGCATCCCTCCTATCGCTCAGTAGAAAAATATATCGTATTTTCTTCTTTTCTTCTTATATTTTCACAGTTGCTTCCAAGCCCCACGTGAAATTCGATCCTGGGGTCTACTTTAATTTGGATGCTGGGAGTAGCTATAGTTTGATTTTTGTTTTTCAGCTTCTCTAAGAGGGTCGAGGTTGCTTGGGCCCTGGAGATCTTGGTGGGGCCTGGACCGCTTACAACCTAAACGATCTAATATTTTTGTATTGAACGGGATTTCGCACGGCACTATTTTACAACTAAAAGGTTAGTATACCTTTTTTGTTCCTCGACGTTTCGACGGTATTTTTTTGGAAACACACGACACAATACTGGCCGTATCCGCGGAAGCGTTCACTGATGTATTGCGACACTTTAAGGTATTAATTATCGGATTCCAAGATGTTGAAAGCTTATATCCGTCTTCCCGGTTAAAAATTTTTTTATTTTTTATTTTAATTGCTTCCCGAACCATTTTTGAGTAGTAATGTCGGTCGGTTGACAGGACTTTTGGCTTATGAAGCTCGATCCAATGATTGGGTCCCTAATTAAGTAAGTGCTCGGCAATCGCGGATTTATTTGATCGCAGGTTTTAAATTGCACCTATGTGCTCCCTGACTCTTTCGGCAATGGTTCTTTTTGTTTGGCCGATGTATGAGCTCCACAGCTACAGTCAATTTTATAAACCCCTGGTGTCTGAAATGGAACTACATCCTTAGGAGTCCGTATCACGTTTGCTACTTTGGTGGCTGGAACATATACCGACTTAATGGAGAATCTGTTTAATATGGCTCCAATTTTATCCGTAGCCCGTATGTACCGTATGTACGGTAGAAACGCTGGCTGTCGAACTACTCCCTTCGGCCTTACCTTAGGTCTATGCTGCCGCTTCTTCGGCTTATTGACCCTAAAGCCGTTCCTTTTCGGAATCCTTGTTATATGTTTAAGTTCCGCTTCAAAGGTGCTCTGGATTACACAGATCATGAGCTCTGTTGACAAGCGACGTCAAGACGGATACCAACTGTCTAGGATGATGGTGTGAGGAGGCATTAAGATACCGGTCTGTGTGTGTGGGCTATCTGTAAACAGAGTGCGAGAGCCTACCGTCAGGAAGTGTTTCGACGAGGACATCAAGAATCGGGAGCCGCTTATCTTATTGTATCTCTACTGTAAAACTCGTTTTTGGGTGAATTGAGTTTAGATATACTAAATATTGTCTTGCTTCGTTTTCGTTGCCTCTAAATATGCAAAAGATGTCGTCTACATATCTTTTCCTCAATATAACTGCTTCTGAGTTATGGCTCATGGCCCTCTGCTCAAAGTACTTCATTCACGTATTAGCTACAAGAGGTGCAACAGGGCTACCCATTGCAACGCCATCTATTTGGAGGTAATACTGTCCATTGTATACAAAGTAGTTGCCATCTAAACAATGCTTCAGCAATATGATATATTGTTTTGGCATCTCGCTATCCTCCAATCGTTTTTTCACATTAGTAAACAATGACTGGACGGCAACTCAAAACTCAACATAATATCACTTGATTCCAACTTAACGCTCTTCAAGATTCCTACAAAATGACGGGAGTCCTTCACGTAAGATGAAGTGTTTCCTACCAAGGACTGGAGTACCGTTGCAACGTTCCTAGCCAAAACATAAGTAGGAGAGCTAATCTGACTTACTATTGGTCGCAATGGTACGTTGGTTTTGTGTATTTTTGGCAGTCCGTTTAGTTTTGGTGGTAGATTGATTTTGGGTCTATCAAGCATGTTGTAGTTGTCTTCCGTGAAAAGATCTCTGTTTGCTTTTAACAGTTCCCTTGTTCTACTAGTTACTCTCGCTGTGGGGTTATATGAAACCGTTTATACACAGAGGTATCTCTAAGAAGAGTAAGTACCTTATTATGGTAATCTTTTGTATTCATCACTACCGTGGCGTTCCCTTTATTGGCCTTTAGCACCAGAATATCCTCATTTGCATGGAGATCTTTTAGTGCTTTCCGCTCTTCGGGTGTGATGTTCGACTTGGGTAACCAGGCTCTTCGTATTATAACTGATACGTCTTGTCTTAAAATTTCAGCTTCGTTTAACGGTATTTTATTACGACATATCACCTCTTCCACACTACCTATTATTATTTTTCTACGGGTATTATCTTCGTTGTTACTGCGAGATTCAGTCACTTTCCCAGAATTGATACAGCAGCTTTATCTAGCACTGCGACCGAAATGTTAACTACTGTATCCGCGTTACTAATTGCACGCGTACCCGCGATAGTTTCGCGAATTTCCACTCGTGTGTCACCGCATATTGCTCCGCACTACGTTTCGCCTGATAATACGTCACTCGGTCACAAAAATCAAAATCACTGTAACTAAACAAAGCACTGCACTCCTGATGTAACTTAAACAGATCACCGTTCGTGCACTCTAATTTAAACCGCTTGTTCCTAATCAATTGTTTTAGCAGTCTCTTACTAGCATTGCGTAGAATTTTCTCCGTAGATGGTATATCTTTACGCGGTTTTATATGTACACACGTAGGCAGTAAGTTATTATTACGGCAATTAACAAAACATGTATTTGACATTTCTAACTGTACCCGACGCTTACGAAGAAATTCTAGGGGGACATCTTTCCTAGGAGTTACCCGGGGCGTCCGGCTATAGACAGTTAGGCGGGGACTGTGTGGTTTTAGCCGGTTCGAGTCCGGCATGACATCCGAGGGGATTTCCACACATAAAAAAAAGGTGTTTTATTATTGAAGCTTTTTCCGACCCGTACCGGTTTGCTTACATTTGTAATTGCCGCGCGAAATCCCGTTCAATACAAGAGTATGTGTTCAACGCGTGTTAGTTTAAAACAAATGCTAAACAATCTAAATCTATTTACAATTATTTTTATATAATGTTTTACGTATCAACCTACGTGCAACATACCTACTGATCTGCTTGAAGTAGGTGCCAAGTTAAATAGACTTGATACTTTGATAGTTCATGTCATGCCACATCACCGCCCACAGCGTAAATGCAAGGGCAGAGTGACATGATCAGACAGACAAACACATGCGGGGTGCACTTGTTATTATCTAATGAGCGACAGATGCAGTAATATCTTTTTGTGGATTTTATGTATAAATTGAAGACATAATATCTACTGATTCTTAAATTCAATTGTTTGTAGCATGTAATTACAATTTAGATACATCATATTTATGCTAAAACAATTTTAAAAAGCATACAATATGCTTGGATGGCTGTACGGAACGTTGCGCACTAACCAACTTCAATAAGATATTGTTATAGTAGTAAATAGCAAAGTATATAATAAGAACTAAGAATTGTTATTTCTTTTTATCGAATAATCAATTATAAATAAATAAATAAATATCCATCACGCCTTATCCCCGAAGGGGTGGCAGAGGCATATTATATGCCCACTTTTCACCGTGTGGATTCCTGTTCCACGTAATAGGTGGTGAGCCCATTGCCGTGTTGAAATAGACAGACGCAGGCTGTGGCTACCTGCTGTTGAAATTTTTTAAGCCGCCTATCAGGCCTTCAACCAGGCTTAACGACTGCCATTTTACTGGCAACCGGGACCAACGGCTTAACGTGCCTTCCGAAGCACGGAAACGCTCGCAAATGTAAATGCCACAAAGTGGTCACCCATCCGACGACCAGCCATAGTGAAAGATGCGTACCTCAGTGATCGTTTACCGAACACTGAGACCGCGGGGCCACGAGCGCTTCATCAATTATTCTAACTAACTAACTATCTTCAGGGATACAGCGTGAAGATAGTTAGTTAGTTAGAATAATTTATTTGATGGGGATGTTAGAAACGAGTACGTTGTGTACCGAACAATAACTATATAAGACATTTCCCGAGAAGGTACAGTAAAATATTTACTGGTACTAAATAGAAACATTTGAGTACGTCAACATGAAATAGTTTGTTTTTAAAAATATAATTTGGTTGTTACCCAACGTATCACAATCTATTGTTAGCTCAAACTACTAGCCAACTATCATATACTTATTCTATCCCGTTAGGCTTACAATGAGTACTTATCTCCCGATAATAAACCCAATAGTCCTCAAGTTTCCTTCTTACTAATGGGTGTGCCACAAGGTTTTATATTCGGACCTTTTACAATATTAGAAAGATATTTTGTCTTTATTTAATTTTATTATTATAATGAATACTTCTTTAAGCGCATTGAATGATTTTTAGTACGGGAAAATGTTATACATGGACACGTTTACACAGAAAATACTAACCATCTATATAAAGATAATACCACCCATCATAGTGAGTTAAATCTTGTCAGTACTCAGTACGCATCACCAACATGCTAATTACATATTTGTCCACAACTCCTATGACTATCTATTTTTTAAAACTATACACATAAAGATATGATACGACAATGATATAATACAATAAAAATAGATAGATAGATAGATAATTCTTTATTGCACACCATTAAATACAGTATTTACAAGACTTAAAACTACAAGTGAGAGTACAATGGGCGGTCTTATCGCTAAAAGCGATCTCTTCCAGACAACCTTAGTATGGAAAGAGAAGATCAGGAAAACAAAGAAAGAGGTAGTTGATGGCGTACTTACATAATATATAACTAAAGATTAGTATGAAAACGAGGATAATAGTTAAGTTGTACACAATAAAGAAGTAAAAGAAAAGAAATACTACAAGTAAAGTTAAGTACTTAGTTAGAGGACAGAAAGTGGTTTTTAACCTTGTCCTTAAAGATAGCGAGTGACTTCGCGCGACGAATATCTAATGGTAGCTCATTCCACAATCGTACGGCCGAGACAGTGTAGGATTTTCCTAAGAATGTTGTGGAATGTGACGGCATTTTTAGTCTCATGTTCTCCGATGATCTTAAGCACTTCGAATGAGTATCATGAAGGAACTCAAAACGTCCTTTGAGATAGGTAGGCGTAGAAGGGTTGAACAGTATACTGTATAACAAGAAAAGAATATGAGCATTCCGGCGAAGTCGAATAGGTAGCCACTCGAGTCTTTTCCGAAAAACAGTAATGTGATCATATTTGCGTAGTCCAAATATAAATCTGATACAAAAATTCTGAAGACGCTCGAGTTTATCTAGCTGGCGTTCGGTGAGATCTGGATAGCTGACGTCTGCATAGTCTAGAATTGGGAGTAGGAGGGTTTTTGCAAGCGCAATCTTGGTGGCAGTCGGTAAGAAAGATCGCAAATGTTTCATAGATCCCGCAGCTGCATACAATCTTCTGCTGGTCTCTTGCATTTGAGTGACCCAGGAGAGATTGGAGTCAATGTATATTCCCAGGTTTTTAACCCGGTCACTAAATGGTATGATGGTACCGTTGAAAATAACCGGTGGGAGTAGTGGCCAATCAATCCTTGAAACCATCCAAGGACTGCCAACTATTGTGACTTGGGTCTTCAAGGGGTTCACCTTGAGTCCATACGATTCGCTCCAGGCACTTACACTGGCCAGATCATTATTAATAGCATCCACAGCATCTGTAATGGATGTCAGGGGTACTTGGCTGTATATTTGTAGATCATCTGCATAAAGGTGATAGGAGGAACGAAGTTGATCCGAGATTGAGTTAATGAATAATGCGAAAAGTAAAGGAGAAAGAACGCCACCCTGGGGCACACCAACAGAAGTATTGCACCATGAGGAGAGAGTGTTTTCGATGCGTATGCGCTGTCGGCGTCCACACAGGTAACTGCGAAACCAATCAGTCGCCACTGGAGATATGCCAAGAGATCGCAATATATCAATCAATATGTCAAAATCCACTGTGTTAAACGCGTTGGAAAAATCCAACAGAGCCAAAACTGTGACATTCCCACACTCCATGCCATGTCGGATGTCGTCCGTAATATTCACCAAAGCGGAGACGGTGCTGTGACCAGGTCGAAAGCCTGATTGATGGGGATTCAATAAATTGTTTTTGATTAGAAATGTATTGAGTTGGTTATGTACAAGGCGTTCAATTACTTTGGAGAGGAATGGTAATATTGAAATTGGTCGATAATCAGAGAAACAAGAAGGATTTTTATTTTTAGGCAAAGGAATGATTTCAGCGGTTTTCCAGAAAGAGGGGAAGATACCAGAGGATAATGATGAATTTAGGATGTGACAGATGACTGGGAGGATCTCATCAAGGATGGGTAGGATCATATTACGGCTCACACCATCACTTCCAACTGCATTGGACGTGATTGACATAATGCTCCTCCTAACATCACTGGCAGTGATCTGATTAAAGACGAATAGTGGATACTGAGGGGTTGGTAGGGATGAGAGATCATTAATCGTGTGAGATTTGGTTGTCTTATTAATATTAGACGAAGCGGTGAAATGTTGATTCAACAAATCAATATTTAAATCTTTAGATAGTGCATTGTGTTGCGATCTTCCCACCCCCATTGTTCTAAGAAATTTCCAGACTTTCGCTGGATCGTTATTTTGGACAGAGTTGTGAATATGCTGGCGTTGTGCGTCCCTACATACCTTATTGCAGTGATTACGTATACGCGTATAATTGATAGCTAGTTAGATATATGTATGACTAGATGACCCCCACAGCTTCGCCCGTGGAATATTTCGACCTCCCGTCGCACCTATTTAATCCCGTTGCTTATAAATTCTACAATGATGCATAAAAATTTGCCCAGTCTGTCGACATTTATGACTACTGCTCTGCTCCCCAGTGTAGTAGCGTAATGATATATAGCCTTCCTCGATAAATGGGCTATCTAACTCAAAAATATTTTTTCAAATCCGACCTGTAGTTCCTGAGATTACCGCTTTCAACCGAACAAACAAACAAACAAACAAACTCTTCAGCTTTATAATATTAGTAAAGATTATATTCGATGACCTTTGAACGATTCAGAAACTGTAACAGTAAAGTCTAAGTATTCAGTAGATATGCTATTTGTACTTACCACTATTAGTATATTACTTCAGCGCATATTTTACTAACAAAAACAGCAGTACAGTGCAGGAACTAATTGATTAATTGTACGTAGAGATCGCAAGATCGTAAATTGACTGAGAAAAGAAGATGTATATACGAGTTATTGTTATCTTATGTAACTCAAAAATAAAATGCACAAATTCAACTTAAATATTATTAATTTAAGTGTATAAAACTTTATATCACAGAATACGATTATAAAATACCAGTGAATTATACATTTAGACAATGTATTTCATTTTATCGTTGAATGTATAATGTACAAAACTAGTTTCTGTGATTCTCTTATCATTGTTCGTCTTATTTACTCACATTTATCATGCAAACTAATAAAGCAAAAATTGTTTGTATACTATATTTATAAAACCCTGTTTGAAATTATGTGTGTCTCCATCTTGATTTGCTGATAGTCCAACGTGTGGCAAGCAGACACAAAATCATCGGCTCCTAATAGATTAAAATTATTGTCATCGCGTGTAGTTTTGAATATGTAAACATAACTTTTAAATGAATACTCTATTGCCTTTATTTTGGATCCTGTAAGCATTAACTCCCATTATGGACGGAAACTGAGTACTTGTCAGAAAGTAAGCGCTCGTGGCCCCGCTGACGCAGTAAACGATTAGTGAGTTATGCAACATTCGCTATAGCTGGTCCTTGGTTGGGTGACCACTTTGTGGAATTTACATTTGCGCGCGTTTCCGTGCATCGGAAGGCACGTTAAGCCGTTGGTCCCGGTTGCCGGTAAAATGGCAGTCGTTAAGCCTGGTTGAAGGCTTTATGGGCGGCTTTGAAAAAAAGATAAGGATTAATAAATTAAATTAAATAATTCGATACAGTTCGGGTAGTTGAGTGGCTAGAACATTGCCCTGGTTAGGCAAAAGCAAAGACGGGGATTGAACCCGGTAGGTTCAATCCCCGTAAGAATTGTCTTTTTTCACTTTATTAAAAATTTATGAATAATAATTAATAGCATATTTGTGTAAATAGCCTCAAACTACCGCTTTACAATGAATGGTTGTTTTAAGTAATAAAATGGATTATAGTATGTTATTCTTAAAAGATAGACATATACCACAGTACAATATACTGTCGCGAACTTTTTTGTAGACTTACATTAGATACACATTTGCACCATTCATTATTTTATTTTATCTCAAAGGGTTTAGGCAGCGTTTTCGTTGAGAGCTCCCAGACGGCTTATTTTTCCGACATCACCAACAAATATCGTTATAATTTAGTCAATGTATACAAAATCTTAACAAATTATACACAAAAACCTTCCTTATGAATCACTCTAACTATTAAAAAACTGCATCGTAATTCGTTGCGTGGTTTTAAAGATCTCAGAATACATAGGGTTTTATAATATGTAGTGATACTATGGTTTATTTTCCCTATATTATATAAGTGTATAAAAGTCAAGGTTCTCAGTCAACACGATAAAAAGATATGAGTGATTTTCACGAAAACTTGTAAATACCGAAAATTTACTTAATTTTCATTAAATATAAATAAATAAATATCCATCACGCCTTATCCCCGAATGGGTGGCAGAGGCATATTATATGCCCACTTTTCACCGTGGGGATTCCTGTCCCACGTAATAGGTATTTTATTTTATTTTATTTATTTAAAAAATGTTCACAACATGCAGTTTTACATCCTATTATATGAGAACTACTCGCTTAAACTATAGGGTTTGTGTGCGAGCAGTATATGCTTTACAATATTCAGTTGAAATTTAATACTAAACATTGCAATATACTTAGACTATACCCAGTATGGGCAGGTAGTATCCGGTAGACAACAGTGTTCGCGTGCAAACGCACGGAACTAGGATAACTTAGGTGTACGCTTATTTCGAGATCTTATGCGTGAGCACACAAACAAGCAGTGTGGCCCTATATACATACAATAAATGTGTAATCTGGATTTATTGTATAATATTTTTTGAGTAAATTATTAAGTTTGCGCGTGAACTTCTCACTACTACGAAATACCGAAACGATGGCAGTAGGCAAACCATTCAAAATATATGGCAAAAGGTAATTACATGTTCTAGCACCATATTTGTTGTTAATTTTTGGTAGACAAAATATTTTTGTATACTCTAATGATCGTAGGTTTTTATTTCTTGTATAGTCTTTTAGTACATTTACATTAATAACTTCTTCCTTTAGAATGGCCAGTCTAAGTTTACTCTGCACAGGAAGCAACTCGCAATACTGGAACAACCCATTAAAACAGTTTCTGTGTTGAAGTTTTACTATTTTGGAAACTATTGTTTTTAATGATTTAATTTGTAAGTTATAGATATTTGCCAATTTTGTTTTACAAGCACGTCCATAACTGCTCAACCCGTACCCAATAACACTATCCACCAATGCCAAATATATCAATCTTAACACTTTGAATGGTATTTTATATTTAATCACATATAGTTTACCCAGTACAGCTCTTATCTTATTACAAATATAGTCAATGTGAGAATTCCAGTTAAGTCTATGGTCAACAATAAGGTGGTGAGCCCATTGCCGTGTTGAAATAGACAGACGCAGGTTGTGGCTACCTGCTGTTGAACTTTTTCAAGCCGCCCATAAGGCCTTCAACCAGGCTTAACGACTGCCATTTTACTGGCAACCGGGACCAACGGCTTAACGTGCCTTCCGAAGCACGGAAACGCTCGCAAATGTAAATGCCACAAAGTGGTCACCCATCCGAGGACCAGCCATAGTGTAAGTTGCGTAACTCAGTGATCGTTTACAGAACACTGAGACCGCGGGGCCACGAGCGCTTCAATTCAATTCAATTTTCATTATTTTTTATAAATCGAATTTTTCCCTTTACTTGTGCTATACGATCTTGCTTCGAACCGAAATTGACAATTCCAGGCAAATTGAAAGTACCCTTACCTGGGTAGAGAGCGTACACGGAGCGCCGACGTTTCATCTCAGTCAGCTCCTCACAGTGCTTGGTGTATTCGCCAAGTGCCTATGGGAGATGGCGGGGGTGGAGCTAAACCCCGTGTGTCGTCACTGCCCAGGTGGCGGTGTGGAACGGGTATAATTGGTGTTGATTTGTCGCTGCCGGCCCTAGCCGTTTTGTACAAAACTTTTATAACTCTTGTGAAAACCTGCCGTTTTCGCAAGAGTTATAGAAAACACCCATTACTCTTTTGTTTTAATAATAAGTTGATTGATCTCTATAACTCTAAGTAGGCAATGAACCAAAGAATAGTATAGCTACTTTAAGTATCCAAATTTTTAATGACTGATTTATAACTAGTATGTCATTTTCTACGCCTTTCCCCTAAAGGAAAAAATTCAAAAAGAAAAAGAAAGTTTAGGTTTTTAAAATTAGGGGTTTACAAGGGACATACATGGTTAAACCAATTTTCTTAGACCTCTTACTTGTATGGATGCTTATACAATCCAGAAGTGTAGCTTAATTGGACATTTCCTCAATTAAGGCATGTACTAATTTTTTACAGAACCCTCGGCGCACGAGTTTTACTCGTGATTGACCTGGTTTTTTACTTACCTGTTAGAAGTTTAACGCCATAAAAATAAATATACGTCTCTGATACCCATTAAAATACGTCAAGAAACCCCCTTACTTTATAGCGTAGCAGCACTATCAGAATAAATGTCAATATTATAAGGACCCCTTCCTTATAAGGTGTGGTGTGTGGTAAGGGTGCAGGAGGAATATCGACTGCCTCGGTGGCGCAGTGGTAGTGTATGACTGCCGTGACCAAGGTCCTGGGTTTGGTTCCCGGGCCGAAAAAAATATTTGTTAGACCCACAAATGTTTGTTTCGGAGTTTTTTATTTAGAAATATACAAGTATGTTTAACAGTCGTCTAGATCCCACAACACAAGCTTATATTAGACTACTTTAGGCGAGCCGGCAATTTCGAAAAAAAAAAAATAAACTGAAAAATACTTGGACTAGGGAGGCATTGCGTATTCCTTTTTTTCAACCGTTGTTTTTTACCTTTTATTCAGAATGCATCCACCGTTGCTGATTTGCTCAGAATCTAAACTGAGGCAAACCTCCAAAAAGAATCCAAACGACAAAAATAAAAACGAAAGATTTGTTTAATTTATATTCATTATTAAAATTAAAATATTTACAATGTTATTGAAGCTTCTTCAATATTTACCTGCAATCTAATAAATTTGATAAACAACAACTTTCGTACAAAGCTAAGTCATACTTTATTAGATTTCTATAGTTTTAAAAAAAGAACACATTTAATGAAATAAATTGTAATAAATAGAACGAAGCTTATACTAAAAGGCAGAAGTTACAAGTGAATAGATACAGTTATATGATTCATGTATTGAGATATTTCACAAAGAAAATGTTGCCCGTGCTGCATCTCTCACAGTCAACATGAAAGAATGATGAAGACATTAAAATGTGCTGGCGACAAAATTTTCCCAGACGTAGCATTTCATCATTAATGCAGCTGTTGTGAAAACTGTGTGCATTGAAAAACCATTAAGAAAATAGAATTTCGCAAAGACACACACTTATTAAACGTTTTAGTTCGGTTACACTAATATTATACAGAAAAAGATTGACTGCATTTTCACAAAAAAAGATAAGTAACAGTGTTACTTAATAATAAAAAATTATAATTTTAAATGTAAAATATACTTAAGGTGAGCTAGAAATATTTGGTATTAAAAAGAACACAATAAAATTCAAAATTAATATAAATTGTTAAAAGAAATAACATAATATCGTTGTTAATAAAATATTTGTTCGACATTAACTTATTTTATAAATTTCTATAAATACAATTCATATTTACAATTTATAAACTACTTGTACATAACTACTTGTACTAAATCACAAAGAACTATGTCTACAAATTTATAACATCTACCTTAAAACTGGCACAACCAAACTAATCTTATAACAGGTGGTGAGTCCATTGCCTTGTTTTTTTAAGCCACCCATATCTCTTATAGCCCCTAGCTCAGAGTTCTGTTAACGATCACAGCCTTAAGCATGATATATGATATGATAAATTCATTTAGTTTATTACGCTTCCGTACTTTAAAGACACGTTAAGCCGGGTACCAGTAACAAAGTAGTTGTTAAGTGAAGTTGAATTCTTTATGGGTGTCTTGAATTAAAACACAGTAACCACAGCCTGCTTTATAATTATGGTAGGTTAAAAATTTGAGATAACCTTACGTTCGACAACAACCTGTGATGAGCTGATGTTATTGATTTATAAATAACCTATTCTTGGGATATTTTGTTTTATATAACTCAGGTGGCAGACAAACATACCTGATGGAAAGTGGTCACCATAGCCTATGGACGTTTGCAACACCAGAGGTACAGCACTCGCGCTACCGACCGTTTATTGTATACGCATCATCATCATCCGAGCGTCTGTCCCCGTTGTGTTTCGAGACGCCCGGGCTCCGCTTTCCTACATTTTCTCCTCCACTTCGCACGGTCGTCGGTATACCCTGTAGTGAGACCATTGGCCCGCATGTTATCCCTTACGACGTCAAGCCAGCATTTCTTGGGTCTTCCCCTCTTACCGGGATGCGGTGCTGACATGGCCAGACATTAGTTTCCCACGTAGCCCGCCAGGGTCCGTAATCCCATGACCAGGGCGAAACATATTATTGTATACTATCTGTTTATAAATAGCTCAAATGTAGTTATAGTAATCCAGAGCTTTCTTTCACAAATGTGATGTACAATCAGTCTAAGGATAACATTAGACAATCCAAAGTCACGGGATAGATTTATGATTGTAGAACAGAGTTTGTTTGATGTTTCAAATAATGAAATCATGATATTCTGAATTCTATATTTGTACTTGATTATAATGTTTTGCTGTACTAAAAACTTCCATTGATGACCTATCATTTTTAAAAGCAGTACTTGTAGTATTCAATTGTCGACTATTCTTTTGAACAATTATAATACAGTCTGAAAAGCAATATTATCACAACCCTTAATATGATCCAAGTCTTTCCGCCGTGCTTCCGCCATTTTCTTCTGACGTTGCTGATATTCAACGATTAAGTAGCACGTCATTCCAACGACCATAGCTACTAGCAGCATGTATGTCTTCTGATAGGTTCGTAGGTGTGGGGATACAATATATGCAATGATGTATCCCATCGATTCCCATAGTCGGAAGTTGGAAAATGCCGCTTCTTCTCTGCCGGGGAACAGAATCCCATAATAAGCTGTGAAACAATAATAATAAATTTATGTATGTATATCTTGTTTACCTATATAGCATGAACCACCATAGTGCAAAGGCAAATGGACGTTGCGAAAGAAGGTTCTTCAATTGGCTGTAATATTGCAATTCTGGCACTGTGGTCAGTCCTAGGGTTACCTCAACGCTTCAGAGAAAATTACAACAATCAAAATTATAACTCTATAAATTTGATTGTCCTGCTTGAACTATGTCCCTACAAAGGTTGTCTGGAAGAAATGTGCTGATAGCGATAGGACCGCCAATTGTATAACATGTATTGTTTATTCACTTTGTTAAATAATAATGTTCCAGGTTGTACACCAGAATATTTCTTATTATTTATAGCACCGTCCTCCTACCATACGTTTGCCACATAACAAAATGTTCAAAGAGTAGAAACTTTTCAATGCCTAACTACCACGGAGAACACACACAGCATAAAAAAAAACGTCTGATTCCTATAACAATTATATACAATACAATAATATATTAAAATATTGTATATAAATGCTATAATCTCAAGAACTACTGGTTCGAATTAAAACAAATCTTATTTGTGTTGGATAGCCCATTTATTGAGGAAGGCTACATATCATCACGCTACAACTCTGGAGAGCGGAACTATAATCATAAATATCAACAAATCGGGAAAGTTTTCATACATTATTGTAAAAGTAAAAACGACGGTAATATGGGTTCGACAGGAGCTCGAACTATTTTACGGGCAAAGCCGCGGTGGTCAGCTAGAGACCTATAATTTACTAGTTGTGACTCTGACAGCGAATTTTTGTAATGTAATTGTAGCAGTCCCTACAAGCAACATAAAATTCTTGGTGTGGCAACACCAATTTTCATTCTCTCTCTTGTCGCCAACACGCCAACTGTATGCGAGCCTTTTGTGTTTAGTTCTGATTATTAATATTAAATTAAGTTTGTCTATGTCATATCATGTACTTCCAGCCACGCCCCCTGCCAAGCCACTATAAAAAAAGCCTACTTCAAACATAAGAAACCATTTTGAAAAGATAATAGTATGGCAACCGTATCCTATTTTTTTTTTAAGTATATTTCGACGCCTTAAGATAAAAAACAACAGGTCTCGGTGGTGTAGTTGGTAACGCGTCTAATGCGGTAAACCAGAAAACGTTCGCCACCAGCCGTACGAGTCCAGCTCGCGACAGAATTTTTTTTACAACTTAAAAAACATAATAATCTTCAGACATACCGTTAAGTTGCACCATCCACACGGAGTCGAGCACTCCCCACAGTACTGCAATGATGTACAGTATGTAGGTATCTCCAGCGTGCACTCGCCATTTCAGCAGCGCAATGAACAACGCCGCATGACCTATGGCCGCACTGCACAGGAGCGGAAGACGTCCCGTTAACTGGTCAAAAATTATAAGTAGTATCTTAAAGCTTATTCAATACATTATAGCACTCAAAAATTTGGGAGAATAAATACTAATATATATATACTAATATATATATATATACTAATATATATATAATACTAATATATATATATTTAAAATACTGTTTATTAATCGCGCTATATTCCCGTAGGGGTAGGCAGAGGCATACTATACGCCCACATTTCACCTTGTGGTATTTTTGTTCCACGTAACAGGTGGTGAGCCCATTGCCGTGATGAAATGGACAGGCGCAGTCTATGGCGACCTATTGTTGAAATTTTTACGACTTGGCTTAACGACTGCCATGTTACTGGCTACCGGGACCAACGCCTTAACGTGGCCTGCGATGCACGAAATCGCTCGAAAACGTAAATGCCACAAAGTGGTGACCCATCCAAAGACCAGATATAGCGAAAGTTGCTTAACGCAGTGATCGTTTACAGAACACTGAGTTAGTGGGGTCGCGAGCGCTTTCTATTTATTTGTACAGGGTTTGATTATACAAATCATGCCACCCTTATAGTGACAACATGGGGTGAATATAAAATTATTGTGTAATTCTAGGCTTCGTTCTAACAAGTACGAGCCTGTACAGCATCCTTGCAGATTCTGAAGTAGGAAAAGCAAGGACACTATTGCATGCTCCAGTCTCCCACAATTTGTTATTTAACATCAATACATCTCTTCTCTGAGATGTTTATCTTGGGAACATGTTGCCGTGGGAACGCCCACTTATTACAAAATGAATATAATAACTATTCAACCGATAAGGCGTCATAGGTGTTGATAGGTTAATTACGAAAAACTAGGTCATCACAAAATCGGGACGTTCAAGTGGATAAGGGTCTTAGAAGATTTTGCGGAGTTGACAACGCCTCTGGTGTAGCAAACGTCCATTACCTACAGTGACTACAGTCGATCATTATGATTTTCTGTGACCTAAGTGGTATATAAAAAATCTACGAAGTCGATTGCTGGATATACACAAGTCGTTCCCAAATAATACAGGGTTTTACATCTTCTGCATACAGGCCCGCCATATTTTCCAGGTTGATGGCCACCTATCTTTCAAGCGGCCTGCCTTACGTTTCGTACATAGAACTTTGTTTTACATATACATTTTGCTTAATAAATACCAGATCCTTACCTTAGCCAAGTAGCCGGTAACCACACATCCAATAGCATCGGCTATACCAAATGTCATCATGACGAAACCGACAGAACCGGTGCCCACAGCACACGACACGAACGCCTACAAATTAAAATTAAACAATTCACAATAACTCAAAGTGTGCTAAAAAAGTCTTTTTGGGTCTGATAAGTTAGTTCTATCTATTAATCAAACTGCTGAATTTATTAGGTGTGATGGTAGGGACACAAAAAAGCGGGCCGGCATTAATCGGCACAGGTAAAATCGTTGATAAATATTCGACAAAAGGCTGCTTGACTTTCATAAAACTGTCTACAGGTGTGTCTCGAACCCGGTGGGCAAGGTTAGAGGCCTGATTTTAACGGTCGAGCGTTAAAATCAGTCCTCCGGCCTTGCCCTCCGGAGTGGTGCCGGCAGGCTGACGGTTTAGGTGTATAGACAGCTTTAGGCGGGCAGAATCGGCCGGCAAGGAGTCATCGGCAGAGTCGGGTTGAAAACTGGCTCTTTCTTTTCTCAAGTATTGCCGAATCGAATGAACTGCCTAATCAGCACAAGCCGTAAGAAGCCGAACCAGTGCAGTAATTGCTTCGGGTCGGCTTTATTGTTCGACAAGTATGCCAGCCCGCTTATGTATGTAGGTGATATGAATGAACCCTGAACATGTCATAGGCCTAGGCCTCTATATTCCTCTATGTTCTTATGCAGCTAGCTGCATAAGAACTTTTTGTTTGGGATTTTGCCAACATCATTCTGCTATCACCAGCAATAAAATATATAGTTCTAGTTAGAAATTCTATTATTATCTGCTTACAGCAGTAAAGTCTGCACCGAAAAACGCCTGCTGAAGGCCAACGAATATATTAATGATGACAAGTAGCAGTTGGGTAGGTTCCGCCATCAGCTTCAACGTCACAGCTAAGAGCGCCATGCCGGACAGTCCCCCGCCAGAGCCTTGGCGCCCGGTGTCATATCTGGAGATAAAACAAAAATATTATTTACGCAACCTTATTAGAATCAAATTAAGGAAAAACAGCTTTGATTTAAATAGAAAAAATGTTTCAATAACTGTATTATTTTCACCTGACTCAAAAAACGTGGCCCGGCTAACTCAGTGTTCTGTAAAATATCACTGGGCTTAGCAACTTTCGCTGTGGCTGCTCCAGGATGGGGGACCGCTTTGTGGCATCTACATTTACGAGCGTGATAGTCACGTTAAAAGCTTTATGCGTGGTTTGAAAAATTTCAACAGTTGGCCGCTAAAACTTGCACCTGTCCATTTCTGCACGGCAAAGGCTGCTTACGGCAAACGGCTGTTAATTGAGAAAAAAATGCATACGGTGAAATATGAAAATATTATAAGCCTCTTCCTACCCCTTTAGGGATAAAGTTCTTTATGACATGACTTGAACATGTCGGTAGATATTTGATGAGTCATTTACCAGCAAACCCTGGCCTAAAAAACTAGGGCTTTGGATTTATCTAAACCAAAGCTCGGAATATGATGAGGAATAAGTGAACCCAGTGCACCTATGACAGCACATCTATCCTTTCAATCACTGTGCATTCTGAATTTTGCAAGGAAGCTATCCTCAACCGTAGTAAAAAATACGTCATAATTACGTTTCTCATATTGTTAATAGACAGCAAATTATGCATACTGAAAAGAGTACATACATATTCTCACGCCTTTATCCCGGAAGGAGTTGGCAGAGGCATATTAAACACCCACATTTCATCGTATGCATTTTTGTCCCAAGTAATAGGTTGTGAGGCCATTGCCGTCTTGAAATGGACAGGCGCAGGCTGTGGCGACCGGCTGTTAATTTTTTTTAAGATAGCCCATAATTCTTTCAGTTTGGCTTAACGACTGCCGTTTTACTGTCAACCGAGACCAACGGATTAACCTTCCGAAGCACGAAAACGCTCGCAAATCTATATGTCATAAAGTGGTCACTCATCCAAAGACCAGCTATAGCGAAAGTTGCTAAAAGCAGTGATCGTTTACAGAACACCGAGTCCGTTGGGCCACGAGCGCCTTAAAAAAGAAGAGAGTAGAAAAGAGTAGGTGAAAAGTTTAGGTGTGTTGCAGTTACCTTTTCATAGAATCCACTCCTATGGCTACTATAATGGCTGCCCCAGCCATACAAGCAAGGTAAATACCTGTAAGCATTTAATATGAGGTCACTAGCAATCTATACAACAAATAACAAAAAAATTTTAGCGGCATCAAGTAGATTGTAAGCATAATATAGATATTATGCTTACAATCTACTGATAGTAAATTGTAAGCTAATAGTAGATTGTAAGCATAATATCTATATTATGCTTACAATCTACTTGATGCCGCTAATACTAATATATAAAGCGGAAGAGTTTGTTTGCTTGTTTGGTTGAATTCACGTAATATTTTTTTTTTTTTTGTATTGAAAGCTTATTTACCGAGGTAGGCTATAAGTTATATATCATCACGCTACTACCCTGGAAAGCGGAGCAGTAATCATAAATGTCGACAAATCGGGCATATTTTTATGCAATGTTGTAGAATTTATAAGCGACGGGATTAAATAGGTGCGACGGAAGTTTGAAGTATGTCACGGGCGAAAACGTGGGGGTCACCTAGTAATGTAAATGAGACTCTGATTATGTTAAGTATAATAACCATAGTAGTTAACCGACTTTATTCAAGAAGACGCCTTAATTATATTAACTCTTTACCTACCTACAAAGTGACATATAAATACGAATGTAAATACTTCATGTTAATGTGTGAATCGCAACACGATATTTATAAAAATTGTTTCATTTTTCATAGTGTGTGTGAATCCGCCCGCTCATAAACATTAGAAAATCTACAACAACTCTATAATCCAAACCAAAATCCGACAACCGACAGATAATTGTTACATATCAACAAGTAAAATATCTGCATAGCGAACATATCACAAAAAAGTTGCATTATAACTATCATGACATAACACACACGAGACATCGTCAGTATCGTCTGAGAATGACAAAAGAAACTATTTTTTGTGTTAGGTACTCATGTTGTAAAAGGAATTTGCATGTCAAAAGAAACGTTGACATACTTGAAGTACTTAAAGTTTTCTTATTCATAAAATGTTCAAAACTGTATTGGCAAACTGTGACAAATTAAAATATCTACAGGGTCATTTGCCAGAAATAGATGCCTAACATTATCGAATGTTAATACCCTATAACTATAATTTGAACTTTATTTTAATGTGCTGCTTGAATTATCCGCAAATGGATTGGATTCAAGGATGGGTTGAACGGAGCATATTTTTTTGTTCCCATCTATATCAGCCGCATTTATGCGCGCGCGTCCATCGTTCATTGAAGTATTCAGTACGTGACGAAGAAGAATCCCATAAGTTCTTTGAGGCGAACCCAACAGCGAGTACCTATGACGCAGAATTTCACCAAAATCTTGAAGCTCAGACTAATCTCAGCTGCAATTGATCTACCAGATAAGCTTCATTTTACCTGCAACCTCAGTTGTCTCAGACGTGCTCACATCGCAAACTCTTTCAAAGTCGAAAACGTAGAGTATTTCGCTTAATATTAAAGGACATGAAAGAATAAACATTTGACGTCTGATTACAAAACATCGTACTAAACGAGTTGCAATACTCCTTAAAGGAATGAAATTCTAAGATTACAAAATTTTTACTGTACATGAGCCTAATAGCAATGCTACTGTAGCATACCCTGGTATTCGATAACCTAATAATACTAGGACAAGGTGTTCGAGGATGCTGTTTTTGCGGGGTGAAGAACATACATACATACATATTGTCACGCCTTTATCCCAGAAGGGATAGGCAGAGGCATATTAAACGCCCACACTTCACCGTACGCATGTTTGTCCCACGTAACAGGTGGTGAGCCCATTGCCGTGTTGAAATGGACAGGCGCAGGCTGTGGCACCTGCTGTTGAATTTTTTTAAGGCGCCCATAAGGCCTTCAACTTGGCTTGACGACTGCCATTTTATTGACAACCGGGACCAACGGCTTAACGTGCCTTCCGAAGCACGGAACTGGGGTGAGTCTCTAGGGCCGAATTTATTTAATAAAATGTGTCTATTTTAGATGTTAAATTTGGAATAATAAAAATGGCCTTTTTAGTGAGGTGGTAACAAAAAGGCTAAAAGGTCTTATGTGCTAGACACTAATTAGCACGACCAATTAAAGTCCTGGTAGTCTCGGACTAACTGACTGACTGAGTCTGATGCTGTTTTTACGAGGTGAAGAAACTGATTTCTTCTTTAAATGTCTAAAATCCAATTTTTTAGTTCATATTTCGAAGTATCCGGATTGCAATTTTATTTACGGAACAATACCTGATAGCATATGTATCTTTGCAGGAGGCTGTGGCGGCAGTGCTTCACCAGCATCGGCACTTGGTAGAAAATTTGACCCGCATAACATTGGAATCATAGTCTCGTTCACTGATGTCGTTGCTGCAGTGTTGTTGCCTGACGTTAACACTGAAAAGCAAAAAATACGAAATTAGACATAGAATATATTTATTTGGTCAAATACCATAATGTATAGGTACGTAGTAGTGGACTCAATTGAGTATAACTCTTTGGAGTATCTATGTGTATCCTATAGGTTGTGGGACAAGTGCCTGCCTTAGATTTCCCAAACTTCTACAGTATGATTTCTACTAGTTAAGGTCGCTGCAGAAGATTTTGCAGGGACGACTAGACACACTGGACTGGACTGGTTGTTATTGATAACGTTCATAGGCCTTCACTTTGGCCTACGGACGTTTCCAACATTCTCAATCTGGTGGGCCATATGTTTGTCCGTAACCTATAATAGCATAAATAAAGGTAAATAAAAGGTATAAAGTAAATTAATATCAGTTTTTGCATACTAGTATCACTGTGAAGATCTAAAAAACACAGACTTCGTGTCTGTGTTTTTTAGATCTTCACAGATCTTCACAGCAGGAGAATATAAAAGGTCAAAGTAAACCTTTTTACAGATTACAGAGTTACAATTTCAGCACAAATCCGAGCTTTTAAGAGCAAACTTCAGATGCAACCATTAATATGAGATGACTCCTACTGCCTATAAGCCTCCCCCAAACTTTCAGAGGATTGTTTGACTGTACACTCAGCAACAAAAGTCGTTCAGCGTTGTAGAACATTGACTACAAATCTAAAATCTACTTCTGAGGCTGACTGTACTACGTTTTGCTATAGAGCATCATTTTCGAGATTACCTTCTCTTCGAAATAAGTACTTTTGGGAAAATATACCCTCAGTCCCCTTTTAACACCCATAGGATAAATTAAGGTGTATGTGTAAATAAGTAAAAAATAAGTGCTGTTATATTTAAAGAAATATAAAATAATATTAAAAAAAAAAAAAAAACATAAAGTTATATATTATTTTTTAATAATAGAAGAAATATAGAATGTTTTGAGAAAGAAGCGTTACGTACAGGCGTCGCAGCCTCGTAACTCTAAAGAGACGTTACAAGAATATTACACAGTACCACATCAAATTAGATGAATAATAATCTTACCTAATGAAGAAATGAGATTCCCCCACACCTGGTTCATTTGAAAGATCATAAAGAACAGTCCCAAAAAACGTACTAGAAGCGCTTCGGCTGAGATCTTGGATATTTTGCTGTGAGCTTCAGACATCTGAAATACATAACAAATATAAAAATATTATTTTAACTTCTCACTTAAATTGTACATTATATTTTTTCCATTCATTCTTCTTCATCTTAAAGTGTACTAAAGCTTAGCTTAGCCCACTTGGTAAAATTTTCCCGTTAACCGTTTCCCAAATGATGTCGCCTGTGTGCTAATCTACAATAGCAGCTACTTTTTTACCAAATTGTACCCATAATAGTCCAGTCGTAACAAACCAGTATCAAACAAACACACTCACAAACTTTCGCCTTTATAATTTTAGTACTGATTCGTATTTGCTCCCAAACCCTGGGGTTCAATTTTATTATGCTTTTAATTTTCGGCATTGTTGGTAGGAACTGCTGACTGACCTCCCAATCCTGCCTGCGGCGTAACCCCTTCGGTTGGTCAGTAGGTATACCGCTAGTAGCAGGTGAGGTCACTAGGCTACTAGTCATGTTTTTTTTTCTATCTCAGAGTGTCCACTAAAATTGAATATAACTTTCAAATATATATTTAGGTTTGCTTAAGCAATTTGCAATTAAGATATTCCTTTGGGAAATATAGGACTATAAGAGCTAATTTACGTCTGAGTCAAGTTGCACCTGTGTCGTTCAATACATAAGTCCTCTTAGTCCCCAAGAGAATTTATGTATTTTACGATTTATCAGCAGTATTATTAATGTATATTTCTTTAAAAAAACTTACCACTGAGAGATATGTACATTTGGAACACCAAAGTGGGCCGCCACCAAGTCCCACAATTAGGGCAGCAGGTATCAAGGTGTAGAATGTGGGGTGAAACTGGGCCGCTATGTACGGCATGTAGGTTATGAACGATAATGATATGGCCCATTTTGTGCCAAGTCGTCTGAAATAATGAAAGATGTTTTATAAATATTAAAAAAAAGCGCTCATGGAATCGCTCACTCAGTTTTCTATAAACGAGCGCTACGTTAAGCAACTTTCGCTAAGGCTGGTCATGGATGGGTGACTGCTTTGTGGCTTTACATTTACGAACGTTTTCGTGCTTCGGAAAACACGCTAAGCTATTGGTCCCGGTTGCCAGTAAAATGGCAGTCGTTAAGCCAAGTTGAAGGCCTTATGGACGGGTTGAAAAAATATAACAGCAGGTCGCCACAACCTGCGCTTGTTCATTTCCACAGGCAATGGACTGACCACTTGTTACGTGAGACAGTGCAGACTGTGAAATGTGGGCGTATAAGTATGCCTCTGCCACCCCTTCACATACACAATATAAATTAGTGTAATTGTGTAACCATACAAAACATACATACATATTGTCACGCCGTTAACCCCGAAGGGACATACTATACGCCCACATTTCACCGTATACAGTTTTGTCCTACGTAACAGCTGATGACTCCATTGCCGTGTTGAAATAGACAACTACCTGAAGTACAAATTTTCTTGTCCAAAGTGAATTTTACGAGATACTGCATGCTACAAAACCCCGTAAAATATATTTATGGTTTTAACGCGTTAAGGCAAAATAGGTACTGTAATCTTTGTTGTAACAAAGATTACAGTACCTGTCTTACTATTTTGCCATAACGCGTTACTAGTTTTGTAATGGTACGACGATACTTAAATACAATGTTTTGTAATAAAACGTGTGGGTAATAGCGGAAAGTAAGTTTTAGACAAATACCAAGAAAGCGTGTTATTATAAACAGTAAAATCCCAAGGTGATTTTAATTAATCTTAATGCCCCTTGAAAGCAAGCAATATTACATAATTTAAAAACGATTTATAATTCTATCATTGTCTGCTACTTGCTTAACATGTTAATCATGACAGCCCTGGTGCCAATTGGATTGTGATTGACCGATTTGATTTGTGTCAATCGGTGTTAATTATAAAAGAAATAGTTTATTATATTATTCTACAAATATATATTCTATATTCCATATTTATAACTTACAGCTACTATAAACTTTACACATAATAAAAAAAAAGGATGTTAAGGAATATTTACAAATATCAAAAAAAATTAGGCATCAAAAATCGCTTCCACGTCGCTGTCATCCACAACCGTACCCAGAATGTTGTCAGCATACCACGTTGAATAGCAATGCTGAGCCTCTATCCCAAGTACAAGTCAGCCCTCTGATCATGAGAGCCACCGATCAAAAGCTTACATAGAGCTCTGAAAAGAAACTTTGTACTAGGACCCCACGGACCAAGAGTTTCGACCGCAAACGGCTCAAATACATAATTTCCAGCAATATTTGTGTATTTGCACCGTTTGAGTGCTTCAGCGGACGCAGCAGCAGCTCCCGCACAGCTAGCAGTGCCAGAAATATGCGAAGCTGCAAGAGTGTCCGCACATGTGGCATCCCACATAAGAGGTACTCCCATCTTCCAATTCACCAGTGACATCCCGTCAGGTCTCTCTTCCCTCTCGCCCTTGTTGAGCAAGCGGGTCTGTGCGATCGCTCCGTAATTTTAATAATTTTTCTTTGGTTTAACTTTGTATCTCAGCTCGTGAATTGGTTTATGTGATATTTTAGTGATTGTGTTTCGGTAACACGTAAGTGAAACTTGGTTTTATTGTCGTTAATCTCATAAATATTGTTATTTATCAATCGGTAAGTTTTTTGATTTTCATTCTAAAGTGTGGGTGGGTATCAGTGAATTAAGTTGCGCCGATAATTTTATTGTATATACTTTATTTAGACACTTTTTTTATTTGTGCTGTATAATTAGTGTTAAAAAATAATGCCCTTCCGAGATGAACCTCCCGATAGAGGGGGAGGTAAACGCGTATGTGCTACTATACTAACTATACTAACGCGTATGTGCGCCCCAGCAGCAGTGAAGGCTATTCCAGCCCGACCCTGTGTGGTGGCTTACCCCGCGCCTGATCGTTCAACCGAGTTCACAACGGCGTCCGCGACTAAACAGGCACTTATGAAAGCTATCAAGCCCAGTGACGATGGCTTCCAAATTGTAGACATTAAAAAAACCGCGAAATCGGGTGTAGAACTTCGTGTTGCGAGCGAAAGCCAACTCAAGAAGTTGGAGTCAGTGGACGCAATCAAATCGGCGGCGGGCTTGCGCTTAGAAAAACCCAAGGGTCGTAAACCGCGAATCCTAGTTAAAGATGTTCCTGGGTCTATGGAAGACCATGACTTTATTAGAGCCTTATATCGCTAAAACATTAAGGACGAATTAAAAATTAGCGAGGAGAACTTTATTAAGAATTCCAAAATAGTTCGTAGGCGTCGTTTAGCTAACGGTCGTTCGTGGGTGGGTTTGGAGCTGGAACTGGAGATCCGGAATCATTTGGTGGCCACGAAGGATAAATTATTTATTGATTGGGCCACTTGTAGATTTATCGATGACCTCGAGGTAGTGCGTTGTATGAACTGTCAACAATACGGTCATGTTCACAAATTTTGTACCAGCAAGTCACCCAGCTGTGCTAATTGCGGCGAGGAACATGATACACGAGCATGTCCACATAAAGACAGTCCTGATTTTAAACCCATCTGTATAACCTACAAAAGGTTTAAAAATCCCCATGACCACCGTTGCGGCTCTCGGGAGTGTCATACCTATAAGCATAGGCTGCAGCAGCTCATTCTGAGCACAAACTACCTGTAGTATTTTCATTTAATAAAAAATTAAAAAATCTTGGAACATGCAAAATCTAATTATAGGACAGCCCAATTTACACAACGATCACCACGGCGGAACTGGACCGCCTAGTAATAGAAAACAAATTAGACATTGTCCTCTTACAGGAACAATATCAGAGCGCCCACCTGCGTATCAGAGTGGAACAATTACATGCTAAGGCACGAGCTGGGATTTATTTTTCTAGTACAAATTTTACTATAACATCTTTGAGCAACCTCATGACATCTCATTGTGCTGTTGCTTCCTGAGGTTACTTCCTCGGCCTATAGGGTGTTTGTTGTGAGCTGCTACTTTCAATATTCACATCATATCGATCCTCACTTACACCATCTTCGTCACATCCTGCAGTCTCTTGCCGGTCAAAGAATAATCATAGGCGCTGATGTCAATCTTCTACATTATGGTATGGCAAACTACGTGTATTCGATAGGGACCGGCGCCGTGCCGTCGAAGAATTCATTGCAGAAATGAATTTATCTTTACACAATTGTCTCAATGCACCACCTACTTTTTGCGGCCCTATGGGCGAGTCTTCTATTGACGTGACGCTCGATATCCGAATGGCGTGTCCTCCCGGATGCGTCCTACAGTGACCATCGTCTAATCGTTTACAAGCTCTTATCCGGTGACGCACGAGAGGCGCAAAGTACTACTTGTAATTTCAAATATAAAAGTAGGGGCGGGGTTAAATTATTTTAAAAAGCATAAAATTAGTGCCGGTGCGGAATTCAATAGCGCTTTACTTGCTCTTAGAGTTGCCAGGTCCCATTACAGGGCGGCTGTTAAAAAATCAAAGGGTAATTTGCTACGTAAACTAGTGCATGGGCTGGAAGCTGAGGGTCCGTGGTCGCCTATATACCATGAGTTTAGGGCTAACCGTTCTGTTGATCTTGCCTATGTACGAAATATCAAAATTAACAACTCGCATACTATAGGTCTGAAGGAAACCGCGGATTACCTCTTGGATTCTCTTATACCCGACGACTGCTCGGAGAACAATAGTGATTATCACCGACAGATAAGACAGTGGGCTCTTGAGCCACCATACTCACCGCAGTCAGACCTACCAACTTCTGATTAGTTCCTCGAAATTGTTAGGTCGTTGTCCATAGGTAAGGTCGGGTGACGATAAAATATCTAACAAAATGATAAAGGAGGCTTGCAAGCTGTCGGGTGAAGTAATATTAAATGTTTTTAACCGGTGTATTTACGAGGGTGTGTTCCCCCGTATTTGGCGATGTGGCTATATTCGGATTATTCCTAAAAAATGCGACAAGCCGCCAGATGACCCTAAGTCGTACCGACTGATCACATTGTTGCCCTCCTTGGGAGAGCTTTTAGAGCGTCTCATAGTACCCCGGCTCCTGCCGGGCGGTATTAAATTTCACGAAAATCAATTTGGATTTACAGTAGGAAAATCAACTATTGACGCAGCGATATCAGTGCGAAAGACTGTCACTTCATCGGTTTCTCAATATGTTCTGGCCATCTTCCTAGATATTTCCGGGGCTTTCAATAACGCTTGGTGGCCAATGCTATTAATGAAATTAAAGTCTCGCGGTTGCTATAGAAATATTTACTCTCTTATTTATTCATATTTTTCACAAGGTACAACAACTTTAAAATTAGGTCATTATTCTGCTACCAAAACGTAACAATAGGCTGTCCTCAGGGGTCTGTGCTAGGCACACACTTGTGGAACTTAGGATTTGATGACTTTTTCAGTTTACCATTACCGGAGGGCTGTTCAATGACAGGATACGCCGATGACGATATGTTGCTCTTTCTGTCGAATACTCGTACGAGACTCGAGAGCTTGGCCCACACTTGTTTGCGCGTCGTTGCGGAGTGGTGCGTACGAAACAGGTTATTTTTTGCACCCAACAAAACATTTCAGTTGCTTTTAAAAGGAAGTTTGAAAGTACCACCGCGCATTAAATTCAATAACGTTTACATTAAAAATAAAACTTCGGTTTGCTATTTAGGATTGATTTTAGAGAGAAATTTTGCATTCGTTGAGTTGCAGTTCGTCATAAAAACTGTAGGTGAAAAGGCTAAAAATTGCTTTTATGCGTTGTCGAGAATATCTACTGCTACATGGGGACTTTCGTTCAAAACACTGAAGGTCGTTTACGGGGCCACTTATCTAGGCTTTATGTGTTACGGGGCGCCGGTATGGGCAGATAAGGCTACTATTGGTGCTGCACGTTTAAAGTTACTGCAAAGTCAACGCCTTGCATTGATATTTTTATGCAAGGCCTACAGGACGGTTAGCACGGAGGCTCTGCCGGTGATGGCAGGGGTCCTCCCGGTTGATCTCGAAATTCAGAGACGCGCGGCTTTATACTATTAGGCTAAGGATGGCATGGATGATAGGTTTTTGTTAGAAAGAGATCGCCATAGAATTGCCAGACTGTATCGTAATAATGTACGTGAAGAACTTTTAGACGAATGGCAGCTGCGTTGGAACACTTCCATCAAAGGGCGCCACCTCTACCAGTTTTTCCCAGACGTTCGTGAACACCTGGGAATGTCCTGGCTGGAGGTTGATCACTGTGTTGCTCAATTTCTTACGGGACATGGTAACTTTAGGAGCAAATTACATTCGTTTAAGCTGGTTGAGTCACCGTTCTGTCAGTGTTCAACTGCTGACGCCAAATATGATCAGACCGCTTATCATATACTTTGGGAGTGTAGCATTTGGCAAAATGAGCGATATAATATGCTTAATTGTTTACAAGTAACGTCGGGAGTAGGTTACTATGCGGATCTCGTGGCATCGAGGGTAAACTTTTGTGCTTTTAAACGCTTCTGCCATACATATTACTGGAATTAAACATAGCTCACATAGGACCCGTAATATACTATTACCGTGGTGCTTCCCTATTTCTATAGGATTTACACCTAGTTGCTTTCCAGGTCTCCCGCTTTGCAAAGGAGGGAAGAGGCATTACGTTCTTTTCCTACTTCCTCACATTATCTTCTGATTAATTTCGTTGCTGGTTCCAAGACATGCTATTTTCTCCTGGGACATCACCGAGATCGAGCTCGGTGTAACTTTTCTAGTGTTTTGGTCATTTCTGTAGATCCTGGTTTACAGGAGTCACAGTAATGGGAATGTGGGTGGGATTAGTCCCATTAAAAAAAATCCCGTCAGGTCTCATCCCATCGTATTTCGTACGGAACCCTAAACTTTTTGAAAACGCAATATAGCTTATGTTATATTAGAATAATAACTTTCCTGAGCGTTGTTCATTATTACTAAGTTAACGGTTGTACTCACGTGTATATTTCGGGATAGCCCGACTAGTAATAATAGCTTATGTTACTTACAAAGAATGTAGCGGTATGGTGACAGAATTTTTAAATACGGCCATTTAGTTTCCGAGCCGATTACAAACAAACTAACAAATCTTTCATCTTTATTTATTTATCTATCACGCCTTATCCCACATGGGACAGGGATAGGCATACTATACGCCCACATTTCACCGTAATCATTTTTGTCCTATGTAACAGATTGTGGGTCCATTGCAGTGTCTCAATGTAAAGCCCCAAAATATTTAAGGTACTTACTTTATCACAACCACAGGTAGGAAGATGTTAGAAAATATAAGGCCTGCATACACCGCCGCCAATGATGCTGTTCCGAGGCCCGCCTCAGCGTTTATAGAGCTTTGTAGATTGGCTGCTCCCTGTAAATTTCATTCGGTTTTTTATCATGATATTGCTATTAATATAGTAAACGTGAATTTGTAAACGTGAAAAAAACATGGACTGAATAAAGTACATTTTTATAGAGGAGAAATTTACCCATAATTAGTTTAGAAAATGATAAACCACGTGGTTCAATCGTTCGGGCAAATGACCCATAGTAATGAGTACATACAAAATAATTTTGGCATTTCGCCAAAGTCCATTAATTTACAATCAAAGTTAAAATGGGCTTTAACGCCATGTCTCCTGATTTTCACTCTACTTTTTTAAAGGACCGCTAACAAATAATGTAATCCAATGCAATCATTTTAATATATTCCTTGACGAAAATGTAAAAGGAAAACAAAGGACAGGATATACATAAAAATCTTGATTTTCCGAACGCAACAAAGTAAAACAATAAACACTAGGCAGATAGGGAGGCACCTAATTCCTCAGCTGTGACAGAACGTAACTCTTGGACTTATCAGAAAACCGTGGCTCCCAAACGTATAAAAAAGAATAGAAAAACAATACAAAAACTATCAAACTAATTAACATAACCTTCACAAAAGCAATCTGATCATCTGTCTATCGCCTAAAAGGTCAATCGCTCTCCACAAATAATCGTGTTAAAAAACTAACTAACCTACTCTCGTCAAGGCCATGAGTAATCAGTTATAATGTTTCTGGGACTCGGACTCATCCCCATTAGCGGGAACGTAATATTAGGTACGATACCATTTTAGAGAACGAAGTCTATTAATATGGTAACCGTACTAACAATTTAAAAAAAAAAACTAACCTAATCAAACCTCATGCTCCCGGGGCCGCGGTGAATAGCCCTTAGGCCTATCCTGCGACCCGGTTGGGAAGAAGGTGGAACACCACGGGGTTTAGTGGGTAGGACGGCCCCCAAAGGGCCGGGAGTCCCAGTAGGAATGACGATGCGTAAACGCATTCCCCGCGACAACAAAAAAAACCTAGCTAATAATCCAATTCATTACTAATTTTACAAAAATAATAGTCACTTCGGATAACGAATTGCTTTATAATCGGTCATCTTATTTGAACTACCGGTATTTAATTTAGTGGTACAACAAAAAATAGACAAACGCAACGATTATCCAATAATTGTTATCCAAAGATATCTTCAGAGGAAAAACCAGTTTTGATGGAATTTCGCCTATTTCATAATTAAGAAAAATCAAGAAATACAGGAGAATTCAATAAATATAATATGTTCTCTTGTTCATTGTGTTCGACGCAGTTAATAACTTTATGTAATAACTAGATGACCCCGCGGCTTCGCCCGTGACATATTTTGATCTCCAGTCGCACCCATAATTTTCATACATATTTGAAGTTATAAACGACGGGAAAACCCCGTCGTTTATTACTTTTACAATAATGTATGAAAATTTGCCCGATTTCTAAACATTTATGACTACTGCCCCGCTCTCCAGGGTAGTAGTATGATGATATTTAGGTTATAGCCTTCCTCGATAAATGGGCTATCTAACACAAAAGGAATTATTCAAATCCGATCAGTGGTTCCTGAGATTAGGGCGTTCAACCAAACAAACAAGCAATCTCTTGAGCTTTAAAATATTAGTATTTACAATAAAGTAAGAAAATTTGCCCGATTTATTGACATATATGGTTACTGCTCCACTCTCCAGGGAAGTAGCGTGATTATATATAGCCTTACTCAATAAATGGGCTATCCAACACAAAAATATATTTTATATTCAAAGAAACAAACAAACTCTTCATCTTTATATATTAGTATAGATATGTACTTCGTTAATAATAGTTCGTATTTTTTACCATATACCTAATAATAAAAAATGAAATGAAATGAAAAATCTTTATTCATGTAAGTCACAAGTTAACACTTTTGAAGGTCAACATTTACATTTAATGCTAGTTTTGCAAAGCAATTGGATCCTGAGGAGGAAGATCCTGGCAATAAAACTCGTGGTCACTCTTTTCTAACCGCCATTAGTTACATTAGTTTTATTTCAAATTATATAGTAATGGGTTTATACAAAAGAAACAAAATCAAATATCTAAATGTGAGCGATTCTAGTTACCAGTTCTAAGGACAAGGGTAGGTACCCTTTATGAAGAAGAACCTGGCAAGAAACTCAAAGGATGCTCTTTTAAAACGTAGTATGGTTTACAAATAAGAATAAGAACAATTGTATAAATACAGTAATATTAATTTTAACGACACTACAACTAACTTTTTTATGGGCGACTCATTACGAATGACCGTCACGCTGAACAGATCATAAAATTGTCGTAAAGAATACTGCGTTCAAAGATTCTGTCTTCACTACCTTACCTACTGAGCATCAAACGGTTGCAGTATGTACCACAGTAGCTTTATAGATGTTCCCCTCTTCTCTAACCCTTCCACCCCTTACCTCCTCATTAGGAAACTCGACATTCTCAAAAAAAGCGTGTGTGTACTTATGTACACGCGTTAGAAGTTATTCTGCTCTAGTCTTGAAAGATTTTATCAAAATAACACAACTCTTTGTTTGTAACTGGAATGAGAATATTTGAAGGAGATGACGTAAGAACCAAATGCGAGATTAGGGTAAACCAGGAACGACTAGAGCAAGTGAATGAAATTGTGTATTTAGGGAGTATGTTTAGCGCGGATGGAGATCGCCGTTCTACATCCCAATCACATCGATTGGGATGTAGAACGGCGAGTAGCTGCCGGCAACAAGGTTAACGGTGCTTTGTCCCAGTTAGTAAAGCGACAAAGCATCGTAAAAGAAGCACGACTGGCGATTCATAACGCAGTGCTAGTGCCAACTTTGCTTTACGGTAGCGAAACCTGGGTATGTCAGCAGATGCATGAAAGTAAATTGAATGCTGTGGAGATGCGATCACTTCGAAAATTGTGCGGCGTTACTTTGGCCGACCGAATACGTAACGAAGTGACACGCAATATGGCAGGTTTGAATGGAAGTGTCAGCGTTAAGTTGGCAAAGGGCGTGCTCCGTTGGTTTGGACACGTCCAACGAATGAGTGAGGAACGATTGACGAAGAATATAGATTGTGCGAAAGTAGAGGGTAGAAGAAGTAGGCCGAGACTTACATATGAAGACCACGTGAGCAGATTGCTGAAAAACGGAAAGGTCAAAAGTACTCGGATACCCAGACGTGCGTGTAGGAAGCGATTGATGAATCTTGAATAAGCGAAAGAAGTATGCATGGATCGCGAAGCCTGGCGATCTGTCCTCTCTGACTACCCCGTCAGGGATACAGCGTGAAGATAGTTAGTTAGAAAAAAATAAGAAAAAAAAGAGACGGTTTTTCGAGACGGTAGCGCGCGCATCGTAAAAATTTACTCTTATCATTTTTCCTTATCGCGCCAAAACAAGTATAACTTCAAAAAACGGACAAGTGTAAATCGTACCTACCGAGGGTTCCATTAAATTAATTTTGTTTGCTTTTTTTACATCTTCAAAAGACCATAGACTTTTTTTTTATTTTCAACTAGATATCTTCACGTGTTCCCAAGATGATACCAAAAGGTATGATTGACAGACAGACGAACGGATGGACAGATAGCAAAGTGATCCTATAGGGGTCCCGTTAAAAATGGGTTCGTTTATCACGTATGTTGATTTCTTGAGGTGCCGTCTTTCAATAGAATTTGGAAATACTACAGCTGATATGATAGTACAATCAAATAAAGATTGTGCAGCAGGTGCTAACTACTGTTTTAAGAAAAGACATTTATTACATTGACATACCTATAGTTGAAATTCCAATTTTCCCTATGCACAACTTATACATGTTGATACTGAAGGTATCGTGTAGGAAAGACTTCGCCTCCTTTTTGTGTTCTATCGCCTGTACAACGGTCTGTGCTCTAAGGAATTGTTTGATATGATGCCCACGGCTACCTTCTATCATCGCACCGCTCGCCATAGACAGGATGTTCACTTCACCCTCACACTTTGCGTCCGGAGCGCTCACATACGGTTAGCTCCGATAGAGGCTTTGTGCCCTATGTCTGGGGATTCCCGAACGTCTGCAGTATGGGGTTCTTCAAAAGTAGTCTTAGCAGGTTTTGAAAGGGTTGGCAGTGCGAGTGCTGCCCCTCTGGTGTAGAGAACGTCCATATGCTACAGTAACCATTTTCCATCAGGTGGGCCGTATGCTTGTATGCCACCTCTGGTATAAAAAAACTCTTCTGAGCTCATGGCAACAAGTCGAGCGGGAATTGAACTCACAGTTTACTCTTTGGCCAATCAGTGGTCACCACTTTAATTGCTATGCTACCGACCTCCGCATCACCAATGCATAGAATTATTCGACTGTAAAGATCAGTGAAGCTAGCGACATTAACACACACGAAACACGCATACAACAAAATACATTGTTAATAATTCCCAAAGAACTTTAAGGTCATAGTTTTCTTTAGCTTACTAACTCAAGCAAATCAAAATCTAATCCTCTACACTCATATAACCTACTATTATTATAAACGCGAATGTTTGTAAGTATGGATGTTTGTTACTATTTCACGAAAAATCTACTGAATGGATTTTAATGAAACTTTACAATAAAATAACTTACACATCAGAATAACACATAGGCTACTTTTTATCCCGGGAACAATTACCTGTGGGAAACGGGAAAACTTCACCACGCGTGCGGAGCCGCGGGCGTCAACTAGTATGTGTATATATTCTAGCTAAGGCCGTAGTACGGGTTCAATTTTCACTCGATATATTTTATAAAATTGAAGAAATGTTTTCTAAATGTACGTAAGTTTACTCACATTGTATGCAGTAAACTGCACCATAAAAGCCAGGCTGATGATTATCACGTTCTTCAAAATCCTCCATGTCTCTGTTGGCGTGAAAGTCTCTACTGTTAGCTTCGGATCTTGTATCATTTTGTATCACTTTTCACAATCACTTCACTCATAAAATAGTAAACCGACAAAATGTCCTGTACGAGTACGCTGTGGCACTGTACACTACATCTCTTTCAATCTCCACCTCTCGATTCTGTAAATGAAAATCAGTATCAAATTAGTATTGACATGATGCATCAGCTTGGCCTCGGTGGCTTATTGGTAGTGTAGGCTACTGGGGTCCCAAGTTGGGTTCACGGGCCGGAAAAAAGAATAGTGTAAATGTTTGTTTCGGAGTTTTGGTGTTTCCTATGTATAATATGTATGTATTTAGAAATATATAAGTATGTTTATAGACGACTGGTCTGGATCCCATACCTCAAGCTTATATTAGCTTACTATGTCCTCAACATCTTCCAGTTCCTCTGGACATTTATTAGAAGAATCTGTTCCTTATTGCAGGGATGCATTTGTATTCACAGATATTTACGCTCAGGATATTATAAAAACTTTTAAATGTATTGAAATTAAGAAAACCGCGGACCTTTGGGGATAATCAGTCAAAACTGCATCATGCATAATTGAGGTCATTGCGCCCCATCTAGCAACTGTGTTTAATGACTGTGTTTCTAGTGGTATATTTCATGATTTAATGAAACACAGCAAAGTCATACCAGTTCAAGGCTGACAGCGCTACAGACCCGTCTAATTTCCGACCAGTGTCAGTGCTGCCAACTTTGAGCAAAGTATTTGAAAAAATAATCTTGAATCAAATACTATCCCATTTTAATGTTCATAAAATATTTCATACGAAGCAGTTTGGTTTTACCAAAGGGCGCTCAACTTCCGATGCTGGTGTTGAGTTATTAAAATGCATTTATGAAGCCTGGGAAGATGCATTAGGTAGATTCTGCGATCTATCCAAGGTTTTTGATTGCGTTCAACATGCAACGCTGTGCAAAAAATTACATCACTATGGAATAAGAGGCAAGAAGCTCTCGACCTTCTGTCTTCATATTTAAACAATAGCATACAAAGGGTCGATATTAATGGTACACATTCTGTAGGATCCATGGTTACAATGAGTGTGCCACAAGGCTCGATACATGGGCCATGCTTGTTCCTCATTTATATTAATGATTTACCATTTTATGTAGGAATAGGATTGTTTTGTTTGCAGACGATACCTCATTGATTTTTAAAATTAGAAGACAATTAGATAACTATGACGACGTAAACAATGCAATCACGAGAGTAGTTCGTTGGTTCAGCCCAAATAATGAAAAATAAATGAAAACAAAACTAAATGTATTAAATTTACTCTACCAAATGTAAAACGGCCAATGTTCAACTGAATGAACAACTGTTAGAGTTTGTGGAATCAACTGTGTTCCTCGGTATAACTATTGATGCCAATTTGCAGGGGGGCCCACTCATAGAAAAGACGGCCTCTAGGTTAAGTTCGGCTGCATACGCTGTAAAAAAGATCAGGACTCAAACAGATGTGGATATGGCTAGAATGCTTTACTTCAGCTATTTTCATAGTATTATGTCTTACGGTATTCTCCTTTGGGGGAATGCTGCAGATTTAAATATTATTTTAGCACTCCCCCAAAGGATTGGGGGAGTGCTGCAGGTGTAATTAACATTTTTGTTCTTTAAAAGCGGGCTCTACGCGCATTTTATGATATGGGCCCCAGAGTCTAAATATTCTAACCGTAGCATCACAATACATTTTTGCCAAACTTATGTATGTTCAGAAAAATCTATCACAGTTTACTAAACTCTGTGATATACATAATATAAACACTAGACATAAAAACAATCTTTCAGTTCACTACAGTCGGCTGCATAAGATTGGCGATTCCTTCCAGGGTAACTGTATACGCTTTTACAACAAGCTTCCATGTAACCTGAGAAATTTACCATTAAATAAATTTAAAAAGTATATCAAAAGAAAGCTTTGTGAAAAAGGTTATTACTGTATTAAAGACTATTTATAGGACAGGGATGCCTGGAAATGATCTGCTGGCAAATGAAATATTATAGTTATAAAATACATAATTAAAATATTAAATTGTAAATAGGCCATCAAAAAAAAGCCTTCCTAAGTTTCTTGCCGGTTCTTCAGAGGTGGGCCGCGTTCCGAACCGGTGGTCACTTTAAATATATTATTTTTTCTTTAGTTTAAGTGTATGACATTTTGTAAGCGCTGTTGTAATGGTCTATGCAAAATAAAGATATTTTTATATCTTTTTTTTATATTTTATATTTTTATGGGTTAAACTCTTGTGTAAAAAAAGTCACACAATATTTATTTATTTGGTATCTATGATGTCAAACTAGGTTAATAATTGTCACTAAATATTTTTAAAGTATATAAACTTATACTTTAAAAATATAATATACTTAGATATATACAATCAGTTTATAATTCGGATAAATACAATTATTAATTTGAGACTATGTAAAACCACTAAGTAGTTTAAAACTTATCATCTATAATATACCAGCAATAATAATATAACTTGACCAGCAATAATAGTTATTCTCTTTTATCATAGACTACAAACAGCTACCACTATTATTGTTATTTTAGTATAGAAGATAGTTCTCGTCATTACCTACAGAATATTTAAGACACAAAAATATCAATTGAAAATGAGAAAAACGCACACTGAACTAAATAAAACTTACATAATTATCTACGACATATTAGTCAATTATTGCCTTACTCTAAAATACATTAAAATGCAATATATTATTCATTATGTTCTATGATTCATTTAATTTACCTAACCACTAAAGCATTTAGACAAGTGGATTATTCTTTTTTATGGATGCCATACCAGTTTTCTACCGACTATAACTACTTACAAGGTACATCTTTGGGGGGTTCATGTATTACCCCACTTCTTTGGGATGTGAATCGGCTGATTTTAATAATAGTCGTTAATTTAGTCGCAATTTAAGTATGCAGAGTTTATTTTTTGATCCAGATTACCAGTAACATGACAATAGTTTAGCCAAGTTGCGGCGGCTTGAAAATTTTCACCAGCATGTAGCCCTAACCTACGGCTGTCTAATTCACGCGTGCGTGAAGTCCCGTTTAGTATATAAAATATGTCAATTTCAAAACTGCAACGGGCTCACCACCTATTACGTGGGACATGAACACACACTGTGAAAAGTGGGCGTATAATATGCCTTCGGGGATTAGGCATAATTGATAAACCAAAACGTAGATATTTTCATAGAAGAAACAGAGAAAATTCATCCTAATCTTAATAATATTATATTAAGATTAGGATGAATTTTCTCTGTTTCTTCTATGAAAATATCTGCGTTTTGGTTATATTTTCATAGAAGAAACAGAGAAAATTCATCCTAATCTTAATAATATTGTATTAAGATTAGGATGAATTTTCTCTGTTTCTTCTATGAAAATATCTGCGTTTTGGTTTATCAATTATGCCTAATCCCCGAAGGCATATTATACGCCCCTTTTCACAGTGTGTGTTCATGTCCCACGTAATAGGTGGTGAGCCCGTTAAACGTGAAAGTTTGTATGGATGTTTGTTACTCTTTCGTTTAACTATAGAATGGATTTTAATGAAACTTTACAGTAATATAGCTTATACATCAGAATAACACATAGGCTATTTTTATCCCGGGAACAAGTTCCTGTGAGAAACGGAAGCGGAAAAACTTCTCTACGCGGGCTTCTAACTAGTTTAATATAATTACAGTATGTTTCTTATACTACTAAAGTAGCATAGACGCCTACTGCTCAGCTGTTTATAATTGGTCACTATTGCTTATGGTCATTTAAAAATGATGTAAAGCGAAACTGGTCTGTATCGGAAATGTGGATAATATATAAGTGTTTTCATACATAATACAAACGTTATAACCATTCTGATCATAAAAAAGTAAATAGTTTGTGCAATTAGAGGTTTTTAAAGGTTACAAGACCATTATACATTGCCTTCATCGACAATAGCAAAGCTTTCGACGTTATCAGTCATGACTCTATCTGGAAAGCTTTAAAGATATCAAACGTAGAAGATAAATACATCAACATCATAAAACACATATACTCCAACAACACAAGAAGAGTCAAACTCGAAAGAAGAGGCGAAATGATCAAAATAGAGAGAGGGGTCAGGCAAGGTGACCCTTTGTCACCAAAGCTTTTTATTGCTGTGCTGGAACATATTTTTAAACAATTACAATGGGCTCAACATGGCATTAATATCAACGGACATCGACTGAATCATCTCAGGTTTGCAGACGATATATTAATATTCGCTGAAACAGCTGTACAACTTCAAGGCGTGCTTAGTACATTGGACCAAGTAAGCGATAATATAGGCTTACAAATGAATAAAAGCAAAACCAAAGTAATGACAAATAGCTTACAAAGACCCATTAAATTGAAAAGAAACGATATGGAATATGTAAACAGCTATATCTACTTAGGGAAACAAATATCATTCAGAAAAAAATAACAATGAAGAAGAAATAGAAAGAAGAATAAACATTACGTGGAAGAAGTTCTGGACACACAAAGAAATTCTAAAAGGGATACCTGTCTTCTGCCCTGTTTATTATATGGGTGCCAAACATGGACTTATACAAATAAAGTAAAACAAAGAATATCAACAACACAGATAGCAATGGAAAGAAGCATCCTAAAGATTAACAAAAGAGAAAAAATTAAAAACACAACTATAAGACACAAAACGAAAATATTAGATGCACTGGTCGCTTTAAATATTTTAAATAGGGTATGACATTTTGTAAGCGCCGTTAAAATGGTCTATGCAAAATAAAGATATTTTTATTTTTTATTTTATTTATTTACTCACACAAGCCTTGAAGCTCAAGTGGCAATGGACAGGGCACATTTCAAGATACACAGACAACAGACGGACAATGTTAACTACAAGATGGAAAGGACCAATAATAGGTAAAAGGAATGTGGGCAGACCAAGCAAACGGTGGGCTGATGACCTTTTAGAGATTGCAGGAAAAGACTGGATCCGCAGAAGTAAAAATAGAAAGCTATGGAAGAAACTGGAGGAGGCCTTTACTCTAAACGAGATCCATAACCTGAGAAAAACAAACAACTAACCATATTAACATTAATTTATTAGCATAAGAAGATACTAACAATACTAAAATTATTTGAAGTGTAAATTTGTTATGGATTAAAGAGGCTTTTATATTTTTATATATATATTTATATAAAGGTTACAGTGCAGGTATCGCTGCAGAAGTTCAGGTATTGATCTAGAATGCTGATTTTCAGATGCAGTCAATATTAAACACAAGGGATGTTCGGCAGACATTGTTATGCCCGGTCTTCAATTTAATATTGTACATACTATTATTGTATATTAGAATCAACTTATTACTAAAGTGAAATGTTATCACTGCTTAGAAAATCACAAGAAAACATTTAAAATAAAAATGACAATTATGATGTCAGCGACAGCACCACTAATAACGCCAGTAAAGCGACCGCCGCGGGTATAACGATCAGACACTAATGATGATTCTGGCATCAAACATATGAATTATAAACCTATAATGATTGTATTTAGCATACGATGAACTTAAAACACCCACAATCAAATTACCCAAGTAACGGTTTTATGAATAATCGAGTAAAATATAATTATACCAAAATAATATCTCAAGCGTGATATCGCGCAATGCTTATTTAAATATTACAACTTTTTTAAACAACAAACTGGTTTCGCCCGACGACGACATTTTAAATATATATTATATTTAATACACTAGATATGCTCCCCGGATTTGCCCGTGACATACTTCGAACACCCATTGCAACTCGCACCTCTAACCCTCTACTCTAACTAATTAGTTTTCATACAAACTTTTATCCTGTATTTTACACATTTATTTATTTTCAAGCAGACGCAGGTACACAAAATTTGGTGCTGCAAACACCAAAAAACTTCCAACCCCTATTTTAACCCTTTGTATGTAGAATTTTGCAAAATCACGATGTCCATTTATTTGTTACCAGATACAAGTATAACTCATTTCCAAAGTCAGAAACGTACATTACCTAATTTACGTTTCTGACTTTGAAAATGATGAACTTTCATACAATCGCCGGCGTCGTGACTATTTTTCATAGCCCGTTGAAGACGATGGCTGTCAGGGTGATAAGAGGGTACCACACGACCTTCATCGAGGCGGCATATCTCCTGGCCGGGACTCTACCTTCCGAGCTCCGCATAGTCTGTTTCTAACTCGGGACCAAAATTATCTTCGCCCAAGACTACGGCTTCCATGACCGGGGTCCTGAGAATGCCACTCTGACAGAATCTGGCCCTAGGCGGTGGCGTGGCATGATAGCTACACGTATGCCCTTCACTCCTCAAAGAAGCGGTATAGCAAACGAACCCCCCAAAGAAGCGGGATAATACCAGAACCCCCGGAGACGAGGCGATGTTAACAAATAAAAACTGTCGGGAGCCCTGAGGCTGTCCATCCGAGGGCTCTCTCCGGACTCCTAGCCATAAGCAAATGGAAGGGCACCAGCACATAAAAATATCGACACATAAAAAGGGTGGTATTTTGAAAAATCCTTTCTTAGTGGGTCCTACATAATAAGGGTAGCTTACCTTAATTAAATATTTGAAGTTCCTAGGTGTAAGAGTTTCGGCTGGGCGATAATAGGTGAATGAAGTATACATATAAATATGTCGTAACCTTTAAAAAATCTTTTTTAAAAATGCGCAATTTGGAAAGTATGTGTTTTTCTTTAAGACAAAAATTATTTTAGTTTTCAGTGCAATTTAACTATTTTAAATAAACTCATTTTAGATTACGCACTACTGCTCATTTACCTTCTCAACTATGAACTAAGCTAGCCTAATTGGTATCATAAGAAATATATAATTATCTATGCATCCTGACCTCGATTCCAACAAATCTGCCAGTTTTTTATTCCTAATTTATACAAAGTCCGGTTACGTATATCAAAACTGGGTGTACTCCGGTGAACAGTTTTAAAGATGACTTGCTGAAAAAACACAAAGTTGGGGCCATGAAGTCAAGTATTATAGCGTTATAAAGAAAAAAAAATGTTATATTCCACGTAGAAAACAAAATATAACGAAATAAAAATTTGGGTACAGCGTAATCGTAATATAAATAAGAAAAACTTTTAAAAATAAGCGCTCGTGGTCCCGCGGACTCAGTGGTCTGTAAATGATCACTGCATTAAGCCACTTTTACTATGGCTGGTCACTGATGGGTGACCACTTTGTGGAATTTACATTTGCGGCCGTTTCCGTGCTTCGGAAGGCACGTTAAGCTGTTGGTCGCGGTTGCCAGTAACATGGCAGTCGTTAAGTCAAGTTGAAGGCCTAATCGACGGCTTGAAAAATTTCAACAGCAGGTAGCCACAACCTGCGTCTGTCAATTTCATCACGGCAATGGGTTCACCACCGATTACGTGGAACAGGAATATACATAATGAAAAGTGGACATATAATATGCCTCTGTCACCCCTTTGGGGATAAGGCTTGGTAGATAAATAAATAAAATTCACGAGTATGTGCGCAAAACGGAAGTGAAAACTTCATTGGCAATCGCAATCGATTTTAACGTATGAATTGAATATACAATAAACACAGCGACAGAACAGCGAAGAGCAGCTGACTGTATCTTTCTCGCTCGGATACACCCGGCAACCCAGCTGTTAAAATCACCCAGCATTACTTTGGTATCTTACTTTGGTCTTTTGAAGATCGGTGCAACCGCGCATCTTTCCGAATATACACTCCTAAAACAAAGATGCAACTAGTCTAACCTTCTGCCTCAGCCAAAGGAGTCTTGGGCTCACACATTCACAGTCTGTCACACATTCATTCATTCTCGAGGACAGTAGAACACCGACACCCAGGCTCGCTATAGATACTGGTTGTGGCTTAGGTGAAGCCACAAGTAGGCTGTATAAGGTCCATGTGTAGTGGTGTCACATCCTTTCCTCTTTGTTTCATTCACACACAAAATATCAAGTTGTCTCTCTCTCATCATTTTGCATGCCTTACTATTTTGTCTTTTATTCCTCCTCTTACATTCAATTAAGCAAAGCGGCTATCCCCAGTCCACTTTTCTCCTCGATGGGAAACGAGACGTAACGGGTTGCGAACCATATCGCCGCCATTTCGGATTTTATTTCTAATTATATTCATAGCGTACCCACGAGAAGCTAGGGAAATTCAGAGTCCGCATTGATGGAGCTCCGCTTGTCTAGGTAAGGCTAGCCTTATTCTGAATTCGTCCGGTCCCAGGACATACAGGCACGTTTAAGACTAGGCTCGCCCCTAGCCACGCAACAAATAGGCACGGCAACGTGTGTGTGTGTGTGTGTGTGTGTGTGTGTGTGTGCGTGTGTGTTATGTGTGACGTGTTATCTATTGATAAGGGTATTGAACACTACATTAACATTAATACTTTGACTCTTACTAAAAACTATTGTAACGATATCTCGATTGCTCTCACCTAGCTCGAAATTCCAGTACAAGTCATAAATATACGACATGTACTTGTTCAGTCATATAAGCGCTATGCCTGACTGCGTCTAAAGTCCTCGCTTTGGATACTACAGTACTACGTAGGCTACGTAGGGTTCTTCCTGGTATTAAGTTTCCACAGTAGTAGCCATGCAATCACGACAGTGGAACCATCAAGGTCTATCCCCACACGTGAGTACCATGTCAGGAACAGTGTAGGAAAGTATTTTGTCAGGAGTCTAAGGTTTTGGTCTATTGTCATTGCCTATAGACTCGATCACACTTTGTGATTGAATCTATAGAGTGTCGTACTCGTATCCATTCCGGCAACGGATATTTAACTCGGACTTCTAACGACTCACGACGCTCTTGCCATGTCCCTGATACGGCACTATAGAATCTACATTTTTTTTTATAAATTGTACGTAAATACCGTCAATTTATTCCTCAGAGACCTTCACGCTATCTTAAGAGCCTAACATGTTTATGTAAACCAAATCTAGCTAGTTTTACTTACCTGTATGATAACATCAAATATGTGTATTTTAATTTACGAAGTCAATCAAAATATTTTTTCCATATAGCCCAATAGCCATATAGCCATATACATATAGTATCTTCTTTTAATAATAATTTTACTAACAATAGGATTGTTCAATGATTCAATTGATTTTACGATCAAGGAAGATAAGAGCCGTATTTTATAATAGACATGATTATTGTAGTTATTCTGTGAATGCACGATGTATTTATAAAGTATTTTTTAAATGTTTATATTAACCTTGAATCTTCTTAGCAACTGCAATGTAGACTACTTTACGTGAGCACTTTATGTAGTAGTAGAAATAAAATAACAAGGTTTATATAGAGTCGGCAATGTGACTCACATTTGTAGCGCAATTCACAAATCTCGGATTCAAATCCTCTACTGCGCAAATGTCATCGATATTAGAGTTTTATGAGCATCGATGACATTTGCTCAGAAGAGAATTTGGATCTGAGATTTGTGAATTGCGCTACTGGTGCTCTAAGCGCACAAATATTGGGACTAATCCTACCCGTATTTCTATTATTGTACTCTCGTAAACCAGAATCTACAGCAATGACCAAAAAGAAAACTTACACCGAGTACAATCTCGGTGAATTCCTAGAAGAAGAATGCTACATTCCCTCCCAGGGTATTTGATGAGCAGTTTGATCATATTTGCTGTTCAACGGTCTGTGCTCTGAGGAATTGTTTGATATAATGCCCAAGGCTACTTTCTATCATCGCACAGCTCGCCGTAGACAGGATGTTCACCTTCACACCTAAATAAAGTCGAGCAAAAACTATTTTTGCATTAAAAACTAATTTTAATGAAAATTTAAATAGTACCTACCCAGATATTACAGTCTGCTTCAACTAAATAATTTACGTTAAACTATTGATACATTTTCTTTATCCTTGAACTGTATCCCGCTTGCTGAATATTTAATTCAGATAAAAAGGTGCAATGTTTTTCTTTTGTTGTTATTTACAGCTTTTTGGTTTGAGGCATACAAAATCAATAATTATATTTTTCATTTAGGCTGAAATTATTTTTTTTATTATTTTATTATAATATATAATTTGTCTAGTCCGAGACTACCAGGACTTTAATTGGTCGTGCTAATTAGTGTCTAGCACATAAGACCTTTTAGCCTTTTTGTTACCACCTCACTAAAAAGGGCAACGGGTTCACAATTTCTTCCAAATTTAACATCTAAAATATACACATTTTATTTTTAGCAAAATTAATTTTGATTCGAATTCCTGGATATTCTTACTTCTGTGATCTCAGAGTTTGGGTGTTTTTTATGTATTATATTTTATTTTATTTAGAAATATTTAAGTTTGTTTATCAGTTGTCTAGATCCCAAAGTACAAGCTTATAGCTACGAGATGGCGCTGTGTAAAAACTGTTTCTCAATATTTATTTATAATATTTCTAAGTAAATATTGTACTTATTTTATATAGATTTGATGTCACAATAGACCTTCCTACGAGCTTATTATATTTTTCATAAGAGATTTCTATTGAGTAACTAGCTGACCCGCGGAACTTCGTTAGCTCCACATAAGAGAGAGAAACATAATGAGAGAGAGAAAGAGAGCGAGGCGTAAGAATCTATAATACAATAATTCTATAGTATCTGAAACTTTTATTCTCCATTATACACTTGACAACAACATTCATAATATTAGTAGTAATACATTCACGGGAATGTTGAATACCGGGCATTCCTTTTTTGGTGCTTATCTAAGGTACCTAAAGAATACTTTAGCTATTACTAGCTGTCCAGCCCGGCTTCGCCCGTGACATACTTCGAACCCCGTGGCACCCATTTAATCCCGTCGTTTACTAATTTCACAATAATGTATGAACATTTTCCAAATTACTTGATTACCTTCTTCTCCGCTCTCAAGTCTCACACGGCCCAGCAGAATTTGGTTACACGAAATTAATTTATTTGCACATTTTTTTTTATTTTGCCATAACTCCAAAGATATTCATTTAATTTGAAAGGTGTAAAGGGCCAAAATATTCTTCATAAAATGCTGAAGCCAACATATTAAAAATGATAAGGATAAATAATGTATTTGTGTAAATAGCCTTCAAACTACTGCTTTATAATTGCTGTTTTTTTAAAGTATAAAAATGGATATAGTATGTTATCCTTAAGAGATAGACATATACTGTCGCGGATTTTTTTGTAGACCTATATTAGATACACAATTCCACAATACATTATCTTGTTATATCTCAAAGGGTTTAGGCAGCGTTTTCGTTAAAAGCTCCCGGACAGCTCATTTTTTCCGACGCGCCCAACATATATCGTTATAATTAAGTTAATGTATACAAAAACTTAACAAATTATACATAAAAACCTTCTAAGAGAATCACTCTAACTATTATAAAAAACTGCATCGAAATTCATTGCGTTGTTTTAAAGATCTAAGCATACATAGGCTGCACTGAAAGTATCGGGAATGGAACATTTCCACTGTTCCTGTCATATTAAAATCTTTTTATTTGAAAAATCCTTGGTTTTAAAAATCGAATCCCATTTATTTATTAAAAAAAAAGATTCTCGGTCTTGTCACAGGGTTTTGTCAAACTTGTTTAGTCGTTGAGAAAATGGAATTGACTCTAGAAAATTCAAGAGCAATGATTTATTATGACTTTCGAAGTGGTTTAACACAAAAACAGTGTGTTGACCGGATGATTTCTGCATTTGGTGATAAAGCCCCATCCAAAACCACAATTTATCGCTGGTTTGCTGAATTTCAACATGGACGTGTCAAGCTCAGTGATGATCCCCGTCAAGGTCGTCCAAAAACTGCAGTCACCCAAGAAAACGTTGATGCCGTGCGTAAGCTGATTGAGGAAGATCGACATGTGACATACCGCGAAATTCAGGCAACTTTAGACATTGGCATGAGTCAAATACAAATAATCTTGCATGAACAATTAAGTGTAAAAAAGTTGTTTTCCCGATGGATACCGCATTCGCTCTGTGAAGAGCAAAAAGCGGCTCGCGTTACTTGGTGCGTCAGAACTCTCGAAAGATTCCACGCAGGATCCTCGAATGCTGTATACAACATCGTATCTGGTGACGAATCCTGGATATACGCGTACGAACCCGAAACAAAAAACCAGTCACGAGTTTGGGTGTTCGAAAATGAGTTAAAGCCTACATAAATTGTTCGTTCTCCAAAACCGGCCATGTTGCGACTATTACTCTTGAGGGACAAAGAACTGTTAATGCAGAACGGTATGCTAGTATTTGTTTGCCACAGGTCGTTTTTGAACTCCGTAAAGAGAACTGCAACCACCGCATCATCGTCCATCACGACAATGCGAGTTCTCACACCGCGCACAGAACAAAAGAGTTTTTAGAGCAAGAAAACAGAATTATTTTACCATCCGCCGTACAGCCCCGACCTAAGCCCTAATGATTTCTATACTTTCCCTAAAATAAAGAATAAATTGCGTGGTCAGAGATTTTCATCACCTGAAGAAGCTGTGGACGCCTACAAAACGGCCATTTTGGATACCCCAACTTCCGAATGGAATGGTAGCTTCAATGATTGGTTCCATCGTATGGGAAAATGTGTCAAATTTCGCGGAGAATACTTCGAAAAGCAATAAATACATTTTTAAATAGTAATGTTGTGTCACTTCCTTGATTCCCGAAATTTTCAGCGCCGCCCTCGTACATAGGGACAGACAGCGAAAAACGACTTTGTTTTATAATATGTAGTGATAAGATAATTTATAGAATACTTAACAAGCACATTGATTTGTTCTGTGTGAATGTAATGTGTGTCTAAATGTATAGTAAAAAGACAATACGAGGTATATAAAACCGTAAAAATAATGACCTTGTGTACATTAATCGTAGTTAATCTATAATTAAAACACAAATAATTGTATTCTGGTACCTACGTTTGGATAAAGATAACACATCTCTCACAAAAACTTAATCACCTAAGATTGTGCTCGTGTGTAAAAATACTATAATTATTTATTTGAACGCCTCATTAGAGTTATGGTAAGTATAAGCTACTGTCACACTGAGGTTTTGGGTTCGATTCACGGTTTGGAACAAATATTTGTGTGATTCACATATTTTGTTTTGGAATATGTGTGTTTCTTATGAATAATATGTATGTATTTAGAAATATATAAGTATGTTTATCACTTGTCCAGGTCCCATACAAAAAGCTTATAACTTAATTTGGTCCAGAAGGCGCTGTGTGTGTGAAAAAGTGTTTCATAGTATTGTTATTTATATTTAGGTAGGTAGGTATATGTTTATTTAGAAATCAGCAGTAGGTCTGAAAATTATCATAAGGTATCAGATTATTATTGGCAACGGATCACTCATACGAGTGATCCGGTTTTGTGCTTAAAGCTATTTTTTAACATACTTTCTTGACCTATAAAAAAAAGAAAAGCTAAAAGCACTTTCTGGGCTGATCTCATTAATTATCTATGCCATAATCCCAAACCCGTTTTCGAGATATCAGGAGCTACATTCCCACGGTCATTAACAATTCAGAATTTGCTTGCCTTCTGTAAGCAATACAATATTTCTGTCGATTAAATCGATGAATACGAGTAAGTCACTGGGAAGAAATAGCAGTTAATATGTTTCGGTTAGTCAGAGAAACATGAATATGCCATTACTCATATATAAATACATACTTTGCATTACAAACATACATACATATTGTCACATCCTTATCCCCGAAGGGGTAGGCAGAGGCATACACGCCCACAATTCACTGTATGCATTTTTGTCCCATGTAAAAGGTGGTGAGCCCATTGCCGTGTTGTAATGGACAGGTGCAGACTGTGGCGACCTGCTGTTGTTTTTTCAAGCAAAGTTTTCACACCGCCCATAAGGCCTTCCACCAGGCTTAACGACTGCCATTTTACTGGCAACCGGTACCAACGGCTTAACGTGCGCTTAGCGTCCATAATTAAATAAATAAGGCTATAAATTTAATGGAATTGCATTGACTAAAGAAACAATCGACTTGAAACTTTCAAACACATAAACATTTGTTCAAACAACTGCAAGTAACTGTGTAGCATAAGCGCAATGTGTATATCTATTTTGTATGATAATGATGACTGTGATCCATATAAGAAGGGAACCATTTCCCTTCATTACATTAACATTTTGCAGGAAAAGTAATATTTATTCTTTTCTTTAACTTTTTTCTCATAACTGAAGTTATTATTTCTCATCTATATCTATAGCTATCTTCACGCTGTATCCCTGACGGGGTAGTCAGAGAGGACAGATCGCCAGGCTTCGCGATCTATACATACTTCTTTCGCTTCTTCGAGATTCACGCACGTCTGGGTATCCGAGTACTTTTGACCTTTCCGTTTTTGAGCACAGAGTGCTCACGTGGTCTTCATATGTAAGACTCCTTCTACCCTCTAATTTTGAACAATATATATTTTTCGTCAATCGTTCCTCACTCATTCGTTGGAGGTGTCCATACCAACGGAGCACGCCCTTTTCCAGCTTAACGCTGACACTTTCATTTCAACCTGCCATATTGCGTATCACTTCGTTACGTATTCGGTCGGCCAAGGTAACGCCGCACAATTTTCGAAGTGATCGCATCTCCACAGCATTCAATTTACTTTCATGCATCTGCTGACATACCCAGGTTTCGCTACCGTAAAGCAAAATTGGCACTAGCACTGCGTTATGAATCGCCATGCGTGCTTCTTTTACGATGTTTTGTCGCTTTACTAACTGGGACAAAGCACCGTTAACTTTGTTTCCGGCAGCTACTCGCCGTTCTACATCAGAATCACATCTTCCATCCGCGCTAAACATACTTCCTAAATACAGAATTTCATTCACTTGCTCTAGACGTTCCTGGTTTACCCTAATCTCGCATTTAGTTCTTACGTCACCTCTTTCAAATACTAGAACCTTAACTTTACCTTAACATTGAACTTATTATTTCTCAGCTGGTTTTTGAAAGAGAGGTAAGTACGACGGATTGCTCAATTCTTGTGGCAGGAGAAAGAGTAGAAGAAGTGAAAGAGTTTGTATATCTGGGTATAAAATTTACGAGAGCTGGAAAGTGTGACTATGACATTGAGCGAAGAGTTTTGGCAGGAAATAAAGTGAATGGAGCCATGTACGCCTTTATGAGCAGTCAGAACGTGTCTAAGAAGGCAAGACTGGCTGTACATAGAGGAGAGCTGGTCCCCACACTTATGTATGGCAGTGAAAGTTGGGTATGGCAGAAGACGCATAAAAGTAAAATTAATGCCGTGGAAATGAGAAGTCTGCGAAGTATAGCTGGAGTGAAGTTGATGGATAAAGAAAGGAACAGCGTGATAAGGGAACATTGCGGTATGACAGAAGAGGTAGTGACTAAGATAGAAAAAGGGATGCTTAGATGGTTCGGACACGTGGAGAGGATGGATGAAAATAGACTGACGAAGCAGATATATGTGGCGAGAGTGAATGGGCAAACTGGTAAGGGTCGACCTCGGCGCACATATGTCAATCAAATCGACGATCTTTTGGAAAAAGGCCAGGTCAAGAGTACCCTTAACCGGCGAGCGTGTATGAAAACACTCATGAAAGTAGAAGAAGCGAAAGCTGTATGTCAGGATCGTAGCATGTGGAAAGCCATAGTCTCTGCCTACCCCGATGGGAAACAGGCGTGGTAATATGTATGTATGTATGTATGAATTTAAGAACATAGAACAATTTATCCCGGAAACATGTTCCTATGAGAAACGGGAACTGAACAATTTCATTACACGGGTGGAGTCGCGAGCATTAACTAGTAATTTAATAAAATTTTTATAAATTGCGTAACTGAATCTTAATTTATAAATGATTTCTTATGGGACATGGTAACTCTAAGGAGCAATCACCGTTCTGTCAGTGTTCAGCAGCTGATGCCAAATATGATGAGAACGCCCATCACATACTTTGGGAGTATAGCATTTAGCGAAACGAGCGATATAATATGCTAAGCAGTTTACAAGTAACATCATGAGTCGGTTACTATACGTATGTAGTAACATTAGGGGTGATTTTTTGTGCTTTTAAACGTTTCTGCCATACATATTACTGGAATCAAACATAATATACTCGTACTATTACCGTGGTGCTACCTTTTCTGTAGGATTTACACCTATTTGTTTTTCAGGTTTCCCGCTTTTCAAAGGAGGGAAAAGGCGTTACGTTCTTTTTTCCAACTCCTTTAAATTACTTCTGACTTCATTGCTTGTTTCAAGACATTCTTACTTCTCCTGGGACTTCACCGAGATCGAGCTTGGCGTAACTTTTGTGGTCTTGTTTATTGCTGTAGATCCTAGTCTACAGGAGCCACAGTAATGGGAATGCGGGTGGGAATGGTCCCAATTAAAAAAATAATAATGTAATGATAGAAAAGGTGAGAAGACGAATGAGAGATGCTTGTAAACTATAAAATAGGTAAATCAGTCAGTTATAATGACATTATTTTAATAAAATATCAATACTCGTGACAGTGTGTTCTTGTCAGTACGCTTAGATTGTGGAATGAACTCCCTGCCTGGGTTTTCCCGAACATCTACAGTATGGGGGTTTTCAAAAGGGGTCTTAGAAGGTTTTTAAAAGGTCGGAAGCGCAAGTGCTGCACATCTGGTGTTGCAAACGTCCATAGACTACGGTAACCGCTTACCTTCAGGTAAACCGTATGCTTGTCTGCCACCTCAGTGGTATTAAAAAACGTTCCGATTTCAATGAGCCTACTGATTTAATTCCGAGACACTACACCTCCTCCGTTTATTGCTCTATTGTCAGGACATTAACAAGTTGGTACTAACAACACTTAGGTCATAAAAATTATTGAACCGATTGCAATAATATCATTACTCATTACCGTAGACCATCTTGGTCTAAGCTTATAACCGACGAAAAATGTTAAAAAAAAAACAAATATTGATTATTGTCAGTTTTGATCTACTAATTACTCATTTCAATCACAAATAAATTCAAATATGACTGTTCTAAAATATCCTCTCATTAAATGTCAAATAATTATGTCGAATTTTGTAGTAGGTTAAGCAGAACCAGATTTTTTACTAGATAGCTTTTTTTTCTATACTACCTTCAATAGGTTACATTTTCATACACACTTTACCAGATTATCTCGTAACATATTTATATTAAATGACTGGCTGAATGAATATTTAAATATATAAATATCATAAGACTTTTTATTTACTTAACGTAAGCTAATAGAGGTTAAAGTATGAAAATGCCGTTTTATTGTAATAGGTTTTTTGAATTGACATAGAATCTTCATGGTTTGAGGTTTTCGAATGAAACTTTTTTCACATGGTTTCTATGATGTTCTTTTTTTTAAAAAATTGAAACATTTGTATATCGACTTTCAATTGTTTTTATTATTCAACTTAGACAAGAAAGATGGATACTGCGAAAATTCGAGTGATGAATACGAGTTCCGACGCGGAAGTAATGCGGCAGAAACAGCCCGCAATAACAATGTTGCGTTTGGTGAGGGGTCTGCTAATGAACGCACCGTGCGATTTTGGTTTAAACGCTTTCGTGATGGAAACTTCGACTTGAAGAACGAGCCACGAGGAAGACCGCCCACACAGGTGAATAACGATGAATTAAGAGAGATGGTGGAAGCCGATCCCAGGAATTAGCGGCATGGTTTAACGTTACCTTACCCACAATACTGCCTCATTTGCGTCAAATCAATAAAATAAAAAAATACGAAAAATGGGTGCCTCATGATTTGACTGATCTGCAGAAAGAAACGCGTGTAGAAACTTGTGTTGCCTTGTTGAATCGGTACAGAAATGAAGGAATATTAGATCGAATTGTGACATGTGATGAAAAGTGGATTCTTTTTGATAACCGTAAAAGAAAAATGCAATGGCTGACCCCAGGTCAAACGCCACAACAGTGTCCTAAAGCAAAACTTACCAATAAAAAGGTAATGGTAACTGTTTGGTGGTCTCAGCATGGTGTTATTCACTATTGTTTTCTCCGATCTGGTCAAGCAATAACAGCAGAAGTCCTCAGAGTCCTCAGAGTTATATCGCAAAGGCATAAATGATCTTCCTATTAGATGGCAGCAATGTATAGATAATAATGGTAACTATTTTGATTAAATAAATTTGTTATAAACGAAAAAATTAAAAAATTTAGATATTTAGTAAAAAACGGCAATGTCATACTTTAACCCCTAATATAAGCTTGTGTTAAGGGTTCTAGACGACTGATAAACATACTTATATATTTCTAAATACATTCATATTATACATAGGAAACACCAAAATTCCGAAACAAACATTTATGGATCACACGCAAATAATTATTCTGAGGAATCGAACCCGGGACCTCAGGCGCGGCAGTCGCATACACTACCACTGCGCTACCGAGGCAGTCGTGGCAATATGAACTTAAACGAGGTTTTTTCAATACCAAATGATAAGTTGTCTAAAATAAGCATTGGATCCGTTAGCAAGCTTCTTAACAGCAAATTTTCTTCAAAGTGTTCGAAGATGTGTAGAACTGTGCTTCATCAGTTACGCTGTTAATCCCGAAGGGGTAGCAGAGGTACATTATACGCCCACCTTTCACCGTTTGCATTTTATTGTCCCACATAACCGTGCTTCAGAAGTCACGTTGCTAGTATAATGGCAGTTGTTAAGCCCAGTTGAAGGCCTTGGGCTTGAAAATTTTCAACAACAGGTCGCCACAATCTATTTCAACACGGCAATGGGCTCACCACTGTTACATGGGACAAAAATGCATACGGTATAGTATGTATGCCTCTGCCTACCCCTTTGGGGATAAAGGCGTGACAATATATTTGTATGTATGTATAACATGTAGTGAACCCAATGTCGGTGTTAAAAAGACAATAGCACACACACTTTTTTATTATTATTAAACAATACACTTTAACATTACAATAAAATGGATCACAAAACTGTTTTAAACATGTTGTGTTTGACGAAGTGATTGTTTACAAATCAGTTAGTAGTTCAAATATTCGCAAGATGTCACCATGACTTCCCATGCATCGGGAAACGCCATTGTCATTTCCCTCGTAAAACAAAAGGGAAACGAGTTAAACAAATGTCAACCTACACGCTCGATCGTCACTTTTCATATCCGGAAATCGTAGACAGTTAACCTGTAAGTGTATACCATGTAACTTTGACCAACCTTCGTACTCGGCCTTACATTTTCCTTTAGAGATATAATAATTGAATTCATTTATGGAAAACATACAATTAATGTTCCTTTAACATCATAATGTTCACTTCCTTTTATGTTAACCTTACTGGAAGTTGGTAAGCATAATTATATAGGTTTTTTACTAAGATTAATCGATTATCATTTTTAACACCTGTCGCAAAAAGCGGGGTGTTATAAGTTTGACGTCGACGGCGGGTGTGTGTCTGTCTGTGTGTCGTAGCTCTCAAACGGGTGGACTGATTTCGATGCAGGTATTTTCAATTGAAAGCTTGTGTCCTGGCGGTGGTTCTTATCTATATTTTAATATCGGTCCTTTGGTATTATAATGTACACTTCCTTTTATGTAAACCTAACTGGAAGTTAGTTGGCATAATAATATGCGTTTATTACTAAGATTAATCAATTATCATTTTAACACCCGTCGCAAAAAGCGGGGTGTTATAAGTCTGACGTCGGTGTGTGTGTGACACACTCTCTAACAACGTAGCTCTCAAACGGATGGACCGATTTCGATGCATTATTATTTTTTTTTTCAATTGAAAGCAAGTTTCCTAGTGGTGGTTTTTAGCTATATTTTTTAAATATTAATCCAGCAACTTAAGAGTATCTCTTATTCAAAATGATGTAAGGCATTTTTGGCGTACGATTACTCGATTAAGTACTTAACGCGTGCCAGTATAATCCTTAAATGACAATTAATTGATATTTTCGACGTGATGATCAGAATGATTTCCAGAGAACCCGACTCTTTCAATACTCACAGCAGACATTAAAAAACATAAACATGAACAAAACAGGCGCAGCGGACGGAATATTAACATGTTAATGTTAACGTGTTATGTTAGAAAAATAGAACTGCGAACCCACCTCAATCAAGAGGTAAAATTTTTTTAATATATTAAAATTTTACATATTTTCCGAAAACAGCACAAAAAATGGAGGGGTGGGGATATTTATAGCTTGATTCTTTTATTACCTATTTATATTTATCTATTTATATTTATATTATTAAGTCGGAGACTACCAGGACTTTAATTGGTCGTGCTAATTAGTGTCTAGCACATAAGACATTTTAGCCTTTTTGTTACCACCTCACTAAAAAGGCAACATGATCAAAATTTATTCCAAATTTAACATCTAAAATTGACACATTTTATTAAATTTATTCGGCCCTTTAGTTAGATCCACCCCAGTTCCGTGCTTCGTAAAGCACGTTAAGCCGTTGGTCCCGGTTGCTAATAAAATGGCAGTCGTTAAGCCAAGTTGAAGGCCTTATGGGCGGCTTAAAAAATTTCAACAGCAGATCGATGCAGCCTGCGCCTGTCCATTTCAACACGGCAATGGGCTCACCACCTGTTACGTGGGACAAAAATGCATACGGTGAAACGTCGGCGTTTAATATGCCTCTGCCTACCCCTCCGGGGATAAAGGCGTGACAATATGTATGTATGTATTCTTTTATTAAAATAGTAGTATATTATCATTTGATATATGTTCCAATTAAAAAAAACGTGTGTGTGTGTGTACTTATGTACACGCGTTAGAAGTTATTCTGCTTTAGACTAGATTTTTTGGCTTTAGATTTCATCACATATACCACAACTCTTTGTTTGTAACGGGAATGATAAATTAGTAAGAAAGAAAACATCGAAAGAATGAAAAATACTTTGAATGTATTATAAGTTGTCATGTAACTCTTATCAGTTTACCGACAGTTAATAACTGTCGGTTTTTCGATACGGTCTGCGCGCGCATCGTAAAAATTGACTCTTATCATTTTTCCCTAACGCGCCAAAACAAGTTTAACTTCAAAAACACTTCCTTTTTTGAATTCGCAAGAACTAAATATATATTCAAATTTCGAATAGCAGTAGAATTTGAGTAATAGACTCAAATTCTACTGCTACTCGAAGTTCGAAACTTAAACTACAAAACTTAATTTCACTGAATTCCAAAATACAGGTTCCTACCTAGTTTGCAATTCAGAGTACCTTAGCCATATGTACATTTCCTAATAAATTGCGACAACTTATGTACATAGCCATGTAAAAATTCTGAAATAAAGTTATTATTATACTACGGGCACTTAGTGAAATAAATTGTAGGAAAATAATTATATTCTTTTACGTTACATACCAGTGACACACAATATAATATTATTTATATATATATATATATATATAATAATATTATCTTTATCTTTGGTATAACTTTTTTTCTTGTGTTAAGATAAAGGTTTTCATCAAACGTCACACTCGCGGAAAATTGAGCGGAAATGCGCTATTGCAACGCATGCGCGACTCTCGACCACATGCCATCAACTAACACTATGTTCGACTAACTTGATCTCGGTCGTTCTAAATCTTGATACCTATGGGCTCTTGACGACAAACCACACGTTCTGCCAATTACCTGTTAACAGAACACGTCCTGTATTTAAGTGACTGTAACATTTCATTCAGAACTACGTCGATGGCATAAATGGTAGTGTTTTTCGACTGCTCTACTGAAGTCTCAGGTTCGATTCGATACAAACAAATATTTGTATGATCCGTCAATGTTGCCTACATATATTTTTTTTTGCAGTGAAACTTCTTTATTATAACTGAAACTTCTTTATTGACGTATGAGAGAAATTTTACAGCTGTAAATATACCTAAATGATGTAAAGAAGTTTCACTTCCTACCTGTGTACTCTAATACACACTCATTTTTTCCTATATATTTACTAATATATACCTATTTTTATCAGTTGTCTCTACTATACTATATATTATATTATATATTAGATAACTTTGTACTAGATGGCGCTGTGTAAAACAAATGCCTTACAATTCATTGCAACCTGTTTTTGCAATTTGTTTCAGTTTAATCAGGCTACTAAACGATAAATACAAAGAACAATAAATAATCAAAACAATAAATACAAAGATAATTTTAGTTACTTTCAGAATTTACTTTTGTATGTAAAAATGTTGCATTGCCAGACCTAAAGGTTGTGTCAAAGTTCTATATTGCATTACTAGCTGACGCGCCACTGCTTCGCCCGTGTCATACTCCCGTCGCACCAAGTTTAATCCCGTCGTTTATAAGTTTTACAAATATTTATGTGAATTTTCCCGATTCGTTGACATTTATAATTAATGCTCCGCTCTCTAGGGTAATGATATATAACCTATAGCCTTCCTCGATAAATGGGCTATCCAATACAAAAAGATTTTTTTATTCGGAGCTGTAGTTTATGTGATTACCGCATTCAACCAAACAAACAAACAAACTCTTCAGCTTTATATTTTAGTATAGAAGTAGAAGTATAGATAGTGATATGTTCCGCTTATGTTTCTTCCACCACTTTACGGGGAAAGGATTGACTAATTGACATAGAACAACGGCTGGTATTTTGAAAGGTGTCTCATCAGTCATGAATCTAGACTTAAAACTGTTTTCAAATAGAGATTGTATTATTGAACGTCATTTGAGACGAAATTCACCTATCCAAATTCAAATGATTTCAGATTGATGTTCAAATCCGAATCTTCTCTCAAGTATAGATTTTGACAGGCGTGATATTTGTTTACGTGAGTCTAGCTCGTTTGACAACTCAATAAGTTAACGTTCCGGTTTAGCATTTAAAACAAGAAAAATATTTTGGCATTCTAATGCTGTTGAATTGTGGAATGAGCTCCCTGCCTGGGTTCTCCCATACTGTACAGTATTCAAATGGAGTCTTATTAGGGCCGTATTCCAGAATGTTTATCAATACTCAAAAAACACTTGAGAGTAGTATTTATAAGGCAAAACTAGCCTCAAGTGTCGATTGAGTATTGAGAAACGTTCTGGAATACGGCCCTTAGAAGGTTTTTACAGGGTCGGCAGCGCGAGTGCCGCACTTTCAGTGTTTCAAACGTCAGGCTACGTTCACCACTTACCTGCCTGTCTGCCTTAATGGTATAAAAAAGTTTTATTTTTAGTCCATATGTAGTAAACCAAAGTCAGGGATGATCAATCACTACAAAAACTTGTCCATTTTTACATAATAAATGTCAATCATAAACTCGTTATAAGTTACGATCTCGCAAAAACTTGTTCTGTCGGATACCTCTATACACGTGACATACATTAAGAGACTGGTCGAGCATTGGTCCAAATTTGACATAGTATATTTTATTAACCAATTATTAGGTACAAATCTGAAACACTTGCCTTTATTTTTTTTTTCAATTTTACGTAATACGCAGTCAAGGAGAAAAATAGTTGTTTCTTCAAAGAATATCTACCTACTTCGCAGTCATCTGTAGTAGGGGAGGTAGCGTTAATTTTCACAAGGAATTTAATACACGACTAATATTTAAAACACTAATTGTTCTTTACCAATACCATACATACATAGTTCATACCAATACCTTTGAATTGTATGGGCGCTTATACACTTTGGAGGTCTAGCGTAATCGGCATATAATAAATTTTGGTTCCACCACTACCAGACTGAGTGACGGTCAAATCTGTTATTTATTGGTAAAGAACTAGTATTGTTATGAATATCAGCCGGTATCAAATTCCTTGTGAAAATTAACGCTACCTCCCCTACCACTGGGAGTTTTATTGCGAGTATACCACGAATATATGAATCTGCTTCTAGTCCGACAGAATTTTATACATTATTGTAAATGTAATAAACCACGGGATTAAATGGATGCGACGGATGTTAGAAATGTGTCACGGGACTCGGTCGAAGCCGCGAACGTTAACTAGTTCTCTATACGTGATAGTCACGTAAATTTATCGCTAAAGATCGCCTATACATAATAGATAATATTGCCATGTTTTTTTCTCAGTATGACGGACACCATTATCCTCATGACTCAAGTGAAACATCCAAGGTTGAAACGTATTGAATGACATAATGAACCATTATAACCATTTCAAGCGTTCCATCTCTAAGACATACATAAACCGGGGTTCCGTTACTACCGTTACTACTACGCTAGCTCAGTTTTTTTATACCACTGAGGTGGCAGACTAGCATACGGCTCACCTGATGGAAAGTGGTCACCGTAGCCTATGGACGTTTTGCAACACCAGAGGAGCAACACTCCTGCTGCCGACCCTTTATAACCCTTCTAAGACCCCTTTTGAAGAACAACTGGTTAAATTAAGTGAAGTGAAGGATTAAGGACTCCCCGACTTTACAGTCTTTTCTATACTACTAGATCACCCCCAGCTTCACCCGTGACATACTTCGAACTCCCGTCGCACCTATTTAATCCCGTCGCTTAAAAATTCTACAATATTGCATAAAAATTTCCTAATTTGTCGACATTTATGGCTACTTCTCCGCTCTCCAAGGTAGTAGCGTGATATATATAGCCTTCCTCGATAAATGGGTTATTTAACACAAAAAGAATTTTTCAAATTCGACCTGTAAGTTCCTGAAATTAGCGCGTTGAACCAAACAAACAAACTCTTTAGCTTTATAATATTGTATAGATTCTTATTTGCATTCCCATTGTCTCGTGTAAACCGAATATACTGCAATAAATATCAGAAAAGGTCTCTCAAACTGTTAATCCTAAGAAAAAAAACTAGAGATATGTCAAGGGACACCCGGATGGAACGAAGTTGCTTTCGATTAATTAGTGAAGGAATTGTATTTATTATTTACTAGCTGACCCGGCTTCGCCACTGTCATACTTCAAACCCCGTGGCACCCATATAACCCCGTCGTTCATTAATTTCACAATAATGTATGACCTTTTCCAAATTAGTTGATTACTTCTCCGCTCTCCAGTACCTACGCCAGCACGGCCCGGTCGAATTATGGTGATTTTATTGCGCTTTTTTTTGATTTTGCCATATCTTCTAAGATATTTATTTAATTTGCAAAGTGTAATGGGACAAAATAATCTTCATGAAATGCTGAAGCCAACTAACATAATAAAAATGATAAGGATTAATAATGTCTTACTGTAAATAGCCTTCAAATTATCGCTTAAAAATTGCTAGTTTTTTTTAATTTGGTTGAGCGGGAGAGATTAATAAATTCGAAGTGGACTGTATTTGCGGGGTAAGACAAATGAAATTTACACGCGGTTGTCGACGAAAAAGAAATGGAAACAGGAATGGGTACGCTACCTTGCTGCTGCTGCGAGATGCTGTGGTGGAGGCCGCCGGGGGCGTCCCTGGACTTAAATTCCTGGATTCCTTGCACGAATACACTATTTATCCATGAAAAACACAACTATTTCGAAAAGTTTGTGCGAGCTCGCGCGCGGCCATTGTAGAACTAATTTTCAATCCGTCCTCGCTGCCTGTGAGTTGACAGCGCGTAATACAGCTGTCTCGCTCTTCTTTTATGCGAGACAAGGTAGGTGTGAAAGAGAAATGGATTAAAGGGAAGCGGGGTGGGAGTGTCGACAACTAATTAATTAAACAAATGGAGATTGGCGATGCAACATAGAAAAAATAACGCGGCTACTCTTGAATCGTATACCGGCGCAACCATTTCCCCCCGGCTTGAAGGGTTACCTTCGAAAAAGGAACAACTAACTAATACAGTTGCCACTAAGCTTTAGCTGCTAACTAAACAAAATGCTATCGAACTAAACTAAACTAAACCGAATCGAACAAGCTAAATTTGTTATTGAAGTTACTGTTGACTAGGCAAAGACGAATAACTGGTCGCAAGTACGAACCAGTTGCGGTTTTAACGCGAACTATACGGGTGATCCCATTTGACCCAGGGAAAACTTCTTCTATTACCCCAAGAGGTCAATGTAATGGAGGCATATTTTCAGTTAAAATAACTACGACATTACCGACAGTAATAGGGTTCGATGGAGTATTCCATTTCTGACGTGACTGTAGCGTATGCTAATAGTCTGTTCTCCAACGCTTCCAAAACGATTGAACGGTGTAACATTCAAAAAGTGCGCTGGAGTCAGTGCAAGCGGCTCCGAGGGATCACTAGACAAGGTTCTACAAAGAGGACGCGTATTCATTACGGCCTCGACTTGAGTGAGCACGGTGCTCAGCTCTTTAAACGTAAGCATCTGTTCACCTATAACGCGAAACAGGTGCGACTTTAAGCTTTTAATATTAGCTTCCCAATTGCCACCAAAGTGGCTTGCGGCGGGCGTATTGAACGACCACTCAATGCGGTTTTCAGCTTAGACGTGGGCAAATTCCGTGTTAAAGTGTTTGGAACGCAAAAAATTATGTAGTTCGGAAAGGTTACGACGAGCTCCAACGTAATTCGTACCGTTGTCCGAATACATTCGAGATACGGATACGGATCTGGACCAGTGTGACAATTCACCCTATGGTGATTTTCAACTAAAACATCAACGATATGATCCTTGCGCGGGAGTACTACAGGATGCATTTGATCGTACTCTAATGAGGGCTGGCTCAAGCGACCATCAACTCGAATAAGGCCATCCTTCAAAAAAGGTTTCAAATGTTGAAAAGCGTGACTACAAGGTTTATTTAGTTCCAAATTTGTAATTTCAGACGAAAAATAAAATTGCTGAAATTCACGAAGCACGATTAACTCAGCCTTGTTAAAGTCAAAGGCGGTAACATGCTCGCGACGAGGAAGGATTTTCAAAAATCGACAAATAAAAACAACACTACGTAAAAGAATCGACCACGATGAAACACGGCTAGCCAACTCTAAGTAGACGATTTTTCGAGCGGTGCGGTAGTAACTAAAGAGGTTTTCTTTTCCTCTGGCGGCGTGGACACAGTAGCAGGGTTGAAAGGACTAACAGGCCATTCATCAGATGGGGCTTGGCACCAGGAAGAGCCATGGAACCACAACGGATGATCCAAAATCTTTGCAGGTGTTAACCCACGAGACAAACAATCGGCAGGGTTGTCCGTACCTGACACGTGATAAAAGTTTTGCGGCGCCAATTCCGACTGAATTTTTGCCACCCTATTTGCGACAAATGTATCCCAACGATGGGGCGAAGAATGTGTCCAACACAAAGCGATGGTCGAGTCCGAGAATGCGAAGATTCTATCTATATTAATGCGGTTGCGACAACTACTAACAATCGAACTAATGAGTCGGGCTAGAACCAATATAGCGCACAGCTCGAGACGAGGGAGAGAGACTACATTACTAGGGGCTACTTAGAGATTTAGCGCTGATAAGGTGAAATGAAATGTCATCACCGTTACGAACGTGGAAGTACACAACGTATGCCATACGCTTTCTCACTAGCGCCAGCGAAAACTAAAACAGTTACAATACTATCATTGGAGATGCCAACATGGCGCGGTATTCTAATTTGCTCGAGCATAGGAAGCTCGGCTCTAAAGCGGTCCCACAATTTAATGATGTGGTCAGGAGGAGTGTCGTCCCAGTCACAGTTGGACAGCCAAAGTTTTTTTATGAGACTTTCATACTAAACATGTCGGACGAAGGTGACCAACGCAAACCGAGAACCTTGTGCGTATCATTACTATCAAACTCCTTGACAGTCGACAAGCGATGCGACGTTGGAATCGAATCCAAGACCGTTTGCGAATTACTAGTCCATTTTACGAGATCAAAATGACCAGCCTTCATGAGATCAATTACTTCAGCCGCAGTTGCGACAGCTTGATCTTCTGTACACAGAATAAATATAGTCATCCATGTACAGACCAGTTTCTACAGTCTCCTTAGCCTTCGGGTAACTGTCACTCTCGTCGGCGGCGAGCTGCTTGACAGTGCGAAGAGCGTGGAAGGGACTGGAATTAAGTCCAAAACAAACGCGATTAAATTCGTAAACCTGTAAAGGTTCCTGCGGCGAAAATCTATACAAAATGCGTTGAAATCGGCGATCTGATTCGCGAACACCAATACAAAGAAACATTTGTCTAATGTCGGCTGAAAGCGCGACAGCCAATAAGCGAAAGTTAACTATAATTTCGAACAAATTAACTTGGAGATTTTGACCACTGTGCAAAATATCGTTTACCGTAACCGTAACATTCGAACTAGTTTTGGCGCTGCCATCTAAAACAACGCGCAACTTGGTGGTTAGTTTATCCTCGCGGACAACTCCATGGTGCAGTATGGTATACGAAGGAGCGAGCTTCGTCTCTTCGGTTTCGGGAGGCGCGGGTGAAATGAAACCTTTATCCAAATATTCTACTATTACGCTATCGTAAGCCTCCTTCAACTTTGGAGATGTCTGCATTTTCCGTTCTAAATAAAAGAAGCGTTTTTTGGTTGACTGTAACGAATCTCCAAGCGAATTAACATCACACTTAAAGGGGAGTGCGACAACATAACAACCATCACTATCGCGAGTAGTCGTGCGACTATAAAACTCTTCACGAAGTTTATCATCCGGGCTGACAATATGAGAGACGTTCATCTCTTCTATCTCCCAGAATTTACGTACAGCGGAGTCCAGCGGCTCGACGGCGCAACAATATGACACTGTCGAGTTACAATCAAAATAAGCGGGTGCGGAACCAACAATAACAAACCCAAGAACCGTCCCTAAGGCGAGCGGCGCGGGGTGCGATGCGTGACCTTGAACCTTACGCTGCAACAGGAGGTGCGGGAAAATCGAAGCGCCATCTAACAAAACAATTTCTCCTGGAACGGCGTAAGTATCATCGGCCAAAGGCAAATCTCTAAAATTAGTCAATAATGAGGTATTGACTGCGACAGTCGGTAAAAGTTTGGTAACCTTATCGACGACTAGCGAATCCATCGAAAAACTAACATTAAAATCAAAACGCGAGTGGAATTTAATCCCAACAGAACCCTGAACGGGTTTAGTGGAACCCCCAATACCTTTCACAGCATTACAGGCGGGGCGGTTATTTATATGCAAACCAAGACGACTACAACAATTTTTACTATTAAAATAACTTTGAGATGCACTATCTAAAAGTGCGCGAACACTATGTCCCCTACCATGCGAATCGTAAACAACAACTCGAACGGTTGCCAGAAGTACCGTAGTAGGGCATGTGAGCAAACTTGATAGCGAGCACAAAGCGACATCGTTCGGCTGGAGGCGCGCGGCAGTGGCGCCGCCGTCGCTAGGCGCGGACGGGGACGAAAACACGCGAGAGCGCTCCCCGTCGCGACTCAACGGCGCGGGCGGCTGTGACGTCTCAGCGGACGGACGGTTAGGCACTGAGTTCGCGCAGCTGGAATCGACGGACGAACTACCGGACATGGCGTTATTGTTATAGAAGTGTAATAATGAATGGTGTTTACATTACACTTGCGACAAAAAATTTTCGAATTACAGAATGAAACACGATGTTTCTTACTGAGACAATTGATACATAAATAACTAGAACGAACAAATTTGCAGCGATCGCCAGGAGTGAGTTTATTGAACTCCGAACATTTATAAAGTTGGTCATGGTGACCTTGACACAAAGAACAATTTTTCGAATGCAACACTTGCGATTGCGAAGTTGTGGGTTCAAAATTAACAAAAGAGTGCGTGGACTTCGTGGGCTTACTACTATTACTACTACGATTAGTCGGACTATTTTTCGCTACTCCGTGGTTTAACAAAGTTCGTTGCAAAACGAATTATTATTATGGATCGTATTTTCGAAACTAGCGAAAAACAAAGGCCAATTTTTAGTATCGCCATCAAATTTGGGTATTTGTATGGGCGGTAATTTAGGTCGGTCCCGTTTCAGCAAATCAAAACCGGCGGCTGGCCCGAGTTTCGAATCGGTGACTACTACGGGCACGGGCGCTTGCAATGACTTAGCGACACGTTTTATGCGACAAATTAAATCTTCGAAAGATGACATGGCGTCATAACTTAATAAGAAATCGGGATTTAATTTTAATTCAAGCAAGTTAATTTTATCGAGAACATTTTCGAAATCTAAGCGCAAAGTATCTACGGTTTCGATCGAGGATAAAAACAATTATTTTATTGATTTATCTGCGATCCTCGATGAATAATCACAAATTAATTGCATACGCTTAAAAAGGCTATCCTTCTCAGCGTGTAATAGTTTTAACTGTAGATCCGGAATCTCTTTCGGAGGCATTGTTAAAACAAACAACTATAGCTACCTACAGTGCAAAATAACGAACGATCAAAACAGCGAGACGCGGTGCGAACGAGCGTAGGTACTTGCGCGCGCGGGGCTAGGTACCTGCCCGCGTAGACTACCTATTACAATGCGGTGCAGTCGAAATTACCAACTATTTAGTACCTACCTATGCGAAAAACAGTAGGTAAGTATGCGTTTATTCCCTAATGGAATAAAACTATTATCTCTGCGTTTATTCCCTATAGAATAAAAACTATTACCTAATCTATGCGTTTATTCCGAATGGAGTAAAAACTATAACCTATACCTATGCGTTTATTCTACTATATACTATACTATATACTATATACTATACTATATTATAACTTCTTTCATATCTATGTATTTAGAAATATATGCGTTTATTCCGTGGTGATAAAATCTATAACCTATACCTATGCGTTTATTCCCTATGGAATAAAAACTATTGCGTTTCTATTGGCAAACTACTAAAGCGAATTAATCAAAATCCGGATCGTTAGGACCAGAAAATGGTTGAGCGGGCGAGATTAATAAATTCGAAGTGGACTGTATTTGCGGGGTAAGACAAATGAAATTTACACGCGGTTGTCGACGAAAAAGAAATGGAAACAGGAATGGGTACGCTACCTTGCTGCTGCTGCGAGATGCTGAGGTGGAGGCTGCCGAGGTCGTCCCTGGACTTAAATTCCTGGTTTCCTTGAACGAATACACAATTTATCCATGGAAAACACAACTATTGCGAAAAGTTTGTGCGAGCTCGCGCGCGCCTGTGAGTTGACAGCGCGTAATACAGCTGTCTCGCTCTTCTTTTATGCGAGACAAGGTAGGTGCGAAAGAGAAATGGAATAAAGGGAAGCGAGGTGGGAGTGTCGACAACTAATTAATTAAACAAATGGAGATCGGCGATGCAACAGAAAAAATAACGCGGCTACTCTTGAATCGTATACCGGCGCAACCAATATTAAAATTGTTATAATATGTTATCCTTAAGAGATAGACATATATCGTCTCGGACTTTTTTTAGACCTATATTAGATACACAATTCCACTTTACATTATTTTGTTATATCTCAAAGGGCAGCGTTTTCGTTGAAAGCTCCCAGACGGCTTGTATTTTTCCGACACCGCCCACATATATCGTTATAATTTAGTCAATAACTTAACAAATTATAGATAAAAACCTTCCTTATGAATCACTCTAACTATTAAAAAAACCGCATCGTAATTCGTTGCGTAGTTTTAAAGATCTAAGCATACATAGGGACGGACGCTGCCCGCACGGCTTACAACTGTAGCAAAGTGTCGTTACAACTTTTAGTCTTAATTTTTTCCGTCTAACCCTTTTCGCAACGCGCGATAAGGAGCTTCGTTCCAAAATTAAAATGTCTTAAAATAGTTAAAACTGTATCGGAAGATAAATTTCGATGCAGATTTAAAAACAAAGTAAATCCGTTTCTCTCCAAGATAGTAACAGGTATCTTAAACAAAATCTACCCTAGATGACACGAGATCTGCATTATAAAAATATTAAAAACTAACTCCGATACGAGTTGTAAACTGTTTATCGAATTATTTATGATATATATGATATGAAACTATTCCTTTCGCCAAATGCTGCTCTCCCAAAGTATGGGGTGACTTTCTTATCTACATATATATCCTGTGGCGAACTACTCCAGTAGAAAGACGCTCTCAGTTACATCTGGACCACTCCCTGAAGTTTAACAAGAATATCATGCTCATCTTTGACTACCTCGGTGGCGCAGTGGTAGTGTATGCGACTGCCGCGACTGATGTCCTGGGTCGAAAAAAATATTTGTTTGATCCACAAATGATTGTTTCGGAGCCCAAACTTCTTTCATATGTATGTATTTAGAAATATATAAGTATGTTTATCAGTCATCTAGATCCCATAACACAAGCTTATATTAGCTTACTTTGGGCTAGAAGGCGCTGTGTAAAAAGAAATATCCTACAATCTTTTGTTTAACTAGCGTCTATATTTATAAACACTTTACTTTATCAATTATCTTTATATGAACATACGCTTCCATTAAAGAAAACTGCTTATTGATAAAATTACAAATTAAATATAATGATTATGATAATGATAATTATTATCTATCACCGTATTCCTATTTGCGATGTGCCATTGCGACATTACATGTGTGACTGTTCTTGCATCGCAACTGAAAATGTTATAAATAAATTAGCAAAATATTGTTCAAAAACGTGTATATAATCCGTTACAAATCAATTTTATGAAAAGTAAAAGACGTGATGAACAATGTGTTATATATTTAAAAAAGTGTTTATATTTAAATATGCAAAATGGCAATAGAAAAGTTTGAATTGGAATCAATAGCATTAGAACCGTATGAAAAATGGAGAACCAAAAAGAATATAGTAATTATTGGTTTGGCATTTATGTTGCAATTCACTGCTTATAGTGTAAGTAACATACAACATAAATAATATTATAAAGCTGAAGAGTGTTTTTCGGTTGTTTGTGTGTTTGGTTGAACGCGCTAATCTTATGAACTACAGGGCACCGATTCTCGATCATACGATTTAAAAGCGTAGACGAAAATTTACTGGTGAAATGTCTTTTGTTTCGTGTTTTGCCGTTTATAAATATGAAACAAATGACTTATCACCAGAAAATTTCCGTCTACGCTTTCATGTCGTATGGTCGAGAATTGGGCCCCTGGTCGGATTTGAAAGTTTTTTTTTGAAGTGAAAACTTCTTTAGCGGCGTTGAGCACTTACTGTAATGGGTATAAAATCTTAAACTCGCGTCAGGTCACGTGTCCTGATCGAAAAAGCGTAAGACGAAAAAGCGTAAGACATCATCATCATCTTTACGTCGATCCCGGTCAATTTTTGAAGGAAAAACTTCTTTTAGCGCGGTACGCATATTTTTAGATGAGATAATTTATCATCATCATCTTTACGTCGATCCCGGTCAATTTTTGAAGGAAAAACTTCTTTTAGCGCGGTACGCATATTTTTAGATGAGATAAAATCTCTGGACTCGCGACCATAATCATCATCATCATCTAACGTTGATTCCGGTCATCTACAGGTCTTATTAAATAATGCTGTGTAATCAATTAGGACTATTTCAGTGTAGAATTATTTTTTATCATCATCATCTTTACGTCGATCCCGGTCAATTTTTGAAGGAAAAACTTCTTTTAGCGCGGTACGCATATTTTTAGATGAGATAAAATCTCTGGACTCGCGACCATAATCATCATCATCATCTAACGTTGATTCCGGTCATCTACAGGTCTTATTAAATAATGCTGTGTAATCAATTAGGACTCTTTCAGTGTAGAATTATTTTTTATCATCATCATCTTTACATCGATCCCGGTCAATTTTTGAAGGAAAAACTTCTTTTAGCGCGGTACGCATATTTTTAGATGAGATAAAATCTCTGGACTCGCGACCATAATCATCATCATCATCTAACGTTGATTCCGGTCATCTACAGGTCTTATTAAATAATACTGTGTAATCAATTAGGACTCTTTCAGTGTAGAATTATTTTTTATCATCATCATCATCTTTACGTCGATCCTGGTCAATTTTTGAAGGAAAAACTTCTTTTAGCGCGGTACGCATATTTTTAGATGAGATAAAATCTCTGGACTCGCGACCATAATCATCATCATCATCAAACGTTGATTCCGGTCATCTACAGGTCTTATTAAATAATGCTGTGTAATCAATTAGGACTCTTTCAGTGTAGAATTATTTTTTATCATCATCATCTTTACGTCGATCCCGGTCAATTTTTGAAGGAAAATCTTCTTTTAGCGCGGTACGCATATTTTTAGATGAGATAAAATCTCTGGACTCGCGACCATAATCATCATCATCATCTAACGTTGATTCCGGTCATCTACAGGTCTTATTAAATAATGCTGTGTAATCAATTAGGACTCTATCAGTGTAGAATTATTTTTTATCATCATCATCTTTACGTCGATCCCGGTCAATTTTTGAAGGAAAAACTTCTTTTAGCGCGGTACGCATATTTTTAGATGAGATAAAATCTCTGGACTCGCGACCATAATTATCATCATCATCAAACGTTGATTCCGGTCATCTACAGGTCTTAGTAAATAATGCTGTGTAATCTATTAGGACTCTTTCAGTGTAGAATTATTTTTTATCATCATCATCTTTACGTCGATCCCGGTCAATTTTTGAAGGAAAACTTCTTTTAGCGCGGTACGCATATTTTTAGATGAGATAAAATCTCTGGACTCGCTACCATAATCATCATCATCATCTAACGTTGATTCCGGTCATCTACAGGTCTTATTAAATAATGCTGTGTAATCAATTAGGACTCTTTCAGTGTAGATTTATTTTTCATCATCATCATCTTTACGTCGATCCCGGTCAATTTTTGAAGGAAAAACTTCTTTTAGCGCGGTACGCAATTTTTTAGATGAGATAAATTTGGACTCGCTACTTCCCGTTACGATACGCAGCTATAGTGTGTGCATATATGCATGTACCAACGCGACTAGATAAATAAATTATTAATAAATTGAGTTTTCACTTCTGTCGGCACTCCCGGAGTGCTTGGTTAGGTTTTTTTGTGTTGGTGAGCCCATTTATCGAGGAAGGCCATTTAGCCCATAGGCTATATGTCATCACGCTACTTAGCCTGGAGAGCGGAGCAGTTGTCATAAATGTCGACAAATCGGCCAATTTTTTATGCATTATTGTAGAATTTATAAGCGATGGGATTAAATAGAACGAGAGTTCGAAGTTTGGCACGGTCGAAGCCGATGGGGTCTCCTAGTACAACATAAACATCAGATTTTGAAATGTTAGTACTATTTGTATGGATGTATCTCGGCTGAAGTCTTAAATTCGTTCCAAGTTTAATTCTACAGTAACTTCTTTATTTTATCTTGAACTAGTCAATGAAATGTAAGTAGGCATACTTACATTTCATTCATATTTTTAAAGCAGATACTTTTTTTAATCTTTCAGGCCTTTCTTTTCTAAAGGGGTGGCAGAGGCATATATACGCCCACATTCAACTGTAAGCATTTTTATCCCACGTGGTCACAGGTGGTGAGCCTATTACCGTGTTAAAATGGACAAGCGCAGATTGTAGCGACCTGCTGTTGAAATTTTTAAGTCACCCTTATCATCTTAAATTTGACTTGCTATGTTACTACATACTGGCAACCGGGACCAACGGCCTAACGTGCCTTCCGAAGCACGGAAACGCTCGTAAATAGAAATGCCACAAAGTCAGTCACCCATTCGAGGACCAGCCATAACGAAAGTTGCTTACCGCAGAGATCGTTTACAGAACACTATGTAAAGGGGGCCACGAGCGCTTCATTATACATTTCGTATATATTTAGTTCAAGAATGCAAAGAAATTTCGAGGGTGTGTGGAGACCCGCTAAGATCTACGAGGCTTTTTTTTTTAATAATTATTTAATGGCCTGGTTTCTAAGACCTTTTAGCCAAATCTTATTTTTATATCATATTTCTTCAATCTTATCTTCTAATTAGTCCTCTCTAGTCGATGTCGTGTCCTCAGGCTACGTCCTGGTCCTTGCCCTCAGTATAATGGTGATTCTTATACTATGGATGTCAGTGGACGTTTAGCGGCAAGAGAGAAAATAGCATTTCACTGCATATATATCATTGTCTTTCACTATAGCACGTTAACACAACTTTTATGTCCAAGAAACCACCACTCCCGCACATAAAACAAGATAAATGCACTAGTTTTATAAAATAATATAAAGCAAGCGTCCGCACTTGTCACTCTTCCCGCCAAATGTCCATCTACGAGGCTCAAGCCTAATAACCACAGAGCAGAGGCGAATGTTATAATAATACCGCGTGCCAGTTTACGTCAGGTGGTAGGTGAAAATCGCATACGCGGCACGTCAGTCGTCATTTGCGCTTCGTGGAGTAAAATGTATAGTAGTATGGTGTGAAAATTATAGAAAAATTTCAATTGACGAAATTCTGATATAACATATCACGGGTAAGTAAAAATAACAGATATTTGCAATTTTAATAAATACCTCGAGACCTAAAACTTCAAAGATGCGACGCGTTCGAAAAGGGCGACGTCCCCTGAAATACTTGGTTGTTTGAAATATATAGAGTAAGGGATCTCTAGTAGGGGGGCGCGTGTGACATAGACTCATTGCTCAGTGAGGCAAACTTATTCGTACCTGCACATACAGCTTCTGATCAAGAAACGAGCCAGGCCTTTACGGGATTAGGAAGACAGACCACAGTAGCTCCCAATAAAATCGAAATTAAAACCCAAATAATAGCACCGTCTAGCAGTCAATTAAAACGGAGTTTCCTATCCGTCAGGAAGCAAATGCAATGACACATAGGGCCGTATTCCAGAACGTTTCTCAATACTCAATCGACTAGCCTCAAGCGTTGATTGAGTATTGAAAAACGTTCTGGAATACAGCCCTTAGTGTCATTGCATTTGCTTGCAATGACACTGGGCTTGCGACAAAGAAAAGACACGAAATTTCTATTCGTCCTCCAAGTAACAAGTTGCTCATAACACACCATACCCCTAAAAATTACAGAAAAGGTCATCAACTCACGATAGGCAAATTAAGACTTCGACAGAATAAATGCCCTTGAAGAATAAACATACCTTTTTGAACAAGATAAATTCAAATTTAAAGTTTCATTTTTCTTTAACCTTGTGTTGGATAGCGTCTTCTGGTTTAACGCACCAGAATATATAATGGGTTGGACAAATGTTTTTTACTTTAAATGCCAAATAAATTTACAAAAAAAATACTTGATAAACGGTGTTTTTACTTTTTTATATTTCAAAAAATGGCTATAATTTTTACGATCAAAGTGCGTATAACGCGGGTGACCGCATACTCCTCAACCCTGCTCATACAACAGTCGCGCTCTGGTTTGTACCCGAACGCCGCCACCGCCGCCGCGCTGCGTCTTGTCGCAGTCTGTGCGAGGCTGTGACGTTATAATGGGCGCGCTTAGTCTCGGAAATTCAAAACAGGACTAAAACTTCTCGTAGTTATAATTTCAAAAATCCTGCATAAATTGAAGTGAAATAAAAACTAATGTAATGTACATGAGCTACGCTCCAATATTAGCTGTATTTGACAGTAATTTTTCGACTCTTATGTGTTCTCTATTGATTCCACTTTTAATTGAAATTCAGATACAGTTAACATGTTAATTGATTTTCAAAATTGTTCCTAATTAAATCCAATTACATACTAATATATTTTTTAGGGTGCAGCCAATCTCCAAAGTTCCATCAACGCTTCTGCAGGTCTGGGAACAGCTTCTTTGGCAACGGTATTCGCTAGTGTATTGTTTTCAAATATATTTTTACCAGTAGTTGTCATAAAGTGAGTTTTTATTATATTTTCTTTCATTCTACTCAATCTTGAACCACTTTAGACTGTCTTTGTCTCACTCGGGTTTCATTCCCGGGTCAGAATGTTTTTTTGTGTGATCAATAAATGTTTGTTTCGAAGTTTGGGTGTTTCATGTATATAATATGTATGTATTTGTTTGTTTTTTAGTCGACTTTATCCCCGAAGGGGTAGCAGAGGCATAATATACACCCACTTGTCACCCATCTGAAGAATAGCCATAGCGAAAGAAACTTAACGCAGTGATCGTTTACAGAACACTGAGTTAGCGCTGCTACTAGTGCTTCGCTTTTTACCGATATAAACGTGTTTATATTGCCTGATCTCCCATCAGGGGGCCGAGTCTAACTATTGACAAGTAGAAAAGAACCAAAATCGCAGTTCTTATCTGTCAAAATGTTAGTAGTCTATCAAAAATGCAACTGACTAGCGGCCACTAGCGCTGTACGTGTTAGTAGAATTCTATCGGCCGACCGATAGAAGTCTATTGGAGTACAATTGTAATAGTAGACTACCTACGAAAAACTGACAAAATTGTACCGGTGACTTTCTATTGAACGACGATTTCGATTCTATTTCGATACGATTGAAATAGCAGAGTCGGCCCCTGATTGCACAGATCGTTGTCTCAGGTTCACCGGCACTGAGGTTTGGTAAAAGTCATAGGTAAAATATAGAAAAAAATCTCTGATTTACAGATGGCTAGGAATAAAATGGACGGTATGCTTCTCGTTACTCACGTACATGCCCTACATAGCAGCTCAGATGTACCCTACATTCTACACGTTGATTCCTGCTGCAGTGCTTGTAGGCTTGGGTGCTGGCCCACTCTGGTGCGCCAAATGTACATATTTAGCTGTAGTAAGTATTTTAAAAAGTAAGTTTTATTGTAAAATATATTCGGATACCCAGACGTGCAGTACGATTAATGAATCTGCCTGAAAGCGAAAGAAGTATGCATGGATCGCGAAGTCTGGTGATCTGTCCTCTCTGACTACCCCATCAGGGAGACAGCGTGAAGATAGATAGATGGTAAGTAATTTTGGCAACGTCATAGAATCATGAAAGTCTGACGGCCGCCGGCCGTCGCGTCGCTACCAACCACAGGACATATAACAATAGGTATATGTTATACCTATTATGATATATAGATATGATATGATACGATAGCTGCACTTAGTAGCTAAATAAAAGGGAATCCCTGGATCCAAATCCATGTAGGGTCCGGTGGTTCGGAAGCAACTGAGAAGGCACTTGAGGTGAGGAAGACATACACACAATTATACAAAGTGAAGAATTTTACTAAAGATATAAAGGTACATATATTTTAGAGATTTTAGTTTTATTTTGTTACTAGATGACGCCAGCGGCTCTGCACGTGTGGTGAAGTTTTCCACAGGAACTTGTTCCCGGAATAAAAAGTAGCCTATGTGTTATTCCGATGTGTAAGCTTTATATTATTGTAAAGTTTTATCAAAATCCATTCCGTAGATCTTGCGTGAAAGATTATCAAACATTGATACTTATTAGTAGGATAATAGTTATAATAGGTCATAAGAGTTTCTATTTTGTAAAAAATAATTATAATAATAAAAATTTTGGGACATTCTTACACAACACCAGACTAGATGTCACTAGCAGATGATTGATGATCAAGATGTAGCAGTCGAGATAAGATGTAATTGCCGAATAAAATAAAATAAATTACATTATACGAGTATATTGATGTTATCGTTACTGATAATGCCTAATCTGCTTTTAGTAATTTTAATTTAGTATTAATTGACCGATACAAAATCTGGTATTATTATAAATTTAAGCACTCGTAGCCTCGCTAACTTAATACTAACTCCTTGCTCACTTTCGCTAAGGATGGTCTTCGGATGGGTGACCGCTTCGTGTCATTTATAGACACGAGCAATTCCATGCTTCGGAAGACACTTTACACCGTTGGTCCCAGTTGCCAGTAACATGACTACATACATACATATTGTCACGCCTTTATCCCCGAAGGGGTAGGCAGAAGCATACTATACGCCCACATTTCACTGTATGCATTTTTGTCCCACGTAACAGGTGGTGAGCCCATTGCCGTGTGGAAATGGACAGGCGCAGGCTGTCGTGATTTGCTGTTGAAATTTTTCAAGCCGCCCATAAGTCCTTTAACCAGGCTTAACGACTGCCATTTTACTGGCAACCGGGACCAAAAGCTTAACATTAACATGGTTAGTTAACATGGCTATTTGTCGTTAAATTTAGTTGGAGACCTTATGGATAGTCCACAGCAGTTTCGCCACAACTTGCACCGGTCCATTTCAACACGGCAATGGGCTCACCACTTGTTACGAAGGACAAAACTCTTTACGGAGAAATATGGACGTAGTAGGTATGCCTCTACCACCCCTTTGGAAATTATGGCGTGTGAATAACTGGCGCGGTAATCAGAGAATAGAATCGCGTGTGAATGATAATTATAAATGTAAAAAATTATTTATCTGAACACAGGCCGCAGATATACACAGCAAATTTTCAAAGACAACATCTAAGAAGCTCTTGGTACGTTTCTTGGGACTTTTCTTCATGATCTTTCAAACTAATCAAATATGGGGTAACTTAATATCCTCATTAGGTGAGTTAATTAAATTATTGGTACTGGTTTCAACTAATTACAAAATGGATGCTCTCAAATAGGAGTATTTAGTATTATACTTTTTTCATAAATAAGATGCCAGCGTGTGTTGTTCCATTTTCTATTAAACTTGTCAAAGACTCTGTACCAGTCCTTTCGTCACGTTAAGTCCTATTATCGGATCTTACCCTACACTTTCACATCCCTGAAAGACAGTAGTAGCTTCGTACAGTCGTACCAAATACATACCTACACGTAAAGCGAACGCTCGGCTGATCTCGGTGAAGCTCGTGTGAGCTCGGGTGTTAGGTTTTTTTCGATACGGAATTTCTTGATTCGGTCGCCGCGCTCAATGCCCGCGATAAAAGCTATGCAATAGCTTAAAAATGTGTGTGTACCAGAGTACACAAGCAAGAAGTGGAACTAAAGGTAAAATTTCTCTCATTACGTCGATAAAGAAGTTTCACTTATGATAAAGCAGTTAACGTATTTTTTTATTTACAGCTATAAAATTTCTCTCAACGTCGATAAAGAAGTTTCACTTCAAATAGAATATACACGAGACAAACAGAAACATAATAATAGATGTTTTAAAAATAATTCATTGTTATATTTTATCCGCTAGTTTCTTGTCAAGTGACATCAATATCGTCATGTTCATAATATTCCTAATTTCCAATTATATTTTGCAGTATTATCGTCAGGCAACAACACGGTGGCAATAACAAACTTGAACGACTCAATGATACCGATTTTGTGTGGTGCTAACTTCTTGCAGAGGTATAATGAAGAAGAGCAACTCCCCTCACAACCTCCAGAAAAGATACGCATAATTTCAGGTTATTAAAATAAAATAAAAATATCTTTATTTTGCATAGACCATTTTAACGGCGCTTACAAAATGTCATACACTATTTAAAGTATTTAAAGTGACCACCGGTTCGGAACGCGGCCCACCTGAAACCAGCAAGAAACTTATTTACAATTTTACTATTTTCATTTTTTTTTTTTTAGTTTATTGACCAATAAATTACATTAGTCATAAAAATTATATTACAACTACTCGCATAAACCTCGAAGGTTTTTGCGCGAGCAAAAATTATTTCACTTTGCCAGCAGATCATTTCCAGGCGTCCCTGTCCTGCAAATAGACTTTAACGGAGTAATAACCTTTTTCACAAAGCTTTTTTTTAATTAACTTTTTAAATTTATTAAATGGTAAATTTCAAGTTTGGCAAAAATGTATTGTGATGGTACGGCTAGAATATTTACTTCTTTGAATTTTTCTCGGAGAGAAACTCTGGGGCCCAAATTATAAATAGCGCGTACAGCCCGATTTTTTTCAACAAAAATAATATTTAAATCTGCAGCATTTCCCCAAAGGAGAATACCGTAAGACATAATACTATGAAAATAGCTGAAGTAAACCATTCTAGCCGTAACCACATCTGTTAGAGTCCTGATCTTTTTTACAGCGTATGCAGCCGAACTTAACCTAGAGGCTGTCTTTTCTGTGTGTGGGCCCCACTGCAAATTGGCATCAAAAGTTAAACCGACACACAGTTGATTCCACAAACTCTAACACTTGTCCATTCAGTTGAACATTGGCCGCAACTTGTTTTACATTTGGTAGAGTAAATTTTATTCATTTAGTTTTATTTTCATTAAGGCAAAGATTATTTGAGCTGAACCAAAACTACTCTTGCAATTGCATTGTTTACATCGTCATTGTTATCTAATTATCTTTTAATTTTAAAAATCAATGAGGTTTATTTATAGGTTTAATATCAGTAAAAATATTATCAATACATTTTGCACTGGTGGCTGTTATACGAGTAAGTTCTAAGAATGTACTATGCAGATTAAAGGATTTAAATAAATTTTTCATTTTATTTTTCTCTGATAGAGTTAATGATGTATCTAGTATATCAACTACAAGAAGCGCTCGTGGCCCCGCGGTCTCAGTGTTCGGTAAACGATCACTGAGGTACGCAACTTTCACTATGGCTGGTCGTCGGATGGGTGACCACTTTGTGGTATTTACATTTGCGAGCGTTTCCGTGCTCCGGAAGGCACGTTAAGCCGTTGGTCCCGGTTGCCAGTAAAATGGCGGTCGTTAAGCCTGGTTGAAGGCCTTATAGGCGGCTTAAAAAATTTCAACAGCAGGTAGCCGCAACCTGCGTCTGTCTATTTCAACACGGCAATGGGCTCACCACCTATTACGTGGGACAGGAATCCACACGGTGAAAAGTGGGCATATAATATGCCTCTGCCACCCCTTCGGGGATAAGGCGTGATGGATATTTATTTATTTTTTTATATCAACATTAAAATCTCCACAAACTATTATAGATTTCTTAGAAAATTGGCATTTGAACAGTGGTTGAGCGGGCGAGATAAATAAATTCGAAGTGGACTGTATTTGCGGGGAAAGACAAAAATGAAATTTACACGTGGTTGTCGACGAAAAAGAAATGGAATCAGGAATGGGCACACTACCTTGCTGCTGCTGCGAGAAGCTGATATGGAGGCCGCTGCCGACGACACCGGACTTGGACCCCTGGTTCCATTGCACGAAAACCATATCCATGGAAAACACAACTATTGCGAAAAGTTAATGCGAACGCGCGCGCGGCCATTGCAGTTCTACGTCTTCAGTCCGTATTCTCAGGGGCCAAAGTCAACTAGCCAGATTTTTTATCTGTTGTCCTATAAACTAGTTATTTGAAATTTCATTTTGCTAATGTAAAGTGTCAAAACTATCCTGCTTAATAAAAGCAGTTGTACTTGCCAATAATTTGGCTTGAAAAATTAGATAGCAACAGAGCTGAGAGAGAATGTAGGGTACATTTGGAGCCCGAAAATTAGCAAATTAGGATAGTTGTTTCAAAAATTAAAGTTTAACACTGGAAAGTTGCTAAGCTGGAAAATAATTATATAAATAATTAACAATATTCACGCTGTATCCCTGACGGGGTATTCAGAGAGGACAGATCGCCAAGCTTCGCGATCCATGGATACTTCTTTAGCTTTATGCAGATTCCTTAATCGCTTCATACATTCACGTCTAATCACCTTTTCGTTTTTGAGCAATGGCTCACGTGGTTCTCATATGTAAGTCTCGGCCTACCTCTAATTTTGCGCAGCATAATTATATTCGTGGTCAATCGTTCCTCGCTCATTCGTTGGACGTGTCTAAACCAACGGAGCACGCTCCTTTCCAGCTTAGCGCTGACACTTTCATTCGGACCTGCCATATTGCGTATCACTTTGTTAAGTATTCGGTCGGCCAACGTTAAGAATAATATGACTGTGATGATATTTTATTTTCAGGTATTTATCTAGCTTGTATGGCTGGTGCGGCGCTTTCAATCTCCTTTGGAGTGGACGCTGTTAACAGGTAAGATATTTTCGGACAAATCTAAGGAAATACTTGCTAAGTATTTACCTTTTAATTACATTTTATGTACGGTTCGGCGCGAATGTTCTGTTTCAGGAGCTGGGGTTTGGAGAATCTGCTCATAATGATATCAAACGTTTCTTTAACTCCTAATTACATTTCTATATTCTTAATTTTGTATTCATGTCTCTAACTATGAAAATTACGAAGCTATATTTGTATGTAAATTCGAGACTTTCATATTTATGCTTTATTTTACTTAGATAGGGAATTTATAAAAATCCCTCAAAATTCAAGTTCCTAGGTGTAAGAGTTTCGGCTAGGCGGTGATACTATATAAAAATATTGTTGGGACAACTCACACAACGCCATCTGATTCCAAACTAAGCTGAACTCATACTAACGCGTATTTATTTATTTATTTTATTTTTTTATTTATTTATTTATTTTTATTTATTTATTTTATTTAAAAATATTTATATGGTACCCAGATAACTGATAAACATACTTATAAATACATACATATTATAGACAAATAACAACCAGACACAGAATAAACCATCGTGCTCATCACACAAAGTTGTATCCTGGGTGGGAATCAAACCCACGACCCCTTGCGTAGCAGTCGGATACACTCCCACCGCGCCACAGATGAATGATACACCTCGTAATTTTATTAATATCTATATTAATAACTAATTTGATGGTGGTGCTAAGTTGCAACAATAGTAACGTGGAAGAAATGCCGTCATGGAGTTACTGTTAGGCATAGGCCTACACAGATCACTGCGACCGGCATCCAGTCCTGACGACCTTAGTCGCAATGCTTTTCTAGGAGGTGCCTATTTGAGTTGACCAGGCGGGTAGGTATAGGGTTTTATTTTAAGGTTTCCTTCTCTACGCAAAGGTGTAATTGCGATAGTGCTCCCATATTCGTCTTTTACGACACCCCCGTCTCATACCGTCAATAGAAAAACAGTAAATTCAAATCTTAATTTGGTCAAATATAGAAAGGCCTAGTATAAGAATGGTCTGTTTAAAAATGGTTAAAAAGCCGCCTTATCAATTTTTAAAACACCTTAGTAAATCTTAAGCTAAATAATTTCAGATTTCTGACCAAGGACGCAATATCAAACAGCATTCATTACTATTCATGAAAGAGTTAGCTGCAACTAATTGAATGCACAATTAGGCAAACCTCATCAATCATGATTTATTAGAACAATATAAATAATCTTTATAGGCATTAAATATATTGTCATTACAGGGTCAGCTCAAACCCTGAAACATCTGGAGATGGAAAATCAGGCTTTGCACTCCTGGTTGAGACTCTAAAACATTGCACGAGAACTACACAAATGCTTTTGATTATAATCAACATATTTATTGGATTACACTCCGCGTTTTTCTTCGCCGATTTCACTGCTGTAAGTTTGAACTAGCATAATTTTCGTCAGGTAGTCCTGTCTCTTGCCAGTTAAATTCAATGAATTGGCCATAATTGTTCTAGAAGAAGCCCAAAACCAATGTCACTGTGACACCACTGACATTAAAGAGACCAGGAAAATATTCTCTCGGTGGAGTCTGTTCGAGTCCGGCAGATTCGTAGAGATTTTAACGTGTCATAAAAGGAAGATAATATTATAAAGAAGCTCCCTAGTAGAAATGTAAAATGGTACTTCCCAATCCTAAAAAATAGAAGCGCCCGTAGCTTCGCTAACTCGGTGTTCTGTAAACGATCACTGCATTATGCAACTTTCACTATGACTGGTCCTCATATGGGTTGTTCGAACCTGTTTGTGGCAATTCAAAGCCACGTTAAGTCCCGGTTCACAGTAACATGGCACTAGATAAGCCAACTTGAAGGAATTATGACGACGACGGCTTGACAAATGTCAACAGCAGGTTGCCACTAACTGTGTCTGTTCTGGATCTGTGTGACGAAAATACATACCGTTAAATCTGGGCGTACAGTATACCTCTGTCACACCTTCGGGGATATAGGTGTGACTGATAAGTACTTGTGACGATGCGTGGCTAAGAAGCCGTTCAATCATAACAGCAGCATTGCAGGGTCGGCAGCGCGAGTGCTGCACCTCTGGAGTTGCAAACTTCCATAGGCTACGGTGACCACTTTCCATCAGGTGGGCCGTATGCTTGCCTGCCACCTCAGAAATATTAAAAAAAAAGTAGCGGTTCTAAGGATTTACCTTCCGCAAGGTCCTGTAGAACCAAAAGGTTTACACTATATTTGATGAACCCAGAATAATCTGCATAGTAAATCGGTTGAAGGCTAAAACCATTCTTCATACTGTCTTGTATTATTTCAGTCCTTTGTATCGTGTACAATTGGGACTGCATCGGTTGGTTTTGTGATAATGATGTTTGGACTCGCCGATGCTGTGGGTTGCTTCGTCACTGGATACTTTTCTAAGGTAATTTTTTTCTCTTTTATTAATCAACCTGTGGCAGTCCTCTGCTGGACTTAAGATTCCTCTAATTCTCGCCACAACATACTCGTATTCTATACTTATAATTATGATTGATAATTTTACGCTCCGCGATTTCACCTTTGCAATATAGGAAAGGAAAGAGTTAAGAAAAGCAAGCTTATTTCCCGTTCCACGAAAAGTAAACTATACCGGTGAAACCGCGAAGCGTCCGCTAGAAGAAAATTGATCAGGACGTACATTACCTTTGGAAATACAATGTAGAAAAAAATTATCATTCCAATTTTGAAAACGTAACACTGTAAGTGTGCACGAAAACTTTTGTAAGAGGTTGTTGCTCTTACGACAATTATCGTGCATACGATGTGGAACGTAGGGGGATTAACTGGCAACCTAAATCTCAACAAATACTGAATTAGGAAGTTTGGTTATGTCTTAGCTATGACTGAAGACATAAACAAACTAACGATAAGATTAAATATTAAAAGAGATTCATATAAAACTAGAGAACGACCGTGGCTCCGCCTGCATGGTTAGTTTTTCCCGTACCCGTTTCCCAAAGGAACCTGATTCAAGAATAAAAAATGGGCTATTTGTTAATCCAGTGTGTCGTTCATTCACTTTCACAATAAATTGATAAAAACACGTTGTTGCCACACATATAACGTGAACTATGTGGGTATTAACTGCCTCTGTGGCGCGGTGGGAGTGTATCCGACTGCTACGCAAGAGGTCGTGTTGGATTCCCACCCAGCATAAAACTTTGTGTGATGAGCACGATGGTTTATTCTGCGTCTGGGTGTTATTTATCTGTAATATGTATGTATTTAGAAATATATAAGTATGTTTATCAGTTATCTGGTTACCATAGTACGAGTTCTGCTTAGTTTGGAATCAGATGGCGTTGTGTGATATAAAATATAAAAAAAATATTTAGAAATATAAAAGTATTTTGTTATCTGGTTACCATAGTACAAGCTCTGCTTAGTTTAGAAACAGATGTTTATTTATTTATTTATATTCACCCTCTCAGGGGTTGGCTTTACACAAATCCTTTCTTAGTGCACACCTACGTCACTTACAGAATATTTGTGCAAAATTTCATGGTTCTAATAAAAACCCAAAGGTTTCAGCTGTAGTGATCAGTCTGTCAGTTTATGCGTATAAATTAATTGATTGAATGTGATTGAAAAATCGGTATTAAAATTTTTAACGACCATTCTTTAAAATTTATCGCTACGATTTTTTTAAATTTTATAATGTATTTTATTTTTTCAGAAATTCGGTCGTCTACCTCTCATAATTTGCGCAATGTTTATTCACGGTGGGCTTTTCCTAACACTGCTCTGGTGGCAGCCGCAGGCCAGGTCCTTCTTAATGTTGATCACTATAGCTGTATTATGGGGAATCTGTGACTCCATTTGGAATGTACAGATGACTGGTAATTTTACTTTTCTTCCACCTTAGATTAGATTTTAGAGGTAAGCGATTCCATTAGACCTTTTTTTTTATACCTATGGACGTTTGCAACACCAGAAGTACAGTACTTGCGCTGCCGACCTAGAAAACACCATTTAGGCCCACTTCTGAAGAACCCCATACTGTACACGTTTGGGCAAACCCCGGCGTGGAACTTCTTCCACAATCCAAGCATACGCGGAAGAAATCCCCTATCGAATCTGACGTAATGATTGTACACCAAATGAACTTCTCTACTTCTTTTTTTTTATACACCATTGCAAAATATACACCTCAGTGGCAGACAAACATACGGCCCACCTGATGGAAAGTGGTCACATTCCTTGTATGTTCATTTAGGCTATTTTTAAGATTAATGTGTACTAAAGCCTCTGCGTGACAACTAATCTTTATTGCATTCATGAACTATTCTGTGCTTCATTTTCTCTAATCCTACACCATTGAATTCTAACAATGTGATTTATTTTGTTCAGTTAGTGAATCGGATTCAGTAGCTCCCATTTAAATTACTATTACTTCTATTGCCATAAGGGGTATACTAGATTTTTAAAGGGACGGTGGCGCGAGTTTCGCCCTTCTGGTGTTGTAAATGTTCATAGCTACGGGACCACTTTATTCAAATGGGCCGTATGCTTAGGAATTGTAGCATTTCTGCTACTTCAACGGTTTAAAAAAAATAACTAAGAGCTTTATAAAACGTCGAGAAAAACGTTTAACAATGAGAGAGTGATACTGTACACAGTATATCTTTCCAGGATATTATGGTGTCCTATTTGCTGGTAACGAAGAGGTGGCGTTCTCTAGCTACCGTCTATGGGAATCTCTTGGCTGCATCATATCCTACTCAATATCCACATACATCAGAACCAAATACAAGCTTTACATTCTGATCTCCACGATGACTATTGGTGCCATTGGGTACTTTGTTGTGGAATTCCAACAATCTCAGCTAAAGAAGCAAGTTGAACAGAAATACGAAGAAGTAACTGCGATGATTACGGAGCAAAAGTAATTATGGGTGGGAATTCTTCATAGAGTATCTCCATTATATAAATATAATAACAATATAATATAAATATTGGTAACATTTTTTTACACAACGTAATCTAGCCCAAAGAAAGCTAATATAAGCTTGTGGTTTAGGATCTAGATAACTGATAAACATACCTACTTATATTTTTCTAAATCTAACATATTATATAGGAATGACCCAAATAACGAAGCCAACTTTAGCGGATCACACAAATATTTGTCCCGAACCGGATATCGAACCAGGGACCTCTAGTACCAGACTGTATGCGCAAAATTATATGGCAAGGACCCATTATACCCTAACGTACCTACCTAACACCCTAAGGCCTTGCTGACCCATAATTTTGATAAATAAAAACATAATAAATTATGCTGGAATGCGTACACCATGTACACGACGTGTCCGTTATGAGGAGAGATAAATCATTGCCAGTCGCAAAGACACATAATACTGGCTAAAGGTGTCTTGGCCAAACCCTCAGCCGGCATTTTAAAACCTCATTTACACTCTCGCGCGAGCCACGAGGCGAGCTGCGTGACGAGCCGCGAGCTCGAATGTAACAGACATACATACATATTGCCACGCCTTTATCCCCGAAGGGGTAAACAAAGGTATACTATTCGCCGACATTTCCCACGTAACAGGTGGTACGCCCATTCACGTTTTAAAAATGGGCAGGCAAAGGCTGTGGCGACCTGCTGTTGAAATTTTACAAGCCCATATGGCCTTCAACTGTGCTTAAAGACTGCCATTTTACTGGCAACCGGGACCAACGACTTAACGTGCCGAAGCACAGAAACGCTCGCAAATGTAAATGCCACAAAGGACCACCAAATCACGCCTATCACTTTATTGTCAAGGCGACGAAATTGTGTTGAAAAGTATTGCAGTAATATAATATGAAGGCTCCGACGACTTGAACCAACTCTTTTAAACTTGGGTTAAGTCGTTTAGGAGTAGTGTCTGTAATATCATCCTTCATCTATACTACTAGATACTAATATTATAAAGAGGAAAAATTTGTAAGTTTGTTTCTAATGAATAGGCTCAGAAACTACTGGGCCGAATTCTTTCACCACTAGATAGCTACATTCTTAGTGAGTAACATAGGCTAAATTGGATTTTCAGAAAGTTTAGGGTTCGGTACGAAATATCGAATAGGAAAACTTCACCACGCGGGTGAAGCTGTGGGCATCAGCTAGTAAACAATTTTGGATGTATGGATGTTTGATATTCAATCATAACAACGCGTATAACTGTTGAACTGAAATTTAATAAACAAGAGGGGAGGTTATTTATTTGTCTTATTTAAGGTCTAAAGGCTAGCCTACTTTTATATGGATAGAGCCGTCGGCGTCTGCTAGTAAAATTATAAAGGCTATCAATTTGTGTAAGTCAACAACCTAAAGCCTGTATTGTAGAGTCGATTCAAATAACACTGCAGTGCTCCATATTCCATCCCATCTGTCGGAAGCACGAGCCCTATGAGTAATATGAAAAAAAACTTCGAATTATAGTAATAAGAAAACCCATATTATATGTTAGACAATGGTCGTGAAAATGCGACCACCAATCAAATCAACCCGAGATAGTCTCATCTTGCACTAGAACAACAGAGCTCCACGTCCTTGCTTTAGTATGTAGTTTTTTCTTGGTAAACTTTTTTTATAGAACTGAGGTGGCAGACAAGCATACGGCCCACCTGATCGAAAGTGTCTATCACCGTAGCCTATGGGCGTTTGCAACACCAGAGGTGCGGCATTCGCTGCCGACCCCGTATAAACTTTCTAAGAACCTAACCTTTGAAGAACCCCACCCTATTATTTACTTATTTATTACTAACTAAACACGCATCACGCTGTATCCCTGAAGGGGTAGTCAGAGAGAACAGATCGCTAGGCTTCACGCATACTTCTTTCGCTGCCTGCAGATTCATTAATCGCTTTATATAAATTAGTCTGGGTATCCGAGTACTTTTGACATTTCCGTTTTTGAGCAATCTGCTCACGGGGTCTTCATATGTAAGTCTCAGCCTAGCCTGAATCTTATACCCTCTACTTTCGCACTATATATATTTTTCGTCAATCGTTCCTCACTTATTCGTTGGACGTATCCAAACCAACGGAACAACCCCCTTTTCCAGCTTCACGCTGTCACTTTCATTTAAAATTGCATATCATTTACGTATTCGGTCGGCCAAGGTTAGTAACCTTCACGATCTCTTCGAAAATTGTGCGGCGTATGTATAAAAATCAGCACACCATTTCAGCAACACCTATCTTATAACTATGCAACTGAACGATATCTATGAATCTAAGTTCCTTCTATATATATAAAAGGCAAAATACACTGAAACTTCTAATGGAGATTCTTTTCAATACGTAGGTTTCCGCTAAGAAGGGATTTTGCGATTTTGCCTATGGAAGTAAATAAGCGATAAACGGTTGTATTGAAGTTCGTTTTCATTTTCAAAGTTAGAAACATGAATTTACGTACAACTGTTTTTGGTTACAAATAAATGGGCAGGTGTATCGCGGTTTTGAATAATTTTATCTATTACGGCAACGTTTCCCAAAGTGTTCGATAACGCCCCCTTGTGGGCGCTGCAGGCCTAAAGGAGGGCGGTAAGAGACCCAGAAAAAAAATGGGGACGTTGTGTAGGCTTCGGGGGGCGATTTGTAATTTCATCTAGCTAGGAGGACTCTTAGACACCGACAGAGCTCTTTATTGCTATCTTATTGTTGCTGTCTTACGTGAGGTTTATTAAACATGAGAAAATATGTGAAGAACTATTGTTTGCTAGAAATTTAGATCATCATCCGAGAGTCCGTCCCAGTTGCGTCTCGCGACGCCCGTGGTCCACTTTCCTAAATTTTCTCCTCCACTTCGCACGGTCGTCGGCATCCCCTGTAGTGAGACCATTGGCACGCATGTCATCCCTTACGACGTCAAGCCAGCACTTCTTGGGTCTTCCCCTCTTACCGGGACCCGGCGGGGCTGACATGGCCAGAGATTTGTTACCTACGTAGCCCGGCGGTTGCCGCAAGACGTGACCATACCAACAAAGGCGACACTCTTGCAACTTGTCTGCAATGTCACGGACGTGAAGGCTGCCGCGGATGCGAGAGTTCCTCACGCGGTCCATCCGCGTGACTCCACACATCCACCGCAGCATCTTCATTTCCGTGACACGCAGCTCCTGCTTGTGTCGCTCCAATATCGGCCACGTCTCACTGCCATGTAAAAGGACAGGTCTAATAATGGTTTTGTAGACCTGTCCGTTCAACCGGATCGGCATTTTAGGATCACAAATGACACCGGTAATCTCCCGCCATTTGGCCCACGCGGCAGCAATGCGTGACTTGACATCGCAATCGATGTCACTGGACGTGTGAAAAACAGATCCCAGGTATTTAACCTGGTCCGTGCGCTCGACCAAATCACCGCCTATGCGGACGGATGTGGGATCTGTCGAGTTTAGTGCCAAGTACTCGGTCTTCGCCACATTTAGTTTCAGACCGCCGTTCTCAAGCGTCTCCTTCCACGCCTTTACACGTCGCACGTTGCTAGAAATTTAGAATCCGATACAAAAGGCGAAACCATATTCAATAAATTGGAAAAGTTTTGTGATGAGAAAAAGATTCCCTTGAAAAATATTATATCAGTTGCTACGGATGGCGCTCCGGCTATGACAGGGTGCCATAAAGGCTTCATAGCGTACTTAAAAAATTAAATTCTATATGTACTTGCTGTAAATTGCGTTATTCATAGACAACATTTGGTTGCTAGAAACTTAAGTGAACGACTATTTCAATCACTGCAATATGTAATCAAAGCAGTCAATAAGATCCGTACCAGCACTATAAATGATAGATTATTTCATCAGCTTTGTGTTACTAATGATGAAGATTCCAACCGTTTGTTGCTTCATACTGAGGTTCGTTGGTTATCAAGAGGCAATTATCTGACTCGATTTTACAACCTGTTTGACTCTGTGATAGAGTTCTTGGAAACTAAAGATACAGAATTGCGCAAAAAGCTCATTACATCAAAAAATGATATAGCTTAGATGACAGACCTGTATAAATTATTCAACGACATGAATCTCCAACTGCAAGGCGATGAACTAAATTTAATTAAAACAAAAAATATCGTTGCTGCTTTCGCAGCCAAACTGCTTCTACACAAAAAGAATATGGGTCTGCCCATATTCTTTTTCGAGAGTTTCACAATTTTCCGAATTTATCAGTATCCTGCAGTAACGACGACTTGTTTGCCTACTGCCAACATTTGGAAAACCTCCACATTGACTTCACCGAACGATACCAGGACATTTTGAACTTGGAAATTACCAGGCTGGGTGTTAGATCCGTTTTCAAATGTCAACACAGCAATCTCACCTCAGCTGGAAGAAGAACTTATAGAATTGACAACAAACGAGGAAATAAAAATCAAGTTCAAAAAAGGCTATCAAGAATTTTGGCTACAAAAACCGATCCCGCAATTGTACCCTGGATTGTGGTCAATCGTGCAACGATTCTTGATAGCATTCCCATCGTCATACTTGTGTGAACGTGAATTTAGTGCTGTGGCTGCAGCTGTTCTTGAGTAAATTGGAACCCGATATCAACAGACTTATTAAACAGCATCAGATTCATCCTTCACATTAGTTTTTATATAAGAATCGATTGTTTGTTTTATTTTGAATAAAAGATACTCTGTCTGAATACTATAAAGTTGCGTTTCAATAATCATTCTCATTGGCAGGTGTAGCCTGAGCACAGTAGGTAGTACATAAGACGCTCAGGTCTCAAGTTAACTCTTACGGATTATAGTAAAAGTCTATTTTAGAATGAATGTTTAATCTCCGCTAATATAGCTCACAACAATTAATTAATTTAATTTGAAGTTATAGTGGTTTTTCAGTAGGTGAAAAAATGGGGGCGCTAAAAATTTATTTAGTCTCAAGTATTAACTGGCTCATCAATCACGAAATCCATGGAGCTAACGAAGTTATGAAGTCCAAACTTCGCATTGGGGTTCCTTTTAACACGTAGGTGAAAATGAAGGAAAAACCTATGAAGGTGTTTTGCGAATTTTTACCCCTAATGACGTAAATAAGGGATAAACGGTTATAGGGAAGATTGTTATTTTCATAGTTAGTAACATGTACTTACGTATCTACGCCTGTTTTAGAAGAATCTCTTAAGGCCTGTATTACCAGCGAGTTCTGTGAAACTATGTCAGTAAATCACGCACAGCCTAAACATTAAACATGGAAACCTGAAATTTGGTGAATGTATACTTTAAGTCTTTGGATAAGCAATAAAAACGAGATTTTCGATATTTCCATGAAAACGGGAACAGAGTGGGAAGCCACACACAGTCTAAACTTAAACAACGATTCTTGATAGCATAAAATTTGGGGAAAGTATTTATTAGGTATCTACCTTGAATCAGCATTAAAAACTGAATACCCGGTATTTCCACGGGAACGGGAACTATGTGGGTAAAACCGTATAGAACTTAAAATATAGTGAATGTATTCTTTACGTACCTTCGTTAGATGAGCACCAAGAAAGAATTCTCGGCATTCCCACGGGAATGTAATCTGCCTAATATTTTCATTCAGTTTTTTGTTGTTCAAAAGCGAATACTTCAGAAGTTGTTTCATAAGAATAGCCTACGCTCCACCCTCTTTAATTATTGTATCTTTTTTTTCTGTTTCTCTTATGTGGCGCTAACGAAGTTGCGCGGGTCAGCTAGTAATAAATAATTGGCAAAGTTACTTTCATAAATCACTCATAGAGCAGCTGAACACGTCAGTAGCACATGCCATGATGTTCAGGCGTCAGAGAGGCCTCTTTTTGGAGGTTAGTCTTATTATGCGGCTCCTCAAGTAATTTCGGTCGGCCCTTACATTTGAAACTTGACTTGTACCCACTAACGTTTAAAGATTGTTCAAAGGCCAAGTCTCACAACATTAACTATAATAATAACAAAATCGCAGTAAGGAACCTTAGACTTGGCACGGCTTTGTCTAGATTTCATTACTTTTTAGAGATAAACAAGCAGCTCCATCGAGACTTGGATAGTTTTTTACAAAATGTTTTTGGTTGGATCTGCATTACGTTCTTATAGTTTGACCACGACCGTTGTACCGCTCACTCCGTACAATTTTGTACGCAGTGAGCGGATACGAAATACAACTAGTGAAATATAGGCGTAAATTTAGTAGAGCTTAGCCATCTACATAAGCTAAAAGGCGAGTCTTACCAGGTAATCAATTTAAAGGGTAGTAGAAATTAGAAAACTGTACTTTAATTTATATTTTCTGATACAAATACAACATTAGTCTTTTTAAATCACCTCTCAACACTCAACGCCTGCATTTCTTCCGTCTTTCGCACGGTATTCTTCTTAATACTCAACTGCTGGAATTCTACTATAAAGTATCCACAAGCACCAACCGTCATCAGCGATATCAGAAGGCAAATTTTGTACCGAGTCCGGAGGTGCGTAGATAAGGAGTATGAGATGATACCTCCAAGTGATTCCCATAACCTGTAGCTTGAGAATGCAGCCTCTTTGTTATCAGCAAAAAGAACTCCATAGTAACCTGGAAATTTGTTATATAAACTAATACAGACTTTTAATGCCAGCCTCGCCCTTGTGGTAAAGATTTATCGTTCTTGTTTCCCACAGGAACTTGTAACGTTACATATAAGAGATAAAAAGTAGCCCTTGTGTTATTCTTATGTGTTAGCTATATTATTGTAAAGTTTCATCAAAATCCGTTCAGTAGTTTTTACGTGTAAGAGTAACAAACCTACATTGTATAATTAATAAACGGGGAACAAGGAATGTCACGGGCGAAGCCGAGGAAGACAGATAGTAGATGACAAAACTGAAGAGTTTTTTAGTTGAATGCGCTAATCTAAGAACTACTGTTTCGAATTGAAAAAATAGTATCGTATTGGAAAGCCTGTTAATCGAGGATGGTAGTGTTAAGCAGGCACTGTAATAAAAAAATTGTTTGTGTACCAGAGTACACAGGTATGAAGTGAAACTTCTTTACGACTTTTTTTACAGCTATAAAATTTATCTCAAGACTCTCAACGTCGATAAAGAAATTTCACTTCAAAAATCTAATTACCTGTCATTTGAACGGTCCAGATGGAGTCACAAATGCCCCACAAGAGGGCAATGGTGAATAAGACGAGGAAGGACCCTGGCTGCGGCCGCCATATCAACATGGTAACAAACACTCCCCCGTGAATGAATAGGGCGCATACGATGAGAGGCAGTCGACCGAATACCTGAGGAAAAGGATAATAATAATTAAGGAACGTGCAGTCACGAGCACGACTATTACAGATTTTTTTTGTTTTATTAGAATGACTGCCTTTGGAGTTCCGTGGGAGTATATCCGACTGCTCGTGGGTTCGATTCCCGCCCAGGATAAAACTTTGTGTGATGAGCACGATGGTTTATTCTGTGTCTGGGTGATATTTATCTATAATATGTATGTATTTAGAAATAAAAAGTATGTTTATCAGTTACCTGGTTACCATAGTACAAGCTCTGCTTAGTTTGGAATCAAATGGCGTTGTGTCAGTTGTCCCAACGATATTTATTTATTAATTTTTTAGAAGCTTTGGCGTTTAAGCCATCTATTTAAGCTAGTATTTCATTATTTCTTCAATCTTCTTATTATGTTTTAATTTAGTCCTGTCCAGTCCATTGTCAATGTTAAGTCCAGTCCTATATCCTGTGTCCTTACCCCCATCAACCTGGTTCAAGCGTTATTGAGGCTTTCAGTCGAATTTGTGCGGCAATATGTAAAATTACACTATAGGACGTTTACACAATAAATTTACCTCCAAATTAAATACTAGATTAGATTTAAATTACTTTGAAATCTTTATCTCCATACAAGGAATTACATACAAATTAGCAGAGAAACGTGGCTTGTTTACCTTGGCAAAGTATCCGGTGATTAAGCACCCTACTGCATCGGACAACCCAAACATCATCATCACGAAGCCAACGTAGCCGGTTCCAATAGTACATGATACAAATGACTGGAAAGCAACAATAGTAAATAAACTTTTAACATATTTTTTTATTAAAGTGAGAAAAGACAACTTGGTTTGAGACGGGGATTGAACTCGTGACCTTCGCCTAACCATTCAATCCCCGTCTAGAACCAAGTTGTCATTTCTCACTTTGATAAAAAATGAGAAAAATTAAAATGTATGTGAAAGTTAGCATACTAATTGTTTTAAAAACATATCCAATAAACTTTTAATTATAAACAACACAAGTTGAACATATTATACATTTACAAGTTTAGTATTCTGATGATTAATAAATTATTTTACTACAGACTACATAAAAGATTTTAAACCGTAGATTTCTTTTTTTTGTTGTAATGAGTTGATAGTGGTGCACCAGCTGACCAACGGATGAGCCAACTACGACACATGTGCCTTAGCGGGGTTGAGGGGTTAGACAGCAATCGTTCCTAATATTAATAAAAAAATAAATTTAAAAAATACTCGACTCAAAAAACTAATTTCCCTTTAAAAAGTATCCATCACGCCTTATCCCCGAAGGGGTGGCAGAGGCATATTATGTGCCCACTTTTCACCGTGTGGATTTCTGTCCCACGTAATAGGTGGTGAGCCCATTGCCGTGTTGAAATAGACAGACGCAGGTTGTGGCTACCTGCTGTTGAAATTTTTCATGCCGCCCATAAGGCATTCAACCAGGCTTAACGACTGCCATTTTACTGGCAACCGGGACCAACGGCTTAACGTGCCTTCCGAAGCACGGAAACGCTCGCAAATGTAAATGCCACAAAGTGGTCACCCATCCGAGGACCAGCCATAGTGAAAGTTGCGTAACTCAGTAATCGTTTACAGAACACTGAGACCGCGGGGCCACGAGCCTTTAAAAAGTAAAAATGAACATATTTTGTAATGAGCATGTTCTTTCATTTGAGACCCCACTCGAGTATATTTCGCATACATTCGGTTACCCTTCCGCACTTTCACCCCCACAACTTTTAAACGGCTCGACCGATTTTCATCATACATTTCTAAGAACACTCGCACGTAAGTCGCCTTTAAAACAAAAATAACACTAAATTGAAATTGCTACATCTGGGAGCTGATGGATGCCACAGACAGACAGACAGACAGAGCCGTTAAACTTATTTTCCTAATTTACTAAATTTTCCTTTTGATTATGAATCCGTTTCCTTAACTTAGTTGTTGGCAATCGCGTTACAAAAATAAACACACCTCTATTTGCGTCAGGGGTTAAAAGACTGAAAATCAAATGTCTAATGGCAGCCAAACAATTGAACCCAATGCTCCAAATTTGGGTCGGAATTTAAAGAAATTGAAAATAATCTTAGATGATCAGATTTTTTTCACATTGGGTTCTAATTTGATTGATTGATTTCAATAACCACTATAAATTCTAAAAAGAAAATAAAATAATTATAAAAATTTACGGTTTGCACTCCGGGTGTGCCGACAGAAGTAAAATCTAAATTTATTAATAAATTATCTATCTAGACGCCTTCGCGGTCTGCTATATGTACATATATGCACACACTATTGCTGGGTCTCGTAACGGTATCGCGAGTCCAGAGATTTTATCTCATCTAAAAATATGCGTACCGCGATAAAAGAAGTTTTCACTTCAAAATTAAATATACGGAATAATAATACTCACAGCAGTAAAATCGGCGAAGAAGAAAGCTTGATGGACTCCGTTGAAGATGTTGATTATGATGAGCAGCTGTTGCGTAGGCCTCATACAATGTTTAAGGGTCACTATGAGCAACGAAAACCCAGAAGGTCCTCCCTTGTCTTTGGTATTACTGCTTCTGTTGACAACACATTGTGACTTATAAACTGACTACTGTATTGAAGACTTATATCGATTTACCTATATAACTTTTTTTGTACGTATTAGTGGATTATTCTTCCTATCTATATTTACACTGTTTCCCTGACGGGGTAGTCAGAACCCCAGTCTTCGAGAACCATGCATAACTACTTCTTTCACCTCCTGCAGATTCATTAATCGTTTCATACGTGCACGTTTGGATTTCTGAGTACTTTACGTTTTGAGTAATCTGCTCAGATGGTTTTCGTATGTAAGTCTCGGTCTACTTTGACTCCTTCTACCCTCTTCTTTCGCATAATAGGTAAATAGTATTTGTCAATAGTGTTAAATTATTCTATTTAGGTATTTACTTACTTTATTGTACATATCCTGCAAGTAGATATTTAAATAATTACATGGTTATTAACAAATTGAAATTTTAACATATTTACAGAAAACAATACAAAACGAAAGAGGGCGGGTGGTGGGAATTATTACAAGACTAACAATGATGCCCCGTCTAGGTGTCGAAGAACTCCTCCCCATCAAAATCAACCGGTAAGGTTCCCATAAGGCTGGCCGCATTGCCACGTTGTATGGCAATGCTTATTCTCTGAGCGAGAAAGAGGCCAGCCCTATGGTCACGAGAAGAATCGACCAGTCGCTTTGCGATATGACTATACAGTGAACGAGCACTTGGGCCCCACGAGCCCAGTGTCTCGACCCCAAACGGCTCAAAAATATAATTACCTATTAAATTATTATATTTGCGCCGCTTGAGAGTCTCGGCGGATGCAGCAGCAGCACAAGCGCAACTCGCCGTGCTAAGAAGATGAGAAGGAGCCAGGGTGTCAACACAAGTTGCATCCCAAACTAAAGGCTTTCCCATCTTCCATGGCACCAATGACATACCGTCCGGCCTCTTGCCATCGTCACGCGCTAAACCATTAGGTTCTAGAATGGCTGGAACACCGGCGGTGACAAGAGCCCGACGGATAATGTCATTAAGGTATGCATGACGTGACCTGCGACCTGCACTCCTGCTGCATGAGAGACCGTGATGCCAAAGGCTGTCGACTACTTCACCACATTGACAGCAATGCGGAGAAACGCAGGGAGCACCTAAACGAAGACAGACAGCAATTCTGTAGTGTCGTCCAACATAGTACCTATGTTGGGCGACGGAAGAGCCTGAAGCCAAACACCTGACTCCCATTCTCCCACAGCCAATAGGCGAGCACGTTCTGCAACATTCGAACACGTGTTCAATAAATGTTTTCTAACCTCGTTGCAGAGCGGCCTATCCCACTGCCTCTGGGAGCACCGGTTGGTCGGCAAAACAGTATCTGAGCACTTAAGTTTCCAAACATTTATGGCTTCAATCTTGCCTGGCACTTCAGAATTGACCAGTGTAGGAATTAAAATTTTCCTGGTCAATTCATCAGTGCCGTGTACTGAAGACAAAAATGCAGGTAAACTTATATCAGAAATGTTACGAACACCGAGGCCGCCCCAGCGTATTGGTAAAGACGCTTGGAGCCACGCTCGGTCGTCCAAATCTGCATTCAAAATTTTGGAAAGCGTGGTATGAATAATTTTGTCCATATTTTCCAAATGGATGGGTCGGATGTTTAAAAAATTGAGATGAGCGAAGGGCATGAGTTAATTTTGGGACGAAAAGACAATACCGAATAATTGTAAAGGCAGATTGTATATTTATTTGAAGGAGTCGATCCGAAACTTCACAAAAATTTTTGATCTTTTCCTCAATGAAAGATTCATAGGCATCTTCTAGAATGGGAGACCCTAGGAGGCGTAGAGAACAATTCTGAAGGATTTTCAAATTTGGAGCCAAAACATTGAATTTTGAAATAGTAGAAACACTATCAATATTGTCATTTAGAAAAATTTCACACTTTGAAGGATTCAGATCCAAACCAATTAATTTAAATTTATCTTTTATCAATTTACTGCAAGTTATATTAATGTGGGTTCATGTAATAATGTATATTATTGTGCAAATATAGAATCTGATTGAGCCACCGGCAATAAACGCTCTTCAGGATCCTATTTACCCACGAATCCCCGCAGTATTCTCCCTTCTTCCCAACCGAGTCCTATGTTAGGACGGTAGGCAAGTCACAGCGACGAGACGGAGCCTTGAGCTAGTTGGTTAAATTAGAAAATTCTATATTTATCCCAAAACTCAGGTTTTGGCATCTACACTTGCGCTACAATAAAAATGGAGGTGCCTAAATTGACTTGCCTTAAATGAATTATCGACACAGGTTTCTTAGAACTACTTCCAAAAAAAATATTATCATAATTTACCTATTAACAGAGTCCACTCCAAAGGCTATCAAAAGTGCTGCAGCAGCCATACACGTGAGGTAAATACCTGGAATTATAAGTAGATTTATTAGTCGTTCTGGCCGGCCCGGAGTCAGTTATATCACAGTATAAAGAGTAAACTGTCAGCGATACTGCGTAAAGATAGATAGATAGACAATATATAATTGTCTATCTATCTATCTTTACGCAGTATCGCTGACGGGGTAGTCAGAGGAGACAGACTTCACGATCCATGCATACTTCTTTTGCTTCCTGCAAATTCAATAATAGCTTCATACATGCACGTCTGGGTGGGTATCCGAGTTACAGGAATCCACACGGTGAAAAGTGGGCATATAATATGCCTCTGCCACCCCTTCGGGGATAAGGTGTGATGGATATTTATTTATTTTTATTTATCTTTTTTATATATATATAGTATTATCTCAGTGTATAATACCTCTGCTCTCATTCTCTCACCTGAGAGCATCTGAATCTTGGTCGCTGGTTGAGATGGAAACTGATTGTCCTCGTTGGGGTCCGGCAAAAAGTTAGCACCGCAAAGCGTCGGGATCAATGTTTCGTTGATATTTGTCGACGCAGCCGTGTTATTGCCTGATGTCAACACTGCGAAACGAAGAGGAAAAACAATAGCATGCAACTTTACGTATAGGGATTTTTACGATTTCCTTGCGATCTACAAACAAAAAAAAGAAAAAAGATAAAATGTAAGACATGACATGCTGAAGATTATTGGCAAACGGCGCGTCGGACAAAGTGTTCTTTTGACCGGGAGCCCTTTCGATCGCATAATCTTTTTCAGCATAGTGTAGTTTGGCATAACAGTTTCAGCATAAAGTTTTCTCGCATAAATTATGATAAGCAGAGTGTTATAAACGCATAATGGTTTTATTGGCATAACTTTAACTTACTCTAATTTTTTTATCATAATTTTAATCAGCATACATGTAAAGGGCATAATTGTTATACGCCTAAAGATAATTTATCATCAAATACAAAACGCATAATGGAGGTATGGATAACCGTTTAAATCATACATGAATAATAAATTTGACTAAGAATATTTAAGAAATGATGAGACACAATTGTAAATAATAATCTCACTCATAGCCAAGTTTGTGCAAATGCGTAAACATTTTATGCGGGTATATCATTCTTATAAAGAAGTTATGGGAAAACAAAGTATGCCTAATGATTTATTCTGTTTGAATGTTATGCGAAACGAAGAGTATGCCAAAAAACGTTATGCAGTTTTAATTTATGCCACAAAATTTTATGCTACCCAATATCCCTTTCGACCGACACCGCGAAGATTGCTTAAAATACAGCGTTTTCATGTAAAAATTTAATTTAAAACCTTCACAAGTCATTGATAATGCATGGTGCAAAATTTCAGCACTAATGCAGGTTTTAATTGTATTTAATACATAGATCTATCGACATGTACAACAATCAAGTAAATTCAGTTTTCTTTCAATTTTAATGTAGATTTTTTTTCAGTCCCTACGTGTTATGGTTCAACGCACCAGACGCGTTTACCAACTAAACCACCGGACCTACTTAAAACTGAGCTCGACGTCAATACCCATGTAGCTGGAGATGCAACCGAGTGGACCAAAAGCAGCTGTCTCTAAACACCGCATCTTGTACGTAGGTACCGTAGGTACATATTTTAAATCCCCGACGCTAAAAGACGGGTGTTATAAGTTCGCCGTCGATGTCGGTGTGTGTATGTGTGTCTGTCTGTGCTATCGTAGGTCTCAAGCGGATGACTGTAATCTGACTGATTTCGACGCGGTTTTTTTTTCATTTGAAAGCCAGTTTCTTTACGGTGGTTGTTAGCTATGTTTGGTTAATATCGGTCTAGCAGTGTAAGAGTATCAGCTCTTTTTCAAAATGTTGTTAGGGATTTTTGGTGTATGATTTAACTCCATTAAGTGAATAACGCGTGCCATTATAATCGTTAAATGACAATTAATTGATATCTTCGACCCTTCGACCTGATGCTGCAACCAGAATGGTCACCAAAGAACCCGACTCTTCGATAACTCTGCTGTGAGTTTTTGAAGAGTCGGGTTCTTTTGAGACCATTCTGGTTGCAGCATCAACATATCGCGTTTAAGTTCAATGGTCCTTTTAAGGGCTGTTCCTTAAACAATGTGTATTTTGGGCGTAGGGGGTTTATTAAATTATAATAATATTTTGAAAATTTTATGTCCCTAGTTATACATTCAAACATGTTTGTATTTATACTCTATGCTTAATCACGTGTAAAATTGATCAAACATGGCTGCTGGTTAGAACGTTTGAACGATGGATTTAACGAATTAGATTTGCATCACCTATTTATATTCCGATATTGAAACTTAAAAATATTTCAATGATTATAAAAATAAGTAGTATCAACGTCTTGACCTTTGTAGCGAGATTTTAAGTTCGTTCAATAAATTTCAGCGCAATCAGCTGTACCTACGACTATTAAAATTTTCTCGAATGTAAATATGTTTTCAATTTATTTTTCTTGTTTTATTCCACTTAGGTAGCACACATGCTGGTATTCAGGTGCGCGAGTCCAAAGGTGACAGCAGTACTCCATGTGAGGTCACACTTGTTGCAGCCAGTAACGTACTGCCGCGCCGTGTTGAGCACCCCGAGCTTTAAGGACGCCAGCTTGGCCTTATCCTCTAAATGACTACGGTATTGTATTGTAATATCTCATAACCAAGGATCACAATACTACTTTTATTGGAGCTGAAGGGAGATGTGGCCCTGGAATTGAGCCGCTACAGTAAATGAGGCTTTTTAATAAAACCTTAAGTGGTTTACTTACCGAATGAAGATACCAGGTTACCCCAAATCTGATTGCTTTGGAAGATCATAAAGAAAAGTCCCAAAAACTGCACCACGAGCTGCTGAACTGAGGTCTTTGAAAACTTGCCATACACTTCTGCAGCCTGCATCACAAAAATGTATTTTATTCATTTTTCATGTATTTGAATCAGATCTCTTCGCTCCTTTTAATATGACATCTTCTATATAAGATAGGGAAGAGATTGGTCGCCGACCGAACAGTAGTATTCTAGCAAGTGCTTTACTTACCACAGCCAGATAAGTGCACTTAGCACACCAGAGTGGTCCAGCCCCTAGGCCGGCTAACACTCCTGCGGGGATGAGTGTGTAGAATGTGGGTAACATCTGAGCTGCTATAAACGGCATGTACATCAGTAACGAGAAGCATATCGTCCATTTTGTACCAAGCCATCTGTAAACAAAAAATAATTATTAAGCCTATATTTGGTTAGTACTACCAATCATACCTACTTGGTGTGGGAGACAGAGTAATTACAAAATTATGTTAGGCGCGCTGATTTTCACGAATTTTTACGTGACATTAACGTTTAAAATATGTCTCAACAAATCACTACATTATTATAATACTAAGTCCTTCACCGCGTCTGTCTGTCTGTTAGCGATTAATTCAAAAACTACTGCACTGATTCTTATGCTGTTTTCACCAATAAATACAGTGGTTATCGATTAAGGATTTGATATTTCGTTAAGTTTTTGTATACAATATAAAGAAATCTGTTGGAGGTGTCGGACGGAAGACGGGACTAAATGTTTCCGTACGCGTTTGAGTGGCATCCCACTGGAATCGAAGTTTGTCACGAGCAAAGTCGCGGGCATCCGCTAGTAAATATTAGCAGCTATTAAAATAGACACGTCATCAAAAGCAGATAGAAGTTAAGCCGTTGGTACCAGTTTGCCAGTAACATGGCAGTCGTTAAGTAGAAGAATTCATTTTTATAATTTCATTGAAGGCTTCGTATTTTTAGCCAAGGAACAAGGTCCTGTAGAAAACGAGTACGAAAAATCTTACCGGTTAATAATAAACATAACGGAAACTCAAAACAAAACTTACGATATTATCGCAGCTGGCAGAAATATATTAGAAAATACTAGACTTGTACCAGCTGCTACCAACGACGCTGTGCCAAGACCTGCTGTTGCATTTATAGAGCTTTGAAGGTTTACTGCACCCTAAAATATAAAATACAAATATCAGCCATCACAATAATGCTTATAACCTGATCTGCATTAATATATAAAGCTGAAGAGTTTGTTGGGTTCGCTAATGTCAGAAACTACTGGTTCGAATTGGAAGGTTATTTTTGTATTGGATAGCCCATTTATCGAGGAAGCTTTATATCATCACACTACTATCCTGAAGAACGGAGCAGTAATTATAAATGTCAACAAATCGAGGGAACTTAATTGTAAAAGTAATATACGGCGAGAAATGCGTGCGACGAGGATTCAGAGGGTAAGTCGCGGGGGTCAGCAAATTAGGTATATAGATGTTCATTGATGCCCTTTAATTTTGAATTTTGTAGACTTTACACCTTTATTAATTAAAGTTTGGATGACTCATGTAGAGCAGATCGGCAGCTTGTCACTCCGAGTAAACCGTAATCTTACATCCTCCCCTGACAGGCCTAGGCACTCACAATACCAATACACATAGACATGTCTAGTGGGCATCACCAATAGCTCCTGACCCAAGTGACCTCCCCTGCTACCGCTGTAGCTGCTGACCAGTGGACGAGCGAAAGGTCGCAATAAAGAGTCAAAACTGCTTCTAACAGCCTCCCATCTCAGGCTTAAAATCAGGATAGGATTGGGAACTAAGAGTATAATTTATTTGACCCCAGGCTCCTAAATTGCAGATGCATCCTCTATTAGCGCTTGCATGATGCGTTGTCCAATTAGTTAGTGGTATAATTATGCAGAGATGCAGTAAAATCTACGCGGAAACAAAAACATGGTTTAAATACAAAAGTATCAATTAAGTAATTTTACACTTAAATCCCTTTTTATGCAAAGTCTGCATTTTTTTGTTACATGTGTTTGGAGTTTTTTGTATATGTATCTTACATGTAGTTATGTGCTTGACGCCGATTCTTTTAAAGTGATTTGATCTACAAATACCCCGAATAACATGTTGTTGTTATTTACTTGTTGAGAACGTTCTAATAAACCCTAACGTGGTATAATGCTGAGAATTTCTGTGGAGTGAGGTATCCCGCAGACTACTAAATATTTCCAGGTTACGTCGTTGTTATAGTTCTATAGGTCGTTAAAATACTATAAAGTAACAGTGTACACCAAATTTCAGACCTAGGAGGTGAGCTGATGATAAACAAACAAAAATTCATACAAAGGACCATCTCGAACAAAACAACAATCAATTACAACATGTGGATTATTCAAACATAAAACATAATTGCCCGTAGGTAATTGAGTGCCCCGTGCTTCGGAACCACAGAAAAAACTGTTTTTTCTGTTCTGTTCGGAACGCACGCTAATTTGTTGTTCCCGTTTGCCAGTAACATGGCAGTCGTTAAGATTTAGCCAAGTCAAAGGCCTTTGCCTTGGGCGGCTTGATAAATTTCCACAACGGGTCCCCACAACTTACGCCTGTCCATTTCAACACAGCAATGCGCTCACCACCTGTGGCCTAAAAATACATACGGTGAAATGTGGGCGTATAGTTCTGCCACCATCATCGGTAATAAAGTTGTAACTGATACACAAACATAATTGAGATTCTGTTACTCACAAGTATCTTTAAAATTAATACCAAAATACCATAATACTATATACCATGCCAAAACACATCTATTAATACCCCCATGTGCCCAACATACTCATGGTAAACGATTTGGATGTCAGTAATGTTTAGTGCGTTACTTATAATAGCCATATAAGTACGTTATGGTGGTTAACGTACGAGGCGGTTTTGTAAAGTGAAACTTCTTTATCGACGCTGGTGCGAAAAGTATGTGCCAGAGCGGCGTGGGGAACCGCCACCCTACACGCGCGGCCGACACGGCGGGAAGTGGAGGACGGAGTGCAGGGTAGCTGCGTGGAATGTAAGGGGAGGAATGGAAGAGAAGATGAATGAGTTGATGGATGTAATGAAAGAGAGAAAATTTGATGATGTGTGCTTGACAGAGACCAAGCGCAAGGGCAGCGAAGTCTTGGAGCTCCCGGGTGGGATGCTCGCGCAATGGTCTGGAGTACCAGAGAGCTAGCATGGCAGTCAGGGGGTTGGGATTTTGTTGTCCTCGCGATTGGTCTGCGGTATGTATGAGTATAAGTTGGTTGGTCCTAAAGTCCTCTGGATCCGTTTAAAGCTCGGCTTGACGAAAGTTTTCCTGGTGGCTGCTTACGCACCAGTGTCTTCGTCGAGCGCGATTGAGCTAGAGAACTTCTGGGAGAGTATGAGAGAAGCTCTTAATGTGGTAGAACGAAGTGAAAGACTTATATTGTTTGGAGACTTAAATGGATGGGTGGGTATCGCTCGCGATGGATTTGAGTCAGTACTCGGGAAGTATGGGGACAAAAGGGTGAATGACGCCGGCAAGCTTATACTGGCATTTTGTAAGGAAAAGGATTTGTTTGTGGCGAACACAATGTTCAACCACAAACAAATTCATATGTATACGAGGAGATGTAAGTCAAAGAAAAGCATGATAGATCTTTTCCTAATGGATAGTCGGCTCCGTAAACAGGTGATGGACACAAGGGCTTTTCGTGGCGCTGAGCTGGGATCAGACCACTACCTAGTCCTAACTAGGATTAGGGGTCTGTTCGCGGGTTGGCGTCATCGTGCCGAGTGTCCTGAACCTGAGCCGACTTATAGCATCAAAAGCTGGAAGCTGCAGGATGCATCCATTAGGGATAAATATAAAGAAAGGGTATCCGAAAAGCTTGGCGACGTCAATGAAGAAAAAAGCATGGTTGGACTACTTAGCCTCGCGGAATGATTTGAATATGAAAGAGAGATACAAGCTGCAAAAGTTAACACTAAGGCACTGATAGAGGAAGCTCGTGAAAGGTGCAGAATGAAAGCGGATGAAACGTTGTCGTCCAATTTCCGAGATAATGCCAAGCTCTTCTGGAAAGAGGTAGGCAAGAATCGGAGTTGTTCGACAATCTGCAGTATGAATAAAGTGCTTAGTGTTGACAACGATGTCTTAACAAACAAACTAACGTCCTGCAGAGATGGAATGAATATTATGGAAGGATGTATGCAAGTAAGGACAGAGATGCCGTATCGGGAAGTGGAGCTCACTGTGACGCTCCGGATCCTGGTGTCATTGAAGTCATTAGTATGAAAGAGATTGAACAAGCGATAAGAAGTATGAAATGTGGTAAGGCTGCGGGAAAAGACAGAGTTACTGCTGAGATGATCAAGTACGGTGGGTCGCGCGTCTGGGACACTCTTTGTCTGCTATACAACTTATGCTGGCGGACGGGTGAGGTCCCAGATGACTGGCGAATAGCAGTTGTAGTACCTATCTACAAAGGGAAAGGATCTCGCCTAAACTGCTCCAGCTACAGAGCGATCAGCTTGGTCAGCTTAGCTAGTAAGGTGTATGCAAAGGTTATAACGGCAAGAATGCAAGAAAAGTCTGAAAGGTATTTGTGGGAGGCTCAATGCGGATTCCGACGTGAAAGAGGTTGCATGGATCAAGTGTTTTCTCTCCGCATAATTGCGGAGAAGTTTCTGGCTATTAGCCAGAAGGTTTTCTACGCTTTTGTGGTTCTAGAGAAAGCATTTGACTTGCTGCCCGGATATGGTGTGGGTGGCTCGCTACTGCGGGCAATATAGTCGCTATACAGGGACTGTAAGGCTTGCGTGCGAGTAGGGGGGGATGTGACTCCTCTTTTCGACGTCTGTACAGGCGTCAAACAGGGTTGTGTCAGCCTGGATGCTTATAGTGTATCTGGACAGTTGCCTGCAGAAGTTGAAAGAATGTGATATGGGTGTGAATTTGGGTGACTTTACAGTAAACTGTCTGCTGTACGCTGATGATGCGGTGCTCATGGCCTCATCAGAAGCCGACCTTCAGGCATAAGTCACTAATATGAAAGAGGAGTGTGAAAGTAAGGGTCTTCGCTTGAATGCAAGTAAAACTAAGGTTCTAGTATTTGAAAGAGGTGACGTAAGAACTAAATGCGAGATTAGGGTAAACCAAGAACGTCTAGAGCAAGTGAATGAAATTGTGTATTTAGGAAGTATGTTTAGCGCGGATGGAAGATATGATTCGGATGTAGAACGGCGAGTAGCTGCCGGAAACAGAGTTAACGGTGCTTTGTCCCAGTTAGTAAAGCGACAAAGCATCGTAAAAGAAGCACGACTCGCGATTCATAACGCAGTGCTAGTGCCAACGTTGCTTTACGGCAGCGAAACCTGGGTATGTCAGAAGATGCATAAAAGTAAGCTGAATGCTGTGGAGTTGCGATCACTTCGAAAATTGTGCGGCGTAACCTTGGCCGACCGAAAACGCAACGAAGTGATACGCAATATGGCAGGTTTGAGTGAAAGTGTCAGCGTTAAGCTGGAAAAGGGCGTGCTCCGTTGGTTTGGACACGTTCAACGAATGAGTGAGGAATGATTGACAAAGAATATATATTGTGCGAAAGTAGAGGGCAGAAGGAGTCAAGATAGACCGAGACTTAAATATGAAGACCACGTGAGCGGATTGCTCAAGAACGGAAGAGTCAAAAGTACTCGATTAGTAGTCAAAACGACTCGAAAGACAGACGTGCATGTATGAAGCGATTAATGAATCTACAGGAAGCGAAAGAAGTATGCATGGATCGCGATGCCTGGCGATCTGTCCTCTCTGACTACCCAGTCAGGGATACAGCGTGAAGATAGTTAAGTTAAGTTAAGGGCCCGTCATAAGTAGGTATTGTATCATGGTATAATTCGAAGTGCTAAGAATATCAGAGAGAATTTGAGTAAATTTGACATTCCATAATATTCTTTGTCAAATCATTTACAGATTTGGCAATAACCGTGGAATGCACTACCTCTGTATATTTTATGGACAAAGTGAAAAAATGAGTCAGTATATATAATGCCCGAGCCATAGGAAAAAGAACAAATAATTAATTGGGCTCACCACCTTTTATGTAGGACAGGAATACACATGGTGAAAAGTGGGCATACAATATGTAAGGCGTGATAGACACAAAAATTAAAATTAAATGAAATTGTCCGCGGATTTGCTGGACTCCTAGTTATAGATGGTTATAAGAAACAATAATATGGTGCCAACCTAGCTGATTTTTCATACTAATAAGGTGACTGCTAGCAGTGCAGCTGCTGGCTGAATAATTTCTGTAAACGATCACTGTGTTAAGCAATAATCGCTATGGCTGGTCACGGATGGGTCACCATTTTGTGGCATTTACATTTGCGAGCGTTTCCGTGCTTCGGAAGGCACGTTAAGCCGTTGGTCCTGGTTGCCAGTAACAAGTCAAGTAGAAGGTCTTATGGGCGGCTTGAAAAATTTCAACAGCAGTTAGTCACATCCTGCGTCCTGTCTATTTCAACACGACAATGGGTTATTACGTAATCACCACTATTACGTGGGACAGGAATACATATGCCTCTGCAATGCTTTCGGGGACAAAGCGTGATAGATAAATAAATACATTGTAGATAGGTATACAATAATTATATTCAAAACGCTTACAGAATATGCTGTATATTCCAACATAAACGCTAAACTAATATTCGCAACATTTTTAATTATTTTCCGTTTTTCACTTGCATTCACTGATTTCACCTTAATTTTTTGCTTTTCTAATGCCATATTACAAATATTTTTTTTAAACTTTTTTGGTTCTACATAACTTTTAACTGAATCTATGGCCATACAATATTAGTTTTGACTATACAGCCTGCTCTTTAAAATTAATCATTACTGATACCGTTGTAACAGACATGTATACCTATTAGATGATCACAACACTAATGATATATACTTTTCCACTATATTTTAATGATAACTACCGACTGTTATGTTCGAAACACGTTTTTTGAATATTTTGTTTGGATGGATTTTTTATTCGCTACACTATTTCCAGTGGAAAAAAAATCACTGTTCAGAAATGAATCTTCACTCATTACTCGAGAGGGTTTCGTATCTTAATTATTTATTTTAGCACATCAAAACGACACAGCCCGGCCTACATACATACATACATATTGTCACGCATTTATCCCCGAAGGGGTAGGTAGAGGCATATTAAACCCCCACGTTAGCATTTTTGTCCCACGTAACAGGTGGTGAGTCCATTGCCGTGTTAAAATGGACAGGCGCAGGCTGTATCGACCTGCTGTTGAAATTTTTTAAGACGCCCATAAGTCCTGCCACGACTGTAACGACTGCCATTTTGTTGGCAACCGGGACCAACGGCTTAACGTGCCTTCCGAAGCACGGAACTGGGGTGGGCCTAAAGGCCTGAATAAATTTAATAAAATGTGTCTACTTTAGATGTTAAATTTGGAAGAAATTTTGAACCAGTTGCCTTTTTATTGAGGTGGTAACAAAAAGGCTAAAAGGTCTTATGTGCATAATAACTTGTAATAGTGATGTAATTTAATGTCAACAATAATATACCTATAGTCAATAAGAGATAATAATATATCAGTGTTGGGTCGGTGACCCCAGCATCATAAAGTCGTCCACATAGTTGTGATTAATTTGTCTCTGACATACGTACCCTGAGTATGTAAGCAAAGTATGTAATAAATCCAAGCCATACTGCTTCTAGCAGTGAAATAAAAGTGGATTTAAAATTGTTTTCACTTCTCATGCTCTGAAAGTGCTTATATGTGCAAGATATAGGCTGCACAAAATCAAATTTTATGCACAAGTGCATTAACGTATCTACTCATAAGTACAAAAAATTATCTATATCAAGGCAAAGAAAATGAGCCATACAGCCAAACACAATAAGAAGTTCATTGATTGTGTTTTTTAAGACATAAATACATTTCCTTCAGTATTGAAAACTGTACTAATTTTACTTTGAATTTTAATTATACTCGTAGAACTGTTGTTTATACTGTTGATTGATGAAAGAAATGTTATGTTATACTTAACCTGACCATTTTTTTCTGTACCCAAAACGAGACATTGATTTGACTCCTTCAATTGTAATAGACTAGCTGATGCCCGCGGCGGAATATGGTGTTGGGAATTAGATGTTGTTGTAAAATCCTGAAACACGTATAACTTAATATCTAACCGAAAGCCCACTTACAACTTTTTTGTACTTATATTATTTTAAAACTGAATGATTTCCATGCTAACTTTCAGACCCTATTTTATCCCTTTAGGGGTGGAAAAAAAACCGACTTTGTCCCTTCATAAAAGAATCTCTGTGCAAACTTTTCAAGTTTCTAGATCCAAGGGTACGACTGGGCGTTGAGGATCACCAGTGTGTCAGGACTTTTCTTTTTATACATTATGATAAAATAATCATGACGAAAAAAATTTGCACAAAAAGCGGAATGGCTTTATCGTACGTTCCGTATTCAATTACACTACGGAACTGGACGTCACTAAAGGTGTCAACAACACATTGAGGACCACGATCGATACTATTAGATAAACCCTGGCATTTTAAAGTAAAGGACTTACTTAGCTGTAAATACACAAACTTGAGTCTTGGTAGGGTTAAATTGGACAAGATTTAGTCTACCCCAATCGGACACACTGCTAGAGTAACCTCGATTTTAGACAAGAAGTTATTCAAGACTTTTTCCACTAGGTACAGACCGGTGATACTGGTGCGACCTACGTAATAAGTATCACTGTACTTAATCCGCATAGCAATGGATGCCATTAATAATAATAACTTTGTAATAATAACTGCATTTCTCAAAATTTTACATTTTTATGTGCATAAGTTTCATCATCCTCTAGTTTTTGTCCCAATTTATTTGGGGTCGGTGCAGTATGTCTTCTTCTTCTATTCATCCCTGTTATTCGTCATCGGATCATTCACTCCTTTCATATTCATATCACTCTTTACACAATCCATCCATTTTTTCTTTGGCCTTCCTCTGGCTCTCTATCCATCAACTTTCATATTCATAGGTTTTTTAGTGACATGACTTTCATCCCTTCTCATCACATGCCCATACCAAGATAGACGGTCCCCTCGCATTTTTTCAGTCACAGGCGCCACTCTCAAACTCCCTCTAATTCCTAATCCCGCTTTTCGTGTTTTATCTATTCTACTCACACCACACATCCAACTTAACATTCTCATTTCAGTTACATGCACTCTTCTTTCATCCAACTTCTTAACGGCCCAACATTCTGATTCATATAATACCACAGGTCTTCTAATGGTCTTATATATTTAGCCCTTCAGCTTGACGGGCATTCGTGGATCGCATGTTGTGGCCGTGACCTGTCGCCATTTCATCCATCCAGCATTGACCCGATGTGTAATGTCACGGTCGATTTCTCTATATTGCTCTGGACAAGTGAGCCCAGGTACCTAAACTGGGAGCACACCGGTAAAGGTCTACCGTCAACAGATACGGTGACAGAACTGGAGAGACCGCCACAATCGCAAAACAGGTACTCTGTCTTGGACTTGCTCATTTTAAGGCCAACACTCTCCAGTCTTTGTCGCCACATCGCCGGTCTGCTCTGGAGATCAAGGCCTTCGTCGGCTACTAGTTCGATGTCGTCTGCTAACAGCATGCACCAAGGAGCCACCTCCTGTATGTCCGCTGTAAGGGCGTCCATTACCATGAGGAAGAGGTATTGGCTAAGAGCCGACCCCTGGTGCAAGCCTACATTGACACCAAAACCACTAGTAATAACGGCTACAGAACGAACATGGGTACTTCGTCGACTATACACTGTCGCCATTTATTACTACTGAACATCAGGTTGATGAACTTTGAATTCCAATTAGGTAAAAACCTGTATTTTGGAATTCAGTGGAAAACTTAGTTCATCGATATGCAGCAAAAGCAGGGTGAGGTACAACAACGTACCTTGTGGGACTCTAGCGTTTAAGGCAATGTAGTCTGAACAGCCGCCATAGACGACCGCCCTAATACTTCTATTGGACAGAAAGCTGAACACCCATCCCCAAAAACTCCTAGGGCAGTCCTTCGAAGGTAATTTAGATAGAAGATGACGATGACAGACCCTGTCAAAGGACTTAGAAATATCGAGTCTTACTGCCAGAGCCTCTCCTTTACTCTCGCTAGCCGTCGCCCAGCAGTGTGTGAGGTACTCAAGAAGATCGCTAGTCATATTAATAGAGCTGGTCGTATTCGTAAAAGCATGGAGGTGACGAAACTTTTTGGATACAGAGTAATCGTGTGCGGTCATATGTAAAGTCGGGACTTGTTTCATGGAATACGAACGCCGGAAAAGACGTGGAAGTATCGGACACAACTCGGAACCATACTGCTTCAGTACTGCCGGAGGTATTCCGAATGGCCCACTCGACTTATAAACGTCGAAGGCCTGAAGCTTCCGGCGTACCTCTACGGCTGAGAGAAATAAATTTCCGGCATGGACGTTCCATAGGACACTAGGATGGATAGGATGGATAGGCCCATGAACAATCAAAACCAAAACAAGCGCTTTGCCACGCTCCCGTTGTTCATGCTTTTTTTTTTTGTGATTAATCCCACCCATATTCCCATTACTGTGACTCCTGTAAACTAAGATCTACAGCAATGACCAAAACACCAGAAAAGTTAAACCGAGCTCGACGTCGGTGATGTCCCAGGAGAAGTTAGCATGTCTTGGAACCCGCAACGTATTTAATCAGAAAATAAAGTGAGGAAGTAAGAAAAGAACGTAATGGCTCTTCCCTCCTTTGCAAAGCGGAAGACCTGGAAAGCAACTAGGTGTAAATCCTATAGAAATAGGGAAGCACCACGGTAATAGTATATTACGGGTCCTATGTGTGCTATGTTTGTTTCCAGTAATATGTATGGCAGAAACGTTTAAAAGCACGAAAATTTACCCTCGATGCCACGAGATCCGCATAGTAAACTACTCCCGACGTTACTTGTAAACAATTAAGCATATTATATCGCTCATTTTGCCAAATGCTACACTCCTGGGCGGTCTGATCATATTTGGCGTCAGCAGTTGAACACTGACAGAACGGTGACTCAACCAGCTTAAACGAATGTAATTTGCTCCTAAAGTTACCATGTTCCGTGAGAAATTGAGCAACACAGTGATCAACCTCCAGCCAGGACATTCCCAGGCGTTCACGAACCCCCTTTGATGGAAGTGTTCCAACGCAGCTGCCATTCGTCTAAAAGTTCTTCACGTACATTATCACGATACGGTCTGGCAATTCTATGGCGATCTCTTTCTAACAAAAACCTATCATCCATAACTAACTAACTACCCATGTAGCAGTAGATATTCTCGACAACGCATAAAAGCTATATTTAGCCTTTTCACCTACAGTTTTATGTGCTCAACGAATGCAAAATTTTTCTCTAAAATCAATCATAAATAGCAAACCGAAGTTTTACTTTTAATGTAAACGTTATTGAATTTAATGCGCGGTGGTACTTTCAAACTTCCTTTCAAAAGCAACTGAAATGTTTTGTTGGGTGCAAAAAATTACCTGTTTCGTACGCCCCATTCCGCAACGACGCGCAAACACGTGTGGGCCAAGCTCTCGAGTCCCGCACGAGTATTCGACTGAACGAGCAACATACCGTCATCGGCGTATCCTGTCATTGAACAGCCCTCTGGTAATGGTAAACTGAAAAAGTCATCAAATTCTAAGTTCCACAAGTGTGGGCCTAGCACAGACCCCTGAGGACAGCCTATTGTTAACGTTTTGGTAGCAGAATAATGACCTAATTTTAAAGTTGTTGTACTTTTTGAAAAATATGAATAAATAAGAGAGTAAATATTTCTATAGCAACCGCGAGACTTTAATTTCATTAATAGCCTTGACCACCAAGCGTTATCGAAAGCCCCGGAAATATCTAGGAAGATGGCCAGCACATATTGAGAAACCGATGAATTGACAGTCTTTCGCGCTGATATCGCTGCGTCAATAGTAGATTTTCCTACTGTAAATCCAAATTGATTTTCGTGAAATTTAATACCGCCCGGCAGGAGCCGGGGTACTATGAGACGCTCTAAAAGCTTTCCCAAGGAGGGCAACAATGTGATCGATCGGTACGACTTAGGGTCATCTGGCGGCTTGTCGCCTTTTTAGGAATAATCCGAATATAGCCACATCGCCAAATACGGGGGAACACTCCCTCGTAAATACACCGGTTAAAAACATTTAATATTACTTCACCCGACAGCTTGCAAGACTCCTTTATCATTTTGTTAGATATTTTATCGTCCCCCGACGCCTTACCTATGGACAACGACCTAACAATTTCGAGGAACTCATTAGAAGTTGGTAGGTCTGACTGGGGTGAGTATGGTGGCTCAAGAGCCCACTGTCTTATCTGTCGGTGATAATCACTATCGTTTTCCGAGCAGTCGTCGGGTATAAGAGAATCCAAGAGGTAATCCGGGGTTTCCTTCAGACCTATAGTATGCGAGTTGTTAATTTTGATATTACGTACATAGGCAAGATCAACAAAACGGTTAGCCCTAAACTAATGGTATATAGGCGACCACGGACCCTCAGCTTCCAGCCCATGCACTAGTTTACGTAGTAAATTACCCTTTGATTTTCAGCCGCCCTGTAATGGAACCTGGCAACTCTAAGAGCAAGTAAAGCGCTATTGTATTCCACACCGGCGCTAATTTTGTGCTTTAAAAAAAAAATTCTACGAGCTCTCCGGAAACTCCTTCGAAGCTCAGCTAAACGATCACTCCACCAATCGCATCTCCGAGTATTGTTAATAGATCCACGACCAATGGCCACGTCGGCACAGTAGGTAAAAGTTTCTGACATTAACGAAGCACTCTCTTCGACAGACTGGTTACCACGACCAAAATCTTTAGCGTGAGCCGCAAACAGAGAACCAAAGAGCTCCCAGTTTGCGCCCCTACTTTTATATTTGAAATTACAAGTAGTACTTTGCGCCTCTCGTGCATCACCGGGTAAGAGCTTGTAAACGATTAGACGATGGTCACTACAGGATGCATCCGGGAGGACACGCCATTCGGATATCGAGACGTCGCCGCGTGAAAGCGTCACGTCAATAGAAGACTCACCCATAGGGCCGCAAAAAGTAGGTGGTGTATTGGGACAATTGTGTAAAGATAAATTCATTTCTGCAATGAATTCTTCGACGGCACAGCGCCGGTCCCTATCGAATACACGTAGTTTGCCATACCATAATGTAGAAGAGGCATTGACATCAGCGCCTATGATTATTCTTTGACCCGCAAGAGACTGCAGGACGTGACGAGATGGTGTAAGTGAGCATCGATATGATGTGAATATTGAAAGTAGCAGCTCACAACAAACACCCTATAGGCCGAGGAGGTAACCTCAGCAACAGCACAATGAGATGTCATGACGTTGCTCAAAGATGTTACAGTAAAATTTGTAGTTGTTTTTGTTGTGAAACATAAATCCCAGCTCGTGCCTTGGCATGTAATTGTACCACTCTGTTACGCAGGTGGGCGTTCTGATATTGTTCCTGTAAGAGGACAATGTCTAATTTGTTCTCTATTACTAGGTAAATTAAGCTGTCCTATAATTAGATTTTTCATGTTTCAAGATTTTTTTATTATTATGGAACAACTACAGGTAGTTAGTGCTCAGAATGAGCTGCTGCAGCCTATGCTTATAGGTATGACACTCCCGAGAGCCGCAACGGTGGTCATGGGGCTTTTTAAACCTTTTGCAGGTTATACAGATGGGTTTAAAATCAGGACTGTCTTTATGTGGACATGCTCGTGTATCATGTTCCTCGCCGCAATTAGCACAGCTAGGTGACTTACTGGTACAAAATTTGTGAACATGACCGTATTGGTGACAGTTCATACAACGCACTACCTCGAGGTCATCGATAAATCTAAAAGTGGCCCAATCAATAAATAATTTATCCTTCGTGGCCACCAAATGATTCCGGATCTCCGGCTCCAGCTCCAAACCCACCGACGAACGACTGTTAGCTAAACGACGCCCACGAACTATTTTGAAATTCTTAATAAAGTCCTCCTCGCTAATTTTTAATTCGTCCTTAATGTTTTGACGAAATAAGGCTCTAATATAGTCATGGTCTTCCATAGACCCAGGAACATCTTTAACTTGGATTCGCGGTTTACGACCCTTGGGTTTTTCTAAGCGCAAGCCCCAAGTTAAAAGCAAATAGTAGTTAGGAGAAAGCTGGCCCTGGCCTATTTGGATTTCCAAATACGCCAGCATTCTCCTAACTACTGTCGGGTTTTTGTAGGAGTAGTAAACCAGAGTGACAAGAAGTTTTTAACGGTAGCTTTGGCAAGCCTTTGGAATTCAGGATTTCCAGAAGATCTTGGATTTTTACTTTTTGTACTAATTGTCATTTCTGAAAACCAAAAGTGTACGGGAATTTAACTTATCGATTGTAGTGGGAAAACGGGACAATTTAGCGTCCCGAGGATTGTTCCGGGGACACCGGGACGGAGACCCGGAAAAGGGGCGGTCCCGTTCAAAACGGGACGTATGGTCACGTTAGTTATACTACTGTTTCATTTCCCCGCAACCGAAGTGAAAGGCAGAGTTTAAAACTCTTCCACAGAACCATTTTATCTTCGCCATTACTATCAGCAGCTAAAAGTCTCGGATAAAAATTGTTAGTTTTGTGCACTTAAACGTAAAATCTACTATTTTCTTTTGTTAGTGTTTGTAATAAATTATAATTATCTCGTTAAAAAAGAGATTGACGAAGTAATACTTAAATTAATTCTAAAGTGCCTGCCTAATGGTTGAAAGGTAATATTTTCGAGTGCCACATAAGTATCGTGAAGCATGTTTTAAATTAAACTCTCGTGAAGACTCTCTTTCACAGTCTCAAGAAAATGATTTACTCTGTGAAATAGAAATCTATGATTTTTTATGAAAGATGTTTATTATCAAAGCTTTTCTAATGAATAAAACCAAAAACATTATTTGTATCAATTTGTTATCTGACACCATAATTTATGTTTTATATCAGTTCAAAGTGCCAGAATCTGAGAGACGGGTAGGTAGTTACGTTTCTGAAATACGGGGTAGGTAGTCAAGGGTTAAAATCGATTTTTTTATTTATTTTATATTTATAATATATTTTATTTATATATTTATCTATATATATTATATGCCCACTTTTCACCATGTGTATTCCTGTTCCACATAACAGGTGGTGAGCCCATTGCCGTGTTGAAATGGACAGTCGCAGGCTGTGGCTACCCGCTGTTGAAATTTTTTAAGCCGCCACAAAGCCTTCAACTTGGCTTAACGACTGCCATTTTATTGGCAACCGGGACCAACGGCTTAACGTGTCTTCCGAAGCACGGAACTGGGGTGGGTCTAAAAGGGCCGAATAATTTTAATAAAATAAAATGTGTCTATTTTAGATGTTAAATTTGGAAGAAGATTTGAACCCGTTGCATTTTAGTGAGGTGGTAACAAAAAGGCTAAAAGGTCTTATGGGCTAGACACTAATTAGCACGACCAATTAAAGTCCTGGTAGTCTTGGACTATGATATATTTTTTTAAATAGTTAAGTAAATAGTATGCAAACTAAGTACACGGCAATGGGCTCACCACCTGTTACGGGGGAGAAAAATGCATATCGTGAAATGTCGTCTATATGCATCTGCCTACCCCTTCGGGGATAAATGCGTGACAATATGTATGTAAGTAATTAGCTAATTTTTTTCGACATGCAATTAAAAAAGTGATTATTGAATCAGCAGGAAGCGTAAGATGTATGCATTTATCGCGATGCCTGGCGATCTGTCTTATCTGACTACCCCATCAGAGATACTGCGTAAAGATAAATTTATTAGATTTTTTATTATTTATACACAGCGGCTTCTCGGCACTTCTACAGCGGCTCTGCTACGGGCCTGGATGGGATTCGACTCGGACATTTGAAGGAGCTTACGTCGGCGTCCGCGGGTGACAGCGGTTTACGTTTATTAGAGAGCCTGACGAGATTGGTAAATTTGTTGCTGAGTGGTAAACTCAATCCCTCAATCGGACCATATCTCTACGAGGCATCGCTTTGTGCCCTTAGAAAGAAGGATGGGGGAATAAGACCCATAGCGATAGGCAGCACATTTAGGCGGTTGGCTGCTAAACTGGCTTGTCGGTCGGCAAGTGAGGCCATGTCGGAGTATTTGCAGCCTCATCAGCTTGGTTTTGGGACACGGCGAGGGTGCGAGGCTGCGATCCATGCCACGTGCGCATTTGTAATGGACCCATTGAACGCAAATTGTGTGGTCGTAAAACTAGACATACGAAACGCTTTTAACACCTTGGAAAGAGACATCCTGTTGGATGAGGTCAGGGAGAGGATTCCTTCACTTTATCCCTTCTTGCATCAGGTTTATTTTTCTCCCTCTAACCTTTTTTTCGGAAGTGAGCTTATTTCCTCTGAGGTAGGAGTGCAGCAGGGAGATCCACTAGGCCCATTAATCTTCAGTTTGGCCATTCACAAGGTTATCACGGAACTGAAGTCATCCCTCAATCTGTGGTATCTGGACGATGGTACTATCGGGGGAGCACCGGGGGACGTTCAACGGGACTTGGAGGTACTCATTCCTCGATTCAGGGCACTGGGTCTGGATATCAATCCCTCAAAGTGCGTATTCTTCCCATGCTGCACAGAGGTAAGCTCCCACTTTGCTTGCTTGAGTGAGCTTTTACCCGGACTCAAATCTCTTTCTTCAAATTATTTTTTCCTTTTGGGCTCCCCTATCATTCTCAGTGCCGTGCCGGGTGCTATTGCTTCCCGGAGGCAGCTTTTTCTTAGCGCACAGGAGCGTCTCGTGTATTTGTTGGCGCATGTCGCCGTGGTGTTGCTGCGTATGTGTTTTGCACTACCCAAAATTAATTACCTTCTGCGGTCTACACCTACATGGCTGTGCAGTGAAGAGGTCTCGTTGTTCGATGACTCGTTGAGGACCGTAGTGGAGTCCATACTTAACGTCTCCCTTGATAAGTCGCAGTGGCTTCAGGCGTCCTCTCCGGTTCGGTACGCGGGTCTCGGGGTTCGGCGTGCTCAGGATGTAGGCTTGCCGGCTTTTATTGCGTCGGCGCACGGGGTGGCAGGACTCGTTGCTACTATACTCCAGTTGGATGGCGACGGGTTCAGCATACCCTATGTGTCCGGGTCGGTCACAGCCTGGTCCACATTCGCTCCGGGAGCGTCATTCCCGAGTACTGCTGGAGTGGAGTGATGTCCTCGCCGAGAAAAATTATAGCTCACCAACAGAGTGGGGCTGCGGGGGCGGACTTGGCCAGACTGCGGGCGGTGGCACAACATGAGTCAGGGGCTTGGCTGTTCGCTCTGCCATCGCCCAATATGGGAACTTTGTTGGACGATGACTCACGACGTTGAGCGATGGTCATCACGCGCTAAGTTGTCGTCGCTGCACAGGCAGGCATCCGCGCCACCATGCCCTTAATGATTTAATCCGACGTGCACTGGTGTCAGCTGGTGTCCCCTGCGTGCTCGAGCCGCCGGGTCTGTCCCGCGCGGACGGTAAAAGACCGGACGGTTTGACCCTCGTGCCTTGGCAGAATGGCAAGTGCCTGGTATGGGACGCAACATGCGTCAGCAGTTTTGCCGCCAGTCACCTTGTTCGTACCGTCCACTCACCTTGTCTTAGTCGGGAAACTGTAATAAATAATACATGTATGTAAGTATTACTTATTTATTTCGTTTATTTTGTTAAATTATCTTTGCCTTTGTTAGACAAAGGTCACGAGTTTAGTCCCGCTAACAACCAAATCGTCTTTTTTCACTAAAATATCATAAAATCACTAGCTGATACCCTCAACTTCGCCCGCGTGTTGAAGATTTCCTATTGGAGATTTCGTAAGGAACCCTGTACTTTTTGGCAAATTCCAATATAGCCTATGTTACTTACGAAGAATGAAACTTTTTTAAACTGCCACGTTACTGGCAACCGTAACGGCAGCACGTTTAACCAACGGCCAACGGTCGCAAATATAAATGCCACAAAGTGGTTACCCATCCGAGGACCAGAAATAGTGAAAGTTGCTTAACGCAGTGATCGTTTACAGAACACTACGTCCGCGGGGCCTAGTGACCGGCCTAACGGAGCGCTTAAAGTAGAAATAAAAAAAGATTAAAAAGAATATATATAATATAAAAATATTATACAGTCGGGGACCCCCGTCAGAAACGAGATATATACGTTAAAAAAAAAAACCGTGTATTGAGACAAAGAGAGAGTGTGAGATAGTTGTGCACCCGGCTGCGCACTCACTTGCTCATGTGGTCATTTGTAGGTTCGATACACACACGCATAGGTACACACATGGCTTTTGTGATTTCATTAATACAACGATTTCTACTAAATGACACCATCCGTGAGCCGCTTTCAAGTTCGTTCCAAAAATCTAAATGTTAGGGTTTGCCCTCTTCACACATCTCCAATTTAAACAGATGCTGCGTATCTACCTACCTAATACTAAGAGATTGAAAAAATCTTTAATGAATAAAATACTATGTTACTTAAAAAATATGTTTGGTGCTGTTACTTAACCGTGGAAAAAAAAGCTGCCACCGTTATAAGAGTCATTTTTGCACCTTGTCACACAACATGAATTAACCATATTTCATGAAAATCTAACAGGTTTAATATGAAAATTTACACAATCGCAAATCGAAGCACGAGCATACAATGACCTTATAACGGTACATCTCCAATTTAAAACAATCGATACGTAAGTATATACCTACCTACTATTATGAAATTGTAAAAATATTGGTCAATAAAATTTATGGTGACCCTACACTTTAAGCAAGATCGCGGGTCCAGGCGAATCTTGCATTTAGTATTACCAAACTCAAACATTGAAGTACTACTCTTACTAAGTATTAATGAGTATTTTTTTAAATACTATAAAATTCTTATTAATAATTATAGGAACTGTAGAAATATTTAGATAAGTTCCAAAGTTTATGAATAATTAATTTTACTAAATCATAAAAAAGAAACATATAAATTTTTCTCCCATATCTACCAAAGCGTTAGACAAGGACATAGCACCTTTCGTAGCTCTCTCGCCAGGACCGTCTTTAGCTAGTTACCGCTTAGGAAATAGCTACCCTACTGGTAAGAAAATAGATGTCATTTTAGCTCAATGAAATTTTTCGGTAACCAGTCTAGTTATAAGTGTAAAGTCTTTGGATTCACTAGCAACACAGACAATACAACCTAATTAGGTTGTGTTGTCTGTGACTAGCAATAAAACTGCTTGGGTAAGTAATTTGTAACGTAACTAAGGTATACTTAGGCAGTGCAATTATAACTATGAATAACTATAACATGTCGAAGCAAACATGTTATTGTTATTCATAGTCCAACTGTGTTTAGCTGATATCGGATATGATACCTATTAATTGTATTTAAATAATAGTACTGGCCACGTTATGAATACAGCCGCCTTATTCACAACCATTCTTAAACTTTCTAACAGATATTTAACAAGACATCCGAACATCCGACATCAATAGTTGGGTTTGAAAACATTATACAAAGCGTATATCCAAGTACACTCGCAAATACATATCAACATTTCATACGGATGGAGTCACTGGGGTCTACTAGTAAATTTATAACATGAACAATCTTTTCTCGTTTGCTAATAGAGAAAAATATAAGTTTCTATGCTTTATCCGTTTTTTGCACATAATTTTATTAGTTTCCTTGGTAATTACGCGGCAACTGCAAAATTGTCTTCAAATTATATTTACCTGCGCAGATTATGACTTGATTCACTAGGAACACAGACAATACAACCTAATTAAGTTGTGTTGTCTGTGACTAGCAATAAAACTGCTTGGGTAAGTAATTTGTTACGTAAGTAAGGTATACTTAGGTAGTGCAATTATAACTAATAACAACAAAAACATGTTTACTTCTATCCATCTGTGTTTAACTGATATCTGATATATACCTATAAATTGTATTCAAATACTAGATGACTTCCCCGGCTTCGCCAGTGACACACTTTGAACTCCCGTTGCACTTATTTAATCCCGTCGCCTATAAAGTATTTTGTCGACATTTACGACTACTGCTCCGCTCTCCGGTGGAGGAGCGTGATGATATATAGCCTATAGCCTTCCTCGATAAATGGCCTACCTAACACAAAAAGAATATATCAAATCTGACCAGTAGTTAGTACAAACAAACTCTTCAGCTTTATAATATTAGTATAGATTAGTAACTAGCTACATTATGAAGACAGCAGTCTTATTCACAACGTATTCGTAAACTTTCCGAAGGATATTCAACAAGACATCCGAAGTCAATAATTGAGTTTGAAAATATTGTTCACAGCGTCTACACAATCACACATTATTATACACTCGGCAAATTATTCAATTTACATACTGTATAGAAACATAAGCGAAACGTCGCAATGCAAGGAGTTTAATGTAACAAAATTATTTTAAGAATAACATAATTATATAATTAAAACATTTAATATTACATTATAATTATTATTTGTTTCTTCTTCACGGGTATCTTCTTTTTTTTTTCTTACGAAGATACCCGGTCTTTTGGGAGGCTTACATGGGGACATAGAGGTCCAACACGCAGAGGCCTTTTGAGAATTTTAATGTAACAGGGAATGGGACTCCCACTGCAGACAATCCACGTCCGCCTTATGTAGAAGAACAGTAATGGACCATCTCCAATGGGAGTTAAACTATTGTACAATATGCTAACTACTATTGGGCTATTAATTTGGAGGTTAAATGAACTGAGTGATTAGAACTATGGATGAAGACGGCGTCTGCCATTTTAATATATTATAATCAAAATACTGGCAGACGGTGACTTGCCAACTCACTAGATGGGCCCCCTATACAATCACCGTAGGCATGATAAGCCTGTAAGGCGACAGAGGGCAACACCGGTGTGAGCGGCTTGGGGTGTCGAGCGGTGCGGCGCCGGTTTCACCTTCGCGGGCTTCCCCGTAGTTATGCCCTTGAAAATGACACTTCCACCCCCGAGCATATAGCTCTGGCTCCCTCCCTCTGACCGGCCAATTAAGGCAAGACAGAGTTGAGATTTGCTGCACTCCCGGGAGTAGCACTCTCACTGCTCTCCCGTTAGGCCATTAAATCCTAACCGGTGCAGAAGAGCAACAAAACTCTGAGGAATCGGGACCGATGTGTAGCCACACACATTCAGCTCGCCACAAGCTGCCCTGCGGATGTGAGCTTTTTAATAACTTTCTGATACATTTTTTTGTTGATATCAGAAAGTGGATGACTCAAAAAGCGAATCTACTATGCCCTCATAGGGTTGCGTTAATCCTATAAAAGATAACGGCTGTCCTCGAGGGTTTAATTATTATTATTATTAATTATCATAAAATTTTATTAAGTTAAATATCTAATTATCATGAATAAAATATATTATAATTAATTATGTTAAGAAGTGCGAATATTCTCTCCGCTGTATGAGATCATGTACCAATTAATTTAATTATTTTGATTGCCTTTGCGCTCTTAGCAGCAAGTCACCCGCCAGTGTCAAAGCTAGTGAGGAAGGAAAAAGAAAGTGGCATCTCCGTCCGGCACGCGTTGTTTGAGAACGAAATGGAGATAATGGGATTAAGTTAGAACTTAATCCCATTATCTCTTTAGAACACTCGCCGTGGTAGATTCTGTAAAAAGCCGCCAAAGACGCTATTCTTCTACGCTACGCCAGCGGTTTTCCGTTCTCGGTTTCCCATAACCTCAGGGTAATCTATAATGCGCGTAGATAGACATTAGCATATCTAGTCGCTGCATTGCATTCAATGAATCTAGTGCCTAAGTACTTCACAGTTTCGTCGTTAAGGTAAGAGCAATATTCGACGCAGATATGAATTAACATCTGGTACAGCAGACGCCTCTGGTGCGGTGTGAAGGATTGACTAACCTTAATCGGGACTCCTAGTTTATACGAAGCTAGTCCAATCAAGCTTGTTGGGCTCACGACAAACGCTTATGCCAAGAATGTCGAGATTGTTCGTCAACGGTATTTATTATTACATTTTGAAGAGAGTTGATAATACAATGACATATACACAGCGCTCTATCTCAGAACGTGTTTTTTTCACAGTTTATGAAAATTAATCCATGAAATATGTAGCTGCTTGCAAGAACAAAAGACACGTGAATACGTCTTCGCCTTAAGTAGGGCAAGTACACCAAATCGTTATCGCATGCATTTAGAGATTATATTTACTTTGCAATCAATGCGAAACTAATTCACTTACCGATCACTCGGTTAGTATATAATAACGAAAACCATGGTAAATACGTATATAAATAAAAATAAATAAATATTGTGGGACACTTTTCACACACCGCCATCTAGCCCAGAGTAAGCTAATATTAGCTTGTGTTATGGGATCTAGATAACTGATAAACATACTTATATATTTCTAAATACATACATATTATAGATAAATAACACCCAGACACAGAATAAACCATCGTGCTCATCACACAAAGTTTTATCCTGGGTGGGAATCGAACCCACGACCTCTTGCGTAGCAGTCGGATTCACTCCCACCGCGCCACAGAGGCAGTCAATGGCATATGGAGATAGTTTTGAACTTTACGCTATTGAATCAGCGTATCAAATAAACAAGAAGTGATTTTTATACCACCCTATGATTGACCTCTTACTCGAAGACTTACCAAACTGGATTATTTGTCATAAGTATACAAGTCGACAACCTTGAGTGTAGAATTCCTAATTTGATCGGAATTGGAATTAGCATAACATGAACATCCGACATGATTTTCGTCTTATCCATGTTCATTTTTAACTGGATTCGTTTGGACGCCTTCATGAAATCGTTATTCAGTTTGCTGATATACTTCAGGATCTTAGCCATGAGGTACTGATGCAAGCGACTTTACTTACGGGATCGAAAGGAAAGGAAAGCTTTTGTCAGCTACTAAGGCCCGTATTCCAGAACGTTCCTCAATACTCAATCAACGCTTGGGAGTAGTATTTATAAGGCAAACTAGCCTCAAGCGTTAATTGAGTATTGAGAAACGTTCTGAAATACGGACCTAAGAGTGGATACACTAATATTAAAAGAAGACTACTTACGCAGTACGCAGTGAACTCCATCATAAACGCTATGCCAATAAGCACAACGTTTTTCATAGTACTTCGTTTTTCACGTGTCTCCAACATTTTCAACTCCAATTCCAACTTTTCTAATGCCATTTTCTGAAATTACTCCTTGCACTAATTACGAGTACGTATAATAAAATCACAAATCACTTACAACTTCTTGTATATTTTATAATTGACCACCTTATTTTAGACTTTGTTCTTTTTATGTGTAACAATATAAATTATCAATAATTTGCTGTTCTATGAAAATAGTACATTCATATTTCACAACGTTGCACAATGGTTTATTTCATTCAAAACATAGTATTAGTCTTAGACGGAATAGATGCGAAATGTGATACATGAAATAGACTCGACGGTTATATGATGCAAATTTATATGACGCTTGCTATGGTCCGGGGGCTTGAGGAAAGCAGGGCTGCTTGCTGCTCTTACAGCAGGCCCTAGAGGGCGACGAACGTGAGAGCTTTCATGCAGGCTTTTCATCCCCCCAAAGAAGTGGAATAACACCGAACCCGCCATAAAACGAAGCCGCGTTAACGAAAAAAGGCTATTGGGAGCCCTGGGGCTAACCCTCCTAGGGCGCACCCATTACTCTCGGCCATGGGCAGAAGGATCTCATGAGGTTTCAGTTGATAGGAGTTCGGTGTAGCAGCCACGAGGATTCACTGATGGATGATCATAATTTACATTATCTTCATTTTTTTTTTTAATTACAGATAAAAACTATTATAAAAATATCTCAAATTCACGTCGCGTCGGTATTTTACAAGAACATAGTAATTTTTTAAATTAATTATTGTAGTTTTAGCTTAGTACCGACAAAAAATCTGCCAGCTACGTTTAGGCGATGATATTTATTTCTAATCTAAGATTTACTTAAAATCTTTTAATAAACAATAACAAGACAATGTGATCGTCTTATTCAATTAGCAGAGCTCTTGCTCTTGTAAACCGTGACGAACTAAACGCTGTACTGCTGCATTTGCAAGAGTAGGATAGAAATTCATAAATAAACACAACTGTTGCGTAACTCTGGCCATTGGGGACTGCTCATATCATTAGATTTTTTTTATATTCAGTTCGCCCTATTTACTGCGGCAAGGGAGTTTCTAGAACGCAAACAAATTTAAATCTTCAAGCGCCGAGCAGCACCCTATTAGGTAGTGTCGTAGCTGCGTTATATCCGTCTGAGTTCGGTACCCAGCCATTACATTATCAACCGGAACCCATTTCTAAATAAGGCACTTTAATTTTGGTGAATAAGAATATTAGGAATTACGATCATGGGGGTATCTAGGTTCTGGGCCAGATTGGGGCAATACCTACATATTTTCTATAAGCTTCAAATTCTTCTTTTTTGCTGATTCACTGTAGACAGAGCGGTTTTGGTAGTTAGGATTCGTGCAGCCCTATACCGCTTCACAATGCAACGCCATCCTTTCCTGTCGGTTTTGACACGAGTGCATTGATGCATTCGTGCACTGGGCCGTCTACTGCTGATTTGATCTGATCGGTCCATCGCATGGGCTACCTTTTGCGCGGTCCTGTGCCATCGACCTTACCCTATACGACAAAGCGCTCTATGAATGTGTTCATGGTATGGTAACTTAGATCATTGAATATTGATCATTGTTTTTTTTTTTATTTCAGCGTCATCTAGTCTTCAGGTTAGTGCACTGCAAAATAGGTTTTATACTATTGTAGTCTTTGGATTTGTAGTCCCATCGTGATATGAGCCTAGACTATGCTTGTTAAGCGCTGCTCGATACCAAGTTCTTGAAGTATAGAATGCATTGGTGCACACTACATTTCCAGTGCATCTATTTACTTTTTCTCTATCTCTCGTAGCGTCCAGGCTTAGGCAGTGTACAGAAATATGGGGAATATCAGCAGTACCCAGATAAGTCGAATATTCGAGACTTCAAATTACTTGTTTTAATTTATATTTATTCTATGACTAGGTTCAAATCTATACAGATAAATAAAATTGAAGTGTCTGATTTGTAATTCCAAATTTTCGCGATTTGCGATACTTACACAAAAGAAACTATTTTTTAAATGTTTCTCTGTCTGTTTATTCCGGCTAATCTCTGACACGGCTGCACGGGACTTCCACTGGTACTCTTGTAATACCTATCTATAAGAATACTTCTTATAGATAGGTATTACAAGTTACTACTTAGGCTACATTTATGCAGTTCTTGAATTACACAGTTCCCGTGTGAATACGGTATTTGCAGAGAACAGCGTGAAACTACGGGGCGTTCACTAAAAAGATAGAAATAGATACTATGGGACCTTTTTTTACACAGTACATCTAGCCCAAAGTAAGCTAATATAAGCCTGTGGTATGGGATCTAGACAACTGATAGACATACTTTTATATTTCTAAATACATATGGTTGCGCCGGTATACGATTCGAAGGTTGCCGCGTTATTTTTTCTATGTTGCATCGCCGATCTCCATTTGTTTTTAATTAATTAGTTGTCGATACTCCCACCCCTCTTCCCTTTATTCCATTTCTCTTTCGCACCTACTTTGTCTCGCATAAAAGAAGAGCGAGACAGCTGTACTACGCGCCATCTAAAACTCCACCGCAGCGCTGTCAACACACAGGCAGCGAAGACGGACTGAAGACGTAGTACTGCAATGGTCGCGCGCGCGCTCGCATAAACTTTTCACAATAGTTGTGTTTTCCATGGATAAATAGTGTTTTCGTGCAAGGAAACCAGGAATCCAAGTCCAGGGAAGCCCCCGGCAGCCTCTACCTCAGCATCTCGCAGCAGCGTACCCATTCCTGTTTCCATTTCTTTTTCGTCGACAACCGCGTGTAAATTTCATTTTGTCTTTCCCCGCAAATACAGTCCACTTCGAATTTCTTTATCTCGCCCGCTCAACCATTTTCTGGTTCTAACGATCCGGATTTTGCTTTAGTAGTTTGCAAATAGAAACGCAATAGTTTTTATTCCATAGGGAATAAACGCATAGGTACAGGTTATAGTTTTTATTCGATTCGGAATAAACGCATAGGTATAGGTTATAGTTTTTATCACCATGGAATAAACGCATAGGTATAGGTTATAGTTTTTACTCCATTCGGAATAAACGCATAGATTAGGTAATAGTTTTTATTCTATAGGGAATAAACGCATATATAATAGTTTTTTTCCATTAGGGAATAAACGCACACTTACCTACTGTTTTTCGCATAGGTAGGTACTAAATAGTTGATAATTTCGACTGCACCGCATATTAATAGGTAGACCACGCAGGCAGGTACCTAGGCCCGCGCGCGCAATTACCTTCGCTCGCGCCGCGTCTCGCTGTTCACCACCGCTTCCATTTTGATCGTTCGTTAGTTTTGCACTGTAGGTAGCTATAGTTGTTTTGTTTTAACAATGCCTCCGAAAGAGATTCCGGATCCACAGTTAAAACTATTACACGCTAAAAAGGATAGCCTTTTTAAGCGTATGCAATTAATTTGTGATTAATTATCGAGGATCGCATGTGAATCAATAAAAGAATTGTTTTTATCCTTGATCGAAACCGTAGATACTTTGCGCTTAGATTTTGAAAATGATCTCGTTAAAATTAACTTGCTTGAATTAAAAATAAATCCCGATTTCTTATTAAGTTATGACGACATGTCATCTTTCGAAGCTTTAATTTGTCGCATAAAACGTGTCGCTAAGTCATTGCAATTGCCCGTGCCCGTAGTAGTCACCGATTCGAAACCCGGGCCAGCCGGTTTTGATTTGCTGACACGGGACCGACCTAAATTACCGCCTATACAAATACCCGAATTTGATGGCGATATTAAAAATTAGTCTTTGTTTTTCGCTAGTTTCGAAAGGATAGGGCGCCGCCCGACTCCTGTGGCAAGTGGGCTAGGGCTGCCGTGTGTCGGGCCAGCACGGCTAAAGAAGTTAGCCCCAACCCGAATCCGCTTCGCACCTTGGAACAATGGCACGCTGACTGGGCGTGCGGTAGAGTTGGCCGAAGTACTCTTCAGGCGGAGGGTGGCGGTGGCGGAGGATACGGCACCCGCAACGCTGAAGGAGAAACTATCCTTAGAACGTGTGCGGCTGCCGATCTGGCCATTGTGAACACGTATTTCAAAAATAAATCCGAACATCTCATCACCTACAAGAGCGGGAGGCGTACAACTCAGATCGATTTCCTACTCACTAGGCGACACAGCATCGGCAAGGTGGCCAACTGCAAAGTCATACCCGGTGAGAGTCTTACTGCACAACACCGTCTCCTTGTCATGGACCTCTGCGTGAAGCCCAAAGGCAAACGCATCGAGCGGTGCCAGCGCCGCATCAGATGGTGGCTGCTTGATGAAACTAGGTCCCAGGAGTTCGTCTCAGCTGTCGGTGACAAGTGCACCGACACTGAAGGCAAACCAGTTCAAGATTACTGGGACAAAGTTCAGGCGGCCATCCTTGGAGCGGCGAAGGTGGTGCTCGGTGAGTCTAAGGGTGGACGCAAATGTGACAAGGAAACTTGGTGGTGGAACGACGCAGTCCAAAGGGAGACTAGGGAGAATAAAGCCCTCTTTAAAAAGTGGCAAGCGACCGGATCTCCTGAAGACCGTCACGCGTACAGGGCTGCCAAGCGCGCTACAAAGAGAGTTGTAGCCAAAGCCAGACGAGACCACTTACAACCTCTGTATGATAAGCTGGAATCGTCGGAGGGGCAGAAGCTCATCTATAAGCTGGCGCGCTCCAGGGTCAAAGCGGCACAGGATATATCCAAGTGTCGCTGTGTAAAAGACCCTGAGGGCAACCTGTTAAGCGAAGACCTCGCGGTAAAGGAGAGATGGAGCTCGTACTTCCACGAGCTGCTTAATAAACAGCACAAAGAGGTGCAGCCTCCGGACCTCCCTCCGAATCAGGGACTAGTGCCACCGGTAACGCCTGGAGAAGTCCTGACTGCGCTTCGCCGCATGAAGAATCGGAAAGCGGTTGGACCCGACGGAGTCCCCATCGAAGCCAGGAAGGCGATGGGTCCTCGCGGTGTGGGCATCTTAGTAAACCTTTTTAACCGCATACTCCTCAGCGGGCAGATCCCAAACCAATGGAGACTGAGTATTATTACTCCAGTCTTCAAAGGTAAGGGGTCAGTGCAGGAGTACGGGAGCTACCGCGGTATTAAGGTGATGTCCCACACCATGAAGATCTTCGAGAGGATTATAGACTCTCGGATCCGGCAGGAGTGCACTCTCTCGGAGTGTCAATATGGGTTTCGCCCTGGTTATGGGACCACGGACCCTGTTTTTGCCCTGAGGGTTGTCGCAGAGAAATACAGGTCGAAGAACACGCCTCTGCACTGTTTGTTTCTAGACATGCAGAAGGCCTTCGACTGTGTTCCTCGTGCGATGATCTGGTGGGCACTGCGGTCCAAAGGGGTTCCAGAGGTCTATATTGACACTATCCGGGACATGTACTGTGACTCCGATTCAATGGTTCGGACTGCTGTTGGCGACACGAAACCCTTCCCCATCACCGTCGGGGTACACCAGGGTTCGGTCCTTAGTCCGCTTCTGTTCAGTGTAATATTAGACGAATTGTCGGACAGCATCAGAAACCCACATGAGCAGCCTCCATGGTTGCTCATGTATGCTGACGATATTGCGCTGGCAGACGCGGACAGGGGCAGATTGGTGCGACGTGTAAAGGCGTGGAAGGAGACGCTTGAGAACGGCGGTCTGAAATTAAATGTGGCAAAGACCTAGTACTTGGCACTAAACTCGACAGATCCCACATCCGTCCGCATAGGCGGTGATTTGGTCGAGCGCACGGACCAGGTTAAATACCTGGGATTGCTGCCGCGTGGGCCAAATGGCGGGAGATGACCTGTGTCATTTGTGACCCTAAAATGCTGATCCGATTGAAGGGACAGGTCTACAAAACCATTATTAGACCTGTCCTTTTACATGGCAGTGAGACGTGGCCGATATTGGAGCGACACAAGCAGGAGCTGCGTGTCACGGAAATGAAGATGCTGCGGTGGATGTGTGGGGTCACGCGGATGGACCGCGTGAGAAACTCTCGCATCCGCGGCAGCCTTCACGTCCGTGACATTGCAGACAAGTGGCAAGAGTGTCGCCTTCGTTGGTATGATCACGTCTTGCGGCAACCGCCGGGCTACGTAGGTAACAAATGTCTGGTCATGTCAGCCCCGCCGGGTGCCGGTAAGAAGGGAAGACCCAAGAAGTGCTGGCTTGACGTCGTAAGGGATGACATGCGTGCCAATGGTCTCACTACAGGGGATGCCGAAGACCGTGCGAAGTGGAGGAGAAAATGTAGGAAAGCGGACCCCGGGCGTCGCGAGACGCAACTGGGACAGACGCTCGGATGATGATGATGGCATTCGAAAAATTGTTCTTTGTGTCAAGGTCACCATGACCAACTTTATAAATGTTCGGAGTTCAATAAACTCACTCCTAGCGATCGCTATAAATTTGTTCGTTCTAGTAATTTATGTATCAATTGTCTCTATAAGAAACATCGTGTTTCATTTTGTAATTCGAATCATTTTTGTCGCAAGTGTGCAAAACACCATTCATTATTACACTTCGAAAACAATAATGCCGCGTCCAATTTAAACTCAGTTGGTACCTCGCGCGTTAATGGTAATAATTCGCTTGTAGTTAGCAATGCGCCCGCCATGTCCGGTGGTTCGTCCGTCGATTCCGTCTGCGCGAACTTCGTGCCTAACCGTCCGCACGCTGTGACGTCACAGCCACCGGCGCCGTTGGGTGGCGACACGGAGCGCTCTCGCGTGTTTTCGTCCCCGTCCGCGCCTAGCGACGGCGGCGCCGCTGCCGCGCGCCTCCAGCCGAACGATGTCGCTTTTTGCTCGCTATCGAGTTTGCACACAAGCCCTACTACGGTACTTCTGGCAACCGCTCGAGTTGTTGTTTACGATTTGCATGGTAGGGAAGATAGTGTTCGCGCACTTTTAGATAGTGCTTCTCAAAGTAATTTTATTAGTAAAAAATGTTGTAGTCGTCGTCGTGTGGCTTGCATATAAATAACCGCCCGCCTGTAATGTTGTGAAAGGTATTGGGGGTTCCACCAAAGCCGTTCAAGGTTCTGTAGGGATTAAATTCCACTCGCGTTTTGATTTTGATGTTAGTTTTTCGATGGATTGGCTAGTAGTCGATAAGGTTACCGAACTTTTGCCGACTGTCGCAGTCAATACCTCATTATTCACTAATTTTAGAGATTTGCCTTTGGCCGATGATACTTACGCCGTTCCAGGAGATATTGATTTGTTAGTTGGCGCTTCGATTTTCCCGCACCTCCTGTTACAGCGTAAGGTTCAAGGTCACGCATCGCACCTCGCGCCGTTCGCCTTAGAGACGGTTCTTGGGTTTGTTATTGTTGGTGCCGCACCCGCTTATTTTGATTGTAACTCGACAGTGTCATATTGTTGCACCGTCGAGCCGCTGGACTCCGCTGTACGTAAATTCTGGGAGATAGAAGAGGTGAACGTCCCTCCTATTGTCAGCCTGGATGATAAACTTTGTGAAGAGTTTTATAGTCGCACGACTACTCGCGACAGTGATGGTCGTTATGTTGTCGCACTCCCCTTTAAGGGTGATGTTAATTCGCTTGGGATTCGTTTCAGTCAGCCGAAAAACGCTTCTTTTGCTTAAAACGGGAAATGCAGATATCTCCAAAGTTGAAGGAGGCTTACGATAGCGTAATAATAGAATATTTGGATAAAGATATCATTTCACCCGCGCCTCCCGAAACCGAAGAGACGAAGCACGCTCCTTCGTATACCATACCGCACCATGGAGTTGCCCCAAAGATAAACTAACCACCAAGTTGCGCGTTGTTTTAGATGGCAGCGCCAAAACTAGTTCGAATGTTTCGGTAAACGATATTTTTGCACAGTGGTCAAAATCTCCAAGGTAATTTGTTCGAAATTATAGTTAACTTTCGCTTATTTGCTGTCCCGCTTTCAGCCGACATTAAACAAATGTTTCTTTGTATTGGTGTCCGCGAATCAGATCGCCGATTTCAACGCATTCTGTATAGATTTTCGCCGCAGGAACCTTTACAGGCTTACGAATTTAATCGCGTTTATTTTGGACTTAAATCCAGTCCCTTCCACGCTCTTCGCACTGTCAAGCAGCTCGCCGCCGATGAGGGCGACAGTTACCCGAAGGCTAAGGAGACTGAAGAAACTGGTCTGTACATGGATGACTATATTTATTCTGTGCAGACCGAAGATCAAGCTGTCGCAACTGCGGCTGAAGTAATTGATCTCATGAAGGCTGGTCATTTTGATCTCTTAAAATGGACTAGTAATTCGCAAACGGTCTTGGATTCGATTCCACCGTCGCATCGGTTGTCGTTTGTCAAGGAGTTTGATAGTAATGATACGCACAAGGTTCTCGGTTTGCGTTCAACTTCGTCCGACATGTTTTGTTTGAAGGTTTGTCCTACACCGTCAACCTGCAATAAGCGCACCATATTGTCGTGTGTCGCACGCATATGGGATGTAATGGAATTTGTAGCACCTATCGTCTTGTACCCAAAGCTTCTCATAAAAGAACTTTGGCTGTCGAACTGTGACTGGGACGACACTCCTCCTGACCACATCATTAAATTGTGGGACCGCTTTAGAGCCGAGCTTCCTATGCTCGAGCAAATTAGAATACCGCGCCATGTTGGCATCTCCGATGATAGTATTGTAACTGTTTTAGGTTTCGCTGACGCTAGTGAGAAAGCGTATGGCACCCACATACGTTGTGTACTTCCACGTTCGTAACGGTGATGACATTTCATTTCACCTTATCAGCGCTAAATCTAAAGTAGCCCCTAGTAAGGTAGGTAGTCTCTCTCGCTCGTCTCGAGCTGTGCGCTATATTGGTTCTAGCCCAGCTCATTAGTTCGATTGTTAGTAGTTGTCGCAACCGCATTAATATAGATAGAATTTTCGCATTCTCGGACTCGACCGTCGCTTTGTGTTGGACACATTCTTATCACGTCTCAGGTACGGACAACCCTGCCGATTGTTTGTCTTGTGGGTTAACACCTGCATAGATTTTGGATCATCCGTTGTGGTTCCATGGCTCTTCCTGGTGCCAAGCCCTGATGAATGGCCTGTTAGCTCTTTCAACCCCGCTACTGTGCCCACGCCGCCAGTGGAAAAGAAATGTTATAAGATAAACTCGTTCAATCGTTTTGGAAGCGTTGGAGGACAGACTATTTGCCTACGCTACAGTCACGTCAGAAATGGAATACTCCATCGAACCCTATTACTGTCGGTACTGTCGTGGTTATTTTAACTGAAAATATGCCTCTATTACATTGGCCTCTTGGGGTAGTAGAAGATGTTTTCCCTGGGTCAAATGGGATCACCCGTATAGTTCGCGTTAAAACCGCAACTGGTTCGTACTTGCGACCAGTTATTCGTCTTTGTCCTTTGCCTAATCAACAGTAACTTCAATAACAAATTTAGCTTGTTCGATTAGGTTTAGTTTAGTTTAGTTCGATAGCATTTTGTTTATTTAGCAGCTAAAGCTTAGTGGCAACTGTATAGTCAGTTGTTCCTTTTTCGAAGGTAACCCTTCAAGCCGGGAGGGAAATGGTTGCGCCGGTATACGATTCGAAGGTTGCAGCGTTATTTTTTCTCTGTTGTTTTTAATTAATTAGTTGTCGACACTCCCACCCTCCCTTTATTCCATTACTCTTTCGCACCTACCTTGTCTCGCATAAAAGAAGAGCGAGACAGCTGTATTACGCGCCATCTAAAACTCCACCGCAGCACTGTCAACACACAGGCAGCGAAGACGGACTGAAGACGTAGTACTGCAATGGCCGCGCGCGCGTTCGCATAAACTTTTCGCAATAGTTGTGTTTTCCATGGATAAATAGTGTTTTCGTGCAAGGAAACCAGGAATCCAAGTCCAGGGACGCCCCCGGCAGCCTCTACCTCAGCATCTCGCAGCAGCAGCAAGGTAGCGTACCTATTCCTGTTTCCATTTCTTTTTCGTCGACAACCGCGTGTAAATTTCATTTTGTCTTTCCCCGCAGCAATACAGTCCACTTCGAATTTATTTATCTCGCCCGCTCAACCAACATACATATTATACATAGGAAACACCAAACTTCGAAACAAACATTTGTGGATCACACCCGGGAAAAGTTGTCCCGACCCGGGAATCGAACCCGGGACCTCAGCGCGGCAGTCGCACTCACTACCAACCTGCCACCGAGTGGCAGTCAAGATAGATACTATATATAAATTAAAACAAGGCTGTTTTTTTTTTCAAAAATTTCTAAAATAACTATTTTAGAAATAATTTTTACTGTTGATTGACGGCACTTGCTACACATTTTCAATAACAACACTTGTACTTTTCCACAACATTTACTTGATAAACCTAACCGGCATTCTCAAAGGCACACAATATGATCACTGAACGTAGTAATATTTTTTAAAATTAATAGTTCTTTTTTTTTAGTGGGTGTACTAAAAAAAAACTATTTTAGAAATACGGTGGTTGCACTGGACTACCCGCTGTTTTTAGCACCCATTAGAAGATGCCGCGGTGGTAGCCAAAGTCAACCGGCCCGGTATTAAACTGATAGGTAGAGACCGTGTGGTCTTTTAGTCGGTTCGAGTCCCGCAAAACATCCTTGGGGTTGAACCAAAAGTAAAGATATCTATGGTAATCTACACGTAAAAAATCTATTTTTAAAATTAACTTCAGAGGATCTTCAGCAGAATGGTTTATTATGTGTTAGGTGAAAGAATCACATATAGCGTAAACAATTTTTTTCGAATCTGCTTCTTTATCCAAAAAGTGCGCCATAAATGGATTTCTGATGTATTTCATAATTTTCGGAAACTTCCTGCACACATTGTTGTAATTTTGGGCACAGACCGAGCGCTCTAGCTGCGGAGCGCGACATTAAATTTATGCATGCTGCACAGCAGCACTGCTAACAAGCAGTTGGAAGGGGCGTGCGTCACGATTTTTAAAAGTTGTATACTGTATTGCAAATGGCAAGAAGTTGTTTTTCTACTTTTATCGACAAAAGTAGAAGACTAAATCAAAGCATGATCATGGATCAGGGCCCCCCTGGGTGCGCCCATGATTACAATGGCTAATAGTATTTTTAACCCCCGACACAAAACCTGTGGCATCATAGCTCCCGAACGGGTCGACCCATTGGATACGGATTACTGTCATATAACATGTGTAATAACAGTAGACTACGTTTAATAACAGTCACGCTATTTTAACTGAAGGGGCTAGCAGAGTATACTGTATCCACATTTTACCAATTGTATTTTGTCGCGCGTAACAGATCCTATTGCCGTGTTGAAATGAACAGTAGCAGATTATGACAGTCTGCTGTAGATTTCTTTCAAACTCCCATGGGGCCTTCGACTTGACTTAACATACATACCTACATATAGTTTATCCTCCGAAGGGGTAGTTTTTCACTTAACTACTACCATATTACTAATAACAAGAACCGACTCACAAAGCTAGGAGTCAATGTCACGTCTCTGCTAAAGACGCCTTATACCACGGGTGTAGCCAGGTTTTAGTTTTGGGGGGGTTTTCGAATACTTGTCATCATCATCATCCGAGCGTCTATCCCAGTTGCGTCTCGCGACGCCCGGGGTCTGCTTTCCTACTTTTTCTCTTCTACATTTCGCACAGTCGTCGGCAACCCCTGTAGACCATTGGCACGCATGTCATCCCTTACTACTTCGAGCCAGTACTTCTTGGGTCTTCCCCTCATATCGGGACCCGGCGGGGCCGACATGGCGAGACATTAATTTCCCACGTAGGCCAGCGGTTGCCGCAAGACGTGACCATACCAGCGAAGACGACACTCTTGCAGCTTATTTGTAATGTAACGTACGCGGAGGCTGCCATGGATGCGAGAGTTCCTCAACCGGTACATTCGCGTGACTCCACACATCCACCGCAGCATCTTCATTTCTGTGACACGCAGCTCCTGCTTGTGTCCCTCCAGTAGTGGCCACGCCTCACAGCCATGTAAAACGACAGGCCTAATGATGCTTTAATAGACCTGTCCCTTTAACCTGACCCGGCATTGTCGGGGCACAAATGACACCAGTCATCTCCCGCCACTTGGACCACGCGGCCGCAATGCGTGCCTTGACGTCGCAATCGATGTCACCGGACGTGTGAAATACAGATCCCAGGTATGTAACCTGACCAACTAAATAAACTTGAGAGCCTCCAAAATTATTGTATTAGATTCATATTTGGGTTGCGCAAATATGATCACATCTCTTAGTATCGCAAAAAACTCAAGTGGTTACCTATCCGCCTTCGCCGGAATACTCATATACTCTCCATTTTATATAGTATCCTTTTTAACACGTTCACTCCGACTTACCTAAAGAAACGTTTTAATTTTTTGAATGTCTGCCACTCTAGAACTTTGCGATCAACGGAGAATTGGAGATTAAAAAACAATTCGACGAGCACAATCGTCACATATCTTAAAGACACTAGTTAGGAACTTCTATCTGTGTGCCGTTAACAACTTGTAACTTATTATACGAGTATCATCATCACTACACATTATAATACAAAGTCGCTTTTCGCTGAAACAAGAGAAACAGATGACAGAACATGGCCACAAAATAATGTGTTTATCTTTAGAGACATATTTATGAATATTACCCATATTTCAGCTGTTTCAAGTTTGTCCGTCAATCTGAATTAGCGCCATTCTCTCCTGCTGACTATTCTGGATACTGGCGTTACCTGACTGTTAGGGAGGCAACATCCAATGGTGATGTTATGCTTATTGTGGCTATGCATCCTCAGGTAAGTCTTTATTCATGTAAACACACAACTCATCTCAGCATTATGTCAAAATAAGATTAGGTATCACTACATATTATAAAACAGTCTCTTTTCGCTGTCTGTGCCTATGTATGCTTAGATCTTTAAAACTACGCAACGGATTACGATACGGCTTTTTTTAATAGTTAGAGTGATTCTCATAGAAGGTTTTTATGTATAATTTGTTAATTTTTTGTATATATTGACCAATTTATAGCGATATTTGTTGGCGATGTCGGAAAAAATAAGCCGTCTGGGAGCTTTTAACAAAAACGCTGCCTAAACCCTTTGACATATAACAAAATAATGTATGGTGCAATTGTGTATCTAATAAAGGTCTACAAAAAAGTCCGCGTCGACATATGTCTATCTCTTAAGAATAAAAAATAAATAAAAATTAATAAATATCCATCACGCCTTATCCCCGAAGGGGTGGCAGAGGCATATTATATGCCCACTTTTCACCGTGTGGATTCCTGTCCCACGTAATAGGTGGTGAGCCCATTGCCGTGTATAAAATAAGAATAACATACTATATCCATTTTAATACTTTAAAAAAACAGCAATTATTAAGCGGTAATTTGAAGGCTATTTACACAAATAGAAGCGCTCGTGGCCCCGCGGTCTCAGTGTTCTGTAAACGATCACTGAGTTACGCAACTTTCACTATGGCTGGTCCTCGGATGGGTGACCACTTTGTGGCATTTACATTTGCGAGCGTTTCCGTGCTTCGGAAGGTACGTTAAGCCGTTGGTCCCGGTTGCCAGTAAAATGGCAGTCGTTAAGACTGGTTGAAGGGCTTATGGGCGGCTTGAAAATTTCAACAGCAGGTAGCCACAACCTGCGTCTGTCTATTTCAACACGGCAATGGGCTCACCACCTATTACGTGGGACAGGAATCCACACGGTGAAAAGTGGGCATATAATATGCCTCTGCCACCCCTTCGAGTATAAGGCGTGATGGATATTTATTTATTTATTTATGCTATTAATCCTTATCATTTTTACTACGTTAGTTGGCTTCAGCATTTCATGAAGATTATTTTGTCCCTTTACAACTTGCAAATTAAATGAATGTCTTACGAGTTATTTCAAATTCAAAATTAGGCGCAAATAAATTTATTTAATTCGACCGGGCCGTGCGGGTAGGTAGTAGGTACCTAAGTACTGGAGAGCGGAGAAGTAATCAATGAATTTGGAAAATGTTCATACATTATTGTGAATGTGAAATTATTAAACAACGGGATTAAATGGATGCCACGGGGTTCGAAGTATGTCACGGGCGAAGCCGGGCGGGACAGCTAGTACCTAGTATAAAATACAACAATACTATATTTTGTATGTTTTGTAATTACTTTAAATAAACAATTGTGTATATTTAAGTATAATATATATGTATTAAATAAAACTGTATATTTTTATTTTTGTCTGTACACTGCCTTAAAATATTCCCTATTCGACAGTCTCCATCCAAAGGTTACCTGTAAGAGATTGCCTTGCGCGATAAGGTCGTTAATTGTTATACCAACAAGTTTAATGTTAATATATTCGTATGTATGTTTCCTGGTGGATAATAAAGAGTTTTTTACTTTACTTTACTTTTACTGATCGTTTATAGAACATTGAGCAAGGAGCAAGCGTTGCTTCGAGCATACAACCACTTAGGTAGTATATTATAGCCTTATTACAATATAGTGAAGAATTATTGCTTGTTTCGGCACGGTTCTGTAGCTCAGTGGGTAAAGCATTGCCCTGGTTTAGCCTAAGGTCACGGGTTCACGCCCCATCTCAACCAAATTGCCTTTATCACTTTAATAAAATGTATACCTTCGTGGAAATTCATGAACCTGTCTAATATTATTATTTTTTTGGCTTCAGAAAATGACACGCTTCTACTCTGAAGGAAAGTAAACCGTAGCTGTAAAATGTGACCAGGTCAAGACATCAATCCATAAGTATATTTAAATTTAACTAACAGGAAAACGAGGTCGTGTTTTTATGAGATACTCACCCACTTGGCGAGAAGCCATTATAATTAAGTATTATTATACTGCAAAAAAACTGGTTATAATTGTTGAGCAATATTGGACAATAGTTGAAGAGAAACAACATGACAATCATATCACGCCTTTATTCTTAGGGGTTAGGCAGAGGTTACACACCTTCAGTTTGACAATAAGTTTTGTTGGTGCCACGTAATAGCCGGCAAGCCTATTCCGGCACTAATATGCATAAGAAAATTTAGAACCATTTCGTAATTTGAACCATAATTCCACCAACCAAAAACAATTTCCACCTCTGCAGACCAAGAATAGTTACATACATACATATTGTCACGCCTTTATCCCCGAAGAGGTAGGCAGAGGCATACTATACGCCCACATTTCACCATATGCACATTTGTCCCACGTAACAGGTGGTGAGCCCATTGCCGTGTTGAATTTTTTCAACGGCCTTCAACTGGGCTTAACGACTGCCATGATTCTGGCAAAAATTCATTCAAATTTACACATTTTATTAAATTTATTCGGCCCTTTAGACCCACTCCCAAACTACCTTAAAAGCGAAGAAGCGCTCGTTGCTCCGCGGTCTCAGTGTTCTGTAAACGATCACTGAGTTACGCTACTTTCACTATGGCTGGTACTCGGATGGGTGACCACTTTGTGGCATTTACATTTGCGAGCGTTTCCGTGCTTCGGAAGGCACGTTAAGCCGTTGGTCCCGGTTGCCAGTAAAATGGCAGTCGTTAAGCCTGGTTGAAGGCCTTATGGGCGGCTTAAAAATTTCAACAGAAGGTAGCCACAACCTGCGTCTGTCTATTTCAACACGGCAATGGGCTCACCACCTATTACGTGGGACAGGAATCCACACGGTGAAAAGTGGGCATATAATATGCCTCTGCCACCCCTTCGGGGATAAGGCGTGATGGATATTTATATATATTTATTTTTGTTTGTTTGTTTGTTTGTTTGAACGCGCTAATCTCAGAAACTACTGGTCGGATTTTAAAAATTATTTTTATGTTAGATAGCCCATTTATCGAGGAAGGCTATAGGCTATATATCATCACGCTACTACCTCGGAGAGCGGAGCAGTAGCCATAAATGTCGACAAATCGGGCAAATTTTTGTGCTTTATTGTAGAATTTATAGGTAAGCGACAGGATTAAACAGGTGCGACGGGAGATCGAAGTATGTCACGGGCGAAGCCGGGGGGGTCATCTAGTAAAGGATAAATCAGTATCGTGTATTTCTTCCACGTGCCCTTATCAATGTTTCTACCAGTCTTGGCATGCTAAGAATGATGTTGTCTATCGTTTCTTGGGAAAGTGTCTGCCATTCCTCCAATACGGCATTTCGCAGTTCATCCAAAGTCACAGGAGCGGGTATTCTGGATTTCACCCCACGTGACCTTGCTGGCTACTCCATTACTGCGATGTTCACATGATTAAGGTACTCGCGAGTTCGTAGTGCGGTATGAGGCCGAGCATTATCTTGCATCAACACAAAGCCGCCACCGATAAAGGGGGCAAAAGGTACCACGTTTTCTTCAAGAACCTCCCTTATGTATCGATCAGCAGTCAGACTCCCTCTATCGAACACCACTAAGTTCGTGCGAGCTCCCAAAAATACCCCAAAAACCATTGTGGATCCTCTGCCGTGTGCTACCGTAGTTTCAAAATTTAACTAATTGTATCGTTCCCCTTCACGTCTCCATAATCTTTGACGTCCATCAATTTCATTTAAAATAATTCTACACTCATCACTGAATAAAACTTTACTCCATTGGTCCGTGGTCCAAAGACAATGGTCTCGAGCGAAATTGAGTCTGTTTCTGCGATGCTGTACCTCGAGTTTTGGAGCCTTGGCGGGCACGCGTGAACGCAAATGCTCTTCTTCGAACCGTCTTCGTACCGTGCGGTCACTTACTACTACTCCTCGAACTTCTCGAAGAAGATTTCTGGCTTGCACAGCCGTCAAACACGGATTCCTTCGAACACGCGGCTGAATAAAATGGTCATTTCTCCTCGATGTACGCCTATTTCTGCCTTGCCCGCGACGTCTATCGAGAGAATTAGGCTCCCTGTATCGCTGGACACTGCGATGATTTGTTGAAGCAGATCGACGAAGCATCCTGGCGATATCTTTGTAAAGGACAGTGACCGAATCTGGCCTGAGCACGGACAGCAGTTTTGGAAAGTTATAAAACTTGTAATAATTTTTATTTATTATACATACATTCATACATACATATTGTCACGCCTTTATCCCCGAAGGGGTAGGCAGAGGCATATTAAATGCCCACGTTTCACCGTATGCACGTGCCCATTGCCGTGTTGAAATGGACAGGCGCAGGCTGTATCGACCTGCTGTTGAAATTTTTTAAGCCGCCCGTAAGGCCTTCTACTTGGCTTAACGACTGCCATTTTATTAGCAACCGGGACCAACGGCTTAACGTGCCTTCCGAAGCACGGAACTGTGGTGGGTCTAAAGGGCCGAGCAAATTTAATAAAATAAAATGTGTCTATAGATGTTAAATTTGGAAGAAATTTTGAACCCGTTGCCTTTTTAGTGAGGTGTTAGCAAAAAGGGTAAAAGGTCTTATGTGCTATGGCTGATCCAAGGACATCAGTGTTGCCAAGAAAACCATTTCCGCATTGCTGCAAAATCACTTTGAAATACATTGCTGAGCGGAAGGTGATATACATTGCTCGTTACATTACCACATGGACAACTTTGGTGTCACGTACATTGCTGCATGTCACGACCCTTACCTGGTAACTTTAGTGCTACTTACCGCATGCCTGGTTGCATGTAAGAACTAACGTGGTGTTTGTGCTCTCTGGACATTAACTTTTTTTTTTGGCTACTGTACATTTCTATACTAATTAATTTTGTGTTTATTTGTGTGTGTTTTATTTTTTATTAAGCTGTAAATTTGTGTGATTTTTTTTTTTATCTGTTTGTGAACGTTTTTTTTTCTGAGGATTTCGCTTGCTGTGTTTCATGGTTTTTCATGGTGTCTACGATTTTTATATGTTAAGTTTATATTAACTGGTTATTGTTCGTATCGATCCTGCGCCATACCGCCTCGGCTAACATTGTAAGCTAATAGTGGTTTTTTTTACACTCTTATTTAACTTTCTTATCATTGACCCAAGACATTTTACTCTGCAAAAAAACATAACACATTAACCTGAATTTAACACACTAACAATGTCTGAACAAGAAAGCATCTCACAACAGCTTAAGACTTTACAACTTCAATTGCAAGCATTACAGTCACAACTAGATGCATCTTCGAAGGAAAATGAACAATTAAAAAATAAATTAGAGTCTACCACACCCAATCCAATTCAGTCAGTCTGTAGAGTTTCTATCAAAGTACCCCCGTTTTGGCATGAAAAACCGGCAGTATGGTTTGCTCATATAGAAACACAATTTAGGGTAAATAACATCACAGTCGACCAAACTAAATTTGATCATATCGTCTCGAATTTAGATATGAAAACCATGTGTGAAATCGAAGATGTACTGACTAACCCCCCAGAGAAGGATAAATATCAGCATTTAAAAACCACACTCATTAATCGTTTGTCTACATCGGAGGAACAGCGAGTGCGACAGCTACTGACGGAGGAGGAACTTGGAGATCGAAAGCCATCTCAATTCCTTCGCCACTTGCGTTCTCTAGCGGGAAAAACATTAACCGACGAAAGCATTCTTCGACAACTATTTATGCGCCGCTTGCCTGAACATTTACAGGCGATTTTAGCCGCCAGTGCTGATCCTCTCGAGGACATCGCTATTCGGGCTGACAAAATTTTAGAAGTAGCGCCAAGTATTGCAACATCATCCTCTCGTCTTGTACACGCCGTTTCCTCCTCTGCTGGTGCTACAGCTTCCGCACCTGACCCTCTTGGTTTGCATGCTTTAACCACCCAGATGCAGCAGCTAACTGCATGTGTTGTAGCTCTTTCACGTGACCGCAGCCGTAGTCTAGACCGCAACCCTGGACAGAAACCAAGGAGCCGCGCAAGTACACCTTCGGGAGGACTTTGCTGGTATCATAAAAATTTTAAGTCCAAAGCCAGCAAATGTACCAGCCCATGCTCTTGGAAGCCGGAAAACATTCAGGACAGTCAGTAAAGGCGGCAGCTGACTGCTCAAACACTAGCCGTCGTTTATTTATTACAGATAAATCTTCGAAAGTCAGATTCCTGATTGACACTGGATCTGATCTTTGTTGTTATCCACGAAGGTTGCTCACCGAGTATAGAAAAGTTTCGTCTTCTGATTACCACCTCAATGCAGCTAACGGTAGTTCTATCAGAACTTATGGTATCGTCGCTCTCAGTCTTAACTTCGGTTTGCGACGCGATTTTCGTTGGCACTTTGTTGTTGCAGACGTGGACACTCCCATTGTAGGTGCAGACTTTCTCGCGCATTTTCAACTACTACCTGACTGCCGTAGTAAGCGCCTCCTAGACAGTATCACCGGCCTTTCCGTTGCTGCGTCTGTTGCTTTTACAGAACAACCCAGCGTGAAGACCATTTCAGTTCCCACTAAATCGTGGTTCTACGGTATTCTCGCTGACTTTCCTTCAATTACACGCCCGCCAGGAATACATAGGGAGATAAAACATTCAACTGTCCATCATATTAATACTACAGATGGCCCTCCCGTCTCATGCCGACCTCGCCGTTTGGCACCACAAAAACTCTCGGTTGCCAAAAAAGAATTTGACGAAATGATCAAGATTGGCACAGCGCGACCGTCCAAGAGTCCTTGGGCCTCGCCATTACAACTTGTGCCCAAAAAAGATCTTTCTTGGCGACCGTGCGGGGACTACCGTGGATTGAATGCGAGGACAATTCCGGATTGCTACCCGTTACGTCATATTGGAGACTTTTGCCATAACATTGCAGGGTGTACTATCTTTAGCACTCTCGACTTAGTGAAAGCATACCAACAAATACCTGTACATGAAGACGATATTTGTAAAACTGCAATCATTACTCCTTTCGGGCTATACGAATTCCCTTTTATGACATTCGGTTTACGAAATGCTGGGCAAACTTTTCAGCGGTTCATGGACGAAATTGTCCGAGATTTTGACTTTTGCTTTCCTTATATCGATGATATTTTGATTTTTTCTCGCGATGAAGATGAACATTCTCACCACCTGCGCATCCTTTTTCAAAGACTGGCCGATTACGGCGTCGTCGTAAACCCAGCAAAATGCGTTTTAGGACAAAACGAACTCACCTTTCTGGGATACCGCGTGTCTAAAGATGGCGTCAGTCCTCCCACAGAAAGGATCACTGCCTTACAGGAATTTCCTCTTCCTAAATCAGTCCAGGGCCTTCGCAGGTTCCTGGGCATGATTAATTATTACCGACGATTCCTGCCACGTGCGGCTGAGATGCAGGCGCCGTTGATAGACGTCTTGACCAATTCGAAGCTCAAAGGTGCCAAGCCCGTGCCTTGGACACCAGAACTGGAGCGCGCTTTTCATGATTGCAAAGACAGTCTTGCGCAAGCGACTCTTCTGGCACACCCGCTTTTCGACGCTCCTTTAGGCCTGTTTACAGATGCGTCCGGTACACAAGTAGGGGCTTGCTTACAACAACGCGTTGGCAGCGACTGGCAACCTCTTGCATTTTTTAGCAAAAAGCTTACTCCTCGTCAATCGTCGTGGCCTGCCTATTATAGAGAATTACTAGCCATTTACGAAGCTGTACGGCACTACCGTCACGTCATGGAAGCTCAACACTGTACTATCTTTACGGATCATAAACCTCTCCTTTACGCATTTACACAGCGCAGAGAGCAGTTACCGCCTGTACAACTTAATCAGCTTTCTTTTATTTCGCAATATACGACAGATATTTTACACGTTAAAGGTGTAGATAACGTCGTAGCCGATACTATGTCACGTGTGGAGACCATTTCTTTGGAACATGATTATACAGCTTTAGCCGAATCGCAAAAGAACGATGAAGAGTTACGGGATCTCATTAATGCCGACTCTGCTCTTAAACTACAGAAAGTTACCTTGCCTGGAACTGACATCACGGTTGTGTGATGTGTCTACTGGCAAGCCTCGTCCATTCCTTACTGCTGCTTTTCGCCGTAAGTACTTTATGAAGCTCCATAATATGAGCCATCCTGGCATTCGCGCGACTACTAATCTTCTTACGAGCAGGTTCGTTTGGCCGTCCATTCGAAAAGATGTTCGCGAATGGGCAAGATCTTGTCTCTCTTGTCAACGCAACAAAGTGACGAGACACACGGTCGCCCCACTTGGTGAATTTCTAACACCGACAAATCGTTTCAGGCACATCCACATCGATATTGTGGGTCCACTTCCCGCCAGTGAAGGGTTCCGTTACCTTCTGACGGCTGTGGATAGGTTCACTCGTTGGCCTGAGGCATGGCCGATGCGTAGTATTACCGCGGAGGAAACCGCTAACACGTTGCTTCATGGGTGGATCTCAAGATTTGGAGTACCTTCACGAATCACTACGGATCAGGGAAAACAATTTGAATCGGACTTATTTCGCAAACTTTTGACACTTTTGGGCACCAAAAAGTACAGAACAACAAGTTATCACCCCTGTGCCAACGGGATGGTGGAGCGCCTGCACAGACAGCTCAAAGCATCTTTAATGTGCCATGAGGAAGCATGGACGAAGGCTTTGCCTATCGTTCTACTCGGCATGCGTGCAGTATTAAAGGATGACCTGAAGGCTTCCTCAGCCGAACTCGTATACGGAGAGCCCTTACATCTCCCAGGCGAGATGATCGTTACTCCGTCCGAAAATCAAACTGCCTACTCATCCACATTTTTGGTCCAATTAAGAAAAACCATATCGGATTTGAAACCTGTTCCAGCTTTACGTCACGGTCAGAAAAACATTTTTATTTTCAAAGACTTGGGAACTGCTACGCATGTTTTCTTGCGTGCAGACCATGTCAAACCTCCTTTAGAATCACCTTATTCAGGTCCTCATCCGGTTGTAAGACGAAACGATAAAACTATTACCATCACTATCGGTGCTAGGGAAGTAGTCGTGAGTGTAGATCGTGTAAAGCCAGCTTATATCGATACAGATCCATACCCTGCCACTCACACTAACCCTACAAAACCTACTAATGTTACCGATACACCTAACATCCCTTCTACAGACACTCCTCAATTACATACACATAAGCCACCTTTACCAAAAATTACACAAAACACCGCACCTCCTTCAAATGATTATACCACACGATCTGGTAGGAAAGTTAAATTTTCTCACCCTTTTGATTTGTAATTTGTTTTCTTCGCATGTAATTTTTTTTTTCTTTTTTCCCTCCGTGGGGGGGGGTGGTGTGGCGACATGACGTTTAGTTCCCAATCTCGCCACTAGAGTCGAGATAGATAATCTGTGAATGATTATTAGATTATCTGTGGTTCTTGGCCTTTTATTATGTTACTTAGGTTAACCTATGCTAAGACCTGTTATGTACGCCGACTCGTAGAGATTGTTCTTAGCTTATTATAATTACATTATTGTACCAAGTGCAGTTATCAATAAACGCATCAAACATAGTGTGAGTCGTATTAATATAGGTGTTCGACGTATCAACGAACCACGAAAACATCCTATAATACAATAAATATTAATGACAATTTGGTTGTAGCCACTTATCTGATATTTAAAACGAATTAATAAAATATTTGTCTTGGCTTACAAACGGATATATTTTCATTGTCACCCTTGTGTAGCATAAAATAAAAAGTAATGACAAGAGTAGGGAGATTTAAAAGTCGAAACTCCTTATTTATTGGTCACTACTATTTCATTTAATAACTGAAACTATGCTAAATGTTTTGTGTAATTATTTTATTGTTTTTAAGATACTTCTGTATTTTTAAAATACTAAATATGTTTAAATAAATGCATATTTTTATAAAAGATAAACCGTATTGGGTATTCTAGTTCTTATCTTCTAGCAACATTGATCAAACCTGTCATCGAAGTCGAACGACCTTGAATGTATTATAGACAAATAAACAACACAAAGTGTCTTATTGGAGGGACACGCGGGAGGAAGGTGACACACACGTGTTAGAGATTTTTTTCCAATTTCAATCAGCATTCGGTATATTTCCGCTCAAAATTTTGTGTATTTAAGCAGAGTTTTCTAACTAATAGTTTTTATATAAATATGTATGTGCTTTATTTGACTTATTGTTAAGTTATATAGTATTTTTTCTTTATTTGTTGTCCGCTTTCTCTATGAGGAGGAAGCGTCAAATATGGACGACCTTCCGCCTCCAAAACCCCCTGACATTCCAATAAATGGAATGGAAGTAACCGAACCCCCTCCTGGTCCTTCAGGAGCCTCAAAACGACCCCGGAGCGATGAGAATGAATCTTCCCATGCCCGAAAACTACTAATAACCGAATCAGGTGCTCCCATTGCCTCCATTCAACAAATTTACATCCACCCCTCTCTTGTAATAGGGATAAAACTATATACGGATCTAGATAAAGGCCCATTCCTAATTCATATATCTATGGTATATGAATTAGAATGTGATTAAAAATTTAAGCATGTGGCCACAATTCCCTCATATAACATCACAAAAATGGGTGTCGTACGTCAAGTCCCAGTGGATCTCCCAATGGAAGAATTTGGAAACTCCCTTAAATACCCCCACATATTTGGTACAGTCCTAAAGGCCCGCCGCCTTAACAGAAAAGCCATCGATGATGGCAGAACAGTCTGGCTCCCGACGCAAACCATTGTCCTCACTTTCCAAGGTCAAGCCCTTCCTGACAAGGTCTTCTCATTCCACACCTCTCTGCCTGGCCATCCCTATATGTTCCCTACCATTCAATGTAACAACTGCTGCCGTTTCGGCCACACTAAGACACACTGCCGCTCCAAGCCCCGGTGCTACATTTGTGGCACTATGCTGTCACTGTTCTGGCCTTCACTTCGCTACGAGCAGAGACTGCCTGGAGCAGGGGAGGCAGACATCTATTAAAATTTTAATATCACAAGAAAATATTTCTTATGAAGAAGCTTCCCTACACTTCCCTAATGTTTCTAGACCCTACTCTGAAGTAGCCCAGAGTTCCTTCCAATCCCAGTCACCTCCATCCCAACTGCATCCCAGCCAATCTAACCTTTCTCCATCGGTTTTCAGCCAAGCTAGCCAGATCAGTCCTCCCTCTCATAGCCGTAAAAAATATATTAAGACTTCTTCGCCTTCTCCCCGCCCTCGCCCTCTTGGCAATTCTTATGACAGGGCTGCCCACCACCGTATTACCAATGTGATACCCTCCACCCTGCCAAACGGCTGTGCTATTCAGCCCCAAGAAGCCCTTGGCCACTTTCCACCAGAATCAGATAACCTCCTGGAAACCCTCCTTAACTTAATCCTCGACATAATTGCCCGACTAAACCCCAACTTACCGTCCCACGTTGCCCAATAACTTTCACTGGTTTTCCAATCTTTACACGGACAAAATGGACCAACTGGCCCTTCTTCAGTGGAACACATGTAGCATCCGAAGAAGAAAACCCGAACTTCTCTACCTTATTAATCAATTTCATCCCTCCGTTATTGCGATTTCGGAGACATGGTTGAACCCCAACCTACGTTTTAGGGTTCGGGGGTTCTCATGCCTCCGGGAAGACCGAGATGATGGATACGCTGGTAATGCTTTACTAATAAGGCGCTCCCTTAGCTTTCATCATCTTGTCCTCCCCCCATTCCCACCAGAAATTAATGCTGTCGCCGTTAGAACCCTAGGTATTTCGTTCCTTTCTATATACATACCTCACCCACTCACCAATATAATAGCTGACATCCTACATATTATATCTTCTCTCCCCACCCCCGTTATAGTGATAAACTTTAATGGTCATCACTATTCATGGGGCTCCTTCAAAGACGACGCCTTTGGAATTGCTCTTTTTGAAGCATTTGATGATGTCAATCTTTCTGTCATTAACAATGGATCCCCTACACGACGAGCCCTTTTCAACCAAAATCCGAACCGTGCGGGTGATCTAACCGTTTGTACCCCATCCTTAGTCCCTACTCTATCTTGGTCTGCCTTGTCCTATACGTACGGTAATGACCACTTCCCAATTGTAATCTCTATGTCTAACAAATCTACCTAATCTTATAATTTCACTCCTTCCCTCAAATACCGCTTATCAAATGTAGACTGGTCTTCATACGCAACTTCACTTGACATTAGGCTCAACTCCCTTCCTACTCTTAACTCCAATACCCCTATAGACTCCTACTCAAAATTTACTGAAGCAGTCATTGCTGCTGCTGATGATCAGTTTCCTGCTAAGAATCCTTCAGACTACAGAGTTTCAAAACCTTGGTGGGATTCCGAATGTACAAATGCTATTAAAAGCAGGAAAGAGGCGGAGAAAAAATATAATTCCTCCATGTCACGAGAAAACTTTCTGAACTATCAAAAAGCAGTTGCTCTAGCAAGAAAGCTTTTCGCAAAAAAGAAAAAAGAGGGATGGCTTCGTTTTTGCGAACGGCTTTGCCCAAGAACTCCTTCCACCATAGTCTGGAACCAAATTAAGCGCTTCAGAGGATCCATGAACATGGATAGTACACCATCCAATGACCCTTCCTCTTGGCTTGAAGCCTTTTCTGGTAAAATGTCTCCCCCATTTGTCCCCTACAAGGACCTCCTCCCCTCCCCTCCTTTCCCACTTTCCGGGTCCAATCTCTTGGACAATTCCTTCGACTTAACGGAACTAAAGCTGGCTCTTGATGGATTGCTTGATTCATCTCCTGGAGAAGATGGGATATACTCATACTCATTCATTAAAAACGCCTCGGAGCGCGCTCAATCATACTTCCTTGAATTAATTAATATCTTCTTCGATAACGGTATATTTCCCCCTTCTTGGAAATCTGTTGTTATCATTCCAATTCTTAAGCCTGGTAAGGATCCTTCAAACCCTAACAGCTGCCGACCAATAGCTATCTCATCTGTCCCGGCTAAAATCACAGAACACATGGTAAAACATCGCCTGGAATGGTTTGTGGAAAATAGGAATTTCCTAGCAAAGTCCCAATATGGCTTCAGGAAAGGTATGAGTGTGATGGACAGCCTCAGTCTCCTTACTACACATATTCGCCTGTCCTTTTTGAAGAAGGAGTTCCTTGTAGGAGTATTTCTGGATATCTCTTCTGCTTATGACAGCGTTCTCCTTCCGGTACTCAGGAATAAACTTATTCATCAGCTGAGCCTCCCTGAGAAGCTGGTCCGCTTCATATGTAACCTCTTCATGGAAAGGTCTGTAGTAATAAGGAACCAAAACATTCCCCCCTCCCGTAGGACCGTTTGTAAGGGTCTTTCGCAAGGCTCTGTACTTAGCCCACTTTTATATAATTTGTACACCTGTGACTTGGAACAATCAGTGGATCCTTTTTGTCACGTTCTACAATATGCAGATGACATAGCCCTTTACACCTCTGACAAATCTCTTGAAGTTGGTGTAGATCGAGTTAATACTGCTCTCTTCTACTTATATGAATGGCTCACGCGGCACGGATAAAATTTGTCACCATCTATAAGTAGTGTTGTGGTGTTCACCAGAAAGAGTATTATCCCTCCTTTTTCCATTGTAATAAATGATGAACCTGTTCCTCAAGAAGGTCAGGCCAAATTTTTGTGTGTCTGGTTGGACTCTCGTCTTACTGGAATCCCTCATACGGACTATATAGTTAAAAAATGTGAAAGAAACATCAATATTCTTCGCTCATTATCTGGTGTGCGGTGGGGCGCCCATCCCATTACTCAAAAGCTCCTGTATAACGCCATAGTTCGCAGCCACATGGACTATGGATTGTTCCTATTGGACCCTTGCAACCTTTTAGGTCTACAAAAACTCGACAAAATTCAGGCCAAGTGTATGCGTATCATCCTCGGTGCTATGAAGTCTAGCCCAATAAACGCCATGCAGGTTGAGTGTAATGACGCTCCCCTTTCATCATCATCATCAAAAATAACAACCATCCTCTCCTCCGAAAGCTCGAAGAGTTAACCTCCCTCTATAATTCGCCCGTCAACCCCTCGCGTCTTAGTTTGAAACTCCCTTGTCTTGTCCGGGCTTTCCTTCACTTCTCGCATCTATCATATCCAGTTTATCAAACTCCAGTATTACCAATTTATTCAGCCCCCTTTGAGTCCTTATTATTCCAACCTACTATCCTAGATCTTAATATAGACAAAAGCGCTATCGACAGTACTTACCCGTGGTACTACCGGTGGTACTACTGGTTGCTGGGTATCCGCTCTCGATTGCGATTTATGTAGATACATAAAACATAAAGTATTTTATAGTATTTATTAAGTAGTACCAGGGGTAATATAAAATCTCCCGTGGTACTACTATACGTCATAGTAGTACCACGGGCAAAAAATTAACAAATTAAAAACATGCTTTGTGAAAAAGGTTTTTACTCCGTTACAAACTATTTGCAGGACAGGGACGCCTGGAAATGATCTGCTGGCAAAGTGAAATAATATTAAATTGTAAATAGGCCATCAAAAAAAAAAGCCTTCCTAAGTTTCTTGCCGGTTCTTCTCAGGTGGGCCGCGTTCCGAACCGGTGGTCGCTTTAAATATTTTGAATAGTGTATGACATTTTGTAAGCGCCGTTAAAATGGTCTATGCAAAATAAAGATATTTTTCTTTATTTTTTATTTATAAACAATGTATTCTCATCATCTCACTTGAGGTGGGTACGTTTTTTCTTTTGATTTTTATTGATTTTGAAGGATTTACTTTATTAGGAATGTATTATTAAAGTGACCAACATACATATACATAGACTAGCTGTGCCTCACTTCTGACTTCCCATTTATAATAATTTATTGAATATGTTGTTCAGTATATTATTGTATTAAACTCTGCCCCCTTGATATTTATAATTACTACTGTATTACTTTTACACAACATAGCTTTCAAATGTTAAAACAATTGTTTTTAATCAGTTCAGTGGGCTAGCCAGTAGCTGCATTACCTGCAGGTGATATATGGCTTGTTGCCATAGATTATTTTGGAGCCTCTTACATCAACATTTACCGATAGGTTTGTTACATATAACTATTTAAGTACTTTTCATTGCCTTTTTTGTTTCAGTTAAGAGCATCTGACAGAACCTGTTATACTTGTTGGATTTGCCCAATGGGCAAGTTACTTGCAATCTGTAAGGACATAATAATTTTCAAGTCAAATAACAGAACCCAGAAGGAACCATCTTTTTGCAAGATTTGAAGAGAGCTGCTGATACTCTATTACATTGTTTTTTCTCCTGAACTGTAACTATGAAGAGAGATATTAAGTTTCTAGGAGACTCAGAGTACAAACATAAACAAAGTATATATGATATATACTACAGCAATGTCTGATTTTCAATTCCATTTATAATTTCCTTATCATCATCATCATCCGAGCGTCTGTCCCAGTTGCGTCTCGCGACGCCCGGGGTCCGCTTTCCTACATATTCTCCTCCACTTCGCACGGTCATCGGCATCCCCTGTAGTGAGACCATTGGCACGCATGTCATCCCTTACGACGTAAGCCAGCACTTCTTGGGTCTTCCCCTCTTACCGGGACCCGGCGGGGCTGACATGGCCAGACATTTGTTACCTACGTAGCCCGGCGGTTGCCGCAAGACGTGACCATACCAGCGAAGGCGACACTCTTGCAACTTGTCTGCAATGTCACGGACGTGAAGGCTGCCGCGGATGCGAGAGTTCCTCACGCGGTCCATCCGCGTGACTCCACACATCCACCGCAGCATCTTCATTTCCGTGACACGCAGCTCCTGCTTGTGTCGCTCCAATATCGGCCACGTCTCACTGCCATGTAAAAGGACAGGTCTAATAATGGTTTTGTAGACCTGTCCCTTCAACCGGATCGGCATTTTAGGGTCACAAATGACACCGGTCATCTCCCGCCATTTGGCCCACGCGGCACTTGACATCGCAGTCGATGTCACTGGTAATTTATAATTTCCTTATACTTGGTGACAAAAAATAATGCTTTTTTTTATTTTCTATATAATATTGATGTAGTATTTTAAAGGCTAAGTTATACTAAATAAAACAACCAGGATCATATGGTAAACATAAGAAATAATGATACATATTTATTGTTGAAATGTGCACAGATAGAACTAGCAAGATTTTGGGCATGATTCCTTTTAGCCGTCAACTGCAGATTATTTAAGAGGTAAAAATATAGCAAACAAAATATGTTTTTTTTCTTATATATGCCATATAAGCAAAAACATATTTTGTTTATATTTGAAAATAACATTGGTAACCTAGACACCATAAAACATTATTATTGTTACAGCATTGTCAGCCAAACACTTATTGGTTGTTTGCTACTATCATGTTTGTGATGTGGTACTCAAGTTGGGTAAGGTATGGTGAAAATATTACTCCTCCAGCTCAATCCTAGACAATGTTTTACTAACATATGAAGATGATAATGATTACATTAGAAAATTAAATTGAGAATAAAACCTGGAGTTATATTTTTATTTTTTTTAAACTACCTGGTTACAAAAAAATCTATATCATGGGTTTCTACATAGTCTCAGCAATGTAATAGCAGTATTTTTAAGGCGCTTCAAAATTGTCCAAAAAGTCTTGAATTAAATAAAAAAATAAGATCTTTACATACAAACTTGTGCACCCGTAAATGCCTATAATATGGAACACTTACTCGAAATTATTAAAACGTCGATTAAAATTAAAACAATTCCAGAAAAAAGTGACGATCAAGTGTTCTGATTTTAAAATATTTTATTCTAAAATAAAATAGTCATAAACCAGCCAGCAACATTAATTGAAAAAGGTTTCACTCTTTTTTTATGTTCCGCTAATAATGCCGGTGTGTGTATCTTCACGCTGTATCCCTGACGGGGTAGTCAGAGGACAGATCGCCTGGCTTCGCGATCCACACATACTTCTTTCGCTTCCTGAAGATTCATTAATCGCTTCATACATGCACGTCTGGGTATCAGCTTACTTTTGACATTTCCGTTTTTAAGCAATCTGCTCACGTGGTCTTCATTTATGTAAGTCTCAGCCTTCTACCCTCTACTTTCGCACTATATACTTCGTCAATCGTTCCTCACTCATTCGTTGGACATGTCCAAACCAACGGAGCACGGCCTATAGCAGCTTAACGCTGACACTTTCATTCAAACCTGCCATATTGCGTATCACTTCGTGACGTATTCGATCGGTCAAAGTTATTCTCGAAATCATGGCATTTCCACAGCATTCAACTTAACTTTCATGAATATTCTGAGATACCCAGGTTTCGCTACCGATAAGCAACGTTCGCACTAGCACTGCGTTAGGAATGGCAAGTCGTGCTTTTACGATGCTTTGTGGCTTTGCTAATGTTTCATACAACATGTATAGAAACATCGCAACATATAGAAAGGGCAGGCCGCGGATCCGACGATTTCGCGTCTGCGTCCTATTGTGAAACATACAGAAAGAAGCCAGCGTCACATCCGTGTCCCGTCTTTTCCCATTTTCTATCTGTCCGTCTGCAAACAGTCTCATACACTTACCACTGCGCCAATGAAACAGTGAAATTGTATGTACTTAAATATATTCGTGAAAGGGATTTTACTCATTAAATAAAATGTAGTTTTTGTTACTTTCATAATATTTATTCATGTTCTAGAGTATGATATTAATAAATTATGTTTTATCCCCTTGCTCACTAACCATCACTAAGGCAATTACTGTATAACGTTTGTGAACTTAAATACATTATATTTGTTAACTATCACTTCGTAGTGTCATTTCGTATCAATTTAATGGTGGTCCAGTGTTTACTTGCACTCGAATCAGTGAAATCGAACGTCAAACTATTGCAAAAAAGAATTCTAATTTAGCATATGTTCTTTAAAAGTATACACACTTAATCATTCGTGTTCATTAAGGAGAACTATTATACATTTCTTATATATTTTCTTGTGTATCAAGGCATTAGCTACCTATATTTTTACCATCTTCAATAAAGGAGAAGGTATTCATTCATTTGCCTGTATTTTTACATATTGTTCATAACTTTTTGCTGGGTGAAAAGAATTAGATGATTGTTTTTTTTTTATTCGTGAGGTCCCATTTTTTTTTCAAAATCTGACTAATAGTGTTTGAGTTATACTTTACGCATTAATTTAAGTTTCTTGTTAGGTTTCGGGTGATGAACATTATGTTTTCAGGATGAGAATGAATACTATATGTGTATCAATTATAGTTTTTGTTTTTTTTAGAAAACCGTGATAAATTATTTGATAAAACATCGCTGTTTACAAGTTTTAGTAAAGATCTATCAAGTCTGATATTCAAAAAGAGAGACAAGTTCATAATTTTTAGGGCTTCACACGAATAATAGTCCATAGATTTTTTTAAACTATTAACCCGGCGTAATAAAAGTTAAATTTTGTTTGTTCTATCTGGTTTCTGTAAATTTATAGTTTTAAATAAGAGAAGATTTATACATATCATTGAAAATAATTTATCAAGAAGTAAACACTGCACAACTATCCATACGTAAGTCAATAATAAATCAATATTACACTTGATAATTATATTATTAATACATTACAAATATATTGTGACAGTTATATAGAAAATATTATATTGACAATCGTTTAAAATGATCCTAACTGCAGAACGCAATAACTATTGTAAAACCGTCCGCAAATTGAAGCCACAAGGCTATCGAACACACAACCATAATACACCCTGTTATATCCAAAGCTTTCTGCTGAGGTTTATAAAACGATAAAGTGTCATGAAAAGGAAAGAGATAGCCTATCAGGAAGGAATATAAAAAAAAGTTCAAAATCTTTAACTTGGCTATTTAAATGTATACTAATTTATAAGGCTAAGGAGTTTGTTAGGTTGGTTCAACGTGGTAATCTCAGGAACTACAGGTCCGAATTGAAAAAATATTATATTTTTATCGAGGAAGGCTGTAGGCTATATAACATCACGCTACTACCCAGGAGAGTGGAGCAGTAATCATAAATGTCAACAAATCGGGCAAAATGTAGTTCACTTTTAACTCTTTTTTATAAATCAAAGACCTAAGATAGGTTAGTGATCACTAGTTATATCTCAGAAATGGAAAATAATGACGGATTATATTACAGGCAGAATGTGAACAATCTTTATTTAAGCTTTAAATGACGTCATCGTTGGCACTACGGCAGTAACGCCTTGGTCTAGGAACGGAAATAAAGCACAATGTCATATAAGTTTCAGGGTATTTTTAAGGCTACTGCCCAACGATTTCTTGTATCTGATGACGTCATTGTGAATCTATTATATAATAACAAGAATTAAAAAACAAATAACAAAAATATTCAAAATTATTTCGAAATATAAAATAAAAATAAGGGCGATAAATTTTGGTCAATCTCCTTGGATTTATATGGCTCCATGTGATTATCAAGAGTATTCCTCAATTTTAATTTTTTTTATTGTGTATCGAGTTTTAGTTTTCAAATAAATTTCTTTGCATCATTTTGGAGGTAATAGATAATGTTATTATTTTGGTTTAATATTTTAAATGAAGGTATATCATTTAATACCTAACACGGCATCATAAGCAAATGGTCAAAGCAATCTGCATTGCCGTCGCCGTAATGCGGATTTTGTGACCCTTTGATTGTGTGATCGATGCACAAGGACGCTTTTGGTACAATTAGATAATAAAAATGGTGTCATAGTTCTCGAACATACCGAAAGACTACCGGAAAGTGGGAATTCGCACGCTTTCATAATACATAACAGCTTTTATAAACTTATTTTTAGTAAAAAAGAAAACTTGGTCACGCAGAGCAAGGAATCAATGTCACTCGCGTATTATATTTTGACCAGGACCGCTGTACCGCTCACTGCATACAAAATTGTAGGCAGTGAGTGGTACAGCGGTCGCGGTCAAACTATAGAGACTCTTTACTTTATATATTTCTTACAAACCAGCCGTGTCAGGAAGCATCACCGTACACAACGATTACACTAAATACTACAGACGAGGGTCAGGCAACTGACAGGCTGTGTATGCAATTTTTGCCTAAAGCCGGACATAAACTTGTCTGTATGTATTAAGTTGCGAGCGAGAAAGCGAGCAACATTCATTACTCCGTGGAACCAAATCTAAAAGTAAATTTATAAGTAGAATGCGGTATACAAACTGTTTTAAAGAATTTTCATAAATAGCTCCTATAGAGCTGTATGTGAATTGACCGTAACTGAGCTTTTTTTAAGCTAGTGTAGTAGTATACAATATGTCTTTACGTAAGACCCAATTATACATATATACTAGACTTCATAGTATCATATTAAACTGAGGCCACCATTGATGCTTTTGTTACTAATTATAGCTATTCAATATTAGTACCTGAGACGATCACAGCGGCGCTTTTAGGGCATTATTGTAACTCTGGGTCTAGACAAATATGTAGGTTTATATAGGTTGTAAAACGTTCATATTTCGTTTCCAAATCTCGAAATTTCCAAGTTGCAAAATAACTAAATCTGAGAGTTAGAACTGCGACCACCTGCAAATGCACAGGCAGAGCGAACGAAGCGAGTGTGGCAGCGTGCTGGTGAGTGCTTGAACTCAAATTATTTTTACCTTTTAATATACGATTTATTACAATTACCCATCTACTCAAACAAAAAATTGAGAAATGGATGTTTGAGACTTGATTATTTTGCAACTTGAACGTTTTGAGATCTAGTTATTTTGCAACTTGAATGTTTTAACTCTAAATCGTTTTGAAACTTCATGTAGGGATGTAGTAGTACTCCGGCACGATCCGTGAGTATTTTCACACGTAAAAATGGCATCGGAATTATTTTTGATAGTTTCGACTATAACATAAAATAGATTATGGGTTTTAAAGACTGTTAAGGTTCATTTCGATATATGTGTACAAAAAAGCTCGCTAGCATATTACATTTTAGCTGTAGAAATTAGGCATATTACATTAATAAATGAATGTGAATGAGTGATGAGAGAATAAATTAATGAGTGAATATTAATATTCAGTAGAACATAATTCTAGCTGCGTCTTTCTAATACAGAACGCCCGATGCTTCTCCATATTTTTTTTGAGAGCCTTTGTATTTTATCTTCTGTTTAGCGTATCTGAAGTAATGACCTCAGTTAAGCTAAACTGAGGATAATTATAAAGGCTCTTAAAAATTTACTGTATATTATCCTTTTAGTACAATATACATCACGAACATATCGAATTAGTATGCCACTTACGCTATTTCAAATTAAAGTAATGTGGAATAGGTAATGTTCTTCCTTGGTTGCAATGCAAAGCAATCTTACTCTAGAACTCTATTGTAACAAAATTACCAAATCACTTGCTACATCAATTGGCTAGGTGACATTTGACCCCATGTTGGGCGACAATCATGAATATGATTATAATTTTGTAAAAAAAGATATTTTCACATGCAATGATTTTCAATGCGCGTCAAACTCTTAAGAGTTATATTTTCAATAGGAGCAAAGCTCTCAATTATAAAATACAAACTTTTTCTATCTAAACTAAGTCCTTAACCGATTATTTCCCGGGAATAACCCAATTTCAGCTACTACCTATCTAAATGAGACATGACAAATAACATGGAGCTTAATATTGTTACTTAAAGGGTGCAGATATGTTACATAAGTTCTCTGCACGTGTAACCATTAAAGTTGGCCAATTTGGAATCTTTGCTCAGTGTTTTTTTGTTACAAATTGTATTTGTATGCAAACTTATATATCAATATATTAATTGATATGAAAGCTGTTTTTTAAAGGTGAATCTCCAAATCTTTTTACTTATAATATCAATGAAAGGGAAGATCTATGCAGAAAACCCTTGAGAACTTTCACTATTAAGGCCTTTTATGTTTACTGCACACGCTGTTCACGACGTACCTTACCGGCTCTTGTGGCTGTCGTGCTTCATACTACGATTGCGTGGTAGATGCCGTCACCGAGACCGAGTTAGCCTGTTCGATAACCCAAAACACGTTATACACGTAGCAACCTTCGTGTACGAAGACACATTTGTTAGCAACTTTCGTGTACGAAGCAACATGTTTTAGCAACTTTCGTGTACGAAGCAACTTTTGAGTGCCTAACGTTCCTACGCCCAATATGATCACATGTCACAGTGGAACAGGTTCCTTAACAGTCGGTCACCCTAGCCGATATTCCCGACTTTCACATCGAAAGTTGCTGATAGCAATATTTACACTAAAAGAGCACAAAAGGGTTAATTTTCGTCATACAAAGGAGTGGCATCTCCAAGCGACATGGATCTCGGCGACGTATTCGTATGGGGAGTAGATCGCAGCGAGTGCGCCCTAGACGAGCGACCTGAAGAATGTCCGTGAGGGGTTGATCTTGCGTCCCGGCTTTCCCGAGGGGTTCGACCACCACTGTGCCGCGGGGTTCCGGATGCGCGAGGTGTTCCGGTCGGATCCCTGGATGAGGCTACGCGTCTAACCCAGTCCTCGGCAGCTTTCTGCCAGTCAGCTGGTTCTGTGTAACCGGCTGACGCAGCGTGAGGAGTGTGTCGAGTACGAATCGGAGGTGGAAGAAATTCTGGTTGTCGAGGGGTCGCGGCGAACGGAGTCATGTATGGGGTTTGAGCTGAGGGTGTGTATGGAGTGTTTATGTATGCAGGTCCAGGCGTATGAGCTGGAGTATGGAAGGCAGGTGTATGGGCCGCTGGGGTATGGTAGGCTGAGGTGTGTGGAGTACGGCCTATAGGGGTCCTTGGAGCTGGAGTTCCGCTTGGCGGGGGCTCCCGGAAGTGTTCCTTAAACCAGCGAAGTAACCCCGGTAGGGAGTCGAAATTTCGCTGTCTAAACCTGTAGCCGTCCGGTGTGACCGATACGTATTCGTGAGTGCACCTAGCGCGCGGTAGGTACGAAAGTAGGAACCGACCCGGATAATTTTTCGACGCGCTTATGACGTAGTGGATCTTGTTTGGGTTGCGAGCTTTTTCTTCCTTGAGGATTTCTTCCGCTTTGTCTCGCATGCCTAATAGAGGTTTATAATATTTGTAGGAAATCAAATCCCTGGCGAGACCCGCCATTGGTGTGACGTGTCGTGCTATAATTTCGTCCAAGTCTTCAAATTCCGAGCCTTGAATCCATAAACTGCGACCTATAAGAAATACACAGGATCATTTATTTTCGATTCTATTCTTAAGGACATTTGCAATTCATACATTGAAAATGAATTAATACCGACCTAGTGAGAAGGCGTTTTCTTTCCCTTCTTCCCGGACGTCAATGTGTTGATAGATGCCGTCAGCTACTTTCCATGTTACGGTAAGATGATCAGAACCCTGTAAAAGGAAATTATTTAATGAACATAGGTATATTTTTTTGGACAAGACAGGAACTCAACATTATCTTTAGATTTTGAGTCAAATAGGCGTAGCCGCGTCCGTTTGTTAGCAGGTACCACACTAGCATGTGAGATCGTTCTGATCCCGGAGACCTTGATGAGGCCGCTTATCTAACCTATAGCAAAATAACCTATAGCAAAGTTCTTTATGTATAAATATAAGTACAATATGGTACTCACCTTGCTACTAGGTCTTACAATAACATCGCCCTGTCCCATCTTCTCCATCAGTCTTTCGGCCTCCGCGAACGATATATTATGGAAGGCGGGATGCACGATCACCCGTTTCACGTACTGCATACGTTCCTTAGTCTGTTTAGCATCTTTCTCCTTGCGAATGTCTTTGTCTTCGCTTTCCTGATCATAATATGGATCTTTCGGTGGCCTGGCAAAGAAAAGATTACATTTCTACATTGTGATTACAAATTACTTTAATTTTCCAAATTTAATTATCATAATCTGAACGTTACTCGCGGTAAAATATCTGATTTCGTAATATTAACTCGTTACAGTAGCAAAGCTGGATCTGGGCCCCGAATTAGTCTTTGATTTAGGAATAGGCCGTATATCGCTATTTATACTACATAGGTTTTATTTCTGACCGAATGAACCCTATAATTCATGAATAATGGCTCTTTCTGAAATCTAGGCTCGTCAGTACACCGGAGTGCCTCCCAGGTGTAGTCTTCATTCCGTTGGTAACACAATCTTACCTCGAGAAGTTCTCATGAAATTTTTGAGTTCCTTATACTCGTACTTGAGAACAAAACATAAACACAATAGCGCTCGAATAATGATGACGATTGTGATCATAGAAAATAATACTTACCGCCATTCATTATTTTTGTCCAACAAATCTGACGACTTCGACGAGCAGTCTACAGAGAACCTTTCTACGTCTATCTTCAATATTCTACAGTGTACGGTCTGTCCGATACGGACCCGCTCCGTGGGATCCGACACGTGTCTATCGGACAAGTTCTTTATGTGAATGTAACCGGATAAACCGTTGTCTAATCGGATTCGGACGCCTGTAGCTTGTCCTGGACAGGCGCCTGCGTCGAAGTGATTCCATACCTAGAAATTTAAAAAATATAGTTTTTCTTACCTGTAAGTGTACAGGGACCCAATTCGCGGTCACAAGACTTGAAAGCGTAGACGTAAATTAACAAATGACATTAAGTAACAAATGACATCAAGTAACAAATGACATCAAGTAACAAATGACATCAAGTAACAAATGACAAAAGTAACAAATAACATTCAAAACAAACTAATTTCCGTCTAGGCTTACAAATCGTGTGGTCGGTTTGGATAGGATATGGAATAATGAATTAATATAACGTCTACAGTTAAATAATATCTTTTGTCAATAGCAAATTTACTGTAATGTATACAAGTAAATAAAATTGAAGTGTGTTTGTCTTCAAAATTAACAGCTTTTCACTTTTTGTTTAATCTCTGAAACGTCTGGGCCGGATTTAACAAGAATTTCACTCGCCTATGGCTGATGTTATAAGGAGTAGCTTAGTTTACATTTTAGTCACGTATTTCCACGGTAGCCGGCACTACGCGGGGCGTCTACTAGTTATAAAAATAAACCGTCAACTCACCTCCGAAAGTTCAGGGAAATCATTCTTGTGACAGAATGGACATTCCCATAATCCAGTTTCATCATTTCTTACAGGGTTGGCCTGATCCAGCATTTCTCTCTGAGGCTTCCTGTGAGAAATACCAACTACGGACGCCAACACCATCTTTCCTACATAGAGAGTGTCTGGGGATTCTTTGGTTAGAATATCGAAAAGCTCTTCAGCTGTCGGGGACCGATATGTGATCCGTAAATCTTTATACCTAGAGTTCAATTCTTCTCGAATATCATACAGCGTTATACTCTTATTGCCAAACCCTTGGCGTTCTAATTCTTCTGCAAAAGCATCTAAATCTAAGTCTTTCAGTCTTTCAGGAGCTTCCAGAATTTCTTCTAAAGCGCCTCCGGGATTTGCGTCTTCGTCTTCATACTCAAGAGCATCGACCGCCATCTTTCTGGCCCATTCGTATGTTTCCGGATGTACTCGGGATCCGTCAAGCACTTCAATATATACTTCCGTACTATCCCCAAGACTACTTGTATCAATTTTGATAAACCCAGAGCAATTGATGAAGACTTTCGGTCCCATATGGCATACTGTTACGAGTTGTGTTCGATTTTCTAGCTTTTGATTTGTTTGTTTGAATAATTTGATTAACGCTTGGGCTTTTCTTGGGCCTAAGCCGCATATAAATTGTAGTAATTCGGTACCTCGTCCAGTTAGAACAGCTTCATTCACATCAACACCTACTTCATTAACTCTATTAACAAATTCTAGCTCAATACCATCTAGTAAATCTTCTTTAGCGATTTGGTCCTGTAAGGGATGGTATCTAAGACATAATATTTCTTCATCAGGCCCACAGAGTTGTGATATCTCCATTAAAGGGTCTTGAAGTAGACGTGCCTGGCATATAGCTTGCCGCAGTATATCTGGATACTCTCTAAAATCGTTCTGTTGACAAATTGATAAACAGATGACAATTACACAATAGATAGATAGATAATTCTTTATTGCACACCATTAAATACAGTATTTTTAGGATTGAAGTCAACAAGTGAGAGTACAATGGGCGGTCTTATCGCTAAAAGCGATCTCTTCTAGACAACCTTAGTATGGAAAAAGATGATCAGGAAAGACAGAAAGAGGTAGTTGATGGCGTACTTACATAATATATAACTACAGATTAATATGATAGCGAGTTAATATTTAGACATCAATTATGATCTTCATTGATTAACGAGCACGAAAAATATTCAGTCTCGAATAATGAAATATTTTGAAAAAATCTGTATATTTCAATTATAACAAAGAAAACCAAGAGAAACAAACATATGACATTCGAAGGGTATCGTAAGAGTAAACTACAAAATTAACTACAAAAACTCGACCCTTCTCGCCAGTGTGATATAATAAGCCAATCTTATTCCCAATGAAAAAGAATTTAGAAAAAATGATTATTGGAATATGACGATGATAATGACAAAGTAAATATGTTTCTGAGTGACTTACCCGTCCCCTTATACTGTTGCTATATATCTTGCTGATATGGTTGTCAGCGATCTCGATCGGTATCCTCGGGAACTGCTCGTCTTCGACCAGTTGCTGCACGCACTCCGACACGTCTGCCTTCACGGTAAGAGCTTCCCGCGACTCACCACCTATCACTATTACGTGAGGCTTCTTGCGGAGAATGAATCTGAAGAAATAAATGCTAACTAACTAACTATCTTCACGCTGAATCCCTGACGGGATAGTCAGAGAGGACAGATCACTAAGCTTCGCAATTCATGCATACTTCTTTCGCTTCCTAAAAATTTATTAAGAAAGAAAGAAAAATAATTTATTTTCTATTTTATCAATTTTAGTTTTATGAACCCATTGAGAGGTTGCGAAATCAAAAAGCAGTGATGAGCAGCAATGTTGAGCATTACCAGCAAAAGAAAACCAAATCACCGTCAGTAGAAGTGTAGTACTTCTACTGGTGGTGATTTGGTTTTCTTGTCAATTGGCAGTTGCTTTCAACAATGCTGGAGCAATCAACTTGTGCCTCTAACTAGACAATTTGAACCTCAGACATTAAAGTCGATGAAAAAACTTTAATTGTAAATGGCCACTTCGAAAGATTGGACCTAAAAAAAGATTAGTTTGGTCAAGTCATGAATGAGTGAGGAAAATTTATTGTACGAAAGTAGAGGGTAGACTGATACATACAATGACCACGTAAGCAGATTTCTCAAAAACGGAAAGGTCAAATGTACTCAGATGCCAGACATGCATGTATGAGTCTGCAAGAAGCGAAAAAAGTATGAATCGATCGCAAAGCCTGGCGATCTGTCCTCTTTGAAAATACAAGAAAATTGTTTAGGTTTATCAGCCTTCCGCGACGTGTGAAGGCACCAGACATCACAATAAAATGACTGTTTATCGCAAGCTTGCATTTCATTGCGTGCTTGATTGGCAACAGATATCTTGAAATCGTACAAAAAAGTAAGTGATATTGTTTATTGTGTTGTGCGACTGAGTGAATAAGTTACATTTTAATGGAAATTAAGAACGCTTGTTCTACAATGGGAGACACTTTAGTTATCTATGATTTTACATCATTTATAGCCAAATGAAATTCAATATTTATATATAAAACTAATTTTGTACCCAAATTCAGCAAAACAATTGATACCTTCTGAGTGCCGTCATATCAGCCTCCTTGTTCTGCCTCTCGACCGCGTCCCAGGCGTTCCGCCGGTACAAGAGATGCGGCAGCCGCAGATGGTCGGCGACTTCGCCCCCGTTCCCCACGAGACATGCAAAGGCACTATGCTGTCTGTCCGGGACGTAGGCTATCGACATCACGCGAAGTCCTACCATGTGGGAGATACGGTAGTAATTAGTAATCCTTCCGTACATAGTGTAAAATGGAGCTTCTTCGCAGAATGTCCCTGTCGCAAAATGTTTCCCGCTTCTACCCAGGAGCGGAGCAGTAATCATTAATATAAAAAAATGGGCAAATTATATTACTATTTCGTTAAAAATACGGGTTTTTAATTATATTATTGCAGAATAGCTCGCCGTGTGGCTTATAAATGTAGTCTTTTTTATTTTTTTCCAATTCTTCGTAGACTCATATTCATAGACAGCGCCCTCTACATAAATGTTTTGCGTTTTCTTCCCCCATAGTTTTTTCACATAAACAAAGTCGCGGGTGACCGCTAGTATAATTATAATAAATTACTACCGTTATTCGTATCCCACTCCTCGTCATCATCGTCTGAGACCCTGGACTCGTACGGTGCCACCTTCAGCCAGTCGTATAGGCGCCGACGGCAACACCTGTGGAATGTAACGGACATTATTATCACATAAATAATATTTAACTATCTTCATGCCGTATGCTTGACGCGGTAGTCAGAGAGGACAGATCGCCAGGTATAGCGATCCATGCATACTTCTTTCGCTTCCTGTAGATTCATTAATCGCTTCATACATGAACGGCTGGTCCAATTTGGATAAAATTTGGTATGGCAGTAGTAGCACCCTGGGTTGTTTCCGGATTAAAAAGTGAGCTATGTATTAGCTCACTTTTTAATCCGGAAACAAGTTAAAAAAATAGTAAATGTTCCGGGAAAAATGTAAAACAAATAAAACAAAACTACATTTACATTTAAAATTAAACTACATTTACATTTAAAATTAAACTACTTTTACAGTTAAAATTAAACTACATTTCTCATTTTGTCACCCTACTTTATTCAATGTATATGCTGTGATAAATTTCTATGAACTGTGATAAGGTGCTGTGAACCGTAGATTTCGGAGAATTTTTTTTTCCCTTTTTTTTATCGATTTAAAAAACAAAATTCAACATTGCTTTTTTCGTTTTGAGCGCTCTTGCCAACCACTCCGGGACCATTTCCCCTCCCCTGCCTCCATTCAGATCGAAACCCCCCCTCGCTAAAAGTTATTGTATACATCAAGGATTGTCCATGCCAAGTTGCATGTAAATCCGATGAAAAATGCGACCTGTGGACTAAAAGAACGGACGGACATCAATAGCATTTTTCCCGTACCAGTGGAGTTAAGACGGAGACTTTCGTCGGCTCGCTACGCTCGCCTCCTCAGTCAATTATGGGCATTTAATCTTGAAAGAGAGACATGATCCTGTATTGAGGAGCGTAGTTCGGGACGGCTGGCGCCAAAACCGGCTTCCGACTCGGTCCACGCGCGCTTCTAAAAGCCTGCACTGACGAGGGACTTTTGTTTGCGGAGCACAAAAATCCCTGAAACGTGAAGAAAATGTCCGCGGAGTTCTTCACATAGACTCAACGCACACGGTTTGCGGACATTTGTTGCACAGAAATTTAGTCAAGCGCACACTATGGAAGCACGTAATGCGGACTAAAGTCCGCTGTGTGCGTTGCTGCGTCTACCTGCGTCAATTCTATTTTTTCGTGGACTACCGCGTATTTTGTTTACGACATATGACAGACAGAACTGTCTGTCGATGTCCTCAGTTTTTCAGGGGACTTTTCGTACGGGGTACTTTTAATCCGCCGTGTGCGTTAGAATTCGCATAGAAGATAGTAATTATAAATTTGTATTCATAAATTATTAGTGCGCGAAGCGAATGTAATAATATCGAGACAAACCCAGTGGTTTTACGAAGTTATTCTACTGTTATATGTGTGGTAATTGTAAATAGATAATAAATAAAATAAAAAAGTTGCTATGGAAAACGGGTACGGAAAAACCAAGCGAAGAGAGCCGCCGGCGTAATCTAGTTTACTACAAAACAATAAAAATATTCTTATACTCACTTTAGAACATATTCTTTAGATTCCTGTAGTAAGACAGCATGTAATTCCCTCCGTAACTCGGGCAATACGATCTTGGTCAGGGCAATGGTAACCGCTTCAGCGCGCAACTCGTTCCACGCCTGCACTGTCGCTGCAAACTCGTCCTGGGACACGAATGGGTACGAAAGAATTAGTTACATACATGCATATGTAAACCTTAAGAAATGTCGTTTGCAATATCTGCTAAACCATACATACATATGGTCATGATTTTATTCCGAAGGGGTAGGCAGAGGCATACTATACGCCCACATTTCAAAGTATGCAAATCTAAAATATAGAAGTTTTTATAGGGTAAAGTTATTATTTTACTTCAAAATAAAAAAAGTTTCATGTTGTATTATTATTTTTAAGGAAAATTACTATCAATTACAGAATATTTCATGAATGCATGACTATAGAAATGGATGGATCACTATACATATCGCTCTTTGATTCTCTTCGCAAAAAACAGGTGACATAATAGCGCTAACACACGTTCGGATTTGGTCTGCCGGACCTCGACAGATCAAACACGCCGAGTCCGCCGAGTCTGAATTATGAAAAAGTGTCTTTTTGGAGAAAAATAAAATTAAATCTGGGAAAATTACGACAAAGTAGCTAGAACGGCAACATTGATCACATCCGATGCGGATCGAGGCGAATTCAATTAATAATAGTTATGTCCTCTGGACTGCTGTACACACGGTAAGATTTGGTCGGGAGGCAAATCAAATAGGCGATCGGGCCAACCAAATCATCATTTTGGCATGTGAACGTCAATTTAAAGTCTATTTAAGATTTAAGTAAGGGTTCAGCGGCCAATAAAGTTAATTGACATTAAATGACAATAATGACTCGTTATCTGTCAATGAGAGTAAATTTGTATTAATCTTTACTTAAAACTCCTTAATCAACCATTAAATCGACTCTGAGTGCGGCAGATAGACATACTGCGCCGACCCCAAGTAAATTGGGACAAGGGCAAGAAGATGATGATGATGAAAGGAGTAAACATACCTTCTGATACAATTGTTTGAGTTCTTCCAAATAACTAGAACTAGTGTTGCCTTCAATCTGTTCGCTGATAGTGAGCTCAACCAGTTTGTCTTCAGCCGCTATTGTCAGTTTCAGAAATTGGTCTCCAGTCAAGTCGCGCACCGGCTTCTTCTTCAAGTATTTTAAACTGGTGAAAACAGTGAATTGACTAATTTCAGTTAACACTAATCTTTAAAATTATGAATACCTATATAGAAAACTCCATCGTGGGACATTTTTTTTACACACCGCCGTCGAGCCCAAAGTATAGCTTACTTTGGGCTCGACGGCGGTGTGTAAAAAAAATGTCCCACGATGGAGTTTTCTATATAGGTATAGTATCTATATATTATATAAGCTGGTGTTATGGGATCTAGACGACTGATAAACATACTTATATATTTCTTAATACAATATTTTACATAGGAAACACCCAGACTCCAAAACAAACGTTTGTGGATCACAAAATTATTTTCTCCGACCTGGGAATCGAACCCGTGACCTCGGTCGCGGCTGTCGCCGTACATTATATGTATTTCTTAACAAAACTCTATTCTTAAACGGATTCGCTCGTGACCCCGCTGACTCAATGTTCTGGAAACGTTCACTGCGTTAAGCAACATTCGCTATGACTTTCAGGGATAGGTGACCAGTTTGCGGCATTTGCGAGTGCTTCGGAAGGCACGTTAAGCCCTTGGTCTCGGTTGCCAGTAACATGGCAGTCGTTAGCCAAGTTGAAAAGCGGCTTGAAAAATTTAACTTTGCATTTAACCTAAACATGAATACGCTGCTATCTACAAGAATAACTTACTTCTTTTTAATGAAGACGTTTCATATTATCTACTTTAAAATGGTCACCTTTGAAGAAAAATGTAATACGATATGGAAGATCAATAAATTTTGTTGTTGGCAATCGCGTTACCGTGCGTAGCCAAAATAAAAATAATAATTAATTAATCACTTTGATAAGTACTTGATTTTTGAGCATGTCGAATGTTCTCGCATGCCATTTCTCCTGATTTTACGATTTCTTATTACGCATCTGCGCTGACATAAGAAATCGTTACGTTGTCAAGGCAGAATGAACGAACTAAAAAAGAATGAACGATGCAACAAATGGAATCAACATACCTGAAACACACGTGGTTCTCATCGATCTCCTTTAAGCCCCTCGGCGTGGGTTTGACCGTGACGGTGGCGCGGTCGCGGAGAGCGTCCCTCAGTGTGGCTCGCAACAGCGGCTCGCGCGCTAACTGAACCCCACACATGTACACTGCGCGACGAACCACTTCCGTTGCAGACCCTATCGACCCCACCTGTTGATACATGATACAGATAAATTAAATTTTACTTTAATACATACATACATACATTGTCACACCTTTATCCCCGAAGGGGTAGTCAGAGCCATACTATACGCCCACATTTCACCGTATACATTTTTGCCCCACGTAACAGGTGGTGAGCCTATTACCGTGTAGAAATGGACAGGCGCAGGTTGTGGCTACCTGCTGTTGAAATTTTTTAAACCGCCCATAAGGCCTTCAATTTTTTCTTATTTAAATGAATTAATAAATAAATAAAATATAAATATCCATCTCGCCTTATCCCCGAAGGGCCACCCCTTCGGGGATAAGGCGTTCAGAGGCATATTATATGCCCACTTTTCACCGTGTGGATTTCTGTCCCACGTAATAGGTGGTGAGCCCATTGCCGTGTTGAAATAGACAGACGCAGGTTGTGGCTACCTGCTGTTGAAGATTTTCATGCCGCCCATAAGGCATTCAACCAGGCTTAACGACTGCCATTTTACTGGCAACCGGGACCAACGGCTTAACGTGCCTTCCGAAGCACGGAAACGCTCGCAAATGTAAATGCCACAAAGTGGTCAACTATCCGAGGACCAGCCATAGTGAAAGTTGCGTAACTCAGTGATCGTTTACAGAACACTGAGACCGCGACGTATGTTTGTTTTTGTTAAAACTTTGTGAATCTACAGAGCGACGAATATGTTGTACATATAAATGTTTTTGGTTTTTGATACACTTACGGTTAAGATGATAAATGTAATTTGTTTTGTAAAAAAAAAATAAAAAAAAAAATAGGCTAAACGACTGCCATTTTAATGGCAACCGGGACTTACGTGCCTTCCGAAGCACGGAAACGCTCGCAAATGTAAATGCCACAAAGTGGTCACCCATTCAAGGACCACCTATAGCGAAAGTTGTTGTTTGCACAAGCGCTTCCGCTTCTGCTTATGTACAAACCAATCAAGTTCCTAAATCTCATAAGAAATCATTACCGGACAAGAGTTTCGTTAATTCAGTTCTGATGGCATCCAACCTTTAAAATTATGACTGTCGTCGTTAACTAAACATTAAGCCCAATTGCAAAAAATTAGGACTGTTCGAATCGAACACTCCTAACTAAATATGTATTTAGAACCCACTATTACTCTATTTTTGTAGCGAAATGACTGGCAGTATGGTAAAAAACCAGTCAGTTTCATAAAAAAATAGGTCAAGTTCTCTTTATTTATTTATTGTACACACATAATATTACATCATGAACGATTAAAAGAAAAGAAGTACAAAGGGTCTGCTTATTTCTAAATAGAACTCTTTTGCAACAGATACAAGATAGGAGAGCGTTATGTACACTAACACCTACCTAAATTTGTACCTAAATAATTATGTACCTATAGTTATTGCATAAGGTAATGTATGAGACGGTCTCATACATTACCTTATGCTTTTTTGCGTATGCGTTTTTATGCGTACTTTTTCTTAGCAATAAAATATTGATTGATGATTTACATGCGCGCTGTATTAGTCTCTAGCTGACCCCCACGGCTTCGCCCGTTACATATTTTGAACCCCCTTCGCATCTATTTAATCTCCTCACTTTGACTTTTTCAATGTATGATAATTTGCCCGATTTGTTGATATTTATGATTATCGCTCCGCTCTCCTGGTTAGTAGCGTGATGATATATAGCCTATAGCCTGTCTCAATAAATGGGCTACACAAAAATAATTTTTCAATTCGGACTAGTTGTTCTTGAGATTGGTGCGTTTAACCAAACATACAAACAAACTCTTCGGCTTTTATATATTAGTAAGTATTAGTATAGATTAAGCTATAACTCGATTATTGCACATGGTCATATAATTATGATATACTATATATTATGTATTCTTATTGTAGAGGGTAGAAGGAGGCAGGGTATGCCGAGACTTACATATGAAGACCACGTGAGCAGATTGCTCAAAAACGGAAAAATCAAAAGTACTCGGATACCCAGACGTGCGTGTATGAGGCGATTGATGAATCTTGAAGAAGCGAAAGAAGTATGCATGGATCGCGAAACCTGGCGATCTGTCCTCTCTGATTACCCCGTCAGGGATAGAGCGTGAAGTTAGTTTAGTTTTAGTTTTTATGTATTTTCGGTGATACTCACATACTCGGCAGCGGCTTCCAACGGAGCCACAGGTTGTTGTTCCACCTCGTGTCGCTGGTAATTGTCTCGCACGTTCTCAGCGAACTGCTCGGGAGTCAACCCGAACTTTTTTACCAACGGTTCTAAACCATAAAAATAAATAGGTTTGGATATTTTTTTTTACACAGCGCCATATAGCCTGAAGTAATCTAATATAAGCTTGTGGTATGGGATCTAGACAACAGAGGAATATACATATTAAACACTAGTTGACGCCCGCGGCTTCGCCCGCGTATAGAAATTTTCCCGTTCCCGTTTCCCACAGTACCGTGTTCCCGGGATAAAAAGTAGCCTATGTGTTATTCTGATGTATAAGCTATATTATTGTAAGGTTTCATTAAAATCCATTTAGTAGTTTTTTCGTGAAAGAGTAACAACATCCATTCTTATAAAACTTTCGCGTTTGTAATATTAGTAGGAATATACTTATGTATTTTTGCCCGCGGCTCCGCTTGCGTAGAGAACTTTTCCCGTTCCCGTTTCCCACAGCAACTTGTTCCCGGGATAAAAAGTAGCCTTTGAATTATTCTGATGTATAAGCTTTATTATGGTCAATTTTTATTAAAATCCATTCAGTAGTTTTTACGTGAATGTACTCATTCACCTAAAAACTACTGAATGGATTTTGGACAAACATCCATTCTTACAAAGTTTCGCGTTTATAATATTAGTAGGCTAGGAAACACCCAAACTCCGAAACAAAGATGTACGCTACGCATAAGCGACGCCACAGAGGCAGTCAACAATGTTGGTACATGAATTCTTTATGCTACTAAACAGTCACGTTCCTTGAGTGAAAGCGAGACATGTCATTGAAGTGTAGAATCGTGCAAATAAAAACCTATCAATATCATGACACCTTTGGCAATTTTAGTGATAACCTTCACGACCTAAGCTTAGTTTGCAATTTACCAACAATCGAATGACGTTTAACGCATGTCGATTTCACGTACTTTTCTTTAATATACTTTAAAAACATTTTCCACCCTTCCTCCACTATAAACATCTTCTCAGTTCCAAGTCCTGCAGCCTATCGGTATGATTTTTTCATTATAATAAATATACATACATTGTTAAGTTATACATCAGTGAAAATAAATGAACATTGGTGAAAACTAACTCCAAAATGTTGTCATTTGTCAAAGAATCGAAGTATTTGATATAGCTTACAGAGTCATCATCATCCGAGCGTATGTCCCAGCTGCGTCTCGCGACGCCCGGGGTCCGCTTTCCTACATTTTCTCCTCTACTTCGCACGGTCGTCGGCATCCCCTGTAGTGAGACCATTGGCACGCATGTCATCCCTTACGACGTCAAGCCAGCACTTCTTGGGTCTTCCCCTCTTACCGCTAACATGGCCAGACATTTGTTACCTACGTAGCCCGGCGGTTGCCGCAAGACGTGACCATACCAACAAAGGCGACACTCTTGCAACTTGTCTGCAATGTCACGGACGTGAAGGCTGCCGCGGATGCGAGAGTTCCTCACGCGGTCCATCCGCGTGACTCCACACATCCACCGCAGCATCTTCATTTCCGTGACACGCAGCTCCTGATTGTGTCGCTCCAATATTGGCCACGTCTCACTGCCATGTAAAAGGACAGGTCTAATAATGGTTTTGTAGACCTGTCCCTTCAACCGGATCGGCATTTTAGGGTCACAAATGACACCGGTCATCTCCCGCCATTTGGCCCACGCGGCAGCAATGCGTGACTTGACATCGCAATCGATGTCACTGGACGTGTGAAAAACAGATCCCAGGTATTTAACCTGGTCCGTGCGCTCGACCAAATCACCGCCTATGCGGACGGATGTGGGATCTGTCGAGTTTAGTGCCAAGTACTCGGTCTTCGCCACATTTAGTTTCAGACCGCCGTTCTCAAGCGTCTCCTTCCACGCCTTTACACGTCGCACCAGTCTGCCCCTGTCCGCGTCTGCCAGCGCAATATCGTCAGCATACATGAGCAACCATGGAGGCTGCTCATGCGAGTTCCTGATGCTGTTCGACAATTCGTCTAATATTACACTGAACAAAAGCGGACTAAGGACCGAACCCTGGAGTACCCCGACGGTGATGGGGAAGGAATTCGTGTCGCCAACAGCAGTCCGAACCATTGAATCGGAGTCACAGTACATGTCCCGGATAGTGTCAATATAGACCTCTGGAACCCCTTTGGACCGCAGTGCCCACCAGATCATCGCACGAGGAACACAGTCGAAGGCCTTCTGCATGTCTAGAAACAAACAGTGCAGAGGCGGGTTCTTCGACCTGTATTTCTCTGCGACAACCCTCAGGGCAAAAACAGGGTTGTCGCAGAGAAATACAGGTCATGCCTGGTCATGGGACCAGGGCGAAACCCATATTGACACCCCAAGAGAGTACACTCCTGCCGGATCCGAGAGTATATGATCCTCTCAAAGATCTTCATGGTGTGGGACATCACCTTTATACCGCGGTAGCTCCCGCACTCCTACACTGATCCCTTACCTTTGAAGACTGGAGTAATAATACTCAGTCTCCATTGGTTTAGGATCTGCCTGCTGAGGAGTATGCGGTTAAAAAGGCTTACTAAGATGCCCACACCGCGAGGACCCATCGCCTTCCAGGCTTCGATGGGGACTCCATCGGGTCCGACAGCTTTCCGATTCTTCATGCGGCGAAGCGCAGTCAGAACTTCTCCAGGCGTTACCGGTGGCACTAGTCCCTGATTCGGAGGGAGGTCCGGAGGCTGCACCTCTTTGTGCTGTTTATTAAGCAGCTCGTGGAAGTACGAGCGCCATCTCTCCTTTACCGCGAGGTCTTCGCTTAACAGGTCGCCCTCAGGGTCTTTTACACAGCGACACTTGGATATATCCTGTGCCGCTTTGACCCTGGAGCGCGCCAGCTTATAGATGAGCTTCTGCCCCTCAGACGATTCCAGCTTACCATACAGAGGTTGTAAGTGGTCTCGTCTGGCTCTGGCTACAGCTCTTTTTGTGGCGCGCTTGGCAGCCCTGTACGCGTCGCGGTCTTCGGGAGATCCGGTCGCTTGCCACTTTTTAAAGAGGGCTTTCTTCTCCCTAGTCTCCCGCTGGACTGCGTCGTTCCACCACCAAGTTGCACTTGTCACCGACAGCTGAGACGAACTCCTGGGACCTAGTTTCATCAAGCAGCCACCATCTGATGCGGCGCTGGCACCGCTCGATGCGTTTGCCTTTGGGCTTCACGCAGAGGACCATGACAAGGAGACGGTGTTGTGCAGTAAGACTCTCTCCGGGTATGACCTTGCAGTTGGCCACCTTGCCGATGCTGTGTCGCCTAGTGAGTAGGAAATCGATCTGAGTTGTACGCCTCCCGCTCTTGTAGGTGATGAGATGTTCGGATTTCTTTTTGAAATACGTGTTCACAATGGCCAGATCGGCAGCCGCACACGTTCTGAGGATAGTTTCTCCTTCAGCGTTGCGGGTGCCGTATCCAAAACCACCATGGACACGCTCAAACTCCTCACACCTCTCACCCACATGACCGTTTAGGTCGCCGCCCAAAACGATTCTCTGTGACAACGGAATGCCCCGAAACACTCCCTCGAGTTGGCCCCAAAACGACATCTTATCGGCGTCGCTACAACCGGCCTGTGGCGCGTAGGCACTTATCAGGTGGGTAATAATCCCATCGATAAGCACCCTCACGATCATAAGCCGGTCGCTACAGCGTTTCACCTCCAAGATGCCGCTTTGCAGCCTCTCGGAGAGCACCACGGCCATCCCGTTCTCCCCACCAGGCGCACCCGTGTAGTACAGCTTGTAGCCTTTCTGCAAAGGCCGGGCTCTGTTGCCCTTCCACCGAGTTTTCTGTAGGAACGCCAAGTCCACCCTCTGCCTGGAGAGTACTTCGGCCAACTCTACCGCACGCCCAGTCAGCGTGCCAATGTTCCACGATGCGAAGCGGATACGGGTTGGGGCTAACTTCTTTAGCCGTGCTGGCCCGACACACGGCAGCCCTAGCCCACTTGCCACAGGAGTCGGGCGGGGCTCCTGCGCGCCGTTTTGCGGCAGCGCCCTATCCCTAGCAGCTTTCCTATTGTACTTTTCCATTTGTGTTTCAGCGGGTGGCTTTTATGGGAGCGACGCCCTCAGACCTCCCAACCCCAGAGGGGAAAGCCAGCGCCAGAGCCTCGTCCGTTAATCAGCAGGTGCACGCACTAGCACGGGAGATTGACTTGGGCCCCGAAGATCTTGGTGGGGCCCCTTACACCCCCATATAGCTTACAGAGTGAGCACGCTAAAATGGCAATGTCCGGTCTGTAGAAGAATTGATGCTCGATGGTACAGATTGAATTCTAGATAGAACCTAATAGAATTGTGTGCAACGTACTAGTAATGGAAATTATTGTATTTTTTTATTAATTTCATTAGCGTGGTACTTTTCATCTTTTAGCAATCGACGTGCTATTGCTATGCTAAATTCTAATAGATTTATTTTTTTAAATTCAGGTTTAATTGGAATAAAAATGAATTGATTAAGAACTATGGATGTGATAGAGTATAATAATTAAGTAAAATAAATTCTATGTAGAAAATAATTTTATTGTGCTTTAATAATAATGTAAACATTTGCAAGTCTCATCTGACGAAATGTGTTGAAACCATTGTTTTGATAACAACATCTTGTATACCATATTTCCAGCAAAAAAATATATTCATTCATTTATTCTACTAGGTATGTATATATTATGTACTTTGTACGGATCTACGATTTCTTACTCAATTCAATCGCTTTCACAGGTAGCCAAAAACAAGAATTTTGCATTCGCAGTTAGCGGCGCGATCGTCGATGCGCTTAGTCATGTATTGGCGGGAGCTTGCAACTTCGTGACGAATTGACAATTGTTACGCAATCGATGTCTTTTAGCAATAATTAATTTTAGCAAGTACTGTTGATTGTACTAATACTTATGGATATTCAGCAATGAAATATGATTGCTAACGCTAATACACACACGGCACAATTAGCGAAACATAAAAGAAATGCTAAATATTTTTAAAAACAATTTTATTTTAAAAACCAATAAACGCCATTCACTGTCATAAATAAAATGCCATATTTTAAAATTAAAAGGTACTTTGTTTAATGCAATTTAATTGAGAAAAATAAACATTACGGAAAAATACCACATTCTGTTTTTCATTGAAATCACTAAATATTTTAAAACAAAGTCGCTTTTCGCTGTCTGTCCCTATGTATGCTTAGATCTTTAAAACTACGAAACGAATTACGATTCGGTTTTTTTAATAGTTAGTGTGATTCTTATAGAAGGTTTTTATGTATAAATTGTTAAGTTTTTGTAGACATTGACCAAACTGTCCGTCTGGGAGCTTTCAACAAAAACGCTGCCTAAACCCTTTGAGATATAACAAAATAATGTATGGTGCAATTGTGTATCTAATGTAGGTCTACAGAAAGGGTGCGACGATATATATCTATCTTATAAGAATAACATACTATATAAATTTTAATACTTTAAAAAACCATCAATTGTACAGCGGTAATTTGAAGGCTATTTACACAAATATGCTATTTATGCTTATCATTTTTACCACGTTAGTTGGCTTCAGCATTTCATGAAGATTATTTTGTCCCTATACACCTTGCAAATTAAATGAATATCTTACGAGTTATCGCGCAGATTCAAAATAAAGCTCAAAGAAATTAATTTCATGTTACTATTAATTCGACCGGCTTGTGCGGGCGTAGGTAGGTACTGGAGAGCGGTGAAGTAATCAATGAATTTGGAAAAAGTTCATAAATTATTGTGAATGTGAAATCAATAAATAACGGGATTAAATGGGTGCCACGGGGTTCGAAGTATGTCACGGGCCAAGCCGGGCGAGACAGCTAGTAAAGGATAAATCAGTATCGAGTATTTACTCCACGTGCCCTTATCTAAGTTTCTACCCGTCTTGGCATGCTAAGAATGATATTGTCTATCGTTTCTTGGGAAAGTGTCTGCCATTCCTCCAATACGGCATTTCGCAGTTCATCCAGTCACAGGAGCGGGTATTCTGGATTTCACCCCATGTTTTAGTAAGCCCCAGACATGTTCAATCGGATTCATGTCTGGTGACCTTGCTGGCCACTCCATTACTGCGATGTTCACATGATTAAGGTACTCGCGAGTTCGCCGTGCGGTATGAGGCCGAGCATTATCTTGCATCAACACAAAGCCGTCACTGATAAAGGGGGCAAAAGGTACCACGTTTTCTTCAAGAACCTCCCTTGTGTATAAGCAGTCAGACTCCCTTTATCGAACACCACTAAGTTCGTGCGAGCTCCCAAACATATCCCCCCCAAACCATTGTGAACCCTCCGCCGTAGGCTACCGTAGTTTCAAAATTTAACTGATTGTATCGTTCCCCTTCACGTCTCATAAAATGTCCAAAATGTCTTGAATTAAATAAAAAAACAAGATTTTACATACAAACTTGTGCATCCGTAATATGGAACAATTACTCGAAATTATTAAAATTTCGATATTTTTATGTTGTGCTAATTTAATAAAATAATTCCTACACTACAACATACCAATGCCAGCCTTCCTGCACAATTCGTAAGGTCCCGACCGCACTGCATACTTGACTTCCGTTGGTTCTTCGAATTCAGGCTCGGCAGCTGCTACTGCGGCTGCAGCCTCTTCAGGGTCATCACCGTTCCTATCAGCCTCCTCGCGTGCTATTCGCCTAGTAAATAATAGCGATTCGTTTTATTGAGTGTATTACATAAATTTACTTATTATGGGTTATTTTATCTATAAAGATGCATATGGAAGGTGAGGTTGGGTACTATAAAAACGATATTATTGTTTGTGGAGAGCTAAAGCACTATCGCGAGCGTCTCTTACTTAAATTGACATTATGTTACTGGAATAAAGGTCAGATGAGTAGACGCGCACGTGCACGGAAATGTATTACGTTTACGTGCACGTGCTTGTAATTCTACTGCGTCATTACGTACGCAGCCAGTGTGCCTGAACTGGAATCTGAACTATCCATAATAAACCAAATATATTCATTTCAACATAGATAATGAAACATGCTATAATGTGGTTTTTATAATTTGGGTGTAAGCACCACCCAGATCTTTGAAGCCCAAGCAACTAGTATGGTGCACCTGCTGATTAACGGATAAGGCAACAAGGATTGGAAGATCAGACAGCAGTTCGCTCCCAACAATGCCAAAAAATAGAGGGCCAACGATAGCTTCCTCTAGTAGCCAAATAAAAATGGACATTGGAAAATAGTAGACTCGGCCCCCAGGTAGGGTTTTGTTAGCAACTGGGAAAACACTTAAGCTGAAGAAGAAAAAAATAATGCAGGTGAATGCAGTGTATAGATGTTTATATATAGTAAGTATGAACGTACTTTTTCTCCTCTAGATCTTTCTTTCGTTCTTTGGACCGCTGTAGTCTTTGCATTTCTGGCAACTCAGTAGAGTAGTACAGTAGAAAATGTGTATGCACGTCACGTAGCTCTTCAGGAGTTTGTACCGCTTTTAATCTGTTTTAAATAATTAAATTATTAACTACAGTCAAACCTACACGTAAAAATTTCTATAACATGTTTCTATGAAAAACGGGTAAATAGCATCATATTGAACCAGCCTATACAATAAATTGTTTAAGTAAACATGTTTGTTCATTAGTTGGTCGAATTCGGGTTGGCAGTGCGAGTATAGCTCCTCTGTTGTTGCAAACGTCCATAGGCTACGGAGACCAGGTGAGCCAGACCTATATAATACAGTATGCTTGTCAGACCACAAATGTACAAAAAAAAAGTAAGTAAAACAAAGTTATATAGCCAGAATATAATGATGACAACAATGGTTGTTTGATTTTGATCATTTTATCATTTTATTTGATCATTTTATCTATAATACGTATGTATTTAGAAATATATAAGTATGTTTATCAGTTATCTAGATCCCATAACACAAGCTAATATTAGCTTACTTTGGGCTAGATGGCGCTGTGTGAAAAGTGTCCCACAATATTTAATTTTCATTTATTTATTTTAAATGGTTATCTTCACTTACTAGATCTTACCTGTCAATATCTTCATCCCTTATGAGTCTCATATTTTCAGGTATAGGCGCATCTGGGTTCACCATAACCTTGTCCAGTTGAAACTCGCGCATATTCTCCAGTAGTTTAAGTAAATTTTCTTTACGTTGTTTTAGCTGGCACCACTGTGAGAAAGAGAAATAAATTGAGGTATAAATTAAAAAAAAATAGGAGTTTATTAAATGCCCGTCCAACAGTCCCATTAACAAGTACTGATTGTCACTAACATCGCAATCGTTAAGTCAAGATTAAGGCCTTATGGGCGGCTTGCAAATTTTCAATAGCAGGGAGCCCCATTTGCGTTTCTCTATTTCAACACGGCAATAGGCTGACCCTATTGACCTATTACGTGGGACAGGAATACACACGGTGAAAAGTGGGCGTATAATATGCCTCTGCCACCCCTTCGGGGATGAGGCGTGATTGATAAACGAACAAACTAAAGATATCGTTATTAAATAAATCAAATAGCATACGCTTTTCCGGCATACTGTGACAACTTGCGCCATCGTGACATTATGCGCCGGTAGACTAGGATAATCAAATGTTTATAGGGCGTAACGTAAGTTCAAATACATGCTGTTAATTTGCAATTATGCAAAACTGTGGAGACGTCTCTACTGCTATACTGCTTATACTCATCAATATTACATGGAAAAATCACTTTTTTTTATCTTGCATTGTTGCTTAAATGCTTTTTCATCACTTTCGTTTTGCAGAAGGATTGTAAGGTATTGAATTCGTTTGAACTTGTCGCAAAATATACTTATAATTTTTCCGCCTCTTTCTCTCAGCAACTTTGAATTGTCGAGTGTTGGACGTCTATGAGTTCGAATTAACGCGTCGTTTTGTTATATAGCAATGATTTTTTCGTTCGAATTACCAAGTGCATCAAAATGTATTGATTTAGTTCGAAATATAAAGTGATTTTGTAGGGAACTTGTGATTGAATTATAGAGAGGTTCGAATTATCGCAGGTTTGAATTAACGAGAGTCGACTGTACTTATATTTAAATAAATAAGGGATCAGTAAGAAATTTTCGACATCGGCCAGGTATTGAATAGAAATATGAAATGATGATGAAATCCGGTAATCGCCTCGGGGATTTCATGCTTGGCCCTGACTGTAGTTTTGCCCACCGATAGCCATACTCCGAAACAAACATTTGCGAATCACACAAATATTTGTTCCGACCCGGGAATCAAACCCGAGACCTCAAAGCGGCAGTCGCATACATTACCACTTAAACCACTGAGGCAGTCAAATGATGATATCCACCACCTTCTCAATTCCTTCATTTTTTCTTCAAAAGGAGTCTCGGAAGATTTTTCAGGGTAGACAGCGCAAGTTCCGTACCTCTGGTGCTGCAAACGTCCATAGGCTACGGTGACCACTTTCCGTCAGGTGGGGCCGTATTCTTGACTTCTACCACAGTGATATAACAAAAAAATTGAATAGCACTAAGTATATAGTACTACTGCTCCATACCTTAGCGTCGTACTTGTACACCTTCCACAGGTCGTTGATGCTGAGTTCTGGCTGCACGTACTCCTTGCGGTAGAACGCTATGAACGGCACTTCTAGCGTCTGGTTCCGCATGAAGTCCAACGCTTGACGGATCTTTATTACCGTACTGCCCGTCCTATCAAAGTATGCTTGATTAAGTTAATTACTAATGGTCGTCCATTGGTCGAATTTCAACCATAATTATTTTAATTTATATGTAAGAACTAATCAATTTTATATATAAAAAATGCTTTATACACTTTTTCTTTAAATAAATATAATGTAAACGAAGAACGTAAAATTTTACAGTTGCTGAAAAATTTCTTTATTTAGTTGAATGCGCTAATATCAGGAACTACAGGTAAGAATTGAAAAAATCCTTAATATTTTTAAACTTTCACGATTTTCAGTCATCGCGAATAAGACCCGAAATAATAAATAAATATGAAAAAATCTTTTTGTGGGACCAAATTATCACGGAAGGCCATAGGCTATATCATTACGCTACTACCCACAAGAACGGAGTAGTAATCATAAATGTCAACAAATCCGGCAAATTTCTGTACATTATTGCAATACTAATAAATTACAGGGTGTAGTTTCAATGGATGCCACCCTTTCTCGATAAAAGTACTATAGCACACAAAAAAAACCTATTTGATCCAGAATTTCTTGAGATCAGAGCGTTGAACCAAATAAAAGATCTCTTTATATTATTAGTTTGGTTTTCACGAAATAAATGCCCCATTATATGTCACACTCTTTATACAGCTTTTTATTACCTTTCGCTTACTCTTTCTCTCCCTTTTTCTCCAAATTATTTTTTTTTTTTACTCTTTCTTATTCCCTTTCAATTAATTTCACAAAAAGCGTCTACAGTATGGTGATCTTCAAAGGGGGTCTTAGAAGGTTTATATATTCCATCAGGTAGGCCGTATGCTTGTCTGCCACCTCAGTGGTATAAAAATAACCTAGCAACTCCACATTAAAGCAATCATAGGTAAGGTGAACTGTTACCATACCTGCGAGATCTTTCCCTGGCCTCCTGGGCCTCCGGTTTGGAGACGGGCGGTTTGAGGAAGGCCTGCTTGTATATCCACTCCGCTTCGTCCTCTAACTCCGTACTACCTTCCTCCACGGGAGTGATGGGCACCTCGCGGGTTTGCATACGCTCTGGTACGTCTGTTTTACGTATCTATAAAATGAACACAAGAATAAAATATAATGCATGAAACTGTTTCCCACAGGAACTTGTTTCTGGGATAATAAGTATTTAACACATAGGCTATGCGTTATATACTTATTCTGATGTCTAAGCTATATTACTGTAAAGTTTCATCAAAATCCATTCAGTAATTTTTGTGTGAAAGAGTGACAAACATACGAGGGGAGTGACAAACCTAGATTCGTCAGTATGATCCGGAGTCCAAACAAGAGTCTATGCAGTGGATTAAAAACGGAGAAAGATCACCAAAGAAGTTTAAAGTGGAAAAGGCGGCCTCTAAGATTATGGCGACTATTTTCTGGGATAGCGAGGGAATTTTATTAATTGACTACTTGCCTAAAGGAACTACTATAAATGGTCAATATTACGCCAATTTATTGGGTCAGGCACGTGAAGCAGTCGTATAAAAGAGAAGTGGCAAATTGACGCGCGGTGTGTTGTTTCTGCAAGACAACGCGCCCTTTCACACCGCTCGCGTTTCGAGGGATGCTTTAAAACCCACTGGGTTCGCAGAAATTGACCATCCCCCCGTATAGTCCGGACCTGGCTCCCAGTGACTTTTTAATTTTTTCAAAACTTAAAAAGGAGTTAAGGGGCGAAGATTTTCGGATGACAATGAGATGAAGTCAGCCGTGGAGAGCCATTTTCAAGAGAATCTTCAGAATATTATTTCAATGGTTTAAAGGCATTGTATTCACGATGTGAGAAGTGTATTTCACTTGAGGGTGATTATATTGAAAAATATAAATTAAAAAACTAAACTTTTCTTTTATTAAGTACCCTAGGCCGCGAACTTATCAGCCGCCCCTCGTATAAACGTTCTAACAAACTTTCGCATTTATAATATTTTTTATATAGATTACACAAACCCTTTTCATAATTAAGGTTGGTTCACACAGTGGTCGTGAACGGTTATCAGCCACAGTACACAACATCATATCGTTCGTTAAGCGATACAGCGCTGACGATTCCTGACGGAGCGTATAAACCATTGCATTATAGTCCCTATGACTGTGTGACACAACCTTAAGTTATTTTCGCGAAAGCTTACAAAGGAATTAATTGCGAAACCCCTTATACGTGGAGAAACAGGAAAAAAATAAGCAAACCTCATTATCCAGGTCAGTGAAATGACTCCTCTTCAGCTCACTCGGCTCGTATATTTCAAATATAGACTTTTTACTAGGCCGCTTCGGTTTGCCTTTCTTGGTCCTTCGCTTTTCACCTAAACGGAAAAATTGCAATTATTGACACAATATAGTTGCTATATGCTTGAACCCTATCGCTCAAGCCCTAATACTCGTAGTATTTTTTTTTATTTTAATAATACCTAATACCAAGTATACGTCCAGATGTATGCGTAAACCGCATACACGGCCAGTCAGTTGGCTGTCATTCGTATGTAGTAATCGTATGAGCAAACGGTGAGACCCTGACATGCTGGCAGGAAATATATTGAGTAAGGCGTTTAGAGTAGGGCACGAGTGACATTAGAGTCCTTGCTCTTTGCACTGAACAGGGTTTCCCATTTTGGTAGGCAGAAACTATGGATTTCCACGGCCTGGCCTTTTTCCAAAAGGTCGTCGATTTGATTGACATACGTACGGCGAGGTCGAACCCTACCAGTTTGCCCATTCATTCTAAAAACTAACGAATAAAACAAAACTCAAATTTAAGGGCTTCCGAAAAACGCCTGTCGTACCTAACTACATAATCATTAAATTGACTTCTGTTAGTATTCAAAGAATATCTTACATTTCATTTTATGCTAAGTTTAATGTTACCATACTACAAAGTAGATGATTTATTTAAAATACCTTCTTCCTCCTCATCTTCAAGGTACTCATCAAGGTCTTCCTCTTCCTCGTCCTCGTAGTCTTCATCACCATATTTCTCAAACTCGTCGTAGTCAAAGTCTACGCCAAATATATCCTGTCCCTCTTGTAAGGAGCTGTGTACAAAGCGCAATTGAATATCATTAACTGCTGAGAGCAGAGGTTGCTCAGTTGCACCCAAAATCTGAACTCTACTTTCATTGCCTTCTACTGGGCAGCCTTTTTATTTTCTTAATTTTAAGGCATTTGAGTAGTGATGTTGCCTTGTGATGCCATCTTAACCGCAAGACGTGGCGCAGACAGAGCACAGATGGGGTGCCAACACTCCTTTTTAAAACATATAGAAAATACAGGGCAAGGATGTGACGTTGGCCATCGTGAGGGATGACGCTATGGCTACTTGTGTGTGAGAGCGACGCGAGAGACCCCGGCCGATCGGCAAGCACAAAACCGTCGTGTCTGCGCTATTTTTATGTGCTTTTCGTCGCGACGTTTCTATACCATTTGTATAAAACAGAGGCGGAAGAAATATATTTCTATGTCCTACCTCTGTGTGTACATCGGCTAAGGCGCATAGCGAAATTTGCTTTACGCGGTGATCGTTTACAGAACACTGTGTTAGAGGGGCCACGAGCACTTCAGTTTGTAGAAGACACATATCTAATTTACACATGCCTAATGTCAATATTACACATACCTCGAACACACACAGCGTATCAAATACTCACAGTATAACATTTTCAACAAAGAAAAATAATTGGTCAAAAGAAAAACACACAAGAGATAAATTGCAAAACACGTCCAATTCGTGTCGAACGCCCATGATATTATTCACAAAATAAGTGAGGAAAATGCAAATTATGTATTTTGGTACAGTGCCTGAAAATACAAAATTCAATAAGTCATGACTTCAAGAATGGCAAATGTTTACAAAATACCAATATTTACTGAATACCTCGGTGGTGCAGTGGTAAGTTGTATACAACTGCTATGCTGAGATCTTGGGTTCGAATCCTGGATCGGAACAAATATTTGTGTGATCTGTAAATGTTTCATTCAGAGTTTGGGTGTTTTCTATGTATAATGTGTATAATTATATTCATCAGTTATCTGGATCCCATAGCACAAACATATTAGTTAAGCTTGGGCTAGATGGCATCGCTAGAGAATGTCCCAAAAATAAAAAAATCTTAATAACTTTATAGTCTGAAGTGTGAGCTTGAACAAAAATTGTGGTGCACATATGCTAATTATATGATGTATACGACTTGAAATTCTATGTTAGCACATTTTTCTATTCTATCATTCCTATTACAAATACAGGATTACGATTACAGATTTAAAAGGGGCAACATGAGTTGATGCCGTTAGGGCTATGTAGGGTATATGGCCATTGATTTGATCTACTCATATTAGTAGATAATAACAATTTTTGTTTAACAATGTTGAAGATATTCTATTTAATCATTGTCACAACCTGAATCTACAAAAATAAAAATGTTTTTATCTTTATTATCACTAATTATTTCCTTTTCATTGAACTTTAATGTTATAAATTTCATGTTTCTGGATAATTGCAAAATGCCTCTAATTGTGAAACAGCTAATTGTATATTCCATTAGGCGTTAATTTTGTGTGTAGTGACATCTATAGCAGATAGACATAAGGATCCAAATCAATAGCTCCATAGCTCAACTTAATGTTACGAAATGAATTATCCAGGGCACATAGTCATTACGCCTTTAGAAAGGCGAAATGTTTTTTTGCATGCGACTTTAACACGTGCTATGCAGTATCCAACGAAAAGAAAGTTCAAAAATCAATCAGTTCAATCTACTTACGCGTCAGTAAATATGGGTTTTCTTTTTTTCTTCCGCTCAGCTATGGGTCTACCGTCATCATCTACAATGAAGTCGTCAGCATCCGATTCCAGGTCTTCGCCTTCCTCATCATATTCCATCTCTCCCCTTTGAGGTGCTGGTTCTGAGCGATTTTCATCCTCCTGGTTTTAAAAAAATACTTTTCAAGTAATTCTCTCTTAACTTTCAAAAATCTTTCTTATTGATCAGCATTTTAGGCTATCATGGGTAACAAAGAATCTTACTTTATTTATGAAACTGTGTAAGGTTGACTTACGTCGTCAGATCCACCAACAAAGAGCTTCTCAGCAATAACTTCCCTCTCCAGATCAGGATCGTCATTGCCCTCATTATCACTGTCATCATCTTCCAATCGACGTAAACGCTTGAACTTGTTCTGTTGAAAATAAAAACACATTATAGTTCACACTTTTTCTTATAATATAAAAATGAATTGATGTGCGTTAGTCTCGCTAAAACTCGACAATGGCATGACCGATTTGGCTGATTTTCATATTGAAAGGTTTCAAAAGGTTCAGGGTAGGTTTAAACGGTTAGAAACAAACATAATAAATAAAGCAAATACTAAAAATGACAATTAAATTTTTCAATACAAAATTTTCCTGCCTGTGAAATTTAGATGTTCTTTGAGTCTCTTTTGTTTTTTGTTTAGAAATTTAAAAATAGAGTTATTTGTTGAGTTATTGGTTGTCGAAAAAAGCCGAAAACGTGCGTTTGTCACCAAATCCTTTTTGATGGGACTGATTTAAATCAAATTTTGTGTATTTATTTTAATGGGTTACTGGATTGTTTTAAAATACAATTAGGCCCGGTAGACGGCGCTGCTTTCGGTATGTCACCTAATTTGCTTGTAACATCGAAAGGGCGGCACTTGCGGTACTGACCAAACAAAAAACTTCTAATCTCCTTTTGAAGAACTTATGTGAAGCTCTTTATATACCACTGAGGTGGCAGACAAGCATACGGCCCACCTGATGGAAAGTGGTCACCGTAGCCTTTGGAAGTTTGCAATACCAAAGGTGCTGCACTCGCTCTGCCGACCCAGTAGACATCTTCTAAGACCCCTTTTAAAGAATCCCATACTGTAGATGTTGGGGAAAACTGGGAGCTCATTCCACAATCTAAGCGTACGCGAAAGACACCCGCTGTCGGACCTAATCGTATGCGAGCACTCCGGATGCAGTCTGCCCCTGTCTATGGCGAGCGGAGCGATTATAAGAAGTAGCCATAGGCATCATATCAAACAGTTCCTCAGAGTTACAGAGAGAGAATCTGCCTTTCCTGCTTTAAAACTTAGCTTATACCTAACTAAAAACAAAATGTATTAATTTTAAGGCAAATATATATTTCATAAATAGGCAATACCTAATAGAAGCGACCATTTTCTGGCAACAAAATTAAAATTCTTTTTTTCTCTGTTAAAATTATATTATTTTAGTTATAGTATAGGTAGTTGTATAGGGGTCGGTGACCCTTGATATTTTTTCATTTGGATCGAAATATTGTCACATACATACAAATTTTTTTTACAACTTAAATAAATAAATAAATATCCATCACGCCTTATCCCCGAAGGGGTGGCAGAGGCATATTATATGCCCACTTTTCACCGTGTGGATTCCTGTCCCACGTAATAGGTGGTGAGCCCATTGCCGTGTTGAAATAGACAGACGCAGGTTGTGGCTACCTGCTGTTGAAATTTTTTAAACCGCCTATAAGGCCTTCAACCAGGCTTAACAACTGCCATTTTACTGGCAACCGGGACCAACGGCTTAACGTGCCTTCCGAAGCACGGAAACGCTCGTAAATGTAAATGCCACAAAGTGGTCACCCATCCGACGACCAGCCATAGTGAAAGTTGCGTACCTCAGTGATCGTTTACCGAACACTGAGACCGCGGGGCCACGAGCGCTTCTTTTACAACTTTATATGTAATTTAGTTGTGTATTTTTTACTGACTTACCCACCATTTGCTTAAACCACCTATGTAGTTATGCAAGTTATGTAATACAGAGTCCAATCACTTATTGCAGAAATCCAAAATTATGGGAAGTCATGGACTAGTTATATATATTTTTTGATTCAAGTAATTAATTTTACTCCATCAGTGATACACCGTAAAAATAGTTAGTTAGTTGATTAATTTTGAAAGGGCAAGGGTACATGGCAACTTCTAGAGTGAATATTAAACCAAAAATAACTAAACTAACTAACTATCTTCACGCAGTATCCATGCATACTTCTTTCGCTTCTTCGAGATTCATCAATCGCTTCATACAGGCACGTCTGGGTATCCGAGTACTTTTGACCTTTCCATTTTTGAGCAATCTGCTCACGTGGTCTTCATATGTAAGTCTCGGCCTACCCTGACTCCTTCTACCCTCTACTTTCGCACAATATATATTTTTTGTCAATCTTTCCTCACTCATTTGTTGGATGTGTCCAAACCAATGGAGCATGCCCTTTTCCAGCTTAACGCTGAAACTAAAACAACACTTAATGCATAACGCTGAAACAAAAAATAGTTTATGTAAACCCCAGAAACTGTATTATAAATGTATTTAAAAACATATACCTTATTCATTGACATAAAGGCAATAGGAGTTTGATGTTTGAGAAAAATATAATACCTTACCCTGGCAACTTTGACACCAAGATTCTCCTCAATGAGATCATAATCTTCATCTTCTAATCGATCATCAAGTTCATCATCGCTTTTCTTCCGTTTCTTTGCACTTCCTCGTCCTGCACTAGCATCTGAATCTTCTCCATCACTCCCTGACTCCTCTATAGGTGCATCATCTATCAAATCTTTTAGTTCTTCGCGAAGGCGTTCTTCATCATCTAAAAGCAATATAGATAAAAACAATTTTGAAAAGCAATTAGTATGCTAACTTTTTCTAAATTTTAAATTTAAAGTGGAAAAATTTTTCAGTCACGAGCTGGACTCGAACCAGCGTCTTCTGGTTCAACGCACCAGACGCGTTACCAACTACACCACCGTGACCTGCTCGCAACTGACGAATTAATCCACCTCTTTACGTCTTAAGGCGACGTTAAATTTTTCCACTTTAAATTTAAAATTTAAAATTTAGAAAAAGTAAAGAATGAATTTAGAAAGATGGCACCTTACGTCGCCTTAAGACGTAAAGAGGTGGATTAATTCGTCAGTTGCGAGCAGGTCACGGTGGTGTAGTTGGTAACGCGTCTGGTGCGTTGAACCAGAAGACGCTGGTTCGAGTCCAGCTCGTGACTGAAAAAAAAATTTTTCCACTTTAAATTTAAAATATAGATAAAGTTAGAATAGAATAGAAATTTACATGAATATGGAGAATACACAGGTTTTTAAATGTGCAATGGGATAAGTGCAATTTCTTACAAATTTAGTTAGGGATGACTGAACTATGTGTCCAAAATGACAGCCGACATGCCACTTGGTAATAGGGAACTGGTAAATTTCTACAAAAATAGAAGATAACATAAAATAAAAATAATTAAAAACCATGGTGGTAAGAATTTGACCATGTAATATCAATTACTGATTAGATAGAAACCCAAACAGTTATTCCATTATCTAAAGATTTTCTAAAATGAAATTAAAATGTATTTATTCATGTAGGTCACAAAGTAACACTTTTGAACGTAAGGATTATTGCTTTTAATTATTTCTGTTATTGTATATTTTATGCCAGATTCGCAAAGTAATAGATAAAGCCTAAAAAAGAACCTGGCTATAAAACTCATGGCCACTCTTTTCTATCTAAAAAAGAACCTGGCAATAAAACTCATGGCCTTTCTTTTCTTCAATATTTCGTTTAGATAATGAAAATAAAAATCTTATTGGAGTAATGCGATTAAAACTAAAACAAATCCCAATTAGAATCATTACCCCTTCCTACCCTACAATGCCTGATATGACAACCTCTGAAAAATCCATTTTTAAAACATAATTTGTCACTGACATTATATTTCTTTATTATTTTTCTATTTGTATATTTATGTGTGTGGACCGATTTTATAATATGCCTTCTATATAATCTATACTTTCAGAGGACTTCTCCAAAAAAGTTATGTCCATTATATATATAATTTAAGGCTTCGTAAATAATTTAAAAAAGAGGCTTAACTTGGAGGTTTGTATAGATTCAATACAATGAATTGCTCTAATTCAACACATGAAACCTTCAGAACTTGCCTAACAGTAAGGCTCACAACATCTAATCTTTCTTTAAATTATAAAAAGAGCCACCTTGTATATATTTCTTCCTGTTAAACGAGCTGGTAACCTAGTGATTATTGAAGCTGTGAGTGAATTGATGGCTTCTTAGCCAGTGCTCATTTAAACATACAAAATCAATACTGCTAGAATTCATAAATAATTCCAATTTTAGCTCTTTTCCTATCAAACCTTGAATGTTTTGATGCACCAGATTGAGAAACTTCTACATATTATTACAATTCACAAATATATTTGATCTATTAAATCACCTTACTTTGAGTAACTCTCCATGCCCAGTGGAAAGATTAATTTTTTGGAGAATGTTGTCTAGAAATGTGTTTGTTGGTGATCATAGTGTAAAGCCCTGGCAAGGCAGATGAGTTATAGTACTCTGTTACGATTTTATAAGTCTTGATGAAGTCTACACCATGCCTTTGTTGTTCCAGCGCTGTATGTTAAGCTTTGAAAAAAAAAATTTTAAATCACTGTCAACCTAGTCCTGGATAAATCCTAGGGAGAGTATTATATATAAATGAGATGTCCATTATGAGGACAATAACCAGCATTTTGGATCTTATTCTCTTCAACTCCACATGATGTAAGGATAAATAGGCGCTTTTTATAGTGGATATATAAGAATATGAGGTAACAGAGCTATAGTGTAAAGTGCGGTGCAGTGACACTATTTTACTACATTGATGATTTGGGGTACTCTGATGGAAATGTGAAGTTTGTATTTTGAAATTCCAACACATTAGTAACCTAGAATGTCAATAGCGTAATCGCTCGAAAATAAACATAGATAACAGCTATCAAAACATGTGTATATGAAATTGAGTGCTTTAATATAAACTATTGAAATGTTTTAAAATCAATATTCATTTTAGGAACATTATTGAACGCCATTAAATGAAATATCCAACACGGTAATGTAGAATTAAGAGAAAACGTATATCAAGGAGATATGAGAAAGCTCAGTCAACAAACCTTCCTCGTCTTCATCCTCATCGTCGCTTTGTACAGCCGCTTTGCGTTTTACCTTCTTCCTTTCCTGAGGCTGTTCATCCTCATCAGACTCCACCTAATAGGAAAATACAAGAACCATTTTTAAAAATAACACGCTATCTTAGTCATATGGAACTCAAGCTTGGTACAGTTTTGACACTAACCTCGCTCTCCTCCGCTTCGGACTCCAAAAAATCTGCCATAATTCCTTATAATAATCAACAAATCGTCACTGTACACGGTAAGCAGCTTCGTTCAAACCGTATCCTAAGCTAAAACTATTGTAATTTTTAAAAGAATAATTATTCTACAACTCAGATTTGTCCTCAGTCCTCACTTCTTTACACTGAAAGATTTTTTTGTGGATTATATGGCTTGGTTACTAGGACCTATTTCACTGAAAGATATTTTTTTTTAAATTATTGGAAGGCCTGGTCACTAAGACCTTTTAGAAAATTTTCTTACTTCATATTTCTTCAATCTTCTTTATTATTACCTATCTGAAATACCAGTCCTCTACGTCTTAGTCAAGTCTAGTCTTAAGTCAAGGTCAGTCAATGGTGATTGTTATACTGAGGTTTTAGGTGGGATTTACGCGGAAAAATAGAAATAGCATTTCACTGCATATATATATAAATGTCTTTGACTATAGCACGTTAACACAACTTTTATGTCCAAGAAACCACCACACCCGTACATAAAACAAGATAAATGCACAAGTTTTAGAAAAAAATATACAGCAAGCGTCCGCACTTTTCGACTTTGCGCGTAGACCCCTCACTGAACGCAAAAAGAGAAGTTTTGTAATGGAGAACACAAAAGGGTCGAAATATTACTATCAAATACAGCTAAAATTGGAGCACAGCTCATGTACATTACATTGGTTTTTATTTCACTTTAATACATGCAGTATTTTGAAATTGACATGATAGTTGCTGTGCAGTTTTTGGGTATGTCATGCTCGCCTAAGTGTCCTGGCAGTGGTGGCGTATGTATCGGGTCGCCTTATTCCCTATAATATGGTTGAGTAGGGCGATGGCTGATATATACGCCATACCCGTGAACGTGTGCCGTCTGTTGGGACTGGTCAGCTCATAGCTATAATAGCAATTATTACAAATAATATTATTTAAATTTAAGGCAAACTAAGTTTAGTCGACTGTTCTCACATAAATCCAAAGGAACAATGTAAGTGTAATTTTAATGTTGTAAGCCACACCCACATTTTAAAAGAGCATCCATTGACTTTCTTGCTAGATTCTTCTTAAAGTGTAGGCTGCCCTTAGAACTGGCAACTAGAATAGCTCTAATTTTGATATGATTTTAAACATAACATTGATTTTGTTTTTGTTCTGTATAAATTCATTACTGTACTATATTATTGGTCAAACATCATGTCATCATCAAACTAATGTAATTACTGGCGGTTAAAAAAGAGTGGCCATGAGTTTTATTGCCAGGTTCTTCCTCAGGCTCTACCTATTGCTTTGCGAATCTGGCAGTAAATGTAAATATAGAAGCAATAATCTTGACGTTCATAAGTGTTACTTTGTGACCTACATGAATAAAGATAGTTCATTCATTCATTTCATTTCATTCATTCATTCATTTCCGAAGTTATTCGACGAGAACTTATAGCATTTTTTTTAATTTCCGAGATTAGGCGCGCTCATTATGACATCACAACGTAGCACAGAAAGTGACAAGGCGCGGCGCGGCCTACGGGTGCGAGGGAGAGCGCGACTGTCGAATGAGCAGCGTTGTGACGTATACGGTCACCCGCGTTAAACGCACTTTGATCGTAAATATTTCAGCGATTTTTTGAAATATAAAAAAGTAAAAACACCGTTTTACTCGTAATTTTTTGTAGATTTATTTGGCATTTGAAGTAAAGAACCTTAGATTATATAAACACCCAGATACCGCGTCCAGTACAACGCGTGCCGTTAAAGTTGCTGCCACTTTTTTAGCTATGTGTGGGTAAGCCGCCCGCGACGCGAGTATTACGTACTCCGTTGCGTTTGTGTGCGTAGTGCAAAAAAAAGCGTGTGTTATTTACCCCAAATATTGGGAGATTTAGCTTATAATAATATATGAGAGATATTATAGTTTCCAAGATATCACGATTTTAGTTAATTAGGTCAAAGGTTAATTACAAAAAATGCGCTGCTCTGGCAGCGAGAACGTTTATGGACGTTGGAGTGGATAGGTGACAGTTTAAAAATTGTTTATTTCAATAGTATTGAATTAAATGGTTCGTTTGAAGTTTGTATAGTTTATAGTAATATGTACAGGAGGAGTTTTTCAACTCGCAATATAATAATAATACCTTTGTAGGAACGACACCTAATCTTATTCTCTTACGACCACCCTTTGTTTTGTAAGTATCTTCGAGATGAAAGTGAACTGAACAAATACATGTTCTTGCTTTGTGTTTCCACCAACATTCATTTCTTGATTTTCTTATTATTTCTGTCCAACGATTTAACATTTTTGGATTGACTGGAAATCTATAGATGTAATAACATTTGTTATTGACTGCCTCGGTGATGCAGAGGTAGTGAATGCGACTGCCGCGCTGAGGTCCCGGGTTCGATTCCCTGGTCGGAACAAATATTTGTGTGATTTACAAATATTTTCTTCGATGTTTGGGTGTTGTCTATGTATAATATGTATATATTTAGGTAGATTTAAGTATGTCTGTAGTAGTTACCATAAGCTTATATTAGCCTTGGGTACAGTGTAAAAAAAAAATCCCACAATATCTCCGCTATTAAAATAATGTTCTAGCAGTGATATAATAAACTGATCAACATTATTCCAGAAAACAACTGGATTTCACACGTGCGGGAGCTGTAGGCGTCTTTTATTTCTACTGATATTATAATATTTATGTTTGTGAAGATTTTTGTTACTCAAGCACGCGTTAACCGATTCAAATAAAAAAACGGCGTATAGCTAAAACATTGACTGGATTAACATACATAAAGTACTTCTAATTCCGAAAATAAACATCTTATTCTCATGAAAAGCACTTTTTGTGTAATAACCAAATTTCATGCGGGTGGAGCCGCAGGCATCAGGTAGTATGTTTTATTTAAAAATAACTTGAGACTTGTTTACATTCTTATAATATCGCTGCTAGAATGAGACGTCTTCTAAGTGTTACGCCGCTTTTTTAACATCGATTGCTCATGGCCTGTTTTACCTACCCACTTAATAATAAATAAACTTAAATAACGCATATAAAGTAATCTAAAAAATAAATAAACTAACAGTCAATACATTAGCAAATACTTGAAGTTACTAATACTTATTAAAAAAACACGGGTAAATAGATTTCGCTTCCTTGCAACACTGTGTACAAGTAGTAGTCACCGACATAATAATTGTTTTAAAATGTTTATTACAGAAATATATAGTGAAATTAAATACTTACTTGTGGAATGTGATGTCACTATTAATATCTTTTTTTGTATCATAGTTTTTACAAATTTGCAGCGCACTAGTAGGCATTTTGGAAATATTGTCTCGCAGCTCGGAAGATGTGCACTCGCGATGACGCAATACGGTCACTGGCGGGCGGATTGACTGACTTACCCGAACTAGTGCCTATTTTTTGGCAGCATTTTCGTCGCGCGCATTTTTTTTTTTTTTAATAATTATTTAATGGCCTGGTTTCTAAGACCTTTTAGCCAAATCTTATTTTTTATATGTTATTTCTTCAATCTTATATTCTAATTAGCCCTGTCCAGTCGATGTCGTGTCCTCATTGTCCGTCCTGGTCCCTGCCCTCAGTAAAATGGTGATTCTTATACTAATGTTGTCAATGGACGTTTCGCGGCAAGAGAGAAAATAGCATTTCACTGCATATATATCATTGTCTTTCACTATAGCACGTTAACACAACTTTTATGTCCAAGAAACCACCACTCCCGCACATAAAACAAGATAAATGCACTAGTTTTTGAAAATAATATAAAGCAAGCGTCCGCACTTGTCACTCTTCCCGCCAAATGTCCCGTCGCGCGCATTGGTAATCTGGGTGTATAGATAATAGTAAAAAACATTTGTCAGACCCATTGTCTTCTTCTTATTTTGGGCAGGCAAAGGAAACTGAGGCCATACAACCATATCTTATTTATTAAATATTTATTTTCAATCTTCTTCTTATTAGAGCCCGCTCGCACGAGCAATTAAGAAGGTAATTTATTTGTCTCTGTCTCTTACACTCTCTCGCTCTCGTGCGTGCACCCAAATCGCGGTAAGGAGACTTTGAGTACCTTCATCTACTACGTATTATTCAAGTAAGGTATTAAGTCAAAGTCAGTCATGCATGCCCAAATAATGTGGTATAAAATTCACTATAGCTTTCAGTGGAATTTGTGCGCGTAATCTAAAATCAATCGCATTTCAGCCTAGTTAAGGCTTAGAAAGTACATGGTTCAAAAATAATTATATAGTCTAGCCCACAAAGAATGAAGTATTTCTGAAAGACTACATAACGTTCCACGGCATGTCACGTCGTCGTAACGTGTTAATAAATATACAGCTCTATTACGTACCTATCTAATACCAATTTCACGCAAGTGAATAGCGGCTTTCAAAGCAAGGTGATACCAAAGACCTTATACCTATAACTAGACCGTGCACTACTGCGAAATAATCGATCTGAGTGAGATGACTCTCGGCAGCGGCGGTGTCTCTTTCTAAATAAGTGACCATGACCAATTAGAACACAGGACAAATTCCTTAAACGATTGTTTGAACCTACTGAATTTCTTGTAAGTAAAAATACAATAACATACTTTTACATATAACATAACCAACTTTCACGCCTTTATCCCCGAAGGGGTAGGCAGAGGCGTACTATACGCCCACTTTTCACCGTATGCTTTTGCTTTTTTGTCCCACGTAACAGTTGGTGAGCTCATTGCCGTGTTGAAATGGACAGGTGCAGGTTGTGGCAACCTGCTGTTGAAATTTTCCAAGCCGCCCAAAAGTCATTCAACTGGCTTAACGACTGCCATGTTACTGGCAACCGGGACCAACGGCTTAACATGCCTTCCGAAGCACGGAAACGCTCGCAAATATAAATACCACAAAGCGGTCACCCATCCGAGGACCAGCCATAGTGAAAGTTGCTTAACGTAGTGAACGTTTATAGAACACTACGTCAGCGGGGCCACGAGCGCTTCAAGTAGAAGTAATAAATAATATAATATAAAAATATTATACAGTCGGGGACCCCCGTCATAAACGATATATATACGTTACAAAAAAAATATAATTGCACAAAATACGTGTATTGAGACAAAGAGAGAGAGAGAGAGAGAGTTGTGCACTCACTTGCTCATTTGTAGGTTCGATACACACACGCAAAGGTACACACATGGCTTATGCTATTTCATTAATACGACGATTTCCACTAAATGGCACCATCCGTGAGCCGCTTTCAAGTTCGTTCCGAAACGTTAAACGTGTTAGGTTTTGCCCCTTTTTATACATCTCCAATTTAAACAGATGCTGCGTATCTACCTACCTAATAGATTGAAAGAATTTTTAATCAACAGAATACTATGTTACTTAAAAAATATGGTTAGTGCTACTATGTTGGTGTTACTGTGTTGTTGCTTACCCGTAGAAAGAAAAACTGCTACCGTTATAGAAGTCATTTTTGCACCTTGTCACACAACATGAATTAACCATATTTCATGAAAATTTAACAGGTTTAATATGAAAATTTACACAATCGCCAATCGAAGCAAGAGCATACAATGACCTTATAACGGTACATCTCCAATTTCAAACAATCGATACGTAAGTATATACCTACCTACTATTATGAGACTATACAAAAAACTTGAGAGGTGTCAAGGGACACCCGGATGAAACGAAGTTCATCAACAAGTTTAATCAAGAAAACAACAAAAAAAAAAATAATAATAATTAACCCCTCGAGGACAGTCGTTATCTTTTAGAGGATTAACGCATAGTTAACTCCTTGTCATGGCATAGTAGATTTGCTTTTTGAGTTAACTACTTTCTGATACAACAAAAAAATGTATTAGTAAGTTATTGAAAAGCTTACATCCGCAGGGCAGCTTGTGGCGAGCTGAATGTGCGTGGCTACACATCGGTCCCGATTCCTCAGAGTTTTGTTGCCCTTTTGCACCGGTTAGGATTTAATGGCCTAACGGGAGAGCAGTGAGAGTGCTACTCCCGGGAGTGCAGCAAATCTCAACTCTGGCTTGCCTTAATTGGCCGGTCAGAGGGAGGGAGCCAGAGCTATATGCTCGGGGGTGGAAGTGTCATTTTCAAGGGCATAACTACGGGGAAGCCCGCTCCGGGCCTGTCCCGCGAAGGTGAAACCGGCGCCGCACCACTCGACACCCCAAGCCGCTCACACCGGTGTTGCCCTCTGTCGCCTTACAGGCTTATCATGCCTATGGCGATTGTATAGGGGGCCCATCTAGTGAGTTGGCAAGTCACCGTCTGCCTGTATTTTGATAATAATATATTAAAATGGCAGACGCCGTCTTCAACCATAGTTTTAGTTACATACTCCATTTAACCTTCAACTCAATAGCCCATTTAGTAGTTAGCATATTGTACAATAGATTAACTCCCATTGGAGGTGGTCCATTACCGTTCTTCTACATAAGGCGGGCGTGGACTATCTGCAGTGGGGGTCCCATTCCCTATTAGATTAAAATTCTCAAAGGGCCTCTGCGTGTTGGACCTATGTCCCCATGTAAGCCTACCAAAAGTCCGGGTATCTTCATGAAAAAAAAAGAAGATACCCGTGTAAAAAGAAGAGACGTAATAATTAATAATAATAAATAATAATTAATAATAAATATAATTTAAATAATAAAAATATTAATTAAAAAAAAACACCTCTCAAGTTTTTTATTGTTATTATTATTATTATTTTTTTAATGCAAAATAGAAATGAAAATATCTGGCTTGCTTTCTATAAGAGGGAGAGAGACAGACAGAGAAACATGCGACGCCGCACAGCTTACAATAGCTTTCTATAGCAAAAAGTGTCGTGACAACTTTTCGTAAGAATTTTTTCCGTCTAGCCCCCTTTCACAACGCGCGATAAGGAACTTCGTTCCAATATTTGATCAATTAAATTTATGGTGATTTATTTACACTTTAAGCAAGATGGCGGGTCCAGGCGGATCTTGCATTTAGTACCATTTCTACCAAATCCAATTGTTATTTGAGCTGGCAGCGGGTTAGACAAGGACACAGCATTTTTCGTAGCTCTCTCGCCAGGACCGTTTTTAGTTAGCTACCGCTTATAAGGAAATAGCTACCCTATTTGTAAGAATATAGATGTCATTTTAGCTCAACGAAATGTTTTGTTAATTAGTCTAGTTATAAGTGTAAAGACTTTGAGTGATACAAAGCAAAGCGATTAAAACTAAATAATAATATTAAAAAAGTACTGAAGACAAGGCTGTATGGACTAAGTTTCTTTTGCCGGTCTAATTTGGGCGAAGACAACTAATAACAACAAAAAAAAGTCATAATTTTGTGTTTACACCAGTAGTATCTCCTAGTGAGTTTTGGCGGGAGAGTGACAAGTGCGAACGCTTGCTGTATATTATTTTCTAAAACTAGTGCATTTATCTTGTTTTATGTGTGGGAGTGGTGGTTTCTTTTACATAAAAGTTGTGTTAACGTGCTATAGTGATAGACAATGATATATATGCAGTGAAATGCTATTTTCTCTCTTGACGCGAAAAGTCCACTGAAAACCTCAGTATAAGAATCACCATTATACTGAGGGCAAGGACAAGGACGTAGGACTGAGGACTCGACATCGACAAAGACTGGACAGGACTATATACTAAGAAAATATAAATACCGAAGACTAGGCTGTATGGACAAAGTTTCCATTGCCTGCCCAATATGGGCGAAGACTACAAAAAAAAAAGTATCTCCTCTCCTAGTTAACTAACTTACTAACTAACTATCTTCACGCGGTATCCCTGACGGGGTAGTCAGAGAGGACAGATCGCCTCTCCTAGTTAGTCTGTGGTTTACACTTTGATTTGTCTTCAATTCAAATATTATCTATAATTGTATGTTACAGCGAAATAGAAGCAAACGTGACCTTTGTTTGCTGTGTATATTTGTATTTTTTAGCTCTTAACGCAATTTCACGAATGAGTTTCAAAAACGTTTTACTTTAAATTTAGAAATATAGTCAGCCTGCCTTGTTTTCGTTTTTTGTACCTGTCCTACCTACTTGAGACAATGTCTCAGGTGTCTCCTATCGTTAAAAATATTATGCACACTGGACATAAATACATACCAATAACAAATGGTAGCAAGGTATTTACACTGTTAAACATATATCCACTATAAATATTTTGTAGATAATTTTTGGTATTCTACATGGCTCTCATTTTTAGGTTCAATTCCATTTCCAAACATGGCAATTAGGAAACGAGAGAATTCTTTTGGACGATAGCAGAAAGATAGGCAAAAAAGAACCAATGGTGTTGGTCATAGGACATAAGTTTAAGTTAGAGGTATGGGAAACAATAGTGAAGATGATGGCAGTTGGAGAAGTTGCTAGTTTTGTTGTAAATAAAGAGGTAAGAAATATATTTACGACTTTATCAATATAAATAATAATAAACTGTGAAATGTAAGTGCATCAATATAACTAATTTGGCAACATATACAATTATTCATAGAAGACATTTTCTATCAACAGCTGGTTTTCAGTTATCCTTTCATATCAAAGACATTGCGTGAGCTAGGACAAGAATCAAACAAAATTAAACACTCATGTACTATGACCCTACAGACTGAGGGTCTGGGATATCATGACTTAGATCAGTTAATGAAAACTCCATGTGATCTAGAATTCATATTTGGTGAGTCCTCTTTGCAGTGATCATTTTCAGTTATTCTTTGTGAGCCATTTGTTGAAGAGACTGGTCATTACATAGTGATGTTGATTTAACTCACCAGGTTTACAGATATAAACATCACAAGCATTTCTTCTTTGAACTTATTGCTCCTAAAATAACATTAAATGTCATAGCCTTCAGGAGTAACCTCTATTCTGTTTGTGGGTGTGCTCATACTATAGGTCAACACCATATCTCTTAGTTGTGTAACAGTTAATGTAACAAACTACTATGTCTATTTTTATAATTTTGTATTTCTGTGTTGGTAAAAAATGTTAATTATATTTTTATCTTTACAGAGCTTCTAAAAGTGGAGAGATCAGATGAATATGAAAAGGAAATGTGGCAGCTGAACATAAAAGAGCGCACACAATTGATTCCAATGCTCAAAGAGAAAGGTAACAAGTTGTATACTCAAAAGAAGTATGATGATGCTGAGGAAGTATATAGTGAAGCTTTAGGCATATGTGAGCAACTACAGATCAGGTATGAAAACAAAAGAAGTCTTAAAAGTAGGTAGCAAAATAATAAAAGCAAAAAAAAAGAGAAACAAAGTGAAGATTGAAGTATTTTTACACTTTATTTCTGAATATGTGTTACCATGACCATGCTGCCTCCACTGGGTTTCCATAGGACTAGAATTTTTTTATAACACTTGGGTGGCAGACAAGCACACGGCTCACAGGAAAAGCGGTCACCATGGATGTTTGCTACTGCTGCCGCTACACGCTGCTGATTCTTGAAAAGAATAGCAGGATAGCTGAACTTGGACTCAGAACTAAAGTTTGACCGCAACCGCTTCACTGTACTTCGCTCCTACTGTATAATTTTGTTTTAAGGGAGCGGTATAGCAATTTCAGTCAAACTATAACACTCATTGCTGCATTTTAAAGTATCTATGTAGAATGAAATAAAATTACAGATAACCTTTGGGATATTTATTAAAAATTTAAAGAAACCTGTGTAAACACTCCGCTAACCATATTTGTTGCTTAACCACGGACCAAACTGCCAGAAACTGTTATAAGTGCTCTCTCTGCCACCTTAAAAGCAAACATTACAATGTTTTAATCTTGCATAAGCTGAAGCTGTTAGAAAAATGTCATTATTATATTTGACAGAATATGAATGTGTGAGCCCAAGACTCCTTTGGTTGAGGTTGAAGGTTGGACTCAACCGCATCTATGTTGTAGGAGTTTATGCTCTGCAAGATGCGCGGTGGTACTGATCTTCAAGAGACCAAAGCGAGAGGCAGGCATTTTGAGAGAGTATGAGTGATATTCTGAGTAAATGCAAACAGAACGAAAGAATAGTAATATTAGGTGATTTTAACGGTTGGATTGGTGTGAAGCGTGATGGATATGAAAGTGTATTGGGAAAATATGGTGACGAACGAGTTAATGAAAATGGAGGAAGCTTGCTTGAAGTATGTTTGGTAAGGAATCTTGTGGTAACCAACACCATGTTCAACCACAAGGATATCCACTTGTTTACGAAACAAGAAGGAAGCTAGAGAAGCATGATTGCTTTTGTGATTGTAGATGCAAGGCTGAGAAAGAAAGTACTAGACACCCGGGCATACTGCGCTGCCGGTATTGACACAGACCACTTCTTGGTTATGAGTCGAGTAAGAGGTCTGTTTCAACGGTGGCGGCACCGTGTGCATGAACTCTGTAGTGTACTAGAGCGCATAAAAGTCGAAAATTTGCAATAAAATAAGAATTTTTAAGTAAAGTGAGCGAGAATCTTGAAAATTTAGATGAGGTATGTGAGATGGAAAAATTTGGAAGTCGTTTACGGAAGGACTTGTGGAAGTTGCGATTGAAGTGTGTGGAGTAAACAAGAGGAGCCAAGGATGTAAGGTAAAAAAGAGAATGTGTGCAGAAGTCATGAAAGCGTTGTCCGATACGAGGGCGGCACTGATAATTTCGGGAATCAAGGAAGTAACACAACATTACTATTTAAAAATGTATTTATTGCTTTTCGAAGTATTCTCCGCGAAATTTGACACATTTTCCATACGATGGAACCAATCATTGAAGCAACCATTCCATTCGGAAGTTGGGGTATCCAAAATGGCCGTTTTGTTGGCGTCCACAGCTTCTTCAGGTGATGAAAATCTCTGACCACGCAATTTATTCTTTATTTTAGGGAAAGTATAGAAATCATTAGGGCTTAGGTCCGGGCTGTACGGCGGATGGTCTAATAATTCTATGTTTACTTGCTCTAAAAACTCTTTTGTCCTGTACGCGGTGTGAGAACTCGCATTGTCGTGATGGAGGATGATGCGACGGTTGCAGTTCTCTTTACGGAGTTCTGAAACGACCTGTGGCAAACAAATGCTAGCATACCATTCTGCATTAACCGTTCTTGGTCCCTCAAGAGGAATAGTCGCAACATGGCCGGTTTTGGAGACAAACGTGGCCACCATTTTTTTTGCAACACTCCGTGAACGAACACTTTTTGTTGGCTTTAACTCATTTTCGAACACCCAAACTCGTGACTGTTTTTTTGTTTCGGGTTCGTACGCGTATATCCAGGATTCGTCACCTAATACGATGTTGTATACAGCATTTGAGGATCCTGCGTGGAATCTTTCGAGAGTTCTGACGCACCAAGTAACGTGAGCCGCTTTTTGCTCTTCACAGAGCGAATGCGGTATCCATCGGGAAAACAACTTTTTTACACCTAATTGTTCATGCAAGATTATTTGTATTTGACTCATGCCAATGTCTAAAGTTGCCTGAATTTCGCGGTATGTCACATGTTGATCTTCCTCAATCAGCAAGGGCATCAACGTTTTCTTGGTTGACTGCAGTTTTTGGACGACCTTGAAGGGGATCATCACTGAGCTTGACACGTCCACGTTGAAATTCAGCAAACCAGCGATAAATTGTGGTTTTGGATGGGGCTTCATCACCAAATGCAGAAATCATAGGTCAACACACTGTTTTTGTGTTAACACTGTCACACTTCGAAAGTCATAATAAATCATTTATTTCAAATAAGTCATAATAATCAATTTTCTCGAGTTAATTCCATTTTCTCAACGACTAAACAAGTTTGACAAAACCTTGTGACAAGATAGAGAATCTTTTTTTTAAATAAACAAATGGTATACGATTTTTAAAACCAAGGAGTTTTCAATTAAAAAGATTTTTATATGACAGGAACAGTGGAAATGTTCCATTCCCGATACTTTTAGAGCAGCCCTCGTAAGAAGAAAGCATGGTTGGATTGGTTGACTACAAAAGTCAACCGAAGAATGCAGAAGGCACCGGATGAGGATGTGAGAATGGCAAAGGATGAATATAAAAGGTTTAAGCGTGTTGCAAAAGAGGTGATAAAAAGAAAGAAGAAGAATGACAGAGATGATTTTGACAATAGGTTATCTGATGATTTCCAAAAGAATATAAAATTCTTTTGGAAGTCCATAAGAACAATGAGAGCTCAACAGACAACATCGCAGCTCACCCATATCAGAAACCATGATGGCAGTGTTGCGAAAGGTGAAGAATGTGTGCTCAAAAGATGAAAGCAATATTTTGAATGTTTATTTGAAAAAGAGGATATGCAAGCACTGACACATTGCTGGGAAGTTAGTGAAAGCGGCAATGAAAGTGATATATAAATAGTATGAAACTAGGCAAAGCTGCGGGAATTGATAGGATTTCTGTCGAGATGCTGAAAGCGGGACAGGGCGTGGTAGTTTGCCAGCCGCCTTTTTACCGCCAGCTGTACCGCCTGGCTCAGCATCGTCGGCAAATTGTATGCGAAAGTTTTGATAAAAAGAGTGATGAATGAAACTGAAGGGAAAATGTGGGATATGCAAGCAGGATTTATGAAAGGAAGAGGATGCACGGATCGGGTTTTTTTTTCTTACGATGCGTAATTGAAAAACTTTTGGCGAAGAGTCAAAAAGTTTATTGCGCATTCGTAGACTTGGAAAAGGCCTATGATGGTGAGGAATGAACTGTGGTCAACATTGTCCATGTATGGCGTAAGCAGCAACTTGATACGAGCACTGAAATCTCTATATGAGGGATCCAGTGCTTGTGTCAGAATCTTCGGAGCTTGCACAGCCTTTTTTTATATCGAAAAAGGTGTGAGACAGGGTTGTGTAGCGTCACCGTGGCTGTTTAACCTATACATTGACAGTTGCTTGAAAGAACTGCAAGAAAGTGCGTATGGTTTAAAAATGACTGATCGGACTATCAAATGTCTTCTTTACGCTGATGATCAGGTAATACTTGCATCATCAGCGGACAAATTGCAGTTGATGGTTAATATTATGCATGATGCGCTGAAAGGCAAAGGAATGAAAGTGAATGTAAATAAGACGAAAGTAATGGTTTTTGAAACAGAGAAAAACGACAGATTGCTCGATTTTTGTGGAAGGAAAAAGAGTGGAACAAGTGAAAGAATTTATATACTTAGGCTTAAAATTTGCGAGAGATGGAAAGTGTGATGAAGACATTGAAAGAAGAGTTTCGGCTGGCAATCAAGTGAATGGAGCAATGTACATCTTTATGAGGACCCAGAACGTGTCTAAAAAGGCAAGACTGGCTGTGCATAGAGGAGTGCTTGTCCCTACACTAACATATGGCAGTGAAAGTTGGGTATGGCAGAAGAAGCATAGAAGTAAAATTAATGCAGTAGATAAAAGGAATCTGCGAAGTTTAGCTGGAGTCAAATTAATAGATAAAAAAAAGGAACAGCGTGATAAGGGAACATTGGGGTATGACAGAAGATGTAGTGACAAAGATAGAAAAAGGGATGCTTAGATGGATCAGACATGTGGAGAGGATGGATGAAAATAGACTAACGAAGAAAATTTATGCGATGAGAGTAAATGGGCAAACTGGTAAGGGTCGACCTCGACGTACATATACCAATCAAATTGAAGAGATTTTGACCAAAGGCCAGGTCAACAGTACCCTTAATCGGCGAGGGTGTATGAAAAGAATTATGAAAGTTGAAGAAGCGAAAGTTGTATGCCAGGATCGTAGCAAGTGGAAAGCCATAGTCTCTGCCTACCCCGATGGGAGACAGGCGTAATAATATGTATGTATGTATTATGTTTCTTGTTTTCACGGGTATCTTTTTTTTTCTTATGAAATCTTATATCTTCATTCCTTCGTTCAAATGCGTCGAGAGTGGTAGTGCTATCAGTTTATTTAATAAAAAGATATACATGTGTACAAACAAAAAACTTCCTAAGTTCAATATTACTAAGTGATAAATTTGTGCGGACCTAGTGTGTACTCCACGCCTGTCGTTGTACACGATTTGCCGCGCGTAGTACCTCGCTTCACCTGTACAACAAAGGACAGTACGATATTTTTCATCCTTGTCTGCATTGCCTATACAAGTACTGCGCACAATCAACATTGCGATATGGCCCTTCAACGCACACCTCCGAACAGGTTCTCTTCCGACGGCGATATACCATCGTCAATGGAAATGGATCGCGAAGACTCCTACGTCAATATTCGTGATAGAAAGCGGCCCGTGGGGGTGAACCCTGAGCATGACACGATACTGAGGTTAATTGACGGTAAGTTTGAGAAACAAATGTCACTTTGGAATAGTAAAATAGCTGAATGCATAACCAAAACAGTGACATCCGCGATTAGTTCCACCGTTTCACCTGAACTTTCGAAAATTACTTCGGAGTTATCTATTATCAACACAAGTATTACGCAACTTTCCACGAATTACGATAACCTCCGCAAATCTGTCACTGAGGTAGAAAAAGCCCTTCGCTTCACTATGGATAGGCAGGATAACGTTGAACAACAGTTGATAAAAGTTGAGGAAAAGGTCTCACAACATGCATCGCCAATACCACATATTCAGTCACTGGAGCAAAAGATAATATCCTTGGAACAGCAGGCCAGGCAATGTAACATAGAAGTGTCCAATATCCCAGACCGCCGCAGTGAGAATCTCATAAGCATTTTGGAATGTTTGGGCAACGTAGTCAAGTATCCGATTCGAGCGTCCGACATTGTTGCGGTACACCGTGTTCCACATGCCGACCAAAACGACCCGCGACCGAAAAATATTATTGTAAAGTTCTGTAATAGAATGCTTCGAGACAATGTGATCGCTGCTTGTCGTGCATGTAATGAGGTTACATGCATAAGGTTTGAATACTACGAAGTTATCGATCTCTGGACCTTCACTAAATGTTTACGTCAACGAGCATCTCACGCTGAGTAACAAGTTACTTTTTCGCCAAATCCGAGAGATTGCGAAGAAAAAAGAATACAAGCATGTCTGGGTTAAGCACGAAACGATACTTGTCCGTAAAACGGACACCTCACTTGCTATTGCGATCAGATCACCCACGGAAATTACAAAAATCGACTGATCGATTTATAAATAAATGGTATAAATTTGTGTACTTACAAACATTAATTATGATTAAGGCAACAATATGTGCTTGTATTAAGATTTACAATAAATATTGTAAGTATTATGAATTGCTCTGTACAAGTCTCACGTCTATTTGTATATGGATAGTGCATGTAGATATACTTGATTTTGTTTTTGATTTAGTGTATTGTACCATTATAACATTATTTTGTACGACTTGTGGGTCAATTTTTAATTGCCATAAATATCATAGTAAGAGACGGTTAGTTACATACCCGGGTAAACTATATCTGAGAAAGACTCGTAAATACTATGTTTTAGCGCAACTTACAACTATTATTGTTTACATGAACCTAAGTTTGTATTGCTTAAACATAGGGATAAAAACTAATAGGATATACTCAAAAAAAATTTTTTGATAGTAGTCACCTATTTGATGTCATTAAATATTTATACCATAATAGTGTAGGGACGAAGTATATTATTGGCGCGTGCGGGGCGTGTGGGTCTCATCTTTCTCATCAACACGTTACTATTTCCAACATAATACTAATTATAGTTTGACACCAGTTCATGGATAACAGCTTATCGGTATATTATCAAAACTGTCGAGGTTTGAAGACAAAGTTGCACACGCTTTACATGAGTATCTTAGCACATAGCTATGACGTCATTGTTTTGGTTGAAACATGGCTACATAGTGGTATATTTGATACAGAATTGTTAGACCCTAGATATCAAGTCTTTCGTTGCGACCGCGACCTAATAGCTAGTGAGCGATTGGATGGCGGAGGTGTGTTAGTGGCGGTGAGGCGCGACTTTGACGCGAGGCGATGGCAGGCGTCTCGGTCTACACCCACGGTGAGCTGTCGGTCTGCGCGGACGCTTGAATCGGCCTCGCCCCTGGTAGATCACATACTCATTGACTTGCGTGCTCGTAATCACCATATTTTTATTAGTGCTGTATATATCCCGCCTAGTATGAAATCAGATGTATATACTCAGCATTTGGAATACTTAACAACCATACTTCAATCCACTAATACAGACAGGTTTATAATAATTGGCGACTACAATTTACCCACTCTTGAATGGCGTGACTGTGGCACACACTCTGTGCCATTTATGCATAGTGACTACTGCTCACCTAACAAACAGTTAATAAATTTTATTAACCTCCATAACGCTTATCAAACAAATAAGTACAAAAATATTAAAGATAGAATTTTAGATTTATTAATTACTAATATTCCCGATAGCAGATCAATGCCTGAGACAGTGCCATTTGTGTCACCAGACCCTTTGCACCCTCCTTTTTTTACTATTTTACCCTTTAATGACCGTCTAACTCCTCTCACCACTAAGCCCCGAATCGAACTTAACTTTAAAAGGGCCGACTACTCAATAATTAATAGTCATTTATCTAGAACGAATTGGGATAACTTATTTCTCATTCTTAAAGCAGAAACAGCTGTATCCTTCTTTTACCGACATATATTCTCTATAATAAAAAAACATGTACCATCGAAAGTAATTAAATCTTCAAAGTTTCCTATATGGTTCTCACCAGCTCTCATACACATATTTAAAAATAAAAACAAAGCGTGGGTTAAATGGAAAAAGTACAAAAAATTATCTGATTATCAAATTTTCTCCATGTATAGGAATAGATTCAGTATTGTATCACGGGAATGTTATAAAAAATATTTGACTTCTGTTGAGGATAGCATTAAAGACAACATAACTTCTGGACATACATAAAAAATATTAAAACTAGACCTGATATTCCTAATAAAATAACATAACAAAATATTTGCTCAAGCAATACAGAAGAAACTAGCCATCAATTTTCATCATTTTTTAAGTCTGTTTTTGAACCGTCATGTGTTCCGGATAACTATGACGATAGTAACATCGCGGATACTAATCATCAGTCCGATCTTATTATTAGTCACATAAAAATAACTAAAGAGGCTGTTCGTAAAGGATTGCGAACACTTGATGTAACTAAAGGATCTGGTATAGATAATATCTCTCCTTTTTTTCTTAAAGCAACTGCGGAAACTATTTACCAGCCCTTACAATATTTATTTAACCTTTGTTTACATGAAGGTGTCTTCCCAGATGCCTGGAAAGCTGCACGTATCATACCAGTATTCAAAGGAGGTGTTAAAACTAAAGTGAAGAATTATCGTCCTATTTCGATCTTACCCACACTGTCGAAGCTTTTCGAGCGGCTGGTACACGATATTATTTACCCGTCAATTCATAATATTATAATACCCCAACAACATGGTTTCCTCAAACGTAGATCTACTAATACAAATTTATTGATTTTACAACTAATCTTTTTGAAAATATGGATAATAACGTGCAAACAGACAGCGTGTACACGGACTTTCGACAGGCGTTCGACAGAGTGGATCACAAGATACTACTCGATAAGCTTGTCTTCAATGGCATACGTGGAAACCTGTGGCGTTGGTTCAAGTCATATATTAGCAATCGAACTCAAAAGGTTGTATTAAATGGTTTCGAGTCTGAATTTGTACCTATAAGCTATGGAGTGCCACAAGGTTCAATTTTAGGCCCCCTTTTATTTATACGGTTTATTAACGATATACCTAATTGTTTTAAATGTTGTAATTTCTTATTATATGCAGATGACCGTAAAATATTTCACACAATTACCAGTCACAACGATCTCATGAAATTTCAAAACGATTTAGACCGTTTTTCTACATATTGCGTTAATAATAAATTAAGTTTAAACCTGAATAAATGCAAATCAATAACCTTCACAAAGAAAAAGCAAAATTTTAATAACAGGTACACACTGTGTCTCTCGCAACTAAATAATGTCAGTTCAATTAGAGATCTGGGTGTTATTTTGGATAGCAAGCTGCATCTAGATTTAAACGTTGATAATATAGTGAACAAGGCGTTTAAAATGTACGGTTTTGTTTTTGAGAAATACCAAGAGATTCACACGACCGGCCACATATCATATACTCATCTTTACAAATCATTAGTTCGACCTCAAATGGAATTCGCAGTATCCATATGGGATCCTTACTATAGTAAATACAAGCAAGATTTAGAGTCTGTCCAGAAAAAATTCTTGCGCTCTATGCAATACAGAAATTTGAAAAATTAGTGTCACAATGACTATCTAAATAGCATATATTAATTATTAAATAGCATATACACACACATACGCACGCACGCACACACACGCACACACACACGCACACACACACGCACACACACTCACACACACACACACACACTCACACACACACACACACACACACACACACACATATAAATCCAATAATATACATTGTGTCCAAACAAAAGACCCAATCGTCATAAGTAACAATATTGTTTTGGTTAAAGAAGATATTTTTATTTTTAAGTAAAATGTGCACGTAACAGCAAGTATGTTCATAAATGTCACACATAATGAGAGCCCTGATACCCATAACACAAGTTTATTCTTAGTTTGGGTGTCAGTAGCGAACTACTTCGTGTAACCCTACAATTAACATACTACTTAATTAAACACTGTGAACCTTATACTATAACGAAAACCAATTGTAAAACAGGAAATAAAGATTATTATTATTATTATTAATACAGATGTTATCGTAATTATTTGACCTACGAACAACTACTAGAAGAATATAACATGCTTACGCTCGAAAATAGATGTAAATTACTTCAAGCAATGTTACTAAATGATATTTGTAATAACAGATATGATTGTACAACCATAACTAATAAAATACCTACTAGGACGCATTGCCGAAAACCCTGTTCACTCTTTGTAACATACCGCTGCCGTACAAATGCAGGGGAACGTTCCCCGTTGTATCGTTTAGTCGATTTGTACAATAGCAGATTCAACTCGTTAGATATCGCGGCAACCCGACCTAGTAGCTTCAAAAGTAAAATTACGGAAACCTTAATATAGTCCTATCATTCTCTTAGTTTATAACGCATTGGTTTTGTTTCCTCATTGTTTAACTAAGCTGTGGTAAATGTCGTTGGTAACACTTTTATAAGCCGTTTATATAACCCTACTATAAGTAAATAATGTATTGTGTTGCTGTTCTTTTACCCGAATAAATAAAAAAAAAAAAAGATACCTGGGCTTTTGGTAGGCGTACATGGGGACATACCGTTCCAACACGCAGAGGCCCTTTGAGAATATTAATCTAATGAAATGGGACCCCCACTGCCATGTCACAGTCACAGACAGTCCATGCCCTCCTTATGTAGAAGAAGGATAATGAACCACCTCTAATGGGAGTTAAACTAATGTAAAATATAATACTGATGCGAGTAGCGCATTGCTCTCCTATTTGCCCATTAAATGGTAACAGGTGAAGAAGGGCAACAAAACTCTGAGGAATCGGAACTAATGTGTAGCCACGCACATTCAGCTCTCCACAAGCTGTCCTGCGGATGTGTGCTTTTTATTAACTTTCTAATACATTTTTTTGTTGACAAATAGCAAATCTACTATACCCTCATAGGGTTGCGTTAATCCTATAAAAAGATCACGACTGTCCTCGAGGGTTTAATTATTATTATTATTTTTCAGGCAGGCAGTTGCTATAACTGATAGTTGCCTTTATCCTGCATAACTATGTTGGGTTCCCCTTCTATTACTTAAATATATGTCTAGGTTGTTTTTGAACTGGTTAACATTTTGTGCCGATATTACGACATCTGGAGGTTCATTCAACTCTCTAACTACTCTGTTGCTGAAAATGTGCTTGTATGGTTTCTTATTAGATAAGCGAACATAGAGTTTTAGGTGATGGCCTCTAAGCCGATTATCTATGATCGGAACAAGCATTTTCTAAAAGTCAAAGTTGACTTGAGGGACTTTTTGCGCTTCTTCAGAGATGTCAACTTTAGCACATCTAATCTTTCCCCATATGGTTGTCCCCTTAGTTGTCAAGGATTCCTCGTGAAACTGTGTTGTACCTTCTCCAATACCTGTATTTTATGTCTTTATCGAAGTAAAGGTCTAATAGACGTCATATATGTATATCTTCAACATCATGTCAGGAGTCATTTATCAAAATTTTTTGTATTCATTTCAATACTAATAAACTATTGCAGAGAAAGAAAAGGAGATGAAGAATGGGCTGTTCTAAATAAAATGAAGATGCCAATATTACTAAATTATGCTCAATGTAAACTTATCAAAGGAGAATTTTATCCGGTAATAGAGCACTGTAATACAGTATTAGAATTTGATCCTGGTTAGTAAAAATTAAATTTTATTTGCCTAATTCTTAATTAATTGTTTCGATTTAATTTATTTCTATTTATTAATTGGGAAATGAGCTCCAGCCAATGCAATATTATATTGGTCAACCGAACTTAACAACTGGCACCAAGATCTTCGGGGACATAGCGACCTCAAAGATCTTGGACTCGGATTTATTCGTTAAATATTTAATTAAGTGATCATAAATTCAACTAATTCGAAGACACACAACTACATTAGACGGCTAATTGAGTTGAAAATGACAAGTGAATGTTCATTTTTATTTCATCCCGATTCTGCCGTGTGAACATGGAATGAAAGAAAAGTGAAACAATTACTAGAGTGAACCGTCTGATATCAGCCACGCTAAGAAGTTCGGATGCCTAAAAACTTCCTCTTTGTATGGCAATAAGCTGAAAATTCTGAATGAATCTAGGTTTTTTATCTGTTAAGATATGTCAAGCCCGTCATACCTAAGCTGTATATTAAGTAGGTACTACATCTATACAATAATAGGAACAAAGAAGCGCTCATAGCCCTGCTAACTTAGTGTGCTGTAAACGATCACTGCATTAAGCAGCTTTCCACGATTTTTTAAGTACGAGCTCAAACTTTCACAATTAGGTTTTTTTTAAAAAATACCCTTTTCAGATAATGAAAAAGCTTTATACCGAAGAGCCAAAGCGCATATGGGCGCATGGAACCCAGATTTGGCAGAGGAAGATTTTAACAAATTAAAGTCTTTATCTCCTTCCATGGCCACCATTATAAACCAAGAATTAGAAACTATAAAAGTTCTTAGAAAGGATAAAGAAAACAAGGACAAAACTGCGTTGAAGAATATGTTTGGGAACACTAATGGGGCTACATAACACGTGTAGATAAATATTTTTTATAGCCATTTTATATCTAATATACAAAACATGTATTGTGTTGACGGTATTCGAACAATGCCATGCGACCGTACCGCCTGACTTGGCACCGGGGAGAAAGTGTACGACTAGCACGCTCCCTCCATCACCTCGCTGGCAAAATGGCGCTATTATCTGCCGGCAACAGCTACACAGCCGAAACGATAAGTCCACTCTACGTTCTTATCTGCTGTCGTCAATTGCTACGGCACTGCAGTGTTCAACAAATGATATCTGTATGACCGGAGGAACCCGGTCTTACAGATATAAAGAAAGTTTATTTTTCTTTACTTCAAAAAAATAATGTATGCATTTTTGTCCCACGTAACAGGTGGTGACCCTATTGCCATGTACAAAAAAAAACTTTTTAATTATTTATTTTAAAACCAATGATTTATGCCTAGGTACTTAAACTAGAAATGTTAGGTTCGTAGTAATAAATAGGTAGATGTAAAATTCTTTCTTTACATAAATATTATTATTTGATTTTAAAACCAATGATTTACCCCTATGTACTTACTTACACTAAAAATGTTACTTTCTAATCACTGTTCAAAATTGAAACCGCGATGTGTTCAAACCAATCGAACATATTTTTACATGTTAACGGGTCGCGAATTAGTTCACTAGTAGGATAGAAATCGTGAAAACTGTGTTTATGATGTACATAGCGAGTTCTTGCTAGCTCACTTAGGGCGCTTCCCAGACTTCACAATGCTCGGAGAGCGCAAAGTTAGGGACGCTTCCATAAGAGTGCTCTTATTTTATAAGCATATCTAACGTACCTAACTCCTGTTCTCTTCGCAGCCCAATAATTACCTACCATTGTGTATTTTAATAAATAGGAACTGGGTAAGAAAAAATATCTCCCATAGGGATACAGCGTGAAAATAGTTAGTTTACCTAAAATCAAGGTAATAAAGTATATGAACATAATCATTGTATAACATCTTTTGTACCAAAGTTTCAAATGTATTGTTGTAATAATAACAAAATATATCTCATGTTATGTCTTTAATGTTATTTCATTTATTTTGTCAAGTCTGAAAGAAGAGTGATCCAAAAACTCCGGGGCCCAAGCCTCATCTGCTATTGGCGTACCTGCTGAACAACGGCCGAGGCTCCAACGCTACAAGGCGAAGGCATCCATGTGTTCTGACTCTCATGTGGGTGACAGGAGCCCTTCAACCAAACCCCAACCACACTTTTTTAATCCAATATCACACGTAAGTGCCAGAGATACCACTTTCACAAAGTGGACAGAATCTTTACTCGAATCGAACTACTCAAAAAATCTTTTCGATGTCATACCAACTTGGAATGCTCTACCTGCGCATTTTGTTATCATTCCAGTGTTTAGTTCTTCAATAGGAGAATGAAAGACCTATCATATGGCCACGGCCGTCAAGCTGAAGGCCTATATCTTTCGGACTATGAGAGTGGCGCACCAACTCTTGGACGTACGTTGCCATGAGTTTTCAACAAGCAGGCGGCAAACTAAATATTTTAGAACAATTTTCATATTTAAACAATTGTGTATATTTTATGGAATTTACTCAGGGTATTAGATATTTTCGGGCTTAAGGACATATATGATTATGATCAAAGATAAGGGAAGTTCCCGGGACGTGCTTCAAGAGGCATAACAGAGCACGTCACCTGTGTTTCTACTCGTTAACGCGTTAAAAGGTGTACGCGTAGACAGAGAATACTATAGACGAATTGATAGCTTTTGTTTCACTCACACAAGAAAGAAAGCAGCTTATGCCGGTCTAGTGTGAAGAAAAGAAACATAATGATTAGATATTTTGTTTCATTGAGCGTGCCGGTTTTTCCAGCACAATCTTGAGATTGAGCGAAACAAAGTTTGACAGCTGTTTTGCAGTTCATTGTCATTATTTTAAAAAAATAGCTATAAAACGGTTTATAGATGGTTTAAAGGTACAAAACTGAAGGCGTTTTATTTCATTGTGGAGTAATATGACGATCGAAATATTAATTCAAATCAATAAAAGATAATGCGATGTAGTGTTTTAGGATGTAAGAGTGATGGTTAAAAAAAATATCTTTTCATTCGTAAGTACTACCAAGTTTTATGAGTTACTAGGTTTTAATAGAAGTATATTGTGCATCTTGCATTCAAGATGGAATTTTATTAATAAATAAGATCAAATATCATTATTTGAGAAGTCAAACACCTAACATAAATAAAAGTCAGGGTCGCCATATCATGTATGCTAAATTACCCCAGATCTGATTTTATTTTAAAACAAAATGCTGGTCGTGTCGTACATGCTACATTTATTTAAACATAATAGACGCACAAAAATGGGAGACGTACCGAAAATTAACTTTGAGATATATATAATGGTAGGATTATATATATCTCAAAGTTAATACCACGTAAGTAACGTTATTTATATTTTGTGCGACATAAGTTTAGACCTGGGGTATGTTGAAAATAACTACTCTCGAACCTCCGAACCATAACCTACTACGTGTATCAGCGCCCTGGCTTCATTATTCAGTTAGCACCAACATGCAGGCGAGGCGGAGATCTGGATTGCGATTGAAGTAGAAGTAGTTTATAGACACGCTTCTACATTACATACCCAATATGTTTTCAGAACTGCTCTACGAGTATACTTCAAAATTTTATTTTAAATATTGTATTACCTATCCGTGAGGTCTCGGTTCGCCCAAATTTTCTACTTTAGTGGTCTGTGTCTGCAATGCTAGACTAATAGTAGCAGCTGTAATATCTTTGTTGTCGGTGCTGTTAGAAACGACTGCTGCCTAATCTCCTAATCTCTTTTAGTAGGTATCCACTCCTGTGCCCGACCTTGTTCATTTGTCAGCAGGTGTATCAGCTTGCATTGTATGTGAATATACTTAAGCACTTTAATTAAATAATATTGGTTTCTTGCAGCTTTACTAAAAGTGGCCTGTCGCCTCAGATTTGGATAACAGCTACAGGACGAACCAATTGGTCACCAAAACCAACTTCAAGGATTTGCAGCTAACATTTTAAACAAAAGTTTTTGTTTTAAAAGAAGAAAAAGACTCTATTACATAGTGATGAATTTAAAAGACATAATAATTATTTATTTTTTGGGAGATTCGTTTTTTTATAACAGTCTCTGTTTGCTTACAAATGTTTATTATGTTAATATTTTTTTTATACCACCGTAGCCTATGGACGTGTGCAACTGCCGACCCTTTATAAACCGTCTAAGACCCCTTTTGAAGAACCCCAAATTAACTGCAATACAAAATAAACGTATTAAAAAAAACAACAATGTATTATTTACTCACGAAAACTAGAACCTATCATGCCTCTGTGGTGCAGTTGGTAGTAAGGAGGAGTTTAGGTATTTTCTATGTGAGTGTAAAGGTGTTTCCAAATACCCTCGCCTACTAGCGGTGTAACTGCTAACAAACGAATGAGACAACTACGCATGTGCTCTTACGGGATTGGGAGGTCAGACGACAGTCGCTCACACCAATTCCGAAAACTAAAAGCCAAATGATCAATAGTACGGATCGTAGGTGGATACTTAGAATTTAAATAATACAAAATATGGGAAAAATTTCTTCATATGGTAACCCAGTTATAACACTACCTCTCCCTTTCTGCGGCACGCTGACTGTGTCTATAGTATTCTGTCTACGTGTACGCGTAGACAGAGAATACGTATTCTAATCTATGGTAGAAGTGCGTGCTATGTGGTGCCATGTCAACTATCCAATTCAATCATCAGAACTTGACAAGTTGAGTGTTGTTTTTACGCAAAAGCCCGTTTTTATTAATAACTTGACATCGACAAAACTCAGGACCTAACTAAAACTAAATCCTAGATTTGTATCTACGACCAAGTAAGATACTTGTTCCTAGATTTGTATACTATAGACTTGGCTGTATGGACTGAGTTTCTTTTGCTACCCAAGATGGGCGAAGGCCAATAGCAACATCAGCTGCTGTCACGTAACGCGTTACAGTTGTGTAAAATATTATTGTTAAATTTAGCATTATGAGTATTATGTCAATATCTTTTTTTAGTCGCACGTATGTTCTTTTGTATATGTCTTATTCGTAATTTCATATGTGAAGATTGTGAAGTACTGAAAATAGCAGTCAGTTGTTATGGTTGTTTGACTTGTTTGATTTTAAAAGTTTTTTAACCTCACTTTTTGACTTACATTTGTAAATATTGCCGTAAAACTAAAACGTGTAGGTATTCTAAGTGTGAATAATGGAACAGGAAAATATAAATAAAAGTGATACAGAAGAGAAGAAAGAAATAAATGAGGAGTATGCATACTTGGACAGAGGGGGATTTTCTTCGGAGAAGTTTAAAATAGAGCTGCGTGGTTTACCTAAGTTTTATGGCATTGCTGTATGTTTATCTTTTTTATTAAACGATTTGTGTAGTAAGAGAGAGATTAATTTGATGAAACATGACATATATGAATCAATAATTATATTTACAGGAATTAAAGAAGCTTATGAATCTTAAACTGGGATTAAATACAAGTAAGATAAAGAGGCCTAAAAATGGAAGTCATTGGCTGTTTGCATGCTTTCAAAATGATGAGGAGCGTATAAAAGCTATTGCAGCACTTAATGGCTACTCTTGGAAAGGTATGAATTGAATGTATCCTTCGACTTACATGCTATAAGACAAAATCCCTCGCAGCATCTGTTTGAATGCAATGAATTCAAAAGCAGTTAACTCATTTTACACGCATTTCCTTATTGATAGAGGAGATATATTAAATGTGAAGTCTATTTAGTGTCATCCCCTAACTGTAAAACGAATTTTAAATTTGCACAACATTAGTACATGCATTACATACATGGTCATAGACAGTGCTTAACCCAACCCCAAGTAAGTACTCCAATATAGCTAAAACAATAATAAACTATATACACCATCTAAATCATTTAAATGGATGAAATAGACAGCAAATCATAAAGTCTGATTAGTCAGAGCGGCTGGGCCAGTGTCCCAAAATAATTTAAAAAAAATTAATAAAAAAGAAATTTGAACTATGTTAAGATATAATACCTAGTACTGCTACAGCAGCTAGGAATCTCAATTTACTAAATCAATTGTTTTCTCAAGCAAATAATTAGCAGTTGTTCAACCAATTGCTAATAATTAGTGTAATCAAATTCATTCATTTTTAATTTTACATGTGCTTTGCAGGTAAAACACTTATAGCAGAAATAGCTAAACCAGCACCGGATCCCCTAGTTAGAAAGCGCAAGCGGGAACAAGAAGAGGGTCCTGAAGAACAGAAAAAAAAGAAAGATGATGATGGGAAAAGCCAGGAGGAGAGGCTGAAAGATGCAACTACTCATTACTGGAACTTACCTTATGATGAACAGGTATAAGAAGTTAATATTTTTTGGTGTTCCACAACAACATCATAGTATTATATTGCTAATTCATGACTGTGCACTCAGAAAAATTAAAACCAGCATGGTATAAAATAGTAGTAGATATGGTAAAACAAATGTCGTAGATATAATAAAATAGTAGTAGATATAGTAAAAGTAGAAGCCAGAAATATAAGCAAGGTGTGTTCAAGCCCTACACGGAATTGTGTTATCTTGATATTTAGTCACTTGTGATTAGTATCTCACCTTTCTTACTGCTTTTTCTAACCCTGATACAAAATGTATTAAAATATAGTGAAAATTTTCAACTGGAACACAAACAAACAGTCAAAATTTTCAACCAACTTAGATAACTCAGTAATCAAAGCTGTTATAGTTTGAAGATTATTTCTGAAAGTTGTCTCTTTGCATTAAAAATAAATTCATTTGTATTTTATGTAGTTTAAATATGACTATTACTTTCATTCTCAGCTAAAACTGAAAGAAAAAGAAATACAAAATATTTTAATGAGATTTGACAATGAAGTATGGAAAATTGATAAATCAAGAAGAGGAGAAATTGAATCCAAAAGAAAAGAATACAACGGACTTAGTTTTGAACTGAGGCCAATAGTGAAATCACCAGTTACTATTGGATATAGAAACAAATGCGAGTTCACAGTAGGGATTGATGAGGAGACCAAGTTACCCACTGTGGGTTTTAGGTTAGGCAGCTATGTGACAGGCACAGTCGGGGTTGGACCCATACAATCTATGATCCATATTTCACAAAAGACAAAAGATGCTGTTTTGGTGAGTTTTTAAATTTTAAATTATTATTTAAATTAGAGCTCCTGTGTAATACTATAATGTTTTTATCTTTAGGGACATATTTATAATGAATATTACCCATATTTCAGCTGTTTCAAAAGTTCGTCCGTCAATCTGAATTAGCGCCATTCTCTCCTGCTGACTATTCTGGATACTGGCGTTACCTGACTGTTAGGGAGGCAACATCCAATGGTGATGTTATGCTTATTGTGGCTATACATCCTCAGGTAAGTCTTTATTCATGTGAACACACAACTCATCTTAGCATTATGTCAAAATAAGATTAGGAATATACATTATAAACGGTGGCCCATTTAAAACGGTCAGTATGGGCAACTCTGAATCATTGATTTAAAATAAAACTTGTCGGGAATCGAACCCGGAATTATCGAAGAATTAAACTTGCATAATTTTTAATTGAATATTGACTGTGTAGATCTTTAGCAGTAAATATGACTATGAAACATGATATCTAAAATTAATAAAAGACGTCTTTCTTCATATAATTTAATTTAATTTTGAAGGTATTTGAAATGACCATCCCTTTTTTTAGTACCACATTCAATTCGTTTAAGTACTGATTTTACTATTGGATTTTGTATCTTTAGGTGGTGAATTAGACTTTAAATTGAATCTATGGTATTCAATGGTGACATAGCTTGTTTTGTACACTTTATCCCTATCGTAACCTCTCAAGAAATTGTCTAGTGGGGTTAAATAGGTGACGTCGCGCGCGGGCCATTTGAAAGGGTCATTTGTACAAATCCATCTTGTTTAATTGTGAAAGCTCTTGTTTAATGTTACAAGTTGCGACACCGATCATAGATACACTTTTACGCGCCTAAATGAGATGAATGTGGTACTATAAAAAAGGGTTGGTCATTTCGAACACCTACAAAATTAAATTAAATGTTATGAAAAACGATGCTTTTTATTCATTTTAGATATCATGTTTCTTAGTAATATTTACTGCTTAAGACCTACACAATCGATATTCAATAAAAAAAAATAGAATTCGATAATTCCGGGTTCGATTCCCGACTCGAGTACAAGTTTTATTTTAAATCAATGAATGCAGTTTTTCTATTCATCAAAATCTGTGACATGGTTCCTTTGAAGAGATCTTTCTATGTCTTATAGTTTAAGAGTTGTACTGAGTTATAGTTATACCCATACTGACCGTTTTAAATTGGCCATCATGTATAGCAAGTCGTTTGTAAACACAACCTGCGCTTGTCAATTAAAAAAAATGGTTCTTAAAGAATTCAGAGTCTGATAAAGTTTCTTGAAAAAATGTATTGAGTAAAATCGTGTGCCGTTTGGTTCCATTTCACTGCCGTGGGTGGGCACAAACTTATCACATCACTCAGATTCCTCTGTCTCATCACATCACTCAGATTGCTCTGTCTCATCACATCACTCAGATTGCTGTGTCTCACTCACTCAAGTCTGTTTTGCCAAGTACGTCGAGACTGATGAGTGTAAAGTAGAACCCCTTGTACCGTCATTGTCCAAGCGTATTATACCACGTCTTAAAAAATATTTATCTCCTAATTCCAATCCCTTTACCGCCTAAGAGCCTCCTTTCCCTTAGTTTGCATCATAACAATTTTTTTTTAAATAACCAAATAAAGTTAACATTTGCTGACATTTCAGAAGACGAACATACTCACGAAAACGCTTTTACACAGAGCCATTGAATTACTTTTTTTTTACAGAACCTCACAGAAATTAAGCTAGAGAAACTAAAAGCAGATTTAATCAATCATTTCAATTCTGAAGAAGCGATTGCGTGTGGCATTAAATCTTTATACTTCCAACACATAACCAAAAAGTATGTATGATGAGCAATATTTGCGTTGATTGTTATTCTCTTCTCTCGGTGGCGTAAGTGACTGATGCGCCGAGGTCTCGGGTTCGAATCCTGAGTCGGGCTAAATATTTGTGTGATCTACTAGGCCAGATGGCGCTGTGTAAAAAAAAATCACATATCGTTTTTCTTTCAACCAATGAATCCTTTCATTGGTTGAAAGAAAAAGGAAAATACTCTACTCTTCATAGGAAAACACTTTTTCTATGGATAATTTTTCAGAGGAACATTATTGGATTAAGACTATTTGTTCCATTAGAAAGTTTCACTGATTATAGTTACACTGGGGAAAAAGCGGCCAACTGAGCTATGTGTAAATATGCATTAGAATAACAATATGAGTGATGTTTTTGTCTTAAATAATGTTAACAAATTGAATTATGTCTAGACGAGTAGGGGAAGATGGATCAAAACCCGTCCACTTATCAGGTGACACACATATCACAGACACCATACTGGGCAAGCAGTTTAGGATATCACCAGAAGCATTCTTTCAGGTAAATTTATTTGCTTAAACATTGATTTTGTAGTAATGGAGTGACAACATTGTCTATACTAAGTTTGTTTGTACTGAATAGGCTCAGAAACGAAAAGGCTGATTTTAAAAATTCTTTCATCATTAGAAAGCTACATTCTTTGTAACTAAATGAAATCAAAACTTCGTAAGTAACAACTGAATTTTCAAAAAGTTTAGGGTTCCGTACAAAATCTCGAATAGGAAAAGGTCACCACGCGGGCGAAACTGCGGGCATCATCTAGTTTGTTATATAACTGTTGACTGACTAAACCGAAAAGAAACAGACACTTGTTACATTATCTGTTTATCAATCACACCTTATCCCCGAAGGGATGCAAAAGGCATATTATACGCCCACTTTTCACCGGTTACAGTATATACCAGTTACAGTGTCTTCTATCTGTATAAAAGCAGAAACTGACCGAAGGATTGATCAATGCACAGCTGACATTTTTCACTAATATTTGTTAAGTACTCGGATACCCAGACGTGCATGTATGAAGCTACAGGAAGCGAAAGAATTATGCACTAATCGATTCCTGGCGATCTGTCCTCTCCTACTACCTCGTCAGGGATATAGCGTGAAGATTGTTAAGTTACGGAAGTGTACTAAAATTATATTTTAAAAAATTCAATCTGTGAGAAGGTGAAAAGGGGGTTGCAAAGTTTGTATGGAACATGTTTTTTTGTGGAAATGTTTAATTAGTTGTGGCGGTAACTGACACGCTGGATTAACACATAGCCTACTTTTTATTCTGGGATCAGGTTCCTAAGGAACACGGGTTTACCACACGAGCGTAGCCGCAGGCGTCTTCTAGTTTCATATAAAATTCCTGGACTTCCGTTTTCTATTTATACAAGTAGATTTTTTATATTTACACTAGATGACCACCACAGCATCGCCCGTGGCATAGTTCGAACTACCGTCGCACCTGTTTAAACACGGGCTATCTGATACAAAAAGAAACTTCTTTTTGTATCAGATAGCCCTATAAGCCATAGGGCTTTCCCCTCTGGGGTTGGGAGGTCTGAGGGCGTCACTCCTATAAAAGTCACCCGCCAAAACAAAAAAAAATGAACAGTCAGAAAAGGAATGCTGCTAGGGATAGGGCGCCGCCGCAAAACGGCGCGCAGGAGCCCCGCCCGACTCCTGTGGCAAGTGGACTAGGGCTGCCGTGTGTCGGGCCAGCACGGCTAAAGAAGTTAGCCCCAACCCGTATCCGCTTCGCATCGTGGAACATTGGCACGCTGACTGGGCGTGCGGTAGAGTTGGGCGAAGTACTCTCCAGGCGGAGGGTGGACGTGGCGTTCCTGCAGGAGACTCGGTGGAAGGGCAACAGTGCCCGGCCTCTGCAGAAAGGCTACAAGCTGTATTACACGGGTGCGCCTGGTGGGGAGAACGGGGTGGCCGTGGTGCTCTCCGAGGGGCTGCATAGCGGATATCATATCTTGGAGCATATCTTGGAGGTGAAACGCTGTATCGACCGGCTTATGATCGTGAGGTAGCTTATCGATGGGATTATTACCCACCTGATAAGTGCCTACGCGCCACAGGCCGGTTGTAGCGACGCCGATAAGATGTCGTTTTGGGGTCAACTCGAGGGAGTGCTTCGGAGCATTCCGTTGTCACAGGGAATCGTTTTGGGCGGCGACCTGAACGGTCATGTGGGTGAGAGGTGTGAGGAGTTTGAGCGTGTTCATGGTGGTTTTGGATCCGGCACCCGCAACGCTGAAGGAGAAACTATCCTCAGAACGCGTGCGGCTGCCGATCTGGCCATTGAGAACACGTATTTCAAAAAGAAATCTGAACATCTCATCACCTACAAGAGCGGGAGGCGTACAACTCTGATCGATTTCCTACTCACCAGGCGACACAACAACGGCAAGGTGGCCAACTGCAAGGTCGTACCCGGAGAGAGTCTTACTGCACAACACCGTCTCCTTGTCGTGGACCTCTGCGTGAAGCCCAAAGGCAAACGCATCGAGCGGTGTCAGCGCCGCATCAGATGGTGGCTGCTTGATGAAGCTAGGTCCCAGGAGTTCGTCTCAGCTGTCGGTGACAGGTGCACCGACACTGAAGGCGAACCAGTTCAAGATTACTGGGACAAAGTTCAGGCGGCCATCCTTGGAGCGGCGAAAGTGGTGCTCGGTGAGTCTAAGGGTGGACGCAAATGTGACAAGGAAACTTGGTGGTGGAACGACGCAGTCCAGAGGGAGACTAGGGAGAAGAAAGCCCTCTTTAAAAAGTGGCAAGCGACCGGATCTCCCAAAGATCGCGACGCGTACAGGGCTGCCAAGCGCGCCACAAAGAGAGCTGTAGCCAGAGCCAGACGAGACCACTTACAACCTCTGTATGATAAGCTAGAATCAGATGGCTATGGTGGAGTACTATTAGCGGTCAAAGACACGCTAAAAAGGATAACGGAGATAGATGGAACGACTCATGATAAGGAATTATTATTTGCTATAATATCAAAAAAAATATCAAGTTCTTTATATGTATTGTATACTTACCCCCAGCTATAGTGATAATCAATATCTCGATATATTGACTTGTATTGAGAACGCTATAAATACATACTCTGATTATATGATCGTAGTCATAGGAGATTTCAATCTAAATTCTTGTAATATCGCTACTATAACACATTTTGACATGTTTTTAGATTATTGTCTTGATGATCATGTTTTTAGATATTTGACTGCCTCTGTGGCGCGGTGGGAGTGCACCCGACTGCTACGCAAGAGGTTGTGGGTTCGATTCCCACCTAGAATAAAACTTTGTGTGATGAGCACAATGGTTTATTCTGTGTCTGGGTGTTATTTATCTATAATATGTATGTATTTAGAAATATATAAGTATGTTTATCAGTTATCTAGATCCCATAACACAAGCTAATATTAGCTTACTTTGGGCTAGATAGCGCTGTGTGAAAAGTGTCCCACAATAAATGCTGTGTGAAAAGTGTCCCACAATATAATATTATTTATTGTAACGACCATGTAATATTATTTACGATGACAATAGGAATAAGTACAACTTAGACTTAATTTTGACCACTGTTGACCCCAAATATTTTAGCATTACATACGATACTGAACCGCTTGTGCCGTTGGACACCACAGCCTACCACCCCGCTCTAGATATCTGTTTATCTTTGACTGGTTTTAACCCAATCATTAGTCCTTCATCTTCAATCGGAGGCAATGTGTGTGATTATCCTGACCGCCAGTTGAGCCCTGAGTGGAATTTCCGTAAGGCTGATTTGTATGGTCTTTATTCCCATATTGCATCAATAGACTGGAAACACCTTCTACAGCAAAGTGATGTTGATATAGCTGTTAACATCCTCTACGAAGAGCTGAACGGAGCCATTGATGCCTACGTTCCTTTGAAAAGTATGTCCCGCACTCAAAGGTATGTGTACCCAACATGGTACACTGGAGACATAATACGCTATATAAAAATTAAATATTATAATTTAAAAATATTTAAGAAATATGGGCGCGAGGTTAATAGGGATTATTTTAAATATTATAGGACAAACTTCAAAACTCTTATCACCGATGCCTATCAGAACTACATTAAGATGCTTGGTAATAAAATAGCCTGCGACCCCTCAACATTTTGGAAGTATGTAAGGGATAAGAAAAAAAGTAGACAGCAGATTAAAGAATACATTTATGGAACAGAACTGTTATTGGACAGGAGGCAGTTGATTCCTTCGCTCACTATTTTAGCAGTGTTTTCCATGATAGTATCCCACAATTAGACCCTCAGGTGGCGGAATCCAACTTAGTTGAACAGGGGCACCTAATCAGTATTCCAAGTATCAACAGCGCAGATCTAAAAAACGCAGTGCGGCGCCTGAAAGCATCGTCTGCATATGGGCCCGACAACATACCAGCTTTCTTGGTGAAGGATTGTGTACATGTCCTTGAGAAGCCTCTCTTGTACTTGTATAATCTTTCGTTGCAGAGATGTTCCTATCCAAGAAATTGGAAAATTTCACGGGTGACGCCGGTACCCAAAAGTAGCTCATCGACGGATGTTGTCAACCATAGACCTATCGCAGTATTATCAGTGTTTGGCAAGTTGTTTGAATCTATTTTAAATAAACACATTTCATTTCAAGCTGGTACTATGTTGAGTGACGTCCAACATGGATTCCGCCCTGCGCGCTCTACACTAACCAATCACATTAAGTTCGTATACTACGTCAAAACAAATGTGATGGCTGGTTGTCAAGTAGATGCAGCATATTTTGATTTTGCCAAAGCGTTCGATCGCATAGATAATGACGTGCTCTTAGCCCAACTCTCGTCTCTAGGCTTCCAACGAAGGCTTCTAATTCTCATGGCCGATTATCTCAGGGACCGGAAACAAAATGTTACACTCGGAAACTATAGATCGCATGACTATTATACTCGATCTGGAGTAAGTCAAGGTAGCACTTTAGGACCGACTCTATTTCTCATCATGGTCAATGATCTACCTACTGTACTTATAAAATGAAATTGCCTTATGTTTGCTGATGATCTCAAGCTGTTCACATTCGTTAGGGATACTTGTGACTGCGAAGCATTGCAGCATGATATTGATGCAGTCATGGAATGGAGTACAAAAAATAAATTGGCACTGAACGTCTCTAAATGTAAATATATTAATATTACGCGATCGCGCACACCTATAGAAGTGCCGTACAAGTTGGCGGGTGAGCAGCTTGAGCGAGTCACCACTATACGAGATCTTGGAGTAACGTTCGACTCAAAATTAAATTTCCATGACCATATCAGGAACACCTGCAGGGCTGCGAATAAATCTTTGGGATTTATAATCCGAACATTATCTAAGTTTGATAATACTGTTGCTATAAAACTTCTATACAATGCATATGTAAGAAGTAAATTGGAATACAATGCCATTGTTTGGAATCCGCAAGAAAAATTGTACATTCTAATGACCAAGAGAATACAGCGCAAGTTCGCTCGAAATTTGTACAAGCGGATAAACGGTTACTATCCCTTTCTTTATCCCTCCCTGTTCGTCTCCAGAATGGTTGGTTTGGATACGCTGGAGTTGAGACGAAACTCCACTCACATTATGCACTAAAAAATAAAAAATGATTAACAAGGTAGATAATCCATCTGTAAATGAGTGTACATACTTTTTTGTACCTGATAATTATATGCGTGGCTTGGGACGACGGCAGCATCGGCTACTGGTAATGCCACCATCTTGGCACTTGTCTCAGACCGCCTCTAGTCCCACTGCGAGGGCTATAGAGTTAATTAATAACCTACTGCGTGCAAAGCCAGATATAGATTTTTTCTTTGATAAGGTCTATGAATCTAATGGCAAGCAAAGTTATGAATTGTTAAATGAGTTAATGCAATGACTAATTAATAGATACATTATCAACATTGACATTATATTAATTATCCTGTAATGAATTAGCTTGACATATACTCATTAATATTAATTCTATTGATTAATATTATTTGAATTGACATCATTATTAACTAGTTAATAAGTGCTGACATTCTTTTTTATAATACATTATATTTTACCTGACATTAACTAATTGATATTAATCGAATTGACATTATAATTCTATTAAATATATTATAATTATTGAGATTCTGATAATTCTAAATGAATGGGTCTGAAAATTTACTAAATGATTGTTATTGAATTGATATGATATTTTATAGTTTACAGTTGTTAAGTACTGAAATTGCAGGAATTAATTTAATTCAATTGGCCTGGTCTGCCTATCGATTAATTAATTGATAAATACATAAACTTATTTCTATAGAAATAAGATTATGTATTTATGTGAATTGTAATAAATGATTAATTTTGAATGAATTTGCACAAGTCAGCATAGCATGTAAGCGTTTTGGTTCGTACTGTAAGCTTATATTGTTTTATACTAAATAAATAAATAAATAAATACGTAGGTAACAAATGTCTAGCCATGTCAGCCCCGCCGGGTCCCGGTAAGAGGGGAAGACCCCATGTCAGCCCCGCCGGGTCCCGGTAAGAGGGGAAGACCCAAGAAGTGCTGGGTTGACGTCGTAAGGGATGACATGCTTGCCAATGGTCTCACTACAGGGGATGCCGACGACCGTGTGAAGTGGAGGAGAAAATGTAGGAAAGCGGACCCCGGGCGTCGCGAGACGCAACTGGGACAGACGCTCGGATGATGATGATGATACAAAAAGAAACTTCATCAGACTGATCAGTAGTTCCTGAGATTACCGCGTTCAACCAAACAAAGAAACTCTTCAGCTTTATTATATTGGTATAGAAGTTAATAAAAAATGTACTCCATATTTATATTTATATAGATAAACACGGCAGGAGCAGAAGTGTTATACCGCAGCGTTATAGAAATGACACAAGTTAAATCAGACTCAACTGTGGTGGACATTTGCTGCGGGACGGGTACTATTGGACTGTGTTTTGCTCAGGTAAACTCAAATATATACCTTACTCTCTCTTCTCTTCATATTAGTATATTCCAGTGTAATAAGGGAACATTGCGGTATGGTAGACGATAGTGATCAAGATAGAAAAAGGTATGCTTAGAAGGTTAGGACATGTAGAAAGGATGGATGAAAGTAGACTAACGAAACAGATTTATTAGAAAAGAGTGAATGGGCAAACTGGTAAGGGGCGATCTCGACGTACATATGTCAATCAAATAAAGGAAATTTTGGAAAAAGGTCAGGTCAAGAGCAGTGGCGGTTGGTGGGTTATCGAACTGGTGGTGCACTTTACTTGCTCGCTTAGTAGGATTGGAAATTGCAACAAAACAATAATTTACCTACATAACATATGTATGTTAATTGTTTATTAATTTTTATACATTAAATTAATGCAATAACATTTTTCTGAATTGAAATATAATAAAAAATAAATGCGAAAGTTTGTATGGATGTTTGTTACTCTTTCACGGAAAAACTACTGAATAGTTTTTAATTAAACTTTACAATAATATAGCTTATACATCAGAATAACACATAGGCTGCTGTTTATTGCGGGAACAAGTTCCTGTGGGAAACGGGAACGGGAAAACTTCTCTACGCGGGCGAAGCCGCGGGCGTTAACTAGTGTTTGTATAAATTTGTTATTTTGACATTTTTATTCTTCAACGTAGTCTCCTCCAAGAGCGATCAGTCAACGATTTGTCTTTGGCTTCAAAATAAGCCTCCGTTGCTGTGATAACTTCACTATTTGAGTCAAATTTCTTACACTGGAGCATTTTTTTGAGATCTACAAACAGTAATCGCTGGGGGCCAAGTCTGGCGAATAAGGGGGATGAGGAAGCAGTTCAAAGCCCAATTCATGAATTTTGGCCATCGTTCTCACAGACTTGTGACAAGGCGCGTTGTCCTGGTGAAACACCACTTTCTTTTTTGTTCATTTGAGGCCGTTTATCCGCAATTTCGTACTTGAATCGCTCCAATAAGCACATGTAATAGTCACTATTTATATTTTGCCCCTTTTCAAGGTAGTCGATGAAAAGTATTTCATGCGCATCCCAAAATATAGACGTCATAACCTTACCGGCCGATTTCTGAGTCTTTAGCCGCTTCGGGTGACTTTCATCAGCCGCTCTCCACTCCGCTGACTGCCGATTGGAATCCGGAGTAAAATGGTGTATCCATGTTTCATCCATTGTCACATACCGACGTAAAAAATCCTTTTTATTACGATTCATCAGCGCCAAACATCGGTCTGAATCATTGATACGTTGTTCCTTTTGATCAGTTGTAAGCAAACGCGGCACCCACTTGGAAAAAATCTTTTCATGGCCAAATTTTTATGTAAAATAGTGAAAACACTACCAGCTGAAATCTTCACTATCTCAGCTATCTCGTGCACTTTTATCTTCCGATCTTCTAGTACGATTATGAAGACTTGGTTAATATTTTGTTGAGTCACTGCTTCATTTGGACGACCTGAGCGTTCCCCATCATTTGTGTCCATGCGACCGCGTTTGAAGTCGGCATACCATCGACAAATGGTTGCTTTAGAGGGAGCTGATCCCGCATAACATTTTATAAGCCATTGCTGTGCTTCAACGGTATTGAAACCCAATGGTCTCACTACAGGGGATGCCGACGACCGTGCGAAGTGGAGGAGAAAATGTAGGAAAGCGGACCCCGGGCGTCGCGAGACGCAACTGGGACAGACGCTTGGATGATGAACGGTATTTTTTTTCCCATTAAAAAACAATGTTTTATCAACACGCGAAACTCGTTTTTTTTTCATTGTATCGAAACTACAAGTGTAGCGTCACTTAAATGTCTGCAAAATCAATATTTTAATGTTCCATTTTTGAAAATAAGACAGATATCTTTTATTGAAGGCCAGTAATTTTTAAAAATCAAAAGTGTTTTTAATATATACGCCATTTCCAAGTTAGTCTCGGGACTTATTGAACGATCTAGTATAATATATATGCAGTGAAATGCGATTTTCTTTCTTGCCGCGTAAAATCCACTGAAAACCTCAGTATAACAACCCCTATTATACTGGGGTGAGACTGACCTTGACTTAAAGACTGAATTGACTAAGGGCCGTATTCCATAACGTTTATCAACACTCAAGAAATACTTGAGAGTAGATTTTATAAGGCAAAATCTAGTCTCAAGCGTTGGTCGAGTATTGAGAAACGTTCTGGAATACGGACCTAAGACGTAGAGGACTAGGGTCCGTATTCCAGAACGTTACTCAATACTCGATCAACGCTTGATAAACGTTCTGTAATATGACCCTAGGACATTTTAGATAATAAGGAAGAAGATTGAAGAAATATGAATTAAGATTTAGGTAAAAGGTCTTAGTAACCAGGTCATAATATACGTGCAAAAAAAAATGTAGGCACCATTTTTTAACCTATGGAATAGGGTAAGATTTTTCTCTTATTCTATACGATTGATATTTTTTTCCTAATCCCTGATAATTTTTGAAATCACACCTTGGAAATCTTGTTTTGTCCATTCAAAGGCTATTTTAAAAAATGCTCTTTGCTATAATGGTGATAACTACGAATATCGTTTAAAAATCACGCCTTATTCCCGAAGGGGTGGCAGAGGTATATAAACATAAACAATATCACTGGCGAAATGTTATTAATCATAACCTATTTTCCAGCACTGCGGTAAAGTACTGGGCCTTGAAATGATAGCTGAGGCAGTGAAAGACGCCAAAGCGAATGCCACACTGAATAATATAGAGAACTGTGAATTCTTTACCGGCAAGGCCGAAGATATCTTACAACCTGTTCTTGCCAGAGCCACAACTGATGATATCACTGCCATCGTGGACCCACCCAGGGCTGGCTTGCGTATGTATTTTAAAATAATCTCGATCTTGATGATTATGATGATTATACTTACTGAATGCAATGCCTCAAAACGTGCAATACGTTGGTCTCAGGTTCAAATCCCTAATCGAAACAAACTAATACCTATTTATTATTGTTTGTGTTTAACTATTTATTGGTTAGTGTATGTGACAGCCGCGATGAGGTCCCAGATCGGAAAATATATTTGTGTATATGGAGGAACACCCAAACTTCGAAATACACTACCACAACGCCACCGAGGCAGACTAAAATTAAAATTCTATTTACTGTAGTTATGAAGCGCTGGTGGCCCCGCGGTGGTCGCAATGTGTTCTGTAAACGATAACTGAGTTACGCAACTTTCACTATGGCTGTTCCTCGGATGGGGGACCACTTTGTGGCATTTACATTTGCGAGCGTTTCCGTGCTTCGGAAGGCACGGTCCCGGTTGCCGGTAAAATGGCAGTCGTTAAGCCTGGTTGAATGCCTTAAGGGCGGCTTGAAAATTTTCAACAGCAGGTAGCCACAACCTGCGTCTGTCTATTTCAACACGGCAATGGGCTCACCACCTATTACGTGGAACAGGAATGCACACGGTTAAAAGTGGGCATATAATATGCCTCTGCCACCCCTTCGGGGATAAGGCGTGATGGATATTTATTATTTTATTTATTTAAAAGTAATTAAACAAAACCGAATGTCTCAGAAATGTTGTGCTACTTAAGTTATTGGACTACAGGCTTACATGGTGATATACGATGGAAGTTTATTATACTCAATGTGTTGTCTATTTTTCTACCCTTTGTAAAAAAAAGCTGCTTTTAACAGATATGCGTGCAATAACTCAGCTTCGTAACTCGAAGAAAGTAAAACGGCTGGTTTACGTATCGTGCAGTCCAAGTTCGGCGGTGAAAAATTTCGTAGATCTGTCGCGAGCCTCGTCCAAGACGTTAAGGGGAGCGCCTTTCTTGCCGGTGAGGGCCGTGCCCGTCGATATGTTCCCTCACACCAAGCACATGGAGCTGGCCATACTGTTCGAGCGAGAGGTAAGATGACCGATGCGCAGATTAATATAAATCAATGCCACTTTTCATAGTAATTTTATAATCTAACAACGGGCTCACCTATCCAAACGATTACGTGTTATGAGCGCGATGGTTTATTCTGTGTCTGGGTGTTATTTATCTATAATATGTATGTATTTAGAAATATATAAGTATGTTTATCAGTTATCTGGTTACCATAGTACAAGCTCTGCTTAGTTTGGAATCAGATTGCGTTGTGTGAGTTGTCCCAACGATATTTATTTAATTTATTTAAATGTTGAGGCTTTGTTCGGACTATTTAGTAGATTGTTTATGTGAAGTTTGAACAAAATCGGTCGAACGGTTCTTCATTTCATCAAGTGGCGCTAACGAAGTTGCGCGGGTCAGCTAGTAAAATGGCACGAGATGAATAATAATGGGGTCTTTAAAGGTTTACAGGGTCGGCAGCGCGAGTGCTGCACCTCTGGTGTTGCAAACGTCCATAGGCTACGGTAACCACTTCTCCATCAGGTGGTCCGTATGCTTATCTGCTATCTCAGTGGTATAAAAAAGGAGATGCATTTTGATCATTACAATTATAACCTATTACGTAACTAATATACTTCTTAGCTTCTTCTATATAAATAAAAATGAATCCTCTCTGACTACTCCGTCAGGGATACAGCGTGATGATAGTTAGTTTTAGTTAGAATCGCAAAATGTGTTGCTAAGCTTAAAACTCGAAGATCGTTAGACATATTCAAGTTTTTTTTTATACCTTGAATTTTATGGAAGGTTTCTATGAAGAAAAAAATTGATTAAATTGCACCGGGTACAGAAAAGCTTCGTTACGCGGGCGGTTTCGCGGGCATCAACTAGTATAATAATACAACTTGTTGTCCTCGAATCCTGTAATTTGTTGAAGTAATAACAAATTAAAACCCTAGACATCTGTCTCAGAATGTCCCTTTCGCAAAATGTCCCGTAGGTGCAAAATGTCTCTATGGCATAATCTCCCTGTCGCTAAATGTTTGCAAATTACGTATCTTGTAAATAGATATTAAACCGCAGAATCTGCCACTCGGCGCACTGGTATGGCAATAACGAAAATTTGCCAAATCTTTAAAACGGAATTTCGACTCATGTGTTCGTACGATGATAACATTTTTATATTTGTTATTTTTTACAAACTGAAGGAATTATTCATTCATTCATCAAGTTGATGGATAAAGAAAGGAACAGCGTGATAAGGGAACATTGCGGTATGACAGAAGAGGTAGCTAAGATAGAAAAGGGGATGCTTAGATGGTTCGGACACGTGGAGAGGATGGATGAAAATAGACTGACGAAGCAGATATATGTGGCGAGAGTGAATGGGCAAATGAAATCGACGATCTTTTGGAAAAAGGCCAGGTCAAGAGTACCCTTAACCGGCGAGCGTGTATGAAAACACTCATGAAAGTAGAAGAAGCGAAAGCTGTATGTCAGGATCGTAGCAAGTGGAAAGCCATAGTCTCTGCCTACCCCGATGGGAAACAGGCGTGATAATATGTATGTATGTATGAAGGATTCATCCTTGTATACAGAACATACAGGGTGCGTTCCACTTATTGCCCGCAACGTTCACAACCGCGACTGCTAAAATAACCGTTTCACTAACGTAAATGGGCCGCGGGCGTTGCGGTCGCAATTTATAAGTAGAACGTACATCTTGGGCACTGTAAACCCACTTGGACCCACCAATATTTTGTGGGCGAAGTCGACGTCATGCGTTTGCGAACAGTGACGTCATGTATGATGTCAATCGATCGCTCGCTACGACCACGAGCCTTAGGTGGAACAATACAGAGGGTGTTACTATCGTTGCGGACGTTAAGTCACAGAATAAGTAATAGTACTACGTACAGAAGTTATACTCCCTAACAATAGTCAGGTTTAGGTATGAAAACATACCTAGACTCGCTGCCTGCAAGCAAAAATGACACTTATGACTGCGCGCGAACGTTGTTTTCTTTGTGCGCCAGAGTTTTATGACCGAGCTGCTAAATCCACGCAGGGTTGTCACTTAAAAAGTTTTTGTACCGAGTTGATTTATTTAGAGCGCTCGTGTCGTGCGAGCCGAGCGGCAGCTGCAGCCCACTGTCTTTAGCCGCTCCGAGCTTCCTAATATACCTAAATTGCGGAGTGACACTCCCCTGGTTAAGTGAAACGTAGCCACAGTAGTCTAATCTAGAAGTGTAAACTGGTTGATAAAGTTTTTTTATTTACAGAGATCAGAAGATACTGAAGTCGACACAACCACGAAGACAGATAATACTGTGTCTGAAAATATTTCCAGTGAACTAGCGATAGATGTAAGCGAGTCTAAAAATGAAAATAATTGTGAAAATAATGTATAGTATTGTTGTAATTATATTGTTTAATATAATTTTAACTATTGATGATTTTATTTATTTCATACGTTTATTAATAAACTAGCTTATACCTGGCTGCAGGTATAAGCTAGTTTATTAATTTTTTGCAGGTATAAGTTGCCCGCGTGGTGAAGTTTTCCTATTCGTACGGAACTAAACTTTTTAAAAATTCAATATAGCCTACGTTACTCAAAAAAAGAATGTAGCTTTCTATTGGTGAAATATTTTTTAAAATTGTCCGAGTACTTTCTGAGTCTATTCCTTACAAACTTACAAATCTTTCCTCTATATGATATTAGTATAGATTCATCTTATTTAAACTTGTCCGATGCAATAACGACAGTGCAAATATAAATTGCGTTCTCTCTCTCTCCTATCTCTCTCTCTTTTTATCATAGTGATGGCATGACTGGTACATGTGTCCATTCCATACACACCATAGATGAGTAAGTTATGAAGTAAGACGGCAGCTGCGTCCGAGTGCCAAAAATCTTATCAAAGCTCTAAGAGGCCAGCAAATTGAACCGGTATGAAGTAAAGTTCTATTGTTTAAATTTTTTTTGTCCTGGTTACGAAGACATTACAGCCACATCTTATTTTTTATATCATATTTCTTCAATCTTATATTCTAATTTAGTCCTGTCCAGTCTTTGTCGATGTCAAGTCCTCAGTCCTAGGTCCTGGTCCTTGCCCTCAGTATAATGGTGTTCTTATACTGAGGTTTTCAGTGGACTTTAGAAAACTTATACTTTATAATATGTCCAAGAAACCACCACAGCCGCATATAAAACAAGAGAAATGCACTAGTTTTAGAAAATAATATACAGCAAGCGTTCGCACTTGTCAATGATCCCGCGCAAAGTCCATTGTTTTAAAAATTAGACTATCGTTTAAGTAGAGTAGCTGTCAAAGTTAGTAATACTAAAAGGCGCTGAAAGGTGTCTAACTGGGGCGGTTAGCTACATGAGCGGGCCTCCCGTCGCACCTATTTAATCCCGTCAGTTAGAAATTCTACAATGATGAATAAATATTTGCCCGATTTGTCGATATTTATGACTACTGCTCTGCTCCCCAGTGTAGTAGCGTGATGATATATAGCTTAGAACCTTCACCAATAAAGCTCAAGAGTTTGTTTGTTTGTTTGGTTGAACGCGCTAATCTCAGAAACTACTGTTCAGATTTAAAAAAAATTTTTTTTTGATGGATTGCCCATTTATCGAGGAACGCTATAGGCTATATATATCATCACGCTACTACCCTGGGCAGCGGAGTAGTAGTCATAAATGTTGAGAAATCGAATATTTATCACTAGCTGACCCGCCCGGGACATACTTCGAACCCCGTGGCACCCAATTTAATCCCGTCGTTTATAAATTTTACGATGATGTATGAACATTTTCCAAATTACTTGATTACTTCTCCGCTCTCAAGTACCTAATACGCCCGCGCCGCGCCCGCACGGCCCGGTCGAATTTTTGTTACACGATATTAATTTCTTTGCGCATTTTTTGATATTGCCATATCGCCTAAGATATTCATTTAATTTGCAAAGTGTAAAAGGACAAAATAATCTTCATAAAATGCTGAAACCAACTAACATATTAAAAATGATAAGGATTAATAATGTATTTGTGTAAATAGCCTTTAAATTACCGCTTATTATTATTGCTGTTTTTTTTTAAATATTAAAATGGTAACTAACTAACTAACTATTAACTATCTTCACGCTGTATCCCTGACGGGGTAGTCAGAGAGGACAGATCGCCAGGCTTCGCGATCCATGCATACTTCTTTCGCTTCTTCAAGATTCATCAATCGCTTCATACACGCACGTCTGGGTATCCGAGTACTTTTGACCTTTCCGTTTTTGAGGAATCTGCTCACGTGGTCTTCATATGTAAGTCTCGGCCTACCCTGACTTCTTCTACCCTCTGCTTTCGCACAATATATATTCTTCGTCAATCGTTCCTCACTCATTCGTTGGACGTGTCCAAACCAACGGAGCACGCCCTTTTCCAGCTTAACGCTGACACTTTCATTCAAACCTGCCATATTGCGTATCATTTCGTTACGTATTCGGTCGGCCAAGTTAACGCCGCACAATTTTCGAAGTGATCGCATCTCCACAGCATTCAATTTACTTTCATGCATCTGCTGACATACCCAGGTTTCGCTACCGTAAAGGAAAGTTGGCACTAGGACTGCGTTATGAATCGCCAGTCGTGCTTCTTTTGCGATGCTTTGTCGCTTTACTAATTGGGACAAAGCACCGTTAACTCTGTTTCCGGCAGCTACTCGCCGTTCTACATCCGAATCACATCTTCCATCCGCGCTAAACATACTCCCTAAATACATTGTGTATTTCATTCACCTGCTCTAGACGTTTAATTTTATTAAATTTATTCGGCCCTTTAGACCCACCCCATTTCCGTGCTTCGGAAGGCACGTTAAGCCGTTGGTCCCGGTTGCCAATAAAATAGCAGTCGTTAAGCCAAGTTGGAGGCCTTATGGGCGAAATTCAACAGCAGGTCGATGCAGCCTGCGCCTGTCCATTTCAACACGGCAATGGGCTCACCACCTGTTACGTGGGACAGAAATGCATACGGTGAAACGTGGGCGTTAAATATGCCTCTGCCTACCCCTTCGGGGATAAAGGCGTGACAATATGTATGTATGTATGTATGTATGCTCTAGACGTTCCTGGTTTACCCTAATCTCGCATTTAGTTCTTACGTCATTTCTTTCAAATACTAGAGACTTAGTCTTACTTGCATTCAAGCGAAGACCCTTACTTTCACACTCCTCTTTCATATTAGTGACTAATGCCTGAAGGTCGGCTTCTGATGAGGCCATGAGCACCGAATCATCAGCGTACAGCAGACAGTTTACTGTAAAGTCACCCAAATTCACACCCATATCACAATCTTTCAACTTCTGCAGGCAACTGTCCAGATAGACTATGAACAGTCAGGCGGACATGACACAACCCTGTTTGACGCCTGTACAGACATCAAAAAGAGGTGACACATCCCCCCCTACTCGCACGCAAGCCTTACAGTCCTTATAAAGCGACTGTATTGCCCGCAGTAGCGAGCCGTCCACACCATATCCGGGCAGCAAATCCCACAGAGTTTCGCTCACAACGTTATCAAATGCTTTCTCCAGATCCACAAAAGCGCAGAAAACCTTCTTGCTAGTAGCCAGAAACTTCTCCGCGATCATGCGGAGCGAAAACACTTGATCCATGCAACATCTTCTACGTAGGAATCCGCATTGAGCCTCCCATAAATACCTTTCAGACTTTTCTTGCATTCTTGCCGTTATAATCTTTGCATACACCTTACTAGCTAAGCTGATCGCCCTGTAGCTGGAGCAGTTTAGGCGCGAGCCTTTCCCTTTGTAAATAGGTACTACAACTGCTATTCTCCAGTCATCTGGGACCTCACCCGTTCGCCAGCACAAGTTGCATAACAGACATAGAGTGTCCCAGACGCGCGACCCACCGTACTTGATCATCTTAGCAGTAACTCTGTCTTTTCCCTCAGCCTTACCACATTTCATACTTCTTATCGCTTGTTCAATTTCTTTCATACTAATGACTTAAATTACATCGGGATCCGGAGCATCGAAGTGAGCTCCGCTTCCCGATGTGGCGTCTGTCTTTTCTTGCATACATCTTTCCATAATATTCACTCCATCTCTGCAGGACGTCAGTTTGGTCTGTTAGGCTGTCATTGTTAACACTAAGCACTTAATTCATACTGCAGATTGCCGAACAACTCCGGGTCTTGCCTACCTCTTTCCAGAAGAGCCTGGCATTATCCCGGAAATTGGACGACAACCTTTCATCCGCTTTCATTCTGCACCTTTCACGAGCTTCTTCTATCAGTGCCTTCGTGTTAACTTTTTGCAGCTTGTATCCCTTTTTCATATTAAAATAATTCCGCGAGGCTAAGTAGTCTAACCCTGCTTTCTTCTTCATTTGAACTGCTTCTTTCACTTCCTCATTCCACCATGCGTCACGCTTATTACTACTGCCTCTTCTCGTTTCTCCACACACTTCCACAGCTGCATTTATCATACTATCCCTAAGGTTCTGCCATACACTTTCCACATTCTCACTACTTACATTGACGTCGCCAAACTTTTCGGCTACCCTTTCTTTATATTTATCCCTAATGGATGCATCCTGCAGCTTTCAGCTTTTGATGCTGTAAGTCGGCTAAGGTTCAGGACACTCGGTACGATGACGCCAACCCGCGAACAGACCCCTAATCCTAGTTATTACTAGGTAGTGGTCTGATCCTAGCTCAGCGCCTCGATAAACCCTTGTGTCCATCACCTGTTTACGGAGCCGACTATCCATTAGGAATAGTTCTATCATGCTTCTCTTTGACTTACATCTCCTCGTATACATATGAATTTGTTTGTGGTTGAACATTGTGTTCGCCACAAACAAATCCTTTTCCTTACAAAACGCCAGTATAAGCCTGCCAGCGTCGTTCACCCTTTTATCCCCATACTTCCCGAGTACCGACTCAAAACCATCGCGAGCGGTACCCACCCATCCATTCAAGTCTCCACATACTATAAGTCTTTCATTTCCTTCTATCACATTTAGAGCTTCTCTCATACTCTCCCAGAAGTCCTCTAGCTCACTCGCGTTCGACGAAGATACTGGCGCGTAAGCAGCTACCAGGAAAATCTTCGTCAAACCAAGTTTTAGACGGATCCAGAGGATTCTAGGACCTACCAGTTTGTACTCATACATACCGGAGGCCAATCGCGAGGACAACAAAATTCCAAACCCTCGACTGGCGTGCTCGCTCTCTGGTACTCCAGACCTTAGTGCGAGCACCCCACCCGGGAGCTCCAAGACTTCGCTGCCCTTGCGCTTGGTCTCTGTCAAGGTCACTTTCTCTCATTCATAACATCCATCAACTCATTCATCTTATCTGTCATTCCTCCCCTAACATTTCACGCAGCTACCCTGCACTTCATCATCCACTTCCTGCCGTGTCGGGCCGCGCGTGTAGGGTGGCGGTCCCCCACGCCGCTCTGGCTCACACTTTTCGCACCAGCGGGGACGAACTGGTGCGCGTCGCCTAGGGGGCACGCCCTAACATTGTTCGCCCTTGAGGTTTCTGGTGTTGGAGTAGAATTGCAGCCGTAGCTGGCAGGGATGGCGACGTGCACGCTTCTACTCTTCATCCCCACAAAATAATCTTCATAAAATGCTGAAACCAACTAACATATTAAAAATGATAAGGATTAATAATGTATTTGTGTAAATAGCCTTTAAATTACCGCTTTATTATTGCTGTTTTTTTTAAATATTAAAATGGTTATAATACGTTATCCTTAAGAGATAGACATATACCGTCCCGGACTTTTTTGTAGACCTATATTAGATACACAATTCCACAATACATTATTTTGTTATATCTCAAAGGGCAGTGTTTTCGTTAATAGCTCCCAGACGGCTCATTTTTTCCGACACCGCCAACATAAATCGTTATAATTAAGTTAATATATACAAAAACTTAACAAAATACACATAAAAACCTATAAGAATAACTCTATATATTTAAAAAAAAACTGCATCGCAATTCGTTGCGTATAATATGTAGTGATTGTAGAATTTATAAGCGACGGGATTAAATACGTGCGACGGGAGTTCGAATTATGCCATGGGCGAAGCTGTGGGGATCATCTAGTGTAATATAAGAATATATCCTTATAAGTGTTACAAGTAGTTATACTAATAAAAATATTTTCACAATAAAAAATAACGAATATCTAAGCGTAAGAATAGGCTAAAATATATCCTTATCGACTTATATCGGAGAGAAAATGAGTCAAGGCTATCGTTCTAACTGAAATTAAACCTTAATCTGAAAGCGCTGGCGGTCCAGAGTGGTATAATTTGTGAAGGAATTTAATATCGCGCCGACACCGCTCGGTGCATTCCAACGCACAAGCCACCAGGACAATTCATTTAAAGACGTGTGGAAAATTCTGATGTAATCTTCTCGTTCTGGGCTCCAGACTAGTATATATAAACGGATTTGCTCGAGTTTTCTTTCATTAACATTTTAACCAAAGTATCGCCGTATACACAAATGTATTATACTGAGGTACTAATCGCATAGCACTGTATTTAACAATAATAAAATAAAAACACCGACACAAAATTACCTACCTAAAATAAATAAATAAAAAGTGAAAAATAATTGCCAATTTTTGGTAACGTCTATATTGGATTTGAAAGTTATATTCTCAAGTCTTTTTATTTGATACCCATTGTATGGGAAAGTCCGTCTACCACACATTTGCCTGCGGTACCTGTTCGCAGGGCTAAGGAATATATATTAAAGGTCATACCTGACTCCGGCCGTCTTCATGGTTAATAACCTTCCCTGTGATAGTGTAATGTATCCCTATCTAAAATTTATTTATATAATGTAATAAACAATACCAAAATAATATGGTGTTAGTGTGTCCTTGACTGGATGCCGTCACTTGCGCGCCACTCGCGTTTTGCCTGAAGATCAAGCCAATGTCCGGTAACACCTTCAACCACATGCACCGGCGGATGACCGCTCATCAATGCCATACACTGTAATATGAAACTTTGCACTTAACGTCAGCACAAACAAGGAATATACCGATTTTTATTAATACACGTATTCCAAAATGTTGATCTTTACTAAACATCCCCCTGCTCCGGACAGAGGAATCTCTGTTCGCTAAAATACAGGCAAACGAGAAAGTGAAGTCACCGCCCGACGCAAAACGGAATCTCCAACAGAAACCTCTGCATACCGCGAAGTACCGTCCGAACTCGGATATAGCTGAAGAATGCGTGCCCAACGCCATTTTAAAGAGGGCTGGTTAGTGCCCTTAATGAGGACCCCCACCCGTGCAGGGCTTGTTTAATCAGCCCACTTAATGCGCTGCTGTAGGATGTTTAGATAGATACTCCAAAGAAAACCGATGACTAAAATTCTGAGCGATTAGCTGGAGCATCTGAAATTTTGACAATCTATTTTGAAGAGTATCAACATAAGGATATTCCGATAATGTCGATAGGGGTTGACCGATAAGGAAATGACTCGGTGTCAAGACCTCCAGATCATTAGGATCCGTAGACAGCGGATACAATGGCCGAGAGTTCAAAGTTGCTTCAACTCTGCAGAGAACAGTGGCGAGTTCCTGAAAGTTGAAGATAGTGTAGCCAATGACACGCCGCAAATGTGTCTTGGCAGACTTGTCCGTGCCCTTGAATATTCCTCCCCAGTGTAGACAAGCTGGTAGATCGAATTTCCAGGTGATTCCACGCTGTCTGTTAAAAACGGATGCACCTCCCGTAGGTAACGATCAGCTCCCTGATAATTGGTACCACAATCCGACCGTATGAGACTTGGCAGGCTCCACCTTGAGACGAAGCCGTTAAGTGCTGCAACAAATGCCTCCGTACTTAGTGATGAAACCAATTCCAAGTGTACAGACAAATACACACAAGTACGTTTTATAGGTCTTAGCCTTCCGTAAGTGCGAAATCTTGACCATAAATGGGCCTGCGAAGTCGGTACCTACGCCCTCAAAGGGACGAGTGGCCGTCACTCGATCTGCCGGTAAGTCACCCATCATTGTAGTCGCTTTCAACCGATAACACCGACGTGCAGATAAAACCCAAACCTCGCGTTGTAAAATCGCCAGAAGTGCATTACAACCCACGTGCGAGTTATTAATATGACGATCTGTAACCAGAAGCTGAACAAAGTTACCATCCTTGGGTAACAACAGAGGGTGACCCGCACCATAGGGCAGCTAAGAGTTTCTGAGTCTACCGCCAACACGAAGCAAACCCGATTGATCCAGAAAGGGGTTCGCGCCTGGCAATGACTCCCTTTAATCGACCCGAGGATCTAATAATCCGTATTTCTTGAGCGAACAAAACCGCTTGAACTCGTCTAACCCAGAACACGAGTGCAGACCGGCGTTCGTTTGCCGATAGATAAGGTGACTTGTTCCTTACATCACACCTTCTGCGAGTTAAGAATAAACCTGTGAATCCACCCCGTTTGCCGTGCCAAAAGTTTGCCGAGTGAACTATACCGGTAGAGGATCCGTACCTATAACCGTCGTTTCCACTGCCCCAATTCGGATACCAGGCAGGGGATTTATGCCACCCAAAACTGTGGGTGGCCAGATGGGGTGATCAACCATAGTGGGGGCATCACAACCCCGTGATGCAACATCAGCTGGATTGAGTTCATCCGGCATATGTCTCCAGATCAACTTAACCTCCGAAGCCTGAATCTGAGACACCCGATTGGCCACAAAAACTTCCAACCTATGGGGAGAAGCCTGTAGCCATGACAGAACGATCTGGCTGTCCGACCAGGCATAGATTTCCGACAACTCCACCGATTTGCTCAGAGTGGAGTTAATGTGATTTAATAATCTAGTAAATAAGGCAGCTCCGGACAACTCTAATTTAGGAAGTCAGTTTAGTCCATAATGGGGCTACTTTACTCCTAGCCATCACTAGTTGAACTGCTGTAGTACCGGCCCATTGTACGGTACGCAAGTACACCACCGCGGCGTATCCCTTGTGAAGCGATGCTTTGTATTTACTCGATGGTAGAAAATGACGAGGCAATGATACCAATGTGATTGCCGCCAACCGACTTAGAAAATTTATCCATTCAGACAGGAGGTCACATTTGAGAGGCTCGTCTCATGAGAGCTCAGCCATCCACAGTCTCTCTAAGAAGTACTTAGCCCAGAAAATTACCGCTGCGATCCAACCGTTCAGATCGAATATTTTGGCCACCGTAGAGAGTGCCAACCGCTTAGTCCTAACTTTCACAGAATCTTCTATGTACCGGAACGAGAAGGTATCCTGAACCGGCTGATATTGTACTCCCAAGACTGATGTAGAGTGAGGACTACCCGGATCCTCAAAAAGGAGTGGATCTTGCTTGTGGTCCTCCGGAAGGTCGGCTAACAACCTTGGGGAGTTAGAAATCCACTTGCGCAACTATAGCCACCTGTCGCCAAAATTCCAATCAACTCATCCCGGAGAAGCAGTGCTTCACATTCAGAGGATGCCTCGGTGCATATATCATCACATAAACATCCGTCTCTAAGATGGCTGCCGCTCAGGGAAAGTCTGCTCGCTCCCGATGAGCCAACTCGAGCAATCCCCTAATTGTTAACCGTATGTGTTAGTATTTAATTCGTACACCATGAGTGGCTGCAAAGGATCCTCTCTCCAGAGAATCAATTGAAATCGTCTATCATCCGGATGTGTGATAGTCTGCCGGAACATCATACGAATATCCGTTGCAAAAACCACTAGATGTCTACGAAAAGCCGTAATTATATCCAAAATCTCTTTATGTAGTTTGACGCCTGAATGCAAGCACCGATTGAGAGTAACACCGTTGGATGAGGGAGACGATCCATCAAATACCACCCGAATTTTCCCCCCATCGTCCTTGAAGACAGCATGGTGAGGAATGAAGAAATGTTCCACTGATGAATAATCCGTACGCAAGGGGGACATGTGTCCCAGTTCCTCGTATTTGCGCATAAATTGCACGTTCTTTTCACGAAATACTTGATCACGTTTCATGCGTCGTTCCATCGACAGCATACGCTTCTCCGCTAGGCCGAATGATTGACCAAGTCGTGGCCGCTAGGAAAGAAATAGCAACCGTGCCATAAGATGCCCGACGGCATATGTATCAAGGTCTGTCTAAAATGACTTTCGCATTCCTCGTGCAAGGGGTCCGCACGCAGGGCCGAAGTTACCTCTTCCAGTGCCCAGAATCATATAACCGAAAACCGATGGCAAGGCAACCAACCCGTCCCGATGTAAGGCAACCACCGATCCCGAACATAACACCTGACCATCATCTGACATCGGAACCGAGATGGGTTTCCAAAACCCAGGATCAGCCAGACGCAAATCTGAAGCTGAATGATTAATAAAAGAAGGAAGAGAAACAAAAGGATGCATGCCTATAACCTGATCCATAACCAGATCCGTAACCGAAATTATGGGGGAAGAACCCGATTCCCCTTTAAACACAAAGCTAACTTGACCATAAATTGCTGTGACCCGATCACCTCCTATCCCCATTAAAGTATTAAAGGTGCGTGACATTGATAGGCCTAACTTTCTCACTAAACCAATAGTAATGATGCAGCCTAGCCGAGGCACCATCACTGCCCTTAATCCGAAGGGACACTGTAGGAAGAAGGACCGTCTTCCGTCGCCCAGCATTCCGAAGCTGTGGTGCGCCCTGCGAGCATATCGATGCTCCTCCAGGTAACCCTTACTTGGGAGGCGACGCCGCTCCGGGGTACGCCTACCTGTACTATTTCCTCCGGAGCTTCCGATCGTCTCACCCCCAGACCTGCAAAGCAAAGGGTGGTGTGGAACACCACAGCGGGAGCACTTCCTTGGTGACCCGCAGTCTCTGGCCAAATGTGTATTCATACACATCCAGCAATATTTCGAACCGTAGACAAATAGGCACCGAGATCCGACGTTGGCGCGTCTGAACTTTCCACAGTTCAGGAGGGGGTGAAACGGTCCATTACAAAAATGTCAGTAAGGTTCCGAATGATCCGCCGCCACTGCAACAAGCCTAGGTAGAGCCCGAGCTCGTGTCTGGGTCTGACCCTCTGCCCCCCACCTGGGGGAGTGATTGACATTTTTAACCATCTCACCTGTAGGAGGATTTCCTTGTTCTTCCACATTATCCAGCATCCTACATTCTTCTTCCAGGAAGTGACGGAGCTCCGAAAATAGAGGGACATCCGTGGATGACTTACCTACAAATGTATGCTCAAACCTAAGCTTTAACTCGGTTGGCACCTTGCCAAGCGTTTCATGAAGTAGCATGAAGGACCATTCCTTAACCGGAAATTCTAGCTTTCCGAGGGCATTATATGCTACAATCAATGGGTTCAGTAGCTGAGACCGAAGCTGGGTAACCCTAGTCACCTTAGGTAACCCCAGCAAGCGACTAAGGTGAGCGTCCCCCAAACGACGCATATTTTGATACCGTTCCGTTAGTAGCGTCCGAGTCCTCTTGTAGCAGTCATTGGTGACGTCCAAATGCGCCACCAAATCCTAGGCCTCTCCAGACAAGGCCGTTCTAAGATAGCCCATTTTTTGTGCAGCACTTATTTCTGACCGTGCATGCACAAGGCTATCAAATAAATTAATAAAGCCCATCCAATGCTCATACCCCCGGAGAAATGAGGTAGATTTAAGGAAGGGAGTCGAGTGACCAATCCCGGTTGCACCCTTAATTCCTCTAAATGAAAGACGCTAGGTTGTTTTATTTGGCAAAATAGCGTCTTCCGCAAAAGCAAAAACGACGAATCGTGATTTTGGGCCGCTATCTTAACCCACAGGGCTAGGATAGCGACCCTCAACTTGACGGCCCAGATATATGCCTTTTCACGCTTCTCTTAAAGGACCCAGGATTGTAAGAGGAGGGAAACACGTGCGCCGGCAGAGTTCCATGTTTTTATGGTGCGACAAAAGAAGAACCTACGGAATTATTCCGTTCTGGGCAAGATGGTGTCAACAGTGTAAGGATGACATCTCTGCGCCGCCCGTGTTGTTTAGGAACGGAAAGGGAAGGGTGGGACTAGTTGGAAGAGCTCTTCAGAACACTCACCATGGTAGATGCGGTAAAATGCAGCTAAGCTGGCGACCGTTCTGCGCATCTCCAACGGCTCAAGATTGCCAGTAACATCTGGACAATCTATGATGCGGATGGCACGTCGCTGCAACGCGTCGAGAGCTTCAAGCAGGTATTTGGCGGAGCCATCCCAGAGATGTGAGCAGTATTCCACGCACGGACGAATCTGACACTTATATAATAAGCATCTCTGTTCCGGCGTGAAAAACCGCCTCAGTTCAGGACTCCGAGCTTGCGAGAGGCCAAGCTGATGCACCCCTCGATGTAATTTTTATTGTTGAGCTCTCGACGATCGTCCAACCCCAGAATACTGAGGTAGTTTTGCAGCGCTAGGGTTGTGCTCTGAAGAGTTGGAAGGGTAAGGAAAGTGGACCATTTAGCAGTACATGCACACGCCTGCGATGAGATTATCAAGGCCCCACCGAGAAATGCGGTCCGGACTCCGATCGAGTTCCGCCACAACTTGTCACCCCATAGCCTCAACATCCGTCCGCTTTACCGCCGGTTGACTACTATATCCCCCATGTAGTGTACTATTGTCTGCATAGCAATGTATATTGCCCAGGGACAACATATCATTGATATGCAGAAGAAAGAGAGTGGGCGACAAAACGGACCCCTGCGGCACGCCAGCACTTATCTGCAAGTAGTTGGAAGCCTGACCGTCGCATTGGACCCGAATACGGCGCTCATACAGAAAGCTGGCGAGCCATGTGCATAGTTGAGGTGGCAGGCCATATGCCGATAGCTTGGAAAGAAGTGATGCGTGCCAGACTCTATCGAAAGCCTTGGCGATGTCCAGGCTGATAGCCAATGATTCGCCATGCTTGTCCATAGCCTCACTCCAAAGGTGTGTAACGTATGCTAGAAGATCACCCGTTGACCGTTTCGGCCTAAATCCGTATTGCCGGTCGTGCAGAGGTCATCCGGGCATGTGCAGCAGCAATCGCATCAGCGGCTTCCGAAGCCTGATCGTAAGACGCCAACCTCCCATAGCGGAATTTCAACTCTTCAGCTCTATCCGGACGTCCGATCAACCCAGTGGCCTATACCCATCAAGATCAAGCCTATACCCATCGAAGAACACGGCTCACGGTAGCTTTGGCTGTCGTTAGTGACATTCTAAATATGGGCCGTAAGTAAAAAAAGTAACAATGATTATCAAATAAGTTACCAATTAAGTTAACGAAATAATAAACCTCCGTCTCCAAATTAAATCCGTACGGAACCCTAAGCCGTAATAGAATATCCTAAATAACAATGAAAGGTAAAGGAGTGGTTTATCGTAACGATAATTCGTACAAAGCAAAAATACCCGCGGATAGACCCGTACTATCTTGTTATGGTACTTATGATAGACCCGTAATATCTTGTTGGTTGTACCTATGTATATTATTATTGTAAACAATAACCGTATTTAAAATGTATAAAAATTGGATTATGCTGGCAGTGATAAGAACTACACTTTAGCAAAATACAATAACTTATTATCGTGACCATAACCGACCCATGATTATTATATGATAAAAATACCCTACCCACTTTTTATGCACTTTTTTTAAATTAGAGGAAAAAGTTAACCTAGTAGGTCAAATCAGTAATGTATGATTAATACATTGAAATAACCGATTACAACCGTATATAACAACGCTCTGCTACCAAAATATGTATGGGAAAGTCCGTCTACCACACATTTGCCTGCGGTACCTGTTCGCAGGGCTAAGGAATATATACATATTAAAGATCTTACCTGACTCCGGCCATCTTCATGGTTAATAACCTTCCCTGTGATAGTGTAATGTATTCCTATCTAAAATGTATTTATATAATGTAATATACAATACCAAAATAATATGGTGTGAGTGAGTCCTTGACTGGGTGCCATCAGCTACGCGCCAGTCGCGTTTCGCCTGAAGATGAAGTGTCCGGTAACACCTTCAACCACATGCACCGGCGGATAACCGCTCATCAACGCTATACACCGTAATATGAAACTTTGCACTTAACGTCCGTATAGCACAAACAAGGAATATACTGATTAATAAATGATACCTATTATTACACTTATTCGTGACCGAAAGACCGTGAAAACCGCAGCGAGTCACCCGATGCTCGCAATTGTCAAAGCAGCAGCAAGAAGCGTCCGCCGCGACTACCGTCATATTATGTTTTTGTTTTTGTGTCGGTATTCCGAAACACTGTACGTTAGACGTTCGGTCGCACATCAATTTAAGGTACATTCTGAAATGTTGATCTTTACTAAACACCAATATTGGGGGAGCTGTGAAAAAAGATGTACCTATTTTTTCATTTTGTAGTGGTTTAAAGCCATCTTGGACCCATAGGCATCAAACATAGCTAAGAACACTCCCGACTAGTTTAACATTCAAACAAAAAATCTAAATCAGTTCATCGCTTCAAATGCTACGGTACCACAGATAAAAACGGAATTATACCATACAATACAATTCCGTTTTAATTGTAAAAAAACCTATTCCGCATTCGACGTTGGTTTAGATGGAGTTGCACCTGATATGGCCCAGATTTGACTGTATTATACTGTTAGATGTATTATGGCTGTAAGGGAAATTGGAAAAGACAATAAAATAGCATAACAATAAACGTGACTTCTAATAGAAACGTATAATATACGTATCTAAAAAGGTGTATATCATAAACCTTTATTAGTGACGGAGATCAGATGTTAAGCTAAGTCGCTAAGTGCTAAGTATCTATGAGTCTTTTATATTGCCACTAAAAAGGAATACATACCTACGACACGATTTCATTAAAGAATTTTCATGTTGACAATTTTGTCGTCGACTGTACTGAGTCACAGCTATAGGTGTTTAGATCTCAATATCCAGAGCATCCCTCGACATTCCAATATAAACCGCAATAAGCACATCAACATCTCTAGCTATCGATAGAGACTGGTAGCGACCAGTCATTATCTCTTCGTCTTTCGTAGCTGGCAGACCAGTGTTCTTGAAAGAGTGATGGCTGTAAAATGTATCATCGCGGTTATTTCCCTGTTTGTTTGTTCACATTTTTCTTTCTCAATCAATAAAAATACCGGTAAGTCAACTATCACTGTTTATTTAAAGTTTCTGAAAAAAATTATAATCAATAAGCAGGGACCGTGTGGTTTTGGCCGGTTCGAGTCCGGCATGACAGCCTAGGGGATTTCCACACGAAATTAAAAATAAAAAGGGTTCAGCGGGGATTCGGTTTTGCTCACATTATGACGATGACCTATGATCATGCATGAGCGTGCAAAAGCAATGTAAATATTTACTATCGTTTCGTACAAATGTAGAACACAAAATAGGCATTCTACCTGGGAAGTATTATAAGAGTACCTAAGTATTTACCCAACGGCTAAACTGTAGAAGAGGGGTTATTGATAAGTTCAATCGTATTTTAACAGATACGCGAGTGGCCGAAAGTGAATCAGTTTTGGACCCAAATGGAGACATATTACTCAAATGGCAAGTGGATTATAACTTGCGAAAGATACGTTTTCAAGTTGTGGTAGCAGAAAAGGTGCCTTCATTCAACTGGTTTGCTGTAGGATTCTCCGATAGAGGAAAATTCATTAATTCAGATGTCTGCTTATTCTGGACTGATTATAGACGAAGACGACATTTTGAGGTAAAATATAAAATTTATAACAGAGGAGACCGTATTTGGGTGCATTTATCGTGAGCCAAGGCAGTCTAAGCTTGTTACAATGATTCAGTACACAAATGTAACTACCTTGGTTATACGACTAGATCGAATTCTAGTATAACCTTTATGTAGACTACTACCGCTACCAAATAAAAACCATTGTTAGTTGTTATACGAATAAAATTTTCCGACAATTGCTAAGTTTTAAAAACCAGGAACGAAACAGATCTTGTAAAAAATACGTACCTATGTATAAAAGTGACCATTGTCATAGGATTTCCAGGTATGGAAATTGAAACATCGTACTTATCTTTTTTTTTCTTAAGGACATGCACGCTGATGATGAGGACAAACTGATTAGAGACCCTACCCAGGATTGTGATGGGTTCTACTTGGATCCCGAGACTCAAAGCCTAATCTTTGAGCGGTACTTTGATACTTGCGACAGCGATGATTATATTATCGAGGTAAGTGCATCACCTTTAAAGCCTTATATTTTAATAAGGTATTATTCAGAACAATTTGAGTTTATAATTTGTACTTTTAGTTTTGTTATATCTTTTTTTTTGTCAATGAGTAATACGCGAAGGAACATAGTATGTGTTTGACGATTATACACTTAATCAGCATTTCTTAAATTTATTACCAATGTGGCTTTAGACCAGTTAACTAAATAGTCTAAGCCAATGAATGAAAATTTAATTAATTTTTGTACATTGCCTAGTTTAGCTGTCGGCGCCTACCTACATGCTGTAGGTTTAAGTTATATATCACAGTATTATTATATTTTTTATTTAATACAGGATGGAACAGTTCACGTAATCTGGGCGTATGGCCAAGACAAGTTATTCACATCGAAAGGTCTGTGCTTGTCTTGCACACCTCTACAAAACCATGGATTTATCAGAGTGCGCTTGCTCACTTCTGTAGGGAACCCTAAAGTAGACAAATCCTACAAATTGCGTATAACTAATCAAAATCTTAAGGTACCAAAGGACGACACTACTTACTGGTGTAAAGTGATTAAGCTTCCAGACTTTATTACGAAGAGGACTCACCATATTATACAGGTAGGTAGTTATATGCAGTGTCTATATTGGGCGCGATCCACTTATCGCCCGCAACGCCCACGACCACGACCGCTGAAATTTCCGTTCCACTAACGTAAATGGGCCGCGGGCATTGTGGTCGAAATTCGTAAGTGGAACGCACATCTTGAGCGCTGTAAGCCCACTTGGACCCACCTATATATTGGGGGCGAAGTGGGCGTCATGCGGTCGCGAACAATGACGTCATACGATCGCTGGCCACGACCGCGAGCTTTAGGTGGAACGATACATTGGGTGTTACGATCGTTGCGGGCCTTTAGTGGAACGCGCCCATTATCTACGGAACTTGTCGTGTAGTAACTGACGGTAACTAGTGATCCCAAGAATAGCAAGTGGCAGCTTGCACGTTTTATTTCAAATTCACGACACATGTAATAAACCGACCAAATGTGTATCCGACTGGCGCACGAAGGGTCCCTTACCATTATCTATATATTCTGCGCCCATGTCCATTTCAAAACGTGTATAGACCCACAATCTGTTACGTGGGACATTGGTGAAATGTGGCCGTGTAGTATTTCTCTGTCTACATCTTCTTGCCTCATAAATGCATGATGATAAACAAACAGACATTTAAAGATGCTACTTGTTGTAGTTATTAAGATCGAAGATGAGAAAATCGGCACACAAATTATTTATATTTTTGTATGGAAGCCCCTTAATATTATTATATTAAGTGAATATACTACCACTATTAATTCTGTGAATATTTGAAGTATCTACCTGTCTCCGTTATTCATATCGAGCAAAAAACGACAAAGAAATCACGTTTGTTTTAAGGGATATTTAAAGGAAGCTCCTCTTTAAATATTTATTTTTAATATTTAAAGTGAATATACAGCTCTCCTTAAATATTTAATTTATTCTGTTTTTAGTATTTGTTGTTACAGCGGCAATAGAAATACATCATCTGTGAAAATTTTTACTGTCTAGCTATCACGGTTCATGAGAACCTGGTGACAAACAGACAGAGGGACAGCGGAGTCTTATTGATAGGGTCCCGTTTTTAACCTTTTATACCCTTTGATTACAGAACCCTTACAGAGGTAGCAAGGACAATCATAAATCAAATCAATTTAATAAAGGGTGTACTTACATTACTTATTTACCAAATACTAGTTATGCAATGTCTAAACCACTGTATACATTTTAGTTCGAGTCTACCATTACTCAAGGTAATCAAGGCTTGGTACATCACATGGAAGTCTTCTACTGTGACTCGCAGCCTAACAAAGATATTCCGTTGTATGAAGGTAATTGCTTCGCTCCAGACAGGCCTGCAATCACCAAGACTTGTTCCAAGGTACGGATAGCGTAAATTGGATTTTCTACGTACTTATTATTTAAATGGGTTCTGTTATAATACTTTGAAAACAACGTGTAATAACTGTTTTTTTAAGGCGCGATAACTTCTGAGCGGATTTTTATTCTAAACTAACTAACTAACTATCTTCACGCTGTATCCCTGACGGGGTAGTCAGAGAGGACAGATCGCCAGGCTTCGCGATCCATGCATACTTCTTTCGCTTCTTCAAGATTCATCAATCGCTTCATACACGCACGTCTGGGTATCCGAGTACTTTTGACTTTTCCGCTTTTGAGCAATCTGCTCACGTGGTCTTCATATGTTAGTCTCGGCCTACCCTCACTCCTTCTACCCTCTACTTTCGCACAATATATATTCTTCGTCAATCCTTCCTGACTCATTCGGATTTTGATTCGATGTTTTTTAAAAGAAAGGTAGCTCTTAGCCTAACTAAAAATTGCCGCAGGTACTTCATTTGATATAGAAGCAATCATTGCAATATTGAAATATAAAATCTCGATGAAATCCAACGAAATGTAATAAATGTGTACGGCCGCACTAGTGTTTTGTAATTATTATCTTCAGAATCAATACCTACATCTCAAAATATTCACATCTGAACATGGTTTTAGGTAAAGGCTGCATGGGCGATGGGTGCGCCTCCGTTCACATATCCGAAAGAAGCAGGATTACCACTTGGAGGGCCGGATGTCAACAAATATCTGATGCTTGAAGTGCATTATAATAATCCTGAACTAAGAAGCGGTAAGTGTGTTCTCAATTCGAGCCAATAATTGACGACGATGCAATGGCTATAAACCTGAGATACCTTTTATACGTTTTATGGACTTATAACAAGACGAGACGAGACTTGTATATCGTCACGCCTGTCTCCCATCGGGGTAGGCAGAGACTAGGGCATTCCACTTGCTACGATCCTGGCATACAACTTTCGCTTCTTCCACTTTCATAAGTGTTTTCATACACACACGCCGGTTAAAAGTACTCTTGACCTGACCTTTTTCCAAAATGTCTTCTATTTGATTGACATATGTACCATTTCATGTTTATTATATAACTGTCTGTTTATTTACGTTGAATGTTTTACAAAAGAGCATAATATGCGTTTTCGCTATTTGTGACTTTCTTATAAAATAGCTCTAAATATACCGGTAAACCTCTGCAGTGTGTAAGAGGCTTTAGGCGTGAAAATTTTAAATGGGAACATTTTATTTTTTGATTAGCTATCCAATATTTTAATTTACAGATTGGATAGACAGTTCGGGTATAGTCCTGCATGTCACGGGCCAGAGGCGTAAGTACGATGCAGCGATCATGGAACTGGGCTTGGAGTATACCGACAAAATGGCCATACCGAGCCGGCAGAAGGCGTTCCCTCTCACGGGGTACTGCATCCCACAGTGTACTGGAGTGGTATATAACTATCTCATTGTTTACGAAAATGATTTTGATTTTCGGGTAGTCAAGATTTCCTCACTCGAATTAGGAGTTTGATGCGATACGTGGGGCTGACCGTATGTTGTTCGGTAGTGACGAATTCAGGGTGGTGACGTGTAGTATTATTCAAAGTAAATCCTTCATTTGACGACCAGCTACTTGTCTATTAGGCTATCTATAACCGGCGCATTTAGCAAGAGCATTAAGGCTCTAAACTGTTAAACTGTTTAGGCAACATGTGTTTGAACTACAATTTGAAGCATGCAATAAGATTTATATTTCCTATACTCTATGTGCAACTTTCTTCTGTATAGGGTCTACCATCGGGTGGTATAGTGGTATTCGGAAGCCAACTTCACACACATCTGACTGGGATAGCAGTGTGGACTAGACACTCGCGGCAAGGAATAGAGCTGCCTTATCTAAACAAGGACATGCACTATTCCACACATTTCCAGGAAATAAGAATTTTGCATCGACCTGTCAAAGTTTTGCCGGTAATAATATTTATTTTTTCAACCTAGTTAGATAAACCAATGTATAAAGGTACGGTAGGTACCTACGTAATGGGCCTAAGACATGGAAGCATTACCACATCTAGCTTGTGCATACTTCTCGCAGTTCTTGCACGAAAAGACCGGACAAAACGCCGCGTAAGTATATCATATCTGGTTAATTTACTGTTCAACGACTGAGTTAAGTATGCGCAAACCCAAAGAGTTGCAAGCATCTAAATTCAACTGTCTCTACAACGCATTATAATGTTAAAAATAAATTCCATTTCACGATGTTTTTGCCAAACAAACATCCAATTGTTGTTTAATTTCACGTATAAATTGAACGCCATTTTCATGCTTCACTCGTGATAGAGCGAGCTTAGACAGAGTTACATGCATATATTTTTTAAATCCGTGGCTTAAACGTAATATTATGATTTCAAGGGAGACTACCTAGAGACAACCTGCGTGTACAACACCGAGGATAGGGAGAATGCTACCATAGGTGGGCACTCTATCACAGACGAGATGTGTGTCAACTACATTCACTACTATCCCGCCACGGAGCTAGAAGTTTGCAAGAGCGCTGTGTCCAACGCAGCACTTGAGAACTACTTCAAGTTTGAACACCGGTAAAAACTAGTACTTATTCTATAGGTATATATGCTTCTATAAAGACATAATTTTTTTTATAACTCTTTTTTTCAGATGGGACAACATGGCCATTTCGTTTATTGCATCGCCTCGTAACAACTACTTGTCCATAAAACCATGGACTTACTTGAGGGTTAACACACTGTACGATCTTTACAATGAATCCCCAATATCGATGCAATGTAACAAATCTGATGGGACGCGATTTCAGGTAACAGGAATTAGTTAAAGTTTTGTAACATCGCTACATCCCGTTCTAACCACAGAACAAGGTATGTTGCTTACTCACTCGCTCGCACCCTAATCAAGACGAAAGTACTAATACGACTAATACAATTCAAGTTTACGTTCAGCTGTAGACGACAGTTGTCTTCCATTTTTCTGTAGTACCTAATCGTAATTAGTGTCATCGTGCCGTTACCGTTACGTGTTGCTCACATCAAAATGAAACTCAAACTCAACCTGAAATGTTTTCAGGTTTCGGTCTGAAACTAATCAGAGAACTAATCACTAATGTATGAGTTGTTCCAACGATATTTATTTATTTATTGTTCTTTCAGGGTGATTGGGAAGGCATTCCGATACCAAGTATTAAGCTACCATTACCTGCTGAACAGAGAATTTGTCCGAATACATATGACGGTAGCGATATGTAAATTTAATTAATGTAAAAATGTAAAAGTTAGATATAATTTTGAATATCTTTAGAATATTGTGGCCGACAATATACCCATGCATTAGTGATAAATGGCCAAATTGATCTGTTGTAATGATATTTATATGCGATTTTTAAATGCGATTTTTAATGCTAAAATTTAATTTTCAAAGTATTAGTTTCTATATCTCAAACGGCACCACATCGTACCATATTAAAACCTCGTAAAAAATTGAACCTACAATGTTGCCATACGGCCTGTCCGAATATGAATCTAAGTATAGGAACCCACCAGTCGACTTTGATTCTGTGAGGACAAATTTTTATAAAAGTACTTAGCAGTTTTGTAATTTTTTGATTGATTTAGAATACGACACAGGATGAATTAGCCTGAAATCAACTTTATATGTATTTTTATTTATTTATATAAAGTACATTGTTGTTGTTAAAGCAAGTATCTTGTATTTATTACAAAACCTAAATAAAACAAGCTAAGCATATTCCCGTAGCACCAAGAAAGTCGCCTCCAAAAACCAAAACTACATTTAAATGTTAAATGAACATTTCGGTAGTAGCAGCTACAATTTAACAAATATATAAGATTGAAATTTGATGTCTACATAACTACTTGTAAAAACTAAAAAAAATGTAAAACTATAGGGAGAGAGCTATACTTGAGGTGTCATAAAGGGACAACGAAACGAGGTTATCCGTCAGGGAACCAGTAAGGTCATTAAAGTAGCAATAAAGTGGCCACATCGGTAGAAGAAGCGATGGACGACGCACCAACCAAGTCTGGAGTGAAAAACGCAACTCGGCAAACGTAAGGTACGACGAACCTCCACCAGATGGACTGAAGACTTAGAAAAGGTTATAGGGAGGGACTAGATGAAGTTCCCAATCCAGCAGTGGTACGTATAGATTGATTCGATTGATTGATTTTGGTACTACACGCAAATCACCCAATAAGATAGCATAATACTTCGTCCATGACATACCTATTTCTAACACTTCTTAACCGTTTGGGTTAAAGAGCAACGAGGCTGCGAGGGTTAGAAGTAATATAACAGAATTCCATTAATTTTACAATATAATAAAGGTCTACCCGATTTAAGCACATTTATGATTACCGCTCTACTTTCTTGGGAGCACGATTCGCGATTCACAATGCAGTGCTAGTGACAATTGGGTATGTAAGAAGATGCATACATTGACTGTTGAGAAGATACGATCACTTCGAAAATTGTACGGCGTAACGTTGGCCGACCGAATACGTACCAACGAAGTGATACGCTCAGTATGGCAGATTTGAATGAAAATGTCAGAAATTCAGCATGAACCTGGAAAAGAGCGGGCTCTGGTTTGGACACGTCCATAAAAAGGAATCCAAGAAAAAGGGATGCTTAGATGGTTGGGATACATGGAGAGGATAGATGAAAATATAGATAATTAATCAGATTTATGCGGCGATAGTAAAAGGGCAATCTGGTAGGCGTCGACCTCAACCTAAGTTTGCCAATCAAATCGACGATCTCTTGAAAGGCTAGGTCAAGAGTACACTTAACTGGCGTGGGTGTATAAAAACCCTTATGATAGTAGAAGAAGCAAAGTTATATGTCTGAATTTTAGCAAGTGGAAATCCATAGTTTCTGCCTACCCCGATGGGAGAAATGCGGGATCATATGTATGTATGTATGTATGCAACGGCTCAGAGAGGTACGATTGACGAAGAATATTAATTGTACGAAAGTAAAGCATAAAAGGACCTTGGTAGACCGAGACTTGCCTATGAACACTATGTAAGTAGATTGCTCATAAACGGAAAGGTCTAAAATGCTTGCATACCCAGGAGTGCATGCATGAAATGAGTAATGAATCTGAAGGAAAGAATGAAGTATGTATGCATCACGAAGCCAAAAGATTTGTCTTCTTTCACTACTTCGTCAGGGATATAGCGCATTAAAATAGTTTAGCGTACTTTTAAATTTACATTGCTTATTGTTTTACTCTGTGGTTGAACTCAACTGTCAAACTCTTAAGTAATATTGGGAGAGGTTTGGCGCGATTAACTGGAGCAAGGACACAGGACCTACCACAGACTTATAAGCTTGTACGTCTGTGGGACCCTTAGACGAAGTACATGTACAGTCCTATGTCGATGTCAAGCTCAGTCATAGGCCCCACGTACTTCGTCTAATATGGGACTGACCTATGACTGAGCTTGACATCGACATAGGACTGGGCATAACTAAATCTAAATAATTCTCAAGAGAAGAAGAAAATTAGCAGTGGCGCACGTTTGTCGTATATTATTTTCCAAAACTTGTGTAAAATTCGTGTTTTGGTGTTTATTAAAATTCCATTGAAATATTTTACATAATGAGTTCGGAAATGTGCAGTAGTGATGACAAGTGATATATATCAAAGACTAGCGGTGTTGTTTGTGTTAGTGCCAAGTTTCCATAGAAAGCTACAATAAGGGATCCACTGCCTTATTTGGGCAAGGACCAGGATCTAGGACTGAGGACTTAACATCGACAAAGGACTAGACATGACTAAATACTAAGAAAATATAAATACTTAAGACTAGGCTGTATGGACCAAGTTTCCTTTGCCTGCCCAAGATGGGCGATAACCTACAACATGCAGTTGACATAATTGACATTATAAAGTTTACCTTTACTTTATAATTTTACTTCCTTCTTGCGAAGTTCTTTTTCTTTTGTGAGATATATTTTTACTACAATCATGTCCAATAATGAATATGGATTTAACAGTGACGATTCTCCCAACAAAACGAATTCAAATTCACACCTGCAGTTACCAAGTCCAATAATCACACGACGAAATCGGACTGCCTCTACGTAAGTTTCAAAATTGTTTTTTAGTCTCAGTATTTCAAATTTTATAGAAACTAGTTAATAAGTATTAAAAATTTGATTTTATAAGTAACCAATTGTATTTTTAGGTCAGAGAGAGCGTTAGGCAATCCATTAGAATCTGGTAAAATTAAATCGTTTTGTCGAGAAAAAGGACACGGATTTGTGTCTCCAGAAAGAGGCGGCGCCGACCTTTTTGTGCATATTTCGGAGTGAGTATTCTTTTTCATTTACATCATGTAAATATGTAGTAGTATTATTCAATTATGTTCAATAATTATAGTTTCAATTATATTAGTATTAGTTCAAATTGGTTGGTTTGATTGGTTCAAAGTTCTAAATCGTCTAAAACCTGAGAATTGTTATACCTACACTAGCTGTAACCAAAATACGGGCTTTGCCCGAGACATATTTCGAACCCTGGAGCCATTTAATTTGTAGATTCCGTAATGAATTAGAGTAGTAGCATGATAATAGCCTATAACTTTCCTTGTGAAATGGGCTATCTAACATAATAAGTTATTTCAACCAGTAGTGAGATTGGCACGTTCCAAACAAATTCTTTTGCTATTTATTATTAGTAAAAAATCTTCTTTTTTATTTTCTTGTAACAAGTTTATGATTTTGAACTTTTTCTTTTATCACAATAAGTAATATATGAATAGCAACAAATAATAATGTTAATAAGAAATGGTGTACTTATGTATTTCATATAATTTTATTACCATAGAACTCAATAAAATATGACTCGGATAAAAATTAACTGAAATAAGGTTTAATTTGTAATGCCTTGTCATTAGTGCTGTTATTTCAGTATAACTGATAAGGTATATTTAGTGAGGTTCTTTGTTTACTATAACACAGTAATGAAGGTCAAATGATTCATTAGTACTATGTGTCTAAAAATAATAAATGACCTTGGAATATATTACTATAGAACCTATTATTGGTATCATTGTATTATAAATTGTTATATATAAACAATGTTTTTAGTTCTCGCAAAAGTTTGTAAGAATGGATGTTTGATACTCTTTCACGCAAAATCTACTGAATGGATTTTGATGAAACTTTACAATAATGTTCCTTACACATTAGAATAACACATAGGCTATTTTTTACCCCAAGAACAAATTCCTGTCGGAAACAGGAACAGGAAAAGTTCACCATGTGTGAGGAGCAGCGGGTGTCAACATTTTTTTTTAAATAAAACTTGTACTCTGGTTGGGATCTGGAATTATAGAATAATAAAACTTACATTATTTTTATTTGAATATCTTATACAGTAAATGTTACTATGAAACATGATGTCTAAAATTAATAATAGGCATTCTATTTCATATGATTTTATTTGGAGTTTGATTCCCGACTTGAGTCTAACATCCATTATTGTCACAAAGTTGAAGGTAACTCCTTAGTCAAAGTTACTTGTAGTTACTTGTAGTAACAAAGTAACTTGAGAATTGTCTCTGTGACATTTTTCTAATTTTTGCTAATATGAAATACAGGTATGCGATTGTGACTTTACTTGTTGTTTAGGCTGCTTGTGATCACGGCTGATGCAACCTAGTCAAAATATCAAGAAATTATAAAAAAATAAATCAAGGTAAAAAAGCCTGTTACATGATCAAAATGAAAATAATGAAATGAGGGAGTTTTATATGCCTCTGCCTACCTTTTTAGGGATAAAGGCGTGGCAATATGTATGTATATATATAAATGTGAATGTTGAAAACATTGCCAAAGTTTAAATGTTAATCATAAATCATTTATTTGCTCACAAAGAATATTGTTTAAAATAAACATTTGGTGGTAATCAGTTGTTTGCATCCTCATATTCACCATTAACGTTCATATTCACCATTAAAATTCGTACGTGATTATGAAGTAACCCTTTTTTTTTGGGTGCTACCACCAGCTTCACTGCGGGCAGAGCAATGAAGAGACTCTAAAAAGAAATAATCCCAGGGTGCCTTGTATGAAGTGTGTGTGTGGTTGGGAGATAAATAATATGCTTGCACAATTGTTCTTTACAAGGTTTAATAAAAAAAGGATTTGATTATTTTAAGGAAAAAAATCTACCTCACAATAAAAAATATAAATATTTAGCAAAATAAGTTCATCACAGGTATTAATTATTATATAAATGCAATGCTAAGGGTATAATGTTCATAAATAGGTATTCTTCACACACACACACAAGAAAATATGCAGCAGATACAGGAGTAGAAAATGAAAAAGTACTCAGCTTTGTAGGGTGCGAACTTGCGGAGCGAGCTGACACTTCCGCTCACGGCAAGCTTCTGTGCGTGGACCCGCTGGTGCCCAATGCTGAGAGAAACCGCCCGAAGACCAGGATTGCCCTCAAGAGCGGCAGTTATCGATGATAGCCCACAGAGACCGTGTGCAGCGGCCCTTGTGAGTGCAACTCACAAACAAGTAGCAGAATCTTACGAAGCCTCCGCGCCTTTCCTCCAAGGGAAACCACAACGCTTCCAGCAATTACGTGGATAGCGGGCTTTCTTATACACTCGTACGTGATTATGACTATAACGGCTATAGAATTAGGCTGGGTTGGCCAAAACTTGCACAAGAAAAATCACTATTAACGAATTTTGGAGAATATCTCAGAAATCTGGAGAACTTCGGGTATCCTTTAACTATCTCAGGTCGATAATCCATCTAGATCCTTCCAATATCCTCGTATTTATCCTTTTTTCACTCTGACCCCACTTTGGAGAACTGTCAAAATTATCCTTTTCTTGTCGTTCAGTAATCAACATACTAATTTCTACCACCATAGACCAAGTTAAAGTGATTTTATATTTATGTTGAATTATTGATTTAAATACTAGTATTCCCTAAAAAAACTGTTTATTCAATTTTAATGTTATATATTTTAATTAAAATGGGATATGTTGAAAATCAGACCCGGTAATGCCATCTATACGCAAACGCTAGGTACTATCATCCCATCCATCAATATAACTAGCGACGTGTGGCGGCAATATGTTCGCACTACCTCGCTAGTCAAAACTGCATGTTACACCACCCCCCTCCCCATAAGAGGATTTCCTGTGGTGCGAAACAAAAGCAACGACAGGAAATGCAGAACGAAAAAAGTTTGAGAGACAACTCTCTTAGCTTAACCATCCGCTATTAAACAGTCTGGCTACTAAGAAGAAGCAAAAAAACAAACTATCTCAGTTATTATTGTGACTCTTCCGCAGCCACCATAATTAAACAAAGTTAAGTAAAAAGAGACAAAGAGAGGGACGAAGTACGTTCCTACTAAACAAAAGATTATAGGGTTGTATTTCCCTATATCTTATACCTAACCACTAATACTGTTGAGGGAGGAACACTGTATGCGGGTGCCTACCTAACAGGTTTTACTTATCTAAATATCCTAGTGGATATACTACATTATAACTAATCTAAAATGATTGAGACAATCGGTGACTGAGAACCATTTGCTTGATTCTCATTGCCGTATTTCAGGATGTCCTTGATGTGATAGTCGCCCAGTGCTTTACCACTCATGTCAGACAAACCATACACCAATGGCGAACGTTTAGCTGTTACTACACACTTTATAAATTTAGGTGCTAGTTTCGAAGAAAAATTCTTAGATTTATTTGACAAATAGTAAGTTCGTTTATAGACGATCTGACCCACTTTCAACTCGACGCGACGTGTCTCTTTCTGAAGTTGTAATACTTCTCATTACGCCGGTGAGCGACTTCGAGATGTCTCTTCACCTTTGCGTAAATGAGTTCTAACTCCTTCAGTTTCTTCTCATACGATTCCGGGTTGTCGATTGTGACGGAGTCAGGATGACACGCAAACTCAGACTGCCTATAGACGCTACCATCCCCTATAAAATCTCTACCATGTACTAGAAAATATGGTGAGAACTTAGTGGCCTCACTGACAGCAGTGTTGAGAGCACATTGCAGCTCTACCAAGTTCTCGTCCCATCTCATAGCATGATATAGACTGGACAACATTACGAATCGCCCGTTCCGCTTGATTCGTTTGAGGTTATAATAAATGTTAGGTATGTTATACTTAGCTAAGAGTTGTTTGAAATGAGAACCTACATACTGCGGTCCGTTATCAATGTAGATGCTTTTACACACCACGTGGACCAGAAATATATTCCTCTCTATGTACCTGGCTACTGCAGCGCTTGTGGCTGTCCTTATAGGATGCAACATAACATATTTGCTGAAATAGTCAGACACAACAATTAAATAAACATTTCTATTCCTAGAGGTGGGAAATGGTCCTAAAAGATCACATGAGATAGCTTCGAACGGCTTAGACACTATTTTAGGATTACCCATGAGACCTGGACGAGATGTGTTGACGGGTTTGTATTGTTTGCAGATTTCGCAGTTCCCTACATATTGTTTTACATCCTCGTACATCTGGGGTCAATAATAATTTAAGGATAATCTCTTATGTGTCCTCCATACACCCAAGTGAGCACTAACTGGATCATCGTGATGTTTTCTTAAAAGTTCTAACCTATCTTCTTGTGGGACCACCAATTTCCACTCGAAGTCACTAGTTAGGTTATATTTGTTCTTAGTGAACCTATATAATAAATTATCTCTAATATTAAAACTTGGATAGTGTTGGGGATGTTTCCGAACACTCTCCATGGTATGCAAGTACCATGAATCTTTAGTTAAACCAACATCTATGCTATTAATCTTAATACGAGACAGAGCATCGGGAACAACGTGGTCCTTGCCCTTGCGGTGCTCCATAGTATAAAACTTTCTCAGTAATATTATCTATTATTAATTTTTGCTGCTAATTTAAGTTATCGTACTCTTCGAGTCCGTTGTTAAGTGACAAGGTTTCTATAGGATTATTAGAATTCAATCGACCAAGAGTAATATTCTGAGAAATTAATTTAATCGCTAATTCAAATTGTTGCCTACCCCAAAAATCATTGAAGTAGATATTTATGGAACTACATAAAATTTTATTACTTTAATTATAGAGTTATATAAAACTGGTAGAGAGATATAGCCTAAACACTTTAATCTAGTATTATCAGCCGTCATAATACAACGATCTGAGTCAAAGTGCTCTACTTTGAACCCGAGATCCCTAAAATAGAGCAAGCATTTAAGTTTAAAATTTGATCTTTTAAATAAGGACGAATATCATTTAGATTTTTGCTGAAAAGGACCTTACCGTGGGAGGGGTTGGACAAGGAACTAATCTCTCCACTTCATTCGCAAGGCCCTTCCCTACTAGTTCTTTTGAATGAAGGGATAAATTACACTTGGGGCAGTCAGGAGATTTGACACCTTTCATGCCACACCTAAAACAAACTATCTCCCTAGATTGCCTACATGTGTACGTAGTGTGGGTCGTATCTCCACACCGTAAACATTTGCTATTACTAGGGGTATTATCTACTGCTGAGACCTGTTTGATGGGTTTCACTACATTTTACTTTTCACTTGACGCAAATCAGATGAAATTTTAAAACTTTCTAATACGGGTTCCCTAAAGCCTTCTGCTCGAACACGTGCTAGTTCAAGACGTTTACCTAGTTGTTTCAATTTATCTATACTATCTACCTCATGTAAAGCTAGTTCCTTCATGTAATCGGGTCTTATGTTGTGCATAAGAATGTCCAATTGTTCTTCACAAGACATAGGGATTGATAACCTAGAGAACATAGCCGACATGGTTGAGATGTAGTTTACTAAAGTTTCGGTTCGTGCCTGTGTACGACGCCTAATCTCACCGCGTAGTTGGTAATTGTAATCCGGAGTGTCCTAGTTGTCTTTAAGTTCGTTAAGAAGATCATTATATGAACTAAAGTTGGATCTGTTTGTTCGGAACCAGGCCAGTGCTGCTCCGTCCAGCAAATCCGAGAAAGCGAGTAATAATTTGGACTCCTTGACCTCTCGTGCACGCCTAAGTTCTTCCAGTCTTTCTATGAAGACACGCACACATGTGGAACCATCATACTTAAGATTAAAACTATTCAAATGAATGGGACGTTCCCTATATACTATTGTTTCCTCTACTGAATCTATGTTACGTGTGCTACCTCGCACAGAGGGTTCCTTCCTCAGACCTAGCGCGGGAGTCCTAGCTTCAGTCTGCTGAATGGGGCCTGCCTCACTTTCGGAAAAGTCGTATTCATCATCACTACCAGGTTCGGTCACAGCCAAAACCTTGATGAGCCTATTCCTGATGTCAGTCAACTCATCAACATCGAGCCCACATCGTGCCAACCTATCCAAAACATAGTTGGCCCTTTTTCCGTCCTAATCCTAGTATTGGATTGAGGAATTGGTCGCTTCAGGTACCCTTGGTACCTGAAGCGACCTATTCCTCAAGCTCGAGCACCTTTGGCTCCAACGCACAGAAGCTCGGAGCGGGGGTTCGCAGTCTTTACCGAGACTGCCTTAAGACTGCCTCTTCTCGCTAGCCGGAATACAGCTCTCAGCTCGCTCCGCAAACTCGCTACAGTCGAATCCGCACTCACTGAAATGCCAATTATTTCAAGTTCATAACATAGTTCATCTTTTCTTAGGTAATTGATGTACTTCTGTATTGAAGACATGATATCAAAAGTTAAGTTTAGTTTATATGAAATGAAATTTACAAAATAAGAATATATTGCTTAAATTGTTTCAATAAAGTTAACTAGGTGAAAAATATTTTAATTCAAATTGTTTCACAATAAGTGTGAGAACAAAAGAAAAGTTTGATGATGGTAGTTAGAAAAAAAATTACTAAGGTTTTGAAATTAGTAAATAATTATAAAGTTATTCTAGAATTTTCACAAGTTTTCTAGTATAAAATTATTTGACCAGATTATTTGTGCACACAGTGCCCAGGTTGTTCAAAGTACACTCTTTGACCCTTTACCCTGCAAAAATTAAAGTTAGAAGGTACACCAAAATGTTGTGCACTTCTGTTTAAAACATATTTTAAAGTATTTTATACAATGTAGGCTTTATAACACCTTTATGATATTGTAAAATAGTTGTATATTACAGCAAACACACAATCAGAGTTTGTTGCATCAAGTCACAAATGTAAAATTTAAGTTAAGGTAGTTCAAACATAAAATAACAAAAAAATAATTGAATTTCACAGGCTTTGTGGCCTGTTATAAAGATTTCACAAGAAAGCTCTATAAAGTTGAGATTGATTAAACCGCTTGTAAAAATCAAAAAGAAAAAAATTTGTGGGTGGGTCTAAAAGGCCGAATAAACTTATTAAAATGTGTCTATTTAGATGTTAAATTTGGAAAAAATTTTGAACCCGTTGCCTTTTTAGTGAGGTGGTGACAAAAAGGCTAAAAGGTCTTATGTGCTAGACACTAATTAGCACGACCAATTAAAGTCCTGGTAGTCTCGGACTGGTTAATGTGCAAGCTCATTAACCACCCAACCAAACACACTTAATAAATTAAAAAAGAGAATTTAGAAAAGAAATTTAGTTTAAAATTTTAAAAAGTACTAAGCCCAGAGTTGGTCGCCAATTTTGTAACACTTTTTTTTTGGGTGCTACCACCAGCTTCACTCCGGGCAGAGCAATGAAGAGACTCTAAAAAGAAATAATCCCAGGGCGCCTTGTATGAAGAGTGTGTGTGGTTGGGAGATAAAAAATATGCTTGCACAATTGTTCTTTACAAGGTTTAATTAAAAAAGGATTTGATTATTTTAAGGAAAAAAATCTACCTCACAATAAAAAATATAAATATTTAGCAAAATAAGTTCATCACAGGTATTAATTATTATATAAATGCAATGCTAAGGGTATAATGTTCATAAATAGGTATTCTTCACACACACACAAGAAAATATGCAGCAGATACAGGAGTAGAAAATGAAAAAGTACTCAGCTTTGTAGAGTGCGAACTTGCGGAGCGAGCTGACACTTCCGCTCACGCCAAGCTTCTGTGCGTCGACCCGCTGGTGCCCAATGTTGAGAGAAACCGCCCGAAGACCAGGATTGCCCTCAAGAGCGGCAATTATCGATGACAGCCCACAGAGACCGTGAGCGGCCCTTGTGAGTGCAACTCACAAACAAGTAGCAGAATCTTAAGAAGCCTCCGCGCCTTTCCTCCAAGGGAAACTAAGTTCTTTTATATTTATGTTGAATTATTGATTTAAATACTAGTATTCCCTAAAAAAACTGTTTATTCAATTTTAATGTTATATATTTTAATTAAAATGGGATCTGTTGAAAATCAGACCCGGTAATGCCATCTATACGCAAACGCTAGGTACTATCATCCCATCCATCAATATAACTAGCGACGTCTGGCGGCAATATGTTCGCACTACCTCGCTAGTCAAAACTGCATGTTACAACATGCCAAAAATAGACTCACTGCAAATCTTACATTAATAAATTATACTTAAATAATACTTATTTTAACAATAAAAATGTCGCAATTTACTATTCTACAATCATACAATAGACCAACAGAAATCATTACAGAAATTATTTAAATTAATGTCAATTAATAAAATAAACAATAATATAAATGCAAATACAACTATCACAATAAATATTCTCTGGCAAAATTTAATTCAAATCACTATTCTAAATATTCTTGGATACTATAGAAACACTTTTCCTTTAATCATTAAAAAGGGTTTTGCGAAAAGCGTTTGGAGGCAGGTCCTTTATATATTTTGGTAATTTATTAAATATTTTTATTGTCATGGGGTAGCAGCTTCTCTTATATTGTTCTGTTCTCATCGATGGTAATAATAATCTATCTGGGTAACGTGTATTGAAATTATAATGATCTTCAAACTTTTAAAACAAATACCCATTACCTTTAACAAAGTTACAGCATTCAAATATATAGACTCATGGAGCTGTAAGTAGGTTTAACTCCTTGAACAAAGGTTTGCATGGGGAGTCAACATTACTAAGTGCACGCACACATTGTTTTTGGGAAAGAAACACTTTGTTGAATTCTACGGAGTTACCCCATAGCAGAATTCCATACCTCAAATTAGATGCGATGTATCCATGATATGCTTGCAATGCCATGCAATTTTGGTAAGTCGCCATAATGCATAAACATATCTATTGATTTTTGAGCATATTTTATCCAAATGTGACCCCCAAGAGATTTCATTATCAAGACACATCCCAAGAAAATCTACAGTATCAGATTCCCTTAAGGTTTTACCTTTACATACAATGGTCAACTTAGTGTTGCTCCTTACACGGTTGTAAAACTCTATAAATGTAGTTTTTTCAACATTTACATTTAGATTATTGCAGTCAAGCCACATGGTGATTTTTCTACCGCGTTATTAATTGTATTAGTAAATTCATCGATAAAGTCACATTGATTTTGTGTTACAACTAAAGATATGTCATCCGCAAAGAGAGTGCAGTAATGATCCGTTACATCCGGCAAGTCATTTATATAAACAAGAAACAAAAGCGGGCCCAATATACTCCCCTGCGGGACACCGACAGTATTTACAGCTAAATCTGATTTGTAAGTTACTTCGTCGTCACTAAGGTTTATATTGACTTGACTGCTTCTGTGGCGCGGTGGGAGTGCATCCGACTGCTACGCAAGAGGTCGTGGGTTCGATTCCCACCCAGGATAAAACTTTGCGTGATGAGCACGATGGTTTATTCTGTGTCTGGGTGTTATTTATCTATAATATGTATGTATTTAGAAATATATAAGTATGTTTATCAGTTATCTAGATCCCATAACACAAGCTAATATTAGCTTACTTTAGGCTAGATGGCGGTGTGTGAAAAGTGTCCCACAATATTTATTTAAAAAAAAAAAATTAGTAATTTCTACATATTGTTGCCTATTCCGCAGATAGCTTTGTAGCCACTTATTTGCCACGCCTCCAATACCATATGTGTCTAATTTTTGTAATAAGGTGTTATGGGATACAAAATCAAAGGCTTTGCTCATATCAAAAAATACGGCACACGTGTTAAACTTCCTATTAATATTTTCCGCTACTTTACTAATTAATTTGAATGTTGCTAATGTTTACCTTTTTGAAAGCCATGTTGATTTACGTTCAATATATTAAATTTAGTTAAAAAATCAGTGAATCTTTTATGTACGAGCTTTTCGAAAATCTTTGCAAATATGGGGATCAAGGCAACAGGCCTATAATTGTTTGGCTCCTCTTTGTTACCTTTTTTGTGAATTAGTTTCACTACAGATATTTTAAGGCTATCTAAAAAAGTACCTTGTGTCAGTGACTGGTTTATTAAGAAACAAAGAGGAGAAGCTATTACCGTTGCAGAGCTTTTTAAAATCTGAGTGGGTATTTTATTATAGCCTACAGCTTTCTTATTTTTTAAATATCTAATTGTTGCTATGATCTCTTCACACGTGACTGGCATAAAGAAAATACTCGCACTGTTTGTTTTCAGATGTGTTGGGCACTTTAACGTTTTATTAGTCTTTTGATCTTTTGTAAGTCCAATGAAAAATCTGTTTAATGATTCTGCTATTTCTTTAGGTACTGTAACTGTTTTATTGTTTATGTCTAGTTTACTAATTTGTCCCAATTTGAAGGACTTTGCCTCTTGACTTTTAATCACGTTTCAGGAATCACGACATATATTATTTGATTTTGCCAAAAACTCAAATATCAAATATCTAACGGCATCTTAAATGTTTGAGCAGCTTTTAAATACAAAATTCGTATTCTCAAACATCAAATTTAAGCGTGTGATAAATTTAAGGTGAACTCAGGTTAGTTGCGCTCAGACGCCACTTAATGTAAAATTCGTATACTGGAATGCCAATTAATTTAATTTAGCTGTCAAATGACCTGTCAAACTGATTTGAACGTCCCCTAAATGTAAGAGTGGTCGAGAGGTCTCCTAAATTTGGAATTGAATATATTGAAGCGATAAAATAATGTGTTTATCTTCACTATCTTTACTCTCTGACCATGAAAGACTGACCGTCTGTCGACGAAACCTAGAGAACCTAAATACATTCGGAAAATGCAACGATGCGGAGTTTCCTGCTCGGTTCCGTATCTCCAATGAGACAGTTCTATATTTGGAAAATTTATTCAATGGGCGTACCCAGGGGAGGGCAGAAGAGGAGCTATCCCCTTCCGGACATGGCTTACGATTCCTACTTTTGTCTATAAAATTTAGCCTTGTAGAAATCGCTTTATGTGATAAGGTCGCCCATTGTACTTTTTCCACAGCTTTCAATCTCAATGTACAAATGTATTGCCTGGCGCATATTACGTATTGCGTACTTGAAATTCTCACGTAAAGCAGTCATCTTACGCCTGTATCTGTAAGGAAAGCGGGTAACCCATCCACCGTACTTTTAAAATAGCTAATACTAGGTGAGCCCCACGGCTTCGCCCTTGACATACTTCGAATTTCCGTCTCACCTATTTATTCCCGACGCTTATAAATTCTACAATAATACATAATTTGCCCGATTTGTCGACATTTATGATTACTACTCCGCTCTCCAGGGCAGTAGCGTGATGATACATAGTCTATAGCCTTCCTCGATCAATGGCTATCCAATACAAAAGGATTTTATTAAATCCGACCAGTATTTTCTGAGATTAGCGCGTTCAACCAAGCAAACAAACAAACAAACTCTTTAGCTTTATTATTGGTAAAAAATCCTACTAATATTATAAACACGAAAGATTTTAAATATGGATGTTTGTTACTCTTTCACGCAAAAATATACTGAATGGATTTAGATGGAACTTTAAAATTATATAGATTACACATCAGAATAACACATAATGCTACTTTAATCTCGGGAGAAAGTTCCTGTGGGAAACGGGAACGGGAAAACTTCACCACGCGCGCGGAGCCGCGGGCGTCAACTTGTATAAATTAAAACAGATATTTGTATAAAATAAAAAATCTTGTTTGGGACTAAAAAGACAGACATTTAATAGAACACTTGTAAAAGTTATTTAATTTATAAATAAGACCAAAAAAACATCAACGATGAAAAATATATACCGACTAAACTGTGTTCCTCACACCACACAAGAAAGATAAATGTCTTATGCTAATACTCATCTTTCCATTTCTACATTAAGTTTTAGTAGAAGTCTTGAAACGCTTTGTAAAATCAAGTGGAGAATCAACAGTAACTATCAACGCAATTTGATGATAGTGATTTTGTCAATATGGTAATTCTTGGAGATAGCGGCTATTCATGTCAGCCTATTTGCTGTGCTGACTCCATTGCTACATACAGACGCCTGCTGAAGAAGTACATTCCAATGTTTTTCTTCCATATCCCAATTTATTTATGAAAAATGTTTACAAGTCACGCTAATGTCACTGGTTTCAAACAAATTGAACGTTTCGTTTTACGACAATTGGGTCAGCAAATGTTTATGTTCAATTTCGAAATAGTTTTTAAGTTATTTATTGTTATACATAACTTAAAAACCTATCTTTCTGAACATTATAGAAATTACATTGTGTACCAAATAAAACTATTATTATTTTTTATTATTTTAACTAAATTAAGTAGCATTGTAAATATTGTTAAGTCCAAAACTGTTGCGTAAAATGAGGCATCGTGAATGTTGCCATGACGCAAATTATTTGGCGGCTGCTTAACTGATTATGCCTGCAAATCGTTTGAGTAGCCTTTGTGTATACCACTTAAATTTTGAGAGATACTGAAATCTGAGAGCCCTTCCACTGTATTTCTATCTAGTCTAGTATCTAGTTCTAGCTATTCAACACTAGATGTCGCTCTTAGAAGTCACTTAGTCAGTGACAGTCTTTTCTTGCGCACTAGTGTATGGCAGGGTTTATTTTAGGTTTACTATTCATCCCTAGATGGCGTTCTTATAATGAGCTTAGTCAGTGACTGTCTTTATTTTCGCACTAGTCTGTGTCAAACTTTATTTTGATTTTACTATTTCACACTAGAGGCGCTGATTTGACAGAAAAGTATGAATTTGTGAAAATTAATCGTTATTTTGCAAAATCTAGTGTTTAGGTTCTAAAACATGCTTTTCACTTTAATTATGTATCTGATTACCTGACAGGAGTCTTTAGAGCTCACTTTTATTTTTTCTTCACTTCTTTTCACACTGTTTAGATCACTTTTGAAGACAGATTTATTGTTCGTACTAGACATCAATCATTGTTTAATATTTGGAACAATTCGGTGTTCGGTGTTCTGGTGTTGGAGATAACATTTGAGATAATAATTTTAGAGGTCGCGTTCACTTTTATGTACTTTTGGTCACAAATATGTTGATAATTCTATTTAAATTAAATATTTTGTAATGAGTGACACTAACTTCGTGTTTACATGATAGCAGCAGCGCCATCTATCGTCTCTAATCTGCGCCATCTATCGTCTTCAATTATGCAGGTTCTATGAATTTCAATTATTTTGGTATTAATAAAACAATTGTATTTCTTCACAGTATTGAAGGGGAATATGTACCATTACCAGGAGACGAAGTTATATACAGACTCTGCCCAATACCTCCCAAATTTGAAAAGAACCAAGCAGTCCATGTGCGCATTGTCCACCTCACGCCTGAAAAGCACCTGAAGTGGGATGAATCTTCAAAGTAATTGAGACGAACCAATGTTCACTGTTTCACCCCCCAATGTTTGCATGACCCACTTATTCCAAGTACCAATCTTACTTTTAATTACTGTGTAAACGCCATATTTCATTTGTATGTATGTGTGTATAACAAACAATCCTTACTTTTATATCAGCATCACAATGCTGGTGCGAGGGAGTATACAAGTTGAAGACTACCCAGAGAACATAAAACCTATCTTTGAGCTATATTATTATCTAACTATCTATCTATCTATATAAAAATGAATTGTTGTTCCTTAGTCTCGCTAAAATTCGAGAATGGTTGTACCCATGTGGCTAATTTTGAACTTGAAAGGTTCAGGGAAGGTTTAAACGGTTAGAAATATACATAATAAATTAAATACTTAAAACAACCATTTCATTTTTCAATACAAACTGTTCCTACCTGTGAAATTTTGATGTTCATTCAGTTTTGTTTTTTGTTTATAAAAAATAGATTCACTCAGTTGTCATATATTTATGGGTGCATTGAGAAATTGAACTGTTACAAAGCTGATCTCTTTGTTCTGTTGTGTTGAAATACTAAACAGTTCTGATTCAGAATAAAAAAGTGTGTGTGTACTTATATGTACGTTAGAATTTATACTGCTTAAATCTAATAAGATTTCATCAAATATAGCACAACTCTTTGTTTGTAACAGGAATGAAAACTACTATGAATGTAGTTATAAGTTGTCATGGAAACACTTCTCAGCTAACTTCAGGGTGTTTATAAGTTGTCATGGAAACACTTCATGGTGTCGGTTTATGCACATTGATCTTGATTTTACAAATTGATCTTGTAATATCTAATTGTGGAGTGTCACCACATGCACTTGGCACCCCACGAGGCATATCTGCTACCATCACCTTAATGGGTAGGCCCAAAATTCTATTCCAATATGATAGAAAAGCAAGGACTGTCTGTGACTGTGTGTTATGAGTAATTTCGTTGGAATCGATCGCAACTCGTCAATTTATACGCGTCTATAAAATAAAATATTTTATGTATTTTTGTATCTATCGGCCTATACAAATACGATTTCGTTGTAAGCAAGACACTGAAAAGACAAAGATTGTAGCATATGTATACTGTTAGGTAGGACGCCTATTAGTAACTAAGTGTCCAAGCAATTTTTAATTCTGTTGCACTTTTGCGAATCTCTTTTTGTCTCTGTCGCACACTTGAAGAGATATATAGTCTTAAGTTGCTCATTGGCGCCCTATTTGGCAGGGAACCCAGTATTAATCTAGTGAGAAGCCAACACGTGGTGCTAAATTTTCGAAGGTTTTACCAAAATCTTAAGATTTTGAAATCAGTTGTATTTCATACAGAGAAGGGATAATGGCTTCTTACCACTATATTGAGCACAACAATTTCGTAACTGGGATTACCATTGGCCTAATTTTAGCATGTAAAGTATTATACTGTACTTAAACGTCAGGTAAAGTGTAACACAGTTTTAATTGCTGTAGTTTGTAAATTGGCACAAATATAAAGTGCTACTTGTTTTTTGTAAGTGTGCAAAAATAGCGTTGTACTCCTTCAGAAGAACTTGTTCCTACTGATTTGTTTATAGTAATATAATAATGTATACAATATACACTCAACAAAATAGTTTGGTTTCCAGGCAACAAAACAAGGATTAAAAATATGTGCATTACTTAAACGCCTCACTATGTCACCAATTGAAAACGCAAACAACATTATGTAGTCTATAAAAAGGGTTCAGCATTGCCATACAACGCGGCAATGCTGATAATCTTCTCGGACAGCTACCACATGAGGACTTTGATGCGGAGAAATTTATTGGTATTTTTACCTAGCTTAGCTTAGAATTAATAAATGTCTATAAACTTATTGTGAAAAATTCTTTATTACTAATATCCTCGAAAATCACTGAAATAGATGATTTGAGATTGGCAAGTCTACATACATCAGTATCGACTACTAGTGGTTGTCTAAAATTTATTATATTTTGGAAAAGTGTTCTGCTTGGGAAGATGACACTAAATATGTATGTTAATGTTTGCTTTGTGTTGATGCTCAATAAGAACTAGGTATAGCTACAATATTTTTACTTAGGCACCTATTGTTTGAATGTTATGTATGTAAGTGCAAGTATATATATATATATATATATATATATATATAGAAGCTGCATTCCATTGCTTTTGCGTTTTCGAAGATAGATCGAATCGAAAGATCTGTATGAAATAAATGTTTAATTTGTTCGTTTGGATACATTCAAACTCGTTTACTGTTGAGAAAGTGTGTTAAAATATTGACGACGCCATGCTTTGTTTAGTTTATAAAAGTTTTAGTTTACTACAATAAATATATGGATATGTGTACTTAAGCTATATTTGTTTTATTGTAATTGAAATTTCTAGTATCTCTGTTTAATTTCGTCGTCGCCGCATCGATTCAATGCAAGAGCAGTTTCGGTTAAATTAGCAATTTAAACCTCACTTCTACAATGCACAATGTGGCGGCTTGGTGTGCGAAAGAGAACAAAAACGTTAAAAAAGGCATTTGAATCAATGCGTAAGTGACCATATGGGGTAAATGTTAATCTCGTACCAAACTTACGCTAGTAATTTCATAAAATATCCATCACGCCTTATCCCCGAAGGGGTGGCAGAGGCATATTATATGCCCACTTTTCACCGAGTGGATTCCTGTCCCACGTAATAGGTGGTGAGCCCATTGCCGTGTTGAAATAGACAGACGCAGGTTGTGGCTACCCGCTGTTGAAATTCGAAATTTCCGGCCGAAAGTTTTTAAAACGCGGCGACTGCATCAAAGTATATAAATAGGTATTTATATATGTACTGTGACCGCATACTGGTCGATGACGCCACAACCCAGCTCATCCGATAATCGCGCTCTCATTCGTACACCGCCGCCGCCGCTGGACTGAACGCTGAGCCGCGCTTTGTTTGTCGCAGTCTGTACGAGGACGTGACGTCATAGTGGGCGCTGGGCGCGCCTAATCTCGGGAATTCAAAAAAGGCCATAACTTCGGAAATATTGCATGTATTGAACTGAAATAAAAACTGATGTAATGTACATGAGCTGCGCCCCAATTTTAGATGTATTTACATACATACCTACATATTGTCACGCCTTTATCCCCGAAGTGGTAGACAGAGGTATGCTTATACGCCCACATTTCACCGTATGCACTTTTGTCCCACGTAACAGGTGGTGAGCCCATTGCCGTTTTGAAATGGACAGGTGCAGGTTGTGCCGACCTGCTGTTGAATTTTTTTTAAGCCGCCCATAACGCCTTCAACTAGCTTTAACGACTGCCATGTTACTGGCGACCGGGACCAACGACTTAACGTGCCTTCCGAAGCACAAAAACGCTCGCAAATGTAAATGCCACAAAGTAGTCACCCATCCAAGGACCAGCCATAATGAAAGTTGCTTAACGCAGTGATCGTTTACAGACCACTGAGCTGTATTTGATAGTAATATTTTGACCCTTTTGTGTTCTCCATTATTGAAAAAAGAGTTATAATAATTTTAACATCACAATATTGTTGGGATGATTGGTTCCAGTATAAATTTTATTAAAGTGAAAACAGTCAATTTAGTTCAGGACGGGACCCATGACTTTTGCTTTACAAGGACAATGCCCTAAGTCACTGAGCTTCATAACCGCACCGAAACAAGGTGAATTCTTCACTGTATTGTAATCGTCAATTCGTCATTTAAGAGTATGATGTCTATCCGGTAATCAAAGAGGCGTTTGATATAGCTGAATACCTCACTCACTTTGCCCTTTGGTCGCGCAAACCTCATGATTTGACAGTACAGAATAACGTGAGGTGGCGTTTCCTGTTATAACCCTTACATAGGGTGTTATTGGCTGTTGGTCATACCTCGGAGTATATAGCATGTTTTAAGAGGATTAGAACTTGATTTGTTTGAGTCAAGCATTAGTAAGCTGAAAAAAATTATAACTTTAAAGATCTTTGGGAAATGGAGAACACAAAAGGGTCAAAATATTACAGTCAAATACAGCTAAAATTGGAGCGTATTTTATTTACATTACATTAGTTTTTTTTGCACTTCAATACATGCAGTATTTTCGAAGTTATAACGACGAGAAATTTAAGTGCTTTTTTGAATTTCCCAGATTAGGCGCGCCCATTACGTGATGTCGCACAGACAGCGACAAGGCGCGGCGCGGCGTTCGGGTACGAACGAGAACGCGACTGTTGAATGAGCAGTGTTGTGACGTATGCGGTCACCGCGTAATTTGATCGTAAATATTTCAGGCATTTTTTGAGGTACAAAAAAGAAAAAACACCGTTTTCTCGTATTTTTGTAGATTTATTTGGCATTTCAATTAAAAAACGTTTGTCAGACCCATTGTTAACAATGTACTTTGGTGTATGTGTATCTTGTGGGTTATTGTCGCTAGCTGCAGTGATCTTTACAGTTAAATAATTCCATGCACCGCCATCGTTGAAAACTAGTTGATAATTTTCTACTATATATCACTGTTATTTGCTTTGTTAGCTGCAAGTTTGACTAAAAGTCATCAATAAAATGAATATCAAAAGCAAAGTGTTGGTTTAGAAGATAGAAGCCTGTGATGTGTAGACTTCTCGTTCTAAGCACACAGTGTGGAGTGTTGTAAGTTTATTGGTGACCGTTCTGATAAACAACTGGGTACTTAACAACAATCGTATTGGTACAAAATAAAAAAAGTACATTACACAGTTAAACTTTATTAGTAGTAAATATCAAATATAGAGAATACAATAAATAATACAAATCGCCATAACAGCCATTATTATAAATCGATTTAAAATAATATAAATCAATTATTGGGTACTCTTAACAATACTATTTATCGCTTTCATAGAATTATAATAATAACACTTCTTATTTTATGCACAATTTAACGATACATTTGCATCTGATTTGCCCATCTTTGATTTTTTACATAATTTTAACAAAGCTCCTCCTTATGGCCAACACATTAACCTCCAGCTCTACTGCCCTACTACTCCATACACGATGCACTCTACTCGAGTTATAGGTTTCTCCATGCTTCTAGAACGTTCTGAAGTTGAAATACGCTCAATGCGCCGCTGACTTCAGAGTAGTCTAATATGTATTTTTTTAAACTACCGTTTACAGAAACTAGTAGCTCTGTAAACTTTGAATAGACTATTGGAAGATGATTGACATATTAGAGTTATACCAAGTCTAGAGGCATGAAGGCAACTCGTGTAGCTCTGAATGTGTTCCTATGTGACTCAACTCTGCCCGTCTCATAGCCATATTATTAATGTGTAAATAATCAGTTATAAAATATTGATACATAAATAGGTACATAAACAATTCACAGTTCTCACCTTAGTCTCTTTGCTTAAAGCTTATAGTCTCATAAACCAGGCGTACTCAATGTTCGTGGGATTTAGACCAGTTTAAAGGCGTGTCGAGCCTGCAAATACGCAGTTTGTAGGCTACCTAAATTACATATCTACGACTATATAACTTTGCTTTTCTACTGTCCATTTAATATTCTATATATCTACATCACTACCGATATTACACACATAACTATCAATAATGCCTACATTAGTAACGATAATGCCTACATCACTATCGATAATGCCTACATCACTATCGATAATGCCTACATCACTATCGATAATGCCTACATCACTATCGATAATGCCTACATCACTATCGATAATGCCTACATCGGTATCGATAATAACTACTTCTCAGTCTCTTACCGCAGAAATGGCTTAGTTAATTCAAGGTCGAGAAACAGTATAGTATTTTATTTTTTCAAATCGACTTTCACATAGCCGCCTCACTGCCAGGTGGCATTAGTTAGAATTGCTAGACTTAATAAAAAATATAATTTGATCTAGTACTGAACGTACTATAAAATCACAATCTTATAGTACGTTCAGAGATCACGAATTTGATCACCGTCTAAAATAGAATTATTAATTTAAAAAAGCTTTATTTCAATGCCCTAAAACTCGGTTTTCAATGGAGTTCAAATACCACGCCCCTCTTGCGCCCATTTGTCTAATAGAACATGTGCTTAACAGATCGAATACAATATGTCATTGTTCTTTTATTTGCAAAGGACAAAACCACTATCTTTTTAATCTAAATAGAAATGAATCTACTTGGTTTGTGAAAGCGTTAATTCTTTTATAGCTGTAGAATTTTATAGTACAGAATACTGTTAAATTAGTTAAAATTAGAATATTACGTTTAATTATGGATGCGGCTACGCAAATAAATTTCCCTTATCACTCTTCAAGGCGGCGTTTGTTTTTTTTTCAGGCCGTTGTTGTGTGGCCGCTAACTTACTAAACAGAAATTAAGTGAACATAGCTTACAAACGTTTACTAGTAGTTTCCGCAGACAACTTCATGTTAAATTGACTATAGACGCTCTTCGTAGGTTCAATCTTTGCCGTTCCCCATGTTGCCGTTCTGTAATAAGTCGTTCGGATGAGCTAATTATGTAAGCAAAAAAATTATACTAGAATTTCTTTAATACCTAGTAGGGGAGCACAAGATGATAAATGCGTCCTGCGGTCGTTTTAGAATGTGAGGATATGAGGCTAAACAGTAATATGATGTATTTTATTTGACTGGTGAGTAGAGCAATTAACAAAAATTTTAAATAAAAATGTCACCGAGGTTCTTGAGTAATTACTCGAGCGTGTTAGATATTAGCATAATACGACACATGTTTTTGATAACGAATGAATATTTACCTAGTTTGCATGATGGGGATGGCCCTATACCGCTTTACCGCACACTGCCTACAAAATTGTACGCAGTGAGCGGTACAGCGGTAATGGTCAAACTATAGTTGAAATTCGAAAAAAGTACTAGCGTGTCAAATACTCAGAAAGGAGTTCGGGAGATCACTGTCTCCTATCATACAGGTCCTCCTAGTTTAGGAGTCAGGATTTACAACTTTGGCATACAGCTGCTTGGTATGATGCTTCCTAATTACACTTACTAAAACTCAAATATTAACAGCTATTAATGGCGATAAATCGTGTAGTGTAATAGTATTATGAGTTTGTGAACCTCTGGAAATCATGGAAGTAATAAAGAATTATTATTATTATAGTTTGAGTCAACCGTAAAGGATCTTCCATTGAAAAGCCGGCCTCAATAGGTCGGCTTTTCAATAGAAGAACCGTTTTTTTTTGATGGTGGTAGTGGTGTTCCGCGGCGAGCGCGTTTCCAACTAGCGTGTAGTGCAGTGTGCAGCGAGCCTTACCTCTTCCTGTTGCGCGAGCTGGTAGTGTCGCTTGCGCAGCGCGGCGAGACGCGCGCGCTCCGCGTCCAGCGCAGTCTCTAGCTTTAGCGAGCGCACTTTGCTTTCCATCTCTAGGCGCCGCGTGGCCGTCAGCGACAACGCCGACGTGTCCAGCGCCTCTGCACACACACACACACACATTATTGAAGTCAGGCTCTCGTGCATCAGCTTTAATGACGAAATGTATGGCCATAGATTTCTCAACCGATTTTTATTATTTTGGGTTAACTCCAACAAGCTGATCGTGACGAAGGCCGAATTTGAATTTTACAAAAATAAAAGACTTACTACCAAAAACATCATGTCTATGCGAATGTCCGTTATATCAAAACGTTGTTTGCATGCTACTGGTAACTTTGTTAAAAAAATATCCACACAGCTATTACGCTTCTCCTATTAAAGTATGGTGGTACGCTAGTATCGACAAGAGCAAGTGTACCTTGTTCCAGCACGAGCGTGGAGCCCGCCTTGACGGCGGCGACGAGCGCGCCGGTGGCGGCGGCCACGCTCCTGGAGGCGTGCGTGAGGCGCGCCAGAGCGGGCGAGTCGGGCGGCGCGCGCGCGCGGGACGCGGCCACGAGTTGCGCCGTGCTGCCCGCCACCTCGTGCGCCGCCGCGGACACGCCTTCAACCTGCCCCGACGCACCCACCGCCTCGTCCGCCGACGTACTGGTGGGAAATACACATAAGGTTACCGGCTCATCCAAATCCGCTACGGCGCATATGTCATCGATATTCATAGAACTCGAATATCAATGATATTTGCGCAGTAGCGGATTTGGATCCGAGATTTGGGAATTGCATAGCAGATTAGAAAATACAATTTCTGGACAAAGGTACAAAATATAGGGATTTTATGAATATTGTCGGGACAAATAAAAAACTACCAAGAGGAAGGCCTTCCTCTAAAAGGACCGACGGTCTGGTCAGGATCGCTTCGTGTGGGCAGAATCAATAAAACAAATCTTACAATATTATTAAGTTTTTCATGTTGTTTGCATGGCATACGATTTTGGTTATCGCGTGCTTATTTGAACTTTGAACGCTTATGATTTGTGAAGCTTTATGTCGGGACCTTATTAGTTTTGTCGGGACGCCAATGAAATCATCTGGCAACCCTAAATACACATCCCTATTAGACGACTTTTGGCGCGAAGATGAGCAGTGACGCACGATTGTCGTATATTATTTTCAAAAAGTAGTGTAAAATTCGTGTTTTTGTGTTTAATAACGGTGGAATATTATACATAAAGAGTTCGGAAGTGCATTAGTTAAAGAAAGTGATATATTGCAATGAATAGCGGTGTTGTTTGTGTTAGTGCCAAATTTCCATAGAGAGCTGCAATAAGGGATCCACTGCCTTATTGGGGCACGGACTAGGACCTAGGACTGAGGACTTGACATCTACAAACGACTAGACAGGACTAAAACAAAATAACAAGAAACTAATAAATACTGAGAACTATGCTGTATGGACTAAGTTTCCTTTGCCTGCCCAAGATGGGCGAAGACAACTAAAAAAAAATCCCTATTAGACCGCGTCCGCAGCGCCTATTTTTTAACATAACATGCTAACAACATGTTTGCCGCAGCGAATGGATAATATGTTAAGCCGAGTCGTGGCTAAATGTTTTCGTATTAGCTAACGTGTTAGAGGCGTAGCCTACCATTTTTGTTAGGAAAACACGCTACGCTTCGAACACGGCTTTAGTAATAGTAGATTTTACAACAAGTGCAAAAAACTAACCATTTTTATCCGAGACTTTTACAATGTCGAGGAGTGGGGAGGATTTTGTGTAGCATATATCCTGCACAAATAAGCATTTTCAGAGCATGAGAAGTTAAAAATAATGTCTTTGTTTTCTACTTCTTAGTCTAGTATAATCTAAAGTCAGTCTTGCCCCAATAAAGTGGTAAAAGCGTTTCCAAAGCTTTCAATGGAATTCGCGCGAAAAATATATCACGTTGACACAGCTTTATTTGAGAATCCACTATTTTTACATATAAAACAAAATTAGTTTAAAAAAATAATATACTGCAAGCGTCCTCCAATCATCACATTTCCCGCGCAAACTCTATCAAAACTATTAATAGTTACTTAATGTTGCCAGTTGCGAACAGTCACCACTGTACCGAACCGTATTACAAATAACCGCAAATTATAGTAACGTACTGAAAAAAACTAATTCATAAAGAAATATTAATAGGCTAACTTACACCAGTAGTTTGGCAGCAAAAACGACAGCTTTGGCCGCGGATATTAATCCTTCAGACCACTGTGGGTTCTTTCTATACATCTTCTGTCTAGTTTTAGGGTCACCCAGTTCGTTCTGCAGTTTACGTGCGTCTTGGACAAGAATCTTCACGGCACCCATTAGCGTCGTACACGCGTCCAGTATTTTGCCGTTCACTTCGAGTTTGACTCCCGAATCGCCTGCGCGCGTTGCGGCTAGCATGCTCTGTAGATGTGTGTAATGAACGTTATATTGAAAACTGACAATAGTACAACAATACCCGATAATACCTTCTCTATACTTACTCTATAGTACAGAATTTGGATATATATATATATAAAATAACATTAAAATTACTTACTACTACTATAGTAATGGTATACACTACATTGCGACAAATAGTTGTATGATATGCATATATTTTTATCGGAGTATGGGTGTTTTCTACGTATAGTATGTATGTATTTAGAAATATAAAAGTTGCCTAGATTTCGAAGATAAATACAAGCGCAGTTCCAATAAATAAATTTCAGTAATGCGTATCTATATGTGCGTGCTGCCGTTGGGCTTGAGCCTCTAATGTTAAAATATATTCACCTCAATCTGTGAAGCAGCTTCTTCAATGGCCCGGTCCATGTCAGCGAGTTCATCGTCCACACTCCTTGCCCCACTGTTCTGTCTATCAGCGGCCGCAGCTGACGTCATCATAGACCGCACTAAACTTTGAGCCTCAGTGCAGCTTTTACTTACGACCGAACCGCTCTTAACAGATTCGAGACATTCTTTGGTAGCAGACAACATTATTCGGCACTCGTTTTGTAACTCTGTAAATTGAAATTTGATTTCTTTGCATTGAGGGTAGATTTAAAAATTGGACTTCTGTAAATTGCGGGTAGATTGAAATTTGATTTGTTTTCATTGAGGGTTTATTGAAAAATTTAAATTCTGTAAATTGAAGGTTTATTGAATTGTCACTTCTGTAAACTGAGGGTCATACATTAAGAAATGTTTTTTCTTAAGTTGAAGCACCGAAATATTGTCAAACGCATTATATTAGACTTATTGTGAGTTTTCATGACATGGCCTAAAAAACCCTCAATTGTAACAACAGGGTAACAGGATGCTAAACAGATGTTGATAAACAGTCTACGAAATTTGTATGTCCGATGAAATTGTCATATTTATAAAAAAAAAACAAAAAATATAAAATTAAGAATATACTCACTATCTGATAATGCAATGTTGGTGGAGGTATTCGAAACGTCAGTGACATAGGCAGACAACTGGGCAGTGTTGTGCGCCGCAACTATTGCTGACTTCGCTATGGATTCTTCGTTACCTGTTACCTGAGAAAGAAAGAGATTTCTTTTTTTGAAGAGAGATGTTTACGGAGACCAACCACACGTGGTTGAATGATGTCTAAATACTCACATTGCTATGTCTAGCGAGTAGTTCAAGCGCTTTTGCCGCTGATTCAGCAGAAGTCATTACGGTATCGTGAGTGTTGGCTTGTTCGAACGCATTGATCGCTTCTTTGGTCACTTCTAACGCCGCTTCACCCGCACAAGTTACCAATAACGATGATTCTGGTTTAAAGGAAAAGCATGAACATCCATTTTTTGCACATATTCTTGAGTAGAAAGTATATACAATAAACTATAATGTGAAATATTTACCAGCAGTGCAATAGTAAATAGATTTGTAAAAAAATATTGAAATACACTTAAAATCTCATTCATAAAAGAAATCTTTTATACTTATTTACAGAAAGATAACTATGTAATAATACTAACGTTTCTCTAATGCTTTTTTAGCTTCCTCCAACTGTTTCTTGACAGCCACTAAATCAGCCTCAAGCACTGTGTTGTGTTGCAACAAGTCCTGCAATTCACACTCTGCGTTCAATCTCTTACTCTCCACGAGGTCTATTTTATTTTCCAACATCTATATCAGTATAGACACGAAGTAGTACTCAACACAAGTCGTAAGTTCCAAGCGAATCGAAGATGGCAGTCCAAAAGAATTCCAGCATGCACAGCGCGGCACAAGTAGCGTAGACGCACAAAAGGAAAGAAAATAATACATGCAATTTAGAACGTATAACACAGCACTTAAAATACATAAAAGCTTTGCTAAAAATGGCTCAAAATATGTACAAATAGCCTTGGAATAAAGTGATTCAAATGAATAACATAAAATAAACAACAACGATTTATGCCAAACCTTACAACCAGATTGAAAAATGTACGATTAATGGTTATACGAGTATTAACGCTACACACAATATACATCCACAAATTATCCGCCACCAAGTCACAGTTATAATGTTACACACAAACTAAGGATGATTTTCACTCTGAACGTCACTGTGTTCGTAAACTGCTTTTCTAGCTCTTTTTCGGACAATACAACTTCCATTCCCTTTCTCTCACTCGTTACTAGTTTTTGAAGCTTTCCTAAATCTTCTTTTATTTTCTGTAAATTTATATCAGTAAGGGCGATGGCTAGACCTCATTTCTCTGTTAAATCTTCTTTTTGTGAAAAGATTCCAAATTCTTTACTTTATAAATTTTTACTTTATTTAGCATCTGAGTTTCATTTTCTATATCGTCTTTTAAATGTCTATTGTCGATTTTTTAATTATTTGTTTTATTTTTAAGTTTAATAGCCAGTAGTTCTTTTCATATTTATTTTCAGTGTGACTCGTCTTTAATTTATTTTCCAAAACTTATTCAAAAATGTTAGATAATTTTAGACGATTCACAAGATGGCAGAAATGCAGCATGCCATTTATCTAATGACAACAAAAATAGAGTGGGTCACTCAGCATAGAAACCAAATAAGTTTTTTTTTGTTAAATTAATTATAACCAAGAACAACGTTACAAAAGTGGATATCTGCGTAATAAATAGATAAATAAATTACTCTTTCCACGCTTTCAGTCCTGCAAGTGCCTCTTTGTTACCGACCTGGGAAACACCTATAAGAGCACCAAATGCGCGTGCCTGTTAGAGAACTAGGTTTGTAATATTAATAAAATTTTGAAAAAAAAAAATATCCATCACGCCTTATCCCCGAAGGGGTGGCAGAGGCATATTATATGCCCACTTTTCAATTTAATTTTGGCGTTCTGCAAATGTCTGCCTAAGCCTCATTATCTTCTGCATATTAATTTCATGTTGTTTCATAATGAACTAGGCAGATTGCAGAGGATAGAACTTTGTATAGAACGCACGCACGGACATTTAAGGGCAGATCAGGCGAATGTTGAACTAAAATGGCAAAACTGGGATTGATTCGGATTTCTCGGAATTACTGAGGAGACAGCACACTCTGTGAAAATGTTTTTTTTTTTTAATGATGTCAAAATATAGTGCACACCGAGAAAGTGTAGAATTTACTGTCACTATTTGAGTGACGATGTGCAATAGGGAATGTGGCTGTAAAAGAAAGCAAGAAAATAAACTTCTTCCAGTTCTACAAAGTAGGCACCAGGAACCGGATACCTCTCTGATTTATCCAATTGCGATCCCCGGGAGCTGACGGCGGAAGGGTTTTGCCTCCTAAAAAAAATTAGCTGTCCCCTAGCAAAAATTACGCCAGGATAGCTACACTGTATGTCGACAGCATATATCTGTCTGAAAATTCGGAATATCCATGTAAGACATCGGTCTTACATGAATATTCGATGTCTTATATGGACTCGCGTCGTTCATCGTACTTGGGCGATTCGATAATCGCCCAAGTACGTACGATGAACAACGCGAGTCTAGGTCCTTATCAAGGATGTGTTCTATAATAGTCATATAGGTTGCCTAACTCCCATGAGACCCCCTGTCTTATACGATATTCTACAAGCGTATCAAATCAACAACAAAAAATACAATATTAATATTTTGTGACACAAAACACGATAAACACACACTGTGTCCCCTCCACCAAGTTATTATTACAATCAAAATAAGCGTGTATTTCACACTGGACGTCACTGTGTTCTTAACCTGTTTTTCCAAATCTTTTTCAGACAATATAACCTCCGTGTTCTGTCTCTCTGTTGTTACTAGATCCTGTAACTTTACTAATTCTTCTTTCATTGTCTGTAAATTCGTATCAGCTAGAGTGATGGCCTCATTTCTCTGCGAAATCTCCTTATCGTGAAATGATTCCAGATCAAGTATTTTTTCATTTAGTGTTTGGATTTCATTGTCAGTATCGTCTTTTAAATGTCTATAATCCATTTTTAATTTATTTATTTCATTATTGAGATCAATATTTAGTAATTCTTTTTCGTATTTCAGTGTATCATGGGTAGAATTAAACGTGTCATATGTCTCTCTCAATTCTACAATATTAGTTTCCAAAACCTATATAAACACACAATTCATTAAATAATTATAGTATTTAACCCCAAATATCAATAAGTTACTAGATACAACTAATACAGCACAAACCTCTTTTTTTGTGATAAGTTCGGTATTTTCAGTTTGTAACTCATCTTTCTGCTTTGTGATTTCATTAATTATCTCCTGCAATTTTCTGAGTTCTTGATTTTTAAGTGTCAAATTATCCTCATTACTTACGACTACAACTTCATGTTCATCTCTTAAAGTAAGTAGTTCATTATTCCCTATTTCTAATTCAGCCCGAGTTTCTTCAAGCTCATCTTTGAGTCTTAATTTTTCTTCAGTCAGCTTCGTTAACTCAACGTTAAGAGATATAACTTGTTCGTCTTTTTCAGCAATCATGGTTTTCAAATTAGCAACGATTTCATCTTTAGATTCTAGTGCATTTTGTAATTTATCTTTAAGTATTGTAACTTCAACTTTAAATTCATGTAATTCATTTAACTCTATTATATTTTTTTCCAAGACCTATTCAAAAATGTTAGAGAATTTAAGACGATTCACAAGATGGCAGAAAAACCACGTGCTATTTACTTATTATATCTATGTATTATAAAAGCTACAAAATTAAAAACGTTTGACAAAAATACAGTGAGTCGCTCAACATAGAAACCAAATATATACCAAGAACAACGTTATGAAAGTGGTTATGTGCGTAACAGATGGGTAAATATATCACTCTTGTCCACGATTTCAGTCCTGCAAGTGCCTCTTTGCTACCGACTTGAAAAACATCTATAAGAGCACTGCGCGTGCCTTCAAGACACCGAGCTTTAGAATTTTCTATTAGTTCAAATCTGGTGTTAAGCAGAGAGATCTGCCTATGGTTCATTTACATCTTCATTCAATTTCATGTTGGTTTTAATTAACTGTTGTGCAGAGAATAGAACTTTGTATAGATAGCACAGACATTTAAGGACAGATCAGGCGAATGTTAAACTAAAATGACGGGACTGGGATTGATTTGGACTTGAATCGAATTTTTGATCTTATTGAGGAGACAGCGTATCACACTCTGCTAAGATACATTTAATTTTGGCAAGCCGTGCTACGATCTCGTTACGATTGTCGAAGGTGGGAAAATATATTGTAGGCCATGGTGAGGACCGAGAAAGCGTAGAATTCCTATGTCACTATTTGGTTGAAAGCGATATTCATAACGAATGTGACTGTAACGGAACGCAAGAAATCCAATGCATTCCAGTTCTGTGAAGTACGTACCAGGCACCGGTGATCTCTCTGATTCATTTATTTGCGATCCCCGTGATCTAAAGGCTTGTAGGTTTTGTCTTCTGGATTAAATTGGCTATTTCCCAACCGAAATAACGCTAGGGTGGCTGTACTGTTTGCCAAGAGCATATCTCTCGAGAATGTAGGGATGAAGATTTCTATGAAACACATTGAATCGCCGAAGTGCGATGAGCGACGCGAGTCACGCTGCTTAGCAAGTACGTGTACTTTAATGGTCGTATAGGCTGCCTATGTCCTTTGAGACTCCTATCTTGTATTATATTTATATTCTACAAGCGCATCAAATCAAAAACAATAATTACTATATTAATATATTGTGACACACAAAACACGATAAACACACACTGTGTCCTCCACCAAGTTAATATTACAGTCAAAATAAGCGTGTATTGCACTCTGGACGTCACTGTGTTCCTAACCTGTTTTTCCAGATCTTTTTCAGATAATATAACCTCCATGTTCTGTCTCTCTGTCGTTACTAGGTCTTGTAGCTTAACTAATTCTTCTTTCATTGTTTGTAAATTCGTATCAGCCAGAGTGATGGCCTCATTTCTCTGCGAAATCTCCTTATCGTGAAATGATTCCAGATCAAGTATTTTTTCATTTAGTGTTTGTATTTCATTGTCTTTATCGTTTTCTAAATGTCTGTAATCCATTTTTAATTTAACTATCTCATTATTGAGATCAATTGTGAGTGTTTCTTTTTCGTATTTCAGTGTATCATGGGTAGATTTTAACGTTTCATATGTCTCTCTCAATTCTACAATATTAGTTTCCAAAACCTATATAAACACACAATTCATTAAATAATTATAGTATTCAACCCCAAATATAAATAAGTTTCTAGATACAACTAATACAGCACAAACCTCTTTTTTTGTGATAAGTTCGGTATTTTCAGTTTGTAACTCATCTTTCTGCTCTGTGATTTCATTAATTATCTCCTGCAATTTTCTGAGTTCTTGATTTTTAAGTGTCAAATTATCCTCATTACTTACGACTACAACTTCATGTTCATCTCTTAAAGTAAGTAGTTCATTATTCCCTATTTCTAATTCAGCCCGAGTTTCTTCAAGCTCATCTTTGAGTCTTAATTTTTCTTCAGTCAGCTTCGTTAACTCAACATTAAGAGATATAACTTGTTCATCTTTTTCAGTTATTATAGTTTTCAAATTAGCAACGATTTCGTCTTTAGATTCTATTACATTTTGCAATTTATCTTTAAGTATTGTAACTTCAAATTTAGATTCCTTTAAACTATTATCGTACTCTAGTTTTTGCTGTTTCAAATCAGATAAAGTTTCCTCAAGCTTCACATTGAGCTCTGTTATTTCAGTAGTTTTAGATTCAACTTTGTTATTCAGTTCAGTGATTTGTTTCAACGACATCTCCAATTCAGTTTTTTGGTTTCGAATATAGTCATCTTTTTCAGCAATAACTATATTTAAAGCATCAATTTCTTCGTTTTTATCATTTATTGCTTTTTCAGAGTCTTCGTGCATTTCTACAATCTCAAAATTTTTATCTAGTTCAAGATATTTTAGTTTACTCTCTAGATCGGAAATATATGCTACTTTTTCTTTCAAATCATCCAGAGCTTTTGCTTTCGTTTCGGATTCTATACTCAGTTGATCTGACATAGCTTTTCTTTCCGCTAATGATTGTATTTTAAACTCTTCTCCCGATTTTTTATACTCAAGCAGTTCATTGACCTGTTTTTGAAGGGTGGTTACTTCGGTAACACGAGCTTCGAGTTCCTGTTCTAACTCATGAAGTTTTTCTAATGTTTCTTTTACTGCTAATTCCTTTTCACTTATGACTTGATTGATTTCTTCATTTTTCATTAATATTTCTTGGTTTAACTTATGTCGCTCAGATTCGTGATCAGTTTCAGTTATGGTAATTTTCTGTCGTAAACCATCTAATTCTGATTGTAACTCATTTATACTGTCATGCATTCTATTTAATTCCTATTTGAAAATTAAGTTTCATGAAATTATAAAATTAAAACTAATTGGTTAAATATTACAAGGATTAATACGTAAATGGTATCTGTTATTAGATTTGATATTATTATATTATTTATATTACATTTAACTAAAAAGCATTGGCCATTCCTTAACTAAATTAAAAACCGAACCAGGCGAGTATAGTTTATAATTAACAAATAATTACCACACTTAATAGCAAAGTATTATTCACAAATTACAGTTGTTGTGTACATGTTTATGAATATAATGCAAAATTTGTATTATATTCATAAACAGCAAGCAGTTACAGTTTAGATAGGAAATATATAAATTGAAATTTACATTACTGACCTCTTTTTCTTGCAAATGCTGTTGCTTCAACTCAGCAATCTGATTCAATGCAGCTTCTTTTTCTTCTACTACCATTTTGTACTCATCTCCACTTTTTTCTCTAAGTCCTATTAACTCTTCTTTAACTCTGATTAATTCTGTGTCTCCCTCTTCTTTCTCTTGTTTCAATTTTTCTAAATTCTCTGTAGTTTCTTTCAATTCATTAGTAATAGTTGTTATTCTTTCTTCTTGCTCTTGTGTGGCAGTTTTGTGTTCAATTTCGAGAGCCTCCATGGCGGCTCGTACGGATTCTAATTCAATTTCTTTTTGTCTAGCTTGTTCAATATCGGCACGAAGATGAGTTATTTGTGCTTTATAAGCTTCAACTTCTTCGCTTGATGAAGCATTCTGTTGTAATAATTCGACATCCCTATAAAATGGAATAATATGTCATGTAGCATTCTAAATTATAATATCATGTATGTATATCACACGGCATTACTTACTTAATTCTATCATCCAATTGTTGTTGCAGTGCTAGCTTTGCACTCTCTTGCTGCGCAGTTGCTGCTCTCAAGCTTGCAGACAACTTGTCTACCTCGGCTTTCTATAGTAACGAAAATAAATATTGAATACTAAAACACTACTTTGTAACGGAAACAAAATTACAGGCGACAAAAAAAAATATCCGAGCATATTACAGGCAGTAATTTTGGCGTGGCGGAGTTGACCAAAAACATGACTTGGGTTGGATGGTTTTGCGCTCTCGCGGACCGCGTAAAAACCCCAGGCCTACCCACTATTGACCCCACTTCATTAATGGGAATATTATGACGGTTGCTAGTAAAAGTCTGTAATACTAACCTGTCTAATAAGTGTAATGTGTTCTTCCCTTAATTGTGTGTACGCTGATTTTAATTTTTGGAACTTTTCATCTTGCACCTTTGCTTTCTCCGTTGTTTCACTGAGTTTTTCTGTGAAATGTATTAAAATTGAGCATATCGAATCTTGTTAGCGATATATATTAACCGGGCATGTCCCACAGCACAATGTAATTTCGATGATGGCAGAAACATTGCCAGGAACTATTATAAAGTACTTACGTTGAATTTGTGGCGTCTGCGCAGATAATGTTTCTGCCCTATGTTTTTCCTCTTCCAATTGTACCTGTAAACCAGGACAAGTGTAAATACACTCGAAAGGCGCATATTTTCTTATATGGGTCATATTTTAATTATTATAATAAATTTTCAAAATAGTGCAACAGGTGTAGCACCATCAATAAAACCTAGGTTTTAGTGATGTTCAAATTAAGGGCCACTATCACAGTTAAAAACTACATGATAGATACATAAAAGTAACATATTTTATCCCAATATAAAGACACAAAGTTACACAAGGGTATACGACTTACCTTAGCATTATGTAGTTGTGATTCAATCTTTGTACAGTGTTCTCGCATGGAGCCGATCATAGTATTTCTTTCTTGGACCAATTGTGATACTTCTGACCTGCACCGACAAATTATAACTTATACATCTATTACTAACATATAAAGCTGAAGAATTTGTTGGTTTGTTTGTTTGAACGCACTAATATCAAGAACAGCCGAATTCAAAAAAAGTATTGAATATAGGCAATAGGTTATATATCATCACGCTACTACCCTGGAGAGCGGAGCAATAATCATAAATGTCGACAAATCAGGCATATTTCTCTAAATTATTGTAGAATTTATAAGCGACGGGATTAAATAGGTGCTAAGACGACCAACTACTCTACCGTGACCTGCTCGAAACTGACGAAATCATCCATCTCTTAGACCAGTTCACGGTGGTGTAGTTGGTAAACACGACTGGTGCGCTGAACCAGAAGACGCGGTTAGCTAGTAAAATAATATAAAGGAATAACAAGATAAATAATGGTGTAAATTAGTGGTGAATATTATAGTTCCGTTACCTCATTCTTTTAAGTTCGTTCTGCAAGTGATCAATAAGTCGATCTCGTTCTACGATGGGGTCGGGCTGTGGTGAAGCCGAAGGGCGAGATTCAAACTCTTCCATGTGGTCCGAAGGTGCCTTTGCGAAAATAAAACTTTCTAGTTCAAACACAATAAACTAAAAACCTTCCAAAAATTTGTCTACATCTCGTTATACATATTTCAATAATAATACCATGCCTACTTTAACCTATTGAAATGTATAGCTTCTTTACAGAGGTCTCGATTACAGGGTTGAATCAAACTTATTTGATCCGCATCCAACTTAGGAATCAATACTAATATTGTTTGGATTGTCATACAAATGAATGTGCAAACGTCATCGACTACACAACCAATAGACATCTATTGTTGTTTATATTATAGCGTAAGCTGAGGCAGAAGAAACATGGAAAGCGAGTTGATAAGACATAGTGAAAACTTTACAAAAAGGGATAATGATTTGCAGCGCAGAAACGAAAGAGAGGTAATGTAAACTTTCAATGTGTAAAAAAGGGACAAAGCTATTGCCATTCATTATGTACACGCTATCGCATTTGGGTATTGGGTAAACAGCTGTTTGGGTTCATATCTTCTGTATCGCCAGTAAAAAAGTGCCCAATTGGTTGTGTGATAATATTCAACCGTTTTCTGTTGATAGCTCTGAATTTAGTAATAGTATTTTATTACAATTGAAGTCTACAGATCATTCTCTATAACTTATCGCCGTCATGTTGGCATCATTGTTTAGTACATTTTGTGACAGACAATGGTGCCAATATGATGGCAAGGAATATTTTAAAGTAAACAATTTGTATATTACAAACTTAGGAAAAGGGCTATATTAATTACCTGACTTATAGTATCAGAGGTGTCGATAAGTGATGCGACGGCATCCATCTCGTCAGGCGACGGCTCTGGTATTGACACGACGGGGGTGACATATGTGCCGAAGTCGCTCTACATAACACACGATAAAATGGAGTTTCATAACATTATATTAGGTGTAAGGGTCCCTATTAATATAATTTAAGTCCAAAGTAACCACATTGCTGATTGCTCTACATACATACATATTGCCCTTTATCCCCGAAGGGTTCGGCAGAGGCATACTAAACGGCCACATTTCATCGTATGCATTTTTGTCCCACTTAACAGGTGGTGAGCCCATCACCGTGTTGAAAAAGATAGGCGCAGGCTGTGGCGACCTGCTGTTGAACTATTTTTTTAAGCCTCCCATAAGGCTCAACGACTGCCATTCTACTGGCAACCGGGACCAGCGGCTTAACGTGCCTTCCGAAGCACGAAAACGCTCGCAAATGTAAATACCACAAAGTAGTCACCCACCAAGGACCAGCTATAACGAAAGTTGCTTAACGCAGTGATCGTTTACAAAACACTGAGCTAGCGGGGCCACGAGCACTTTGCCAGAGGCTCAATAAAATTCATAATAAGCCTTTTTTTTTTAAATAAACTCTCAGCTTTGGTTTTTCCAAATGTCTTAAAAAGAATTCTTAGAAGGTTTTTGCAGGGGTGCTGCAACTCTAGTGTTGCAAACATCTATAGGCTACAGTGAACACTTTCCATCAGGTGGACAGTAAACTTGTCTGCTACCTCAGTGGTTTAAAAAAACAAGTCCTTGCATTAGAAACTATTCTTACATAATTTAATGAGCTAAAATATAACTTGAATGCACACAGTGAATTGTGGCGAATAATATGCCTCTATCACCCCTTCAGGGATAAGGCGTGGTTGTTAATATTTTATATATTGAAAAGAATCTTATTATAAAACTATTGCCCCTGAGAAAAAAAAGTGTGTGTGTGCTTATGTACACGCGTTAGAAGTTATACTTCTTTAGTCTAATAAGATTTCATCACATTTACCACAACTCTTTGTTTGTAACAGGAATGATAAGTTAGTAAGAAAAATAACATCAAAAGAATGAAAACTACTTTGAATGTAGTTATAAGATGTCTGTCTTATACACTCTCTTATACACCAGAAAGTTCATTTTACTAAACTACAAAAAAAAAAATGGTAATTTTGGAAGCTCTCCTGTAACACAGTCAGATCTTAGACCGTTAGTAAAAAAATATAGCACCAAACCTGTTGTAAAAAGTTAGGCGGGTTAGATGGCAGCACAGGCAATGTGAGCAAGTTTCTGTAGTACTGCAAACTGCTGGCGTGTTTGTAGAAGGAGCTTAGCTTTTTAAATTGTTGTCTAAACCTAGAAGAGAATCACAAAGTTATTAGATAATCAGCTAATGTTGTTATATTAAACCGATTTTTTTTATCAAAGCGTCGAAAATTGAGAATTTGATGTATTCTATGCTTCACCATAAGTTGTTTACGACAAAAACGACGAAACTTATGGAGGTAAAATGTTGAAACGGTCGTGTTATACCGAGTATTATATTGAAGGCTATATTGGAATGCGCAGCCACTTGTCAGTACAACGCAGCTATGACTGCTGAAATTGTGCAGCTGGTTCAAATGTTGTACAAGTGTTTAAGACATTTTTTATTCTGTATTTTCGCAAGTGTGTTGTGAACATAAACAGCATATCGTCACTTACAGTTTCTGGTGAGAATGGACGGTTTAAAATGAGTTTAACCAGCTGGTAGATGAATTATTATAGACCTGTCTTTGTTAATTTCCATAAGTTGATAATATGTGTTTAATGCTTGTAGTATCTAATACAGGGGTGTCCATAAATTACGTGAGGGGCGATGCGGTGATCAAATCTAATCTCACTAAATCTCACATGGAGGATTTCGGTAAATATCAAGTAATTTTTTTTGGAGAAAAAAACTTTCTAGTACCAGATTAATTACTGTATACACTAAAATTCATCATGTAGAGTTTAGTATTTCGATGATAAGTTCTTACGTGAGATTAGGAGGAAGGGGATCGAGACAAATCGAACGACATCAGGGGAAGGGATCAAACATCCTCATAATAAACCTCAAAATAAGTGGGAGATAGCTCATTGTTTTATTAGTAAACAGCGGTTCTTGGATCTAATCAAGTTGAACACCCCTGTGAAATATCGTTACGGTTAAACCACATCTGACCGCACCAAATCGCACTTTTCTGTTTCTAACCTTTTCTGTTACTTAGAATCGTCATTTATTAGAGAGAGAGAGAGAGAGAGGATCGTCCACCACGTGCTATCGCACTAGAAGCATGGAAAAGTGAGATTCGGTGCGGTAATTCAATCCTTATGGTCTCAGGTACCTCTCTCGATGTCCAGCCAGTGTATCGGCCGGCAGTGAGGCATGCAGACGGAACAGTAGCCGCACATTACAGTCGTATATCTGGGACGAGTCCTGAGCACAGGGGATCAGTGCCGCCAGCCGACACTGGCCGCTCGCTGTCATGGAATTGGCCCGCGCGTTACCCAGGCTGTCGAACACTGGGTTATAGGAAAAATATACGTTTATAAATATGTGTATAGCTTTTGTCAAATGTATCATAGAAAACCGGCCAAGTGCAAGTCGGACTCGTGTACGAAGGTTTCCGTACTATCTGATCTATTTTAAATTCTCGTGTCATAGTGTTTCGGGACACACTCCTCTGAAAAGGCTGAACTGAGAATCGATCGTAATCTTTTGTTTTTTTTTTGAATATCATTTGCGGAGTCTGTTAATTATCTATAAAAACGCAAAAAGAATGTCTGTTTGTATGAGAGACCACCTTATATATTTATTTTATTGTTTTTTGTATTTGTTGTTATAGCGGCAACAGAAATACAAAATCTGTGAAACTGCCTAACTATCTCGGTTCATGAGATACAGTCTGGTGACAGACGGACAGACGGACGGACAACGGAATTTTAATAATAAAGTGAAGTTTGACCCTTTGGGTACGGAACCCCAAAAATGAGAAAATGATTGGGTATATTTGGCAAATGAACATTTTAGCACCAGATTTGAATACCAACCTGAAGCTTGTAAGTTGAGGATCTCATCCATGTAGTCAAACAACTCAACGCACAATTGGAAACTGTAACAAAGATATATTTAAACAGGTTATTTTAACAAGTCATGAAATACCTGAACAGTGCAGTTGTCTAGATCCCATACCACAAACTTATACAAGCTAAATTTGGGCTAGATGGCGGTGTGTTCGTCTCTTTTAAGCGCGAGCGACAACTTTCCTTGCTTTGTGATTTAAACAATTTTATCAGCTAACTTCATCATGTCGCTTTTGGGCTGTTGGTGTAGACGCGCAATGTAAAAATATACACTCATATTTTTTCCTGTGCAACTTCAAAAAAGCAGCCCCGAGCGAGAGTCGAAACCGCGACTTCTGACTAGCCGATGTCTTTATGTTTAACAAGTTAGTCGCGAATCGAAGCCCGCGGCTCCTCGCGCGTGAAGTTGTTCCGTTCCTGTTTGCCGCAGGAACTTGTTTCCGGGATAAAAGTAGCCTATGTGTTATTCTGATGTATAAGCTATATTATTGTAAAATCTATTCAGTAGTTTTTGCGTGAAAAAGTAACAAACCTACACATTCTTACAGAGTTACGTGTTTATAATATTAGGATTGTCTTATAAAAATATTTCTAACATTCACGTACTGCATTATCGACTGCCTCTGTGGCGCGGTGGGAGTGTATCCGACTGCTACGCAAGAGTTCGATTCCCACCCAGGATAAAACTTTGTGTGATGAGCACGATGGTTTATTCTGTGTCTGGGTGTTATTTATCTATAATATGTATTTAGAAATATATAAGTATGTTTATCAGTTATCTGGTTACCATAATACAAGCTATGCTTAGTTTGGAATCAGATGGCGTTGTGTGAGTTGTCCCAACGATATTTATTACTATTATTTTGTTATTAAATCGCTGAACTATAAACCCACTTACTAGTTGTTGACATCGTTCTCAGCAATTGCGTCCAGTTCGTCGGTTGTCAGTTGCATGTTGCCAGGAAAGCGTGGGTTACGCGAGTGAAACTTCAGCTTGCATACTAATAAGTTGCTATATAAATGGACCAGCTTGCCGTAGCCTTCGCGTAGATGTACCTGGGAAAAATCACACATATTTTTTTGATAAAGTAGAACTATGCATTTGTTATGTGTATTTCGACTAGCAAGCGTCAGTCGTAGAGAGTGCTCTCAGCCAGCTTTGAGTCAGCGTCTGACCCCTGTACGGTGTGGTTGATACCATCTATATTTACATTCTCAATAATTTTTCTTTTTTTTTTTTAAATCAACAGTAGGTAGCCACAACCTGCGTCTGCCTATTCCATCACGGCAATGAGCTTACCACCAATTACGTGGGACAGGACTACCTACAGACGGTGAAAAGTGGGCGTATATACGCCCACTTCTTTAGGCATATGCATGCCTCTGCCAGCACTAAGGGGATAAGGTGAGAGTGATTAAAAAAAATGCTCGCGTGATGGAAAGTCATGACAAGGTCTAGAGAATTAAGGGCCACTCTCTTAGTTCACAACACCATTACCAGTGGATCTCAAGCTGACGGCCTTCTCATGCTTCTGACGCTTTTTACTTTTTATTATATAACTTGACACAAAAACGATATTTTTGATAGCTCTGTTTGACTGCCTTAGCTGAGGACCAATCATCCTAGTCTTTTAGCGATACAAGACTCAGCTCGGTGTAAATTTTTACGTGAATTGTCCTTTCTGATCTAACTAGCAAACTGATCGAGACATCAAGCATTTCCAGAAAATACGGCTGTTTCGCCTGCTTCATTAAATTTACGAGTAAAAGATAGGTATGTTATAACATTATTAACGCGTTACGGTTCCTGCGAAAATATAAAACACCAGATGTCCCTGAGCTGGCGGCACAAAGTAATCTAGATAATCTACTCGAAGCCAAGATTGTATCACTAGGCCATTTGTACAACCATTTTTCTGCATGCTTCTGAATGCTTTGAAGCGCTCGTGGCCTCGCGGTCTCAGTGTTCTGTAAACGATCACTGAGTTACGCAACTTTCACTATGGCTGGTCCTCGGATGGGTGACCACTTTGTGGCATTTACATTTGCGAGCGTTTCCGTGCTTCGGAAGGCACGTTAAGCCGTTGGTCCCGGTAGCCAGTAAAATGGCAGTCGTTAAGCCTGGTTGAAGGCCTTATGGGCGGCTTGAAAATTTCAACAGCAGGTAGCCACAACCTGCGTCTGTCTATTTCAACACGGCAATGGGCTCACCACCTATTACGTGGGACAGGAATCCACACGGTGAAAAGTGGGCATATAATATGCCTCTGCCACCCCTTCGGGGATAAGGCGTGATGGATATTTATTATTTATTTATTATTTTATTTTTCTGCATGCTAGTTACAACGATTCTAAGTTTCTTTATACGTCTCTTCCGACAATTTCGCTTGCCTAGTAAACACTGGTTTGATCATTAATTCTGATTACAAATTCTGTATGTTTGTTAATATCACATAAACAACAATCATTCTCTGAAATGTAAAGGTTAAAGACGTGATACCGAGAACGCAAGTTTGAGCTGACAATGGAATGACGAAATAGCAATTGTTCCCGATATCATTGGCCACGTAGTATAATTTTATAGAAAGGAAAATCTATAGACCACTTTCGCAAACGCGGCCGTAAAACTCTACGCCAATTCGTTTGACTAGTGTGTTAAAATGAATTGTTTAATCTTTGGGGTTGATGAATTTGTAACTTTTTTGATTCAGGATAAAAACTTTCACCGTTCTGATATCTCTGAATAACACACATCTTTGCTTCAATGCAAACGCAAGTTTTCTTCTAAAACCTTCTGATAGCTTAATTTATCAAGTTGTTATCTTATTTGTTTTTCTAAGATATTTTATAGTAACCATCATCGTGCTGATCATTGACCTCATATTCATCATAATAACTACAGTATAATGATCTTAAAAAAAGGTCGGACGTTTTTAAATTGTCGAGTGTGCCTTTGATATTTCCAAATGCTGCTTTCCATCAGGTGCTCGGCGTTTTTGTATTCCACCGTGGTGCGTAGAGGTACAAAATAAATAAAACTATAATAAATTAAAACTACTCACCCATAGCTTGCCCAAATTTTCGATCATGCTTATGTGCCTCTGCGAATCGTCGAGGCAGGCGGGATGCCCCTCGCGTAGTAGTTTGTGTGTGACATGGCAGAACTTCCACGCTACGATGCGGTTATCTTGGATCGGCAGGCGAACGGCCACCAGCTAAATGTGAAAATAGAAATTTTGTAATATTGTTAAAGAGAGAAATATATGACAATTTTTTTTTAATAAATTCTCATCATGACTCCCACGTCCGGTTGTACCTGGAACAAAGGATAGCCATTTCTATCCAGTGAGGCAATGCCACGAGTGTATTGGGCATCTTTGCATAAGGTATTGTGAGGGGTAGGTTATTTAGTGGCTTTGAATTAGTCTTGTTGAATCCCGGTAGGCTTTGTAAGCAACTGGAAATACACTATGAAGAAGAGAGAAGAGAAATGAGTTTCTATATGGACATATATCAATAACTATATACCATACGAATCAATACCTTTTTTTTTCAATTGATCATGTTATTTATTTATTTATTTAAAAATGTGTGTACACAATATCATAATAGAAAGAAGAAAAACAAGGAGTTAATAAAAAAATTACAACACATCATAATATGTTATAACATCTATCAATTTTACTGATTGGATTGTCATATAGATAACATTATCGAGAATGTTGGGCATCAAGCCAATCTCTAGATAGAATTTTTTAAGATCTTTTATATACACAAGCCATTTTTCAAACGAGTTCGGCAATCAATAATGCTCTTAATAACTGTTGCTGCTCTCTTGCCCTCCTTTTTAGTCTAAACTCGCCCATAATATTTATTATAAAGACCTACCAGTAGGTCGACGTGGGTGAGTGGGTTTGTGGGCACCGACGAAAAGTTCTTTACTCACAGTTGGACGCTTAAGAAATTAGAATTACGAATTTAAAATCAAATTTATTATGAAATCCCCTAGAGCAAGGAATCAATGTCACTCGCAGTCTACTAGAGACGCCTTACTCTATATCTATACTAATATTATAAAGCTGAGGAGTTTGTTTGTTTGTTTGGTTGAGCGCGGTCATATGCAGGAACTAATGGTCGGATTTGAAAATTATTCTTTCTGTGTTAGATAGCCATTTACCGAGGAAGGTCTAGGATCTATTTATAGATATATCATCACACTAATTGCCTGGAGAGCGGAATAATGCTTATTAATGCATTATTGTAAAATTTATAAGTGACGGGATTAAATAGGTGCGACGGGAGTTCGAAGCATGTCACGGGCGAAGCCGGGGGGGGTCACCTAGTATTTCATAACACCACGCGTGTCAGGGGGCGTCACCCTTAACTCATACGATTGCAATAATTACTACAGACGAATGGTAGGCAACTGACAGGTCACATATATACAACCTGACGCAAACTTGGCACGCGGTATTTATTACTTTCGTCTCTATTATTCGACTTTTTGGAGTTCAGACGTCAGTCGCTTCCAACGATACCAAGAAATAAAGTCAAACGATACAGCCAAGTCAACGAGTCAGCCAAATAAAAGATTACCGCCAGTTCGAAAAAGGTAGGGAAGCAACTGGGAATAGATATAACAGATAAAAAATATGTGTGCCTCGGTGGCGGAGTGGTAGTGTATGCGACTGCGGCGACTGAGGTCCCGGGTTTGATTCCCGGTCGGAAAAAATATTTTTGTGATCCACAAATGTTTGTTTCGGGTGGGTGTTTCCTATGTATAATATGTATGAATTTAGAAATAATATAAGTATGTTTATCAGTCGTCTAGATCCCATAACACAAGTTTATATTAGCTTACTTTGGGCCAGACGGCGGTGAATTAAAAAAAAAAGTCCCTTAATATTTATTATTATTAAAAAAAAATCTGTTTGTAATTTCAAATTAACAGCTTTCCACTAAATGCATATTAAAGTATATATAAAACGGTAACTACATAAAAACAATTCTCTGTGTTTCTTTCGACTGGACCGATTTTAACGGGACTTTCACTCACAGATAGCCGATGTTTTAGAGAGTAACTTAGGCTAAATATTATTCCCGTAAGCTTACGGCAATGGGAACTACGCGGAAAAACCCGCGGGAATTTTCATTAGTACACCATAAGATAAAGAGAGAGAGATTTATGTCAGACATTGTGAGTTCAACGTGAGTAACGGGAGCAATGTACGAGAATGTTTATCAACACGATTTTATCTTGTATGTGTTATTTAAGTATAGTGCAATGTCAAAGATTAGAGGTAGGCAATCTATTACGATAGTAACGTTTGCCACAGTGTCCATGATATTAATAAATATCAGATGAAGAACGAACCTCAATGATACATTAATAACGAGAACTTTTTACATACATTTACATACCTACAGATTATTAAAATTCAAGTATTTGTTTGTAATTCCATATTAACAGCCGTTCACTAAATGCATATGAAATAATATACGGTAGATACATAAAAAAAATGTGCGGTCAAGGGATGAAGTTCATTACGAAATTTACATTATGAAAAAAAAACGTGAGGTTATTTTATAAAAAGAGACTGGGACAGAGAAAGAGAGAGTTGCGCAACCGACTGCGCACTCACTTGCTCGTATGCGCTTTTGTAGTAGTTTGTATATGCTTGTAGTAGACTCGATACACACACAGCATACGGCATTTTCTTACGTGACGATTTCTACTAAATCGTACTACCTGTAAGCCGCGTTAAGGAACTTCGTTTCAAAAAACATATTTTAACTTCTAAGATGAAGGGATTTACCCAGTAGGTAATTGCGCTCTGCTCCTGGAACGTGCCGATGATAGTACTGCGTACATGTTTCTCTTTTACTGGTGTCTCGATAGCGTTGATCGCCTTCTGGATGGCTAATGTCTGTAAAAAAAAATGTCTATGAAAAAAAAAAATACGGGTTGCACTCCGGGAGTGCCGACAGAAGTGAAATCTTATTTTGGCGCGTTAGATATTTCTAGATGGGTACTAGGGTGAAACCCAATTACTTTAAGAACAAAAGTACTAATCAAGTTAAAAAGCACTACAGTTAAAACTCATACACAAAAAGTGTTCCTTCGAGCCGGATTTGAACCAGCAACCCATGGATTCCAATTTATAACCATCTACAGTTTACCGCTCTACCAACTGAGCTATCAAAAGTTGCTAACTAAAATGAATGAGTTGAAATTATCGATCTATTACTTCAAAACTTTTTATATGCTCACACTATAGTGTCTCGGTAAAGGTGTCGCCAGTCCAGATATTCACGATTTCGGATCTTTTTCATAAAATAAATCGGCCCCCTGATATTACGATTTCTATGGTTTTGACATTATTTTGTACATATATGTGACGAAGCAAGCAAGTGCCTAAGGTTCACCAACGATAGCAACCGGCGATTTTGAGACGGAAGCGATATATTTAGCTTCAAAAAAGCGACAAAATCGCCGGTTGCGGATATTAAAAGCTGGTCAGTGGTGACCCTATATAATATAATCAATACAAATTGCATTTAATGTCGGTAAGTAGTAAACGGTGATGGCTAAAAGTTTCCTAAAAGCAATGAAATTCGTAATGTGCATGAAATTGGAATGTCAGATAAAATGTACTGGATGTGTTTTCTATTAACTTTCTAAACTTTATTCATCATCATCATTCATCACTGATATGATTGTTAGGGTAAAATCTTGCAACTAAATTTTTAAGCAGATTGTTTTAACTGATTGAGCTGAAATTTTCTATACACGTTAAGTTTGGTTGACAAGGCATGGTTACCTGTGTCATATCATTTTAAATCCAACATGATAGATTAGCCAAAATGTCGGTCTAATTACTTTTAATGCACTGTTACAATATATTCGATACCAAAATTAAATTGCTTGCTTAGAATTAATTGAAAAATAAAGTGACGTCACTTGAAGAAAAATATGGAAAACTAATAAAGGTGACGTACTATATTTTATGCATTTAATTATGTGATATGGGTTTCAAATTAAAGAACTTGCTGAAAAAGCTGTATTAGCGCATTTAAAGAAAATGCTAATAGTTTATTAATGTCAATAATCTGGCGGACTGGCTACAAGTTAATGTAAATAGGCTTAGTACTTGATTTTTTATGAGGCTTGGAAGAAGAGTACTAGAAAGGTTTAGTTTATGTAACACGCGTGCAATAGGAAATGGAGATAACAGTGGCTTAAGCTGTATAAGCGATTACAACTAAAATACTACATTACTCAAATAAACACAAGTCATTGTACTTTTCTACGGTCTTTATGGTCGAACTAACCTTATTGCGTAGAGAATGAGTAGTACAAAGATTGAATATAACAACGACTTAACACAATAAATGTTTTATCATTCTTTAATTATAAATCTTTTAAAATTTTATTAAGTTCTAGTTCTTAAAACAGCTTCATATCTTTAGCCACATAAGTTGTAATTGAAAATGGAATCGTAAACGTAATACGACAAAATCGATGACAGGGTTGAACGCACGAACCAAGACCAGGTATCTGGGATCTGCCTTCGAGGTCCTGGGGATATTCTCAACAAGAGTAAACGGATCTTCGAGAACATAGGCGGATAAAAGACACCATGAGGTTTAGCCCTACCTTAACCGGCGAGCGTGTATGAAAACACTCATGAAAATAGAAGAAGGGAAGGTTGAATGTCAGGATCGTAGCAAGTGGAAAACCATAGTCTCTGCCTACCCCGACGAGAAACAGGCGTAATAATATATATGAATGTATTTATGTATGTATGTATTTATGTATGTATGTATGAGGTTTAGTCGGTACGAATCCGATATACCTACGCGTCGCCGATAGCTCAAATCGATGTGAAGTGAAAAATGAGGATTCCGCACGTAAAAAAAACTGGACACATCAATTACGTTATCAACGCACTAATAATTGAGTCGAATGTGACAAAGATCGAGTATGCTGCGCTGGCAGACTCTACCATGCATGAGCCAAGAGGTGCTTAAAATCGCTGGGCTGAAGTTGAGTGTGTCGAAGACAGAGAACCTCAGCAGTCGTCTATTGATCTGACTTGATCCAGCGTACGGACTAAGGGGATATGAACTCTTCGCGTTTGGTGACACAGACTGCGACGTCAAAGACTGAAGGGCTGAAGACGAAGAGACTAGAACAAAATTCGCAACTGGACGATAAACAGAAATTATTTTTTATGAATGAATTGTAATATTATTAGGTAGTAGTTTTTAAGTATGAGGTAAGACACTTTACATTACATAAACATGCCTTTCATAGGATGATATCCACCTATTCATAACCACCGTCACTCTATAAAATCTACGAAAAACTCATTCATGAAATAATGCTATGATAGATGACTGATATGATCTCTGGGGAGTCGTCCAGAATAAATATGGACCCTTTATAGCAAATGGTATTCATATAATCAACAATCAAATCAAACTATTGCAGTTCACTGCTGGACGAAGGCTTCTCGCAAAATGGGGAGGATGTTTTGTCTCACTGTTGTTGTTACTGTACCACGCTCGCTAGAAGATTGGTTTTATTTTCACTCGGTTTTGTTTTAGAGGTTTTCTTCTCTTCGACACAACTACGTTCATTATTCACTAGTTGAACCACTACCAGATTGGGCTGACTTGGGTGCAGTAAGGCCTATGAAAATGCAACCTATATAAAAGTCTGGATTCAACATAGATGAAAATCAGTGACTATATTGACTTTGTAATGCAATTCTCTTGTTGCTAAATTACTTTCTATTGAACTTCACGGTTGTTTGTAATATCCCTTTTCAAGGGTCGTAATATAATGTTAAAGGTAGGTAGGCAAGGTGTGTATTTCTTGACCGCTGCGCAAGAGACCCGTATCAACGTACTATGATGATGAGAAATCCACAGGAACGGGCGATAGGTAGTTCTAAGTTAGTTACTGATTATTGTATCGTTTATCAGTCATGCCTTTATCACCGAATGCCATGTTACTGACAACCGGGACCAACGGCTTAACGTACCTTATGAAGCACGGAAACGCTGGTAAATGGAAATGACACAAAACGGTCACCCAGAGGACCAGTCATAGCAAAATACAGTTAACGCAGTAATCGTTTACAGAACAGTGACTTAGCGAGGCCGTGGGCTACGAGCGCTTTCAATACTGCGCGATTATTGTTTCCTATCAGTAAAAACTTATTCTCCTCTTTCGTAAAATGAGGATTTCCGGCAAGTAACGCCTGATTCCATTTACTTCCTCTTATCTGTATTTAATCATTGAATGGGTACAAACATGTTTCCTTTTCAACTACGTCCGAGAGACGTCAATTCAAATCAAGTTCAACATGAATTATTAATAAAGTTTGGTTCACGTCAATAAGATATTTACTGTATAAAAACATAATATTGTGATAAATTATTAATTTAATAACAAATGTACATTTATCATTGTTCTGCACTGCGCAGTAAGCAAAATAAATAAGTTAGGACTTTTTTACAACTAAAGATTATATCATAGGTATATTATGTAGGTTTTTGGAGCCAATGAATATAGCAGATTTTCTACAAACACTAACACTGGGGGCCGAGTCTACTATTTTACAATAAAATGCCGTTTGTATCACATTCACAGCAGCAGAATAGAATCAGAATTACTGTTTTTAGCTGTCAAAATATAAGTAGACCAAAAATGTAACTTACGAGTGGTCAGTTGCGCATCACGTGTTTGTAGTAGAAGAGCCGGCTAATATAATTCTATTGGAGCGCGATTGTAATAGTAAACGTTCAAAATGTACAGTCGGCTTACTTACGATAAAATAGTAGTTTTGACCCCCCTGAAATACTGGAGAAGCTTCCACCTTATGACGCTACGAGAAATAGCTACGACTCAGTTTTATCGTACGGCCCTATAGAGTATTTTTTTTGGCCCATATTATCGGTTCAATTTGAACGTTACAGTTAAATCGTAGCGATTTCTCGGAGCGTGTGTAGCTACCATTAGTTCTTTATAACGACAATGATTGCTTTTTGAGTCAGAAGTTGCTTCCATGACTTCCATAATTTAATTTAGTGAATAAGCATAGACAGACTTAAAAGAATAGAAAGAAGTACTCACCAACTGATGAAATCTTTTGTCAGTAGGGTTCGCCATGATAACAGCTTAGAGTTAGTGTAGAATTCAGTCAGCGGCATGCATTAGTAAAGTGCGGTGTGGCGCTGAAATGAAACGCCGCCACTCTCTATTAGTATTGTTAGTTAATGTGAGTATTAGCAGTTTTGCAGTATACAGTATCTATATATAGATTATATATACAGATCGTGCAAGAAAACACGCACAGAACGGCCAATGAACCATACGACCACGGTCTTCGTCCATAAAAGTTGATCTGTCCTTTTCAAAGTATATTTCAATTTATTGTATTATTGGTCCTAGGTAGAGAATAATGCTAACTTTCTGAGTATATTTATCACATTAGGAAAGTAGACTAATTTTCGCCATTAAAGGTAAACTGTAAAGTTTAGAAAAGTCTTCTAAAACGGCTCAGTCTGTCTGTCAGTCCGTCCTGTGCCCATCTATTTCTCAGGAACCATAACAAATAGAGACAAACGCGGCGGTTTGCGGCATTCGATTCAGTACACCATGACGTACATACGTGTATAGGCGATTTTGTAGTTTCTACCACTTCTGGGTTTGAAACTGGTTTAGGCCTATCGTGCCTACCTGGTTACCCATCCAAGGACCAGCTATACCGCAGTGATCGTTTACAGAACACTGAGTAAGCGAGGCCACGAGCGCTTCACAAAGTTTCTTTCGCAAATCTGCTGGTATTCAATTTAAATTAAACGTCAGCATTTTATAAATTATGGTTCAAGTTGATTGGCCGTGCTGTGGTAAACTGATATAATGAATACTGTATATGTACTTAAAACCGTGATTGAAGCGGTGTAGATATTAAAATTATAATAGGTAATTTTTACACGCGCACATGCTATATGCGTCTTTGTTTTCTGTTGAACTGAAACTGAGTCATAACATAAAATAAGTGCCCGAAACTACAATATATTTAATTAATTAGGTAGAACTTCATGTAATGTTAATAGTACTTAGCTAAGTCCTATGGCATGAGTGTCCTATCGCATGAGGGAATATTTTGTCAATGGTGACCCATTGAAAAGATATTTGATAATGAGTATGAGCATAGTATGAGCATATCGCAAGATACGGGCAAAAATCCAGTTTGAAAATCAGCATCCACCCGCTAATAACATTACTTAGTATACTCGTATAAGCACTCCTTTGAGTTGTTGCTCACTTGTTTCCTTTAATGTGGTAATAAACTATTATTTGGCTAATGGAACCACGAAAAGTAAAATTGAAAGAATATTTTTTCAGTCCAATACTAGTAACAGGTAAATACAATACTAGTACTATATTAAATTACAATTTACAGTACAATGGCTTCGCCGTTTTCATAAAATATGGACATTGAATGTTAGTAGTCATCTTAAACCATTGTAAATAGTCTTGGATGACCATAGCATTATTATTAGGTAAGTATTGTATCACAAGAAAATTTATATTCTGAAAGTGAATCGTAAGTTGACTGCAATAATATTGACAACTGATTTTCAAGTTTAAAGTACCTAGGTTCTTTTTGAATGACACTTTAGTTACTTACATACCAAGCGTATTTTTTTCATGCAGGTGTATACAGAGGAGGCAATAACCTAATATTCAGTAGATCGGAACAGTTTACCTGTAACAAAACAAAAACCGCATTCAGTTGCGTACTAAAAACTCATCAAAGTGTCAATAACCGGATTGGAACTAAACTAGATATAGTAGTAATGAGATTGTTTGTTAGGCTCTCATGCCTAACGAGCTGAATAGTTTGTGGTATAGACAGGGAACTAGGATATGCGTTTACGTGTTAGGGTAATATTCACAATTCTCTCGCATTTACTATTTCGTTGATCCTTCGTATTTTTCTATTACCAGATCAGATGAAACCTGTAGTGCGTTAAAATCTAATTTAAACAATCCAATCCGCTGTTTTCAAGTGGTCCCAGGAAAATCAGCCCTTCCCAATACCACTGTTAGACGTTGGCCTATCCTGATTTCATTTGGAAGGCTGATTGGCTTTACTAATGTAGCCAGCTGCAGACTGTCCATTCTCAGTTTTTCTTCTTTCCGCCTTAATCTCGTCCGTTAGTCTACAGGTGTACCATTTGCAAGAAAAGCTGGGTCGGGACGCGAAGAATTTTAAAAATTTATTTAATTCTACTCTTTCGAATTACGTGCTAATGATGATATCTGTGAAGTTTAGCCAGCACAGATACTAATATAGTAGAAGAAAATCAATAAAACGTTCGACACAAAAATAATGAGATAATAGTCGCCAGGTACGGCTTCTGTAAACATGCTGTATATATATAACTACATACATAGACTAAGCAGTCAGTTAACATGCTGTATGTATATAACAACATTTTCCTATAGACGAAGCAGTCCAATATGGTCGACCAGCAATGTGCTTGTCCAATAAAGCCCGAGAAATACTACGATTATTTAGTATACATAATCATAAATAGTAAGTAAGTATATGGCAGGTTTGAATAAAAGTTGTCGTCCAAAGAATGAGTTCGGAACGATACGATCTGATAACGGTCAGGGTAAGCCGGGACTAAAATATGACGACCACGTGAGCAGATTGCTCAAAAACTGAAAGGTCAAAAGTACTCGGATACCCAGACGTGCATGAATGAACCGAATAATCTGCAGGAGGCGAAATAAGTACGCATAGATCGCGAAGCCTAGCAGTCCTCTCTGACGACCCCGTCAAGGATATAGCGTGAAGATAGTTAGTTAGTAGGTAATTATTATATTGCATATGATTTTCTTTTTATCGTTTTGCCCTATTAGCCTAAAAGAAACAAAGGAACCCTCCCCAGCACCATATGATCAATATAAAGTCTTGTACTAAAGATTACTATGACTTATACCTTAAACTGCCTTAAATAATTAATTAAACGCAGCTTATTACAAAAATGTGAAACATTCCCATGCAAATAAGGGTTTCGTAACATAACTACATACTTGCTTGATGAATGTATTATGTTAATTGCTCAATAGCGTGGTCAAGTGTAAAAGTCGTTTACATATGCACTATAAAAATATTGTCGTAGGCATGGCATTATCGGCATTGGCACCTTAAAAATATTGTCCTAATAATAAAACAGTAAGATGATTAATTTTGACAGGTCCATCCACAATTTGACAATATATATATGACTGTATTCTTTCGTTTTTATTATGTAGGTACTGAAAATCGAATCTAATAATCTGAAAATCAAGTATATGAAGCTACTCTCTCTAGAGAAATTGATTTTAATCGATGTCCAGTGGGATCAAAAGTTATGCCATTGTCCCCCAGTAGTGGCCATAGGGAACGTTTAAAAATCCATGCCGCTGTCCCCCAGTGGTGGACAAACAGTGGTGAGCATGAGGAATAATGGTTTATAAAGTGTGACGTCCCCCAGTGGTGGACAGCGAGAATAATCCGTTCAGGATCCAGGAAGGCCAAAGGAGAAAGGCCACGGTGAGGGTTATTAAGATAATTTTATGTCATAATTGTTACAGGAACATAAGAGAGTTCTTGCAGCCTCAACCGAATACGCGATATTGTGGACCCCACAAGGCGCTTGAAACAACCAAAGCTCAATGGTTACGTAATTATAAAATTACAACTCCAAATTAAAAAATCGTAACGCCTTGAATGGCTTTTCCCGAATGGCCATACATCCTATGGCCATTCGGACTACATTGATATGTGTAGATGCCTTCGTCAGTGGACTGTATTAAAAATGTATTAGGTTGCGGTAAGATTGTCCATGCAAAACCAGCACAAGTCGTCACGGTCGCCATAAACTTAGTAACCATAGGCTGTGCACTATGCAGCAATTCACTACACGCCCACACAGTATTTCCATTCGCTACCACACAGTTTGATCAAAACATGGATTTTAGTGAGAAGTAATAAGAGATATTATCATCCAACAGTTATGGCCCAACCATATATCAAGATAAGCAGTTAATATCTGTGTAATTCTCGCATTCTTGAGTCAGCAAATAAAAGTACCTAGGTACTCTCCCTACTCTTGCAGCTATACTTATAAATAAACAGTTACACTTATAACTTTCAGTGTCTCACGCGGAGGCGTCACCGATCGGCTGAGAGTCTAAATCCGGAAACTGCATTTCACGGAAATTCAATCTCAGTTGATACTATACCGAGTATACCGACCAGGTATTCAAAATACAATATGGGTACCTTTATACATATACACAATATGGGTACAATACCTAGTTAGTTTTTGCTGTATCACGAATACATGTTAATTAACTGTTAGACTTGCAGATAGGCTAACAATATTATTATTACAGACTTCTCAATTTGAAGAAGATAAATCAAACAGACCCATTATTACCCTACTTTCTATTATTCAAATATAATATAAAGGCTCCTTTACGTATAACGCACAAATTAAATAAGTACACCAAAGATTTAACAATTTCTTGAAGCTTTCCTCTCGCCGGTCTGCTACTCGTAGAAGATATTTCTTTAAGAAATAAGCAGTATCGTTGTACTATTATCCTACTCTTTTCATTTTTCTGTTATGATATTGTGTACATAAATTGTTAAATAAAATAACATAAATAAAAATTTGGCAGACTCGAAGTGTGTATCGAAGTTTAATGAAACTATGACAAGGACATTTAGTGCTCGTAAGGGCAACAGTGGACTGACCTAGGACGATTTGTTTAAATCGTTCTAGGGACTGACTAGCAAGATGATTAGCTGGAATCATAGCTGGAATGGTCTGATCTTGATATATACTAAACGTCACCTAGCATCTGACGAGTACGTTTGCCAAACGATCGATTAAGGTACTACGGTTTCAGCTGCAAAATGGAATTTCAAGTTTACAGATACATTACTAGGTTGCGTCAGCTCGTACAACATCCTACGTATACCAGAGCACGCCGGTATCATTCACGTTCTCAGACCTACACAATCACACAATGGTGACGATTTCACAACCTATTGGTATTGTTCCAGTGTTAGATTTAAGGCGAAGTTTCATCATCATTATTCACTCGAATCTCCATAACAATTAAAGCATGCTTAAGTCTTTCTGTTAATGTATTAGAACGATTACCTATTTGTTATTGAATTAGCTCATATCAAAAGTCTAGTATACATTATCTGTAATACTATTATTACTATACTACCAACGCCGAGTCATCTAAGAAATAGTTTTCTAGTTTAAGCTGGATTGATTCATTCATAGCTGCTGTGTTTTGTGTTGTGGTAACCTGTATTTTTATTAGATTATCAGTATAATTTTATAATTTTAGTGTTAATTGGATGGGACAATTTCCACTCGTACTACTACTCCAATACCATCCTGAGCAAGATCAAAAAAACACCGAAGTCGCGGGTGGCAGGAGAGTTAAAATGTCTTAAAAGACGCATCGAAATTTAATACAAATTTCTACTTTCCTGATCTGCAAAAAGTCATGAACAACTACTCCTTATTGTCTGTTGCTAGACATACAGAAGAACCTTGATTGTGTCAAGTCATGATCTGGCAGACATTGTGAACCAAAGGGCTTCCCGAGACCTATATTAACATTGTGCAGGACATTATAACGTAAATTTCAGTGACAGTGTATAGATAAAATTTTTGTATGTCAATATTCCTTATTTGTTCTGTATGTTTTATTCCTTATTTATTTATAATGAATGCACTAAAGATGCTCAGCCGGTTATTACACTATACATAACAGCGATATGCTCCAATTATCACCGTCACAAGTACGTGCACCGGTGTGCCGCAGTGCAGGCGTAAGACACGCATCAAGTGTGAGCTAACGTCAATCTACTCGATAACAACAATCGCACTCAGACCATAGCAAATCAACCCAACGGAGCAAATTTTGCTATTACCTTCGTAACGAAATTGAACTATTGGTGAAAAAACTAGACAAAACTCGTCTGTGGCTGGAAAGACATTGTGAAAATAACAATTGATGATGATAAATGAACGACTGACTACTGAATACCCTTGATCCACGAGAGTACAGGATCCTGGTTTAATGAATCCCCAGGGACCAACCTATTACGTGAATAATAATTACAGTGTTAATTCAGTTTTAAATTTATCCTTGCACCTAAAACATTGGTGTGAGCAGTAGTAGTTATAATAGTACAAACGACCATTTGCCCGCCCTCACACTGATAAATTAACGAATTTTTAATATTGGTATGATGCCTAATGCATACTAATGTTTCAATTAAAATACAAGAGAAATAAAAATATATCGGTAGGTATATTGTCTTAGTTAAAAATAAGCAAATATTACTTGATAGAAACGTTAACACTTGACTACAGGAATGTAACAAGAATATTAAAATCTTGTTATTTTTTATAACCGCCTGAGGCTCTAGATATTGTAATAAAACTGCACTGTGTATTTCCAACGACTGCATGCTGACTGTAATCCAGCTGCACGAATGAGAAGTTCAATCGCATTGGAAGATTCTATTATTCATTACTAAATCAAAGCTTCCGTCATTAAATCGTTGTCATGTTACACAGTAGTATTTTGTACGTGTCTGTACACAACGGAAGGGGAAACCGCGGTGATTGCTCCCAGAATTGGTACTCGGGGCCGCGATATACACTCCCGGACTCTTGAATCGAGCCACCTTACATTCCCGGGCCTAAAAGCCCAATACACAAAAAATATACAATATAACAAAAAAGTTTTTGAAGTGAAAACTTCTTTAGCGGCGTTGAGCACTTTCTGTAATGGGTATAAAATCTTAAACTCGCGTCAGGGTCACGAGTCCGTCAGGGTCACGTGTCCCGTAAGATTTTTTATCATCATCATCTTTACGTCGATCCCGGTCAATTTTTGAAGGAAAAACTTCTTTTAGCGCGGTACGCATATTTTTAGATGAGATAAATTCTCTGGACTCGCGACCATAATCATCATCATCATCTAACGTTGATTCCGGTCATCTACAGGTCTTATTAAATAATGCTGTGTAATCAATTAGGACTCTTTCAGTGTAGAATTATTTTTTATCATCATCATCTTTACGTCGATCCCGGTCAATTTTTGAAGGAAAACTTCTTTTAGCGCGGTACGCATATTTTTAGATGAGATAAAATCTCTGGACTCGCGACCATAATCATCATCATCATCAAACGTTGATTCCGGTCATCTACAGGTCTTATTAAATAATGCTGTGTAATCAATTAGGACTCTTTCAGTGTAGAATTATTTTTTATCATCATCATCTTTACGTCGATGCCGGTCAATTTTTGAAGGAAAAACTTCTTTTAGTGCGGTACGCATATTTTTAGATGAGATAAAATCTCTGGACTCGCGACCATAATCATCATCATCATCTAACGTTGATTCCGGTCATCTACAGGTCTTATTAAATAATGCTGTGTAATCAATTAGGACTCTTTCAGTGTAGAATTATTTTCTCTCATCATCATCTTTACGTCGATACCGGTCAATTTTTGAAGGAAAAACTTCTTTTTGCGCGGTACGCATATTTTTAGATGAGATAAAATCTCTGGACTCGCGACCATAATCATCATCATCATCAAACGTTGATTCAGGTCATCTACAGGTCTTATTAAATAATGCTGTGTAATCAATTAGGACTCTTTCAGTGTAGAATTATTTTTTATCATCATCATCTTTACGTCGATCCCGGTCAATTTTTGAAGGAAAAACTTATTTTAGCGCGGTACGCATATTTTTAGATGAGATAAAATCTCTGGACTCGCGACCATAATCATCATCATCATCTAACGTTGATTCCGGTCATCTACAGGTCTTATTAAATAATGCTGTGTAATCAATTAGGACTCTTTCAGTGTAGAATTATTTTTCATCATCATCATCTTTACGTCGATCCCGGTCAATTTTTGAAGGAAAAACTTCTTTTAGCGCGGTACGCATATTTTTAGATGAGATAAAATCTCTGGACTCGCGACCATAATCATCATCATCATCTAACGTTGATTCCGGTCATCTACAGGTCTTATTAAATAATGCTGTGTAATCAATTAGGACTCTTTCAGTGTAGAATTATTTTTTATCATCATCATCTTTACGTCGATCCCGGTCAATTTTTGAAGGAAAAACTTATTTTAGCGCGGTACGCATATTTTTAGATGAGATAAAATCTCTGGACTCGCTACCATAATCATCATCATCATCTAACGTTGATTCCGGTCATCTACAGGTCTTATTAAATAATGCTGTGTAATCAATTAGGACTCTTTCAGTGTAGATTTATTTTTCATCATCATCATCTTTACGTCGATCCCGGTCAATTTTTGAAGGAAAAACTTCTTTTAGCGCGGTACGCAATTTTTTAGATGAGATAAATTTGGACTCGCTACTCCCCGTTACGATACGCAGCTATAGTGTGTGCATATATGCATGTACCAACGCGACTAGATAAATAAATTATTAATAAATTGAGTTTTCACTTCTGTCGGCACTCCCGGAGTGGTTAGGTTTTTTTTATGCATTTTTAATGCTGGCATATTTCATCGTCTTTCCCGTATGTATTATTCCAAATTTGAATTTTAGAATTTAAAATAAAGAACAAAAGCCGAGCTTGGTCACTGATTTGAAAAAAATAATTACTGTTGAAAGTTGCTTTTGAAGCAATTTAATGTCGATTTGGTTTGAATTTTCGTAATTGTTGTTAACCAAAGTATAGTTTACTTATTTTTCTATAATTTGAGTCAGCGAAGTCAGCGAGATGTGAGTTCACAACTTCACATAAGTCGTTCCGCTGTTCAAAGAGTGTACCACCGATACCTGGAGACTGGCGGCTTCGTTCGGCGAACAGGAGGACCTCGTTACCGAGTGACAACGGCGAGACAAGATCAATACATTGTCACTACTAGCTTACGAAATCGACGCCTTAACTCTGTTCAGATACAAGAACAGCTCAGGGACTTTCACGGAATGGCTGTAAGTGCTCGGACCGTTAGAAGGCGACTCAATGAACGTGATTTAAAGCCCCATAAGCCAGCCAATGGACCGTGACTCCTTGACCGTGAATGTACCGTGACTCCGATTCAATGGTTCGGACTGCTGTTGGCGACACGAAACCCTTCCCCATCACCGTCGGGGTACACCAGGGTTCGGTCCTTAGTCCGCTTCTGTTCAGTGTAATATTAGACGAATTGTCGGACAGCATCAGAAACCCACATGAGCAGCCTCCATGGTTGCTCATGTATGCTGACGATATTGCGCTGGCAGACGCGGACAGGGGCAGATTGGTGCGACGTGTAAAGGCGTGGAAGGAGACGCTTGAGAACGGCGGTCTGAAACTAAATGTGGCGAAGACCGATACTTGGCACTAAACTCGACAGATCCCACATCCGTCCGCATAGGCGGTGATTTGGTCGAGCGCACGGACCAGGTTAAATACCTGGGATCTGTTTTTCACACGTCCAGTGACATCGATTGCGATGTCAAGTCACGCATTGCTGCCGCGTGGGCCAAATGGCGGGAGAGGACCGGTGTCATTTGTGACCCTAAAATGCCGATCCGGTTGAAGGGACAGGTCTACAAAACCATTATTAGACCTGTCCTTTTACATGGCAGTGAGACGTGGCCGATATTGGAGCGACACAAGCAGGAGCTGCGTGTCACGGAAATGAAGATGCTGCGTTGGATGTGTGGGGTCACGCGGATGGACCGCGTGAGAAACTCTCGCATCCGCGGCAGCCTTCACGTCCGTGACATTGCAGACAAGTTGCAAGAGTGTCGCCTTCGTTGGTATGGTCACGTCTTGCGGCAACCGCCGGGCTACGTAGGTAACAAATGTCTGGCCATGTCAGCCCCGCCGGGTCCCGGTAAGAAGGGAAGACCCAAGAAGTGCTGGCTTGACGTCGTAAGGGATGACATGCGTGCCAATGGTCTCACTACAGGGGATGCCGAAGACCGTGCGAAGTGGAGGAGAAAATGTAGGAAAGCGGACCCCCGGGCGTCGCGAGACGCAACTGGGACAGACGCTCGGATGATGATGATGAAGCCAGCCAATGGACCGAAATTTACACGAGCACACAGAATAGCCCGTCTAGTTTGCGCGCGAACATCTAAATTGGACTCGACATCAATGGAGCAAGGTTCTCTTCAAAGATGAGTCCAAGATAATGCTATACGGTAATGACGGAAGGAGTAAGGTGTACCGAAGACAGAACGAGCGTTTCGCGCAATGCTGTATTGACGAGAAAGTGAGTTATGGTGGAGGATCATGGACAGTCTGGGGAGGAATCTCTATGGAAGGCAAAACTGAGCTAGAGGTAGTGACGGGACCACGACTGCCGCCCCTAGATGGCAATAGATACATTCGCCAATGTTTAGAGAACCACGTGATGCCATATGCTGGATTTATTGGCCAAGATTTCGTTTTAATGCATGATAATGCAAGGGCCCATACTGCGGGAATCGTCGGGGAGTACTTAAATGACATTGGTATCACTGTTATGAGATGGCCAGCGCGTAGTCCTGATATGAATCCTATACAGCATCTATGGGATGAGCTGAAGAGGCGTTTTCGAGCTCATTATCATGCCCCGCAAACCATGCAGGGGCTCAAAAATGTAATTTTGGAAGAATGGGAGGACATTCCTCAACATGTCATAACGACATTGATTAATTCTATGCCAAACCGTATGAGAGCTGTCATAAATGCACTGGGAGGCAATACAAGTTACTAAATAAACATTTCTTTACATGTAAAACATGTCTTTATATAAAAATCGATTAGATTTTATTCCTTGAAAAAAAGCAAATATGAACTTGTTTCAACGTAACTCGACTTTTTTAATAAACTGTAGTTCAAATTTAGAACAGTGGCACTCTAAATTAATGATGAGTATACCAGCTCCAAAACTGCATCAAAACATTTTCCTTCTACATACATCATACATTGTAACTTATGTATGATGTATGTAGAAGGAAAATGTACTCCATCACCAAAAAAATCAAGGTGGCTCGATTTAGGTGTCCGGGAGTGTATATTTCCCATCTGGTGTCACATAAACAAACATTGTGAACTTGATGTGTCCATACTGGAACGTACTATAGTCATTATGTATCAAGGAATCTACATAATTACTATAAATCCTACAAATTTTCCTGATTACTGACCGACTAATATACTATAACTAGATGACAGCTTCGCCCGTGGAACATTTCGACCTCCCGTCGAACCTATTTAATCCGGTCGTTATAAATTCTACAATAACGCATAAAAAATTTCCCGATTTGTCGACATTTATGACTACTGCTCTGCTCCCCAGTGTAGTAGCGTAATGATATTTAGCCTATAGCCTTCCTCGATAAATGGGCTATCATACACAAAAAGAATTTTTCAAATCCGACCAGTAGTTCCTGAGATTAGCGCGTTCAACCAAACAAACGAACGCTTCAGCGTTATAATATTAAAGGATAGAAAAGTATAGATTAAATGCGAAAGTGAGTTTATTTGTTTGTTAGGCTCGCCATTTCGAACTGATTTTGTAGAATTTTTGACCAGAGATAGATGTAGCCCTGAGGATATATTTGGCTCCTTCGCTTTCCCATTTTTGCAAAATGTCAGTGAGACCAAGTAGCAAGATTTCTATTGCGTAGTGATCTTTTCTAAGTACTTAGTCTGACCAGACCATTCTACCGCTGCAAATAATATATTAAATAGCTTTCAACCTAAACTTCAAAATAATAACTTGCATAAACATTGCACACACATAACAATAGGTTATATTGAGGACATCATAATCAATTACAAAGTTCTAAACATTTAAACAAACACTTGGTCAGTGGGTCAATTCTTCCTTCCGCAAACCGGTTATTCGTATCAAGTCGGGCCTTGGTCGTTCCGTTAAACAGTCATATTTGCTAAGTCACACCTACTCGGTATTGATATTAGCTATACTACGTAATTCAATGTAAAAACCTGCTTTATCTGTGTATTAGTCAGACTCAGATCTAATATATTAAACACTACCATTCTGATCAATGATTATGTTGCTATGAAGGGCAGTCTGCTCATCTGCTGGACATATGATTAGAATCTGTCTCTTTCTCAGTTCTTCCTACGACTCAGTTTTTTGCAGTGTGTGTTTACCTTTCCAAACCCTACCTGGGTCCACATTTATATGACTGCTCGAAAGAATCTTAAAAAATGTTTAAACTTTATTCGGTTATTCTTTTGAGAACTGCGGACAACATTATTTTGAGTGAAGCCTGTTAATATAATAAAAGTTGAATAGGGCACATGGTTTCTCACGTTTGTTATAAATTTTATCCTTGACTTCAAATGATTAATTCTCGCAGCGAAACCGACCTGGTCTATGAGGATTTATATATCGTCACTTCTCAGGAATAGTTTTGCAACTATAGATTCATGATTTTTTAATATTTATATTTAGATACATCCGCTATTTCACTATATTTTTCCTTTCTATTTTAAGCCGCCGATAAGGCCTTAAATTTGGATAAACGACTACCATATTACTGACCACCGGGAACAATGGCTTATTGTGCCTTACAAAGCACCAAAATCCATCTCAAGACCAACCGTAGTGTAAGAGGAGGCAGTGATGGTTTACAGAACGCTTGGTTGCGAGTGCTACTAGCAGGAGTTTTTTCCTCCCACAGATAAGTTACCAATGGTTTTCCACTTTGCGATGATTGTGCTCTACGCGTGAATATATTATAGTATGATCGGTTTACATTACTTACCAATTTCGGGAATAAAAGTCGTGAGTGCCCCTAAACATTTAGGTATTTATAAGTATAATATAATATTTGTAAATATAATATAATCAAACTTACTTTAAGGCAACGGACATACCCACTTGGTAAAGTGCTTACGCGGAGACGGTGCTGGGGGCGGAAACCAACAATCATTACCATTTTACTGAACCGCTCCGAACACCATTGCCCGGCAACCAATAAATTCAATTGACACTAAGAAGCCCTGACGGTCTTATTTGGAAGTCAAAACGATGAAAGGCTAAAGTGCAACTAATATAAATGACCGGTCGAAAGGACCACATTTATCTAAATCAACGTTTCCCAAAGTGGGCGATAACGCCCCCTGCAAGAGGGCGGAAAGAGACCCAGAAAAAAATGGGGGCGTTGTGTAGGCTTCGGGGGGCGATTTGTAATTTCATCTACCTAGGAGGACTCTTAGACACCGACAGAGCTCTTGACTCTCGGCTACAACTTGTGAACATCAACTAATATGAATTAATAGATTGCTCAAACTCGATTCGATATTTCTCTCCGCGTAGTTCATGTATCTGTCCTGTTTTATTCAATAAATAGAAGAAAAATCATGTCAATCGGTCGCTCCCTTTTAGAAATGAAAGTAGACACAAACAAACAAATAAAAAGGCAATAGACACACTTTTGCATTTTAATAGTTATTAGTATTCCTAGATGAATTTTCGTAGATAATAGACCGCAGGCAAGCGTGTTTTAACAAGTTTTTGTTAAATAACCCGATTTGTGCATTCCTGTATCAATCGGCTGATTCATAGAATACTTGTTCTGACTTGTTGAGTACAATTGAGCGTCGAATGAGCGTCGATGACCGCGGGCAATCATGTTTTAATAAGTTTTTGTTAAATAACCCGATTTGTGCATTCCTGTATCAATCGGCTGATTCATAGAATACTTGTTCTTACTTGTTGAGTACAATTGAGCGTCGAATGAGATAAACGAGTTAATACATGTTTGTCTTATTCCTGTCGGTGCGTGCTGCTTATGCAATCCTATATAAAAAACGGAATATTTATTTTATTTTCATTTGCGGTTTCGCGCGTAATAGATAAGCAGTACTTAAGTTAAACACTTACTTACGTATTTCTTAATACAAAACAATGTCGGAAGTAAAAAAGAAGAGACGGCCATACTCTGTGGAATATATTAAATTCGGATTCATTGAAAATCCCACAAACACATCGTCGCCTCAGTGCCTTCTATGTCTAAAAACATATTCGAATGAAACTGTGTTGCAATAACTACTGTCCTTTATAAACCGGCCGCAGATATTATCGGAAAAATTCCTTTGAGTAATAATTCTGTGCCAAGACGAATTGATGAAATGGCTGAAAACATTGAAGGATCATTGTGCAATCATCTGAAGACTAGTCAATTCTCAATTCAGCTCGATGAGTCCACTTTACCTACTAATGAAGCATTGTTGCTGTCTTACGTGAGGTTTATTAAACATGAGATATGTGAAGAACTATTGTTTGCTAGAAATTTAGAGACCGATACAAAAGGCGAAACCATACTCATTGGAAAAGTTTAGTGATGAGAAAGAGATTCCCTTGAAAAATATTATATCAGTTGCTACGGATGGCGCTCCGGCTATGACAGGGTGCCATAAAGGCTTCATAGCGTAGTTAAAAAATAAAATTCCAGATGTACTTGCTGTACATTGCGTTATTCATAGACAACATTTGGTTGCTAGAACCTTAAGTGAACGACTATTTCAATCACTGCAATATGTCATCAAAGCAGTCAATAAAATCCGTACCAGCTCTTTAAATGATAGATTATTTCATCAGCTTTGTGTTACTAATGACGAAGATTGCAACTGCTTCATACTGAGGTTCGTTGGCTATCAAGAGGCAATTGTCTGATTTTACAACCTGTTTGACTCTGTGATAGAGTTCTTGGAAACTAAAGATACAGAATTGCGCAACAAGCTCATTACATCAAAAAATGATATAACTTACATGACAGACCTGTATAAATTGTTCAACGTCATGAATCTCCAACTGCAAGGTATGAACTAAATTTAATTTTAAAAAAAATGTGTTTCTGGTTTCGCAGCCAAACTGCTTCTACTCGTACACAAAAAGAATATGGGCAGACGTGAGTTTCACAATATTCCGAATTTATCAGTATCCTGCAGTAACGACGACTTGTTTGCCTACTGCCAACATTTGGAAAACCTCCACATTGACTTCACCGAACGATACCAGGACATGTTGAACTTGGAAATACCAGGCTGGGTGTTAGATCCGTTTTCAAATGAGGAAATAAAAATCAAGTTCAAAAATGGCTATCAAGAATTTTGGCTACAAAAACCGATCCCGCAAATATACCCTGGATTGTGGTCAATCGTTCAACGGTTCTTGATAGCATTCCCATCGTCATATTTGTGTGAACGTGGATTTAGTACTGTGGCAACGCTGCTTACTAAAAAGAGAAATCGTTTGAAACCGTAAAGAAAGTTTGGGAACCTCTGATCTAAATCTATCTTCGCGCTATATCCCTGACTACAAGCTGCATAAAACTATTATTATCTTTGATATCACATTCAGATGCATATCCTACTACAGCACACACTTGCAGCGGGCCGCGATAAATGGGATGTAGGGATGTGGGCGACAGAGTCCGTGCACGCAATCTCCATAGGTACTGTTTGCGTGATATAAGTATACATAAACGTGATCAAATCACTAGTGAAAATGACGTCTTGGTTTACTCAGTAATTACAAATTCTCACTAGTGAAACTAAATGTTATCAATATTACGAAACATGTAGAATACCGGTCTTGAAACAAAGAGATATTTTTAACTAGAATAAAGTTCGTTCACCGGTCGCCACTTCCTCAGTTCGCTTTAATCTTACTTAAACAGATATATCTTACCAAATTTAGATAAAACTCATCAACTCACTTTTCACAAAGCTATTGTTGGTTTAGAACTTTTAGAAATATGCTGGATCGTTCCGTATTCGTAACTAAATTAAACGCTGCTAGCAGACACAGGTGAGGTAAAAGATAAGGTATCGAAGTGCTCACAACAATTATTATCTGATTGATAGCAAAAACGAAACGTCGAACTTATCGACCAATGGAATCAGTTTATACCATAATAGACTTAAATTTATTGATACTGACTTTCGTGATGACTATAGCTGCTATATATATTGCTCGTAGATACACTCACGTTAATCAACATAGGGTTGGTACCTATATCTAATCAAAGTGATTAACGTATTCCTAATACTTTTTCGTTCCTGTCTTCGATTCAAACTATCGCTATCTGAGATCAGCATCTGCCAACATCTGAACTCATTTTACTGCATTATCTCCCCTGTTTTGCATAATCGGCGCGTAATGTCAAACCAAAGTGTCAGTACATTTCAAATGCTACCTGACTAATTAAAGTGGCTATGTTTCAGACCAACAACCTTATGGATAGTTTTTACGGATGCAACTTATATGCACTATCCAGCAAACGGTGTTAGAGACATTAAATTTCCTTACGAAGGGCACACAAGTAAGCCGCAACCTGTTCGAGTCTGTCGGTAAGTAGAAAGGACTAGCTAACTATCTTCACGCAGTATCCCTGACGGGATAGTCAGTGGACAGATCACCAGGCTTCGCGATCCATGCATACTTTTTTCGCTTCCTGTCGATTCATCAATCGCTCTGCTTAGTTTGGAATCAGATGGCGTTGTGTGAATTGTCCCAATGATATTTATTATTTTATTATTTACTAGTTGACGCCCGCGGCTTCGCCCGCGTAGAGAAGTTTTCCCGTTCCCGTTTCCCACAAGAACTTGGTCCTGGGATAAAAAGTAGCCTATGTCCGTCTCCTGGCTCTTAGGTACCTCCCCACCAATTTTCAGCCAAATCGGTACAGCCGTTGTTGAGTTATACATAGTGTAACTAACACTACTTTCTTTTATATATATAGATTAATGGAGATATTGTACAGTTGTGTTAATGGTACAAAAGGTTTAACAACAAAGTTTTTCAACCTGGGTACCTTAAGTAGGTATACTGAGTACGTTGAAACATTCAGAGAGTAATTGCCTGGTTTCGTCATTTTAGCATTTAAAATTGTGAAAACATCTATAAGTTTGAAATATATTACATTTGCGTATAAAAATGGCACACAATATCCCGTATTTAAAAATGTCAAGTGTGGTGGTGGAATTGGGACTAATCTCAACCGCATTCGCATTACTGTAACTCCTGTAAAGCAGGATCTACAGCAATGACAAAGACCACAAAAGTTACACTAAGCTCGATCTCGGTGAAGTCAAGATGGTGGCGAAACCTTAGTTTATGGACGTTTACCAGAGGTCTGTTGACCCGATTCTCGAATTCTTCTCTTTCACAGACAGATACGAACACGGCCTGCGTACCTGCTGTTCAAATTTTTGGCTTAACATACCATGTTCCTGGTAAGCGGGACCATCGGCTTACCACTGAAAAAAGTGCTACAAAATAATCATGTAGAGGGGTAACTACTGAATTAATTAAAACATGAATTGTATTTTCATGAGCGGAAACATCATTATTGTAACAAAAGGTTAGCAGTGATTAGACCTAGTTATAGCGTAACATAGACAAAGAGATCGGTGCAGTAGTGATGTATGTATGATGTATTTGCATGGTAAGCAATGTTTGTATACACAGTTGGCGGCATGACGTAACCGACATAGTTCATAATGCGCGTCGCCGCGTATCCGCGTGGCGCAACTACCAATTTCCCTCCCATTTAATATGCCTGTGAACTCAACAATTGTCCCCAATTATAAAAAAATATGTCTTCCCTAACTTCTAAAATAAATATCTGGTAGTAGTATGTCATGTCTTGTCTGCTACTTTTATTAATGTATGCATTATGATCTACTGTAATAAAATAGTAGGTAGGTACTATCGTGGTGATGTGAGTATGACCACTTACATTAGCATGGTAACAGAAAAGAGCAGAGTAGCAGTAGTTTAGTAACTTACTATTAACTTGACAGTTGGTCGACTGACAATGTAGCAATGCTACAAACTAGAAACTTTTCACGCCCGCCGGCTTGAAAAATGTCAACAGCAGGTCGTCACAACCTGCGTCTGTCCATTTCAACACGGCAATGGGCTCAGCACCTGTTACGTGGGACAAAAATGCATATAGTGAAATGTGGGCGCATAGTATACCTCTGCCTAGCCATTCGGGGATAAAGGTGTGACAATATGTCTATGAGTCTTTTCAAGACCTATCTTTAAGTATTACATATGCTTCCGGTGGACTTGGAATTATTAAATAGCACTTTTTGATGATGCACTTCTCTAATGGTCTTCACTATAATATGGAAAGGAAACAACTGGATTTGATTCTAAGGCAAAATCTCAAAGAAAATAAAGAATTACCACTTTGCGGGGACTGTCCTGTACTGCAAGTAATGATTTTGCAGCATTTGCTACATTGTCAGTCGACCAACTGTCAAGTTAATAGTAAGTTACTAATCTACTGCTACTCTGCTCTTTTCTGTTACCATGCTAATGTAAGTGGTCATACTCACATCACCACGATCGTACCTACTTACTATTTTATTATAGTAGATCATAATGCACATACTTAGACAGCCTCAACAAAAAAAAAGCAAATACAATTTACTTGATAAACGTAATAGAGAAAAATAAATCTGTGATGTCAAGTACTTAATCAATTAATAAAAAAGCCCTCACACTTTGCGTCCGGAGCGCTCACATACAGTTAGATCCGATAGAGGCTTTATTTCGCGTATGTTAAGGTTTTGGAATGAGTTCCCTGCCTGGGTTTTCCTGAACGTCTACAGTATGGGGTTCTTCAAAAGGGGTTTTAGAAGGTTTTTAAAGGGTCGGCAGCGCGAGTGCTGCACTTCTGGAGTTGCAAACGTCAATAGTGACTATGGTGACCACTTTCCATCAGGTGGGCCGTATGCTTGTCTGCCACCTAAGTTTTTTTTTATTTATATTATGTGCTGTATTATAGCGCATCATATAAATTACAATCTAGCCATAAGACTAATAAGTAATTACACTTTATTCTAAACTGCTAATGTAGAGTAAAATTATAAGAATGTGTCCATTAACACGTTTCTTAATGTCTCTATTAAGGGGAAGTCACTTTGTTCATGTGTTCTTTAAAAGTTGCATTTATTACACTATGTTACACTGACACTTCACTAAACTAATTCAAAGGGTTTTGTCCTTTTTAGTCTTCTCACTAAATATGTATGGTCAAGGAGTTGAATAGCCTTGACATTTACATGATGATGAAGTCGTTTTTGATGAGCTTCGGCATACTTTTGTACTACATTAGCTACGAGATCCACTTTAAGGTCTCTGTTAAGGTTGTCATTTCTAATGTACCAAGGAGCTTTAACGATGCCCCTAAGTACTTTGTTCTGAAATTTTTGTATCACTTGGATGTTACTTGATTTGGTACAGCCCCACAGTTGTATACCATAAGTCCACACTGGACTTGTTTGTACAATAATAATTTGTTGTGCACTGACAGTGAGGAATGTTTGCCTAACAGCCATTGCAAATTTTTGTAGCGAAAATTAAGCTCGCTGCGTTTATTTTTTACGTGGACCTTCCATCTAAGTTTTGCATCTAGTGTCATCCCTAGATATTTTTGAAGTGTCACTTTAGACACTTCAAATTGATAGCTTGTTAGTCTGGTGGTTAGTGCTACCTGCTATACCAGATGATGTGGTTGATTAACACCCAAGATAAATGTTTGTATTAGGAGTATGATTATTCACTTTATTTATTGAAATAAAGGTAGATGAATTTTGAAAAAGACTTCTTAGATCACCCATTAACATTATATTGTCTCTGAACTAAACTATACATTTTCTAAATATAGGTAATACTATTATGTGAGCTTTATATAATGAGAACACTATAATAGTGTTTAATTCATTGCAGGCAATCAAATTGTTGATTAATTGGGCTCTAATAAATAAATTACTTTTTCAAAGAATTTACTTTTGAAAAGTATATTGTTTACTAATCATTGTAGACTAACACAAAATGCCATGAAAAATCAATTTGCCCAGTATAATGGCAAATATTATTTTATATATTGTAACTTTCTGGAATAACAAAGAGGTTTAGCTACTTGATTTATATAAAATTGATACAGAGAGATTGGAAGTTTCGTAACCGCTATAACAAAAGCTTCAAATATAAGTGATAAAGAGGCTACAAAGAAAGGACAACTTGACAAGGCCATAGTATTTATACAGAGGGTGTAAAAAGAAATCCGGTCTAAAACAGTTTAAAATTAGCTTTACCTGAAACTTCTCAAACTGCTCACGCTCCGCATCCAAGCTGTTCTTTTTTAGCTGCAAAACTCGCGGCAATGATAGCGACGCCATGAATTATACACAAACAATCACAAATGGGAAGAATAAAAACTTGTGAAGGTAACTAAAAGTTAGATCAAACGAGACAATAATTTTTAAACGGGGGCAATGTCCAATACACTGACACTATTACAACAAACACTTTAAATTGTTTTCTTTATTAGCAATAATAAGATATAGATTAGAAAATACGCAAATGATGTGTCGGAAATACTATCGTTCGTAAATAATAATACTGCTATTCATAACGTAAAACACGTCCACTATTCAGACCCACCCACAAAATACGAATGAATGAGTTTAGACTTTTGAATGACTGATTTTTTTTTTGGTTGTCTTCGCCCATCTTGGGCAGGCAAAGGAAACTTAGTCCATACAGCCTAGTCTTCAGTATTTATTTTTCTTGTTATTATGTTTTAGTCCTGTCTAGTCGTTTGTCGATGTCAAGGCCTCAGTCCTAGGTCCTAGTCCGTGCCCCAATAAGGCAGTGGATCCCTTATTGCAACTCTCTTTGGAAATTTGGCACTAACACAAACAACACCGCTATTCTTTGCAATATATCACTTTCGTTCACTAATGCACTTTTCCGAACTCTTTATGTAAAATATTCCACCATTATTAAACACAAAAACACGAATTTTACACTAGTTTTTGACAATAATATACAACAAACGTGCGTCACCGCTCGCGTTGGCGCCAAACCTCTTTGAATGACTGAGTAATAACAAGTCACACTGACAGCATTGAATCATTTTTTTTTTAGTTGTCTTTGCCCATCTTGGGCAGGCAAAGGATACTTAGTCCATACAGCCTAGTCTTCAGTATTTATTATTTTCTTGTTTTAGTCCTGTCTAGTCGTTTGTCGATGTCAAGTCCTCAGTCCTAGGTCCTAGTCCGTGCTCCAATAAGGCAGTGGATCCCTTATTGCAGCTCTCTATGGAAATTTGGCACTAACACAAACAACACCGCTATTCATTGCAATATATCACTTTCTTTAACTAATGCACTTCCGAACTCTTTATGTATAATATTCCACCATTATTAAACACAAAAACACGAATTTTACACTAGTTTTTGAAAATAATATACGACAAACGAGCGTCACTGCTCATCTTCCAAAAACTCCAGCATTGAATCAATTCAATTCAATTCAATTTTTCTTGAATGGCAAACGGTTTAGGTAGTGATGTCCACCGACAACTACTGCCAAAATCAGATGTGTTATGGACACTCGTGTGTATAAAGATAGTAAAAAGGAAGAATTTTGATAATTCTTAAATTAAATTATATATCTTCCTGATTGAGTTAAAACACTGAGATTACGAAGCTCTCTAAAGTTTACAGTCGAATAGAATTAGTTCGGACAAAGCTAATCATGACCGGAGATGTGTCTGTTAGAAGTGACGGAATGTTGGTAGGAACGGGTACATTCAGTTTAGGAAGGCGACTGTAAAGGTCAAAACTGTTATTAATTGGACAAAGAAAAAAATATGGTACAGGGAACCCTCGTCTATACCACAAAAAGTTTAATTAGTATTAAACATAGAGATGTATCCCGAACATGGATTTTGTGCAGAAATATTAGAGTACAACAGTGGCCCAGACGGATCCTGCAGATCACTGATACAACAGGTTTGGGAACCTTTTTATAATGGTAGAACCAGGGTCTCGGGGGAATGTCAGGCTGTATAGCATAGTAGAACTTTCCTTTTTGGGTGCTGCTTTTATTCCAGTGTTCCTGCCATGACCTCCTAAGGTATAAATGGCGAAGGTTCATCAGGTCATGGTTCTGGATGGACAAATGCTTATGGTCAGCTATATCTGAAGTGACAGCATTTTTAGCTAAGAAGTCAGCATACTCGTTTCCTACAATGCCACGGTGACCAGGGATCCAAACAAGAATGACCATCTTTTGGTTCTGGTTACATTTAAAAAGGAATTCTTTAATTTCAATCAAGAGAAAGTCCTGCTTTTTACTTCCACAATGTCTTCGTTGTAGTGCTTTGAGGCAGCTTAGAGAATCAGTGAATTTTACTGCCTTTTGTATGCTGTGGGACTCTACATACCGACAAGCCTCAAGGATACCAATACATTCGCCAGTGTAGATTGATGATTTATCAGGGGATCTAAACTGTAGGGCTATTTTAGAATTTTGGAAGTAGACTGCTACACCTGCACATTCGTTGGGACTCTTCGACGCATCTGTGTAAAATCTTTGGTAGTCACCCCAGTGCTCGTTCACCAGAGCATAGAAAACGGCATTAGCGGCTGGGGATCTCTTAGAAATTCCAATATCTAAGATGATATTAGGCTTTAAAACACAGGGTTTCATATTTAGTATTGAACATGGGGATTCTAGGAAGGAATATGATCTTACATTCGAGGTTTTGAATGAATCGGAAGGCTTTTATGATGTGGGGAAGTTCTTTGTGGCGCCAATAATCAACGTGGTTAGAAGAGCACTAGTCACTTAATTTTCTCAGTCTATTCATAAGTGGATGGGTTGATATGCCTGCACACTTGGACACAAACCTGGAGGCCAACTACTGTCTACGTAGTAATAGTGCGGGATCCGCAGATTCTACCTGAAGGGCATTTGTGGAAGTAGATTTCATACACCCCAGAACAATTTGAAGACACCTGTACTGTATCTTGTCTAAGTTAACTAGAGCTCCCTTATTGCATGGGGGAAGGAGAAATGTACCATAATCCATAATGCTCCGAATAAGAGCATTATACACCAATTTCATTGTGAAAGGGTGGGCACCCTACCACACTTCTGTCAGAACTTGTACGATGGTTATTACTCTCTCACACCTCTGGATAAGGTAGTTTATATGAAAAGTTCCAGAGAGCCTGCAATCCAAGTAAACACCTAAAAAATTTACTTTTGTACAACAGGAATTGCCTGGCCCTGTATTTGGACACGAATTGGGGGCGTGTTGTACCTGCGAGTAAATACCACTAGGCAACTCTTTTGAGCAGAGAGAGTCTTTTGAGATTGAGACATGTCCCAATATCATGAGTATACACATTATATAGAAGAGGACTGAGGACGGAACCCTGAGGCAATCCCCTCCACGTCCGCCTCTTTTGTAATTCCCCACCCTGGGTACGTAGTACCAGGGAGCGAGACATCATAATACCGCATATGCATTGAACTATTTTCGCCGTATTCTCAGAAGCAATAACTTCTGCCTGAGGATTGGGAGTAGGACGTTGTCATATGCTGAAGAAATATCGAAAAACGATGCTACAACCGAATCTTTTTTTGAAAAAGATATTCTGATGTGTGACGTTAAGATAGAGATACTATCCATAGTTCCTAAGCCCTTCCTAAACCCAAACTGAAATTTAGGCAGTAAGTCGCGAGACTCCACCACCCATTCCAGTCTGTTTTTAATTAAGTGTTCAAATATCTTCAGCAGAACAGAGAATAGAGCTATGGGGCGGTAGTTATTAGGGTCATCGACAGTTTTGCCTTGTATAATAATTTGCGTCTTCCATTGTTCTGGCCTCCAACCAGTTAGAAAACAAAAATTTAATATGTCCAGACAATACATTTTTGCTTTGTTACCTGCCTGAACAATAAATGAATATGGGATCCCGTCAATTCCCGGTGCTGAATCCTTAACCCTGCTGAGAACCATCTCCAATTCGTAGTCTGAAAATGGGGCATCTAGGGGGTCCTCTGATAAGGGGCTAGGGGGAAGTTGAATTTCGTCTAGTGTAGGGACATAGGGAGGCGTCAGTCTGTTGAAGAAGGCATCGGCTATCTCCTCTAAATTTGGGGAGGCGGAAGCAGGTGAGCAACCAGTACGATATCGATTAATTTTCTTCCACACCAGTGATGGTGGAGTGGTAGGAGCCAGGGAAGAGCAAAATGTTTTCCAACCCTGGCGCTTTTTCTTACGGAGCAATCGCTTAGTTTTTGCAAACACTCTTTTATATTCAATGAAGTTTTCGGTGGTCATAGCTAAATTGTATCTTCTCTCTGCCACCATTCTTTCTTTAATTGCCACTGTGCAGTCTTGATCCCGCCATGGTGGTGAAGGGATCTTGCCTCGAGCACTGCTCTTAACAGGAAATGACAACTCTGCAGCAGCATTAATAACAGAAACAAGACCTTCGCAACAGATTTGAACATGGCAGTGAGCACTGTGAGGAGGAGAATGTTGATCTAGTCTCGGGAGGGATTCTATTTTAGATTCCAGTTCAATTCTATATTTTAGCCAATCTGGTTGGGTAAGATTATTTTTTAACCAGGGGAGGAGGGATCTTCTGTAAGGAGAGTCTCTCTGAAAGGGAAATAATGATAGGATAATGGTCACTACCATGTGTGAGATCTGTGCATTGCCAGTGGGCTGAAGCCGCAAGGTCAGGAGTACAGAATGTTATGTCGACGCAGCTCTTCCGTTCACCAGGATTGCCTCTACGCGTAGGGCTACCGTTGTTAAGAACACAGAGGCCAAGGTCATGCAGAACGTCCACTAAGGCCATTCCTTCAGGACTACAATGCTCAGAGCCCCATCTATAGTGATGACAATTCAAATCTCCCATAACAAATAGTGTGCAATTCACAGATTTTAGTATGTCTTCTAGGACTGAGATGGAATTCAGGTTAGGGTGTGCAAGATAAATAGAGAGAACTGTATTGTTCTGTACTATAGCAGCCACTACATTTAAATCCCCTACCAGAGATGGTAGTGTAAAAGGGGACGAAGGTACATTATTTTTGATAATGAGGGCAGATCCGCCATATCCATCAAATCTGTCACACGCAAATATTCTATAAAATGGAATACGGAAATGGAGACTTGGCTCCAACCAAGTACTGAGACTTGGTTGGAGCCAAGTCTCAATTTCCGATTACGAATTACCGAACAGATGGTGGACTTGTATTTATTTAGTAAGAATGTGAGGTCGTGCTTCTTATAGAACACACTCCTCACATTCCACTGAAGGAAGATCAAGTTTGGAGCCATCCTTATTATTAGAGAGAAGAGATATCAGATTTAAGGCAGCGTTGGACGGTGAATTATAATTATTCAGCTGTGTGTGTTCAGCTTCTGGTTTCAGTTTTTTTTAATTTATTTGTGTTTCTTTATTTGATTTGGTTTGTATTGGTGTTGTGTAGTACCCAGTTAACTATTAATTAGATTTAAACGGTTCTTACTTGCCTCCCAGCCATTATGGCTGCTAAACCTCCTGATCCCCCTGACCCACCGGATCGCCATACTCCAGTGTTTTATTCTCCTTCTACTTCTCCTTCCATGAGTTCAAGTTCATCTATCCCGCTCTCGCAATTAGCCATAAAATTCCATAGATTTACGGGAGCCCCCAATTATTTCACGTAAACGCCCCGTAGTTGACGACAACCTACCTATACAACCTACCTACTCAAAATAACTAAAGAGTCAAGTGTCTAGAAATAAGTACACTAGTGATGATAAAGGCCCATTTGTCATTCATGTGAGTAGAACTGAAACCCAACAGACTACAGGCTCCACTCTCCATCCAGTTACTTTTGGAACTTTGGTTTTTAAAAACTACATAGTGAATATTGTTAAAGATGGAGTGAAAAGAGTTGGTAGGAATCGTCCGTCGAGTTTTTAACATACCGGGATGCTAATGCTTTCATCGTGAACCCTTGTCTCAGTAGATATATGCTCACTGCTACAGTTCCATCCTTTAATTATCCCGTGTGAGAGTTGTATCTGGTGTCCCAACAGACATGTGAAGAGGCGAGGGCCTATATGTCTGTGCCCCAGGGCTGTGGTGAAGTCTTTAAAATTAGACGCATTAATAGAAAGGTAGTTACTGATGGCTCTGTAGAATGGAGACCTACGGAGACGTGTGTCCTCACATTTGATGGCCAAACTTTACCAAAGAGGATTTATTTATGTTACACGTCACTTCCAGTGGCACTATATGTCTACCCTACAATCCAGTGTAGGAAGTGTTGTCGGTTTGGACATATAGAATCCCTTTGCAGATCGTTTGCAGAAAGCGCTCGTGGCCCCGCGGAAGCGCTCGTGGCCCCGCGGAAGCGCTCGTGGCCCCGCGGTCTCAGTGTTCTGTAAACGATCACTGAGTTACGCAACTTTCACTATGGCTAGTCCTCGGATGGGTGACCACTTTGTGGCATTTACATTTGCGAGCGTTTCCGTGCTTCGGAAGGCACGTTAAGCCGTTGGTCCCGGTTGCCAGTAAAATGGCAGTCGTTAAGCCTGGTTGAATATCTTATGGGCGGCTTGAAAAATTTTAACAGCAGGTAGCCACAACCTGCGTCTGTCTATTTCAACACGGCAATGGGCTCACCACCTATTACGTGGGACAGGAATCCACACGGTGAAAAGCGGGCATATAATATGCCTCTGCCACGCCTTCGGGGATAAGGCGTGATGGATATTTATTTATTTGCAGATCGAAGCCTAGGTGTTTAAGATGTGGTAATGGTTGTGATACGTCCTTTAATGACACTTTCTGTGTTCTGTGCTCGGGCAGTCATTTTGCTAACAGCAAAGATTGTCCAGAGTATAGAAGACAGAGAGCGATCAAAACTGCAATGGCTGAAAAAGCCATTTCATATGCAGAGGCATCTAAATCAGTTCCTCTTAGACCAAATAATGCAACCTATGCCACAGTTACTAAATCCAATCTACCAAACCAATCGTCCCGCAAAACAGTACTTCTAAAAACCAAGCCCCGTATACCTCTTTCAACATCCTATGATAAAATTTCACACAACCAAATCACAGCTTCCCCCCATTCCACCCAACCTAATGGATATGCCCTGCAATCCTCAGACAACAGATCCACAATAATTGACCTCCTAATACAACTATTATCATCCTACATCTCTTCTAACAATTCCCAGTCCCCCTCTCTTAACATTGAATCCGATTGAATCACTACGTTTGGATAATAGGTATCGACGTATTGACAATGTTGTACGAGCTCCAGTGTTTACAAAGAACGTAACAAAAAATTCGTCCTTTAAAAGTTCTATTTCATTTGCTATTAGGTTTCTTAGTTTGAGACTGCCATCTAATAGATTGTTAATAAAATTGTCTTCACTTTATTGGGATTGGGACTAAGTGCAGGACTTGGTGATAACTAGGTCTTACTAGACAGCATGGTCTGACTTTAGCCTGATGTATAGAGAACACTCAAATAAAAAATATGTAATTGCCTTTGGCAAGGGTTTTTGAGTCTATGATTTTAAAACCATAGACTCAAAAACCCTTGTCAATCTAGTAAATTTGTTAATTCTATCAGCTCAGCCGCTTTTTTTGTCGGTTTTTTAGATGTAGCGCGTGAACGCATCAAAGCACATTTATTTGAAAGTTGAAATATAACATACATCACTCTGATTTAAATAGCATAATGGAGTTCCTTGAGTACAACGATGTGCAAGCTGAAATTAAAGGAGCAATGGTATTATATCATTATCAAAATGTCTTAATAATTTTGTTCCATGAAGTAAAAAAAAATGAATATAATTATTTTACATTACAGGTTCCAGGAAGATTAAAGATGACGGACCAAAATATAGTATTCAAAAATAGCAAGACTGGTAAGGTAGAACAGATCCCAGCCAGTGAAATTGAGTTGGTTAACTTTCAGAAGTTTATTGGATCATGGGGCTTAAGAGTATTCCTCAAAAACGGTACTTTACACAGATATGGGGGCTTCAAAGATGGAGTGAGTATTTAAGAAACCTACCTAAACTTAAAAGCTAGCTTAGAACCTATGAACAATTAATTTGAATTATATCAATTCAGTTTGTGCTGCATACAGTTACAAACATGCCTAAAATCTGACACAATTCTATTAGATTCAGAATTCTATTAGTCTTAGTTGCCTCTATGGGTAATCGTAAACTAGACCAATTACTATTTATAGCTTAGGGGGCAGCACATCTAGCCTCCTATGAGAGTTTCATAATGGGACATTCCCTTAGCCAAGACACTGAATAGCCCTCAGGCCTATCCTGCTACCCGGTTGGGTAGAAAGCAAGATTTAATTACTAATTTAAACTAGTCACTGGCCGAAACTAATATTTTTCTTATTTTATTACACCATTATTTCCTTGTTCCTGAGATGGTAAGGGACTTTTTTTTAATATTCATTTTTTAAAACATGACAAATCTGTCGATCTTCAATTCAGTCTTGAGCTTCATACTTGATCCCAGTACAGGTTTTTCAAATGGCCTTCTCCTCCTCAATGATAGTATGATACCAGGTTTGTTTTGACCATGGCCACATTGCGTTTTCCATGGTTGTCCCGTTTTAGGTACTTAAAATATATGACAAGGCTTTGTCAGGTCAGCTGAGAATACAACCATTTTATGTCAAAGTCTGTTTATGACTGTACACTGTGTACTTGAGTTTCTTGTTTTATATATTGGCAGACAATGATGACTCCTTGCATCATCTATGGAATCTAGACATGAAATAAAAATACTTGTTAAATATTTTTTCGTAAAAACATGTATATTATAACTCATAAAACTCCCAACAAACATTGTGGGTACACAAATATTTGTCCTGACCCAGGATGTAACTTGTACACTGCTTAAAGAATCACCTTTTCATAATATTATGCAATTCTGCTGTATCCCTGATGGAATTTTATCTTAATTTATTTCTTAACTAGCTGACCCCCATGGCTTAATTTCACCCATTAAATTATGCCCTCCCTTATTTTACAAAATTGTATTAAAATTGGCTGGTTTTACAGTCATTTATGATTACTGCTCTGCTTTCCTGGGTAGTAGAGTGATGGGTTATAGCCTTTCTTGATAAATGGGCTATCCAACAAAAAAGATTTTTTGCAATCCGACCAGTAGTTTCTGATATTATCCCATTCAACCAAACAAACAAACTCGTCAGCTTTATATATTAATAACTGTCCCGCCCGGCTTCGCCCGTGACATACTTCGAACCCCGTGGCATCCATTTAATCTCGTTGTTTGTTAATTTCACATTCACAATAATGGATGAACATTTTCCAAATTCATTGATTACTTCACCGCTCTCCCTACGCCCGCACGGACCGGTCGAATTATGGTTACACGAAATTAATTTCTTTGTGCTTTATTTTGAATCTGGGATAACTCGTAAGATATTCATTTAATTTGCAAGGTGTAAAGGGACAAAATAATCTTCATGAAATGCTGAAGCCAACTAACGTAGTAAAAATTATAAGGATTAGTAGCATATTTGTGTAAATAGCCTTCAAAAACCGCTTTATAATTGATGGTTTTTTAAAGAGTAAAAATTAATATAGAATGTTATTCTTATGAGATAGACATATATCGTCGCGGACTTTTTTTTAGATCTACATTAGATACACAATTGCACGATACATTATTTTGTTATATCTCAAAGGGTTTAGGCAGCGTTTTTGTTGAAAGCTCCCAGACGGCTTATTTTTCCGACATCCCTAACAAATATCGTTATAGTTTGGTCAATGTATACAAAAACTTAACAAATTATAGATGAAAACCTTCTATAAGAATCACACTAACTATTAAAAAAAACCACACCATAATTCGTTTCGTAGTTTTAAAGATCTAAGCATACATAAGGACATACAGCGAAAAGCGACTTTGTTTTATAATATGTAGTGATTATAGATACATTATTATTCAACAGGAACAAGAAAAAGTTGCAAAGTTCTTCAAGGCAACATATAACAAGGATATGTTAGAAAAAGAGTTATCACTAAAGGGCTGGAACTGGGGCACTGCAAAGTTTAATGGTGCAGTTCTCAGCTTCAATATTGGATCTAACACAGCTTTTGAGATTCCTCTGCATTATGTTTCACAATGCAACACTGGAAAAAATGAAGTCACTCTTGAGTTTCATCAGGTAGGTTGTCAATGTACATATTGCTAATTAATCAGCCTATTAAAAATATCAGTGGATATGAAATAAATGTTTTATATATTAAAATTCAAGTTAAGGAGCCTCACCAAAATCTCTGGGAACAAACCACACCTGCCTTTGGTGCTTCTGCAAATTAACAGATGAGGCAATAACGCAGGCAGTTTGGTGTTATCCTTTCCCATTATCAGGGTTTACAGCATCTTTCTGTCAATACTTTAAATAACATGAATTTCGGTTCATTAAACCAAATTAAAGTCTGTGTACTGCAAATTTACAGAGTATTTTCTGACACCTTCATTTTTTCCCTTTCCTCTACTTTTTATTATTTTTCAGAATGACGACACTCCAGTATCTCTAATGGAGATGCGGTTTCACATTCCCACAAATGAACTGGCCGGTGACATGGATGCTGTGGAAGCTTTCCACCAGCAGGTCATGAACAAGGCGAGCGTCATATCTGTGTCTGGTGATGCCATCGCCATATTTAGAGAATTGCAGTGTCTTACGCCTCGGTATGTTATATTCTTTATACAAAGCTAATTTTGAAAGTTCTTAGTGCCGATGATCACTATGTCGGCAGTGCTGGATTCGATTCCCATTGGATCGTAATATTTTTATTTATCTGACTATAATGTATATACTTTGAAATAATTTGATTACTATAATAATTTTCTTCTGTTCTCAGCGGTCGCTACGACATCAAGGTATTTCAGTCATTTTTCCAATTGCACGGTAAAACGTTTGACTACAAAATCCCCATTTCAACGGTCCTGCGTCTATTCCTGCTGCCTCATAAGGACACCAGGCAGATGTTTTTCGTGGTATCATTGGACCCACCCATCAAGCAAGGTCAAACGAGGTATCATTATTTGGTGCTGTTATTTGGAATTGAAGAGGAAACTAGCGTAGAGTTACCATTTACTGAGTAAGTTATTATTTTATCTGTTTTGTATTAAATGTAAATTAAAAATAGAAATGAAGAAGTTCTTAGCGCTTGAGGATCTGTTTAGTGTTCTGTAAACAATCACTGTGTTAAAATCATCTTACGTCAACCCTGGATGGTTGACCATATTTGGCATTTACTTTTACGAGCATTTCACGCTACGGAAAGCACATTAAGCTGTTCCCGGCTACCAGAAACTTGGTAGACATTGAGCCAAGTGGAAAATTGGTAATATGTTTCGTATGTTGTTCAAATATGTTTCGTAGACGTACGATACGATTAATGTGATCTGTTTCAGGGAAGAACTAAAAGAAAAGTATGAAGACAAAATCACAAAAGAGCTCTCGGGCCCTACCTATGAAGTGTTAGCTAAAATTATGAAGGTCATCATCAATAGGAGGGTGACTGGCCCCGGAGATTTCTTAGGGTACATATACATATATTTTGACCAATACGTATTCTTAGCAACTATTAAACATGTATGTATTATATATAAAGCCATATGTTTACAATTCTTATCAAAATAGCCTTTTATCGTGATATTTTTAAGATTTGAACTTTCACATTCCACATGATGCCTCATAATTTATATGTAAAAAAGGTAATATTGTGAACGTCCCTTGTTTACTCGCAGTGAGTCGCCTACGGTGAATAAAAAAAAATTGACCTCTCAGGTAGCAGACAAGCTGATCGAAAGTGGTTCATTGAACCCACATCCAAGCCCTGTGCAGAGTGCTACTATTATTATTCTGATGTATTATGTTCTGTTTTAATACTATTTGTTGGTCGCAATTTGACTAAATTTTAGTCAAAAAGTCTGACCATGAGTTGATTTCATAAGAACTTTAATGCAATCTCATGTTTTATATACTACTCGGGACTTCACGCAAAACAAAATTCTACTTACATACATCCACAAATTCTATCTACAATCAGAGTCCAGCCGCGACCACGGACGCTGCAACGCGTTCGAAACGTCGGTGAATGTAAGTAGAATTTAGTTTCGTGTAAATCCCGAGTTGTATATAAAACATGAGTTTACACCGCGAAAGTTTAAAAATATCATTAAATGCAAACTCTTTTCAAAATATACTTATGTATGTTTATTTATGACAAATTTCATACCTTTTGATACACACATACACAATTCCCTAAAAAGGACAAGGAAAATTATCTTCAGACATTTATTATAATCTTGTGGCGACAAACGAAGTTATATTATGTTTATAAAAGTAATATTGAGGCCGCCCTTTGTACATTTATGAGACTGTAATCTCTTGACATGAGTGTTTGATGTTGATGTGCAATAAAGTTTATTCTATTCTATTAAAGCGTGTAAGACAATATAGAATAACACAAAATATGCTTGCATTATATCATTTGCAGTCATCACAAGACGCCTGCTATAGCGTGCTCGTACAAAGCAGCTGCTGGGTACCTATACCCGCTGGAGAAAGGCTTCATCTATGTGCATAAGCCGCCAGTGCACATTCGATTCGAAGAGATTGCGTCTGTCAACTTTGCTAGAGGAGGTGCCTCTTCCACTAAGTAAGTTTATATGAATACTAGGTGACCCCCACGGCATTGCCCGTGAAATACTTTAAATACCCTTCGCATCTATTTAATCCCGTCGCTTATTACTTTTATAAAAACGTATGAAAAGAAGCACTTGTGGCCCCGCGGACTCACTGTTCTGTAAACGATCACTGCGATAAGCAACTTTCGCTATGGTTGGTCACGGATGGGTGACCACTTTGTGGCATTTACATTTGCGAGCGTTTCCGTGCGTTTCCGTGCTTTTCGGAAGGCACGTTAAGCCGTTGGTCCTGGTTGCCAGTAACATGGCAGTAATAAGTCAAGTTGAAGGCCTTATGGGCGGCTCGTGTGTTTGCGCTTGTTCCAGCTGAGTTTAGCGATGACAGCATGACGACTGTTTTGTAACAAATACATTACTGTCACATTCGAGATTGGGTTTTGTACATTAATATTTTATTCAATTCCGTTCATCAGATCGTTCGATTTCGAGATCGCATTAAAATCCGGCAATGTACATACATTCAGCAGTATCGAAAAGGGCGAATACGACAAACTGTTTGACTACATTACATCCAAGAAACTTCACGTCAAGAACACTGGCAAGAATGTAAGTATTTTCTTGCTTTTTTGAAGTTACACGCACATATTAATATTATATTTCGAGTCTTATTGGCGACTATATTATTAGGTCCAACGAATGGATGACGAACGATTGACGAAGAATATATATTGTGCGAAGGTAGAGGGTAGAAGAAGTCAGGGTAGGCCGAGACTTACATATGAAGACCACATGAGCAGATTGCTCAAAAACGGAAAAGTCAAATACACTCGGATACCCAGACGTGCGTGTATGAAGCGATTGATGAATCTACAAAAAGCGGAAGAAGTATGCATGGATCGCGAGGCCTGGGGATCTGTCCTCTCTGACTTCCCCGTCAGGGATACAGCGTGAAGATAGTTAGTTTTTCTTTTTATGTTAGGTACAAAGCCTATCTTATACTTCCCGACGTTTCGACCGGATTACACCAGCCGTGGTCTAGGGTGGATTTATATAGCATCGACTCCTCGATGCACGAGTGCTTTCTTCAGCTACCCGCACTTGGTCTTTAAAATTTTGATTAACTGTTCTAATGTCGATCGGTCTACACACAACCCTCAGGGCCGTATTCCAGAACGTTTCTCAATACTCAATCGATCCTTGAGAGTAGATTATATAAGGCAAAAACTAGCCTCAAGCGTTGATTGAGTATTGAGAAACGTTCTGGAATATGGACCTCAGTGTCTGTACATTCGCGTACAACGTTTGCACTGTCGTTGTTGCCCTTGCTGATGACAGAATTCCATAAGGCTGACAATTGGTATCCATCTTCCCAAGTATAATACCTTATACTTAGATAGATGACAAGGCCTAATTTATTTATTTATCTATCACGCCTTATCCCCGAGGGGGTGGCTGAGGCATACATATTGTATGCCCACTTTTCACCAAGTGTATTCCTGTCCTTCGTACTTCATATAAGGTAGGTTTTGTACCTAATAATATACGTCGCGAATAAGACCCGAAATATCATATTAATATGAGTGAAAATCACGAATGTTTAAAAACATTACACACACATTAATTTCAATGGGTTTCCTTATAAATCAATATTGTTTACAGGACAAAGCGTTGTATGATGACGACTTTGGTGACTCGGACACGGAAAAGGAACCGGACGCATACCTCGAGAGGGTGAAGGCTGAAGCTAAAGAGCGGGACTCGAACGATTCGGACGGGTCTGACGAGAGTACGGACGAGGACTTTAACCCTGATAAGGCGAATCAGAGTGATGTTGCTGAAGAGTTAGTATTATTTTCTCCGCCGCCTCAAAATTTTTCGCCTATCTGTATTACATCCGGTCACAGAGTAACCAATATGGCGGTGCCCACATCACCTGACAGTGTAGTGTCATATATTTATTACTAGCGAAGGACCGCGCTACTTACGGACATGTAATCGACTGCCTCTGTGGCGCGGTGGGAGTGTATCCAACTGCTACGCAAGAGGTCGTGCGTTCGATTCTAACCCAGGATAAAACTTAGTGTGATGAGCATGATGGTTTATTCTGTCTGGGTGTTATTTATCTATAATATGTATGTATTTAGAAATATATAAGTATGTTTATGAATAATATGGTTACCATAGTACAAGCTCTGCTTAGTTTGGAATCAGATTATTTATTAATTGCGGTTTCGGTGATAAAATGTAGCTTCAGTTACTCCAACATCAGCTATCTGCCAGTGGAAGTCTCGTTAAAATCGGTTCAGCCATTTTAGAGTTTAACTGAACAAACAAACATTTCTTTTTTTATGATTTTTGATGGAAGTTCTTCTGCATTTAGTGAAAAAGCATCTCCAATGGTCTCACTACAAGGAATGCCGAAGACCGTGCGAAGTGGAGGCGAAGCAACAGGAAAGCGGATCCCGGGCTTCGTGCGATGCAACTGGGACAGACACTCGGATGATGATGATGATGATGACTCTGAAATGTTCAAGTCTTTACTCATCTTAAAATCAAAAACACAATTTCAATGCCCTAAATTAATTTTACGAAAATTTCATATTCCTGTAAAATAATATGTATGATTTTATATTGTTAGGTACGACACTAACGCATCGTCTTCTGGGGAGTCTGACGCTTCAGGCGGTTCCAACGACAGCAAGAAGGAGAAGAAAAAAGAGAAGAAACACAAGAAGGCCATAACTATTGTGAGTATTCACTTATAGTAGTACCTAACATGATTTTATTACTATTTATGATAGAGGTCTCCTTCTGCGGGATTATTGGATTTCCTACAAATGTGTCTTCCCGTGGGAATAAAATTATTTCATTTCAGACCAAAACTTCTGGTCGTTATAACTTCGGAAATACTGCATGTATTGAAGAGAAATAAAAATGTATGTAATGAACATGAACTACGCTCCAATTATAGCTGTATTTGAAAGTAATATTTTGACCGTAAGCCGAAGAAGTATGCATGGATTGCGAAACCTGGCGATCTGTCCTCTCTGATTACCCCGCAGAAATACAGCGTGAAGATAGATAGATAGATAGAAAATAAAAAGGCAGACCAAATTGTACAAAAGCCGACTTATTTCCACAAAAATCCATTCCAGTAGGCCTGATAGGCGTAAATGGTTGGTCAGTTTTAGTTACATTTACACGTATATTTGACAGCCTTGGTGCCTAGTGGTTGTGTATGCGACTGCCGCGCTGAGATGCCGCATTGGAACAAATGTTTGTGTATGTTGGTTTTGGAGTTGGGTGTTTCCTATGTATAATATGTATGTATTTAGAAATATATAAGTATGTCTACCAGTTGTTGGGCTAGATGGCGCTGTGTAACATGGTCCCACAATTTTTTTTTTATTTGTAGCCCGAGTCAGCGCCGCGCAAGCGTAAGGAGAAGTCAAAGAAGCGCGAGAAGGACGCCAACGCCCCGAAGCGACCCGCCACCGGGTTCATGCTGTGGCTAAACGAGAACCGCAAGAGCATCATCGACGAGAACCCCGGCATCAAGGTCACCGAGATCGCTAAGAAGGGCGGCGAACTTTGGCGCGACCTCAAGGACAAATCTGTATGTAAATTTTCACCATACATCATTTTGAGAGCGTGTTTGACCTTACTGTACCATGCTGGTCTGACAAATTGGTACATAGCTTCGTGACGAGGTTATAGCAAAAAGATAACGTAAATTTCCGTTATCTTTCTGCTATAACCTCGTCACAAAGCTATGTATAGTTTGACCACGACCGCTGTACCGCTGTAAGTAAGCGGTACAGCGGTAAGTAAGCGATAAGGAAAAAAGATAAAGGAAATTCAAAGTTTCCCTTATTATTTTGCTATAACCATGTCACAAAGCTATGTAACAATGTGTCAGACCAGCATGATACAGTAAGATATGGAAAAAATATAACGTAAAATCAAAGTTTCTCTATCTTTTTGCTATAACACAAAGCTATGTACCAATGTGTCCGATCAGCATGGTACAGTAAGATATGGAAAAAAGAACGGAAATTCAAAGTTTCTCAATTTTTGCTATAACCTCGTCACAAAGCTATGTACCAATGTGTCAGACCAGCATGGTACAGTAAGATAAAACAAGATAAGGGAAATTCAAAGTATCTCTATCTTTTTGCTTTAACCTCGTCACAAAGCTATGTATTAATTTGTCAGATCAGCATGATACAGATCAAATTCAAAGTTTTGCAGGTGAGATTGACCTGAGCCCCGAAGATTTAGATACGGCTCTCTCTTGTCTCGGTGACGAAAATATGTGTTAAATTTCAAGATCTTTTGTCAGACTGTAATAACGTAATATGTAAAATTCTCGTGTCATAGTGTTTCTTGCCATCCTCCTCTGAATCGACCTATTTTTATGAAATTGTATATGTACGGTTGTAACTTGTAATCTATTTTTCATACCCCTAAGTGATGAGGATGGTCCTTTATATTGCGAAATAACGTTTGCCGGGTCAGCTAGTAGTTATAAATGGTTGTGCTTACATTATGTTTTAGTTAAACACTGATGTAGCTTTACAACTGCTTCTTAACGATGTCCGACTCTATTAGTTCTGAAACTAGTCAGACCACTTCGTTATAGGCACGGCAGTATAATTTTAAAAGTATAATCATAGTTCTATATAACATACGGTACAGTGTGTGCATTAAGCTGAAGGACTGTGAGATAGGCCGTGGGTAAATTTAATAATATTCTGTATCCAACTGGTCTGGGATTTATTAGCATCTGTTTGTCTTTGTTAGGAGCGACTGCTGTATAAACTCCTTACAATTTAAGGGTGCCTTTGTATGGTAAATATTCTGTGCTTGTGTCTTTAGTTTTTTTTTTTTGTAAGCTTTTATGGCCTGGTTACCTTTTAGCCAAATCGTTATTAATATTTCTTCTATCTTCTTTCTTATTATCTAAAATGTCCCCGTATTCTACGTCTTAGTCAAGGTCAGTCATACCCCCGTTTAATAGTGGTTGTTCTACCGAGGTTTTCAGTGTATTTAACGCGGCAAGAAACTTTTATGTCAAAGAAACCACCACTCCCGCACATAAAACAAGATAAATGCACTAGTTTTAGAAAATAATATTCAACAAGCGTCCGCTCTTGTCATTTTTCCCGCGTAGAATCTTTTTTCTTTGGTTCAGTTGTCATACAACATTTTTTTTATCCTAAATAATGTCACATACATCACATCTCCTAGCCTACTAATAAAATTCTATTTGTTTTTTAATATTTCTACAGGAATGGGATGAAAAGGCAACTAAGGCTAAAGAAGAATACAAGCAAGCCATGCAGAAGTACCAAGACAGCGGTGCCGCAGCCGAATTCAAACAGAAGAAGAAACAAGCGGAAAAGGAACGTAAAGCCGCCGAGAAGAAAACTACTAAAGCCCCTGCTGCCAAGAAAAGCAAACCGAACACTAGCGGCACGGGCTCAAGCGGGAAGTTCACTAGCAAAGAGTACATAGACGATGATGATAGCTCTTCTGATTCTGATAAAGAAAAGAGTAAGAAGAAAGAAACTAAAGAAGTAAGCACATTATTTCAATTTTATTTCAAGCTTATTGCAGTGGACTGGACATCTGCTGTACTTAGACGTCGTCCATTTTTTTAATGCCTTAAAACACGCATACGGCCCCACCTGATGGAAAATGGTCACCGTAACATATGGGCGTTTGCAACACCAGAGGTGTTACATTTACGCTACTGACCCTGCAATAAACTTATGAAATACCTTTTTTAGGAACCCTATTATGTAGACGTTAGGGTAAATCGAAACAGCGAGTTCATTCTACAATCCAAGTATACATGGAAAAAAAACCTTATAGAACCTTACCGCGAGTGCTCTGGACGCTAAGTGTGAAGATGAACACACTTTGAAGGCTTATTTTAAATATTTATTTATTTTTCTATCACACCTTATCCCCGAAGTGGTGGCCACTTTTCACCATGTGTATTCCTGTCCCACGTAATAGGTGTTTTTTATATTTAGCTCCCCAAAATGACACCGCCCGCAAGAATCTGTCCAAGGCGACATCTAGCGAATAAAGCGCCACTCCCACATGACTACTGACAGCGTCCCTCAGGTTGGTGGCCCAATGATGGCACATCATCACGCTCCGCTTGAATAATCCAGGATTGTAAGAGGAATGAAACAAGTGCGCTGGCAGAGCGTTCCAGGTTTCTTTGGTTCGACAGAGAAACAATCTTATTAATCGCTCAGTTCTGGCGAACATTCTGTCCACTATATGTGAGTGGCACCTCTGCCCGGCACGCGATGTTCAGGATCTATATGGAGATTGTGGGATTAGGTTGAAGAGGATTTTGTTACGAATTACTTTTTCTTCGCCATGATTTTGTTGGTCGGTAGATGAACCATTTATAGATGAGTCTGGCATGGACTTCATAAATGTCGATTAGTATTACGAAAAGATCTCCAACCCACGCCTTCAAGGGCCCGAGTCTACTAGTGACAAGTCGTAGAATAGACCCAGAATCGCTGTTTTTAGCTGTCAAAATGTTAGTAGACTATCAAAAATGCAACTGACTAGCGGCCACTGGCGCGGTACGTGTTAATTGAACTCATCAGCCAACCGATAGAAGTCTATTGGAGTACGATTGTAATAGTAGACTACAAAAAATTGTACTGGTGGCTTTCTATTGACCGACGATTACGATTCTTTTCTGACGCGATCGAAATAGTATACTTGGCCCCCTGATCCTTTGCAGCTGGATCTCGGGTATAAAATTCTCAGAATAAAATGTTAAATTTAACATCAATCACGCCTTATTTCCTAAGGGGTGGCAGAGGCATATTATACGCACATTTTTCATTGTGTGTATTCTTGTCCTACGTAACATAAATAACGTAACTGTGCATCTCATTTTTTTTATATTTGGCACGTCAAAATGGCGTCGCCCGCCTGATAGTAAGCAAAGACGACGACCCTTGAATAAGGGACGCTATCTCAACCCGCACGCAGGGTTCCAATAGCGACCCTCATTTTTACGGTCCAGAAATATGCCTTTTCACGCTTCTCTTAAAGGACCCAGGATTGTAAGAAATAAAGCAAATCAAAGCCTAGAATGCAACCTTGTCTTAACTCTATGTACAATCATGAGGACGTATTAAAAATTAAAATGTTCTGCTATTTTCAGTCTAAAGAACCTAAGAAAGAAAAGAAAGAAAAAGCCAAAAGCTCGTCATCAGAAGCGGAAGCGTCCTCGGGGTCCGGAGACGAGAGCGGCAGCGGGAGCGGTAGCGATTAATAAAAACTAGTTACGAAACAAGTTATTTGAGTAATGAAGGCAATTTATGCGCGTTATGGTGAGACCTAGACCCCAATTCTCGATCATATAAAACAAATATTGACTGCCTCTGTGGCGCGGTGGGAGTGCATCCGACTGCCACGCAAGAGATCCCGGGTTCGATTCCCAGGTCGGAACAAATATTTGTGTGATCCACAAATGTGTGTTTCGGAGTTTCGGAGTTTAATATTAGATTACTTTGGGCTAGATGGCGCTGTGTGACAAAAAAAAAAATGACATTTCACTAGCAAATTTCCATCTACGCTTTCATGTCGTATGTGGTCGAGAATTGTCCCCCTGGGCCCCAATTTTCAATCATACGACTTAAAAGCGTAGACGCAAATTTACCAGTAAAATGTCATTTGTCTCGTGTTTCGCCGTTTCTGAATATGAAACCAATGACATTTCACCAGCAAATTTCCTCTACGGTTTCAAGTCCTATGGTCGAGAATTGTGCCCCTGGTCTTCCTCTGTACTATCCCGTTGTAGGAGTGTACGATTGTGATGTCATCACGCTCGGGTCTCGAGAAAGTATAATGTATAAAGGATGCCTAGTTTCGAATAAGCCTTCATAAGTTTTTCCTTAATAGTATTATTAATTGTTGCGCTGGCGCACTTTAAATAAATTCATCTGGCGTCTCTTACTTAACTTACTTTCTCCGTTCTTGAAGTACGTCTTTCCTTAAACGTTGTTCGATTTCTTTTGTATTATAAAGAAAACAGACATCGGTCTATTTTCCTTTTTGTGATTATTCGTCTCCATGGTATGCCCGATTTTTTTTTTCTTTATTATGGGTCAAATTTGATAAAAAAGTGTACAGTGGTTTAGGAGTTCAAGGACAAAGCGAAAATCCCAATCGGGGAAGAATGATATATACATAATTATAGATCTGTGAATACGATAGGATCCTTTAATACACGGACTTTGAATCAAAGTGAACTTAGTTTATTAGTAATTACTTAGCGGATGCCCCGCGGTTTCACACGGGTAATGCCCATGCTCGTGGATTAAATCTATATACCTAGTCAGGTCATAAATTCTGTCACATGTTTAATATAAAATAATTGAAACAAGTTTATACATTATGTAACTATTTATATACCAAAATGAACTTAACAAAACATAGATGATCTTATGACAATAAAGTTTATTCAAAATGACCTCCGTGATTTTGAATACAGGCATTCAATCTGCGCGGCCAGTCGGCTATCGCAGCACGAACGAGGTCCATGTCAATATCGGCGGCTGCCTTAATCAAGGATGTCCTGAGTGACTCCAAATTGGGATGAGGCTTTGAGCACGCTTTTTCCTCCAAGTGTTGCCATATCTTGTATTCTAACGGACTCAAATCTGGACTGGAGGAGGGCCAATCTTCGTGCCGGATGAAGTCGATTTCACGCGCCGCCATCCAGTCTTGTGTGCTCTTCGCTCTATGAGCTGGCGCCGAATCTTGTTGGAATACCCAGTGCCTGTTATTGAACATGGTATGAGAAACACGTTCCACAAGGTTCGTCAGGACTGTATTTTGATACACAACTGCATTCGTTTTTACACCTTTCTCACAAAAATGTACCTCTGTTAAGCCCCAGTAAGAAACTCCCAACCATACCATGAGCGAGGGTGGAAAATGACCTCGTTGGACACGCGGAATACGGTTGATCGCTTCTTCACTACTGTGTGCGTACACCTTATCATTTTGTTTGTTGTAGCTCTCTTCTACGGTTAAATTTTTTTCATCCGAAAAAAGAATTTCCCGATATTTTTTTCCCGCGTACCGCTTCAACAAAGCGCGGCATCTCTTCAGTCTCAGGTCCATTAGACGAGCATTTAAACGATGTCCTGTTTTTTTTTCGATATGACTGAAGCCCTAAGTCTTCATTTAACACCCTTTTCACCGTGGTTCTGCTTAACCCCATCTGAAGGGCCAACAGTTTCTGCTTACGTTTGGGATTTCTTTGAATTCGCGCCTTCACAGCTTTTATCACTGCTGGAGTCCTTACAGACCGAGGGCGACCACTTCTTGACCTGTCATCTACACTAGAGTCTTCATTGTATCGTATGATGGTACGATAAACGAATCTTTTGATTATATTCAAATTTTTCAGTATGTCAAAAATGCAACGATGCAACGCAATAACTGCAACACGGTCTTTAAGCGTTTATTTAAAAATGAGTAAAATTATAAAAAGTATACATTTTTATTTTCATGAACAATTCGAAATTCGAATTCAATAATAAACTTTTTTGTGGCCAGCATTCTAAAAGAAAAGTTTTTACTGTGTGACAATACTTATGACCTGACTAGGTATATAAAAATGAATCCCTATTTCCCTTGGTCACGCCATCACGCGTGAACGACTAGACCGATTTATAAAAACTTTTTGTATTGGATAGCCCATTTATTGAGGATGGTTATTAGCTATATATCATCACGCCACTACACAGGAGAGCGGAGCAGTAATCATAAATGTCAACAAATCGGGGAAACTCATACATTTTTTAAAAAGTAATAAGCGACAGGATTAAATGGGTGCCACGGGGTTTGAAGTATGTCACAGACGAAACCGGACAAGTCAGCTAGTATGTTATATATATCATCACGCTCCTACCTAGAAGACCGTAGACATAAATGTTAAAAAATTGGACTAATTTTCATACATTATTAGATGTAATGTGTGATGGGGTTCTAAGTATGTCACAGGCGAAGCCCGGTGGTCAACTAGTAAACTATGTACCTTATACTTATACCAACATTTTTTTAGGTTAAACTACTTATAATTTCCTAATATTATGGTGTAAAGAAGCTGAGGTTCTGTTCTCGCTTTTGGTCGACAAAACTCCCTTCGACTGTGTGAATCATGTGATATATTTGATTAATTCTGTTCAGTGAAGTATAAATAATCCATAATAGATATGATGTAAATATATGTGTTAATTTTCGTTGTAATTCCATTAGAATTCGCATTGTATGTGAGCCCCAACTTGATAGTTGTAATGTTAGTATAGTTTATTTTATTATAAGACTACTTTTTCAAAATGTTGTTTTTCTTTCTGCAATTTTTTCACCAATGTTGTGTCGAGTCGAATATATTTCAAAGGAGAAATTTGAATGGCATATTAGTGGGGCAACGTGGAAGCACCAGAAGAAACTTGTATGGCCTCAATTCCCATTCAACCACATGGAATATTTTACCAATAAACTACTTTACGACTTGGATCTCCATCATCCATTTAGCTTAGAATTTCTTAGTAGAGAAGTAAAATGGTAATATTGCTCCGTTTCTTGAAATTCTACTATGTTGTCTTAATGTAAGTCACTGTTATCTCACTATAATTTTAAAAAATAAGGCACTTGCTTTGTATAATACGTACATTTTCTAAATAAATGTCATTATTTTAGAGCGTAAAAAGCAATAAATGACATTTATCACACTCGGTATACATATGTATATGGTAAATGACAGACTGCCTCCATTTCTTCCGCTGGCACTATTTTTGCTACTTCTACGTATAGGAGAGTTCACACCATACAATACACAATAATCATTTATTTTTAATAGCTATTTTGGCACATTCTCACACAACACTGTCTAGCTAGCCCCAATTAATCTTAATTAAGCTATTCTTATTATGGGATACAAATGATGAAGATGAACATAATAAAAAGGCAATATTTCAAAATACATACATATTATACACGTCATAGAAAACACCTTAAGAAACTAACCTTCAACCTTTGTTAATCGGAGAGGCACCTTAAGAAGAAGAATAGAAAACACCCAAACTTCGATACAAATATATGTAGATCACACAAATATTTGATCCGACACGAGATATATTTGATCCTGCACGGCGGCAGTCGTAGATAGGTATATGATAGAGGCTTTTTCCGCGCAAGCTTAGATTGTGGAATGAACTCCCTGCCTGGGTTTTCCCGAACGTCTACATGAGGTTCTTCAAAAGGGGTCCTAGAAGGTTTCTTAAGGGTCGACAGCGCGAGAGCTGCACCTCTGGCGTTGCAAACGTCTATAGGCTACGGTGACCACTTTCCATCCGGTGGACCGTACGCTTGTCTGCCACCTCAGTGGTATATAAAAAAAATGATACGCTATAGACTTTCCGCCGTCTTGACATTCCCCAATGAAATGTCAGTGAAAATGTATCGCGTGTAAAAAATACTTGTTGGTGGTGTGACTAAACGGGCTGTCACGATTTGGATCCTACGAGTTTCTCACTTATTCCTGCTTCTCGTACCTCGGCTTAAACACGCAATTTACTTTGGATTAGCAATGCGCTAGCCCGGCCGGGGCGTCGCGAGACGCTCGCATGACGATGAGCAAAGCTCTATTCTGAGTCCTTGTGTGCTTAGGCTCCATTATTATTAATCTCTAAAGTCTTTCTGAATACCCCGTTAGTGATACAGCGTTAATACCATGCAGTAATTTTTTTTATTCAGATAATTTGAGAAAGGCGTAAGAAAATGGGAGCACCAAATTTGTAAAAAAAAATCGTCACCGCATTCAAGTGTGATCAATAAGGATATCCCCAGGGTTTTCAAACTTTATCCACCAACACGGCCTGCATATAATTACTTATGTACTTTAACCATAATTTTAATTTTACAAAATATTAGGTAAACAGTTTCATAGCTGCATTTATCTTAGGGCCTCCGCAGACTAGCTTCTTTTAGTATCCGCAACCGGCGACTTAGCCAGTGGGCCGAGTCTGCTATTTCAATCGTGTCGAAATAGAATCGAAATCGTTGCTCAATAGAAAGCCACGCCACTTTTCATAGTCTACTATTACAATCGTACTCCAATACACTTCTAAAGGCGCAAGTTGCGGATACTAAAAGAAGTCAGTGTCCGGTGGCTCTTAGGTATTACACGATGTCGACGATGATAATTCTTACAAACCAAGAGTGTCAATGGGCGTCACTTTTTACTCATACGATTAAACTAATAACTACAGACGAATTGGAAGCAACGATGTTTGCGATTTTCTCTTACAACCGGCAGCCAGGCGTAAACTTGGCACTCGGTATTAGTAATATCTACTTTCGTCCATTAGGGAGCGAGCAACGTTCCTTGCTCTGTGGGCTCTACCAAGATCTCCGGAGCCCTCACTTGCTAGCAGTGTACCTCCTGACCAAGGGATGAGATGGATGTTGGTTTGTTTGTTAAGGAATGAGATGAGGCAAGTGACTCAGGCGCCCTTACGGGGTTGGGAGGTCAGCCGGATGTAGCTCCTAACAATGTCGAAAATTAAGCCAAAGGATAGCTGCTCCTAGCGGTTATATTAAAGTGGATCACAGGTTAAATGGTTTAGAAGCAACAGGCAAAACAAGATAAATAGCTGAGAAGATTATAGAAACAAGACACATAATCAAAATAATATTTTTTTTGTTCCTAAATGCCACCGTTTATAAGAAACACTAAAATTTACAAATGTAGTCTAAAATATGCATAGGTAAGCATGCCACGTACCACATCGCTGAAGCATGAAAATGTATGAAAGTGAATGTTTATACATTCACTTTCATACATTTATATAGGTTATGCCTTATTGCATACTTATCCTATATCCTACTACGAGAGCGGCACTGAAAATTTCGGGAATCAAGGAAGTGACACAACATTACTATTTAAAAATGTATTTATTGCTTTTCGAATTCTCCGCGAAATTTGACACATTTTTCCATACGATGGAACCAATCATTGAAGCAACCATTCCATTCGGATGTGTTGTATCACTTGTATTCAAAATGGCCGTTTTGTAGGCGTCCACAGCTTCTTCAGGTGATGAAAATTGAAAAACAAAAAAATTGCCATGTGTTAATCGATGTAAAAGCTATATTATTGTAAAGTTTCATTAAAATCTATTCAGTAGTTTATACGTGAAAGAGTAACAAACATCCACACATACTTTCACATTTATAATATTATCAAGATACGTCTGAATAACACATAGGCTACTTTTTATCCCCGGAAACAAGTTCCTGTGAGAAACGGGGACGGGAAATCTTCTCTACGCGGCCGAAGCCGCGGGCGTCAACTAGTTAAAAAATATAATTGTTTTCTAAAATACTAGCTGATGCTCGAAGCTTTACCCGCGTGGTGAAGTTTTCCTATTCGAGATTTCGTACGGGACCCTAAACTTATTGAAAATCCAATATAGCTTGTTACTCACGAAGAATGTAGCTTTCTAATGGTGAAATAAATTTTAAAATAAGCCCTGTAGTTTCTTGTCAGGCTATGGGTACAGAATAAATAATAGGACTACGCTATGGGTCACCACAACAAGATCGGAACATAATAATGTCAAAACAATTTATGTAAAAATTTAATAAGGTACCTAGTAGTCGTTAATTTGTTCTCCGTAGAAATTCTATCTCTTCAATAGATATTTAATTATAACGGTAACGGTTAGCTATTGTTTCGGTATACAAACTTTGGCAACATTAACTTGTTTGTACTCGTTACAAAAATCGACAACGTTTCGTTACACAATAATCTCAAATGACGCATGCCTGCCTACTCGATAGGCTAGGCTCGATAGCTCGGTAGTCGATGCCTCGATGCGGTGCGTCACCGCGCGTCACCCCAGCAAATGCATGCCATGGCTGCCAACAGCGAATCGCGCATTACCTCCCATAGAATAAGGCCGTACAAAGTTGGGCACACAGAATCTGTTGTACGCAACATTTTAAAGAATATTATCTTCATTTGTGAATATATTTAGAAATGATAGTATTGTATTTTGTGATATCTTATGAATAAATTCTTATAACAATAGGCAAGGCATTGCGTCACGATTTTTATTCAATTTAACATTTACAACTAAAGATGGTGTATAAAATATTAGTCTTAAATTTAAAAAGAGCCTAAAGCAATACTTGTAAAAACACTTGTTTAACATTTGTATCTAATATATAATACCTACTAGTTGACGCCCGTGGCTACGCACGAGTGTCGAAGGTTTCCCACAGGAACTTGTTCCCGGGATAAAAAGTAGCCTTTATGTTATTCTGATGTGTAAAGTTAATGTTATTTAAAATATTAATACAGTCTACCTGTTGTGAAAGATATCGTATAAATTTAAAAAACAATATGTTAAATGTATTATGTAAGAACCTAATACATATTTTTACCTACATAATCTGCTGGTAAAGTACCTAACTATAGTTACATGTTCCACGGTATACGTATAAACAAACATAACAAACATTATGCCCGAGAGAAGCTAGAGTGGATCAATAGTTCAAAATTATGACAACGTTTCCTGTTATCAGACGATCGCTGGATTTTACCAAATTTTACTATGGTCGTTGTATCTAACCTGTACCTGCTAGTGCAGAAGCTACGACAGAGGGAGACAACCGAAAATTACTCGTTGCCTTTGGGTGACGTTGTGATGCGTTACATGCATTAGAGTAACGGGAGTAACGTTACCCTGTACGTACCTAGGTAGGTATATGATTATGTTAGTAGACTGATATGATTTAGGGGAGGCTAGGTAGGCATGCCGTTGAATATTTACTGCGTAGCGTAAAAGAGTTACAATTACTAAAGCTCATAACATATTTGGTGCCTGGTATAATTTATTATCTATTCTATCTGTTATAATTTATAGTCTAGTATTTGAAAGAGGTGACGTAAGAACTAAATGCGAGATTAGGGTAAACCAGGAACGTCTAGAGCAAGTGAATGAAATTGTGTATTTAGGAAGTATGTTTAGCGCGGATGGAAGATGTGATTCGGATGTAGAACGGCGAGTAGCTGCCGGAAACAAAGTTAACGGTGCTTGGTCCCAGTTAGTAAAGCGACAAAGCATCGTAAAAGAAGCACGAATGGCGATTCATAACGCAGTGCTAGTGCCAACTTTGCTTTACGGTAGTGAAACCTGGGTATGTCAGCAGATGCATGAAAGTAAATTGAATGCTATGGAGATGCGATCACTTCGAAAATTGTGCGGCGTTACCTTGGCCGACCGAATACGTAACGAAGTGATACGCAATATGGCAGGTTTGAATGAAAGTATCAGCGTTAAGCTGGAAAAGGGCGTGCTCCGTTGGTTTGGACACGTCCAACGAATGAGTGAACGAAGAATATATATTGTTCAAAAGTAGAGGGTAGAAGGAGTCAGGGTAGGCCGAGACTTACATATGAAGACCACGTGAGCAGATTGCTCAAAAACGGAAAGGTCAAAAGTACTCGGATACCCAGACATGCGTGTATGAAGCGATTGATGAATCTCGAAGAAGCGAAAGAAGTATGCATGGATCGCGAAGCCTGGCGATCTGTCCTCTTTGACTACCCCGTCAGGGATACAGCGTGAAGATAGTTAGTTAGTTAGTTATATTTATTTCAAACTACTAGCGCCACACTCGATTGCAGCAACGTAGCATAAGTAAGTAGGTACCTATAACTAAAATAAATATAAGTATCAAAGCATTTATAAATAAAGACATTCTTGACAAGATTTTTTTGTCTTCTCGTCATTTAAGTAGGTACCTGCCTGTGAAAGTTTAACGGATAATGCAATGGTATAAACCGTTAGTACGAGTACCATGTTAGGAGCCCCTTGCTTGCCGTACTTAATTGAAAAAAAGGGACTAAAGTCAAAAGCCCAAATGGAGTCGATCAGTTTTATGACTTTTATTGTTTATTTTTTACTTTAAAGAGCAACAAAAATGCTCAAACTATTTGTACTAACATAACTTAAAAACATAAAATTGTTCGCTCGTGGCCCCGCGATCTCAGTGTTCTGTTAACGATCACTGAGTTACGCAACTTTCACTATGGCTGGTCCTCGGATGGGTGACCACTTTGTGGCATTTACAGTTGCGAGCGTTTCCGTGCTGCGGAAGGCACGTTAAGCCGTTGGTCCCGGTTGCCAGTAAAATGGCAGACGTTAAACCTGGTAGAATGCCTTATGAGCGGCATGAAAAATTTCAACAGCAGGTAGCCACAACCTGCGTCTGTCTCTTTCAACACGGCAATGGGCACGTGGGACAGGAATCCACACGGTGAAAAGTGGGCATATAATATGTCTCTGCCACCCCTTCGGGGATAAGGCGTGATGGATATTTATGTTATTTATTTATAAAATATTTCCTGGCAAATAAAAATTGCCAATTGATGTACAAGTTAAATTACTGTCCAATTTTATTAAAATTTATAAGTAATGCGTAGTTTTTGCGCGAAAAAGAAAGGTCCATATTTTATTTGTTGTTGTTGACGCCCGCGGCTCCGCACGCGTCTGATGTTTTCCCGTTTCTAAAAGAAACTTGTTCCCGGGATATAAAGTAGCCTATGTGTTATTCTGACATGTAAGCAATATTATTGTTAACTTTCATCAAAATCAATTCAGTAGATTTTGAGTGAAAGAGTAACAAACCATCCTTACTTACAAACTTTCGCGTCTATAATATTAGTTGGAAGTAGGATTTCAGAAGTTCTAGGTACCTATCTAAAATTTTACTTTATTTTAGGGTCTCCAGATTCAGTTCCATGAAAATGAACAAAATGAAAGTGGTTTTAGCGGTATTTGAAAAAAGTATAGCTCAAATTTTATTTTCGAAATGTTCTCCAGTGGTAAATGCATGGTATCGGTCTCTAACTATCCGTTGACAAGTTAAATTTTAAAGTTGGTTGTTTCTTTTCTGTAAAACCTAAGCTAAGTTAAGTAAGTAAGTAGGTACGTATTCCTAAGTGCTGTAAATACTTAGAAAGATTTCGACAAGCCCTCTCTTTCTCCACTGCGCATCACGTTTTATAAACCGTCAATAAAGCAAATATAAAGCCCCGAGATTGTATCCGTATAACTATTTTTGTTCATTATAATAACAAAGAGCTCTACTACCTTTTAACGGTCGCTGTGAAGACGACGCTTCTGGGAAATTTTAAAAAAATAATTCGCATGCTGTCGTTATAAATGGGCCTATAGTATAAAGGAATTTATTTTATTAACAGTATTTGCTTTTTATTCATACTTAACTTTGAATATTTAAGTACCTATGTATGTAATAAGTAAAAAAAATCTAATATAATAAAGTAAAATAATAAAACAATAGTAAAATAATAATAGTAAAAATATGCAAACGGTGGAATGTGGGCGTATAGTCCCATTTCAGATTACCTATGGCTCTGTCCACCCCTCGGGATTCAAGGCGTGACAATATGCTTATGTAATATGCTATTTAATAGATATAGAAAAGAACTACCCCCATATCTACTATGATGGTACCTTATTTTTACGCGGGTATTGCTTTCTTATGCACATACGCACCGCTGGGCAGACGGAGGACGTGTGTGGGACTCCCGGCTTTCCAGATTTACCTACTGAACTCCTCGGCGGCCAGCATCAGCAAAAGCCCATGGGTCCCACATGGTCCCACTCCCATAACACTAGGTGCAGTATGAGTTGGGACAGCAATCCCTGGTATCTAGTAAAACTATGAAATTAGTATGACATTAGACTAGTACATTGTCCTTAATCCGGTAGCATCCGAAACACTAGCTCTGGATTCCAGGATCCGCTTTCGCAATCAACTTGCATTTGAGTAAACGCTGCCTCCAGGACGCAATGCTACGGAGAACTACACAAATATGTTTTAACGAATACATACAAGAACATTTTTTTTCATCTACAAGTCACGTTGTAACCTTAACAACAGCCATTGTATTGTGATCAACTAGTACTACTTTGGTATTGAGTTCATGTTTGGCAATAGAAGTGTTACGGTAAAAATAATAAATTTCTAAACTTTCTTTTTCTTTTGCCTAGGGGTACATTAGAGACTTCTTCGACTCTTTGAGCATCGTTTGTAGACTTTATAGGGTTAATTACCTTACCGTTGTCTGTATCTTTAGGTGTTTACGAGACTTGACTTTTACTTGCCTAGAACATTACCCAAATACAAAAAATGGGACAATATAGACACCATTTTGGTGTTAAAACGGTTTTGTTGTAGCTAAAGGTTGTGTTAGACAAAGACAGTGTGACAATAGTTTTTACAGCGCTGTAAATAGCTCCAAATGGCCACATATTTTTTATCTTTTGGTATTTCAGCCTAAAAGCATTATTGAAATTATCTTAGCTCACACCGCTGTAATACGAGATAATATATTTTCGCTGATAGAAGTGCTAAATAACGCTTTAGGCACCATTACATAAATTAAATGCTGTGGAGATGCGATCACTTCGAAAATTGTGCAGCGTAACTTTGGCCGACCGAATACGTAACGAAGTGATACGCAATATGGGAGGTTTGAATGAAAGTGTCAGCGTTAAGCTGGAAAAGGGCGTGCTCCGTTGGTTTGGACAACGATTGACATAGAATATATGTATATTGTGCGAAAGTAGAGGGCAGAAGGAGTCAGGGTAGTCTGAGACTTATATATGAAAACCACGTGAGCAGATTGCTCAAAAACGGAAAAGTCAAAAGTTCTCCGATACCCAGACGTGCGTGGAGAAGCGATTGATGAATTTTGAAGAAGCGAAAGAAGTATGCATGGAACGCGATACCTGTCGATCTGTCCTCTCTGACTACCCCCCGTCAATTTTGACGTTACGGTGAAGCTCGTTTGGTTTGATCGTCTGATCTCCTAACCGTCTGCGATGAATACGCCATATCCTCCTTGTCCGTCTGTGTGGTGTCAAGTAATAATATAGTTCTAATAGCTAATAATTATATATTACAATATTCAAATGAAAAAATTAAAAAATAAATTAAATACTTATAAATATATGACACGAATGAATTAGTATCAATATATACATACAAATATTTAAATACATGCAAGTAAGTTGTGCTCCTATATGTAATGTATAATATTATTACCTATTGCTTGTTAAAATAATAGCTTTTAACAGCTGATTAAAACTTTTGCAGTGTCTCAGTTTGTCTAATATAGCCACCGGTAATTTATTTTATTCCACAAGTGAATTGCTTGTGACGATAATCCACTACTTGTATTTTAGGGGTCAGTAAAACACATTTTTAGAGACATGAGTTATACAATTTTATTATGCGATGATATACTAACCTACTTATGAAAGACATAGGTACTATCTAGATTAATCTGAGCTAATGAAAAGAATGTCATTCTACAGTATGATACAAAAAACATTTTATTTGGGTGTAAAATTGTTTTTTATTTGCATATAAATTTTGTATTCTTATGCAAATAGTGTAATTTGTCTGTTTGCCTTATTAATTTAAAATCATATTACTATAATCACAAAAATGTAAATTAGGCAGAATAAACGTAAATCTGTCTCTAGACATAGCTTCATTTAGGTACTATATATGGCGTAATTATAATCTGAAGCAGTTTCCCAATGCATATAACGTCTTGGAACTACAACATAGCCGCTATAAAGTAAAAAACCAAAAAAAATAGGCAGTTGCTTTTAGAAGTGTAATGGTTTGAGTACCTCACAAACCAGTCACAAAAAGTCATTGAAATAATCTAAAGGTGACTTAATTGCTAAAAAGCTCATAGCTTTAACTTTGCACTCACATTCTATTCGATGAATATCTATTTGGGCCCGAGAGTCTTTGATTTATAATTAGACATTTCTGTTGGTGAAGAAATAGACACCAGATGCAGGTCAGGCGACGTGTTGGCTAATGCAATATCAACAATTAGACAACGCCTCTTTCATATCTGTACTAATGGTATAAAATAAATCATCATTAATAACATTAGATGGTACATCATCATCATCATCACTGTAGGTAGTGAAGTAAAACCGAAGCTTGCAATTGAAATCTAGGTAGATTCAACTAAGGCACCTGATCTTCATCACTTGAACTTTAATCGGTTACGTTGGCATTGCCTTTCTCCGGTGGTAAAATTGCTAATATGGTGGCATAATATCCTCATCATCTTCTATATTATGTTCGACCTCCTTGGTAAACATATCTAGAAGTAGTCCTCTAACTCTTCTCTGAACCCATAATAGTGTTTATAAATGAATAACAATACAGTATGCCCTATTAATACCTACTGTTTGATAAAAAGAACATGCAATTTGTAATAAAAATGTAATGAAAAATACCTAAATTTGGTACCCCATATACAAATATTTAGAAATATTAGGTATAGATAAAATATGCAGATATTACTCGGCAAAATAATAAAAATAAATATGCTTCGTAACCAATATAATCGCTCATTGTTATTTTTCTTAGTAATTGTTTTATAATAGGGCAAAAATGTCAAAGGATGCACTAAAATCAGGAACTAAGTGAAAGGTCATAATCTATCGAAATATGACAAACATTAAATAAATGTTAAATCATCCTCCATTTTTATGTTTTATTGTTTGATGTTCTTTTAAAGTGATTTAGTAGGTACCTACCTACCTAATAACTGGGTTATTTATCAAATGTTCCGCGCAATTCCATAGGCAAACTTAATACCGTGGCATTCTTCGGACGATACAGAGATCAATTTAGATATAAATAAATATCATCACGCCTGTATCCCATCGGGGTAGGCAGAGACTATGGCTTTCCACTTGCTACGATTCTGGCATACAACTTTCGTTTCTTCTACTTTCATAAGTGTTTTCAAACAAGCTCGCCGGTTAAGGGTACTCTTGACCTGGCCTTTTGTTAACTTTTTTTTAGATGCATATAGAAAGTTATCATTAGGTATATTTTGGGGAAAGTTTTAAATATATTATTATGTAGGTATATATTTACTTATGTATGGTTCTAGGTAAGCACACGTATACATAATTAATATAAAATACATACACAAATACCCACATTAAAGAAAAGTTAGTACATGTCGTATATAATGAATAATTATCAAGTTAAAGTACATACATACATACATATTGTCACCCCTTTATCCCCGAAGGGGTAGACAGTATAATACTGTACGCCCACATTTCACTGTATGCATAAGACTAGCATGTCGTAATACCTTATGAGTTGCTATTGTTATGAATCTATCGCGCACTGCGCCTCCATAGAAGCTTGATTGTTCAAAAAAAGAACAGTGAACGTGGCTTGTACTATGAGTGGGACAGAGTCACAAAAGATTGCGAGAACTAATAAAAAAGCAAGGTTTTTGTGTGATTAGAACTCAGAACAAAAATTATATGTGCCTACTTATTACTTTTTGTTCTGAGGGTTAGAGCTACTCTACTTGTTACTCTGTTGGAAAAGAGGAGTAACTAGTTTGGAAAGTTTATAAGCGTGTTAACTTCGGTTACAACCTGCCATCGTTATTATGCTCGGTGCAGCCTGCACAATGAACACAGCCCCCTGAGTTTTAAATAGAAAAGTAGGGAAGTACAATTAAATCTGGCATCCATAAATATGCAAAGCATGGGTTACATAAACCGATGCACGTGCAACGTACCTACTGGCGCACACACCTCGTTTTTTTTGCTGTGTCTTGCGCGTTTTGTATTTAGTTTTATAAGATCTAGGTGTTACCTATAAGAAGTCCAAGAATCTAGTTGCTATGACCAATATGAGGGAGCTGAGTTTAAACTCAGCTCCCTAACAAGGTTATCTGTCAAAGAAGCAAAGTGGTCGAAGGAGTTTGCAGAGCAAGCAATTTAAAGTTGCCTGATCAAAACAGACTAGTTCTGGAGTTGGCATGGTTGGATCTTGGCAAAATTTGAATTAGACAACCTCGGGCCTACCTACTAGATTAACCGACGATTTAGGAACGGTCAAGGCGAGGTAATAAGACATATGTAAGTTCGTGTCATAATACATAGGTAAGTTCGTGTAATAAGGCATACGTAAGTTCATGTATTAATTTGAAACACATTGTAAAATGCAAATAAAGAATATGAAAATATGAATACCTACTTGACGAAATTAATTGAGAGAGGTCTATGATCAGTGATGGATACTGGATAAGAACAGCCTAATTATCATATAAGAGACCACAGCCTAATCAATTCTTATTATAGGTACCTACGTTGTAATTAATCATCAATGAATGAATATCAATGAATGAGTAGTTATCAATGAACTATTGAGAACTATACCTAATAAGTAACTACCTAACCTACGTTGTATAGTATCGTTAGATACCTAGGTATATTAGTTAGGTTATTATTAATCTCTTCCCAGCAATCAAACCTAATTAGGTATACCTACCAACTTACAGAGCCTAGCCAGGTTGTGGTATAGGTAACCAGTACGCACGCAATCAGTTAAGGCAATAGGCAGCATTTCACTAATATAATGTTACTAATAATCTAAGGTTAGGTACTTAGGATGGTATCCAGTAGTTACTTAACGCCTATTTATAATGTGTAACAGGAAGAAATATAGGTAAAGTGGTAAAATATCACTTGACGAAGTGAGTGAACTTATACTAGTAATGGTACTGGTGGACTAAATTGAGATACCTACTTAAATAACCAAATGTACGACGCGTTATTTGTCCCTTTACTTTAGTCAAGAATGCATTTTAGGAACATAAGCATAAGAACTAAGAACATCCAGGTCCTTATGACATGGAAATAAAAACCATTTCTCTGGTTCGTCATGAAATCACATCGTAAACAAACTTTTCGCCGTACGTCGCCTGCCATTCAAGCGCTATGTTTTGTTGGCGTCCCTTTCACGCTAACGTTTACCGCGCTTTTTATTTTGGAAACTAACGTTGGCGGCATTTAAAATAAGGCGCGAGTTAATTTCTGTACCAGTCTAATGTTGAGTGGATTGGGTCATTTTTTGATATACTTCTTATGCAAGTTTGTTTATTTTACTTGTAATAATTACGTTCTTGAGAGTTAAGAGGTATAAAATGCTAATTTCTATCGATCACTAAACATATTTTATTCGAAATACGACAAAATATATTTATGAAGCAAATGTACCAGCAAATCATCAGTAGATAAAAATACACTTTAGATTATTATGGTTAAGGTTTATAATAGTATGAATGTTCTTTATGATACGTCACGGATATACGTAGTACAAGATGTCCCACGACAGCCGTGTAGTTGGCAGCCTTGTCTTGTTTGACCAATCACATTCGACGTAGATGGCGCTGTAGTAGCGACGCGAGCCGACCCCAAGCTTGCTTGCTCTGGGAACATTTGCTTCGAGCTCCATACATTTTCTTCTGGTTCTCTACGTCTATAGTTTGGTTGTGCACCAGTTCAAAAATAATTTCAAAATTTTTGCCATCAGGTAAGTCTAATCATTTTTCTATTGTAAGTTATGTGTTATAATAAGTGTAATAGTGATAATTACGGACGGATTCATGAAATTAAATTTCATTCCACGTTGGAATTCGCATTCAAACATGGCTATAGGCTTCGTCGTACTTTCCTTAGTACGCGTGGGTATGGAAAGGACGCCTTATTTCAATAATTAATTTCTCTGATCTTTAATACTGCAGTACCGTAACAGTTCTTCTATAACTTTCAGATTATAAGCTATCGGATTATTTGGTAATTATGTCATCTTTAGTTATTGCGTATTTTCAACACAATCTGTAAAACAAAATGGCTCTTCCGACCCCAGCTTAGGACAGTGAACTCGTTATATGGGCCGATTGCGTTTTTGTCGATTATTTCGTGGTATATGAATTTTTATTACAAATTCGTATGTTATCTAGCTCGTATGTAGTGTATTTAATATCAAAAATTATCAAAAACGTGTAAGAATAGCGTAAACGTGTTTCCCGCCAAAACGCCACCCTACTGTGCCTTATATGCAGTGTGAAGGCTATCTGCTTAACCGAATCTTCGAAGCATGGTTCACATAACCTGTTGCAATCCATATTCTATTATTTTTTATTAAATTGTCTTTGTTTGCTTGCAGGAAAAAAGTTAAAATGACGGACAAGCCTAAGCGTCCCATGTCAGCGTATATGCTGTGGCTGAATAGCGCAAGAGAACAGATTAAGTCGGAAAATCCTGGCATGAAAGTCACTGAAATTGCTAAGAAGGGAGGAGAGCTGTGGAAGGCAATGAAGGATAAGAGTGTATGTATTTGTGCAATTTAATGTTTTACATCTCCTTTGTCTTGTTTGCTGCCATTTTATCTAAATAATTATTTATGTGTTGATTAGGAATGGGAAGAGAAGGCCGCTCAAGCTAAGGAGCAGTATGCAAAAGACTTAGAGTCATACAATGCCAACGGTGGTGGTGGAGAGGGTGGCGGTAAGAAGGCACAGAAACGAGGAAAGAAGGGAAAGAAGCCAGCGCCAGCTGTAAGTAAATGATAAATATTATGATATATTCTTCTTTATTTAATTGCTGCTTATTACTAAACATTGTTCTCTTCTTCAGAAATCCAAGAAGAAGAAGGAAGAGTCAGAAGATGAGGACGGAGAAGAGGAGGAAGAGGAAAGCGAATGATCTCCCAACCCCCTAAAGACATGTTCATATTGAATAATTTACTTGGACTTAATTTATTACAAAGTAAAATGGGACTGGCTTTCCAAAGTCTGTATGACAATTCACACTTTTTTATGAATATATATGTATCTGAGTTAACAATTTTATAATTTTGGCTCATTTATCTGATGCATTATAACAATTAATTTTGGGTCTCCACTTAGAATTGTTGATTGTTCAGTGTGTTGATTATCAACTACTTGTGTTTTGTAGTATTAAATAGTAATGATAATGTTTATGTAAGCAGAGTGCAGAGTTTGGAAAGTTCTGCCGTTGGCTAGGGTCTAGGTTTCTAAGCCTCAAAAAAATAATGTTTAAGTGTTAGCATGTATACACCGGGGAATTGTACAGTTAGCCCTCCCTTGTTAAGTTCGCTGTGACGACCGGATGCTCACTTGAGATGTACCTCTACTGGTTTTGTCAAAACTAGTAATGTCTTAACCTGATTTTATCTCATATTTAAAGCTGTGCTTTAAATAATCCATATTTGAATTCATAAAATTAGTTGTGCATAACTTTTAGGACATAATAGTTTTGATCAAACCATACCAACATGTAAAATTAGAGACTTATTCATGGCAGTATGTGATGGCTTATTGTTAAATGAACCTACCTCTTCTCATTGTAAATTTCAATGCTGATACTGGTACCAAACCTTTATGCTAAGAATAAGGTGGAGATGTATCCCCACCAAGCAATTTATTCTAGGAAATTGATGTGTATGTTGTATTTTTAGTTAGTTAAATAGGTAGGTTTTCGATGTGATTTGTCTCTCAAATTTTACATTTGTGTTATTTTGTAAATGAGTAATAGCATTCCTCATGTCAATACGGATTTTACATGTTCAATAAAGTAATTTCATATAAAAATATTTTATTTTTCAATTGTATTTTCATTCCATTTGTCTATTTTTTTTCATTAGCCCGAATTGGGTCTTTGTAGAAAGTAGTGATGAGTGGCAGTTAGTGCTTCGTATTTTGTAATTATTTTCATGCTTTTCATAGCATAACCCTCTCAAAACGCAAATATAGTGTTGCCAACTGCTACGTCTAAGGCGTGTCCAAACATCTGCTATCGTGTGCGGCACGCCGCGCTGTAATTGGACGTCTGCCGTGCGCCAACGCCGCAGTCCACCAGCCACGCGTAGTTGTAACTAGCGGTGGCAAAAATTTATCTTTCTTGAGAATGCATCAGTTCAAGGATTCGAATCGGTAAAGTGCTTCATTTGCATCAGTGACTCAACTTGTATCTAAGCTCGATTTTTTAGCGCAAATAAATTAAAATAAATCGTTTTTGTTTCAAGAATTATGTAAAGTATATAATATTTTGTTTAATTCAATTTCAGTTGCCTAATTATGTACCTTAAAAGATTTTCCTTCATACCAGGCTTAGGACTGATAGATTTTTAGTTCTAACTGGTGTATTTAAAAATTGATTTTATGCACAGTGATTTCATTCATTATTTACAACCGTACATTTTTTTTTCTATTTACACTACGTAACTAAAACAACAACGCGTAGGTGAGCTAGTGTTGCTGTCTCAATCACCCACTAGTAGCGAATTAGTAAGAGAGACGGCGGTCAGCGCTCCGAACAGTATCTCACTCAATCGTGTAAACGAGCGCCGCGTGCCGATTGAACCGATTGAAACCGAGATGCAATTGAGTCACTGATTTATTTGAAACGATGTAAAAGAATCGAATCCGTGAATCATTTTAAAGGAACGACTCACTGACACGTCTAGTTGTAACTATCAAATATTCGTTGATATTGTCCAAATTAGTGCGCGGCAGAATTGTATCCTGCAAATGCCGCGCTATGTTTGGACACGAATTTATACGTTTCACAAAAAGTGCCATGGAGCTAGAAGTGGGAGAAAGATAGAGAGAGAGAGGGTAAAATAATATACAATTAGTTCATAAAATGTTCATGTATTAGTAATAATCTTTTATATATACGGTAACTATGTACAAAGTGACATAATATCAATGTATCTCTGGTACAGAAGAGATATTCATATAAACGTTGAATCAATGAGGTTGTAACATTCCTCCCCTTCCACCTTCTCTATTAAAGATCCAAACGTCTAGGAGGATGTCTAATTCGTATGCTACGTAGAAGAACTCCTGGTACCGGTGCAGTTTCTGGAACGGGTGATGCAGTTACCGATGGTAGTATTCCTGGCGAACCTTCAGGTATTGGTGTTGCCGATACAGATGTAGATAAGGGTGTCCTGAATGGTGTCATGCCACATTGTTTCGTTCCTGGTGTTACTATTACCGGTGTCATTGCTGGTTGTTCTAGGGCAATTGTACCTCTTGGTGTGCTGTTACTGTCCTTCGCTTCTACTTGCTGATAAAGCTGATCAGCATATAATCTTGGAGCATCTTGTATACTAGAACTTTCTTCTGGTTGTCGCGGTCGGAGTTGGTCAGCATGCCTACGTATGGAATTTCCCCTGGGTGTAGATATAATGTATGAATATTTGTGGGTACGACGTTCTATTGTTGCCGGTTGCCACATTTTCTCTAACCGTGTTTTTGTGAACACAGGTTGTCCTGGAGTATATGATGGTGTCATCTCCAAATTTTGTAGTGCTTGCTGGTAACGAGCCTTTCGCGCCCTATTGGGACGAATGTTACTCAGAGAACAGTTTAAACGACGTCCAAACATGAGTTCGCCTGGTGAGACACCAGTTTTTGTATGTGGTGTGATGCGATACGAAAATAGAAAATTTTGTAAATGTCTTTTAAGACTGCCTTTGTCCTTGTGGCTGGAACTCATCCTAATTTTAAAAGTACGAACCAGACGTTCGGCGAGACCGTTGGTTCTTGGATGATATGGTGTTGATTTCACATGTGCTTTGCCGAGTTCGTTGCAGAATCTCTTGAAATCCATTGCTGTGAATTGGGGGCCATTATCAGACACTATAATTTCTGGTACACCAAACGTAGTGAAGATTTCATTGAGTTCTTCTATGAGTTTATCTGTTGTTATCTTGTCCATAGGCTTTATTTCTACCCATTTTGAAAAGGCGTCGCAAAGTACTAACCAGTATTTGTTTTGAAATGGTCCAGAAAAATCAATATGTATTCTCTCCCACGCTTTGTCTGGGATTGACCAGAAAAATACTGGTTGTTCTGATTGATTCGGTCGGTTTCCTGGCATGTTAGACACTTTTTGGTCAACAAGTCAATGTCTTCGTTAATAAATGGCCACCATACATAAAATCTGGCTAGTGCTCTCATTGCTGAAGTTCCCGTATGTAGACGCTGAAGTATAGCAGTCCTTAACGACTGTGGTATAACTATTCTCCCTTGCCACAAAATGATGTCATTTTCTAGGGAGAGTTCTTGTCGTTTACTGATGAAGTGTTTCAGATGGTGAGGGGGTGAAATGTCTGAGTGACACCACCCTGTACGTAGATACTGGCGGATCAATTTAAGTGTTTCATCTTTCTTTGTTTCTTTTCTTATGTTATCTTCTGTTAGGTCGAGATCCGTCATTTGATCCTGGATGATTTTATACGTAATTGGTCGAAAACGGGAACTGGATGTGTGTGTGTAATCAATGCATTATTTATCGTAATTCTGTAATCACCACATATTCGAATACGACCATCTTTCTTGACAACGTTAACCGTGGGTGTTGCCCACTCTATTGGTGTTAAATTTGGATCAATGGGTGATATAATGCCTTCAGAGACAAGGCGCTCAATTTCTTTTTCTATGTTCTTCTTTAAACCAAACTTAATAGGTCTTGCAGAAAAATATTTAGGTTCTGAATTTGGTTTCAGATGTATGTTTACTAGATATTTTTTGACATAGCCAATTTTCCATCGAAAAGTACATTGTATCGTTTTAAAATTAGATCCAACGAAGTATTCATACTATGTTTTTTGGTAATTGTATACACCGGTGCGGGAAGTGGCATATCAAACATTTCGCACCATTGAAGATCAAACAACATGGGGTTAGCTTCATCCATTACTACAACTGGTAAGATTTTTAATTCGTCTAAGACTTGTACTTCTACATCAGTTATGCCTCTAGGTCTTAGTTTGTTATTGCCATACGCACGAAGTTTGGGAATTTTGCCAAGTGGTGGAGAGCCGATTAGTCTCCAGAATCTAGTGTCTATAATAGAGTATGCAGATCCTGGGTCCCAATCCATTGTACACTTCCGACCGTTAATAATAACGTCGATTTTTTTGCAGTATGTCAAATGTTTTTTGTGTGTAATGCTGTATACATCACCTTCATCATTGTCAATAGATGATTCATTACTATCGATGATGGATGTCGACATAGCAGATCTGGGACTCTCTGTTTCAATGCGGCGTGCAGCTGCTGTCTGTTAATTTTATTCGAAATAATGTAAGTTTTACCTGTTTTAATACAGCAGCTTTCAAAATGACCTAAATTTCCACAGGCCCTGCAATTATTATTTGATGCGGGGCAGTCACGTCTGTTGTGCTTATCACCGCTTCCACAGCGGTAACATTGGCCTTTGTCTAGTTTTCTGGGTTCCTTTCTGCGGCACGCTGACTGTGTGTCTATAGTATTCTCTGTCTACGGAGGGCAAGGACCAGAACTTAGGACACGACATCGACAAAGACTGGACAGGACTTATTAGAAGATAGGATTGAAGAAATATGATATAAAAAATTAAATTTTGCCAAAAGGTCTTTGCAACCAGGCCATAAAACAATTATAAAAAAAATGTTTTTTATATCAACATAAAGCATATTTTATTACCTACAATAAATATTATAAATAATCTAATTATAGATTTCTGTTACAATTCTAATTATATTTACAAATCTTATCAGAATTAAATTGCTGCTCTCTACAGAAAGAAATTAAGATGTATACAGAAGTGGACGTTTTTGTTAGTAATTATACTTTGATAGATCCAGAAATATACCAGCTTTGGATTGAGGGTTCTTCATGTAAGTGATGAAATTCCGGTATAACTTAACCATATTCTTATGTAGATCGGGATTCATGACACCTTACCCTTGCCAACTAGATGCAAGATTATTGTTTTTCTAACTCTTATTAATAAATCTTTGAATCTCTTCTCTATCTTTTTTTGAATGAAACGCTCGTGGCCTCGCTGTCTCAGTGTTCTGTAAACAATCCTGTGGTTTAATTTAATAATAATGAAAAATTATTGGATTTATGAATATTGCTTCGTTCTCCTGGGTAGTCCAACACAAAAATATTTTTAAAGTCGAATGAGTAGTTCCTGAGATTAACGCATGAACTAAGCACAAACAAAACAAAGGAACAAATTCTTCAGCTGTATAATATTAGTATAGACTAGCTGACCCCCTCAGCTTCGCTCCTGAGATACTTCGAAGTTCGAATCCAGTGACACCCATTTAATCTCTTGATTATTAATTGTACAATACCTTTTATATGAAAATTTGCCCGATTTGTTTACATTTATGATTACTGCTACACTCTCCTGGGTATTAGCGTGATGTATATAGCTTATAGCCTTGCTCGATTGATGAACAATCCAACACAAAAAGATTTTTTAATTTGAACTAACAGTTCCTGAGATTCAAGATCAACCAAACAAACAAACAAACTCTTCAGCTATATTTATATATCTATATAATATATGTAATCATTAATGTTAGTATTGACTTTCCATTCTTCCGACTAAATGTTACTTACAATCAACAAATGTTAATGGTACATGATGTTAACAAATGCATAATATATGTTAAACCCTTCTAATGAATTGTCAACAATTAATGTTTACAAATCATATCAAAAATTCATTAGTTGAGCAAGAGTTACAGAGCATTTTACTCAATGTAAACTAAGATGTCTAAAGGAGTGGATGTTTTTGTTAGTAATTATACATGGATAGATTCAGAAATATACCAGTTTTGGATTGAGGGCTGTTCATGTAAGTGCCTTATAATCCCTATAACTATTATCTTGACCACATAGTTTATGCAGCTCATGCCTTCTTAGCTTCATGTGCAGTACATAATTATACACATTGATTACCTTTTTTATTAACTGTTTCCTCATGAAGAATAATAATAATATAATATATTTATTTCATAAAAACAGTACAAAATGTTTACATGCTAGTTAGCCTATTGGTATAAAAAAACATGTTATAATTACTGCGTGATTAATACAATCATATTATGTATATTATAAAAATAAAAAATAAATATCCATCACGCCTTATCCCCGAAGGGGTGGCAGAGGCATATTATATGCCCACTTTTCACCGTGTAATTATATTAATATATATTCACACGATACGCGTAATAAGGTCTTAAATTAAATCTTACAGAACAAAGTTACATTTTATGTGCCTGAACTAGGTAGTCCTGTGTTTCAGGTTTCGAGTGCTGTTTTATATAAAGCAGATAATAATTGCATATCATATATATCATGAAAATACAGATTACTAAGCATAATTAATTGCAATGTGAAGTCATTTTGCATTCTAACATTAACTATTAATAATATTACTGTCTATTATATTTAGGTATAGGAAGTTAATGGGAAAAAGAAATTGATTTATATTCATTGTCATTAGATTATGTTGAAGTCATATATTCACAATACAATATCAAATCAGTGCTGCGCACACTCATGCACTGCGATTCAGCAGTAAAAAGGAGGGCGTTGTCGGCTGCGTATGAGATAGTCGTACCGTGTACTAGTTTTATATTACTAAGTTCATTTAGTTAATTAAAAACAATATACTTCCGGATATATTTGCACTCTTCTACGGCATACTTTCCACACTTCGATACATATAATTTATTTACGTCGCTTAACAGCTTGATTGATTATATTTATGAGTTAAAACTATTAAAACCAATAAAAGAAAATTAAGTTATGTCAGGTACTTTGCTGACCACGCTTTTAGGTACATTCATAATCAATGGAGCTTATGTACCTTTTCTCTGCGATAAGTTTCGCCGGACAGTCAGCGGCTCCTGTAACATGTTTGTTCGGTTTATTGAAGCGCAAGCACGTAGCGCATTTTGATTCTTCCATCTTCTTAGTACAATCCTTGAGTAAGTGCCCATGCTCCCCGCATCGTCCACAGGTATAAGACGTTTCCCGACAAGTCTTTGCCGCATGTCCATACTGCTGACATTTGTAGCAGCGCGTCACTAGAGTGAAATCTCTAACTGGACAGGATGACCAATTCACGAAGATCCTCTCTTTGGCTATTAGAATTTTGCGTAGATTTGCAGTAATCACATAGTTACAGGACTCGGCATTTTTCTTTCCCGATTTGTTACTCAGTCTAATTGAGGACAAAAATGTTTCAAGGCTGCATCCCTGCAACTTGTCTTCTAGGTTTTGATGGAACAAACAGGTAAACACCTCTTTTTCTTGCATAGCACTTGGGACCCTAAAACTATCACTTGTGGTTTTCTTTTATGTTGGTCATCTACAGTGAGGCCTGAATGATACTATGCGGACTCCTACTAACTAAAACCACATGTTACCCTTTAATCTGCCTATGGCCGGGAGTCCCGGTTGAGAACTAAGAAGGATAGCCCCAAGGCCTTCGTCTCAGGGAGGTTCGGGTGTAATCCTGCCTCTTTAGGTGATTTCAGTGTTATCCAATTTCTTAAGGAGGTGAAAGGTGTGCATGTAGCTCACATAACACGCCACCGTCTAGGGCCTTCCTTACTTGACATCAATCAAATCCACTCATTGCAGTTCAGTGATGGAAGTAGACCTCTCAATATACGCCATAATACTTTCCAGCGCTTTCGGCATCTAGTCACTTCCTGCTACTTTTAGTAGTCCCGCTTCGATCTATCAGGCGGGGTGGTGTCTCTTACCTTAAGTTTACCGAATTAAAAAACTATTTATTCCATGGGTATGTTACCCAGCTTTGACCCTGGAAATATTTTCTTCTGTACCTATATATTACAAATTCATTTCTAGCCAGTGAGGCGGTATCCACACTACATCAAAGAGGTTTTGCCAAGCAACACGGCGCAACTGTTGAGCTGATTGCCAGCGATGTGTTGGATCACTATAGGTAAGTTTAAGTACGTTTAAAAGTAAACTTAATTTGTCAATATGGCGTTGTTGTATGTGTAAGGAATTTGCATGGGATAGTTCGGCATGACAACAGGAACAGGAAAACTTTACAACGAGGCCAAAATCATTGGCATAAACTATATAGTTCTTAATTATGTTTTTTTTTTTAATTTGTATATAATACCTTGTCCAAATAGTATTGTTGTTACAGAACCTTTGCACTTCTGGAACGACTCCTCACAGTACCGTCGAAGCTCTCAGAACAGCTGATCTTCCAAATCGACGAGCCCACTAAGCAAATGTTGATTGAAAAGTTAGTCGATTTATACTGATCTATGTCGTGTGTAATGTTTAAATGGTGTTTGAAGATTATTGCATTAAGAGTGGCATACTGTACACAAAGAATTAACAAAGGCGGCTGGCTAGCCAATAATTCTTTATTAATCGATATCGCAGTAGAGGCGACGAAGAAAACTGTGCTAAATTAATAAAGAATAGTCTGACCCCTCTCGTCTCCAGAGCTTGGAGTTCAACACAAAGCCACACAGTGGCCTTCTCAGCAGGACAGCAGTGTCCAAATGCATTTCACTATGTAAATGTAAGTGTTACCTGTCTTTGATATATTCTTCGAGGCTGATCGAAATTTTTTTATCACAAATTCACTTTCATTTACTTCTTTTTAGTGAAGTGCAGTTGAACAACGGGAGTTGACAGGCACCCCACTAAAGACATTAGGGGCCCACCTAATGACTGACAGAGGTAGCTCTGTTATCGACGCGTTCAGTCTGAATGTAGAGTATGGATATGAAGAAGAAAGCCACTTAATATATTTTTGCAGATACTACGATCTTGACGATGCTGTGATAAGAGAGCTTCTTGGGCGAAAACTGTCTTCTAGACACAGAAAAGATTTGGATGAGGTGAGTAGACGCCTTCCATTAAAAAAAATAGACAACAACCACTGAGGAAACGTGGGATGGGAATCTATCTGTTTGTGCTATACCTCCTACTAATGGGTATGCTGAATACGACAGCTAATGTAATTACTGGCGATTAAAAAAGAGTGGCCATGACCTTATTACCAGGAGATTTCTTAGGCATTACCAATTGCCTTATGCGAATCTGGCAGTAAATGTAATAGCTAAAATCGTGACGTTCATAAGTGTTACTTTGTGACCTACATGAATAAAGATAAAAAAGAAGCTTCTATTGTAACCTCATATTATTATGGGGAAATGATACTAGCCATTAACATACGTAATAGACGTATGCTAGACTTTATAATATCCAAGAAAGCTGTTTCCATCAAAGCACTTCAGTGAGTGTCTCCGAAAATAAATTTGAAATATGATTCTTCTTTCCATAGCCATCAAGCCCTTAATTCGGTAGGTTTTACGATGATGTTGATGTTCTTCAGGTAGCCGAAAAGTCCCTGGCCCCATTGCGTTGTTGCCGCCGTCAATTCGACAATGTACGTCGCGTGTTTAAGACGGTGGAAGAGATGCCAGGCAATGTGGTTACCAATATAAGGAGCACCTTCCTCCTATCGGAGCCGTTGGCTAAGTGAGTTGTTGTCCTGACTTATATAATCAACTCTTCTTCATGTTTAATGGTCCCAGTTGCTTCCAAACCCTGACTGGACTTGGAGTCTTGGGTCAACTTTTATTTGGCTGCTAGAGCGCTATCGTTGTACTTTTGATTTTCGTTATTGTTCTATCTGACTTCCCAACCATACCTCGTGTGGTGGTCAGCAGGTGCACCGCTAGCAGGCGAGGTCCCCTGACTGATATAATCAACGCACATCTAACATAACTATGTCTAGAATGCTGGCTATAATTACGGCATCGTGTAATCAATCAAATTAATGTAAACAAATAAAGGACTTATCAGTCACGCCATTATCCCCGAAGGGAAATTAAATAAATATTGTGAGACATTTTTTTATTATACTTGGCTCCAAATTTAAGCTTGTGTTATGGGAGCTAGACGACTGATAAACATACTTGTATATTTCTAAATACATAGGTACATATTATACATAGCAAACACCCAAACTCTGAAACAAATATTTGTGGATCACACAAATAATTTTTCCGACCCGGTAATTGAATCCGGGACCTCAGTCACGGCAGTCGCATACACCACTACTACGCCCACATTTCACAGCAAGCATTTTTGTCCCTATAATTTATTTAAACTATTTTAAAAATAGATTGAATATATCTTTATCACCACCGCGATATATTCGCATCGCATATTTAAGCGAGAAATGCATAGTAACGTATTATTACGTCACACTTTGATTGCGTGTTCGTACTATATTAGTTCGCGATGTCTTCGCGCGAATGCCTATTTTGAGAATCCTACTTGTTTTCCTTCGTAAGAGTAAAATTAAAACAAACTTCGTAGATTGTATTTTTTTATACCGCTGAGGTGGCATTCAAGCATACGGCCCGTCTGATGGAAAGTGGTCACCGTAGCCTATGGACGTTTGCAACACCAGACGTTTGTTTGTATTCTTATTGTTTTAGGACAACTCTCACTACCGCACCCGTTCATTGGTCTAATCAAACAACGCGCGCTCCTCTGAAGTCCCCTGAACCCCATTCAATCTATTTTTGGCAAATAATCTGCTACAGATTGCAGAAAAAGATTAAAAATTACCTTACCCTGAGTGTGACCGTGTTTCCAGAAAATATGGCGCGGTCGTGTTTATAGCTTGTATGCGATTCGAGACCTCAAAGAGGAAACTGCAGTATTTATCTTTTAATGACTTCTACCATTGTGCACAGGTGAGTTTCGATTGTTATGTAATTCCATCACTTAGGGCCGTATTCCAAAACGTTTATCAATACTGAAGAAACATTTGAGAGTAGTATTTATATGGCAAAACTAGCCTCAAGCATCGATTGAGTATTGAAAAACGTTCTGGAATACGGCCCTTAGACCTCTTTCACATTTAGGCGACATTAGCAGCGCGGGTTTCGCCTGTCGAATCATATTATAAACTAATAATCCCCTTCGGGGATAAGGCGTGATAGATAAATAATAAACTAGTCGTACTTTTTTAAATATCAAATTTTATTGGGCTGGTTACTGAGATCTTATTTATATGCGTAGGAAAAACTTATTTATTTCAAAAAATATAGAGGTGGTGGGGATTATTACAGGACTGACAATGATGCCCCGACTAGGTGTCGAAGAATTCCTCCGCATCAAAATCAACCGGTAAGGTTCCCATAAGACTGGTCGCATTGCCACGTTGTATGGCAATGCTTATTCTCTGAGCGAGAAAGAGGCCAGCCCTATGGTCACGAGAAGAGTCGACCAGTCGCTTTGCGATATCACTGTATAGCGAACGAGCACTTGGGCCCCACGTGCCCAACGTCTCGACTTCAAACGGCTCAAAAATATAATTACCTATTAAATTATTATATTTGCGCCGCTTAAGAGTCTCGGTAGATGCAGCAGCAGCAGCGCAACCCGCCGTGCTTTGAAGATGAGAAGGAGCCAGGGTGTCAACACAAGTTGCATCCCAAACTAAAGACTTTCCCATCTTCCATGGCACCAATGACATACAGTCCGGTCTCTTGCCATCGTCACGCGCCAAACCGTTAGGTTCTAGTACGTCTGGAACACCGGCAGTAACAAGATCCCGACGGATAATGTCATTAGGATAAGCATGACGTGACCTGCGACCTGCGCTCCTGCTGCATGAGAGACCGTGATGCCCAAGGCTGTTGACTGTTTCACCACATTGATAGCAATGCGGAGAACATTGCAGCACGGGGTATCCTTTTTAAAACCGGAACAGAATTTTTATATTTTGATAAAGTTTGCCAAAAAGGAATTTGACTATGTTAGGCCTCAAGCGTTGATGTGTTCGAAAGTACATTTTGGGATTTATGTACCTTCCCAAAATGTACTTTCAAACCTCGCTGACCCTTAAAAAAAACATGCTTGGGAACAATGAGGACAGCGAACCAGGCAATTCAGAGACGAAGCTGGTTGACTACTTACATTCAGAATTCCACCATCACCGCAGTCTTGTAACATAAAAAAAATTAAGAGTTAAAACTTACACGTAAATTAATAAAATAAAACACAAAATAAAAATAAACACCACAGAAAAACTTATTGTTTGTTTACGCCACTGACACGAGACTGACGTAGTTGCTACCCTGGAAATATGTAAGTAATATGTAATTCAACCTTCTACAAAATGTGGCCGCCTTCTTTGAATATTATCCAGAGACAAATTATTGTTCTTCTTGTAGTATGTACTATTATATTCTTTATCTTAGGGATGTACAGTTTTAAAGTTTGAACATAATTACACGCCATTTCATATTTCTTCTTAGTTTTCATAATATCTAATATCTTCGCCTTAGTAAAGTTATGACAAAGTCAGTAGTCTTGCCCTGGTAATGTGGTGAAAGCGTTACTGTGAAAATCATTTCGGAAAGGTACGAGGTTAAGGAGCTGGATTGTGCCATGGCTTCTTCTTATTCTAGAATTACGTCTTGCTCTCTAGGGAAACACAATTGTGTGTAATAGCCAAATTTCGCGCTGACCGCGCCGCAATAATTTTCCACAGCCGCAGCCGTATTCCAGAACGTTTCTCAATACTCAATCAACGCTTGAGGCTAGTTTTTGCCATATAAAATCTACTCTCAAGCGTCGATTAAGTATTGAGAAACGTTCTGAAATACGGCCATAAGTTTAGAAAATGTGCTCGATTCGATATAATTTTCTAGGCTATAATGAACAATTGGACATACAGCTGCACCGGCCCGGAGTATTATGACACAGAGATGGACCGGGAGTTCCTGCTGGAGCTGAGGGAGTTGAGGATATTGCTCGACAAGGAGAAGGAGCATAAACAGTGAGTTGGCTTCTATGATAATCATCATGCATGTCTCAGTACAGTCAACCTCAGAATTAGATTGACAAATCCACGGAATCACTACATCATCCAATCATGTTAATGGATCCACGTGTTCAAAGTCTTTACAATTTATTTTTTCGCCTATGTTGCAGACAATTTATTACGAACATTTTATTTGTGAACTATTATATGTAGCAGGTTAGGTAGGGTTTATATGTCCAACTGACTACGGACGAAGGGTCTTTTATCCTTTATCTGTTTGTTCACCAGTTAGCGAGGCTATGATAGATTTATGTTGCTAGCACTATTCGTAATAACTATATTTATAAATATGCTTGCGACTCACCTAATTTGGTGGGATTAAGATTGGTTTTTGTGATTAAAAGCAGTCTTTGACATTCTACAGACCCATTGCCATAAAAAAGAGATATTCAATGAGAAAACGCGTATAGTTTATCTATGTGTAAATTATGTATTTCAAAATTTCAAATTGAGTTTCAGTTATGACCAAAGGTTTTAATTTCGGCTGAAAATCCTGTATCAGTCGGACACTAAGGTCCGTATTCCAGAACGTATCTCAATACTCAATGAAGCTATATTTTGTCTTATAAAATCTACTCTCAAGCATCGATTGAGTATTGAGAAACGTTCTGGAATACGGACCTAAGTACTGTGTGTATAGTTTAATATGTATTTAGTAAAAAACTGTGAGTTTGGAATCACATACAGACACTTCAATTCCTTTTATATGTGTAGATTTGATTCCATTTCATTTAAAGTTGTAAGAATTTTGGGAAAAAACAGAAATGATAAGCAAAATGTTATTTTTCCAGTTTAATATGTATGCGGTTGAGACCAAAATTATTGGAGAAATCATATCAAGAGTTGGAACTCAATTTTAGGTAAGTTGATGAATTTTTGAACTTCTAATCCTCAACGTCTTATAAATCCGCTCAGTCTGTCCGTCCGTATGGCTCCAGAGATAGAGACAAACTTTTTGTGGTATTTGATTCCGGACACCATCAATGCGTGCTTAGGCGATTTCGGATTTTTACCATTTTCGGTTGTGAAACTGGTTTCGGTTCAGAAGTCGTCTGATTCCTACGCTACGATAATGAAGAGTGTTACTTGTTTTAAATTTTAATTTAATCCAACACTTTTTTTCCCTATAAGTGACCAACTCAGTGTTCAGTAAACGGTCAGTGCGTTAAGCAACTTTCGCTATGGGTTTGGATGGGTGACCACTTTCTGGCATTTACATTCGCGAGCGTTTCCGTGCTTTGGAAGGTACGTTAAGTCTTTGGTTCCGGTTGTCAGTAAAATGTCAGTCGTTAAGCCCAGTTGAAGGCCTTATGGGCGGCTTGTCCATTTCAACAAGGCAATGGGCTCACCGCCTGTTACTGATATTCATATCATCACGCCTGTTTCCCATTGGGGTAGGCAGAAACCATAGATTTCCACTTACTACGAAACTTGAATACAACTTTCGCTTCTCCTTTCATGAATGTTTTCAAACACGCTCGCCGGTTAAAGGTACTTTTGATCTGGCCTTTTTTCAAAAGATTATCGATTTGATTAACATACGTACTGCGAGGTCGACCCCTACCAGTTTGCCCATTCATTATCGTTACGTAAATCTGCTTAGTCAGTCTCTTTTCATCCATTGTCACCGCCTGTTACGTAGGACATAAATGTATACGGTGAAATATGGGCTATAGGCCTCTGCCTACCCATTCGGGTATAAAGCCGTGACAATGCAATGTTTAAGAATACGGACCAAGGGTGTTTTCAGTGAATCGTTTATTATATTAGGAGAATGGTAATTCAGCTACCAATCTATTCTACTGTGCGTTGAGAAGGAGCAAAGCAACCCATCCGTTAATATGATGTTCCATCCAATGCAGGCTGTACACGCGGGCACTAGTGGGGCTGGCATGCAACTTACACCGAGGCAGGGAGCTTCGGTCCTTGTTCATCGATCTACTTGAAAGGTAACTGATATGCTGAAAATCTCGTTTACCCCAATACCCTTTTTTAATTTGCTCTGCAAATATGGGTCTATTATATAAAAAAAAAACAGTATTACAGTTCAATTTCTGAAGCCATATTCGACCATTAGGCAGCAAACAGTGGGTAACCTAAAATTTAATTTATAATGCACTATACAAGTACTTTACAACATACATCAATATTGCAACATTTGTTATTATTAATCTATATCTACTACTCTACTAATATTATAAACCTGAAGAGTTTGTTTGTTTGGTTGAACGCGCTAATCTCAGAAACTACTTACTGGACAGATTTAAAAATTGCTTTTTGTGTTGGATAGCCCATTTATCGAAGAAGGCTATATACTTTATATCATCACGCTATTATCTTGGAGATCGTAGCAGTAATCATAAATGTTGACAAATCGGGTAAATTTTTAATTGCCTGGATTAAAGAAGTGCAACGGGAGTTCGAAGAATGTCACGGGCTAAGCCGTGGGGGTCACCTAGTTCGGCAATATATTTCAGGATTGCTTAAAGGAACTACCGCCAGAACTCGCAACCTTTTTATAGACATCATAATCTTGTCCACGGGAGCACAGGTGCACCCTGAGCTTGGTTTTTGACCCTGAAATATTGATGGGAGAATATGCCGAGAGAGAGGTACAGGTATTCTAACCAGTTGGTTAATTTCCAGATGTATAGAGCCTCTGCGACTGGGATCGTGGCCCAAGACCGACCTAGCTCACTTCCTATGCGCTTATGAGCAGTGTGCGTTACAAATGGACGTACTCAGGTATATTTGATATTGTGTTTTAACACGTTAAACGCCGATTCAAATTCAGTGGTTATTCTATTTGGGCCGTGGGGCTCATCGGTGAGTGACGGCTATACTACCCGTTTGAGCCATGGGGCTCACCGATAACCGCGCGACGGGCTCGTGTTTGAACTCAATTTTCTTGCTGGAGGACACAGAGGCGGTACAAAACTATATTGAACATGCCCGGCGCGGCCCTGGAGAACAGTTTACACATACTAGCTTGTTTCGCAACTCAGTATAAAAAATACTTAGATAGTTTTTTGGCTAAAAATACAAGTGTGGTTTTTGAAATAAAAAGGCATACATAATATATTATATGTTTTATTTGAAAATATTTAGAACGCTTCACTTTACAAATCAGTTGTTTTTGCACTCAGTTTTAAATAATGCTAAATAATATAAAACTTCATACAAAGTATTAGTAAACATATCTATTCAATAAAACATTACATATCTATTAGATAAAAAAGTAGCCTATGTGTTACTCTGATGTATAATAGCTATATTATTGTAAAGTTTCATCAAAATCCGTTCAGTAGTTTTTACGTGAAAGATTAACAAACATCCATACTTACAAACTTTCGCGTTTATGATATTAGTCTTATTGTCAGCTGGAATGTCGTTAATATGAATCTGTAATCACGTTATGTCTGTTGCAGGGAAGCTGATCTAAAAAGCGTGTGGGAGAGGTATATGCGCGTTATAAGTCAGTGTTTACTTACTATGTATCATATTTAAGGAAGTAATTACTGTCTAAAGCTGATATCAGACGGTTCATTTTTCGTTAATTTTCGACTTTCATTCGGCATCTGGAATGAAACATCTGAACATAAAAGAAACGCGAGTGCCGAAGAACAATGAAACACTAACTCGAGTTAACGTTCATCCGCGTGGAGCATCTGATAACAGCTTAAGGAATTAGATAAGGATTTTAAGGAAATGTCAAAAGACAGACATTTTTAACTTAGGTATCTATTTAAAAAAATATATCCCTCTGGTAAAACTCGACCTCAAATTCGTGAGAAAAGGACAGCTGAAGATTTGATGGAATAGCTCAAGTACTTATGAGTTATTCATAATTCGAGAATCGGCATTCGGCCATTTTCTCGTTGAATATGAAATCAATTTAAAAAGTATTTGATAAAATTAAGGATATAATTATGCTGTGTCACTATATTTATGTACTTATCTTTTTTCTTCTACTATAATAGTCTAGGCCTATATTGACAGTACCTTAAACTGGAAATTTAGTGCAGTGTCTGAGAGTTCTAGTGTTAAAGAAGATAAAATGAATCATCAAGGAAAATATATATACTTTGTCTCAACATGGATGATAATTCTGATGGGTCATGCAATGCATGTCACCGATGGTACATTATTGCAGAACTTGAAATCAATTGTTGATTCCATAGTCAATCATGATTGTGAATCGACTATCGAAAGGATACTTCGTGGACAACAATAATATTTCAAAATATCTTAAATTTTGTGAAAATAAAGGTATTCTTTTGCCAAAATATGCACATTCTCCAAATATTATAGTTGATTTCAGTATTATTTGGCATCGCGAGTGCTGCACCTCTGGTGTTGCAAACGTCCATAGGCTACGGTAACCACTTTTCTTCAGGTGGACCATATGCTTGTCTGTGGTACAAACAAAAAATCTATGGTAAAAAGACAACCTCATTTCCTCTTATAAACCTAAACTGCCTACTAACTTCGATTCTCACCGATTAAGCGAATGTGTCCATGTGGATGCAACCCTGTCTGGTGGATTTTATGTATAACTAGCTAGTCGTCCTTCTACAATACGATACGACCTAATTTATTTTACAATTGTAATGTCGAAATGGAAAGCCATTGTACAAAATCCGTAAGAGATGATGTACAGGTACATTTGTAAAACACCTGCAGCCTACTAGGACTATGCAGCTAACAACATAAAAAAATGTTTTTTTTTTCTTGAATTGAAACTCTTGTACTGTTCCACTTATGTACTATTTAAACCTGACCGGTTTCGCCTTACGGCATTTTCAAAGGTTAGCACATATTTTATGTATTTCGGATGTCATTGAGAACAATATGTGTAGTAACAACAATGGTTTGACTGAGGAATAGTTTGAATGGTTTGTGTGACCCTCAGTCAAACCATTGTTAACCAATTGAATCGGGTGTCACATGGCGAAAATCCATCGTAGAACGATAATAAAGGAGGGGAGGAGGATCACGTATGTAGGCGAAACACGTACCTATCGACTTGTTGACTAAAGTGTCACCTTGTAAAGCGGAGTATTGCACAATACTCCGCTTTACAATTTTGACATCCTGGAGGGTAAGGTTTCCTTTTACTTATAATTAGTAGAAGTTATTCTTGACCGTTGTGCGTTAGGATTGACGAATCGAGGATGTGAGGTGCGATCCTCCTGCCCTCCGTCATTATCAAATCATTGTTGTTACAACTTCACATATTGTTAAAAGTAAATATAGTAAATATTAAAGGTATTATATATTATTTTACAGTTATAAATAAATAAATATCCATCACGCCTTATCCCCGAAGGGGTGGCAGAGGCATATTACATGCCCACTTTTCACCGTGTGGATTCCTGTTTTACAGTTATTTTGAGTTTATAAATGTGACTATAATTTGACAATGCGATTATAACGACCCTTGTTATTTTATTGTGATAATTAAAGTTGTTGATGGTTTGAATAAAAGTATTATAATAATATGCATTTTATTGTCTTAAACAAGAGGGCCCGAACAAACCTCACTTGCGTGCTAGTGCATTGCTATTCACGAGAGTTTCCATGCTATGGAAGGCTACATAACAATTAGCAGTCGTTAGCTCTAAGTTGAAGGTCTTATGCGGCTTATAAATTTTCAACATTAGGTCTATATTTCAACCAGCGGACAGGATGGACAGGCCATTGCAACAAGGCAAATCGACTCTTTGTCTATTACGTGGCGACAAAAATACGTGCACGATGAAATGTGGGCGTAATAATATGCCTCTGCCACCCCTTCGGAATGAAAATCTTTCGATTCTGGGCACAATTGTGTCCATCAGTGTGGTGAAATCTCTGCCCCGCCCGTGTTGTTCGGGAACGGAAAGGAGAGGGTGGGATCAAGTGGAAGAGTTCTTCAGAGCACTTACCGTGGTATGGTAAAACGCAGCTAAGCTGGCTACCGTTCTGCTCATATCCAATGGTTCAAGACTGCCAGTGACCTCTGGGCAATAAAATAACACGGATGGCCCGACGCTACAACGCGTCGAGAGCATCAAGCAAGTATTTCGCGGAGCCATCCCTGAGATGTGAGCAGTATTACACGCACGTACGAGACACTTATATAATAAGCTACTCTGAAAAACTCGGCGTGATAAACCGCCTCACCCTGTTATGGCTACTCCTAGCTCGCTAGAGGCCAAGCTGATGCACCCTTCGATGTAATTTTTGTTGTTAAGCTCTTTACGAACGTCTAACCCCAGAATGCTGTGGTAATTTTGCAGCGACAATATTGTGTTCTGAAGAGTTGGAAGGGGAATGAAAGGGGGATTTTTTTTGCAGTAAATGCGCACGCCTGCGTTTTCCTGGCATTGAACTCGACCAGATGGAACCCCACCGAGAGATGTGGTCCAGACTCCGATCGAGCTCCGCCATAACTTGTCCCCTCATAGCCTCAACATCCGTCTGCTTGTCCGCCGCCGGGTGACTAAAATATCCCCCATGTAATGTATTATCATTTGCATAGCAATGTATGGTGCTCAGGGACAACAATATGCAGAAGAAAGAGAGTGGGCGACAAAACGGACCCCTGCCTGACCGTCGAAAGCTGGCGAACCATGTGCATAGTTTAGGTGGGCAGACCAAATGCCGGAAGCTTGAAAAGGAGCGATGCATGCCAGACTGCCAAATGCCTTGGTGATGTCCAGGCCAACGATTCACCGTGCATGTCCATAGCCTCATCTGAAAGGTGTGTGACGTATGCCAGAAGATCACACGTTGACCGTTTCGACCTAAAACCATATTACCGATCGTAAATTAAGGAGTGATCTTCCAGGTAATGAGCTACTTGTTAATAATAAGCTTAAAAACCTTACAAATGATGGCTATGGGACGGTAGTTGCCCTTTCTTGGGGATCGGTTGCACGTTGGCCTCCCTCCATGCATCTGGCATACTGCCCGTAGAGTAGGCCAATATCCTCGGCTATCCGTGGGATGCGAGGTAAGTTCCTGGCCCAGCTGCGCTATGCGCTGGACATTGCTCTTATAAAAGCTTTCTTGCTGGCCTTCGTCGCTCTATTGTATGTGGCTCTGAGGTGGACACATTCAGATCACCCGCCGAAAGAGCCCTGATCCAGAGGCGATACGCTGACTGCTTGTATCGAACTGCATCAGCGCACTCACGCCCGAACCAGGGCCGGGTTTTACGAGTGCTGGTGACATCAGTGTAAGGGATGTAGTATTCCATCCCCAACAGACAGACGGGACGGACGCGAAATAGTCACGTAAGCCCTCCCAACTACCAACAAAATTCGCGCTGCTACCGCTGGACTTGCAGGAGATAGCATCTGCATTTCGGCGCGCACGACGCACTGATCGGAGGTACCCAACGGAGCACCTACAGAAACACTATACTAGGCTGGGCTGTTCGTCAGCAAGAGGTCCAACAGAGCAGGCGCAGGTCTTGGAACATCCGGTATCCTCGTGGTCTGGCGTACCAACTGTGTCAAGTCATGCGAGAAAGCGAATGCATGCATGGGCGGTTCGTCCCGCATGGTCAGTTTTGAGGGAGCCCAACAATCCATATAGTGTACGTTAAAGTCCCCCAAAAACACCAATGCGGCTTTGGGTAACATCATCTGCCGCCCGAGCTAGTCAAAGAGGCGAGTCGTCTCCATATCCCCGTTGTGGGAGCGATAAAGACACACGTAGATCTGGCTCGTAGAGCCATGATCCACGTGCAACCAGAGGATAGAGAAGGATGGGTCTTCTAGGCAGCGCAGACGGCGAACATACACCCCGGCCTTTTTGTCGAAGCATTCGTCGACAATATAGTCGGCGTAGCACAAATACGACGTATCGTCAGGGCGACATATTTGCGACTCCGTTAGTAACAGAATTCCGGGCCAAGCCGTCTCAAGATGATGATGGACGGCGTTTAGGTTTGTACCTATGGAGTCCACGGATGGTAGTGAACTCCACCTCAAACAGCGTACGTGTAGGATTTGTGTTGGCCGCTGTAGATCTATGCCCTATGTTTGCTGCCATGTGTAAAAAGAAGGAAGGAAGCGTGAAATCGGAGTAGTATTTGATATGTGTAAAATTCTACATGATTATTTGTCTTCTTTTTTTCATTCTGTATTTCGTTACACAAATTCATTACAAAATACATATAAGGGAAACGTTTTTTTGCAATATGTGACTATTTGAGTACTCCAACGATGATTAGTCCCATAGAAGTTTTTGATCAATATTAGAAACAGGATCGATTAGCATCAAAAAGTGTTTTTATATAAAATGGCTATTTTCTTGCTAACTGTACATTTTCTTGAAAATCTGTGAATAGGGATCAAAATTCCATAAAAAAATGACCATTTTCGTATAGCTGCAACGGATAAGGTACTTCTACTAACTGCCCTGCTGAAAGTTTCCACCTGTATATCTCTTAAACTGAGAATAATTCTATCTTGGAAATGTTAGTTCCACGTTTTGCTGGGGTTTGGTGCAAGATCCAAATGTTGTCATAGAAAAAAAACTCACAGAATGTCACTGTCAAGTTGTCAACTGGTCATGCATGCATGCCATGTTTATGTTTGGTTTGTTTGTTTGTTGTGAAGAGACTTTGTATATTATAATTTCTCTTAGTATTGAATTCATTTATAATTTTAATAACTTCAGTGACAACGTTCGACTAATCCATCAGTAATTAAAAGCCTTTATTTCTTACCTATGTACTTACACAACCTATTTCAACTAAGAGTCTCTGATATACGATCAATGTTATTTAAGAATTGATGTTATTTGATTAATTTATTATTCAAAGGTAGCTTTTGCGTACTGTGATCAATTCAATGGTGATGGCTGGTGATGCAAATGTCGGTGGCGCACAGGTTGCTCTCGTTACTGGGGGCTATGATCACACAATCAAGCTATGGCAGGCACATAGCGGAGTCTGCCTTAGAACCATGCAACATCCTGATTCAGTGAGTATATTCTACTGTTTCATGATACATATTTGACTAAAAGTAGTTTGTATTACTTTTCATTTATAATATTACTTATTGCAGCAAGTGAATGGTTTAGAGATATCTCCAACTGGTCAGATGGTGGCTGCCTGTGGACACCAGCATATACGCATGTATGATCTGGCCAGTGCTAACCCTGATCCAGTTGTTAATTTTGAGGGTATCAACAAAAATGTCTCCAGAGTTGGATTTCAAGTGAGATTTATAATTTTATAGTATCTAATCTAGTTTATTATATACTTCCAAGGCATTCATTATATTTCCACATCATAACTAAATCATTAACCTTGTGTTATCAAAAATAAACAAAGATGTGCATTATGCAAAAAATAAAGTAAATCATCCCTCTAGATCTCAGGTTCCAAAGTAAAGAATTTTTAAGAGAGGTTAATATTAATTTATAGTTAAGGATGCTGGCACAGCCTGGTGAACAATCTGACTGTTGTTCTTCCGCCTACTTCATTCATTGGAGAGTTTAATAGAGATAATACAAGCCAAAAAAATAATTAAACCTAGTAGGTTGTGGAAATCAGCTGTATGTACGCAGCACAAGATTTTTGACCAATAGTAGGTGTCAATTAGTTGATATGGTTATGATGGAGTGAGCTTAACTTTCTGCTCCCACGAAATTTATTGGATACCATCATACTTCCTACTAATATTATAAACGTGAATGTTTGTAAAAAAGTATGGATATATGTTTGTTATTGGATGTAAGTTTCATCAAAATCAAAGAGGCACATAGGCTACTATTTATCCCAGGGATAACTTCCTGTGGGAAAACTTCTTCACCACATAGTGGAGCCGCTGGCGTCAACTAGTTTAGAGTATGTCAATAATCAATGATTTTATAATTGTGTGATTTGCTTTTAGAAAAATGATCTATGGATGTATACTGGTGGAGAAGACTGGACAGCTAGAATATGGGACCCGAGGTAAGTGAATCTAAGCTTTAATATTTAAATATTAGTCCCTAAACTTCAATCTTTGCATTAACTCATTGCTGAAAGTTGGTAAAACTAAGGTTTAATCTGAAAGAATATGTATATGTTTTTGTGGAATAAACAAATTAGATAGGGCTGTACATCGCGAACTATGCATACTTTGTAGATTAATTAACCGCTTCATACATGTACGTCTGGGTATCCAAGTACTTTTGACTTTTCTGTTTAAAAGATATAGTTAACATATTAATAAAAAAAAATAACGTGTTGCACTCCAGGAGTGCCGCCAAAAGTGAAAATTTATTTTGGCGCGTTAGACATTTTTAAGATAGGTACTAGAGTGAAACCCAATTACTTTAAGAAAAAAAGTACTAATCGGGTTAAAAAAACACATCACAACATATTATAAAACAATGTCGCTTTTTGCTATCTGTCCCTATGCATGCTTAGATCTTTAAAACTATGCAACGAAACGATGCGGTTTTTTTAAATAGTTAGAGTGATTCATTAGGAAGGTTTTTATAAGGATTCATTAGTATAACTAGCTGACCCGCGCGGCGCCCGTGACATACTTCCAACCCCATGGCACACATTTAATCTGTCGCTTATTACTCTTCCAAAAATGTATGAAAGTTTCCCTGATTTGTTGACATTTATGATTACTGCTCCGCTCTCATGTGTAGTGGCGTGACGATATATAGCTTAGAACCTTACTCAACAAATGGGCTATCCAATACAAAAAAAAAATTCTAATCGGTCCAGCCATTCACGCGTGATGGCGTGACCAAGGGAAATAGGGATTCATTTTTATATATATAGATTTGTTAAGTTTTTGTGTACATTGACTAAATTATAACTATTGTTACGCCGGCGGACTAGTGAACAACTTTAAACGTCATTTTCTGGACCTTGGGAACGTTTTCAGCAGGCTGAAAAGCGGTTTCAGGCCGTTTCCGAGGAAGCTCTATCACATACCAAATTATCCAAATTTCACCCCAGTTGCCGTTGTTTTCAGGCGCCTGAAACATGTTTTCAGTTCGTTTCAGGCCACCCCCTATCGCATGCCATCATAACCTGAAAACCCTTTTTCAGGCGTTTTCAGGACCCCTTATGGGCCTTTGAAGCCCACTTCAGTAAATAGCGTAATTTCATGAAAGTGTGACAAGGATAGCAGTATTAGAAAGAGAGAGCTACATTCAGAATATTCCAGAGCTATTAGACAGGGATAGCACTATTAAAAAGAGATAGCTACACTAAGATCATTCTAGAACTATGTGATAGAGATAGCACCAGAAGGGACAGCAATAGGTCGAGAACCTTCTGACACATACCGAAGGAGCAACTAGTATCGTGTGGAACATTCTAGAGATGTACCCGATTGTAGGTATCGAACGAATTCTCCCGAATATTCCAGAACATTACTAGGCGTATATAAAGGGCCGAGCTCGCGGCTACATGACAGTCTCCTTTGAGGAAGCGAACAGTGCGAATCGAAGTGATCGAAGCTAAATAGTGCGATACTGTTACAGTGCGATTATCTTAGAGAAGAATTTGTGTTTAGTGTGTTTGGTGGCGATTATTAGTTGTGGTTTCATTGCTTTTATTTGGAGTAATTAAAGTGTTACTTTTAAAATTTGTGGTATTAGTGCAACTCCTATTAGTACCCACCCTACGAACGTAACATTTGGTGTCAGAAGTGGGATAGGAAATGCCGATTATGCCACGTGAAACCGAGCCCAGGGGGGTTCAAACCCGAAGCCAAACGGGAGCCAGTGGGGAATCTACGCCTGTTGCTGGAACATCGGAGCCGCGGACCACTCCCAAGCAAGAAGTGGACTTGAGCAGCGTTCTAGTCCTGTTAAAGGAACTCGCTAGAAAACAGGATGAACAATCTAGAAAACATGAAGAGCAATCTGGAATGCTGCGCGGGGTTCTCGAAAATACCGCAGCGTGGAAGAAGGAAATGCTAGAGGTCCAGGAGAAACTTACCGATATGGATGTCAGGATACACGACGTGAATGAAAAGGTGGAGACTCATGAAAACCGCCTGCAGAAGTTGGAGACCAAGGCACCAACAGTTAACAGTTCCTGTGTGCATGAGACTACCACGTTGCGAGGTGGAAGATTCAAAGCACCTCCCTTTGATGGTACGTCGTCCTGGACTGCATATAAGTTGCAGTTCGAGTCCGTTTCCCAGGCTAACGGCTGGAGTAAGGAGCAAGCTAAGACAGCGTTAACGTTAGCCCTACGTGATGAGGCCCTCACCATCTTGGAGGCCCTGGGAGACGACAGGACGTACGACCGTCTTCTTGAAGCTCTGGAGGCGCGTTACGGCGATGGTCACCTGGAGCACGTGTATCGAGCACAACTGAAGGACCGAAGCCAGGGGCGTAATGAGTCCTTACAACAGTGGGCCTTAGAAATAGAGAAATTGGTCAGGAAGGCTTATCAACGAGCTTCAGCGTCTCTGGTGGACAGCATGCTGGTGCAAGCCTTTATTGACGGGATACGGGACCTTGAAATAAGAGCCGCAGTGCGATTGGGGCACCACGGAAGTCTTAAAGATGCAGTTGCCCATGCACTGAAAGTAGAGGCTGTACGGCAGGATTCTTCGAGGCCTTACAGGGTGCGGGAAGTATCTGCTAGGGAGCCAATTGCACCTCGCCGTGAGTTTGGACCACGATGCTACAATTGTGGCGAACGAGAGCACATACAGTCCGGTTGCCCCAAGAAGAAGATAGATGGTCGCGACCCAGCCCCGATGACAAGGACGTCATGCTCAGCCCCTGTGCCGCAGCAGGGAAACGAATAAAAGCCAGGACTACGGGACGAGTGCTGGCTGGTGGTCGAAATGTCCCAGTTATGATCTCACAGGCGAACGACGGGAATAGTCTGGTTGTTACAGGAGACATTGGTGGAATACCATGTCACCTCACCATCGACACCGGAGCTTCTCGGACAGTGATCAGTTCTCGGCTACTGAAGTACCTGCCCAGAGATCATCTAGTCCGACCTAAGCAACTCCAGCTGCTAACAGCTACCGGCCAGCATATTCCCATCCAAGGTGAGCGGGAGGTAGTGTTTGGAATTGGTGAAAAGAACTACCGGCATAAAGTCATCGTAGCTGACATTGTGGACGACTGCATTGTTGGACTAGATTTCATGAGAGGTTACGGCTGCAAGATCGACTTGAAAGTTGGAGTTCTGAAATTCGGATCCGACGAGGTGCCTATGGAAGGCGGAATTAATGGGAATGTGTACTGTGCACGAAGGACCATTCTCCAACCGAAGTCACAAGGGCTGGTTCCAGTAAGTTTGCCATATCACGCAGAGCGCGGGGCCCACCGTTGTGTGTTGGTAGAGAAGATAAACGACGAAAGACCTTGGATCGTCGCTCGTACGATGGTAACGACATCACCTACCGCATTCGTAATGGTTCTAAATCCAAGCAGTACTAAACGTGTCCTCGGGAAAGGAACTCTTATTGGGTCGTGTGAGGAGATCTCTTGGATACGGAGCTGTCAAGGAGCGGACGAAATCGAGAAACCTGATGGTGCTGTACCGTTTGTGGATGTCGAGAGACTACTGGACGATTCCAAGAACGAGCTCACTGGAAGAACTTTCTAAGGCACACAAGTTACTACTGAGATACAAAGATGTCTTTTCTACACATGACAGTGATATTGGCAGAACTAGAGTAGTACAGCATGAAATCAATACTGGTAAAATAATGCCCATCCGACAGCGACCTCGGCGAGTTCCAATAGCTCGGGAGAAAGATGTAGACGATATGGTCGAAGAGATGAGAAGCAGTGGCGTTATTGAGCCATCAACTAGCCCATGGTGTTCTCCCGTAGTATTAGTTAAGAAGAAGGACGGAACCATGAGATTCTGCGTTGATTACCGCCGACTTAATGATAAGACCAAGAAGGACAGTTATCCTTTGCCACGAATTGACGATACTTTGGACACTTTAAATGGAATGAAATGGTTCTCTACATTGGATTTAAAAAGTGGGTATTGGCAAGTGGAAATCAAGGATAAAGATAAGGAGAAAACGGCTTTTTCAACCGGAAAGGGATTCTGGCAGTTTAATGTGATGCCGTTTGGTTTATGTAATGCACCGGCTACATTTGAGAGATTAATGGAACAAATACTTGCTGGTCTTCTTGGCGACACTTGCTTGGTCTATTTGGATGACATCATTATCGTTGGAAGAGACTTTGACGACCATCTCAGAAAACTGGAGCAGGTGTTATCTAAGTTGCGAGATGCAAATCTTAAATTGAGCCCAAAAAAATGCTCGCTATTCAAACGCAAAGTGAATTATCTAGGTCACGTGATCTCGGAGAACGGTATACAGACAGACCCTGAGAAAATAAGTGCCGTTAAGGACTGGCCCATACCGAGGGACAAGACTGCAGTACGCGCCTTTTTAGGACTTTGCTCATACTACAGACGATTTGTGAAGAATTTCTCTGATATAGCAAAGCCCTTGCATCAGCTAACGGAAGAAAAAAGAAAATTCGATTGGAACGAACAGTGTGCTGCAGCGTTCGAAGATCTTAAAAGAAGGCTTTGTGAAACACCCATTTTGGGTTATCCAGACCCGGAACTTGATTTTGTTGTGGACACGGATGCCAGCAATACTGGTATAGGTGGAGTCTTGTCACAAAAGAAGGGAGATCAGGAAGTCGTGATCGCATACTTTAGTAAGTCGCTATTAAAACCAGAAAGAAATTATTGCGTCACTCGAAGAGAATTACTGGCAGTTGTCAAGACGTTGCAGCACTTCAGTAAATATCTGCTCGGGCGAAGATTCCGTATCAGAACGGACCATGCTGCCTTGAAGTGGTTGTTGGAGTTTAAGAACCCCAAAGGACAGGTGGCACGGTGGATCGAACAGCTGCAGGAGTATAACTTCGTCATCGAACACCGTAGCGGGAAGTCACATGGAAATGCAGACGCTCTCTCTCGAAGACCTTGTCCTGACGACTGCAAACATTGCCTAAGGCAAGAAGACAAGGAATGTGTGAGAATTTTAAGGACCGACACCGTGAGCGAAGAGTGGAGCGATGAAGTCATGAAACAAGCGCAGCAAGAGGACCTAGATATCCAACCCATTTTCAATTGGATTAACGCAGGAATACCCAAACCGAGATGGTGTGAAGTAGCCCCGATGAGCACAGTAACAAAGAGCTATTGGGCACAATGGGATAGCTTGGTCATGCATAATGGCGTACTGTGCAGGAAATGGGAGTCTGCGAATGGGAAAGATGCTCACCTGCAGGTTGTTGTTCCAAAGATAAGAGTGTGAGATGTTTTGAAGTGTTTTCATGACGGAACTTCCGGCGGACATCTTGGAATGAAAAGGACGCTAATGAAAATTCGCCAGCGGTTTTACTGGATTCACTGCCGTGAAGACGTTGAAGACTGGTGTAAAAAGTGTACTAGCTGTTCATCAGTCAAGGGTCCACATACCCGCAGTAGAGGAGCACTGAAGTTGTACAACGTTGGAGTACCTTGGGAAAGAATTGCTTTGGATGTTGCGGGCCCGTTTCCAACATCAGACTCCGGGAATAAGTACATTTTGGTGGTGATGGATTACTTCACCAAATGGCCTGAGGTATTTGCTATTCCCAACCAGGAAGCGACCACCATAGCGGAAAAATTAGTAAATGAGGTATTCTGTCGGTTTGGAGTGCCACTTGAAATTCATAGCGACCAGGGCAGGAACTTTGAGTCTATGGTCTTTCAAGAAACTTGCCGGATAATGGGTTTGCATAAAACGAGAACGACGGCATATCACCCACAATCGGATGGAATGGTCGAAAGATTTAACCAGACACTGGAAAGACACTTGGCCAAAGTTGTCGAGAGTCACCAGAAAGATTGGGACCGACACATTCCGCTCTTTTTGATGTCGTATAGGTCCGCAACTCATGAAAGCACAGCTGTTACCCCAGCATACGTGAATTTTGGGAGAGAACTTCGTCTACCTGCAGATCTTTTAACTGGGCGTCCTCCAGACTCACCTAGATCCATCACCGAGTACGCGAGCGAGTTGCGGGATCGGATCGACGATGTTCACAATCTTGTTCGTGAACACGGGCTTCAAGCTAGTGAGAGGATGAAAACTCGATATGATCGGAGATCAAACCAAGTTGGGTTTGATGAAGGCTCATTGGTGTGGTTACATAATCCTTTGCGGCGGAAAGGGAAGTCCCCAAAGCTATCCCCTAACTGGGAAGGACCGTATAGAGTGGTTACTAGAATCAATGACGTCACGTATCGAATACAGCGGAGTCCTCGTAGTCCCTGCAAGATAGTTCACGTTGACCGACTTGCCAGATATCATGGAGACAACGATGCTCGGGACGAGCATGTCTTAGGAGGGGGTAGTGTTACGCCGGCGGACTAGTGAACAACTTTAAACGTCATTTTCTGGACCTTGGGAACGTTTTCAGCAGGCTGAAAAGCGGTTTCAGGCCGTTTCCGAGGAAGCTCTATCACATACCAAATTATCCAAATTTCACCCCAGTTGCCGTTGTTTTCAGGCGCCTGAAACATGTTTTCAGTTCGTTTCAGGCCACCCCCTATCGCATGCCATCATAACCTGAAAACCCTTTTTCAGGCGTTTTCAGGCCCCTTATGGGCCTTTGAAGCCCACTTCAGTAAATAGCGTAATTTCATGAAAGTGTGACAAGGATAGCAGTATTAGAAAGAGAGAGCTACATTCAGAATATTCCAGAGCTATTAGACAGGGATAGCACTATTAAAAAGAGATAGCTACACTAAGATCATCATCATCATCCGAGCGTCTGTCCCAGTTGCGTCTCGCGACGCCCGGGGTCCGCTTTCCTACATTTTCTCCTCCACTTCGCACGGTCGTCGGCATCCCCTGTGGTGAGACCATTGGCACGCATGTCATCCCTTACGACGTCAAGCCAGCACTTCTTGGGTCTTCCCCTCTTACCGGGACCCGGCGGGGCTGACATGGCCAGACATTTGTTACCTACGTAGCCCGGCGGTTGCCGCAAGACGTGACCATACCAACGAAGGCGACACTCTTGCAACTTGTCTGCAATGTCACGGACGTGAAGGCTGCCGCGGATGCGAGAGTTCCTCACGCGGTCCATCCGCGTGACTCCACACATCCACCGCAGCATCTTCATTTCCGTGACACGCAGCTCCTGCTTGTGTCGCTCCAATATCGGCCACGTCTCACTGCCATGTAAAAGGACAGGTCTAATAATGGTTTTGTAGACCTGTCCCTTCAACCGGATCGGCATTTTAGGGTCACAAATGACACCGGTCATCTCCCGCCATTTGGCCCACGCGGCAGCAATGCGTGACTTGACATCGCAATCGATGTCACTGGACGTGTGAAAAACAGATCCCAAGTATTTAACCTGGTCCGTGCGCTCGACCAAATCACCGCCTATGCGGACGGATGTGGGATCTGTCGAGTTTAGTGCCAAGTACTCGGTCTTCGCCACATTTAGTTTCAGACCGCCGTTCTCAAGCGTCTCCTTCCACGCCTTTACACGTCGCACCAATCTGCCCCTGTCCGCGTCTGCCAGCGCAATATCGTCAGCATACATGAGCAACCATGGAGGCTGCTCATGCGGGTTTCTGATGCTGTCCGACAATTCGTCTAATATTACACTGAACAGAAGCGGACTAAGGACAGAACCCTGGTGTACCCCGACGGTGATGGGGAAGGGTTTCGTGTCGCCAACAGCAGTCCGAACCATTGAGTCGGAGTCACAGTACATGTCCCGGATAGTGTCAATATAGACCTCTGGAACCCCTTTGGACCGCAGTGCCCACCAGATCATCGCACGAGGAACACAGTCGAAGGCCTTCTGCATATCTAGAAACAAACAGTGCAGAGGCGTGTTCTTCGACCTGTATTTCTCTGCGACAACCCTCAGGGCAAAAACAGGGTCCGTGGTCCCATGACCAGGGCGAAACCCATATTGACACTCCGAGAGAGTACACTCCTGCCGGATCCGAGAGTCTATAATCCTCTCGAAGATCTTCATGGTGTGGGACATCACCTTAATACCGCGGTAGCTCCCGCACTCCTGCACTGACCCCTTACCTTTGAAGACTGGAGTAATAATACTTAGTCTCCATTGGTTTGGGATCTGCCCGCTGAGGAGTATGCGGTTAAAAAGGTTTATAGCTACACTAAGATCATTCTAGAACTATGTGATAGAGATAGCACCAGAAGGGACAGCAATAGGTCGAGAACCTTCCGACACATACCGAAGGAGCAACTAGTATCGTGTGGAACATTCTAGAGATGTACCCGATTGTAGGTATCGAACGAATTCTCCCGAATATTCCAGAACATTACTAGGCGTATATAAAGGGCCGAGCTCGCGGCTACATGACAGTCTCCTTTGAGGAAGCGAACAGTGCGAATCGAAGTGATCGAAGCTAAATAGTGCGATACTGTTACAGTGCGATTATCTTAGAGAAGAATTTGTGTTTAGTGTGTTTGGTGGCGATTATTAGTTGTGGTTTCATTGCTTTTATTTGGAGTAATTAAAGTGTTACTTTTAAAATTTGTGGTATTAGTGCAACTCCTATTAGTACCCACCCTACGAACGTAACACTATATTTGTTGGGGATATAGAAAAAATAAGCCGTCTGGGAGCTTTCAACGAAAACGCTGCCTTTGAGATATAACAAAATACTAGATCGTTCAATAAGTCCCGAGACTAACTTGGAAATGGCGTATATATTAAAAACTCTTTTGATTTTTAAAAAGTACTGGCCTTTAATAAAAGACATATGTCAAATTTTAAAAAATGGAACATTAAAATATTGGAGGTTTTTTTTTATTAAATATTGAATTGGCAGACAATTAAGTGACGCTAAGCTTGTAGTTTCGATACAATGAAAGAAAACGAGTTTCGCGTGTTGATAAAACATTGTTTTTTAATGGGAAAAAATACCGTTGAAGCACAGCAATGGCTTATAAAATGTTATGCGGGATCAGCTCCCTCTAAAGCAACCATTTGTCGGTGGTATGCCGACTTAAAAAGAGGTCGCATGGACACAAATGATGGGGAATGCTCAGGTCGTCCAAATAAAGCAGTGACTACTGTATCAATGATTCAGAGCGATGTTTGCCGCTGATAAATCGTAATAAAAAGGATTTTTTACGTCGGTATGTGACAATGGATGAAACATGGATACACCATTTTACTCCGGAATCCAATCGGCAGTCAGCGGAGTGGAGAGCGGCTGGCGAAAGCCGCCCGAAGCGGCCAAAGACTCAGAAATCGGCCGGTAAGGTTATGGCGTCTATATTTTGGGATGCGCATGGAATACTTTTCATCGACTACCTTGAAAAGTGGCAAAATATAAATAGTGACTATTACATGTGCTTATTGGAGCGATTAAAGTACGAAATTGCGGAAAAACATCCTCAAATTAAAAAAAAGAAAGTGGTGTTTCACCAGGACAACGCGCTTTGTCATAAGTCTGTGAGAACGATGGCCAAAATTAATGAATTGGGCATTGAATTGCTTCCTCATCCCCCTTATTCGCCAGACTTGGCTCCCAGCGATTACTGGCTGTTTGCAGATCTCAAAAAAATGCAGTGTAAGAAATTTGACTCAAATAGTGAAGTTATCACAGCAACTGAAGCTTATTTTAAAGCCAAAGACAAATCGTTCTACACGCATGGGATAAAAAAGTTAGAAAAGCGTTGGAGGGACTGTATCGCTCTTGGAGGAGACTACGTTGATGAATAAAAAATAATTTTATAAAAAAGCCTTGTTTTAGTACTTAGTCTCGGGACTTATTGAACCACGTGTTAATTTATGGTGCAATTGTGTATCTAATGTAGGTCTAAAAAAAGTTCGCGACGATATATGTCTATCTTTTAAGAATAACATACTATATATATCTATTTCAATACTTAAAAAAATCAGCAATTATAAAGCGGTAATTTGAGGGCTACTTACACAAATATGCTATTAATCCATATCATTTTTACTACGTTAGTTGGCTTCAGCATTTCATGAACATTATTTAGTCCCTTTACACCTTGCAAATTAAATAAATATCTTACGAGTTATAGCAAATTCAAATGGAGGAATGGAGAGCGGATAAGTAGGTAATCAACGAATTTGGAAAATGTTCCCTTTATACATTATAGTGAAATTAATAAACGACTGGATTAAATGGGTGTCACGGCATTCTAAGTACGTCACAGGCGATGCCGGGCGGGACAGCTAGTAATATTATAAATGCAAAAGTTTGTGTGGATGTATGTTACTCTTTCACGTAAAAACTACTGAATAGATTTTAATGAAACTTTACAATAATATTACTTATACATCAGAATAACACATAGGCTACTTTTTATCCCGGTAACAAGTTCCTGTGGGAAACGCGAACGGTTAAACTTATTTACGCGGGCGAAGCCTCGGGCGTCAACTAGTTATTTATAATTTGTCTGTGTTTAAATACACAAAAAGAGTTCCTTCGAGCCGGATTTGAACCAGCTACCTATGGATTCCAATTTATAACCATCTATAGTCCACCACTCTACATCTTCTCATCTTCTTCTCTCATCTTATCTCATCTAAAAATATGCGAACCGCGCTAAAAGAAGTTTAATTCCACTTCAAAAATACTATTAAATTTTACAGGGCAGCCCCACAATTTCGTTGTACAAAAATATTTCAAGTACAGGCACCAGTTAATGCTGTCATGTTACACCCTGACCAGACTCAAATAATGGTCGGTGATCAGAGTGGCATCATACACATGTGGGACCTACGCACTGACCAAAATGAACAATTAGTAAGTTGAGCAATTACATTATACTAAAACATTTCTACAGAGTTTGATATATAGGTTTGGTAGAGCTACTGACTCCTGAGCAGGCTCTATCCTATGCATCTACATTGGCACAAACACTGTTGTCCATACTGGCCAGTGGACCCGTATCCATGGTCCACTAGAGACCTATTTGTGTTGTGACTACACTAAGTAGGAAATGACTGACTGGATTTTTTTCCTTTAAGATACCAGAAGCAGAGGCGTCAATCCAAGACATTGCCATTGACCCAGAGGGAAAGTTAATGGCTGCAGTGAACAATAAAGGAAACTGCTACGTGTGGTCGCTTGGAGGGGCTCCACACCCCGTCCCACTCAAGCACATTGTTGCACACACCAAATACGCGCTTAGGTGTAAATTCAGTTTCGATTCAACGTAAGTATGGGTTCTTGCTTTTTTTGCATGGCAATTTGCTCTTATTTTATTTCTTACCTTAAATATTTATTGAATTTTTTTTGGGTACCATACCTCAAAAGGAGAATACAAACCTTTTTCTATATAATATGCTGATGGTGTAGCCTAATATTTGTCCATTACCTGAAATAAAAAAATCGTTCTATTATTTAAATAATAGGTACATGCAGTGTATGAGTTCCTTCCCGGCTATTTCGATATAAAGGATGATCCACAAACGCTCGTGTGCCCTCAGCATGCTGGTGACGACTTCTGGCGACTGCTCGGCCAAAGTGTGGCGCACTTCAGACTGGACACTACTGCGTGAACTGCGCCACGAGACACAGCGTTGGGTGTGGGACGCCGCCTTCACTCTGGATTCCAGATATCTGTTTACTGGTCTGTATATCTTTGTATTCGCCTATTTTCAAATATTACAGATTTTTATTGAGGTGAAGAAAGGATATAGCAGGATCTTGGTAGGCCAATCGTAAGTCTTGTGACAAGGAGATTCCACAGTCTCAAACCTCAGCTAGCTAGCTGCTAGAAAAAATTCTTCGTATAATTTTGAACAATATTCATTTGGCTGAGTAATCGATAACATTGCGTAACAATTTCTGAGTAGACCCGAGAGAATTGACGGCGACTGTTGGAAGGCGCCTCCATCTTCCTGGGTAAGGAGTAAAATGGGTGGGGTATTCGGAATCTGATGGATAATACCAATAACTCTCCGTTACTATTAAATGGCATTTCTAAATATGAGACAAAAGACAGCGCCAGTAAATTCCTTTTGACTGCCTCTGTGGCGCGGTGGGAGTGTACCCGACTGCTACGCAAGAGGTCGTGGAACTTTGTGTGATGAGCACGATGGTTTATTCTATGTCTGGGTGTTGTTTATGTATAATATGTGTATTTAGAAATATATAAGTATGTTTATCAGTTATCTGGTTACCATAGTACAAGCTCTGCTTAGTTTGGAGTCAGGTGGCGTTGTGTGAGTTGTCCCAACAATATATTCGAAAGTTGTCCATAATTAAAGAAACATACTCATTTGGGTATGTTCTATAAATTCAACTATATATACTAATATTCTATAATATTCAACTTTTAGGTTCGTCCGACAGTTACGCTCGCCTTTGGGACGTCGAGAAGGGTACATTAGAAAGGGAATACTGCGGACATCAAAAGGCAATCACGGCACTAGCTTTCAGAGATCAAACTGTATAGAACGATTAACTAGCTCTTGTATATTGTTATATTTTTGTACAAAACAAATAGGCTTAAAGATTAACTCCTAAGAGTGTGCTATCAATGAAAATAAAATGCCTAATGCCTCCAGCAAATTAATGTCGAAGATATTTTTCGGGTCTTTTTGAAACTTCACTTCTCTCATACATATATATTATCACGCCTGTCTGACCTGTCTCCTATCGGGGTAGGCAGAGACTATGGCTTTCCACTTGCTACGATTCTGACATAATTTTCGCTTCTTCTACGTTCATGAGTGTTTTTACACACGCTCGCCGGTTAAGGGACTCTTTACCTGGCCTTTTTTCTAAAGGTCTTCGATTTGATTAACATACTATTGTAATATTTACGTAGATGTAGATAAATGTAAATGAAATACTCTTTACACATAGGTTTCTTAGTAATTCTTTTATTACATCGTAATTCTAACGCCATTGTTTTTAGATCACAAGCCGTGGTAGGTACAACTGTCATACAAGTGTTGCCACTACATTTATACTCTTGGATATATATTAATTTTTTCGCCCTTTAAAATAAAACCAACAACTAGAACTAATACTAAGTTAAAATAAGAGTTATTGTTAGTTAGTCAATCACTAGTTACAAATATAATCGCTGTAGTTTCTTCCGTACTCTAGAACTTCTTCGCAATACCATTATCGTCCTTAGAACTACATACCTTCTCATAGGAGCTGGTTGTAACAATCTTTTCAATCTTAGAACTTGAACCCATTGTAATTTTCATTCATTGAACTTAAACTATTATCATTAGCTTTCCCCTGCAATAAATTTTCTGGTTGAAAGATTTTCCATTATGTGAGCAATCATTATCAACCCCAGTTTGTCTTTCAGCCAGTAACTTGTCATCATGTGTGGTATTGGCATTAGAGGAGGCATCTTCGTCTGCAAAATATTCACATTATCTTGAAAGCTGTTTTGGTATAGCATCACCTACTTCCCTTGTTTGGTTTATATGTCTGCGCCACTTTTCTCCTGAATCTTTGTACTTTATAGTGTAATTCTTCTAATTTGTTTATGAACGAACCAAATTTCCATTTATCATTACCTAAATAGTTTCTTACAATTACCCTAGTACCTATATCCAATTTTCTAGTGCTGCAGTTCTTATGTGAATAAGTTTTGATATTTGTATCTGGAATCATCATAGAAAGTTTGGTTCTAATACTATACGAGAAAAGCAAATCAGTTCATATTTAGTTTTTGTTGTATATTATTTCTATGTGCCCACAGTGTTTTTAGTTTATTTTTTATTATTTGTACATGTCTTTCAGTTATCTGGTTGTTATCAGTTATCTGGCAACGGATGAGGATGTAAGAATGGCAAAGGATGAATATAAAAGGATTAAGCGTGTTGCAAAAGAGGTGATAAAAAGAAATAAGAAGGATGACAGAGATGATTTTGACAACAGGTTATCTGACAACATCGCAGCTCACCCATATCTGAAACCATGATGGCAGTGTTGTGAAAGGTGAAGAATGTGTGCTCAAACGATGGAAGGAATATTTTGAAAGTTTATTTGAAAAAGAGGGTATGCAAGCACAGACACATTGCTGGGAAGTGAGTGAAAGCGGCAATGAAAGTGATATAAGTATAGAAGAAATTATGGAAGCATTGAATAGTATGAAACTAGGCAAAGCTGCGGGAATTGATAGGATTTCTGTCGAGATGCTGAAAGCGTAACAGGGCGTGGTAGTTTGCCAGCTGTACCGCCTTTTTAACCTTTGCTGGAGGGGTGGCAGCGTTCCAGATGATTGGTGTAAAGCTGTCATCGTACCGCTGTATAAAGGGAAAGGGTCGCAGCAAGAGTGCAAAAACTACCGCGGCATAAGCTTGCTCAGCATCGTCGGCAAATTGTTTGCGAAAGTTTTGATAAAAAGAGTGATGAATGAAACTGAAGGGAAAATGTGGGATGTGCAAGCAGGATTTATGAAAGGAAGAGGATGCACGGATCAGGTCTTTTCCTTACGATGCGAAATTGAAAACTTTTGGCGAAGAGTCAAAAAGTTAATTGCGCATTCGTAGACTTGGAAAAGGCCTATGATAGAGTTGTGAGGAATGAACTGTGGTCAACATTGTCCATGTATGGAGTAAGCAGCAACTTGATACGAGCACTGAAATCACTATATGAGGGATCCAGTGCTTGTGTCAGAATCAACGGAGCTTGCACAGACTTTTTTCACATCGAAAAAGGTGTGAGTCAGGGTTGTGTAGCGTCACCGTGGCTGTTTAACCTATACATTGACAGTTGCTTGAAAGAATTGCAAGAAAGTGCGTATGGTCTAAAAATGACTGATCTGACTATCAAATGTCTTCTTTACGCTGATGATCAGGTAATACTTGCATCATCAGCGGACGAGTTGCAGTTGATGGTTAATATTATGCATGATGCGCTGAAAGGCAAAGGAATGAAAGTGAATGTAAATAAGACGAAAGTAATGGTTTTTGAAAGAGAGAAAAACATGACAGATTGCTCGATTATTGTGGAAGGAAAAAGAGTGGAACAAGTGAAAGAATTTATATACCTAGGCTCAAAATTTGCGAGAGATGGAAAGTGTGATGATGACATTGAAAGAAGGGTTTTGACTGGCAATCAAGTGAATGGAGCAATGTACACCTTTATGGGCACCCAGAACGTGTCTAAAAAGGCAAGACTGGGTGTGCATAGAGGAGTGCTTGTCCCTACACTAACATATGGCAGTGAAAGTTGGGTATGGCAGAAGAAGGATAAGAGTAAAATTAATGCAGTAGAAATGAGTCTGAGAAGTATAGCTGGAGTGAAATTGATAGATAAAGAAAGGAACAGCGTGATAAAGGAACATTGCGGTATGACAGAAGACGTAGTGACTAAGATAGAAAAAGGGATGCTTAGATGGTTTGGACACGTGGAGAGGATGGATGAAAATAGACTGACGAAGAAAATTTATGCGGTGAGAGTAAATGGGCAAACTGGTAAGGTTCGACCTCGACGTACATATACCGATCAAATTGAAGACCTTTTGACAAAAGGCCAGGTCAAGAGTACCCTTAATCGGCGAGCGTTTATGAAAACAATTATGAAAGTTGACGAAGCGAAAGTTGTATGCCAGAATCGTAGCAAGTGGAAAGCCATAGTCTCTGCCTACCCCGATGGGAGACAGGCGTGATGATATGTGATATCTTTCAGCCTGCCCATTTGTAGCTGAATGAACAATCCCATTAGATTTTAAAACAGGAACTATGGGGGTGGCATATTCACTGTGGTCTACTATTATAAAAATACCCTTCTCAACTAACCTATCTAGTTCTTTTTAGTTTTTAGCCCTAAGTGCAAATGGTACTGGTCTCGTTCGGCAGAAAATTGGTGTAACACCTTTCTTTTAAATGTAGTTCTACAGTTTCTCCTTTAATTAACCCTATTGTACAATCTTCAAGCAATTGACTGTATTTTTTTATAAGTTTTTGTAATTTTACATTAACAATTTACGAACTAACTGTAACATATATTAAACTGGGAATATTTGATACATTACTCACAATAAACAGTCGCAATTTCTTTTCTGCCTCGTTTATTGCCACTGAGACGTCAACCACATTTAAAACATTTAAAAAAATATTTGAATATGTACGTAGTCTAACATTGGCTTGTCTCACTTTAAGTCTGGGGAATTTCGTTCTATATTCTTTACCACTCATTACAGATATCGCTGATCCACTATCTAGTTCCATCTTAATTGTTTTTTTGATAATTTTTACATTAAGCAGTATCTCTTTGCCTGTAGAAACATGTAAATCATATAGGGGAGACTGGTATATAATGATCCCTTTAAGGGTTAATTCAATATCTGCTACAAATACATATGGCTAAATATATTCGAATAGCATGAATAGATGATTTGCTATATTTACAACAATATCTAGAAATGAAGATCTGTGTCCTATTTACATTTAATTATTTACATTTTTTTTTGGGAAACAATAACAAAGGATCATCATTTTATACACATTTCTATAAAATGATGATCCTTTTTATCCTTATTCCTATTTATCCATTTTATACATATATCATTTTATACACACATGTGTGTAAAATGATCCCGCTCATGGGGCATAACGATCCCTACAGTATATAAAAAATATAAGCAGATATATTACACATTATGAATTTATTTATTACAAAAACGATTAATGGCTATCATATACAGCGTCAATTGCACAATTCGCAGACGAATGGTTCAACATCACTGTCATCTACGCCAGCACACTCATCGTGACCCCATTTCTTGCACAACGAGCACTGGATCCATCCTTCTCCTCCTTTATCTTTAGAATATTTTGAGTTACAATAGATATTTTGAATTGTCAATAGATTCAGTGTCGTCATCACTTTCATCATCCGAGTTCATAAGATCTTGCTTTCTATCTTTTTTTTTAATGTTTGTTTTAGGTTTCTTTTGTTTCAACTTATAATTTGGTTTCATTTTCTTACTTAATTGGTTTTTTTCTCTCTGTTTACGTTTTAAGTCTATGGCATCTTTACGCTGCTTCTCCTCTTCGAGTTGATTTTTATAAGGACTGCTAGTGAGAATTTTTGTACCTTTTTGTCTTGGTTTTAGACACCTCTTTCCGACTATTTTTGGTAGTGGAAGAAGATCTCGTGGAGAAACCGAAAACGAAGTTGACGCCCCTTCATTTATCTTCATTGTACACACAGGAGTTTTGGGTACACATAGAGTACCATCGGATTCTAGTAAACAACTTTGATTAGGCGGCGAATGTACAGCGGCTTCGTTTTCAGTGGGTTCAGGCGTCTGATCTATGGAGTGTAATTCTGTAGCACTATCCAGTTCTGGTAAGAGCGTTTGAGTTTTAGATGCTGAATTTAGAATAGTAATTGGTTTAGGTATCTGATCTTCGGAGACTTGTTCTACAGGACCTTCAGATTCGACTTGCGCTATGTTCAGATTATCGGAGAATGTAGCATTTATATTAGGTTCCTCATTTTGTTCTGTTTCTGGATCTTGATCAGTGGTTTGAGCAGCAATAAAATCTTCTTCTGAAAAAACGTCCGGGTTGTAAGGGAATATCCCACATTTTTTGAATCCGTTAATCGCATTGAGAGGCACTGCTGCTTTTAAGTAAGCTTCGTTGAAAATTTTGCTTATTTGGTGGACAGTTACAACTCGTCCTGGATTATTGTTCATCCATTTCTCTAAGGCTTGATTGTGGTATGTGCTTAGGGAAAACATCACACCAACATCTAGTTGCTGGAGCTTATGAGTACAATGGGGAGGTAAACATAGGACAGTAACAAGGTGGACCTCTAGGTTTTTTGTATGGGATAAATGCCCATCCAAAATAAGAAGAGCGGGGTCTTACTTAGTAGGTTTAACGTGGCGTAAAAAATGTTTCAACCATTCTGCGAATACCTCCAGCCTCATCCAACCAGACGGATTGCATGCGAATACAGATCCAACAGGAGCAACTTCCATGAGAGTTAAATTCATGCGGACTCTCTTGAAAATCAGCATAGGTGGCACGAATATTCCAGAAGCAGACATGCACATCACTGCCGTAGTGTTTTCGCCTCTTTCTGCTGACGTTACTCGAGCCACTTGCTTCCGGCCTGTTTTTGCAAATGTCTTTGTGTTTCTTGTAGGGACAATACTGAGACCAGTTTCATCTACATTATAGATTCTATGAGCTGGAAATTGTTTTGTGATCTGAATTTCGTGAAGTATTGCAAAAAATTTGTCTACCACAGGTTTATTGAAGGCCTTAGCTCGAGCTGAGGAGGTAGCTTCTGGAGCACGAAGAGTAATATCAGGGTTGCGTTTGGAAATCCACGAAGCCATTCAAAGCCAGCCTTCTGTTTTTCTGTAGAAAATGGATGCTTTATTTGGTTTTTCACCGCCAGTTGAAATGCTAAGTTCATTACATCTTTTACTGTTAGACCATACATTCTGGTTTCCATGTCGTGAAGATAAGCAACTAACTCCTTTTCTTGTTCTATGGTGAAAACAGGGCGTCTACTACCTAGTATTTTTACAGCTCTTGTAGCACATTTATTGCTCCCCTTTGCTCTTCTCTTCAAAGCCATAATAGGCACTTCATATTTTCTAGCAGCGGTTTTATAGGGAGTACCTTCTTCGACTTCCTTGAGAGCTGCTTCCATTGCTTCCACAGACCAATTTTGACGGTCAGTCTTGCGCTTGTAAATGCGTGGCATCTACAATAAAACACAAAATAACAAATAGATGAAAAAAAAAAAATATGAGGTAAAATGATCCCGGGATCATTTTGTACACACTGTATGGGATTGTTTTACCCCAAAACGACATTTTTCCCGTTTGAGTCTCAACAAAATCTCCCTTGACAAGATACAAAAGTAAACAACATGTAATCGAACACTTGAATGTCAACATAACACACGTATAATACAACCATTACATAATAAATGTATAAAAAGAACCTATGACGTTGTCATTATACCCTTACCTTAGAAAAAAAACAACGAAAATCAATTTTTCTTCGATAAAATACTGCCGGCTCGTTCGCTCGTTCCGCCATTACTGTCAGTGCTAACTTCACATATATTGCACGAATTGCTAAAGTGGTGTTTACTAGATGGCGTTAGCAGGTTCGTCAAAATCGAGAGGGATCGTTTTACTCCGAGAGATCATTATATACCTGATATTCTCAGCCTTTTTCTGTCTCAACTTGATTTGTTTCAATAATTTTTTTCTTCAGACAGGATTGCTCTAAATGGCCTTTAATTTTACAGTATCTGCACTCTGTGTCCATGTGGCACTTATTTGCAAACTGGTCTTGTCCTCTACGCCGAAAACAAAACCTTCCTCTAGTAGGCACTAAACTTGTTTTAGGGAGTTTTCTCCTGCGTCTATATTGGGTTTTAACTCAGATGTATTGTAGCCTTTTTGAATTTTGATTTGATGAACTTGTGCAACTATTTTTCTGGTTTCAATTGATGGTGCAATTTCCAGTGCTCGTTCTAGAGTTAAGTTTTTTTGTTTCTAATAGCTTTTCTTTTGTATTTTCATCTAGTAATCCACATGTTAATTGATTTCTTAGAGCATTTATTAAAAATGTGCCAAAATTACAAATGGAAGCCATTGTACGTAAAGTTGCCAAATATTCTCTGGCCGATTCTCCTTCTTCTTGTTTTCTGCGGAAAACAAGAAGAACGAACAGAACAAGAAGAAAGATTCTGAAATTTATAATATTCCGCTATTTCTAACGGTGTTGGATCAAAATGATCTACAAACGCTTTTTTTAAACTCGTGATTTTGATGCCTCCATCCATTTCGATTCAGCGCGTCTCTCACAATAGAATTTATACAACGACGTTTCTTTTATCACATGCGGCCAGTTTTAGTTCAACCCTAAGGCGATTTATTGCAACTCTTCAACATCTTTACTATACAATTCAATGGAGACGACATAGTTTGAATCCACTTTCACGATAGAAATTCTGATGATTTTCTCAGGTAGTGTGTGTCCTAAAAATTTTAAGACAAACAGTATTAGAGGGAACTTACTCAGTGGTATTTTCCTTTGTAAATTTAACATTAAGGGGTCTTGCTCTAACTAAATCTTTGCAGTTATTTAGCTCTTGGAGAGACCAGTGCCTCTATAAGGCTAAATTGGTGGCAGATTCGGCTGTAAATAAAGTAGGTAACACTCATTTTGTTGCAGCCAATATTATCTATACTAATCTCCTTTATGGCGCCTTTTTATTTTTATAAATTAATTGCGCAAACTATAACGATTTCATAGACCAGGCTTTGGGTCTGGTACAATCGTTTGTTGCACGGTTTTGTAAGGCGTAGGTCCACTATAACCAATCTTATGATTTTTACGAACTACTTGTTTGAACACATGGATCAACGACGACAAATTGATGCTGTGTACACTGATTTTCGAAAATGTTTTGATAAAGTGGACCATGAAATGTTATTAAATAAAATAGCCTATAACGGTATTAGAGGCAATCTGCTTAGATGGTTTTCATCTTATATAACAATAAGGACCCAAGTAGTCGCCATCAACGGATTTAAGGCAGAAACTGTAATTGAAGCATCTTCTGGCGTTCCCCAGGTATCCATTTTAGGCCCTTTATTGTTTATTTTATACATCAATGATGTAAAAGATTGTTTCCATCACTCTCGGTTTTTAAAGTATGCAGATGACCTAAAAATTTACAGGATTATTTAAAGTCGGGCTGATATTGACTTACTTTAACAAGACCTTAATAGATTTACCAATTACTGTATCAATAATAAACTTTCACTTAATCTTACTAAATGCCCAACAATTACCTTTTCAAAAAAAAAACACATCATAACAAACAAGTACTTTTTACTGAACTCCGACTTGTTATCTGTGGAGCTGGTTAAGGACCTTGGTTTATTACTTGATTCCAAGATACACCTGGACCAGCACATTAACGCTATTACGAATAGGGCTTTTCGAATGTATGGGTTTGTGATGAGATCTTCTCTCGAATTTAAGCGTCCTTCAACCTTACTATTCTTGTACAAAACGTTAATACGTTCACAATTAGAGTATGCCGTGCCGGTTTGGAACCCAATATTTCAGAAATATATAAACTCATTAGAAAGAATACAACGGAAATTCTTACGGCGAATCAATTTCGACCGAGACGTTAAACATCCTCCATACGCACAATTATTGGTAAAATATGATCTACTTAGTTTGGAGCACCGACGTATTTTGTTAAGTACTGTGTGTAAATGTACAATCTATGTAACAATAGGCTTGACTGCACCGTATTGAGCAATAAACTGTGTTATGTAGTTCCTCGTAGTGCCCTGTGCCGGACGGTGCTTGCGCGCCGTTTGTTTCATACTCCACCCCACAGGACAAGCTCCGGCGAGCGCGTGCCGCTGCGCTATCTCGTTGACACATACAATGATATGTTTTCTGATCTAGAAATTTTCTTTCGGCAGTAACTCTCAAAAAATTAGCTTCAGATATTTTAAACAATATTGTATGATATTGGCTAGCAATGTTTTCACTCCTTATGGAAACACTTTTATTTTACTTATAAATACCTAAACTGATAAGCTCAAATAGTTATTTGCAATATATTGTAACATGTTCACTAACAATCTGTGGATAACGGTGTGGGTTTCACGATGATTAATACTGTTATGACTGTAATTAGTAAGTAAGACACATTGTGACAACTGTTTGTTATCCCTAATAAAGAAAAAACAAAAACTTTGGAACGTAAACTGAGAATGGACCATTTTCAAGCGAGGTATAAAACTGCTTGTAGTCAGAGTCATAACCTGGTTTAATATTTAATTACTAAATGGATTCTGCTGGAGACCGAATCCTTTTCCCTTCAGCATCCTTGGGCGGCTCAGAGTTTGCAGGTCGTTTAGCAGTTTATAGGGAGGTAAATCACCGCCTCCACCAGGAGGCTCATGCTCATTGGTTCATTTCATGAGCGCAGCTGACGGTATTTTCTCTTTCTTTGATCTGTTTATAATTTTATTTTCATTTTCTGCCCAGAATTAATTAATTCTTAATTATATTATTACATATAGATCCTATTTGTTGAAACTAGGATCTAAACCCGCGATACACTCCTAAGTATTTTTTATATGACTGAAATGAATTTTAATGACTTTTTTTTAAACATATCGGACATAAAAAATCGTAAAATAAAAATCATTCCAAATTTCAAGTACTGTAAAAACTGGGTTTGCGGTGGATCAACTTGTTAGCGTAAATTCATTTTTTTCGACGGTTTCTAATTTTGCTCTTAACTATGTATTCATATCTATGTGGATATAAAACAGTTTTTTATGCATTCCAGTGTTAAGAGTAGAAATAGCCTTTTCTAGCGCAAAATGCTGCTTTTTTAGAGGATCACTGGTTTAATTTTTAAATACTGCCAAATCTAAAAAATAGGCTGTAATGCGGAAATGCGCGAAGTGTAATGTTAAGTGAGACCTTAAGCCATCTGAAGAAAATAATATAGGTCTTTTGATATTATTGGGGTTAGGGCCGCAAAGGTATGAGTGAAACGCAGTGTTGGAAGAAAGACGTACTTAATTTTATTATAAAAGGAATGTTTTACTACACACACGCCCGCTACGCTTCAATCCGCCAAAGAGATGTAAGGTATATAACCACAGACTATATAGTGATGGGGTACAAACAAAGTTAGGGATGTGCTTATTTATATTGGTATTTCCAACACCCTCCCTCAATATAAATAAACACAAGACATCCAATTACATATTACAAAGTATTACCCCTACTCTCACTAAACTAATATTCTTCTTATACTATAATATACTCGCTAAACTATCTATAATAAGTTTCTTAATCTAAATTAACATTAACTCTTCTGTGAAATGTTGGAATTTACTTTTAAGCAAAGGCTTTGTACATATATCAGCTAATTGTTCATCGGATGGTTTATAACTTAATTTAAGAATTCCAGAATTTACTATATCTCGCACAAAATGATATTTCAAATCAATGTGTTTAAGTCTTTTATGACTTTCAGGATTTTTAGCAACATGAAGTACAGACTGGTTATCTTCAAACATAATAATATTATTACAATTTAACCCAATTTCCCTCAATAAATTTCTCAACCAAACCGCTTCAGACACACCCTTAGCTAATGCAACATACTCGGCTTCTGTAGATGAAAGTGATACACACTGCTGTTTGCTCGACGACCAAGAAACTGTACAACCAAAAATTTTCATAATATAACCCGATGTGGACTTTCTGTCTTTCAAACTACTACCCCAGTCTGCATCACAATATCCCTGCAACGGCACCTCTTCACCTTTCCTGAAAACTAACTTCAAATCTAGACTTCCTTTTAGGTAACGCAGTACTCTCTTCAACGCCTTCCATAAATCTTCATTTGCTGTTAAAAGAAAACGACTTAAGTAACATAACGCAAAACAAATATCCGGCCTGCAACACAACATCGCATACATCAAACAACCTACCAAACTTCTACATCTAGTTAATAACTCTATCTTCTGATGGTTTTTCTGAAATCTGAAGTCCTGGCTCAAAGGTGTAGCTACAGGCTTGCAGTCTTGCATGTTGTATCGATTCAGCACATCCAATATGTATTCTTTCTGATCAAGTACTATACTGGCTTCTCTTCTTGTGACCTGTATTCCTAGATATTTATTTATGCCTTTCATGTCTTTAATTTCAAATTCTTCTTGAAGTACCTTCTTAATTTTTGCAATATCTGCTTGATTTTCTCCAATTAGTATCATATCATCTACATATAATAGAATATAAAACTTCACTCCTTCCTTATAGTATAAGCACCAATCACTCTGACTTCTCTTAAAACCCTCCCTTAATAAAAAACTATTGAACTTCTCATTCCACTTCTTTGGACTTTTCTTCAATCCGTATAATGATTTATTTAGTTTTAGTACTTTTCCATCTCTTTCTAATCCTTTTGGTTTCTCTAAATAAACTTCTTCATCTATGTCACCATATAAAAAGGCACTCTTCACATCCATTTGGTTAATGTATAAGTTGTATTTACTCGCTATGGCCATTAAAGTTCGGAATGTAGTTAATTTTGCAACTGGTGCATAAATCTCAGAGTGATCAAACCTCTCCTTTTGTTGAAATCCTCTGGCAACTAAACGTGCTTTATATTGTCTTTCTCCTAAATTGTCTCTCTTTATCTTAAATACCCATTTTGTTTCAATTGGTTTCTTCCCTTCAGGTAAATTTGTTTCAGTCCAGGTCTTGTTTTTGCTCAATGCTTCTAACTCTTTCTCAATAGTTTCAAGCCAACAATCAGCATCTTCACCACTCGTAGCTTCTTCAAAAGATAGCTGTTCTTCTAGTTGTGTTATGTAAGCTGTATCAAAATCTTCTAAATACTTCGGTTTCTTTGTTGTTCTACGTTGTCTTCTTGTTTGTTCTACACTTTCTGATTCTTCGATTGCATCTTGGAATTCATCTACCAAATATTCTTCGAGCACTTCAATATCACACATCTCACTCTCTGTTTCTTGCTTGTGCTTCTACTTCGGGTTGTTCAACTTCACTTGTGTTAACACCTTTTTGTTCTTCTTCTATATTTTCTGTCTCACTCTCACTTTCAGATGGCTCTTCTTGGTAGGATACTATACTTGTTTCTATCTGTTGATTTCTACCTCTTCTTTCGATTTCTCTTCTTTATTATTGATAAACACACATCACATCTTTATAAATATCAACTCTTTTACTATTTGGAAACCATACTCTATATCCTTTCGTTAGCTCTCCGTATCCAACAAATATGCCTCTCTTGCTCTTTGGGTCCCATTTAGTTCTTCTCTCTTTTGGGACATGCACATACACTTCACTGCCAAAAACTTTCAAATTAAATAAATCAAACCTCTTTTGATAAAGTAGCTCATACGGAGTTTTTGCTTTTATTCTGCTCGCTCCTGTTCTGTTGATTGTATATACTGCGTTCTGCACTGCTTCTGCCCATAGATCTTTAGTTAACTCTGCTTTTATTATCATTGTTCTTGCTGACTCTACTATTGTTCTCATCTCGCGTTCAATTCTGCCATTCTGTTCCGGTGTGTAGCTGACTGTTGTTTCATGAATAATCCCTTTTGACTTGAAAAAACTCTCCACATTTCTGTTAATAAATTCAGTTCCATTGTCTGATCGCACTCTCTTTATTTTACAATTAAACTGGTTTTCAAACTGCTCAACAAACTCCACTATCTTGTCTTTGGTTTCAGATTTATGCTGCAAAAAATAAACATATTTATAACTACTATAATCGTCTTTTATTAAAAGAAAATATGAGGAGCCTCCTAGCGACGGTGGTGTCATCTCTCCGCAAAGGTCCATGTGTACCAGCTTACCTGGACTGTCCGCATGACTTTCACTCGTGCTGAAAGGAATCCTATGCTGTTTCCCCTGAATACAAGATACACATTGCTCAGTCTGTCCTTCATATTTTACATTGTTCGAATCTAGACATTGTTTTACATATTTAAAGTTTTGGTGAGCCATACGCTCGTGCCACTCAGATAAAGTTAGATGAGCCATACGCTCATGCCACTCAGATAAACTTATCAATCCTGCATTATTATTACAAAATTTAAAATTCATTACATACATCTTATCAACACGATCAGCCAGGGCTACTATTTTATTATTTTTAAGAATTTTACAGCCAGAAACAGTGGACATCATTGTGTGACCCTTATCTAAAACAGTTGACAGTCAGTGTTGCCAACGAAGGCGATTTTTCGCCATTTAGGCTACTCGGATTGGAAATCGGCGACAAAAAAACCTTAAAGGCGACTGGTCGCCTTTTAGGCTACTCGAAAAAAATGAAAAGTTCTTTTAGTTGAATGATCGAATCTCAACACAAATGAGCCTAAGCAAAAGAAAAAAAATTATACCCACGCAATAGCAAAAAGTGTAGGAAAATCAAGATAAAAAGATGGCAACACCCTTCGCCCTTCGTTATTGTCGGGGAATACCCCGTATTTGTCGTATCTATAACGTAACCAAATTTATGATCCAACCAAGACAAAGTATTCGCTTGGCTGTTGATAACCATTGTAATTATACGTATTATAAAAATACAAAACGACTAAATTGTTTGGGAAAACTTCAGTAAATTTTAGTCACTTATCCAGACTTATCCTGTGCGTGTTCAGTCAGTTCATTGTTCGTTCGTCGTCTGATTTTGTATTGTAGTTGTGACAAAAAATGGGAAAGCACGGATAATACGTGAAGCATTATCGTGACGAATGGGAAAAAATTCCAGCATTTAAAAGTAAGTACATACTTACGAGATGTTTTTTCTTTTTCTGACTATATATAACATTATTTATATGCATTGTTTATATGTGAAAGTTTGTGAGGATGAATGGATGGAGGCCATGGATGTTTTTTGCTCCATTAAATAACTCATGCTTCCTTGATTAAATAACTCATTTTAAAGCTATAAAGTTCCAACGGGAAAATATGTTCTTGCGAAAATTTCAAACGCGGGCGAAACCTCTAGGCGAAGGGTTTATTAATATGATAATATTAATAATCTCCAACTAACCCACACTTTTATTTTACAGGTTGGCTAACTCGAGCACCCGTGGAACTAACAGATTGTGGAAAAGGTGAGGCATATTGTAAATTATGTGTTTCACCACTCCGTGCACACAAAACTGATTTAGAAAAGCACATGAAAAGTAAAACACATAAAGACAAGGAATTAAGATTTGCAAAAACACAACCCAAGCTTGCATCATTTGGCTACTCCTCAGTTAAAGACACTTCAACAAAAGAAAAAATAATGGACATAAAAATTTCTACTTATATCGCTACTCATAGCTCCATCCGTAGCATAGACCATTTGACAGAAATTTTGAAAACCTGTGGTATAGGCAGTCCTCTCGAAAATATACAATTACACAGAACAAAGTGCTCTGCCATTATAAAGAATGTCGTGGAACCAGCCATGCTTAAAGAACTGTTAGAATAACTTGGTGGGCAAAGTTATTCTATAATACTGGACGAATCCACTGATGTAGCAACAGTAAAGTACATGGCGTATTGCATCCGATACTACAATAAAAAAACTAGAAAAAATTGTTGTAGATTTTTTAGGCTTTCAAGAAGTGTACGAAGGAACAGCTGATGTCCTGTATATATCCTTTAAGAGATTTTTATCTGATATGGGCTTAAATATTCAGAATCTCTTCGCAATAGGAACTGATGGAGCTAGTAATCTTTGTGGCAAAAATCACTCCCTTTTCACTCTTTTAAAAGCAGACATACCCCATTTGCAGTTGTTGAAGTGCGTGTGCCACTCCCTTAGTTTGTGTGCATCCAAAGCGTGCACTGAATTACCATCTTGCCTGGAATATTTACTTAGGGAAACCCGAAATTGATTTGCTCACAGTCCATTGCGAATGAAAGTCTATCAGAACTTTTTGAAACTATTAATGATGGCAAAAAGCCCTTGAAACTAACTCAATTGTCTGCAACTAGATGGTTGGCATTTTATGCAGCTGTTAATACAAACATCAATCAGTGGCTTGAGCTCAAAACCCATTTTAATATGATTAAATCGTCAGAAGAGAGATGTTACACAGCAAGGGAGCTTGCTGCTATGTATAATGATGACACGAATTTATTATACTTATTGTTTCTATGTCCCATACTAAAAGAAGTAACAAACGTGAATGTTATATTTCAAGCAAGTAGTGCAAATATAACAAAAGTTTACAACGACCTTCGGATTCTTCTTCTGTCCATTGCAAGACGTCTTTTCAAACCATTATTTTTGAGAGGTCAAAGTATGTCCGAAAACGCCTCATTGGCAATGCTTCATGATGCGGATATAGCAGCTGTTAGGCGAGCTTTGGAAAAAGCCGAAGCACCAGTTGAAAATTCATTGCTTCCACAGGACTCGATCGATTTTGGAGAAAAGTTCAATGAATTACTTTCAAAAAGATCTGTTTCTGACAACAAAGCCAAAGAAGTCAAACAGCGATGCACAAACTTTCTCGTGCGCTTAGTGAAGGAATTAGTTGACAGGTTACCAGTCAATGTGTCGGTGGTGGAAAAAATTGTTGTTTTGTCACCCAACCGCTGCCTCTCAACCAGCAACAGACCTAACATTGATGATTTTCCCTGGCAGTTATGTGAACCTAATATTGACAAGGAATCTATAATAAACCAGTTCCGCACTTTAAGTACGATGCGTATAGAGAAAATAATTGGCACTGCTTCTCCTATTGATACTGTAAATTTCTGGGTACAGGTATTGAAAATGCAGAATGCTGGAGGCAATCCCATGTTCAAAGATTTAGCGGAGTTTTCCTTGCGTTGTCTTTCATTACCTTTAAGTAATGCTGTCGTGGAAAGAATTTTCAGCGTGATGGGTACGATAAAGATATTAAGAAACAGAATGCAATTACCCATGCTGATCGCCATTCTAAGAATTCGTACACATATGAATGTCAGAAGCATTTGCTGCAACAACTTTGAACCAAGCAATCATATGATAAGTTTACATGCAGGAAGAAAAATGTACGATTCCAGCGGAGCTTGCGCCAGCACTAGCACAGCATCCACAGTAAATGTTGACGACGGCGAAGTTATTCTGGATGCTTTGCTATTGCTCGCAGCAGATGAAGCAGAATCGGAGTGTATATAAATAAATAAATTGTTAAAAAACTGTTTTTTTATTTTAGTTTCGGCGTATGGGCTACTTTAGGCTACCTCATTTCAAATTCGGCTACTTTAGGCTACTCAAGCTCTGAAAATGGGCGACACCAGGTCCCGACTTGTTGGAAACACTGTTGACAGTGAGAACAGATTCGCATTCAATCGAGGCACATACAAGACATCATTTATTGTTGTAGGTATATATTCGGAGCCGTTACAAGCAACAACATCTATAATTCCTATCCCTTTAACTTCTAACTTTTCACCATCACCAACAGTTACAAATCTCTCAGATAACTCACAGAATGTTGAGAACATCTCTCTACAATTTGACATATGTTCGCTTGCTCCAGAATCAAGAATAAAGTCATTACTTACAATTTTTATAGGGTTCGCAACAAATGCATTCTTATTAACCTGCTCGTCTACTTGTTGTTTGTTTTGCACCTTTCTGCAGTCTTTTATTAAGTGTCCCGTCTTATGGCAGAAATGACACTTGCGTTGACAGCTCTCGGAGCGTTTATGACCTATTTTACCGCACTTAAAACACTTTATTTCACTTGTATTTTATTGTAAGTCTGTTTTGCACACTGAACTCTTTGAGAGTAATTATTTTGAGCTCCTCGCCGCGACGCCATTAACGCTGATGACTGAACCTCTCGTTGTTGTTGTGTTCCACTGCTTCTCTCTTCTTCGATTAGTAACCGCGACACAAGTTGTTGAAAGGTTTGACTCTCCTCTGGAACCGACTCCCATGCTGACGCGAAATGATTATACTTGGGAGGTAGTGACATCAGATTTGGATATCATCGCATTCTCGGTAGTTCTCTCTCCCAAGCATTCCAATCTGTGACGTAGACCTTCTAACTTCGAGATAAAATTCGCGACCGGCTCTTCGAATTTGAGGTTAAAAAATTGTTGCTGAATCAGGTGGACGCTGACCTTAGATTTAGGTTCTATCAGTGCGGCGAGTTTTGACCAAATCTCTGCACTTGTTTTGCACGTAAGCAAGTGAGTTAAGATATTATCCTCGACTCTCGTGACAATGATCTCTTGAGCTTTAGCGTCATCCTCTTCGTATTTGGTGACTTGTAATTTGTTTTCTGCTGTTTCTTCTATTGGCTTATGGACGAAGAGACCCATCGACGAAGGACAAAAGTTTCTTCGATCTCAATACGATGCTAATTTGATACTTCCATATAGCGTAGTTGGACTCGTCTTTGAGTTTGAGCCCCGGTTCCACTTTGGTGGAAGACATTTTGATTTCACGCACGCTTGACACGGCGGCACAACGACACAACGACACAACACGACGAAAAAGTTTCTTCACGACTGTCTTTCTTCTCTTCAGCGCGCTCTGGGCCCATAACCTATTGGGGTTAGGGCCGCAGAGGTATGAGTGAAACGCAGTGTTGGAAGAAAGACGTACTTAATTTTATTATAAAAGGAATGTTTTACTACACACACGCCCGCTACGCTTCAATCCGCCATAGAGATGTAAGATATATAACCACAGACTATAGACTATATAGTGATGGGGTACAAACAAAGTTAGGGATGTGCTTATTTATATTGGTATTTCCAACAGATATCTTAGTCCGTCTACCAGGGATTGAAAACGTTGCAAATATATTCAAAGGTGTTGCTGCACATCCAACCTGACTCAGACCTACCAATTCCCTAGTTTTCTGGAACACCAGCTGAAATATGTGCGGGTACTCTTTTGTAATTGTAAATCACCATAGGTGTTGCCAGGACAAAAGCTGCATTAGCTGTAATAAGGACCGAAAGATTTTCTTTCTCATCAATCACCTCCTGAGCTGTATAAGTTATTGTCACCTTGTTTCGCCACTACTTTGCTCTGAATAGGAGTAAAAAAATGCACTTTCATCTGCATTAAAATGTTAATGCTACTGGGATCTTCCAGAATTTCTTTTAAACCTTTTCTTCCAAATATTTATCGACTTCCTTCGTCACAGAAGAGACTTCGCCTCCTTGTGTGTGTTCTATCGCCTGTACAACGGTCTGTGCTCTGAAGAATTGTTTGATATGACGCCCTTTGGATAAACTACAAGGTATTTACTGCAGCAAAAACTGTTCTTACGTAATTTATAGAAACAGCAATGAATTCAGAATCTCAAATAAACACAAAACACTCAAAATGTGAAAATTCGACTTAATTTTGTTGGGGCACACATCTTAGCTACTACTTGAACAGACCTTAGTATAATCGATTTGTAATGGAAATATAATACAAGGAAATATATTTTCTAAGTACTAATTAAAAAAGAAATTTCCTTATATTCCAATCGCTCGGAATGTAGTAATTATTGTAAAGAGCTTCATGTTGAAAGAGTGGTTCGATGCATTTATTATGTAAATAATTATTGTAAGTAGGTATTTTGTGCAATGAAAATAAAATGTACGATATATTTATAAATGTCAGTTTTATTTTATAGTATGTAGTAATTCAGATCTTAGTGCAGTCCACAAAAATAACAATGAGTACTATTCTTACATTTGATTCTAAAATAAAATGCTGTATGGTATATTAAAAATATAAAACATATATTTATTAAATAAATATTTTTATGAGTTATATTGCACAACATTGGATTCACGACACAAGCTATAATAAAGAGTTACTACTCAAACTTGAAAGTTAAATGCTAAATACGTAAACGCCTTGGACCAGGGTGGTCTAGGTATTGTTATATCTAGCCGTTTTGGTCTACAAGTTTTAGCGTCTGGTTTTGTTGAGTATTCTTAGAATAGACTTTTGCACCTGCTTACCCGTGGTTCCAAAATCTTATCCAACCAGTGGCTTTAAGACCAAATATTTTTGCCCTTCGAACCCTCTGAGTAATAAATCTATAAATATATTTTTATTGCCCTCGGTACCTTATTTAAATCGCTTGTATACTTTTATGCTGTAGGTATATTAAAACATCGTAAAAGCTTTTTATTTTATGTTGTATATATATTGTATTGAAAGTAAATTGAAGGCTGTGGATATGCGATCACTATTAAATTAAAGTGTCAGCTTTAGGCTGAAAAAGGGCGTGCTCCGTTGGTTTTGAAACGTCCAACGAATGAGTGAGGAACGATTGACGAAGAATATATATTGTGCGAAAGTAGAGGGTACACGGAGTCTTACATATGAACCACGTGAGCAGATTGCTCAAAAACGAAAAGTCAAAAGTTGTCGGATACCCAGACGTGCGTGTATGAAGCGATTGATGAATCTTCAAGAAGCGAAAGAAGTATGCATGGATTGCGAAGCCTGCCTGATCTGTCCTCTCCGACTATCCCCGTCAGGGTTACAGCGTGAAGATAGTTAGTTAGTTGTATATATTGTAAAATCGATTTTCCAAACTCAGTGCACTCCTTCGTTCTTCTAAGGGTTCGAAAGGCAAAATTTTGGTCCATTACATTGATTTTTGGAAAATATATCACAAGTAATGAGTATTTCAGAACCACTGATTGGAAAATTTGAATAGTAATCTTTTAAAATTGTACATTTACATCAATGAACATACAGTTCATATACATAATATTGAATTATTTAAATATAAGCACTAATAATACTATAATAATTACAGATCTTACAAGGTAAATACTGCACAACACAAATTCTATAAAATGCAGCAGGATTTAAAAATAATTCTAATTTCAATCATACTTAATTATAGAACTGGCAACATTAAGTACCTAAGTAAGTGTAAAATGTTTGTTGCAATATTTCAGGAATGTTATATTTAATAAATTTATTTTTCGTAATTCAATAATTAAATTCGACTAGAAATTATGTTTTTAAACATTTGCAATTTTTATTCTGGCAACTGGAATTCTAGCGGTGATATTTATAAAATATACATAGTAATTTGTGAAACACCAGCAACCTGCTAACATCAACTTATTTTTTTTTTAGATTTGTCGTTATTTTTAAGTACTGTTTACATACAAATTGTCAAGCCTTTATCCCCGAAGGGTAGGTAGGGGCATACTAAACGCCCACATTTCATTGTATGCATTTTTATCCCAAGTAACAGGTGGTGAGCGTATTGCCGTGTAGAAATTTTTCAAGCCATAAGGCCTTCACGTGACTTTCGAAGCACGGAAACGCTCGCAAATGTAAATGACACAAAGTGGTCATCCATCCAAGGACCAGCTATAGCGAAACTTGCTTAACGCAGTGATCGTTTACAGAACACTGAGGTAGCGGGGCTACAATCGCAAGTATTGTTTGAATTATAATATTACGCAACTCGTGGAAATCACAGATGGGGGTGAGCCGCGGCTAGCTTCTTTGATCTTGACTTATGATTAGTTATGACCGTCACATTGTGCGCTGAGGATGCAGGGGGAACAGCCCCTGATATTAGATATACTGTTACCATTAGTAATAATGCCATCAACACTGATGGCAGTATGGATTCTGATTATTCTGCCATCAGTGTGCCTGATGCCTGGTGCCAACAAGCGAAAGAAAATTGCCATTAGTTTTTTAAGAGAATTAACAAACACCTATGACGTTCAACATATAATAGAACCCGATTCGTAACGAATAGTCAAAAGTCGTAAAACAAATGTTGGCTATGATGTTAGCTATCTAGTCCTGCGAGGGTGCAGGTGTTTTACAAATGACCCTGTGTAAAGCGAACCGCATATTAATCTGACATAAGCCATTTTTACAAACTTTAGACCGTATTGCGCCAGAGCGGTGGTAATGGGCAGACTAAGTACATCGTTTTCGCCACAATTATTATAGAAATTATTAAAAAAAAAACAGATTCTTATAACTGCAATTTGGAAACATGGTCTAGAAACAGAACTAACATTTTTGAATGAGAAATTTGAACATAAATTTGTATTAATTACCGCAATCGGCAGTGAGGCGGGAAGCATTTGACGATAGCCAACAAGTTATCAGCCATGGAATAAATAAATGGTCACTATCTGGTACTACTTACCACTATACTCCGTCAAGCGGGATATCTTTAATTTCGCCTATTTCGGAGACGGTCTCGTCATCCTGTGTTGTGTATGTAATAACAAATTTGAGGTCTACGGAGGAACAAGATGGCGGTCGACCTATTAATAATACTTGTGTGATGGCTGGTGGCGGCAGAAATCGGTTGTACGGTGGTAGCTTTGTGTCTGATGGCGTCAGCAAGCGAACCTTGCAGCCCTGTAGATATTAGGTCATGATAAACAAATCTATCATATTGATATATCTTAAAAGGTAACTTATATTAAACCCTTTCGATTGTATCAAACATTCATTCCACTTGATCCCACCTTCTCCTTTCCGTTCCCAAACAACACGGGCGGGGCAGAGATGTCATCCTTACGCTGTGGACACAATTGTGCTTAGAACCGAAAGATTCCGCAGGTCTTTGTTGTGTCGCACCATAAAAGCATGGAACTATCTGCCAGTGTACGTGTTTCCCTCCTCTTACAATCCTAGGTCCTTTAAGAGAAGCGTGAAAAGGCATATTTCTGGGCTTTCAACCCGAGGGTCGCTATCGATGTCCTACCAGCGGGGGCCTTTAGTCACGGATCGCCGTCTCTGCTTTCCATCAGGCGGGCGGCGCCATTTTGACGTGTCTAATATAAATAAAACCTTGTTTTGTGTTGACACTCCTACAGGTGAAGTTGGTTTGAAGCAGTGGGCTTAGTACAGCCCCGTTATTAAGCATGCACCGCAAATTCAACACTGAACAATAATAATTTGTCCATTAGGATTTTGGATGCATTTGGACCTACTAAGATCTTTGGCACTCACTTGTAAGAGTGCACCTGCTGACTAATAAACGAGGTCAAGATGAAGAGAAGAAAAGAAAACTCGAAACAACCTGTTAGGTACAGAAAGACCAAAATTATTAGGAAAGGTCCTCGGCTAGTAGTGTATTGCGATTCGCTACCCCAAAATATATATACGATGCGTCTTACTTTACGAAACAAAACTTAAATGTAAATTTTAAGTTAAATATGCAACTTTGTTCAGGACGAGGATTGAAGCCATTTGACATTGCCTAACCAAAGCAATGTTCTAGCCACTGAACTACCCGAACCATACAAAAACAAGTTGAAATTCTTCACTATATTGAAGAATATATTATAAAACTTGTTATGCTATACAAATTGCTTTAAAAATTTATCCATTATAGAATATGTTAAAATATTAAACTATGTTTTTAAAACACATTAAAAGTTATTATATTCTTACCTTTGGCACAGCGCACCGAAATTCGTAATTTTCTATGGCAGCTGTGTTTTTACTCGTCGTAGACACCACTATTAAATGGACGTCAGGCCTAGGTTTGTCTTTGCAGAAGTGTAACACTACAGTCACTCCATCTTCCTCTTCGTATATGGTCATCGGGGCCACTCTACTAGGTTCAACACTATCTAACGTCACATGTATATCTGTTAATGCTTTCACTTCACTTTTACCAGTCTTCTCTCTCTTTCCTTCTTTACAATTATTAACCTTATTATCTACTACTGCGCATTTGGCATCATCTAATGGTACAGTTAAACCCAATATGTTTTCTAAAGGACTATTGGATTTTACATTTACTATAGACGACGCGTCCGTACTGATGTCGACTATGACGTCATCTGTTGGTGTGATGGCTTTGGGAAGATCTGTAATTGGCTTGATTTCTTCTGATTTTTTGGTAAAGAAATCAAGGTCGAACAAAGCCCCGTTGGTCGGCGGTGGTTCGTGTTTAGGTGACGTTAGAGCATTCATAGGTATTTTTTTAACTGATTTTCTGAAATAATCATCAAGCAACGTAACTTATCAATGCGTACATTCATACTCAATAAGAATAGAAAATCTTGTTACAAAAGAAGGTAGAATATAAGTTAATTTGAGCAAACATGCAATCAAATCATGCTATTGAAGCTTTTGGCAGAATGTGGTTTTTTCCTTACCCATTAAAGCTTTCCAGGCGTTTAACATTGTCTGGTAACGACTGTTTTATAAGTTGTTCACCAAGCGAGTCCAGTTCATTCCAACCTTCAACTTTACTTGGTTTATCGCTTAAAAGATCTACATCATCTGTGAACATTATTCATTCATTTGATGCAAAGATTTACATTTAATATAATTTCTACTACCAGTTGGCTGATGCTAGTAATACTGTGCTAGTAGTACTCATAATGGCTCACTAGTTATGTGGTATTTTATATCGTATATTTATATTGCGTTTAGCAACATTCGCTATAGGTGGTCCTTGGATGAGTGACCACTTAGTGGAATTTAAATTCGCGAGCATTTCGGTGCTTCGGAAGGCACGTTAAGCCATTGGTCCCGGTTGCCAATAAAATGGCAATCGTTAAGCCTGGTTGAAGGCCTTATGGGCGGCTTAAAAATTTTCAACAAGAGGGCGCCACAGCCTGTCCATTTCAACACGGCAATGGACTCACCACCTGTTGCGTGGGACTTAAATGCATACGGTTAAATGTGGGCGTAGCGTATAGTATGCCTCTGCCTACCCCTTCGGGGATAAAGGCGTGACAATGTGTATGTATGTACTACTAAGACCGAAGTTAGTGTTGAAAAAAAGTAAGCAATGTATTGTGTAATCTTCATCTTAAGTCTATCTATCATCTATCCTACCTGGATTTGGAGCATGGGATCCACTTTTATTTAGCTGCTGGGAGCAGGTATTGCTTGGCTTATAATTTTCAGCATTGTTGGGAGTGATTGCTGTCTGACCTCATAATTCCGAAAGGGCACCTGCATTGCTGCCTCATCCGTTAGTTAGCAATACACACATGCACCACTAGCAGGTGAGGTAGCTTATGTCCCAGAGATCTTAGTGGGGGCCCACTTATAATGTAACAATACACTTTTTACTAAAACCGATGACATGGTTCCTACAACAGATCTTTCAACCATTTGAAATAGGCCAACTTGTATAATGCCTAAAAAGAAAAGCAGTTTTATCTTACCTGTACTGACAGGCATCATGCTAACAGGTTTTAGTGGCTCTACAATATTCTTAGATGTGGTTTCAGTCGAGAATATATCACCAAGTTCATCCAGAGCATTGTTTTTGGACGAACAACTAGGCCTGGTTGATTCATCTCCTCCCCCGCCACTGACTATGTTAACCCCAGCAAAGTCTAGTAAACTATCACTGTTGTTAACTTGTGCTTTTTCAATAGTCTTAGCATCATTCGTTTTGTTTTTAAATGCTTTCTTACACTTACAATAAGTGTTATATTTTTCTAGTACTTCATCTAGGATTTCATTAACATGGATAATCTCATCTGAAATAAAGATTATTTTTGTATCAATCAATGTTAGTATTCTAGATCCTATTGTTTACATATACTAACTACAGTTTTATGACTCATTCAAGGTTTGTTTCTGTGACCTCCAATAGGTCAACAATAGGTCAAATCATTAAAGTAAGTACTTCAGCCTACAATTGTATCAAGCTAATTTTAAGAACGAACTCGTTGAGCTAATTGAATACACCATATCTTTCTTGCTCATTGCTAGTCAGATATATGAATAAGCTGGATGCCAATCTACATCTAACCAATGTAATAATAATAATCTTTCAATTGTCTTATTATGGTGGGGACATGGACTAACAAACAAACAAAAGTTATAACTCGGTTCAGGCGCCAGGAGGATAAGTCCTACCAACTTTATGCACACGGATATCGGCGATAGAGATTGAGCTTCTAATCATAAGAGCAGGAACCAAAAATGATAGAATACATCTCTAGAAGAAAGTTTCTATATTTTTATAGGCGAATTGATTGAATACACATTATATACGTTATCACTATTGGTATAATCTATTCAAGTGATTTAGTAAGCTAAAGATTAACTATTCACAGGATTGAGGTGTGAAATTTAGAATAGTGAGATCCAGCATAATGCCAGCTTATAAGTCAAAATATATATCGTAACATGATTCAAAACAGGAGCCAAATCATTGAGTCGTAAATCGTTGAGTCTAATCATTGAGTCATTACATGAGCCTGATCATTGAGTCGTGCATCACTACTAGATTAATCTACACAAAAACAATTCAAACTAGGTACCTGAAGGCGTGGTTACATTACCACGGGATTCGAAATCACGTCTGCAGACCGCGACAGGTGCCGTCTCCACGAGAATGACGAGCCCCACATGGTCAGCATTCATGGCAAATTTTATCCAAGAATAAAGTTATATAAAAAAAAGTGCTTTTTCGGCTGCAAAGAAATGAATAAGTTCCATTAAATTTGGAAAAACAATTGGAGATTTGTTCGTGATTTGAACACATAAAGAGAACTTTCCACTTTTTCAAAGAAAAACCAATAAATCTTGGAGAGCAGGCAAATATTTCATTAACGCCGCTCCAAGCTTCGTAATAAGCTGTAAACAAACGAATAATCTTTCGTCAAAATACTAAAGATCACTTAGGTTAGAAACGTGGTTCCAAAAATCCAAAGTTCTTACCGAAATACATAGATATTTTGGTATAACCATTTATAAGAATTGACAGGCGTGAACTTCCAGATACAATTTATAAAAGATTATTTCTTTTTAGCGAAGTTTAAAAAATATATTTACAATCGACATCTTTTTGACGTCAATGTAGCTAGACGAATCCTTGTTCCGTCACCACAGACAAAAGATATTTTTTTCTTTTTTTTTTCATTGCTAGTCTACCCTATGGCATGGAAACTAAGGCAGGCATACAGCCTTACAGAAATCGCAATTTGTTTAAAATCGATGACACACGGAGCGAAAGAGTCAACAATCTACTCACCTCTCTCTCTAAATCACAAGACTAACAAAGACATTCCAATGTGACGTTTTACAACGTTACACCAACCAGAAAGCACCTAATGAATCTTTTGTAAGGCATGAAAAATCTTAATATATATAAATGACGTGTCTTGTTGTTTGTTCGCGATGGCCTCCACTTAACCACTTTTAATCAAAGTAGCACACCATGTGCAGTTTGATCCCACTTGAAAGATATATCATCACGCTACTATCCTGATGAGCGGAGAAGTAAAAAAAAATGTATATCTTTATTTTGCATAGACCATTTTAACGGCGCTTACAAAATGTCATACACTATTTAAAATATTTAGTGACCACCAGGGTTCGGAACGCGGCCCATCTGAGAAGAACCGGCAAGAAACTTAGGAGGGCTTTTTTTTGATGGCCTATTTACAATTTAATATTATTTCACTTTGCCAGCAGATCATTTCCAGGCGTTCCTGTCCTGCAAATAGTCTTTAACGGCGTAATAACCTTTTTCACAAAGTTTTTTTTATTAACTTTTTAAATGTATTTAATGGTAAATTTCTCAGATCACAGGGAAGCTTGTTGTAAAAGCGTATACAGTTACCCTGGAGAGATCGCCAATCTTATGTAGTCGACTGTGGTGGACTGAAAGATTATTTTTATATCTAGTGTTTATATTATGTTTATATCAGACTTTAGAAAACTGTGATAGATTATTCTGGACATACTATATTGGCAAAAATGTATTGTGATGGTATGGTTAGAATATTTATTTCTTAGAATTTTTCTCGGAGAGAAACTCTGGGGCCCAAATTATAAATAGCGTGTACAGCCTGCTTTTGTAGAACAAAAATAATATTTTAATCACACAGCACTCCCCCAAAGGAGAATACCGTAGACATAATACTATGAAAATTGCTAAAGTAAACCATTCTAGCTGTATCCACATCTGTTAAGAGTCCTGATCTTTTTTACAGCGTATGCAGCCGATCTTAACCTAGAGGCTGTCTTTTGTGTGAGTTCTTCAACAAACTCTAACACTTGTCCATTCAGTTGAACATTGGCCGCAAATTGTTTTACATTTGGTAGAGTAAATTTTATAAATTTAGTTTTATTTTCATTAAGGCAAAGATTAATTGAGCTGAACCAATGAACTACTCTTGCAATTGCATTGTTTACATCGTCAAAGTTATCTAATTGTCTTTTAATTTTGAAAGTTTTTAGTTTATTAGTCATAAATGTCAACAAATTGGGCAAATTTGTAGAATTTATAAGCAACAGGATTAAATAGAAGCGACAGGATTAAATAGGTGCGACGGGAGTTCGAACTATGCCACGGGCGAGTCGTCCGAGCCGTGAGGGTCATCTAGTATACACATATTTTACATCATAATCCTATATTGATTGACCTACCAATATCATCTGTGCCAGAAAACACAGTCCCTGATTCAGAATGAATCACGTCAGTAGCAGGTAATGGTTGCTGTAGTGCCTGCTTTAGCGTACTGCATGACATATGCAACTCGTAAATGAGCTGATCTTCTTCAGGGGAGGCATTAGCTGCATTTTCTAGTAGCTCTCGCAATAGTTCTGCACTGTCCAGTGCAGTAGTTATTTCCTGGGCACGCCGACTATTTTCTTCATTTCGACGTTCTTCCTATAATAAACAGCAATTGTTACCCGAAAGGCATCACACACACCAGTGGCAAATTGCATTACATTTCCCTAGCAACTATGTCTCAATTATTACTAGTAATGTCAATTTTCAGTGCAGTTGATCAATCTATGAATGGAAACTTCTAAGAAGTCTTTTTTTTTTAAATATTGATTGAAAAGTAATTTTTGCAACAAATTGCAAATTATGGAATTAACGACTACTGGGTTTGGAGGTGGCGCTTCACAAGGCTGAGGAATCAGCAAATATATAAATAAGTTAATATTAAAATAATAATATGATACTACTGCAGTTAGGTATTTACTTAAAAATGAACTAGGATCACATCCAAATCATTGTAGTTCATAAAATATTTATAGTCAGTGTTTGGTGTTGTACTATTGGTAGTAAAAAATTTTGAAAGTTGAATCAAAATTAAATTGTAGTCTGAATTAGATTAGGATATATTTTCTAGTTGCAATGCAAACTGATACATACTTCTCTGACCATAGTTTTAATAAGTCTATTAGCGTGCTGTAGGTCTTCAGGCTTTTTACTTTGCAGTAATTTTTGTAACAGTTTGGACTTCTCTTCATCTTCAAATACTGCACTTTTGGCCCTATTCCGTGGCAGCGTCATTTCTTCTGGTGGAAGAGGGGGAGGAGTTTCTTTCACAACACCTTGATTTTTTAACATATCATATGCAACTTTAAATTTTGTTTCCTTTGGGAACTCTATAGACCAAGCATGAAGTAATTGGAGCACCTAAAATGATTGTAATTGGAATTTCAGTGTGTAGTGAATAATAGTACAGTATTAAAATCAAATGAAAATGAAAATATTATTGACATCTTACCCTGGTCTTTATTTCTGACGAGGTTCGATCAGCAAAGTACTTAGGAGAAACTAATTTGATCATTTCATTGAGAAAGCGGAATTTTCCTATTTCCGCATGAAAATTGGCATCACATCGTCGCATACAGCGGTCTAACATCATAAGGGCGAGCAATCCTTCCCGACTGTTTTGTGTGTGAATTCGAGCGGCCAGAGCCTGAGCTGCTAGTTGGTGGCCATCGTTTGAATCTCGCATGACCGTACAAAATGCCTCAAGCGCTGCACCATCCGGGCACGGCAGAGATTCATGAGTAGCTTTTACTAAAAACAGAACAAAAATTGATAATTTACAATACCGTATGTACTTGTCACAGTATAAACTAAAGAATTACTTACATATTAACGCTTCCAAGCTAGTCAATGTCACGTTCATTTTGTAGTAGATACGATGATTTTTACTCAGGATATAAATTAATTATTTGAGATGATTTTTTCACTTCATCTTCCAATTTTGTCACATATTCTGGCTAGCAATAAATAAATATATTTGACAATGAGCAACAGGGCTGCCAGGTGAGAAAAGTGGCAATCGTACCACAGCAAAAAAACCTAACCACTCCGGGAGTGCCGACAGAAGTGAAAACTCAATTTATTAATAATTTATTTATCTAGACGCGTTGGTACATGCATATATGCACACACTATAGCTGCGTATCGTAACGGGGTGTAGCGAGTCCAGAGATTTATCTCATCTAAAAAATTGCGTACCGCGCTGAAAGAAGTTTTTCCTTCAAAAATTGACCGGGATCGACGTTAATGATGATGATGATGAAAAATAAATCTACACTGAAAGACTCCTAATTGATTACACAGCATTATTTAATAAGACCTGTAGATGACCGGAATCAACGTTAGATGATGATGATGATAATGGTCGCGAGTCCAGAGATTTTATCTCATCTAAAAATATGCGTACCGCGCTAAAAGAAGTTTTTCCTTCAAAAATTGACCGGGATCGACGTAAAGATGATGATGATAAAAAATAATTCTACACTGAAAGAGTCCTAATTGATTACACAGCATTATTTAATAAGACCTGTAGATGACCGGAATCAACGTTAGATGATGATGATGATTATGGACGCGAGTCCAGAGATTTATCTCATCTAAAAAATTGCGTACCGCGCTAAAAGAAGTTTTTCCTTCAAAAATTGACCGGGATCGACGTAAAGATGATGATTATGAAAAATAAATCTACACTGAAAGATTCCTAATTGATTACACAGCATTATTTAATAAGACCTGTAGATGACCGGAATCAACGTTAGATGATGATGATGATTATGGTCGCGAGTCCAGAGATTTTATCTCATCTAAAAATATGCGTACCGCGCTAAAAGAATATTCACTTCAAAAATTGACCGGGATGGACGTTAATGATGATAATAAATCTTACGCTTTTTCGATCAGGTCACGTGTCCTGACGCGAGTTTAAGATTTTATACCCATTACAGAAAAAGTGCTCAACGCCGCTAAAGAAGTTTTCACTTCAAAAAGTCGTATGCCCAAGGAAAACTAATAAAAAAGTCGTACATATTATTCATCTTTTTATTATAAAATAATTAATAAGAAAAAATACTATGAAAATAGTTTAAACGTATAAAAATCAATATTTTATGGTTCCGTACCTCAAAAGGAAACCCGGTTGGTTGCAGTAGGAATGACGTCGCGTAAAGGCATTCCCCGCGACTCTGAGGTGTATGTAATGTCGGCTTCCCCGAAACTCTGGGCATTATTGATTAAATATAAAAAAATCGTACGTTTTCTGGACGATTTAGATACTTCGATCGTATTCGCGTAACATATACATAAAATCATACAAATATGATTTAAATCGTACAAATGGCAGCCCTCATGAGCGATTATTTTCGTTATTATTTTATTGAATGGTTACTAAGACCCTTAGTACCAAGGCAATAAAAAAAGAGATAAATCAGGCTAAATCTTATAAATATCATATTTATTCAATTTTATGTTATTGATTTAGTCCTATTTATAATATTTTGAAGCGCGTGGTCCCGCAGACTCAGTGTTCTAAAAACGATCACTGCGTTTTTTTTATACCACTTAGGTGGCAGACAAGCATACGGCCCACCTGATGGAAAGTGGTCACCGTAGCCTATGGACGTTTGCAACACCAGAGGTGCAGCACTCGCGCTGCCGACCCTTTAAAAACCTTCTAAGACCCCTTTTGAAGAACCCCATACTGTAGACGTTCGGTAAAACCCAGGCAGGGAGTTCATTCCACAACCTAAGCGTACGCGATATAAAGTCTCTATCGGATCTAACCGTATGTGAGCGCTCCGGACGCAAAGTGTGAGGGTGACCACCCTGTCTATGGCGAGCGGTGCGATGATAGAAGGTAGCCGTGGGCATCATGTCAAACAATTCCCCAGATCTCAGACCGTTGTACAGGCGATAGAACACGCATAAGGAGGCAAAGTCTTTCCTGTCACGAAGGGGTTCTAAACCGCCCGCTTATAGAGGATCGTTGACAATCCTCATAGCACGCCGTTCTACCGATTCGAAAGGTCGAAGCTGGTATTCAGGTGCACCAGCCCAAAGGTGACAGCAGTACTCCATGTGCAGCCGCACTTGCGACTTATAGAGGAGCAGTGTTTGCTCTGCAGTAAAGTACTGCCGCGCCCTGTTGAGCACTCCGAGCGTTTTGGACGCCAGCTTCACCGTGTCCTCTAAATGACTACGGTATTGGACGTCACTAGAGATCTCAACACCAAGGATCCCAATACTATTGGAGATGGAAAGAGGTGTGCCCTGGAATTGCGGTGTCACAGTAAATGGGGCTTTTTTAGCGGTGAATGCACACCCTTGAGTCTTGGTAGGGTTAAATTGGACAAGATTTTGCCTACCCCATTCGGACACTCTTGCAAGAGTAGCCTCGATTTCAGACACAAGTTGTTCACGACTTTCTTCCACTGCAGACCGAGGGATATTGGAGCGACCCGTGTAATAAGTGTCAACCGTACTATCATCTGCATAGCAATTAATGCCGTCATTGGACAGCATGTCATTGATATGCAACAAAAATAGGGTGGGTGACAACACTGAGCCCTGCGGGACCCCAGCATTTATGGCCATGTAGTCCGAACAGCAGCCGTCAACAACGGCTCTGATAGTTCTACCGGCCAAAAAGCTAGATACCCATTAGCTAAGTCCCCCAGGCAGTCCATAGGAGTGCAGTTTCAATAGAAGACCAAACCAAACCCGATCAAAGGCTTTTGAAATATCAAGACTCACAGCTAGAGCCTCTACCTCGACTCTCGATAGCCGACTCCCAGCGGTGTATGAGGCACACAAGAAGATCACCAGTCGAGGGACTGGGCGACAGTCACTGAGCAGGCCGTGTTCTTCCAGGTACCTCAGAAGCTGTGTATTGATAACACGCCCCATCACCTTAGATAGAAGGGAGGTAACGGCTGTCGGCCTCACGCAGTCTTCCATGAAGCCGGGACATGTTTCGTGGAATACGAAAGCGTGAAAAGACGTGTGTACCGGACACAACTCGGGACCACACTGCTTGAGTACCACCGCGGGTATACCGTCTGGCCCACTCGACTTATGAACGTCGAGGGACTGAAGCTCTCGCCGGACCACCCGCTGTGTGAATTTAATTTCCGGCATAGAAGTTCCACACAACGGGACGTAAGGCGGCAAAGCGCCCCCGTCGTCCATAAGCGAGTTAGAGGCAAATAGAGAACCCAGAAGGTCGGATTTCTCCTTGGCACTCTGAGCCAAACTACCGTTGGGTTTAAGTAGAGGTGGTAAACCAGACCGACAAAAGTTTCCCTCGGCAGCTTTGGCAAGCGACCAGAATAACGACTCCCAGAAGGGTGGCCTGCTAGTCGTTCACCAATTCTGCCGATGAAATCGAACTTAGCCCTGGCAATTGCTTTTTTGCAGGCCCTCGAAGCGGCATTTTGTTTGCGTTTAACTTCAGAGATGTTGATGTCATTATTAGCCCGAGCCGTGGTCCAAGCTTTTATAAGCAGAGTCCTTTAGCGTTCTAGCTTCTCTGCAGGGCCGATTAAACCACGGACGCTTTTTGGCCCCTGCGGGAATCCAGCGGTAAGGAATATAACATTCCATGCCCGCTCAGCAACTGCCTCAGCGCAGGAGCTCACATCATCTGAAGTAAAGCAAAGCCGCTTCCACTGGTATGACGCAAAGAATTCTAGCAGTCCATCCCAGTCTGCCGACTTATAGTGTCATACACGCCGCCACTCCTTAGGCCGGAGTGGTTCGGGCCTAGCGTGAAGCACTTGCGCCCGGACGAGGCAGTGGTCTGTTGTGCCAAGCGGCGCATCAACTAAGACGGTGTATCCGTCCGGACGCGTAGTCGGCAGGAGGTCCAGCAAAGCACTCCGCTCGTTCTCCTTATCGGGTATCCTCGTGTGAGAATTGACCAGCAGGTGTATTATGTAACTAAAATGGACATCAGTTTGATTGCGAATTGGGCCAATCTGCTGTCAAAATTCAATTTTGGTATTATCTAAGTTCAGTGGGCAACTGAAATGACGTCATAAGATGCGATATCCATTATGATTTAAATTTGACAGCTACTTTCGTATCGATAGTCCTATAAACGCGTGAAATTGGTATTATCTAAGCATTATGGACTTCAAATTTATAACTAAAATCGTTTTCAAAGCAATTCGGTAACTTTGCCGAAAGCGGTTGCTAAAGAGATGCGTATATGCGAGATAGTAAGTTTTGACGAAAAGCAACTATTATGCGGTTGATTTAAACATTGTCAATAGCCTAAAAACTAATAAATATTGATGTACTTGTAATTTGATGGGATAATATCCTTACACGCTTTGTCGTTGTGGCTTCAGAGATTTACAAGTGTGATAATTGCAAATCAGTACGTTTTTTTTAGATTTCAATAAGGCAATGGGCTTAGGCACCAATGCATATAGGGAAATGTGGGTGTATAATATGCCATTTCCTTCGGGGATCTGCGGGACTAATAAACTTATAACTATAAGGTAGCTCGTGCCCTATTTTGGGATTAGCCGAGGAAGAAAGTTGGGGGAGTAGGTAGGTATATTAATATATATATATTGGATGAGCGGGCGAGATAAATAAATTCGAAGTGGACTGTATTTGCGGGGAAAGACAAAAATGAAATTTACACGCGGTTGTCGATGAAAAAGAAATGGAAACAGGAATGGGCACACTATCTTGCTACTGCTGCGAGATGCTGAGGTGGAGGCAGCCGGGGACGTCCCTGGACTTGGATTCCTGGTTTCCTTGCACGAAAACACTATTTATCCATGGAAAACACAATTATTGCAAAAGGTTTATTTGGGATCGCGCGCGCGGCCATATCAGTCCTATTACAGAGCGTCTTCAGTCCGTCCTCGCTGCCTGTGAGTGGACGGCGCTGCGGTGGAGTTTTCTACCGCTAGATGGCGGTAACACAGCTGTCTCGCTCTTCCCTTATGCGAGACAAGGTAGGTGCGAAAGAGAAATGGAATAAAGGGAAGCGGGGTGGGAGTGTCGACAGCTAATTAATTAAAAACAAATGGAGATCGGCGATGCAACATAGAAAAAATAACGCGGCAACCTTCGAATCGTATACCGGCGCAACCATATATATATATTATTAGGAGCTGGGACTTGGGCAAAAATAAACGCTTTTGTATAGAAACGATACTTGGGCAATTTTTGATTGATTTTAAATGAAGTTGAAACGTAGCATAATGTTGGGCGGTTATGTAGGTTTATCGAGACATGCAAATATTTCGCGATTTGGACCCAGTAGTATTGGTTAAAGTGCTCTTGCGTTGTTGGTGGTGGCAATACTAATTTAACCTATGGTTTATCTTACACATGCAGGTCCATACTTACCTAACCAACATTTACTCATTTTTTGCCATATCTCCAAAACGGTGCGTCTGAGCTTGATAATAATGAGATTTTTGGTCCCCTTTGACACCCCCAAACACCTCCTTCACTACTAATTAAAAAATAATAAGTATAGAAATTTGACGTTTTTAAATTTATTTCTAAAAATTTTTAAACAAGTATTTCAAATAATGATAAAACCAAGTTGGTTACTTTTTGTCTACGACCGTCACCTTTCTTACGCCTGTGTTTTGCGATTATTATATTACCATTGCTATAAGGCATAAAAAAAAAGAACTATGAAAATTGGAAAATTCTGTACCTAAATACCTGACTATAATTCGGACCCTTCCTCTTTTGCATCGATTTGTACACAAGATTTTTGGACAGAACTTGTTTTGTGTAAAAATGGTAGTTTCTTAGATATAAAAGTTGCGTAAACGTGCTATAGTGAAAGACAGTGAAATGCTACATGTTGCTGCGCAAATTCTACATAATGGAAGATGATCAATAAATTTTGTTGTTGGCAATCGCGTTACTGTGCGTAGCCATAGCCAGAATTGGCCAGAATTAAAAATAAAACGAACAGTGATAAAGATAATTTTATCTAAAAATAAACAGTAGATTGAAAGAATTAAGTTAAAAATTGATAGCTAAATTGTGCATGAAAAAATGGCAATATTTCTGCTGTCCAGATTTATTGCACAATCCAAAAGACTTTCTAAACACAAGCATATTATACAACAGAGGACTGCAACTACGACACCTTCTGGGGCTATTTTACCAGAACCCGAGAAGAAACCATTTGGACTATTGAGTTTAGTGCTTGCTGTTGTACCTGGTCTGCTTATTGGAGCAGCTATTAGTAAAAACATAGCCAATTTCCTAGAAGAGAATGAATTGTTTGTGCCTTCTGACGACGACGACGATGATGACTAAAGTATTCATAAAGGTACTCTGTTAAGACCTCGTTTTTCTTATCTTTTATTGTGATTGCCCTTACATTATTAGTATCAATCAATCAGCCTTTGGCAGGCGAAATTCTCCTTCATACAACTTCAAACTGTAGACGAAAATTTGCTGGTGAAATGTCATTTGTTTCATATTTATTTATTTTTGGTATTCTTCGCCAATATTGGGCAGGCAAAGGAAACTTTGTCCATACAGCCTAGTCTTCGGTATTAATATTTTCTTAGGATATAGCCCTGTCCAGTCTTTGTCGAGTACTCAGTCCTAGGTCCTTGTCCTTGCCCTCAGTATAATGGTGATTTTTATACTGAGGTTTTCAGTGGACTTTTCGTGTCAAGAGAGAAAATAGCATTTCACTGCATATATATCATCGTCTATCACTATAGCACGTTAACACAACTTTTATGTCCAAGAAACCACCACTCCCACACATAAAACAAGATAAATGCACTAGTTTTAGAAAATAATATACAGCAAGCGTCCGCACTTGTCACTCTCCCGCCAAAACTCCTTCATATTTAAAGTCGGCAAACATGTCACCAATAAATTTACGTCTATGCTTTCAAGATCATGGAGAATTGAGGCCCAGTGCTAGATGTCGACCTCTTCTGAACCTGAAAGCGTAACATGTACAGAGAATTCATAAATAATTTGGGTGGCACAGGATTATGGGTAATCGCATTACCCATAATCCTGTGCCACCCAAATTATTTATGAATTCTCTGTACATGTTACGCTTCAAATTCTTTTTTATGTGATATTGTAGTGATTTAAAATGATGACAGATACCTGGTGTTAACATCTATTTTTATTTTTCAGATAAGTTGACTTCACTCCTGCGGGTTTAATAATACAATATCTAGTTGATGTTAATATTTATTTACGGATAACTACAAAAACATTATTAAATCTTGTGCTCAACATTTAAATCATACTGCACATTGTTTATATAATATGATTTTATATTTATATTAAACAAAATCTATTTTTATTTACATAATTTACATGCATACATTAATATGACCATATTTATAATGACAGCCTAAAAATCTGCTAGAAAATTCATCAAACAGGTTAAAATAAATGCATTACAAAATGTATAAAAAAACATTTGTCACAAAGAGTAATTAATATAAGGCAATCACTGCTAATCTAGTCAATCAATACTTTCTCACTTAGAAATCATTTTTTTAAATCTCATCACACTTGTGCTTAATATTTATAGGTAGATGAAATAAAATGAGATAATGGCATGATTCAGTCTTTCATTATTGATAAACTGACACAAATTCTAGCACTATAGAAAGATGTTAACAATTGTGAAAAATTTTTATAATTTGTTAAGTAACTTTTAGTAATCATAGACTAAAATAATAGTGCTAGAATTTGTGATATCTACTCCCTAATTATGTCTTTACTTAATTCATATTCTATGGAAGCTCTGAAAATGCATAATAGTATTCTTATAAAGTACAAACAACCTTAACATTTGTGAAATTTACAATTTACCTTGGCATATCATCAAGTTAAAATGTATATTGTTAGGGTGGGAAGGGAATTCGCCACACATGCCTGTCAATCTTAGTAACCACAAAGCTTTATTTTGAATTCCGTGGACTATTATTGCATCACTACTAACCACTGGGAGAGAGAGCACTTTACCTTCTATATATCTTTTTTTTGAGGAGGTTGGATTGGTGAATCCAAGGTTTGTAGTGGGTTTCTTCCTCCCCTCCCCTGTTTATTTGCACCAGGTTAACCAAATATAAATAAATATCCATCAAGCCTTATCCCTGAAGGGGTGGCAGAGGCATATTATATGCCCACTTTTCACCGTGTGGATTCCTGTCCCACGTAATAGGTGGTGAGCCCATTGCCGTGTTGAAATAGACAGACGCAGGTTATGGCTACCTGCTGTTGAAATTTTTCAAGCAGCCCATAAGGCATTCAACCAGGCCTAACGACTGCCATTTTAGTGGCAACCGGGATCAACGGCTTAACGTGCATTCCGAAGCACGGAAACGCTCGCAAATGTAAATGCCACAAAGTGGTCACCCATCCGAGTACCAGCCATAGCAAAAGTTGCGTAACTCAGTGATCGTTTACAGAACACTGAGACCGCGGGGCCACGAGCTCTAACTAAATATGACTGATTAAAGTTTAAGTTACTGTAAGTATATTATCTGTATACAGTACTGGTCAATTCTGCAAGTTTCAGAGCGTTTAGTACAATTTACAATTATAAAATTTTTTAGGTTCCTGATATAGTATATAAAACTAAATACATTCAAATAAACCGGTGTCGTCAGTTTTACTATTTGTTATGGATAATGGCTCATATGAATGTATATCTAATACTTCTTCAACGATTGACTAGCTGATATTTACTCTGGAGGCCTCTTGTGCTCACCCCAACCATGGAAGCACTTAGTAAACCTTCGGGACTCTTTGTTCTTGAGTGTGAGGAACAACTTGCGCAGTTTGCTTGGCTGCACCGTGTTCATGTGTTGAATGTATACCTTTTGAAAAATATAAAATATACATTCCACAAAATAAAACAGAATATGTACTGAATTACTATATTATTACTATTTTCTTTTTATGTGACCGACATCAGACATTATGGTAACATAAAGAGACAGAGAACATCCTATGTGGAAAAACATTCAAACTCGAGATTCGAACTTGCATTTACGTTGGCGATCCTATAGACCGCTAAAAAAAAAGGAAGAGGGGAAGAGAAAGGACAGAGGGTCGAATTTCGTTCGAACTTGTAATTTTTTCACATTCAAATATGGAATAGTCAGCATACTAATTACGTTTAAAAACTATTTCAAATGAAGTCTTAATTTAATTAAAGAGATTAACCGCTCAGAAATTTGATCTTTTAACTTACACTAGCTGGGTGACGCTCGAACGCAAGTCTTGCAATGTTTAGAGGGATTAAAACGGTTACTTACAAGATAACCTTACTTTGTGTTTTTGCATAAAATCGCGTTTACAAAGAAGTTAGGCCTGTAAAAATCACTTACCTGTGCAGATTTATAGGCGAGTTTGATTTCAACCTCTGAGCATTTGGCTCCCAACCATAGGAACACTTGGTCGCCGTTGTCCAAAATCATAATATCGTCATCTGCCAGATCATCCTGAATGGAAAATGTTGAATAAAATATGTGTTGCTTTTGGAACTTAAATAAAAACATACAATTGAGTTAATATTGTACTACGTACTAGAGAAGCCACCGCCCTATATCGCCAGTGCTCCGTTCAACTGTGGTGCATGAGCCACAGTTCACTGTTGCCTTCTCGCTCTTGAGCGCGTAAGTCGTATGGCTCGGGCCTGCTCGGGCGCCTCCTCCCCCAAACCCCGCACCGTCGCGCGTGGCGCACAGATTTTGTTCGCGATGTCTGCTCCATGTACGTAGTACAATATTAACTCAATGAATATAACCTATTTTCCATTGGCGGTTTAGTAAAGGGATATTCCGAGCTTTTTTAGTTCCACACTAAAAATACTCAGGATATCCCTGTAATAATAGTAATAAAATAAAATATTTAAGTACCCTTATTTTTATTGCTACATTCACGAGTTGAAAAGAAAAATAAATATACCATAATAAGTAATGAATATAGGTTACCTGACAGAAGTCTGTACACTTCTCAGAGACGGTAAAGTAACCCTTCTCGTTGGAGCATCGGAAGAGTCTTGTGTAGTTGAGGTAGTCGGCGTCAGTGTCATAGGGCTTGCGACCACCCAACCCTACCCAGAAGAAGTTGTCTGGCTCGCTACCTTCCGTTAAAACCTGGACAAAAACAATGACAGTGGTATTTATAGGTATTCCAAAATTACTATAAAGTATTATATTATTATTAATATATATTGCGCGAGAGTAGAGGGTAGAAGGAGTCAGGGTAGGCAGAGACTTACATATGAAGACCATGTGAGCAGATTGCTCAAAAACGGAAAGTAAAAACTACTCGGATACCCAGACGTGGGTGTATGAACCGATTGATGAATCTTCAAGAAGCGAAAGAAATATGCATGGATCGTGTTGCCTGGCGATCTGTCTTCTCTGACTACCCCATCAGGGATACAGCATGAAGATAGTTAGTTGGTTTTTTTTTTTTTCAAATATCACAAGGATATGTTATTTAGAATCATTAGTTGATTGGTTGAATGACATCTGTAGTTTATTTGATATATTTTAGGTATAATTCACATATAGGGACATTCATACAGCTTCGTCTAGTCCAAACTAAGCTATTACATGCTTGTGCTATGGGGTCTTGACAACTAATAAACATACTTATATTTCTAAATATAGTATATTAAATATGGTATTGAAGCGCTCGTGGCCCCACTAACTCAGTGTTTGATCGATCGATTTCGATCACTGCGTTAGGCAATTTCGCTGTAGTTGTTCCTTGGAGGTGACCACTTTGTGGCATTTACATTTGCGAGCGTTTCTGTGCTTCGGGAGGCACATTTTAACACGGCATTTGACTCACCATTGTTAAGTGGGACAAAAATGCTAACGGTGAAATGTGGGCGTATGGTATTCCTCTGCATACCTCTTCGGGGATAAAAGCGTGACAATATGTATGTACGTTGTATATTATGCATAGTAAACATCCAAACTTCGAAACACAGAATTGAGGATGACACAAATAGAATAGTAATATACTTTATTGTACACAAATTAATTTTATTTTTATACCACTGAGGTGGTAGAGAAGCATACGGTCCACTTGATGGACAGTGGTCACCATAGCAACACCAGAGGTGCAGCACTCGCGCTGGCGACCCTTTAAAAACCTTCTAAGACCCCTTTTGAAGCACCCCATACTGTAGACGTTCGGGAAAACTCAGGCAGGGAGTTCATTCAACAATCTAAGCGTACGCTGAATAAAGCAAATATTAGGATTCGGACCCAAAACAGCAGGACAGATCGCCAAGATAAGCGATTCTTCTTTCGCTTCCTGCTGATTCATTGTTTTATAGATGCGGGTATTCAAGTACTTTTGACCTTCAATATATATTCTTCGTCAATCACTCATTGGTTGGACGTGTCCAAACCGCTCAATAAGTTGCTCCAGCTTAATGCTGACACTTTCATTCAATTCTGTCATAATGCGATTCACTTTGTTACGTATTCGGTCGGCCAACGTTACGCCTGCAATTTTTGAAGTCATCGCATCTCCACAGCATTCAATTTTCTTTCATGCATCTTGTGATATAGACATACCGAGGTGTAATGGTTTAGGACTGTTGGTTGATTCTGTCGGTATCATCTTAACGCATTTGATAAATCACTTGTTTTGAACAATGAAGACATGAGTACTGTCAAAATCCTGTACGGACCCATTCTCGCAATAGTGGAGACAAAAGGATTAAAAAATCCCGTTGGACCCATCAATGGAACCAACAGTCCTGAACCGGTTTAACTACAAAAAAGCAACGTTGGCAAGAGCACTGCGTTGTGAAACGCGAGGCGTGCATTTTTACGATGCTTTGTCGCCTTCCCATTGTCGATCCATTAAAACAGAATGGTTACCTGCAAGCTAACCCAAGGGCTGTTGAACTTCTCCTCGGCGATCTGCTCGATGAGTCGTGCTGATTCCGCATCGCTGTTGGCGCCGATCCACGCGTACACTATGGCCGACGAGGTATCGTTGGCGCCCTCTAACGGCACGTTTAGTATATAGCTGTACAAAGAGCAAAACAAGTATTTATTAAAAGTTACTTATAAGATCCTGAAAAAAAAAATTAGTCTTGAGCTTAACTGGAACCAGCGTCTTCATTGCCGGGTTAGACACTATAACTGACTAGGCTATCGAGACCACTCGAAACCGACGAATCAATCCTCCTCTCTGCGTCTTAAGGCGACGTAGCTAATAGATTTTAGGCCAGTAACCCAAATTACTGTCACACTACGAGGCTACGAGAGCCCCGCTAACCGAGTGTTCTATACACGATCACAACATTAAGTAATTTTCGCTATTGCTAGTTCTTAGATGGGTGACCACTTTGTGGCATTTCCATGCTTTAGTACCGCTTACCGTGTCGGTAAGCCGTTAGTATCGGTTGCCAATAACATGGCAGTCGTTAAGCCAAGTTGAAGACCTTGTAGGTTTGAAAAGTTTCACTATTAGAATGGCAAGTTATTCAGAGTAACATAGGGTATGTCATATGTCAATAAATTGGACAGATTTCCAGATACTATTGTACAGTTTAATATAAAATGAACAGTTTAACTGGGTGCTACGGGATTTAAAGTATGTCACAGGTAATGCTTGGCTCGCGAAGTCAAGCAATCTGTCCTCTCTGACCACCCCATCCAAAATGCAGCGTGAAGATAGGCAAAGGGTTGATAAAAGTGCAAGATGGAAAAGAAGATAGTGGTACTGACCAAAAAGCGCTGTTCAGCTGTGTGGCATCGGCCTTCACCTGCACGAGTCGTGTGCATAGAGTAGACCCGTTGCTGCGGAGCTCGAACAGCTCCACAGGCTGAATGCTGTTCTCCTGCTGAATATACATCTCATGAGCATTCCTTCTCAACTATACTAGCGGCACGCGGCGTTCAACAAACGTCAAACGGCGTTTTGACGTTTGTTCTTTCACGAAGTTTCGTATTAATTTTAATTACATTTTATGTAGTAATATGTGAATAGTCGACCACATTAGAGGGTATTTATACCACGGTAGAAAACAGAGTACTTATGTAAAACAAGTAAAATATCATTTATTTATTTATTTTTCTATCACGCCTTATCCCCTAAGGGTTGGCAGAGGCATATTATATGCTCACTTTTCACCATTTGTATTCCTGTCTCTGTTGTAGTATGTCAAAGCGGCCAGCATAGCGTGCCGCTAGTTTTTTTTATAAGAGTAAATAATGATATTTGATCAAACATCTTAAAAAGCATTTTATTTATAGCACTTAGGTGGCAGACAACCATACGGCCCACCTGATAGAAAGTGGCGTAGCCTATGGACGTTTGCAATACCAGAGAAGCGGCACTCGCGCTGCCGACCCTGAAAAAATCTTCTAAGACCCCTTTTGAAGAATTACAGACAGATCGCTTTGACAGTTGCTGGTTTCCTTGTAAACTTGCGGCTTAGAATGAGGCAGGGAACCTTCTCCTGCTAGCGGTGCACCTGGTGACTTACGGAAGAGGCTTCAACCCAGGCATCCCTACGGAGTTCAGAGGTTGACGGCATTAGCTTCCAACGATGCAGCAACTCACACCAAGTCTACTAGTGACAAGCCGTAAAATAGAACATGTTAGTAGACTATCAAAAATGCAACTGACTAGCGGCCACTGGCGCGGTATGTGTTAGTAGAATTCTATCGGCCGACCGATAGAAGACTTTTGGAGTACGATTGTAATAGTAGACTACGAAAAACTGCCTAAATTGTACGGGTGGTTTACTATTGAGCGACGATTTCGATTCTATTTCGACACGATTCTATTCGAAATAGCAGACTCGGCCCCCTGCTCACACTCACAACTCACACGGACACATTGGGTGCTAGGAGCAGCTAGCTCTCAGCTACCAATAAAGGCGAGGATCAAATCCTAATTCAGGTAGAGTTTGGAAGCAAATAATACGCTAAGATAAACAAAATTATACTCATTTAAAAAAAAATCTTTTGTGTTATTATAATTTTTACTATATTTATTTGAATACTTAAAAATATTTACCTCTACCTGTCCTGAACCTATTAATAAAAGTGTTGTGCAATAATATAATATAGTTACCGGAGTTTGATTCCTCTTGCCATCCCTAATGATAAACCTTCTGTGGAAGTGCGCCATGAACTTGAGACTCTCCTGTTGCTGGTGCGTCCTGACCACCTCGAGCCGCTTGCACAGCTGCTTGAACTTGCGCTCCAGCCCGAACGTGAACGTCAGCCACCCCATGTTGGGGGCCTTTCGACCTTGCCAGAAGTATACCACCCACGTTGCGGCCTCCGATTCTGTGTCGTCTACTTCCTTATTGACAATTTCGTTGTCGTCTTCTGCCTGTACAGAGTTATCATCATACTAATATTATAAAGCTGAAGAGTTTGTTTGTTTGTTAGGTTGAACGCGCTAATCTCAGGAACTACTGGGACGCAATTCTCGTTTTCTTCGAAATAATCTCGAATTCGAGTTTACTCTTCGAATCCTTTTTCTACCATAAAATCTCGTAAATCGAGATTGTTTTTTCGAATGTCTTATTCTCACCACTAATCGAACTAAAGTTCGAGAATTTAGTGTGAAATGTTGCCATTTAGGAACCATGTCACGTTACGATGCGTTCCGTTTGACATGTTTCATCCGGTTTTAAAACGGTTAATACAACATTATTCTTATAAAATGTTCTAAAAGTTTTTAAGCTTATTTTACACGTTATAAACAATAATTACGTATTTTATAGTAATTATTAATGGAAAAAAATATTGTATACTGTAAAATATACATTAAGTATAGTAGGTATAAGTATTTTAAAAATTGCTTTTACAGTCCCGTAAAATGAAAAATATCTGAATGTGTCGCTGTCAGTGTCACTGTTACTGTGTGTTGTCTTGTCTGTTCGGCATGCTTATTTCATGTAGAACTTAAACAATTTAGGTCAACCAAACCATATTCTAACCTTAGTTTTTATATCTAGATGAGTTCTAAGCTCAATTAAAGACTCGGCATTAAAATTCGTGTCAAATCTTTGTTTTACCTAAAAAGTTCTTTAAACTCTGCGTCTCTTAGCTCAAACGGGTCAGACGTGGTTGCCCCGTAGTTGTTGAAATTGAAGAGAGTGTCAATATGTTTTGAACATAATTCACTATTAATTCATCATTTTGAACTCATTTTGATATTTATTAAATGTAATGTAATGTTAATTTAGGGTCGGTCACTGAAGAAATGTCTAAATATTATATTGATTCGACTTCGAAATCTGCGTCTCGACTGCTACCAACTATTCGAAGCAAGTCGAGTGGCTTCCCTTCGAGAAAAGTCGAGTTCGAGATTTGCAGAATAGCTAAACGTCATTAAAACTCGAATAAAGTTTGAATTCTGGTCGGATTTGAAAACTTTGTTTTGTGTTGGATAGCCCATTTATCGAGGAACGCTATAGGCTATATATCAACACGTTACTAAAAAACTGCCATTTTTCTGGCAACGGGGACGAAGGTTTAATGTGGCTTGAAAACCTTCAACAGCAGGTCGCCACAACCTGCGTCTGTCTATTTAAACACGGCAATGGGCTCTCCACCTATTACGTAGGACAGGAATCCACACGTTGAAAAGTGGGCATATAATATGCCTCTGCCACCCCTTCGGGGATAAGGCGTGATGGATATTTATTTATGTTTATCAGTCATCTAGATCCCATAACACAAGCTTATATTAGCTTACATTGGGCTAGATGGCGCTGTAAATAAAAACCAAAATAATAAAAAAAACAAACTAGACATAAGTTATACAGGCAACTATCACTTGCGGCAACTGCCTGCCTGATGACTTAGAAAAAAAAATGATGGAAATAGGCCTATGGCAAGCAGTGGATTACAATATGTAAACATAGACCTATTATCACGCCTTTATCCCCGAAGGCGTAGATAGAGGCATACTATGCACCCACATTTCACCTTTGTCTTATGTCCCACTTAACAGGTGGTGAGCATGGGCTATATATATATGGCATATTTTATTTGATGTATGTCTGATTAAATGATTGATACCTCAGCAGGCAGCACATATCTGCACAGAAACACGTAGCAGTCGTGACTGTGGAATACGCCCAGTTCATTATCGGGCAGTCGGACAAAATGCCTTCCTTCAAGTACGAAAGCCTCCATCGCCTCCAGGTCTTCGTTCCACTCGTCCGCTAGCGTCTTCGCTTCCGCCACACCCATGGTCGGCTGTCGTGGGGTAAATAGTGCTGACAGGTCCGCTCTGAGAGAAAGAATTAATCATATATTTAATTTTATACCACTGATGTGGCAGACAAGCATACGGCCCCCCTGATGGAAAGTGGTCACCGTAGCCTTAACGTTTGCAACACCAGAGGTGCAGCACTCGCGCTGCCGACCCTTTAAAATATTAATTATGCATACAATTATTTAATGGTCCACCACAGAAGAAGGAATGTTGCCCGCTCCCTCTCGCTCGCGCCTAATAGAGACAAAAGTAATAACAGTACCGCGTGCCAAGTTAAAGTCAAACTGTATGCGAAAATCACGTATGCGGGATGTCAGTTGCCTACCATTCGTCCGTAGTAATTTGTGTAATCGTATTAGAAAAGAGTCATCATCATCATCCGAGCGTCTGTCCCAGTTGCGTCTCGCGACGCCCGGGGTCCGCTTTCCTGCATTTACTCCTCCACTTCGCTCGGTCGTAGGCATCCCCTGTAGTGAGACCATTGGCACGCATGTCATCCCTTACGACGTCAAGCCAGCACTTCTTGGGTCTTCCCCTTTTACCGGGACCCGGCGGGGCTGACATGGCCAGACATTTGTTACCTACGTAGCCCGGCGGTTGCCGCAAGACGTGACCATACCAACGAAGGCGACACTCTTGCAACTTGTCTGCAATGTCACGGACGTGAAGGCTGCCGCGGATGCGAGAGTTCCCACGCGGTCCATCCGCGTGACTCCACACATCCACCGCAGCATCTTCATTTCCGTGACACGCAGCTCCTGCTTGTGTCGCTCCATTCATCCGTATTAGAAAAGAGTGATGGCCCTTAACACGCTTATTTGTATGAAATACTAGTTGACGCGTGGTGAAGTTTTCCCGTTCCCGTTTTCCACAGGAACTTGATAACTTGACTTGTTTTTGGGATAAAAAGTAGCCAATGTGTTATTCTACATTATTGTAAAGTTTCATCAAAATCCATTTAGTAGATTTTGCGTGAAAGAGTAACAAAATCCATCCATACTTACAAACTTTCGCGTTTATAATATTAGTAGGATATTTATTTATAATATGTATGTTTTTAGAAATATATAAGTATGTTTATCAGTTATCTGGTTATCATAGTACAAGCTCTGCTTAGTGTGGAATTAGATGGCGTTGTGTGAGTTGTCCCAAAAATATTTATTTATATAGAATAAAGCGTCTCTAGAGAGCACGCGAGTGATATAGATTTCTTAGGGCCGTATTCCAGAACGTTTCTCAATACTCAAGAAACGCTTGAGGCTAATTTTTGCCTTATAAATACTTAAAAGAAATAAAGAAAGAGAAAGTTTTTATTGCCAAAAACCACAAGCCATACAAAAAAATAAATAAAACAAAAAAAATCATACAAAATAAAACCCTTACCTAACAATGAATAAAAAAAACTAAACTACTCTCAAGTGTTTCTTGAGTATTGAGAAACATTCTGTAATACGACCCTGAATGCTTTGGGTGATACGTACTTGGTTTCCTGTTGTTTCGCCCAGCTGGCGAGGTCTGCTCCAGTTCTCGCGACAGACTCCGCTGTTCGCGTGAAGTCCACCGCGATCACCTCGTCCCAGCCCAGGAAATACGTTTTGAACACCTATACAGCAGAGAGCATCTCGTTTATTGGATGAAAAACGATATCACAAGCGAAATTCACATAATTATAAGTTAATCTCATATAAGTACTACATTTTTTTAATAATTTTAGATTAGGTTAGGTCTATGTATCTATTCCTATATTTGTTATACATAGACTAGTCATCACTTACACCAACAACTACCCACTATAGTGCTGGTTCTTTGAATTTATGTCCATCCTAAGGTTGCCTGTAAGAAAGTGCTATTAAGGATAAGGCCGCCATTTGTACATTTTAGTATTATTTAATCCTTAATTTTAATGTAATGATTGGTGTACAATAAAGAATATTCTATTCTATTAGTTACTGCGACGGACTACATTCTGGTGCAGGCTACCCTGACAAAATGACCAGGCTATATGGAAGTCTAAATAATACCCTTCGCAAGGCACGTTAAGTTCGGTTGCGCTTAAAATGACAGTCGATAAACCAAGTTGATGGCGGCTTTAAAAATTTCAATAGCAGGTCGCCATAACCTGCGCCTGTCCAAAAAAACACTGTGAAATGTGGACGATGGCTATAGGCTATATATCATCACGCTACCCTGCTACCCTGGAGAGCGGAGCAGTAATAATAAATATCAACAAATCAGGCAAATTTTTATGCATTGTGTAGAATTTATAAGCGACGGGATTAAATAGGTGCGACGGGAATTCGAAGTATGTTTCGGGCGAAGCCGTGGGGATCATCTAGGACTTGATAAACCATCAATAAATAAATCATTTTTGACTTATATTTAGAAACTTCGGATTGTGTTAATCTACTTTCGAGTGTACCTGTGTCTCAGTTCCCTCCTGTAGCCTCGTGACCAGTGCATGCGGAGGTCTCGTCACCATGTTGAATAACTCTTGCGCTAATTTGACTGCTGCTGCTCTGACTAGACGAGACGATTTCTTGCCAAACCTAAACGTTAAGTACATCCAGAATCTATACTAATATATATAGAAAGAAAAACAATTTTTTTATGGATCACACATTGAACATAAAAAAAGGAAAAATCATACATACTTTTTGCTTTGTAAGAGGCCCCACAAACAACACCCTTCTAAATAAGATATTGCTTATGGCAACCATAAATATACAAAAATAAAAATGATTAAAAGTGACACTCATGACGTGGCTAGCACGTGCTGAGAAATGTGAGAACTACCTAAAGTGAGCATGAAAAGACAATAAAAAACCTATAAATGTAACTAGATGCGTGACCCACAAATAGGACGACACTCAGCTTGTACTGAGATGTAAAGCTGAAGATATAATGCTGATATAAAACTTAAGAGTTTGATTGAACGCGGTAATCTTAGTAAGTACTGGTCCAAATTGAATTATTTTTTGTGTATAATAGTCCATTTATCGAAGAAGGCTATATGCTAAATAACATCACACTACTACCCAGGAGAGTGGAGCAGTAATCATAAAAATCGACAATTCGGGCAAATTTTCACACACATTTTTGTAAAGGAATAAGCGACGGGATAAAATAGATGGGGCGGGGAATTATGTCACGAGCGAAGCCGCGTGGGTCCGCTAGTATAACATATATATAACATTAATATTGCTCAATATACGACTCTATTTAGTGTTTGTTCGCCTTTGTAAGGAGCGATTGTCTGCGCTCTCAACACCCTAACTTTGTGCGTCGTTGTCTCTTACCTCAGTCAGCAATAACACGGCTAGCTGGTCAGGTGATCAGGTCACTGGGGCCACGTAGATCCAGAGGGCCGAAGTTGCTATTTCAATCGTGTCGAAATCGTCGCTTAATAGAAAGCCACCGGTACAATTTTGATAGTTTTTCGTAGTCTACTACTACAATCGCACGCCAAAAGTCTTCTATCGGTCGGCCGATAGAACTTTACTAACACGAGACGCACTATTGGCAGATAGTCAGTTGAATTTTTGATAGTCTACTAACATTTTGACAGCTAAAAACAGCTGTTCTAGTTCTATTCTACGGTTTGTCAATAGTAGACTCTGCCCCCTTACACCCACTAATAACATATAGCAAATGTGCAATAAAACAATATCGTAAGGGGTTTTGAAATTTGTTACAGGTGAATCAGTAAGCATAAGGTACCCAATAATTTTGGTGTATCGGTGCAAAGAAATCGTAATAACAGGAGATATGGCATGTGGAAACATTCGTGTGTCGTTGCAATGTGCTCAACGTGCTCAAGATTATTCGCTAATGGCGCATACCGATGCGCTGTTAGTGAATAATCTCATACTCAGTATTCTCTTGATCTCCACTGTGAAGTTTGGTTAAAATACATTGAATCGCATAATCTGTATTTATAACTTTCGTAAGCCATGGGAGCGATTCAAGGACTGATAAAGGTTTTGTTCGTACTTGATTGTCAATTCGGTCGACCTCGGGATACGTATGTCAATCAAATCGAAGACCTTTTGGAAACCGGCGAGGTTGTATGAAAACACTCATGAAAGTAGAAGAAGCGAAAGTGATATGTCAAGATCGTAGCACGTGGAAAACCATAGTCTCTGCCTACCCCGATGGGAAACAGGCGTGATAATATGTATGTATGTATTGATTGTCAAGCATGTGAAAGCGACACACAAATGTCCCCGCATGCCATATCTCCGGTTTATACAAGTGGTATGATCGGGCTAGTGTTAGTGCACTCACCACACGAACACGTCGACGTGAGCGTCCAGTATGTAGACGTTGCGCGTGGCTAGAACCCCTCGAGCCAGGGGCGTGGCTTCCGGCTGCGGCAGCTCCAGGTACCCCATACCCAGTTCCACGCGGTATAGTCGCGGTGGAGCCCACGTGAAATCATCCGACACGTTTTCCTATGACAAAGCTCATACAGTTACGCCTTGTTAGTCTACTATTATTAATAAGGGGAAATGGGACAACTCACACAACGCCATCTGATTCCAAACTAAACAGAGCTTGTACTATGGTAACCAGATAAATGATAAAAATACTGTTGCAGTCAATGACATCAAATATACATAAAATGTGCTAACCTTTGAAAATGCCGTAAGGCGAAACCGGTCAGGTTTAAAATAATAAATAAGTGGAACAGTACAAGTGTTTTTGTTCAAGATGTGTAGCAAGTTGAATGCTTTCAAGCTTCAGAAAAGAGCAGAGTATCACTTCATCGTGCGGCGAGCGGCAATCAATTTTACTGTTGATTGGTGCTTGAAACTTGGTGGAACTTGCTACACATCTTGATTGATAACAATTGTAGTGTTCCACTTATTTACTTTACAACCTGATCAGTTGCGCCTTACGGCATTTTTTTTAATTTAATTCATGTTTTATGCATTCCATAGGTCAGTGTATAATTGACATCTGCGGTGATTAAGTTTTAGTATTATGTATAGTCGCATCTTATTTATATTTATAGAAAAATAAATTACCTGGCAGTTATACTTTTTATGTTTATGTGCAGGAATATTTTACAATAAATGAATACCCACATTGCCAGCCTTCACGTCGTAGAGGACTTAAAGAAAATAACAATGATAACATGTAACATCAATTTATTGAATTAATAATTATATACCTATTTAATATCTTTCTTTATTCGTTTTATCTGTGATTCAGCGCCACTTATGAAGTCCAACGGATAAAGAATGCAACGCGATGCAAATTTAGACACTATTTTTGCAAAAAAAAATTAATAATATTTCTGAGTACAGTGATGATAATGATAATATTCTCGTTGTAATTGTTTCTAAATTTACGATAGAAAACGTTTTTTTTAAAAATAAGAATTTTTAGAACACAATTACAATTTTCAAAATAACTCATTCGATTCATATATGATTGAAGTCCGTATCGGTTCATTCACATAAATCGATATTTTTAATCATGTCATCTCACTATGAAGCTGAAACTGATACTTGTCAAATGTGGCTTCTTTTAATGACTCAACTTTAGTGTATTTATATTGTTTTATGTGCCGGAGTGGTTGTTTTTTTGGACATAAACGTTGTGTTAACGTGCTATAGTGATAGACAATGATATTTATGCAGTGAAATACTATTTTCTATTTCGCCGCGTAAATCCACTGATTGAATGAATTGAACTGAACTGAATTACTGAAAAACCTCAGTATAACAACCACCATTATACTGGGGTGAGACTGACCTTGACTTAAGAATAGACTTGGCTAAGACGTAGAGGATTAGGACATTTTAGATATTAAGAAAGAAGATTAAAGAAATATGAATTAAGATATGGCTAAAAGGTTATATATATAACGTTATATATAACATTATAATTATATTACCAGGCCATTAAATAACAAATAAATAAAAATAACGACTCACTTGTGGTGGCTTTCGGCGGGAAGAGTGACAAGTGCGGACGCTTGCTGTATATTATTTTCTAAAACTAGTGCATTTATTTTGTTTTATGTGCGGGAGTGTTGGTTTCTTGGACATAAAAGTTGTGTTAACATGCTATAGTCAAAGACAATGATATATATGCAGTGAAATGCTATTTTCTCTCTTGCCGACAAAATTCCGCTGAAAACCTCAGTATAAGAATCACCATTATACTAAGGGCAAGGACCAGGACCTAGGACTGAGAACACGACATCGACAAAGACTGGACAGGACTAATATTATAAATACTGAAAATAAGATTGAAGAAATATGATATAAAAAATAAGAGTTGCAGACCACAAAATTATTATTAAAAAAAAACTCACTTGTGGTACATAGGGCACGTCTCCGTCGTAGCCGAGCGTCTCCCAGAAGCTGCGCGGCTCTTTCCCGGGCGGTTCCGTGATCAGTTCCGCTTTGTTCTTCCTCTCTTCCTTATTTATTTTCTCAGCGAATAGCCGCGCTTTACTCTTCAGCGTATTCTTTGATCTTTTACCATACCTAAATCAATAAATAGTATCACACATACAAATTATACTCAACTAGCGGACAACCCGTGGTTTCATCCACGTAGTGGCCGTTTGTATGGGATTATGAGGATAAAATGTAGCCTAAGTTACTCTTTATTACATCCGCTATCTGCCAGTGGAAGTCCCGTTACCCGATTGTAACGGGATTTCCGTATCAGAGATTAACCGGAACGAACAGATAGACAGAGGAAAATATTAAAAATTGTTTTTATGTAATCATCATCATCATCCGAGCGTCTGTCCCAGTTGCGTGTCGCGACGCCCGGGGTCCGCTTTCCTACATTTTCTCCTCCACTTCGCACGGTCGTCGACATCCCCTGTGTGAGACCATTGGCCCGCATGTCATCCCTTACGACGTCAAGCCAGCACTTCTTAAGTCTTCGCCTTTTACCGGGACCCGGCGGGGCAGACATGGCCAGACATTTGTTACCTACGTAGCCCGGCGGTTGCCGCAAGACATGACCATACCAACGAAGGCGACACTCTTGCAACGTCTACAATGTCACAGACGTGAAGGCTGCCGCGGATGCGTGAGTTCCTCACTCGGCCCATCCGCGTGACTCCACACATCCACCGCAGCATCTTCATTTCCGTGACACGCAGCTCCTGCTTGTGGCGCTCCAATATCGGTCACGTCTCACTGCCATGGAAAAGGACAGGTGTAATAATGGTTTTGTAGACCTGTCCCTTCAACCGGATCGGCATTTTAGGGTCACAAATGACACCGGTCATCTCCCGCCATTTGGCCCACGCGGCAGCAATGCGTGACTTGACATCGCAATCGATGTCACTGGACGTGTGAAAAACTGATCCCAGGTATTTAACCTGGTCCGTCCGCTCTACCAAAACACCGCCTTTGCGGACGGATGTGGGATCTGTCGAGTTTAGTGCCAAGTACTCGGTCTTAAAAATTGTTTGTATGTAAGTATCGTTTTAAATTTTAATATGCTGTTAGGCCAATTCAATGTGTTCAATACTTACCTATTAATATTACCTATAATATGTACCTACTATGCAAACGAACTTAGGATAGGTTGACAAGTTAGTGCAAATAAATTCATTAAAGCTAACACACATCTCATTTCATTTAATAATCTGTGCCAATATAAAGCAAACCTTATTGCGTATAACATATATGCATTTAGTGCAAAAGTGTGAATTTGGAATTACAAACAGACACTTCAATTTTATTTATCTGTATAGAAAAATAGATATGACAAAAGAAAACCACTCTTTTTCCAACTCCCTCAATTTATCTTCAGACTAATGCGGATTCCAAGACACTCTGGCACAACAATGAGATGGAGTTTTGTGTAACTTTTCTGGTCTTCTTCTTTTCTTGGTAATTTTTGTAGATGCTGGTTTACCGGAGCAACAGTAATAGGAAAGTGGGTGGGATTAGTCCAAACTTCAAAGCGTTTTATGAATTATGAGAAATGTCACACTTTTTATAAACTATAGTATTTATAGATTAGATTTGAATCAGGACTTCAACAAAAAGTATAGTACTTACCATAAGTAAATGACGAGGCCTGTGTCTAGTACGAACACGTATCGAGGGTCTAGCGAATCCGTTTGCACCGGTACAGGTTCCAAGTGTATGCTGTTGCCAGCGCCGTGGACTCTGTATAGCCTCGTCACATAGTGCTGCAGAAAACACTTGAATAATGTAGTAACTCATATTGATGTTGAATAGATAAGTGCTTTATTTTAAAGGCCTTATTTTAAAAAAAGAGCGTGCTCCGTTAGTTTGGACACGTCCAAAGAATGAGTGAGGAACGATTGACGAAGAATATAATTGTGCGAAAGTAGAGGGTAGAAGGAGTCAAGGTAGGCCGAGACTTACACATGAAGACCACTTGAGCAGAAAGTACTCGGTTACCCAGACGTGCATGTATGAAGCGATTGATGAATCTTGAGGAAGCGAAAGAAGTATGCATGGATCGCGAAGCCTAGCTATCTCTCCTCTCTGACTACACCGTCAGGGATACAGCATGTTTTAAAAAAAATTAAAACGAAGTCACCACAACCTGCTACTGTCTATTTCAACACGGCCATGGGCTCACTGCCTATTACGTGGGACAAAAATGCACACAGTGACTTCGGTGATTAAGGCGTGATTAGAACTCACGCGACCTAGGCAAGTAGGTATATGCAATGTGTTTTTTTTTAATATTTGATTCATCAAAATGGTGCAAGTTTTATGTCATAAGATACAAACATCCTACTAATATTATAAACGCGAAAGTTTGTAACTATGGATGGATGTTTGTTACTCTTTCACGCAAAATCTAATGAATGGGTTTTGATGAAACTTTACAATAATATAGCTTATACATCAGAATAATACATAGGCTACTTTTTATCCCGTGAACAAGTTCCTGTTGGAAACGGGAACTAGAAAACTGCATTTTACTGCATCTACCACGGTGAGTGTTCTCAAGAACTCTTCCAATCGGTACTCTCTTACAATGCTGGGTCCGTTAAGAGAAGCGTGAAAAGGCATATTTCTGGGCCGTCAAAATGAGGGTCGCTATTGGAACCCTGCATGCGGGTTGAGATAGCGGCCCACATTAAATAAATAAATAAATATCGTTGGGACAACTCACACAACGCCATCTGATTCCAAACTAAGCAGAGCTTGTACTATGGTAACCAGATAACTGATAAACATACTTATATATTTCGAAATACATACATATTATAAATAAATAACACCCAGACACAAAATAAACTATCGTGCTCATCACACAAAGTTTTATCCTGGGTGGGAATCGAACCCACGACCTCTTGCGTAGCAGTCGGATGCACTCCCACCGCGCCACAGAGGCATTCACGGGTCGTCGTCTATGCTTACCATCAGGCGGGCGACGCCACTTTGACGAGCCTAATATAAAAAAAATTACGCGTGCGCCGCCCGCCTGATGGACAACAGAGAGCCGTGATTGAGAGCCATTATCCAAGACAGCAGGGCCCGATAGTGCCCCACAGGTTGACAGCCCTGACACATTTTTGTGATTCCTAGATATCTTAACTAAAGATATGAAATAAGCGCTGTCTCCCTTTCTAGAACAATCGTTCTTAATTTCGATTACAATGTAAATTATCTACTCAGTCGCAAAACACTATAAACAATATCACTTACTCTTTTTTGTATGCTTTCAAGATATCCTTGGCAAACACGCAATGGATTGCAAAGCTTTCGATAAACTGTCATTTTATTGCGATGTCTAGGTGCGTCACGGACTGCGTTCGCCATGTCTCTTTACACTAGCGGCACGCTATGATTGCCGTTCATTTCACATTTTCGTCTCAGGAATAAATTTCAGATTGATGACAAAAATGCACACAGTGACTAAGGTGATTAAGGCGCCCAAAGGCCACAAGGCCTTCAACCAGGTTCAATATCTATGGTGTGATAACTACTGGATTGAAACTTACCGGATCGTCGACGGTGAAGAATCCAGAAGGCGTGTGACTGCCCCGTATGTAGGTAGGCGGTACGGGGAACAACGCTAGGAAGTCGGGTGTTTCGTCGGCTTGTTCGTGACGTTGTGTTCGTTTTGCACCTAGTAAGTTGCGTAGGTTTACTGCGTGCATGGCCGCGCATGCTGCCTTGTCAAGCTGGAACAATATAACGCATTAAATTTGATCAAAAATACATTTATAATCTCTCTGTTCATACTCTCTCTGCTCTGGTCATACTCTTAAATCTCATTTTTTTTATTCCCTTTTTGATATCTGCAATCGCCTCTTCAGCCGTAATCAGATGTGTTGCAGGTCCACTAGCTGATAGGTGACACTACATTAAGTGTCACCATATTATGTTTCAGGAATTTAATTCTCTGGTGTAGTTTTAATATTTTTCAGACGACTTTCAATGTCTTTCATCTTTTGGGTCCATGCCAGCCTCACCTTTGAGTAGTGCATCTGCTGACTAAAAGACGAGGGTCATAGCGAAGTAAAGACAGAGACAAAGCCCTGTACCAACTCGTCTGGCCAGTGTGGTATAGTAAGGACAAACCCTCCCAATATGAAGACACAAACAAGAAACGGGCTCCAGTTCCCGTCACTTCCTCTGTTCTCGATTACGGTAGAGATCAGGGTAACGGCGGAAGAGGGGATGCCAAGAATCTGCGAGCTACAGAAGGCTGCCATACACGATTGATTCTGGGAACCTTTGGAAATAGCACACGGCTGGATGAGCGGCTCACTAAAATTGAGGTATAACTGGGTAGCATAAACTGGCCCATATTGAGTTTATGCAAGCTGCGAAGAAAGGGGAAGGACACACTAACCCTTGTCTCCGCCTTTTCGACCTTTTCCACTTCAGGATGGGTGAAGGAAGGTACTGGTGATGAATGACCTTGTTGCGGACCGCAACGTAATGTATTTCGAGAGATTTTGAGACTGTATAGATGTATTTCGCTTTTAAAAGGCAACTAAATCGACGGTTCCCGATGCTAAAGTAGTCTAGTCTGCGATATCCCATGTAAATGAAGTGCGACAAAAAATTAGAACGGTATGATACTAAAAAATACGACACTTTTTAATGGATACCTATATGAAAAAGCACAGTGGTGCCATCATTATTTTCTACTCTATTTTGCCAAGCTATATAACTACGTAGGTTTTCTCTCTTTATACTGTGCTACTACTAACGTTCAGAACATAATCTTACTAACTCTCTTCACGCTGTATCCCTGACGGGGTAGGAGTAATTAAAAATATTTAATACATACATACTAATTGTCACGCATTTATCCCCGAAGGGGTAGGCAAGGGCAAACCATACGCCCACATTTCATCGTATGCATTTTTTTCCCACGTAACAGGTGGCGAGGCCATTGCCGTATTGAATTGGACATGCGCAAGCTGTTGTGACCTGCTGTTGAAAATTTTAAATAAGGCCTTCAGCCAGGTTTAACGACTGCCATTTTACTGGCAACCGGGACCAACGGCTTAACGTGCCTTCTGAAGCACGGAAACGTTCGCCCATCCAAGGACCAGCCATAGCCAAAGTTGCTTAACACAGTGATCGTTTACAGAACACTGAGTCAGCGAGGCCACGAGCGCTTCTTATATTAAACGAAATTTAAATATATTAATTTCTGACTACCCCGTCGGGGATACAGCGTGAAGTTAGATGCAGAGTCTTACCGTTGCCTTCGATCCGATCCAGAAGTGTATATCCCAGGAGAGCTGGCCCTGTTCTTCAACGGTAGTCTTCAACACAATGTAGCAGTCGCCCTCGAAGAACTTGCCATGAGCTACCTGGTAACATTAATGTTCTCTCTCTAAACTCTTGACATTACATTTTCAGATTAAATCTCGGAACTGATCGCAAAAGGAAGCTCTAGCCTACATACATACATATTGTCACGCCTCTAACCCCGAAGGGGTAGGCAGAGGCATATTAAACGCCCACATTTCACAGTATACAATGGTCAGTTATAAGCTGATTTGATACTATTTATACACACAAATAAAATTGAAGTGTCCGTTTGTCATTGAAAATTTCTAGGTTTTCACTGAATACATTTGAAATTACAAATCAAATTTTTTAAACTTTTTCTCTGTATTACCAATTTTAACAAGACTCACTGGCAGCTAGCTGATTTTATAAGGAGTAACTTAGGTTACATTTTATCTCCATATTCCCACAGGAACGAGAAATAGGTTGCACCCACCTATTTCTCGTTTCCGCGGGCGTTCACTAGTAACGAATATAACAAGTAGAGGATTTTTCCTTTGGATAGAAGAACTTTTTTCTATTGAAAGGAAAAATCCCTAAAGCCTAAGTCTAAGCTGAATTCGTATGAATGATATTACCCAGATTAAACGAACTTGCTTGACAGACATTAAAAAAATATTGTAACGAGCTAGAAATAAGTTTATGCAATAGGATTTAGACAGCTGATAAATAGCTTCGAAACGTTTGCGGATCATAAATATTTGTTCCGAACGGGTGTCGAACCTAAGACCTCAGCAACAGCACTCCGCTACCGAGACAGTCATCATAAATTTTAACATGATAAAAAAAATCTGTTTAGTTTATTTAAATGGTGTCAAAATTTACCATGATAATTTTATCTATCACGCCTTATCCCTGAAGGGGTGGCAGAGGCATATACATTATATGCCCACTTTTCACCATGTGTATTCCTGTCCCACGTCGGACAGCATCAGGAACTCGCATGAGCAGCCTCCATGGTTACTCATGTATGCTGACGATATTGCGCTGGCAGACGCGGACAGGGGCAGATTGGTGCAACGTGTGAAGGCGTGGAAGGAGACGCTTGAGAACGGCGGTCTGAAACTAAATGTGGCGAAGACCGAGTACTTGGCACTAAACTCGACAGAATCCGTTCGCATAGGCGGTGATTTGGTCGAGCGCACGGACCAGGTTAAATACCTGGGATCTGTTTTTCACACGTCCAGTGACATCGATTGCGATGTCAAGTCACGCATTGCTGCCGCGTGGGCCAAATGTAGGGAGATGACCGGTGTCATTTGTGACCCTAAAATGCCGATCCAGTTGAAGGGACAGGTCTACAAAACCATTATTAGACCTGTCCTTTTACATGGCAGTGAGACGTGGCCGATATTGGAGCGACAAAAGCAGGAGCTGCGTGTCACGGAAATGAAGATGCTGCGGTGGATGTGTGGAGTCACGCGGATGGACCGCGTGAGGAACTCTCGCATCCGCGGCAGCCTTCACGTCCGTGACATTGCAGACAAGTTGCAAGAGTGTCGCCTTCGTTGGTATGGTCACGTCTTGCGGCAACCGCCGGGCTACGTAGGTAACAAATGTCTGGCCATGTCAGCCCCGCCGGGTCCCGGTAAGAGGGGAAGACCCAAGAAGTGCTGGCTTGACGTCGTAAGGGATGACATGCGTGCCAATGGTCTCACTACAGGGGATGCCGACGACCGTGCGAAGTGGAGGAGAAAATGTAGGAAAGCCGACCCCGGGCGTCGCGAGACGCAACTGGGACAGACGCTCGGATGATGATGATGATATTCCTGTCCCAAGTAATAGGTGGTGAGCCCATTGCCGTGTTGAAATAGACAGACTTATTAAGTACTATGAAAATCTTACCTCATCTACAGGCGCCGGTATAAAGTTTTCAATCTCCCACACTTGCATGCCCGGCGATTGCCCTGTGTCCTCGTCGAAGAACTCTGAATAGTCTAGTGGAGGCTTCTCTAGGCTTTCATCCCAACGTTTCGGTCTACAGAAAAGCAAGAACCATGGGCATATCAATGTTTATAGGGGGAACAATAGACAAAGGAGAACTATGTTGATAGAAAACGATACCTGTCTGATTCCATACAAACATTTTAGAAATTGGTTACCAGCGCATTTGCTAGAACGGGTGCAATGAGCGACGCATGACCCAAGTGGTCATGCGTCGATGATTATCGTCAACGATTACCAGCGCGTTTATGCAGAGCATAATATAGGAATCGTTTACTGCGGTCGACACAATTGAACATTTATCCGTCGGCCCTATAAATAGACTATAGCCGAATATTATATATATGACTGCCTCTGTGGCGCGGTGGGAGTGCATCCGACTGCTACGCAAGAGGTCGTGGGTTCGATTCCCACCCAGGATAAAACTTTGTGTGATGAGCACGATGTTTATTGTGTCTGGGTGTTATTTATCTATAATATGTATTTAAAAATGTATAAGTATGTTTATCAGTTATCTAGATCCCATAACACAAGCTAATATTCAGCTTACTTTGGGCTAGATGGCGCTGTGTGAAAAGTGTCCCACAATATTTATTTATATTTTTTTTTATAGCAATGGAATAAAAAAATTCTCAAATATTCTAGCAAGTTCCAACCATAGACAAACCATACTAGAGTAATAAACAAGCTCTAGTGGTTTAATTTTTTTAAAGCTTGTGAAGGCAAACATGACGCGCCGAAATAACTACAATATCTGAGCAATAACGGCTAATTTCAACAAATTCAACACCATTTGACATCGGTGTCTCATTTAGAAACAAATTTGAAAAGCAATTGCATAGTATGCTAACTAAATCATAAATTTAAAATTGAAAAATTGAATCTCGATGTGACCTCGAACCAGCGTCATCTCGGCGTTCTTTAAGCTTATTGGCATCGTTATTATTATAAGAGGCCTTTCATTTGAATTTAATCAAGTTTCGATACTCACTTGAGTTCTGAGTTTCTCTGGTCCAATTTCTGGTCATTGTGCTGAGTATTGGCTTGCTCTTGCATGCCACGTAATATTAGAGCAGAGTCGCGTTGCTCCGGCTCGGCACGTCCACGTCGCAGGCGGAGTTTACGGGCTATTGGGTCTGACTTTACACCTGGACAAGGGAATTGTGTCTACTGAAGGAAACCACCGTGTTGCATCTAACGCGTTTACTCACAAGCCGAGGCGAGGATTTTGCTGTATGATTTGCCGAACTTTATTTAACAAAACTGATAATGTCCAGTATGGAAGGCTGAACTTTGAGAAATCCGTCAATCCACAATCGTCAAATCCAAACACAGTTGGGCAGTGTTCAGAGAGGGTAGCATGTTCGCTAATACCACAGTCCCGGGAGCAGTTGTTTTTAACAATTAGCTTGGTTACTAAGACCTTTTGGTCAACTCTTATTTATTTTATATTTCTTCTTAGTCTTTTTATTACCTAACGAATACCTTCGCTTTCTACGTGTTAACAAGTATAGTCTTATGTCAAAGTCAGTCTTGCTCCAGTAAAGTGATGGAAGAAGCGTTATTAAAGCTTTAAATGGAATTTTCGCGGCAAGATATAAATTTGCATTTAACTGCGACTCCGACACTGCTGTCTTTGACTATTACACATCCAAATTAAAAACCACTTTTATGTTTAAGAATCCATCCAATCCATTTTTTACCTTTAAAAGAAGATTAATGCAATAGTTTTAGAAAATAGTATACAACAAACGTACGCTGTCCGCCAAATTGCCGCTCAACCTCGCGCAGGAGCATGGTCTATGTAACCAATGATGAAGTGCCTTGGCATTTAAACTACTTGAAAAAGGTCCAAACTCAGAACTCCTGATCGAATTGGTGACGACAAAATCCGAAGGAAAGAAAGGCACGAAATCAATATGTAATACTCACTGGTGGGTGTTGTCGGTTCACTAGTAGCAGCTCCGGCCAGTTGCAGTTGAGCTTGCAGAGAGAAGTCAATGTTATAGTACTGGAGGCCAGCTCCTCTTGGTCGCTCCACGGGTTTCGGTGGCATCACCAGGTCCGGGTTACCGTGAAGTTGAAGGCTCTCTAAATCACTCAACAGGTGGATAGCATCCGGCAGTGTTATCAGCTTATTGCAACTTAGATTTAGCTTCTTCAATGAACCACATCTAGAAAATAACATAAGTACATAAATGTTTTAGTATTTGTTTTGTGAATTTATAATACCTACTCATAGGTTTTTGGAAGTATATGTCCAACCGTACCAAACTTATTCTTGTTTTCGACATATTATTTACGAACCACAAAATAATATAAATATATGATAATAGGACAATTGCCGAAAATCATTCGAAGTCAGGGGAGAAGAGTGGCAAAGTGAAACTCACCGGAAAATGTTCAATTATACAGCGGAACCCTTCCAAATCGGACAAGGAGAGAAACAGCGTTTTCGAATTAAAATGCTATGTTGATTGATTTCAATTGATTAATGCACATAACACAACACACAACAAAATGTTTAAACAATCACCCACATGAAATATTTGCTTAATAATATCACACTTCCTGTTTTCGTAACAAAATTTACTTAATAGATTACTCGTAATTAATAAAAGTTGAAAAGTTTTTGTGGCTATTATGACAAGCACAGCTGTTGAACGCCTAACCGATATAAATTGATCAATCTCATCTGTCCGCCGGAATAGCGTGACAAATGTGTCAACACGCGATTGCTAGTGAAAGCATTGTACATAGTAGCGTAAGTATTCTATTAATAACTGCACTATGTCTCTCCATAATTTATTGCCTTCTAGTCATTCACATATTGGCTACTATTATACTATACGCCCACATTACACTGTAAGCCTTTTTATCATTTGGACAGGCTGTGGCGATCTGCAGTTGAAATTGTCAAGCCACACATAAGGTTTTCAACTTGGCTTAACGACTACTACGTTACTGGCAGCCGAGACCGACAGTTTAGCGTGCCTTCTGAAGCACGGAAACGATCGTGAATATATATGCCACAAATCGGTCTCCCATTCTCCGATTCCGAGACCAGCCATTGCGGAAGTTGTTCAACGCAATAATAGTTTTACAGAAAAGTGAGTAAGCGGGGCTACAAAAGTTTCTTCTATTTTCTAAGTATGATTTATGTTCCAAAAATTATTTCGTGGAAATGGTCCCAATTTAAGTTTGTTATCGTACAAGAGAACAAGTATATACTTCATAAAATTACCTGCAAAGACCTTCTGGTATCATCTCCAGTAAATTATTTGCTGCAGAGAACACTTCAAGGCTGCCCAGCTTTCCTACACCCGATGGTATACCCTCAAAGTCCAGCTTATTGTCGTCAACGTGTAGTCGCCTTAGACTTTGCAACTTACACATTGAAGCTGGGAGAGCGGTCAGGTTGTTTCTTGATAAGTTTAAGCTCTCTAGCTTCTGCCAACTGTCCATCGCTGTGGAAAAAAAACTACTTTAGGTACGCATCATTTCTTGTTCTCATCTGTTTTTGTAAAGAATAAGCCGCCGAATCAATAGTCTATATTGCAAAATTCTAAGTTTGATACACAATCGGCTTATTACGGACATACTAAAGAACGTTAGATTTACTTATATATCCGCCCGCATGGTGAGGTTTCCCCGTTCCCGTTTCCCACAGGAATTTGTTCTCGGAATAAAAAGTAGCCTATGTCATGTACTGATGTATAAGCTGTATTATTGTAAAGTTTTATTAAAATCCTTTCAGTAGTATTTGCGTGAAAGAGTACCTAACAAACATCTATCCACACAGTCGAACAAACTTTCGCGTTTATAATATTAAGCAGGATATACATATAGGTACTTTCACTTCATTGTGCATTTGTGTACAGTGATGGAAAGTTGTAACTGTCTAAAGACATGCAAACGCATCAGAGATATTATAACCATTTGCATAGACTTAATATAAAAAAAATAAGAATGCAATTAACATACACCTAACAACATGGTTGGTAATTGAGCGATGAACGTTTGTGTTGGAAATATAATTCTCTATCTTGACGATGTATCCCTGATGGGGTCAGTCAGAGAGAACAGAACGTCTTTGTTTCGCCATCCATGCATACTTTCGATACAGAAAAATATACACAGATATTATTGAAGAACGTCGCTAATAATGTGGTAAAGATTAGTAGATTTTATAAAAAGGGAGTTAAAATGCTATTTCGCCGACGAGGGTGTTATTTTATTTTGAATCCAGAACAATGCGAACGATTTTAAATAAGAATCCTGAGCGCAGCAAGAGATTCAAAGCACATCGACTGAGGGAAAAATTATTTTGCTCTTGAATCATATAATCTACTTTTCATCTCCTACTATGACATTAATTTCTTTAAAGACGCTTTAAAGACATTAATGTAGTACTTTAAAAGAAACGAATGAATGTAAAAAGGTGTCAAACAATTGCAAAATAATGTTTTTATTTGATACACTAGTGCAATTTTGCAAACAAACTTTCCGAAATTGTCTTCGCACCTTTTCTATTTTTTTTCGGGGTAATATTTTTTGTATTACGATATTATTTTCTATTTTTATTGATATAAGACTTTATGCACTGTCATTTTAAATAATTAAAGTAGTACTATGTTTTTTACAAAATACCAACAAGTCCAATCAGAGACGAAGTTCGCGCGCTTTTAGCGCGCCATTTGGCAACACGTGCGGTCAGTCATTCATACAGTTTTTGTTCGATTTTTATGAAAAATTCATGTTCCAAATTCAAATATCATTACTGCCTGTAAAAAGTGTCTCAGAGAAGCTACTTAGCTCCCGCTTATTGAGGAATAAAACGGCAGTTTTAGAATAGAAGAGATGTAAATTAAGTTTTTTGTCTTTCAACAAAGAATTTTACATCTCTCATATTTGGTAAGTAGAGTCCTTATTACCCCCAAATGGGGCTTGTATTTGACCAATTAGCGCTCTAGGGTAATAATGTAGCTAGAAAAGCCCTAGAGCGGTAAATAATTAAAAAATATAATTCACTCTTTCAAAAAGTTCGCGTACATCTAACCATCATACTGGCAATAGACATCATGCATTCAGCCCAATGACAAAAGAGGTCAAGAGGTTGCATGGATCAAGTGTTTTCTCTCCGCATGATCGCGGAGAAGTTTCTGGCTATTAGCCAGAGGGTTTTCTGCGCTTTTGTGGATCTGGAGAAAGCATTTGATAACGTTGTGAGGGAAACTCTATGGGATTTGCTGCCCGGATATGGTGTGGACGGCTCGCTGAAGAACTAAATGCGAGATTGGGGTAAACCAGGAACGTCTAGAGCAAGTGAATGAAATTGTGTCCTTATTACCCCCAAATGGGGCTTGTATTTGACCAATTAGCGCTCTAGGGTAATAATGTAGCTAGAAAAGCCCTAGAGCGGTAAGTAATTAAAAAATATAATTCACTCTTTCAAAAAGTTCGCGTACATCTAACCATGATACTGGCAATAGACATCATGCATTCAGCCCAATGACAAAAGAGGACAAGAGGTTGCATGGATCAAGTGTTTTCTCTCCGCATGATCGCGGAGAAGTTTCTGGCTATTAGCCAGAGGGTTTTCTGCGCTTTTGTGGATCTGGAGAAAGCATTTGATAACGTTGTGAGGGAAACTCTGTGGGATTTGCTGCCCGGATATGGTGTGGACGGCTCGCTGAAGAACTAAATGCGAGATTAGGGTAAACCAGGAACGTCTAGAGCAAGTGAATGAAATTGTGTCCTTATTACCCCCAAATGGGGCTTGTATTTGACCAATTAGCGCTCTAGGGTAATAATGTAGCTAGAAAAGCCCTAGAGCGGTAAGTAATTAAAAAATATAATTCACTCTTTCAAAAAGTTCGCGTACATCTAACCATCATACTGGCAATAGACATCATGCATTCAGCCCAATGACAAAAGAGGTCAAGAGGTTGCATGGATCAAGTGTTTTCTCTCCGCATGATCGCGGAGAAGTTTCTGGCTATTAGCCAGAGGGTTTTCTGCGCTTTTGTGGATCTGGAGAAAGCATTTGATAACGTTGTGAGGGAAACTCTGTGGGATTTGCTGCCCGGATATGGTGTGGACGGCTCGCTGCTGCGGGCAATACAGTCGCTTTATAAGGACTGTAAGGCTTGCGTGCGAGTAGGGGGGGATGTGTCACCTCTTTTTGATGTCTGTACAGGTGTCAAACAGGGTTGTGTCATGTCCGCCTGGCTGTTCATAGTGTATCTGGACAGTTGCCTGCAGAAGTTGAAAGATTGTGATATGGGTGTGAATTTAGGTGACTTTTCAGTCTGCTGTACGCTGATGATGCGGTGCTCATGGCCTCATCAGAAGCCGACCTTCAGGCATTAGTCACTAATATGAAAGAGGAGTGTGAAAGTAAGGGTCTTCGCTTGAATGCAAGTAAGACTAAGGTTCTAGTATTTGAAAGAGATGACGTAAGAACTAAATGCGAGATTAGGGTAAACCAGGAACGTCTAGAGCAAGTGAATGAAATTGTGTATTTAGGGAGTATGTTTAGCGCGGATGGAAGATGTGATTCGGATGTAGAACGGCGAGTAGCTGCCGGAAACAGAGTTAACGGTGCTTTGTCCCAATTAGTAAAGCGACAAAGCATAGTAAAAGAAGCACGACTGGCGATTCATAACGCAGTGCTAGTGCCAACTTTGCTTTACGGTAGCGAAACCTGGGTATGTCAGCAGATGCATGAAAGTAAATTGAATGCTGTGGAGATGCGATCACTTCGAAAATTGTGCGGCGTTACCTTGGCCGACCGAATACGTAACGAAGTGATACGTAATATGGCAGGTTTGAATGAAAGTGTCAGCGTTAAGCTGGAAAAGGGCGTGCTCCGTTGGTTTGGACACGTCCAACGAATGAGTGAGGAACGATTGACGAAGAATATATATTGTGCGAAAGCAGAGGGTAGAAGAGGTCAGGGTAGGCCGAGACTTACATATGAAGACCACGTGAGCAGATTGCTCAAAAACGGAAAGGTCAAAAGTACTCGGATACCCAGACGTGCGTGTATGAAACGATTAATGAATCTCGAAGAAGCGAAAGAAGTATGCATGGATCGCGAAGCCTGGCGATCTGTCCTCTCTGACTACCCCGTCAGGGATACAGCGTGAAGATAGTTAGTTTTTTTTAGTTACAAAAGAGGTCGCTTCGCTATTCAGCCTTGTCTTCGTATGAGTATAATAGTCATCAATTTTAAATATCGAGCGGCAAGGTCAATTCCGTTCTTAAAAAAATTAATAAAAAAAAGATGAAATAAGGCGGGAATAGAAAACTTTTACTTTAAATATTGTTTGTTTTTGGGATTTTTTTATAATTACGTGCTAATTAGGAAAGAGAACATGAGTTCTGCAAGTGATGAAGATATTAGCTGCACTCCCGATTCAATGAAAATGGAAGCTGAAGCAGCAATTAACAATATTTTGCCTGAAAGTTCTAAAATGTTTTATTCTTGTAATGCCGGTTTTTTTCTACTTACCTCACAATCGAGATGTAAAACAGAGTAGTTAGCTCGGGTGTAAGCATCAATTGCACCCTCGAACTATAGGCGCACTGCAATTGATGCCTTACAGCCCTTGGCTACTAATCTACTATTTACAGTTCGTATAGGGCGCGTTCCACTTATCGCCCGCAACGCCCACGACCGCGACCGCTGAAATTGCCGTTCCACTAATGTAACAAAGCCCACGGGCGTTGTGGGCGAAAGTTATAAGTGGAACGCACTTCGAGCGCGAAATCCAAATTTAAAACCGAAACTTCAATATAAAGTTTTAAAATTTATTTCAATTTTGGATTCTCGTAAATGTATAATAAATAAATAGAATATATAATAAATAATAATTATAATTATATAATTATTCTATTAATTTATAATAAATTAATAGAATATTGGGATTCAAAAAGACCTCTCGAACTATAAAATATTTCATTTTGAGGTTAGCTGAAGACTTATATATTTAGTACCCCTATAAATGTTATTCGATTGAGAAATATTATTATCTACCATTGCACACACATTGACAGTATAAGTTCCACTGCAACAACACTTTGTGGATCCAAAAATGTAATTTGTTTAGTCGCCATTGTTATTTTTTGAATATTCCCGCTAAGTGTTGGCAAAAGTCCACTCGGACTCGGACCCACCTATAGTTTGTGGGCGATGTGGGCGTCATGCGGTCGCTAACAGTGACGTAATGTATGACGTCATACGATCGCCCGCAACGACCGCAAGCTTTAGGTGGAACGACACATTGGGTGACGACAGAACGGTATTGAGCTCCGTTTTGCAGTATCAATATGTGTATAATAATAATAAATCATTACCTAGAATGAATGATACAAGAGAATACAACTTTTTTTTTACGTTGGGAAATCCCCTCGGATGTCATGCCTGACTCGAACCGACTAAAACCAAACGATCCCTGCCTATCTGTCTATTGCCGTACGCCCCGGGTAGCTCGGAAAGATATCCCAGTGACAGAATACAACTACAATTATTTTAGATTAATCTCATTGAAAATAAGAAAGATGAATCTAATCATTTTATGAATCTTTAGAATAATAATAAAATTTTATTAACGTGAAAAAAGACAACTCGGTTCTTCAGAGGGAAATTGACATTTGCTCTAATTAACTGAGCTAATGAAACATACCATCCTGTCTAAACCAGGCTATATTTTTACACTATAATAAAATTTACATAAAAACTTGTTTTAAAAAATTATCAATAACTTACCAGCAGATATCTCTGTGATTTCATTGTCGCTAAGATTTAATCTTTTTAGACTGAGCAGTGAATATAGTGCATCAGGTACTTTCGTGAGTGCATTTTTGGAGAGGTCCACATCACATAGATTGGATAAAGTATCCAGAGATGAGGGAAGATTCGCTAAAGTACGTTGAGTGTTACGCATATGCAATGTTTCAAGATTTTGAAGGGAAGGTAGTTGCCTGAAATAAATAAATATTGTGGGATACTTTTCACACAGCGCTATATAGCCCAAATTAAGCTTTAAGCTTCTATGGGAGCTAGATAACTGATAAACATTTTTATAAATTGTTAAATACATACATATCGCCAATGAGACAATCAAATAAAATAAAAATCCAGATTATAAGCACTTCTAATTAAAAAAATTCAAAGTTGTGATATTTTTCATCCGTGCCATGTCGACATTGTTAGCCATAAGTTAAAACTGAATTGGAATAATGCCACAGTGTGAATTTGGATTACTATATACAACAATCAATACTGATGACTCCCAGTTGTATTTAGACAGTATTATAGAACATATATCTCTGTATATTCTTGTAGAGAATTAAATTAATTAATAGTAGGGAAATAGCCAAATGTTTTTTAATGTAAAGAGACAGTCTACCGTTTACATTAAAAGTGAGCACCAAGATATATTAAGGTAATAGATGTTAATCTCACCTCAATTGAAATACTCCTAGAGGATTGTCATTTAGTATAAGAGTCTGTAGATTCGCCAGTCTTCTTGTCTGAGGTGGAAGAGTCTCCAACATATTATTAGAAAGGTCCAGGAACAACAAATCTGTCAATTGTACAAATAGAGTAGGCGGGATGCTCTCAATTCTGCAATTGTAACATTATAAACTGTTAAACTCTACTTTTTTATTACATGGCAATGCAGATGTGTTTTTTTCTGTGAGATATAGATTTTTTTCTGAGGTAAGAAGTAACCAGCACCAAGCATTTTATAAAACTATGTCTATTTAAAAAAAAAAATCAATCTACAATTTAAAAGAAGGAGAAACACACTGTTCCATTTAAATGTTGGTATAGATTACACAAAATTCAATAGACATAGACATACTGTCACGCCTTTATCCCCAAAGGGGTAGGCAGAGGCTTACTGTATGCCCACATTTCACTGTATGCACTCTATATTAATAGAATAAAAGTATAAATTAACGTAAATATATTTTATACTAGTTGACGCCCGCGGCTTTGTCCGCGTAGAGAAGTTTTCCCGTTTCCCACAGGAACTAGTTACCGGGATAAAAAGTAGCCTACGTGTAATTCTGATGTATAAGCTATATTATTGTAAAGTTTAATTACAGTAGCGCAGACTTTTAAAGCCCTGTCTATTTGGACAGCAGTTTGATGGGTGCCATTTGTGCTAGTAACAAGGTACATATATATTCCAATTTCTTAGATCACAATACTCACTTATTATGGCTGAGATTTAAAACTAGTAAAGATTTGGCTTTTTCAAGCCCTTCAGGAACTTCCTTGAGTCGGTTGTGGGAGAGATCCAGTGTAGTTAGTTCTTCTAAACGAAATAATTCAACAGGTATCCCTGAGCTTTTTACCTTATTGTGTCTCACATTTAGTGATCTTAAGCATTTCAACTCAGTTAGTTCACCAAACAATTTCTCTAAACCATTCTTCTTCAAAGAAAGATTTTCCTGTTTTAAAAAGATATTATAAGTAAAATTATTTTATTCTGTAATAGTTTTTAGTTGTGATTATATAGTGAATATATAACAGAGATAAAAGATTTTAATCTACTTACTATTTATTACTATGTACTATATGTCATAAGTTTCAAAATGGATCTTGTAGTCTTAATATAAACAGATTGTATATCACTACCTATAATTTAGGTGATGCTGGTGCTCACACTTGAAATACATCACATACAATAGCTTTATAAATTAATAAATACTCCAATATGATATGTATCAGAGTGGACTGAACTCTCATTCAGTAACAATATATTGAAGAAATAGCCAGTTTTTATCCTGTATGCAATAATGTAATATACTATATCAGTTAGATGAAAATTGTACTGTTTCTCTTGTTTACACAAAACAATATCTTATACGTGTACAATCTGTACATTTAGTTACCTAACATCTCTAAGACTTAAAAATCTAAGACCTACTTCAACTTACCAGTTTCATAAGTTTCCCTAATTCCTCTGGGATATCAGTCAGATTTGTTTTATCGAGCCTGAGCCACTGAAGGCCGGTCATGTACCGAATAGCTTCGGGGAATTTATCATCCTACAATTTAAGAATATATGAGTAAAACGAAATCAAAGGTTAGGGAGTATGATATCATCCATCATTGTTGATAGGTTTTCAATTAAGATAAACCAATTCAGATATAACTTACGCTGAAATCATTGCAAGTGAAGTCTACACCCCGCACAAATGGCAATAAACCAGTATTTGCCATGTTTATAACAATTTATTTACGAATCGTACATAATTCGTTTCATTACGCCAGTGAAATGTCAAATATATCTGACAGAACAGATGAGTGAATTTTTTTTAGTTGTCTTCGTCCATCTTAGGCAGGCAAAGGAAACTTAGTCCATACAGCCTAGTCATCAGTATTTATTATTTTCTTGTTTTAGTCCTGTCTAGTCGTTTGTCGATGTCAAGTCCTCAGTCCTAGGTCCTAGTCCGTGCTCCAATAAGGCAGTAGATCCCTTATTGCAGCTCTCTATGGAAATTTGGCACTAACACAAACAACACCGCTATTCATTGCAATATAACACTTTCTTTAACTAATGCACTTCCGAACTCTTTATGTATAATATTCCACCATTATTAAACACAAAAACACGAATTTTACACTAGTTTTTGCAAATAATATACGACAAACGTGCGTCACTGCTCATCTTCGCGCCAAAAGTCACAGATGAGTGAAATTCATGACATTTAGTCAGTTTTTTTTTCAATTTGTTGTTCTTGTTACTTTAAAGACAGGCGAGTGTAATCAAGGCAGGCAGCCTTGCCGTCCGCCGCTATCAGTTGATTGTGCATGTTGTTGCAGCCTGCAACACCGTGCAGGATGTGACTCGAGTCCTGCAAGCTCCGCCCACCGTTTTCAAGCCGCCCCATACGTGCGGACTGCCGCGTAGCAAGCAGGATCGTGAATTATAACGCAGGACTGCAACACATCATTTTGTTACAGTGGCAAATACGAGATAAGAGGAATTTGATAATATATATATGAAGAAATACGTTGTTAGTGGGAGCAAAAATTCCCAAATTATTGTTACAAACAGTTAAGAAATACGACACTGCAAACACACTACAAAACGTTTAAATTTTGTGTGACGTTAAATTTGCATCTGACATCACTAAAATTCATTTATTGTGATGAAATTCAACAAAAAGTGAAAAATGTACATAGACAGTTCAATCACTAAGTTAGTCAGCATCTAAATACATGTTTTGTTGAATTTTATCACATAAAAAGTATTTTAGTCATGTCAAATACAAATTTAGTGCTGTTTATGATATCACCAAGTTTAGTTCGACATAATAACAGAATAGCATTTGGCAATCTCTCAATAAAACTAAGTAAATTTTAGAGAAATTTAGTTTAGTGGTTTCAACAACAGAATTAGCACCAGTAACTTCAATTAACATACACACACCGGCATAATTAGCGGAATATAAAAAAAAGAGTGAAACCTTTTTCAATTAATGTTGCTGGCTGGTTTATGACTATTTTATTTAAGAATAAAATATTTTTAAATCTGAACACTGTTGATCGTCACTTTTTTCTGTGATTGTTTTAATTTTAATCGACGTTTTAATAATTTCGAGGAAGTGTTCCATATTACGGGTGCACAAGTTTGTATGTAAAGATCTTATATTTTTATTTAATTCAAGACTTTTTGGACTTTTTATGTTCCTTAAGTCTGACTGAAGGATAAGGGAATCATTATGCCTGATTTAACCACGACTGAAATTGTCAAGGCACTTGAGATGAGAAGCAGTAATCAAACTTACAGAGATATCGCCAGGATGCTTCGTCGATCTGTTTTGCGTCGCGTTAGACGTCGCGGGCGAGGCAGAAATAGGCGTACATCGAGGAGAGATGAACATTTTATTCAGCTGCGTGTTCGAAGGAATCCGTGTTTGACGGCTGTGCAAGCCAGAAATCTTCTTCAAGAAGTTCGAGGAGTAGCTGTAAGTGAACGCACGGTACGAAAACGGTTCGAAGTTCCACGGACCAATGGAGTAAAGTTTTGTTCAGTGATGAGTGTAGAATTCTTTTAAATCAAATTGATGTACGTCAAAGATTATGGAGACGTGAAGGGGAACGATACAATGAGTTAAATGATATCTCGGGTATTGAATTTTTTTCCCGCCAAGAAGTTTTCCAAATTCTGGAAAAAGTAGTAGTAGCGCAAGGTCTGTGAGTAGGGCGGATGACTGAGAGCTTCCAACCCCAGTTCTTGCAAATTGGAGACCGTCTGCTGTGCAGTATGAGGTCGCGCGTTGTCGTGCAGGAGCAGCGGAGACGAGCGATTGGCAAATGTTGGTTGGAGATGTGCCAGCTGCTCCATCATTATGTTTAGGTCTTCACAGTACACATCTGCATTTTTTAGAACGGAAGCGAACAAACCTATAACATGTGGTGCGTTGGTTTGTAGTCTTAGCTCCGTAAACGTCGTTGATGTTGCGTGCCGCTTGTGCCGCGTTGCTGCCACGACGGTACTCATATTCCATAATTACGAAAAAGATTGAAATGCGATGAAAATGTAACACTTAATCAATAAACAAATGTTTATTGATTAAGTGTTTTTAAATTAAAATTAATTTGAAATTAGAATTCTTAGCCAAACAAAAATTATTTTGATTTGAAATGGCCAGGAGGTACTGCAGAACAGCAATTTCATATGTTTTGCAATTGCCAAGTTGGCTAACCTGCCCAAGGTTTAACCTCAGGCCTACCCTGCGAGTCGGTTTAAGGGTGATGCGGAACACCGCGGGGTTTAGTAGGTAGGACGGCCCCTCTCTCACGGGCCGGGAGCCCCACACACCGTACCTGCTGCCCCCGCAGCAGGGATAACGGTGCGCAAAAGCATACCCCGCGAAAACGTGCCCAAGGTAGGTATATTACTGGACAACTTCGAGTTTCGATCCTTTGACATATATTGAAACCGACTTGACGTGCTCATGAAACATGATCTTGGTTTTATCCAAGTTTATGGCAGAGACCAATACGTCCAGACGCTCTAGTTAGACTGTGCAGCATCTCGCTTAACACTTCTAGCGTTTTCGCTACTAAAACGATGTCGTCGGCTAACCGAAGGTGTGAGATACATTCGCCGTTTATATTTACTCCCTATCCCTCACAGACCAGCGTCTTATAGAAACACTTAAGCACGTTGGTGAAGAGCTTGGGGGGATATTACATGTGTCTCACCCCTCTTCGTCAAGTCTTATATGCTGACGATATCGTCTTCTTTTGGTCTTGGAACTGAACTGTCATTGTAGTGGTATGGTACAAGCATTACAATACCACGATATATCGCCAATCAATACGACATCAAGCATCCACAACGGCCCAGGTTTCGATAGAGTGGAAGGTTGTAAGCCAAGTCCAAAAGCTATACACAGAGGCTGATTGTACTCTTTTGTCTTCTGTACGATATGCTGAACAGTATGGATGTGTTCTACGGTATACTAAGACCTTTCGAAACCCAGAGTCGAGTATACATTAGAATTAGATCTAATCATGCTTGTCTATGACATTTTACCAAGAAAATCTTTATCAAACCGAGTGAAAGTGAATTGAAAGAAATCTCGGGCCAACCAGTTTTTCCACGTAGGTACATATCGTAGACCAATCACAAGCACTCCCATGTTCACTCTGTGATAGTCCAGACCATTGCACGAGCACCCCACCGAGAGCACAATGACTTCGCTGCCTTAGCGCTTGATCTCTATCAAGCATAACAGCCACCGCCGGCACTTTGGGCATCAGCAGTCCTTTATTAGCCTTTAAGCTATTTAAGCAATTGCTTAGGGCATCCCGTCTAGGGACCAGAGAAAAAATAACACACGAAAGTTAAAGCTATTTCCAAATTTTTTATATACATATTCTAGGGAGCCCGTTGGCGTAGTGAGTAGTGACCCTGTCGGAGTTCGTGTGTTCGATTCGATTATATTGGCTGTGTAAGATGTTTCCGAGGTGAGCTGCTGATCCCCTGTAGTGAGACCATTGTCACCGCATATCATCTCATACGACGTCAGTCGTCCAGCTAGCACTTCTTAGGTCTTCTCCTTTTACCGGGACCCGGCGAGGACGACATGGCTAGACATTTGTTACCAACGTAGTCCGGCGTTTGCCACAAGACATGACTATGCCAGCGAAGGTGATACTCTTGCAACTTGTCTGCAATGTCAGGGCCGTGAAGGATGCCGCGGATGCGGGAATTCCTCACGCGGTCTATCAGCGTGACTCCACACATCCACCGCACCACTTTCATTTACGTGACAATCAGGTCCTGCTTAAGTCGCACTAACCTGCCCCTGTCCACGTGTGCCAGCGCGATATCGTCGAATATCGAAAAAAAATGCCAGTACGGTTTATGCAAATGTTAAAATGAGGGTGTACCGGGACGTAGGTACAGTATACCTCTGCCATCAATGTTTAAAAATGGTTGTAACACACTTCATTGGTATCGAGTTGTTCATTAACTTCATTAGTTCGATAGATGGCTCTGGTCATACTCTTAAAAAATTACGATTATAATATGGTGGAGAATTTCAACTTGATTCGATACGGTTCGGGTAGTTTAGGTGGCTAGAACATTGCCCTTTCGCATATTATCGGTGTTGAAATGGCTCAAGGCGTTAGAGCGGCCTTGCGCCGCCTTTTTTAACGTGCGGAATCCTCATGCATTTTACATCGCCGTGAGTTATCGGCGAGGTGGGTATGTCGAAATCATACATACATACGTACATATTGTCACGCCTTTATCCCCGAAGGGGTAGGCAAAGGTATATTAAACGCCCACATTCCACCGCATGCATTTTTGCCCCACGTAACAGCTGGTGAGCCCATTGCCGTGTTGAAATGGACAAGCGCAGGCTGTGGCGACCTGCTGTTTTAATTTTTTAAGCCGCCCATGGCCCAGGCCTTCAACCTGGCTTAACGACTGCCCAACGGCTTAACGGACTCGTACAGACTAAACCACACGGTGTCTTCTAAGTGCCTGTGTGTACCTCGAATGCAGGCAAGACCAGCGCTCATTGGGGGACGTCGTGGTCCACATCACTAAAACGCGTACACAGACATAGTGCGACGCGCCCCACTCAGGGCCCACCTCTGTTAGGTTAGCCCAAACCCTTGCGTCCAGGCCCTAGCTCATAGAAGTCAGAGATCGTTCTCGGATCTACGGCGACAGGTGCGTCTCGTCTCTTCGCAGAACGAGACGTTGGCGTTCCAGGCACTCCCACTTCTAACCATGGCCAAAACCAGGGTCATTAATGTCAAACTTCCCACACCCACGTCGGCCCTGAGGACACGCCTCTAATCACTGCACGCTGAACATTCGACCAGCGAGTGAAATGAGACTAAGCGAAAAGCACGAAAGAGTGGAACTGGTCAAACATTACTGGAAGTTTGAAAATCTAGACTTGCAGCGTGCCTATATTAGAACAGGCTGCACCTGATTGTGCTGTTTACTAAGCAGCTCGAGGAAATACGAGCGCTATTTCCCCTTTACCGCGTCTTTTACACAGCGGCACTTGGAAATATCCTGTCCTACTTTGACCCTGGAGACTGGAGTGCACCAACTTATAGATGAGCTTTACATTGCTCCTTAGACAATTCCAACTTATAGTCGACCTATATAGAGGTTGTAGGTGGTCTTGTCTGGCTCTAGCTACAGCTCTTTGTGGCTCACTTCGCAGCTCTGTACGCAGAAGGAACAACATATACATTTTCTACCTATGATGCATATTCATACCCCTTTTTTTTGTTTCAATTAATTCTTTGTAGTTTTTGAAGGATAGGAGGGCCCAATGGGAAAGATTGCTTAGGGCATCAGTTCCACTAGCCCAAATGCGACAGTAGTATTCCCATGTGTGGTGGCACTTGTGATTTATAGAGAAACAGTATTTGCACCACAGGAGTTATGCTGCGCTCTGTTAAGCAATCAGAACTTACTGAATGCCAGTTTATATCAATATACCTACTCAGTATAATAATAGTATTAGTTATAGTATAAAATCCCATATTGATCAGTTCCAATTCTCGCAAATGTATCAAGTACATGTTACCTCTGTGTGATATTGTGGGTATTCTAGGAAACTTCATATTTTTAAAATGATCAAAACTTAATTTACAACAGTACATTTTATTCTAACAAAGTATCACCACTAAAATTGTATTCATCACAAATCAAACAAATATTTCAACAACTAAAAGGTATTTTTATAATTAGGACCTAGTAACAGAACTCGCTATAAACTTCAGGAAAGGAAATATGTATTAGAAATAAAAAGAGAAAATGCAACTTACTTGTAATAGGATTATATTAAAGGAAATTTTAAACAATAATTTGACTATTTTGCTAAGACATTCATGATTAAATGCAAAGGGGTATTTTTGCACACACCTATGTACAGTTCAATTAACAGATATACATATGTATATTTATTTGTGTCCTATAATACAAAATATCAAATCATGTTTAAAAGAGTTACCTATTTATTTAAACTAATACCATTAACTTTAAAGCATTTAAGGTGTAGAATATAATTCCATAACATAGGTCATCAAATCGGTTACATACAACTAAATGTTTGTCTGACTCATCGAGGCATGGGTGGCATGCCAGGTGTAGGACCTGTTAAAGCAGTGTTGGTTCCTAGCAGCACCTAAAATAAAAGAAAATATTTTAACTGTAATTATTAAATGTGTTTAATGTTTTATTGTACACTAACAACTAGCTCTGACAACTTTAAAACTACTGAAAAATTCATCATAGCAAGAAGAATTTTGTATATTGTAAAGAGAATAAATTATTAAAGATAGTTCAACACATCAAGCACCATAAAAGTAAACTGTTATAACAAATAAATAAATTATATTACAAATTACTTTATATTGCAAGTAATAATGATGATAAACACTAGAACAAACCTGCTTCTGCTGACTCTTCTCCATTTCTGCCATTTGAGCTCTCTCCACTTCAAATATTACTGGCGCAAACAGGATGACAGAAGAGCTTGCTACCACCCACATTACTGAGCGGGACAGTCCATACAAAGATTTGACACCATACCTATAAAAGAACATTATGTAGTACCTAAGTTTCTACAGTTCTCCCACCACCTTCTATAGTAGTGTGATAGGGGTGGAGCACATGTTATAGCAGTATTTAATAAACTATGGACTAAATTTATAAACTATATTTAATAACCCATTGGGTTAGCCATAAAATGTGTATCAATATAATTTATATAAAAATACAGAAGATGCAAATGCTAATCTCTGGAACTACTAGTTCAAATTGACAAATTCTCTGTGTTGGATAGCTCATTTTTATCAGGCTACCACCAAGGAGAGCAGGGCAGTAACCATAATTGTCAACAAATGAAATTTCAAAACATCATTAAATTTATAAATTACGAGATGTATGGATTGAGTGGGTGTGTTCAGGGTTTGAAGTATGCCATAGGCCTCATGGTCCAACTAGTAAGAAAATAACTCTCCACTATATTGTCATTTTTGAGTGGTGTAGGTTAATGGAAAGGAGAATTTAATTAATTCTTTCATACATACTCACCTGTACCACTTAAAATTAATACATGTGGAAAAATCACTTGTACTACCCAAAAGTGATTTTCTAGAGGAGAGGTCGCATGGGCCTCGGAGATTATAGTGGGGCCCCCAGATTCTATTCTGGAGAGCTAATTTTTATTAGACTATATATAATGAATTTACAGTGGCTAATAACAGTTAACATACTTTACGATAATATAGGTGATGGACTTACCATGTATTCGAAGTAACTGAATATGTGCAGTTTCGAACACATTCTGGAAACATTTCAGTCAGCCCCCATAACCTCTCTGACAAGGTCTCATCAGGTTCCTAAAATAAGCCAGTGATGAAATTAAATCCTTGTCTTCATGATACAAGATGTTATAAAGATAATGTTTACAAAAATCCATAACTTACATCATCGTATTCTTTGAGGGGTCCCAAAGGAGTCCCAGCGCTAGGCGACGATCCTAACTGAAAAAAATAGTTATAATTAAAAAAAACATTTATAGCCACTAAATGTACTTTCAATTAATTTGTACCTACCGAAGGGGTTATGAAATAATCTTCGGGCCTACGCTCGGGAGTATCATCTTTGCTCGCTGTCAAAGACTCCATTCCGCTATCGCTTTGTTCCAGTTCATCAGTCAAATCCATATGTACGTATGGTTTATTGTAAACACTTGCTATGTACTATTTATTGGTTAAAGTCCAAAAATCTAAACATTCAATACACAGCACGACATGCACAAAATCATTAAATCGGTATACAATTTATGGTTAAATGGCATGGCAGTGTCATTTTTCTTCTTTTATTTATTTTATTTAGAACAGGCTAAGATCAAAGACCATGCAACCTAGTCATTGGTATAGTATTTAATTTGCTTGGTCTTCGTCAAGTTCAGGCCCAAGTTCTATGCTGGGTAAAATTTCAACTACTTTACCTAGTGGAAAAATATTAACATTTTACTGCAGCTTTCTAGTGTTTGACTGAACTACCAAAGTGAACTACATTCTGATCAGATATTCAGTCAGTGTTTGACTGAGCTTTAATACGCTCATGCACGTTTTCAATTACAGTTATGCTGTTTAAGAAATGCAGCCATTCAGACCTGCCTCTGAATATTTGTAAACCTCTTAAACTAGTTTTCTGGTCCGAGGTAATCTTAGTTAGGTAATCTTAAGAAGGTATACCAAAAACTACTGAATAGATCTTAATGAAACTTTACAATAATATAGCTTATACATCAGAATAACACATAGGCTACTTTTTATCTCGGATACAAGTTCCTGTGGAAAACGCGAACAGGAAAACTTATCTACGCGGGCGAAGCCGCGGGCGTCAACTAGTGTTAAAATAATAATATGATTTACCACTGTATAACAATTTAGAACTACTGGGTATCGATGTTTGTAGTGAAATATGAATTAGATCACTCATAAGGTACCTCGAAGTAAAGGTTTGCAAAGTCTAAGTTTCAAGTTCATCTTTGCGTGCCGCTCATAGCCTCAAAATACTTGCTAGAGCAAATAGAATACTACGAGACGCACAACAACAAGAGAGCTGTGAATGAGACCAAATGAATCAATAGCGTCAATAGATATCACTTGGCGTTCATACTTTAACGAGCTTCTCCTGCAATTTATTTAATGAAGTAAACAGCCACCAATAATTATACAACTCGTAAATACATGGCGATGGGACGTTGTGGATTGGTTTACACCGACTAGCAAAATATAAGAATGGATAACCAAAGAAAATACTTAAGTAAGTATCTATTATAGGTACCTACTTATTATATTGTACTGGTAATAAATAGGTAATTCAAAATATTACTTGGCAATCAGATGGTGAACTGCATCTACACGGAGGCTCTGTGGGCATTTCATAAAAGTTTTTGCAACAATATCTTTCTTATTTTTATTTACATTTGTCAATTATACTAATGTCAATTCTAATAAAAAAAAAAAAAAAAGTGTTTTGATGAATAGAGTTCTCATTACAAGAAGTTTGTTTGATTAGTGTGAGGCAGTAGTTCCCTGTAACATTCCTGATCAAGTGTGACCTAAGACCATCTAACTAAAGTGTGGTAGATGAACCGTTCTGACGTCTAAGCGTGAATGTAATTTGGTTCTTCTTTGCAGCACTAGTCTTTATTTGCCAATTGCTTATCCAGATGATCCAGATGTATAGTTTATTCAAGTTTGCATGCAGATTTAGCAACGCCAGTTACTTAGACTACGTTTTATCCCTGCGAATCCACGGTTACAAGCATGCACTATGCTTGTAACCGTGGATTCTTGTTGCGGGTAAAATAATAAAACCACGGGGAGACCGCTAGCCGAGTATGTAATCACTATCACTACGAGTATCATATCATCATCATACATATTATAAAATAAAGTCGTTTTACGCTGTCTGTCCCTATGCTTAGATCTTTAAAACTACGAAACGAATTACGATGCGGTTTTTTGTAATAGTTAGTGTGATTCTTATAGAAGGTTTTTATGTATAATTTGTTAAGTTTTTGTATACATTGACCAAACTATAACGATATTTGTTTCGGACTTGTCTGGGAGCTTTCAACAAAAACGCTGCCTAAACCCTGTTAGATATAACAAAATAATGTATGGTGCAATTCTGTATCTAATGAAGGTCTACAAAAAAGTTTGCGACGATATATGTCTATCTCATGAGAATAACATACTAAATCCATTTTAGTACTTTAAAAAACCATCAATTATAAACAGGTAATTTGAAAGCTATTTACACAAATATGCTATTAATCCTTATCATTTTACTACGTTAGTTGGCTTCGGCATTTCATAGATATTATATTGTCCCTTTTCGCCTTGCAAATTAAATGAATATCTTAGGAGTTATAGCAAAATCAGATAAAGCGCCAAGAAATTAATTCAACCGGGCGGTGAAAGGTGTACTGAAGAGCGGAGAAGTAATCAACGAATTAGAAAAATGTTCATACATTATTGTGAAATTAATAAACGGCGGTATTAAATGAGTGCCACGGGGTTCGAAGTATGTCACGGGCAAAGCCGGGCGGGTCAGCTTGTATATTATAAAACAAAGTCCTCCACCGAGTTCGTCTGTCTCTTCACAATAAACTCAAAAACTACTACACCAATTGTCATGCTGTTTTGATCAAAGGGTAGAGTATTTTTAAGGGCTGATTATCTATACTAAAATTATAAAGAGGAAAGATTTGAAAGTTTGTAATGAATAGGATCAGAAACCACGGGGCCGATTTTTTAAATTCTTTCACCATTATAAAGCTACATTCTTCGTGAGAAGCAGGCGTTATTAGATTTCTAAAATGTTTATGTTTCCGTGTTTATTATTTATTCAGTTCTTGTATACATTGGCTAAAATATTTGTTGGAAGGGTTGGATAAAAAAGCCGTCAAAGTGCTAGAACTTACTATCTACGAAAACGCTGCCTAAATGTATGGTGGAATTGTGGTTATTTTGTGGAAAAGGGTTACAGAACACTTTAAAAGAACTCATGAAGTGTTCGAAAATGTGCATAAGTGAAGGAAAATGATGACCTAGGACTGAGGACTTGACATCGACAAAGGACTAGACATGATTCATTAATAAGAAAATATAAATTCTGAAGTCAAGTCTGTATGGACCAATCTTTTACTTTTTTTTCGAACTAGCATTAACAGCTTGAACCGGCTTGAACTGACTTAACAGGCTTTCGGTGGGAAGAGTGACAAGTGCGGACGCTTGCTGTATATTATTTTCTAAAACTAGTGCATTTATCTTGTTTTATGTGCTGGAGTGGTGGTTTCTTGGACATAAGAGTTGTGTTAACGTGCTAAAGTGATAGACAATGATATATAAACAGTGAAAAGCTATTTTCTATCTTACGGCCTAAAGTCCACTGTAAACCTCAGTTTAAGAATCACCATTATACTGAGGGCAAGAACCACGACCTAGGACTGAGGACTCGACATCGACAAAGACTGGACAGGACTAAATACTAAGAAAGCAAATACTGAAGACCAGACTGTATGGACCAAGTTTCCTTTGCCTGCTCAATATGGGCGAAAACCAACAACAACAACTGACCTGACTCTGGCCCAAAGGTCTTAGCAACCAGGCCATATAATAAAAAAAAAGAAAACTAACTTGACAGTTGACAGCTACCTTTTCTGGAATCTGCCGTATTTTGTGCAATTTCATTAAAATTCATAACAGTTTTAGATATCTGGTTCATTAATATTAATGATTTTATGCTTTAGGTTCCTCGAATGCTTTATTGTAATTATTTTTTATTTAGCGGTATTCTATCTTGGCTTGAACTTTAACTTGATCTGTTTCAATAGGTTGTATTATTTGTTATTACTCAATTTAGAATTTCCTATTACCAGTGAGTGCGTTAGCATTGACAAAATTGGAAGTCTCAGAGCATAATTGACGTAACCTAAGTGTGCAAGGTATGTTCTAATTCTATTTATTTATTAGTATCTAAATATACACTATACAAAGCAGAGTATTCCAGACAGGTTCTAATATTTATCTAGTACTAGGCCAGCTGCGTACTTTGCTTCGGGAATTTTTAGAAACCCTTTGCTTCGTGGATGCCTATGTCATATAAACTCCATGTGCTAAATTGGAGCCAAATCTCTTCAGCTATGTGAGCTGGGTTTGATGAATTAGTCTGTTAGGGCCGTATTTTAGAACGTTACTCAATACTCAAGAAACATTGAGGCTAGTTTTTGTCTTAAAATACTACTCTCAAGTGTTTCTTGAGTATTGAGTAATGTTCTAAAATACGGCCCTAAGGTTTGTAATTTTATATATTTTGGCTAGTTTTCAATAACTAGTTTTCTATGTCTACTTTTTACAACAATAGCATAGTGTTTTGTATGTTCATAAATTAAAATATTACCCCTTACCTCTTCCTCATACTTAGTCTTGCTCATTATAAGCTCTAATTTTATTAAAATTTGGATATCCTCTATTTTCAGTTGTGTAAACATTTGGAGTTTAGGAAAGTATTTACCATAAACAAATGATTGGATTGGTTATTGTTCTATATTCAGTGACTAGGCAGCAAAGGGGGATTTATAGCTGGATTTTAAAGAATATAATGATTTTAATCCAGCCTTACAGCAATACAATAAGCACACCAAGTTTATTATCATTTCTTCTCAGGACAAGGCATAAAGTAAAAAAAATAATGAAAATGACCTTGAATAAAAACATCTGTGCTTTTCCACATTATTTACTTTTAACCTGACTTGTTTAGCCTTTGGCATTTCAAAGATTATTATTATCATAAATTTAAAAGGTAAAAGGTTTCATTCTGAGTAGAAGTAGAACCATATTCTTCCTTGCCAGGAAACTGGTTAAACAACTAAGCTTCCGAAGAACACTTTTCCATCTTAAAATTTTCAACATTTGAATTTTTCTATCTCTTTCAGAGGTGGAATAATTCATCTGTTTTGAGTGTTCCTCAGTAGCTTAGATTGTTGAACAGTCACAAGGGTAGTTGCGGGTTCTAGTTCTGCTTGAGACTTAAAGCTTTCCATTTTAAATTTATGAAAATAATAATAATCATATAAAATCAGATCTTGGCTCCTTTTTAAAAATGGTTATGAATAGCAATGAAAAGTACACTACTTTTCCTTGGACATAAAAAGGAAATGAATATTGCTGAAATGATATTACTGAAATATCATAAAAACATATCAATAAGCAATGTTGTAAGCAAAGTATCAAGGATCAATGTATTACCCCAGTGTGAAGTCTTGTTGCATTTAAAAGTGAATAATATTGGTTTAGGTTACTGCCGGCCAACATTAATACACATAACAACTCTGTAACAGAGCATTATCTGTTAAGCAAGCCACTGTCATTATACTGTCACTACAAAAATAATTATGCTATTTTCTTTGAAATACAAATAGCATTTTCTTTTGTCATTTTTTACTGTCAAATTAAGTATATTCCCAGTTGCTTTCAATGGAGCTCGGGTGTACGTGTTCGGGGTTGTTGGAAGCGACTATCATCAACCTACCAACCCCTAGGTGCCAATTGTTGCACTGATAGCAGGTGAGGTCACTTGGACACCAGATATCTTGGTGTGGAATGCTGTGATAAATGAAGTGCGGTGGAGCTGTTTGAGCTCTGTAGCAATATCTGTTGTCATTTTCACTGTAAGACAGCAATATTAATAATGATATGGCAGTATTGGGTTCTTCAAAAGGGGTCTTAGGTTTTTAAAGTGTCGGCAGTGCAAGTGATGCACCTCTGGTGTTGCAAACATCCATAGGCTACGATGACCACTTTCCATCAGGTGGGCCGCCGTATGCTTGTTTGCCATCTCAGTGGTATAAAAAAATGAGAATTTACAGATATTTCTTTATGTAAAGACCATTTAATTAGAGTGACTGACAATCCCCAGATCTTATTTTGCCATCATGCTTATTATTATCTGTGTAACACCCCTATCCCCTCTGGATCTCGGTAACGAGTAGACGTGTGTGGAATATACGCAATTTTAATTTAAATATATAAAATACATTTAATAAAATTTAAAATACAGTACTATATTAGGAGTGCAAAAGTGGTGAAGAGATATTCGTTACTACTTATAAATCCCACCCCTTACGGTAGTGAGGACCGCCCAACAGTAAGAGAGACAAATATATAAAATTCACTTCTTTCTGGACTTATCGTTGTAATCGTCAAGTACCAGGACATCAAGAAGTACTGGGAGCTGGATGGAAACTGGATGCTAAACAAAACCATACCGCGATTACTGAAACCCTTACAGCGCCATCTATCGAGCGTTGGACTTAGATGTCAAAACTCTAACTATATCGCAAGTTATACAAGTGAATTAACGACATCTATCGAGCGCTAAAGTAAACGTTGAACTCTATATCAATCGCTGAGGAAATTATTTGTAACATTAAATTGATTAGTTTTGTTTATCTGTTGCTTCCCGAAACGTTCTTTTGAGAATGCCATTACGACGCACGCCCCCCTCTGGTCAGAGAAGTCAATCCAAATCAAGCACGCCTCAAACATCGCTAAGTAAATCTGTATCTGACACGGAAATTCACTTGGCTGAAAGCTTTAAAAACACCACTCCACTAAATTATCCAGTGCGAAGAGTAAAACGTAGCAGAGAGGACATGGATGACAATCTTAGTCAGCAGCTGGATAGTTTTAAAGAGAAAATAAGAAGAATGATATCAGTTTTCTCTGCAAATCAGGGAAGTGAGATGCAAAAGATGGCTTCGATACTTAAGGAAATGCAGCAGAGTAACATAAATATAGAGAATTCTATTGCGTATGTAACTTCACAGAATGAGGAATTAAATAAGAAACTTGTCATGTTGGAAAATCAGTCGAAGGAAGACAAAAAAACCATTATTATGTTGGAAAACAAACTGGAAGAAATGCAAATAGGAAGTAGAAAATGTAACTTTTAAATTTTATTTAATTTAAATTAAACTTGAAAAATACCAATGAAACTAAAGACGATCTGGTTAATATGGTTATGTGTCTCAGCAAAAGCATAAGCTGTACAGTCACTAAAAATGACATTAAAGATATTTACCGAGTGAGAGGAACCAATATAAAAAGTAAAAATATTCCTATCATCGTAGATTTCAGTCCACCACAGTCGACTACATAAGATTGGCGATTCTTTCCAGGGTAACTGTATACGCTTTTACAACAAGCTTCCCTGTGACCTGAGAAATTTACCATTAAATAAATTTAAGAACCTTAGGGACAGTATGATAAATGCCGCTGTGGAAGTGTGTGGAGAAACGAAAAGAGGCAGTAGTAATAAGCGTGATGCATGGTGGAATGAGGAAGTGAAAGAAGCAGTTCGAATGAAGAAGAAAGCATGGCTAGACTACTTAGCCTCGCAGAATGATTTTAATATGAAAGAGAGATACAAGCTGCAGAAAGTTAACACGAAGGCACTGATAGAAGAAGCTCGTGAAAGGTGCAGAATGAAAGCGGATGAAAGGTTGTCGTCCAATTTCCGGGATAATGCCAAGCTCTTCTGGAAAGAGGTAGGCAAGACCCGGAGTTGTTCGGCAATCTGCAGTATGAATAAAGTGCTTAGTGTTAACAATGACGTCCTAACAGACCAAAGTGACGTCCTGCAGAGATGGGGTGAATATTATGGAAAGATGTATGCAAGAAAAGACAGAGATGCCACGTCGGGAAGTGGAGCTCACTTCGATGCTCCGGATCCCGATGTCATTGAAGTCATTAGTATGAAAGAAATAGAACAAGCGATAAGAAGTATGAAATGTGGTAAGGCTGCGGGAAAAGACAGAGTTACTGCTGAGATGATCAAGTACGGTGGGTCGCGTGTCTGAGACACACTATGTCTGTTATGCAACTTGTGCTGGCGGACGGGTGAGGTCCCAGATGACTGGCGAGTAGCAGTTTTAGTACCTATTTACAAAGGGAAAGGCTCGCGCCTAAACTGCTTCAGCTACAGGGCGATCAGCTTGGTCAGCTTAGCTAGTAAGGTGTATGCAAAGGTTATAACGGCACGAATGCAAGAAAAGTCTGAAAGGTATTTATGGGAGGCTCAATGCGGATTCCGACGTGGAAGAGGTTGCATGGATCAAGTGTTTTCTCTCCGCATGATCGCGGAAAGGTTACTGGCTCTTAGCCAGAAGGTTTTCTGCGCTTTTGTGGATCTAGAGAAAGCATTTGATAACGTTGTGAGAGAAACGCTGTGGGACTTGCTGCCAGGATATGGAGTGGACGGCTCGCTACTGCGGGCAATACAGTCGCTTTATAGGGACTGTAAGGCTTGCGTGCGAGTAGGGGGGGATGTGTCACCTCTTTTTGATGTCTGTACAGGCGTCAAACAGGGATGTGTCATGTCCGCCTGGCTGTTCATAGTGTATCTGGACAGCTGCCTACAGAAGTTGAAAGATTTTAATATGGGTGTGAATTTGGGTGACTTTACAGTAAACTGTCTGCTGTACGCTGATGATGCGGTGCTCATGGCCTCATCAGAAGCCGACCTACAGGCATTAGTCACTAATATGAAAGAGGGGTGTGAAATTAAGGGTCTCCGCTTGAATGCAAGTAATACTAAGGTTCTAGTATTTGAAAGAGGTGACGTAAGAACTATATGCGAGATTAGGGTAAACCAGGAACGTCTAGAGCAAGTGAATGAAATTGTGTATTTAGGAAGTATGTTTAGCGCGGATGGAAGATGTGATTCGGATGTAGAACGGCGAGTAGCTGCCGGAAACAAAGTTAACGGTGCTTTGTCCCAGTTAGTAAAGCGACAAAGCATCGTAAAAGAAGCACGAATGGCGATTCATAACGCAGTGCTAGTGCCAACTTTGCTTTACGGTAGTGAAACCTGGGTATGTCAGCAGATGCATGAAAGTAAATTGAATGCTGTGGAGATGCGATCACTTCGAAAATTGTGCGGCGTTACCTTGGCCGACCGAATACGTAACGAAGTGATACGCAATATGGCAGGTTTGAATGAAAGTGTCAGCGTTAAGCTGGAAAAGGGCGTGCTCCGTTGGTTTGGACACGTCCAACGAATGAGTGAGGAACGATTGACGAAGAATATATATTGTTCAAAAGTAGAGGGTAGAAGGAGTCAGGGAAGGCCGAGACTTACATATGAAGACCACGTGAGCAGATTGCTCAAAAACGGAAAGGTCAAAAGTACTCGGATACCCAGGCCTTCAAAAAAAAAGCCTTCCTAAGTTTCTTGCCGGTTCTTCTCAGGTGGGCCGCGTTCCGAACCGGTGGTCGCTTTAAATATTTTAAATAGTGTATGACATTTTGTAAGCGCCGTTAAAATGGTCTATGCAAAATAAAGATATTTTTATTTTTTATATTATTTTAAGAAACCAGTTCCACCTTACTAAAGAGCGAAATATTAGAAAAGGGAAAGGCCTATGATGTCAAACAGCAGCCTAAGTTATGCTTTAAACTACTAGGCCTCAAAACCCAAGAGGAAACTCCCATCTTCTTGGCAGAGCACCTAACACCGAGAGGTTCTCGCCTCCACTTCCTCGCTCGAGACTTGATAAAAACGGGCATTTATAAATTCTGCTGGACGGCTTATGGTAAGGTATACGTTCGGAAAAATGAACAGTCTCCAGCCATAACTATTATACATGAAGAGCAAGTTCACCAACTAATGATGGAGAAATGACTACCTAATTTTAATATTTTATTAGTAACTATATATACTTTATTTGTTTGTTGTTTAGTGTTAACTCTTAAAACTCAGCATATCGGAGTATTATTTTTGGTAATTGTATGCATGCAATACTTTTTGAAACTTGTCGTAGTTTATACCGAGGTTCCTTTGAGCCATCAATCGTCTTATATAAAAAAAATGAATTTATTTTCTGAACGTACATATAGAAGTAGTGGTTACAGGTACGTACATGACACTATAAAATATTCAAATTATATACCACATTACACTTTATTTCTATACAATAATTTTACACTAATACAAACTACGGAAAGGTCACCTTATACAGTAATTTACATATTATTTCCATACAATTATCTTAAATTAATACAAACTACTCAATTAATGAATCAATTCACACTTTATTTCTATATAATAATTTTATATCAATACAAAATACACAACATGCAATTTGTACACCAATTTACACTTTATTTCAATACAATAATTTTACACCAAGAAAGCGATCTCACATATGCACACATATAAAGTTGACATATGCAAAGCGTTTTGAGGTTGACCACTCCTGTGATTTAACCATAGTTATACCGAAGTTAAGGTGTTTCGTCTGCTTACCTGTTATCTCTCGTTTTTATCACAGGGACTCTCCGGATCCGACCACATGGGTGGTGTGTAAAAGTGACCAATATACGAAACTACATAATACGCTCGTAGTCTTTAAAATCGAGATTAAAAATCACCCACTTATGATCGCTCCGAAATCTTTACACCTCTATATATCATTGCAAACCTTCACACTTATAAAAATGTGTTGTCACGGTCGAAACATTGGATGTTTCTGCGTTTACTACACTGTGTCGGCGCCTTTGAGTGATGTTATTATTCTCCTGTTAATATTCTTTAATGGATAACACTTTAAAAACCATAACCGACATAGATAGCATGGCCATTGCTTTCGCAGTTGAGTGTGATATCTCTGAGTTTCCTAAGCACATTTGTGTTAAACCAAGAGACCTCACTATAGGGTCTCAAAATATACGTAGCATATATTGCAATTTGGATGACTTCTTGATCAATCTTTGTGACTTGGACTTTGGTGCGGATATAATGGTCCTCACTGAATGCAGGTTGAATGCTGATAAACCTATACCTCAACTAAATGATTACCAGTCTCACGCAACTACTCGCAATTTTAACCAAAATGACGGAGTAGTGGTTTACATAAAGGAAACTTAAAGGTTTAGAGTTCGGGAGATTTTTTTGGAACATGCATCCTGCTTGCGCGTGGATATAGTTAATAACATAATCCTGTTAATTTATAGGTCCCCTTCAAACACAGATATTAGTATTTTTATAAACTCTCTCGGCACTTACCTGGACACACTAACTTTAGAGAAAAGAAATGTTATCAAAACTGGAGACAGAAACATCAATATTATTGCAAGGGACACTGATACTCTGCTTGAAAAGTCAAATAGAGACAGCTACCTAAATATGTTATCATTACATGGAGTACTCCCGGGCCAGGTGTTTCCCACGAGGGAAAAAAATTGTCTTGACCACTTTATGTTAAGAATAAACATAAAAGAAATATCTGCACATATCGCTGTTCTACAAACTACTATTACTGACGACCGCACACTTATTTTAGTATTGTCCAAGCTTAAGGACACCCTTATCGTTAAAAGGAGGCGAACCTCTTTGAATTTCGCGAAAGCTCGTAATTATTTACAAGACCAACAACTTATTGAACTTCTATCTTGTGATGATCCAAATGTTATATCTGATCGTTTTGTACACGCACTATCTGACTCCATTCAGAATAATACAAATATCATAAATATTCACCATGGAAAGTGCATTATTAAGACATGGATAACCCCTGGAATACTCAGATGTATAAAAACCCGAAACAGGCTTCAAAAAGATTTTAAACGTAATTCTCATAACGAAATTCTAAGAATAACATATACGGGCTACAGGAATTATTGTAATAATCTAAAAAAAAAGTAAAAGAAAATATCATAGAGATTTATTAAATAATTCAATTAACAATAATAAATTACTCTGGAAAAACATTAAGTCAATTACTTATACGAATAATAAAAAAAAATTGCACTGAACTACTTCATATTAAACCGTCACCCACTGAATCAGTAAACTATATTAATAAATATTTTGTGTTGGAATGCAACTAGCCCAAAAAATCAGAAGCCCATCAATTCTGGATCCCGGCGGGGAAAGTGACTTACCGTCACAGGTTAATTCTTTGGCGCTCCTTGACACAGACTATGACGAAGTACTTAGAACATTGATGAGTTCTAAATCTAGTAGTGCCCCCGGGTGCGACAACCATTATGCATAAAATTTTTGAAGTACACTAGTAGAGAGATCGTTCCTGTACTGACTCACCTTGCTAATTTGTATTTTAGGAGGGGGGTCTTTCCAGCGGTTCTAAAGCAATCGATCATTACTCCAGTACACAAGACTGGGGACAGAGACGATATTAAATAAGATGAATGGTAAAGATAACAAAGATAATTGAAAAAATAATTAACATCCGATTACTTAATTACCTAAATCACTTTCAAATTTTATCTCCTGCGCAGTTTGGATTTCGACAAGGCAGATCGACTGAAGATGCAGTTTTAGAACTTAGTACACTTGTAACAGTACAACTCGACAAAGGCCGTAAATGTTTAGCTGTATTCCTAGATATAAAAAAAGCGTTTGACACCGTCTCTGTCCCAGTCTTATTAAAAAAGCTAGAAAAGGTTAGAGTGCGTGATACTGAACTGGAGCTTCTTAAAGATTACCTCTCTAACAGAAGGCAAAGAGTAAAAGTGGGCACCCATCTTAGTGAGGATGAAAGCGTATCCTATGGCGTACCTCAGGGAAGCGTTTTGGGTCCTACTTTATTTTTAATCTACATTAATGACCTGTGCAATTTGAAAATCCCTAATGCCAGAATTTTGTCATATGCCGATGACACAGCTCTTGTTTGCTATGGGAGCACTTGGGGTGACGTTAAGCGGACAGCTGAAGTGGGTATGATGAGAATAGCTCAATGGCTTGCAAGTAACTTACTTACCCTAAACACACAAAAATCAAATTAAATTTGCTTCAGCATCCGCGAAAGAACACAACCTCAAGATGGATTTCAAATAAAAGTCCATACATGTGGTGTAATTTTGGATGGTATTTGTCAATGTCCGAGCTTAAATAAAGTTACGCAGACCAAGTATTTAGGCGTATTGATAGACCAAGGACTGTCCTGGTATCCACAAATAGAACAAGTTACAAACAGAGTAAGAAAATTGAGTTGGATATTCAGAACCCTAAGATATGTAGTCCCAAATAATACAATGTCTCCAAGAAATATCTTAAATGAAACATACATGGCTCTGGTCCAGTCTGTCCTGGTATATTGCATTCCTGTCTGGGGTGGCGCGGGGAAGACTAGATTCGTTGAACTAGAGCGAGCGCAACGAGCACTCATTAAAATAATGTATTTTAAGAATTTAAGATTCCCTACTAACACCCTCTATCAGATTAGTGAGTTGTTGTCCATCAGGAAGCTATATATTCTTCATACTGTCCTTAAAAAACATAAGTCACTACCATACAACCCAGATATTGAAAATAAAAGAAGAAAAGACCTTGCTGCTAGTACTTCTTTAAGTCGAACCACTTTCGCTTGGTTACAGTTTAGTCAACGTTCAGCTTATCTGTATAACAGAATCAACAGGCAAATGAACCTATACGCCTTTAATTTTTACAATTGTAAAATTGCATTAATAATATGGATAAGAGAATTGACTTACGATGACACTGAAGCCCTGTTACAGCGTACCCAATAGCACACACACACACACACACACACACACACACACACACACACACACACACGGCATTATGAAAAGTACTTACTGTTTTATTGTAATTCACTTTTAGTTGAAGTTTTTTAGATAAATTGAATTTGTTTTTCAATATTTAGTACTCGTTTATTGAACAAAATTCTGTAATAACCCTTAGTATGTCCTTACATGGGAGAGCGGAGCCTTCTGACACAAGTATATATTTGCTTAAAAGAAGGCTTCATTTCTAAGCATTGTAAATCCAGGTTTTATGTGACAATAAATAAATTAAAATTAAAAATTAACACAGATCTCCAAGATTTTGATGTTTATTGTTTTTATTCAGCATTGAACAGATGCTCCATTATTCGCTCTTAAAGTTTTTTTTAAAAACAGAATGCTTCATTGCCAAACAAATAATATACAAGATCACTAGTAGTTTGTCACATAACAGTTTTTAATATTGTAGCTTTGTAAAACGTCACATTGGAATGTCATTGTTAGTCTTGAGATTTAGAGAGAGAGGTGAGTAGATTGTTGACTCTTTCGCTCCGTGTGTCATCGATTTTAAACAGACTGCGATTTCTGTAATGCTGTATGTATGCCTTAGTTTCCATGCCATAGGGTAGACTTGGAGAAAAAAAAGCAAAAATGTCCTTTTGTCTGTGGTGACGGAACAAGCGGTTCGCCTAGCTACATCGACGACAAAAAGATGTCGATTGTAAATATATTTTTTAAACTTCGCTAAAAAGAAGTAATCTTTTATACATTTTATACGGAAGTTCACGCCTGTGAATTCTTATAAATGGTTATACCAAAATAACTATGTATTTCGGTAAGAACTTTTGATTTTTGAAACCACGTTTCTAACCTTGGTGATCTTTAGTATTTTGACGAAAGATTATTCGCTTGTTTACAGCTTATTGCGATGCTTAGAGCGGCGATAATGGAATATTTGCCTGCTCTTCAAAATTTATTGGTTTTTCTTTAAAACAGTGGTAAGTTCTCTTTATGTATTCGAATCACGAACAAATCTCCAATTGTTTTTCCAAACCTAATGGAACTAATTCTTTTCTTTGCAGCTGAAAAAGCACTTTTTTTATATTAATTCTATTCTTGGATAAAATTTGCCATAAATGCTGACCATCTGGTGAATTCTTGGAGACATGTGGTTACGGGCTCGTCATTCTCGTGGAGACGGCACCTGTCGCGGTCTGCAGATGTGATTTCGAATCCCGTGGTAATGTAACCACGCCTCAGGTACTTAACTAAAATTGTTTTTCTTTTGTGTAGATTAATCTAGTAATGATGCAAGACTCATGATTAGGTCCATGATACGACTCCATGCTTAGACTCAGCGATTTACGACTCAATGATTAGGCTCATGATTAGGTCCATGATTAGACTCAACGATTTACGACTCAATGATTTGGCTCATGTTTTGAATCATGTTACGATATATATTTTGACTCATAAGCTGGCATTATGCTGGATCTCACTATTCTAAATTTCACGCCTCAACCCCGTGAATAGTTAATCTTTAGCTTACTAAATCACTTGAATAGGTTATACCAATAGTGATAACGTATACATACTGTATATTCAATCAATTCGCCTATAAAAATATAGAAACTTTCTTCTAGAGATGTATTCTATTATTTTTGGTTCCTGCTCTTATGATTAAAAGCTCAATCTCTATCGCCGATATCCGTGTGCATAAAGTTGGTAGGACTTATCCTCCTGGCGCCTGAACCAAGTTATAACTTGTGTTTGTTTGTTAGTTCAAGTCTCCGTAATAAGACAATTTACAATTTCCTTTCATAATTAGATGTGCTGTTAAGGTAATTTAAACTACATTTGCTGTATATCAATTCATTTATTTTATATACAGGGACCTAGTAGTCATCATCGCCATTAATTAACCAAATATTATTATTACAATATCTACTTAGGTCTACTACAAGACCACTTGCTATTTTGCTTGTATTAAAATTTTGCTAGGTCTGACTACGAGTATGTATTTAAAAAACGTTTTGGTATTTTTCTCAACTTAAGTATTATCTAACTAACTAACTAACTATCTTCACGCTATATCACTGACGGGCTAGTCAGAGAGGACATATATTTTCTTGTCAATTATTTTCTCTTTATTATAATCCTTGTAATCTGTGCCAACCCACTGCATCACCTGCTTGTCATCTTAGGCAAGTCTTAAAGGTTGACTAAGGAATGTTTGTTTTATAAATAGGCATAGAACTTGCCTATCGATTATGTACCAGATTTTTCCTACAGTACTGGTACTCCCCCGAGTTGGTCTTGTGGAAAAGCTTACCAGTCAAGTATCAGTCTGATGTATCTCTGACACAAAGGGGAGGATTTTCGACCATGCAAGGTGATCACGTATGGCGGTTGATTTTCTTATTGTTGTATGCATTTTTATTCAGCACGAAATCTTTCATAACGTTATGGTAGTCTTAAATTCAAGTTGGTTATCTAATTTGGAATATAGTTCTGAGTGTTTGAGCTCATATGATTTTTTTCTTAATGCTTTTGTTAACATATTGCGATGAATTGTTTTGGTTAATTATCGTGGCAATGACAAAATATTTACAAAAAAGATAAATTATCATCCTACTTCCTACTACTATAATGCGAAAGTTTGTAAGAATGGATGTTTGTTACTCTTTCACGCAAAATCTACTGAATGGATTTTGATGAAACTTTACATTAATATAGCTTACACATCAGAATAACACATAGCTACTTTTTATACCGGCACAAGTTCCTGTGGGAAACGGGAACGGGAAAACGTCAACTAGTTATATTATACAAATGAAAATATTTTACAGAAAAAAGCAGTAAAATAAACTACTAAGTGTTGAAGCACTTCTCTCTATCGAAGTTAAACGGTAAGTTCCCATAGACTAGCCGCATTGTAGCTTTGTTTGGCAATGCTTATTCTCGAAACGGGAAAGAGATCAGTCTTGTGGTTACATATCTATTGTTTAATTGCCACTACAAAATGAAAACAAAGATCCCAGTTATCATGAACGCAGCTGCAATGATAAAATTGACAGACTTTTACAGTCATCGACGACGCCTTCGTACACGCGCTCTAGGTATGGCTTCTTATGTATTTACCTATGTCTGATGTGATTATCGAACTAAGCCACTTCCGCGATGACATAAACATTTTCTTATTGTTTATTTTTGCTAGCAAGTCGAACTTGACCTCGAAATATCAAGGCCGTGCGTGATAAGTAAAAGAGGAACGATAGAGACTGATTCGAAGGTACCATCTTTGTGCAACACAAGCACATGCACTAAACTTGTTTCAAAACGTGGTGCCTGAAGTGTAGGCAGACCTCTGACCCGATCGCCGATGCAATGATGGCAGGCAAGCGGTAATGCAAGATGGATTCACGGGTTTTCCTCAAGAATTCCATTGCTTTGTCTAGTAAAACGGAGTCGAACCACTTGGTTTAATATGGAATTTTTTTAATGGTGTAAGGTTATCTGAGCCAGACTACGTGCTGTTGTAGACGTTATATCCGCAGAGTGTATTTCTGTCAGGAAAGTGTTATAAACTTCAGGACACAACTTAAAAAAAACGATTGTTAAGTCGTCGATGTCATTATTACTCACCCATACGTTTGATTAAATGTTAGTTCCTTGATATCTAGCAACAAACATTCCAAATAATTTTAGTCGACGTTTAAATCGTTTGTCTTTTAAATAAACAGTTTAAAATAAGAAAACAAGTGGATCATTGAAAAAGCAATAAATCTGCAGCCAGCCGAACAAGGCCATACTATTTTAACTTGTATTTAAACTAAAGTTGTGACTTTTTGATAAAAGCTCAAGTCAAAGTCAAAGTTTTCATTGTCGATAATGTTTTTCCTGACGGGGTAGTTAGTTAGTTATATTTTTTTCCTTATTCACTCCTCCATACGTATATAATATAAACTCATACTCAGTCTCTATAATACCTACCAGTTTCTCGCTCTTTTTTGCATCTCATACTTCAAAGGAGACATTATGTCTCTACACTGTAGACCGACCCGACCTCTTCAATTACAGGGGCTGTGATGCATATTGTGGCTCGTATAGGAGTCTCGGAAAGAGACATAGATTATCATTGAGTTAAGGGTCTTCATTTATCGTTGTTTTATTAGGGTTCCGTACCTCAAAAGGTAAAAACGGAACCCTTATAATATAGTCATCTGTTTAATCCCATCTTCATGCTGCTGCTGCTATTTTTTAAGACAGACAGCGATAGGCTCTTGTGTACATCCCTGGTGAAATCATTTATGTAACTTCTCATACCGAATAGTTACTCATCACTTGAAGAAGAAAAAGTACTTAAATATGTACAGTTATATCTATATTGACGCGCATTTTTAATCTGACGGGGAATACCCTTGTTTAAAAACATCAGTTTTTTTGTTGTTTATCTACATTTAATAAAAATCTTGCTAATGTAACACGCTATATACATGTAATGACGTCTTGCAGCTGACAACTACATAATTATTTTTTATCTATACTAATATGCAATAAAGAAAAAAAATGTAAACGTTTTTTGGTTCGTCTTTACTGGAGGAACCACCGTTGTTTCCTTGGGACGAGTACAGGGCCGTCTTTAACCTATCGGAGGCCATGGGCATGTTAGGATAATGGGGCCCCTATGACTTTGACAGAACACTATTTTGTTAGAATAGACAAAGAAATTTCCTACATTGTCTCCTCCTCTTTGCACGGTCGTCGGCATCCCCTGTAGTGAGGCCATTGGAACGCATGTCATCCCTTACGACGTTATACCAACACTTCTTGGGTTTTTCCCTGTTACCAGGACCCGGAGGGGCTGACATGGCCAGACATTTGTTCCTCACGTAGTCCGGCGGTTGCCGCAAGACGTGACCTTACCAAAGAGACGACACTCTTGCAACTTATCTGCAATGTCATGGACGTGAAGGCTGCCGCGGTTGCGAGAGTTCCTCACACGGTTCATCCGCGTGACTCCACACATCCACCGCAGCTTCTTCATTTCCGTGCCACGCAGCTCCTGCTTGTGTCGCCAATATTGGATCCAATATTGGATATCAATGCCATAAGATACTTTTATTCCGAAAAAATCACCTCATTTCCACTGGAAACACGTTTGTACGATAGCCAAATTTCTCGCAATTAGAGCTGCGAACGTGCTCTAGTGTTGTCTTAAATTAATTTCGACAAATAGTTGTTCATTGCTGTTGATAACATGTTTACACTTGGATTAAGCGGTACAAGTAACTCCTATGTATTTCTTGAGTGATGACAACGTGGAAGCTGAATGATATTTCCCATGGGATTGTGTGTGTGGCACGCAGCCAAATCTTTACTTTGTGTATGTAGAGTTGAAGACATTGTGCTCTGAGCTCATTTAAAATAATTATAATGCACTAATGCTTGAATAACCTGACTTTAGTAGTGTAATAATTAACAGTTTCTTATGGTGTATCGGGACTGGTCTGACATTGAACGAGATGTTATATTTTCTAGAACATTCGCAGAGTCCAATCTTACATAATCTTGATGAATCATCATTGATCATCATTAAAAGGTTTTGAATCCAACGAGTTAGTTATAAAGTTTCTTAGAAGTCGCCGAGCAATTTATTCTTAATTGTAGCCTCTGTGACGGTGAATATTATGTCTTTGTAGCAGGTTCATTTAGATTATTAACGATTTGCGTGTGTAGGGTGTTGACTCTAAGTTGAAAAACCACCATGTACCCTTTGTGCAATAGCCCTGTTTTGTAGTAACCGGCAGCGTCTGAAATACTTTATAACCGGTTCAAGTTTCATACAATATAGTACAAAGTTGTTTAACACACCCTATCTTATAATAACAATCTGGTCTATATAAGAATAGTGTACTACCTACTCTTGACTAAACGTGGACAGTAAAATTTAAATCTCACCATAGAGATTTTTAGCCTTAATTGTTTTTTATCAGATTTGTGTTGAGAAAAAGCATAAGCCGAAATCGCATTGGTTCGATCAACTCAACCTTTTATGATTGTGCACATATTGTAGCTTCGTTTAAAGTCTGAACCGCTCGAACAATAATTCTGTAAAACTCCACGTGACGAGAGTTCAATTCTATATGATACGTTGCAGAAGATTCGCCGATCTGTTAGGTCGATGACTCCGATATATACTCGTATGTCGTTTTATTTTTGTATCATAATGAATAGTTTCTATTTGTTTTCACGCTTTTCACATTGTTGACCGAGTTACTGAAGTATGGAGGTGTGACTTTCAAATTAATTTACAATGTTTTACACCTCTAAATGAGAATTAAATAAACTGTTGTCACATTAACATAAACAATATGCTGTAGTCACAAATATTACGATAGCACAACATAAATTTGTCTATGTATTTGTGGTACCATAACTAGAACTGTCTAAGAAGATAACGAAGACAATCTTAGGTGTTTTTTCATAGTTTCTTAACGTTCATGTGTAATGAACCCCGTCTGTTTTGTACATACTGTATTCACTAGATGCCCTCACCAGTTATGAGAACACATTTTATTTTCATAATTCACAAACTTGAGAGTTTTAAGAACAATAAGGTTGATGAACCTAACATAGAGACGCTTCCTTTTTGGCAGCTTTATAAGCTTACGATACCTGGTGCTCTCCTATGGCGCCTAGGTATATGTTTTGCCTTATATTGCATAGTTCCATTGCGTATTTACCATGGTTAGTCTGAGCAGTTCTCTTTGAATTCCGCTCCCTTTTAACCTACAGTTTGGTTAAATCGGCCTAGCCTACAGTAGATGCAGGGCTCCTGTATAGAGTATCACCCTCATTAAGATTCCATATCCAGCTAAACCGACACGTTACTTACTTCGTTTTATAAAAAAATGAACTACCAACACATGTCATGTGCTTCGCCGCTTACTATTTTAGCATTGTTGTTAATGCCATTTCGGTCATCATAGCCTTTACGACTTTCACAACACTTATTGATTGCAAGGTTAAAATTGTAATATTACGAAACAAATTACACCCAAATTAATATATTTAGGAACTAGGTAATTGGAAAAGTCAATCCATAATGTACCTGCTTAAGTCCTTGAGCCCTGGTGGCTTGGACCTGTGGTGGTTTTCAGCTAAGACTGACGGAAATTGGATTTAAAACATTCATGCCAAAATGGCATCTTGATCAAAATCGGTTTTCTTATTTAATTTACTGTACCTAGCTGTCATTATTTTTAATAGCGTACTTCTAGATTATGCATATTTAAAAAAAGACCATGCGTCATTTCATTGAATAAGTCCATATTATATTGATTTAATAATTACTATTTTACACAAAGACTAACAAATCGATAACCTTGGTAGGACCATGCAACGACCTGTAACATCCTCTCTGCGGCCTCGCGTGCTTGCGTTGTGTCGCTTTTCGTGGTATGTCGGCAAAGTGTAACCACACTAGCGTGTGTTCGCACTGGTTTAGAAAAATTGTCTTGATCACTCTCGCATTTGTATTCCAACCAATAAGTCATGTCCGCGAATATGGTTAATTCATGTTGTGTGACAAATTGCAAAAATTACTCTTATAACGGTACCAGCTTTTTTTTCCACGGGTAAGTAACAGCACCAACCATATTTTTTAAGTAACATAGTATTTTGTTAAATAAAGATTTTTTCAATCTCTTGATATTAGCACAGCCGAAAGACATACAGTTCGTCGACGAAACTGTCTAGACAGAGCAATCGTGCGGGGGACAAGGGACGAGACGGAGGAGGGCTTGTCCCAACCTGCAAACAAAATTTTGTTAGTAGCTTGGGACAGTCTTTCAGGGCTGACGCATTGCCCGCTTGCTATGATTATTTTAATTTTGTATCGATTTCTTTAATTCATCGGGTTTTTAATATTCTAAATACAAATTTCGTGTTCATTTTGTAATCCAATATTGCCGCCGCGCCGTGATTATAAAATTTCATGTTGGATATCGTATAAGGGGTTTTTTGGTATGCTGAGTACGAATTTCTTTTTAATTTTGCAATTCAATATGGCCGCCGCGCCGAGGTTTTAAAATTTCATGTTGGGTATCGTAAAAGGGATTTTTTGGTATGCTGAGTACGAATTTAATGTTAATTTTGCAATCCAAAATGCCGCCGCGCCGTAGTTTTTAAATTTCATGTTGGATAAAAAAATCATGATGGTTAACGTATACGGGGTTTTGTAGCATGTTGAGCACGAATTTCGTGTTGACAATCGTAAAAGGGGGTTTTTCGGTATGCTGAATATGAATTTCGTGATAATTTTGCAATCCAATATAATCACAGTGCCAGCTGTTATAAATTTCATGTTGGGTATCGCATAAGAGTATTATGGTATGCGGAGCCACACATGTGGGATTATAACCATATTCTATAATGTGTTATCCTGTCTAAAGTGTGTTCAAGTTTTTCGTCATAATTAATATTTAAACTTGTTCAAAGCGTAATCAATTTTTGTTGAAAACAACAGTAATTTTAAGACCACTTAGTCAAAAACCGAAAATATTTGTCAATAACTCATTTACTGGCCATAGAATTTGGTATTTTTTTTTCTTAGAGTGCTCTTCCGTGCGGAGACAAGTTGAACAAATTAAAGATCACATATGTCGACTCACCCTTGTTTAAATTCCCAGTTTCCATCCCCAGCTTCTAGTTCCCATTTCTCATTCCTAGTTCTCATCGTCAATTCCCATTTCTGGTTCATGCTCCCATTCCCTTGATATTTTTATAACGTCACAGCGGCCATTATTTACAACTTGTCTCCAGTTGAACAAATTAAAGATCACATATGTCGACTCACCCTTGTTTAAATTCCCAGTTTCCATCCCCAGCTTCTAGTTCCCATTTCTCATTCCTAGTTCTCATCGTCAATTCCCATTTCTCATTCCTAGTTCTCATCGTCAATTCCCATTTCTGGTTCATGCTCCCATTCCCTTGATATTTTTATAACGTCACAGCGGCCATTACGGATTGCAAAATTAACACGAAATTCGTACTCAGCATACCAAAAATCCCCTTTATACGATACCCAACATGAAATTTTATAACCACAGCGCGGCTACCATTTTGGATTGCAAAATTAACATGAAATTCGTACCCAGCATACCAAAAAACCCCTTATACGATACCCAACATGAAATTTTTAAACCTCGGCGCCGCGGCGGTCATATTGGATTGCAAAATTAACACGAAATTCGTACTCAGCATACCAAAAAATCCTTTATACGATACCTAACATGAAATTTTATTAGAATGGTTCGGCGGCCATTTTGATTGCTAGAAACCTCATAATTTTTATACCTACTACGCGGCAGCCATTTCGTAAAAGCTTTCTCATAAAAAAACTATCGATTCGACATAAAATGAACCTTACCTTCTTCCGTGTGCGGCATTGATGAAATCTCAGATCCTTATTTTTTAAACCGGTGCTCATATTATTGATTTATTATGAATACATACTAGTTGACACCCGCGGTTTCGCCCGCTTAGAGATGTTTTCCCGTTCCCGTTTCCCACAGGAACTTGTTCCCGGGATAAAAAATAACCTATGTGTTATTCTGATGTATAAGCTACATTATTGTAAAGTTTCATCAATCCGTTCAATAGTTTTTACGTGAAAGAGTAACAAACATTCATACAAACTTTAACATTTATAATATTTTATACTTGAAATGATATGATATGCTTAAGCATTAAATTTTAAAATTACGTGACTGTCTGTAGTGACTCTCAGAATATTGAGGACAATCTATTTACGTAAAACAATAATGTTTCATATATTTTAAGACACGTTCTCATGTTTTTTGACATGTCTTAAATAACGAACATAATCTGAGCTTCTAACGTATAATATAAAGCCATTGTAGTGTCCTCACGGTTTTATTATCCCACTTACATAATACTATGAAACCACAAGAATATAATTTCAGAGTTAATACTTCCTCATCGCGACACCTATATTGTGCCAAACTGTTATTCGGAGGAGACATAAACATATATAAAAAACTTTGTTATAATTATGTCTTGGCCTCTATCTTTACCGCGGTTGCATCAGGGTATATTTTTCTTTTTATTATGATTTCGTGGTTGTGGTCCAATTGTGATTTTAAAACTACAAGTCTTCGGTAGGCGCAGTTGTATAACGAAAATTCATTGTTGTGAAGACTAAGTTAACTAGCAAGAAACTAATTACGAAAAAGAACCATCAATATAAGAGTTAGCTTGTCTGATCCTTAATTCCGGGTGGTATCCAGAACGTTTTATTTGGGTTTTTAAAAGCTACTGTTCTTGAAAGACTCTTCAACACGAAGTGGAACGCCTGTAATAGCTGGTTGTAGCCTTATAGCATGTGAAGTATGCTTAGGACCAGAACATTTAAATCGGTTTCAAATTTGCACTTAAGGCTTGGTATTCCTGTCGAGGCCACGCTTTTGAGTGTTTTAAAACAATGCGAATCGTAGAAGAAAGGGTTTTTGATTCTGAAAAAGAGATATATATGTTAGTTAAGGATTTAAGCTAGTCAAAATGGCTTTCTGTTACAAAATCTAATAAACTTCACTTGATAGAAAAACATCTCAAAGTTGCCCCCTTTCGAAATGTTTTTTCAATGCGAAATCTAAACTACAGATAATTTTCATGAAATTTTTATACACAACTATAGCTACTAAATATTTATAGACATAATCGCTTACTTTGACTATATACAGTGATTTTTATAGTACAAATGTTTAAATTAATAAAAATGTTTAAAATACATCGTCGATCTATCTTGGCGGGGGCTGAGGAAGCGTTGTGGTGGCTACGCGACTTTGCCTACCGGCCCTTAAAATCAATTTTTTTCTTGCATACATAGCCTTTTGACCTGGATTTAAATATAATGTACAATTGTGGACACTTTTATTTCGATATTTGAACCACACAATTTGAACAATGCGAAAGGGGCTATCGTTACTAATTGTGTGTCCATAGGGTAGTAGATTACCATTTTAATTTTTTATTTATTTTTATGGCCTCTTGCCATTGTTGTATATTGCAACAATTCGACCAGACAGACATGCTATAGACATTTTTCGAGCAATGTTTTGTAATAATTTATTTACTTATCTATCAAGCCTTGTCCCCGAAGGGGTGGCAGAGGCATATTATATGCCCACTTTTCACCATGTATATTCCTGTCCCACGTAATAGGTTGTGGCTACCTGCTGTTGAAATTTTTCAAGCCGCCCATAAGGCCTTCAACTTGACTTTACGACTGCCCTATTACTGCCAACCGGGACTAACGGCTTAACGTGCCTTCCGAAGCACGGAAACGCTCGCAAATGTAAATGCCACAAAGTGGTCACCCATCTAAGGTCCCGTAGTGAAAGTTGCGTAACTCAGTGATCGTTTACAGAATAATAAGTACGCGGGGCCACGAGCACTTCGAATAGAATAATAAAACAAATAATTCTTTATTAGCTTTACAAAATAACGTATTCAAATGTAATTATTTGCGTGCTAATTTTGATTGCGGCAGCCGCCAATTAACGAAAACAATAGACACTAATGATGTTATACTGGCCCATTTTTGACCTAAACAGAGAGGATTGTGTTATTGTTGAATCTATTTACCTAATGTTCATTATGGTTCAGTGGACGAAGAATCACTATTTATCAACATGTTTAAACATTTGGTGTGTTGTGTTGTGACCATTACTTGTTTTAAGATTACTTCTAATCTATATTACGATAAAACTTACTAAAATTTTACAACGATGTTTACAACACCAAAATGTTTCGTATTAGATGTTTTTCTTTTTAATTTCAAGGTCTTTGACCATACTTTGTTTTTGAAGTAATTGAAATTTTATAGCTGTAAAAAAATCTTCTCGTTTTTTAGTTATGCACCATGTTGTTTTGAAGTGAAACTTCATTATCAGAAGTGAAATTTCTTTATCGAAATTTTATAGCTGTAAAAAAAATGTCGTAAAGAAGTTTCACTTTTATTTCTTACTTATGACAAATTCTATACGTACCTAACGTTGTATATAACTATGTACCCCTATGAACATGTGCGATAATTATAAAAATCAATCAAAACTGCCTATTACAGTTCTTTGCTGGACGTAAGCATTTTTGTCGTATGGAAATCTTCATGGATGCTATACCGGACTCTTACCGACTTAAACCACACGTTTCCCTTCCATCTGTCTATGGCCGGGAGTTGCAGGTGAGCTCTCGGAAGGATAGTCCCAGGGTGGATGTAAGGTTTTCCTAATTTCACTTTGGAAGGGGGATTAGCAATACTGTACCACACTGGCTCGAAGAGAGTTTCATACATAATTTGTTTTGGAGATATCCCTTTCTTCACCATGACCACGTCCGTTAGTCAGCAGATGCAGCATTTGCAGATGAAATTGGCTTGGTCCCAAAGATTTCGGTAAAGCTCCATCAAATATCTGATAGAAATTCTCATCAAATCAATGGGTTTTACTATTTATTTTTTCGTTTGGAATACCTCTTGGATGCTCTGCCGATCTGCTATGACCGGGAGCTCCAGGTAAGCCCTCGGAAGGATATGGGCAGGGCAATCAATGGGCTTCTGTTATTTATGTTCAGTACAACTGTACTCGTTGATATATGTAGACGTTTTATTCTAAAAGGAGACTTTGTTTGTCAATCCAGGAATAATATTCGGGGCCTCATTATTTCTGCTGTTGGCGCTACTTGATTCAAGAAGCAATAAAGAGTAAGTACATTAGTATAAGTACGTATTTTTAGAGTACCGTATCCTCTTGCCCTTGTCCCTCTTGTCCTGTACAAGAGGGACAAGGGCAAGAGGATGATGACCTGAAAAAGAAGAATAACGGAAACCATTAAATCTCATTTTTCCTGGTCTTATATTCTACTAGATATACATATTATAAGGAGTCATATTTGGAGATCGGGAAAACCTAAAATGAAGGTTATGCAGCATATACAACGTGTTGATTTAGCATACGACGATTTTAACCAAAGTAATGAAAACAATTTTTACTAATATTATAATATTGTGAGGTTGTGTAGGGGTAATCTCTAGATCTACTGAATCGATTTTGATAATACTTACATTATTAAAAGGGTGTATTATGAGTGCTATAGGCGACTTTTTGTCCCGGTAACATGTTTCTGTGTGAAACAGAGAAATAGCTAGTGTAAGTATAAACCTGATGGAAAGGGATTACCGTTGCCTATGTACGTTTACAACACCAGAGGTGCCGCACTCGCGCTACCGACCCTAAAATATTTAAAATGATATCTATAAACATATCCGTTTATAATTGATAACTTGGTAATTCCAAGATATAACTGTGTTACGTCATGTTTTGTTGTAGTTTGTGTAAAATTATTCAATAACCTTGATAACATGACTCAGTTTGAGCAACCTGGTGCTGACAACACTGCTCATGTAAACTTTTAATACTGTCCGACAGAATGTTACCACATTCAACAGAAATGAACTATGGAGATATCACTTTATAAGTTAATAGCGTACGCCCCGCGGTTTCGCCCTCATAGTAATCGTTCCCGTGGGGATACGGGGATAAAATGTACCCTAAGTTACTCCTTATAACAATCTATATAAATAAATAAATAAAATAGATATCGCTGGGACAACTTACACAACGCTCTCTGAATCCAAACTAAGCAGAGCTTGTACTATGGTAACCAGATAACTCATAAACATATATATTTCTAAATACATACATATTATAGACTAGCTGTCCCGCCCGGCTTCGCCCGTGACATACTGCGAACCCCGTGGCACCAGCCATTTAATCTCGTTGTTTATTAATTTCACATTCACAATAATGTATGAACATTTTCCAAATTCATTGATTACTTCACCGCTCTCCAGGACCTATACTCCTACCTACGTACCCGTCAGGCCCGCACGGGCCGGTCGAATTATGGTTACACGAAATTAATCTTTTGCGCTTTATTTTGAATCTGCGATAACTCGTAAGATATTCATTTAATTTGCAAGATGTAAAGGGACAAAATAATCTTCATGAAATGCTGAATCCAACTAACGTAGTAAAAATGATAAGAATTAATAGCATATTTGTGTAAATAGCTTTCAAAAAACCGCTTTATAATTGATGGTTTTTTAAAGTATTAAAATGGATATAGTATGTTACTCTTATGAGATAGACATATCGTCCCTGTAGAGTGAGAAGTCACTAAGTCGAAAAATCAAGTTTTGAGATATTGAGGTTTAAAGTTTTCAAAAATATAAATCCTCATTACTTTATTAAACTTTAACATATATCTCCGATTTTGGTTTTATTTTGAAGGAAATTAAATCAAGCAGGTATGGTAATGCAATTTTAAGGAATAAATGAATATTTACTGAGAAAATTAGAAAATCGTTAGTTAATTATTTGTTCTCTATAGATAGTCTGATCTAGCGATGACTTAGTTAACTTTCGCCCTTAGTTAGTGATTTTTCACTCAGTTATAAATTACGTTAGAGAAATATAACTCGAGTTGGTTAATTTGTGTCTAACTGCTACATGTACGAAATGTGCATTGTAAATAATACCTATCTTTAATTTAGAAGGCTAGATGTTGAGTTTCTTTTTAATTTTGAAGTTTATATAAAATAAAAATATCTGCAAAGGCTGTGTCGACAAACTTCGAAATTTCGGAAACAGATATTTTTTGTTTTTAGTAAATTGATTGTTAGGAGATTATCACTAAACTATTTCATAGTTTTTGCTAGAGTGATTTTTGCCAACTTATTAACTTGTAGCCACGAGTCATCCTGAAAAATAAGTGCCGTGTCGTTAAATGACTGGCAAAAATGTAGTATAGCTCAATAGGATTAAACTGGCACAGATTTTAGCCTGACATGGTTCAAATGATAACGATACTGAACTTAAATTAATGTACGTTGTCTACCTCTGGCATAGCATTCGGATACATGCTAGTAATCTTTCTACTAACGCCGGGTAGTTAGGACTATGTTAAACCGATTATGCTTAAATCTTCCTTAAAACACTAGAAATGTCAGTAAATTAATGCATTAGAGGAAACGCACTGAAGAAGTGAGGGTACTTCTTCAGTGCAGTTCCTCTAATGAAATAAAATGAGCGTACCAACCAAGAAAGTCCACTGAAACAGCATTATATAATGTGACAAGTAGAGTGAAGTTGGTGCTGGGTAATCATAGCCTAGAGGCATTCGTGCATGCAACATGAGCTTTTGATAGGATCATATTCAGAACTATGAACACAGCTTGCATAGAATCCATATCTGAGTATGGTTAAATTGCTCAAGGGAAGGACAATACCCGCAGAACTCCTAGAGGACCAAATAAAAGTACAAGTATACTAAGAGAAGAGACTTAAGGCTACGCACAAGAATTCTGTCCTCAACATTAAGGTAAATAATCTGCTCAAAAATTTAATACAAGACCATTACATACTATTATGGCTATTCGAATGATCTTGTTGTAATGATCAACGGAAAAGTCAAGTGAGAGTGTTGGCCATAAGACGTGTGGATAAAGCCAAACTATCATCCCAAAAAAACTGTGATAGTAACATTCACAATAAAAAGAATCCTATCAGTAAGTGAGACGTTAAAAATATATAGTGAGAAACTAAGCATGTCCACAAAGGTGAAGTATCTAGGTGTTATACTAGATAGTATGCTAATCAACGTGTTGAAAAGCAACCACGAAAGCAATGAGCCGTGCCACTCTTTTTATGGATTTTATGGAAAGCCATGTCTTACTCAAATCAAAGGTGGGGCCGTATGCTTATCTGCCACCTGTGGTATTAAAAATGCTTGGCAGTAACAGGAGCACTTAATTTAATCTATTTTTATTATAAAAGAAGTAATTAAATTGTAATGATGACTTTTCACTTTGTCAGTATTTTACAAAATCATTTAAAACTATCTATCTATCTTCACGCTGTATCCCTGACGGGGTAGTCAGAGAGGACAGATCGCCAGGCTTCGCGATCTATACATACTTTTTTCGCATCTTCGAGATTCATCAATCGCTTCATACACGCACGTCTGGGTATCCGAGTACTTTTGACCTTTCCGTTTTAGAGCAATCTGCTGACGTGGTCTTCATATGTAAGTCTCGGCCTACCCTGACTCCGTCTACCCTCTACTTTTGAACAATATATATTCCTAGTCAATCGTTCCTCACTCATTCGTTGGACGTGTCCAAACCAACGGAGCACGCCCTTTTCCAGCTTAACGCTGACACTTTCATTCAAACCTGCCATATTGCGTATCACTTCGTTACGTATTCGGTCGGCCAAGGTAACACCGCACAATTTTCAAAGTGATCGCATCTCCACAGCATTCAATTTACTTTCATGCATCTGGTGACATACCCAGGTTTCGCTACCGTAAAGCAAAGTTGGCACTAGCACTGCGTTATGAATCGCCATGCGTGCTTCTTTTGCGATGCTTTGTCGCTTTACTAACTGGGACAAAGCACCGTTAACTTTGTTTCCGGCAGCTACTCGCCGTTCTACATCCGAATCACATCTTCCATCCGCGCTAAACATACTTCTTATATACACAATTTCATTCACTTGCTCTAGACGTTCCTGGTTTACCCTAATCTCGCATTTAGTTCTTACGTCACCTCTTTCAAATACTAGAACCTTAGTTTTACTTGCATTCAAGCGAAGACCCTTACTTTCACACTCCTCTTTCAAATTAGTGACTAATGCCTGAAGGTCGGCTTCTGATCAGGCCATGAGCATCGCATCATCAGCGTACAGCAGACAGTTTACTGTAAAGTCACCCAAATTTACACCCATATTAAAATCTTTCAACTTCTGCAGACAACTGTCCAGATACACTATGAACAGCCAGGCGGACATGACACATCCCTGTTTGACTCCTGTACAGACATCAAAAAGAGGTGACACATCCCCCCCTACTCGCACGCAAGCCTTACAGTCCCTATAAAGCGACTGTATTGCCCGCAGTAGCGAGCCGTCCACACCATATCCTGGCAGCAAGTCCCATAGCGTTTCTCTCACAACGTTATCAAATGCTTTCTCTAGATCCACAAAAGCGCAGAAAACCTTCTGGCTAAGAGCCAGAAACTTTTCCGCGATCATGCGGAGAGAAAACACTTGATCCATGCAACCTCTTCCACGTCGGAATCCGCATTGAGCCTCCCATAAATACCTTTCAGACTTTTCTTGCATTCGTGCCGTTATAACCTTTGCATACACCTTACTAGCTAAGCTGACCAAGCTGATCGCCCTGTAGCTGGAGCAGTTTAGGCGCGAGCCTTTCCCTTTGTAAATCGGTACTACAACTGCTACTCGCCAGTCATCTGGGACCTCACCCGTCCGCCAGCACAAGTTGCATAACAGACATAGTGTGTCCCAGACACGCGACCCACCGTACTTGATCATCTCAGCAGTAACTCTGTCTTTTCCCGCAGCCTTACCACATTTCATACTTCTTATCGCTTGTTCTATTTCTTTCATACTAATGACTTCAATGACATCGGGATCCGGAGCATCGAAGTGAGCTCCACTTCCCGATGTGGCATCTCTGTCTTTTCTTGCATACATCTTTCTATAATATTCACTCCATCTCTGCAGGACGTCAGTTTGGTCTGTTAGGACGTCATTGTTAACACTAAGCACTTTATTCATACTGCAGATTGCCGAACATCTCCGGGTCTTGCCTACCTCTTTCCAGAAGAGCTTGGCATTATCCCGGAAATTGGACGACAACCTTTCATCCGCTTTCATTCTGCACCTTTCACGAGCTTCTTCTATCAGTGCCTTCGTGTTAACTTTCTGCAGCTTGTATCTCTCTTTCATATTAAAATCATTTCGCGAGGCTAAGTAGTCTAGCCATGCTTTCTTCTTCATTCGAACTGCTTCTTTCACTTCCTCATTCAACCATGCATCACGCTTATTACTACTGCCTCTTTTCGTTTCTCCACACACTTCCACAGCGGCATTTATCATACTGTCCCTAAGGTTCTGCCATACACTTTCCACATTCTCACTGCTTACATTGACGTCGCCAAGCTTTTCGGCTACCCTTTTATTATATTTATCCCTAATGGATGCATCCTGCATTTAAAACTAACTTAACGAAAAACGATTAAAGAGTGAATAGTCACTATTTCGATTTAGTTAATTTTCGTTTTTGGGTGCTATAGCAAACAACTGATTTTAAAAACTCACTAAATTATTTTAGTGATTTTATTTTACTAAAAGACCACCTCATGCATTGAAAATTCAATAGAAGAAGTAATTAAGTCGTTTTATTTTTAAGCTTCGTACATTTTCAATAAATATAAAATAATTAACAATGTTTAGTTATTTCTCTCATTTTTCTAAAAAGGACAATAGAAATATTCACTTAATTTTCACATTTCATAAATCGGTAACTAATGCACATACAAAAATGATTGTCAGACTGATCATTAGAGTAAAAAAATTTATTGGCTAACTCATTTTTGCAATTTCTCGACTTAGTGACTTTTCGCTCTACAGGGACGATATATCGTCGCGGACTTTTTTGTAGACCTACATTAGATACACAATTGCACCATACATTATTTTATTATATCTCAAAGGGTTTTGGCAGCGTTTTTGTTGAAAGCTCCCAGACGGCTTATTTTTCCCGACATCCCCAACAAATATAGTTATAGTTTGGTCAATGCATACAAAAACCTAACAAAATTATACATAAATACCTTCTATAAGAATCACAATAACTTTTAAAAAAAACCGCATCGTAATTCGTTTCGTAGCTTTACAGATCTAAGCATACATAGGGACAGACAGCGAAAAGCGACATTGTTTTATAATATCTATACTAATATTATAAAGCTGAAGAGTTTGTTTGTTTGTTTGTTTGATTGAACGCGCTAATCTCAGGAACTACTGGTCGGATTTGAAAAATTCTTTTTGTGTTTGATAGCCCATTTATCGAGGAAGGCTATAGGATATATAACATTACGCTACTACACTGGGGAGCAGAGCAGTAGTCATAAATGTTGACAAATCGGGCAAATTTTTAGGCATCATTGTAGAATTTATAAGCGACGGGATTAAATAGGTGCGACGGGAGGTAGAAATATTCCACGGGCGAAGTTGTGGGGGTCATCTTGTGTAATGATAAGTAACACCCAGACAGAATAAACCATCGTGCTCATCACACAAAGTAAATAAAAAGTTACTTCTCTCTGACTTCTCACATAGTACCGACCGACCCTTAGGTACTTGTATTAATACTAATGTAGGTATGAAACCGGAAATATCTTTGACTAGCTGACCCCCTCGGTTTCGCTCGTGACCTATTTTGAATTAATTCGCATCCATTTAATCCCGTCGCATTTACTTTTATAAAATATAAGAAAATTAACCCGATTTATTGACATTTATGATTACTGCTCCGCTTTCCTGGGCAGTAGCTTGATGATATTTAGCCTATGCTTTCCTCGATAAATGAAGTGTCCAACACAAAATATATTTTTTAATTCGGAACGCTAGTTCCTGAGATTAGCGCGTTCAACCAACCAAACAAACAAACAAACTCATACGCTTTTATATATTTGTATAGATTATAGGTAGGTACTATTAATTCAAAGCATCGTACTATTTATATTTATACAACGAAGTTTCAATTATATTAACCAGATAGTCTTTGATAGAACCAGATACATAATAATTTATTATTCCGCGTCATATGTATACGTTTAAAATATTCACCATTTATTTATGTTCCATCAATTGCGCAGATAGCAGTAGTGGCATACCTACAATATCTTCTTATTTTAGTAGAGAATTTGTACGAAGTTTTGTTACTTGAGCTCAGTGTGATAAAAATCTGTCTCGTTCGTGTAGTTTCTGCTCCATTTGACACTGTTTGCTTTGGATGTACTACTTCAATGAAGCGCTCGTCGCAGGTCTCAGTGTTCTGTAAACGATCACTGAGTTACGCAACTTTCACTATGGCTGGTCCTCGGATGGGTGACCACTTTGTGGCATTTACATTTGCGAGCGTTTCCGTGCATCGGAAGGCACGTTAAGCCGTTGGTCCCGGTTGCCAGTAAAATGGCAGTCGTTAAGCCTGGTTAAATGCCTTATGGGCGGCATGAAAAATTTCAACAGCAGGTAGCCACAACCTGCGTCTGTCTATTTCAACACGGCAATGGGCTCACCACCTATTACGTGGGACAGGTAAATCCACACGGTGAAAAGTGGGCATATAATATGCCTCTGCCACCCCTTCGGGGATAAGGCGTGATGGATATTTATTTATTTTTTATTTTTTTTTGTAATTGTACAATGAAATTACCAAAAACATAGATTACATTGGATTAATTTTTGCCAAATCGTTACCATTCCGAAATCACTATTTTATATGCCACACAAAAAAACTGACTGTTTGTTATTTATCTTTGTTTCATTAACTAAACAAATTGTTTATAGCGTAGACACGTGATTGAGTCATAGTTTCTTCTTTTGTGACACCCGGATAGTTGGCGAGAGACTGGCTGGCGTGTACTCTCTGCTCAAGGCCGTGACGAAGTCACCCATTGTTTGAGAGTAGTCAGGCGCGCAGAGAAAACTATTCGTTTATTCAATAAATGACAGTTGATGACAAAATGATCATTTGTTACAGACGTAAAGCTTATTAGATACTGTTTATTCCCACCTGTTACTAGCTGTTACATAGCTGTTTCAATATGGCAATGGTACGGGAAATCTTCACATTAGCGATGTTAACTATAAATTACGATTTTGTACTATGGCACGAGACTTATAACTATCTTTCTCTTCGAAGTCCCAATTAACTGTCTTCCGAGGGCTCACCCGGGACTCCTGGCCATAGACAGATAGAAGGGTAACGTGTGGTTTTAGTCGGTAGGAGTTCGGCATGGCATCCATGAGGATTTACAAATGAAAAAGAAATGAAAACTCTTGAAGTTTCAACTTTCAGCGTAGTGCTAAATAAACGATGTGCTTTCGAGGTTCGCTTTGATGGGCTGTTCTAATGGGTTTCCTTAAGAAACTTGTCCATCAGTTAGCACGTGTACCAGCTTGCAGGTGTGGTTCGGCCTTTACTTGTGTCATAGTGGGAAATCGTTTCGTTTACGCTGATGTCATTGCAAAATTTTGAGTATGTTATCCTCAAACTACACCACTCTTAAGGTTCATAGCAACAACATATTAATTTATTGTGTGGGAGTAGATAGTTATATATCTTGATGAATATACGCTGATGTTGATGTGTACAATGATTTGTTGAAATGGCATAATTATCGGTTTATTGGCACTGAAAAGTGTACTAATTGAAAGAGCTATTGTAGAATATGAAAAGGAAATATATGTTTTATATTATGTGTAAGGAGCCCCACCAAGACCTCGCCTGTTAGCATTATATGTAGGCAGTTAGCATATGTTAGCGAGAAATGAAGCGCTTGTGGCCGCACTGACTCAGTGTTCTGTAAACGATCACTGCGTTAAGCAATTTTCGCTATGGCTGGTCACGGATGGGTGAGCACTTTGTAGCACTTAGATTTGCGAGTGTTTCCGTGCTTTGGAAGGCATCTTAAACCGTTGGTTGGCTTAACGACTGCCATGTTAATGCCTTCTGGCATGGCAACCGGTGTTAGTAACATGGCAGTCGTTAAGCCAAGTATGAAGGCCTTGTGGGCGACTTTATAATTTCAACAGCAGGTAGCCATAACCTGCGTCTCTCTATTTTAACACGGCAACGGGCTCACCACCTATTACGTGACACAGGAGTACACACGGTGTAAATTGGGCGGACAATATCCTCCGCCTGCCTTCGGGGATAAAAGCGTGATTGATAAACATAATTGTGAAAGTTTGGATGGATGGCTGTTTGTTGTGTAAACAGCTGAAAGGATTGCATTGAAACTGGGTATGTATCTATGTACATACCAAGTAGAGACCTGGATTAACATATACTACTTATTATCCTGATGCTGGCGATGCTGCCACGTTAACAGGAACGACGTGAGACAAACTGAGGGCGCTGCTAGTTGTAATATTTTTAAAATAACTAACTCACCAATTTCAATTAAGAAATTTTTCGACATGGCACCATTGATTGTTGTCTGTGTGTGGTGTGTGGCCACCATGAATATCCAAATAAATGACTGATGTTAAGTACATGTCACCTACATGATATCCAAAGTGGCCTTGTAGGTAGTACAAGGCCGTGAGATGTTAAGTGCTTTTTGCGCAAATAAGCAAAAATAAATGAACATAATTATTTACACACTTAACTGTACGCACGTTTAATTTTAATGTTTATAAATCAAATCAACGCGCCTATGTTTTTTTTAATAATTCTGTATAACGTCGTCGTAAAAATTACAAGATCGTTTTAAAATCATTAAAAGTTCTTTTTCAATTGAAATCATAGTCAAATCTGTGAGTCTGCTTTGGCCCTGTGTGTTTCGTAGATAAGTATGGATTCGTTTTAAGCAAGAAAATGATCGTTCAGCCGATGCGCTACTGACTGAAATCGTAACTATTAATTTAGCTAATTTGTAAACTTCAGGAAAAACGGCTGTTAAATTGTTTGTACGTAAATTTTGTATAAGATCAAATATTAAAAAAAAATAAAAAAAAATATCCATCACGCCTTATCCCCGAAGGGGTGGTAGAGGCATATTATATGCCCACTTTTCACCGTGTGGATTCCTGTCCCACGTAATAGGTGGTGAGCCCATTGCCGTGTTGAAATAGACAGACGCAGGATATGACTACCTGCTGTTGAAATTTTTTCAAGCCAACATAAGGCATTCAAATATTAGTAACGTTTTTAATTCGTCTGATTTATAAACGCATCGGAGCTCATTTCTTAGGCGATCCGCGTTAAAGGAATGTTCATGCGAATTGATGAGTTCCATAAAAGATTGTTCTGGAAAATTATTACAATAGAAAGCATAATATTCATACGAAAGCAGGTTAAAAAACTTAAGGTCTTTTAAGGATTTATAACGAATAGATGACCCCCACAGCTTCGCCCGTGGAATATTTCGACCTCCCGTCGCATCTGTTTAATCCCGTCGCTTATAAATACTAAAATGATGCATACAAATTTGCCCTATTTGTCGCCATTTATGACTACTGCTATGCTCCCCATTGTAGTAGCGTAATGATATATTGCCTATAGCCTTCCTCGATTAATGGGCTATCTAACACAAAAATAATTGTTCAAATCCGACCAGTAGTTCCTGAGATTAGCGCGTTCAACCAAACAAACAAACAAACTCTTCAGCTTTATAATATTAGTATAGATTACGGCAAGACATTGTCAATAATCTCGTAAAACACGCGCCTGTAATATTGTTGAACATTGTCAACACCGCGTTTTCTTTTCGGTCGATCGCAATTTGATTCTAATGTAGAGTTATATTTGATATCAAAATTTGTTCGGTATTGTTCCATGAAATTTTCGAACTCATTAATTTTTTTAGCACAATAAACAATATCACTAGTTTTTTTCTGTAATATTTCATACAACATGTCTGTCTCGGAAAATAATTCTGTAAATGTGTTTAGAAAAAAATAAATTCGAATTCTTTTAAATTATTTTAAAATCCAGAAACTAGTGTTAATGTTTCTCCGTCCCATTTTTCGTCATTTTCCAGCATATGGTCAAACATACCTATCAAGTTGTGTAGCAATAACATTAATCGTCCGTGAGTGGTAACTCCACCTTGTTTCGGCAACACGAGGTAATTTACGCATTTGAATACATTCGTTATTTTGCGCGGTCCTTTTTGTACAACCATGAAAAAAATTTGCTAATGCGCGAACAATACTAAAAAAACGTTTGGTTTCCGAAACTCTTTCAAAAGACTTGGAAAGAATAAGATAAAGTACATGTGCTGAACACCAAACATACGTCGTGAGTGGGCATTTTTGTCTTATTATGCTATGAACTCCATTAACCTCAGAAGATAAAACTGACGCCCCATCGTAAGTTTGAGCAACTACTTTATTTAGGCAATTAAATTCCTCTAAAACTTTGATAATAATCGAGCTTAAAGTGACAGCTCTCCGATCAGAACTAACATCAATATATTTTATAAATCGATGTATTATTTCTGAGTCAAGAAAATATCTTAAAACAAGAACGAACTGTTCGCGACCGCTGACATCCGGAGTTTCGTCAACAATAACAACAACAAAATCAGATTGTGTTATTTCATTTTTTATCTCATTATACATTACAGACGCGACGCTAGAAAGCAGATCATTTTGAGTTCTATTCGACAACCCCGTAAATGAGCTACCAGATTTCGATTGTAAATGAGTTTCTAAATTACCGTCATATTTAGCTAACAGATCTACAAGTTCCAAAAAAATACCTTTATTATATGATGAAGCGTGTTCATCATGACCACGAAAAGCTAATTATTGTTTACCGAGAAAGCAAACTACGTCTATCAATCGTTTAAAAATATTTCTTTTCCTATCAACTTTTGCGTTGTGCCTATCAACGTCTAATTTGAACTGGGTATTCAAACTAGACTATTCTACCCATTCCAATAAATTGAAACTTTAAACAAGAATCTATATGTTTTTCCGACAAATCGTGTTTAGCAGCCGCTTTGTAAAAAATATTTAAATCTGAATACCCGATATAAGACCAAACATTATTTTTATCATGTTTTGAAAATAATATACAAGGAAAACAATATAATTTATTTGTGTGTACACAGCCCGCTAGCCAGTTATAATTATCGTAATACTTTTTAATAAAATTACGTATGATATTACCTTTTTTTTAATTAGATTCAAATCGCGAACAGAACGTCCTCTGACAATAATATTGTATTTTTCATCAAACGACAACGTCGAGAAAACACGAGTTTTTAATTTATTTAAACACACATCACTAGCACAGATCTCACTGTTATAATTTTCCATAATTCACAGTAATTCTAGTAAACTAAGTAATTAATTATTAATTAGATATCAAACACGGCGCTTAAATTCACTCGACAGCTCTTTGTAGTGAAACAATATTTTAATTACAAATGGCGTATTCATATTATACTACCTAAAAAAATAGATCTATATTCGAAACAACTATTATATTTTTGACAACTACTGCTAGTCGCAGTCGCGATACGATTCGCCGATAAGGCACTGACCTCCATATATACTGCTAGGTGTTAGGTTAGTAGTTCCCTAAAATACTAATAGATGGCACTAAAACATATTTCATTGTATAGGGAATTATTTATGTATACAACTTGTAGTATTGGGATTGTGGGCTAGGGTATGCAGTGCTTATTTGCTTCTATGGACCGCACGCGCCTGCCCAAGACCCCTTGCGTAGCAGTCGGAAACACTCCCACCGCGCCTCAGAGGCAGTAAAATATAATTATACTAATTACCAGCCAATGGTATAGACGATGACATACGTGCCAATTGAGTTGTCTCTTCTATTGTTACTATATACTATCGTATTGTTAACAAATAGTCCTTCGAGCCGGACATGAAGCCTAAACCTATGATGCGGGTAGCTGAGCTGAGTCGGTTTGCGTGGAGAAACAGTTTGATTGCTTAAGTTGGCAAAAAATTCTAAATGCCACCTCTACTGTTTCAAAACATATTTAACCATATTCGTGCGAGTGTATTAATTTATCTTTTCAGTCTTATTTGAGCCTATGTTAAATATTGCTGTAATAGAATTTTGTTGACTTAGTAAATGTTGAGAATATTTATCAAACAATGAAATTCATAACAAGTATATCAGTTTCACTACAAGGCAGGCATCGTTGTGAGATTAATAACATTTTAGGTTTAGGAAATTTCCGAAACTGGTGCGATATTGTATGACTAGTACCCATTCAATATCTAATAGCAGCATAGAAGTAAGGGATTGGCAGAGGATATAACTCCAAAATACCCAAAAATAGTAGTAAGTACGTAGCAAGTTTTCTAGACGTACTAGTTCGTAGTATCAATGTCCTTTAACATCATTATAAAGCGTAGCTCGTCGGGATTTGGGCAACATAAGCAAAAGATGAATATCACGAAAAGGAATGTATTGCGGTGCCAAATGGAACTCTTATGCTCTTCAGCAGCTCACATATTCGTAAGAAACAGTACAAGAGTCTCCTTTTCTTGTATTGCCCTGTATTATTGGTTCACACCACACATGACGTAAAACTAATATTTCACTATGACGTTTCGACAAGGTTTCAATTTCTGACTTGACGTAGTGAAGAATGAATGGCTTGATCGAAAGTCGAGAAACAGAAAAGCCCACCACAATCTCCGAATAAAGAGACATCTAACGGTTGGGTGTTAATAATGACTAAAGTGATATACTGCAAAAAAATTCTTAACAAGCCATCGAACTTTTGGCATATTGTGTCGATATTTGCGCGTCACTTGGCGTACATCCAAATAAAAGTAATAAATAGTGATCGTCAGCCGGCGCTAGTTTGATAATATAATGGTATCGTTTTAAGACGAAAATAGTTAAAGCAATTTACATAAATTGCCGACCGAGTCATCGTAATCGAAATATTTGTTAGTAAAATTATATGGGACAAATCATTTGCCATTCAATAACTAGAGCAAAATAGTTAGATGTTGACGCATCTCGCAAAATTAACTCACCGCGATTGCAGCCAGCGGGGTCCGATAGCGACCTTCTTAATGGATCCATGATTGTAAGGGGAGGGAATCCCGTGCCCGGCAAAAAAAAAGCAAAATTAAATTGACATCATACATACATATGCTCGAAAAACATTACCCGCCTCGGTCGGAAAACTACATAATATCCTCGAATCTTCCAAAGTCAATCTTCGTCAACTTTGCCACACTTGAAGTAATCGCAGTGAAAAAGTCAGAATTAGAAGATTGGCTGTTACATATATTACAACTAGGTTTAAGCGAAGAAACTTTTAGCAGCGTGCAGCACAACCTATGAACTTGTACTGCAACGTGTACTTGGCACAGGGGCAAAATAGCTGGTGTGTTTTAATTTTCTCTTTATTGCTGAGAATAAGTGCCCACTCTCATATGATTAGGCTTGAGTGCTTGGACGAGCTTCTTGGTAACCAGGACAAAAGTATCAGTGGAGAAACCACCGATACATAGTCCTTAAAATAACACGCAACCAAAGAAATGAAGTCCGACCCCGACATGAAACACGTTAAGGATATCACACGTCGTGTGAACTAAACAAACTCTTGACAAAGTCTGACACAGCTCAACGGCAGCAAATAACTACACTTCAATCATTTTACATGCAACGTAGTCAAGTGATATCATTTTACGGCTCTGATAAGGAAATCTCGTAGAATAAATTTTCCTAATAAAAATATTTGAAGCAGCTACGGTGATCAATTGCCGTACCGAATGCTTCTTTCTTTTCATTAGACGGTCAGGCTTAAAGAGATATGAAAACTGTCAGAACACGATTGCAGCCGGCCAGTGTCACATTGGCCTTGTCATATAGGAAACTCATTGTCATTGACAAATTGACAGACTTCCTCTTCCTAGTAATTTTTTTCTTAAAATTTTATCCTTTACTCGATATGTGAACATCGTTATAATAAACAATTAACTTTCTTCGCTTGCATCAACTTCACGTTCACGTTGTTTTCACGCTGATGAAGTACTGTTCACTAGCTCCAATTCATTGCACAAACAAAACAAGATAATTCTAACCTTTTTTAAAAAATTGTAGCAGTTCCATCTAGCACCGGCCTGCTAGCAAGCTTATAGAGTCAATGAAATGCTAGAGAAAAAAGAGAGAAAATTTCTTAATTATTCCGTGTACTGTGTTTATTAGTTCGTGTAGTACACGAAATCATTCTAAAAAAATATAATATGATGTTAGTCGTAAAAAATTATATTACATATATTTATTAATTGATTGAAGATACGAAAAGCTGAAAAAAATGGTAAATTTCAATGTATTTAGGGCGAATTCGCATATGAAAGTAGACAAGATTAATTTCATCCCCAACTCTTCAATTAAATCGATCATACTCGTACATAGATATCAACAGAAATACTTTTTATGAACCTTTGAACCCAAAAATAAGGAAAAAGTCGATGACGACCGTAAAAAGAGTTGATTCAATAGACCCTAAAACTAAAGCGCTCTGCAGGGAAAACCATTTCGATCTAAGTATTTGTTAATAATATTTTAATAATAACTTCTTCTCTACATAACATTACCATATTTAACCTATTTAATGTGAACCCTTGTATACTTTTTATTATTTAAAATTGACTTCTCAACCGACTGTATTCCGACCTGCAACGTAAACGCGTTACGTAAACATTTGAACACAATTCTCGTTTTTTTTTTATGTTTTAATTTGTTTTATGTGTACCAATCAAGCCTTCCCCCGAAGGGGTGGCAAAGGCATATCATAAGCCCACTTTTCACCATATGTATTCCTGTCCCACTTAATAGGTGGTGAGCCCTTTCCGTGTTTAAATAGACAGAAGCAGATTGTTGCTACCTACTGTTGAAGATTTTCTAGCCGCCCAGCACTACTTAGCTTAACGACAGTCATGTTACTGGCCACCGGGACCAACGGCTCAACGTGCTTTCCGAAGCACGGAAACACTCGAAAATTTAACAAACAAATAAATTACAAGTGACAAAGCGGTCACCTATCAGTCACCAGCCATAACGAAATTTGCTTCACGCAGTGATCGTTTAATTTGTTCGTCGTCGCTAAGAGCGTTTAACTTGTTAAAAAATATTATTATTTTTGGTTGAAAATGACATGGAAAACTAGTTGAAGGCAAAGTTAAACTCAAGAAAGGCAGTGCCTTATAGTTTGCTTGTCAAAAACAACAATCATTGCCACGTCTTACGGCAAGGCTTAGCCTTTGTGTGAAAAATATACCATCCATCTGGTCACGAGTAGTGTTAATGACAAGACGCTTTACAATCTCTTGAAATAGGTTATGAGCGCTTGGTAAAGGTCTCGACTTTAAACGGCTCAAAAACGTAATCACTTACGAGTTGCAAATATTTACACACATAGCGTCCCACACTAAACACCTACCTATCCTCCACGGCATTAAAGACATATCGTGGTCGAGTGCCAAACCATTCGGTTCAAGTTTAGCTGGCACACTGGTGGCGACAAGAGCACGTCGGGATAAGTCGTTAAAGCTCGCGTACCGTGGTAATCACCCACCACTCCTGCAGTAAGACAAACCATGATGCCCAAGGCGATCGACGACGCGAGAAGAGAAGAAGAAGAGAAGGTAGAGGTAGGAAAGGGGATTTTTTGCTGTGTTTTCAGAACCCCATTTAGAAATGCGGTTCAGCCACAAGTTGCCATCTTCTTTCCTCAATGTCGACTCGTCCCGCTGCTGGACAAGATGAATAAAAATATAGGAACCCCGACGGGCTTCACTTAAAACAAAATTAATTCTGAAGAAAGTTAAAAAGAATTTTGGATATTAACTAATTTTTGCGTATGTAACCAAACTTTGATTTATTTTACATCGATGAGTGCCATCTATAGGTATCATAAATGAAGATAAAACGAGTGTAGGGTGTACCAAGATTATTGAGGCCCGAACAACCTCACCTGCTAGCGATGCACCTGCTGACTGACGCACGAAGCAACGACGAAAACGCCCTTACAAGGTTGGGTGGTCAGACTGCAGTCGCTGATCGCAACAATGCCGAAAACATAAGCCAAACGATAGCTACTCCTAGCAGTAAAATAAAAGTGTATCCCTCCAAATCTCGGTAAGGTTTGGAAGCAGCTGGGAATAGACTAAGACTAACAAAAAATCCTTTAATAAATGAAGCTACAGCAAACTTTGAAATTTGGCGGCTTTTAAAAATTTCTAGAGCGGGTAGCCACAACGTACGTCTGTTATTTCAACTCGGCTATGGGCTCACCGCCTATTACGTGGGACAGGTATACACGGTGAAAAGTGGTCTCTGACACACCTTCGGGGATAACGCGTGATTGATGTAATAATTCAGCAACCTTTTCACATCTTGCCTTTCTCTAAACATCCACTTTTCACTTTTTTTATGCGGTGATGGGCGTATACGTGTACGTAAAGTGGTTGAGTAGATGAGTGGAAATAGTCCATCTGAGAAAGTAGTAATTTCGGGATGGTCGCTTTGAGAAAGATCGTTTTGGGCAAGGAAAGTTTTGGGAAGTAGCCATTATAGGAAGTGGACATAATGGTACTAAACGAAATGTACAAAGACAAAAAATCCAATAAATTTCATAAAAATCGGCTGAGAAATGCGGCCTGAAGAGGTGAACAATAAGCACCAAATAAAATTTGGTCTCATATTCGATCGATCGGGTATAAATCGGAGATGATGATGATGATGAATAATAAATATGGACATACTAGACACTTTTATGTAGTGGCGACGGTTCCTAGAGAAAGATTTGTGGAATACAACTAAATTGTCAGATAACATTATAATTCTATGCCTCACTAATCATCTTACCAGGCAATACACATAAAAAAAGTCTGTGACATACACGTTTAACGGTATATTGGTAGCCTTGTATCTGAGTGCTAGTGCCTCACCTTGAATCTCGATGGATTGTTTCCGAAGGTGAAAACTTAAAGAAGGTTGGTTTAGCGAGCCTAGCGGAAGTAATCAGTCGCTCAAAAAGTTACTGTAGTAACATTTCTTATTTGAGCTTCAACACTGCTCTTGATTTTTAATAAGGTCTTAATACTAAGCACTGATCTCACATCAGAGCATAAAGTACATATAAAGAGATTTATAACCTAACCAGCATTTAGAGATAAAAAAATGTCACCAACTACTTCATACCAGTTGTATGGTTGAACGCGTCAATCTCAGGAACTACTGATCAGATTTGAATAAATATTTATCGATTTCCATTTATCGACAAAGGCTATAGGCTATATAACATCACGCTACTGACGAAATTACACTATAAATGAATAAAATCTTGTGACTATTTCCTTAGACCCAAATGGGTCGATATCTATTATAAAACTTATTAAGTATAAGTAACCCGATGACATGAAATGTTTATTATGATAGAGTTTACGATAGGACAGAAAACTATTATATTATAGCGCTCTTATGATCTCTACATATTCGTAAAAAAGATAATTAATTAAACTACTCTCCCTACAGTTCTATTACTAAAATGTCGTTAAATGTAGTACCTTAGCAACCAGACTTGCAATATGGTGTATAGTTGCACATCATAAGACACAATTCTGAAATATTAATTAACGCGATAATGTTCATTTATCTTGAATTTCATTGACGTTTTGACTAGTCTTCTTGTGACTACGGCTGGTGCAAGCAAATTCAAGGTGATCGCATAGCACCTATAATTCAAGTCCCAAATAAAATGTCCCGTACTCATTATACTCATTTTTTTAAATAATATTAAAATCAAAAAATCATAATGTTATGTTCCTGTCTTCGGCAGCTAGTCACCGTTGTTCTTCAGAACATATCTTCCGTCCGCGCTAAACATTCTCCTTAAGTACACAATTTCATTCAATTGCTCTAAACGTTGCCGGTTTACCCAAATCTTGCTTTTAGTTCTTACTTTTTCTTTTTCAAATACCCGATTCTTAGTTTAACATGCAGCGAAGACCTTTACTTTTATATTAGTGACTAGCCTGAAGGTCGGCTTCTGATGAGACCATCACTACCGCATCATCAGCATACAACAGACAATGTACTGTAAAATTTCCAATTTTACAACACATTATAATTTTTTAACTATTGCAGCCACACTTTGGCACAACTATCCAGATACAGATGAAAAGCCAGGCGGACCGTCGACGGCCCGTTTGACGCCCGAACAGAAGTCAAAAAGAGGAGCCAGGTGAACCTCCCCCTTGGGCGCACGCAAGCTTTACAGTCCGTATAAAGAGACTGTATCGCCAGCAGCAGCTGGCCGTCCACACCATATTCTGCCCGGATATGGTGTAGACGGCCAGCCAAGGCCACACGGACGAGTACCACAGAGTTTCTCTCACAACTTTATCAAATGCTTTCTCCAGATCCACTAAAGCGCAATAAACCTTCGCGTTCAAATGTTGGGATTATTAATTGAATGAATGAATAAAAATCTTTATTCATGTAGGTCACAATGTAACACTTATGAACGTCAAGATTATTGCTTCTACATTTACATTTACTGCCAGATTCGCAAAGCAATAGGTCTCTCACTCACCTATTGCTTTGCGAGGAAGAACCTGGCAATAAAACTCATGGCCACTCTTTTCTAACCGCCAGTAATTACATAAGTTTGAGTTACATGATGTTTGACCAATTATATAGTAATGAATTTATACAAAATCAATGTTGTGTTTAAAATCATATCAAAATTAGAGCTATTCTAGTTGCCAGTTCTAAGGGCAGCCTACACTTTAAGAAGAAGAATCTAGCAAGAAAGTCAACGGATGCTCTTTTAAAATGTAGGTATGGCTTACAACATTAAAATTACACTTACATTGTTCCTTTGGATTTATGTGAGAACAGCCGACTAAACTTAGTTTGCCTTAAATTTAACTAAACTAACTAACTAACTATCTTCACGCTGTATCCCTGACGGGGTAGTCAGAGAGGACAGATCGCCAGGCTTCGCGATCCATGCATACTTCTTTCGCTTCTTCGAGATTCATCAATCGCTTCATACACGCACGTCTGGGTATCCGAGTACTTTTGACCTTTCCGTTTTTGAGCAATCTGCTCACGTGGTCTTCATATGTAAGTCTCGGCCTTCCCTGACTCCTTCTACCCTCTACTTTTGAACAATATATATTCTTCGTCAATCGTTCCTCACTCATTCGTTGGACGTGTCCAAACCAACGGAGCACGCCCTTTTCCAGCTTAACGCTGACACTTTCATTCAAACCTGCCATATTGCGTATCACTTCGTTACGTATTCGGCCAGCCAAGGTAACGCCGCACAATTTTCGAAGTGATCGCATCTCCACAGCATTCAATTTACTTTCATGCATCTGCTGACATACCCAGGTTTCACTACCGTAAAGCAAAGTTGGCACTAGCACTGCGTTATGAATCGCCATTCGTGCTTCTTTTACGATGCTTTGTCGCTTTACTAACTGGGACAAAGCACCGTTAACTTTGTTTCCGGCCTTAAATTTAAATTATATTATTTGTAATAATTGCTATATTATTATTAATTAATTAATTATTAGTTACATGAAATGTCATACATTGTTTAAGGCTACTAACATAAAGTAAAAACATATCTAAAAAGCGCTCGTAGACCTACTAACTCGGTTTCTGTAAAAGATCACAGATTTAAGAAACTGTCTCGGATTTTGGATGGATGACCGCTTTGTAGCATTTTCATTTACCAGCGTTTTCGTGCTTCGAAGAACACGTTAACGTTGCAATCGACACTCGTTAAGTCAAGTGAATAACTTTTGAGCGACTTAAAAATCACAACAGCGAGTCGCTACAATCTGAGCCTGTCCATTTGAACACAGGCATTGGGCTCACCACAATATGCCTCTGCCACACCTTCGGGGATAAAGTCGTGGCTAATAAATATTTATAAATTTACTTAAATAGTTAATACGGAAAGCATAAAACAAAGGTCTTGGATACAATTTTAATAATTTATGCGAAGCGAAGCTTCAATATAACAACTGCACTGATTACTTCAGCCAGTGGCAGTCGGTATGTTTAAGCTTCAGAATCTATTGATCAAATTTGTTTATAGGTAAACATACATTGACCGGCCCACTGGCTCACGTGGTTATATAACTGTCTTCTAACCTGTGTTCGATTTTATACTACTAACAGGGATAATTCTAACGCTTCTGTGAAGTGTAGGTACTTTATTTTATATTAAAACTCTCATATATTTTATTTATCTATCACGCCTTATGCCCGAAAGGGTGGCAGAGGCATATTATTATATATGCCCACTTTTCACCATGTGTATTCCTGTCCCACGTAATGGGTGGTGTGTCCATTGCCGTATATAACTCTCATATATACCTATATATACACTATATAAAGCTAACTCCGGGCGTCGCGAGAAACTGGGACAGACGCTCGGATGATGATGGAATGCTTACTGCTCTCATAAATATACTGTGCCATTGTGAAAAAATAGCAAGGAGAGCGCAACGAAAAAACCTAACACAGGTCCTACCTCAGTAAGCGCCAGCGCGCGACTGATCAGGCCTCAGCGGCGCGAATCTGATATTATAACATTTGTTCTATAAAAATCACTGTATATAGTCAAAGTAAGCCATTATGTCTATAAATATTTAGTAGCTATAGTTGTGTATAAAAATTTCATTAAAATTATCTGTAGTTTAGATTTGGCATTTAAAAAACATTTCGAAAGGGCGCAACTTTGGGATGTTTTTCTATCAAGTGAAGTTTATTAGATTTTGTAACAGAAAGCCATTTTGACTAGCTTAAATCCTTAACTAACAAATATCTCTTTTTCAGAATCAAAAACCCTTTCTTCTACGATTCGCATTGTTTTAAAAAACTCAAAAGCGTGGCCTCGGCAGGAATACCAAGCCTTAATATTTATGCAACACAAGGGGGCGCTCGCGGCCACCCTATTACATCCCTAAGATGTTTTCTGGGTAGACAGACAAGTTATCATGAAAATAAGGATTACATCATTTGATCATATCCATGGAGGGCAGAAAGATATGCGAACTAAGATGTTTTCTGGGTAGACAGACAAGTTATCATGAAAATAAGGATTACATCATTTGATCATATCCATGGAGGGCAGAAAGATATGCGAACTACCTTAACTGTAGTGAGACACCTGCACGATGTGGGTGAGAATAGGGACACGATGCCCAACCATAGTCATAAATCAACTTTTGTCCACGCACCATAACAGAGCAACGTGGCATTCTTGAACAATCTCTAAGGGCCGTATTCCAGAACGCTTATCAATACTCAAGAAACACTTGAGAGTAGTATTTACAAGGCACAAACTAGCTTCAAGCGTCGATTGAGTCTTGAGAAACGTTCTGGAATACAGCCCTAAGAGAGGCATGCGGGCTCGTTTCTTAAAAAAAATACGTATCTCATAACACATGCGTTGCAATCCGACTGCCATAAAACATTGCTGCTTATTGCACGTTTAGAACAAAGGTAGTACTCGTACGTACAAGACGATAAGCTTACCAACATAATAGTAATATCAACTTTTGTATAATATATACTTTGTTTTTATGTGTTCAAATAAATAAATATTGATAATTATATAATTAAATAACACAATTATTTTATAATTTTACGTGTAACTTGGCGTACAATAAGGCCAAAACGGACCAAGACGCCTCTAAGGGCCGTATTCCAGAACGTTTCTCAATACCCAATCGACGCTTGAGGCTAGTTTATGCCTTATAAATACTACTCTCAAGTGTTTCTTAAGTATTGATAAACGTTCTGAAATAAGGCCCTAAGAGTCGTAGTATACGAAAGCCTGTTATTTGAGAGACACTAACTTGACACCACGACACCAGTTGTGAGAGATTTGTTAGAATTCCTACAGTTGTAGAGTAGGCTGGCGCCCCAATTCACCAAAATCGCCGTGGTGTCGTGTGTAATATTAATCACCTTAATAGCATCCTTGTCACTGAAAAAATGTAGAACTAACGAAGGTACATAGTAGGTAGTATCATTACTCAGGTTTTTAAATACAATCTGCACTTTTTTAAATTCCAATATGTGGTTATTTTCTTGAACTATACATACAAACATATTGTAATGCTTTCAGGCAGAGGCATATTTTACAGCTTACATAGACATTTCACCATAAGTATTTCTGTCCTATAACAGCTAGTGAGCCCATTGCTGTGATGAAACTTGTGAGATGTTATAATTTATTACCATTATTAGTAATTAGTAGTTGCCGTAGAAAGAGTAACATTTATACAAACATATTGTCACAACTTTATCCCCGAAGTGGTAGGCAGAGGCATACTATACGCCCATATTTCACCGTATGCATTTTTGTCCCACGTAATAGGTGGTAAGCCCACTGTCGTGTTGAAATGTACAGGCGCAGTCTGTGGCGACCTGCTGTTGGAAGTGGTCAAGCTGCCCATAAGGCCTTCAACCAGGCTTAACAACTGCCATTTAATAGATAAGCCGTTGGTCCCGGTTGCTAGTAGGCAACTGGAACCAACGGCTTATCGTGCCTTCCGAAGCACGGCAACGCTCAAAAATGTATATTCCACAAAGCGGTCACCCATCCAAGGACCACCTATAGCGAATGTTGCTTAACGCAGTGATCGTTTGCAGAACACTGAGTCAGCGGGGCCACGAGCGCTTCAGAAAGAAGTAAAGTATTCGGTATTACTTCAAATAGAGCAAATTACATATTATGGTAAAAAAAAAACTAACTAACTATCTTCACGCTGTATCCCTGACGGGGTAGTCAGAGAGGACAGATCGCCAGGCTTCGCGATCCATGCAAACTTCTTTCGCTTCTTCGAGATTCATCAATCGCTTCATACACGCACGTCTGGGTATCCGAGTACTTTTGACCTTTCCGTTTTTGAGCAATCTGCTCACGTGGTCTTCATATGTAAGTCTCGGCCTACCCTGACTCCTTCTACCCTCTACTTTTGAACAATATATATTCTTCGTCAATCGTTCCTCACTCATTCGTTGGACGTGTCCAAACCAACGGAGCACGCCCTTTTCCAGCTTAACGCTGACACTTTCATTCAAACCTGCCAAATTGCGTATCACTTCGTTACGTATTCGGCCAGCCAAGGTAACGCCGCACAACTTTCGAAGTGATCGCATCTCCACAGCATTCAATTTACTTTCATGCATCTGCTGACATACCCAGGTTTCACTACCGTAAAGCAAAGTTGGCACTAGCACTGCGTTATGAATCGCCAGTCGTGCTTCTTTTACGATGCTTTGTCGCTTTACTAACTGGGACAAAGCACCGTTAACTTTGTTTCCGGCAGCTACTCGCCGTTCCACATCCGAATCACATCTTCCATCCGCGCTAAACATACTTCCTAAATACACAATTTCATTCACACATATTATGGTAATACTTGTTATTGATCAAATAGGCTGCATATCTATATTTACTTAACTCTTCAGGCAGATTAGATTAATGAACGGATTTTATGTACTATCAGTGGTTGTCGTGGAAAAACAAATTAAAATGATGTCGCGGCGTACTTCTACAAAGCCATTTACAAGTAGGTCCCCACTGCAAGCAATTTGTACTGCGTAACAGTATTACCGAGATACGTGTATAGAGTGTTGTAATTATGGAAAATTACTTGGAGACGTGAGGCAAACAGCTGCAGTTGGAGACCAACAAACATGGCTCCACGTGTCTCGTAAAATAGAATAAATACGCTAATAAAATGATGTTATCCCCCACGATGACTCCAATCTCATAAAATTATCACTTTTACATCTCGTTTATTAAATTGAAATAACATTAACAGAAATGTACTTAAAGTGAAGCGCTCGTGGCCCCGCTGACTTAGTGTTCTGTAAACGATCACTGCGTTAAGCAACATTCGCTATAGGTGGTCCTTGGATGGGTTACCACTTTGTGGAACTTACATTTGCGAGCGTTTCCGTGCTTCGTTGCTTGGCACGTTAAGCCGTTAGTCCCGGTTGCCATTAAAATGGCAGTCGTTAAGCCTGGTTAAAAGCCTTATGGGCGGCTTAAAAATTTCAACAGCAGGTCGCCTGCTTCTGTCCATTTCAACACGGCAATGGGCTCACCACCTGTTACGTGGGACAAAAAGTGCATACGGTGCAATGTGGGCGTATAGTACGCCTCTACAGGGATAAAGGCGTGATAATATGAGCGCAGGGTCCACTTTTATTTTGCTACTAGGAGCAGTATCGTTTGGCTTTTGACTGTCGGCATTGTTGGGAGAGACGGCTGTCTAACCTCCCGTAATGGCTGTATCGTTGCCTGGACTCCGAGTCAGCAGGAATAACAGCGGGGATTTCGGGTAGTTAGGGCATGCATACCCTATCCGAAATCCTTGTGCACGGCACTGGTCTTGGGTTCCATTCTCACACAGGATAAAACTTTGTGTGATGAGCACGATGGTTTGTTCTGTGTCTGGGTGTTATTTATCTATAATATGTATGTATTTAGAAATATATAAGTATGTTTGTGAGTTATTTCGATACCATAGTACAAGCTCTGCTTAGTTTGGAATCATATGGCGTTATGTGAGTTGTCCCAACGATATTTATTTATTATTATTATTATTTTGTTGACTCTATTTCTAGGATCTCCCACTACTGCCAATAGGAATAATTCGATATTTTTTGCTAACATTGTTGTAAAAAACAAGATAGGATATTTGCCTATGTATTAGTTCGTTAATTATATTTTCATGCAAAATGTTTTAGCGGGTTAGTTGTGAAAATGTAACGAGATTTATTCTCACTTTAATAATTTAAATCTGGATTTCATAGGATAACGGAACACTTTCTTCACATTTTATTTATTATTGCTCTTAATATATACAAAGAACTACTACTGCCACTAAATAAACCGTTACTTAATATTCAGTCAACTTGACTCCTACGAAGCTAAGGCGCAGGCCCGGACGCCCCAGCCTGTGACGTAATTCACTTGCGTGACATCATCAACCTACGCACCCCAGAGGCCAAGGCCTAACAGTCTTCGACCCGTCATACTTGACATTGGGTGGACAAGTATTCAAACCAGGCTAAATAACATAACCTTAGATTATTGGATAATTAATTATCTGTTAATAACTTGTACAAATAAATAAATATTGTGGAACATTTTTTTACACAGCGCCGTCTAGCCCAAAGTAAGCTAATATAAGCTTGTGTTATGAGATCTAGACAACTGAAATACATATATTTTTAAATACTTACATATTATTCATAGGAGACACCCAAACTTCGAAACACACATTTGTGGATCACATAAATATTTTTTCCGACCCGAGAATCGAACCCTGGACCTCAGGCGCGGCAGTCGCATACACAACCCGTGCGCCACCGAGGTAGTTCAATACTTTAAATAAGTAATTATTCTTATTAGTTTTGAGGTCTTTATTCCCGAAGAAGTAATTGAAGGCAGTTGGCCACATAATACATTTATTATCAATATGCATTTTTGTCGCACGTAACAGATGGTGAAATCCATTGCCGTGTTGAAATGGACAGGCGCAGGTTGTGGCGATCTGCTGTAAAAATGTTTCAAGCCGCCAATAAGGCATTTAACTTACCTTAACGACTGTTATGTAACTGGCAACTGGGACCAACGGCTTATTGTGCCTTCCTAATTACGGAAACGCTTGTGAAAAGAAATGCCACAACTTAAACTGCTCATCCATCCGAGAACCAGCCATAGCGAAAGTTGCTTAACGCAGACCCGGTTCGGGCATTAGTATTTAGGCTCCGATGAAAAAAAAAACTAGATACTAAATACTTATGTCCGAGCCGAAAAGCCTTTATAGGTAATCGGGTTCATGATAATTAAATTATCTCAACGTTAAAAAAGCGAATGATTGAAGGAATTAATATCTAAAGTAGATGCGAGCTAAAAGCGAATCGAAGCAAATTTCAAAAAGACTGTATGAATTTAGTATGCTAAAGTAGATGGTAGAAGGAGTCGGGGCAGACCGAGACTTACCTACATACGAAGAGCACGTGAGCAGATTACTCAAAACTCGAACAAACTTGTTAAAATTTGTCCCGCTTTTGTACGAGCAAGGACGGAAAGGTCAAAAATACTCAGATACCCAGACGTGCAATTATGAAACATTAATAAATCTGCAGGAAGCGAAAGAAGTATGCATGGAACGCGAGGTCTGGCCATCTGTCCTGTCTGACTATTCCGGCAAGTATACATCGTAAATATAGTTCGTTAGTGTAGTACATTCAAATTCAAACATACACACCTTCAGGCCAATGAGTGCCAGAATTTACCAGTTGTCTCGATCTCATAGCACGAGCTTGTATTAGCTTCGAGCTAGATGGCTCAATATAAAAAATGTGCCACAATATTTATATCTGTGTATACGGAGATATATTTCAAAACATTGTGATAAAATAATTTAGTAGGTGCCTATGATTTTTTATTTATGCAAATTCTAAGATTGACTTGGCAGCTAATCTATTTTTTTCTTCATCTCGTGGTAATACACGTGCTCATGTGTTCATATTTCACGCTTACTATACACGTGAGATGATTCTTCGCAAATGTGATAAATAATACGATACATTATGTTATATTATATTCTTTAAAAAATGTAAGAAACTTATAAGTACGGCCCGCGTCTTGATATAAATTTCTTGCCTTGTAAGTAAGGTACACATCTACATAATGTATGTCTGAAAAGTATGCACTACATACTAACTAGCTTCAACTACTAACACTGGCATCGATATAAAAACGACGGAGTGTTAAAAGTTCTTACACGTGTTTGTGTGTGGCATCGTAGCTCCCAAACGAATGAGCCGATTTCAATTTAGGTTTATTATATTTGAAAGGTTAATTTTAGTCGGGAGTATTTTTAGCTATGTTTGATGTAAATACGTCCAACTCAACTCCCTCGATATGGGTATCAAATGAAAGGGCTTGTCGTCGAAAAATGTACACTATAACATTTCATTTAAGTGATTTTACTTGGTTTAGATTTTAAGGTTCATACCATATTTATTACTAGTTGACGCCCGCGGCTTCGCCCGCGTAGAGAAGTTTTCCCGTTCCTGTTTCCCACAGGAACGCGTACCCGGGATAAAAAGTAGCCTATGTGTTATTCTGATTTATAAGCTATATTATTGTAAAGTTTTATTAAAATCCATTCAGTAGTTTTAAGTGAAAGAGTAACAAACATCAATACAAACTTTCACATTTATAATATTATTAAGATATGTGTGGGGTTTTATTAATTGATTTTTCTATGCTTTATCGAATTTTCAAGGTCCTTTCTGCTATGCGCATTAAATCCGGACACAGTTTCCTCATTTATACTTATTACAAGCTGTTGAATGGCTGTAGGTACTTACTATACTCGGGGATGCGTCCTCGGGGAGTTTCGCCCTGACCTTGAGTTGATTTATCGGGAGAGTTATTCGCAGTGCGGCACTACGGGTAACCTTGAGACGCGGTTCCTTTCATTTATATTCTGGAGCCTTGCTAAAATTATCCCGGGTATGTCTTGTGAACGAAGATAAGTTGACCTTGTTTTCCATATTGCCTTTATTGTTTTCTCATGTGTTGGAAGATTATTGAGGTCGTAAAATTGGAGAGGTTTCAAAAATAATGAAGTCTAAGAATTTGTTTCATTTTGTAGCACGTTCTGAGCTTTATAAATTCTTAGACAGATTTACTATTTAAAAAAAATGGCGTACGCGATAAAAGAGTTCCTAGTTTTTATACGATTCCTACTACTTCATATATAATTAATTTATGTTTGGATTTTCGTTACTCTTTTCACGCAATACTAATTTATAGGTTTTATTGAAATTTTACAGTAATATAGGAAACGGCGATTGGGAAATCGTCACCACGCGGTCGGAAAATCATCACGGTCATCAAAATTAGTTCAAAGCGTTTGAGAGCATGAAGCACGTGCTACGCAGGGCTACGGTACATGAAGGGCTACGCTACGTGGGTGGGTTACATGTTACAGCTAAACGCGTAGGCTGTGTCGGCGTTGTGTGGGGGCGTTGCGTCGGGGTTATTCGCAGAATCTGTAAATGTTACTTACTTAGTTATTTTATTTTTATAATTGGAACGAAGTTCCTTACGGCAGGCTTGGAGGAGATAGGGATTTTGCTGCGCGACCGAACTGAAAAAAATGTTATAGTAAAACCGTAAGAAGAAGTCCGCGGAATTTTACCGTTAAATGGGACGCAGACGCGACAGTCGTTTGTTTTGCAAATTGTGTCGATTTTCAAACTGTCTATTTACCTCAGTGAAGTGAACACTAATTTGAAAATTGCAGTAACGTAGCTGTGTGGTTTGGGTGGAATGCTGCTCGGCTGAGACGCAAGAGGCCCGAGTTCGAATCCTAGTTCAAACGGTGACTTTTTGTATGATTAATTGAATCGTGAACTTGTTAACTTCGTTCCTACCTGGTGTCCCACGACACCACATCTTTTTTATTTTATGGCCTGGTTATGAAGACTTTTAGCCAATCTTATCTTTTATATCATATTTCTTCAATCTTATTTTCTAACTAGCTGACCCGCGCGGCTTCGCCCGTGATAATCTTCGAACTCCCGTCAGTTTATCAGTCACGCCTTTATTCCCGTCACTCCCATTCAATCCCGTCGTTTATTACTTTTACAATAATGTATTAATATTTGGCCGATTTGTTGATCACTGCTCCGCTCTTCAGGGTAGTAGCGTAATTATAGTCTTTTATCAGTCTCGCCTTTATTCCCATCGCTCCCATTTAATACCGTCGGGTATTACTTTTACAATAATGTATGAATATTTGCCCGATTTGTTAATTACTGCTCCGCTCCTCAGGGTAGTAGCGTGATGATATAGCCTTTTATTAGTCACGCCTTTATTTCCGTCGCGCCCATTCAATCCCGTCGTTAATTACTTTTATTCATTTAATCATTTAATCCCGTCGTTTATTATGTACTTTTACAATTGTGTATAATTATTTGCCCGATTTGTAGATTACTGCCCTGCTCTTCAGGGTAGTAGCGTGATGATATAGCCTATAGACTTCCACGATAAATGCGCTGGCCAAAACATATTAGTATAGTTACCTTTATATTATTATTAGTATACACAGGAGACGCGAGGACTTCGCAGAGCTCGCTCTTTTTTAAGATTTTTTTTTTATGAACAATTTTTTTCACAGTAAAATGATTAAAATAAGTTAACCTTAAAGGATATGCTGTCGCGGACTTTATTTTAGAACTTTTAAAGGTGAATAATTATGTAATACATAGTTTTTGCGTAACTTTAATCGTTTACGCAGCGTTCGCAACGGAAGTTATCAAAAGGAATATACTTTCCCCGATTTTGCCACATTTATCATTGCTGTTCCGCACCTATTGGTCGTAGCGTAATGCTATATAGCCTATAGCCTTCCTCGATAAATGGAGTATTCTTGCAAATCGAACCTGTAGTCCCAGAGATAAGCACGTTCAACCAAACAAACAAACTCTTCAGCTTTATAATAATAGTATAGATTCAGTCCTGTTCAGTCCTTTTTCAATGTCAAGTCCAGTCATAGGTCCTGTGTCCTTGCCCCATTAAAATGGTAGAGCGTTAATGAGGCTTTCAGTGGAATTTGCATTACTTAGTTGTGATCACAGATAATATAATATAATTCTTATGTTGTGACAGAACGGCACCATCTTTGTAAAATGTCACAGAGCAAGGAACGTTGCTCGCTCCCTCTCGCTTCCTTTGGCTCCCTTTTGCTTTCTCTCGCTCGTGCCCTAATAGAGATGAAAGTAATAATAACACCGCGTGCTAAGTTTACGTCCGGCAGTAGGTGAAAATCGTATACGCGGCCTGTCAGTTGCCTTCCATTCGTATGCAGTAATTAGAGTAATCATATGAGTGAAGGGTGACAACCCTGGTTATATGAAATACTAGATGACCCCAACGGCTTCGCCCGCGGCATATTTCGAAAATCCATTGCACCCAGTTAATCCCTTCGCTTATGAATTCTACAATACTGCATAAAAATTTGCCCGATTTGTCGACATTTATGACTACTGCTCCGCTCTCCCGGGTAGTAGCGTGATGAGATATAGCCTATAGCCTTCCTCGATAAATGGGCTATATAACACAGAAAGAATTTTTCAAATTCGACCAGTAGTTCCTGAGATTAGCGCGTTCAACCAACCAAACAAACAAACTCTTCAGCTTTATAATATTAGTATAGATATACAGTATGCCGTCTTTAATAGAGCGAGTAACATTGATTCCATGTTTTTCTGGCATAATCGAAGGACTGTGTGGTTGTTAAAACTGATTCGTAACCACTGTGTAAAATGTAGGCGTGTCGTCATCAACAATAAATCGGCGCTGACTAAGGTGTCACAAAGCATAGAAAAATAGTTTTCTTCTCGGACAAATTATGAGAGTGAAGGATATTCAAAACTTGGTGGGAAGGTTGGTCATAAAATCCTGGTATACCATGACTGCTATAGGCGCGTTTCAATCGACTTTCTTACACAGGTATAGGTCGCGCGGCGAATGATGAGCTCTGTAAGAAAGTGGAAGGGGAATGCGCAGAACTCATAAATTAGGTCTAATTGGCGGAGTGACGGGGGGGTGAAGGGCGGGAGTGTAGGAGCGTGGACGCAGGAGTGGTCGAAATCCTACACGCACACTAGGGCACAGCTGCACACTACTCCGCGATACGTCGGCACGTGTTGTCACGCACATAAAATATTCTACTCTTTTTGACAAATCTTTTAATAGCGTATTGAGGCTTTGATGCCCCGAGAAAATTGTCTGTCCAATCTGGACAAGAAAGAAAAATGGTTTATTATGTATATGGTTTGATCAAATATTTATACCAATTATAATTATATAACGCAGTGATAGTGCCAACGTTGCTTTACGGTAGCGAAACCTGGGTATGTCAGAAGATGCATGAAAGTAAATTACATGCTGTGGAGATGCGATCACTTCGAAAATTGTGCGGCGTAACTTTGGCCGACCGAATCATAACGAAGTGATACGCAATATGGCAGGTTTGAATGAAAGTGTCAGCGTAAAGCTGGAAAAGGGTGTGCTTCGTTAGTTTGGACACGTCCAACGAAGGAGTGGGGAACGATTGACGAAGAATATATATTGTGCGAAAGTTAGAAGGTAGAAGGAATCAGGGTGGGTCGAGATTTGCATATGAAGATCACGTGAGCAGATTGCTCAAAAACGGAAACGTCTAAAGTACTCGGATACCCAGACGTGCGTGTATGAATCGGTTGATAAATCTTAAGGAAGCGAAATCATGGATCACGAAGCCTGGCACGATGTATCCCTGACGGGGTAGTCAGAGAGGACATTCTCTGACTACCCCGTCAGGGCATACAGCGTGAAGATAGTTAGTTTAGTTATAAATTATCGACAATTTCATTTGTTTAATACAAAAAAAATATAAAATCACGCCTATTATTCACCGGGGTAAGCATAGACTTCTTCCATTTCTTTTACTTTAAATAAGTATTGTCAGTGTCACACACATTTTATACCTATTTCTACATTAAAATATTACAATAAAAATGTTTTTTTTAATACGATCACTGAAAAATAAATGAAATATCTATCATGGTTTAATATTTTAACGCAAAACACTTTGAACTCACTTGTTGTAAATAATATAAACCTACTTACGTACCCACCTACATAAGTTATAAAACAAAAAGTTTAATGGTTCAAAGCAGAGTCGTATTAAACTTGATTCTTTGTGTAAATATTGCGCGATTATACATGCGCAAACTATCCCCACTAATTTTTGTCAGAGCTCATCATTCGCCGCGCGACCTGTATCTAATAATTTATCGCATCTATTTCCCTTTAATTTTAATTAACATCATGCTTGGTAAAACTTTTATAATTGATTAAAGTGGAATAGGACCATTAAGGACAGAACTGCGTGGGTGTGTTACGGCTTTTATCACGGTTATCCGTCAGTTTCCATATGATACGGTCAATCTATACTTCTAAATTCTATACTAATATATAAAGCTGAAGAGTTTGTTTGGTTGAAAGCGCTAATCTCAGGTCGGACATGAAAATTGTTTTTGCGTTGGAGAGCCCACAGCAGAATACAATGGCTGGAACTAACAATTAGGCGCTTTATTTTTTATTCGTGACACTGCTCCTGCTGTTTTACCTGTCATCGCCTTGGCCCCATCTGTACAAATGTCAATGCAATTGTTCCAACTGAGATTATTTTCTTCAAAAAATTTATTTATTTTATTAATAATTTCTTCCCCGGTAGTGTTTGGAACACACTTAGAGTATAGCTGCCCTAGAAATTATTCTTTGCCGAGATATTAAAGGTAGGACTGTAGGTGTTAGAGTACCTACATAAATGCGTAGGCACGTAGTAGCGTGGATGTTGTCGGCATCTTTTAATCCCTTAAAAGATTCAGACTATTTATATAACAGCTTCTTTTCGATAAAAATCTAGATTTTTTTAAACATTTATAGTTGCTGTATCACTTTATTTTGTAGCATTATCAGTTCGAGATTAAAATTTTATAATGAGCTAATATTGCCATGCCGCATGTGCTAACAGGATGTTATTATGTTCAGTTCTTAGTAACACCATACACTGCATATTAAAAAAATTGATAACAATTTAATGAACAGATTGTCTCTGATATCTTGCAAACAAGACTCCAAGGTCCTAAGTACTCTCAAATTTAACAGTAGATACTAAAGACAGTGAAAACTTTACCATTGATAAAATGTGTAATTCGGTCAAAGATGCTATGCTTTTGTTGAAAATATGAAAAAGTATACTGTTCAGCGCTACGAGGGTTAGAGTATCGTGCAATATTCATAATTAAACTAAGTGTGTACACAGAAAGCTTAAACTAAGCGCTTAAAGTATCTGTATAAAAAAAGTAAAGCTAAAAAGTTAAGCTAAGCTAAGGTTGCGCACGTGTATTCAAGTAGCAGATCATCCTCTTAAAACTTCTTTCTTAGTGGATGCTTCCTACTTTTTTACAATTGCATAAGTTTTGATCTTTTGTTGTGGGTGCAATTTGTATCTGTTCTAATCTTCTTGAAAGACCTTGAAAGAATTGGTCTGGTATATGAACAGAAAATGAAATATTGTTATAATTACGTCTTAGCCTCTTATATTACATTAAATCTTCGTAGCATATCAATAAGTGCTAATAGTGCTATAATACCGTACGTATCTGTTTAGACTTAAAGCAAGCGCACCAGCCTCGTTGTCTCATGAAATATTCAGGTCATAACTATTCATTCAACGGCTTGTCTACTTTACCTTCAACGCTGTTTTGATGTTCATTCAATTCTGCAAACAGCTGCAATGGAAACTTTCCATCTTTTATATAAATAATTTAAATATCAGTTACTTGTTTTGGAGGAGCTTAACCTCGTGGAATATTCATACCTTCGAAAATTCTCAGTCTTTAATATTCTCACACACGGTTTAATATTGTTTTGAAAATCATTATAAATTGATTCATTAAACTCACGGGCCCAACGAATCTCAGGGAATATTATCGCAAACGGATTAAGGTATACGACACATTATTATCACATGTCATATTTTTATTTTTAATCTTTATTATCTAACAATAACATTGTGTACTACTATTAATAATAGCCACGTCATCTTCTATCGAACGTAAATCTACTTTTACAGTGCCTGTATATCGTACTAGATAATAATGACATCATAAACTACCACATTTGTCAGAGTAGCCGTGACTTATTCATTTGTACAAAACTACTATTATGACTCGCCACTCGAGTCATTTTAATAATGTACATAGACGGATCCTGAAAGTAATTTTAAAGAATGTTTGGAGTAGGAACGAATATGCGAACAAGTACAGATGTCAGGTATACAACATAAATTATTCGTTAATGATCTGCATCAATATTATTCAACTGGCGCACAACATACGATTTGACCAATCTAGCTGGACAATAGGTATTTAAATATAATACTTAAAATAACGATTTACTGATCTCCTTACATCCTTGAAAATATTACTTAACTGACAATAACAGTAAGTCATCCCTAGGCCGCGCGAAACCGGTTATAACAAAGGGCGAAAGCGCCCAAACCCTGCAGGTAGTCGGCCGACCCGCTCAGTGTGACCTTTAACGTTAAAGAGTGTACATGTTTTTCTTGTGTTTTGAGCGACTTCGAGTAGTTTTTTTCATGGATTCGTCAAATAGAGGTAATTATCTGTATATTAAGATATTAAAATAACCAATATTTTACTTTGACGAATGTGTGGCATTTGTGTAAAAATACATAGAAGATTTCTTATTTTTTTCCTCTACTTAATTTTGACTTGGAGTTTTACTTGGTAGCCAAACGCAGTCAAGCTGTGATAATAGTCTTAATAGATTACTTGTTTATTATACTTTGATGATATAGTATTCATTACTTGCGATTTTTTGCGATTATAATATATTTTTAATTTTCCTTCATAGATGCCCGAATGCAGCGAAAATCGATATTCGATTTTTGGCATTCTACTCCGGCCAAAGATCGATTAAATGAAGTAATTAACTTCGTAAAGGTGCAGTTTGGTGTTTCAGTTCAAAACGAAGAGCAAGACGAAAAATTAAAAGCATTCTTGAAAAAAGAATGTGAAAAAATTCGCGTCAAATGGGTTCGCAAACAAAGAAGGTTAGACTTATTTTTAAAAGAACACGAAGATTGGTTGAACGAAGATTTGAATTTCAATATGCTTGTGGCACCTGAAGACTTATCACAACCAAGCACTAGTGGTGGCAGACCACAGAAAAGTTTTAAAGAAAGTTCCGAAAAATCAAAAAAAAGAAAAGTGCAACATTTGTTACATAATTACAGCAGCGATGAGTTAACTTTTGCGACGCAAGTAAGTGTCAGAGCCAGTGGGAAGCGAGATGCTGCAACAATAATACAGGAGCTGTCTACATCCTCACCAAAGCGTGCCACCAAGTATAAGAAAGCTCGCAAAATTTTTAATACTCCAAAAGAAAAAAGACCGTATACTCCGGATGAAGCCTTAGCCTTTTTTATATCAAATAACTTGACAGTCCAAACTTATAAAAATATTCAGCAAGAAGCAAAAGAAAGGGGATTCAATGCATATCCTTGCTATGATCATGTGGCCAAAGTGAAGAAGCAGTGCTATCCTTCTGTTGAAAATATAACTGTTACGGATATATCAGCTGAAGTGAAACTGGATGCTCTTTTGAGCCATACTGCATTGAGAATATGCAAAGATATTATTGGAGAAAGGTTAGACATAAGTTTATTGAATTACACTTTAATATATAAATGGGGATGTGACGGGTCATCGGGCCATAGCTTATACAAGCAACCATTTGATGATCCAGATAGCACAGATGAATATATGTTTATCATCTCGTTGGTTCCAATAAGACTCGTAAATGATGAACAGAAGATCATATGGGAAAACCCTCGTCCATCATCACCAAGATTCTGCAGAGTGATAAAATTTATTTATAAGAAAGAAACTGAAGCATTAATCAAAGAAGAGTGCCAAGTAATTGAAAAGCAAATAATGGAGTTGGAACCAACTCGCGTAGAAGTAAAGGGTGTAGCCATCTCCATAAAACACGATTTGATTATGTCAATGATTGACGGAAAAGTCTGTAATGTTCTTACAGAAAACAAATCAACACAGAGGTGCTTTATCTGCAAAGCAACATCCAAAGAGATGAATTCACTTCAACCAATGGTTAGAGAAGTAGACGAGAGCATGTACGGATTTGGCATATCGAGCCTACATGCATACATTCGGACAATGGAATGTTTGTTAAACATTAGTTATCGCATGGACATTCGCGAGTGGCAAGTAAGGGGAGAACAGAATAAGAAAATAGTAAAAAAAACTAAAGAAGAGATCCAGAAAAAGTTTAAAGGAATTGGCCTAATCATAGACAAAGTAAAGCCGGGTTTTGGAACCAGCAATGATGGTAACACTGCGCGAGCCTTCTTTTATAATTATGCCACAACGGCACAAATCACAAACATTGATGAAAATCTAATCCATCGATTTGGCACTATTTTAGCGGCCATAACTTCAGGCTACGAAATTAATACCGAAAAATTTCAAGAATTTTGTCATGAAACCAGAGTCATTTACGTGAATTTATATGCTTGATATAATATGCCAGCCACAGTGCACAAAATTCTTGTACATGGAGCAAGCATAATAAAAAATTGTATAATACCAATTGGACAAATGTCTGAAGAGGCTTCTGAAACCAAGAATAAAGAAATTAGGAAGGCCAGATTAGGCCATACAATGAAAACCTCAAGATACAGAACCAATTACGATTTAATGAAGCATTTACTGATATCTTCAGACCCCTACATCACGCTATTACGAAAACTTCCAAGAAAAAGTACATTGAGACATGACAAAGATGTACTTACTTTGTTAAAAGATTGAAATAAATATTGTATACATTCCATTTGGCCTTTTATTAATCATATTATTGTTTTAAATGTAACAAACAAAGCATTCTTTTAGTTCCTGAGTTTTGTCCACCTAGATTTGTCAAATCGTATACTGTGTGGCGTTCAGATCCTGAAAGTTATTTTAAAGAATGTTTGGAGTAGGAGCGAATATGCCAACAAGTACAGATTTCAGTTTTACAACATAAATTATTCGTTAATGATCTGCAGCAATAGTATTCAACTGGCGTTCAGATCCTGGAAGTTATTTTAAAGAATGTTTGGAGTAGGAACGAAAATGCCAACATGTACAGATTTCAGGTGTACAACATAAATTATTCGTTAATTATCTGCAGCAATATTATTCAATGGCGCAATTCAATTGTAAGTTGTGGGAAATCAGTAAATTTTATAAAATTATGTTCTTCATTAACCTTTGTGTTTCTGGCCTTATAGTGGCAATGTGTGTCTGTCTTTACCCACCTTTTATTGCCGTATGTATATATATCACCTAGTAAGTTACAAATGTAACTTTGTCGTCAAATATGCTGCACACGTATCATTAACAGATGTGAACTACAAAGTCAAGCTACAAATCTAGAGTGACTTAACAGATAATGAATGATGGATATGTCAAGTGCCTGTCCTGATTATACTGAATGTAACAAATCACTTTATGAATAGAGATTAAAGAAGCATAATGTTTTTAAGTTGTAATTCAAATCAATGCCTGTCTAGATTTACTAATTCTTAAAGAAGATTAGTTTGTTTGTTTTTGTGTAAATTTAAAAATAAATTATAGACTTTTATAGCATATGCTCATAGGTAAGGTAGGTATCTAACAAGGAATTAGGGGAACGTAGCAGTAATTATTGATAAAGATGATGGTGATAATTGAAATGATGTATGATTTGTATAATGAAGAGTACTTAGGAAAGGAATGAAGTTGTACTTATCGCGGAATTTGAGACTTAGGTTGCGTTGGTAAACTGACGTAAGCGTTTTTGGGAAATGATAGACTATCTCGATACAAGAACCAGTAGATAGATTAGGTTGGATGACTTAGGTTGCGTTGGTAAACTGACGAGAGCGTTTCTGGGATATGAATGACTATCTCGATACAAGAACCAGTAGATAGATTAGGTTGGATTACTTAGGTTGCTTTGGTAAACTGCCGAGAGCGTTTCTTGGATATGTATGACTATCTCGATACAAGAACCAGTAGATAGATTAGGTTGGATTACTTAGGTTGCTTTGGTAAACTGCCGAGAGCGTTTCTTGGATATGTATGACTATCTCGATACAAGAACCAGTAGATAGATTAGGTTGGATTACTTAGGTTGCGTTGGTAAACTGACGAGAACGTTTCTGGGATATGTATGGCTATCTCGATATAAGAACCAGTACGTTGGGATTATTTATTAATTAGGTTGGATTACTTAGATTGCGCAGATATCCCCAACAAATATCGTTATAATGTGGTCAATGTATACAAAAACTTAACAAATTATTCATAAAAACCTATAAGAATCACTCTAACTATTAAAAAAAACCGCATCGTAATTCGTTTCGTAGTTTTAAAGATCTAAGCATACATAGGGACAGACAGCGAAAAGCAACTTTGTTTTATAATATGTAGTGTTATGGAAATGTGAATAATAGCCACACATTCAGTGTCATCCTGTACGGTGTTTACCTGTACGGTCTTGACCTTGCCTTTTGAACGAGTTTAAATTAGTATTGGTTACAGCCAGTTATTAAACAACTTTTGCAATGCTGACAAACGTCAATTAGGTAGTTTTTAAGTAAATTTTCAACTTATTTGTATGAGATAAAAATATTGTGTATTCGACGACGTATATACGTCACACATAAAAAAATACTCGTTATACAAGTTGGCCCCTGTTTATTGCTTGAATAACACGAATCAATTATACATATTTTTCGTACTTTTTTACCACTTTTGCCAACCACATGATAAAATAAGGTAGTTTTTCTGAACAATAGTTGGCAAAAAATTGCGTCGTCGTGCACTTTTGGTTTAACACATTTTTTGTGGTGATTACAACCGCAAACATATGAGTGAGTGAGTCCTATGTCCGGGAACATTATAACGTATCTATCTCTACTTCTATACTGTACAAAGATGTGGAGTTTGTTTGTTTCGTTGGACGCGCCAATCTCAGGAACTACTCGTAAAATATTCTTCTCTCGAGGAAGGCTACCCTGGAGAGCAGAGCAGTAATAATAAATGTCAACAAATCGGTCGAGTTTTGTACATTATTGTAAAAGTAATAAACGACGGGATTAAATAATTGGGTGCAACGGGACTTCGAAGGATGTCACGAGCGAAGCCGTGGAGGTCAGCTAATGTACATAATAGTTTAACAATCAAATTCCTAGTTTCAAGGTCAAGATGGCTATGAGGAATTAGATACTGACTTACTGATTGGATTAATCAGTTACCGTCGCATCGTTGGCTTGTTATGTGAATGTTTTAGCGTGCCATTCTTAACATGCTAAGGTAACATTTCTGTTTATAAAAATCAATATATATAAAAATCAATGCCACTTTTCGTTGTAATTTTATAACTCCAGAACAGGCTCACCTATCCAAACCAAATGTTTAGGTTTTTGGTCGGAGTATTTAGTAGATGGTTTATGTGATGTGTGCACAAAATCGGTCAAGCGGTTCTTCATTTCTGTGGCGCTATCGAATTTGCGCGGATCACCTAGTTACATATAGTATAATATCACCGTCTAATATAAATATGTCTAATATTTGGAATCCTACACTTCACTTCGATAAATTAATCTTACTATATCATAACTATTTTGTGATTTTTGCTGGCAATCTTAGGCAGGTGATGTTATTTTGGCCAGCTTCCTCGTTCAACTGTTTGGTCTGTAATATCAGGATATAATTATTTAAACCATCTAAATACAAACTGTTTTGATTGCCTTCGATTATTTTCGCCATTCATTACTTTGATCGAATCCATTAGACTGAAACTAAAGGCAAACGCAAACAGCCAGAGTAAATAGCAGTATGAAAATAGATTTCAGATAACTCTGTATTCGTTTATGTTGTGATATTCGATGTAGATTGGATTCAGACTTTCACAGATTTTCTCATCACGACAAACAAAGACTATTTAATAACGCATAAATAAAATATTCCATCAGGGATACAACATACAACGTGAATATAGTATATAAATTAAATGAAGTTTATACAAACGGTACGCAGAATTATTTCGGGAATCTAAGCATTGACCAAAATCTTTCCCATTTGTTGTGTAACTCCTGTTTCACAGCTGATTTTGTACAGTGTTAGGCTTATCGTGTGGGTCGACTCAGGCGTGACTTATGTTAAGAAGGTTGTTACTAATGTAAGAAAAAAGATTTACGCCGTCACTCGAGCGGTACAAGCAAGGACAACGAATAATTACGTAGTACTTATGAGAGGTACAGAAACTTTTGCTCAATTTCTTACGGGACATGGTAACTTCAGGACCAAACTACATTTGTTTAAGCTTGGTCAACGATCTGTCAGTGTCCAACAGCTCATTTTAAATTTGATCAAATTGCTCATCATATACTCTTAGAGTGTAGTGTAGCATTTGGCGGAACGAGCGTTCGTGAATCGTTGGGAGGCAGAGATTAGCCGTTCTTTATATTAGTAATACGAGTATGTTCTTTGTAGGACACAGATGATGCTAGTAGTTGGTAGTGGGTGTGATGCAGGATAGGTAGGATAAACCCCACCTACTCATAGATAAACCGCACCTTTGTGTAACATTTGATTTAGACGATGTTATCGCAATAGTTTAAAGTAGTACTTGTGTAAATGTAGATAGGCGAACTTTATATAAGTACTTCACACCGATTTCAAAGGGTTTTGAACCCCACAGCAGTAGGGTGTTTGGTTGCCTGTAAACAAAGTATTTATAAAATATAATACTGTAAAATATATTTATTTATTTAGCCTGCCAACAGTTGAAACAGTGAAACATTATAAAAAAAAATACACAAAAAGCTTACGTAGTATGAGCCATGGTTACTTACATCTAGGAACTAACACAATGTAAGCCTAAGGCTATATGCTCAACCTCTTACAGGCAAGCATGGCATGCATCATTGTATCTAAGTTATGCTAATCTAAATTCTAAAATCATTAATTAATTACATTAAAAAAAATATAAAATTATCATTACAGTATTTTAGCTTCAGAATGGAATGTAATTTAAACTTTTAAGCTATTTTACCCTGACCTTACGTAAACATACGACGTATTTATGTTTGAAGTTCTTTATGAGGCTAAATTGTTTATGCAAATCCACAAATTTAATTTTAATCATGTATTTCATTTGTTACAATTTGTTATGGGTTTGGTGTACTAGTTCTTGAGCCCCAACTAGATCTTCGGGAGCAATGGATTCAAAGCTTGGTGTAGGCACTATATTTTTTACATAGCGCCATCTAGCCCATAGTAAGCTAATAACGCTTCTGGTATGGGATCTTGACATAAAAAATTCCTGTATGGTTTTTATACCATCAAAAAAATTAATGAAAAATATATACGGTGCTGGAGAAGAAATTGCTTCATTGCAGTAACGATCGTAATGGTCATGATAATACGGATTACGTTACTCATCTATAGCTGAATATATTTGCAAGTAAAATTTCTTGCCGTAGGTTGCAGCTTATCTACGGAATTATTACTCAAATGTCTGTTCTGAGAAATTGACATTGCTCTCAGCAATATTTTTATTTGAGAAAGATTCTTGTTTTTTATTCTCACTCAGATCCCCCAGTTCACATGACACCCGTAGAGTCTTCATTTTTGCCTGATTATCCTACAAACTTTGGCCCGCATGCAGTTGTTTTAGTATGTCTATGTTGCAGCGGGAGGGTGCTGTTTTCTAGTGTTTTCTACTTTAAAGTATTATTAGATCACAAATTGGTGAAAATATTATAGAATTTTTCGATGCCGTGACTCAGATACATATTTCCTCGAAATTTACACTGAGTATCGATCGAGTGAATCGAAAGCTTTTTGTAGTTCTAACAAGAGCTCATGTATTTATTAAGATTTACTTTATTGTTGTTCGTTTGAATGAAAACATGTTCAGAGAAACCAGTGTTTGAGCTAAGAACGCGTCGTTTGTCACGAGTTGACATACTTTAATTAGCGCAGCGGGGTATGATTTTGGCGATATGCCAAAGTGTTTGGGGAATACACCAGATGGATTTTGTGTGACTGTATCAAGAAGTTCGGTGCAATTGGCCTCTGAACCATCTAAAGCTTTTTGTTCTCTAAATGAAGCACCGAATCTAATTATAAAAGACGGTGGATTCCAAAACCACGCGGTCGTTGTCCTCCAAAATACCTACTCATGTTATCGGAATGTTAAGACACGATTAAATACTGTTAAAATAAGTGGTAAATATTGTTATTTATTGGTAATGTGATAGTTATTATCACAGAGCAAGGAATCAATGTCAGTCGCACTCTCTCTACTATAGACGTCTTTCTATATATATTTCCCTAGCTAAGCAGCCTGGCTTCGCCCGTGACGTACTTCGAACTCCGTGACACCCATTTAATCCCGTCGTTTATTAATTTCACAATAATGTATGAACATTTTCCAAATTTCTTGATTACTTCTCCGCTCTCCAGTACGTCCCGTTGGAATTATGGTAACACGAAATTAATTTTTTTGCTCATCATTTACACGGCAATGGGCTCACTACCTTTTACGTGGGACAAAAATGCATACGGAGGAATGTGGGCGTATAATATGCCTCCTACCCCTTCGGGGAAAAGGGCGTGACAGTATGTATGCGTTTAAGAATAGTTTGAAATTTTTAAAAATAGCCGGTTCATGAACAACTGAGTCCTATATTTTGATTTGTGGATAATGTTCTGCTATGTGTTCGAAGCTACTTTCGTTACTGAACCTAACAAAAGTATATTGCCAAGGCGACAGATAACAATTGTTTATTGTTTTTAGGAATATTTTTGTTATTGAAGTTATATTGTAGATGTCATACCGATAAGGCTTTGCTCCCTGCCGATCTATATTTGGCGATAGATAAGGTGAAGGTTAATGGGCTACTCGTGTTTTTTTATCCGATAAACTTGTTATGATCAGTTCAACGTACTTAATTGAAAATTTACTACATCTTATTGTCAAAATTCACAAAATTTCTGTGGCAATTTTAATACATTTATCTTTATCTATCTATATACTATTCCCATTGCCATAGAAATTTTGTAAAATATATAAAGATGAATTGCTATTAGTTAGTCTCGCTAAAACTTGAGCCATACTGAAGACATTAGGGAAAATCGAGGCAAGTTAAGAACAAGAAGTTTATTGCACAGGCCACTACGTAGCCTTAACGTATCTGAGAGCTTCGGACGCAAAGGCTGAACACCCTGTCTGTGGCAAGGGGTTGATAGAAAGTAGCTGTGATCACATGCATAAGGAGGCGAAGTTTTCCCCTGTCGCGAAGGACACCCACAAGTAAAGCATCGTTGATAACTCTGATAGCTCCCTTTTTGTTACGGGTGAAAAGGTCGAAGCTAGTATTCAGGTGCACCAGCTTAAATGTGATAGTAGTATTCCATGTGTGAAACAGTGTTTGCACTACAGTAAAGTATTGCCACGCACTGTTGAACACTCCGACGCCAAGTTGGCCTTATCCTCTTAATGACTACGGTATTGGACGTCACTGAAGATCGCAACACCGAGGATCCCCACACTGTTGGATAGAGAGAGGTGGGTGTATGAGGCTCATCTAGATCTTTAGGGCCCAAGCGACTTTATCTTTAAGTGGCACATCTGCTGACTAACGGACAAGGCGACGACACGGACGCAGGCCGTCAATGGGGGTTGGAAGGTCAAACGGCAGTCGCTCCAAACAAAGCTTATAATAATAAGCCAAATCGTATCGGCTATTAACAGCCAATTATAGCGGACCTTGAACTCCAAATTGAAGTAGGGAGTGAAAGTACCTGGGAAGGCGCTAAAATAAAGAAGAGATGGTGAGCGGTGTATCCTGGAATTGCAGCAAAGAGATGTTATGGAATCACAAAATTAATGTAAAAACTGTTTGTACCCAATTTACATCTACAGTATCCACAGAACCTAACTAAACTATAAAACAACCACTACACTCTGACCTATTTAACTCTATCTAAGCACGTTTCCGCTCTACTGATTTTGGTGAAACATCCATCGGCATTGAAGTTGAAAAAACCCGTGGAAAACTAATAGAAAAGATATAAATAGATTTTGCGTCAAACCAGAACAGGCAAATAAACAAAGACGAAGAAACCAAATCTTGGGTAAGGACTCAGAATCCTATAAATAGGTAATAACAGTTGGTATTTTCAAATTATTTATGTTTATTTTATCCAATCGCCCGTAACACACTTCAAACTTAAATTCTACTCCACACCGCTATCGCGTGCCCCTGAAGTATGCGGAATTAAAAGACAATAGCCAATTTTTCTTACTCCTATACATAATTTGCCGCTTCGTACCTTAGGGGACAAATATCGAAAATTCCTTCTAGTGGATCTCATCGTCACTGAAGAAAACTACTGTCCAAAAATACAGTAGTCTCGGCCGGAAGAGTCAACCAACCTTCTTTAAAAAAACCTACCAGTCAGCATTTGACATCGCCTTAAAATTCAGTTCCGTAGAAAACGTATTACATGAATTTTTTTTTTTTCAGTACACATACTCATAATATATCTTTAATCTCACCGCAATTAGGCACATAATGATACCTATTATCAAACTGTGGTTTATTGATTGTTATTAAATCACGAGTGGGATAATAGATTGTATTTTTTTATTATATTTGTTGAATTGCATTATTCTTAAAAGAAATTGATACAATAAAGATCGAGTTCAATAGAACATATAAATAAATATACCTACCTATTGCTTGTTAATTTCTTGCAACTACGTATTTAAAAAGAAAAATTTATCTTGTACGTGTATAATAAACAAAACTTTCACTCAAATATACCTATTGTTTTCTCTATGTTTAAAACTTTAAACAATGACATTAATAAATAAAAAGAAACCTCTTTCTTTACTCTGTGGACAATGCAATTAAAGTAATATATTAATTAAAATGTCTACAAGTACTAGTTATGAAGAAAACGATTTATGTAGTAGGTACACCGCCCGATATAAAATGTGTAGCCCTTACCGTTATAGAAAGTTTACTACCTGAAAATTCTATGGAAAAATTATTTTTGTTTTATTTTGTATTATATTATTCATAAGTGTATTGAAAAACGTCGTATGATACACGTGTGTATTGTTGATTACCGTCTTCGACTCTCTTTAGACCAATCAATAGCGCCTCAGCGGTAATCACCAACTTTACACACTTGTACTATAATCTACTATTTCAACACACTTGCTTATAAAGTGGATCTAATTTAATCGGTTTTAGATAGATAAAGCACGCGTGCATTTTAGACACAAATTGTGAAGTTATATTCTATAACCGCACTATTTGCTTTTTTTTAATCAGCACAGGTTTGTCAGAAACAGTATGTAAATATTTTTGTTAATAATTAACAGTGATTTGTGTTATTTAATCAAAAAATATTTATTATGTATTTCAAACACTAGGCTGTATGTACCTTCGTAGCTGTATGTAACTTTAGCGTACGCAGCTACGGCAGAAAATAATGCATGCTTAGCATTAATATTTTGGATATCAAAAAATGACAACTTCCTATACTGAAGAAGAAGAATAGGCGAGTTTTTTTATAGCATACATGAGTGTTTTCGTTCTCTCGTGAAAACAACGACACGTGTGTGTTATGATGTTATAGTGTATATTACTAAAATGGTAAAACAAATTTGATTGAATGATATTTTATTCTGTTTGCTCGCAAGTTTGTTTAAAAACGTCGTACGACATTCGTGCGTATATTGGTTGAACTCACTCGGCTCTATTAAGAAGCCGGCGATCAACTAGTTTCTCATACAAACGTAATACCAAAATCATTTTCAATTTGAGAATATCTCGACATATCATCGCTGTTATTCGGATTAAGGAAGTATTTATCAATGTTTCGGTTCCAATTTTTTCTTGAAAACATTTACTTACTTAATTTTGCGATTATATTTCGTACATTTTTCGACATTAACGAGATATTTTCGGCCTATTTGTTTTATATTAAAAACGCAATTAATCATTATGTAATTTTAACAGAAACACTGCTTATATTGTCTAGTTACACAATGTCTTAAAGAAAATCAAAATATAATCACGTTTCATTTATCATTTTTGGTATTCGCAAATGCACACAAATTGGACGGTGGCGCGGGGCGAGCGACAGAGATAGCGATATGTCCGAGGAACGGCGGCGTTCTCCGCGAATTGAATTTGAACGGCCACTCCGCCGGACTCTCAAGCTGTCGCAGCCGAAAACCGCCTCGTGCGTTAAAACCACCATAACGCACTTATCTATATCGTAATGTACTGTTATGTAAGATCACCATCATTTTAACCGATGGTATATTATATTATGCTGCTATTCACTGTCAAATCTAGTTGACCAGACGTTCTCATGATTTGCTGTGTTCAAGTACTTGTATAACATGTAATCTACAAAGCTAATAGCTTACACTATAAATTATATGTATGTTTGTACATATTATGTTATTAAATGAAGGATTTACTGTTGTTCCAATATTAGCATACATAATTCTGAACAACGTTGCGACTTTGTACTACAAACTTTTACCAAATAAACGTATAGTATCTGCGATATTATTTATACCCTAATGTAATACAAAATCACAGCACTTGAAAAAAACATTTGCTATTAAATATAAACCTACCATTTATTTTGTTTGTTCTAAAATCTAGAGTTTTAAAATGAAGAGTAATTAAAGTTATTAAATACTTATGCGATTAATTTTAATGGGCTCATCAAGCGACAGGAATACGAGTACACACGTTTGCCAATATATAAAATATCTTCCAGCCGGATGCCTTTTCTAGTCGTACATACACATACACACAGATACATTCATAAATAAAAATATAATAACAAAAGAATTGTTGTCACTTCATGATAAATAAAAGTTTTTAACCTTAAGCTTAATATTAAGTAAAGTCTTAGCTCCTCTAATTTCCACTGGTAGCTTATTCCACAGCCGGCATTGCTGTTGCAGTAAAGGGGCAATGTAAGAAGATTGTAGAATGCTGTGCTGTGCATTTTTAGTTCTAGGTTTTCCGACGACCTCAAATATATATTATTCTAATCATAGAGAAACTCAAAACGCCGTTTTAAATAGTGTGGTGTAGATGAGTTAAAACGTTATACAATAAGGATAAATAATAGTTATATATAAGTTTTATTATTAAACAATGAACAAATAAAAATTAAATAATAACATATCAATCAATAGATGTTATTAGATTTACTTTCGCGAGGTACATATGCAATAAGTAACAAAGCACAAGTACATACATTATCTTATCTGTTAGGTAATGTACCTACGGTAATCTGTGCACAACAGGCTTATGAAGCACTTGTAAAACGTACCATGTTGCTGACAGACGCGCGTCGCACGTCCCTCGCGGGCCCTCTTACCACCGACATACCTTTTGACCATACACCGCCTACACAATATTATGATCAGGTAAGAACAATATTCTGAAATTTCAAATATCACAACGGTTTTTATTTGATTATCATATTAATATAGATAGAGAATCAAAATTAATCTTAAAACTGTACAGATTCTAAAAACACACATAAAAATAATAATTTAAAAGTTTGATTCAATATGTTTCACCATTTTACATCCTTATTTTTTTTAAATATTTTAACCTCTATCATGTATGGACCGGGGTTCCCAGGGATTCCCTTCTTAGGTGAACTTGGCTTCCCAGTCACAAGCAGTCGTTAAATAGCATCAGTTTGGTTTTATTGGATGTGATCCCGAAATAACTACTTCACTTTGAACTCCGGTGGCTTAAGCCGGAGGTTTCAAATAATAAAAGCAAACACGTACTTAAAAATCTATAGTATCGTACGATAGTTATCGAAGATAAAGATGATTATTTCTACAAAATCTGTATGTAAGCAGTGATGACTAATACCTACATAATGATTATATTAATAGAAACGTATGAAACAAATAAGGAACTTCTAGCAATGTATACTAATAACGCTTATAGGTGAATTTTTATTTATGACTATTTGCGGCCAAGAGGATGTATGAAAAAAGGGCTACCTTTGAAATCACAGGCTCTATGATCCTAAAGAGGTTACTGCTTGCAAATGTGGAATCCATATAGCCCTCTTTTGTGCCGAGTCAGAATTAAGTATTTGATATGTCGACAGGACAAAGACGCCACCTGATTGCCATGTCCCTCGGAGGGTCCTAAACATTCTTGTTTTCGTTAAAAGACCACTGCAGGTATTCTATTACTCGCTCCATCGCCTTTGAGAAAAGACGAACGATAGCCCGGTGAGCTTGTAATTTGATGGGTTCATCCATCACTCCTTAGACATTCGCGGGGAATGCATTTAAGCAACGTAATCCCTTCTGCGGGGGCAGCAGGGACGGTGTGTGGGACTCGCGGCTCAAGAGAGGGAGGCCGTCCTACCCACTAAACCACCGCAATGTTCCTCCTTACCTTGAACCGGCTTGCAGGGTATGCTTGAGGTTAAATCACTGCAAACCGGCAAGGGGCACCCCATGAAGTTAGGGTTCGTCTTGGGGTAGCCGAAAGTGGACCCCCGAAGCTTCTTAAGGAGCTGAAGAATCTAGCCCGCACCTCCACCGCTCTCGGGTGCCCTTTTGTAAGCAGAGGAGGTAGAGAGCAGCCAGTACGGGCATGCGCTAAATGGGCACCCCTGGAACACGGGGGGGGTGCCTATAGGCCATGTTGCCAGTTGGTCGGGGTCATCCGACCATCTGCCCCCGGCCAGACACAATTTTTTTTTACTATTCGTGGGCATTGTATACGTGGGGTATTATATATGAATGGCTCACGACGACGCCCCCGAATAGAACGACGGGGCGGAAGCGTCTGGTCAGTATGCTCCCGCACCTGCAAAGCCTCGCGTTTTGCCGCTATCTCCTCACTAGCAAACGATGCGACGGCGGCCCAGCACTGTTGGCTGCCTAGCATGACTCGCACCACGGCCGGCAGCGACTCCTTAGACAATTCACACTAGATACTATTTTGGAAATTTATAGAGAATCAAATTAAAGCTAAGATTCGGGTCAAAAATTACATTTAAGTATATTCATTTATTATTATAGGCAACCAATACTTATTAATGTGCTCTCTAATTAACTTCATTTAATTAGTGTATAATTATATGTGTCCTTTAATGACTGTCACCATCTTGAATATGCCATTACGCCGACGCGTCAGAAGTTCATTTATCACACATCAACACCGTTTAGGGATATTTTGTATAAAAATCTTAAACTCAAAAAATACTGGCCAGTGTTAAATTCTTTGAAGCTTATTTTGTAAACCTTTTTAAACGATTATAAATTTGAATTTGAAAACCACCATATTGGTACCGAATGCCGAAGTTATCGAATATTAATTTTATTGTGTGCATCATGCAGCGGCGCCATTTAACAAAGGAGGAAATGTTAAGGGCAGTAGGCATGCTTCAAGCTGGGGCTACTCAACGGAATATCGCTGAGGAGATTGGAAAAACGACCTAACTGTGAGGAGAAGGCTGCATAAAGCTAACCTTCATGCTCGCAGACCGCTTCGTAATCCAGCACTACGCCGAAATAGTGGACGACGACTAGTGTGGGCTCGTGAACATTTGCTCTGGGAAGATAACCAGTGGTCTGTAGTGCTGTTTACCGACGAGTCCCGATTGGACTTCCATCCCGATGCACGTAGAGTACGTGTTTGGCGAGTTCCTGGTCGTTAGAGCTGTCTGCAACATCCTCAGGAAGTCCATTCACACCACGGCGGGACAATTATAGTTTGGGCGGGAATTCGTATTGGTGGAAGAAAAGACCTCGTTTGGATCAGAAACACTATGACGGCTGAAAAATACCGTAAAGAGATGCTAGTACCAATAATCTGCCCCTATCGACAACAAATGGGCCAAGAATTCACGCTCATGCACGATAATGCGCGTCCGCACACAGCGAGAGTGGTGATGAGCTGGTTGCAGGAGCACGACGTATCGGTCTTAGGTTGACCCGCTCAATCGCCTGATCTAAACACCATAGAACACGCGTGGGATATGTTCCTAAGAAGGGCTTTGAGGAATTTCCCTGCAAACATTGCGACGGAAGAACAACTTTTTTTGCATCTTAGCCGGATCTGGGACAATATACCGCAGGAAGACTTGGATAACTTAATCCAAAAAAACCGCTGCAGGAGCGCTATTAACGTCATGGGTGGTTTTACTGAGTACTGATTTTTCACATAATTGTTAAAAACAGATAATTTTTTCCTTATATTAATTTTTTTCTTGAGAAGAACATTCATTGTTAGTTTTACCATTATTTCACGTTTTTTATTTAAATAAAAATTTGAAAAATGGGCTTTATAAAAATTCATACATGTTGTATGTTATTTTTAATAAATTGATTAAATCCAAAATATCCCTAGACGGTGTTGATGTGGTTAGTTCTGAATGCACGCACTGATAGTTTTAGGGTAAGCCATTCACTTGCTGCAGTCACCTGTATAAGAATAAAATAGGCGTTTACTAAACACCTTATTGATTTTATTATTATAACTTAGTAGTATATTTTAAAGTTTATAATGTTGAAGTAAAACTACATCATTATGTTCTTATTAACATAAGTATAAATTCTTTTTTACATCATTCAAACCTTATGATTTTGTATGAGAGAGGTATGATAACGAGTTTCATACCTGCTATTTCGCATACCAATTTGACATTTGGTTTGCTACTCATCTGCCCTTTGATAGTTTCCACTGAACAACATTCATTTTCAATTTCAATATATATTTATACAGCTACAGAGTATTTTCTTTTTATTTCCCATTTTTTAATTTATGTACTTACAACAAAATGACCAAGAAGTGATTTCGTGATTTGATCAGCACCTTCCTAAATTATAACTGGGAGAGGTTTACGTCCAGCAGTGGACTGAAAGTCTGACTTGATTGATTAACAATCAAACAATTTCCAATGACGTCAACAATGAATGTGATCAACGCTAATAAAAATCCTGATATTATTCTCTTTGTGTCTCTGTGACCAACATTTGTAAATTGAGAATTATGTTTGTTAAAGTTATTTATTGTGGGAGGATATTGACCAGGCCCACTTTGTGTCAACACGTATTGTATTCAGTACCTTATTATTCAACTTCTGTTTGCTATACAGTTAGTGGGGGACTACGTGGTTTTAGCCGGTTCGAGTCCGGCATGTAATCTGAGGGGATTTCCACACGTTAAAAATAAAGGGTCTGATTGATTATACTTAATTTCATTCAAACGCAAAATATTCACGGCAAACACGTCACTGTGATAGTATCAATTTTATACAAGACTAACTGATATCCGGTGTGACAGTGCCAAGGGTGATGATATCCGTGGGAATACGGGAATAAAATGTAGCCCAAGTTACTGCTTATATTAACAGTATACAACAACAACATTAACATCAGCTATCGACTATTGAAAGTACCGTTGAAATTGATCCAGTCGTTTCAGAGATTAGCCGGTAGACAGACACAGTGAAAACATTTTAAAATTAGATTTTTTTGCTGTAAGTACCATACTTTCATGTACATTTTGTGAAAAGCTGTTATTTGGAATTAGAAACGGACACTTTTATTTATCTGTATGTATGTATGTTTATCTATATGTATAGATTGAACCAAAGCGTATATACATAACATAATCTACTACGTTGTACAAACCATTGCGCCGTTTTTAGGTTTCGCAAATCGAACTAGGTAACGGTTTGTCCTTCTTACCAAATGGCGTTTAAAAATATCTTCTGAACTCGATACGTAGGAGAAAACCAATGCGTAGATGTTACAATAATAAATAAGCGAAATGCACTTGAGTTCGTTGTTTTGTTGTGAAAAGGCACATTTTTGGCACATTTCTGGTACAACCTGATTCACAAAGACAGTTGTGTTAATTTTCTTCTTAAGTTTTTTGCGATTAGTATTGTACACATACCTATGAGGTTTATTGAAATTTAGGCAGGATTTTCACGACTTTTTACTATAATTGAAATTATAATTTGGTTTTTATTTTAATTTAATTCCAAAATAATTAGTCATCATTATAGTTGATTGTTTAATTGGCGTTGGTCGGACGATATCCGCGCAGTGGCCGCGGCCGGTGAGAAATGGGTCTCACTAGCACATAATAGAGATAAATGGCAAAGCCTGGAGGAGGCCTTTACCCGCACGGGGGTTGCTAATGAATAACGAAAAAAAAAATTGAAAATATACTACTACTAACCAAATTATTATTAATGTGAACTTATTTATTAGGAGCAAATAAAAGGCTAGTTTATTTATTTTTATAGTTGATTGTTGGCCTTTTCAAGTGCTGTAACATAAGATCCTAATACTTTCAAATCTCGGTTTGCTGTTAAAACGTGCTTTTTAGATTGTGTTTAATTTAATTGCAATTGTTTGACATTGTTACGAATAGTTGCATATCATAATTATTTTTACTTGTTGCAATTCCTTTTAGATTCTTACAACTCTGTCAGATTAATGTTAAACATTCGACTTCTTCTCAAGCATCAAAGTCAAACTATGACATAAGATATATTCTTATGTTCGGTTATACTTCTTTTTGCCATAATGGTATTAAATATAGCAAACGACCCCAATACATTTACGGTTCCATTCATTTTGTCAATTTGTCCGGATTGTTGTACCGTACGTTATCAGAATTGGTTACTTTCATAATAAATGGGCCTTATAAAACTATTAAACTGTTTTAATGTTTTTAAATGGTCCTTCGCAGAGTAATTAATGTTTTTGTTATTGAATAATAGACATTGACTATTGTATTATATTTGTACCAACCTAGCAACCCAAGTTAACTTGTGTTACGACTTTATAATGGCTCTTGTTTTTCCACGTGTTAAATTATTTGATTAATATATACCATTGAACTGGATGTCGCTACAATAATGAGCGTCATTTTGGTAAGTGTTACATCAGAAAGTAAGCTAATCGTTGTAATTGAAATGTTACTGGGGTCAATTGGAGTTCGTTTACATCAAACAGTAGTGGTCGAACAGGTACTCCAGACGGGCTCCCGTGGCGTGGCGTGACAGGACAATGCTGTCCCTGCCGTTTTGTGGTTCGGGCTACGTCGGGCGGGTGTCCCCCGTTTAGATGTGTGAGACCTCTGTTTACGGACAGCACACACTGGCCTGACCAGCTGCGCAACATTGATTCGTTGTTCGCGCTGTGCCGTGCCCGCGATCGTCTCAGTCACTAGTGCGCAACGCCAAGAGAAACAAGTGTTCGCGCTACGTAGCGCTACTTTTATTTTTGTGTTCATTTTTTTTCTGCAAGTCTACGTTTTAACAAAGAAAACCTGTTTTTATATTGCCTACGTATTATTATTCCATAAACATAAAAGAGCAAAGCGTTATACATTAAGTGTTACGTCGTGGCTCTCTAGTCTCTACCCAGTTTGGTTCCTGTGTGTTGAGTAATATTCTGTGGCAGTGGTTGTGCTTGTGATAGACAATTTATTGTGAACGTGTTCCAAATTTGGATTTCACCACGAGCGGGCTCAAGGAAGTATATAGTCAAGTTAGTTAAATTACATACTTTCCATCTATATCAACCATGATTCTGTATTGAATTATTTTACTTTCTTTTTTGTTTTGTGGTTTGGAATGAGGTTAATAAGAATAAAAGTAATGATGTAGTTGATGATCTAGTTTATACTATGTTCATCTTGGGAAACTAGATGGTTTTTCTTCGGTTGGATCGCGTGATAGCATTATACAGTTGTGTCACACCACCAACACGTCAGACCCCACTATCTGACTACACGACTGTGACTGAAGTACTGTGCTAAACGCTCTGCGCACCGCGCTCTACAGCGCCAGCAATCTCGATTCTCGATCTGTCGACCAACATCAGTCGGCGGCGAAGGCTTCAATTTGTTTCATGGTTAAATTTGACATAAAAATTGCTATTCGCGCTATGTCTAACTCATTTTCTCTCTAAAGTAATGGTAATGCACTAATGTAATCACTCTTGTTTGTTACAAACAACTTAGCATTAACTAGGGGAAATCGATGATTGCTCGAAGATGAAGCCTTATTTAGATGACTAGCTTTAATTATAATTATAGAACGTAGTAAATTTTCAAAATGTTATTATAAATGGTATTAATAATTTAATCAAAGTTTATTATTTTTAAAGAAAGAAAAGGTAATCTCTGCCGTTTATTTATCAAGTTAAATACAGTGTTAGTCGCACTTCAAAATTGCAAAAACAATTGGTTGAACATTAGACGAATAGATATGTGGAAATATATATATATATATATATATATATATATATATATATATATATATATATATATATATATATATATATAGGAAAGTAGGTACAAAAATGTAAGTGGCGCTGAACAGTTTGTTTTGATGTGGTATTGTTTGTATGGTTCAGTGATCACTGTTATTGTTGTTGAAAGAATTCAATCTCATAGAAATGCGCCTCGGAACGGGTGGTATAATTTGCCAAACCAGCAATATCTCATAACAGCAAGGGCGAGCTCAATAGCACTGGGTTCGGAATACAGATCAAAATTAGCCTCAGAACCTCAGTAATCTCAATAATGTAGAATGTATGACACAAGAACACTGGTTTCATCATAGAAGTATTCCCGTTGATCATGCTTATTTGTCTTGAATTTCTTGTAGTTTCAACTTTATCACACCAGCCATGGTCACAAGCAAATTTAAGAAGCGGTGTTAATTCGATTGTGAGATAGAATGATCTGAATCTACCTTAATTTTTCTATCAACGCACAAAGGAAGAAAAGAGAGAAATAATGCCAAGAACCTTATAGGTACTACAATTTCATCTGAAAGTTAAAGCTTTTTATGATTTACATTAAAACTTGTTAGTATGATTAAATTAGATTACAAACACCACTCACGAACCTAAAAAAGGCCTTCCGGTTGCAAACAGCCAATAGTTCACAATCCATCACAATACGAGTACAATTCAAAACACACTAGACAATTGACAGCGTTACATAATCTAAACCAGCTAATGGTTAAACTCGTTGTCCTCAAGATTCAATACAGAGAATTTTTTTTTAAATAGCAATTTTTAGGACAGGAGAATAATAGTAATCGATTTTCTGTATGATTCATCTCTAAGGGTTGATTGTAGTCTATATTACAGCTGTACTAACTTGGTTTTAAAACAACACTAAGTTTCTAGTTCACCGAATGCCCTTGAATACATGATTAATTTGACAGTTGTAACCTGCAGGAAACCGGTATAACTTGTAAATTTAGTTCACGATGCACGACTATTCTGAAGTCGGCAATTTCTGTAGTATATCTGCGCTCAAGATTTTTAAATAAATTTATCCAAAGATTTGTTTCTTTGAAGTATATTTTACTTTAATGCGGTAGGATATTATTATAGTTAGTACCGTGGTTTTGCATTAGTCGCAAATTTTGTGAAAGTCTCGATACTGAGTGTGACTTCGCTTGCCCATTGTAGTCGATGTCGTAAGTCTGCGCGCGTCGGGTGGACTGTAGAAATCTCATAGGAATTTTCCATAAGACTCGGAGAGATACGTTACACTACATTAGATACACTACAATTATCAATATTTTTATTTTCTGGATAGTGTATGATCAGTTTTATTACATTCTACATCTGTAATTTTAATATGTATACAAACAGGGCAATGAATATGTGTCATGTTTACAATAACATTCTTTATCAGCAGGCTCCAAACTTCGATAGTACTAAACAGCAAAACATCTTCAAAACAGCTAGGTATAGCTATTTTGAAACCTTTTTACTGAAAAAATCAAAAATAAAATTATTTTATGATATTGAAAGGAGACTACTGAATATAGATATTCATTTCATCGGTATTTGATACTTTAACTGATGCTTTAACATAATTCAGAACGTAGTCTATTTTAGTACAGAAAAAATACTTAAGTAATTTATCAAGTTAGTCTTACGATCGGTGACGTTTCGATAACAGAGCAAGTTGGCTATAGTCACTAAACATTTTGTAGCTTCGATACAGGTTTGGTTATTTCTGACCGTCTCTTAAGTAGAATAAACAAACACAAAAAGAATATCTAGACTCTTTATTTAAAATATCATGGTACGGAACGGTTGGAACTGTAGATAAGGGTAATGGATTTGGGAGCGCATTTTCTGATGATGAGACTTGTCGTGAAATGAAATGAAAAATCTTTATTCATGTAGGTCACAAAGTAACACTTATGAACGTCAAGATTACTGCTTCTACATTTACATTTACTGCTTGATTCGCAAAACAATAGGTAGAGCCAGAGGAAGAACCCGGCAATAAAACTTATGGCCACTCTTTTCTAATCGCAAGTATTTAGATTAGTTTGATTTACATGATATTTGACCAATTATACAGTAATGAATTTATGCAAAAAAATCAAAATCAATGTTGTGTTCATTAAAATTACACTTATATATAACTAGTTCCTTTGGATTTATGTGAGAAGGTCGACTAAACTTAGTTTGCCTTAAATTTAAATAATATTATTTGTAATAATTGCTATAACAGCTATGAGCTGACCAGTCCCAACAGACGGCACCCGTTCACGGGTATGACGGATATATCAACCATCGCCCTACTCAACCGTATTATAGGGAACAAAGCGACCCGATACATACGCCACCACGGTCAGAACACTTATTCGAGCATGAAATACCCAAAACTGCACAGCAACTATCATTTCAATTTCAAGTGGGAAATTGACTAAAGAGGCACCCTAGTAGAAGCCGTATTGGTGTATGATTTGCCGAGTTGTTGTAATTATAACATCCTGTCAAAAAATATAAATTCTTCACATATTAAGCTCTAGCCCTGTGTTACAACGTACGGTACTACGGCTATATATTTGTGAGTTCTTATATGTGGTCTCTGTAGTACGCCTGCTCTATGAGTTATTTGATCACGGTATAATTAAAGCTCTACTTATTAATTAAACGCATGCATGAGTTCCATTGACATGCAACTCTACACTGAGCGCATGTTTGACCACGTGTCTCGTTCTATGATAAGTCACAACGCCCACAATTGCTAATTCACAATAGTAAATAGACCATCACGCATTTTACTTAAATGAAGTATGACAGGGTGTGGGTGTATAAAACCATTCAACGCGATCAAGATCATGGTCGATCAATGATTGTGTAAGTAGTGTTGTAAACAGGTTAGGAGTTTGCGAAGACGTATTATTTGACGGTTACTAGTGCGTATAATTTTCAAAGCGGTCTAATCAATCTTATTGTTTTACTAAGGTACTTACATACCTAATGCTTATACACATCTACTGGCACTAGCACAGAATCGCGTATTACGATTGTATCACGTAAAACTAGGGTCGGTAAGACTGGACAGTATGTCAGGTCAATTACATCACAATTTTTTATAAAAATAGAAGCATTAACAACAAATGTTTAAATCATACTACCAAATATGGCTGTGAAAATGTTATGAATGATATTTGTAGATGATGTTAAAATAGCTAATACTAGCTAACCTAGTTAGTTATATATGAGACTAGTTGACGCCCGCGACTTCGCCTGCGTAGAGAAGTTTTCCAGTTCTCGTTTGCCACAGGAACTTGTTTCCGGAATAAAAAGTAGCCTATGTGCTATTCTGATGTATCATCACTACATATTATAAAACAAAGTCGTTTCCCGCTGTTATACGCAATGAATTTCGATGCAGTTATTTTTAATAGAGTGATTCATAAGGAAAGATTTTGTGTATAATTTATTAAGTTTTTGTATACATTAACTAAATTATAACGATTTTAGTTGGGAATGTCGGAAAAAATAAGCCGTCTGGTAGCTTTCAACGAAAACGCTGCCTAAACCCTTTGAGATATAACAAAATAATATATGGTGCAATTGTGTATCTAATATGCGTCTACAAAAAAGTTAGCGACGGTCTATGTCTATCTTGTAAAAATAACATACTATATACATTTTAATACTTTAAAAAACCAGCAATTATACAGCGGTAAATTGAAGGCTATTTACACAAATACGTTATCAATCCTTATCATTTTTAATATCTTAGTTAGCTTCAGCATCTCATGAAGATTATTTTGTCCCTTTACACCTTGCAAATGAAATGAATATCTTAGGAGATATGACACAATCAAAATAATGCGCAAACAAATTAATTTCGTGGAACCATTATTCGACCGGGCTGTGTATGTGTGTGTATGGGCGTACTGGAGAGCGAAGAAGTAATCAACTAATTTGGAAAATGTGCATACATTATTGTGAAATAATGAACCACGGGGTCCGAAGTATTTCACGGGCGAAACCAGGCGGGTCAGCTTTTAAGCTATATTATATAAAGGTTCATTAAAATCCATTCAGTAGTTTTTATATGAAAGAGTAACAAACATTCCATTCTTACAAACCTTTTATAATAGTAGTAGGATAGAGATTGATTGCGTTGTTGAGAAGCTTGCTAATAGTAATGAATGCTAATAGTAATTGTTGGCAGATCGTGGTTGTTGTACACCATATTGCCGCATTCCATTTAAGTGTGGTATATTTGAGATACATAGATAATCTCTGTATGTGTAGAATATCATAAACTTTTGTATTACTATAGGTATGTTTACTCTAACAATAAACTTTATTACTTGCACACTGAAAGTTAAAAAACATTTGTATTAACATGTTTATATTGTGGAAGTGGTAAGATACGCTAATACTGTTTCATCCAATGATTTCAACTACCATAAACGCTATAACCAAAAGAAAAGTAATCTTCGTCATCCGTGCGTTAATAGCGCTAGGATATATGAAGACTTCCCTGAATTCAGAATTATGTAGTAAGGTGAGGCAGTACCATCTAAACATGGAACTCTCTGCCGGCGCACGTGTTTCCCTCCTCTTACAATCTTGGGTCCTTTAAGAGAAGCGTAAAAAGGCATATTTCAGGGCCGTCAAGTTGAGGGTCGCTATCGGAGCCCTGTGGTTTGAGATACCTGCCCAAATTCACGGGTCGTCGTCTTTGCTTACCATCAGGTGGAAGACGCCATTTTGACGAGACAAATATTTAAAAAAAACTGGGCGGAGTAGAAAATACAATTTTATACAGAAGTCAAAGCATACGGTGAAACGTGGGCGTATAGTACGCCTGTGCCTACCCCTTCGGGGTTAAAAGCGTGAAAGTATGTTATGTTATGTTTTCACAGAATTTGTTAAATAAACTACGCAAGCAAAATTCAGAAAAATAGCGACTATTTTCGAAAACATTATGCATAAAAGCTAAGTATTATAAAGTTGAAAAAAATTGAGGGAAAGTGTCCAAAATGTTTAACAGGCTGGACATAAAGTTAAACATTATCGGAACTAAAATATTAATGTACCATTATTACAGTCTATTTATATGTAGACTAGCTGACCCGCGCGGCTTTGCCCGTAACATACTTCGAACTCCCGTGGCACCCATTTCATCCCGTCGCTTATTACGTTTCCAAAAATGTATGAAACTTTCCCCGATTTGTTGACATTTATGATTACTGCTTCGCTCTCCTGTGTTGTGTCGTGATGATATATAGCTTTGAACCTTCCTCAATAAATGGGCTATCCAATACAAAAAGAATTTTTCAAATCCGTCCAGCCGTTCACGCGTGATGGCGTGACCAAAGGAAATTAGGATTCATTTTTAAATATTTAGATATCATGTATGTACTATTTTGTGACGCACTCATTCTCGTATAAATGTATTCTAAATGATTCACAACGACATTTCAAATTCTACTTCGAATTCCAGTGTTGAGATTGGATGAGAACGTCCGTCTGTGATGTTCTTTTACACTACGCAATATTTACTGAGCGATAGCATTGGTGCACGTTCTATTTGTAGGTGGAACCCCCAGTGTAACCCAGTGACCTAAATTTATCATTATAATAGGATGCTCGTTGTGAATTTTAAGGAAATCTTTTAACTTTTTTAAATTAATAGTTATTGTATTTTATCTGGCATATTTTTTATAATACTAAGGTGGAAGATAAGTATACGGCCTGATCGAAAGTGGGTGCTGTAGTTTATCGATACATATTTTAAAACAAAGTCGCTTTTCGCTGTCTGTCCCTATGTATGCTTAGATCTTTAAAACTACGCAACGAATTACGATGCGGTTGTTTAATAGTTAGAGTTAAGGAAAGTTTTTATGTATAACTAGATGACCCCCACAGCTTCGCCCGTGGAATATTTTGACCTCCCGTCGTACCTATTTAATCCCGTCACTTATAAATTCTACAATGATGCATAAAAATTTGCCCGATTTGTCGACATTTATGACTACTGCTCTGCTCCCCAGTGTAGTAGCGTAATGATATATAGCCTATAGCCTTACTCGATAAATGGGCTATCTAACACAAAAATAAATTTACAAATCCGACTAGTAGTTCCTGAGATTAGCGCGTTTAACCAAACAAACAAACTCTTTAGCTTTATAATATTAGTATAGATTTGTTAAGTTTTTGTATACATTGACTAAATTATAACGATATTTGTTGGGGATGTCGGAAAAAATGCTCCCGTCCGGGAGCTTTCAACGAAAACTATGCCTAAACCGTTTGAGAAATAACAAAATAATGTATGGTGCATTTGTGTATCTAATGTAGGTCTACCAAAAACATGGCGACGGTATATGTCTATCTTTTAAAAAAAACACACTATAACCATTTTAATACTTCAAAAAAACATCAATTATAAAGCGGCTTGAGGGCTATTTACACATTTTACTACGTTAGTTGGCTTCAGCATTTTATAATTATTTTGTCCCTTTACACCTTGCAAATTAAGGGGTGTAAGGGGCCCCACCAAGATCTTCGGGGCCCAAGTCAACCTCCCGTGCTAGTGCGTGCACCTGCTGACTAACGGACGAGGCTCTGGCGCTGGCTTTCCCCTCTGGGGTTGGGAGGTCTGAGGGCGTCGCTCCCATAAAAGCCACCCGCCAAAACTAAATGGAAATGTACAATCGGAATGTAGCTAGGGATAGGGCGCCGCCGCAAAACGGCGCGCAGGAGCCCCGCCCGACTCCTGTGGCAAGTGGGCTAGGGCTGCCGTGTGTCGGGCCAGCACGGCTAAAGAAGTTAGCCCCAACCCGAATCCGCTTCGCATCTTGGAACATTGGCACGCTGACTGGGCGTGCGGTAGAGTTGGCCGAAGTACTCTCCAGGCGGAGGGTGGACGTGGCGTTCCTGCAGGAGACTCGGTGGAAGGGCAACAGAGCCCGGCCCTTGCAGAACGGCTACAAGCTGTATTACACGGGTGCGCCTGGTGGGGAGAACGGGGTGGCCGTTGTGCTCTCCGAGGGGCAGCAGAGTGGCCTCTTGGAGGTGAAACGCTGTAGCGACCGGCTTATGATCGTGAGGGTGCTTATCGATGGGATTATTACCCACCTGATAAGTGCCTACGCGCCACAGGCCGGTTGTAGCGACGCCGATAAGATGTCGTTTTGGGGTCAACTCGAGGGAGTGCTTCGGAGCATTCCGTTGTCACAGGGAATCGTTTTGGGCGCCGACCTAAACGGTCATGTGGGTGAGAGGTGTGAGGAGTTTGAGTGTGTTCATGGTGGTTTTGGATACGGCACCCGCAACGCTGAAAGAGAAACTATCCTTAGAACGTGTGCGGCTGCCGATCTGGCCATTGTGAACACGTATTTCAAAAAGAAATCCGAACATCTCATCACCTACAAGAGCGGGAGGCGTACAACTCAGATCGATTTCCTACTCACTAGGCGACACAGCATCGGCAAGGTGGCAAACTGCAAGGTCATACCCGGTGAGAGTCTTACTGCACAAAACCGTCTTCTTGTCATGGACCTCTGCGTGAAGCCCAAAGGCAAACGCATCGAGCGGTGCCAGCGCCGCATCAGATGGTGGCTGCTTGATGAAACTAGGTCCCAGGAGTTCGTCTCAGCTGTCGGTGACAAGTGCAACGACACTGAAGGCGAACCAGTTCAAATATTACTGGGACAAAGTTCAGGCGGCCATCCTTGGAGCGGCGAAGGTGGTGCTCGGTGTGTCTAAGGGTGGACGCAAATGTGACAAGGAAACTTGGTGGTGGAACGACGCAGTCCAGAGGGAGACTAGGGAGAAGAAAGCCCTCTTTAAAAAGTGGCAAGCGACCGGATCTCCTGAAGACCGCGACGCGTACAGGGCTGCCAAGCGCGCCACAAAGAGAGCTGTAGCCAGAGCCAGACGTGACCACTTACAACCTCTGTATGATAAGCTGGAATAGTCTGAGGGGCAGAAGCTCATCTATAAGCTGGCGCGCTCCAGGGTCAAAGCGGCACAGGATATATCCAAGTGTCGCTGTGTAAAAGACCCTGAGGGCAACCTGTTAAGCGAAGACCTCGCGGTAAAGGAGAGATGGCGCTCGTACTTCCACGAGCTGCTTAATAAACAGCACAAAGAGGTGCAGCCTCCGGACCTCCCTCCGAATCAGGGACTAGTGCCACCGGTAACGCCTGGAGAAGTCCTGACTGCGCTTCGCCGCATGAAGAATCGGAAAGCTGTCGGACCCGATGGAGTCCCCATCGAAGCCTGGAAGGCGATGGGTCCTCGCGGTGTGGGCATCTTAGTAAACCCTTTTAACCGCATACTCCTCAGCGGGCAGATCCCAAACCAATGGAGACTGAGTATAATTACTCCAGTCTTCAAAGGTAAGTGGTCAGTGCAGGAGTGCGGGAGCTACCGCGGTATTAAGGTGATGTCCCACACCATGAAGATCTTCGAGAGGATTATAGACTCTCGGATCCGGCAGGAGTGTACTCTCTCGGAGTGTCAATATGGGTCAATACAGGTCGAAGAACACGCCTCTGCACTGTTTGTTTCTAGAAATGCAGAAGGCCTTCGACTGTGTTCCTCGTGCGATGATCTGGTGGGCACTGCGGTCCAAAGGGGTTCCAGAGGTCTATATTGACACTATCCGGGACATGTACTGTGACTCCGATTCAATGGTTCGGACTGCTGTTGGCGACACGAAACCCTTCCCCATCACCGTCGGGGTACACCAGGGTTCGGTCCTTAGTCCGCTTCTGTTCAGTGTAATATTAGACGAATTGTCGGACAGCATCAGAAACCCACATGAACAGCCTCCATGGTTGCTCATGTATGCTGACGATATTGCGCTGGCAGACGCGGACAGGGGCAGATTGGTGCGACGTGTAAAGGCGTGGAAGGAAACGCTTGAGAACGGCGGTCTGAAACTAAATGTGGCGAAGACCGAGTACTTGGCAATAAACTCGACAGATCCCACATCCGTCCGCATAGGCGGTGATTTGGTCGAGCGCACGGACCAGGTTAAATACCTGGGATCTGTTTTTCACACGTCCAGTGACATCGATTGCGATGTCAAGTCACGCATTGCTGCCGCGTGGGCCAAATGGCGGGAGATGACCGGTGTCATTTGTGACCCTAAAATGCCGATCCGGTTGAAGGGACAGGTCTACAAAACCATTATTAGACCTGTCCTTTTACATGGCAGTGAGACGTGGCCGATATTGGAGCGACACAAGCAGGAGCTGCGTGTCACGGAAATGAAGATGCTGCGGTGGATGTGTGGGGTCACGCGGATAGACCGCGTGAGAAACTCTCGCATCCGCGGCAGCCTTCACGTCCGTGACATTGCAGACAAGTTGCAAGAGTGTCGCCTTCGTTGGTATGGTCACGTCTTGCGGCAACCGCCGGGCTCGTAGGTAACAAATGTCTGGCCATGTCAGCCCCGCCGGGTCCCGGTAAGAGGGGAAGACCCAAGAAGTGCTGGCTTGACGTCGTAAGGGATGACATGCGTGCCAATGGTCTTACTACAGGGGATGCCGAAGACCGTGCGAAGTGGAGGAGAAAATGTAGGAAAGCGGACCCCGGGCGTCGCGAGACGCAACTGGGACAGACGCTCGGATGATGATGACACCTTGCAAATTAAATGAATATCTTACGAGATATATAACAAATTCAAAATAATGCGCAAAGAAATTAATTTCGTGTAACCATAATTTGACCTGTCCGTGCGGGCGTAGGTACTGAAGAGTGGAAAAGTAATCAACGAATTTGGAAAATGTTCATACATTATTGTGAAATTAATAAACGACGGGTTTAATGGGTGTCACGGTGTTTCCAGTATTTCACGGGCGAAGCCGGGCGGGACAGCTAGTATACAATATTTACGAACAGAATTGTTGTGAATAAGATTCTGTGTAGTTTCATTAAGTCTCTATTCATTTCATTCGTTTTGATGTTAGCTCTTCAAAGATCACCAGTAATTCCTAAAAATGAATTATTTTTAAAAAATATAATAAGTTATTTATTACAACACTGAAACTACATAATTGTATGATAATAGTTGTTTAAGTATTCTTCAAAGTCAGGTTTGTTTCACTTACAGTATTTAACAAAGTATGGTGCAATAGTATTATTAAAATAAGGCAAGTTACACAATAAAAACTAAAGCAGTGTACCTGTACTGTAAATTACTAATACTACTAAAACAAATTATAAAACGAAGCTCCGCAGCGTCTGTCTGTCTATCTGTTCGCGATGAACTCAAAAACTACTGCACAGATTTTTATTTGGTTTTCACCTAGGACGATTTAATGGTTATATTTAGCGGTTAATTTGGCCTAGGTTTTCACCAATTTATACGATGGATAATTGTTATAAGGGGTAATTTTGGCTACATTTTAGTGTCCGCTAGGGTTATAATATAATCGAGATACAGGGTCTCTATGCTGCTGCATACAAAAATACACAACTGGATGCTCAGAATTCTTACAACGAGTTGGTTTAACGTCGGGGTTGTATAAAATTTAATTTAATATAACCCAGACGTATACACATATTAAATTGTTGCGTCGACGTGTTATACTCGTATTCCGTTATCCAAAATAACAAACTACACTTAAATTTATCAATCACGGCTTTATCCCCGAAAGGGTTGGCAGAGGCATATATACGTTCACATTTTCACCATTAGTATTTTTGTCCCTCGTAAAAGGTTGTGGGCCCATTGTCGTGTTGAAATGGGACTGGTGCAGGTTGTGGCGGCCTGCTGTTGAAATTTTTAAACGACTGCCGTGGTACTGGCAACTGGTACTGACTACTGACGGCTTAATGTGCCTTCTGAAGCACAAAAAGGCTTGTAAATAGAATGCCACAAAGCGGTCAGCCATCCGAAGACCAGCCATAGCGAAATTTGTTCAACGTAGTAATCATTTACAGAAAACTGAGTTAGTGATCACTTGAAACTACACTTGCTACGATATTTCATATTTATTGAACGATCGTTTATTTCAATGTTAAAACATTGTCGATATGCATTAGGGATGACACATCGAATTCAAGTATATACCTACTTAACTATTTTGTATGTATTTATGTATGCACATGTTCAATGTATGTAGTTATTCAGGTGATGTAGTGAGTTAAACTGTAATTAGTTTAGTCTTTATTATTGCATTGTATAGATGTTGTCCCATTTTATTTACTACTAGCGGATGTCCCGCGGTTTTACCGCGTAGTTTCCGTAGATACAATGTAGCCTAAGTTACTCCTTATAATATCAGCTATCTATCAGTGAAATCCTAATAAAATCAATCCAATATTAGTTCCGATATTAATCGAACGCTGAATTTTTTCACTATTGTAACATTATCTATGACCGTAAACATGTTTATATTCCTCAAAGATGATGAAACATGCGATACGCATCCGACATGCATCTCAAATAAAACCCATATGTACTTTATAGTTTAAAATTGACATGAAAAAGGCCTATTTAAATAAATGTAAAAACTTTTTTTTTTTTGCGGCTTTGAAAGACAGTAGAACATTATGGCATTGTGTACCAGCGATAGTCATGTTAAGCTGATAGGCAACAAATTCGTAGATACACACTGGTCCAGAAAATTATCCTATACAAACGGATTTCAAAGACAAAAATGCATACGGTGAAATGAGGGCGTCTAGCATGCCTCTGCCTACCCCTTCGGGGATAATGGCGTGACAATATGTATGAATGTATGTATGTACAAACGGATTTCACGTAACTCTTTTTATGAAAATTATGCAGACATAATATCCTAAAATCAGGCACAGTAAACTGCTATTGTATGTAGTAATTAAAACATATTTATATACCACTGTGGCACCGAATTTAGTACACATTTAGCAAATTGTAGGTCGAGCAATATACAATAGCATTTATTTTATTATGTACGAAATAACATATGAACCAGTCACAGTATACTGTTTATTTGTGTAATGAAACATCAAATATATTTATAGATATATGTGTTTTGTTCCTAATTTGCCTCACACATTCTTCTTATCATCATCATTAGTCACATATAAGTTTGCAGTTTTAGGTACATATAAGAAACCTTGCGATTGGATCATCAACATTAATTCTTTAATGATATACTTCGCTTGCGCAGTCTGTTCTCTGTTCCCATGCCCATTAGGTTATGCAACACATCACTTATTATAGCTATAACTGTCACCGCCCATTTGATAACTCATAACTATGCATGTGTTAAGAAATAACACTATATTCTCGTTGGCACAGTATTAACTAGTTCAATTTGGTTCTCAACGAGAGGAATTCTCGTGACCTTATTTGTCTTTCGTTTACATAATTTGTAATTCTATTGAACATATTATAACAAAGGCGCAAAAGGATACCGGTCCACATACGCATTAACTGCTCTTATCAAGAATTTGAAGGCCTCGTCGATAGTAACATTATGCGTGTGACTAGCAACAGAGCTATTCAAACACCAATAATATATGTAGTAATATCTCTCAACTATTTGTAACTAACTATATCTGTAAACGATCACTTAGTTACGCAACTTTCACTGTGGCTGGTCCTCGGATGGGTGACCACTTTGTGGCATTTACTTTTGCGAGCGTTTCCGTGCTTCGGAAGGCACGTTAAGCCGTTGGTCCCGGTTGCCAGTAAAATGGCAGTCGTTAGGCCTGGTTGAAGGCCTTATGGGCGGCTTGAAAAATTTCAACAGCAGGTAGCCACAACCTGCGTCTGTCTATTTCAACACGGTAATGGGCTCACCACCTATTACGTGGGACAGGAATCCACACGGTGAAAAGTGGGCATTTAAGATGCCTCTGCCACCCCTTCGGGGATAAGGCGTGATGGATATTTATTTTTTTATATCTAGGTTGACGTTATTTATATAACCAACATTCTCTATAATAATGTCAGTGCTGAGTTTCTGCCAATCTGCTGTTGTTTACTGTTAACCATACAGTTTTTAACGTGCCATTTTTTATGAATGTTTTATTTCTATTTTCGGATTTCCGTACCGTTGCGACGTATAACGTGGTGGTCCGCTGACGGAGCGGAGTGTTCTGAGGAGGCGGGGCTACCGCGTCATACAATTATACTGAAACAGTTGCGACTACTCTTCGCTACTAATTTGGTGACGCCGCAGTCCACGGGCGTTTGTGCGCTGGCAAGCTTCACAATGACTACGTAATCTCTACCCGCATCGTCGCCATTCTATGTACCGAAAGCGATTGTGGAGGTTTTACGTCACAGTCTCATTGATAGAAAACAAACAAAGAATGTAGTATAGTGTTTACAATTGAACCAGACGTTTGATCTATGTATAAGTCGACTCACTATGTTTAGAATATTGAACACTAGTGGCAGACTGTTGCCGCCTGGAAAATAAATTTATTTATTTTATAGCATTAGTAAATTGACTCTGATTAATTATCAAATTGCCTACATCTGTCCAATACTGGACGTAGGTCTCTCCTAATTTTCGCCTGCGCTTTCCACATCCAGTTTGTCTATGTGACTTTTTCTAAATCATTTTCTCCGTCTTTGGTCCATCTGGCTGGTGGCGTCTTACATTATGTTTGTCGAGGCGCAGTTTCTCTTATAGGATTCATTTACCCCATCGGCCATCGGTTATATTATGACGGAATTAACAAGCTCATTGTCATTTCAATGTGCCTACTCTGCGAGTTGTAGGTATCGACCTCTCTTGTTCTCTGACAGATTATATTTCGGAATTTATCTCACAAAGACACTTCAAGCTTAGCTCATTCCATGTAGTGCTACTGATATGAAACTTTGAGGGCATGAACTAACCCCAATGTAATTATCCATGTCTTCGAACTTGGTACTATAGGTACTAGTAGAATGCACTGTTGTAGACTTTGGTCTTTAAAAATTGCGGTAAAAACGAAGCCGCTTAAACTGCTGAAGTTTTCATTCAGTGCATTATCCAACAATATCCTTGTGGCGCCTGTCCTTTTATCTTGTTGCCATGTTACAAACTGACCATTCACGCCTTGGACCAAATATTTTTAAACATCTTTAAGCATAGATTGGTCAAATCATCGGAGACGTTTGTGTTCTGGATTATATAATTTTCTATTACCAGTGTATTTTAAACACAGATGATTTTTAACTGCTATCTTATACTGTTCACATTTAGAAGTTCTTATCTTTTTATTTGGATTAGGTATTATGGTAGCCAACTTTTCATAGTGTAGAAACATAGTGACGTAAAAGTTTGAACGTGTTTCGATATTGCGAAATATGTAGATTGACAAATAACAATAATTACAACAATTTCGTATATTTTTTTAAATTAATTACAAAATTGTATAGTTCTGGTTGCTTCCTAATGTGAAAATTGAACACAGATCGACAGTTTTTTTTAAGGAAATTTAACCTTCTAAGATAAATCTTCCATCCAAGATTGTACTAGAACCACATTATGCTTGAATCATTACCCCATAATGTCGAAGATATTGATTGATATATATAATAATTCTTGCATTCGTGCACTTGCTCCCTAAAATGTATTGGAAGTATATTTTGGAAAAACAGCGTAAGAAGTTCCTTCGATGCATGATGAATTATCAAAATGCGAACTTTTTCATCAAGTGTGTTTACCTTAACCCAACTATAATATCACAGTATAAAGAGAGAAAACCTACATCTATACTAATATTATAAAGCGAAGAGTTTGTTAGTTTGTTTGGTTAAGCGCTCTAATCTCAGGAACTACTGGTCGGATTTGAAAAATTCTTTTTGTGTTGGATAGCCCATTTATCAAGGAAGGCTATAGGCTATATATCATCACGCTACTACACTGGGGAGCAGAGCTATAGTCATAAATGTCAACAAATCGGGCAATTTTTTATGCATCATTGTAGAATTTGTAAGCGACGGGATTAAATAGGTGCTACGGGAGGTCGAAATATTCCACGGGCGAAGCTGTGGGGGTCATCTAGTTCATGATATATGATCTTAAGGCTGTGATAATTGGCACACATTAGAATAACTTGAGTTATAAGAATACTAATAATATAAGTAAGTATCTTTAATTACCGTCTCGCGGGCATAGTCCCAGACCAGAAATAGTTTAAAATAAAATTGTGACAGACAAGTTAACAACACATCCCCGTCAGTGTGACAAGGTCAGGAGTGTAGTCGGTATGATAAAGTAGTTTGGTATTCTGTAGGTACTATATTATTGTATCGCTGTTGATTTTCTAAATAAACTTAAATAAACTATTATTTTGACCTTGAATGTCATGACAGAAATCCTCTGGATGTCGCCATAATTGTTATCTAAGCAACTGTTGTACAATAAAGGTATTAAAACAATGTGGGTTTATGGTATGGTAATAGTATCACATGAGTGTTTAATACCTTATACCAATAGTGGCATTTAAGACATTCTCTACACCTTTAATATGAATCCTCTATAAAAGATTCTCAAACAGCTAACTGCTATATTGAAATAAAATGGCGGGGATACGAATTAATTAGAATATTAAACTTTTTTTAAAATTGTACTGATAGTGAAACGCGCGTAAATGACAATGTTCGTTTTTTGAAATTCATACAAATCGAGCAGTATTTGTGACTGTCTGTTGAGTAAACCCTTTGTGCAGAAGGGATAAAAAAACAAAGGAGTGTTATTAAGAAATTTAGAACTATGAGTTTGCTCGGGAAGTTCTCGAATGGCACACGCTTGCTTTACATTATTTTTAAAAAACTGGTTCATTAACCTTGTTTTATGTGTAAAAATGGTAGTTTCTTGGACATAAAAGTTGTGTAAACGTGCTATAGTGAAAGACAGTGATATACTGCAGTGAAATGCTATTTTACATCTTGCCGCGCAAATTCCACTGAAAGTCTCAATTACGCTTTACCACGTTAATGGGGCAAGGACACAGGACCTAGATAGGACTTGACTTCGACAAAGGACTTTACAGGACTAAATTAAAACATAAGATTGCAGTAATACGATATAAATAAGATTTGGCTAAAAGGTCTTAGTAACCAGGCCATAAAATAATTACAAAAAAGAAATGAAATTCAGTACAACATTATATCGTCCGTTTGAATGATATAATGTTTAATTACTACATAATACAATAAATAAATAAAGATTAAAAATTATGACATTGGGTGTTTTAATGTTGGCAATAAGCTATTTGTTTCAGAATCTTTTATAAGGTATTTAAGCAGGGGTGTAGATAAAATTAATAAGAATATAGTCCTTTTTTGGACGGAGTCATGCTTTATAACCATTTGATATAATTCGGGATTTTCTTTTTTCAATTTTTTATACCAACATGCAATCGGTGTCTCAGTTACACTATAAATCTATAAATACTATTAAAACATTATTGACGCGTTAGGCACGCTATCCCGTCGGTTTTTCGCCTTTTTAATGATCTGTACAAAGCTCTCGTGGCCGGGGCCAACTAACTCAGTGTTCTCTAAACGATCACTGCGTTAAGCACCTTTCGCTATAGCTTGTCCTTGGATGGTTGACCACTATCTGGCATTTATTTCCGTGCTTCAGAAGGCACGTTAAGCCGTTGCTCGCGGTTGCCAGTAAAATGTCATTCGTTAAGCCCAGTCGAAGACCTTATATTAGCGACTTGAAAAATTTCAACTGCAGGTCGCCACACCCTCGCATGTCCATTTTAACACGACAATAGGCTACCTGTTAGGTGGAATAAAAATGTATACGGTGAAATGGGGCGTGTACCAGATAGTATACCTCTGCCTACCCCTTTCACGGATAGAGGCGTGACAATATGTATGAATGTATATACAATATGTACATACATATTTATAGTAAAAAAGAGAATTTTATTAAGAAAAATGTTTGTTGTTGACAGGTGGACAGCGGTGGTGGTGGCTCGGCTGAAGTGATGGTGTACTCTCTCGGTTGGGGCATGGGCGAGCCGGAGCGGCGCGGCGCGGATCGTAAGCGCGCCCAGCCGCCTGTCATCAGCGTCGTGCACGCGCCACTCTCGCCAGACGACGGACATGAAGTTGACGTTTTACCCCTACACAATCAGGTAAACATTATACCCTATTTACACTCTCGGACGAACCACGAGACGTGCCGAGAGCTCGAAAAAAATGTACCATATTATTGTGTTTACACTCGTGGCTCGCGGCTCGTCTGGCAACTCGTCTCGTGGCTTGCGCGAGAGTGTAAATGAGGTATTATAATTTACTTTTGTTTTTCTCCCTATGATTGTAATTGACAGATATATCACCATCGCATGCATATCGAGGTTTTATGTCAGCTCAGGACCAGTTGTCTTGTTTCATAATTAGATTTGTGGTTAAGGTTATACAGATAGAAGAATTGCTTACTGGATAATAGATAGAGAAAGGTTTCTGGTCTAACAACGGAAATGTTACACTTGGGGTTGTATTTCCGCCACTTTTTCAAAATAGCAGCCGCGGTACAAGAGATGCGACCTCACAAACTTAGATTTAACTTTCCACTTAGATCCCAAAAAATATAACATTTTAAATATTTATATTTACATGACTCATATTTGAGCGCTCGTGGCCCCGCGGATCAGTGTTCTGTAAACGATCACTGAGTTACGCAACTTTGACTATGGTTGGTCCTCGGATGGGTGACCACTTTGTGGCATTCACATTTGAGTGTTTCCGTGCTTCGGAAGGCACGTTAAGCCGTTGGTCCCGGTTGCCAGTAACATGGCAGCCGTTAAGTCAAGTTGAAGTTATGGGCAGCTTGAAATTTTTCAACAGCAGGTAGTCACAACCTGCATCTGTCTATTTCAACACGGCAACCACCGTCACCACCTATTACGTGGGACAGGAATACACATGGTGAAAAGTGGGCATACAATATGTATGCCTCTGCCACCCCTTCGGGGATAAGGCGTGATAGACTAATATTTGATGGCGTAAGTGGTTTTACACCATACGACTGTCGCGCAGAGGTCTCGTGGTTCGAGTTAGACATAAAGGTATTTAGACAAGCTTGTTTAGTTTGGGCTTGACGGCGCTCTGTGTAAAAGAAAATAGCATAATATTTAAAAAATAACAGTAAAAGTATCTAATGCAATAAGTTTCACATTTCATGCTTTTAGCGATTTCAATATTTTACCCTTTACGTATATTATTCATGTATTAAATATAAAAAAGGAAAAATAATTAATACAATTTAAGTTCAGTTATTAAGGTTGCACTGGTCGCGAGCATAAACCGCTTGGTGGGTGAGGCAAAATTAGTGCTCACTCTGGATGGTGGTAGAACGTGGTAGTGTCAGTAACTACCATTAACAGGATAGTCCGTAGTATTAAATGAGATGCAAGATGTCATTAATTTTTTTTTTTTATTAAATGTAATTTAAATTAGCGTTGACTATTCTATTATAGACTTTCGACTTTTGGTAGATTATATAATAGTATAACTGTGTATACTTAGGGAACAAAATAAAGTCATTTAATGTTTTAAATAAATAAATTATATCTGTATGGCAGTATTTTTGAATGTTTTTTACTGTAAATACGCGTTATTTACGAGTATTTACAGTAAGAAATAGTTAGTTGAGTTTCATAAAAAAAATGTAGTAAAAAATGAAGGTTTTGTGACTTCTAACTTTTGAACTATTTTAATAATTGTGATTTGGAACCATACAAACATAGTCATTAACGTGAATATCTCACGTATTTCTTATTTTTAGTCATACGACCTTAACTTTTGAGTTATCGTCCAACGAAGTTTGTATGGAATAATGACGGACTAGTTTCCCCTTAAGAAGTTTGTAATGAGAGTCTGCAAGTTTTCCTCGTTCCCATTGCAGATCTTGTTGAATCTTCCTGTATCGTGCCATAAACCAGAATACAGTTACGATTTAATCATTTTAATAATAAATTTTAGTTGCATTTGGTATCAATGAAACAGGCTACTTCGTGGATAAACCAGAATAAAGATATATTATGAATTAAGCATTTTAATAACACAATTTAGTTCCTTGCCATTTGATGTCAATGAAACAGGCGTCTTCGTGAAAAAAACAAAAAAAACTGATTTAATACGAATTAAGCATTTTTGACTGAGGAGGCGAGCGAAGCGATCCGACAAAAGTCTCCGTTTTAACTCCACTGGTACGGGAAAAATGCTATTGATGTCCGACCGTCCGTCCGTGCATTCAGTCTACAGGTCGCATTTCAATCGGATTTGCATGCAACTTGGCATGGACAATCCAAGGCATGGAGAAGCGCTCGTGGCCCCTCGGTCTCAGTGTTCTGTAAACGATCACTGAGTTACGCAACTTTCACTAAGGCTGGTCCTCGGATGGGTGACTACTTTGTGGCATTTACATTTGCGAGCGTTTCCGTGCTTCGAAAGGCACGTTAAGCCGTTGGTCCCGGTTGCCAGTAAAATGACAGTCGTTAAGCCTGGTTTAAGGCCTTATGGGCGGCTTGAAAAATTTGAACAGCAGGTAGCCACCCCTTCGGGGATAAGGCGTGATGGATATTTATTTATTTATTTTAAGTAACAAACACATTATATACCCTCATTTCAACCATTACACTGTTAATGGTAACTAACTTTCATGTGTGTATGCAATGTATTAGTCGTATAAGGACTACTTTATATTGATTGGTCACACAAACACAATACAAACACAGACAAATTTATAAGATCGGCATGACGATAACATCTTTCACTCAGTCCTTAACTGCAAATTTTTCCCCTTCAAACAAGACAACCCATCTCACTGAGGGTTGTAAAACTATCTTCACGCTGTATCCCTGACTTTGTAGTCAGAGACGACAGATCGCCATGCTTCGCGATCCATGCATACTTCTTTCGCTTCTTCAAGATTTATCAATCGCTTCAAACACGCACGTCTGGGTATCCGAGTACTTTCCGAGACCTTTCCGTTTTTGAGCAATCTGCTCATGTGTTGAGGGTTGTCCTGTCCTGTTTGTAGTTCGTCTCCTACGCTCGTATGTTCTATCGGCTATCGACTTCGACAGAGTATAGCCAGCCTTTTGAACTGTACAAGACTATACTGCACCGTACATTAGAATACTGTGATAGCTGACGCAATATATACCATTGCTTGCACTATAAAAAAAATAAACATGAAGTAACAAAGCTAAGATGGAAAAACGTCTTCTGGGTTGTGAATTAGTAACTTCCCAAAAATTTTTGTTTTTAGAGTTGTTTTAAGTGCTAGTTATAAAGTCTAAACTATGATAGCGATGCCGAAATGAAGTTAAAAAAAAAGCCCAGACATACAGCGATCATTGCATCCCTATCTTGTACATAGCAAAAATGCAGTTCATTACGTACTTTTAATAATTATTCAGTGTTGCTTTATTCTGTACTAGATGACCCGCACAGAGCGCGTGGAATATTTCGACCTCCCGTCGTACCTATTTAATCCCGTCGTTTATAAATTCCAAAATGATGCATAAAAATTTGCCCGATCTGTCGACATTTATGCCTACTGTTCTGCTCCCCAGTGTAGTAGCGTAATGATGTATAGCCTATATTCTTCCTCGATAAATGGGCTATCTAACACAAAAAGAATTTTTCAAATCCGATCAGTAGTTCCTGAGATTAGCGCGTTCAACCAAACAAACTCTTCAGCTTTATAATATTAGTATAGATTTGTATAAATACAAGTATGGTTGATCTGTTCGAAATGGCTAATGTATATCAACTGGTACAGTGTTATATCAACTGTATACGTCGGGTGACAGGCCGTGTTCCGGTACCTAGCAGTTTTAGGCCCGTATTCCAGAACGTTTATCAATACTCAAGAAACACTTGAGAGTAGTATTTTAAGGCAAAAACTAGCCTCAAGCGTCGATTGAGTATTGAGAAACGTTATGGAATACGGCCCTTCGTTCATATTCCTAATCTGTATCACATATTGGTCACGTACGATTCAGGCAATGAACCGCGGTTTGCAATGACTGTCCATTGTCTATTGGATATATAATACTGCCTACATCCTGTTGCTCATTTTAAAACTAGTTTGTTCAACAATACAGTATACGAAAGGCCAATTAGTTTTATACATTAAACATATAAATATTTTGAAAAGACATTCCTTTAAACGAAAGTAGAGAGAGAAAATTTTCACTCGAGTATATTTTGCAGACATTCTGTTATTCTTCCCCACTTTCACCCCCAAACAACTTATAAACGGCTCAACTAATTTTCATCAAACATATCTAAGAACACTCGCACATGGAGTCACCTTTAATAGAGAAAAAAAAACATAAAACTTTAAATCGCTTCATCCGTTCGTGAGGTATGATGCCACAGAAAGATAGACAGACACACAGACACGTCAAACTTATAACATCCCTCTTTTTGCGTCGGGGGTTAAAAATGAAAGCGCGCACGACAGTTGTTATTCTAATAAAGTCGTTACAAATACAGTATACAAAACAAAATATGCATTATTTATGTTCACACTGACATTGGCGTCAAACACACATTATGAATGACATATTTTTCTCAAACTATTTAACTAAAAACGTAACAATATCTACGTTTGACTTGGAATGTAAATAATATTCCACAGACCTTACGGGCGTCTGGATACTGACTTACTTTGCCTACGAGGCAGTCAAAAGTCAGATTGGTTCAACAAAACGGGATAACACCTTATTTTATCCCTTTTTTTTGGGGGGTTGGTTCGCCTCGCTCAACCTCAGATCAGCCCTGGTCATGGAGACGAACGATTGGACGAAAACGTCAGCAGTGCGAATTTTGGTCTAGCACCCACTGGACCTTCATAATTGGACCTTACCTACACGATAGGACCTGTTTCCACACCCAAGAGAAAAATAATAATAAAAAATATTATTTAACATTTTTTATTTCTATTTTTATAGACATTTTGTGTAATGATATTTTAGGTAGATTTAGTAAATAATTTTAATTATGCAATAAACCTTTTCTGTTACTAGTGCGAATTGTTAAATTAACTAAATTGACTACGTTAGACAATATGCTTACATCCCTTGCAACATTAAAAAATATGGTAAAAAAGAAGTGTAATCGTTAGTCCACATAATTAAAAATCAAAGTATAGGCACAGAATAAATACTATGGTAGGTACTATTTCACACAAACCTTATCCAGTTTAACAACAGAGCAAAAAATAATAAATGATGCGCTTAAACAATTGATTTTTCTGAACGAGTTGTGGCAATGTGACCTCGTCGTGTTGATGGCGACGCAAACAACGCAGCCCAAGCATGTCTTCTTTTATATAGCCCAGGTGAAGCGTGCCTCGTAGCCGGGTCAATGCTCCGTAATACGTTTTTTTTTACATAAGTTTCTCCCTCGCAAACGATTTGCTTACCCAATGAGTATATTGCACTGTACAGCACCTGTAAAAGCAGCGAGAGACTGTAAAAATACTTGTTGAAGTGTAATCCAAAATATGTTCATGTATCATGTATGTATGCAAACAATAAAACCAAGGACAAATCAATATTATTGCAACAATGTAAGTATTTTTCTCGCTCTTTATCATCAGATAACGCAAACGTTCAACTCTATAGATAACATAGTTGTCAAATAAGTACATTTAAAAACTAACAAATATTTGTTTTCAATTGAATTTCCCAGAAGAGATAGGAATATAAACGGACATAGACAATTGAATTGTAAAGAGCTTATCCTTTTACATTAACGAACAGAAATGCTGCTGCATACTGTGTCTTAATATGGTTTTCTCTTTCCATTAAAAATATCCCTTATGCATTTCTGATCCGAAGTTGCTGGATATCTTTTTGAACTACACGACTAGAGATAATCTTGATATAGAATGTTGAATCGTGCCCGCAATATGTTCTTGCAATCGCGGGGTCATACAAAACCATCAGAAAGACAAGTAATAGAACATTATTGCAAAGGCCGGGAAATAGGCAATTGCAGGACGAGTATGAGTGTGAAGGCCGAGCCGTAAGCCAGGACTTCACTTATACGAGACAGGCAATTGCCATTACCGCCGAGGCATATATAGTACTTTTCTTAAAAGAATACCGGGAAATCTACCAAACTTTTTAAATTATACATTTAATTTAATTGATATTAAAAGTTAAAGAAAATATTTTTGATTTGCCTTCAATCTATTATACGCAGCAAGATGGAATATCTAAAAAACTTCCGCGCTGAGCTCTAGGGTTCGATTCCCGGGTCAGAACAAATTTTTGTATGATCCAGAAATGTTTGTTTCGGAGTTTGGATGTTTCCTATGTATAATATTTAGAAATATTTAAGTTTCTTTATTAGTTGTCTAGATCCATAGCACATAGCTTAGTTTGGGTTAGGTTATGCTGTGTGGAAAAGTGTGTGAATATTAATTTAATATTTATAGCACGTTGACACAACTTGACAAAATCCATAAAACAAGATAAATGCACTTATTTTAGAAACCTAAATATACCTACAGTAAGCATCCGCTGAAGAAGAATAATAAAAGAGATCCAACCAAAGAGTATCTAATAACCAGAATAACCTGGCGCGCCGTTTCATTCAACATTGCTGAAGCGTTGTTATGTTCCAAATTCAAAAAACGCTCCAGCAATGTATTTCACTTTCTTTGTCCGGAAATGCGGTACTTCGTGTATTATGTTTTTGAAATAATGACAATATTTCCATGCATGTTTGAGAAAAATATCATTATAATCCTTCTCTTAATCACTTGTTTTTATCATTGTACGCAGAACGGTTTACTGGCCACTTACGAGTATATGCCAATTAAACAACCCATATCTTGACATTGTCAATGTTTACGTACAGTTGAGATGCCAACTGGAATGCCTGTGCTGATATGATCAAATTCATTGTCATCCAAGTGGCCGTTGAAGCGCCTCACGCAGCCTGAAACATTAATTGGACTGTCGCATGTCGCTACATTATACGTAACATATTGGCGTCAGACGACAGACTTTCTTGTATCATCGCAGTGCAGTGGTAAGAAGGGTGAGATCTTAATGTTGCCGGTTTTCTGATGTCATACATATCATCACGCCTGTCTTCTATCGGGGTAGGTAGAGACTATGGCTTTTCACTTGCTACGATCCTGGCAAACAACTTTCGCTTCTTCAACATTCATAATTGTTTTCACACACGCTCGCCGATTAGGGGTACTCTTGACCTGGCCTTATGTCATAAGATCTTCAATTTGATTGGCATATGTACGTCAAGGTCGACCCTGATGTCATACATGCAATTAAGCATATTTAACGAAAAGATCGAGTTGCCAGCTAAACTCTGACAACGGGGTTCATTTGGAAAACCACAGAAAGTTATGGCAGATTCGGTAATAACAGATTACTTCGATAATTAACACGATATTAGATAGTTAATTACTGGGTTAAGGAACTTTAGATATGGCTCGCTTGTCTTCGGATGGGTGAGCACTTTGTGGTATTTCCATGTACGAGCGTTTCCGTGTTTCGGAAGGCTGGTTAAGCCGTTTGTCCCGTTTGCCAGTAACATGACAGTTGTTAAGCTAAGACGAAAACCTAATGGGCGGCTTGCAAAAATTTAATTTTTGCCTTGTATGTTACGTATGAACGTAAATATCAAGTTATTTGTATAGATACTGTATATAAAAGAACTTTTTTGCTGTAGTATTGTACATTTCTTATTTGTCATCATGTTCTGACGATTTGTCTTCAGGTCGGCGGTCACACCAGATTGCTCGTGTTAAACGACAGTACCGTAATCAAGCCGCTCAATATACGTGAGCTGCATTTCTACCAGAACATTCCTGAAGATATCCATAACTTCGTACCAAGATACAAAGGTGAGCATTATATTCCTATGTCGATTTCGAGGGAATCATTGCCCGCTCGGTACGCTTTTACAATTCGCTGAATGCATTCATTGCATCTTACATTACTTTTCCGTTAATTTATTTGTTTTTATTTACATCTTAAATGTTTTGTTAAATGTGTTTGCATTTGAAGCCCTAAGGAAGGTTTTGATAATCATGATACATGAAATATAATTTTTAATACTTTTCCACAGCCTTATGTTTTTTTTAATCAGTCTCTAATCATGGCATCTAATTGTTTGGAAACCTTTCGTTATCCTACAATACGTGTTAGATATTAAAAACAACAATATTTATCATTATTTTATAATTTGCGTCATTCCGTGTTTTAGATAATCTAGTAAAATAGCAATTTGATATCATAAAGCTGTGAAAATATTAAATGTGAACGATTTTGTTGAAACTATCTTTCCTTATTGCTGATCGTAATCATCATTCTCAAATTGAGTTATGTGAATGAATGAAATGAGTGTATGTTGAAAATGCAAACCCGCCGACCGCAATAATTGTTTAATTCTCGTTTAGAACCGTCATTTTTTTATGTGTAAATTTACCATAGGTATGATAAACTGATATACTTCTTATGATTCAATATTGATCATAAAAACCCACAGAGTCAACTTTTAATCTTGGTAAGTTGTTGATGTTAAAACTTTGCAAGCAAAAATTGTCCGTGGTTAGATATCTGGCACTTTGGTCCATTCTGGCATCTTTCATACTAGCGTTTTCGCAGCGTTGCGGCACGTTCGACAAACGCTGTATAAACGCTAGTTTAAGGTTAGGCTTTTCATTTGTTCCAATTGTCACTTAGGATATTGATATTAAGTAAATGATTTTAACGTGACAGACACAAATAAGTCTATATAATGTGTAATCTTCCATCTTTATATTATTTATGCCAATAGGTTTTATTTTTAACAAACAACTGTGTTTTATCAAGAAAACGCTGCACAATATGGCAATATCTTTGTATTCTAGCATACCCAAGCATTATTGTACGTTAAAATAGTCTTAGGTACCTACTGATATACATGTATATTGACCAAATTGTGCATCAAACGAGAATACTTTGAGCTTTTACTTTTGTTACTGTGCCGTGTTACAGTTGACAAGACCAATTATAATATTGAAATTGTTGTCTGAACCTCTTTATGAACGGTTTAGGCTGTTTTGTTTCATCGATCACTGATGAGGGGCGTTCGTAATACGGCAATAGTTTAAATGTCATCTGTTGTAAAACTCGAGCTCAGTAACTTATGTGTTATACTGAGAAGTGTATGAAGGCTGCATTGCAATTGAATACAAAAGTAAAAGTTCAAGTTGTATGCAAACGCTAGTAGGATAGTAAGTGTAGTGAGAGGCGCGGCGGGCGGGTTTGAGAGCGAGCGAGCGAGCGAGCGAGCGAAAGCAAGTGCGGGCCTGGGGTCAGGAACACAATATTAGTTTCCTTGTTGTCGCAAGGGCTGCGGCGCTGCGGCGGGCGGAGCGACGCCGGACGCGGCACCACACTACCGCCCATAATAGCGCCCTTGCGGTAGTTTTACATTTTGGGTTTGTAAACCTTTACTTAAAAACTACACCCACACCACACAACATGTACCTACTCTCACACACCGGTATTAACCAACTCATACACAGCCTTATTTACTTACAAACGCAATTAAGTTGTTACATTACATTCACGACTACCGGTTCAGTTACACGTTCCATCTGACACTTTACAAAAGATATACAAACCCTATTTAGAACAAATGTAAAACCTTTTTCACTTTCTCATCAAAATAACGCTGGCAACTTGCACCATAGTAAGTTAATATTGAATTTATCAACGTAGATAGTGGATAAAGTAAACTCACTGTAAGCCCCTATGTCGATCCATTTAGAGTTTAGCCAGCGGCGGGGTCGACACCCAGCTCGGGACTATTTTAAGTTTAGTCTTCTATCTTTTCACATATTTTCATTCTTTAATATGAAAATGACTTTTCTGTTGATAATTAGTTTAAAAAAAAACACCTATTTGAAATTTAATCAGGTTCTACTTTACAATAGCGTCTGCGTGTGCAAGTGAACCCAGTTCTGATGACGAGGCCATTTGTTTCAGGCGTGATGCAGGCATCTAACACTGGTGGCACCAAATTGGACAAACGCTACTCTCCTAGTTTCCGCGACGAGAACGGGCGCAAGCAATCACTGAGCGGCAAGCGCAAGCGCGACGATGTATTCAAGTGCGTATCCGCGCGACTCGCGGCACGCGGCCGTCATCCTTGACACTTGTCATGTGTCCTTTATCATATTTCAGATAGCTTTGACGTACGCCGGCCCGGAAACCGACGTCGCCATTAATTCATACGATCGCAATACTTACATGCCTATCCCACTAACGCGTGAGCGATGCACGACCCATTCACACTGCGAGCCCTCAATGACTTGCGTCGTGGAATCGTGGTAAAGATAATATTTGATTCAATGTACAATATAACAGATATTCACAAATCTGTGTTTCATTAGCTCCTAAATTATAGTTATGTATCGATCGTAGCTACTTTGTAGCGTTCAGCGGAGTAATACAATACCCATCTCCTATTGCAGGTTTAAAGTACACCGTAATGGCAATGCTAGCGACGTGTTAAAAAGTATTGCACACATAGACAACACAAATAAGCAGTGTAAGTTTCGCTTCCTTAAAACGATGTTGTTCGTTGGAGCGTAACGTGGCAACACTGACTCTTTGTCACTGTACAGATTTCCTGATGATGGAGAATATTACGTCGACGTACAAGCAACCGTGCGTGCTTGACCTCAAAATGGGCACGCGGCAACATGGCGACGACGCTTCCGCGGAGAAACGCAGCAAACAGATCGCCAAGTGTGCGGCCAGCACGTCCGCCACGCTAGGCGTTCGCTTGTGCGGCATGCAGGTGACATATCTTACCGTTTTTGACTTTATTGTTTTAGAAATATAGAATTGTTTTAGTTTATAGAATACCTATATTTTATACCTAGAATTTATAAAATACCTAGTCTGATTGTAACTGCATACTCTCTAAAGAAATATTACGGTAATGTCCCTTCTGGAAATCGTAGGTGAAAGCGTTAATCGAAAGTACAGTGAATTTTTCGCCTGCAGATCCGTTTTGCAGGTCGCCAGTTTTTTCTTATTATGCATATTTTGGTTATCCGATTTTGATAAACAATACCATTGGTATTACTTTTTTATAATTATTTAATGGCCTGGTTACGAAGACCTTTTAGCCAAATCTTGTTTTTTATATCATATTTCTTCAATCTTATCTTGTAATTTAGTCCTGTCCCGTCCTTCTTGATGTCGAGTCCTCAGTCCTAGGTCCTGGTCCTTGCCCTCAGTATAATGGTGGTTCTTATACTAAGGTTTTCAGTGGACTTCTCGCGGCAAGGGAGAAAATAGCATTTTACTGCATATATATCTTTGTCTTTCACTATAGCACGTTAACACAACTTTTATGTCCAAGAAACCACCACTCCCGCACATAAAACAAGATAAATGCACTAGTTTTAGAAAATAATATACAACAAGCGTCCGGACTTGTCACTGTTCCCGCGAAAAGTCTACCATTGATATACAAAAGCCCAAGACCATAGATAACCCACACATAACACAGTAACCGTTCTCAATAAACGAACACGCTATATAATATAAGTATAATATTCATTTAATTATTTCGCCGGACAATTGCTAGTTAGTTGTCTTCGCTCATCTTGGGCAGGCAAAGGAACCTTAGTCCATACAGCCTTGTCTTGAGTATTTATATTTAAATATTATTTAGTTTTAGTCATGTCTAGTACTTTGTTGAAGTCAAGTCCTCAGTCCTAGGTCCTGGTCCTTGCCCTAGTAAAGCAGTGAACCCTTTACTAGGGCTTTCTATGGAGATTTGGCACCGCCGTTCACTGCAACATTTCACTTTCCATAACTCATGCACATTTTCGAACACTTTACGTATCATAATCCTATTATTAAACACTAAATCTCGAATTATACTCTAGCTTTGGAAAATAAAATACGGCAACCGGGAGCCATATTCAAGAATTGGCGCCAAACTCCTTGCTAGTTACTAAGATCTTTAGACAAATCTTAATTGTTTCATATTTCTTCAATCTTGTTATCTAAAACGTCCCCGTCCTCTATGTCTTAGTCAAGTGTAGTTTCAAGTCAAGGACAAATTTCACCCCAGCATAACACTGGTGGTGTTATACGGAGTTATTCAGTGGATTTTATGCGACAAGATAGAAAATAGCATTTCACTGCATATATATCACTGTCTTTCGCTATAGCACGTTAACACAACTTTGTCCAAGAAAATTGCCACGCCCGCACATAAAATAAGATATATGCATTATTTTAAGAAAATAATATACAGTAAGCGTGTGGTGTCAGCTATTTTGCCGCCTTAAGTCCCAATAGTACCTATGTATTTTGATTCATCTGTGTAACAGATAATATAGATCGTTATGACGTATAGAGCACGGGTTCATTGAATTCCGCAGTAATAAATGTGTGTATGTTACAAGACCGGCGGGGTCACCAATTGAACACAGAAAGAAAAATACGCGAACCAATTTGGTTTCACTATCGCAAATTTGTATATGAGATGTTAGCAATAGTTATAGAATTTTTAGTCCAGAGTATGTACTGGTGTAATGGGAATCTCATAATATTTATTAATAGAAAGAAGTTCCCCGATGCACAATTTAGTAAGGGCTCCGCATACTAGCTTTATTTAGTATCCGCAACCGGTGACTTAGTGGCTTTGTGGAAGCCAGATACGGCGACCGAGCGCGATACAGTATCGATACAGTTTCAAAGTCTGCGGTTGCGGATACTAAAAGAAGCCAGTGTGCGGTGGCTCTAAGGGCCGTATTATAGAACTTTTCTCAATACTCAAGAAACACTTGAGAGTAGTATTTTCAGGTGAAAACTAGCTTTAGCGTTTCTTTAGTATTGAGAGACGTTCTGTAATACGGCCCTAAGTTTGATGGTATGTATGTTGGCGCAGGTGTACGAATCGGAGACGGGCGCGTGCGTGCGTCGCGACAAGTACTGGGGCCGCGCGCTGACGGAGAGCGGGCTGCGAGAAGCTTTGCGCGACTTCTTCGCGGTGGGCGGCTCGCGCGTGGTGCGCCGCGTGCTGCGCGACCTGGACGCGCTGCGGCGGGCCGTCGCCAAGCAGACCAGCTACCGGTTCTACTCCTGGTCAGTACCCTCACTCTACTCGCACCTACCTAACCTGGATTGTATTTCTTTAACAGTGTTTACACTGTGTTTAATCGAAAAAATTTAGACTAAAAGAAGAGAAGAGAAGAGAGTTTTTCGAAGAACTGTTTTCCACCAAATGTATTTTCAGGGAACTGTTTTAGAAGAAAAGTATGAGCACCTATCCATATATATCGCTACAAACATATACCTATTTCTTGAGTAAGACACAAAAAGTTTTTCAACTGGACCTCTCACGCCATAAATAAGGATTTGAAGCCTGAGCCCCACTTTTAGGTTGCTGGGAGCAGTTTTTGTTTGACTTTTAATACTTTGCATCGCTGGAAACGACTGTCGTCTGACTAACCAATCTCATACGGGGCCTGCGTCGGAGCCTCGCTAGCCGGTCGGCAGGTGATCCCTTGCACCCAATGATCTGATCGATTAGATTCTGTAACGAGGTGTTAAATATTATATTTTGTATGGCAGCTCGCTACTGATAGTGTACGAGGGCGCGGTGGGGGACGAGGCGCGCGACTCCGGCGCGGACGACGGCGACGCGTCCAGCAGCTCGGCCGAGCTGGTGCCGTGTGCGTCGGCGTCGCGCGGCCACTTCGACATGTCGACGCTGCACGACGAGATATCGGACGCGCCCGCGCCCGGCCGCTCGCCCTTCCGGCCGCACTGCGAGGAGACCATGGGCGGGTACGAGGACGGTGAAGTGGCGGGCGGGTCGCCGCGGCGCCACCCGCCCAGCCCCGACTCCACGGACAGCTGGATGGCGTACTCGTCCGCGTCCAGCGAGTCGTGGCGCGGGGACGCCGACGCGAGCGGCGAGGCGACCGAGGCCAGCGGCAAGCGAGCGCGCACGGCGGCGAGCGCGGAAGCGGACGAGCGCGTCGACATCCGCATGATCGACTTCGCGCACACGGCGTTCGCGGGCGCGGCCGCCGAGTCGCCGCTGGCCACGGCCACGCCGCACTACGGGCCCGACTGCGGCTTCCTCACCGGCGTCGACAGCCTCAAGCGGCTGCTCACCGACATCCTGTCGCCGCAGCCCTACAGCTAGTGAGGATCCCTCGGGCCTCGTCGTACAAAAAAACTTTTTAAAATTTCTCTCGGACGAAATTCTGGGAGAGACGCGGTCGCTCCGCGTCCGGCGCCTCGTCGACCCGCGGTGAAACGATGGACGTTGCGGCTCGCCGCCCGTGAGTTTCGATGCTGTTGAAATGTATATTATATTTTGATTGTAAAAAAAACTATTTTCCTCAAAAATTTACCGTTCGACTGATTTAACTTAAAAGTAGACAAATGTTACGCTGTACGGCCATATAAAAAGGATATATAGATACGCAGGGGATTCCCCAGATGTACGTCCGGAGCGTGCGAAGCTAGCGATCTCATATTATTCCTCTTTATGTGATAGCACAGTGATATCGCACCTAGTGAATGTTGGCGATACAAAGTTTATTATTTTACGATAAAGTTATTATAGTTCGAAGTGGGACCCAGTAGATAATTATGTATTTATTACTGTTAAGTTGTTCCAGATTGACACGCTGTGAGTTGTTCTTATAGCTTAATGATATTTGAGTTCTGAGCGAGTGCTTGGTCTACGTGATTAACTATTAAATTGTATAAAACATTCCCCACTGCATGCCCTAGCATGGCACTCTAGAATTTAGATTATTGATATCATGACCAAAACGAAAAGCTTACCGTTGGTAAACTATGATGAAATATAGTCACTGAAGGCTTTGTGATGACATGCTCGCAAAAAGAATGTATGATTATGGGGAAGATTTCTTCAGAGCGATCGACTATCGTAAACTTTTTTCTGCAATGACAATTAATAATTCACTATGTAATTTTCAAATAATTCACTATGGCTGGTCGTCGGATGGGTGACCACTTTGTGGCATTTACATTTGCGAGCGTTTCCGTGCTTCGGAAGGCACGTTAAGCCGTTGGTCCCGGTTGCCAGTAAAATGGCAGTCGTTAAGCCTGGTTGAAGGCCTTATAGGCGGCTTAATAAATTTCAACAGCAGGTAGCCACAACCTGCGTCTGTCTATTTCAACACGGCAATGGGCTCACCACCTATTACGTGGGACAGGAATCCACACGGTGAAAAGTGGGCATATAATATGCCTCTGCCACCCCTTCGGGGATAAGGCGTGATGGATATTTATTTATTTATAATTAAAACAATCATATTATTTTCTGCGACTGCCATGCTAGAGAGTGGTGTTCATTTGACTATAACTTATAGTAATCATTTATTCGTGACTCATTTAGGTCTCACACGATTCAACCATTACTTTCATTTCATTATAAAACTGTCAACCCAGTCACTGAAACCAAAGCTATAATAATATTATTTTCAAAAAATGTGCGGTCAGTGGACCCATGGGACGAAATTTCTTACGTTTAAAAAATATTAGAAAAATAATAAATTAAATTTACTTGTAAAAATGCGTGTTGAGGTTTTAAGATAAAAAGAGAGAAACAGAGAGAAAGAGACAGATAGAAGTACACTCACTTGCTCGTGCGAATACACGGAAAATCAGCGCTGCGGCCATACCCAGCAACGCGCTGAGCCGTGGCCTGTTAGGCTTATATGTTTAGGTGTTTTTATGTATTTAAGTAGAGTGCCTAATAAATGCGTTTCCTTTCTTTCTCTCTTACACAACATTCGGCATTCCGTTACGTAACAATTTGTACTAGCGGTAAGCCGAGTTAAGGAATTTCGTTCCAAAAAATATGTTGGGGAGGCAGGGTTAATGTTTTGATACGGTATTAAATAACTCGTACTTAGTATATTTTTTAAAATAACTTTGAAATGCTATAAATTTTGTTTCCACACTACCAGACTGGCTGACGGTCAAATCTCTTATGTGTTGGTAAAGAACTATTAGTATTATGAATATCTGTCGGTATGAAATTCCTTGTGAAAATTAACGCTATCTCCCCCCCCTATATAGAAAGAACTAATAGTTATGCATAGTCTACCACTTTGAAATGCAATTTACAACTATGCAAATTTAGAAAAAAACTGACCGTATGAGTGCATACTCTATGATAGATTTTTTTTTTAGGTAGTTCAATAAACATATTTCTACAAAGACTTTTGTACAGATAAACGATGTAGTCTAGGACGATTTAACCAATGGACGCGTAATGTGCTCAATAAAGTATGAAATCACGTTCAACCAACTTTCGTGTGGGGGGAAACTACACACATATTGTTTTGTTACTCTTGCGTGAAGTGTTGTCACTGTCTAACAAACAATGAAAATATAACTGCAAATACAACACGGAAAAAATTAGATACCTACATTTTTCTGTGCAAAACGAATTTAACAAAATATTATTCGGCTAATTTGAGAAGTAATTCTTTTTATGATGTTATTGAAAATTAACGTATATTGAAAATAGGCCAATTAAGTTGTTGGTATGTTTCAATAATTAATGTTTTTTGGTAAAATTAGTTATGTAAATGATATAAAATTTTATTTACGAGTGAAAAGAAACATTAGTTGTTTGATCGCTATAACTTTTACACCATTTTACAGCACATTTAGTAAATTTTTAGTTAAAAATTACCCTCCAAACGTGTACGATAGACTGAGTCCGCGGAACAGCGGCCTAGTTGAAATAAACTTGCCAAATGGCAAGCGGGGTATAGACGCAAACGGTAAGATAGCGCGTCCATTGGTTAAATCGTCCTAGAATGTAGTACATTATTGACATAAGCAATATTATTATAATATCCGCTACCAGTATTATGAAGTTGAAGCTACCAGAGTGACAACTGTTAGAGAAATATCGGATCGAATGTGGTGTAACAGTCGTTGCCTGATCTCTATATAAAAAAAAACTGCAATATGGCACTAGTACGTTTGTAATGCCGAAGGTTGTATATAATATATGAAATTAGAATTCGTAATTCAAAGTTGGGTCTGTGTGAACTGGGTGGAGAGTGGTGTTCTGACTAGCGGTAGCCAACATTCCTTCGTGCTGCATTCGTCATTGTTTATCCTTATACTTTATTTTTTATTAGTGGGTAAATTTTTGATTAGTACCTGGTTTAATTAGGATGCTAGGTTGTATTGTAAATTATCATTTATGTCTGTTATTTTAAATAACTGTATGACATTATTTTGTTAAATAAATTTTAGGTATTAAAGAGTTCGTTTTATTTAAAAAAAAACTTCAGAAATCAATAATTATTAGTATTAATTTGTTAAAAATTAATTTTTACTTCTACTAGTGTTCAGTGTTAGTGACAATAAGTCAGAACGTGTCTGAGAAGGCAAGGTATGCTTAGATGGTTCGGACACGTGGAGAGGATGGATGAAAGTAGACTAACGGTAACAGATTTATCAGAAGAGAGTGAATGGGCAAACTGATAAGGGGCGACCTCGACGTACATATGTCAATCAAATAGAAGACATTTTGGAAAAAGGTCAGGTCAAGAGTACCCTTAGCCGGCGTGTATGTATGAAAACAACTCACTTTTTATAAAGTTACCTGTTTTTAACCCCCGACAGAAACACGAAGATTTTGGAGTGTAAGTGTGTCTGTCTGTGGCATCGTAGCTCTCAAACTGACGGACCGATTTCAATGCGGTTTTTTCATTTGAAAGCCCGTTTCTTGGTACTGGTTCTTTGCTATTTTTGGTTAATATCGGTCCAGTAGTGTAAGAGTATCAGCTTTTTTTCATAATAATGTAAGGCATTTTTGGCGTTATTTTGCGTTATATTTACTCTGTTAAGTGCTTAACGCGTCCCAGAATAATCGTTAAATGACAATTAATTGATAACTTTGACCTAATGCTGCAACGAAAATTATCTCTACAGAACCCGACTTTTCGAAAACTCACAGCAGACATGGTGTTTGGCTTCAATAGTACTTTTTAAGGGTTGTTCCTTAAAATACAAGTATATTTTGGCGTAGGGGGATTTTAAAATTTAACTAAGTTTCTAGAACGATAATAAAGGAGGGGAGGAGGATCCCACCACACACCCTCGATTCGTCAATCCTAACGCACAACGGTCGAGGATAACCTCCACCAATTGTAACGGAGGAATACCTAAACTTTTGCAATATTCCGCTTTACAAGGTGGCACTTAGTCTGTAAAGCGGAATATTGCAAAAGTTTTGACAACCTGGAGGGTAGGGTTTCCTTTTGCCTGTCCTACATCCTTTTCCTTGAGGAGTTCGGTTCGTCATTCCTCCGTTACAATTGGTGGAGGTTATCCTCGACCGTTGTGCGTTAGGATTGACGAATCGAGGGTGTGTGGTGGGATCCTCCTCCCCTCCTTTATTATCGTTCTACGATGGATTTCCGCCATGTAACGCCCGATTCAATTAGTTATAATTAATTTTCTGTCGTCAGTTGTTGTGGCGTCCAGTTTGTGGCGTCCTTTTTTTTTTTTTTTTGTGTTGACATCCTCATGGATGCTATGCCGGACTCCTACCGACTAAAACCACACGTTACCCTTCTATCTGTCTATGGCCAGGAGTCCCGGGTGAGCCCTCGGAAGGATAACCTCAGGTCCTGCAAATAGTCTTTAACAGCGTAATAACCTTTTACACAAAGCTTTTTTTTAAAATAACAGATGAGGAAATTTGAAGACAGAAGGTCGAGACCGAGAGCTTTGCGTCTTATTCCATAGTGATGTAATTTTCTGCACAGCGTTTCAGCACTCAATCAAAAGCTTTGGATAGATCGCAGAATACACCTAATGCATCTTGCTTATCTTCAGATTTCGATAAATCAAATACGTTATTTACATAACAAAAAAACTATTTTTTTAAATGTTTCTCTGTCCGTATGTTCCGGCTAATCTCTGACACAACTGAACCGATTTTAACGGAACTTTCACTGGCACTCTTATAATATGTAGAAGAAGTAACTTAGGCTACTTTATCCAGTTCTTTAGTTTAAACCGCTGTGCGTCCACTAGTAAATAAGAAATACATTTAAAGTTAGTCCAAGACGGTGGCTTGACCTTAAAATTTTACCTCGCCTCACCGCCCTAAAAAGCGGGATCAAAACTAAACTCCAAAGAAGCTGGATAACGCCCAAACCATTAAGAGAGACCGCGATGGTAGCCAAACTCTACCGTGAACCCAAGGAGAATTTGCGAGGAGTTACTGGGGGCGCCCGGTGTTAAACTGATAGGTAGAGATCGTGTGTTTTTAGTCCTTTCAAGTCCGGCTTAACGCTGCTAACAAACAGTTAAAAGGGGCGTACCTCACGATTTGAAAAGATCTAAAGGGTATTGCATTCAAAGCCAGGGGGGGGGGGGCAGCTGCAAGGGGGTACGCCCATGGTCATATTCATTATTTTCTTTTATTTATTATGTATGTTTCAAACCGTTTAAACCTCCCTGTAATTTTACAAACCTTTCAATATCAGAATTAGCTAAACTGGTCCAGCTATGCTAGAGTTTTAGCGCGACTAACGAACAGCATTTCATTTTTATAAATATACATTAAATAATTCTGTAGAGTTCATATACATGGGTTCATTACCTAATCTGTGTGACTTTATCAACCTGTGATTCTTCGGAGGTCTACGTGGGAAAGTGGACAAGTGCTGACGCTTGCTTGCTGTATATTATTTTTTTAAACTAGTGCATTTATCTTGTTTTATGTGCGGGAGTGTTGGTTCCTTGGACATAAAAGTTGTGTTAACGTGCTATAGTGAAAGACAATGACATATATGCACTGAAATACTATTATCTGTTTTGCCGCGTAAACCCAACTGAAAACTTCAGTACCTATAACAACTACCATTATACTGGGGTGAGACTGACCTTGACTTAGACAAGACTTGACTAAGACGAAGAGAACTGGGACATTTTAGATAATAAGAAAGAATATTGAATAAATATGAATTAAGATTTGGCTAAATAGTTATCAAATACACGGCCATAAAATAATTTCAAAAAAAATACTGTGATACAGCCTACTTGGTCATAGCTTTAGCTTCAAGTTAATACATTTAAAAATATCCCAAAGTTCCACCATTTTGCCGCGTAAATTAGAGTTGAAAAAATTGTATTTTATAAAATATGGAACGAAACGATGTGCAAGCTATAGAGAAAATAAGTAACGAAGTAGACGAATCTCAAATAAAAGTGATTCTGTCAAGTCAATGTATCAAAGGTGAGCATTTTATTTATCTTGCCGCAAAGGTAAACTACGATAATTACAAGTTGTATAAAAGAGATACTTTTTTGCGTTAGGTTAATAGCGAATATGCATCTTATATGGTTGTAGCATCGATTAGTTACTTTGACAAATTTTTGCCATTGAGAGAAGATTTTGGTTTTCAATATGCTTATCTATTGTACCTGTATAATATACATATATCCTACTAATAATATAAACGCGAAAGTTGTATGATTGGGTGGATGTTTGTTACTTTTTCACGTAAAAACAACTGGCGATTTTGAGGCTGTCGATGCTGCGTCGCGTTTGGGTGACTCTGACTCCGGGTGCAGCATCGGTAACCCGTGACTTAGCGACTCGGGCTCGGATACTATTTGAAAAGTGATTAAGTCGCTGCTTCTAGCTTTTATAAGCGTGCGGAGGTCGCTGCATCTGGCTTCTTAAATGCTACTAAGTCGTCGGTTGCGGACACTAAAAGAAGTTAGTCTGTAGAGGCCTGGCGTCCAAAAAACTCGGAGTGCTCAACAGGGCGCGGCATTACTGCGGAACAAACACTGCTTCTCTTTAAGCCGCAAGTGCGGCTGCACATGGAGTTCTGCTGTCAGCTTTGGGCTAGTGCACCAGATGAGAGATTCGACCTTTTCACTCGGCACTAAAGGGAGCTATGTGGGCTATTAACGATCCTTTACTGGTGGGTAGTGTAGAGTTTCTTCGCGACAGGAGAGACCTTATGCGTGTTATATAGCCCGTACAATTATTTGTGCTTTGAGGAATTTTTAGACATGGTGCCCTAATTTCTATCATCGCATCGCTCGCCACTGACAGGGCGTTCATCCTAACACTTTGCGTTCGCATACGGTAAATCGACTGAATGATTGTTCGAATGCAATTTATAATGAAACAACCTTTTTCGACATAATACTCTTTCGACTGAACGATCCTTCGAATATTTTAATAGATGCCTCGACGGGTTGCCCTTTCGAACGAGTTTCACTTTGAAAACTTCATTCTATTTTAGTACTTCTGAAAAATTATTATATTATAAGTACTTAACACAAACATAAAATAAACACAACTAATAAGTAGTTATGACTTAGTCATGATTATTCGTGCTAAAAAGCAGTCCATCGATTAATTCGAAGTAGGTAGCTACTACTTATTCGAAAAATCGTTCAATTGAAAGTGTTTAACGATAATAAAGGAGGAATAATATCGTTCTACGATGGGTTTCCGCCATGTAACAACAACAAACGCTGTTTCAGATAACTAATTGAATCGGGTTCAATTAGTTATCTGAAACAGCGTTTGTCGAAAAAAGGTTGATTAGAATAAACGTTCAGTCGACTTACAGAAAACTTGACTCACAAAATAACGTTAGGGTCCCGTAATGTAGGTCCCAATGTCGCACTATCGCTTGTAGTAGGTACTTTCATGAATATTCTTATCTCCGAACTCCAATATTCGACTATATGACTTGAAAGCGTAGACGGTGGTGAAATGTCTTTCGTCTGGTCTCATGCCAAAATATACAATAGTAAAGCTTTCACGTCCACGTTAGGCTTTCAAGGGTGTCTTTTTTCACTATTACTCTCACTGTTATTTATTATTGTCTATTATAGCACAAACATTTTTGCTTAATAAATTGAAAAAGCAATCCGAGCGCCATAGGGATACCTGTAACTACATTAGCAGCGCCAACTTGAAACTAGAGTCCGAGATTAAGCAGGCCGAACAGGAAATAAGAAGGTAAGAATTCGTGGATTCTAAGATTTAAAGTAAGGGTCAAACCAAAAATAATATATGAAATAATTAGTCCTACATAAACAAACTAAATAATACCGATAAAACCATAAAACGGACGGTCTTAAACGTTTTAATTGACTGGCGATATCTTCCTGAGCTCCCTCTACTATTATCTACTGAATAACTTCTACCAAAGGAAATGTTTTCGATCGCTGTTTGTCCTTGTTGGCAATGGCCCTAACACGAGTAATTTATATTAGCAGGTTGGGCTAAAAGGAATATTAGAAATTATAGTTACATAGCTTTACCTATCAAGAGTAGGTACTTCATTTGGAGATTGGCTTCTTATAAGCTAAGAAAGCTTTTTCATCTTGTCAGTGAAATTTCTGCGAAATGACATTAACACGTTTTTTTTCTGAAAAACAAAACAAATACAGACTTCAAAACTATACCTAAAATGACCTTAACCTTTAGATGGGTGATTTAAAGGGACAGCTGTTGATCACCTGTATAGGAACAGGCGTGACGTTATGTAATGGAATGGTCTATAATCTATAATTCATACATGTAATGTACACTCATTGCAATCGTAATTATTTTTCGATGTGTTATCGAAGAGTTCCTCAGTGTATTTCCGTAGATCTTTGTCAGAGCATCTTTTTAAATAATATCTACTTAGATTAAGTTGGTCGTATTTCAATGTACCTAAACTTAAAATATTATAATACACGAAAGGAACTTGTTTTCAAATACAAAAGACATCAACTAAATCGGTTCACTCAGAAAAAAGGTATGCGGTAGAGTAGTGTACCACACATAAAAATACAGGTGAATTGAATTGCTTCTCCTTTATTTCGAATTTATGTTGGAAATATGGTTTACACTATGTCCACATTTCTATGGGTATTATTTGTCTTATCTTTTAGCATGCTAATTGCTCAAGAGACTTTAAAATCTGCCAACGTTGATATTAAAAAAGAATGGCTTTTAGCTAAAAATCGGATGACTGATATTGTGGAACGTGTTGCCGACGGAAGAAGCAAGTATGAGGCTATGTGGTTAGAATGTAAAACAAGACACGAAAGTATACCCTTTGTTCAAAAATTACTTCAGACTAAAGAAAAACAAAAGAGATCACAACAAAATATCGGTGATCTCGACAAAGAAATGGCAAAGCTTTGTGAGGATATCGAAACGCGACGTAAAATGTATGCTGAATTAAATATAAAACGGGCTGTTGAATTAGCTAATTTTATGATAAATGAAAGACCACAAGCAATAATAACTATAAAGGAAAAAAATAATTTGATAACTAAGTTGAATCAAGACATTGAGCTTTTTATGGCAGAGCAAGAGAAAACTAAGGTTACTGTAGAAGTTACAAAATCTTTAGAACCAGACGTCATAGAAAGAGAGGAAGGAGAAGAATTAAATAAAAAAGACAATTCCAATCACTTTAAATGGGAGGATGATTCATTGGTATGGTATTTGTTACAGCTGGTTAATGTGATAGAGCTGGAAATAATCTATTATTTACACTGTAATTTTCTTTTCAGATACCAAAATTAAATCTAATTAACTTTGATCTAGACAATTTGGATGTTAAATTAGATGAGGTAAATATACATTTTAATAAGTTTTCTTATAAAGGTACCTTAAACCTTCCAAGGAAAACTTTCTTAGGAATTAGGATAGGTATCATCCATAGTTTTATAAAACCATAGTACCATTTTATTGTGCCATTCGATTGTAGGTATTTCATGTGGGGATCAAAAAAGACTAAAGAATCGTTTAAGGTATGAACAGCTACTATAGAAATGACAGATATTGTCAAAAACTTGTCCCGTTCCCGGGATTCCTCCTTTATTAATAAACTAGTTGACGCCCGCGGCTTCGCCCGCGTAGAGAAGTGTTCCCGTTCCTGTTTCCCGGGATAAAAAGTACCTAGCCTATGTGTTATTTAGATGTTTAAGCTATATTATTGTAAAGTTTCATTCAAAACTATTCAGTAGTTTTTACGTGAAAGAGTAACAAACATCCATTCTTACAAACCTTCGCATTTATAATACTTATTAGTAAATAGAATAAATGAGGATATTTCTACAATTTTGTTACAAAAATATAGTATGGTTATATGGGCACAAAGGTCATAAATGGACATAAAGGGGTCGCCCATAAGGAGTTAAACTTGACTTAAACTACTGCCATGTTACTGGCAACCGAGACCAATGACTTAACGTGCCTTACGGGCTGGCACGGAAACGCTCTTAAATGGAAATACCATAAAGCAGTTACCCATCGGTAACCAACCATAGCTAAAGTTGCTTAACGTAGTGATCGTTTACAGGAAACTAAGTCAGCAGGGCCACGAGCGCTTCAAATAAATATCTCATGCATAACGGAATTTAGACTGCCAGTTGAGGGAGAAACTTTTTCGTGTTTGCTCCTTTTTTGAGCAAATTCAAATGGGCGTAAAATAAATATTCAACTGTAAAATTTATTTTCAATATACAGGTAAAGCTTAAAAAGGACGAACTATTCAATACTATTCCAACAACGGCGAGTTCTACAATACAAAGTTTAGACCGAAATGTCGAACATGAGAATTCTTGTGATTACATGATGTCTTCATACTACAAACCAATCAAAGACGAAAGATCCCGCAATTTTTCTGGCAGAAAGCTGATTAATATATTAGAAGATATCAATATTAATAGTGGTCAAGTGTACAATATTGTGAAGAAAGTTAACCCAGGACAATTAAGAATTGTTGGTGAAATTTCTGCTGAATTGGCTCCAAATGTTAAAGTATCGGATAATTTCATAAATGAGAAGGTACTTTTCTTCTTCATCTTAGGGTTTTCGCAGTTGCTTCGAAATCCTTCCTCGATTTGGATTTAGGTATCTATATTTATTTGACTGCTAGAAGCAGGCTTTTAATTTTCGGCATAGTTGGGAGCGACTGCCGTCTTCTGACCTTTCAACCCCATAAGGCCACCTGTGTTGTTGCCTCGTCTGTTAATAACTAAGTGAGGTTGCCTAGGCCCCAGAATCCTTGGTGGGAATCCAACGATAAATGAATACTGACTAAAACCACACGTTATCCTTTCTTTTTACAGTCCGAGACTACCAGGACTTTAATTGATCGTGCTAATTAGTGTCTAGCACATAAGACCTTTTAGCCTTTTTGTTACCACCTCACTAAAAAGGCAACGTGTTCAAAATTTCTTCCAAGTTTAACATCTAAAATAGACATATTATATTTATTTTATCAAATTTATTTGGCCCTTTAGAGCCACCCCAGTTCCGTGCTTCGGAAGGCACGGTAAGCCGTTGGTCCCGGTTGCCAATAAAATGGCAGTCGTTAAGCCAAGGTGATACCTAATGGGCGGCTTGAAAAATTTCAACAGCAGGTCGCCACAGCCTGCGCCTGTCCATTTCAACACGGCAATGGGCTCACCACCTGTTACGTGGGACACAATTGTGGGCATACGGTAAAAAGTGGGCGTTTATTATGCCTCTGCCTACCCCTTCGGGGATAAAGGCGTGACAATATGTATGTATGTATCCTTTCTTTTGCATATGGTCGGGAGTCCCGGGTGAGCACACAGAAGGATAACCCTAGGGGCTCCCGACAGACTTTGTCGGCCACCGCGGCCCTACCTCAGGGGTTCGGATACCGCTCAGGGTACCGCTCTTTTGGGTGGTTTGAATGCTATCCAACTTCCTTGCGGGGTGAAGAGTAGTTCGTGTAGCTCTCACGTCGCGCCACCGCACCGCCTTGGCGGTCAGCTCACCCGCCGTCCTCAGGCCTCCGGTCATGGCGGCCTATAGTGAGACCCTTACACTTTACACCCAAGGTCTAATCTGATATTATAAATAAACGGAATCGAATTGTATTTTCAGCCGGGATGGGTATTGAGAGGAAATTTACCTCATTTCATTTATAAAGTAAATTATAAATGAATATCCACTTTAATCCTTTTTGTGCTGATTTTGATACGGCTTCTTTATTTCCAGAACGATACAAAGGACGAACCTATAATAAGTGATACAATTGAAGAAATAAATTTAACGATTTCATCCAACGTCGAAAATATCATAATACCACCAACTCAGTTTTTGGACATTACGTTATCGGTAAAATTTGAATCTTATCAAAGTTACGCCTTTAACCCCGAAAGGAAGGGATGGCAAGGCTTTCTATGTGCCCACATTTCACCGTAAACATTTTGTCCCATGTAACAAGTGGTAAGCCCATAACCGTGTTAAATGAACAGGCGCAGGTGGTAGCAACCTGCCGTTGAAAATGTTAAAGCCTTCAGCTTGGTCAGGCTTTCAATTTGATTTAATGACATACGGTACCAACAGCTTAACGTGCCTTACGAAGTACGAAAACACTCGTCAATGAAAATGCCAGAAAGTGGTCATCCATCCGAGGTCCGCCCATAGCGAAAATTGTTTCACGCAGTGATCGGTTACAGAATACTGAGTTAGCGGGATTACGGGCGTTTCAATTCAATGTGTATAAAGAGATATAATACACGTACTTTTAATTTCTCGAAATAAAATGGCCTTTGACTGATGTAGGGGTGAAGACAGAGTCTCGCTGTGGAATATTTAGCACAGCTGGTGATCACTACTCTTTGGGGGCAAATGTTCGCGACTGACAAACGGGTACACCGTCTCCGCTGATCAGTTATTTGGACGTCAGTCTTGCCAGTCTTATTCAAATTTTCGTCATTTTACAATCGTGCAACAACAAGCTGTGTATCTGTGTCAGTCTGTGGCACCATAGCTTCCAAACCACAACCTAAGGTTGTATTGTCTGTGTCCCGAACGCATGGATAGATTTTTATATGGGTCTTTTTTGGAAAGCCTGTAATCAAAATGCGACCCGAATAAATCATTGCGATGAGATGGTTTTTAGCTAAAAATTTTGAAGATCATCAGCTCACTTCCTTGGTAAAGAAGGATCACACTAAAATCCACAAGTCCGATGTCCGATTGATCTCAAATATAGAATGTTAATTTGATGGCCGCCTTCGGTTCGCCGACGACATCGTTTTAGTAGCGTAAACGCTGGAACAGTGAAGCATTCTTAGCGAAGCGTCTCGACGTGTTGGTCACAGCCTGAACTTGGATAAAACCAAGGTCATGTTCAATAAACACGTCACGCTGGGACCAATATACGTCGAAGGATCGAGACTCGAAGTTGTCCAGGAATATTTATACCTATCTTGGGCAGGTTATCCAACTTGGGAAAAAGAACCTGGACACGGAAATCACAAGAGGAATCCGCTTGGGCTCGGAAGCGTTCAGCACATTGCGTAGAGTTTTCTTTACGCCTATACCATAAAGCCTGAAGACAAAGGTGTACAACCAGTGCGTTCTACCAGTTATGAGTTACGGTGTCGAGACGTAAACACTTACGGTGGGGCTAGTCCATGCACTCAAGGTTGCACATCGGGCTACGGAGCGTGCTATACATGAGGTATGTTTGAGGAATAACTCCGAAATGAGGTTATCCGTCAGAGAACCAAGGTGGTCAACATGGCTCGTAGAGTAAGCTCGCTAAAGCGGCAATGGGCTGGCCACATCTGTAGAAGAACCGATGGCCGATGGAGCAAACGAGTTCTGTAGCGCAATTCACAAATCTCGGATCCAAATCCTCTACTGCGCAAATGTCATCGATGTTCATAGAACTCGAATATCGATGACATTTGCGCAGTAGAGGATTTGGATCCGAGATTTGTGAATTGCGCTACTGGAGTGGAGACCGCGACTCGGCAAACGTATGGTAGGACGACCCCTTTCAGATGGACGACGGAAAAGGTCGCAAAAAGAGACTGGATGCGTAGGGCACAGGGCCGTGTATTGTGGCGTAAATTGGGAGAGGCCTATGTCCAGCAGTAGACAGCTATAGGCTGATTTGATTGAATTTGATGGTGTTTCCACGACATGGTAACCTGAAACAAAACTATAGGTATTCACCGCGATCTGACACGACAAATGCATACTTCATCTCGCTTCCATTATTATTATACCTAGTCAGGTCATAAGTATTGTCACACAGTAAAAACTTTTCTTTTAGAATGCTGGCCACAAAAAAGTTTGTTGAATTCGAATTTCGAATTGTTCATGAAAATAAAAATGTATACTTTTTAGAATTTTACTCATTTTTAAATATGGATATGGACGCTTAAAGAAGACCGTGTTGCAGTTATTGCGTTGCATCGTTGCGGTTACGCGCCAATTCAATTTTTTGACATACTGAAAAATTTGAATATAACCAAAAGATTCGTTTATCGTACCATCAAACGATACAATGAAGACTCTAGTGTAGATGACAGGTCAAGAAGTGGTCGCCCTCGGTCTGTAAGGACTCCAGCAGTGATAAAAGCTGTGAAGGCGCGAATTCAAAGAAATCCCAAACGTAAGCAGAAACTGTTGGCCCTTCAGATGGGGTTAAGCAGAACCACGGTGAAAAGGGTGATAAATGAAGACTTAGGACTTCGGTCATATCGAAGAAAAACAGGACATCGTTTAAATGCTCGTCTAATGGACCTGAGGACGCGGGAAAAAAATATCGGGAAATTCTTTTTTCGGATGAAAAAATTATTACCGTAGAAGAGAGCTACAACAAACAAAATGATAAGGTGTACGCACACAGTAGTGAAGAAGCGAGCAACCGTATTCCGCGTGTCCAACGAGGTCATTTTCCACCCTCGCTCATGGTATGGTTGGGAGTTTCTTATTGGGGCTTAACAGAGGTAAATTTTTGTGAGAAAGGTGTAAAAACGAATGCAGTTGTGTATCAAAATACAATCCTGGCGAACCTTGTGGAACCTGTTTCTCATACCATGTTCAATAACAGGCACTGGGTATTCCAACAAGATTCGGCGCCAGCTCATAGAGCGAAGAGCACACAAGTCTGGCTGGCGGTGCGCGAAAACGACTTCATTCGGCACAAAGACTGGCCCTCCTCCGGTCCAGATTTGAGTCCGTTAGATTACAAGATATGGCAACACTTGGAGGAAAAGGCGTGCCCAAAGCCTCATCCCAATTTGGAGTAACTCAAGACATCCTTGATTAAGGCAGCCGCCGATATTGACATGGACCTCGTTCGTGCTGCGATAGACGACTGGCCGCGCAGATTGAAGGCCTGTATTCAAAATCACGGAGGTCATTTTGAATAAACTTTGTTGTTATAAGAATCTATGTTTTGTTAAGTTCATTTTGGTATATAAATGGTTACATAATGAATAAACTTGTTTCAATTATTTTATATTAAACATGTGACAGAATTTATGACCTGACTAGATGTTTTTAAGCTAGTTTGGTTTCTAAGCAATTAGGTACCTACTTTCTCAAGGTTTCTAAAATGTATAAGATTCACAGGATGACACACCAAAGAAGAGGGTGTGTTTTGATTTGTCATCGTCGGTTCAAATACGTGAAATAGAAGACGATAATCAAGATAACGAGGAAGTAAACGACGAAATTGTAAATCAAACCATGAACAGCCAATTAGACGTAAGTGCTGCCAGTGATGAAAGTTTCAAAAGGATCAAGGAGATGTTATTGAAACAGCACAATCTAGACCTCTCACCACAATTTGTATATGCTAAGAATAATGCATTGCAAAAGGTTAATAAATATTTAATCTTCTACCTTGACATTACTGATACTTAAAACTTCCTGTAATGTATTCTATTCTCTGCGTTTAGAAAGATGATGAAGTTGTTACTTCGAAATTCTTTGAAAATCGTAATGAGGATAAGAAAATTGAAAATAGCGATATGGAAATGGAGGTTGATGAACAACCAAATGTTGTAGAAGCAGAAGAGACACTAGAAGTGCAGAAGAATCTACAAGCGACACATTTATCAGAAGAACCCATTGAAAATATTGAAGTTCCAATGGATGTAGACAAAGCAATTACTTCAAGTCCCCAGTCAAATAAGGTACATATTAACTTCGTTTATAAATACATTTACATCGGACATTTATTCTTCAATTGATTAATATTTTTCAATTAGGCCATAAAAGCTTCTGAGGAACAAAAGTCTGAGAAAACTGTGACTGGATTACTTTTTACACATGGAACTCGAGACATACCAGATTCTCTGAATGTATCTTTAAGTACGAATGGATATGAGGATGCTGACTTTCCACATTGTATTGGTAAGTGATGTTACAAATTATAAGGTGTAAAGGGCTCCATCATAATCTCAAGTGACCTAATCGAACTTACCTGTTAGCAATGCTCCAGCTGATTGACAGACGAGGATTGGGTAGCTTTATATTAATTCCTGTCAATATAATATTTATAATTGTGATCAAAACAGTTTGCTCGACTTAAAATAACTAATTGATTATACGTTGTATCCCTGATGGGGTAGTCAGAGAGGTCAGATGGCCAGGCTTCGCGATATGTGCATACTTCTTTCGTTTCCTGCAGATTCATTAAACATTTCATACATGCACGTCTGGGTATCCGAGCGCGCTGTTGAACAGTCCGAGCTTTTTAGACCTCAGTTTGGCCATATCCTCTAAATGACTACGGTATTGGACGTTACTAGAAATCTCATCATTTAGAGTAGGTATTTCCCTATCGAACCATTGCTGGCACTAAGCTGCGCAATTTCCGTCTTCAGTGGTCACCACCTTGCACCAGACTGTATTCGATCGACATGTCCTTGTTGACACTAGGTAAGTACCGTACGACCCGCTCAACATCTTGCATACATTGCATACCTGAGTACATAAATCCAATTTATTTGGCTATAAAGAATACCTGTCATTTTAGACTCAAGTCTTCTTCTGTCGCCTAAAGCTGACGTAACAGACAACATGGTAAAACAAGAAGTCGTATCACAAGACGTTCCTAATTTTCTTTCCGGTAAGTACCTACTATACTACCAGTGCGAATGAAGAATGGGATTAGAAATGGCAGTCTTCTCACATGCACATTATTTGCATCTATATTCGTCGGTACCGCATTGACAAAACAAAAGTGTCGACTTTGTGGGAATGGTCATATCTTGCGGCAACCGCTGGGCTATGTGGGAAACAAATGTATGGTCACATCAGCCGGGTCCCGGTAAGAGAGGAAGACCCAAGAGGTGCTGGCTTGATGTCGTAAGGGATGACATGCGTGGCAATGGTCTCAATACAGGGGATGCCGACGACAATGCGAAGTGGAGGAGAAAAAGTAAGAAGGCGGACCCGGTTCGTCTCGAGACGCAACTGGGACAGACGTTCGGATGGTGATGATGATAAGTGTGCCTCTGCCACCATTTCAGGGATAAAGGCGTGAAAGCTTTAGTATCAACATGATCAGAAATGTAACTACAATAAAAGAATTATTTTATTATAGTAGTTTATGATACTGTTGCATAATAAGGGTTCTTATAACACGAGTGTTATAAGACCAAGTTATGTACAGTGTCATACACTACTTTATCTACTCTCATACTATAATACGTAAAACAATATTGCAAATAAAATGATATATAACAACAAATTTATTTTTTAAATGTCAAATGTTTGCGCCTTAATATGAGAGATGTAAATGCATTAGAGTGTCGTATCTGCGTGTTATTGTGTGACGGAGGCGAGCGGGCGCGCGCGGGGTGTCGGGGGCGGGCAGGGCGGCAGTGAGCGTCGCTCTACCTCCTTGGTCCAGCTGGAGGTTGTATAGGTGTATCGTTATGATTAAAAAGTTATATTATGATACAGGTGTCCATACAAGACCTGTATCGTAATTAAACTATTTTTTTATTATTTTTGGCCTGTACGTAATGTTTGTCATAAGAATTTTGTTATCAGTTTTATAATCTTTGTATTATAGTATCAGAGTAGATAAAATAAATAACAAACCGATTTTAACATTAATGATATTATTCTTAGATAGTTAAATCCGGTTGAAGGGACAGGTCTACAAAACCATTATTAGACCTGTCCTTTTACATGGGCTACGTAGGTAACAAATGTCTGGCCATGTCAGCCCCGCCGGGTCCCGGTGAGAGGGGAAGACCCACGAAGTGCTGGCTTGACGTCGTAAGGGATGAGTTGTATGGTTGTATGGCTATTTGACACAGAAACACGATTTTTCTTGTGAAAATAGATAAGTTATAATACACGAAAGGCAAGGCTTTTATGATTTAAGCCATTTAAGGGATGGTCAATTAGTGTCTTAAAGAGAGCATTAAAGCTGCTCTTATTGAATATTGGAATAAGTCCTAAGCTTTAAAATTTTCATATCTTTCAAGTTCAACAACTGCCTATAAGTTACTAGGCACTATAGTTTGACCACAACCACTGTACCGCTCACTATATACAAAATTGTACGCAGTTACAACAGTTGTAGTGTTATTAGAATACACTTTTTGAAAAAGCAAATGTTAAAAAATATACTTTAAAACGTTAGATTCATCAAACACCTCTGCTTGATGCCAGCTAATAGTATTTGAAAAAATAATTTTGAATCAAATGCTATCCCACTTTGAAATTCATAAAATATTTCATACAATACAGTTTGGTTTTACGAAAGGGCGCTCAAATTGCGATGCTGGTGTTGAGTTATTAAAATGTATTCATGAAGCTTGGGAAGACAAGCAAGATGCATTAGGTATATTCTGCGATCTATCCAGCTTTTGATTGCGTTCAACATGAAACGCTGTGCAAAAAATTACACCACTATGGAATAAGAGGCAAAGCTCTCGACCTTCTGTCTTCATATTTGAACAATAGAATACAGAGGGTCGTTATTAATGGTACATGTTCTGTAGGATCCATGGTTACAATGGGTGTGCCACAGGCTCGATACTTGGGCCATTCTTGTTCCTCATTTATATAAATGATTTACCATTTTATGTAGGGGACAGGAATAGGATTGTTTTGTTTGCAGATGACACCTCATTAATTTTTAAAATTAAAAGACAATTAGATAACTATGACGATGTAAACAATGGAATTGCAAGAGTAGTTCATTGGTTCAGCTCAAATAATCTTTGCCTTAATGAAAATAAAACTAAATGTATAAAATTTACTCTACCAAATGTAAAACAAGTTGCAGCCAATGTTCAACTGAATGGACAAGTGTTAGAGTTTGTAGTGCAGTGGGGCCCACACATAGAAAAGACAGCCTCTAGGTTAAGTTCGGCTGCATACGCTGTAAAAAAGATCAGGACTCTAACAGATGTGGATACTGCTAGAATGGTTTACTTCAGCTATTTTCATAGTATTATGTCTTACGGTATTCTACTTTGGGGGAGTGCTGCAGATGTAAATAACATTTTTGTTCTTCAAAAGCGGGCTGTACGCGCTATATATAATTTGGGCCCCAGAGTCTCCCTCCGAGAAAAATTCAAAGAAGTAAATATTCTAACCGTAGCATCACAATACATTTTTGCCAATCTTATGTATGTCCAGAAAAATCTATCACAGTTTACTAAACTCTGTGATATACATAATAAAGGGTGTCTCATTAAGAACTTGAATTTTAAAAATTAAAAAATATTTATTTATTTAATTTATTTATTTATTTGGACAACCAGTAGTTGTTACATTATCATATAACTCAAATTATACATCATTAATATACCGTTTAATGCACAACATTTTAAGGTGTCACATAATGCATAGAAGTGTAACACTATTGCGGAAATATTATAAAATAATAATAATAATCAAAAATAATAAACTAAATTAAATTAAATATAAACTAAACTAATATTTTATTAAAATTTTTTTCTACATATGTATGGAAGTAGTGATGACATTTACACATGAAACAAAATATCGGTTAAATGGCTACCGTTGGTCTGTTTGCAGGTATGCACTCTTTTGACGAAATTTTGCAGTACATTTTGCAGCAAGGGCTGCTGGATTTGACGAATTTGACGTGCAATTTCTTCTTTGAGTTCCTCAGTTGTCTCAGGGTGCTTCGTATAGACCTTACTTTTCAAAAAACCCCAGAAAAAATAGTCTAAACAAGTTAAATCGCAACTTCTTGGCGGCCAATTTTGGTCTCCAAAACGAGAAATTACGCGACCTGAAAACTTGGTTTGTAACAAAGTCATTGTTGCCCTTGCGGTGTGACAGGTAGCGCCATCCTGTTGAAACCACATCTCATTTAAGTCAATTCCGTCTAATTCTTGCCAAAAAAAGTCTGTCAACATGGCCCGGTAACGATTGCCGTCGACAGTCACGGCGGCTCCTTCACCATTTTCAAAAAAGTACGGTCCAATTATCCACAGGACAGTCGAAAATGGCGCGCAATTCGAAATTCAAGTTCTTGCTGAGACACCCTTTTCTTTCCAGGGTAACTGTATACGCTTTTACAAAAAGCTTCCCTGTGACCTGAGAAATTTACCATTAAATAAATTTAAAAAGTATATTAAAAGAAAGCTTTGTGAAAAAGGTTATTACTCTATTCAAGACTATTTAGAGGACAGGGATGCCTGGAAATGATCTGCTGGCAAATAAAATATTATAGTCGTAAAATATTAAATTGTAAATAGGCCATCAAAAAAAAAGCCTTCCAGAGTTTCTTGCTGGTTCTTCTGAGGTGGGCCGCGTTCCGAATCGGTGGTCACTTTAAATATACAAATTTTTTCTTTAGTTTTAGTGTATGACATTTTGTAAGCGCTGTTGAAATGGTCTATGCAAAATAGACATTTTTTTATTTTATTTTTTATTTTTAAGCCATATAATACAATAAGTGTAGGTAAAGGAATGTATATACAAATACATGTAATAATTTTCATTACAGGACTTCGTAAAACAGGATTCTCCTTTTTTGGAGGCCCATCAACATCATTTGTGCAAAATAGTCATTTTTTTATTTTTTTTTATTTTTAAGCCATATAATACAATAAGTGTAGGTAAAGGAATGTATATACAAATACATGTAATAATTTTCATTACAGGACTTCGTAAAACAGGATTCTCCTTTTTTGGAGGCCCATCAACATCATTTGTACCAAAGTCAGAATCCAATGAAAAGACCGATAACAGTTTCAACTTCAATTTTGGTGATGAAAAGAAAAATAGAGGTGGTCTGTTTAATTTTTTTCATTAAATTATCATTTATTTTCTTATTTTTTCCATAAATAATAAGTTTTTGCCATATAATAGTTTTATTTTACATATACATTAAAAAATCATACTCTCATTGATGTAACTGACATGCCCTTACTGCAATTAACTGTAGAAGTATAAACAAAGGCGCAAACACTTCACTATATTCTATACCTGCATCACCTTGGAGCTTTCTACACAATAAGAATTTAAATACAAAAGTCAGACCTAAGAATATAGCACTCCATGATGCTCTATACAAAGAGGTTTTATATGAGCTCTCTAAATTCATTCGAATACACACAATACAACAAAAATATGCATTCATTGCATCACTTACAAATAGAGGTGCAAACACTGTCCACCAGGCACTGTTCACCACACCATCTATTTTTAATGCCAGTAACACAGTGAATATTGTAATTGTAATTAGGTTAATCCATATTTCAAACACTGTTAGTCCAATCCACTGCACAATTTCATTAAGAGTAAAGAACATTTTACTGGTTGGCACCGAGCATTGCAGTTCTAAATATCCTTATGTGTATTGAAGATGAGTGTCTCACTTGAGAATCAAAGTCTAGTTCTTCAGTCAGTGGTTCCAGGTCATCTATGAAGAAGAAATGATATTAGTGACTCTGACACCAATAGGATTGCCTAAATGTTGCAGTATTTTGTACAATGTTTTAGTTATTTATTTATTGTTAAGCATGCACACAGAATTTTATTAAGATAATGGGAGACATTTATAACTTCACACTGCATGTACTTTTAAAAACCATAGGCATTGTCAAAACAGTTTACGTTTTGACAAAGTTTATCATATTATTTCTATGTACTAATGATTTTATTGATGTTAAAATGTAATAGTTTAAGACATTATATTTATTTATGTACACACTAAGAATACAACAAATACAAAATGAGGATATATTGTGCGATAACATTTTAAATTGGTCTATAGCCTGACACAATTTGGTCATTATTGTTTAAAATATGAAGCCCATTTAATTATATACTCCACTTTAGTATCAAGTATCCAACAAATCATGGTGTAACTCATACAACTAGTAGTTATATAGATTTCATTATTATATAGATTATAAGATTTTAACACAGAAATTAAGATTCACTATGAATTTTTGAGTGGCTTACCAATCAAGTCGACTGTTCCAGTGTTCACTTCAATCTGGCATGTACCAGAAAATAGGATTTCTAACTGCAGAGCTAAGTTACAACAACGCTGTATAGCAGCGCCTAAACCGTGCAGAATGATTTCCTTTTCACCTCTCGTTAATAGCTCACAACACTTGTCTAATTGGGCCTGAAAGTAAAGTAATATAAGTTTACAATCAAAAAAGCATTAAATTGAATCACGTTTTTGTTAGTAAAAGGTTTGGATTGCATTATTAACCTTGAAATTTGTTTTCTTCGTTATAAAAATGACATTATCACCGTCAATCGGTCGCGATGGTGGTATCCGTTTCTTCACAGCATAGTTTTTATTTGGATATTTTCTAGGCTTTTTCTTAGAATCCTCTTTCTTTTGACTGTTTTCATCTGCCATTATTTAATAACACAAAATTCCTCTTAACTCTCACTCGGTCAGACTTTGACGTTTGTCATTTTTTTAATTTATTGAAGCTTTGGCTGTAAAGTTATCAGCTTAAAAAGAGCAATATTTTGCAAGTCTTAAGCACGTCATACGCGTAGCTATAATAATTATAACAAGGCATATTACGATATATTTTCGTTACAAATATTCAGGTGAACGCACACGCAACTATAATATGTATTTCTATGACGTCTTTATGAAGGTTTTTATGTATAATTTGATAAGTTTTTGTAAACATTAACTTAATTATAACGATATATGTTGGGGGTGTCGGAAAAAATAAGCCGTCTGGGAGCTTTTAACGAAAACTCTGCCTAAACGCTTAGAGATATAACAAAATAATTTATCATGGGATTGTGTGTCTAATATAGGTCTACCAAAAAGTCCGCGACGGTATATGTCTATCTCTTAAGGGTAATATACTATATTCATTTCAATACTAAAAAAATAGCTATTATTAAGCTGTAATTTGAAGGCTATTTACACAAATACATTATTATTCGTTATCAATTTAATTATGATAGTTGGCTTCAGCATTTTATTTAGATTATGTTGTCCCTTCACACCTTGCAAATTAAAGGAATATCTTAGGAGATATGGCAAAATCAAAATATAGCGCAAAGAAATTAATTTCGTGTAACCATACTTCGACCGGGCCGTGCGTAGGTACTTGAGAGCGGAGAAGCAATCAACGAATTTGGAAAATGTTCAACATTATTATGAAATTAATAAACGACAGGATTAAATAGGTGCCACGGAGTTCGAAGTATGTCACGGGCAAAGCCGGGCGGGTCATCTAGTAATATATATACAAACCCTAGACCGACCATCAATGAAGGAAGGCAAAATATACCGGGTGGTTCCTTTTTTATCACATTAACTGAAATGCCTGATAACACTCCTTAATATAAACCTAGTCATATGCATAGAATAATATTTTTTAGAAAATAATAAACATGCATTTTTCGAATACCATAAATAGAATAAAAATAGTCGAAAGTTAGAACATCTCGTTTTTGTTTATTTATAATAAAAGTACAATCACCTTTGAGAAAACTCGCAACGTTACGGTTGCCATAACAACGCGTTTTTATGTTGACAAAAGGCGGCTGAAGGATCAAACCAATACCTAGTTACCTACTGCACCTTTATTTTTCTAAATGACTACTTGCCACTATAACAGTTCTAATAAAAACACTTCATATTTATACCTAAATAACTTAAATTTAATGTTCTCAATATGTCCACAATTTACTGCTATGCTCCGCTGACATCGTCGTATAATATGGTCTCCGCGATGTCCTTGGCACCAAGTGCTGGTTATCCCTCAATCTTTGCTCTTACAAAGATTCGGGAGTCAGAAGGACATGTGCGACTGTTTCCGAACTTCTCACGGTATGTCCTTACCTTAACACTAAGGCGGCATTTGTCGTAAATGAGGATCATGTCAGTGAACTCCGAGGCGGTATAATTCACTCGCGGCATCGCAATTTCACTATCACAAATTTCAACTAGGTACCTAATAACTTTTCGGTACCTACTAATCATACACTTTACAACGGCTAGGCATAGGTACTAAATGACTTCTCTACACACGATTAAGTTACAAAATATTATTTTTTTACTTAAACTTTAAAACTAAAACCAACGAAGTGCTACTAAGAATGTATTAAAGTATTTGGATTTTGTAATAATTCATAGTACCTAACAAAATGTATTTTAACAAAAATAGTGTGAAAATTGGTGTTTATAACGATATGGCGACTACGGAAGATCAACTGCCTTATGCTTAATATAATTTTCTATTGTAAGTGAAATGTAAATTCCCAAATACACCATAAATCAATACACCGATAGTAGGATTTTTTTTATTGTATTCATTAAAATCGTAAAACTTTTAATGAGACTAAAATAGTTGTTAATTTGAATAACTCAAGGTTACACGCGGCCAATTGTCTAGTCAACACTTCAAAAGAGCGGGCCGCCATGAGCTAGAGCGGCCTTTTTCAAAAAGTATCGACATATCGAAACAAAATATTTAATTTCAAGACTCTTAGCAGAATATTAAACCAAATTTAAAGTAAATTTGGGGATGAAGAGTAGAAGCGTGCACGTCGCCATCCCTGCCAGCTACGGCTGCAATTCTACTCCAACACGAGTGCCACCAGGGCGATTACTGCTAGGGCGTGCCCCCGAGGCGACGCGCACCAGTTTGTCCCCGCTGGTGCGAAAAGTGTGTGCCAGAGCGGCGTAGGGGACCGCCACCCTACGCGCGGCCCGACACGGCGGGAAGTGGAGGATGGAGTGCAGGGTAGCTGCGTGGAATGTTAGGGGAGGAATGACAGATAAGATGAATGAGTTGATGGATGTTATGAATGAGAGAAAGTTAGATGCAGTGTGCTTGACAGAGACCAAGCGCAAGGGCAGCGAAGTCTTGGAGCTCACGGGTGGGATGCTCGCGCTTTGGTCTGGAGTACCAGAGAGCGAGCATGGCAGTCGGGGGGTTGGAATTTTGCTGTCCTCGCGATTGGCCTCCGGTATGTATGAGTAAAAACTGGTAGGTCCTAGAATCCTCTGGATCCGTGTAAAACTTGGATTGACGAAGATTTTCTTGGTAGCTGCTTACGCGCCAGTATCTTCGTCGAACGCGAGTGAGCTAGAGGACTTCTGGGAGAGTATGAGAGAAGCTCTAAATGTGATAGAAGGAAATGAAAGACTTATAGTATGTGGAGACTTGAATGAATGGGTGGGTACCGCTCGCGATGGTTTTGAGTCGGTACTCGGGAAGTATGGGGATAAAAGGGTGAACGACGCTGGCAAGCTAATACTGGCATTTTGTAAGGAAAAGGATTTGTTTGTGGCGAAAACAATGTTCAACCACAAACAAATTCATATGTATACGAGGAGATGTAAGTCAAAGAGAAGCATGATAGATCTATTCCTAATGGATAGTCGGCTCCGTAAACAGGTGATGGACACGAGGGTTTATCGAGGCGCTGAGCTGGGATCAGACCACTACCTAGTCATAACTAGGATTAGGGGTCTGTTCGCGGGTTGGCGTCATCGTACCGAGTGTCCTGAACCTGGGCCGATTATTAGCATCAAAAGCTGGAAGCTGCAGGATGCATCCATTAGGGATAAATATAATGAAAGGGTAGCCAAAAAGCTTGGCGACGTCAATGTAAGCAGTGAGAATGTGGAAAGTGTATGGCAGAACCTTAGGGACAGTATGATAAATGCCGCTGTGGAAGTGTGTGGAGAAACGAAAAGAGGCAGTAGTAATAAGCGTGACGCATGGTGGAATGAGGAAGTGAAAGAAGCAGTTGGAATGAAGAAGAAAGCATGGCTAGACTACTTAGCCTCGCGGAATGATTTTAATATGAAAGAGAGATACAAGCTGCAGAAAGTTAACACGAAGGCACTGATAGAAGAAGCTCGTGAAAGGTGCAGAATGAAAGCGGATGAAAGGTTGTCGTCCAATTTCCGGGATAATGCCAAGCTCTTCTGGGAAGAGCTAGGCAAGACCCGGAGTTGTTCGGCAATCTGCAGTATGAATAAAGTGCTTAGTGTTAACAATGACGTCCTAACAGACCAAAGTGACGTCCTGCAGAGATGGAGTGAATATTATGGAAAGATGTATGCAAGAAAAGACAGAGATGCCACATCGGGAAGTGGAGCTCACTTCGATGCTCCGGATCCCGATGTCATTGAAGTCATTAGTATGAAAGAAATAGAACAAGCGATAAGAAGTATGAAATGTGGTAAGGCTGCGGGAAAAGACAGAGTTACTGCTGAGATGATCAAGGACGGTGGGTCGCGTGTCTGGGACACACTATGTCTGTTATGCAACTTGTGCTGGCGGACGGGTGAGGTCCCAGATGACTGGCGAGTAGCAGTTGTAGTACCGATTTACAAAGGGAAAGGCTCGCGCCTAAACTGCTCCAGCTACAGGGCGATCAGCTTGGTCAGCTTAGCTAGTAAGGTGTATGCAAAGGTTATAACAGCACGAATGCAAGAAAAGTCTGAAAGGTATTTATGGGAGGCTCAATGCGGATTCCGACGTGGAAGAGGTTGCATGGATCAAGTGTTTTCTCTCCGCATGATCGCGGAAAAGTTTCTGGCTCTTAGCCAGAAGGTTTTCTGCGCTTTTGTGGATCTAGAGAAAGCATTTGATAACGTTGTGAGAGAAACGCTGTGGGACTTGCTGCCCGGATATGGTGTGGACGGCTCGCTACTGCGGGCAATACAGTCGCTTTATAGGGACTGTAAGGCTTGCGTGCGAGTAGGGGGGGATGTGTCACCTCTTTTTGATGTCTGTACAGGAGTCAAACAGGGATGTGTCATGTCCGCCTGGCTGTTCATAGTGTATCTGGACAGTTGCCTGCAGAAGTTGAAAGATTTTAATATGGGTGTGAATTTGGGTGACTTTACAGTAAACTGTCTGCTGTACGCTGATGATGCGGTGCTCATGACCTCATCAGAAGCCGACCTATAGGCATTAGTCACTAATATGAAAGAGGGGTGTGAATGTAAGGGTCTCCGCATGAATGCAAGTAAAACTAAGGTTCTAGTATTTGAAAGAGGTGACGTAAGAACTAAATGCGAGATTAGGGTAAACCAGGAACGTCTAGAGCAAGTGAATGAAATTGTGTATTTAGGAAGTATGTTTAGCGCGGATGGAAGATGTGATTCGGATGTAGAACGGCGAGTAGCTACCGGAAACAAGTTAACGGTGCTTTGTCCCAGTTAGTAAAGCGACAAAGCATCGTAAAAGAAGCACGAATGGCGATTCATAACGCAGTGCTAGTGCCAACTTTGCTTTACGGTAGTGAAACCTGGGTATGTCAGCAGAAGCATAAAAGTAAATTGAATGCTGTGGAGATGCGATCACTTCGAAAATTGTGCGGCGTTACCTTGGCCGACCGAATACGTAACGAAGTGATACGCAATATGGCAGGTTTGAATGAAAGTGTCAGCGTTAAGCTGGAAAAGGGCGTGCTCCGTTGGTTTGGACACGTCCAACGAATGAGTGAGGAACGATTGACGAAGAATATATATTGTTCAAAAGTAGAGGGTAGAAGGAGTCAGGGAAGGCCGAGACTTACATATATCACCACGTGAGCAGATTGCTTAAAAACGGAAAGGTCAAAGGTACTCGGATACCCAGACGTGCGTGTATGAAGCGATTGATGAATCTCGACGAAGCGAAAGAAGTATGCATGGATTGCGAAGCCTGGCGATCTGTCCTCTCTGACTACCCCGTCAGGGATACAGCGTGAAGATAGTTAGTTAGTTAGTTAAAGTAATTGTATTGTATCTGACTGGTATGTTTTATTTGTGTTGCGTGTATGTGGCGACAATTGTTCATTTTATTTCACTTTACCCAATGTGGGTTCTTTTTGCAAAAGATAGATAATCCTATATTCATTATTTGATAACATAATTATAATATTCTTAAAAAACTTAAAAACTATAAATTTTAAGGATTACAATGACAGTCTAATCGCTAAAAGTGATCGCTTTCGGAAAAGACAACCTTAGAATCGGAAGAGAAGGTCAAGAAAGTAATTAAAAAATACGACAATAACTTTCGTAAGCGGTGTTCATTATTATTACTAATTAAACGGTTTTACTCACGTGTAAATTTCGGGATAGCCCGACTAGTTTCGGACCTAACGGAGGTCCTTTTTAAAGAGGAGCGTCAAGCTACGTCGGAAGCGGTGCCGGCACATCCCGAAATTTACACGTGAGCAAAACCGTTTATTTCAGTTTAACTAGTCTCAGTCCAAGACTACCAGGACTTTAATTGGTCTTACTAATTAGTGTCTAGCACATAAGACCTTTTAGCCTTTTTGTTACTACCTCACTAAAAAGGCAACGGGTTCAATTCTTTCTTTTCAAATTTAACATCTAAAGTAGACACAATTTTATTTTATTAAATTTATTCGGCGCTTTAGACCCACCCCAGTTCCATGCTTCGGAAGGCACATTAAGCCGTTGGTCTCGGTTGCCAATGAAGTGGCAGTCGTTAAGCCAGGCTGAAGGCCTTAAAAAAATTCAACAGCAGGTCGCCGCAGCCTGCGCCTGTCCATTTCAACACGGCAATGGGCTCACTACCTGTTACGTAGGACAAAAATGCATACGGTGAAATGTGGGCGTTTAATATGCCTCTGCCTACCCCTTCGGGGATAAATGTGGGACAATATGAATGTATTTATGTATGTAAAACCGTTTATTTAGTAATAATAAAAAATACGAGTTTATAATACGTACGTTCATTTTACTCGCCGTGATGATTAAACTGTAGAAATAGCGGATTTATCTGTAACCCGTTCCAATTACTGAATCAGGTTAAATCAAGTAAATTCATTATTATTGTCAAACCATAATCTCTTGCAATGTATCGATATTTTTTTGCTTGAGGTAGAGATTTTATTAAATGGTGATATTTTAATAAATATCCAAATATCGATATTTGTTTCACTGCTGAACTCCCTAGCTATGCGGCTAGGTCAGATAGAGAGAAAAATAATCTATTTTTTCTTTTCGCACTCTCTAACGAACGACTGAGAATTGTCAACTTTATTTCATTGAAATATGGTTGAATTTTATTTAAAAATATCTTAGTAAGAGCGGCAACGTATCAGGTCGATGCCCTAAGTATTGACCTAGGTCAATACCTACTAAAGTTCTTTTCGACAAACACATGGTGATGAAATAAATTAAACAAACAGAAGCGAATCCTGGGTAAACTCATTAGTATTTTTGGTTCATGTTGGAGTATTTCCGCAGAAGACAACATGTACTGTACGTGGTACAAATTAATGTGATATCCTCGGCACCACTCGGTATATATAGCACAGCATATTAATATATATTATAGCTACGCGTGTCACGGCTTTCATTCGTCTTCTATGTATTAAATACGTTACTGTAGCTTTCAGTGGAATTTGCAAGTGATATAAATATAATTTGATGATAACACGCAAAAGATTATCACGTATGGCGTGCCACGGCCCAAAGGTTGATATTGGGAGTTAGCGTGCTGCTACGGCTTAACGTGCCTTCGCAAGCACGGAGAGCTCGTAAATGCAAATACCATAGAGTGGTCACCCATCCAAGGACAGGCCATAGCGAAAGTTGCTTAACGCAGTGATCATCTATAGAACATTGAGTTAGTGGGACTACAAGCGCATAATATGTAGGTACCTATGTTTAAAAAAAATGTTTGTTGTTCAGTTGTCTAGATCCCATATCATAAGCTTATATTAGCTTCGTTTGGGTTGGACGGCGCTGTGTATAAAAAATCTAACAATATTTATTTATAATTTAGCATTTAGATACTTAACACAACATCGATATTTCACTTTCAAAAATTTTGCTGATCTTATTTCGATATTTTGAAGAGTGATATTGCATTCCTGGTAGTGTACTGCAGGTGCAAAGTCGTCAACACCGGCGTCCGATAGTGCGGGAGGCAGCGACCAGTCGCTGTGTTGAACTTCCGAAAAGTGTGCGTTCCGAAGTGATTCAGTCGCGGTAACCGGCATCCGATAGTGTGCGGAGGGAGCGCTCGGTCACCGCATTTGACTTCCACAAAGCTACTAAGGCCGTAATTCCAGAACATTTCTCAATACTCAATCGACGCTTGAGAATATATTTTATAAAGCAAAAATTAGCCTCAAGCATTGATTGAGTATTGAGAAACGTTCTGGAATACGGACCTAAGTCGCCGATTGCGAATACTACAAGAAGCTTGTCTACGGGGGTCCTTAGAAAATTTTAGCTGCCGACCCCCCGTTACACGTTAACATTGATGTGTTAACATGACATCTTAACAAAATATTCTCCTACGACCCACCATAACACGTTAACATTGATGTGTTTACATGACATCTTAACAAAATATTCCGTCCCTACGACCCACCATAACACGTTAACATTGATGTCTTAATATGACATCTTAACAAAATGTTCCGTCGCTACGACCCACCATAACACGTTAACATTGATGTGTTAACATGACATCTTAACAAAATATTCCGTCCCTAAGACCAAGTACTAGTTCCGTCCGCTGCCTCTGCTTTGTTAATTGTTATGTAGATACATCACTACGACACTATGTCGGTGAAACCCCATCATTATTGTCGTTCATTCGCTCTCTTGGTCCACGCGCTGCATGGAGTCGACATGTCTGTGCCGCAATTCTAATGTATGATTAAATATACTTCAGATAGTTACTGAGCGTTTCAATGAACAAGCCAACGCCACAACATTAATGTTTATAATTTTATGGCTCGTTAACTGCCACCCACCTGGTGAAAAGTCAAGAAGACGAATAAACAACCGGTCGTTTTAAGGAGAAACTAGTCAGTCATTCTTCTATATAAAGGTCGTTAGACAATAACTCGAAGCGCTCGTGGCCCCGCGGTCTCAGTGTTCGGTAAACGATCACTGAGGTACGCAACTTTCACTATGGCTGGTCGTCGGATGGGTGACCACTTTGACAATTTGCGAGCGTTTCCGTGCTTCGGAAGGCACGTTAAGCCGTTGGTCCCGGTTGCCAGTAAAATGGCAGTCGTTAAGCCTGGTTGAAAGCATTATAGGCGGCTTAAAAAATTTCAACAGCAGGTAGCCACAACCTGTGTCTGTCTATTTCAACACGGCAATGGGCTCACCACCTATTACGTGGGACAGGAATCCACACGGTGAAAAGTAACCATATAATATGCCTCTGCCACCCCTTCGGGGATAATGCGTGATGGATATTTATTTATTTATTTATATTTAGACAATAACTCAAAAAGTTAAGGTCGTATGACCAAAAATAAGACATTATGACTTATTTACACTTAGACCATCATAAAGGACTATTTTTGTATGGTTCTAAAATCACAATTATTTTAATAGTTTAAAAGTTAGGTTAGAATTCACAAAACCTTCGAATGTTACTAAAATTTTTCATGAAAATAAAAAAAAGCGAATTTGAGTAAGAAACTTTAAAAAATAGTGCCATACATATAAATTATTAAGTCTGTCACCCATCGGGGTAGGCAAAGACGATGGCACTTACACGTCTTAGTCACTTGCTACGATCCTTTCGCTTCTTCTATTTTCATAGAGATTTTAAACAAGCTCGTCGGTTAAGGGGCGAGTCCTTAAAAATGCACAAAACACTTCTTGGCATTTTAAAAATGCTATGGCACTGGTGTCATTGAATTGTCAAAATTTTATATTTTCAGTTTTTTAAAGAATGGATATACATCAACATCACCCGCGATTTACCTAAAATAATACAATTTTCTTGAGAAAACCAATCGACAACATTGACCTTTCATAATTGTGTCTCTGTCAGCTAAATCGTTGTTATAATTGAACACATTTTTAGTTAAAATTGGAGACAAATGTATAGATAATTCATTTACCACAGTAGTTTTATTATTGATTCAAATTAAAAGCAACAATCTAAGCCTAAACATATCTCATTTTCTTACGGAAGTTTGTTCATACATTTTAGTATGGAAAAGTAGCCTCCACTTTATAGGATTTATATTAGAATACGCGACCGCTAAAAATTCAGTGCCGTCCAGAAATTCAAGGTGAGAGCACGTCGGTCTGAAGTTTATTTCGAGTTCTATTGTACCGCGATGTTTTGAACTTGGAACTGAATTTGGGTGGGTTGCGAGTGTCAGAAATCTGATAGTTGTTATGTTTGAACTAGTATATAATTTACCTTATGTATTATGTCAAATTAACTTCTATTAAAAAAAAAATCATCATCATTAGGCGCCCGTTATCCACGCCCCTTTTTGAGTATTTTGTAATAATTTGTGGTAGCGGTAGATGCGGGTTTGATGCTTGAATGTTTATGACTATCCGAGCGTTGGTCCCAGTTGCAACAGAAACCTTGACGAATTTAGGAGAATTTGTTGAATTTGTGATTGAAAAGATGCTGGTTCGATGGTTGGAATGTTTAACGTCATCTGAGCGTTAGTCCCGGTGGCAACCGAAACTTTAACAAATTCTTGGGTATTTAATGAATTTGTGTTTGAAATAGGTGCGGGTTCAAAGTTTGAATGTTCAACGTCATCTGAGCGTTAGTCCCGGTTGCAAGTCAAACCCTGATGTTTCTTCTGAGTATTTGATGAATTTGTGTTTGAAATAGGTGCGGGTTCACTGTTTGAATGTTCAACGTCATCCAAGCGTTGGTCCCGGTTGCAAGTCAAACTCTTACGTTTTTTTCTAAGTAATTAATGAATTTGTGATTGAAATAGATGCCGGTTCGATGTTTGAATATTCAAAGTCATCCGAGCGTTAGTCCCGGTTGCAACCGAAACCCTTGCACGTTTCCGGGAATTTGATGAATTTGTGATTGGAAAATATGCTGGTTCGATGGTTGGAATGTTAAACGTCATCCGAGCGTTATCCTAGTTGCAAAGGAAACCATAACAACTTTTTGAGTATTTGATGAATTTCTGTTTGAAATAGGTGCGACTTAAATGTTTGAATGTTCAACGTCATCTAAGCGTTAGTCCCGGGTCAACACAAACCTTTAGAAGAAATTTCTGAGTGTTTAATGAATTTGTGATTGGAATAATGACGGTTTGATGTTTGAATGTTCAACAAGGTCCGAGCGTTGATCACTCATCTAAGCATCGACAAGGTAATGTTGGTGTATTACAGAATATATCACGGGTAATTAAAATAAACGTGCGATATGTGTTGCGTCTGTATCAAATGTCAGTTAAAAACTCAGATTTAGAACCTGTAACCTACCAGGACCTTTAACCAAAAAACACACACCGCGCCTTGTGTCGAGTAACCGTAGCATTTCCCGTACTTCGCATTGCCTGATCACTATTTCAGGCAATTTATTGGCACCAATAGAGATGGTGGAGGGCTACAAGCCACATTCGTCGTTCAGGGAAAGAGAAAAAGTTTAAAAGCATGTTAGCATTTTCTTGGGTCTTGTAAAAAAGTGATTCATCCGGGTTACGCAGTGGTGTCGACAAGAATTGACAAAAGTTGACCTGCACAACATTGGTCGGTTGCCAGTATCCACGACTGTGCTGCCCGTTGGATGCTACGTAAGCAGGTAGCAAGTTTTATGGCTGTGTCTTGAAGGCCTACAGTGGCCCTATTGGCTCTGTTCAATACCTCCTCGAGGAACCTTATCCACCGACTGTTTAATTGAACAACCTCTGCGTACTCAGATGTTACCGGTAATAACGGAGGCGTTATCCGATGGGGTCTTTTCTGCAAAGCAACGCTCTTTGGGATGCAAAATAGTCGTGAAGACCGTCATAGTTTGCCGACGAGTAGTGTCACAATCATCGCCTACACTACACATGCAGTATGTGACACACCGAACAGAAGGACCCCGAGCGTGACCGCCGGGAACCCGTACCGGTCACCATCTGGTACGACGATTCGTTTCGAGATTTTGCACGAAAAAGTGGGATAGCTGCGTGAGATGGTTATTTATGGTACGCGGAATAGTATACTTGGGTAACTGTACTATGCCGGCACTGTTATGGGAGTTAAAGCCACCTCGTGGGTATCTTATAACGACGGAGCCTCGTCAACATTTGGCTGGTGAGCCTCTTGTTAAGGCCATTGATGACATTTAATTGTATCGTTTCGATAGTTTTAATCTGAAATATACGTAAATGGTCGTCTTTAAAATCCATATTACCCATTACACACGTTATTCAATTATATTAAACACTGGTTGAGCGGGCGAGATAAATAAATTCAAAATGGACTGTATTTGCGGGGAAAGACAAAAATGAAATTTACACGCGGTTGTCGACGGAAAAAGTAATGGAAAAACAGGAATGGGCACACTACCATGCTGCTTGCTGCGAGATGCTGAGGGGGCGTCCCTGGACTTGAATTCCTGGTTTCCTTGCACGAAAACGCTATTTATCCATGGAATACACAATTATTGCGAAAGGTTTGATGCGGGCGCGCGCGCGCTGTCATTGTAGGACAGACTGAGCGTCTTCAGTCGTGGTCGCTGCCCGTGAGAGGCTCGCTCGCTCCTCCTTTATGCGAGACAAGGAAGGTGCGAAAGAGAAATGGAATAAAGGGAAACGGGGGAGTGTCGACAACTAATTAATTAAAAACAAATGTAGATCGGCGATGCAACATAGAAAAAATAACGCGGTTACTCTTTTATCGTACACCGGTGCAATCATTTCCCCCCCGGCTTGAAGGGTTACCTTCGAAAAAGGAACAACTGACTATACAGTTGCCATTAAGCTTTAGCTGCTAAATAAACAAAATGCTATCGAACTAAACTAAACTAAACCTAATCGAACAAACTAAATTTGTTATTGAAGTTACTGTTGATTAGGCAAAGGACAAAGATGAATAACTGGTTGCAAGTACGAACCAGTTGCGGTTTTAACGCGAACTATACAGGTGATCCCGTTTGACCCAGGGAAAACTTCATCTACTACCCCAAGAGGCCAATGTAATGGAGGCATATTTTCAGATAAAATAACTACGACAGTAATAGGGTTCGATGGAGTGTTCCATTTCTGACGTGACTGTAGCGTATGCAAATCGTCTGTCCTCCAACGCTTCCATAACGATTGAACGAGTTTATCCAATAATGCATGACGCGAGAGAAGATGAAGTCGATCTTCCTCTATTTCAAAAGCGGGTAAGCATTTTAACGGTGTAACATTCAAAAAGTGCGCTAGAGTCAGTGCAAGCGGCTCCGAGGGATCACTAGACAAGGTTCTACAAAGAGGACGCGTATTCATTACGGCCTCGACTTGAGTGAGCAAGGTGCTCAGCTCTTCAAACGTAAAGTGACTGGAACGTAAAAAAATATGTAGTTCGGAAAGGTTACGACGAGCTCCGACGTAATTCGTACCGTTGTCCGAATACATTCGAGATACGGAACCCCGACGCGACAAAAACCTTTTAAATGCAGCCATGAAGCATGGCGTGCTCAAATCACCAGCTAATTCTATATGAACGGTGCGAGTCGTCATACAAACAAAAAGACGAACATAAGCTTTCGTGAAGCGTATACCACGACCACGAGAAACTGTTACCCTGAAGGGGCCAGCGAAATCTGTACCCGTGTGTACGAACAGTTTAGCAGCCTGAACAACACGACAAGGACGATAATCGGCCATTTCGGGCGCGATTGAATTCGGGCGAAGTTTGAAACACGGAATACATCTATGAACTGTCGAACGAATCAAATTGCGTGCGGAGAGAATCCAGTATTTCTGGCGCAAAATCGACATTAATAAATCTGGACCAGCGTGACAATTCACCCTATGGCGATATTCAACTAAAAGATCAACGATATGATCCTTGCGCGGGAGAACTATAGGATGCATTTGATCGTACTCTAATGCGGACTGGCTCAAACGACCACCAACTCGAATGAGGCCATCTTTCAAAAAAGGTTTCAAATGTTGAAAAGCGCGACTACAAGGTTTATTTAATTCCTAATTTCCGATTTCAGACGAAAAATAAAATTTCTGAAGTTCACGAAGCACGATTAACTCAGCTTTGTTTAAGTCAAAGGCGGTAACATGCTTGCGAAGAGGTAGGATTTTCAAAAATCGACAAATAAAAACAACACTACTTAAAAGAATCGACCACGACGAAACACGGCTAGCCAACTCTAAGATAGGTTTTGAGCGGCGCGGTAGTAACCAAAGAGGCTTTCTTTTCCTTTGGCGGCGTGGACACATTAGCGGGGTTGAAAGGGCTAACAGGCCATTCATCAGGTGGGGCTTGGCACCAGGAAGAGCCATGGAACCACAACGGATGATCCAAAATCTGTGCAGGTGTTAAACCACGAGACAAACAATCGGCTGGGTTGTCCGTACCTGAGACGTGATAAAAGTTTTGCGGCGCCAATTCCGACTGAATTTTTGCCACCCTATTTGCGACAAATGTATCCCAACGATGGGGCGAAGAATGTGTCCAACACAAAGCGACGGTCGAGTCCGAGAATGCAAAAATTATATCTATATTAATGCGTTGAAATCGGCGATCTGATTCGCGAACACCAATACAAAGAAGCATTTGTCTAATGTCGGCTGAAAGCGCGACAGCGAATAAGCGAAAGTTAACTAGTCTCCTACCATGAGAATCGTAAACAACAACTCGAGCGGTTGCCAGAAGTACCGTAGTAGGGCTTGTGTGCAAACTTGATAGCGAGCACAAAGCGACATCGTTCGGCTGGAGGCGCGCGGCAGTGGCGCCTCCGTCGCTAGGCGTGGACGGGGACGAAACCACGCGAGTGCGCTCCGTTCCGCGACTCAACGGCGGGGGTGGCTGTGACATCACAGCGGACGGACGGTTAGGCACTGAGTTCGCGCAGCTGGAATCGACGGGCGAACTACCGGACATGGCGTTATTGTTTTCGAAGTGTAATAATGAATGGTGTTTACCATTACACTTGCGACAAAAATTATTCGAATAACAGAATGAAACACGATGTTTCTTACTGAGACAATTGATACATAAATTACTAGAACGAACAAATTTATAGCGATCACTTTGTGTGAGTTTATTGAACTCCGAACATTTATAAAGTTGGTCATGGTGACCTTGACACAAGAACAATTTTTCGAATGCAACACTTGCGATTGCGAAGTTGTGGGTTCAAAATTAACAAAAGATTGCGTGGACTTCGTGGGCTTACTGCGATTAGTCGGACGATTTTTCGCTACTCCGTGGTTTAACGAAGTTCGTTGCAAAATTCGAATATGTTGACGAACGAAAGTTTCTAAATTGTCGAACTTAGGTATTTGATGGCCACGTCTATCCATTGCAAATAAGCGAACGGTTTCGGAATCTAATTTCTTTAAACCCAACTTACAAAAACAAAAAGTCACAGAGGTCATTGACGTTGACATTCTTTAGGGCGCGAACAGCTGATGCAAAAATATCTAAGAATTTTTCTAAGTCGTGTTCATTACACGATGAGCTATTTTTCAAATTAAATATTTGATCCAAATAAGCGGTTGTTACTAAGCGTTTGTCTTCGTATTTGACCTTCAAAGTATTCAAAATCAAACTATAATTTTCGGCGCAAAGCGTTATACCGGCGTAAATGGTTTTTGCTTTCCCGGTTAGTTTACTAAGTAAGTAATGTATTTTTTCGTAATCCGATTACGAATTATTATTATGAATCGTTTTTTAGAAATTAGCGAAAAACAAAGGCCAATTTTTAATATCGCCATCAAATTCGGGTATTTGTATGGGCGGTAATTTAGGTCGGTCCCGTTTCAGCAAATCAAAACCGGCTGGCCCGGGTTTCGAATCGGTGACTACTACGGGCACGGGCGCTTGCAATGACTTAGCGACACGTTTTATGCGTTAAATTAAATCTTCGAAAGATGACATGGCGTCATAACTTAATAAGAAATCGGGATTAAATTTTAATTCAAGCAAGTTAATTTTATCGAAAACATTTTCGAAATCTAAGCGCAAAGTATCTACGGTTTCGATCGAGGATAAAAACAATTCTTTTATTGATTCATCTGCGATCCTCAATGAATAATCCCAAATTAATTGCATACGCTTAAAAAGGCTATCCTTTTTAGCGTGTAATAGTTTTAACTGTGGATCCGGAATCTCTTTCGGAGGCATTGTTAAAACAAAACAACTATAGCTACCTACAGTGCAAAACTAACGAACGATCAAAATGGCAGCGGTGGTAAGCAGCGAGACGCGACGCGAACGAGCGTAGGTACCTACTTGCGCGCGCGGGCCTGGGTACCTGCCCGCGTGGTCTACCTATTACTATGCGGTGCAGTCGAAATTACCAACTATTTAGTACCTACCTATGCGAAAAACAGTAGGTAAGTATGCGTTTATTCCCTAATGGAATAAAACTATTATCTATGCGTTTATTCCCTATAGAATAAAAACTATTACCTAATCTATGCATTTAGTCCGTGGTGGAATAAAAACTATAACCTATACCTATGCGTTTATTCCGAATGGAGTAAAAGCTATAACCTATACCTATGCATTTATTCCGTGGTGGAATAAAAACTATTGCATTTCTATTAGCAAACTACTAAAGCGAGTGGATCAAAATCCGGATCGTTTCAAAATGGACTGTATTTGCGGGGAAAGAAAAAAATGAAATTTACACGCGGTTGTCGACGGAAAAAGTAATGGAAAAACAGGAATGGGCACACTACCTTGCTGCTTGCTGCGAGATGCTGAGGTGGAGGCTGCCGGGGGCGTCCCTGGACTTGAATTCCTGGTTTCCTTGCACAAAAACGCTATTTATCCATGGAAAACACAATTATTGCGAAAGGTTTGATGCGGGCGCGCGCGCGCGGTCATTGTAGGACAGACTGAGCGTCTTCAGTCGTGGTCGCTGCCCGTGAGAGGCTAGCGGCGCGAGCGTAGGTACTTGCGCGCGTAATACAGCTGTCTCGCTCCTCCTTTATGCGAGACAAGGTAGGTGCGAAAGAGAAATGGAATAAAGGAAAACGGGGGGAGTGTCGACAACTAATTAATTAAAAACAAATGTAGATCGGCGATGCAACATAGAAAAAATAACGCGGTTACTCTTTTATCGTACACCGGCGCAACCAAACACTAGACTAAATCTTTAAAAAAATAAGTACATAATTATCATTAGAATTAAAAAGCACACACTTTGGCTCCACCCTTTTTAGGTACGCGGTGACAGCAGTCCGCCACTACGTAGCTAACGATCGGAAAACAAAAACCAAATGGATAGGTTTGTTGTGATATTCATATACATTCTGTAAGGATGAACTCGCGATGTACATTATATTTGTACGAAACACTGTCCGTTCATTTATTTGAATCCAGGGTATGTATAATATACTTCGTGATGCGTTTGTGTGAATTGAAAATATGAATGTGGGTGTACAATCTCAAATTCCGACGCCCGCATTCGCGCCTCTTAAGGATACTCTTGAACTGCAGTGGTAATAAGTAACTGTTGTCAAAATTCAATTTTGTTATTATCTAAGCTCAGTGGACAACTGAAATAACGTCATAGATGCGATATCCATTATGATTCAAATTTGACAGCTATTTTCGTATCGATAGTCCTATGAACGCGTGAAATTAGTATTATCTAAGCATAATGGACTTCAAATATATGACTAAAATCGTTTTCAAAGCAACTCAGTGATTTTGCCGAAAGCGGTAGCTAACGTAGCAACTATTATGCGGTTGATTTAAAAATGGTCAATAGCCTATGAAACTAACAAATTGTGATGTACTTGTAATTTGATGGGATAATATCCTGGGGAAAAGTAGCGTCATTGGCTGTACTTTATCGAATTTATCACTAAGAGGACTCTGAAGAGCTCTTCTTGAGTGTAAAGGGCCTCAAAAACGCCTCCGGGGTCTAAGTGACCTCCCTGCTGTCGGTGTACCTGCTGACTAACGGGCGAGGCAACGACATAGGCGCCCTATAATGAAGAGAGTGCTTTGAAGACCTCACCTTTTCGATTCAGAACAACGCGTGCCAGACAGAGGCTCTATACAGGCAGAACTGAAATTCGACTCACTGTAAAATAACTATCTTAACTATCTAATCTTTTTTTTTTTTTTTTTTTAAGTAAAATAACTAACTAACTATCTTCACGCTGTATCCCTGACGAGGTAGTAAGAGAGGGCAGATCGCCAGGCTTCACGATCCAACATACTTCATCAATTGTTTCACACATGCACGATTTAAGATGTCAAAGCCGGATTTAAATAAAAAAAATATTTATTTAAATGAACAGAGTTACGACTAGGTTACAAAACAAAACTGTAATTGATTAATTATTATAAGTATCGATCTTATATACTAGATAATTGTGGACTATGCGTTTTACATTATGACGCATGTCCTAGATTTAGTGCTGGTTTGGGTTTGCTGACAAAGCTAATGTGAGTGGTTTGGGGTTCCTTAACTCCTCCCTCCCCAAGAGAGAAATTATCTGAAGGTGGAGATTCAGCTTCAGAGAATTTCGGCTAAGAAAATGATTCCGAAATTTTACTATAATAAATATGGTAGGAACAATAATTATTATAATATAGAGACAGACAGTCCATATGCTAGCTTGGTATGTCAATATTTGGTCTATAATTGGATAGTCACTGACACTGGCTTTAGCACTTTGGAGCACTTCTTTTACATCACTGAAGTCTACGTTCCGCAAGTCCAACTTCTTGGTTTTAACTTCGATGCTGTTCCACAGCTCTGGCATCTGTATGAGAGGTAATTGTAGTCTTGCATCTGTGGTGTTTGTAGCCGCGTTGACCAGGATATCTCCAATGCAAGTTTCACAGTAACGTGTGGATGTTACAATGTATGTACCATGGATATTATATTTCCTCATCTCATTATTACAGTTTTCACTGACGATCGTATTGTCTTCTGAATAAATCAACCAATCGTGGTCGGTTATTTTCTGAACTTACGTAGATTCGATCTTGATGTGGTTTTGCAGGCATTGACTGTAGTTACTTTTCATCAACATAATTTGTGCGATGCAAGTCTCCATGGGGTATTGTACCAAATTACCTTCAGTACAAAGGTATCTGTTGTTATATATCTCTTCACAGGGTGTCGCTACTGGAATATACTTAAATCGATTCACCAATAGGAAAGGGTACTTTGGGATAATGGTAAATGTGTATGAGGTATTGTGGACAGGTATGGGAATTACCTTATAGTAGTTGTATGTTTCAGTATCTATTAAGGGAACTTCTAAAACAAAAACTAACCTTTAACTGCTATCTATTTAAGATTTAACTATACTTAATATTACGTTCTAATTTTACCAGATTACTATGACTTACTGGATATATTGTTTTTACATGATTATTTATTACTATTAAAATGTTGTATAATTCTATGTTATTTATAATAGACTGGTGTGAAACGTGTAATTTACTAAATGCAATTGATGTTTCAATTTCTTGGATATTTTCATAACAAGTTCGAAAGTTACTTAGTATTTGGTACATAGAATTCATCAAGCTTAATAAACTACTTAAGTTTGATTTATTCTGAGCAAGTGTTTCAATCTCTGTGGTTTTCAAAATAAAGGAAATATTTGTTTTTAGGGTCTATGTACTCTTTTAAAAAGTCCTTAACTAAGCTTACATTATCTAAAGGTAAATGTACTTCTAAAATTTTCTGTTTCCTATTAGATATATCCTTAACAGCTAATTTGTCCTTGAGCCATGAGTGTACCAAAATTTGTTTGGGTTTGGAATCAATGGCTTCGTTTAGAATGGGTATACCATCATGTTCCCTGTTTGAAACAGAATTTGCGGTAACTCCATCCTCGGAGTCCGAGAGTTCTATGGTCTCTATAGGGGTTTCATTAAACGAAAGGTCAGGTTCCAGTTCCTCTAACACCTTTTGGATACGTTATTTTCTGTCACCAACATTTACAAATATCGAGTCTAAGTCGTCGTCAATTGCGTTGATCTTAACCCTCGATAAAGCGTCTGCATTTGTATTTTGGAGTCCCTTTTTGTAACGGACCTCAAAATCGTACTCTTCTAACCTTAAACGCCAACGCGTTAACTTGCTATTGGGTTCCTTTAGGGAGTATAGCCAAGCCAACGGTCTATGGTCGGTGAAAATTGTAAACTTGTTACCATAAAGATATGGTCTAAAATGTTTCAAAGCCCAAATTATAGCTAAAAGTTCTTTGTCGATAGTGCTATATTTCGTTTCAGTGTCACTAAGGGTTCTACTGGCATAAGCTACTGGTTTATCAGCGCCTACCGATCCCGGTGATAATACAGCCCCGATTGCAAAGTTTGATGCATCAGTAGTAAGGATGAAACTATTACTGAAATCCGGGTATTGTAAGAGAGGTGCATTTGTAAGTAATTTTTTACACGTCCCTCATATTGTCACGTCACACATATTGTCCCGTAGCATTTTCTCTACCTGATCCCTAATTTCGGCATTCTGTGTTGGGGGTAGACTATATGCTTTTATATTAATAGGGTCCTCATTCTTTGTACGAATCCTGTGTTTCACTTGGTTCGTAAATGATAATAGGATACCCTCGCAATAGAATACGTCTCTGTATTCTCTACAAACTTCTTCAATAGCTTTTCGCTCCTCTAAAATCTAACCTATTTTTTTGTAAATTACCTAATAATAAATGATCTAAATCCCGGTTATTTTCCGTGAAGTTAACGGTATTTAACGGGCTAGAATAAGACTCAACTTTAAAAGGACCTGTTACGACCAAGTCTGCAGATTCACTCGTATAGTTTTGAATGACGGTTGATGCGTAACCGTTAATGCAATTAACTAAAGCGCAGGGCATTCGTATCCCTTCTTTAAATTGCTAAAATTCTAATATTGCTTCTCCTTCTAACTGGTTAACTGGAAGTTTGACTCTAAGTTCGGTCCGTGGGGGTAAATTATATACCTCTCTCATGGACGGAGCATAAATAATAGGTATATTTGTATATTTTAAATGTATTTTTTTTTCATGTTAATTTTTGCCTGTAATTGCTGTAACAAATTGCTACCTATCAGTCCGTCGTACCTATCGTCTACATTGTATACATAAAACTTATGGTATTCGTTACACCTAAATACTTGCGGCAATAAAATAACTACTGTTTCACTATGAACACTTGAAGCGTGAGTGCTAACTACTTCGAAGGGTTCGTATTGCAAACAGCTCTTAAAATATTTATATGCGATATGAGGACTTATAAAGGACCTCTCGCTACCTGTGTCTATCATAAAAACGGCATTAATTTCTGGAACTATAATATATGGTAAATTTAAACGCTTATCTAAATTAATTTCTATCTTTTCCCGAGGCTTGAGACTGCTATATGAAAATTTTCAACGACTGGTTCTTCGAGGATGTAATTCTCGCAATCATAGCTAGGGCTATTCGAGGCGTTTACATTATTTTCGGTAAAATTAATACGTCGTGAACTAGCTGTTCGCATCGTGACATCGGTATTCGTACCCGAAGATGATGCTTGCGGTGCAAATCGCGACACGTGTTGTGAATTTCTTGCGTAATGTTCATTTTGTCTTGACGGAAACGGTGACCTAGTTAACCGTGGCTGCACAAAGTTATTATTCGCATAATTTTAATTATAATTATTATGATGGGTAAAATTATGTTTAAAATTCCTAAATTGATTAGAATTATTCTGCGACGACGGTAAACTATTCTCGTTGTGATTCGGTGTAGTATTCCTACTGCTATTCGATGCAGGTGTACTGGGTACACTACGCGAGTTAAATGAACTAACTAACTATCTTCACGCTGTATCCCTGACGGGGTAGTCAGAGAGGACAGATCGCCAGGCTTCGCGATCCATGCATAGTTCTTTCGCTTCTTCGAGATTCATCAATCGCTTCATACACGCACGTCTGGGTATCCGAGTACTTTTGACCTTTCCGTTTTTGACCAATCTGCTCACGTGGTCTTCATATGTAAGTCTCGGCCTTCCCTGACTCCTTCTACCCTCTACTTTTGAACAATATATATTTTTCGTCAATCGTTCCTCACTCATTCGTTGGACGTGTCCAAACCAACGGAGCACGCCCTTTTCCAGCTTAACGCTGACACTTTCATTCAAACCTGCCGTATTGCGTATCACTTCGTTACGTATTCGGTCGGCCAAGGTAACGCCGCACAATTTTCGAAGTGATCGCATCTCCACAGCATTCAATTTACTTTCATGCATCTGCTGACATACCCAGGTTTCACTACCGTAAAGCAAAGTTAAATGAACGATCATTATGATTTTGGTTTGATTTAGGGTTTAGGTTTCTATTAGAAATGCGGTCTTGTGTTTTCGAATCATAGACCAATTGGAAGATTTGTTCCTCCAGAACTACCTTTAAGGCATCTTCCAATGTGGATACATCGCGCATACGTACTTTTCTAACCAAAAATGATGGTAGATGGTAGATACAGGAAGATATGAAGTGATCTATAAATAAATAATAATCTATAATAGTAAATAGTCTGTTTTGCCTTACGCGAAGAGCCATCACTATCTACTTCTGCAATTTTAGCGAATAAAACACTTCTCAAATGTTGTAGTCTATGGCAAAAATCTACGTAACTCTCGTTCCTGTTAATCCTACAGTTTTCTAACTCTAAAGCTAGACATTCCTCGGTACGCGGATCTCCAAAATGTTCATTTAACAACCCTTTTAATTGATCCCAATTATCTATATAATCTCTTTCTCCTACCAATTTTGCTGCTTCACCACCTAATCTACTCGTTAATACGTGAAATAAATATTCATTTTGAATAAAATCACCTTGATATCTCGCTATGATATACTCGCACTTTTTAACAAATAATGGTAAGGTTCTGGCTTCCCCATTAAATACTGGAATGATTTTCACCATTTCTTGTGGTACTCTGTTTATGTTTTCCATCGTGAAATTGGTGATTATACACGAACAAAAATAAAATAAAACAATCGTAATAAAATAACTTATTCTACCTAGAACTATGTAGTTATAAAAGAATCTATGAGGAAAAGTATTATCGCGGCGTTTTCTAATCCCTAATAATCCACAACACACAGACTTATTATAAGGTAAAGGGTAAAATTGGAGAGCTGAAAGGAAGGTGAAAAGATTTACTCACAATTCCGCAGCGTATTCCATAACCCTTGAATGACTGCTCTGCTGGTCTGCAACACTGCTTCTTTGCGGCTTGAGGTTCTAAAAAAAATTGTTTGTTTGTAGATTCTGCTTTCCGTCAAACCGTAGGGACGGACGTCGGCTGCTTTTGTAAATTTTATACACAACAACTGACTACGGAAATCCTACCAGCTGCGCCATTTAAGATGTCAAAGCCGGATTTAAATAAAAATATATTTATTTATATGAACAGAGTTACGACTAGGTTACAAAACAAAACAGTAATTGATTAATTATTATAAATATCGATCTTATATACTAGATAATTGTTGACTATGCGTTTTACATTATGACGCATCTTTAGATTTAGTGCTGGTTTGGGTTTGCTGACAAAGCTAATGTGAGTGGTTTGGGGTTCCTTAACTCACGCCTGGGTATCAGAGTACTTTTGACTTTTCCGTTTTTGAGCAATTTGCTCACGTGGTCTTCATATGTAAGTCTCGGCCTACCCTGACTCCTTCTGCCCTCTACTTTCGTACAATATATATTCTTCGTCAATCGTTCCTCACTCATTCGTTGGACGTGTCCAAACCAACGGAGCACGCCCTTTTCCCGCTTCACGCTGACACTTTCATTCAAACCTGCCACATTGCGTATCACTTCGTTACGTATTCGGTCAGCCAAAGTTACGCCGCACAATTTTCACACAACTCCACAGCATTCAATTTACTTACATGCATCTGCTGACATACCCAGGTTTCGCTGCCGTAAAGCAACGTTGGCACTAGCACTGCATTATGAATCGCGAGTCGTGCTTCTTTTACGATGCTTTGTCGCTTTCCCAATTGGGACAAAACACTGTCCGGCAGCTACTCCCCGTTCTACATCAGAACCACATCTTCTGTCTGCGCTAAACATACTCTCTAAATACACAATTTCATTCACTTGCTCTAGACGTTCCTGGTTTACCCAAATTTTGCATTTAGTTCTTACATCATTTCTTTCAAATACCTTAGCTACACCTTACCTACTATACCTTAGTTTTACTTGCATTCAAGCGAAGACCCTTACTTTCACACTCCTCTTTCATATTAGTGACTAATGCCTGAAGGTCGGCGGACAATTTACTGTAAAGTCACCCAATTTCACACCCATTTCATAATCTTTCAATTACTGCAGGCAACTGTCCAGATACACCATGAACAGCAAGGGGGACATGACACAACCCTGTTTGACGCCTATACAGTCGTCGAAAAGACGTGACACATCCCCCCCTACTCGCATGCAAGCCTTACTGTCCCTATAAAGAGACTGTATTGCCCGCAGTAACGAGCTGCTCAAACCATATCCGGTCAGCAATTCCCACAGAGTTTCTCTCACAACGTTGTCAAATACTTTCTCCAAATTCACAAAAGCACAGAAATCCTTCTGGCTGACAGCCAGAAACTTCTTCGCCATAAAGCGGAGAGAAAACACTTGATCCATGCAACCTCTTCCACGTCGGAATCCGCATTGAGCCTCCCCTAAATACTTTTTAGACTTTTCTTGCACTATTGCCATTGTAACCTTTGCATACACCTTACTAGCCAAGCTGACCAAGTTGATCGCCCTGTAGCTGGAGCAGTTTAGGTGAGGGCCTTTCCCTTTGTAAAAAGGTACTACAACTGCTATTCACCAGTCATCTGGGACCTCACCTGTCCGCCAGCATAAGTTGTAGAACAGACATAATGTGTCCCAGACGCGCGACCCACCGTACTTGATCATCTCAGCAGTAACTCTGTCTTTTCCCGCAGCCTTACCACATTTCATGCTTCTTATCGCTTGTTCAATCTCTTTCATGCAAATGACTTCAATGAAATCGGAATCCGGAGCATCAAAGTGAGCTCTACTTCTCGATGTGGCATCTCTGTCTTCACTTGCATACATCTTTCCATAATATTAATTTCATCTCTGCAGGACGTCCGTTTGATTTTAAAATGCTAATTTGTGTTTCGGTTTCGGCCGAAACCGAGACAGTAGTAAGTAAGTACTTTAATATTATTTTTGGATATATGTGCTACGAATCCCTTAGTTAGACAAGGTACCAAATCATATTTTGGAACTTCGTCTAAGACGAATCTTAAAACTGTGGTTGTTTCCTATAAATCCAGGGCTGTGAAATGAGTTTTTACTTACAGTAAGTATCGGAATCTATAGTAGACAAGAGCTTCAAGTCAAAGACTACAACTTCAAATTGTTATTTACATTTACCTTGAAATTGTCGATTCAAAATGGAGATCGTCGTTTAAATTATATTAGTATCTATTAGATCTTTATTCTGAATTCTCTGTAATGTAGATAACTAAAAGTTTGCTGTGGGTATATTTAAGGGCTAACAAATTTACCGCGTAATCTACAGTTTTTACTGAAAATGGGCTGCGTCTGTTGTTCTATAAGCTCGTTCATTTCGATCCTCTTAGATGCTCTCGAAAGGTACGAAAAATAATGGTATTCTATTATAAATACACATAAATGTTTTAGGATAGGATAGGATATAGGAGTGTAAATTGGACAGCCACAAGTTTAAGGGCGAAAAGGTGTATTCAGTATTCGGTAAGATATTCGTTTTGGAGAAAGTGTAGCAAGGTGACGTGCTAGACTAGAGTAATCAATCAAAGTAATCGTGTAACATGCCTTTTAATGGGGCTTTTCACAGCCACACATCTACTGTACTGCTCCAACTACTAATAACTCCAGCACACTAGAATCTACAAGGTCCAAGACCAAACACCAACCTCGAAGTCGGCAAGTTCCATAAAACGTTAAATTGTCTTGTAATCCGTTGAAGATAAATTAGTGACGCTAAAAATTATTTAAAGTAAATTCACATAATCAATTTATACAAAGTCTGTCTATGTTTACCTGTCGTCATTAGGGACAGCGGTGAGGGCACCACGCACCAGATGACAATGACCACTGGCAGATAGATTCTTACTACTTATACAAGTTACTGCCAGAGTGCCAGTGTATAGCTATTTCACCATTTGCTACATTTCACCGCGTGTATTCCTGTCCCACGTAATAGGTGGTGAGCCCATAGCCTTGTGGCTACCTGCTGTTGAAACTTTTTAAGTCGCTCATAGGACCTGCAACTTGACTTAACGACTGCCATGTTAGTGGCAACTGGGACCAACGGCTTAACGTGCCTTCCGAAGCACGGAAACGCTCGCAAATGGAAATGCCACAAAGCGTACTTATTATTAAACTTATTATTTACAGAATATCGCTATGCACTGTGTGCGCCATGCTAACATGTTGTTTCTTGTTAACCATACTTACAGTACTGGTTATGGGTATTGGCATCGGGTACCATTACTGTTTCGTACAAACTTCTGTAGAGGCCGTAGGTAAGTTTATTCAGTTTAACTTTATTATATATTTTTTTTAACGGAAAAGTCACAAGTACTCGAATACCCAGACGTGCGTGTATGAAGCAATTGATGAATCTACAAGGAGCGAAAGAAGTATGCATGGATCGCGAAGCCTGGCGATCTGTCCTCTCTGACTACCCCGTCAGGGATACAGCGTGAAGATAGTTAGTTATATATATTTTAAACGAGTACATTAAGTCTCAGTACATTTATTTTTATATTTTCGATTTTACGTTCTTACTTAGACAGCCCCAAAGGCAAACGCGTCGAGCGTTGCCAGCGCCGTATCAGATGGTGGCTGTTTGATAAAGCTAGGTCCCAGAAGTTCGTCTCAGCTGTCGGTGACAAGTGCATTGACACTGAAGGCAAACCTGTTCAAGATTTCTGGGAAAGGATTCAGGCGGCTATCCTTGGAGCGGCCAAGGTGGTGCTCGGTGAGTCTAAGGGTAGACGCAAATGTGACAAGGAAACTTGGTGGTGGAACGACACAGTCCAGAGGGAGACTAGGGAGAAGAAAGCCCTCTTTAAAAAGTGGCAAGTGTCAGGATCTCATAAAGATCGCGATGCATACAGGACTGCGAAGCGCGCCACTAAGAGAGCTGTAGCCAGGGCCAGACGTGACCACATACAACCTCTATATGAGAAGATGGAATCGTCTGAGGGGCATAAGTTTATCCATAGGTTGGCGCGCTCCAGAGTCAAATCGGTATAGGATGTTTCCAAGTGCCGCTGTGTAAAAGATATTGAAGGCACCCTGCTATTCGAAGAACTCGCAGTGAAGGTGAGATGGCGCGCGTACTTCCACGAGCTGACAAGCAACATAAAGAAGTGCAGCCTCCAGACCTCCCTCCGAATCTGGGACTAGTGCCACCGGTAACGCCTGCAGAAGTCCAGTCTTCAACGGGAAGGGGTCATTGCAGGAATGCGGGAGCTACCGCGGTATAAAGGTTAAGTCCCACACCATGAAGATCTTCGAGAGGGTTATTGACTCCCGGATCGGGCAGGAGTTTACTCTCTCGGAGTGTCAATATGGGTTCCGCCCTGGTCAAGGGATCACGGACCCTGTTTTTGCCCTGAGGTTGGGCAGCATCCGTGGGTTGTCATAGAGAAATACAGGTCGAAGAACACGCCTCTGTACTGTCTGTCCCTAGACATGCAGAAGGCCTTCAACTGTGTTCCTTGTGCGATGATCTGGTGGGCACTGCGGTCCAAAGGGGATCCAAAGGCTTATATTGAGACTATCCGGGACATGTACCGCGACTCCAATTCCATGGCTCGGACTGCTGTTGGCGACACGAAACTCTTCCCCATCGCCGTCGAGGTACAACAGGGTTCGGTCCTTAGACCGCTTCTGTTTAGTGCGATATCAGACGTATTGTCAGAGAGCATCAGGAACTCGCATGAGCAGCTTCCATGGTTGCTCATGTATGCTGACGACATCGCGCTGGCAGACGCGGACAGGGGCAGATTGGTACGACGTGTGAAGGCGTGGAAGGAGACGATTGAGAACGGAGGTCTGAAACTAAATGTGGCGAAGACAGAGTACTTGGCACTAAACTCAACAGATCCCTGTACACAACTTAAAACAGATAAACTGTTTTTCTTTCCCAATGATACATCTTGGTTGTAATTAATGGTATATCGATACCAATTGATTTATTTTATACTTACTGTACTACCGGTGATACCTAATGGTCAGTGCTTAACGTGGTTGCAATACCAGCGAAGGCGAATCTTTAATCGTTCACTAAGCAAAATATTAATAAATATCGTTGTTACAGAAAAGGCAGCTAAAACTCAATCAGCTTTACGAACGGGGGACAAACCTGAAAGGAGTCAAATGTTGCGTTCAGTTGACAAAGCGATGAAACGAAGCTTCGCACGCAGGCTAGCACGCCGCGACACCAACGATACTAGTGCTTTGTTCAATAACAACACTCTTAATTCAATGTATTCTCATAATTACAACTACACGTTACTCAATGACAGTTTGTTTAATAGTACAGAGTTGTTTACCATTATAAACAGTACTTTAGGCAATTCAACAAATTACACTGTTACCCTCGCGTGATATTTGTTTCGTCAGAGAATTTGAATGTCTGGTTTAATAAGTAAAAGTCTTTTCAATATTAAACTCTTTAATTTTTATTTGCAAGTTCTATATTACGATACTTCAAAATACCTTAGGAAGATATTATAATTACTTAATCACAGTAAACAGACGGAAACTTTTAGAATGCGTGGATTGAAACAAATTTAAAACGACGACGGAACTTTTAAGCCAAATCTCTCAATTATGTCCTATTTCATCAAATAACACCTCTTCAACAGAAATTGCTGCCTTTTACAAATGCGATAATCAAGGACACCGTCACTTCCGTCTTTCGTCTAAGCAGCTTCAAATTTCAAACAACAATTTCGTCCAAAAAGTTCATAACAGTTCAACACATACTTAGCAAAATAAGCACATTGAAACGGTGGTTTTAATCAAGTCGATGCAAATATTGTAGTTGTGATGTTCCTCAAGGGTCTAAAAAAAGGTAATATTGTGGTGTAGTTTCGTGAACGTCGAAATCTACCAATGAGTTTTCGTGCCAATTCTCTCTCGTTAGGAGACAACTCTGGTTCCTTCGGCGGCCTGAGAAAACAAACATTTATTATCATTTCCATACTATGCTTTTTACATTTACCTATGTTTATATGTCTTTGTAATCTAACGGATAATGCTCAGAAACTGAATCATTGGCTAGGATTATAAGCAGCACGAGTCGGGCCTAGCCTGGGTCTGGAATCCTAAAAGTCCTCTAGCTCACTCGCGTTCGACGAAGACACCGACGCGTAAAGCAGCCTCCAGAAAAATCTTCACCAAAACGAAATTTTAGTGGATCCAGAGGATTCTAGAGTCTACCAGTTTATACTCATATATACCGTGAACCAACGGCGAGGACAACAAAATTCCAACCCCTCCGACTGCTATGCTCGATTTCTGGTACTCCAAACCGTAGCGCGAGCACCCCACCCAGGGGCTCTACGACTGCGCTGCCCTTGCGCTTGGATTCTATCAAGCTCATTACATCTAATTTTCTCTCATTGAATACATCATTAAACTCATTATCTTCCAATCCTCCCCTAACATTCCGCCGCTGTGGCACATACTTCTCGCACCGGCGGGGATGAACAGCGCGGATTTTGTTTTTTACTACTCTTTATCCCCATCCTATTTATTACACAGTAGAAGTTTTGCTATGGGATTACCTATTTACAGTGTGTTAAGTTCACCCGTAGGTATATTTAACACGTTTCGTGCGTTGTGAACTCTATAGGACCATAGAAGATCCTTCCTTCCAACGTGCGGCACTTAGAATACGGTCGTTTTATGCGGCTGAAGGTGTTTAATCTAATCTAATTCTCTCTTTTATAAGAGAGAATTAAATATTTGTAAATATGTTTCAAAACAGGACTCAAATTGAAGAACAAGAAGTATGGCAAAATGATGGGAAGGGTAACAACCAATTTTACAGCCCCATATGCGGCATGAGAAGTATTTGCACAAGGACAAGCACCTCACACCGCACTATGCGTTATGGTAGTGATGAGAAAAGTTCGATAATTTTTAGCAATTTTGATAAAGTCACGTTAAAGAATTCAGTTTAGTGAATATGCAGACTGCAATTGGGGTGAAATAATGGCCGATAATAATAACAAAGAATTCTCGTTTTAGTATAATAATTAAGATCAAAAGATGCACTTGTTGTATAGAGTTCATGACGCACCCACGGAAAGTGTTATCTTTTGATAAACGCGTGGAACATGTACTACATACCTCTCAGTTTCCAACAGGACCATAGGTGTAGGCGACGGCTCCAAGTATACATTTTCGCCAGGTTTTTTAGTTTCGTATACCTCTGAAATTTTAGGATTAACGTTAAATAATGTTAAACTAATTTGAGTAAGTAAGGTAGAATCTCACACTTGCCCTTTCTGCCGTGTCTTCTACGCACATCAGTTCTTTATAAAAATTCGGAAACTGCCCCGTGAAGTGAATTTGGAAAATATTAGACTAAAGCAGCATACACACAACACGTAGGTACTTCGAGTACATGTCCTTGCAAACTACAACGTCACGACTAATCATTACTACGGCTTACAGCTAATCAACTGCCTCGGTGGCGCAGTAATAGTGTATCCGACTATCGCGCTGAGTTTAGCTGTTTTCTATGTATAATATGTATATATTTAGAAATATATAATTATGTATATCAGTTGTCTAGATCCCGGGTGTCGCGAACGCAACTGGGACTGACGCTCGGATCATGATGATGATCAGTTGTCTAGATCCAATAGCACAAGCTTATAGCTTAGTTTGGGCTAGATGTCGCTGTGCGAAGAGTGTCCCACAATATAATATATATAAATCACATAATGAGGGAAATCATGAAATGAATAAAATCAGTTCTGGTGGATCCGTGAAAGTGAAGAATACACCTAACCCACAGATCAATAATATGACCTATACCTATGCCAATGTACGTCGTGCACGAGATGTCGTGTACGGAGCATCCTGCACATACATACACAGAATTTTTACCAGTTATTGTAGATCATCCATTGAGACTTGAGACCCACCTCACCCCTGGCCATACCCTCGGCCACAACTCTATAGAACAAGCAGAGGCGAATAGTAATCAGTATAGTATAGTAATTAGTACAAACCAATGAGTGGATGCGGGGCGTGTTCCACCTCAGACCGGTTGACGGCCAGTAGCCTCACCACCGGCCTCTCCTGCTCAGCACGAGCCAGCAATGACGGCTCTGTCGTAGATCTTGACGACACTAAAAGTATTATCATTTATCTATCACGTCTTATATCCTGTCCCACGTAATAGGTTGTGATTTTGCAGTGTTGAAATAGACAGACGCAGGTTGTGGCTACCTGCTACTGAAATTTTTTTTCAAGTCTTACATAAAGATTTAACTTGACTTAGCGACTGCCATGTTACTGGCAACCGGGACCAACGGCTTAACGTGCCTTACGAAGCACGGAAACGCTCGCAAATGTAAATGCCACAAAGTGGTCACCCATCCGAGGACCAGCCATAGTGAAAGTTGCGTAACTCAGTGATCGTTTAAAGAACACTGAGTTCTGAGACCACGACACTAAAAATATACATAGTTAATATTATATACCCTTAGATTATATAAACACAGGTGTTTATATAATCTAAGACTATAACATTAATTTTCTAAAAACAATTTAAGTACCTTATCTTCACACTGTAGGTAGGTAGTCAGAGAGGCCTGATCGCCAGGCTTCACGATTCATCCATACTTCTTTCGCTTCATTATGACAATATCAAATTCAACTGTTGATGTTTTAAAATGTTCTTAAGAATAAGATTGTTGTGCCAGGTCAAGGTTAAGACCAACGAAGACGTTGTGACCGAGTTACTGACAAGAAGATACGTCGCTTGTCGTACAGTTCAAATTTATATATACAGACAATTTTTATCTATTAGAATAATGTCGATTGATTTTGCAAATAATAAGGCAATAGAACTCACTGGCAAAAGAGGAGAGTTCTTTCTGAGCGTAATGGTACCCCACAGAGATACCGTAGACCATTAGCATGACGATAGAGAACATTAACAGCATCAGTAAAAACGCGCAGCACGTCCATGTTAAAACTCTGTACGAAGATATTGTATTTAAGCAGAATTTTATCCTACTAATAGTATAAACGCGAGAGTTTGTAAGAATCGATGTTTGTTACTCTTAAACGCAAAATACTACTTTTTATTAAAAAAATTTCGTAGCGTTAACGTTAATTAAAGCAGGAAGTATGACTTTAATTGTCTATTTATTATATTTTTGGCATAAGATTTGGGAATATACGAGTATATGTACTGTGGACAAAAGATACAGGGCCCACCCTATAAGTATTGATATTTTCCTGAAAATCGTGTAAATATTTTTAAGAGATTTTGTACACTCATTTAATATATTATAACCTAAGATAAATAATAACTATAGATGGATTGTATTAAGTTGAACTGTTCACCAGCAACATTTATTCGTCTTACTAATTCCAATAGGACCTGTGTAAAAACAAATGGCAAGTCCTGCTCGCGCACGTCTCACAGCGATGCGCGCTACTTACAGCTGTCAGTTAACCTGCTGGTGAAATTAACTGCTAAAGAATAATGACATTAAATTATAGGTTTCCTGTGTTAAAAGTCGTTTTATGCTAATTAGTTAGTGATCATTATGATCTAAGGCATGTAGTGTTGCTGTTGTGTTCGAGCCAAGTGGATGCTTTGAAGGAGAATAATGTGAATACAATCATTCCGCCAGTAAGTCACTCTTGATTATTTTAGTTTTTGAAATGAAATTGTAAGTATTGCAATGTGATATCATACAAAATAACCCTAGGATCAGCTCTTTACGTCAATTTAGCGTATAAAGTTGTTTCATTTTCTATAAATATGAAAGCAACACAAGAGACCCATGATTTTGTCATTTTTCGTACTTAATAGTGTAGTCGAAAGTAGGTAGTAGTCTACTCGAGGTCTACTCGAGTATGAAATTTCCCATTTACATTTTTTTCGCGGCGGAGATGAAAATCCGTGTGCGATGTTTGCCTATCGTTACACAGTACAAAATATTTTTAATGCCTAACTATTTGCAACACAACACTTTTACACTCTCTTTTCTACACAATAACTAGTTAAACTCTTAAGCCAAAATATTCGAAGCATAACCCGTAATCGGAATGGACTGTTACGTCGTAGTTATAACTGAGGGGACTTGGGACTTCCTTAACAGAATGATATTTTAACAGAATGCTGGCCACTGTTGGGCAAAAAACGTAATTGTCTTAACAATTAACAACTAACAATTAAATTGTCTAAATTATTGCTTGCGAAATATTACAATTACAATTAATAAATTGTTAATTGTATTATCATTTTTACAATTAACAGTTAACAATTACTTATATCAAAATTAGGTTCGTACTATGTTAGGTAATAAAACTTTTCGTCTTCAAAAATATAACGTGTACTCCGATTATACATAAAATTTCAAGGAATATATTAAAAAACATCATAGGGGCCTGAATAAATCGTACACATGCTTGGGTACACTTTGGCAGAAATGCTGCAAAAGTAGGTTAAGTTAGTTACCTACCAGAACAGAGTTTTACAATGCGTTGTTAGTATAACAATGCAGCTGGCAAAGCTAGCATGCCGTGGCAGCAGCCTGTGTCTGCCATAACAGAACTGCTTGCGTTGTATGTAGCAGTCAGTAAAAATAATACTCTGGGACCCCTTTTGCGACATGGTTACGAACTTTTGTTTTAGTCAGGTCAAATTGCCCAAGCTTTTTTCTTGTTGAATCACAATAAAAATCATTTCAGTAGTAGTAGTTAAGAAAAAGTTTCACTACATGTCAATTTTTCTGTCTGTCCATTATTTATAAACCACTGAGGTGGCAAACAAGCGTACGGCCCACCTGATGTAAAGTGGTCACCGTAGCCATGGTGAGCTACCCCCACGTTAACCATCGACAAAGTGTCGTGGGTACTACACGAACGTAGGTACCTACTTAAACAAACATGTCCCCTATGTAAATAATTTTGTAGTTATTCAATATGTAACATTGTCAAGTGAAGTACACATCTAAAAAAACAAAGTGATTATTTCACCTATGGCAATAATTTTATAGTTATTTATTCCATAATACAGAGTATGACAGGAAGTCACACATATAAGACTAGATTTTAATTGTATTAATTGTTTTCTAAACAATTAACGATTAAATTAGTCAACTAACACATTAACTGTGATTATATCAATTGTAAACCACAATTAATGGAATCAATTGCAATTGATTTTAATTGTTTCTCACAATTAATGAGTGAATTGAATTAAATTAATTGCAATTAATGTAATTGCGATTAAAATGTTAATTGTAAGCTTATACAATTAACAATTTAATTGCATTGTGCCCAACACTGATGCTGGCTACCTTCCACATTAAATATACCCGTTTTGAATAACTATAACTCTCTTGCCACAATTTAGAAATTTTACGCAAAAAGAAGGGTTGTAGAATAATCGGTCGAAGGAAAAATCTTGCAGGGTGCTAATTGTTTGGTTTTAAAATTGAATCTTAACACAATATCAACTGCAATTTACCGATGAAATGCAGAATTATCTAAGGTGATATAAACTTTGACATTGCTTTTACTAGTATGGATATGTTAGCATATCATGGCTTCCTATCAGCGCATACCTATATTACCCATGGTAAGACTTGCGTAGATCACGCATTCATAAAGACCTGACCACTACACCGTAGCACTATGTTTTGCCATAAAAGCTAAAGAAAAACCAACCAAATGTGTTTCTCGCCTAGTTGTAAATGAATTTAACACTGCTATGAGGAAAACCAACTTATCTATAACATGTCTAACGTAAATATAGCAACTGATTATTTATTAAATACTATCCAGATCCTACGAAATACAAATCGTTTTAAAGTAGTTAGGTGTAAAAGAATTGTAAGGCTGTGGATAACACCAGGTATGGTAAAGTGTATCAGATATCGAGACAAATCTGTACAGAAAGTTAAAAAATGAGCCTAAAAATGATTCTGAACACTAACGTATAAAACATATAGGAATTATTGTAAGTCAATACAGAAAAAACTAAAAAAAACTATGAGAAAATGCAATTCCAAAAGTTCCAAGAACGATAGCTTTAAATTATGGAACATCATTAAGGAAATGACACATACCTCTAAAAACAGAGAGAGACAAATCATGAATTAGTGAGTTCGAGCGATCCTGTGCAGGACATAAACATTAATGTTAATGACATACCTAAACATTTTTTTCGTTAATTTCGGGAAGATGTTAGCTAAAGGAATAATCAATGAGTCTCAGCACTTGCAATCTGTTGACATTGAGATCCTGCTCAGACATTTGGCGGGAAGAGTGACAAGTGCGGACGCTTGCTTTATATTATTTTCTAAAACTAGCGCATTTATCTTGTTTTATGTGCGGGAGTGGTGGTTTCTTGGACATAAAAGTTGTGTTAACGTGCTATTGTGAAAGACAATGATATATATGCAGTGAAATGCTATTTTCTCTCTTGCCGCGAAACGTCCATTGACAACCTTAGTATAAGAATCACCATTATACTGAGGGCAAGGACCAGGACGGACAATGAGGACACGACATCGACTGCACAGGACTAATTAGAAGATAAGATTGAAGAAATATGATATAAAAAATAAGATTTGGCTAAAAGGTCTTAGAAACCAGGCCATTAAATAATGATTAAAAAAAAAAAGATCCTGCTCATTTGTTTGTTCTTTTACCAACGGATTGTGATGAGGTTTACTCATTGATCGATGACCTTAAGAACAATAGCGCTTGTTGGCCTGGATATGATTTCTGCTGACATCTTGAACTAACATCATCACTCATTCATCTTGAAGTAACATCCTGCTAGCTCCTAAATGTACCAGCCTTTCCAAATGCGTTTAAGAAATCGCGCATTTGTCTAGTATATAAGGGTAAGGGTGACAGAGACTGTGTCAACAATTAACGGCCTATCTCTATTCTCCCATCAATACCCAAAATAATAAAACGTCTTATAAATGAAACGCTAGTCACTTATTTGGAATATTTCGGATTGTTATTAGGATTCTCAATTAGGGTTTCTAACAAAAATAAATAAGTTGTGATGCGGTTCGTTATCTAACAATTTTATAGTAAAAAACTTAGACAAAAGAAAACATTAATGGTGATATTTCTAGATATAACCAAGGCATTTGACATTTTCTGTACCACTGCTCTTAAAAAAACTTGAAAAGGGGAACCCAGCTAAATCTGTTCAGGTATTATTGTTTACCTACAGCCTATCACCAATCTAAAAGTAAACCTATTATTATGACTTGGTTAACGGGACTACATTACTCAGAAACTGAAAGCGTTACTGTAAATAAAATGCTTATTTTCACTTACACTACACATAAAACGGATTCTCACACGTGCATTTGCATGCTCAAACTCGTATCATTCACACATCAAAATTTCGCTATTGCTGATGTTACCATATAATCAAAAAGTTCATCTAAATGATAGAATAGTTTATCTCATCTCTCCTCGTCCTCTTCGTTAGTTATTGATCCCATAAAGACACGGTTCGTTAGGTGATTTGCCTGGTGATGTGAGACACAGGCTTGCGCCTATTTCAGACACCAGTCCTCTCACAATTATTGAACATAGAGTATAAGTAGAATGGTAGATATAATAAAATTTCTGTATATACCTAGTTAGGTCATAAGTATTGCCACACAGTAAAACTTTTCTTTTAGAATACTGGCCACAAAAAAGTTTATTGAATTCGAATTTCGAATTGTTCATGAAAATAAAAAAGTATACTTTTTAGAATTTTACTAATTTTTAAATATGGAGTGGACGCTTAAAGAAGACCGTGTTGCAGTTATTGCGTTGCATCGTTGCGGTTACGCACCAACTCAAATTTTTGTCATGCTGAAAAATTTGAATATAACCAAAAGATTTGTTTATCGTACCATCAAACGATACAATGAAGACTCTAGTGTAGATGACAGGTCAAGAAGTGGTCGCCCTCGGTCTGTTAGGACTCCAGCAGTGATAAAAGCTGTGAAGGCGCGAATTCAAAGAAATCCCAAACGTAAACAGAAACTGTTGGCCCTTCAGATGGGGTTAAGCAAAACCACGGTGAAAAGGGTGTTAAATGAAGACTTAGGGCTTCGGTTATATGTAAGAAAAACAGGACATCGTTTAAATGCTGGTCTAATGGACCTGAGACTGAAGAGATGCCGCGCTTTGTTGAAGCGGTACGCGGGAAAAAAATATCGGGAAATTCTTTTTTCGGATGAAAAAATTTTTACCGTAGAAGAGAGCTACAACAAACAAAATGATAAGGTGTACGCACACAGTAGTGAAGAAGTGAGCAACCGTATTCCGCGTGTCCAACGAGGTCATTTTCCACCCTCGCTCATGGTATGGTTGGGAGTTTCTTATTGGGGCTTAACAGAGGTACATTTTTGTAAGAAAGGTGTAAAAACGAATGCAGTTGTTTGTTTGTGAACCTGTTTCTCATGTTTAATAACAGGCACTGGGTATTACAACAAGATTCGGCGCCAGCTCATAGAGCGAAGAACACACAAAAATTGCCGGCGGCGCGTGAAATCGACTTCTTCCGGCACGAAGACTGGCCCTCCTTCAGTCCAGATTTGAGTCCGTTAGATTACAAGATATGGCAACACTTGGAGGAAAAGGTGTGCTCAAAGCCTCATCCCAATTTGGAGTCACTCAAGACATCCTTGATTAAGGCAGCCGCCGATATTGACATGGACCTCGTTTGTGCTGCGATAGACGACTGGCCGCGCAGATTGAAGGCCTGTATTCAAAATCACGGAGGTCATTTTGAATAAACTTTATTGTCATAAGAATCTATGTTTTGTTAAGCTCATTTTGGTATATAAATGGTTACATAATGAATAAACTTGTTTCAATTATTTTATATTAAACATGTGACAGAATTTATGACCTGACTAGGTATATATAGTTTAAGAGGAAAAATAAGTAAATAAATGAAATTAAAATTAAATTAAAGTATAGTAGTATATTCTTTATCTTAGATAATAACCATAATAAGTGTCATAACTGTCATAACAAAATTTACTGAATAAAAAAACATTTCTTATAAGGCGGCCCTGTATATGTAGTACTGTAACTGTAACTGTAAATTGAGCGTGAATCGAATAACTGAAAAGTATTCAGCACAAGTAGCGCACAGGACTTCTACCATCTCGAATACTGAAGTTACTATATCCTAAAGACCATCGCCTAAGGATACAGAGCAACTTCAGTAAGTACCTATTATAAGGCAAAACCTGTTCAACCATTTTTTTTCAACGATTACACTATTTATACCTAGTTACATATTACCTTTCCGCACAGAATGTTGCAGAGCAGAACACTGATTGTATTAAGCCCATTGTAGTTTTATAGATGTGAATCTGTTCAGACAAAAAAGTATATATATCACTCATTATGATTACGTCTTAACATCTAAATCAGTTTACACACACACAACAATCTAAACCTTTAACACATAGCTATGAAGGCAAGAAGGGGCAAATACTGATGTAGTGTCATGTATCAGTCAATAAATAAAAAGAAAAGGTTGAAATGGTACTTAAATTATATAAACACCTAACAGATAAGACCAAAAAATGGACACTAATTTTAGGGTCCTCGTCGATCTGCCTCGCTTGTGATCCTATTCGCGAGTGCAAGTCTTCCTAGTTACGATAAAATATTATGATTTTTTTTAATTAATTGCCTATTAGTTCAGTGAAAATTTGTACAAGTTATGGTACAAAGAAAGAATAATAGTGACATCACAATCCACAAGTAAGTATTTCATTTTACGATATATTTCTATAGTAAACAATTTTAAAACAATAATTTTAGCGGTTAATATCACTTGTACAGTGTTGCAAGGAAGCGAAATCTATTTACCAGTGCTTTCTTACTAAGTATTAGTAACTTCAAATGTTTGCTTATAAACCTACTTTATTTATTTTTAGATCACTCAATTAGCGTAATTTTAAACCAAATCTCGTATAATTGTAAGTAAAAGAGGCAGTGCCTGTAATATTTATGTAATAGGTTTGTAATATTTTAGTAATAGGTTTGTTTGTTATAGGAACTCTTCAATTTTCTTCTGCATATTTGACACACCACGAAAATCAAGTTAAGAAAGAAGACGCAAAATACGTCGGATAATACGACGAGTTAGACTTCGGGTCTGACCCGTAGTGGAGCGAAGTGATCGGGTTAGCAGTGGTAAGGCCTCCGTCCCACCGCACCATTACGTTCGTTTCAGTTGCCTACTCACACATGGCTAAAAAGTGGCAGCGGCGCAACTTTGACGACACGCGTTGTACTTGTACTGGACGCGGTATCTGGGTGTTTATATAATCTAAGGTTGAATAAATAATTTTCAGTTTTTTTTCTAAAAGGCTTTTTAAAACCGTACACAGTTTTTCACAAACTGCGGTCTTAGTAGTTCGTTTCAACATATAACTTCATATAGTAATGTAATAAATACCTATGACGGTGCTTATTGATCCAAATTAAAGCAATGGCTTAATGATTACTAATATATTACTTTATTATATTACTTCCGTAATAATTTAAAGAGCAGTACCTATATAACTTTTTTTAAATTGTATTAATACCTTTTTGAGGTCTACTTTCCGTCAGTTTTCGTCAGGGATAATATTGTATTCTGAATATGCTGCTCACTCAGAGCCACTGGTACTCTGGTACCACAGTTCTGGTACCTACAGTACAGTATACCTACCTACGAAAAGAAACACTCTTTGTAGCAACTATAGTACATACCTCAACACATTCAAATATTACATGAAATGTATATACGATTATTTTGTTAGCATTCTACTTAAATATCACAAGACACTAAACAAATAAAAAAATATTTTTTTGTAGAAAATGACATTTCAATCACAGATTTCCCAACAGAAAAAATATAGACTACATTAATTATTTTTGGCCTGTATCCATAAAAGAAGGTTGTGGAAATAGATCGTATATAGCCCTGGTAAATGTAATTACCTCTCTAGCGCCACCTACCCTATTGGTGATCAAGTAATAACACGTTAAGGGCAAGTTATCAGAGTCGCGTAGGCTCCAAAACGCTTCCTTTAGTCCTCGCTAAGACAAATCGAAGATGATTTTCCGTAGGCGTCAGCTGTACCGCGAATACACAGCACAGTATAAATTATTAGCAGTAGAACAATCACAATGAAACATATCTGTTATTGTGTTACATTTTTATGTACCTACCTATAGGTTTTTGATAGATATAACGATAACTTTATACTGATTACATGTACAGATACCAAATGAACTCATACATACATACATACATATTGTCACGCCTTTAGCCCCGAAGGGGTAGGCAGAGGCAAACTATACGCCCACATTTCACAGTATGCATTTTTTGTGCCAAGTAACAGGTGGTGAGCCTTGAGATTGCCGTGTTGAAAAGGACAGGCGCAGGCTGAGGCGACCTGCTGTTGAAAATTTTCAAATAAATAAAATACATAAATATCCATCACGCCTTATCCCCGAAGGGGTGGCAGAGGCATATTATATGCCCACTTTTCACCGTGTGGATTTCAAGCTACCAATAAGGCCTTCAACCAGGCTTAACGACTGCCATTTTACTCGCAACCGGGACCAACGGCTTAACGTGCCTTCTGAAGCACGCAAACGCTCGCTAATGTAAAGTCCACTAAGTGGTTAAAAATAAAAATATAAAACCTTCACTATGAATTACGCTACCTATTTAAAAATGATTTTTAAACATAGGGACACAGCGGGAAACAACTTTGTTTTATAATATTAATAGTTGACGCCCGCGGCTTCGCCCGCGTAGAGAAGTTTCCCGTTTCCCACAGGAACTTGTTCCAGGGATAAAAAGTAGCCTATGTGTTATTCTGATGTATAAGCTATATTATTGTGAAGTTTCATTAAAATCTATCCAGTAGTTTTGAAGTGAAAGAGTAACAAACATCCATACAAACTTTCGCATTTATAATATTACTAGTTGACGCCCGCGGCTTCGCCCGCGCAGAGAAGTTTTCCCGAACCGTTTACCACAGGAACTTGGTCCGGGTTAAAAAGTAGCCTATGTGTTATTCTGATGTATAAGCCATATTATAGTAAAGTTTCATTAAAATCTATTCAGTAGTTTTTACGTGAAAGAGTAACAAACATCCATACAAACTATCGCATTTATAATACTATTAAGATTATGTAGTGATATTGGTGTACAATAAAGTTTTTTTCTATTCTATTCTATTAACTTATAATTTCCTACTTGTTTTAATTTTAACGAAATTCAATGGGAATAAATGAGCCCAATAAATCGTGATCTGTCCTCTCTGACTACCCTGTCAGGGATATAGCGTAAAGATAGTTAGTACTAAGATACTTAGCTTTTATAAATGAGCCCAGCATTGAGTTAATAACGTACAGGATAGTACCTCGATAATACCACAGCCGAAAGACATTTACTCTAACTGTGACAATACTGTGAACAGATGACGCTTATAACTACTATATTCATACCAAAATTACCCTTGTATGAAATGAAACAATTATAATTACGTCACGTAATTATAATTGTTTTATTTCATACAAGGCGAAACGAATGTATGATCTCGAAATTTTTATACTATTCGGCTCAGGTTGGCATGGATGATAGGTTTTTGTTAGCAAGAGATCGCCATAGAATTGCCAGACTGTATCGTGATAATGTACGTGAAGAACTTTTGGACAAATGGAAGCTGCATTGGAAGACTTCCATCAAAGGGCGCCACCTCTACCAGTTTATCCCAGACGTTCGTGAACGCCTGAGAATGTCCTGGCTGGAGGTTGATCACGTTGTTGCCCATTTTCTTACGGTACATGGTAACTTTAGGAGCAAATTACATTCATTAAAGCTGGTGGGGTGGAGTCACCGTTCTGTCACCGAGACCGCCAATCATATACTTTGGGAGTGTAGCATTTGGTAAAACGAGCGATGTAATATGCTTAATTATTTACAAGTAACATCGGGAGTAGTTTACTATGCCGATCTCTTAGGATTAAGGGTGAATTTTCGTGTTTTAAACGTTTCTGCCATATATATTACTGGAAGGCAGCCCTTTCGATCGCATAATCTTTTTCAGCATCAAGTTACACTGAGATCGAGCTCGGTGTAACTTTTCTGGTTTTTGGTCATTGCTATAGATCCTGGTTTACGGGAGTCACAGTAATGGGAATGCGGGTGGGATTAGTCCCAAAAAAAAAGCCGAAGATTATGCGAAGTGGAGGAAAGAGAGCGTAGAAGATTATTGACTACGATTCAATCAAATCAGCCTATAGCAGTCCACTGTTAGACGTAGGCCTCTCCCAATTCACGCCACAAAACACGATTCTGCGCCTTCTAATCCAGTTCCTTCCAGCGACCATTTCCAGGTCACAGGGAATCGTCCAACGTTTTCACTCCAGTACTCGTTTGATCCATGGGCCATCGATTCTTCTATAGATGTGGCCAGCCCATTGCCACTTTACAGTGCTTTCTCTATGAGCTGTGTCGACCACTCTGGTTCTCTGACGGATAACCTCATTTTGGAGTTTATCCCTCAAAGACACTCCAAGCAGTAGGTATGACCGGTAGAATGCACTGGTTGTAAATCTTTGTCTTTAAGCATTGTGGTATAGACGAATAGAAAACTCGACGTAATTTGCTGAATGCTGCCCAGCCCCAACCGATCCTTCTTGCGATTTCCTTGTCCAGGTTTTTTTGCCAAATTGACTAAGATTAATTCGTATTAATTTAGTAAATTTGATTTAAATAATTAAAATTTTGTTTTTAAATTTCACCAAAATCTAATTTTACCTAATTACAGTTTCGAAATGTTTTATCAATATTTAAAGACTAGCTGACCCGCCTGTGAATACTGCGAACTCCCGTCGCACCTATTTAATCCTGTCGCTTATAAATTTTACAATAATACAAAAAAAAAGCCCGATTCGTCATTTATGACTGCTGCTCTCCAGAGTAGTAGCATGAATGATGATATTAGAGCTAGCCTTCGTCGATATTGTTTTCAGTAGGTACAACTTATTAAAATTCTATACTATCTTCTGACTGCAATAAAACATAAACATAACATATTGCCTGTGTTTTGCCACCTAGCCCGTTGTATTATTTGGATCTTAAACCCCTAATATTACTGTTAATGAAGTAGACTATCTCTGTAGCAAATTTCTATATTTTTGGTCCAGTAGTTTAGCCGTGAAAGTGTGACAGTTACTTTTGCATTTTTAATGTTAAGTAGCAATGATAAGGATTTATCCATAAAATTTATAATTTCGCATTTTTTAAAATCTACATTATTCGTTTTGGGCAACGACAGTTGTGTCTCTAGGTTGTCTTGATCCTAATTTAATCCAAAAAGTTTTGCTACGTAACTTATGTATAGTCTTAGATAATAGGAAATGGGGCGCGAATTTTCAACGACGGGCCTAATTTCACGTGTTCCGATCTTGAAACGGGATAACACCCGTACCCTTAAGTGAAGCCGCGGTAGTAGCCAAGTCTGACGGGAGCACTGGGACATCGTTAATAGGCAATAGGCAGATAGGCTGGGACCGCGTGATTCTGGTCTTTTAAACATCCGAATGGATTTCCACACGTGAAAAAAGGCGGGGTGTGCGGAATAATACACAAGCGTTAAGAAAGACGATCGTATATTCACTGAACTAAATATACAACTGCTATTCCTCCGTTACAGGAAATTCAAGCAATTTTTCCCCGCCCATCCTGTAACTTGCCATTAATAAAGCTTCTATTATGGCTTTGGACACCTCATCTACCAAATAACCTTTTAAAAGGTTTTGGTTGTAGAATGACATGAATTTTTCCGGTGATACTTCAATGTTTCTGAAAAAAAAAGCAGTAAAGTATTTTAAAACTTACTTTTGGTTGCAACGTTACGTTTGTGTTGTGTTTTTTTTAGTAGACCATATAATTTCGGTGGTATTTTAGGTCTGTCGAGCATTACGTAGTGGTCGTCCTTCATTCAGAAAAAATGTTTGTTTCCTTTTAAAAGTTCGCTTGCATGTTATACATGTATAGCAGTCGCTCCTGCCTCCTCGGAATCACGACAGGTGCAATTCTGTCGAAACACCGATGCACAAAAGGTATGCAAATATTTTATTATAATATAGTGCCGCGTGAAATTCTGTTTCATTCAACAGTATGTGATCGTTGATCACATACTGTTTATTGTTTTAGTTTAAAGAAAAGTTGATAGGTCCATTCAAATAAATAGGTTCAAATGTTTAATTAAATTAAATTCAATTCATTTATTTGTGGAGCATAGGTTAGTTTACAGGTCTTAAATCTATGTTATATATACTAGCTGACCCGCGCAACTTCGTAAGCGACACCAATACTATTTTATCTCTCGTAAATGAACCGCTCGACCAATTTTGTGCAAACTTTAGATAAACCATCTACTAAATAGTCCGAACAAATCCTAAACATTTGATTTGGATAGGTAAGCCCGTTCTTGAGTTATAAAATTACAACGAAAAGTGGCATTGATTTTTATATAATATTGATATCAGTACGCTATGTCCTACCACACAACATGGTTTCACCGCGACAAATAAAAAGATAATAAAAAAACCACACAACATGGTGTACAAATTAAAAAAACTAAATAATAAGAATATTCATCAATAACTTAATATACTACCTACCTTGTTTACTAAAATCGCAATCAGCTAACTTTTAAACAATGCTATGCTTTTGGATAGGATATTTGGAGGTATTTTGTTATATATTTTTGGTGCCATACAAAATATACTTCCACGTACTAATTGCGTTTCACATGGCACATGCTCTAAATAACCCTCGCGTCTAGTACCAGACGGTTTTGCAAAAAATAGTGAGGATTCTCTTTAACAAATACTGCAACTTCTAAGATTTAAATAGACATTATTTATCACAGTTAAGTCATTCTGTAATAAATCATACATATCCAGGAGCTTCATACTCTCAAATTATAGATTTTATATTGACTGGTACACACTGCATGCAGTCTACTATAGTGGTGCTGGTTGGCAGAAGAGGCAATATTAATAGTGACAAACTTTTAAAAATTTTTGATAAGTTATCAAGTCTGCAAGTAAAACAAGTAATTTTGTCCACCTTGCCATACAGCACTGCTATGAGCCACAAGGAAAATCACTTAAGATACAAATTAAATATGAAACTACATACCATGGTATCATATTCCAAAAAAATTGAATTGTTCGATTGGAACATAATTTTCAAAAATAATAGTTTGTTGACATTAGATAGATATTTTCTATCAAAATTTTTACAACGAAAGGTGAGCTACCTTTCGTTGTAAAAATTTTGTTGCTATCTAATTTTTTAATTTTTCAAGCCAAATTATTGGCAAGTACAACTGCTTTTATTGAGCAGGATAGTTTTGACACTTCACATTTGGAAAATGAAATTCCAAAAAACTAGTTTATAGGACAACAGATAATAAATCTGGCCAGTTGACTTTGGCCCCTGAGAATAATCTTAGTAAAAATATTGTTTTTATAAACCTGGTGCACCATAATGTTAGAGGTTTAATAAATGGTAAAGATTTAGAGTTAGAGCTATACATTAATGCAAATTCTATTAATATTTTTTGTGCTACAGAGCACTGGTTAAAAGATCATCAAATCACATTGTTGAACTTCGTAAATCACCAGGTTGCTAGCTCGTTCAATAGAAAACATTCTAAACGTGGAGGCTCTTTAATATTAATTAATAAAAACTTAAAATTTAAAGAACGTAAGGATTTAGTAGCCCTTTCCATTGAGCGAGTTATTGAGATTGCCAGTATTGAGTTTGAGCATTTCATCTTGTTAAGCGTATACAGTCCCCCTGATGCTTCTTACATTAAATTTGAAGAAAAGCTTGAAGAAGCACTGTTCAAATGCCAATGTTCTAAGAAATCTATAATAGTTTGTGGAGATTTTAATGTTGATATATTAGATACATCATTAACTCCATCAGAGAGAAATAAAATGAAAAATTTATTTAAATCCTTTAATCTGCATAGTACATTCTTAGAACCCACTCGTATTACAGCCACCAGTGCAAAATGTATTGATAATATTTTTACTGATATTAAACCTATAGATAAAGGTGTTGTGGATCCTGTGGAGTCAGATCATCGTGGCCAATGGATAAAATTTCCTAAAAGTAGTAACAAAGTCAGCAAAAAACAAATTAAATATGTACCAATTAACCAAAGTCGTTTGAATAATTTTAAAGGAAATGTATTAAAGAGATTACCATATCTACCTAACTTCACTTGTGTAGACCAGTCATATAAACACTTATTTAATTTGATTAATGATGAGTTTGGCAAAGTTTTTACCTCAAAAACTCTACAGATTGGTGGTCGTCCTGTTTTCAGTGACTGGGCAACACCAGGTATCTTTAAAAGTAGAAATAAATTATTTGAATTATATTCAGAAAAATCATATAATTTTAGGCAAACCTTTCAGGAATATGTTAAAAATTATTCAAAGATATTTAAACAAACGTGTCATCTTGCTAAGTCAAACTTCATTAAAAATAAAATTTCTAATTCTGTAAATAAAATAAAAATGACTTGGAACATCATTAACTCTGAATGCGGTAGATCTTTAGTGACTGAAAGGGATTTCCACTTAAAAGTAAATGGTTGCCATGTTACAGGGGACCTGGAAGTGGCTACGGAGTTTGAACATTTTTTCAAAAATGTACCTATATTGACAACAAAATCTCTCCAAGCATCTTCCAGTTCCGCTGAACTTTTATTAGAAGAATCTGTTCTTTGTTGCAGGGATGCATTTGTATTCACAGATATTTGTGCTCAGGACATTGTAAAAACATTTAAATGTATCGAAATTAAGAAAACCGCGGACATTTGGGGATTATCGGTCAAAACTGCATCATGTATAATTGAGGTAATTGCGCCCCATCTAGCAACTGTGTTTAATGACTGTGTTTCTAGTGGTACATTTCCTGATTTAATGAAACACAGCAAAGTCGTTCCCTTGTTCAAGGCTGGCAGCGCTACAGAGCCGTCTAATTTCCGACCAGTGTCAGTGCTGCCAACTTTGAGCAAAGTATTTGAAAAAATAATCTTGAATCAAATGCTATCCCATTTTAATAGTCATAAAATACTCCATGCGAATCAATTTGGGTTTACGAAAGGGCGCTCAACTTCCGATGCTGGTGTTGAGTTATTAAAATGTATTCATGAAGCATGGGAAGACAAGCACGATGCATTAGGTATATTTTGCGATCTATCAAAGGCTTTTGATTGCGTTCAACATGAAACGCTGTGCAAAAAATTACACCACTATGGAATAAGAGGCAAAGCTCTCGACCTTCTGTCTTCATATTTGAACAATAGAATACAGAGGGTCGATATTAATGGTACACGTTCTGTAGGATCCATGGTTACAATGGGTGTGCCGCAAGGCTCGATACTTGGGCCATTCTTGTTCCTCATTTATATTAATGATTTACCATTTTATGTAGGGGACAGGAATAGGATTGTTTTGTTTGCAGATGACACCTCATTAATTTTTAAAATTAAAAGACAATTAGATAACTATGACGATGTAAACAATGCAATTGCAAGAGTAGTTCATTGGTTCAGCTCAAATAATCTTTGCCTTAATGAAAATAAAACTAAATGTATAAAATTTACTCTACCAAATGTAAAACAAGTTGCGGCCAATGTTCAACTGAATGGACAAGTGTTAGAGTTTGTAGAATCAACTGTGTTCCTAGGTATAACTATTGATGCCAATTTGCAGTGGGGCCCACACATAGAAAAGACAGCCTCTAGATTAAGTTCGGCTGCATACGCTGTAAAAAAGATCAGGACTCTAACAGATGTGGATACGGCTAGAATGGTTTACTTCAGCTATTTTCATAGTATTATGTCTTACGGTATTCTCCTTTGGGGGAGTGCTGCAGATTTAAATATTATTTTTGTTCTACAAAAGCGGGCTGTACGCGCTATTTATAATTTGGGCCCCAGAGTTTCTCTCCGAGAAAAATTCAAAGAAGTAAATATTCTAACCGTACCATCACAATACATTTTTGCCAATCTTATGTATGTCCAGAAAAATCTATCACAGTTTTCTAAACTCTGTGATAAACATAATATAAACACTAGAAATAAAAATAATCTTTCCGTCCACCACAGTCGACTACATAAGATTGGCGATTCTTTCCAGGGTAACTGTATTTACAACAAGCTTCCCTGTGACCTGAGAAATTTACCTTTAAATAAATTTAAAAAGTTTATTAAAAACAAGCTTTGTGAAAAAGGTTTTTACTCCGTTACAGACTATTTGCAGGACAGGGACGCCTGGAAATGATCTGCTGGCAAAGTGAAATAATATTAAATTGTAAATAGGCCATAAAAAAAAAGCCTTCCTAAGTTTCTTGCCGGTTCTTCTCAGGTGGGCCGCGTTCCGAACCGGTGGTCGCTTTAAATATTTTAAATAGTGTATGACATTTTGTAAGCGCCGTTAAAATAGTCTATGCAAAATAAAGATATTTTTATTTTTTATTTTTTTTTTACTGTACTGTCAAAATGGTAAATTCTTTAAACTTTTTTCTACATGATTCTCTTTATTGTTAACAATGTTTTTGGGCAATAAGTACTCGCAATTTGTCTGTTGAGTTGCCCCAAAATATCACCCATATCTGAGAGTAGAAACCACGTGGCCGTAGTATGCAGTGATAACTGTCGATCAATTTGCTATCCAAGACAATTTATATGAGGCAAACGAGAACTTATATAGACTTTTTCATCCATAGTCAATGTTGTGTTTGAAAGAAGTTCCTTAATTTAAGTTATCTTTTCATTTTCAAATAGATAAAAGGTTATTTTTAATAAACTGTGGTTTATTTTACGAGTTAGTTAACTTTCAGATTCTTTTTAATTCAAAGAGATAGTTTTAAAGTTATTTGAAAAAAAAAAATGGTGACCCTTTATATTTGCGGACGAGTGTAGTTATCTATGGGTAGCACAAAATGTTTTAATAATAGGAATAATAGGTACATCAAAAAATTAATTTCCTCCGAAATGTTTCATTGCCGTGTTTGTACGTCACCTGGTACAAGTCACCTGGTAGCTCATTGATTAAAAAATATTGACTATTTTTATTGAAACTTAGTTTTATCTTTATGCAACGGGATAATGCAATGTTTAGCCTAAACGTTGCATCGCAGCCCGAAGGGAGCGCACTTGCGCGTGCGTTACGTAGATATAAAATACTTAGTATTTGCATACTCCACAATTTCTCGTATAACAGCAAATATTCCTTCACCCATGTTTAGTTAGTTAGTTATTCTTTATTGTTACCAAAACATATTTTTTCACTTCTCCAGTAGCAAAAGGGCACTTTTGCTTCGTGAAATCTCGAAGGAAAGGAGACTTTTGCGGCGAGCATGAGGCAAAGCAACTTTTTAAATAAATTTGAATTAAGCAATAGCGCGGTCCGAAACGCAAGACTAGTGCTGGCCTTACAATTATGTAATTTTATTATTTTAGTTTATAGGTGTAACTATTTTAATTTATGGACGTTTTATTGAAAAATTATAATAACTATATAATTCAGAAAAAAGTGTCGCGTTACAAAAAAAAATGATAGATTGAAGTGTTCACACGACTGGTGTTGCCAGTCAAAGTAATTTTTACAGTTGTATTACCTGAAACCAACGATCTCAAGCTGCCAATGGGTTGTACGACCTCTAATTTCTTGCTTCACGTTGCAGGCGAAGTCACTTATCTCCGCAGAGAATTGTTTATTAAGTTCATTTTCATCTCCTTCATTCAAATACACTCGGCCACGAACCTACATGATATTAAAAACATTAAACATGGTCTCAAGATGCGACTGTAGTCTGAGTCAGTGGTTGGAGAGCTAGTGAGATCTATCATCACCCCTTAGCCGCATCCCTCGACCTCTCCAAATGTTCAATATTCATGCAGAAATAGACAACTACCCTTTACCCCTGGTGATGGTAATAGCATGGCTCGAGATCGATGCTGGCGAGACAAATTGTCAGACAGACAGTCCTCCAGTGTATGCTCACGGGCCGCCTGGGTAGAGTCCTACTCGAAACAGCAGTGGTGGTATTGTACCATTACCTTCTGTCCGATTCGATTCAGAAACTCGCCAAAAAAATCATACCCTGTGAGTACCTGCAATCGTTATTTGGTACTTATGCGCGCTACCCATAGTATCATTCCGTACTTGAGTTACTAAACTGCGATTCCGATTGACAGATCAAAATTTGACGTAGAACATCGTGTCCATGTTGGCCAGAATATCGTATGATGTAGCCGAAATAACTAAACTAACAAACTAGCGGGGTTTCCAATCAGAGGTGTTATTATAATATTCAAAGAAAAATACTAATTTTTAATATAAATGACCGGATGTTTATTTCATTATAAAGAGTAAAGTATATGCCGTTAATAGTAAATAATAATGTCAGGCAAATGACCACCATAACCACGCTTCAGGACAATATCGTTTTCATTAAATTTTCCATAACCAAATCGCAAAGTGGCTGCCCTATGTCCTCGATAGTCTCACGAATTCCATCTTTGAGGTCTTGAATCGACGCTGGGCTGTTGGCGTAGACCTTCTCTTTCACGTGGCCCCAAACAAAGAAGTCGCAAGGTGTTAAATCACAAGATCTCGATGGCCAATTGTGATCACCTCGAGAGATAACACGGTCTGGAAACTTTTTCGTAAAAGATCAATGGTTTCGTTGATTTTAATAATTTCAATGCGTTGTTTAAGCGTGTATCGCTCAAAAAATTACAGCTTCAAAGTGACATCAAAATAACACCTCTTATTAGAAAACCCTTTACTTACAAGCTGTATCCCTGACGGGGTAGTCAGAGTGGACGGTTTCGTTAATCGTTCTTCACTCATTCATTGGACGTGTCCAAACCAACAGAGCACGCCCTTTTCTAGCTGAATGCTGATACTTTCATTCTACTACCTGTTATATTACGTATTACTTCGTTACGTATTCGGTAGGTTAATGTTACTCACCAATGTTACCGCACAATTTTTGAAGCGACCGCATCTCCACAGCATGTAATTTACTTTCATGCATCTTCTGATATACCCAGATATCACTACCGAAAAGCACTGTTGGCACTAGTACTGCGTTATTAATCGCAAGGTTTGCTTTTTTTACGATACACAATTTCATTCACTTGCTTTAGAAGTTACTGGTTTACCTAAATCTTGCACTTAGTTCTTACTTCTCTTGAAATTAACGATTAAAATATAGTAAGGATTTTAATTTGTTTTGGTACGGTTCGGGTAGTTCAGTGGCTAGAACATTGCCCTGGTTAGGTAAAGGTCACGGGTTCAATCTCCGTCTCGAACCAGGTTGTCTATTTTCCACTTTATTAAAAATATTTATGTACAAGGTACTATAACTGCTATTCTCTGGTCATCCTGGAGCATCATACCCGTCAGCCATGCGCCAGCATAAGTTGTATAGCAAACATAGTGTGTCCCAGGCGCGCAACCCACCATACCTGCTTTTATTCCAGCAGCATCCCATATTTCATGCTTCCCATCCGTTCGTTCAATATCACTCATGCTAATGACTTCAAAGACACAGGGGTCCGGGGCGGCAGAGTGAGCTGCAATCCACGATGTGGTATCTCGGTTTAGACTAGCACCCATCTTTTCAAATTAAGCTAATATAAAATAGGCAAACATAATTATGTTTTTACGCATCAAATTTTGTTCTGAAAAGGCTCGAACCCGAGACCCCAGCACAGTACTCGCATACAATGAAGGAAGTCAGAGCTTCGATGTATCCGGGTCGTCTAACATATCCATATATTCTATGTATTTATAGGTATATATACTATGTACCTGTACCTATAAATACATATAATAAAGGCCGTAGAATAGGTTTAGAAGATCTGTAACTTTTCTTGTATTGCCTGATAATAAAGAATTATTATTATTATATCTACCTGTATTTTATTGAACCTTATTTGACCAATCATCATCGGTTTTATCAATTTGTAGGGTCCACCGGTGTGAGAATTGTAAGCCGTTTCCAATCCAGTCAAAGTCAAGTTGGATAAGCGCATATGATTTTCCTGGAATTATACCGTCAGCTGATTAATATTATTATTAATCGTATTTTTAGCCTATCGTAACATAGTTTTTTTCTATATATTTATATTTTCTTTCTATTATTCTCATACTTCGGTACCTTGGCTTGTATTACATGATTAACTTAACAGTAAAAAAAGTTGTATACGTAACATAGCTGATCTTCTGCAATGTTGGAAGACGATATTTTTTTATACGTGAAGCATTAACATTAATAAAACTCCTTAAAATATTCCCCGCGTATCTAAACAAAGACAAATATCTCGTCAAGATGAGAGAACCAAAACATAAACGTAGGCTTCAATGAGATTAAATATAAATATTTCGTCGAAAACAACCTTTACCGATTTTGACACGCACTATTCGAATGCGTTTAGTAGAAGATTAACTTGAAAGAGACAAGTACAATAAATTTTTCAAAAAAAAATATTACTTTATATTGCTCTCTTGAACATTCCAAAAAATATTGCTGAACTTAATTAGCATTTCAACCGTCGATATGAACATAATGACCTAAGGTCCAACTCACCGGCGGCGGTAATAAATGCGTCAAGTTGTCTCTGGCCTCGTAAAGGGCGCTGTTGAAATCAGGAAGGTCAACAGTACCACCGTTGAGTTCCAACATGTTTTTGTTATGTAATATCATTATTTTTGTGTTCTGTTTCGACATCCGCAGAAAAAAAGTTTCCTGTTCTCGTCTGTATCAAAGAAAACATTAAGATTAGAGTAACTACAACCACTGAAGAACCATTCAAATTGCTTAAAAAGTCTAAGTTAGAAATGTATGACCGATGAAACCAGTATTTTATATACTACTCGGGACTTCACGCGAAACAATTTTGTACCCACATTCACCGACGTTTCGAGCGCGTTGTAGTTTTTTAGTACAATATGCCATTCAACTTTATTAATACTACTACAACTGGTGCAGGGGGCCTCGACAAAGACCTTCGGGGCCCTAATAATTCTAATAAACCTCAAGTGCTTGTGTACGACCTGCTGAACAGCAGACGAGGTTCTGGCACTGGCTTTCTCCTTTAGGGCTGGGAGAGAAGGAAGAGGGCACCTACACAGAATATGTCGTAAAAGGGATATTGTTAGGAATAGAATGCCGTCGCAAAACGGCGCACAGGACAGGTGCAGCCCGACTTCTGGGGAAAATGGGTAAGGACTGCCGTGTGTATGAGTATCCGCTTCGCAACGAGGAACATTGGTACGCTGGCTGGATATGCGATAGACGAAGGTGCTCTCCAGGCGCAAGGTGGACGTGGCGTTCTTGCAGGAGACTCGGTAGAAAGGTAACAAAGCCTGGCCACAGCAAATAGCTACAATTTTCATAATGAGGGTGCACCTTGTGGGTAGAAAGGTGTGACCATGGTGCTCTCCGAGGGGTTGCAGAGCGGCACCTTGAAGGTAAAACGCTGTAGCAACCAGCTCATGATCGTGAGGGTGTTTATCGATGGGATTATTCATAAGTACCTATGCGCCACAGACTGATTGTATCGACGCCGATAAGATATCGCTATAGGTAATAGGACCAACTCGAAGGAGTCCTTCAGAGTATCTAGTTGTCACAGGAAATCGTTTGGGGCGGTGATCTGAACGGTCTTGTAGGTTAGTCATGTAGTAGGTTTTGAATACGGCAATGTGAAACTATTCCGAAAACATGTCGATGGCCGCATCAAATAAACGTGCAAGTTCTTACAGATTTTTTTTTTATCTACGGGGACGATATATTTAATAAATATCCATCACGCCTTATCCCCGAAGGGGTGGCAGAGGCATATTATATGCCCACTTTTCACCGTGTAGATTTCTGTCCCACGTAATAGGTGGTGAGCCCAATGCCGTGTTGAAATAGACAGACGCAGGTTGTGGCTACCTGCTGTTGAAATTTTTCATGCCGCCCATAAGGCATTCAACCAGGCTTAACGACTGCCATTTTAATGGCAACCGGGACCAACGGCTTAACGTGCCTTCCGAAGCACGGAAACGCTCGCAAATGTAAATGCCACAAAGTGGTCACCCATCCGAGGACCAAACATTTTTTTTTTTTTTTTATATTCGAGGAGAGATCCGCTTACAGACTACCCACTGCCTGCACCTGATCGTGGTGGTGCTGGGAATACTCACTAAAACTCCTCGGCTACCTTTCTGCCCTAATGGAGGTGTTTTGGGACCTGTTAAACTCACCAAAACACCTCTGGGCTGCCCGGCCGGGGTACCGCGCCGGTGGAGGATTATTTGGGTATGCTCAGATAATCCCCAGACGAGGTGGCCTGTGCAATGCACATGTTAGCGCCACCTGATGTGTGCAGGTCACTCTTAGGGCTGGACAAGACCAGCGGTCACAACCGCCCGCCTTCTCCTGCCCACCCGTCTACGCCGGATGGAAACGGCTAGAGCATCCTCTTCCCGCTCCCTCTCCGCAGCTTCCTTCGTCTTCATTATTCTCTCGGCGAAAAATGAGACCGCTTCCCATGCCTCTTCACTGCCAAGCATAGCTTGCACTATACTTGGCAGCGCAAGTGCTCTCCCGCCGAGCGCCACGTTTAGTTCCTGACGGTCGTTTTGCCAGGCTGGGCATACAGCTATCGTGTGCTCGGCTGTATCGTCAGGGGCACCGCAGTGGTGACACATCGGAGTCTCCTCACGACGCGCGACAAGGTACATATAATGACCGAAACATCCATGTCCGGTCAAAACCTGCACCAGATGGTAGGTGAGGCAGCCCACTTGGTGACTCACCCACTCCTCCAACATCGGACGGATCGCCTCGATCGTCCAATGGCCAGCACTTGGGTTGGACAGTGCCTCGCTCCATTGGCGCAAAGCATCCCTCCGGTCCTACTCGATCTCCTCAAGATCCGGCTGCTCACCCAGCACTCTGGATTCGACTCTATGCCGATGCACCGCCGCAAGTACAAGTGCATCGATTTGCCAAGGAGGGGTGCCTGCCAATACGCAGGCCTGGGGGGACCCAGATTTCTCCAATAACGCCAAGCTGATCTCTTCTTCTGTTGCAGCGTCATCCAGGCCCGAAACACGTATATGTGCCAATTTGGTAGGCCTTGTGACTTTGGCGTCGCTACCCAGGACCTCACTTTTTTGATTTTGGCAGTCAGAGTGTTTGCCTGCGTGGGCGTCGTTTCTTTTGGGAGCTCGAGGATACGAGCCCCCGTAATTCCTGTGCGGAATTTAGCTGGGCCAATGCCAAGTGCTCCCAGGCTCACAGACGCCTTTGCTTTCTCGATGGCATCTTTGTATATTATACCTTCCGCCACAGCCTCAGTTTTGAGGGATACTACTACCGCAAGTGTTTAAGGAGCCTTCGGTACCTTGGATGTCTTGGGATTGAGTTTTGTTTTAGGAGCCTCAGGTTTATTGGTATCCTTTGCCAAGTTTCCTTGCCGCTTAACCAGCGGCTGCTCTTCATGTGAAGGGCCCGCCACTTGTTCAGCTGCCCGGATAACAACCTTCTTCGGTCTAGCCTCTTTGGGCATATTTGCTGGAGGTATAAGTGTAGTGGGTGCAGCCAGATTCACTTCAGTCCGACCATTTTTCCCACCCTAGTGTCAGATGCCAGACGATGGAGTCGAGGTGGGGCAGGCAAAAGTCGGCCATCCACCTCAAGGCTTTCCAACCGGGCTCCTATCACCCCTCCGATGTGCTTCATGAGCTCTCTTTGAAGGCGACCGATCACCTCGGCAAACTCCGTCCTGGATAGCCCATCACAGGGTGAACCCTCATTCACTGGTTCCCCGGTGAGCGCCGGTCTTTCTTTGGATGTGGAACGCCTTCTTCTTTCAGTGAAAGCTTGTCTCAGGGCAACCACCTCTTCCTGGATAGCAGACAACTGTCCCCGCAGACGCTTGTTGTCTGCTTGCAGTCTCTTTATTTCTTCATTGTCGCTGCGGTTTGCCAGCGCCTGGACAATCTTTAAAAGCGAAGTTGAAAGATCCTTTATCTCTTTGACGCAGGTCCCTTTCAGGTTCTTTGTCTTTAACGCTACCTGCTACAGTTTACCTGCGTCCATCTCCGCTTGTTGGATAAGTTCCTCCGTTCTGGGTACCGGAGGCAGTTTTGTCTTCCTTGTTTTAGGGGAACGTACGTGGTCAGTGACGGTAGAGTCTAACTCGTTTTCCATGTCTGTCCCAGTCTCTTTGAGCTCTCTGCGAGCCTGCGACAATCCCACACTATGGTGATATGTCCCTCTACCACCGCGAGAGCGCATTACTTTGACCGGGGTCAAAGAGATTACTTCCTCTTGGGAATCATCCTCGCTCCCAAATGTCCCTGCGAAAAAATTTCCATTGCGTAAGCGCCTCTTTCTCCCAAGCTTGTCACCCATTAAGCGTGGAGACAACTTCCTTCCTCCTCCCTCCGAACCAGTGCAGTCCACCGACTCCATCGACCAATTCAGGGCTCTGCCCACCTCTGAGTCAGTAGGTGACAGTATCTTGCTGACAAAGTTTGAGAACAGAAGATGTCAGCAAATAACAATTCCAAAATCGCAAAGCAGTCAAGAACTTACTACTACTAACTACTTTCACAACTCTTATATGAAGTTACCACCCACTGGCCACTGCGTTACCGCGCACCTAGTGGAATGGGTCCCAAGCAATCGATAAAGTTGCAACTAAGGTAGGTTCATAGCGGCTACGACGCATAAAATCACTTCAAATCGTCTACAAGTTTAGTTCTCCAAGGATTTGGTCACCACCCACCGGCCACTGGGTTACCGCGCACCAGGTGGGATGGGTCCAGGGCAGACGACGTGGACGTACCGGAGAACACTTGGGGACCTGCCCCTTCCGAGGACCAGCCACAGTGAAAGTTGCGTAACTCAGTGATCGTTTACAGATCACTGAGACCGCGGGGCCACGAGCGCTTTGATATATTTGCAGTATAAAAAAATAATTTTGAACGGCAAATTAGCAACGAAGAAACTCACATTGTATTTGACATAATGTGAAATGGCTCTAAAAGTACGGTACACGTAAATCATTAAATTATCTACACTTAATTATTTTGTAAAACGGTGAAATAAGTACTTACTCATAAACCCGCAGATTATCTCCAAATATAGCGGTTGTGTTGATATAACTCAACATCATTGCTTGTAATTTTGTTATAAACTCATCGGTTAACAATTTTAGTAGATAATCTTTTATTTCTAAAAACTGCTTATGATGCGTTTTTGTATCACCTTTTGTAAAAATAAAAACAGACTTTTAGTATTCCTAGATGGACAACAGTTTAAAAGATCAATACTCAAGAAACACTTAAAGAGTAGTATTTATCAGGAAAAACTAGCCTCAAGCGTCGATTGAGTATTGAGAAACGTTCTGGAATACGGCCCTAAGTATAAGTACAACGATGAGTCGTTGCCTACAGTGCCGAAGAGTACCTGATAGATTTATGATGTTTTTTTTATGGGTGTAGGGGATTACAAGATTTTCGGCGCCCAAGTGAACTCACCTGCTAGCGGCGTACCTGATAGCCGTGTGTCCAAAAAAAAATGTGAACGCTTTATTGCTTTGCATTTACAGGCGTTTCCGTACTTCAGCAGGCCCCTTAAGCCGTTGGACCCGGTTGACATTAACATGGCATTCGTTAGCCAAGTTGAAGGCCTTATGGGCAGCTTGAAAAGTATCAACAGCAGGTAGCTACACCTGCGTCTGTTTATTTCAATACGGCACTAGGCTCACCACCTATAGCGTGGGACATATGTGCACACGGTGAAAAGAGGGCGTATAATATCCTTCTGCCACGAATTCAGGGATAAAGGCGTGTGCATTTCTAAAACTAATAGTTTATCAACCTAAACTGTAGTATTATCTCAATCTCTTTCCTTATTTCGCAAATATTTATGACCCAAGATTTTGTAAATCATACAAAATTGGATGCTCACTTTTTCTAAAAAAACATATCTGTATCATCTTCTGTCATCGTAAAATTAAGACTATTAACAAATGAAAACAATTAAACTTTAAGACTATTAACAAATGAAAACAATTAACCATCACTTAAATCTGTTTCCGGCTCTCCGGACGCGGTGTTCCCGCGTTACGGTCGCGTAGGTTTGCAAGGTGCCAAATATAAACACGAGCAGCGTCCGCCGCGCGTCTGACGTTCTCGCTCCGCAGTCGCTTTGGTCGCGCAGGTTTTGCCCGAAGCTTAGAGTCGAATTACAAAACGATTCTCAAAGCTCAAGAAACCCTTAAAAGTAGAATGATAGAAATTTACTTACTTTTTTCAGGCTTCGTATCGGAATATGTAAATGTTACCGGTGGGGGTCCCCTGAAGTACTCACTGTATACCTGTGAAATGAAAAACATAAATGATTAATTTTCAGTATCTGCATTTAGTAAAAAAATGTAAAATGAGTAACTATTTAAACAATGTATGAGTAACTATTTGATTCTTTAATCAGATCACTACCTGTGATGTTATGAAGAGCTTTATGTCAATCACGTCTAATGCGGTTGGAACTGATGGTGTGAGTCGTAATATGATCCTACCTACCTATCCTTAATGAGATCCTACCAGTCATCTGTCATATTCTTATCCTATGGTATTCTCCCTTCTTTCTGGAAGACTGCTAAAATCATTACTCAGCCTAAAAATAAAAATCTTTCTTCTTTTCCGATTATCAGCCTATCTCAATATTACCATTCTTCTCCAAAGTAACTGAACGGCTTGTACATAACCAATTCGAAAACTTTAAAACTTTATCGACGCGTTTAAGCAGAAATACTTATAAGTTTAACGGGCTATCTTTTTGAAAGAAGCGATATTGTTACTTTCTCTAATCTCTCAGCAAGGAATTCCAAAGTCTATGTGCATGGATAGAGAAGAAATTAGATTGGAAGTCGGTTTTGTGAACTGTGGGAATTCAAGGTTGGGCGAATATGAGACTCGCTTGTTCATTGAGCACGGGGTTTTCGCATTGTATAGAATATTGAACAGTTGGCTATTGGCGACTTGCTAAAGATTAACCCCATCAACGAATTTATGTCAGTTAGATTCGATTTTAGACTCAGGATTTGTATTAATGTTTTCTAATATTCTACCTGCGATCAGACAGAGAGTTGGCGTTTATAGTTTTGTAAACTAATTATAATTTTTTTTCTTACCTCGGCATTGAACTGGCATTTTGTTAGTTTGAAATATGCATGTCCTAAGTTAACAGTTCCACCTTTTAGTCTCGCTATCACAGAACCTGACAGCGTGCATCCATCAACCACTAATCTGCAACATGATCAATTAAACAATAGAATTAGTTACTTATTAAAACGATAACTCTACGATACAGTACAGTCTCAAGGTAAATGTTATGGTACCGGTGGTGACCTATATAAATGCTTAGAAAACGTGCTCAATTATAAATGTATTTGTACACGCAGAGAGCCGTTGGCGGTGAGCCCATTGCCGTGTTGAAATAGACAGGTGCAGGTTGTGGTGACCTGTTGTTACAAATTTTCAAACCGTCCATAAGGCCCTTAACTTGGCCTAACGACTGTCATGCCACTGGCAACCGGGACGGCTTAACGTGCTTTCCGAAGCACGGAATAGTTTGCAAATGTAAATGCCACAAAGTGGTCACCCATCCGAGAACCAGCCATAGTGAAAGATGCGTAACTCATTAAGCGTTTACACAACACTGAGTCAGCGGGGCCACAAGCGCTTCGAAGAAACGAGAAACCTTGTTTGTTAACTGACTCTCAAGAACGTTCTCACATACCTACTTAATAAAGTAATACGGTGTAGTACCAACTTGTACCGCTAGCAAAAACAATATGTAGGTATAATAATTCGCTACTGCAGGTGGGTCTCAAGCGAGTATTACATTATGGCTAAGAAACGCAGAGTTTTATCTTAAGAAAAACCCAGTCGAGGCTGCGGTGGCTCTCGTTTTTGCGGGCATTGAATTACGCCCAGGCGTAAAAACTCTCTAGATAACTATATGCCAACCAGTATAGTATTTAAAGGCATTGTTAAGGTCACAAACATATAAGTGTGCGTCTGTGGATAAAGTAGGTTCGGCAATGTTAATCAGTAGAGTATGTTTAAAATTTGCATTTAGGATTTGATTTGATTTAATTTAACAAGGATAATTCTGTAGCAGTTTTTCATTTCTATACAATTTCTACAAAGAGAATAAACAAAATGAACTTACGTAATTTTTCCCCTAGGAAAAACTTCTCTCAACAATAACGGTGAGCGGTTTTGTCTTTCGAGTTCCATCTGATCACCTACTATGTCAGAATCATTTCTCAACACCAGGTAATCAGCGTGGATGATCATCTTAGTGAGTGCAGTTTCGATTTTGAGAACATTTGATGATAGAGACAACACCGCATCTGGCAGCCAACAGTTTGGTAGTTGCGTGAGGTACGGGTTCATCAAAAGTCTAAAATTAAAAAAAAAAGTATCGTCACTCCTTCAGGACGACAATTTTCTTGAAAGCCTAGACGGAACCAGCACATGTTTGGGACGGTTTGGCCAGACATGCTTGCTTGTCTTGGCGTCGCAGTCAATATCACTGGACATGTGAAATACAGACACCAGGTCATTAGCTAGGTCCATGCGCTCGACTAAATCATTGCCTATGCGAATAGATGTGGGATCTGTAGAGTTTAATGTCAAATTTTTACCATATCTTCTTCGCCTACTTGTTTCAGACCGCCATTCTCAAGCATCTCCTTCCACGCCATGACACGTCGCACCAACCTGCCTCTGTTTCAGGGTCTCCAGGTGACAAATGTAACAATTCCCGATCTGATTTTAATTTTCCCCAAAAAGGCACGACTACATGTAATTTTCTTCAAATTTTAATTTTAAATTCATATTAAGTAACAGGGTTCCATTCCAAAATCCATGTTTTTTAACCTTATTTTTTACTTTATATTTTGAACATATACCAGAAGTATTTAAAGGAATAAATTTGTGTTGTTTTTATATTTATATCTATTAATTTTTATTTAAATATTTAAAATATAAATCACGTCATCAGGGTAATGATCTCGTTGAACTTAACGCTTAAAAAAAGTTGCGTGGTCGGAGGACCCTTGTAGGGAATGCAATACCCGTAAGTTTAAAAAAAAAAATAGAAAAAAAATAAAAAAATGTGTTATGTTTATATGATAAAGGGGACACACATACACAGAGAAAGAGAGAGAGATAGAGTTGAGAACCCTGGGCATCGCTTCTTTGGGGAGGGTTTGGGTGCTGACCCACTTCGTTAAGATGGTAAAGGGCGTGCGAATAGCCATCACGCCACGCCACCGTTTAGGAGCTACTTCTGTAAGAAAGGCGAGCAGCCGACCTGCCATGCTCAGGCCTCCACCTCCACAGTCAACGGCGCCTTCACCGCAGACTTCGGTACTCGGAGGGAGAATTCGGGGCACAGGCCTGTAGTCCAGCTCCAGCGCCTCCTTGCGCCATTTATACAACGTCTCACGGGCCCTCGCTTCCAGGTCTCATGGAGGGGTCCCGGCTAGGAGACATGCCGCCTCGACGGAGATCGTGTAGTACCCTCTAACCTGACGGCCATTGTCTTCAGCGGGCTATGTAAAATAACTACGTTGGCAGCCGTCAGGTTCTCTGCCAATACGTGATCCTCGTATAGGGCCAGGCTTCGCACTATCCCAAGGTAGAGGCTCCTGCAGGGAGAGCAATGAGTCAAAGCCGCTGGGTCAGCTAGTATTTATTATAGTTACTCACATTGCCGCTCGACCTTGTTGATGATAGTAAGCATCACACAGTTTTAAATTGGAAAGTTTTACTGTAAATACGTTTAACCCATCCTTTCCTATAGTCTCCTGCATAGCCTGTAAATTTTATAATACATTATAAAACAAAATGTTTAAAGTTCTATTTAACGGGAATTTTGGGAGTGTTCAGCAGAGCGGTACAGAGGTACCTGGAATCGATTTGAACGGTCCACTGAGACTTCTAGGGTCAAGCCAGCTTAAGGCCATTACTTTGCCCGTTGACCTTGAAGATTTGATCCCTGTACTAGTATTTGTTTTTTGGCGCCACCTACCGACCAACGACCATACTACAAAAAAAACGAACTGAAGATTATACAAGAACACAGATGTGTCGCAGAGTTGTCATCGTTTTTGCCTATTTCATTTGCTCTCTGAGAGGTCTAATAAATTTTGTTTGTCTGGTTTTTGTAGTCTTTTTCTAGTCTATCATAGTTTATATTTTATATTTATTTGTCTACATCATAATTTATTTTTAACTACACGATGCAATATGCCTGCTGACATAGCTTTCATTCTAATAAATGATACATAATGAAGGTCTGATGATGACCAGGTAAGTGCTTATTGGTTCTCTGTAACGGAAATAGTTAGGATGACCTAGCTTTCAACATTTATCTAATTGAGCACTGGTGATACTACATGGTACATTCTGAAGGTCTGATGATGACCAGGTAAGTGCTTATTGGTTCTCAGTAACGGAAATAGTTAGGATGACCTAGCTTTCAACATTTATCTAATTGAGCACTGGTGATACTACATGGTACATTCTGAAGGTCTGATGATGACCAGGTAAGTGGATATTGGTTCGTGGTAAACGGAAATAATTAGGATGACCTAGCTTTCAACATTTATCTAATTGAGCACTGGTAATACTACATGGTACATTCTGAAGGTCTGATGATGACCAGGTAAGTGCTTATTGGTTCTCAGTAACAGAAACAGTAAGGATGACCTAGCTTTCAACATTTATCTAATTGAGCACTGGTGATACTACATGGTACATTCTGAAGGTCTGATGATGACCAGGTAGGAGGATATTGGTTCTCAGTAACGGAAATAGTAAGGATGACCTAGCTTTCAACATTTATCTAATTGAGCTCTAGTGCTACTACATGATACATTCTGAAGGTCTGATGATAACCAGGTAAGTGCTTATTAGTTGTCAGTAACGGAAATAGTTAGGATGACCTAGCTTTCAACATTTATCTAATTGAGCACTGGTGATACTACATGGTACATTCTGATGGTCTGATGATGACCAGGTAAGTGCTTATTGGTTCTCAGTAACGGAAATAGTTAGGATGACCTAGCTTTCAACATTTATCTAATTGAGCACTAGTGCTACTACATGATACATTCCGAAGGTCTGATGATGACCAGGTAAGTGCTTATTGTATCTCAGTAACAGAAATAGTTAGGGTTATTATCAAAATAAACAATAAGCTATAAAATTTCACCTTTATTTTCTTTATCACTGTCAAGCAGTTATTACAATTATAATTATTAATTAATATAATAATGACAAAATTTCAAACTCTTCCCGTTAAAAGTCACTGAAATTTAAATGTGAACAGGTCGGTTGGTCATTTATTGGGATAAGTGTTGGTGAAGGTGGTGCATGTAGGCTTTCTTCTTGAAGTACGCACATATTTTCGTCTTCTGTTTTTTGTAAGTTATGCACCTTTTTTTCATTCTTCCTTGTTCTTTATTGCCTGTAAAATATATGGCGGATTTCTAATTGCCATATTTAGACTGTGCCGCGGATCCAAAACTTCCGGCAAAATACAATTTAAATAAAATGTACCTAATTTTAAATTCATTTTATTTTCAAAAAAATCATCGTCTCTAATTATTGTTTCTGTTTTCAGAGGCTTTGACTCATTAAATCATACTCCAAATAAACATTATGCTTTCCGAGTCACATGCAATTGCCCTTGAACTTGGTAATACCAATTGTGGGTTTTATTAACCTGCAAAATGCCCGAGTTATCTTTAACCCAAAATTTTACTTTTTTTTGAGCTATGGCTTCGTCTAATCCTATCTTGTGCGCTGAGATGGGACATTTCACCTCTACTATCGCGTCTTTTCTAATAAGCCCATCTGGAGTAGCTCCTAAATATGGAATCTCGGGATCTATAAAAAGTCCGCATGGTCTAATTTCAACATCGTTTTGTATATGCAGATAGCTGAGTTAGCTTTAGTGTTCTCTTCCATGCTGTATAGGCGCAGCATCTATATTTATAAAGTAGAACAATTGTTGGACTACGCTGGCGCAACTAGTATCAGGCCTCATTTTAATAACTCTTCCAAAGTTTGAAGCCGTCAACAAGGAGCGCCGGAGTTCGAGCCATTCGCTTGACTCGCTCTGCAAAATTGTTTGTCTTTCAATTTGTCTTCTTTCTTCCTCACTTTTATCTAAGTTGGATAGAAAATTCTCCTTCATTTGTTCTAGCATCGCATCACTCACATCAGGCCTTATGGTTTGTTCTCCATAATCTTTATTTACGGCACCATGTGTCTGTCGTTTTTTGTAATAAATACGTTTTAACAATTTCTTTTTCTGCGATACTTGTTATCTAAGGTGCTCATTTTGCCCTTAGGACTTTGCCCGACAATTGTTTTATACAATATGGAAACAGGTTTTCTTTTAGTATTAAAATTAACTGCAGACGCTGAACATCGAGTTTGGTATCCACGCCTGCACGAGTAATTCACTCTTTTACCACCCACAAATTTGGCTACCACGCTATGAAAACATTCCACGATGTTACTGTCAACATCATGAACAAGACTTCTAGAATGCCCCGCAATTGTATTAATAAAAAACATATTTTTTTGCCATAAGGAACTTGTAAAAAATGCTTGCGGTAAGATTTCAACATTTTGTGGACTGTTACAGAAATGGCTTTTACATTTGGTATGGTTACTAAAGGCATGTAAATGTAAAGTCTGGATGTCTTCAAAAAGTTTTTGAGTGCTAAAATCTAAATTTTCTAACGAGTCGTTTTATTTTTTGCTGCATTTTCGTATTGCTGACCTAATGCTCATGATGCGTTTTTTTGTGATTAGTTTTCTGAAACTTTTAGGATATTTCGTATCAGTGGTTAGGTTGTCTAATTTGTTGCACAAGTTTCTTAGAAGGTGGTTCCTACATTCTACCTTTTCAACTTTAAATTGAGGATAAGGTCTTGCTTCCAAAATTTTGGCATACGTGCTAGAGTCTCCGTCAGAAATGAGGTGACCATAAATGCTTTGAACCCTTCCACAATTATTGTTGACACCATGGCAGTCGATGATCTCGTAAAATTTTTAAAGCACTGGTGAGTTCTTGGGTTTTGATTTTTATTAAGGTCTTGCGTACATATGCTACAGTATTTATTATTAATGCCAAGAAACAAAATCTTTTTTGTGTGTCTTCCAATTATGGCAGCAGCTCCAGCATCCGTCTACAACCACATCTATAATAGTTATCCCATCTTTGCTGACGTTACCTTTTTCTAAGCAATTCTTTTTTCTTCTTCAGCAGCATCATTCATGGATTTGCTTAGTGCTTTGTCCCAGGCATTGGAAGCAATGTCGTGGCGTTTATGGTATACAGGTTCAGACATCACGGGCAAGTCAAATGCTGATAACAGTTCCTCTAATTGCGAATACCCTATACCAACTGAAACGGCGCCCGCGACCGCTGCTGTATTAATATCTAAGTAGCCAGTGACATTACAAAGAGAAAACTTCTCTTTACACATTAAACATTCTACTGTAAACTTAGAAGCAAGTCCAACACGTTTCTATCCTATAAGTTTCAAACTTTGTATACCACAGTTAAAAGCACCATGGCCGCCTATTTCTTGTATTTTGGAAAAGAAGTAAGCTATATCTATAATTCGTCTTCCAGATATATTTTTTGTTTCTGCTTGTGATTCTTGTTCTTCAATAATCAAATCTGGTAAATCTTCTTCATCTTCTTCAACCTAAAACAAACATTTTAACAATACAGTGTCAAATTAAATTAGCTAGGGAAACTATCGAACATATACCACAGTGTGAGCAAACACAATAAGTTACCGGCATAATTTGCTCTGCCCCCTCATCAACTGCCATACTAGACAGATCGTGTGTATCTGTTAATGGCTGAAGTTCCTGATTTTGTGATTCGGAGTTTTGCTGGTTTCTTATTTGCCTGAAAAATAATAACTTAAATGAGCTAAAGTAATATTTTTTGCTATTACAGTTTGGTGATAATAGCCATATTTACACCGCAAAAAAACTAAAAGGTATTTTAACTAGGTTTTTTTTAAACAAGATTATTTTTCCGGTGACCTTAGTTTCCATGACCTCTTTCAAATGGATCCAAACACGCTGGTACTACGTAACACCGTCACTGAGATCCTATACCCACCTTCGTAGTCCACCATCAGGTAGGTGACATCATCAGTCACCAAGGTCTCCATGAGACCTTTCAAATGAGTCCTATCACGATGGTTCTACATAGTGCCGTCACTGAGATCGTATACCCACCTTTGTAGTCCATCATCAGGTAGGTGACATCATTAGTCACCAAGGTCTCCATGAGACCTTTCGAATGAGTCCAAACACGCTGGTTCTACGTAGCGCCGTTACTGGGTTCATATACCCACCTTTGTAGTTCACCATCAGGTAGGTGACATTATTAGTCACCAAGGTCTCCATGACACCTTTCGAATGAGTCCAAACACGCTGGTTCTACGTAGCGCCGTCACTGAGATCCTATACCCACTTTCGTAGTCCACCATCAGGTAGGTGACATCATCAGTCACCAAGGTCTCCATGAGACCTTTCAAATAAGTACAATCACGATGGTTCTACGTAGTGCCGTCACTGAGATCCTATACCCACCTTCGTAATCCACCATCAGGTAGGTGACATCATCAGTCACCAAGGTCTCCATCCTCCGTCATTCGAAATTCTCAAGATAGCTTAAAACGATAAAAAATAAACACAATAGAAATAATGTACTCAATAGGGTAGGTACTTACCAATAGTTTTGGAGAGCTCGGCCACGCTTCACCTTACTTTTATTCTTATATTTAGGCATAGTCAGGCTTACTCTATGATCGGTTGAAAAAACAAAACGAAATTACAAACTACTTTAAATATATTTCCAATTTAATTACTAATGTTGTTTTACGAAATTATTATATTTGTACTATTTACAACAAGATTTCATTCATAAAACATTCAAAACGTGGACTTTTAGATTTTATTTGGAAAAAATAACGCGCGTATAGCCCACCCGTCACAAGAGTCATCGAGGCACTGAAGTAACGCGTCCCGAGTAAGCGTCACAGGCCTTAGCGGGGGTGCTTCAAGCGGGGTGCTAGTGAGATTTCGGGTTCTTATTCATAATTTAAAAATATTAAAGAAATTAGAAAAAAATAATATAAATTGTGAAATATGTCTGTACATATTTTTTGATACAAAATTCATGCCTAACTATTTAGCCGTTACAGAGAAAATTTACAATTTAGGTTGAAAAAGGACCTATTTAATAAGATTTTTTCAAATTTTTGGGAAGTTTATTAAAATTTTAAACAATACAATGTATTTGTGATGACCTTAAATATACCATTTTTTTTTTAAAGGGAAACGCCCAAACGAATTCATCTGCAATCTTCTTTAAACTTACCTTGTTTTTGGGATTTGAGCGAGGTAATCCCCTTAACTTACCAGCAACACATGCAAACTATTAATTTATTTATAGTTGACGCCCGCGGCTCCGCACGCGTGGTAAATTTTTTCCGTTTCTCGCTTCCCACAGAAACATGTTCCCGGGATAAAAAGTAGCCTATGTATAAGCTAGATTATTGTAAAGTTTCATCAAAATCCATTCAGTAAATTTTGCCTGAAAGAGTAACAAACATCCACTCTTACTAACTTTCGCGTTTATAATATTAGTAGGATAATATTTAATTTATAGGGCGTGATGCCTTATCCCCGAAGGGGTGGCAGAGGCATATTATATGCCCACTTTTTACCGTGTGCATTCCTATCGCAGGTATAAGCCCATTGCCGTATTGAAATAGACAGAGGCAGGTTGTGGCTACCTGTTGTTGGATTGTTTTCAAGTCGCCCATAAGGCCTTTAACTTAACTTAATGACTTCCATGTTACTGGCAACCGGGACCAACTGCTTAACGTGCCTACCGAAGAACGGAAACGCTGGTAAATGTTAATGCCACAAAGTGGTCACCCATCCGTGACCAGCTGTAGCGAAAGTTACTTAACGCAGTGATCGTTTACAAAACACTGAGTCCGCGGTACTTTTAGCTCGCTTCTCTGGCTCGTTAAAGCTCAGGTCACTTCCAAAAATGTCGAAAATTCGGTCAAGTGGAATGAATAGTTCTGTTAGTTGGTACATTTTTTTTACTTACTAAACTTTAAACGTGTTTACGTCCTATTGCAACCCCAGGCTATTCAAGCAGAGTGTGAACAGGCACATCATTGGATCATAAATTAGAGGACCACTGTCAGTAGTCTTTTGACCTGTGAGAACGGCCCGTTAGTGAGTTTAAATGATGGGAACATTTAGGGAATGAAGGGCCAGGTTTTCCATCAGGCCGGCGACAGTACTGCATCATTTTGGTGATCTAAATATATGCAAACGTACCTAACTTAATTAAAAATTGAATTAAAAGAAAATATATTTTCTTTTAACTCAATTTTTAATTTTAAGCCGTCTATTAGGACTTTCAACTTGACTTACCTGGCAACCCATGAAAAAGTGCAACCAAGGTTCATTTAAGCGGGATTGAAAAAGATATTGCTGTTCGCTTCTTTTTACTTATGTGAGCGTTTGAAGTGAAAAGTCAAATAAAGTAGGCTACATTTAGGCTATTATAAACCAAACGCTTGTACTGACCTTGGCTAGTGCCTGTTCGATAGGCAATCTGACACCATCCCATACTTCTCTTATAGCTCTGACTGTATCTAAAATGTATTTATTAATAGTAAAACAATGATTATCTTCGTTAAGAATGGGGGGCTAAGTCTACTAATTCAATCGCGTCAGAATAGATAAGGAATCGTCGCTCGATAGAGGGCACGATGGGCATGTCCACAACCCAAATTGACAAACTGAAAAACCTGTGAAACCACGCTTTAAATGTCCATTGACTGATGAAACTACATCCAAATCCATAATAAAAACAAAATTAAAGCTGCGTGTTTCGCATGGTACAAAAAACCTTGGAGCATATGACCAGACGATACTAATATTTTCACTAAACTAATGTATAGGATAACCTACATTAGTGGACCATATAAAATTTTAATTTATGCATACTTGCTAGCTTGGCCTGGCAGCCGATTTAAAGGAACCAGGAGCTAAGGTTGGTAAAAACAGCTCTCACATTTCTCAAATGCTATTGGCATATAAATCAGCCTGAATTTGACCAATGGCACGGTCTATGTTGACCTGAAGAAAAAGTCTAACGAGGTCATAATGCACAATCTCGGCAGCCAGCCACCGAGGGCATGAGGGCATCCTCGAATCGCTCGTGCAGACTATCCAATGTGGCATTAGCTGTATGGCACCTAGCGCCAAATTGTAGAAACAACATGTCATTGGTGTTTAGGTTATCCAATTCAGGCCAAAATTAGTTGGTAGTCATCAACAAATGGCGCTCGCCGTTGACAGTGATGACTTGGCCAACGTTCTCAAAGAAACATGAGCTGATGACGCCGCCAGCCCAAAATTCACAACAAACATTGACTTTCGGGATGCATTGGACACTCATGGATCTATGTAATTGGTATCGTCCCAATTCCGACAATTTTTTTTATTCACGTGCCCACATATGCGAAAATGGGCCTTATCCCTGAAGATGGTTTTTTCATAAAAATAAGGTCGGTTGCCAACTGCTCCAGAGCTTCAACGAATACACGTCATAGTCTATGGTCATTTACCTTTGGTTCCTGCGTCAGTTATATTTTGTATCGGTGTAGGCCCATGTCAGCAAAATTCTCCAGTGGTGAGCGACACGGCATCTACCTACTGCTTCGGATTCTCCTGCACACTCTCAGGGACAGCGGCGATGTTTTCAATAGATTTAGCGTTTCGTTGACGTACGGGTAATGGAGGATCATTTACTGAACCAGTCGTGAATAATTATATTATTTGCACGTGTACTTAAATGGTATATATCTCCATGGTCCATATAGCTTCAACAAGATGACCGCTATCAACTGACAAAGTTGGAAGCCTATATTGGAAGACCCCATAAAACATATTGTTAATCATTAATAGACACTTTCTACTGGCGACAATTGTGACCAGATAATTTAAAGCACCCAAAAACAAATATGTAGCTTAACTTATAGTTACGGTCTTGATTTTTATATAATATCATATCGGACAAGTTATTTCGTTATTTTTTTAAGTAACCAGACCAATTAAATGGGCTAAATACCCTTCAGACACGTATGAGCAAGAGAGAAATATATATGAGGATCATTCCTTTTCCTGTTCTTACCGTCTATTCTCCCTGTCTTCTTGTTGCTAGTAGCAGCTATTGATTAAGTTTTGATTTTCGGCATTATTCGAAGCGACTGCCGATTGATCTCCCAACATCGTCATCGACTTGTCTGTTGGTCAGCAGATACACTACTAGCAGGTAACGTTGCTTTGACCTCGGAAATCACACAGAAAACCTTCTGACTGACAGTCAGAAACTTCTCCGCGATCATGCGGAGAGAAAACACTTGATTCATGCTACCTCTTCCACGTCGGAATCCGCATTGAACCTCCCACAAATACCTTTCAAACTTCTCTTGCATTTTTGCCGTTATAACCTTTGCATACACCTTAGTAGCTAAGCTAACCAAGCTAATCGCTCTATAGCTGAAGCAGTTTAGGCGAGGGCCTTTCCTTTTGTAGATAGATACTACAACTGCTATTCGCCAGTCATCTGCGACCACACTCGTCCGCCAGCATAAGTTGCATAACAAGCATAGTGTATCCCAGATAACAAATATTGATCCTGCTTGTGTGGCTCCAATAATGATTAGCCTTACTAGCATGTTACATTGCCTAATGATGGTTTCATAGATCTGTCCCTTCAACTTGACTGGCATTTTAGGGTTTCAAATGATACCGCCCTCAACCGCCACTTAGCCCACGAGGTAGTAATGCATGTCTTGACCTATGAAATTCAGATACTAGGTACTTAAACTGGTCCATGCCCAAGACCAGATCATCGTCTATGGAGGTTGAATCTGTAGAGTTTAACGCCAAGCATTACGCATCACTGGCATGTTACATTGCCTAATGATGGTTTTATAGACCTGTCCCTTCAACCTGTCTGACATTTAAGGGTTTCAAATGACACCGCCCTCAACCGCCACTTAGTCTTACTTACTTACTAAATGGTTAGGCATTTAAACCGATTTGTAGCGTGTAAAACACAGTTTAAATAATGCAATAAAAATTTGCGTTACGATAGGCTAACATCGCACATCGATTTTCATCTCCTACTACAACTAATCTAAACAACAATTTTGCAATAAATATCTCTCACCGCTCTCAAAATAGTTTTTATTAATATCAATTGTTGTGTTTATAATGTCACCTAGGTTGTTAGTAAGAGCTACATTGAACACTGACACTAGAATTATAAGCAATAAGAACATTTTCAGAAATCCGGATTTTACAGCATGGTTTTGAAGCAGTACTGATAATTTATCTCGTCGAAAATAAAATGTATTAGCCATTCCTTCGTTAAAAGATTGTGAAGAAATTAATTGAATTTCATGATTTATGACTAAAGATAAGCTCATATACTGCCATAAAACAAGGAAGCTGGTTTTTGTACAACATGAACAATAAAATTTGGTTTGATTTTATTTCGTGTGTTTGTATTACAACTACAGTTTGGAAACAAGCAGAAGGTAAATGACTTTCGGAACCACAGTAGGTACTACACCCAACACAATCTTCAAGCAGTATCCCTGACGGGATAGTCAGAGAGGATACATCGCCAGGTTTTGCGATCCATGCATACTTCTTTCGCGTCCTGCAGATTCATTAATCGCTTCATACATGCACGTCCGGATATCCGAGTACTTTTGACTTTTCTATTATGAGCAATCTGCTCACGTGGTGCTCACATGTAAGTCTCGGCCTACTCAGACTCCTTCTCCCTATGTTCGCACAATATAAATTCTTCGTCAATCGTACCTCACTCATTCGTTGGACGTGTCCAAACCAACGGAGCACGTCCTTTTCCAGCTTAAAGCTAACATTTTCATTCAAACCTGCCGTATTTGTATCACGTCTTCGGGCCGCCATGATTATATACGCCGCACAATTTTCAAAGTGATCATCGAGCATCTCCACAACATTTGTTTGTAGATTCCAGGCAAATCAAATATTTTTTCTATACATATATTCTATATTATATACCACTTGCGACTTCACGCGAAGCTAAATTCTACTTAAATTCACCGACGTTTCAAACGCGTTGCTGCGGTTGTGGTCGCGGCTGGACTGGCGGTGAGGGCCGAGAATATGTATGGAGTTACTTTTCTGTGTAACTACCCTCCATTATTATTATAATGTAAGATAAGGCCGGCGACTGTAGACAGAGAATACTATAGACACACAGTCAGCGTGCCGCAGAAAGGGACAGGTAGTGTTATAACTGGGTTACCATATGAAGAAATTTTCCCCATATTTTGTATTGTTAAAATGCTAAGTATCCACCTACGCTCCGTAGATAAAAAGACAATATTGCAAGACCCACCAAGATACTGTAGTCCAAATTAAGCTTATACGAGCTTGTGTTAGGGGATTTAGACAACTGACAAACATACTTGAAAGCAAACATTTAAATATAGGAAACACGTTCTCTTATAACTTAGTATAGTATATAGAGAGAAAACCTGAGGCTGTGATATTAGTGTCTATAAACTCTAGTAATATTTCAGGGTCCACTATTATTTCATTGCTAAGTGCAGCTATCATTTGACTTTTAATTTTCGGAATTGTTGTGAGCGACTGTCGTCTGACCTCCCAATCCCGTAAGGGCACCTGCGTAGTTGTCTTATCCATTAGTCAGTAGTTACACCGCTAGCAGGTGTATATGGAAACACCTTACACTTACATGGAAAATACCTGAACTCCTTAACAAACATTTGCGTATCAAACAAATATTTGTCCCTGCTGTTGCATACACTACCAACTGCGCCGCAGAGGCATGATAGGTTCTAGTTTTCGTAGTAAATAATACAGTTTTTTTTTTATTATGTTTATTTAGTTTTGCAGTTAATTGACATAATAAACATTTGTAAGCAAGCAGAGACTCTTATAAATAAAGCTATTCCCAAAGAAAAATATCTCTTAAATTGTTTCCGATTATTGCCAATGGGTCTAGCTTCTCGAGTAATTGAGTCATTTTCTTCTTGTTACTAAAAACTTTTGTTCAAAATGTTTGCTACAAATTCTTGTAGTTAGTGTTTGTGACCAATTGGATCGTCCTGTAGCTGTTAACCAAATCTGACGCAAATGGTCACTTTAGAAAATCTGCAAGAAACCAATAATATAATTATTTAACTAAACACAACACAATAAAAAACATGATCTATGTAGTGATTTCATTTCTTATTCCATGTCGCAGAGATCCCAGGTGGATGTTATATACACAGACTACAGCAAATGTTTTGATAAAATAGGCCATAACATACTTATGGTCAAGTTATCATCTATGGGTATCCGGGGCAATCTCTTTAGATGGTTTACGTCGTACGTAGAGAATAGGTGCCAGACTGTGGTGCTAAATGGGTATTCATCGAGAGCAAAGCTTTAGGTTTTATTCTAAGAATCTCTGCCGATTTCAAGAGTGTTAAAACTATTAAAATTTTATATTGCTCTTTTGTTCGTAGTCTCCTTGAATATGCCTCACAAGTGTGGAACCCGATTTATAACACTTATATTGACCGTCTAGAAAGTATACAACGAAAGTTCTTAAGGTACATTCAATTCCGATCAAACTGTTATCTGCCTGATTACCATACCCGCTGTAAAAAAATTCACATATTACCTCTGGTAGAACGTCGTAAAATAGCAGTTTTAGCATTTTTAATGTCTATCTTTAACGGATCTGCGGATTTGCCGGAGATGGTGTGTAAGGTAGGCTTGTACGCACCGCCATTGTTTCTGCGTAGGCCGAACCTACTGCACATTCCTATGGCAAGAACAACCTATAGGCAAAACTCTTATTTACTACGAGCATGCCGTGCGTACAATGTAGCATGTCGGGATGTTGATATAGATATATTTTTCAGTAGTATTTCTAAAGTAAAGAAAGTCTTATGTAATCAGTATTTTGTTGAATGAATATTTGTGGTTGTATTAGGTGTGTATGGATTGAGTCTGTGGCATTTTTCTGACTTTTCTAAAATAATATTAATGTTATTAGTGAAAACTTTTAATTGGCCTTCATTATGTTACTTATCTAATAATTGTATTTTGTTAGCTGTAAGTTTTCCAAAAACCTTAAAATAAAATAAAATAAAATAACAAGTGCTTAGGTATTTTCACATGCAATGCAAGCTGATACACCTGCTGACAAACGAACAAGGTTCGGGCATACAGGATTGGCAGTTAAATATACTTCAAAGGCGCAAGAAAATTTAATAAATATTATTAGGTATGAAAATTCTCAGCTGTTCCGCAGCTGAGCATATATATTCCTTATCATCATAGCAATTTTTCGATTGCTGTTGATACTATGAAGCACCCAACCCAGATAGGTTTAGGCCTGTTTAGCAAGTGTACAAACCAGCATTGAAGCGCTCGTGGCCCCGCTGACTTAAAGTTCTGTAAAACAACTTTCGCTAGGGCTGGTCACGAATGGGTGTTGTGCATTTACATTTGCGAGCGTTTCCGTGCTTTGGAAGGCACGTTAAGCAACGGCTTAACGTTACTGGCAACCGGGACAAACGTGTCCCGGTTACCTAACATGGCAGTCGTTAAGCCAAATTGAAGGCCTTATGGGCGGCTTGAAAAATTTCAACAGCAGGTAGCCACAAACTGCGTCTGTCTATTTCAACACGGCAATTGACTCACCACCTGTTACGTGGGACAGGAATACACACGGTGAAAAATGGGCGTGTAATATGCCTCTGCCACTCCTTCAGGAATAAAGTGTGATTGATGAACAAACTAGCATATGGGGTTGACTTGGGCCTGGAACCACTCTAAAATAAGAAAAGGATGACTTTTTTACAAAGTTTTCATTCAACTTACCGATGGAAAGACAATCCGAGAATCTTCCTGTCACCATCACTTTTGCAGTCAAAATAAGTTTCTACAACTTTTTACACGGAACACAACACGTGTAATTTGTGAAAATATAATATTTTGATCCGCACAATTCCTAAACGTCAAATTTATTTAGCTCCAAGCCGGAGCTGGCCTTCAAAAAACCGGCACGCGAGCTGAGATGCCCATAATGTCATACTATCCTTTTCTTTCCCCAGTGTAGAATGTATTTGCTTTTCTTTCTTGTGGGAATGAAAAGGAATTATCCCGCAGTCTATAGTATTCTCTGTCTACGCCGGCGACATACTACACTCACTACGTCAGTTTTATTTGGCACAAGTTTTTTAGGTTCAAGTTTCTTCATCACTAAACTCCACATCCCAGATAGCTTGAATCCATCTTCCCTGTTGAAATTATTTTGTTTTCTATTTCAATAACTTCACACACCATACGTAGATAGTAGTGGCGATCAGTGGAAAAGACTTTGCGTTGATGAAGTTCGATCCAATGATTACTACCCGACTCGAGATTTTCTGCTATTGCTGATTTGTTAAACTGACGGTGTTTTACAGTTGCGAAGTGTTCTTTGGCTCTTTTTGCGATGGTCCACTTGATTTGGCCTATGTAGGAACGACCGCAGCTGCAGTCCACTTTGTAGACACTTGGTGTTTGATCCTATGATGTTCGCACGTACTTTGCTATTTTGGCTTACGGTTTAAAGATCATCTGAATGGAGAAGTATCGTAAACACGATCCGATCTTATACGTTATGCCTTTCAAATGCGGCAAGTAAGCCAGTTAGCCAACACCCGGTTTTACCTTCCTCGGTGCACGTCGTGTCTTCCTGCTACTCGTAGTATACCCATTCATCCTTAACATGATCCAACTGCTGCTGTAGATGTTCAGGGTCGCACAGGCCATCGGCTCGCTTGATAAGCGTCGCGCTTACGGATTTAAGGTGAAGTGTTTGATGATGTGAGGGGGCGTGGAAGTATCTATTTGTGAGTGGGTTTCCGTACATAGTATGGGCCAAAGAACCGCCTGTTCTTACCATTAGTTTGATGTCCAAAAATGGTAATGACCTGTTTTTAGGTTATATTTTCAGTAACGATGGTGCTAGGGTAGATCAAGTGAAGGTTAAAGTTATAGTAAATATTCCCACACCTACCAATGTCAAAGATGTCCAAACCATTTTGGGCATAATACATTATTTAAATCCTTTAACTAGCTGACCCGCGCGGCTTCGCCCGTGACAAACTTCGAACTTCCGTCAGTTTATCAGTCACGCCTTTATTCCCGTCACTCCCATTCAATCCCGTCGTTTATTACTTTTAAAATAATGTATGAATATTTACCCGATTAGTTAATTACTGCTTCGCTCCTCAGGGTAGTAGCGTGATTATATAGTTTTTTATCAATCTCGCCTTTGTTCCCGTCGATCCCATTAAATCCCGTCGTTTATTACTTTTACAATAATGTATGAATATTTGCCCGATTTGTTGATTACTGCTCCGCTCCTCAGGGTGGTAGCGTCATGATATAGCCTTTTATCAGTCACGCCTTTATTCCCGTCGCGCCCATTTAAATCCGTCGTTCATTACTTTGGATCGCGAAACCCGGCGATCTGTCCTCTCTGACTACCCCGTCAGGGATACAGTGTGAAGATAGTTAGTTTTTTTTAGTTCATTACTTTTACAATAATGTATGAATATTTGTCCGATTTGTTGATTACTGCTCCGCTCCTCCGGGTAGTAGCGTGATAAGATAGCCTTTTATCAGTCACGCCTTTATCCCCGTCGCTCCCATTTAATCATTTAATTCCGTCGTTTATTATCTAACTAGCTGTCCCGCTCGGCTTCGCCCGTGACATACTTCGAACCCCGTGGCACCCATTCAATCCCGTTGTTTAATAATTTCACATTCACTATAATGTAGTTATGAACATTTTCCAAATTCATTGATTACTTCTCCGCTCTCCAGTACCTAGGTACCTACTACCTACCTACCTACTACGCCCGCACGTCCCGGTCGAATTAAATTTATTTCTTTGCGCTGTATTTTCATATTGCGATAACTCGTAAGATATTCATTTAATTTGCAAGGTGTAAAGGGACACGATAATCTTCATAAAATGCTGAAGCCAACTAACGTAGTAAAAATGATAAGGATTAATAGCATATTTGTGTAAATAGCCTTCGAATTACCGCTTATAATTGTAATTTTTTTTGAGTATTAAAATGGATGTAGTATGTTATTCTTAAGAGATAGACATATGTCGTCGCGGACTTTTTTGTAGACCTTTATTAGATACAAAATTGCACGATACATTATTTTGTTAGGTATATCTCAAAGGGTTTAGGCAGCGTTTTTGTTGAAAGCTCCTAGACGTCTTATTTTTTTCAGACATCCTCAACAAATATCGTTATAATTTGGTCAATATATACAAAAACTTAACAAATTATACATAAAAACCTTCTATGAGAATCTCTCTAACTAATAAAAAAAACCGTATCGTAATCCGTTGCGTAGTTTTAAAGATCTAAGCATACATAGGGACAGACAGCGAAAATCGACTTTGTTTTATAATATGTAGTGATTTTACAATTGTGTATGAATATTTGCCCGATTTGTTGATTACTGCCCTGCTCTTCAAGGTAGTAGCGTGATGATATTTAGCCTTTATGCTTCCACGATAAATGTGCTATCCAACACTTTATATTATTATATTAGTATAGTTACACAGGAGACGCGACAACTTCATAGAGCTCGCTCGCTATTGGCTAGTCGCGACGTCGCGCATGCGTAAATCGCAAATCATCGGCCATACTTTTCACATGTCATTTTAAGATTTTAAGAACAAATTTTTTCACAATAAGATGATTATAATGTTAACCTTAAAAAATAGGCATATGCTGTCGCGGACTATATTTTAGAACTTTTAAAGGGGAATAATTATGTAATACATATTTTTTGCGTAAACTTAATCGTTTACGCAGCGGTCGCAACGGAAGCTATCAAAAGCGATATTTTTTCCCCAATTTTGTCACATTTATCATTGCTGTTCCGCACCTATTGGTCGTAGCGTGATGCTATATAGCATAATATGCTATATAACCTCCCTCGATAAATGGACTATTCAACACAAAAAGAATTTTGCAAATCGAACCTGCAGTCCCAGAGATTAGCGCGTTCAATCAAACAAACAAACAAACTCTTCAGTTTTATAATACTGGTATAGATAAGCAATTTGTCGGAGAAAATACAAATATTAAGAAATAAATTGAAAAAGGATCTAATCTGGGTATGAGATGAGAATCATCAATAAATAAATCAATAAATTAAAAAATACAAATATAAAAATAATGTAGTACAAAAATACGTCTGTCTTATCTAATGGGCTCACCACCTATTACGTGGGACAGGAATCCACACGGTGAAAAGTGGGCGTATAATATGCCTCTGCCACCCCTTCGGGGATAAGGCGTGATGGATATTTATTTATTAAAAAATACAACTTCTTCATCACCTGTATTAGCTCATTATAATCCCGACGTCCAAATTAGTATTGACAGTCAATTTGTCAGCATTAGGTGCAGCTTCGTCTAAGAGGTGCAGTCATTTTACAAAATTATAAACCTATTGATTAAGTTCTGAAATTATGACAACTACACAAGAAAGGTTTGTCAAATAAAAAAGGAACTGTAAGCTATACAGTTTCGTCACTCTTCACGAAACACTTATATGATAGCGTAGTATCTAATTTTCTTGTACAATTTGAAAGATAATAATATCTTATTGTCAAATAAAATTATTTACTAACATAATTGTTAGTATCAATAATATATAACTTTTTATTGTTCATACATAATGTATGCATTGTCATATTTAACTTACATCTAATAGTCAATAAGTAAAGTACATACGGAAAAGGATTGGAAAAAGCTATTAGAACATAAGTACCATATTTAATAATACGTCCGAACTTTAAAGCTGACTAAATAATAAAATTTGTCACAACTGATTGATTCTGAAGGACTCATAAGTAATTATTATTTCAACAGTGTGTATTTATGAAGGATATCGAACATACATTTTAATCCATATTTCTTTTCAAGCCAAAAAATACATCAATGAAAGCAATCCTCAATGCTGGTTGTCACTGGGAGCCCAGGAACTTTTCCGCGCTGTACAGAAAATCGACAGTAAGTTTAGTTTACTTATCTGTGTAAATGTAGAACGACAGCTATCTTCAGATTCAGAAAAATATTTTTTTAAAATTCATTTCCCTAAAATGGCGTCGCCCGCCTCATGTATCCATGACGTCATCTAACGAAGTGAAGAACTGTGACTCTCAAGTTAACGACTTAATGATATGTCTAAGGGTCGTATTACAGAAACTAACTCAAGTCACACATAAACGGAATTTAGCAGATTGACACTTGAGTGCTAAATCTAGACATAAGCATGTGGTTTATTATAGAACTATCCCCATACTCAGATCGGTGAAAAGTAACCTTGAGTAAATATCCAAATCTCCAATCGCCAGAATACGCATTGGAATGTTGCAAGCCTAAAAACAGTCTGTTTTCTATTACATTTTTATTCCTTACATATTTTGTTTTCATTCCACGCAGCTTACTTTTTGATATTTATGTTTCAAAAGCTTATTTTTTATTTACTTTTTTCATTGAAATGATTTAATCACCTCTGTGATTGCTTTAAAGTATCCTTACTTCAAAATAATAAACAAAAAAACGGCTGTAGAGGAAGTCCCGGACTCATAAAATGAACCTTTTCTCTGCGTTAAATGGATCGCGAGTTTAATAAACTTTGCTTGACTGACATTTGATATTATGGTGCCAGTGTTGTTTACATTGTAAATTAATTGAAATTCTTCTAATTCTGTACATATCTGAAAAAAGAAGAATTTTACGATCGTCCAAAGGAATCTATTACTAGAAATATTGAAATCTTTCAAGAATATTAGGTATACAAAATAAAAAACGATGCCATACAACGTCTTGGGCCAATATTTCAGAAAAGTATATTTACTACAAAAACTATCGAAACAGTAAGTGTTGGAGGTTTATGGTCTTATATATTTGTGCAGATATACACGATCTAGTAATTCATGATAACTGTTTAATAAGATTCATTTTATTTTTGTTCTAGGCATCCGGAGAGCAGTTGACCCGCTTTGTGGTAAAATTTCAGAGCAAGACAGCGTGATGAACTTACGTGTGAAAGGCAGTACCATATAGCCACTGTCTGTAGAGGTCTTTATCCTGATGCCGATATGGATCCAGATATCTAATGTAACATATGCACTGAATTTAAATACTAGAGTATTGACACATACCGGGTAATTACCTATTATTTGTTGAAAATATTATAGAGTTTTGTACACTTTGTAACATTGGTTGCATAGGGTTCGGGGCTCTGTCATAAACAACCTTGAGAGGATAGAAAGATAGAGCTTAAAGTCACATGTAGAACAGAAGCTTTAACACCGTGAATCAAAGTTGTAAGTAGGTAATGAGTTTATAAATAAACATTGTAGGACACTTTTCACACAGCGCCATCTAACCCTTTAAGCTTGGGTTATGGGAACTACTCACCTGATAAACATACTTATGTATATCTTAATATATACATTGTTATAGAGCAAACACCCAAACTTCTAAACAAACATTTGGGGATCTCACAAATATTTATTCCAATATGGGACCTTCACATGAGTAGCAGTCACATACACTATCACCTACACCACCGAGCCAGTAAGATACCTGAAGATTTTTTTTTGTTACAGTGATATTGTAAGCTGAAACAGATACTGTGGAAATAATAGTATCTCAGAGAACAGAAGTTGAAACTCTTGTCCTTTTGTTATTAATGAGATTGTCGACTGTGACACAAGCGTCCAAAAACTTGCCGAGCCTGTCGTGCACAATATTCACCACAAAAAAGTACCAAAGAATCTGTCATCAAATCATTATCTTAAGAAATAATAATAATAATAATGATTAATTATTTTTAGGTTCTTTATTTAAATTAAATAAAATAAAATATAATTGTATTGTTCAATATGAATATTTAATTAATATAGTATAAAAAATCATTAAAATAAATATTTTATCTATTGATGATGGTTGTTATAAGTTGTAGTGTACACACCTCTCATTCAAATAAATATTATTACAGTGATAAAGATAACTCGGTTCAAGATGGGGCTTGAACGAGTGACAATGAAAATATAGTAAATAATTTCAACTTATTTTGGTATGGTTATGATACCTCAGTGGCATAGAACATTGCCCTGGTTAGACATAGGTTACGGGTCAAACCCCATCCTAAACCAAATCATGTTTTTCACTTTAATAAAAATTATATGAAAGTCAGCATCTACAAATCGCTTTGAAAATTTATCCAAACCTCTCCTTTATCTATTCCTATTCCTCCTACATATTGAATGATCATGTTCTTATTATATGGAGTACTCTCTTAGGGGGTAAAGTGTATTGGAAGTCAATAGGGATATTAATATAATATGCACAATAGTGCAGTACAGCACAAGCTACAGTACTATCCTGAAAGGACGCTGTGGCATAAAAAGGATGTCCACGCTGGTATTGCTTTAACAAATGTTCCATCATTTACGGTATTATCTTGTGTTTAATGTTATGTGTTTGATGGTACATAGCTACACTACTCGTAAGCGACATTGACTCTACAACACAACCATAATAATGACATTATTTTTTAATATCCACATATCTCATTATTATCATAGGTATTATTTTATTATCACATTTCTATTAAAAGTGTGGTAGTTGAAATAAAAGAATGAAGCAATACGATCCACACTGCCACACAATACAAGATCACACTGTCTTCGGTATTGATATAATACTGAATTAATATCTTTGTAAAGTAATTGTTATTGATTGGTACGGGTTTGCTGTTTGGTAGAATGTGCTGGCACTGAAATAGGGGCGTAAATATGACTCTGCCACCCTTTCGAGGATAAACACGTGAATGATAAGTAAGTATTAGTCTATTTATCTTCAAAAATATCCATTTTAGAAAGATAAAGGAGGCCATCTTTTATTTTTGTTAACTAAAATCTTTGCTTGAGCGTGGTGTCGACTAAACTTACGAAAACTGCTCGCAAATCTCGAATCAAGTAGCGAATCTGAGCTGAATATGGTTTAAAAATAAAGGATTACTGAAATGACACTTGGGCACTGTTCTATAATATGAATCAAACGTCATTTCACTGTGACAGCTCTCAGGTGATTCTAGATTGACGTTTCACGAATCGAGTAAGGTTCTATAATAAAAGCTCAGCTTAAAACTAGTTCTAAGTAATACTTGAGGCTTGAGTAAGGTTCTATAATACGACCCTAAGCCATCCACGCTCCACTTGAGGAACCCAGGATACACATGTACTTATAGGCATACAATAAAGTGTATACCTATCGTAAAAGTAAGTATAGGTAAGTACATAGAAATCCAAACATTTTATTTCCTAAAACGGTTAAAGTTACAGTGACGAAACGAACTGGCGCTGTTTGTTACCATCTAGAAAACTGTTATAGTAAATCCATTCCTAAGGGAGTAAAATGACGAGTTTTTAGCGCAGAAACGCTAAACTCGAACGGTCTAAGAACACACGATCACTACCTATACGTCTAGCGTCGGGCGCCCCGGAAGGATGTCCTTGGACTCCCGGCAGAACATAGCTAGTATCTGTATTGCTTGCAGAAGGCAAGCAGGCTATGAATCCGTTGTGTCCGTGTGATATTCCCTCAAATCTCGAAAACGGGTTTACATGTTTAGGGCATAGATAATTAATCTGGTCAGTCCAGAGAGTGCTCATAGATTTTCTTTTTTTTATCAAGCCAGCAACACAGTCATGTGAACAACAGTAGGTCGCTCTCAGATTCAGCGGCTTTATTTTACAATCTACAAGGTGTTAATCTATAGATTGTATAAAATTTTTCATTTACCTTAATACGCATCTCTGCAGATGCGAAGATAAAAATCCGGGTGTGATGTTTACCTATCGTAACATAAATTTAAATTATAAAGTGGAAAAATTTTTCAGTCACGAGCTGGACTCGAACCAGCGTCTTCTGGTTCAACGCACCAGACGCGTTACCAACTACATCACCGTGACCTGCTCGTAACTGACGAATTAATCCACTTCTTTGTGTCTTAAGGCGACGTAAGGTGCCATCTACCGGCACTTAGCAAAGTTGCACGGTACGAATGTATAGAACTGCATCTATAATCATTCGATTTGTGATGACACCTGCCTAAATCCACTTTATAATTTAAATTTAGAAAAAGTTAGCATAATATTTGCTTTTCAAAATTGTTTCTATCGTAACATAGTCTCTTTATACGCACTATTTAAATTGTATAAACACCATAGAAATCGTTATAGGTAAATGCCAAAACATACACTATCATTTGTACAAAAACTCTTGAAGACCTAAATTCTAATATCAGTGTAATGTCCCTAGGTACTCTCTTCTTTCAAAAAATGTTTATTTGCCTGTTTCTCGTTTTGACTGCTAGGAGCAGCTAAATAAATGTTTTAATTTTCGGCATTGTCGGGAGCGAACCCGGTAAAGGCGCCTGCGTCTTTGCTTCGTCCGTTAGTCAGAAACTACTAGCAGGTAAGGTCGCTTAGGTCCGTACTCCGGAACGTATCTCAATACTCAATCAACACTTGAGGCTAGTTTTTGCCTTATAAAATCTACTCTCAAGCGTCGATTGACTATTGAGAAACGTTCTGGAATACGTCCCTAAGACTTTGTTGCACCGAAAGCCCCCATACTGAATAGAGCAATTTTGATGTGGATTTTTTTGTTCAAAAGCCCATAATATATGATATGATACCATCTACATTGTGTAAATGCAATATACAATAAAATCGGGACAGACCTTCGTACAGCAGTTGACTGTTATAGGATAATTTGATGATTGATTTGAATTTTGATTGTTTTAGATGAATATGCTACCATAAGAAAATTGGCTCAAAAATATTTAGATAAAAGTAACTTCAATAAACGTATATTGGAGGTATGTAAAATTGCAGTAAACATATCCATTTTAGTTTGGTCCTGTAGCAACATTTGTTGGGGACCCAAATAAATTTTTAAGTTTTCAAATTTCATCTGCAAATTAATGACTAGTTTAGAGACTAGATTCCCCAGTCAAACCATCAACTCAGTTTTGGGGGACATATTTATGTACCTACATGTAATAATAGTTTTTATTAAAAACAAATTATAAAATAAATAAGTAACAATTAGTACATAAGTATATATAAACGAATGTTTGGCCATGGAAGGCAAAAGACTAACACTTTTGACGTTGCTAGACTTCAGTAGTGCCTTTAACTCTGTCGATTTTGACCTTCTCCTTGGTACTCTGAAAGCTATCAATATTTTTTCATCATCTATCTCTTTGTTTGACTCATATCTTCGAGGGCGCTCGCAATGTATAAACTTAGATCAGAAGTCATCAGATTGGTGTCAACTCACTGCGGGCGTGCCTCAGGGTGGTGTTCTCTCTCCTCTTCTGTTCTCCATTTTCATCAACTCAGTCTCAAGTAAAGTCTCTTGTAATTTCCATCTCTATGCAGACGATATGCAGCTGTACCGTCATTTCTCTGTATCTGATGCCTAACTGGTATAGCCGACATGAACCAGAATTTGGACCATATAACTGAGTGGGCAAGGTCGTTTGGATGTCGTTTGGATTACTCATTAACCCTCAAAAATCACATGCCATAATAATTAGCAGTAGACACATATGTACCGATTCAGTAAGGGCCACGTTTCCACCTGTGTTGCTGGATGGTACTCTGATTCCTAATTCAGACAACGTCAAAAAATGGAGTATTAATGGATACTAACCTAACCTGGAGTTCCCAAGTTAATGCAGTTAGCAAGAAGGTTCATTTCTCGTTCCACTCTTTAAAATGCCTACAGTCGTACTTGCCCTTAAAAACCAAAATTATATCATCCAGCCGATGAGAGTTTGGGCAAGGATAATTTTGGTTTTTAAGGGCAAGTACGACTGTAGGCATTTAAAATTTTTAATTATCGACTATGCTGATATTTGCTATTTAGATGCCACAGAGGAGCTACTCGACAAGCTTGAGAGGCTGCAAAACTTGTGTATCCGTTTTATTTACAACCTCAAAAAATATGATCAAGTGTCATATTTTCGCCAGGAACTCAAGTGGCTCCCAATCCGCCTTCGCAGAAATACTAGAATTGTGTGCCTTCTTTACAATATCCTATACAATCCAAAACCCCTTGTTACCTGAAGGAGCGATTCTGATTTACACGATCTCCTGATGCTCCTTGTAGGTCTCACCTCCGCTCCAACCTCAAATTCCCTGTCCACAAAACTGACTTCTATTCTTATTCCTTCACTGTTCATGCAGTCAGATTTTGGAATTCCTTGCCGCCAGTAATCAGAGAAAGTCGTACTATCTCTTCTTTCAAAAATAGAGTCCGTGAACACTATCTTTCCTCGTTATCCTGATCTTTCGATAAGTTTTTTTTAAATATGTATTTATATGAATGATGAATGCCTTATGGGCGGCTTGAAAAATCTTAACAGCAGATCGCCACAACCTGCACCTGTCCATTTCAACACGGCGATGGGCTCACCACCTGTTACGTGGGACAAAAAGAAAAGCATACGGTACGCCTCTGTCTACCCCTCCGGGGATAAAGGCGTGAAAATATGTTATGTTTTGTTTATGTATTTATATGTTTATATATTTATGTGTTTATATATTTATAAGTGTATTTATTATATATATGTGTATATTAGATTATATATTTTTATTGTGTGTGTATGTACTCTCATTCCCACATTTCTACCCTTTCAATGCTTTCTTGATTCTCTCCTCTCGCCGGTCTGCTGGAAGAGATTTCTTAGAAATAAGCAGTACCGTTGTACTATTTTCCTGCTATTTTAAATTTTTATATTAAAATTATGTGTACATAAATTGTTAAATAAATAAAATCGTTGGGACAACTCACACAACGACAACATCTGATTCCAAACTTAGCAGAGCTTGTACTATGGTAACCAGATAAATGATAAACATAACTTATATATTTCTAAATACATATTATAGATAAATAACACCCAGACACAGAATAAACCATCGTGCTCATCACACAAAGTTTTATTCTGGGTGGGTATCGACCTCTTGCGTAGCAGTCGGATGCACTCCACCGCGCCACAGAGGCAGTCAAGTTTGGTTGAACGCGCTAATCTCAGGAACTGCTGGTCGGACTTGAAAATTATTTTTGTGTTAGATAGCCCATTTATCGAGTAAGGCTATAGGCTACATATTATCACGCTACTTCCCTGGAGAGCGGAGCAGTAGTCATAAATGTAGACAAAATAGTTAAGTTTTTGTATACTGATAAATAAAATTTATCGTAATTTCAAAACAACTTATTACTAAACGTATATGAAATTATAAGTCCCTATACGGTAAATACGTAAAAAGACAATTAAAAAAAAGTCTTATTGTCTTTTCGGTTCCGGGTAATCTCCAAAACGGCTCTACCGATTTTTACGGGACTTTCACGGGCAGGCAGCTGATGTGATAAGGAGTAACTTAAGTTTCATGTTACCCCCCCATATTCCCCTGGAAACGTACGCTACGTGGGCGCAATGACACCCTACTTATTATTATTATATTATTCCTACATTCATGTTAATTCTATATAACTGCAGACAAAATTGGTAGATGGTATTGTCGTTCATGAAGAAGTTCCCAACGAACTATATAAGGGCACAATGCCGGGAGGACTGAATCTTGGTGGACTGTGTATAATGAAGATGCCAAATATAGTTCTGTAAGTAGAATGCGCCGAATTATATACACCAACGACAAAGATATTGACATACATACATACATATTGTCACGCCTTGATCCCCAAAGAGGTAGGCAGAGGCAAATTAAACGCCCACATTTTACCGTATGCATTTTTGTCCCACGTAACATTTGACCATTGCCGTGTTGATATGGACAGGCGCAGGCTGTGGCGACCTGCTGTTGAAATTTTTTAAGCCGCCCATAAGGCTTTCAACTTTGCTTAATGACTGTCATTTTATTGGCTACCGGGACCAACGGCTTAACGTGCCTTCCGAAGTACGGAAACGCTTGCAAATGTAAATTCCACAAAATGGTCACCGATCCAATGACCACCTATAGCGAATGTTGCTCAACGCAGTGATCGTTTACAGAACACTGAGTCCGCGGGGCCACGAGCGCTTCATCATTCATCGTTAGGTGCCTCTTCTATTGATGCTTTAGTGTGGTTTTTTTAATCGTTTATGATGTTTTGTTGAATCTTTTAGTTTCTTCGACCGAATGGCACTGCAACAGAACACGTTTTTCCAGATAAACGTTCTACACAATGATATTGAGAATTTGGTACTGCGAGCGCATATATCTCTATATGGTATACATCTGGTGGGTGGTTACAGGCGATGTACCACGGACACCTCGGTGATAAGATGTGCTGATTCTTTTGGACAAATTCAGTATGTTGGTTTTTCGTACCAATATTATAAATGTGAAGGTTTAGATTTATGATTTAATGTAACTAATTAGAACTAAACTCATGCTTTTATGTCTCAAAGTGTGGCAGAGGCATATGGGTAAGTGGTGACGTACACTTAATTCACTTGGGTCAATTCACCTAGGTGAACTAAACACACTATTAGTACACTTTAAACACCTGGGTGCATTAAAGTTACTTTTGACAAAACTTTATTCACCTTATTCACATGGGTGAATTAAATTTACTTTTAAGTATACATTATGCACTTCTGACGTTTCGCGTTCGATTCACATGCTGTCAATTGACGGCATTCATTGCTATGCGGATGATAATACGGGTGACACTTTTTACACGGGTCGCTCCAATATCTGCAGTGGAAGAAAGTCGTGAACAACTTAGTTACTCGATAGAGGCTTTATTCCGTGTACGCGTTGTGGAATGAGCTTGCAGTCTGGGATTTCCCGAACGTCTACAGTATGGGGTTCTTCAAAAGAGGTCTTAGAAGGTTTTTAAAGGGTCGGAAGCGCGAGTGCTGCACCTCTGGTGTTGCAAACGTCCATAGGCTACGGTGAACACTTTCCATCAGGTGGGCCGTATGCTTGTTTCGCCACCACCTCAGTGGTATAAAAAAAATTCGGAGTTATGCGTAGATATTATTTCGCTTGAAGTCCCAAATAATATATAAAGTATGAACTAGGAATTAATTATTGAAACACACCAACAACTTAATCGGCCTTTATTCTCTATAAACATTATACAAAGAGTTACCATCTCAAATTAGCCGAATAATATTGTGTCAAATTCGTATTGCATACCTACATTTTACTATTTGGAGTTTCCCAACCGAACGAAAGTTGGTTGAACGTGATTTCATACTTTGTTGAGTACATTACGCGTCCATTGGTTAAATCGTCCTAGATGGCTATACATCGGTTCTCATTCTTTAAAGTTTGTGGCCCTTCTCAACTAGCATTTAATGGGCTAGCGGGAGAGCACAGCATCACTCCTAGGAGTGTAGCAAATATTCAACTCTGGTTTGACCTATATAATAAACCTATCAATTGTTTGCTGTTTTATTATAGCATAAATTAAAACATACATTTATTTATGTTTCAATTTACGCTATGATAAAAATTTTGCCCGATTCGAATTTTCGCTTTGTTCTTAATCTCTTCCCAAACCACTTAACACTTTTTGATCCAAATTGACCCATAAAACGACAGAGTACGAGGGAGACAACATCTAGCAATAGATAGTTAAAAAAAAATGGAAAATAGGACATACCATGGAGGAATAAAAAAAACGAAACGCTTCGCTTCATTTAGACTTTACAGGGTCGGCAAGTGCATCTAGTATATTTTTGAAGTGTCAGTGTCTTAAAGACATCCTCCGCCCTATCACTCCCAGTCCAGTGTCTTAAAGACATCCTCCAGTGCGTTGGTGATGAGCTTGAGGGATATAACATTGCCTTGTTTCAACCCTCTACGCAGCCCAACAATGGGGTTGGTCTTTTGGTCTTGGAGCTGGACTGTCATTGTAGCGGTGTCGTACAAGCATGTCAATACCTCGATGTATCGCCAATCAATATGACCGCTGTACTCGTAGAGCATCCACGATGGCCCAGGTTTCGACTATAAGTCGAAGCTTTCTCGTATTCTACAAATGCCATTCACAGAGGCTGATTGTACTCTATGGTCTTCTGTACAATCTGCCGAACTATATAGATGTTGTTTACAGTACTTAACTATTTCAAAACTGTGTGTCTAATAATTAAAAACATAAACGGGATTTGCGTAATAACACTTACGTGTTGTCGATATTGATCGACAATTGTTTCGGCTTCATCCGGAAGCCTTCATCAGGATCATGTCCCGTCTCGCACTATCCCGCTTATGTTTTTAATTATTTACAATGTGCGTGAGTTTAAATAAAATTAGTTAGCGTGTCCTTCCGCTTTCTTCGAAGCTCGCGCAAACGCGATATGTGCCAGTTAATGCGACCCAGTTCTATCTCCTGTTCAGTGAGGCGCTCGTCCAGCCGACTATTTCCACTATAAGTTGATATGATCAGTCGTGTGTGGTAGCCTCCCGTAGCCTGGAGATTCTTCGCACACCCTCTTTCTTCCCTTAACCCGACCGCTACCATGACCAGTAACAGCGGAAGTGGGGCCTTGTTCATATTGGGGAGTGTAGTAGGTATTTGGTCTTTCAATGCGACATTAGCTGGACAGGTTGATACAGGGTTATGTCTCTAATTTTCCTTGCCTTCGCCTTTTTAGTCAGCAGGTGAGGCTGGCTTGGGCCACATAGATAAAGGTAGGGCACCATTTGCACCTCATTTACAACAGCAATTCGTTTTATTTTAAACAGTATCATGTTCTTTCCTAACAAGCTAACAAAATATAATATGCTAGTTGACGGCTGCGGCTTCGCCCGCGTAGAGATGTTTTCCAATTCCCGTTTCCCACAGGAACTTGTTCCCGGAATAAAAAGTAGCCTATGTGTTATTCTGATGTATAAGCTATATTATTGTAAAGTTTCATTAAAGTCTATTAAGTAGTTTTTACGTGAAAGAGTAACAAACATCCATCCAAACTTACGCATTCATGATATTATTTGTTGACGCCCGCGGCTTTACACGCGTAGAGGAGTTTTCTCTATCCCGTTTCCCACAGGAACTATTTCCCCGGCATAAAAAGTAGCCTATGTGTTATTCTGATGTATAAGGTATATTATTGTAATGTTTCATTAAAATCTATTTAGTAGTTTTTACGTGAAAGAGTAACAAACATCCATTCAAACTTTCGCATTCATAATATTATATTATATTATTAAGATTGTCCTACACGTATGTTTGTGAATCATGAATATGATTAACACAGAAGGAGCAGCGCTAAACCTTATGTCCATCAGTGGCCGTCTGATGGCTGATACTATGATGCTGATAAAAGTAAAAATATACAATTGAAGGGGCGGCATATTTTAGTTATTAAAGATCTCTAGATCCAGGGCTGCTACATTCCTGTAATGTGGGTAGTTGTGTGCTTCATTTAAATGTTACAGCCTACCTACTAGTGCAAGATACGTCTCCAAGTATGGTATGGAGACGTGGTTAGGTTGTTATATAAATTGGCTAAAATTTAACGATATTTGTTGAAGGTGTCGGAATAAAATATACCGTCTGGAAACTTTCAACCAAAACGCTGCCTAAGCCTTTTGAGATATAACAAAATAAAGTAAAATGAAATTGTGTATCATTTATAGGTCTACAAAAAAGCGCGATGGCATATGTCTTACGCACTGGGTGAAACGTGTACAGTAAAAAACGCGGGTGAAGCTGTGACATCAGCTAGTAGGTTATATTATCCTTGGTCACAAGATGACACGTCAAGAAAGAAAACAATTGGAACATTCTATCGTCAATAATTTTTATTTATTTCAGAATATTTGTGGAAGACATAAAATATATGATCGAGGGTCGCTATAGACTTGTACGCGATAGAATGGTTATTGAACAAGTCGTTTCATCTATAGCCGCTAAAAATGTGTTGATGACGGTACAGTTTATTATTTTTCTTATTGATTATTTTGAATATTTAATTTCTCTGAAGCTGTTATAAGCTGTCCGAGGATCACACACTTATACTAGACATTATTTAGGCTAATTTCACAATAAATAAATAAATTAATTAATAAATATCGTTGGGACAATTAACACAACGCCATCTGATTCCTAACTAAGCAGAGCTTGTACTATGGTAACCAGGTTACTGATAAACGTACTTATATATTTGTAAATACATACACATTATAGATAAATAACACCCAGACACAGAATAAACGATCGTGGTCATCACACAAAGTTTTATCCTAGGTGGGAATCGAACCCACGACCTCTTGCATAGCAGTCGGATACACTTTCACCGCGCCACAGAGGCAGTCAAGTTGTACAATATGTCTCATTATCCAAATATGAATGTATTGAGTACCTATTTCCAGAAAATGTGACTACAAAGTATGGTGAGTAATGTAGGTAGTCAGTGCTTCATAAAAATACCAAAATACAGACAGACAGAAAACAGAAAGACAAAAGCGACTTATCATTACCATTTCAATCAAAAAATGAAATCAAATAGATACCAACAGACTCTAAGGGTTTAGCTAAGAAAAAAAACGTATGCTTTCAGTATATTAATGCAAATGATACCGATCCATCACCAGTTCGACTTGAAAAACAATACACAGGTAAGAATATAAACTAAGTAGGTAATTGAGACGCACCAGAGGCATACACGCCTACATTTCATTGTATGCATTTTTGCCCCACGTAACAGGTGGTGGGTGTTTGTATGGTACTTAAAATAGCAAATAGGTAGGTTGCAAAATATATGTATCTATTTAATCATGAGAAAATACTAGTAATATAATATCTAGTGGAGAAACTGTCAAATAAAAATCTTGAGCGTAGCCAGTTATTTAGCATCTTTCGGCTTTAAGGGCCGTATTTTAGAACGTTCCTTAATACTCAAGAAACACTTGAGAGTAGTATTTTAAGGCGAAAACTAGCCTTAAGCGTTTCTTGAGTATTGAGGAACGTTCTAAAATACAGCCCTAAGTTTCAGCCCCGAGTCAACCTTGCCTTAGTTAGGATCGAGACTTAGTTGGAGTTTTGAAAAAACACAGTCGTACATAAATAGATTTAGATTTATAAAAAAATACACATCCACCAAACCAGTTAATCAGATGGACTGCTGGTGGACTTACAGTTTGGTACCTTTATCAAATAAGTAGTTTAGAAGACTTGTGAAGGTCTCGTAGCCCCGCGAACTTAGGGCCGTATCTAACGTTCTGGAATACGGCCCTTAGTGTTTAGTTGAGGTAATCGATCACTGTTTTAATCAACTTTTGCTATTCTGGTCCTCGGATGGGTGACGGCTTTGTCACATTTCTATTCACGAGCGTTGCCGTGTTTCGGAAGGCACGTGAGGCCGTTGGCCCCGGTTGCCAGTAACATGGCAGTCGTTATGCCAAGTTGAAGGCTGCCACAACTTGCGCCTGTCCATTTCAACACGGCTCACAACCTGTTACGTAGGACAAAAATGCTTAAGGTGATATGTTGACGTATAGTATATCTCTGCCACCCTGTTGAAAATATGATAAATGAATTTGGAAGATATCATTTTTAATATATCTATGGTGCCGGGGCACATTGCTCAACTGACCTCCGATTGGGCAGAAAGGTCGTCCGCTTCCAGCATCCAGTTCAGTCTGACACGTGAGGTTACTTGATGCAGGATGCGCAAGACTTCATAATGTCATTTTATTATTTATTTGAATATGTGTCCATCCCAAGGTTGCCTGTAAGAAATTGCGTTTAGCGATAAGGCCGCCGTTTGTACATATTAATAAGTGTAATCCTTAGCTTTAATATATTACGATTGGCGTACAGAAAGAATATTCTATTGTATAAATGCTCAGAGTAAAACAATTAAAGTTGACTAGGAAAGTCACAAAGTGGGCTCCTTATTACTACAATGCCAAAATAGCAGAGATGGTTAGATGATCTGAAGAAAACCGCTGATTCTCTGTAGACGTGACTGAGAAGAGGAGTATGCTGGAGGAGGTTAGGTACAATTTTTTTTTAATTCTGAGAAAAATTATCCTATTGCATTTCAATATAGAATTACATGTAGGACTCACCAATGTATACAAACATACCTAAGATGATTTGATGATGATTTTGATAGGGAGGAATTCTTCGACACCTAGTCGGGGCATCATTGTCAGTCTTATAATAATTCCCACCACCCGCCCCCTTCTTTTTGTATTGTTTTCTGTAAATATGTTAAATTTTAATTTGTTAATAACCATGTAATTATTATTTCATTGTTTAATAATTATTTAATAAAAGTATAACATACCTAAGTGTTTTTAATTCTTGTATTTTAATTTGCAGGAGATTTCATGATCAGGCTGAAGACTGATTTAGATAAATGGTTTCAAGACTATTTTAATACCCATCTTATAGTCACAGATCTTGGTGACATTCCAAATGTTTCGATGCTTAGGTATGTTTATAATGACTAACCGATGAGTAAAGTTAAGCTATCTTAGTGTGGTAAAATTTTGGATGGGTGACCATGTGAACAACAAGTTTTGAACTCATACAAAACACCACGCGAGCGTAGCCGCGGGCAAAAGCTAGTACCATATAATAAGACTACTTTTTCTTAATTATGTAGGTACTTATTTTGATTACATAATATTATTAAAAAGGTACTATTTAGGTACAAGATAGTCAAAAAGATGTCTATAAATTTTATAAGACGTGTCTCATAGCTACCCTTTTTTCTTTCTGTCTGAGGAATCATCATTGGCGTCACTTTGTCTTGTGCTCCCAGATATCACTACTTTAGGGTTTAGTGTTCTGTACATCAAAAGGAAAAAAGAAATCCTTACAGGATCACCTTGTTGTCCGTCCGACTGTCCATCTGTCTGTCAAGACCCTTTATATTTTATATACTACTCGGGACGTCACGCGAACAATTTTATACTTACATTCACCGACGTTTAGAGCGCGTTGCAGCGCCCGTGGTCGCTGCTGGACCACGCGACCCTTTATCTCGGGATCGCCAGAGGATTTAGAATTAAAATTAACGCTATATAATTAGGTCTACGATCCCTAGTAGCTGTGAAAAATTAAAATAACGTAAGAAAAGTTATGTCCGTTTATGACGCAAAGAAAAGTATTTTTACTGAACCCTCGGTAGGCAAGTTTGACTCGCACTTGATTTATGAAGTGAAAACTTCGCTATAAGAAGTTTTCACGCGGTACGCATATTTTTAGAGGAGAGAAAATTTCTGAACTGAATTAATAATTTCAAACTCAGTTATCATCTTCGATAGCTCAATTGGTAGAGCGGTGGGCTGTAAATGGTTATAAATTGGAATTCATAGGTCGCTGGTTCAAATCCGGCTCGAAGTAACTCTTTATATATTTTTTTTCGATTTCTTTTTGTTTTTTTCTTAAAATAATCTTTTAATAATCTTTTGTGAAAGTGAAAACCGTGAACGCGTAAAGATAAATTAATTATTAATAAATTTAGTTTTCACTTCTGTCGGCACTCCCGGAGTGCAACCCGTAATTATTTTTTATTTATAACTTCTACCCTCACCGTATTCGTGGCGTAAACACTCTTTACCTTGCGCCATTACGCAGTTAAGGCAGCCGTTTGATGTTCTTATTAGAGACGGAGAAGAAAGTATTAATAATACCGCGTGTCAAGTTTACTTCAAACTGGAGGCGCAAATCGCATACGTAATCTGTCAATTGCCATTTGTCTGTAGTAATCAGTGTAATCGTATTACAAAAGGGTGATACCCCCCTGACTCGCTTGGTTATTATGAAAAACACTTGGTTATACAATAAGGCGCCTCTAGTAGAGATTAGAGAGAGCGTGAGTCACATCGATTCCTTGTTCTGTGGTTAGCAGGTAGTTTCCCCTCAAAATTATAACTGCCAAGGAACTTAGGTGTGCTCTGGGTCTTGCTAGTCTGGCAGTTTCTGTTGTGTATATTGCTTTTTTTTTTTAATTACTATCGGATGCCCTGCCGCTTGCGTAATGCCTGCTTCCGTAGTAACACAGGGGAAAATGTAGCCTAAGTTACTCCTTATAACATCAGCTGTCTGATAAAGAACAAACAAAAAGACAGACAGACAAAATTATAAAAATTTAATTACTATCGGATGCCCTGCCGCTTGTGTAATGCCTGCTTCCATAGGAACACAGGGGAAAATGTAGCCTAAGTTACTCCTTATAACATCAGCTGTCTGATAAAGAACAAACAAAAAGACAGACAGACAAAATTATAAAAATTTAATTACTATCGGATGCCCTGCCGCTTGCGTAATGCCTGCTTCCGTAGTAACACAGGGGAAAATGTAGCCTAAGTTACTCCTTATAACATCAGCTGTCTGATAAAGAACAAACAAAAAGACAGACAGACAAAATTATAAAAATTTAATTACTATCGGATGCCCTGCCGCTTGTGTAATGCCTGCTTCCATAGGAACACAGGGGAAAATGTAGCCTAAGTTACTCCTTATAACATCAGCTGTCTGATAAAGAACAAACAAAAAGACGGACAGACAAAATTATAAAAATATATATTAGATATGGATATTATGTAAAAACTTGCTTTCATTTTGGAATTACAATCTGACACTTCAATCTTATTTATCTCGTATAGATTTGTTTATTTATTAATTGTTAAGCGTTCATGGTATACGTACAGGAGGATGATTACAAAATAATACTGTAAGTAGGTATATATGAGAGGTTACAATAACAATAAATGTTTCAATAAACTTGTTCGACGTTAAGAGAAATTTTATAGCTGTAAAAAAAATCGTCACGTTTTTCGACACCATGTTGTTTTGAAGTAAAACTTCTTTATCATAAGTGAAACTTCTTTATCGACGTATAAGTATGAGAGAAATTTTATAGCTGTAAAAAAATCGTCACTTTTTTCGACACCATGTTGTTTTGAAGTAAAACTTCTTTATCATAAGTGAAACTTCTTTATCGACGTATGAGTATGAGATAAATTTTATAGCTGTAAAAAAAATGTCGTAAAGAAGTTTCAATTCTTTCCTATCTGTGTACTCTGGTACACAAACTTAAATATTTTTTATATTTTAGGGAGTACAACGAACTCAAGAGTAAGACGCTTGCCAAATTCGTAGACACCTCTTTGATTACAATAAATGAAAGAATCCGGCGTCTTTCAGGAGACTTCTTAGCAGTACCGCGGTTCAAAATCATACCCGTGCATGGCCTGGTAACAATACTCACATCGTCCGCATTCTTTCTCATTTTATAGCTTCTGACTTGCCTTGCAGGACTCTGTTACAGTTATAAACAGAAGGGTTAAATAATAATAAAAAAATAGGGTTTCTGACATAGAAATCGTAAATACCAGAGAAATATCACGGGAACACTCGTATGTCGCCGCGACATGCTCAAGAACGTATCATATCAATTACGAATAAAATCTTCAATAGTCCTGGAATCGCGTACTATAGATAAGTATTTTACATGAAAACACTGTATTTTATTTATAAAATATTTTTAAAATAAGTATATTATTAATTAAATTAATTTATATAATATTAATAAACATAATAAAATTAAAATAAATTATAATATAAAAAAAAAATGAAATTAAATAATATTAATAAATATAATAAATAAATTATAATAATAAAAAAAATATCTGAAATTAAATAATATTAATATAATTAAATTAATTCATTATTATATAATTAATTAAATTGATTTTATTAGGCATACAATTAAATGTCCTAATTATTTTTACTTGACTATAAAGTACGTATGAAGTACGATTAAAATCTTCACAGAATCGCGTACCTACTATAGATAAGTATTTTTAGATGGAAACATTGTATTTTAAGCAAACTTAACAGTGGGGAAAAGAACACTGTTTGTCCGACGCGTCGTTTGCGAATAATCTTGACCTCGCTGTGCATTTCGCAGCGACACAATGTTCCTGCATGTAATTTTTCCTGTTTTTACGATTTCTATGGTTTCTACAGCCTATAAGTATACGAAGTCGTCCAACCGCAAGCAGGTGCACACACATACATGCATATGGACACACCTTTATCCCCGAGGTATGGGCAGAGGCATATTGAAAAGGCCGTGTTGAAATGGCAGGTTGTGGCGACCAGCTGTTGAAAATTTTCAAGTCGCCCATAAGGCCTTCAACTTGGCTTGCCATGTTACTAGCAACGGGACCAACGGTTTAACGTGCCTATCGAAGCACGGAAACGCTCGCAAATGTAAATGCCACAAAGTGGTCATCCATCCCAGGACCAGCCATAGTGAAAGTGGCTTTACGCAGTGATCGTTTACAGAACACTAAGTTAGCCGTGCCACGAATGCTTCGGTGCACGAGTGTCCGATATGGATGGATTGGATTTTGTTAAACTTAGTAGATCCCTTAGCATCCATTAAGCCTGGACCAGAAAGTTCCCTCGTAGACCCAGTTTTATTTTGATAGTCTGGGTTTTAAGAGGTACAACTATTTCCTTGTACACTACAAACGAATATTGTACCTAACATTTCTTTACCGTCAATTTGAGAAATGTACCCAATCTACTTACAAGTACATACCTACTTCGTAGGTCTCCATGGCTTATGAGCTCTTCGCTATTCAGTTCCTAATGTTTTAATTCAGTAATAATGGCACTTGCTACGAATTGAGTTATTATAAACGGTGATCCGTGACTCATTTAGACCCCCGTCGCACCCCCTTTTAACACGTCAAAATGGCACCGCCCGCCTGATGGAAAGCAGAGACGACTATCCGTGACTGAGGTCCGCTCAGCCGGTAGGGCCCCGATAGTGACCCTCATGTTGACGGCCCAGAAATATATATTTTTTAGCTCCTCTTAAAGGACCCAGGGTTATAAGAGGAGGGAAACACGTGCGCGGGCAGAGAGCCCCATGCTTTTATGGTGCTACACAAGAAATACCTGCGGTCTCTTTCGGTTCTGGGTACAATTGTGTTCACAGTGTGAGGATGACATCTCTGCCCCCGCCCGTGTTATTCGGGAACGAAAAGGAGAGGGTGGGATCAAGTGGAAGAGTTCTTCAGAACACTCACTTTTAATCCCGTAGTTTTTAAATTCTGCAATAATGTATCTGATTGATGATTACTGTTCCGCTCTCCAGGGTAGTAACATGATGTAATATAGCCTTCCTCGATAAATGGGCTCCAAAACAAAAATGTATTTTTCAAATCCGACCAGTAGTTCCTGAGATTAGCGCGTTCAACCAAACAAATAAACAAACAGACTCTTCAGCTTTATATATTAATGTATAGATTAAATTTACAGGAAATTGTAATATTCAACGGAACCATGCATGGACTCGACACTTTGTATCGGCGATCAGCGGCTACCACTAATATAAAAAGAAAAACTCTTCGTTACGTTAATGCTATTATTGGATTCACTGATTTGAAGGTACGTTGGTTGATACCTACTTGCTTATTATTCACGGTTTCATGAGATCTAGAACAGCCCTGACAACAGACTCAAAATAATATACCTAAGTATTGTTCGTGCTGCAGGTTTAGATACTCTTTTGAAAGCAGGTGATCCAAGCATTCGTGACGAGAATCACTCCAGTCTTCAAAGACCCGCAGTCTAATTTGTAGGTTTTTTTTTATGCCACAGAGGTGGCAGACTAGCGTACGGCTTACCTGAGGAAAAGTGGTGACCGTAGCCTATGGAAGTTTGCAGCACACTTGCTGCCAACCCTTTATAAACCTTTTAAGGCCCCTTTTGAAGAACCTCATACTGTAGACGTTCGGGAAATCCCAGGCATAGTTCATTCCACAATCTAAGCGTACGCGGAATAAAACCTCTATCGGACCTAACCGTATGCGTGCGCTCCGGACGCAAAGTGTGGTAACTTAACGGTGTAGGTATATAACGTCTTTGGGACTTTTCAATTATGCAACCAACCATAAAACTAGTAACAAAAAATCGGGCAAATGCCAAATTTTAGCTCGTAAAACTGACGCTTAGGTATACCTGCACGGCATCTGCCATTAAGGGCTCTCTACTTCGGAAGTAAGTTTAGAATAAGAAACCTATCGAGAAATCTTGAAATTTTAGCACTATGTTTTAATTAAGGTGAGTGTGACAACGTTTCACAAAGATCTCTAGAGCTCAAGTCAAGCTAAGGCAACATCCTGAGGTGCAGAAGTTTTTAAAGCAACTAGATGATTAACCTGTGAAATAGGACTAAAATGCATACGGTGAATTGTAAGCATTTAGTATGCCTCTGCCTTTTTTATATACGAGGAGAGATCCGCTTACAGACTACCCACTGCTGGCTAGCAATGGGCTTGTGTGAGAGGTCACCCAGCACTTTGTCGTGGTGGTACGGGGAATACCCATTAAAACTCCTCGGCTACCTTTCTGCCCTAATAGAGGTGTTTTAGGCCCTGTTAAACTCACCAAATCACCTGTGAAATAGTACCTATGTATCTGCCTACCCCTTCGGAGATTAAGGTGTGACATGTTTTTATGTAAAAGTTAAAAAGGTGTTTTAATGTAGGTGCAATGTTTGAATTATTGGCTTGTTTCAGATTGCATATAGCTACGAAGTTACTTTTCCGCCGGGCCCCGAAGCGCCTCCGTCCATAACTGGCATTCTCACAATGTCTACTAGCGACCTCCAGGGACATTTGTCTATGGGTTTATTAAGTAATCCAGAAGTGGTGGAGTTAGATATCAACTTCTTAAATCCAATGGGGTGATAATTCTTTAAGTACCTACCTACATATTATATAATATTTTTGGTACATTCTCACAGTAATAAATAAATAAATAAAAAGTAGCGCTCGTGGCCCCGCTGAATCAGTGTTCTGAAAACGATCACTTCGTTAAGCAACATTCGCTGTAAGTGGTCCTTGGATGGGTGACCACATTGTGGAATTTACATTTGCGAGCGTTTCCGTGCTTCGGAAGGCCCGTTGAGCAAAATGGCAGTCGTTAAGCCTGGTTGAAGACCTTATGGGCGGCTTAAAAATTTCTATCGCATGTCGCCACAGCCAGCGCCTGTCCATTTCAACACGGCAATAGGCTCACCACCTGTTTCGTGGGACAAAAGTGCATACGGTGAAATCCAAAGCAACTGTGAATACACTAATAAGAGAAGAGATTAGGGTCTAAACTAGCCTTATCTTAAAGTGGTGCAACTATTGACAAACGGATGACATCATGGCTAAGACAAGGAAAACGCGAAACAAATCCTGTACCAACTCGTCTGGTCAGCGTGATACAGTAAGGCAAGGCCAATCAGGTCCAGAGGACCGAGTCTAATTTTACATTAAAAACACATTATATTTCTATTTAGATTTCATTACGGTTGGTCCAAATCTAGGTACCTAGTCTATTAAATCTATCATTATATCGCACTTCAAAAGCCACAGAATAGAACCAGAATATTTGTCTCTTAAAGCACAACGTGTTTTATACTTGAACCTGCTTCTGCTAGGCATAGTAGTATAGGTATGACAACCCGTTAGGGCCATACCCGTTACCCCCAGGTCATTTACTTTGGGTATAAGTTCCTACTACCTCTTAGAAATTATGTTGCTCTAATATAGAACTCAGTATCGCTAGAATTAATAAATATATTTTTATCAGGGCATTTTTCTAATAATTGGAACCTACCGGCTGTATATTTTTATTACCGAAGTACGGAGACTTTTCAGTCTCAGTAGTTTGGTTACCGGAACGTTTCTCAATACCCAAGAAACGCTTAAGGCTACTTTTCGCCTTATAATAGGTACTCATCTAAAGTGTTTCTCGAGTATTGAGAAACGTCCTGTACGGACGGCCCAAAAACACCGAACAGACGAGGCCAAAATATTAGTAGTCTGCCAAGAATGCAATTTCGAGCGACCACTGGCGAGTCACGTGTTAGTAGAATTCTATTGGAGCGCGACTGTAATAGTGGACTACGAAAACTGCCAAATTGTACCTACCGTCCGTCGGCTTTCTTTTGAGCGACGATTTTGTCTGACACGATTAAAATAGTGGACTATCGTCCCCCAGCAATGCACTGTTATAGAAATTACTATAACCTATCACCTACTGACTTTGGAAGTCAATGTATTTAATTACAGGGCAGAAGCTATTAAAGTAGAAGATCCCACCAACATATTGAGAACTAATTTTAAACATATTCTACACAATGTAATAGCAACGCTTATTTCAAACTCTTTGATGTACGGCGTGGGGTTGATTAGGACTCTACCAAGATGTGGTAAGAAACATCTTTTATTCGTATTAAATTTAACTAACCTTACTATATTCACGCTGTATCCCTGAAGGTTAGTCAGAAAGGATCGATCGTCTGGCTTCGCGATCTATGCTTACTAAATTAAATAAAAGGTAGGTAAAGGTACCAATTAAATCGATGTTACACGATGAATAAATATAAACTATGCTTCATTTATATGTACATACATGCTAACGATAATTTGGGGCAACTGTGTGTACCTACCTATTAGATACCTACCTGCGTAATATTATCCAAAGGCTACTAACGAACTTTGATGGGTGGATATGGGGCCAATATAAGCTTGTGTTACAGGATCTAGACAACTGATAAACATTTCTAAATAAATTCAACATAATACATAGAAAATTTACAAACTCACACAAATAAGTATTTGCTACGACTCGGGATTCGAACTTGATACCTAAGCACGGTAAGTAGTGGCATTCCTACGCTTACCACTGGACCACCGAGGCATTAAAAGTTTATATTTTGATCCATCTTCTCCACATATCCGAATCGTTTAGGTTTAAACTTTATTTTCATTACGACAATAACAATGTTACTTACATGAAAACAAATACCTATTATACATTTTAGTACTTACATAATTTAAGCTAAGTATCTTCAAACACTCGTTCTCATTTAGGCGTATAATATAGTTCAGTTATGAGCTGCAATAATCTAGACTAACCACTGAAAGTGCTCAAGCAATTAGTTAGTGATCAGCACGTAGTTTAATATACCTATTATACATTTTAGTACTTACATAATTTAAGCTAAGTATCTTCAAACACTCGTTCTCATTTAGGCGTATAATATAGTTCAGTTATGTGCTGCAATAATCTAGACTAAAAACCACTGAAAGTGCTCAAGCAATTAGTTAGTGATCAGCAAGTAGTTTAATATACAGCTGTGCTCGATCATAAGTGATGTTCTTTTTACCATAATTAGTGAGAATTCGTGGCAATAAATCTAAGCATCCCCTTTTCTATCTTAGTCACTACATCTTCTGTTAGCCAATGTTCTCTTATACGCTTTTCCTTTTTTAGAGAAGGGGTCTACAGTATCTACCTGTTAATACATCTCTTTTTATATTTATTTGTCAAAATAACGCCGTCTGTCTGACAGAAAGCTAACACAGTGAGTGAAAAGAGCCACTAACACAGTTCACAAGATTTAACAGTGACCTTTAACGGCCCAATGATGTACCTCTCCACGTTCCTCTTACAACCCCAAGTTCTTTATGCTGAGACACGATACTGTAAGTTGTTTGTTTATGATTGCAGTGCCATTCGTACCAGGCTTACTTAAAACGAAGAGTAAAGGAGACATTTTCAAGGCAGGGAACAGTCACCATTCCGTACCTACAGAATAATGATAAGGGGGGAAGGAGGAGGGGGAGGGGAAGAGTTCAAATCATGTATGAGTTGAATAAACGGGCAGTCTAGTAAAAATAAGGCCAACATTCTCATTCCCCCGGGCGTCGCGAGAAAACTTCTCACAACTGGGACAGACGCTCGGATGATAATGAGACCTGTATGTGGATATATGAACTGTACAAAATGTTTTCTTGGTTTTACAATAAAGTATAAATGACTAACAAATATTTTACTGCATTTTATTTCTCGTTTGACTATGACGTCCAACAAATTCACAGTAGGTAATTATTTAGGCGTCGTCACTGCACTAATTATAAGAACAAACAACAAGAAATGAAATATGATGTTATTTTTAAACTTTCGCGGTGTATACCTACTCATGTTTTATATACTACGCGGGACTTCACGCGAAACAAAATTCTACTTACATTTACCGACCGACGTTCGAACGCGTTGCAGAGTCCGTGAGTGTGTGTGTGTCGCCAGCCTTATCCTTTCATTATAATAATAGGGTAGTTACACACAAAAGTAATCATACATATTCTTGGCCCTCGCCGCCAGTCCAGCTGCGACCACGGACGCTCCAATGCGTTCGAAACGTCGGTGAATGTAAGTAGAATTTTGTTTCGCGTGAAGTCCTGAGTAATATATAAAACACGAAATATGGTTACGCGTAAAATGAGCGCATTTATCGCTGACGGCTGGCCGTAGGTATCACGGAATATATACTTTGCAAAAGGCAATTTGCGACCTGATTCTGAAATTCACCATTAACTTTCGTAGGGTTGAAGGCCTTATGGTTAAAAAAAATCAGCAGGTCGCCACAACCTGCACCTGTTCAATTCAACATGGCAATGGGCTCACCACATGTTACGTAGGACAAAGATTCTTAAGGTGAAATGTGGACGTGGTATGTGGTAATGATGGCGTGAACGATAAGTAGGTAATGTACGTGGGAGATTTCTAAATGAAAAATATATTAAGGACATTAAAATTACTACAAAAGAAAACTAAAATAGAATATGAAACATTTTAATAACAAGTATATTTACAATCTAATTACATATAACAGTCTCTGCAAAGGCACTTGCAACACAACCGATACAAATTGAAGTCTTTGATTAAGTGGTTTAAAATATTGTACCTTTTACCACGGATCTAAAAATGTACGGACGTTAAATTAATATTTTTGTAAACAATTTAAAAAAAAAAGAGTACATGCTACAGAACAAGGAATCATTGTACTCGCGTTCCACTAAAGACGCCTTACTATATATACAGGGTCATTTGTAAAACACCAGCAACCTGCTAGGACTAGGTAGCTAACTTCATAAAAACATGTTCTACGAATTTTTTTTTCAAATTTATATTTTCTTTAATTTATTTGAAGAGAAAACTTATTTTAACGCGGTACGCATATTTTTAGATGAGATAAAATCTCTGGACTCGCGACATCGTTATGAGACGCAGCTATAGTATGTGCATATATGCATGTACATATAGCAGACCGCGAACGCGTCTAGATAGATAAATTATTAATAAATTTAGTTTTCACTTCTGCCTGCACTTTTTCACATACCCGAATTTCTGGTTCTAATAATTTACCTACTTTCGCCTCTATTAGCGCGCGGGTGAGAGATTTCATGCTCTGTGGTCCATGGCAATTTCACGCGTATTAACTGTGGTAAATTGACAATATCAGTATCTGTAAGACAAATAAAACGTGACACACTTGGATTCTAATGACTATCGTTTTTGGAACAAAATATGTATCGCAATATTATATGTCGTTTTTATACATCACAACCGATGTTTGTCTATTTTTTTTAATATTCTAAACACACAATTCGATGTTTTTATTGTAAACACGACCGTCATTAGAAAATCTGATATAAAGTTTCATCTAATTTGGTAATAAATATGAAATATCAATGTAGGTACAAAAAACAAATCTTTAAAGTAGGTATTAGTATAAAAACAGTTAAAACATAGTTAAATATATATGAAAATAGAATTAAAAGTAGCAATTACTTATACGAAATAAAAACAAAATGTCTATTAAAATACAACAGTAAAATACGTTTTTTATACGTATGAATTATAAAAATTTGAAATATCCATATTTCTATAAAAACATTTTAATAATATAAAAAAACACTCGACGAAGCGAAAATAAAAATATAAAAATTTATAGCTTTTTTCAGAGTAGGAAATCTGAAGAAAGACTCACGTTAGAAAGTACAGGTCGCGCGGCGAATGATGAGCTCTGACAAAAATTAGTGGGGATAGTTTGCGCATGTATAATCGCGCACAATATTATTACACAAAGTAGTTTTTTTTATAACGTAGGTAGGTGGGTACGTAAGTAGGTTTATATTATTTACAACAAGTGAGTTCAAAGTGTTTTGCGTGAAAATATTGTGTGATCGTATTTCTAGAAAAAACATTTTTATTGTAATATTTTAATGTAGAAATAGGTATATAATGTGTGACATTGACTATACTTATAAAAGTGAAAGAAGTGGAAAAAGTCTCTGCCTACCCCGGTGAAAGAGAGGCGTGATATTTTTTGTTTAAACATGAAATTGTCGAAAATTTATAACTAAACTAACTATCTTCACGCTGTATCCCTGATGGGGTAGTCAGAGAGGACAGATTGCCAGGCTTCGCGATCCATGCATACTTATTTCGCTTCCTTAAGATTCGTCAACCGCTTCATATACGCACGTCTGGGTATCCGAGTACTTTAGTCATTTCCGTTATTGAGCAATCTGCTCACGTGGTCTTCATATGCAAGTCTCGGATTACCCTGACTTCTTCTACCATATATACATACTATTCAATTGTTCCCCACTCATTCGTTGGACGTGTCCAAATCAATGAAGCACGCCTTTTTCCAGCTTAACGCTGACACTTTCATCCAAACCTGCCATTTTGCGTATCACTTCGTTACGTATTCGGTCGGCCACAGTTATGCGGCACAAGTTTTGAAGTGATCGCATCTCCACAGCATTCAATTTACTTTCATGCATCTGCTGACATACCCAGGTTTCGCTACCGTAAAGCAACGTTGGCACTAGCACTGCGTTATGTATCGCCACTAATAATAATTATAATTGGTATAAATATTTGATCAAACAATTTACATAATAAACCATTTTTCTTTCTTGTCCAGATTGGACAGACAATTTTCTCGGGGTATCAAAACCTCAATACGCTATTAAAAGATTTGCCAAAAAGAGTAGAATATTTTATGTGCGTGACAGTACCGAGACTAGTGACAACACGTGCCGACATATCGCGGAGTAGTGTGCGGCTGTGCACTAGTGTGCGTGTAGGATTTCGACCACTCCTGCGTCCACGCTCCTACACTCCCGCCCTTCAGCCCTCTCACCCCGCCAATTAGACCTAATTTTTGTGTTCTGCGCATTCCCCTTCCAATTTCTTACAGAGCTCATCATTCGCCGCGCGACCTATACCTTCACTCAGTGTAATATTCGTAGTAGATAATTCAAAATTATAATCACAGAATTGCCGACAAAATATATTGTATAAACACATTATCTTGAAAAAATATAATTTATTGAAGTTATTGTCAATCAAATATAAATGAAATGATTATAACAACAAAGAAAATTTAGTTTAATATATATTTGGTAAAGTCTACTGGGGACCACACTGTTTCACAAATTATCTTACAAATAAGTCCCGAGTAGAGTTTAAAGTATGAAAATGGAATATTCGTGATTATTTGCATCAAAGTTGTTTGATATACGTAGTACACGACTGCCGTAATTTGAGATCTGCCATCACCTGCCCAGATATTTGCACTATACACTGTATATACCCAGGGCGCAGAGCCTCAACGCTGCTATGTTATTTCACTGTCTTTCTAAAGATGGTATTTAATTTAATAAATATCGACTATTTATATTTTTAGTTGGGTTTAATTCCACCCGCATTTCCATTACTGTGGCTCCTGTAAATCAGAATCTATAGCAATGAACAAGACCAGAAAAGTAACAGGAAGACACTAGTGTACATCTTATAGAAAAAGGGAAGCACTACGATAATTATCATGGGTCCTATGTGAGCTATGTTTGCTTCCAGTAATATTTATAACAGAAACGTCTAAAACTACGAAGAAAATTCACCCCTGAAGTCACGAGATCTGCATAGTAAACTACTCCCGATGTTATTTGTTAACTGCTTAGCATATTATAGCACCTGTTGCGTCAAATGCACACAATGATCCACCTCCAGCCAAGAATTTCTCAGCCGCTCTCGAACGTCTGGTAGAGGTGAGCCATTTGATTGAAGTTTTCCATCGCAGCTGCCATTCGTCTAAAAGTTCTTCACGTACATTATCACGGTACAGTCTAACAATTCTATGGCGATTGTTAATACTGATGATTAATGGCACTTGATGGAACTTGCAACAAGTCTTAAATAAAAACATTATTCCATATTATTATCTTTTAACCTGACCGGTTTTACCTTACGGTATTTTCGAAGATTGTCACATACCTACAAAAAATGTGACAACATTTGAAAATGCCATGCAAGTAGGAGGTGCTTTTATTCAAGATGAGGAAAGTCAATAAATTCTTAAAATAAATGTCATTGTTTTGGAGTCAAAGGTGACAGTAGAATAACAGTAGCTTCATTGTTAACATAAAATAGGGTCTCAATTTACGCTACTGTTTTGTACCGGTACCTTAGAATTGCTAAAAGTTTCATAGCTTGTTGGAAAAGCACATAATGAAATGTAATTGTTCCACTTTACCGATGCTTGAAAAGTCAAGCAGTTCAAATGCGGGTGAATTCTCGTTACTAATATTTTTATCTAATGGAGCACAAACATTTAAAAATATATTTTTATAAGCATTAAAAATCTTAGGCACTTTAATGACACAACAATTGAAGTGGACGGGGCCATTTAAATGCAAACATTTAAATGCGTTAATTTAAATACTATTAATAGCTAAAACATACACCTCAGCTCTTTTTTTAACAAGGTGTTTTGGCAAAGTGTATTTCGCTGTGAGGTGATAGAAGTTCAACGCACTGTAGATAGAAGAAGACAAGTATACCCACACTGCGAACCATGTACCTATATCAGCATGAAGTGATGATCCCTTTGTGTGGTATAACTTCAGGACATTTAGCAAAACTAAATTCCACTTTACCGATGCTTGAAAAGTCAAGCAGTTCAAATGCGGGTGAATTCTCGTTACTAATATTTTTATCTAATGGAGCACAAACATTTAAAAATATATTTTTATAAGCATTAAAAATCTTAGGCACTTTAATGACACAACAATTGAAGTGGACGGGGCCATTTAAATGCAAACATTTAAATGCGTTAATTTAAATACTATTAATAGCTAAAACATACACCTCAGCTCTTTTTTTAACAAGGTGTTTTGGCAAAGTGTATTTCGCTGTGAGGTGATAGAAGTTCAACGCACTGTAGATAGAAGAAGACAAGTATACCCACACTGCGAACGATGTACCTATATCAGCATGAAGTGATGATCCCTTTGTGTGGTATAACTTCAGGACATTTAGCAAAACTGAGATAATTAAAATCCAACAGACAAGTGGCCTGTTGTTCAAAAGAGAATGCCTCGATGCAGTCAGAAAATTACGGAAAAAAGACAACAAAAAACGGTGCAGTCAGTGTCAACGGTGTGTACTTACTATCATTCTAATAATAATTATTAACAATTACTTTTTAAATAATAAATATTAACAAAAGAGCAGAGCACTGTTAAACATGTATCAGCCCTTCAATTATTGCTACGAAATCACAACGTTTAAAGACTACTAGGACGATTTAACCAATGGACGCGCTATCTTACCGTTTGCGCCTATACCCCGCTTGCCATTTGCCAAGTATTATTTAACCAAGCCGCTTTTCCGCGGTCTCAGTCTATCGTACACGTTTGGAGGGGAATTTATAAAGAAAACATTACGAAATGTGCTGTATTGGTTGTTAGACATTGTCAACACTTCGTGCAAGAGTAACAAAACAATATGTGTGTAGTTCCCCCCACCCCCACCCCCCGCACGAAAGTTGGTTGAACGTGATTTCAGACTTTATTGAGTACATTACGCGTCCATTGGTTAAATCGTCCTAGCAATAATACCATAAATATGCTATGAATCTATATTTAAATGTAGGCCACACTGAAAGCTAAGCCAAATTTTTATAAGGGATTCGTGTCGATCCGTCGTTGGTTACAGAGCTCATAAGTTCAGACTGGTAGGTTCATCAACTCCAATAGCGATAGCTCCTGTAAAGCGATGTGTAGATCCCGCTGAAGTTGTGCCGCTAAGGCCGGTACCGCTAGTGACCGCGCGGCCCCTCGTACCCACGAACAGACTAGCCCAGACACACCGCTCAGGGGCCCTAACCCTGTCACGTGAAGATCCGCGCATCTATCGAGGACAGAATATCGTTCTGAATATAGCTGTATCTAGACAACTGATCATACTTATATATTTCTTAATACATACTTATTATACATAGGAAACACCCAAACTACGAAACAAACATTAGTGGATCACACAAATATTTTTTCCGACCTGGGAATCGAGCCCGGGACCTCAGTCGTGGCAGTCGCATATACTACCACTGCGCCACCGAGGCAGTCAAAATACTAGTAATCAAATAAATAAATATTGTGGGACACATATAACACATCTAGGCCAATCTAAGCTTTAATCTTATGTAATGGGATTTCGACAACTGATAAACATAGTAATAATATATATGTTTAAATACATACATAAACATTTGTGGATATTTATTTATCCCGGGAATCAAACTTAACCACCGAGGCAGTCATGTACATATAGTTTTTAGTAATATAGTATGTCCTTCGTGCTTTGGAAGGCACGTTAAGCCGTTGGTCCTGGTTGCCAGTACATGGCAGTCGTTAAGCCCAGTTGAAGGCCTTATGGGGGGCTTGAAAAATTACAACAGCAGGGCGCCACAGCCTGCGCCTGCCCACTTCAACACGGCATTGGACTCACCACCTGTTACATGGGACTAATATATAATATATAATACGCTGAAATGTGCCTCTGCCTACCCCTTCGGGGATAACGGTGTGGCAATATGTATATATATGTATGTATATGTTTAGTAAAGAACACGATTTCGGAACGCACATTAAATTTATGTGCGACCGAAAGTACGGCAGTTTGGGAATACCGACACGATAAAAAAAAAAATATGGCGGTATATAGTCGCGGCGGACGTGCTTTGAATTGCGAGCATCGGGTGACTCGCTGCGGTTTTCACGGTCTTTCGGTCATGAATACGTGTATTAACAGGAATCGGTACCTATATTTCTTATTTGTGCTATACGGACGTTAAGTGTAAAGTATCATATTACGGTGTTTGGCGTTGATGAGCGGTCATCCGCCGGTGCATGTGGTTGAAGGTGTTACCGGACATTGGCTTGATCTTCAGGCGAACCGCGACTGGCGCATAGCTGACGGCATCCAGTCAAGGACACACACAACCCATTATTATTTTGGTATTGTTTATTACATTACATATATACATTTTAGATAGGGATACATTACACTATCACAGGGAAGGTTATTAACCATGAAGACGGCCGGAGTCAGGAAAGACCTTTAATATATATTCCTTAGCCCTGCGAACAGGTACCGCAGGCAAATTTGTGGTAGACGGACTTTCCCATACATATTTTGGTAGCAGAGCGTGGTTATATGCGGTTATAATCGGTTATTTCAATGTATTAATCATACATTACGGGTTTGATTAATATCATTGTTATTGTTTATAATTGTAGGTTATCTTTTCCTTTAATGAAAAAAAGTGCATGAAAAGTGGGTAGTGTATTTTTTATGTACGGTCATGATAATAATTGTATTTTGCTAAACTGTAGTTCTTATCACTGTCAGCATAATCTATTTTTTATGCATTTTAAATACGGTTATTGTGTACAATAATAATATACATAGGTACAACAACAAGATAGTACGGGTCTATCATAAGTACCACAACGAGATAGTACGGGACTATTCGTAGGTATATTTGCTTTGTACGAATTATCGTGACGATAAACCACTCCTTTACCTTTCATTTTTATTAAGGTTATTCTAAATACGTTTTAGGGTTCCGTACGTACTTAATTTGGGGTTCCGCTACGGACGGAGTTGTCTTATTTCGTTAAGTTAATTGGTAACTTATTTGATAATCATTGTGTTACGGGTGTACTTTCGGCCCATATTTAGAATGTCACTAACAACAGCATAAGCTACCGTGAGCTGTATTCCTCGATGGTTACAGGCGGCCACCGGACTGATCGGACGTCCGGATAGAGCTGAGGAGTTGAAATTCCGCTATGGGAGGTTAGCGTCTTATTTAAAGGACTTAGGTGAGGCATACCAGGAGAGTAGGAGGCGGAGGTCGAAATGGAGGATGGACCGGCCAAGGTAGGGCTGTCACGGTACCACCTAGATTACGATCAGGCTTCGGAAGCCGCTGATGCGATTGCTGCTGCACATGCCCGGATGACCTCTGCACCTAGCGTCGTTCATTCAGAGGAACTAAGGGTGCAACCGGGATTGGTCACACGACTCCCTTCCTTAAACCTACCTCATTTCTCCGGGGGTATGAGCATTGGATGGGCTTCATTAATTTATTTGATGACCTTGTGCATGCACGGTCGGACTTAAGTGCTGCACAAAAAATGGGCTATCTTAGAACGGCCTTGTCTGGAGAGGCCCAGGATTTGGTGGCGTATCTGGACGTCACCAGTGACAGCTACGAGACGGCTCGGACGCTGCTAACGGAACGATATCAAAATACACGTCGGTTAGGGGACGCTCACCTTAGTCGCTTACTGGGGTTACCAAAGGTGACTAGCGTCACCCAGCTTCGGTCTCAGGTACTGCACCCATTGACTGTAGCATATAATGCCCTTGAAAAGCTCGGATTTCCGGTTAAGGAATGGTCCTTCATGCTACTTCATGTAACGCTTGGCAAACTGCCAACCGAGTTAAAGCTTAGGTTTGAGCATACATTTGGAGGGAAGTCATCCACGGATGTCCCTCTATTTTCGGAGCTCCTTCACTTCCTGGAAGAAGAATGTAGGATGCTGGATAATGTGGAGGAACAAGGTAATCCTCCTACGGGTAAGTCGGTTAAACATGTCAATCACTCCCCCAGGTGCGGGACAGAGGGTCAGCCCCAGGCACGAGCTCGGGCTCCACCTAGGCTGGTTGCAGTGGCGGCGGATCATTCGGAACCTTATTGTCATTTTTGTAATGGACCGTTTCACCCCCTCCTGAACTGTGGAAAGTTCAGACGCGCCGACGTCGGATCTCGGCGCCCATTTGTCTACAGTTCGAAATATTGCTGGATGTGTATGAATACACATTTGGCCAGAGACTGCGGGTCACCAAGGAAGTGCTCCCGCTGTGGTGGTCCACACCACCCCATGCTTTGCAGGTCTGGGAGGGAGAAGAATGGAAGCTCCGGAGGAAATAGTACAGGTAGGCGTATCCCGGAGCAGCGTCGCCCCCCAGGTAAGGGTTATCTGGAGGAGCATCGGGATGCTCGCAGGGGCGGGGGCGCCCCTCAGTAATCGGGATGCTGGGCGCGCCTCGATGGAAAATCGGGATGTTTTCAGGAGTGGGGATGCCTCTGGTCGGGACACAGAGTACGCACTTGCTCAACAACGGGATGTTGGCAGGGGCGGAGGCCCCTCCTCCCCCTCTCGAGACTATTATGGACGTCCAACGTCGATGGGCGAAGTGACTCGCCCTCGGGATCGAGAACATGTGGACGTGGAAGACCCACATTTCGGCTGCAACTTATGCTACTCGAGCAGCACAGGATGCTTCCTCTTCCCCCCTCACTACACAAAGGCGCGTACAGGTACACGCCCCTCTGTACGGGGGTTATCGGATGACGGGCCGTGGTTTCGCTCATCACGCCCCGTCTTGGGAGTGGCCCGTTCTCCCCTCAGGGTCGGGTCGGCCCGAACCCCCTCACACCTTATAGGTAATTGCGGCGTCCTCACCAGGTGCAGCCTTTTCGAAGACGGTCCTTCTCCCTATGGCGTCCCTTCGGATTAAGGGCACTGATGGTGCCTCGGTTAAGGTACGGGCCTTTTTAGATACAGGGGCACAAGGCTGCATCATTACTATTGGTTTGGTGAGGATGTTAGGCCTATCAATGTCACGTACTTTTAATACTATAATAGGGATAGGAGGTGATAGGGTCACAGCAATTAATGGTCAAGTTAGCTTTGTGGTTAAAGGGGAATCGGGTTCTTCCCCCACCATTTCGGTTACGGCTCTGGTTATGGATCAGGTTATAGGCATGCATCCTTTGGTTTCTCTTCCTTCTATTATTTATCATTCAGCTTCAGATTTGCGTCTGGATGAGTTTTGGAAACCCAGCTCGGCGGGTCAGGTGTTATGTTCGGGATCGGTGGTTGTCTTACATCGGGACGGGTTGGTTGCCTTGCCATCGGTTTCGGTTATATGATTTTGGGTCCATATTTTCCTAGCGGTCTTGGGACCGCTGAAATGGCATTTACAGGTATTTCTCTGGCTGACGTGGTGCAAAGATTCTAGGCACTGGAAGAGGTACCTTCGGCCCCGCGCGCAGACCCCTTGCGAAAGTTAAACAGACCTTGATACATATGCCGTCGGGGCAGCTTATGGCACGGTTGCCATTTCTTTCCTCGCGGCCACGACTTGGTCAATCATTCGGCCTAGCGGAGAAACGTATGCTGTCAATGCAACGCATGAAACGTGATCCAGTATTTCGTGAAAAGTATGTGCAATTTATGCGCGAATAAGAGGAACTGGGACACATGTCCCCCTCGCGTTCGGATTATTCGTCAGTGGAACATTTCTTCATTCCCCACCATGCTGTCTTCAAGGCCGATGGAGGAAGATCCGGGTGGTATTTGATGGGTCGGCTCCCCCATCCAACGGTGTTTCTCTCAACCAGTGCTTGCATTCAGGCGTCAAACTACATAAAGAGATTTCGGATATAATTACGGCTTTTCGTAGACATCTAGTGGTTTTTGCAAAGGATATTCGTATGATGTTCCGGCAGACCATCATACATCCGGATGATAGACGATTTCAATTGATCCTCTGGAGAGAGGATCCTTTGCAGCCACTCATGGTGTACGAAGTAAATACAAACACATACGGTTTAAAGTCCAGTCCATAGATGGCAATTAGGGGATTGCTCGAGTTGGCTCATCGGGAGCAAGCAGCCTTTCCCCGAGCGGCAGCCATCTTAGAGACGGATGTTTATGTTGATGATATATGCACCGGGGCATCCTCTGAACGTGAAGCACTGCTTCTCCGGAATGAGTTGCGCAAGTGGATTTCTAACTCCCCAAGGTTGTTGGCCGACCTTCCGGAGGACCACAAGCAAGATCCACTCCTTTTTTAAGGAACCGGATCTTCATTCTACATCAGTCTTGGGAGTACAATATCAGCCAGTTCAGGATACCTTCTCGTTCCGGTACATCGAAGTTTCCTCGAAAGTTTGGACTAAGCGGTTGGTACTCTCTACGGTGGCCAAAATATTCGATCCGAACGGTTGGATCGCAGCGGAAATTTTCTGGGCCAAGTACTTCTTACAGAGACTGTGGATCGCTGAGCTCTCATGGGACGAGCCTCTTACAGGTGACCTCCTGTCTGAATGGACCAATTTTCTAAATCGGTTGGGGGTAATCACATTGGTATCATTGCCTCGCCATTTTCTTCCATCAGGTAAATACAAAGCATCGCTGCACGGGTTCTGCGATGCTTCGACGTCGGGATACGCCGCGGTGGTGTAATTGCGTACAGTTAAATGGGATGGTACTACAGCAGATCACCTAGTGATGGCTAAGAGTAAGGTAGCCCCATTACGGAGTAAACTGACTATTCCTAAATTAGAGTTGTCAGGAGCTGCCTTACTTACTAGATTATTAAATCACATTAACTCCACTTTGGGCAAATCGGTGGAGTTGTCGGAAATCTATGCCTGGTCGGACAGCCAGATCGATCTACCATGGCTACAGGTTGGAACTTTTTGTGGCCAATCGGGTGTCTCAGATTCAGGCTTCGGAGGTTAAGTTGATCTGGAGACATGTGCCGGGTGAACTCAATCCTGCTGATGTGGCATCATGGTTGTGATGCCCCCACTCTGGTTGATAATCCCCTCTGGTGGGGTCCAAAGTGGTTAGCGGATTCGGTAGTGACCTGGCCACCCACGGTTTTGGGTGGCATAAATCCCCTGCCTGGTATCCGAGTTGCGGCTGAGGAAACGACGGTTATTTTGGCAGTCACGGGGTGGATTCACAGGTTTATTCGGAACTCGCGGAAGGTGGGTGTAAGGAATACGTCACCTTATCTATCGGCAAACGAGCGCCGGTCTGCACTCGTGTTCTGGGTTAGCCGGGTTCAAGCTGTTCGGTTCGCTCACGAAATACGGATTATTAGATCCTCGGGTCGATTAAAGGGAGCCATTGCCAGGCTGAACCCCTTTCTGGATCAATTGGGTTTGCTTCGAGTTGGCGGTCGACTCAGAAACTCTCAGCTGCCCTATGGCGCGCGTCACCCTCTCTTGTTACCCAAGGATGGTAACTTTGTTCAGCTTCTGGTTACAGATCGTCATATTAATAACTCGCACGCAGGTTGTAATGCACTTCTGGCGATCTTACAACGCGAGTTTTGGATTTTATCTGCACGTCGGTGTGTGCGCTCAATTCTGTTCAAATGCATGTCGTGCTATCGGTTGAAAGCGACTACAATGCAGTCTATGATGGATGACTTACCGGCAGATCGAGTGACGGCCACTCGGTCCATTGAACCGACTTCGCAGGTCCATTTATGGTCAAGGCTTCGCACTTACGGAAGGCGAAGACCTATAAAACGTACTTGTGTGTATTTGTATGTCTTTCAACCAAGGCGGTACACTTGGAATTGGTTTCATCACTAAGTACGGAGGCATTTGTTGCAGCACTTGAGCGTTTTGTCTAAAGGCGGGGCCTGCCAAGTCTCACACGGTCGGATTGTGGTACCAATTATCAGGGAGCTGATAGTTACCTACGGGAGGTGCATCAGTTTCTAACAGACAGGGGCATTGAATTCGGACATATATTGGCAAAGCGTGGAATCACCTGGAAGTTCGATCCACTAGCTTGTCCACACTGGGGCGGAATGATTTGATTTGAATGTCAAGTCTGCCAAGACACATTTGCGGCGTGTCATAGGCGACACTATCCTCAACTTTGAAGAACTCGCCACGGTTCTCTACAGAGTTGAAGCAACTTTGAACTCTCGGCCATTGTGTCCGCTGTCTACCGATCCTAATGATCTGGAGGTCTTGACGCCGGGTCATTTCCTAATCGGTCAACCCCTAACGGCATTACCGGAATATCCTTATGTTGATACTCCGCAAAGTAGGTTGTCAAAATTTCAGATGGCTCAGAATTTAAATCATCGGTTTTCTTTGGAGTATCTGAACATCCTACAGCAGCGTATCAAGTGGGCTGATAAAACAACCCCTGCACGGGTGGGGGATCTGATCATCATTAAGGACACTAACCAGCCTTCTTTAAAATGGCGTAGGGCACGCATTCTTCAGCTGTATCCAGGTTCGGACGGTACTCACCGGTATGCAGAGGTTTCTGTCGGAGACTCCGTTTTGCGTCGGGTTCACTTCACTTTCTCGTTTGCCTGTATTTTAGCGAACAGAGATCCCTCTGTCCGGAGCGGTGGGATGTTTAGTAAAGAACACGATTTCGGAACGCACATTAAATTTATGTACGACCGAACATTGAACGGCAGTGTTTCGGAATACCGACACAATAAAAAAAAAAGATAATATGGCGGTATATAGTCACGGCGGACGCTTCTTGTACGGTTTAAAAAGGGAACTGCTTTGAATTGCGAGCATCGGGTGACTCGCAGCGGTTTTTACGGTCTTTCGGTCACGAATACGTGTATTAACAGGAATCGGTATATTCCTTATTTGTGCTATACGGACGTTAAGTGCAAAGTATCATATTACGGTGTATGGCGTTGATGAGCGGTCATCCACCGGTGCATGTGGTTGAAGGTGTTACCGGACATTGGCTTGGTCTTCAGGCGAACCGCGACTGGCGCATAGCTGACGGCATCCAGTCAAGGACACACACAACCCATTATTATTTTGGTATTGTTTATTACATTACATATATACATTTTAGATAGGGATACATTACACTATCACAGGGAAGGTTATTAACCATGAAGACAGCCGGAGTCAGGTAAGACCTTTAATATATATTCCTTAGCCCTGCGAACAGGTACCGCAGGCAAATGTGAGGTAGACGGACTTTACCATACAGTATGTATAATATAGTATTATATGTTTGTAATAAAATTGCATGCTCTACTCATATAAATAATATAAATCATAAATAAATATTGTTATTACATTTCAACAATGTGTAATGGACAATATTTGTTTATTATGTAACTTTATGTAATACTATATATATTTATAAAAAAAATGTACCGGTAACACTAAGTATATAAATTGCATAGGATATTATTATATGCATTTTGGGAATTTGACATTCTGGACTGAGCGGTCCTATTTTGAGTACCAGCAGTGCATACATTGTAATTCTTGTATGGAGAATGGTTTATTAATCTTGGCAATATTTTTTGTACTACTTATGGAATAAATAAATAAAAAAGTATGTATAATTACTCTAAGTGCTGCACGTCTAGATAGTCCAGCTGCGCGTAAGGCTCCCAGTGCATCAGGCCTAAGGTGACGGAAAGGTGTATCGCGTGCCGCTGTAGCGCGGCCGCGGCTCGGCCCGAACACGACACGCCCATGGCCCGGATCCGATACTCGTCGTAACCAATCTGACATTAACAATAATAATGGGATGTGGATTTAGCGATTATTGTTCCGATAGTCGTATCGGCCCATGGTTTGATTGCAAAGAGCCTCGACCAACATCTCAAAAGGCTAGCTTTAGTCAATTAAGTCAAGGGCTTGATGCAAAAGGCGGTTCTCCTGGGCACGGCACGTATTGTGCGAAAGTTCCTGTCTCTGCAGCCCGATAGCTTGGTGCCTGTACCCGATACCGGCGGGATACTATTTTTTATATTTTTAAAATATTTTATTTTATATAATATAGTATGTCCTTCGTGCTTTGGAAGGCACGTTAGCGCTCGTGGCCCCGCGGTCTCAGTGTTCTGTAAACGATCACTGAGTTCCGCAACTTTCACTATGGCTGGTCCTCGGATGGGTGACCACTTTGTGGCATTTACATTTGCGTTTCCGTGTTTCGGAAGGCACGTTAAGCCGTTGGTCCCGGTTGCCAGTAAAATGGCAGTCGTTAAGCCTGGTTGAAGGCCTTATGGGCGGCTTGATAAATTTCAACAGCAGGTAGCCACAACCTGCGTCTGTCCATTTCAACACGGCAATGGGCTCACCACCTATTACGTGGGTCAGGACTCCACACGGTGAAAAGTGGGCATATAGTATGCCTCTGCAACCCCTTCGGGGATAAGGCGTGATGGATATATATATTATATAATGTATTTAAAAATGTAATTTATATGTGTATTAAATTAATAAAGAGAATAATAGTAATAATAAGCCTTCTTTATTTCCACATCAAATGTTGTAAATACGTTCAAAATAGTTGTTAATAGTTTTCGTAGATATACTCGTATTTAACTTATAGAACTAGTGTTAGTAGGTTAATTATATTTATGAGATGTGGATCCCTAAACAAGTAAAGGCCTCCTCCTTCGCCTTCCATAATTCCCTTTCTTTGCCTAAAGTATTCCAACCTTGTCCGGCTTTTTCAACTATATCATCAGCCCACCGTCTAGCAATCTGACATTACCGTACATTAATCATCTCAAATTACCAGGAACACGTTCCGAATAAAACAGAGTTTACTTCGGAATTTTCGTTCAGAAATTATTTCAATTTAATTGTTTTTTCAAAATGGTACCTTTCTCCTTTTTTCTTTTGTCCTCTTTCTATTGTATTTTTTTTAATATTGTGGACTTTTTATTTACACCAAAAGTAAGTTAATATAAGCTTGTGTTGGGATCTAGACAACTGATAAACATACTTATGTATTTCTAAATACATACACATTAAACATAGGAAACACCCAAACTTCGAAACACATTTGTGAATCACACATATATAGGTATTTTTCTGACGCATATACTACCACTGCGCCACCGAGGCAGTCTAAATTTGCTCTTTATCTCTCAATTTATCTTCACAAATTCTCCCATATTTTTCCTTTTTTTCATTCTCTCCCCCCTCTCTCTCATCTCGCTCTGGACCCGACATAAAACACGTTCAGAGTAGGTATAGGTAGTTTTAGATATACGAGCTCAACAAAAAAAAGTTTTATAATCTAGTAAGGTTTGCTGTTTCCGTATATAACATTATAAACTACAATATTTTGGATCAACTAAGCTCACATTACGATTATGAATTTATATTTTGAAGTCAATATTCGGTATCAAATGTGTTGTGAACATAGTGTAACATGTCAGGATCGTAGCAGGTGGAAAGCTACAGTTTCTGCCTACTACGATGGGAGACAGGCGTGATAATATGTGTGTATGTGAACATGGTCACGGACGTTCTGTGTAAATTAGCACTTACTTGTAAGTCCTTTATCCTCAAAGTGACTCTGAAGCAGGTTTTCGAAAAGTCGGGTCGCGTGACGCTTACGTCATTGATCCTGTTGATTGTCGCCAAATTCTTCACCCACCCTGTGTCAGTCTCAAATCTTCCTACGAATGATAATGATCCTACCTGTAAGCAAAACATCAACATATTGTCCCGCCTTTTTTTTATGTTTGACTCATCAAAAAGGCGCCGCCTGCCTGATCGAAGCAGAGACAAAGATCTACGGATCTTCGTCTCTGCTCAGCGGCCCTCAGTCACGACTAAGGGCCGCTATCATAGCCGTTAGGACCCCGATAGCGACCCTCAGGTTAAAGGCCCAAAAATATGCCTTTTCACGCTTCTCTTAAAGGACCCAGGATTGTAAGAGGAGGGAAACACGTGCGTTGGCAGAGGGTTCCATGCTTTTATGGTGCGACACAAAAAAGACCTGCGGAATCTTTCGGATCTGGGCACAATTGTGTTCTAAAGTCCCGAACAACACAGGCGGGGCAGAGATGTCATCCTGACACTGTGGATACAATTGTGCCCAGAACCGAAAGATTCCGCTGGTCTTTCTTGTGTCGAACCATAAAAGCATGGAACTCTCTGCCAGCGCACGTCATCTCTGCCCCGCCTGTGTTGTTTGTCCCTCGTGGTGAACGCATTGCCGTATTAAAATGGACAGGCGCAGGCAGTGGCAACCTGCTGTTGAAATTTTTCAATCCGCCCCATAAGGCCTTCAAGGCTGCTGTTAAAGTTTTTAAAGTCGCGTATATTGCCTTCAACTTGACATAACGATTGTTATTTTACTGGCAACCGGGACCAATGTCTTAACGTGCCGAAGTTTTACTTTAAAACTTAATTTGTGATTGGCTAAAATAGTGTGAGTTCCAGTCGTCAGTGTTTCTCAAAACCGTGTAGAAACACGGTTTTGAGAAACACTGTTACACGGTTGCAATCCAGTGCCCTAATCAGGGACCTTACTTATTGCCTAATAGGTAAGGTGACATGCTATTGGATTTCGGAACTGTCCTATCTCAGTCCAAATGTCTACAGTATGGGGTTCTTCCAAATTGGCCTTAGGTTCTTACAGAGTTGGCAGCGAGAGTGAACCTCGGCGGGCATGGGGTCACTATACATACAGCCAATTGATGCTTCTTTCTTTTGATTTTTTATAACATACTTGTTAACGCCCGCGGCTTCGCAGTCGTAGAGACGTTTTCCCGTTCCCGTTTCCCACAGGAACTTGTTCCCGGGATAAAAAGTATATATATATACGGTACGGTGACGAATTTCAACTTGATTCGACACGGTTCGGGTAGTTCAGTGGCTAAAACATTGCCCTGGTTAGGCAAAGGTCACGTGTTCAATCCCCGTCTCGAATCGAATTGTCTTTTTTCACTTTATTAAAAACTTATTATAAATTTCATACAAGCGTGTCAGGGGACGTCAACCTTTAATCAAATGATTACATTTATTACTACAGACGAAATAGGTAATCTGATGCGGTCTGCATATGCAATTTTCGCATACAGTTTGTCAGTAAACTTGGCAGCGGTATTATTATTACTTTTGTCTCTATTAAGAATATATATTGTGCGAAAGTAGAGGGTAGAAGAAGTCAGGGTAGGCCGAGACCTACATATAAAGACCACGTGAGCAGATTGCTCAAAAACGGCAAAGTCAAACGTACTCGGATACCCAGACGTGCGTGTATGAAGCGATTGATGAATCTGCAAGAAGCGAAAGAAGTATGCATGGATCGTGAAGCCTGGCGATCTGTCGTCAGGGATACAGCGTGAAGATTGTTAGTTAGTTTTTTTTAGTCTCTAATAAGCGCGAGTGAGAGGAAGCGAGCAACATTTCTTGCTCTGTGAAAAAATGGTAAATAAATTATGGTCGAATTTCGACCAACAAGCGACCACTGGTACAGGTTTGAACTCGCGCCATGTGATTTGCCGGGGAGTTGCTTTAGACCGCTTTAGCTATCGGACTAGGTTCGGATGAAATAGTCCACTTTATACGTTCTGGGGCGACTTATGGTACAATCAGCATATTAATTGCTTTTTAAAATTATTTAGAATACTATTGACATGGTCGAATCAAAGACTTCATACAATGACCAGTTACTACACGTCTCTGTCATTTTTACTTAAAAATACATTGGCATTTCACTCACAGAGCACAGCGCCATCTTGCTTGTGGTATGGGATCTAGACAACTGGTAAACATATGATAAAATTATTTAGAATACTATTGACATGGTCGAAACAAAGACTTCATACAATGACCAGTTACTACACGTCTCTGTCATTTTTACGTAAAAATACATTGGCATTTCACTCACAGAGCACAGCGCCATCTTGCTTGTGGTATGGGATCTAGACAACTGGTAAACATATGATAAAATTATTTAGAATACTATTGACATGGTCGAAACAAAGACTTCATACAATGACCAGTTACTACACGTCTCTGTCATTTTTACGTAAAAATACATTGGCATTTCACTCACAGAGCACAGCGCCATCTTGCTTGTGGTATGGGATCTAGACAACTGGTAAACATATGATAAAATTATTTAGAATACTATTGACATGGTCGAAACAAAGACTTCATACAATGACCAGTTACTACACGTCTCTGTCATTTTTACGTAAAAATACATTGGTATTTCACTCACAGAGCACAGCGCCATCTTGCTTGTGGTATGGGATCTAGACAACTGGTAAACATACTTGTATATTATTAAATACATTCATATTATTATACACTAGATGACCTCCACAGCTTTGCTCGTGGAATATTTCGACCTCCCGTCGCACCTATTAAATCCCGTCTTTTATAAATTCTACAATGATGCATACAAATTTGCCCGATTTGTCGACATTTATGACTACTGCTCTGCTTCCTTTTTTATTTTTATTGACTGTATAAGTTGCCTCTTTTATGCATTTAAGAATGTAGGGGTTCTTTATTAACTTTAACCTGATGTGTATATGTTTTTTATGCTGCTCAGTATAGTATAGTTTCATGATATGTATTGGCTTGGTATAAATTTATAAAAATGTTTTAATAACTTATCTTGTAAGAAATTTTGTATTTATATATAAATTACATGTTTTTTTTTCGTATGATTACCATTAGGTAATCATACGAAAAAAAAGAACATGTAATTTATGTTCTGTGCAGGCTAAATATTAATCTGTTTGTGCACCCGTGAGCGTAAATAAAATTAAAACTCAATGGTTTAGTTGAAAATCAGCGCCAGGCTTTAGTCTGGCACTATGCTGAACTAGACCTTTTTGTCATAGATGTGTGGCACGCATTTCACATTTGTAACGCATTATTATATTTTTATTTTTTTGATTTTTTGTGTGCCCACTTTGTGATAAATAAACGTTTTTTCTTTCTTTCTCTCTTTCTTCCCAGTGTAGTAGTGTAATGATATATAGCCTATAGCCTTCCTCGATAAATGGGCTATCTAACACAATAAGAAATTTTCAAATCCGACCAGTAGTTCCTGAGATTAGCGCGTTCAACCAAACAAACAAACTCTTCAGCTTTATAATATTAGTATAGATAGGAGGTACCCAAACTCCGAAAGAAAAATTTGCGCACGATACAAATATTTGTTCCGAGTCTGGTGTCGAACGCGGGACCTCAGCGCGGCTGTCGCATACACTACCACTGCGTCACCGAGGCAGTCTATATATGTGCTATATATGCATGTGGTGGTAGAAGAGTGTAGAATCTAATGCCGAATTACCCTTGCCCGATAACCTGTTTCAGTTTATCGGGCAAGGGTAATTCGGCATTCGATTCTACACTAGTTGAACGGTCTATGGCGTGCGTAACGTACCTTATGCATGAAAGTAGCGTGTAGTGGTGGAACTTCTAAAACTTCTCGACAACTTTGTAAAAGCGTTCGCCGCATGTTGATTAGAATCATGTCTATAACTCTATTGCCATTTTGCGCCAAGGAGTCGATCATTGAACTGAAACAATTCAATAATTGTACATACTGACATATTGTCACGCCTTTATCCCCGATGGGGTAGGCAGAGGCATACTATAAGCCAATATTCGTTGTTCAGTATATGTGTCAGCTGTAGTCGAGGTTGGAGTCGAACCCAAAAGAGCTTAGTGGAGCTCGTTTATACCCAAAGGGGTTATACATAATATGGAATACCATACCTGTACGCTTGCATCAGACTAGGATTACAGCACATGAGCTCTGATACGCTGGTTGCTTGCCGCAGAACTAATGCTAGATAGCGTTGTAACTTCTCCCTTAGAAGTGCATACAAAGGTAATGATATCGCTGCCGATAGGGGTAGGTCGTCTGTAATGTAAGAGAATATTTATACTGACAGTCTGTCAAATATTACCTCGCCGAACTGCAGTAGAGAGTAGAAATAACTGTTTTATTAGTTATTATATTTATCTATCACGCCTTATCCCCGAAGGGGTGGCAGAGGCATATTATATGCCCACTGTTTTACTGGCAACCGGAACCATCCGTGACCAGCCATAGTTGAGTCCGCGGGACCACGAGTGCTTCAGAAAGTTTAGGGGGAGATATAAGTTAGTGACGATAGCAAGAGACAGAATTACGTTTTGGATATTTATGGTGGGGTAAAGAGAGAGAGGTGCGAGCACCCATTTTCTTTCTCTGTTTCTCACATGTCTAGTAGATGGAGCTAAAGAAGTTTTACTTCAGTCGATTTTTTTATGGTCCTTCTCTGCTTTACGGTTTAGCAGAAAAAAAAGTGTCATATCCTTAACACGCTAATGCCTGTAAATTTTGGGATAACCCCACTAGTTTTAGACCTAACGGAGGTTGTTTTTCAAGGAGAAGGGTACTTGACGTTCCTCTTGAAAATGAACCTCCGTTAGGTCCGAAACTAGTCTAATACAGAAATTTACATGTGTGTAAAGTCATTCAGTTAGTAATACCGAACAACGCTCATCAAAATTATTCTTGTAATGTAATACTTATTTAAACAACTTTTACGCACAATATCACCACGATTATTTTTAAAACAAAATAAGTATTATCTACCTTCATGTGGCCGTGTCGGGTAACGCGGTTATCTAACTGCGAACGATAATAAAAGTATCAACATGTAAACTGCTTCGTACAGTTCCTACCATACTATTCTACAGCTAGTTTTTTTTTTAATAAATATAATAATACATACTATGGGACATCTTTTACACAGTGCCGTCTAGGACAAAATAAGCTAAGATAAACTTGTGGTATGGGATCTAAGCAACTAAAAAACATACTTATATATTACTTAATACACACTTATTGTACATAGGAAACACCCAAACTCCTAAACAAATATTTGCGGATCTCACAAATTTTGATTCTGACCCGGGAATTGACAGCGCAGTATTAACATAGACCTTTGAGTGATATGGGCGTTTATACAATTTGAAGGTCTAGCTTAATTGGCAGGCTATAACTTTTGGCTCCACCACTACCAGAGTGACTGATGGTCAAATCAGAATTATTCTCGGTATAACTATTAAATATATATATAACTTTTAAAAATTTTAATAGTCAGTCTGATAGTGGTGGAGCCAAAAGTTATAAAGTTATAAGTTACACTTACCTCGCCAAAATTGTCGGTGTAAATATTTACTCGGGCCAGTCCTAAGAGGAAAGTGATTTTCCATTTTACCAACTACTTACCGAAGCATAAGGTAAAAAACTATACTTGCACAGTAAGAATACCAAGTTTAACGTAATCCTCGAGTAATTTGGAAAAACCTAAAGGAAGTTATCCCAAGGGAAAATTCGAGGTGTAAAATTATTCCCGTACTAGTAACACTCGTGTTTGGTCAAATCCGGCGTCAATGAATATGTACTGTGTCAATAATGTCATATTAAAAAGAACTTACCAATATGCTTAGCTAACTGTTCCGTTGTCGAGAAATCGTAGCCTCCATTGCGTTGCGGTGAAGGCCATGACAGCTGCAACGTGAAAACCAAAATTAAGTAAAATAATGTCAAAATGGGTTTCAATTTTTATAGTTATTCGACCTTGTTATATTAGTATATTAATTTTTATCTATCACGCCTTATCCCTGAAGGGGTGGCAGAGGCATATATATTATATATCCACTTTTCACCATGTGTATTCCTGTCCCACGTAATAGGTGATGAGCCCATTGCCGTGTTAAAATAAACAGACGCAGGTTGTTGCTACCTGCTGTTGAAATTTTTAAGCCGCCCATAAGGCCTTCAACCTGGCTTAACGACTGCCAATTTATTGGCAACCGGGACCAACGGCTTAACGTGCCTTCCGAAGCACGGAACTGGGGTGGGTCTAAAGGGCCGAATGAATTTAATAAAATGTGTTTATTTTAGATGTTAAATTTGTAAGAAATTTTGAACCTGTTGCCTTTTTAGTGAGGTGGTAACAAAAAGGCTAAAAGGTCTTATGTGCTAGACACTCATTAGCACGACCAATTAAAGTCCTGGTAGTCTCGGACTGAATATTAATATGTTTGTTATAATTATAATATATTAATAAGACACCTATTATTTTATTAATTACATTAATAAAATAAATAAATATTGTGGGACTTTTTTTCACACAGCATGTAGCCTAAAGTAAGCTAATATTAGCTTGTGGTATGGGATCTGGACAATACATTATACATAAGAAACATTTGCGGATCACACAAATATTTGTTCTAATCCGGAAATTCAACCCGTGACCTAACGCGGCAGTCGCATACAATTCCACTTACGCTACTATGCAGGCAATCAAAATCATATAAATATATATTTTTATTTTGTATGTATCATTTAAACGGTGCTTATATAATCATATATTAAGTAAATATACTTAAATTTAATATTATTTTAGGAACTAACGTGACCACAGCACTGACTGACTAAGGGATACGGCATGATATATATGAGGGATACATAGATAAGAACTGCTGAAAAATATACCTCACTATCTATCTAGTAAAGTAATATTTTTCGCTTATAAGTACGAAAATTCACACATGATGCCACGAGATCCACAAAGTAAACTACTCCAGATGTTACTTGTAAACTGCTTAGCATATTATATCGCTCATTACGCCAAATGCTACACTACAAAAGTAGGTTGGTTGCGCCGGTATATGATAAAAGAGTAGCCGCGTTATTTTTTCCATGTTGCATCGCTGATCTACATTAGTTTTAAAATTAATTAGTTGTCGACACTCCCACCTTTCCCTTTATTCCATTTCCCTTTCGCACCTACCTTGTCTCGGATAAAGGAGGAGCGAGACAGCTGTATTACGCGCGCAAGTACCTGCGCTCGCGCCGCTAGCCTCACGGGCAGCGGCCACGATTGAGGGCTGGCAGTCTGTCCTACAATAATCGCGCGCGCGGCCGCATCGTACCAACTATCGCAATAATTGTATTTTCTATGGATAAATAGTGTTTTCGTGCAAGGAAACTAGGAATTCAAGTCCAGGGACGCCCCCGGTGGCCTCCACCTCAGCATCTCGCAGCAAGCAGCAAGGTAGTGTGCATATTCCTGTTTTTCTATTACTTTTTCCGTCGACAATCGCGTGTAAATTTCATTTTAGTCTTTCCCCGCAAATACAGTCCATTTTGAATTTATTTATCTCGCCCGCTCAACCATAGGTGATGAGCAGTTTGATCATATTTGGCATCACTGACAGAGCGGAGACTCGCTTACACGAATGTAATTTGTTTCTTAAGTTACCATGTCCCGTAAGACATTGAGCAACACAATGATCCAACTCCAGCTATGACATTCTCAAGCGTTTACGAACGTCTAGGAAAAACTGGTAGAGGTGGCGCCCTTTGATCGAAGTTTTCTAACGCAGCAGTCATTTGTCCAAAAGTTCTTCAAGCATATTATCACGATACAGTTTAGCATTTCTATGGCGATCTCTTTCTAATTAAAACCTATCATCCATTCCATCCTTAGCCGAATACTACTACAAGCAGCTACAAAGCAGCGCGTCCCTGAATTTCAAGGTCAACCAAGAGGACACCTGCCATCACCGGCAGAGCCTCCGTGCTCACAGTCCTGTAGACCTTGCGAAGAAATAAATTAAACTTTGCATATAATAATTATATCGGTGTTAGAAGCTCAAAACTAGGTTCTAAGCATGATTTTAGTAGTTACGTGGGCGTATGAGAAAATAAAATATTATTATTTATTTATCTATCACGGCTTATCCCCGAAGGGGTGGCAGAGGCATATTATATGCCCAATTTTCACCATATGTATTTCTGTCCCACGTAAGAGGTGGTGAGCCCATTGCCGTGTTGCAATAGACAGGCAGTTGTGGCTACCTACTGTTGAATTTTTTCAAGCCGCCCTTATGGCCTTAAACTTGACTTAACGACTGCCATATTACTGGCAACCGGGACCAACGGCTTACCGTGCCTTCCGAAGCACGGGAACGCCCGCAAATGTAAATGCCGCAAATGTAACACCCATCCGAGGACCAGCCATAGTGAAAGTTGCGTAACTCAGTGATCGTTTACAGAACACTGAGTCCGCGGGGTCTCGAACGCTTAGCGTAAAATATAATACAGACACAATTAATTTGCTTCACTATCGATTTACAGAAGATAAAGGAGTAACAAAACGATCACTGAGTAACAAAACGCGTACAGTTCCGAGGAGACTAGAGCACAACGCGACAGTTGGACTCCAAAATCATTAGGGCTCCACATGAAGCTAAATATAGTATCATGTTGGAGCGTATTTAAAACAAGTTTACGTACAAATTGGAGACAAGAAGCCCTTGCTACGTTAGGACATATTCAAGGACAACCTAAGTGTGCCCGATAATTATCTGTGGAGGCGGAGGCGTCCTCGATTACTGGCCGGACCACTGGGTCTTTCTGCTTTCTGTAATACATTCGTCCTGGCACTGGCCAGGACGAATGTATTACAGAAAGCAGAAAGTGAATTCACAAAAGCGGCACTTTTTGTAATACCTTATGTAAAAAGATAGTATTGTTGTAATTTAGCCTACGTCTAAAATAGCTTAGTTATATTTATTTAAGAAATGTTGTTTCGCTACCGCATTAGGAGTTTACCTGTAATGGTAGTATAAGTAAGTATAAGTATAAATAAATAAATAAACTTCGTAAATGAATGCCCGAATGGTCGCCGGCTTCCCCCACATTACCTCTCCATGACTCCGTACGCCTCCACTAGGTGGCGCTTGCGTTCCGCAACAACTTCAGAGTCATGAATACGAACGACGCATGACCTAAACCTTCTAAACTCATGTCTTAACACGACATATATTTTATACGGAACCCTGGACGCACGAGTTCTACTCGTGCTTGACCGGGTTTTATTTAAATAGATACCTATTAAAGCGATGGAAGAAAGTACGTCGAATGAGACCCCAAGGGCACATTGCCCAAGCAAGGCGCCCTAAGAAGAAGCTAAGTAATCTAGGGAAAAAATGGTCTTACCTTAACTAGTACTTCATCGTGCATGAACTCAATCCCAGGGTTGATGAAGGAGAACGCATCGTCCTCCAGGACTAGGCCCACATTTACATCTGCGATCATGTTTGACAATGATATTCTAAAAGTCGTAAAATTTTGGTTATAATTTTGTACGGCTACATACACCAGATCGATGGGGTCATAGTCAGGCGGCAATATTAAAATCCGGCCAAGTGTGAGTTGGACTCGCGCATAAAAGATTTCGTACTATTATCAAAACAGCAAAAAAATTAAGTGTGCTGTATGAGAGCACCACTTACTTTTTTTAAATTCTGTTTTAGCAGGTATTTGTTGTCGGCAACAGAAATACATCATCTGATCTGTGACAATTTCAACTGTCTAACTATCACGCTTCACGAGATTCATACAGCCTGGGAGGCAATTCTCATTTTCTTCGAAATAATCTCGAATTCGAGTTCACTCTTCGAATCCTTTTTCGACCATAAAATCTCGTAAATCGAAATGGTTTTTTCGAATGTCTTATTCTCACCACTATTCGAACTAAAGTACGAGATTATTGTGTCAAACGTTACAATGCGTTCCGTTCGACACGTTTCTTCCGATTTTAAAACGGTTACAACAAGACTACTCTTACAAAATGTTCTAAAAGTTTTTTAAGCTTATTTTACACGTTATAAACAATAATTACTTATTTTATAGTAATTATTAAAGGAAAAAAATATTGCAAACTGCATAATATATGTTACCTAATGTATATTTTAAAAATTGCTTATACTGTCCCGTGAAATGCCCATTGCTGAAACACCATATCTGAATATGTCACTGTGTGTTGTTTATATTATAGAAGACTGTGTTATTTGTAATCACAAATTGCTGAAATTTTCCCATTGCAGAAACATCGGCGACGACGTGTTTGAAAATGAAGCGAGTTGCAATATGTTTTGCACGTATTTCACTATTAATTCCCAGGTGACAGACACATACGTGTGTGGGCTATAGGGCCGTCAATTGAGCAGTTTGAACAGTACAGCGTGTGTGCCTACCAGTGGCCTACCATTACATATTAATATGTCTATGGTTATTTTCAACAAGGTGACCGTATACATGATATATCTGCAGTGAAATGCTATTTTCTATCTTGCCGCGTAAAGTCCACTGAAAACCTCACTATAAGAACTACCATTATACTGAGGGCAAGGACTAGGACCTAGGACTGAGGACTCGACATCGACAAAGACTGGACAGAACTAAATTAGAAGATAAGATTGAAGAAATATGAAAAATGAGATTTGGCTAAAAGGTCTTCGTAACCAGGTCATAAAATAATTATAAATAATAATAATAAAGTGCCCGTATATACCAACCTTACAACCACATCACATGCACAGACCTGCAGTAAATAAATGTCAATGATATTTATGAATGCAAGATGTGGGAATGTGCAAACATCAGTTTTATTTTTAAAACTATAAATGCAAAGGTTTGTGTGTATGTTTCTTACTGCATAAGGCTTTAACGACTGGACCAATTTGGATAAAATTTGGTGTGAAGGTAGCTAACTAGGCTAGTTTTCATCGCGAGACAGGTTTCTGTGGGAAGCGGTTACGGGATGGTCGTCTAGTTCCTTATATAAACAAAAAACTAGCTATATTATTGTAAAGTATCATTAAAATCCATTCAGTAGTTTTTACGTGAAGGAGTAACAAACATCCACATAAACTTTTGCATTTATAATATTTTAAGATGCAGAAATCTCATTTGATACAGACAGAAATAAGAAATTTTATATTAAACATGTGACAGAATTTATGACCTGACTAGTCATAAATTCTGTCACATGTTTAATATAAAATAATTGAAACAAGTTTATTCATTATGTAACCATTTATATACCATGAACTTAACAAAACATATATTCTTATAACAATAAAGTTTATTCAAAATGACCTCCGTGATTTTGAATACAGGCCTTCAATCTGCGCGGCAAGTCGTCTATCACAGCACGAACGAGGTCCATGTCAATATCGGCGGCTGCCTTAATCAAGGATGTCTTGAGTCACTCCAAATTGGGATGAGGCTTTGAGCACGCCTTTTCCTCCAAGTGTTGCCATGTCTTGTAATCTAACGAACTCAAATCTGGACTGGAGGAGGGCCAGTCTTCGTGCCGGATGAAGTCGATTTCACGCGCCGCCAGCCAGTCTTGTGTGCTCTTCGCTCTATGAGCTGGCACCGAATCTTGTTGGAATACCCAGTGCCTATTATTGAACATGGTATGAGAAACAGGTTCCACAAGGTTCGTCAGGACTGTATTTTGATACACAACTGCATTCGTTTTTACACCTTTCTCACAAAAATGTTCCTCTGTTAAACCCCAATAAGAAACTCCCAACCATACCATGAGCGAGGATGGAAAATGACCTCGTTGGACACGCGGAATACGGTTGCTCGCTTCTTCACTACTGTGTGCGTACACCTTATCATTTTGTTTGTTGTAGCTCTCTTCTACGGTAAAAATTTTTACATCCGAAAAAAGAATTTCCCGATATTTTTTTCCCGCGTACCGATTCAACAAAGCCCGGCATCTCTTCAGTCTCAGGTCCATTAGACGAGCATTTAAACGATGTCCTGTTTTTCTTCGATATGACCAAAGCCCTAAGTCTTCATATAAAACCCTTTTCACCGTGGTTCTGCTTAACCCCATCTGAAGGGCTAACAGTTTCTGCTTACGTTTGGGATTTCTTTGAATTCGCGCCTTCACAGCTTATATCACTGCTGGAGTCCTAACAGACCGAGGGCGACCACTTCTTGACCTGTCATCTACACTAGAGTCTTCATTGTATCGTTTGATGGTACGATAAACGAATCTTTTAGTTATATTCAAATTTTTCAGTATGTCAAAAATTTGAATTGGCGCGTAACCGCAACGATGTAACGCAATAACTGCAACACAGACTTCTTTAAGCGTCCACTCCATATTTAAAAATGAGTAAAATTCTAAAAAGTATACATTTTTATTTTCATGAACAATTCGAATTCAATAAACTTTTTTGTGGCCAGCATTCTAAAAGAAAAGTTTTTACTGTGTGACAATACTTGTGACCTGACTAGTTAGATAGAAAAATAAGTACAAGTTGAAACAGAAACTGGGCACACAAATAAATCCTAAAAGGCAACAATAGGAGGTACTAAATACAAACGAATTGTGATGGAAACCTGATTACTACCCTGCCTTACATATGCATGCCAAACATGGCTTTCTAACAAAATGGACAGGACACGTATGCCGCCAAAAAGACGACAGTTAGACTCTGCGTGCAACCGGGCCCTTGTAGAAAAAAAACAAATGTTGGCAGAGCCCAAAAGCGATGGAGTGACAACATAGTACAGGTGGTGGGCAAGGATTAGGTGAAAAAGGGGCTGGGCGGATAAAAATGGAAAAACCTGGACAAGGCCAGAAAGGGATCCATATGCAAAACATAATCTATATTAATAAAATCACATGTGACTCACTCAAACTTCCAGACGAAGCCCTTGTACCAACAAACTTATAATTTTTAGGGTATAAGGTACTATATAAGGGTAACATACCCTTATACAGTAGGTTTCTACTAAGAAAGGATTTTTTGAAATTCTTAAATGAAGGGGGTAAAATAAGGGAAAACTTTTGTATGAAATTTCGTCATTTTCAAAAATGGCAACATAAAATTACGTACACGTATTTTTGGTTACAAATAAATGGACATGTGTTTCAAGGTTTTGCCTGATTTTATCTATAAAGGGGTAAAATAGGGGTTCTAAGTTTCTATGGCAGATTCTCCTTTTTAAAAGATAACAACACCAAATTTTGTATACTTACTATTGATCAAATAAAAAAATAAACACATGTTTCAGGATTTCCCAAAATTCTACCCTTCACTGGGTGTAAAATAGGATATGAAGTTTTTATGAAAGTAATTGAATATTTATAAGGGGCATGGGTCAAATGTATGAGGTGCAACGGGTGTTTAAAGAATTTCACAAGCTAAGCCGGAAGGCACAGCTAGTATTATAATATAAATACAAAAAAAAAATGTCTTAACTTCCTTCGCCATAATGGCCTATGTCTTTTACCAAGTTCTAGTCTATCCCTGTATCAAATTTCATCAAAATTTCAGTTCAGTGGTTTAAGTATGATAGCATTAAGATAGCAGATAGCATACGGTCCATTTGATTGTAAGTGTTTCCAGTAGTTTCAATTATTTCATAAATAAATATACTTACAGTACATGTCCTTCAGCCATGACAGGTATGAGGTTATAGAGATTCTCATTAAATGCACTATACAGTCCCTTTACATGAACTTCTCCAAGTGAACACCGTAATGTCAATGACATTGTCTTTAGGTCTAGTGATAAAGTTTGCATGTGGAATGTAGGTGCCTTTACTAACTCTAAACGAGATAAATTACTGAAAAAACAAAAATTTTTAATGTTGGTAATTTGTTGGTGTTGTTGATTTAGTACAAAATTAAAATGCAGCCTTTTCTTTTATAAATAAATGATGTGGAACAGTAAACATGGAATTATAGTTACTAGTTGTAGTTTTCCCATTCTTGTTTCCCACAGGAACTTGTTCCCGGGATAAAAAGTAGCCTATGTGGTATTAAGCTATATTATTGTAAAGTTTCATTAAAATTCATTTAGTAGTTTTTACGTGAAAGAGTAATAAACATCCATACAAACTTTCGTATTTATAAAATTATAAGATTAAGATTATCAGGCAGGCAGTTCAAACAAATGATACTGCATGTTTCCTGCTAGTGCCCACTAAGTGCTTCATTGCAGCTTACTAGATGTTCATCTAGTTTGTTTATATTGAGTGCTGAGATCACAGCTTCTGGTGGACTGTTCCAAGCTCAGACAATCTGATTGCTAAAGAAGTGCCAGTGGGGGTTATCATATATGGTTAAATATGTGTAGCAAGTTTCACCATATGCCATCAATCAACCTACAGTATATAATTAAAAAATTATGTATTAAAAATAATAAAAGGAGTGGTACTACTTTAACTTATCAGTCATGCCTTTATTTCCAGAGGCAAAGGCTGCATTTTTCATAAGCCCACGTTTGTATGTAACAGGTAACTTTATGTAACAGGTGGTAAACCCATTGCTGTGTTGAAATGGACAGGCACAGTTTGTGGCGACCTGCTGTTGAAATTACCTGCTGGCACTGTAGTTGTAGTGTAGTATATTTAAAAAAAAACAGTACGGTGGAAATAAAAAATTTCAAAGGTAGAAATTGACTCCAAGCACGCGCCTCAATGTAGAGTTGCGGAGATCAGCTCACCAAACCAAATAATTCGAAATTCAAGCCCTGATTGAGCAGTTTTAAGAGGTCGGTGATTTTTTTTATTTTACTTACACTTGAGTGTTTTTAGCGAAATATGAAGTGTCCGCCAAGGTATCTGGTTTAAGTTGTTCACCATTCTTTGTCTGCTGTAGTGCCACGTTCGTGAAACTCTACAAAAATACTTTTTCAATTAGGCGTCTATAATTTATAGCAAATATTAAATCAAATTAAATTAGGTATATTTACCCGTTTAATAACATCTTGTAAGTTGGGTTGAACTTTTGTTAGTAAATCATTTAGTTCCTGTTCAATATCTACCACAGGTTCTTCGTCAGTCATTTCTTATAAGCATTACCTTACACTTAAACAGACTATGAGAGTTATATCCTTCTTGAAACAAATTTTAATTACAATATTTATATTAAAAGCAGAAAACGAAACATATTGTAGTGCAGTGTGCAGCTGACTCTGACATGAATTTGACTTTGATAGCTACTATGACAGAAAATTGTTGTGTTGTCAATGTCAAGAGCGGGCGTAGACCCTCATTCCATACCTCCTTATCGATTTTAGCAACGTATTCCCACAGATTTAGAAGACAGGAGATTGCCCATCTCCCATTACATACATCTTTGGGCCCATAAAATGATAAACAAGTACCGGATCCAAACTAGTATAAACCGGATAAACTTTGGCAATTTGAATTTCATATTTTTCCCTAACTAATGAAGTTAGGGAAAAATATGAAATTCAAATGCCAAAGTTTTAGTTTTATTGACAATGGCATTCTCAAGAAATATGACCCCGTATATTTTTTAGGTTATGTTGTTAGTTATATATTTTTTATTCACCTTTCATCGGATGTCGATGTAGTTCATAGAAACTCTCACTTTTATACTCGATGAAAATTTACAAAAAGACGCCAGAAATTCAACAAATAACAAAAAATATTTACCTACATAGAAAGAGTTATTTTTGTAATTATTTTATGGCCTGGTTACTAAGACCTTTTAGCTAAATCTTAATTCATATTTCTTCAATCTTCTTTCTTATTATCTAAAATGTCCCAGTCATCTACGTCTTAGTCAAGTCTAGTCTTAAGTCAACGTCAGTCACCCCCCCAGTATAATGGTAGGTTACAATATAGGTGTAACCTGATCACCACATGTTTAGTGTTTAGCTGAGGTTTTCAGTGGGGTTTACGCGGCAAAATAGAAAATAGCATTTCACTGCATATATATCATTGTCTTTCACTATAGCACGTTTACACAACTTTTACGTACAAGAAACCACCACTCCCGCTCATAAAACAAGATAAATGCACTAGTTTTAGAAAACAAACAGCAAGCATCCGCACTTGCCGACTTTTCAGCGTAGACTACAGACGTTTTAGAGACCTAGAGAGAGTCACAGAGCGAATAACATAAAGGGCCACAAAAAAGTATCGATACTTTATGGTATCTTACTATCGAAAGGATTATCGGTATCGAAAGGATACTTTTCCTTTCGATAGCGATACTTTAGTACTCAATTTTGTACTCGATACCTTTACTCAATAAGGACTTTTTGACAGGTATCGAATTGACAAACCTTGGATATTATCCCTTTTAAAACTTAACCTCACGCCATAATTAAATTGTACTAAACAAACATTGAGCTCGAAATCGTTCCTTCGGTTCACAGTTCAGTTCGTATCCTTTCTTAATTCACTATACTAATCATTACTTCATTAGTTCTACTCGTTCGCCTAAATATATAATTTTAAAATATTTTTTTTTAATTTGTGAAGTCACAGTTGCCTTTTTAGGGTTTTATACCTCAAAAGAAAAAAAATGGAACCCTTATCACTTTTAAAAGGTAAACAATATGACGACGACAATATGGAACAGTACAAGTGGTGTTATTTAATATGTGTAGCAAGTTCCACCAAGCGCCATCAATCAACAGTATAAATAACCTTATCACTTTGTTGTTCGTCTGTCTGTCAAAACATATTATCTCAGAAATACCTGAGAGTATCAAATAGACATTTAAACCATATACTTTGATGTATCGACACTTTAATGTTTTTTTCAAGTTCTGTTTTAATGAAGCTAAACTCACGTTACTGACATATACGCATAAGGCCCTAAAAAAAGTACTCGATAATTTGGAAGTATCGATACTTTAATGTTTTTTTCAGTTTTGTTCATATACAAATACTCATATAGCCATATGAAAAGTACTCGATACTTTGAAGTATAGAGATACTTTTGGTTCGATACTTTAATGAGTACGATACTTTTTTCCCATATCTACTCATGAGTACAGTATCGAAACTTTTCATTCGATGCCGTGTTCCTAAGGACATGACGTTTCATCTATTAACATTTTTGCTTTGACAATTCTGATATTTATGACATTAGTTATTGGACTGAGTCAGGTCTTTTTATCCATTTCTCGTCGAAATGTATGAAGTTGATAAAAATACATTCTTTTTCCATTGTAAATCATAAATTTTTTTTTTGTATTATTGGTTTAACAAAAAGTAACAGTTTTTTCCAGTGTTTGTTATCTCTGTACTTTTTTTGTGTGACTTATATTTTCTAAGGAGATTGCCCAAAAGTGGGCAATCTCCTTAGAAAATATAAGTCACACTTTTACATCCGATGCATGTTATACGCCCACATTTCATCCTGTGAATTTTGTCCCACATATCAGGGGGTGTGCCCATTACCAATACCATAAAAATAATAAGAGGAGTGGCACTACGAGTACCTACTTTTACTTATATAGTTGTTTTACTTTTATAATTTTTATTAGTACACTACTTTTACTTATTTATTTTTTATTAGTCATGCCTTTATCTCCGAAGGGGTAGCAGAGGCATACTATACGCTCACATTTGCCATATTATTTTTTGGTAACAGGTGGTAAACCCATTGCCGTGTTGAAATGGATAAGTGCCGGTTATGGCGACCCGCTGTTGAAAATTTAAATATAAATATCCATCACGCCTTATCCCCGAAGGGGTGGCAGAGGCATATTATATGCCCACTTTTCACCGTGTGGATTCCTGTCCCACGTAATAGGTGGTGAGCCCATTGCCGTGTTGAAATAGACAGACGCAGGTTGTGGCTACCTGCTGTTGAAATTATTAAGCCGCCTATAAGGACTTCAACCAGGCTTAACGACTGCCATGTTACTGACAACTGGGACCAACGGTTTTACGTGCCTTTCGAAGTACGGAAACGCTCGTAAATAGAAATGCCACAAAACAGAAAATTTTTGTTGAGCTAAAATGACATCCATTTGAAATTTCTTGCGGATTTCACAAATAGATAAAGCTCAACTTAGAACAACACATGGGCTTTGTTTTACCAAAATCAAATAACAAGAAAAAATTATCGACAACGTTATTATCAGTTATTGTGGGTAAAAGTGTTATTGAACAATGTTGTGACGTTGTTTGTTTTTGAGTACAATCTAATAAAAATAGTTTTTTCTCAAACATGCATGGAAATAATGTCATTATTTCCATGCATGTTTTGTGGACATGGTACCTACTTACGGACAGAGAAATTGAAATTCATTGCTGGAGCGTTTTTTGAATTTTGAACATTAAACCGCTCTAGCTATGTTGTATGAAACGGTGCTCTGGTGTTATTAGATACTCTTTTATTGCATTTCTTATAATATTCTTCTTCAGCGAACGCTTACTGTGAGTGCATTATTTTCTAAAATAAGTGCATTTATCTAGTTTTATGTATGGGAGTGTTGAATTCTGAGACATAAAAAGTTGTGTCAACGTGCTATAAATAATAAATAAATATTATGGGACACTTTTTCACACAGCACAATCAAGACCAAACTAAGCTATAAGCTTGTGCTATGGGATTTAGACAACTTATAAAGAAACTTAAATACTTACATCTTGCTGCGTATAATCCACTGCAGGAAAATCCAAAATATTTTCTTCTAGTAGGTAATTGCTCAATATGGCTAGTGTAACTTTAAAAAAATAATTAAATTAAATGTATAATACTTTTGTTTTATTTCCATGCATTCTTTTGAGAAAAACACTACAGGCGCCAATGAAGGCCCACTTAATTTAAAAACCTCGTAAAATCTTGCAGATAAGTAAAGTAAAGAAAAAACATAATGGTAGTTGTAATTTATTTATTTGAGAATAAAGATATCAAAAAAGTTGCACAGTTTTTGGTATTTTAACACAAATGTAAACACATTTTAAAATCTCTGTATTGGGCTATCTTGAGAAGCTGGTGGCTGAAGATGGCTCGAAAAATATTAATGAAAATATTTGCAATATAAACATTTAAACACTTATAACATAAAGACATCATAATTAAAACACATCCTTCTCATAACATTATTCTTAAAAGCTAAAAAATCAACAAAAAATATGAATGTGGGTTATTTTAAATCTTTCAAAATAAAAATCTACTATAAAATAAAAACAAACTACTTACTCAATAAAATTAAATTTAACTTTCAGACCAACTTAGTAAACAACTTGTAAAAAAATAATATAAATTAAATAAATAAATAAATATCCATCACGCCTTATCCCCGAAGGGGTGGCAGAGGCATATTATATGCCCACTTTTCACCGTGTGGATTCCTGTCCCACGTAATAGGTGGTGAGCCCATTGCCGTGTTGAAATAGACAGACGCAAGTTGTGGCTACCTGAAGTTTTCAAGCCGCCCATAAGGCCTTCAACCAGGCTTAACGACTGCCATTTTACTGGCAACCGGGACCAACGGCTTAACGTGCCTTCCGAAGCACGGAAACGCTCGCAAATGTAAATGCCACAAAGTGGTCACCCATCCGAGGACCAGCCATAGTGAAAGTTGCGTAACTCAGTGATCGTTTACAGAACACTGAGACCGCTAGGCCACGAGCGCAACTAAATAAATAACTATATCTAAAGAATACTGAACATTTACTTTGAGATCAATCAAAATATACCTAATTAATTTAAACAAATTAGTCTTTAAATGAGTGTGTACGAATATTGAGTTTACAAAACGTGTATCGTCTTGACAACAACCAAGCAAACTGTAATCTTTCTTCAAAACGGCAACGCACCGGTAATGCAACATACTTGCACTTTTGTCAATGGTACTAGTAGCATAAACCCGCGAAATTTCAAATGTTTCAAATAATCATAACTGTATTTTTTTAAAGTGGGCTATCCTAGGAACTGGGCCATCTTCGGCGACACTACTTATATTTGCCTCGGCGGGAATGGCAATTGCCTGTCTCGTATTAGTGAAGTCCTCGCCAACGGCTCGGCTTTCACACTCATACTCGACCTGCAATGCCAGTCAGGTTGAAGGGACAGGTCTATAAAACAATCATTAGGCCTGTCCTTTTACATGGCAGTGAGGCGTGACCACTACTGGAGCGACACAAGCAGGAGCTGCGTGTCACGTAGGTAAATAATGATGCTGCGGTGGATGTGTGGAGTCACGCGGATGGACCGTGTGAGTATCTCTCGCATCAGTGGCAGCCTTCACGTCCGTGACATTGTAGATAAGCAGGAGTGTCGTCTTCGCTGGTATGGTCACATCTTGCGGCAATCGCTGGCCTACGTGGGAAACTAAAATGTCTGGCCATGTCGGCCCCGCCGGGTCCCGGTGAGCGGGTAAGCCCCAAAAAATGCTGGCTTGACATCGTAAAGGATGACAGGCATGCCTATGGTCTCACTACAGGGGATGCCGACGGCCAGAGGATGCCTGGTTTCAGCCGTGTCGTTCCAGTTCACTTCACTTAATGAATACTTTCACGTTTCTATGTTTAATAGTTAAGGCTATTTGTGGTTTATCCACGTAATTCTTGTTCCCATGGGAATACAGGAATAAAATATAGCATATAGCACTCACTGATAATTTAGCTTTCTATTGGTGAAATAATCTTCAAAATCGGTTCAGTAGATATTCTTAGATTACCCTCTAAAACGTTACAAACATACAACATCACTTGCAAACACGCCAGGTTTAGAATTTGCTCTACATTCAAAGAAACCCTTGAATTCTAGGTATAACGAATATTGAGATGTCTCTAATCTCATCTTCTAAACTATAAAATCCACTATACTTATGTAAATCAAAGTTATACGGCGCATCTGTCGTTCTCGATAATCTAAATAACTAAGTACTGAAAAGACTACCATGCAAGTTTCACTAATACATTATATTAGATATAGTGATTTATTAGGAAGGTTTAGTAGATCAAAATATTCGCGGTCTAATACATAAATACTTACTTGAACTATTTGAATGTAACTGACCTTATTCAACTTGTTTACTCTCCGAGACTGAATTTTGTGAGCCTAAGTGCAGTGTTTTTAAAGAATGGAGAAAATTAAGCAACGTGCGGTCATCAATTATCTGTTTAAAAAAAACCAACCCCAAAAGAAATTCACGAAGGTATGTCAACAACACTGGGGAAATCTGCTCTATCGTAAACGATTGTGAAAAAGTGGGTTGCAGAATTTTAACGCGGACGAGAGAGTATTGATTTTGACCCTCGCTCCGGCCGCCCTACGACGTCTACGACTGAAGAAAACACCGGGAAAATCTGTGATCTGATATTGTCGCAGATCGATTGACCATCAGGTAGATTGCAGACACTATTGGCATCACGTATGAATGAACATAATATATCATAGTCAATGAACTTGGTTTGGTGGTCCTAAGGTTTCTGCGCAGTGGGTACCCAGATTGCTTTCAGTTGAACAAAAACGAATACGGCTCACAATTTCTCGCGACTGTTTGGAAATGTTTGAGGCTGATCCACAAAACGTTTTTTGGCCAGATTTGTGATAATGGATAAAACCTGGGTACATCGCTATACCCCAGAGTCAAAACAGCAATGCAAGCAGTGGGAAAAACTTGATGAACCGACTCCAAAAAACGCCAAAACAATTTTGTCAGCTGGCAAGGTGAACTCGGCTTTTAAGTCGTTTGCGTAAAACAATCAAAGAGAAAAGGCCATGATTACTCAGCAAGAAAGTGTTGTTCCATCAGGATAATGCACGCGTCCACACGTCTGTTGAATCTATGGCTCAAATTCGTAATTGTGGCTTTGAATTACTGCCCCATCCCGCCTATTCCCCTGATTTGACACATTCAGACTTCCATTTATTTCCAAACCTAAAAAAACACATTGGAGGTCAAACATTTTCATCAAATGGTGGAGGTCGAAGCTGCGGTAGGTTGATTTTTTTGAAGGCCTTGAAGCATGACCGGCATGGCATACAGGCATTGGAAACGAGTTGGAAAAAGTGCATTGAGTTAAGTGGAGATTACGTGGAAAAATAAAATTACTTTTGTATTGTTACTTTTATATTTTATACTAGTTGACGCCCGCGGCTTAACCCACGTAGAGTTTTCCCATTGCCGTTTCCCACAGGAACTTGTTCCCGGGATCAAAAGTATATATACGCTATATTATAGTAAAGTTTCATTATAATCCATTCAGTAGTTTTTGCGTGAAAGAGTTATTTTGATTGTTTTCTGGCTAAGGCCGCGAACTTTTCAATCCATCCTTGTACCGAATATTTGTACTAAAATAATATACCTAAATTTGTCAAAATATTACAATAATTATACAAAATGTCGGAAAAATTAGTCTTTAAATGAGTGTGTAGGCCGATTATTGAAAACACTGCCTAAACCCTGACAAATATTACAAAACAATTTAAAACAATATTATTCCTTTAATATAGGTTTACACAAAGTCTGTGTCTATTTTCAACCGACGAAAAAACGGAGGAGGTTATCAAGTCGACGCTTATATTTTTTTATGTATGATCACGTATAACTTTTTACGGAGTAGTTCGATTTTGATAATTCTTTTTTTAAAGATAGCTTACTATTCGCTGTGGAAACTGGTATAGGTAAAATTCTGAGAGCATTCTGAGATGCGGCGCATCAGGGGGTATTGAAATATTTATTAAAAAAAATCTTTATGTAAACCCGTCCAAACAAAAAGTAATAATAATGACTATGTGTTGATGAGTTGCAATTGAATACACAGTCTGTCTTTCATCTTCCCTCTCAAAGGAACCACCAAGTATATCTAGATCAATAGTACCTCTTCCGTAAAGTCTTCTTCGGAGTAAAAGCTTAGATCATGGCAAGTTTCATTTCAATCGATTCAATAGTTTTGGCTTGATGCTCATTATCATTATCAAACAGACTGACAGTAAAAAAAAATTAAATTACTGTTATGTCTTCAGAATCGTATATCCCTACAAAAAAATTTCAACATATCTCCAAAATACAGAATTTAGACCATCTAGTGTTTTATTCCCCTTCTCATGTTAGTATATTTACTTCCAAACCCTACCTGTATTTGGAACCTAGGGTCCACTTTTTTGGCTGGTGAGGTCGCTTAAGCCTCATCTATTATAATTTCTTACCGAAAGCCAATAATAATATGCTTTGCTTTGAAGCGCTCGTGGTCCCGTGGACTCAGTGTTCTGTAAACGATCACTGCGTTTAGCAACTTTCGCTATGACTGGTGACCATTTGTGGTGGTGGATGGGTGACCATTTGTCGCATTAAAATTAGCATGCACAAACAGACAGACAAACTTGATTTGGGTTCTATTGTGTTAATAAAGACCCCCCATATTTTTGGCCTGGGGCCAGAATTCAAAAGCAGAACAGGTGTTTAAAAATCTTACATCTATTATGTTACTAAAGTTTATATTAAAATTTATATTAGCAGAAATCACAAAATATCTTTAGATATAAAAAAAAAACTTTATTTTAATACATTATTTTTGAGTCGTATTTCGTCGTTATTCTTTTTCGCTTGTCATATTAACCCGTTATGCAATTCTTCAGAATATATTAATCCAAATCTATCAGAATCTTTGTCTTCATCGGTATTTTCCATTAGCTCCGGATTATTTTTGTCTGGTAGCATGTAAGATTCAAATGGAGCTGAAATCACAGTTTAAGAATAAATATAAATATTGTGGGAAACTTTTCACACAGCGCCATCTAGCCCAAAGTAAGCTAATATTAGCTTGTGTTATGGGATCTAGATAAATTAAAACATCTCCCTGCTCCATGGATAACTCAAAATATTAAGGACGCTATGGCCAGAAGAGATGCGGCTAAGCGAAGGTATAGGCGCACTTCAACAGATGAGAATTTTAAACGCTTTAAATTCTTACGTAATTGCTGCAGTCGTCTGTGTCGTGATGCTAAACGTCACCATTTTCATCAATCTCTTGATACCCGCAATTCCTCCGAAATCTGGAAATTTCTTAAAGCCAATGGTATTGGCAGGTCACCTGTTATTGACTGTAATGATATTGACTTGAGTGCTCTTAACACGCACTTCTCACAACCACCTATCATTCTTGATCCGCTTGTTAAGTCTAGCACTTTACATGATCTCTCGACTCCATCGCTTCCATCCGGTCCTCCGTTTAATCTCATTGCAGTTAATCAGGTAGATGTTAAAAAATCTCTCTTATCAATCACTTCTTCTGCTGTTGGTAACGATGAATTATGTTCAAAAATGTTTATTCCTATACTCCCAATATTAATCCCGATCCTGACACATATATTCAACTGCTCAATACAACAAGGCTGCTTTCCTAAAGCTTGGAAACAAGCGCATATAATTCTACTACCTAAGTCCCCAAACCCTACACTTTTGTCCCAGTTTCGTCCCATATCCATTCTTCCCTTTTTATCCAAAGTACTTGAACATTTAGTTCATCGACAACTATCTAGTTACCTAACAGCGAATAATCTTCTTAATCCCTATCAATCTGGTTTTCGACAAGGCCACAGTACCGTGACGGCTCTTTTAAAGGTGCCCAACGAATATCGTTGGGATATGGAGAAGAAGTCCCTCACGGTTCTTGTGCTGCTAGATTTCAGTAGCGCATTTAACTCCGTGGATTTTGATTCTTAAATCTCTTTTGATTTTGATTCTGAATTCTTAAATCTCTAAATTTCTCCTCAGAGTCTGTGACCTGGTTCGACTCTTATCTTCGGGGACGCTCGCAGTGTGTTCGCCTTAACGAATCTTTTTCGGAATGGTGTAATCTCGGTGCTGGCGTAACTCAGGGTGGCGTACTTTCTCTTTTACTCTTTTCTATTTTCATTAACTCTGCTGTTCGAGTCATATCCTCTAACTTCCATCTCTATGCAGACGATTTGCAGCTATATCGTCATTTTTCTTTAAATGAATACATTACATTACATTTCTGCTATGAACCGTGACCTTAGTGCTATCAGTCAGTGGGCAAATTCATTTGGTCTTCGCATAAATCCCAAAAAGTCTCAAGCATTGATCATTGATAGCAGACACATGTGTGGTGGACTCGATACGAATTCTCTTCCTCCTATTCTGCTTGATAATATTGCAATCAAATACACCAGCACCGCCAAAAATCTTGGTGTCATCATTGACAGTAATTTGACATGGAAGGCTCATGTTGCGGAGGTCAGTAAAAAGGTTCACTATACTTTTCATACCCTCAAGTGTCTACAAACTCTCTTGCCCCTGAAAATTAAAGTCTCCCTTGCTCAAACTTTAATCCAACCTATTATCGACTACGCGGACTCCTGCTATTTGGATGCCAATGAGGAGCTATTAGACAAACTTGAGCAACTACAAAACTTATGTATTCGATTTATTTATAATCTCCGAAAGTATGATCATGTCTCTCATTTTCGAAAGGAACTCAAGGGGCTCCCTATTCGTCTTCGTAGGAATACTCGAATTTTGTGTCTCCTTTTCAATATCCTAAATAATCCTTTATGTCCTTCTTATCTACGAGAACGCTTCTCTTTTATTCATGCAGCAAATGATTCGTGTAGATCCCACCTTAAACTCCGCCTCAATTGTCCTTCTCACAAAACTGATTTCTACTCTTACTCTTTAACTGTTTATGCGGTTAGGCTGTGGAACTGTTTACCGCTTGATATACAAATATGTCAAACAATTTCTCTTTTAAAAAAAAGCTGAAAGATTTACATTTCCTCCTTACCTTAGCTTAGGTATGTAAATATATATATCTAAATATATCTATCTATCTATCTTCACGCTGTATCCCTGACGGGGTAGTCAGAGAGGACAGATCGCCAGGCTTCGCGATCCATGCATACTTCTTTCGCTTCCTCGAGATTCATCAATCGCTTCATACACGCACGTCTGGGTATCCGAGTACTTTTGACCTTTCCGTTTTTGAGCAATCTGCTCACGTGGTCTTCATATGTAAGTCTCGGCCTACCCTGACTCTTTCTACCCTCTACTTTTGAACAATATATATTTTTCGTCAATCGTTCCTCACTCATTCGTTGGACGTGTCCAAACCAACGGAGCACGCCCTTTTCCAGCTTAACGCTGACACTTTCATTCAAACTTGCCATATTGCGTATCACTTCGTTACGTATTCCGTCGGCCAAGGTAACGCCGCACAATTTTCGAAGTGATCGCATCTCCACAGCATTCAATTTACTTTCATGCATCTGCTGACATACGCAGGTTTCACTACCGTAAAGCAAAGTTGGCACTAGCACTGCGTTATGAATCGCCATTCGTGCTTCTTTTACGATGCTTTGTCGCTTTACTAACTGGGACAAAGCACCGTTAACTTTGTTTCCGGCAGCTACTCGCCGTTCTACATCCGAATCACATCTTCCATCCGCGCTAAACATACTTCCTAAATACACAATTTCATTCACTTGCTCTAGACGTTCCTGGTTTACCCTAATCTCGCATTTAGTTCTTACATCACCTCTTTCAAATACTAGAACCTTAGTTTTACTTGCATTCAAGCGAAGACCCTTACTTTCACACCCCACTTTCATATTAGTGACTAATGCCTGAAGGTCGGCTTCTGATGAGGCCATGAGCACCGCATCATCAGCGTACAGCAGACAGTTTACTGTAAAGTCACCCAAATTCACACCCATATTAAAATCTTTCAACTTCTGCAGGCAACTGTCCAGATACACTATGAACAGCCAGGCGGACATGACACATCCCTGTTTGACGCCTGTACAGACATCATAAAGAGGTGACACATCCCCCCCTACTCGCACGCAAGCCTTACAGTCCCTATAAAGCGACTGTTTTGCCCGCAGTAGCGAGCCGTCCACACCATCAAATATCTAAATATAAATATATGTTTACTATATATATGTATATAATATGTATGTAAATTATAATTTATCAATATTTATTAACTTATCTATATGTGTAACTATAGTTTATGTAACTTTATTAACCTACGCACACTACATAGCTCTGTTTTCTACAATTTCTTCTCTCTCAGGCCTACTGGAAGAGATTTCTTTTGAAAGAGGTAGATCTATGTACAATGTTTTTTTTTTCATAATGTTTTTTCTTTTTGTAATTGAGCTCTGTGTACATAAACAAATAAATAAAAATAAATAAATAAATATTGTTGGGACAACTCACACAACGCCATCTGATTCCAAACTAAGCAGAGCTTGTACTATGGTAACCAGATAACTGATAAACATACTTCAATATTTCACATAACAAATAAACATACTTATTATTTATATACCTACTTATTTATTTTACATTTGCGAGCGTTTCCGTGCTTTGGAAGGCACGTTAAGCCGTTGGTCCCGGTTGCCAGTAAAATGGCAGTCGTTAAGCCTGGTTGAAGTCCTTATAGGCGGCTTAATAATTTCAACAGCAGGTAGCCACAACCTGCGTCTGTCTATTTCAACACGGCAATGGGCTCACCACCTATTACGTGGGACAGGAATCCACACGGTGAAAAGTGGGCATATAATATGCCTCTGCCACCCCTTCGGGGATAAGGCGTGATGGATATTTATATTTATATTTCTAAATACATACATATTATAGATAAATAACACCCAGACACAGAATAAACCATCATGCTCATCACACAAAGCTTTATTCTGGGTGGGAATCGAACCCACGACCTCTTGCGTAGCAGTCGGATACCCTACCACCGCGCCACAGAGGCAATCAGTTATGATGATGTATGATGTTATGGTGTAAGGGGCTCCACCATAAGTATCTTAATTAAAGAGATATGGAACAAGCGCGCGGCGTTGTCTCCCTTTCCAAAGATCAAACAAACATTCATAATTTCTATTACAATGTAAATAATTCACTTAGTCGCAAAACACTATAAACAATATCACTTACTTTTTTTGTTTGCTTTCAAGATATTATTTATCAATCAAACACGCAAGCGAATGCAAAGCTTGCGATTTACCGTCATATTAAGCGATATCTAGGTGCGTCTAGTCGCGGAAGGCAGATAAAGTTGGCGACAGAAGTTCGCAAAGTATATGCGTCGTTCGCCATATCTCCTCATTTAAGATATCTGGGCTCCACCAACATCTCCGGGGCTCAAGCGACCTCATCTGCTAGCGGTGCACCTGCTGGCTGACGGACGAGGCAGCGATGCTGGTGCCCATACGCTGTTGGGAGGTAAGACGGCATTCGCTCCCAGCAATGCCGATAGTGAAAAGTCAACGTAATGGCTTCTAGCAGATAAATAAAAGTGGACCACAGGCTCCAAATTCTGGTAGGGATTGAAAGCAACTGAGAAAACACTAAATATGATAAAGAAAAAAAGCGCTCGTGGTCCCGCGGACTCAGTGTTCTGTAAACGATCACTGCGTTAAGCAACATTCGCTATGGGTGGTCACGGATGGGTGCCCACTTTGTGGCATTTACGTTTGCGAGCGTTTCTGTGCTTCGGAAGGCACGTTAAGCCGTTGGTCTCGGTTGCCAGTAACATGCCAGTCGTTATGTCTAGTTGAAGGCAATATACGCGGCTTTAAAAACTTTAACAGCAGCCACAACCTGCGTCTGTCTATTTCAACACGGCAATGGGCTCACTACCTATTACGTGGTACTTGTACTATATAAAGGAAAACACAGGATAAGGCGTGATAGATAAATAAAAAATGAGAATAAGAAATTTCAAAAGAAGTGCGACCTGCTTCATGGAGTATGTAGTAGATGGGCCAAACGGGCGATCGCGATATACTTGTCGAGGACATTCAGACGCAATGCTCATGCTAATTAAGTTTTAAGTACTAAGAATAATATAATTATTGAAGTGAAACTTCTTTATCGCCGTTGAGCGAAATTTTATAGCTGTTTAAAATTCGTCGCATTTTTCAGCTACCGCCATGTTGTTTTGAAGTGAAACTTCTTTATCGACGTAGGTATAAGAGAAATTTTATAGCTGTAAAAAATGTCGTAAATAAGTTTCACTGTGTACTCTGGTAGACACATTTTTTTTATGTTTTCCTTATTAATAGTTAAAAAAAGTACCTACAGCACAATTTAGTACTGTTTCATTCATTCGCGCGCACTCTAGGTATATAAACCCCTTTTCTTATACGATTACAGTAATGACTAATAGACGAATGTAGGCAACTGACAGGTAAACTATATGCGATTTACGCATACAGTTTGACGTAAACTTGGCACGCGGTATTAACATTACTTTTACTATTACGCGCGAGCGAGAGGGAGCGAGAGGGCGCAAGAGAGAGCGAGAGACATTCCTTGCTCTGTGGATATAATCAAGATGGTGGCCCCTGATGTAAAGCACTAGTTATGACAGCAGTGACCTTCGAATTTAATAAATGGTAATACTTACAACACCGTGGAAGTGTTCTAATCATTCGTACACCGTAACCCAAAGCGGTCGACATAATCGAGGCAAGCTCATGGCGTAATATATGTTTGAAGTTTGCTATGAATAGGTTGGCGGCACCTTCAACTATAACCGATTCCGGGCTACAATCAAATAGAAAATGGATAAAGTTACAGAAATACTAATTATTGGTATATTTATCATAAATATGGCAATCGAGAAGAGATTTATTAAGACTAAGGTCATTCATCAAAATGAATGAATGAATAAAAATAATTATTTCACCTGTGAGTGCTGCAAATTCTGTTTTATATACGACTATTTGACGCCCGCGGCTTCGCCCGCGTAGAGATGTTTTCACGTTCCCGTTTCCCACAGGAACTTGTTCCTGGGATAATAAGTAGTCTATGTGTTATTTTGATGTATAAGCTATATTATTGTACAGTTTCATTTAAATCTATTTTTTATTTATCCATCACGTCTTATCTGTGGCAGAGGCATATTATATGCCCACTTTTCACCATTTGTATTCCTGTCCCACGTAATAGGTGGTGAGTCCATTGCCGTGATGAAATAGACAGACGCAGATTGTAGCTACCTGCTGTTAAAATTTTTCAAGCCGCCCATAAGTCCTTCAACCAAGCTTAACGACTGCCATTTTACTGGCAACCGGGACCAACGGCTTAACGTGCCTTCCGAAGCACGGAAACGCTCGCAAATGTAAATACCACAAAGTGGTTCATCCGAGGACCAGGCATAACGAAAGTTGCGTAACTCAGTGATCGTTTACAGAACACTGAGACCGCGGGGCCACGAGCCCTTCTTTACAGAACACTGAGACCGCGGGGCCACGAGCGCTTTAAATCTATTCAGTAGTTTTACGTAAAAGAGTAACAAATATCCATACAAACTATATATCCTTAATATCTATTCTATAATATTAATATCTATTCTAAAATACATAATATCAAAATGTAAAGGGAACTTGGCGGGTGGCAACTGGTTGCTGTATATTATTTTCAACAACACTATTACTTATTCTATGTGTAAAAGTAGTAGAATCTGACATAAAAGTTGTGTCAACGTGCTATAGTGAAAAAAATAAGTAATATATCACATAATTCCCACGATAAAATGTAGCCTATGTGCTATTTTGATGTTTAAGCTATATTATTGCAAAGTTTCATTAAAATCCTTTCAGTAGTTTTTACGTGAAAGAGTTACATCCAAACTTACAAACTTTTGTCTTTATAATATTAGTAGAATGATGAAGGATGGCGGTCGTAACGATAATAACATGTCAGTTTGAATGGGACTAATCCCACCTACATTCCCATTACTGTGACTCCTGAAAACCAGGATCTACAGCAATAACCAAGATCAAAAGAATTACACCGAACACGATCTCGGTGAAGTCCCAGGAGAAGTTAAAATGTCTTGGAACCTGCATCGAATTTAATCGGAAGTGATTTGAAGGTGTTGGAAAAAGAAATGAACGCCTCTTCCCTCCTTTGCAAAAGCGGGTGACCCGGAAGGCAACTAGATCCTATAGAAAATGGAAAGCACCACGGTAGTACATTATGGGTCCTATGTGAGCTATGTTTGATTCCAGTAATATGAATGGCAGAAATGTCTAAAAGCAAGCAATACATGTCAGTTTATGACTTCATAAACATTCATATGAGTCAAAATGTCCGGTTTTTTCAATATATAATTATAAATATCTACGATATGTCGCCATGCTTTTCACAAGGTCGAAGTCATTTCGGCAAGGTACTACCTATTTGTAAGAAAAAGTTTGGTAGTAAAGAGGCTACACAAGTTACTGGAGGGTTCAAAACATAACCATTGTTCTGTCTGAAGTTCCTATAGATTAGTTATTGCTCCCAACAAACGTAAAAAAAAAGAAAAATGTAAAGCCTATTTAGTAGAATGAACAGTAGGAGGAATACATTACCCTATTCGATTTATGAAATCAATGTCAACTTCCACAACTTCGGGTTCGATATTTAGGCCCAACGATAAATGGGCCGCTAATTCGGTAGATTTGAAATAAAAAATACCACTGACACCAGGTTTCACTGAAGAGCCTGCTGGGAAAATAACTTTGTATTTGTAAGAAACCTGAAAGTAAAATAATAGTTATCCTTCCATCTGTTACAGTGGCAATGGGCTGGTCACATTTGTAGACGAACCGATGATCGATGGACCAAATGAGTTTTGGAGTACAGGGGGCCGAGTCTGCTATTTCAATCGTGTTGGTTTAGAATCGAAATCATCGCTCAATAGTAAACCCAAGGTACCTACAATTTTGACAGCTTTCATTGTCTTTTTCACTCAAATGGACTTCTATGGGTCGGCCGTTCTACTTTATATAATTCTACTAACATAACACGCGATGCGCTAGTGGCCGCTAGTCAGTTACATTTTCGATAGTCTACTAATATTTTGACAGCTAAAAAACAGCAATTCTATTCTACGGCTTGTCATTAATAGACTCGGCCCCCAGATCGCGAATCGGTAAACGTGTGGTAAGACGACCTTCCGCCAGATGGATCGACGACTTAAAAAAAAAGGTCGCAGGGAGTGTTCTGTAAACGATCACTGAGTTACGCAACTTTCACTATGACGGGTCCTCGGATGGGTGCCCACTATGTAGCATTACATTTTGCGAGCGTTTCCGTGCTTCGGAAGGCACGTTAAGCCATTGATCCCGGTTGCCAGTAACATGGCAGCCTTAAGGGCGGCTTGAACAATTTTAAGAGCAGGTACAGGTAGCTACAACCTGTCTGTCTATTTCAACACGGCAGTAGGCTCACCACCTATTACGCGGGATAGGAATACACATGGTGAAAAGTGGGCATATAATATGCCTCTGCCACCCCCTCGGGGATAAGGCGTGATAGATAAATAAATAAAAGAAAAAATAATAAAATTACGTTTAACTATTAATTGATGATGAAAAGTGAAAGTAATTTTTGTTAATATTTTGAACACTAAGGGCCAGAACGTTTCTTAATACTCAATCGACGCTTGAGAGTAGATTTTATAAGGCAAAAACTAGCCTCAAGCGTTGATTGAGTATTGAAATACGTTCTGGAATACGGACCTTAGTAACCGTAGGTACATGTTTACAGTAATAAATTTGGGACCCATTTCCTCGAAATGTTGTTAAAACATGCAGCAGTAAGGTTGAAAATTTCACATCACTTAGCAGTTGACCTTGGACACGTATTTAAACAATTTTTGCTCTAAATGTCTTTAGTTTGCTATACGATAGTCCACTATACCATACCATAGGTTCCAAATAAAAGTTCACAACTCTACAGTTTTATTGAGTGTAATATTAAAAAGTACATAGTAAAATAGAATAGAATGTAATTGAAGAGAATGGAATGGATAGAATGGAATCGAATGGAATGAAATAAAACTTGATTTGTTTACCTAGTTGTTCAAGTTTACAACAAGTTTTGCTAGTAATGTATAAAGGACAGCCTTATGACCTTATCTTTAAAAACACAGCACAGTTCAGCACTTACCTCCAGATTATTAAAACCGATGATAGTATCAACGTAGCGAAGATTTTTACTCTTTAAAATATTGGTGGGCACTGATCGCCTATACATGGAGTCCAGACCTTTTAAAGTGCCTCCGTACATTGAAACAGTCTAATATAGTAAGAAAAATATTGATTACTATAATTTATATATACTTATTAAAACTAGCCGAAGTGGCAAACGTTATTTTGCCACATAGATGAAGTTGCCTCTTCAGCTAGTTTCAGCATATAAAGGGTCACCCTTATAACTCGGCATATTCTGAAATCACATCTGCCAAAAAAAATATAACAATTGATCAATTGTTTAAATACAAACTGTAAAATCCGAGATTTGATATACCTTTAAGATCTCGTTTAGCGGAGATTATGGTCAAAATCCTTTTACCTCATTTACACTCTCGCGCGAGCCACAAGACGAGCTGCGAGATGAGCCGCGAGCCGCAAGTGTAAACACAGTATTATGGTAAATTTTTTTCGAGCTCGCGGTTCCTCTTGCTGCTCGTCTCGTGGCTGGCGCGGGAGTGTAAATGAGGTAAAAGGATTTTGACCATAATCTCCGCTAAACGAGATCGAGCACGAGACGAGTTTGAGCAATCTGCTCACGTGGTCTTCATGTGTAAGTCTCGGCCTACCCTGACCTCTTCTACCCTCTGCTTTCGCACAATATATATTCTTCGTCAATCGTTCCTCACTCATTCGTTGGACGTGTCCAAACCAACGGAGCACGCCAAATTAGAAAATATGGGACTATGATTTTGATACAGTAATGTACAGTAAGCGTCAAGTGCTTATTTGAAGCAAAAATAATAATTTGATACTATGTTTAACATTTTTAACAGAAAATCTGTCGATCTATAGCTAGATAACGTCATCAACTTAATACTTAAGTAGGTTAAATTGTATTAAAGCTCTGTATGTCGATTCAGTAAGCATTACGTTAAAGATGTTGACAACGATGGGCTCACGGATGTTTTATCCTAAACATCACGGTGATAGCTTTGTGATATGACAGATAAAATTGAAGGTTATGGCGTGTTGTCATCGACGGTAAAGATGTTTTGAAAACGAACGTTCATACATTTTGAAACTTAAGATTAGTTATCGCTAGCGCCGTTTACATCGATGAAGCGCTGGGATTGCGTAGCTTGCGTCATACAAGACTAAAGAATGCCGATGAGCTACTTCATAGATGAATCAACGTTGTACGCTTGGTTGTAAAGATGTTTTGTGTTAGTAAATCGCATCCCGATTCGTAGTAAGGCTAGATAAATTCACTCACTTAACGGCTAGGTTTGGTAATTTGATACCATACATTACCAGTCCGTACGAAGTTATTGTCTTAAAGCTCGGCAAAGAAACTGAAGATGCTCCAATATAATGTAATTTTTTATTCATCAAAATCAATGCATTATGCGTAAATAACGTCAACTGCATAGTTTTATTTTGTTCGTATTCTCTAAAATATATAAAACGGTATTAATTTCTATTATCTTAGCGTAAAGACCCACACCTGTGTCCAGGAACTGATTTGGTTCACTGCTAACAATTGTAAATAAAATAATTTGATAAATATCGTTGGGACAACTCACACAACGCCATCTGATTCCAAACTAAGCAGAGCTTGCACTATGGTAACCAGATAACTGATAAACATACTTATATATTTCTATTTTTTTTTATTTTTTTCATATTTATTTTTATATTTCGGAAGGCACGTTAAGCCGTTGGTCCCGGTTGCCAGTAAAATGGCAGTCGTTAAGCCTGGTTGAAGGCCTTATGGGCGGCTTGAAAATTTCAACAGCACGTAGCCACAACCTGCGTCTGTCTATTTCAACACGGCAATGGGCTCACCACCTATTACGTGGGACAGGAATCCACACGGTGAAAAGTGGGCATATAATATGCCTCTGCCACCCCTTCGGGGATAAGGCGTGATGGATATTTTTTATTTTTTTTATTTTTTATATATTTCTAAATACAATATTATAACACCCAGACACAGAATAAACCATCGTGTTCATCACATCAATTGTAAGAGCTTGTTTTTTTTTTTTTCATATTTTACCACTTGTTTATATCTTGTCAATATATAATATGGTCGTCACCGTTTATAAAAAACTATAATGTCTTAAAAAAAATTAAACAAAAATATTTCACTTTTAGACTTCTAAACCAAAGTTTAGAAAATTCTTATAAAACGGGTTAGTCTGTCCATCCATCCGTCTGTACACACTTAAGATAGAGACAAACGGTCTGGGACATTCGATTCAGGACACCATGAATACGTTCATAGGCGATTTTAAAGAATCTACCACTTTGGTTTTGAAACTGGTTTTGGTTTAGAAGTCGTCTGATTCCTCGCTACGATAAGAATTCCGAATTACTTGTTTTTTTATTTATTTTAGGCTTTACTATGTCATATCTAATGCAGCTGTAGTAAATTCAGTTACAATTTCACATTCGATGTTTAGATGATTGCTATATTAAAAAATAACATACCGAAGCGTTGAAATGTTAGGCATTTCGCTAAGATCCTGCAGTATAAGATAATCGTTGAAGTAATCTTGCACCCATTTGTCTAAATCTGATTTTAACCTCAATATAAAGTCTCCTGCAAGAGCCAGGGAAGCGTAAACATTTAACCAAAATGAAAAAAATGACTGGAACCGAAACATACTTTGAGCTAGTTGGTAGATTACATTGGGTTGACCAAGATTGTTGGAGCCCAAGCGATGCTAGCACCTACTGATTAACGGATGAGATAACAACGTAGGTGCTTTTACGGTTTTAGGAGGTTTGACTGCCGTCGCTCCCACCATTCCGAAAACAAAAATTCAAACAATAGCTTGACCCGTGATCCTGTGATCTTTGCCTAACAAGGTCACGGGTTCAATCCCCGTCTCAAATCGAATTGTCTCTTTTCAGTTAATAAAAAAATTATGAGAAATTAAGCATAATAATTGCTTTAAAAATGTATCCATAAATTGAGTGGAGTCCATCGCATCAATGTTTAAAAAATGGTTGTAACACTGTTCATTGGTTTCAAACCGAGTTGTTGAGTAGCTCGATAGATGACTCTGATCACGATAGATGACTCTAATCATACTATTAAAATGGCGATTCAAATTTGGTGCAGAATTTCAACTTGGTTCGATACGGTTCGGGTAGTTCAGTCGCTAGAACATTGCCCTGGTTAGGCAAAGGTTACGGGTTCAATCCCCGTCTCGAATCGAATTGTCTTATTCACTTTATTAAAAAAATATGAGAAGTTAATTCTATTCTATTGATCTTAACGGATCCTATGATACTTGTTTCTCTTAATATATGCTCCATCAGTGGATCAAACACTGGTGTGGTTGGATGGTGGGTGGCAACTAACCCCCAACGGACGAGGCTCCTCTGTCCTAAGGTTCCAACATCTCGATCCACTAGTGGATTGAATAGCTCACTGAAGTTCCCTGTGATCCACCACTGTAATCTCTTTATATGAGTGTGCAATAAAGATTAATCTATTCTATTGATCTTAACGGATCATATGATACTTGTTTCTCTTAATATATGCTCCACCATTGGATCAAACACTGGTCTGGGTGGATCCTGCGATACTTGCATCTCTTAATAAATGTCTAACTTCAGGAAGTCGCTCCCAACAGCGGACTGTTGGCTCCAAATAGGCAGTGTTGGACGCAATTGAAAAAATTTAGCCCTTTCATAGCCCAGAATGCTGATATATAGGCGGTTCCACTCCGTTGTACATCAAGCGAGCGTGATTGAAGGAGATTATTTGTTTTCACTGTCACATTTTTTAGAATACACATCTTTCTTCACTCAAACGTTAGGGCGACTAGAGCAGTCCAAAACCTTTTGCAGTAAAACGTAAAGTAGTCCATTTGGCCTTGTACATTCAAAAATATTGTAATGTCGCAAAGAACAAAAAATATATTCTTACCCATGTGTTTCTTTTCTATCGGTATTGATTTATCGACCGTGTCATTGATGTACTGAAAACGTAAATTTTTTTTGTGAACTCAAACTATAACAATTTTATTTTTGCATTTTAGGGTAATAATATTAAGCCTCATCAGACCCAAGAGATGGCAGCCAAGATCAGTCAGGGTTCCCGGGATAAGCATGGTAATGGCGACATTTGCTGTTCGCACATACCGCGCCACTTTGGGTAATGATTTATAGATGATACGAATGGAGATCTGCCGTAAACACGCTTACAACAATGTTGAAAATCAAGTTAAACGATAGCTGCTCCTAGGAGCCAAATAACAGTAAATCTTAAGCTCCAAACCCTCCAAACCAACCCCTCCAAATAAGAGAAGATAGTATTACCATTTTTGGCAACCGATCCGTAGTCACACCAAACTGCCACACTGGTGTGACTATGGTTCATTTTATTTATCCTTAGCCACACTAGTGTGACTATGGTTAATTTTTATTTATCCGTTGTCACACCACAATAGCCTGACTCATGCTTGATGTTTGAAAAACAAAATACAATTAAAAAAGTGTCAGTACGGGACTATAATGCAAATGTTAAAATATGAGCGTGCAGTATACCTCTGCCTACTTCTTAAGGCATAAAGGCGTGACTATATGTATGTATTGTATAAAGTAAAAAGTAGTACATTACACCAAATTTAGTCCAGCGTGTGTTAATGTGGGTCACAGTGGTGCAAGGCCGCTCTAACGCCTCCCTGTATCAAGGAGGCGTTAGAGCGGCCTTTAAACGTGCAGTTTAAACTAACCTTTTCCGCCGCCTCTTTCACACGTATCACCTATTCGCAAAACGAGACAGTGGCGTCCCAGGCACTCGCACTTCTTACCATGGCCAAAACCATCAATGTCAAGCTCCCTACGCCGACGGCGGCCCCAAGGACACGCCTTTAATCACTTCACGCCGAACATTCGACCAGCGTGTGAAATGCAGGAAACTATGCGATGCAGGTACTCACCGAAGCATCCATGCCAGGTAATCACTGTACCTGCGTCAGCCGGTAGGAGAGGCTGCTATGTCGCAAGATGGGTCTCACCGCCTTAACTGTGACGTGCCTAGCGCTCGGATACCTGAGTCGTTCCTTCCATTCCTGTACGATAGACTAGCGGAGTTGAGATCGCTGTTCCTCGATTTCTCAGTGAGCAGGTCCCAGTTTCTGCCTCAATACCTCCTTGCGCCACTGATACAGAGCTAAAAGGGCCAGGTCCAGGTCCCATGGAGACAGCCTCACGCCCCTAGAAATCGAGTCTGAGGGGTTTCTCTAACTAGATATCAGTTACGATTACCAAGCTTGGGTGAATATCTGTGGTGTACACATCGGGAGAACATGGTTCGAATCGATATAGAGAACTAGTCGATTTAATGTTATAAAAAAGAGTATTGGTGTGACTAAGGTAAAATCATCAGTAGCCACACTAATGTGACTGCGGGTAATTGAAATTAATCACCAGTGTAGGTACGGATAAATAAATTGGACCATAGTCACACCAGTGTTGCAATTTGGTGTGACTGCGGATCGGTTAGGCCAATGTTTTATATTTTGGAAGTTATACTTCTATTGACGCGATAGGGAAATATGATGAGAGTACATTTTTACGATACGCGCGCAGACCGTCACGAGACGAGACCATGAAGTTAGCCGATAAGTGTTACCATGACAACTTATAAACAGCCTGAAGTTAGCTGATAAGTGTTTCCATGACAACTTATAATTACATTTAAAGTAGTTTTCATTCTTTTGATGTTTTTTTCTTACAAATTTATCATTTCTCTTACAAACAACGAGTTGTGGTATATGTAATGAAATCTTATTAGACTAAAGCAGTATAAATTCTAACGCGTGTACATAAGTACACACTTTCAGTCTTTTTAACGTACCAAGGATATCATACCGGACGCGAACCGATTAAAATCTCACAGTTCCTACCTAATTTTAGCGCCCTGGGTGCAGAGTCTACTATTGACAAGCCGTAGAATAGAACCAGAATCGCTGTTTTTAGCTGTCAAAATGTTAGTAGACTATTAAAAATGCAACTGACTAGCGGCAACTGGCGCGGTACGTGTTAGTAGAATTCTATCGGAAGACCGATAGAAGTCTATTAGAGTACGATTGTAATAGTAGTACTACGAAAAGAAGTCAAAATTGTACCGGTGGCTTTCTATTGAGCTACGATTGCAATTCTTTTCAGACACGATTTAAATAGTAGACTTGGCCCCCTGGGTAAGTCCTCGGAAGCATTTCCCAAAGAATTTATGCAAACATTGCTGAATTAATGCAGAGATATGTTAAACCTAAAATATCTTCTAACTTGAAATGCATGTTCATTTAATGTATAACAAAATTGGCACTAGTGTTGCCTTGTTTAATAAAAGAGTAGGTACCTTCATCCAAATATTTTTTGCATCGATGGTTGACACGATTAATTCAATAACCAGTCTGTTTGATATAAGTCTGTAGCGACCTTCTATTGAGTATTTTACATCTTCCATTGATATTCTGAAGAAAAAAAAAAAATTATCTCAGAGAGAGAAAGGACACCTCTGAAGTCCTTCATTTGTGACTAGCTTCACCCGTGACATACTTCGAACTATCGTTGCACTTATTTAATTTGTAAATTTTACAATAATGTATGAAAATTTGCCCGTTTTGTTGATATTCAAGATTACTGCTCCGCTCTCCAGGATATTAGCTAGGATGATATTAAGCCTGTAGCCTCCGTCAGTAAATGGGCTTACTAACACACAATTTGACCCAATGATTCCTGATGCTTTATATATGTACTAGTCAACCCCACGGCTTCGCCCGTGACGTACTCCCTTCGCAACTATTAAATCCAGTCGCTTACAAATTCGACGATAATGTATAAAAATTTGTGCGATTCGTCGACATTTATGATTACTGCTCCGCTCTCCAGGGTAGTAGCGTGATGGTTTATAGCCTAAATCCAACCTAACCTAACATTTGTGGATTACACAAATATTAACTCTGACACGGGAATCGAACCCGGGACCTCAGTGCGGCTGTCGCATACACCATCACTTACGCCAACGAGGCAGCCGATATACACTCCCGGACACCTAAATCGAGCCACCTTGATTTTTTTGGTTTGGAGTACTGTAACTTATAAAAGATGTATGTAGAAGGAAAATGTTTTGATGCAGTTTCGGAGCTGGTATACTCATCATTCATTTAGAGTGCCACTGTTCTAAATTTGAACTACAGTTTATTACAAAAGTCGAGTTACGTTGAAACAAGTCCATTTTTGCTTTTTTCAAGGAAAAAAATCTAATCGATTTTTAAATAAAGACATGTTTTACATGAAAAGAAATGTTTATTTAGTAACATGTATTGCCTCCCAGTGCATTTATGACAGCTCTCATACGGTTTGGCATAGAATTAATCAATGTCGTTATGACATGTTGATGAATATCCTCCCATTTTTCCAAAATTACATTTTTGAGCTCCTGCATGGTTTGCGGGGCAGGATGATGAGCTCGAACACGCCTCTTCAGCTCATCCCATAGATGCTCTATAGGATTCATATCAGGACTTCGCGCTGGCCATCTCATAACAGTGATACCAATGTCATTTAAGTACTCCCTGACGATTCCCGCAGTATGGGCCCTTGCATTATCGTGCATTAAAACGAAATCTTGGCCACTAAATCCAGCATATGGCATCACGTGGTTCTCTAAACATTGGCGAATTGCCATCTAGGGGCGGCAGTCGTGGTCCCGTCACTACCTCTAGCTCAGTTTTGCCTTCCATAGAGATTCCTCCCCAGACTGTCCATGATCCTCCACCATAACTCACTTTCTCGTCACTACAGCATTGCACTAAACGCTCGTTCTGTCTTCGGTACACCTTACTCCTTCCGTCATTACCGTATAGCATTATCTTGAACTAATCTGTGAAGAGAACCTGGCTCCATTGATGTCGAGTCTAATTTAGATGTTCTCGCGCAAACTCTAGACGGGCTATTCGGTGTGCTCGTGTCAATTTGGGTCCATTGGCTGGCTTATGGGGCTTTAAACCACGTTCATTGAGTCGCCTTCTAACGGTCCGAGCACTTACAGCCACTCCGTGAAAGTCCCTGAGCTGTTCTTGTATCTAAACAGAGATAAGGCGTCGATTTCGTAAGCTAGTAGTGACAATGTATTGATCTTGTCTCGCCGTTGTCACTCGGTAACGAGGTCCTCCTGTTCGCCGAACGAAGCCGCCTGTCTCCAGGTATCGGTGGTACACTCTTTGAACAGCGGAACGACTTATGTGAAGTTGTGAACTCACATCTCGCTGACTTAGCCCAGATTGAAGAAGTGCTACAGCTTGCGCGGCTACTTCAGGTGAAGTATCCATAATTTTATAGCCAAAAACGGTTCAAATTATAGAAAAATTACTAAACTAAACTTTGGTTAACAACAATTGCGAAAATTCCAACCAAAGCGACATTAAATTGCTTCAAAAGCAACTTTCAACAGTCATTATTTTTTTCAAATCAGTGACCAAGCTCGGCTTTTGTTCTTTATTTTAAATTCTAAAATTCAAATTTGGAAGAATACATACGGGAAAGACGATGAAATATGCCAGCATTAAAAATGCATAAAAACTTTTTTGTTATATTGTATATTTTTTGTGTATTGGGCTTTTAGGCCCGGGAATGTGGTGGAGTCCGGGAGTGTATATATATTTTTTTTTTTTTTTTCTTTATTCATTTAGGTCACAAATTAACACTTATGAACGTCAAGAATATTTTCTACATTTACTGCCAGATTCGCAAAGCAATAGGTAGAGCCTGAGGAAGAACCTGGCAATAAAACTCATGGCCACTCTTTTCTAAACGCCAGTAATTATATTAGTTTGATTAACATGATATTTGACCAATTATATAGAAAAGAATTGATACAAACAAAAAAGACAAAATCAATGTTGTGTTTAAAATCATATCAAAATTAGAGCGATTATAGTTGCCGGTTCTAAGGGCAGCCTACCCTTGAAGAAGAAGAATCTGGCAAGAAAGTCAATGGATGCCATTTTAAAATGTAGGAATGGCTTACAACATTAAAATTACACTTACATCGTTCCTTTGAATTTATGTGAGAACAGTCGACTAAACTTAAGTTTACCTTAAATATAAATAAGATTATTTGTAATGTAAACAGCTATGAGCTGAGCAGTCCCAACAGACGGCACCCGTTCACGGGTATGACGCATTATATCAGCCATCGCCCTACTCAACCGTATTATAGGGAATAAGGCGACCCGATACATACGCCCCCACTGCCAGGACACTTAGGCGAGCATGACATACTCAAAAACTGCACAGCAACTATCATGTCAATTTCAAAATAATATATACCAATAAGTCTATATGGTGCTCACACAACAACAAAGTCAAATTACATGTAATTATGTATATTAGTTATTACCGGGACTAAACGCAGCCATACCTTTAGTTGCCTGGCGTTTCATATTATTTATACAGTAGAATGTAAAAAAAAATACAACATATATATATATATGCAGATTCTAGACAAGTAGAATATAACACAAGATTCAATTAAACCATGGCCAGATTTTTTACCTGTTGTCTTACAAACTAGTTTTTTGAGATAATTTCCCAAGTTAATATGTCATTCCTAATACGCTCAAAAGGAGCTGGTTTGTAAGCCAATAATTTAGCTTGATTCAATAAAAAATTGGATAACAATACAGCTATCTGATATCGTAAAAACTTTGATAGTAAACAACTATCTAATGTCAAAAAATAATAATTCTGTAATAAAGGATTACAGTCAAATAATTCTAAATTCCTACAATATGTGGTCAAGGTATGATGTATCTAATGTTATTTTCAATTTGTATAAAAGATTTGCTATATGGCAGTGTAGACAGCATAACCTGTTCAACTTGCATGTTTGACAACTGTTCATAAAACTTTATGATAGTTTTAATGTTCACATTATCTCTTCTGCCAATAAGTATCACTATTGTTGTTTGTGGGCAATATGTACTGGTTAATACCTTATTAATTATTCGAGAGTAGGATGCCCCAGGAAAAGAAAGTGTTATAACCGAATTACCCAGATGTTGAATTAAGTGATAACCTAAACTCTTGCCAATTTCAGCACAATATATAACAGTCTTTCCAACATTTAATGGTTGCGTAATTTTTGTTACAGGGCTATCACAGTAAGTGTTATGTGTGCTTACAATATTGTCACATATACTGCCCACAGAGTCAACCATTGGAGAAGTTGACTCGGACTGCGATGTTATTGACAATGAAGAACATGGAAGGGATTTATCACAGTCAGGTGTTTCATTATATAATTTTTCAAGTGAATGGAACCTTTGTTCATTGCTGTGACAAGACTCCACCAAGCTATTCAATGCCTTATTGTACTCCCCAATTGACTCTAAGGAATCATTTAAACACATAATTTCAGTCTGTAATTGATGATTGTATATCCATCTCAGATTGCTCTGTTTGGGTGTATATATGTTTTTTACTTATTTCTATTAGTTGTTTTAACTGTACATTTGATTTACAAGTCCAAAGATAATTGTTCATTCCTATTCTAAGCTTTTTGATGTGTTTCTGTGATTTGGAAATAAATTTATTGAGTTTTATGTATTTTTTTAATTTATTCCTGCTACTACTAACTAATCTTATTGATGTGTTGGTGTTAGTCGATAACAAGTGGTCACCAGTTTTGTCTAATGCTGCAATAGGAATATTCAATGAGATAACTATCAGGTGCGAGGTGATGGGCTCATCAAAATAAATAAGATCTAACTCCGACCTCCCACACATTAGCTCATTATACAGACTGTTGGAAAGGGCAGCCTGATCTACCGATTTAAGATTTTCCCTAAGAGTGATGGAGTTATCAGCATCATCAGGATTTTAGAGCATGTTCATGGGTGTTACTGCACTCTTCTAGACCCTTCACTGTTGACTGAAGCTGATCTCGCTGAACGGTGAGCTCCATGACCTGCGTATGTAGCTCAGCCAACTCTTGTTTGAGTTGGATGTTTTTGTCAATTACATTTAATATTTCTTTTTTACTATCATCCCGTTCCTCTAGCAACTGTTTGTTGAGATTTTTGCAAATCTCCAGTTCCTTTATAGTGAGGTTGAACTTTTGTTGCAAGTCACGGGATACTGCACTACGGGTCATAATTTTTATTTTATTATTTTATTCCTAATAAATATCAACAAGAAATCTATAATAATTCTCAACACACTAATGACAAGATTATAAAAAAAAAGTTTAAGTATATCTATGTTTACAACAAACCTAATATATTTGAACTATTTAGTATTATATTTTATATTTATTTTATTATTTAGGTACAATTTTTATATTAATATCCCAATAGGTGATGTGATATGATTTTTCGGTAGGTATTTGAATTGATATCATGTACCCTACTCTCAATTTTTATGATCAATTTTTGTACAGATTAGTAATAAGTAAGTATGCTATTCTCCTGTTTAAGTTCATTACATGTCACAATATTTGTTTGTTTTTATTACGATTTTAGGATCACCAATAACAGTTTATGCGTACACTTAATTTTTCACAACGGTAAAAAAAATTGAAAAAAATTACGGTTGATCACTGATTTACAAATAACTTTGTCGTAGCCTTGTGCTTGTATATAATAGTATTTACGGTATTTATTTGTGTGTTTATTTACACTTTTAACACTTTTTTATTGTAGTATAACTTAATATTTATAAATTTCCATAATAAAAATATACTGTTTACACTGTTGATTGATGGCACTTGGTGGAACTTGCTACACATCTTGAACAAAAACACTTGTACTGTTCTACTTATTTATTATTCTAACCTGACCGGTTTCGCCTTTCGGCATTTTCAAAGGTTAGCACATATTTCGGATGTCATTGAATACAATATATGAAGTTATAAAACAATAAAAATATACAGAGACACTGTTTACACGTTATTCACGTTAGGGTTGGCAACACTAACGCCGTAACGTAACATGTGACGTGATTCATATCATAAATGTCACAAGTTTTGTAATCTTTGAACAGTTTTCCTGTAAAGTTAGTTTTTCGATACCTCGTACGTATTCTGGTAAATACGTACGAGGTATCGAAAAAGTGTTCTAAAGTGTGTTTAAGAACTTCAACTTACTCAAGTTCTCCAAACGAAGGTGTATATATAAGCACTCCTGGATTATTATCAGTCATCGACCGATCGTAAGCACCCACCAGGTGCAAATCATTTAGGTACAAGTTGGCCTTCAGCACCATATTCTCAAGGTCATTGTGGAGACTCCTCACTTTGAAGAATGTGTCGTTACGGAGCTTCAGGCGGTGGAAAAATCTGCACATTGAAAAGAGGTGAGCATTAATAATTATAAAATAAAAAATTGCAGAGTATGAGGTTCTTCATAGGGGTCTTAGAAGGTTTTTACAGGATCGGCAGTGCGAGTGCCGCACCTCTGGTGTTGCAAACGTCCATAGGTTAAAGTGACCACTTCTTATCAGGTGGTATCCATTCATGTATGTCTGCACCCTCAGTTGTATAAAAAAACAGTATTGTTTTTTTATTTTTTTTTTCGAGATTGTTGGGAGCGACTGTCGTCTGATCTCCCAACCTTCTTGTTATTAAGCAGGATCACCACTAGGAGTTGAAGTCGCCTGGGCTCCGAAGATCTTGGACAGTTCCCTTAAGCCCCTTTACTAGCTTTTCGCGAAAGATACAGTAGGCATGAGCATATACAGTAGGCACCTCTTTATGCAGATTATTGGTGTTGGTCTTTTGGTCTTGGATCTGAACTCAACACTTCATTATATCGCCAATCAAGTTCGTCCTAGGTTTCGACAGTATAATGCTTTCTCGTAGTCCACAAAAGCCATACCCAGGGCCTAATTGTACTCTTTAGTTTTTTGTACAATCTGCCTAACAGTATGGATATGCTCCACGGTGCTAAAGCTTTTTAGAAACCAAGGCCTGTCCGTTTAGCTGAAACTTGTCGAAATTTCCGGTGATGCAGCTCGTGACTACTTTTGAAAACAACTTGTATTTGTTAGAATGAAAAATAAGCTCGTCACTTTAGTGTTAAAGTCCTACACACCAACGTTGTAGTGACCCTTAGCAGTATCGTATAATGATGTAGCTATGTCCTTGTACGTGACTTCAAATGCCTCGTCAGGGCTTCGCAAGTTTGGGGCATATACTTCAATCAGCTTCGCAAAGTACCTGTCGGTGAGCAGTATTGATAATGGTACTCGAACCGATACACTAATGAATTGCACCTTTCTACTAACAAGATTTTTTGTACCATAAAACCAATACCGCGCTCGGAGAAATGACTTCGATCACCTTCCCGATAGTAGGCAACAGGTCACCAGATGCAAGAGTTAGCGTGTTCTCCTCTTTCTTTGGACCTCGCACACACCCAATATAGTTTATGCGAACCAGTTCTAACTCGAGTTCGGTAAGCCGTTTTCAGCCGTAGGGAAGGAAATGGAAGGTTGCCTACTTATTAGAAGAGATTGACCTTACTATACCACAATGGCCAGACAGGTTGGTACAGGGTTTTGTTTGAATTTTCCTTTTCCTCGCCATGACATCCTCTTTAAGTCAGCAGGCGCACCATTTGCAGATCAGGGTGGCTTGGGCGCCGAAGATGTAGGTAGAGCCCCATAGCGACCAATATTCCAACATTTTTTCCAACAATTATTTCCAACAATTATTTCAACATTCCTTCGTTCAAATGCGTCGAGAGTGGTAGTGCTGTCAGTTTGTTTAATAAAAAGATATACATGTGTACAAACAAAAAACTTCCTAAGTGCAATATTACTAAGTAATAAATTAGTGCGGACCTAGTGTTTACTCCACACCTGTCGTTGTACACGATTTGCCGCGCGTGGTACCTCGCTTCACCTGTGCGACAAAGGACAGTACGATATTTTACATCCTTGTCTGCATGGCCTATACAAGTACTGCGAACAATCAACATTGCGATGTGGCCCTTCAACGCACACCTCCGAACAGGTTCTCTTCCGACGGCGATATGCCATCGTCGAAATAATAATATTAATAATAAATCTTTATTCATTTAGGTCACAAAGTAACACTTATGAACGTCAAGAATATTGCTTCTGCATTTACTGCCAGATTCGCAAAGCAATAGGTAGAGCCTGAGGAAGAACCTGGCAATAAAAATCATGGCCACTCTTTTCTAAATGCCAGTAATTACATTAGTTTGATTAACATGATATTTGACCAATTATATAGTAATGAATTTATACAAACAAAAAAACAAATCAATGTTGTGTTTAAATCATTTCAAAATTAGAGCGATTATAGTTGCCGGTTCTAAGGGCAGCCTACCCTTGAAGAAGAAGAATCTGGCAAGAAAGTCAATGGATGCCATTTTAAAATGAAGGAATGTCTTACAACATTAAAATTACACTTACATTGTTCCTTTGGATTTATGTGAGAACAGTCGACTAAACTTAAGTTTACCTTAAATATAAATAAGATTATTTGTAATAATTGCTATAACAGCTATGAGCTGACCAGTCCCAACAGACGGCACCCGTTCACGGGTATGACGCATTATATCAGCCATCGCCCTACTCAACCGTATTATAGGGAATAAGGCGACCAGGCGCCACCACTGCCAGGACACTTAGGCGAGCATGACATACTCAAAAACTGCACAGCAACTATCATGTCAATTTCAAAGAAATAAATAAGTCTACATGGTGCTCACACAATAACAAACTCAAATTACATTGTATATTAGTTAATACCGGGACTAAACGCAGCCAATTTAAAAACCTTTAGTTGTCAGACGTTTCAAATGATTAATAATGTAGAGATGTAAAAATACAACATATATATGCAGATTCAAGGCATATCACAAGATTCATTCGAATCCTAAATAGCTCAAGCGAAGAGCAAGCAAGTCATTTCCATTTATTTTTATCGTTCAAATAATCATTAGTTGTGTAATAGGCCCTTTTCAAGAGGTGCGTCTTAATTTCTGTCTTAAATTTATGAAACGGCAGGTTCATAATGTTTAAAGGAATTTTATTATATAGGCGTACGCCAATTCCTGCAAAAGAGTCGTGAACCTTTTGTAAACGATAATGCGTTTCAATTAATTTATGCTTATTTCTAGTATTTATCGAATGTATGTCACTGTGTCTATTGTATAAATGTATGTTCTGTTTAACTAACATAATATTTGCAAATATATACTGTGATGCAACCGTTAAAATGCCAATTTCTTTAAATTTTTCTCTAAGAGACACTCTAGCACTCAATTTATATATTGCACGTAAAGCTCTCTTCTGGAGCACAAAAATTACTTGTAGATCAGCTGCTTTGCCCCACAGCAAAATGCCGTAAGACATGACACTATGAAAATAACTAAAGTATACCAGCCTGGCAGTTGCCACATCAGTAAGCTGCCTGACTTTACTAACGGCAAAGGCTGCCGAGCTGAGTTTACCTGCAAGACACGTTATTTGGGCATTCCACTGCAGTTTGCTATCTAAAGTGATCCCCAAAATTACAGTTGATTCTACAAGATTAAGGGTATCACCGTTCAATGTTATATTTGTACCGCAATTCCTGACATTAGGCATGCTGAATCTGATACATTTTGTCTTCTTAGCGTTTAGTAGCAAATTATTGGTCGTAAACCATTCTACAACTTGGGCAAGTGAACTATTTACGCCGTTAAAATTACTAAGCGTGCGATCAACTTTAAAAATAAGTGACGTATCATCAGCAAATAGAACAATGTCGCACAAGTTCTGTAAATAGAATGGCAGATCGTTAATATAAATGGATCGCGAAGACTCCTACGTCAATATTCGTGATAGAAAGCGGCCCGTGGGGGTGAACCCTGAGCATGACACGATACTGAGGTTAATTGACGGTAAGTTTGAGAGTATCGATCTCTGGACCTTCACTAAATGTTTACGTCAACGAGCATCTCACGCTGAGTAACAAGTTACTCTTTCGCCAATGTCGAGAGATTGCGAAGAAAAAAAAATATACAAGCATGTCTGAGTTAAGCACGGAACGATACTCGTCCGTAAAACGGACACCTCACGTGCTATTGCGATCAGATCACCCACGGAAATTACAAAACTCGACTGTTCGATTTATAAATAAATGGTATAAAATTGTGTACTTTCAAACATTAATTTTGATTAAGGCAACAATATGTGCTTGTATTAAGATTTACAATAAATATTGTAAGTATTATGAATTACTCTGTACAAGTGTCACGTCTAATAGTGCATGTAGATATACTTGATTTTGTTTTTGATTTAGTGTATTGTAATATTATAACATTATTTTGTACGACTTGTGGGTCAATTTTTTATTGCAATAAATATCATAGTAAGAGACGGTTAGTTACAAACCCGGGTAAACTGTCTCTGAGACAGACTCGTAAATACTATGTTTTAGCGCAACTTACAACTATAATTGTTTACATGGAACTAAGTTTGTATTGCTTAAACATAGGGATAAAAACCTATAGGATATACTAAAAAAAATGTTGATAGTAGTCACCTATTTGATGTTATTAAATATTTATACCATAATAGTGTAGGGACGGAGTATGTTATTGGCGCGTGCGGGGCGTGTGGGTCTCATCTTTCTCATCATCACGTTACTATTTCCAACCAAATACAAATTTTAAGTTTGACACCAGTTCATGGATAACAGCTTATCGGTATATTATCAAAACTGTCGAGGTTTGAAGACAAAGTTGCACACGCTTTACATGAGTATCTTAGCACATTGCTATGACGTCATTGTTTTGGTTGAAACATGGCTACATAGAGATATATATGATACAGAATTGTTAGACCCTAGATATCAAGACTTTAGTTGCGACCGCGACCTAATAGCTAGTGAGCGATTGGATGGTGGAGGTGTGTTAGTGGCGGTGAGGCGCGACGTTGACGCGAGGTGATGGCAGGCGTCTCGGTCTACACCCACGGTGAGCTGTCGGTCCGCGCGGACGCTTGAGTCGCCCTCGCCCCTGGTAGATCACATACTCATTGACTTGCGTGCTCGTAATCACTCACCATCTTTTTATTAGTGCTGTATATATCCCGCCCAGTATGAAGTCAGATGTATATATTCAGCATTTGGAATACTTAACAACTATACTTCAATCCTCTAATACAGTCAGGTTTATAATAATTGGCAACTACAATTTACCCACTCTTGCATGGCGTGACTGTGGCACACACTCTGTGCCATTTATGCATAGTGACTACTGCTCATCTAACAAAGAGTTAATAAATTTTATTAACCTCCATAACGCTTATCAAACAAATAAGTACAAAAATAATAAAGATATAATTTTAGATTTATTTATTACTAATATTCCCGATAGCAGATCAATACCTGAGACAGTGCCATTTGTTTCACCAGACCCTTTGCACCCTCCTTTTTTTACTATTTTACCATTTAATGACCGTCTAACCCCTCTCACCACTAAGCCCCGAATCGAACTTAACTTTAAAAGGGCCGACTACTCAATAATTAATAGTCATTTATCTAGCACGAATTGGGATAACTTATTTCTCAATCTTAAAGCAGAAAAAGCTGTATCCGTCTTCTACCGACATATATTCTCTAAAATAAAATAAACATGTACAATCGAAAGTAATTAAATCTTCAAAGTTTCCTATATGGTTGTCACCAGCTCTCATACACATTTATAAAAATAAAAACAAAGCGTGGGTTAAATAGAAAAAGTACCAAAATTTATCTGATTATCAAATTTTCTCCATGTATAGGAAAAGATTCAGTATTGTATCACGGGAATGTTATACAAAAGATTTGACTTCTGTTGAGGATAGCATTAAAGACAACATAAAATACTTCTGGACATACATAAAAATATTAAAACTAGACCTGATATTCCTAATAAAATAACATACCAAAATATTTGCTCAAGCAATACAGAAGAAACTAGCCATCTCTTTTCATCATTTTTTAAGTCTGTTTTTGAACCTTCATGTGTTCCGAATAACTATGACGATAGTAATAATATAATAGGATACTAATTATCAGTCCGATCTTATTATTAGTCACATAAAAATAACTAAAGAGGCTGTTCGTAAAGAATTGCGAACACTTGATGTAACTAAAGGATCTGGTATAGATAATATCTCTCCTTTTTTTCTTAAAGCAACTGCTGAAACTATTTACCAGCCCTTACAATATTTATTTAACCTTTGTTTACATGAAGGTGTCTTCCCAGACGCCTGGAAAGCTGCACGTATCATACCAGTATTCAAAGGAGGTGTTAAAACTAAAGCGGAGAGTTATCGTCCTATTTCAATCTTACCCACTCTGTCGAAGCTTTTCGAGCGGCTGGTACACGATATTATTTACCCGTCAATTCATAATATTATAATACCCCAACAACATGGTCTACTTATACAAATTTATTGATCTATACAACGAATCTCTTTGAAAATATGGATAATAACGTGCAAACAGACGTACACGGACTTTCGAAAGACGTTCGACAGAGTGGATCACAAGATACTACTCGATAAGTTTGCCTTCAATGGCATACGTGGAAACCTGTGGCTTTGGTTCAAGTCATATATTAATCGAACTCAAAATGTTGTATTAAATGGTTTTGAGTCTGAATTTGTACCTATAAGCTCTGGAGTACCACAAGGTTCAATTTTAGGCCCCCTTTTATTTATACTGTTTTTTAACGATATACATAATTGTATTAAATTTTGTAATTTCTTATTATATGCAGATGACCTTAAAATATTTCACACAATTACCAGTCACAACGATCTCATGAAATTTCAAAACGATTTAGACCGTTTTTCTACATATTGCGTTAATAATAAATTCAGTTTAAACCTGAATAAATGCAAATCAATAACCTTCACAAAGAAAAAGCAATTTTTAATAACAGGTACACACTGTGTCACTCGCTAGTTGCGAGTGTAATATAATGTCAGTTCAATTAGAGATCTGGGTGTAATTTTGGATAGCGAGTTGATAATATAGTGAACAAGGCGTTTAAAATGTACGGTTTTGTTATGAGAAATACCAAGAGATTCACACGACCGGCCACTTACCTCCATCTTTACAAATCATTAGTTCGACCTCAAATGGAATTCGCTGTATCCGTATGGGATCCTTACTATAGTAAATACAAGCAAGATTTAAAGTCTGTCCAGAAAAAAATACGCTCTATGCAATACAGATGTTATCGTAATTATTTGACCTACGAACAACTACTAGAAGAATATAACATGATTACGCTCGAAAATAGACGTAAATTACTTCAAGCAATGTTACTATATGATATTTGTAATAACAGATATGATTGTACAACCATAACTAATAAAATTGCATACAGAATACCTACTAGGACGTATTGCCGAAAACCCTGTTCACTCTTTGTAACATACCGCTGCCGTACAAATGCAGGGGAACGTTCCCCGTTGTATCGTTTAGTTGATTTGTACAATAGCAGATTCAACTCGATAGATATCGCGGCAACCCGACCTAGTAGCTTCAAAAGTAAAATTACGGAAACCTTAACATAGTCCTATCATTCTCTTAGTTTATAACGCATTGGTTTTGTTTCCTCATCGTTTAACTAAGCTGTGGTAAATGTTGTTGGTAACACTTTTATAAGCCGTTTATATAACCCTACTAAAAGTAAATAATGTATTGTGTTGCTGTTCGTTTACCCAAATAAATAAAAAAAAATACATTGCAACGCGGAAGTAATTATGTTGACATTAAATTGTGTTGACATCAATAAAAATATTTATTTAAAATATTTCTAAATAAATAGGTTACACTTTTGCTCAAGCCAAGCGATCAGCGAAAGTTATCAAGAAAAAACCAAAAGTGCACGCCTCACGCGCTTTTATTATATTATAAAAATTATGGTTCCGTTTTAATTTAAATTTCGACCAAGAACTTAAAATTTTTAACACTACTAGCACAACGACATCTAACAAAAAAAAATTAAGGATTAGATAGCTTAAATTGCGCTAGATGGCGTTGTGCTAAAATTGTTTATTTAATATTTAATAACAATTAAACCACATCGAATCAGACTGTGAAAATTGAAAGGGTTCTATTCCTAATTATACTGAAGCGTAAGAGAAAAAAAAAAGACTCGATTAGTAAAGTATTTCGGTCGTTATCGTGTTAACAAGAAAATAATCGTCACATACAGACACACGGACGTCCAAGACGGAACTTTTTAAACAGTTTTTTAACTAGTTTAAATAACAAAAATGGCATCAAAAATATAATGAGTGTTAAAAATAGTGTTTTTTCTTGATATGTGTGTGTATATATTATTTTACAAGTGCAATATATGATAAATAGAGACATTTTAAGTTTGAAAAATCAGATGTTTTGCGCGAAGTGACAGTAGTACCTACCTCAACGCTTCGCTTATGAGGCGTGCAAAAGTGGATGAAAAGTATGTCTCCGATTACAGCTACAGGTAAAAAGTGTGATGGTATGGATAGAATATAACTTTATTTGTAGGTACACCAAGTTAAAAAAATTTACAAAAAAAAATCCGAATTGATTAATGAGATGGCTTCTGTGATTTCATGAACTGGAGCTTGCATACAAATCTAGAGATCATCTGCGCAAAGGTGGTAGGATGACAGTAAAGATTAAAAGATGAAATTATTATTAAATAGTATATAAATTAGATGGTATATATACTGGATGATAGGTATTGTCACAGTCAAATTTTAAATTTAACTATCACAATTTGTGTGCTCTAGAATATTATAAACAGTAAAGCCGCAGAGCTCATACATTTAAATGTTGCATGGTTGCATGTGACACAATAACCTACAACTCTGTTACCATTTTTATTGGAGTGTTGCCTAATAGAACGATAATAAAGGAGCGAAGGAGGATCCCATCACACACCCTCGATTTGTTAATACTAACGTACAACGGTTAAGGATAACCTCTACTAATTGTAACAGAGGAATGACGAACCGAACATCTTAAGGAAAGGGGATGTAGGATAGGTAAAAGGTAACCTTATCCTCCAGTTTGTCAAAATTGTACGATACTCTGTTTTACAACGTGACATTTAGTCAAAACTTGTTTCGCCTATACGCGAGGCATCCTCAAAACTGCTTGACAGTAAATGAGCTTAGCGCTTTCTGCTTCGCTTTTATATAACACTACCTCCCCACTACCCCCACTCGTCATCGAGGTATTATGTGATCTGTGTTGCCTGTTCGAAATAAATTTAGTAATGGGGAAGTATAGAAATCAGCACGTTAAGGCTTGGTATTCCTGCCGAGGCCACGCTTTTGAGTTTTTTAAAACAATGCGAATCGTAGAAGAAAGGATTTTTGATTCTGAAAAAGAGATATATGTTAGTTAAGGATTTAAGCTAGTCAAAATGGCTTTCTGTTACAAAATCTAATAAACTTCACTTGATAGAAAAACATCCCAAAGTTGCCCCCCTTCGAAATGTTTTTTCAATGCCAAATCTAAACTACAGATAATTCTCATGAAATTTTTATACACAACTATGGCTACTAAATATTTATAGACATAATCGCTTACTTTGACTATATACAGTGATTTTTATAGTACAAATGTTTAAATAATATCAGATTCTCGACGCCGAGGCCTGATCAGTTGCGCGCTGGCGCTTACTGAGGTAGGACATGTGTTAGGTTTTTTCGTTGCGCTCCCCTTGCCATTTTTTCGCAATGGCACAGTATATTTATGAGAGCAGTAAGCATTCCATCATCATCATCCGAGCGTCTGTCCCAGTTGCATCTCGCGACGCCCGGAGTTAGCTTTATTTAGTGTATATATATGAGAGCTATATACGGCAATGGACTCACCACCCATTACGTGGGACAGGAATACACATGGTGAAAAGTGGGCATATACTAATATGCCTCTGCCAGCCTTTCGGGGATAAGGCGTGATAGATAAATAAAATATATGAGAGTTTTAATATAATATAAAGTACCTACACTTCACAGAAGCGTTAGAATTATCCCTGTAAGTAGTATAAAATCGAACCCGGTACTCACAGGTTAGAAGGCAGTTTTATAACCAACTGAGCCAGTGGGCCGTTCAATGTATGTTTACCTATTTTTCTGCTAAATGCTGACGAATTTAAAAAAATATATTTTGTAGTGTATACTTTCAATTGGGTTCTAAACAAATTTGATCAATAGATTCTGAAGCTTAAATATACCGATTGCCACTGGCTGAAGTAATCAGTGCAGTTGTTGTATTGAAGCTTCGCTTCACTTTGCATAAATTAATAAAATTTTATCCAAGACCTTTGTTTTATGCTTTCAGTATTATTTTTTAAGTGTATTTATAAATTTATTATCTCCGAAGGTGTGGCAGAGGCATATTGTGGTGAGCCCAATGCCTGTGTTCAAATGGCTCAGATTGTAGCGACTCGCTGTTGTAATTTTCAAGTCGCTCAAGGGGTATTCACTTGACTTAACGAGTGTCGATTGCAACGTTACTATCAACCGGGACAAACAGCTTAATGTGTCCTTCGAAGCACGAAAACGCTGGTAAATGAAAATGCTACAAAGCGGTCATCTATCCAAAATCCGAGAGAGTTTCTTAAATCAGTAATCTTTTACAAAAACCGAGTTAGTAGGGCTACGAGCGCTTTTTATTTATGTTTTTACTTCATGTTAGTAGCCTTAAACAATGTTGTTTGTATGTAACTAATAATTAATAATCCCAACATTTTAACGCCAAGATTTTTTGCGCTTTAGTGGATCTGGAGAAAGCATTTAGTAACGTTGTGAGAGAAACTCTGTGGTACTCGTCCGTGTGGCAGGCCGTCCACACCATATCCGGCCATCTGCTGCGGGCGATACAGTCTCTTTATACGGACTGTAAAGCTTGCGTGCGACCAAGGGGGATGTTCACCCGGCGCCTCTTTTTGACTTCTGTTCGGGCGTCAAACGGGGTTGTGTTATGTGCGCCTGGCTTTTTATAGTGTATCTAGATGGTTGTGCAAAAGTGTGGCTGAAAAGTTACAAGATTATGATGTGTTGTAAAATTGGAAATTTTACTGTTCATTGTGTGACGGCCTCTACCGCCCCCTTTATATAATAAATAAAAGTAACTAGTGGAATACATAAATGGCTTATAATTTTTTGTTGTTACGAAAAACTTCGTTGGGTTTGCATACAAGTGCGGTTCGGGCCATAAATCGTTATATTTTTTGTACTTATTTTAACTTTGGGTCAGACGAATGCTAAGAAGTATTCATTTAAAAAATACGCACATAAATAGTAATATCGGGTGACAGTTCATAAGTGCTTTGGGTACAATGATATTAATTCTAGTTAAAATTGGCCGCATAAGTGGGAACTAAACCATTTAAACAGTTTTTCTGCTAAACTTTTGTGTTGATATCTGAGATTTTGTCTTGTGACCACTTGACACATGTTTGTGTTAAAATAATATTCTCTGAAGGACGCGCGCATTTTTTGTAAACAAAAAAAGGGATACCTTTTTTGTTCTGTTCAAAACTGAGGACAAAGGGCCAAAATACCATGAGTTCAAATTATGAAAAGTTCTATTCAGTTGCAAACCGGGCGCGTATTCAGGCACATCTGCCTAACTGAGAGTAAGACCTCCGAAAAAGGTCTAGTGTTTGTGTGACTAGCTGCCTATAAGTTAAGTACCTATAATTACTTAATGAGACTGCCGTTTGTTTATAATTATTCCTATTATGTTTATTACTATTACTTTAGGTAATCTTATATCTATTGAGTTTAAGTACGATTACTTATTGAGATTTACCTATTGTTTATAATTCTTCCTATTAAGTATAATTACTTATTGAGACTGCCGTTTGTTTATAATTATTCCTATTAAGTATGATTACTTATTGAGACTGCCGTTTGTTTATAATTATTCCTATTAAGTATGATTACTTATTGAGACTGCCGTTTGTTTATAATTATTCCTATTAAGTATGATTACTTATTGAGACTGCCGTTTGTTTATAATTATTCCTATTAAGTACCTATAATTACTTAATGAGACTGCCGTTTGTTTATAATTATTCCTATTATGTTTATTACTATTACTTTAGGTAATCTTATATCTATTGAGTTAAGTATGATTACTTATTGAGACTGCCGTTTGTTTATAATTATTCCTATTAAGTACCTATAATTACTTAATGAGACTGCCGTTTGTTTATAATTATTCCTATTATGTTTATTACTATTACTTTAGGTAATCTTATATCTATTGAGTTAAGTATGATTACTTATTGAGACTGCCGTTTGCTTATAATTCTTCCTATTAAGTATAATTACTTAATGAGACTGTCGTTTGTTTATAATTATTCCTATTAAGTATGATCGCTTAATGAGACTGCCGATTGTTTATAATTATTTCTATTAAAATATATTTTGTTACTTATTGAAATCATCTAATGTTTCTTTGATATTCTTTTATTCAAATTAAATTAATTATTTTTTAGGTAGATGGATTATTATTTGAATGCTTTTAAGATTAACTAATAGATTTGTTTTTGATTTATTAAAATATATCTAGATAATTCAGTGTGCAAATAAAATTAATAAGCTGAGATTATTTAGTGTTTGATTATGAATTTTCTCATGGACGTAAGTTAAATACTAAAATTAATTAGTTAAGTACGAAGATATCGTTGATTGAGCATCATTATGAGGCTCAACGGGTCAGATATAAACAGATTATATTATAATAAAATATATGTATCATATGTACTGAAATGTATGAAATTTGTTTATGTGCATGGGTGTGATTAGATAAGAGGTTGTGCATGTAGAATTTATTTTTAGATATCTATTTGCATATTATATACATTTGTAATCTTTTGGACTTCAGATTTTATATAATTTAAAACATTCATTAAATAATTTACAACATCGTATAAAGGGTTAGTAGATACGGAATAATTAAATTTAGCTTAACGACAGAACGATTAGCTGATTTAATTAGATAACTTCAATATACTTTATCCGGTTTGGTTTTGGTCTAAACATTATAAGAACAAGTATTATTGACGATGCGACGTGCTGGCGATTACAAATGACGACTGAATTAATGTAGCGTACTACATACGTTACAAAATTGTTCCTTTTGACTGAATTAAATGCTGAGTACATTTAATCAGTGTTGAATCATACTAGATTTCGGCTAACTTCAAGAAAATATAGATAGTCCAGCGTATATCACCATCAGACACTACTATTTGAGTCGACGTGCACAGCTATTCAACGACTACAAACCTATATAATTCGAATACACACTAATATTAATGAGACATGGCGTTTGACGCTACGATACTCACACAAACAGGACGATTTATGAGGCTGTAAATAAGTTCTCGGGGGATATCTATGATTGAACCTGCAACGTGGGAAGTTCCTAGTTGTGATGTTATCTGGCTTAGTCATGACTAACTTGATGAATATGATCCAGAGTTCCAGCTTACAGATGTGCCTAGACTGCAAATGTATTATTTAGTAAGCTTAATTTATTTAAGCTACTATAATGCGCTAGTCTTCTATATGACCTTTCATACATCCAACTATCCAACTATGACCTTTCATATTTAATATGAGGTTCTAAGTTTCACGCTAGTACGTGTAAGTGCTAGACTTCAGATAAAGACTGAATTAAGTGCTGAATGTATTTAATCAGTGTCAATTCTACTAGATATTAGTCACACTTCGAGGCGATATATGGCGGAGCGTATATACAACTTTACTCGAAATTATCTCATTGGCTGTGAAGTAATGCGAGTTCATTTAATTTTTCTCTAGCCATGGTGTTCGACGCTAATGGTACTCACACGACAGGACGACTTATGGGGTTAAACAAATACCTCCGGGGAAAGTCTAGCACAGTTTGGCCGATCTGTAGTGATGACGAAAATCCTCGCAACGAGGGGAGTTCCTTGCTGTGATGTTATCTGGCTTAGTCATGATTAACTTGATTAAAATTACTTTGAGCTCCAATTACACACATGCTTTGAATTCAAATATGACACTTTGGAAGCTATGTTTATTAAGCTATTTTAGTACGCTCAGTCAATATGACCTATCATTCCATATCAAACTACTAGACTCCAGACAGGGATTGATACCCTAGATTGCTCATCAGCACATGTTAGTGCTATGCTTCAAAAACAGTATTTAATGTTGAGTACATTTATTCTGGTCACTTCGTCCTGCTGTCAAGAGGACTACAAATTTTCACATCAAACAACTCACTCACTCATTCTGCGACTTCTACTTGAAATATTCTTTTAGACCAGAATCTGTCGGAATAAACTTATATTGTGTAATAATTGACGGGACGCACATTGGGGTAATGTAGTATGGACAAAGGCTAGTCTCATAGGTCAATTAAAATTTACAGGACCCAGAATCGAGCCCGAATCACCTACAAGTAGAAATTAGTTCGAGCCAGTTATATCAGGTCAGAATGCATGAGACTTTATTTGCAGTATCCAAACTATTCTTTACTTTAAGATAACAATTCACCATTCATCCTTTGTATGTTTCGATCAATGTGTTTTTCAGAGATTTTATAAAATATTATCAATAAATTACTTTTTTTTATAAATTTAACCACTAGACGATTACGGATCACAAGGCCATATATTACGTAACATGGTCAATAGCATCACTTAGGTATTCCTTTCTTTAGCTAGAATTTTAACTCAGCGGTTAGCGAGAGATATTAGAATCCATCATCTTCCCGCTCCACACCATTAGTTTCCATGCGCGGTCTAGTACGGGCTTTCCACAGGGGGGGGGGGGGGCGTTACAATTGTCTGTTGTACGCTGTTGATACGGTAGTGATGGTCTCATCAGAAGCCGATCTTCAGGCATTAGTCACTAATATAAAAGTAGAAATCTTCGCTGCATGTTAAACTAAGGATCGGGTATTTGGTAAACCGGCAACGTTTAGAGCAATTGAATGAAATTGTGTACTTAGGGAGAATGTTAAGCGCGGACGGAAGATATGTTCTGAAGTACAACGGTGACTAGCTGCCGAAGACAGGACCATAACATTATGATTTTTTGATTTTAATATTATTTAAAAAAAAAGAGTATGTTGAGTACTGTGGCGTGCCAGCAGAAAATACATCGTCGATCAATCTTGGCGGGGCTGAGGAAGCGTTGTGGTGCCAACGCGACTTGGCCTACCGGCCCTTAAGCCGTTGGTCTCGATTGCTAGTAAAATGACACACTGAGTTCCTCGTTGCGTCGTTCATTTTATAGCATCCTACGTGAGAGCATCGTTGCTGTTACCCATTTTACTAAATCATCAAGTTTGAATTCTGAGCCGTTGGAACTAGTTGTCATTAAGGTCTTCTACTTGTCTTATCTACTACCCAATGTAGTAGATAAGACAATTTTAAGACCTTTAGGCTTAAAAATAATAATCTTAATAAGGCTTGAAAAATTCCAACAGCTGGTAGCTCAACTCACCAAATACCAGCTTGTGCTAAACAAAATCTGGTGAAATATGGGCGTATAGTATGCATCTACCTAGCTTATTAGGGAAAAGACGTAACAATATGGATATATACAGCTTAGCTAATAAAAAAATCTTATCGGACATCATCGTCATCTCAGCTGGATTTCTGGTTGCTACCCAAGGTCCATTCGTGACACTATCAGTATCAACCTCTACGAGACGGCAAATCATTATTTTCATTCGGCACCTTTGTGTTGATACATTTAAATTGACTCCGCGAGGTACTTACTGGACGCGCTCAATGCTATGCAGAGACGTGCTATTTCCGTTAGGTATACCTAACGGAAATAGCAGCTGCTAAAGGCTTCTTGATGACTCAGGACAATCTATAGATTGTGACCTAGCGTAGAACAATAGCTTTCCCTGGTTGCATTTGTGGAGAAACAGTGTTCAGTTCTCTTACAGTGGAGAAAATTTTCGCCATAATGGACCGATTTGAAAATCGTTTCTATGTCAAACTATTGAAACCTGGAACGCCCTGCCAGCGCAAGTGTTTTCTTCCTTTTACAATTTCGGGTTCTTCAAGCGGAGCGTAAAGAGGTCCATTATTGAGCCGCCAACTTAAGGGATGATATCAGTAGCATGTGGATTCAGAGAGCGGTCCTCAATTCGCTAGATGTTGCCATGGCTTTCCGTCAGGCGGGCGGCGTTATTTTGGCATGCTAAATTAATAAAAAAATGTAGGTTTAACTCACAGTACTGAAGACGGTAGCTTCATAATACTCAGACCACCAAGATTTATTCCTGCAGGGAGTATGGGCTCGCCCACTTCCCTTATTTTGAATTTTTCTCGCTGTGCGGCACCTCTTTCGGTGACCATTCCCTAAAAACAAATCAAAAATCTTCTATGATTTACTATTCCTGCGTGAACTCATAAGAAGAAAATCTAACATTTTTTTACTTTGTTAAATTTAGTGATTATAGACCATTTGTATAGTTCCATTTCACAAAATTTACTTTATAAACCTAGCCGGTTTTGCATTCTCGACAATATGTGTAGAAAGTTTCACCAAGTGCATGAATAAAGAGTATGCATAGTCATACAATGTACATACAAAGAAATGTTCATCTACTTTATCTCCGAAAAGGTGGCAGAAGCATATTTTACGCCCACTCTTCACCGTGTGAAACTAATAATGTAATAATGGGATTATTACATTATTTTATAATGTAATAGTGTGAAAAAGGTTGAATAATACTTTGCTACTTATTGTCATACATAATTAGGTACACATAAAAAGGTTGAACCGTTTCGAAGAAGTGTTATCACAAACACCGTGACACATTTTTTAATATGAATAGGAAACTAGAATAAGACTGCACAGTGAGAAAATGTTAAAAAGGTTATTCACCTGAATCATTTTGTGGTCGAATTCAATAGAGTCTAAATACAGCTGGGCCTCCTTCCGATTATTCTCGTATTTCACTAAAACAGAATTCAAAGTTAACTTTAATACAAACAGGAAAAACTATAACTTATAGTGTCAGAACAGAGTTTGGCTATTACAATCGCGGCCTCACATCAGGGTTCAGGGGGCAGAGTCTACTATGGATAGGCCGTAGAACAGAATCGCTGTTTTTAACTGTCAAAAATGCAACTGACCAGCGGCCACTGGCGCAGTACGTGTTAGTAGAATTCTATCGGCCGACCGATAGAAGTCTATTGGAGTACGATTATAATAGTAAACCACGAAAAGCTGTTACAATTGTACCGGTGACTTTCTATTGAGCAATGATTTCGACACGATTGAAATAGTAAAATTAGCCCCCAGTGGTATCCCGCATTTTAGGGTGTTAAGTATATTTGAAACTCTCACGTCACGCTACCGTCTTGGGCCTGCTTCTATAATAACGGCCTCTGGGAGACTTTTAAAGTGTAACAAAATTAACTCTCAAAACCAACACTTCAAATAAACGGAAAAATTAGGTTTGTTCCTAAAACGTCCCAAGTATTCGTCCCAAATTCCTAAAATGTCTTCTATCTTAATTTTTATTCCTGGGGGCTAAAATAGAACCAGAACTGCTGTTTTTATCTAAAATGTTAAAACTATCAAAAATGTAACTGACTAGCGGCTGACTAGCGGCCACTAGAATTTTATCGGCCGACCGATAGAAGTCTATTGGAGTGCAAAAGACAACGAAATCTGTCAAATCGTACATTTGGCTTTCTATCGAGCGACGAAGCCGATTCAATTCGGACACGATTAAAATTGCAGACTCGGCCATCTCTTTCGAACCACTTTACAAAATAATATTTTTGGTGAGTCAGAAAAATAAATAAAAACAATTTCTATAAACGCATCGACAGCTTACCCGAGGCTAATATACAGAATCAAGAGAAGCTCTTAAAAAAATACACGATATAGTTCTCCAGATTGACCAGTACAGTGTCTCAGAGATGCACAGAGATGTTGCGTGATATATGCACGCACGCCCTTTACTAAGTGGATCAACACCCAAATACTCCTTCTGCCTCAAAGAAGTGGAATAACACGTGAAGCCCCCACCCCCTCCCACCAAAAAGAAGATAGATAACATTCAAACCCACAGGCGGCACAACATACGGCCGCAGTAGTGGCCAAAGTCTGTCTGAAGCCCCGGCTATAGATAGTTTTATCGGTAGGATTCTGGCATAATATCCATGAGACGTAAAAAGAAACAGACATGTATTTTAGTACAATATGTACAAAACCCATTGTAAAATACACAAAATACATACATACTACTCGAGGCGAATCAAGAACAAAAAGTGTGACGAAACGAGAATACAATATTAAATTGGTAAACCTGGGACGAATAAGGAATGATTTCATACATTTTCATTTCATTATAAAAGATTCTTCATTAATAACCCCCGCACCCTGTTTCTAACCAAAATCGCGGCCTTGCATGTGGAGAGTAGCGTTTTGTGCGTGAGGTGTACTAACTACAATCATTCAGTGCTCATAGTGTATTCTACCAAGCAAAAAAAGTATAAGTCCTGATATTTGTTGGTCAACAACCAACCCCTCAGAGGTGACCTCATGAATGAAATTACCTCTTTTGCAATGGCTGATTGCAGACTATGTATCAGCCCTTTAAGCAAGTAGATTTTCTTCGATACTCATGGGAAGGTGAATTTGCTAATTGTTTTTTTTTAATTTACTTACGGTAAATTTAAAAAAGCAAATAGCAAATTCCACCCTATATCCAAAATGTAATGCACATAGTTCTTCTGAGATAAAAGCCACGCGTTTTTTTATGTATAAATATTATGTGCATCACGTTGACAGACATGTACATTACAACCCCCTTGCAGTGATAATAATCTGGTAATATTCAAAAATCTTCTCAAGCTGGAAAAGGCCTGCCAGCTTAGCCAAGTTTGTCAACAGGTGTACATTATACTATCAGCAAACATGAATGGTGACCCCGAATTTGTATTGGACTCATTTTAAGACTGTAATTATATTACCTCCTGACTCTCCTCTATCTTTTCAACAAGCCTGCATTACCACTAAGAGACTTACTGTCCAAATTATCCATTACTTCAAAGAGTTTCTTGGCTCTGAGAGACATCCAACACTTGTTATCGTTGTTGTGCTGTTCCACGTTTTTGGTTTGATTTTTTTTGCCTTGCAGAACGACCACATTATAATCTGTATTAATAAAACCTCTTTTAGGTACTTTTTATAGGGTTCCGTGTCTCAAAGGGAAAATACGCAAATATTTTAATCTATTATAGTCCGCCCATCTGCCTTGCAAAACGTGTGCATTTCTGTCCCACGTTATAGGTGGTAAGACGTTTGATAATCTTAAAGGAATTAAATTTTATAGAATAGTTTTCGTTGACCTGAAACTATGAAATTTGGCAAAATTTTAGTTTCCCTCCACTTAAAATTCTGGATCCTTTAAGGGAAGCGTGAAAAGGCTAATTTCTGGGCCGTCAAGTTAAAGGTCGCCGTCGGTGCCCTGTGGGTCGTCGTCTTTGCTTACCATCAGGCGGACGTCGACCATTTTGATGTGCCAAATAAATAAAAAAACTTTATTTATATTTTATTATTGTTATTGTTTTAAATTATATTTATTGTTTTGTGGTATTTAAATATAATCAATTATTGTAGATGTTTGTACTGGATAGAAGATTACTACACTATCGCTTTGGGGGTTTTTATTTCTCTGTTAAGGTAGCTGTATGTAAGAAAAACAAATTAAAAAAATTAATAATAAATAAAATAAACAGTACTGCCAACTGTAATCAAACCATAAAAAAATATTTAAATTTAAGTCATTTGAATATTTTTCATAACTTATTTATAATGTGAACCTATAAATTGGTACGGAATCTTCAGCGGGCGAGTACGACTTGCACTTTTCATTTTTTTAACTTTAGTTCGCCAATAACTACGCTGTCCGCCTGATGGAGAGCCATGGCGACATCTAGCAAGTTGAGGGCAAACAGTCTACAAGACAATTGAGAGTGGCCCTAAAGTTAACAGCCCCATAGTACCTACATATTTTCACAATAACATAAAATAACAAAATCGTGATCCTGGTCACACTCGATGAAAATCATACTTTGGCAATTTCTTCTGATGACAACCGCAAAAGTGTTATAGGTATACTAATAAGTGAAAAGAAAGAAATAGGAACAGATCACCTGATGATAGGTCGTCGTTGCCTGCTTCAACACAAACTATGTACAAAATAGCACAAACAACAAATTTGTTTTTCATGCTGACTGGAAATGTTAAAATACATTCCACTTGATCAAGTATTTTCGTATTTGTTATCTACAGCCGTAACATACAAAATTCAATTAAGATCGAAGAATTATTATCCAAATCTATAGCCATGAGATTTTATTTGATCAAAAATCAATTAATAATCAAGTTTACTTTATTCGATGCCATGGAGTAAGTTCAAAATTGCGAGAAATGAACTTCTTTTGCATTATATTTGCATCGATATTGAGTACTACAAATTCTGACCCACTATCAGATGATATTAAACAGTATTTTACGAGTGGTAAGATTACTTTTTCACAGAATTTGCTGAGGAATTTTATAATGGCGAAATCGTGTAAAAGTGGGTAAATAGAAATTTAATCTCTTAAAATCGGGTTGTGATTTGTGATTTTGTGTTAAGCCGGCTCCAGATTCCCGGTGTTTGCAGAGAAGCAAAACTTTTGTAGAAGAACGAACATTGGCGCGAGCACATAAAAGCGGCTTCCCTCTCAGCCCAGCTCAGTCGAAAACAGACGCTCGTACGAGACGGATGTCATAAGAATATCTGACGCTGCTGTACATTCGCTGCAGATTATTATAACTTTGCCCTATTTGGTAATTCATGAAAGAAGAATAATCTTTTTTATGGATTTTTAGGTTGTTTTACAATTTTTTTGTCAATCCAATTTAATTCAATAGTTTGTTTCATCAAACATTCAGGTGTTGGATGCTTTTGATTTTTGTTCTTCCATGATGTGTCAATGTATGTTCCATGCTGTGGTCCCATTATAGATGAGCTTCTACCCATTGCCTATTTGTCCTGATTTCGCACCTTTCTACTTGGTCTCCGGTACACAGTATGCATCAAATTGCGTCCTTTTCAGAACGTTGCTAAGTTCGCCACTTTTACCCGTCATGGACCCAACGTTCCAAGTCGCTAGACGCAACGATGCGCTTGTGTAGGTTTGACCGTCGCTTACGGGGTACGCCCTAGTTTTTGTAATGCATTGACCGTCACTTAAGGGGGACGCCCTAGTATTCGTGCACATTCTCTTTTGTGCTTTCATATTTACGGACAAGGAAATTTAAATGGCGTCAGGTGACTGAACTGACCTGACGCCAAGGCACTAATCAAGCTGACTAGGACTATGAGCGCTGCCATTGGGCCCTAATGACCTCTTGCGCCACTAGCTCTTATGACACCATCGTGCCGGATGTTATAACTCCAACATGATCCTTAACACCCCAGTATCTGAGGTTGGCTCACTGTTGGGTATGCCTTTTCCGCCTGCTCCGCCGTACCAATGGACGCCATCCCCGTTTTTACAGCCGTTAAAGACTTCACCCCTAACCCTGGGCAAGGATTCCATGTTACACCCTGTGGCACTGGGTCCCAATTTGAACTTAGCCACCACCATGTTCTGGCCTAATAGAGTGGGCGATACCCATCCCCGCGGCATGAACGCGCCAGACAGGTTTTACTTCAGTGGAGAATAGAAGAAGGTGTCTCTATCCCCCCTGAAACCGGGTTGCTAGTCTCCTATGATGCCCGCGACTAAAGACTTATATTGTAACCTAAATTATGAAAATACAATAGTTTTAACCTGAAACGTAATCTAGCACGTACATTTCCTGAATTATTGTCGACCAGCTCAAAAGCTTTATTTAGTTTCCCGTGGGAATAAAATGTAGTAGTGAAACTCTAAAATATGTCTATCTTAATTTCTAATCAAAACCGTTGTACTGTTCTTATTGTATATTATTTTAAAAATTACTGATTTCTCTTCAAACTTTCAGGCTCTATTTTACCCATTAGGGATGGCATTTAATATATATCGGCTTTATCTCTTGTATACATTGTATAAGAATCCTCTGTGCCAAATTTCAAGTTACTGGGTCTAAGGGTATGGCCTGGGCTCTATTTTACCCCTTAGGGATGAAATTTTACAAATATCGGCTTTATCTCTTGTCTACATTATAAAATAATCATATGCGCAAAATTTCAAGTTAAGTTGCAGTCTAAGGGATCTTTATGACCACCAGTGAGTCAGGACTTTTCTTTTTAGGTAATAAGATTTGGTTAAATTTTAAATTTGTTATGTCTTAACTTCTTTATTTAGATTCTGTCAAGACCATTAAGTTGATATGGGACGACCGCGCACCAGAAATAGAACACACGTTATCTTATGTAAGTATAGAATCAAAGAAGTTCTTTGTCTTAATGTATTCCTAGTTCCTCACAAGCTCCAAATTCAGGTAGGGCTTCTACCTGTTTTATTTTTGTAATTATTTTATGGCCTGGTTACTAAGAAATTTTAGCCCAATCTTAATTTATATTACTTCAATCTTCTTTCTTTTATCTAAAATGTCCCAGTCCTCTACGTCTCAGTCAAGTCTAGTCTTAAGTCAAGGTCAGTCTCACCATAGTGGTTGTTATACTGGAGATTCCAGTGGATTTTACGCGGAAAGAAAGAAAGTCGCATTTCACTGCATATAAATCATTTTCTTTCACTATAGCACGTTAACACGACTTATATGTCCAATAAACCACCACACCCGCACATAAAACAAGATAAATGCACAAGTTTTAGTAAATAATATACAGCTAGCGTCCGCTCTTGTTATCTTTCCCGCGTAGAATCCTACCTGGATTTAGAGCCTGGAGCACAACTTTTATTTGATTGCTAGCAGTTATTGTTCGGGTATTGTTTTTCGGCATTATTAGGGGTGACTGCCATCTGGTCTTCCGACCCCGTAAAGGCGCAAGCGTCATTGCCTCGTCCGCTAGTCAGCAGGTACACCGCTACAAGTGAAGTCGTTTGGACCCTGGAGATCTTGGCTGGAGCCCTTATAGTATTGAATTACATAAAAGCGCTCGTGGCCCCGCGAACTCAGTGTTCTTTAAACGATCACTGAGTTACGCAACTTTCACTATGGCTGGTACTCGGATGGGTGACTAGTTTGGCATTTACATTTGCGAGAGTTTCCGTGCTTCGAAAGGCACGTTAGACTGTTGGTCCTGGTTGTCAGAAACATGGCAGTCGTTAAGCCGAGTTGAAGGCCTTATGGTTATGAGTGGCTTGAAAAATTTTAACAGCAGGTCACCACAACCTGCGCCAGTCCTTCCAACACGGCAATGGGCTCACCACCTGTTATGTGGGACAGAAATGCTTACGGTGAAATGTGCCATATATGCCTCTGCCCTCCCTTCGGAGATAAAGGCGTGAATAATAAGTAAATAAAAACAAAATAGGGAATTCAGTTTTTGAAAATACCTTCAAAATTATTGACTATAATATCACCTTTTGACCAAATCATTGTGGTACAGTATGGCTGATCTCCCTTAAAATGGCGAAAATTCTTCGTCTTCGTCCTGATTCGGACTGCAATAGGCTAATTTGTTTGATAGATTGATTGATCGATTATTGTTCAATATTGTGTCTGGAAATTTTCAGGCTATACAAGATAGCATTGGCAGAGATGATTTAAACAATATGACGATAGGTTTCAGATTGACGAAATCATACTACCATAAACATGGGCCAGTGGATGTGTTAGTATCATGATAAAATCATTAATTGTTGCTAAAGAATTTGACTATCTATACTTCTATTAATTTAATATTTCGGGTCTTAGTCGCAACGTATATTTTTAGGTACAAAGCCTAGCTTATACTTCCCGACGTTTTGACCGAATTACACCAGCCGTGGACTGAACGGGTCCACCCGTGACCACGGCTGCTGTAATCGAAAATGTACGAAAGTTTAAAAACATTTATTACTATACTTCTATACTTATTAATATATAAAGCTGAAGAGTTTATTTGCTTGAATGTGTGCTTGTTTGTTTGTTTGAACGCGCTATCTCAGAAACTACAGGTTCGAATTGAAAACATGTTTTTGTATGGGATAGCCCATTTATCGAGGAACGCTATAAAAATCTTTATTTTGCATAGACCATTTAACGGCGCTTACAAAATGTTATACACTAGAATTAAAGATAAATATAATATTTTTAAAGTGCCCATCCGGTTCGAAACGCGGCCCACCTCGGAAATACCGACAAGTAACTTAGGAAGGTTTTTTTGATGATCTAATTTAGAATTTAATATTATCTTACTATGCCAGCTGATCATTTCCAGCGTCTTTGTCCTGCAAATAGTTTTTAACATATACTCGTATATATCGATAACCATTACTATTTCCTTAAAAAGCTTTGTAGCGCTAGGACCCCACGGACCAAGGGTCTCGATACCGAAAAATAGCAAAAAGGTTAGTCGACATCACAGGAGACCGAAGAGCTGGCAGCTACCTCGGGCAAAGAATTAGTCTAGCTATTCAAAGAGGGAACGCTGCCAGTATCTTCGGAACCTTGCCTAAAGGGACTCCTATTAATAATATATTTTAATTATATATCACATTTTTAAGGTTATTTAATAATTTGTATTTAATCAATTGTATTCTTATAAATTCCTAAATCAATTTACCTGTACCCACGTTGTGACTCGTGAACGTTTAAAAATCAATTGGTTTTCTCTGATTTACAGTACATTCAGAAACTTAAACCTGATGGAGTTACCATATTGTTGGATGCCTGAAGTCATATTACTCCTCGCTTCAAACGTGCTACAAGTTAGGACCACGCTCACTGAGATGGTTATCAACGCTGACTACTTATTGCTAAGGAATAAGTCTGATTTGATGGAAGACATCAGGATAGCGGACGTGCGTTCACCATTTTTGTATAAACCAGTTGCAAATATAGGAAAACTTAGGTAAGCAAGGTATATTGGATGAAATCTTATGTATACTCTAAGGTTAAAATGGTGTTCTTTTCCAATTAGTCCAATTACTTACGAACATTTCAGTTTCTTAAAACAGTTGAAGATCCTGGTTAATAAAAGACACTTTAATCAATATGGTCGATTATATGCCACGCTTGTTTTTTCCTCCCCACTTTGTACGTGTTACAGAAGGAAAGATGAGGTCCCGGGCTCGATTCCCGGGTCGGATCAAATATTTGTGTGATCCACAAATGTTTGTTTTGGAGTTTGGGTGTTTACTATGTATAATATGTATGTATTTAGAAATATATAAGTATGTATATCAGTCATTTAGATCCCATAACCCAAGCTTATTGACTGAGGAGGTGAGCGAAGCGAGCTGACGAAAGTCACCGTTTTAACTCCACTGGTACGGGAAAAATGCTATTGATATCCGACCGTCCGTCCGTCCATTCAGTCTACAGGTTACTTTTTTCATCGGATCTGCATAAAACTTGGCATGGACAATCCTTGATGTAGACAACAACTTTTAGCGACGAGGTTTTTCGATCAGGGTGAAAATGGAGGCAGGTGAGGGGAAATGGTCCCGTAGTATGGTTGGCAAGAGCGCTCAGAAAGAAAAAAGAGAAATCAATTTAAAAAAAACTCTTAATAACTCAAATAAGCTTACTTTGGGCTAGACGGCGGTTTGTAAAAAAAATGTCCCACAATATTCATTATTAATTTATTGAAGATACAATTTATGAACATAACACGGTTAAAATATGCTTAGATGTCATCGTTTAACTCCAAGTGTCTTCTGACATAGTCCATTTACAACACAGCAAGGAATGTTGCTCGCTTGATCACTCGCGCCTTTGGTTCTTTGTTCTGTTATTTTACTATACACTTACGTGCCTTGCTGTCAATATTGAAGGATCCCGTCTTAAAAAACATTCAAAAGCTGGTAGTTACAACCTACTTCAGCTCTACTCACTACCTGTAAAGGATGGGTAGGAAGGATGATAATGGATACCTATAAAGACCTTGCGAAGTGGAGATAATCATTTCAATGATAAAATTATCTGTGAGATACTATATTATCTGCTCTGTATAATTAGCGAGCGATTGAACGAATGAATTAATGAATACATTTTCTACTCTTCTGTATTTTTCAGTTAGTAGCTAAACACGCGACTCCGGCCGCCTGGTAAAATTTTCCGCACCCGTTTCCCACAGGAACATGTTTCTCACATTTCTAATCGTGCAATAGTTCAATTTTCATAATCAAAATTAATTTTCACAGTTTTTGCCTCTTTGTAATATGATTATATAATTATTGATTGTCGGTTATAGATTATAAAAATATTGAAGAGAAGTAATTATTTCTTGGAACAAGGCTCTTTAACGAGGCTTACGAGTAGTGCAATTTAGTAGAAATATTTACGTTATAAAGTGCTGTAGGTATGCTGTGCGTGACGGGGGTCCCTCGACTGCACAATTTTAAAATTATAAATTTAAAAGTAAATAAGTAAAGTGTTTGTTGTCAAATAAATAAAATGTTTCAGCTTATTCGTTCATGGTTGCGTTCTCTCGGGCTTTGTGATAGCAAGGATGGTAGATGGAACTGTTGTCTTGGGACATCAAAACCTTACATTGTCAAACTGTCATTATACTGCTTCGGTAAGCATTATTATCTCTTAGCCATGCGAGTACAGAATTCGGTGAACTTTCCCTGCGACAAGCGGCGTACGCTAAAGTAAGAGCTAGGACGGGCAATCTATTTCGAGAATTCTAGAACGTATTGCTGGAATAGGTATTTGACTGCCTCAGTGGCGCAGTGGTAGTGTATGCGACTGCACATCGCACCAAATATTTGTGTGATACGTAAATACTTTATGGGGTTTGGATTTTTCCTTACTCACGGGGTAGTCAGAGAGGATAGATTAACAGGCTGCGCGGTCCATGCATACTGCTTTTGCTTCTTGCAGATTCATATTAATCATTTCATACACAAGTCTGGTTATCCCAGTACTTTTGACTTTCCATTTTTGAGCAATCTTGATACCCAGAAGTGGATGTTTGAAACAATTAATACATCTGCAGAAAGCGGAAGAAGTATGCATAGATAGCTAAGCCTGGCGATTTTTTTCTCTCTGACTACCCTGTAAGGAATAAAGCGTGAAGATAATTATTTAGCAAATATTTTTAATTATTTTGTCATAGATCTACAACAGTTCAGGAGAAACGATTGTCACCGTTCCATATACAATCGAGAGTACTGCTAATAGTAAGTGTTTTTTAACTCTAATTGTTGTATTGATTTTTGTAATTGATTTTAAACTAGCTTCCCGAGGAAGATGTTCAAAATTTAGACCATAGCTCAGAAATGAATGACAATGCATGAACATGTGAAAAGAAGAAGTACTTACTTTTTAATCCGTATTAAAATATGGAAATAAGTATATCAAAAAATAAAAGATTTTCTGAAAAATCTCTCCAAGGGTGGCGCTTTGCTTACTTCGTTTATTTTTTTTTATATAAACATGTATCAGGGTCTTTAAAGAAACAATTTAACAGAATATTCGGTTGACCTAGAGTTTGGTAATAATACCGCGTCTTATACTACAAGTATAAAGAAAAATCTGAAAATTTCTGAAAAAAATTGTAATTAAATCATAAGACATTTATAAATTGGTGACCCCTACGGCCTTGCCCATCGAACGCCCGTGGCACCTATTTAATCCCGTCGTTTATAAATTCTACAATAATGTATAAAGATTTGCCCGATTTGTCGACATTTATGTCTACTGGTCCGCTCTTCAGGGTAGTAGACGATATAAGCAAAAAGAAGGCAGAAAGAGCTGCGGGTGGGGTGCTCGCCGTCCGGCTGGTTTTTATCGTGAACTCTCATACAGAGACATCTACAGCGTCAACTCTTGCGACGGCCAGACATCACCTCCATGCCAAAATAGTGCAATGTCTTTTCCATGTGTTTTAGAGAGTCATGATGCCGCCCTGTCTGTACCCTGTCTTCGCCTTGCGTCTTATTTTTACACCTATGGCTATTGAGTTCTTGTTATTGTGGTGAGGTTATCTGGGGCTCCTGATATCTTGACGAGGGCATAGTTATACATACATCCAATCCATTTATATAGCAATATCAGTCTTTAATTAACTTATTTCTTTATCGTTAGCTTTAGAAATTACACATTACCTCTTGATGACATTAAGAGAAGAGTTTTTACAAAATCTACAATCAGCTGTGTTCAAATATGTCAATAATTCCGCAATATTTGGACAAAAACTCTCTTTCTATGAGTAAGTTGCCCTTGTCTAACTATTTCACATTTAAACTCATTACAAAGCTTGCGAGGCAACCTAAGTTGCTAGTTTTGGAACTCAATTTATAGAGATGAATGAGCAGAGAAATGCCGTCACGACCAGAACTCCTCAATTCGCGATAGTCTCCTTTGCTAGCAGGTTTCGATTGGCAGTCTTAAGAAGTTCCGATTTGTAACCGTAGACATTGGACACGGCTAATTCTGTGAGCCACGTGAAATTAAAGAGTTTATATGCAACATTTGTTGCAGTGTTTCTGTGTGCCACAAAATTTATAAAGGATGTAGGATATGAAGCGCTTGTGGCCCCGCGGTCTCAGTGTTCTGTAAACGATCACTGAGTTACGCAACTTTCACTATGGCTGGTCCTCGGATGGGTGACCACTTTGTGGCATTTACATTTGCGAGCGTTTCCGTGCTTCGGAAGGCACGTTAAGCCGTTGGTCCCGGTTGCCAGTAAAATGGCAGTCGTTAAGCCTGGTTGAAGGCCATATGGGCGGCTTGAAAAATTTCAACAGCAGGTAGCCACAACCTGCATCTGTCCATTTTCAACACGGCAATGGGCTCACCACCTATTACGTGGGACAGGAATCCACACGGTGAAAAGTGGTCATATAATATGCCTCTGCCACCCCTTCGGGGATAAGGCGTGATGGATATTTATTTTATTTATTTTTGATGTAGGATATTTTATTTAAAGAAAATGGTATTTTAATATTTACATGCAATTTTTTCTAATACATTTTTATTAAAATTAAAAAAGACAACTTGGTTCAAGACGGGGCTTAGGCCTATCCAGGTTAATGCTTTGAAACATTACCAAGGGTTGATAGTGGCTAGACATCTCATTAGAAATATTACTAGAACAGGTTATAATAAGTAGGTTATTTCTATCTAGGAAGGTCTAGATTTTAATTTTATTTTCTCAGTTGGATGTATATTCTCAGTTGTATTGGAATTGTTCAACAATTGCAAATCGAAACCAAAGTTTTACTGGATAAATTTTTAAAGTAATTAGTGTGCAAAGTTTCATATAAATTTTTATTAAAGTCATAATAGACAACTTGGTTCAGGACGGGGATTGAACCCGTGACCTTTGCCTAGCCGGGGCAATATTCTAGCCACTGAACTACCCGGCCCGTATCGAAACCAGTTGAAATTCTTAATTCGGTACGGTTCGGGTAGTTTTAAATGACGATTACAGTATAGTGAAGAATTGCTCGCTTCAATCTTGTTTCGGTACGGTTGGAGATGCCCTTTTTACTTTAAAAATAATTTATACTAAGGTTTACTGTTAATTACTTTTATTTCTCAATCGATCACATAATTATTTTCAATATTGTAGCACGAAGTAGCCACGGCAAAATTGTTGTTGTTGTAACTTAAAACGATACGTTAATGGACTAACTTGACGAATTACCCTAAATATTTCACCTTCACCCTTGGCATAAGGAACTGTTTCTTAGTGACTACAAGTATCTAAATAAATAATGATGAATGATGATGATAATTACTGCATACTTTATGAGATCTGTTTTATTTAGAGCAACACAAGCAACCTTGTTCGAAAATACTTCAAAAAACTTGACCAGTCTTATCAACGAGCAAAATCAAAAGATTTTAGGATTGACCGCAGGCGTGGTCAATATTATTGATTATGTAAAAACTTGGGATTATTGGGATTCCACGTTTTACAACGTAAGTGCACACCTTTTTGTTAACTATTTCATGAATTTTAAGGCCAAGAAACCAGGTCGACCCTCGATTGGAAATACAAAGGACCCTGGTCTGGATTTTTTTAATAATTAAATTGCCTCCTTGGGCTCTGCTTACAGCTTCAAGTCGTTTTGGCATACTAAACACGACGTTTCGGAGCTGATATTGGGGAATGTTCTCCCATTCTTATATGAGACGCAAAGGTGAAAGAGTCATGATAAATAGGTTTATGTGCTGTTAACTTAGCATTTGTAACTAGACACATCGTTCAAGGAAAATTTGAATCCAAAAAATGGATGGTAAAATTGTAATTCGAACAGGAATATATTTTTTATTTTATAGCCATTTCTTAAAAGAACGTTACCGATTATGATTATGAAGTTTTAATGTACATAATTAAACTCTTTTTGAGTCCTTTTTGTTTCGAAAGTACATCTTGCGTACTTATTTTAAAGAGTTATTGCAATTTGCAGGCCAGTGTAGTTGCTAAAAAATGCCATGAAATGCATTTATGGATGATATTACATAGTTTGATAAGTTGGAGAGTTCTTTTGCACACGATAATATGTTAGCGACCTTGAAGTTAAAGATTTAAATTTTAGAGAATGTTTTTTTGTGGAGGCATTCCAAAGGTGAGAGCAGTTTTCGAAAAAGGAATTAATTTATACAGCAGTAACACCTCGGATGCGGCATAATTGCCGTACCTTATTCAGGATTCCTAGTTTTCGCGAAGATAGCCCAATACAGCTCCCTGTATAGTTTTCCTTTTATATTTTCATCTTAACAATAATTCTGGAAAAATCATACCCAGATGGAGATGTATGATTCCAGGAACCAGGCACACCAGCTACTGTAAAATTATCGAATATGGTTTTGACGGGATTGGCAACCGCTTATAATGCCTATACGGGCGGCCCATTCAAATTGGATACGGCCATGATTGGTGAACAAATGAGGTTCAGAAAGTTGCAAGTAAGTATTTAGGGTCATTTTCTCGCTAATGCATTAAAAATATATTAGTAAGGTAGGTAGCGTTAATTTTAATTAGGAGTTTAATATTAGGCAGGATACTCACCCGAACCCCCCCCCCCTGAACGAGCCTGCGGTAGCGGACAAGGTCTGTCGGGAGCCCTGGGGCTATCCTGGCCATAGACAGATAGAAGGGTAACGTGTGGTTTTAGTCGGTAGGAGTCCGGCATAGCATCCATGAGGATTTCCAAACGAAAAAAAAGGAGTTTCATATCGGCTAATACTCATAACAATAATAGTCCTTTACTAACACATAAGAGATCGTCAGTCGATCTGGTAGCATGGGAGCGAGATTTCCCGTTCCGTTTTTCACAGGAACTTGTTCCAGAGATTAAAAGTAGCCTATGTGTTATTCTGATGTGTAAGCTATATTATTGTAAAGATTCATCACAGTCCATTTAGTAGACAAGTCAAGTCAAGAGTAATAAACATCCATTTTTACAAACTTTTGCGTTTATAATATTAGTAGGATTAGAAAGGATTAAGAAACGTATTTGTAAACACACAGGTACATGGCGAGTTGACGGTTATGTCGCAGATTGAAGAAGTTTATAATTTTACTGTCGAGTTCATTGATTTCGCTATCAATATAGACATTGACCTGGAAGCTACGCTAGTTAATTCAGCCAGTATAGTTGTGGTTGGATACAGGTACAGTTTCCACTCGTTCTTGAGTTACAAGTTTTCGAACAACCCCGATTTAGGATTACATAAATATTAAAACTAGTGGTCCCAGCAAGTTTCGCAACACCTTAATATTTGAGTAAATTTATTTTTTTTGATTGTCATTTTCCTGATACTGCTATTTGCGGTATATTTGCCCGATTTGTTGACATTTATGGTTACTGTTTCCGCTCTCCGGGGTACTAGCATGATGATATATAGCCTACCTCGATAATTGCGGTATCCAATACACAAAAAGATTTTTTCCAATCTGATATGCAGTTCTTGAGATTAGGGCGTTCAACCAAACAAACAAACAGACAAACATGCAAATTCTTCAGCTTTATATATTAGTATAGATTTGGAAATTAATATAAATAAACTTAATTTGGACCAGACAGCGTTGTGTAATAATGTCTTCAAATAATAGTAGTATTGCTTTGAAACGAATAGGGCTATGTTGTGGCTACCGCTATTGAAATTTTCAAGCCATCAACTTAGCTTAACGACTGCCTAGCTACTGGCGGCCGGGACTAAGGGTTTACAGTGTCCGAGCTCAGAAATTCTTGTTAGAAATGTGATAAACGGTAACCCATCTCAGGAATGACCGTGCCGTAAGATGCTTAACGAGCAAACGGTTAAAGAATACTGAGCTCTACAATCAAACGGTGATCATTATCTAGTAGGTGAACTAGGCGGATGCATCTGCTAAGTAATGGCTGTTTTTGAGTTGGGGGGTCGGTCGGCAGTCGCACCCAACAATGCCGAAAATCAAAAATATTCAAGCGATAGCACTCCCTAGCAGCCAATTAATACAAGTGGACCCAAGCTCCAAAAAGAGATAGGTTTTGGAAGCATCTGGGAAAACACTAAGGGGAAAAGCTGGAAATGCGACCACGTCCGTAAAATATACATACATATATACATATTGTCACGCCTTTATCCCTGAAGGGGTAGGAAGAGGTGTACTATACGCCCACATTTCACCGTATGCATTTTTGTCCCACGTAACAGGTAGTGAGCCCTTTGCCGTCATGAAATGGACAGTCACAAGCTGTGGTGACCTGCTGTTGAAATGTTCAAGTCGCCAATAAGGCCTTCAACCAGGTTTAACTACTACCATTCAACTGGCAACTGGGGCCAATGGCTTAACATTCCTTTCGAAGCACGGAAACGCTCGCAAATGTAAATGCCACAAAGTGGTCACCCATCCATGGATCAACTATAGCGAATGTTGCTTAACGCAGTGATCGTTAACAGAACACTGAGTTGGCGGGGCCACAAGCGCTCAGAGCTTAAAATATACCAGAAGAATAAATTATTAAGAATCTCCTCTTTGATTACTTAAAGTTTATAATTTACAATCTATCAATTTATAGTATTTTATTAAAAGATTTATATTTTCAGGGACATTGAATTCACTCAACCAGAGCTCAAGTCCGGGCCATTTGAAACTTTTATAACTGGTTACGTAAAAAACGAGGTGTCCAAAGAAATAATCAAGACTATTGCAGTCACGTCCATGGTATTACCACCACCAGCAATGTCTGATCTCATACCAACGCTAACGAGTACAGACAATAGGATAAAAGGTTCGTTTGTTGAACAAAATTTACAAAATAGTTCACCCATTTATCTCATCCAAGTAGTCCACCCAAGTAGTTCGCACAAGTAATACACATACATAAGTAGCTCACATCACATAAGTAATACACACAAAGTAGTTCATACATGTAGCTTATCTAACTGAGAAGTAGTTGGGAAGGTAAGGTATACTATACCCAGATAGTTCAATTTAGTAAAAATTCAACAAAATTAAAAAAAAAACAGCTGTACACAGTAATATTCGAACGTAGGAGAAAATTTATTTTTCAAAGTAAAAAGTTTCCGGAGTTATAATTTTCGTACAAATTAGCTGCTTAGGAACCTCAGGACAAATAATATAAAAATTTGAATAGGCACCTATTGTTATTTCCTTATTGAACGTAGCTCGTCACGTTTTATTTTTTTTTAATTTAAAGCACGTAATCCATCGTTGCCAATATCTAGTCAACAGACCACTGAATCTCGAGCTCGAGGAATTGTTGGCGAAGCTACGTGGGTGCCTGATTTACAGGCTAATGTTGGTGAGTATTCCATGTAGACTGTGATTCACAATACTAAATAATAATCAACAAGTATGGGATATTGTCATGTGAAGTTAAAATAGTTATTTTAGTATTAAGAAGGCTTACAAACATACGGTTCGAATGTGGTCACCGTACCCTATGAACGTTTGCAACACCTGAAGTGCTAAACTCGCGCTGCCAACCCTGTAAACACCTTATAAGACCCATTGACACCCCGAAGGCAGGGAGTTTATTCAAAATTCAAGCGTACGCGGAAGGAAGCCCATATCGGTCAATATCGGAGTTTCACCTATTCGAGCGCCCCAGACGCAAAGTGTGAGGATCCAGTCAGTGGCGAGCAGTGCGATGATTGACAGTAACATCTTTCTCTCTCTCAGGTAGGCAGAGAGGACAAATCGCTAGGCTACGCAATCCATTCATACTTCTTTCGCTTCCTGCAGGTTTATTAATCGATTCATACATGCACATCACGGAAAGGTCAAAAGGACCTTTCCATTTTTAAGCAATCTACTCACGCGGTCGTAGTATACAAGTCTCGGTCTACCATGACTTTACTTTTTAATTTTGTCTAGGTACTACTTGTTATCTGTACTACTACTAATCTACATTTTACGGTTTTCTTCTAGGAGTGAGTACTAAAGAACATAGAGAAGCAGAAATTGATAGGGTTAAAAATCGCAACAGCCACGAATTGGGAAAATCGATAAATAATGACATTGTTTAAACGTTTCTACTCGTAAAATACTTCAGAATGAGGATTTTTAATATATTTAATGTTTTTTTTTAATCGCGAATTCGGCAATTTTAGGTACACAGCAGACTAATTACTTTTAGCATCTGGGACCAGTGATTTTTAGTGATCACGATGCAGCATCGATAGAATTGATAAAACGTCAAAACGCAACACATAAATACCCTCGCAAAATAGCTGGTCAACTGTCCTCTCTGACTACCCCGTCAGGGATACAGCGTGAAGATAGTTAGTTTTTAGTTAGTCTGTGCTAAAAATAGCTTGTCTGTTATTATGTTATTACCACCTAGAGTTGAGAAACGTATCTAGTATACTAGGTCTATTGTTGATTCCGTTGACGTACTCCACGAGAGTAAGGTCTTGGGCCCCTATTACACTAACATAGAAATATAATCATAGATGTGTGAGTCATTTCTAAATGAAGAACATAATGACGGTATAATAATAACTTGTGATTCATAATGTCTATGATCATAGTTTTGGGATCCTATTTGACAGCTAGCGTACAAGTAGGATCATATCTATATCATAGGAGATCTTATATATCATAGGATCATATCTATATCCGTCTACAAACAATCTCAATAAATGTCGTCTTCGAAAATCAAAGAGTTTCAACTGGAATATCAAACTACAAAAACATGAATTAGGTAGTAAAAAGTAATCTGTAGATATAATTTGTAAGACGTTTTATCACCCAATCTAAGTTGTTCCAGTAAGATGTTATAGACCCCTCTCTCTGATCGCCTAGCTACCTGTGATCTTACCCAAATTCGCATTTAAGTTCTTGTTTTATTCGTTGTCGTTATCTTTTTTTTACTGCACTTATAGCAATGGAAATCACGGCTAAATCTTGATGCATATTGATGGTATATGATTTTGATATGATAATGTGTGTATTATGTAAAAATAAGAAAATCCTGATCATTTAACTATGATCATAGAATTTGACAGGTATGAAATCATATTTATATGAATTAAATATGATAATGTAATACTGACCTTAAAACACATAAGTAGAAACGGCAGACAGGAGATACCGTGTGGTTTAGCCAATACGAGTTGGACAGACCAATCTCACCAATAGCTAGCTGTGATATGAAGTCCACGAGAATTCCAAGCGTTAAAAAAGGGCTATTGTTAATCCTAATGTTAAGGTACTGTAGATCAAAAATACTTCTATTTCACATGATTGGAAGGGACTGGGCTACTCCAATGGGATCATAAACCATATTAATTTGTAATGAAGTACAATGAAAATCTTTTTATCCAATTTATTAAAACTTGTACATTAAAATGTTCATACTGGTTTGTAAGCAATGCTGTCTTCTTCAACCTCCTCGGTAACGTATTCTGGTATGACACGAGGTTCGATCGTTGACCATACGCGCACTGATGCAAGGCTGCAAATTTTTTATCGTGTTATTACGTGAAGAAAAGCTTTTATACTATCAGTCATGCCATTATCCCCGAAGGGGTGGCAGTGGAATATTATTTGTGATGAATGACCGTGTGAATTTAGTCCCACGCAAAGGTGGTGTGAGGTCATTGCCGTATTGAGTTATTACTAACTTTTAAATTATTGCGATAATAGCTAATTTAACAGGTCGTGCTCATAGTTTCTACTCCTTAGCCTCAAACAACGGCCGGTATAACCTGGCTTAAGCTGTAAATATGAAGAAGATATAAATAATAGGTCTTTACATATGAAATTGCCGTTCTGCAGTACTGGCCATTTCAAATCAAAATAATTTTTGTTTGGCTAAGAATTCTAATTTCAAATTAATTTTATTTTAAAAACTCTTTTTTTCCAAAAGTAATAATTTGTTTATAGATATTGTGATTGATTGATTGCCTCTGTGGCGCGGTGGGAGTGCATCCGACTGGTACGCAAGAGGTCGTGGGTTCGATTCCCACCCAGGATAAAACTTTGTGTGATGAGCACGATGGTTTATACTGTGTCTGGGTGTTATTTATCTATAATATGTATGTATTTTGAAATATATAAGTATGTTTATCAGTTATCTAGATCCCATAACACAAGCTAATATTAGCTTACTTTGGGCTAGATGGCGCTGTGTGAAAAGTGTCCCACAATATTTATTTATTTATTTTTATAAGTGTTACATTTTCATCGCATTTCAATCTTTTTCGTCATCATGGATATGTTAAAAATTGGAGTACCGTCGTGGCAAGAACGCCGCACAAGCGGCACGCAACATCAACGACGTTTAAGGAGCTAACACTACAAACCAACGCACCACCTGTCATTGGTTTGCTTGCTTCCATTCTGGAAATTTCGACCTGAATAATGAACCTCGCGGTTGTCCGAAGACTTTGGTCGACAATGACAAAGTAAAGGCGATTGTGGAAGCTGATGATACACAATCTAAGGCAGCAGGTTTCGACGTTAGCGTCAAAAAAAAAATTGGTCCAATTGCGTTAAATTGGCAAGGTAAAAAAGCTTGACAAATGGGTGCCCCACGAACTCAATGATCGCCAGCGCGAAGTACGCGTCGAGACGTGCCTTGCACTGCTCAACAGACACACAAATGAAGGAATTTTAAACCGCGATGAAAAATGGATTTTGTTTGATAGCCGCAAGCGCTTAGCAAGTTGGTTGGATCCTGGTTTAGCACCCAAACAATGCCCTGAACGAAAACTTACCCCTAGAAAAGTGATGGTCACTGTTTGGTGGTCTAGCGCCGGTGTGATTCATCACAGCTTCTTACCTAACGGGGTGAGCATTACTGCAGGTGTGTACTGTGGAGAACTGAACACAATGATGGAGCTGAGAGGATCTCCAAGCAGCATTGGTCAATCGCTCCTCTCCGCTGCTCCTGCACGACAACGCGCGACTTCATACTGCACAGCAGACGGTCTCCAAGTTGTAAGAACTGGGGTTGGAAGCTCTCCGTCATCCGCCCTACTCACCAGGTCTTGCGCCTACAGGCTACTACTTTTCCAGAATTTGGATAACTTCTTGGCGGGAAGAAAATCAATACCCGAGAGGCTGTACAAAATGCCTTTGAAGAATTGGTTGTCTTTCGTCCAGCTGATTTCTTTAAGAAGGGCATCAATAAACTGCCACTGCGTTGGCAAAGATCGATTAATACAAATAAAAAATACGTGAAAAAATCGTTTAAATTTTTTCATACAAAACGGCAATTTCATAGGTAAAGACCTAATAGATGTAAGAATGGACATCGAAAATAATCATCGGATCAGTGTGAAGTCCCGATTGCATTAATAGACTTGGATTTTCAATGTCCATTTTCCAATCACTTTAAGACTAGAGAGATTTAGATCTTTGTTGGAAACATGACCTTTACCTGCCTAACGACGATTTTTCAAGCCGCCCATAAGGATTTTACTTGGCTCAACGACTGCTATGTTACTGGCAACCGGGACCAACCGCTTAACGTGCCTTCCAAATCACGAAAACATTGGTTAAAAGAAATAGCACAAAGCGGTCACCCATCCGTTAGTTACGGATCATAGCAAACGTTGCTAAACGCAGTCATTGTTTACAGAACAATGAGTTTGAGGAGGCACGAGCGCTTCATATTTTAGGTATAATGTTTATAATACCTTTCACGAGTAGTTTCAATGCCATCTACACTTTCTGGAACATTCTTAAACTTTTGTGATCCACCGAGAAAGCCTATAGATTTAATTGTTGCATCTGTGGTGAGAAACATATTATTTTCTGGCAAATTGGTGTCGCCCGACGGGTTGTCATCCAGGGGATTGTAATTTCTCATAACTATTTGCGAGGAGCCACTCTGCCATGCTACCGTTGCCAATAAAGGGCTAGGTGCTACTGAAATGATATGTGGTTTTGACTGAAATAGAAAAAACAAATTGTTTTATCGTTTTGGGATTTTTAAGCTTACTGTACCAAGCTAGCACTATAGGGTTGGTACAGGGTTTTATTGCGAGTATTTCTTCTTTTCGTTATGCACTCATCCGTTAGTCAGAGTCAGCAGGTGCATCCATTTGCAGGTAAAACTGATTTGGGATCAGTAGATGTCGAGAGAACCCAGTATCGACAATCGACAAGTATTCTAGTACAACAAAAAATGATAAACGTTCGGCGGCGTAGCCTTGGCCGAATACGTAACAAAGTGATACGCAATATGGCAGGCTTGATAGTGTTAGTCTTAAGCTGAAATAGGGTGTGCTCGGTTGGTTTAGACATGTCTAGAGAATGAGTGTGGAATACTTTGACGAATTAAGGTAATTATTTTGTGAAAATAGAGAGTAGCAGGAGTCAGGGTAGACCGTGGCTTACATACGAAGACCACATGAACGGATTGCTCAAAAACGGTAAGGTCAAAAGCGTCCATATACCCAGCCGAAATGATTAATGTAGTTGCATAGAAAGAAGTATGTACGAATCGCGAATTCTGTTCTCGCTGACTGCCACGTCAGGAATACGGCGTGAACAAAAATCGGTAATACTCGTAGGTATCATTGATTTGTAAATATATTTATGAAAAGGTACCTCTATTGATTCTTGTGCTCGTGGCACAAAGTGTTGAACTGGCTGTGGAGGATTGTACTTTGTTAGCTTCTCAGCATACTGTCTAGTATCCTGAGACTGTAGCCACGCATCTGCTAGAGGCTGGCTTCGACTACCTGGCTCCTCATATTCTGCTGTTCGATTAGTCGCAAACACTGCAATATAATTTGGGGACGATAGATTTATGTGGGCATTAGAAGTGTGCTTTGGTGTTCACACACCAGTATTGGTAAAGTGCTTACCCAATCTGTACTCAATTTTTGTACATATCTTTAGTAGCTAAAATAATAACAGACAAGTGCGAGTTGGACTTTCCTACTGAGGGTTCCGTAAAAAAACGTAGATTTTAATATAGATTTCCATTTGAATATTATGTTATGATATTAATATCTACAAATAAGAAATTTTCAGATTTTTCCCTATACTTGTAGTTACCAAATTTCATAGTTCTAGGTCGACGGGAAGTACACAATGAATTTTGATTCCCTTGAGCTTATTGAAATATTCGTTTCTTGCGATATAAATGGCCGTAACATTATTTACGTTGACTGAAGTTTATTTTTTCACTGCTTCAAGGGACAGTAGACCTGAGTGTATGGTTTGAATTTAAACTCGATACCTTTACGCGTTCCCGAGAAAAAGGCTCTTGACCGACTAAATTCATTGGAAAGTAAGGCGTTTTTTTCTTTTAAAGTACGGAACCCTAAAAAGAAACATCGTTGTATTGAAATATTAACCGAGGAATGGAAAGAAAAATAAAACAATATTACCTGGTATGCCTTATTTTTTTAAGATTTAAAATGGATAGTTTTTGCTCTAGTTCGATTTTTCTTCATGAATGAATGTATGAATGAAAGCATTATTTACATCTTAGAGTATTCCCCGTTGCTTTTAAAATTGTATTTGGAGCATAATGTCATTTTATATATGGCTGCTAGGGGCAGCTATCGTTTTGATTTTTAATTTCTGGCCTTGTTTGGAGCGACTGCCGAATGAGCTCCTAACCCCGTTACCTGCGCTATCGCCTCGTACGTTGGTCAGAAGGTAGCCCCTTACAATCCTGTTATCTCACATTTGATTTATAAGTAACTAGGTGACCCCCACGGCTTCGCCCGTTACACACTTCGAACGCCCGTCGCTCCTATGAATAAAACGCTTCAAAATTCTACAATATATTTATTAACTAACTCTTCATCGTTATAATATTAGTATAGATAAGAATTTAAGTATAATTGGTTGGAGTTCTCTCTCACATTCCCGAAATCGTAGCGTATTAGGATTAATCATATTAAGTAAGTTTAAGGGCAGTATTCTAGAACGTTTCTCAATACTCAATCGACGCTTGAGGCTAGTTTTTGCCTTATAAATACTACTCTTAAGTGTGACTTGAGTATTGATAAACGTTCTGGAATACGGCCCTAAGTCTCTATTTCAATATTTATATCAACATTGGGGTTTAGGGTCCGCTTTAGTGTGCAGCTAAGAGTAACTATGATTTCGGGTAATTTTTCTCTATTATTGGAAATTAGTTACGTCTGACTTTCCAACCTCATTATGGCTTACGCCATGTCCATTAATCTCAATGAGTACCAATCATAGATGGCTTAGGCTCTTAAGATTCGGTAGGGCCATTAAAATTAAGTAGAGAGATGTAGAATAGAGGGGAAAGGAAAGGGCATAAAAGGACAGAGAGAAAGCTTAAACTCAAGAGGAGAGATGGAGAAGAGAGGGCTAAGAAGAAGGCAGAAGAAGTGAAGAAGATAATCCTACTAATATTATACCTAAACGTAAAAGTTTGTAATAATATATGGATGTAGGTTTTTTACGCTTTCACGCAAAAACTACAAAATGGATTTTGATGAAACTTTACAATAATATTGCTTATATATCAGAATAACACATAGGCTTCTTTTTATCACGGGAACAAGTTCCTGTGGGAAACGGGAATGGGAAAACTTCTCCACGCGGGGAAAGCTGCGACGTCCGACCTACATAAAATATGTGCTAACCTCCGAAAACGCCGTAAGGCGAAACCGGTCAGGGGTAAATAATAAATAAGGGGAATTTGTGGAAAACGAGATTGGCAAAAATTCTCTACGCGTGTGAAGCGGTCGTCAAATTGTATGATTATAATGCTGCAATGGCTACTTACAAGCATCTTCGCTACTACCCGATCTCCTTCGACCCACAGGCATATCAGGCTTATCGTAGAACTGTCCACGTCGCATGAAAACCGTCACATCAGAACCTGGTAACACAATTATTCGAGTATTGTTTTGTCACATTATTTTCGATTAAATTTATATATACATATTGTCACACGTTTATCCCCGAAGGGGTGGGCAGAGGCACATTTTAAGCCCACATTTTAGCGTATGCATTTTTTTCCCACGTAACAGGTGGTGAGCACATTGCCGTGTTGAAATAAACAGGCGCAGGCTGTGGCAAAGTGCTGTTAAAAATTTTCAGGCCTTATATATTACTAGTATAAGGCCTTCAACTTGACTTAACGCCTGCTATGCTACTGGCCTTTCAAAGCACGGAAACACTCGCAAATGTAAATGACACAAAGAGCCACATAGTGAAAGTTGCTTAACGCAGTGATTGTTTACAGAACACTCGAGTTATCCGGGCTGCGAGCGCTTCAGATATACATACATATTGTCACGCCTTTATCCCTGAAGGTGTAGGCGGCGGCATACTATACGCCCACATTTCACCGTATGCATTTTTGTCCCACGTAACAGGTGATGAGTCCATTGCCGTGTAGGCCAATATTTCAAGTCGAGTATAAAAGAACAAAAAATAAGGTTTGAAATTTACAGATCGCTTTACTGGCTTTATGATATTGCCAATCTGACATAGCGTTATCTCTCTCTTTCTTAAGACGCCGTATACGAAACGGACATAGATGTCAAATATAGCTTATTTAAAAATAATCTTTTAAATTAATAAGACCCGTAATCTAGAACGAATTAACCACGTGGTTAAAGCGTCCTAGTTAGTGAAGCTCCGTCGTTATCAAGGAAATCACGCCATTTTTGACCATATCTTGTAATCACACCATTCATTTCGAATATGCCTGCTTTAACACGGAAAAACACTGCAATAAAATTAAAACATCTATTTTATGGCTATGAAATCACAGACAGACAAAAATATAGATCATACTTGTACTACTACCGTTGCTTTGCGTTAAGGTTAAAAAACCTCCCACAATTTATAAACCTTAACATTTATTTATAACAAAAAAAAATTTTTCACTTCATTATTTGGTAAAATTATAAAATACATACATTTTGTCACTCCTATATTCCCGAAGGGGTTGGCAGAGGGATACAATACGGCCACATTTCACTGTATGAACTTTTGTACTATAAATTACAAAGTGATTGTGTATCCCTAGACCAGCCATAGCATAAGATGTGTTACGCTGTGATGGTTTACAGAAGACTCAGTTAGCGAGGCAACGATCGCAAAGGAGTTAGTTTTTTTACATACATACATACATAGATATTATCACGCCTGTCTCCCATCAGGGTAGGCAGAGACTATGGCTTTCCACTTGCTACGATCCTGATATACCACTTTCGCTACTTTCATGAGTGTTTTCATACACGCTCGCCGGTTAAAGGTTCTCTTGACCTGGCCTTTTGCCAAACGGTCTTCGATATGATTGACATACGTACGCCGAAGTCGACCCCTACCAGTTTGCCCATTTTGTCTATTTTGTCTATTTGCAGCCATCCTCTCCACGTGTCCGAATCATCTAAGCGTCTCATTTTCTATCTTAGTCACTACATCTTCTGTCATGCCACAATGTCGTACCGCAAAGGAAAATCTTACGTGAGAATGAAAGGAACTCAGCCAAGGAGTAGTTATATCCGTAGGCGATCCCAGCTATGATGGCGATTGTGAAACCGCAGCAAACTGCACACGATAGGAGACACAATACACAGCAGGTGATTATTCTGGAAATTATACATTCTTATCACTACATATTATAAAACAAAGTCTACTGCCACGTCTGTCTTTCTGTCAGCTCGCGATTAACTCAAAAACTACAGCACCAATGTTTTTACCAATGAATAGAGTGGTTCTTGAGGAAGATTTGACTATATAATTCGTTAAGTTTTTGTATACATTGGCTAAAATATAACGTTATTTGTCCAGGTATTGGTAAAAAAGAAACCGTCTGGTAACTTTCAACAAAAACGCTGCATAAACCCTGTGACATATAGAACGAGTATATCACCAACTACAAGAAGATTACCAAATAGGTTCACCTAAAGTACTATAATGATTTGAAAAAACCTAAAAACCTATCGCAGAGCATAGAAAATCTCTCGTGTGACTGGTCATCTTTCTCGAGTACACGCAGAGAAAATTCTTCCATTAATGTCGACAACCTGGAAGGCTGATTCTGGAATTCTTGAAGACGACCCATTAAATAGCAGTGCACGCTTGTCTACTGGCCTCTTTGAAAAGATTCTTCAGAATCAATTTTCGAATAAAGTTTTAACTCGGCGTTTACGGTCATAATATCATACAGAGATAAGATGCTCATGAAAATGTTATTACAGCCTATATTATCAGCATAGGTGCGATGAAAGGGCTCTAAAAGTAAAATTGTAAATAAATATTTTATGTTTAGAAATATCAATATCACTATAATCATTTTTATGACTGTTATGAAGAACAAATTTTGTACTTCTTAACAGTCATAAAAATTTGACCCTAAAGTTTAGAAAAGTCTTTTAAAAAGGTTTTTAAAAGAATAAGAGATAGAGTCAAACGTTTTGCGGCATTAATCGAATGCCGCAAAACGTTTGAAGTCATGAGTCATGACATGCATAGGCGATTTAGGAGTTTCTACAATAATCGGTTTTGAAACTGGTTTTATTTTAGAAGTCGTCAGATTCCTTCGCTACGATAGCGAAGGGCGCGTTTTATGTTTATTATTATATATTAGATAAAGAATCCTTAGTATAGAAGTGTCTGTTTGTAGATACATACATACATACAAATTGTCAAGCCTTTATCCCCGAAGGGGTAGGCAGAGGCATACTATACGCCCACATTTCACCGTATGCGTTTTTGTCCCTCGTAACAGGTGGTGAGCCCATTCCGTGTTGAAATGGACAGGCGCAGGCTGTGGCGACCAGATGTTGTTATTTAAGCTGCCCATAAGGCCTTCAACCAGCCATTTTACTGGCAACTGGGACCAAGGGCTTAACGTGCGTTCCGAAGTATCTATGTGTATCTGTTTGTAATGAGTTTGTAAGGAACCATGGATGAAGCGTGTTACAGTCAATCGTTCAAACATACAACGATTGTTTCATTCAACAGTGAACGATAATTTGTAGAACCGTAAATGAACTGTTTTGCCCGGTCATTGCACTGTAGTATGTAAAACGCAACCTAAGCTAAAGCCCCCGTCGCTTCCACAATTTATAGAAAATATATAATGTAGGACGCGCGGTTGCACGATGCACATTTCACACTTCATTCTCTGTACCTAATTACCTTTTGTCAAAATTATTGTAATCTGTGAATAAATTTGGTAGTAGCAAGCTAAAGTGTTTTCTTATAAGGACCCACGGAACGCCGTCCTAACAGAACGAAGGGTGTTTGCGGCCAATAGTTCATGGGCGAACTGTAATATGGCAAACCGACCACGGTCGAAGGGTGTTTTAGATGAACCGTACATCGGCGAACTATAAAATGTAAAACCCATTACAGGGGATCACGCCTTATCCCCGAAGGGCTGGCAGAGGCATATTAAATGCCCATTTTTCACCATGAGTATTCCTGTCCCTCGTAAAAGATAGTGAGCCCATTGCCGTGTTTGAAATAGACAGACGCAGGTTGTGGCTACCTGCTGTTGAAATTCTTCAAGCCGCCCAAAAGGCCTTCAACCTGACTTAACGACTGCCATGTTACTGGCAATCGAGACTTAACGTGCCTTTTGAAGCACGGAAACGCTCACAAATGTAAATGCCACAAAGTGGTCACCCATCTGTGACCGGCCATAGCTTAAGTTTCTTAACGCGGTGATCGTTTACAAAACAATCTCAATCGAACAATTACATCTATTAATTGGGTTTTATAAATACTGCACTGCTCGAGCTATAGGTAGCTATATGTAGAGTTGAAACTAGAGCCACAAACATAATGTGATTGGGTAAATTCATTTAGACGTGTAGGGCTGAATGTATATGACGGAATGACGAAATTCGTATTCTATACTATTTTTGACTAAGATATTCAATTCAACCGTTTGTAGACAGCAGTGCGCTTCATTACGCAAATATTGGTTCTTTGTTTTACAAAGTGCTGGGAATATTAATAATTTATAGAAACGTCTAGATTTAAAAAAAATATAATTCTAAATATAGGATCGGATAGTCCGAGACTGCAAGGACTTTAATTGTTCGTGCTAATTAGTGTCTAGCACATAAGACTTTTTAGCTTTTTTGTTACCACCTCACTAAAAAGGCAACGGGTTCAAAATTTCTTCCAAATTTAACATTTAAAATAGACACATTTTATTAAATTTATTCGGCCCTTTTGACCCACCCCAGTTCCGTGCTTCGGAAGGCACGTTAAGCCGTTGGTCCCGGTTGCCAATAATATGGCAGTCGTTAAGCCAAGTTAAAGTCTTATGGGTGGCTTAAAAAAATTCAACAGCAGGCCACTGCAGCCAGCGCCTGTCCATTTCTACACGGCAATGGGCTCACCAACTGTTACGTGGGACAAAAATGCATACGGTGAAATATGGGCGTTTAATATGCCTCTGCCTAGCCCTTCGGAGATAAATGCTTGACAATATGTATGTATGTATGTATCTACAAACAGACACTTCTATACTAAGGATTCCTTATCTAATGAATGAAAAATCGTCTAAACTATCTGATAGTAAACATAAAACGCGCCCTTCGCTATCGTAGCGAAGGAATCTGACGACTTCTAAACTAAAACCAGTTTCAAAACCGATTATTGTAGAAACTCCATAATCGCCTATGCATGTCATGACTGAATCGAATGCCGCAAAACGTTTGTCTCTATCTCTTATTTTACACACGGACGGACAGACTGAACCTTTTTAAAAGACTTTTCTAAACTTTAGGGTTAAGAAGTACAAAATTTGTTCTCCAAAACAGTCATAAAAATGATTATAGTGATATTTCTAAACATAAAATATTTATTTACAATTAATAACCCCTTCGGGGATAAAGGCGTGACAATATGTATTTATGTATGTATAACACTAAAATGGTAACCGAGCATACAGTCAATTAATCATAATAGCGTGGTCACCGATTTATTAAGTCTATACTGCGGAACAATGATACCTTGTACTGTGCCTATACTAAATCATGTCCTTCAGTAAGCCAGTAAGTTATTAGTTAGTTTAGCCGGTGGCCCCTGGTAGGTAATCGTGAGCTACCTATGGTACATTTCCATAAAATTACACATAAACGTATAATTTCACTAAATGGAAGATGTCTTCTCTAATGAAGTACAACAATATCCGTCGAACATTTACAGAAAACAGCATTTAATCGCAGGCACGAGCTATAAAATTGTTTCATCCTTACTAAGAGTACAGCCAGTGGAAGAAACGCTCCTTATTTGAAAAATGGCGGGCAGGTTAGAAAAATGTTTGACGTTTGTGCTCATGCATTAGTCGTCATGAATGGAGTTCAGTACGTTAAGCACTTAGGCCCGTATTCCAGAACGTTCCTTAATACTCAAGAAACACTTGAGAGTAGTATTTATAGGATGGCAAAAACTGGCCTCAAGCGTTTCTTGAGTATTGGGAAACGTTCTGGAATACGGCCCTAAAACTGCATAAACTGTCAAGTTAGATTTTTGATTTTTGAAGTGTCGTCAATGCAAATACATAAAATACAGTTACTAACAACCGTACATTGTTCACCTTTGTAAGTAAATAGACGAACTTTTTAATGTCAATTTCTTATGAGAAAAGTCAAAGGACATTTCCCTCAAAGTTTTCCTGTGCAACGCGACACCCCACGAAATACATAAAAGGGTCTTGGAAATTCAGTAAGGATCTTCGATAAACTTGAAGGTAATTTTAGTATCATTATGGGGGCTTATGTTTAACAATCCCCCCTTCCACAAGCTGGCTTTGAAAAATATAAAATTGTTGGGCATTTTTTACACAGTAAAATCTATCATAAATTAAACTAGTTTAAGATTAGGATTTGGGATCTAAACAACTTATATACATATATAAATAAATAAATATCCATCACGCCTTATCCCCGAAGGGGTGGCAGAGGCATATTATATGCCCACTTTTCACCGTGTGGATTCCTGTCCCACGTAATAGGTGGTGAGCCCATTGCCGTGTTGAAATAGACAGACGCAAGTTCTGGCTACCTGCTGTTGAAGTTTTCAAGCCGCCAATAAGGCCTTCAACCAGGCTTAACGACTGCCATTTTACTGGCAACCGGGACCAACGGCTTAACGTGCCTTCCGAAGCACGGAAACGCTCGCAAATGTAAATGCCACAAAGTGGCCTTATGGGCGGCTTACCTATTACGTGGGACAGGAATCCACACGCTGAAAAGTGGGCATATAATATGCCTCTGCCACCCCTTCGGGGATAAGGCGTGATGGATATTTATTTTATTTATGTATGCCAAAATAGTAGTATGTAGAAATCCAGTTGTGATCAAGGCGGGATGATATGTTTGTATGTATTTTCAAATAGGTTCGTACCTACATGTTATTTATAAGAAACAAAACGAAATGGTTAATAGTCCCGGATACACAGACGTGCATATGATAAATTATCTGCAGGAACGAAAGCAGTAAGCATGAATCGCGAAGTCTGGTGATTTCCTCTCTGACTATTCCGTCAGGTATACAGGGTGGTATGATACACTACACTTATGAAGACCACGTGAGCAGATTGCTCAAATACGGAAAGGTCAATAGTACTCGGATACCCAGACGTGCGTGTAGGAAGCGATTGATGAATCTTGAAGAAGCGAAAGAAGTATGCATGGATCGCGAAGCCTGGCGATCTGTCCTCTCTGACTACCCCGTCAGGGATACAGCGTGAAGATAGTTAGTTTTTTTTATAAATCGAAAATATATACTATACTAGATGACCCGCCCGGCTTCGCCCGTGACATACTTCGGACCCCGTTGCACCCATTCCTTCCCGTCGTTTATTAATTTCACAATAATGTATGAACATTTACCAAATTACTTTATTACTTCTCCGCTCTCTAGTAGGTACCAAACTACACCTCGCCCACACGGCCCGGTCGAATTTGGTTACACGAAATTAATTTCCTTGCCCATTTTTTTTTGATTTTGCCATATCTCCTAAGATATTCATTTGATTTGCGAGGTGTAAAAGGCCAAAATAATCTTCATGAAATGCTGAAGCCAACTAACATATAAAAAATGATAAGGATTAATAATGTATTTGTGTAAATAGCCTTCAAATTACCGCTTTAAAATTGTTTTTTTTTAAGTATTAAAATGGTAATAGTATGTTATCCATAAGAGATAGACATATACCGGAGCGAACTTTTTTGTAGACCTATTAGATACACAATTCCACAATACATTATTTGTTATACTTATCTCAAAGGGTTTATTTAGGCAGCGTTTTCGTTAAAACTTCCAGACGGCTCATTTTTTCTGACGCCCCCAACATATGTCGTTATAATTAAGTTCATGTATACAAAAACTTTACAAATTATACATAAAAATCTTCTCTATAAATCACTCTAACTATTAAAAAAAATTCATCGAAATTCGTTGCGAATTTTTAAAGATCTAAGCATACATTGGGACAGACAGTGAAAAACGACTTTGTTTTATAATAGATATGTAGAAAAATTACTAAATGATTCATAAAATTCGTGGAGAGAATGGATGAAAAGAGACTGACTAAGCAGATTTACGTAGCGAGAATGAATGGGCAAACTGGTAGGGGTCGACCTCGCCGTACGTAATGTTAATCAAATTGATTACCTTTTGGAAAAAGGCCAGGTCAAGAGTACCCTTAACCGGTGGGCGTATATGAAAACACTTTTGAAAGTATGAAAAGCGAAAGTTGTATGCCAAAATAGTAGTAAGTAGAAATCCAGTTTCTGTCTACCCCAATCGGAAACAGGCGTGATGATATGTATGTATGTATTTTCAAATAGGTACGTACCTACATGTTATTTATAAGAAACAAAACGAGATGGTCAAAAGTCCCGGATACACAGACGTGCATATGATAAATTATCTGCAGGAACGAAAGAAGTAAGCATGAATCGCGACGTCTGGTGATTTCCTCTCTGACTATTCCGTCAGGTATAATGATATATACAGGGTGGAATGATACACTACACTTATGAGACACTCAATCTAAGCAAAATAAGCTGAATAAAAGAATGATTTCCGACTACAACTACGCCATTTATGCAGTCACAAAATAAAAAAATAATGTTTAAAAACCCGAAAATGTAAAAAAATGGTACACCCCAAAAAGACGTAACAAGAAAACAATTCAAATGGGAATCCTGAAATGCGATATGAAAATCAGCATATTATTATATGAAAATCCAGTTGAAAATCAGCGCCGAGTACAGTAATGTGCTCTGCATGAGCTGAACTGGCTACCTTTTAAGTGTAAGGTATTTTAAAAATAGGTATCATATAAGTGTAATAGGAACACTGAATAAATGATTTTTCTTTCTTCTTTTTTTTTATATGAACTGAAAATACTGAACCGCGGGAACTATACCATGACCGCATTTTAAACAACATTTTGACTTTAACTTTAATATATACCTATACATATATTTGTAATGTGCTCCCCAAGACCTTTCTTTTGATACCAAACACATAATGACTTTTTTCATTTAATATTTTCTGGGGGTAGAACCTGAGGTTAATTTTAAGTTTGGATAAGATTTATGATTATATAAATCTTAATTTAAACCTCACGTTCTACTGAAACTATAATCTAATGGAATCTATTAGGTCTATTTGACCTCATTAATTAAAATCAGTTCAGTAGTTTAAGTGCTATAGAGCAACATCCATACATAGATTGCCAAATACTTACATTATCTTTCTTTTTGGCTTCGCCGTAGCTCGGTGAAAAAGAATTTTAATACTTAAAAAAAGTTGCTATTGCAATTAGTATGCTAACTTGCTCATAATTTGTAATTAAAGTGAAAAAGGACAACTTGGTTGCCTTAGCCTGATCAGGGCAATGTTTTAGCCACTGAACTACCCGAGCCGTACCATTGCAATTTGAAAATATTCACTTTATTTTAATCGTCATTTAAAGTATGACCAGAGCCATCTATCGAACTACTTAACAACTCTGATTTTTTTGAACATTGACCTGGTTAGGCAAAGGTCACGGGTTCTATCCCCGTCCTGTACCCCCAAGTTGTTTTTTTTTACTTCAATAAACAAATATTAATAAAGCGGTAATTATTATAATAATAATAAACAGAGAGAGAGAGTGCTACTCCCGGGAGTGCAGAAAATCTCAACTCTGGCTTGCCTTAATTGGCCGGTCAGAGGGAGGGAGCCAGAGCTATATGCTCGGGGGTGGAAGTGTCATTTTCAAGGGCATAACTACGGGGAAGCCCGCTCCGGGCCTGTCCCGCGAAGGTGAAACCGGCGCCGCACCGCTCGACACCCCAAGCCGCTCACACCGGTGTTGCCCTCTGTCGCCTTACAGGCTTATCATGCCTATGGCGATTGTATAGGGGGCCTTCTGCCAGTATTTTGATAATAATATATTAAAATGGCAGACGCCGTCTTCAACCATAGTTTTAGTTACATACTCCATTTAACCTTCAACTCAATAGCCCATTTAGTAGTTAGCATATTGTAGAATAGTTTAACTCCCATTGGAGGTGGTCCATTACCGTTCTTCTACATAAGGCGAGCGTGGACTATCAGTAGTGGGGGTCCCATTCCCTATTAGATTAAAATTCTCAAAGGGCCTCTGCGTGTTGGACCTATGTCCCCATGTAAGCCTACCAAAAGACCGGGTATCTTCATGAGAAAAAAAAGAAGATACCCGAGAAAAGAAGAGTCATAATAATAATAACTATTGTGGGACACTTTTTTACACACCGCCGTATAGCCCAAAGTAAGCTAATTTAAGTTTGTGTTATGGGATCTAGACGACGATAAACATACTTATATAGTTCTATATATAGGAACAACCAAACTTCGAAACAAACATTTGTGAATCCCACAAATATTTAGGGTTTATTCCCGAAATCCCCACCGACGATTCCCCACCAGTGGGGATTTTAACTTTTTTTCTTGAAATCCCCACTACTTAAATACATTCAGCTTAGTGGGGATTTCTGGACAAAAAAATTGTTAAAGTCCCCACCAGTTATTATTATTTTTGAATTACTTATTCAACAAGAAATGCTAAAGTGAAATTAATGTCCAAAAGGCAATTTATTTTAAAATTTCACTCAAAAAATCTTATCATAGTAAAAACAGAGCAAGAGGAATGTTGCTCGCTCCCTCTCGCCCGTGCCTAATAAAGACGAAAGTAATAGGTACCGCGTGCAAGTTTACGTCAAATAGTGTGCGAAAATTGAATACGCGACTATTCAGTAGCCTACTATTCGTCTACAGTTATTAGTGAATTTAATTATAGGGTAAGGCCAGCAGACGCGCTTGGTTGTATCAAATAACACAGTAAGGCGTTTCTAGTAGAGAGCGCGCGAGTGACATTAATATCTTGCTCTGTGATAGTAAATATTGCAAAATATTAAATATAGCAAAATTTCTGTTCCCGCAAATCTATTTTACATTCAGATACATATATACTGTCAGCCCGTTACTCCCCGGAGGAGTAAACAGAGGGATATTTTACGTCCACTTTTCACCGTGTGAATTCCTGTCCCACGTAATAGGTGGTAAGCCCATTGCCGTCTTGAAATAGATGCAAGTTACGGCTACCTGCTGTTCAAAATTTTCAGCGCAAAGGCCTTCAAGTTGGCTAAACCACTGCCATGTTACTGGCCACCGGGACCAACGGCTTAACGTGCTTTCCGAAGCACGGAAGTGCTTGCAAATGTAAATGCCACAAAGTGGTCACACATCCGTAACCAGCTATAGCGAATGTTGCGTATTGCAGTGATCGTTTACAGAACACTGAGTGGGCAGGGCCACGAGCGCCTCCATACATATTTTATCATACTTACAATTTGCATTCATATGTATTCAAAATACATCACTAAAAATAAGAATGGAAAAATATAGTAATGATTATTGGTAATTTTATATTTCTGACAGTCGCACATAACACATGTTTGATATATGAGTAGTTAGACGAAATAAAGCACATTAGTAAACTCTTGAATAGTGCAAATATAAAAATCATTGTGAAAAGCACTTATTGGGAAAATTACATGCTTACTGAAAAAAAATCATGAACTGCAGCGTAATTTGATCGCGCTGCCTTCCCCTATCTTAAAAATCTTTTTTTTCTATTCTTAGGGAACTATTATAATCCACAAACAATTGTAGTGTACAATTTTAACTTACGATTTTGAAAAGGTTAATTTTAATGCTATCGTTCGAAATTTAAACTATTTGGAAAAAAGGGCGAGAATGAGGGTTTTTTGAAATGTTCCCCGTGAGATGGCAGCGCTGTAACGTCAGGTCCAACTACCTGTCAAAACACATACACGATTTATATTTTTCGATCATTTTTTTGGTTTATTTATTCTTAAAAACGTTACAAACGGAATATTGTTTTCCAAAATGCCACAGTGTTGTGCAGTGCCTATGTGTGCAAATAAAAAAGGAGGCCTCTCTTTTTGAGCTCAATCTTCAGTTCGGCAACCTTTCTTTGGCCGTAATCCATAATAAAATCAATAACACTTCCAAATACATAAAATTTTACTAAAATAATAATACGTTCGGTAAGATTCTGTGCTATCTGACAGCTGTTTGGACCTGACGCATACGAAGCGCCGCCTGGCGGCAGAAAAAGTATCGAAAACCCTCATTGAATCTAACAAAATCGCACAAAGGGGTGAAGGCTCCGGATTTCTGACTAGGAGTCAGGGGCTAGTGCTCTTCGCCGCATTAAGAAACGGAAAGCTGTCGGAGCCGATGAAGTCCTCACCGAGGCCTAGAAGGCGATGCGTTCCAATGGTGGATCTTAGCAAACCTTTCTACCGCGTACTCCTAGAGGGAGGATTTAAAACCAATGAAATTTATTATTCCGGTCTTTAAAGGTAAGCGATCAGTGCAGGAGTGCAGGAGCTACTGCATTATGAAGGTTAAGTCGCACACCATAAAAATCTGTGAGGATTATTGACGCTCTTTTAGCCCTGCTGACTTAGTATACTCTAAACAATGTCTTTGTTATGCAACTTTCTTAATGGCTGGTTACGGATGACCGCTTTGTGGTTCACGAGCGTTTCCGAGATTCGGAAAGCACGTTAACATGGCAGTTGTTAAGCCAACTTGAAGGCCTTTGCGCTGAAAAATTTCAACAGCAGGTAGCCGTAACCTGCGTCTATTTTAAGACGGCAATGGGCTCACCACCTATCGCGTGGGACAGGAATACACACGGTGAAAAGTGGGCGTAAAATATCCCTTTGTTTACCCCTCCGGGGAGTAAAGGGCTGACAGTATATATGTATCTGAATGTAAAATAGATTTCCGGAAACAGAAATTCTGCAATATTTACTATCACAGAGCAAGAAATCAATGTCACTCGCGCGCTCTCTACTAGAAACGCATTTGTCGCCGCTTGGTTGTATCAAATAACACAGTTATGTTAATACAACCAAGCGCGTCTGGCGGCCTTACCCAACTAAATTCACTAATAACTTCAGTCGAATAGTAGGCTACTGAAAGGTCGCGTATGCAATTTTCGCATACTATTTGACGTAAACTTGCACGCGGTATTATTACCTATTACTAGTCTTTATTAGGCACGGGCGAGAGGGAGCGAGCAACATTCCTCTTGCTCTGTTTTTACTATGCTAACATTTTTTGAGGAAAATTTAAAATAAATTGCCTTTTGGACATTAATTTGACTTTAGCATTTTTTGTTGAATAAGTAATTCAGAAATAATAATAACTGGTGGGGATTTTAATTTTTTTTCCAGTTATCCCCACTAAGCTGAATATGTTTTAGTAGTGGGCTGGTGGGGAATCGTCGGTGGGGATTTCGGGAATAAACCATATTTAGTAGTTACATAAATTCGGTATAAATTCTTACCATTTTAAAAAGTAAGGTGGCTGGAGCATTTCATGAAGATAATTTTTTCTCTTTACAAAATTCAAATTAATATTACCACGGTAACAGAATTACGTGACGGAAACGCGCTTTAGCTTATTATAAATGAAATTTTACAAACCTTTGTATGAAGTCTATAGCGTACACAAAGCAACTGCATATGTAGCACATAACAACACTTCGTGTAGAACAGTCGGACAAGCGCCACAAGAATTATCACCTCCAGGCTTGGCCACAAGCTATGACTGAGAGCTACAAAAAAAAAATACCTGAGATGTGGACTCTACAAAGTAAATGTAAGAAGTAAAACGTCTTTTCGACATATCTTACGCATACGTCGATAAAGAAGTTTCATTTACGTCGATAAAGAAGTTTCACTTAAAAACAACATGACGCGTAACCGAAAAACGAGACGATTTTTAAATACATATAACATTTCTTACATACGTCGATAAACAAGTTTCACTTCAAAAAATGCAAAAGTCAAAAAAGGAGTTCTGGAATCATACATTTTAGGTTACTTTGGTAAAAAAAGGTTTATTCCAATACTGTATCAAATACTTATAAGCACGGAAATTTGTAATATTGTATGGACTACTTTTTTACGCAAATACTACCAATTGGTTTTTAATGAAACTTTACAATAATATAGCTTATATATCAGAATATATAACACATAGGCTACTTTTTATACCCGGAACAAGTTCCTGTGGGAATCGGGAACGGAAAACCACCACGCGTGCGAAGTAGCGGATGACCACTAGTCTTAGATAAGTGGGGACACACCACTATCGAGGCGGTGAAGCCGGTCATGGAGGAGTGGCTGGAGAGCTAACACGGCAGCCTCACCTTTCGGGTGTCTTTGATATTTACCGAGCACGGGTGCTTCGGTAAGTTTCTGTGGCGTATAAACCGGGAGGTAACACCAGAGTGCCAGCACTGTGCGAACTGCAGCGAGGACACGGCGCAGCATACACTGGCGGAATGCCCACCGTGGGCACCTCGTTGTGGGTCTGGGCGTGAACAATCTTATGGATCACTCACGGGAGAGAACTCTCCCTCCCGAGTTCCCCAGTCCAAGACTACCGTCCTCCATGACCAGGGGCCTGAGGACGGCGGGCGGACTGCTCGCCGTCCTTACAGAAGTAGGCCCCGGTCGGTGGCGTGGTGTGAGAGCTGCACGCAGGCTCTTCACCCTCTCTAGGAAGTGGTATGAAACCTGATTCCCCCCAAAGAAGCGAGGTAACACTCGGGACCCCCCCCCCCGCTGAACGAGGCCGCGGAAGTGGATAAAGTCTGTCGGGAGCCCTGGAGCTATCCTTCCGAGGGCTCATCCGGGACTCCCGGCTATAGACAGATGGAAGGGATACGTGTGGTTTTAGTCGGTAAGAGTCCGGCATAGCATCCATGAGGATTTCCACACGTTAAAAAAAATGCCTCTGTTTATACTGTTGTAGGTAGGTTTTTCTCTTTATACTGTGGTGTTAGTGTGGATGGTTTACTTGTATTATTGGCGGCAGCTTTATGTTGTTTATCAAGAGAGAAAATAAAAGCTGGCTTAGATTTCCATAAACAAAAAAGAATCGAGTCCATTTCCATGTTATTATGAGACAGTGATGATTGTTCAGATAGCAGATTCGTCAGGATCCTATTTTTTAGGCAGTCAAACTGACGCCGTTCGCCTGTTGCAAAGTCTAGAGATTGTAGGTCCCTCTATTTGACGTCTTAATAAACTACCGTTTTAGAATAAATTTAAGGTTAAAAATCATTTATAAAAACTTTAAAAAAAGCATACAATTTAGTATCATTAGTAGTTTGCCATATTGGACTTAGAATAACATCACTCTATTTATAGAGTTATTCTAAGGACGCTTATGCTTCCTTCATTTGATACCTATATTGTAGCAAATAATTTCGCCATCTTCGGTATTCCACCATTGGATTTTGAATGACGTCACACAGCTCACCATGCATTGTCATTCAATCTAAACGTGTAACTATATAAAATTTCAAACATCGGCATCAAAATTGAGTTGCAAGATTGCATCCTTACAAATAACAAGTCAAGGTAATTATAAAATTTATATAACAAATTGTTTCTTAGCTCATTAAAATGACGCCGCCAAGGTATCTATCTTCTTTACCTTTACACTAGGGGCCACACGCGGCTCCACCTGCGTGGTTAAGTTGTCCCCGTTTCTCACAAGAACTTGATCTCAGAATGAACAGTAGGCTATGTGTTATTCCCTGCATCAATTACCTTCACAACACATTGGAAAAACTCACAAAGACGCGTTGATCCATAAAAACTTTGTAACCCTTTTCCACCGCTATAAGGATTGAATTTTCAAAAATCCTGTCTTTCTGCTTACCTATGTCACTTTAAGAATATTTATGCAAAATTACATGATTCTAGACACAGCGGTTTCAGCTGTGCGTAAATTGATCCGCCAGTCAGTTTCTGCTTATAAATTATATAGATAATATAAAATTAAGTCGTTTACCGCTGTTTGTATGTAAAAGTATATTTAGGTACGCTTAGATAATTGTAAACTACCCAACGGATTTTAATGCGATTTTTCTCATTAGATAGGGTCATTTAAAAGGAAGGTTTACATGTATATTATAGTTCAATATTGTATGTGTAAATTTGTTTAAAATTTCGATTAATATGAGGCCGCCTGAGGTCTTTTATCAAAGATGCTGCCAATTTTATTTATCTAAATAGATATATGTTAATTTTAAAGTAAAGTATGAAGATAAAATACTTCCTTACCTTTATGTATGTTTTCATTTATCAATAAACTCAATTCTGCTGCCCAAAACTTGGGAAAATAAAATTTTATATAATTTCTTTCCAAGTTATTGATTATCTGCTAAATGTCATGCTGACATACTGATAAACATAGAGAATTATAGAAGACTTGATCAATATAGAAGAATTATGACACAGCACAACAAGTTTATTCTACTGTGTGTTTTTCGGTTATAACGCCTGATAAAAAAAACCATCTACTTTCCACCACTCTACCAACTGAGCTATCGAAGGTTAGGACATTTGGCGGGAAGAGTGACAAGTGCGGACGCTTGCTTTATATTATTTTCTAAAACTAGTGCATTTATCTTGTTTTATGTGCGGGAGTGGTGGTTTCTTGGACATAAAAGTTGTATTAACGTACTATAGTGAAAGACAATGATATATATGCAGTGAAGTGCTATTTTCTCTTTTGCCGCGAAACGTCCACTGACAACCTTAGTATATGAATCACCATTATACTGAGGGCAAGGACCAGGACGTAGCCTGAGGACACGACATCGACTGGACAGGACTAATTAGAAGATAAGATTGAAGAAATATGATATAAAAATAAGATTTGGCTAAAAGGTCTTAGAAACCAGGCCATTAAATATTTTTTTTCATTTTTCATTTTCATTAAATTAAAAAAAATCGCCTGTTACACGGTTGTAAACCAGGCGTCCCAACAGAGATGCCCTTTGAGAGGGCGATGAAGGTCATATTATAATTTCTATTTCAACTGCCGTCTACATAGATGGCCAGAAGTAAGACATTTTTCGGAATTTAAAAACAATAGCTTGCCAATAAGATTATAGAACACTAATACTGCGTTTACACTCACGGCTCGCAGCTCGACTCGTGGCTCGGCTCCAGGTTCGCACGAGCGTGCCGTCCACGAAACGAGCATATGTTTACCTACACGCTCGCGGTATGCTCATTTGACCTTTCAACGATGGCGGATGTCAATTCGATATATTATTAACAGCATCGACTCCTAAGTTTTATGAGTTTCTGCTACTACCATTTACCACTACGCAAGTAATTCACAAAACCATGAATTATTAACTTTATTTTATTATTTTTCGGCGTATTTATACTTCAGATTACATATTATCATCTCCCCTTGAAACACCACAGTAAACCGTAATGTTTATTCTTTTAACCAATCCATTATTATTTTAACGCAGCACCGTCTAACCCAAAAGAAAGTAATATTTGCTTGTGGTGTGAGATCTAGACAACTGATAAACATATTTATAAATTACTAAATACATACTTAGGTATTATACATAGGAAACACGCAAACCCTGAAATAGACATGAGCAGATCACACAAATATTTGTTCTGAACCGGGAATCGTACCCGAGACCTCACCGCGGCAGTCGCATACACCACCATTTATTCCACCGAGGCAGTCTGCACTTAAATACAATAAAGTAACGCCACGCCAGAAAATAGTCGACACAAGTTGTGACCTAGTTTCCTACTACGCCGTATTGGGCGGCAATGCTTACCTGTACTTATGTTATAAATAACGTATGCACATGTTTCTCTGTTCTGTCGTTGTAAGTCAAGCAATAAACAATCTACGTTGACATACTATAAATAAATAAAAAATATATAAAAATGTCTTTATTTTGCATAGACCATTTCAACGGCGCTTACAAACTGTCATACACTAAAACTAAAGAAAAAATTTGTATTTTTAAAGTGACCACCGGTTCGGAACGCGGCCCACCTGAGAAGAACCGGCAAGAAATTTAGGAAGGCTTTTTTTTGATGGCCTATATACAATTTAATATATTATGACTATAATATTTTATTTGCCAGCAGATCATTTCCAGGCATCCCTGTCCTGTAAATAGTCTTGAATAGAGTAATAACCTTTTTCACAAAACTTTCTTTTAATAAACTTTTTAAATTTAATTAATGGTAAATTTCTCAGGTGTTATATAATTTATCTATACTGCCCTAGAACCCTACTGTAATAATAATTAACAATACAAACAACCGGCAAGGTCAAACGTTTGTAATTCAATGAATCGCTAGAGCGCGAGCCTGGCGAGCCACGAGACACAAGACAAGCTGCCAGTCGAGGTCCTAGTACACGTTTACATTCGCGTCTCGCGACTCGTCTCGCAGTTCATCTTGTGGCTCGCGCCAAAGTGGAAATGAGGCATAAAAGTATCTTGAGTTTTATCCTGTTGTCAATAACAGTTTATAAAAAATCAAAATGGACCCTAGGCTGCAAATCCAGGCAGTTTTTGAAAACAACTGGGTATACCCAGTTAGTACCCAGGGTAGTACCCAGGGTATACCCTATACCTATGGTAAGATATAGAAGAAGAAAAAGTAGACTTTACAAGTACATGAGCAATAACCAAAGTAAGACAGATCAACCGTACCGTACACTGATTTAGCCGTAGTAACACAAATCATTCATTTATGTGTAGTAAGAACGAACCGAAAATGTAGTAAATTTTGAAAATATTTGAGTTACGGAACCCAACATTGCACGTAGTCCATTTGACAGGCATTTCATCGGTATTTTAGTTAGTTCCTCTGTATGTACTATTTTGCAAGATTTCAGAACCAGTAGGGTCCAAATCAACATTAATTTTTGTGTTGAATAGCCTATTTATGTAGGAACTAGGAGACCCCCCCAGCTTCGCCCGTGACATACCTCGAACTCCCGTCGCATCGATTTAATTTTTTATGCATAAAAATTTGCCCGATTTGTCGGCAGTAGTCATAAATTTTATGACTACTGCTCCGCTCTCCAGGGTAGTACCGTGATGAAATATAGCCTCTAGCCGTCCTCAATAAATGGTATATCCAAAACAAAAATATTTTTAAAATCCGACTAGTAGTTCCTGAGATTATCGTGTTCAACCAAACAAACTCTTCATCTTTATATCCATACGAATATTATAAAGCTGAAGATTTTGTTTGTTTGGTTGAACGCTCTAATCTCAGGAATATTTTTGTATTGGATATCCCATTATTGAGGAAGACTACCCAGGAGAGCGGAGCAGTAATCAATAAATCGACAAATCGGGAAATTTTTTATACATTATTGTAGAACTAGATGACCCGCTCGGCGTCACCCGTGACAAACTTCGAACCCCGTGTCACCCATTTAATACCGTCGTTTATTTATTTCACAATAATATATGAACATTTTCCAAATTACATTTACTTCTCCGCTCTCAAGTGTTTACGCCCGCAAGGCCCGGTCGAATTTGGTTACACGAAATTAATTTCTTTATGCATTTTATTTTGATATTGCCATATCTCCAAAGATATTCATTTAATTTGAAAGGTGTAAAGGGCCATCCATCAACTTTCATATTCATAGTTCTTTTAGTTCTTTTGTTCTTTTAGTGACATGGCTCAAGAATAAAGATCTATCTTAATAATATTTTAAATGTGAAAGTTTGTATGGATGTTTCTTACTATTTCACGAAAAACCACTGAACGGATTCTAATGAAACTTTACAACAATGTATAATTACATTAGTTTAAAAACTAGTTATTAAGGTTGATTAAAAACTCAACTATTTACAAAAATATATACTTAGATATAGTTTCATTACTTTAAGAAGTTAGTTACTAAGGTTAAATAAAAAAGGTTTATTATATACTGCTTTTCTGTTTTTTCGGCGGTTAAATTTTTTGTATAAAGTGTTTTTTCATATTTTTTGTGACTCTTATCCTCTAATATCTATTTGCCTAATTTTTGATTACTTTTAAAATATCTACCCACCTTACTTAAGCTAAAATTCTGAGAGCAAAACATCAATCAGCCCCTGTTTTCCTACCCTTAGGGTTGGGTTTTTATCATCAAATTTATATGAGACCAACTTTTTGGTATACTCTTTCCAATAAAAAAAGAATTATCAAAATCGGACTACTCTGTAAAAAGTTACTCTGTAAAAAGTAGTTATACCTACATAAAAAAAAATACGCGTCGAAATTGAGAACCTCCTCAGTTTTTTGTCGATTAAAAATAACGAAGGTCTGGCCGTCATGAGCTCCTGCTCTATAATTTTGTAACATTGCAATGGTTTAATAACGAACAGTTTTAATTAGGATAATACCTTGAAGTGCTCGTTAAAATTTAACAGATTTCAAAGTTATTTCAATCAAATATTTTAATAGATTTGAAAATACTGCTATAAGTTATGCTTGAATTAGGTACAGGTATTAGACATAAGCTTATCTATCAACACTAATATTATAAAGCTGAAGAGTTTGTTTGTTTGTTTATTTGGTTGAACGCGCTAATGCCAGGAACTACTGGCCGGATTTGAAAAAAATATTTTTATGTTGTATGTCATCATGCTACTACCCAGGAGAGCAAAGCGGTAATCAGAAATGTCGACAAATAGGGGATTTTTTTTAAGCATTTTTGTAGAATTTATAAGCGACGGGATTAAATAGGTCCGACGGGAGTGTGAAGTAAGTCTCGGGAGAAGTCAGTAGGTCACCTAGTATATCTAATAAATTTGTATACCTACGTTTCAGGCACGCCAATGTACCCGAAAGGATGCCAGAGCTAGGTATACTATACGCCCATATTTCACCGTATACATTTTTGTTTCTTTAACCGACTAGGTAATTTCAAAAAAGGAGGAGGTTTGAGGCCCTCCTCCTTTGGTATAATTAATATATTTCTTTGTAGTAAATTTGTGTGATCATCAAAGGCCGAGTCATACATATGAAGCAGACCACGTGAGCAGATTGCTCAAAAACGGAAAAGTCAAAAGAACTCGGATACCCAGACGTGCATGTATGAAGCGACTGATGAATCTGCAAGAAACGAAAAAGTATGCAGGGATCGTGAAGCCTGTCGATCTGTCCTCTGACCACCCCGTCAGGGATACAGCGTAAATATTTGTTACGGAGTTTGACATAGTGAAAAAAAATTTTTTAGCGATATTTGTCCCAGTAGCTGAAGCGTTCGTGGCCCCGCTGACTCACGATTCTGTAAACGTTCACTACATTAAGCAACTTTCACTACGGCTGATCCTCGGATAGGTGAACACTTTGTGGCATATACATTTACGAGCGTTTTCGTGCTTAGGAAGGCTCGTTAAGCTGTTGGTCCCGTTTGCCAGTAACATGGCAGTCGTAAAGACAAGATGAAGGCTTAAAAATTTTCAGCAGCAGGTCACCACAATCTGCACCTGTCCATTACAACACGGCAGTGGGGTTACCATCTGTTACATGGGACAAAAATGCATACGTTGAAATTTGGGCGTAATATATACCTCTGCCTACCCCTTCAGGGATAAACGCGTGACCTGTATGTATATTATCCTACTAGGTACTCATAGCTTAAATAGTACAATAGACTTTGTATTCCCATACGAAATAGGATCGTTTTACATTTTTTTATATTATAGCATTTTTTGGTACTAGTGCCTGACTAGTCAGGGATACAGCGTAAAAATTAAATTAATTTATGTACCATGTTTTAATAGCGAACTAAGTAGTTGTTCGTTTTTTCACATTTCGTCCACATCTATGTCAGAAAGTCCCACTCGTTAGCTATGGTCCAAATTTCAAGTAGCTTTTCGGGAAATTTGTTTAAAACTGTTACTAACTTTCAACCGGACAAAATTTAAGAAAGCGAGTTATTGTAAACCTCATTGGTTATAAGAGTACACCATTTTCAGTCTGTCTAGCTTACTGTAGTATAAGTTCAGACAGTTCACAGTTGAGTTCAGTTTAGTACTTCAGTTGCACTGAGTATTTCACCGTGGGCAGACGTTCCGCCCGCCCAGCGCCGCGTGTTCTTTCGCGGGTTTAACTCACCGTAAGTGTAATTTGTTGAACGAAAAAGTTTCAGCCAATTTAAAGTTTATGGACAAATACTTATTTGTGAAATAAAGTGACTGTGAAATTGTTTTCAAGGAGTTTTCTGAATTATACCAATTTTGTTTATTAAGGTAATTAATATTTTAAGAGTATTGTTTAACGCCTTTCCCCTCATCTGCTGTAGATTATTATAATCTAAATAATTTGAATATATTTTAATTAAAATTTCCTTTATTAAAGCCTTAATAAAAGCAGACTCCTGGGTGGCTTAAGTGGTAGTTTCGGAGTTTGGATGCTTCCTATGTGGTATATGTATGTTTATAGAAATTTATAAGTATGTTTATCAGTTACCTAGATCCCATATCTTAAATTGACTTAGTTTGGGCTAGATGAAACCTTTTTAAAAAGTTTGCCCAAAGTGTATATGTCCTACATATTAAATATTAGTAATTCAAAATAAATTCCGGGCAACTACAACTACAAAAAAATTAGGTCTTTTTAAGTTATGTTAACCAGTAAAGGTTTTGATATTTTGTAATAAGACATTTATTTGTTCTAGTAGTATAAAATCAGTTTTAGTGTACCGAATAAAACAAATACAAAATGATCTTAATCAAACGTATTTGAACCATACACTTTGTACTTTTCTCTACAAAACTTCGGCAGCACAAGCGTTGTATAAGCTGCAAATAGTTTATACGTTTTCTATTCGTATTGTATATCAATATTAAGTAACTAACTAACTATCTTCACGCTGTATCCCTGACAGAGTAGCCGACAGATCGCTAGGCTTTGCGATCCATGCATACTTATTTCGCACTTTCGTCGTCTGGGTATCCAAGTACTTTTGACCCTTCCACTTTTGAGCAGTCTGTTCACGTGGTGTTCATATCACGTACTCCTTCTACCCTGTACTTTCGCACAATACCTATATATATTCTTCGTCAATCTTTCCTCACTCATTCGTTGGACGTATGTCCAAACCACCGGTGCACGCCCTTTTCTTGCATAACGCTGATAGTTTAAAATAATATATTAAATAATAATAAATAATATATTTTAAATAGTATATTAATATTATTATTTGTAATTTGTGTAATGAAATTTTTGTTACTATTTTATAGTTATTTATTATATTACTAATTCAATGTTGTTTTATTGTTAGTGTAATGAATTTCAAACACAATTGTATATTTTTTTATGAATAAATAATTGAATATGAATGGTTCAAAATTGGATCATTTTAATCAACGTTAATCTCTCTAATTAAAAATCTGTATTTTTATTAAGTACTAGGTGACCCCTATAGCTTTGCCTTTATAATCCCCTCGTTTATAAATTCTACAATAATGTATAAAATTTGCCCGATTTGTCGACATTTATGAAAACTGCACTGCTCCCCAGGGTAGTAGCGCGATTATATATAGCCGATAGCCTTTCTCGGTAAATGGGCTGTCTAACCCAAAAAAAAAAATTTCAAATCTTTCAAAATTAGTTCCTGAGAATAGTGTTCAACCAAATAAACAAACAAACTCTTCAGCTTTATAATATTAGTATAGATGTCAACGAATTTAGCGTCAGTTAGTGTTGCGGTAGTAGGTAGCTCCTTCATTTTTCTTCTTCATCTGAAGTGACGTTCAAGCAGTTAGAATTAACTGTCGGTTGACTTTCCAAACTCAAAGACCACCTGAAAACTGACACCAGTACGGTACGCCACAGTACGGTGCCATGGACCTGGAAGATCTTTCCAGACACAGTACACCCATGTCTACATAGTTCAAGTGTAAAGCTACCAATAGTGTTTCTACTTTTTTACAAATAGTGGCTGTATTTTTCAATTGTACAATTTTTTTTTCAGCAGAATTTATCTGGAATTTCGAAATTCTCTTTCTTTTTTGCGCTTTTAAACTCTACCTGGATACGAAATCTATGGTCCACTTCTACTGACTGATAGATTATTATTTTCAGCATCTTAATTTCATGTAATTGTATTTTCATGTAAGTTAGCATATTTCTGAAAAATTACATTTATTGAATTTTCATAAAACTTTATTTTTTTTATTAAAATTTATAATTTGGATTATAAAACAAAATAATAGCTATAAGTAGTATCTGTATATATTTTACTATTTTATGTAGTTTAAATATTTCTTCTAGCTGTTATACTTTTTAAGATATCTCGATTTTAGTGAATTAGGTCATAGGTTAATTACGAAAAACTAACTAACTAAAAAACTAACTAACTATCTTCACGCTGTATCCCTGACGGGGTAGTCAGAGAGGACAGATCGCCAGGCTTCGCGATCCATGCATACTTCTTTCGCTTCTTCGAGATTCATCAATCGCTTCATACACGCACGTCTGGGTATCCGAGTACTTTTGACCTTTCCGTTTTTGAGCAATCTGCTCACGTGGTCTTCATATGTAAGTCTCGGCCTTCCCTGACTCCTTCTACCCTCTACTTTTGAACAATATATATTCTTCGTCAATCGTTCCTCACTCATTCGTTGGACGTGTCCAAACCAACGGAGCACGCCCTTTTCCAGCTTAACGCTGACACTTTCATTCAAACCTGCCATATTGAAAAACTAGGTCATCAAAAAATTGGGACGTTCAAGTGGGAAGAAGTAACTGTCGGTTGACCTTCCAAACTCAAAGAATGCTTGCACCAGTACGGTATGGCAAAGTATTGTAGGCGTGTTTTTTTGTATACCACTGTGGTGACAGACAAGTATACGGCCCACCCGGTAAAAAGTGGTCACCGTAGCCTATGGACGTTTGCAACACCAGAGGTGCAGCACTCGCGCTGCCGACCCTATAAAAACCTTCTAAGACCCCTTTTGAAGAACCCCAAACTGTGGACGTTCGGAAAAACCCAGGCAGGGAGAAGTACTCAGTGTACCTCGAAGATCTTGATAGAGCCTCAGTACACCCATGTCTGTATAGTTCAAGTGTAAAGTACTACCAATAGTGTTTCTACCACTCCCAAATTAAAAAAGAAAGAGCAAGTATATCAATCTATTGACTAGAGCACGCCCTCGTATAGGTGGGACATCCGCCATTTAACCTTGGGCCAAGTCGAACTTCCGTCTGTCACCTCAATGAATAATACCGAATACGTTACAATATGTATGGCAGTTTAATGTCAGTCCTTGACTTGTTTATTAAATATCTAGCTGATGCCCGCAGCTTTGATCGGGTGGAGATGATTTTCCTAATGAAAAAAAAATTGACGGGTCTGTAGCGCTGCCAGCCTTGAACAAGGGTATGACATTGCTGTCTTTCATTAAATCAGGAAATATACCATTAGAAACACAGTCATTAAACAAAGTTGTTAAATCGGGCGCACCGACCTCAATTATACATGATGCAGTTTTGACTGATAATCCCCAAAAGGTCCGCGGTTTTCTTAATATCAATACATTTAAAAGGTTTTACATACATTTAAATTTTAAGTTGCGCTCAGGAGCGTAAATATCTGTAAATACAAATGCATTTTTGCAATAAGGAACAGATTCTTCTAATTAAGAATGAATCGGTACATTTTTGAAAAAATGTTCCCTGTAACATGGCAGCCATTTACTTTTAAGTGGAAATCCCTTTCAGTCACCAAAACTTTTCGTACCTGTCTCTAAAATACATTATTTTGTTAAATCTCAAAGGGTTTGGGAAGTGAAGCTCCTAGACGGCCTATTTATTTCACACCTCTAACAAATGTCTTTATATTTTGGACAATATATACAAAAACTTAACAAATGATCTACTAAAACCTCTCTACAGAGAACTCCTAACAATCTCACAACATCACAAAATCACAATCTTTAATTTTTTTATTATAGTATGGAAAGTTACAGTCCAGTGACATCGATTGCGATATCAAGTCACGCATTGCTGCCGCGTGGGCCAAGTACCAGGAGAAGGCTGGTGTCATTTATGATCCAAAAATGCCAATACGGTTGAAGGGACAGGTCTACAAAACCATCTTTATACCTGTCCTTTTACATGGCAGTGAGACGTGGCCAATATAGAAGGTGTCCCGTAAGGGCACAGTACCTACATTATATAAATAAGAATACTCATTTTTTAGCCATAGATCGGAATGCGTAATACGCAGAATATACTGTTGTTGTTTTATTTTTACTTTTTCGTTATTTTTTTATGTTTTTTTCATTTTGAATTCTAGTTGTGTATGATTGTGTAGGTTTTATTATAAGTTCCTTTTAAGTGTAAGATGCTGTGTTTGGAAAAATAAATGTTTTCTTTCTTTCTTATATACTTTGGTAAGGGCGCCTGTGTCGTTAGCTCGTCCGTAAGTCAGTAGGTCGCTTAGGCCCCGGAGATTTTGGTGAGGTCTCATAAATCCAGAGCTATAGCTTTAGGCAGTTGACTTGGTCGCGTACTATAATTATTTTATGTATAATTAACAGAAAAATTAAAAGCGTGCAGTCATACCCAGACGTGTATTTATGAAGCGACTGATGAATCTGCACGAAGCGAAAGAAGTATGCATGGATCGTGAAACCTGGCGATCGGACCTCTCTGACTACTCCGTCAGGGTAACAGCGTGAAAATAGTTAGTTAGATAATTATAATGATTATATTTTATGCCATCTTATTATTTCCTAGACCTACACAGTATATCGATGCTGTAATAATCTCGAATGAGTATAGTGGTTGGTGACGCATTTCAGGTAGCTCCTTTAATGTGATGTAATTAATTTCCATTAACGAACGCTTCCGTGCTTCGGAAGGCACATTAAGCCGTTGGTTCCGGTTGCAAGTAACGTGGCTGTCACGCAGGCAGCTTGAAAATTTCAATAGCAGGTTGCCACAACCTGCGCCTGTCCATTTCAACTCGGCAATTAGCTCACCATCTGTTACGGGGGACAATTGGTTTTAATGCTTTTTTTCCAATATATTTAGTTTTTAACAACATATAACTACATTAAGTACTCATATGTTAGATAACTCCCAATCATAACAAACTATCTATCTATGATTTGAAAACAATTGGGAATGGACTAAGTACTCATTTTACCAAACCTTGAAAGCATCTGACGAAAACTTTGTAGTAAATTGTTTATAACTTAAATTTTCTTTACGTACGGAAGTAAGCTTGAGAATGCGTGACGAGAGTGTTACGAAAAGTGTGATCGGGTGGAGCGAACGGAAGTTGTCAGTGCGACCGTGAAATTAAAAAGAGAAACAGTTACATTTCGTATGCACTGTAGGGACAAAAGCGAGAAATGAAAGCACACATTTTCTTTCTCCCTTTCTCTCATAGCCAGAAGATGAAGCTAAAGAAGTTTTTCTTCAGTCAGTAGTTTAGACTACTCGCACACTTGAATTTTTCTATACTTGACTAATCAAAATAACTGTTTCTTATCTCATGTTTTGCAGTTTCTATATTTTAAATATACATATGTTTCTATATTTTAAATATACACAATTCGGATAACAGACTCATGTATGAAGCGATTAATGAATCTGCAACAAGCCAAAGAAGTATGCATGGATCGCGAAGCTTGGCATCTATCCTCTTTGAGTAACAATAGATACAGCGTGAAGATTTGACTTTTTGCCTTTTTGACTTTTCTATATTGAAATGTGAAGTAAGTGTATGCTAATTTTGTATGTAAAATGAAATTATCTTCAACCACAGAGTAAGAATAAATGTCACTCGCTCTGTAATGGAGACGCCTTACTTTATATTTATTTCATTTAACCAAATGTTTTCATGGCCTCACCCTTTACTCATACTATTACATTTTTTTAAAAATAAATATTGTTGGGACAGTTCACACAACGCCATCTGATTCCAAACTAAGCAGAGCTTGTACTATGGTAACTAGACGTAACTATCTTCATGCAGTATCCCTGACGGGGTAGTCAGAGAGGACAGATCGCCAGGCTTCGCGATCCATGTAATCGCTTCTACATGCACGTCTGGGTATCCGAGTACTTTTGACTTCTCCGTTTTTGGAAATCTGCTTACATGGTCTTCATATTGTAAGTCTCGGCCTATACTGACTCCTTCTACCCTCTACTTTCACACAATAGGTATATATTCAAATAGAAATTTTAAATTTCGACTAGATTGCAGTCACAAGCAGACTGTGTCGGTCACAAGCAAGCAGTCTGCTTGTGACCACGGCTGGTGCAACCCAGTCGAAACGTCAAGCTATTTAAGGTAAATAAGCATGATCGCGTTAATACCTGTATTTTACACTTATTTTAATCATGCAACGTGAAAGTTTAAAACTTAGGTATATATTCTTTGTCAATTCGTTCCTCATTTATTCGTTATATGACCAAGTAAATATTTTAATTAACAAATGCAACCTAATAGCATTTGTTTTGTACCGAATACAATAATTGTGTAAAGGTCCGCTTAAGCGTTAGAGCGCAGACCGCATGTGGACTTAAAACAGACGTTTATGTTGAAATGTTCCAAATTCCTGAATACTTTATTACATTGAGTGTACAGTAAAGGGTCGGGAATGTGGGCATCGACTTAGGAATTCATACAAAGGTTTCCGTTCGCTCTGTTGTTTGTTGCGAATGAATATTTCATAAAGTGACCTATCCCACGCTTTTTTAATCTTAATTTAAGAAAGAAAATTCCTATTTAATCTGGGTCTTGTACTCGTAATCACTTATGTACTCTAAAGCACAGCCTTTAATTTAAAAGTGGGTGGATAATTACTTAATAGGTGTTCGTTCTAGTAATTAAATCCGTTTTATTTTTTAAGGTTAGCAGCGCTCGTGGCTCCACTGACTCAGTGTTGTAAATGATCACTGTGTTAAGTAATGTTCGCTATGGCTGGTTACAGATGGGGGACCGCTATGTGGTATTTTCATTTAAGAGCGTTTCCGTGCTTTAGAAGGCACGTACGCAGATGGTTCCGGTTGTCAATGTCATGGCAGTCGTAAATCCAATTTGATGGCCTTATGGACGGCTTGAAAATTTCAACAGCCTCTGTATATTTCAACACGGCAATAGGCTCTCCTCTCCACTTATTACGCAAAACATGAATACACACGGTGATATGCGGGCATATTATATGCCTCTGCCACTCCTTAGAGGATAAGATGTGATTAGTAAACAATTATTTTTAAATGTACGGTTAGCAACGACAGTCACTAAGCATAGGAGAACATTATCTACAAAAATGTATAATCTATATAAAGGACTCAGTGTACCATGTATGAACTATTTTTTACAAGAATACACTGCTCTTAAGGTGTAGGGGCACTACCAATATCTGTGGAGCCCAAGCTATTGATCAACGGACTAGGTAACGACGCTGGTGCTCTTACGAGGTCTTAGGAGGTCAGACTTCAGTCGCTTCCACCAATGTAATCATCGATTGTTTAAAAATTTGGAACCCGGGTTTGAACCAGGTCCCTCAGCACGGCAGTCACATACACTAGGTACCACTGCACTACCGAGGCAGTCGTGGCGATACCTAACAATTTGGTGTCTTGTTGCTGAACCTGAATGGGTTGCTACTTCAACAGTCGAAATTCATATGATTGATATAAATTGCAGGCATTCATATGAATAATAGAGATCATTGTAGGTATTATGCTGTTCTTATTTTAGAAAACATTTTATACCCAGGAAAAATCTAAATTAGGTTTAAAAATTAACCAAATCTTTACGTAGTTGAAGTCTCGGGAACCCAACAAATATAAAGTTGCCATGCCTTCTCTAGTAAGAGTCATAATAATCAAGTTTGTCTCTAATAACGTGTAGTGTAATGAGTATTAAACGACGTCAGTCATGAGTAAGGCGTGTATTTTATGAGTAGTGATTTAAATGTGGTATCTATACCAATATGATGATTATGAGCACGCTACCGCAAATGCGATTCAAAACATGACAGTAGGTAGGTTTGTGATAAACCAAGAGTAAAGAAACCTAATTAAAATGGAAGGGTTAAAGAAGTCTCTGCCCTTTTACTCGGCAAATCTCTTCTGGTTCCTTCTTCACCTGCTGAGTTATAAACAAGTCTCACAGGGTTAGAGAGTAGAGAGTACATAGTCAAGTAGTACCATCCATGTCTCCATGAGCTCCTAGCGTGGCAGGGATCACTGAGCTCCTATTTTTTTGAGGTTCAGAAACAGAAGTGAGTGCGCCTCGAAGGAGATCGTGCGGTACCCTCTAATCACCCTGTCGACCATCGTCTTTAACGGACTGCGTAAAATTGTCTTGAACGGACTGTGTGTGTCTCACGTTGGTGGCCGTCAGGTTTTCCGCCTATATGGGGGTCTCATATAGGGCTATGGTCCACACTATTACTCCGAGGTAGGTTCTTCTGCAGGAAGCGTTGGGCCCCCTTATATTGGGTAGCAGTCACGAGAGAGCAGCCGCAGCCCCCTTCAGCTTCGGGACCGAACTTCTATTGTGGAGATGACTATCGGAGCTTTGTATCGTTATTTCAAAAAAAACTAAATTAAACTAGTATGATACAGCAAAGTTTCATCTACGCTTAAGAGTAAGTCATATGACTTAAGACGCTATTAACCTTGTTCACAAAATCATTTGTGATACAGAAAATGTTTTTGAAAATTTGTATTTTCAATGTACCCATGTCAGCAGCAGTTATTCGAGAAGACAACGCACAGAATCTTTTTTGGATACTCATTTACCAAATTTAATAGAAACGCTATTATTATACTGTCTATCCAAATTTTGATTATTTAAGAAGGATACGAATCATATAGGTACTCAACATGTATCCATATCCATTGTCATTGTCATATTAGGTCATAAACGACGTCTTAAGGGCTATTAATACAGCATGGCCTCGAATTGCCAAATTTATTAACTAAAGATTTTTCTTGTACCGTATTTAATTCGCGTTCGTGGCCTCGCTGACTCAGTGTTCTGTAAACGATCACTGCGTTAAGCCACATTCGCTATAAGTGGTCCTTTGATGGATGACCACTTTGTGGAATTTACATTAGCGAGAGTTTCCGTGCCTTGGAAGGCACGTTAAGCCCAGTTGCCAGTAAAATGGCAGTCGTTAAGCCTGGTTGAAGGTCTTATGGGCGGCTTGAAAACTTTCAACGGCAGGTCCCCTGCGCCTGTCCATTTCAACACGGCAATGGGCTCACCACCTGTTACGTGGGACAAAAATGCATACGGTGAAATTTGGGCGTAAGGTAATGCCTCTGCCTACCCCTTCGGGGATAAAGACGTGACAATAAGTATGTATTTAATGGAACAAATGATAATTCGAGTTTTAATCCCTTCCAAAACTACTTACTTTTTGGTCAGAGGTTATTTTCCATGTCCTTTCTACATAACATGGAATTCATCACTCCCAACGTTTAAACAGTAAGTACTTTTATAGTCTGGTCCTCCTGTTGGTATCTCATAGAGATGTTACGTCCCAGACGCATAGTCTCCACGAATCTGATCGATTTTCTCATAAAGGGAACAGCTCATGAAGGTGACACTCACGTAGCATGTCAGCAATATAACGGAAAAGGAAGACTGCTGTTGATCCGAGCATTTAAATTACTCTGACTTCGTAATGACCTTCCGATATCTTATTATGTCATTTCAATCTTTAAATTGTAATAATCTACCTAGAATAAGCTTATTACTTTAGGTAACCTGTTACTTGTGTTAATTAAGTAAAACTAGAAGAAAAATCAACCTTAATCAAACATCATATAGTTTTTATTTCAAGATTCAATCACTACTGGATGAAAATATATGAGGAAAAAGCATCACGTTCGGTTTCTCGTTTCTAGAAAAGACCAGATTTCTATAGGTAGGTATAGAACAGCTTAGAGCCTTTTATTTATTGATTTTTTGCGAACCGTAAATTCTTGCAGATTATTGCATATTTTCATAAAATTTGTAAAATAATATTTCAAGAATATAAGCTTATATGAAAGAAACGTATGCTTTAAAGACTTTCAAATATTCTGCGACTGAAAGTGCTCTGAACATAATATTGCACTTGTGTGTCGGAGTGTGTTTGTATTGTATTAGCAAAGTATTGGAAAGACGTTTTCTTTTTGTTTCTGAAGCAATTTTATATTTACAATTATAATAATTTAGAATTAATATAAATCTCAGTACCTTATGGCAATCGCAGAGACTACCATTTGTATGTAACACGTCAGTAAAAAAAGTTTAACGATTGGATATTGGAAACTGTCACGGAATTAAAGTCACTGTGTTTGGTGATTGCACCCCTTCAAAAGCCTCTACTGATAGTAACCATTGATTTTTTATATAACATTGTCAGTATCGCGATGGTTTAGTGGATATTCTGGCCCATTTCCAGAGTTAGAGAGAAGAAAAAACATATCACTGGTAGATATGATAGGCTTCGATCCCAAAGTCTTGGGATCTCTGATTTACAATACGTGATCCTTGTAAGCATACATTATATGTTATGTTAATTCAGTATCATAAAGATTAATGAAGATACATCTAAACCATACTTTTATAAAAATATTATATGCCAGATATGCATAGAATATAAATATTGTGGGACACACAACAAACTCTTTAAAAAGATATGATAAGAAATCACATTTTATGTCACGTTTCTTAAAGATTAAAGATGATACATTCAAACTTAACTTTTTTTTTAAATACCATGCATATAATGTATGAAATGGAAATGGTTACCAGTCCTCATATTGAAATGGTTTCTTTATAAATTCATATTTGAAGCGCGCATGAATTGCTTTCCGCCTAATCTGTAAGTATGTTGACATTTTTACTTTGTTAGAGTGGGATGTGTCTAATATTCTTTAAGTAGAGGCGTTCCGGATTTGTTTTCATGTATAAGTCTTTCTGATCTCGGATTTGTATTTGACGCACATCAATATTTATATTTTTTTTGTAGCTTATACCTTCTTGTAACAATGTAAAGTAACGATATTCGTCATGTTTTATGATAAAAGTTATAATAGTCTACTGAAAGCGCTCGTGGCTCCGGTATCTCACTTTTCTGTAAACGATCACTGAGTTAAGCATCATTCGCTACAGCTGGTCCTATGTTGGGTTAGTTACTTTGTGGAATTAGCGTTTCCGTGCTTCGGTAGTTTGCCCCGGTTGCCAGTAAAAGGACATTCGTTAAACCTGGTTGAAGGCCTCATGGGCGGCTTGAAAATTTTCAACAGCAGGTCGCCAAAGCCTGTCCATTTTCAACACGGTAATGGGCTCACCACCTGTAACGTAAAACAAAAAAGCATACGGTGAAATGGGGGCGTTTAGTATGCCTCTGCCTACGCCTTCGGGGATAAAATGCATGACATTATGTATGTAGTCTGCTAAAATTACGAATAGTATAGCTGGCGTGATTCATTGCGTAAATGAAGTAAGCTATTATAATCATAGCCTCCATCTGTTTATTTCAACAATGCAATGGGCTCACCACCCGAACAAAAAACGCATACGGTGAAATATAAGCGTGCTGTATACTCTACTAGCAGTACATTATAATTTATTTATATATAATTAAATTACATCTATAATTAAATTACATTTGTCAATTCATAACGTGGGTGTCGTAAAATACGACTTAGATAACACTTTCGCAAACGTAGATATCAATTGCGTAAAGATGATAACTTGAAATATTATTCCATCACAAAATTATTAATTATAGTGTCGTAGATGTATATATAATGCATTTAGGAGATAGGATGGTAGAGGTAGAAGATGTCTGGCCCTCGTATTAGGGTCCCGTTAGATACCGTAGGATACCGTTAAACTTGATCTTTTTGATATGTGGCCGTGTATTCATTGCCTTAAATGATTAATATCCCGATACCGATATAAACCTTCGCGTTTTGGTAAATAAAAGAAAATAACACCGGACTGCATCCTAACACTTGTGAATAATCCTGGCAATAAGTAAAACTAGCTTACTTTTGCAATTCACAGTTCTTACATTTCCCTGATAGTTCTTTCATGACCCAGACCCCTCCCTTGGTTACCGATTTAGGTCAGTGAGAATACTTTGTGTTATTTGATAGTCACCAAATGAATATTGGTCATTATTACTAACAGTTGTAATGTACCAGGCTATGAGCAAATCCTACTAACATTATAAACGCGAAAGTTTGTAAGTATGGATGTTTGTTACTCTTTCACGCAAATTCTACTGAATGGATTTTGATGAAACTTTACAATAATATAGCTTACACATCAGAACAACACATAGGCTATTTTTTATCCCAGGAACAATTTCCTGTGGAAAACGGGAAAAGTTCACAAATTAGTCTCGACTCGTAATGGTTTAAAGAAGATTTGCACTAGGTAAAATTGTTAAGGATAAATTTTACATTACTAGTTGACGCCCGCGGCATCGCCCGCGTACAGAAGATTTCCTCTTTTACCACAGGGAACTTGTTCCTGGGATAAAAAGTAGCCTATATGTTATTCAGATATATAATTGTAAAGTTTCATTAAAATCCATTTAGCAGTTTTTACGTGAAAGAGTAACAAACATCCATACAAACTTTCGCAATTATAATATTATTAAGATTAGATAACATTATTACGCCATCATGTAGACCGGGTAATGTAACCGTTGATGATGAAAGTTCATAAAATTCATTGCAGTTACCCTCCTCAAAACAAAAAGTTTCAAACACCATTATACAGTTTGTGAGTTGTTATAACAATGTGTCCTACTTTTTAAATGATGTATGATAATATCATAATACGACACTACAGTATTTAGGAAATAAATAAATAAATATTGTTGGGACAACTAACACAACGCCATCTGATTCCACGCTAAGCAGAGCTTGTACTATGAAACCAGATAACTGATAGACAGATAACAGAAACAGAAATCATCGTGCTCATCACGCTAAGTTTTATCCTGGGTGGGAATCGAACCCACGACCTCTTGCGTAGCAGTCGGATGCACTCCCACCGAGGCAGTCAAAATAGTATGTTAGTAAATCAACTGCATAAAATACGAGTATGTTTCAAAAAATTGTGTTATGAAATACTTTATTTTAAGGCATCGGTCTTAATTTGCGTCCATAGTTACGATGACCTTGGATGTTACGTGGAAAACAAACAGTTGTTTTCGTTTACACCATTTTAATCAATCTTACCCTTCTTACAAATTAATCCAAACGGAGTTACTATTCTATTTAATTGCAAAAGAATCATTGAACCAACAAAGGTCAAATGTACAGAGAAAGACTAGAGCTTGGGGAAAATAAAGGCTACAATTTAACGCGAAAAAGGTTTGAAGTTATTGAAATAGGGTATGAGATGATTTTTTTTATAAAATTTGTGCATTGGCAAAGATAAAACCATAAAATTTAGTAGGTATTTATCTAGGCATTTGATAAAGTTCAATATTTTTTCTTGCATTTCACGAACCTACCATAGTAGTTTCCTTTGATATTAAAAATGCTGCGTTCTAACTATTCCACATGATCATATCACATGATAAATGTTATTGTAATAAAAAATTATGTTATTTTTATTCTATGCATATAAATTGGCCACCATTTTCATACTTCTATTATTATTTATTTATCTATCACGCCTTATCCCTGAAGGGGCAGCAGAGGCATATTATATGCCCACTTTTTACTATGTGTCCCACGTAATAGGTGGGACACATAGTAAATGCCCTTTTGCCGTGTTGAATTAGACAGACGCAGATTATGGCTACTTGCAGTTGAAAATTTTCGAGGCTTAAGGTCTTGAGGCCTTAACTTGGAGATTTTTAACGTGTCTTAACGATTGCCATGTTGCTGGCAACCGGGACTAACAGCTTCACGTGCCTTCCGAAGCACGGAAACGCTGGCAAATGTAAATGCCATAAGGTGGTCACTCATAGCCATAGCGAAAGTTGCTTAATTTAGGTTGGAAGCGCTCGTGGCCCCGCGGTCTCAGTGTTCTGTAAACGATCACTGAGTTACGCAACTTTCACTATGGCTGGTCCTCGGATGGGTGACCACTTTGTGGTATTTACATTTGCGAGTGTTTCCGTGCTTCGGAAGGCACGTTAAGCCATTGGTCCCGGTTGCCAGTAAAATGGCAGTCGTTAAGCCTGGTTGAAGGCCTTATGGGCGGCCTGAAAATTTCAACAGCAGGTAGCCACAACCTGCGTCTGTCTATTTCAACACGGCAATGGGCTCACCACTTATTACGTGGGACAGGAATCCACACGGTGAAAAGTGGGCATATAATATGCCTCTGCCACCCCTTCGGGGATAAGGCGCGATGGATATTTATTTATTTATTTATTTAATTTAGTGATCGTTTACAGAACACTAAGTCCGCGGGACCACGAACGCTTCAATATTTTTAAATTTTTATACTTCACTCATACTTAAACGAGGTTCTTAACTTCTAACTTTAATACAACATTATAACCGCATGCAGCCTCCTATACATTGAACTTCATTACCTACTTGTATCTACTCATTTCTTTATTAATCATGAAAATAAATCTTGAGATGTGTAACAGTGACATATAGTAATAAGAAATCCTATTACATATTTGCAAATGACTGACATTTTCAGGGAAGTCAAGTCATCTGTTTAATGTATACAAGTATATTTCCTTCATTTTCACTGTAAATAAAACGTTGTTTGATTTATACCCGTTTTAGTTTACTAATGCACACTGTTCCTGTATTTTTCGTAACATTCACACAACAAAGTCGACATTTTTATTACTTACGACATGTAACGTGACGTGAACAGATAAATAAAGAAACACTTTCCCATTATAATCGTACTAGAACGGCCTTGCCCAACTTTGCACGGATGCAATTTAACAATATGCATAATATGCATGTATTATATAAATAAACCTTGCTCTTAAATCTCTATCGATTCTAACTTTTAAACTATCGCGTTGCATACTATAAGTACCTATATTTGTTACCGACGGGGCTAAACGTGGTTATTTCACATAGTTTTGTTAGACAAGTAAAGGTATGTGAAATTACCGCATTTAGCCCCGTCAGTGACAAATATACTCAATCTTTTGGTGAAAACTGCATCCGTAGTAGTTTAAACGATCTAACGAGAAACAAAGACTTCACTTTATAATAAGTAAAGATGATAATAGATTCAACTAACTAGATACTTACGAGTTGGTGACTACGTGGCTAAAGTCACGCGTGGCGCATAATGTCACATTCGTAACTTTGTCACAATGGCGCAGCTTGTCACGGTTTGGCAGAATGTCATTTTGCTCGACGGATTATGGTGTTAAACCATAATTTTATTCGAGGTAGTATCCATGGTGATTTCCACATATATTAAGAAGAAATGTAAGGAACGTATACCACACTCCGTTGAGTGATCATGTACGGATCCTGAGACTTATTTAAAATATTCCTCCTTTCCTTCTAATTTCCGTTATAAACTATTATGGGTAACGATTACTAGTGACTCATATGTTCAAGATGAGGCTCCATTAAAATGTACAGGAGCCCATGCAACCTCACCTACTACCACTGCACCTGCTGACTATCAGACGAGGCAACTGGGAGTTGAAAGGTCAGGCGCCAGGATGTCGTGGCAGAGACATATTATACACCCAGGTGTATATTCCTGTCCCACGTGGTGGTGAGCCCATAGCCGTGTTGAAATAGACAGACACAGATTTTTTTCATGCCGCCAACTTTTCATAATTCCTTCAATTTTGCTTAACGAATGCCATGTTACTGGCCACCGGGACCATCGGCTTAGCGTGCCTACCGAATTAAACGCCACAAAGTGGTTACCTATCCGAGGACCAGCCATAGTGAAAGTTGCTCAACGCAATGATCGTTCACAGAACAATAAGGCAGCGGGGCCACGAGCACTTCTTCAAATCCAGATAGGTTTGAAAGCAACTGTTCATGACAATACGAATTAGTTATTTAAACTTTTTTTTGGCAACATTTAGGTGTAATATTTTCCCTTCCATTGTCGGCCATTGTATTTATGACACGTAGTGTACGCAATAAACTCAGAACTAATAGCGATTCATTTTACTTGTCACGTTGACAACTATCATCGAACCGACAGTCCACTTAGCTATACCCGCAACCTTCCATGAGCCTTCTACAGCACCTAGAAATATATTAAGACGAAGGAAGATATGTTACATCTCATTGGAAGAGTGACCCCATCGGATACATTGATTAATTTTTATTAGCTAAAATAGAGTACGTGGACGCCCAGCTAGAGATAAGAGTATTACGTGGAATTGTATTGGTTACTTGCCAACATAGATTGCAACCATATAATTTATTTTAGTTGTCCCATTTCAGTATTTTCGCTCGATGCCAATTTACTTGATTGTTTGTAATTTTGTCCGGTAACGCCATAATTCTATGTCAATAACAATCTCATGAGTTGTAGAGGTGGATATAATGCGAGCTAAATTGTAGGAATATATTACAATTCCCAAGAGATGCTAATGCAGACGAGAGAGATCCCGGTATTTAAATGCGACCACAGACCATTAGGCGGTATATACGGTGGCAGCGGCGGCCTATGATAGTGAAGTTTTCCTGGGATCAAAAGTAGCCTATGTATTAATCCAGAGTATAAGCTACTTCCACAACATATATTTTTAAATTTGGTTCTGCCCATTGAACATATACAGATTACAGATATACACACAAACATTCTCCGACCACAGGTCGGTCTAATCACAATATTTTACCTTAAAATTTGTTGTACTTATGTCACACGCTTTTATCCCTGGAGGGATGGTTGAGAAATACTATACGTTCATTGTTTTTATTTTTTGTCCCACTTTAAAGGTGAAGAGCCCAATGTTGTGCCTTCCAATAATAAACTTCTGAAAGTCCATCCAATCCCATGTGATGAGTGAAGTATGAACGGTCTAGCGTGAAAGTACGAAAAAAAAATGAGCGTGACCAGTATGATAGTGGAGGCTAGAATGAAAGAACATTATAAATACACCTATAACTAGAGGTAGCTGGTTTGGCCAGGAGCTTACCTGGCATCCCACGGGTAGCCGAGGATATTGGCAACTGGTCAAAGCCGTGCATTCTAACTTCTGCCGATCTTGCAACCGCTGCGGTACCCTGACGGAACCCTGGCTCACAAGGGCCGAGACAAGGCGGACCTGTTAGCCAACCTCTTCGCGGCCAACTCCCGGATCGACGACCGCGGCAAGCAGCCTCCGACAATCACAAGTTGTGGCAACGCAATGCCCGATATAATTATCAGGCAGTGCGACGTTTGGAAGGTGCTGCGGTCGCTCGACGTCCGTAAGTCCAGTGGCCCCGTTGGTATTCCTGCGGTGGTTTTTAAAAGGTGTGCAGCGGAATTGACTCCAGTACTAACACGCCTGTATCGCCTGTTATACTCTACGAGTAGTGTGCCGGATGCGTGGAAGGAGGCTAACGTGCAACCAATTCCTAAGAAAGGAGATAGGTCAGACCCAGGCAACTATCGTCCCATACTCATCACCTCTGTCATCTCTAAGGCTTTTGAGCTAATCATAAACAAGCAGCTCATGCGTTATCTAGAAGATCACTCCTTGATAAACGACCGGCAATACGGTTTTAGGCCAAAACGGTCAACGGGTGATCTTCTGGCATACGTTACACACCTTTGGGGTGAGGCTATGGATAAGCATGGCGAATCCTTGGCTATCAGCCTGGACATCACCAAGGCTTTCGATAGAGTCTGGCATTAGCGCCGTATTCTGATCCAATGCAACAGTCAGGCCTCAGACTGCTTGCAGATAAATGATGGCGTGCCACAGTGGTCCAGGTTGTGTCGCCCACTCTCTTTCTTCAGCATATCAATGATATGCTGTCCCTGGGCACCATACATATTGCTATGCAGATGATAGTACATTATATGGGAGATATGTAAGTCACCCGGCGGCAAAACTCCGGAGCTTGATCGGAGTCTGGACCGCATCTCAAGGTGGGGTACTGATAATCTGGTCGAGTTCAATGCCAGGAAGACGCAGGCGTGTGCATTTACTGCAAAAAAATCCCCTTTCCTTCCCCTTCTAACTCTTCAGAACACAACATTGCCGTTGCAAAATTACCTTAGCATTCTAGGGTTAGACGTTCGTCGAGAGCTTAATAATAAAAATTACATCGAGAGGTGCATCAGCTTGGCCTCTCACAAGCTTAGTGTCCTTAACAGGGTGAGGCGGTTTTTCACGCCGGAACATAGATGCTTACTATATAAGTATCAGATTCGTCCGTGCGTGGAATACTGCTTACATCTTTGAGATACTTGATACTTTAAGTGAGAATCCTGGGTACTTTAAGAGAAGCGTGAAAAGGCATATTTTTGGGCCATCAAAATGAGGGTCGTTATTGGAACCCTGCGTGCGGGTTGAGATAGCGACCCTCATTCACGGGTCGTCATCTTTGCTTACCATCAGGCGGACGACGGCATTTTGACGTGCCAAATATAATAAAAAAAGAACAGACATAGAAATGTTTAAAAAAAGTAGAAAGAGTATTTAGGTTATGTGGGGAATGCAAACGCCCACCGGGTGGTTGTATCCCCTGTATAATTATAAAATTACCAAATGTATATAAGATAATCAATATCAAATAATCAATTAATGTACAAGCCCTACTAGGGTAAGGAAATATATAACAGGGCTTATTAGATATCAAGTTCCTATGGCTGTGCCTATATATGCCTAAAGAAAAAGTTGTACCTTCACTTGGTTTTACAGACAACGCAGGCATCATCGTGGAGATGGAGGAAGACCAAGGAAACGCTTGTCCACCACCACAAATCGATCAACTATCTGAGGATTAGGAAGGAGAACACGAAAGCAAATAGGAGGAACACGATTTAGCTGTGCTACGAGCGTTTATAAAAAAAAGAAAGACTTGTTGTAGGTAGATATATTAAATGTTGATCGTTTTAAAAGTGATAGCTCGAGTAAGTGGACATAATTTAGTAGAATTTATTACTGAAAGTTCTTGATTATGTACGTAATTAAGGCAGATAGACAGTCGATTTACTGTTACTTAAGTGTTTGGGCTATAAATTTATACGACTGTATTAAATCAGGAAACGACCAGACCAGGCAAAACAGTGTAAAAGAATCTTAAAAGACTGCTAATTTAGAATAAGAATAGAATAATGGCCTACGGTAGATTAACGACGCTATTTAAAATGTAGATACTCTAAATATAGAATGAACTCTTTGAAATAATGAGCATTTTCTTTCACGTAAAATAATTGCGAGAGTTTATACGTATAGGCAGGCGTTTTTAACTCATTCATTCTAAAATGATTTTTTTTACTACTAAACATAGCTTTACTACAGAAGGGGCCCCACCAAAATCTCCGAGCCCAAGCTACCTTACCTGCTAGTGGTGCACCTGCTGCAGGCACTCCTAAAGGAGTTGGGAGGTAAGACGGCATTCGCTCCCAACAATGCCGGAAATTATAAGTAAAACGATAACAGCGTCTAACAGCCAAATAACAGTAAACCCGAAGCTCTAAGCAACGAGGAAACCACTTAAGCTGAAGTAGAAACTCGCCAAAATTACAACACCCGCTTGATGGAAAGTCATGGTGACATATAGCGATTTTTTTCAATTCGAACCAGTACTCCCTAAAATTATCGCGTTAAACCAAACAAATAATTTCTTCAGCTTGATTATAGTAACAAAGTAACTGACTAGGTATTCACAGAGGACAGTTCGCCAGTTATCGCGATTCCATCATAAGAACATCTTTCGCTTCCTGCAGATTCATTAATCTCTTCATACATGCACGTTTGGGTGTCCGAGTACTCTTAACTTTTATGTTTTTCAGCAGACTTACATTACGAAAACCAAATGAGCATTTGGTTTTCGTAATGTAAGTCACGGTCTACCTTAATTTCTTTAATAAGTGTAAAAAATACTTTATATAATGTTATATGGTCTGTAAACATGACAAATATTCTCATAGAACTTTACTGAGAGCTTCTAACTAGAGCGCACTGGGACTCGGAATTCAACCAGCAGACTTGAGAATAAACTAATCGTTTTACAGGCACATATCTATAGCGTTCCAAAATAAACAACAGATTCTTACTCTAAATAGCAGAGTCGAAATATTATCAGAACGTTATACTCGTATATGAAATCTATTTTAATTACGGAAATTAAAGATGTCGGGCTTATTTCCTTCATTTATAAAATAGACAATTCAGTCAAGTTTGACATTGACCTGTAACTGTGTGAAAGGGACTATTCACCATTGTTAGTTAGCAGCTCATTGGTAGCTCGCGTTTGGCGGAAAACGCCATTTCCTTTGTCGAAATGGAATATCATTCACAATGAGACTACATTGCGAAACTGTAATGTCATTTGGGAATATCCTATTACCCCTTACTTGTACCAGTTTTGTGGTTACGACGGTATGAGGTTATGATGCTAATATTTCACAATTCAAGATGCACCAATGCGATGCGTTTTAATTCTTTATCTAATACGTATAGTTATTGATAAGGCCAAGTATAAGAACAAACTCAAGGTGACTCTGCCCCTAGGTGTAATTTCATAATCATGATATATTATCACCGTTATTACCTAATTTACATAAGTAATGGTGATTAAATTTCTATAACAACTCTTCTGAAATAAGCCTCTGATGAAATTGTACAATCTACAAGAGTGTAATAAAAGTGTAACAGTAATAAATAACCGCCCTTTCGGTCATAAAGTTTATGAAACATGTCCTTTACACTGTCAAGGTCTTCATATTATACAGGATCATTTGTAAAATACCAGCAATCTGCTAGGAGTAGATATCCAAAGTCCAATAACGTTTGTTCTACGACTTTTGGCAATTTGTTACGAAACAAGTACTATCATACATTGAACCGTCGCGCTGTATTTTTTAGGTTAGGGTAGGCTAGGTTTTCGGTGAAGTAAAACGCTCATCATAAGCTCATATATGCGGAACTAAGTTACACCCGTTTCACCCGTGTATATACTTCAAATTCTGGTTCCCTCCTACATCTCCCTGGCACCCATTCGATGATAACGGTGTGACTGTAAGCCTGATTAAAATTTTAGTTATTTAAAATCAATTGAATAGAATTCAGTAGTTTTGGTTTGATACTAAACAAACAGACAGACAACACGAAAAATAAAAAAAATATATATAGTGTTTTAAAAATACCCTCAGTAAGTCCAGTACTAAATTGGACCTGTTAAAGTTTTAGTATAAGTACAGATTTGTTTTATTATTATATCAGATCGTAGTATGAGGGGTTGGGGGTTCAAGAAGCCTTAATAGGACCTGCGGGGCCGAACGATAAGCTGTGATATACTTTAATTTATATCGTGGGGTGCATCAGCTTGGCGTATCGTAAGATTGGGGTTCTTAGTAGGGTGAGGCGGATTTTCACGTCAGAGCAAAGATGCTAATTTTGTCCACGCGTGGAGTATGGTTCACATCTCTGGGATGGCTCCGCCAAGTACTTGCTTGATGTTCACGATGCGTTGCAGCGACGTGCCATCCATATTTTAGATTGCCCAGAAGTCACAGTTCGAGATGCGCGGAACGGTCGCCAGCTTAGCTGCATTTTACCGTTTCTACCATGGTGAGTGTTCTGAAGAACCCTTCCACTTGGTTCGACCCTCTCCTTTCCGTTCCTGAACAACACGGGCGTGGCAGAGATGTAATCCTCACACTGTCGACACAAACGTGCTCAGAACCAAAAGATTCCACAGGTCTTTCTTGCGTCGCACTTTAAAAGATAAAAGCATGGAAGTATCTACCGGTGCACGTGTTTCCCTCCTCTTGAAATCCTCGTTCCTTTAAGAGAAGCGTGAAAAGGCATATTTCTGGGTCGTCAACCTGAGGGTCGCTATCGGGGCCCTACCGACTGGGACAGCCTTCAATCACGGGTCGTTGCCTCTGCTTTCCATCAGGCTGGCAGCGCCATTTTGAGGTTTCAAATATAAAAAAATAATATAATACACTAAAATTAAAGGACTTGTATAGGTCCATGGGTATTATGATTTATGTATTTATGAAATAATCGGAATATGTTTACATTAAGGAATATGTTTGTATGGTTCTAAAATCACAATAATTTAAATAGTTTAAAAGTTAGGATTTTAAAAACCTTTGTATTTTACCGAAATTTTTCATGTAACATCGCGGGTAATAATGAAAAAGCAGTATATAATAGACATAGTATATTTATTTAAAACATAAAATAACTTTATTTACACAATTATATATAATGCACCAAAAGCCAAAAGTCTATAATAAAATTACTAAAGATTGTTTTAAACTAAATGACATCTTGCATCTTATTTAATACTACGGTCTTTCTTTTTAATGCAAATTACTGGCACTACCACATTTTCACACCATGCCAAGTGAGATAACACAAATTTTGCATCACTCACCAAGCGGTTTATGCTCGCGACTAGTGCAACCTTAAGTACTCCATAGTTCGGCGATACTACACCAACGAGTGCCAACACCATTAATAATGATCAAATAATCTTCAAAACCCACTTGAGCAAATATTAATTATAGATGTAGATTATCCAAACTTGTAAGATAGTTAATTACAAATTCCATATTTGTCACAGCTATGCGTATATTGTGTGGTATTTATACTAATAATTAAAGCTGTAGAGTATGCTTGTTTGTTCTGTTTGGTTAAATACGCTAATCTCAAGAACTAATTGGTCCGATTTGAAAAATGATAACGGAGTAACCATTCTGAACTTGGGTGCTTTCATAATTATTCATTTTTTAACAGTGAAGAAAAATTTAAAACACAACACAGGATACATATCTCATATAAATCGTAAATACAGGACAAATGCTATGTGGGATCATTTATGTGTGCTGCTGCGACATGCTCCACGTGTTCAAGATTATTGGCAAACCGCGCGACGGATAAAGAGTGTCTCTCTTTGTCTATTGATCTCCACCGTGGAGTTTACTGAAAATAAAGCGTTTTCATGTAAAATCGTTTTGAAGTGAATTAAACCTTCGTAAGCCATGGATAATATCTATGGTAAGCGATTTTAGGACCATTAAAGGTTTAAATCGTACATGATGGGTACAAATAATATGATAGGTACGAGAAGCGGTCGTGGCCCCGCGGACCCAGTGTTCTGTAAATGATCACTGTGTTAAGCAACTTTCGCTTCGACCTTGGGTGGGTGAACACTTTGTGGCATTTAGATTTGCGAGCATTTCCGTGCTATGTAAGGCTGGTCGTTGGCCCCAGTTGCCAATAAAATGGCCTGATGGGTGGCTCGAAAAATTTCAACAGCAGATAGCCACAACCTGCGTCTGGTGAAAAATAGGCATACAATATGTATGCCTCTGCCACCCCTTCGGTGTTAAGGCATGATAGATAAATAAATAATAATTAAATAAATATTGTAGGTCATTTTTTTTACACACCGCGCCGTTTAGCCCAAAGTAAACTAATATAAGCTCGTGTTATGGGATCTAGATGACTGATAAACTACTTTTATATTTCTAAATACATACATATTAGACACTAGCTGATCCACCCGGCTTCGCCCGAGACATACTTCGAACCGCCACGAGGTTCGAAGTATGTCTCGGGCGAAGCCGGGTGGGTCAGCTAGTGTCTAATACCTATTTAATCTCGTCGTTTATTAATTTCACAATAATGTATGAACATTTTCAAAATTCGTTGATTACTTCTCCGCTCTCCAGTACGCCCGCACGGCCTGGTCGAATTATGGTTACATAAAATTAATTTATTTGCCCATTATTTTGAATTTGCTATAACTCGTGAGATATTCATTTAATTTGCAAGGTGTAAAGGGACAAGATAATCTTCATGAAATGTTGAAGCCAACTAACTTAGTAAAAATAATAAAGATTAATATATTTATATTTGTTTAAATAGCCTTCAAATTATCGCTTTATAATTGCAGATTTTTTGAAGTATTAATATAATAATATAAAAATAATAGTATTTATTGTGAATATGGTCAGGTACAGTTCTTACATTTCAGTTGGTGTCATCATATTCTGCCAGTTTTGACGTACAAAATATTAATAAATTGAATGATATTCTATGTAAAAAAATTCAACAATAAAATAAAATTACGCAAGTCCACATAGAAAATAAAATAATATCATAAAATGTCAAACAATAACGAATGTGTATAAAAGCATTACAATTTATATTAAAATGGATATAGTATGTTATTCTTCAGAGATAGACGTATATCGTCGCCGACTTTGTAAACCTACATTAAATACACAATTGCACCATACATCATATAGTTATTTCTCAAAGGGTTTATTAGGCAGCGTTTTCGTTAAAAGCTTCCAGACGGCCTACTTTTTCAGACATCTCCAACAAATACCGTTATAATTTAGTCAATATATACACAACAAATTATACATAAAAATACTAAAGTCTATAATAAAATTACTAAAGATTGTTTTAAACTAAATGACATCTTGCATCTTATTTAATACTACGGTCTTTCTTTTTAATGCAAATTACTGGCACTACCACATTTTCACACCATGCCAAGTGAGATAACACAAATTTTGCATCACTCACCAAGCGGTTTATGCTCGCGACTAGTGCAACCTTAAGTACTCCATAGTTCGGCGATACTACACCAACGAGTGCCAACACCATTAATAATGATCAAATAATCTTCAAAACCCACTTGAGCAAATATTAATTATAGATGTAGATTATCCAAACTTGTAAGATAGTTAATTACAAATTCCATATTTGTCACAGCTATGCGTATATTGTGTGGTATTTATACTAATAATTAAAGCTGTAGAGTATGCTTGTTTGTTCTGTTTGGTTAAATACGCTAATCTCAAGAACTAATTGGTCCGATTTGAAAAATGATAACGGAGTAACCATTCTGAACTTGGGTGCTTTCATAATTATTCATTTTTTAACAGTGAAGAAAAATTTAAAACACAACACAGGATACATATCTCATATAAATCGTAAATACAGGACAAATGCTATGTGGGATCATTTATGTGTGCTGCTGCGACATGCTCCACGTGTTCAAGATTATTGGCAAACCGCGCGACGGATAAAGAGTGTCTCTCTTTGTCTATTGATCTCCACCGTGGAGTTTACTGAAAATAAAGCGTTTTCATGTAAAATCGTTTTGAAGTGAATTAAACCTTCGTAAGCCATGGATAATATCTATGGTAAGCGATTTTAGGACCATTAAAGGTTTAAATCGTACATGATGGGTACAAATAATATGATAGGTACGAGAAGCGGTCGTGGCCCCGCGGACCCAGTGTTCTGTAAATGATCACTGTGTTAAGCAACTTTCGCTTCGACCTTGGGTGGGTGAACACTTTGTGGCATTTAGATTTGCGAGCATTTCCGTGCTATGTAAGGCTGGTCGTTGGCCCCAGTTGCCAATAAAATGGCCTGATGGGTGGCTCGAAAAATTTCAACAGCAGATAGCCACAACCTGCGTCTGGTGAAAAATAGGCATACAATATGTATGCCTCTGCCACCCCTTCGGTGTTAAGGCATGATAGATAAATAAATAATAATTAAATAAATATTGTAGGTCATTTTTTTTACACACCGCGCCGTTTAGCCCAAAGTAAACTAATATAAGCTCGTGTTATGGGATCTAGATGACTGATAAACTACTTTTATATTTCTAAATACATACATATTAGACACTAGCTGATCCACCCGGCTTCGCCCGAGACATACTTCGAACCGCCACGAGGTTCGAAGTATGTCTCGGGCGAAGCCGGGTGGGTCAGCTAGTGTCTAATACCTATTTAATCTCGTCGTTTATTAATTTCACAATAATGTATGAACATTTTCAAAATTCGTTGATTACTTCTCCGCTCTCCAGTACGCCCGCACGGCCTGGTCGAATTATGGTTACATAAAATTAATTTATTTGCCCATTATTTTGAATTTGCTATAACTCGTGAGATATTCATTTAATTTGCAAGGTGTAAAGGGACAAGATAATCTTCATGAAATGTTGAAGCCAACTAACTTAGTAAAAATAATAAAGATTAATATATTTATATTTGTTTAAATAGCCTTCAAATTATCGCTTTATAATTGCAGATTTTTTGAAGTATTAATATAATAATATAAAAATAATAGTATTTATTGTGAATATGGTCAGGTACAGTTCTTACATTTCAGTTGGTGTCATCATATTCTGCCAGTTTTGACGTACAAAATATTAATAAATTGAATGATATTCTATGTAAAAAAATTCAACAATAAAATAAAATTACGCAAGTCCACATAGAAAATAAAATAATATCATAAAATGTCAAACAATAACGAATGTGTATAAAAGCATTACAATTTATATTAAAATGGATATAGTATGTTATTCTTCAGAGATAGACGTATATCGTCGCCGACTTTGTAAACCTACATTAAATACACAATTGCACCATACATCATATAGTTATTTCTCAAAGGGTTTATTAGGCAGCGTTTTCGTTAAAAGCTTCCAGACGGCCTACTTTTTCAGACATCTCCAACAAATACCGTTATAATTTAGTCAATATATACACAACAAATTATACATAAAAACATTCTATATGAATCACTTTAACTATTTAAAAAAACCGCTTCGTAATTCGTTGCGTATCTTTAAAGATCTAAGCATACATAGAGACAGACAGTGAAAAGCGACTTTGTTTTATAATATGTAGTGATAAAACATTTGTGGATAAAATACCGTTATAATTTAGTCAATATATACAAAACCATATAATTTAGTCATATATACAAAACAAATTATACATAAAAACATTCTATATGAATCACTCTAACTATTTAAAAAACAGCTTCGTAATTATCTTCACGCTGTATCCCTGACGGGGTAGTCAGAGAGGACAGATCGCCAGGCCTCGCGATCCATGCATACTTCTTTCGCTTCTTCGAGATTCATCAATCGCTTCATACACGCACGTCTGGGTATCCGAGTACTTTTGACCTTTCCGTTTTTGAGCAATCTGCTCACGTGGTCTTCATATGTAAGTCTCGGCCTACCCTGACTCCTTCTACCCTCTACTTTTGAACAATATATATTCTTCGTCAATCGTTCCTCACTCATTCGTTGGACGTGTCCAAACCAACGGAGCACGCCCTTTTCCAGCTTAACGCTGACACTTTCATTCAGACCTGCCAAATTGCGTATCACTTCGTTACGTATTCGGCCAGCCAAGGTAACGCCGCACAACTTTCGAAGTGATCGCATCTCCACAGCATTCAATTTACTTTCACTTACTTTTACTTTTTTATTTACTTACTTAGTAAGTAAGTAAGCTTCGTAATTCGTTGCGTATCTTTAAAGATCGAAGCATACATAGAGACAGACAGCGATAAGCGACTTTGTTTTATAATATGTAGTGATGAAACATTTGTGGATTAATTTTTTTTTCCGACCCGGGATTCGAATTTAGTTCCTCAGTCGCAGCAGTCGCAAACACTACCACTGCGCCACCGAGGCAGTCATATAATATCTATCGTACGCGATTTTAGGACTATTAAAGGTTTATATCGTACATGATAGTTACGTACTTGATTGTTGAACATGTCCGAAGACACACAAATGTTCCTGCATGCCATTTCTCCATTTTATTACAGTTTTCCTTTAACTTTAATTAATGTTAGTGACCACGAAAGTTAAAAAACTTAGCTTAGTTGATTGGATGAAGCAAAAGTTCAACTTATACACACCACGGCACATAATCTATGCAAATGTTCCTCAGTCAAGCTTTTTCATTATTTACAATACAAACTCAGTGGATACCTCATAGTAGGGGAGTTTGCGTTATTTTCACAAGGATTTTGATGCCGGCTGATATTCATACCACTAATAGTTCTTTACCAATACATAACAAATTTGACCGTTAGTCAGTCTGGTAGAGGTGGAACCAAAAGTAACATATCAATTAAGCTAGACCTCCAAATTGTATAAGCGCCCATACACCTCAAAGGTGTTCATTAGTTTTTACTATGTATATATGGGATGTTTTTATTTTTTTTATTTCTTCTTTTATTAGTGCTCTGGGACCACGCTTTTAACCAAAATTGCCAATTCTAGGTCCCCATACATACATAGTTTATACCAATTAACATAGACGATTATTATAGTAGATATTATAGTTGTATATAGATTATTATAGTTGAGTAGATAGAGAATTAATATAGTTGAAAGGGCGCTTATACAATTTAGTCTAGCTTAATTGGCATGTATAACTTTTGCTTCCACCACTACCAGACTGACTAACGGTCAAATCTGTTATGTATTGGTAAAGAACTATTAGTGGTATGAATATCAGCCGGCATCAAAATCCTTGTGAAAATTATAACGCTACCTCCCCTACTATTAGTAATACGGACTAACATAACATCGACCTTTAAACACGCGCGACCTCTTGTACGGTCTCCCATATAAAATTGAACAGAAATAGTCACGCAAATGCTTTTCTTAGATTTACTAAGATAATTGGATATGGCCATACATACATACATATTGTCACGCCTTTATCCCTGAAAGGGTAGGCAGAGGCATAATATACGCCCACATTTCACCGTATGAATTTTTGTCCCCCGTTTCTGGTGGTGAGTGGTGAGCTCATTGCCGTGTTGAAAAGGACAGGTGCAGGCAATGGCGACCTGCTGTTGAATTTTTTTTAAGCCGACCAACCAAGCCTTCAACCATGCTTAACGACTGCCATTTTACTGGCAACCAACGGCTTAATGTGCTTTCCGAAGCACGGAAACACTCGCAAATGTAAATTCTACAAAGTGGTCACCCATACAAGGACCACCTACAACGAATGTTGCTTACGCAGTGATCGTTTACAGAACACTGAGTCAGCGGGGCCACGAGCGCTTCTTGGATATGACCATAGCCATCTTAACTCAGGTTAAGATATCCATGGTTATAACAAAAAATTTACGGAACTACCACACATTTTTTGTTCATCAGTCATTTTCGAAGGGTTATATATGTTATATTGAAACAAACGTTTTTTTTTAGTTTGACTCTTGAGCACCCAAACGAGACCAATAAAGTGTACATAATACGTTTTCAACGCTTCTTGCTATAGGTACTAGGTCTATGATCTTGAAGCCTTGACGGATCTTTTCTCTTCGGCTTTCTTCGATCATACTTAGCTAGTTGCTTCTCCTCGCATGTTCTGCACAACAGGGAGCCGAGTCTACAATTTCAATCGTGTCGAAATAGAATCTATACTACTCCAATATTAAGAAGCGCTCGTAGCCTAGCGGTCTCAGTGTTCTGTAATCGATCAATGAGTTACGCAACTTTCACTATGGCTGGTCCTCGGATGGGTGACCACTTTGTGGCATTTACATTTGCGAGCGTTTCCGTGCTTCGGAAGGCACGTTAAGCCGTTAGCCCCGGTTGGCAGTAAAATGGCAGTCGTTAAGCCTGGTTGAAGGCCTTATGGGCGGCTTAAAAATTTCAACAGCAGGTAGCCACAACTTGCGTCTGTCTATTTCAACACGGCAATGGGCTCACCACCTATTATGTGGGACAGGAATCCACACGGTGAAAAGTGGGCATAAAATATGCCTCTGCCACCCCTTCGGGGATAAGGCGTGATGGATATTTAATATTATTGACTTATATCGGTCGGCCAATAGAATTCTACAAACATGTACCGCGCCAGTGGCCGCTAATCAGTTGCATTTTTGATAGTCTAAAAACAGCGATTCTGGTTCTATTCTACGGCTTGTCAATAGTAGACTCGGCCCCCAGTTGCGGCTGTAAGTATTACTTCTCTGACAAGAAATTACCGGAGAGCGGTCAATAATTCACATAATGTTATGCATCCAAATTGATGTTATCGCCTTAGAGTACGTTATAATCATGAAACAGAAAAAATAACAACTTGATTTTTTCTGTTTCTTCAAAAAACCACACACTCCCGCTAACGAATAATCTTATATTTATAAAAGAAAGTTGTGTTAATTACACTGTTTATAACTCAACAACGGCTGTACCGATTTGGCTGAAAATTGGTGGGGAGGTAGCTAAGAGCCAGGAGACGGACATAGGCTACTTTTTATTCCAGGAACAAGTTCCTGTGGGAAAAGGGAACGCGAAATCTTCTCTACGCGGGCGAAGCCGCGGGCGTCAACTAGTCTTCAATAAATAAAATTAAGCTGCAAGGAATAGAATTGATCTATGCATAGAAAACAGCTACATTTGTTCGTCCAACTGAATGCCACTCGGTCATTAGGTACTCGAGTGGCGACCGTGTCAGTACCTACCAGAAGCGTAGCCTGAACCTGAACATAATAAACGCGGGAGCCAGCTGAATGCGGGTGGCACATAGGGTTGCCAACTTCTTTTTCAAGAAATAAAGTATATTTAGGTCTGAGAAGGATATTAAACAGTATTTTAGGATAATGAACAGTATTTCATATATTACTTATTTATTAAATGTGTTGAATACATTTTTCTTGACGTTCTTGCAGAACTAATTTTTCCTTTTGGAAATCCTCATATATCTCGCCATAATTCTCTAAAAACGTAAAATAAAGTATCCAAAACAGTATTTTGCATGCTTTATTTTTGTTCAACAGTAAAAAGTAGGTACAATGCAGTGAAAAACAGTAAAATATTGTTTTTAATAGCAGTTGGCAACCCTAGTGGCTCATGACCGAACGTTCTGAAGATTTTTGGGGAAGCATCCCGCAGTGAAAGTACCTCTCTATTTTAGATCTAGAATGTTAAAATCAATATATATAAAAATCAATGATACTTTTCGTTGTAATTTTATAACTCAAGAACGGGCTCACCTGTCCAAATTAAATGTTTAGGCTTTGTTCAGACTATTTAGTATATGGTTTATGTAAAGTTTGCACAAAATCGATCCAGCGGTTCATTACGAGAGATAAAAAAAAATGGTGGCTAACGAAGTTGCGCGGATCAGCTAGTACTGAATATCCATTTTTTTTTACTATGTGAAATTCCCACATCATTGAAAACAATCTTATATAGGAGTAACTTCTTAAGTACCTACTCTCTGTATTTTACCTCTGTCAGTGACTCGGTGAATTATAAGCCTGAAGCTAATATTGCACAGCCATACTACGTTAAGTTTGTCACAGATTAAAATTCAACCACAGTAAGTCCAGTCGCTTTGAACCTCAAAGGTTAACAGAACTCGACAAAATTACTTAGCATTCCTTACTTTTAGGCGTGTATTGCGAGGGCGAGAACTTTAAATAATTAATTAGATGCTATTAAATATTTAGTTAAGAGTGGAACATTGTGGTTCAGCGACTACATCAACTCATAAACTTGTGTATAATATATTCTGTAAGGTCTCTTACAGAATATAATATAGTTTATAAGTCTTTCAACTCAGTCAAACTCGCTACTCCGGTGCTTTATGTTTAAAAGTGAACCCCACGACTTCGCCCATGACATACTTTGAATTCCCGTTGCACCTATTTAATACTGTCGCTTATAAATTTTACAATAATGACGTATAAAAAATTGCCCGATTTATCGATATTTGTGATAACTGCTCCGCTCTCCAGAGCAGTGGCGTGATGATATATAGCCTATAACCATTTTTATTTTTTCAAATTCGACCAGTAGTTTCAGAGTTTAGTGCGTTCAAACAAACAAATTCTTCAGCTTTATAATATTAGTATAGATATTATTGTCATCCCTAAATCCTCTGAATAATCTTTTAGGGTTTGGATCATATTAATATGATATCTAATAGCAGCGAGGTTGCAGTCGCCCGCAATTTTTGTTTTTTTTTTTTTTCATAGTACAAAATATATATATATATATACGTTGCTTATGAAATATTTGTGCTAAATTTCTTGGTTCCAGCTGAACGCTCATAGATCGTTCAGTCAGTTTTAGCTTTTATATATACTCGTATAGATTAGATATTGTGTCGGTCGCCAATGCAAATGCGATTAATGTATGTCAGAGCAGTGAAATAATTTGTACCAGTAGCGCCATCTACTTGAGCTTAAGGTACATAATTCGATTAATCACAGCTATCCTTGAGTCAGTAGTTCAAGTCGAGGTTGTTTATGGACGTCGCATGTTACATATGACATCTGTCAAATGCCAACGTGAGACCAGTGTGTTAGCGACGCGACACAGTTGCTCGAATAGCTCGACCGCGACGGATGTGCGCACTGATTCTACCCAGCAACGTGCAATAACCAAATATGGCGGACGCTGATGATATTTCAAATAGAAATCTCTCTGCATCTCCGACATGTATTTCTAACTCTTAACATTTATCTTTTTTATGCCGGACTCCTACCGACTAAACTACACGTTTTCCTTCATCTGTCAATAGCCAGGAGTCCCGGGTAAGCCCTCGAAAGGATAGCCCCAGGGCTCCTAACAGACTTTGTCCGCTACCGCAGGCTCGTTCAGGAGGGGGGGGTTCGGGTGTTATCCAGCCTCTTTGGGGGGTTCGATTGTTATCTCGTCTGTGAGAGATTAAACATTACTGTTAGCCGCTAGAATCACTAAGGTACAATTACACTCAAAGTGTTACTATGTGACCTAAATGAACAGACTTACCTACTATTTTATTTTATATTACTAATATTATAAAACTGAAGAGTTTGTTTGAATGCGCAAATCTCAGGAACTGCTGGTCGGATTTGAAAAAATATTTTCTTGATAGATAGCCCGTACATACATTGAGGAAGACTATAGACTATATATTATCAGGCTGGACCCGGAGAGTGGAGCAGTAGTCATAAATGTCGACAAATCGGGCATTTTTTATGCATTGTTGTAGTTGCATTGTCGTTAAAAGCAACGGGATTAAATATGTGCGGCGGGGAGTTCGAAATACGTCACGGGTGAAGCTGGGGGCGGGGGGGTCACCTAGTTTAGTTATATAATTCATTTAAAGAATCTAATCTGACTCATCAAATTTTAATCTAATCTACATTAAATCTTTTGAACGTCTAGAGCAAGTGAATGAAAAAGTGTATTTAGGGAGTATGTTTAGCGCGGATGGAAGATGTGATTCGGATGTAGAACGGCGAGTAGCTGCTGGAAACAGAGTTAACGGTGCTTTGTCCCAATTAGTAAAGCTACAAAGCATCGTAAAAGAAACACGACTGGCGATTCATAACGCAGTGCTAGTGCCAACTTTGCTTTACGGTTGTTTACGAAATCTGGGTATGTCAGCAGATGCATGAAAGTAAATTGAATGGTGTGGAGATGCGATCACTTCGAAAATTGTGCGGCGTTACCTTGGCCGACCGAATACGTAACGAAGTGATACGCAATATGGCAGGTGTGAATGAAAGTGTCAGCGTTAAGCTGGAAAAGGGCGTGCTCCGTTGGTTTGGACACGTCCAACGAATGAGTGAGGAACGATTGACGAAGAATATATATTGTGCGAAAGCAGAAGGTAGAAGAGGTCAGGGTAGGCCGAGACTTACATATGAAGACCACGTGAGCAGATTGCTCAAAAACGGAAAGGTCAAAAGTACTCGGATACCCAGACGTGCGTGTATGAAGCGATTGATGAATCTCGAAGAAGCGAAAGAAGTATACATGAATCGCGAAGCCTAGCGATCTGTCCTCTCTGACTACCCCGTCAGTGATACAGCGTGAAGATAGTTAAGTTAAGTTAAGTTAATTAAATCTTTTTAGTTTAAAAATGCATTATGTGTAAAGTGGGCGTGTATTATGCCTCTGCCGTAGTACTATAACTATTTCTGTGTTTTGCTTACCCCTTAAAGTTATCGGGATAAAGGCGTAACAATCTAGACGTAGTAGTAGTAGTAGTAGTATATTCATAATATATTTCATAATATTATACATAGGAAAAAATATAAACAATATTATAAGAAAACCCTGTCCGATCCGTGAAGGTATTGGTAGGTATCGAGATGTAATTTTATTCGTGTAATCTTTTTAGAAATTACCCCAAAAAATTACCCCTATAAAATTACCCCAAAAAATTTACCCAAAAATTTGCGCTGAATAAAATAACTTAAAAACATTGAGTTAGAATACTATAGAGTCACAATCAGACAAATAAAATGTCCGCGCCGAAACTCGGCGCACGCTGCGAAGTGCGCAGAGTTTTTGTTTAGTTGTAAGGCGACCGCAATCCTCGTACAACGTCCGTGATGCCAAAGTGTTCGGTTGTTTCCTGCCCAAATAACAGCAGATACGTGACAAAAAAGGATGGTGTCTCATATTTTAGGTAAGTATCAAAACGAATTTACGTATTTATGTATCCACAGTGCGTGTTTACATTTAAATTTCAAAAATAATCATTTTCTTAGCAAAAATAAAATGCTGACCGCCCGACCGCGCATCGCGTCTAAAGTGTATCTCTTTTACACTTTAGATAAATATGCAAGAGTAAAAGAGAAACAAATAGTGTCGCGTCCGAGAGTGACTGGCAAATTGTGTTCTAACGGAAAGCTATGGAGCGGATTGACACTAAATATTTTTGAGTTTATGAACTAAATATTTATACTTATGTATTACCATGTTGCTGAATGTTTTATTTTTTAGTTTTTCGTACTAAAAATAGGTCGATTGCGTTTTACTATTTTAAAGTATACTAAATTAATTTATAAAGGTGTTCTTAATAGTGTTCTTAACAAAAATGTTGTTTAGGTTTTTTACTACACAACAATACAATTTAGAAACGTTGTTGTATTTATCCTGCTATGTTCATGAAAAGTATTTTTCCTATCTAATGTAATTATTCCAGATTTTTCGGTTCATTAATTAAAGTCCTAATACATAAAACCTTTATTCCTCATATTAATTTTGTTTTATTCTGCTCTCTGCTCCACGCATAACCACTACTTACTTAATTTACTAGTGCAATAATATGATAGGTAGATAAAATAAAAATACTGAAACCTTTTTTGAAATCAGATAGTAGTTACGGAGTTCTTCTAGGTATATTTTAGCTCACTCTTTTATACAGTCTAATTTTGTTATATATTACTCTTTACATTTTACATTATACACTCCTTCTAGGCAAAAAAATATAATAATTTGAGTATCAAAAACGTCTCCACTGCTGACTTGTTCCCTATTCGTACGCAAGCCCATAGTGAATGATGATGATATTGCATACGAGCGATTTTGAACATTATGCAATCGGCCTAGCGCCTAAATTCGAGCAAATGTCATTTTGAACTTTGTTATATTAAATGTATAGGTATGTAGAACGGCGCTCGGACATTTTTTGAGTGTTGTCTGTTTATGATTGTGCTCTATAGTATTGTAACTCAATGCTTAATAATTAATATAATGTGGTAGCTTACATGGCAACACAGGGAAAGGGCTATTCAATATAAATGCAAAGTCAAAAGGTCAGCTTACACTAGCCGGCGGTTTCTTTTGATATAACATAAACTCGTCGCCGCATGCCAACAAAGGTGTTGTCAGTTTTTGAAAAATTGCTATATTTTAAGGAAATTGGACTAATTCTGATACTAAAAACACGCATTTAAAAAAATTATAACTATTTCATACATACATACATATCGTCACGCCTGTCTCCCATCGGGGTAGGCAGAGACTATGGCTTTCCACTTGCTACGATCCTGGCATACAACTTTCGCTTCTTCCACTTTCATAAGTGTTTTCATACACACACGCCGGTTAAGGGTACTCTTGATCTGACCTTTTTCCAAAATGTCTTCTATTTGATTGACATATGTACGTCGAGGTCGCCCCTTACCTGTTTGCCCATTCACTCTCTTCTGATAAATCTGTTTCGTTAGTCTACTTTCATCCATCCTCTCCACGTGTCCGAACCATCTAAGCATACCTTTTTCTATCTTAGTCACTACTTCTTCTACCATACCGCAATGTTCCCTTATCACACTGTTCCTTTCTTTGTCCATCAATTTCACTCCAGCTATACTCCGCAGACTTCTCATTTCCACTGGATTAATTTTACTTCTATGCTTCTTCTGCCACACTCAACTTTCACTACCATACATGAGTGTAGGAACAAGTACTCCTGTATGCACAGCCAGTCTTGCCTTCTCAGACACGTTCTGACTGCTCATAAAGGCGTGCATGGCTCCATTCACTTGATTTCCAGCCAAAACTCTTCGTTCAATGTCACAATCACACTTTCCTACTCTCACAAATTTTGAACCTAAATATACAAATTCCTTTACCTGTTCCACTCGTTTTCCTTCCACAAAAATCGGGCAATCTGTCATACTTTCCTCTCTTTCAAAAACCATTACTTTTGACTTATTTACATTCACTTTCATTCCTTTGCTTTTTAGCGTATCATGCATAATGTTAACCATCAACTGCAACTCCTCCGCCGATGATGCCAGTATTACCTGGTCATCAGCGTATAGGAGGCATTTGACAGTCAGTTCATTCATTTTTAAACCATACGCACTCTCTTGCAGTTCTTTCAAACAACTGTCCATGTATAGGGTAAACAGCGCCGGTGACGCTACACAACCCTGTCTCACACCTTTTTCAATGTGAAAAAATCTGTGCAAGCTCCGTTGATCCTGACACAAGCACTAGAGCCCTCATAGAGAGATTTCAGTGCTCGTATCAAGTGACTGCTTACTCCATACTTGGCCAGTGTTGTCCATAGTTCATGCCTCACCACTCGGTCATAGGCCTTTTCCAAGTCTACAAATATGCAATAGACCTTTTGACATTTTGCCAAAAATTTTTCGGCTGTGCATCGTAAGGAAAAGACCTGATCCGTGCATCCTCTTCCTTTCATAAATCCTGCTTGTACATCCCACATTTTTCCTTCAGTTTCATTCATCACTCTTTTTATCATAACTTTTGCATACAATTTGCCGACGATGCCGAGCAAGCTTATGCCGCGGTAGTTTTTGCACTCTTGCTGTGACCCTTTAACTTTGTAAAGCGGCACGATGACAGCCTTGCACCAATCTCCTGGCACGCTGCCATTCCTCCAGCAAAGATTAAAAAGGCGGTACAGCTGGCAAGCTACCACGCCATGTCCCGCTTTCAGCATCTCGATAGAAATCCTATCAAATCCAGCAGCCTTACCCAATTTCATACTACTCAATGCTTCCACAATTTCTTCCATACTTATGATGCTTTCATTGCTTAGTTCATTCCTTTCCCAAGAACTCGTTTGTGCTTCCATATCCTCTTTTTCATATAAGCTTTCAAAATAATCTTTCCATCTTTTTAGCACACATTCTTCTCCTTTTAGAAAACTGCCATCCTAGTTTCTGATATTACTGAGTTTCGATGATGTTTGTTGACCTCTCACAGATTTTATAGATTTCCAAAGAATTTTATATTCTGCTGGAAATTAGCAGATAACCTACTATTAAATTTATCCCAATCATTCTCTTTCTCTCTTTTTATAACTTCTTTTGCAACTCGTTTATACCTTTTATATTCATTCTTTGCCATTTTTACATCCTCATCCGTTGCCCTCTGCATTCTTTGATTCACCTTTGAAGTCAGCCAGTCCAACCATGCCTTCTTCTTGTCGGACAATGCTTTCATGACTTCTGCACACATTCTCTTCACCTTACATCCTTGGCTTCTTTTATTTACCCCACACACTTCCACCGCAACTTCCACTAGACCTTCCTTAAAGGTCTTCCATAATTCTTCAATCTCACACACTTCATCTAAATTTTTAAATTTCTTACTCAATTTATTCACGAATCCTTCTTTTATGCTCATCTCTTGCAAATTTTCGACTTTTATAGCTCTAGTACACTTACAGGTTCACACACACGATGTCGCCACCGTTGAAACAGACCTCTTACTCGGCTGATAACCAAGAAGTGATCTGTATCAATCCCGGCACCGCGGTATGCCCGGGTGTCTAAGACTTTCGTTCTTAGTCTTGGATCTACAATCACAAAATCAATCATACTTCTCTGGTTTCCCTCTTGTCTAGTATACAAATGAATCTGTTTGTGGTTAAATATGGTGTTAGTTACCACAAGATTCCTCTCCAAACATACTTCAAGCAAACTCTCACCATTTTCATTCACTCGTTCGTCACCAAGCTTGCCCAATATATATCATATCATATCCATCACGCTTCACTCCAACCCAACCATTAAAATCACCAACATTACAATTCTCTCGTTCCGTTTGCATTTACTCAGAATATCGCTCACACTCTCCCAAAATGCGTGTCTCTCACTTTGGTCTCTTGAAGATCGGCGCCACCGCGCATCTTGCGGAGCATAAACGCCCAAAACAAAGATGCGGGTAAGTCCAACCTTCAACCCCAACCAAAGGAGTCTTGGGCTCACACATTCATAGTCAGTCACACATTCATTCATTCTCGCGGACTGTAGAACACCGACACCCTGGCTCGCTGTACTGGTTGTGGCTACACCTGACCAGTAGGCTGTATAGAGCCCATGTGTAGTGGTGTTACATCCTTTCCTCTTTGTTTCATTCACACACAAAACATCAAGTCGTCTTGCTCGCATCATCTCGCATACCTCATCAATTTTGTCTTTCATTCCTCCTCTAACATTCAATGTAGCAAAGTGGCTATCCTTAGCCCACTTTCCGCCTCGATGGGAGACGAGACGTGACGGGTTGCGAACCACAACGCCGCCATTCCGGATTTTTAAATTTTTAATATCCATTGCGTTCTCACGAGTGGCAAGGGAAATTCAAAGTCCGCCTAGACAGAGCCCCGCTTGTCTAGGTAAGGCTAGCCTTATTCTGGGGTCGCCCGGTCCCAGGGCAGTCAGGCAGGTTACGACTAGGCTCGCCCCTAGCCACGCAGCTCATCGGCATGGCAACCTTGGCTTGGCGGAGAAAGGATGGGAAGAGGATAAGGTAGGAAAAGGATTAGAGGGTAGGAAAAAGGATGAGATAGGAAAGGGGCTAGGATAGGTAATTTTGCCTAAACCATCTGTATTCCAAACCTATAAAATATCCAGCAGCCAGGACAGTTGTTACACGCTTTTTTATCTCTGCAGTCCGAGCATAAAATTTCATACTTTTAAATAATATGTTTTTTTTTTATTGAAGTGCCTATGTGCCCCTTTCGGGTCGGACAGGGTTTTCTTAACACATTGTATACGTTATTTATAAAAAAAATCGATTGGTATTTTAGTCTACCTGTGTATGTTTCTTATGTCTCTGAAACAGCTGGACTGATTTTTAACAGTACTTTCACGTACAGATAGCTTACGTTGTAAGGAGTAACTAAGGCTGCATGTTATCCTCGTATTCCCAATAGAGGAACAATGCGGGTGAACCCGTGCCACGTTCTCTAGTAATCAAATAAAATGAAAAGTTTACTTCGGTTAATATAAATGTTTCATAACCAATGGTCAAATAATATTTTATTTACGTAACTGGTACCTTGTTTGTTTACCTACGGCCTGGGATAGCGCTGACCGTAAAAAATATCAATTCAGCATTAATATGAGGTTGAGGTTGGATTCGATAAATAAAAAGAACTAGTTTACTATCGCGGCTTCGCCCGTATCGTACCTACTTTTAACCCCGTGGCAGCAATAGCAACTGTAAAATAATTTATCCGTATTATTGACATTTTTGTTTACTGCTCCGCTCTCCTAGGTAGCAGTGTGACGATATAGGTATAGCTTTTTATATGTGTGGAGAGTTATATAGGCATGGCATTTTTATCCACAAGCGTTTCCGTGCGTCTGCTATTTCAATCGTGTCGGAATAGAATCGAAATCGTCGCTCAATAGAAAGTCAAAGGTACAATGGTACAATTTTTGTTTGTCGCACTCCTATAGACTTCTATCGGTCGCGTCGGCCGATAGATTTCTACTAACACGTGATGCGCTGGTGGCCGCTTAGTCAGTTGCATTTTTGATAGTCTACTAACATTTTGATAGCTGAAAACAGCGATTCTGGTTCTATTCTACGGTTTGTTAATAGTAGACTCGGCCCTCAGGTTACCAGTAACATGGCAGTCGCAAAGCCTAGTTGAAGACCGCTTGAAAGTATACCTCTGCCACCCCTTCAGGGATATTGGCGTGAATGATAAGAATAAGTAAGTAATTACTATCATGAAATTGCAGTTTCACCCTAATTTAGGTAGACTACAATTCGATTTGTGTCTACAAGGCTGTGCAATTTTCAGTGCATGCTGGTGTTGGTGCTTAGTTTAATAGGCCAAGGTTAATTTAATTTATCGCTACGACACCTAATTAAAATTGTTTTGTGAGTGCACACACTGCATACTTTTAAATTATTGTGTTCATGAGGTATTTAAATAAAATATTTTTGATGATGTGTGATTTGTGACTTATTGTTATTATGTTATGGTATGTATAGACACACTGGGACATCTTTCCAAGGAGATACCACTGGGGCGTCAGGCAATAGACAGTCAGTCACGTTTAAAAAATAGGTACGCGTAGACAAAAAAATATTAGCATACCTACAGGTGGAGGACGGAGAAACTTTATTTTTAATTGAATTAAATTGAATTGATTATTTTTATGCCATATTGCAGGAGACTGGAGAGAGCGCTGCTAAAAGCACAAAAGCTATAGAAATAATAATTTTTATGCCATAATTGATGCGGCAGACATAGCCCACCAGCATACTACAGAAGTTATATAACTGTTTTTTTAAAAAATCTTATATTTTCTATGGAACCGGACTCTTATTTCTCTTCTTTTTTATACCACTGAGGTGGCAGACAAGCATACGGCCCACCTGATGGAAAGTGGTCTCCGTAGCCTATGGAAGTTTGCAACACCAGAGGTGCAGCACTCGCGCTGCCGACCCCAATTTTTTTTGATGGCAGGCATAAAGTTCTTAAGAAAATAAACTCAATTTTACTTATATTTTTCAAAAGACTAAATAGATAATCGGAAATTTATGCAGATTTTGTATCTTTTCAGGTACCCACTATTGCAGCCCGAGTTCTGTAAATTGTCAGATTCAACTAAGAACATTTTGTTTCATTATACTCAAAGTATTTAAATGTCAGACAGAGTTATTTCCATTTTAGATGTTCAAGTGTGTTCCTCAGTACAAAACATTACGAGCTATTTATTATACTTGAACTTTTAAATTGCTTCATAACAATACAATAACGTTCTCTATGACAGAAGGACGTCCACGTTTAATGAAATTCTTAACCTATTTTAACTAGCTTTAAAAATGATCAGTGCTTTAAAACTTCTTTCACTATAGGTAGCATTGAAATTTACACGCGTTTCCGTGCTTGGGAGAGACGATAAGCAGTTGGCCCCGATTACCAATAACATGACAATCATTAAGTCACATTGAAGGACTTATAGACAACTTGGAAATATTTCCACAAGTGGACACAAAATGCGCTTCTCCATTTCAACACGGCAATGGGCTCACCACCTATTTCGTGTAACTGAAATGCAAAAGGTGAAGTGGGAATGTATAATATTGCCTGCCTTATATAATATAATAATAATATATAATAATAATGTATAATATTGTATTGACTGCCTCTGTGGCGCGGTGGGAGTGCATCCGACTGCTACGCAAGAGGTCGTGGGTTCGATTCCCTCCCAGGATAAAACTTTGTGTGATGAGCACGATGGTTTATTCTGTGTCTGGGTGTTATTTATCTATAATATGTATGTATTTAGAAATATATAAGTATGTTTATCAGTTATCTAGATCCCATAACACAAGCTAATATTAGCTTACTTTGGGCTAGATGGCGCTGTGTGAAAAGTGTCCTACAATATTTATTATTTATTATTATTATTATAATATGCCTTCGCCTACACCTTCGTATTCGTATGTATGTTAATAAACTTATATAGTCAATAAACTTGAAGCTACCTACTATAATTATCTTTTAAGCAAGAATGATAGGAATTTCGCAAAAAAATATAAATCCGATTTACATTGGACTTCTAGGCCTCTAATGAGAATACAACTGAAATCGGATTAATGTTTATTTTTCTATTACTGCAAGTATTCTCTTCAAAAACCTTTGACAGTGCCGTTTTCCTGCTCTTCAAAACCCATATGATTAAAGACACTGTCATACTTAGCGGTATTAAGACAGAACATTAATTAATTTATTAATACGTTTTGTATAAAAACAAAGTGGAATTATAAGGGGTCTGTCTGAGTCTGCTATTTCAATCGTGTCGAAAACCACCGTTACAATTTTGACAGTTTTCGTAGTCTACTATTACAATCGTACTACAATAGACTTCTATCGGTCGGCCGATGGAATTCTACTAACACGTAACGCGCCAGTGGCCGCTAGTCAGTTGCATTTTTGATAGTCTACTAACATTTTGACAGATAAAAACAGCGATTCTGGTGCTATTCTACGGCTTGTCTATATTAGACTCGGCCCTCTGAACACTTGACTACCGCCATAATGGCGTATGATAGTGTCTGCGACTGTCGCGTTAGGCTCTCGGGTTCGATTCCCACTGGTTTGATTCGGAGTTTGGATATTTCCATGTACTATATATTATGTATGTATTTAGAAATATATAAGTATGTTAATCAGTTATCTCTAAAACCTATAGCACAAGCTAATATTAGCTTGATTTTGGGTATTCGCCGTTATGAAAATGTTAAACTAAATCATATATAGCCTAAGTTACTCCTTAAAACTTCAGTTATCGATAAAGGTAAATCGATCCAGCCGTTTCAGGGCTTAGCCAGAACAATCAGACAGACTTACATAAAGAAAATTATTAATAGATTTTTCATGTACCGTACATACTTCCATAAGTATTTAGTGAAAAGCTGTTAATTAGGAATTGCGAACAATTGCCAGTAATATGGAAGTCGTAAAATCGGATAGGACCATAAGGGCGGCTTAAAAATATCAGGTAGGTTTAGAACATCACTTTTACTATGGCTGGTCCTCGGATGGGTGACCACTATGTGGCATTTACATTTGCGAGCGTTTCCGTGCTTAGGAAGGCACGTTAAGCCGTTGGTCCCGGTTGCCAGTAACATGGCAGTCGTTAAACCCAGTTGAAGGCGTTATGGGCGGCTAGAAAAATTTAAACAGCAGGTCGCCACAACCGGCACCTGTCCATTTCAACACGACAATGGGCTCACCACCTATTACGTGGGACTAAAATGCATACGGTGAAATGTGTACGCATAGTATGCCTCTGCCTACCCCTTCGGGGATAAAGGCGTGAGAATATGTATGTATGTATAATATACCGTAAATGAAGTCATTCTATAGAAATCTCTAATCTACTTAGTATAATCCTTATTCATGACATAGCAAATAATCGCACGTTTTATTGGCGATATTCATTGAATATTTCATATTATTGAATCATATTCATAACCTAAAATATTCATCCCACGCATTTGATAGTTATAAATTGACATCAAAATCGTTTTATATTTAGAAATATCGAATAAAAACAATGTTATTGTGAACCTATTTTATGAATTTCTTCTATAACTGAATTTAAAAGCTGCTCGACTGTAAAATCGTTTAAAGATATTGTACTTAACAATCCATTTGACTCGGCTCTTTAATGGATCCATTTGAAGGGGAAATAAATAGCGAGATGAAAAGTATTAAAAACTTTATATTGGTTTGCTCGTTTTACTTTATTATAATTTTAAGTTATTGTTTTAAACCCAAAATGGAGATTCTTTGTCGTTTGTTGATGTGAAGGTATTGGTAGGTTTCGTGAACTGATCTTATTCGTGTAATCCTTCTTAGAATTTACCCCAAAAATTTACCCCAAATATTTACCCCGTACAAAATAACTTGATAATTAATATAATGTGGTAGCTTACATGGCAATACAGGGAAAAGGTTAATCAGAAATGTCAAAGGGTCAGCTTACATTTGCCGGCGATTTCTTTTAATATCACATACACTCGTCGCCCCATGCCAACAAAGGTGCTGTCAGTTTTTGAAAATTTGCTATATTTTAAGGAAATTGGACTAATTCTGTTACCAAAAACACGCATTTAAAAAAATTATATCTATTTCAAACTTATAAATAATATGATTATTAAATTTTTTTTAGGTTATGTTATTGAAGTGCCTATGTGCCCCTTTCGAGTCAGACAGGGTTTTCTTGACACATTGTTTACAGTATAATAAAGTATCACTATTTGTATTTTTATAACAGTATGCAATATGTAATCGTGGCCCCGCGGTCTCAGTGTTCTGTAAACGATCACTGAGTTACGCAACTTTCACTATGGCTGGTCCTCCGATGGGTGACCACTTTGTGGCATTTACATTTGCGAGCGTTTCCGTGCTTCGGAAGGCACGTTAAGCCGTTGGTCCCGGTTGCCAGTAAAATGGCAGTCGTTAAGCCTGGTTGAAGGCCTTATGGGCGGCTTGAAAAAATTCAACAGCAGGTAGCCACAACCTGCGTCTGTCTATTTCAACACGGCAATGGGCTCACCACCTATTACGTGGGACAGGAATCCATACGGTGAAAAGTGGGCATACAATATGCCTCTGCCACCCCTTCGGGGATAAGGCGTGATGGATATTTTATTTTATTCAATATGTAATCCTCAGTCCATGGCTGCCGGAACAAGAAGGCCGAATCTGGTTCGTGCGATACCTTTTATAACTTTATCAGCAAGTGGGGGTAAAATGTTGCCAGCCTATGTTCGACACTTCTAGTTCGTCAGATTAAATATAACTAGATTATGCATATAATAAGTATGATTATACAGAACTTTCTATATTTATGAAAAGGATGTTAACATAATTTTTCTATCAATTGTTGCCAAGGTCTCAGCAAAATGTCAGTCACTACCACTGTGCCAGAAAGGCAGTCATGTTAACCTATCCAGTTTTTACAATTACTGAAAAACACAATGTATTTTTTTTTAATCCTAAACTTGAAAGGCCACTGGAATTTGATAAAAAGTCTATCAGACCGCTTACTGAAAAAAATCTTGGCGTAAGATTAACTTGCAAACACGGAAATGCATTAAAAAAACAAATCCACTTGGCATATTGCCACTCATGTTGACCGGATTCTCTCGCTAGATTGCTATGTTCATTATTTACCTACGGCGAGAACGATGTTCGCATTTTAAATATGCATAGAGATAGATAAATACAGCTCAAATGATTGTGCTTAAGAATTGATAATCGCAGATCGGCTTTGCTAAATAAAAGTTGCGACCTGTAGAGTGTCTGATGTGATTATAACTTGCAACCCTTATTACAAAATACACGTCATTTATGTGATAACATTATAACACATAGCAAAAAAGGTAATAAAAAGTAGCAAAAAAGGTAATAATAAGGTAGTAAACGGAAAAGTCAAAAGTACTCATACTCAGACGTCATGCAAATGAACTGCCAGATGCCAGATGAATCTGTAAGAAGCGAGAGAAGTATGCATGGATCGTGAAGCCCGGCGATCTCTAGCTAAAAAATCAAATTACATACTGTATAGGTATAACTCCATTGAGTTACCACATTGTATTTTATATGCCTTATTTGTAACATCGGACTTTGAACGTACGTGGACCCCGAAATCCAATCTAATAACAGCTATTTAAGCATATACATAGATATGTGGGCTTAATGGTGAATGGAAGGGTTTTTAAAAAAAAAATATACATAAGTTTTTTGAATATTAAAAATCTGTGGGTTTTTTAAAGGTGTAAAATGATTCTAAGTTTTTAATCGAAGGAGGCAGTTAATTGTAAAAACGTGCATCTTTTGTTGTCATCATAGTTTTCCCGTAATTTGTGCGGTGCCTGGGTGTAATGAGATAACGTTACTCATACTACTATTTTCATATTACTTTTTGTCATTAAAACTATCAAGGGCAATTTGAGCTTACGTGCACTCAAATTATTTAAACTACTGTGTTACTCGCAGCTCAATGGTAATGCCTTCTTGCCACAAATGTTCACACATCTCAAGCCTGACCATAGCGTAATAATACAATGATCGTTTATAGAACATTGCAGCAAGTGGGGTAACAAAGTTATTATTTTAGGGTAACGTACCCACAGGGTAAAATTATATTCCGTGTTACTTGCTGTCTTGCATGTAATGAGAAGAGATGAAAGTCATGTAACTAAAATAACGATAAATATTAATATTGAGGGATGGAAAGCTAGTGATAAACCAAAGACAACATAGATGGATTGTGTAGGTAGTGATATGAATGTAAATGATCTGATGTAGAATAACAGGGATGAACGGAAATAGTACATTTCTCAAACATGCATGGAAATACTGTCATTATTTCGAAAAAAGAATACGCGATGTATTGCATTGACGGACAGGGAAAATGAAATTCATTGCTGGAGTGTTTTTTGAATTTAGAACATTACACCGCTCCAGCAATGTTGTATGAAACGGCGCGCTGGGGCTATTAGATACTCTTTGATTGGATCTCTTTTATCATTCTTCTTCAGTGGACGCTTACTGAAAGTATATGTGTAGTGTAATAATAAATAATGTTACCTTCATAATGGCGATGAACCAAAAAAATAATAATAGATCTCTGTCTTATTATGGAGACATGAACTAACAAACTAACAAACAAACATAATATATAACTTGTTTCAGGCGCCAGGAGGATAAGTCCTACCAACTTTATGCACACGGATATCAGCGATAGAGATTGAGCCTCTAATTATAAGAGCAGGAACCAAAAATAATAGAATACATCTCTAGAAGAAAGTTTCTATATTTTTATAGGCGAATTGATTGAATATACATTATAAACATTATCACTATTGGTATAATTTATTCCAGTGTTTCAGTAAGCTAAAGATTAAGTATTGAGATCTAGCTTAATGCCAGCTTATAAGTTAAAATATATATCGTAACATGATTCCAAACAGGAGCCAAGTCATTAAGTCGTTACATGGGCCTAAACATGAGTCTTTGGGCCTGTTCATTAAGTCGTGCATCATTACTAGATTAATCTACACAAAAACATTTCAATCTAGGTACCTGAAGGGTGGCTACATTACCACGGGATTCGAAATCACATCTGCAGACCGCGATAGGTGTCGTCTCCACTAGAATGGCGAGCCCGTAACCACATGGTCAGCGTTTATGGCAAATTTCATCCTAAATACTAATTAATCTTGAAGAGCAGGCAAATATTCCATTAACGCTGCTCCAACATCGTAATAAACTGTAAATAACGCATAATCTTTCGTTAGAATACTAACCTCGATGACAAATCGAGGTTATAAATATGGTTCCAAAAATCCAAAGATCTTACCGAAATACATAGTTATCCTGATATAAACATTGATAAGAAGTCACAGGCGTGAACTTCCATTTACAATTTATAAAAGATTACTTCTTTTTAGCGAAGTTTAAAAAATATATTTACGACGACATATTTTCTTCGTCGATGTAGAAAAGCGAATCACGTTCCGTCACCACTGTCAAAAGACATTGACCAATTGACAGAACTATTTTAATGCATTCGTTCCAAGAACAGGCCAAGACATTCAAAAACATTCTGCCTACTCAAAACGTAAATTATATAAATTCGATGACAAGTAGTGAGAAGGGGTCAACAATCTACTCTTTTCTCTCCCTAAATCCCAGGACTAACAATAACGTTCCAATGTGACGTTTTACAACGTTACAGAAGGAGTGACGAGTTCTGGGACATAAAAGTTGTGTCAAAGTGCTATAAATATTAAATAAATATTGTAAGACATTTGTGGGTCATTTTTTTACAGAGCATCGTCTAGCCCAAAGTAAGCTAAATATAAGCTTGTGTTATGGAATCTAGACAACTTATATACATACTTATATAATTCTAAATACATACTTATTATACATAGGAAACACCCAAACTTCGAAACAAACATTTGTGGATCACACAAATATATTTTGCCGACCCGGGAATCGAAACCGGGACCTCAATCGCGGCAGTCGCATACCTACACTACTAATGCGCCACCGAGGGGGTCATATACTGGGACACTTTTTCACACAGCACAAACTAGCCCAAACTAAGCTATAAGTTTGTGCCATGGGATCTAGACGACTGAAAAAGAAACTTAAATACTTATATTTAAATAATAATATTTAAACTAAAAATACATACAATATTATACAAAGGACTAACAAAGACGAATTAAGTCCAAGACTACCAGGACTTTAATTGTTTGTGCTAATTAGTGTCTAGCACAAAAGACCTTTTAGCCTTTTTGTTACCACCTCACTAAAAAGGCAACGGGTTCAAAATTTCTTCCAAATTTAACATCTAAAATAGACACATTTAATTTTATTAAATTTGTTAGGCCCTTAAAACCAGCCCCAGTTCCGTGCTTCGAAAGCCACGTTAAGCTGTTGGTCCCGGTTGCCAATAAAATGGCAGTCGTTAAGTCAAGTTGAAGGCCTTATGGGCGGCTTAAAAAATTTCAACAGCAGGTTGCCACAGCCTGCGCCTGTCCATTTCAACACGGCGATGGATGATGATCTGTATCACTTCGTTACCTTGGCCGACCGAATACGTAACGAAGTGATACGCAATATGGCAGGTTTGAATGAAAGTGTCAGCGTTAAGCTGGAAAAGGGCGTGCTCCGTTGGTTTGGACACGTCCAACGAATGAGTGAGGAACGATTGACGAAGAATATGTATTGTTCAAAAGTAGAGGGTAGAAGGAGTCAGGGAAGGCCGAGACTTACATATGAAGACCACGTGAGCAGATTGCTCAAAAACGGAAAGGTCAAAAGAATGTAGGAGTTTAAGGAATACACTAAGATTATGCAAAAGAATGTAGGAGTTTAACCCTGGACCGACAATAAGTGTCAAACTCAAGTTTGTATTTTTTTTAAATTGTTGCGACCTATTGGCAAATGCCATGTTAGACTCGTGCTGCCTATAAACGCACGCTTTCTTCCTTTGTACCAGTAGGTCTAAGATCCGCGTATTCTGATATCCTCCACGGGAGGATGTCTCCAGGACTTCACAGGCATGATCGCTGAAAGGTCAGTCTAGCAACATTGGCTCATTGGAACGTTGTAGTCATTACCAGTAAAATTATATTCATAATCAGTAAGGATTTATTTATTCTTTATTTAACAGGTGATTAATTTAATAGTTTTTCGATGATGTATGGGCTACTATGTTACATAAATTCTGCACATAACCGAAGTCCCTACAGGACACGACGACATATTAAGTTGATTTTCACAGCAGCACACTTCAACATATCTTTAATCTCATTCGTCGGGAAGCGGCAAAAGTTCGATGTACTCGTAGTTGATCGAACTTTTCACGCAGTTCGATAATTTTGAAGGAGGTTAAGATAAGCTGTAAGTTTTATGTAAGAAACATTATATCTTTTAAATTTAAAGTGTAAATATTTTCAATCTCGGACTCGAACCAGCATCTTCTAACTTACCGGGTCAGACGCTTTACAAACTATGCTACCGGGATCTACTGGAAACCGACGAATTAATCCACCTATATCCGTCCTAGGGCGACGTGAAAAAATTCCACTTAAAATTTAGGATATTTTTCAAAATTGTTTCTAATTTTATCTTTTGCTTCGTACTTGGAACTATGTATGTATGCTATCCATTAGTGGTTCATTTAGACAGCAAATATTGCACCTCTTTAATTAAAGAGCATTGAATGACAGACCCACCTATCTGTACATTGTACTTCGCGTGCCAAGAAGTCGTATCTCCTGTCAACCTCCATTACATTATGGTATTAAGTAAATAAATTATATAGATTACTTTTCTATAGCAAATTAATGACAAAAACTATAATTTACACAGCACTAATTTTTTTTATTCAAAGAAACATTGCCGTTAAGGTAGTTCATCAAGATTATTCCGAGTTTAGAATTGAGAGATCTTTTTTTGGAGCCAAAGTAAAAAAAAAAGAACATGTATGATGTTTATCTAGTTCATTCAATGAATGAATTTTTTTCTTGAACTCTCCTATTTCGATTCGATAAAGGAATTATTCTACTATGTTACATGTACATATAATACTAATTTTAAAGATATTGACATGTTCTTCCACAGTAAAAATGTATTCAGGGGACTTATATTAAAAAAAGAAACTGTCTTGCCATACTGCGAAAAGAAATGAATGACTACCTAAATCTAAGACAGAGAATAAATACTCTGTCTACGACATGCTGTTGACGATGTTGTTGTTTTCAAGTGTTTACTGTATTACTGTATTTCGGTATAATTATATAGATAATAGTCACTTTATGCACAAAAATATTATGTTAATGTTTTTACAACAAAATACTTTGCATTTTACGTCATGAAACTTTGTTTTTGGCGAAATGTAAATTTACCCATGACCAATGTAAAATAACTGTTAAGTTTCCGAATATATATATAAATAAATAAATAAATAAATATCCATCACGCCTTATCCCAGAAGGGGTGGCAGAGGCCTATTATATGCCCACTTTTCACCGTGTGGATTCCTGTCCCACGTAATAGGTGGTGAGCCCATTGCCGTGTTGAAATAGACAGACGCAGGTTATGGCTACCTGCTGTTGAACTTTTTCAAGCCGCCCATTAGGCCTTCAACCAGGCTTAACGACTGCCATTTTACTGGCAACCGGGACCAACGGCTTAACGTGCCTTCCGAAGCACGGAAACGCTCGCAAATGTAAATGCCACAAAGTGGTCACCCATCCGAGGACCAGCCATAGTGAAAGTTGTGTAACTCAGTGATCGTTTACAGAACACTGAGACCGCGGGGCCACGAGCGCTTATTATTTTTATATATTATTATTTTTATATACGCTTATTATTATATTATTAAATATATAAATGTTTCATTTAAGAAAGAGCTTTTAAAATAGAATCATGACTCAGCTTTTTAAGAGTGCCAATCTTTCAATGTAATAGTTTTCCTTTACTTAGTATACCATTTTTAGCTATGGGTAAAAAGAGTTTGTTCTGTCCTATGTACACAATGAACCATCAAAGCACGTTTAATGACGGTCATACCACTTGTGTCAGATTTGGTACAGGTAAAATAAAACAAACTAAACAGCTTTAGTATAAAACCACCTTCAATTTGAATGTTCGTCTCTCGAAGTGGATCGAAGCCGAAACTGTGTGTTGCGACAGAAGATAATTCAATATTGTAAATCACTTATACGAATCAGCATAAATGGCTATTGGGCGAATTTCAGGTTAATGATGATGCTATTAGGCGTGGTACGAAGGTTCAATTTGTATACGGATACAAAACAAGTAATTGTTTACTCACAAGTATTGGAACCTGGGATTGGATGCCTTTTTATTCCATTACTAGTGGACGCCCTGCGGTTTCGTAGTGCCCGTAGGAATACGCAGATAAAATTTAGTCTACGTACATACATACGGCAATGGGCTCACCACCTTACCACCATTACGTAGGAAACCTTACCACCAACATTACCTGGGTCAGGAATACACATGGTGAAAAGTGGGCATATATTATGCGTCTGCCACCCCTTCGGGAATAAGGCGTGATGAATTTAAAAATAAAAATCTTTGTGATAAAGTTTATTACGTTGTTAAAAACTATTTGCAGGACAGGGACACCTGGAAATGATCTGCTGGCAAAGTGAAATAATATTAAATTGTAAATATGCCATCAAAAAAAGCCTTCCTTATTTTCTTGCCGGTTATTCTCAGGTGGGCCGCGTTCCAAACCGGTGGTCCCTTTGAATATATTAAAATTTATCTTTAGTTCTAGTATATGATATATATTTGCTAGCTGTAGCAGCATAGCGGACAGGCTTATATTATCTTCATTTTAGTTAGAGAAAATACTGTGTACAAATCCTAAGCTAAATTCATTCTTAGCCGTAACTCTCGATACGTAAGTTTCAGTTCTGGTTGGATGACCGCAAAGTTTGTTTCAGAATTACTGGCTACAAACTTTCCTATCGTATAATCAGATGAATATTCGTCTTGGCAACTTATTCGAGTTTGCCGGTGATTTAGATTCAGCACTTGTAGATGGAAAATAAAAGTTTTCTTAAACATAAATAATAGGTTCAGGGCTCAATTATTCATTTTGTGAGCGCTGTTCTTGTAAGATATGTAAAAAGTGACACAGTTAAAAAATCATGTCATAATAATGTGACACTGTCCGTACGTTTTAAGTTTCGTAATATCCGATTGTAGGTATGTTTCAATATTAAAGCGATAAGCGAAAAACACTATACAGTTACACTTATTCAAGTAATTTTATTACTCTCTAGATAGTGTTTGGTATCGAAATGATCATCAATCATCATCAAATCAGCCTATGGCAGGCCACTACTGGACGTAGGCCTCTCCCAATTCACGCCAGACTGTGTGTTCTGTATCCAATCCCTTCCTGCGACCTTCTCCAAAGGACCAAGTCTACTACGTATTTCAATCGTGTCAGAAAAGAATCGTAATCGTCGCTTAATAGACAGTCAACGGTTCAATGCGACAATATTCGTAGTCCTCTATTACAACTGCGTTCCAATAGAATTCTAAGGGCGGTCGATGGAATTCTACTAACACGTGTTAGTAGCAGGTCATAAGTTGCATTTTGGTAGTCTAAAAGTTTTTGATTGTAAAATAGTAGACTCGGCCGGCAAAATAGTAGACTCCATCTGAAATGACAGTAAAGATTGATGTCATTATTCCTCTGTGTTTATATTCAAAATTGTCACTTTAAGTATTTAAAAACATGTTAATAACTCGTGTCGTTAAGCTCATCTGCATGGTAGCTTCAGTGTTAACTGAATCAGCTTTACCGATTTTAACAGCAACTGAGAATCTCATTTTGTAAGTAAAGTTTTGATATTATTTAGAATTTTAATATTATTCAGGGTAGATGTAAACATATTTTATTTTGGATTAGTGATCCCAATTAATCTCTCACTTATATATGATTACAGTGTGCTCACAGAAATGTTTAAAAACAGAATAAAGACATGAAATGTTGCACTGTTTTGTAATTGATGGGATATAGGTTGTGACGTGGTAAGTAAAGTGTGTCGCAGCCCTAATGGCTTTTTACTAAACCAAATGTTACGGCTACTGTTGACCCGTCGCTTTCCCCAATTCCATACGTAACCTACAGCTATTGCAATTTAACCCAAAGGTCGAAAAAGGTAAGCAAAGTTTCAAACTGACTTGAAATTAATATTATTTTTGCTCAATCTGGAATTCAAGATAATAATAAAAAATAGGCAACTTCTAGGACTATAAAAAAATATTTATAAAATCTATAACGCCTTATCCCCGAAGTGGTGGCAGAGGCATATTATATGACCACTTTTCACCATGTGTATTCCTATTCCACGTAATAGGTGGTTAGCCCATTGCCGTGCTGAAATAGAAAGACGCAGGTTGTGACTAGCTGCTGTTGAAATTTTTCAAGCCGTCCATAAGGTCTTCAACTTGACTTAACGACTGCCATGTTACTGGCAACCGGGACCAAAGGCTTAACGTGCATTCCGAAGCACGGAAACGCTCGCAAATGTAAATGCCACAAAGTGGTCACGCATCCGTGACCATACCGTAGCAAAAATTGCTTAACGCAGTGACCGTTTACAGAACACTGAATCCGCGGGGCCACGAGCGCTTCGACTATATAAATAGGTGATACTTACCAAAAATCTAATAAGAATGTAATAGTGATGAATGAATGAATGATGAAATAAAAGGATCCAGTTTATGACTGAGTTAGACTTTCCCCAAAGGTCTCTACAATACCGACTGGATTTTTTTTAGAAACGCATGTGTATTTTACTGACTATTTGTACAGGGTTTAAGCTGTCAAGTGTCCGTTCTACCTGTCAAACTAATTGACTACCCAATCAAATTCATACATACATAGGTATTTATGAACAAATGTTTATATCATCGACTGTAGGAAATGTAAAAATATCAAGGTTATTATTTAAAATGTTTGTAAAACTTTGGTTTGAAGAAGAACGTAGGTACTAATAAATATTGTGGTATAAATAATATTATGGGAAATTTTACACGGCGCCGTCTAGCCCAAAGCAAGCTAATATAAGCTTGTGTTATGGGATCTAGACGTCTGATAAACATAATTATATATTTCTAAATACATACATATTATACACAGGAAACACCCAAACTCCAAAACAAACATTTGTGGATCCACAAACATTTTTTCCGACCCGGGAATCAAACCCTGGACCTCAGTCGCGTACACTACCACTACGCCACCGAGGCAGTCGTCCGACTAATGCGGATGTTTTTATTTAATTCTTTCAAACACCTAGTCTTCTTTGTCTAAATTAAGTACAATCTTAAGTCAAAGTCAGTTTTGCCAGGGGGGTGTCACTCCGCAGTTTAGGTATATTCGGGCAGCGCACCGTTTAGAGCGGCTAATAACAGTGGGCTGCCGCTGCCGCTCCGCTCCACTCGCACGACAGTCGCGCTCTAAGGTCCGTATTCCAGAACGTTTAAGGTTAGATTTTGCCCTATAAAATCTACTCTCTAGCGTCGATTGAGTATTGAGAAACGTTCTGGAATACGGCCCTAAATAAATCAACTAGTTACAAAACCTTCTCAAGTGATAACTAAAAAACTCATCCTTCGCGCGCAGTTTTAAGTTTCAATTTTGCTTGTAGGTGGCGAGTCTAGGTATGTTTTTATACCTAAAACTGACTTTTGACTCCTGGCCATAGACAAATGGAAGGGCACCGTGTGGTTTTAGTCGGTAAGAGTCCGGCAAAGCATCCACGAGGATTTCCACCTGTTAAAAAAAAAAGGGAGTGAGACTTCTGTACGTAGTACTATTACTTATTCTGTGGTCCTGAGTAAAGTGGTGAGAGCGTTACTATAAATTTTGAGAAGTTTGTGAAGGAACTAGAGCAATAGTATAGCGTAAGCGTACGCGAAATGAAGCCTCTGTGGAACCTAACCGTATGTGAGCGGTATAGAAGGTAGCCGTGGGCATCATATCAAACAATTCCTCAGAGCACAGAACGTTGTACAGACGATAGAACACACATAAGGAGGCGAAGTCTCTAATAAAAAATAATGGATGCCAGGGGTTCGAAGAATGTCACGGGCGAAGCCGGGCAGGTCAGCTAGTTCTATATAAATAAAAATGATTAACAAAATGTGTTGCGAAGTGCAAAACTCAAAGACGGCACGTTTATTTCTTAAACTCTAAGGAAGGTTTTTTATTTTTATTTTAAAATTGTAGCAGTAACGTGAGCTTCATTACGTGGGCGGAGCCGCGGGCATCAACTAGTATGAAATGAACAACGCTCAGAAGTAAATAACTCTGCATCGGCACCTCATGTTCAGATAGAATTTATAAATGTGATAACTTCGAGAAAAAGGCCCATCAAATTTCATTCAAATTAAATTTGAAAGAAATGTTAAATCTTCCCATCAATTTTAATATTTTTACTATTATTTGTCACTGTGATAATCACTAACTCACGCCCCGCGGTTTCACTCGTATAGTGCCAGTTCCGTTAGTAATACGGGGTTAAATAGCCTTTATCCGTTGTTAAGTTAGCCGAAATAAACAGATAAAAAATTTTGAAAAAAAAAAATTCAACAGCAGGTAGCCACAACCTGCGTCTGTCTATTTCAACACGGCAATGGGCTCACCACCTATTACGTGGGACAGGAATCCATACGGTGAAAAGTGGGCATATAATATGCCTCTGCCACCCCTTCGGGGATAAGGCGTGATGGATATTTAATTTTTAAAAAAATTTTGAAAATATTTATATTACCTAATATTTATATTTATATATTTAATACCTAATATTCGGTACTTTACAAGTACCGAATATTAGGTATTATTTTCATTTTATTATGCATCATCATCATCCGAGCGTCTGTCCCAGTTGCGTCTCGCGACGCCCGGGGTCCTCTTTCCTACATTTTCTCCTCCACTTCGCACGGTCGTCGGCATCCCCTGTAGTGAGACCATTGGCACGCATGTCATCCCTTACGACGTCAAGCCAGCACTTCTTGGGTCTTCCCCTCTTACCGGGACCCGGCGGGGCTGACATGGCCAGACATTTGTTACCTACGTAGCCCGGAGAGCACCACGGCCACCCCGTTCTCCCCACCAGGCACACCCGTGTAGTACAGTTTGTAGCCTTTCTGCAAAGGCCGGGCTCTGTTACCCTTCCACCGAGTCTCCTGCAGGAACGCCACGTCCACCCTCCGCCTGGAGAGTACTTCGGTCAACTCTACCGCACGCCCAGTCAGCGTGCCAATGTTCCAAGATGCGAAGCGGATTCGGGTTGGGGCTAACTTCTTTAGCCGTGCTGGCCCGACACACGGCAGCCCTAGCCCACTTGCCACAGGAGTCGGGCGGGGCTCCTGCGCGCCGTTTTGCGGCGGCGCCCTATCCCTAGCTGCAATCCTTTGGTGTCTGTCCATTTCTGTTTCGGCGGGTGGCTTTTATGGGAGCGACGCCCTCAGACCTCCCAACCCCAGAGGGGAAAGCCAGCGCCAGAGCCTCGTCCGTTAATCAGCAGGTGCACGCACTAGCACGGGAGGTTGACTTGGGCCCCGAAGATCTTGGTGGGGCCCCTTACACCTTATTTTACACTTTCATTTTATTATGCATGTCACGGTAATGGGCTCATGGTGATGAGCTGTTACGTGGGTCAAAAACGCATACGGTAAAATGTGGGCGTATAGTATGCCTCTGCCTACGAGAATAAAGGCGTGACAATATGTATGAATGTATGTATGTATGCATGTAGTGCAAACCTTTTTATTTGGAATTACGAACAGGCCGTTCAATTTTATTTATCTGTATAGACTAGCTAGGCTCCGATTTAGCACAGTTGTAACTTAGACATGAAATGAGGTGCATTAAACCAGAAGACGCTGGGCCAAGTCCAGCTCGAGATCAAAAATTTTTCTACGTATAATTAACTTACATTGTTATGAATGACAACGCTCTCGTCCTTTCCTTTCTCTTTAAAGTGATACTATTTGTACCTAAAAAGACAGAAAACGGTTAATAAAACAAGAACTAAAAGACGAATTTGGGAACTAAATGATCACGGGTGGCAAGGGGTCTATAACATCTTACTCGAAGAAGTATACACTTAGATTGGTAGATTAAAAGTCCTACAAAATATATCTATGGATTACTTTTTACTACCTTATTAATGATTTTGAAGTTTTAATATCCTTTCAAATCAATGAAACTCTTTGATTTGAAAGACGTTTTTTGAGATTGTTTGTATATGGATATCGCTAGGACGATTTAACCAATGGACGCGCTATCTTTCCGTTTGCGCCTATACCCCGCTTGCCATTTGCCAAGTATCTTTTAACCAGGCCGCTGTTCCGGGGACTCAGTCGTTTTTCAGGGGTGACAGAGTCAGACGTTTGGAGGGTATTTTCTTTTTTCATTTTCATTGGTTGTTAGACAGTGACAACACTTCAAGCAAGAGTAACAAAACAATATATCACACATAAATAAAACTGCGTGTTGCCATTCATGAATATGGCTATTTGCACGAAAGTTGGTTGAACGTGATTTCATACTTTATTGAGTACATTACGCGTCCAGTGGTTAAATCGTCCTAGGGATATAGATTATGATCCTACTTGTACGCTAGCTGTCAAATAGAATCCCATAACTAATATCAAAAACAATATGAATCACATGTAATTATTATACCATATAATAATATGTTCTTCATAAAAAAAATACTCGCACATCTATGATCATATTTCTATGAAAGTGTGATAGGTGTGCCCTACTGTATATCTTAATAATATTATAAATGCGTTTGTTAACGTAAAAACGACTAAATAGATTTTAAATAAAAAATAAAATAAAATAAATAAATATCCATCACGCCTTATCCCCGAAGGGGTGGCAGAGGCATATTATATGCCTAATAAATAAATAATGAAACGTTACAATAATATAGCTTATACATCAGAATAACACATAGGCTACTTTTTATCTCGGGAACAAGTTCCTGTGGGAAATGGGAACGGGATAACTTCTCTACGCGGGCAAAACCGCGGGCGTCAACTAATAAATCATATAAGCAAGCGTGTCAGAGGTCGTCACCTGACATTTGTCGTAATGTAAACGGTATTCAAATAAGTAAATATATATGTCTATAACTCAAAGATAATAATTATAGCTTTTATATTTGTGAAAAATAATTTTGAAGATTATCCCTTTTCAAAACTTTTCCACTTTTGATATTGGTATGCAGTATAGCTTATATGTAAGCTTTCCAGTGATTATATAAAATATTATGTATGTAATCGGACTACGTTCTTCATTTAACTCGAAGGATTTGAGCCTGTTTAAGGTGTATTTCGTAACCCCCGACCCAAAAACGACGGGGTGTTATAAGTTTGACGTGTCTCTGTGTGTGTGTATCTGTGGCATCGTAGCTCCCGAACGAGTAAACCATTTTGATTTTTTTTTTGTTTGAAAGGTGAATTAGTTGGGAGTGTTATTAGCTAGGTTTGATGAACATCGGTGGAGCCCTTTAAAAGTTGTGGGGGGGTGAAGTGGGGAAGTATAACCGAATGTCTGCAAAATTTACTGGAGTGGTGTCTTAAATGAAAGCGCATGACGTGCACATTACAAAATAATATGTTCGATGAAAATCGGTTAAGCTTTGAAAAAGCTCTAGGGGTATAAGTGGGGAAAATACCCAAGGTCTGCAAATATGTGGGGGAAGGAGAAAACTTTTAAAAAGAAACTATAAGTATTTACAATTCAACAAAATCTATATTATAATAAATTTGTACCTATAATAAGGACAAAACAAAAACCCTGACGTAAATACCTAGGTTCCATTTAAAAAGTAAAAAATAATAAAAGGAACTCAATCTTAAACTACCTAAGTATGTTTTAATAATTAAAAAAAAAATAGCGTTGAGCGACCGCTCCTAATTATTTATTATCTACGATTTTTTGTCATAAGTATCACATTAGCCTATTTTGCTTAGTTAGGTTAGGTTAGCCTATCTGTAATTAAATTGATAGGTTTGGAGCGGTCCCCCAACGCGACGTAAATTTTTTTGATTGATTTGATTTCAATACAATCAATGGCTCATTCATTACAAGCAATCTCGTGGCCAATATTAGAGCGACACAAGCAGGAGCTGCGTGTCACGGAAATGAAGATGCTGCGGTGGATGTGTGGAGTCACACGGATGGACCGCGTGAGGAACTCTCGCATCCGCGGCAGCCTTCACGTCCGTGACATTGCAGACAAGTTGCAAGAGTGTCGCCTTCGTTGGTATGGTCACGTCTTGCGACAACCGCCGGGCTACGTGGGAAACAAATGTCTGGCCATGTCAGCCCCGCCGGGTCCCAGTAAGAGGGTAAGACCCAAGAAGTGCTGCCTTGACGTCGTAAGGGATGACATGCGTGCCAATGGTTTCACTACAGCACCATTTACTGTAGCGCCGTAATTTCAGGGCACACCTCTTTCCATCTCCAATAGTATTGGGATCCTCGGTGTTGAGATCTCTAGTGACGTCCAATACCGAAGTCATTTAGAGGGCAAGGCGAAGCTGGCGTCCAAAAATCTCAGAGTGCTCAACAGGGCGCGGCAGTACTTTACTGCAGAGCGAACACTGCTCCTTTATAAGTCGCAAGTGCGGCCGCACATGAAGTACTGCTGTCACCTTTGGGCTGGTGCACCTGAATACCAGCTTCGACCTTTTGACTCGGTAGAAGGGCGTGCTATGAGGATTGTCAACGATCCTTTACTAGCGGGAGGTGCCAAGCCCCTTCGCGACAGGAGAGACTTTGCCTCCTTATGCGTGTTCTATCGCCTGTACAACGGTCTGTGCTCTGAGGAGTTGTTTGATAATCATATCAATCGAATCATAGCGATGATAAATGATAAAAGGCGAGCGGTCCGATGATAAATTGCTTTTATCATCGCACCGCTCGCCATAGACAGGGTGTTCACCGTCTCACTTTGCGTCCGGAGCGCACGCACACGTGGAATGAACTCCCATTCTGGGTTTTCCCGAACGTCTACAGTATGGGGTTCTTCAAAAGGGGTCTTAGAAGGTTTTTAAAGGGTCGGCAGCGCGAGTGCTGCACCTCTGGTGTTGCAAACGTCCATAGGCTACGGTGAGCACTTTCCATCAGGTGGGCCGTAAGCTTGTCTGCCACCTAAGTGGTATAAAAAAAAAACAAAAAAACTACAGGGGATGCCGACGACCGTGCGAAGTGGAGGAGAAAATGTAGGACTGCAAGCGGACCCCAGGCGTCGCGAGACGCAACTGGGACAGACGCTCGGATGATGAAAAGTTAATTAAATACAAGCTTTGTGAAAAAGGTTATTACTCCGTTAAAGACTATTTGCAGGACAGGGACGCCTGGAAATGATCTGCTGGCAAAGTGAAATAATATTAAATTGTAAATAGGCCATCAAAAAAAGCCTTCCTAAGTTTCTGGCCGGTTCTTCTCAGGTGGGCCGCGTTCCGAACCGGTGGTCGCTTTAAATATTTTAAATAGTGTATGACATTTTGTAAGCGCCGTTAAAATGGTCTATGCAAAATAAAGATTTTTTTTTTTTTTTGGTTATTATGATTTCATTACAAACAAACTTACAATTCTTTCCTCTTTATAATATTAGTATAGACAAGTTGAACCCCGCGGATACGCCCGCTACATACTTTAAACCCACGTTAATAGTGTTATAATGTGCGTGACTTTTAATAAAATATCATTGAACTGCTGAAAATTTTATCACTTCTAAATTATAGCTGTCGTCATTAACAGCTGCTTTTCAATATATATTACAAGTGGACGCCTCGTGGTTTGAACAGCATAGTTCCTATTCACTTCGGAATTCGGACATAAAATGTAACTTAAGTTAATCCTTAAAAGCTAGTGAAAATATCGGTCCACCAGAGCAAAATATTAAAAGTTGATGTTAATATGCTTTCATTTTCTTATTTATTTTTCGTTCCTACTTTTGTTTTTTAATACAAGTTTGCAATAAAATATGGCTCACCACCTGTTACGTGGGATAACAATGTTTACAGTGTAATGTGGGCGTATATTATGCCTCTGCCACCTCTTCGGGGATAACAGTATAAATGTTTAGTTCAATACAAATTAACGCCTTGCCCATAATTAGATTCAATAATAACAAAACAAAATGTGGTTAGGAAAGTAATCACGTTTCTTATTACCTCATTAATGATTGAACAACTAATTTATCTAGCAGGAAATAGACCATAATACCTACTGTCTGTTTGCTATTACACAAAAACGAATCTGTAGTAACTTCACGTACCTGTGTTAAGGAGCAGACAAAATAAGTTCTTATTACGCCACTATGTTAAAGAAATAATAGTGAAAGAAGAAAGAAATAATGTTTTATAAATACCTTATATCAAGATCTCCGGGCTCAAGCGACCTCACCTGCTAGCGGTGGATCTGCTGACTAACGGACGGGGCAACTACGTCCATACGGGGTTGAGAGGTCAGACGGCAGTCGCTCCCAACATGCTAAAAATGAAAAGCCAAGCGATAGCTGCTCCTAGCAGACAAATATAAATGAACCCCACGTTTCAAATCAAAGTAGGGTTTGAAAGCAATTGAGAATACAGAAGTTGAAGAGTAAGACATTTTTTTTAAGATAATTAAGATAATTTATTTCCATATAAAAAGGTACAGTGCAACAAGCAATGGAGAACCTTATGTGATAATAATATAAAAGTAAAAGTAGCTTAAATTCTATAACAAATATCAAATAATCTGTTGCAGTTTATTATAACCTCTTAAACTAGGGTGACCTGTATCATAAGAGGCAATGATCGTCGCTAATATGTTTCTTAAGATTATTTGTTTATTTAGAGTGGCGTGTTACGCTTCATTAGTTTGGATTAGTAAGTGTGTAAGAGAACTTTAGAAATGCGTGTCTGTGAGTGTATGGAAGAACATCTTATAGTAATCTATTTTTAAAACTTTTGTTTAAGGAAAATACAAACATACATACATATTGTCACGCCTTTATCCCCGAAGGGGTAGGCAGAGGTATATTAAATGCCCACATTCCACCGTATGCATTTTTGTCCCACGTAACAGGCGGTGGGTGAGCCCATTGCCGTGGTTAGGCGCAGGCTGTAGTGACCTGCTGTTGAAATCGTTTAAGCCGCCCATAAGGCATTCAACTTGGCTTAACGACTGCCATTTTATTGGCAACCGGGACCAACGGCTTAACGTGCCTTCCGAAGCACGGAACTGGGGTGGGCCTACAGACTACATGTAATAAAATAAGGTGTGTCTATTTTAAATGTTAAATTGGGAAGAAATTTAGAACTCGTTGCCTTTTTAGTGAGGTGGTAACAAAAAAGCTAAAGGGTCTTATGTGCTAGACACTAATTAGCACGACCAATTAAAGTCCTGGTAGTCTCGGACTTAAGGAAAATAATCCTTATAAATGTATCCCTTTTATAAAAGCTTGTATTATATTCAGCTCACCGCTAAGAGATCCTCTTCCAAAGATGCCAAAAAAATGCTAAATCGTATTACAAAGAATATTTTATATTAAGGTAGTCAACGTACTGTATCTCACTAACAATATTTGTCAGTATTTCAGTATTAGACAAACCCTACAAAAATAAAAGCCAAGCAATTTTGTAGTTCCTACTGAATAATACATCATCGTTTCCCGGCGATGGTGTACACGTGTTGTGGGTTAATCTAAATATCAAATACGACTCACGGCCCTAGTTTGGGTTAGGCCGATTACACATGGGGAGACTTGACAATGTTGCTACTGTTATCCAACTATATAGTTTATCTTCTGTAGCTGCTGGAAGGCTAAAGGCTATATATTATTACGCTGCTACACTGGGGAGCAGAGCAGTAGTCATAAATGTCGACAAATCGAGCAATTTTTTATGCATCATTGTAGAATTTATAAGCGACGGGATTAAATAGGTGCGACGGGAGGTCAAAATATTCCACGGGCGAAGCTGTGAGGGTCATCTAGTATATAATATTTAGAAGTCCTTCAAAAATCAAGCCTGTGACATTCTAAAGAAAAAATGCGCTCTTCTTGAACATTCAGAGTTACAATAATTTTAAACATTATATCGATTGACCGGATTTCTTATAGCCAAGTGCTTCAACAGAAAGTGTGAAAATATAGTTTGAGCAGCAAACAGTTCGGTAAGCTATTAACGCGGGCAAAGCGATATACAGTTGGATGCATTCAGCACTGCGCGGTATTTTTGTATCTTATTTACTTCACAGAATGCATGTCTATTCACTGAAGACCATGAAATATAATGACGTCGTCAGATTGAATAATTGTCACACAGTTTATAAGCAGTACCGTGTTTGAAGTGAAAAAAAATTGCCAGGACTTCTGCCTTACTAAAATACTCGTAAGTCTAGATATTCTACAAAATATGCTTTACACTTTACCTAAATAACGTGTTTAATTAATTTATGCCAAATTAATTCAAAAATCTTGGTTACGTCAGTTATGAAAGGTATAGGTATATAGCTCAAAGACTAATGTAATGTTTACTTCTTGTAATTACCCGGAGTATCATCAACGCGCCCCTACATAACCTAATAAACATTTAATCACATCGTTTACGCTTTATCGCATCCATTTCAGTTCGCATACATGGAAATTAGGAATAATCCAGTGGTGTATTCGCATAAAACGAAAGGAATTTACATTGGAGAGTCTCTTCAGGGCGTTTTATTAGTTTGCTGTCAGTAAAAGGAGCCATGGAACGTTTATTGGGCAGTTTTCGAGATTCAATAAGAATTATTGGCTTTATTTTATTAAGAGCACTTCGTCTATTTGTTTATGAATAACGCACTACTGACGAATGAATAGGTTCGTTTTAGTTACAATTTTGTTTAAAATAACATAACCCACAAACGGTTGATAAGATCCAGGTATCAGAAAGTCATCTAAAATAATAACTTAAAATAGTAGAAATACGTAAAGGTTTTAATTTCTCCGCATTGAAGTACTCATGTGGTAGCGTTATTTACCGTAATTTATGAAATCAGGCGTTGCATGACGTTAATTCATCATAGAATGATAACCGCTCTGAAATTCCAACCTACTATGACGTTTTAATATGATATATATAATTTTATAGTGTATATATAGGCATCTATTGCTATAAAAATAATGGTAGCAGCCAATACATATATAATTGAAGGTTATAAGAAATACGTTACTGTACCAAAACTCGTTAATCCTTGTATAGATGGGTATTGGGACGCCAAACGTCCTAAGTCAAAAATATTGGATTTATTCAGAGAAAAGCGCTCGTGGTCCCACGAACTCAGTGTTCTGTAAACAATCACTGCGTTAAGCAACTTTCACTATGGCTGGTTCTCGGATCTCAGATGGGTGACCACTTTGTGGCATTCACATTCATTCAGGCCTTATCATAGGCCACAACCTGCGCTTGTCATACGGTGCATACGGTGAAATGTGGGCGTATCGTATGCCTCTGCATACCCCTTTGAAGATAAAGACGTGAATACATACTATGTTTTTGACAATATGTATGTATGTATAATTAATTTGTATTAAAATATAAAATTATTATAGCTGTAGGTATCTGTAGATGTTTTACTATTTTTAAGTAGTATATATTTTTGGTGTATCTTTATTAGTTTCTTAGATATCTCGATTTTAGTAAATTAAACCAATGGCTAATTAGAATAATCATGCCATGCCATTCATGCATTGCCAAAATAGTGTCTGAACTACCAGGACTTAAATTGGTCGTGCTAATTAGTGTCTAGCACATAAGACCTTTTAGCCTTTTTGTTAACACCTCACTTAAAAGGCAACGGTTTCAAAATTTCTTCCAAATTTTACATCTTAAATAGACACATTTTATTAAATTTATTCAGCCCTTTAGACCCACCCCAGTTCCGTGTTTCGGAAGGCACGTTAAGCCATTGGTCCCGGTTGCCAATAAAATGGCAGTCGTTAAGCCAAGTTAAAAGGCCTTATAGGCTTGAAAAATTTCAACAGCGGGTCGCCGCAGCCTGCGCCTGTCCATTTCAACACGGCAATGGTTTCACCACCTTTTACGTGGGACAAAAATGCACACGGTGAAATGTGGGCATTTAATATGCCTCTGCCTACCCCTTCGGGGATAAAGGCGTGACGATATGTATGCCATGCCATCATTAAAATACTGGGACGGTAGAGTAGATAATAAAGGTAGACATACAAGTAGCAAGCCGACGATTTCTTTTTTGGTCAATCCTAACGATTTCATCAATAAAAAACAAGAAGTGCTGGCTTGACGTCGTAGGGGTGACATGCGTGCCAATGGTCTCACTACAGGGTATGCCGACGACCGTGTGAAGTGGCGGAGAAAATGTAGGAAAGCGGACCACAGGCGTCGCGAAACGCAACTGGGATGATGATGAACATGATCAAAAATCACCTTAGTGTACTAGTTATACTAGTTGTAGCTGTAGTTGTAGAAGAATCAAATTTCTCAGACAATGGGTTATAGAAGATATAGTACACATCTTATCTTCTTTGAACAGCATAGAATAATCCGCTTTAAAACGTGATATGAAGTAGACATGTTTTCACCTTCGCACGAGGCAAAGACTGCCTGGCAGCGAATTATATTGAGTTAAGAACGATGCACTTATGAGGATTATGCAGACTGGCAACTCTTCTCAACCAATATCTTACTTAATATTACTGTGTAATATTCTGTGAAGTCTTTTCCATTAAATATCTTTTACATCTAAGCATTTTCATGGTAGCGCTTAAAGCATACGTTTTGAGTAGTCAGTCAGTTAATTTTACTTTAATTATCTCATTAAAGCAATTTTTATTAATTTCCCAACATAAGGCTCCTTAGATCTATGACGGACAAACATGTTTCAGTTATACTCCAGTACAATTCACTTTTTTTATTAGTCACTAGCTGACACCGCGCCTTCGCCCGTGCCATACTTCGAACCCCTGTCGCAACTATTTAATCCCGTAGCTTATAACTTTTACAAAAAATAATGAAATTTGGCCCGATTTGTTGACATTTATGATTACTGCTCCGCTCTCATGGGTAGTAGTGTGACGATATATAGCTTATAGCCTTCCTTAATAAATGGACTATTTAATACAAAAATATTTTTTTGAATCTGACCAGTTGTTCCTGAGATTAGCGCGTTTAACCAAACAAGCTCTTCAGCTTTATATATTAGTTTTTTTTTGTTTTACTATTATATTACATAACATTGGTCAACTTTTCACTTTTAACTGGCCAAACATAATCGTTTAACGGCGAGATACGCTCTTTCAAAATTATACTGTCTACAATAAACACCCATAACACTTTACATATTGTTACAAAACAGGTTTATGAAAATTTAACTATAATAACAATATTAGTTCAATGTACACGGAGCAACCTACCCTATCAAAGCCTTACAACTTTTCTCTTTATAGTACTAATATTTAATTTAGGATCCTGTCTTAACAGGTCTATACTATTAAATACTTTCGGTACCCAATACTTAGGTAGCAGTTCTTTCACCAACAGCAAAAAATATTAAAACCAAAAGTATACAAATATTTTTTACTTTTGGTTTTATTAATTTTTGCTATCGTACCCTTCTAGTATTATATTTATTATTCATTTAATTTCAAATTGATGACTATTATAGTACTCAAAACTTATCAAATTTTGTACCTTTTATTCAATAGGCAAAATTTTACACATTAACAGCTGGTCATATTCTTTGTTACAAGCATTTTTATCTTTTTTACTGACTAGGTACTTCAATAGTCTTACTTGCAAATCTTTGATATTCTGCAGGTACCTATGTAGCGAAAGTTCGTCCAAACACAGTTAGTCCGTAGCCTATCAGCGAGTCCGCCAGAGCATAGTAAACAGTTTTTAATGTATTTGTATTTAGTACTCTGCTCAGCTGATAGAACTTACTTAATACCGATCTTAGTTTACCACATACATCAGATACTTGCATTTTCCAATTGAAATTGTAATCAATCCTTAAACCTAGATATTTTAAATTAAATTCATATTACAACAGTTTACAATTACAGCCATATTTATTTCTATGCAGAAATTCATAGTTCAGTATAGAGTATAGATAGATAGTAAAAGCACCTACTAGACTTGTAAAAGAAACCTTGTAGTAAGTATTTTTCTAAATCGTTTGTGTAACCACTCAAACAAAACATGCGAGTAACGATGCTGAAAAGTCACGTTTCCTTGTCAGATCATGGCCCCGAGTGTTTATACGATGAACAGAACAGCTGTCTGTCGCTAAGTGTGCACCTGTTCGAATAAGGGCTAGTCAACGCTATAGCCCAGAGTTTAATTCGTAGTCTTTCTAATTTGTTGAAGTGACTCGTTGATTTTTTTGTATTTATTTTATGGCCTGGTTGACTAAGACATTCACCACGCCACGTCGGATGCTGCGCTGGTACTGTACCAGCGCAGTATCCGTCATGGCTTGACGTTTCTCTTGAAAAAGGACCTCCGTTAGGTCCGAAATCAGTCGGGCGATATAGTAGTATAAAGTAATTAAGTATCTTATTAGTTTCAAGAAGAATTATAGTACTTAGGTACTCCAATTAAAAAAGCTATACAAACGCAATTGGAAAAGGTTAGGGTGAATAAATTAAGTGGTAGTCAAAAAAGAGCGTTTCTAAAATATTAGATTTATGAGTGCACTTATTTCCCTCTCCAAACACCGGTTTGCGAAGCTTGAAGAGGCATAAAAGTAAGCCTTCAACTTGGCGACCACTGATCCTAATGACCTTTCCGAGGTATGATATTGAGCCTAATTCTTTACACGTCGCCAATATGTTTCAATTTCCATCAGGCAGTCATTTCACGCGCCCTGCTAAATCAGTGTTCTGAAAACAACTCTATATATTTCAAACAACGAAGAGTGTCATGGGGCGTCCCCCTTTTCAGAAACGACTACACTAACTACTACAGAGGAATGGTAGGAAACCGACAGGTTGTTATGCGATTTTCCATACAGAGTGTTATTGTTATTAATTTATAATGAGAGAGAGGAGGTGTTATTATGACTTTAGACTCTATTAATCGCAAGAGAGAGAGATTGAGGGAGCGAGTATCTAATACTTCAATCGGCAATGAGTTGGAAGACGCGAGAGGTGAGGTAGTCATGAAAGGAAGCTGTTAGGTATGTGCGGCTTGGAAAATCTCGACAATGTAAACAATTGCACATTTTTGGCTTGACGTTAAAATATGGTCTTGTTTAAAAATCTTAAAGTATTTGGCAATTAATAAAATATTGGAATTATGTTTTCCATCTGTGTATAAGCCTATTTATATTTTTTTATACTACTCTGGTGGCAAGAAGCATAACAATAGTATTTTAAAGTATTTTAAGTAGATTGCATTCATTACAATGTGAACGAAGCCTAAAAGTTCGTGTAAACAATGTACAATTTGTACATTTTCTTAGAAATGTGTTTGTATAAGAATGTGAAAATAGATACTGTATGTTTATAATCGTTAAATCTAGCTAATGATGCTCCTCTTACAAAATTAATGTGGAATTGAGATAAAAATGTTAGTCAAGGTCTTTTTAACGTGGTTTATTGAATATTGAGTACACCAAAGTGATATAACACCAAGTAAAAAGCCGATGGTGAAGGCAGGTCAGTTATTTATGACTTTCTGTAGAGTTCAGTTTTAATCCGACTTCAGGAGGAGGTTCAAAATTTTATTGGTATTTTTTATTATTTATGATTCATCAATAATGCTTATATTTATGATCCGATTTACGTGATTTTTCTTTAGTTTGATGCGGAATAGTTGCTATTTGGTCCCATAAAAATTTAACATTATTTCCAAAAGTTTTTATTTTACTGACCTTAAAAGAATACGAAGTGAGTAGGTATGATACTAATATATATGAAGCAGTAACTGTGTCACATTTTTATTTGTTTTACAAGAACTGCAATATCAAAGTTAACGTCTTTCATCATTGTATCATTTTGCCGCCAGTATACATGGCTTGAATGTATTAGGGGATTGAAACCTTTGTGTAATAATTGCACGCACACGCATTAATAAGCCGCTATTATCATGCTTCACGTATGATAGGTCAAGATTGCACCCCTATTTTTATAGATCATTACAGACAGGTGGGTTATGTGAGTTATGTGATAAATTTACATATAAAACAGATAATGACAGTAGAGTTCCTTTCACAACTTTTAGACTAAGAATTTTTACTTGATTTACCATTTTTCTCCCGTGAAGCATACATATACATATTATCACACCTTAATCCCCGAAGGGGTAGGCAGAGGCATACTATACGCCCACATTTCACCGTATGCACTTTTGTTCCACGTAACAGGTGGCGAGCCCATTGCCGTGTAGCATGCGCTGATTATCAAAAAAAATGCATACTGTAAAATGTGGCAATACATATACCCCTGCCACCCTTTCGGGGATAAAGGCTTTAATACCAACCATATTTTACATATATAAACACCGTTTAACTTTACCTCCTTATCAAACATTTCAGACTTCATTAAAGAATTTCAGACTTCCATAAATTTCATATTAATAACTTTTTGCACATCGTAAAATAACTTTGAATAACGAGGCTACAATGCTCAGAATTTACGGTACAAAAGAAATAACATTTATTCACTTTTTGTAGAATGTACTCCATTACTTTGTCTGTTGAACTAACGGGTACAAAGTTCATGAAATATATAAAATAATCTTTCTCTTATTTAAATTCAAGAACGTACTTTTTGGTTCGGTTAGGAGTGATAAAATTTTACGGATCTATAGCTAAAGACGCTTATACGAACGAGTGCAATTCTTAAAAGAAAAATAAGAACTTGACACCGTTATAGATTCATCTCGTAGTAAAGTAACACTCCGTACTTATCTTCATTATATCAAAACAATTTAAATACATCATAGGTATATATCAAAAACAATTTAAATACAGTCGTGAAAGAACCGTTGCTTCAGGAGTGCAATTGTTTGTTGATTAAACTACAACCTGACACATTAATCATTGCCGTCTATAGACCGCCATCACAGAGTGCAGAGAGATTTTTAGATTCATTCGATGTGCTACTAAAACAATTCTCATACTTTAAAAACATTGTACTCATAGGAGATATAAACATTAATATAATACCCGAGCATATTGAGACAGAGGCACAAAAACAGAAGTACCTTAACCAATGTTCTTTTCATGGGTTGCTACCTACTCATTATATCCCAACGTTTAAAACTGGATCATGCGTCGATCATTTCATTTTAAAAACTAACAAAAACACTAATTACTAATTCTTGGGTTACCGATCATCGCACAATTTTGCTAGCAATGCAAATGAGTGTGCCTAGAAACAACTGCACAAGCAATTTTACCAGAGTCAATACGTCGAGTCTTGATAAAGTCATACACTGCATAAATTTTGACCCGGTTTACATATCAGACGACCCTAATATTTGTATAAACTACTTCATTGACTCATTGCAATCAGCAATAGTGAAAAATTCTGTCACGGTATCGATGCCTACTAAATATAATAACATCAAACCCTGGATTACCCCTGGTCTCGTTCGTTGCATAAGGCATAGAGATAAACTTCACCAAAAACAAGCACCTGATAATGAAATACTGACTTTAACTTATAAAAGATATAGAAATTGTTGCAATAACCTTTTGAGAAAACTAAAAATACAATATAATAAAAAGCAGATCCAAAGGGCAGGGAACAGTACTAAATTAATTTGGAAATTTATAAAAACAAATGCATTTAGGTCAAAGCCCATTGAGTCACCACTTGACCTATTGCCATCCGATGTAAATCCAACTGATGCAATTAATAATATTAACAATTTTTTTTATAAACGCTGGAGAAAATATGGCAAACAGCACCATAAAATATATTAATGGTTTCTCTGACTTGACCCTCCCTAAAGCAAACACACCACTTCATTCCTTTGTCTTATTCAGTACCGATGCTGAGGAAATAATAAGAATAATAACCGGGTTGAAGGATGTTTGTGCTACAAGATGGGATAATATTCCTAATTATATACTGAAAAGGTATAAATATCTCTTTGCACCTCATTTAGCTCATATTTTCAACTTTGTTTTAAAACTGGAGTTTTTCCATTATCACTCAAAAGCGCTGTGGTCACACCGGTTTTCAAATCTGGAGACAAAACTAGAGTCGATAACTACAGACCAATATCCTTTTTGACAGAACTATCAAAAATCTTAGAAAAAAATATAAATAACAGACTAATAAAATATCTGAAAAATAATAATTTACTTTCAGAGTGCCAATTTGGCTTTAGGCCTAAGAAATCCACAAGTCAAGCTGTCTATACACTAACTGATTACGTCACTACTAATCTGGATAAAGGTATGGACACCATTGGGATCTTTCTGGACCTTGCAAAGGCATTCGATACTATATCTACTTCTATACTATTACGGAAGCTTGAGTCTCTTGGAATTAGAGGAACGCAGTTACTCTTATTCTCTGACTATCTCAGTGATCGCCAACAATACGTAAAGATAGGAAAGTATATAAGTGCAGAAGCCAGAAATAGTTGCTATGGAATCCCCCAGGGTAGTGTGCTGGGAGGAACACTATTTTTAATATATATTAATGAACTATGTAGTCTTCAGCTGAAAAAAGATATTGTAATTTCATATGCCGATGACACAGCACTTTTGTTCTCAGCAAATTCTCGGGAAGAGGTTTTCGAACACGCCCAGAAAGGTTTTAATTCTGTTACTAAGTGGCTGCAGAATAATCTACTAACATTAAATACTCATAAAACTAAATACATATTGTTTACAATGCGAAACTCTAACAAACCCACTACACATACATTTATACACATAACTGTAATTTAGCTGACACTGCATGCCCTTGTGCAATTTTATTGAAAACTGATGATAAAAAATACCTAGGTGTTACAATTGACACACATTTAAATTTTCGTAAACATATTTCCTGGCTTTGTTCCCGAGTGCGCAAATTTATGTATATATTTAAATATCTACGTACTGTAGGAGACCTTAAATTAATAAGACAGGTGTACCTTGCACTGTGCCAATCCGTTCTTACATATTGTATCACTTCATGGGGTGGGGCTGCGAGCTCAATCTTGCTCCCGCTGGAACGATCCCAAAGAGCAATCCTAAAGGTAGCCACGTTTCGCCCTTTTAGATTTCCCACTCATGAACTATATAAGGCATGTGAGGTGCTGACGGTGCGCCAGCTATTTATATTATTAATCCAGCACTCCAAACTACCTATGGCTATAACTAAGCCGGAAAAGAGGAGAAAAGATATAGTTTGCTCAAACCCACAAGCTAAACATGATTAGATAGATTTATTTTATTTATGAGACCATATCTTTATAATAAACTTAACAGATTACTAACCATATAATAGTCTAAGATACAGAGAATGTAAGATTAGAGTAACATAATATTTACAGACACTCAACTACGCAGACACAGAAGGGCTGTTGGAAATTCTAAAATGAAGTATCTATTACATGGTATAGTTTTGTTATATTTATATTATAGTTGTTACATGTAGTATTTTATATTATACACGTCATTCATCTTCATCCCATCATTCTGATTAGAAAATTTAGACAATTTATAAATAACAGCGTAGAACAGCCAAGTCTGAAACACAGGTTTAATTAAACCTAGATCAGACAAGTCGCCATCTACAAGTTACGCATTAATTAATGACTCATTTTAGATTTTATCTGCTCTTGTTAATCATAATTCATTTAGTATTACTTATTTTACGATTATTAAATATTATAAGCCTATTTGTGTGTGACATCCCTAATGATAAAACAATGACATATATTTATGTAAACATTTATAAATAAATAATATAATATAAAATAATATAATTATATTCCAAAAAATAGTTGTTTAGCAGCATACAGGGGGCCAAGTCTACTATTGACAAGTCGTAGAATAGAACCAGAATCGCTGTTTTTAGCTGTCAAAATGTTAGTATACTATAAAAAATGCAACTGATTAGCGGCCACCGGCGCGATACGTGTTAGTAGAATTGGAGAAGTCTATTGGAGTACGATTGTAAAAGTAGATAGACTACGAAAAAGCTTTCTATTAAGCGACGAATTCTATTCTTTTCTGACGCGATTGAATTAGTAGACTTGGCCCCCAGTTGGCTGAAGCGATTATGTTATTACCACTAGTACTTACGTAAAAATATAAATAACTGTCTGTGTTTGTAATTTTTACGTTGCTCAGTAACCTCTTCACTCATCAATGAACATGGTATTATATGTAGCTAGGTTCGAATAATATAATATGTCTGTAGTACTTAGTTTACATGACTGGTACCTATATATGTATCGAGTACTTAGTTTATTACATGACGATATTTAATAACACATTAGCGGCCAATATCGAATATTAAAGTTTGTCCTCTTTACTTCATACTTCGCTAACTTAAACCTAAGCCATGTGGAATTCGGTGACACCAGCAGGGTATTATTTTGTTACATATATATACTCGTATATCTTATGACTGTGTAGGTGGTCGCACACTTTCGAAACGGCTCTACAGATTGTGATGACAGCTTTTTGTATATATGATGAGTCGTAAAGTTTTTTCACCCTTCTACCAAATTAACTTATTTTCGATTTCTTTGACAATATAGGCAGAATATCATTTGCCGGGTCAAACGTTAAAATTCATGGCCAATCTTTTTTAATTGCCACAAATTTTACGTTTATATAATTTAAATGAAAATGAAACTCTGTTTTTTTAAACAGTGTTGTATATTATATTTATTATGTTTCTTTATTTTTATTTTATAAATAGGTACTACAAAGTGGTCAGCGAAATTTGCTTAACGCAGTGATTGTTTACAGAACACTGAGTTAACGAGGCCACGAGCGCATCAACTAACCAATTCTGTTAGTAACATCTTTATAAAACCTCAATGCGAGGTGACAGACAAACATACGGCCCACTTGATGGAAAGTGGTCACCGTAGCCTATGGACGTTTGCAACAAAAGAGGTGCAGCACTCGCGCTGCCGACCCTAGCTATGAGATATATTGAAATGATTATAGCTATGAGATAGGTCCGTTTTATTCATCACTCAGTAGTGGATAAATATATTATTGTTTAATACAAACGATACGGACTCGAAAAACTTATAAAAGGCTTCGAAAGCCTTCGAAGCCAAATTTAGTTCATACGATTGATTTATTTATGTGTTATATTACATAGTTGCGTGCCTTCTGATGTGGGTTGCCTGGTACGATTACCGAAGGTTTAATTGGTATTGATTTACTCAAAAGGTACGAGTAGGTTTCTTAGTACATACATAACTTATAAGGGATTTAATATTGCCGTTAGAAAAAGGAGTAAAAAAATACTTGATAAAACAAGAAAACAAATATAAACGTGTATTGTCTTCTGAAAAATTAAAGTTTCATGTCAATGCCCTTTGCCGTTGCAATATTTCATCCCGTAGTGACGATTCTGTGGGAGTTTCGCTACCAAACCATTGTATTGTCACCAGTTTGACATCAAAAAATCATTTTTTATTGATGTCAAACCGGTGATGTCAATTTTTTAGATCAATTAATAGTCAAAAATTGGTTTAAAAAGGGTATAAAAAGTGAATTCCCCAACAATAATTGCAGCTTCCTTTTGGACAATTTTTTTACTGTCTTTTGCAACCCTCGGAAGCCATTGGAAGAATAACACCAGAACTTAGATATTGAATATAATTTTCAAAATGTTTTTTATTGTTTTATCCGTCAAGAATAATATCAACCCCAACCTTAATGTAAAGTTTAATAAATTAAAAAAATAGTTTAAAAAAATACGACTAATGACTGAAGTTAATAATTATTAATAAAATGCAAGATGAAAGCCATAAGGACTTGAAAAAAATTAATAGCAGGTCGCTACAAACAAAACTAGTCCATTTCAACTCGGCAATAGGATGACCACCACTTGTTACAAGGTACAAAATTGCAGACGGTAAAATGTAGACATATAATATGCCTCTGCCACCCCTTCTGGGATAAAGGCGTGCTTAATAAACAAGAATAAACCGATATCATTGGTGATGTACTTTTGCATTAAAATTATTACAAAATTCAAAATATCCAACCACATAAATAAGACACTTTATTTGGTCGGTATACTCGGTATTTTGAAATACCATAATATGTGTGATTTATGAATGCCTCCGCCGCTGAAAGGAATACACTTTTTACTTTGAAGAGCAAAGTTGTAAATTATGGTTTCAATAATTTTAAAAGCTTTGTGTTGTAGGATTATATTCACGAGATCTCTCAATAGTTTGATTTTAAATGTATAAAAACTAAATTGAATCGTCAGTGACATTTTTAAGTTTCAACAGAACACCTGAACATTATAATAAACACTTTGGTATTTACTAAATCTTTACCCAACACCTACAGTATAGAATTAGGAAAAAGGCTCTTAAAAAGTCTTAGAGAGCTCTAGTGTATTATTTATCACTAGTGGCACAATCATAGCCATCACCTGCATTATGTTTGACTGACAGTTGTAGTGCAAATCGTAGAAGTTGACAAAAAACAAAGTTTAAAATAATTACTTAGCTTTACTTAAACAGTATCTTTACTAACTTTTCTATAATTAATGTGTCACTGCGCTTTGCGTAAATAAAAGTCACTTTTGCTGTTGAAGTAGTAACTTAATAGAAACTATTCATGTTATACATTGAGCGAGGTAATGAAATCATAACAACTTTTAATTTTATCGGTTACGCCATCTCTTGTTCATATTTAACCTAATAAAAAACAAATATACTGACTTATGTTATTTAACCCCGCTCACCATAGAACCATGTTCTTTCTCTAAGTTTACAAATAAAAAAAACTTAACTTAACTATCTTTACGCTGTATCCCTGACGGGGTAGTCAGAGAGGACAGATCGCCAGGCTTCGCGATCCATGCATACTTCTTTCGCTTCTTCGAGATTCATCAATCCGAAGTAACCGAGTAACACACAAAGAAAACCGAGTACTTTTGACCTTTCCGTTTTTGAGCAATCTGCTCACGTGGTCTTCATATGTAAGTCTCGGCCTACCCTGACCTCTTCTACCTTCTGCTTTCGCACTATATATATTCTTCGTCAATCGTTCCTCACTCATTCGTTGGACGTGTCCAAACCAACGGAGCACGCCCTTTTCCAGCTTAACGCTGACACTTTCATTCAAACCTGCCATATTGCGTATCACTTCGTTACGTATTCGGTCGGCCAAGGTAACGCCGCACAATTTTCGAAGTGATCGCATCTCCACAGCATTCAATTTACTTTCATGCATCTGCTGACATACCCAGGTTTCGCTACCGTAAAGCAAAGTTGGCACTAGCACTGCGTTATGAATCGCCAGTCGTGCTTCTTTTACGATGCTTTGTCGCTTTACTAATTGGGACAAAGCACCGTTAACTCTGTTTCCGGCAGCTACTCGCCGTTCTACATCCGAATCACACCTTCCATCCGTGCTAAACATACTCCCTAAATACACAATTTCATTCCTTCACCCTAATCTCGCATTTAGTTCTTACGTCATCTCTTTCAAATACTAGAACCTTAGTCTTACTTGCATTCAAGCGAAGACCCTTACATTCATCGAAGTGAGCTCCACTTCCCGACGTGGCATCTCTGCCTTTTCTTGCATACATCTTTCCATAATATTCACTCCATCTCTGCAGGACGTCAGTTTGGTCTGTTAATACGTCATTGTTAACACTAAGCACTTTTTTCATACTGCAGATTGCCGAACAACTCCGGGTCTTGCCTAATTCTTTCCAGAAGAGCCTGGCATTATCCCGGAAATTGGACGACAACCTTTCATCCGCTTTCATTCTGCATCTTTCACGAGCTTCTTCTATCAGTGCCTTCGTGTTAACTTTTTGCAGCTTGTATCTCTCTTTCATATTAAAATCATTCCGCGAGGCTAAGTAGTCTAACCATGCTTTCCTCTTCATTCGATCTGCTTCTTGCACTTCCTCATTCCACCATGCGTCACGCTTATTACTACTGCCTCTTCTCGTTTCTCCACACACTTCCAATGCGGCATTTACCATACTATCCCTAAGGTTCTGCCATACACTTTCCACATTCTCACTACTAACATTGACGTCGTCAAGCTTTTCGGCTACCCTTTCTTTATATTTATCCCTAATGGATGCATCCTGCAGCTTCCAGCTTTTGATGCTATGAGTCGGCTCAGGTTCAGGACACTCGGTACGATGACGCCAACCCGCGAACAGACCCCTTATCCTAGTTACTACTAGGTAGTGCTCTGATCCTAGTTCAGCGCCTCGATAAACCCTTGTGTCCATCACCTGTTTACGGAGCCGACTATCCATTAGGAATAGATCTATCATGCTTCTCTTTGACTTACATCTCCTCGTATACATATGAATTTGTTTGTGGTTGAACATTGTGTTCGCCACAAACAAATCCTTTTCCTTACAAAATGCCAGTATAAGCTTGCCAGCGTCATTCACCCTTTTATCCCCATACTTCCCGAGTACCGACTCAAAACCATCGCGCGCGGTTCCCACCTATCCATTCAAGTCTCCACATACTATAAGTTTTTCATTTCCTTCTATCACATTTAGAGCTTCTCTCATACTCTCTAAGAAGTCCTCTAGCTCACTCGCGTTCGACGAAGATACTGGCGCGTAAGCAGTAGGAAAATCTTCGTCAAACCAAGTTTTAGACGCATCCAGAGGATTCTAGGACCTACCAGTTTATACTCATACATACCGGAGGCCAATTGCGAGGACAACAAAATTCCAACCCCCCGACTGCCATGCTCGCTCTCTGGTACTCCAGACCATAGCGCGAGCACCCCACCCGGGAGCTCTACGACTTCGCTGCCCTTGTGCTTGGTCTCTGTCAAGCACACTACATCTAACTTTCTCTCATTCATAACATCCATCAACTCATTCATCTTATCTGCCATTCCTCCCCTAACATTCCACGCAGCTACCCTGCACTCAGTCCTCCACTTTCCGCTGTGTCGGGCCACGCGTGTAGGGTGGCGGCCCCTACGCCGCTCTGGCACACACTTTTCGCACCAGCGGGGACGAACTGATGCGCGTCGCCTCGGGGGCACGCCTTAGCATCATTCGCCCTGGTGGCACTCGTGTTGGAGTAGAATTGCAGCCGTAGCTGGCAGGGATGGCGACGTGCACGCTTCTACTCTTAATCCCCAAATAAAATAAATAACAAATAAAATAAATAACCCCTACCAAACCAAACTAAAAAAACTGCCACCCCTTCGGGGATAAGGCGTGATGGATATTTATTTATTAGAGATAAACCACCCACCGTGGCAAATATATATTAATAGAAGAGTAGTATTAGTTTTAACGTGTTATCCTTAATTGCTTATTTCAACTATCGGTTAGAAGCATAACTTGGTCTTTTACATATACCATTTTTAGTTTTTATAAAAACTACACGAGTAATACAATCCTTTCCCGGTACAGATCAACCACCGGTTCATTCATCTTTGTTTCTTGGATACTTTTCGATTACCCTACCTAATAACCACTTCGCAGGTGGTATTATTGAATTTCGTATAATATATCATACCTTTTATTTCGGGTTCAGATCGTTTCATCGTCCATTTATGTTGACCAAATATTCATCTGAACATTTTCGCCAGAAATCATTAGTTATTTTCTTCTTTAAAAACTTCTCTAACACTTCCATCTTTGCAGGCCCGAGATCTTAGTAACAAATTGGAAATTTTGTTTAAAGATTTGTGATACTTTCGAGATACATATTAACAATCAAAGATAATTTTTCACGTCTTAAACTTTGACGATTAATTCTTTACAAACCCGGATTTTACAAACGGAGCACGACTAGGTACCATTCGGCCGCTAACTGGGCCACTGTCAAAAGTGTTACTGACTGAAAGTGGCCCTCAAGCCGCAATAATAGTTTCCAAATCTCACCCTCACGAAGTCGAACTTTAATTATAATACCATCGTTACTTACCGACTGCGATTTTGACAAAAATATATTTCAATATTTTTGCATTATGGATCATATGGCGCGTTAAGCCGTTAGTCACAGTTTCCAGTAACATAGCATTCGTTAAATCAAGTTGAAGGCCTTATGGGCGGTTTAAAAAATTTCAACAGCCGGTCTTTATCCATTCAACACCTGTGAAATTTGAAATGTTGGCGTTTAATATGCCACTGCCACCCCTTGGGGGTTAACGGCGTGATTAATACACAATGGGTCATTTGGCTTTGCTTTTTATTGCTTACTCAGACTAGCTGAACACTAAACTAAGGGCAAATGGAAATACCTACTATTGAACTCGACCAAACAAATAAGGGGCGCAGAATCAGGAAAGGAATTATTACGCATCTCCTAGTTAGGAAATAATTGGCTGTTATCGTTTCACGGACGGGGTACGTATAATTTCACAAAACAATCGCTACGAGTCTTAACATCAATCAATGTGATCTTCAATTTACCGAAATTCGCTTTCAGAAAATTAAGATAAGAGAGAGAGTGAGAATTTTGACCCAATTTTTATAAATTTTTAGGGTTCCGTGTCTCAAAAGGAAAAAAATGAAAGCCTTGCAAGATCACTTTCTTGTCCGTCTGTCCGCCTGTCTGTCCGTGTGACACCATCGATTTTCTCAGGAACGAGTGGACCTAGCATAAAAATTTATACCAGATACTAAGGTCTATGGTTCCTAATCTTTATATATATATTTCTTGTGTACGTGTGTATGTCACTGAACTCAGGAGGAGTTCAGTGACATACACACGAGACGGCTGGACCGATTTGAATGATTATTTTTGTATGCGTTTGGGTGGCGCACTCGATGGTTTAGATTCACAAATAATAAAAAAAAAGGTTTGAAGTATGTCACGGGCGAAGCCTGGCGGGACAGCTAGTAGGTGTATAAAAATCAAGGTTCTGAATCAACACGATAAAAAGATTTGGTTAAATTTTATTTTCCGCGAATTCTTGTAAGTACCAAAATTTACCTTAATATCTATTTTTTTTTTTACTTTTCTCTTCACTCGTGTTATAAAACCTTGCTTTGAACCAAAATTGACAATTCTAGGTCAACCAGAAGTACCTACCATTTAGGTTTTGGGTCGAAAACTTAAATGTTAGTTCGAATTGATCGGGAATCAAGAAATTGGGCATAAAGCAAGGTCTTACAGCACAAAGTAAAAATTCTAATAAATAAAAAAAAGGTTGAATATTAAGTTGTGTTCCCAAACATACAATACAAATAGGTAATTTGGAGGTCTAGCTTAATTGGGGGTAAATTGGTATGTACGGAAACCTCGGCACACGAGTTCGACTCGCGCTTGACCGGTTTTTTTTTACCACTGAGGTTTAAAGACATACGACCCACCTGGTGGAAAGTGGTCTCAGTAGCCTATAAATGTTTGCAACACCAATAGCGTACGCGTACAGCACTTGCGTTGCTGACCCTGTAAAAAACCTTCTAAGACGCCTTTTGAAGAACCCCATACTGTAAACGTTCAGGAAATCCAGGCAGGGACTTCATTCCACTATCTAAGCGTAAGCGCAAGAAATACCGTATACTTACCGTAGGGCGAGCGTACTAGACGCAAAGTGTGAGGGTGTACACCCTGTCTATGGCGAGCGGTGCGATGATAGAAAGTACCTGTGGGCATTATATTGAACAACTCCTCATAGCCCAGAACGTTATACAAGCGATAGAACACGCATGGTGAAATCTTATGACTAAAGGGTGACGCCCCTGACAAAAAATAATACGCTTGTTTTTCGTATAAAACAGGTGTACAGTATAAACAACGTTTCTTGTAACTTAGTCACAAAACAATTACAAAGTTAACTTTCTGTAATTAACTTATGGTATCTATATAATACCAATCAAAACAACTTTGTCTTCATTAGAAACGATTCAAGACGCCTAAACCTGACTTAAGAAGTTGTTTTTGTTTTAAATGTGAGTTTACTTGCGAAGTGCGAAGCGCTCGTGGCCCCGCGGACGTAGTGTTCTGTAAACGATCACTGCGTTAAGCAACTCTCACTATTACTGGTCCTCGGATGGGTGACCACTTTATGGCATTTATATTTGCGAGCGTTCCCGTACTTCAGAAGGCACGTTAAGCCGTTGGTCCTGGTTGCCAGTAACATGGCAGTCGTTAAGCCAGTTGAAGGCTTGAAAAAATGACAACAGCAGGTCGCCACATCCTGCACCTGTTCATTTCAACACGGCAATGGGCTCACCAGCTGTTACGTGGGACAAAAAAGCAAAGCATACGGTGAAACGTGGGCGTATAGTACTCCTCTGCCTACCCCTTCGGTGATAAAGGCGGAACAGTATGTAGTTATGTATATGTTACTTAAGTTCATAAATCAACAGTTAGGTAAATATTTCGAAAAAAAAATGTGCGCACACAGCCGAAACACGGTTATAAAATAAAGTTTCTTTGCATCTGTCGATTTCTTTATTCTGAATTAATCCCGATCCTTTCCGATATTTACAAAAGCAATTGTATACTAATGAAAATAAAATATTATTGTGTGGTAAATCGTAAGTAAATAAAACCTTTTGTAACAATTCTATCCCATTAGTTTCCGGAGTTTTTCGTACAATAATTAACGTCCCCGTAGAGCGAAAAGTCACTAAGTTCAAAAATCCAGTTTTGAGATTTTGAGGTCTAAAGTTTAAAAAAATATAAAGCGTTATTACTTTAGCACACTCTAATATATCTCTCCGATTGTGGTTTTATATATATATTTTGAAGAAAATTAAATCAACCTAGTATAGTAATTACTCTTACAAGGAAAAATTAAGTAATTACTGAGAAAATATGAAAAATTATTAGTTCTTCATGTAAATCGTTTTATTTACAAGCTCGCAAGAAGCGCTCGTGGCCCCGCTGACTCAGTGTTCTGTAAACGATCACTGCGTTAAGCAACATTCGCTATAGGTGGACCTTGGATGGGTGACCACTTTGTGGAATTTACATTTGCAAGCGTTTCCGTGCTTCGGAAGGCACGTTAAGCCGTTGGTCCCAGTTGCCAGAAAATGGCAGTCGTTAAGCCTGGTTAAAGGCCTTACAGGGCGACTTGAAAAATTTCAACAGTAGGTCGCCACAGACTGCGCCTGTCTATTTCAAAACGGCAATGGAGTTATTACCTGTTACGTGGGACAAAATGCATAAGTGAAATGTAGGCGTATAGTTTGCCTCTGCCTAACTATATGTATTTTCAAGCTTCGTAAATCTATACTAATATTTTAAAGAGGAAAGATTTGTATATAAGTATGTTTGTAACGAATTGGCTCAAAAAGTGCTGTATCGATTTTAAAAATTCTTTCACTGTTTTAATGCTACATTATCACTGATTAATATAGGCTATTTTAAGTGCCAAAATGTTCAAAAATAAATGTTCACCCGTGCGAAGCCGGGACAGGCCTCCTGTTTTCAATAAATATAAAATAATTAACAATGTTAGTTATTTCATATTTTTTTCTAAAAGGGTCAAAGGATAGATTTACTTACTTTTTGGATTTCAGAAATCGGAAACTAATGCACATACCAAAATTATTGTTCGACAGATCATTAAACAAAAAAAATAGTTTATGTGACATCAATAACTCATTTTGGTAATTTTTTGACTTAGTGACTTTTCGATCTACGGGGACGGCCTTCGTCTATAGTTTTTCACTCATTCGTAACATCTAACGTGTTACGAATGAATGAACAACGATTGACGAAGACTATTTATTTTTCTATATTATTATATTTCGAATTCTAAATAATTTCATAATAAAGCTACATCCTTTTTATAGCCGACGTAAAAAAGAGAAGGTTCTTAATTTAACTGTATGTATGTTTTTGTTATTTTGCATACCTATTTAAATATTCTTCACGCTATATACCTAACGGAGTAGTCACAGAGGACAGATCGCCATTCTTTGCGATCCATGCACACTTCTTTCGCTTCTTGCAGATTCATCAATCGCTTCATTCATGCACGTCTTGGTATCCGCGTACTTTTGACTTTTCCGTTTTTGAGCAATATGCTCACGTGGTCTTCATATGTAAGTCTCGGCCTACCCTGACTCCTTCTAACCTCTACTTTGGCACAAAATATCTTCTTCATCAATCGTTCCTCACTAATTCGTTGGACGTGTCCAAACCAACCGAGTACGCTTAAGGCTGACACTTTCATTTAAACCTGCCATATTGCGAATCACTTTTTTATTTAATTAATATTCTTAACTTGTTTTTCCACCTTTTAATGACCTTTGGTATCGTTTTCTTGACCATAGAAAAGTAAAAATTGCGTGGATATGAATTTTAAGCAGTAGCTTCTACCATTAGGAGAAAGAGCTAGAGAATGATGAATGAATGATGAATGATGTATTTTTTTTTCTCATATCAATTCAAATATTAACAATTTACCAGTTGAATACATATTATATTTCAAAGTAAAATGTAGCTAAAGCAGTTTTGTACCACCGTGTTTTTAAGTGAAATTATGTACCGTCAGGCTTATGACGAGACGGCAGAAAAAAGAATGAAAGTAAATTGAATGCTGTGGAGATGCGATCACTTCGAAAATTGTGCGGCGTTACCTTGGCCGACCGAATACGTAACGAAGTGATACGCAATATGGCAGGTTTGTATGAAAGTGTCAGCGTTAAGGTGGAAAAGGGCGTGCTCCGTTGGTTTGGACACGTCCAACGAATGAGTGAAGAACGATTGACGAAGAATATATATTGTTCAAAAGTAGAGGGTAGAAGGAGTCAGGGTAGGCCGAGACTTACATATGAAGACCACGTGAGCAGATTGCTCAAAAACGGAAAGGTGAAAAGTACTCGGATACCCAGACGTGCGTGTATGAAGCGATTGATGAATCTCGAAGAAGCGAAAGAAGTATGCATGGATCGCGAAGCCTGGCGATCTGTCCTCTCTGACTACCCCGTCAGGGATACAGCGTGAAAAAAGAAAGTACCTATTCAATATAGATATTTTCGTTAGTCATCAACATATTATAAAATCAAAGTTCCTTTATGCTGTCTGTACCTATGTATGCTTAGATTTTTAAAATTTCGCAAGGAATTACGATGCGGCTTTTTTTAATAGTTAGATTGATTCTTATGGATGGTTTTTATGTAGGTATAATTTTTTAGGTTTTTGTTAAATTATAACGATAATTGTTGGGGATGTCGGAAAAAATAAGCCGTCTGGGAGCTTTCAACAAAAACGCTGCCTAAACTCTTTGAGATATAATAAAATTATGTATGGTGCAATTGTGTATCTAATATAGGTCTACAAAAAAGTCTGTACCGATATATGTCTATCTCTTAAGAATAACATACTATATCCATTTTAATACTTAAAAAAACCAGTAATTATTAAGCGGTAATTTGAAGGCTATTTACACAAATATGCTATTAATCCTTATAATTTTTACTACATTAGTTGGCTTCAACATTTCATGAAGATTATTTTGTCCCTGAACACCTAGCAAATTCAATGAATATCTTACGAGTTATTTATAGCAAAATACAAATAATACGCAAAGAAATTAATTTCGTGTAACCTTTACTCGACCGGGCCGTAGGTCCAGTACCTATAGAGATAGATATTAAGAGTTTTATAGAAAGCTATAAGAGCGGAGAAGTAGGTAATCAACGAAATTTGAAAATGTTCAAACATTATTGTTAAATTCGGGTTCGAAGTATGTCACGGGCGAAGCCGGGCGGGTAAGCTAGTATATTATATTTCAAAGTAAAGTGCAGCTAAAGCAGCTTTGTATCACCGTGTTTTTAAGTTAAATTATGTACCGTCAGGCTTATGACGAGACGGCAGGAAAAAGAAAATATCTATTCAATATAGATACTTTCTTTAAAATATAAAATGGATAAGTAACTTGAGAATGTTAATTACTCGCTTCAAATTCATGAAGAGTTAACAAGTGTCATCTTGTCGTTGGAGCAAATCGACAGTACCTAATGGGGCCTTCTTTCCGTCGTCTTGTATATTTTTTTAGAAATACAACTTCACATTTTTTATAGAAATATGTGTTCTCGTTTTATTATTAATTAAAAAACTTAAATTATTAAAGTATTGTTTGCTTGTTTATTATATTATTCAAATATTGTTTGTGAACAGAAATTTATAAATTAGTATATAAATATATTAATTAGTACTTCAAGGTCAATTTGTCAATATAAAATTTAACAGAAATATCACCGGCCTCTGCTAAAGATTGACAAAATATTGGTAAAAATATAATGACCTATGAATATTTTTTAGTAATGTTTATGGCATGACTACTTTTGGCCTTTCTATAATAGAACTACTAACATCCTTACACACTGGGTTAAAATCTAATTTACAAATGATGGTGACGTCATGTGTAATATAATTTTTTAATTAAGTACATATTTATATACATATTGTCACGCCTTTATCCCCGAAGGGGTAGGCAGAGGCTACTATACGATATTTCACAGTATGCATTTTTGTCCCACGTAACAAGTGACGAGCCCATTGCCGTATTAAAAATGGACAGGTGCAGGCTGTGGCGAACTGAAATTTTTCAATCTGCCCATAAGGCCTTCAACCAGGGTTAACGACTGCCATTTTACTGGCAACCGGGACCAACGGCTTCATGTGCCTTCCTAAGCACGGAAACGCTCGAAAATGTAGATTCCACATAGTTGTCGGCGATATGCCATAACGAATGTTGCTTAACACAGTGATCGTTTACAGTACAGTGAGTAAGCGGGGCCACGAGAATGATAGTTTAATAAAATTCAGCTGTAATACATTTGATTATTCACTGAAATACCTACATTTGGCAATGTAACTTTCCGAACGAAGAAAAAGCTTATTTAGTTCGTTCTTTAATATAATTATATCTTTATTAGGTATTATAAGAAACAATTGAAAAGTAGTATGCTAATTTTATTTTAAATTTAAAGTGGAACACTTTTAATTATAAAAATATACACATGTACACGCGTTAGCAGTTATACTACCTACTTTAGTCTAATAAGATTTCATCACATATACCACACAACTCTTTGTTTGTAACAGAAATGATAAATTAGTAAGAAAATAAAAACATTGAAAGGATGAAAACTACTTTGAATGTAGTTATAAGTTGTCATGGAAACACATATCAAATAACTTTAGGGTGTTTTTAAGTTGTTATGGAAACATTTATCAGCTAATTTCATGGTGTTGGTTTATCGTGACGGTCTGCGCGCGCATTATAAAACCTTACTCTCATCGTTTTACCTAATGCGTTAAAAGAAGTATAACTTTAAAGTAAAATATTTTATTTATCTATCACGCCTTATCCCCGAAGCAATGGCAGAGGTATAGGTACATATATTGTAAGCCCACTTTTCACCATGTGTATTCCTGTCCCACGTATTAGGTGGTGAGCACATTGCCGCAGGTTGTGGCTACCTGCTGTTGACAATTTTCAAGCCGCCCATAAGACTTTTAACTTGACTTAACGACTGCCATGTTACTGGCAACCGGGACCAACGGCTTAACGTGCCTTTCGAAGCACATGCAGAAACGCTCGCAAATGTACCCATCCGAGGACCAGCCATAGTGAAAGTTGCGTAACTCTGTGATCGTTTACAGAACACTGAATAAGGGGGCCACTAGAGCTTTTAAAAAAAAAAAAGTGTAAGTTTTTGAATTTACGATTAAGTTTGCATACTGCTTTTTAAAATTGTTTTTATGTTAAGGCAGGTGTCATCACAAATCGAATCATTATAGGTTTAATTCTATAAATTCTTACTGTGTAACTTTTCTAAGTGCCGGTCGATGGCGCCTTACGTCGCCTTATGACTGGACTGGTGGATTAATTTGTCAGTTTCCAGTAGGTCTCGGTAGTATAATTGGTAACGCGTCTGGTGCGTTAAACCAGAAGACGCTGGTTCGAGTCCAGCTCGAGACTGAAATTTTTTACCAATTAAAATTTTGAGAGATGTTATTTCAATTAAGTATTACTGAAATTTGGGTAGGTAATGATTTTCGATGACACTACGATTCTTGTTAGTGAAAAATTACGGTTCGATAGTGTCAAGAATATGGAAATAGTTTTACATTGCGCTCACAATCAACTTCTCACAGGATGAAATAGGAGGTAGCAACGTTTCCTGCCTACAGCTAAAAATAGCACTTGCAAACTCCTTTTTTCAATCCTTGATTATGTAAATGTAAGTTACTTAGATTCGAGGAGACTCAATTGAGTAACATGAACGTGTGCTTAAAAAGTTTCATGCGATTTAAATTATTAGACTTACACAAGTATGATCATGTTTTACAATTTCGAACACGACTCGTTTATAAATACTTTGCCGAAATGTTCACATTCTACGAGTATTCTTGTTCGTGTTAAATATTTTTTGTATCGAGAATAAATGATTTGTTTATGCTTCTGATTTGGACGCGAACATAGATCATGGTTGCCTAATATTATTTTTAAAAACGAGTGCATAATTTGTGTTTAGAAATGGTTTATTCTTAGACATAAAGTGCGAAAATGTGCATGAATATATAAAAGTTTTAAGTTGCAGTAAAAACTGGTTATATTCTGAAATCGCCCATGGCCCCGCGGACGTTGTGTTCTAAAAAAAAAAACTTTATTTTGCATAGACCATTTTGACTGTAAACGATCACTGCGTAAAGCAACTTTCACTATGGCTGGTCCTCGGATGGGTGACCACTTTGTGGCATTTATATTTACGAGCGTTTCCGTGCTTCGGAAGGCACGTTAAGCCGTTGGTCCCGGTTGCCAGTAACATGGCAGTCGTTGAGCCAGTTGAATGCCACATGGGCGGCTTGAAAAATTTAACAGCAGGTCGCCACAACCTGTACCTGTCCATTTCAACACGGCAATGGGCTCATCACCACCTGTTACGTGGGACAAAAGCAAAGCATACGGTGAAACGTGGGCGTATAGTACGCCTCTGCCTACCACTTCGGGGATAAAGGCGTGAAAGTATGTTATGTATGTTATGTCTCCATAAAAAGCCCCAGAAAAGTTTGAACCGCTTTATTGGGCCAGTGACACATGATTCTGAACTTGAGTACTAAGCATAACCTATTAAATAATTATATGGCTGTATGTGCCGAAGTTGTTTGCCTGTGCGAAGACAATTTAAAAAGATTTTTTGGTTGCAATCAGTTATGTTTTTTTAAATAAAATAGTGCTTTTGGCGCTAACTATAGAAAATTTAGGCATCTAAAACTAGTGTTTATTTCGTATTCGTATTTCGTATTTTATTTACCTACTAATATTATAAATGCGAAAGTTTGTAAATATGGATGAATTTTTGTTACTCTTTCACGCAAAATCTACAGGATGGATTTTGATGAAACTTTACAATAATATATCTTACACATTACAATAACACATAGGCTACTTATTTTATTAACGGGAAAACTTTACAACGCGTGCGGACCCGCGGGCGTCAACTAGTCTTAGATATAAAGAGTAAAAGATTAAATAAACTATACCTATAGCTGTTATATGGAACATCATCATCATCCGAGCGTCTGTCCCAGTTGCGTCTCGCGACGCCCGGGGTCCGCTTTCCTACATTTTCTCCTCCACTTCGCACGGTCGTCGGCATCCCCTGTGGTGAGACCATTGGCACGCATGTCATCCCTTACGACGTCAAGCCAGCACTTCTTGGGTCTTCCCCTCTTACCGGGACCCGGCGGGGCTGACATGGCCAGACATTTGTTACCTACGTAGCCCGGCGGTTGCCGCAAGACGTGACCATACCAACGAAGGCGACACTCTTGCAACTTGTCTGCAATGTCACGGACGTGAAGGCTGCCGCGGATGCGAGAGTTCCTCACGCGGTCCATCCGCGTGACTCCACACATCCACCGCAGCATCTTCATTTCCGTGACACGCAACTCCTGCTTGTGTCGCTCCAATATCGGCCACGTCTCACTGCCATGTAAAAGGACAGGTCTAATAATGGTTTTGTAGACCTGTCCCTTCAACCGGATCGGCATTTTAGGGTCACAAATGACACCGGTCATCTCCCGCCATTTGGCCCACGCGGCAGCAATGCGTGACTTGACATCGCAATCGATGTCACTGGACGTGTGAAAAACAGATCCCAAGTATTTAACCTGGTCCGTGCGCTCGACCAAATCACCGCCTATGCGGACGGATGTGGGATCTGTCGAGTTTAGTGCCAAGTACTGTTATATGGAACACATAATATTTATACAATAATATTTGACGTATTTTATCTGCTACTTTATATTTATCTATACTAATAACGCTGCCGGGTGACTCATTCCCTCACTCATTATTTTAAGCGACAAAACCGCCCATTATAAGTACTATGGTTTTCTTTAAATTTTTAATTATTTACTGTGTACAACATAATGTATAAACCTTGTTCACAACATTTACGTGTAGTTGTTTTGTATCTAATGATCTGGAGATGCCGCAGACCGTGCGAAGTGGATAAATAAAAGTATATAGGAAAGCGGACTCCGGGTGCCGAGAAACCAAACGCAACACGGACATACGCTCGGATGATGATGATATCTTGTATTTTTTTATCGCCATCAACTACAGTTTCTCTCGTAATCTTCTCTTTCTATATGGTTGTCTGGAAGACATTGGTTTTAGCTGTAACATTGCACTCTTAGGTATGTACTCGTATTATAGAAAGAGAGAAAACAATGAAGGTACCTTGAAGGTAAATTGTTAGACGTATAAAATCGCGGTACTTTGTACCGTTCAAGATAAAATTTTAAAAAAATCTTAGGTATGTATCGTTTTATTTTTGTCAAGAAATATTGTATTATTACTGTACTTTTGGAATACTATATATTAGTCTAATATGAATAATTATATAACCTAAATATGTATAGTTCTGCGTTTTGTCTGGCTTTACTACCGTTGCATGCAGTCAGCTTAAATTCTCTGAATATTATTTGCAGAATTGTGTTATAAGCTCCGACAACTCTACGGACTCACGAACACAGTGTAGCAATATCGATCAATGGTTATCAAAGGTATTAAGACTTCACACTATAAATAAAGAAACAAAATTAGTAAGTAGTATATATTTAGTAGTAGTAACTTTTTAAATTATTCTTCAAATAACGCAGGAATTTTCGTAATGAACTCATTTAAAGTTAGCTTACGTAAATTAACATTACATATATTATTGAACATATTTATATTATAACATATAGTATCTTCTTTACATACTCGTAGTTTAAAGAAGTCGGTTCCCTCCGTTTGTAAGTAAGTAGTGGGTATTTCATCGATATTGCGTTCTTCATCTGATTCAACTGCCCTAAAATTTATTTCCCTACGTGATTTCACCCGCATGGTGCCCGTTCCCATGGGAATAAGGGGATGATGTGTAGCCTAAATACTCCTTATAACATCAGCTATTTGCCAGTAAAAGTCCCGTACAATCGGTCCAGCCGTTTCAGAAGTATCATTTCAACATCACTATTAAAGACTCAATGGAAAAGCGATATTACAGGAAATCTTACTTTTAGTGGTTACATTTGCCAATGGGACCATGGTTATGGTTAATTTTTTTTCTGTTGACCCATCAATGGGACATCCTATGGAATCACTAATTTTTGATTACAAACAGACACTTCAATTTTATTTATCAATCGTGATTAATAAATAAAATTGCCATCCCAAATCCCATAGGTATATTATACGCCCACATACACCGTGTTCATTTTGGTTCCATGTAACAGGTTAAAGCCCATTGCTGTGTTGAAATTGATAAGCGCAGGTTGTGGCAACCTGAAATTTTCAAGTTGCCCATAAGGCTTTAAACTTGGCTTAACTAATGCCATTTTATTGGTAATGGGACCAACGGCTTATCATGCCTTCCGAAGCATGGAAACGCTCGTAAATATAAATACCATCAAAGCGGTCACCCATTCGCGACATAACCAAATAGCGAAAGTTGTGTAACACAGTGATCGTTTACAGAACACTGAGTTAGCGGAGCACATTATTCTTATTTAAATGTAAAAATGTATAGATAAAACGTTACTTGTCTGGTCTTAATATAGTTTCAGTGAACGGGTGATATTCTGAAAATGTTACTTGCAAAGTTGTATTAACAGTTCAAAGCACTCAACTAACGAACTCAGTACAACAACATCGATCATTTGCTATCAAAATATGTACTCAGGTTCCACACTATTACTAACGAAACACAATAATTTGCGATAACTTTACAACTTCGTTATTCCATAAACAAGCCAGGTATTTCTTAATGGAAACATTAGAGCTGACCTCACATATAAAGTTTTCATGATGGCAATACTGGCATGCAAGGTATGTACAGTTTTAAACAAAAGTCCAGACAGAGACAATTTTTAATTTGAAATATTTTCCAGTTATTTCCAAACCCTACCTGGATTTGGAGCCCACTTTTATTTGGGTGCACTATCGTTTGGCTATTTTTTGGCATTTTTGAGAGCGACTGGTGTTTAATCTCTAAACCGCGTAAAGGCGCTTGTGACACAGGCTCTTTCATCACTTAGCAGGTGCACTGCTGGCAAATGTAGTCGCTTGGGTCCCAAAGACCTTAGTGGGAAGTAAAACAATAATTATCCATTTCCTGGAATAGTTTTGAGCTTACCGACATAGCTATACATTCTCACAATTTTAGTAAGTAAATCACATCAAATGGTGCTCCTCTTTGAGCTGATATGCTTTTGTACCTGACTGTACTTAATTTGGATAATAAAAGAAATTACATAAAATTGAAAGGTAAACTAATCATGTCAATGTGTAATTTGTTAATGCATTTCTTATTATTTTTTAAAAATAAATGTTGTTGTTAGATTTTGTTTTGTTTAGAGTAGTTATAGTGTCTTAGAATTAAAGCGCATAATTCCGTAATTACATTTCAATTTAGTTTCAGAATCCCGCTTAAGTATGCGCTAGTAAAAATAGATTTAAGAGATCTCGTTTGAGTTCGAAATATAAATGAAAACTTGACAGCTATTGAATTTGGAATAAATTGGAATCAGGCTAGCGATCTGGAGCGACGGAATAATGGAGCACGTAACGATCCGAAAGCAGTTGCTTTTAGATATTTTCGCTTGACGACACATTTCTATGACTACAAAGTATATTGTTTCGATATGGAATCGATAATAATAAAAGCGTACTGCTAATAGTCTAGTCAACAGGAGCTTTTTAGGTCAAATGTTTTACTCCATATTCGAAAAATATGATTGAGTTGTATCAGTTCTATTCAGAATAACATGTACATAAATTAATTATACATAAACCTTGGAACTTATCTAAATATTTCTACAGTTCCTATAATTATAATAATAATGTCATAATATTTTTAATAAGAAATAAATATTACACAATGAAAATTACAAATACAGTAGCCACATGTCAAATAATTTCTACGTCAAATTAACCCATCCCGCATGGTTCCCGACGCAAAGGTGTCCATGACACAGGCGGCATTGCCTCTCTGAATAGCAATGGCCATCCTTTGCCTCAGGAACTACCCGGAACGAGGGTCACTATTATTTTGACGCATCCGTCGGCCGATTTCTGATATGAGGCACTTAGCCTCTGATCCCCAACTACCCAAAGTCTCCACCGCCACCGGCACAAAATTATATTGTGTCTCCATCGTCGCATACTTTAACCGCTTCTTACTAGCAGCGTCCTCCGCCGCTGCAGCCGGTGCGTGGATGGTACGACCAAGGTGCGAGGTTGCAACAGTGCAGGCGCATGTGGCATCCCACACCAGGCACCTACCCTTTGTCCAGGGCACCAAAGTTAAGCCGTCTGGTCGCTTTCCATCTGATCTGCTGAGGCCCGGGGGTTCCAGCACACAAGGTACATTGGCCGGGGGTATGGGGTTGGGAACCTCCGCGTGGTGCACCCCGGTAACGAAAGTGGCAATGCCTCTTCTCAATGTGGGGAGACGTTGCCACTTACGGCTAATACCCGGCCAGAGGAGTGTTTTTCCACTTATCCTCTGAATAGCAGAGAGTACAGTGGATAAACGCATTGAAGGATGGACGGGTTTAGTAAGCTGGACTAGCCCAGGACTGATAAACTTGTCCTAGTGCGGGTTGGTCTACTGCTAACGCAGAGACTAAATGGAAAGTGCCACTGCAGGTGAGAGAGGATTAGCCACCCTCTCGCGTTTCGTAACCAATAGGTGATCGACAAAAACCCGACTGATGGCTTCAGGAGGGTACGCCGTGAAGTGGTTGGTCGGAGGGCTTGCCTTAATTGGCCGGCTCGCGACAAGGAATAGTCTTTAAAACCCGACAGAGACGTCGTAAAAACCTATGGATACCTGACGACCTCCATAGTATATAGGCTTGTCCGAGCGCAGGGGGCACCGCTCGGATCGACTTCCTTTCCCCCTTTCTCGTGGGACTTCATAAGAATAGAAACCAAATTATACAAAAGGAGAGATCAAACGACGACAATAGCCTGAATAACGGAACAGATAAAGACGCAAGGGAATTTGGAAAAGTGGGGCAGCGGCCTCGATCGCGATCGGTTAGAGCTACTTTCTTAAGACCAGCTACTCCTCTTTCAAGAGACGGAGGTGAACCAACTGAGGACAGCGATAGCTCACAGATGTCGATGACATCAGTGGCATCTGAAAACGCAGTAGTCAGAAATCGACCGCAAAAACGGAGAACGACGTGTCGTGACGGTGAAGAGGAAGAGGTGGGACGCGCGCGGAAAAGAGTACAGTGTCGAGTCATGGATGAATCACCTGCCCAACCAGGTGATCATGGAGTGGAGATGAATCGCCGAAGTGCAGCAGAAGTCGGAGAACAGATGCTACGGAGTTTGTCCGAGTCGAAGAGACGTTCAACAGACCTCGCATTACGAAATCGGAGCTCATGAGCTCTTTTCGCCAAACTCTGCAGATTCTGCAGGAAGGCATAAAGGACCTGTGCTGTAGGGCAGCATCGTACGAAAAGTTACTGTCACAGAGCCAAACGGCCGTACCACAAGACTTGACGAGAGGGAGCCCATCAACTCCACTCCCCATAGCGCCGGTGGTAAAGACGACGGTAGGGTCAACACAATCATCGCTCACGTTATCTCAAACTGAGGAGCGTCTATAATGGGAGCAGCTCGAAGTTCTTATGAATCGAGAGTTTGCTCGATTTCAATCCGGGCTGATGGATAAATACTTTCCAGAGAGAGGTGCCAGGCCTTCTTTACGACAGGGACAAGCTCAGGCAACACAAGACCAGTCATCTGCTGCGCCTTGTCCCTCCTCTTCTTAGGTGCCTCCAGGCTCCACTACTTCCATTGCTGCAGTGATGCAAGCCGCAAAAGAACGAATAAAGTTGGCAGAGTTGGGTATCACGAGTGGGCTCCGCCAGAGAAAAGCTCTCACCGGGGGTCTCGTATAGACCATAAAGTTCGAGACTGCACAGAAAGGACGCCAAAATGTCCCATTTGCCAGAATCAGGGTCGGCCCGCCAACCACCGTATGGGTAGTAATAAATGCTGTCCAACGAAGAGAAGAGTAGAGCTTTGCCTTGGCTCATCTCAATCGAGACCAACCCAGTCGGGAAGCTGCCCGACAGAGGAGGTAATGGAGGCTTAAAATTCTCGCACATAATCAAAATTCTTCAAGGCAACCTCAACCACTGCCGTGCAGCGCAGGACCTTCTATTCCAAACGCTCGCGGAGGAGTCGGTTGCTCTGGCGGTGATTGCGGATCCTTATACCGTTCCGGACCATCTGCGTTGGTTCGGGGCGGATGATGACTCTGCAGCTATATATTGGACGGGAGGAGATGGCCTCCATTGCTCTCTTATGAAAAAGGGTGCGGGTAATGTGGTGGTGGAGTGGGGGGCAGTACTAGTTGTGGGATGTTACTATTCTCCCAACCGAAGCCTCGCAGAATATGAGGCATAACTAGACGGTCTTGCTAATTATATTCGTGGTTTATCGTCTCGTCAGGTATTGGTACTGGGTGATTTCAATGCCCACTCAAGGGAATGGGGTGATAGTAGGGATGACGCGAGGGGAGATACCATTTGGAGTGGGCGGCCGGACTGGACCTTCGACTTCTTAATCGGGGTTCAGTCAGCACCTTTGTGGGATGGCAGGGGGAGTCTGGGCGTCTCCTGCTGTCGTTCACATGGTGTCAGGATGGCGAGTCGCAAACAAAGTGGTTAATCTATCTGACCACAGGTACATCGTATTCGAGCTATGCCTTCGTCGCCCTAACTGTTCTAGCCGGGATCATGTCCGTCCGCGACGATGGTCTCTCAAGCGGTTTGACCGAGACTTGGCCATAGCCGCATCCCATATCGTGGACTGGGGAGAACAGACAGTTTCATCCGATCCGGAAGCGCAGGCAACCTGGTTCGGGAACATTTTGGAGTCAATTTGTGAAGTCTCAATGCCTCGAGTTAGGCCGTCTAGAAAAAAATCAGCGTACTGGTGGAGCGAGGAAATCTCGCACTTGCGCTCTACAGGATTACGCCGACCATACCTTCGTGCCCGAAGGAGACACGGAACCACAGCCGAGGAAATTGACAGATTACGGCGGGAATATGGAGCATCCGTTAAAGCCCTCAGTTGCGCTATTACTGAGGCTAAGGCTCAATCCTGGCAGGAACTTATTAGGGGACTGGATAGGGATCCATGGGGACGTCCGTACAAAATGGTACTGGGAAAGCTCAAACCATGGGTCCCTCATCTAACAGAAACCTTGGAACCGGAGTTTTTGGGAAGAGTGTGTCTACCACTCTTCCCATGGGTCCAAGATAGTCTCCCGACTCCGCCATCACAGACAAACCATCAAATCTGGTCCAATGGGTATGAAGTGACAGAAAGTGAATTAGACCGAGCTGTGAGGCGGCTGGCTTCTCGGAATACCGCGCCTGGCCCTGACGGTATACTAGGTCGGGCACTAGTGGTAGCTCTATTAGTACTGGGAGATAAGCTAAGGTGGGTATTTACGAATTGTCTCCGCCTCGGTATCTTCCCCCTCGGCTGGAAAGAAGCGAGACTGGTTCTGATAAAGAAAGACGGAAGATGCGCAGACTCTCCTTCTGCATTTCGACCGATATGTCTGTTGAACGAGTCTGGGAAACTCCTTGAAAGGATTATCTCAGACAGAATCGTACGGCATCTGTCGCGAGTGGGCCCAGATTTGTCGGACTGCCAGTTTGGATTCCGACAGGGGCGATCGACAGTGGACGCTGTAAGGTGCGTTCGCTCCTTGTCGGAATCTGTGGTCGGATCGGGGGGAGTGGCATTGGCGATAAGCTTAGATATCGTCAACGCTTTCGGTACCCTCCCATGGCAGACAATAAGAACGGCCCTCGTTTACCACGAGGTGCCTCCCTACCTACGGACTGTTATTGGGGCATATCTACGTGATAGAACCGTGAGATTTATTGGTCGGAACGAAGTACAGAATCGGAGGGAAGTGTACTGTGGTGTTCCACAAGGCTCTGTTCTGGGCCCATTGCTGTGAACCTTGCGTATGATGTGGTTCTTCGCACTAGTCTGCCCCCTGGTCTTAGTATCGTTTGCTATGCTGACGATACTCTAATACTGGCTAGAGGGTCAGGATTCGAAAAGGTGCTTCAGCTCGCCGAACAGGGGGTGGCAAGTGTCGTAAGGAAGATTCAGGAGCTGGGTTTGAGGGTAGCACCTCAGAAAACTGAAGCCATATGGTTCCATGCCCTACGTAGGGGCCAAGAACCACCCAGCTCGAAACTCAAAGTGGGCGACGCTGTAGACCTGTACATGAAATACTTAGGTCTTATCCTGGACAGTTGGTGGAGCTTCGAAGAGCATTTTGGGCGCTTAGTTCCCCGGATCCGAGGGGTAGCGGGTGCATTACAACGCTTGCTCCCTAATCTCGGGGGACCAAAGGATCGCTGCCTCTACTTTAGTGTCGTACGCTCTATGGCGCTGTATGGAGCACCCGCCTGGTCTCAAGACCTGGCGCGTTCTTCCCGCTGTCAGGCTCTACTTAGAAGCCTGCAGCGGTTGATGGCCATACGGATCGTACGGGGTTACCGGACGATTTCTTATGAGGCAGCGACAGTTTTGGCGCGATCAACACCTTTCGACATTCTGGCCGATATTTACGAGATGTTTTAAGACCAATTTCACTCTGTCCAACGGAATGACGAGGTGACAGCGCCTGACATTGAGCTCGGAATGCTACGGCGGAACGCACATCAGCATGCTCTGCAGGCGTGGCGGGCGCGGCTTGAAACACGGGGTTGTGCTCGCCAACAAAAAAAAAAGGAAAGGGTAGAGAGAAGGAATCTTGTCCTTGAATGCGCTCAACAGAACGTCTCTTTCTAGGGTGTTAAATGCATTGCGAATGTCGAACTTCAAACTACGCACTGCGAGTTATTTGCATCCATTACGAAGGACCGTGCGGCATGGATCGCTGCTTCACATCCGCGTTGCGTTCCAAAACCCAACTGATGTGGCTGCAGATATTCGGCCATCCCCTCCCTGACTGCACGACAGGCCAACTTAGCCGCCAGACGACGGAAAGTACTGCCGGCAGCAATCGGTCTGACACCACCATTCTTCTTCGCCAAGGCAAAATGCGAAGCTCCGTATATAAATGGGCAAACGTCGGGTTTCAAATGACCACCCAGCAAAAAGTTTGACAGCTTAGCCAAACCGGCAACCAAGCGTCGTCTGTTTTCCCCCGCCGCCCCCGAAGTAAGCTCTTTTAGGTGGCCAGGGCGAATACCATCCAAGCCTTCTGCAGACCCAGCATAAAATGAGTCAAGTGCTAGTGCCACATCTTCAGGCGTAACTGTAACGGCGGTGTATGACGCATCTGGTACTGGCAGGCTGCCAAATGGGCGTGAAGGGGCGGGATGTTTAGCTTTCAAAGCAGCCAGCGTCTCGGGACCGCGTTGAGCCAACTCATCACTTCACATCAAAATGCGAACGGCTCCTCTAAGGTCTAACGCAACCCCGAGTTCAGAATCATGTACATACATATATGATTTTTTGAATCGCAACTCGACTCGAACTTTCGTCACTATTCAAAGCATACCGACTGGGTGCACTCACACAGATGGATATTTTAATCAAATCAGCGAGCAGCTGCATCATAAACCAGCTTGTCGAATATATTAGATTGAGCTCCGGAGATCTACCGAGCTCTCCGGAGCTCAATCCGTGCCTCCAATGCATTGTACCTTTACAATTAATATAAAATTTACTGAATTATATGTTGCTCTTTATCGTGTGAAAACCTTCTACAAAGGGTACACTGTAACGCGGAGACATAAAAACTTAAAAGCTTTTATAACTAAAAAATGGTACGGACTACGTGTATGTAGATGCTGTGTCTCCATGTACACGGTAATTACCGTAGAAGCGCCGTAATCTGGTAGTAATCTACCGTCGAGGTAAGAACCGTATTACCGTGTCGTATATCACCGTAATTTCAATTATAAACTTTTTTGTTAATATTTCATCATATATATCTATAAGACTTACTGCTTAAATAACAAATTTCACTCGACATCTTTTGGAACTGCAACACTATTTTTCGCTGTCGGGAATCCCCGCAAACCAGAAGGTCTGAGTGTTTTCAAGACTCATAGATCAAATTCACTTAACCTTCCCTTGGTAATCTATATTCGACCTTATTTGTACGTGACATTCGAAGTGAAATGTATAATTATTAAAATCGAAGTAAGTGTGACGTGTGTTGCTTGTTGTTTTTATTTATAAAGTTATGCAAAGAAATGACTAAGACGCGTAGAATACTGTAAGACTGTATGATAAACTTAACGATATAATGTCTAAATTAAATAATTTTTATTTACGATTAAGATATTTTATTGTACGGAGGATTCAATTCAGGATAATGTTATCTCCATTTTTAATAAATAAAACAAATAATTCTTATTTGGGGTTAATTGCGTTAATAATATATTTTCTTTCTTTCAAAAATTGCACCGTAATTTACACGGTATACTTAAAATAAATATCCATCACGCCTTATCCCCGAAGGGGTGGCAGAGGCATATTATATGCCCACTTTTCACAGTGTGGATTCCTGTCCCACGTAATAGGTGGTGAGCCCATTGCCGTGTTGAAATAGACAGACGCAAGTTGTGGCTACCTGCTGTTGAAATTTTTAAGCCGCCCATAAGGCCTTCAACCAGGCTTAACGACGGCCATTTTACTGGCACCCGGGACCAACGGCTTAACGTGCCTTCCGAAGCACGGAAACGCTCGCAAATGTAAATGCCACAAAGTGGTCACCCATCCGAGTACCAGCCATAGTGAAAGTTGCGTAACTCAGTGATCGTTTACAGAACACTGAGACCGCGGAGCCACGAGCGCTTCAAGGATAAATGATAGGATATATGTAAGGGATAACATGCGTGCCAATGGTCTCACTACAGGGGATCCCGACGACCGTGCGAAGTGGAGGAGAAAATGTAGGAAAGCGGACCCCGGGCGTCGCGAGACGCAACTGGCACAGACGCTCGGATGATGATGACTTATGATCAATCTACCGTAATTTTGTCTGTTAACACCGTATCTCTTGTAACACGGTAATCCTCGATTTAGATATGGAGACACTGTGTAGATGCATTTTATTGATTAAAAAATAAGGGTACACTGAGTTTCTTGCTGACAAAGGATAGTAGGTATGGGACATTACAGGTTGAAGATAGAAATAGGTTGAGGTTATTATTTCTTTTCTTTAACAGGTTTGTTCATTCTAGTGGATTTTTAGGAATATTTGCAAAAAATGGAAATAAAATCAATGTTAGAAATAAATCAAAGATATGAATTTCAAATAAATACTTACTTATACATTCACAAGTAATAATATTATTTTGATTAACACTTTGTGTCGTCCCGCCACAAGAAATGGAACAATTCCCAAAGGAGGTCATGTTTTTGTCGTACGTGATGAAAATATTCGTTGAAACAAAACAATGTCAGAACCACGAGTAGGATTTGTGACAAATACCACCGTCCATAAGGTAAGTTTTCAAACCAAATCTCATATTTAGCTTTGCTGGGTAAACCAGGGCCCACCTAGATCTTCGAGACCCTTTTTTTAATCATTTGTGAATTTTAGAGTCCGAGACTACCAGGACTTTAATTGGTCGTGCTAATTAGTGTCTAGCACATAAGACCTTTTAGCCTTTTTGTTACCACCTCACTAAAAAGGCAATAGGATTTAAATTTCTTCCAAATTTAACATCTAAAATAGACACATTTTATTAAATGTATTCGGCCCTTTAGACCCACCTCAGTTCCGTGCTTCGGAAGGCACGTTAGGCCGTTGGTCCCGGTTGCCAATAAAATGGCAGTCGTTAAGCCAAGTTGAAGGCCACATGGGCGGCTTAAAAACTTTCAACAACAGGTCACCGCAGCCTGCGCCTGTTCATTTCAACACGGCAATGGACTCACCACCTATTGCGTAGGACAGGAATACACATGGTGAAAAGTGGGCATACAATATGTATGCCTCTGCCACCCCTTCGGGGATAAGGCGTGATAGATAAATAAAATGAGTGAGTTTTGTAGAATTGTTGAATGTTTTCGAAATATATTTATTGAATTTATCTATTTTGTGTGGTTTTCACATAACACCACCTATTATTATGTTCTGTGTTGTTCATTGACTATACCCCTTTTTTTTAACGCGGGTAATACTTTTACGCACCGTAACCTCTGTTGCGAAAACAGAGAGCGTGTGTGGGACTCCCGATGTTCTGGTATACCCACTAAACCCCGCAGCCTACCTTGGCAGGATGGAAGAACACCAGGAACGCATCAGTGGCTTCTAGAGTCCTCCCTGTCATGCCCACTATACCCTGGGATAATTAATTTCAAATTTGCATATCAGAACTCCGCTACTCAACATTGGACTTTTGTAATATGACAGTAATCCTGCAGATCAACGTAACAGTATAGGTTTTGAAACTCTCATTGTTACTAAAATTGCAATTAGATTTCACGGGATATTTTCATTGTCTGATATCATGGCTGCCGCTGGAGATTATAGCAGCATGGAGATCATGGATTATGACTCGTACCATAGTCTCCAGCGTGAGAATCTTTACGCCCAGACCCGCAACAAGGTCTCAGCGCTGCAGCTCCCACGCTGAACACTTCGCCAGTATATGGCAGCGCCGTATTCTCGCTGCAGTCCGTACAGTGCTGACACTCTGGTGTTACCTCCCGGTGTAAACGCCACAGAAACTTACCGTAGCACCCGTGCCCGGTAAGTATCTGTGATATCCGGTAGTTGAGGCTGCCGTGTTGCCTCTTTAAAAATAGACATACCTATAATAAAAGGAAACAATATCATTGTATTTTTTTTGTTATTATATCTATATTTAAGAGGTTTAGATAGCGTATTCAATAAATCCAATCGCCCTCGATCGACTTCATTGTTTCTGACATTTGGATCAAAATTATCATCACATATTTCAATCAATTTCTAGTTAAGTATATACCTAAACCTTTTATACGTGGCGGACGATTTTGTTTTACTATGTTACCTAAGGATTATTAGAGGATGTCCGAGTAAAATTTAATTTTTACGAAAGCGTTTCCGAGTAAAAATACTTATTTTTATCACAAAAATGATATGTTACTCTCCAAAGCTAAAATAATCTCATTTTATAATAATTATATTGATATCGTGTCAAAGACAAAAGCAACCAAGGCATATTGCGGATTACAATGAGCTCTTTTCCAAGTCTGTTACAAAAGCGTTACGGCTCGTTGCGGTTCACTGCGATCCTTTATTGTGTGCGGTTGATGCATACAGTGTGCAGGACATATTAATATCTTGAGGTTTAAGAGGACGATCCCTTTTTGAGTGTATGATGAAACCATATTTTTTGCTGTCTACGGGTATACATCAGCACGTTAGAAAGTTGATATTCTGTTCGGAATTTAAAATCTAATGGTGCCTTGTCTCCCACATCTTGAGGAGCCACAAAAAAATTCACTCCACTGAGGGGGCCAACGGGGGAGCCAAGTCTACGAAGCCCTTTTAAATAAGGCATTTAGATATTTTTTAAAAGAAGGTTCTTGGTCGGTTCTTAGAAACAAGAGCACACAAATTGATGGAATCGTTTATTTACTGGTGTCTGCGTGCGTCTTTTTCTGGTAAAGACCACAACGTCCCCTAATGAGCTGAAATCGCTAGACCGTCCATCGCCCATACCGTCGAGGCTCTGAGGATATCTTCTACGAGAGTATCCTGATCTTCGAGTACACATGCAGATAGAAGACACCGTATGATTTCGTCGCTATGAGTCTGATATACTCACCTCGCCGATAGTTCACTGCGATGTGAAGCCCAGGAAACAGAGGGCACTAGTCAACCTCACCTACAAGTGGTATAAGTCTATGATAGCAGGTTCTGACTCACGAAAGAAGATATAGCGTAGGAGCCTATAAGAAGTTTGGAAGATTAGACGGCTATTGCGTTCGGACATCGAAAGTAATAGTACATTATGATACAAGTATGCTCACTTGACCATTATATACATGTGTGCGCCGTAAGAAATTCGCGTAATAATAATGGTCACAAACAAAAAAAGCCGCTAAAGCTGGTTTAATCAATTTATTGAAATATATTTGTAGATACTATTATCTACTGTGTCTGTCTGTGCGGGAAAGTCGACAAGTGCAGCAGACGCTTGCTGTCTATTATGTATATATATGTATTTTCTAAAACTAGTGTATTTATCTTGTTTTATGTGCGGGAGTGGTGGTTTCTTGGACATAAAAGTTGTGTTAACGTGCTATAGTGAATGACAATGATATATATGCAGTGAAATGCTATTCTCTATTTTGCCGCCTTTAATCTACCGAAAACCTCAGTATAACTACTAACATTATACTGGGGTGACACTGAACTTGACTTGAGACTAGACTTGACTACGACGTAGAGGATTGGGACATTCAGATTATAAAAAAAAATTTAAGATATATAAATTAAAATTTGGCTAAAAGGTCTTAGTAACCAGGCCATAAAATAATTACAAAAAAAAGTGGTAACCATACTAAATGATATCGTTTCTCTTCGTACTTGCAACTTGATGCTAGGTTACAAATGTAAATTGGTCGGATTTAGAGGTCAGATAAATGTATGAAAAAGGCCCGCGTGTTTAACATCTAGGATTAGTAGCCAAAAAATGGTGAAATAAAAACGTCGTTTTGAGCAAGTGTGTTGAAAAATATATAAATTCATTTTTATTATGTGACTACTTCACGGATATATTTTTTCTTACTTAGATACCCAATCTTTTGGTAGGCTTATATGGGGATATACTGGTGCAATACACAGAAACAAACTTTGTGAATTTTATTCTTCACTATTTCCACCATGAACAAATTACTTTAGAGGATCGGTAATGAACCACCTTCAATGGGAGTTATACTATTGTAAATACGCTAAATACAAAAATGGGCTATTGCGTATTTATTATAATTATTTATTTTGTAGCTATTAGTAGTAGTTTAAGAAATATATAGTTTGTAGTTTACCTTTATCGATATCAATATGTATGTATTGTATAGATATCGTATTTGTATAACTAAATACGAGTGACCAGTGAATCCTTGTCCATACCTAAAATATATTTCCAATGGTTTCTTTTAATGTAGGCATTAATCTGTTAGTATTCTTATAAGGAATAAATATATAAATAAATTGTTGTTCCTGGCACAGCATCATAGCGTACTTCTGGATCCAACATTGAGATATTGGATTGCTTTAGCGAAAGTGTCGAATGATAACTTTCCCCAATGTAGGTTTACCCAATGTAACTACGACCCTTCTCTAAATGGGTCGCGGGGCCCTTTAATAAAATATCCCGCTACACCGAAATCGATACTTTCTTGTTCTATCCCTCATTATATCGTGGAAGGTTCTTCGTGAGAAGAACACCAGCTTATTGTTCTATTAATGAAGTAAATTGCGTCATAAAATCTCGTCAGTAATTATAACACAGTACAATTTTCATACTAATGGTCGTGATTTATTCACCGAAGATTGGCACAGGTAAACTATAGGTATTTTTTGACGCGGGAAATGCGTTAACGCGCCTTCGTTTCTGCTGCAGAAGCAGCTGAAACGGTAAGTGGGACTCCCGGCCCTTTGAGAGCCATCCTACCCACTGAGCCTCGCGGTGATACACCTTCATCCCAACCGGGTTGCAGAATAGGCTTGAGGGCTATTCACAGCGATCCGGCTAAGGGAAGCTCCAATATGACTGCAAACTATAGGTACGACTTCGGGATTATAAACAACAGGCGAAACGTATTTCACAAGTCATGTTCAGATGTAGCTAAATGCTGTTGCAATGGTTACTTACTTCTTAGTCACGAAATTATCCTACGAATTACAAGGGTTAGTTTAATTGAATTTTTCACGTTCATTAGGTCTTCAACTTGGCTTAAGAACTGCCATTTTACTAGCAACGTGCACCAACAACTTATCATACCTTTAGAAGCACGGAAATATACCTAAATGGAAGTATCATTATGGCAGTTCCTTACCAGGCATAGCGAAAGATCGTTTATTAACCATTGAGTGATCTGCGATAACATTAAATCGCCATTGAGGCTTAAAATTTGGATTACTTCCATCTTACTGGCAACCGGGTCCATCGGATATAGCATGCATGCTAGCCTTACAAAGTATAAAAACGCCCGTAAAATAAAATGCCACACACGCTTATTCAACTCTTGAATGACCATACATAAGATGTTTATCGCACTGATCGTTTACGGAACACTGAGGAAGCAGGACCATAAGCGGCTCCGAGTAAAATTTTATCCTTACATTATAGGTGCGATTAAGAGTTACCACAGAGTAGCTACTTTTAGTATCCGCAATCGAAGTATAACAGTATAACTGTTTATATTGGTGTCGTTTCTAAGACAGCATTCTCTGACAGATTACGATGGTGACCTCTCAAGACATAATTATCTTGTGGTTGAGTCATGACCAATTCAAACATCTTTTATACGCAGACATTTCTACTAGCTTGGACCTCTGGATAATAGATTCCATCAAAAGTTTAATCTCCACTCCCTCAACCTGTACAACTGCAAATTGAGAGTTAAAACATGGCTCCTCCAATAAAACTGTTTGGAAACCAAGGATCTGATAGCTGTGCCGGCTTCATTTTCAACCTAATCTTAAGTGAATATGAAAGAGACAGCTGCTCTTTTTCTCTCTAAGCATTCACACTTACACTTACACACACACGCACACACACACAGTATGTCAGTGGGGCCCTGACCTGTAATCCAGGTTTCTTTACCTACTACAGGCACCAGCAATCCACAGCTTAAAATTATTCATTGTATTTCAATATTTTAGCTTTTATGGTTTATTTAGATTCTAAAAAGCAACACTATCGCCGCTTCCAGGTACTAAAAGTAGTCTGCGGTGGCACTTAATATCGTTTTAAAACCTCATATTGTAATATTTAATGACTAGTAAAACAATTATGATACAGCTTTAATATAATGCAAATAATAGCTATGAAGCTTCATTGTATTGAATCATCAACAGTTTCATACACAGCAATGCCAAGGAGACTCAACGCTAAAATTAGCATCATAACCTCTAATAATTCGCCATCATGCGAATGCTTATGAAACTATGATGACAGAAAAACACAGTAAGAACAGTTCTTTTGTTTGTCCCCTGATGCTTACACGACGGGACCGATTTGGATTAAATTTTTTGTGTATAATTAGGTATATATTTACACCAATTCATAAAAGTATTTTTGTTTTTGTAGTTATGCTTCTTTTGGCGCGTTAGGGAAAAATGTAGAAAGTAATTTTTTATGTTCCGCGCGCAGACTGTCACGAAAAACCGAAACCCTGAAGTTAGCTGGTAAGTGTTTCCATGACAACTTATAACTACATTCAAAGTAATTTTCAAATATCTTATTACGCCAAAGAAGTATAACTTCTAACGTGTGTACCTAAGTACACACCCATTTTTTTATACATGAAATGGCACCTGAGCGAAAATGGTCACTGTAGCAAGGAGGTTTATAATATCAAATGTGTTGGCATTCGCACTACCGACCCAGCAAAAATCTTTTAAGAAACCATTTGAAGCGCTCGTCGCCCCGCGGTTTCAGTGTTCTGTAAACGATCACTGAGTTAAGCAAATTTTCACTATGGCTGGTCCTCGGATGGGTGACCACTTTGTGGTATTTACATTTGCGAGCGTTTCCGTGTTTCGGAAGGCCGTTGGTCCTGGTTGCCAGTAAAATGGCAGTCGTTAAGCCTGGTTGAAGGGAAAATTTCAACAGCAGGTAGCCACAACCTGCGTCTGTTTATTTCAACACGGCAATGGGCTCACCACCTATTACGTGGGACAGGAATCCACACGGTGAAAAGTGGGCATATAATATGCCTCTGCCACCCCTTCGGGGATAAGGCGTGATGGATATTTATTTTAGTTTTTTTATTTAAAGAACCCACATCAAATCTTCAAAAAATCAAGTCAGGAAGTTTATTGTACAATCCAAGCGTACACACTGTATCCGTGTACTCAGAGACGACAGATCGCCAGACTTCGCGATCAATGCGTACTTCATTCAGTTCAATACACATTAACGCCTTGCCCAATAACTAGATTCAATACTAAAAAAATGAAATGTGGTTAGGAAAGTAATCACGTTTCTTATTACTACAATAACAATTGGACAACTAATTTATCTAGCAGAAAATATACATACATACATACATATTATCACGCCTACATGCTACGATCCTGACATACAGCTTTCGCTTCTTCTACTTTCATGAGTGTTTTCATACACGCTCGCCGGTTAAGGGTACTCTTGACCTGGCCTTTTTCCAAAAGATCGTCGATCTGATTGACATACGTGCGCCGAGGTCGACCCCTACCAGTTTGCCCATTCACTCTCGCCACATCTCATCATCATATATCTTCTTCGTCAGTCTATTTTCATCCATCCTCTCCACGTGTCTGAACCATCTAAGCATCTCTTTTTCTATCTTAGTCACTACCTCTTCTGTCATACCGCAATGTTCCCTTATCACGCTGTTCCTTTCGATATCCATCAACTTCACTCCAGCTATACTTCGCAGACTTCTCATTTCCACGGCATTAATTTTACTTTTATGCGTCTTCTGCCATACCCAACTTTCACTGCCATACATAAGTGTGGGGACCAGCACTCCTCTATGTACAGCCAGTCTTGCCTTCTTAGACACGTTCTGACTGCTCATAAAGGCGTACATGGCTCCATTCACTTTACTTCCTGCCAAAACTCTTCGCTCAATGTCATAGTCACACTTTCCATCTCTCGTAAATTTTGTACCCAGATATACAAACTCTTTCACTTGTTCTACTCTTTATCCTGCCACAAGAATTGAGCAATCCGTCGTACTTACCTCTCTTTCAAAAACCATTACTTTCGACTTGTTTACATTCACTTTCATTCCTTTGTTTATTAACGAATCATGCATAATGTTTACCATCAACTGCAACTCCTCCGCCGATGTTGCTAGTATTACCTGATCATCGGCGTATAGGAGGCACTTGACGGTCAGTTCATCCATTTTTATACCATACGTACTCTCTTGCAGTTCTTGCAGCTGTCCATGTATAGGTTAAACAGCAACGGCGACGTCTCCTGTCTCACACCTTTTTCAATGTGAAAAAAGTCTGTGCAAGCTCCGTTGATCCTGAGACAAGCACTGGAGCCCTCATAGAGAGATTTCAGTGCTCGTATCAAGTGGCTGTTTACTCCATACCTGGCCAGTGTTGATCACAGTTCATTCCTCACCTCATCATATCTATCATAGGCCTTTTCCAAGTCTACAAATACGCAATAGACTTTTTGACTTTTCGCCAAAAGCTTTTCTACTACGCATCGTAAGGAAAAGACCTGATCCGTGCATCCCCTTCCTTTCATAAATCCTGCTTGTACATCCCACATTTTTCCTTCAGTTTCATTCATCACTCTTTTTATCAAAACTTTTGCATACAATTTGCCGACGATGCTGAGCAAACTTATGCCGCGGTAGTTATTGCACTCTTGCTGTGACCCTTTTCCCTTATAAAGCGGCACGATGACAGCCTTACACCAATCTCTTGGTACGCTGCCATTCCTCCAACAAACGTTGAAAAGGCAGTACAGCTGGCAAGCTACCACGCATTGTCCCGCTTTCAGCATCTCGACAGAGATCCTATCAAGTCCCGCAGCTTTTCCCACTTTCATGCTATTCAATGCTTCCACTATTTCTTCCATACTTATGACTTCTTCCTTACCAATTTCATTTATTTCCCAGATACTAGTCTGTACTTGCATATCCTCTTTTTCAAACAAGCTTTCAAAATATTGCATCCATCTTTTTAACACACATTCTTCTCCTTTCACAAGACTACCATCGTAGTTTCTGATATGGTTGAGATGCGATGTCGTCTGTTGACCCCTCACTGTTCTTATAAACTTCCAAAAGAATTTCATATTCTGTTGGAAGTCATCAGATAACCTTTTATCAAATTCATCTCTGTCATTCTCTTTCTTTCTCATCCTTGCATCTACAATCACATAATCAATCATGCTTCTCTGGCTTCCTTCTTGTCTCGTAAACAAATGGATATCCTCGTGGTTGAACATGGTGTTGGTTACCACAAGGTTCCTCTCCAAACATACCTCAAGCAAATTTTCTCCATTTTCATTCACTCGTTCATCACCATACTTTTCCAATACACTTTCATAACCATCACGCTTCACACCAACCCAACCATTAAAATCACCTAACATTACTATTCTTTCATTCAGTTTGCATTTACTCAGTATATCGCTTACACTCTCCCAAAATGCCTGCCTCTCACTTTGGTCCCCTGAAAATCGGCGCCACCGCGCATCTAGCGGAGCATAAACTCCTACTACAAAGATGCGGGTGAGACCAACCTTCACCCTCAACCAAAGGAGTCTTGGGCTCACACATTCATATTCTGTCACACATTTATTCATTCTCGCGGATAGTAACACACCCACACCCTGACACGCTGTACTGGTCGGGGCTACACCTGACCAGTAGGCTGTATAGGGCCCATGTGGTGTCACATCCTTTCCTCTTTGTTTCATTGACACACAGAATATCAATTCGTCTCTCTCGCATCATCTCACATACCTCCTCAATTTTATCTTTTAATCCTCCTCTAACATTCAGTGTAGCAAAGCGGCTATCCATAGCCCACTTTTCGCCTCGATGGGAAACGGGACGTGACGGGTGGCGAACTGCATCGCCGCCATTTTGGGTTTTAAAATTTTGAAACTCCATAGCGTTCCCACGAGTGGCAAGGGAAAACAAAAGTCCACCTAGACAGAGCCCCGCTTGTCTAAGTAAGGCTAGCCTTGTTCTGGGGTCGCCCGGTCCCAGGGCATAAGGCACGTTAATGCTAGGCTCGCCCCTAGCCACGCAGCACATAGGCACGGCAACCTTGACTTGGCGGAGAGAGGATGGGAAGAGGATGAGGAAGGAAAAGGATTTATGAATAGGAAAATGACGATGTAGGAGAGGTGCTAGGATAGGGTAAACATAATATAATTTCCATATCAAAAGGGGCCGAATAAATTTAATAAAAAAGGTGTCTATTTTAGATGTTAAATTTGGAAAAAAAAAATTTTGAACGCATTGCCTTTTTAGTGAGGTGGTAGTGAAAAGGCTAAAAGGTCTTATGTGCTAGACACTAATTAGCACGACCAATGAAAGTAATAATATCTGTGTGCTATTACACAGAAACAAATCTGTAGTAATTTCACGTGCCTGTATTAAGGAGCAGTCAAAATAAGTTCTTATTACGCAATTACTACATACCTACTAATTATTATTGTTAACTGTGTTCACACTGTATCCCTGACGGGTAGTTAGAGAGGACAGATCGCCAGGCTTCGCGATCAATGCATACTTCTTTCGCTTCCCATGCACGTCGTCGAAGTATACGAGCACTTTTAACCTTACCGATTTTGCCTGTTGTCGTGGGAATAAAAATTTAACCTAAGTAAATCTTTATAAAATCGTCAATCTGCCAGTGAAAGTCCCTTTAAAATCATACCAGCCGCTTCAGAGAACAGCCCGTTCAAACAGACAGACAGATATATTTTTTAAGTCCCATATAATACTTTTGTATACATTTAGTAAAAAAGATTTTAAATCGACACTAAAATTTTATTGATCTGTATACATATATACATACTGTCACGCCTCTATCCCCGAAGTGTTAGGCAGAGGCATATTAAACGCCCACATTTCACCGTATGCATTTTTGTCTCAACTAAACGGGTAGTGAGCCATTGCCGTGTTGAAATGGACAGGCGTAGACTGCGGCGTCCTGCTGTTGAAATTTTTAAGCCGCCCATCAGGCTTTAAACTTGGCTTAACGACTGCCATTTAATTGGCAACCGGAACCATCGGCTTAACGTGCCTTCCGAAGCACGGAACTAAGTGGGTCTAAAGGGCCAAATAAATTAAATAAAATGTGTCTATTTTAGATGTTAAATTTGGAAGAAATTTTGAATACGTTGCCTTTTTATGGAGGTGGTAACAAAAAGGCAAAAAGGTCTTATGTGCTAGAGAAAAATGGATTCAGAATATCAGATGCCTATTAAAGTTGAGTCTGTGCTATTATTAGGGACGCAGCAACTCAAATACTAGCACAAACTCATTGAGGCAATGACGGGCTTTTTGGTATTTGGATTTTAAGACATACCTTATTACGATTTAAATTTCTGTGAGGACTTACTACCAATTAATTATTATTTAATAAAAGTATTGATTAGAATCAAACAATTTAACACATTGTTATTGTGTGCGACAATAACTGCATTCATTTACAACTGTGTCGCAATACTGAAATGAAACAGAGTTTTACTATTGATTACTTACATACTAACACATTTTAGTTTGCTTTGATGTGAAAGTATTTTATGGGGATGAAGAGTAGAAGCGTGCACATCGCCATCACTGCCAGCTACGGCTGCAATTCTCCTCCAACACGAGCACCACAAAGGCGAACTATGTTAGGGCGTGCCCACGAGGCGACGCCCACAAGTTCGTCCCCGCTGGTGCGAAGAGGGTGTGCCAGAGGTTTGAGTCAGTACTCGAGAAGTATGGGGAAAAAAGGGTGACCGACGCTGGCAAGCTTATACTGACATTTTGTAAGGAAAAGGATTTGTTTGTGGCGAACACAATGTTCAACCACAAACAAATTCATATGTAAACGATGAGATGTAAGTCAAAGAGAAGTATGATAGTCTATTCCTAATGGATAGTCGGCATCGTTAACAGGTGATGGACACAAGGGCTTTTCGAGGCGCTGAGCTGGGATCAAACCACTACCTAGTCATAACTAGAATTAGGGGTCTGTTCGCGGGTTGGCGTCATCGTACCGAGTGCCCTGAATCAGCTGCAGGATGCATCTATTACGGATAAATATAAAGAAAGGGTAGCCGAAAAGCGTGGCGACGTCAATGTTAGTAGTGAGAATGTGGAAAGTGTATGGCAGAACCTTAGGGATAGTATGGTAAATGCCGCTGTGGAAGTGTGTGGAGAAACGAAAAGAGGCAGTAGTAATAAGCGTGATGCATGGTGGAATGAGGAAGTGAAAGAAGCAATTCGAAAGAAGAAGAAAGCATGGTTAGACTATTTAGCCTCGCGGAATGATTTTAATATGAAAGAGAGATACAAGCTGCAAAAAGTTAACACGAAGGCACTCATAAAAGAAGCTCGTGAAAGGTGCAGAATGAAAGTAGATGAAAGATTGTCGTCCAATTTCCGGGATAATACCAAGCTCTTGTGGAAAGAGGTAAGCAAGACCCGGAGTTGTTCGGCAATCTGCAGTATGCATAAAGTGCTTAGTGTTAACAGTGACGTCCTAACAGACCAAACTAACGTCCTGCAGAGATGGAGTGAATATTATGGAAAGATGTATGCAAGAAAAGACAGAGATGCCACATCGGGAAGTGGAGCTCACGATGCTCCGGATCCCGATGTCATTGAAGTCATTAGTATGAAAGAAATTGAACAAGCGATAAGAACTATGAAATGTGGTAAGGCTGCGGGAAAAGACAGAGTTACTGCTGAGATGATCAAGTACGGTGGGTCGCGCGTCTGGGACACACTATGTCTGTTATGCAACTTGTGCTGGCAAATGGGTGAGGTCCCAGACGACTGGCGGATAGCAGTTGTAGTACCTATTTACGAAGGGAAAGGCTCGCGCCTAAGCTGCTCCAGCTACAGGGCGATCAGCTTGGTCAGCTTAGCTAGTAAGGTGTATGCAAAGGTTATAACGGCAAAAATGCAAGATAAGTCTGAAAGGTATTTATGGGAGGCTCAATGCGGATTCCGACGTGGAAGAGGTTGCATGGATCAAGTGTTTTCTCTCCGCATGATCGCGGAGAAGTTTCTGGCTATTAGCCAGAAGGTTTTCTGCGCTTTTGTGGATCTGGAGAAAGCATTTGATAACGTTGTCAGAGAAACTCTGTGGGATTTGCTGCCCGGATATGGTGTGAACAGCTCGCTACTGCGGGCAATACAGTCGCTTTATGGGGACTGTAAGGCTTGCGTGCGAGTAGGGGGGATGTGACACCTCTCTTTGATGTCTGTACAGGCGTCAAACAGGGTTGTGTTATGTCCGCCTGGCTGTTCATAGTGCAGTATAGCTGGACAATTGCCTGCAGAAGTTGAAAGATTGTGATATGGGTGTGAATTTGGGTGACTTTACAGTAAACTGTCTGCTGCACGCTGATGATGCGGTGCTCATGGCCTCATTCAGGCATTAGTCACTAATATGAAAGAGGAGTGTAAAAGTAAGGTTCTTTGCTTGAATGCAAGTAAAACTACGGTTCTAGTATTTGAAAGAGATGACGTAAGAACTAAATGCGAGATTAGGGTAAACCAGGAACGTCTAGAGCAAGTGAATGAAATTGTGTATTTAGGGAGTATGTTTAGCGCGGATGGAAGATGTGATTCGGATGTAGAACGGCAAGTAGCTGCCGAAAACAGAGTTAACGGTGCTTTGTCCCAATTAGTAAAGCGACAAAGCATCGTAAAAGAAGCACGACTGGCGATTCATAACGCAGTGCTAGTGCCAATATTGCTTTACGGTAGCGAAACCTGGGTATGAATGCAGATGCATGAAAGGAAATTGAATGCTGTGCAGATGCGATCACTTCAAAAATTGTGCGGCGTTACTCTGGCCGACGGAATACGCAACGAAGTGATACGCAATATGGCAGGTTTGAATGAAAGTCAGCGTTAAGCTGGAAAACGGCGTGCTCCGTTGGTTTGGACACGTCCAACGAATGAGTGAGGAACGATTAACGAAGAATGTATATTGTGCGAAAGTAGAGGGTAGAAGAAGTCAGCGTAGGCCGAGACTTACATAGGAAGACCACTTGAACAGATTGCTCAAAAACGGTAAGGTCAAAAGTACTCGGATACCCAGACGTGCGGATATGAAGAGATTGATGAGTCTTGAAGAAGCGAAAGAAGTATGCATGGATCGCGAAGCCTGGCGATCTGTCTGTCCTGGTGATCTACTTTGGGCTAGATGGCGCTGTCTAAAAAGTGTCCCACATTATTTATTTGTTTATTTTTCAGCTATAAACATTAAACCTCTTAAACTACATATTTTCCTAAATAGATTTATTTTATTACCATTTAGTGGTACAAATATGGCAAAACATTATACTCACTGTTGGCACAATAACGACAACTTGTATACAACTCTCGGTTATATTTACTTATCAGAATTTATTCTCTTCGCAATTGAAAAAATGTTTATTTACTCGATAACAATTCTACTTCCGTTAAAACTTTCGACAGTTGCCAGCAAATGCCCTTATAATGAGTTTTCCCGTCTTAAAAGAAAGTAGCTGTCCTAATTTTCAGTAGAGTGAATATTTCCTTTATATTTTAGAATGAATGTTTACTTTTGACCTACATTTGTTATTTTTTATATTTTGAATGATAATTCTTGTACTGTTCTACTTATACCGGTTTCACTCTCGGAGGAAGTCTCGTATCCGCGGCAGTCTTCACGCCCGCCACTGCAAATACGTTGCAGGAGTGTCGTCTTCGCTGGTATGGTCATATCTTGCGGCAACCGCCGGGCTACGTGAGAAACAAATGTCTGGACATGTCGGCCCCGCCGGGTCCCGGTAAGAGGGGAAGACCGAAGAAGTGCTGGCTGGACGTCCTAAGGGATGAAATGCGTGCCAAAGGTCCCACTACAAGGGGATGCCGACGACCGTGCAAAGTGGAGGAGAAAAAATAGGAAAGCGGACCCCGGGCGTCAACGCGAGAAGGCGAGAAGTTTTCCCGTTCCCGTTTCCCACAGGAACTTGTTCCCGTGATAAAAAATAGCCTATTTGCTATTCTGATTTGTAAGCAATATTATTGTAAAATTTCATCAAAATCCATTCAGTAGTTATTGCGTATAAGAGTAACAAAACTACATCCATGCATTCTTACATGGCTTATTTATGGATTTGCTTTTGCATTTATAATATTGGTAGGATTTGCAACAGATTATTTTTTTTTAATTATTCAAGTATTTACCTTGTCTGAGGAAGCACTATATTGTTCCGTTCGGGAGCAGTTTTAATGTCTACGGATGCTTCTTCGATGAAAAATAACGTCATACATCGATATTTTATAACCGACATTATGCTATTTTTGTCGGCAATACCTTGAAAAAGTATGATGACATAAAGATTATGATGTCAATGCAACGGCGAAGAAAATTATTTTCTTTTTCTATATCTTATTTTTTTTAAACATAGATTAACAAGTGACCCTTTATATTACAAGGTCATTTGTAAAACACCTGCTAGGATAGCCAAGGTCATAACCAACAACGTTTGTTCTACCACTTTTTTCAACTCGTTACGTAACTAGTACTATCATACATTGAACCCTCGAGCTGTGTCATAGGTTTTCGGTCTTGGATTCGCTTAAGAGAATTTCTGGATCTTTTCTTCTTCACATACTGTATGCCTCAATGAATGATGGACGCGCGCGCATCAATAAGGTTAAAAAAGGTTAAGGTCAAAGGAGCTTCGTGGTACTGTACATCAAAACAAAGTAATTGTATAAAAAAAAAAAACAAAAAACATTTTCAAAATTAATTAAAATAATATTATAAAAAATCTTTTCATGGCCTTAGCTGGTTGCTGTATTTTACCAATGACCCTGTGTAAGAAATACCCAAACTCCGAAACAAACATTTGGATCACTTAGCACGACAGTAATGAATACAGTTTATAGTACATTATTTCAAGAAAATTAAAAGGAAAATTATCATAGCCGAGTAAGATTTACAAGTTTTCTCGTAACATTCGATCTAGTGAAAAAATACCTTATTGAAATAGCAAGTTTAAGATATTAATATAATATTTTTTAAGTTAGTAGTTATATACATACTAGCCACGGAAATGGAAGCGAATTCCGTGGCAATAGCTATAATCGCTCTGCAGAAATTTTCCGGGTTAGAAAGTAGCCTATAGCCTCCTGAAGAGTACTTTATATTGCCATACCAAAATTGACAGCATTCGCGATGTAAGACATTTTATCAGTTTTTTTTTACACCTTGGGTTACATTATTCGAGATTTCGTACGGAACCCTTAACTTTTTGAATATCTAATATAGCCTATGTTTCTCACGCAGAATGTAGCTTTCTAATGGTAAAAGAATTTATAAAATCAGCCCTTTAGTTTCTGAGCTTATTCATTACAATCCAACTTGCAAATTTTTTCTACTTGTAATATTAGTATAGATACCTTATATTTATTCTTATCTTAACATATAAATTAACATTACTTATATTAACATATATTTTAACATTACTAAGATTAATGTTATTGTATGTTTTGTTTGGTTACTTTGTTGTACTTCACTGTGAGTGGCTGCCGTTTGACCTCGCGACATTTTAACTAAGTATATCAATACTTTGTTTGCCCGTCGATAAATATCTAATACTGAACCTTCAGAGTTATGTACAACTTTAAGACCATATCCCTTTTTGTTGAAGAAAGTTGAACTTCATCTGCGCAGAGTCCGTTCTCTTTCTTAGATGTTTTAAAAAACAAGTCTAGACAACAAAGGAGCACAACATTAATTAAGGAGAAAGTTTACTGTAATAAAGTTTTTCACTTATCAACACTGACTTTAATTTTAATTAGTGTATGTTGAACAATGATGGCGCTGATATTGACATGAACAAGATAACAATCTTGATTTCAATTAATTAGAAGGTTGGTTTCCAGACTCTTATAAAACTTTTGGTTCTATCACAGGACATATCTTTTGAGGCCGATATCTGTAAATATCTAAGAACTATGAAATTTGATTTCTTAACTGTAAACTTAAAATAAATTTCAATTCTAAGCATCTGTACGCAGATAAAGTTGAAACTGTTTTAATTTAATAGTTTCTAGACGTAAAATTGCAAATTGTGTGACGTCACACTAGGGAGGGAGAAGCTGGTATAAGAACGGAGGTGGAGATCCACAAACACCACTTTGAAACTTTCAACTACTTGAGTACAGAACATGGAGCAAATTTGCCTAATGGTCAAGAAAAGCAAAGAAGAAGAAGAAGCGCTCGTGGCCCCGCGGTCTCAGTGTTCTGTAAACGATCACTGAGTTACGCAACTTTCACTATGGCTGGTCCTCGGATGGGTGACCACTTTGTGGCATTTACATTTGCGAGCGTTTCCGTGCTTCGGAAGGCACGTTAAGCCGTTGGTCCCGGTTGCCAGTAAAATGGCAGTCGTTAAGCCTGGTTGAATGCCTTATGGGCGGCTTGAAAAATTTCAACAGCAGGTAGCCACAACCTGCGTCTGTCTATTTCAACACGGCAATGGGCTCACCACCTATTACGTGGGACAGAAAAATCCACACGGTGAAAAGTGGGCATATAATATGCCTCTGCCACCCCTTCGGGGATAGGGCGTGATGGATATTTTTTTTATTTTTTAAGAAAAGCAACGAAATGTAACTGTGTCCATTTTCAGGATTAATTAAGTTGACTAGGTATCTGCATCGAAGAAGATAAGGATTAGGTATTTTAATAAACAATTGAAGGTGATGGAAGTTATGTAGGTAATATTGCGTAACTACAAGAAAACAGCCAGTCATATACCAATCATTTTGTAAGATGATTGTATACCTTGGTATATAAGTTATGTCAAGCGACACCATGAACTACAGAATAAGAAGGGGTAATCTGAGTCAACTTATTTATAAAAAATATTAATATGAGATTAAAAAGAATTCAAAAGCATCATTAGACTGACTGACCAGCTTTTGTGTCCTCTGAGTCCAAAACAAACACTGACACGCCTTACAATCAGCAATTCTCTTGCAAGAAATACCATGATTCGTGTATTAAGTTCCATTGTTATGGTGCTTATAAAATTCTGTCAGATAAAATCTCTGTGAGATTGCTAGTATGAAATAAATGAAAAAGAAATAAACGGTTTACGTACTTTCAAGGGCATTTTCGTAGTTTAATAAGTTATTATGGTTATTTTGTAATTGTGCGTGGGGTAGAGTTTAAAGTATGTTAAAAAATAAATAGACTTTCCGTTTCAACACAGCAATATGTGTCTTTGAGCTGTTTGGGGTCAAGAACTCCGGCTCATGGAGTCCAAAAAGCTCGCAATCTTTTTCAAGAGGTTTAAAAGCGAATAAAGACACTACTTGTGACCAGAAGGCTGGTATCTTTTTCGCTAGTTGTAGTATTTATTTTCATTATATATTTTGATTAGTAAATAGATTTATAATTTAAAAGATGTATTTTTACTAGCGTAATGACAAAGATAATAATAACCTAAATCTATGCATTAAATAAAATAGCTATAAAGTAAAAAAATAAAATGTGAGCCGTCACGGGTTGCCTGGCAGATGTGAAACATCGACATTATTTTGTAAAAGTAATATGCAGAAAAAAACAGATTGTGATAGGAACTAAATATATCATAATGATTAAATAAAATATTAATTTTTTTTCCCGATAACGATAACCATTTATTGAAAAACATTTATTTTCATTAATTAAAAAAAAAATTAAAAAAAAATTTCGCATGGCGTCGCGTCTCCACACCGTACACACTACTGCATATAGATTGTATATATATACCATCATATAGTGATGCGACGCGTCGCCACGGCATGCGTCGCCACGCCAAAAATCTGTTTTACGTGCGGCTATAGATGTTTCACATCAAAATTAACTGTTATACAATATAAAAGAACATAACAATGCCATAAAATATAAATGACAAACGAAATGTAAACGTAGATGACAGAATAATGTCTGTTTAGATCTTATGTAAGGTACTAACCAATGTTAGAGCCCACAACCCACAACGTACTCATCTTTTACCTCACGTTATGAGAATTCACAGACAACATTATTTTCTCATCCAGATTCTACCGCTGAAATAGCTTAATACTGGCAACATTCTTGTGAATTTTTGCTGCTGCAATATAATAATTTAAAAGGTAATTTTGTTTTTGAGACTTCGAGGATTGAGATCACTGATAAACATACGTTCGTGAACCCGAAGTGCGCATTTCTTTATATAGTGATATAGAAATAGGGTGACAGTAAGGCGTCTTCAATAGGAACTTCTTATAAGGCTTAGCCATGCTTAATCAGCAAGAATAAGGGCAGCCTCAAGATCACGAGTAGTATCGACCAGACAAATTGCTATATCTTTATATAGCAAATGTGCACTTTGGGTCCATGAAAGTAAGTTTATCAGCGGTCTCGACCCCTGACAGCTTCGACATTCACACACGGCAGGTTTTAACACTCAACAGTCTTGTAAATTGGTTTCCCGTAACTTCATCCCACCTTTCTTTTCTGTAAATATTTCCTCTCTTTGTATGTCAAACTAGATGACCCCCTACGGCTTCGGCCGTGGCTTATTTAGAACTTCCGTCGCACCTATTTAATCACACCGTTTATAAATTCTACAAATTTGCCCGATTTGACAAAATTTATGATTCCTCTTCCACTCTCCAGGGTAGTATCGTAATAAAATAGAAACTATAATAAAGATTCCTCGATAAATGGGTTATTCAACACAAAAACATTTTTTCAAATCCGACCAGTAATTCCCGAGATTAGCGCGTAGTAAAGAAATGGATTCGCGAAGTTTCATTTTCAAATGTGAAAATTAAGATATTATTTTTTAAGCAGATAACATAACGTTCATTGTTATTAACCGAATGGAAGTGAAATGAAAATCAATCTCTCCTGAAATACGTTGCCATTGTTACAAAAATAGATGCGTGAATTACATCGAATAAAATCATATGGAACTTAAGGACGTACTCGTTGTCACATTTTAAAATGATCATAATAAAAAAAGATCAGATCAGAATAAATAAATTCATAAGGGAAGAAGGCAGAGTATTTAACTTTCCTTTGATAGCTCTCAATTATTGGAATGTCTTGACATTATAGACAATTACAACCTTTCTTTAGCATATGATGCTGATGACTATAATAATCTGCCTGGGTTCCGGGAATAACGATTAATCAATGATGATGCTGATAGGCGATTTACTATCAAAGGGGCTCGTTTACTAACCAAAGTTCTTCACAAAGTTTATTAGTTTCCTAGCCAAAGTTTATTTGGACTCACAAAGCGAAGTGAATTATAAATAAACTCTCTTGAAGTGTGGTGTAGGTATAGTAATGGTTTTTATATTGGTAGTGGTATGAAATCGTTTTCGGGTCACACAATAGTCTCTAGGGTTTAGTCGTTACTAATTAACCTAGCCTAGGCGAAGATAATTATTTTTCAATTAAATCAATATCCTAAGAAAAAACGAATAAGCTCAAACATTCCGTTCTGCTGCTCATTAGGGCGGATAATACTGATGGTGCTTAATCCCAATTAGTAAAGAGACAAAGTCACGATAATTAGCACGCTTCAAGCCTAAATGAAGAAGAAGAATTAAAGTAAATTATTGAATCGAAAATGAGTCATGCTTTATTTGAGTAATATTATAAATGCGTAAGTTTGTAATTATGGATGTCTGTTACTCTTTCACGGAAAATCTACTGTATGGATTTTGATGAAACTTTACAATAATATAGCTTACACATCAGAATAACACATCAGGCTACTTTTTGTGTTCAGGCGTGCGGTGCAGCGGGCGTCAACTAGTATTAAATATTCAAAAATGTTGGGGAACAGTAAAAGGGTGTTAAATAATGTGTAGCAAGTTCCACCAAGTGCCATCAATCAACAGAATAAATAATCTGAGTCATGCTTTACTTTCTCGAACGGAATCCCACCATTCGCGAACAATAAAATGTGATTAAAATTTATTGATTTATTTATTTTGATAATATGTAGGTACGTCTTGATATCATATAATAATCTGGGGGTTAGTTAAAAGATAACACAGCTTATTTCAAAGCCTCAAACTCCAACGTGAATCTCAAAATTTACATCTCTAGTAGTGAGAACCTTTTGTCATCCTCTACTACGTTAAACCAGAAATTTTGATGAGAGGTTGCGACAATTATACGGACGCTTGCTTTATAATTATTATTTTCTAACACTAGTGCTTTAATCTTGTTTTATATGCAAATAATTGTAGATTCTTAGACAAAAAATTGTGTTAATATGCTATAGTGAACGACAGTGATACTCGTATATCGTAGTGAAATGCGATTTTTCATGTTCAAACTCCACTGAAAGCTTAAGTAAGTCTTCTACAACTTTATTGGGGCAAGACTAAGTTTGACTAAAGACTTTTCTTTAAGACATAGATGACGAAGATATTCGTAATTAAAAATAAATAAAAAATAAGAAGAAGGCTGAAATAGCCTGCGTGACTGAAGGAAAGTGATACGTTGCAGCGAATAGCGGTGTTCTTTGTGTTTGGTGCCTTTTCGAATGCTTTACTAGGACAAAGACTCGGGACTTTGGTAAATAGTAAGATTTGTCCGGAAATACTAAGAAAATGTTAATAATACACAAATGATTGTTTCGGAGTTTGGGTGTTTGCTATATAGGTATAATGTACTAGCTGACCCGCGCAAAGTCGTTAGCGCCACCAAAAGTTTGATAAATGAAGAACCGATCTACCGATTTCGTGCAAACCTTACATTAACCATCTACAAAATAGTCCGAACAAAGCCTAAACATTTTGTTGGGGTAGGTGAGCCCGTTCTTGAGTTATAGAATTACAACGAAAAATGGCATTGATTTTTATATTTATTGATGTATTTAGAAATATATATGTCGGAGAGTGCAACAAATCTAACATGATTGACATGATTCTCGAAATAATACGCGGTTACAGTCCAGTACACTGATATTTTAATATAACTAACATTGAGCTCGCAAAATAACAAAGGATGTTAACAATATTTTCTGATTTAGTTTCAAATGGAATGTAGTGAGGTTAGTTGTTCCGCAATGTGACTTACCACTGTCCTCGCTCGTAACAATCTGCCATTAAAATGGATGTCTGTCCTCGCACATAGACTAGCTTTCACCCAACGATATCTGTCACTGTCATCCGTGTCAAGTGACGTTATCATCTGACAACTAAACACACTCAAGCAAAATTTCAAATTGATAGCAATTTAGCGATTGGGTAAACTAATTGCTTGACATTCCATTAGTTTAGTTTTAGTTTCTGCCTTCGAATAACACGCTATTCGACATATAAGTATGTTTATCAGTCGAGATCCCTTAACACAAGCTTATATTAGCTTACTTTGGGCTAGACGGGTGGTATATAAAATATGTCCAATAATATTTATTGCTCCGTTTTAAATCCATTGGTACGGGAAAAATGCTATCGATGTCCGACCGAATGCTATCGATGGACGAATAAAACAACAACAAAAACTCAGATCGAAAGACAATGCAACAAGTCTAAATAAAATATTTCTACGGACGTAGTTGTATGTTTGTTTGTATAATGGAAAACAATGTTTTGTGTATAACCCACAATACACATTGCTTTGTAACGCGGCCGCAAAGTCACTGTATGCGGGTCTAGCGTACACATGACTGACCAAAAACTTTGACGTAATGTGGTTAGTAGATGTACACTTCAGATGGTTGGAAATAATGTTACGCAACTCTCTTCATAATAATGAAAGAAATTCAGAAGTATAAAACGGTACTGATATTTTTTTTGAGTGTTTGTAATTTTGTGATACTTTCATAATATTTACGCTATATTCCTGACGGGGTGGGGTAGTCTGAGTTCCTCACACATTCATTGGACGTGACCAACGGAGCACGCTCTCTTCTATTTTTGTAATAAGCTTGATAAAAGATAAATAAATATCCATCACGCCTTATCCCCGAAGGGGTGGCAGAGGCATATTATATGCCCACTTTTCACCGTGTGGATTCCTGTCCCACGTAATAGGTGGTGAGCCCATTGCCGTGTTGAAATAGACAGACGCAGGTTGTGGCTACCTGCTGTTGAATTTTTTTTAAGCCGCCTATAAGGCTTTCAACCAGGCTTAACGACTGCCATTTTACTGGCAACCGGGACCAACGGCTTAACGTGCCTTCCGAAGCACGGAAACGCTCGCAAATGTAAATGCCACAAAGTGGTCACCCATCCGACGACCAGCCATAGTGAAAGTTGCGTACCTCAGTGATCGTTTACCGAACACTGAGACCGCGGGGCCACGAGCGCTTCTATAAAAGATATAAGCTTAAAATTTTTGTTATTCACAGCGCTATCTAGCCCAAAGTAAACTACTATAAGCTTGTGGTATGGGATTTAGACAACTGATAAAAATACTTTTATATTTTTAAATAAATACATATCGAAAGCACCCAAACTCCGTAACAAACATTTGTGGATCACACAAATATTTCTTCCGACTCGGGAATCGAACCCAGGACCTCACTACCACTACGCTACCGAGACAGTCAGGTAAAATCGTCCCCACTTTTTGTGTGTAGGTAGGAGAGTTACCCTAAAATATTATTTTTCAAGTTCTATTCAACCACTTCGTCGGCGTGACTAATTACTTTTAAGAGACCGCGTGAACGAGTTGCGGACAGACGAACGGACCGAAGGACATAATGAAACTATACAAATTCCCAGTTGACTAAAATACATTAAATATGAGATTGAAAATTATTAAGTAACTAGGACACATTTATAATTTAGGGTCGAAATTGTGAGGACAAAAGTGGAGTAAATTAATTTCACCAGAATGTTCTCTATTCAAATTGGTAAGTCGTAATATCTTTTCCTACAAACTTCAGCAGCCCTTTTCACCCCCCTTGGGGTAAAATCCTCATGCGAAATTTGAGCTTCGTAGCTCTGGTAGTTTCTGAGATTTCGTGATCCATGAGTCAGTGAGTGATTGTGTCTTTTATATATATATATATATATATATATATATATATATATATATATATATATATATATATAACTATATCTATATATATATAACTATATATATATATATATATATATATATATATATATATATATATATATATATATATATATATATATATATATATATATATATAGATATAGTTATATATTGAACGGAAAAGCTGGAAAATGGAAATTTACTTTGAGTTGAACAAAGGTTTATCTACGAGTACCCCAGAATAAAATATTAAAATGTTATGTGGTAAAATATGCATGTATTCTGTGATAAGTCGTACTCTGGGGAGAAGTATTATATATTTATGAAACGCTGGACAACCTTTGTGATTTTACTAATTTAATTAGAACTATAAGCAGATTTTTCTCGTACTTTTGTTAAAAGTATTAAATAGTCTTGGATGCAGAATATAAACCAAAGACAAAAATTAAAATGTAAAGTGAATATTTTCGTAGTGTACATTTCGTATAAAAGCAGGCAAGAACTGTAGAAAAAAGTTCTTAAGATTTTATATATTCTTAGATTATTTAAGTAAGTTTATTAATTATCTGGTTACCATAGTAGGTACAAGCTCTGCTTAGTTTGTAATCAGATGGCGTTGTGTGAGTTGTCCCAACGATATTTATTTATATTATCTTTTCAATCCCTAATGTCAGATGCCTGGATAGTAACATATGTTTCAAAGTTTCAACGGTAGTCGGTAAAGACAGAATGGTGGCGAGACCTTGTGACAGTCATTCGACGAGGAAGTCTCATTCTAACGCAGCCATTACCACGGCAGTTGTAAGCAATTAAAAATCAACACCACAGGTGACGTATTGAATCGCCGACACGAATTTGTAGTCGATTGAAAAAAGTTCGTTAGAATACTACAAATTTTTTGCACTATGGACGGAACTTTAGAAGGTCGTTTGAAATTGGTGGTTTTCGGTAATATGATGGAGTTATTCGGTGTTTTGTCATTCTTACCATTTATACATATTAAGTTTAGCTATCAACGGATTAATTCGAAAAAAAAAGTGATATTAAGTGAGAAATACTACCAGATTTGGTTATCATAAATTCCGATGTAGACTCATGTGGCCATGAAACAGTGTATTCAGTGTAACCTGTAAGGGAAATCCTTGATGAGGCCTTGTTTAGTCGCGATAGCCAGCCCAGCCTCCACTGGCAGTTATTTGGGGTTCATTTCTCCTTTTTTGGGTTCAGTATCTCAAATAGGTAAAAAAGGATCCCTTATAGGATAATTTTCTTGTCCGTCTGTCTGTCCGTGTGCCACCATCGATTTTCTCAGGAACAGGTAAACCTAGCAAGTTTAAATTTATACTAGATACTGAGGTCTATAATCCCTATTAGGTGTATTAAAATCAAGGTCTTGAGTCAACACAATAAAAAGATGAAACTTATAAGTACCAAAATTTATCTCAATTTTCAAGTGTTTTTTTATTTTCCGGATTTTTCTGTATATTTGAGCAATAAGACCTTGCTTTAAACCAAAATTGACAATTCTAGGTCAGCTGGAAGTACCCTATAAGTTTTGGGTCGAAAACCTAATTGGTAGTTACCGTTGACCTGATCACGAAATTTGGCAAAAAGCAAAGTCTTACAGCACAAATAAAGGACAAATTTCAAAAAAATAAAATGTCGTAATTTAAGGCGTGTCCTGATATCTGAGTTGTATGGGCGCTCATACAATGGAGGAGGTCTAACTTAATTGGCACCAGCCTCAAATATGGTACTAATTATATAACGGCGGTATAAAGAGGGTACGGCGCACGAGTATATACATATACATACATACATATTGTCCTTTATCCCCAAAAGGGGTAGGCAGAGGCATACTTTACGCTCACATTTCACTGTATATATTTTTGTTTCACGTAACAGGTGGTGAGCCCATTGCCGTGACCTCTTTATATTCAAATAAACCTAATACTATTTTAGCATAACATTTATATTATTTATACGAAATAACAAAGAAAAAGCTTTTGCAAAACAAGCGTGAGTAAATCAAACATCAATAAAAATGTTACGAGATTTTCAGAATCAAATATTTAAACTTATCCATGTAGGGCTGGCGCGTGATCTGCATATATTCATACCTACACAAATAGTTATAAAACTATTTATTGAAATAAAGTGGAACAAATGGAAGTGAATTGATAACGATCATCAATGAGACGACGTACTAGCGTATCGAGTACGCCAATTTTAGAAAGGTTCATCAATCACGCCTTATCCCCGAAGGGGTGGCAGAGGCATTAAAAAGCCAACATTTCGCCGTATGCATTCCTACTCAACGTAATAGGTGAAAAAGAAAGAAAAAACTGAAAAAACGTAAAGAGATATCTTTCAATAGCAACAAAATATTTACTCTAATAAAAGATATTGCCCTAAGTAATAACTTGTTTAACATTTGAATACAAGAGTTTTCGGAAAGTTCAAATATTAATATTAAATATATTCGTAAATAAAAAGTACGTATAGTTACGATGTATTTAGGATAAAATAGAAATATTCTTTATAGTACACCAATCTATATTAATAAAATCACGTGTGACTCACACATCTATCAACGCTCAGCCAAAACCCTTGTACATACCAACTTGAATTTTTTAGGGTAAACTACCCTTATAATGTAGACACGCAGTAAGAAATAATTTTTCAAAATTCCATCCCTAAGGGGGTAGAATAAGGCATAAACGGTTGTATGAAAGTTCGTTATTTTCAAAGTTATAGACCTGAAATTACGCATTCCTATTCCTCATTATAAATGAATAGACACATTTATTTATTTATTTATATAATACATTACGTACAATGGAGTAGAAATAACTAATAGCAACAGCTTACACTAACTTACGGTTATAAACACATATAACAATAAATGGCCAGTGTGAACTCACTCAGCGTATATGAAAAGACATCAAACTCTCGAGATAGCCCGTTTAGTGCATGCAAAGAACGCGTCAGTGGAGCGAGCTGCATAAGGTTTGTACGAGCCCTCGGTGCCACGAAAAGTAACGGCCGCCTTCCCCGGTCCATGTACTAGTCCGGGACATACAGACGGTCCGCCTGTAGGATAGCCTGGTTATATATTACCCCTGTCAGGACTTTGAATACATACGTAGCTATAGCTACTTCACGTCTCATTTCAAACCTATTGTATCGCGGTTTAGCTAATTTTACCTTTAAAGAGGTAAAATGGAGGTTGTCATTTATTGATAAAATTAGTGGGTGACAAATTCTTATAATCAACGTCCAGGCGAAGCCCTTGGACCAATAAATTTATCATTTTTAGGGTAAGCTACCCTTACAAAGTAGGTTTCCACTAAGACAGGGTTTTATGAAAATCTAACCCAAAGGGGGTAAAATAAGGGACAAACCTTTGTATAAAAGTTCATAATTTTGGAAACATTAAAATTACGTACACGTATTTTTGGCTACAAATATATGGACACGTGTTTCACGGTTTTGCCTGATATTACGTATAAAGGGGTAAAATAGGGCTTCTAAGTTTCTATTGGAGATTCTTCATTTTCAAACATAGCAACACCAAACTTCGCATACCTACTTCTGATTAAAAATTAAACGTGTTTCAGGATTTTTCAAAATTCTACCTTTAAGGGTGTAAAATAGGATATCAAGTTTATATGAAAGTATTTGAAAATTTATAAGGGGCATGGGTCAAATGTATGAGGTGTAACGGGTGTTCAAAGAATTTCACGAGCGAAGCCGGCTTCGCTAGCTAGCTACTATTAATATTTACAAGTACGTGGAATACAGATTTTGAAATATACAATGGGCGGTCAATATAATGCGGCCAAATACTAAGTGCAATTTCTTACAGGCAACCTTTAATCATTTTTGTATTTGGTGGTTATGGTAAATATAAATCAGGTAAAACTATCTGTATAATATATAATCTTACTGAAGGTGTGTAAAAGCGACAAGCCGTTTTTAAGTCAACATTAATGTTTATCTGACTATTGCTCAGATCTAACATATAACGGCAATTTTTGCAATAAGAAAGAAATAATAACAAGTTTTATTGGAACGAAGTTCCTTATCGCGCGTTGTGAAAGGGGGCTTGACGGAAAAAAATCTTACAAGAAAGTTGCCACGACACTTTTAGCTATAGTAAGTTATTAAAAAAAAATATATATATATATATATATGAATATTATATAATTTATAAATTTATTAGGATATAAATATATATAATAATAAAATATATATTTATATATATATTTTTTATTTATTTTTTATTATTTATATGTATATATATATATTTTTTTTTTAATTCCTTCACTAATTAATCGAAAGGAACTTCGTTCCATCCGGGTGTCCCTTGACACCTCTCAAGTTTTTTTTTTATTACAAAATGTTATTTACAATATTAAATTACTATCGGATGCGTGTAACACAACTCAGTAAGGAAAGATAAATCTTATACTTATTGAAAAATAAATGTGTTATCGCTCATTCGACAACCCTGTCACTGTAAGTACTCATAGAAGCATGCATTTTATGTACAAATCTAAAGGAGGGATGGGACGGTACATATTGACCTTTCGTGAGCTGTTCAAATATACCATGTTTTGGCATATTGGATGACAATTTGAGAATTGATTTTGTATAGTGGATATAAAGATGACAGAAAAGTTTGTCTGTATATGTATAAAAAGAGATTTAGAATTTAGATAATAAGCGCTCGTGGCCCCGCTAACTCGGTGTTCTGTAAACGATCACTGTGTCAAGCAACATTCGCCATAGGTGGTCCTTGAATTCGTGAACCGCTTCGGGAAAAATTACCTGAATATGTGTACAATTATGTATGTATGCACGTTACACGTATTTTTAATAATTTTCGCTTTATTATTATGTAACTGTGTGGTTACCGCAAATAATTACAATCTAGCCTTGAGGCTAATAGGTAATTTAAATTTAACTTAATTTGCTAAAAAAACTTACAGAGTAAAGCCAAACTTACAGAGTAAGTCCATTGGCACTTTTCTTATGGTCTCTATTATAATGTAAAGACACTTTTTTCTTGTGTTCTACAGGGGAAGCACTTCACTGCACATCGTAACACTATTTACAGTATCAGTAATACAAAATTAATTTTAGTATTGCCAGTAAAACTAGATGGTAACTAGTTCTGTGACGTTGTGGTACTTTGATCTCGTTTTATTACTGTGTGTATTATGAACAGTTGATCTGTTTACGGTTGCAGTTAATATAACAAACGATTATTACTTGAAGGCATTGCCTTTATTCTTGGAAACTAGACTGCGGTAGTTTGTATCTGTAATAAAGCCAATAAGTCAACAAATAATAACATCAGTAGGAGAATCACAATATCCCCATCAATTGGATTTACTTCACCGTACTCTGAGATTATGGAATGAACTTTCCGCCTTGATTTTTTTCCCGTTTTGGTTTTTCAGAAGGAGTCTTAAAAGATATTTGTTGTGTTATTACGAACGTACCACCTCTGGAGTTGCAAACGTCCGTATGGACTTTTGGATACGGATACCACTACCAATCAAGTGGGCCCAAAATAAATTAGATGTGATGGCTTCAAAGATATTGAAAGACTGTTTTTAATACCACTTCGTTTATTTTGCAATATAACCACAGAACAAAGTGGAATTTTCAATAAATTTCAGATGATGGTCAAAGTAACACTAGTCGCGCAGCTTGCAAATAAATGTGTCATTTTTTAAACCAGTCGCAGCGACTTAGGGCGCACCCCTATATCACTTCTTCTATTTATCGATTCCTATGAATGGCTTACTGGTATTTGTTTAATATCCAGACACATAATCATCAAGGGATGCCATAAAAGATAGAATAGAAGAACAGTTGGTTGCCATAAACATAATACATATTGTAAACATCCAACCAAAGTAAACTATCCGGTGCGAAGAACCAAAATAGTGAACTATGGAGTCATCATCCCAATAAAATCTTCTTCCTTATTGATTTAATCCTTGGTTTCTGTACCTATCGGTATCAAAGCCATTTTAATACCACTATGGTGGGAAACTAGCATGCGGAACATGATAAACCGGCCATCGTCGTCTGTGGAAGATTACAACACAAGTGCTATGTTAGGCCATAATGATTCTGTATAAGTCTTCAAAGACGCTTTTTGAAGGACTAAATACTGTCTCTTCCCTTAATCACTTCACTGGTACCATACAATATCTTTGTTGCTACTTAGATACGAATTTCCTGGAGGTTTTTTTATATACTCACCTTTTGCTTGCGTTTGACCATTGTCTAGCTTGATGTAAAGAGAAGATGTGATCTATAACGGAGCACGCTTGCCTAAAAGAAACCTACTTATTTATTTAAACTTTATGCACAAAGATAGTACTTTGGCGGACTTAATGCCTAAGGCATTCTCTATCAGTCAACCATTGGATGGCCACGACTTGAAAATACCCAGATAGTAGGAATGGGGGAGCACAAAGTCGACGCACATAGTCTGTGTTGTCCTGATTTATAATTTCTTGTCATGTAACGAGTTTTATTTGTGTAACTGAGAATAGCAAATTAAACAAAATTCGCTATTCTCAACTATAGAAACAGGGAAAAGTCACGTATCTGCCATTTTCGCTATCTACTAATGAGAAATGAAAATTATTACGAGCTTTAGCAATGCAAATCTGTTCCTAGCGTTTTTGGATATATCCCTTGAAATATACAGCACTTCTTTTGCAAAATAAAGAGCTTTAAGAAAGTCTTTCTTAGTGTGAGTACTAGAAGTGATATTCTAGGGATCATACCAATTTTGTTAGGTAAAAGGATCCGACCATCTGAAGTGAGACTGCGATAAAGGACAAACTCTGTATTGGTAGCCCTAGGGTTATACTTCAGAAGGCTCTGCCCGGAATCTCGGCCAAAAGCAGAATGCTAGGACACGTACGTATAAACAGTAAAAATGAACGCTAATTCGTCTCCTTAATCAGTCTTATTTGAGTATGTTGTATGGATCTTCTTTGTTTAACTGAATAACAAAAGTATATAATGTAATAGACGATTACTGTTTAAAAAAAACTATTTTTATTTTTATTTTAATTATGTGTAAGAAAAAAAAAAGAGTGGAAATGAGTTTTATTGCCAGGTAAAGTAGTTAGGTAGAGCCCGAGGAAGACCTCAGGCTCAACCTATTGCTTTGCGAATCTGGCAGTAAATGTAAATGTAGAAGCAATAATCTTGACTTACATAAGTGTTACTTTGTGACATAATAAGAATATTTTTATTTTCATTCTTTTTCATTTTCATCTGTTACGTGGGACAAAAATGCATAATGAAAAATGTGAAAAAAAGCAGCTTAGTAAATACAACATTTCCCCTTTAAAAGAAAGGCATGCCTGCTTAGAAATACAAGAGACTCCTGGTATCACAATATTAAACACTTAACGTGCCTTTACCTAAATTATTTTTCTACTAGAAATGAAAATCATGGAAAATGCAGCGTTGAAATTTCAATCTAATATAATGGATCATAAATAACAAGCATAGACTGAAATAATTATTCAACGAATCGCAACCACAAACAAAGGTTCCGAAGAGTATACGGTCGTTGGTTTAAGGATAAAATACAGTTTGGAGTACTGTAACTTATAAAAGGTGTATGCAGAAGGAAAATGTTTTGATGCAGTTTTGGAGCTAGTATACTCATCATTCATTTAGAGTGCCACTCTTCTAAGTTTGAACTACAGTTTATTAAAAAAGTCGAGTTTCGTTGAAACAAGTCCATATTTGCTTTTTTCAAGGAAAAAAATCTAATCGATTTTTAAATAAAGACATGTTTTACATGAAAAGAAATGTTTATTTAGTAACTTGTATTGCCTCCCAGTGCATTTATGACAGCTCTCATACGGTTTGGCATAGAATTAATCAATGTCGTTATGACATGTTGAGGAATGTCCTCCCATTCTTCCAAAATTACATTTTTAAGCTCCTGCATGGTTTGCGGGGCAGGATGATGAGCTCGAACACGCCTCTTCAGCTCATCCCATAGATGCTCTATAATATTCATATCAGGACTTCGCGCTGGCCATCTCATACCAGTGATACCAATGTCATTTAAGTACTCCCTGATGATTCCCGCAGTATGGGCCCTTGCATTATCATGCATTAAAACGAAATCTTGGAAAATAAATCCAGCATATGGCATCACGTGGTTCTCAAAACATTGGCGAATGTATCTATTGCCATCTAGGGGCGGCAGTTGTGGTCCCGTCACTACCTCTAGCTCAGTTTTGCCTTCCATAGAGATTCCTCCCCAGACTGTCCATGATCCTCCACCATAACTCACTTTCTCATCGTCGTACACCTTACTCTGTGAAGAGAACCTTGCTCCATTGATGTCGAGTCCAATTTAAATGTTCGCGCGCAAACTCTAGACGGGCTATTCGGTGTGCTCATGTCAATTAGGGTCCATTGGCTGGCTTATGGGGCTTTAAACCACGTTCATTGAGTCGCCTTCTAACGGTCCGAGCACTTACAGCCACTCTGTGAAAGTCCCTGAGCTGTTCTTGTATCTGAACAGAGTTAAGGCGTCGATTTCGTAAGCTAGTAGTGACAATGTATTGATCCTGTCTCGCCGTTGTCACTCGGTAACGAGGTCCTCCTGTTCGCCGAACGAAGCCGCCGGTCTCCAGGTATCGGTGGTACACTCTTTGAACAGCGGAACGACTTATGTGAAGTTGTGAACTCACACCTCGCTGACTTAGCCCAGATTGAAGAAGTGCTACAGCTTGCGCGGCTACTTCAGGTGAAGTATCCATAATTTTATAGCCAAAAACGGTTCAAATTATAGAAAAATAACTAAACTAAACTTTGGTTAACAACAATTGCGAAAATTCAAACCAAATCGACATTAAATTGCTTCAAAAGCAACTTTCAACAGTCATTATTTTTTCAAATCAGTGACCAAGCTCGGCTTTTGTTCTTTATTTTAAATTCTAAAATTCAAATTTGGAATAATACATACGGGAAAAACAATGAAATATGCCAGCATTAAAAACTTTTTTGTTATATTGTATATTTTTTGTGTATTGGGCTTTTAGGCCCGGGAATGTAAGGTGGCTGAAGAATAGGTTGAGTCCTTTAACACGGTAACCATACGAACAAATTTAGAATTATTAATATGGGTATTGGACAAACAATTTATTATTATATGTACAGAAGTTGGACGAATAATTTTATTTTATAACCTACAAATAATTTATTGAAACAAATAAAATAAAAGTGAAACCTAACCTAACCTGGCCTAAGCAAAAAAAACCATCATCTAATTCATTATTAATTTAAAAAATATGTACCAATAAATTTAATTTATTCGTCCAGTACCCGTACAAATAGTCACTTGAAATAAAATATTATTTGATCAGTTTGCAAATGTCCTGTGTCGAAAGGATATTATTGCAATTGAATCTCTTCATTTAGATTAGTGAGCAACATAGATCTCTATAATTAGAAAACTACTGGATACCTATTCTTTTTTACCAACTTCAAAAGTGGTGAGCCCATTGCCGTGTTAAAATAGACAGATGTGGAAATCTTTGTGGAATTTACATTTGCGAGCGTTTCCGTGCTTCGGAAGGCACGTTAAGCCGTTGGTCCCGGTTGCCAGTAAAATGGCAGTCGTTAAGCCTTATGGGCGACTTGAAAAATTTCAACAGCAAGTCGCTACATCCTGCGCCTGTCCTTTTTCAACACGGCAATAGGCTCAACACTTGTTAAGTGGGACAAAAATGCATACGGTGAAATGTGGGCGTATAGTGTGCCTCTGCCTACCATTTCAGGAATAAAGGCGTGACAATATGTATGTATGTATAATTACTCAAGAAAAACACGTCCGTTTGTAAACTGTATTAAATACTTGTTGAATTTGAACGCAAAATGCAAATATCATACTACCATCGCTATCCTGAAACTAAAGGTGAAAACATAAACTAATTAAGACATAGGTTGCTTACTCAACAAACTTCATGAGCGAGATACGGGCAAATAGCGCCCGTCCTCAGTCATAAACTCATTTACAGTGTAATTTATGAAAGTGAAACGGATCCTGCAAAAACACTGGAAAACGAACGAGACGCACGCAACTCGATTATAAAACAATTTGTCGTAATTAAATCACAACATGGCTCCCCGACTTTTCTATTCTATCCTGTTAATGTTCGTTATAAAATAAACTGTAAGAACTATTTGTTCTGTTTTCGATTTGATTTATAGTATTTTTTTTTATTTATAAAGGGTTTTGTTACAAAAATTTAGGTAGATCATAAGAGGAAGACGGTAATATTATAAATGCGTAAGTAACTTTGTCATTCTGTCACGCTTTCACACCAATACTACTGAATTGATTAAAATGAAATTTGGTATAGGCTCTAAAAGGCCCTACTCTTTGTTCCGGGAACAAGGTCCTGTGGGAAACGGGGACGGGAAAGCTACATTACGCGGGCGGAGGGCGCTACCTACTTTTGCTTAGTATTTAAGATGTTTTGAGGATATCTTGGGATAGAATTTCCTTGCCAACACATCAAATGGAAATTTTAATTAATTTTCAAAATTCCATAAGACTTAACCTAAACCTAACCTTAAAATAAATAATTTTAACATTACTATTTCAAGGTTCGGTATCATACATCAGACAGATTTTGGCTTTGATTGGATTTTGAAAAGCTGTTCTTCTCTAATGATAGATAGTGGTTGCGCCGGTATACGATAAAAGAGTAGCCGCGTTATTTTTTCTATGTTGCATCGCCGTTCTACATTTTTTTTTTAATTAATTAGTTGTCGACACTCCCCCCGCTTCCCTTTATTCCATTTCTCTTTCGCACCTACCTTGTCTCGCATAAAAGAGGAGCGAGACAGCTGTATTACGCGCTATCTAAAACGTCGCTCACGGGCAGCGATACACGAACTGAAGACGCTCTGTTAGTACTGCAAAAACCGCGCGCGCGCCCGCACAAACCTTTCGCAATAATTGTATTTTCCATGGATAAATAGTGTTGTCGTGCAATGGAACCAGGGATCCTAGTCCAGGGACGTCCCCGGCAGCCTCCACCTCAGACTCTCGCAGCAAAAGCAAGGTAGTGTGCCCATTCCTGTTTTCCATTTCTTTTTTTCGTCGACAACTGCGTCTAAATTTCATTTTTGTCTTTCCCCGCAAATACAGTCCACTTCGAATTAATTTATCTCGCCCGCTCAACCACATAGTAAGGTTTGTTAATCCAGTTTTAAATAAATAAAATAAATATCCATCACGCCTTATCCCCGAAGGGGTAGCAGAGGCATATTATATGCCCACTTTTCACCGTGTGGATTCCTGTCCCACGTAATAGGTGGTGAGCCCATTGCCGTGTTGAAATAGACAGATGCAGGTTGTGGCTACCTGCTGTTGAACTTTTTCAAGCCGCCCATAAGGCCTTCAACCAGGCTTAACGACTGCCATTTTACAGGCAACCGGGACCAACGGCTTAACGTGCCTTCCGAAGCACGGAAACGCTCGCAAATGTAAATGCCACAAAGTGGTCACCCATCCGAGGACCAGCCATAGTGAAAGTTGCGTAACTCAGTGATCGTTTACGGAACACTGAGACCGCGGGGCCACGTGCGCTTCAGTTTTAAAGTAATATACATATTCTCATATTCTGAATTCTGCTGTTGAGAAATTTATCAATCGAGTGAGTGCGGCGTCACCAGCAGGGAAAGCAGACAATCTATATATCACTGAGTACCAAAATCTATGAGAAATGTTTGCAGAGTAGACATTGGGTACACTCTTAAACGATTTTCAGAATATCACATATCTCTCGGCGATGCAAACGATTGTCAAGTATTAGAACTTAGATGATCCTTTTCAATATATATAAAAATCAATGCCACATCTCGTTGTAATTCTATAACTTAAGAACGGGCTCACCTAGCCAAACAAAATGTTTAGGCTTTGTTCGGACTATTTAGTAGATGGTTTTTGTGAAATTTGCCCAAAATCAGTCGGAGTGGTTCTTCATTTATCACATTTTTGGCGGCGCAAACGAAGTCGCGCGGGTCAGCTAGTATAGTATGAATTATAGTACATTTTCGTAGCAAAATACATAAAAAAATGACTAACGACAAGTATCGTTTTTCAATACCAACATTAATCAGTAAAATAAAAGTAATTTAGTAGGTAACTAGTTCATAAAGTATTAAACAAAAAATACCAGCATTGCTATATGTATACAACCCCTATTTTTACTATAATTGATTCAATACAAGACTTGACCTTGTGTGTATTGACTGGCCCGTAAATAGCTGACGTTACAATGCCGATTGTTATGGAAAATCGTTTGAAGGACACCGACAAAATATCGTGGCCCTATAATACAACAAAAGGTTTTTGAAACTGTCCCGATATAAACCACCTCACTGAATAGTCGGATACTTTGTCTAATTATGTATTACTAGCTGACACCCGCGGCTTCTCCCGTGACGTATTTTGAACCTCCGTTGCATCCATTTGACCCCGTCGCTTTTACTTTTACAGAAATGTTTGAAAATTTGCCCGATTTGTTGACATTTATGATTACTGCTCTGCTCTCCTGGGTATTAGCGTGGTGATATATAGCCTTCCTAAATAAATATATAGACTATCTAAATCAAAAAGATTTTTTCAATTGGACCAGAAGTTCCTGAGATTAGCGCGTTCAACCAAACAAACAAACATACAAACAAACTCTTCAGCTTTATATATTAGTATAGATATACATATTACTGGAGTCAAACATAGCTCACATAGGACCCGTAATGTACTATTAACGTGGTGTTTCCCTTTTTGTGTCTAGTTGCCTTCCAGGTCTACCACTTTACAAAGAAGGGAAAAGGCGTTAATTTATTTTTCAAACTCCTACTAATTGTCTTCTATTTACTTTTGATGCGGGTTCCTAGACACTCTAACTTCTCCTGGGACTTCACCGACATCTGAAATTCTCTGATCTTGGTCATTGTTGTAGATCGTGGTTTACAGGAGTCACAGTAATGGGAATGCAGGTGTGAATAATACTATTTAAAAAAAAATACGGTTTGCAATCCGGGAGTGCTGACAGAAGTGAATATTTTGGCGCGTTAGACATTTTTAGATGGGTACTAGGGTTATTGGGTTATGAATTGCATTTTATTTATGAATTGTATTTTATTAATTATAAGAAACTTTAAAATACGTTTAATATTCTTTTATGAATCATCGTTGACAATTTAAGAAGCGTTCGCGGTCCGCTATATGTACATGCATATATGCACACACTATAGCTTCGTCTCGTAACAGTGCCGCGAGTCCAGGGATTTTGTGTCATCAGAAAATTATGCGCACCTCGCTCAAAGAAGTTGTCACTTCATTAATTATGTATTATACAAGACAGTTGTTTTTGAATATACAACGTTCCACATTTAGGCTCTGTTAAGTCCAGGGATTTTATCTCATCAGAAAATATGCGTATCTCGCTCAAAGAAGTTTCACTTCATTCATTATGTATTATACAAGACAGTTTTTTTTGGATATACAACGTTCCACATTTGGGCTCTGTTAATCCTGAACAACCTTTACTACCTTGAGTTTATACCGTCTCTGACACAGTCGGTTGGTTCGTGTAGGTACAGAGAGTTGCAATTCTAACCTAAACTTACCTCACCTAGTCGATTTAATTAACTAAATACGAAGTTTAATTAACCACGTTTTATATTAGTTTATCATGTAAGTAGCAAATTTCTGAAAAAAAACAATAATTGAATTTTCAACCTACTTTGACGATTTTATTAAAATATATTAGTCAATTTGAATTAAAATTCAAAATTATTACAGTTATAAGTAGTATCTGTTTACACTGTTGATTGATGGCACTTGGTGGAACTTGCTACACATCTTGAACTAAAACACTTGTACTGTTCCACTTATTTATTACTTAAACCTGACCGGTTTCGCCTTACGGCATTTTCAAAAGTTAGCACATATTGCATGTATTTCGGATGTCGGATGTATACTTCAGAAATACATATACAGTACACAGTAGTATCTGTATATATTTTACTATTTTTAAGTATTCAATGTTTTTTTCTAGCAATTATAGTTTCCGAGATATATCGATGTTAGTTAATTAGGTCTTAGGTTAATTACGAAAAACTAGGTCATCAAAAATCGAGGCGTTCAAGTGGTTAAAAAACCAACAATGCCAGGAGGGTTTTGAAATTATTAATGTGCTGTTTTACATTACATACTAATTGACTTGCTAAATATTATATACGTTTGTTCTCCTCTCCTTCTCTGTTCTCGTATGGGATACTGCTTTGTGGCATTTTCATTTACCAGCGTTTTCGTACTACGGACGGCACATTAAATCGTTTGTCCCGGTTGGATGATATGGCAGTCATTAAGCCAAGTTGAAGATCTAATAGGAACTTAAACATTTCAACAGCAGGTTGCCACACTCTGCCATAATCTGCGATCATCCATTCCAACACGGCAATGGGCTCACCACTGGTTACATAGAAAATAAACTCACACGATTTTATGATATTATTACAAAATAAGGCAAAGTACTTGAATACCCAGGCGTGAAATCTGCAAGAAGCGAAGGAAGTAAGCATGGATCGCGAACCCTGGCGATCTGTCCTCTCTGACTACCCCGTCAGGAATATAGCGTGAAGATAGGTAGTTAGTTAGTTGCCATATAGATATTAAGTAGAAGCTCTGGGTGAGCTTGTAAAAAACGCAAATTTAAATTAGATTTTGGACAAAAATGTGACAAAATATTGAACAACTATCTACAATTATCTTTATTATTAAAAAAAATTCGAAGCTCTCGTGGCCCCGCGGTCTCAGTGTTCTGTAAACGATCACTGAGTTACGCAACTTACACTATGGCTGGTCCTCGGATGGGGACAAAGAGGAAGGAAGGAAATGCCACAAAGTGGTCACTTTGTGGCATTTATATTTACGAGCGTTTCCGTGCTTCGGAAGGCACGTTAAGCCGTTGGTCCTGGTTGCCAGTAAAATGACAGTCGTTAAGCCTGATTGAAAACCTTATGGGCGGCTTGAAAATTTCAACAGCAGGTAGCCACAACCTGCGTCTGTCTATTTCAACACGGCAATGGGCTCACCACCTATTACGTGGGACAGGAATCCACACGGTGAAAAGTGGGCATTTAATATGCCTCTGCCACCCCTTCGGGGATAAGGCGTGATGGGATATTTATTTATTTTATTTTATTAAAAAAAAAGGAAATTACAACAACATGATACAGCGTTACAGTTCTTAAGAGTAGTGACTATTTATTTAAGACTACCAATCATGCCCATCTGGTACCTTAATTAGGATACAAGTAACCTTTATATATTAATCAAGGAAGTTAAGTAAGATACATGTATATAATATATGAATACTCGATACAAAACAATAAATTAGTAGTCTAAACTTTAGTGTAGGTAGCATTTGTTGCACAAAATATGTTAACCCTGTCTCTTACACTAGGGTAAACCTGTGTCACAAGAGACAATCTTCTAATCTTTTACTAAAATGCAAAATAGGTGCTCAGTATCATCAATAACTCCTATGCAGTCAACTTTCGTGTAAAGCGCTCGTAACTCAAAATATTTGAGTAATAAATTTAGTCAAAGATAAAACATACTGCATTTAGCCGAGTTTTTGTTTTGTTGACATGCAATAGTAGATAAAAATCAATACCGCTGTTACATTATGTAATGTGTCTTTGACATGCGTGTTGAAAGTATCTATATAGGACACAAACGACATACAAATCATGATTATATGCTTTATTGACAACTACACATAGCCCTAAATCTATGTCGATGGAAGTAGACTATCGTTCTGAAAACCGAAACCGTGCATATTATCTGTTGCAGTGATGTAACCTCTGGCATAACGTGGTGGCCGACGTAGACTCCGAGACTCTCCTATAAGAAAGCAAGACTGGGAGTCTTGGAGTCTTCCAGTAAGATGGCATAGTAATAAAGTGCTGAAATGTATTCTTCAACACACTTGCTCAAAAAACGATAATAATTAAACATGCGCACTTTTTTTCTAATACCATGTTATAAGTATGAAGAAGAAGCGATATAATTTAGTCGGGTTATAACAATTTTTTTAGCAACATACAGTTTTTATGCGACAAATAATAGTATCTACATTCAATAAATTAATAAAACCAGCTTTATTACTAAAAAAATACTTTTATAACATTTATTAAAATCATTTAAAATTTTCTGTAGATAATTTGTGATTTAAACACGAATAACTTTTTACTTTTTTATTCTTGGCTGTTGGCCGACCTACGTAGGTATTTCGCACCTTAGCGTGGATTGCATCAACTTACTATAACAATAAACAATGTCAAACCAGCCGTCAAATCTCTGGTTGAACCTTTGACCATAGAAACCAATGGACTTGAAATACCTACAAAAAAAACGTGCCAGGTTTGTGGCCCACAAAATGGCTGACTGCTTAGGGTTGTCAATTTCATAGAGAAAATGGCCCCGATTCTGTGCGTCATTCTCTTAACCTAAGTCGCGCTAAATTTGAATTACGAATGAAAACATAGTACATTTGACATTCCTAATTCAAATTTAGCTCAACTTAGGTATAGAGAATGAAGCACAGAATCGAGGCCATAATTAGCATGCATAAGAAATTACTATTACCAAATAAAAATAATACAAAATTTTATTATTTCATTATATCTTATGAAATTTACTTATAATTTACATATGATGTATGTGTCATAATGTTCGATCACTGAGTAACAGCACAGGCCACCTATAGAAATCTTAAGTGGGATACAAAAAGATTGCCAATGTATTAGACTAAAAATCATTTATTACAGTGTTAGGTAGGATACAATGATTGTCGCAACCTAGCTCAAATTCAAAGTCCTACATCGAAATTTGTCCATGGTATCTAAATCTTATATCTAAAAATATTTTAATTACGCTTTTTATCAGTAGTAATTTATGACTACTGGAGTGTAACGGGTCAACGTCAGCAGAAAAATAATTTTCTATATTACTCACTTCACTCATAAACTTAAAAATATACAAATAATACAGCTCTGGTTTTTCTTTATGCTTTAGATGCGTTTTTATCAATTTTTCTGTATGTTTAATAATTTCATTAACGCTACAAGAGGCGTATCTCAGTCCTCCCCTTGATTTTTTATAAATAAGGCTATTGACATCTTCCTCTCCAAGTAATAGCGAAATGCACACGTCGCACTTAATGTTTTTCACTAACTTTTGCGTCACAAATCCCCTTATATATTCCAGGACACGGTCTGTGTACTCATCATTGTCTTTTAGAATGATTTCCATATACTTGTCATATAAATCACTATGATCTTCCGTGATCTCAGCAAAACTTTATTTTTCACTCAATTCGTTTAGAGACGTAATAGGATTTTTACTACTACAAGTTAAGATTGTAATTTGTTCCAGTGGAGTACAATTGCCAATACCATCATCCCGGATCTCAGCTCTGACTAATAACTTTTTGTAATCTGCTCTGAATTGGATGGCATTGGGATTATTATTGAACCCCCCTCTTGCTCTCACTGCCGAAAAGAACAGTTCAATGTGATCCTGGCTGACTTTATAAAGCGGGATGTATTTCAAAACTTTTGCGTCCTCAACTAAATACCTGTATGGTCCTAGTGCACTGTTCATGTTTATTAACTTGGCAATGAAACCAGTTTTTCTGCGTGAATTAATTAAAAGTTCATCTGAGATAAAATTTTCAGGTAATTTGTAGCACTTTCAAATAATCCTGTTATGAGGCCAATATTACTCGGGCACATCGCTTTCTTAAATCCTGGTGGGCGGATGGAATGACTGTTTAGCACATCAAAGATGTCGTTCATTATATTAATAAAATTAACGGTGCCCATGCTGTCTTCAAAATTTTTCATTTTCAATTCTGTTCTGCAATAGTCAAGAGCGTCGGCTACGGAGTAACTTAAAAGCTGGGTAGCTAGTTTTACCTTCATTTTCTACTTTTGAAAGAATATGTGTTTTTTTTACCTTATTAGCCAGGTGTAAACCCCTTTTTTCTTGCAATTCTATTAATGCTTCTAAATATTTAAAATCAACTTTCCGCCCAAATGCAAACACTCTTAATGCACCAAATGCATTGCTAATTAATTTTATTGCATGGCACGGGTCTATAAATGCGTAAATAAGAGTGTTACCTCGTTCAAAACTGGTTTTGTCCTGGTTTCTTATAATATCGCAACCAAGAGATGAGAACATGCTGAAATTTGCAACAGGACCATCACAAGTTATGCTGACAACTTTGTCACCAACATCTTCACATAATTTGAGAGCAGTGTCAATGAGGCCACTCTTTTGCTCCCCAGTGAGGGATGTTATATAAAAATATCCAATGTACATTTTCCATGATCCGTTTATGGCAGTTAGTAGGAGAACTAAAGCTTGACTTGCTTCATTAACACTATCACTATCTAGATTGTGTCCATAATCAACTCTGCCCGAATATTTTTGTTTTCTAGGGTCCCAAATCAGCGACTTTCTTATAGCCATTTCGTCAAATACTAATGAGCATATCACTGGATGTTCACTTCCCTGTACTTTAATTTTCAAAGTGTCAAATGCGTCTTTTGTAAACCCTGGTTCACAATTGACATGTTGATACCATTTGCTCAAAGTTCTAGTATGTGGTAGACATGTGTTATAAGTCCGCCTTATATACTCATAGGCTTTAGGGGATAGAAAATGCAATGTTAATGCAAATTTTCTTATTTCTTCAGGATACTTATTTGGCATAGATAACCCTTTGGACTTGATCATCTGTCTTTTTAGAAACTCTTGTGGTCCTGCCAAATCTTCTATTAAAACAGCCTGTTCCATATTTATTTGAGCTTTTTGTTTAAGATCTTCTATTATATCTGCCGACTGCCTCTGTGGCGCGGTGGGAGTGCATCCGACTGCTACGCAAGAGGTCGTGGGTTCGATTCCCACTCAGGATAAAACTTTGTGTGATGAGCACGATGGTTTATTCTGTGTCTGGGTGTTATTTATCTATACTATGTATGTATTTAGAAATATTTAAGTATGTTTATCAGTTATCTAGATCCCATAACACAAGCTAATATTAGCTTACTTTGGGCTAGATGGCGCTGTGTGAAAAGTGTCCCACAATATTTATTTATTATTTATTATCTTTTAAATTAGCAATTTTTTGCTTTTCCTCCGTTGCTTTTTATTGAGGCATTTCAGTTTTTTCTTTTGGTCAACACATTTTTCTTCGAGGACCTTAATTTTCTCTTCTAGGATAACCTGAAATTTAAATAATATATTATGAACTGTTATATGTCTGATAAATTATGTAAATACAAGAAGGTAAAAAAATTAAATTAGCTCCACCCACTGAACAAAACCATGCCCTGAAACGACCTAGTCGTGTTTCGGCATGATGTTCAGTATAGCATAGGTAGACGGGTCTGGGCAATAGCTCAACTGCCATCTTTCTCTAGGTCTGTGTGCTAACATCATGGGCCGCATCGTCGCTTAACATCAGGTGAGATGGCGGCCAAACACAGACCTATAAACGATATAAAAAAAACATGCACATTACACTACATTTGTAAAAAGTAAAACTGTTCTCTTATATTAATATTATATCCCATATAAATATCTGTTTCTGTGCTAGGTTCACAGCTTTACATGGTATGGGCAACGGTGCCACTGCAGATATACTAGCAACATCAATATTGCCTGTTTCACACAAAACAGATGACTTTTGTGACGATGCCTGAAAAGTATCTCTAATTACTACCGTTACGTTACTGTTCAACGTTCAGTGTTAAAAATGTTACAACGACAGCATGAATCACTGTATTTATTGGTGAAAACCGCATGAAAATCCGTTAACTGCTTTTTGAATTTATTACCATCCATTTCCAACCAAGTAAATCATCTATCACTAGTGATGTAAAAAAATGTACATGGATACATATTCTGCATTTTTATTATGTACGAGGTAAAACTAAGAAAGGGAACACGTTCAATAGAACTTAATTTGTGACAAGCCATAATAAACCATACTAGGTAGACATTAACAATGAAGTTTGCGAAGTTTAAAGTTTATACAGAAACGTGAGTTCGCAGTCACTTCTGACTATACCATCTTAGGTGATAGTATGGATAAATAAATAGATAATTATGATAGAAACTTTTACTTACTGGTAATATTGTAGGAACTGAGTTGTCGTGTAATCTTATTACATCAAGTGTTCTATTAATAATAATAATAATAAAACCTGGCAACCCTACACGTCAAATGTCGTTTTGCTGATAATATTTAAAATAATATTATAAATTTAATTGAAATTACTGCAGAAACTGTGTATGTATTCACATTAAAGGAAAAAAAATGATTTTGATTCATCAAATTAACGGAATAAAACCTATATATAAATACCATAATATTTTAATGATGATCGATAGATATGACGTTTAATGTCATGTTTTATAAGGCAAACGAAAATAAATATAATGCAACGACAAAATGATTACAAGATCCAGGAACAAACTCAAAGCACCAGTAACACCTCCGGACTCGTCGCACAGCTCCGCCTCGCAGCCCACGGTGAGCACATTAGCTACACCGACTGCTGCTGAGGCGTCGAGCTCTAGTTCCAGCGACGAGTTCTTCTCTCCGCCGTCGTCACCAACACCAGCGCGGCGGCGTGGGAGAGGCCGGCCACCGACTTGCTTGGCGTCCCGAGGCCCACAGGCTTCGAATAGGGCTCCCGCTACCGGTGGTGATGTGCGCCGCATGAGATGGACTAATTCTATAAACGAAAACGTCATGCGGGCATATTTTGTGGCTACAGAGGGGGGAATCAACCTTGCTGCGTACCGTAGTCGGCTATTAACTGTGTTTCAGGATCTTGAACCAGCTGTTAACGTCTCGGCACAACGATTATCGGATCAGGTACGGGCTATTCAACGTTGTAACATGTTGGATAGTGTTGTACTTGAGCGGCTACGTTCTGAAATACGAAATAGCCTCGCCTGTCGAACTTCATCTCAGGTTGCAAGTTTAGAGGTACCAAACACACCGCATAATGATGAAGTTGTAGCTGTGGAGGCTATTGCCGTAAGTAACCAGTGCAATGATAAATTAAGGAGTGCTTTGGAAGATGCAATGCTGGAATATCGATCTATGAGTCCAGGCTGTAGACCTAGCCTACCGCGTTTGCCTATGCATAAACGAAATATGGCCCTGGTGTGTGCTCTAGATTCGCTATTATCTGAATATTTGGAGAATAGTGAATACCTTTGTGATACGCACTCGATTCTATACTGTGCAGCCGTTGCAGCATGTAGAGTAGCTAGAGTGAATTTTTTTGAAAAGAAACTTGCTTCTCCTCCTAAACCTGCTGTGCCAGCTTGGCAGTATAGAATTGAGCGTCGTATCGCTCGGGCTAGGGCACTCATCGGGAAGCTAATCTGTTTTAAATCGGGAAATACTCGACCGAGGGTCATGCGCTTTGTGAGACAGGCGTTCTCGGGCACTAACATCACGCCTCAAGAATTTATGAGTATGTCGTGTGTCACAGAGCGCATTGACTTTCTAAAACAGAAAGTTTATGCATGGGCCAACCGGATTCGACGTTATAAAAAACGCGTAGACCGATATACCCAGAATCGCATGTTCCAAAAGGATGAAAGGTGGGTTTATCGAAAATGGGAGAAACCCGATTCCGATGTGGATGATGGACCGCGACCAAATGCTGATGCCACAAATGCATTTTGGCGTGGTATTTGGTCGAGGTCCGTTAGTCATATTGAAGGCGAATGGATGAGAGAGGTTGAGCGGGCATGTGAATCTATTCAAACAATGAACCCAATTAACATAATAGAAGACGATGTAGCAAATGCAGTCCGTTCATTGCCCAACTGGAAATCAGCGGGACCGGACGGACTGCATAATTTTTGGCTAAAGTGGTTCCGTAGTTCACATGCTCGCTTAGCAACTCAATTCCAGTCGTCTGTAGAGTCGAGCTCTCTGCCCGATTTTATAACGACTGGAATAACCCACCTTCTCTATAAATCTGGCGATGCCTTGGATCCCAAAAATTATAGACCAATCACGTGTTTACCAACAGTCTATAAACTTCTAACATCCATTTTGAGAATCAAAATTACTTCACATTTAGATAAAAATTCAGTCTTGTCTTTGTCTCAAAATGGATGTAGAGGTGGGACCCGAGGCACCAAAGAGCTCCTTATTATTGATATGACCATTAACCAACAGGTACGCCGTAATCGTCGCAGTCTGGCGACATGTTGGATTGATTATAAAAAGGCTTTTGACTCTGTGCCTCATACCTGGCTTCTGAGGGTGCTGGAGCTGTACAAAGTGGATGCAACTCTTTGTACTTTCCTGCGGTCATGTTTGAGGCAATGGAGAACAGACCTTTGCTATCCAGGATGTCGTCAGATTGTAACAAATGGCTTGCCTATTGAACGGGGCATATTCCAGGGCGACAGTCTCAGTCCTAGGTTTTGTCTGGCACTGAACCCTCTTAGTACTATACTAGAGAGTTCAGGGCTAGGCTTTCAGTTGCGGAGAGAAGGTCGAGTTATATCCCACCTGCTTTACATGGACGACCTTAAGCTATTTGCCACCACCAAATTGGAACTGATAGAACTATTGAAGTTAACAAAATCCTTCAGTAGTTCTATTAGAATGGAATTTGGCGTTGACAAATGTGCAGTCATGCATGTAAAGAAGGGTGGGATTGTGGAGTCTGAAGGTGTTGAGCTTTCGGATTCCATAATACTCAGGTCTCTCTCCACTACTGAGACCTATAAGTATCTGGGTATATCACAGGCATTAGGAATTAATCAATCTGGTCTGAAACAAACATTGAAGGAGCGATTCTTTGGCCGTCTGAAAAAAGTACTGAAAAGTCTTTTATCAGGCGGTAATAAAGTGCGTGCCTTCAATGGGTGGGTCATACCGGTCCTAATGTATTCCTTCGGTATACTTAGATGGACTCAGACTGAATTAGATGCCCTGGATAGGAGAGTGCGGTCCCTGTTGACCACATTTCGAATGCATCATCCTCGTTCATCAGTAATGAGGTTGTATATCCCTCGGAAGTGTGGAGGTCGAGGCTTTTTAAATGTCAAGACCCTCCATAACCGTGAGATATGCAACCTCAGAGAATATTTTCTCAATGCTGACACGAGGTTGCATCGCGATGTGGTTGCAGTGGATAATGGACATACCCCGCTCTCGTTGGCTAAAGAGAATTGGCATAAACCTATAGTACTTGGTGTTACTGATCGCAAGGAGGTATGGAAGAGTAAGGAGCTGCATGGTCGTTTTTATCAGGCCTTACACAGGCCTGATATAGACTTCAATGCATCAGTATCTTGGCTACGATTTGGTGATCTCTTTGGAGAGACTGAAGGGTTTGTTTTTGCAATTACTGACGAAGTTGTAATGACAAAGAACTACAGGAAGTATATCCTGAAGGATGGTACGGTAGACATCTGTCGGGCATGTCATCGTCCCGGAGAATCCCTTAGGCATATTATTTCTGGTTGTTCGAGTCTTGCAAACGGTGAGTATTTGCATCGACACAACCAAGTAGCCAAGATCATTCACCAGCAACTTGCTCTTAAGTACAATCTTGTTGATTTAGAGGTACCATACTATAGATATATGCCCGACCCAGTTCTCGAAAATGGTCATGTCACATTATACTGGGATCGATCTATTATCACGGACAGGACTATTGTCGCCAATAAGCCTGACATAGTGGTAATAGATCGATTAGAACGCCGTGCAATGATTGTTGACATCACCATACCTCACGACGAGAACCTCATGAAAGCCGAGGTAGACAAACAAAAGAAATATTTAGACTTGGCTCATGAGGTTGTCGACGTGTGGGGTGTGGATTCAGCGATCATTGTACCGATAGTCATATCTGTCCATGGACTTATAGCCAAGAGCCTTGACCAACACCTACAAAGGCTCGCGTTAAACAGCTGGATCAAGGGCCTGATACAGAAAGCAGTTCTTCTCGACACGGCACGTATTGTGAGGAAATTCCTTTCTCTGGAGCCCTAACCACCGGTAGCTTGGTCCCTGTACCCGATACCGGTGGGTCACTATTTTTTATATTTTTAAATGTATTTTTTATTTTATAGATATATTTAAAAATGTAATTGATATGTTATATAAATAAATAAAGAGAATAATAATAATAAACCCCTCGAGGACAGTCGTTATCTTTTATAGGATTAACGCAACCCTATGAGGGCATAGTAGATTCGCTTTTTGAGTCATCCACTTTCTGATATCAACAAAAAAATGTACCAGAAAGTTATTGAAAAGCTCACATCCGCAGGGCAGCTTGTGGCGAGCTGAATGTGCGTGGCTACACATCGGTCCCGATTCCTCAGAGTTTTGTTGCCCTTCTGCACCGGTTAGGATTTAATGGCCTAACGGGAGAGCAGTGAGAGTGCTTCTCCCGGGAGTGCAGCAAATCTCAACTCTGGCTTGCCTTGATTGGCCGGTCTGAGGGAGGGAGCCAGAGCTATATACTCGGGGGTGGAAGTGTCATTTTCAAGGGCATAACTACGGGGAAGCCCGCTCCGGGCCTGTCCCGCGAAGGTGAAACCGGCGCCGCACCGCTCGACACCCCAAGCCGCTCACACCGGTGTTGCCCTCTGCCGCCTTACAGGCTTATCATGCCTATGGTGATTGTATAGGGGGCCCATCTAGTGAGTTGGCGAGTCACCGTCTGCCAATAGTTTAATAATAGTATATTGAAAAGGCAGACGTCGTTTTCATCAATAGCTTAAATCACCCAATCCATTTAACACCCAACCCAATAGCCCATTTCATAGTTAGCACATTTCACAATAGTTTAACTCCCATTGGAGGTGATCCATTACCGTTCTTCTACATAAGGCGGGCGTGGACTATCTGCAGTGAGGGTCCCATCCCCTATTAGATTAAAATTCTCAAAGGGCCTCTGCGTGTTGGACCTATGTCTCCATGTAAGCCTACCAAAAGCCCGGGTATCTTCAAGAAAAAAAAAAGAAGATGTCCGAGAAAAGAAGAGACATAATAATAAATTTTATTAAATCAGATTACAAGGATCCATTATTTGTTAGTAAAATTGAGAACTTAAAATTATGTTAGTATTTATTATTACATTGATGTCGCTTCATAATACATTTAACAACACAAAATAAAATGATAAAATAAAATGAATAAATTAATCTAAATCATTCCAATTAAATATCAAATACATAATTTATCAATTCATAAATTCATTTAATGGCACCAATCATTATTTTCACCCAGCATGCCTGGATTGGACAGTCGAATTTATCAACAAACATTTTCAGAATGCTGCTACCGCTACAACGCAGTCTGCAAAGCAATGACAATATACGTTTGCGTCTGACGGCATAAAAATCATAAGTATGTGCTTCGGCAAACATCGTCGACGCACTGCAGAAACGCGGCAGCCGCAACAGCATCCTGAAAACGTTGTTATACTGCACACGCAGAGCGCTGTATGCCCTCTGAGTATAGGCAACCCACAGGCTGCTCGTGTAAAATGATTGGCAGTATGCTTTAAATAACGTAATTTTGACCTCAGTCGAACAACGAGCGAACCTGCGTGCCAACATATTACCCCGGACAGCCAACGCCCTGCGTTCACGCTCAATATCTGCATTGTCGTTTAGGTCATCAGTAATAATGTGTCCCAGGTACTTAAATTGTTTAACCCTATTGAGGGGTAATCCATTTAGAGAAATAGGGGGTATAACCATATGATTTGTTGCACTTTCACCAAACAACATGTACTCACTTTTTGTGCAGTTATATTTCAGACCGTGCTTCTCAGCATACAGTTCACAGACCCTTAGCATCCTCCGAAGAGCGCTTATCGTCGGACTCAGCAGCACCATATCATCAGCATAACTTATATTATTTACTGCAACTCCGTCAATGTAGCACCCTGCATTCATGCTACTGAGTTCGACGATAAGGCTGTTTATATATACATTAAAGAGTGCAGGTGAGGAGATCCCCCCCTGCCTCACCCCATACTCCAACTTGTATTCATCAGATATCCCCCCACCTTACAACATTAATTTGATTATTATACCAAAATCTAAATATTTCCACAAGCTCAGTAGGCACATTTTCATTATTCAGTTTATCCCATAGGACCTCATAAGAAACCAGATCAAAAGCTTTAGATAAATCCAAAAAACACGCATAAACCGGCGTATTACGCTTCACATAATACTTAACAGTCTGCTTTACAGTCAATATGGCACTCTCAGTAGACAGATTTGACTGAAAACCAAACTGGGCATGGTGTATATTAATATTTTGCCTGAGATGCACGCTAAGCAATCCATCCAGCAGCTTTGCAAGAATTGTGGCTAAAGAGATTGGACGATAGTTGTTCTTGTCACTTACATCACCAGTCTTACTCTTGACGACTGGCACCACAATAGTTCTCATGAGGTCCGCCGGAAGATATCTATGTCCCAAACACAATCCGTAGAACATAGCAAGCACTCTATAAAACAGCTTTGTTCAAAATAAAGTGAGCAGAGGTACCATTCCTTATGACGAGGATTAATATTTTCCTTGCCGATAGCCCGTAGCCATTTAATCCTTAATCCTTCATTTTTTGGAAATCTATAAACCAAAGAAGGAAAGGAATAATAACGATTTTTTTTTAATTTTATTGGCAATAAATATTTTTGATTGGAGCACAGACCTACTGTACTATGAAAACAAACAATGAATGAAATAAAGAATAAACTTTTCCGTATTATGAAAAATGGTTAGATAAATTTACCTTATTTATGAACTATATAATACTGCTAAGTTTCACATTTCAATCTAAAGGATTTCTATGTGATTTTACATGAAAACGGGGTACTAACCTATGAAGCGTCAATTGAGGCTGATTTTGGTTTTTTCGTGCGCCACACTGCAACACACTACAGCTAGGCATGTTGGTTTACAGTATTTTCACACTTATACTAAGTTTAATAGGTTAATTCCTGGTAATTATGGCGATTTTACAAAAAATAAACATTCGTGTGACAGCATAACTACCATGAAACCCGTCATTTAAGATGGCGGATTGTGGCACGCTACTACAACTGACAGTGTTTCTTGAAAGATTATGCTAAAATTAAGCAATAACAAAACCATGTTTGTCTCTTACTCCAAAAGAAAACATATGCTAGGAAAAAAGAGACAATGCTATATTTCACGTTATACCATAAATGCATCATATTTGTATAAGTAAAATTACTATTTGTTTATAACAGCGCCTCCATATAAACGTAGTGATTTCCAATCTCATTGGGTTGAACACTATTTGAATTGCACCATTCTTACAATGGTTAAAATGACGTCACATCTGACACTAACTTTAACAAGCTGAATCTTAGCGGTTAAAGTTATATCGTCGGTTATAGTAACAGTAAGAGACGTAATGACGTTACGGTCAACTTGACACTACAAACATTAATCAAATATTTCTGTATAATATGCTTAATTGTGTGCATAAACATTCGTAATAGGTAAAGTATAGATACCTACATAAGTTATTGTATGATGGCATTAGTGCGTGATATTTTACAGAAATCTAGTTCTTCTGATACTGTACCCATTTAAATATCAAATCTTCAGATAGAATAAATGCCGAGACATAAAGTCGTCGTCCAACGAATGAGCGAGGAACGATTGAGTTTGACGAAGAATATATATTGTGCGAAAGTAGGAGCCAGGGTAGGCCGAGACTTGCATATGAAGGCCACATGAGCAGATTGCTCAAAAAGGGAAAGCTAAAAGTACTCAGATACCCAGACGTGCAAGTATGAAGCGATTGATAAATCTGCAAGAAGCGAAAGAAGTATGCATGGATTGCAAAGTCAGGCGATCGGCCCGCTCTGAATACCCCGTCAGGGATACGGCGTAACGATTACATTGATAGCAGTACATTAGTAGGGTTTATTCTGTGGTTTATGTAGAAATGAACAGACAATTAAATACTTTAATAAACAATTTATTAATTATCATAGTATTTTTTATTTTACTAATATGTCAATTTCAAATTGAAATTTTAATAATTCTAGTTTATTTCGTTCTTCATTGTCTCATTATTTGATCATGTAGTTCTTTTTGCTAAAACTGTCACTATTGTTTTCCTGGTATCTCTTAATCATGCCTGAAAATGGGGACAAAAATTAATATTTAAAATATGTATAACTAAAATATATATTAGTATTTAAGAGAGATATGTGAATATTATGGAAAGATGTATGCAAGAAAAGACAGAGATGCCACATCGGGAAGTGGAGCTCACTTCAATGCTCCGGATCCCGATGTCAATGAAGTCATTAGTATGAAAGAAATAGAACAAGCGATAAGAAGTATGAAATGTGGTAAGGCTGCGGGAAAAGACAGAGTTACTGCTGAGATGATCAAGTACGGTGGGTCGCGTGTCTGGGACACACTATGTCTGTTATGCAACTTGTGCTGGCGGACGGGTGAGGTCCCAGATGACTGGCGAGTAGCAGTTGTAGTACCTATTTACATAGGGAAAGGCTCGCGCCTAAACTGCTCCAGATATTGGGCGATCAGGGCTTGGTCAGCTTAGCTAGTAAGGGGTATGCAAAGGTTATAACAGCACGAATGCAAGAAAAGTCTGAAAGGTATTTATAGGAGGCTCAATGCGGATTCCGACGTGGAAGAGGTTGCATGGATCAAGTGTTTTCTCTCCGCATGATCGCGGAAAAGTTTCTGGCTGTTAGCCAGAAGGTTTTCTGCGCTTTTGTGGATCTAGAGAAAGCATTTGATAACGTTGTGAGAGAAACGTTGTGGGACTTGCTGCCAGGATATGGTGTGGACGGCTTGCTACTGCGGGCAATACAGTCGCTTTATAGGGACTGTAAGGCTTGCGTGCGAGTAGGGGGGGATGTGTCACCTCTTTTTGATGTCTGTACAGGCGTCAAACAGGGATGTGTCATATCCGCCTGGCTGTTCATAGTGTACAGTTGCCTGCAGAAGTTGAAAGATTTTAATATGGGTGTGAATTTGGGTGACTTTACAGTAAACTGTCTGCTGTACGCTGATGATGTTAAATATAAATAAATAAAATAAATAAAAATATCTTTATTTTGCATAGACCATTTTAACGGCGCTTACAAAATGTCATACACTATTTAAAATATTTAAAGCGACCACCGGTTCGGAACGCGGCCCACCTGAGAAGAACCGGCAAGAAACTTAGGAAGGCTTTTTTTTTGATGGCCTATTTACAATTTAATATTATTTCATTTTGCCAGCAGATCATTTCCAGGCGTCCCTGTCCTGCAAATAGTCTGTAACGGAGTAAAAACCTTTTTCACAAAGCTTGTTTTTAATAAACTTTTTAAATTTATTTAAAGGTAAATTTCTCAGGTCACAGGGAAGCTTGTTGTAAAAGCGTATACAGTTACCCTGGAAAGAATCGCCAATCTTATGTAGTCGACTGTGGTGGACTGAAAGATTATTTTTATTTCTAGTGTTTATATTATGTTTATCACAGAGTTTAGAAAACTGTGATAGATTTTTCTGGACATACATAAGATTGGCAAAAATGTATTGTGATGGTACGGTTAGAATATTCACTTCTTTGAATTTTTCTCGGAGAGAAACTCTGGGGCCCAAATTATAAATAGCGCGTACAGCCCGCTTTTGTAGAACAAAAATAATATTTAAATCTGCAGCACTCCCCCAAAGGAGAATACCGTAAGACATAATACTATGAAAATAGCTGAAGTAAACCATTCTAGCCGTATCCACATCTGTTAGAGTCCTGATCTTTTTTACAGCGTATGCAGCCGAACTTAATCTAGAGGCTGTCTTTTCTATGTGTGGGCCCCACTGCAAATTGGCATCAATAGTTATACCTAGGAACACAGTTGATTCTACAAACTCTAACACTTGTCCATTCAGTTGAACATTGGCCGCAACTTGTTTTACATTTGGTAGAGTAAATTTTATACATTTAGTTTTATTTTCATTAAGGCAAAGATTATTTGAGCTGAACCAATGAACTACTCTTGCAATTGCATTGTTTACATCGTCATAGTTATCTAATTGTCTTTTAATTTTAAAAATTAATGAGGTGTCATCTGCAAACAAAACAATCCTATTCCTGTCCCCTACATAAAATGGTAAATCATTAATATAAATGAGGAACAAGAATGGCCCAAGTATCGAGCCTTGCGGCACACCCATTGTAACCATGGATCCTACAGAACGTGTACCATTAATATCGACCCTCTGTATTCTATTGTTCAAATATGAAGACAGAAGGTCGAGAGCTTTGCCTCTTATTCCATAGTGGTGTAATTTTTTGCACAGCGTTTCATGTTGAACGTTGTGGTGCTCATGGCCTCATCAGAAGCCAACCTTCAGGCATTAGTCACTAATATGAAAGAGGAGTGTGAAAGTAAGTGTCTTTGCTTGAATGCAAGTAAAACTAAGGTTCTAGTATTTGAAAGAGGTGACGTAAGAACTAAATGCGAGATTAGGGTAAACCGTTAACGTCTAGAGCAAGTGAATGAATTTAGGAAGTATGTTTAGCGCGGATGGAAGATGTGATTCGGATGTAGAACGGCGAGTAGCTGCCGGAAACAAAGTTAACGGTGCTTTGTCCCAGTTAGTAAAGCGACAAAGCATCGTAAAAGAAGCACGAATGGCGATTCATAACGCAGTGCTAGTGCCAACTTTGCTTTACGGTAGTGAAACCTGGGTATGTCAGCAGATGCATGAAAGTAAATTGAATGCTGTGGAGATGCGATCAATTCGAAAATTGTGCGGCGTAACTTTGGCCGACCGAATTCGTAACGAATTGATACGCAATATGGCAGGTTTGAATGAAAGTGTCAGCGTTAAGCTGGAAAAGGGCGTGCTCCGTTGGTTTGGATACGTCCAACGAATGTGTGAGGAACGATTGACGAAGAATATATTTTGTTCAAAAGTAGAGGGTAGAAGGAGTCAGGGTAGGCCGAGACTTAAATATGAAGACCACGTGAGCAGATTGCTCAAAAACGGAAAGGTCAAAAGTACTCGGATACCCAGACGTGCGTGTATGAAGCGATTGATGAATCTCGAAGAAGCGAAAGAAGTATGCATGGATCGCGAAGCCTGGCGATCTGTCCTCTCTGACTACCCCGTCAGGGATACAGCGTGAAGATAGTTAGTTAGTTTAGCTACAACTTCTTTTTGAGTTAGCGGACTAACTCAGTGTTCTGTAAACGATTACTACGTTAAGCAACTATCGCTATAGGTATGGGCGGTCCTTGAATGGGTGACCACTTTGTGGCATTAACATTTGCGAGCGTTTCCGTGCTTTAGAAGGCACGTTAAGCCTTTAGTGCCGGTTGCCAGTAGAATGGCAGTCGTTAAGCCCAGTTGAAGGCGTTATAAGCGGCTTGAAAAATTTCAACAGGTCGCCACAGCCTGCGCCTGTCCATTGCAACAGGGCAATGGGCTCGCCACAAATTATGTGGGACAAAAATGCATACAATAAAAGGTAGGCGTTTAGTATGCCTACCCCTTCGCGGATAAAGGCGTGACAATATGTATGTCTTTTTGGAATAAAGATCCGACATCCATACTAAAGATTAAGAGAGTGCTTGTATTTCGTGCGTGTGTGCAAAATAAGTCGGAGGATTCCACACATTCTCACTGATTCGAATCATAGAATGGTTACTATTTACCAGTTACCAGCACTACTTCCCGCTACTAAAGTTTTACTAATTTATCCTTGTTAAACACTTGGTCAGTGCCTCGGGCATTTTCTTTAGAGTAGCTCTAGTGGGGGTGATTAGGACTACACCATTTTGCCATTTATCAGTTCAAAAGCCATTTTGCGTTTATGAAACAACGGGTTGAAAGTTTAGGTTTCCTTCTGCAGCTACCTCATACTTTCACAAAGTTTGGTTTTGTTGATTGGATAGCCATATCCAGATACATTGACTGTCAAGTCAGTGTATACGTTATGTTACGGACGTCGTTTTCATGTGGTGAAAAAACTATATAATTTTCTTCTGGTCCACTTTCCAAAAGGGGTGGTTTTTAAATTTATTTATTATATTATAATATAATAAATAAATTTGAGATTTATAATATAATTATATTATAATTCGCGATTTACTCAAAATAAAAAAACTCAACAAACTCAATAATTTTATAATAATATGACGGTAGATTAAGTATTAAAGGTATACTTAGTGATAAAAATAAATTCACTAAGTCCAAACGTAAACACAGAATCATTTTTCTTTTCCAAAATAAGGATAAGAACCAATTTATAAAATTCTAGGTCTAAAAAGATAAGTCCACAAAGTACATAATAAATGTTGGAAAAATTGGAGACGTTCCCCTACTCGAAAGTATTATCCTCACAAATCTTTTTTATAGCTTTGAAATAAGCATCTGTTACGGTCTTAGCATAAAGCATCCATGATCTTATTGTCTATGTAAAAACGTCTTTTGCAGACATACTTTGCTTTCGTAAATTTCTATATTTTCGTGTATTTTTTTCATTAAATCTCAAAATTTATACTTTCGAGTTTTGCCCCTTTGTCTTATGTGTACCTGTGTCTGATTCCGTGTGTTTGGGTGTACTTGAGGCCCTCAAAATCATCGGAATTTTAACCAACCTCACCATTTGCACTTACTGATGAACGGAGATTAGGCGGACCTCAGGCTCCAAAATCAGAGGTTATAAATAACTGGGAAGACGTTGAAGTAGAAAAGGAGAAGCAAGACAAAGGCATTGAGAAGGAGGCGAAAATGGTTAACGGTTGGGAGTAGAGGATACTTTCGAAAATTTTTAGTGAAATCATGCTCTAATCGATACATGTCCAAGCGGTCATTCAGCAAACATTAATACTTTTGTTCTCGAAGGGAGACTGTATTACATTAAAAATTTTCAAAATGTACAAAATAATAGATGTTTTTATTAAAGTATATCATTTTTAAATAACTTTTTTTTTATTGCAGATCAAGACAACTGCGATGCTATGGAACGCAGCGGCAGCAGTGAGGTGACAACACCAAAAACAATGGAGCAGCGTACGTTTGACGGCCCTGTATGGAACGGCTAGTAAGAAGAGAAAAAAAGACACATATAGCCATTCTTAATGGAGATGAACGGGACAGACACGCGGGCCGAGGAGGCTGGAGTTGCGCTCGCGCTCAGTGTCGCTGTCACCGTCATCTCTGCCATCGGATTGCTACTCAATGCCTACATTCTATTCATCATAGTTATAACCAAACAGGTAAGCAACTACGAATCTGTTAGATAGACGATTAGATCGATATTAAGTGTTTATTTTTTATTCTTTCTACTTTTACGTGGAGTATGCCGTAATACTCCATACTCTCCATAAAGGAGATAGAAGACGTGTGGATTCTGGATTTTCAGGTTTTCCCACTGAACCCCACGGCAGCCTACCTTAGCAAGGGGGATTAGCCCACGAACGCAGATTCGAGAGCACATCCCGAGGTAATTAAAACTACTAAGACCATGGGCAATAAACGAGTAAATATTAATAATGTACCCACTTTTAGGGGCTTAATATTCTTGCAGAAGGCGACAATGTCAAACCTAGGTTCTAGGCTAAAACAGTCTGGGTTTTACAGTACAAAGGTGTCTGCTAACCATAGATAAGAACTATGTTTTTAATACGTAGACTGATACTAATGTACTGTGTCTATGAGTAGGTAATTTTTATTGTGTAATAATATTTAGGAATTTTTACAGTAAATTTATGTTATTTGATGAAATTCGATCATTAGTTGTGAGAATGAACTAGTCAAGCGCTTGTTCCCACTTCGAATCAAGTATAATTTGAATATAATGGTATAGTCTAGTCCTTTTTCACATCTTTTTATCCGGAGGTAATGGAAGGTAAAACAGAGCCAGCCTACATATCACCAATAATATAGTTTATGCCATTAATAAGGTGATAAGGACTCATTTTTGTTATGTTTATAAATAAATAATAAAAGTAGTGTGTTGCCATGTCTCTTCAAACGGAATTTTATCGGTTTTCTTTATTTACTTCCAAGAGCAGTCATTAGACATTCTTGGAAAGAAATTTTCATGTGACATTGACATTACACAGGTTATTACTGTTATAACTTACATGTTATAGATGTATTAGAGCCCTCATTAATTTCTGTTCATAAATTTTATATTATTCTTTGAAGAACCAATACATTATCACTGCGGCCATGAAATATTTTATTGATGGTAACAATAGCCTAATATTTCGTGTTGCTGTCTACGTGAATTTATTCTTCACCTTAAGTGTTTTCTCAATTGCTTCCAAACGCTACCTGGACTTAGAGGCTGGACTCTAATTTTATTCATTTGTATTTATTTATTTTTCTATCCTGCCTTATCCCCAAATGGGTGGCAGAGGCATATTATATGCCCACTTTTCACCATGTGTATTCCTGTCCTACATAATATAGGTCATGAGCCCATTGCCGTGTTGAAATAGACAGACGCAGGTTGTGGCTACCTGTTGTTGAATTTTTTCGAGCCGCCTTCAATTTGACTTAATGACTGCCATGTTGCTGGCAACCGGGAACTTATATTTTTGGGAATATATTATTTATACTTAGGTCACGTAGCCTCGACCGTTGATCAGCAGGTGCACCGATAGGTGAGGTCACTTGTACCCCAAAGATCTTGGTTCCCTATACACCCAAATTATTGACCATCCATTATAACTGATGCAATATAAAATCAATTTCTTTTTTTAAATTAATATCATTCAACCAAAAATCTGCGTGTTTTTTTTTAATAAATATTGTTAGACATTTTTTTTACACAGTGCCGTCTAGCCCAAAGTAAGCTAATATAAGCTTGTGTTATGGGATCTAGACTAGATAAACATACTTATATATTTTTAAATTCATACATATTATACATATGAAACACCAATAAAATATACCTTTAGATTACCCCTATAAATTGTACGAGGCCTGCCCAGTTGGTAGTCTATCAGATGAGAGATGATAAACAAATATATTATAACCTACTAGCAGATCCCCACGGCTTCGGCCGCGAATAACTTCTAATCCCTGAGACACCCGTCTTTATTAACCTTACAAATATTGAATGACAGTTTGTCCAATTTGTTGACTCCTGTTATTGCTCCACTCCTCTGAATAGTAGCGTGACGACTTACAGACTATAGCCTTCCTCAATAAATGGGCTATCCAATACAAATAAAGTTTCAAATCGGTCCAATAGTTCCTGAGATCAGCGTGTTCAACCAAACTAATAGACAAACAAACTATTCATATTTATAATAATAGTATAGATGTTCAAAAGATTTTTGTAGGCCGATCGATTTTATTCGATTTTCGATTCACGAGTTCACTGATTTTAAAAGAATTAATTTAATTAATTGTTTTTTAATTGCGTTGGACACGTCCAACGAATGAGTGAGGAACGATTGACGAAGAATATATATTGTTCAAAAGTAGAGGGTAGAAGGAGTCAGGGTAGGCCGAGACTTACATATGAAGACCACGTGAGCAGATTGCTCAAAAACGGAAAGGTCAAAAGTACTCGGATACCCAGACGTGCGTGTATGAAGCGATTGATGAATCTCGAAGAAGCGAAAGAAGTATGCATGGATCGCGAAGCCTGGCGATCTGTCCTCCCTGACTACCCCGTCAGGGATACAGCGTGAAGATAGTTAGTTTTTTTTTTTATTTTAAAAGAATTGGTACGTACAAAAAAATCTTAATTATTATGTTTCTATATAAAACTTGTTCCCAAATTTATTGAATATTAATAAAATGTTGTAAGTAGCATATTGAAAATTTTTACATGAACGTTGACTAACTAAAATAATTTAGATAGGCTGAAATAAAAAATTACAATAAATCACCAGTAATTTTACCGACCAACGATTTTAACCGTTTTTTTTTTTCAAAGAATACTAAATTACCTTCGTCCATTTGCTAAAAACCTATCGGTTAAGAATGAATAAAAGGTAAAGTTTCCTCATAACTGAGATTCGAGAATCGAGAGTCGATAGATGCATAGCTATTGAATACTACTGCAACTTTGCTTGTGCGTACACCAATCAAATCAATCATTATATCAATCTATCGCTGTCCACTACTGGACTGTCTTTTGGGGTGTACGAGAATACTCATCCCTTAAAATATTACTCGGAAATTTCACATGAAATGGTAAATGGTATTTAAAGTATGGGAATTTTTCAATACTGTATCACGCTGGTCAGAGGGATTGGTACAGTGTTTTGTTTCGAGTTTCGGTGGCTCGTCTGACGACCTGACAGAAATCATTTCTAGGATCTCTTACTCTGGTTAAATATTGTGTGACCCCTTTTACACTGTACTATCTAGCTCAAAATTAATCTAACTTATGCTTGGGCTATGAGATCTAAACAAACTAAAAACATACGTATATATTTCTAAATTCATAGAAATTATTCATAGAGAACAAACAAACATTTTGTTGATCATACAAATATTAATTTCGACCTGAGATTCGAATCTGAGACTCAGCACTACAGTCGCATACACTACCACGACGCTACCGAGTCAGACTACGAAATAAAAATTAATCATAATCATGTGTCAGAAGATAAGAGAAATATTAAAACCAAAAGCGAAACCAGTAAAGTAGTATATCACGAAAAACTTGTTCACATTAATTACCTCGTTCATTGTTTCAACCATGGTATATAAACGTTTTCATAGTAAACTCGGGAAATGTTTGTCTGAAGTTATCTAACTTGGTATGCTAGGCATGGGTCGAATGTTTGAGATTACTCCTGTTAGTTGTTTTATTATGATGTGTATCTTATTTAACTTTGCGACGAGCTACAAACGACTAAACATAAATATTTTTACTATCATTTACAAGAATCTAAGACGTAGATTTCACATTCGTGAAGTCATTTTAAGATAAATATTCAGAATTATCTAACGGGCACTCGTTACCAGTAAGTTAATTTAATCTTCTAACACACTCTATAAGAATTTTCCTCTTTCAAATTAATGTGCGAGTCTAACACAAGACTGAGCAAAATTTCCACTTTAAAATTTAAATTTTGGAAAAAGTTGGCATACTAATTGCTTTTCAAAATTGTTTTTAGTATAAGGAATATTAAATAAACCACACTAAATATCTTCATCCTGTTTTCCTCTTCATTATTCAAAGGATTATAATAACTATTCAAAGTATTTCGGAGATATAGATTATAGATTCAATAAATAACTTTTAATCTAGTACATCAAGTAATTCTCGATGGTCACGTGCTTTTGTGTTGTTTTTGCCTTAACTTTATTTTTCTTATTCAGTTAACTACCTACATTAAAGTTCATTTTCGCAGTTTCATTACGTCTAGATCCCTAGATTTGGTGTGACTTATCTTTATGGGTCGATATAAGGTTGATATAACTTCTACGAGACAAAATTTCAAGTTGTTTATATTACAGTATTGCCTTAAAAACCTAAAAAAAAAAAACAGAATTACACTGGATAGCCTTACGGCGGACTCCGGTATACTAAAGCCAAAGAAAACTATATATACTCGTATAACAGAATAGTGTCATAATTTGTTAGAATTCTACTTAGCGGGAAAATGTGTATCGAAGTTTTTGTAACTGTGATATAATAGCGTACCTCACTTGTTGAATATCAGAGGGACGTTCAAGTGCGGCTCGAAGCGGCAAGGGACTATAAACTCCTTCGGAAGAAAGTGGGGGCAGCACGTCTTCTCCAATAGAAGACGTGCTGCCTCATCTTGGGATATTTGCTCTTTTACCGGGTCGCAATGATTAACTTTCATGTCTATCCTGCTATCTGGTTGGGGAAAAGGCGTAACACCGCGGAATTTAGTAGGTAGTACCTAAAGGGCCGAGGGTCCCACACATCGTTCCTGCAGCCTCTGCAGCGGAAATCACTGCGGGTTAGAACATTCTGCTTCAAAATAAATACGTGTGAATAAATACTGATTATTCGGTTTCCTTGGTTTCGACTGATAGTGATACTGTTGTTAAATGCTAAATAAATTCAGTTGATAAATAAATTAAAGCATTCATTGCTAACTCAGTGTTTTGTAATCGATCATTGCGTTAAGCAACTTTCACTGTGGCTGATCTCCAGATGGGTGACCATTTTGTGGCATTTTCATTTACAAAGGTATCCGTGGTTCGGAAGGCACGTTATGCCGTTGGTCCCGGTTGCCAGTAACATGGCAGTCGTTAAGCCAAGTTGAAGGCCTTATGGGCGGTATATGTGGCACTGTGCCTGTCTGTTTCAACACGACAATGGACTCGCCACCTGTTGACTTACTTGACTTAACATTCTATGTCCCCTGGATGGGGCAGAGACCGTCCGCAGTGCGGCACCATCCCGAACGGTTTTATGCTTCGCGTTTATCTCGCTTCAAGTCAGTCCTATTGCCTTCGCTTCTACATTTATCGTCTGCTGCCAGGATTGCTTAGGGCGGCCGCGTTTCCGTTTTCCTTGGGGATTCCTATTCCAAGCCCTAGACTTGCCTCGGTATGTAATCGGGGTCCTTTCAGAGCGGATCCATTCCACTTGCGACGTTTGATCTGTTCGTTTGATCAATCGGAGTCTCACCGCAGTGTTCCCATAGATATAAGTTGGAGATTTTCTCGTGTCAGTATATTCCGAAAATACGTTGAAAACAGTGGTTGATAAAGACTTGAAGCTGACGCGAGATGTCTTTTGTGACCCTCCACGTCTCATATGCGTACATCAACATGGATTTTACATTGGACCGGAATATCTTGAGCTTAACTTTCCACCTGTTACGTGGAACAAAAATACATCACCTTGGGGACAAAAGACCTGACTGATAAGTAAGATAAATTACTTGTTAGTTAACAGAGAACAGCACTGACTAAACAAGAGTTAGTGCTTCCATTTCGAAGAGAGATTCCCTAGAGAGTAATCACTGGATTTCCCAGAAGGTTGGTCCGTTTCTAACCAGTGGACTTAATTACTTTGAATAAACTAAATCTAGAATCTGGAGATAGAACTGTAGGCTTTTGTTTCGTTGAAATATTTTATGCAACTGTATTTCTAAACGTATAAGAAGTTATTTTATTTTCTTATAAGCAAGAATAAGAACTAAGTAAATACTTAATATGTCAAATTTTCTTTAAGAAGTACCACTTTTTTTACTTTTTTGATTGCTTCAATCACGCATTGAACAGCGGTACTGAGGTTTAGGGTCCGAAACCCATGTAGGGCCAAATATATTTGTGGCATCCACATAATATCTTCGTATCGGATTGTGGATATTATTTATGTACTAACTTTTTATGTTTAAACATTGGTAGTCATTGAACTGTTAATAACCACGGTGCCAACATTCAGGAACAAGACTTTATTTTTTTGAATATGAAGGGTATTTTTGTTTAACTTAATGACTAATATAAACCTCTTAAGACCTCGAGTTTCACAAACTGAGCGTGAAAAGGCCATCAATTTGAGGACTACAGCTATCTTTAACCTTTCTGGCTGAGAAAGTTGGGCTCGACCTCAGAATCTCTAAGAATTAAATCTAAACTCTATACTAATATACAACAGTTTTTATTTTGGTTGAACGCCCTAATCTCATAAACCACTGGCTCGAAGTGAAAAAAGTCTGTTTTGAGCTAGATAGCCCATATATCGAGGAAGGGGTATGTATCATCACGATATACCAAAGAAAAAGGAGCAGTAAACATAAATGTTCACAAATCGGGCATTACCTAGCATATCGATAAAACCAAGTGACCACATTTTCTATTCTAGTATTACTCAGGAATAAAGACCACATAAATGAATCTATTGAGAAATTTAGTGGGATATCGAAAGATTGGGACCTTCGTAAAAATATTACATCGCAAACAGAAACTCCTTTTGTAAAATACCAGGTGTATGTTTAGTAAAACGAAGGCTTATCCCTAATGGGCTCTCTACTAAAAGTATCCTTATACTGATTATATTATAACACAAGCCCGCCCTTTCTTCTCATAATATGAAGATAAACAAGCGCAATCTATACCAATATTATAAAGAGGAAAGATTTGTACGTTTGTCTGTAATGAATAGACTCAGAAAATACTGGGCTGATTTTTATAATTCTTTCACTATTAGAAAACTACATTCTTCGTGAGAAACATAGGCTATATTGGGTTATCAAAAAGTTTAGGGTTCCGTACGAAATCTCGAATAGAAAAACTTTACCACTTTAGTATAAAATAAAGCTTAGCTTTCTAGCAAATTGTGGTAGCGCTAGGCACTCCGGTAGGTATCATTTGAGCAAACCACACAGCCCGCTACATCCATCTTTTATTCGTATTATCTCACACAACCCGAGAAAGACGGAGAGCCAGTCTAAGTTTTAATTAATTCTTAGAATTAATTAAATTACGTTCTAAAGCGCAAACATCTTAGCTCAGCTTGATAAATGTGGTAATTCTGCTCAATGAGCTGTGTTTTGCCAATTTAGAAGATTTGGCGAATAATACCTACATAGTTCTTGTATGAATAACAATCTTCTGTAATCATACTCCATAGAACATCTTTACAAAGACATTTACTGTAGGTTGGTAGATAGGCAATGAGCTGGAGTCACAAAATCATCCAGCGGCCATGACTTCTAGGATCTGAGGCCATTCTCCACAGGAGCACTTGGGTTTTCAAGCAAACAGGCAGAAAGAACGAATCCGACATACATGTCACACACACGGTACACCCGTCGCTTATAGGTCGTAGTGATATGGAATCAATAAGGATGATGATACCGCACGTTAATAAAATGTAGGTAGCCAGACAATAGTCAAACCAAGTCAAACACACAGACAGAAAGAAGCCACCGTGTGATTTAGTCGGAACGATTTCGACATAGCTCACTGCGATGTGAAGTCCATGACGTTAAAAAGAGAAGGCAATACTCTGATGATTATTTTACACTAGGTGACCCCCTTCTCCCGTGATATACTTCAAACTCCCGTTGCACCTATTGAATCCAGTATAAATTCTACAATAATGCATTAAATTTGCCCGATATGTTGACATATAAATGGGCTATCCAACACATAAAGAATTATTCAAATCCGCCCAGTAGTTTATAAAAATGAAAAATCTTTATTTATGTAGGACACAAAGTAACACTTATGAACGTCAAGATTATTGCTGCTACATGATATTCTATCTCATTTACATGATATTTGAACAAATTATATAGTAATGAGTCTATACAAAAGAAACAAAATCAAATCAAAATGAGGGCGTTTCTAGTTGCCAGTTCTAAAGGCAGTCTTCCCTTATAACAAAGAATCCGGCAAGAAACTCGATGGCTGCTATTTTAAAATGCAGGTATGGTTTACAAAATTAAATTTACTTTGTTCCTTTGGAGTTACGTGAGAACAGTCGACTAAACCTTATTTAACTTAAATATAAATTGTATTATCTGAGATTACCGCTTTTTACCAAACAAACTCTTCAGCTGTATATATTAGTATAGATGAGAGTAGAAAATCTATTGTACCTAAGTAGTCTTCGGGGAAAACATTCCAGGTGAACAGGGACGCGGTCCACCTGCAAAAATACCAGAATTGAAACTGCAATAACCTCACCAGAACGATTCTGTGTTTATATTAGTGGCAATGCAATCGTCGCTATAGATCAAACGATGTGCTTCCATTCATTTTAATGAAACGAAAGCGATGTAATATCTTGATATTGCATTTACGTACCAGGATAGTAATCATACCATTTTATGGTCCTGCTTGACATTCGTGGGGATTTCTAGACACGTTAAATATAACACAAGCTACTATCCACTGTCACTTAAAAATAATAAAATTATCTTTGTGAATTTAAATGGTGTGTACATAATATTAACATACATACATACATACGTATTCTCACGTCTTTATCCTCGTAGGAGTAGGCAGAGGCATTCTATACACACACATTTCACCGTAAACATGTTTGTCCATTCAGTCCAGGGTGGTAAGCCCATTGCCGTGTTGAAATGTACAGGCGCAGGCTGTGGCGTCCTGGTGTTGAAATTTTTCAAGCCTTCAACTGGGCTTAATGACTGCTATTTTACTGGCAACAACTGGGACCAACGGTTTAACGTGCCTTTCGAAAACCCCATCCAAGGACCATCCATAACGAAACTTGCTCAACGCAGTGATCGTTTAAAGAACACTGAGTTAGCGGGGCCACGATAATATTAACGTTAACTGTAACTGAAAATTATTTGAACATTTAATATTATAATGGCATAACGTATTATTAATTTAACTATGTATTTCAATTGATTTCAATATCTGACTTGTAACTGCTATTGTTTAATTATAATTAATGTTATTTTTAACCTGCTGTTTGAAATGATGCATGATGTAACTATTGTATACAAGATATGCACACCTGTTACCTGTTAAGTCATTAGTCAGCGTTCTATCATAATAACATTTACCAACTCTGCACTTACCTGATTTACACAAATAAATGATTGATTGATTTATCGTAAAGCTATCAATATATTTAAATATCTGAAGCGATAACTTTGCACTCGTTTAAAGAAAATTACACGAAAGAATGAACGTGAAATTTGAGACAGAGTTTATATGAAGTCCCTAGTTATTATTAATTAACGCACGGCGGTATCACCCGCGCAGTGGCCGTTTCCGTGGGAATAGCGGGATAAATTGTAGCTTTAGTTTCTTCTTATAACATCAGCTATCTGCCAGTGAAAGTCTAGTTAAAAACGGTTGAGCCGTTTCAGAGATAAACAGATAGTTATCTGCGTGACTGTTTCTTGCGAATAATCCATGAAAAATTATTTTTTTTATTGTTTGCATATCTACTTCCATGTGCATTTAGTTTAAAACTGTCAATTTGGAATTATAAACAGACACTTCAATTTTATTTCTCTGACATCATCATCATCCGAGCGTCTGTCACAGTTGCGTCTCGCGACGACCGGGGCCGCTCTCCTACTTTTTCTCCTCCACTACGCACGGTTCGTCGGCATCCCCTGTAGTGAGTCCATTGGTACGCATGTCATCCTTTACGACGTCAAGCCACTACTTCTTGGGACTTCCCCTCTTATCAGGACCCGGCGGGGCCGACATGGCCAGACATTTGTTTCTCACGTAGGTTGCCGCAAACCGTGACCATTTTTTATGTCTCTGTATAGATTTAAAATGCTTGAATTTAAACTTAAAAATTAAATAAATTACGGTCGCATTTTTGACTAACAGGCTACAACTAATACTGATAAATACCTACTGAAACTAAATGGATTTTATTTGAGAAATTTATTCTAAAAAGTGCGAGTCGTGTGCGAAGGTTTCTGTACCATTATCTATAAGAACGGCAAAAAAATTACGTTTGTTGTACGGGATTCTCCTTTTATTATTTTATTTTCGTTATTTTATTTTAAAAGTAAATTTATTACTACAAATTCTGTGAATATTTTGAATTGTCTACCTATTGCCTTAATTAATATCGACAAAGAAATCACGTTAGCTGTTCGAGAGTCCCCCTTAAATATTCTGTTATTAGTAGATTGTGTTTGATGTTATAGCGGAAACAGAAATACATCATCTGTAAAAAATTCAGCTGCCTAGCTACCACGGCTCATGAGATACAGCCTTGTGACAGACAGACAAACAGACAGACGGACAGCTGAGTCTTACTAATAAGGGTCCAGTTTTTACCCTTTGGATATGAAAACTTGAAAAATTAATTAATTTTAAGACTTTATAGACATTTTTCAAAGCAAATTGTTTTTTTTTTTAATTACAGAGCCTACATAAAGTAGTAGAATTGAGGCCTTGTAGTAACTTTAGGTAAAGTCAGTCAGTACACAATATGAAAAATGGCGTCGATATTGGCCATAAACCCCATCTGTCGTTTCTTACAACAATTCATTTTGAAGCACGTTCTTGATTACGGTCGAATTTTGGTGGTTATTGCACATAACTTTTCATTTGGTCACAATTAGCCTTCACGGATTTATGTAACAGGTACCTACACAGAACAGTTCAACTCGATAGTGTATCAACTTCATATTTTTCAACAGTTTTATCCATTCTCTTTCAAATTAAGTTAATATAAGCTTATATTAGTGTTATGGTATCTACTCGTAAATAACTAATTAAAAAATATATACTTCTAAATACATACATATTACACGTAGAAAACACGTAAACTCGTTTTTATAACGAAAAACAGATAAACATAAAATCGACACAAAATTTGCGGACCACACAAATATTTTTAGGACCCGGGATTCAAACCTGAGGCACTCCTCCATACCACAGTACATATCCATCTATACTAATACTAGCTGACCCGCGCGGCTTCGCCCGTAACATACCTAGACCTCCCATCAGTTTATCAGTCACGCCTTTATACCCGTCGCTCCCATATATTCCCGTCGTTTATTACTTTTACAATAATGTATGAATATTTGCCCGACTTGTTGATTACTGCTCCGATCTTTAGGGTAGTAGCGTGATGATATAGCCTTTTATCAGTCACGCCTTTATTCCCGTAGCTCCCATTTAATCCCGTCGTTTATTATCTACTTTTACAATTAAGTATGAATATTTGCCCGATTTGTTGATTACTGCCCTGCTCTTCAGGGTAGTAGCTTGATGATATAGCCTACAGACTTCCACGATAAATGCACTATCCAACACATATTAGTATAGTTAACTTTAAAACATAAGTAGTTCCCAGGACACATCCGTACGGAGTCGAATCATCCACGCGTTTGTTTGAGTTGATTGAGTGAGACACGAGGACTTTGCAGAGCTCGCTCGCTATTGGCTAGACGCACAGTATAAAGAGTAAATTAAGCTTAAAAGATATGCTGTCGCGGACTTTATTTTAGAACTTTTAAATGGAAATAATTATGTAATACATAGTTTTTGCGTACCTTTAATCGTTTACGCAGCGTTCGCAACGGAAGCTTTCAAAAGGAATATTTTGTCCCCGATTTAGCCCACATTTATCATTGCTGTTCCGCACTTATCGGTCGTAGCGTGATGCTATATAGCCTATAGCCTTATTCGATAAATGGACTATTTAACACAACACGAATTTTGCAAATCGAACCTGTAGTTACTGAGATTAGCGCGTTCAACCAAACAAACAAACAAACTCTTAGCTTTATAATATTATAGTATAGATAGATATAAAGTTGAAGAGTTTGTTTGTTTATTTATTTGGTTGAACGTGCTTATTTCAGGAACTATACTGGTCGGATTTAAAAATTATTTTTGATTTGGATTGCCCAGTTATCGAGGAAGGCTATAGGCTATATATCATTACGCTACTACCCTGGAGAACGGAGCAGTAATCATAAATGTTGACAAATCAGTAATTTTTTTAGGTATTATTGTAGAATTTATAAACGATTTAATAGGTGCGACAGGAGTTCAAAGTATGTTACAGTTGAAGCCGTAGGCGTCACCATTCCAATTCACATCAAGTAACGCACAAAATTTAATTTAATGAAAATAATGCTTTCTATGCTACTTACATATCAATTTAATTCATTATTATCTCCGAGGATCATTAGCAGTAGCAGAGAACGTCCGTCTTAAACGCCTAAATTATTAAAGGTTTTTTATATTTATAATTGCTTGTGTGGAGACGAGGTAAAGGCTTAATGTCACTAACCATAGTCATACCGTGGGCGTTATAAAAAGGCGACTAAGGAAACATTAGCTCATTACGTAGATAAGTTACACCTGAAGTAAATATCTTATAATACAGTTGCCAATAAAAATTAAAAAGAAATCTTATCTGTGTGGGTGTTTTTAATATATTATATGTATGTATTTAGAATACAATAAGTTGTTTATCAGTTTCCTAGATCCCATACCACACGCTTATGAATTCTAGGCAAGATGGGTCAATATATATAGGCAAGATTCTTTCAAAAACGTATCGGAAAAGCATGATTTGCAACATTTTTTTTTTGTTATTAGTTTGGAGTGAAGCAGATTGTGTTCACATTTTTCAAACCGCCTAAAGACCTTTAGCTTCCGAAGAAAAAAGTACACGTTACACAAAATGGTCATACAAAAATGGTCAGTCCTGAGCTTCACTCATCTCAGGACTGACCGCAACATAAAATGCTTAATGCAATGATCGTTACAGAGTACTGAGCTGGCAGACCTTATACTGTCTCGAAATTATACTGGAAAAACTTAAAATTACCTTCTGGTTAGCAGCGCAACTGTATTAAATAAATTTTCTTGGGGCGGAAAAGCAAATGTCAACGTGAAAAAATATCTCGGGACAAGTCTTAATTAAAATAACACAGCGTAAAGTTAAATGACTTTTGACAAAATACCGACACTTCTAGGATCCGGTGCTTATCAGAATTTTTGAATTTAAATTTCCTATTTTGTTCATTAACTCAAAATTTCATTGAATGTTTCCTTCCATTAGGTATTACCTATAAGTAATTTAAAAACTTATATTATAATTCATTTGTATAATTTTATAATGAGCACTACCCGCGAAGTAAAATTTTCCCGTTCCCGTTTCCCACAGAAACTTCTCATTTCTGACTACCCCATCAGCGTGAAGATGGTTAATTAGTTTGAGAAAAAGGAAGATTTGAATACCAGCTTTATATCTTAAATTTTATTATTTAACCACAGCTTCGCTTTGTACATCCAACCCGACCCTCTCTGCATACCCTATAATCATGTGTCACACCTCTGTCAACATCTCTTGCAAACTACCATAGGCTAGGGTTACTACTTTTGACACAGAATAAATAATAGTACAACGTTCAGAAGTTTCACTCCCTAACAAAAGTCAGTTTTAGGCACAGAACATATAATAATAGGTAGCTTACCTATTATTAAATTATGTTCTGTGCCTCTGGCACCATACATTGCTATGCAGATGATAGTACATTACATGGGGGATATGTAAGTCACCCGGCGGAAAAGCGGACGGATGTTCAGGCTATGAGGGGACTAGTTGTTGCGAAGCTTGATCGGAGTCTGGACCACATCTCACGGTGGGGTACTGACAAAATTTAGTCAAGTTAAATGCCAGAAAGAATCAGGCATGTGCATTTACTGCAAAAAAACCCCTTTTCTTCGCCTTCCAAGTCTTCAGAATACAACATTAAAATTACCTCAGCATTCTGGGGTTAGACGTTCGTCGAGAGCTTAACAACAAAAATTACATCGAGGGCTGCATCAGCTTGGCCTCTCGCAAGCTCAAAGTCCTTAACAGGGCGAAGCGGTTTTTCACGACGGAACAAAGATGCTTATTATATAAATGTCAGATTCATCCGTGCGTGGTATACTGTTCACATAATAAGCTCTCGACGCGTTGCAGTGTCGTGCCATTAATATTATTGATTGCCCAGAGGTCACTGGCAGTCTTAAACCGTTGGAGATGCGCAGAACGGTCGCCAGCTTAGCTGAGTTTCACTGTATCTACCACGGTAAGTGTTCTGAAGAACTCTTCCACTTGATCCCTCCCTCTCCTTTCAGTTTCCGAACAACACGGGAGGGGCAGAGATGTCATCCCTACACTGTGGATACAAATGTACCCAGAACCGAAAGATTCCGCACGTCTTTCTTGTGTCGCAACTCGCACTATAAAAGCATGGAACTCTCTACCAGCGCACGTGTTTCCCTCCTCTTACAATCCTGGGTCCTTTAAGAGAAGCGTAAAAAGGCATATTTCTGGGCCGTCTACCTGAGGGTCGCTATCGGGGTCATGCCGGCCGGGATAGCGGCCCTCAGTCACGGATCGTCGACTTTGCTTTCCATCAGGCAGGCAGTGCATTTTGATGTGTCAAACATAAAAAATAAAAATAAAAGTTCACGTACCTTTTTGTTTCTTGCGATCCATGCCATGACGTTTACTTTATTTTTTTTAATTAGTGTTGGCGTATAATATGGCAATGCCCCATAATTCGGGGTCAACATTATACTACTTATTATAAAAATATTTCTTATAGATTATTATAAACATTAGACAGATTGTAAACATACAGTTATAAGTTATAACAAAAATACAAGAATAAAAGGAATTTTTAATGTCACTAAAAATTGGGTCCAGTAATTGTCATGTTATTTTGTAGAAATTGCCAGGAGCGATGCCGGTTTGGTATAATACCCTTTGAAATGTTTTACTTATTGTAATTTTATAATGGCAACATTGCTTTGGGCTTAGAGACGTGGGTGGAAAACCTTTCGTTTATTATAGAATTCCTCTTTAATGCCCACAAAAACTCTCTTAAAAAATATTATATTATAATTTCAGAATGTTCTATATAAGAATTATGTAGGTACTCATTAGGAAATGAGCATGAAATCAATGTCACTCGAATTCTACTATTTTACTTTTCACCATGTCGATTCCTGTCCCACTTTATAGGTGGTGAGCCCATTGACGTGATGAAATAGACAGACGCAGGTTATGGCTACGTGCTGTTGCACTTTTTCAAGCCTATATAAGGCCTGCAACTTGGCTTAACGTGCCTTCTGAAGCACGTAAACGCTCGTAAATGGAATGACCACTAAGCTGTCACCCATCCGTAACTTGCCATAGAGAAAGTTGCTTAACGCATCGTTTACAGAACACTAAGTCAGCGGAGCCACGAGCGTTTCAACTAAAGACGCTTAACTATATTTATTGCATGCGAACCAGGCGTCTCAGGGAGTGTCACCGGTTATTCATACGACAGACTACAGACAGGCCGTATATGCGATTTTTTACGTGTTTTTCATTTCGCCTACAACCGGACGTAAACTTTATTTATTACTAGCTCACCACGCGGCTTTGCCCGTTACATACTTTTAACCCCCATCGCACCCATTTAATCCCGAAAATGTATAAAAGTTTACCCGATTGGTTGGCATTTATCACTCACATTGATCACTGCTCCGCTCTCCTGGGTAGTAGCGTGATGAAATATAGCCTATAGCCTTTTTCTATAAATGGCCTATCCAACACAATAACAATTTTTGAAATTTGACCAGTTGTTCCTGAGATTAGCGCGTTAAACAAACAAACAAAATAAATCTTCAGCTTTATATATTATACTAGCTAACCCACCTGGCTTCGACTGTGATATACTTCCAACCCCGTGGCACTCATTTAATCCCGTCGCTTATTACTTTTCCAAAAATGTATGAAAGTTTTCCCGATTTGTTGACATTTATGATTACTGCTCCGTTCTCCTGTGTAGTGGCGTGATGATATATAGCTTAGAACCTTCCTCAATAAATGGGCTACCCAATACAAAAAGAATTTCTCAAATCGGTCTAGCCGTTTACGCGTGATGGCCAAGGGAAATAGGGATTTATTTTTATAAATATAGATTAGTATAGATTATGTTCGTCTCTATAAGGGCGCAAGCGAGGGTGCAAGCAACATACCTTGCTCTGGGCCGTAATCCGTATTATTATGAAAAGCGAAAATGTTTCTTAATGTTTGCTTATAACTTCTTCTATAGCTAAGGTGCCTAAACATTGATATTCGGCATAGAGATAGATTATATTATGTGCAAGGACTAAACCATTAGGCAAAGAAAACTCTTCATTGGTGAAATAGAGGATGACATTTTGGGTAGGATATTAAAACTGTTTGTTACTTAATCAGGGAAAAAATACAGTATTGACTTGGAGAAACAAGTAGGTACCTGTATGCCTAATGCTTTCGTCCTTATCCAGAGTATAATCTATATCCTTTCTAAATATCAGTATGATATAGGTATGTCAAGCCGCTTAGCCGTAGAAGAGGTTACAAATGTATAAGATATGCTAAAAACTTTATAAATATAAAATAGAAGGAATGAAAATTAGCTGAAAAAAGCTATCTGTTACTCAATCCTGAGTACTCTATTCTTCTGTTTTCATAGTGCAATTTACGGTAAGATCCATTTGTGTCAATCTAAATCCTAATGTGCCTAATCTGTGTCCGCAAAAATGTGTTTTCGTGTTGGCAAACGCACAGACATGTTATGTTACAAAAATTGGCGCTGTAGACCACGTCCTTAGCGTATTTTTCTTAACAAAAACTGTTAGGCCAGGCCGCTAGCATGTTAGTTAACACCAAAACACGTTGCAGCGGACCCGGCTTTATAATAGCAGAATTACCCCCTTTATATTGGCCCTTAATATTGAAAACAGTACAAAAAAAAATATAATATTCTAATAAGGTTCACGCATTCTAAAATAGTCTCCCACGATCTTTACTACGTGATCTGAAATGGTATTCGCATTTCTGTAATAAATCCACTCCGGCACGCTTTTACGAGTAAGTACGTATAACTTTCAATCAAGTCGAAGTAAAAACCCAACTTTGGCCCTGTGATGTATTAAAGTTGTTGGAAATAAAAAAAATAGGGTAATTTGGCAACTAGTTCTTGAATTTGGCTATTCTACAAAAAAAAAACAAAAACTCATTTGCAATAATTTGAATTTGTTGCTGCGTCACAATTAGCTGTCAAATTCCCATACAAAATATAAACGTCACTGCAAATTCATTGTTGAGACTTTTGTCAAGTTTGTTCACCACCGGGTGTACTAAAAGGGCACAAATGTACTCTGGGGCCCAAGATAAGAGTCTAATAACAGACGACGTTCTCAATAGACTGGACGTTTAACTCGGTCTTGTCATGGATTCTTGACGAAGCAGTTGATGCGTGGTTCAAGGACAAGGATACTTTCACAATCCATCAACTGCTTAACTTACAAGATGTTAATCAAGTCTTGTCGCATGATCAATCAATCATCAATCGCATGATCTTCGCTCCGCTGATCTTCCGCCAATCTCTGCCTGGAAATACTCGTTCTAATTGAAAAAAAAAATGTTTTGAATAGCGCATTTATCGCGGAAGTTTATAGGCTGTATCATCACGCTACTACCCTGAAGATCGGAGCAGTAATCAACAATCGGGCAAATTTTCATACATTAACATAATGCTCTATATAACTTAGTTATGAATGACTTTACTTAATGCAACAGTATAATTAGTTTACCTGGAATAATCTGCAATGTGTTTTACTACTTTCACGTCCCACAAACAAAGTGCACATCGAATACTTTGTCACAAAACTGCGTTGTCTCGGTCATATTTATGCGGTAAGTTGTAGCTCATTAGGTTTTCCAATAGTTTTATTTTATTTTCTGTCTGTGTCTTGTAAATAAAGAATAGGTGCCTTATTAAATTATTAAAGTCAGTCAGAGTTTCTGTATAAACGGAAAAAAAGTCGCCATATTGCTTATCACTTCGTTATGTATTCGGTCGGCCAAAGTTACGCCGCACAATTTTCGAAGTGATCGCATCTTCACAGCATTCAATTTACTTTCATGCATCTGCTGACATACCCAGGCTTCGCTACCGTAAGGCTACGTTGGCACCAGCACTGCGTTTTGAATCGCCAGTCGTGCTTCTTTTACGATGCTTTGTCATTTTACTAATAATTGGGATAAAGCACCGTTAACATTGTTTCCGGTAGCTACTCGCCGTTCTACTTCCAAATCAGATATTCCGTCCGCACTAAACACACTCCCTAAATACACAATTTCATTCGCTTGCTCTAGACGTTCCTGGTTTACCTTAATCTCGTATTTAGTTCTTATGTCATCTTTTTCTTTCGTTTTTAGTATTTGTTGTTATAGCTGCAATGTAAATACATGTTCTGTGAAAATTTCACTCATCCATCACAGATCATTTCATACAACCTGGTAACCTAAACGGGATCCTATCAGTATTAGTAAAACTCCACTCTTCGTCATCGGGCTGTATATCATGAACCGTGCTAACTAGACAGGAAAAATTGTCACAGATGATGTATTTCTGTAGCCGCTATAACAATAAATATTAAAAACGAAACAAAAATCTTTTGCAGATTTCATTGATAATGGAACGGATTGTTTTTTAACGTGTGAAAATCCCCTTGGTGTTCATGCCGGTCATCAAACAAACTAAAGCCCATAGATAATATAATTTAGTTAAGATATCCATGCTAAAGGATGCTAGAGAGCAAAACCCTAGGACCAAGTATCATAATGGACAGAGCATAAACGTAAGCCGTGCTGTTGCCGTTCTTGTATCCGTGTGACCGCTCTATCGTTGTCTATCGTTAAGAATGTCATAAAAGTCAAAGTGACAGCAAGTGTAAGTTTGGCAACATCACACTGTCTGTGTGAAGTGTATCTACTGTTGCAACCGAAGAGTAATCAAACTTAGTGTTTAGGTGTCGAATACAGCCTATTTTCTGAATAACCTTATTAGATATTAATTGCAAAATATCAAAAATCCGTATAATGTTGTGTGTTTCGGTGTTCTGTTACACGAGAGCTAAGAAACCTTAGAAATCGCATTTCATAGGTATGTTTTCAATAGCATTATTTTGCTAACAAGTTTCAATTTTAAATAACAAAAATAAGCAGTTTTAAATATTCTCAGTAAGATTGTTTAAGATTTCATTGGTTAAATAGCATGTTTAATATTAATAATTTATCATTGAAATATGCATTAATATTGTAGTCATTTGTAGGGATTCAAGACCTAGTCTCGCACACTAATGCACTCCGACAGTTGCACACTATCATAAAATGGAAACGCTAAAATATCTATGGGTCTGTCTATTATTATACTTGGGCCTAGGTAAAATCTATCCATCGAGCGCCGAGCGGCTGTGACACATTTTGAATTTTCGTGCCTTTTCGTACGTACCTACCTATCTAAAAAAAACCTTCATACTGTTTCTTGATATCATTTTCACTGGTGTGTGTGCCGTTATTTACACCTTGCCGTTATTTTGTAATCTGAATCTCTTAATTAACGCGTATTCTTTCGCCAAAAAGGTTGGTATTTACCATTTTAATGTGACCGCCAACGCTTTAATCCCGATTGTCCAAAAAATAAGTAGAGAAGTATATCTTACTAATATTATAAACGCAAAAGTTTGTAAGAATGGATGTATATTTGTTACTCTTTCACGCTAAAACTACCAAACGAATTTGTATAAAACCTTGCCGTTATTTTGTAATCTGAATCTCTTAATTAACGCGTATTCTTTCGCCAAAAAGGTTGGTATTTACCATTTTAATGTGACCGCCAACGCTTTAATCCCTATTGTCCAAAAATAAGTAGAGAAGTATATCTTACTAATATTATAAACGCAAAAGTTTGTAAGAATGGATGTATATTTGTTACTCTTTCACGCTAAAACTACCAAACGAATTTGTATAAAACTTTACAATAATATAGCTCACACATCAGAATAACACAAGACTATTTATTATACTGGGAACAAGCTTCTGTGGGAAACAAGGACGGGAAAACATCACCAGCATCAAGTTATATCTTAATAATATTATAAATGCTGAAGTTTGTGTAGGTGTTTGTTAAACTTTCACGTCAAAACTACTGAATAGATTTTAATGAAACTTTACAATAATATAGCTATACATCAGAATAACACATAGGCTACTTTTTATCCCGGAAACAAGTTCCAGTGGGAAACGAAAACGGAAAAATTTTTCTACGCAGGCGTAGCCGCGGGCGTCAAAATGATCCAGAATATATTTAAAGTTAAATTCAATCAATAAAATTACCACCGCGTTTTTGTCTCTTGAGTTCGGTACGAGTTACGAGTTAGACTTAGATTTTAGCGTTGATTTTGTACTTATCTATAAAATGGCGGTTTAAGGTATAAAATTCATCGAAAGATCGACAAAGGCGTTTTATTCTGCTGAATGTGTAAATGCTTTAACGAAAGATGAGTTTCTTCACGTGCTGTATCTCCGTAATCTCACCACTTGCCCTACCAGTCAGGCTAGACCCACTTGAAAATGTTACTATAATTTGACCACGACCGCTGTACCGTTCACTGCGTACAAAATAGACCAACTGTCACTGTGTCACTGAATGAAATAGGTATGTGAGATGGGTTGCGGGTTGAATTATATTCTTTATCTTAGGTTGAATGTTTATATTTAATCTGAACTAAATTATAAACTGATAACAAACTTTTTAACATTGAACGATTTTTCCTACTTTTTAAATTTTTCCCCCTTTTGAGTCCGAGACTACCAGGACTTTAATTGGTCGTGCTAATGAGTGTCTAGCACATAAGACCTTTTAGCCTTTTTGTTACCACCTCACTAAAAGGCAACGGGTTCAAAATTTCTTCCAAATTTAACATCTAAAATAGACACATTTTATTAAAATTATTCGGCCCTTTAGACCCACCCCAGTTCCGTGCTTCGGAAGGCACGTTAAGCCATTGGTCCCGGTTGCCAATAAAATGGCAGTCGTTAAGCCAAGTTGACGGCCCTATGGGCGGCTTAAAAAATTTCAACAGCAGGTCGATGCAGCCTGCGCCTGTCCATTTCAACACGGCAATAGGCTCACCACCTGTTACGTGGGACAGAAATGCATACGGTGGAACGTGGGCGTTAAATATGCCTCTGCCTACCCCTTCGGGGATAAAGGCGTGACAATATGTAGATGTATGTCGATGCCTTTTGAAAATACTAGGTAAAATTTTACGGGTATAATTTATGGTAAATTCAACATAAAAGCAGACACATATTGTGAAATTTACTTTCGCGTGATTCCCCATAAGAACTTCATTGTCCCTTTTTTTGATTATATGATTTTCCTAAATAAATGTTGGTATGATTAACTAAAATCACGATATCTTGGAAATTACAAAAGCTAGTCGAAAAGTATACAGATACTACATTTAATTATAATAATTTGGAATTTTAACCCAAAATTATATATTTATTAAAATCGTCAAAGTAGGTCGGAATTAAAATAAAATTATTTTTCAGATATTTGCTACTTACATGAAAGACTAAATCACTATTTAATTTCTCACATATTCATAATCCAATTTTTCTATAGCGATAGCCCGTACACCGTTTAAATTCTACTGCAGTAGGTATGTGCATTTCTATCACACGTTGTTCCTACAGGAGTCGGCCAAGTAAGTACTAGCTATACATTTACATCTTTCCGTATGTTCTTTTAATACCTTTATAATTAAAGCGTATCGTAATCTACTGTTGGAATTTGAACTTTTCCAAACATTTTGTCACTAGCTTGGGCTCCGACGAACTCGGTAGGGCACAATTGCACTTGCACCTCTTTATCATGGCATGAAATAATAAAAAATGAATCTTTAGTCGTCCCCAGAAATCCAGTTACTAAACCACATTTTAAAATAATTTACTGTTTTTATTTAGTTTTCTAAATGACTAAATTTCTTTGGTACCAGTAGTTGAATAGATAAATATTTAATGAGCACCAGTAGTGTTCTTTTATTATGTCAAATGTCTGACCCTGTCGCTTTTACTTAAAAAAAATGTATGACATTTTTTCGGATTTATTGACATATATGATTCGCTCATGATATATAGCGTATATTCTTCCTGGATTTATGGACTATCCGACACAAAATGATTTTTTCAATTCGGACCTTTAGTTCCTGAGATTAGCGCGTTCAACCAAACAAACAAACTCATCAGCTTTATATATTAGTATAGATATAGATAAATGAGAGTACAATGGGTAGCCTCATCGCTGAGAAATTTTCTCTTTCAAACAAGCTTGGTAGTTACATAAAAAGATGATCAGTATATACTATAAACTTGGTACGAGTAGTTCACTTGTTACTAAATTAGTTCAATGTAACACAGATGTGTTAGGCGCTACTGATATCTTTTAAAACAGATTATTGCACGCCTCATAAGCGAAGCGTTGAGGTGGGTTCTACTGTCACTTCGCGCAAAACATCTGATTCTTCAAACTTAAAATGTCTCTATATGTCTCTGTGTGTATATATTATTTTACAAGTGCAATATATGATAAAATATATTGCACTTGTAAAATAATATATACACACACATATCAAGAAAAAACACTATTTTTAACACTCAAGATATTTTAGATGCCATTTTTGTTATTTAAACTAGTTAAAAAACTGTTTTTTTTTCTCTTATGCTTCAGTATAATTAGGAATAGAACCCTTTCACTTTTCACGGTCTGATTCGATGTGGTTTAATTTATCTTTACTTTATTTATTTCATAACCCCTACGCGATAATTCATAGCAAAGTTTGTAAGCTATAATATATGAAAGTCTATTCGTGTGAAGCGTGCACTTTTGGGTTTTCCAAATTTTTTTCAATCTTACTTTAACGTTCAGAGTCACATTGGTGTAAGAGGCGCCACCATAGATATCTTAACTAAAGATATATGGGGAAAGCAGCGATTACAATGTGAACCTGTGTCGCCAAGTTTCTCACGCTTTAAACTCAAGTCACTCATTGACTTTCACACATCAATAATGTACTGAAGTGAACATTGCAAAGACAACTTATTTATGTACATTTAAATCGAAATTATGAACGTTCATACTGAAAAGGTAGACAGCACCGCGCGTTAATTATGATATCTATGGGCGCCACCAAGATATTGGAGGCCTAAGCAACCTCAGCAGTTAGTGCTGACTAATCGACGAGGCCACGGAGGACAGAAATAATTATTTTATTGTCTACTCCGTGGACGAGGCAATGATGCTGTACCTTACGAGGTTGGGAGGTAAGACAGTATAGTCGCTCCCAACAATGCCGAAAATGTATAGTCAAACACTAGCCGTAATGCTTGTTTGACACCTCCGTAGTATATAATAGTAAAAGCTAGTTCTTTTTTCATGAATACTTACGACTTTCGAGACATTTACACTAGAAATATTTTTATTTATTATTACTAGTGTATGTCATCGTACTCCTCAAATACGGCTAGACCGATTGTAATGTTTTTTTTGTATCATTAGGGTTGCGCACTGGACGGTGTTAGATTCACAAATCAAAGGGAAAAAGCGCTGAAGGTATACTGCAGGACAAGGTCTGCCGGGTCGGCTAGTATTTGTCCTTTGATAACGATTGACATAGAGCATGGTGGCATAGAGCTTGAAGAAGGTTAGATAAAACCGCTACTATAATGAGGGTTTTCGATACTTTTTCTGCCGCCAGGCGGCGCTTCGTATGCGTCAGGTCCAAACAGCTGTCAGATAGCACAGAATCTTACCGAACATATTATTATTTTAGTAAAATTTTATGTATTTGGAAGTGTTATTGATTTTATTATGGATTACGGCCAAAGAAAGGTTGCCGAACTGAAGATTGAGCTCAAAAAGAGAGGCCTCCTTTTTTATTTGCACACATAGGCACTGCACAACACTGTGGCATTTTGGAAAACAATATTCCGTTTGTAACGTTTTTAAGAATAAATAAACCAAAAAAATGATCGAAAAATATAAATCGTGTATGTGTTTTGACAGGTAGTTGGACCTGACGTTACAGCGCTGCCATCTTACGGGGAACATTTCAAAAAAACCCTCATTAAACCGGTAATTACTGTCGTTTGCCGTCGCCCCTGGATCAACTCAATGTTGTTTTTGCTAAATCGCGTTCTAGTTTTATGATAACGTCTTTTTGTTTTAACACTTTAACTGGATAGGTACTGAAGCAGAGATTAAGCGCTTACTCGTTTAGTATTATAAAGTGCTTTAAAACATTTTTAGCGTTCCATTATTATTATAAGACCTTATTTCAAAAATGGAACGCTAAAATATTTATTAACACCTTTTAACATTAACTAATCTAGCGCTTAGGTAATCTCTATCTATAGATACAATAAACAGGCTTAGATAAAATAGAAGAACAAAGCGCTCGTGGGCCCGCTAACTCTGTGTTCTGTAAACGCTCACTGCATTAAGCAACTTTAACTATAGCTAGTCCTTGGATTGGTGACCACTTTGTAGCATTTACATTTGCGAGTTATTCCGTGCTTCGGAAGGCACTTTAAGTAGGTCCCGGATGCCAGTAACATGGCAGTCGTTAAGTCCAGTTGAAGGCCTTATGTGGCATATAATTATTTCAACAGCAGGTCGCCACAGCCTGCGCCTGTCCTGTCCATGTTCAACATGGCAATAGCCTCACCACCTGTTAAGTGGGACAACAATGCATACGGTGAAATGTGAATGTATAGTATGCCTCTGTCTACCCCTTTGGGGATATAGGCGTGACAATAGGTATGTATGTCTTCGTCCATCGAACTAAATGTGTATAATAATTCTAAAAATGTAGATAATAATTCTAATTCCAATATAATAGCGGTACGTTAATTATTTTCTATATAGAAGTTTTTTAAAAAAAAAGCTTTGGGATAACCAATTTAAAAATGATAGATCTAATTGTCATGATAAGGATCAATATCATGCAAATTGAATTTCTCTATAGTCCGTGGGCAATCAAATGTTGCTACGCTGTTCCTTACTAATTGCATTTATATTACAATTGAATTATGGTATAAGTATTAGTAATTAATATTATTACCTATTAGTATTATATACTAATTGACGCTAGCGGTTCCGCACACGTGAGGAAGGTTTCCCGTTCCCGTTTCCCACAGGAACTTATTACCGGGATAAAAAGTAGCCTATGTGTTATTCTGATGTGTAAGCTATATTATTGTAAAGTTTCATCAAAATCCATTCAGTAGATTTTGCGTGAAATAGTACCAAACATCCATCCATACTTACAAACTTTCGCGTTAAAAATTGACTGAGGAGGCGAGCGAAGCGAGCCGACGAATGTTTCTATTTTAAGGGCAGGTAGGCCAAGTCGCGTAGGCACCAAAACACTTCCTCAGCCCCCGCCAAGATAGATTGACGATGTATTTTCTACTGGCACGCCACAGTAAAAATGATTGGCAGTAGCAATCGACATGGAACATCTCTGTTATTGTACTGGATTTTATTATAGGTTTATGAAATACTAGTTGACGCCCGGACACCGCCCGCGTGATGATGTTTTCTTGTTCCTGTTTTCTAAAGGAACATCTTCCCGGAATAAAAAGTAGCCTGGTAACGCTATCTGTATGAATCGGAAGCAACTAAAAGCCAAGGTGTTAAACTAGCCGCCCTCTTCCCATATTTTATGTTTATGTACTATATTTGTTCGTGCACCGCAATATTACTGGTGGCGCCATCTACTGTCGTCACCGATGTCATCCGTTTCAATGTGAAATGGGACTGATCTATCGGCCGCCGCGTTGATAACATCGAAATTGCTTCGTTCTATCACAAGTACGGGACATAGGGGCGTCGTTCCCTGATCCCTTCGTTTTACCGCCTGCCTATAATAGTGTGGTGTGCTTAACCACTCGAGTGTGTCTATCAGAACTGTTCAGGACTTTATAACGTGAAATTGTAGTACGACGTGAACCGCTGACCTGGAGGAAGAGGAGAAGTATCGCTCCCTGCCGGCCTGCATGCGATAGAAGGTAGGTGCACGAACTCCCCATCTTACCTAGGTTCCTTAACGGCTGGTTGGACAAATCTGGTCCACTATATCGAAGGAAAATTATAACTTTATTTTTATTGCTTTATTCCGCGCCACCAGTAGCCTATGTGTTATTCTTATAGATAAGCTATATTATTGTAAAATTTATTTAAATTCCATTTAGAAGTTTTTATATGTATCATCAAACATTCATACTTACAAACTTTCGCGTTTATAATATTAGTAGGAGTTAATGATGATATAACATATTTAATAACAAATTTATGCTTTATGTACAAGTACCAAATAAAATGTCCCGTACTTATTATACTCATCTTTTTTTTTAATAATATTAAAATCAAAAAATCATAATGTTATATCCCTGTCTCAGGCAGCTAGTCACCGTCGTACTTCAGAACACATCTTCCGTTCGCGCTAAACATTCTCCCTAAGTATATAACTTCGTTTAGTTGCTCTAAACGTTTTCGTTTTACCCAAATCTTGCTATTAGTTCCTACTTTTTCTCTTTCAAATACCCGATTCTTAGTTTAACATGCAGCGAAGACTTTCATATTAAAACTACTTTCATATTAGTGACTAATGCCTGAAGGTCGGCTTCTGATAGGACCATCACTACCGCATCATCAGCGTACAAAAGACAATGTACTGTAAAGTTTCCAATTTTACAACACATCATAATCTTTTAACTTTTGCAGCCAACTCTTAGATACACTATGAAAAACACAACCAAGGCAGACATAACACAACCCTGTTTGACGCCCGAACAAAAAGACAAAAGAGGCGCCAGGAGAGCATCCCTCCTGGTCGCACGCAAGCTTTATAGTCCGTATAAAGTGACTGTATCGCATGCAGCAGCTGGCCGTCCACACCATATCCTGCCCGGGTATGGTGTGGACGGCCAGCCAGGCCACACGGAGGAGTACCACAGAGTTTCTCTCACAACGTTATCAAATGCTTTCTCCAGATCCACTAAAGCGCAGAAAACCTTCGGGTTAAAATGTTGGGATTATTAATAATTAGTTACATGTTAAGGCTACTAATATAAAAAAATAAAAAATAAATATCCATCACGCCTTATCCCCGAAGGGGTGGCTGGGGCATATTATATGCCCACTTTTTACCGTGTGGATTCCTGTCCCACGTAATAGGTGGTGAGCCCATTGCCGTGTTGAAATAGACAGACGCAGGCTGTGGCTACCTGCTGTTGAATTTTTTTAAGCCGCCCATAAGGCCTTCAACCAGGCTTAACGACTGCCATTTTACTGGCAACCGGGACCAACGGCTTAACGTGCCCCGAAGCACGGAAACGCTCGCAAATGTAAATGCCACAAAGTGGTAACCCATCCGACGACCAGCCATAGTGAAAGTTGCGTACCTCAGTGATCGTTTACCAAACACTGAGACCGCGAGGCCACGAGCTACTAATATAAAGTAAAAATATAAATATAAAAGCGCTGGTAGCCCCACTAACTCAGTTCTCTGTAAAAGATCACTGATTTAAGAAACTCTCTCGGACTTTGGATGGATGACCGCTTTGTAGCATTTTCCTTTACCAGCGTTTTCGTCCTTCGAAGGACACGTTAAGCTGTTTGTCCCGGTTGCTAGTAACGTTGCAATCGGCAGTCGTTAAGACAAGTGAATACCCTTTCAGCGACTTAAAAATTACAACAGCGAGTCGCCACAATCTGAGCCTGTCCATTTGAACACAGGCATTGGGCTCACCACAATATGCCTCTGCCACACCTTCGGGGATAAATTCGTGGCTAATAAATTTATAAATATACTTAAATAATTTATACTTCAAGAATAAAACAAAGGTCTTGGATACAATTTAAATAATTTATGCAAAGCGAAGCGAAGCTTAAATATAACAACTGCACTGATTACTTCAGCCAGTGGCAGTCGGTGCTTTTTTTGCAGTTCGGATGCTTCAGAATCTATTAATAAATTTTGTTTAGAACCAAAATGAAAGTATACGATACACAAAAAAAAAATTCGTTAATAGTTAGCGGAAAAATAGGTAAACATACACTGAACAACCTACTGGCTCAGTTAATTAGATAACTGCCTTCTAACCTGTGGGTACCGGGCTCGATTTTAAACTACTTACAGGGATAATTCTAACGCTTCTGTGAAGTGTACGTAGCTCATTTTATATTAAAACTCTCATATACACTATACAAAGCGAACTCCGAGATGCAGCTGGGACAGACGCTCGGATGATGATGGAGTGCTAACTGCTCTGATAAATATACTGTGCCATTGCGAAGAAATAACAAGGGGAGCTCAACGAAAAAACCTGACACAGGTCCTACCTCACTAAGGGTCGTATTATAGAACCTTACTCAAGCCTCAAGTATTACTTAGAACTAGTTTTAAGCTGAGCTTTTATTAAAGAACCTTACTCGATTCGTGAAACGTCAATCTAGAATCACCTGAGAGCTGTCACAGTGAAATGACGTTTGATTCATATTATAGAACAGTGCTCAAGTGTCATTTCAGTAATCCTTTATTTTTAAACCATATTCAGCTCAGATTCGCTACTTGATTCGAGATTTGCGAGAAGTTTTCGTAAGTTTAGTCGACACCACGCTCAAGCAGAGATTTTAGTTAACAAAAATAAAAGATGGCCTCCTTTATCTTTCTAAAATTGATATTTTTGAAGATAAATAGACTATTACTTACTTATCATTCACGTGTTTATCCCCGAAAGGGTGGCAGAGTCATATTTACGCCCCTATTTCAGTGCCAGCACATTCTACCAAACAGCAGACCCGTACCAATCAATAACAATTACTTTACAAAGATATTAATTCAGTATTATATCAATACCGAAGACAGTGTGATCTTGTATTGTGTGGCAGTGTGGATCGTATTGCTTCATTCTTTTATTTCAACTACCACACTTTTAATAGAAATGTGATAATAGAATAATACCTATGATAATAATGAGATATGTGGATATTAAAAAATAATGTCATTATATGGTTGTGTTGTAGAGTCAATGTCGCTTACGAGTAGTGTAGCTATGTACCATCAAACACATAACATTAAACACAAGATAATACCTTAAATGATGGAACATTCGTTAAAGCAATACCAGCGTGGACATCCTTTTTATGCCACAGCATCCTTTCAGGATAGTACTGTAGCTTGTGCTGTACTGCACTATTGTGCCTATTATATTAATATCCCCATTGACTTCCAATACACTTTACCCCCTAAGAGAGTACTCCATATAATAAGAACATGATCATTCAATATGTAGGAGGAATTGGAATAGATAAAGGAGAGGTTTGGATAAATTTTCAAAGCAATTTGTAGATGCTGACTTTCATATAATTGTTAAAGTGAAAAACATGACTTGGTTTAGGATGGGGTTTGACCCGTAACCTATGTCTAACCAGGGCAATGCTCTATGCCACTGAGGTACCATAACCATACCAAAATAAGATGAAATTATTCACTATATTTTCATTGTCACTCGTTCAAGCCCCATCTTGAACCGAGTTATCTTTATCACTGTAATAACATTTATTGGAATGAGAGGTGTGTGAAAATGGTTCGGAGAACATTTTACCTGAAAAGTCTAAAAGTCGCTACATATCTACATATGACGAATTCATTGTGTGGAGAGAAGAACTTCTCTGAACTTTCAATAAAATTAAAACCATCTACCTTATGGTCGAGGTATTCAATGTTAAAAAGTGTGCTAAAAATCAGGAATAATGTGGATATCGTGAATACCCCAAACTAAATGCTTTCCTAAAACTACAATCAGACGGCTTTACAACTAAAAAGTCGAAAATATTAACATCGAATGAAGTGGAAAGGTTTCTGAACGAAGCTCCCGATGATCGTTTTTTAAAAACAAAGGTAATTTATTAATAAGTACTTTTTTTTTCTTTGGTATTCAGTTTACGAAATCGCAAATACACTCAATATAAAAAAATATTAGTCAAAACCTTTTTTTTTGTAGGTTGCGCTGATTTTTGGCGTTACTGGTGCTTGCCGCAGAGAGGAGTTAGCTAATATCACTTTAAAAGATTTTGAAATCCATGGAAAAATGCTACTAATCAATATTCCGAATACAAAAAAATAAGATACCGAGAAGCTTTATTGTTGAAGGAGATTTTCTTAAAATAGTGCAAAAATATATGAATTAGCGATCCCAAAAAGCAAAAACCGACCGTTTTTTCCAAAATTATCAAAAAGGGAAGTGTACAGCTCAAGCAATCGGGATAAACAAATTTGGTAATATGCCAAAAGAAATAGCTACGTTTCTTGGTCTGCCGGATGCTGATCTGGTACATTATTGGCAGATTCAGGAGTCAATTTGACGTCCTTAAAGCGACTAGGAGGCTGGAAGTCAGACAAAGTTGCAGAAGGCTATATTGCTGATTCATTAAACAACAAACTAGAAACTGAGAAAAAAATCACACAATCCATTAATTTATAGTCCAGTCCTTCACATGACAATACTGATGAGAACGTTCGTCCGCCTACCTTCGTTGATAATTATAATTCATCAGATCCAATTCCATCAACTAGCAAACGCCCTTGTATGACACCTTTGACAAATATACATGAACAATCATATGAAATTAATAATAGTTTGTCTCAAACAGTAAATATGCAACCGAAAACTTCCCCAGTTAATATAAAAAAGTGTACCAATTTCAATATATATGTGAACTATAACTTTTACAAGAAATAAATGATTAGTAACTTGAGTTCAATGTGTTTTTATTATTTTATTAAATTGCTTCATTTTTTCGCAACTGTATTAAAAATAGTCGTTCAATACACGTGCAGAACCGTCATTGCAACTTGTTCTGACTGTCAACCCTCACCTTCGGCTGCGCCTCGGCTCGGGTCGACATTTGTCGGAACTCGTTGCAATGACAGGCATTCCGCACTTGTATCGAAATATACTATATTCGAACCAAATTCTATATACTATATTCGAACCAAATTCTATATTTCTTCAAGAGTCAGCTTTGCCTACCCACTCATGTAATAGGACCAAACTGTATCTATACCTTGGATTATATAAACACGTGTTTATATAATCTACGATCTACACTAATATTATAAAGAGACGAGTTTTTAGTTTATTTGTTACTTGTTGCCGCCCGCAGCTTCGCCCGCGTAGAGAAGTTTTCCTGTTCCCGTTACCCACAGGAACTTGTTCCCGGGATAAAAAGTAGTCTATGTGTTATTCTGATGTATAAGCTATATTATTAAAATATAGCTTATACATCAGAATAACACAATGTTCAACCACAAACAAATTCACATGTATACGAGGAGATGTAAGTCAAAGAGAAGCATGATAGATCTATTCCTAATGGATAGTCGGCTCCGTAAACAGGTGATGGACACAAGGGTTTATCGAGGCGCTGAGCTGGGATCAGACCACTACCTAGTCATAACTAGGATTAGGGGTCTGTTCGCGGGTTGGCGTCATCGCACCGAGTGTCCTGAACCTGAGCCGACTTATAGCATCAAAAGCTGGAAGCTGCAGGATGCATCCATTAGGGATAAATATAATGAAAGGGTAGCCGAAAAGCTTGGCGACGTCAATGTAAGCAGTGAGAATGTGGAAAGTGTATGGTAGAACCTTAGGGAAAGTATGATTTCCTGGTAGCTGCTTACGCGCCAGTATCTTCGTCAAACGCGAGTGAGCTAGAGGACTTCTGGGAGAGTATGAGAGAAGCTCTAAATGTGATAGAAGGAAATGAAAGACTTATAGTATGTGGAGACTTGAATGGATGGGTGGGTACCGCTCGCGATGGTTTTGAGTCGGTACTCGGGAAGTATGGGGATAAAAGGGTGAACGACGCTGGCAAGCTAATACTGGCATTTTGTAAGGAAAAGGATTTGTTTGTGGCGAACACAATGTTCAACCACAAACAAATTCACATGTATACGAGGAGATGTAAGTCAAAGAGAAGCATGATAGATCTATTCCTAATGGATAGTCGGCTCCGTAAACAGGTGATGGACACAAGGGTTTATCGAGGCGCTGAGCTGGGATCAGACCACTACCTAGCCATAACTAGGATTAGGGGTCTGTTCGCGGGTTGGCGTCATCGCACCGAGTGTCCTGAACCTGAGCCGACTTATAGCATCAAAAGCTGGAAGCTGCAGGATGCATCCATTAGGGATAAATATTATGAAAGGGTAGCCGAAAAGCTTGGCGACGTCAATGTAAGCAGTGAGAATGTGGAAAGTGTATGGCAGAACCTTAGGGACAGTATGATAAATGCCGCTGTGGAAGTGTGTGGAGAAACGAAAAGAGGCAATAGTAATAAGCGTGATGCATGGTGGAATGAAGAAGTGAAAGAAGCAGTTCGAATGACGAAGAAAGCATGGCTAGACTACTTAGCCTCGCGGAATGATTTTTATATGCAAGAGAGATACAAGCTGCAGAAAGTTAACACGAAGGCACTGATAGAAGAAGCTCGTGAAAGGTGCAGAATAAAAGCGGATGAAAGGTTGTCGTCCAATTTTCGGGCTAATGCCAAGCTCTTCTGGAAAGAGGTAGGCAAGACCCGAAGTTGTTCGGCAATCTGCAGTATGAATAAAGTGCTTAGTGTTAACAATGACGTCCTAACAGACCAAAGTGACGTCCTGCAGAGATGGAGTGAATATTATGGAAAGATGTATGCAAGAAAAGACAGAGATGCCACATCGGGAAGTAGAGCTCACTTCGATGCTCCGGATCCCGATGTCATTGAAGTCATTAGTATGAAAGAAATAGAACAAGCGATAAGAAGTATGAAATGTGGTAAGGCTGCGGATAGACAGAGTTACTGCTGAGATTATCAAGTACGGTGGGTCGCGTGTCTGGGACACACTATGTCTGTTATGCAACTTGTGCTGGCGGACAGGTGAGGTCCCGGATGACTGGCGAGTAGCAGTTGTAGTACCTATTTACAAAGGGAAAGGCTCGCGCCTAAACTGCTCCAGCTACAGGGCGATCAGCTTGGTCAGCTTAGCTAGTAAGGTGTATGCAAAGGTTATAACGGCACGAATGCAAGAAAAGTCTGAAAGGTATTTATGGGAGGCTCAATGCGGATTCCGACGTGGAAGAGGTTGCATGGATCAAGTGTTTTCTCTCCGCATGATCGCGGAAAAGTTTCTGGCTCTTAGCCAGAAGGTTTTCTGCGCTTTTGTGGATCTAGAGAAAGCATTTGATAACGTTGTGAGAGAAACGCTGTGGGACTTGCTACCAGGATATGGTGTGGACGGCTCGCTACTGCGGGCAATACAGTCGCTTTATAGGGACTGTAAGGCTTGCGTGCGAGTAGGGGGGGATGTGTCACCTCTTTTTGATGTCTGTACAGGCGTCAAACAGGGATGTGTCATGTCCGCCTGGCTGTTCATAGTGTATCTGGACAGTTGCCTGCAGAAGTTGAAAGATTTTAATATGGGTGTGAATTTGGGTGACTTTACAGTAAACTGTCTGCTGTACGCTGATGATGCGGTGCTCATGGCCTCGTCAGAAGCCGACCTACAGGCATTAGTCACTAATATGAAAGAGGGGTGTGAAAGTAAGGGTCTCCGCTTGAATGCAAGTAAAACTAAGGTTCTAGTATTTGAAAGAGGTGACGTAAGAACTAAATGCGAGATTAGAGTAAACCAGGAACGTTTAGAGCAAGTGAATGAAATTGTGTATTTAGGAAGTATGTTTAGCGCGGATGGAAGATGTGATTCGGATGTAGAACGGCGAGTAGCTGCCGGAAACAAAGTTAACGGTGCTTTGTCCCAGTTAGTAAAGCGACAAAGCATCGTAAAAGAAGCACGACTGGCGATTCATAACGCAGTGCTAGTGCCAACTTTGCTTTACGGTAGTGAAACCTGGGTATGTCAGCAGATGCATGAAAGTAAATTGAATGCTGTGGAGATGCGATCACTTCGAAAATTGTGCGGCGTTACCTTGGCCGACCGAATACGTAACGAAGTGATACGCAATATGGCAGGTTTGAATGAAAGTGTCAGCGTTAAGCTGGAAAAAGGCGTGCTCCGTTGGTTTGGACACGTCCAACGAATGAGTGAGGAACGATTGACGAAGAATATATATTGTTCAAAAGTAGAGGGTAGAAGGAGTCAGGAAAGGCCGAGACTTACATATGAAGACCACGTGAGCAGATCGCTCAAAAACGGAAAGGTCAAAGTACTCGGATACCCAGACGTGCGTGTATGAAGCGATTGATGAATCTCGAAGAAGCGAAAGAAGTATGCATGGATCGCGAAGCCTGGCGATCTGTCCTCTCTGACTACCCCGTCAGGGATACAGCGTGAAGATAGTTAAGTTAAGTTTAAGTTAAGTTTCCTTAAAAGTGTATTCAGTAGTTTTTACGTGAAAGAGTAACACACATAACCTTTTGCATTTATAATATTATTAAGATTACGATTACCGGCTCGAGGCCCCGCGGACGTAGTGTTCTGTAAACGATCACGCGTTAAGTAACTTTCACTATGGCTGGTCCTCGGATGGGTGACCACTTTGTGGCATTTTTCATTTGCGAGCGTTTCCGTGCTTCGGAAGGCACGGAAGCCGTTGGTTCCAGTTGCCAGTCACATGGCAGTCGTTAAGCCAGTTGAAGGCCTTATGGGCGACTTGAAGTTTCAACAGCAGGTCGCCACAACCTGCACCTGTCCACTTCAACACGGCAATGGGCTCACCACCTGTTACGTGGGACAAAAAGCAAAGTATACGGTGAAACGTGGGCGTATAGCACGTCTCTGCCTACCCCTTCGGGGATAAAGGCGTGACAGTGTGTTATGTTATGTATGTTAAGATTACTGAGGCTAAATGCAGTTATTTCTCCCCCATTTTGTAAGGTATTCTAGTGTTTTGTATCTAAACATAGGAGCCACGCTCCTGACAATTTATACCCGTAGGTGGGTTTAAATTATCAGGAGCTTGGAATACGCTTATGTAACTACATAAGCGTACAAAGGCTTAGCCTCGGTAATAAATAAATATACTTAATGTATGCAATGCGATTCTTTAAAAATGAGCATCGATTTGATTGTTGATAAACTATGGAACTACTCAATCGATACTTAAAATTCTTTCATTATTAAATAGCCAAGTTATTCAGAAGTAGCAAAAGCCATGTTTTACTACTCAAGGGAGCGGACCAGTTTTAATAAAATGTCTACAAATCGGGCAGACAAATAAATAATAAATATTGTGGGACACTTTTCACACAGCGCCATTTAGCCCAAAGTAAGCTAATATTAGCTTGTGTTATAGGATCTAGATAACTGATAAACATACTTTTATATTTCTAAATACATACATATTATACATAGGAAACACCCAAACTCCAAAATACACATTTGTGGATCACACAAATGGAAATATAGGTGGTATGGGTGCTATGAGGTTCGAAATATGTCACAGGCGGAGCCTAGAGACACAACTAATAAGCGTTTTACGTAGGTAATCGGAACGCAAAGAGCATCCATTTCACGGTTGGCTGTGTTTTAACTTAAAGACATAAAGATTCTTCACTACCGAGATTCACAATGTTACACAGTCTTGCACTTTCAAGTAAAACTCGGATCTTTGAGAATTTATGATCCACAAGACTGGGTAGTATTAAATTTTAATGTAAATTTAAATAGTACCTACAGTGTTCAAAATTCCTGCTTGCCCAAGATTTCAACACGGCAATGATCTCACCAGTAGACCTGTCACGTGGGATAAAAAATCATACGGTGCTGATGAAATTTGGGCGTATATATGACTGCCACTGCTTTGGGGATAAAAGCCTGACAGACACATACAGAGATCCAAATCCCTGAAAGCCCGAAATTTCAAGTTTATTGTGTATCTCAATATATGTTAATCTATCACGCCTTATCCCCGAAGGGGTGGCAGAGGCATACATATTGTATGCCCACTTTTCACCACGTGTATTCCTGTCCCACGTTATAGGTGGTGAGTCCATTGCCGTGTTTAATTAGACAGACGCAGATTGTGGCTACCTGTTGTTGAAAAATTTTAAGCCGCTCATAAGGCCTTCAACTTGACTTAACGACTGCCATGTTACTGGCAACCGGGACCAACGGCTTAACGTGCCTTTCAAAGCGCGGAAACACTCGCCAATGTAAATGCCACAAAGTGGACCCATCCGAGGACCAGCCATATAGAAAGTTGCGTAACTCAGTGATCGTTTACAGAACACTGAGTCCGCAGGACCACGAGCGCTTCAAAATTTCAAGTGGGTTGACCATTACGGACTCCATAGATAAGTAATTTTAATTACAAGTGGGTCCTTGTTATTAGGTATGGATTGGTTACTAGACTTCTAAATCGATAGACATTAAACGCTATCTCAATGTCACAAGGAATGTTTCAGAATAAACTAAGTAATTCAATCAAATTATCCAATCGCAGTCCACTGCACATATCATCATTGTAATCATTTTGAGAGGGTGTATCGCCTTAACTTTCCACGCTGACCAGGCTTCGTAAATTATACCGGAAAGAGTTTCACATACATATTGTCTTTATCTCCGAAGGAGTAGCCAGAGGCATACTAATCTGATACATTTCACCTATGCATTTTTCTCCCACGTTGTTTTTTGCCCATTGCCGTGTTTGTTTAAATGGACAGCCGGATTAACTGTTGCTTATATGAAATCGGTTCGTCCATATTCAACAGGTAACTTACACGTAAGCTTGGGCTTGAATATCTTTAGAGTTATTGATAATTCTATCCCATTGAGAAAAATGAACGAAAAAATGAAAATAGTTGACGCCCGCGGCACCGCACGCGGGGTGAAGTTTTCCTATTCCCTTTTCCTACAGGAACTTGTTCCCGGGATAAAGAGTAGCCTATGTGTTATCATCATATATCATATCAACACATCATTACATTAACAAATATCCATCCATACATACAAACTTTTACGAAATAAAAAATTTTATTTTCTCATCAGTGGCTCAGAAATGTTGTCTTTGTGATTGAAGTCAGGGGGTACCAATGCGAACAAAATATTTTTAATAACATTAAATTATCCCTAGATGGCAGTAATGGTATCAAATTCAAGATTACAAAAATAAAAATCTTATTTAGCTGTTTAAAGTCCGGTATATGATTTCTAAAATAAAAACCATATTATAATCTGTGATATTAACATACTAAACACGTTAATAATACAATTAATGTAGATTGCGTGAATAATTGGTTCTCGATAGTGTTCATTTATAATAATAGATGGCGACGTAATAAGTTGAACAGTTCTCCACCAACAGTCGACTCTCTATGCCAATAGTACCTGTAAAAAAAAAAGAGTATTCTATCTCTTTCGGTCGCGCACGTCACAGCGATGCACGCTAGAATAATAAACTTATTTGTAAAATATTGTGATATCGACGACGAGGATTGCTCCGCAATAATCAAGGAGTAGATAAATTCATCACGATACGATACTGTGTTTGTGGTCTGGTGGTTAATGGCGAATAGTAGAAATATTGTTTGTTTTAGTATTTTTCCCAAGTATAGAGTCCCAAGATCGAATCCTCATTGTTTTGATTTTTGTTTTTGCATTTTAAAATAAATATTAACAATTGTGAATACAATCCACCGAAAAGTTTCATTAAAAAAAACTGACTATCACTGCCTTTCTGGTCCACATTTTTTTTTTGATTGCAGAAATAAATCGTTTTATTTTATATCAAATGCGATGTGGCATCTGAATTGTAATCAAAACAAATCCAGTAATCCAATCCGCCAAAGTAAACGATATTTTAAAATAAAGTTCAAAATAGCAGCGCGTTATAACTGTCGGTCTCTGTCAACCTGCTAATAAGGTTCAAAGTGGTATGACCGCCGCGCCGGCACTACTCTTACGTCAAAATATTATTAGCGCTGCATCGTATAATACGATGATACATTGCGCTTTGACAAGTTTAAAATATAAAAAAGCTAGTTGAAAGCCGCGGCTCCGCTCGCGTGATGGGAACTTGTTACCAGTATAAAAAGTAGCCTACATGTTGTAAATCCATTTAGTACTTTTAACGTGAAAGAGTAACAAACATACATCAAATCTTTTAAATTTATAATATTTATATCTTATATTTATATTAAACTAGTTGACGTCCGCGGCTTCGACCGCGTAGAGAAGTTTTCCCGTTCCCGTTTCCCACAGGAACTTGTTCCTGGGATAAAAAGTAGCCTATGTGTTATTCTGATGTATAAGCCACATTGTAAAGTTTCATTAAAATCCGTTCAGTAATTTTTACGTGAAAGAGTAACAAACATCCATACAAACTTTCACATTTATAATATTAATAACATTGAGATAATCATAATCTTTCTACGTACAGTCTTTTATTTTGCTTTCATTAATTATACTCGTAAATTTCACGTTCGGAGGCCTGATACAATAGATTATCTACCTATATTGTAGAACTTAAGGGTTTATTTGACCCCTGGTTACGGTCTCTGTAGCCTGCACTGTAGACAATAGGTATATCTTACAACCTAAACCCCGAGATCTCGACCATAGACTTAGCTACCTCGGAGCCAGGGGCTATAGACAGTTGACCTTGACCTCAGGATCTAAGGTCTCGGGGCCCTTCCGGCTCTAAGCCCACAAACTCAGATTCTAGCCCAGAAGCCTGACCTTCGGATCTAAGACCTTGGAAACTTGACTCAGGACCCTGGACCCCGGATCTCGGGAACAGGATTATGAGCCCTAGGCCCTTAACCTTGGATCCTAGCCCCAGTACTGTGAGATCTCTAGAGCCTCTACTGCATACCCTCAATGGAGAACCCAACCCTTGACTCTAAACATAGGATCTGGAGCAGCTGACCTTGGACTCTCGATCTAAGACACAGAAGTCGGAATTCGGGATCCCAGACCCCGGGTCGGGAATATGGGCTCTACGTCCTCGAACTTGGATCCTGGCCCCTGAACATTCATGAAACCTGGAATGGGTTTATAATGTTTATTTTAGAAGTTCCTATGGCCACCTTCAAGTGTCCTCTACAAACCATCTCCATGCATGGAAATTACAAATGGTCACTTACGAACGAAACTAAAAAACACTAAATGAACTAACTCTAGTTTTATAATATTAGTACCTATAGATAAAATATCCAAATAAGTAAAACCCTTACTTGTTGCATTATAACATGACCTTTATCATGCCCGTACAGAATATTGATAACATCAATTAGGTAGAAAAGGCATACGGCAGAGTATTTCTGTTTATAGTGACATCTAGTGTAGTGTAGTAAATAATAAGAATAGTTTGCCAAAACATTGTCGCCATCTATATACAAACTCCCGTACTGCCTGCCTGCTTGGAAAGTTAAGGCCGTGACCATTTTTTGTTCCTGGGCTGCAATTCTCATTCCTTCGAAACAGTCTCGATTTCGAGATAAATCTCGAATTTTAACTTTATTCGAGTTTTATTGACGTTTAGCTATTCTGCAAATTTCGAACTTGACTTTTCTCGAAGGTAAGCCACTCGAGTTGCTTCGAATGGTTAGTAGCAGTCGAGACGCAGATTTCGAAGTCGAATCACTATAATCTTTGGACATTTCTTCAGTAACCGATCCTAAATTAACATTATACTACATTTTACATTAAATAAATATCAAAATGAGTAATGAATTAATAGTGAAATACGTGTAAAATATTTTGCAACTCGCTTCAATTTCAAACACGTCGCCGATGTTTCAGCATTGTGGAAAATTCAGCAATTTGTGATTTTTTTTGTTCTTGTGGCGATACTATTGCTCCACCAATAACTGTATGTATATACACTATCACTGTGTGGATTTGGTAGTGATTTTTGTGATTACAAATAACACAGTCTTCAATAATATAGACAAGACAACACACAGTGATAGTGACAGCGACACATTCAGATATTTTTCATTTTACGGGACGGTATAAGCAATTTTTAAAATATTCATTAAGTAACGTATATTATGCAGTTTGTAATATTTTTTGCCTTTAATAATTACTATAAAATATGTAATTATTGTTTATAACGTGTAAAATAAGCTTAAAAAACTTTTAGAACATTTTGTAAGAGTAGTTTTGTTGTAACCGTTTTAAAACCGGATGAAACGTGTCGAACGGAACGCATCGTAACGTGACATGGTTCTTAAATGGCAACATTTGACACAATAATCTCGAATTTTAGTTCGAATAGTGGTGAGAATAAGATATTCGACAAAACCATTTCGATTTACGAGATTTTATGGTAGAAAAAGGATTCGAAGAGAAAACTCGAATTCGAGATTATTTCGAAGAAAACGAGAATTGCCTCCCTGTTCGTGCATCTGTATAAGAATTATATTATATTATAAATAATAAATAAATAAATATCCATCACGCCTTATCCCCGAAGGGGTGGCAGAGGCATATTATATGCCCACTTTTCACCGTGTGGATTCCTGTCCCACGTAATAGGTGGTGAGCCCATTGCCAACTGTTGAAATAGACAGACGCAGGTTGTGGCTACCTGCTGTTGAAATTTTTTAAGCCGCCTATAAGGCTTTCAACCAGGCTTAACGACTGCCATTTTACTGGCAACCGGGACCAACGGCTTAACGTGCCTTCCGAAGCACGGAAACGCTCGCAAATGTAAATGCCACAAAGTGGTCACCCATCCGACGACCAGCCATAGTGAAAGTTGCGTACCTCAGTGATCGTTTACCGAACACTGAGACCGCGGGGCCACGAGCGCTTCTAATATTATATTATCTGTGGTTATACCTAGACAAAGACAGCACAAAGGATGATCTCGGTCACAAAGCAAGGAATATTGCTCACTCGCACCCCAATAGATACAAAAGTAATAACAATACCGCGTGCCGTAAGTCTAAGTTTGACTCTAGACGAAAATCGCATTCTTTCCTGTCATCTTAATGAGGGTTTTTTGAAATGTTCCCCGTGAGATGGCAGCGCTGTAACGTCAGGTCCAACTACCTGTCAAAACACATACACGATTTATATTTTTCGATCATTTTTTGGTTTATTTATTCTTAAAAACGTTACAAACGGAATATTGTTTTCCAAAATGCCACAGTGTTGTGCAGTGCCTATGTGTGCAAATAAAAAAGGAGGCCTCTCTTTTTGAGCTCAATCTTCAGTTCGGCAACCTTTCTTTGGCCGTAATCCATAATAAAATCAATAACACTTCCAAATACATAAAATTTTACTAAAATAATAATACGTTCGGTAAGATTCTGTGCTATCTGACAGCTGTTTGGACCTGACGCATACGAAGCGCCGCCTGGCGGCAGAAAAAGTATCGAAAACCCTCATTCTTTTGGATTTCGTATTTCGTCAGTCTTCATTGTCAAATTTGACAAAGGTTCATTCAAAGGTGACACCTTCTGACACGCTTGGTTGTATGAAATACATACAGTGAGTAGTCTATAGTAGAGCGCGACATTGATTTCTTGCTCAGAGCTGTTAGGATATTTTGAACAGTGTGTACGTCTCATTATTGACTGTACCCTCCCCTAGCACTCAGAGATTGATTTGGAATACGGTAGAGTTGTAGCAGGTAAAATGATGTTCCTTCATATAGACCTTATTATGAGGGTTTCATCAAAAAAATTTATTGACTCATTGAATACCATTGATGGAAAGGAAAATCTCATGTCATACTTGTGTTAAGTCTTGGTTACGTCCAAAATTTTCAACCATACATCTCGGGACATGCTTCGTTTGTTTCGTTGTTTGTTTGTTATTTTGACATTAGTGACAGAGATGTCGTTTAATTTCCCAGCACCTATAGGCATATGAAACTGAAACTCAACTAACATTCTGCAATTGTAAACGCATTCTTGAGTACAATATCAACTCGCAGTTTCGATACCGTGTCAAGTTTTTGATTCGGGAACTATAGTTTTAATAACTTCTTTTCATTGAACCCTATTGCAATATTTTAAAATAGTCACTTTGAGCCTTTTGATAAATTTAATTCTTCCCTTTGTTATTAAAATATAAAATATGTGTAATCAACACCTGGATATAATCAGCTACTGTGATGATCCAGGCCAAAACTTTTGATAAAACGGTTTCAATAAAACATACTTACTTTCAAATGCTTTCAAACTGTTAACTTTATTTTACACAAAACATAACACTTACACAAAACTACAAATAATGACAAGAACAAACTCACACAAATATTGGCTAAGCAATTGTTGATGAGACTATATTCTTAAATACGATTGGCTTAGACGTCTCTTCTATATAACTGAAATTACTAGCGACAATTGATATTTCGTCTTTTATAGTCACCTATTTTGTATTATGCAATTCTGCATTATGCTGATTAGAGAATAGTTTATTAATAAACTGAGTATGTGATAGTGGAATATCATTATTTAGATTGTTAGTATCATTAACACGTTTATTAGAATCAGTACTAACTTCTTGATGTTGAAACGATTCTAAAATCTTGTTAAAAAAGATTGATTTTGTTAAAATATTTATAATTACATTTTGGTACACAGGCTCATAGGGATTTACTTTGGTGGACGCTTTTGTTGTAAAATCTATAGAAAAATATGTCTTTGCTTCGAGTTTTTCTGTTTTTGAAGTATATGTGTTATTTTGTTTATCTATATAGGGCACATAGCTTGTCGTCTCGTTTTCTATTACATTAAAAGGTTCCGGAATTGCTAATTGATTTAACAAATTGTCATTCTTAATCGATTCATACGCTGAGTCTTTTGAATCTCTAGTCTGTTTCTGTCTAATTTCAAGATCATTAAATGGTACGCCATATGGTTCATTACTAATCGCAAGACTTTTTAAATTAATGCTTCTACGTTTACGAACTGGGAGTCCTTTTACATCATAATCGTAGTCTTCATCAGATTTAGGTCTGTGTTTCCTGAAACAAGAAAATTGATTATTTTGTTCGTTCATTCAAAGTGTAACAGTGCAAAAGAAAAAAGGCTTACAAACACTTCCGCCCATATAATGTTAGTTTAGCTATCGAAATGGATATGAAAGTATGAACGAGTATAGATGAGTATCAAAGTCTCATGGATCAAATTGCTAAATGAATCTTACTTTATTGGTCGATCATTTTCTGCCATTAATTTTTCCTTGAACGAAAGTACTCTAGGATTATTGGTGTAAACAGTTAATTCTCCTTCGATAGTAGGTCTTGTGCTGAATAAGGTAATTGGTTTGAATTTCGTAAGCAACAATCCCATAGAGGACATTGTTGGCGTTGGTCTAATAGGTCCAGCGTTGAAGGTAATTGGTGAAGGAAATGTTGTAGATTGATGTTCCAGACCAATTTCTTTAAACTTTTCCCTATATAGATCAGGTGCTAGTGGAGCTATCCAATTAATGCCCGCTCCTATTTCTGAGTTCGGCACGGCAAGTCTTGCGGGACTTAATGAGGGCCTTATATTAGGATCTCCCATCATTCGTCTCATTTCTGGATGTAATTCTGGTCTAATGCGTTCTACATCATTAAAAGGGTACGATGGCTGTAAATAAAATTATACCTGCAGAATCTTTATAGTATAAATTAGGTATCAGTTTAGAGTATAAAATACACATTTTACAATGAATATCTTACGTTCTTTTAAAATAAAAAATCATCATATCTACTATACATTTTTAAAAGATCCTAAGCTAAGGCTTTGGCGAACACAGTCGGCGCAGTTAATAGGGTCTTGATATAAACTTAATAGCGGATACTAGTAACGACTGATTGGGATTAGGATAGCGATAAAAGCGAATCAGACATTGATTATCTCTCATCATCTCAGTCCATTAACACACACTACTTACTATAGGGATCTTCCAAGAATTGCCCACAATATCCATAATAGGTGGTATTTCTGGTCATACTTATACCATGCAGACCAGACGCCTTGGTATAGTGTGTAATTTAATTTGTTTATACCTTTAGCAATGGGTAGGTACTTTTGTGACAGTGTTCATTTAGTCACCTTTTAACCCACCGAATGAATTATGGTAGTATCATTTGAATTCATCAGACAGGCACATCATGTCATTACTATTAGAAGTGTGGTGGTTGAACTCGTAATCGATAGGTGATGGGACTGTGGAAATAAATTCTAAATTCTGGCATAGAAACTGGAGAAGACAGTACTCGCAGTGTGGCTGCTACCAAATTTGAACAAACTAGACAAATACAAATTAAGGCTTTAAATTGGGATCTTACGATCCTTGACCCTATACTGAGTCTCAGTATGGGCGTCGAATCTAACGGCCAGTAATACTAGAATTCTGCGACTCTCTGTATAACGACGCTGGTGGTGTTGTAAACAATCATACGGCCCACGAGATTGAAAGTAACCATGCTACTTTCAATCTCGTGGGCCGTATGATTGTTTATCACTGGTTGTGGTATAAAACAATTCTGCGATATTATAAGTAAATCTATGTATAGTTTGACTTTACCACTGGTGAAATGGTGGGGCCTCGCATGGTCTGCGCGTACGCCCTTCTCGCATCAATCACGCTCTGTACCGCTTTCAGTGCATCCAGGGAGTCCTTGGTAAAACTACCAATTGCCTGTGTTTTGAGATTATTTTCATGTAATATTTATTTTATACTATCATTTAAACAAAGTAGTGAAAGTAATTGTTTTCTTCGATTGACAGCCAGTTACGGACTCACCTTAAGATTATTTTGTTAATAGATAGAAAATATATTTACATTTTGCTAAGTTTCTACATTCACCTTATTGCTAATTTATACATTATTACGGTTTTCCCTCGAATATTTCATTATGGGTGGGAATCGAGACTACTTGACTTGATTTTTTTTATGCAATTACTCTGCCTTCAATTGTAGTAGCAGTTGCAGAAACAAAACATAAATGTTATAATTTTTTGTAAATGAATGTGCCTACTACATTAATATAGGTGTCACATGCTTAGAATTTAGACCACTCTCTTGGAGCAGGTCTTACAAGAACCGTAAAATTAACATGATTTAATAGTCATATTTAATTTAATCCAGACAGAGATCAGTTACTATACTTCTCGCCTGTCATCTTTATCTTTTTGTTTGTTTATTGCCTTGAAAGGAAAGCTGAAGCTGAATCAGACAAAAATTAGAATAAATAACACCACTAGAATAGGATTTAAAATAAAACCTGTTGCATATCAAAATCCTCTGTAATATGAGGTTGAGTAGAATGTTCATATGCAGGTCTCGCAGTAAGCTTCATCAAAGAACCCTCATATTTATTCTGATCGCCTGACTCGAAGACAGAATCATCAAGCCTTCGACCTGACCTCATTGTTGTGCCTTCATCCGAAGCTTCTGAACCACCGCTTCTCATTGCTTTGCCAGCTAAAAATTATAAAAAATGAGAGGCAAAAATTTAAAAAGTGTCGTTTACTTTTTTATCTCAAGATTATGATCTCATCTAGCAAGATTTGTTTGTTACACACACTGGCAGCATTACTGCGCTGAATTGCAATGGCCATTCTTTGTGTCAAGTAGATTCCAGCGAAGGAGTCAAGGGTTTTATCCCCAGCCAACGCACGCACTTGTAAATAAAAATGTACGTAAAACAAAATAGTTTGCAAGAAACTGGATAACGAATAAATTCGTAATTGTAAAGTTCATCTACGATCAATATACACAGAATTAGGGTAACTAACCGAATCAAATGGTAGAAATCTATCGTTTTTGCTTTCAAAGTGTCTTGGGAGCACCTTATTTGAAGGAGTTTTGAGGGTACGGATACCTAGTCCCTTACCTGCTACTAGAAGCAGCCAAATATCGTTTGGTTCGAAATTTTCGGCATTGTTAGGAGCAACTGCCCTCTGACCTTCCAAGGCAAGGGAACCTGAACCACTAACAGGTCCTTTGGGCTCCAGAGATCTTGATCTTGGTCCCTTTACGAGTACACCCACAACGAATAGAAAATATTATAATACATCTATAGAAAAATAGAAAGTAAATCTTACTTTCTTCGTTGGCTCTTCTTAACTGAAGATCGGCAATCTCATCATCGAAGATACCACGTTTCAAGTATATAGAAACATTGGACTCTGTAACGAAAAATAAGCTTTTTAATTACTGTAACTAAACATAATATACTGAAATTAGTACATATTGCAATTAACTTAAGCCTGATTTGTATTTTATTTTTAGGTTAAAGTGATGACTAATATTGTTTATTGAAAATATGATTCAAAAGGTAAAACTTTTTCTTCTTTTAAGCAAAACGTCCTGGTTGCATACGATCTCTCATCTCTTAGGTTCAGAGTTCGCTCTAACTGCTTAAGAGCAGCTCTATGATTTGGATTTTTTCCGTATTGTTAAAAGCGACTGCCGTGTATCCTTCCCATCTCCAGCCAATAGGTGCACCACGTGCAGGTAAGATAGTTTACGAGCCCGTAGTCTTTGGTGAGACTTCTAACTTTAAACCAATCCAGCTATGTGATGGCAATTTACAAATCAACCGACTATGTAACCAAGTTTATGAGAGGTGTCACTTATTACTCATACGATTACACTAATTACTACAGACGAATGGCAGGCAACTGACAGGTCATGTATGCAATTTTAACCTACAGCCGGACGTGAATTTGGCACGCGATACTATTAGTCTCTATTAGGAAGCGAGTAAGATTCCTTGCTTAGTAAAATGAAACTTTTTATTAGGTTTCACGGAAGTGGATGTGTAATATCTAGGTACATGATTGACAACAACAAAATATTAGTCAGCTGATAAAAATGGAACGAACCCTTTAAGTCAACAAACTCGGCAAGCGAATAGTTGTATCCTAAAGCGATGCCCGCCATGGCGGCGGTTACCAACAGACAGCAAACCGCCGAGCTTATACAGCATGACATTACAAAGGTCCAAAGCCTGAAAAATATATTATTAATACATACATACATACATATTGTCAAGCATTTATCCCCAAAGGGGCAGGCAGAGGCATACTATACGCCCACATTTCATTTTTGCCCCACGTAACAGGTGGTGAGTCCATTGCCGTGCAATACCTAATATAATTTATATTCATATCAATATTATCGGTATTCTTCTTGTTTACCTTAGCATGAATATTGGCGCGAATCTTTCTCTTTGTTTTAGCGTTGTTCCCAGTTCATTCCAAGGCCTACTTGGATGTGGACCGTAGGATTTTCTTTACTGGTGGCCTGGATTTTTTTGGGCATCATTGGGAACGACCGCATTCTGACTTCCTAACCCATTAAGGGTTCCTGCGTCTTCGCCACATGCATTGGTCAGCAGGTAGTCTGCTAGCAGGTGAAGTCGCTTGAGTCCCACAGATATAACATATACAAAGTAAGCTAATCAGCTTGAGTTATGGGATCTAGACGACTAATAAACATACTTTTAAATAGATATAGATGGCCAGCTGCGTTGACATTATATAGTATTTCATATGATATTAACTTAATCTATTTTTAATCTTTTCGCGGTGTATACTCATGTTTTAAATAATACTCGGCACTTCACGCGAAACAAAATTCTACTTACATTCATCGACGTTTAGAACGCGTTGCAGCGTCCGTGGTCGCGACTGGACTGGCGGTGAGGGTCGAGAATATGTATGGAGTTACTTTTATGTGTAAATACCCTCCATTATTTTTATAATGAAGGTTAGGGCGATGAATGTAAAAAGAATGTAAGTAGAAGTCCCGAGTAGTATATAAAACATAACCTAATTTAATTAATAAGTAAGCACGAATACCTCTGAATGAGATCTATCATCCATCCACAACACGTGAAGATGCAACACATTTTGGTAGATTATTTCCGACATCAAATTTTCCAAATACCTGAAACTCATTAGTTTTTAAATTACATTGGTGAGGTGTCGCGAGACGCAACTGGGTCACACGCTTGGGTGATGATGATGAGGTTTTGCTGACTTGTAGCGTATATGGTCGTACATGTGCTTCAAAGATAAATTACTTCAGTCATCGGAGAGCACACCAGCAAAGCTCTGAATAGTTTGCAGTCAGTATGGTCGAGTACGATCAGGAGAGTGTAGTATAAGTATTTATAAACAACGCTCGCAGCCTGTAGGGGGCAGGTAGCCACGAGCTACCTTTACCAATCTGCATACGTGGTTCAGTCATTGACTTAAATTATCTTTCTTAGGTTGTAAAAAGAGGCTCAGGAAGTAGTGAAGCAGTTACAGGCTCATTTTATGGATTGATTTTTGGAATCATCGTTACCAATTGTTGCGTCTGCCACTTCAACTAAACAACGTATTTTTGTACTTTTCCTCATCATTCTGGTTTTTATGAAAGATTTAAAATTTACCACATATAACCCGTTTAAAGTACACATACATACGAAAATGCACGCTGATTATGAATTGTTGGGTTGTTCTTCTTAAAAACTGACCCGACGCTATGATTAATAATGCCCAGATAGATAAAGACCGCTAAGAAGAGAAAACTATAACTTACACAATCGGTTTTGTCGTGGAAATCCATGAAAACTCAGTAGATAGACATATAACAACACAAAAGATATTGTGTTTATAGTGCAAAAGAACTTAGGATTTTAATAAATATCTAAATACTATAATATACTGTAAACAGTACCTTGCAATTTGGAGTGGCATAGGAAAGAGTTGATTACAGAATTATCTCCACTCTCACCTCGCCTCCATTTTTTCCGTACAGGACATTCCTGAGAATTTATTTTATAATTATAGTTATTTCCATTTACTGCAAAATTTATGCATCACTATACATCAATTTGATTAGCTGTGCATTTTCTATCAATAGTTTGATTAGGGACGGATGTCAAATCAAAGCAAGAAGTCTAGAACGTTGTTTTTGGACGGCTTTACCCAAGAAGGTGTATTTTAAATGTATTGTCAAAATTACCGCGCAAACGAGTGCAATTGTGAATGCATACACACTACAAGCTAAATTGCACTTGTAAATGTGATCGGCTATGTCAACAACCAGAAACTGCACATTATTTTACATCGTTCGCGAATTTCATTTTACAGCATCCCCGATAAGCTGGAATAGCTGGGCCGTTAAGCGGTCGTGCTTTTAGAGTTTTAAAGACATTCCGCTTTAGTAGGTACTCGAGTCTTTGAGCACACAAGCAGAAAGAAGTCAGTGAGCATTATACTCGCTACAAGTCCAACATGTTCACCTTACCGATAGTTCTGCTTGTGTTTATTTCTGTTAGTTTTGCAGGGATCGTGAAGCCTGGCGATCTATCCTCTCTGATAGGGATACAGCGTAAAGATAGTTAGTTAATTTTTTAGTCATCCACTTCTGAGCAATGAAAAATTTCAAGTTAGCTCATCACGAAATTAGTTTCAAATCGAATACAAAGTTTCACCCGGACGTACATACAAGAAAGCAAGTTTAATAAAAACATGATAAGTTCATGCCTATTTTGTTCTTCAATGTTTACCTTGCGTTAAACAAATCGTTACCAGGATTTGGCAATTCGTATTCCACCAATAGGTGTCCAGATAAACAAGAAACCCCTACCTCGATAGATTGGCAGATGGTTACAAGAATCAATACGTATTATCACCCCGCCTTCGCTTATATTATTTTGATAGTAATTGGGTGTAAGGGGCCCCAACCAGATCGCCGGGACCCAAGCTACATTAACTGCACCTGCTGAATACCAGACAGCGACAGCGAGGCAACGACGGAGAAATAACCGTACGAGGTTGGGACGTAATACGGCAGGCACTTACAATAATACCGAAAATTCAAATACAAACAAAAGCTCCTAGTAGCCTAAAACAAGATAAGTGAACTCCAGGCACCAAATCCAGGTAGGGTTTGAAAGTAACTGGAACTATACGAGCCTTTGTTTTTTCCATTTTAATTAAGGGAAGAAGACTTGTTAAAAAATAAGAGTTGAGTTGAGAGAAGTATTGTTCTCTTTAACCATTCTCCTTACTTACCAGGCTTTCCGGTAACCCAGCGTTTTTTTTCCTCCATCCTGCCGTATGTTACTTGAGAACCTGGTATACCCTCTAAAGGAAATCCCAGGGACTCTTACCAGCCCAGATCCTGACAGCACCGATTTTATTGGCAATCCACAAAACACACCATGATAAGACACGCGTGGGAAGAACACGTCGTGCCACCACCTTGAACCTGCCTCTACTAGGGCGATCACTGGCCCGGAGAGTCGCTCTCAGGCTCACGCTTATGGGGGACGGAGACCATTCTCCGATCTCTGTTGCCCAGTACATCTTCTGCGGCACGGGAGAGTACTGGCTCTCAAGTAACACCCTAAATTGTCGGTTTTAGCGTAAAAACAGTTATAAACGTGTACGGAAACACAACCAGACCATGGTAAATAAATACCGAGATAGTGTTACTAGTATTTCCACTTGTTGCGACCGGAAGTGTTGCTAGAGGTCTCGTCCAAACGCCGGATACTGTTCTTTCATTTCCGTGGAACGCAATATTTGTTTGCTATGTACGCAAGTGGATGTTTTATTTTGTAACTTTGGTTTGGTGTCATTGAACTAATATCTAGTACATTATAGCTCAATGTTTGACTTTTTTATGATACGTCATCACAGTATTATTGTGTGCTAAACGAACAAAGAGACTAAATAAACAACTATAAACTAAGCAAAAGCGAAGTGTGGAACTTCGTCTTTGCTTAGTTTATGAGCAAATAGACAACACAACTAGAAGTCTGCATCGCGCTATCGTTTGGTTGCGTTCGAAGTACAAAAGCTTGAGCTGAACACTCGAGCTGTTTTGCTGCCAAACAGTCTTGACTCAGGCGAAACACGTGTCGACATCATACGACACTTTAAAAAACGATATATTGCAAAAATAAAATTAAATAAATATAATTAATCCAATCTATACTAATATTATAAAGCTGAAGAGTTTGTTTGTGTGTTTGGTTGAACGCGCTAATCTCATCAAATACTGGTCGGATTTGAAAAAATCTTTTAGTGTTAGATAGCCCATTTATCGAGGAAAGCTATAGGCTATATATCATTACGCTACTAAACTGGAGATTGGAGCAGTAGTCATAAATATCGACAAATCGGGCAATTTTTTGCATTATTGTAGAAATTCTAAGCAACGGCATTAAAAAGGTGCGACGGAAGTTCGATGTATGTCACGGGCAAAGCCGGGGGGGTCACTTATTTCTAACTTAAGAACGGGTAGGCATAGTGTCATGATCCTAGCTTTGTTGCAATAGTCTCTATCCCGAATAGCAGAATAAATGAAAATACAGGAGATAATTTACAAAAAATAGAAGTAAATATGCGATACAAAGTTCGCCGGGACTAGTGATAGTTTTATTATAAAATATTAAATTTATATTATTATTTCATCTTAGACCATTAGATGGTCCAAGTCTTATGCTTACTTTTCGAACCGTTCCGAGCGTAAATTAAAATATAATTTGAGTACTAAAAATTAAGTATAATTGCATACATTGATAAGTTTGTTACTAATTTCAAATTTTCAATTTATGCTATATTTAACTACAATATTCAATTTAAAAAGAAAAGAGTACGGGGTCGTTTAAAAAGAATAGATTTATTCCACTGACGCTTTCAGAACACTTTGATTCGGCCTTGATTCGGCACAAAGAGCAACTGTAGGTAATATGAATACAGCTCGAGTCCGCCATGACATAATTACGTGCATTAATATCATACGTGGGGATTTCCACTGGTTTAAATAAAAGAATTATGAAATGCACAATGTTCGTTACCACGTTGTCGCATTGTGTCGTGTTGGAGATAATTAAAAAGTTCACAATGAAAAACGTCTCATAGGTTTTAGTCATGAAGGAGATTATTACTAAAGAGGCTTAATAAGTGTTACAGTACAAATCATTCGCGGCCTCATTCGCGGCTAAAACTTTTCCGTAGATAGAGTCATTGGCGGAGCAAGTAGTATCGCCAAAAGAGAGAAAAAAAAGACACCGAAACTCTCACAATTTAAAACATACAGTTTAACTGCAAATTTTATCTCGTGACTGAAAAAAAAAATCAAATTTAAATATTAGCAACTGTTTCTAATACAGTTTAACAGTCGATTTCGTATTCAATGTTAAAGATCCCTTTTCTTCGAATTACCTTAAACGCGAGATGCTAATGAAAGGGTTATACCTAAACATGAAAAGCAATGAAAAGCTGTTTGTTCTAAATGAGGGATGCCTACGTAGCAGTATGTATGTCTGAAATGTGAAATCGGTAAGCAAATTGCCTAAATTTTATTTATCTATAAAATACTGTTTATAAGCACAGTATTTTATAGATAAATAAAATGCTAGATGACTAAGAAGCTATAAGTTAAAATGTACATATTCAACAGTTAGTAAAATAAAACCATAATTTTATTTAAGTGTATTATGCTACAAAAATTTCAATTAAGGTGCTTTCTATTTTTTTATCTATGATGCGAAGGAATTTCATTACGCGTGTACGTAGGTGTAATACCTATTATGTTGATTAGATTAAATCTTAAATTATTATTATCTTAAATTTTTCAAATTGTTCATGTCTAGACTTGAATATCTGAAGAGTAATAATCCTACTAATATTATAAAAGCGAAAGTATGTAAGTATGGATGTTTGTTACTCTTTCACGCGAAATCTACGGAACGGTTTTTGATGAAACTTTAGAATAATATATGTAGCTTACATACATAGATATTGCCTCGCCTTGATCCCCGAAGGGGCAGGCAAAGGCATACTATACGCCCACATTTCACCGTATGCATTTTTGTCACACATAACAGGTGGTGAGCCCATTGCCGTGTTCAAAAGGACAGGCGCAGGCTGTGGCGACCTGCTGTTGAATCTTTTCAAGTCGCCCATAAGGCCTTTAACCAGGCTTAACGACAGGGACCAACGGCTTAACGTGCCTTCCGAAACACGAAAACGCTCGCAAATGTAAATTCCACAAGGTGTTCACCCATCTAAAGACCACCTATAGCGAATGCAATGATCGTTTACAGAACACTGAGTCAGCGGGGCCATGAGCGCTTCCTAGTTAACTTATATTTAACTAAAACTAAAACTAACTAACTATCTTCACGCTGTATCCCTGACGGGGTAGTCAGGGATACAGCGTCTAACTTATATTTAAATATAGGTATCTCTTTTTTAAATTATTTAAATATGATCAATAGAATTTAACATATGTTATGTTCGTAGATACTTTCATACCTGAGATATACAATATAGCCAACAAAGAATCACACTGAACCACACTGATCCGATATCACGAACACCTGCTATAAGATGTGTAACCATGGTGCATATCCTAAGGAAGGAATACCATTAAAAGACAAAGAGCTACGATTCTTCGAAACCCGGCAATTGTACTCACTTGAATTTCAACACAATAAAAATCTTTTAATCATTACCTAAATAGAGGAAATATAAATTAATTCAAACTGCTCAAAACGCAATTCAAAACTTTTGCATCAAAGTAAAATTCTGGAATTCTTTTGGCAAGTAGAGAAACAATGTTACAGAAATATGTTAAAGGATTAGAGATTGTAAAATAAATACAAAGCAAAAGACCCAAGACCCCTTTGACGTTGATTATGAAACAAATCTATTAGACAGTATTTGTAAAAATACAAAGATTGTGTACTTACAATACAATAATATAATAAATTTATTTTCATCACACTTGCACGTAAACAGTTTCTAAACATACCGGTTAACTTGGCCGTAATGCCCCGTAAAAATCCCTCTAGCTTTCCTTTTGCCATGAAACCCAAGGTCGGTAAGTAGGTAATTTGTTTAGAGTAGTTTATATTTTTTTTACTTTTCCTCAGCCAGCGTCAGCGTCATCGGTACTGCTAATGCACCTTGGAGCAGTGGGTGCTCTAGCCAGTGGTGCAGCTCTCTGCGGAGGCGGTGGTGCTTGCGCGTGTAGTGCTCTGCTCCACGCACTGCACCCACTGCAGCTGTGGACAGTCTGCGGGCTTCATGCTGATAGAGCAGCTGCTATTGCTGCACCTCTGCATTATGCAGCTTTAGTTTCGGCTAAGAAGGTAATGTGCTTAGGATTCATAATACTATTTTCTAAAAAAATATTCCAGAATGAAATATAAATACATAATATCTATACTAATATTATAATGCTGAAGAGTTTGCTTGTTTGTTGTTATTGAACGCGCTAATCTCAGGAACTAGGTACTGGTCAGATTTGAAAAATTATTTTGTGTTGGGTAGCCTTTATCGAGTAAGGCTACGAGCTATATATCCTACTAATATAATGTATGCATGGATCGCGAAGCCTGGCGATCTGTCTTCTCTGACTACCCCGTCACGGATATAGCGTGAAGTTAGTTAGTTAATATTATAAACGCAAAAATTAGAAAGTATGGATTTTTGTTACTATTTCACGCATTATCTACTGAATGGATTTTGATTTTATTTTTTTCTCGGGAACATGTTCCTGTGGTAAACGGGAACGGCAAATCTTCACCACGCGTGTGGAACCGCGAGCGTATTAGCGTACTATTAGGCTATATATCATCATGTTACTACCTTGGAGAGCGGAGCAGTAATCATAAACGTAGACAAATCGGGGAATGTTTTATGCATTTTTGTAGAATTTATAAGCGGCGGGAAATTATATAAAGCTGAAGAGTTTGTTTATTTGGTTGAACGCGCTAATCTCAGAACCTACTGATCAGAATTGAAATATTCTTTTTGTGTTGGATAGTCCATTTATTGAGGAAGGCTTAATGACATCACGACATTACCCAGGGTTAAATATCAACATATCGGGTAAATTTTCATACATTATTTTAAAAACAATAAATGACAGGACGAAATTGGTGCAATGGGGGTTCAAAATATGAAACGGGCGAAGCCGCGGCGGTTAGGTAGTATAAATATAATATGTGTTTCAAATAAGGGTATATATATTATAGTTACCATAAATCAACCACATATATTAAGAGCAACATCAATTACCAATTTTCTATCTATCGATATTCAAGCTGTAGCCCTTACGGGGTAGTCAGAGAGGACAGATCGCCAAGCTTCGCGATCCATACATACTTCTTTCGCTTCCTGCAGATACATTCATACATGCACGTCTGAGTATCCGACTATTTATTTATTTATCTATCACGCCTTATCCCCGAAGGGGTGGCAGAGGCATACATATTGTATGCCCACTTTTCACCATGTGTATTCCTGTCCCACGTAATATGTGGTGCATTGCCGTGTTGAAATAGACAGTCGCAGGTTGTGGCTACCTGCTGTTGAAATTTTTCCAGCCGCCCATAAAGCCTTCAACTTGACTTACCGACTGCCATGTTTCTGGCAACCGGGACCAACGGCTTAACGTGCCTTCCGAAGCACGGAAACGCTCGCAAATATAAATGCCACAAAGTGGTCACCCATCCGAGGACCAACCATTGTGAAAGTTGCTTAACGCAGTGATCGTTTACAGAACGCGTGGCCACGAGCGCTTCTGGGTATCCGACTACTTTGGAATTTTCCGTTTTTGAGCAATCTGCTTACGTGGTCTTCATAATGTATGTCTCGACCTACCCTGACACCTTCTACCCTCTACTTTCGCACAATGTATATTCTTCGTCAATCATTCCCCACTTATTCGTTGGACATGTCCAAACCAATGGAGCACGCACTTTAATATTTTTTTAAAAATATTTTCTAATTTACAGGTATTAATATGTGTTGCGAGTGGTTGGGTAGCCACTGCAGCACTCCTCACACCGTTAGCAGCTGCTCAGCCACCGCTGGCTTTTAGAGTTGGACTCGGCGGGTGTGCACCTGATTGCAGTGCGGGCCCTATTGCCCTGAGCTTCTGTCTCGTATATGCTCTCGTAACCCTGGTACTACCTGCTGCACTGGTCCTTTTATGCAGTCTGAAAATACTCCGTATAGCACGTTATCACAGGCATCGGATAGCAGCAGCAATATACGAAGTAACATTATCAGCGCAAGTAACAGTCACTCATCAGAGGAATCCCTTCTCTCCTCCACCACCACCGCGAAGACGAGCTCTTTCCGCAGTACTGCAGCCACTGGGCTCTTTAGCTGTTTTATACTTTCCGTATTATTGCATCTTATTATGGCCGGCTATAGCAGTTCCACCGCAATCAGTCACTGCGATATCAGCAGCTTTACTGGCAGCAGCCCCACCGGTAAATGGTATATTATATGGCATAAGAAGTCGAGCCCTACGTGACGCACTTCGGAACTACAGAAGAAAAAGAATGACAAAAAGTGAAGTGACTCAGGAGATACAGGCAAGAACACCTAGTGCGTGTGGATCACGAAGGCCTTCACTGTCTGCTGGCTCAGGGTGTATTCGACCTCCAACTACAAGGCGGTTATCAGATGCTGCGGTAATGGGAGCAAGAGGCTCTGAGCGGCCGGCACAGCGAGCAGCATCATGTAATATGCTGCAGGATCCGCAAGACGACGAAAAACCAAGGCCACGGACGTCAGCGATTCCAATAATTCGAGCACCGCCTCACGTGGTACTCGGTCGCGCGCTGGGACTTGAAGAAATGGGGAGCCGTGACCGTCGTCGTAGGCAGTCACCCCGCATCATGGTGACACGTGCTATGTCAGATGAGAGTGAATCGCCAACGCGGCGTCCCCTTTGCCGGCAGCAGTCACGATCGAGCGGTGCGTTGTTAGGAGGTATGCCATATTCGCCCGTTATCTCCGAGCACGTACTTCTAGATAGTCATGCCGACGAGCAACTGTTGCTCAGTTGGCCCCAAAACAATTCTCACGAGAAACATGACGCTTTATAAAAACGGGTATTAAGCTTAGAGTAGTTGCTGATATTAGTGTATATGTAAAGACAATAACTATGTGTGTGTGGTTTGGAGATATTATTTTTTGTATGCTTCGTACACTTTGTCCCTGCTTGAACCAATATGGCGGGTGGGGCATAAATTTGACATTTCCTATAACTATTTACAACTGTATCGTAGGTTTACAATTTTTCCTACAGGGTTCCTTCATATCGTTAGCATTACCTACTGAAAGTATTACTTTAGACTATTATAACAAAAATTCAGAAATATTCCATAGGTTTAGTCAGATATGAGATTATGTTTTAACGTTATTTTTAGATAATTTTATGTTTCATTGAATTATTTTTTTAAGTTAAAAGCAAGTATTGTAATAACTAAGTAATTCTTCTATTTTTGTAACACGTACTCGTACAAAACAAGCCAAATGTATTTATATTTAATGCATCTTAAAGCTATACCTATACCTAATTGATTGCAGTTAAATTGCCTATAATAGCTACTAATAATGCTCAATGAACCAAAATCATACCCAACCCCTTAATTATTAAAAAAAAATAACTAAAAGACATGACATAAATTAGATAGGTACCTATAATGATCATGATGTTGCTACACTACGTAAAATTTTAACAATTTGAAATTAATGTACTATTACTTATTATTTTGATGTCTTTAAAGGGTACAAGACTATGACATATATTATGTCAATAAGTGACTCTAATTAAAATAAACACAATATGAAATGGTGCACTTAACGTTAATCAAAATAACCTGTCTGATTTTTTAAACTTATTCTTCGCAAATTTTATTCTGAATATTCTTTTATAATTTTTTAACAAAGAACATTATAATATGACGTATGAAGATATATATAACAATGTGTGAGCACAGCTAGGGATTCTTTGTGATAGATAGTCTAGAAAAATCTATGTATAGAAAGCCTTGATGGTGGATAAAGATATTTATAAAGATTTTACAATTAAATGACTTTGTAACTCAAGAACCAAGACACAAAAAAGAAAAATGTATGGAAGAAGCCTTTCCGGGAAAATAACGACACGATTACGAACTTTCATTTAGGACCCGTTAAAATGTAGAAATATTTACAATGTATTTACGGTAAGGTAAGGGATCTTGATTCCCATGTAGCTCGGCGGTTGTCACAAGACATGACTATACCAGCGAAGGCGACACTCTTGCAACTTATCTGCAATGTCACGGAAATGTAGGCTGCCGCAGATGCGACTTCACACATCCTCCGCCACACATCCATCTTCATTTTCGTGACACGCAGCTCCTACTTGTATCGCTTCATATTGACCACGTCTTACTGCCATGTAAATGGATCTACTGTCAAATGGATCTACTGTCATGTAAAGGTTGTTTTCTTTATTAACGTATTGGAATCCCACGAATTTTATGCTTAACTCAAAGCATCATCATCATCCGAGCGTCTGTCCCAATTGCGTCTCGCGACGCCCGGGGTCCGCTTTCCTAAATTTTCTCCTCCACTTCGCACGGTCGTCGGCATCCCCTGCAGTGAGACCTGCTTGTGTCGCTCCAATTTCGGCCACGTCTCACTGCCATGTAAAAGGACAGGTCTAATAATGGTTTTGTAGACCTGTCCCTTCAACCGGATCGGCATTTTAGGGTCACAAATGACACCGGTCATCTCCCGCCATTTGGCCCACGCTGCAGCAATGCGTGACTTGACATCGCAATCGATGTCACTGGACGTGTGAAAAACAGATCCCAGGTGTTTAACCTGGTCCGTGTGCTCGACCAAATCACCGCCTATGTGGACGGATGTGGGATCTGTCGAGTTTAGTGCCAAGTACTCGGTCTTCGCCACATTTAGTTTCAGACCGCCGTTCTCAAGCGTCTCCTTCCACGCCTTTACACGTCGCACCAATCTGCCCCTGTCCGCGTCTGCCAGCGCAATATCGTCAGCATACATGAGCAACCATGGAGGCTGCTCATGCGAGTTCCTGATGCTGTCCGACAATTCGTCTAATATTACACTGATCAGAAGCGGACTAAGGACCGAACCCTGGTGTACCCCGACGGTGATGGGGAAGGGTTTCGTGTCGCCAACAGCAGTCCGAACCATTGAATCGGAGTCACAGTACATGTCCCGAATAGTGTCAACACAGTCGAAGGCCTTCTGCATGTCTAGAAACAAACAGTGCAGAGGCGTGTTCTTCGACCCGTATTTCTCTGCGACAACCCTCAGGACAAAAACAGGATCCGTGGTCCCATGACCAGGGCGAAACCCATATTGACACTCCGAGAGAGTACACTCCTGCCGGATCCGAGAGTCTATAATCCTCTTGAAGATCTTCATGGTGTGGGACATCACCTTTATACCGCGGTAGCTCCCGCACTCCTGCACTGACCCCTTACCTTTGAGGACTGGAGTAATAATACTCAGTCTCCATTGGTTTGTGATCTGCCCGCTGAGGAGTATGCGAATAAAAAGGTTTACTAAGATGCCCACACCGCGACGACCTATCGCCTTCCAGGCTTCGATGGGGACTCCATCGGGTCCGACAGCTTTCCGATTCTTCATGCGGCGAAGCGCAGTCAGGACTTCTTCAGGCGTTACCAGTGGCACTAGTTCCTGATTCGGAGGGAGGTCCGGAGGCTGCACCTCTTTGTGCTGTTTATTAAGCAGCTCGTGGAAGTACGAGCGCCATCTCTCCTTTTCCGCGAGGTCTTCGCTTAACAGGTTGCCCTCAGAGTCTTTTAACAGCGACACTTGGATATATCCTGGGCCGCTTTGTCTCTGGAGCGCGCCAGCTTATAGATGAGCTTCTGCCCCTCAGACGATTCCAGCTTATCATACAGAGGTTGTAAGTGGTCTCGTCTGCCTCTGGCTACAGCTTTCTTTGTGGCGCGCTTTGCAGCCCTGTGCGCGTCGCGGTCTTCGGGAGATCCGTTCGCTTGCCACTTTTTAAAGAGGGCTTTCTTCTACCTAGTCTCCCTCTGGACTGCGTCGTTCCACCACCAAGTTTCCTTGTCGCATTTGCGTCCACCCTTAGACTCACCGAGCACCACCTTCGCCGCTCCAAGGATGGCCGCCTGAACTTTGTCCCAGTAATCTTGAACTGGCTCGCCTTCAGTCGGTGCACTTGTCACCGACAGCTGAGACGAACTCCTGGGATCTAGTTTCATCAAGCAGCCACCATCTGATGCGGCGCTGGCACCGCTCGATGCGTTTGCCTTTGGGCTTCACGCAGAGGTCCATGACAAGGAGACGGTGTTGTGCAGTAAGACTCTCTGCGGGTATGACCTTGCAGTTGACCACCTTGCCGATGCTGTGTCGCCTAGTGAGTAGGAAATCGATCTAAGTTGTACGCCTCCCGCTCTTGTAGGTAAAGAGATGTTCGGATTTCTTTTGAAATACGTGTTCACAATGGCCAGATCGGCAGCTCCAAAACCACCATCGACACGCTTAAACTCCTCACACCTCTCACCCAAATGACCGTTTAGGTCGCCACCCAAAACGATTTCCTGTGACAACGGAATGTTCCCAAACACTCCCTCGAGTTGGCCCCAAAACGACATCTTATCGGCGTGGCTATAACCGGCCTGTGGCGCGTAGGCACTTATCAGGTGGGTAATAATCCCATCGATAAGCACCCTCACGATCATAAGCCGGTCGCTACAGCGTTTCACCTCCAAGATGCCGCTTTGCAACCCCTCTGAGAGCACCACGGCCACCCCGTTCTCCCCACCAGGCGCACCCGTGTAATACAGCTTGTAGCCATTCTGCAGAGGCCGGGCTCTGTTGCCCTTCCACCGAGTCTCCTGCAGGAACGCCACGTCCACCCTCCGCCTGGAGTGTACTTCGGCCAACTCTACCGCACGCCCAGTCAGCGTGCCAATGTTCCACGATGCGAAGCGGATATGGGTTGGGCTAACTTCTTCTTTAGCCGTGCTGGCCCGACACACGGCAGCCCTAGCCTGGCTCCTGCGTGCCGTTTTGCGGCGGCGCCCTATCCGTAGCAGCATTCCAATAGTACTTTTCAATTTTTGTTTCGGCGGGTGGCTTTTATGGGAGCGACGCCCTCAAACCCTCCCAACACCAGAGGGGAAAGCCAGCGCCAGAGCCTCGTCCGTTAATCAGCAGGTGCAAGCACTAGCACGGGAGGTTGACTTGGGCCCCAAGATTATGGTGGGGCATTTACACCTAATTTTATGCTTAACTCGAAGCGACTGAAACTAAACGGTTCGTACCTGTCTGTAAAGCACTCCGGATACTCCTGTGAAGGATGTACCAGGCAGACTTTGGATGATTTTCCGCTTCTTTGAGGATTGGTTTGGGTGTTATCCCGTTTTATGCGTTTAAACTATAGATATCGTAAACACAGTCGTAACAATTGTTAAACACATTTACCATATACTTATAATTTCTACGGTATGAACACAGTATTTGGTAATTTTTTGTGATAAGCACATTGGTTTATTATGTGTCTAGGTGTTATTTATCTAAAAAAATGTATGTATTTAGAAATATATATACTATAGTACAAGCTCTGCTTAATTTGGAATCAAATGGCGTTGTGTGAGTTGTCCAAACGATATTTATATTTATTTATTTATATATTTGGTCCAAACGTCTTTGGATTGCTATTCTATACTCCACCATAGGTGTGTCCCAAATTAAAGTTTTTCACCATACTAATTCTGATTTGTGTGAAAATACTACACTGTTTTAAATATCACACGTTCGAGAATTTATTATTTTGTTATGAAGCGTAATGAGTATATTTATTATACTCACAGAATCAATAGACTCTAAATAGGCAGACCTTGTAATATTTACTTTTAAATATAATAGATATCTTATGAACCATGTCTTCGCCTGCAACATACTTTAAACCCCCGTTAAAATACGTGGGACAATAATGCACACAGGAAAATGTCGGAGTAAAGTGTGCCTCTGTCACTCCTTCGGGGATAAGGCGTGATTGATAAACTCTACGATGCCTATCTATTTGCTAAACGGAAGCTTAATTCTTTCAGCGGTTTGAGCTGTACGGTGACAGATCATTCAATAACGTTGACCTTTTGTACTGACTAGCCATCTATTTTAATATTATAAGGCTGAAAATGTGTTTTTTTGTTTCTTTGGTTGACGTGGTGATCTCATGATAAATTAGCCCATTTATCTAGGCAATAGGTTCACGCTACTACACAGGAGAGTGGAACAGTAATCGTAACTGTCGAAAAGTCGGAAAAAATTCCATTCATTATTAAAAAAAATAAAATAAATATCCATCACGCCTTATCCCCGAAGGGGTGGCAGAGGCATATTATATGCCCACTTTTCACCGTGTGGATTCCTGTCCCATGTAATAGGTGGTGAGCCCATTGCCGTGTTGAAATTAAAAATAAATTATTTTAAAACTTTATAAATTGTAAAACAAGATTTACGGATTAAACGTTTACCACGGGAGTTCGAATTAGATTAGGGCGTAGCTAGTTTAATAGATAAAAGCACACTTAGCCAATGCCTCCTCCTCCGGTTCGCGATGAAGAGACGACCCTCTACCATGACATGACTTTTTTTCTCTGTGTCTCTCGTCTCTGTTAGCTACAACAGATGCTGAATACCGTCCAAAGTGAAGGGAGAAGACCCTTGGCTCCAAAGTGAGGGCTTCAGCCACATTCATGACTAGCGCTCAGATGAAAATGATGAAAAACACTCAAACTTCTAAATGATAACTGCTTATTTTAACCCTGAACGTGATCCTGACGTTTTATAATATGGTTTACGAACCATTTTAATATTTTGTAATTTAAAACATTGAAATACCTACGTTATAAACGCGTGGAGCTAAAAAACAAACCTGATGTCGAAATAATGTTTCACACATACAAAAATATAAAAAGGTATTTTTTTAGTAATGGCGGCAATTTGACACGATTTTATTATCTGTACGAGTGCAGTTCTTGTAAGACAAATGATCTTCAAATGATACAGTTATAGATTTACCTCATAAAAACGGGGCACAGCGTCCATATTTCTACGTCCATTTCTATTTATCTATTTTTTTTAAATAAAATTGCAATATCTGTTTGTAACAACTTTTCACTAAATGCATATGAAATTATTTACGGTAGGTACTTACATTTTTTTTGCATCTGTCTATCTTTATGTCTATTTGTTTCGGCTAATCTCTAAAACCAATGGACATATTTAACCGGACTCTCACTGGCAATTAAAGCTGATGTTATAAGAGTTAACTTAACTACATTAAATTTCCGTATTCCCCATGGGAACGGACACTACGCTGGTAAAACCGCGGGCCGTCCGTTAGTTAAAAAAATAAATCTTAATTTGGAAACTATTTTTGATTGCATTGTTAATTGAAATTATTTGCAATCATAATATATATTGTATTTTGTTATCAAAAATATTGTAAGAATACAAAATTATAAAATACCTAACATAAATGTAATTTTTGTATTGTTCATCAAATTGATCTAATAACAAAAGTCTTTGAAAAATGTTGACATTACTGGCTTTGTATTTTTTTTGTTATTTTACTAGAATCGTGATGTAGGTATAGAAAAAAAACGTAAATAATATTTATAAACAATGGTTTTAAATTAATGTACGTTGTACGATGATAAATGTTTAAATAAATAAATACCAATTGTTATTCTAGTCAATGAGCTGTTGTTTTATGTCTGACTTATTTTAAATTATGTAATAGTCTTTAATTAAATAAATAATTTAAAAATCATTGTTATTTTATTACTTTTCCTTCTCATTAGTCATGCCTTTATCCCCGAAGGAGGGGCAGAGGTTATAGCATTTTTCTCCAAATTTACAGTTTATTGCCGTGTTGCAGGTTGTGGCAACCTGGGGACGAGTATACTATTGACAAGCCGTAGAATAGAACCAGAATCGCTGTCAAAATGTTAGGAGACTATAAAAAATGCAACTGACTAGCGGCCACTGGCGCGGTACGTGTTTGTAGAATTCTATCTGTTGATTATAATAGTATATCTTGTTGATGGTACTCGTAATAGTAGAACTACGAAAAATTGACAAAATTGTACCGGTGGCTTTCTATTGAGCGACGATTGAAATAACAGACTCGGCCCCCTGCTGTTGAAATTTATTAAGCCACTTAACTTGGCTTAACGACTGCCATGTTATTGGCAACTGTATTCAACGGCTTAAAGTGCCTTCTATAGCACGCTTTTCCAATTGAATGAAATTCAAATAAAGAGTAAGTTTACTCCATAATAAAAACCTAGATTGGTCCAGTAGCAACTAAAAATACGCTATAATGAGCGAATTGTATATGGAGATTCCTATCACATATTGTTTATTACTAGAACGATAAAATGTCCAGCTGAAAGGAAATATGTAGCTGTTGGTGTTGAAATTTAGCATAATAATTGCTTTAAAAAAAAAATATCCAAATACAGTTCTTTGGAGTACCTGAAGTGTAGGTTGATAAGTAAGAATAGCTGCTCTCCGTTCCTATCTTAGATGAAGAAGAACGTGACAGAAATACCTAAATAAACTTCGCAGGTCATTAAAGGATTGTAGGCAATTTATTTCGCCGTAACTAGAATTTTAAGCAGTAAATTTGTCACCAGATTCGAGTACAACATAAATATTTATTCTGCCAAAAAAAAAACAGTATAAATACTTTTCAAGAGATGCTACCTACTTGATTTTTTAATGAATGCTTAGATTAAGTGGCGAATGACAAGACAAGCCTGTCATAAACAAATGCCAAAAGATTAAAGAGCTAACTCAACACGTTTTTAAATTAACAAGGATTAAGGAACCAAGAAAGGGTTTTATTTTAAGGTAAAATAAACTTTTTATTTAATTTATTCTCACAGCTTCTGTATAAGGCGCAGTTGTAGCAACACATGAAGAGATACGTTTTGGCTGCTGTATCTGCTCTAAGGCGATATAGGGACATCAACAACTCTTTACATGCAGACAGTTTCAAGCCCTGTCATAACTGACTCTGTGAAGTTTATATGTCACGGCTACTTTTCCGTGATACCTATAACACAAGTTCATTCTTAGTTTGGGCACAGTATAAGGAGAGATAAACCTATTTGATTACTTTGGGTGTCAGTAGCGAACTACTTCGTGTAACCCTACAATTAACATACTACTTCATAAAACATTGTGAACCTTATACTGTAACGAAAACCAATTGTAAAACAGGAAATAACGATTATTATTATTACGTTTCTTCTTTTCACGGGTATCTTCCTTTTTTTTCTTACGCAAAATACCCGGGCTTTTGGTAGGCGTACATGGGGACATACTGGTCCAGCACGCAGAGGCCCTTTGAAAATTTTAATCTATAACATTAGCATTTTAACAATGCACGCCCGCCTTATGTAGAAGAACGATAATGGTCCACAACGTTTAACTCCCATTGAAGGGAGTTAAACTGTTGTGAAATATGCTTACAACAAAATAGGCTATTGAGTTGGGGGTTGGAATGGAGTAGGTAACTAAAACTATGGATACTCGCCACAGACATAGTATCATCTTCATTGTTTCCTTCCATAGCAACCTTACGGTAATGATTGAGACTAGAAAAGTAATTATACGAGTACATCAATTGGGGTTGGTACATCGATTGTCGATTGAGCTCTTTGCAGCAGGGGGCCGAGTCTACTATTTTCCAATAGAAAGCCGTTCTAGTTCTATTCTATAGCGGTTAGTCCAAAACTAGGTCTACTAAAACTGTTATACTCATATATTTCATAATCACACTTCTCAAGCTGCAGAATTGAGAAAAAATAGCTGTTATTCAGCTATCAAAATATTAATATAAACTACCAAAAAATGCAAATTAAGAGGAACTTAGAGGCGCTGCACGTGTTAATAGCATTCTATCGTCCGGCCGATAGAATTCTATTGGAGCGCAATTGTAATAGTAGACTACGAAAACTGTCATTTTTTCTGTCGGCTCTCTATAGAGCGACGATTTCTATTCTCTTTTGACGCGATTGAAATAGTAGACTTGGCTCCCAGTTTTCCCGCACGTTCTCAATACGGGGTCTTACAAAAGGGGATTTAGAAGATTATTGCAGAGTCTGCAACGAAAGTACGAAACCTTAGGTGATGTAAACGTCTATAGGTTTAAAATAATAACTTTCGTGAGTGTTGTTACTAGTCGGGCTATCCCGAAATTCACACGTGAGTATAACCGTAGTTTGTAATAGTCTATAGGTTTAACCAAAGTCTGACTATATTTCATAAGCTTTACTGTGTTAATGATCGGGTATGAAGTTCTCGACTCGTTTTTTTAGCTCATTTTGTATGGTGGTTGGCAAACAATGTTCGTCTGACGGCTGGCATGTCTCGTGTTCTTAGATGTCCTAGTACCCGCGTGATCGCACTCCACCCCCTCTGATCTCAAAGGAACGGGTTGAACGGCTCCCAAAGGGCCGGGAGTCCCACACATAGTTTCTGTTGCCCCTGCTGCAGGAATGACGACGCGTAAACGCAATTCCAGCGTCGAAAATAAAATAAAGAAATCAAAAAAAGCAACAAAAAAATCCGATTACGATCTTATATAAGTTAACTGCCAGCTAAAACTGGTGCTTGAATTAAAATACACGGGCAGCAATGTAGAAATCAACTAAATTTCTTCAATTCACGTTTAAGAAATTTGAAAGTTAACTTAGTAATTTCCTAAAATCGTCAAAATTTAATTACATAACGTTCTAACTTGTATTTCTACGGCTTCTAATGAAAGGGGCGTTAAGTGAGGTTTTCGCTTAAAATCGTTCAAATAAAAATAGATAAGTTTGTAAAAGAAATTTAAATCTATAAAGTTATTTTTGTGAGTAGGTTTTGATGATAACAGTAAAAAGATACAAATAGTTTCGGTGCTTGAAAGCTCAGTGGTAAGTCGTTGTCGTGTTAGATATCTTAAAAGTTTAAAATTAGGCTGCTACAGCACTATTATTTAGTTAGATGTCACATGACGACGATGTGTAAAAAAACGTCCGACAATATTTATTCAAATACACAATATTTATTGAAGTGAAACTTCTTAATCGACGTTGAGAATATTTTGTAGCTGTAAAAAAAATCGTCACGTTTTTCGGATACGCGCCATGTTGTTTTGAAATGAAACTTCTTTATTTGAAGCGCTCGTGGCCCCGCGGTCTCAGTGTTCTGTAAACGATCACTGAGTTAGGCAACTTTCACTATAGCTGGTCCTCGGATGGGTGACCACTTTGTGGCATTTACATTTGCGAGCATTTCCGTGCTTCGGAAGGCCCTTCGGCCACGTACGAAACCAAGTTTCGAAACTAGTTTCTAAGTAAGAATAATATTTCTTCTCCTGAAACTGATTTCCAAATAAGAATAAACAATCTGTTTTCGAAACTCGTTACCAATTAAGAAAAGTAATTTTAATTGTTTATTCTTATTTGGAAATCAGTTTCAGAAGAAGAAATATTATTCTTATTTAGAAACTAGTTTCGAAACTTGGTTTCGTACGTGGCCGAAGGGTCGGAAGGCACGTTAAGCCGTTGGTCCCGGTTGCCAGTAAAATGGCAGTCGTTAACCCTGGTTGAAGGCCTTTTGGGCGGATTGAAAAATTTCAACAGCAGGTAGCTACCAGCTGCGTCTGTCCATTTCAATACGGCAATGGGCTCACCACCTATTACGTGGGACAGGAATCCACACGGTGAAAAGTGGGCATATAATATGCCTCTGTCACCCCTTCGGGGATAAGGCGTGATGGAACCTTCTTTATCATAAGTAAAACTTCTTTATCGACGTATGAGAGAAATTTTATAGCTGTAAAAAAAATGTCGTAAAGAAGTTTCACTTCTTACCCGAGTCCTCTGGTACACACACATTATTTTACATTTCCAGAGGTCACTTACATACATCTTTGCTTCGACGCACTGTGATGTACCTCCGATTGATTATAATAATAGTCATGTACTAAATGATTGTACCTAAATTAAATAAATGGGGTTATACTGAAAACTGGAATATCATTTAACAATAATACAACAGCTATTAAAAATTTTACAAATTCAATTTTGTACAATATACCTACATTTTAATATTTTAATTTAATTCTTCATGAGGTAAATGAAATTTTTCACGCTATGCAATGTTTGAAACGGTATTATCAATACATATGCAAATTGCATATAAATATTCTACCAATATTGTATTCAGGCGAAAAAGCAAATTTACTGAAACAGTAACGAAATTCAACCGCGTTCGCAGGCTGACCTAAAACCATACCAAATACAGCAGCTAGCATATTTGTATGCCAAATACACTTTAACCAAATTGGCTAACACATTGCGTTGTGGCACTACACAAAGTGCGACGAATAACAACTCTACAAGGCCAGCCCAATAGATAAATGTGTACTTTTAAAGGGACTTTTTAACTTCAGAATTATATTTTGTGTCTCCATTAAGATCTTCGAGGCCTGCGAGCAACACAGGAGTCAATACTAACTTTTAAACTACTATATGTATATTTGTTAATAACACAGCTAGTTAATAACAGTCAGCCTGTGACCACGGCCGGTGCAACCTGGTTGAAACGTCAGGCAACAAAAGGTATGTAAAATAACCGCGTTTAGCCCCGTTGTTAACAAATATACTTATAGACGAGTCAATGACGTAGGACGCAAACGCATACGGAGCTGGGAAGTCAGGTGGTCGTTTTGAACAATTCGAAAATCATAAGCCAAAAGATAGCTCTTCCTTGCGGCTAAATAGAAATAAATATCAAGCTCCTCACTTTGCCTTGATTTATATAAGGTGCAGAGAGAAGAGAGAGGTTGCTGAAGGGCGTAATTTGGCGGACCAACCCTAATTGTAATATCTCTATATATCATCCCGTATTCGCAAATAAAGTAATACTAAATATTATAGTTAGTGACTGTTGGTGAAAACTGGACAGCTTAGATTCTTGTGGAGATGACAGGGTTTGGTAGAGAACAGCAACAGTACGAGCAATTGATGTGGCATAGTATTAATACGACATTTTGTTTTCGGAATAGATTTTAATTTAAAACGGCCCAATGAAAGTTTGCAGCGATTCAAAGCAATTGTTTCCATTCCAATGGCTTTAATAGGAGCCCGCTCTAGTTATACAGAGTAATAATTCACTTTTAAAACAACATAAAATTTTACTCAGAAATGTATTCAAGACGTGACACTTTATTCTTTGTGACTATAGGCAGTTTATCACCAGAACACGTTCACGAGACTTTATTAAAATCCATTCAGCCGTGGCCAAGTGAGAAGATAAAGAATCAGAAAGGCAGATTAGTATAGTCAGTATATTAATAGTCAATTCGTATAACTTCACATATTGTACTCAATGACATCGGAAATACATAAAATATGTGCTAACCGTTGAAACTGCCGTAAAGCGAAACCGGTCAGGATTAAATAATAAATAAGTGGAACAGTACAAGTGTTTTTGTTCAAGATGTGTAGCAAGTTCCACCAAGTGCCATCAATCAACAGTGTATACAATAGTCAATTCGTGTTCTATTGCTTATACTTAGTTGTATAGACTTTTTCAAAAATATTTTTGACTAGTTATGCCCGATGCTTTGCCCGCATGGTGAAGTTTTCAAGTACCCATTTTCCACAGGAACTAGTTCTTGGTATAAAAAGTAGTAAATGTGTGAATCCCAGGTGTTAGCTATATATTTATCGAGTTTCAGTTAAATTGGCTCAGCGGTTAAAGCTTGATTAAGTAACAAATATCCAAACATTTCAAAAGTTAATGACGACTAACTTTCACATTTATAATATTAATATTAACATAGGAGGATGTACAAACATTTTCTTAATTTTATTACAATATTTGATAGTCAATCATTCTCAATATATGTTACGTGCTTTATTGCTTACTATGAAATGTGGGCGTATAGTATGCTTCTGCCACCCCTTTGAGGATAAAGGCGTGAATGATAAGAACTATATAGTTATCGAAAGCTAACAAAAGTGTGATATAAAAAGAAATGTTTCCCGTTTCCAGCTTTACGAGTAAATCATGTATGCAGTTTCTTCAATCGAAGCGGCGGGTAGGTACAGGCGGGAAACTGTGACCTCAATAGCTCAAGTAACATCCTCTAGCGACCGATTTATCAAAGTACTTACTTAGTACCATTGGTTTTATACCTGTTTCATAAAAAACACGTCGTCACTAAAATCAGTTCTCTATTGGTGTGGATGAACATGTTTTACTGTTCCCAAGGGATACCCGAAGTTCCAGCAGTTTGAAATCTGATTCTCCCATGACTAGGTACTAAATTACTAATCTATACTAATATTATAAAGCTGAAGAGTTTGTTTGGTTGAACGCGTTAATCTTAGGAACTACTGATCGGATTTGAAAAATTATTTTAGTGTTATATAGCCTATTTATCGAGAAAGTCTATAAAGCTATATATTATGCGGAGCAGTAGCCATAAATATCGACAAATCAAGCAAATTTATAAATAAATATTGTGGAATTTATAAGCGACGGGATTAAAAAGGTGCGACGGGAATTCAAAGTATGTCACGGGCGAAGCCGGAGGAGGTATTATTAATTATAGTCACGCTATATTCTTGATGGGATAGTTAAACAAGAAAGATCGCATGACATCGCAATCCTTTCGTTTCCTGCAGATTGCTTAATTAACTAGCTGACGCACGCCTGGTCAAGTTTTGCCGTTCCCGTTTCCCACAGGAACTTGTTTCTGGGATAGAAAGTAGCCTATGTCCCAAGTAGCAGAACAGTTATATTATATTAGAATTATACAACTAACAGGCTAGTAAGGGTCTTATAATAGTTTCGTGGTAACGAAACAGTTGTAAAAAGTTGTTAATGAGACGCAATAGTTTTATAGAATATTAGTCACATTAATGTGTCTGGTAAATGTTGTCTTAACAAAGATATACGACTATTATATAACGTATCTGCTATGACGTTTACAAGACTAGAGTTTATGTCAAGTAAAAGTTTCAGTCGGATAGCAGTCATGAGCTGACATTTTTGTTTCTATAAGAACCTTTAAATAAATACTAAAATAACATTGTGTCCTATAGTGATTTTGCAATTAACTATTAAAAACAGTCATATTAAGTCATGTGTATATAACATCCAGGTTGAGATATTATTCTAATATAACTTTTATAAACCACACACCATTTCTTTTTCAACAAAATTCTTTTTATGTATTCCAGTAAATAGAAAAGAATTAAACGAAGTGGTGGGTTTAGAAAAAAGGTAAATAAAAATTATCAATTGTTAAAGATAGCAGCGATACCTTAAATAAATTTTGAGAGAACTGAGGTTAGCTACGAATGTGGTATAAATATAGGTAGTACTGTACATTTTTCATACTTAATCTAGTGTGAATAAAATCCATAAATATAGAAATGGTTGTTTTATTTGGCATTAATCAGTTTTCTTATAACTAGTACAGGTACTTATTCATTAACATTAATTTTAACGTTACTTGTAAGTTATTACACTATTATAAATCGATCACATTTAGGATATCACAATCAATGACAATAATATCCATAACACTTCTGTAATAACTAAAAATGCGTGTTTTCCCAAGGCCATTTTAAATGCTTGACCAACATTTTGTTCATAACTTATCTACATCTAAAAACATCACCTTGATGTACCTATAAGAGAAATAGTAGATACTATAAAATGGTTTTTTCTATATTCCAACAGAACTCTAATCACAACTGTTTTACAGCAAGTCAAAATAGTCATATACATGTTATATTGCGGTCATCCAATAGCATATGAAATTATGGCGGATGTTGGAAGTATTAATATGTTTAAATTAAATAAATATTTTGAAGGCCCCATAAAATTTCATCCAATATTGCTATATAATTAATCGAAAAGTTTAAATTCCCAAGTTTAATATCTCATCCTTCACCACAGGCTTTTAGACCTACAAAATGAATAAATAATATCTACTTAATGATTAAAATATTGACTTACCTTTTTATATTTAACTTTGAACAAATACACATAACATTTCATCATATTTTTTTATTTTTATTTATCGCTATTGTGATCACAATATAACCTTATCGCGACATAATTGTTGTATTATTAGTTCTAACTAATATATATATATAAGTAACTTCTATGCGATTTTAACACAACGTAATGGTCACTATTATAACCATAACATGATTTTAACACGACTTAATTGTTATATATCTGCGCCCAAACCTGCGTTATATAAACACGTAAAAGACTATTATAAGACCTATTCTGTTCGCTGAAAGTAACATAATAAACGTAATTGTACTATTTATATGACATCATTTTGCTACTTGGGGTGTTACTCTGATGTGTAAGCTATATTATTGTAAAGTTTCATCAAAATCTATTCAGTAGATTTTGCGTGAAAGAGTAACAAACATCCATCCATACTTACAAACTTTCGCGTTTATAATATTAGTAGGATAGGTAGGACTTGCACGTTTAGGTACCTTTCGTTTTTGAGCTATCTGCTCACGTGGCTACTCAAACGTTCAAGCTGCTAAAGCAGCTGACTTTTTTTGCCTTTTCTTTTTTAGAACTGACCTCATTTCAAAAATTTTTAAAAAAATGTTGTCTGTGGTTTTAATGAATGAATTTTATACCATTAGAATCGTGGATAAAAAGCCCGTGTATTAGAGGTTTAATATCTATATGTCACAATATCAAAATTCAAAGTAAATGCGGTATAAACATTGCCGGCGGCCATTTTCCCGCCATTTTTTTAGTTTTGCGTTATTATTTAATGGGTTAACAAATTTTTAGTTTTTTTTAGAATAATTATAAGTTATTAGTGTCATATATCGTTTTAATCGTTATAATTCCTAGAATTTAATTATGTAAAAAAAATAATAGTGTTTTATATTAGTTTTTCGTGTGTGTGGCAAATTTTTGAAAAATAACGTTTATTTATTTTTTTACCGACTTTTTCGTGTTTATACCAATATATCAGTTAATTATGATTAAAATTCCAAATTATTATAGCTATAAGTTTTATCTTTATATATTTAACGATTTTTCAGTAGTTAAAATTTTTTGTCTAGATATTATAGTTTCCAAGATATCACGATTTTAGTTAATTAGGTCATAGGTTAATTACAAAAAATGCGCTGCTCTGGCAGCGCGAACGGATAGTGAACGTTTGAGTGGGTGGTCTTCCTCTAAGTATTGTTCTACCCTGACTCCGTCTACCTTGTACATTTGCACAAGAGAGGCGTGATTGATACATTAATATTTAAAGAAAAATATTTGTGCCTCTAAATTTAAAACTAAAATGCAGCAAGTATTTTTTTCTAAAATTCTTGCACTTATTAAAAACATAATATATCATTAGTTTTATTATCTATACTGATATTATAAAGCTGAAGAGTTTGTTTGCATGTTTGGTTGAAAGCGTTAATCTCGGCCTATCTATCGAGGAAGGCACATAGGCTATATATAATCACGCTACTACCCAGGAGAGCGGAGCAGTAATCATAAATGTCGACAAATCAGGCTATTTTTTTACATTATTCTAGAATTTATAAACGACAGGTTTAAAAAGGTGCGACGGGAGGTCGATGTATGTCACGGGCGAAACCGGGGGTGTCACCTAGAGTTATGAATAAAGTCACGACGCTTATAAACTCGGGATATCGAGCACTCTAAGCTTAAACTCGTTATCATGATTGAATCATATACTTTAAGTGAATACCTTTAGCAAGATGTGTTTTATCTTATTCCGCATCTCACCTGCTATAAAAAGAACTCATCACAAAAGATTTTGATGAATTTTCCAGACACAGGCACAGATTTTAACCTCAGTTCGATCGAGAGGGATTTGTCTACTTGAGGCGTCAAAGTATAGCACTTCACATCTTTGAGTGCCCCACTAGAGAATGGTACACACTTCACTCCACTCAGGGACGATAAGTGTAGAATTTGCGATTGTTATAAAAGATTATCTACTTTCTAACCCAAGCTCGCTTGCATCAATTCTACATGCTTTCTACTAATAATATAAACGCGTTTGTTACTCTTTCACACAAAATGTACTTAACGGATTTTAATGAAACTTTACAATAATATAGCTTACACATCAGAATAACACATAGGCTATTTTTTATCGCGGGAACAATTTTCTGTGGAAAACGGGAACGGGAAAACTTCGCCACGCATGCTGAGCCGCGGGCGTCAACTAGTAATAATATATAGCAACGTATTTTTCGACGATACGTTTATTACGAAACATTTTTAGTTACGTTGTTTGAAAAGATAGCGGTGCTCCTGTTGATAATCCGACGAGACAACGATTCAGGTGCACTGACAGGGTCTGACGGCAATCGCTTCTAACAATAGACAAATCGCTTCTAATAATATATATATAAAAATAATAAAATAAAAAATAATTAAAAGCTAAATGATAGCTGCTCCTAGCAGCTCCAGGTAAGGTTTGGAAGTAACTCGGAATACAGTAATATGAAGAGAAGATTACCAAAACAACTCCGTCTAGCGAGAGTGGTACCGTGGTACAGTGGTACCGAAACACCCTCAACATGTGAACGGTACTTGTCATGCTACTCCTGTCCCATTACAAGCGAGACAATACCCGGGCGTGGGTACGTGGCGGTACCTAGTGCTTGTAATACAAGTTAAATCTTAGCGCGGTTCTGGGGCCTCCAGTGGCATGTGTTACGGCGTGCGCAATGATTTATAATGTTATATAAGTAATTACGGAGTAGTGTATAAGTCAATCTGTAGTTGGTGTTCAATTGTTCAACCCTCTCAAAATTATTGGGAGAATTCTACGTGTAGTGGTCTAAGACAGGCTGATATGATTACTGACTAGTACAGCGACTGCCGAAAGTGACAGATTAACAAATTGTTCAATTACTCCATTTGGCGAATTAAATCGATTATGGAAATTGTCCATTAGACAATACATAAAAGGATGAAGGATAGAAGGAAGCTCTCGATCCCATAAGTTCCTATTTTGAGTTACGCATATTTTCTTGGATTGTGTAGGCATTTTGAGTCTGGGATCCACTACTAGCTAGCATTCTTGGGAGCAAATGCCTCTGAACTCCTAAACCAATAAGGCGCCAGCGTTGTTGCCTTGTCAGTTTATCAGAAGGTGCACCGCTAGCAGCACCACTTGGGCCCCGAAAATATAGACGGGGCCTTACACTCTATAATCAAGGACAGTCGTTATCTTTTATAGGATTAACGCAACCCTATGAGGGCAAAGTAGATTCGCTGTTTGAGTTATCCACTTTCTGATACCAACAGAAAAATTATCAGTAAGTTATTGAAAAGCACACATCCGCAGGGCAGCTTGTTGCAAGCTGAATGTGCGTGACTACACATCGGTCTCGATTCCTCAGAGATTTGTTGCCCTTCTGCACCGGTTAGGATTTAATGGCCTAACGGGAGAGCAGTGAGAGTGCTACTCCCGGGAGTGCAGCAAATCTTAATTCTGGCTTGCTTTAATTGGCCGGTCAGAGGGAGGGAGCTATATGCTCGGGTGTGGAAGTGTCATTTCCAAAGGCATAACTACGGGGAAACCCACTCCGGATCTGACCTGACACCCTTAGCCGCTCACACCAGATTAATTTGTCGCCTGTCGCGTAACATTGGTTACATTATCAACTTAGCGGCACCAACAGAAAAATGATGCGTAATTATCAGCTTATCTCCCTTTATTAGATCACTGAATTTACGATATTTCGATTAAGAGTTCTCGATAACGATTATTTACTTCGACATTTACGAGTTCAGTGCGCATTGTAAAGCATCAAGTGTTACTGTTTTTACTTCCCACAAACAAAAAAGCTTACCAAATTAAAAAAAAATTAACTGTAATAGTCAAGTGCTGCCAGGTATAAAAGTGAAATTCCCACTATGTCAAGTGTTCTCAATTAGTTCAAAACTTTAAACAAGAATTTCTCAATTTGTGAAACTCCTTTTTACACAGCGGCATCTAGCCTAAACTAAAATTATTATCACTATGGTGTAGGATTTAGACTACCGATTAACATATTTATATATTTCTCAATAACATATTATAATTTAAAAAAAAAGAGTGTGTGCTTAAGGGCAGGTAGGCCAAGTCGCGTAGGCACCAAAACGCTGCCTCAGCCCTGCCAAGATAGACTGACGATATATTATTCGCTGGCACGCATCGGAAAGCTGTTGGACCCGATGAAGTCCCCATCAAAGCCTGGAAGGCGATGGGTCCTCGAGGTGTGGGCATCTTAGTAAACCTTTTTAACCGCATACTCCCCAGCGGGCAGATCCCAAACCAATGGAGACTGAGTATTATTACTCCAGTCTTCAAAGGTAGGGGGTCAGTACAGGAGTGCGGGAGCTACCGCGGTATAAATGTGATGTCCCATACCATAAAGATCTTCGAGAGGATTATAGACTCTCGGATCCGGCAGGAGTGTACTCTCTCGGAGTGTCAACATGGGTTTCGCCCCGGTCATGGGACCACGGACCCTGTTTTTGCCCTGAGGGTTGTCGCAGAGAAATACAGGTCGAAGAACACGCCTCTGCACTGTTTGTTTCTAGACATGCAGAAGGCCTTCGACTTTGTTCCTCGTGCGATGATCTGGTGGGCACTGCGGTTCAAAGGGGTTCCAGAGGTCTATATTGACACTATTCGGGACATGTACTGTGACTCCGATTCCCTCTTTCCCCATCACCGTCGGGGTACACCAGGGTTCGGTCCTTAGTCCGCTTCTGTTCAGTGTAATATTAGACGAATTGTCGGACAGCATCAGGATCTCGCATGAGCAGACTCCATGGTTGCTCATGTATGCTGACGATATTGCACTGGCAGACGCGGACAGGGGCAGATTGGTGCGACGTGTAAAGGCGTGGAAGGAGACGCTTGAGAACGGCGGTCTGAAACTAAATGTGGCGAAGACCGAGTACTTGGCACTAAACTCGACAGATCCTACATCCGTCCGCATAGGCGGTGATTTGGTCGAGCGCACGGACCAGGTTAAATACCCGGGATCTGTTTTTCACACGTCCAGTGACATCGATTGCGATGTCAAGACACGCATTGCTGCCGCGTGGGCCAAATGGCGGGAGATGACCGGTGTCATTTGTGACCCTAAAATGCCGATCTGGTTGAAGGGACAGGTCTACAAAACCATTATTAGTCCTTATTAGTCCTGTCCCTTTACATGGCAGTGAGACGTGGCCGATATTGGAGCGACACAAGTAGGAGCTGCGTGTCACGGAAATGAAGATGCTGCGGTGGATGTGTGGAGTCACGCGGATGGACCGCGTGAGAAACTCTCGCATCCGCGGCAGCCTTCACGTCCGTGACATTGCAGACAAGTTGGAAGAGTGTCGCCTTCGTTGGTATGGTCACGTCTTGCGGCAACCGCCGGGCTACGTAGGTAACAAATGTCTGGCCATGTCAGCCCCGCCGGGTCCCGGTAAGAGGGGAAGACTCAAGAAGTGCTGGCTTGATGTCGTAAGGGATGACATGCGTGCCAATGGTCTCACTACAGGGGATGCCGACGACCGTGCGAAGTGGAGGAGAAAATGTAGGAAAACGGATCCCGGGCGTCGCGAAACGCAACTGGGACAGACGCTCGGATGATGATGATGAGGCCAAGTCGCGTAGGCACCAAAACGCTGCCTCAGCCCCCGCCAAGATAGACTGACGATATATTATTCACTGGCACGCCACAGTAAAAATGATTCGCAGTAGCGAGCGAAATGGAACCTCTTTGATATTGTGTTGGATTTTATTATAGGTTTATGATATACTAGTTGACGCCCGCGACTCCGCCAGCGTGATGAAGTTTTCTCGTTCCCGTTATCTAAAGGAAATTGTTCCTGGGATAAAAAGTAGCCTATGTGTTATTCTGATAGATAAGCTATATTATTGTAAAGTTTATTTAAATTCCATTCAGTAGTTTTTATATGTAAGTATCATCAAACATTCATACTTACAAACTTTCGCGTTTATAATATTTGTTGGAGTTAGTGATGATATATTTAATAACAAATTTATGCTTTATAGTACAAGTAATAAATAAAATGTCTTGTACTCATTATACTCAACTTCCGTTCGCGCTAAATATTGTCCCTAAGTATATAACTTCATTTAATTGCTCTAAACGTTACCGGTTTACCCAAATCTTGCTATTAGTTCCTAATTTTTCTCTTTCAAATACCCGATTCTTAGTTAAACATGCAGCGAAGACTTCTTCTACTTTCATATCAGTGACTAATGCCTGAAGGTCGGCTTCTGATGAGACCATCACTACCGCATCATCAGCGTACTACAGACAATGTACTGTAAAATTTCAAATTTTATAACACATCATAATCTTTTAACTTTTGCAGCCAACTATTAGATACACTATGAAAAACACAACCAAGGCGGACATTACACAACCCCGTTTGACACCCGAACAGACGTCAAAAAGAGGCGCCAGGTGATCATCCCCCTTGGTCGCACGCAAGCTTTACAGTCCGTATAAAGCGACTGTATCGCCCGCAGCAGCTGGCCGTCCACACCATATCCTGCCCGGAGGTGGTGTGGACGGCCATCCAGGCCACACGGAGGAGTACCACAGAGTTTCTCTCACAACGTTATCAAATGCTTTCTCTAGATCCACCAAAGCGCAGAAAACCTTCGTGTTAAAATGTTGGGATTATTAATTATTAGTTACATTAAATGTTATACATTTTTAAGGCTACTAACATTAAGTAAAAACATAAATATAAAAGCGCTGGTAGCTAGATGACCGGTTTGTAGCATTTTCATTTACCAGCGATTTCGTCCTTCGAAGGACACGTTAAGCTGTTTGTCCCGATTGCTAGTAACGTTGCAATCGGCACTCGTTAAGTCAAGTGAATACCCTTTCAGCGACCTAAAAATTATAACAGCGAGTCGCCACAATCTGAGCCGGTCCATTTGAACACAGGCATTGGGCTCACCACAATATGCCTCTGTCACACCTTCGGGGATAAAATCGGGGCTAATAAATTTATAAATATACTTAAATAATTTATACTTCAAGAATAAAACAAAGGTCTTGGACACAATTTCAATAATTTATGCGAAGCGAAGCTTAAATATAACAACTGCACTGATTTAAGCCAGTGGCAGTCGGTGTGTTAAAACTTCAGAATCTATTGATAAAATTTGTTTAGAACGAAATTGAAAGTATACGTTACACAAAAAAAAATTGAAATTCGTCAATAGTTAGCGGAAAAATAGGTAAACATACATTGAACAGCCCCTGGCTCAGTTAATTATATAACTGCGTTCTAACCAGTGGGTACCGGGTTCGATTTTATACTACTTACAGGAATAATTCCAATGCTTCTGTGAAGTGTACGTAGCTCATTTTATAATAAAACTCTCAATACACTATACAAAGTGAACTTTGGGGGTCGCGAAATGCAGCTGGGACAGACGCTCGGATGATGATGGAACGCTTACTGCTCTGATAAATATACTGTGCCATTGCGAAGAAATAACAAGGTGAGCGCAACGAAAAAACCTGACACAGGTCCTACTTCAGTAAGCGCCAGCGCGCGACAGATCAGGCGCGAATCTGGTATTATTTAAACATTTGTACTATAAAAATAATAAGCATAGTATAAAAGTAAGCGTTCATTTGTTCCACCATCATTTGATGGTGGAAACCCTGACTCCTGCGCTAGTTAATACTGTGTTGCAGAAGTCAGTATATTCCCCTCTATATGATTACACAGTAATGACAGTTTAATGTCAGTTGTACAAAATAAAAGTTACATCATAAAAACTATTATGGTAAGTGTTTAACCTTATATCCTGTTTGTGAGTACAGTATGTGTCATTTGGATGCTGTGTATGCACGTGCATACACGCTGTGTATACACGCTGTGTATGGGCGCTTGTACGAGTACGTGTAAATGTGTTGTTTGTGTGTTAGCATGGTGTATGAGAATGTACGGTGTATTCAATTGACAACTGTTAAAAGCTTTTCCATACTTTCATAATTCATTGTTTCCAACCAATTTATTATCGTTTTCTTTAATTTGTTATTATTTAATTTAGATATTTTATTGATTTTGTTGCATTGTCTATATATATATATGGAGCCAGAAAGTTGTAATGTCTTTGCGCAAAACTAGTTTTGAATAATGGCGCAGGGAAGCGTTCCACTCGTTTACGCTGTGCAGGTAGCGTTGGCACTGTTTTTTTATGGAATCTTCTTAAGATTTCATATGCGTATAACTTCCTTACAGATAAGACATTTACTATTTCATAGAGAGTATTTGTGGGGTGTCTATACGGTAGACGGAGAAGCATCTTCAGAATTGCACGTTGTGTCCTCTCCAGATTTATCATTAGAGATTTCGCCGCTCCACCCCAAGCGCATATACAGCATCTGAGAAAGTTTTTGCATAATGCACGGTATGTTTGAGCAAGTAGTGTAGTGTCGGCTATAGAGCGAATTAAATTTTGTAACAGAAAGCCATTTTGACTAGATTAAATTCTTAACTATCATATATATTTTTTTCAGTATCAAAAACCCTTTTTTCTACGATTCGCATTGTTTTAAAAAACTCAAAATCGTGGCCTCGGCAGGAAAACCAAGCCATAAGACCGCACGGCAGAAGTAAAAACTTCATTGGCATTCGCAATCAATTATTACGAATGAATTGAATTTACTAAACCCAGCGACACAACAGCGAAGAGCAGCTGACTGTATTTTCACGCTCGGGTACACTCTGCGTTCCCGAGTTCACCCGATAGAGCCTTTCACCTCAGAGCGTGAGGGATCAGCCTAACTTACTACCTACGGAAAAATCTGTGTTAAGTGCGCCAAAGGAAGTTCTCACTTCAAAAAACTGGTAGGACTGAGTCAGTCCTACCATTCTGTGTGCATTCAAATGCAACAAACAATATATGCACACAGAATCAATACGGCTATTTTCACGCTTCATCGAGCCCGTGATCGCCGTAGCTATGTTAAGTTTCAAATTAGCAGGTTTCAGTCAGATTCTGGGGTCTATATCTGTGATGAGAGATAGTAGAGAAACCTTTAACATTATAAAACTATTTCATCACTAGAGCCCAAATGTTCATCTTTTACATCTTAAAACTCCTTTGATTTAGAATCTGGGGCATGTTTTATTACCCGCTTACATTAGCCGTTTGAAACAGCTGTGATCTGAATCTTTGTTTTCGACATATTGGGATCGCCTGGCACCTGACCTCATGACTCCGCTACTTGCCTACGTCAGTATAGTTGTTGTCTCATTCGTTGGTTGGTTATCCGCTCAGGGCCGCAATTCTCATGCCTTCGAAACAGTCTCGATTTCGAGATAAATCTCGAATTCGAACTTTATTCGAGTTTTATTAACGTTTACCTATTCTGCAAATCTCGAACTCGACTTTTCTCGAAGGGAAGCCACTCGAGTTGCTTCGAATGGTTGGTAGCAGTCGAGACGAAGATTTCGAAGTTGAATCACTATAATCTTTGGACATTTCTTAAGTGACCGACCCTAAGTTAGCATTATATTAAATTTTACATTTGTGTGATGAATTAATAGTTTAATACGTGCAAAACATATTGCAACTCGCTTCAATTTCAAACACGTCGTCGCCGATGTTTCAGCAATGTGAAAATTTCAGCAATTTGATTTGTGATTACAAATAACACAGTCTTCAATAATATAGACAACACACAGTGACACATTCAGATATTTTTCATTTTACGGGACGGTATAAGCAATTTTTAAAATATACATTAAGTAACATTTATTATTAGTCCAGTCATTACGTCGGAAAAATCGGGTTAGAAATGCAAATGAACCGAGAAAGCCAAATTTTGGATATTACGTGGGGGGAGGCTAGAAAAGCTTAAGTTCATATTGTCGACCAAAATAACCTGTTGGGTTTTCCGCCATCTTGAAAAAAGTTTTATTCAGTTTTTTCCCTCTGAGAGTTCCCCGTTGAGATACGAACATTTTTTTTTTTTTCACATTTACAATTTTATTTTTTTTTACTTTTTTCAAGATGGCGGAAATCCTATCAGGTTATTTTGGTCGACAATTTGAACTTAAGCTTTTCTAGCACCCCCTCCCCCCCCACGTTTTATCAAAGATTTGGCTTTCTCGGTTAATTTGCATTTCTAACCCGATTTTTCCGACGTAATGACTGGACTAATAATAAATGTTACTTAATGTATATTTTAAAAATTGCTTATACCGTCCCGTAAAATGAAAAATATCTGAATGTGTCACTGTGTGTTGTCTATATTATTGAAGACTGTGTTATTTGTAATCACAAATCAAATTGCTGAAATTTTCACATTGCTGAAACATAATTAACGCCCACATTTCTCCGTATGCATTTATGTCCTACGTAACAGGTGGTGAGCCCATTGCTGTGTACTCTGTGAAATAAATAAAATATATCAGAGATAGAGCTATCTAGTACAGTTATTTTCACCAACGCTGAATTTTCATTAATTCAATTTTTTGCATTGAATAATTTATGATTAATCCATCACAAAAATAACCAATAAAATATTCACCAAGAGAATGTTTGAATATCAAAGGAAATCATCTATTTGAAGTACGGATGAAGTGATCGAAATAGGGTTGCCTTGCCTCCCCTATATATTGACATTAATCAGGTTTTATCTTTGTTTTAAAGTCAGAGGCGTATTAAATTAAAAAAAAAACTATACTAAACTATCTTTACGCTGTATCCCTGACGGGGTAGTCAGAGAGGACACATTGCCAGGCTTCGCGATCCATGCATACTTCTTTCACTTCTTCAAGATTCATCAATCGCTTCATACATGAGGCACTAAACGTATTAAATTTGTTACTGTTTTTCTGACTTGGCTATTTTATTTTGGGGTGTTGTTTGCGCTACCTCTTAACCGTATTACAGGTAAGTTAAGCGAAGCCTTGAGCGTTATATTGCAAGCACTCGCTATAGAAGCTATGTCAGGTTCATTGGTGGCGAGTTGAGTTTCAAGTTCTGAGTCTCCAACCTATCACAGCACATCATCGAGCAGTGAATTTCAGCGTGATGCTGTTAATACCTTTCCAGTTAAAATAGTGGCACTTTATCTATGGGTGTTGCGATAACTTTTGTTTCAGTAGGTCGATGACATTTTGAAGAAATCATCAACTTACAAACTTACAATCTTGAAATCATATCTAGTTCTAAAACGAGAGTTACGTTTTCTTTTCAATAACGTTTCAATCGCAGGCGTCTATCCCGCAGGAATTTGTTATTTTCTCCCTAAAGAAATTATTGCTCTACTCGCAAACCTTTTAGCTGATTTTATTAGCCACTTTGTTTACTCAGTTATAAAACTAGTATTGCAATCTTTGTTTAAAGTTCTAAAAAGTACGGACGTATATATATATGACTTTTACTTTCATTTACGAAATATCTAAAACGAAACGGTGCTTTTTAACTTTTATATTATTTCATTGTTTCCAAGTGACATTGTGCCCAAAGGAAATTCTTTGCAACCTTTCTGACTCTGGCCTGAATTGCTAGTTGTCTGAGATCGATTACTCTTATTTTAAGAGTGAAAATTCTCATGAATAGCTGTGACGGACTCCAAGCGACTAAAACCATGCCGTGCCCTCCCATCGCCTATTCCATCCATTATTTTTATCATAAATAATAATAATAAGGGATAAAGGCGTAACAATATATTTTTTATTATTTATTTATTTTTTATTTATTTATTATAAATCTTTTACATATTTCTATTAAACTGTTCATTAGATATTGCAAACGTTTTTTAAGTGTTCTGTCATCATAATAATTCTTTAACCTAGGCACAATAAATTTCCCAGATGTCATGGAGCGTGTACCATAACTATTGCTTACTCTTTCCAAAGCATGCTCCTGACTGCCATGGTTGTTTACAGCTAATAGATATTTATGTTTTAGCCTAACGGGTAAATTGATACATATTTTAAATAATTTTGTATAGTTCTTTTTACATTTATCTTTAGTTTTTTTATTAACGAGGAATTTTAAAAATCGTATCTGTAATGATTCTATTTTATCTATTTTTGATTTGAAAGTTAGACCATAACAATATAGGGCATAACTCAGAATAGGGTCCACTAGTGACATAAATATATTTATATATATATCTTAATGTGCCCAAAGGTATCCTAAAGCTTAAGTGGTAAATTTACATAATAATACCCTAAGTTTACCAGACAAGTAATCAATATGTTGGTCCCAAGAAAAATGTTCATCCACCTGCATGCCCAGGTAGGATACACAGTTACTTCTTTATACTGGTTTACATTTACAATTTAGCATATTCATATGTAGGCATACGTAATCATGAACATACAATATAGGTTGTCCCATTGGATCCAGATAAGGTGAGTGTATAAGTTTTCTGTATTTAGAATTATACCATTATCATGTGACCACATAACGATTCTATCTATGTCCTGCTGTACTGGTCGACAAGTATCATCCATATCAGTGCCCGTTAGGAGCGTGCAGAGGTCATCCGCGAACATATGGGCCGAGCAGTGCTGCAGTACATTGCACAGGCTGTTGACGTGCATGAGGTAGCTTACAGGTCCACACCCTGATCCCTGAGGCACCCCACAATGCACCGCTATGCTGTCACTGAGTGTATCACCCACCCTTACACGGTAGGAGCGCGTAGCGAGATAGTCACGGAACCAATTGTTCAGTGGTTCACCCACCCCGCACTCCCTCATCGCGCCAAGAAGGGTATTGCTTTCTATCGTATCAAATGCTTTTTTATAATCAAACAATATTGCTATTACAAACTTTTTATCACTTAAATAATTATTAATTTCGTCAGTAATTTTTGACAATAAGGTACTCTTCCCTTTTAAAACATCCATGTTGGCAACTAGTCAATAGATTATGTTGTTGTAAGTATTTACTTAATTGCTTTACAATACTTTTTTCAATTATTTTATCCACGCTTGAGAAAAAAAAGGGCGCGAACTTTCGAATGTATTGGCGGCTTTTTCAATAATTATTTTCTAAAACAGTGTAATAGTCGCCCTTCTTTGTTTAATTTAAAATAAAACCTATAATCTAAGTGTGTAAATAATTGCTAATAAGTTTAAATAAGTTATGACTGAAGACAGTGGTGGTAGGGCTTGTGCCCACAAACGGAAACTTTCCTCAGCAGATGTATCTTCACCTCCAAAAATTTCAGCTGCATTTATAAACACCAAAAGAGGCTTATTTAAAGACTACAATCATATTTACACAGAAAATGGCAAAAAGGCATACCCAATACTTTTATCATCCACATCTACTAACAAGACCAAAATGGATATAATGAAAGCAAATAAAATTTTAAGATCTATCTATTGCTCTGGGGTAATATGTGTTAAACCTATTGGTAACCAGTTGTTGAAGATATTTTTTTAAAACCTTAGGGATGCCAATTATTTCCTATTAATTAAACTGGAGGAAAATGAATGGAAAGCCTCTATTCCATTTGATATTATATTATAATTAAAACGCCAATAGACATAACTGAACATGATTTCTTGTCTAATATCAAATCAACTGCTGAGGTTATAGGAGTAAAACGTTTTATGAGAAAGAACATTGATGGAATGCTTGTTCCAACCCCAACTGTATTAATTAAATTCCTCAGTTCGACACACCCAGACCATGTGACATTTGATTATATCTGGTTTGATGTCAAGGAATACGTCAAACCAATTCGCCAATGTTTTATATGCTACAAGTTTGGCCACAGCAGAGGTTCTTGCAGGAGTGCACAGGTTTGCTCCATCTGCTCTGGTAATCATTTCTTTAAAGACTGTGATAATAAAGACAATGTTAAGTGTACAAATTGTAATGGTCCACACATGGCTGTTAGTACATCTTGCCCTGTGAAAGCAACGAAAATACAAGACTTGAAAAATAAAATTAATGGTACTTTGATTTATGCTAGCATGGCCGCTAGACCCATACAAGGTTATCCCATGCCAACAATTGCATTCTCTCAAACATCCACTCCAACAACACATCAGAAAAACAAGAGAACACTAATTAACATGCCTCAAAAGAGGGCATTATTCACTGATATACTTAATTCTGACGATTTATTTAACATTTTGACTAAAACATTTGTAGATATAACAATTAAAAGATCCGATCCAATTCAAGCCAATGCAACTATTTCCTCTAAACTCATAAAAGAAATGCTCATTAGTAATTTTACAAGTTAATTAGTCTATGGATAGCACAAATTGTAATGCTAATCAATTGAATATATTTCATTGGAATTGTCGTAGTATATTACCAAAAATTGATCAGTTAAAGCACTTTATCGTTACTCATACTAATATTGATATAATTCTGCTTAATGAAACTTGGTTGAACCCTATGAAGTCATTTAAATTGCCAGGGTATCACATCGTTCGTTATGATGCTGACCGGCTTCATGGAAGCATTGCAGTGGCTATAAAAGCTAAGTATACATACACTCTAATTGACACACCTTCGAATTATTATTTTAAAAACTTACTGATATCTGTTAAAATTGGTTCTATATCGATTGAAATTCTTTCTGTGTACATTCCTCCACCTCCTGATGGCAAATTTAACTTGAATATGTTGACCGATACTTTCGTCAAAATGAAAAGTAAAAATTTCTTGATAATTGGCGACTTTAATGCTCACCACTTGTCCTGCGGTTCACGATTTAACGACGGCAGGGTTAATATAATCAATTCTTTTGCAGATGATAACAACCTCGTTTGTCTGAGTGATTTCACTGAAACTACTGTAGCGGCTTTCGGTCAATCTGGTAATGTCTTGGATCTACCATTTGCCTCACCATCGGTGAGTACTAGTTGTTCTTTCATTGTTCACGATGACTTGATGAGTAGCAATCACTACCCAATTATAGTTGGCGTTTTATATAACAGTACTAGTCAATTGAATATATTTCATTGGAATTGTCGTAGTATATTACCAAAAATTTATCAGTTAAAGCACTTTATCGTTACTCATACTAATATTGATATAATTCTGCTTAATGAAACTTAGTTGAACCCTATGAAGTCAACAACCTCGTTTGTCTGAGTGATTTCACTGAAACTACTGTAGCGGCTTTCGGTCAATCTGGTAATGTCTTGGATCTAGCATTTGCCTCACCATCGGTGAGTACTAGTTGTTCTTTCAGTGTTCACGATGACTTGATGAGTTGCAATCACTACCCAATTATAGTTGGCGTTTTATATAACAGAACCTCACCTAGTCAAAGTTCTCAAGCTGAGATAGACCCCGATGATTCAACCACAGGTTGCTTATCTAGTATTAATTTTAATAAAATAGATTGGACCGAGTTTAAGGAACTTTGTAAGAGGAAATTTTCAAGTTTCTCACTAAATAACGAACCGTTAATAAGTTATGATGACTTCATTGAAAACCTAACTGACGTTTTATTATTGTTTCCTACGAATTCAAATAATTGCCATTTTAAAAAACGCGAATCTATAATTTGGTGGAATGATATTTGCTCTCAGGCAGTCAATCAATCCAAGCTTGCATTTAAATCATATGAAAGTTATATATATATAGTACAAACAATTCGACGCCAAGAAGAAAAGAACCTTATCGGAGCAAAAGCAGCTTAGTTGGGTCAATCTCTGTTCTTCTTTTAATAGAATGACTCCTGTAAAAGTAGTATGGAGTCATATTAAAAGGTTAAAATTTGCAAAATTAGGCACTAATACTCATTCGCTTAATTTCTTTGAAACCCCTTCCAACGCCAATGCATATTTAAATAAAATAGCATCCGTAAATTATGTTCAGTATTCTCAAAATTTTTTTACTTATTTTTTTTAGTTCAGGGTTCAGAATCCACTCAATGGATTAGGAACCATTTGCTCTTTTTGAACTGGAAGCTTCGTTAGATAGTAAAAAGAAGAACACATCTCATGGCCCTGACTACATACCCTACGCCGTCATCAAAAATCTACCAAATGAAGTACAAATCATCCTTTTGAATGTTTTTAACCAAATGTGGAAGCAAAAGATTATTCCTCCTATTTGGAAAATTTAATTTGTTGTCCCCATCAAAAACCAAACAGAGATGTTAATGAATTAGATTCTTTCAGACCTATTTCGTTAACATCTTGTTTTGCAAAGATTTTTGAAACTATGTTAAAAAGTCGCCTAGAATGGTATATTGAACATAATTCTTTAATTCCAGACTATCAGTTTGGTTTTCATAAAGGTAAAAATACAATGTACAATCTAAACTGTCTTATAAATGACATTCAAAACAATTCCAAATGTAATAAGCGCTCTACTCTAGCGGTCTTCCTAGATATAAAAGGCGCATTTAATAACATAGATCATGAATATTTAATTAGAAGCCTTCGATCCCTGGGAATACCTGGCTTGGTTTTGTTCTGGATTTTCCACTTTTTATACAACCGTACGATATTTTTAAAACTCAAAAAAAAAGTTGTATGGTCCAAATCGTACATATAAGGGCACTCCTCAAGGTTCTGTAATTTCTCCATTAATTTTTATTTTATGCATTGTAAACTCATGAAAGCCATCCCGAAATCAGTTAAATATTCTTTTTTATGCCGACGACCTTGTCATTTACACAGAATGTGATAACGTAAGGCAAGGAGAAATTATAATGAACAATGCTTTAGAATCTTTGAGTATGATTCTAAGCTCCCAACTTAAACTTGAAGTTAACATCGAAAAGAGCTCAGTTATGTTGTTTAGTCCATATTACATTAACCGTCCTAAGATATATTTCCAACAGGTTTTATTACCTTTCAAAACTTCAGAATTGTATCTAGGTATTTTACTCGACTGTGAGTTATCTTGGGGTCCTCATGTTACATATATATGTAAAAAAGCTGAGTTACGTCTTAACATTTTGACATCTCTGGTTGGAGCGCGTTGGGGTTCTGATCTTAAGAGCCTCAAGACATTATACATATCTTTAGTTCGCAGCTAGTTTGATTATGTATGTATTCTCTACTCATCTGCTTCTAAAACTTTACTTCAAAAACTTGACATAATACCAAATAGAGCGTTACGTATCATCACTGGAGCTATGATGTCATCACCCATAAACTCTTTAGAAGTTGAGGCTGGTGTAACTCCTCTAGTTGTAAGGAGAAGCTATCTTACTGATAAAGTTTGTTTAAATTTAATTAGTCGCGATAATGTGCTAACTGGCGATTTCTGGAACATTTTTCAGTACCGGAGTATAATGATACACCTCTTACTGTTTTCACTTCTATCGTTGACTCTGTCACGTACTTGAATTTTGAATTTCAAGATGTAGTTTATTGGAATATATAGTATATACCTTGTTTTTCTTATAGTTACGAGTCAATGTTGATGCACATTCCAGTTACAACAAATAAATTTAACTGTAAATATGATTTTTATGAGTTTATGGAGGAAAAAGTAGATTTTATTCAAATTTATACTGATGGCTCCAAAACTAACCATCGGACAAGCTTTGCCTTTTATGATTCTTCTAACAAAAAAGGCAAAGTATTTTCTTGCTGTAATTACTTTTCTATTTATTCTGCAGAAATATTGGCAATGGTTTTCGCTTTGCAGTATGTTATTAATATTCGCAAGAATAATGTCTTCTCAAAAGTAATTATCTTATCAGACTCACTGAGTGCACTATCGACTAAGGAGAATAAATCTATAAGCAATAGTTGTAATTACTTGATTTATGAGCTTAGCCACTTAGTTTATTTGTGTAATTGCAGTGATATTTTGGTAGAGTTTTGTTGGGTACCCGGGCATTCAGGCATTTTTGGCAATGAATTAGTTGACATTCTTGCCAAATCTGCCTCTGATATAACTAACGTGGAATACAGAGTACCTCATCTAGATTTAGTCAACTTTTTAAAGGATAATCAAAACAAGCGTTGGATTAAGTTATTGAACTCCTCCCGTCTTAGCAAAGGAAAATGGCTTACCAAAATTATCCCTGTTCCCAGTACTATCGCTTGGTTTGAAAAACTCCCTACCTATCCAGGCAGTGAATTTATTACTAGTTTATGTAGATTGAGAATTGGACATTGTAAATTTCCTTCACATTTGTACAGACTTAAACTTAATAATAATTCTATATGTAAATACTGTTTTGCTATTTTTTGTGATTTAGATCATTTATTTTTAAAGTGTAAATATTTTAATATTCAACGTTTACTTTTAATTAGCCTAGCAAAAGATGTAAATGAATCTTTTCCTCTCAATGTGCAAGAATTTTTAATATACCCTCAATTGTATACACCTCTGTATAATTATTATATGAGCACATTCGGACCAATTTAATACGCTCAAGGTTTTGCTTTTACAATATTTGTAACTCTAGCTTTAATATGATATAATTAAAAAAATAGTAAATAATTGCACTGTATAGATTTTATTTACGTTTAGAGTGTTGGCTTGAAGCGCTCGTGGCCCCGCGGTCTCAGTGTTCGGTAAACGATCACTGAGGTACGCAACTTTCACTATGGCTGGTCGTCGGATGGGTGACCACTTTGTGGCATTTACATTTGCGAGCGTTTCCGTCTTCGGAAGGCACGTTAAGCCGTTGGTCCCGGTTGCCAGTAAAATGGCCGTCGTTAAGCCTGGTTGAAAGCCTTATAGGCGGCTTAAAAATTTCAACAGCAGGTAGCCACAGCCTGCGTCTGTCTATTTCAACACGGCAATGGGCTCACCACCTATTACGTGGGACAGGAATCCACACGGTGAAAAGTGGGCATATAATATGCCTCTGCCACCCCTTCGGGGATAAGGCGTGATGGATATTTATTTACAATATTCATGTAAAATCAAAAATAAACGAGTTGTTAATCAAATAAAAATTCCCTTTGTAGAGTAAATCGAAAAATATTGACTCTAAGGAAAATAAAACACTCTAAAGGCAATTTAGACTGTCAGTGATCTCCCCTAATGAAATTCGAAAGAATATTTCTTTTTAAAAAAAATAATCAAGTCAATTCTTTAATCAACTAAATTAACTCCCTACGACCCATCATGGAGGATAAGTAGGAGAGGATCTCCGTAGTCCATGAGTTCCCGGAGTGCAATGGTCCAGGTTACCTGTTACCTCAGTAGAATCTTTGTCTAGGTAGTGACACGACAATTTCATTTGCGCGCTTCTGTCTAGGGTATGGGGGATTTGCTGCAGACTTGTGTTCGCCCGAGACTAACGATCTCTATGATCGGGGACCTGAGAATGTAGGATGCATTGCTCGCTGTTCTTACAAAAGTAGGACCTAGATTGCATGCACAACCTTCAGAAAAGAAGTGGCATAAACTCACAACCTTTCAAAGAAGTGGGATAACCACTGATCCCGTGAGGCGAGGCCGCGGTGGCGTACAGATTTTGCGTCAAGAGGGTTATCTTTCCGAGGCGATGATATAAATACATACATACATTATGTATGTATGTATTTATATTATTTCTCAAACCAGTGTTGAGATTTAAAAAAATATTAAAAGCATGGATGCGAAAAAATCACCGGGCTGCGATCAGCTGCGACAGTATAATGCTGTCAGAACCTGCTCCGTAACAAATTGACAAAAATAAAAGACACGTCGGTGATTAGGACCTTAGCTATCTACTCCTGGCTATTTCCTGGTGTAAAAGACATACGCAGTATTCGCAGGATGCCAAATAATCCTGCAGTTGTGGTTGATAACGATCGCAAAAATATGACCCAGTGCTCCCTGCAGGAGACTCTACCACGGGATCGTGCGGAGTATGGCCCTATATGGGGCACCCGTATGGGCGGGGAACCTGACGGCCACCAACGTAGCTATTTTAAATAGTCCGTTGAAAACGATGGCCGTCAGGGTGATTAGAGGTTACCGCACGATCTCAGTTGAGGCGGCATGTCTCCTAGCCGGGACCCCTCCATGGGATCTGAAGGCGAGGACCCTTGCGTCCTTGTATCAATGGCGCAAGGAGGCGCTAGAGCGGGACTACAGACCTGTGCCCCGAGAAATCGAGGCTCAACGATCCCTGCTCCGCCAGGAGCTCATGGAGACATGGAAGGTGCGACTTGAGCAACCTAAGTGGGGACACACCACAATCGAGACGGTGAAGCCGGTCATGGAGGAGTGACTGGAGAGGCAACACGGTAGCCTCACCTACCGGATGTCACAGATACTTACCGGGCACGGGTGCTTCGTTAAGTTTTTGTGGCGTATAAACCGGGAGGTAACACCAGAGTGCCAGCACTGTGCGAACTGCAGCGAGGATACGGCGCTGCATACACTGGCGGAGTGCCCAGCGTGGGATCTGCAGCGCCGGGACCTCGTTGAGGGTCTGGGCGTGGACATTCTCACGCTGGAGACCATGGTGAAAGCTATGGTCTCCAGCGGGAGCAAGTGGGACGCCGCTTCATCTTTTTGCGAGCATGTCATGCTTGCAAAGGAGGCGGCGGTGAGGGAGCGGGAGAGAAATCTCCCTCCTGAGTTCCGCAGTCTGCGGCAAGGACGCCGCAGACTTGTCTTCGCCCACGACTACCGTCCTCCATGACCGGGGGCCTACGGACGGCGGGTGGGCTGCTCGCCGTCCTTACAGAAGCAGGCCCCGGTCGGTGACGTTGTGCGAGAGCTGCACGCACGCCCTCCACCCTCTCAAGGAAGTGTTATAAAACCTGCTATGCAATTCACAAATCTCGGATCCAAATCCGCTACGGCGGTCGGGAGCCCTGGGGCTATCCTTCCGAGGGCTCACCCGGGAAATTGAAATTTATTTATTTATTTGCGGAAGTATGGTACATAAGCTGTAATTGTTATAATGAATTTGAACACACACTCCATCAGTACTTTTCTGACATGCAAACCTTATTGCTAAATAAACATAATCTTTACCAACTAACGTCAATTAATATAAAATTAAGTAAATGTTTTGCTAAATGTCACGTCAAATATAATAAATAAAATACAAGCTACACAAATTTTAAATAATATAAAATAATTTGTCTAATCCTTGTGACAATACAAATGACAACCATATCAGAAATTACTTTTCATTTAAAAAGTCATTGATGCTGTATATATTTTTTTCAATTAACCATATTTTTAATTTGACCTTAAATTTTTTAACGGGTAATTTTTTTATAACCAACGGTACCCTATTATAAATTTTTATGCATTTTTGGAAAAGTGTGGTTCTTGGTGTAAAGTCAAGAACCAGCCTATCGCTGTCACGCGTGCTACGTGGATATATATCTTTAGCTTTTTTAAATAAATTAGGATTTGTTTTAACAAATACGCTTACTTCGAAGACGTACATACCCGGCAGTGAAAGTATCTTGTATTTTTTAAAGTATGGTTTGCAAGACTGGTACGGCGGGATACCTGCTATAGCTCTGATGCACCTTTTCTGGGCTAAAAATGCCCGAGTGGCATCAGTTGAGTTTCCCCACAACAGTAGACCATAACGCAGCACAGAATTGACGTGTCCATGGTACGCAAGAAGAACTGTTTGTAGAGTAGATGTTCTTCGTAATCTGTTAAGCACATAAACAAATCTACAAACTCTCTTGCAGACTGACTCTACCTGCACTTTCCAGTTGCAATGCTTATCTAAATTGATGCCCAAAAACTTAACAGAGTCTGCTTCTTTTATTATAGTATCATTGTATCTTATCTGTCTAGGGTTTAGATTCTTACCTACAGTTTGGAACTGTACATAGTTGGTTTTTGCCAAATTTACTTTGAGGTTATTCTTATCCAGCCATTCCATTATCGATCCAATTGTATTATTAATGTCTGTATCGAAATTTATTACATTATTGGATGTCATTAAAATAGCTATATCGTCGGCAAATAATATGCATTTATGTTCAATTATATCAGGCAAGTCATTAATATATATTAAAAATAAGAGTGGCCCGAGTACACTCCCTTGAGGTACACCGCATTTATTTTTCAAAAATGTTGACCTTTCACTACTTATAACAGAGTTATTACCGTCTTTTAAAATCTCTACGCATTGGTCACGATTTTCAAGGTAACTTTTGATCCACGCATGTGCTGGCCCTCTTATTCCATAATCTTCCAGTTTTTCTAAAAGGGTTTTATGTGGAACATAATCAAAAGCCTTTGTCATATCAAAGAAAACAGTCACCGTGTGTTTCTTTTTCTCAATATTATATAATACATTATAAATTAAATTAAAAGTTGCTAGTGTAGTTGACTTGCCCTTCTGGAAACCGTTTTGTTCCGTTTTAATTAGTCCAAGACTATCAAGATATTTTGTAAGATGCCCATGCATAGCTTTTTCAAAAATTTTTGAGATGATTGGGATAAGTGTAATTGGCCTATAGTTATTTACTTCCAATTTGTCCCCTTTTTTATATAATGGTTTTACCAATGACCTTTTTAGTCGTTCTGGGAATACTCCTGTTTCAAATGAGAGGTTAATCAGATAAGTTAAAACTGGTACTATTTCATTGATACATTGTTTCAATATGTTGGTGGTAATTTCATCAATGCCTACGGAATTTGTATTGTCCCGGAGTCGGAGTCCCGGCTATAGACAGATGGAAGGCATATGTGTGGTTTTAGTCGGTAAGAGTCCGGCATAGCGTCCATGAGGATTTCCACACGGAAAAAAAAGGGTCTAAGATAAGATAAAATTTAAACCATTATTGTACAAAGTTATTTATTTTTAATTATTACAAAACCTTTTATTTTACAATTTTTAACAGTTATTTATTGATTATATTATTGTAAGCTTATAACAAGATTTTCATAACATTTAGATACACTGAGTATTGAAATATAACATTTTGTGGCCTCTGTACTAAATTCGTCCCTGATTACTTGAAATAGCATTACAGTACAACGTGTATAAAAATAAATTAACAAAAAACTTAGCTGTAGATGACGACAGCAACCAAACGATTTATGGAACAGATACTATGAACAGTTAGCAATAACCTTTTCAAGTGTTCACCAAGAAATATCATCATTTTGGATACAAATCTTAGGGTGGATTGCATCAACTTACAATAACAATAACCAAAGCCAAACCAGCCGTCAAATCTCTGGATAAACACTATTTGGCACTTTCCATGTTTTCAGTAAACTAAATACTTATTTTATTTATAATTATTACTAGTTCAATTTCAACGATCAGCCTGCAAAATTGACGTTTGAATAAATCATTTTTTTTTTTTGGCGATGTCCGGCTTGGACTTAGCCACGACGCAGTAAAAGGTTAGGAAGCGGTTAATATATAAAAAGGATTACGGAATTTCGGGAAAGGATCAAAATGGTTTGAAACAAGACATTCTTAAAGTAATATTTAGATTTTTAAATGATTAACAGTTATAAATAAAGATATGGTTTTATAAATATTAATATCAAGATTATGTAATAGGGTGTTAATACAAGATGGAAGAGGAACATGGAGGGATATTAAGGATTCGAAAAATTCTGTATGGTTAAATAGAGGGCAAGCGAAAAAAATATGGTTTAAGTCTCCTATATCTGAACCACATTCACAAATGTCACTGTTAATAATTTTAAATTTAGCAAGGTGCACTGGAGCACATGTGTGACCCAATCTCATTCTAGTTATTATTGAAGTTGTCGTTTTACCAAATTTGAATTTTGAAAACCAAGGTTTAACAGGTATTGTAGGCTGAATTTGACTGAAATGTTTACCTTTCACTTGGCTGCTAGTGTGCCAGTCTTTTCCCCAGGATTCAAGTAGATCCTTTTTAGAAAGGGACATTAAGTCAGAGCAGTAGTTTTTATACGGGAACAAATCCCCACATGAAACTGCCTCATTAGCGAGTCTATCCGCATAGTCGTTGCCAAAAATACCTTGATGACAAGGTATCCATAAAAACTTTATGTCTAAACCGTTAGATAAACATTTCTGTAACAGATTTCGACATTCAAAAACAACAGTCAAATGCATTGATTTAAATGGGAATCGCTGTAGAGCTTGTAAAGCACTTTTGGAGTCTGTGATGATTGCGGTCTTTGAGAGTTTTAATAATAATATGTATTCCAAAGACTTCAGTAATCCGAAGCATTCACCGGTAAATACTGATGTCTCTGGTGGGAGTCTAACTTTCTGGACTATCTTGAACTGGTGGTGATATACTCCTATTCCGACACAATCCAAATTACTATGCTTAGAAGCATCACTGTATATATGATGCCAATCTGGAAATTCGTGATTGATATAGTAGTTGAAGTTGGAATTAGCATTAATGTCATTTTGAAGATCACAGTTTAGAATAATACAAGGTGAAATAGTTAAGGAATCATACGATGTAGAAAAAAGGGGGAGACGAGAAGATCTGTGAGTAGGGGATTGTAGAGATAAAAATTTACGAAAGCTGCTAATAAGGCAAGGAACCTTTTTGTGAGACCAGTAACTGGAGGTTTCTATTACGTCTGAGAGTAATTGGAGTTTATGATGTAAGGGGTGGTTCGTGATTTGTAAGGATTCAAAACACAAATCGGTCACAAAGATATTGTCTACGATGTATCAGTGGAGGTTCAACACATTCAACTTGAAGAGCGTTGATGGGGCTGGATTTCATACAACCTGATATAATTCGAAGAGCTTTATATTGAACACTGTCAAGTTTATTTAGGCCAACTATACCACAGGGTTCTAAAAGAAATGACCCGTAATCTAGAAGACTTCTAATCAAAGCGTTATAAAGAAGTTTTTGGGAAGTTGGATGAGCTCCCCACCAAACTCCCGACAAGCATCTCAAGATATTTAAATTACGTTCACATTTTGCAGTAATATGGTAACAATGTTGGAGCCCAGATAATTTAGCGTCTAAAATAATTCCTAAGAACTTTACATGCTCATAAACTGGAAGTCGTGAGTTTTCATAAAAATCTGATACAGTAGGAGGACACCGCATTCGGGAAAATAATACAACAGAACTTTTGGGCACTGATAGAGTTACGCCATTAGTATCCAGCCACGTTTTAAGGGAATTAAGAGCTGATGATAACCTATCAGCTGATCTCTCAATCGATTGCCCCGAAGTATAAATGAGTAAATCGTCTGCATATTGTAAGATATTTATGTTGCTTTTCACTAATGTACTTTCTAGGTCATAGGTATATAAATTATAAAGGAGAGGACTTAATACTGATCCCTGTGGTAAACCTCTCGAAGCTATTCTAGTAATTGTGAGGGAGTCCGGAAGGATAACCTTAACACATCTCTAAGACAGAAAATGTATGATAAAATTTTATAATAATATAGGGACATCCAATTTAAAAAAGCTTTTTTTGCAGTATATGTAGCTGGACACTATCGTACGCAGCAGCTATGTCTAGAAAACAGGCCAGAAGTGAGTGATTATTTGAAAAAGCTAGACGAATATCAGTGGTAAATATGGCTACACTGTCTATGGTACTTTTACCCTTTCTAAATCCATGCTGACTATTGGATAATAGACCTTTATTTTCAATAAACCATTCTAGTCTTTTTTTGACAAGGTGTTTAGCCAGTTTAGCAACCACAGGGGAAAGGGCTATTGGACGGTAAGATGACACTTCAGCAGAAGGTTTGTTAGTTTTACGAATTGGAATCACTTTTTGCACTTTCCAAGCAGTGGGGATGTTTCCTTATAGCACTACAGAATTAATTAAAGATAAATAATAAGAAAGACTAGTATCATCCATGTGAGTGAAAAATGAATAGGGGATATTATTCAAGCCAGGGGTTGAATCTTTAACATAAGTTAGAATGCCTTTTAATTCATTAAGAGTAAAAGGCTTGTTGAGACTCGAAGACTGCATTTCCAATTTACACTGGGTTTGCAAGGGGCAAGGAGTAATATTAAGAGGAACAAAAGGAGGAATCAGGGAATCCAGAAAATTTTCAACAACAGTTCTGTGTAGAAGTGGAGGGTTTGATTCTTTAAAAGCAGATCTGTAGCGTTTGATATTTTTCCAAACTAAAGTTGGGTGAACATTACATACACAATTACAGAATGTTTGCCAGCTTTCCCATTTCTTTCGCTTAAATAATTTTCGGGTGCTAGTTATAATTTCCGAAAGAGAATTAAAATTTTCCATCGAAGAATAATGTTAATAAATATTTTCTACTGTTTTTCTTTTTTCAATCTGTTCCCGACATTCTGAATCCCACCAAGGAGGAGCGGGGATCTTCGTTACTTTTGTTTGACGTTTACTTGGAAACAATGAATCAGCTGTTTCAATTAAAGCCTTACTAATTAAATTATTACATTCGTCTACATTACTGTCGTTAATGTTTGGAAGTTGTGAAAATCTATTTTTAACCTGTTGTTGAAACGCATCCCAGTTAGAGTTAGATAATTTATGTTTGAGTCGAGGTTGACGTTTTTGTAATTAGATGCCGGAAAAGTTATTAGGAAATGAAATGACAATAGGGAAGTGATCACTACCGTAGGTAGACTCCAAAGTGTACCAGGACAAAGAAGATGCGAGATTGGGAGAACACAGAGTTAAATCCGGTGCGCTAATTAGCTCATTAGGAGTAGTTCGCCGAGTAAGGGAACCATTATTTAGCAAACACATTTCAAAGGTATCTAGCATTTCCAAAACTCGAGCTCCATAGTAGTTAGATTTAGAACTTCCCCAACATCGATGTTGTGCATTAAAGTCACCCATTATCACTAGATGCTTTGGTAGTGTAGAAAACATATTATTTACTTCATCATAAATCTCAGATGATGGGTGAGGGATGTAAACGGAAACAAAGCATATGTTATTTATTTTTACAGATATTATCGAGAAGCCGGTACCATGGCTAGGTAGCTCTACATGAGAAAAAAGAAGAGAATTTTTCACAAGCAAAGCAACACCACCATAGCCATCACTTCTATCTTCTCTCAAGCAAGAGAAGCCTGAAAGTTTAAAATTATGTTCTGGCTTAAGCCAGGTTTCTTGTATAGCTATTAAAGATGGTTCATATTTATTAATCAAGTAAATTAGTTCACTTTTTCTGCGGCTTATGCTGCAGCAGTTCCATTGCATTAGGTAGAACTGATCCATTATTAATTGTGTTATTTACTTCTGTATCTGATAGTATAGCAGCGTTGGGCGGTAATTTAATCATATTACATTGTTGTAAAGAGTTGATAAGAGTTAAAATTAATTGTTTAATGGGAATTTCAGATAGAGAATCATTATTACAGTTATTGAAAGTGCCAATAGAGGGTAAAGGAATTGTATAATCTTTTGTTAAGTTAGAATGGGCTAATTGATTATATCCATATCTTTCAAATTTTTGAGGTTGCTTCGGTTTTAAGAATACTGTTTTCTTGTACGAGTTATTATGATGAGTATGATCTGGAATATTTTGTATTGACCTATGTTGAGGTTCAGCATAAGAAATACAACTTTTGACCATTGATTCCTTAATCCCCTTTTGCCTAGAGAATTCAGGACATATTTTATTAGTTGCAAGATGAGAACCTGTACAGAGACAGCACTTAAACTCCTCAACTTTGCATGTCTCTCCTGTATGGCCTAGACCACATTTAAAACATCTTGGAGATGATCTGCATTGGCTGCGAATATGTCCATATCGACAGCAATTAAAGCATTGTATTGTGGGATAAATGTATAAATCAACAGGAAGTGAGTTATAACACATAAAAATACGTTTGGGTAAAACTTGCCCATCAAATGTTAGGACTACAGTTTCTATGGGAACAAACTCTGACTTTTCATTGCTAATGATTTTTCTTTTTAGCCTCCTTATTTTTATAATTTGGCCGCAACCTATGGGAACTGATATATTACTTAGAATATCCTCATCGCTCCAGTCAGTAGGAACACCTCTCACTATACCCATGCGTGTAACATTAACAGAAGGAATAAAAGCTTTGTAATTATTAGATTTTAATGCATCATCATCTACAAAATTGTTAGCACTATCATGTGACGAAAAAGATAAAGAAATACGGTTGCGCCCTATTTTTTTAAGACTGCCATTGACAATGTTCTTGAATGAGTTTTTATGAGTTGTAAACATTTCGGCCAATAGGAATACGCGATGAATTCTCGTTAGCATTAGTCTTGGTAGTTTGTGAGGTGACAATTTGTGAGGGTGATGCAGATACAGAGAAAGTGTTTGTTATTGATCTACATTGGCAATCAATCTCGGTATTAGTAGAAGATTTATCTGCGTTTTTTATTGCAGTGCTTGCAAATCTTAGACGAAAACGATGATCTCTTTCGCTTATGGGACCGAGAGTTGGTCTCGGAGCCATCTGTGTCTATTACCGATCCATCCGTATCCATTCCTGATCCATCTATCGTAACAGTATTATACACTGAGGGGACAATTGTCCCCCAGGGTCTTCTGGATCACCCATGTACTACAATATAAATACAAAAAACTTACCTACTATACAGGAACTATACTATTTACAATAATAAATTAATATATTTACACTATTAAACCTATTTGATCCTTAAATTATAGTTGAATAATTAATAAATAATAAAAAACTCAAAAACAGTCGCCCGCCTAGTTTGCCGTTTCCCGCGCTTTTTCTGAATTAATCTTTGACAGTTTTTTATGACGCTTGAAAGAAGTGTGTCCAGAACAAAAAAAATACCCCTTTAATTTTGATGGAGAGCAAGTAACTTTACATTTGCAACCCCATTAACATTAACTATAACAAAAAGTAGGATTGTGCAACGCATCATTGTTAAATTTTATTGCTACATTTATTGTTACTGCCAAAGTTAATTTTGACGGACACTATAACCAAAGAATTCGTGCAATTCACCCTTACACCTTAACAGTACGTAGTCGTAAGTAGTACATAAATTATCCATGAAAAGTTATTCCTGGTGATTTCTTGTTCACCACTCTATGTTTTGTTTGAATAATTGAACTGTTTACATATTTTTTTACTACTTTTGTTACATTTTACAATAATTTTAAGTAATATTTTCACTTCGATACATAAATCTTTGATTCAAAGATGACAGCGACGGTTGACATTAGTTGAAAAATTGGCTACAAGCTGGTTGCTGTCAAAGTGTGAGTTCGGTGTAGCTACACAGAAATAAAAGATAGCTTTATACAACAAATGGCAAGAGTGAAAAGAATAAAGTATTACACCATAAACAAAGGAATATGTTTGATCTGCTTACTCTTCTAAATCTGTGGACTCGACATCGACAAAGACTGAACATTAGGTACTAAATTTGAAGATTGAAGAATTAAGATATATAAAATAAGATTTGGCTAAAAGGTCTTCGTAACCAGGCCATAAAATAATAAAAAAAAATCAAATTAAATGTCGCAAAGTATTACCATTTCTAAACGGAATAGACATTATAAGAATTAGTATTATTTACAGTTAGTAGCACCAAGTAAGAAAACATGGGTACTTTTCGAATTAAAAAGGATTTTTTTGTCCGAGACGAGAGTTGCTGATGTAAATAAAGCACACAATTCGATCAAAATGTGTATTAAATAATAATTTTATCTTAAAAGTAAACAACAAAATTAATAATAATAACAATAAACTAAAAAAAGCTTCATCTCAGGATAAAAAATATCAGATTTTATTTATGTCATACTTATTTCGTCTTGTATTACTGTTGAAAGTATACCTATCGAAAAGCCACGAACAGTGTCTACGTTTCCGTAGTCTATACTGATGTTATAGATGGCTATGGTATCCCATTTGTGACATACTTTCTTCTTCTTTTAGAAATCATCTCGAGAAGGTCCTTACTGCTACTACCAGAGATGTATATTAACAAAACGTACTGCAAAACACACGCTGAAATATGAAGCATGTATTTAAGGTATTATAGTTTAACCACGACCGCTGTACCGCTCACTGCGTTTTGTACGCAGTGAGCAGTACAGGTGCCGTGGTCAAAATATAGTAAACGGTTGTGCAGTGAGAGCACCCATAAGAAGTGAAGTTCTTTATTTAAGTCGCTTTAAGAATGCAACTGGCTGCGCCTAGTATTTGTTGCTCCAAAAAGCCGTCGCGGAATTGTCTGCTAGATGTCAAGTAAACATTGAAATTATTTTTGTAGGTTACAAATGTTGACGCGTTGCATGAAAAGTCTAAAAGCAAGGAAACTCAGATGCCTTTAGATTAGTATAATAATCTACCCCTGTCCCGGATACTTATATTGAAAATAATTTAACAAGATACCTTGAGGTGCTTGTTCGGCAATATTAATTGTAAATTCCTTTTTCATGCACAGGTCTTATTCGTGATAATTGTTATGTTTTGATCAAGGACTCGTAAATCATCATCCCCAAGTAAAATCCTATAATAATAGGTAGTATAATCAGAATTACTTTGCAGGCGTTAATAAAGAGGCAGCTGGAACGATAGATAAAATTTACGTTAGTAATTGGCAAAGTACCTTTATTGCTTGTCAAACTGCAAGTGCTGTCTGTATAGACACGCTAATTCTTCAGAGATATAGTGTACACCCAGATTTCATCAATTGTGTTTAGACTAATCTAATGAACTTTGATCTGAGAGGTTAAATGGAATTATAAATGGCAATAAAGCGGGCAGACATCATAATTCTTGCCGAATTAGTGACAATATAACATGAAGTTTAATACACTGTCCTTTTTATTCCATCTATTTATAATTAATTATATTTTCTCTCCTCTTTATTCCATTTGATTATATCTAGAAATAATATTTATGTGTTGGATAGCTTATTTATCGAGGAAGTCTGTAGGTTATATATCATCACGCTACTGTCCTGGAGAGCGGAGCAGTAATCATAAATGTAGACAAATCGGACAATGTTTTATGCATTATTGTAGAATTTTAAAACGATGGGGTTAAATAGGTGCGAGCGGGTTGTGGATACTAAAAGTAGCAGTAGCAGTCTGCGGTGGCCCTTAGAAACGCAATTGTCAATTACGTATTAAACCAGAAAATGCATTTGACAAACTATACCAATAGGCTGAAGTAACGTAGGTCTTTGTATAAATCTAAGTATCTAGTTAGTTGAAGTATGTTTTTCTTCTCTAATATGTACTCTAGCGTCTTACAGGATTAAAAAAGTTTAATATTTTCAAGGATTATTACCACATAATAATACCTAGATATTGGTCACTTGTCTAGTACTAGACATTATTTCACAAAAAGTTGTATTTTTTAGAGAGTAACGATATATTATCATAAACAGAAGAGTTTTTAAGACGTATTGGTCTGTCAAAAGTATATTTTTCATGAAAGGAGAATAGTCATAGATAAAAAAAGAATGCATCAAAAAGTTCTCATCGAGGGTAAATGTATTTTCTAAATCTGGTAAACAAGATTTTTGGGCATTGGCTTGAGCTTTGGGCATTGGCTTGAGCAGACTGACGAAGCAGATTTATGTGGCAAGAGTGAATGGGTAAACTGGCAAGCCTCGGCGTACGTATGTCAATCACATCGAAGACCTTTTGGAAAAAGACCAAGTCAAGAGTACCCTTAACCGGCGAACGTGTATGAAAACACTCATGAAGAAGAAGCAAAAGTGGTATGTCAGGATCGTAGCAAGTGGAAAACCATAGTCTCTGCTACCCCGATGAGACACAGGCGTCAAGTCCGTATGCAGTGGCTCACAACAATGCGGAAAATCAAAATCCTAATTACAGACAAATACAAGAGGACCCCAGTTTGCGAATCCAGTTAGGGTTTGGAAGAGACTGGGAATACAAAGATAAAGAAGATAGTATCTCACCTATTAAGTAAACCTGCTGACTAACAGATTAGGATCCCCAGCAGAAGTTCTCACATTAGTCTGTGTATGGTTAGCTTGGGAGAGTGCAGTGTAGTGTATAAAAGAGCCTTGGAAAAGAAATTGAAGATGCATAGCTACTTTTAGCACTTGCATAAGACGCACTTTGTGCTGGCGATGTCAGAAGGATCCATCTAGGATAAAAAGGATAGATCCTCTTAAATCGTAGGAAACGGACCTACGATTCAATATAGCTGACACCTGCAAGGAAAATTGGAAGATAGCGAAGGACTCCGCAGAAATTTATTGATATTCTATGCATATGCAAAAGGTTGGCCTTTTATGCTTTATACCACCTTAATTTATTTCTAACTCATATAATTTATTCGTAGTCATAATAAGCGTCCGCCATATTATCTCCTTTTTTTATTCCTAATGCTGAAGCTATTTTACTATTGTTCGGTTCAATATATGTTACATAAAGCCATTTTCCGCCGAATCCCAACCCCACCATGAGCAGTATTATAAATAGCCACTTGATACTGGACGCCATTGAACTGAAACAATAAGAGAATCTATGATTTTAAACTTTCATGGCCATTACTTAACAAATTATTACTGTTGTAGGTAGGATGCACAGTCCATCCGTGACCTCGGCGCAACAGTGCCGAAATATCGAAAAGTCAAAATAAATAAATATTGTGGGACACTTTTTACACAGCGCCATCTTGCCCATAGTAAACTATAAGCTTGTACTAGGGGATCTGGACAACGTATATACATACTTATATATTTCTTAATACATACATAGCAAACACCCAAACTCTGAAACAAAATCACACAAATGTTTGTTCCGACCAAGGGCGCTAGACATTGCACTAAACCATCAAGTGGTATTAGTTCTTCTTTACTGAGCCGCAGGATAAACCAGATGGTTAATCATACGACTCTGCAAAGGGATGCCACGAAATGGGGTTTTTCTCGAAGGGTTCTAATGGACTATTTAAGCCAGAAAGAGAGAAGCAGAAATACATACACCAACTGATACCCCGGGGCTTCACTTAAGTTGCCAAGTTTTACCATAACCGTTTTACTCAGGAATTTAATTTATTTATAGCTACGAGTGTTAATTCAGGGTGTCAGCTATCTGTTTACAAATTTTCAGCCTATCTCGTGCAGGGGTTACAGCGTGCTTGAGTAACAAACATTCAAACATCTTCGCAAAGTTTCATACTTATATGTACCAAGTGTTCGTCGAGATGCTATACAAACTGCACCACACTAATGCACTATATTTTAGAGTTAGTTCAATTATTCAATTCAATTTAATTTTATGGCTTTTGTGCTTTTAGTAGCAACTCGCCGTGCCTTTATAGTTTTATACAACGAACTATCTAGTTCCGAATACCACTTCAATCTGAGAACACATAAAGTCTATTTGAACTGAAAGAAAAATATTTACCATATATATTAAACGTTATTGCAAATTCAACTCTGTTTCTAAAATACTAATGTTAGCTCAAAACAAGCATAGGGGAAAACGCCCGAGCATACAATTTGACATAAGAAATCTGACATACAGCAACGACATTATTCGCATTATTCTGAGGAAATTTACTATTTTTCGGACCAAGTAGTTTATATAATCTAGATGATAGGTTATATACGTGAATTTGGCAGTACTTTTCGGACCCGTGGCATCCCGCAACCTCCCAAGCATAATTAAAACATTAAATTGTGCGGTCGGAAGACTCCCGTCCGGGTAGAAGTTCATTTAAAGAAATTTAAAAAAATAAAAACAATTAAATAGTTTATTTAATCGTAAAAAAATACGTGTGTTATATGAGAAAAAGGGACAGGGAGAGAGAAGGAGAGAGATGCGCACCTGGCTGAGCTCTCACTTGCTCGTCTGCTTATTTGTTTGAAGTAGGGTCGATACTTAAGATAACAACGATGAATTGATTGGCCACCCTTGGTGCACAGAGTAATAAACTAAAAAATTAAAGTGAGTCATATCAATTCTTTTAATTAAAACGATGTAAGAGGCTCTACCAACTACTCAATGTGTTCTGGGATTCCAATCGAAAAGCTATTGCAATCGCTTTCATCAATACCTATGTAATTATAAAAGTGAAACCGCGGGCAATGCAGGTACCTAGAGTTAAAAGGAACTATACTAATATATAAAGCTGAAGAGCTTATTTGATTGGTTGAACTCGATAATCTCAGGAACTACTGGTCCGATTTGATTGAACAATACCTATGTAATTATATAAGTGAACCCGCGGGCAATACAGGTACCTAGAGTTAAAAGGATCTATACTTATATATAAATCTGAAGAGTTTATTTGATTGGTTGAACTCGATAATCTCAGGAACTACTGGTCCGATTTGATAAATTTTATTGTGTTCGATAGCCCATTTATCGAGTTAGGCTAAAGGCCATATACCATCACGCTACTACTCTGGAGAGCGGAGCAGTAGTCATAAATGTCGACAAATAGGGCAATTTTATTTGCATTATTGTAAAATTTATAAGCGACGTGATTAAATAGGTGCGATGGGAGTTAAATATGTCACGGGTGAAGCCGGGAGGGTTACCTAGTAAAATATATTTATTCATGGGCTACGATGACCGCTTTCCATCAGGTATGCTCGTATCTCTCTGCCACCTCAGAGGTATAAAAGAGCTATCGTTAGGCTTTTGATTTCCTGGGGGCCAAGTCTACCATTTCAATCGCGTCAGAAAAGAATCAAAACCAAGAATCAAGAATCAATCAAAAACCGATATAATTTTGAAATGCCACAAAGTGGTCACCCATCCGTGACCAGCCATAGCGAAAGTGATCGTTTACAGAACACTGATTCGGCAAGCCACGAGCGCATCAATTTAAAATTTAAAGTTATTATCTATGCTGGCATAAATTGATTCAAAAAGGTGCAGCAACACTTGTTAAAATTATGTCACCTGTGAAATTATGGGGTTCATCTTAAGAAAGTATAAACACAAACCTTTTATAACTACATTACGTAACCATGCTTTTTATGCGATAAATAACTTTAGATTATAGGCTTGGGGCCCATGAATGTGTCGTATAAATACACTCCTAGGTAGGTAGCTCCCGCAAGGACCAGTAGTATGAATGCCCACTTGATACAGCACGAACATGAGATATTGCTGAAACAATAAAACAATTTACCGTTATTGTTTTGTCATAGGTTTTTTTTAGCAGTTTAGAGTCGAGACACTGGGCTCATGGAGCCAAAGTGCTCGTTCGCTATATAGAGCTATCGCAAAGCGACTGATCGACTCTTCTTGTGACCATAGGGCTGGCCTCTTTCTCGCTCAGAAAATAATTATTGCCATACAACCTGGCAATGCGACCAGCCTTATGGGAACCTTACCGTTTGACTTTGATGGGAAGGAATAATTCTTTGACACCTAGTCTGGGCATCATATTGTAATACGGGAGTAATCCTTTTTTAAGTACCTACTCTTTTCTGTAAATGTGTTAAACTAGTTGACGCCGGCGGCTCTGCACGCGTGAAGTTTTCCCGTTCCCGTTTACCACAAAAACTTGTTCCCGGGATAAAAATATATAATTGTAAGATTTCTAGATTTAATATATAGATTTTTTATTTCAGCAGCGCGAGTGCTGCACCTCTGGTGTTGCAACCGTCCAAAGGCTACGGTGACCACTTTCCATCAGGTGGGCCGTACGCTTGTCTGCCACCTCAGTGACATAAATAAAATAACTGCTCACGTGTTCTCCACCTACCATGACCCCTTTTACCCTCTACTTTTGCACAATATATTTACACGACTTGTATATTTCATTTTACTTTGCATATTTATTTCGCGTTTTTTTTTAAAGTTTGTTTACATCACCCGAAGTGTTACACTGGCGCTGCCTACTTGAACAATTTTAACAGTCCCTGTCCATTTTAGCAGGGTAACACTGTTAAAACGGACAGGGGCTGTTAAAATTGTTCAAACATCGCATTAAGCGATCTCTACACAATGTAACTGTATAGCGAAAAGGTATGGCTAGATTCTAATTTATATGATGTGCACATCATAACATACACAATTAAGTATAGTAAAAGGCGAAAGCAGGACTATGTGAAGCATTTTGGATTAATCCCATTGCAGTGACTTTCATACCACGGGGTATGGGAGGAGTCACAGCAGTATGGGGGTATCTGTACCTAGTAAAAAGACCAACTCTACTTAAAACACCGAACTGAACATTGACAAAGTACTGAACCAAAATATCCGGAGTCTAACTTTTAACCCACCTTACCTCGCTACACTCCTTCAAAGATCTTATTTGGAATGGGATATTTTCGTGCTTACAGAATGTTGGCTCCAGTCATCTAAATATATACCCCTACATAAAACTTTAAATAATACAACCCAGAATGAGGGTATTGTTATTTACTATAACTCCCAATTAGTAGCAACAATATAGTATAGCCTAGGATGCAATATTCAATATGATGTCATACCAACCATGCACACGCACAGATAATATATAAATTCCTTAAACCCCAAAACAACTCACAACATCCTTACACATCATCTACCCATAATAACACAACCCAAAACCATTGAAGGCACATTGTCGGACGTATAAAATCGCGTTACTTTGTACCTTTCAACGTAAAACCAAAATAAAAATAATAATAATAATAATTTGTAGTAACAACTGAAGAACCTCAAATCAGTGACGCAAACTGTGTGCTTTTAAAGTTAGTTCCTGATGTTTGTATTATTGGTATTTTTCGTCGACCAGGTTAGACGGACACCTACCTATCCTTTCAAACCTAAGAAACTTTAAAAATATAATACTTTGTGGTGACTTAAACATTGATATTAGTCCTAACAGCATAGATGATAGTAGAGATGTGTACCTGAATCTCCTGGCTAGTCTCAGCATGCTAGCTGGTCATAAAATTGCCCGTAAAATCAATTTTACCTACCTGGATCTACTTATACAAGGCACACATTTTCAGACAATTCTAGAGTGTAATGATGCCAATATAGCCAAAATTAACTCGCGGATTATTTCTCTACTGCAATACGTAATAGTTGTACAATATCACATGTATCCAAACGCAAACACACTAGTAAATCCTGGATTACTCAGGGGTTCTTTCGTTGCATGAAAAACAGAGATAATCTTTACAAAAAAATTAAAAGGGAACCGGACAATGAGATACTAAGTTTAACATATAAGCGCTACCGCAACTATTGTAACTATGCTATTAAAAAGGCTAAAAAATCCTTCGAGAGACAAGAGCTTGAGAGAGTGGGTAGCAATAGAAAACAGCTGTGGGATGTCATAAAAAAGATTAGTGGTACTAATAAAAGGGTTGACCGTTCGGCCAATCTTGTAAGCTCTATTGATCCTGAAACAAGTATGAATAATGTTAATTAATTTTTGCTAATGTAGGCAGAAGGCTTGCAAAGCGTATCACTGCCGTGCGGTGCCCTGCCTTACAGGAGTGTACGGAAACCACCCCAGTCAGTTCTTTTGTATTGCTTCCAACTGACGAGGAAGAAGTGCAACAGCTCATCATTGGATTAAAGGATAGGTGTGCTGTGGGTTTCGACCAGATCTCAGGACAAATTATAAAAAGATATAGTCATGTTCTTACCCCTGCTATTACACAAATATGTAATTTGGCACTATCAATTGGCACTTTCCCGCGCGCTTTCAAAATTGCTTTGATCAAGCCTATCCACAAGAGTGGGGATCGAGACCGTGTTGACAATTACCGACCTATTTCAATACTGCCAACGCTTTCCAAGATCATGGAGCGGCTAATCTACAACCGCCTGTCTAATTTCTTGGAGGCTAAGGGGCTTCTTTCTTCCGTTCAGTTCGCATTTCGACGAGGTAAATCCACGAATACGCAGTACACGAACTTTTGTATACAGTTGTAACCAACTTAGAGGGTAGAAAGAAGTCCTTAGCGGTATTCTTGGATTTGGCTAAAGCCTTATTTATTTATTTAAATGCAGGTGCTTGATGTGCATACAGCATAGCCAAGTCGCACATTAAGCTATTACAGTTTTGTTATTGTATTTTATTAAATAGGTACACAATTACAAATTGTTGGTAAAATATTCCATACAAATGTGAATGTACAAACTAAGCCTAATACAAAACACATCCAGGCTAGGTTCGTAAGCAATCAAGGCATTGAGGACATTCAAGGCTTGTGTCGTCGGCGCGTACTCGGCGGTTTTGGTGCGTGCCATTGGAAGCGCGAACAGCCGGCGAGGCCCAAGCGCGGCGCGCGGCCGCGTTCTGTCCACCGTGAGCAGCGCGCAGCGCGCCTGTGCTGATGGATTGTCTATTTTATTATTTAGCAGCAAATAGTAGTGGATCATTAACGAACACTTGCGTCTAACCTCTAATGTGTTAATTCGCACCATGCCACCTACAAAAAGAGACGGATATAGATAGGAATAATATCCATATATCTTTAGATATAAGAACCGGGCGAACTTCTTTTGCACCTTTTCTAGCATGACAATATATTTGGGTTCGTGAGGATTCCATACCATCCTTCGACACGGTCTCGGTCCCACACTTGCTGAGGAAACTGGAAGCGATGGGAGTTAGGGGATTGCCATTAAAGCTCTTTGAGAACTATTTATCTGAAAGAAGACAGAGGGTCTCCATAAATAACAAACTAAGTGACGAGCTAATGCTGGGGTACGGAGTACCCCAAGGCAGTATACTTGGCCCGACCTTATTCTTAGTTCATATTAATAATCTTTGACAACTCCAATAAAATAAAGGCAAAACTATCACCTTTGCTGACGACACTGCTCTTTTGTTCAGTGGCGATAGCTGGGAAGAAGTCTATGTCAATGCGCAGATAGGATTCAACACGGTTAGCTCTTGGTTAAGAAGTAATGTTTTAACTCTCAACGTCACAAAGACTAAATACTTGGCCTTCTCTTATAGAAAGCACCTACTGCCTCCGGTCTCAAGGACTATGAGTAAAACTGCACATTCGTGTGTTGATCAGTCCTCATGCACTTGTCCTACCCTGCATAGATCTGAAACTATAAAGTACTTGGGTGGTGTTATTGACCAGAGTCTTACCTTCCTACCACACATAAATGTACTGGTTGCAAGAATGCGAAAAATAATTTATATTTTTAGAAACTTAAGAGACTCAGCTAATCGCCCTATAATTAGAATGGTGTATCATGCTTTATGTAAATCATTAATAGACTACTGCATTATTGCATGGGGTGGTGCAGCCAAAACCCATCTCATTAAGGGGGAGCGAGCACAGCGTGCGATCTTGAAGGTTGCTTCCGGTCTCCCTTTTCGTTACTCGACAACAGACTTATTTCTGCGATGGGATGTTCTCTCAATGAGACAATCCTTTATCTTTCAAACTGTTCTAAAGCAGCATGTATTACTCAAATGCGACCCAGAACGGCTAAAGGACAAACGCCGAAGGGGGGAGTCTGTGAGAAGATGACTTTACGGACAGCCCACTCTAATCACTTCTTTTGTTTTGCCGGACCTTATTTATACAATAAGCTAAATACCATACTAAACATATATCAACTACCTAAAAATAGATGCAAGAAACTGGTCATGGAATACCTCAAAAACCTTAACTATGAGGCTACGAAACAGTTCTTAACTCCGCTCATATAGATAACGTCTCAGTTGAATCCACTCAGTCTACCTCGGTCGTTTATAGACCGCGCAGCTCACTCTCAATATCACACGTAATAACTCCTCAAATATGCACACACACGGCATAATAACAGACAAATGCAATACCCACATACACACACACACACACACACACACACAAGCTGCCACTTATACACATACCTTGCAATGTATAAAATGATTGTAGGCGTAGAATAAGTATTAGTAGTATTGTAGTAATCTATTAGATCATTTAATCCAACCACGGGGAAAACTGGTGACCTGTAATACAGGTTGTGCTTGCACAAACCTACATCAGGCTCCAGTCTCTTACTAAGTTGAAATAATGTTTACCAAAATTGTTATATATTTTTTTAACTGTAAACTTATAAAGAGAAAATAAAGTATTATTATTATTATTGAAGTCCAAGAGAGTGGTCATGTGGTCTTCAAATGCAAGTCTCGGTCTACACTGACTCTTTTTACCCTCTACTTTTGCACAATATAGATTCCTCGTCAATCGTTCTTCATTCATTCGTTGGACGTGTCCAAATCAACGGAGCACGTCCTTTACCAGCTTAACGCTGACACCTTCATTCAAACCTGCCATATTGCGTATCACTTCGTTACATATTCTGTTAGCCAATATAAAATAATACCAATATTTTAACACACAAAACTTTGATAACATTTTATATTCAATTTATAACGATCATGCACCGTTTTCAAAGAAATAATGTTCTTGTATTGAAAATATGAGTCTTACCACATTTTAATGCTGTTATCCAAACAGTCTTTGTTTATAATAATCCAAAGTATAGTTTGACATGTAAATAATTACCATTTTACTGATCTGACATTCGATACCGATACTTTTATGATGTCAAAAATTCTAGAATATGACAAAAACTTAGACTAGACATGACAAAGAAGGATAAATATCCTTCTTTGTCATACTCTATTATGGTCTTCGATATGCTCCATGGTGGCTACGGGTGGCTATCAGGGTTATAGTCAATGGCGAGATTGCACGGGAAATGAGAACAATGGCAGATGCTTGCTATATTATTGACTGCCTCTGTGGCGCGGTGGGAGTGTATCCGACTGCTACGCAAGAGGTCCTGGGTTCCTGGGCCCATGGACGTTTGCAATACACTGGGGATGACAACTCGTTATTTTTTTAACCCTCAGAACAAATATTAATTATTATATTGTTCTGAATAACCTCATACAATATATTCAAGATTTTCTGAAAATGTCTTCCTATAGGGCGGCCTCAGTACCTTTGCCGCCTTCTTCTTCATGTTTGCATATTCCCAGTTACGGCTAAATATTACCTGAAATTAGAGCCTGAGATCTTCCTCTATTGGTGACTAGAATCAGCTTTGGTTTGACTTTATACTTTCGGCATTGTTGGGTGCAACTGCCGTCTGATCTTCCAACCTCGTAAGGATGACTGCGTCGGTGCCTCATCAGTTGATCAGCATTTGCACTGCTGCACAGGTCGCTTGGGCTCCAAACATTTTGGTGGGGCCCCTTACGCTCATATCCTTTGCCCATTATACATTAGATATTTGTTTTCTAAGTAGATAACCTACATTATTGTTCCACGATACAACTTTTTTCCAATTAATTTAAACTGGACACGTTCCCTACGAGAAGCTTTTACGCATTATCTAATATTCACGAAGTTGGCAGGTGTCGATATCGTGTAGCTGGGGACACTGAGGCAATTCTACTTAGTTTCACTTTTAAAATACTAGCGCTGCTGCTCAGTGTTCGATAAACGATCACCGCGCTAAACATAGCATCTTACCATATGATCGAATCAGAGATGGTTGAGAGTTTGTGTCCAATTTTTTTGTACAACCATTATAATCTCACTGGCAATCCTTATAACAATGTCTCGGTGTCGCAGTGGTAGTGTATGTGACTGCCGCGACTGAGGTCCATGGTTCGATTCCCGGATCAATTCAAATATTTGTGTGATCCACAAATGTTTGTTTCGGAGATTGGTTGTTTACTATGTATAATATGTTTGAAATTTAGAAATATATAAGTATGTTTATCAGCCGTCTAGATCCCATAACACAAGCTTATATTACCATACTTTGGGGTAGACGGCGCTTTGTAAAAAAAATGTACCACAGTATTTTTTTTTAAATCCTTATAAGACGGTTGTTAACGATGCATTTTGCGTGAGCGGCCTGAGTATGTACATTGATTATGAGCCATTAACCGACTTCAACAAAGGGCGAGTAATTGCTTATGTCTGTTACCTCGTAGCTCTGCCATTTATTAACCGGTTTCCCATCGGTGGCTAAGTGTAAGTATCTTATGGTAAAATTTTTAATAGTGTGTGTGCCTAAATGTATGTACTTATTGCTTAATAAATGGTTAAGTGTGGGTGCAGTATGTGTCCAAGCGAAAAAGGGGAGGCAACGTCGCCGGAGGGACGGGACCTATACTTTTGAATAAAACTTGCGGTTCGTACGAGCGATGACCGTTCTAAAGCTGATTCAGTGACTGGACTCACGTTGAACCGCATCGAACAGCAATTTCGAAAAGATTACCCCTTAGATTATATAAACACTATGTGTGGGTTTATATATAATCTAAGGTTTACCCTCTTTTTCGACACCCCTCTCACTGTGGTCTGCACAGGTCTACAACGGTCTCAAACACTATAGGAGTATGTGTATATATATATATATACACATACTCCAATGCTACAATGAGATATTTCTGGAACTTTATGGTTTTAATTTGGTAGTTTTCCACAGTTTATCAAATGACTAGGTAGGTGCTAGTAAATTGGTTGTTTATCAGTTGTTAGTAGTAGCAATGAAAATAAAGCGAAAAGAAGCTGTATATATTCTTTTCACTTTATTTTTATTGCTACTACTAACAACTGATAAACAATCAATTGACATTTCTATTGCAGATTTAAACTAGCGGACTCCCCACGGTTTTACTCGCGTAGTACCAGTTCCCGTGGAAATACGCGGATAATGTAGTAAATTTTATGTAGTCTTAATTACTTCCTATAACTTCAGCTATAAAAGTATAAGCCCCTCGGTTTTACTTGCGTAGTACCGTTGCGTACCCGTGGGAATACGCGGATAAAACGTAATCTAATTAACTCCCTATAACATCAGCCATTGAAAGTTCCGTTAAAATCGGTAAAAGATTCCCGGAGACAGTAAAGATTTTTTTTATTGTTTTCTTTCATGTACCTATGTTCCGTATATACTTTCGTACATAGTCACACAATTTTATGAAAGTCATTTTGGACGAGTATCCCGTAAGTATAGGAAATAACTAGACACGACTTAGACCTGAAGTAAGATAATCGCGTAGATTAGCGCGTTCAACTAAACAAACAAACAAACTCTGCAGCTTTATATATTAACTAGGTGAACCCCCGGCTTCGCCAGTGACATTCTTCAAACTCCCGTCGCAGCTATTTAATCCCGACGCTTATAAATTCTGCAATAATGCATAATAATTTGACCGATTTGTCGACATTTATTACTGCTCCGCTCTCCAAGGTAGTAGTGTGATGATATATAGCCTATAGCCTTCCTTGATTAATGGGCAATCTAACACACAAATATTTTTTCAAATCCTACCAGTAGTTCCTGAGATTAGAGCTTTCAACCAAACAATCAAAGTCTTCAGCTTTATAATATTTGTAGAGATATAGATTCAAATAGGTAAGTGCAAAATGAATTCAGCCGTATAAGAGAATTTTTATTGCGATATTAAGTCCCGTCGCTACACAGGTCCTATTTGGAAGAAATAGGTCCCTGTTTACCCATACGTTCATGCATAATATAGAGGTTCCGTCTGGGCTTGCGTAAAGGTATCGAGCTGGAGCCTTTTTTCCATATATGATTATGATTATATTGAGTGCCTGGGTGGCGCAGTGGTTGTATATGCGACTGCCGTGCATCCATCCAGATTCGATTCCCGGGTCGAAACAAATATTTGTGTGATCCACAAATGTTTGTTTTGGACTTTGGGTGTTTCCTATGTATGATATGTATGTATTTAGAAATATAATTATAAGTATGTTTATCAGTCGTCGTATGCATGCGTGTGCATGTTAGTTATTTAAAATATGCTAAAATATGTGTATTTATCGCAGTGTATAAAAGATAATAAAACGGTTTTACACACACATTTAGCAGGTAATGATTATATTATGATTATGGCTGTAATGGGTCCAACTTAAATCTCAGGAGCCTTAGTGACTTCCCCTCCTCCTGCATCCTGCACCTGCTGTTTAACGGACAATTCAATGACTTTGGCCAATAAAACAAGAAGTTGGAATGAAAATATGATAAAACAGAAGTGATATAACTTTAAAATTTGATTGAAATTTTAAACATGATGTAAGGGGTTTTCAGCGTATCCTCTTTTGTACATATTGTACCACAGAGTACCTTACTTTTTTTATAAAGGCTACATACCTACTTGCCGAACTTGTCAATTTGTAATAGGTTCCCAAGGTTCCCAACGATTTATTTACAATAATATTCTAAACAATGGGTTCAATAGTGAGTTATTATTCTTATACATTATCCATATTTGAAAGGTAAGTTATTTTTGAAGTTATTTATGAAGTACACATGTTCGGGTAAACTGGGTTCGAAGTATGTTTAAGGTGGAAGACATGGAGCAAAGCTAGTCTATGATAATTTCCGTGATAATTTCCGAAAATTGTGATAGTTCAGTGTACAGTAGTAAGTAAAGTAGCCACAGTACAATATCTGCCTGTCCATTGCACGAGGAACAACACAAGCTTTCCTATTACCGAAACAAAATACTCGCGACGCCACTATGCTCATACTTTTCTTCGAAAACAGTTTACATTTGGTAGAAAACAGTTTGTCGAAAAACACTTAATAGAAAACATTTCTTCGAAAAACGCTTCCTCGTTAAAAGCTTGGACTTTCTTTGGTGAAGTGTTTTCGTAGAAATGTCGTTGGGTGAAATGTATTTTGTCAAAGTATTTTCGATGAACTGTAATAATGCGCGACGCCACGCCGTGTATTTAGCACCTGTCACACAGGCATCTTTCCTAGTCCGTCTGGAAGACATTTGACGACGTTAGAACCAAAGTGAGTAAATGACTTCTATACCAATCTGGAGGAACACAATGGCAGACAAAAATCATAATTCTTCCATGCTACTTTATTGTACTTTATTGTGGTTACTTTATTGAGTGATCACAACATCACAGCATAGAATTGACGCAGATTCAAAGTGAAGGCATACTGATCAGTATATTCTCTAAACTCGTTCCAATGTCACCATTGGTTCTGTCTAGTGGCTTAAACTTAGCAATAAATTCTTCATCCCCGAAGGGATGGTAGAGGTACATTTAGCCGTAAGCATTCCTGTCTCACGTAGCCTTGTTCAAATAGGCTGGTTGTGGCGACTTGCTATTAAAATTTTCCAAGACACCCATAAGGCCTTCAACTTGACTTAACGACTGCCATGTTACTGACAACCGGAACGAACGGCTTAACGTTCCTTCCGAAGCATGATAAACACTCGTAAATATAACTCCCACAAAGTGATCACTCATGCGTGGTTGCTTATTGTGATTGTTCGTTGCTGACCGCTGTGATCGTTTACTGTGTTAGCGGCTTAAACATTTTCTGTATTTTCCAGCATATCACAATGGGTCACATGTACAGCTCTGGTTTGTTGCATTGTGATTACTATCACATTGGTCTTATGCCTGGGAATCGGACTCGGATATAATTACTGTTTCGTCGATATGATGGTTAAATCAAGATATGGTATGAATTTTCATAATTTGTTTTTTTTATAAAATCTCAAAACGGGAGCACATGTTTATCAAACTATCTATTTTTGCACTATCGATCACGCCTTTAACGGAAACGGAAAGTCCCACGGAATAGGTAAACTATCCTTCACACATATTTATACACACGGTCACGCTTATATCCCAGAAGTGGTACTATATGTACACCATTTGCCGCGGTATAACCTGCTTTCCGACGCACAGACACTCTCGTTGAAAATGCCACAAGTTGTCATCCAGCTCAGCACCAACCATAAAATATTTAATTGTTTGCTCGAGTGTCTGTTGTGAGTTTTTATCAAAGATTACGGTGAGCGCATTAACGCGAATGTGTACTGAAATGACAGCGCTAACTAGTATCAAACTTGGGAACACGGTAACGCTCTCACACGTACTCGTAATTCGGTTAAGATACTCGCAATAACTCACACTACGCAGAGGAGAACAGTGATTTATCGGGGCTAATGGCGATCTTAACACTATCTATCCCATCCCATCTGGTGCAAAAACGAGATCTTATCTTGGTGCAGTTGCCACAGTGTATCTACGGCTGTGTCCACAAATGTACAGTACACAGCATGCATATTGCAACGATGTTATAATGATAAGCGCTCTAGCATGATTTAACCACGGATTGGTTAAATCGTCCTAGTAATCGCTATTAGAGATAATAGTAATATAGCTGCAGAAGGACCGTGCACTTTGTCACCTTTTTTTGCGACGTAAAATAGGTATTGTAAATTAATAGATTTTCTATACTCTCATATGTGTGCTTCGGTGCTGAGCACGGAAGGGCGTGTCTGATTTACTAAACGGCCTGGCTTCATGTTTAATAGCCATAGATAGGGTTGAAGGCTTACTGTCAGCGAACAGTAGACTCAACATGCGGTAGTATTTGTACTGACCCTTACCGCATCTCTATCTACCTTAGCTTAGTTCCTTTCCTAGAAATAACTATTTTTTAAATCTGATAATGTGTTTATCATACATACATATTTACATTGCTAGTTGTTTCCACATGCTACATAGATTGTGTAGCCTGAGAGCTGTTTTATTGATTGCCAAGAATAGCTACGTTTTGACTTTTTTGTTTTCAACGTTGTTGGGGTGACTGCCACCTGACCTTTCAACCCTGTAAGGGTGCATGCGCTAGAGCGTCTTGTTCGTTATTCAGCAGATGTACCATTTTCAAGCCAGGTTGACTTGGGCCCAAAAGAATGGTGTGACCCCAGTATACGTGCTTCTTACTTCCTGTTTTAGAATTCTTTTTTTTTTTCACAGCTCGATACGCTCACCCAGATAGCAATAGTTGGGCTTCCAAAGAAAATGACCCTTATACATCACAAAGTGCATTACGTCGAGAAATGTTTAAAGATGTATTTGAGACAGAACGTCTTTACGACCCAGACATTAAAAAGCATTTGTATAACTTTCATTCGATGCTGGTAGAAAATACCACAACCTTAGATAATACGAATAATGAAATCAAAGTACATCCAACAAGAACAACTTTAAAGTCTTATATGAATAATACAACAGAAACATCTAATAATTCCACTGTAGAAGTAAATAAACCAATGTCTATAGAAGACATTGCCACAATTCCGAATAATATAATACTTTTACTTGAAGAAAATATAGTTCCGACACGTACTACTCTAAAATCTGCTGTGAGTGCTACTCCAAGGGCATCAGATATTGACAAGATTGAAGAAGCACTGAAGGTAATACATTCAGAATCTGTCACTAATGGTGTCGTGGACAAAGAGTCTAACTCAAAAAAAGAAATACCAATATTATCAACAGCTTTACTAAGTCTTCTAGCAAAGTTGAGAGCTGAAAACAAAAATTACACGTTAAAAATTATAACATAATTTTAAGTTACTTATGACAATTTTGAAATATTTTTATATATATAAGTGTTTTGTTATGTTTAATCTAATTTTAGATACAATTTATTTTATCAGAATGTATAATTGGTAGTTTCATTTGTAAATGTTGCAGTACTTGCAGTTTAAAATTTGGTTGAGTCCCAAAACTCTCTGACGATGAAAATATATTTAACTAGGGGACGCCCGTGGCTCCAACCTCATGGTTAAGTTTTCCTGAATAGGTACGTATCCCACACGAACATGGTCCCAGAATTCCACAATTAACACACGTTTTTTTTTCATTCAATCTTTGCCTTTTTACATCTTTAGGGGTTGCGTTTTGCCAAAACCAACGTGCTATTGTCTACAAAAATTCAGTTATACGTCAATTTACAACCGTCAAAAGTTATATTGATTGCTATTTGGTATACACTAAATGTTTTTTATTTTTTTATACCACAGGTGGCAGACAAACGTACCTGATGGAAATTGGTCACCGTAGCCTATGGACGTCTGCAACACCAGAGGTGCGGCACTCGCGCTGCCGACCCTTTCTAAACCTTCTAAGACCCCTTTTGAAGAACCCCATATAAATATAATATCTATACTAATATTATAAAGCTGAAGAGTTTGTTTGTTTGGTTGAACGCGCTAATCTCTGGGACTACGGGTTCGATTTGCATAATTCTTTTTGTGTTGAATAGTCCATTTATCGAGGAAGGCTATAGGCTATATAGCATCACGCTACGACCAATAGGTGCGGAACAGCAATGATAAATGTGGCAAAATCGGGGACAAAGTATTCCTTTTGATAGCTTCCGTTGCGAACGCTGCGTAAACGATTAAAGTTACGCAAAAACTATGTATTACATAATTATTCCCCTTTAAAAGTTCTAAAATAAAGTTCGCGACAGCATATGCCTTTCTTTTAAGGTTAACCTATTATAATCATTTTATTGTGACAAAAATTGGTCTTAAAATGACAAGTGAAAAGTATGGCCGATGATTTGCGATTTACGCATGCGCGACTAGCCAATAGCGAGCGAGCTCTGCGAAGTCTGCGCGTCTCCTTGATAACTATACTAATAATAATATAAAGTTAACTATACTAATATGTGTTGGATAGCGCATTCATCGTGGAAGTCTGTAGGCTATATATGTTATATATGATAGTAATCATGCTACTACCCTGAAGGGCAGGGCAGTAATCAACAAATCGGGCAAATATTCATACACGGTAAGCAAAAGTAGATAATGGGATACCCTGAGGAGCGGAGCAGTAATCAACAAATCGGGCAAATATTCATAAATTATTGTAAAAGTAATAACCGACGGGATTAAATGGGAGAAAAGACTATATAATGACGCTACTTCCCTGAAGAGCGGAGCAGTAATCAACAAATCGGGAAAGTATTCATACATTATTGTAAAAGTAATAAACGACGGGATTGAATGGGAGTGACGGGAATAAAGGCGTGACTGATAAGCAAAGACAGCGACCCTTATTTTGATGGCCCAGAAATATACATTTTCATGCTTCTCTTCAAGGACCCAGGGTTGTAAGAGGACTTCACCTCATCTTCTTCTTCTTTATTATGTTAGATTATAAACTTAAAATAAAAGACATATTTGGAGTATAACCATATTGTGCTCATGTTATAAGTTCTAAAGTTATATTTTTGTTACGTGACCGTAATTTTCCTAGGAGTGCTATAAAATCCATATTGCTGGCTTGCAAAGGCATAGTCAAAGTGTATTTCTCTGTAGCAACTGTGACTTCAGTGGTTACTGATTTAGTGAAATCAGTATCTGGCTGATTACTCCGGCTACTCATTCGTCGTCTCGTCTCATCTACTTGTAGATATGGATTTTCCTCTGGTATATTTTGTCTCAGTGCGGCAGGCTTTGCCGTATCTGTAATACAGTGAACTTTAGTATCATAGAATTGATGTTACCATTGAATTTTATTTATAGCTTATTATTTCAGCAAACTTTGTAATGCCTTAGAATCAATTTCCAATACTTTGACCCCCGATGGGTGTTATAAGTGTAAACTATGTAATTACGCATCATAGCTCCCGAACGGTGGGACCAATTTTGGAATTATTATTTTTTTGTTTTATAGGTAGGCAATTTGATCAAGATGGTTCCTAGCTTTAAATTTTGAACATCATTAGCTCACTTTTTTTTGTAACTTATAGCTATTCTCGTGTCCTTAGAACATTACAGTATTATATCGTCTTTTAGGTTTATTACAACGTCTCTACGAGTAGTTGTTGTTCTTGGTTCAGGGGTTTTTATATTTTCACATTAATCTTGTTCATCAGTTGGTTTCGTGATATTTCCTATTTATTTTCCTTGTTTTACTATTCAGGGTAAAGACAACAAAACATTTTCATTAACCAAAGTTAAGTACTTTTACAGCGCCTTAATTGTATAAGTTCACGCTGCACGGTGCTCCACCAAGATCCTTGGGGTCCAAGCGGCCTCACCTGCTAGCGGTGCACCTGCTAGCGATGCACCTGCTGATTAACGGAGGAGGCAACAACGTAGGTGCCTTATGAGGGAGGTTAGAGGGCAGTCGCTCCCAACAATATCAAAACTGAAAAGTCGGTTCGTTACCACTTGTTCTACTGAACATTTCTACGGTAGAACTAATGGGACTTTTTTTCCACTAGTTCTACGATTTAGGTGTAACAAAATAGTAGAAGTAGTGGAACTCTATTTTCCCACTTGTTCCACTTGTTCCTTGTGGTAGGACTAGTGGGACATTTTGTTCTCACTAGTTCTACGATATTAGGTGTAACAAATAGTAGAACTAGTGGGAGTCTCTATTCCCACCTGTTTCATCTGTAAGACTAATAGGAAATTTTTATTTCACTAGTACTACGTATAGATAGGCTCCGAAATAGAAGAACTAGCGGAACTTTACTGCCAGGTAGTTTTACACAGAGAAATGTTACCAAATATGCTAATCGTGTAATGTTACGCCGGTGGACTAGTGAACAACTTCAAACGTCATTTTCTGGGCCTTGAAAGCATTGACAGCAGGCTGAAAAGCTGTTTCAGGCCGTTTCCGAGGGGCTCTATAACATACTTAACTATCCAAATTTTACCCCAATTGCCGTTTTCAGGCGTCTGAAACATGTTGTCAGTCCTAACTGTTAAACTTATGTGTTGCATGATTAAAATTAGTGCAAAATACAGGTATTAACGTGATCATGCTGGTGCAAACGTCAAGCTATTTAAGGTAAATAAGCATGATCGCGTTAATACCTGTATTTTGCACTAATTTTAATGTTTTCAGCCCGTTTTAGGCCACCCCCTATCACACGTCATTAAAACCTGAAACCCATTTACAGGCGTTTTCAGGATCCCTTATGGGCCTTTGAAGTCCACTTCAGTATAAATAGAAATGTCAAGTTGTGACAAGGATAGCAGTATTAGAAAGAGACAGCTACACTCAGAACATTCTAGAGCTATGTGATAGAGATAGCACCAGAAGGGACGACAATCATTCGAAAACTTTCTAGCACACACCGAAGGTGCAACAAGTGTCGTGTGGTACGATCGTAGGTACGGAAGGAATTCCCCCGAATGGTCCAGAACATTAATGGGCCTATATAAAGTGCCCAGCTAGCGGCAACTGGACAGTCTCCTTTGAGGAAGCAAACAGTGCGAATCGAAGTGAATCAAAGTTTAATTGTGCGATAGTGTTTCAGTACGAATATCTAAGCGAAGAGTTTGTGTTTAATGTAAATAGTAGCGGTTCTTAATTGTAGTGTTGTAAATAATTGTGTTAATGTTTTTTTGTAGTTTTTAAAGTGTTCTTTTTAATTTGCGGTATCAGTGCAATTCCTATTAGTACCCACACCCTACGAACGTAACAGTATATTACTAAATAGGTATAGTACTAGTGATATAGAAATTTTCTATTAGTCTTACCGATGAAACAGGTGGGAAAAGAGACTCCCACTAGTTCTACTATTTGTTACACCTAATATCGTAGAACTAGTGAGAACAAAATGTCCCACTAGTCCTACCACAAGGAACAGGTAGAACAAGTGGGAAAACAGAGTTCCACTAGTTCTACTATTTTGTTCCACCTAATATCGTAGAACTAGTGAGAAAAGAAAGTCTCATTAGTTCTACCGTAGAACTGTTCAGTAGAACAAGTGGGAACGAACCGAAAAGTCAAACGATACAAAAGTGGATAGGTTCACTTTTGTTTGGCTGCTCAAAAAGCTGCGGCTCCAAAGTCATTTTGATTTCGAAGCGATTGGATCTACACTAAGATAAGGAGGTTCGCAACAAGTTTTGACTACTGTTCTCCAAACTTCAGTACGAAGATAGTCAAATAAATATGAATTTCTTAAATACCAAGGAATGTTGCTCCCTCCCTCTAAGGGGCGCTCAAACAGAGACGAATGCAAAAACGCGTGCCAATCAAAAAAGGCCTGGGCTTCCCGACCATACGACTTAAAAGCGTAGACGTAAATTTAATGGTGAACTTTCTTTTATCTCTTGTTTTTCCGTTTCTAAATATGAAACAAATGACATTTCACCAGCAAATTTCCGTCTACGATTCCAAATCGTTTGTTCAAAAATTGGGTCCCTGTCAGTTGTCTACCATTCATGTTTTTTTTTAATTATTGCAATGTATGTGTAAAATTCATATACACGCCAATGAACTTACCACCTATTACTTGTTACAAAAACGCATACGGTGAAATGCGGGCGTATAGTATGCCTCAGCCTACCCCTCCGAGGATTAAGGCGCGACAATATGTATGTATGAAGGGTAAAATTAATACATACGTATTATTAGGTTAGTAATACGAGTACGTACGTGTTTGAACCTTCATGTCTACAACACAGTAGTTGTAACCAAGACCTATTCCTATACCCATCGATACGGCAAAGAGTATCACAATGCAGCACACTACCGCCGTCAGCGCCAAGTATGAGAAAAGTCTGTAAATAACTTTTATTTATAATGATGATTGATGACACCTTGTGATACTTGCAACACATATTAAATAACACCACATGTACTGTTGCACAACATTTAAGTACTTTGTAATCCTAACCACTTTCGTCTCACTGCTTGGTCATTTTAATAACCTTTGAGAATGCCGTGAGGTGAAACCGATTAGGTTTGAAAAGTAAATATTGTGTAAATAACACCACTTGTAACTGCTATGGGCTCACCACCTATTACGTGGGGCAGGAATACACACGGTGAAAAGTAGGCGTATATATAATGCCTTTGCCAGAGGCATTGATGATAATGCATAATTGATGATAAGGTGTGTTTGATAAACATGTAAATAATATGTTATTATCGTAATATTTTCATATGAGGTAATATGATCCTGTATAAACTTGGTAACTATAGTTGTATCGTTATCATGTTAGTGTAACCTGAATCATACAATTTGGAGAATAAATAAATAAATAAAAAATAAATAAAAATATCTTTATTTTGCATAGACCATTTTAACGGCGCTTACAAAATGTCATACACTATTTAAAATATTTAAAGCGACCACCGGTTCGGAACGCGGCCCACCTGAGAAGAACCGGCAAGAAACTTAGGAAGGCTTTAATAAATTAAAGAGCTGCTGACAGCTGCCTCTTGGGACTTGGAATATTGATATCTCTTCAAGGCTTCAAGGCAAGATTTGATGGTGGATTAAAGATGGGATTTCATCACGCACTTCAGCAATATTCCGCGTTACAAAGTCACTTTATGCCACTATGTGTTTTACTTTTGGAAATATTTCATCAAAAAAATGCCCTCAGAGTTTCTTGCCGGTTCAACTCATGTGGGCTGCGTTCCAAACCGGTGGACAATTTAGTAATTTAATATAATAATTTATATTATCGTTAGTGTTCGACATTTTGTAGTCGCCGTTGAAATCGACTATGCAAAATAAAAACATTTTTTTTACACTCAAACGACATCCTTTTTATTTCATAGCAACAAACACAAAATAATAAGTTTATTGAACTGATTTAGCTCAAATTAAATTGTATCGACGGAGATATCCACTAAGAAACGATTTTTGGAAACTCCCACTTGAATGGATGTAACAGGTTCGAGGTGCTGCGAGGTAGAAGTCTATTATAAATAACGTGTGATTTATGTGGAGCTTACTGAGCCAACAGTGATCTGGGAATGTGGGACCCGAACCGACCAAAACCACACGATCTCTTTCTTGACTGTATGCGGACTGCGACTGACCAGCCTCAACCGCCAACCCTTGGTGACCTCTGTCTATTGTTTGAGGGCCAATTCTCCCTTTCTCTTTAGACTGCTAGGACTGGCCGCCCATACCTAAATACCCTTTATATTCTTACCTTTCTACTATAACTAGTAAATTGCCTGTACAAAACGGAATACCACCACACCCTCCACAGTCACATCCGCACATTTTTTTTAAGAATGTACAATTATAGCAAAAATATAAATTAAATCATATACAAAGAATAATAGTAAAAACGCATCCATGTAAAAATAATATATAGGTTATAAAACTACAAAAGCACAATAACAATATCTATAACCAAGACAGAGTTACTATTTTAATAATATTTAGACAAAGAGGATGAAATGTATATTTATATTCTTTATATTGCTCTATGAAAATCACGATCTCAGCATAGACACAAAGTGATGAGCGCGGCTCCGAAATTTGTAGCACAGGCGTATAAGAGTAATCTCCGGTAATCTCAGACTTAAGTACGGGCCATAGCTTCTCATGGCAAGTCAGTTGTTTCTAAGCTGCCCTAATTTGAAGTAAGGCCAAATTACAGAACATAAAAACTAAAGAAATGCGTGAACGTAAGGAGACAACAAGTCTAAACAAAATGTAACGGTATCACTACGTATAAAGCAAAGTCGCCTCATGCTGTCTCTCCCTATGTATGCTTAGATCTTTAAAACTACGCGAGGGATTTAACGCGATTTTTAATATTTTTAATAGATAGAGTGATTCAAGAGCAAGGTATTAGTCATCATCATCATCACCACATTTCATAAAGCAAAGTCGTTTTCCGCTGTCTGTCCCTATGTATGCTTAAATCTTTAAAACTACGCAAGCGGTTGCCAGTAAAATGGCAGTCGTTAAGCCTGGTTGAAGGCCTTATGGGCGGCTTGAAAATTTCAACAGCAGGTAACAACAGCACTACCTGCGTCTGTCTATTTCAACACGGCAATGGGCTCACCACCTATTACGTGGGACAGGAATCCACACGGTGAAAAGTGGGCATATAATATGCCTCTGCCACCCCTTCGGGGATAAGGCGTGATGGATATTTATTTATTTATATTTATTTTATTATTTGTTAAGTTTTTGTATACATTAACTTAGTTATAACGATATATGTTGGGGGCATCGGAAAAAATGAGCCGTCTGGGAGCTTTTAACGAAAACGCTGCCTAAACCCTTTGAGATATAACAAAATAATGTATCGTGTGTATCTAATATAGTATTACAAAAAAGTCTAGATCGTTCAATAAGTCCCGAGACTAACTTGGAAATGGCGTATATATCAAAAACTCTTTTGATTTTTAAAAAGTACTGGCCTTAAATAAAAGATATGTGTCAAATTTTAAAAAATGGAACATTAAAATATTGATTTTGCAGAGATTTAAGTGACGCTACGCTTGTACTTATTAATCCTTATCTTTTTAATAAGTTAGTTGGCTTCAGCATTATATAAAGATTTTTTTGGCCCTTTACACCGTGCAAATTTAATGAATATCTTAGGAAAATTGCAAAATCAAAAAATAATGCCCAAAGAAATTAATTTCGTGTAACCAAGTTGAGAGAAGAGAAGTAATCAAGTAATTTGGAAAATGTTCATACAATATTGTGAAATTAATCAACGACGGGATTAAATGGGTGCCACGGGGTTTGAAGTATGTCACGGGCAAAGTTTATGATATACTAGTAAACATCCCCCTTGGTAGCACGCAAGCTTTACAGTCCGTATAAAGTGACTGTATCGCCCGCAGCAGCTGGCCGTCCACACCATATCCTGCCCGGAGATGGTATTGACGGCCAGCCAGGCCACACGGAGGAGTACCACAGAGTTTCTCTCACAACGTTATCAAATGCTTTCTCCAGATCCACTAAAGCGCAGAAAACCTTCGGGTTAAAATGTTGGGATTATTAATTATTAGTTACATGAAATGTTTTACATTTTTTAAGGCTACTAACATAAATTAAATATATAAATATAGTAGCGCTGGTAGCCCCACTTACTCAGTTCTCTGTAATGATCACTGGTTTTAGAAACTATCTCGAACTTTGGATGTATGATCGCTTTGTAGCATTTTCATTTACCAGCGATTTCGTCTTTCGAAGGACACGTTAAGTTGTTTGTCCCAGTTGCTACTAACGTTACAATCGGCACTCGTTAAGTCAAGTGAATACCGTTTCAGCGATCTAAAAATTACAACAGCGAGTCGTCACAATCTGAGCCTGTCCATTTGAACACAGGCATTGGGCTCACCACAATGCCACACCTTTGGGGATAAATTCGTGGCTAATAAATTTATAAATATACTAAAATAATTAATACTTCAAGAATAAAACAAAGGTCTTGGATACAATTTAAATAATTTATGCGAAGCGAAGCGAAGCTTAAATATAACAACTGCTGATTACTTCAGCCAGTGGCAGTCGGCATCATAAAGCTTCAGAATCTATTGATACAATTTGTTTAGAACCACATTAATTTTTTTTTTCTTTCACAAGAAACAATTAAATTCGTCAATAGTTAACGGAAAAATAGGTAAACATACATTGAACAGCCCACTGGCTCAGTTAATTATATAACTGCCTTCTAACCTGTGGGTACCGGGTTAAATTTTATACTACTTACAGGGATAATTCTAACGCTTCTGTGAAGTGTACGTAGCTCATTTCATATTAAAACTCTCATATACACTATACAAAGCGAACTCCGGGGGTAGCGAGATGCAGCTGGGACAGACGCTCGGATGATGATGGAATGCTTACTGCTCTGATAAATATACTGTGCCATTGCGACGAAATAACAAGGTGAGCGCAACGAAAAAACCTGACGCATGTCCTACCACAGTAAGCGCTAGCGCGCGACTGATCAGGCGTCAGAGGCGCGAATCTGGTATTATTTAAACATTTGTACTATAAAAATCACTGTATGAAGTCAAAGTAAGCCATTATGTCTATAAATATTTAGTAGCTATAGTTGGGTATAAAAATTTCATGAAAATTATCTGCAGTTTAGATTTGGCATTGAAAAAACATTTCGAAAGGGGTCAACTTTGGAATGTTTTTCTATCAAGTTAAATTTATTAGATTTTGTAACAGAAAGCCATTTTGACTATATTAAATCCTTAACTATCACATATATTCTTTTCAGAATTAAAAATTTTTACGATTCGCATTGTTTTAAAAAACTCAAAATCGTGGCCTCGGCAGGAAAACCAAGCCTTAGCCTTACCTACTTAAAAAATGGGCAATTATATAGCGGTAAATTGAAAGCTATTTACACAAATACGGTATTAATCTTTATCAATTTAAATACATTAGTTGTTTTGAGAATTATATGAAAATTATTTTTTCCTTTACACCATGCAAATCAAAATATTATAGGAAATATAGAAAAATCAAAATAATGATCAAAGAAATTAATTCCGTGTAACCATAATTCGAACGGGCTTTGCTTTTTGAACTGGATAACGGAGAAGTAATCAACTAATTAGGAAAATGTTCCTATATTATTGTGAAATTAATAAACAACGGTAAATGGGTGCCACGGGGTTTGAAGCATGTCACGGGGGAAACCGAGCGGGTCAGCTAGTTTATTTATGTTTTATACACGAAGGTTAAAAGCAATGTCCCACAATTTTACACAGGTAACGGTGTAAGATTGTGGGACATTGTTTTACTAGCCAAATAAAAGTGAATCAAATCCAGGTAGGGTTTGAAAACAATTGGAAATACACTAATAATATAAGAAGAATAATGAATAAGATGAAATAGAAAGTCATAAACTAGCGAAAAGATTTTAACACGGTTTTACCAATGGATAAAGTGATTCAAGAGGCAAGTTTAAAATACACTCGTGTGAAGCTAGGTGAAGCCAGAGCGATTTTATAGTATTTACTCTTATTTTTTCAATCACCTGTAATACTGGCCAGTGATCCATAAAGAAATTGACATAAAAATTAAAAATACTAAAAAAGAGTCATCTTAGTTCTGTCGTTCTGTTTGTTAATAAATTGTATATATTTTTAAAATTAATATTTATATTTATACATTGAAGCAATAATGGTAGGCTACGCTATTTTAGAGAGGGAAAATGTTCCGGAAATAATAAAAAGGTTAGTTGTCTTTCTTATACTACAGATAAACCCTAGCACAACTGTGTTAAATACCTATCTCATAAAAGTAGTTTGTTGATGCTATGTACTCGTATCGTACTTTGGTGTCATAAAGAAACTTTCATCAGTAATATAAATATAAATAAATATTGTTGGGACAACTCACACAACGCCCTCTGATTCCAAACTATAAGCAAAGATTGTACTATGGTAACCAGATGACTGATAAACATACTTATACTCGTATATTTCTAAATACAAACATATTATAGATAAATGACACCCAGACACAGAATAAACCATCGTGCTCATCACACAAAGTTTTATCCTGGGTGGGAATCGAACCCACGAACTCTTGCGTAGCAGTCGGATACACTCCCACCGCGCCACAGAAGCAGTCAAAGAAATTGAATTTAATTTTGTTACCACACTACGGTACAGGAGGTTTCACTTTAGTAAATAAACTACTCAACAAATTTTGACTAACAAGATATCAAGAATAATCATAAATATCTGCGGCCATTTGTCGTTATATCCAATACGGCACCACCAAGCGCAAAGTCCTATAAAAAAACATTAAGCTATATACCGTGTCGGGTATCAAATAAATGACCTACATTACAAAAATGTGTAGGGAGCCCGTTGTAGGTTAAAATGGACCGGTGTATGTAAAGGTGCCGTTTGTGTCATTACCGTTTACGAGCGTTTTTGTGCTTCAGGAGGCAATTTATTCTGTTAGTATCAGCTGCCAGGAAGCATCAGTTACTTGAATTCTTTCACAACAGAGAGTCACAACCTGCCTCTGTCTATTTTATCGCCGCAATAGGCTCATGATCTATTAACGGCCGGTCTCAATAACCTATCTTTTACTATTGTCTAAAATAATGTCAAAATAGTTACCATCGGTACCTATCGACGAAAAATTGATTTATACCTATTATTATTTGTTCTGTAGGGACTGTGTGGTTTGCGTCAGTTCCAGTGCGGCATATCATCTGTGGGGATTTCCACACGATAAGAAAAAAAAGGATCTATTTAACAATGAATTTATGAAATCAAGTATCTTGGGTAGTCTTTGCTTTAATCAATTCTTATAAAACTGTTGGAAATTTGGTTGGTCTATAGACTTGACGAATCAGAACTACAACATATCAAAATTTGACCAATTAATACTATTGATTGACGAGTTAGTACTTTCCATAGACTTGTCCAATCAGAACCTTTACATTCCTTGACGAAACGAAACTTTGTGAAAATGTTTGATAAACCTCGCTTAAAACAATTTTCAGGCTTGACCAATCATACCCTAAATCTAAAAATTCGGTTTAATAACCAAAGATAGATAGAAATATATACCTACGATATTGAAATATCTGTAACAAAATTTAAAAATTCAACTGTTTAATTGTGGTAGCGATCTATGTTTAACTGAAGATTGAATATTATATCCGGCCATAAGTCGGGCTACATACCTACAACTATTGAAATGAGGATATAGGGATACCTCTACCTAGATCTCCAGGTTCCATCAACATCTCATCGTCCAGCTAGCGGTGCACCTGCTGCACGCGAACGAAACAACAACGTAGACGTTACAGGTTACGTTACAGGGTTGGGAGGCCTGACGGCAGTCGCTCTTAACAATTTCGAAATTTAAAAGTCCAAGGATAGCTGTTCCTAGCATCCAAATAAAAGTGAACCAAAGGCTCCGAAACCAGGTTTATAAGCAACTGTGAAAATACTTAAGATGAAGAATAATAATAATAATGACTAAGCCGTCAGGGGTACAGCGTGAGGATAGATGAAGAACAAGAAGTAGGTTAATTTTGAAAGTTGAAATTCTTCACTATATTTTAATCGACATTTAATAGTATGACCAGAGCCATCTATCGAGCTAGTTAACAACTCTGATATCAAAGATCAGTGTTACAACCATTTTTAAACATTGATCCGTTCTGAAATGTAATAATGAATGTAAATAATGTATGTAAATATGCAGTAAGCCTCGATGGATAGCCTGCTTGCTGGTGACCGCGACGGTGTTGACCATCACTATGTCTGCTGTTGGTGCTGGTGCTTTCATTGGTTATACATATTGCTATCTTGAACACAGACACAGTATTGCCACAGGTATTTTCCTTGTATGTAATAACAAAAGTTTTATAAGTTATTAACACAGCATCGTTGCAAAGCGATTTTTAAAGAGTATACCAAGATGTTTGGGGGCCCAAGTGAACTCACTTGCTGATCAACAGACAACGACGAAACTTATTATTTATGGGGTTAGAAAGTGAGACGGCAGTAGCTCCCAACAATGCCGAAAATAAAAAGCCAAACTAAACAGCTAGCACCTAGCACCAAATAGAAGTGGACCCAGGAATCAAATCTAGGTTTGACTTAAAAGTACGAAGTTAAGATGTCCTTTTTGTGATTCTTTCACTACAAGCGACTTTTAATAACAAATTTTATATCATTTCCGTTTATTATAACAAGTTTCTATTTCTCACAGGAAACTTAACGCATTTAACGAACTTCCAAATCGTCCACGTGCCTGTCTTCCAGGAGACTGAAGCCACCAAGAAGAATAGGACTATTAACTCGGCTATCTCCAGTGTCCTAGTATCCAGGATACTCAAAATTGGACATGCGTTATTAAATGAAGAGATATCAAGTTTGCCTTGGGTGTCGAGCTCACCAGAAAACCCTACTAGTCTCTGAACTTCTTTTCGTCAACAGGTATTTGACATACTTCTGTGTTTCCCTACGTGCTTGTGTTTGTTAGGGTTGAGTGAATAAATTATGGGTCCTAAAACTGTGTTTCAGTTATAATAAAAATTATATGTCCTTCTTGACACGGCACGTATTGTGAGGAGGTTCCTGTCTTTGAAGCCCTAACCACCGGTAGCTTGGTCCCTGCACCCGATGCCGGTGGAACACAATTTTTTTATGATTTTAATAAGATATTTTTTATGTTTTAATGTATTTAAAAATATATAATCAATATGTTATAACTATTGCAATATAGAGATAATAATAATAATATCGTTGGGACAACTCGCACAGCGCCATCTGATTCCAAACTATGCAGAGCTTGTACTATGGTAACCAGATAACCAGACACAGAATAAACCATCGTGCTCATCACACAAAGTTTTATCCTGGGTAGGTTAATCCACCAATGTCTTTTCTTTCGAGATAACCTTTTCCAAATTTTATACAATAACATCTGTATGACAACATTTTGCAATCTATATTCTATTAACTTACTAATAAAATCTGAAGAGTTTCTTTGTTTGTATGTTTGTTTGTTTGGTGGAACGCGCTAATATCAGGGACTACTTGTTCGAATTGAAAAATTCTTTAGCTCATTTAACGAGGAAGGCTATCTATCAGTACGCTACTATCCAAGAAAGCGAAAATCATAAATGTCATCAAATCGGGAAAATATTCGTACATTTTGTTACAATAATAAGCGACGGGATTTAATGGGTGCAACGGGGTTCTAAGTATGTCACGGGTCACGGGAGAAACCGAGGGGCTCAGCTAGTGCAAAATAAAGCTCTGATGTTGGCGAAGCCAAACTCAAACATACTGTGAATTTCACGACACTATTATTTTGAATGAAACTAGTTGCAGTCGTAGTAAAAGTAGTGTCATGAAATGCAGGATGATATTGTTTTTGGAATTATGAAATTGTCATGAAATTAGTTTCAACATGTATGAAATTTGGTTTGTAATGTAAATTAGGCTTAAAGCAGAGTCTCATGAGGCAACAACGATGAAACCAGACAAGGCAATTTAGCTATCTATCAATCTTCACCCTGTATCCCTAGTGGGGTAACCAGAGTGGACAAATCGCCAAGCTTCGCGAACCATTCATGGTTTTTCTTCTATAGCACAATGTAGATTCATTAATTGCTTCATACATATAATATATAATTTTGCAATTTAACTCGTATTATAAATCCGTTGTAAACAAGGAGCCCCTATAGTATAACCATATCTGTCTGTCGAATATACGAAGGGATTCACTTGTACACTGTTCTAAAGTTCAGGGACGAAGAAAACTACTTATGACTAGTCTAAGCATTCAGACACAACCAGTCCATTTGAAATTAAGTTAGGTTAGAACCGAACAACTATTCATTGCGATACTCGATCAGATTTTAGACGAAATATTGTTGGAGATACATTCTGAGAAATGGAACGGCGAACATCTGTCGTATATGTAATCGGTCCGAGAATTTCTCAGATATGCAACCTCCTTTATTTAAATATTTTTTCTCAAACATGCATGGAAACACTATCATTATTTCGAAAAAAGAATACGCGAAGTATCGCATTTACGGACAGAGAAAATGAAATTCATTGCTGGAGCGTTTTTTGAATTATCAACACTCCAGCAATGTTATTGCTGGAGTGTTGTGATGTATATGGGTTATTAGATACTATTTGATTGGATTTCTTCTATCATTCTTCTTCAGCGGACGCTTACTGTAAGTATATTATTTTCTTTAATAGGTGCATTTATCTTGTTTTATCTGTGGGGGTGTTGGATTCTGGGACATAAAAGTTATGTCTACTAATAATATGGGGCCCACACAACAACAATCTAGCCCAAAGTAAGTCATAAGCTTGTGCTATGATATGTAGACAACTGATAAAGACCCTTAAATATTTTTAATACATACATATATGAACATAAGGATACACCGAAACTCCGAAACAAACATCATGGGTCACAAAAAATTGTTCTGACCCGGGAATCGAACCCTAGAGCTCAGCTCGGCAGTCACATATACTTTTTATTTTTTTAGAATTTCCATCTTCTTGCGTATAATTCACGGCAGGGAAATCAACAATATTTTACTTTAGTAGTTACTTGCCCAATTAGGCTAATGTAACTTTAAATATTAATTTAAAGTATAATTTAAAAAGTATGTTTTATTTCCATGCATTCTTTTGAGAAAAGCACTATATATGCCTCGGCCGGAATGGCAATTGCCTGTATCGTATTAGTGAAGTCCTATTAATGTACTATTACCAAATCTTAGTACCTATCCGCAGAAACATAATCTAAGGTACGTCCTCAGCGAACAGAGGTTGCCGTACCGCACACGTACGAAAATAATCACTCAATGCTCTACTCCGACAGTTTATCTTCTCGGATGACACAGTTTTAGCGAGGCAGCTTGTATTGTGCCGAGTCTTTTTTATCACTACACTATGACAAGAAACTTATACGAGTTGAAGCAGATAAGAAGATCGAATATTTGCACCTAGCACATGAAGTGAGTGACAAAGGCGGTGACCACAAAATAATCCCTTTAGTTTTCTGTCAACAGTTCGATCCCAAAGCTTCTCTCAGTTGTTCTCACCCGGCTAAGGAACAGTGGAATCGCGATGGCTGCTAAGGTACAGAGGCTGATCTTCGTCGACAATGCCCAAATGTCATAATCCTCTCACTCACTCCTCCCAATCGCGCTGACTATAATACTAATACGAATGTGGAAGAACCGCTAACTCAGTATTTTGTAAACGATAAATGCGTTTAGCATATTTGGCTGTGACTGGTACTCAGGTTGGTGACCGCTTTCAAGCATTTCCATTCACAACGTTTCTGTACTTGGGAAGGCACGTTAAGCTATTGGTTCCGGTTGCCATAACATGGCAGTCGTTAAACCAACTTAAGGGGATTACCTCGCTGAAATCCCAAAAACAAGGTAAGTTTAAAGAAGATTGCAGATGAATCCGTTTGTGCGTTTCCCTTATAAAAAATATATGGTATATTTAAGGTCATCACAAGTCCATTGTATTATTTAAAATTTTAATAAACTTCCCAAAAATTTGATAAAAAATCTTGTTAAATAGGTCCTTTTTCAACCTAAATTTTAAATTTTAAATTTGAAAGAGACATTTTACATTCTGAAGGTACTACATGGTACATTCTGAAGGTCTGATGATGACCAGGTAAGTGCTTATTGGTTCTCAGTAACGGAAATATTTAGGATGACCTAGCTTTCAACATTTATCTAATTGAGCACTGGTGATACTACATGGTACATTCTGAACGTCTGATGATGACCAGGTAAGTGGATATTGGTTCTCATTAACAGAAATAATTAGGATGACCTAGCTTTCAACATTTATCTAATTGAGCACTGGTGATACTACATGGTACATTCTGAAGGTCTGATGATGACCAGGTAAGTGCTTATTGGTTCTCAGTAACGGAAATAGTTAGGATGACCTAGCTTTCAACATTTATCTAATTGAGCACTGGTGATACTACATGGTACATTCTGAAGGTCTGATGATGACCAGGTAAGTGCTTATTGGTTCTCAGTAACGGAAATAGTTAGGATGACCTAGCTTTCAAAATTTATCTAATTGAGCAGTGGTGCCACTACAAGGTACATTCTGAAGGTCTGATGATGACCAGGTAAGTGCTTATTGGTTCTCAGTAACAGAAATAGTAAGGATGACCTAGCTTTCAACATTTATCTAATCGAGCACTGGTGATACTACATGGTACATTCTGAAGGACTGATGATGACCAGGTAAGTGGATATTGGTTCTCAGTAACGGAAATAGTTAGGGTTATTAGCAAAATAAACAATAAGCTATAAATAATCACCTTTATTTTCTCTATCACTGTCAAGCAATTATTACAATTATAATTATTAATTAATTGTACAATAATGACAAAATCTCAAACTCTTCCCGTTAAAAGTCACTTAAATTTAAATATCGTGAACAGGTTGGTTGGTCATTTATTGGGATAAGTGTTGGTGAAAGTGGGTGCATGTAGGCTTTCTTCTTGAAGTACGCACATATTTTCGTCTTCTGGTTTTTGTAAGTTATGCACCTTTTCCGGTCTTCCTTGTTCTTTATTGCCTGTAAAATATATGGCGGATTTCTAATTGCCATATTTCGACTGTGCCGCGGATCCAATAGTTCCGGCAAAATACAATTTAAATAAAATGTACATAATTTTATTTTCATTTTATTTTCAAAAAAATCATCGTCTCTAATTATTGTTTCTGTTTTCAGAGGCTTTGACTCATTAAACCATACTCCAAATAAACATTTTGCTTTCCGAGTCACGTGCAATTGCCCTTGAACTTGGTAATACCAATTGTGGGTTTTATTAACCTGCAAAATGCCCGAGTTATCTTTAACCCAAAAATTTACTTTTTTTTGAGCTATGGCTTCGTCTAGTCCTATCTTGTGCGCTGAGATGGGACATTTCACCTCTACTATCGCGTCTTCTCCTATAAGCCCATCTGGAGTAGCTCCTAAATATGGAATCTCGGGATCTATAAAAAGTCCGCATGGTCTAATTTCAACATCGTTTTGTATAGATAGCTGATCTAGCGCTTTTTTTTCGTGTTCTCTTCCATGCTGTATAGGCGCAGCATCTATATTTATTTTGTAGAGCAGTTGTTTGACTATGCTGGCGCAACTAGTATCAGGCCTCATTTTATTAACTCTTCCAAAGTTTGAAGCCGTCAACAAGAAGCGCCGGAGTTCGAGCCATTCGCTTGACTCGCTCTGCAAAATTGTTTGTCTTTTAATTTGTCTTCTTTCTTCCTCACTTTTATCTAAGTTGGATAGGAAATTATCCTTCATTTGTTCTAGCATCGCACCACTCACATCGGGCCTTATGGTTTGTTCTCCATAATCTTTATTTACGGCACCATGTGTCCGTCGTTTTTTGTAATAAATATGTTTTAACAAATTTCTATTTCTACGATACTTGTTATCTAAGGTGCTCATTTTGCCCTTAGGACTTTGCCCGACAATTGTTTTATACAATATGGAAATAGGTTTTCTTTTAGTATTAAAATTAACTGCAGACGCTGAACATCGAGTTTGGTATCCACGCCTGCACGAGTAATTCACTCTTTTACCACCCACAAATTTGGCTACCACGCTATGAAAACTTTCCACGATGTTACTGTCAGTTCAGTTGACAGTAACATCGTGGAAAGTTTTAAGACACATGGTGCCGTAAATAAAGATTATGGAGAACAAACCATAAGGCCCGATGTGAGTGCTGCGATGCTAGAACAAATGAAGGATAATTTCCTATCCAACTTAGATAAAAGTGAGGAAGAAAGAAGACAAATTAAAAGACAAACAATTTTGCAGAGCGAGTCAAGCGAATGGCTCGAACTCCGGCGCTTCTTGTTGACGGCTTCAAACTTTGGAAGAGTTAATAAAATGAGGCCTGATACTAGTTGCGCCAGCATAGTCAAACAACTGCTCTACAAAATAAATATAGATGCTGCGCCTATACAGCATGGAAGAGAACACGAAAAAAAAGCGCTAGATCAGCTATCTATACAAAACGATGTTGAAATTAGACCATGCGGACTTTTTATAGATCCCGAGATTCCATATTTAGGAGCTACTCCAGATGGGCTTATAGGAGAAGACGCGATAGTAGAGGTGAAATGTCCCATCTCAGCGCACAAGATAGGACTAGACGAAGCCATAGCTCAAAAAAAAGTAAATTTTTGGGTTAAAGATAACTCGGGCATTTTGCAGGTTAATAAAACCCACAATTGGTATTACCAAGTTCAAGGGCAATTGCACGTGACTCGGAAAGCAAAATGTTTATTTGGAGTATGGTTTAATGAGTCAAAGCCTCTGAAAACAGAAACAATAATTAGAGACGATGATTTTTTTGAAAATAAAATGAAAATAAAATTATGTACATTTTATTTAAATTGTATTTTGCCGGAACTATTGGATCCGCGGCACAGTCGAAATATGGCAATTAGAAATCCGCCATATATTTTACAGGCAATAAAGAACAAGGAAGACCGGAAAAGGTGCATAACTTACAAAAACCAGAAGACGAAAATATGTGCGTACTTCAAGAAGAAAGCCTACATGCACCCACTTTCACCAACACTTATCCCAATAAATGACCAACCAACCTGTTCACGATATTTAAATTTAAGTGACTTTTAACGGGAAGAGTTTGAGATTTTGTCATTATTGTACAATTAATTAATAATTATAATTGTAATAATTGCTTGACAGTGATAGAGAAAATAAAGGTGATTATTTATAGCTTATTGTTTATTTTGCTAATAACCCTAACTATTTCCGTTACTGAGAACCAATATCCACTTACCTGGTCATCATCAGTCCTTCAGAATGTACCATGTAGTATCACCAGTGCTCGATTAGATAAATGTTGAAAGCTAGGTCATCCTTACTATTTCTGTTACTGAGAACCAATAAGCACTTACCTGGTCATCATCAGACCTTCAGAATGTACCTTGTAGTGGCACCACTGCTCAATTAGATAAATTTTGAAAGCTAGGTCATCCTAACTATTTCCGTTACTGAGAACCAATAAGCACTTACCTGGTCATCATCAGACCTTCAGAATGTACCATGTAGTATCACCAGTGCTCAATTAGATAAATGTTGAAAGCTAGGTCATCCTAACTATTTCCGTTACTGAGAACCAATAAGCACTTACCTGGTCATCATCAGACCTTCAGAATGTACCATGTAGTATCACCAGTGCTCAATTAGATAAATGTTGAAAGCTAGGTCATCCTAATTATTTCTGTTAATGAGAACCAATATCCACTTACCTGGTCATCATCAGACGTTCAGAATGTACCATGTAGTATCACCAGTGCTCAATTAGATAAATGTTGAAAGCTAGGTCATCCTAAATATTTCCGTTACTGAGAACCAATAAGCACTTACCTGGTCATCATCAGACCTTCAGAATGTACCATGTAGTATCACCAGTGCTCAATTAGATAAATGTTGAAAGCTAGGTCATCCTAACTATTTCCGTTACTGAGAACCAATAAGCACTTACCTGGTCATCATCAGACCTTCATTATGTATCATTTATTAGAATGAAAGCTATGTCAGCAGGCATATTGCATCGTGTAGTTAAAAATAAATTATGATGTAGACAAATAAATATAAAATATAAACTATGATAGACTAGAAAAAGACAAGACTACAAAAACCAGAGGAACAAAATTTATTAGACCTCTCAGAGAGCAAAAGAAATAGGCAAAAACGATGACAACTCTGCGACACATCTGTGTTCTTGTATAAACTTCAGTTCGTTTTTTTTTGTAGTACGGTCGTTGATCGGTAGGTGGCGCCAAAAAAGAAATACTAGTACAGGGATCAAATCTTCAAGGTCAACGGGCAAAGTAATGGCCTTAAAGGCCTTATGGATGCCTTAAACATTTTCAACAGCAGGTCAACACAACCTACGTCAGTCAATTTCAATACGGCATTGGGCTCACCACCTGTTACATAGAACAAAATTGCATATAGCGAAATACATATTCCTTCCTATTTCTTAGGGGACAAATGCGCGATTGGTAAGTAAAAATATTCATATCATTATTACTGACAGTTTACGGTACGCTGATCGAGTTTCAAGCCCTCTTGAAAACTTGTCACGAAACGTAAACGAAGTGATCCCCGGAGTGAAATCGAGCGAATATATCCAGAAATACATATTAATAGAATACGCTGAATGTAACCTTTTGCATTCGAAGCAAGAGAGGATTATATTATTGGAATAGAATTTGTATACAGGGGTGTTATGTAGCTGAAATTGTTTATGGAAACATACTGAGAGGTGCGTTCATGGTCCAAGCGACCTCTTCTGCATTGTAGGTAATTATGTTTTTTTGTAGCCACAAAGCCACTTGACCAGTAGGTACAAATAAAAATAGATCTAAAAAAATCAATGAAAACAACAAATGTCGATCATAAAAGCTACAGATAGAATATATAATTTTCTTCCCTAAACAGGCCAATGTCATTAAAATGTTTTGGTTTCATATTCCAAACAAAGTACAAATTTAATGAATCACTACAACAGACATACTACACATTACCGATATTGGTTCTCACAGTAGCTGGAGTAAGAACAATGACTGGAACAAATTCAAACAATCGTATTACAGCGTCAAGCATGATTCTACATTCAACAGTGTTATTCAACAAAATTTATATTGGTAACGATTACTATCACTGCAACTGTATAATGGCCACTTCGATCAGGTGTTACCGTAGGTGGTATGGTATGGGTGTAAGGTGTCTCTCCAAATCTCGTCCTTTTAGGCCCTTATTTTGAAAGGTGTCTCGTCATGAATCCAGTCTTAAAACTGTTTTCAAGTAGAGATTGTATATATTATTGAACGTTCTAAAATAAGATTTATGCTTAAGTTTTAATCTCGTCTTGAAACTAATTTAATGTGATCATAGTTCAAACGATACTGGAGACTTCTTTTAAAATACGGGCCTTGGTCTGCAGACTAAAGGCTGAGGCAACGACATAAGCGCTTCTTCGACGCTCCCAGCATAAAAACTCACACAATAGCTACTCCTAGCAGTAAAAAAAATAACTTTTGCTTCAAAATCAATTTGGGTTTGGAAACAACAGTGAATGGGCAAGATTAAGAAGAAAAGATATGTATGCTAATAGTGCATGTATGCCATTTTATTAAAAACTTAAAATATCTCCTATTTCAAAACCTATTTTCGGTTAATTCTAGGCCGTCGCTTTAGAGACCTGAGTGAGCTTGCACAATATTAAATAAAAAATATTAGCTTGCACAATATTAGGTTATATAATTTATAAGACATACAAACAAAGACCACGGTGGTCACGTGGTCTTGCTAAAAACAGAAAGGTTATTCGATAAGAATACCCAACGTGCATTGTTTGAAACGATTAATGAATCTGCAAGTAACGAAAGAAGTAGCCATTGATGCGAAGCCTGGCAATCTGTCCTCTCTGGCTACCCTGTCATAAATACAGCATGAAGATAGATGGATACATATTACTAGTCCAAAATTGTATGTGTTTTCTTTTTATTTGTCCTACAATCACGCTGTAACCAATTACCTATTGGGCTCAAAATCGATTAATAGATAGATGACATCCTGAAAGGAAGCAGGATATGCGTTAAGGCCTAGTTCTTGGAAACTTTGTAGTGAAATACCTTGTATTTTTATTTGGTCGAGGCATTTAAGACTTACTTATCCATGACTTATTGCCAAAAATAAACCTATGGAAGTAAAATGACTAAAACATCGAATAAAAAGTTAACAATTTAACAATAAGCTTATTATATTGTAGTTACATCATATTTACCTTGATATCAAGGTAGAAAACGATATCATCAAATATTGTCTCAAAAAGAATTAGTTGATCTCAAACCATTTGGCACATATGCGATAACTGCTCTGAGGTCTAGGTCTAACCCATCTGAGACCACACCATAGTGTGATATGCTTAACGCAGTGATCGTTTGCAGAACACAGCTTCCGTACATGACAATGGAAAGAAATCCGAATCTAAAACATAAACGGGCAGGATTGAGTTCCAATTAGCTCAATTTAATACGGATGTAGCGGTCGCGTTTGTCAACGTCTCTTTTAGGTACACTTTGACATTATCAAGGTCAAATATGACATAAGAAATTTGTTCCTCATTGACCGATGACGGTCAGAAGTCACAAACATTTACCCAATTTCTTAGCGGAACAACTGATTATGGCCGCTTTGTTGACCTTAGGTCGAATTTTGCCTGCCTTTTTTACGTATGGAAATCATAGTGGATGCTTTGCTGAACTCCTATTTTACAGAAAAACCATACGGTGCCCTTCCATCTGCTTATGGCCAGGAGTACCAGATGAGTATTTTGATGGATTACCTTAGGATTTCCAACAGACGGGCTTGGTCTTTATCCGCCACCGCGGCCTCGTCTTATGAGGGTTCGGGTGTTATCCAACATCTATTTGGCGATTCAGGGTTTATCCCACTTCTTTGGGGAGGGTTTGGGTGTTGTCTCACTTCTCTGGGAGGACAAAGACCGTGCATTTACTTGCTATATTTAACTATCTAGTAGAGATCAACATGTTTGTCTTCACTTTGTTTGTTGACGTGACAATAGTGGCATGCAAAAAAAAATTTAATAGGCTTATAAGTTAATCTAGTCACTATTAAAGTTAGTTCATGAATTTATGAATAGTCCAACTTTTTATGAATAAATAATAATTATAAATGTTTGTGTCAGAGTTTGGGTGTTTTCTATGTGTACTTAGAAATATATAGGCATGTTTATCGGTTGTCTAGATCCCATACCACAAGCTTAATATTAGCTCACTTTGAGCTAGGTAACGCTATGTAAAAAAATATCCTACAAATTTCCCACAATGTCCAATTATTAAAAATATCAAGAACAATTACATACATACAGAATGGTTATAAATTTTCGGTAACATTACACATATAAGAAATATTCCCTATCAAGATCTCCGGAACCTAAGCAACACAAATGCTCTCAAACAGCAACAAATCCGAAAAAAAGTCAAACGGTCGCTGCTCTTGGCTTCCAAATATAAGCAAACCCCACGCTCCAAATGCAGTAGGTTTTGGAAGCAATTAGGTTTTCACTAAGACATCGATTATGACACTTCGAGACATCACTGGGGGCTTTCAATTATATTCTTTTTGCCCTTGTAGGTTGTCGAATAATGACATAAAGTAAAGGAAACTAGTTATTTAAATTAGTTACTAGATAATAAAGTTAATAGCAAAATAGAATAAATATATAAAGGATATGAAGAGCGTGCTCCGTTGGTTTGAACACGTCCAATGAATAAGTAAAGAACGATTGACGAAGAATAATATATTGTGCAAAAGTAGAGGGTAGAAGAAGTCAGGGTAGGCCGAGAGTAAAAAGTCAAAACTACTCGGATACCCAGAAGTAGTAGTTTAAACTTAGTTAGTAGTTTAAACTTAACTCACCAAAATATTGAAGGCATATCTGAAAAACTACTACAAATAGAACTTTATATAAAGGAACACAATGTCCACATTTTTTGTATTGGTTAAAAAGTCATGAACTATTGTTCAACAATGAATTTTGTTCACTTAGCAGTGCGTTCTCAAGAAAGAAAGCCATTCGTGGGGGCTCTCTTATATTTGTATCTAATAATTTAAAATGTAAAGAACGTAAAGATATTGTGGCCCTTTCTATTGAGCGTACTGCTAAATTTTCCTGTGTTGAGCTTGAGCAACTCATTGTCCTCTGTGTCTACAGTCCTCCAGATAGGGATTATAATTTATTAGAAACTGTAATGGAAAATGTATTGAAGCGTTTGTTTACTAGTAGAAAACATGTTTTGGTGCGTGGAGATTTTAATGTTGACATACTTGTGCAGTCTTCGAAATGTATCAGATTTATAAATTTGTTTAAGTCTTTTGGCTTACAAAATTTATTTTGTGAGCCAACTAGAATTACCTCACATTCTAGAAAATGTATAGATAATACATTCTGCAACTGTGCAACAACAACAAGGGAGATACTAAGTAACTTTCCATCAGATCATCCCGATCAGAAAGCAGCGTTTCCTATTAATGTCACTTCCAAAGGAAATAAAATTGTATGTAGGCTAATGAGTGCATATCGACTTAAACAATTTAATGTTAATGTTTCAGGAAAAGTCACTAATATTGATTTTAATCAGGAAGATTCAAACAGCTTATATAACTCCTTATTTAATACAATTAAACCTGAGTACAACAATATATTTAAATCAAAAACATTTTATAAAAACAGAAACCTGCAATTTAGTGAGTGGGCAACTACAAGTATTTACAAAAGTAGGGCTAAGTTGTACAAACTATATGGTATGAAGCAATTTAACTTTGATCCTGCTTTTATTTAATATGTAAAAAAATATTCCAAGACCTTCAAAAAGACCTGTGCTGCTGCCAAGTCGTTACATATCAGTAAGGCCCACTTGCATGTATGCTGGGGTTAAATAATTAATTAAAGAGTTAGTTAACTCCGAATTAAGGAAATATTTTTTTAACCCTAATCATGTCTTGTACCATAGAAAATTATCATCGGGTTAATTAACCCAGAGTTTTATGTCACTCTATGTCATCCAACCAAACATTGATTGAACAAAGAATGAAACATGTATGTCTATGTCTTTTACACTACAGTTTCTCTACATAAGACTTTTTCTTACATGAATGAATGTAACATGACAGCCGAGTACATTTATTTTTTATCGTATTATGATTGCGCGGTGTGTCACTTTGAGAAGTCCGTGTCACGTGCCACTGCATTGTCTGTCAGCTGCTAACCCAAGGTTGACGAATTAACCCTCAGAAATCGATGAGTTAAAATTTTAGCGGTTTACCCTTAACTTGGGGTGATACAATACAAATTAATGATTTAACTCGGGGTTAATCCATACCTCCGAGTTATACACGTTAACCCAAGATCGTGCATGTGGGCCTAATAAGATTAAAGATTCAAAAAATAAGGTAAAAATTACTTGGAATGTAATCAATACTGAAACCGGTCGATTACTACCCCGTGATAATAACTTTGAGTTAATTATAAATAACAAGGTGATTAATAATAAATTAGATGTAGCACAAACATTTAACAACTCTTTTGTAGACATACCCGCGAAAACAACTAGCTCCTTAAATTCTTGTCCAATCAAAGCTCAACGCATGCTTGGGGGCAGCGTAGATCAGTGCAATGTCTTATTTAGCTTTAAATGTGTTAACCCCAACGATATCATTAAAGTATTCAAGTCGCTTAACTCAAAAAAGACAGCTGACTTGTGGGGTATTTCTGTGAAATTGATACAGTCTATTATTGTTAATTTATCTCCACATCTAGCTGAAATATTTAATAAATGTATCGATAAAGGAGTGTTTCCGGATTTAATGAAACACAGCAAGGTAATACCTCTATTTAAGTCTGGATCCAAAACCGACCCTGGTAATTTCAGACCTATTTCAATATTACCTGCCATTAGCAAAATTTTTGAAAAAATTATATTGCAACAACTACAAGCTCATTTTAATTCAAATATGCTACTACATAAAGAGCAGTATGGGTTCACAAGGGGTCGTTCTACCAATCATGCAGGTGTTACACTTCTGAATCATATATATGACGCCTGGGAGAATAGACAAGATGCTATTGGTGTATTCTGCGATCTCTCCAAAGCATTTGATAGCGTTGAACATAAAACACTATTGCGAAAACTCTTTTATTATGGTATCAAAGACTCTGCACTGGGTTTTGTTGCCTCCTACTTAAATGATCGGATACAACATGTTGATGTTAATGAAATTCGCTCCTCTGGAGCATATGTAGCTATAGGCGTACCGCAGGGATCAATTCTAGGTCCGTTTCTATTTTTAATTTATATTAACGATCTGCCATTCTATATACAGAACTTGTGCGACATTGTTCTATTTGCTGATGATACGTCACTTATTTTTAAAGTAGATCGTACGCTTACTGATTTTAACGGCGTTAATAGTTCACTTTCCCAAGTTTTAGATTGGTTTACGATCAATAATTTGCTACTAAATGCTAAGAAGACAAAATGTATCAGATTTAGCATGCCTAATGTCAGGAATTGCGGTACAAATATAACATTGAACGGTGATACCCTTAATATTGTAGAATCAACTGTATTTTTAGGGATCACTTTAGATAGCAAACTGCAGTGGAACGCCCAAATAACGTGTCTTGCAGGTAAACTCATCTCGGCAGCCTTCGCCGTTAGTAAAGTCAGGCAGCTCACTGATGTAGAAACTGCCAGGCTAGTATACTTTAGTTATTTTCATAGTGTCATGTGTTACGACATTTTGCTGTGGGGTAAAGCAGCTGATCTACAAGTAATTTTTGTACTCCAGAAGAGAGCTATACGTGCAATATATAAATTGAGTGCTAGAGTGTCTCTTAGAGAGAAATTTAAAGAAATTGTCATTTTAACGGTTGCATCACAGTATATATTTGCAAATATTATGTTAGTTAAACAGAACATACATAACATAATATACAATAGACACAGTGACATACATTCGATAAATACTAGAAATAAGCATAAACTAATTGGAACGCATCATCGTTTACAAAAGGTTCACGACTCTTTTGCAGGAATTGGCGTACGCCTATATAATAAAATTCCTTTAGACATTATGAACCTGCCGTTACATAAATTTAAGGCGGAAATTAAGACGCACCTCTTAAAAAGGGCTTATTACACAATTAATGATTATTTGAATGATAAAAATAAATGGAAATGAGTAGCTTGCTCTTCGCTCGAGCTATTTAGGATTCGAATGAATCTTGTGTTATATTATCTACTTGTCTTGAATCTGCATATATATGTTGTATTTTTTTACATTATTTTTTTTACATTCTCCAGTATAAATAATTTAAAGGTATGGCTGCGTTTAGTCCCGGTAATAACTAATATACATAATTATATGTAATTTGACTTTGTTGTTGTGTGAGCACTATGTAGACTTAATAATAATTTTGAAATTGACATGATAGTTGCTGTGTAGTTTTTGGGTATGTCATGCTCGCCTAAGTGTCCTGGCAGTGGTGGCGTATGTATCGGGTCGCCTTGTTCCCTACAATACGGTTGAATAGGGCGATGGCTGATATATGCGTCATACCCGTGAACGGGTGCCGTCTGTTGGGACTGGTCAGCTCATAGCCGTTATAGCAATTGTTACAAATAAAATTAAACTTAAGGCAAACTAAGTTTAGTCGACTGTTCTCACATAAATTCAAAAGAACTATGTACGTGTAATTTTAATGAACACAACAGTTATTTTGTTCTTTTTTTTGTATAATTTCATTACTGTATTATTATATTATATTGGTTAAATATCATGTTAATCAAACTGTGTCAAATGGCGGTTAGAAAAGAGTGGCCATGAGTTTTTATGCCAGGTTCTTCCTCTGGCTCTACCTATTGCTTTGCGAATCTGGCAGTAAATGTAAATGTAGAAGCAGTAATCTTGACGTTCATAATTTTTACTTTGTGACCTAAATGAATAAACGTACGTGAAGTTAGCGTCTCATATGTTTGCGTCTCATAGTTTGGAAGGAGTTCTGAAAGCGTCCAGCATAGTTCTAGAGTTCCTGATACTTTTTAACAATAGTTCTGTTAAATTAAATACCAAAAACCACATTTAAAAAATTGAGACGCTAACGACCGGAAGTTAGCGTCTCATTATAGTGAAAACTACAAAATCTAACAGAATTCGTGTAATTTGGAAGGAGTTCTGAAAGCGTCCAGCATAGTTCTAACGTTCCTGATACTTTTTAACAATAGTTATGTTCAATTAAATACCAAAAACAACATTTTTAAAAATGAGACGCTAACGACCGGAAGTTAGCGTCTCATTATAGTGAAAACTACAAAATCTAACAGAATTCGTGTAATTTGGAAGGAGTTCTAAAAGCGTCCAGCATAGTTCTAACGGTCCTGATACTTTTTATCGACAGTTCTGTTGAATTAAATATATAAATCGCATTTTAAATAATGAGACGCTAACGACCGAAAACTATAGCGTCTCATTATACTGAAAGCTACATAATTTTACAGAATTCGTTCTTCAATGAAATAGTTCTTAAGTTCTGGTCAGTTAACCTATAACATATCTTAAAATTCTTGAATAAACCCCTATGAAATGATTTATAATAATACCAAACAAAATAGTATTGAAAACTACAAGGTTCAAACCGAAACACTTAGAATGTATGCGAAATTGGTATTTTAGTGAGACGCTATGGTATTTCGACAAGTTCTGACTTATTCGAAGGTTCTAAATGATGGATTTAGATCTGTTGTGTAGAGTTCCGCAGAGTTCTAGCCACTATCCCCGTCGAGTGAGTAAAAAAACAATTAGGAATGTATGGGAAATTGGGATTTTAGTGAGACGCTATGGTATTATGACGAGTTCTGGCATGCTCGAAGGTTGCAAACGATGGAATTAGATCTGTTGTGTAAAGTTCCGCAGATTTCTAGACACTATCATCGTCGAGAGTTTTAAAAAAAATAGTATGTATGGGAAATTGAGATTTTAGTGAGACGCTATGGTATTATGACGAGTTCTGGCTTACTCGAAGGTTCTAAACGATGGATTTAGATCTGTTGTGTAAAGTTCTGCAGAGTTCTAGCCACTATCATCGACAAGAGTGTAAAAAAATCATAAAAGGTATGGGAAATTGGGATTTCAATGAGACGCTATTTAAAAAAAATTAAAGAATGTATGGGAAATTGGGATTTTGGTGAGACGCTATGGTATTATGACGAGTTCTGGCTTACTCGAAAATTCCAAACGATGGAATTCGATCTGTTGTGTAAAGTTCCCCAGAGTTCTAGCCACTATCATCGTCGAAAGTGTAAAAAAAAAATTTGAATATATGGGAAATTGGGATTTTAGTGAGACGCTATGGTACTATGACAAGTTCTGGCTTACTCGAAGGTTGCAAACGATGGAATTAGATGTGTTGTGTAAAGTTCCGCAGAGTTCTAGATACTATCATCGTCGAGAGTATAAAAAAAAAAATTGAATGTATGGGAAATTGGGATTTTGGTGAGACGCTATGGTATTATGACGAGTTCTGGCTTACTCGAAGGTTGCAAACGATGGAATTAGATTTGTTGTGTAAAGTTCCGCAGATTTCTAGCCACTAACATCGTCGAGAGTGTAAAAAAAAATTATAGAATGTATGGGAAATTGGGATTTTGGTGAGACGCTATGGTATTATGACGAGTTCTGGCTTACTCGAAGGTTGCAAACGATGGAATTAGATTTGTTGTGTAAAGTTCAAATCTAATTCCATCGTTTCAAATTCCCATACATTCTATAAATTTTTTTTACACTCTCGATGATGATAGTGGCTTGAACTCTGCGGAACTTTACACAACAGATCTAACTCCATCGTTTGCAACCTTCGAGTAAGCCAGAACTCGTCATAATACCATAGCGTCTCACCAAAATCCCAATTTCCCATACATTCTATAATTTTTTTTTTACACTCTCGACGATGTTAGTGGCTAGAAATCTGCGGAACTTTACACAACAAATCTAATTCCATCGTTTGCAACCTTCGAGTAAGCCAGAACTCGTCATAATACCATAGCGCTCACTAAAATCCCAATGTCCCATACATTCTAAAATTTTTTTTTACACTCTCGAAGATGATAGTGGTTAGAACTCTACGGAACTTTACATAACAAATCTAATTCCATCGTTTGCAACCTTCGAGTAAGCCAGAACTCGTCATAATACCATAGCGTCTCACTAAAATCCCAATTTCCCATACATTCTATAATTTTTTTTTACACTCTCGACGATGATAGTGGCTAGAACTCTGCGGAACTTTACACAACAGATCTCATTCCATCGTTTGCAACCTTCGAGTAAGCCAGAACTCGTCATAATACCATAGCGTCTCACTAAAATCCCAATGTCCCATACATTCTAAAATTTTTTTTTACACTCTCGAAGATGATAGTGGTTAGAACTCTACGGAACTTTACATAACAAATCTAATTCCATCGTTTGCAACCTTCGAGTAAGCCAGAACTCGTCATAATACCATAGCGTCTCACTAAAATCCCAATTTCCCATACATTCTATAATTTTTTTTTACACTCTCGACGATGATAGTGGCTAGAACTCTGCGGAACTTTACACAACAGATCTCATTCCATCGTTTGCAACCTTCGAGTAAGCCAGAACTCGTCATAATACCATAGCGTCTCACCAAAATCCCAATTTCCCATACATTCAATTTTTTTTTTTATACTCTCGACGATGATAGTGTCTAGAACTCTGCGGAACTTTACACAACACATCTAATTCCATCGTTTGCAACCTTCAAGTAAGCCAGAACTTGTCATAGTACCATAGCGTCTCACTAAAATCCCAATTTCCCATATATTCAAATTTTTTTTTTACACTTTCGACGATGATAGTGGCTAGAACTCTGGGGAACTTTACACAACAGATCGAATTCCATCGTTTGGAATTTTCGAGTAAGCCAGAACTCGTCATAATTCCATAGCGTCTCACTAAAATCCCAATTTCCCATACATTCTATTTTTTTACACACTCGACGGGGATAGTGGCTAGAACTCTGCGGAACTTTTCACAACAGATCTAATTCCATCGTTTGCAACCTTCGAGTAAGCCAGAACTCGTCATAATACCATAGCGTTTCACCAAAACCCAAATTTCCCATACATTCTATAGTTTTTTTTTACACTCTCGACGATGATAGTGGCTAGAACTCTGCGGAACTTTTCACAACGGATCTAATTCCATCGTTTGCAATCTTCGAGTAAGCCAGAACTCGTCATAGTACCATAGCGTCTCACTAAAATCCCAATTTCCCATACATTCTATAGTTTTTTTTTACACTTTCGACGATGATGGTGGCTAGAATTCTGCGGAACTTTACACAACAGATCTAATTCCATCGTTTGCAACCTTCGAGTAAGCCAGAACTCGACATAATACCATAGCGTCTCACTAAAATCCAAATTTTCCATACATTCTATATTTTTTTTTTACATAGCGTCTCATTAAAATCCCAATTTCCCATACATTTTATGATTTTTTTTACACTCTCGACGGTGATAGTGGCTAGAACTCTGCGGAACTTTACACAACAGATCTAATTCCATCGATTGGAACCTTCGAGTAAGCCAGAACTCGTCATAATACCATAGCGTCTCACTAAAATCCCAATTTCCCATACATTCTTAATTTTTTTTTTACTCACTCGACGGGGATAGTGGCTAGAACTCTGCGGAACTTTACACAACAGATCTAAATCCATCGTTTAGAACCTTCAAATAAGCCAGAACTTGTCATAATACCATAGAGTCTCACTAAAATACCAATTTCGCATACATTCTAAGTGTTTCGGCTTGAACCTTGTAGGACCATTGTAGTTTTCAATACTATTTTGTTTGGTATTATTATAAATCATTTCATAGGGGTTTATTCAAGAATTTTGAGATATGTTATAGGTTAACTGACCAGAACTCAAGAACTATTTCATTGAAGAACGAATGCTGTAAAATTATGTAGCTTTCAGTATAATGAGACGCTATAGTTTTCAGTCGTTAGCGTCTCATTATTTAAAATGCGATTATATATATTTAATTCAACAGAACTGTCGATAAAAAGTATCAGGACCGTTAGAACTATGCTGGACGCTTTTAGAACTCCTTCCAAATTACACGAATTCTGTTAGATTTTGTAGTTTTCACTATAATGATACGCTAACTTCCGGTCGTTAGCGTCTCATTTTTTAAAATGTGTTTTTTGGTATTTAATTTAACAGAACTATTGTTAAAAAGTATCAGGAACTCTAGAACTATGCTGGACGCTTTCAGAACTCCTTTCAAATTATGAGACGCAAACATATGAGACGCTAACTTCACGTACGTCATGAATAAAGATTTTTGATTGATTTGATTTTTGAGAAGTGCATGTATGAAGCGATTAATGAATCTGCAGAAAGCGAAAGAAGTAAGTCTGGTGGTCAGTTCCTCTGACTACCCCGTCAGGGATACAGCGTGAATATAGTTAGCTTATTGAGTTATATATAAAGAATAATAAAACATAAAAGTAAAAAGCGATACATATCAAGGTTACAATCTGCAAATGACTATACGTTCACGTTCAGCCCTTGATATCCCTCAGTTTATTCGGCAAATGGTAGTAGATTCTAAACTGCCAGTTTACCTTTTCCACAGATAAGATTTGCATTTTCATCTGTTTTTATCGTTTGCCGATGATAATGGTAGATTCTTTAAATGGCAAATTTATAAAGAGATGCATATTTAAATAATTGATATTTATAAATAATTAATACGCATTACAAGCAACACCTAGATCGTTATAACATCACGCACGTGCGTAAAATTGACATAGAACTGTAACAATGATGAACCTTGCCGTATAGAAATAATACATACACATATACCTCCTCACTTGTCCTCGAAGGGGAAGGCAGTGGCACACTTGACTCATAGTATTTTAAGAGTATTGATGAGATGATGAGCCCATTGCCTTGTATAAAATGTAATAATCTTAACAACTGTTACAAATGGAAAAGTGAATTTATTTCAGCAGAGCAGATGAATCATTTTGGATGCATTGGAGTTTTGCCGATATCTTAGGGTTCAAGACAGGGCAATGACTCACCTACTGATTACTGGACGATAGACGAGGTCATGGCGAAGAAATGGAATACTTGAACCAAAACCCTATATCAACCCGTCTAGGCAGCATGGTACAGTAAGATCATGCAATCACTCTCCCAAAATGATGTGGAGAAGTGATTGATTGATTGAGATTTTCTTCTATCATCATACCACTCACCATAGACAGGGTGTTCACCCTAACACTTTGCGTTCGGCGCGCTCGCATACGGTTAATTCCGATAGGGGCTTTTTATTCCGCGTACGCTTGTATTGTGAAATGAACTCCCTGCCTTGGTTTCCCGAACGTCTGCAGTATGGGGTTCTTCAAAAGGGGTCTTAGAAGGTCGACAGCGAGCTGCAAATCTGCAGTTGCAAGCGTCTATAGGCTACGGACAAATTTGTACACTTTCCATAATTTGGGCCGTATGCTGGTCTGCCACCTCAGTGATTTAAAAAAATGTCCCTCAACATTTATTTATTATTAATCTATCTTATCTTATGCTTCATGATCATTATCGGAACGTTTGTTTCAGTTGAGTCTCTCGACACCCGGGATCAGCTTTCCTACAGTTATTTTATTAATAATGTACTTACATAAAACAAAGTCGTCTTAGTTACACATTGCTCGGTTGGAGTTTTAATCTACCCCGAATAAGTAAATTCGAATAAGTTAAAACAAATGAATGCAAAAGAATGTAAAGAACATTTTCGGGACCAGATTCTAAGAAGGTGCAAGCCGGGACTACCTACTAGTTTTATATATAACTAGATGACCCCCACGGCTTCGCCCGTGGCATAGTTCAAACTCCCGTTTAAGCCCGTCGCTTGTAAATTCTACAAAAATACATAAAAAATTGCCCTATTTGTGGACATTTATGACTACTGCTCCGCTCCCCAGGGTAGTAGCGTGATGATATATAGCCTAACTTTCAAATTGAATCAAACTGCACACGGTGTGCAAATTTAATTAAAATCGGTTAAGTAGTTTAGGAGTCCATCGCGAACAAACAACGTGACACGTAATTTGTAAATATTAAGATTACAAAAACTGGAACTGCGAAGTGGATGATACTTGTTTTTTAGAAGTCCCACTAAACATAGCTATTCGACGCATATTGAAACCCACATTGTCCCATTGTACATTGCGATACTATTTTCCCTAGATTTCAGGGTAATCCGGTCCCGGGTTCGAAAGCCGTGTCGGAACAAACAATTGTGTGATCCACTAATATGTTTTACCAAGTTTGGGTATTACCTATATATAATATGTATATATTTAGAAATATATAAGTACATTTATCAATTATCTAGATCCCATACCATGAGCTTATATTAACTTACTTTGGTCTAGATGGCGCTGTGTGAAAATGTGTCACACAATATTTAAAAAACTATTTAAATAAAAACGGGATTTTGCGTAAATACACTAACCTTTTATCGATGTCAATTGTCAATCACACTTACGTATTTCGGTTTCAACCAAGAGCGGGACGCCCGCCGTCGATAACACAAAAGTGTTTTTACGCAAAATCCGTTTTTTCGTAAAATATTTTAACCCATAGAAAACCGAATAATGAGGAAAAAATACACGATTAAGTCTGCATCATAACATAATTTGCCAATTGAACCCTAAAGAATATAAGTGTACAAAAAGGTTCAATAACGCCACTATTACGATCTTGTAGTTTCATCTGCCTGAGTTGTCGAGTGCACGCGCCGGTCGCAGGCAATTCGCGGACGCATATCGCGTCAAATATACAAAGCAGTTTATGACATATTTATAATATATATTAAATGTAGTATCGGAAATCGTTCTTTAATAAGTGATTTTAATTTAATACGAAGATATAAAGTTTAATTCCTTCTGCATACCGGTGTTTATGGCAAAATCAGATTTTTATCGATGATTCAACATTAACAAGCTACACAATCCTATCAAATTGGTTTTAGCAGTGACCTTGTAATAGTATTTGAGAGAAAGTGTTGTAAATTGAGCATTTGACAAATATTGAATGTATTTTAAAGGTTTGTTTTTTCATTTTTTTTATATTGTAGTAATATACATGAGCGCCAACCTTTTTAGAAGGTGTTTGGAGGGTTTTGTTTCAGTTTCTTTCTCTCCACCATGAATTCGTTCAGTATTCAGCAGACATCACTTGCAGGTGTGGCTAGTAAGGCCCACAGAGCAAGCAAACAATGTCACGCGCGCTCTACAACAGACGTCTTTCTCCATATATTTCATACAACTAAACGTACCAGGGGGCAGCACCCGTTACTTATTTTATAACACAATTACTACAGATGAATGGCAAGCCACTGACAGGTCGCGTATGCTATTTTCACATACAGCTTAACGTAAAGTTGGAACGGGGCATTATTATTACTTACTTTTAAGGTTCGTCATTTTGCTATCATCAAATAAGATATTATTGTGAAACTTAAATAAATAATATTAAAACGGTCTTTTAATATTATTTTTGGACTTCAAGATTATTGCTTCTCTATTTACATGTACTACCAGAGTCGCAAGACAATAGGTAGTGTCTGTGAGAAAAGAACCTGGCAACAAAAAGTCACGGTCACTCTTTTTTTATTAAACACAACACCTGTTGTACACCAAGTTGATTCAGAGTGTACAACCAATGTTGTACACTCTCAAACAACATTAAAGGCTTCAGCAACTACAATCTGCAAAGCTTTTATTGGAGTTAAAATAGCTGTTGTTTCCTATGCTTTTCCTTAATTTTTCTTTGTATCCTTTACTTCTAACGGCCTCCGCAGACAGGCTACTTTTATTACCCACAATCGGCAATATTGTCGCTTTTGAGACGGACGCTAAATACATCAACAACAAAATCGCCTAAAAGTAGCTAGTCCGTAGTGGCTCTAAATTGCGCACAATTTATAATAATTATATATATTCTTAGTATTAGGTGTAGATTTTTTGTTTATCAGTACCAACTTACTCTCAGTGCGCTCAGTTACCTATAACCTCGTCATCGTTACTAGACCGTTAATGACATATTTTTTTGTTCTCTTCTACAGTAGTTATTTTATTTATACGATTTTTATATGTTTCATATTATATTATGTACTTTGGTAATAATGAGTTCCGACAAAAATCTTAGAGGGCAAGTCACCTTCACCTGCTTAATAACAGCTTAATCTTTTTTGTATTTTTTATAATATGCCTCTGCCACCCCTTCGGGGATAAGGCGTGATGGATATTTATTTTTTCTGCATCTTAACTATATCCAATTGATTCCATTCAGGATGCTGGAGCTGGGGGTTGGTTTTAATTGTCTGCTGGGAGCAGCTATGAATTTGTTTTTTTATGTTCGCAATATTAGGTGTGACTGCCGTCTTAACTCCCGGGTCCGTATTGGGTTGCATAAATTTTAGAGGCATAACTTAAAACTGCATAACGTTTTTTGGCATACTCTTCGTTTCGCATAACGTTCAAACAGAATAAATCATTAGGCATACTTTATTTTCTACATTTTTACAATAATGATATACCCGCATAAAATGTTTACGCATATTTTTTTTTCAATAACGATTACTAATCATAACATTTATTGGTATATCACTCACTCTCGCATAAAGATTACAAGCCATACATATAGAATACCATAATGTTAACGAGTACATTTTTTTTTTATTACTAAGCTTGAACTGTCTAAGATTGAAATGCCAACTGCCAACTGATTAAAAATGTCGAAAGTCACTATACTGAAGTTCAACATTTTAACACTTATATATAGAATACATAAATAAAATACAAAAATAAAGTAGGTAAATTATAACGAGCGATTCTATTCAGGCGCATCGCCGGCCGCTGCCGCAGCCCTCTCGCTACGCTCGCTCGGCTCGCGCGTTGTGGTCGCAAATGACCTAACACTCCTCCTCGCTTCGCTCGTGGTCGTACCTATTTGACTTTGCTAAACACTAGTCTTTAAAAAATAACACTTAAAATATCGTTTTATATGTTACAGCTTAAAAACTTGGCTATGAGTGAGATGATTATTTACAATGGTGTCTTATCATTTCTTAAATATTCTTAGTCAAATTATTATTCATTTATGATTTAAACGGTTATCCATACCTCCATTATGCGTTTTGTATTTTATGATAAATTATCTTTAGGCGTAAAACTATTATACCCTTTACATTTATGCTGATTAAAATTATGATAAAAAAATTCGAGTAAGTTACTGATATACCAATAAAACCATTATGCGTTTATAACACTCTGCTTATTATAATTTATGCGAGAAAACTTTATGCTGAAACTGTTATGCCAAACTACATTACGCTAAAAAAAATTATGCGATCGAAAGGGACCTCAACTCCCAACCCCGTAAAACCCCTCCGTTTTTGGTAGGGCCTCTTACACCTAGGGCTATTATTTTTGTACGTGGTGTAAAGCATTGAGGTATTTAATTACATAGCTGCTGGTGCATTTGGGCGTCTTTTTGTGGGATCCTCATCCCTAGCGAGGTGCCAGAATAACAACTGAGCCACCACAGTTATCTTGTTCATCTCCAAGCCAGATGTTAATCCACTGCATTCCATTAATCGAACACCCCAGGATGGGCTTTTGCTTTGGGGATGGCCCCTCACAAGCTCCATCAGAACCATTTCTGCCATCTGCAACACACCCGTGGCAGGATTCTCCAATTTCCACTTACTGACGTAGATCGTGGCCAGCTAGCTATTCCCAGCGATCTATATCAACTGGAAGCGAAGACTTTCTTTATAGATGAGGCTATAGCGTTAGTTCTTATAAAGGTGTTGTGCGGAAAGTTTGACAACAGAACATAGCTAACTAAAACGCTGCAGACATTGCTGGTTTTACATTATTTGATAGAGAAGCTGCGGGTAGAGGTGATAGTTTTCTTACAAATAAAGATCGGGTAATTGACGCTAGAAATACATAACATCTTACTGCTCGTCACAAACAGGGTGTTCTCAATGGTGTTCGTCCTTACAGTTTACGACCGAAGTGCTGATAGATGATCCGACCTTCCTACCACATACTCTAGGATTGTAGAATGAAGTTTCTGTTTCGACTTTGCCGAACATCTACAGTATGGGATTCTTCTTCTTCCTTTTTTTTTCTATTTATATAAAAATGATTTTTAGAAATCTTTTCAGGTTTGAAATACTTCAAGGTTAAAAACTTTTGTAAGCAACGGTGAACACTTTCAATCAGATGGTCTATATATACTTATCTGCTACCATACTGGTATATGAAAAGAAGCAGTGTAAATATTTGCCTTGCTATAAAAAGATGTATTACAAAACAGACTATAATTGTTTGTCATTTCAATCCGTTTCACAATATCATTGTCATAATCCCATTAAATTATTTGCATAAACGTTTTACAACTCTCACACTGTAACGATCACAGTGTCAACATTATATATTAACTTTAGTTTAAACATGCACTACATGTTTAAACACTACATTTTAACAGCAATAAAAAGTTTTAAACGCCTAACGAAAATAAAATGGCCCTAATACCTAGTCAGGTCATAAGTATTGTCACACAGTAAAAACTTTTCTTTTAGAATGCTGGCCACAAAAAAAGTTTATTGAAGTCGAATTTCGAATTGTTCATGAAAATAAAAATGTATACTTTTTAGAATTTTACTCATTTTTAAATATGGAGTGGACGCTTAAAGAAGACCGTGTTGCAGTTATTGCGTTGCATCGTTGCAGTTACGCGCCAATTCAAATTTTTGACATACTGAAAAATTTGAATATATCCAAAAGATTCGTTTATCGTACCATCAAACGATACAATGAAGACTCTAGTGTAGATGACAGGTCAAGAAGTGGTCGCCCTCGGTCTGTTAGGACTCCAGCAGTGATAAAAGCTGTGAAGGCGCGAATTCAAAGAAATCCCAAACGTAAGCAGAAACTGTTGGCCTTTCAGATGGGGTTAAGCAGAACCACGGTGAAAAGGGTGTTAAATGAAGACTTAGGGCTTCGGTCATATCGAAGAAAAACAGGACATCGTTTAAATGCTCGTCTAATGGACCTGAGACTGAAGAGATGCCGCGCTTTGTTGAAGCGGTACGCGGGAAAAAAATATCGGGAAATTCTTTTTTCGGATAAAAACATTTTTACCGTAGAAGAGAGCTACAACAAACAAAATGATAAGGTGTAGAAGTGAAGTCACAGTAGTCAAGAAGCGAGCAACCGTATTCCGCGTGTCCAACGAGGTCATTTTCCACCCTCGCTCATGGTATGGTTGGGAGTTTCTTATTGGGGCTTAACAGAGGTACATTTTTGTGAAAAAGGTGTAAAAACGAATGCAGTTGTGTATCAAAATACAGTCCTGACGAACCTTGTGGAACCTGTTTCTCATACCATGTTCAATAACAGGCACTGGGTATTCTAACAAGATTCGGCGCCAGCTCATAGAGCGATGAGCACACAAGACTGGCTGGCGGCGCGTGAAATCGACTTCATCCGGCACGAAGACTGGCCCTCCTCCAGTCCAGATTTGAGTCCGTTAGATTACAAGATATGGCAACACTTGGAGGAAAAGGCGTGCTCAAAGCCTCATCCCAATTTGGAGTCACTCAAGACATCCTTGATTAAGGCAGCCGCCGATATTGACATGGACCTCGTTCGTGCTGCGATAGACGACTGGCCGCGCAGATTGAAGGCCTGTATTCAAAATTACGGAGGTCATTTTGAATAAACTTTATTGTTATAAGAATCTATGTTTTGTTAAGTTCATTTTGGTATATAAATGGTTACATAATGAATAAACTTGTTTCAATTATTTTATATTAAACATGTGACAGAATTTATGACCTGACTAGGTATAAACCTCTGTGGGACACCGCATCACATATCTTCAACGAAACCTTTTGTTACTTGGATAGATGACAGTTTTTTTATCGTTTTGTAATCCCCACGGATGTAATGCGGGACTCGAACCGACTGTAACCATTGATTGTGAGTAGTTTTATTTAATTTCTATTTTATTTATAGATCACACACAATTTCCTTACCTAATCTCAACGTTGCACTGTTAAAAAGATTTGTGTTTATTACCTCACAGATAAATTTTAAACTTATTATCATTTATGTAATCGCATCACTTGAGTAAATAATAAACTTTAAATACCAATTTTACGAGTTCGTGTGCAGGCAGTATTTGAGTAGCCATATTAATACGCTTAACTGAGATTGAAGTGTGGAGAACGTCACCATTCAATTTTGTAGAAGGAAGTATCTGTAATTACGAAGAATTACAATGGACCAGTATGTCCCCACACGCGTGTTGAGCTTACTCGTACTCGATTTCCATAACTTGTTTCTGAAATAAAAATAAATGATCACTATTCGTGGCTTATAAATTCAACAATATTTGTCAACATTTATATCTACTGCTCCACTGTAGATGTGTACCACTCCAGGGTAGCAGCGTGATGATATTCAGCCTATAGCCTTCCTCGATAAATGGACTATATCAAACAAAAATATTTTTTCAAATCCGACTAGTTCATGAGATTAGTGCGTTCAACCAAGCAAACGAACTCTTCAGCTTAATAATATTAGTATACATAGAAGTTTGTTTGAATTCATTATTCATTAACATTGTACAGTCATTCTTTTGTAAAACAACTTCACACAAACAGTGCTTTAATTTGCTTTTTCTTGTATAAACCAGAGCTACGTGAAACTCAAGAGACCTTTGATTAAACCTGATTGAAGTAAACGAAATTTAATCCACTACGGGAGCTAGTAGTGGTATTGCGTTGTAATTATCACGTCGGAGCAAAGAGTTGCATCTGAAGATCTTATTTCTAGGACAATTTTAGTAAAACCAGTTACACTAAACAGTAGGTGGATTAATTCATGGAAGGAGAAAGAAGAAAAAAATACAGTTTGCTCTCATACTAAAGGAATACGAAAGTAAAAAATGTTATACATACACACAATTAAACAGCATTTTCTAAAGGAAAAAATTGTACGAAGTATTAAAGATAGTGATAAAATCACACAAATATTAAATGAATACAAAAAATATTTGTAAGCTTTTATTCAGCAACTACAATGACTTCAATTCCATATTTAGTTTTTAGAAACCCATCATCAGTATAATATTCGACCGATCAGCAATTACTCAATCAAATCAGCTTATGGCAGATTATAAAAATTACTAAAGACCTACGAGTATGAACTAAAATGAAGATCACTGACATCATTGAACATCGGAGAAAACAAACGTACTTCAGCGAAAAAAAAACAAATTTCTACCTTAAAGTAATTCAGTTTGAGACAACTAGCGCCTGCTTTGTGAAATCTCTATAATATTATCAAATTTCCATCAAAATACATATTACCCATAGATGGATAGATTGATCAATTTAGATATTAATAAGCAATCCACTGACGATTATTTTTCGTGTGATAATCGACTCCTACCGACTAAAACCTCACGGTGCTTCCTTTCATTTGTCACCGCCATCACCACCTCGCACCGTGATATTGATTCCTCTGCCAGGGCACTGATACACATGATCGAATCCACTGTGGAGAATCCTCTACGTAAAACAAACCGGTTTTCTACTAGGTCTTCTTCTAGGTCTAGGTTTTCTTCTAGGTCAGTGGGGCCACGTGTGTAAGATGCCCTACGACAATCTACTGACGATAAGTGTGATTCGTTAGTTAGTGTTCATATCTAGCGTTGGAATCTTATTTCTAACCAGAGTATATGAATTGAACATTTCCTGCGAGGTTATGGACTAGCAACAAGCTATAATAACTCAATTCTCACTGCCTGTTACTATTTTGATACCTGTATGTAGTACTAGCTGACCCCAGCGGCCTAGCCCGTGACATACTTCGAACTCCCGTCGCACCTATTTAATTATTTAATCCCGTCTTTTATTACTTTCACAATAATGTATGTCAATTTGCACGATTTGTTGATACTTATTATTACTGCTCTACTCTCCTAGGTGTAGTGTGGTGAAATATGATAAACGCCTTCCTTGATAAATGGGCTATCCAACAGAAAACGGTTTTTTCAATTCGAAGCTCTAGTTCCAGAGTTTAATTCGCATTCATCTAAACAAACACTTTAGCTTTATATCTTAATAATATATAATTCTACTGGACGTGTGTATGTCTCCGAACTTCTCTTAAACGGCTGGACAGATCTGAATGTTTTTTTTTTGTATGCGCCTTGCGCCCTTGATGGTTTAGATTCACAAAACAAAGATAAAAATAAAACGCAAAAGTTAGTAAGTATGGATGTTTGTAACTTAAAATAATATAGCTTACACATCAGAATAACACATAGGCTCCTTTTTATCCCGGGAACAAGTTCCTGTGGGAAACTGGAACGGGAAAACTTCACCACGCGTGCGGAGCCACGGGGGTCAACTAATAAACTATATTTATTTAAATGTCCGGTATTATTTGGGACATATATTATTAGGTACAAAGCCCTTGCTAGGCCCTTGTACTTCCCACCATTTCAACCGGACAACACTAGCCGTAGTCATGGGATGATTGATGTATTCAGCGTCACTAACTTGGAGCGCAAATGTTTTGTTTTGCTACCGCAACATATTAACAACATTATTTAACTACATGGACAACAAAAACAGACATTCCAATAGACCTTATAAAGTTCTTTCTTTTGTTGCAGCAGAATAATGACGATCCAGACTGTAACCATCAGCGATGTTCGCGCTGCAACCAAGAAACATTTTTGGCAAACGTACGTACCTACTTACATATCCCAAGAAACATACATTGATCATTAACAAGGTTTATCCCATATTTATATAATATTTAGTATTTTCGCGACGCATTCGACTATAACGAAGCTCGTGGCCCCACTAATACAGTGTTCTGTATAATATCACTGCGTTAAGCAACTTTTGCTATGAATTGTCATTGGATGGGTGACCACTTTGTGGCATTTACATTCTGAGCGTTTCCGTACTTTGGAAGGCACGTTAAATCGTTGGTCCCGATTGACAGTAAAATAGCACAGTCTTTAAGCTCAGTTGAATGCCTTGCCTTATAGGCGGCATGAAAAATTTCAACAGCAGGTAGCCACAGCCTGCGCCTGTCCATTCAACACGGCAATGGGCTCACCGCCTGTTAGGTGGGACTAAAATGTATACGGTGAAATGTGGGCGTATAGTTTGCCTCGGCCTACCCCTTCGGGGATAAAGACGTATATGTATGTATTCGCGACGCATATTATCAGGTAAAAGCCGCAAGACAAGGGTCCACTCATCACCACCACTGGTGTAATCTGTTCGAAACATAGGGAAGTACCAGGTAGGCGTTTTATCTGATATAATCCCGAAAGTTTAAAAACGTTGAGGCTTATTCCATTCAACTACTATAAAACATGAATTTAATTTAGTAACTTTCGTACTGTAATTGCAGAGTTGATTATGATAATTATTATAAGGATTTTGGAAAATAAGACAGGAACTCTGTGGAATGTGCCTTTCAAGAAATTAGACGTTTTTATAAGACTCCGCGAAATTGATACCTAAAAATGTATAAAGCTTTTTAATATGAGAAAATCGCCACGAATGTTATGCCGGATCCGAAACAACAGAAACCACACGGTCCCTATCTATCAGTCTAGCACCAGATGCCCCGTGTCACTTCTCACGAGGAGGTCTTAGGAGGGAACCAATAAACCAACCTTGACTAAGGGTTTGTGTGTTATTCTGCTTCTTTGAGAGCTAATTCCGTTGTAATCCCGCTTCTAAGGGCATTAAGCATGCGTGTTATTCTTGTCTCTCTTTTGGGCCTGCTTCAGGGCGGCGAGCAACCCACCCTCTGTCCTCAAGCGCACTATTATTTTGGATGAAGATAAGTCTGGTGTGTGGTAGAGTCGTCTCGAGTTCCCTCTCAGTCACCTATTCCACGAGCAAGACTTACTCTCAAAATGACATGGCATCACATGTGCTCCCGCAGGAGACCATAGCTCACACCATGGTCTCCAACGGGAGAATGTTCGCATCCAGACAGTTCCAGGAAAATAAACATATTTCGTTGTTCGTTGACATTTTATAACATTGTTTTATGTACCTTATAATTGTTTCCTGCTGTCCAGCACAATTACTTATATCCTAGGTCTTTGCGTTCTATCACATAAGGCGGGCGTGGTGTATCTACAGTGAATATGTCATCCCTAATAATATAAAAATTGTGAAAAACAAGGGTATCTTCCAAAAAAAAAACTAAGAGAAGATATCCCATTAATATTTGCATCCCGTTCTGCTCACGGGCTCTATTCTAAAGTTAATAATAGTTACATTTCATTTTACTATTCATAAATAAGTCAGTTATTGTAATCTAGGCAAGCTATTGTCTAACCTGTTGTCTAGAATTAGTGTTATTTGTTAGCAAGGGTCATTAGACAAACACGCACATTTTTTACAAAAAACAGTCTAGTAAACTCTAAAATCTCCACAATTTAATACTTACAATGGTAGTACATAAATTTCACATTCTATTCTCTATATATCAAGCAGTGAACCCTAAAATTGCATAGTTTTCTCAGCTAGAAAATGTAACTTTTGTCGCCGTATTTTTTAACAGAACCGACAAAATTGTTTTTTTGATAACCCTAGGGTTTTCCAGAAAAGCAATTTCGTTTTACTTAAATATTTAGGACGGTTAGTGAGATGAAATGAATAGTTTGAAAGATAAACTGCATGTCGTCAATTCTAAATACGATTTGAAATTAAAAAGAAAATCTGGTGAAAAGTCTTTTGTTTTATAAGTATTTTTACTTTGAAAAGAGAGAGAATACTAAAAGTACATATTTGGTGATGAAGAGTAATAATGATAAAAATAAATGACAAAAACATTAATGTATTTAATTTTAGTTTCACTGTTTATGTGGACACGCGTAAAAATCCTGGCGTGTCCAGATGACGAAATAATAGATATTATTTTATGGAGTTTCACCAACTGATCACACGTGTGTCCAACCTCCCGTGTCGAGATAGTGAATAACCCGTCAAATTTATGTCAAACTGTTACCTACCTTCTGCAGTAATTACACTAATTGTATGAAAAAAGGGGGAAGCCCCCTGAAACGCTTGGTTGTATGAAAAATATAGAGTAAGGGGGCTCTAAAAGAGAGCGTACGAGGGACATTGATTTCTTGCTCTGTGCTATGGACAGTGTCACCAAAGGTGTCACAAAAGGGACTAATCCCACCCACATTCCCATTAGTGTGATTCCTGTAAACCAGGATCTACAGTAATTACCAAGATCAAAAAGGTACACCGAGCTCGATCTCGGTGAAGTCCCAGGCGAAGTTAAAATGTCTTGGAACCTGCATCGAATTTAATCAGAAGTAATTTGAAGGAGTTGGAAAAATAATGCCTCTTCCCTCCTTTGCAAAGCGGGAGACCTGGAAGGCAACTGGGTGTACATCCTGTTTTGTATTAAATTATAATAAAACAATCTTAAGCTTTAGATACAGCCATTTTTATTAATGAGGAATTACCAAAGACAATGAACAATAGTTTTATTTTTTTAAACCAAGATGCTGCAAATCACCTTCCCATCCAAACTAAAACACTTCTTTCACAATCACTTATACAGATTACGAGTATAAATTATACTTATCCTCTAACCTTATACTAAACTTTAGTAACAACTAAAAATTACAAATCTAAAATGATTCTGGGCTTAACCACTCTACCACTACGGGTAACAATTTCTTTAGAGACATTTTGATTATCTTGAATGGGTTCTGCAATATTCGGATTTATGTTTTCCGGAGCTGGTACAATTTCTGAACCACTTAAACTATCAGAATCAGCAGTTTCATCTAGAGTATAACTTTGATTGTAATATTCATCTGCATTAGAGCAGTATGATTTCTTTAAATGCTTGGAATTTCTTCTAATTACTTTATTATCACTTTTTCTCCTTATCCAGTAAGATCTGGGTTCCTTACATTTACCCACAACTTTCCCTTTTTGCCAGATATTTTCCTTATCAGTTTTAAATACAACAAGATCACCTACGTTATAATTAACTTCCTTCCGTTTCACAAACCTATTATATTTTTCCTGCCTTAGGGATTGTTTTAAAACAAGTAATTTATGTATATGTTTTAAGAAGCGCTCGTGGCCCCGCGGTCTCAGTGTTCGGTAAACGATCACTGAGGTACGCAACTTTCACTATGGCTGGTCGTCGGATGGGTGACCACTTTGTGGCATTTACATTTGCGAGCGTTTCCGTGCTTCGGAAGGCACGTTAAGCCGTTGGTCCCGGTTGCCAGTAAAATGGCGGTCGTTAAGCCTGGTTGAAGGCCTTATAGGCGGCTTAAAAAATTTTCAACTGCAGGTAGCCACAACCTGCGTCTGTCTATTTCAACACGGCAATGGGCTCACCACCTATTACGTGGGACAGGAATCCACACGGTGAAAAGTGGGCATATAATATGCCTCTGCCACCCCTTCGGGGATAAGGCGCGATGGATATTTATTTATTTATTTACAATATGCTTACTTTTGTTATATTGATGACACTCAAATGAAGAAAAGGGATTATTGTGAGCAATAATCTCCACTGGAAAGCCAAACCGACTAAAAACTTCTTGAAAGGCATCTATTACTGACTTTGATAATTTGTCAGATAGGGGTCTAATTTCCAGCCAATGAGATAAATAATCAATTACAATGAGGAAATGTTTTCCTGCAAATTCCAGTATGTCTGTTCCTACTTTAGCAAATCTAAGATTGGGTATTTTATGTGATAGTAACATTTCAGATGGATTTGCAGGACGATATTTTTCACAAGTTGCAACACATAACTATGTATGTCATTTGACATTTTTGGCCAGAAAAATAACTGCCTTGCTTTTTTAATAGTCTTACATATTCCCGGATGACCTTCATGAACTAGGCTAATTACATAAGGTCGCATGGAAATAGGTACAATAATTTTGTTTTGATAAAATGCCAAACCACATTCAAAATAGATATCATCTTTCAATTTATAAAAATTCCTACAATTATTTGGAAGTTTGCACTCCACTGGCCATCCATTTATACAATAATATTTAAACCTACTTAAAATAAAATCATTTTTTGTTTCGTTTTTCTTTTTTCAGACATAGGCAGATGTGCAGAAACTGTGTGCACCATATGTACCATATCTCTGTCATTTTCAGTATAGTTGAGACTATGTCTAGATAACATGTCTGCAAAGTGTAGTGATTTTCCCGGAATGTAATACACATTTAAGTTGTACATTAATAATTTCAATCTCAACCGTTTAAGGCGAGGTGAGCCAATCTTACAGATAGGTTTGGCTAGAATTGAAACAATTGGTTTGTGATCAGTTTGGACATCAACATCAGAACCATAAATGTACCTGTGAAATTTGTTTACAGCAAAACAAATAGAAAGTAGTTCCTTTTCAGTCTGACTATAATTTAGTTCAGTCTCATTCATGGTTCTGGACGCACATGATACCAGTCTTAAAATGTTTAGTTCATCTTTTTGAAATAGACAACAGCCCACTGTAATGGGTCGAGTAAACATCTAGGCAGTCTCGGTGAGGGATAGCATATTTGATCATCTATGTTTCTGGTAGGAATTTCAACATTGCCCTGGTTAGGCAAAGGTCACAGGTTCAATCCCTGTCTCGAATCAAATTGTCTTTTTCCACTTTAATAAAAAAATTATGAGAAATTTAGCAAATAATTGCTTTAAAAAATTTATCAATTTCAACCTTATCAGGCAATCTGCCAATCCCTTCAAAAACATCAATATTCTGTTTAATAAAATTATCTTTTTCTACATTTTCAACGACTACTGATTGTACACGTTTAATAAGATTCAGTGCGATACACCCCGGTAAGCCTAACAACATGGTATTACTGTCAACTACAATAATATTTTCATAACATTCATTGTTTTTATACTTACAAATTAAATTTACAATTCCAACTGGTTTTACTTTTTCCCCGGCAAAAGATTCAAGTTTCAAATTCAACTCTTAATGTTAACTGAAATTCACCATTTTTATTTATCCTATCATATACTTTCTTAGGCATAACACTTACATTAGCTCCTGTATCTAGCTTACATTTCACTGACGGCTCCTCAATTTTAATAATCTCGGTCCAGTCCAAATTGTGGGTAGCTTGCGAACTCACTGCACCACAGTACAAACTCCCACTTGAATCAGAGTCTGGATATATGACTTCCTGAATTTTGGGATTTTTAACGTGGCAGCTTACAGCAAAGTGATCTGAATACCACATTTTGTGCACTTTTTTCCAAATGCTGGACATTCTTTTGGACCATGTGATGTTTTACACCGCCGGCAATCAATTTTTTTCTTTGTATCTCTATATGACTTTGATTTGATCATGGCAGAATCTATTTCTGCATTTGTGTTCATTTCCCGGACCTGAGTGCGACTAATTTCACTAGCTCTGCACACTTTTTTTAAAGTAAGGCCTTCCCTTCTTAGCAGAATTTCCTGTAGAGTTTTATCTACTACACCTTGTACAATTTTGTCACGAAGCAACTGGTCTTTTAAGATCTCTGTAGTTGCAGTATAACCATAATTGCATGTGCTTAACAGCAGCCGCAAGTCTGTGTAAATATTTTCAAAACTTTTTCCTTGTGACTGTTTCCGCTCGTTAAATTTAAAGCGCTCAAATACGTCATTTACCCTTGGATTTACATATTTGTCAATCTCTGTTAAAGTTTTAGAATAGCTTTGCGACTCTTCCAGTGACAATTTGAAAGTCAGCATAACCTTTGTTGACTCCGGTCCCATCATGTTCCTGAGCAGGGACAACTTAACCTTATCTGTTGCTTCTTCTTTACCTATTGCTACTAAATAATCTTCAAAAAGACACTTCCAAAATCTCCATTCATTGGCCGCATTTGGTGACCGCATGTCAAAACTCGGTGGAAGTTTCACATTAGTCTCCATGTTAAAATATTTTAAGTATCTCTCTCTTGTAATTATATTGCGGTTCTTCAGTTTTAAATATCACTGTTCGACTGCGCCATGTTTTGTATTAAATTATAATAAAACAATCTTAAGCTTTAGATACAGCCATTTTTATTAATGAGGAATTACCAAAGACAATGAACAATAGTTTTATTTTTTTAAACCAAGATGCTACAACTCACATCCTATAGATAAAAAGAAGCACCACGATAGTACATTACGGGTCCTATGTGAGCTATGTTTGATTCCAGTAATATGTATGGCAGAAACGTCACCCTGAGTCACCAAATCATGAGTATTCAACACAAAAATTGCTTTTTATACTAAACCTGCTTATCAGTAAAATCAACACAGTTCATAAAAATTATTATCATAAATCTGTATTTAAACAATATGAACAAAACAATATAATAATAATATCAACAAGATCTTTATTTCAACGGATTCACAATGGCATAAGTAGGTAGGTACCTAGGCTACACCCTTTATTTTAAATCATAATCAACCTGCCTTTTATCCCAAAAGGACGACCGCAGCTCTATGACCCGTACATTTCATATTAATCCAGCTTGGGAACAGTTTCGGTATCTACTAATGGTTAAAACAACCATTGGGGTTAACTTTAATTGAATTCTGATGAAACAAAAATATTTGTTCTTGCGATTTCAAAACCAGTTTTATTCGGAAAGACTAACCCTTATCCGATGGAGTAACTCAGTGTAAATTTAAACGATTTAGCATAATTAGTGAAGTGTTTGTTATATTTACACAAAAAAAAACTTATAATTAATAGTGAGAATTATTATGGCGGACCAGCAACAAATGAGATTAATAAGAAAGAGTTCTTCAAAGAAGAAAAGAAGACCGGGTGTCAGAAAGAAACATAGACATGTTGTCATCCGTGTACCAGATACTACTACAGAGAGGTAATTTTTCTAAAGTGTTGCAAGTTTTTTTTTTATTGATTAATCTGCATGAAGCGAAAGAAGTATGCATGGATCGTCCTCTCTGACTACCCCATCAGGGATACAACGTGAAGATAGTTAGTTAGTTTTAGTGAGTTTTATTTTATTGGCATAAAACTTGGCAAAATTTGGAAAACCCTAAATATGAATAGTCGAAAGTTTAAAACATTTCACTGAGTTCTCTCCTTCTCTCTCTCTCTCTCTCTCTCTCTGTCTCTCTCACTCTCTCTCTGGTTCCAAGTCTAGGGTTCCCAGAAGTTCTTAGTTCAACGTTAAATATTTTTGTAAGTTGTCCATTACTTGTGTTTCTCGATATGACTGATAGTTGCAAGAGCTATAACTAAATAGAGTATATTATGTATATATATATAATTCTACTTTACGTGTGTATGTCTGGACCGATTTGAATGTTTTTTTTTTGTATGCGTTTGGATGGCGCCCTGGATAGTTTAGATTCACAAATCAAACAATAAATTCGGGTTCAAAACAATAAATCCACGTTTCGTCTCGTGTGATAATGTCATAAACAGCATTAGAATGTCCGTGGTCTTACTTCAGTAGCATCTGTGAGCACCATTCCACGCGAGCCCGCTTCTGCTCCTCTGTCCGTTCATGAGGGATCCAATGACAACAAAGTTTCCGAACTTTCAATTCTTCTTGTAAAATTTTCTGAATTTGGCTCATACCAATTCCCAATAGTCCTCGAATTGTCTCATAGGTAATCCGCGGGTTTTCTTCAATTAGCCGCTTAACAGTAACCACATATTTTTCGTTGACGGCAGTTGCAGGCCGCCCTTCACGAAATTCTTCATGTTAAGAAACTCAACCTTTCTCAAATTCAGAAAACCATCACCTCCCGGTGCTCAAACAAGGTGCTTCTCTGCGAAAAGCATTTAGAAGACGTGCGGCACAGGCCTACGGAGAGAGAGAACTTTTAAAATTATAAAAAATCATCTCTCTAAAATCTTTTCGACTTAATTCCATTTTAGTTGCGTACGTTAAACTTCGATGTGTGATAAAAAACAATTGACCAATGATTTCCCGCCAATTGTTTTTTTCTTATTACTAAGAAGGTTGCAAAGTTTCAAAAAATATAACATTCGAAATTTAAATAGTTCCGATTAGCTAGAAGTGCAAAACTTTAAGTGTGCCCCATGTAGAAGGGAAATTAGACGAGGACAGTTTGTACAAGAGACGAGAGAGTAATGTGATTGGTAGAGTGTCTGATAGCGGAAGAAGTGCAGTCGTCATATGGATTTATTTCCAGGTAAAAATGATGAAGGAAATGAACATGACACGTGCCTATATCTGTCGAGATCTAGATCTCTAAAAGGAATTTCGTAGAAAGAATATCCAATAAAGATTCAAACATGGAAAAGTAGATTCACTTCAATAAATAAAATGAAAAATAAATAAATATCGTTGGGACAACTCACACAACGCCATCTGATTCCAAACTAAGCATAGCTTGTACTATGGTAACCAGATAACTGATAAAAATACTTATATATTTCTAAATATATACATTTTATAGATAAATAACACCCCAGACACAGAATAAACCATCGTGCTCATCACAAAAAGTTTTATCAATAACCAGTCCCTTCAATAACCAACGTCAACACTACAAAATGAACGCTGTCAAGGTGGTATCTGAAGTCTCGTAAGAACATATTTATTAGAAGCACAAGATATATTAGAGAGGGAGAGAGAGATAGAGATGAGATGAGAATTTCGTAAAATCTTCCAAAAACCACAAGAATAATAAACTTACCATTTTCAACGACGTTGAGGAAGAAGCGATTACAAGTACTTGATATATGATTATGTTTCTACAATCAATTTACTTTAGTATATTACTCGAATTAAGTAAAACTAACTATCTTCACGCTGTATGCCTGACGGAGTCAGAGAGGACAGATCGTCAGGCTTCGCGATCCATGCAAACTTCTTTCGCTTCTTCAAGATTCATCAATCGCCTCTTACACGCACGTCTGGGTAACCGAGTAATTAATCTTTATTCAAATAATTGAATTTGGCAATTGCCAAACGAAAAGTATTGTTAGGGATGTTGATACAACGGGTTTTAATCAACTGCTGTGTATTCGTTTGCACTGGTCCAATAACCACAATTTTCATTTTCCTCGTAGGTATTGCGAACTTAAATGTTTTTCACAAAATTCTTCCAATAGAATGTATACAGTTTGTATTAGGGGTACATTCACGCCTTTATCCCGTAAGGGGTAGGCAGAGGCATATTATACGCCCGCATTTTACCATAAGCATTTTGTTCCACTTAACCGGTTGTGACTTTGTGAGCCAATTGCCGTATAATAGGGTAAAGTATGCGATAAAGGATGCGCCGTTCCGTAGAAAAAAATAAAAACGTATTTTTTTATATAATATTTATTATGGGTATCAATCACGCCTTTATACCCGAAGGGGTGGCAGAGACCATTTTTGTCTCACGTAACAGGTGGTCAGCCCATTGCCGTGTTGAAATGGAGATGCGTAGGTTGTGGCGACCTGTTGATGAAATTTGCCAAGCCGCCCATAAGGCCTTCAACTTGGAATTACGACTACCGTGTTACTGGCAACCTGGACCAACGGATTAACGTGCCATCCGAACCACGAAAACGCTCGTAACTGGAAACACCATAAAGCTATCACAAAAGCGCACACAAGCGCTCGATTATATTTATTAAATCAAAGTATTTACACTTGCTATCTATACTCTTCTGTTATTCACTCGGAAGATCATTTAAACATTTTCTATAGAACTGTAGTGAGCTGGAGTCCAGAAACTGTGTGAAATTATTTTGTATTGATTCATTCATTGAAGTAAAAAGTAAATCATTGAAAAAATCTTAGTAAACCTTTTTAACCGCATACTCCTCAGCGGGCAGATCCCAAACCAATGGAGACTGAGTATTATTACTCCAGTCTTCAAAGGTAAGGGGTCAGTGCAGGAGTGCGGGAGCTACCGCGGTATAAAGGTGATGTCCCACGCCATGAAGATCTTCGAGAGGATTATAGACTCTCGGATCCGGCAGGAGTGTACTCTCTCGGAGTGTTAATATGGGTTTCGCCCTGGTCATGGGACCACGGACCCTGTTTTTGCCCTGAGGGTTGTCGCAGAGAAATACAGGTCGAAGAACACGCCTCTGCACTGTTTGTTTCTAGACATGCAGAAGGCCTTCGACTGTGTTCCTCGTGCGATGATCTGGTGGGCACTGCGGTCCAAAGGGGTTCCAGAGGTCTATATTGACACTATCCGGGACATGTACTGTGACTCCGATTCAATAGTTCGGACTGCTGTTGGCGACACGAATCCCTTCCCCATCACCGTCGGGGTACATCAGGGTTCTGTCCTTAGTCCGCTTCTGTTCATTGTAATATTAGACGAATTGTCGGACAGCATCAGAAATCCGCATGAGCAGCCTCCATGGTTGCTCATGTATGCTGACGATATTGCGCTGGCAGACGCGGACAGGGGCAGATTGGTGCGACGTGTAAAGGCGTGGAAGGAGACGCTTGAGAACGGCGGTCTGAAACTAAATGTGGCGAAGACCGAGTACTTGGCACTAAACTCGACAGATCCCACATCCGACCGCATAGGCGGTGATTTGGTCGAGCGCACGGACCAGGTTAAATACCTGGGATCTGTTTTTCACACGTCCAGTGACATCGATTGCGATGTCAAGTCACGCATTGCTGCCGCGTAGGCCAAATGGCGGGAGATGACCGGTGTCATTTGTGATCCTAAAATGCCGATCCGGTTGAAGGGACAGGTCTACAAAACCATTATTAGACCTGTCCTTTTACATAGTCCCGGTAAGTGGGGAAGACCCAAGAAGTGCTGGCTTGACGTCGTCGATGACATGCGTGCCAATGGTCTCACTACAGGGGATGCCGACGACCGTGCGAAGTGGAGGAGAAAATGTAGGAAAGCGGACCCCGGGCGTCGCGAGACGCAACTGGGACAGACGCTCGGTTGATGATGATCATTGAAGTAAATTTCCTTGCACGCAAAAAATATCAGAAACCATTATGTTTCTCTTCTCCTTTCTTAATCTAGAATAGAGAGATGCCCAGTAAGTAAAGGATAATTGCTTTTCCACGATTGCCATTTTTTTCGCGTTGCTGTTTTTGTAGTGTTAAAACTGTCGAGTAGTGTGATCAATTGATGAGTCGGGGCTGTTTTTCTGCATGTTTTGTCATCATTGTTCGGAGTTGTAGAGTAAAGGGCATACCAACAGCAATATCTCCGGGTCCCAAGTGGTCTCACCTGCTAGCGGTGCACTAGCTCATCAACAGACGAGGCAATGATTTAGGCCTTTACGGGGCTAAGAGGCCGGACGGTAGTCGCTTCCAACCATGCCAAAAATAATACTTATTCCAAACTAAAGCCGGTCGGATAAAGTTTTTTTTTAAATTGAGAATGTTAGGACTCACACCATACTCACACCAGACTCACCTCACACATTTATTCAAAGTAGCCAGATAAATAAAGTTTCTTGGCAGAAGATCATATATTTATTATAACTGGAAATTACTATTTTTAAGGCTGATATTTTGAGACAGACTAATAACCCCTTTATGGATCTAAGTATAAGAAAAATATACCTACAGGCTTAAGCCACTTTCTCATTAATTTTGGGTGATAACAGCCATTTTGGTCAAAATTGAAAAGGTAAGTAAAATCTGACAGAATCTATCGAGCCTTCTCTTTTTGTCTCCTCCCGTATCAGTGTATACAAAATTAACATATAATGTCAAAATGCTACTTTTAAATTGTGAGCTACTTGTATACTTCGTATTCTTTTTTAGACTTTTATTTTACTTTTTATTGTGAGTTTAATAAGATCCATTATATTATATCATGACATATTAGTTCCACCAAGACTAAAGTTTGTGCATTCACAACTAAAAGACCTATTTACTGTAGGGCCGCAATTCGAGGGCACTCTTCTTTTCATCCCTAATAATATTAGGATCCTTGGTGTTGAGATCACTAGTGATTTAGAGGACGAGGCGAAGCTGGCGTTCAAAAAGCTCGGAGTGCTCAACAGGGCGCGGCAGTACTTTACTGCAGAGCAAACACTCACAACAAGTGTGGCCACACATGGAGTACTGCTGTCACCTTTGGGCTGGTGCACCTGAATACCAGCTTCGACCTTTCGACTCGGTAGAAGGGCGAACTAAGAGGATTGTCAACGATCGTCTACTAGCGGGTGGTGTCGAATCCCTTCCCGACAGGAGAGACTTTGCCTCCTTATGTGTGTTATATCACCTGTATTACGGTCTGTGCTCTGAGGAGTTGTTTGATATGATGCTCACGGTTACCTTCTATCATCGCACCGCTCGCCATAGACAGGGTGTTCAACCTCACACTTTGCGTCCGGAGCGGACGTATACGGTTAGGTCCAATAGAAGCTTTATTCCGCGTACGCTTAGATTGTGGAATGAACTCAATGCCTGAGTTTCCTGAACGTCTACAGTATGGGGTTCTTCAAAAGAGATCTTAGAAGGTTTACGGGGCAAGTGCTGCGCCTCTGGTGTTGCAAACGTCCATAGGCTACGGTGACCACTTTCCATCAGGTACGATTGTCTGCCACCTCAGTCGCATAAAAATAAATTGGAAAGCGCCTGAGATTTTAATATGTGCGACACTTGTGTGGGAATAAATAGTACACATACTATTTAAAAAAAAATAATGGTTCGGAGTTGGAGTATAAATGCTTGCATATTTACATAAAATTGATACATAAAAGCTTGCATAAAATTCAACTAGTACTGCCATCTATACTTAATCCAGTCAATTATCATGATGTGAAAGCAGCTGTTCCACATATTGATTTTCAAAAAAACCTACTTCTAATTTACTGCGCAACCACCTGCCAGCTCATGAAAACATTTGTATCATCGCTAAATACGGAATCAAAAGAGTGCTACACGCTAAATATTATAGAAAACATAATTATACGTTCTTTTCAACAAATAAGTAATACGCTTGCGTAGTGATAAAAAAATCAAAAATAGAGCTTAGGTTATGTTATGGTTTACTGATAAGCAACTAGTGACAAAACTACCAAGTCAGCAGCGTGGAATCAAACATCATGGACCATACTCTAAGAAGCGGGTTACACAGGAGACACTTTATCAGTAACCATGCGGATGATATACCTCTAGATACTATACGTTTGGTCTCGCCTATGACTCGATTTGCATTATTTCAAGGAGCTTTTCGTCAAGATGTTAATGATTACCCAGAAAAGTGAGTTTCTGTAGTAGCCAGAAAACAATATTTTAATATTTAACATGTAAAATAATGAAAAAAAAGTACCTAGGCTACCTCATAGAATGATAAGAGTCTCTTGCTACTCGACAATAGATGTCGCTACTGATATATTTTTGTTTTGTTACAGGCCGGTTAAACGGAAGACTAAGTTAATTCTCACAGCGTTAGTGTTCCTTGTTATTGTATCTGCCTTAAGCGGGTATCTCATTGGACGTGCAGACTATTATGCTGCAAGAAGTCGAGAGTATCGCTTTGACGTTACTACACCTCTCAAGCCGTCGATATCAAGGCTTCATAAGTTTCAAAGAGCAGCTGTATGTTCTGACGCACCGAAATGTTCAGAAATTGGCAAGTAAGTACTAACTATTATTAATTAACATAGTTATTTATGTCTGTTATGAATGTATGTCCCTACAGTTATTAAAATACAGGTGCTGTTAAGTATATATTAGTACTGCCTGGGATAATGTGCATTTGCTATTTATTGGTCAGCATGGTCGATTAGCTACATAGGTTATGAAATATCTTTATACAATACTAGTTGACGCCCGTGGCTTCGCCCCTGTAGTGAAGTTTTCCCGTTTCCGTTTCCCACAGGAACTTGTTCCAGAGATAAAAAGTAGCCTATATGTTATTCTGAGTATAAGCTATATTATTGTAAAGTTTCATTAAAATCTATTAGTAGTTTTTACATGAAAAAGTAACAAACATCCAAACTTTCGCATTTATAATATTATTTTGATTAAGATAGGTCAGAAAAAAACACTTATGAACGTCAAGATTATCGCTTCTATATTTTCAATTACTGCCAGATTCGCAAAGCAATAGGTAGAGCCTGAGGAAGAACTTGGCAATACAACTTATCGACATTCTTTTTTAACCGCCTGTAATTACATTAGTTTTATTTACATTTTATTTAAACAAATTATATAATAATGAGTTTATACAAAAGAAACAAAATTAAGATCAAATCAAAATGTGAGCGATTCTAGTTGCCTGTTCCAAGGGCAGCGTAAGCTTTATGGGGAAGAACTGTCCGAATTCATCGCTTGTCAGTCAGTAACTTTAAGGTAAACTGTTATTACAGGCTTTATTGCCACTACGATTGTCAATAATTAATTTAAAAATTAGCGCTCGTGGCCCTGCGGACTCGAGTTCGAGTGTTCTGCAAAGCGAAAGTTGCTTAACGCAGTGAGCGTTAAGCAACTTTCAGTATGGTTGGTCCTCGGATGTGTAACCACTTTGTGGCATTTACATTTAAGGCACGTTTAGCCGTTGGTACCGGTCGCCAGTAACATGACCTTGATGATAACAAAACCTAATGGGCGGCTTGAAAAATTTCAACAGCAGGTCGCCACAACCTACGTCTGTTTATTTCAACACGGCAGTGGGCTCACCACCTATTACGTGGGACAAAATACACATGTGAAAAGTGGGCATATAATATGCCTCTGCCACCCCTTCATAGATAAGGCGTGATAGAAACATAAATTTAAAAATAAATCAAAGAAGTTCATAAAAAATTAGTTCCAGAGTATATGTATTTAGAGCGCTTTGATTCATCACAAAAAGTACTGTCATCTCATGAATGTGTGATTTAGTAAAATATAGAGATATTGAAAGGCTCCGGGTGCCAGCAATGATTAAAAGATAATCTTTCATATACGTTCTGTGACTTGGTTTTAATATTTATTTTAGTGATCTCTACTCATCAAGAGATGGCGACACGTGCAAGTAATATCTAACACTTACATATATTATTATCTTATGTTTTTTTTATTTAGACAAGTAATCACCATTTCTTATCAACAAAATTATTTTTATAACATACTAATACCTACCTAGTCGATTCCGTGAGATTATTATTCATGTATGTTTATTCATAAATGTGTGCGTGCTGTATAATAAAGCCAAGTGTACCCAATGTTGTTATATTCTTACTAAAATAGTAGAATTACAATACTAATTTGCAACAGTGAATGTAAACAGGATTGATGAAATTTAAAATAGAAGGCTCTGGATCAAGCTGAGCTGGAGGAACTAAATGGAGTATGTACCTACATAAATTAACAAATTTATGTAGTTAGTAAAGATCTTTACGGGACATTATATTTTCTACCACATATGTTTCATCGAGTTTCCGATATTTCAGCACTGTTTGCAAGTGCCATGATGACAGATGTACTGAAAAGCTGTGTGTTAATTAAAATTATTTTAGGTTGTGGCAGAATAAAACATTTTTTTTCTTACTTTCAAGTTAGCGGTGGCACAAAACCAAACGTGGACCACATCTATGAGACTAAGTATCAATTCGATGTTAAAGATAAACCTTTCAATATCCAAATTAGCCAAATCGGTCTAGCCATACTCGAGTTTTAGTGAGACTAACGAACAGCAATTCATTTTATATATAAGATAAGGAGCCTCAAAGGTCAAGCTACCTCACCTGCTAGCGGTGCATCAGCTGACCAACGGAACAGGCGAAAACGAATCAACGACTCAGGGATCTTATATGGTATTTGTGAAAGTAACTGTCATATAACTGGGAGGTTATATGACAGTTACTTTCACAAATACCGTACATACAAAATTCAAACGAAAGCTAACATCCAAATATAAGTTGAACCTAGACTTCAAATCCAGGAAGCGTTTCAAAGCCACTGGAAGGAAGAAGATGATGTTTGATTCGGTATTTTTATTATAATGAGCCTGTAGCAGGCTATTTTTTTTTTAATTGTGTTAGATATGTGGTAAAGATAATCTGAAATAAGTCGGGCTTTTCTCAATCTTAGTATGCGGTGGTGGTGTTGGAGGTATATGTGGTAGGAGTGAGGAGTAATACGAGTGGGGTGGTGGAGATTAGAAAGAGTGTAGGGAGTCGTAAGGTGTGTGGCATGAGAGTGTGTGAGGGAGTTGTTTTGTTTTTAGCATATAAAAATAATGGATATTTTTGTTAAAAAGGCTAGAAAGTCCTGTAACCTGTTCCTAAACAGATCTATTGCACTCGCCTAAAATGTTAGAGTTCGCTTCTGGTTCCTATTAGAGTGAGGAATTTGAGGAAGGTTTTAGCAGCTATGTGCTGTAACTCCTCTGATTGAAGCAGGTAGGGTTAAGTGGGTAAATAATTTACCTACGAAAACTGATTAAAAGCACTTTTATGTAGATACTTAAATTAGGAACGAGTATTAATTTCAACTAGAGTCAACTGACTACCAGTAGATGAGGTTTGGAGTCACCGAGATCTTGGTATACTATGGAAATATAGAAACCAACGTGTGTATTTAATGTAAGGTTATTTTCTACTGTATCATTCCTAAGTTGTGGTAGAAAATATAAATCCTAACTACGTCTCTACCAACCGGCGAACTCACACATAAAACCGTCTATAAATAAACAAAACATCCTTCAAAACCCGGTCGTCGTCTGTGTTTCCACCAATCACACTTCGAGAATGTTATCGACGCGCATGCGGTCAGTGACGTGTATCTGGCAGCCTTTATAAACGCACCGCACTCGTTGCGGCGAACATTCAGTGAAAACAATATCTACAGCAACGGAGTTGCCGTGAAATATCTCGGTACTTAAAATATTCACATATTTTTAAAACGTAAATATGTCAGAAGCTTTCTTTGATGAGTACGACTATTACAATTTCGACCACGACAAGCACATTTTTTCTGGACACAGCGGCAAGCAACGTACGAAGAAGGAGGTGAACGAGCATACAAATCACTTCGACCCGTCCGGCCATTCCAGAAAGATCGTGACGAAGCTAGTCAATACCGCAAATAATAAAAAAACCAACAAGAATTAGGTATTATATTTTCTATGAATTGACAATGGCTTGTAAAAGGACTATTGAAATACCACGTGAAAGGAGGGTTTTATGGAGGATACCCGAGGAGAGTTCGGGCCGCACCTCGTCTCAGAGATCAATGGAACATCCAAGGAGGTTCTTGCTGACGCAGGGCTTCTATTTCGCACACTATAATCAGAGGATACGGTGGAAATCGAGGAGCCAACGCCCCAGGTGAGCCGCGTTCCTACATCGTCACAGTTGGATTGGACATAACACCGTTCCAAATTTGATCTCAACTCTACTTGGGCTTGTTGTAAAGCCTTTAATGCTGTGTTATTATTTATTAGTTTATGTTTATTTTGGTGCCTTTTGTGAGGTACTTACTAGGACTGTAAGAAATTTAATTATATAAAAAAGACAAAAGATATATTAAGCACATAGTATAAGTTTCAACAAGCAGACATTTGAGTATATTAATAAGGTAAAGAATTTAATTAAAGCGTATTGTATGTGAGCTATTTTCGTTTTTATTTATAAGTATTTCCTTGTTGTTTTAACCTAAATGCGCAGTTAGAGGTTGTTTTGTTGAATATGCGCTGCAGAGACGTAGCAGCCTACGCGATTGGATCGATCGTTCGTGTTTGCATACAAAGAGAACCTTGAGCCAAGCTGAGCAGACCGCGCGACTGCTATGACGTGGCCGGCCTTGTTCATTTATTGTTTTCGAATCTACGTAGGAAACGTTGAAACAGATAACTGCGGCTTGTTATTGTACTAAACATCCAGTACATATTCATCGAACAAGGCCTACAATTAAAACCTGATACCCTGTTGGCGCACGTGTTGCCCTCCTCTTACAATCTTGAGTCCTTTGAGAGAAGCGTGAAAAGGCATATTTCTGGGCCATCAACCTGAGGGTTTTTATTGGAGCCCTGCTGGCTAGGATAGCGGACCTCAATCACTGGTCGTCTTCTCTGCTTTCCATAAGGCGGGCGACGCCATTATGAAGTGCCAATTTTTTTAAAGTATATTTTTACGTAACTTTCGCCATCTCAATACACACCTATGCATAAAGCTACACTCTTTTTTTCATCAGCAAAGAGTAGGTAGTAGTAGTAAATAAACTCTATTAATAAATCAATAAACAGTGTTTTTATTCAAAATTAACCTAGCTAGGTACTAGCTGCTACTCACCCCAGCTCCACAAAACATTTTCTCCATAAAGACTTATGTAGAGTAGTTCAGCCCAGTCTGATACATTGATGGATAACCTCGTTTCGGAGTACATACTCAATGAAATTCTACATAATGGATTCCTAACCAAAATTATGGCATATCAAAAAACGTAAATTCTACCGAATTCACACGGTTCTACATATATTGGATAAACATATGGTTACTTGTAAAAGTATTTCTGTTATATTTCGAGTCGATTGGGTTGATATTTTCAGCATGTAAAGTTTTAATATTTTAAAAACCCCCTTCGTAAAAAGCGCTCAAATATTAAGTCGAATAAAAATATTATGTTTTTTTTAGTATAAGCGCAGTCAGCCACTATTGAGATAAAAACACAAAGATATAGGTTTATAACCTGCTCATATTATTGACTGCTCAGATGAAGTCAGTTATACATAACCAATTTCAACTTCTTGATTATGAACATATTTACACACACATGCGAACTATGCTAGTTGGGTAATATGCAAATGAAGTTATCGAAGTTTTAACAAGCGATAGCCTACTAACAATTCGGTTATAGAGCAACAAAAATGCAGCATTTTAGATAACATATGTGTTTTCACACGTTGAAAACTAGCGTTACATGTCAGAATAAATTGTTTACAGAACATCAAAAATGTTAATAAATTGAAAACTACTGGGCCAAACTACGTCAAATTCTTATGGTACCAAATGGCAACTATTCCGTATCAAACTAAAGAAGAATCACGGAAATCGGATCATAAAGGTCAGCGTAATCGGTGTACTTACATAAAAAAAAAACATCTAATTCGTAACCTCCTCCTTTTTAGAAGTCGGATAAAAACGAAATTAAGAAACGTGTAGTGTTGACACAAGTTGGAAACTAGAGCGTGTCAGGAATAGATTTTCTTTTTTATTAGTCTTACTGAACTCTCTATTCGAACTAGATTTCGAGCCTAAGGTACACATTTATTTTGCTGCCAGGCTGCCAGACTTTCTATTGATTTTCGGCATTGTTAGGAGCGACCAACTAACCAACTAACTAACTTCACGCTGTTTCCCTGACGGGGTAGTCAGAGGGTACACATCGCCAGGTTTCACGATTCCGCATACTTCTTTCGCTTCCTGCAGATTCATTAATCGTTTCAGACATGCACATCTGGGTATCCGAGTACTTTTGACCTTGCCGTTATTGAGCAATATATGCATGGTTCATATGTAAGTCTCGGTCTACCCTGGCTCCTTCTACCCTCTACTTTCGCACAGTACATATTCTTCGTCTATCAGTTTTAGGTTCCATAAATCAGGCGTAGCCAACTTTATTAGACCCAATGACTACTGTTTACTGACGAATCGTGTGATCTCCCAATTACATACTTTGTGACATTTTTAAACAGTACACACAATTATGTAGAATGTTTTATAATATATATAATTTTTGGCTCTTTGTCCACGATCCACTGGACTGGTTCGCCGTTCGATTAGGCGATCGACTAACAAATTTTCTGTCAATTCACTATAATTCATATTTCCAAATTGCAGGTTTTACTAACCCCAAAATACTTGTGCTCGGCACAAATTTCCACTACAAACTGTTGACTTGCAACTATGCAATACTTGCAGAAATTAGTCTACTGCTTAGAGTCATCAATATTACTTGGAAAACGATTGACTTTATTGACATTTGATTTTATCTATCTGTCTCTCTATTGCATTTTATGGGAAGTCTAATTGCACAGTTGCAAATCAACGTCCTGTATATTTCGTATCACTTTTTTTAGGATTGTTTTCCAGTATTATATTACTGAGATAGAGACATATGACTTAGAACTAAACTTGAGGAATAATAAGCAAATTTGAATCCTGCTAATAACTTGGCAGCATGGTCTCCGACCTTAGCCTGTTCCAGACGAAAAGAAAAGGGAAGGAAAGGATCAAACAAAATAATTATATTCTATTCAAACACCGTAATATATAAAACCAAACCGGATTTGTCAGAATACTATTAATAACTGAAGAACGGGTGAGCCGATTTTTAGGATACTTCCAGCATGAAGAGAACAAAAAGAACAAAAAAAAATATGAAAGGGTAAGATAATAATAGTATGATGTACGATGAAATGCGTGCAAAATTTATCAAATGACAGAAAAACATTTGCCGGGTCAGTTAGTTTAGATAAAATAGTCATTAAAATATTGCTGGACAATTCGACGATATACATGTGACTCCGAAATCCAAAACAAATAAAGCGATAAATTCACTCTATGTTATTATGATTTCAATGGCACACGATATTCTTTGTTTTTATAACTGTAGGTATGACGCCATATCTGGTTTTATCATTAACATAATTACTTTAATTTGTTTTATTATATTTTGATAAGGATGTCTCCGTAACACATGTAGGTAAGCTTATCCTGCCTTTTATCTGTTGTTGACTTAAAATAAAATAGTTCAATTACAATAAAATTGTCATAGACAGTAAATTTCTATAATTTGAGGCAAAAAGATAAAGGACTGAAAAACAAAACTAATTGTGTTAAAAAAATATAAAATTAAAGGTTGGTGTCATTTCTTATTTAGTTAGGAAGATTGGAAGCTTTGTGTAATGGTTGAATGTAAAGGCAAAAAGTCTAAACCGCTTGCGGCATAATTAAGCCTTTTAGTGGTCTTTGCACCGCAAATGTTGAATTTTTGGGTATAAAATTTGTGTCGTGACAGGTGATATATCGCAGTAAATGCATTTTTTTATTTTACCACGCAAAATCCACCGACTTTGTTAATTTTCTACTGCAAACAAACAGATCTTTATTGTTTATTAATCAATATAGAAAACGCACAGTCGACTAAACAAGCAGAGAACCTGCCTATTTTAATTTTATTTTTCTTCCTTCAATTGCAATTATAAATTCTGAGGAGCTTATTCGCTCTATGATTAAATAGCATAGTCGGTGAGTTTCGTAACAGTGAGTACATTAATATTCATGAGGCCAAGCGTAAGAATACGAATTCATTAAAATATATCAGTAAATAAGTAAAAATAAACGCAAAAAAATTATATTATTATTTAGAGCAATGATGTTTACAAAAAGAAAAAAAATACTTGCTCGTTGCTAGTCATAGATATCTTTAGTTAAGACTAGCTAATGCCCGCAGCTATGCCCGCGTGGTAAAGTTTTCCTATTCGAGGTTTCGTATGAAAACCCTAAACTTTTCGAAAATTCAATATAGCCTATATATGGTCCTCGCAAAGACCACGGACCACGGACCCTGTTTTTGCCCTGAGGGTTGTCGCAGGGAAATACAGGTCGAAGAACACGCCTCTGCACTGTTTGTTTCTAGACATGCAGAAGGCCTTCGACTGTGTTCCTCGTGCGATGATCTGGTGGGCACTGCGGTCCAAAGGGGTTCCAGAGGTCTATATTGACACTATCCGGGACATGTACTGTGACTCCGATTCAATGGTTCGGACTGCTGTTGGCGACACGAAACCCTTCCCCATCACCGTCGGGGTACACCAGGGTCCGGTCCTTAGTCCGCTTCTGTTCAGTGTAATATTAGACGAATTGTCGGACAGCATCATAAACCCACATGAGCAGCCTCCATGGTTGCTCATGTATGCTGACGATATTGCGCTGGCAGGCGCGGACAGGGGCAGATTGGTGCGACGTGTGAAGGCGTGGAAGGAGACGCTTGAGAACGGCGGTCTGAAACTAAATGTGGCGAAGACCGAGTACTTGGCACTAAACTCGACAGATCCCACATCCGTCCGCATAGGCGGTGATTTGGTCGAGCGCACGGACCAGGTTAAATACTTGGGATCTGTTTTTCACACGTCCAGTGACATCGATTGCGATGTCAAGTCACGCATTGCTGCCGCGTGGGCCAAATGGCGGGAGATGACCGGTGTCATTTGTGACCCTAAAATGCCGATCCGGTTGAAGGGACAGGTCTACAAAACCATTATTAGACCTGTCCTTTTACATGGCAGTGAGACGTGGCCGATATGGGAGCGACACAAGCAGGAGCTGCGTGTCACGGAAATGAAGATGCTGCGGTGGATGTGTGGGGTCACGCGGATGGACCGCGTGAGGAACTCTCGCATCCGCGGCAGCCTTCACGTCCGTGACATTGCAGACAAGTTGCAAGAGTGTCGCCTTCGTTGGTATGGTCACGTCTTGCGGCAACCGCCGGGCTACGTAGGTAACAAATGTCTGGCCATGTCAGCCCAGCCGGGTCCCGGTAAGTCCCAAGAAGTGCTGGCTTGACGTCGTAAGGGATGACATGCGTGCCAATGGTCTCACTACAGGGGATGCCGCAGACCATGCGAAGTGGAGGAGAAAATGTAGGAAAGCGGACCCCGGGCGTCGCGAGACGCAACTGGGACAGACGCTCGGATAATGATGATGGTCCTCGCAAAGAATATAGCTTTTTAATGGTAAAACAATTTTTAAAATCGGTTCATTTGTTTCTGAGCCTATTCATTACAAACAAACTAACAAATCTTTCCTCTTTATATTATTAGTATAGATACAATGGTGCTAGTAAATACACAGATAGAGAGAAAGAGACAGAGAAAGAAAGAGAAAGGTGAGAGAGGTCTTCGAGAACATAATCTGTTACCAAGTTATCACCCAAAAGCAATGCTATATAGCTTAGTATATAGACTATACTATATAGACTAGTTTTGCAAATGAGTCTGTATTATTATTCAGAAGTGTTTGAAATAATAACATATCCTGGAACAGACTCAAAAACTTTGGCGTTTGCCTGAAATGTCGAAATACATACAAATATATAAATAAATCAATACTATGTACCTAACAACTAAAAATAACATATTTTTTTCTGACTCCATCAAAATTTATATTGCGATTAACGTCTGTCCCAGTTGAGTCTCGCGACGCCCGGGGTTCTTTTTCCTACTTTTTCTCCTCCACTTCGCACGGTCATCGGCATCCCCTGTAGCGAGACCATTGGCACGCATGTCATCCTTGTTACCACGTCTAGCATGCGAAATGCCAGCACTTTTTTTGGTCTTCTTATCTTAGTGGAACCCGGCGAAGCCAACATGGCCTGGCATTTGTTTCCCACGTAGCCCAGCGTTTGCTGCAAAACGTGACCATACCAGCAAAGGCGACACTCTTGCAGCTTATCTGAAATGTCACGGACACAAAGGCTGCCACTGATGCGGAAATTCCTAACGCGGTTCAACTGCGTGACTCCACACATCCACCTCAGCAATTTAATTTCTGTGACACGCAGCTCCTGCTTGTGTCGTTCGAGTACAGGCCCAAGACATATTACTTTGCTATGATTTGGCATAATTCTGTTCCAGATCTCGGTCATTATAGTTAGATTCAGATCATTGTATAAGATTTACAGCAAAGTGAATAAAAATAACAACCATTGAAAATAGTGACTAAATTTGTGTTGAAATGGAACGTACTGGGAGACCGCCAGTAATATAATTAACTCTCGGCTTACAGAAGCATAACAGAAATAGACTATTTGTATGTTTGGCAACAAGCTTCAACTCTGTGATGAAAATATAAATATAATTGGATGTAGAAAAGCGCTAATCACAATCCATAGTTAGTGTAAAATTATAATATACTTTTTACGTCATTGCGATTTATTTTAATAGACTGAACTATTGAGATACTAGTTGACGCCCACAGCTTCGCCCGCGTAAAGAAGTTTTCCCGTTCCTGTTTCCCACAGGAACTTGTTCCCGGGATAAAAAGTTACCTATGTGTTATTCTGATATATAAGCTATATTGTTGTAAAGTTTTATTAAAATCCATTCAGTAGTTTTTACGTGAAAAGTAACAAACATCCATACTTACAAGCTTTCGCGATTTAATATTAGTAGGATTTACAAATATGTCCCGCCTTTATTCCCAAAGGGGTGGGCAGAGGCATAATAAATTACATTTTATTTCAAGTCATTTTACCGTATTTTTGTCCCACGTAACATGTGATGAGTCCATTTTCGCATTGAAGTAGACAGGCGCCGGTTGTGGCGACCTGCTGTTGAGATTATTCAAGCCGCCGATAAGTCCTTTAACTTGGTTTAACGACTGCCATGTTACTGGCAACCTTCTGGTTAAGCCTGGATAAGTCGTTGTTGCTCCAACGGATCACGACAATGCACGTAAATGTAAATGCCAGAAAGCGGTCACTTGTCCGAGAACCAGCAAAAATTATGGACTGCCAAAAATGCAAATTAAGAGCTACTTGCAGGCGCTACAGGTATTTGTAACATTCTACTCGATTCGACCGACCGATAGAATTCTATTGGTGCGCAATTGTAATACTACGAAAACTGTCATTTTTTCTGTCGGCACTCTATTGAGCGACAATTTCTATTCTCTTCTGATACAAATAAAATAGTAGTAGACTTCGCCTGGAGTAAAGATCGCGACTCGGCAACCGTAAAGTTTAAAAGCCCTCATCCAAATGGATTGAACGAGGACCTAGTAGCGGTTGCAGTGTCGCAGTGAACACGTGGCAAACACGAACACTTGGCTCTCGCATACAGGGACTGTGCCACGTGTTCGTGTCTTGTGGCGTGGGAAGCAGTGGACAAGGAGAAGCTGATTTGATTGATTGATTGATATTGTTTGCACGATGATAACTTAAATAGCTAATTAAACTATCACACTGTATCCCTGACGGGGTAATCAGAGAGGTCAGATCGCCAGGCTTCAAGGTCCATTCATACTTCTTTCGCTTATTGTAGTCTCATTAATCGCTTCATACATGCACGTCTGGGTAACCGAGATTGATCACCTATCCGTTTTTGAGCAATCTGCTCACGTGGTCCTTACGTAAGTCTCGGCCTTACGTAAGGCCAAAATACCTAACACCTACCAATGTACTTATCTACTAATGTCCTACTTCTGATGTGGCGTGATCTCCATAGTTTTGAAGGGCTGCAGAGATATTGTTATTAGGGTAGGTAGAGCATTTGGAGAAAAATCAAATATTGCAATTGGAATTATGACTTTGAAATAAGTAGTGAAGCGCTCGTGGCCCCGCGGTCTCAGTGTTCGGTAAACGATCACACAGGTACGCATCTTTCACTATGGCTGGTCGTCGGATGGGTGACTACTTTGTGGCATTTACATTTGCGAGCGTTTCCGTGCTTCGGAAGGCACGTTAAGCCGTTGGTCCCGGTTGCCAGTAAAATGGCAGTCGTTAAGCCTGGTTGAAGGCCTTATGGCGGCTTAAAAAATTTCAACAGCAGGTAGCCATTACGTGGGACAGGAATCCACACGGTGAAAAGTAGGCATATAATATGCCTCTGCCACCCCTTCGGGGATAAGGCGTGATGGATATTTAAATAAGTAATTTGGTATTATGTGTATTAAATAGTGTAGTAGTTGATTTACGGATGAGGTTCTGTCGCTACCAACAATAAATTAAAGAAACTTAGACGGCTGTATCATTTTACTAGGTATAAGATATGTATAAATTATCCGTGCAAATATTGACACTAATAAAACTGTAATTTAATTCAACCGGGATTGGACACCGTCTACAATAAATCAGAGTAGACATAACAATTTGTTTTTTTTTTTGAGAATGTTTTGTGTGGACATAACAATATAATAGAGAAGCACTTGTCATGTGTTGGCAAACAATTTCAAGCTCAATTCCAAGGTTGGTCATATATAAAAGATAATATATTTTCTTGCTATTGTACCCAACAACTGCTTCGGAGTCTTTTAAAATCTAAATCGACAAGATATATGAATGCTTATTTTGTGCATCAGCGTAAAAGTCTATTCTATATGCATATATCTGTGGGTGTAAGGGGCCCTACCAAGATCTTCGGCGCCCAATCGGTCTCTCCAACTAGCGGTGCACCTGCTGATCAACCAACGAGGAAACGGCGCATGAGCTTACTGGATAGGGAGGTCTGAAAGCAGTCGGTACCAACAATGCCAAAACCCAAACGATATCTGCCATAAATATTCAAATAAAAGCGAACTCAGGCTCCAAATCACATTCAGATACTAATAAAGATAAAAAAATAGTAGAATCGGAAAGGAAAGTTTGTCGATATAGTTATCGCCGTTACGGTTATCACCGATCGCTCAAAACATGCACAGAACGCTACAATCAGTAAATGGAACTCTTAACGTGGGACAGCAATACATATGGTGAAAAGTGGACATATAATATGCCTCTGCCACCCCTTCGGTGATAAGGCTTGATAGATAAATCATAAGGTGTTGAAATAATACTCCAAAAAAAATTGGTGATATCAAGTTAGGGTACGCATTATAAATATAAGGCCTATCAATTTTTAAGGCTGGAAAATGAAATTTGGTCTATACCTACATATAGACATATTATCACGCCTTTATCCCCGAACGGGTAAGCAGAGGCATAGGCACTATACGACCGCGTTGTCTCACGTAACAGGTGGTGAGAACATTGCCGTGTTGAAATGAGCAGGCGCAGGTTGTGGCAATCTGCCATGTTACTGGCAACCGGGACCAACGGCTTAACGTGCCTTCCAAAGCACGGAAATGCTCGCAAATGTAAATTCCACAAAGTGGTCACCCATCCGAGGACCAGCCATAATGAAAGTTGCTTAAAGCAGTGATCGTTTACAGAACACTGAGTCCGCGGGACCACGAGCGCTTCAGTCAGTCTATACCTACAGCATTGTTTAATATAAAATATTTCTTTTTAGTCTTCTTATTACCCAACAATTCCGTCTTCTTCGTTTTAGTTAAGTAGTCTTAAGTCCAAGTCAGTCTTGTCCCAGTAATACAATGGAAGCTTTACTGAACTGTGATTGAGTTTGCGTGATTAACACGAAAAATTGCTTTGCACTGCGTTATATCACTGTCTTTCATTATGGCATTCTGATTAAACTTTTATGTCTCAGTATCCATTATATTTACACATAAAACAAGACTATTGCACTAGTTTTGGAACAATATGAGTATACCTATAAAAAGCATTCACCATTGTCCCATTTCCCGCGCAACCCCCATTCTAAATTCAACATATTGGTTGTCTTCATATTAGGTACTTTTTTCTGTGGCCTGAGCTCAATTATTTTGCTCAGCCGTATAGAAGTGTTCAAATTCATGTTGAATTTAATACATCTTTGCAAACTAATATTAAATGGTTTAAGATAATATCTACCACTGGCTCATAGTCTGTAACGGTGTGCGTATTTTAATATTCATTTACAGTTTTTGTTGAACAACCTGTTAGGTCGTTGATCGTGTACTAGCTCTAGTGTTAGCTGTGAAAAAATACTCGTATTACTTCAAAAGTACCAGGCAACGACACAGGCGCTCTTCGGAGGTCAGATGGCGGTCTCTCCTAACAATAAAAGAAACAATCTAAAGCTGCTTCAAGCAGCAAATAAATGTAGACCCCAGTCTCTCAAAAAAAAGATATGACAAAAATTGGTAAAGACAGTCCTCACTTTATCTCAATGGAATATTCTTGGGTCTTTGCGTGGGATATTGACTAGGAGCTGCGTGTCACGAAAATGATGCTGCGGTGGATGTGTGGAGTCACGCGGATGGACCGCATGAGGAACTCTCGCATCCGCGGCAGCCTTCACTGGTGTGTGTGCTAGGTATCGCCTTCGTTGGTATGGTCACGTCGGCAACCACCGGACTACGTGGGTAACAAATGTCTGGCCATGTCAGCCCCGCCGGGTTCCGGTAAGAGGGGAAGATCCAAAAAGTGCTGGCTTGACGTCATAAGGGATGAGGTGCCAACGGTCTCAATACAGAGGATGCCGACGACCGTGCGAAGTGGAGGCGAAAAAGTAGGAAAGCGGACCCCGGGCGTCACGAGACGCAACTGGGACAGACAGCGATGATGATGATGAATATTCTTGAGACTTTGAGAACCCCTCAAGCATTTACTAAGACGCACTAGTCACTCGTTTAAAAACTGTAGCAAGCTTTATGCAAGTACTCGATAGTCTCGATACCGAGCAACGGTTACCTATGCCATCTAATACCGAGTGTCAAAACGTTCCTCAAAAATGCATAGTGGTCTCGTATTTTTCGTATTTTCGTGCTGATGTTAATTTGATTGCTATTCTATATAAACACTGTTTGAGTTCATGCAACTACTGATGATGCGTAAATTGAAACGGTTTGTTGAACGTGCATTATACGTATGCGCGCAATATTTCCACCGCCGCTCCGTCGGCCGACTATCTTCCATACAAAGTTACCAGGCTGTTGACATCTATTTGACAACGTATAGCAAAGGCAATCTGATTTTATTTGTCTTTGAAAATGAATAATAAAATACTCATTAGGACCACGTGAGCAGATTGCTTAAAAACGGAAATGTCAAAAGTAATCGGATACACAGACGTGCATGTATGAATCGATTAATGAATCTGCAGGAAGCGAAACAAATATGCATGGGCGATCCATGCATATTTGTTTCGCTTCCTGCCGATTTATTAAGCCTGGTGATCTGTTCTCTCTGACTGAGAAACTGAGACCGTCAAAGGCACAGCGCGAAGGTAGATAGATATTTTGACTGCCTCGCTGGCGTAAGTGGTGGTGTTTGTCCTGAGGTCCCGGGTTCGATTCCCGGGTCGGAACAAATATTTGTGTGATCCGCAAAGTTTGTTTCGGAGTTTGGGTGTGTATGTATAATATTTACCTATGTGTTTAGAAATATATAAGTATAGTTATCAGTTGTCTATATCCCATACCACAGGCTTAGATAATAGGTAATAGCTTACTTTGGGCTAGACGATGTTGTGTAAAAAAGTCCTACGATATTTATTTATTTATATAAATAAAAATTAATCGCCAAAGTGTATGTACAAGCATAACTTACTAAATGAGATCCTTATTTTTTCCAGCCCTCAGTCGGAATAACAATAAGTTTCCGACACCTTGTACAATGAAATACAATATTAAACTATGTGTATACCACAGACGTACGATTAATCAGACCAAACATAATACTTTGCCTATGCTTCTTTTCACTCTTGCCAATTGTTGTATAAAGTTATCTTTGTTATTCCTGTGTAGCTACATCTAACTCACACATTGACGGTGAACAGCGCAAAGCCAATTTTTCTACTACAAATAAGCTACAATCTTCTAATGACAACCGTCGAAGTGAAAATATTACATACAATTATTGTAAAATGTTACAAAAGAAGACAAAAATATACAAAAAGGTGTTCTGCATAGAGTTATGAAGTTTCATTATCAATAAATCACCAGAAATTACTAAGCTAAGCTATGTGTCTATGTATGTGTAATAGGCTACGCTATTCCTCGCTAACGTTGGGTCTGCTTACTGTCTTATATGTCTCTGGTATATACTTAATCCTTTCCCATCAATCGCACTATCTACTAAGATAAGTAATGCGCCCTTCACAATAATATTAAAACCAGAAGTGGTAGAAAAGTGAAAGTGAAAAGTGAAGTGAAAGTGAAGTGAAAGTAAAGGTAGAAACTTTAATATTGCCTTATTCATGGTGTCCTGAATCTACAAACCATTTGTCTCTATCTCTTACGGCTCCATAGAAATAGATGCGTATAGACGGACGGGCGCACGGACTGAGCCTTTATATAAGGCTTTTCTAAACATTAGGGTTTAGAAGTCTAAAATCCTGCATTGAAGTGCAGATCCTGCAGTGAAAGTGAAAAGTGAATTGAAAGTGAAGTGAAAGTAAAGTGAAAGTAAAGTGAAAGTAAAGGTAGAAACTTTAATATTGCCTTATTCATGGTGTCCTGAATCTACAAACCATTTGTCTCTATCTCTTACGGCTCCATAGAAATAGATGCGTATAGACGGACGGGCGCACGGACTGAGCCTTTATTTAAGACTTTTCTAAACGTTAGGGTTTAGAAGTCTAAAATCCTGCATTGAAGTGCAGATCCTGCAGTGAAAGTGAAAAGTGAATTGAAAGTGAAGTGAAAGTAAAGGTAGAAACTTTAATATTGCCTTATTCATGGTGTCCTGAATCTACAAACCATTTGTCTCTATCTCTTACGGCTCCATAGAAATAGATGCGTATAGACGGACGGGCGCACGGACTGAGCCTTTATATAAGACTTTTCTAAACATTAGGTTTTAGAAGTCTAAAATTCTGCATTAAAATTACTTTATATATACATTTGACACGTCAAAATGGCGCCGCCCGCCTGATAGAAAGCAGAGATGTATTTTCTGACGTGTTTATGAGATCTAAACATAGGTACATACGTATCAGGGAAGCGACTTTATTTTATACTATGTACCTAAAGAACCGGTTCAACAGCAGGTAGCCACAACCTACATCTATATCTATATCAACACAGCAATGGCTCACCACCTGTTACATGAGACAGGAATACACACGGTTCACCGTGGGCGTATAATATGCCTCTGCCACGCCTTCGGGGATAAGGCGTGATGGATATACACCTAAAGAAAAAGATCTCTTTCTTTGGAGCTCTAGCCATCAACAGATTGATCCTATTGTCTCCGATGTCGGTAGGAAAGAAGATTCCTACCAATATATGAAACTCTATAGACAGATAGACGACTCTATCTTGAGATATTTTTACCTACCGTGACTTAGATTTTCACAACAAAAAAAAACATTTAGGATAGTTCCCGCCAAATTACTGGAATGAATGTTAGTTCTTTCTTAACATGAATATGTTCTATTTTCTTACATTTGTAACGGAAATCAAAGATTAAAACAAACTTTTTAAAATCACCCACATGGCTTGGTTTATTTCTAATCGGGAAATACGGAAACGTTCTAATAAATCTAGAATTACCTTGAGCTGAAGCCGGCGTAGTTGAGACATTTGTTGCAATCCAATATAGACTTAATACTAAAATCATGTAGGATCACTTTGATTTATATCTATATTTACCTTACTAATTCTTTTTGGGGTTTCATACCCGAAGGATAAAACTGGAACCTATAACTGAGTGATATGACAGTTGAAATTTTCACAAATGATGCATTTCTACTGTATTTGTGTGTATAACAACATTTACTTATACTTGATGATGTATTTTATTATTAGTCTCTTCGTCTCGGGTATCATCTTTTTTTTTTTTACTAAGATACCCGGTCTTTTGGTAGGCTTACTTGGGGATACATATTGGTCCAACACGCAGAGGCCCTTTGAGAATTTTAATCTAATAGGAAATGGGACCCCCACTGCAGTAATGGACCACCTCCAATGGGAGTTAAACTTTTGTGAAAGATGCTATTTACAAAATGGGCTATTAAGTTGGGGGTTGGATGTACTAAGTGATTCGAACTATTGATGGAGACGGCGTCTGCCATTTTAATATGTTATGATCAAAATATTGGCAGACGGTGCCTTGCCAACTCACTAGATGGGTGTAATGTGTATACAATCGCCATAGGCATGATCAGCCTGTGAGGCGACAGAGGGCAACACCGGTGTGAGCGGCTAGAGGTGTCGAGCGGTGCGGCGCCGGTTTCACCTTCGCGGGTCAAACCCGGAGCGGGTTTCCCCGTAGTTATGCCCTTGAAACTGACAGTTCCACCCCCGAGCATATAGCTCTGGCTCCCTCCCTCTGACCGGTCAATTAAGACAAGCCAGAACTGAGATTTGTTGCACTTATGTATTATGAGTTTTTATTATTTATACATAATGCTATGGAATCGACTCACACTTGGTCGTTATTTTATTCTTTTTTTAAAGATATTTCTGTTCTCTTTGCGCGTTAGGAAAAGTATTTCATTTTGAAGATACAATCGCACACCGACAGTCAAAAGCGACATGTAGCTGATAACTGTTGCCGTATAAACTAATTCTTTGGATGTTTGTTTTTAATTAATTAATCGTTCCTTTTACAAAGAAATATAATGTAGCATACAGGATAAAATCTCTAGCTATTTTTGTTCTGATAGGATATATATTATATTATTTCCTCGACATATAATTGATAAACAACTTCGTAAACACTGGCTTACAAAGTTGTCAATTAAATGTCTACTGACTTATTCTGACTGACTGAGAAAATAGAATTACGACTGAGTAATCTATAAACTTTTAATGTGAAATCCGCAGAGAAATTAATCAGCAGATAAACTGAGAGAGATGAAAAGAAAGTAACTCCTTTTGGCAGTTCACAGACTATCAACTAATTTAGAGATTAGCATAATGTCCATCTACGTCACAGACCTAATTTTAAACACTTTATGTGACTAACTGTTTATACGAGTATACCTACAGCCGCAAAACATAGATATTCCTTGTCTACTGTGGGCTTTGTTCTTTAAAATAAGTAGTTCTTACTTGAGAAAGTTTCAAAAAGTTGAATTCATGAGGGTAATATAAACTCTCATACTGTCACATGTGTGACACAATACAATATAGTTAATAATGAAATGAGATAATAAGAATCAATGGTTTCTTCAGTTTTTTTTCAGGGTTGGTTACGCAAATTTACTATGTGCAAGTACGTCATGAGTTGCAAACATCCCATATGACCACTTTTAATCAGGTGGGCCGTGTGCTTTACCTGCTCACTCAATTCATGAGGGTTTCAATATAAACTCTCATACAGCTCATACAGTCACAAGGGACATTATCACAGTACAAATTATGTTTGAAAAATTGCACAGGGTGGCAACGCGTTGTTGTCGCACATGTCTCTCTAATGGATAGGGGACTCACCCTCCAGACAACACTCAGAGGTCGCCTTGGATGGCGGCCAAGGCTTGTCTGGTTCTCTCAGATCTTTTGAGAACATTATTGGGTCGATGAGTATAAACATTCTTATTTAGTCACACAGTTGGATTACTTTTATATGAATGCTGTTTCACTTTTGATTTTTAACATTGCTGAGAGCGACGGCCCGCCAACCCTTTTTTGACATCTTTTTGTATCCGAATTGTATAATTGTAATTTGCCAGATGTTATAGGTAATTTATACAAAATTTTCCATTACATCTGGCGAATTATTAAGAGTTTAAAATGATAAATGCATGTTTATAGTTTTACATTTAGTTAGGTTAGTCTAACACTAGGTGCAAACGTTTTCTTTACTACCAACACCTATATAAACAGCAAGTGAGAATACTCTTGAGTACAGAAGGAGAATATCTCCTTATTCTGCAACTTTATTTGGCTGCCAGGAGCCGCTATTGTGGGGCTTTTGATTTTCAGTATTGTTGGTAGTTATTGTCGTCTCACGTCGAATAAAGAAATAATTCTTCTTCTCCAGTTCTATCTTCATAAGCACTTCGTTTTGCGTCATCCGTTAGTCAACAGGCTTGGGCTCCATTAATGTAGGTCCCTTCCTGGATATATCTGTACATATCGACATCAGAGACCCCAATTTTTTTAATTATCTTATTCCAATGTCCTGTTTCAGGAGTATTCTAGACAAGAATGGATCAGCAGTGGACGCCGCTATCGCCACGATGTTCTGCAACGGTATTCTCAACCATCAGAGCATGGGGTTGGGCGGCGGACACTTTATGACCGTGTTCATTAAAGACGAGGAGAGAGTCTACACGGTGAATGCAAGAGAACAGGCACCAGGAGCCGCCAAATTCGATATGTTCAACGGTGATTGGGACAAGGCTCGTAAAGGTGATGGTCTTTTAATATTTAATACTAGTTGACGTCCGCGGCTTGAACGCGTGGTGAAGTTTTTTCCGTTCCCGTTTCCTACAGGAACTTCTTCCCGGGATAAAAAGTAGCCTGTGTGTTATTCTGATGTGTAAGGTTTACTAATTGTAATGTTTCATCAAAATTCATTCAGTGCGTGAAAGAGTAACAAACATCCATCCATACTTACAAACTTTCACGTTTAAAATATTAGTAGGATTGTGAGACATTTTTTACTCAGCACCGTCTAGCCCGATTTAAGCTAGAATAAGTATGTGCTATGGAATCTAAACCACTGATAACCATACTTATATATTTCTACATAATGTACATAAAAAACATCCAAACTTCGAAACAAAGATTTGTGAATTGCACAAATATTTGTTCCGACCAAGGATTCGAACCCGAAACCTTAATGTAGCAGTCGTATTCATTACCACTTATGCCACCGAGGCAATTTAAAATGAGCTAAAGTAATCAAAATAAAATGCATGGTTTTTTTTAATCGTACTTACGAGAACTTACTGTAAATTAAAGAGTAGCGCGTGTTTGACACCTCCACCAACAGTACATTAAAGCGCTCGTGGCCCCGCGGACTCGTGTTCTGTAAATGATCACTGAGTTACGCAACTTTCACTATGGCTGGTACTAGCATGGGCGTGTCTCAGCCACGATAAGGCGTAATAGATAAATAAATAAAAAACAACAGCAGGCGACTATACTAATAATAGGTGAATATTTTCCATATGCCGTATGCTTGTATGCGACCTTTCATTAGTGGAAGAATAAACAAGTAACGCGCCCTTCAGTATCGTAACGAAGAAATCAGACGACTTCTAGACTGAAACCATTTTTAAACCAGAAGGTACAAACTTCAAAATCGCCTATAATCATAGTGTTTCGAATCGAATGTCGCAAACCGTTTTTCTCTGTCTCTTATGGTTCTTGAGACGACAGACGAACGGATGGACGGATAGACGGAGCCGTTTTATAAAACTTTAGAGATTAGAAGTCTAAAAATGTTATAGCGAATCTGGACTCGTTCGCTCTATAATGATATCGTTTTATATATGTAAATTAAAATATCCTTATTCATGTAGGTCACAAATTATCACTTATGAACGTCAAGATTATTGCTTCTACATTTACGTTTACTGCCAGATTCGCAAAGCAATAGGTAGAGCCTAAGGTATAACCTAGCAATAAAACTCATGGCCACTCTTTTTAAATCGCCAAATCGCCAGTAATCACATTACTTTTCGTTTACATAATAAAAATTAACATGTTTTTTTTTAACAGTGTCTTTTACATTACTTATATTTATTGTGTTTCTTTATTATTATTTTTTCTATTTGTATATTTATGTGTGTTGACTTAGAGCGACTTACTCCCATGCATTTTTATCATTTTACGAGTACAAATGTGTCTGTAATTTTATAATATGCCTTGTTACACAATTTGGCCTTGACTGTTGTCTTAAACATATTTATTGACAATATCCTAATTTCATCGGGAAGTTTGTTATAGAATAAAAGAATTGCTGATTATTTCGAGACGAGTAGAATGTAATACAATATTATCTTTATGCCTAGTGTTTACCTTAAGTACCTATATCACTTTATTATAAGTAGGTATACTCGTACTTACATAATTTTGACAATTTATTCTCTTAACGCCTGATATGTTACTGATAACGGGACCAAACTGCTAAAGGTGCCTTCCGTTTGCCCATTTTGTAAAAAGCTGTTAGTTTGGAATTACAATAACACACTTCAATTTAATTTGTATGTATAGATGGCCAGATATGGGGACAATAATGATCTGTTTCGTAGGTCTTAGCAAACAAACCTTAATAATACATTATTTATTAAACATAAACATATCACACGCACTCCTTACCTACTATGCACCATTCATTTAGACTAATTTATTTTATATTTATTGTATATCTATATATATTTCATTTATTTATTGAGGTAGTGAATGTATTTTTTTTGTAAATATGGAAATAATAATCATATAAATTAAATTTATGAAAAATTATAATTATCATAGGTAGTTGTATTGTGTAATGTAATAAATACTCTCGTAACTTAATGATGTAGGATATCAATGTGTACTTCTTTATTGGCGTATTGTTTGTTGTATTATAAATTTACTGTAAGCTGTGAAGCACATTTAAATAAATAAATTAATTAAAAGGCAGGTCGCCAAAACATTAGCATCAGGCACATTATTGGAATAGGTTTTTTTCCATGGAAACGAAACGTGATAAGTAGGTACTGACATACTTAATCTTACACATGTTATTTATTTGGGTGTTCTTTTGCGTTTATTATTGTAAATTATCTTATCAAAGACCTTGATTAATGTAGATATCTATAAATGTACAGATTGCCTTTAAAATCCTGTTTTGGTACTTCTAGCTTGCGTATTACGTGACTTGGTGGCTGTACACAGCACAAATGCTATCTAGTCGCGGTGTCTGGGTGATAATGGTTAAATAAATTCTTTTGACTAATACATTTTTTATTAAACTGAAAAAATACAACTTTGGTTCAGGACGGGAATTGAACCTGTGACCTTTGCCTTACCAGGGCAAGGTTCTAGAAACTGAGCTAATATGCAAACGTCTGACAACTGTTGCTTCTTTTTACCGAATATAGTAAGGGAGCACAGGCCGCTTCCGGAGGTGATCGATCGCTGGCGACAGGCGGCTCGCGATGATCTCTTCCGGAAGTGGACCGATAGACTGGAGAGCCCCACCGCGAGCGCACGGCTCGTGGGGGCCATCCGGCCCGTCCTACGGCAGTGGGTAGAGAGGGCGCACGGTACTCCGACGTACCACCTCACTCAGCTTCTCACAGGTCATGGCTGTTTTGCCAAATACCTGTGGAAGGTGGCGGGGGTGGAGCCGGATCCCGTGTGCCGTCACTGCCCAAGTGGGGTCGTGGACACGGCTGAGCATACGCTCGCCGTGTGTACGGCTTGGGACGGCCCCCGCAATGCCCTCACATGTATTGTTGGGATGGATTTGTAGCTGCCGGCCGTGGTGCAAGCCATGGCCGGCAGCCGACAATTCTGGGCCGCCGTGACCTCCTTCGCCAGCGAGGTGATGGCGGCAAAAAGAGAGGAGCTGTGGTTTCGGGAGCGAGCAGTACGCACGCTCCCGTCCCGCCGGCATTCGTAAGGGTGGCGCCGGGCGGAGTCCAGGCTTGCCGCTGCCTAGTTCGTGGGCGTGGGTGGAAGGTCGGGGGAGTCAGGCTCACAATGGTCTTCTCGCGGCTAGCACCCCTCGTGTTACGGGGTGCCTTCAAGTGCCTTGCCTTGTGCTTCGATCGCTTTGTTCTCAGAGGGACGTTTGGGGATGGTTCGAAGCGAGCACAAACTAATCTTCTCCGGGAGATTGTGGGGGGCAGGACATCTGGCCCCCCGAGGAGAGCCTAATCTTGGGGCATTACCTTAGCCAGGTCGCAGTAAATTGCCCTGAGGCCTATCCTGCGACCCGGTTGGGAAGAAGACGGAACACCGCAGGGCTTAGTGGGTAGGACGGCCCTCAAAGGGCCGAGACACACCATCCCTGCTGCCCCTGCAGTAGAAATGACGGCGCAATAACGCATTCCCCGCGACACAAAAAAAAACATATATGCGTATGTGCACTTACTTTACTTCATATTGATTGTATGGGTGATGAGCATATTGCCGTGAAAAACTAACAAAGATATATTTTGCCTGCCTGCTGTTGAAATTTTCAAGCTGCCTCCTATAGATCTTCAACTTGATTTAACGACTACCATGTTAGCGTACTTTCCGAAGCAAAAACTGCGTGCAAACCGAATCTCATGTCAAAACTGACCTTAAGGTCTGCCGTTTAAAACAGGATCGATCGTTAATTGAAATATTAATTAATTGAAATATTGCATACTTATATTTATGCTAGTTCAACCCGTGTAAACATCTTTAGATTACATTAATCCTGCGGGTAAGTATTAGACATGTTATCAATATTGTAGCGTTCTATAACTATGAGACTTAAGTATTTCATTGTGGAATTGTAAATATAGCGTGGAATAATGTTACAACAAAATCTACTAATCACTTGTGAAAAGGTTTTCAATATTGCTATCGCTTTTGTGTTAGTCATGTATTGAAACACTTGAACTAAGAAACTGTTTGCTTATCGTAAATGATGTCAGTTGTCGCGTCTAGAATTTCCTTTATTGTAAACTAAGAACGCAGTATAACACAAGAGTCTTTATAACTATAATTAACAAGTGACGAGTGATTGAGACATAGACATATTGTCACGCATTTATCCCCGAAGGGATAGGCAGAGGCTTACTATGCGCCCACATTTCACCGTATGCACTTTTGTCCCACGTAGCAGGTGGTGAGCCCATTGCCCTGTTGAAATTGACAGGCGAAGGTTATGGCAACCTGCTGTTGAAATTTTTCAAGCCGCCCATAAGGCCTTCAACTGGGCTTAACAACTGCCAGGTTACTGGCAACCGGGACCAACGGCTTAACGTTCCTTCCGAAGCACGGAAACGCTCGCGAATGTAGATGCCACAACGTGGTCATCTATTCGAGGACCAGCCACAGTGAAAGTTGCTTAACGCAGTGATCGTTTACAGAACACTGAGTCCGCGGGGCCACGAGCGCACGACTAATTGAGGTCATACCCTATTGTGCAAAAAATCATCAAAGTACAAAGTTAGTCGAACACTATACTTCTATTGACAAACTATTAAATGTAGAAGAGAACTTCCAGCCAGGGCTTGAACCCGGTTTTAAAAAACCGGTAAATTAAGGTTAAACCGGTTTTTACTTAAGGTTTCGTTCGGAGCACGTCCAAAATGAAAGCGGTCTCTAAAACCTTAATAAACCGGTTTAATCCAAAGCGACACGACACGTTCACGCGTCGGCATCGCTCGTTTGTTTTGTTTGATTGAACTCACAGGTTTACTTTTCTATAAGCGATATCTAAAAAAATACACTCGTCTGCAAAAAAGGATCACCATATTTTTTTCAAATTACTTTAAAACTATACATGCTATCTCTTTGAATTAAAAAGAATCTGAAAGTTATTTTAATAACTCGTAAAATAAGCCACAGTTATTAAAAATATCGTTTTAAATATTTCAAAATGAAAAGATAACTAAAATTAAGGCACTTCTTTCAAACAAAATATTTTACTTTTTGTAATTTTTTTAGAAAAAGACATTTCCACCTCATTATTTTAATGCCTTGTGTTTTCTTCACGGACTCTTCTCAAGGTTTGTATGCGATCAGGCATACTAAAAACCAAGTTCCTTAAACAGTATTGAGTTATATTCCCCCACTCTTCAATAAGGGCCTTTCCGTTCTGGGCAAGATGGTGTCCACAGTGTAAGGATGACATCTCTGCCTCGTCCGTGTTGTTCGGGGACGATAGGGGAGGGTGGGACTAGTTGGAAGCGCTCTTCGGAACACTCACCGTGGTAGATGCAGTAAAATGCAGCTAAGCTGGCGACCGTTCCGCGCATATCTAACGGTTCAAGACTGCCAATAACCTCTGGACAGTCTAAGATGCGGATGGCACGTCGCTGCAACGCGTCAAGGGCTTCAAGCAGGTACTTGGCGGAGCCATCCCAGAGATTTGAGCAGTATTCCACGCACGGACGAATCTGACACTTATATATAAGTAATAAGCATCTCTGTTCCGGCGTGAAAAACCGGCTCACCCTGTTAAGGTTCGAGCTTGTGAGAGGCCAAGCTGATGCACCCTTTGATATATTTTTTATTATTAAGCTATCGACGAACGTCCAACCCCAGAATGCTGAGGTAATTTGCAGCGGTAGATTTGTGTTCTGAAGAATTGAAAGGGGACAGAAAGAGGATAATTTTGCAGTGCATGCACTTGCCTGAGTTTTCATCATCATGATCCGAGCGTCTGTCCCAGTTGCGTCTCGCGACGCCCGGGGTCCGCTTTCCTACATTTTCTCCTCCACTTCGCACGGTCGTCGGCATCCCCTGTAGTGAGACCATTAGCACGCATGTCATCCCTTACGACGTCAAGGCAGCACTTCTTGGGTCTTCCCCTCTTACCGGGACCAGGCGGGGCTGACATGGCCAGACATTTGTTTCCTACGTAGCCCGGCGGTTGCCGAAAGACGTGACCATACCAACGAAGGCGACACTCTTGCAACTTGTCTGCAATGTCACGGACGTGAAAGCTACCGCAGCATCTTCATTTCCGTGACATGCAGCTCCTGCTTGTGTCGCTCCAATATTGGCCACGTCTTACTGCCATGTAAAAGGACAGGTCTAAAGATGGTTTTTTAGACCTGTCCCTTCAACCGGATCGGCATTTTAGGGTCACAAATGATACCGGTCATCTCCCGCCATTTGGCCCACGCGGCAGCAATGCGTGACTTGACATCGCAATCGATGTCACTGGACGTGTGAAAAACAGATCCCAGGTATTTAACCTTGTCCGTGCGCTTGACCAAATCACCGCCTATGCGGATGGATGTGGGATCTGTCGAGTTTAGTGGCAAGTACTCGGTCTTCGCTACATTTAGTTTCTGACCGCCGTTCTCAAGCGTCTTCTTCCACGCCTTTACACGTCGCACCAATCTGCCCCTGTCTGCGTCTGTCAGCGTAATATCGTCAGCATACATGAGCAACCATGGAGGCTGCTCATGCGAGTTCCTGATGCTGTCCGACAATTCGTCTAATATTACACTGAACAGAAGCGGACTAAGGACCGAACCCTGGTGTAGCCCGACGGTGATAGGGAAGGGTTTCGTGTCGCCAACAGCAGTCCGAACCATGGAATCGGAGAACATGTCCCGGATAGTGTCAATGTAGACCTCTGGAACCCCTTTGGACCACAGTGCCCACCAGATCATCGCACGAGGAACACAGTCGAAGGCCTTCTGCATGTCTAGAAACATACAGTGCAGAGGCGTGTTCTTCGACTTGTATTTCCCTGCGACAACCCTCAGGTCAAAAGCGGGGTCCGTGGTCCCATGACCATGACGAAACCCATATTGACACTCCGAGAGAGTACACTCCTGCCGAATCCGAGAGTCTATATCGGAGGGAGGTCCGGAGGCTGCACCTCTTTGTGCTGTTTATTAAGCAGCTCGTGGAAATACGAGCGCCATCTCTCCTTTACCGCGAGGTCTTTGCTTAAAAGGGTTGCCCTCAGGGTCTTTTACACAGCGACACTTGGATATATCATGTGCCGCTTTCACCCTAGAGTGCGCCAGCTTATACATGAGCTTCTGCCTCTCAGACCATTCCAGCTTATCATACAGAGGTTGTAAGTGGTCTCGTCTGGCTCTGGCTACAGCTCTCTTTGTGGCGCGCTTGGCAGCCCTGTACGCGTCGCGGTCTTCGGGAGATCCGGTCGCTTGGCACTTGCCTGCGTTTTCCTGGCATTGAATTCGACCAGAAATTCGGAACCCCGCCGAGAGATGCGGTCCAGACTCCAATCAAGTTCTGCCACAACTTGTCCCCTCTTAGCCTCTACATCCGTCCGCTTTTCCGTCGGGTGACTTACATATCTCCCGTGTAATGTACTATCATCACACATATCATTGATATTCAGAAGAAAGAGAGTGGGCGACAAAACGAACCCGTCACACTGCATGATGATTATATCAGGCATTGCATTGCCACAACTCGTGACCGTCAGAGGCTGCTTGCCACGGTCATCGATCCCCGAATTGGCCGCGAAGAAGTTGGCTAACAAGTCGACCTTCTCTCAAGCCTTATGAGCCAGGGTTCCGTTAGGGTACCGCAGCGGTGGCAATGAAGGACGGCAGAAGTTAGCTTGCACGGCTTTAGCCAGTTGCCAATATCCTTGGCTATATTTCAATTAATATAACCATTTAATTGTGGTTAATCAGTGTTAGAGATTAGTATTTGTGCCTAATGGTAATATCTATGTATTTTCGGACTTTACATATTGTTATTTTGCTACTATCTGTGGAGACTTATTAATGGCTTTGTATTGCTACTTTGTCGTGTATTGTCATTTATTTAGCTGATGGTCTTCCTAAAAATAACTAAAAATAAATAAATAAATACTCGTTGGATGTGAAGCAAGCTCCTGGGCAAGCCGCGTTATGCGCTGCGTATCCGATCTAATGAAACCCTTGTAAGCGGCTCTGAGGTTGGCCACATTCTGGTCACCTGATAGCCTAGTTCTGATCCAGGCGCGATACGCTGACTGATTATATCGAACTGCTTAAGCGCACTCACGCCCAAACCAGGGATGGGCTTTGCGGATGTTGACGACATCAGTGTAGGGGATGTAGTATTCCATCCCCAGTCTGATCTCTCCAGCAACAGCAGCGGCGCTCTCCGATGGGGCCTTTTCTCTAAAGCAACGCTGACGCGGGACAGACGCAAAAAAATTACATAAGCCGCCAATCTGCTGACGAGTAGTGCCACAGTCTCCGCGCTGCTACTGCAGGACATGCAGGAGATAACACCTACATTTTGGCGCGCGCGACGCAGTGATCGGAAGTACCCAACGGAGCACCTACCGATACACTATACTCGGCTGGGTTGTTGATCAGCAGAAGTTCCAACCGAGCGGGCACATGACTTGCTACATGAGGTATTCAGTTGGTCTGGCGTACCAACTGTGTCAAGTCATGCGAGAGAGCGAAGGCATGGGCGGTTCGTCCCGCATGGTCAGTTGTAAGGGAGCCCAGCCATTCTGTATGGTGAGCGTTTAAGTCCCCAAAAAACATCAATTCCGCGTTCGGAAATCGCACCTGCGCATCATCTGCCGCCCTGCCGAAGTAGTCAAAGAGCCGAGTAGTCTCCATATCCCCTTTATGGGAACGGTAAAGGCACACCTAGGTCTGGCTTTTACGTAGGCCACTTTACGCTACACCAGTAGTTAAAGTTCTTCTTATTGCATTTGCCGCATTAATTACTTTTTTCATTAATGATTGTATAGCTTCCAAATCTATATACAAGTAAAACAAAGTTTAACAACCAACTTATAACTCAAGAATAGCTGGACCAATTTTAATGGCGTCTAATTTGGTGAATTCAAATCCGTCCCGAATAGAAAGCTGGCGCTGGCGATGTCGTCAGTAAGAGCGAAATGAAAACTTTTAAAAACCGCTAAATAGATTCAAAACCATTCAAAACCTATTTCATTTCGCTTTTTAAGAAAACCTGTTTTTTAAGGTTAAGGTAGAGCCAAACCTAAATAAAACGCTCTTATTGTACTTATCACTGATTTAGATTTGAAAATTAACCGGTAAACAAGCCCTGCTTCCAGCTTTGACTTTTCTCAGAAATGACCAGAAGTAGTCCAAAAGTCTATAGGATACTACAGAACTGTAAGTTGGGATGTGTTTACCGAGTCGCGATTTCAGAACTCTTCTGTTCCATCAACCATCGGTGCCTTAACAGACATGATATGTTACTCTGAGATCTATCTTGACCACTTCTTTGATGGATGGAACCAGAGGCGTTGGGAAGCGATAAAGTGAGCGCAAGAAGGCTACCCCATTGGAGAATGGTGGGTCGCAGGTCCCCCAACTCTCTATCTCATAGCCCTGTCGCACGTGTAGTCGCGTAGGGAGTCCTCGCATACGCTATACGACGGCGCCTCCGACGGCGTCGGCCAGCCGTTGCCGAATTAGTCCTTACAAATCCTCGTTTCTACCGACCAAAACCGACAGCTCCTACTCTGCCGACCTAAGCCTGGAACTTTCACTCTACCGCAGCGTTAACCATTGCACCTAATAGACGTCGCTCTTCATGCTGCATCAGCCTGTAGTGATCTTGTTTACGCTTCACCAGAGCATGTCCGACAAGAGAAGAAACTGGAACGCCAACGTGGATGTTGCCTGACCCGCACCCCAATTAGATATACTTAGATTATAAAAATAGACCATAAGACGAACTGGAGTACAGAGATGAATCAGAGCGATCAGGTTAATGTATAGACTACTTTTTTCGCACAAAGCTTAAATATAAAATAAATTAAAAATAATACAAGTTGATACATTTATATCGCAAAATGTAGCGTTGCAAATTTCTCAAAGCCTTTCTCTAGATTCTGGTTGAGTGTGTTGAAGTGAGACCTAACGCCGGTTTACAGTTTCACTTGCAGCATTGTACCAGTCTACACCACCTTTCCAATTCATTACCAAGCTTTTTGATACCTACGTAATTGTATAACATTGTGAGAAAAGAGAAACGTAGAATTGTATCATACGAATGACGGAAACATTAATCTTAATATAATTATATTATGTCACGCCAACTTTATCGGTAGCATGCACTGTATTGAATATTGAAATCACATGATTCTTACCTTCCTTTTAGCTTAACTTTACTGCTTGAGCGCAGCTTTATAAAACTACTCAAAACTACAAGCATATAACGAGAAAACTAACCTCAAAGGTCCCTTGTTCTTGCGGAACCGGGATTTTCACTCGAACCAACTCCCAAAGAATCGGGAAAGTAACACCCAAACCATTAGGCCAAAGTGTACCGGGAACTCTGGGACGTTCTACCGAGGAGTTACCAGCGGCGCCCGGCGCTAGACAGATAGGTAGAGACGGTAAGGTTTCAGTCGGTTCGAGTCCGTTATAATTCCACACGTTAAAAAAATGTTTATTAAGTATTAAGTATCATTTTGTACGGAAGGTACGTAGTACGTACGGCCCTACGTCTCCCTTCTCTGGCTATACAGATGTAGTATTAGAACAATGCCGCTTACTAACCTTATGAAAACGTAATATGTAAGAAAACGTTTTATTAATTCAGAAACTCAACTTTTTGTAATTAATTTTTCTTTATGGATTGTGGATTTGAGATCTCCAACCGACTAAAACAACATGTTGGTCTTTCATCTGCCTACAACCCAGCTTACTAGTACATAGAATAAACAAAGTAAAGTTTTATAGTGAGATGTATCGGTACACTGCTAACACAGTCTCTACGCAATTAATGCCAAGTTATTAATGAACATTGAGTACACAGAACCACAGTTAGTTGCATTAAACATAATATATTTTTACACATTCCGCTGATAAACTAATACGGATGCTGATGTGGATGTTTCTACATATTTAGTAATGTATAAAACCGAAGAGTTTGTTTTTTTGGTTTAACGCACCAATTTCAGGAACTACCGAATTTTTGTGTTGGATAGTTAATTTATCAAGGAAGGCTATAGGCTATATAACATCATGCTACTACCCAGGAGAGCGGACCAGTAATCATAAATGTCAACAAATCGGGCAAATTTTCATACATTTTTGTAATAGCAAAAAGCGACGGGATTAAATGGATGCGACGAGGATTCAAATACAATTCGGCGAAGCCGCAGGGGTCAGCTAGTCAGCTTTACATACTCAGTATTTTATGGTGAGGTCCTGTGGGTGTAACAGGTCCAAATTCAAGTTCCCATTGCTCCCCAAGGAGATTTCTTTTTAAAGATTATTAGATGGATGAGTTTGAGATATTAAAAGAAGTCGGGCTTTATAATAGCTGACCACACGCTCCCCTGTGTGTATTTCGGGGGTGCCATGTATCCGAAAGAGTAGGTATAACACAACGTTCTTTCCTATTGTCTGTCCTATGCCTACCCCATGGATCTAAAAAGTACAGTCGTAATTTCTACTTGTCGCTTATGATGCGTGAGAATAGCCCGTCATTAATGTGTGTACATGCAATGGAGCGATTCTTATTTAATGTAATGGTGGCGATTTGACTCAATCTTTAGTATCTGTATGAGTTTTAGATTACTATTTGACTGTTGAAATAGACCTTTTTTTATTAGTACTCCAATTCACAGACATACTGTAGTCTGGGAATGAAATATAGAGGTGAGTGTTCTTTAAGATGTAACAATTCTTTGAAATAAAAAGTTTATTTAACTGATTTCGTTCGGTTACGTCATTAAGTGTTGCTAAATGGATAACGTTTTGGTTTGAAAATTAAAACGCAATATGAATGTTATTGCTTTTTCGTGTAACTGCGACAAACTTTTGTTGAATACTGATATTTGAATACAGTGGATGTAATTAAACTTTATTTTGTCGAGTCCACATGTTTCATTTTATTGCAACATTTATTTTCTTTTAAATATGATGTTCATAATAGCAGAAAAGCAAGAAATATAATTAAGTTCTTAGTGTAAGTCCGACTGAACATAAATGTAACTAATAATACTAAAAAAAATAAAATAAATATCCATCACGCCTTATCCCCGAAGGGGTGGCAGAGGCATATTATATGCCCACTTTTCACCGTGTGGATTCCTGTCCCAAGTAATAGGTGGTGAGCCCATTGCCGTGTTGAAATAGATAGACGCAGGTTGTGGCTACCTGCTGTTGTAATAAAAAAATTAAAATAAAATAAAAACAAATTATTAAATAACTTTAAAAATATGATAATTTAAAATATATTAATATAAGGAGTCCCTTTAGGCAGGGTTCCGAAGATACTGGCAGCGTTCCCCCTTTGAATAGCTAGACTAATTCTTTGTCCGATGTAGCTGCCAGCTCTTCGGTCTCCTGTGATGTCGACTAACCTTTTTGCTATTTCATTAAAAAGCCTTGTAGCCCTAGGGCCCCACGGACCAAGGGTCTCGACACCGAATGGGACTAAATCATATTTGGAGCCTAGACCCCTGTATTTGCATGCTTTAGCTTTTTCAGCCGCGTCACAAGCCGCACCAGCTCTGTTGTTGGTTCCATGTAGATGGGAAGGGGCCAGCGTGTCTGAACATGTTGCAAGAAATTATATGTCCTACCAAAATTTTGGGTCCATCCAATCAACCAACCTTACCCGAAAAAGGTGAACTACGGGCAACAGACAAGGCAATGACACATGCGCCCTTGTAGGGTTAACATGACCATTTCTCTTTCTCTCTCCGTCCGTCTCATTAATGTCTAATTTAAAATAATACATTATAGCTGCCTCCACAGTCTATTTCTTTTTTTTAAACCGTTTATTGAGGGTAGGTACTATCATAGAACAAAAAAAAAGTGTGTGTACCAGAGTACACAGGCAAGGAGTAAAACTGTTTACGACATTTTTTTACAGCGATAAAATTTCTCTCAACGTGATAAAGAAGTTTCACTTCAATAATTGTCTTCGGTATTATTTACTGACATTTGCCTGGAAAACAATATCAAACAATCTTTTCAGTGGTAAAACTTGCAGTAGAACTTACAATATCTCCTAACTCAATGTTCTAAGGTAGGATATCGCTTGCGAATAGGAATACTTGCATCGTCGTCTATCCTCAGAACTTTCCTATGCTCGTGGACTGTACACTGATAGACTTGCATACCAAACCGAAATAGACAGGTCACGTAGAAATTAATACAGCCTAATTATAAAATGTTTCGAAGGATTACAATTCCATCTTGCACATACACAATTATGCGCTGTAATTTTCAATGTACGATTACTTTTATATAGATTGATATTCTTTAATCAAGTCTGTAATAAAATCTATATCTATAAGATATCTATGATCTATAAAATTTATGTGTTTGTTTGTAATTCCACAGTTTTGAAAATGCATATAACAGTATATATAATGTACCTATAAAAGAATATAAAATTTTAAAAACAAATTATCCGTCTGTCTGTTTATTATAGCTAATCTCTGAAACGTCAGGGCCTATTTTTTAGGAACTTTCACTGGCAGATAGCTAGTGTTATAAGAAGTAACTTAAACTACATTGTATCTCCGTATTTCCACGGGAACTGCTACTACTACTGGTTATACCGCGGCCGCGGGGCGTACGCTAGTAATAAATAATCGTTCTTATTTTTCTTTTTAATTAAATTATTATTTTGTATTGTAATTAAATCTAATTTTAAATGAATTTTAACTGTCATGGTCATAAACATTACTAAAATATTAATTATCGGGATATTTACCATGTCTAGTTTCATTCGCGAGTATCCGAATAATCGGAACATTCTTTTTTAAACTTTTTTTAATAATTTTTAGTTGCTCGTACTTCTTGATCATGGCGCTTGCATCAATTTTAAGTTCAATTTTAATATTGGGGAAAAATTATTAAGTCGTATCATGACAATCTTATTTACCCTCAGTCAAACCATTGTTGTTATAACTTCACATATTGTACTCAATGACATTGGAAATATATAAAATATGTGCTAACCTTTGAAAATGCCGTAAGGCGAAACCGGTCAGGTTTAAGTAATAAATAAGTGGTACAGTACAAGTGTTTTTGTTCAAGATGTCTAATTTTAAATGTTTTAATTTACCACAGGAGCGCTGGCAGTGGGCATTCCGGGTGAAGTCCGGGGCATGTGGGCTGCTTATAACCGTTGGGGCAAGCTACCCTGGGCAAGCTTGATCAAGCCCACGATAAAAATCTGCAAAGATGGTTTCCAGCTAAGCGAGATTAATTACGATGCTTTCATGTCTAATCCTTCCATCCAAAATGACCCACACTTGAGGTTAGTAGCATTAACTTAGTTGTTAAGTAACTCGATAGATGGCTCTGGTCATACTCTTAAATGACGAATAAAAAATATTGAAGATTAAAATATAGTGAAGAATTTCAACTTGTTTTGGTACGGTTCGGGTATTTCAGTGGCTAGAACATTGGCCTGGTTAGGCAAAGGGTTCAATCCCCGTCTCGAACAAAGCTGTCTCTTTTTACTTTGATAAAATTATACTTATGTAAAAGTTAGCATACCAATTGCTTTAAAAAAATATTCAGGAAGAATTATCTATCACGCCTTATTCCCGAAGGGGTGGCAGAGGCATGTTATATGCCCACTTTCCACCATGTTTACCATTCCTGTATGTGTCACCATTCCTGTCCCACGTAATAGGTGGTGAGCCCATTGCCGTGTTGAAAATAGGCATTATCTTCCCTTGAACTTTGATTTTTCAGCACATTCGGGGTCGTTCATTGGAATTGACTGCCGTTTGTCCTCAAAACTCCTAGATGGTTACCTAGGCCAGAGCTTCGTCTATCACGAGGTGTAGTTGATAGGCGATGTTGGCTAAAGCTGAAATTGTCTTGAATTTTCAACTGCTTTCGACGCTGTCTCGAGGTTTTCAATTTTATTTATTTATTTTTAATTATTCTGGTACACACATTAATTAAAAAAAAGTGATCCAGTTAATGTTACAAATTGGTAAGGAGAGAGGACAAATACAAGGAGTACTCAAATTAAAATTAACAAACAGACTTCTGAATCTTCTTTTATAGATTTCATCATCATCTGAGCGTTTTTCCCAGATGCGTCTCGCGTCGCCTGGGGTCCGTATTCTACATATTCCCCTCCACTTCGCACGTTCTTTGCATTCTGTGAATTTTGTAGTAAGCCTATTCACACGCATATCATAAACGATGAAGGTTGAAGGCCTTATGGGCGGCTTGAAAATTTCAACAGCAGGTAGCCACAACCTGTGTCTGTCTATTTCAACACGGCAATGGGCTCACCACCTATTACGTGGGACAGGAATCCACACGGTGAAAAGTGGGCATATAATATACCTCTGCCACCCCTTCGGGGATAAGGCGTGATGGATATTTATTTTATTTTATGTTAAGCCAGCACTTCTTAAATCTTCCCCTTTTAACATTGTTCTTCAAGTAACCCGGCGGTTGCCGCAAGGTTGTCCTAAATAGATTAATGCCCAAAATTTATTCAAAGCAATTGGATAAATACTAGCTATTGCTCAGATATACTCGGGCATTAGCTATTACTTATCGAGAGGCTTCAAAAGTTGATCAGACCAACAAAACACGTTGTTCCATACAAATGTTATAGGGGTTGAATTTTCGAAAAACTTTTCTTAGGCCCGTATTCCAGAACGTTTATCAATACTCAAGAAACACTTGAGACTAGATTTTATAAGGCAAAATCTTGTCTCAAGCGTTTAACGTAAGAAATATTTGTGCAAAATTTCATGGTTCTAGACCCAGCGGTATCAGCTGTGCATTGATCGATCAGTGAGTCTCTGCAATTATACTTATTTAAAATTTAGTCAAGGCTCACGTGACATAGTATTCTCAGTCGTCCGGTTTCGTGAGCATGACAATCCAATATCTACTAGGTACTTCTATCTGGTAAGCTTACTTCCTTATTGAGTTATTACCACATAACTTTGTTATATGACTTCCTCTTAGTGTTGTTTATATAAATCGGTCGGTAATTTATTTATAATACGCTGGGGATCCTACGGCTTTGCCCGAGACGTACCCGTCGCTCAAAATTCTACAATAATACTTAAAAAATCCCAATTTATTGACACTTCTGATTACTGATCCGCTCTCTTGTGTAGTAGCGTGATGATACATAGCCTTCCCTGATAAATGGGCTATGCGACACAAAAATATTTTTTCAATTCGGACCAGTAGTACCTGAGATTAGCGCGTTCAACCAAACAAACTCTTCAGCTTTATAATATTAGGTATAAATAACATTATCTAACAGAATTGGGTTTATGAGGCCTCATCAAGATCTCCAGGGACCAAAGAACCTCATGTGCTAGCGGTGCACCTGCTGACTACAACTTAGGTGCCTTTACGAGGTTGGGAGATCAGACATCAGTTACTTCCACAGTGTCGAAAATTAACAGCCAAACGATAGCAGTTCCTACCAGTCAAATAAAAATGCCAAGCTCCAGACCCAAATAATAAAAATAAAATAAATAAAATAAAAATATCTTTATTTTGCATAGACCATTTTAACGGCGCTTACAAAATGTCATACACTATTTAAAATATTTAAAGCGACCACCGGTTCGGAACGCGGCCCACCTGAGAAGAACCGGCAAGAAACTTAGGAAGGCTTTTTTTTTTGATGGCCTATTTACAATTTAATATTATTTCACTTTGCCAGCAGATCATTTCCAGGCGTCCCTGTCCTGCAAATATTCTGTAACGGAGTAAAAACCTTTTTCACAAAGCTTGTTTTTAATAAACTTTTTAAATTTATTTAAAGGTAAATTTCTCAGGTCACAGGGAAGCTTGTTGTAAAAGCGTATACAGTTACCCTGGAAAGAATCGCCAATCTTATGTAGTCGACTGTGGTGGACTGAAAGATTATTTTTATTTCTAGTGTTTATATTATGTTTATCACAGAGTTTAGAAAACTGTGATAGATTTTTCTGGACATACATAAGATTGGCAAAAATGTATTGTGATGGTACGGTTAGAATATTTTCTTTGAATTTTTCTCGGAGAGAAACTCTGGGGCCCAAATTATAAATAGCGCGTACAGCCCGCTTTTGTAGAACAAAAATTATATTTAAATCTGCAGCACTCCCCCAAAAGAGAATACCGTAAGACATAATACTATGAAAATAGCTGAAGTAAACCATTCTAGCCACATCTGTTAGAGTCCTGATCTTTTTTACAGCGTATGCAGCCGAACTTAATCTAGAGGCTGTCTTTTCTATGTGTGGGCCCCACTGCAAATTGGCATCAATAGTTATACCTAGGAACACAGTTGATTCTACAAACTCTAACACTTGTCCATTCAGTTGAACATTGGCCGCAACTTGTTTTACATTTGGTAGAGTAAATTTTATACATTTAGTTTTATTTTCATTAAAGCAAAGATTATTTGAGCTGAACCAATGAACTACTCTTGCAATTGCATTGTTTACATCGTCATAGTTATCTAATTGTCTTTTAATTTTAAAAATTAATGAGGTGTCATCTGCAAACACAACAATCCTATTCCTGTCCCCTACATAAAATGGTAAAACATTAATATAAATGAGGAACAAGAATGGCCCAAGTATCGAGCCTTGCGGCACACCCATTGTAACCATGGATCCTACAGAACGTGTACCATTAATATCGACCCTCTGTATTCTATTGTTCAAATATGAAGACAGAAGGTCAATAGGGTTTTCAATCTATATGGAATTCACTAAAAAGGGGAAAAAACAGAATCAACAGTAAACATACGTTCATATTGCCACGCCTTTATCCCCGAAGGGGAAGGCAGACGCATACTATACGCTTACATTTCACCTATGGCCTTTTTGTCCCACGTAACACACACGTGGTGAGTTAGTTGCTGTGTTGAAATGGACAGGGGCAGACTGTGGCGATCTGCTGTTAACATTTTTCAAGCCGCCCATAATGCCTTCATCTAGGCTTAACGACTGCCATTTTACTGGCAACCGAGACCATCGGCTTAACGTGCCTTCCGAAGCACGGAAACGCTCGCAAATGTAAACGCCACAAAGTGATCACCTATACAAGGACCAGCTTAGCGAAAGTTGCTTAACGCAGTGATCGTTTACAGAACACTGAGACTGAACTACGAGCGATATACAATATATTCAATAATCTTCTTAATTTCAGGAAAATGTACTACAATTCTGACAGAAGTCAGTTCTTTAAAGCTGGCACCATCGTATATCCACCTGATGGGCTATGTAGAACCTTTGAAAGGATAGCTGAGAAAGGGGGCGATGACTTGTACAACGGGACACTTGCACTCGACTTGCTAGATGACTTGGAGAGGGTGGGCAGTATCATCACTGCTGAAGATTTGCGGCAATATGAGTGAGTATCGTTACTATATCGAAACCTGCTAGGACTAGGTAGCTAACAACAAAAAAACATGTTCTTCAAATATTTTTTTCGATTTTATAAATTTTTTTGAATTATTTAACTTTTTTTATTTCAAATTTAACTTTTATTTTTGTACTGATTGTAATACGGTAATACACAACTCGTGAAAATCACAGGGGATGGGAGTGGACCGGTCAAAACTCCTTTGACCTTTACCTTTTTCAACCGCATAGATGCGCGCATATCCATCGTTCATCGAAGCATGCAGTACGTGACCTTAAAAGAGACCCAGGAGTTCTCTTAAGCGAATCCATAAGCGAAAACCTATGACGAAGCTCGAAGTTTCAATGTACGATAGTACTCTCTGTGTAACGAATTGCCAAAAGTGGTAGAACAAACGTTGTTGGTTATGACCTTGGCTATCTACTCCTAGCAGGTTGCTGGTGTTTTACAAATGACCCTGTACATGTAGTCAGTCAGTTTTTGGATCTCAAATCCTACCACATTACAAAGCTTGGTTTTAGCAGTACCTACGTATGTTCTCAACCAAGGCATCGAATATCGGATACTTTAGTAAGACGGACCTGAAATGAGGGATCCAATATTCTGTCTTCACCACAAACGGAGTCTCCTCATATTAAATAACGATAAAGTTCAACCACATCCCATGAGAACCTATTGCTTATTTAGTATAGTGCTATTATGATAGTTTAAGAATGCATTTCCGAAGCACGGAAACGCACGCAAATATAAATACCACAAAGTGGGCACCCATTCCGTCATTTTTTTACAATTATAAATTGTTTCCCACGTCGATATAGAAGTTTCACTTCAGAATAACATGGCGCGTAACCGAAAAACGTAACGATTTTTTTACAGCTGTAAAAATTTTCTCAACGTCGATAAAGAAGTTTCACCTCAAAAAATAAACATCTTAAGAAAACATTAATCGAAATTCAGTTTCTAGGTAGATGCTGCCACTGTCTAATACCTATTTACAAGATATATAATTTAAAGAAATAGCTGATATTGTTGATTTTTCTGTTCCGTTGCCAAGTTGGCACATTTTTAAAATTGTTTTAAATTCTGAAAACGACAAAAATATTCCCACCATTCAGCACCAATTTCCAATGGCAAGTAACATCACAAATTACCTAAAGAATTAATTTTGGGACACCCAATTTCAATAGTTTTTATTTTAACTAACCTCATTTTCGTCATCTAGCTCATAAACAAATATTTTTTAAATAAAATGTATGTACATATATGTATACATATCTACACTAATGTTATGTTATTCATGGTTAAAAAAACATACTATTATGATGAGGATAGTTGTAAGTCTGGAGATTGACTTAAGCTTACATGTTTTCCTGATAAAACTTTATTTTTCCTGTTTGTAGGATAAATGCAAGTTTCATAGTTAGTCAGTTACAGGTGAGGCTAGCTTGAACCCCGATGATCTCTAAGACGCCTTCTAGTCTGAATTAATAATACTGTAAATCTGTTGGTTTGGACACGTCCATTAAGTGAAAGGGTCAAAAGTACTAGAAAACCCAGACGTGCAATACATTAAACAACTAATGAAGAATCATTTAATTGTTTAATACATACATACATTGTAAGAAGCGAAACAAGTATGCAAGGATGGCTATCTAACCTTTCTGATTAACTGTTAGGAATACAGCGGGCGGAATACATATTTGGTTGAACCTCTGACTTGAATTCAAAACAACATTGATATAAGTATATAAAAATAAATATGATACATGAAAAATAGGTTTTGGCATGTTTATTAAACATCTCTGCGTTATCACTTATCAGTTACCTACAGCTGGTCGTTTTTGACCTCTATATCAGCGAAGAGTGCGTTTAAGAAGGAAGATTTGTACATTTTTAGGAGGAATCGAGGTCAATTTATTTAAACTAGTAGCTGTTTGCCTGTAATCTATGCATCAAATCTAAAAGTAAAAGTACAAATTAGAAAAATACTCCCTTAATAAAATATTCCTCGTATTTAAGTAAATCAATCAAGTCACAACACACGTTTCTACACTTTCTGCATCAAGCCCCTCACTGCGACCGTTTCGAGGTCGTCGGTATAAGAAACAGCATGCATAATACCTATCGCAAACGAATCCAGGACTAATGAATGTTTTAATCGTATATGATACGTACTTGATCGATTAGCATATCGAAGCGACATACAAATGTTCCCGCATGACATTGCTCTTTTAGGACTTTTATGAGTGACTCACTCTTGTCCCTCAACTCATCCATGTCCCAAATCCAATCAGGTTCACTCTAAGCTAAAATATCGAATTCACCGTGACGAGTGACTAGCCAAAGGGTTAGCGTTTGTAGCGTGTAGGGTAGCGTAGTTTGAGCGTTGCGTAACGTAACATTGGGTGTTTCCTGTTAATGTTTTAAAAATGAATACTTATTGCAATATTAATGCGAGCGAACTGTAAGAGTGGAGTCTATAATATAATTATGAGCAACATTGTTGACAAAACGTGACAATTATGCTATTAATCATTATCTATCAGGACAACTGATATCGACTTTGTAAATAATAATAATTCATTGTTTCATTAAGTTAATTGACTACATATTTATAATGTCTCATTGCTGTGGGTACTTATGTGGTAAAGGGAAGATCATTTCATATATTCACTGATGGCATAGTAAATAAAGACTTGTGCCATGGTACCGACAAATTAAGTTGGAAAGCTGTTCGTTGCATGACAAACTAGACGACGCTTGCGCATGGTGAACTTGTCGACTTGTCTACTCAATATTAAAAGTAATAAACATATTATTTACTAACATACTATTCACTGAAACTAATTAATTACGTAAACAGCATAGCTTAATGAGTTTTAATTTTCTTTATTAATTCTTTTGCCCATACTATAATACGTAACCTCACAAAGTTTGAGGAGTTTGGTTTGGGACGTCTTGTATAGTATAATGTCGGCAAAACAGGGAAAGGGGGAGAATTGGATTATGCTAAACCTGATTTGAATGATTATTTCGGTCAACATTTCTCTCTGGTTTGAACAAAACTTGGTAGAGTGATAGAACATGCTGCAAGAAGAACACAGAGCTCTAGAGAACATGTTGACTGCAAGAAACTTATCCACAACTTTAAAGGAATGAAACCAGTAGAGCTTGCAAGTTATAACACGTCAGATAGAGATACTCCATAGGTCACAACGTAAGTCAATAAGTCCATAAGTCACGGAAGTACAAGTGTTTTTATTCAAAACGAGAGTCACAATTTTTATTATGTCCAAACCTAATGAGGTCATAAATTTGGTACAATTTATAGCTGCGTATTGAATTTAGGCCATATCTTGGGTTGAAACTTCTTTGAAAAATCGTCAAGTCGTTGTTTGTAATGATAGACTCATATAGAAATGTATTGCACTTAAGAAATGCAATCCCGACACGAAATCGCCAATTCAGGATCCCGCGGGATTAGAAATATCAATCCTGTAAGATTTTCGCGATCCCGTCTAGTTTAAATAAATGGAAGATTGGATGTCTAAAAACTGCTTGTTTCTGATAGTGTGGTTAAGTTTCTTTGTAATGAATATGCTCAAAAACGACTGGGCCTTTTTAAAAAAATCTTTCATCATTTGAACATGGCTATATTGGATTTTCAAAAAGTTGAGAACTCCGTACGAAATCTCGAATAGAAAAACTTCACCACACGCGCGAAGCTGTTAATCAGCTAGTAATTTATAAAATTGAATGAAATAAACTTTTATTCTTCAATAGTACAAACAAAATTTTCATTTTTTTTTGTTAATTAACTTGACTCTAATTTATCTAAGCTCGTGGATATACGTGTAAAAGGACTTTAAGACACTCGCAGAGTTTCTTCTAATGATTATATATGTTATGATATAAATGTTTATGCACGTTTGACCACCGCCACCCAATCCCGTCAATCTCGAACGGGATCTCGTCATATTATGGTTCGGTATTAATCCTGCAAAAATACTCGAGATCTCGCGAGATGTGGATCCCGAGAAATCTGGATTGCATTCCTGAATTGCAGTTAATAAGAGCTCTATGATGAACTACTTTTCCATTGAACCTTTTTTGGTGAAACTATCGGGAATGTGGTTGGACTATGTATCAGGGGTTTGAAAACAGAAACTGCCGAAAAATGACACAGTTTAAAAAGGTATGTTAACTAGCCGAATTGCGCAATTGGAATCTAGTTTCACCTGGCTACCCCATCGCATTATCTTGATTCATTAAAAAAATTGTTTTAAATGCCTTTTGTTTTACTATCTTTGCTTTACTTTCTATATTGTCTAGTACAAAAATATTAATCTTTATGCGTCATTTTTGTTCATACATTGCGTAATATGATTCACATTTATTTTGTTTTCATTTCCTTACTTAGATTAAAATAACTCATAACTATACGTCATCTAACGTACGATTAATTTATATCTTTATTGTGTAGTAGCTAATGCCCGCGACTTTGCCTGCGTGGTTGAGTTTTCCTATACCAGTCTCCCACAGGAATTTGTTCCCAGTATAAAACCGTGTATACCAAATTTTAGCCAAAAAGGTTTAGGCCAGTTTAGGGTGTAGAGCGTTTTTGATTACCAAACACTTTAAAAATCTTTCATTTATACAACTAGTTGATGAAGTTTTGCTATTCCCGTTTCCCACAGGACTTGTACCCGGGCTAAAAAGTAGCCTATGTATTATTCTGATGAGTAAGCTATATTATTGTAAAGTTTCATCAAAATCCATTCAGCAGTTTTTAGGTCAAAGCGTAACAAAAATACATCTGAACATTATTACAAACTTTCGCATTTGTAATATTAATAAGATAAGGTACTAGATGAGGCCCACAGCTTTACCTGCATAGTAAAGTTTTCCGTTAAGTACCGGAAAACCGTGCAGGCCAAACCAACGTGAAGGCCGAGCGTACATACCACTGTCTAAGGTCTGCTGTAAGAACGATCCACCTACCATTCTCAGGCCCCCGGTTATGGAGGCCGGTAGTATTGGGTGATGACAAGTCTGCGTAACGGCGCCCTCGCTCAGACTGTCCTCATCTCAGGAATTATTGTAGCGTAAGATTCTTAACGCAATGGAAAAAAGCAATTATTTTGCTAAATTTCACATTAATTTTTAATAAAGTGGAAAAAGACAATTTGATTCGAGACAGGCATTGAACGTGTACCTTTGCCTAACCAGGGAAATGTTCTAGCCACCTGAACTACCCGAACCGTATCGAATCAAGTTGAAATTCTTCACCATATTTTAACCGTCACTTAAAGAGTATGACTTATTAAAAATTTATGAGAAATTTAGAAAATTTACAAAAAAAATGCAAATTGCTTGGTGGATGGTGGAGATTTTCAACTTGATTCGATACGGTTCGGGTAGTTCGGGTGGCTAGAACATTGCCCTGGTTTGGCAAAGGTCACAGGTTCAATCCCTGTCTCGAATCGAATTGTCTTAACGCAATGGTTTTCTTTTTTCAACTACCTCAAATAAAGTTCGAAGATATTCTAAATTCTCCTGGGACTTCACCAAGAGCGATCTCGATGTAACTATTCTGGTCGTGGTCATTGCTTTAGATCCTGGTTTACAGGCTTACATTTTTCTTAAAAAAAAACTGCAATAGTACTTAAAGAAAACTGACCAACTGGGGTTACAAGCGACTAATGGCCAGTTTCAATATTCTATCTTCAGTTAAATTCTTTTTTGTTAAGAAATTATTTAATTGCGTGGTTTCTAAGACCTTTTAGCCAAATCTTATTTTTTATATCATATTTCTTCAATCTTATCTTCTAATTAGTCCTGTCCAGTCGATGTCGTGTCCTCAGGCTACGTCCTGGTCCTTGCCCTCAGTATAATGGTGATTCTTATACTAAGGTTGTCGTGTGTTGAGAGAAAATAGCATTTCACTGCATACATATCATTGTCTTTCACTATAGCACGTTAACCCAACTTTTATGTCCAAGAAACCACCACTCCCGCACATAAAACAAGATAAATGCACTAGTTTTAGAAAATAATATAAAGCAAGCGTCCGCACTTGTCACTCTTCCCGCCAAATGTCATCTTCAGTTAAACATAGATCGCCACCACAGATAAACAGTTGATTTTTTACCTTATGTGTCAGATAGTTCAATGTCGTTGGTAAATATTTCTATCTATCTTTGGTTTTGAAACTGAAATTTTCGTCGACAGATAATAATGGCAACTATTTTGACATTATTTTAGACAATAGTAAAATAGATAGGTTATTGAGACCGGCCTTAAAACAAAATAATCTACTGCTAAATAAAACAGTAGGATCTTGTTTTAAATGACAAGATGATGTAACGAACCGATTTCGCCGTACTCAAACCTGTTTTAAGTGTTAAAAGGCTCTGGCCTAAAGCACTTTAACTACATTTTTATTTATGTACCTACCTAATTACTTTCGTGTAGCGTTCATAATCACTTAGTGGTCAATTTTGCAGAGCGATTACCTAACAAGGTTTTTTTTATTTATCTATCACACCTTGTCCCCAAAGGGGTGGCAGAGGCATATTATATGCCCACTTTTCACCATGTGTATTCCTGTCCCACTTAATAGGTGGTGAGCCCATTGCCGTGAAATAGACAGACGCAGGTTGAGGCTACCTACTGTTCAACTTTTCAAGCCGCCCGTAAGGCCTTCAACCAGGCTAACGACTGCCATTTTACTGGCAACCGGGACCAACGGCTTAACATGCCTTTTGAAGCACGGAAACGCTCGCAAATGTAAATTCCACAAAGCGGTCCCCATCCAAGGACCACCAGCGAATGTTGCTTAACGCAGTGATTGTTTACAGAACACTGAGTCAGCGGGGCCTCGAGCTCTTTAACCTAACAAGATGCTATAGAAATTGTGTTCACTAAGACTACCGTGTGTTGTGGCGTGAAATGGGAGAGGCCGGTCATAGGCTGATTAAAATGCATGATTGATTAAAGATAATCGTTTGCAGAATTTTATTAATATAATAACGCATAATATAATATCTACACTCTATATCCCTGTGTTGACAGAGAAAACAGAGGGCCGAGTATGCTATTTCAATCGTGTCGAAAGCCACCGGTACATTTTGACAGTTTTTTGTAGTCTACATTTACAATCGTACTCCAATAGATTTCTATCGGTCGGCCGATAGAACTCTACTAACACGTACCGCGCCATTGGCCGCTAGTCAGTTGCATTTTTGATAGTCTACTAACATTTTGACAACTAAAAACAGCAATTCTGGTTCTATTCTACGGCTTGCCAGTAGTAGACTCGGCCCCCTGATCGCCATTTTTCTACGTAGCCTCACAAAGTTTAAAGAGTTCGTTTGGGATACCTTGTATATTCATGATAGTGTCTGATTTACTTATGTAATTGCATTGCTTGCAGAGGCAGGTTTTGAATTAGTAGTATCCCTGCGTTACTCCCAGTCATCTCAATCAGGTCAGTCCAGAAACGCACAAAATCGGAATAGTCAAAAGTACTCATATACCCATACGTGCACGTATGAAGCGATTAATGAATCTGCAGGAGGCGAATAAAGTATGTTTGAATCGCAAAGCCTGGCGATCTGTCTTCTCTGACTACCCCGTCTGTGATACAGCGTGAAGATAGTTTAGTTAGTTTCAGCATTTCTTTTTTTAAATGAGGCAAGCGAGTAAGCTAATAAAGATTGTTATTATTATGCATCAGATAAAATGTGGTAGTAGCTTCTAATTGTTATTCGAATGTTCAGAGGAATTTATTCTAACATAAAAAAAAATCAATGTATTCCACGTTACCTACTCAGCCTATTCAGTTAAATTGATCGAAAATTCAGCCAGTAGGTAGGCGAATTATAGTTCTTTCACTTAAATATTCTTCTATTATGCATTTTGGTATTTGCAAATATATAAGCGTCATTTAACCTGGCTGTTATACTTATTCTACCGCGAGCCCTCTCCGGTATTTTTATTTCGGCCGTTTTTTAGCAGAATATGTATATTTATTTATGGAAGACTTACAGCTTTGCTAACCTATATATCAAACTCATTAATTACAGAACCAATAATAGGTTTTCACTTTAAGTTTTCTTGTTAAGTGTAGACAGAAACAGCACATATCTCTTAATAGACATTAAATATAAAGAATATAAAAAATACGGAATAACCACTTATTCCCTACTAGTTGACGCCCGTGGCTTCGCCGGCGTAATGAAGTTTTCCCGTTCCCGTTTCGCACAGGAACTAGTTCCCGGGATAAAAGGTAGCCTATGTGTTATTTTAATGTATAAAATATTGGTTTTTTTTTTCATTTCAATTAATATTAATTAAAATTAAATTTAAATAAAAATAAATATCCATCACGCCTTATCCCCGAATGGGTGGCAGAGGCATATTATATGCCCACTTTTCACCGTGTGGATTCCGGTCCCACGTAATAGGTGGTGAGCCCATTGCCGTGTTGAAATAGACAGACGCAGGTTGTGGCTACCTGCTGTTGAAATTTTCAAGCCGCCCATAAGGCTTTCAACCAGGCTTAACGACTGCCATTTTACTGGCAACCGGGACCAACGGCTTAACGTGCCTTCCGAAGCACGGAAACGCTCGCAAATGTAAATGCCACAAAGTGGTCACCCATCCGAGGACCAGCCATAGTGAAAGTTGCGTAACTCAGTGATCGTTTACAAAACACTGAGACCGCGAGGCCACGAGCGCTTCAAAATTAAATTTAAATAAATTAAATTTAAATAAAATTAAATTAAAATGGTTTCAGTAGTTTTTACGTGAAAGAGTAATAAACATCCATCCAATCTTTCACATTTATAATATTATTAAGATTTAGTCAGGTATACCAAAAAACCCTACGCTTAGAGCTCTCGTTGATGACGTTTTGAATAATTAAACTATGTTGTTGTGGAAGTCTTTTACAAGTTTCTTACTCGTAATAGTCTTTATTTACTTGCCAAGTTTTGTAAAAATTGTCTACATAATATGAAAATGCAAGGCTCGTAACTTTTTTAAAATTATTGTTTTTGTTGTAATTTTGATACCATACGGCCATAGTTAGCAACATAAAGACTTAATTTTCATCTCATTTGTGGTGGTACATAAGATAAATAAGGAGTTATCGTTAAACGCAATTTGTATGAAACAATGAGTGAATTGTTCACCCTTAATACAGGCCCCTTTGATGGAGAAGACATCGAAATCATGCTGTTTGGATAATATATTATAATTTAGTATCTAGAGTTATAGTGTGTAAAGGCCTCGCAGTGAAGCGGTGCACCACGGGGTTGAAACGTCAGACAATTGGGTCTAGTCGCCAAAAATGAAAATCCAAACGATAGCTGTTCATAACACCCAATTATAAGTAAACTCCAAGTTAAAAATAAAGGCAGGGTTTTTGTGAAAACGCTAAGTGAAGAGAGAGATTTGTAGCTGAATATTATGTGGTAATTACCACTAAAAATCGAGTTTTCTGTAAGATCATGTCTACTTACACATCATCCAAAGTGACTGCCTCTATGGCGCGGTGGGAGCGTATCCGACTGCTACGCGAGAGGTCGTGGATTCGATTCCCACCCAGGATAAAACTTTGTGTGACGAGCACGATGGTTTATTCTGTGTCTGGGTGTTGTTTATCTATAATATGTGTGTATTTAGAAATATATAAGTATGTTTATCAGTTATCTGGTTACCATAGTACAAGCTCTGCTTAGTTTGGAATCAGATGGCGTTGTGTGAGTTGTCCCAACGACATTTATATATATTTATATATATCCAAAGTCTACTGCACAGAAAAGAACGTTTACAGCAAACTAAAATATTTTCATTATAAATTGTTACGTAACCATGACTCCAATGCAAAATTGACCGTGAACTTGACGAATGCCTGAATTCGTTTCGAATTCTTTTAGCGATAGTGTTCAAGCGATTATAATTCAGGTAAAAAAACTATTTGAATAATGCATAGGATTTATTGTAATGAAAAACGGTTAGGAGTTCATTGACTTGCTTGAAATAGGTATAGGAGTATTTCGAATACATACATACATACATAGTTTTAAAATGGACAGGCGCAGGCTGTGGCGACCTGCTATTGAAATTTTTCAAGCCGCCCATAAGGCCTTCAACCAGGCTTATCGACTGCCATATTACTGGCAACCGGGACCAACAACTTAATTAAATTAATCGTACCTTCCGAAGCACGTAAACGCTCGCATATGTATAATCCACAAAGTGATCACCCATCCAAGGATCACCTATAGCGAAAGTTGCTCAACGCAGTGATCGTTTACAGAACACTACGGGGCTACGAGCGCTTCCTAATACATTCTGTGAAATTTTTAGTTTACTCCATCACGGATCTCATCATCACTAATAATGAGACTCACAGAGCGATGAATTTTGCTTTCTCCTTATCGCATATAATATTAAATAGAAACTAAATAATGAAAAAAGCTTGCCAAATTTAAGTCCGGTGTAGGCGAAAATTGTATACACTGCCAGTACTGCCAGTCGTCTATAGTGGGCAGAGGCATATAATATGCTCACTTTTCACCATGTATATTCCTGTCTTACGTAATAGGTGGTGAGCCCATTGCCGTGTTAAAATAGACCGACGCAGGATGTGGCTACCTGCTGTTGAAATAAGGCCTTCAACTTGACTTAACGACTGCCATGTTACTGGCACCCGGACCAACGGCTTAACGTGCCTTTCGAAGCACGAAAATGTTCAAGGATTAGGTACACAATCTGCTTTATGACTTCTTATAATTTAATATAATAATTCCAAAACTAAAAAAAACCCGTCGCACTTATCTTAATCTATTCTAATGATTTGTATCACACACCAGTGCACCACCACCACCACCATCACACGTCCAGTGACATCGATTGCGATGTCAAGTCACGCATTGCTGCCGCGTGGGCCAAATGGAGGGAGATGACCGGTGTCATTTGTGACCCTAAAATGCTGATCCGGTTGAAGGGACAGGTCTACAAAACCATTATTAGACCTGTCCTTTTACATGGCAGTGAGACGTGGCCGATATTGGAGCGACACAAGCAGGAGCTGCGTGTCACGGAAATGAAGATGCTGCGGTGGATGTGTGGGGTCACGCGGATGGACCGCGTGAGAAACTCTCGTGCTGGCTTGACGTCGTAAGGGATGACATGCGTGCCAATGGTCTCACTACAGGGGATGCCGAAGACCGTGCGAAGTGGAGGAGAAAATGTAGGAAAGCGGACCCCGGGCGTCGCGAGACGCAACTGGGACAAATGCTCGGATGATGATGATGATTCTAATGATTTGTATGACGAAATTTTATTTTTTGATTTCATTTGGAATCTACACAATTATAAAATTGTAAATAAACATTACTTAAACTTTTTTCTTTCTTTCTTTCTAACATTTTGACAGCTAAAACAGCGATTCTGGTTCTATTCCACGGCTAGTCAATAGTAGACTCAGCCCCCCGGTGACCTACGGATAGACGAACTGATAGCGGAATCTTAGTAATGGGGTCTCGTTTTACCCACTCTGTACGGAACCCCACTTTCTTCACATTATTTTCCCCATCCATTTGCTTGTTATTTGCAAACTGTTTAACAGACCACTGTGTGAATGCGCTCTTAGACCTATCTATAAAATATAACGTTTTGTTAAAATTTGCCAACGATGTATTTGATAAATACATTCTAAATATAAGAATGGGCTCACCACCTGTTACGTGGGATAATAATGCATACGTTGAAATGTGGGCGTATAGTATGCCTTTGCCTACCCCTTCGGGGATAAAGGCGACAATGACAATATGTAGATATGTATGTAAATATAAGAAAGGTACATTGTTTTACTCGAAAAGTGTAAATTATGTTCACATAACTAAAGGTATTTGGAAATGTTTACATGTTTTCAGCTGTATTCCACACTTGACTAAATAATCCGGCAACGGATGACTAAGTAATATTGATTTATAGGAAAATAAATATGAGTAATATTTTATGATGAAATAACTGAATTTCATAGAACATCTTTGTTCTACAGTTAGTGCCAAACCACCCAAATAACATTATACAAGATATGTACTGCCATAGCCAAAATTTTATTTTTATTCGACTTGCACTGCTGTTGAATTCCCAATAGTTTTACTTTACCTGCTTCTGAATTAGACATCATCATCTGTCGGGCTGCTGATCCACCATGTGAAGTTGACTAGGCAATAAAAAAATGACAAAAAAAGAACATATGGTGTGATTGTACCAACATATAATAATGAATGCATTAGGCCGCGTTATCGACCAAAGCGTCTAACGAGGTACGAGAGCCGGCTATAGCGGTACGATGATGCAATATACGTTGAATTTGCATCACGAAACGAAGCGATTGTATTTAACCTAATTAAAAGACAAACATTAAGTTAGTATCAACAAAGTTTTGTTGTTCAAAATAAATTACTATTGTCATGAGTCATTATTACCAAATGAGCGATAATGACTACAAAGAAACGAATAGAGCACCTATTAAAATAATAACTTTCGTGAGCGTTGTTCATTATTACAAGCTAAACGGTTATACTCACGTGTGAATTTCGGGATAGCCCGACTACTTTCGGACCTGACAGAGGTCCTTTTTCAAGAGGAGCGTCAAGCTATGTCGGAAGTTGCGCTCGCAGGTCCGAAACTAGTCGGGCTATCCCGCAATTCACACCTGAGCATAACCGTTTAGTTTGTAATATAGAGCACCTTTCTAAAAATATGACTAGTATGATAATTCGTAATATGGCACGTAGATTTTTTTGCTCTGTTCTATAAACGATCACTGTTTTAAGACCTGTCTATAGCAACCAGATCTATAGAAAGTGGTGGCCATTTATGGTGTTTCTTTTTACGAGCATTTTCTTACAACAGACGGCACTTCAAGCCTATAATCCCGGACAGTCCCGGCTATTAGTAAACCAAGTTAGAGGCATTATGTGAAGTTGGTTTATTTTTTTTTATGTATACCCAACAACAAAAAAAAATACATTCGTCATTGTGCCCAAGTATGGTAATGAATATATTAGACCACATTTTCGACCAAAGCGGCATGTGGACGGGAGCGAAGGTGACCGCGACAGCAGTGCCATGAAGCAATTTGTATTGCATTTTCATTAATTTTCGGAGCGATCAAGTTAGACTCACGGTGGTTCCTTGTATATTTATCACTACCTATGTGGCACTACTCCCGCTGTCGTCGAAGATATGTACTTAATAAAAATTCTCTTCAACACACGCTGTCGCCATCGCTTCCGCTTCACTACCGCACCGCTTCGGTCAAGAACGCGGCTTTGATATTCCTCCCACTCACTAATGTGTTGAATAAATATAATCTTTGATCTCATCTTGACATTTTACAATTCAACAGTGAGTACAATGACAATGGATTAGAAATGCATTCAGTCAGTTATATTTTTAAAAACTTGTCCTCAAGCTACGAACAGTATAACTTTCTTTAGCCTACTTAACCATCAGTTCTCTACTCTACCACGCCCATTAGTTATAATTTAATTAAGAAAATAACATAACTAACAAAAAATATCTACTGTGCCAACTTGCAACCATTGCGGTCACTAAGTTCTTTTTTCTATCACGCCTTATCCCCGAAGGAAAGATGGGAAAAATGCCTATTATAAGCATACTATACGCCCACTTTTCACCATGTTTTCACATGTGTATTCCTGTCCCACGTGACAGGTGGTGAGCCCATTGCCGTGTTGAAATAGACAGACGTAGTTTGTGGCTAGCTGCTGTTGAAATTTCAAGCCGCCATTCCAACTGCCATTTTACTGGCAACCGGAACCAGCGGCTTAAAGTGCCTTCCGAAGCACGGAAACGCTCACAAATGGAAATGCCTCAAAGTGGTTGCCCATCCGTGACCAGCCATAGCGAAAGTTGCTTAACGCAGTGATCGTTTACAGAACACTGAGTCCACGCGATCACGAGCGCTACTATTTTGCGCGCTTCTACTTTACTCATTAAAAGTCGAAACCAGGTGCGTTCCTATTTATTTTGCCATGTTTTATTATCTGGCTTTCTTGTATGTCAGTGCGGGTGGACTTTTTCAAATAAGTTTTAAACTGAAATTATTTTGAACTGACTTCTTGATGAGCTAGATAAAAAGGTTCTTCAAATTTGAACATAACTCAGAAGTGGACGATAATGAATGAAAATGAAAATAAATATGAAAATACTGAAGTAATTTTTAGTTCGTTATAATAACATACTACGTAGATACAATAAAGTGATTTTAATTAAAAAACAAAGATCAAAACATTTTTTGATCTTTGTTTACTCTATGGGCGGGGTAGCCAACCGGTCAATCGTGTCTATTAATTCAGTTGATCGTAGCAAAGCATATAAATATGTATTTAAGCTACTACACAATTGTTAACTGTTTTAATTATTATTCAAGCAATATGTAATTGGTAGATCGCACAAGGTTTAGTCAGTAAACCGAAGTTCTTGAGTCCAATCAAGTTGGCCACCCCTGCTCTATAAGTTACCTACATTTCATTTCGCGATATCTCGTAGCATGGTAGATATCTGCTGATGACCTTTACAGAACTCTAGAAATTTCCACAAGCGTGGCCTAGTATTCGCTGCGGTATCACACTGTATAACAGTACCTACATACTTACTATTGTTATATTCGTCACAATATTTCTATAGTTAACCTGTGTATTGTAAACAAAAGACCACGGCTATGTGAAGATAAACGGTGTGGCATTAATTTGCTATAAATTTTCAGTTTTAGCATAATTATTAAATAAATTTAACGACATCTAGTAATGAGAAGCTGAACTATTTGTAATCACAGATAATAAATTTCTTGCGCTGAATGGCAACTTTTTTCTGTAAATATTTTATGGCCTGGTTACTAAGACCTTTTAGCCAAATCTTAAATATTTCATATTTTTTGAATCTTCTTATTATCTAAAATGTCCCCGTCCTCTACGTCTTAGTCAAGTCTAGTCTTAAGTCTGTCAGTCTCACCACAATATAATACTAAAACCACTACATAAAACAAGATAAATGCACTAGTTTTAGAAAATAATAAACAGCAAACGTCCGCTCTTGTCACTTTCCCGCCTAAAATCGCATAAATACCCAGTTTTTTTTTTTAATTTTATTGGCAATGAATACTCTGTTTTTTTTATTTTATTTACCTAATAATAAAAATAACTTAATAACTTTATTTTGTTTTTTCTTTTTTTTTCTTCTTTCACAAAGGTTACTTATGATAAGCATTTATCACATACTTACTACTAATAAAACCTTTGTGAGAGACTGATATCTGAACTCGGAAGATCCTGTCAAACAGATTACCAGGTTTCCCACACACATAAAAAGCAATGGACAGTGTGTCACATAAATTAGTCGTTTGATAATTACAAAAATGAAAAAAATTAAAAATAAAATTACAAACAAAATGACCAATATTTAGAGTGTGTTTGTGTGTGTGTGTGTGTGTGTGTGTGTGTGTGTGTGCGCGTGCGTGTGTGCGTGGGCGTGTGTGTGATTCATCTTTGATCATATTATTGTTTTAAGAAGATCCACAATTTCATTATAACTGAGGGTCCGCAGCCAACTTGATACAACCTGTTTACATTTATTTTTAGGAAGAGCATATATATCAAGTATAGAATTCATTTTATTAAACAAGTAACTACCTAGAAAACAATACATATTGTGTGAGAGGCTATATCTGTATAGAACCGGTGAGTATATCCTATTTCTTCGTTTTTGTGAATGGTTGTAAGGAGTGTAATTAAATTCGGAATGTTTTTGAAGTATAGTGGAGAGAATGAATAGTTGTCGAACTGTGAGAACCTCACATGTGTTATACAAGGCAACTGTAGGGTAATAAAAAGGGAGAAAATGTAACTTTTAACACAGCTCTTTGAGCACGTTCAAGTGGAAGCATGAATGACATCGCAGCTCAACCCCAGACCGTGATACAGTATGTGAGGAGGGATTGACAAATTGCAAGATAGGTATTTTTAATAATTACAGTGTCCGCCGAATTTCTAAGATTCTTAAATACATAGATGAGTTTTCGTATTCTTGATGCCAGGAGAGTTAGGTGTGGTTTAAAACTCAGATTCGCATCAATTACGATCCCTAGGTATGTAATATTCATTTTTTTTAGTAAACTGGGGCAGTCACATACAGTAACACTATTAGTAGACATGCGTGGGAAGTAATGCTATAATTAGATAGTTCAGGGAGAGAGGTGGTTGTCAATGATATGGGTAGATAATGTGTTTTGTTAACATTAAGGGAGAGTGCATTACTGGAGAGCCATGTATTGACTAGATTAAAGCCGGTCTGCGCATATTTAAAAGTCTCCTCCCAATCTCCCGCACTAAAAATTAAGGCCGTGTCATCGGCGTAACTAATAATCTTTCCATTTGAAAGACAAAGTTCGCAAAGGTCATTTATGAATATGAGGAACAGGGTAGGGCCAAGTATACTTCCCTGAGGAACGCCACAACATACTTCTAAGTCCTCACTAATCAGACTGTCAATTTTGACGCATTGGTATCGATTTGATAAATAACTTTGAAAAAGTTCAAGTTGTATACCTCTTATGCCCAAGTTATCTAACTTTTGCAAGAGCAGTGGTGTAGAGACTGTGTCAAAAGCTTTAGCTAAATCCAGAAAGACTGCGACTACCTTCTTCTTTTCTTCTAATTTAGTGATTATATGGCCAATTAGTTCGTGAACTGCATCACTGGTAGATTTATGTCTACGAAATCCAAATTGAGCATTAGATAATATTTTTTTAGATTCTAAATATTGTATTAGTCTGTTGTATATAGCTCTCTCTAGGACTTTAGAAAATGTTGGTAATATAGATATTGGTCTATAATTGTTGACACAGTCTCTTGCACCGGGATGAATAAGAGATCGTTTGAAGGCAGTCGGAAGATACCTGTATTTATAACTAAATTACAAACATGAGTGAGTGGTGGTACAATAATGTCCACATATTTTTTAACAAGCTCACTAGATAAATTGTCACATCCCGCGTTACAGTTATTTTTTAGGTCATATATTAATGACCTTACTTCACTCTCGTCCACCGGGAGAAGTACAAATGAGTGTAGTGGTGGTGATGTAGACTTTGGCAATGTTAATGGAGTGTTGTTTTTATTAATTGATTTATTTATATGCCCACTTTTCATCGTGTGCATTCCTGTCCCACGTAATAGGTGGTGAGCCCATTGCCGTCGTTATCTTTTGAAATTATTTTATGGCCTGGTTACAAAGCAGTGTCCTGTCTAGTCCTTTGTCGATGTCAAGTCCAGTCATAGGTCCTGTGTCCTTGCCCCATTAACGTGGTAGAGCGTTATTGAGGCTTTCAGTGGAATTTGCACGACAAGTTGTAAAATAGCTTTTCACTATAATATATCTCTGTCTTTCACTATAGCTCGTTTACACAAGAAACTTCCATTTTTACACATAAAACAAGGTTAATGCACTAATTTTAGAAAATAATATACAGCAAGCGGCCGCCATTTACAAAGATCCCGCGCAAATCCCATTAATACTCTGTCTTGCCAGCTGCAATCCCTTTAGTCAAGGATACAACTTGAAATACGATAAATAAGGTGGCTTGAAAAGTTTCGTTTCAACAATATTCAGATTTCAACAACAATCTGTCCCCCTTCATTTTAAGGGTCCGTATTGGGTTGCATAAATTTTCGAGGCATAACTTAAAACTGCATAACGTTTTTTGGCATACTCTTCGTTTCGCATAACGTTCAAACAGAATAAATCATTAGGCATACTGTATTTTCCCATAACTTTTTTATAATAATGATATACCCGCATAAAATTTTTTCCCCCCTTTTTTTTACAATAACGATTACTAATCATAACATTTATTGGCATATCACTCACTCTCGCATAAAGATTACAAGCCATACATATAGAATACCATAATGTTAACGAGTAAATATTTTTATTAAGCTATTGCATAGTTTTTATCGCGGGTTTTGAGTGGGCTTTAATCAAGAAATTCCGTAAGGAAAAAAACCTAAGACGAAGGTCGAGACGAGGTCACACGAAGTTCACCGAGCACGGCCGAGCGTTGGCTTAACGTGTATGTACATATATTATACGGTACGATTGTACTAAGCTCGCACGGATCGAGACGTAATGATAGTAAGTGTGAGTGTGAGGCTGAGGATGAGGGTGACTGTGAGAGTGAGGGTGAGGGTTTTTTTTTTTTTTTTTTTTTTCAGTGTAACTTGAATTAATATCAAAGAAAAACAAAGGTATGCTATGCAATAGCTTTACCGCGGCAGTCTCCGAGTGCCACACGTCTTTTTTTATATCTAAGCTTGAACTGTCTAAGATTTAAATGCCCACTGATTAAAAATGTCGAATGTTTACTGAAGTTCAAAATTTAAACACTTATATATAGAATAGGTATATAAATAAAATACAAAAAGAAAGTAGGTAGATTAAAACGAGCGATTCTGTTCTGGCGCATCGCCGGCCGCTGCCGCGGCCCGCTCATTCGCTCGCTCGGCTCTCGCGTTGTGGTCACAAGTGACCTAACACTCCTCCTCGCTTCGCTCGTCGTCGTACCTATTTACGACTTTGCTCAAGACTAGTCTAAAAAAAATAACACTTAAAATATCGTTTTATAAGTTACAGCTTAAAAACTTGGCTATGAGTGAGATGATTATTTACAATGGTGTCTTATCATTTCTTAAATATTCTTAGTCAAATTATTATTCATTTATGATTTAAACGGTTATCCATACCTCCATTATGCGTTTTGTATTTTATGTTAAATTATCTTTAGGCGTATAACATTTATACCCTTTACATTTATGCTGATTAAAATTATGATAAAAAAATTAGAGTAAGTTAATTTTATGCCAATAAAACCATTATGCGTTTATAACAACACTCTGCTTATCATAATTTATGCGAGAAAACTTTATGCTGAAACTGTTATGCCAAACTAAATTATGCTGAAAAAACAAATGCGATCGAAAGGGCACCCCATTTTAACACGGGCAATAGGCTCATCACCTATTAAGTGGCACAAATAATAGTTGGAGATGGCAAATAATATTTATTTCGGGGAAAAACATTACTATGTTAAATTTTGGATATAGATATCATATTAACTGCTTTTCAGTTTCTAACATTACTATGTGTTTATGTATTTTTTAACATCCCATACATATTGTCACGCCTTTATCCCCGAAGGGGTAGGCAGAGGCATACTATACGCCCACATTTTACCGTATGCACTTTTGTCCCATGTAACAGGTGGTGAGCCCATTGCCGTGTTGAAATGAACAGGCGCAGGTTGTGGCGACCTGCTGTTGAAAATTTTCAAGCCACCTATTAGACCTTTAACTGAGCTTAACGACTGCCATGTTACTGGCAAACGGGACCAACGGCTTAACGTGCCTTCCGAAGCACGGAAATGCTCGCAAATGTAAATGCCACAAAGTGGTCACCCATCCGAGGACCAGCCATAGTAAAAGTTGCTTAACGCACGTACCTTGAGCGCTTCTTCGCTTATAAGGTAGTTTGTGGGTGGACCTAAAACGCCAAATAAATTTAATAAGATGTGTCTATTTTACATGTTAAATTTGAAAGAAATTTTGAACCCGTTGCCTTTTTAGTGAGGTGGTAACAAAAAGGCTAAAAGGTAAAAAGGTCTTATGTGCTAGACATTAAATAGCACGACCAATTAAAGTCCTGGTAGTCTCGGACTGTATTATGTACTGTATTTTTTAACATGTAACGTTATAAATAAAAGTTAATTACAGGTATCTGCTGAATTTATCAACCAATATTTGCAAGCAAGAAGATAAACCTTTGTCTACATTGATAATAATTATGTCAATGTCTTATCGGCGTAGGCGTATATTTTTTTTTTTCCTTTTGGAAATCCTCTTGGATGCTATGGCCGGACTCTTACCGACTAAAACCACACGTATGCCTTCCATCTGTCTATAGCCGGGAGCCCCGGGTGAGCCCTCGGAAGGATAGCCCCAGGGCTCCCGACAGACCTTATCCGCTTCCGTGGCCTCGTTGATGGGAGGGGGGGTCCGATTGTTATCTCGCTTCTTTGGGGGGATCAGGTTTTATACCACTTCCTTGAGAGTGTGAAGGGCATGCGTGCAGCTCTCACATCACGTCACCGACCGGGGCCTGCTTCTGTAAGGACGGCGAGCAGCCCACCCGCCGTCCTCAGGCCCCCGGTCATGGAGGATGGTAGTCTTGGGCGAAGACAAGTCTGCGGCGTCCCTGCCGCAGACTGCGGAACTCGGGAGGGAGAGTTCTCTCCCGCTCCTTCACCGCCGCCTCCTTTGCAAGCATGACATACATATACATACATATTGTCACGCCTTTATCCCCGAAGGGCTAGGCAGAGGCATATTAAACGCCCACATTTCACCGCAAGCATGACATGCTCGCAAAAAGATGTAGCGGCGTCCCACTTGCTCCCGCTGGAGACCATAGCTTTCACCATGGTCTCCAGCGTGAAAATGTCCACGCCCAGACCCACAACGAGGTCCCGGCGCTGCAGTTCGCACAGTGCTGGCACTCTGGTGTTACCTCCCGGTTGATACGCCACAGAAACTTACCGATGCACCCATGCCCGGTAAGTATCTGTGACATCCGGTAGGTGAGGCTTCCGTGTTGCCTCTTCAGCCACTCCTCCATGACCAGCTTCACCGCCCCCCACGGTGTGTCCCCACTTAGGTTGCTCAAGTCGCACCTTCCATGACTCCATGAGCTCCTGGCGGAGCAGGGATCGCTGAGCCTCGATTTCTCGGGGCACAGGTCTGTAGTCCCGCTCTAGTGCCTCCTTGCGCCATTGATACAAGGACGCAAGAGTCCTCGCTTCCAGGTCCCATGGAGGGGTCCCGGCTAGGGGACATGCCGCCTCGACTGAGATCGTGCGGTAACCTCTAATCACCCTGACGGCCATCGTTTTCAACGGACTATTTAAAATAGCCACGTTGGTGGCCGTCAGGTTCCCCGCCCATACGGGTGCCCCATATAGGGCCATACTTCGCACGATCCCGAGGTAGAGTCTCCTGCAGGGAGCGCTGGGTCCCCTTATATTGGGCAGCAGACGCGAGAGCGCGGCCGCAGCCCCCCTAAGCTTAGGGACCAAACTTCGGAAATGATGTCCGAAGTTCCATCGGCTATCGAGTACAAGTTCAAGATATTTCATCGAGGGCTCGATGCCGATGCTAACGCCCCCTACTTGAATGCTGGATCCCGTGGGCAGCCCCTTCCGAGGTCCGTGAAAGCACAGAGCCTTGGATTTGTGGAGGGCCACCTCCAGACCCAGCCGCCGTATTTGACCAACGACTTGAGCAACACCTGCCGTGGCAGACGACACAACTGTTACGGCGCGAGGAGCAACGCACCAAAAAGCAGCCCTAATGCTTTTTGGTGCGTTGCTCCTCGCGCCGTAACAAGAGTGTCGTCTGCGTAACACGTTACGTTGACACCACTGAGCAGCCGACCGCGCAACACCCAATCGAAGCCGATGTTCCACAGGAGCGGTCCTAAGACCGATCCCTGTGGAACACCGCACATTACTTCTCGCTGTCCCGGCCCTAGCCAGCTATGGCTCTCTCGGACAGATAAGCCCCGATAATGCGACGGAGGTAGGGAGGCACTCCATGATAAATGAGAGCCTCCCTAACGCAGCTCCAGGGCAAGGTGTTGAAAGCGTAGGCGATGTCAAGAGACACCGCCATTACCACCTCACCCCGCGATGTTGCTTCCTCTGCCAGGGCCCTGACACGCATGATCGCGTTCACGGTGGAGCGACTCCGACTGGTTATCCACCAGATCTGGCCCCACACGTGTGAGATGCCCGACGAGGCGCTCAGCAATGATACGCTCAAAGAGCTTACACACCTCGTCGAGCAACACGATCGGCCGGTACCCAGATGGTGAGTCCGCCGACCGCCCCGCCTTTTGGATCAGGACCAGTTTCCCCGTTTTCCACACCCTCGGAAACTGGCCTTTTTCGAGGCATGCGCTAAAGAGCCCTATTAGTCGAGGCCCAAGTTCTTCGAGAGCCAGGACCCACGCTCGGCCTGGATTGCCGTCCGGTCCGGTAGCGGTGCCCTTGCGGGATTTCAGCCGCAACACCGCCGCCCCTAGCTCACCCTCGGTGACTGCGGGTACATCGCTCTCGCCGTAATCCGCATCGGACGCTTGAGACGGAGCCATCCAAAATATGTTCCTCCGCTCTTGACGGAAACAGGGAGCCCAAAACCCTCTCCAGGTTCTGCGGCTGGAGGCTCTGGGTCAGCGGGGGCGCCTTAGGGCGAAGTTTGCACCTAACCATAAGGTACGGGCGTCCCCATGGGTCCTGCTCCAGAGTCTCCAAAAGCTCTTCACGGGCCAACTTTTTCCTCTTGGCCTCCTTGTAACTTTCGTGTAGCTCCGTCTCTCAGGCCGTCACATCATCTGGGCGCAGACGCCTCCGGCGGAACCTAGTATATCGACCGCGCGCGATCACGCACGCTGCGCGGAGCTGTGCCATCTCCGGCGACCACCAATACACCTGTCCCCTTGCCGGTCTGGCCTAGCCCTAGGCATCCCTGCATCGCAGATTTGCGACATGGCTCTCTTGAACCACTCTGCCTCTTCATCAACATCGGCAGGCCTCTCCGCTGCTGGGATCCAGGCCTGCACGATGGCTGCTTCCAGGAGAGCCTCCCGGTTCAGGTGTTTGACCGCCCAACGCGGTTCCGGGGGATTCGAGATTGTTGGCGGTAGGTTAGTTGGAGGGGAGATGTCAAACCTATATACCTGTGGCTCCTCCTCCACCACCACACGCCTGCCCTTGACGTGGTGGGCAAGATCAGGAGTCGCAAACGATACGTCTACGACCGAACTGCGCTCCCGCCGCACCCAGGTGGCGACATTCCCCCGGTTTAGGATTTCCAGGCCACGTGTAGTGTTCCAGTCCTCCAACATTCTCCCCCTGCTACTGGTTTCCCGGGAGCCCCATGCCTGAGCCCAGGCGTTGAAGACTCCCAGGACCAAGACAGGGCGAGCACGACATGCGGCAAGAACGATGTCCAGCTCAGGGAGCCATAGCTCAAACTGATGCTTGTCACGATTCGGCGAGAAGTAAACGACCACGATGGCCACTCCATTGTAATCCGCCGCGACGCAGCCTCGGCCCCTTGCAATGAGTGCAAGGTTCGAGGTGTCCGCAGTGGACCCCCCAAAGATTGTCGCCAAGTGGTCCACGGCCACGGGGCTTCCGGGGTGAACCCAGGCTCAGCGACAGCGACCAAGTTAATGGACCACAGCGCGATGCTCTGGTACAGAAGATCCTAAGCAGCGGCGCAGTGGTTTAGATTTATCTGCAGGATGAGGATATGTGTGTCCATTAATGGACGTCCATCTCCGCATCCTGCCGTGAACGAGGCTGCTCCTGAGCAGCACTACCCCGTGCAGGTGGATGAGGCTTTGGCCTCGAGGCGGAGCAGGTTCTGGCGGGTGGTCTGCCGTTTTGCCCTCCGCAACACACTTGACGCAGTGTGGTGGGGCAACACAAGAACTGGCCTTGTGGCCGGTTGACTGCAGCGGAAGCACCGGTTTCCCACGGTAACTTCCGCTGTGCACTGCACTCCCACATTCCCTACGACCAGGCACCTGTAACACTTGGTCTAGCGGAACTGAAGGAGACGCACCTGCGCCTTTAGGAAGCCCCCGATGAGGAGGCCTAGTCCGTCTGCAATTTTTTGTACCTCTGCGACGGGGCAGTTGAGCCGTGACCAGTGGGGCCAAAGCGGATTTCTACGGCTCTCACCTGGTCACTGGGACAGCCACTTGCCTCCACGACGGCATAGATTATTTCGTCTGCTGTTGCCGCGTCATCCAGACCCGAGATGCGCAGACCAACGCATTTGTTGGGTCTGGTGACGCGGACATCAGAGGCTTCCAGCGCCTCTCTCAGCCTAGCCGCTAGAGCATCAGCCTTGGGGGCGCTGGTAGCGCCGGATACCTCGAGGAGGCGAGCTCCAGTGCGAGTTGTCTTGCATCGGAGTCCACCTGTAATGTCAAGGGCCTTGAGGTCCACAGAGGCTTTCACCTTCCTCAGGACATCGGCGTATCCCACGCCTCTCTCCTCCCCCTCTGATGTCACCGTCGGGACGACGGCAGTAGAGCTTTGGGCGTGGGGCCTCTTCGGCGCCTTCGCTGCGGCAGCTTTGGCCGCCCTCTTGGCCGCTTTCTTAGCGACCTTCGCCTTTTTCTTGGTTCGAGCTACCTCCCAGCCCTCCCCTCTGCAGGGTTCTAAAGATGTAGCAGGAGCGGTGGCTGGAGTGGGGCGAATGACGCTACTTTTCCCCCTCACATCAGCCGGCTTCGGACATGAAGTGGTCTTTCCCTTGGGGCCAGAAGCACCACCAGACGTAGCCGCGTAGGACGCGTGTGCTAGCGGTGGACAGTACGCCCGAGTCTCAAGGACAGCGAGACGCTTTTCCATTGCCTCCATTATTTGTACCATACTGGGTACTGATGCCGTCTTAGGCTTGGGAGCTGGCTTAGGCGCAGGATTTGTCGGCGCAGCGGCCCCAGACTGCGCTGGCTGGATCTTCCGGGGAGCCTAAACGCCCCGACTCTCCGCGGACCTATGAACCAATTGTTCCACCTCCTCTCGGAGAACTCGGATTTGGTCCCGGGAGTTGACAAGCTCAGACTCCAGATTCGCCACTCGGCATCTGAGCCTTGTCTCCTGTTCGGAGACGCTCTTAGCGAGGAGCTCCTCTAACGCCTTTCACCACTTTCTTCTTGCCCGAGAATTCTTGGCACCTTTCATGGCGTCAGATATCCGGGCAAGAGCAGTGAGGAGCTCTCGCGCCGCAAAGACGTCTTTGTCCCTGCCACTAAAGAGTGGTGGGACATGCACCAGTGAGTTGCACCAGTGTGCTCCTTGGTGGACATTTGGCCGTGGGCGACGACGTGCGCATCAAAAGAAGCGCACATCGTCGTCCACGTTACCAGGGTGTACCACGTGGAGGTTGTCCTACCCCACACCCCGATCGGCGTAGGTCTAACGCGGCGGTCTAAAAGGCGTAAACTAAAAAATCTAGCGATTATACCCTAAAACATTCTTATATCTAGAGCTTCACTCGAATACCTTGCACCTCCAATAAATCAACTTTTTTATAAGGGCTTTCCAAAAATAATTCTTAGTGATTGTTACGTCACAATAGAATAACTATCTATTTGCAACTTACAATAATCATTTTTCACTTTTTTACATCTTAGTACTTAATTGCGAAAGGAACTCTGCCTGTCTGTCTGTCCCGCTTTCACGCCAGAACTACTAAACCCATTTAAACGAAATTTGGTACAGAGATAGTCAAGAGCCCGAAAAAGGACATAGGCTACTTTTTGTCTAGGGAAAGGGGACCGGGAAATCATTGTGCTATAAACAGTGTGTTATAAATCAAAAACCATCACTAGAAAAACGTCACTGATCACTACTTTTATTACCTAGAAATGGAAAATAATGAATGATTATATTATTAATAAATCAAGAAAAATGTGAACAACCAACGAATTTTACTAAGACCGAAACTTACGAAGACCACGTGAGCAGATTATTCAAAAAGGGAAAGGTCAAAAGTACTCGGATACCCAGACATATAAAGTGATTAATGAATCTGCAGGAAGTGAAATAAATATAAGTACATCAATGACAATCTCACACAACGCCGTTCGGCCCAAACACAAATTAAGCTAATACTAGGTAGCTGCAGTCGCAAAGGTGTAACTCGTATGCTAGCAGCATAAATTTGAGCGAAGCGTTAAATGAAACAATTATTTCCCATAGACAACATGATTTTTGCTTATTACTTTTTTTAGATCGAATTTTGAAATTCGGGCTTCGTCACGACCTGCATAATTTGAATAGATTACCGTGGCAGAAAAAAAATCCACAAACGGATAAGAAATGGCGAAGTTCTGCCCGGTCTTACAAAAGCCATTGAAGTCGCTCCATGGGAGCTTCGCTTCGCTTCGCTCAATAAGCTTGTGCTATGCAATCTAGACTAAACATACTTACACTGTTGATAGATGGCACTTGGTTGAACTTGCTACACATCTTGAACAAAAACACTTGTACTGTTCCACTTATTTATTAACGAAACCTGGCCGGTTTCGCCTTACGAAACATATTTCATTATCGGAAATACATAAAATATATGCTAACCTTTGAAAATGCCTTAAGGTGAAACCGGTCAGGTTTAAGTAATAAATAAGTGGTACAAGTGTTTTGTTCAAGATACTTATATATTTTAAATTCATACAAAGTTAACATCCAAACTCCGAAACAAGCATTTGCGGGTCTTTCAAATATTTGTTCCTACCTAATCGAACCCGGGACTCCCGCTTTCACGCGACTGTCGCAAAACTTACCACTTATTTTAAAACTTTTACTAGTTTGCTTTTATATTTCTTTCAGAGCCGTAATTTCAGATCCTATAGCCCTACCCCTTGGGAATGGAGATACGCTGTATACGCCAACGCCACCTAGCGGCGGTGTGGCGGTAGCCAATATCCTGAACATCCTCAGTGGGTATTATTTCAACGCATCCAGTATCAACAGCACAGAAGACAAGATCCTTACGTACCACAGAATGATAGAAGCCTTTAAATATACATTCTCGATGAGAACCAAATTGGGAGATATGGACTTTCTTAATATTACTGAGGTAAGTAGTACAGAAAAAAAAAACTCCGAATCACACATTTGTAGATCACACAAATTTTGTTTCTGATCCAGAAATCTGTCTACCTGTTGTTGAAAAATTTCAACAGCAGGTAGCCACAACCTGCGTCTGTCTATTTCAGCACGGCAATGGGCTCACTACCTATTACGTGGGACAAGACTACAAATGGTGATAGTGGGCATATAATATGCCTCTGCCACCCCTTCGCGGATAAGGCGTTATAGATAAAAGTAGAACAGAATTAATATATACTACCTAGTACAGTTTCTTCATTTTGTTCTTTTTCGGTCAAGTTAGTGTATTCCCAATTGCTTCCATTTATACCGATTTTAAAGCTCTAAAGTCCATATTCGTTGTAGCACTTTTTACTTTCGGCATTTTTGGAAGCGATTTTTGAAAGTGACTTGACTGTCTTTGGCGTAAATGGTCGTGTATGCGACTGCCTGCGCTGAGGTCTCGGGTTCGATTCCCGGTTCAAAACAAATGTTTGTGTAATCCTCAAATGTTTGTTTTAAAGTTTGGAGTGTGTTTATCACTTATCTAGATCCCATACCACAAGCTACCACAAGCTTTTATTAGCTTACTTTGGGCTAGATGTCGCTGTATAAAAATTTCAGTATTATTTATTTATTTAGTAATTTCAAACATTATTATATAGGTGTAAACATATTAGAATTAACGGGATATTTACCATGTGTTTTATATTAATTGTCAGTTGACTGTTTGAACAAAGTTTTTTCCACTACTCTTTATGTAACATATTCGTATGTAATCAATTTTGCTAATACGTATCATAAATAACATATAATATTTGACCTCAATATAAAACGAGCCATTTTTATCAGTTTGTTGTTTAGGTAATAGGTACCTACTGCCGTACTTATACGGAACCTATATAACAATTATTGCACATTCCGTTATCTTAGCGGAATTAGTTTTGTGCCAATATATTTATGTTCAATAACTGTGAGCTACCAAATAAATACTTTACTATTAAATACTATTTAAATCAATAATAAATTAGGTATATATCAACAAAAAAAGCAACCTGCAGCGTACAAACAATCTCATGAAATTATTGACACCGACCTTGTCTTCTTGTAACTTATAACTAATTTTTTGGCACTTATGTTGGCGGCACCATTATTGAAACAATAAAAAATAAGCCTATAGTTTTATCTGCAATATTTAACACTAATTTGTTTTGAAAAGCTCATACATTTACGCGCTCTCAATATTTAATAAATAATGACAACAAATTTGACAACATGAACGATGATATTAAATTTATGAAATCTTTATGTTATACATATAGTCCCACCGTATCCCAAAAGGGGTAGACAGAGGCTTGTGAAATGCCTATGTCACGGGTAAAGCCACCGGGCACAGCAAGTATTCTTATAGTCCGAGAAGTTCTGAAGTAGGCATTACTCGCTATTCGTCAATTTGATTAATGTTATAAGACATAGAAGTAAGAACATAAATCGAATCATTATAAAATATGGCCACGCGTAGGTGTAAATAAAAAAAATGTTGTCGGCCACGTTTTACACAGCGCCATCAAGCCCAAATTAAGCTATAAGCTTTTACTATGGGATATAGACAACTGTTATACATACTTACACCTATTACGTGGGACAGGAATCCACACGGTGAAAAGTGGGCATATAATATGCCTCTGCCACCCTTTCGGGGATAAGGCGTGATGGATATATATATATATACATACTTATACAGGGTCATTTGTAAAACACCAGCAACCTGCTAGTAGTAGATAGCCAAGGTCATAACCAACAACGTTTGTTCTACTAACGTACTTTGAAACTTCGAGCGTCGTCATAGGATTTTGCTCGTGGATTCGCTTAAAAGAACTCCTGGGTCTCTTTTTCGACACGTACTGCATGCCTCGACGAACGATGGACGTGCGCACATCAATGCGGTTGAAAAAGGTCAAGGTCAAAAGAGTTATGACCGGGTCCACCCTCATCCCCTGTGATTTTCAAGAGTTGTGTATTACTGTAATTCAATCAGTACATTAAATTAAAGTTAATTTGAAAAAAATAAGTTTCAAAAAGTTCATAAATAATATTGAAAATTAAAATAAAATCGTAGACCATGTTTTTATGATGTTAGCTACTTAGTCCTAGCAGGTTGCTGGTGTTTTACAAATGACCCTGTATATTCCTAAATACATACGTATTATACATAGGAAACACCCAAACTCCGGAACCAACATTTATGGATCACTAAAATATTCGCATACCACTGCGCCACCGAGGCAGACAGAAGCTACACTACCCCTAGCAACTTTTGAAGGTCTAATTTCCAAATATTGTTAACATAAAGCTTTCCCCGGTTTCCAGTTGATTAATACTGTGACGTCACAAGCGCACGGCACTATAGTGCGTACACGCATCAACGACACTATGACCAGTAACGACACTGCAACGTATGACATAGATTCATTCATGCCTCCAGACTTGGGTACTGCTCACATATCCATTATAGCTCCAAATGGAGACGCGGTATCCGTGACAAGTTCTATAAACTTCTAGTGAGTATATATAAATGAATTTGTGTTTGATTTATTTACGAGCAATCAAAAAAGATCACTTCTCTTGAAGAATCGACGGCGGATAGAGCAATCGGGTTCTTAAGTGGCCGCCCCAACTCAATCAATGTAAGACAGAACGATACCCCGTCAGGGCCGTGTCTACTATTGACAAGCCATAGAATAGAACCAGAATCGCTGTTTTTAGCTGTCCAAATGTTAGTAGACTATCAAGAATGTCACTGACTAGCGGCCACTGATCGATAGAAGTCTATTGTTATAGTAGACTACGAAAAACTGTCAAAATTATAACGGTGGCTTTCTATTGAGCGACGATTTCTATTCTTTCTGACGCGATTGAATTAGTAGACTTGGCCGCCTGGATGCGCAAAGCACAGGACCGTAGGATGTGGCGTGAATATCCTACGTCCAGTAGTGAACTGCTATAGGCTGATTAGTTTCATTGATAAAAAATAATTTGCTAAATCCAAGTGAATTTTTATCCACTTATAATAACAAAACGTAAGTACATCTTACTTACGTTTTGTTATTATAAGTTCTTATTAGAATGAATAGTGCTCAGCTCAGCATAATTAAATTTGCATAAAGAAACTTGTGTAACTTGTATCGTCAAATTTCTAATTTGCTGTAATGGTTAACAATGGTCATTGTAATTTAGACGTACTGTCGTTGAACCACTACTCGTGCTATTAGGAAAAGTGGTCGTCGTTGTTAGGCTTTAGACATGTGCAATACCGGAACCTGTAGAAACAAGCGTACAATTTTTGCTAGAAAAATCTGCGAAAGGAACTCATTCTACAATCTGAGCATATTATCATGTAAAAGGAAGTAAGTCCCTATTTAACCTTACAACATATTCGACCTCAATATAAAAAGTATTTACAACAATATTTATGGTGGTGGTGTGAAGAGTACCAACATAAAAATTCACAATACGCTTTATCCTTGAACTTCATCTAACTTTTTCACAGCTTCGGCGCGAGTTTCACAACACAAAAGACAGGCATAGTTCTGAACAACGTGATGGATGACTTTTCATCTCCAGGCATCACTAATTACTTCGGCCTGAAGCCTTCACCGTCCAACTATATAGCTCCACACAAGAGACCCATGTCTTCTATGAGTCCGAGCATAATTCTGGACAAATATAACAACGCTAAGTTGGTTATAGGAGCTTCTGGAGGAACCAAAATAATAACTGCTGTTTCTTTGGTGAGTACAGAATAAAAAATAAGGAATCATTGATTACTTTGATGTTACTTCGGTGTAATGGGGTCTGTCATGGTATCTTTGGAGTCCAAGTCTACCTCTCCTACAAATATTTTACTCTTGGAAGAGACTCTTATCAGTCACTTTCTTTTTCTAACTAACTAACTAACTAACTATCTTCACGCTGTATCCCTGACGGGGTAGTCAGAGAGGACAGATCGCCAGGCTTCGCGATCCATGCATACTTCTTTCGCTTCTTCGAGATTCATCAATCGCTTCATACACGCACGTCTGGGTATCGGAGTACTTTTGACCTTTCCGTTTTTGAGCAATCTGCTCACGTGGTCTTCATATGTAAGTCTCGGCCTACCCTGACTCTTTCTACCCTCTACTTTTGAACAATATATATTCTTCGTCAATCGTTCCTCACTCATTCGTTGGACGTGTCCAAACCAACGGAGCACGCCCTTTTCCAGCTTAACGCTGACACTTTCATTCAAACCTGCCATATTGCGTATCACTTCGTTACGTATTCGTTCGGCCAAGGTAACGCCGCACAATTTTCGAAGTGTTCGCATCTCCACAGCATTCAATTTACTTTCATGCATCTGCTGACATACCCAGGTATCACTACCGTAAAGCAAAGTTGGCACTAGCACTGCGTTATGAATCGCCATTCGTGCTTCTTTTACGATGCTTTGTCGTTTTACTAACTGGGACAAAGCACCGTTAACTTTGTTTCCAGCAGCTACTCGCCGTTCTACATCCGAATCACATCTTCCATCCGCGCTAAGCATACTTCCAAAATACACAATTTCATTCACTTGCTCTAGACTTTCCTGGTTTACCCTAATCTCGCATTTAGTTCTTACATCACCTCTTTCAAATACTAGAACCTTAGTTTTACTTGCATTCAAGCGAAGACCCTTACTTTCACACCCCTCTTTCATATTAGTGACTAATGCCTGAAGGTCGGCTTTTTCTAAATAAATAAAATAAATATCCATCACGCCTTATCCCCGAAGGGGTGGCAGAGGCATATTATATGCCCACTTTTCACCGTGTGGATTCCTGTCCCACGTAATAGGTGGTGAGCCCATTGCCGTGTTGAAATAGACAGACGCAGGTTGTGGCTACCTGCTGTTGAAATTTTTAAGCCGCCCATAAGGCCTTCAACCAGGCTTAACGACTGCCATTTTACTGGCAACCGGGACCAACGGCTTAACGTGCCTTCCGAAGCATGGCTTTTTCTTATGTATTAAAAATACCTTCAAACTCTACCTGGATTTGAAGCCTGGGGTTAACTTTTATTTAACTCTTTTTTTATGTACCACTGAGGTAGCAGACAAGCATACGGCCTATCTGATAAAAAATGGTCACTGAAGCCTATGGACATTTGCAACACCAGATGTGCGGCACTCGCGCTGCCGACCCTTTAAAAACCTTCTAAGACCCCTTTTGAAGAACCCCATACTGTAGACGTTTGGGGAAACTCAGGCAAGGAGCTCATTCCACAATCTAAGCGTGCGCGGAATAAAGCCTCTATCAGACCTAACCGTATAAGGGTGAACACCCTGTTTATGGCTAGCGGTGCGATGATAGATGGCCTTGGCGGAGCTATCGTTAAACTTTTATTTTTCAGCTTTGTTGGAAGCGACTGCCGTCTGATTTCCCAAGCCTTGAAAGGCTTTAGTAAGCAAGTGCACCGCTAGCAGGAAAAGTCGCTTGGGCTCTGGAGCTCTTGATAGGGCCCCTTAGAACCTGTATCTGGCCATCCAATGATATTGGGGTTGGGAGGTTAAACGACAATCCCAACAACGTCGTATATAGCCAACAGGCTTGGGCCTTGAAGAGCTTAGTGGAGCTCATCCTGAGCTCTACTAAGATCTTCAATATTTATGCCTTATATGTGATGATCGAACTTATGTAAATAACACAGGTGATCATGCGCAAGCTGTGGTTTGATCAGTCTATAAAGGACGCAGTAGATGAAGCCCGGTTCCACCACAAATTGTCAACGATGCTAGTAGAATACGAGTATGGAATTACAAAGGTAAGTTCCTATATTTCGATACCTAAATGTAACGCACGTCCTTTAGTTTTGATTTTTTTTTTAGTTACTTTCAAACCTTACCTGGATATAGAACCCGGGGTCCACATTTATTTGACTGCTAGGAACAGCGATAGCTATATCTGGACGTCAGATAGGAAGAGGCAATTACACAGCCATTCATGGCTTGGCTACTGATGTTCTGCATCATTGGGAGCAATTGCTCCCTTACCTCCCAACCCCGTAAGGGCGCCTGTGTAATTGCCTCGTCCGTTAGTTGCTCAGCAGATTCTAGTAGCTGAGATCGCTTGGAGCCGGGAGATATTAGTGATGTAAACATTATTTCTGGTTAGAAAAGACTGGCCATGAGTTTTATTGCCAGGTTCTTCCTCATACTCTACCTATTGCTTTGCGAATCTGGCAGTAAATGTAGAAGCAATAATCTTGTCGTTTATAAGTGATACTTTGGGACCTACATGAATAAAGATTTTTCATTTTCATTATCACAAATATCTTCAGATTCCTATACGGTATTCTACCTTAGGAGACCGTACCTACATAAACTGGTCCATGGTTTACGTGGCGTGATTGAGAAATCACGCCAATCAACATAATGGTTTCCACGAGAGCTTGATTAATCGGCACCTGATATTACTAATGACAAGACTTATACAGTGTACATTTTATAACTTTTAACATTATTTATCGATTATTTATTAGGTTTTTGTTTGTATAGTGATTACAGTTTGCGTTATACTTACTTCGTCACAAATATTATTTCCCTAACCCAAGATTAAGTGCATTGAACTAAATGTGTGTTGTGTATGTAGTTTATTGTGTACCATGCTTAGTCCTATATATAAAATATATATGTATATAAAACATATAACACATTTATTGTGTATTATTTCTAAAATTAGGGAATTATATCTTGTAATAGAATATTATGGTTCTTGTCGATTATTCATCCTTTACTTTCTTTTTAAATGTTTTCACCATAATAATCTTTATCCATCTTATCTCTGCCCCACCTAAATGGTGAATGGTAGAAATGCTTAAAGACAATAAATCCACCTTGTACTCGTAATATAAGTACTGAAATTTAAAATAAATTAATAAATGCATTGCATTTGTGTTTGTTTGTTGTGTTGCAATTAGTGAATGCAATTATAAAAAACAATCTTATATGGATTCAAATGGTCAGAGCAGCAATTGCAGAGCCATTACTTATCTCCCTAACAGTATATTCTTTTACAGGATATATTGGCTGGCCTGAGCGCAAAAGGACATGGCTTAAAACGCTACAATAACAGGGGCTCCGTTGTCTGCGCCCTCTATAGGAACAGAACCGCCATATACGCAAACGCAGACTTTCGAAAAGGTGGTGAGGTCTACGGCGAGTAAAGAGTCTCATACTATATAAGTAGGCATCTTAGAATAATACTTTTCTAAATGTAAACTTTTTTGTGATAATGTTTTTTTTTTCTCTAAATGGCGTACGATCAAAATGAACGTATTTCTAGAGTAATAAGTTTACTCAGCAAAATTATGACTCCATTATAACTATAGCCTGCCATCCATTGCGGCGTAGTTTCGTACACACGTGTTTTGTTACGCTTGCAGCGTTAAGTGTTGGCTTATTGCAAAGTAAATAACTGAAGAAATCACTTAACACATTTCAATCTTTGATGGATTTAATTTGACACACTTTACTATTATACCTACTGATTAGATAGAAATTTGTGAGATTTTCATTTTGTAGAATGTATCAAAATGAACTCATTAAACTTGACACAGTGCATAAATGCAATTTCTGTCGATTAAATAGAAATAAGTGTGTTTTTGCATTTTATTACTAAGTATCTTTACGCTGTATCCCTGGCGGTGTAGTCAGAGAGGACGAGGATCGCCCGGCTTCGCGATCCATGCATACTTCTTTCGCTTTTTCAAGATTCATATTTTTTTCCCAAAAATATAATATTATTATTATTATTATTCATACACGTACGTCTGGGTATCTGAGTACTTTTGACTTTTCCGTTTTTGAGGCATCTGCTCACGTGGTCTTCACTTTATTGAGTGTATTTATCGTTCGTTTTGTTAATCAGCAGATGCACCTCTTGCAATTGAGGCTGGCGGCCCTCGAAGATCTCGGTAGGGCCCCGTGGGTACTATGGTGTTAGTTACGACGCACATAGTCGTATTTAAAAAAAAAAAAAATATATATATATCCATCACGCCTTATCCCCGAAGGGGTGGCAGAGGCATATTATATGCCCACTTTTCACCGTGTGGATTCCTGTCCCACATAATAGGTGGTGAGCCCATTGCCGTGTTGAAATAGACAGACGCAGGTTGTGGCTACCTGCTGTTGAAATTTTTAAGCCGCCCATAAGGCCTTCAACCAGGCTTAACGACTGCCATTTTACTGGCAACCGGGACCAACAGCTTAACGTGCCTTCCGAAGCACGGAAACGCTCGCAAATGTAAATGCCACAAAGTGGTCACCCATCCGAGTACCAGCCATAGTGAAAGTTGCGTAACTCAGTGATCGTTTACAGAACACTGAGACCGCGGGGCCACGAGCGCTTCGTATTTTAAAGCGTCTATGTAACTACACCGCAGTGGACAATGGATTTTAGTATTTGATGTTAGTAACACCAATCTATAGCAGGGGGACCAACCGGTCGCTCGCGGTTATTAGTCCAGTCGATCGTGACACGGCAAAATAATTAAGTAAAAACATATTGCACGGATTTTTTCAAAACTAATCTAGTTCAGACGTTTTATGCTTTTCATCGCAATAGAAAAATAATAATTTCAAGAAATATAAAATTGATCGGTAGTGCTGGGTTGTCAGTAACTAGTAGTTTTTGAGTCTAATCGAGGTGGACACCCCTGATCTATAGTCATTAATGTGATTAATGTATAAAAAAACTATAATTATAGTTTTTTTAAACGGATTTCCGCCATGTAAAGCCTGATTCAATTAGTGATTTATGTATGTTTTGTATAGGTTATTTATACCATTATGTAAATACATTTCCATGGTATTAAACTGCATTTACATATAAAATTTTCCTTTATGGCAGCTGGTTTTGTTTAACGTATGGAAATACTCATGGATATTATGCCGCATGGACAAAAACTACACGGGGAATACCTGTTTAGCTCCGCTCCAGGAGCCCGGGTAAAGAGAAATTAATATAGGTAGGTATGTACAAGTATAAGCACGAATGTAATTGACAATATACCTACAACCGTTAGTTAATATTTAGCACAAACAATAAAAATGTGATAATAAACCTCAGGCCTAAAAGTAGGCACCTATTCATGTAATCTTAACTTATCATAGATAGCTGAAGAATGTAAAGGCCACCCTTAGCGTGTGTACTGTGTACCTACGTGCAATTAAATAATAATGAGGGTTTTTTTGAAATGTTCCCCGTAAGATGGCAGCGCTGTAACGTCAGGTCCAACTACCTGTCAAAACACATACACGATTTATATTTTTCGATCATTTTTTTTGTTTATTTATTCTTAAAAACGTTACAAACGGAATATTGTTTTCCAAAATGCCACAGTGTTGTGCAGTGCCTATGTGTGCAAATAAAAAAGGAGGCCTCTCTTTTTGAGCTCAATCTTCAGTTCGGCAACCTTTCTTTGGCCGTAATCCATAATAAAATCAATAACACTTCCAAATACATAAAATTTTACTAAAATAATAATACGTTCGGTAAGATTCTGTGCTATCTGACAGCTGTTTGGACCTGACGCATACGAAGCGCCGCCTGGCGGCAGAAAAAGTATCGAAAACCCTCATTATACTCAGCCTCAAAAATTTGTAATACGGTATTTTATTTCTTTCCACGACTGCAGTTTTTGTAAGTATAAAATTGTGACACTGTTACAGATTCACATCCTAACAGCGTAACACTCCGTCCGTACTTCTTTAAAGTCCGTGAATAAAAATAAAATAAACAATTGTTAGGATTATTAAGAAAATATTACTAACAATCCTATCCTATTGGTAGTCTTCCTAAAAAATAAATTAAGCACTACTATTTTTTTATTATTAGGCAATAGACGTGTGACCAAATAAGCAAAGCACACCTAGGCTTGCAGCACGGCACAGCGGGCACAGAATACTCCTTGTAGCTTTAAGTTACCTAAACTTATTTATGGTGCTATTTTTAAAGAAGGCGGTATTTGGGTATTCTAAAAAAAATTACAACAAATTGGTACAGAAGTCTTTAAAATCGTTCATCTGCAGGGAAATTAGAAAAATACAAATTCTAAATAAAATTATGCTTTATGGATTTTTTGGTGGACCAAAAGTCCTAAACGATGATGTGGCGAATCAATAAAAAACATTATAGCACAACATAGAAGCTTAAAAATAGTATTATTTATGTTTTATTGTGATTTTTATTGTAAATTTAATTTATTCTATTTTTTATAACTTACCTACTTATTTCCTATATTCCGGCTGCCGAGAGAATTTTGATAACATCTACCTACGTTATTTAAAATAAATAGGTAATTGCACCTCAAAGGATCTTTGAAATCTGAATACTAAAAGAAAATTAAACCTTTTTATTAGATAATAGGTACTAATTCGTTGCTAGGTTACAAGTAAACAGCCCCACTTTCAAAAAGTAGCGGCTTTAGTATTTATCTATTGCTTTAAAGACTTTTTCTCGTGAACCGGACTTAATGATAGGTAATTTAATATAATTTAAAAAGGGTTTCGATTTTAAAATTAAGTAAGATAAATACAAATAGCGTTAGCAAAATAAAAGTTTCAATGTTATTTGCGTTTTATTTACACCTTGCGAATAGTTCTTCTCCTTCATATTAGTGTATGCACAATTGCTTCTAAAACTACCTGGAATTGGAACACGGAACATGGGGTTAACATTTGTTTCGCTGCTAAGAGCGGCTATCGTTTGGCTTTGATTTTTGGCTTTGTTGGGAGCGAATGCCGTCTGACCTCCCAACCCCGTGCAACGCATTTCACGCACTTACATAAGCGCACACACATACATGCGCACAGATACACGCACACACATACACGCACACAAACTCACTTGACCTAATCATTATTGTATCTACCACTGCACTGAGTTTGTATTATTATTAAACATTTATGTACCTACTAGTGGACGCCCGCGGCTTCGCTCGCGTAGAGAGTTTTCCCGTTTCCCACAGGAACTTGTTCCCGGGATGAAAATTAGCCTATTTGGTATTCTGATGTATAAGCTATATTATTGTAAAGTTTCATTAAAATCCATTCAGTAGTTTTTACGTGAAAGAGTAACAAACTTCAATACACACTTTCACATTTATAATATTATTAAGATACTCTTTATAACATTAAAGTCTTAGATTAAAACAAAAAAGGAAAGATACGGCACTAGCGTCTCGTGAGTGCGCCGCTAAAATTAGGCTCATGCACACAATTTCACTTTAGTCGTCATTTGCCGGGCGAACTGTAAACACATTGCCCTTAAAAAACAATATCGCGGATTTGTAATATAATAAACACAAAACAATGCCTTCGTGTGCTTTTAAAAAGTGCACAAATAGTTCCAGAACCAAAAACAAATTCCACGGCATCACTTTTCATTCGTAAGTACACTAAAACATTTATTTCATAAAATCATTGTATGTTTTGAATGTAGTTCGCCATTTTTTTATCAAAAGAAGGACAAGAATACAATTCAGTTGTTTGTGTGAGGGAGAAAAAGCACATGCGTAAACATTGGCTACCACGCTGTACGTTGCGCTGCTGTGCAAAGTATAGGTAGAGCCAATAAAAAAATATTTATCACGTAAATTTTTGTTTCGTAGTGGTTTGTTTGTGTGCTTATGCATCTATTAAATTTATAAATAAAAATAGGTCACAATGATATAGGTACATTAAGTATTGCAGAGGTTTACTCTCAAGGCCTTTTATTTTTTATTCTAATATATACTTACTTAAATGCCATTTTAATATAGGAATAAGAATAAAATTTGTTATCTTGGGTTTTCAATCTCTGACAAATTAGGTATTTTTAAGTGACAGTTTACTTTAAGAGAAGAACAGGGACGGGAAAAATTGTTCTATGAAAGAACGTATTTTTGAAATGCTTACCTTTTTTTAAAGCACCTAAAAATGAACGGAGTATAGACATAGTGTGTAATTTAGGAGGCGCTCCCTTTAGGCCTTGACTGGCACTTTTTACAAGGTTTTTTTTGTTTAGACTTCATATGACTGGTTTATAATATCGTATTCAATGTTATTAAATAATTACTTTTAATTTGTGACTTATAGATTTCCAAAAGATGAACTATTGAAACATAAATGGCTACTAGTGCTTAAAAAGCAAAGACAAGAGCCAGATTGGATACCAACTAATAGTAGTCGTATATGTTCGGTATATTTTAAATCAGAAGATATGTACACGACCAAAAAAATTTCTATAATATGTATGTATTTAGAAATATATAAGTATTTATATTAATATTTTATATAAATACTTATATATTTCTAAATACATATTATATAGAAGCGCTCGTGGCCCCGCGGTCTCAGTGTTCTGTAAACGATCACTGAGTTACGCAACTTTCACTATGGCTGGTCCTCGGATGGGTGACCACTTTGTGGTATTTACATTTGCGAGCGTTTCCGTGCTTCGGAAGGCACGTTAAGCCGTTGGTCCCGGTTGCCAGTAAAATGGCAGTCGTTAAGCCTGGTTGAAGGCCTTATGGGCGGCTTGAAAATTTCAACAGCAGGTAGCCACAACCTGCGTCTGTCTATTTCAACACGGCAATGGGCTCACCACCTATTACGTGGGACAGGAATCCACACGGTGAAAAGTGGGCATATGATATGCCTCTGCCACCCCTTCGGGGATAAGGCGTGATGGATATTTATTTATTTAATATTTTATTTATTTATTTATTAAAAATTTATGAGAAAATTAGCAAAATAATTCCTTTAAAAATTTATCAATATATAAGTATGTTTATCAGTTATCTGGTTACCATAGTACAAGCTCTGCTTAGTGTGGAATCAGATGGCGTTGTGTGAGTTGTCCCAACAATATAATAATATAAATACAATGTAAAGGCTACCGAAAAATAACAAAAAGCGCTGTGCCATTCTTTCGAGCATGTATAAAAGTGTCATTTTTTTAAATACTTTGTTTTATGTATGTTCACCGATTACTCCGCCAATTATGAACCGATTTTCATAATTCTTTTTGTATTCGAAAGAGTATACTCCCAAGGTGGTCCCATTGTCACCAAGTCAGAGTCTGATGACAGGTTCCCAGGTAAATCGAGGGAAACCCTCAAATTTTATAGGCACGTATCACGTTTTTCGCATTTTATTGAAGGTTGAAATAAAAAAAAATAACAATAAAATAAAACCGACTTCAAAAAACACAAAAGTGAAAGAAGTGGCATTTCTTAACATTATCTTTCTATTTGTGTTTTTTGAAGTCGGTGTTTAAATTTTAAATGTCTAACATTAAATAATTTGTTTCTTTTTGTGGCGTGTACTACTGCCATGAGCGTACAATTTGTTAAAAATGTTAATAAGTTTTTAAATTAAATTTATTAAAATATTGGATACGGTAAAAAAAGCAGCATTACTTATTTTTAGAATTTGTTGACATTTTCATATAAGCTATTATAAAAAATGTTTACTTCTTTTACTGTTGACTGTCCACAATATGATTGGACAATGTTAATGTGATAATTTATAAATATATTTTAAAGAGAAAAAAAATTGTTTCCTTTTCACTTTTTTTTTTGCTGCCTACTCTGCTTACTACTCTGCTTTGGCGTCGGGGATCGGTCGGTATAACGACGGACGGCGAGCGACGAGGAACTCGCTGACTCGCTCGTACTGACGTTGAAACTTAGCGCTCTGTCTCGCTTGCTCGATTGACACTTTATTTAGAGGTGTGACGGTGTGAGTGTGTAAGTTGTGTAGTTGAGGTGGACTATATTTTGATTGACTGCAAGTAAAAGCATGACTTATCTTCCCTTTTTTGTTTTAATCTAAGATTAAAGTTAAAGTGTACTTCATTATTGGCGTAATGTTTGGTGAACATATGTAACTAAATATTATTAGCTGTGAAGGACCAAATAAATCCTACTTAAATCCTACTAATATTATAAACGCGAAAGTTTGTAAGAATGGATGTTCGTTACTCTTTCACGCAAAATTTACTGAATGGATTTTGATGAAACTTTTAGAATAATATAGCTTACACATCAGAATTACACACAGGCTACTTTTATCCCGGGAACAAGTTCCTGTGGGAACCGGGAACGGGAAAACTTCAACACGCATGTGGAGCCGCGGGCGTCATCTAGTAAAAAAAATACTGTCGCCTGTGTCGCTAGGGCTCCTGAGATCTTGCTGGGGCCTAACATCATTTACAAATTGTCATGCTTTTATCTCCTATACGTATACGCTCAGATTTCATCGTATGCATTTTTGTCCCACTTAACATGTGGTGAGCCCATAACCGTATGAAATGGACAGGCGCAGGTTGTAGCCAATAGACTAACGCCTTAACATGCCTTCTGAAGCCCGGAAGCGCTATATACAATTTATTATTTATTTTTTTATACCACTGAGGTGGCAGACAAGCATACGTCCGTCGGCCCACCTGATGGAAAGTGGTCATCGTAGCCTATGGACGTTTGCAACACCAGAGGTGCATGCAGCACTTGCGCTGCCGACCCATAAAAAATCCTTCCATGACCCCTTTTGAAGAACACTATAAGTTTACGAACCCTATTACCCTATTAGTTTTGAAGTAGGTATAGACAGAGACTTGTAAGAAGGTATAAAATACTTTGTTAATTTTTTTAAAATGTGACATGATTATATTTTGCGCTATCATGTTTACACTACAATATAGGTAGGTAGTTTCTGATACGAGTGCTCAATCTTTGAAAGGTTAATAAATAAATAGGCACATTTTGTGAACTAGATTGTCACTTGATCTGACCTGGGTGATGAAATCGGAGTATCTAGGTACCTACTGAAGCTTACTGAGTGATCATATTGTAACTAATCTATCTAAATATTGTGGCACATTGCACATTGCCATCTAGTTCAAAACTAGCTACACAATTGATAATCATAAGTACTATTTCTAAACACTGGTACTAGGTACATATTATAGAAAAAAACATCCAAAATATCCATACCAAACAAATATTTTTGTCGATTACACAAATATTTGTTACGGGGTCGAAACAAATATTTGTGTTATTCGATTTAGATTCAAACATGAACTAAACATATTAGAGGATTCCAAAACCAATAAATATCATCAATATTGACAGTGTAATAGGTAGAATGACATCATTAACAAAGTTAAAAGAAAGAAATGACAATAATAACTATTGTTATCATAATGATATATACTACTAATATTAATAATATTATAGGTTATTCAAAGCAAATAATGTCTGAAAAGACTAAAATCAGGCTATCAAAGCGAACCCCAGACTTGGTTGGATATTTTGGCGGGTCTAAAACATTTACAGAACAGATGTCTAATAAAATACAATTACTTATCCCTTAAGTTTCATCAACTAATAATAAAAAATATCTGGTTTCTTACACATGCATGGTGATACATTTAGCAAAAAATTCTTTCATAGTACATTACTTGTAAGTAATTAGATATTTAGGTCAATAATAATAAACCTTGGCAGTAGTTTTGATAACAAGTGGGTAACTAGCACCATCTATTGGTCGGTAGATAAAGCCGTCAGTGCTGGATTTCAGTATGTAAAATTAGGTAAACATTCAAGTTGTTTAGCGCCATCTATTGACGAGTAGATAAAGGCAACAGTCTCAGATGCAGAGTATAAATAATATGAATAATATTGTAACTTGCATTACAAATAAGCGGTCTCCTTTAAATTTACAAAACCGGTACAAAAGTATGAAACTATCGGCGGAGAGGAAGCGTATCGTGCATCTTGCTGGTTATAGGCTTCATATTTTTTACGCCACAGTCAAAATGTTCTCTTAGCAAAATGTCGCTTTTGTAAAATGTCTCTTTTGCAAAATGTCCCTTTTGCAAAAAGTTCATTTTATCATAATGTCCTATGCAGTTACACTGCAATGTATAGTAAGTCTAAGGCTTTAAACGAAAACAAGTGTTACTTTAAGAAATTGTTTTTTTTTGCATTGTAATTGCATTGTATCGTGCCTCTCGCTGGTTACAAGCTTCTTATTTTTTTACGGCTTAGTAAATGTCCTCTTCGCAAAATGTCACTTTTGTAAATAGTTACTTTTATCATAATGTCCTATTCAGTTACTCTCAATGGATAGTAGGTCTAAGGCTTTAAACAAAAACAAAGGTTAACATGAGAAATTGTTTTATTTTTTGCATTGTAATTGCATTGCCCTAACACACATTATATTACAATGAAATAAATATTCATAAAATATTAACATAGAATAATAATATCTTGTAGTGGAATAAATTACACGTATATCGAATAAATTACCTATAAGCTAGTTCCAAAAAGAATTACATCATCATTTTTTCAGACAGCAAGGAGATGCAATTGCCATTACAACATAGAATACTATTAGGCTTATATTTACATTAGCAAAAAAATATATGCAATACTAACGACAATTAGTCATATACATGAAAAAGGACAACTTTTGTACCCTCGCCATGTACAAATGTATAATAAGCAAAACAAGTAGAAAATTCTTGATTGTTGCATTTTGATATATTATAGTTCTTTTTTACACAGCGCCGTCTAGTACAAACTAAGCTAATATATAGTTGTTGAATGGGATCTAGAAAACTGATAAACATACTTATATATTTGTAAATACATACAATACATAGTAAATATACAAACTCCGAAACAAATATTTGTGGATCACACAAAAAAAACTTCGACTGTGTTCTAAGTTATATTCGAACCTCAGCACAACAATAGTATGCCACCGTGGCAGTGAAAAAAAAAATCAACTGTTTATAAAAATTTTGTTTGACAAATTTCCATCTAATGAAAAACTGTCTTGGCTGACAAGATATCTTTGTGTATATAAATAAATAAATTATTTGTGTTAGTCGTGAAGTTACCCAAAATATTAACAATAATGCATGATTTTGTTTAAATATAAAAAAAAATACAATGAAATAAATGACTGAATAATGAATACTATCTTCTTCTAGGTTCTCTTTCACACTCTTACTTATTCAACATAATTCATTGCCATATCCTCGTGCCGGTCTGCTGGAGATATTTCCAAAACATATTAGCAGTACTGATATCATAGTGTTTTCATTTGTAAAATTTCATATGTATTTTAAATTAATATACACTGACAATACATAATAATACACACTACACTACATCTAGTACAAATTCTAACGATATATATCGCACATCTAACTTTGCAAAGAGACATGTGCTGACTTTGGTAGAGTGTCGTCTCTGTCGCACACTTTGTATGTAACGTTAGGTAATACTTTGTGCATTTTGTATTATGAAATAACAATTTTTCCGTGCAATCGTTATTTCTAATTGGAATATATTGAAAAAACTTCTTTTGGCGCACCGCACACAGATTTTTCCGTAGGTAGTAATTTAGGCTGATCCGTCACGCTCTGAGGTGAAAGGCTCGATCGGGTGAAATCGGGAACGCAGAGTGTACCCGAGCGAGAAAGATACAGTCAGCTGCTCTTCTCTGTTGTGTCGCTGTGTTTAGTATATTCAATTCATACGTAATAATTGATTGCGATTGCCAATGAAGTTTTTATTTCTGCCGTGCGATCTTAAGCACACTTAATTTTTTTTTATTTTCAGTTAAATACTAACCAGACGGCAGACGCTCTCTAAAATGCTGAAATTAGAAGCTATACAATGGCTGCTCCTAGTCGCCAAATAAATGTGGAGCTCAGACTCCGTATCCAGGGGGCCGAGTCTACTATTAACAAGCAGTAGAATAGAACGAGAATCGCTGTTTTTAGCTGTCAAAATGTTAGAAGACTATAAAAAATGCAACTGACTGTTGCCACTGGCGCGGTACGTGCTCGTAGAATTCTATCGGCCGACCGTTAGAAGTCTATTGGAGTACGATTGTAATAGAAAAAAGAACTACGAAAAACTATCAAAATTGTACCGGTGGCTTTCTATTGAGCGATTATTCGATTCTATATCGATTGAAATAGCAGGCTCGGCCCACAGGTAGAATTTGGAAGCATCTGGGTAAACACTTAAAATGAAGAAGGCTACTATTATAATATTTATTGATCTCTTGAATTTCAAGTCGATTCAAGTAGAAGGGTTTCTACAGCTGACATGATCCCAGTTTACTCTAATTTGTGTTTTCACTTTCAAGAAGTGGAGACATTTTGCGTAGTGCCAATTTTTGAAATGAGGTCATTTTGAAAGTTAAACATTTCGGTATGAGGAAACTTTGGAATGAAATCATTTTTAGAAGTAAATATTTTGAGAAATTGCCGTTTTGCATAGCTGTCAAGTGACAGCTATGCGAAACAGCCTAAAACTCTGTTTCTCCAGGTTGAAAAACATATCGATCATACTAATTACGTGTCTAAAGTAAAAGTAAACAAATCTTTCATAGCGTCTACAGGCGTAACCAATTTAGTAGAACCAATAAATACGGTGTTATCAATACCACTAGTGATAACAGTTCGGTGTAAACGCTTGCATTCTTCTGCTGTAATGCCACCGACCACAAAGATGATTATCGTTGGGTTGTCTAAAGGATGTTTCGTCGGTTTTGGTTTCTTTTGCTTGAGTATGCTGTAAAATAAATTAAATTTTTACAGTACTGCTACTCGGTAATAGATGGCGCTGATATTTGTCTAGAATGGAGAACACAAAAGGGTCAAAATATTACTATCAAATACAGCTAAAATTGGAGGGTAGTTCATGTACATTACATTAGTTTTTATTTCACTTCAATACATGCAGTATTTCCGAAGTTATAACGACGCACTATGTGTTACAGGAGCCATTTTTCGGACATCCGCTTTTTATTACAAAACGTGTGAAAAAAATCATTTAGAATGCTAGAGTAAAACTCCGGGGTGATAAAAATAATTAGTGAAGTCAGTATAAAATGTTAAAGTTCTATTAAAATTCCGCCCAATAAAGTTCAAAAATTGTCTACACTAACAACTAAATCAATTAAAAACTAAAAGTGTATGCAATAGGAACTCGAAATAAAAGCTACATATTTTAAACCCATCACGAACCTCCTATCTTGCTTAGAACTCGTGATATATGGTTTTTATTTTTTTCAGTTTTTAATTTTTTCTCAAATAATCCACGGTTGTTGGAAAAGATATTATTATCAAAATTAAGATCCATTATAGTCCTATTGACAAAAAAATAATCACATACAAATCGCGTGGAGTTTAGAAACTACAGGCCATTTAAAGCAATGTAATATAATGTATGATATCTTACAAATATAAATGGGCATATATAATATGATTTAACATAAATCTTAGTTAAAAAAACAATTAAAACTATACCTAAATAAAAAAAACAGGCCATTTTAGTTATACCCGGTTATTTTCTCGTTAGGGTTGTCACTTTTATAAAATAATATATTTATCCGGATTTAAAATAATATATTTATCCGGATGTAATTTTTTTTATGCTTCTGAAATAATTTCTATTATTTACCTGTGACGTTTCTGTAATGTTATATAAATATACGGATGGACAATATTTAAGTACCTACCTATTATTTAACTTAAGGTGTTTGATAGGTAATAAGTTTTCAATGGAAATTGCATCAGAATTGCTTATATCTCACAAAGTTGCACATATTTAACTTTCTAATTAGAACATGAATTGTTGCCTACGATTTTACACATTGCGTTTTATCATTAGGTTTGTGGGCGATGTTTCTTCCTTGCTTTTACGTTAAAGTTTTATTTTTATTTTATTTTTTTATTCAAAAATATATTTAATCTTAAAATGAATATAAAGGAATTGTTGTAATAATATTAGTGTTCAATTATTTATCTAAAATGAATAAATAAAAATTACGTATATTGAGATTTGAAAAAAATTTGAAAATTTAAAATCAGACATTGATAAGTAACAATATAATTGACCAAAGTTGACATATTTTTTATGAAATTAATGTAATTTAAAATGAATCTATTAATTTAGTAGTTTAACAGATTTACATATTGAGTTTTATTAAAATATTATTATCACAATCATTGTAATAGACTTAGCATGAGTCATGAGTGTGTGCCTGAAACTGAATGTGTATGAATATGAAATTAAAATTTAAGTTTTTTTTTAAATTATCTTTTGTACCTACACTATTGCATTAGGTTTGCCTGTAATAATAGTGATACACTGAAATAAATAAATAAATAAATTATCATGTTGTCCAGTGGGAAATTCTGATAAAATTCGATCTTCAATGGGAATCTTATTCTCGAGTGACAGGAATAATTATAAATTAGTTATACTAGAGTGGGCAGTGACTGGCTTTCCACTTGCTATCAACTAAGTGTTTAATACATGCTCGCCTGTTAAGGAGACTCTTGAAAATACCCTTTCCCAGTAGGTCCCAAGTCGGAACGTTATTATTTATGTTAATAGTATAAAATGTGGATTTGCCACATGTCGCATCTCGTTTCACATTGGATTATTCCCGTTCACTTTTACTTCTTAATGTAACAGTGTGATTCACTAGGAGTCAAATTTGAATTGAGTAGCACGTGTGTCATAATGCTACTTTTTTCCAATGATGTAGATGTTATTTATAAATTTAATAAAAAATAAATGATATCATGATAGGAATGTGACGATATCTATCATATCTCAAAAGAAGTTACAAAGCAGTAAAACTGAGAAAATAATTTAACCCATATCTTTAAATTTACCAAATGTAGATTTTTTAGTAACGGTGTAATTATGAGGGAATATTTTTTCTTGTTCAGTTACACTGTGACTTTTTTCAATAAGTGACACCGAATAATGACAATTTGTAATTGTTGTTATTTGGTCTCATTTATTGGAAAATTGACAATAATGTCACACTTATAACCAAATAGGGTTTCAAAGGTCTGTATTTTTTTCAAGATTTGATTTATCACAAGAAATTAAACTATCTTCACGCTGTATCCCTGACGGGTAGTCAGAGAGGACAGATCGCCAGGCTTCGGGATCCATGCATACTTCTTTCGCTTCTTCAAGATTCATCAATCGCTTCATACACGCACTTCTGGGTATCCGAGTACTTTTGACCTTTCCGTTTTTGAATTTTTTTATTTTTAAGAAATGAAAAATTTAAAAAAATTAAATTATTACGCGAACGTAGTCAAAAGCAACAGGGTAGATGAGATATAAATACAATAAATATACCTAAAAACGTATATCACCAAGTAACGCCGGATTCTGACTAATAAAATAATTCTGCATGTCATCAAGAGCCACTTATGGTCAAAAAGCACTATTATTATTCCGTAGCTGCTTAGAAACTTACGCTAATAGCAGATTCATTTATAAAATTCATTTCACTTATTATTATTATTTATCTATCACGCCTTATCCCCGAAGGGGTGGCAGAGGCATATATACTATATGCCCACTTTTCACCATGTGTATTCCTGTCCCACGTAATATTGGTGAGCCCATTGCCGTGTTGAAATAGACAGACGCAGGTTGTTGCTACCTGCTGTTGAAATTTTTAAGCCACCCATAAGGCCTTCAACTTGGCTTAACGACTGCCATTTTATTATTTTTAAAATCCCCATTGAAGATCGAAAGTTATTGGTAAATCCCGGATAAACATGTTGATAAAGTTTGTCTGTGTGTGTAAAAAGTCCTGAATTTATAATGAGATATAACAATTACTCAGACATTACTACATACACATTTTTTCAAACTATTAAAAATCCGGTTATACTGAAGTGACAAGCCTGGCAAAAATTTAAAATTGGTCATAACTTCTAGGCTCCACGAGATTTGGATATGATTTTTTTCCTATCTATAGAGAAATAGTAGACCTCAATGTTGGTATATATAACTTTTCCAACTACAGTGGATTACTTGAGAAAAAAAATTAATACATAAACTCGAAAAAAAATTATTACTCCGGTTTTTAGCAAGTTACGGGAATTATAATTACCTTAAAATGTAAAGCCTAAGTAGCAGTTCCAAACAGCATAAGTTGATAATTTTTATTTGCTTTAGTTTTCAGCTCAAAATATTTCTTAACTTTATCCGGGTGTTTATTATCGCTGAATTTTAAAAAAATATTATGGCTAAACTAATTATATTTATCAGATAGGAATTTTACTCTAGCATTTTAAATACTTAGTTTTATAAGTTTTTGATATAAAAAGGGGACGTCCGAAAAATGGCGTTTATAACACATAGTGCGACGAGAAGTTATAGCCCTTTTTAGAATTTCCGAGATTAGACGCGCTCATTATGACGTCCCAACGTAACACTGACTGCGACAAGGCGCGGCGCGGCGTTCGGGTGCGAACGAGAGTGCGACTGTTGAATGCGTGGTGTTGTGACGTATGCGGTCACCTGCGTTATACGCACTTTGATCGTACATATTTCAGCCATTATTTGAAATATATAAAAAAATAAACCCACACACACAGTTTTTCTCTTATTTTTTTGTAGATTTATTGGGCATTTAAAGTAAAAAACGTTTGTCAGACCCATTACCTTAATCTTAATAATATTATAAACGCGAAAGTTTGTATGGATGTTCTTTACTCTTTCAAGTAAAAACTGCTGAATGGATTTTAATGACACTTTACAATAATATAGCTTCCACATCAGAATAACACATAGGATACTTTTTATCCCGGGAACCAGTTCCTTTGGGAAACGGGAGCGGGAATTTTTTTCTACGCGGGCGAAATCACGTGCGTCAACTAGTTATGGTAATAAAATTAATTTTTCATTGTGCCTTTATCCACGAAGGGGTAGCAGCGGCATGTTCATCATCATCTTTGCGTATTCCTAGTTACCTACTTACAACCCTGAATTTGGAGCCTGGTGTCAGCTCAAATTGGCTGCCAGCAGCATAGCTTTTTATTTTCGGCATTGTTAGGAGCGACTGTCGTATGACCTCCCAACCACGAACCAGCATTGTTGCCTCGTCCATTAAACATCAGGGGGCCGAGTCTACTATTTTCCATTAGAAAGTCCTAGTTATTTTTTATAGCGGTTTTATTGCGATTAATCCAAAACTAGCTAGTCTACTCTATTATATCTACACTAATAATATAAAGAGGAAAATTTTGTTTGTTTGTTTGTAATGAATAGACTCAAAAACTACTGGACCGATTTTAAAAATTCTTTCACCATTTGAAAGCTACATTATCCACGAGTAACATAGGCTATATTTTATTTTGGAAAAAAATAGGGTTCTGTAAGATATTTGGGTTTTTTGGTCACAAGATGTAAAATATCAACTAGAAAAGTTACTTATTTTGCGTCCGCTGCCTAAACTATAAAAGATAGATCCATAAAATGTTCTAATTAAATGTAGATCTTATAAATATCTACAAAAAAGTTCGCGACACACTATACCTATCTATGTCGAGTGAGGCACAACTACCATTAAATTATTCAAAAATCTTGTTTTTTTTTTATTACATTTAAATGCGTTTAATTTACTCATGCTATTAATCCTTATCAAAATAAATTATTTCATCACTAAGTACAGTTTATGTAGATAATATTTACATTTTTCGACCGGGCCGTGCGGGCGTAGGTAGGTACTGGAGAGCGAAGAAGTAATCAACGAATTCGGAAAAGCTTCATACATTATTGTGAAATTAATAAACGACGGGATTAAATGGGTGCCATGGGGTCGCAGTATGTCACGGGCGAAGCCGGGCGGGACAGCTAGTATTTCAGAATCACACTTTTCAAGCTGTAAGACTACCAAAAATGCTAATTAAGAGCTACTTACAGGCGCTACACGTGTTAATAACATTAAAGGTTTTTTTTACTTTAAATGCCAAAAAATCTACAATAAAATACGAGAATAGCGGTGTTTTAATTTTTTTTATATTTCAAAAAATGCCTGAAATATGTATGATCATAGTCCGTATAACGCGGGTAAACGTCACAACCCTACTCATTCGAATCATCATCATGCCGCGCCGCGTTTTGTCGCAGTCTGTGCGAGGCTGTGACGTCATAATGGGCGCTCCTAATCTCGGAAATTTAAAGGACTAAAACTTCTCGTAGTTGTAACTTCGGAAATACTGCATGTATTGAAGTGAATTATAAACTAACGTAATGTACATGAGCTACGCTCCAATTTTAGCTGTATTTGACAGTAATATTTTGACCCTTTTGTGTTAATTGTACTGCTACTCGCTAAACGATGGCGCTGGTTATTTTATAATCATTGCGAAGAATATAAAATTTTGTAGTTCTTACAGAATAGTGTCTGCTTGTTTGAGACTACATTTTGTTGTTCTGTGTGTAATATTCTCACATGTATTTATTTAAATTCAGACCGCCAGTAAGTGACCGCTCATTGCAACGACGCAGGCGCCCTTACTTAGTACTTACCTTACATAAGAGGACAGACAGCAGTCGCTTTCAAAAATGAACGAAGCTCTTTTCTAAACTAGGACCTGAGTTTAATGGTTTGGACTCAATAGGGAACACGCGATAATGAAGAGAAAGAGATATATAGGTTATTATGGACTTTTACTTACTACTACTACTAATATTGGCGTATAGTATGCCTGTGCCTACCGCTTCGGGGATAAAGGGGAGACAAGAAATGTGTATGTATGTATGTAAACTTACTTAAGTCCAGAGCGCAATAAGTCCTTAGTTCTCAGTACAAGCGACTCGTTTTCGTGCCTTAAGTCGTGCATCTCCGGTCGGTCCGTGTTGACTAAGTCCTCCACAAATTGCTGTAATAAGCCTTTATATTCATGGCCTACGCCCGTCTCGCAAGGCTGTAGTAAAGTATGGTACCTAAAGAAACAGATTTATAACATAAAATATTGCTAACAGCTTGTACAGTCAGCTCCAAAGAAATGTCACCCCCCGGTAATTTACATTTAAGCTATAAGGGGGTGAGATTTCTTTGGAGCTGACCGTACACTGGTTTTTTAATCTATCTATCTTCTCGCTGCATCCCTGACGCGGTAGTCAGAGAGGAGAGATCGCCGGGCTTCACGATGCATGCATAATTCTTTCGCTTCCTGCAGATTCATTAATCGTTTCATAAATGCACGTCTGGGTATCCAAGTACTTCTGACCTTTACGTTTTTGATCTGCTCACGTGGTCTTCGTATGTAAGTTGTGGTAGACTAGAAAATAAAGGGTAGAAGTAGTGAGGGTAGACCCTCAATACTTCTACCATTTATTTTTGCACAATAGATATTCTTCTTCAATCGTTGCTCACACATTCATTGAACGTGTCCAAACCAACAGAGCACGCCCGTTTTCAGTTTAACGCTCACACTTTCATTCAAACTTGTTATATTGCGTATCACTTTGTTACGTATTTGGTCGGCCAGCAATTGTTTTGTACTCTAGAAAACTTGTATGATATGACGCACGACATTTCCAGAGTGCTATAAACTTGTATTCTGTCTCATTCTCTCGCAGGTTAGATCCTATTTATGATTATATTTGTCTATTTTTAGTATATACTTGTTATAAACACTCATTCTCTCATAGGAAAATCCTATTTATAAATATGTTTGTCTCTTTTAGTCGCTTTTTTCTTTAATCGAATTTTCAAATGACAACGGGTTTAAGAAAGTTTCATTTCAAAAGGAAAACAAAAAATGACACAAATACTCTTTTTCTTATTTCCACAATACCTACTTACTTCCCCACCATAATCTTCGACTTCGACTAGTGGTGGTGCATGCGATTGTCGCGACTGAGGTCCCGGGTCGGATCAAATATTTTTGTTTGTTTCGGAGATTGGGTGTTTCCTATGTATAATATGTATGTATTTAGAAATATATAAGTATGTTTATCAAACGTCTAGATCCCATAACACAAGCTTATATTAGCTTGCTTTGGGCTAGACAGCACTGTGTAAAAAAAAAACCCCACAATATTAAAAAAAGAAATCTCCTGGACCTAAGCGACCTGATCTGCTAGCGGTGCTGGCTAATGGGTGACGGAGGCGCCTTTACAAGGTTGGAAGGTCATACGGCAGTCGCACCTCAGAACCAGATAGGGCTTACAAACAACTGAGAATACACTAAGGTCCGTATTCCAGAACGTTTCTCAATACTCAATCGACGCTTTAGAGTAGTATTTATAAGTCAAACACTAGCCTCAAGCGTTGATTGAGTATTGGGAAACGTTCTGGAATACGGACCTTAGAGAAGATAAGACTTACTTCAACATAGCTACTCTCATATTAGCTATCTCTTTCAACTGCTCAATGATAAGCTTTGCAATACTTTCGCCATCTGCTAGCGTTATTATCTCAACGGGTTCCTCGTCTAACAATGTCTTGTAATCCTCAAAGATAGCTTGACCTAAAATCTCTTCTAGAACCTCCTCATGTTGATGGGAAAATCGTATTTCTATACCTTTTAATGAGTAGATGTGAATCAGTAAAGCCAAGAGGTTAGTGAGTGATAGGCCTCGATCTTTGCGAGTTTGGATTAGGTAGCTTATCTGTAAGTAAAAAAAATATATATATGAATAAAAAAATAATATAATCTTCGTTTTCAAGGTTAACCTGTCTTGGTTGCGGATGCCGTATTCAAAACCACCATGAACACGCTCAAACTCCTCACACCCCTCACCCACGTGACCGTTGAGATCGCCGCCCAAAACGATTTCCTGTGACAACGGAATGCTCCAAAGCACTCGCTCGAGTTGACCCCAAAACGACATCTTATTTGCGTCGCTACAACCGGCCTGTGGCGCGTAGGCACTTATTAGGTGGGTAATAATCCCATCGAAAAGCACCCTCACGATCATAAGCCGGTCGCTACAGCGTTTTACCTCCAAGATGCCGCTCTGCAGCCCCCCAGAGAACACCACGACCACCCCGTTCTCCCCACCAGGCGCACCCGTGTAGTAAAGCTTGTAGCCCTTCTGCAAAGGCCAGGCTCTGTTGTGGAAGGCACCGAGTCTCCTGCAGGGACGCCACGTCTACCTTCCGCCTGGACAGTACTTCGGCCAACTCTACCGCACGCCCAGTCAGCGTGCCAATGTTCCACGATGTGAAGCGGATACGGATTAGGGGGTTTAATATACTAATGTATTTTCTAGTATTAATGAGTGAAAATGGTGGATACTTTAAACATAAAAGATTCGACAACGCGACAAGTGCAGAAATGCAGCTCTTCCTGTTACTTTCGAAACTCCTCAGGTAGCTGCAGTAAAGTTCCATCGTTTTACTGGAGTAGAACTTTGACCAAATCTAGATATGAAAATGCAGCTATCTAAAAAATGTTCCTCGTATAAATGAGGAAGATTCACGTTCCGTAAACGTCTTTGTTTACGGATATATTACAGGACGAGACGAATTATTTGAGTGGCAAAATCCTCAAACTGAGAAAACCCAAAACGAAAAGAAAATAAAAACAAACCAACTCACCTGTGTCAATACAGAGGTGGAGTCTCGACTTGTGGCGAGATTCTGTTGAAATTGTTTCTCTAAGCTCATCAGCAAATCAAGCTGTACTCGTTGAGGTGATTTCAACGTCTGTACCATTGCACATGCCTGCTGCAATACGCCTAAATGGCAGCCAATAATTTGGTAGTTCCCTAGAAGATATAGGTAGTTTAAAATTTTAATACACGCACTACTAGCGTTGAATGCTGTTTTCTGTTAACAATGTTTCTTTAATATTATAATAATACTCATGTAAAGCTTATACTCGCTTCCTCGTACGCGGGAATTTACATCTCATTGAATAGGTTTTATAATTTTTGGACCCTAATTGTTTTATCTAAAATAAAAGGTACAAACCTTACTCCCTCAAACATCAATTAACGAAGAGTAAAAGTCCCATCAAAATCGGGCAGGCCGTTCAGGAGATAAAGAGAATCAAACACACAATATTTTGTGATGCTTTTTGGTGTTAGTACCGTATGGATTGCACTTTTTTCCACATTTGGCTGCTATGCGTTTATCGTTTGGCTTTTGATTTTGGTGTGACTGCTGTCTGACTCTGTAAGGGTCCCTTCGTCATTGCCTCGTCAGTTAATCACCAGGTGTACCGCTAGTAGGTAAGGTCGCTTGGACACCAATGATCTTGGTGTGACACCTTACACACCTAAAAAGTATGGTGTACTATTTGTACCATTTCGAGAATGATTGCATATAGTGCCAATCACCATCGCATATATATTATACAGGTGAATTTTTCAAGTGGGCCTTCAGGGCCAAATCCTAAACTATAAGAAATATCCAGAAATATAATCAAATATAGATAATAATAGATAATAATCAAAGGTGTCGAAAGCTAGATTTTGATGAAAATCAAAACTTTCATAATATCATTCCTTCCCAGAAATCGATCCTTATTAACTACGTATTGAATGGTGTTATAATAAAGACTGTTTTTTTTTTCAAAATCACTGGGTTTTCATTTCTGGCCAGGATTATTGATTATTTTAAAATCTAATGATGCAGTTTTTATTTACATCAAAATCAGATCAATAATATTTCATTATTTAGGATTTGGCTTATTTTAAAAATGATACCTAATTTTAGTCTAGAACAGTTTTTTTTTATTCCACTGAGGTGGCAGACAAGCATACGGCCCACCTGATGGAAAGTGGTCATCGTAGCCTATGGACGTTTACCAGAGGTGCAGCACTCAAGCTGCCGACCCTTTATAAACCTTCTAAGACCCAAGTGTACCATCATGTTGAGAGCCTTACTGTGCAACGCTGACCAGACGGGTTGGCTCCGAATTTTTATTTTCTTCAATCTCTTAGCAATTACTTCGTCTGTCAGTGAGCGGGTTAAATAGCAAATCCTAAACTATAAGAAATATCCAGAAATATAATCAAATATAGATAATAATAGATAATAATCAAAGGTGTCGAAAGCTCGATTTTGATGAAAATCATAACTTTCATAATATCATTACTTCCCAGAAATCGATCCTTATTAACTACGTATTGAATGGTGTTATAATAAAGACTGTTTTTTTTTTTCAAAATCACTCGGTTTTCATTTCTGGCTAGGATTATTGATTATTTTAAAATCTAATGATGCAGTTTTTATTTACATCAAAATCAGATCAATAATATTTCATTATTTAGGATTTGGCTTATTTTAAAAATGATACCTAATTTTAGTCTAGAACTGTTTTTTTTTTATTCCACTGAGCATACGGCCCACCTGATGGAAAGTGGTCACCGTAGCCTATGGACGTTTACCAGAGGTGCAGCACTCAAGCTGCCGACCCTTTATAAACCTTCTAAGACCCAAGTGTACCATCATGTTGAGAGCCTTACTGTGCAACGCTGACCAGACGGGTTGGTTCAGAATTTTTATTTTCTCCAATCTCTTAGCCATTACTTCGTCTGTCAGTGAGCAGGTTAAACATTTGCAGGTAATGATCTCGGTATAACCCCATCGCAGCATTGATTTAGTAGACTTGAACTATTGGTGAATAGAGAATACATTCAACAAACCTTTAGACATCGCAATGATCTTCTCAACACTTTGTGGCGTGACTTTCAGGAGAGATTTCGGACTGGGCGACTTCTGAACATCGATTTTAGACAGTTTGTGGTACAAATCGAACATGACCTCCTTCTGGGATTTGTTGATCATGTAGTCGTAGGTTTGGATGCAGCAGTCATCTGTAGCACGGTATAAACACCCAGGACTTAGTTGACTGTCTTCTGGGTTTTTTAAGCTGGAACTGTTCGAGATTTTTGTTTTACTGAGTGATAAATAAATACCACATACATACATATTGTCACGCCTTTATCCCCAAAGGGATAGACATAGACATATATGCCCACATTTCACTTCCACTGCGCCACCGAGACAGTCATAAACATGACAAACATGTTATTGGACTGCAAAGGTATATTATTAAATGGTACTACCTGCTAACACATGAGGAGGTATAGCTGCTAATACAATGGTTGGAAGGTGAGACTGATGAGGCCTCATTTGAGACAATTTTGTACATATCTCTAGTCCAAATTTATAATAATAAAATCACCTGGGGACTCACTCACTCATCTATGAACGCACAGTCGAAACCTGCCACCTAGAACCTTTTACTTTTAGAGTAAGCTACCCTTATGATGTAGGCACCCAATAAGAAAGAAATTTTCAAAATTTCACCCCTAAGAGCGCTGAATAAATAAATAAATATTGTAGAATATTTTTTTACACAGTGCCATCTAGCCCAAAGTAAGCTAATATAAGCTTGTGTTATGGCATCTAGACATACTTATCATACCTTCATCGGTTTCGACATCAAACTTATATATTTCAAAATACATACATATTATACATAGGAAACACCCAAACTCCACAAAACCTCCTCCAACAAACAAACAAACATTTGTAAATCACAAAATTTTTCTTCAGTTGCATTCACTACCACTGCTCCACTGAGGCAGTCACTAAAGTTATTGATTTTCAGATCGTGCAAAGATTTGTTCTAATCCAAGATTGATCCAGAGACCTCTAGGTCCGTATTCCAGAATGTTTTTCAATACTCAATCAACGCTTTAGGCTAGTTTTTGCCTTTTAAATACTACTCTCAAGTGTTTATTGAGTCTTGAGAAACGTTCTGGAATACGGGCCCTAGATTGTCGTTCGCAATGCAGGATATACAATAAGCAATGCACCACTGAGGCAGTCATTACCAAGTTATATCTACAAAAGATTCTGTCTTAAGTGTGCCCCACGTCCCGAAAATTCAAATGAGACGTTGCGTATAACATGAGACGTTGCGTTTAACTTTGTCTTTATGCCGTGATGCGATCGGTGCTAGACAATTCGGTCTTAGTTAATGATGGCCCTATCGAGATCATTGGGGCCATTTGCTGACTATCGGCCGAGGGAATGGCGAAAAGACGGAAAACTCGAAACGAAATCAACCCGTCGCGTCTGTGGCACAGTATGACTTGAATCACCTTCTTGATTGAATTAACTGGTAAACATACATACATATATAGTGACCTTAAGTATGTATATATGTCTTTATCTTCGAAGGGGTAGGCAGAGCCATAATATAGGCCAACACTGCATCGTATGCATTTTTCTCCTACGTAACAGGTGGTGAGCCCATTGCCGTGTTGAAATGGACAGACGAAGGTGAGGCCTTTAACTGTGCTTAACGACTGCCATTTTGCCTTGACTGGCAACCGGGACCAACAGCTTAATGTGCCTTCCGAGACACGGAAACGCTTGCAAATGCAAATGCCACAAAGTGGTCACCCATCCGTGACCAGCCATAGCGAAACTTGATCAACGCAGCGATCGTTTACAGAACACTGAATCCGCGGGGCCACAAGTGGTTAAGGTGTTGTCTTTATTACTTAAGAGGTCAAGACTCTGTCCCAGTTTGACCTTTACTTCTAACTATTACCTATTTGTTCTTTTCTTTCTTATAAACCATGGAACAGCTGCTATTTGCTCAACCACACTACTTTAGAACATTTGCAAAATATCAATAATCGAGTTTTTGTTTAATCCCGGAGTTGGATACCTACCATAAGTCAAGATTAGAACGAATACATACACAATACTTACACATTATTAGTGGCTTCACAAAGCGGTGACATGTCCACGGCGACTTCGGTGGAATGTCCTGGGAATCGGGGAAGCACCGCTAATATCCTATCCAGTACCGACTCTGTAGAATGACTGGTAACTCCACATACATCTAGCGATCGATCGACAAGGATTAGTGACGCAGGATGCAAGCAGTTCTGCAATTCAAGAAGGATTTTGTAAATTTAATATGTTCAATTGTATAAACACACTAGCTGATGCCAGCAGTTTCGCCCGCATGGTTAAGTTATCTTATTACTCGAAGCTTTTCTGAAAATCCAAGCCTAGTTACTCACGAAAAATGTAGCTTGCTAATAGTGAATCTGAGTATATGTGGTCATGTCCTGCCTCTGCTCCATTAATGTGCTGTATTCTAACAATTTTACAATAATATACTTATTGATGAATGGAAAAAAAGCGGCGTTTACATTTTTTGCCAGGTTCTTACTCACAGGCTCTCTCTATCTGATACTTTAGGGTCAGCGCCGACGGAAGGAGTGGCGGCGTAAAAACTAATTCCGCAACAATTTAAATTCAACCTAAATTGTTTCTGTGTATGACTGTATTTCGTACAACGGAATTAAATGATGGTGAGCGACTCAAAGCGCAGTCCGCTTTGAATGCTTTGACCACGAGCCGCTCAGTGGGATTTGCTTCCTCTAAACTGCTCTCCGCCGCCATTTCGCCCGTCGGTGCTGACCCTTACGAATCTGGCGGTAAATGTACAATCATAGACAGTCACGTTCATGAATATTACTATGTGACCTATATGAATGAAGATTATTTTGTTTGTATGTTTTACATGGGTAAAAAAATCATTGTTTTCTTTAAATTGTCAAACAAACAGTCTTAACCGTTCAATTTTAAGATATTTAGTATATGTTGGAATAATCAACTAAAGTATGAACTTCCATTACAAGAACATTTATTTTAAATCAGTAAGATTATTGAAGAAACTTCCTTGCACACGGTCGAACGCATCGAATAAGCCGATATTTGCATAAATTATGAATAATTTAAAATACAAAATAATATTTTTACCTTTCGCCTAGCTACAGAGACTGGAGAATGTTCCAAGATACCAGCCAAAATCGCGCTATATGCTCCCATATAATAAACATAGTCTTTTAAGTTCATCGAATCTAGCATATTATTCAGTGCTCCAGCCAGACGTCGGGCATCATTTCTCTCAGCAACCATTAAGCTATATAAATCCATTGGGTTTTCTGGTGTAATTTTGCCCTTACACTTTGGGTACACATGTTGGTAGGGAGGTGTAACAAACACAACATTAGATAATGATATCGTAAAGATTGGTATATGTACTACCTCAATTATGCATTTCTGAAAATAAAAGAAACTGTAAGACAACATTTTAAGATAAGATAAGAATGGCTGCTCCGCGGTTTCACCCACGTAATGCCCGTACCGCCTTAAGTATGTGCAGGCAAGCAGGTCGCTACAACCTGCGCCTGGTAATTTTCAACACGGCAATGGGCTCACCACTTGTTACATGGGACAAAAAACAATACGGTGAATGTGGGTGTATAGTATGCCTCTGCCTACCCCTTAGGGGATAAAGGTGTGACAATATGTATGTATGTATGTTTCAGATCTGCACTGCTTCAGTATTGTAATAGTTGCAATATGTATTGTTTTTTATATAAAAAAAAAAAGAATAAAATACACATACCTTGCCATCAAGGGCCTCTTTTAATATGTTTTCCAGCAACTTGGCACCTTCAATACCTCCTTTACCAGTGACCATTTTCTCCGCAACATTTTTGTCCTGGCTTAGCTCTAAATACAATACGTCTAAGCCCACACAAGATATAACAATGACATATGTGAACTCGCTGCGCTTCATAATATCACATATTGTTTGGATCTGCGTCCATGTACCTTGTGTTATGAATACAGCTTTCTTTTCCTCTGGGCTGCAAGACTTTAGTGAAAATTGAATTATAAGTATTATTTGAAAATATCATCTTCAATTTAATTATGGAAATACTAGGCAAAACTACTAATAGATGGCTAACATGGATTAAAGCCAATAAGTACCTTGGAAATTTATTAATTATTTAAGTTTACTGTGTACTTGTTTGTGCAGGCAAACACAATTTTATTTATAATTTATCATACATAGCTTAGAACAAATAATTACATATATTTAACAAACTATTTATAAAAAGACTACCAGGACTTTAATTGGTCGTGCTAATGAGTGTCTAGCACATAAGACCTTTTAGCCTTTTTGTTACCACCTCACTAAAAAGGCAACAGGTTCAAAATTTCTTACAAATTTAACATCTAAAATAGACACATTTTATTAAATTCATTCGGCCCTTTAGACCCACCCCAGTTCCGTGCTTCGGAAGGCACGTTAAGCCGTTGGTCCTGGTTGCCAATAAATGGGCAGTCGTTAAGCCAGGTTGAAGGCCTTATGGGCGGCTTAAAAATTTCAACAGCAGGTAGCAACAACCTGCGTCTGTCTATTTTAACACGGCAATGGGCTCACCACCTATTACGTGGGACAGGAATACACATGGTGAAAAGTGGGCATATAATATATATGCCTCTGCCACCCCTTCGGGGATAAGGCGTGATAGATAAATAATAATAATAATATTTATAAAAAGTGTGCAACACTGTGTTTGTAAACATATACCTAAGTACTTACTATTTTCCAGTAGTAACCTAATCAAGAATTTCTACTTATGCTATCAAAGCTGAAAGCAATTCCTTTTCCATTTCCTCACTAGAGGAACACTATTCCTTTTTTTTTTTTTTTAACTTATTTCTTTATTTTTTACACAGCGTAGTCTAGCCCAACGTCAGCTAATATAAGCTTGTGTTATGGGATCTAGACATCTGATATACATACTTATATACATAGGAAACACATAAACTCCGAAACAAACATTTGTGGATCACACAAATATTGATGAGACAAAAATGCATTACCACTGCACCACCGAGGCAGTCAAAACTTAGTACAGCAACATTATTAAGCTGTTTTTAAATGTCTCTTATTTTAGTACATTGTATTTAAAATTAGATTTCTTATTTTTATATTGCACCATGAACTGATCAAATTCAACAGAGCAAAGGATTTACTACAATTGCTACATGTTTAACTTGATAGTTCCTAAATATTTAACCGAGTTACCATGTCTCTGTAGTAAGTTCAGACAGCAGTCACTTCGAACAATTGTAATAATGCTAACAGGACTAAGGACTGATTAAAATTTATAGCAGTTACATAGTAAAGATAACCGACGATGTCTGTCGCGGCAACTAGGCATTGGATTCGTTCAATGTACCTCAAATGGAGATAGAGTCTTAACAGCAACTGCCCCTTCATTAAGAAGGTTATAGAGACCGCCATCCCAATGTAGACATTCAGCACTAGCATTATCAATGAACACTACAGCTCCAATAATTCGGTTGTAGACTTCGGACCACCACGCTTTTCCGAATTCTTTTACTGAAGCAGTCGCCATGTTAAAACAATTAATGTTCTTGATATTAAAATTACAGTAGTTTAACCTACATTACGCAGGGACAAGAAAATTAATATATTTCAAATCTTCAATTTATAAATATTTACACTATTTCACTTTCATTTCTGATACTGTCAAGTATCTGTCAATTCAATTCAATCAGACATGCGATGGAGATTATTTGTAAATGTGAAATTGTAGGAATAACAATTTAGCAATTTTGGTTTTGGTCCATATGTGAAAAATTCTTGAATAAACATAATAAGAAAAAAACACTAAAATAAAAACAAATAATTTTTTTTTTTTTTTTTTTTTTTTTTTAAATACGTTATTTATTTATTTATTGGTTATTAACAAAATAAAATTTAACATATTTACAGAAAACAATACAAAAAGAAGGGGGCGGCTGGTGGGAATTATTACAAGACTGACAATGATGCCCCGACTAGGTGTCGAAGAATTCCTCCCCATCAAAATCAACCGGTAAGGTTCCCATAAGGCTGGCCGCATTGCCACGTTGTATGGCAATGCTTATTCTCTGAGCGAGAAAGAGGCCAGCCCTATGGTCACGAGAAGAATCGACCAGTCGCTTTGCGATATCACTATACAGTGAACGAGCACTTGGGCCCCACGAGCCCAGTGTCTCGACCCCAAACGGCTCAAAAATATAATTACCTATTAAATTATTATATTTGCGCCGCTTGAGAGTCTCGGCGGATGCAGCAGCAGCACAAGCGCAACTCGCCGTGCTATGAAGATGAGAAGGAGCCAGGGTGTCAACACAAGTTGCATCCCAAACTAAAGGCTTTCCCATCTTCCATGGCACCAATGACATACCGTCTGGCCTCTTGCCATCGTCACGCGCCAAACCATTAGGTTCTAGAACGGCTGGAACACCGGCGGTGACAAGAGCCCGACGGATAATGTCATTAAGGTATGCATGACGTGACCTGCGACCTGCACTCCTGCTGCATGAGAGACCGTGATGCCCAAGGCTGTCGACTACTTCACCACATTGACAGCAATGCGGAGAAACGCAGGGAGCACCTAAACGAAGACAGACAGCAATTCTGAATGTAGTGTCGTCCAACATAGTACCTATGTTGGGCGATGGAAGAGCCTGAAGCCAAACACCTGACTCCCATTCTCCCACAGCCAATAGGCGAGCACGTTCTGCAACATTCGAACACGTGTTCAATAAATTTTTTCTAACCTCGTTGCAGAGCGGCCTATCCCACTGCCTCTGGGAGCACGGGTTGGTCGGTAAAACAGTATCTGGGCACTTAAGTTTCCAAACATTTATGGCTTCAATCTTGCCTGGCACTTCAGAATTGACCAGTGTAGGAATTAAAATTTTCCTGGTCAATTCATCAGTGCCGTGTACTGAAGACAAAAATGCAGGTAAACTTATATCAGAGATGTTACGAACACCGAGGCCGCCCCAGCGTATTGGTAAAGACGCTTGGAGCCACGCTCGGTCGTCCAAATCTGCATTCAAAATTTTGGAAAGCGTGGTATGAATAATTTTGTCCATATTTTCCAAAAGGGTCGGATGTTTAAAAAATTGAGATGAGCGAAGGGCATGAGTTAATTTTGGGACGAAAAGACAATACCGAATAATTGTAAAGGCCGATTGTATATTTATTTGAAGGAGTCGATCCGAAACTTCACAAAAATTTTTGATCTTTTCCTCAATGAAAGATTCATAGGCATCTTCTAGAACGGGAGACCCAAGGAGGCGTAGAGAACAATTCTGAAGGATTTTCAAATTTGGAGCCAAAACATTGAATTTTGAAATAGTAGAAACACTATCAATATTGTCATTTAGAAAAATTTCACACTTTGAAGGATTCAGATCCAAACCAATTAATTTAAATTTATCTTTTATCAATGCCAAATCTCTGAAAACTGTGTCTACATCTCCTCCTAGAGTGCCGTCATCTAAATACCAGACGTTAAATTTGGAATTTAGCTGGCTAATTATTGGGTGTATTGATAAGCTGAAAATGAGTGGCCCGAGAGGGTCACCTTGTTGACAACCCACTGCAGAATCTAAAATATTTTCCTTATACATTAATTTTGATGGGTTTCTGTAGCACTGCCAAAGAAAATTAAAAATTTTGGGTGTTTCCAATTTGGCTTGTGTCAACAAAGTGTCCCTGTTTACTGAATTAAAGGCATTCTTCAAGTCAACTTTAAGAATGACCTCTCCTTTCCCGCAGCCAAGGTAAGTAGACAGGGCATGTATGGCAGCTTCACAACCCCCTTTTGATCCAAAACCGAGCTGTATGGGTTGGAATTTGCCAGACAGTTCTTCCTTGTAAAACTGACAGCAAATTTTGGCTACCATACGCCTGAAAGTACATCCCACGGCAATGGGACGAATTCCACCCTCCTTCTTGCGAAGAGCACACAGATTGGCACCATAAAGGATGTCGATGATGCCTTCGTCCACATTGCCGGACAACATAAGGTTAGCCAAACCTGTTAGCTCCTTCAAGAGTGCCTCGCCGGCCTCCCCAGCGGCCGGACCCAATAGGTCCTTTAAATGTTGTGGAGTCAAACCATCAAGGCCACCAGCAGAACCACTACGGAAGGAGTTAACAGCTGTCAGAACTTCCTTGGCTGAAACAATCAAAAAGTCAGATTCAGAATTTGGAGGATCGGGAAAGGACAAGTCATCTATTGGCGCAGGATGCTTGCTCCTCAGATCAGCAAGAGTATCTGGAGAGCAAGGCGCCACCACGTCGCTACTAAATAATAACCTGGATGCTCCTCTTATGTCACCTTCTCTTAATTTAGATTCTACATAATGATAAATGGAATTCTTATGGAAGGTTGTGAATTTGGGGTCAAATAAACGCGACGAATTACAGTTTTCTTTAATTTGGCTAGTCAAAGATTTATTGGTTGTCTGATTTTTAGAAATATGTAGAATCCTATAAGAAAGGGTAAGTAGTTGCTCCCAAGCAAAAGTAGAATTCTCCCGTACTACAAGGCCAATACAGTGGGCTAGGTTTTGTGCCACTGCAGGTCTTGCAGAACGAGGAATCCTTTTTAAAACCGGAACAGAATTTTTATATTTAGAAATAGTTTGCCAAAAAGAAATTTTTATCTGCTGGGCCTCAAACGTTGATATGTTCGAAAGTACATTTTGGGATTTATGTACCTTCCCAAAATGTACTTTCAAACCTCGCTGACCCTTAAAAAAACGAGCTTGGGAACAATTAGGACAGCGAACCAAGCAATTTAGAGACGAGGTCGGTTGACTACTTACATTCAAAATGCCACCATCACCGCAGTCTTGCAACATATATGGATAAACTTAAAACTTACACGTATAAATCAATAAAAAAATAAAAAAATAAAAAATACACCACAAATACACTTATTGTTTGTAACGCCACGTGTAGTTGTTACCGTGGGATACGGATAATGCAGCCTCTTACAAACTGTTGCCGCTGATAAACTCTCCAAGAACAGACGGCGCTTTCCGCATCAGTTTGTCAGTGATGTGTTCAAGAGTGGTGGGATATATTGCGCTAAACATTTTCATGGCCTCGTGGAAATGACTGTACTCTATGCTCTCAGGCTGGAACTGCGAAACATGTACTCCTCCTGTCCGGTGCTGCTGTGTAACTTTGCGTTTTTCAAAAATTTTACAACACCATCAATGTTGTTATTTCCTAAAGCAGCTTTTCTTTAGCAGGGTAAAGATAGTTTCCATTCTTTTTGTAACCATTGATATAAAATAATGATTTTATATTTACTAAATATAATAGTATATTATTGACAGCTGACAAGCTCAATTTATTTACAAATAAATACGAATAATGTAGATAATAATCATTTTAAAATAAGGAGAAGGATCAGAGTCTGATGGAGTTACACTGAATGAAGGAAATTAAAAGTTTAAACAATTCAGGGGAAGAATAGGTTAGTAAGGAGGAGAGTTAATGGATAAAGGGATATCAAGTTCATTTCAGCAAGAATACAAGTTGGGAAATACAATATTTATAGGGCAACTAAAAAAAAAGTGGTCTAATGAACCTTCGTCCAAGCCACATTCACACAATGAAGAGTCACGAACGCGTATTTTATGAAGAAAGACTGGAGTGCAGCAAAAACCTAACCGCAATCTACAGATTACCGATATGAAGCTTTTCGAAACTTTTTTAAAACGATAAAACCATGGTTTTAAAATGACTTCGGGCTGAATGGCATGGAAATGTTTCCCTTTCATTCTGCTACTAATATTCCAGTGGGCCTGCCATGAGGACTGGAGATCCCCTTGGGGAAGGCTTAGCAAGTCATATCCTTGGTATGCAAGGTGTTTGAGGTCTGATGTTGACAACACTAAAGCACTTTTGGCAAGAGTGTCTGCACACTCGTTGCCCTTAATACCACAGTGACTAGGAATCCAGACTAACTGGACTGTCTTTTGCTTGTTGGCACAGGAAAAAATTACTTGTTTTATCTCCAAGATGAGAGCACTATGGAGTTTTAAGTTGAAAACTTAAGTGGATTCTGTTCAAGAGCCTGTAGACAGCTTAGAGTCAGTGAAAATAACAGCATTGCTGATATCATGGGACTCTATAAAGAGGCATGCTTCCAAAACTGCCACGCATTCTCCTGTGAATACAGAAGATTCCTTGGGGCACCTGAATTGCAGAACGATTTTTGAGTTCTGGTAATAGACAGCAGCTCCTGTATAACTAACATTATTCAGTTTTGAGGCATCTGTGAAGAACCGTTGATAACCACACCAACGGTTATTTAGTAATACTTTGAAGACAGAATCCGCCGAGGGGGTATTTTTGTATATTCCAGCGTCCAGACATATATCAGGTATAATATACAACACATCGAAGTCATGTTTGAACACTGGCAGTCTCTTAGATTTAATTATGGGGTGCTCTAATGTTTGGAACGAAGGAAAGGTCTTAATATTAAGTGGTATGTCTTTACGCAGCCAAAAACTGGAGTTATAGCATAACTCACTCAATAGACTTAATTTTGGAAGTAGAGGATGGAAAGATTTACTAATTAAACGATATATAAATCGTGAGGCTAAGTATTGGCGTCTTAAGGTTAAAGGAGGTTCGGCCCTTCGACCTGCAAAGCATGGCATCATGAACGTATTTTAATACCATATCGAGTTCCACCATAGAGAATGGAGACTCATGTGGGTCCGTGGATACCTCTGCAATTGATAACTGCCTTTCAGCCAGAGAGGGAGCGTAGGGGGGAGCTATTTTTGCAAACAACAGTTTAGCAGTCTTGGCCGACATTGGAGACGATGAAACAGGGGCACATCCTGAACGGTACCTGTTAATATGTTTCCATACTACTGAGGATGGAGTTGAAGGGGAGAGAAAAGAGCAGAAGGAGACCCATCCTGTGCGCTTCTTATGTCGGAATGCCCTCCTACATTTAGCCTCAATATGTTTAAAATTCAATAAATTAGATGTACTCATGTCAGCATTGTATTTTCTTTCAGCCTCTTTTCTCTGTTTGACCAAACCCGTGCACTCCTGGTCCCACCAAGGGGTGATGGTATTTTCCCTTGAGCGCTGTTTTTTAAAGGGAACGATAACTATGCACATGCATTGATATCACTCATAAATTTGTCTAAGCAGTCTTGAATATGGCAGTGCTCACGGTTTTCTAAATTTTGAGTGGTGATATTTTGGAGGGTTTTAATTTTTTGTTCTAAAAGGGAAAAATACAATGACCAATCAGGATGAGAAATATTAAATTTAGGAGGGGAGGAGGACTTTTTTCTAGATAAGTTCTATCAGTGAGTGTGACACAGATAGGATAAAGGTCACTGCCATATGATAAGTCTGCACATTGCCAACAGGCAGATGAGGCAATATCAATGGTGCAGAATGACAGATCAACGCAACTTTTACGTTGACCTTGAACTGGCCTGCGGGTAGAGCAACCATTGTTGAGGATGCACAGATTAAGATCATCCAAGATTGACACTAAGCCTTGCCCAAATGACTCACAGTGGTCTGAACCCCATCTGAAATGATGCCTATTAAAATCTCCCATAACTAAAAATGGCGTCTCGGAATTCCCAAATATATTTCTAAGGACTGGTAGGTAGGCTTGCTGAGGGTGGGCAATGTAAATAGAATAAATAATGAGACCTTCAACTCTAACAGCAACAATATTAATTTCATCCAAAGGTGCAACAACTCGCAGGGGAACAAAGGGTACCCTACTATTAATTTGGAGGGCAGACCCTCCATGACCATCAGACCTGTCACACCGTAGTAAGTTGTAGTGTGGAACACGGAAACTCAAACTTAACTTGAGCCAAGTTTCAGAGATACTACAAACAAGTGGTTTATGCTTATTCAGTAGGAATGTAAGGTCGTGCTTTTTATGAGCCACGCTCCTCACATTCCACTGGAGGAATACTTGACAGGGAGCCATTATTAATTTTGAAAATTAGATTAAAAGTTGGTCGGCAACGTTGGACGGTAAATTAATAATAGTGGAAACAAGAGACGTTATGACTTGTAAAAGAAGTTCTAAAACTGATGATGATTTTGAAGAATATGATGTGGGGGAACTATTAAGAGCACAGCCATCTGGCTGTGAGGATTTAGGGTTATTAATTATACTATTGAGAGCGACTTTATCGTAAGACGGAGAGAGTGAATAATTAGGGCTTTTAGGCCGCGAGATAGTTTTGCGATATGAAACTGTAGGGGAACTTTTAACAGCATTGGCATAACTTCTGGATACCAGAGGTACGATTTTATTGGCTTCCACATAGGACACCACCTTTTCAGCCATGGTTGTCTTACTGACTCTCTGTCTGTCATACTCCGGGCACAATTTGCTGTTAGCAAAATGATTCCCAGAGCACAGCACACAGAAAGCATCTTCCTCAGTTACAAAACAGCCATTGCCAGGATGGTCATGACCACATTTAAGGCAGCGAGGCGATATAGTTTCCACGTGTCCGAACCTACAACACTTTCGGCACTGTATTGTTGGGTAGATGTGCTGGGAAACAGGCAAAGAGGTATAACAACAATACACTCTTTTGGGGAGTGTCTGACCATCAAAGGTCAAGACACAAGTCTCTGTGGGTTTCCAATCGGTTATGCCTTCTCGTATTACCTTGCGATTTATGCGTCTAACTTTCAAAAGATGGCCACATCCTGGGGGCAAAGAGATATATGTTTTGGCCTCATCCTCAGACATGTCTGCAGGGACACCGCTGAGCACTCCCATACGGGTGACATGGAATGATGGTATGGTGGCGGAAAAATTATTCCTGACCGGTGCTGATATGTTTTGAAATGAATTTGCATCCTGAGGGGATGCAAATTCAACGGAAATTTTATTACGTCCTACTTTTTTAACCCCATCCTTAACTATATTAGAAATATTATTTTGGAGTAAGAACAGGCCGAAAGTAACAGGGTGGAGTTAAGTACCTGGTGTATATTGTGGTTCAATTTTATTTACGTGAACCATGAATGGAGCTTTATCCCCCGCATTATAATTGGAACGCGACACTAAACTTTTAGATAGCTTTGTTGGCGGACTAGAGGAAACCATGGCTGCTTCCTCCACACGTCTTTTTCGCGTTAATGTGGCTTGGATATCCGAATAGTTACATGCTACTGAAGCGAATTGCGACAAAGAATCTATTTTGGATGTTGGTTCCATAAAAACACTAGGTGGTGGAGTCGAAAAAGTCGAAATCGAAAAAGGGGTTGAGGGAGGTGAGTATAAAGCATTGTATTGTGGGATAAATGTATAAATCGACAGGAAGTGAGTTATAACACATAAAAATACGTTTGGGTAGAACTTTCCCATCAAATGTTAGGACTACAGTTTCTATAGGAACAAACTCTGACTTTTCATTGCTAATGACTTTTCTTTTTAGCCTCCTTATTTTTTTAATTTGGCCGCAACCTATGGGAACTTATATATTACTTAGAATATCCTCATTGCTCGAGTCAGTAGGAACACCTCTCACTATACCCATGCGTGAAACATTGACAGAAGGAATAAAAGCTTTGTAATTATTAGATTTTAATGCATCATCATCTACAAAATTGTTAGCACTTTCATGTGACGAAAAAGATAAAGAAATACGGTTGCGCCCTATTGTTTTAAGACTGCCATTGACAATGTTCTTGAACGAGTTTTTTTTAAGAAAAAAGCCATATGCCACAGGATTAATGGAACAGTTTTCATTGGGAGATGAAGGAAGTTGCTGAATATGAACTGCATATGGGGCAGCGTCAGATGAGTTGTAAACATTTCGGCCAATAGGAATACGCGATGAATTCTCGTTAGCATTAGTCTTGGTAGTTTGTGAGGTGACAATTTGTGAGGGTGATGCAGATACAGTAAAAGTGTTTGTTATTGATCTACATTGGCAATCAATCTCGGTATTAGTAGAAGATTTGTGGTGATATCTGCGTTTTTTATTGCAGTGCTTGCAAATCTTTGAAGAAACCGATGCTCTTTTTCGCTTATGGGACCGAGAGTTGGTCTCGGAGCCATCTGTGTCTATTAACGATCCTTCTGTATCCATTCCTCCATCCATCTATCGTAACAGTATTATACACTGGGGGGACAATTGTCCCCCCAGGGTCTTCTGGATCACCCATGTACTACTATAGTATAAATACAAAAAACTTACCTACTATACAGGAACTATACTATTTACAATAATAAATTAATATATTTACACTATTAAACCTATTTGATCCTTAAATTTTAGTTGAATAATTAATTAATAATAAAAAAACTCAAAAACAGTCGCCCGCCTAGTTTGCCGTTTCCCGCGCCTTATTTTTTTTTGGTTGTCTTCGCCCATATTTGGCAGGCAAAAGAAACTTTGTCCATACAGCCTGGTCTTCGGTATTTATATTTTCTTAGTATTTAATCCTGTCCAGTCTTTGTCGATGTCTAGGTCCTGGTCCTTGCCCTCAGTATAATGGTGATTCTTATACTGAGGTTTTCAGTGGACTTTTCGCGGCAAGTGAGAAAATAGCATTTCACTGCATATATATCATTGTCTTTCACTATAGCACGTTAACACAACTTTTATGTCCAAGAAACCACCACTCCCGCACATAAAACAAGATAAATGCACTAGTTTTAGAAAATAATATACAATTCAATTCAATTCAACTCTTATTATGGCTTTCTGTGCTCTTTGCAGCAACTTGCCAGTGTTCCGTAGCTAGAACTAGTAACGAAGGAGGCATACAGTGGCTCGGGATTTGACCTGTGGCCTTGGATATGAAGTTAACTCAGCCAGAATTACACACGAAAATGTCAACACACACTTACAAATACAACAGATAATAAATATAAGCCAACACAAACAGATAATAAATATTAATTACTAAAGATTTAGGGCCATACATTAGCTAGGTATTAAAAATAAGTAATGGGGAGCAAAGTATAAATTTATTTTTTTAATTGATTAATTTCAATAACTTTACCCAGGGATTTTACAAAGGGAGTGAAAACTAAGGAAAGAAGGGATTCAACAGTGGCGGGGCGAGGGATATTGTCCGGAAGAAAATCATACAGTGATATTCTATAGAGGGGACAACTGAAGAGGATGTAATTGACGGAACCTTCATCTAAACCACACTCGCAGAGAGAATGATCCCTTACCCTAATCTTCGCCAAATGAACCGGAGTACAGGTGTGACCTAAGCGGAGGCGACAAATTACAGAAATGGCATGCTTGTTCATACCGCGATATTTGAAAAACCAAGGTTTATTAGGTATGGTGGATTGGATTGCTGCGTAATATTTCCCTTTTATTTTTTTGGATTTTCGCCATACGTCACTCCAAGCAAGAGTAAGGCTGGTTTTTAGAACTTCCATTAAATCATGCGTTAAAAGGTAAGAGTGCTCAGTTGTTCCTAACCTAATGGCACTTCTTGCGCAAGAGTCTGCAGTCTCATTACCTGGTATGTTGGAATGACCTGGTATCCATGCTAATACTACAAGCAAACCACGTTCACGGCAATGCAGTAGAGACTCTCTTATTTTAAATATGATGGGGAATTTAGTTTTGGAGTCAGATAGAATCAGGGATTTATTAAGATTATGAGATTTAATATACTGGATGGCTTCGTGAATTGCTATTGACTTTCCGGTGAAAATAGAAGACATAGGGGGACATTGGTAGCACAATATAATTTTGTATGTCGGGATCCACACTGCAGAACCAACAGGCTCGTTTTTGTTCATTTTGGAAGAATCAGAATAGATTTTTAGCCAACCATCAAAATTGTTAGATATAACATTATTGAAAATCGCATTCGCATCGATAGAACCCTTTTCAATACCCAAATCAATCAGTATATTAGGACGGAAAATAGCAGCCTTGAAGGGGAGAGAGTAAAGTGGGTTCAGTTGGCTCTGATTTACCGGATGAGGAAGACGAGTGCACTTTAGGAAACTATTTACAAGACAAGGAAAATTATTTTGATTAGGCCTGGAATTTGAGTTGTAGTAATCGAAAAGGAATTTCAGTTTATCAAGGAGTAAGTGTTGATAATTTTGAATAAGTTTAAAGAGAAATCTGTCACATAGGTACTGTCTGCGAAGAAAAAGTGGGGGATCTACAGCTTCAACTTGTAAAGCGTTGGTAGGAGATGACTTCATTGCCCCGAGAATAATGCGCAGGCACTTATACTGAATCTTGTCCAGTTTTTCAAGAGATCTTTTATTACAAGGTTCAAGGAGAAAGGCGCCATAGTCCATGTGACTCCTGATGATAGAGTTATAAAGGAGTTTTTGTGTGAAAGGGTGACAACCCCACCATGCTCCAGATAAAGAACGTAGGATATTAACGTTTTTCTCGCATTTAGATGTTATATAGTCAAAATTAGTGACTCCTGTCATTTTTGAGTCAAGCCAGACTCCAAGGAATTTTGCACTGAAGCACTGGGGGATGGATTGGTCTTCTATCATTAAGTCTATAGAGGGAATGTTTCTCTTGAGAGTAAATACCACCGCCTTGCTTTTCGATAGGGACAAAGATAAACCATGTTCCCGTAGCCAAGTGTTTAAAAGGTTAAGGGTGATGTTCAAATTAGTAGATATATCTTCTTTTGAGCCAGACGTCATATAGAGAGCTAAATCATCCGCGTACTGAAGAATTTGGCAAGGTGGGATGACAACTGATTCCAAGTCATAGGTATAGAGACTGTAGAGAAGTGGGCTTAATACTGAGCCTTGAGGAATACCCTTCCAAATAGTCATGGGGGGGAGGACGAAATTCTAATTCTTTATCACAATAGATCTCTCCATCAAAAGACCAATAAAGAACTGTACGTGCTTCTCAGGTATACTCAGCTGCTGGAGTTTCGTCCTGAGTACTGGCAGCAAGACATTGTCATATGCAGATTGAATATCTAGAAATACAGCCACAAGGTACCGCTTTTGAAGGAGAGATATACGTATCTCAGTGGTAAGAATGCCAAGGCTATCCATGGTGCCAACATTTTTCCTAAAACCAAACTGAGACTTGGGTAGAATCTCTCGACTCTCTACATAACCCCTCAAGCCTATGCTTAATGAGGTGCTCTGCCACCTTGCACATTACAGAGGAGAGGGCTATAGGGCGTCTGCTATTTGAAGAGGAAGGGTTCGAACCGGGTTTCAGGATAGGGATGATGATTTGGGTCTTCCAGTCAGGAAGGAATATGCCATTACTAAAAATTAGATTGACAATATCTAGGAAAAACATTTTGGATTTATCTGAAGTTCTTGTTATAAAAGAGAATGATATCTGGTCTTGACCTGGGGTGGAGTCTTTCAATCCATCCAATGCCAGTTCGAGTTCATTAAAAGTGAAAATTTCATTTAGGGTATTTTGATTGGGCAAGGTAAGAGAATAGGGATAGGGATTGGGAACTGTGTCCTCTGTGGGAACCCATGGTGGGGCCAGCTTGTCAGCAAAGGCGTCAACCCATGACGACAAGTCATTACAGTTAACATCCTCAATGGAACAGGCACCTCTAAATTTTTTGATTTGTTTCCACACCACTGTGGATGGAATTCTGGGTGAGCAGCTTTCGCAGAAGATCAACCAACCATCCTTTTTTTTTGAGGCCAAAATCTTTCTTGCTCTAGCAGCCTTCTGCTTATATATAGAAGGTTGTCCACTGTCATTGCTGAATTATAAGTAATTTCCGCTTCCCGTCTAAGCCTAACAGCCTCTGTGCACTCAGCATCATGCATGGGGTGGATAAGGGGTGATTGGAAGGGTTTTTGACTGGAATATGCTCATTAGCAGAGGCTATAATGGAGTCCCGTAAATCGGAGTAGGAATTTAAAACATTGTTAGGGAGAGGGGGGCATGGCATTAATTTTGTTTTCCAAGGATATTGCATAAGCAGTCCAGTCTGCTCCTGACAACCTATACCTGCACGAGGGGGAAGGGTTGATAGAAGGGGAAGTGGTTGTAGAAAGTGTTATTATTATAGGAAAATGATCACCACCATAGGAGTGACGTAGGATGTTCCAGGATATTAGGGAAGCAAGGCCCGGTGACGATATTGTAAGATCAACAGCACTGGGATTTTGGTTTGGGAGGACTCTACGAGTCTGCGATCCATCATTTAATACACACAGATTAGCCTCGTCAAAGATCTCTATTAGTGCGTGGCCAAATGAGTTACAGTCACTTGACCCCCAAGAGGTGTGATGAACATTAAAGTCACCCATGATGATCACCGGAGGGGGGACAGAATTGCATAATAATAAAAGATCTGGAATGAGAGAAGAGCAAGGGTGAGGGATATAAAGTGAAATGAGGGTAATATTTTGTATTCTCGCTGCTACTATGTTGAAAAGAGGGGAGTGAGTGGGGAGGGTGATTCGGGAAAAGGAAAACTTACGGTTAAGTAAAAGGCAACAACCATTATATCCATTATCCATATCGTCCCGGAGGCACGAGTACCCAGACATACGAAAACGATGTACAGGTTTTAACCACGTCTCCGAGGCTGCAATGGCCAATGGTTTATATTTGCTTATGAGATGAGTAAAATCGGATTTTTTAGAGCGGATGCTCTGGGTGTTCCATGGAATTATTTTTCGGGAATCCAATGGAATGAATAGATAATGACATTTGGGAAAGTGAAGAGGCAACGTTGGGCGGTAATGTAATGTTATATTGGGAAATGATTGAGAGTAAAGTTTGTAGTAGGGTAAGGAGGAGATCTTGGGACATTGGATGATCTTGAGTGGATTCAGTATAGGGTTGGGAGAGATGAGCCGAACTTTGGAGGTTGGTAAGGGCACAACCATTGTCGAAGGAGGATGATGAACGATACGAGTGGGAAGAACTTGCCCTTTAAAAGTGATGACGACTGTTTGGGTAGGGACCCAAGTTATAATATTATTTTCTTCGTCTATAGTCTTCCTATTTAGCCGTCGAGCTTTCAGTATAATGCTGCAATTAGGTGGGAGGACTATGGACTCAACAAATTCATCCATGGATAGGTCTACCAGAACTGATCGGACTACACCCATTAATAGCCAAAATAGGGTTTTCCAGGAAACCATTGGCGTCACGAGCACTGACATTTTATTTCTGCCTACCCGTTTAATACCATCTTGACAGATATTTTGCACCTCATGTTGAACAAGAAATTGACCGAATGTAATGGGCTTAATATTATAACCTCTCATCTTTTTTAGAGACAATGATTACTAATGGTCCTTTATCTAACTCACTGTATGATTTTATTCCCAAGACAACTGTAGGGTGGGAGTAAATTGTTTGATAAGACGCCGCCGCTGATTCTGTGTTGTAATAGTTTTTTTTGCTACTCTATCGTCTGGTTCGACTATATGACGCTTTTGCCGAGAACTTTTATTAGAAAGCTCCATAGGCTGAGGGGGGTCCGGAAGATCAGGGGGCTTCAGCGGAGAGTCCGCCATGCTTACCTGATACACCACTGAAAATACACACAAAACACTATTTAGTATTTGTTAGTGCCATCAAATGTAATTCTGGCAGTAAAATATTTACACAAAATAGTAAAATAATTTGTTTTTCCACTGAAATCTCGCTTATACGTTACACAGGTCCTAACGTTAGAAGCACCCAGCAAAAATCTTAAATATTTTCTAGCATCGATTTCAGGTACAAAATTCTTCGGGTCAATGACAGCCCCTCTCGAGAATCGAAGCGACAGTCGAAAATAATATACAGCAAGCGTCCGCACTTGACACTCTTCCCGCCAAAAGTCCGATCCTGTCAGAAGATGTCAAATAATATTTGAAGCTATGACTTTCTTAGCGCTTATGGCTTAGTTTTTTTAGCGTAAGAATCACAGAGTATTTTTTAATAAATGGTAATAATGTGGTATTTTTTATTAATATTTCCTAAATCCTAAGCTTCTATATCTTAGTTGAGTGTAGCCTTAAGGCAAGAGATTCAAGTAAACTTACAGAGACATAGAAGTTACTGTAAGTTTACTTGAATCTCTTGCCTTATAGTATTACGACAGTTAAAAATTCATTCATTTTCGTTTTCATACATACATACATATTGTCACGCGTTTGTCCCCGAAGGGGTAGGCAGAGGCATATTAAACGCCCACATTTCACCGTATTTTTGTCCCACGTAACAGGTGGTGAGCCCATTGCCGTGTTAAAATGGACGGGCACAGGCTGAGGCGATCTGCTGTTGAATATTTTTAAGTCGCCCATAAGGCCTTCAACTTGACTTAACAACTGCCATTTTATTGGAAACCGGGACCAACGGCTTAAGGTACCTTCCGAAGCACGTAACTTGTGTGGGACTAAAGGCCGAATAAATTTAATAAAATTTAATAAAATGTGTCCATTTTAGATGTTAAATTTGGAAGAAATTTTGAACCCGTTGCCTTTTTAGTGAGGTGGTCACAAAAAGGCTAAAAGGTCTTATGTGCTAGACACTAATTAGCACGACCAATTAAAGTCCTGGTAATCTCGGACTGCTAGTTCGTTTTCAATCTGCTTAAAAATTGTATTCATTTAATTCATAATCGTCTATCTATTCATTCAAGCACACATGGCTCACACACGACGATGGCTCTAGCGAATTAGGACCCGAAAGAACCTTTTAAGAAACTAATTTGAATATTATTGTTAAATTCAATCATAGGTATTAAATTTTTCTTTTTTAACTTATCTCTCAGACTATATAATTATAATACCCCATTTACAAGATCGCACGATCCACGAGCTCGAAAAAAAGTAACATATTATTGTTTACACTCGCGGCTCGCGCGAGAGTGTAAATGAGGTGTAACAATATAAATTATTATAACGATACACCATAATTAAGATTGTTGTTGTTCCCCAATTGTGGAGTCTGGACTAAGTCTTAAGAGTCATACATGACTAGAGGACGCAGTGGCGTAGCGTGCCTTGGAGGGGCCCTGTATCAAAATAAGTTGGAGGCCCCAATTAAACGAAAAGATTTCACACAAAAGAAACAATAATGCTTGCATTAAATAAAAATAAAAATTTATTGATTATATTTTAAGTTATCATATCATTTCCTTCTAGAAATTGAGCTAGCCAAACAATTCAAATTAAGTGTACACTTTTCTTGCCTTTATTCCGGCAAATTTATTCATTAAATAATCTATAGCTGAAAACGATTTCAGATTTTCTAATATTCTGCCTCTATAGACAATAGTGACAAGTCTGATGGCCGTTCCTGTCCCATCGAAGTCCTTAGGTAGTTTTTTATTATATTTATATTTACTTATTTATCTATCACGCCTTATCACCAAAGGAGTGGCAGAGGCATATTATATGCCCACTTTTCACTGTATGTATTCCTGGCCCACGTATTAGGTGGTGAGCCCATTGCCGTGTTGAAATATACAGACGCGGGTTGCGGCGGAAAATTTTCAAGCCGCCCATAAGGCATTTAACTTGACTTAAGGAATGCCATGTTACTGGCAACCGGGGACCAACGGCTTACCTAATTGTCAAAAGGCTTATTAGTCTTAATTTTCAAAAACTTCTTTCAGCTGTTACGGTTGTAACTGGAAGAGTCAAGAATAGAAAGCATGCTGTTATTACCTCCGGAAAACTGGATGCAAGGTATTGAATTTTTTCAGCAATAATTCCATGAATCCCATAATGGAATGAATTTTTTGAATTTCTAATTTCAAACATGTTTTCAGAACAATTAATTGTTCATAAAGATTATGTGAGATGTCTTTACTGTATTTAGCCGACAGTTTTCCGAAAGCGTTTTTTATCACTTCGTTTGGAGAAGATAGAAGTTTCTCCGGTTGTAATTCTTCGAATATCTCAGGTCACAAAGGCTCTGAAATCTTTGTTTAGTTTGAGAAATAAACATATCTAATCAACAATAGTAAACATTGACCTTGCAATATGATTCCGGGTCTGAAATTCTCTCATCTTGTGATGTCTCATCAAAAAAACACTTCGTTATCTTTCGCCGTTGATTTTTAAAAATAGTTGTTACTCCCTACTCTCATTTAGCAAACCATTGAAAGAATTTCGATTTCTTATTTCCTTTAGTCTATTCAAAAGATTAAATAATAAAATTCTAGCCCTTTTTTATATTTGGCACGTCAAAGTGGCGTCGCCCGCCGATGATAAGCAAAGATGACGACCCGTGAATGCAGGCCGCTATCACAACCCGCACGCAGAGTTCCAATAGCGACCCTCATTTTTCGGCCCAGAAATATGCCTTTTCACGCTTCTCTTAAAGGACCCAGGACTGTAAGAGGAGAGAAACACGTGCACCGGCAGAGAGTTCCATGTTTTTATGCTGTGACACAGTGACACAGTGAAAGGATGACATCTCTGCCCTGCTCGTGTTGTTCGGGAACGGAAAGGGGAGAGTGAGACCAATTGGAATAGTTCTTCAGAACACTCACCGTAGTGGATGCAGTAAAATGCAGCTAAGCTGGCGACTGTTCTGCGCATCTCCAACGGTTCAATTCTGCCAGTGACCTCTGGACAATCTATTATGCGGATGGCATGTCGCTGCAAAGCGTCGAGAGCTTCAAGCAAGTACGTGGCGGAGCCTTCCCAGAGATGTGAGCAGTATTCCACGCACGGACGAATCTTACATATAGTAAGCATCTCTGTTCCGGCGTGAAAAACCGCCTTGCCCTGTTAAGGACTCCGACCTTGCGAGAGGCCAAGCTGACGCACCCCTCGACCTATTTTTTTTTTGTTAAGCTCTCGACGAACGTCTAACCCAGAAAGCTGAGGTAATTTTGCAGCGGTAGTGTTGTGTTCTGAAGAGTTGGAAGGGTAAGGAAAAGGGATAATTTTGCAGTGAACGCACACGCCTGCGATTTCCTACGACCAGATTATCGGAACCCCACCGAGAGATGCAGTCCAGACTCTGATCAAGTTCCGCCACAACTTGTCCCCTCATAGCCTCAACATTCGTCCGCCGCGGGCTGACTTACATATCTCCCATGTAGCTTTCTGTAAGTCATTATTTTCATGCTGTACCTAGCTTTAGAAACAGGATTATTGATTTCAAATAGTGAAGAAAAAAATGTGACAAGCTCTAAGAAATCATAACTCTATAAATGTTAATTAAGTATATTTTTACATTCTTCACGTTCATCTTTTTTACTTTGGGACGCACGCTTAACTTGGGGAAAAAGCGATTGCTTTTTTTGATAATTGTCATTTCTGTCCCAGTCCGAGACTACCAGGACTTTAATTGGTCGTGCTAATTAGTGTCTGGCACATAAGACTTTTTAGCATTTTTGATACCACCTCACTAAAAAGGCAACGGGTTCTTCCAAATTTAACATCTAAAATAGACATATTTGATTTTTATTAAATTAATTCGGCTCTTCAGACCCACCCCAGTTCCGTGCGTCGGAAGGCACGTTAAGTCGTTGGTCCCGGTTGCCAATAAAATGGCAGTCGTTAAGACAAGTTGAAGGCCCTATGGGCCGCTTAAAAAAATTCAACAGCGGGTCGCCGCAGCCTGCGCCTGTCCATTTCAACACGGCAACGGCCTCACCACCTGTTACGTGGGACAAAAATGCATACGGTGAAATGTGGGCGTTTAATATGTCTCTGCCTACCCCTATGGGGATAAAGGCGTGACAATATGTATGTATGAAAACGAAAATTATTGAATTTTTAACACGTATGACAATTTTTTTATGTTTTTTTTTCTGGGTAGCACGAGATTAAGTGACATTGTAGATAACATTTTATTAATTTTTGCTTACACACGTTGTGGGCCTCTGTAGCCCGGGGGCCCCGTATCATTGATACGGCTGATACGGCGGTAGCTACGCCCCTGAGAGGACGCCCCCGATTCTGCTACTATGGTGTATTTTTACGCAAGAACCTGTAGTTTTAATCCAGGGTGTCTGTCAGCCAGCTCCACACCAATCAAAATTGGTACTAAAATAATACGACTCGGTTTTCAGTTGCTGCAAAACCCTGCCTGGATACCTGCTTTTATTAAGTACTTGTTAGAAGCAGCTATCATTTGGCTTTTCATTTTCGGCATTATCGGGAAAGACTGTCGTGACAGCAGGTGCACCACGAGCAGCTCAGGTAATTGAGTCCCTGTGATTTTGGTAGGGTCCCTTATAACCCCAATACAATATGTTAAGAAAACCCTGTCCGATTCGTGAAGGTATTGGTAGGTATCGAGAGGTGATCGTGTAATCCTTTTTAGAAATTACCCCTAAAATTAACCCCGAATAAAATGAAACATTAATTATACATATGTATACATGTCAACACAGGGAAAGGGCTATTCGGAAATGCAAGGTCAATAGGTCAGCTTACACCTGCCGGCGGTTTCTTTTGATATTAGCGGTGGTAAAACGTATATTTGTTTAGAATGAATCATTTTTATCTGGATCATTTCAAAGATTCGAATCAGTAAAGTGCTTCGGTGCTTCATTTGTATCGGTGACTCAAATTGTATCTAAGCTCGATTTATTAGCACAAATAAATTAAAATGAATCGTTTTTATTCACCTTTGTTTGAAGAATTATGTAAAGTATATATTATGTTAGTATTTTGTTAAATTGAATTTCATTTGCCTAATGTGTACCTACCATTAAAATCGATTTTCCTTCATACTTTTTTCAGGCTTAGGACTGACAGACTTACTCTTTCACTAAACTGTCTTTAGTTCTTTACTTATTGTAACACTTATGTAATTGAAAAACAAACAAACCGGTGTTTTCTTCCACAAACAAATAAAATGATAACAACGCGTACCTAATGCGTGCATAGGTGAGCTAGTGTTGCTGTCTCTATCAATCACCCACTAGTAGCGAATCAGTGAGAGAGACGGATTCGGCACTCTCTGACGCGACGGCGACTACGCGACCCCAAGCGCGCCGAACAGTGTATCTCAATCGTGTCAGCGAGCGCCGCGAGCCGATTGAAACCGAGATTTAATAGAGCAAAAGATTCATAAATCAGCGACTCACTTTAAAGAAACGACTACGAACATATACGAACTTAAGAGCTTACTCAAGACTGAGGGCGATTTATTAATACGAGCCCCAGAGTCGTTTCAGTAAAGAGCGACTCACCTCTGTTTGATATCACATACACTCGTCGCCGCATGCCAACAAAGGTGTTGTCAGTTTTTGAAAATTTGCTATATTGTAAGGAAATTGGACTAATTCTGATACTAAAAACACGCATTTCAAAATATGATAACTATTTCATACTTATAAATATGATTTTATTTTATTTTTTGTTATGTTATTGAAGTGCCTATCTGCCTAATACTAATACATAAAACACATTTTTTTTAAAGTGATTTTAATTTAATTACTTATCACAATACAGTTTGATTTGTAATCTAAGAGCATAATGTTATAATGCACATTCGCACTACTATTTTATATTTGGAACATTTAGAAGTTAGTGTTCATAGCCGCTGGGTAGGGCGTTGATATGGGGGTTGTGGAACAGCGACTTCTGGCCATCACCCCACGGGAAACGCTGTAAATAAAAGAAAAGTGAAATTAATGAGTATAAATAAAGAGAAGAAAATAATACAAAAAGAGACTGAAAGGGGTCGCTAGGTGTTGAATCGTAATATACTATTGCCATCATTAAAAGTAGTGTTTATAGAATTAGTAGTCTTCTTCAAGGTGAAGCCAGACGAAGATGCTGGCGGATACCTTATGCAAAGGCGCATTTAGAATATCTGTGATACTAGAGAAACTACTACTAGAGAAACACAAAAACCAACTACACTATCTATGTCCATACCATACCGACTATTTATTAACACTGAAATGTGCATTTTATAGTTCCATTAATACGAGGTCATTGTGGGAGTTAGTTTATTGAAAGCTTCTTTACACTCACGGCAAGCACGTATTATGTGTATTTATAAGGAATGGGGACACTCCGCGTTAATAACTAGACGGGAGGGTCAGCGATCAAGTTAATTACTCCCAGTGGAAGGATATATATCTAGATATAGATATAAGAATACCTTCCCTTTGGTCCAAATTTCACGCTAAACAGTAGCCCCGTAGGAAGTCACTTTAGCTATAGTCTGATGTTCATAAACTAAAATGACAGTCGTCGAACAAAAAACGTGTCAGCGTGGCGTCTGACACCTTTTTCAATTCGACGACTAATACTTTAATAGTAGCAGTAGCCAGGAAAGCCCTCCTGGCCGAATCCTAATCAATGGCAAATCCGTCCTTCCGGCTTTACAGAGGTACACGTACATGTCAAGCCAAATACTGGTTCCAGATAACAATTTCAGATTTGTTCAACGATGCGGCGAGGATAGTCTCCACAATAACACATGTGTCCAGAACAGATCATGCCCTTTAAATTACTCTTGTGCAATAAACAGTGGCAACAGATGAGAGACCGACAAAAGGAGTATTGGGCAAGCCTTGACATGTGCAGACAGGTAAAAGGAGAACAGCACTACCGCTTATTAACGCCAGGATACCTAAAAACTTTTTAAGTTAAGCAGGACCAAACTGCGTACGACAACTGGCACAATCACGGGACATAGTTCATTTAACAAAGAACTCCATTTGTTCTCGGCATCATGGACAGCCCCCTCTGTAGAGCATGCACACGAAATGGATAGGCTCATCTTTATGGAATAAAACCACGACGACCGGATGTCGCTACCGCAAATCGTCAGCGATATCAAAGGTAAGGTGCAAAACAGGCGCATAAGACGCTGAGTTGCGGAATAACGGTCTGTTTAAAACAACATCGCAATCCCCAAATATTAATTATAGCTAGCACTGAGTGCCCTATGCCTGATAATACACTATGCGCTATGTTTTTGCTGTATACTCGCACTAAGTGTTTTAAAAAGGTTACAATATATTTAATTTTTTTTTTAACTTAAATATATTGTAATCTTTTTATTATTTTTTATTTTTTTTTTTAACTTAAATATATTGTAACCTTATTCACTGTATTCCTTTAGAGTGGCAGCTTCCAAATCAAATCCAATTTTTTCTTAGTTGACAAAGTCATATTAACTATCTATATAAGAAATCCGTTCAGCAGTTTGAACTATGTGTTGATAGATCACAATTACAAGATACAACATTATAATTCAGTGGCACAGTCACAAGCGGAAAATAGTCAGTAAAACATACCTTTGTGCGCACACGCATGTATTCATAGGGTATGAATTCAGGGCGTTCATCATGGGCAGCATGTTCCTGATGGGCCAGATAAGCGTTGACCATTCCTAGACCAATGGCGGGGAATGCCACAATGAAAGTCATCTTCTTCCATAGTTTCCAGCCACCTAATACAACAAAACACAATTTTCTTTATTTGGTATTGGGAAATGTAATATGGTTTTCTTAGGGAAGCAAACCCAAACAAGGCTTAAATGTCATCAGGTATGACATGTAAGCCTTGCTTGGGTCTGTGTGACATTAGGCTACTGTTCTCATTTTTAATTGGGTAGTTTCCCAGGTATACATTAGATTTTTTTTTAGTTATGCCTTTTCCTTCTTTCTAGTGTAACATTGTAACCTCTACCTACCCAAATTGGCAAATATTTCTATGGTTCTTTAACATAACATTCTTAAAACGCCATCTAGGGACACTGACTAAGGACTAGCTGCTCATTTCTCTTGGTCAAATTTACATTGAATACCGCTTCGAAACTCGTAAATGGTTAAAGGTTGCACACAGTTATACATAGAAGGAGTGGAACTTCCTTTATATGGGGGTAACTTTGGGTCTTTGACAGACATTGTCAATATTTCATTAAACATAGCACACAACTGAAATAGATACATTCTAGAGAATTAGGTCTCAAGTGTCAGCATCCACAGCTAGATTTCAAAAGTAAAAAGTATCTCTAATAAAACGCCGAGGTTTATAGACCCAGATTCCTGATGAGCAAAATACTGATTGAAACAGCTGTCTAACATTCTTTTTTAGTTTGGAGGGGGTATACAGAAGTGAAAAAACTATCCATCCATATATCCATATTGTCACACCTTTATCTCCGAAGGGGTAGGCAGAGTCATACTATACGCCCACATTTAACTGTATGCATTTTTGTCCCACGTAAGAGCTGGTGAGCCCATTGCCGTGTTGAAAAGGACAGGCGCAGGCAGTGGCGACCTAATGTTGAAAAAAAGTTGTGGGAAAATATATCTGGCTATGTCAGCCCTGTCGGGTCCCGGTAATTAGGAAGAACCAAGAAGTGCTGTCTTGACTTCTTAAGGGATGACATGCATGCCAATGGTCACGTAGGGGATGCCAACGACCGTGCGAAGTGGTGGAGAAAAAGTATGAAGGCGGACCCCGGGCGTCGCGAGACGCAACTGGATGATGATGATGATCTTCCACATATACAACATATTGTGAGGTCCATCGCTACCCCGTCTGCAATTCTGGGTGTGAGGGCGAGTAACCTCCTATTCATGCCATCAATCATGGGGCAAATGGAAATTTCAGGGGCCAAGTTGGTTGCTATCATCTGTTGTAGCCGTATGGCTATACTCAGCGGCCATGACATTATACTTGGGATAGATAACTAAATGATTCAATTTGCGAAAAAATATCACAAAATCTGTTACTCTTAAACCTCTACAGCTAGTTTTAATTATTTGTATTTGAAGTAGGTTTGCGTTAATAGGTTGAGTTGCTTCTACTGTATTTTTTTTATTGACTCGGGGCATGCATTTTGCATTTATGCGCCGTCAGTCCTAGTGCAGGGGCAGCAGGATCGGTATGTGGGACCCCCGGCGGCTCTTGGTCGCCGTCCTATCCACTAAACCCTGCTTTGTTCCGCTTTCTTCCCAACTGGGTCGCAGGTTACACCTGAGGGCTATTCACGGCGACCCAGCTAAGGCCATTGCTTCATTCCAAGAGTCATTCCTCAATATGAGGCTCTTCTCGGGGGGCTACATGTGCTGCCCACCAGCTTCTACTGTACTTAATAAAAGCCGTATGGCTACAACAGATGATAGCAACCATGGCAACAACACTGAAGGGTGACCCTGATATTCAGTCCCAATATCACAAGCAGTTTTCTGGACCAGGATCAAGCCCATCCAGTCAATGACCAGGGGTGGTTTACTTGCCTAGCACATGCAGTGGCAAGGAGGTTCTAGATGAGGGATCACAAATCAATATAAGTTCTGGTCTCACCAAAGTATGACAGGATTACAAACTCTGCTGCTTAAGTTATCAAATCCATGACCCTGATTGCATTATGCAGTTCTAACTTCCTTACTTGTAGTTAATTGGGCTCTGAAGAAGTAATAAATTGTGTTTTTTTTTTCATAAATTGTGATATCACTTCTCTCAGGGCCAACCTACTCCTAGTCTGAAACCACAGTCGTTTCACTAGCTCACCCTCACAGTAATCTCTAACTCTCTAAAATCATGTTTTATGCTACTAATCTATTTAGGTACTAATACCTTCCACGGCAGACATTGCATGTCAAGAAATAAACTAGTATTAAATAATTACATAAGAGTATTTCTCATTCAATTATTACATTTCAAACATGTACTAATTGGTAGATTATTTCTGATTTATACTACTATCGGTGTATTAGATCGAATATAGTCTAAAAAAGGAATCAGCCCAAGATAAGAACGGATAACCTAAATCTGGTTACATAATGAACTGTTGACGAAAATAAAATTTACCTCCATGACCTCCAGCAGTTGCAGCGTGGGTCGAAGAACGTGCATTTGTTTTAAGATATTGAATAGCAGCCCGTCTCAGCAAGGTATTCATTTTTAATTAGTAAAAACACATACAACTCTGAACAATGCAAATCAATTGTCAAAAATCGTTACTTGACAATGATAGATATGACAAGCAAACTGACAATAATGACTTTTAAGTAATGTAGCCAGTAGCCAGTACAAAATTAAGTTAGAAAAATCAGTTTTTCTGAATTCAGTTTCCAGCAAATTAGTAATTTGTTCAGATATCAATTTGCAGAAAAGGTACTTAGGTACTTGAAAAATTTGTATTATAATTTAATAATCACAGTACGAGACTATTGTACAAGACTCACTCTTTATGAAATTCAAGTTTCAACCATGTATCTGAGCGTACCTTAATTAAATAGAAGGTACCTCAATGTTTCAGGAACTATAGTAATAATAAAGTAAGTTGCGATTAATGAATGGCGGCTCCGATAGTGAATTTTAAGTTATTTTTATATATGTAATAGTCGTATTTCTAAAAAGGCAACCGAAATTTAAATTATTTATATTGCAGTGCACTGCTTGCTACATAACATTATGTTAGCAATACAAGTAAATGAACTATTTAATGTATTCATTATATAACTCCGATTAAAAGGTCAAAGGTATTTTATGAATTAGAAAGTTTAATAGTTGTGTTGACACTAACAATGGTTTGCGTTTCAGCTTATTTTCAATGTTAAAAAATATTTACTTACATGACAGGGTTGCTAGCAGTAATGACTTTAGGAGCGGTATGGGGAAGCGCGACGGGAGGTAACGACAAACTCGTGGTTCTACAATTTGTCACAACACTAGCAAGAAACACTAGAACTAGACTTAAAGCATTACAGTGAAATTTCATTTGCATAAAATAGCGACAAATTACCTCTCCTTGACTGCATTTTATCGAAACTATTATGGCGTGTTCTGAAGAGCGCTATGCCACCCCCTTAATATTAGGGAGGCAGAGGAGACTGAGGAAAGAACCGAATCTCGACATTGTTTGGACATTTTTCACACAGAGCCATCTAGCCCAAACTAAGCTTTAACCTTGTCTAAAGATCTAGACAACTGTTAACTTATTTATTTTTAAATACTATATTATATTTTAAATACTACTCGGGACTTCACGCGAAACAATTTTGTACTTACATTCACCGACGTTTCGAGCGGACTGCTGGGACGGCTGGACTAAATGTGAAATATGAGTATAAACCGCGAAAGTTTAAAAATAACAATACTATATTATACCTACATAGGACAACCTACTCCGAAACAAAAATTTGTGAATCGAACCCTGGACCTTAGCATACCTAGTGTAAGAAAATTTTATATTTGCTACCAGCACACGTATGCCCTTTCTTTAAGAACCCCAAGAAGTTTTTTTCTTGTATTTAGCTCACCGGAGGGAAGCCGCCTGATGGAAATCCATGGCGACATTTAACGAATTGAAGGCTACTGTCACAGTTCACAAGATTGCTAACAGTGGCCGCCATCTAGTTAGCCCGATGGCGTGTCTTTTCACGCTCCGCTTAAATAACCCAGGGTTGTAAGAGGGGGCAAAACATTCCAAGTTTCTGTTGTTCAACAGAGTACAAATCTTAGTTCTGGCAAAAATTCTCTTTACTGTATGAGAGTGCTACCTCTGCTCGGCACGCGTTGTTCGGCATCGAAAAGGATGGGTGGGATTAAGTTGAAGAGCTCTTCAAAACACTCGCTGTGGTAGATACGGTAAAATGCAGCCAAGGAAGCTAGCTCTACGCCGTGCTAGCGGTTCAAGACTTCATGTTACTTACCTCAGGACAATCTACGAGGGTGGATCCAAAAGTTCGTGGCCTAACATAGATAAAGCAATGCATTTTTTTTAAATCTACCCTCTATCTGTACTATGGTTATTCAGTAGCAAGTGAGCAAAGTTTGGTTCAGTTAGTGCGCGCGAAATTTTTTTTGTGGATATTTGTTTAAGAGTATCGGAAAATATTTTCAAGAATGAACAAAATCGAACATCGCGCAGTGATTAAGTACCTGCATAAAAAAGGTCTATCACCAAAACATATTCATGAAGATATGGTGAGCACATTAGGAGAATCTGCTCCATCCTATTCCGGTGTAAAAAAATGGGTAGCTGAGTTTAAGCGAGGTCGGGAGAGCGATGAAGATGATCCTAGGTGTGGAAGGCCTTTAACGTCTACCACCAAGGAAAACATCGATAAAATATGTGATCTTATACTAAATGACCAAAGATTGACCATCAATAAGATAGCTGAGATCACAGGCATCGTTTATGGTCGGATTCAAAACATCATAACTCAAGAACTGGGGTTCCATAAGGTTTCGGCTCGTTGGGTGCCTAGGTTGCTTTCAGTCGAACAAAAACGCGTTCGCGTGACTGTTTGGAGCTTTTTGAGGCAGATCCCGAGGATTTTTTATCCCAGTTTGTTACTATGGATGAAAGCTGGGTTCACCACCATACTCCCGAATCCAAGCAACAATCGAAACAATGGAAAAGATCCGGCTCACCCACTCCGAAGAAAGCTAAGGTCGTTTTGACGAGTAACAAAGTCATGGCTTCGGTATTCTGGGATGCGAAGGGAATCAGTTTTGTGGATTATTTACCAAAAGGCCAAACTAGAAATTCAAGTTATTATTCTAGCCTTTTACGACGGCTTCGCGAAGAAATCAAAGAAAAACGGCCGGGTATGTTGCGTAAGAAAGTTTTGTTCCATCAAGACAACGCGCGGGTTCACACTTCTGCCAAATCAATGGCTGAGATCCATAATTGTGGTTACGAATTATTGCCCCACCCACCTTATTCGCCGAATTTAGCCCCCTCGGATTATCATTTATTTCCGAATTTAAAGAAACATTTAGGTGGTTCGAAATTTTCAACCAAAGAAGAGGTCGTACGTAGATGCAGTAAATGGATATTTTGACGACCCACTATGTGTTATAAACGCCATTTTTCGGACGTCCCCTTTTTATTTCAAAAACATATAAAACCATGTATTTAAAATGCTAGAGTAAAATTCCCAACTGATAAATATAATTAGTATAGTTATAATATTTTTTTTAATTTCAGTGCTTATTCATCCGGATAAAGTTAAGAAATACTTTGAGCTGAAAACTAAAGCAAATAAAAATTATCAACTTATACTGTTTGGAACTGCTATTTAGGCTTTACATTTTAAGGCAATTGTCAATCTCGTAACTTGCTTAAAACCAGAGTAATGTTTCTTTTTCGATTTTATGTTTATATTTTTTTTCTCAATTAATCCACTGTATTTGGAAAAGTTATATATACCAACATTGAGGTCTACTACTTCTCTATAGACAGGAAAAATTTCATATATAAATCTCGTGGAGTCTAGAAGTTATGACCACTTATAATTTTTGTTAGGGTTGTCACTCAAGTTTAACCGGATTTTTTATAGTTAGAAAAAATGTGTATGTAGTAATGTATGGTTAATTGGTATATCTCTTTATAAATTCAGGACTTTTTATACAAACAGACAAACTTTATCATCAATATGTTTTATTCGGGAATTACCAATAACTTTCGATCTTCAATGGGGATTTAAATCTTGAGGGAAGATAATTTTATAAAATAATCTGCTATTGGCGGAAGCTTCTAAGCAACTACATAATAATAACAGTGCTGTCTGACCATAAGTGGCTCTTGATGACATGCAGAATTATTTTATTAATCTGAATCCGGTGTTACTTGGTGACAATACATGTTAATATTTTTAGGTACATTTATTGTATTTATATATCACCTAGCCTTTACTTTCGACTTCATTCGCGTATTATTGGAATTTTTGAAAATTTAAATTTCTCTGTAACGAGCCCCTAGACAAAAAAACGAGATAGATCAAATCTTGAAAAAAATTGTGTAATGGTAGTAAAAAAATACTAGATCAGGGCATTGATTTTTCAGTGGTGCTTAAACATAACAACAAATTGACAAAGATTAACTATTTTGAAGTGTGTCATATGTATGTATATATTATTATTTATCTATCACGCCTTATCCCGAAGGGATGGCATAGGCATATATATTATAAGCCCACTTTTCACCATGTGTATTCCTGTCCCACGTAATAGGTGGTGAGCCCATTGCCGTGTTGAAATAGACAGACGCAGGTTGTTCACCCTGCTGTAGAAATTTTTAAGCCGCCCATAAGGCCTTTAACTTATGTATACACTATTTACCTTTTTCAAATATATTTAATTTACACTTTAAATATTTTTTTAGCAATGTGGCTATTCTAACCTTTTTTGTGATTAATTGCTGTACAGTTACACCCAATTATATATAATGTCGACTCATTAAGCGTTAAGTTATAAGTGTGACATAATTGACTATTGACCAATAAATACAACAATTACAAATTGTCGTTATTCGGTGACATTTTTTAGAAATAAAGTCACAGGGTAATTAAACAAGAAAAAATATTCCCTGTGAATTACAGAGTCACCGTTACTAAAAAAAATCTACTTTTGTTAAATTTAAAGATAAGGATTTAAACGTTTTTTCAGTTTTCTTGCTTTGTCACTTCTTCTGAGATATGATAGATACCGTCACATTCCTATCATGATATTATTTACTTTTTATTATAGTTATAAATTAAATCAAAATATTGAAAGTATTGCCAAAAATATGTCTGGCTTCCTAACTATTCTAGCTCGTTGTAAACAAGAAATCGGGATTACCTACGTTTTTCTGAAACCGGTTGGTCTATACTGGGTTTAAAAACGTAAGTAATCCCGTTCACTTATTTATAATGTGTGAAAATAACGTTAGTTTTCTACATTAGCTTGCACGAAATTAGACTGAGATTTAATTGCTTTCACAGAGTTTAGACTACCAGCCCCCTCTATCTATTACACACTTTACATATTTTTTTGATGTTTCTATTATTTAGCTATTGTTGTTATTTAGTGCGACTTATTGGGTAAAAAGAATCATTATGTCACGCGTGCTACTCAATTTAAATTTGAATCCTAGTGAATCACACTGTTACATTACTGGGTGAAAGTGAACGGGATTATAACCTCTTCGCTTCAATGTGAAATGAGATGCGACGGGTGGCGATGCACATTTTTATACTATTAACATCAATAACGTTCCCACTTGGGACCTACTGGAAAAAAGTCTTATCAAAAGTATCCTTAACTGGCAAGCATGTATAAAACACTTATGAAAGTAGAAGAAACGAAAGTTGTATGCCAAGTTGATAGCAAGTGGAAAGCCAGTCTCTTTACTTAAGACTATTCACTTCACTCAAGAATAAGATTCCAATTGAAGATCGAACGTTATCGGGATTTCCCCATTAAAACATGATGATGATAAAACGCAGTGTGTGAAATCGTAGGCAACAATTAATATTCTAATTAGATAATATAATATGTGCAACTTTGTGAGATAATAGAAAACTTATTACCTATCAAACACCGCAAGTTAAATAATAGGTAGGTACTTAAATATTGTTCTTTCACATTACAGAAACGTCACAGGTAAGTAATAGGAATTATTACAGAAACATCAAAAAAATTAATTACATCCGGATAAATATATTATTTTAAAAAGTGACAACCCTAACGAGAAAATAACCGTTGATAACTAAAATGGCCTGTAGTTTCTAAACTCCACGCGATTTGGATGTGATTATTTTTTTTGTATATAGGACAATAATGGATCTTAATTTTAATATAAATATCTTTTCCAACAACCGTGGATTTTTTGAGAAAAAAATTAAAAACGGAAAATTTTAAAAATCATATATTTCGAGTTCTAAGCAAAAGATAGGAGGTTCGTGATTGGTTTAAAATATGTAGCTTTTATTTCGAGTTCTTATTGCATACACTTTTGGTTTTTAATTGCTTTAGTTTTTAGTGTAGACAATTTTTGAACTTTATTGGGCTAAATATTTATAGAACTTTAACATTTTATACTGATTTCACTAATTATTTTTATCACGACGGAGTTTTACTCTAGCTTTCTAAATAATTAGTTTTACACGATTTTGTAATAAAGAGAGGATGTCCGAAAAATGGCTCTTGTAAGTGCGACCTACCGGAGTCATTTTTTTTTGAAGGTATAAATAAATTGCAGTTCAGATGGAAGAAGTGCATTGAACTAGATGGTGACTATGTAGAAAAATAAAAAATAATTTACACCCACGTTTCTTTGATTTTCATGGTCAGGTTACGAACTTTTGGATTTACCCTCGTATAAAGCACGTGAGCATCCAGTGAGTACCTCACAGGGTTATCCCATTATAAGGTGAAAGGCGTCTTGTACACAAGACGTTCAAGAATTCGTAAAGAACCGCTTCACCTTATTCAGAATACTGATTAGAGATTAGGAGTTAGTCCAATACAGCTCTCTAAATACATAGTTTCACTGCCGAAAAGCACATAGGCACTAGGACTACGTTCTGAATAGGGAGGCGTGGCATCTCCCAAATTGACGACAGTGGTTTAAAGCCTCCAAATACCTACAGTGTCTGCTAATGTTGGCAATCAGGCAATGTTATATTTGCCTGCTGTGACCCAAAGACGTAGGATTCTCGTGGTCTTCTCCAAAAAGTGCAGTGGAGTTGACTTCAAGCCTTATATATTTTATTTTGGTCGGATTTATCGACGCATACATAGCCTACCTATAGTTTCCTGCAGTGTATTCTTGAACTAAAACACATGTACTGTTCCACGTATTTAATACTTAAACCTGACCGGTTTCGCCTTACGGCATTTTCCGAATTATATTATTATCCATAAAAATGCCGTAAGGCGTAACCGGTAAAAAAATACTAAAATGCTTTTTTCTTTTGTAGCAAAAAAAAAGGAAATATCAGATAGGTTTAATCTGTCCCTTTAAGAGAAACACGTGCGCCGGCAGAGTTCCATGTTTTTATAGTGCGACATAAGAAATTGAATCTTTGGAAACCTATGGAATCTTTCGGTTCTGGGCACGATTGTCTCCACAGTGTAAGGATGAAATCTTATCTATTATATCTTATACTGTCATCTATTTCATCATATCAAAAACGAAAGAGAAAATAATAGATAAATTAATTAAAAAATTATGTGTCGCAATCGATCGCGCTGCTTAGATTACCTACCACCGCGCTGCAGTCGGACTAGGTACGTTTTTTTTTTTATTACAGTGATAAAAGATAACTTGGTTCGAGACGGGGATTGAACCCGTGACCTTCGCCCCAGGCTACATATAAGTAGATATAATGTACTTCATTGCGAATTAGAAGCGCTACACCAAGGACTAAAATGAAATAAAAGTAGTGGTTCTGTGAACCGTAGACATCGGAGTAATTCTTATTTTTATTGATTTCTTTTTTTTGTTTTGAGCGCTCTTGCCAACCACTACGGGACCATCTCCCCTCCTTATTAGAGGTTTAATAAATGGTAAAGACTTAGAGTTGGAGCTATACATTAATGCAAATTCTATTAATATGTTTTGTGCTACAGAGCACTGGTTATAAGATAATGAAATCACATTGTTGAACTTCATAAATCACCAGGTTGCTAGCTCGTTCAATAGAAAACATTCTAAACGTGGAGGCTCTTTAATATTATTTAATAAAAACTTAAAATTTAAAGAACGTAAGGATTTAGTAGCCCTCTCCATTGAGCGAGTTATTGAGATTGCCACTATTGAGTTTGAGCATTTCATCATGTTAAGTGTATACAGTCCCCCTGATGCTCCTTACATTAAATTTGAAGAAAAGCTTGAAGAAGCACTGTTCAAATGCCAATGTTCTAAGAAATCTATAATAGTTTGTGGAGATTTTAATGTTGATATACTAAATACATCATTAACTCCATCATAGAGAAATTAAATGAAAAATTTATTTAAATCCTTTAATCTGCATAGTACTTTCTTAGAACCTACTCGTATTACAGCCACCAGTGCAAAATGTATTGATAATATTTTTACTGATATTAAACCTATAAATAAAGGTATTGTGGATCCTGTAGAGTCCATTGTAGTTTCCTAAAACTAGTAATAAAGTTTGCAAAAAACAATTTAAATATGTACCAATTAACCAAAGTCGTTTGAATATTTTTAAAGAAAATATAGTAAAGAGATTGCCATATCTACCTGACTTCACTTGTGTAGACCAGTCATATAAACATTTATTTAATTTGCTTAATGATGAGTTTGGCAAAGTTTTTACCTCAAAAACTCTACAGATTGGTGGTCGTCCTGTTTTTAGTGACTGGGCTACACCAGGTATATTTAAAAGTAGAAACAAATTATTTGAATTATTTTCAGAAAAATCATATAATTTTAACCAAACATTTCAGGAATATGTTAAAAATTATTCTAAGATATTTAAACATACATGTTATCTTGCAAAGTCAAACTTCATTAAAAATAAAATTTCTAATTCTGTTAGTAAAATAAAAATGACTTGGAATATCATTAACTCGGAATGCGGTAGATCTATGGTGACAGAAAGGAATTTCCACTTAAAAGTAAATGGTTGCCATGTTACAGGGAACCTGGAAGTGGCGACGGAGTTTGAACATTTCTTCAAAAATAAATAAATTCTATTTTGACGACTAAATGTCTCCAAGCGTCTTCCATTTCCTCTGGACATTTATTAGAAGAATCTGTTCCTTATTGCCGGGATGCATTTGTATTCACAGATATTTGCGCTCAGGATATTATAAAAACTTTTAAATGTATTGAAATTAAGAAAACCGTTGGGGATTATCAGTCAAAACTGCATCATGTATAATTGAGGTTATTGCGCCCCATCTAGCAACTGTGTTTAATGACTGTGTTTCTAGTGGTATATTTCCTGATTTAATGAAACACAGCAAAGTCATACCCTTGTTCAAGGCTGGCAGCGCTACAGACCCGTCTAATTTCCGACCAGTGTCAGTGCTGCCAACTTTGAGCAAAGTATTTGAAAAAAATATCTTGAATCAAATGCTATCCCATTGTAATGTTCATAAAATATTTCATACGAAACAGTTTGGTTTTACGAAAGGGCGCTCAACTTCCGATGCTGGTGTTGAGTTATTAAAATGTATTCATGAAGCCTGGGAAGACAAGCAAGATGCATTAGGTATATTCTGCGATCTATCCAAGGCTTTTGATTGCGTTCAACATGAAACGCTGTGGAAAAAATTACATCACTATGGAATAAGAGGCAAAGCTCTCGACCTTCTGTCTTCATATTTAAACAATAGAATACAAAGGGTCGATATTAATGGTACACTTTCTGTAGGATCCATGGTTACAATGGGTGTGCCACAAGGCTCGATACTTGGGCCATTCTTGTTCCTCATTTATATTAATGATTTACCATTTTATGTAGGGGACAGGAATAGGATTGTTTTGTTTGCAGACGATACCTCATTGATTTTTAAAATTAGAAGACAATTAGATAACTATGACGATGTAAACAATGCAATCACGAGAGTAGTTCATTGGTTCAGCTCAAATAATCTTTGCCTAAATGAAAACAAAACTAAATGTATTAAATTTACTCTACCAAATGTAAAACAAGTTACGGCCAATGTTCAACTGAATGGACAAGTGTTAGAGTTTGTGGAATCAACTGTGTTCCTTAGTATAACTATTGATGCCAATTTGCAGTGGGGCCCACACATAGAAAAGACGGCATCTAGGTTAAGTTCGGCTGCATACGCTGTAAAAAAGATCAGGACTCTAACAGATGTGGATACGGCTAGAATGGTTTACTTCAGCTATTTTCATAGTATTATATCTTACGGTGTTCTCCTTTGGGGGAGTGCTGCAGATGTAAATAACATTTTTGTTCTTCAAAAGCGGGCTGTACGCGCAATTTATAATTTGGGCCCCAGTCTCCCTCCGAGAAAAAATCAAATAAATAAATATTCTAACTGTAGCATCACAATACATTTTTGCCAATCTTATGTATGTTCAGAAAAATCTATCACAGTTTACCAAACTCTGTGATATACATAATATAAATACTAGACATAAAAACAATCTTTCAGTTCACCACAGTCGGCTGCATAAGATTGGCGATTCTTTCCAGGGTAACTGTATACGCTTTTACAACAAGCTTACCTGTGACCTGAGAAATTTACCATTAAATAAATTTAAAAAGTATATTAAAAGAAAGCTTTGTGAAAAAGGTTATTACTCTATTAAAGACTATTTACAGGACAGGGATGCCTGGAAATGATATGCTGGCAAATAAAATATTATAGTCATAAAATACATAATTAAAATATTAAATTGTAAAAAGGCCATCAAAAAAAAGCCTTCCTAAGTTTCTTGCCGGTTCTTCTCAGGTGGGCCGCGTTCCGAACCGGTGGTCACTTTAAATATATTATTTTTTCTTTAGTTTTAGTGTATGACATTTTGTAAGCGCCGTTGAAATAGTCTATGCAAAATAAAGATATTTTTATTTTTATTTATTTTCCCATGCTTCCACATCCCCCCGATCGAAAAACCCCCTCGCTAAAAGTTGTTGGCTACCTACATCAAGGATTGTCCATGCCAAGTTGCATGCAAATCCGATGAAAAATGCGACCTGTAGACTGAATGGACGGACGGTCGGTCGGGCATCAATAGCATTTTTCCCGTACCAGTAAGTTAAAACGTAGACTTGAAATGCAAACAATGAAATGCATTTTACTAAGAGGTGTTCCTCCGAAGCCCAAGAACTGTAATCTCTCTGACGCTCAGGTATTATATTCAGATAGGTTTAAGAAATAAAAGTCAAGAGATGCTCCCGTGTATGGGTACCGGTACTCATCATCTCCCGTTTTTTAATCTAAATATTGAACCAATACATAGTTTTGAACATAAAAATTACTCTGTTCTGTCAGAAAATACCTAACTCACCATTGAACTTAAATTCACACAATCTGTACAGTTTAGAGTACCTGTGCCTGCCCTATCAGAGCTGCTAGTTAAAATCTATATATACCTATATTAGCTATATAGTATTAACGAAGATTAAATTAATTAGGTAGGTGCCTAGTATTGATGGAAGGCACTTACTTTCCATATGTGTCTGAGCATATTCCCGAAAGGCATCAAATCCCAACTTAGCTCTGGTAAAGTTGAACATATTTATTTTTAACGTCGTAGGTAATTATTGAGGTATATTTCAAAAACTTTGCAGATTTTCCAACTTTGAATCACCTTTTTAATAGATTGATAAAAAAGAAAACAACAATTATTGCATAAAATAGAAAGGATTGAAAGGAAAATTTGTATAAAAAATATTAAATGTCAAAATTCCCATGCCACATTACATTGTTCTCAGAAAATAATAGAGTTTTTATGGGTAATGTAATTTTATATAGGTTTCTATGTATTATAATATTATATAGGTATGTAAATACAAACGTCATGCTGTCAATTCATTATGATGGTATAGAATCTCCTTTGCAAAGTATTTCTATACTAGTTGATGCCCCCGGCTCCGCCCGTGTAATGTAAATTTCCTGTTTCCGTTTCCCACAGGATGCGAATGGCACTCTGTCTGTCGCGCTTTCACGCAAAAAGTACTGAACCGATTTAAATGGAATTAGGTACAGAGATAGTCTAGGGCTGGAGAAAGGACATACGCTACTTTTTGTCCCGGGACCAAGTTTTTGTGGGAAACGGAAACAGGGAAGCTTCATTACGCGGGCGAGCCGCTGGCATTAACTAGTAAGTACTATACATAGCTAAGGAAAAATCAATAACTTATCCTTATTTTAAGACTTAATGATGTGTTTAAACCCGTCGCTTTTAAATTCTACAATAATGCATAAAAAAAATTTCGACCTTTATGGTTACTGCTGCTGCTGGAGAGCGGCTCCAGGGTAGTAACATGATGACATATAGCCTTCCTCGATATATGGGCTATCTAACACAAAAAAAATATCTAATCCGACCAGTAGTTCAATCAACCAAACAAACAAATTCTTCAGCTTTTTATATTAGTATATGGATTATTAGGTGATAGTGCTAGGTACTCCAAGCTAAAGGATATCTCAGCTTCTTCACATATCTCTTTCTTCCTCTATAAGTAGAGAAGCAGACTAGTATAGTGAGAGACAGAGGAGTACTACCGAGTACTAGAATCACTGTGTCTTATAACAATGTTAAGACAAATGGCCTTAAGCTATTATATTAATCAATATTTAAAAATTAAATGGCTCATTGTACCCGCTTTCTTCGCTTTTGTACATTAAATTTTTTTTTTTTTATTAATTTTTATAGTACATATGTCTTATATGAATATCCCTATTATATTGTTGAGTATTCATTTGTACATTTTACATTAATATATCGACCGCACCTACAATGTGCAAATCTACTACATGTTTTACTACACAATCTCCTACAGATCTAAAAAAGTACGGAAGGAACCTAAAATTATCATGAGTGAAGCATGAAAATCGCGACTAGTGTAAAAAGTACAGAAAGTCTACGTACCTATCTCTGTCAGTTTGCCACGCTACGTGTAACGGCGGCAAATTGACACGATTTTGTTATTTGTGTGTGTGCAGTTCTTGTAAGCTGTAGCTACATCGAACTCACACTTTGACAGCAACCAGCGAGTAGCCAATTTTTCTGCTAATGTCAACCGTCGCTGTCATCTTTGAATCAAAGATTTATGTATCGAAATGAAAAAATTACATAAAATTATTGTAAAATGTAACAAAAGTAGTAAAAAAATGTGTAAACAGTTCAATTATTCAAACAAAACATAGAGTGGTGAACAAGAAATCACCAGGAATAACTTTTCATATTTAATTTATGTACCACTTACGACTACGTACTGTTACATTAAGATTTGTATCCAAAATTATGAAATTTCTTGGTGAACACTTGAAAAGGTTATTGCTAACTGTTCATAGTATCTGTTCCATAAATCGTTTATTTGCTGTCGTCATCTACAGCTAAGTTTTTTGTTAATTTAGTTACACTTTGTACTGTAATGCTATTTCAAGTAATCAGGGACGAATTTAGCCACAAAATGTTATATTTCAATACTCAGTGTATCTAAATGTTATGGAAATCTTGTTTTAGGTTAAGAATAAAATAATCAATAAATAACTGTTAAAAATTGTAAAATTAAAGGTTATTGTATTAATTAAAAATAAATAACTTTGTACAATAATGGTTTAAATTTTATATTATCTTAGACCCTATAAGGGAGTATTTCTGTTTGGTGAAGGTGCTTTCGGTGTAGTACAAATCGTGGGAGTACAAGGAGTGCAGTAAATCTCACATAGGGCTTGCCTTTGTTGACCGGTTAGTCTTCTCTCTCCCAACTACAGTTATATGTTCGAATGAGGGTCCCATTTCCTATTAGATAAATCCCAAGGGTCAAAAATTCTCAAGGGTCTCTGCGTATTAACCAGTATGTCCCTATTTAAGCCTAACAAAAGAAAGAGTTTCTTCGTAAGAAAATAAAGATATTACTAAGTTCATATTTTAGTTAATATTTGTGAGCTCGTAAGAATTAATTAATAACTGTAAAATAATCATAGTATTGATTAAAAAGAAATAACTTTTTAAATTACTGTTTTTTATTTTAATCCTTATCTTTAGATACTGTAGGACAGTATTTTTCCTGGCGAAGATAATAAGAAATATGGGCATGCAGGTGTCATATTTTTGCGATCGTTATCAACCACAACTGCAGGATTATTTGGCATCCCATCACTCACGAATACTGCGTATGTCTTATACACCAAGAAATAGCCAGGAGTAGATAGCTAAGGTCCTAATCACCGACGTGTCTTTTATTTTTGTCAATTTGTTATGGAGCAGGTTCTGTCAGCATTATACTGTCGAGCTGTGCCATGGATTTGCTTCAAAGGAGTCCTAGATCTCTTCTTCGTCAAGTATAGCATGTCTCAATGGACAAAGTACGTTGGCGCATTAATGCGGGTGGAAAGGTCAAGATCAAAGGAACTAACACCGGCCCACCCCCATCGCCTGTGATTTTCACGAGGTGCATAGTATTATAAAGCAAGCAGTAGGTATCTACCCTAAAATTCAAAGAATGTAATAACTTTATCGTCATTGATTATGCTGTTAGCTACCTGGTCTTGACATTTTGCTAGAGTTTTACAAATGGTCTACTTTGTATATAACTACTAAAACCTATGCCGCGATTCACTGCATCGATTATCGTCTATCACGGTGGCGTAAGTATGGTTTATGCGATTGCTGTGCTGAGGTCCCGGGATCGATACCCGGGTCAGAACAAATAGTTGTGTGATCCACAAATATTTATTTTGGAGTTTGGGTGTTCTTATGTATAATATTTATGTATTTAAGAATATATAAGTATGTTTATAAGTTGTCGAGATTCCATAGCACAAGTGTCCCTCAATATTTATTAATTAAATTGCTGTTTAACATCGGGTTCCGAAATCTATGTCATAATGTGTCAAAAAGCATCTTGTTGGTTCGATTTGAAACTCCTTTATTGCCGACACATTTCATTACTAATAACCTATCAACACGGTTATTTATTAAATGATAGCTGAATGCGACCCTGGATTAAGCTACCTGTTTATATATGTGAAACAGGCTACGCTATTTTTCGCAAATGTTTGATCTGCTTACTCTTCTATATCTGTGAAAAAAGTTCACTTTTCAGATCTGTGGAAGGAAGTGTAGTTCTCGCATAGCTGCAGGTATTAGATTCTTTTAAACATTGGTAAAGTCGCAAGATTTAATTAAACTAACGTTGGTTGGTCAAATGACAAAAAGGCCAACTCATTTGAGATTTCGTTGGATAGAGATTCAACAATTTCGGTATCGTTGGGAAAGTATTTTTCTAGGACGCTCTTCGGTGTTACCTGAAATATAAAAAAAAAAATCAAATGTAACTTTAGATTTCTCACTAAAAGGAATAGATTGTCCTTAAACTAAGTCAAAATAATTACGTGTTGTTTAAAGCTGACTCGTAACATACAATCACGTCTATATCTCGACGAGTCAAGCAGGTAGTAAGCATACACACTCTCACTTTTTTCCAGTTATTTTTTTGGTATCACATAATAGTGGACAAGCCTATTGCCGTCACCGGGTACTATATAGGTATAGGTGAAAATCTTAAACCATCTATGATCGAAACCAAAATTTCTACAATCAGGGCAGATTTTACACATCTACAAATATGTAGAATGTGTGGGGATGAAGAGTAGAAGCGTGCACGTCGCCATCCCTGCCAGCTACGGCTGCAATTCTACTCCAACACGAGCACCGCAAGGGAGAACAATGTTAGGGCGTGCCCCCGAGGCGACGCGCACCAGTTCGTCCCCGCTGGTGCGAAAAGTGTGTGCCAGAGTGGCGTAGGGGACGGCCACCCGACACGCGCAGCCCGACACGGCGGGAAGTCGAGGACGGAGTGCAGGGTAGCTGTGTGGGATGTTAGGGGAGGTATGGCAGATAAGATGAGTGTGCTTGACAGAGACCAAGCGCAAGGGCAGCGAAGTCTTGGAGCTCCCGGGTGGAGTGCTCGCGCTAAGGTCTGGAATACCAGAGAGCGAGCATGGCAGTCGGGGGGTTGGAATTTTGTTGTCCTCGCGATTGGCCTCCGGTATGTATGAGTACAAACTGGTAGGTCCTAGAATCCTCTGGATCCGTCTAAAACTTGGTTTGACGAAGATTTTCCTGGTAGCTGCTTACGCGCCAGTATCTTCGTAGAACGCGAGTGAGCTAGAGGACTTCTGGGAGAGTATGAGAGAAGCTCTAAATGTGATAGAAGGAAATGAAAAACTTATAGTATGTGGAGACTTGAATAGATGGGTGGGTACCGCTCGCGATGGTTTTGAGTCAGTACTTGGGAAGTATGGGGATAAAAGGGTGAACGACGCTGGCAAGCTTATACTGGCATTTTGTAAGGAAAAGGATTTGTTTGTGGCGAACACAATGTTCAACCACAAACAAATTCATATGTATACGAGGAGATGTAAGTCAAAGAGAAGCATGATAGATCTATTCCTAATGGATAGTCGGCTCCGTAAACAGGTGATGGACACAAGGGTTTATCGAGGCGCTGAGCTGGGATCAGACCACTACCTAGTAATAACTAGGATTAGGGGTGTGTACCGAGTGTCCTGAACCTGAGCCGACTTATAGCATCAAAAGCTGGAAGCTGCAGGATGCATCCATTAGGGATAAATATAAAGAAAAGGTTTCCGAAAAGTTTGGCGACGTCAATGTAAGTAGTGAGAATGTGGAAAGTGTATGGCAGAACCTTAGGGATAGTATGATAAATGCCGCTGTGGAAGTGTGTGGAGAAACGAAAAGAGGCAGTAGTAATAAGCGTGATGCATGGTGGAATGAGGAAGTGAAAGAAGCAGATCGAATGAAGAAGAAAGCATGGTTAGACTACTTAGCCTCGCGGAATGATTTTAATATGAACGAAAGATACAAGCTGCAAAAAGTTAACACGAAGGCACTGATAGAAGAAGCTCGTGAAAGGTGCAGAATGAAAGCGGATGAAAGGTTGTCGTCCAATTTCCGAGATAATGCCAGGCTCTTCTGGAAAGAGGTAGGCAAGACCCGAAGTTTTTCGGCAATCTGCAGTATGAATAAAGTGCTTAGTGTTAACAATGACGTCCTAACAGACCAAACTGACGTCCTGCAGAGATGGATATTATGGAAAGATGTATGCAAGAAAAGACAGAGATGCCACATCGGGAAGTGGAGCTCACTTCGATGCTCCGGATCCCGATGTCATTAAAGTCATTAGTATGAAAGAAATAGAACAAGCGATAAGAAGTATGAAATGTGGAAAGGCTGCGGGAAAAGACAGAGTTACTGCTGAGATGATCAAGTACGGTGGTTCGCGTGTCTGGGACACACTATGTCTGTTATGCAACTTGTGCTGGCGGACGGGTGAGGTCCCAGATGACTGGCGGATAGCAGTTGTAGTACCTATTTACAAAGGGATAGGCTCGCGCCTAAACTGCTCCAGCTACAGGGCGATCAGCTTGGTCAGCTTAGCTAGTAAGGTGTATGCAAAGATTATAACGGCAAGAATGCAAGAAAAGTCTGAAAGGTATTTATGGGAGGCTCAATGCGGATTCCGACGTGGAAGAGGTTGCATGGATCAAGTGTTTTCTCTCCGCATGATCGCGGAGAAGTTTCTGGCTATTAGCCAGAAGGTTTTCTGCGCTTTTGTGGATCTGGAGAAAGCATTTGATAACGTCGTGAGGGAAACTCTGTGGGATTTGCTGCCCGGATATGGTGTGGACGGCTCGCTACTGCGGGCCAGTCGCTTTATAAGGACTGTAAGGCTTGCGTGCGAGTAGGGGGGGATGCGTCACCTCTTTTTGATGTCTGTACAGGCGTCAAACGGGTTGTGTCATATCCGCCTGGCTGTTCATAGTTGCCTGCAGAAGTTGAAAGATTGTGATATGGGCGTGAATTTTGGTGACTTTTCAGTAAACTGTCTGCTATATGCTCATGATGCGGTGCTCATGGCCTCATCAGAAGCCGACCTTCAGGCATTAGTCACTAATATGAAAGAGGAGTGTGAAAGTAAGGGTCTTCGCTTGAATGCAAGTAAGACTATTTGAAAGAGATGACGTAAGAACTAAATGTGAGATTAGGGTAAACCAGGAACGTCTAGAGCAAGTGAATGAAATTGTGTATTTAGGGAGTATGATTAGCGCGGATGGAAGATGTGATTCGGATGTAGAACGGCGAGTAGCTGCCGGAAACAGAGTTAACGATGGTTTGTCCCAATTAGTAAAGCGACAAAGCATCGTAAAAGAAGCACGACTGGCGATTCAAAACGGAGTGCTAGTGCCAACTTTGCTTTACGGTAGCGAAACCTGGGTATGTCAGCAGATGCATGAAAGTAAATTGAATGCTGTGGAGATGCGATCTCTTCGAAAATTGATACGCAATATGGCAGGTTTGAATGAAAGTGTCAGCGTTAAGCTGGAAAAGGGCGTGCTCCGTTGGTTTGGACACGTCCAACGAATGAGTGAGGAACGATTGACGAAGAATATATATTGTGCGAAAGCAGAGGGTAGAAGAGGTCAGGGTTAGCCGAGACTTACATATGAAGACTACGTGAGCAGATTGCTCAAAAACGGAAAGGTCAAAAGTACTCGGATACCCAGACGTGCGAGTATGAAATGATTGATGAATCTCGAAGAAGCGAAAGAAGTATGCATGGATCGCGAAGCCTGGCGATCTGTCCTCTCTGACTACCCCGTCAGGGATACAGCGTGAAGATAGTTAAATAATTAGAACAAATGAGTACAAGCTCTGCCGTCTCAGAATATAATTCGTATTTTTTGAACGAATGAAATAGAACGAAAACCTACATAGGACTATTTCAGTACTATTTCAGCCGGCAGTCTAGGTAAGCCCTCGTCGAGATGAAGAAAAACGAGAAGGAGTCAGAGTGTCAACACAAGTAGAATCCCAAATTAAAGGCTTTCCCATCTTCCATGGCACCAATGACATACCGTCCGGTCTCTTGCCATCGTCACGCGCCATACCATTAGGTTCCAGTACGGTTGGAACACCGGCAGAGACAAGAGCCCGACGGATAATGTCATTAAGATATGCATGGCGTGACCTGCAACCTGCGCACCTGCTGCATAAGAGACCGTGAAGGTAGATAATCCTTTTTTTCATCGTTAAACAGCTTCCTAAACTTCACTCACATTTTTTGCTTTTACATGTTCCATATTAAATCCCATATAAAACGCTGACTGCTGCAGTTGACGCAAGTTCCTCAGGCGAACCCGTGGATCACGTTCCAACAGACGCAAAAGAAGTCCCCGAGCTGCGTCCGATAGACTGGCGGCATCGTCTGGCAACGTCCCAGGAGTAGGTCGAATGGAATGTTGCTGGTCAGGTTTGCTGTAGAAAAAAATAAGTGAACTATTATGCTACTAACTAAGTGTGTCGATAAAATAATATCCGTGAATGTGTAGATTGAGTACTTTGTCTGCATCGAGTGCGAAGTGTGGGAAGAAGAGTGACCCACATGCCATTACCGGGCTCCTTGGCGAGAACTTCAGATAATAGATAAATAATAAATATTGTGGGACACTTTTCACACAGCGCCATCTAGCCCAAAGTAAGCTAAATATTAGCTTGTGTTATGGGATCTAGATAACTGATAAACATACTTATATATTTCTAAATACATACATATTATAGATAAATAACACCCAGACACAGAATAAACCATCGTGCTCATCACACAAAGTTTTATCCTGGGTGGGAATCGAACCCACGACCTCTTGCGTAGCAGTCAGATGCACTCCCACCGCGCCACAGAAGCAGTCAATATACCAAGCATATACCAAGACTAGCTATGATGTATAGGCAAAACGTCGGTGACAGCTTCGTTGGCAAGGTCGTGTTTTGGGCTACACGGGAAACAAAAACTTTCTGATTTCTTTCGCTTAATTTTCCCGTTGCATAATTCAAATAAAGAAAAACAGTTATTTACGCGATCATACTTATTACATTGAATACGTTTAATGTTTCTACTAGGTTGCACCGTAATCACAAGCAGACTGAAAAGACGGTATCACTACGATTGCGAGGTAGAATCATCTGAATCCAGTACACACTAAGTGTAGTGTGTACTGGATTCAGATGATTCTACCTCAGTGCCAGTGGGCAGCGTCCATATTCTGTAAGCTGACATGACTCCCAGTTTCCGTAGTTGTAGGCCTAAAGGATTTTGGCGTGGCGTGCGACGATAACATTGTGTACTAATGGTCTTGTGCATCATTGTTATGGCAAAGAAGGTTAGTTTATCGTGATGAGTGAGGATATGAAAAGGAATAACCAATATCTGCTAATTGCCGCACCTGTATGATAATCTGGTAATAGGTAATAGGTAACATAGTCTGTTATTTATTAAAAATGCTATGAATAGGTTCTACGCAGACAAACAACCTCAACCAACGGCCTTTGAAGTGGGAAGTATGTACATATGCACGTGTTAATGTCAATCAGGCACCATGTGGCATATAAATGAACCGATCTTTCTTATCGAAACGTTTGAATGATAAGAAAGAAAATGGTCTTTGCTAAAGGTACACACCCATTTCTTTTCACGTCGTTGTTGTCACTCGTTGCTGTTTTGCCGACCGCAGGCGCCGGATACTGAAATAAATAAAATAAAGATCAGCGAATCGAGTTTTATAATGCGGAATGTTGCGTATCACAATTTAGAGGTTCATCACAGTGTGGACCTACTACCTGTCCATTAACCCTTTCTATGAGGAGTTCAATTTTTCATTCCTTCTTTACAATTAGTTGGGGTAATCTGTAGTATGCTAGGATTGACAGATCGAGGGTGTTGGTGGATTTCTCTTCCCCTCATCTGCTTCATTATCGTTCATATTCATATACTTATTTCATACATGTTAGAAAAGACGCCTATTTCTGCAACTACATCATACATCGTGGAGGTAACAGCTGAACTAAGAAAAATGCTTCTCCCATAGCACTGCATCTTTGTAAATTAGACTTCGTGCCCAGTAAGAGATTTTACACTTGTAACCAGGTGTTATAAATGCCAACAAAATGGGCACTCGGCAAAATACTGTAGTGTATGGTGACTCAACATGTGGCCACTGTGGTGAAGTTGGGCACACAAAAAAAGAGTGTTCAATGCGCAAAAACAGCCGGCCAAATGTGCAACGTGCAAGCGATATAATAAGCCACATAACCACAGCACCGGAGATGTATAGTGTCCGGCCCAAAAAAGTGCACAAGATCGGCAAATTCAATCAACTGATAATGAAGGCGCCTAGAGCGCCGGATCAAATATCGTATTTAGCTCGTTGCCGCGTCGGTAGTATCCGTGATCCGTAAAGAGCAATAAATAAATAAATAAATATTGTGCGACACTTTTCACACAGCGCCATCTAGCCCAAAGTAAGCTAATATTAGCTTGTGTTATGGGATCTAGATAACTGATAAACATACTTATATACGAATAAACCATCGTGCTCATCACACAAAGTTTTATCCTGGGTGGGAATCGAACCCACGACCTCTTGCGTAACAGTCGGATGCACTCCCACCGCGCCACAGAGGCAATGGATACGGTGAGTGATGAAATTGAGGACATAGGAGATAGAGACTCTTTAATGTGTTCGCCGAGTGAGTGTCACTTAGAAATAGGTAATAATAGATCACTTTTTAAAATGTTCCATATGAATATACGTAGCTTAAACCGTAATTTTAATCAACTTTTAGTCCTATTAGCGGACATTACTGTGTGTGTACTATGGAGGTCATAGTATTATCTGAGTGCTGAAAATTAATTTCGATAACCTTAGTTGTCACATCCACGGTAACGGATCACTACTCCACCATCCTATGTATTGACTATCATAAACGATTCACAAATGTTTCTTCGGATATTAAGCGATTAAACTTTGACACAGCATTAAACGAAATGAAACAAACCGACTTTACCGAGTTAAAGTTTATGACGGATCCCAATAAGTACGCTGATACTTTGATTACTAAAGTTAGGGAGGTTATGGATACTAAAGTAACACGAATTTCGGCTAAAAAACATCCCATTAAACCATGGATAACTCCTAATGGAGGACTCCTAAAATGTACAAGAAACCGCGACCAATTGCATCTTAAAGCAAGAACTGATCCTCATAATATTTTATTAAAAATTACACATGATACCGATATTTTTGTTGCAAGTTATTAAATAAACTAAAAAGAGCTTATGAATCTGATCACTTTAAGAGAGCTGGCAAAGATCCTAAAGCAAATTGGAAAATAGTCAAAATGGTTGCCAACATGTCAAAAAAACGAATCCGTTCACCAAGTTGCTGGGTGCTATGGAAAATCACAAAACAGCCGCCAATCTCGTAAATAATATCTTTGCATCTATTGGAGAACAGTTGGCGAAGAATATTGCCGACAATATTATTCCCGTGCACTTCCACCTAGCGTTTTATGTTATGTTACGTTTACATATTATGTTCAGATGTCATTAGAACACATTAGAAAATAAGTTATTAAATATTTATTAATTTAAATTTTTTTGTAAGAATAAATAATTTATTATTAGTATGTCTCTTCTTTTCTCGGGTATCTTCTTTTTTCTTGAAGATACCCGGGTTTTTTATTATTATTCTAAATAAATCATACTTGAAGGAAAGCGAACCGCGGGTATCGAGACTTTTGATGTAACCGACGCCAATGCTGAAGCTTGGATAGCGATGACCATTTAAGCAACTGTGTTGATATTACGTAGATATATCTAAACAAAATAATGTTAATTACACTCAAGAACGGGTGGGCTGATTTTGTGATATTTGATTAGTTGGATGTATCTTTATCCCGAATAGGAGATTAAGTGAGAAAAAATAGAGAATAATAATTAAATTGTGGAAACGTAAATAATATATAAACAAAGTCATGTTCATTACACCCAAGAAAGGGAGGGCCGATTTTGTGATATTTGATGTTGGATGTATCTTTATCCCGAATAGGAGATTAAGTGAGAAAAAATAGAGAATATTAATTGAATTGTGGAAACGTAAATAATATATAAACAAAGTCATATTCATTACACCCAAGAAAGGGAGGGCCGATTTTGTGATATTTGATGTTGGATGTATCTTTATCCCGAATAGGAGATTAAGTGAGAAAAAATAGAGAATATTAATTGAATTGTGGAAACGTAAATAATATATAAACAAAGTCATGTTCATTACACCCAAGAAAGGGAGGGCCGATTTTGTGATATTTGATGTTGGATGTATCTTTATCCCGAATAGGAGATTAAGAAAAAAAAAATTGAATGTTGGAACGTTGTTTTTCTCATATATTTTTGAAGTGAAACTTCATTATCATCGTTGAGAGAAATTTTATAGCTGTAAAAAAATCATCACGTTTTTGGTTACGCGTCATGTTGTTTTGAAGTGAAACTTCTTTAGCATAATTAAAACTTCTTTATCGACGTATGGGATAAATTTTATACCTGTAAAAAAAATGTCAAAGAAGTTTCACTTCTTACCTGTGTACTCTGGTAGACACACATATTTTTCTATGGAACCTGATTCTAAGGCAGTGTAAAGCTCGCCGGCAACACTAGTTTGATAAAAGTAAAGATAAACATAGAAGCACAGAATTGAACTTGAACTAAACTTGAACTGGGTATAAACTACTGAGTTGATTGTAGATTTGCGATTGTCGTAGGCTAATTATTTTGAGGGCCACCAACATCATAAAAGCGTCAAGGCAATGTTAAGCGGAAGGTAACGGGAAAACACCATGATATAATTTCCATGTTTGCAATAACACGATCCAATGAACACACATGAGATATGATAATATATGATATGGGAACTTCTCTGAAACATACCATAGCTTATAAAAACAGGTTCAAAGAGGTTTTAATCGTGAGCTCAACAGTTAAAACCTTATAGTATACATAAGCACTCTAAGGTTAAACCTATATTGAGAGCTGTTTCATTAGACTTGCCTGCCGGATACTAAGAAGCCCGAATAAGGTAGGGTAATTTTTTTAAAGTAATTAGTATGCTAACTTGCACATATATTTTTATTTTATTAAATTTTAAAGACAACTTGGTTCGAGATGGGGATTGAACCCGTGACTGGTCTGGCCATACTCTTACATGGATTAAAATATATGAAGAACTAGATGACACCCACAGCTTCGCCCGTGGAATATTTCGACCTCCCGTCGCACCTATTTAATCCCGTTTCTTATAAATTCTACAATGATACATAAAAATTTGCCCGATTTGTTGACATTTATGACTACTGCTCTGCTCCCCAGTGTAGTAGCGTAATGATAGCGTAAATAATAGCCTATAGCCCTCCTCGATAAATGGGCTATCTAACACAAAAATATTTTTTCAAATCCGGCCGTAGTGCCTGAGATTAGCGCGTTCAACCAAACAAACAAACAAACAAACTCTTCAGCTTTATAATATTAGTATAGATTTGAACTTGTTTCGGTACGGTTCGGGTAGTTCAATGGCTAGAACATTGCCCTGGTTAGACAAAGGTCACGGGTTCAATATCCGTCTCGAAACAAGTTGCCTTTTTTGAATTTAATAATAATGTATGTTAAGGTAGGGTGATGGTACACATCGCAACCGAGGTGTCTACAGTACAAAACGCAGATTCATCCCTGCGTCGAATACTGATCTCACCTTTGGGATGACTAGGTACGTGAAGTACTTGTTCGTATTATAAATTGTCCTAAGGGAAGGGTGACTGGCGCAGCCTAGAACAGGCGTCTTTTACTGCTTTCTACCATATCTACTACGACTAGTGCTGTGAAAAGTTCTTCAACTTAATCCCACCTTCTCCTCTTCGATCCAACAACAGCCTCCCGCCGGGTCTCAGAGGTCTCAATCTTATACACTGGAGAGAATCTTCGTCAGAACCGATTGATTTAAATCCCTCTCGAACACAGAAACTTGGAACGCTCTGCCAGCGCACGAATGTCTCTCTCTTTTACAACCCTTTCTTTAAGCGCAGCGTATAGAGCCACATCATTGGGCCGCCAGCTTGAGGACCGTCAATAGTTTTGTGAACTGTGGAGTGGCCCTCAATTCGCGAATGTAGTGTCGCCATAGATTTAGATATTGAACGACGTCATTTTGACGAGCTCAGTAGAAAAAAAGATCAACGGTAATTGTACTGCTGAAGAGGCAACGTTACAGGACAGGCTTGCCTAGTTTAGGGCCAAAGGAAAAAACACAAAATTGTATTTACTTTATGTAATTTTTTTATTTTTGTTATTTTAATATTATATTGGGTTGAGTTTAAGAGGTGAATATTTAGCCCAATGAATAAACAAAATATAAAATAAATCAAAATAAAATCGGAATTGAAACCAAACAGCCTCTAAAAAAAGATTAGTGATTTAAACACAATCGCAGAGTCATCATGCTTCCATGAGCGCATGTTACATTATAATCAGCAGTGCACATCTCGCGAATACGTATACATCTGTGCCTATTATGTAGTTACGGAGCCTTTAGGTTTAAGAGGAACGACACAACAACTCGTCCTGCCCGTTTGAAAAGGAAAAAAGGAGTACCCACATCGGCTAAAAATAGGGAGCTCGCCCCATAATTGTACACTTGGAATTTACAGCACAATTTTAATGACTGTTGCGAACTTGTGGTTCAGCGTGTCTTAACGAGAGGGCGTGGTAATGGAAGCAAAGATTGGAAACGTAATTAGTATATTGTTGCACATAAAAATGTTATTATGGCATCGAAAAACCGTAGGTAATTTGCGAGATAGTCTCATAAAATGATAATTTATGGTTAATATGGTGATTTTTTGTTTTGTTGTTTTGCTAACAGGACAACGCTCGTCGACATAGCTGGGAAAAAAGTGAAAACTCTACGTCTAGTGAATACCTAACTTGCTCAAAAAAGTCTCTCGTTTCCGACAAAACCCAATAAAAAATCTACTGACTTAAAAAAATAGATAACCTTGTATGGAACCAAAATAAGCTATTGGCAAAGCAGAAAATGTTTGCAATTTATTGTCTAGACTAAAATTACTTATTAAAAAGTTCACGTTCTTCGTGACTCATAATTCAGCTGTATCACTAGAATGAGCCATAAAACCAGTTTGAATCTGAGACGATACATTTGATAAGTAGGTATGTAAAATTTAGACAAAATAGGTAGCCAAAATACCTGTATATGCATTAGGTATAGCAGTATAGTTATATATATTATTAAGTATTATTCACGACCTACTCTAAATGCGCGACTGTAGATAAATAAGTTTGCATTTCATTTTGTCGTCTAGTAGGTATAAACAAATTTTCAAACCAGTTGGTTTTTTCTTCGTACCCAAAAAGAAAATAACTAGTTCACTTCCAATTAAATGGAAACAAAGTTTATTTTTTACTTTAGATTGAACTAATATTAAAGACCTAGTATTAATACTATACTCGTACAATGGTTCTGAATGGAGACGAGACTGATCTTCGCTAGGAAGATGTCCCGCCAGAGGGACCGACGGACGTCCTGGAAAACGACGCAGGGAGGATGCAGACTGCGCAGGACCGTGTGTTGTTTAGAGTCTTACGTCCAGAGTTCAATGGACCACAAACGGCTAATTTGGTTGATCGATGAAATCAAAATATAGTATTTAGGCAAGTAAGTAACAAATTAAAACAAAAACTAAGGAAATTACACTCACGGAACAAGTTTACGTATATATTAAAAAAGATACACATGTCCCTGGCACTTCTTTCACTCACATATTTATGTAAAAGTGGATAGGTACTCAGACATAAAAATTGTATCAACGTGCTATGGCAAAATACAGTGTACGATTTTTCATAATGTTCGCGCAAACTCCATTTAAGTCTTCAGCACCTAAGGCTTCCACCACTTTCCTGCGGCAAGACTGACTTTGAGTTACGACTATACTCGATGAATACGAGCCATGCCATAAAAAATTTATGGCGGCAAAATGACAATAATTTATTATCTGTGCGAGAGCAGTTTCACAAATAAAATTGGGACACAAACACTGTGTCCCACCCAATTTTAACACAGCTACAGGCACTGCGTATCTTTCTTACTTCTGATTACTTAACATCGTTAACAGTAAGTAAAGCAAAATTGTGATACATTGCTACTTTACATTACTAATCAGGCAGTAAATTGAATTGACAATCATAAGTGTAATTTTCTGACCCAACATTTACCCAGTATTTGCTATGCAAGTAGACATCCAAACACACCATGATTTAAAAAATTAAACATATCGAGCATAATTTATTTATAATGTCAAGCTTGATTCGAGCACAACGACCCGAAGGTCAACTTTAATAATATTTTCACTCAGTTCAGTCTCATGATGGTCTAGTTTACTGACACAGTATAAAATGTTGTCGGTAGGTACTGTTTAGATTATTGTTTTACGAGTATATTTAGAATCGACAGTGGACGACTTCTGAAGCTTTGACGTTGGATTTCTCAAGCATAGACTCTGCAGCCTAGATTTTAGACCCTGGACCGTGCCCTCGACGCTATTTGGAATTATTTTGAATCAGAATGAGATTAATATAGTATACCTCTTATACCATTTTAAAGCAACCATCTCGTCGGAGTACTGGCAGAAATTCGCTTATTTCTTTTTTAGCAATAAGCAGTAGGTACTATTGTGCTTTAAGCAATACTTAAAGACTACCTATTCTTCATCTATTTGTCTAAGCAACGTGTGTCAATAGTCAGTAAAGAATATGGTCGACTAGTTTTCACATAAGATTCTGTGAGATCTTATCGCACACCTAATTCAAAAAAGTTTGGAAAATCCAAAAGTGCACGACTCATGCGCTTTTATTATATTATAAAAAAAAATACAGTAAAGATATCAAAAAAATATTTATTTATATATATAAAAAATACAGTATATGCAGAAAAGAAAAAATAAAGATATAGATATACTAAAACTATGAAGAACAGTCGATATTTAGTTTTTGTTTATTTTATAACAATAAAACCACATCGCATCAGACCGTGAAAATTGAAAGGGTTCTATTCCTAATTATACTGAAGCGTAAGAGAAAAAAAAGACTCGATTAGTAAAGTATTTCGATCGTTATCGTGATAACAAAAAAATAATCCGCACATACAGACACACGGACGTCCAAGACGGAACTTTTTTAAACAGTTTTTTAACTAGTTTAAATAACAAAAATGGCATCAAAAATATCATGAGTGTTAAAAATAATGTTTTTTCTTGATATGTGTGTGTATATATTATTTTACAAGTGCAATATATGATAAATAGAGACATTTTAAGTTTGAAAAATCAGATGTTTTGCGCGAAGTGACAGTAGTACCCACCTCAACGCTTCGCTTATGAGGGGTGCAAAAGGCGTAACTCGAAAATACCAACTTTACAGGAGAGCAAAAAAACAGTTAATTTTTGCTATAACTTTTGTAAGAATTTCACTATCTTAATGTACAATATTTTAACAGAAAGAACTAAATGGGCCATTTTATTCCTAATTATTAACTTTAGAAACAAATCACCTGTTTATTAGCTATTATAAAAAGAAACGAATACGTATTTATTGTATTAGCTTCACAAAGAAATTGTTTACGTAATTAAACATATGACTATTTTGCATCAAAATTAACAAAATTATTATTGACTTATTTATACATACGCCTTTATGATTTGTTTATTTATAGAAATCAAGAAGGAGTTGTAATACTCATGCTTTTTATGCCTATTCATTTTAAACATATAACAAGAGGTAAATTTAAATAATTTTCTATTGCACGAAGGTTTGGAACACATTATTTATGTATGTTTCTTACTTCTTTATTGTATTAGACGTTATTGACAGCACTTGTACATATGTTCATACAATTTGACAATCTTAAAAATGAAATTCCAAATAATTACAACTCATAAAGTACACACAATTATGTATTTAGTATTTAAGAATCCTTTTTATGAAATTTGGAGGTGGTATATTAATGGTGGTATATATATTTTTTTTAATTTCCTTCTTTATTTTTATAATTATTACAAATCAGACTCCTTTTGAGATCAATATTTACGCTTATTACCTAAATAAATAAAATAAAATCAAATATTAACAAAAATATTCACTTTGGCTGCTAATAATCATAATTATCTTAATCTTAACTATCTTATCGACACAAAAATAATGCGAAAGTTTGTATTGACGTTTGTTACTCTTTCACGTAAAAACTACTGAATAGATTTTAATTAAACTTTACAATAATATAGCATATACATCAGTATAACACATAGGCTACTTTTTATCCCGGGAACAACTTCCTGTGAGAAGGAACGGGAAAAATTCTCTACGCTGACGAAGTCGCGGGCGTCTACAAGTATAAAATAAAAACAGAAAAATCAACAAAAAATATTTTTTTTTATACGGTATTACAATTTGTTATTATTATACGATAATTTGTCATTAATAAATTTGAAAAACTAAAATTATTCATCGTCCTCTTCGTTCTGATCACCAGAATCATCTTGTGGAGCTAAGTTTCGGTAAAAGCTCTGATAGTGTAAAGGGATAGCGTTTATATCACACAAATTCATCAAAATTTGAATCTGGTTTGACCGAATATTAAACTGTTATCTAAGAACAGTCTATATCTCCTGGGACCTCCCAGTTTCAATAACGCCATTCCTCCTCTCTTAGGAGAATTGGTAACAAAATTCAATCAATATTCAGACCGCATTGTCAAAATTAGAAGTCACTGCGCTTTGTTTATCCTTAAATTCAGCATCTCTGATGTTACCCATTGAAAATGTTTTAAAGCCCCAAATTGAAACTATTCTAAATATTCATCTCAATGAGCAAGAATGGTCCCAAGGTTACCTATTAAGTTCGGTGGTTTGGGGACCCGAAAACTTTCTAGTACAGCTTTACCAGCATTCCTGTCTTCGATTTTCAGCTCTCGTGACCTCATAGGTAAGGAACGTGGCTCACCTGAGAAGAACCGGCAAGAAACTTAGGAAGGCTTTTTTATGGTCTATTTATAATTTAATATTATTTTACTATGCCAGCAGATCATTTCCACATTGGTATATGACATACAAGTGAAAATAACTATAAAAAATTTATGTTAAATTGATTTTTGGGTTTGGCTGTAATAAATTATATATATAATAAAAATATTAAAATAAATTTGAAAAAAGTTAGTATCGTTACGCCTCTACATTATTATGATATGCATACCTTATGTAAAGTTACGAATTAATATTCAATAAACCTTCCATGCAATAAAGAAGTAAGTAACTTGCTCCATCATTTTTCCTTTAGCATATAGTGCAATAAACTCTTGACTCAATTAACCTATTTCTTGACAGTAACTGTAACATGTTTTAGGCGTAGTAAATATTTTTAAGCTTTTGTGGACACTTAATATTGATAAAATGGGATGGATTAATATTTGTATTTTTATTGCATATTTTCATGGTTTTTTAAGATAAAAATATGATGAAAATTGAGAACATGTGATGAAGGATATTGCATCGTTTAGTGAAATAAAAAAAAACTGTATATTCAACTACGCCTTTTTAGAATTAGGTGTGCGTTATTATCGATGGGCGTCTTTTATAAAGCAAATTGTTCTTAAACACTTAAGATAATTTAAATTTAACATACGACATGTCACAAATTAATCTATATATATAAAAGAAAGTCGTGTTAGTTACACTATTTATAACTCAACAACGGCTGTACCGATTTGGCTGAAAATTGGTGGGGAGGTAGCTTAGAGCCAGGAGACGGACATAGGCTACTTTGTATCCCGGGAACAAGTTCCTGTGCGAAATGGGAACGGAAAAACTTCTCTACGCGGGCGATGCCGTGTGAAATTAATAAATGACGGGATTAAATGGGTGCCACGGGGTTCGAATAATGTCACGGCCGAAGCCGGGCGGGAAAGCTAGTATATTATGAAGAGAGAATGGTGGACATATATTGCTGACTGTGCATAAATGGTAATTAGATAAATCAATATGTTGTTATGTTATCTGTGAACCCTCGATTAAAGCACACGGAAACAGAAGAAAGCACCCCAAATGAAGATATATTACAAGGGATTATATGACCTGGTTACTAAGACCTTTGGGCCATGTTACAAAGAAAGAAGGAGCCATGCCATAAGAATTAATAAAAAAAATTAAACCACATGTGAACCTCATTCCTATTTTAAAAAGGAATACGAATGACATGTTTACTCAAGTTAAACTAACTTGTGCACACTCTGTGTAGACAACTGTATCTTAAAAATATAAATAAGCATACATAATTGAACATTTCCTTAGACTTAACGATCTAGACACAGCCATAATTGCTGTACCATGGTCGAACATCAGTTGAGTTTTATTTTCAAGTACAATGGTGAGAATACAAACATTTTTGAAGTATACATCTTTTAAATCATGTATTAATTAATGTCCGTAAATAAAGTACTCACCTACGAACTTATAACAATATTACTACACCTTTTTAAAGATGTTTATTACAATCTTGCCACGGCTTCGGAATTAGTAATTTAAATCTAATGATACGTAATGTCAGTCAGCGCACAATACACTCGCAAGACAATATTACTGATATTATTGCAATCATCATAAAGTTATAAAGCTGAAGAGTTTGTTTGTTTGGTTGAACGCGCTAATCTCAGGAACAACTAGTCAAATTTGAAAAAATCTTTTTGTGTTAGATAGCCCATTTATCGAGGAAGGCTATACTCTATATATCATTACGCTACACACTGAAGAGCAGAGCAGTAGTCTTAAATGTCGACAAATCGGGAAATTTTTTATACTTCATTGTAGAATTTAAAATAAAAATAAAAAAAATAAATATCCATCACGCCTTATCCCCGAAGGGGTGGCAGAATTTATAAGCGACGGGATTAAATAGGTGCGACGGGAGGTCGAAATACGCCACGGGCGAAGCTAACCAATAGTCAGCTTCCGACATCTATTGGAGCAACGAAACATGGTCCCCGTAAATTTAAAGTGGAACATTTTAGGCCTCGTGCGTGACTCAAACCTGCAACATCTTACTTGCCATATGAGCTGCTTGTCCAACTCGAAACTGACTTTCTCACTTTAAATGTATAATATAGTCAGTCCTGCGATATTAAATAAGTTTTCAACATACTTGCTCACAGTAGATCGTATTTCACCGGTTTTTGACAAATAAAGTAGCTCATATAACACGCGAGCCTTATAGACTGAAGTAGTGCAGTTATATTCTACTAGGTGAATTATTTATTTAATGTATATTAATTATATTATTTAAATAATATAATATTTTTTTATTTATAATTAATATATTAAATTCTACAATAATGTCTAAAAATTTGCCCGATTTATCGACATTTATAATTACTGCTCCGATATATGAAAACGACAGAACTTATAAGGCATGCCAGTATTACTTAAATGGAAAATAATATTTTGATTATTTTTTTATTCTGTTTCCTTCCAAGTGTGTTGGAAAACTTCGTACGATATACCTGCGTATTTTGTATTTATGATATTTCGGGTCTTGTTCGCGACGTATATTATTAGGTAAAAAGAATACCTATACTTCCCGACGTTTCGACCGGATTACACCAGCCATGGTCACAGGTTGACTGCTTATTTTGGTTAAACTCTGCTTGATAAAACCGCCTCGTGCGTTATAACTTATCTCACTTATCGCACTTTTATCGTAATGTACTATTCCTTCCAGTCACAATAACAAGAGATATAATCACTTAGTTGTCTATTTAGGGTCACCAGAAGACGGCTAAGATGAAGACCTAAGCTTTGATAAATCCAGCATACCGTCACTCGCAGCAATTTAATAATGATTCATAGGAGGAGCAAGGTAGTACCTTTGTGAATTCAATCTGGATCTTAATCCTACTGGGGTTGGGTTGAGGATTTCAGTGGGAGCTTCCACGTAAAAAAGTTGCACTTTTAGCGGGAACATGTAGTATGGCGGACTCTTGTTAAATTATGTTCTTAAACTAGTACATTATTCGTGTATTGAAACGTGTATAGAAATATGATGAATTCTTAGAGACAAAGTGTTTGATGACTGAAATGCAGAAAAGTGATTATTTCACAAATTCCACAGATGGGCTAGTAACGGTTCCACCACTTTGCTGGAAAGGGACTGACTTAGATCGAAGATGATTTTGATCGGGAATATTGAAGAGTTGGAATAAATATTCATACAGAATATGCTGTATTCTTAAGTAGATAGCTGTAAAGTCAAAGCTTCAAATTAAAAACCGTAATGTTTTTTTTTTTTAATTTGTTTCTAAGTTTTCGTGATAAATTACGTAAATATTTCTATTTACAAAATTGAACTTGGTTTACTGAATTCAATTAATATAATCATCATCATTTATCGATTATCTACACACAACATATCCTTGTATGACTTACGCTATGTATCTGCATGATTGGCAATGCTCAATGATTCATGATCTGTAATTATTTTATTGACTTTAGTCAGGTTTAAAAAAATTCAGCACTACACCTCACTAAGCCACTAAACCTCATCATCTTCCGAACGTCTGTCCCAGTTGCGTCTGACGGCGCCTGTGGTCCGCTTTCTATTTTTACTACTTTTCATTTAGTAAACCCTCGTTTCAAAAAGAGGGGTGTTATAAGTTTGATGTCGATGTCTGTCTGTGACATCGTACTTCTCAAGCGGATGGACCGATTACGATGGGGTTTTTTCATTTGAAAGCCAGTTTCCTAGCTGTGGTTCTTAGCTATGTTTGGTCACTGTTTTTGCACTGGCTGATGACAGGATTCCATGATGCTGACATGCATGGATTCTCATAGACATGATGAAATTATGATTAAAAAAATATCATGACTCTACAGAGCCACTTCAGTAGCCACCTGCGTGAAGTCTGGCAACTTAAAGTCATCCACTGAGGAAGAGTATTATTTTTATTCTACCTTTAAGAATGAAGAAGATGAAATGGCATAGTTAAATTTGGCGCGGAAGGATCCGATGTTTATCTGGTGTGTATGTATGTAATAGTATGTGCTATGGAATCTAGGTCCCATATAAATATTAGCATGTGCTATGTTAGTTTAATTTGGGTTAGATGACGATGTATTAAAAGTCCCCAAAACATTTACATTTATTTATAATATAGTAAAGCTGATGCCCACAGCCTCGCCCGCGCGCTGAAGCTTTCCCGTTTCCGTTTTTGCCAGGGTAAGCTCGTAGAGATAGACATATGCTATCGCGGACCTTTCCGTAGCCCTAAGTATATAAGATACACAATTTCACAATACATTATTTTGTTATATCTCAAAGGGTTTAGGCAGTGATTTCATTAAAAGCTCCCAGACGGCTCATTTTTGCCGACAGATCCGACAAATATCGTTAAATTTTAGCCAATGTATACAGAAGCTTAACACATTTATCGAGAATCAATTTGCTCTATCCACTGATGTACTCGTAAACAACACAAAAATTGGTGCAGTAGTTTTTGAGTTTATCGCGAACAGACAGACTGATAGATAAGACTTTGTTTTATAATATGAAGTGATTTACTATAAAATCTGCCACATCTATAGAAGTATCTATTAATAGATACGAATTAGGTAAAATAATTTTTGGTTTTCTCACGATACGGAACAAAGATTCATATCTATATAATTACTTGTTTCCTTGTATGACTATTTATGACGTATCTAAATAGTGTATGTGTACTTATAGCACTGTTACAATATGTTATCGTTTCGTATATCGTTTAAGCTGGTTGAGTCACCGTTCTGTCAGTGTTCAACTGCTGACGCCAAATATGATCAGACCGGCCATTATATTCTTTGGGAGTGTAGCATTTGGCAAAATGAGCGATATAATATGCTTAATTGTTTACAAGTAACGTCGGGAGTAGTTTACTATGCGGATCTCGTGGCATCGAGGGTAAATTTTCGTGCTTTTAAACGTTTCATAGGACCCGTAATATACTATTACCGTGGTGCTTCCCTATTTCTATAGGATTTACACCTAGTTGCTTTCCAGGTCTCCCGCTTTGCAAAGGAGGGAAGAGGCATTACGTTCTTTTCTTACTTCCTCACATTATCTTCTGATTAATTTCGTTGCGGGTTCCAAGATATGCTAACTTCTCCTGGGACATCGCCGAGATCGAGCTCGGTGTAACTTTTCTGGTGTTTTGGTCATTGCTGTAGATCCTGGTTTACAGGAGTCACAGTAATGGGAATGTGGGTGGGATTAGTCCCATTAAAAAATGTTACAATATGTTTTTTTTTATACCACTGATGTGGCAGACAAGCGTACGGCCCACCTGATGGAAAGTGGTCACCTAAGCCTATGGAAGTTTGCAATAATTTATTGAACTATTATCATAACTATTTATTTATGTTCTTCTGATTTAGAGAACTATGAGAACTGTGGTCTGTATACATATGAGTAGTTTTCTGAAAAATATAGTACAACAGTTCTCGGATACTCAGATGTGCATGTATGAAAGATTAATGAATCTGCAGGAAGCGAAAGAAGTATGCATTGATCGCAAAGCTTGGGGGCCTGTTGTCTGACTACTCCGTCACATACAGCCTTAAGATAGTTACTTCGTTAGTTACCTACTAATAAATTAGTTAAGAATTGTTGGTAACTTTTGACCTCTCTCACATTTTCGACGACGACAGACGACGTTTCGGTGCATTGTACTTTTTAATCTCATTGGACTTTTCTTAACCTCGTAGGTACGTGGATGCGCGCTGTCAGAATAAGAAAACAAGCTAAAATATATTAAAAAATGAAGAAAATAATCCGACACAAAAGGCAAAAATAAAATGTCAGTCATTTTGTTTTTGCCTTTTGTGTCGGATTATTTTCTTCATTTTTTAATTTGTAATTTGATAAAATCGACCATTAGAAAATAAGGTTTGACCCAGACCCATGGTGGTGCACTTTATAACCCCAGACATCTATGACTGAGAAAATCAGCAGCCATATTTCTCTCGAATTCTCAAACCATTTTACATAATACAATAAAAAAAGCTACTCAATAAGTACAAATATTCCACTCCCAGATGTATTTCGCAGTCGCAATTTATCACAATCATAGTTAATTAGATGCTTTAATAGATATAAAACGATTTAACGCGTGATTGAGAGCTTGACTAGACGACAATGCTGGAACATATTGCATACAGATGCTGGTTATTCATTACCTCATAATTTCCATGATTCTCATTAGAGAATGTAATTTCAAAACCATAACCTTCATGCTGCAAGTTTCAAGATTTTTTTAGAATGCGATTAGTTTTTTTTTTGTTTTTAAAATACCGTTCCGAGTTATCGAGTCATCGCTACGTAGGGTTCCATACCTAATCTGTAGTTATCTTTAAAGTTCTTATTTACTACTAAACTAATGAAAACACAAAAACTAACTAGGTGCACTTGCCGTCCCCAGTAAGTCTAAGGTCCGTATTCCAGAACGTTTATTAACGCTCAAGAAACACTTGAGAGTAGATTTTATATGGCAAAAAATAGTCTCAAGCGTCGATCGAGTATTGAGAAACGTTCTGGAATACGGGCCTAAATGGAGCGATGCGTTGTGTCGTTTTTCGAGTTCTTTTGTCGATGTCTATTTTTTCGATGGTTATTCCTCCATGTCCGATTTTATTTTTCTAACCACATATGGCTAGAAGTCGTATTATGGGGCTAATTTCTTCAAAAAGTATTAAGTGGTTTGGGAAGAATTCGAGGACAAAGCGAGAATCACTTGCTTAAAAGCTTCGTATCAGATATTTGGCTCTGAGATTAATTAGCCGTTTAAAACTTGATATTTCATAGAGTTTTCTAGTACTAAGAATATCAGAGTTGAACTGTGAAATAGAAGAACAGAGCACAGGCGCATAGGTGTTTGAACGAACGAACAGGTGACCGAGTCTACTATTGACAAGCCGTAGAATAGAACCAGAATCCCTTTTTTTATCTGTCAACGTATAAGTATCTGTAGACTATCAAAAATGCAACTGACTAGCTGCCACTTGCGCGGTACGTGTTAGTAGAACTTACCGGCCTAAAAAGTGATGCAAAGACCATAGTCTATTGCGATGAAATAGGTAAAAATTTTGGACATTATTTATCACAGTTAAGTCATTCTGTAATAAATCATACATATCCAGGAGCTTCATACTATCAAATTACAGATTTTATATTGACTGGTACACACTGCATGCAGTCTACTATAGTGGTGCTGGTTGGCAGAAGAGGCAATATTAATAGTGACAAACTTTTAAAAATTTTTGATAAGTTATCAAGTCTGCAAGTAAAATAAGTAATTTTGTCCACCTTGCCATACAGCACTGCTATGAGCCACAAGGAAAATCACTTAAGATACAAATTAAATATGAAACTACATACCATGGTATCATATTCCAAAAAAATTGAATTGTTCGATTGGAACATAATCTTCAATAATAATAGTTTGTTGACATTAGATAGATATTTTCTATCAAAATTTTTACAACGAAAGGTAGCTCTGTTGCTATCTAATTTTTTAATTTTTCAAGCCAAATTATTGGCAAGTACAACTGCTTTTATTGAGCAGGATAGTTTTGATACTTCACATTTGGAAAATGAAATTCCAAAAAACTAGTTTATAGGACAACAGATAATAAATCTGGCCAGTTGACTTTGGCCCCTGAGAATAATCTTAGTAAAAATATTGTTTTTATAAACCTGGTGCACCATAATGTTAGAGGTTTAATAAATGGTAAAGATTTAGAGTTAGAGCTATACATTATTGCAAATTCTATTAATATTTTTTGTGCTACAGAGCACTGGTTAAAAGATCATCAAATCACATTGTTGAACTTCGTAAATCACCAGGTTGCTAGCTCGTTCAATAGAAAACATTCTAAACGTGGAGGCTCTTTAATATTAATTAATAAAAACTTAAAATTTAAAGAACGTAAGGATTTAGTAGCATTCTCCATTGAGCGAGTTATTGAGATTGCCAGTATTGAGTTTGAGCATTTCATCTTGTTAAGCGTATACAGTCCCCCTGATGCTTCTTACATTAAATTTGAAGAAAAGCTTGAAGAAGCACTGTTCAAATGCCAATGTTCTAAGAAATCTATAATAGTTTGTGGAGATTTTAATGTTGATATATTAGATACATCATTAACTCCATCAGAGAGAAATAAAATGAAAAATTTATTTAAATCCTTTAATCTGCATAGTACATTCTTAGAACCCACTCGTATTACAGCCACCAGTGCAAAATGTATTGATAATATTTTTACTGATATTAAACCTATAGATAAAGGTATTGTGGATCCTGTGGAGTCAGATCATCGTGGCCAATGGATAAAATTTCCTAAAAGTAGTAACAAAGTCAGCAAAAAACAAATTAAATATGTACCAATTAACCAAAGTCGTTTGAATAATTTTAAAGAAAATGTATTAAAGAGATTACCATATCTACCTAACTTCACTTGTGTAGACCAGTCATATAAACACTTATTTAATTTGATTAATGATGAGTTTGGCAAAGTTTTTACCTCAAAAACTCTACAGATTGGTGGTCGTCCTGTTTTCAGTGACTGGGCAACACCAGGTATCTTTAAAAGTAGAAATAAATTATTTGAATTATATTCTGAAAAATCATATAATTTTAGGCAAACCTTTCAGGAATATGTTAAAAATTATTCAAAGATATTTAAACAAACGTGTCATCTTGCTAAGTCAAACTTCATTAAAAATAAAATTTCTAATTCTGTAAATAACATAAAAATGACTTGGAACATCATTAACTCTGAATGCGGTAGATCTTTAGTGACTGAAAGGGATTTCCACTTAAAAGTAAATGGTTGCCATGTTACAGGGGACCTGGAAGTGGCTACGGAGTTTGAACACTTTTTCAAAAATGTACCTATATTGACAACAAAATCTCTCCAAGCATCTTCCAGTTCCGCTGAACTTTTATTAGAAGAATCTGTTCTTTGTTGCAGGGATGCATTTGTATTCACAGATATTTGTGCTCAGGACATTGTAAAAACATTAAAATGTATCGAAATTAAGAAAACCGCGGACATTTGGGGGTTATCGGTCAAAACTGCATCATGTATAATTGAGGTAATTGCGCCCCATCTAGCAACTGTGTTTAATGACTGTGTTTCTAGTGGTACATTTCCTGATTTAATGAAACACAGCAAAGTCGTTCCCTTGTTCAAGGCTGGCAGCGCTACAGAGTCGTCTAATTTCCGACTAGTGTCAGTGCTGCCAACTTTGAGCAAAGTATTTGAAAAAATAATCTTGAATCAAATGCTATCCCATTTTAATAGTCATAAATTACTCCATGCGAATCAATTTGGGTTTACGAAAGGGCGCTCAACTTCCGATGCTGGTGTTGAGTTATTAAAATGTATTCATGAAGCATTAAAACTAACTAAGCAAAAAATTACACCACTATGGAATAAGAGGCAAAGCTCTCGACCTTCTGTCTTCATATTTGAACAATAGAATACAGAGGGTCGATATTAATGGTACACGTTCTGTAGGATCCATGGTTACAATGGGTGTGCCGCAAGGCTCGATACTTGGGCCATTCTTGTTCCTCATTTATATTAATGATTTACCATTTTATGTAGGGGACAGGAATAGGATTGTTTTGTTTGCAGATGACACCTCATTAATTTTTAAAATTAAAAGACAATTAGATAACTATGACGATGTAAACAATGCAATTGCAAGAGTAGTTCATTGGTTCAGCTCAAATAATCTTTGCCTTAATGAAAATAAAACTAAATGTATAAAATTTACTCTACCAAATGTAAAACAAGTTGCGGCCAATGTTCAACTGAATGGACAAGTGTTAGAGTTTGTAGAATCAACTGTGTTCCTAGGTATAACTATTGATGCCAATTTGCAGTGGGGCCCACACATAGAAAAGACAGCCTCTAGATTAAGTTCGGCTGCATACGCTGTAAAAAAGATCAGGACTCTAACAGATGTGGATACGGCTAGAATGGTTTACTTCAGCTATTTTCATAGTATTATGTCTTACGGTATTCTCCTTTGGGGGAGTGCTGCAGATTTAAATATTATTTTTGTTCTACAAAAGCGGGCTGTACGCGCTATTTATAATTTGGGCCCCAGAGTTTCTCTCCGAGAAAAATTCAAAGAAGTGAATATTCTAACCGTACCATCACAATACATTTTTGCCAATCTTATGTATGTCCAGAAAAATCTATCACAGTTTTCTAAACTCTGTGATAAACATAATATAAACACTAGAAATAAAAATAATCTTTCAGTCCACCACAGTCGACTACATAAGATTGGCGATTCTTTCCAGGGTAACTGTATTCCCCGTTAGCAACAAGCTTCCCTGTGACCTGAGAAATTTACCTTTAAATAAATTTAAAAAGTTTATTAAAAACAAGCTTTGTGAAAAAGGTTTTTACTCCGTTACAGACTATTTGCAGGACAGGGACGCCTGGAAATGATCTGCTGGCAAAATGAAATAATATTAAATTGTAAATAGGCCATCAAAAAAAAAGCCTTCCTAAGTTTCTTGCCGGTTCTTCTCAGGTGGGCCGCGTTCCGAACCGGTGGTCGCTTTAAATATTTATAGTGTATGACATTTTGTAAGCGCCGTTAAAATGGTCTATGCAAAATAAAGATATTTTTATTTTATTTTATTTATTTATTTATTACGTCATGTAACGTCATTACTGTGTTTTTTTGGCCTGTAATTTAGCTAATATACAACACACGTGCGAAGTTGGATGATAATACTCCAAAAATTAACCTTGTATTTTTCTATAAACATTTTAAAAATGGAACAACAGGGTCGCTTCAATATTTGAATACTAGGTGGCTTCGACCGTGACATACTTCGAAGTCCCGTCGCACCCATTTCATCCCGTCGCGTCGCTTATAAATTCTACAATAATGCATTAAAATTTGCCCGATTTGTCGACATTTATGACTACTGCTTCGCTTTCCGTGGAAGTAGCGTGATGATGTATTTATAGCCTTCCTCGATAAATAGGCTATCGAACACAAAAAGAAGGTTTTGAAGTCCGACCAGCAGTTCCTGAGATTAGCGCGTTCAACCAAACAAACAAACTCTTCAGCTTTATAATATTAATATAGATTATGTTCCTTTAATTTGCAGAGAATCTTCTAAAAAGAATATACCACGGTTGTTGATTATGATGACAATCCCGCCTGACGCTTATTCGAAAAGACGCCGGAGTCGCCGGACGATAAGCTGAGATAGCGTTGTTGTAACTTGCAGGCGGAAATATTAATACAGAGTAATAAACGTATTGAGATGCCGCGAATATCCGGCCAGTTACCCTATTAACCATTAACCAGAGATAATGTAATACAACTACTGTATGTAGTTATTGAGTGTTGCAACCGTTTAGAACAGTGACGACTGAGGATTGACTTACAAAGTCAGTACTCTCTCTTACTCCTGTGCTTTTGTTTTGAGTCATTCTCCCAAACACTTTCGTAGGTAGGTACATAATACGAGTATTCCTTGTACCGTGTAAAAATGCCCTATTCATGGTATATCCGTCTAATAACATCACAGAACATATAATAGGTAATAGGTTTTATATATGTATTTTGTATACACGGCAATGGGCTCACCACAGACATAAATGCATACGGTGAAATGTGGGCGTATTTTATGCCTCTGCCTACCCCTTCGGGGATAAAGGTGTGACAATATGTATGTATGTTTATATATGTTCTGTGAATAACATCAAATGACGTAAGATATTTATCATTAATTGGATGTAAAGAGCCCAAACTAACGACTTAACGTACCTTTCGAGGCATAGAAACGTTCGAAAATAGAAATGCCTTAAAGCGGTCACCCACCTGATGTCCAATCATACTGAAAAATGCTTAACGCAGTGAGTAACGAAACACTCAGCGGGACTCCGAACACTGGAGTGTTGCCATATCATTATTCTGTTCCGTAAATAACTTTCCATAAAATAAAACGGCTGATGCCTATAATAATCTGAGCAACACTGATTACGACCAGTCTATGCTGTTATCCGCTATGTAAATAGCAGTCATCACTCAAGATAAATAGTCATGCCTACCTTTATATAATTATGTAAGACCTTGAATAAGTACCCAAAGCTTTTTGAGAAAACTCGGAGAATTAGTTTAATGTTTGAGATACCGCCGTTGATAAATTCATTGAATGATAAGTTTATTAGGGTGTTACCGCATGAGGCTTATAGAATTACTTTGATATCTTTTCATCCGTTTGTCGACCAACACACTTTATCTCGAAAACGCGTGGAGGCAGGTATTAGTTCGAAATTTAAACTATATTCGAGTTATAGAATCCCTTGAAGAGAATCAAAATTTATACAGTATTTTCCGTTGAAATCTCAAATTCATCTTATATATACTACAAGTAGGTATAGGGGAAGATCTTGAACTGTACATTTGTAATTAAATAATTCTATTAATATTACAAATGTGAAAGTTATTATGGAAATGTGGAAGAATGTTTCACGCAAAAAATACTAAATGGATTGTAATAAAATTTTAATGTTCTATGGTATATATAAGCTACATCAGAATAGAACACAGACTACTTTTTATCTTGATAACAAATTCCAATAGAAAAAGAGTGGAAAGCTCCCATTACCACTCAGGCGGAACTGCAGGCTTCAACTAGTAAAAAATATAGTAAGTATTTATTTACAGTACCTACAAACTTCCACAGAACCTTTAGTGGGCTAGTCAGACACGCACTTGTACGTTTATTTTTCTGTTGAGGTTGATGTACTGAGGCTCTGTGTCCAGCTTAATAGGTGTGATATACGGATATACCTAACGTGACCATACGTGCCGTTTTGAACGGGACCGTCCAGTTTTTCGGTTATCCGTCTCGGTGACCCCGAATCAATTCTACGCAAAAATGTCGCCGTTTTCTTAAATTGATCCATATATTTCATAAGTATTATAATTTCTTTAATATGACAGATTTTGTAACAGAAAGCCATTTTGACTAGCTTAAATCCTTAACTAACATATATCTCTTTTTCAGAATCAAAAACCCTTACTTCTACGATTCGCATTGTTTTAAAAAACTCAAAAGCGTGGCCTCGGCAGGAATACCAAGCCTTAAATAGCTTGACGTTTCGACGGGGTTGCACCAGCCGTGGTCACAAGCAGACTCCTTGTGACCACGTCTGGTGCTAGTACTAAGCTACTAATAAACTTCACTTGATAGAAAAACATCCCAAAGTTGCCCCCTTTCGAAATGTATTTTCAATGCCAAATCTAAACTACAGATATTTTTAATGAAATTTTTATACACAACTATAGCTACTAAATATTTATAGTTATAATGACTTACTTTGACTATATACAATGATTTTATAGAACAAATGTTTAAATAATATCAGATTCGCGACGCTGAGGCCTGATCAGTCGCGCGCTGGCGCTTACTGAGGTAGGACCTGTGTTAGGTTTTTTCGTTGCGCTCCCCTTGCTATTTTTTCGCAATGGCACAGTATATTTATGAGAGCAGTAAGCATTCCATCATCATCCGAGCGTCTGTCCCAGTTGCATCACGCGATGCCCGAAGTTAGCTTTATATAGTGTATATATATGAGAGTTATATACGGCAATGGACTCACCACCCATTACGTGGGACAGGAATACACATGGTGAAATGTGGGCATATATAATAATATGCCTCTGCCACCCTTTCGGGGATAAGGCGTGATAGATAAATAAAATATATGAGAGTTTTAGTATAAAATAAAGTACCTACACTTCACAGAAGCGTTAGAATTATCCCTGTAAGTAGTATAAAATCGAACCCGGTACCCACAGGTTAGAAGACAGTTATATAACCAACTGAGCCAGTGGGCCGGTCAATGTATGTTTACCTATAAACAAATTTGATCAATAGATTCTGAAGCTTAAACATACCGACAGCCACTGGCTGAAGTAATCAGTGCAGTTGTTGAGTACGGCAGTAGTTGAGGACGGCGGGTGGGCTGCTTGTCGTCCTTACAGAAGCAGGCCCAAGACGTAGGCATGACATGAAAATGTCACGCACGCCTCATGCCCCAAGAAGCGGGATAGAACCCGAACCAACCCCCCAAAGAAGCGGGATAACACCCGAACCCCAGGTGAGGCCGCGGTGGTAGCCAAAGTCTGCCGGGAGCTCTGGGACATCTTTCCGAGGAGTTACCCGGGGCGTCCGGCAATAGACAGCTAGGCGGGGACTGTGTGGTTTTAGCCGGTTCGAGTCCGGCATGACATCCGAGGGGATAACCACACGTTAAAAAAAAAAAAAAAAAAGACCTTTGTTTTATGCTTTCAGTATTAATTATTTAAGTATATTTATAAATTTATTAGTCACGACTTTATCCCCGAAGGTGTGGCAGAGGCATATTGTAGTGAGCCCTATGCCTGTGTTCAAATGGACAGGCTCAGATTGTAGCGACTCGCTGTTGTAATTTTTAAGTCGCTCAAAAGTTATTCACTTGACTTAACGAGTTTCGATTGCCACGTGTCCTTCGAAGCATGAAAACGCTGGTAAATGAAAATGCTACAAAGCGGTCATCCATCCAAAATCCGAGAGAGTTTCTTAAATCAGTGATCTTTTACAGAAACCGAGTTAGTAGGGCTACGAGCGCTTTTATATATGTTTTTACTTTATGTTAGTAGCCTTAAACAATGTATGACATTTCATGTAACTAATAATTAATTAATTAATTAATAATAATATAGCAATTATTACAAATAATATAATTTAAATTTAAGGCAAACTAAGTTTAGTCGACTATTCTCACATAAATCCAAAGGAACAATGTAAGTGTAATTTTAATGTTGTAAGCCATACCTACATTTTAAAAGAGCATCCATTGACTTTCTTGCTAGATTCTTCTTCTTAAAGTGTAGGCTGCCCTTAGAACCGGCAACTAGAATAGCTCTAATTTTGATATGATTTTAAACACAACATTGATTTTGTTTTTTGGTTTTGTATAAATTCATTACTATATAATTGGTCAAACATCATGTAATTACTGGCGGTTAGAAAAGAGTGGCCATGAGTTTTATTGCTAGGTTCTTCCTCAGCCTCTACCTATTGCTTTGCGAATCTGGCAGTAAATGTAAATGTAACACTTATGAACGTCAAGATTATTGCTTCTATAATCTTGACGTTCATAAGTGTTACATTGTGACCTACATGAATAAAGATTTTTCATTCATTGATTCAATTAATAATCCCAACATTTTAACGCGAAGGTTTTTTGCGCTTTAGTGGATCTGGAGAAAGCATTTGATAAAGTTGTGAGAGACACTCTGTGGTACTCGTCCGTGTGGCCTGGCTGGCCGTCTACATCATATCCGGGCAGAATATGGTGTGGACGGCCAGCTGCTGCTTGCCGATACAGTCTCTTTATACGGACAGTAAAGCTTGCGTGCGACCAAGGGGGAGGTTCACCTGGCGCCTCTTTTTGACTTCTCTTCGGGCGTCAAACGGGCCTTCGACGGTTCGCCTGGCTTTTCATAGTGTATCTGTATAGTTGTGCAAAAGTGTGGCTGCAAAAGTTAAAAGATTATGATGTGTTGTAAAATTGGAAATTTTACAGTACATTGTCTGTTGTACGCTGATGATGCGGTAGTGATGGTCTCATCAGAAGCCGACCTTCAGGCATTAGTCACTAATATAAAAGTAAAGGTCTTCGCTGCATGTTAAACTTAGAATCGGGTATTTGAAAAAGAAAAAGTAAGAACTAAAAGCAAGATTTGGGTAAACCGGCAACGTTTAGAGCAATTGAATGAAATTGTGTACTTAAGGAGAATGTTTAGCGCGGACGGAAGATATGTTCTGAAGAACAACGGTGACTAGCTGCCGAAGACTGGAACATAACATTATGATTTTTTGATTTTAATATTATTTAAAAAAAAGAGTATAATAAGTACGGGACATTTTATTTGGTACTTGTACATAAAGTCTAAATTTGTTATTAAATATATCATCGTAAACTCCTACTAATATTATAAACGCGAAAGTTTGAAAGTATGCATGTTTGTTACTTGCACGTAAAACTACTGAATAGAATTTAAATAAACTATACCTTTTTTTCTGTGTTCTGTTATCTGCAATCAGTTCTACTATAAGCAGATTGTGTGAGGGTAATTGGGTGAGTGAGTGTGCTCTCCAGTGGGCACATCTCCTCGTTTATTTCCAATGGGCTCAGTCGTCACTGATTATGTCTTTCATTTTTAATCTTTTGCTATAACCTCGATGCGTTAGTTGTGAGGCCAGGGGATTGGGGTGATGTCGCAGTCGCCGGTGATAGCCTAGCAAACTGTTTTTAATTTCGTCCTTTACCATAACTATATATTATATATAATAACTTATCTATCAGAATAACACATAGGCTACTTTTTATCCCGGGAACAAGTTTCTTTTGAAAACGGGAACGGAAAATCTTCATCACGCAGGCGGAGCCGCGGGCGTCAACTAGTATATCATAAATATAAAATAAAATCCAACACAATAACAGAGATGTTCCATTTCAATTGCTACTGCCAATAATTTTTACTGTGGCGTGCCAGCAGAAAATACATCGTCGATCTATCTTGGCGGGGGCTGAGGAAGCGTTGTGGTGCCTACGCGACTTGGCCTACCGGCCCTTAAGGAAAATAAGCAAGCATGATCGCGTTAATACTCGTACCTGAATTTTACACTAATTTTAATCATGCAACGTGAAAGTTTAAAAGTTAGTATATTAGATAACTTATAATACTTATGAAATATGGATGAAAATCTGAAATAAATGATTATTATTATTATATGTACTTTAGGTGCCTATGTATGGGAACTATAATAAAGAAAATTTAAAAGGCATTCGAATGCTTGTTTTGTTTCTAGTATATTTTCAATTTCATTTATATTTGCAGTATGTATACCAGTAGGTACCTATGTGATTATTGTTCCCGATCCCACGTCCCGTTACCCAACCAAGATTGCAAAGATAGCCAGTTAAATTTTATGTATTAAGTACCCGTTTGACTACAATATATGTTAATCAGACTTTAGTGACGTGATTTCTAGCTAAAATCGTAGAACAGTACGAATGAACGTGTTAATATAGCGGTAGGTTCTATCAATCTATCAGCCCAAATCATACGCACTGCGCGTGTTAAGCCAATGAACAGTCAGCAATATAGTAAAACAAAGAGCTCATCAACTAATACACTAGCTAATACTTAAGTCTCCGTCCGTGTGGTGAAAGTTTCTCGTAGAAACGGGTACGGGAAATTAAACAGGAACATGTTCCAGGTTCAAAAATAGCGCATAGCACTCAGAGATAATTCACCTTTCTAAGGGTGAAGGAAATTTCAAAATCAGTTCAATAGATCCAGAGATTACCCCCTACACATCATCACAAACCCACAAACTTTATCTCTTTACTAGTTGATGCTGCAGCTTAGCCCAGTGAAGTGTTTCTATGCGAAACCCAAAACTTTTTAAAAATCCAATATAGTCTATGTTACTCACGAAGAATGTAGCTCTTTAATGGTGAAAGAATTTTTGAAATCAGTCCTGTAGTTTGTGAACTATTAATTACAAACAAACTTACAAATGTTTTCCTCTTTATAATAAGCATTACTAGCAGCGCCCCGCAGTTTCCCCCAAGTAGTTCCAGTTCCCATGGGAATATCAGGGTAATAAATAAATATTATCTATAGGTAGTAATCCTTACTAATATTATAAATGTGAATGTAAGTTTGTTTGTTACGCTTTCACGTGAAAACTACTTAGCCGATCATCATGAAACTTTGTACACATATTCCTGGAGGTAGGTATTAAAAGTAACATAGGATACTTATTACCCTGATATTCCCATGGGATCCGGAACTACGTGGGTGAATCTGCGGGGCGCTGCTAGTTACATTATAAAGAGGAAAGATATGTAAGTTTGTGTTACGTTCTTAGGGTGGGTACTAATAGGAGTTGCACTAATACCACAAATTATAAAACTAACACTTTAATTAGGTACTCTAAATAAATCAATAACACAACAATTAATAATCGCCACCAAACACACTAAACAGAAATTCTTCTCTAAGATAATCGCACTGTAACAGTTTCGCACTATTTAGCTTCGATCACTTCGATTCGCACTGTTTGCTTCCTCAAAGGAGACTGTCCGCGAGCTCGGCCCTTTATACGCCTAGTAATGTTCTGGAATATTCGGGAGAATTCGTTCGGTACCTACAATCGGGTACATCTCTAGAATGTTCCACACGATACTAGTTGCTCCTTCGGTATGTGCCGGAAGGTTCTCGACCTATTGCTGTCCCTTCTGGTGCTATCTCTATCACATAGTTCTAGAATGTTCTTAGTGTAGCTATCTCTTTTTAATAGTGCTATCCCTGTCTAATAGCTCTGTAATATTCTTTATGTAGCTCTCTCTTTCTAATACTGCTATCCTTGTCACACTTTCATGAAATTACGCTATATACTGAAGTGGGCTCCATAGGCCGATAAGGGGTCCTGAAAACGCCTGAAAAAGGGTTTTCAGATTATAATGTCATGTGATAGGGGGTGGCCTGAAACGAACTGAAAACATGTTTCAGGCGCCTGAAAACAACGGCAACTGGGGTGAAATTCGGATAATTTGGTATGTGATAGTCTCCTCGGAATCGGCCTGAAACCGCTTTTCAGCCTGCTGAAAACGTTCCCAAGGCCCAGAAAATGACGTTTAAAGTTGTTCACTAGTCCGCCGGCGTAACATTTGTTTGAATAGCTCACAAACTACTAGGCCGATTTTATCGAAACTTTCACTGTCAGATAGCTGATGTTATAAGGAGTAACTTAGGCTACATGTTGTTTCCGTATTCCCACAGTTTCCAGCACACACCCCGTATTCCAGCAGCCGTATTCCGTCACAGCTAATATTCAATAAATTTTAATGTCAGGTTGAGATTGAGATACAAGCAAGATTAAGGGCCGTATTCCAAAACGTTTCCTAATACTCAATTCAATTCAAACTCAAAGAGAGTTGTATTTATAAGGCAAAAACTAGCCTCAAGCATTGATTGAGTATTGAGAAACGTTCTGGAATACGGCCCCTAATAAGGCACATCGTATGCGCAGAAAAATATAGGGGTGACTCGAGTGCGCAATAGACTAGCCGCACGGACTGACCGCCGGCCGCCTCGAGGTCATCGGCCTTGACATTGTACCCGTTTTTGTACCTCACATCTTATTTGTATTCTTTAACGACACACATAATTATCGTCATTTAATGCAATGTGGTCACGCGTAAGAGGTTTATTTCTGATGTAAGTAAATACATTGCTGTTGCACGCGTATTTGCAGTTTAGTTGGATATTAATTCGACTGTAGTTCAATCCGAGACGAGCACAGACGTTAATTCAAGGAGAACTTAGTGAGACGTATTTTGGCAATAAAGATGGCTTCTGGATTTTGTCTCCGTCCCATTAACACACATTTAATACAACGTTTGCCTGACAAATATGATTATAATCGGACAATATTCATCTATACTTCAATACTCAATATATAAAGCTGAAGTGAAAGTTGTTTGTTTGGTTTGTTGGACGCGCTAATCTCAGAAACTAGGTAGGTAGGTAGTAGTAGTAGTAGTAGTAGTAGTAGTAGGAGGTAGGTTTGTAGTTTTTAGTTTGATAGCCCATTTATTGAGGAAAGTATAGGTTATATATATATCATCACGCTACTACCTAGGAGATCGGAGCAATAATTAAAAATTTCAAGAAATCAGACAAATTTTCATACATTATTGTAAAAGTACGGGGGTTCGGGAAGCTGCGTGGGTCATCTAGTATTATATAATTTAAACTAATTTACTTAATATGAGGTAAGGCTTTTCTGTTATTTATCTGGGACGTTGAAAAAAATTTAGTTTTTTTAAGAATATCATCACTTTGAACAAGGCTTAGGCACAAATAATACAAATTTTAAACAGTGTTAATAATTTGTGAACATTAACAATTAACGATGTTTTATTGTTACTTTGTTATTGTTATGTAGGTATATAACCAAATTGAGCACTTAACTTTAAAAATAACAATAAAAAAACATGCACGTTCTTTTAAAAGAGATATGGGTAAACATGACATAGCAGAATTGCAGAGTTTATTGACATTGCGAATGATAAATAACAAGCACAGATTGATGAACAATCAGCTGTTTAGAGTATGATCGGAACGAAGCAGTAAATTTCGCCTACGGATATTTCCACTCACTGTCTATACATATACATAGTTATATTGGATATTGGTAATTATTATAAGTAGTGAGTAGTATAAATACAAAAGTCTGTGATTCAAAGGTTTGCAAGGGTGGTTTTGTTTTTGTTAGAGACAGTGGAAAGGCCACTAATATTCCATAAATCCAAATAAGAACATACACTAAAAGAACAGTAGTCTGCAGAGTCCATTAGCCACGTGGTTCTCTCTAAATTGGAAGGAAGTATCTGATTTCTGAGGTTTCGTTCCTTAAGTTAGGTGATTTCTATAACAAGACATAAACATATATCATCATCCGAGCGTCTGTGCCAGTTGCGTCTCGCGACGCCCGTGTGTCGCTTTCCTACATTTTCTCCTCCACTTCGCACATCCACCGCAGCATCTTCATTTCCGTAACACGCAGCTCCTGCTTGTCTCGCTCCAATATCGGCCACGTCTCACTGCTATGTAAAAGCACAGGTCTAATAATGGTTTTGTAGACCTGTCCCTTCAACCGGATCGGCATTTTAGGGCCACAAATGACACCGGTCATCTCCCGCCATTTGGCCCACGCGGCAGCAATGACTTGACATCGCAATCGATGTCACTGGACGTGTGAAAAAAAGATCACAGGTATTTAACCTGGTCCGTGCGCTCGACCAAATCACCGCCTATGCGGACGGATGTGGGATCTGCCGAGTTTAGTGCCAAGTACTCGGTCTTCGCCACATTTAGTTTCAGACGGCCGTTCTCAAGCGTCTCCTTCCACGCCTTTATACGTCGCACCAATCTGCCCCTGTCCGCGTCTGCTAGCGCAATATCGTCAGCATACATGAGCAACCATGGAGGCTGCTCATGCGAGTTCCTGATGCTGTCCGACAATTCGTCTAATATTACACTGAACAGAAACGGACTAAGGACTGAACCCTGGTGTACCCCGACGGTGATAGGGAAGGGTTTCGTGTCGCCAACAGCAGTCCGAACCATTGAATCGGAGTCACAGTACATGTCCCGGATAGTGTCAATATAGACCTCTGGAACCCCTTTGGACCGCAGTGCCCACCAGATCATCGCACAAGAAACACAGTCGAAGGCCTTCTGCATATCCAGAAACAAACAGTGCAGAGGCGTGTTCTTCGACCTGTATTTCCCTACGGAAACCCTCCGGGCAAAAACAGGGTCCGTGGTCCCATGACCAGAGCGAAACCCATATTGACACTCCGAGTGAGTACACTCCTGCCGGATCCGAGAGTCTATAATCCTCTCGAAGATTTTCATGGTGTGGGACATCACCTTAATACCGCGGTAGCTCCCGCACTCCTGCACTGACCCCTTACCTTTGAAGACTGGAGTAATAATACTCAGTCGCCATTGGTTTGGGATCTGCCCGCTGAGGAGTATACACGGCGAGGACCCATCGCCTTCCAGGCTTCGATGGGGACTCCATCGGGTCCGACAGCTTTCCGATTCTTCATGTGGCGAAGCACAGTCAGGACTTCTCCAGGCGTTACCGGTGGCACTAGTACCTGATTCGGAGGGAGGTCCGGAGGCTGCACCTCTTTGTGCTGTTTATTAAGCAGTTCGTGGAAGTACGAGCGCCATCTCTCCTTTACCGCGAGGTCTTCGCTTAACAGGGTCTTTTACACAGCGAAACTTGGATATATCCTGTGCCGCTTTGACCCTTGAGCGCGCCAGCTTATAGATGAGCTTCTGCCCCTCAGACGATTCGAGCTTATCATACAGAGGTTGTAAGTGGTCTCTTCTGGCTCTGGCTACAGCTCTCTTTGTGGCGCGCTTGGCAGCCCTGTACGCGTCGCGGTCTTCAGGAGATCCGGTCGCTTGCCACTTTTTAAAGAGGGCTTGCTTCTCCCTAGTCTCCCTCGGGACTGCGTCGTTCCACCACCAAGTTTCCTTGTCACATATGCGTCCACCCTACAGACTCACCGAGCACCACCTTCGCCGCTCCAAGGATGGCCGCCTGAACTTTGTCCCAGTAATCTTGAACACCTGGGACCTATTTCCATCAAGCAGCCACCATTTGATGCGGCGCTGGCACCGCTGGATGCGTTTGCCTTTGGGCTTCACGCAGAGGTCCATGACAAGGAGATGGTGTTGTGCAGTAAGGCTCTCTCCGGGTATGACCTTGCAGTTGGCCACCTTGACGATGCTGTGTCGCCTAGTGAGTAGGAAATCGATCTGAGTTGTACGCCTCCCGCTCTTGTAGGTGATGAGATGTTCGGATTTCTTTTTGAAATACGTGTTCACAATGGCCAGATCGGCAGCCGCACACGTTTTGAGGATAGTTTCTTCTTCAGCGTTGCGGGTGCCGTATCCAAAACCACCATTAACACGCTCAAACTCCTCACACCTCTCACCCACATGACCGTTTAGGTCGCCGCCAACGCCACAACGGAATGCTCGGAAGCACTCCGAGCATTCCGAGTTGGCCCCAAAACGACATCTTATCGGCGTCGCTACAACCGGCCTGTGGCGCGTAGGCACTTATCAGGTGGGTAATAATCCCATCGGTAAGCACCCTCACGATCATAAGCCGGCCGTTTCACCTCCAAGATGCCGCTCTGCAGCCACTCGGAGAGCACCACGGCCACCCCGTTCTCTGCACCAGGCGCACCAGTGTAATACAGCTTGTATAGCCGTGCCTTTCTGCAGAGGCCGGGCTCTGTTGCCCTTCCACCGAGTCTCCTGCAAGAACGCCACGTTCACCCTTCGCCTGGAGAGTACTTCGGCCAACTCTACCGCACGCCCAGTCAGCGTGCCAATGTTCCACGATGCGAAGCGGATACGGGTTGGGGCTAACTTCTTTAGCCGTGCTGGCCCGACACACGGCAGCCCTAGCCCACTTGCCACAGGAGTCGGGCGGGGCTCCTGCGCGCCGTTTTGCGGCGGCACCCGCTGCTTTCCTTTTATTACTATACATAAATTGTTTCGGCGATTGGCTTTTATGGAAGCGATGCCCTCAGACCTCCCAACCCCAGAGGTGAAAACCAGCGCCAGAGCCTCGTCCGTTAATCAGCAGGTGCACGCACTAGCACGGGAGGTTGACTTGGGCCCCGAAGATCTTGGTGGGGCCCCTTACACCCAAGACATAAACATATTTCAACTAGTGGTAATAGTAACGGTGGCTCCCGACTCTTCTAACATGTCTCAATACGGACATGAAAGCATTCATCAGTAGCATATATTCTTAAACATACTTCTGCGTACATCATTCGAGCGCCGGTTTCCCATAATACTCGTAGACATAAAATGATGGATTACTGGGTATACTCAGACAGTGATGGGATCAAAAAACGAGTAATGCAGGTTTTATTTTTAGTATTTAATACTTACATTGCAACTATGTAGTGAGAAACCGCAAATATTCATTTCAAATTGATGAACGCTCACGTCAAATAGAGCTCTTTTTTATTAGGGTTCCGTACCCTAGGGGCGTAGATTAACTCCAAATGGTCTGTGCCTAGGGGGTTGGTCTGTGCTTGGGGTAAAATGGATTACGTTGACCTTCCGTCTGTTACCAGACTATATCTCATGAAACGTGATGACTTCTACAGTTGTAATTTTCACAGTTTGCGCTATAACAATAAATACTAAGCAGAGAATAAAATAAATATTTAAGTATGGTTTCTATACAAACCAAACATTTTTTGCAGTTTTATGCTCGACATTAATAAAGGCAATAGGACACTTGAAAAATTCACGGAATATTTAGTTGTATATTCACTTTGAAAATCAATAATTGAAATAATAGATATAAATATTTATGAGTCCCCACCAATATTTATTTTATTTAATAATTATTTAACATACAACAAACGTGACATTTTAGCCGTTTTTATAAATAATGTTACAGAACCTTTCGTGAGCGATTCCTACTCGCACTTAGCCGATTTTTTTTTAATTTTTTGACACAGACCACAGACGTCAATTAAATTAAGGGCCAATCCCGCAGTCCAAAAGACTCTTGTAGAAATATCTTTTTTTTTTAATATATACTACCTCAATACAATGATAATTTAGTACAAAGTTCGTTTGGTCAACTTAGTGCTTTGGGTCAATCGGCTAATGTTGGATACAGACAGTACGTTTAGTAAACACGTTGTTTGTTCAATTAACATTCCTTTGGAGCACGACTGTTCACCACAAAGGATGGTGGGCAAACGGTAACTTGTTACTAGTTGTTAGGCTAATGCTTCCATTGAAGGGCGTGACTAAATACGAAGGCTGTATTCAACACGAAGATACGGTTAGAACAAAATCGACATTATGCTATTACGACTTGTTTATAGCTGGCCGCCAATTCTAAACCAAGCTACTTGAAGCTGTTGACGGAAATTTCCTGGTGCAATGTTTCGCAGTTTCTAAATATGTGACAAATCACCATTAAATGATTTTTTTGAAATATTTTAACTACGTCAGCAGATTGTTTACAAACGGAAAGGTTAAAAGTATTCGGATACCCGATCCATACCCGACGTGCATGTATGAAGCGATTAATGAATGAATCGCGAAAGCCTGGCAATCTGTCCTCTCTGACTACTCCGTCAGGGATGCAGGGTGAAAATAATATATGTATACATATAAAACATTTAATATGAATGGTGTCGTACAGTGGTCTTATTGTAAAGAGATGGGGACACCAAGGGACCCGGGGCCCAAGTCAACCTTATTAACATAATTCATCTGTAGTAGCTTCATAAGTACCTCTTTTGGCGATAAAAGGTGAAACATTAGAAGCCCTTACAAATCATTGGCCTTAATAATCGAGCCAATTTGAGCTCGAAGTGGGGCTACAGATGCTACAAAAAAGAAGAGAAGTCTTCCATCCTACATTGAGAGATAGAGTGCAATAAAATGCGAAGCGTCTGCGATAATAAGAAACATATCCATATAGGTATATGATTTTCAAATAATATTTATATTATTTGAAAATCATATAATGAATTCATAAAATGAATGTGTCAGCGATAAGCTGGAAAAGGGCGTGCTCCGTTGGTTTGGACACGTCCAACGAATGAGTGAGGAACGATTGACGAAGAATATATATTGTTCAAAAGTAGAGGGTAGAAGGAGTCAGGGTATGCCGAGACTTACATACGAAGACCACGTGAGCAGATTGCTCAAAAACGGAAAGGTCAAAGGTACTCGGATACCCAGACGTGCGTGTATGAAGCGATTGATGAATCTCGAAGAAGCGAAAGAAGTATGTATGGATCGTGAAGCCTGGCGATCTGTCCTCTCTGACTACCCCGTCAGGGATACAGCGTGAAGATAGTTAGTTAGTTAGTTTATATATCAGTTACTAAGATCCCATAGTACAAAGATCACATGCTTTGTTTGGGCTAGATAGCGCTCTGTAAAAAATGTCATACAATATTTATTTATTTAACTATACTCAATAAATTTAACGTGAACACGGCGGATGTCCGCTCATTCAGCCTATAACGGCCGTATTCCAGAATTTATCAATACTCAAGAGACACTTGAGAGTAGATTTTATAAGGCAAAATCTAGTCTCAAGCATTGATCGAATATTGAGAAACGTTTTGGAATACTGGCCTAAGTAAGATGCGTACGTCTGGAGTGGGTAGACTGTTTCACACTTTGGTATGAAGTTTCCTTACTGCTTATATGTGGACTGACCTACCAATAGACGTTATCAATTTAACAAAACATTTTAGTAAATATGTTTTTTGGTATGCCTAAGCCATACCTACTAGATTTTAAGAAAAATATAAGCTTGACAGCGTGGGCTTGCTACTTGGCACTTTTTCGAGATAATTAATCTTACGCAGAGCTAGATTATGTAATTAATGTACGATTCGAGAGTAATAAAACCATATTACATTTAATATACACTTTTATTTTAACATGGTGTCAGCGTTCACCTATAAATATACGTTATCAATACCAAACATTTTTGTAAACATGTCAGTAAAGCTTTATTGAATAATAGAGTGCTACAAGCTTTAGAAAGTTCCAAAATACCTGTAATACTTGTTCTAAAAATAAAGTAATGTAAATTTTAAATTGAAAATAGCTAACCTAGTTTCGTGTATGTTTTAGTGCCTATGATCTTTGTTTTTAATTAATCAAGTTCATATAGGTATATGATTTTCAAATAATATTTATATTGATTTTCAAATAATATTTATATTATTTGAAAATCATATACCTATATATATAGAAAAATAATGACTACATATTAGGGTCCTTAAAACATTGTAACAGAGCAGCATGAATGCAACATAATATATGGTATTGCAAACGTCCATAGGCAACTAACACCTTCCATTAGATAGATTCTACCTCAATTCATCAAAAATTTAGTATAATTAAGTAAACTAATATATAAAGCTGAAGAATTTGTTTGTTTGTATGGTTAAACGCGCAAATCTCAGAAATTAATGATCGAATTAAAAAAAAATTGTGTAAGATAGTCCATTTATCGTGGAAAGCTATAGGCTTATTATCACGCTACTACCCTGGAGAGCGAGCGAAGCCGTGGGGGTCACCTAGTTAGGTATAAACCTGACCGTCACCAATTTCATTTAAAAATTAGCGTATTACCTGTTCGGGCCTCAGTCTAAACATTAAGATAAGTGATATTCACCACAACAACAACACGTGAAGAGCATCATTTATTAACCGGAACAGGACAATGTGTCGCGGTAACTGTTTGTTTTCCTTAACTAACACAAACACTCGTAAACTAACAGTTTTCCTATAACAAATAATGAAATTATATCTTGAATCTTGTACCGTACTAGACAAGGCAATAACCATTCATCTCCGCCCTCTTAAAGTTTACTTTTGCGAATAACAATGAATTTCTTTTAGCGATAACTAGTTTTTCGTCTGGAGGTTTGCATTTTGCGGCTGACATATTGTACTGGATAATATACAGCCTATTATGGATAACACAACTTTTAACTAGGACACATCATCATCCTCTTGCCCTTGTCCCAATTTACTTGGGGTCAGCGCAGTATGTCTTCCTCTTCCATTCATCCCTGATATTCGTCATCTGATTATTCACTCCTTTCATTTTCATATCACTCCTTACACAGTCCATCCATTTTATTCTTTGGTCTTCGTCTGGCTCTCCATCCATCAACTTTCATATTCATAGTTCTTAACTAGGACACAATATTATTGAATCGAATTAGTAGTTCCTAAGTTTATCGATTACAAATGGAGTCCATTGAGGATCATCAAATCAGCGTGTGAGTGGTTGGTTGGAATGACTGGACCAAAAACCAACTGTATCGGTGTTAGCTGAGTAGGTACATACATTTTATTCCGCGACTAATTACTTCAATCCATGATTTCGAATCAAAACATCTACGATATTTCTTTGTTTTTAGTAGAAGAAGGTTTAGCGTTCGTGTACTGGATGCAGAAGTTGTTTTGATTGTAAAAGGTATAATAGGTAGGATATTATACCTTCTATTTTCAAAACTTTAATTATCATTGTGCTGTTTAGTCGTGAACGGTCTGATAAATTGATCGCTTCAAGTCATGAGCACTCTGCACTACTCTCACACTCTGCCTACCCTGCCACGGGCAGTATAAAAACGAATCTTCTACGAGCGTAGTCAGAAAAACTACAATGCATACGCAAACATATTTACAAACAAGCAACACTTACCCGGGAAAAACGCACTATAAAAGACGATAATATTCTAACAAGGAGATTTTATTGTAGAAATTATAAGTATAACATGCCTGTGTGATTTCACCTGCAAGGTCACCAAACTAGGAGCTTGGTAGTAAGTACGCGTCCTAAGTCAAAAGCGGGCGGAGCGAGAGCGACACTGACAGAGGTATGAGACGGTTATGTGTATACATTTATAACTAGCAGACGACCCGCAATTTCACCGGCGTAGGTCTCGTTCCAGTGGTAATTTGGGAATAAAATAATCTAAGTTACTCCTTATAACTTTCAGCTAAATGCCAGTGAAAGTTCCGTTAAAGTCAGTCCAGCTTTTTTCTGAGATTAGCCGCAATGAACAGATAGACAAACAGAAAGATATTTTTTTTAATATAATTACCATTTCCCTATATAATTTCACGAGCTGACACCCGCAGCCTCGCCAGTGACATACTTCGAACCCCCGTCGCACCCATTTAATCTTTTCGTTTATTACTTTCACAATAATGTATGAAAATTTGCCCGATTTGTTGACGTTTATGACTAGTGCTCCGTTCTCCAGGGTAGTACCGTGATGACTTTTCTCGGTAAACCAACTCAAAAATATTTTCAATTCGATCCAGTATTTCTGAGATTAACACGTTCAAACAGAAAAAACAAACTCATCAGTTTTATATATTAGTATAGAGACATGCATTTAGTGTAAGTCGTTAATTTGAAATACTTCTAGATACTTCAATTTTATTTATATGTATAGATGAAAAAATCTAAGCGGTTTGCCTGTCGAGCGTGGTCCGTTATAATCCAAGACGCAGCCTCACATTAGTTTGTATATTTTCCAGTGATGCGGAAACTGCCTTCCTGTCATAATGTATAGTTCACTTGATGGTAGATTACCTATAATTGGTGTGAGACAGATTCCACTCCTTGGCCACACCAGTTTACGCGTTAGCATTAAGTTAATGTTAGCATAACATTCTTGTTCCAAGTTTAAATGACTGATGGCTGTTGTTGAAAGACGTACCTATATTAATGAAGCGCTCGTGTCCCTGCTAAATAATTTTAATTCGATTCATAAGATAAGCTCGTTTTACCAAACTCACAAACTCTCTACTTAGTATACATCTAAGTACTAGAAAGTTTTATAACCTTGATTAATTAAAAACAAAGATCATAGGCACTAAAACATACACGAAACTAGGTTAGCTATTTTCAATTTAAAATTTACATTACTTTATTTTTAGAACAAGTATTACAGGTATTTTGGAACTTTCTAAAGCTTGTAGCACTCTATTATTCAATAAAGCTTTACTGACATGTTTACATAAATGTTTGGTATTGATAACGTATATTTATAGGTGAACGCTGACACCATGTTAAAATAAAAGTGTATATTAAATGTAATATGGTTTTATTACTCTCGAATCGTACATTAATTACATAATCTAGCTCTGTGTAAGGTTAATTATCTGGAAAAAGTGCCAAGTAGCAAGCCCACGCTGTCAAGCTTATATTTTTCTTAAAATCTAGTAGGTATGGCTTAGGCATACCAAAAAACATATTAACTAAAATGTTTTGTTAAATTGATAACGTCTATTGGTAGGTCAGTCCACATATAAGCAGTAAGGAAACTTCATACAAAAGTGTGAAACAGTCTACCCACTCCAGACGTACGCATCTTACTTAGGCCAGTATTCCAAAACGTTTCTCAATACTCGATCAATGCTTGAGACTAGATTTTGCCTTATAAAATCTACTCTCAAGTGTTTCTTGAGTATTGATAAATTCTGGCCGTTACAGGCTGAATGAGCGGACATCCGCCGTGTTCACGTTAAATTTATTGAGTATATTTAAATAAATAAATATTGTATGACACTTTTTACAGAGCGCTATCTATCCCAAACAAAGCATATCTTTGTACTATGGGATCTTAGTAACTGATATATATACTTACATATTTCTAAGTACATACATATTATACATAGGAAACACCCAAACCCCGAAACCAACATTGTGGATCACACAAATATTTGCTCCGACCCGGGAATCGAGCCCGGACCTTAGCGCAGCAGTCGCATACATTATCATCTCAGGTAAAGCGTAATTAAATAAAATATTCCATTGATTTTATATTAATTAATTGGAAGCTCTCGTGAGCCCGCTAACTCACTGTTCTCTAAACGATCACTGCGTTTAGCCTCTTTCGCTATAGCTGGTCCTTGGATGGGTGACCACTTTGTGGCATTTACATATGCGAGCGATTTTGTCTTTCGGAAGGCACGTTAAGCCGTTGGTTCCGGTTGCCAGTAAAATGGCAGTTGTTAAGTACAGTTGAAGGCCTTATATATATATATATAGGCGGCTTGAAAAATTTCAACAGCAGGTCGCCTAAAATGCATACGGTGAAATGTGGACTATAGTATACCTCTGCCTACCCCTTCAGGTATAAAGGCGTGACAATATGTATGTATGTAATTAGACACCCCACGTTTTAGTGGAGAACACTTACATCATTTTTGATTTAGGCCTCATTTCCTTACTAAAGTTGTAACGTTGGTGGTGGTTTGTGGTAAACCAAACGTTCCCACGCCATTATACAAAATTAAAAAGATTTGAGCTTAAGAGATTACAAAATTAAAAAGATTTGAGCTTAAGAGATTAAGCCATGAAATTATTAGTATATATTAACTATCTTCACGCTGTATCCCTGACGGGGTAGTCAGAGAGGACTGATTTTGACTGCCTCTGTGGCGCGGTGGAGTGCACCGGACTGCTACGCAAGAGGTCGTGGGTTCGATTCCCACCCAGGATAAAACTTTGTGTTATGAGCATGATGATTTATTCTGTGTCTGGGTGTTATTTATCTATAATATGTATGTATTTAGAAATATATAAGTATGTTTATCAGTTACCTTGGTTAGCATAGTACAAGTTTTGCTTAGTTTGGAATCAGATGGCGTTGTTTGAGTTGTCGCAACAATATTTACAATATGGTCGCAGGGCTTCACGATCTATGCATAGTTCTTTCGCTCCTGCAGATTCAGTCCTACCCTGACTCCTTTTACCCTCTACTTTCGCACAATATAATATGTTCTTCGTCAATCGTTCTTCACTCATTCGTTGGACGTTTCGAAATCAACAAAGAACGCCCTTTTTCAGTTTCGTATATCGTTATAGTAGGTATATATTGAAATTTAGATTAGAATATATCAGCATAGTTCAGGGCAGGGTTAAAAAAGTGGTTCCAGAAAATGATAGTAGGTTGGTATTTGTAGAATATCTTGGAAGTCCCCTCCGTGTGCCTGCGGAAGCACTTAACTTGCACCGGCATCCAGCCACGACGGCGGGAAATATGCGAATATGAAGAATTAGAAGATAGTGTAGGAGACGAGACCCCGGATCAATTAAAGGCGATGGGCGTGGAAAAATAAAGTGGTCAAAAACCTTTGAGTCGGCAGTTTTATGCAGTCACTACCCACTCTTTCTCAGTAGACTAGTGAAGAGACAAGAAACATAACTGATCTATAGTGTTGGGAACAGGATGATCTCACCAATCGTCCAAGTTTAATCGATTGGTAGACTTAACTAAATAATGTTACATAGGATCTAGACTCAGAACATTTAATAATAGCTAGTGTTCTGTGGATCTAGACAACTGATAAACATTACTTATACACTACGGACTAACTGCATACCACAGCTTCGGCTGTGACATACTTAAAATCCCGTAGCACCTATTTAACCCACACATCCCGTACTCGTATTTGTCAGTCTTAGAATAATGTATGTCAATTTTCACGATATCACATTTATGATTGCTGCTCCGTTCTCCTGGTTAATAGCGTGATGATAAATAGCCTATAGCCTTCCTCGATATGCGGGCTATCCAATACAAAACAGAACTAGTAGTTCCTAAGATTAGCGCGCTTAACCAAACAAAATCCTTAGCTTTATAATATAAAGGACTAAATGACGTCCGCGTAGTTTTCCTGTTCCCGTTTCCCACAGGAACTTGTTCCCGGGATAAAAGTAGCCTATGCTATTCTAATGTGTTATGTATTATTATTATTTTTTTTTTCTTTTAAAATATATATCGTTGGGACAACCCACACAACGCCATCTGATTATAATGTTTCATTAAAATCCTTTCAGAATATCTGTAAAAAAATAACAAACATACATTCTTACAAACTTTCGCGTTTATAATATTACCGAATAGTCCAGTCTTATTGTATATTACGTGCTTTTCTAGCCCCTCCCCCCCCCCCCCCCCCCACGCTTAAGTTCAAATTGTCGACCAAAATAACCTGATGAGTGTTCGGCCATCTTGAAAAAGTAAAAAAAAAAATAAAAAATAATAATACTATTGTAAAGAAATTAAAAAAAAAATTTAAAAAAAATTTCGTTTCTTTACCAGTCCCAACAGACGGCACCCGTTCATGGGTATGACATGACGCATATATCAGCCATCGCCTTACTAAACCGTATTGTAGGGAACAAGGCGACCCGATACATACGCCACCACTGCCAGAACACTTAGGCGAGCATGACATAAAAGTATAATAAATAAATAAATAATAAAAAGTAATTGGATAGATGATCACACATTGTGCATCATAAAGATATTTATAAACTACCACTGCGCCACCGCGGCAGTTCATCATATTTCACTTAGGGGTAATCTGGTAAATTAAGAATAGTGACGGTGTTAAAATGATGGTGCTATTAAACCTAAGTATGGTCTTGTATTTTACGCCGCACTGTTTAATTCTCAGTATCCATCAGTAAGCAAAAGGCAAAAAAAAAAGATAATTCGTCATTTAAATCGGAATACTTGGGTAAAGCCCGTAATAACCGAACAGGCTCCCCGGAATATAGCAACTAATATCAGACGCTTAACGCACGACTTACCTGTAAGCCGAAGAGCAACGTCAATTTTCTGGGAAGATACTACTTTTATCGAGCATTTCAGTATTTTTTGTCATACAGCTTTTAGTTTTGCATCCAAATTTTTTTTATTTGTGTCATTTATAACTTGGCTATAAAGTGGCAGTTTGATTTGACTTCATGTAAGAAATATATATATTTTAGAGGTAAAAAATGAAGGTCTAGGACCACGATATCTTGATGACTCAACAAAAAAGATAGGTATAGAAAGTAATGCGCTCTATACCTATCTCTTTTGCTGAGTAGATTGTATTTTGCTATTGCGACTGTATTTTTAGGTATAAATAATTGATAATAATATTTTATTCCTAAAAACCACAGATGTTGTATGTCTACCGTTTACCTGAAAGGCTTGTGTAAAGAAGCCAAGAAGCTACAGTCAGAAAAAGCGATAGGCGTACACGGCTGCTCTTTATGGGTTGATTTTTAACCAAAGACCTTATATTTATAACTTATAGTTATAAGTATAAGGTTTAAGTATAAGTATAAGGTATAAGTATAAGGTATAAGTAAAAGGTATAAGTAAAAGGTATAAGTATAAGGTATAAGTATAAGGTATAAGTATAAGGTATAAGTATAAGGTCTGTTTTTAACAGGTCGCCACAACTTCCGATTGACGCGTGACTGTTATAGGTACATAAATAAAATATTTACCTTAATACTTTCAATGACAACTAGATGTCCCTTCAAACAAAACTTATCTGATATACGTATAGTCACGATTTTTTAACAATGACAGCTATTATATTCTACTTCCGAGACGTTTCCTTGTATAAAGTTTTTAGTTTAAAACTATGCAAATTAAACTAAGTTATGAGAATGCCTGAGGTGTTTACATACTTTATTAATTTTCTTTTGTTCTGGGGTATTCTATTATGTCTGTAAGTATTAAGTTTGTTAAACACGCTTGTTTTATAAGAAACTAGGGGTATTGGCTAACTTAATTGCATCGCCTTAAAATGGTTCCATAGAAAAAAATGAAAACAAGATTTTTCGTATTTTTATTTTTAATTTTTCTGTTTTTTTTATCGGGTATTCGGGACAGAGATAAATCATTTTGACAAATACAATTATTATACCCATCCGTTCTTGAGTTAGAAATGGTGTAACTCGTGTAACTAAAGCGACTTTTGCTGTAGAAGAAAATGTCGAGTAAATAGTGGAAACCACAGAACTCTAATATTGGAAACCTAGTCGGAAACTGGAAAGTTCCTAGAACCAAGAACCAATAAAAATTCTATAAACTAAATTAAGCAACTATTTTCACGCAGTATCCCTGACGGGGTAGTAAAATTCTATAAACGCATTTGTGTGCTAATTTGCAAGCTTTTAGTGCATTGCATTGAGAATAAATATTAACATTAACTGACTATAATTCGAATTTGATTATATCGAGGTTGTACGGGGCTTTAATCTCTGGCGCCTAGACCTCAGAGTTCTCTCTGGGGCCTAAGCGATCTCATCTGCTATTAAATGGACAAGGCAACGACGACGACGCGCCCTTACGGGATCAGAAGGCAGTAGCTTAAAACAATGCCAAAACTGAAAAGTCAAACGATAGCTGCCGCCTGCTGCTCAGCCAAATAAAAGTGGACTCAACCCAACTCAATAAAAGTGGTTTTCCCTTACTTACAAGTCTCGAGGGTCAAATGTATCGTCCTATGAGAATTTATTTTTATTTATCTATCACGCCTTATCCCCGAAAGGGTGGCAGAGGCATACATATTGTATGCCCACTTTTAAATAAATACCATCACTTCTTATTACCGAAGAGGTGGCAGAGGCATATTATATGCCCACTTTTCACCGTGTGGATTTCTGTCCCACGTAATAGGTGATGAGCCCATTGCCGTGTTGAAATAGACAGACGCAGGTTGTGGCGACCTGCTGTTGAAATTTTTCAAGCCGCCCATAAGGCCTTCAACCAGGCTTAACGACTGCCATTTTACTGGCAACCGCGACAAACGACTTAACGTGCCTTCCGAAGCACGGAAACGCTCGCAAATGTAAATGCCACAAAGTGGTCACCCATCCGAGGACCATCCATAGTGAAAGTGCGTAACTCAGTGATCGTTAACAGAACACTGAGACCGCAGGGCCACGAGCGCTTCACGAGAGTTCCAATCCATCAATTAGAGTTACGTAAGACTTTGTCAATAAATGTATTATGTCAAAGCAAAACATCGCTACAAGGACTGAGTTCAATGTTAAACAGAGCAAGTTCATTAAGCTGGAACGCAGGAAATACTCGTATTTGTAGTTGTAGACTCCATGCACTGCGGCTATTAGGTCGTTACTCACTTATACCGGAAAATATTTGCGTTTGGCGAACAGTTTGCCTATCTTACACATAGAAATTCAAGCACTTCGACGATATTTTAAATTTATTGAGACGTAGTGATAAAATACATCTTTGAGTTTTCCATACAGGGACCTCTGGCTAAATTACCATGGCTGGTTTGTTATTTCCAACATAATTTACATGCACTAAATACAAAAAAAAAAGTTCCTTTTTCATCTGTTTTCACAATTAAGTACTTAATTAATCAATTCATTAGATTCTCCACACATCATTCACATTTCATCCCTCCAAAGATATCCAAGTTAAATTTTATTGATCTAGATATTTTGATTGTTTCTAGAGAAGTTCTAGAGTAACAGAGGACAAAAGGTTTAAGTACTAAAGTAGCCCTATTCTATTTTTACTACTTGTTCTGTGAGTAAAGTCACAACTAAAAGAGTAACTCAATCCTCTATAGGATATTCACGAACTACTACAAATAAAGAGCGGATGGTATTCTATGAACAGTATACTTAACGAGGACTCGCCCTAAAGTTGAAACTGTACAAAATTACTTTTAAACAAGTATGGACTGAGTATCATTTCATTAAATGTTTGCATAAGGTTACAGAGCCCGGAAACTTTATGCTTATTATAGATTATATTTCATGCATCCCACTTGTGTTTCGAAAACTTATAGCTTGACTGTAAGGGTTAGTAAGAAAATTGATAACATAACTTCTTTATTTATTTTTATATTTTACACAGCGCCGTCTAGGCCTAATATAAGCTTGTGCTATGGGATCTAAGACGACTGATAAACATACTTACTTATTTCTAAATACATACATATTATATATAGAAAACACCCAAACTCCGTAAAAAACATATGTGTATCACACAATAGTAGATTATGGTACAAGTGTGTAAAGTTGGTGATTACAGCTGAGGCGCTATTGAGACCCGATCCGTAAGGCGAGAAAAAAAAACTACTTAATTGTTTTTCCGCCAGTACCAAAAAGTTTCACAATTCGTTTTCCCTGTAGAAATTAAAGTTATACGAGTATATTAATTAAAATGTCTACAAGTACTAGTTATGAAGAAAACAATTTATGTAGTACCTACGCCGCCCGATATACGATGTGAGTGAAAACCTTACTTTATAGAAAGTTTACTGCCTGAAAACTCCAAGGAAAAATATCGATTTGTTTTATTTTGTATTATATTATTCATAAGTGTATTGAAAAACATCGTATGAGACATGTGTGTATTGTTGATTACCGTCTTCGGCTTTCTTTAGACCAGCTCTCAATAGCGCCTCAGCGGTAATCTTAAACTTTACACACTTGTACCATAATCTACTATTATCGACCCGGGACCTCAGTCGCGGCAGCCGCATACACTACCACTGCGCCACCGAGGCAGTCAAATAAGTTAGTATACATTACGTGAGTACATAGTTCTCTCATTATGACTGTTAGTAAAATATAATTAGCTTTTATGAATTCGTTCAGCGAGAGCAAACATAAATATGTTATCAATTTTTTTCTCTGCAAATTCTTCAATCAGTATAATGTAGCTAAAGATCTATAACGTGCACCGTTGCAAATTGGTCGACAAACCTAATATCACATGACAACTTCAAACGGTATAATATCAGTTTTAAGTAGAACTAGCACACATTGTTTAAGACAGATGCATCTCAGAACTAGTCACATCTAATTATTATTCGATCGGTCAAACGAATCGAGCACCGCCCGGCGCCATTAGAAAAACCGATTAAGTAACTTTAACGGTTTTCTGACAGCAGTTAACGGTTAAACCGGTGCAAAAGACTAATTATAGCAGTTTAATGTCGTGCCTTAGTTTTAGCATTACGCGCGCACATTATAAGTTGACAGGCCTTACTCATGGCGTATAGAAAGGCCATTATAATAATTTACAACTTGGTAATAGTTCTTTCGATGTGTCCATGCCATCTGCTTGACATATCTAATTATATATCACTCATATGTCATGTAAAGAAAGACATTCCATTCCTAGGAATATAGAGTTATATGAAAACTAAATATTTAATTAATCTGGTCTGGAAAGTGGTGAAATAAAAGCATTATATATATTCACTAGCTTAATTCCCTCCCTCGCTCCCTCTCTCTCTCTCTCTCTCTTATCTTACGTGTATTCCCAGTTGCTTCCATATTCTACCAGGATTTGGAGCTTGGGGTCCACTTTTATTTAACTGCTAGGAGCTGCTCTGCTCTAGTAGTGGCTGCACAAGCAACAAGGCAACCTCACCTACCGGATCTCGCAGATACCTACCGGGTACGGATGAATTGGTAAGTTTTTGTGGCGTGACAACCGGGACTGCGAGAACTGTAACGAGGATACGGCACTGCATACATTGGCGAGGTGCTCATTCTGGGCGTATACAATCTTCAGCGAGAGTAAGTGGGATGCCGCTGCGTCTTTTTGCCAGCAAGTCATGCTTGCGAAAGAGGCGGGCGACGGGGAGAAAACGGGAGAAATTTCTCCCTTCCGAGTTCCGTAGTTTGTAGTGAGGTCCGGAGACTAAGGATGGCGAGTGGGCTGCTCGCCGTTCTTAACGAAGTAAGACCTACACAGTGGCTTGGTGTGATAGCTATAGCCACGACATTCACCCCTCAACGAAGTGGAACGGCTTCATGTGGTTTTATTCTTGGTGTCCGGCATAGCATAAAAAAGAATGGAGCAGCTCTGCTCTATTGTTGGATTTTGATTTACGGCATTGTTGGGGTTAGGAACGACTTCCGTCTGACGATCCAAGTGTTTGCCTCGTCCGTTAGTCATCAGACGCAACGCTAACCGGTGAGGTCTCTTTGGCCCCAAAGATTTTGATGGGGCTCTTTTCGCCCAACAAGCTTTCTCTAACTTAGCATTGCTTAGAAACAATTAATAAGCGTAGTATTTATGATAAAGGCAGGATAAGAGGCTTGAACTAAAATAACTACTTTATTGGTATGCAAATTTACCTGAGGCCAAATGACGACGGTTATTAGTTCCATAAGAGATTTTAAAACGTAATGGAGCGTTTTGTTTACGCGAGGCCACAGACGAGGAAATAGTTATATTACACATCGTTGCGGGAAATAATTTCAATTAGAGGACGTGAAGCACTCGAGAAGATATTTTGGGCCTTCCTCTTAGACGAATCATCGTTTAAACATTAGCTTATATACCAATAAAAAGTCTGCACAAAAAACATGATCCTAAAAATAGATACGAGTACTTTTTTGTAAATAAAAATGACACCAATTGCCTGATGCTGTCAATAACGGTCTAAAGTATTAACTAGGCTAGAGAGAAGGCACTTGTTACAACCCTATGTGAACGTGGGAACTATTGAGGTGGAGCCGCGGGGGTGAAGATGATCACGCATTTGTGCAACTACTAAGGATCAGTGGCTATGTTTATTTATTATACTTATGTATGAATATAGCCACAATGTCTATACCTACTAAGCCCTTATTTCACCAGTATATTTTGTGACCTATTGCTATATTAAAAGGGCAGGTGGTAATAGCCGCAGTGCAAGGAGTCTTCAACTACAAATACGAGTATTTCCTGCGTTCCAGCTTAATGAACTTGCTCTGTTTAACATTGAACTCGGTCCTTGTAGCGATGTTTTGCTTTGACATAATACATTTATTGACAAAGTCTTACGTAACTCTAATTGATGGATTGGAGCTCTCGTGAAGCGCTCGTGGCCTCGCGGTCTCAGTGTTCTGTAGACGATCACTGAGTTACGCAACTTTTACTATGGCTCGTCCTCGGATGGGTGACCACTTTGTGGCATTTACATTTGCGAGCGTTTCCGTGCGTCGGAAGTTAAGTTAAGCCGTTGGTCCCGGTAGCCAGTAAAATGGCAGTCGTTAAGCCTGGTTGAAGGCCTTATGGGCGGCTTGAAAATTTCAACATCAGGTAGCCGCAACCTGCGTCTGTCTATTTCAACACGGCAATGGGCTCACCACCTATTACGTGGGACAGGAATCCACACGGTGAAAAGTGGGCATATAATATGCCTCTGCCACCCCTTCGGGGATAAGGCGTGATGGATATTTATTTATTTATTTTTATGTAAGAATATAGCCACAATGTCTATACCTACTAAGCCCTTATTTCACCAGTATATTTTGTGACCTATTGCTATATTAAAAGGGCAGGTGGTGGTTATGTGCTATTAAAAAGTTTCAAGTCCTCAAATTGGGTCTAACACCTTACTATGTTAATGTGTCTTCCGAAATATCTGATCCGATCTGTCCCTTCTGACTACCCGATCAGGGATACAGCGTGAAGATAGTTAGTCCGAAATATAGAGACGCCCATTAAGGCTTGGTATTCCTGCCGAGGCCACGCTTTCGAGTTTTTTAAAACAATGCGAATCGTAGAAGAAAGTGTATTTGATTCTGAAAAAGAGATATATGTTAGTTAAGGATTTAAGCTAGTCAAAATGGCTTTCTGTTACAAAATCTAATAAACTTCACTTGACAGAAAAGCATCCCAAAGTTGACCCCTTTCGAAATGTTTTTTCAATGCCAAATCTAAACTACAGATAATTTTCATGAAATTTTTATACGACTATAGCTACTAAATATTTATAGACATTATGGCTTACTTTGACTATATACAGTGATTTTTATAGTACAAATGTTTAAATAATATCAGATTCGCGACGCTGAGGCCTGATCAGTCGCGCGCTGGCGCTTACTGAGGTAGGACTTTTGTTAAGTTTTTTCGTTGCGCTCCCCTTGCTATTTCTTCGCAATGGCACAGTGTATTTATAGAGCAGTAAGCATTCCATCATCATCCGAGCGTCTGTCCCAGTTGCATCTCACGACGCCCGGAGTTAACTTTATATAGTGTGTATATATATATGAGAGTTATATACGGCAATGGACTCACCAACTGTTACGTGGGACAGGAATACACATGGTGAAAAGTGGGCATATACTAATATGCCTCTGCCACCCTTTCGGGGATAGGGCGTGATAGATAAATAAAATATATGAGAGTTTTAATATAAAATAAAGTACCTACACTTCACAGAAGCGTTAGAAATACTCTGTAAGTAGTATAAAATCGAACCCTGTACCCACAGGTTAGAAGGCAGTTATATAACCAACTGAGCCAGTGGGCCGTTTAATGTACCTATTTTCCGCTAAATGCTGACGAATTTCAAAAAAAATATTTTGTAGCGTATACTTCAATTGGGTTCTAAACAAATTAGATCAATAGATTCTGAAGCTTTTCTCTCTTTTTTTCTGAAGCAGAACATACCGACTGCCACTGGCTGAAGTAATCAGTGCAGTTGTTTTATTGAAGCTTCGCTTCGCTTCGCATAAATTATTAAAATTGTATCCAAGACCTTTGTTTTATGCTTTTATTATTAATTATTTAAGTATATTTATAAATTTATTAGGCACGACTTTATCCCCGAAGGTGTGGCAGAGGCATATTGTGGTGAGCCCAATGACTGTGTTCAAATCGATAGGCTCAGATTGTAGCGACTCGCTGTTGTAATTTTTAAGTCGCTCAAAGGGTATGCACTTGACTTAACGAGTGTCGATTGCAACGTTACTATCAACCGGGACAAACAGCTTAATGTGTCCTTCGAAGCACGAAAACTCTGGTAAATGAAAATGCTACAAAGCGGTCACCCATTTAAAATCCGAGAGAGTTTCTTAAATCAGTGATATTTTACAGAAACCGACTTAGTAGGGCTACGAGCGCTTTTTATTTATGTTTTTATTTTATGTTAGTAGCCTTAAACAATGTATAACATTTCATGTAACTAATATTTAATAATCGTGTGCAAAAGTGTGGCTGCAAAAGTTAAAAGATTATGATGTGTTGTAAAATTGGAAATTTTACAGTACATTGTCTGTTGTACGCTGATGATGCGGTAGTGATGGTCTCATCAGAAGCCGACCTTAAGGCATTAGTCACTGATATAAAAGTAAAGGTCTTCGCTGCATGTTAAACTAAGAATCGGGTATTTGAAAAAGAAAAAGCAAGAACTAAAAGCAAGATTTGGGTAAACCGGCAACGTTTAGAGCAATTGAATATAATTGTGTACTTAGGGAGAATGTTTAGAGCAGACGGAAGATATGTTCTGAAGTACAACGGTGACTAGGTGCCGAAGATAGGAACATAACATTTTGATTTTATCACTTTAATATAATTTAAAAAAATTAGTATAATGAGTACGGGACATTTTATTTCGTACTTAATATAAAGCCTAAATTTGTTATTAAATATATCATCATTAACTCCTTCAAATATTATAAACGCGAAAGTTTGTAAGTTTGGATGTTTGTTACTTACACGCATGCACGTAAAACTACTGAATGGAATTTAAATAAAGTTTACCATTACTATATATTATTTATATAATAGCTTATCTATCAGAATAACACATAGGCTACTTTTTATCCCAGGAACAAGTTCCTTTAGAAAACGGGAACGGGAAAACATCATCACGCGGGCGGAGCCGCGGGCGTCAACTAGTATATCATAAACCTAAAATAAAATCCAACACAATAACAGAGATGTTCTATTTTGATTGCTACTGCCAATCATTTTTACTGTGGCGTGCCAGCAGAAAATACATCGTCGATCTATCTTGGCGGGGGCTGAGGAAGCGTTGTGGTGCCTACGCGACTTGGCCTACCGGCCCTTAACAGAAATGCTACAGACTGCTTACCATTTTCAGAACTTTTTTTCATTTTTCTGTAAGGGTCTTCATTAACATAAAATATACAAAGAAGCACAAATACAGTTATTACGTATAGTACTAAACTTAAACATACTTACATACTTTATACAGGCTAAGTGTGCCCTTTGAAAGCTTATTAGTTTATATTTTCTTTAATTGTTTGAACTGAATCTAGTTAAACTCTTAGTGACACATGATCACTTTTAGTGAGCCATTAGTGCTGGCTTCACTTTTTTTGCATAATATTTGTCACTTATTAGATACTATATTAAGAAAAATTACTTACTACAACTAGGTAGGTAAATATTATACAACTAGTATAAGGTAGTTGTATACACAAACTGACAACAAAATGCAATACATAAAACAGAAACACGTGAGTATATTTTAGTTTGCACCAAGGAAGCATTGTGGCAATGCAACCAACCTCAAAGCAGTAAGCGAGCTGCCTCACCTCCCGTTGATATAAACCGTAGGGGCCATGGCGAGGAATCAATGACTCACATTGCAGGTCATTTAGATGGGCACTCCGACGCACCGCACATACGGCGCCGCGGTACGTCATTTGAAGGTAGGAACAAATAATTGTTGTTGTACCCTACCCTTTTTGTGCTGGGTATGGTTGGATACTATAACTTAATTCTTCTTCTTCTGAAGACTTACTTAATTCCTTTTTTACAAAGTGGAAATTAAAGTTGAATGCAGCGAAGACTGAAGCAATCCTATTTACTAGTCAGCTCAAAACCCCAGATAGAAAGCTAAAAATATCAGGTCATATGATCCCTTGGAGTTCTGCAGTACGCTATTTGGGTGTTACTATGGACTGCCAGTTAAACTGGACAAAACATATATCCAAAATACGGGTCTCAGGTGCTCAAGCACTTGGCGCATTAAGTCCTGTGTTAAACCGCAAAAGTAACCTTAGCCCCCAAACTAAGTTTAAAATCTATAGCACACTTGTTAGGCCTCGCTTAACATATGCATGTCCTGTATGGAGCGGTAATTGTGTATCAAATTATGAATGTCTTTAAACTATTCAAAATAAAGCCCTAAAAATAGCTTACAACACTATTTTTAGGACTAACCTTAAAATCTGCATTTAGATAAAATATACCATCTCTAAAACAATTCATAATTTATTTAACATAAAAATTTTATAATACAATTTGAAGCGCTCGTGGCCCCGCGGTCTCAGTGTTCGGTAAGCGATCACTGAGGTACGCAACTTTCACTATGGCTGGTCGTCGGATGGGTGACCACTTTGTGGCATTTACATTTGCGAGCGTTTCCGTGCTTCGGAAGGCACGTTAAGCCGTTGGTCCCGGTTGCCAGTAAAATGGCAGTCGTTAAGCCTGGTTGAAGGCCTTATAGGCGGCTTAAAAAAATTCATCAGCAGGTAGCCACAACCTGCGTCTGTCTATTTCAACACGGCAATGGGCTCACCACCTATTACGTGGGACAGGAATCCACACGGTGAAAAGTGGGCATATAATATGCCTCTGCCACCCCTTCGGGGATAAGGCATGATGGATACTTATTTATTTAATTTTATAATACCACTAAAACACATAAAAATATTCTGGTCTCAGATATATGCAGTGAGACAATACCCGATCTACCATATATCGATAGAGACGGTACGTACCGCTTGACCAAACATTATTTTTTATTTTTTTTATTTACACACACAATATACTATTTTTACAGGCTGACCCTAATACAATAGTATAGTACTGATCGACGTAACAAAATACGCTACAATTCCAATTAATTGCCGCAACAATAAAGGATTGGACACAGACATAATACTATACATGGCCCGTGTAAAGTCACTCAGTGAACAGTAGAAAATGTCTAATTGTGATGCCACTGCATTGAGAGCACGCAGCTGCTGCATTAAGTTAGTGCGTGCGGCAGGCACCTCCAGCAGGGTCGGGCGCCTCCGCCGCCCTACGTATCCATCCGACACGCACAGCTTTAACTCCAGCAATATGACTGGGTTGTGCAACCTACCACGAATCAACTTAAATAAATAGGTAGCCAGTGCTACCTCTCTCCTCACCTCCAATTTATAGTATCCAACCATACCCAGCACAAAAAGGGTAGGGTACAACAACAATTATTTGTTGTTGTACCCTACCCTTTTTGTGCTGGGTATGGTTGGATACTATAAGTTGGATCAGTACTATACTATTGTATTAGGGTCAGCCTGTAAAAATAGTATATTGTGTGTGTAAATAAAAAAAATAAAAAATAATGTTTGGTCAAGCGGTACGTACCGTCTCTATCGATATATGGTAGATCGGGTATTGTCTCACTGCATATATCTGAGACCAGAATATTTTTATGTGTTTTAGTGGTATTATAAAATTAAATAAATAAGTATCCATCATGCCTTATCCCCGAAGGGGTGGCAGAGGCATATTATATACCCACTTTTCACCGTGTGGATTCCTGTCCCACGTAATAGGTGGTGAGCCCATTGCCGTGTTGAAATAGACAGACGCAGGTTGTGGCTACCTGCTGATGAATTTTTTTAAGCCGCCTATAAGGCCTTCAACCAGGCTTAACGACTGCCATTTTACTGGCAACCGGGACCAACGGCTTAACGTGCCTTCCGAAGCACGGAAACGCTCGCAAATGTAAATGCCACAAAGTGGTCACCCATCCGACGACCAGCCATAGTGAAAGTTGCGTACCTCAGTGATCGCTTACCGAACACTGAGACCGCGGGGCCACGAGCGCTTCAAATTGTATTATAAAATTTTTATGTTAAATAAATTATGAATTGTTTTAGAGATGGTATATTTTATCTAAATGCAGATTTTAAGGTTAGTCCTAAAAATAGTGTTGTAAGCTATTTTTAGGGCTTTATTTTGAATAGTTTAAAGAATTCATAATTTGATACACAATTACCGCTCCATACAGGACATGCATATGTTAAGCGAGGCCTAACAAGTGTACTATAGATTTTAAACTTAGTTTGGGGGCTAAGGTTACTTTTGCGGTTTAACACAGGACTTAATGCGCCAAGTGCTTGAGCACCTGAGACCCGTATTTTGGATATATGTTTTGTCCAGTTTAACTTGCAGTCCATAGTAACACCCAAATAGCGTACTGCAGAACTCCAAGGGATCATATGACTTGATATTTTTAGCTTTCTATCTGGGGTTTTGAGCTGACTAGTATATAGGATTGCTTCAGTCTTCGCTGCATTCAACTTTAATTTCCACTTTGTAAAAAAGGAATTAAGTAAGTCTAATGACAACTGCAATCGACTTATAATGAGATCTATATCATTAGATGATGTGTAGGAGGCAGTGTCATTAGCAAAGCAGGCCCAGCTGGTACGCGTTTGAACTGGGACGTCGTTTATATAAATCAGGTATAAATACGGCCCGAGTACTGATCCCTGGGGAACACCGGCGGGTACTGATTGACGTATGGATTTATTATTACCAATATGAACTGAAAACTGGCGATCAGAAAGATATGATTGAATGAGCTTAACCAAATGTTGGACATTATAAGCTTATGTAAAAGTCCCTCATGCCACACAGTATCAAAAGCTTTTTCAATATCAAGTAAGAACATTCGAGTAGATTTCTTTAGATTAAGGTGATGAGAGATATGTTCTGACACTCGAGCTAATTGATGAACGGTAGAATGTGATTTTCAGAATTTTAAGAACTAACCGTATCGTAAAATGCTCAATGCACTGATCGTGTATACAGAATATTGAGCAAGCACATTATTTCATTTTTGATTTCACTGTATTTTAGTTTTATATTGAAGCCTTAGTGACCAGCTTCGCCTGTGACATACTTCGAACTCCCGTCGCACCTATTTCATCACGACGTCGCTTACAAATTCTTATAAAAAAAATCCCGATTTGTCGACATTTATACTGCACCGCTCTCTAGGGTAGCATTATGATATTCTTCTTCGCTATCCAACACAATTTTGCTCATAAACCATTCATTGCTCTAAAAAAGCTTTAACCTCTTTTGAACCTAATTTTTGGAAGATGCCTGAATATAGACAGCTACATAGTTAAATGCACAACAGGATACAAAAATCTATACAATATATTGCTCATTATTAAGAATAACAACAGAATCTAAATATAATATCGAGAATGAAAGCGTTATAATAATAAGAATAACAATGGTAGTCACTTATTATCTACATTAACAAGATGTTTCATATAAAACGCGTGAAATCTTTTACAAATTCATTTGACGTAACTAACTCAGAACTGTCGCCGAGATGATAATAATTCCATATTTTTATAATATGTATGTTAATTTTTCTATTTACAACGAATATAATGCGAGAGATGTTAATACCTGATGGTTAAGTGTGACGTCCGAGAAGCGACTCCGTATCTACGTCATTTATGAGGCTTATGACGTACGGTTTTGTAATGACATCTCTTTGATTTGTTTAGGTTGTTGTGTAAAACTGGCTTCCGTAGGCTTCATATTAACGTGCCTAACGAGAATTACACACTGGGAGTTTGTGATACAAGATGTCACAAACTTCCAGGAAACAGTGACCACTTTCCGTCAGGTGGGCTGAATGCTTGTCTGCCTGTGCAACTGTTGTACCCGCTGAGGGATAATCGCAGGCTTTTGCAAAGAGTTTGAGATTGGGCAGATAACAGTATTATTATTATTATTTTCTTGTTGGTGACGCCGGCACCGCCGAACGATCCAACCGGATGGTTTACCGCTTACAGCTTTGACTTCCCCAGATTTCTTCATTCTTCAGTGAGTCTTCCTTCTTGTTGCAGTCTGTGCTGCCCCAGGCAATATGATGTGCGTTAGCATTACAGCCTACAACAATAGGTGTGCACTTACCTTGGTATTATCAGAAGGCAGTAACAAGAGCGCAAAAAGAAGCCTAACACCGTCCTTAACAGTCAATCAAAAATGACCATGGGCTGAAGAAATGAGAGATAAAAAGAGAGAGGGAGAGATCCATTAATATTGTTATAAATTGTACCGAGAATGTCACATGATGAGATGATACGCCCGCTTGCGACAGAGCGTGAATGACATTTTTTGTTAATAAATCAGTGTTTGCATAAATCACAATCCGATAACTTCTTAAATTAGACATTCCAGCCTTCACTTGCACTTAATGAATGACGTTGAAGCTTGTAATTTTTTATACTGTCAATAAGTATAAAAAATGATTAACATTTTTCAATTTTAATAGGATATTGTGCACAATAATGGTAGCTTATTTTATTCTATGCCCCAGTCCCCCATCGTAAGATGCCGCAGTGATAGTTTACAGAACACTGAGCAAACGAGGTTATGGGGCTTCGAATAAATCGCGGTGATGCTATAAATCAAACCCACCTATGCTAGTCCACTGCTCAGCTGGACGTACGCCTCAAACAATTTACGCTACAACACAAGGTCCATCCGCGTCCAGTCCCTTCCTTGCGACATTTTCCTGATCAAAAGTCACAAATACACGCCTTCGAAATTATGTACCATATTTGAATATGAAGTGGACTGTTATGCACATCTCGTTTCTTCAACTTGACAAGGTTGTGATTGACTATACAATTATTTATTACTTGTTTTACGATTATTGTTGTCCTATTCGCAAATGGAAGATGAGTCTCGTGATTTATTTGTCTCATCTTCTTTTATTGAGTTGTAACGCCACGCCAGACAAAGTTGTGACGTCATTTCTTAGTGCGCTTGATGAACGGCAATGCTTACCCTTATTAGCTAGTTTACAAGTGTGACGCTTGCCTACAACAAATCTATTCAGTCAAAATATTCAAATTGTAGGAATCGGGGAGCACATAGTCATTCGTTGTGCGCATAATGTAGGTAGATGAAGAGAGCTTGGTTGGCATGAGAGCATCCACCAGACATTATGAACAAACTCTGCACCAAATTAGAATACTAAAGGAGGAGCTACAACGATCGGAAATCAAAATATCGCAACTAGAAGACAAGAAACAGAGCACAGTGGTTCAATCTAATCAGAGTTTGTTCGATGAACTGATGGCTACAAGCTTAGATACTGCTACAGCTCACCCTTCCATTGTCATAGACCTCACTTCTGATGATGAAACCGGGGGCTGTTCTAAATCATTAAAAATTATTAAGTGTAGTAAGAATAAGTTAAAGAAATATTTAAAAATTCAAAAGTTTATTACTAAATCTAAAAAAATGATACATAAATACAAGTTTTTTATAAATAGCATGTCACTTAATAGACAGAGATTGCAACTGATTGACCAGGTAAATATGTATATGTTAGAACTTGATACTGTTGCACAACAGTACAAAACTGATACACAGGCCCTTCAATGTCAGATTGACCGACTTCAAGACTCTTTGAAATCAATTTCATATAAATATGAAACAGCAGAGAAACAGAGTAGGGAACAGGTGTTAGCCATAGGTAAATTAGTAAATTCATGTCATTGTCAAAATGACCAATTGACATCCGCAGGCCATGTTCCCTCCTCACCCTTAAGTTGTGAAAGAATTAAATGCAATGATGAATTTTCACCAATTAAAACTGTGTGCAGTGTGGATAATAGTATATTAAGTTCAAGTAGTAATTGCGAGGCATCTACGAGTATAATAGAAAAGTTGCAAATAAAAAGTGATGCAAAGACCATAGTCTATTGCGATGAAATAGGTAAAAATTTTGGACATTATTTATCACAGTTAAGTCATTCTGTAATAAATCATACATATCCAGGAGCTTCATACTCTCAAATTATGGATTTTATATTGACTGGTACACACTGCATGCAGTCTACTATAGTGGTGCTAGTTGGCAGAAGAGGCAATATTAATAGTGACAAACTTTTAAAAAATGTTGATAAGTTATCAAGTCTGCAAGTAAAACAAGTAATTTTGTCCACCTTGCCATACAGCACTGCTATGAGCCACAAGGAAAATCACTTAAGATACAAATTAAATATGAAACTACATACCATGGTATCATATTCCAAAAAAATTGAATTGTTCGATTGGAACATAATTTTCAATAATAATAGTTTGTTGACATTAGATAGATATTTTCTATCAAAATTTTTACAACGAAAGGTAGTTCTGTTGCTATCTAATTTTTTAATTTTTCAAGCCAAATTATTGGCAAGTACAACTGCTTTTATTGAGCAGGATAGTTTAGATACTTCACATTTGGAAAATGAAATTCCAAAAAACTAGTTTATAGGACAACAGATAATAAATCTGGCCAGTTGACTTTGGCCCCTGAGAATAATCTTAGTAAAAATATTGTTTTTATAAACATGGTGCACCATAATGTTAGAGGTTTAATAAATGGTAAAGATTTAGAGTTAGAGCTATACATTAATGCAAATTCTATTAATATTTTGTGTGCTACAGAGCACTGGTTAAAAGATCATCAAATCACATTGTTGAACTTCGTAAATCACCAGGTTGCTAGCTCGTTCAATAGAAAACATTCTAAACGTGGAGGCTCTTTAATATTAATTAATAAAAACTTAAAATTTAAAGAACGTAAGGATTTAGTAGCCCTCTCCATTGAGCGAGTTATTGAGATTGCCAGTATTGAGTTTGAGCATTTCATCTTGTTAAGCGTATACAGTCCCCCTGATGCTTCTTACATTAAATTTGAAGAAAAGCTTGAAGAAGCATTGTTCAAATGCCAATGTTCTAAGAAATCTATAATAGTTTGTGGAGATTTTAATGTTGATATATTAGATACATCATTAAGTCCATCAGAGAGAAATAAAATGAAAAATTTATTTAAATCCTTTAATCTGCATAGTACATTCTTAGAACCAACTCGTATTACAGCCACCAGTGCAAAATGTATTGATAATATTTTCACTGATATTAAACCTATAGATAAAGGTATTGTGGATCCTGTGGAGTCAGATCATCGTGGCCAATGGATAAAATTTCCTAAAAGTAGTAACAAAGTCAGCAAAAAACAAATTAAATATGTACCAATTAACCAAAGTCGTTTGAATAATTTTAAAGAAAATGTATTAAAGAGATTACCATATCTACCTAACTTCACTTGTGTAGACCAGTCATATAAACACTTATTTAATTTGATTAATGATGAATTTGGCAAAGTTTTTACCTCAAAAACTCTACAGATTGGTGGTCGTCCTGTTTTCAGTGACTGGGCAACACCAGGTATCTTTAAAAGTAGAAATAAATTATTTGAATTATATTCAGAAAAATCATATAATTTTAGGCAAACCTTTCAGGAATATGTTAAAAATTATTCAAAGATATTTAAACAAACGTGTCATCTTGCTAAGTCAAACTTCATTAAAAATAAAATTTCTAATTCTGTAAATAAAATAAAAATGACTTGGAACATCATTAACTCTGAATGCGGTAGATCTTTAGTGACTGAAAGGGATTTCCACTTAAAAGTAAATGGTTGCCATGTTACAGGGGACCTGGAAGTGGCTACGGAGTTTGAACATTTTTTCAAAAATGTACCTATATTGATAACAAAATCTCTCCAAGCATCTTCCAGTTCCGCTGAACTTTTATTAGAAGAATCTGTTCTTTGTTGCAGGGATGCATTTGTATTCACAGATATTTGTGCTCAGGACATTGTAAAGACATTTAAATGTATCGAAATTAAGAAAACCGCGGACATTTGGGGATTATCGGTCAAAACTGCATCATGTATAATTGAGGTAATTGCGCCCCATCTAGCAACTGTGTTTAATTACTGTGTTTCTAGCGGTACATTTCCTGATTTAATGAAACACAGCAAAGTCGTTCCCTTGTTCAAGGCTGGCAGCGCTACAGAGCCGTCTAATTTTCGACCAGTGTCAGTGCTGCCAACTTTGAGCAAAGTATTTGAAAAAATAATCTTGAATCAAATGCTATCCCATTTTAATAGTCATAAAATACTCCATGCGAATCAATTTGGGTTTACGAAAGGGCGCTCAACTTCCGATGCTGGTGTTGAGTTATTAAAATGTATTCATGAAGCTTGGGAAGACAAGCACGATGCATTAGGTATATTTTGCGATCTATCAAAGGCTTTTGATTGCGTTCAACATGAAACGCTGTGCAAAAAATTACACCACTATGGAATAAGAGGCAAAGCTCTCGACCTTCTGTCTTCATATTTGAACAATAGAATACAGAGGGTCGATATTAATGGTACACGTTCTGTAGGATCCATGGTTACAATGGGTGTGCCGCAAGGCTCGATACTTGGGCCATTCTTGTTCCTCATTTATATTAATGATTTACCATTTTATGTAGGGGACAGGAATAGGATTGTTTTGTTTGCAGATGACACCTCGTTAATTTTTAAAATTAAAAGACAATTAGATAACTATGACGATGTAAACAATGCAATTGCAAGAGTAGTTCATTGGTTCAGCTCAAATAATCTTTGCCTTAATGAAAATAAAACTAAATGTATAAAATTTACTCTACCAAATGTAAAACAAGTTGCGGCCAATGTTCAACTGAATGGACAAGTGTTAGAGTTTGTAGAATCAACTGTGTTCCTAGGTATAACTATTGATGCCAATTTGCAGTGGCGCCCACACATAGAAAAGACAGCCTCTAGATTAAGTTCGGCTGCATACGCTGTAAAAAAGATCAGGACTCTAACAGATGTGGATACGGCTAGAATGGTTTACTTCAGCTATTTTCATAGTATTATGTCTTACGGTATTCTCCTTTGGGGGAGTGCTGCAGATTTAAATATTATTTTTGTTCTACAAAAGCGGGCTGTACGCGCTATTTATAATTTGGGCCCCAGAGTTTCTCTCCGAGAAAAATTCAAAGAAGTAAATATTCTAACCGTACCATCACAATACATTTTTGCCAATCTTATGTATGTCCAGAAAAATCTATCACAGTTTTCTAAACTCTGTGATAAACATAATGTAAACACTAGAAATAAAAATAATCTTTCAGTCCACCACAGTCGACTACATAAGATTGGCGATTCTTTCCAGGGTAACTGTATACGCTTTTACAACAAGCTTCCCTGTGGCCTGAGAAATTTACCTTTAAATAAATTTATAAAGTTTATTAAATACAAGCTTTGTGAAAAAGGTTTTTACTCCGTTACAGACTATTTGCAGGACAGGGACACCTGGAAATGATCTGCTGGCAAAGTGAAATAATATTAAATTGTAAATAGGCCATCAAAAAAAAAGCCTTCCTAAGTTTCTTGCCGGTTCTTCTCAGGTGGGCCGCGTTCCGAACCGGTGGTCGCTTTAAATATTTTAAATAGTGTATGACATTTTGTAAGCGCCGTTAAAATGGTCTATGCAAAATAAAGATATTTTTTTTTTTTTTTTATCGGTGGCGTTAGTGTTTTTGTCTGCTTTCTTAGTCTTTTTTTTCTAAATACCATAAGTCAAACCCCAGGCTCCAAATAGGTAGGGTTTGAAAGCGGCTGGGAATGAAGCAGATATCACAAGTTCACATACTTAGTTAATTAATATTTTGTAATGTAATTTCATGGTCTTATTTTTTACTTCACTTCATGCTGAGTCCTTCTAGCCATTCCCCAAGGTTAAATAATTCATTTAATCATTTTTACTTACTATATCATATAGATATTTGGCTTACTATACCACGCCTGGCTCCCTACGATAATGAGCTAATGAATAAAGATAGTAAACCCCTGTACAACAATCACCATAAATTATTAATCTTAATCTGTTTCAAATAAGTATTTTCTAAACATTATTATTTATAATAACTTATTGACTAAGGTAAACATCAATACAACTTGTAATAATCGGTCTACTAAAGTTGCTGATCTCTGTTACACCATTAATTGCTGACTACAAAAATCCAATTAAAACAGTAGGCATGTAATTTTCGGTTTTTTTCAGTGTTCATGTGTTTTGTAAAGTTAGATACAAATTTACAAAACACACGAACACTAAATAAAACCAAAAATTATATCATAAATATTTTATATTTAGGGACTTATAGAATTATGTTTAGCCTTTTATGTACATCGAACTTTTTTCTGTACTTTACTCTGACAAGTGGTTTTGTGATATTTTATATACTACTCGGGACTTCACGCGAAACAATTTTGTACTTTTTTTTTGTGGTTTTGTGCCTTTTTAGTGGTCAGGAGCTTAGTAAATTACCATATGTTCATCGACTTTTAATGCTGATCGTACCAAAACCTCTGGCCAGTGCGGTACACTAAGACCAATCCGCGGTGAACTGCGAAAGAAGAGGAGTAAGGAGTTTTATTTCGTGTTTTCCTTTTTTACTTTATGGTTACTGTGGTATTCGTCCCCATACCACGGTATGATGTAAAGCGGGTGCAGCGATAGCCATTAGGTAAATAAGTAACTTTTTAATAACGGAAAATAAAAGTTAGGCTGATGTCACTTCTTCGAAAATTGGATAGCAGAACTTCGTGGCTAGGACTTCACTGCTGATCGCCATCAAGAAAAGTATAATAATATAATAATAAGCATAGAATTTGCAGTCGCGTTTGTGATTTGAAAGTAAATGTTCAGTGTAACATAAAATTACACTGAAAACTAACATAAGTGACATAATTATGCACTCTAATCCGCCAAACACCAAATGATGTACATTAAATATTGTTATTAAATTGGCTGATATAATGTTTTAAATTGAACCATGTGCCACTATTCATGGAATCAATGACGTTGGTTAACCATTGGCGTAAATAGTAATCTCAACTTATGAATAAAAAAGTCAGTGTAGACGCATAGCGTGTGCTTTGCATTCAAATAGCTTGCAAACATTTATGGGCGACATTATAAACGGCTGCTACCATCATCATTTTTATGATAAAAATACAATTGACACAGTTGTCTATCATCACAATACATGTATGCATATGTGATTGCAAATAAGAAAAATAACATGAATCATTGTTACTAGGCATGCCTTTTAAGTTTTGTAGTTTCCATATTTCCGGCAATTTTGAATTTGGAACTGTTCTATATTCGAATGTGTTTAAATTTTGAATCTCAAAACAGTTGAAAGTATTAGGATTAATGGTATTGTTTAGTCACAGTGTCGATTGGAATCTGTCAGGTTACGTACGAAAACGAATCTTTCTAAGGAAAATGTTCGTGCAATAATTTTCTACAACCTTAGAAGAGGCCTGACACGGCTTCAGTGTTTTGAAGAGCTAACTAGACCATCCTCTATACAGCCCTGACCTAAGCCCCAACGATTTCTTTACATTTCCTAAAATTAAGAAAAGTCTTCGTGTTCAAAGGTTCCAGTCCGGTGAAGAATATGTCGACGCTTTCAAGTCAGTCATTTTGCACACTCCCACTTTAGAGTGGAATAAATGTTATAAGAACTGGTTTGAGCGAATGGAAAAGTGTATTAAGCTACGTGGTGAATATTTTGAAAAACAATAAAAAGTACTATAAGGTTCTAGTTGTGTTTTTTTCTTCAAACGACAAAACTTAAAAGGCATGCCTCGCATTGTAATCAAATATTGAAATAAAAAAGCACAATTTTCTTTATTGCTGTTATAAGCTGACCGTCGTCCGTTGCGTAAGGTACCTGGGTCGAATATGGCCAGACGGAAAATATGGCCACTCGAAATCCTCGCTTTAATTACAGCGACCATGTACGCCATCATACATATTAGATAGTCTTATGTGTGTGTAAGCTACCGGCGTAGTGACACCGTAGTGACACCACAAACAAACACTTCAACTTAATTTATTATATTAATATATTTGATTTATAATTTATTTGATTTTGATTTCTTGTTCATAGGTAGGTATACGTATTTGTGAAAGGCCTGCAGCTATCTAGCAGCACAACACTGTATGAACATTAAATATTTGTTTGCTCCATATGTTCTAAATTCGGTAAGTTTCTATGACGTATAAACCAGGAGGTAGCACAAGAATGCCAGCACTGCGATGACTGCAGCGAGGAAACGGCGCTGAATACACTGGCGGAGTGCTCGGTGTGGGCAGTGCAGTGCTGGGACCTCGTTGCAGGTCAATGTGTGGACTTTCTCACGCTGGACCCCCTGAGAGCCGTCCATCCGTAAGACACCATTTGGTTTTAGTTGGTAGATGTCATAGCATCTATGAGGATTTCCACAGGTAAAAAAAGGAATACCTACATAATAATTGAAATTATAGTGTGCCGAATAGTCATTGTTATAGTTCTTCTAAAGAATAGGCTTTCCGGGTACATTTAGATCCGTTATTAACACTGTCCATGTTATGAGGTGTTAAAACAAAAACAAAGAAATTAACAGTGTAACAAATATAAGACCGTGACAAAATGTGTTAATTGTTCATGCGTGCCGAAGGTTAGATGTACAATTTCAATGATCCCTTTTGATTAAATCAATACGTGTATCAGGAAACTTGATGATCGGTAGAAGTAAGGAAATGCTATTAATATTAAATTAATAATTAAATAGGCTCTTTTTAGTGTATTAAATTCGCCACGGTCCCTGCCTACCTGTTGATGATGATGTGCCGCTTCACGCTTCCCTTGAAGAACCTGGGGATGTAAGAGGAAGGAAACACGTGCGCTGGCAGACCATTCCAGGTTTCTATAGTTCTAAGTAAGTATAGGCTGAATACAAAGTCAGTCTTGCTCCAGTTAAATGGAAGGTGTCAGAAGAGTTAACGTAGTATGAAAAATCGTATTTTACTGCGTTATTAATTTATTTACTATTTATTATACACTTTATGGTACGCCAAGTAAATAAATTTGGGATTAATACATGCGGAACAATTAGCAGTACATTGGGCGGCCTTATTGCTAACAGCAATCTCTACCAGGCACCTTTTATTTATATCACTGTCTTTCAGTTATAATCACCCTCTTTCAGTATAGCACGTTGACAAAAATTTTATGTGTGAGAATCCATAATAGAAGCTATAGAAGAAGGCGTGAGAATTCATTTTTACACATACAACAAGATTGATGCACTCAGGAAAAATAATATACAGCTGGCCTCCGCCACACGTTATATTTTTGTAATTATTTCATGGCCAGGTTACTAAGACCTTTTAGCCAAATCTTAATTATTTCATATTTCTTCAATCTTCTTATAATCTTAAATGTCCCCGTCCTCTACGTCTTAGTCAAGTCTAGTATTAAGCCAAGTTCAGTGTCACCCCAGTAAGTAGTGGTTGTTATACTGAGGTTTTCAGCGACTAGATGGAAAATCGCATTTCACTGCATATAATTACTGTCTTTCAATACAGCACGTTAACATGACTTTTATGTCCAAGAAGCCAACACTCCCGCACATAAAACCAGATATATACTACTTTAAAAAAAAAATTATACAGCAAGCTTATGGTGTCAGTCATTTTGCCGCCCAAAATCTACCACGTTTAAACTTGTTTAGTTCGATTATGTTATGAATTACCTGTCAAAAGAAATCGTACGGAACTCTAAATAGTTCCATAGAATAAAAGAAATAGAAAAGAACAACATATTTAATAAGATACACGCGATACCTGTTTAAAACTAAAAATCTATAATTTCAGCCGGCAACATAGTTGCACCTCTATACTGAAGCAACATAAGTAGCCTCGAAAAAAGCAGTCAGTCATAATTATGTTTACTAGGTGGTTAATATGTGCATACATCTTCTATCAAATAATATATTTATCATCAATATGTAATTCGAAAATAAAATAAATTATTTATTTAATCAAAGGCATACATAATTAAAATTAAAAGTATTGTAAATAAACACGACGATGACGGTGATGCAATGATGCCATTGATTCCATAAAAATTTTATCATAGAAATGCTTGGTGTGTCCTTGACCTTTCTGTAGTAATGTGAAAGTAAAAATGTATAATGAACTAACGTTTATTATCGTTATGTAATGTTACGTGTCCATTTTTATTATTACGAGTTCATAAAAACATCACAAATTGCTGGAAGGCCGTATGGGTGTGTCTTTGCCTTCATTTTATGTTCGAATTATAAATTGTGACAATTATAAGTCTGTGCTGTTGTTATGATGTTTTTTCCCGCGACATACATCGACCCACGTCGCCGTATACAATGGTTTTGCTTATTGGAAATGCACATGGATCCATATTTAAGGATTCCGGGTTCTGGGATTCTGTATCCCAGATTTTTCGATTCCCGTTAATTATGAACGCCCAGTTTTAGTTCGCGCGATTAGGCTGCGATTACATGGTTTGATCGCGCGATGATTGCGAGTCACATAAAATTAGAACAATGCCTTAAGATGGGACTCTTAAACATCCTTTTTTTAATACACTAAATCCAACGTCATATTTAAGAATCTGCATGACATTCACGTAAAAATACCCATGATTCATTAATTTAAACGGACACAATTTACTATTTGTCTCGAGTGTCACATCTAAATAAAAACCAGACTTTTTTAAAAACTTATATCCAAATGTCAAATATAATATGTTTTAATATATAAATAAACGACAATCGAGGCTGACTGTACTATCAACGCACAGCTGAAGCATTAAGCTCGAATTATAATATGTATATGTTTTTGTGATTTTTGACGGGAACAGCGAAGGATGTATGAAAAATCACTAGCTTCATTTTATTAGGGCTATATGTGATGCTTTAAACAAATGTTCCAATATAATAATTATTAAAAAAAAAGTGATTTCAATGAAGTTGTTAAGAACATGACCGACAAGCCTTGTACAAACTTGACAAAGCTTGATCTCAACACTAAATTTTACAAACATATTTTGTTAGTCAAATAAAAATATTATTAACAAGATTTCAACAAAGTAGTGTTGTTTTTCTAGATAATCAAATATTTATACGAAAATGTCGAATAATTCAGTCCCCAATTAAAACACAGGTTCCTGCTTATGCTTATGATAATAGGGATTAAAAAAAACTAACTAACTAACTATCTTCACGCTGTATCCCTGACGGGGTAGTCAGAGAGGACAGATCGCCAGGCTTCGCGATCCATGCATACTTCTTTCGCTTCTTCGAGATTCATCAATCGCTTCATACACGCACGATAGATAAAATAAAGGATAATATAGGGATTAAATATGCTTATTCGTAAAAGTTGATATACCTACATCGATATCGAGTCTGGATTTTTTATGACTGTTTATTATCTGCGATCTTAATAGGTGGTTCTGTATTGGTGATTTTGCATATTGCATAAAAGTTGACATTTATTTGGGCGCAAGGCATGTATGTTGTTGTAGACGATTGTACCAGAATGTTCCTAAAATTTCCAATATTATTCTTAGACGTACGTAGAACTAGGCTAGAACCATCTCTTAACAAGCGCGGATCCACCTTAGTGGATTTCTAACTAACTAACTAACTATCTTCATGCTGTATCCCTGACGGGGTAGTCAGAGAGGACAGATCGCCAGGCTTCGCGATCCATACATACTCCTTTCGCTTCTTCGAGATTCATCAATCGCTTCATACACGCACGTCTGGGTATCCGAGTGCTTTTGACCTTTCCGTTTTTGAGCAATCTGCTCACGTGGTCTTCATATGTAAGTCTCGGCCTACCCTGACTCCTTCTACCCTCTACTTTTGAACAATATATATTCTTCGTCAATCGTTCCTCACTCATTCGTTGGACGTGTCCAAACGAACGGAGCACGTCCTTTTCCAGCTTAACGCTGACACTTTCATTCAAACCTGCCATATTGCGTATCACTTCGTTACGTATTCGGTCGGCCAAGGTAACGCCGCACAATTTTCGAAGTGATCGCATCTCCACAGCATTCAATTTACTTTCATGCATCTGCTGACATACCCAGGTTTCACTACCGTAAAGCAAAGTTGGCACTAGCACTGCGTTATGAATCGCCATGCGTGCTTCTTTTACGATGCTTTGTCGCTTTACTAACTGGGACAAAGCACCGTTAACTTTGTTTCCGGCAGCTACTCGCCGTTCTACATCCGAATCACATCTTCCATCCGCGCTAAACATACTTCCTAAATACACAATTTCATTCACTTGCTCTAGACGTTCCTGGTTTGCCCTAATCTCGCATTTAGTTCTTACGTCACCTCTTTCAAATACTAGAACCTTAGTTTTACTTGCATTCAAGCGAAGACCCTTACTTTCACACTCTTCTTTCATATTAGTGACTAATGCCTGAAGGTCGGCTTCTGATGAGGCCATGAGCACCGCATCATCAGCGTACAGCAGACAGTTTACTGTAAAGTCACCCAAATTCACACCCATATTAAAATCTTTCAACTTCTGCAGGCAACTGTCCAGATACACTATGAACAGCCAGGCGGACATGACACATCCCTGTTTGACGCCTGTACAGACATCAAAAAGAGGTGACACATCCTCCCCTACTCGCACGCAAGCCTTACAGTCCCTATAAAGTGACTGTATTGCCCGCAGTAGCGAGCCGTCCACACCATATCCGGGCAGCAAGTCCCACAGCGTTTCTCTCACAACGTTATCAAATGCTTTCTCTAGATCCACAAAAGCGCAGAAAACCTTCTGGCTAACAACCAGAAACTTTTCCGCGATCATGCGGAGAGAAAACACTTGATCCATGCAACCTCTTCCACGTCGGAATCCGCATTGAGCCTCCCATAAATACCTTTCAGACTTTTCTTGTATTCGTGCCGTTATAACCTTTGCATACACTTTACTAGCTAAGCTGACCAAGCTGATCGCCCTGTAGCTGGAGCAGTTTAGGCGCGAGCCTTTCCCTTTGTAAATAGGTACTACAACTGCTACTCGCCAGTCATCCGGGACCTGACCCGTCTGCCAGCACAAGTTGCATAACAGACATAGTGTGTCCCAGACACGCGACCCACCGTACTTGATCATCTCAGCAGTAACTCTGTCTATTCCCGCAGCCTTACCACATTTCATAGTTCTTATCGCTTGTTCTATTTCTTTCATACTAATGACTTCAATGACATCTGGATCCGGAGCATCGAGGTGAGCTCCACTTCCCGATGTGGCATCTCTGTCTTTTCTTGCATACATCTTTTCATAATATTCACTCCATCTCTGCAGGACGTCAGTTTGGTCTGTTAGGACGTCATTGTTATCACTAAGCACTTTATTCATACTGCAGATTGCCGAACAACTCCGGGTCTTGCCTACCTCTTTCCAGAAGAGCTTGGCATTATCCCGGAAATTGGACAACCTTTCATCCGCTTTCATTCTGCAAATTTCACGAGCTTCTTCTATCAGTGCCTTCGTGTTAACTTTCTGCAGCTTGTATCTCTCTTTCATATTAAAATCATTTCGCGAGGCTAAGTAGTCTAGCCATGATTTCTTCTTCATTCGAACTGCTTCTTTCACTTCCTCATTCCACCATGCATCACGCTTATTACTACTGCCTCTTTTCGTTTCTCCACACACTTCCACAGCGGCATTTATCATACTATCCCTAAGGTTCTGCCATACACTTTCCACATTCTCACTGCTTACATTGACATCGCCAAGCTTTTCGGCTACCCTTTCATTATATTTATCCCTAATGGATGCATCCTGCAGCTTCCAGCTTTTGATGCTATAAGTCGGCTCAAGCTCAGGACACTCGGTACGACGACGCCAACCCGCGAACAGACCCCTAATCCTAGTTATGACTAGGTAGTGGTCTGATCCCAGCTCGGCGCCTCGATAAACCCTTGTGTCCATCAACTGTTTACGGAGCCGACTATCCATTAGGAATAGATCTATCATGCTTCTCTTTGACTTACATCTCCTCGTATACATATGAATATGTTTGTGGTTGAACATTGTGTTCGCCACAAACAAATCCTTTTCCTTACAAAATGCCAGTATTAGCTTGCCAGCGTCGTTCACCCTTTTATCCCCATACTTCCTGAGTACCGACTCAAAACCATCGCGAGCGGTACCCACCCATCCATTCAAGTCTCCACATACTATAAGTCTTTCATTTCCTTCTATCACATTTAGAGCTTCTCTCATACTCTCCCAGAAATCCTCTAGCTCACTCGCGTTCGACAAAGATACTGGCGCGTAAGCAGCTACCAGGAAAATCTTCGTCAAACCAAGTTTTACACGGATCCAGAGGATTCTAGGACCTACCAGTTTGTACTCATACATACCGGAGGCCAATCGCGAGGACAGCAAAATTCCAACCCCCCGACTGCCATGCTCGCTCTCTGGTACTCCAGACCAAAGCGCGAGCATCCCACCCGGGAGCTCCAAGACTTCGCTGCCCTTGCGCTTGGTCTCTGTCAAGCACACTGCATCTAACTTACTCTCATTCATAACATCCATCAACTCATTCATCTTATCTGCCATTCCTCCCCTAACATTCCACGCAGCTACCCTGCACTCCGTCCTCCACTTCCCGCCGTGTCGGGCCGCGCGTGTAGGGTGGCGGTCCCCTACGCCGGCGCCGCTCTGGCTCACACTTTTCGCACCAGCGGGGACGAACTGGTGCGCGTCGCCTCGGGGGCACGCCCTAGCATCATGTGTGCGGTTCTTAAACGATTTGTGAATTATGTTGATATTTGCATGCGTGCATGAATATGCAGCGTGTGCATTTCGTCCTTTATGATGTGTGACAACTTTTCGGCTATATTTACTTCTAGAGTAGTCACAGCAGTCAGACTTAGCTCGTCATTCCGTACGGTATTCATTCATACTTTCATTCGGCAAAGCAACGGGACATCAAGCTTCCCACTCGATATCAGCCGGCAGAACTGAGAAACAGAGACCGAATGAGGAGAAAGCTTTTTGTTTGACTCAATGACCTACAACAACGCGAGTGACACTAATTTGCTTTTTAGCTATCAATTTATGAATAAATTTTTGATCTGAATTATAAACATTACACATTAAATAATCAAACATATTTTTTATAAACAATATTCGACTTAAAGCCTGTATTTAAAATGCTCTAAATTTTAAGAGGGTGAGAAATAGGGTATTTACGGCAGTATCTACTCTTCTAGACGTCTATCTATTCTTACCGTAAAACAGAACAGCCGTGAAGTTAATTTATGGAATGGCGAATATAACATACATACATACATACATACATATTGTCACGCCTTTATCCCCGAAGGGGTAGGCAGAGGCATATTAAACGCCCCCATTTCACCGTATGCATTTTTGTCCCACGTAACAGGTGGTGAGCCCATTGCCGTGTTGAAATGGACAGGCGCAGGCTGCGGCGACCTGCTGTTGAAATTTTTTAAGCCGCCCATAAGGCCTTCAACTTGGCTTAACGACTGCCGTTTTATTGGCAACCGGGACCAACGGCTTAACGTGCCTTCCAAAGCACGGAACTGGGGTGGGTCTTTAACATACATGTACGCTGTATATTTATTTAGATCTTTATCTAAACATAACCTAATTACAATGTGACCAACTTCATTTAAAACAATGCTCTTCGAAACCATCCTATATAGATTTTTTTGTTTATGAACCGATTTTATTCCTGACGAAATGATAAATCAAAAATTACTAGATTGATCTTATATTTAGTCAAAAGTACTCGGATACTCAGATATAGTCAAAAGTACTGGGATACCCAGAGTGTGTGTATTAAGCGATTGATGAATTTGCAAGAAGTGAAAGAAGTATGCATCTGTCCTCACTGACTACCCCGTTAGGGATACAGCGTGAAGATACTTAGTTAGTTATCTTAATACTATTTAAATCGGTTCACCCAGATAAAAGTTATGATGTACATTTGTTAATTGAATTATAATTCAGATGGTACTCACGATGGCATACCTACGTTTATAAAATCGTGTGTTAGCAATTTTGTACTGCACGTGCAATTATAGATTAATCGAAACAAATGCAATCGCAGCGTGTTATCGATTAACGTCTAGCCATCCCGCTGCCTCCACGGGTAGGCAGAGACACAACAAGTCAAAGGTTTTTTGAAGCTATACTTCTTTTGGCGCGTTAGAGAAAAATTATGAAAGTACAGTAAATTTTTGAAGAATGAATGAAGTTAGCTGATAGATGTTTCCATGACAACTTATAACTGGATTCAAAGTAATTTACATTCGTTTTATGTTTTTTTTCTTACTAATTTATCATTCCTGTTACAAACAAAGAGTTGTGGTAAATGTGATGAAATCTTATTAGACTAAAGCAGTTTAATTTCTAACGCGTGTACATAAGTACATACACATTTTTTTAATTCTGGTGGAATCCATTAACGGGCTTTGTCATACATTTGCTTGGTCAGCAAGCCGACATGTGTAAGACACTAAACCACCACCGTGTGCCGCCTCTCCTGTACCGAGTTGTAGAATAAGCGTCTCTTGATGAGATAAAATTATAAAAGTAGGTACCTCAACTTTACAAAACCCGAAATAAAATCTTAATCTTAATAATATTATAAATGCGAAAGTTTGTATGGATGTTTGTTACTCTTTCACGTAAAAACTACTGAATAGAATTTAATGAAACTTAATAATAATATAGCTTATACATCAGAATAACACATAGGCTACTTTTTATCCCAGGAACAAGTTCCTGTGGGAAACAGGAACGGAAAACTTCTCTACGCAGGCGAACCGCGGGCGTCTACTAGTATAACATAAGTTTACTATATTATCATTACGTAAATAGATTCAAGTTTTCAAGATCATAGTTCTACACAATTTGACGTACCTTTTTTAATTTGTTAACGCAATACCGAGCTTTCTACCTCCGTTATCATTTATATTACGCTGGATAGCACCACGCATCTGTGACATTAAAAAAAAAATACATCCATAGAAATAATGTAGGAATGTTACCCAAACAGCGTCATGAATTCAAGATGCATTAAGATGGCCATTAAAATATACCTACGTCGCACATAAAATAACTGTAATTGTGTTTTCTCATGTGAGTTAGTCTTGAAGTTTAAAATTACATTGAAATTATTTTTGAGTAAAACGAAGAAATATTTTGTTTTGCTCTAAGATATACTTACGCACTACGCATCTATCTGATGTCCCCATAATCGTACGCGTGAAGTTACCTGTCATTTAATAGTTTTTATTTGCGCGAAAGTCCTGCATGAAAAATGGTCCGAGATTAATCGGAACAGACAAAAATAAATTGAAACAGTTTATTGTTGTATAAGTATATGTAGAGTACGAGACTAGGTTGGTCGTGCTAATTAGTGTCTAGCACATAAGACCTTTTAGCCTCTTTGTTCCACCTCACTAAAAATGGCAACGGGTTCAAAATTTCTTCCAAATTTAACATGTAAAATAGACACATTTTATTAAATTTATTCGGCCCTTAGACCCACCCCAGGTCCGTGCTTTGGAAGGCACGTAAAGCCGTTGGTGCCGGTTGCCAATAAAATGGCAGTCGTTAAGCCAAGTTGAAGGCCTTATGGGCGGCTTAAAAAATTTCAACAGTCCATTTCAACACGGCAATGGGCTCACCACCTGTTACGTGGGACTAAAATGCATACAGTGAAATGTGGGCGTTTTATATCTGCCTACCCCTTCGGGGATAAAGGAGTGACAATATGTATGTATGTATGTAAGTATATGTATAAGTACACATAGAACAATTTTTGGACATAACAAACAGATGATCTGCACCTTGTAAAGGAATGTATGTAAGTTGTTTATTTTTTGTTATCATATGATGGTTGTAAGCACGGTCGTTAAAAACGAATGGCCACAGTGTCACACAAAATATGATGTGAATTTGTATGTCACATTTGTATTACGAGAACTGCACTCACACACATAACAAAATCGTGTCAATTGGACGCCAATATATTTCCTTGAAAGTGACAAGGACATGAAAAGTTTATATCCGGCCGCCATTTTCTAATAATTCAAAGTTATATCCGTACCCATTTTAGATCCGTCGTCATGCCAGCAAATAATAATAACAACAATTTCGATGACGATGTCAATCAAGGCTTGTTTAATTTGCATCTATAAATTTATATAGTATATCGAAAGAATACAATTTCGTTGAATTCCCACCAAGTATCTAATTATTATAACCAAGTATCTATTATGTCATTTAACATCAATTTAGGTTTTACAACTTTGCACAATTTGCACAATCACAACTACAAAATAGAACATTGACAGTTTTTTTGGGTACCTAAGAATATATTATTTTAAAGGAAGAAATTTCCTTTACTAAATGGCACGACAATTTTAAGCTTTTGATTAACGTGTGAAAAAGCCCTCGGATGTCATGCCGATGATTGAACCGAGTAAAACCACTATATATGTCTATTGCCGGATACCCCGGGTAACGGTAACTCCTTCGAAAGGTGTCCCAGTGAGACTTTTTTTTAATGCTACTAAAAAAATAGTTTTATTAAGTAGTTGTAAGTATTCAATTATACCCACTTTGACATTAATTTTATTATCTTTCTTGGCGATCTGTCCTCTCTGACCAACCCGTCAGGAATACAGCGTGAAGTTAACTTTGTTATCTATACTAGTTAAAAAAATGGTGTCTATTTCCAGTAACTTCCAATCTCTACTAGGATTCGGAAGTCTGGGATTCACTTTTAATTTTGGTGCTAGAATCAGCTATCGTTAGACTTTTAGTTTTCGGCATTGTTAAGAGAGACTACCGTCTGACCTCCCAACCCCGCAATCATTCGTTCGGTGGTGCCGGTGTCTCCTACAAGAAAATAATAATACTTGCTAACGGGTAGTAAAATCAAAAAATATTGACATATGCCCACAAATATATTATATGACGTCATATAATATTTTTCACACATTCTATCAAGACAAATTAAAATACTAGCCTGTTCTCGAGCAATTGAACAACCTTTGAATGTTAGAGCAACAGATAAAGTATGCTGTATTCAGTTTTCATTATTAGTACCTAGGTACTTGACTTCGAACAATCGTTCTCAAACAAATTTTCAAAATTTCCACGCATTCAGAAGTCTTCAAATTGGAAAACGTACACAGTAAATCTATTTTTACAAGACAAACCATTGTTTCAAGGTCAGACAGGTTATTATTTAATGACTTTGCGTTATTAAACTTGAACATCACCGGAAACTTTTTTAACGCGATATTGGCGGTTAATTATCGGAATTACCTAACTAACAATTAAGTAGATTGTTTTATGGTTTTCTATAAAATTAATAGTAATCTATACCTATCTTCATCTTTGCCTGTTTACGTTATAAACTCTTTTTAGGGATCTGTACCCGAAGGATAAAACATCAGGAATTAAGACCCTGTTACTAAGACTGTCTTACCGTCTGTCACCAGCTCACCAGGCTATATCTCATGAACCGTGATAGTAAGACAGTTCCATTCACAGATGATAAATTTCTGTTCGTCGCTATACCAAGAAAATCTAATAAAAAAACTAATACAGAACAAATTAAACATTTAAATAAGGCTACTATAGCACAAAAACGACAAATAAATCATACAACAGACATGATTTCTTGTCGTTTTTTTTTTAAATAATAGTACGGAGCCTTTCGTGCGGGAGTCCAACTCGCGCTTGGCCCTTTTTTTATATTTTGTTAAACGTTTATACCTATGCGTTTAATATCGGTTGTTGTTGTTATTGAAATTAATTACGTAATCAAATTGATACCTATTTTTAACTATTCTTCACAACAAACACGTCCCGAGCCTACGCCAATTCCATTAAATTTACAATATACTTACTTACTATCCAATTGTACTTAATATTAATATCCTATTTATATACATTGAAACGCTCGTGGCCCCGCGGTCTCAGTGTTCTGTAAACGATCACTGAGTTACGCAACTTACACTATGGCTGGTCCTCGGATGGGTCACCACTTTGTGGCATTTATATTTGCGAGCGTTTGCGTGCTTCGGAAGGCACGTTAAGCCGTTGGTCCCGGTTGCCAGTAAAATGGTAGTCGTTAAGCCTGGTTGAAGGCCTTATGGGCGGCTTGAAAATTTCAACAGCAGGTAGCCACAACCTGCGTCTGTCTATTTTCAACACGGCAATGGGCTCACCATCTATTACGTGGGTCAGGAATCCACACGGTAAAAAGTGGTCATATAATATGCCTCTGCCACCCCTTCGGGGATAAGGCGTGATGGATATTTATTTATTTATTTTACTTATATACAAACTTATATTATACAACAATTTAAGTTTGTATGGATGTTGTTCTTTCACGCAAAAACTGCTAAATAGTTTTTAATGAAACCTTACAGTCGGTAATAAAACTCCACGAGTTCCCGAGATATAGGCTTAAGACAGATGGAGGGAAATCGTCGGATCTAAATCGATTAAAATGCAGAGCTCGCATTTTTTAGGTGTCACTGGGAGTCATGACATAAAATAATAAAAAAAAAAGAAAAAAAAATATCCATCACGCCTTATTCCCGAAGGGGATTCCTGTCCTACGTAATAGGTGGTTAGCCCATTGCCGTGTTGAAATAGACAGACGCAGGTTGTAGAATAAAATAATAAGATTAGAATAATAACTTTCGTGAGCGTTGTTCATTATTACAAACTACGGTTATACTCACGTGGGAATTTCGGGATGGTGAGTATAACCGTAGTTTGTAATAAAATAATAAGATAGTACCTACCCTAAGTAATTTAAATACACTCTTCCTTTCTACGCATAAGCTATTAAACACATTTAGTTTAATTTATGAATAAATCACGTACACATTGTGATGGGAGTGTGAAACGAAGCGTAACATTATCTCAATGAAATTATGCATTAGTAATGTGAAATTATTTCATAGTCTGTTACACAATAAATAATAACGCGTATAACATTACAAAACTTGAATTTTATATATTCATGAATAAAAACATTTGTCTTTAATAAGTAGTTTACTTACATGTATTTAAATAAATCTGGTGATTTAGCAAAAATAGACCCGAATGAAGTCGTGTTTTAATCTAGTATTAATTAATAATTAATAGAAGATATATATGAAACACTACTGAAAATTAAATAAAGAGTGGCTATGAGTTTTATTGCCATGTTCTTCTTCAGTCTCTACCTGTTTCTTTGCGGATCTGGCAGAACATATGAATGTAGAAGAAATAACCTGGACGTTCATAAGTGTTAGGTACTTTGTGACCTACGTAAAAAAACATAATTTCGTTTTCATTATTATCTATTCTTTTTACGAAAATGTAAGTAACCAATTGGATATCAAGTGCTGAATAAACAATGTCGCTTACTCGCCAGAGCCTTGACCACCTCGTGAGGATCAACAAGTGCTCGTGCACTTAGCTAAAATAAATGCAATTAGAGTGTTTGTAGGTACTCGTAGACAATGTTCCTTTTTTACCAAATTTTTTTTATTCATTAGTTTATGTACACTCATTTATTGATTTTAGCTGACCCATCCTAAAAACCAACGAATATGAACCCTATCTCTGGTTAAATTAAGTGTTATTAGATTTTTAAGAATTTAAGAATCAGACTAGCACCGTATTCGTTGAACAAATTTGATTTTTATATTATTGGGTTTAGGTACCTACTAATATGCAATTTTCATTCGTGGCTCAAAGCAAAAGGAAAAATCAAGTAGAAATACAACATCGTAGGTACATAGGCTTACTTATTTCTAAAATAATCTCTTTCTTAGTAGGCCTGAGAAATGATTGGAACAAAGAGTTATATAGCATGTGTAGGTTAATAAACTTGTTTATATATATATTTATAGTTACCCACATACATAAGCATATATTACCTTCTGAAACCTAATTAATAGGAGTTACCGTAGACCATTGAAAAGGAAACAAACACGTAGATAACGATTAACAACTTTCAGATTTTCGGTCTCAACGTCCAACGAATAAGTGAGGAACGATTGACAAAGAATATATATTGTGCGAAAGTAGAGGGTAGAAGAAGTCAGGGTAGGCCGAGACTTACAAATATGAAGACCACGTGAGAGACCTAACGGAGGTCCTTTTTCAAGACAAGCGTCAAGCTACGTCAGTGCCAGCGCAGCTTCCGACGCAGCTTGACGCTCCTCTTGAAAAAGGACCTCCGTTAGGTCCGAAATTAGTCGGGCTATCCCGAAATTTACACGTGAGTATAACCGTAGTTTGTAATAAAATAATAAGATAGTACCTACCCTAAGTAATTTAAATTCACTCTTCCTTATTTTATTAAACCAAATGTGTTTAATAGCTTATGCGTAGAAACGCATAAGCTATTAAACACATTTGGTTTAATTTATGAATAAATCACGTACACATTGTGATGGGAGTGTGAAACGAAGCGTAACATTATGTCAATGAAATTATGCATTAGTAATGTGAAATTATTTCATAGTCTGTTACACAATAAATAAAATAAAATTTTAGGTAAATAGAATTTCAGTTCTCAGTTACATAGTGAAATTACTACTACTACTTTTGACCTTTCCGTTTTTGAGCAATCTGCTCACGTGGTCTTCGTATGTAAGTCTCGGCCTACCCTGACTTCTTCTACCCTCTACTTTCGCACAATATATATTCTTCGTCAATCGTTCCTCACTCATTCGTTGGAAGTTGAGGCCGAAAATCTGAAAGTTGTTACTCGTTATCTACGTGTTTGTTTCCTTTTCAATGGTCTACGGTGACTACTATTAATTAGGTTTCAGAAGGTAATATATGCTTATGTATGTCGGTAACTATAAATATATATATAGACAAGTTTATTAACCTACACATACTATATAACTCTTTGTTCCAATAATTTCTCAGGCCTACTAGGAAAGAAATTACTTTAGAAATAACTAAGCCTCTCACGTGGTCTTCATATTTGTAAGTCTCGGCCTACCCTGACTTCCGCACAATATATATTGTTTGTCAATCGTTCCTCACTCATTCGTTGGACGTTGAGGCCCAAAATCTGAAAATTGTTACTCGTTATCTACGTGTTTGTTTCCTTTTCAATGGTCTACGGTGACTACTATTAATTGGGTTTCAGAAGGTAGTATATGCTTATGTATGTGGGTAACTATAAATATATATGTAGGCAAGTTTATTATCCTACACATACTATATAACTCTTTGTTCCAATAATTTGTCAGGCCTACTAGGAAAGAGATTACTTTAGAAATAACTAAGCCTCTCACTTGGTCTTCATATTTGTAAGTCTCGGCCTACCCTGACTTCTTCTACCCTCTACTTTCGCACAATATATATTCTTTTTCAATCGTTCCTCACTCATTCGTTGGACGTTGAGGCTGAAAATCTGAAAATTGTTACTCATTATCTACGTGTTTGTTTCCTTTTCAATGGTCTACGGTCACTACTATTAATTGGGTTTTAGAAGGTAGTATATGCTTATGTATGAGGGTAACTATAAATATATATGTAGGCAAGTTTATTAACCTACACATGCTATATAACTCTTTGTTCCAATCATTTCTCAGGCCTACTAAGAAAGAGATTACTTTAGAAATAAGTAAGCTTATGTACCTACGATGTTGTATTTCTACTTGATTTTTCCATTTGCTTTGAGCCACGAATGAAAATTGCATATTAGTAGGTACCTAAACCCAATAATATTAAAATCTAATTTGTTCAACGAATACGGTGCTAGTCTGATTCTTAAATTCTTAAAAAAACTAATAACACTTAATTTAACCAGAGATAGGGTTCATATTCGTTGGTTTTTAGGATGGGTCAGCCAAAATCAATAAATGAGTGTACATAAACTAATGAATAAAAAAAAATTGGTAAAAAAGGAACATTGTCTACGAGTACCTACAAACACTCTAATTGCATTTATTTTAGCTAAGTGCACGAGCACTTGTTGATCCTCACGAGGTGGTCAAGGCTCTGGCGAGTAAGCGACATTGTTTATTCAGCACTTGATATCCAATTGGTTACTTACATTTTCGTAAAAAGAATAGATAAAAATGAAAATGAAATTATGTTTTTTACGTAGGTCACAAAGTACCTAACACTTATGAACGTCCAGGTTATTTCTTCTACATTAAAATGTTCTGCCAGATCCGCAAAGAAACAGGTAGAGCCTAAAGAAGAACCTGGCAATAAAACTCATAGCCACTCTTTTTTAATTTTTAGTAGTGTTTCATATATATCTTCTATTGATTATTAATTAATACTAGATTAAAATACGACTTCATTCAGGTCTATTTTTGCTTAATCACCAAATTTATTTAAATACATGTAAGTAAACTACCGTAAAACGTGGCAACTTGACCATATTTTTTCACAAAATTTTCTTCTATTTTTTAACTAAATGTTGCATGAATAAGAAATCAATTTTTATATACGTAATACACTATTGGGTACCCTTTTCTGTATAAGTCGCTATCTAAAACTTATTAATTAAAGCTATAGAGAAGAATAAACAACACAGGTAAAATTGACACGAAATTGGTAAATTTACCTACATTTTTTTCTTGTATATTTTTTTATAAACTATTGCATATTTAATACTAATTTAGGTAAAGATGATTGTATCAAAGATTATCTTTACTATCAAAAAAATAATAAGGAAATAATTCAATGAAGGAGACCCAAAAATGACCGTAGGTATAGTTGCCACTGAAATTTTTGTAATTTACATACAAAAAGTTTTATCGCGTAGGGTTGTGAAAATACAAAAATTCAATAGTTAAATTTTTATTTACTTTTTTTTCCGCTTGTGCTCTTTTAATGTTATATTCCGCTCTTGAACTATTGGTCTCGATGTCGCTCAACAAAGTTCTTTTTCCACCATTCTCCAGGCGAATCGCCAAATGTATCAGTCCTCTTATTTTTTGCAAAAATTCATTAACGGCTATTCTGAAGTCTAGTTGTGATAGAGGAGAACCGTAATCAAAGATCACAATAAGGCTTTTATTGAAGTACAATTCTTCGTCTGATGTTGATTTTCTCTGAATGGAGATATTTTATCTTTATTTTTATAGTCCTACGTGGCATTTTAAATTTTTAGTCGGCCTCATAGGAAGATATTTTGTTTACTTTAAGAATTTCAATAGCCAGGGCCGTCATTTCATCATTTTATTTTTTATATGAATGAATGTTTTTTTTTTGTTCTAAAACAATGCACATGCATGAAGTAAAACGGACGGATATGGTTCATTTAATATTATGTACTACAAGCAATCTCGTTAAGATTATTTTACAATACCTTCGAAATTATATCAAAAACTATTATATATGACTAAAGAAAATCTTAATAATATCTATTATAAATGCGAAAGTTTGTATGGATGTTTATTACTCTTTCACGGAAAAACTACTAATATGTTGAAACATTACAATAATATAGCTTATATATCAGAATAACACATAGGCTACTTTTTATCCCGGGAACAAGTTCCTGTGGGAAACGGGAACGGGAAAACTTTTCTACGCGGGCGAAGCCGCGGGCGGCAACTAGTTATAAATATAAATGTTTGATTTTTGAGACAACCCTAGCTACAGGTAAAGTTGCCAAGACCCACCCAGTGGTAACTTTACCTAACCTTATTAACAATACCCCAAGAGATATTTCAATAAAGCGAAGAAATAACAATTAGCTGATCTTGTAAGAGAAATGCCAACCGTTTTTTACACATAATATCAAAATTTCACTAACCTACAACATATAGTTTAGCCTCTGAGACCACAATTTTACACCTATTACCAAAATACGTTATCACTATAGCCGACTTGATGCAGCCCTATTGAAGAAACTATCTGTGTTATAAGTTACAAAAATACAAAAATGTTGCCGGAAGATATCGAAAAACTATCACCATTACGACGAAGTATCTATCTACAGATAATGAAAAGTTATTTGTGTTTATGTCAAATACCTATGATGTGGTAAAGTTACCACAGGTTTGGTCAAGTTGCCACGTTTTACGGTACTTATTAAAGGCAAATGTTTTTAATCATGAATATATAAAATTCAAGTTTTGTAATGTTATACGCGTATAATCAATAAATATTTATATTATTTGAACTTGAAATCATCATCAGTGACATCACAGACAGGCTATAAATAAGCAATCTCCATCACTAGTTCTATTTCAAAAGAGCTATCGTTCTCTACCTACTACAATTAGGTATACCTATTATGTTATTATATACATATGAGTACCACGTGAGCAGATTGATTGCTTAAAAACGGAAAAGTCAAAAGAACTGAGATAAGCGATTGATAAATCTGCAAGAAGCGAAGGAAATATGCATGGATCGCGAAGCCTGGCGATCTATCCTCTCTGACTACCCCGTCAGGGATATAGCGTGAAGATAGTTAGTTAGTTATTAGTGCTAAGTCAAGCCCTTAGATGGCCAGTAAGGCTCTCGCTGGTTTGTTCGCCAAAACTTGCTGAATAAGAACGTTAAAGTGGCAATGGGTTACCCATACTTGTCCAACAATCGATAGCCGATGGTTCAGACGAGATCTTATGTGAAAACGATGACTAAGCAAATATTTAGGTAGAACTCCCCCATATAAAACGAATCGACGATCTAGAAAAGGTTGCAGGTAGGGCAAACGTCGGGGCAGTGGACTGCGATACTGATTTCAATACCTATTTGATGATGAGCGGACGGACGCCCCGTGGTTTACTCGCGTAGTACTCGTTCCCGTGGGAATATCAGGATAAAATGTAGCTTATATTACCCCTTTTAATAACATTAGTCATCTGCCAGTCAAAGTCCCGTTAAAATTGGTACAGCAATTTCAGAGATTAGCCATAACAAACAGAGAAAAAAAATTGTTTCTTTTTATGTAAGTACCGTATACATGTATACTTCCATATCCATTTAGTGAAATGCTGTTACAAATAGATACTTTAATTGACACAGATAAGAGACAGTCATGAAGGATGATCACAGAACAATGAATATTCTCACTCGCTCGCGCCCTACTAGATACGAAAGTCATAACAACACCGCGGGTCAAGTTTATGTCAGGCCATAGGCAACAGGTGAGGCCGCGGTGGTAGCCAAAGTCTGCCGGGACCTCTGGGACCGAGGAGTTACCCGGGGCGTCCGGCAATAGACAGTTAGGCGGGGACTGTGTGGTTTTAGCCGGTTCGAGTCCAGCAAGAAATCCGAGGGGATTTCCACACGTTAAAAAAAAAAGGCCATAGGCAAAAATCCGTGTACGCAGCCTGTCAGTTGCCTACCATTACCTGTAGTAATTAGTGAGATCGTATGAGTATAGCGTGACACCCCATAGACACGCTTGGTTGTCTATATTAATAAAATTATAGGGTGATTCACACATTTATTAATGCGCAGCCGAAGCCCCAATAATGTAGGCATCCCACTAATTCTTAAAATAGTGGATGAAAGTTTGAAGAAAAACTAATTAGGAGAAAGGGTTGGAGGGAGGGTGTTGCTACGTGAGATCAAAGTATATCACGGATAAAGGAAGGACATATCTTCATTTTACCTCTAAGTGAGTAAATAGGAGATGTAAGTTTATATGGAAAATTCTTTCTTTTTAATAGTTAACTTAACGTTAACAGTACCAAATTTCGTATGCCTGCTTCTGTATAAAAATAGAAAATCACGTGTATCAGAATTTTTAATTTCCTTTAGCGTTTAAAATAGGGGATGAAAGTATGTGAAAAATATTTAAACCTGGTAAGGGTTAGAGATGCTGCGTGCAACAAGAGTTCGAAGAATGTCACGAGCGAAGCTGGGGGCATAGCTAGTATGAAATATATAGAGTAAAGTGCCTCTAGTAGAGCGCCAGTGATATATTGATTCCTTGATCTGTGACCCACTAGATACTAATCTGAATGCCATTTAACTTGTTCAAAACGCCACAGAAACATGTCTGACAGAACGTAGAAGCAACTAAAACTGTTATTTTTTAAATATAAGATAAGAATACAATTTTTTTAAATTAGGTTTTTATCTAAATATTTGTATTATGATAATTAAAAACAATAATTTAGTAAAAGTTGTAAACATTACGGTCAGGTTTTTATGTATCCTGGTAATTTAAACTGGTTACTACAATATTTAGGTGTTCAAAGTCATTTGACACATTCCATGTAAATTATTTTTACTAGAATAGTTCAAAACTTGCTCTTGAAACTCTCGTACAAGGTGCCGATGTCGAGTAGTTTTATCTACGAGTATTGTGTCATAATATTTAGGTTTCTATAGTAAGCACATATTTAGGAATTGTGTGTTTCCTGGGATGTTATGTATATATAATTTCGGATATGGATACGGTTACGGAATAATATTAAACCGGTTTCGGTTAGGGATATGTAATTATTTCGGAAAACTCCGGTTACGGATATTCGGTTCTTAAGGAATTTTAAAATTATGTTAGTTTTATTTTTAAGTCATTATAGATAAACCCCGCGGCATTACCTCGTACTCCCGTGACAACCATTTCATCCCGTCGTTTATTAATTTTACAATAATGTATATAAATTTGTCCGATTTGTTAACATTTATGATTTCTGCTTCGCTCTCCTCGCTAGTAGCATGATGATATGTAGCCTACATCCTTCCTATATAAATGGGCTATCTAACACAATAGTTCCTGAAATTATCAACGCGCTAGCGCTATCAACCAAACACAAATTCTTTAGCTTTTATTAAAATGCGTTGTTGTCTAAATTTACACAAAATCTTTCTTAATAATATTATAAACGTGAAAGTTTGTGTGGATGTTTGTTACTCTTTTTTGGATTTTAATGAAACTTTACAGTAATATAGCTTCTACATCAGAATAACACATAGGCTACTTTTTATTCCGGGAACAAGTTCCTGTAGGAAACGGGAACGGGAAAACTTCTCTACGCGGGCGAAGCCGCGGGCGTCAACTAGTAATATTATAAATGCAAAAGTTTGTGTGGAAGTTTGTTACTTTAAAATCTTTAAAAGATTTTATGAAACTTTACAATAATATAGCTTACACGTCAGAATAACACATAGTAGGCTACTTCTTATCCCGGGAACAAGTTCCTTTGGGAAACGGGAACAGGAAAATTTCTCTACGCGGGCGAAGCCGCGGGCGTCAACTAGTCTATAATAATATTAATTAGTATAGATTTTTGTCTGACTTAAGTTTACCCTTAGCTAAAAGGGAAAACTTGAAAACTACCTTCTAACTAGGGGAAAATTTGAGTCAGACAAAACAGGGTATGTGATAAAAATTCACGGTAGTGGACATGATATTTACTTTAACGAAAGAAGCATAATATCAACGACACTAAAATGTTTGTTTGTTAGTTCCAAACTTCTAAGTTTACAAATCTGAGTCCGCCCACCTCAAAAAAGTATTTATCGAAGTAAAAAGTTTTTGAAATAAGAATTTTGTATATACACACATCAACACGGTCTAGGGATATTTAAAAAAAAACGAATTACTATCAATGTGTTAATTATTTATATGACATGTATATATTTAAAAGATACGTTATTTAATATTCTACCATTTTTTAATAATGGTTAAGGTACTTCGATTAAAATTTCAGGATTTTATGGAAAATGAAGCATAGACGGAAACCGTACATGAATTAACTTTTAATTTATGAGTAAAAACTGAAAAAAATAGAAAAATCATTTAATTTGTGTTTATAAACTTGAAGTTAGTAGTCTGAGAAAGGGCCCATGATGTTCATAACACATCGGCAACGATTCGGCATGCTCAGAACAAGGTTGTCAATGTCTTGCTGCGGAATATTGTCCCATGTCCTTCTGAGGTGCGCAAAAAGTTGATCTTCTGTAGCCAGATTTTCAGGAACTTCCTTCAGAGCTCTTCTTTGCAGCATATCCCACGAATGCTCAATGGGATTTAGATCTGGCGATTGAGCAGGCCAGTCTAAGGCCCTAACATTGTGTGTATGTAACCAAGCTGCTACCGTTCTCGCCGTGTGTGCCCGGGCATTGTCGTGCATGAGCAGGAAATCTTGCCCCATTTGTGTTCTGTGGGGCAAGATTACGGGCCCCAGCACCTGTTGGACGTATTGTTCTGCCGTCATATTGCCCCGCACCCAAACGAGATCCGTCCGTCCTCCAAGACGAATTCCTGCCCAAACCATAATTGTTCCTCCTTGGTATGGGTGAACTTCCTGAGGGTTCTGAAGACGGCTCCATCGACCAGGAACTCGCCAAACACGCGTCCTTCGTGAATCTGGATGGAAGCCGAACCTGGATTCATCCGTAAACAGCACATTGGACCATTGCTCACGGCCCCAGTCCACGTGGTTCCGAACCCATTCTAATCGTCGTCCACGATTGCCTCTCCGTAAAGGTGGGACCCGGAGTGGTCTACGAGAGCGTAGATTGCTTTCATGCAGTCGCCTTCTTACAGTTTGGTCACTCACAAGCACTTGGTGTTCCACTCGCAGCCTTTGGACCAATTGAGTCGCCGTTGCATTTGGTTGAGCTCGCGCAGTAATTTGCAAAAATCGGTCTTGACTGGGGGTAGTGATGCGACTTGGCCCCCGGTGCCTCTCCGCTACTTCACCTGTGGCACGATAGCGTGTCCACAATCTTGAAATTACATTTTGGTGGGTCCCTATGGCCTCAACAACATTACGCTGAACAGACCCAGCTTCCAGCATTCCCACAGCTCGTAACATCTCCGCCCTCGTCAAATGTTGGCGTTGCATGGCTACAATACCTCAATTTTAACTTTATCTTTCGTTTAAAAATGAAAAAAAACTGTAACTAAACGTAATTCGTATTGTTTTCTAAATTTCGCACAAATGAAAATTCCCTCTCCTACACATCAAGACATTTTTATGCCACCGAAACAAAAGAATTTTCAAAAATTTGAATTTATAATTAGTCTGAGATAAATTACAAACAAATCGGTGTATAAAAGATCCCAATGCGGCCAGTACTTTTCGAGTTATTTAATTGAGTATGAAATATCCCTAGACCGTGTTGATGTGTGTATTAGCAGCTACAAAAACCCTACATTGCAGCTACGACACGCACTGAGCCAGATTTAACAATTAAATATTGAAATATAAGCTTATGGAGAAGCCTAGTGTAGAACTAGCGATTGAACAGTGAATTTTAAGCTGCATTTACACTACTGAAAGGACATTAACGAACACCTACATCTATTCACTATGAATACTACATATTTACTAAAACCTCCTTCCAGGACAAACAGGATTACTAAAACCGCCGGACTGCTATTAAAATTGTCGTTAGGTTAGCCTGATACTGATGACTGCCTCTGTGGCGCGGTGGGACTGCATCCGACTGCTACGCAAGAGGCCGTGGGTTCGATTCCCACCCAGAATAAAACTTTGTGTGATGAACACGATGGTTTATTCTGTGTCTGGGTGTTATTTATCTATAGTATGTATGTATTTAGAAATATATAAGTATGTTTATCAGTTATCTAGATCCCATAACACAAGCTAATATTAGCTTACTTTGGGCTAGATGGCGCTGTGTGAAAAGTGTCCCACAATATTTATTATTATATATTTATTTTATACCATACCCCAATAATAATGCCGCGTGCCAAGAAAACGTCAAACTATGCGAAAATGGCATACACGACCAGTTTGTTGCCTACATTTAACATTTGTCTGTAGTCATTACCAAAAGGGTGACGCCCTCTGAAACGTTTGGTTGTATGAAATTCTAGGTGACCCCCACCTAGGTGTGGGATAGCCCATTTATCGAGGGAAGCTATAGAGCTTTCCTCGATAAATGGGCTTTCCCACACAGAAAGACCAAATCTGAAAAAAATCTGACCATTATTTCCTGAGATTAGCGCGTTCAACCAAACAAACTCTTCAGCTTTAAATATTAGCGCGCGCGAATGACATTGACGTTATATTTTATTTCAAAACTTATAAGAATATATATGCCGAAAATACCTAGTTTTTGTCTAAAGTTTAGGGTGTTCTCATTAGATTTTTCTCCGTCTCTTCAGTAGTAAGTACAATAAATAGGACATTGACCACCTAGTAGTCCGGATCAGATGCATTTGATGTGATGAAGTGATCTAGTTTTAAAAAAATGATATCTATTATTTTCAAATAGGATCTCATTATAAATTCCCTCTAGAAACAACATCGATTAATGTTGTATATTAATTACGAGACCAAAATTAATACAGTTGTGTTTATGTAAATGCGCGACATGATTTAAAATTATGGGTAAAGCGGTCAGTGCCAAGCAAGGAAAACAAAAATAGAGAATTTGGAATGTAAGGTATTTTTGTCTGTATCAGTTTGGAGTACAATAGTTTATTTGAACTTAAAAAAGGTTTAATATAAGTACCTATTCACCAACACTATGTACGTACCTTTCGGTAAATATACATATTATGTATCTACTAGTTGACCACCCCCATAGCTTCGCCCGTGACATACTTCAAACTCCTGTCGCACCTAATTATTCCCGTCATAGGTATTCGTTTTTCTTCTTTTTTTTTGTTACAATATTTATGTTATCCACTTCTTAACTGTGGTCCAAAATTAAAGTTAGTTTAAAATTAATTATAAAATTCGTGAAGTTAGTTTAAAATCTGTTACAAAATACCACCTTAGGAGAGTTGGTAGGTAAGGGAGTGATAAATGTGTTGCAAAGTGCAACATTTGAATACAAACGACATATTCGGTAATTTTGAAGCGACGCCGCCGGTCACTGCTAGTATATAGTACCTAAAATATATTAAAGAACAAACGCTGATCCACCAGTGTGTCATTTGGTAATCACAATGTTTTACTTTACTTATTCAAAATGATGGTTTTTCGGGATAAGGCCATGCAAAAAATATCGCGAAAGAAACAAACGAACACACTTTAACATGTTTATAATATTAGTATGGATACACTAGTATGTAGTGCTAATTAGACATACAAACATACATATTATCTCGCCTGTTTTCCATCGGGGTCGGCAGAGACTATGGGCCACTTGCTACGATCTTGACATACCACTTTAGCTTCTTCTACTTTCATGAGTGTTTTCATACACTTTCGCCGGTTACGGGTACTCTTGCCCTGGTCTTTTTCCTTCGATTTTGTTGACATACGTACGCCGAGGTCGACCCCTACCAGGTTGCCCATTTAATCTCGCCACATAAATCTGGACGGACGGACACGTGGAAAGGATGGATCCTTTCCACGTGTCCGTACCATCTAAGCATCCCCTTTTTTATGCGTCTTCTGCCATATCCAACTTTCACTGCCATACATAAGTGTGGGGACCAACACTCCCCTATGTACAGCCAGTCTTGCCTTCTTAGACACGTTCTAATTAGAAAAGCTTCAAATTTTATTGTAACGGTTTGTGTTTAGGCTACGCAGGTATGATTACATTGAAAAAAGCTCGAGGCTCGAGTTTACCTTTGTTATTATGACTTACATAGCACTGTTCAACCAACTGTCCTAAACTTTGATTTGTAAAGGACCCCAGTCAGGTTTTTTTATACCATTGAAATGGCAGACAATTTTACGACCCACCTGATGGAAAGTACCTATGGACGTTTGCAACACCAGAGGTGCATCACTCGCGCTGCCGACCCTTTATAAACCTTCAAAGATTATATATAATATATAAGGATTATATCCTTATATATTATATATAATATATAAGTATTATATTATATATAATGTAATAATATAGATAAGTATATAGATATGACTCCTTTTGAAGGACTTCATACTGTAGACGTTCGTGAAAACCCAGGCAGGGAGATCATTCCATAATCTAAGCGTAGGTACGCGGAATAAAGCCTCTATTGGTAATTTATGGTTGTATCCTCGAAAATCATTTTTAAAAGCAATTAGTATGCTGTCTCCCTAAGACAAGTACCTACGTGGAATATTTCAATAGTGTCGGGCGTGGGTCGATACCTTAGCAGACTAAAGTGGCGCCCCCAGATTAAGTAAGGTAGCGGGTTCAAATCCTGAATATCGACGTGGTGACTTTTTTCCATATTTATTATAGCTGATTAAATTATAGAAATAGGTTTTGATTCCTATAAAAGAAGTTTAATAAAAACTATTACCACAGAGTTTCGTGTCGTTTCATCAATCACTTTCTCGAAATAAAATTGAGAGACGCCTATGTCCAACATTGGATTGTGCTTTGTTAGCCTAATAAGATATAGAATAAGATTGAGAACTCGGTAATCGTGATAATGACAGTTATACTATAGATGATATGATATCAATGATATGGCATGTATTAGAGCGAGACAGTGTTAAGCTGCCAGCTAGATAGATAGATTTTACGTGATAAACGACCGATCACAATATCTAAACATAGATCGTTAGCCCAGATAAAGTTGACTCCAGACTATCTGTCACTGTCGTTTCAATAGTAAAGGCTAGGCAAGGTTGTCCCTAGACAAACGTAGGTAGCGTTTCTAAACAAAGTTTCAGTTTGAATTAGAAAAAAAACAGACTTTATTTATATTTTAAATAAATATAATCGTGTCTTTAATTAAAATCACAACAAACCAGGCGAGTATTAGATTAGAAAAGTAGAATGAAAATGGGGTTTGTTTCATTCTGACTGGCGTAAATGGTGGTGTATGCAATACAAAATTATTATTTTCGTAAAGATATAAAAATAAAATAAAAATAACAAGCAAGATTCAAATTATTTGACTTCAGCAAAATCCTCAAACAAAGAAAACTCAACTAAAAAAGGAAACAAAAACATGTTAGACGACTAGACGACGAATTGATAATTCTCTTTGATAGAAAAAGGCCAGTCGTCTGGTCTGGCGCGAGGATCTTATTATTTTACGAAATACGCAAATGTATTGCAGAATCTAGGTACCATTCCTGAACCATTAAAACTGACTAATATACCGGTTCCAAACTAACCAGCTCCACAGCACGATTTATCTATTGTAATTCCGCTGTCGATGCTTTTCCGCGATGAGTCTACGAGTATTTATTTAAACTAAGCATCAAGTTCAATCAATGGGTGATTAAAAAAATCACGTATTATGAACTTCCCGCCCGCACGTTACCTTTTTTTATAGTAGTGGCGCTAAGTGAGCAGTATAATATTACCTGACGAACAAGTTCGGGGCATTGGCAAGATCGCGGAAGGGGCATCCTTCCTCGTATGAAAGATAAGAGAAAATGCCGCGTTTCACTAAGTTATCCAATTTCACAACACTAGTGGAAGCTTTTATGTTTAAGAAACTACCATTTTACACATAAAATCTCGAAAATACACTAGTTTTGAAAAATTAATAACGAAGTGGCGACTGCGCACTTTCGGTGTTCCCGCCAAAATCCCCAGCATTACTTTTCCTTCTTTTTATTATTGGACTTTCTCGGCTTGAGTAATTGAACCTTCCTTGTTATATAAATTTTGTTTTCATATCGAAATTATAATCTTCAATTAGGGTACATTCTTGTAGATAGCAGCGCAGCGTATTCATGTATAGGTTTGTTCAAATTTTTATTGCTTTATTATACATAAAATTGTTTGTATTTTGAAACGAATGTCCGGTAATGATTATGTACTATTATTTTATTTTTATGACTGAGGCGTGTAGAATTAATTATTAAACGTTTCCTCGAATTTAAAGCATCAGATAATTGATGCTACAGCTACAGCAACCTACTCCGTGATAATGGCGCTTGCAACAGTGCCGAAATATCGTATACTTGCGAGTGAAAATGGACATGATAAATATCCCGATAATCATTATTTTAGATTTGTTGGTGACCATGGTGGCTTAAAATACTCCTTGCCCTAATAAAGGTTTTACGAAATTCGGTAGAGAAATTTTACCTGTAGAAGAAAACAAAGACACACAAAAGAAAATATGGCCATCACAATAGTCACTCGATCAAATAACCATCTATTTTCATTTTACCATTGTAACAATTTTAAAAATAGTAAGAGAAATTTAAAAACAGTGGCAGGTGATACAATGTTTCGGTTAAATTGATGAATGGTACAAAGATTCAGTTAAATTTACCTTATGGGTTTGAGATGTCAAACGGCAGTCGCTTCCAACAATGCAGAAATACAAAAGACTAACGATAACTGCTCCCAGCGGCCACATAACATAAGGTTTAGAAGCAACTGGAAATACAGTCAAATGAAGAGACTAATTCTTTTTTAAATTTATAACATGAATTTTCGGAACAATAGAGTTGTACGTACACTCGCGTTGCCCCCAGCGACTCGCCTTGTCGAATCAGAGATAAACATCCCGTGACTACTGACGGCTGATGAAAATTTTCAAGCCTAATGCATCTTGGCTTAACGACTACCATGCTAATGGTACCACGAAGAGGGTGCAATGATCCCCTATCGAGGTCCTAAAACAGCCTCACCAGCTAGCTCATATTCACAACCATTCGTAAACTTTTCGACAAAGAATTAACAACTCATCCGAACGTCAATTCGATTCGAAGACGTGATAACATTTTCGAGTAAAGCATCATATATTGACTTTCGGATGTCATGTTGAATGTTCGTATGAAAGTTGAAAATAAGGGCGAAGTCCTGTCGAAGACAAGAAAACCTCGACGCAATCTCTGTACCAACTTGTCTAGTCAGCATTATTAGGCAATTAGGCCACACACCCTCCTAGTACTAAACTGGGCCTACGTCCAGCAGTGTTCGATTGATTAACTAGTCTATTTTTAAATATTGTGGGACATTTTTTTTTACACACCGCCGTCTAGCCCAAAGTAAGCTAATATAAGCTTGTGTTATGGGATCTAGACGACTGATAAACATACTTGTTTATATCTAAATACATACATATTATACATAGCAGACACCCAAACTCCGAAACAAACATTTGTGGATCACACATATATTTTTTCCGACCCAGGAATCGAACCCGGGATCTCAGTCGCGGCAGTCGTATACACTACCATTGCACCACGGAGACAGTCAAACTTATATTTTTGTTGAATAATCAACGTTAAGAGATGTGGATTACAATTATGTTCTCGACGGCATGGCACTTAGACGTATCGTCCTTCACCAATGAAATTGTCTAGAAAGTTCTGTCACTAAAATTAGACCAAATCAAGTACACCTAGAACGGCTAGAACACTAAGTTCGTCAAAACAGTCGTAAAATACTGATGAATATGCTAGATAGAGTCTGTATCGAATCGTACCGGTCTGTGGCTAAAGAATTTAGATAAATTAAAATACAATGCAAAAAAGTATGTCAAAACATCTACTTATATATACAAATACTATTTCAAACGAATACCAGTTTTCGTTGATAAAAATACCAATAACCGTTAATAATATCTGAATATCAGAAGGACAAATAGATGAAAATGACAACCGTTTTAGTTATAAAGAGTCGATAACATTCCTTAAAACAACATAGTTACTGACTAATATGAAAATTATACTAACTCTCAAAGTCTCAATATGTTTTGCAATATAAGCTTGCATGCCAGCAAAATTTATATTGCAGGATACCCTTATTTTATAAGCAAGTTATTTAAAACCTGTTGAAAGATACATATGAAAAATAAATAACCTGTGTGATCTACAGGCCGTACCTATTTATATTTTCATACTGTAAGAAATTATAAGATTTTTTTTTATTGATTTGTTTAAAAAATTTGCTGTTGTCGCATGAAAATATATGTTAGATACTACTGTCATGACTGAACAGAAATCTGAATGAACTTCATACCATCTCAAAATCCCGACGAATCCCGGCTGTGTGAAGCTTTCGGCTCTTATTAATAAAATCAAATCAATTTTGCTGCATCTATTCTCAAGTTATGACGTGACGAAGGGAAATAAGGATTAATTTTTATCAACACAAATTCTACCCCAATATAAATATGCTTCGCCCGTGGCACTTCGAATCCCCGTCGCACCCATCACGCACAATCACCTAACACCTTTTTATACCACTTAGGTGGCAGACAAGCATACGGCCCACCTGATGGAAAGTCGTCACCGTAGCCTATGGACGTTTGCAACACCAGAGGTGCAGCACATCTACAAGAATGTTTCGAAATTTGTCAGATTTGTTGACATTTATATAAAGACACTCCAATAGGTAGTCGCATGATTTTATACATCAATAAAGGCCTATAGCTTTCCTTGATAAATTGAAATTCATCACAAAAAAAAAGTGTGTGTACTTATTTATGTACACGCGTTAGAAGTTACACTTCTTTGACGTAACGAGACAAAAATCTATTTGAAAATTTTATATTTCGCCTTACCCTACCTTTTTAGAAAAATCAAAAATATTGACTATAGATAACTTAAGGGTGTTTTAAAACTACTTTGAATGTAGTTATAAGTTGTCATGGTAAACACTTATCAGCTAACTTCATGGTGTCGGTTTTTCGTGACGGTGTGCGCGCGCATCGTAAAGATTTACTCTCATCATTTTTCCCTAACGCGCCAAAAGACGAGTAACTTCAAAAAAATAATTTAAACCAGCAATTGTTGAGATAAATGCGTTCAACCAAACAAATCAGCTTTAAAATATTAGCAAAGATAGAACAAATAAAAATGTATGTTTAAAAGGGCACAACCGAAATACCTATGTAGTATGTTTTCATTCCAAGGAGTATGAAAGACGGGAGGAATGTTCTTAAGTTTATAATTTATTTAAATTATTAATCATCCTTTATGTCGAAATTTAAATGGATGCATACAGTGATTGTATACGATTTAGGGCCGTATTCCAGAACACTCAAGAAACACTTAAGAGTAGATTTTATAAGGCAAAATCTAGTCTCAAGCGTTAATCGAGTATTGAGAAACGTTCTGGCACACGGACCTTACTGTATTCAATTGAGATAAATGTTTAGTTAAAACCTGACAAAGTCATGTTGTATATGTTTATTTAAAAAGCTAAAGCTTCAAACAGCGAAGATGATCACTAGTTGCATCGCGGCGGCTGACAACGCGCCTCCCGATCACGCTATATAAACACGACGATTAACAAACTACCACCAATACATAGCCGACCGTCACAGCGACCGCTCATATTAAAGAGTTAAGCTTTTTTTATAAAAATAAATATTTGTGTAGTGTAAACCACATCTTTATTTTGACATCACAGGACCTAATTTTCAAGTGAGTATTAAAAATATTAGATGGGATATGTGCTCAAGTTCAAATCTTATAGTGTAAAATAGAATTTTAAATCAAGGCTGATATTTTAATAAATATCATATTATAAATGATATAGTTTTTCGGACTTCCATATTTAAATAACTGATTAATATCGTAAATTTAATGGCTGAGCAAAGTTTAAGATGTCGTATCAAACCACACCTTTGCCGTTCTGTTTATCCAGGTATATAAAACAATGGTAATCTAGATCTGAAGCAGAATAATAATGACATGACCTAACCAGTATAATCAACAAATAAGCAAAGTAAAGCAGTTATAGGCTTTACTTTATGCATGACAAATTTCAACGACTCGTGAACAAAACAGTTATTACGAATTTCAAAATCCTTGTAAATAAAACGAAAGTATTAAGTACTCAAATACCAAGAAACTGCCTAAATCCAAGGATAGGTACAACATATTAAAATAATTGATTTTTGTTACATACTTAGTATCAAAATACAAAGGTGATTGTACCAATTTACTGTACGAACGACAGTTATTCACAATTCTTTGGCGTCCTATTTCGTACAATCAATTTAATTTGATCAATGTAGGACTTAGCGTTCAATGTACTAACACTGTGGTTATAGCTCAGTAACCTGTTGAGACAATAAATAAAACAACTAGCGCAATTCACGTTAGGGTCACCAGGAATACAGTCGGGGCTAGGATAGGGCCGAGACTGACAACGGATATCAACAATTTGTGTTCGCGTATCAATATTACCAATGGTTACAAAAAGATATTTCCTCGTTACATACTTCTAACATATTTTTAAATAATTTGAATATAAATGTAAACAATACAAACAAATAAATAAGTGAACAAATTCTGATTCATCAATAGTATGTTGTTGAATATTCATAACACTTTTGAAAATAAAACGTAAAATTATTTGTCTAATTTTCGACAGCAAAAAATCTTAATGAGCAAAAAATACTTTGTATTGACGTAAGGAAATAGCCGCGTATAGTTCTTAAACCATTTTTGATGAAGTTTGCAAACATGAAGGATCGCGTCAGGCGAGCGAGACTAAAAGCATATAAAATTGATTCGAACTGAAGTGCCCGAGCCTTTCACGCCTAAAAGACTTGCATTTCTTGCATTATTGAATCGCGCATGAAACACTGATATTGAGTCATTTACATGGAAGATTTATTAATGTTTTAGTGTTATTGGCAAGCTTGTTGTTTTGTGAATTATAACACAGAAGTGCGAGTTAAGTTTTGTAGTAACGTTTTCGAAGTGTCCGATGAAAATTAAAACCAAAAAATTTTTAACGATAAATCTCATTAACATAATAAAAGCTTTCTCTATATGAGTGAGTTTTATTACTTTTCTCTAAATTATACATAAGTTACCATGTCCTAGTCGACTCATACATAATTTAGTTAGACAAGATGATTTGATAGGTTGATAAAGGTGTAAAATTTATTCATGAATGTAATATAAGTACATAATATTATTTTAATACAAAAATGCTGGTATCTAAATTCATACTTAAATATATCTCATCCATTCAATGAGTAGAAGTATAAAACTGACCATAAAGTATGTGAATGAGAAATTACAGTAATAAAATCTTTGTTGAATCATTAGTAGTTAATGACCCCGGTGGCTGACTGAAGCGAAACAAAACTTTGATAAAAACATCGCACCAATAACATCTACTTCTAAGAGCTATTGCAGTCAGAGTAAAAAATGTGTTTGTCGTATGACTCAACCATGAACGAGTGCAAACAAAGCGAAGAAAAAAAAATACATATCAGGTGAGCAATGAACAAAACAACTCGTTTTAAGGAGTCATCGATCCTTGTTTTTGGTTTGGTATAACTATTTCAAATTCGTTTTACAAACAGGAAATTACTGTTGTTTCTGTAAAAAAACTCCAATTAAACAGACCTTATAAAAATCCTTGACAGAAAAGCAGCGTTTTTGTAATCAATAAAAACTCTTCTAATGCAGTAATTCATAAAGTTCATTACTCACCCGGAGGAACCCAGAAAGTTTAGTAACAGAGAAAACGAGTAGGTTTTGATTTCTGACAGTAATATGATAAGCCAAGACCCCGACTAAGCTCACCAAGAATACAAATATAGTGTTAATATGTCATCATATTTATAATTCTGATAGTAATTTGACTTTATTATTCTTATTAATATGATAAAAATTTCTGAGTACAAACAGGTCGTTATAATTAGAGCTTTAGATTTGTAGCTCTTTAAATTAAGCTCCTAACTGTAACAAATTAAGTTCAGGTTATTATAATCGATTAGTAAATAAAGAAAACTTAATTTAAAACATTATTGATTTTTTTATAGTGAAATATAATATTTGCAACTATCTGACAAAAAAATATAAAAGCACTCTTGAAGACCTAGGTACCTAGTCCTAGAGGAATAAAATTTTAAAGTTTTAACAATCAATGAAATGATTGATATCTACATATACAGGATATTTAGCTACACGTCATTAACAATTTATCGACGTGTTATTCAACATTTTAAAATTCTAATTATAATTGAACGTATTGAAATCCATAAAAGATGAATTTGATTCTACCAAATTCGCTACATTAAACAATAGGCGATAAAGCCTGTTCATTGAATGACATGGTTAGTTGGCAAAACTAACACATCCGCGCTCCATAAATTTACTCCGATGTCAGTTTGCATGTGTTCCCGTCCAATGATGCAATATACAATATGATTTGAACAGTCAATTTGCTATAGAAATTTCCGTTTTATGTAATATTTATTACCAGCGGACGCCCCGCGGTTTTACCCGCGTAAGACCGTTCCAGTGGGAATACGGGTATAAATTTCAACCTAACTTACTCCTTATAATATCAGGGTTTGCCTGTGAAAGTTTCGTGAAAATCGGTCCAGCCGTTTCAGATTAGCATGAAATAACAGATTTAACGATTGTTTTTTTTTGGTACCGTATACATTTTCAGACGCATTTAGTAAAATTAGAATTACAAACACACTTCAATTTTATTTATCTGTATAGATTCAAGTTGAAGAAAGCAATGTCCACTACAATTTTGTGTTACCCTATTTAAACAGGTAACATAATACGCTGTAGTAGGTACACCTAGATATGCAAATGTCAAACTGACCATTATACTGACCCAAGGTAACAAGTCACGTATATTAATAAAATATTTCCACGGATCATGGATAAGTACGGTCTCTACAATAGGCTGAGGCTGTATTTATAATTATTTTGGAGATAGGCAGGTCCAATTTAGATGTTTAGGCAAAAACACAATAATTGTTATCATCTTGATTCAAATAGGTAGTTTTACAATTTTGGCACAACATACCAAGAACGATGGTGCACAAAAATAAAGAGGTTTTAAAAAATGAATAGATAAAATAATACATTGTACTATCAGTCAATAATGCTACAAATATGTAGATATATTTCAATAAAATTAATTTGTTGTAGCATTTACATAATGTGTGACATTTATTTATGTAACAAGAAAAATGTCGGGTAAAATAAAGTAAGTTAAGTAACGGTTAATAGCATTGAGTAAAAAGAGCTTGTTTTCTTGACATTTCGAACTTAAACGACTGTTGGTGTGGTTACTCAAACACTTCTTCTGCTGGCATTGACCTTTGTACCCTGACATTGAAACCATTTTCGTTCGATATCAATTTCTATTTAAAATTATTAAATTACCTTAAAAATATGATATATAACTATACTATATTATTAAAAGGAGTCCCTTTAGGTAAGGTTCCGAAGATACTGGCAGCGTTCCCCCTTTGAATAGCTAGACTAATTCTTTTTCCGAGGTAGCCTCAGCTCTTCGGTCTACTGTGATGTCGACTAACCTATTTGCTATTTCTTTAAAAAGCCTAATAGCGCTAGGACCCACAGACCAAGGGTCTCGACACCGAATGGGACAAAATCAATTTCTATTTATAACATTCCCTTTTGAAATTAAGTGACAAAATTTTAAGGTATGAAATAAAACTGTTATTTACAAAATCGATTTCGCAATAGCAGATTTTGATGCAGCATAAAATTATACCTATGGTAATAAAATGATAATAAAAATCGGTCAAGAACGAGTTAAACAAGGATTCCTAATAGAGGCAACTCATTATAATCGTTTCATCATTGTCGTCTATGTAAAAATTAAAACTAATAATGTATCATAATTTTATTATTTAATTTTCAAATATCGATTGAAGAAGATGACTACTAGACTGATAGTTAGGGTGGCATGTTTTTATTAGAAGTGTGGGATTTTTTATTTAAGATTTCTAAAATAATATAGTACGGATTTGAGGGTTTTTAATTGTGATCAACTAATTCTTATAGAATTCTTTATGATAAAGCTTATCTTAGCCACACACCAAATCAAACATGAAGCTTAACCGTTACATTCCTTGGGCTAGAGTGTATCGATATTTGAGCTAAAATGTTGAACAATAAATAGTTATTTTAACGAGTTACCTACATTTCCATTTAGTGCATATAATAAAATATGTAAAATGTGTGCAGTTTGCTTAAAAACGGAATGGTCAAAAGTATTCGGATACCCTGACATGAATGTTTGAAACGATTAACTAATCTGCCTATGCAGATTAGTTAATCCATACTATTATGATGAAGTATATATGGATCACGAAGCCTGGTGATTTGTCATCTCTGTGTACCCCGTCATGGATACAGCGTGATAATATATAGGTAAAAGTGTAAGCATCTTCTTTTGTGTTAATATTTAAAGGTCACAATAAGTGTACACAGATGTATAAATATCAGCTAAACATTTTATTAAACAGTTACGATTTTATATGGAATGCTCGGCATTTGCTTTAATGGAGAATTGGATACATTCATATTGTGCTTAATGTGATAACCGTAAATCAATGGCTTCAGACGCTATCACATTTAGACATTATAGACAATGAGTGGCATTGGCTGTAAATCTTGCTGCTAGTAGATGTACCACGCCACCTAAAGAGTTAAAGTTATATAGTTATTTTTTTAATATAAAATATTTTCATATTAAAAAAATTGATAATAATATATAAAGTAGAGTACGAATGATAATTTGATATCTTTTATCACGACGACGTTAGAACATAGGTACTCAATGAACAATCTCAGAAATTAGGGTAAATACATTATGTAAGTACTTACCTATATGAGGCACGTCTAGAGAATCTTATCAAGTTTAAAGACCGTTATGCACGACATTGAATTCAAACTAGTTTTAAACTAATAAAAACTTTAGTGTCATTCTAAAGAATAAAGAAGAAATAAAATAAACAAGAAAGTCATGGTTATTGTACGCCCGATTACTGATATTCATCTAATTTGCCAAATAGGCCCTTCAGCTTTTAGCCATCCTACAAGTCGGTCTTGTGGCTGCACTAATTCAAATAATAATAATTATATATTTTATTAATGATATAATTTATTTAATATCATTAACTCTAGGCGCGTTCACTCTATTGGCAGCAATTTACAAGCAAGCAATTGTGACTAATTTAAGAGCATCTAAAGCATGACAAGCAATTGTGACAAATGTCAAATGACAAATGCCAAATATGGCAAAGAACCGAATCGACATAACAAAAATATAAATAAAGGATTTATAAAAAAGGTTTAGGCACGTGCGATTACAGCCTTATTTATTATTCCTTGAACGCTATTTTCGACACCCATAACAGGACGCATTAATTCTGCTCCAATAGGCATCACACGGTACTAAGTAATAGAAAGTCACTTAAAGAGCAGTTATGCGCTAGACTTGAAGAGGTCATTTTTTGTAGAAAGAAACAAGAAAAAAAAATAAGCTAGGTCGAACCTGTTTTGTCTAGTCAACTGTAAAGAATCGAAAAGAAAGATTTAGCCTAGATGTCACGGCTCAAATTCCATATTTAAAAATACAGTGAATGAATAATAAATTTTAAAAATATATGATTAATCTATTGTTTTTATAATACTTTGCGTACCAAATATAATTCTTTCACTCATGCAGAATTTTGCATGAGTGAAAGAATTATATTTCGTCTGATAGTAAGTAGTGACATAAGACATGTCGTTTACCATGTGAATTGTGGATATTTACAATTTGAGCAACTTTACAATTAGATTACGTTGTGTTGTGGTAGGTCGGTGGGGCCTTGAACGTCGTTTTTGTTAGTCTGAATCCTGATTATACTTCGGATAAGCAATTTAAGACTGAAGGCAGTAACGGTACAAGTTATCCTATATTACCTATATCCGAACTAAAAAAACCAAATGAGTCTGGAAAATCTAGCGTTCGCTAACTCTTATGTCAATAAAGCATGAATAGAATACTTCATAGGTCGTTGCTACTATGCGTAGTCATTACTGTGGCATTTATGGTACTCACCTGGACATACGAAGATACAAAGGGCTACAACATTAACCTTTAAGTTAACACGAATGTTACTTAATTGAACACAATAGTTCTTGGAGTATCTAAATATCAATCTGTTGAACGTATACAAATATTAAATTCATTTACGTATAATAACAGATAAAAGTTACATGTCTGCAATTTTGAAGCTAATCATATTTCTAAAAATTCGTCGAAATTTACGCTGACATATTCCGTTACAAGCTTTCAAACAGTTTAAGCTAATAAAAACGTTAAAAAAAACACTAATGCATAGGATTTTCATGTAAATAAGGCAAATACTAAATTTCAGTGGGATTTCACAATGGTTTAAATTTGACACATGATAAGTAAACAGGGCAAAGTAGGCAATTTTTTTTTGAATCTTCGTAATATTTTGCCCTTATGTAATCTCTTTGCTACTAGTTGACAAAATATATCCGTTAAGATCGTCTCCGCAAGTAGACAATATTACAGTAAATTATTGATTTATAAATGGTATAACTAACACGAGTTTTCTTTATTTAGAATTCTAACCTTAATCAGGTTGGTACTACCTAATCACCTTAACTAAATCAGCCTATCGCCGTACACTATTCAATAGAAGTCTGCTCCAATTAAGGGTTAACACGCAGTCCTCCTGACTCATAAAACATGGTCATCTGACTTCCAAATAACTTTCCGTATCAAGATTTTTAACCAAAATATGGCCGTCTCAAGTTAGTTTTTGTGTTTTTAAGAAATAAAGTAGCTAATAGATATTTTGTTGCTGATAATATATCTTCACGCTGTATCTTTAACAGTGAAATCAGGGAGCTCAGATCGAAAAGCTTCGCGATCCATTCATATTTCTTTCGCTTCTGATACTACTACGCTCGTGGCCCCGCGGTCTCAGTCTTCGGTAAACGATCACTGAGGTCGTCGGATGGGTGACCACTTTGTGGCATTTACATTTGCGAGCGTTTCCGTGCTTCGGAAGGCACGTTAAGTCGTTGGTCCCGGTTGCCAGTAAAATGGCAGTCGTTAAGCCTGGTTGAAGGCCTTATGGGCGGCTTAAAAAATTTCAACAGTAGGTAGCCACAACCTGCGTCTGTCTATTTCAACACGGCAATGGGCTCACCACCTATTACGTGGGACAGGAATCTACACGGTGAAAAGTGGGCATATAACATATGCCTCTGCCACCCCTTCGGGGATAAGGCGTGATGGATGGATACTACTACTTATGGATAGTATGCATATTTTTTTCGCTTACTGCAGATTCATTATTCGTTTCATACATGCACGTCTGGTTATTCGACACAAGACAAACGTTTAGCGATAGGTAATAATAAAATTACATACATCAACTCTTCGAATCGTGCTATAATAGTTTTGTTTTCAACGTCATTGTTAGTTCTATATAAGATAATGAAATTACTTCAGAATACGTGTTTTATATACCAATAAAGTAGTATTATGTAGATTCCATTGTGACACATTGATTAGTAAGCTAGTTCGTGATATAAACTTACTTGTTTAATAAATAAACACGATTTCCTTGCGCTATGTGAAAAAACTTAGTTTTGATATTCAAATCTATTTTTTTATCTATCACGCCTTATCCCCGAAGTGGTAGCAGAGGTAAATTATATGCCCTCTTTTCACCGTGTATTTATTTATTTATTTATTCCTGTCCCACGAAATAGACAGAAGCAGCTTGTGGCTACCTGCTGTTGAAAATTTTCAAGCCCTAAGGCCAACTTGACTTAACGACTGCCATGTTACTGGCAACCGGGACCAACGGCTTAACGTACCTTCCGAAGCACGGAAACGCTCGCAAATGTAAATTCAACAAAGTGTTCACCCACCCGTGATAAGCCATAACGAAAGTTGCTTAACGCAGTGATCGTTTACAGAACATTGCGTCCGCGGGACCACGAGCGCTATTGAAACTATAAAAACTAAAAGGGGTACGATGAGGCTCTACCAAGATCTGCAGGTGTACCGCTAGGTGCAACCCTTTACGGGATTGGGATATCAGACCGCAGTCGCTCCCAATAATGCCAAAAATTAAAGCCGCTCAAAGCAGCAAATTAATAGTGAATCCAGGCTTTAAAGCCAAGTAGGTTTTGGAAGTGACTGGGAAAACATTTAAAATGAAGAACTTAAAGTGTGAGAATTAGGAGAGCCCAACGTCGAGCTGCGAACAGCGACAAAAGTTGATTTTATGTACCTACGAATAATGTATTAGGAAGTACAGGCCACTCCTGTAAATTACACTAAATTTCGTTCTAGGACTTTTCATCTTCATGAACTCACAAATAATAGTTGAATTCTTTAAATTTCCTCACATCTACGTCTACTATCGAATTCATGAATACATTTCTATAGGCATCACGTTGCTTGCACTTTTGAACCGCGTTAAGATATTTGTACCAGATAATTTTTCATAAGACAATTTAGAACAAACTTATTCAATATGATGTCCAAAGTGATCTGTAAGAGATTATTATTATTACTATTTATTGTAAAACAAAATTTCGACGCCTATACCATATATTTCGCAATTTTTGTTTGAAGAAAAATCATTAAAACCTGATTCGAGTTCAAAGATGTAATGATTCGTATTGCAATAATAAAAAAAAGTTTAAATCCTCATCCTAGATTATGATTAACATGGCAGATAAAGAAAAGTGAGCTATTACGGTGCACCTGAGTAATTACGAGGCACATTATAAAAAGTCCTTGTAACATTTTGATGAAACCTCACAACTTGTAGAAAATAAGTACCTGCTTACTGATGCAACATATTATATGTTAATGATTTTAGGTACGTACGTAGTCATACATGACAGACAAACGAATAAAAATGACTATAATTTTGAATGCATCGTTTACTTTTGAACTGCCGACAAGATTAACAACCCATAGTGCATTGACCTGCATATTTTAAGATAAAAAGCTTTAAATTTCCCTTGAATTACCGTATGGCTTTATATCTTTATGTATAGAAATTCCTAATCTGCTCGACATCGTCAACATTAATGTCAACTTATACTATGGAGTCATTATTTTTATATTTAGAGAGTAATAAATAGTAATTTACGTCTGTTACGATCCAATGGGATCGTTGAAATTTAAATAAGTAGATAGATTTCATAAACATGTTTAGTCGGCCGTAACATTTCTCAGTCGTATGCAACCTCAGTGGTATAAAAAAAAAACTGCGTCTTGGTCTAGTCTAGTAACTCTGTATACCAACTTAAGAACATACAAACCAAAATCTAGGATATCTTAAAATAAGAAGGAACAAAGAACACAGTATAAAAGGGAAATGCAACTGAAGATAGTGAAAGATCAATAACCAACGAAGAAGTATCTCATCTTGTTGAGAGGCTTGTGTAAGACGATGTGTCTACCAGACGGCAGGCAATTTTTTTCATTGGCGCAATAAGCGAGCATGCGCTGATCTTCAATTGGAAGATTGCTGCATCGTGTGGGAGGACGACAATCCTTGCCCTCAGCCCGTCGAGGATATCCTTCCAGAAAATAATTCTTCGGACAATCGAGTCATTTTTATTGGTAAATGATAAGAACTCTGTTTAATTTCTGCTTATCCAATGTTTATTGGACTAGACGCCGAGATGCTAGAGTTTAATATTAAATGATTAAATATTTTTATACTAAGTAATATTTGATCTAGCGAGACAACTTTAAACCTCATGAAGATAAATACTGAAATTAGCTGTGTGCAAAAAACACAATATACTAATAAATAAACTGATCACAAAGAAAAGTATACATAAACCACTCACAAGTAAAAGGATAAATAAAAACTTTTTATTACGTTCGTCCAGACATGTTTCAAGATAAACAAAAAAGCGCTTTACATTGCAGAGTATAAAATGAAGTAAGAATAATGTGAACGTACGTAATAACCGGTAACAGAGGGCTCAAAGAACTGGCCCTCATTACGTATTGAACTTGACTTGTGCAATGAGGCTTAAAGGTCTGCTTGAATTGCTCATCGTCAATCATAAATAAGGTTTTTTTTTAGGGTACCAACACAGAAATACAATTATTAAAGCTCTGTATTGGATATTACTTTATTTTGTGAAGGTAAAATTAAATTGCTTATTTTTCTAAAGATTTTAAAATAAAGGCAGTTGTTAAGTAAATTGAAAAATCGAAAAATTTTGTTAAGAATATTCATGGGAAATAACACTGGCTAATCCTATTTTAGTCTGCAGTCTTTGTAATCCTTTTTAAAAAGTTTAATGACATTTAAAACTTCTTGAAAATCTTAAAATAACAAATGCATAAAATACTGAGACAAATCCGTAAGATAGTGACTCAGTGAATCATTCATTCGACACCATGTAAGGCATTCTAGTTGTGTCTAGAATTCAATAAGCCATTTGAAATTCAGATAACGCGTCACGTACGTTTTGCGGGATCATCCGTATTTCCATCGCGTGTTTCGCATCCTGCTTAATTCAATCAACACGCATTCGGAAGTGTCTGTCATATGAACACATCATAATCTATGTTATTAAATTAATAAAGCTTATGAAATACATATTTTCAAATACATTCTTTCTCATTGTGTGGAAACATGTTTTACACAGGTTAGATATTTACAAAAGCCGGCTTAATCGAAGCAATTTCCATGATCATACACTTCAAGATCAAGTAGGCTAATGATAGGCTATTTTAGACTCATCGAAGCTAGTTATGTATATGCAGTGCGGCGCCAGACTGCATTCCAACAGGAGCTGGGGTATCGTTATTTTATCCCACCTTTACTTATAGTCTAAAAATAGACATCGAGTTACTCGACCTTAATACTAAGGGAAAATAGATGAGCGTTTTTTATATCGAGCTCAAAGCATTTGATTGTGTCCTGCAAAATCAACTTTATCGAAATGAATTTAGTAGTACGGTAAATGTTTGCACAGACATCTAACTGCTAATAAAAAATAGAGAAAATCTGTGACTTTATAAAAACATTACTTGTTAAATACATCAAAAGGTACCATACTTTACTTATTAAATACATCAAAGGCATCTATACATTGCACCGCTCGCCATAGACAGGGTGTTCACCCTCACACTTTGCGTCCGGAGCGCACGCTTACGGTTAGGTCCGATAGAGGCTTTATTCCCCGTACGCTTAGATAGTGGAATGAACTTTCTGCCTGGGTTTTCCCTACAGTATAGGGTTCTTCAAAAGGGGTCTTAGAAGGTTTATAAAGGGGTCAGCAGCGCGAGTGCTGCACCTCTGGTGTTGCAAACGTCCATAGGCTACGGTGACAACTTTCCATCAGGTGGACCGTATGCATACCTCAGTAGTATAAAAAAAGGAACCACTTTTGAAAATAAGTAATACTATTCTCTAAATAAAAGATGTCATTGCTGTGCTTGCGCCTCAAAGTTTTTGGATAATTACGTCTTAATAGGAAAATTACTGAAACTAATAAGCGTAAGGCAAGCTTAAGAATAAAGTTAACGTTCATGCGCAACGATTGGCTGACTGGGATATTCAGTTCCTACTTATAATTTGTATTATATTACTTTTACTAATAATAGCATGTTTTCATTGTTTCAGAATGAAGGTCATATTAATTTGTTTGGCCTTTATGGCTATGAGTATGGCTATGCCAGTAGCTGAGGATAAACCAGCTGTAACTGCAGCTCCCGTCGTTGCTGAATCCAAAGTAAATGAACCTGCTTCCGTTGAAGAAAAGAAACCAGAAGCAGCTTCTGAACCTAAACCGACAGAAACAGAGTCGGAAGCTAAGATCGCACCAGTAGAAGCAGAAACAAAAGCGGTGGAAGCTGAACCAGCCAAACCAGACAAGGAATCAGAAGTTCAAAGTGACGTGGCACCACAAGCGAAAATTGCTGAAGGCGTTGAAAAACCAGCCGAAGAAAAACCTAAGGAAGTAGAATCAAAGCCCGATGAAGAAGCTGCCAAACCTGAAGCTAAATCTGTTGAAGAGTCAAAAGCGGAAGTTCCCGCAACTGTAAATGAAGTACCCAAAGATGCTTCTGCTAAGTCAGCAGTTCAAGAAGAATCTACCGCAGCCGCTAAACCTGAAGAAGCTGCCGCTGAAAAACCTGCCTCAAATGATGTAATAATTCCCGGGCGTGATAAGAAAATAGACTTACCCGTTAAAGCTGAAGATTCTAAGCCCGAACCCAAAAATGCTGAGTCAACTGTTACAGCTGAAACATTGAAACCCGAGGAAAAGAAAGCTGATGAATCCAATCCTGAGAATAAACCTGCTAAACCCGCTACTGAAAACCCATCTGAAAAGTCCGCTGCTGATGACAGTTTACGAGTAGTTCGAGACACTGTTGCTGACCAAAAGCCTGCCGAAATCAGCAAAGCACCCAGCGAAGAAAGTGAAAAGAAAGCAGAGGAAAAGAAGCCAGAAGAACCTAAAGTCGAGGAAAAGAAGTCAGAAGAACCTAAAGCCGAGGAAAAGAAGCCAGAAGAACCTAAGGCCGAGGAAAAGAAGCTAGAAGAACCTAAAGTCGAGGAAAAGAAACTTAAAGGAACAGTCGAAGAAAAGAAACCCGAAGAACCAAAAAAGGAGGAAAAGACACCCGAAGAACCTAAAATCGAAGAAAAGAAACCCGAAGAACCGAAAGCCGAGGAAAAGAATGCTGAAGTAGCCAATGTTGAAGAAACTAAGCCCGAAGAACCGAAGGCCGAGGAAAAGAAACTAGAAGAAACTAAACCCGAAGAAAAGAAGCCCGAAGAACCGAAAACCGAGGAAAAGAAACTTGAAGAAGCTAAAGTAGAGGAAACGAAACCGGAAGAAGCTAAAGTAGAGGACAAAAAAACCGAAGAAATAATAGTTGATAAACCATCTGAAGACAATAAACCGTCTGAGGCTAAAGTAGATGCTAAGGAAACTCCAGCGACAGTCGCAACTGAAGAAAAAGACAAAGAAGTTAAGGAGGCACCGAAAGAAAGCACTCCAGAAGTAAAGGCCGCAGAACCACTCGCTGATGAAGCACCTAAAACCGAAACCAAACCGGAAGAGAAAGTTGCAGTCGCGGAAGATAAAAAAGACAGTTCAGAGGAAGAATCAAAAGATTCTAAAAGTAGTGAGTCCTCCTCTGAAGAGGTATCAGCGGAAAAAGATGATGTAAAGAGCCCGGCTCCCAGTTCTTAGATAAATATTAAAGTGTTGACGGCAGTGAACGTGTGTCGACGTCCCTCGACACGCGCTCTCTGCCCAGAGCGCGTTTCGCGACTCGCACCCCTGTGTAGTGATGCCTGTGAGTGAGTGAGTGGCAAAAGTCGCGCCGAGTGCGAGGTTGTTCCGACTATTCATTAGATCTAGAGACTATTTAAATAGCAGAACCGAAAAATTATCTAAGTTGTAATTATTACTGTCGCAAGTAAGTTATCGAATTTCCGGTACTATAAGTAATAAATAAAATATGTTTTTATATAAATTTAAATGCATTTTATAAAACTCCATACAATTTATAACACGACACCTTTAATCGGCAGGTTTGTGAGACGTCTGATGCTAAACTTAGTGAAGACCCAGTATGCCTGCTTTTCTACTGACCCATTCCACGCCCTTTCGTATTGAAGACGACCTAATCTGAAACTTGATGCAAATTTCTGTGAATGTCTTTCATTCAGTTTATTTATATAATGCACTCGCTAAAGTACACTCTAGGCACTGTAGTACTGTACGCGTCTAATCGACTACGACAAATTTATAGCCTCCGGGCAGACCGCAGACCTCGGGCTAGAAACGAGGGATTCAAATGGAACTGGGACCAACGCTTATATGATGAAGGTGCTTTATGCTACGAGATATACATATGGCAATACGCTGAATCTGAATGCTTGCTGAGAATAATTAAAAAAATAAAGTGACATCCCTTTATATAACGGACAAAGAATACGGTTTAAGATTTTAATGCTTTCCTACAACCTACAATATGTTTATCAAATGAAAGGACACGCTTTGAATTGTTCGTTTTAGCGTATTTAGATATAGGTAGCTTTGTACATCTTTCATACAGACACTAGGGGAAGGGGGGGTAAGACGGGGTAGCGGGCAAGACGGGGCAGAGGGTCTCACGTGCCGTACGAACGTCCAATCACAGCCGCTCTGGCTTGTAATGACGCGACGTTGTATTGTTTTTAAGTCAGCATTGTCACCAGCTTGTGAGTTTACGCGTTTATAACCTAGCGCCAAAAAATCTGTTTTTGTCAAATTGTTGGTTATTTTTGCGTTGTGCATAACATGTGTTTTTCACCTCAATATAAAGTATCAAGAACTCATTGAAAGTTATTTTTGTTCATCAATACTTGTACTAGCAGGTAAGAATATGTTTGTTTCAATATTTTGATTTGTTTTTTTATGGTACGTTATTTTATTCAAAAAAGCATGAAAGGGCAAGATGGGGTAAGGTACCCCATCTTGCCCTTCGAAAATAAAATATGACTTTATAATGGAATAGGTATGTTTTTAATTAACTTTTAATAACTTATTTGATTTTTATCTTTTTTAGGATGGTGAAGAATTATAAAAGAAAGACGGAGAGAGGGAATTGGAATGAAGAAAGTATGAAAAATGCGGTAAATATGGTCATTGAAGGGAAAATGGGGTATAAGGTAGCATCAAAAACATTTTCTGTGCCACAATCTACCCTAGAAAGAAAAGTAAAAGCAGCTCGTGAAGCCCTAAAACATCCTGCTGCTCCTGCATCGATTAAAGTACCTTTAGGCCCAAAAAAACGAATATTTTCGGAAGAAGAAGAGAACGAACTTTGCAACTATATTTTGGATATGGAAAGTCGTCTCTATGGACTTAGAACCAAAGATTTAAGAGTGTTGGCATACACTTTGGCAGTGAAAAATGGGAAGAAACATATGTTTAACTGTGACAAAGGAGTAGCTGGCAAAGATTGGCTTCAGGGATTTTTAAGCAGGCACCCAGAACTATCGATAAGAAAACCAGAAAGCACTTCAGCTGCACGTGCCGCTGGGTTTAATAAGCAGGCTGTTGAACAGTTTTTTAACTTCCTTGGTAATGTTTATGATGAACATAAACTTCCACCGGACAGAATTTATAACTGTGATGAAACAGGAATTTCAGTGGTGCCTAAAACAAGGTCAAAAATAATTGCACGAAAAGGCAGAAAACAAGTGGGATCTATTACTTCTGCGGATAGAGGTACTACAATAACTATTGAAATATGTTTCAGTGCTAGTGGCCAATACATGCCTCCAATGATGGTGTATCCAAGAAAGAGAATGGACCCGCAGCTAATGCTGAATGCTGCTCCTGGAGCGTGGGGTGTTTGCAGTGATTCTGGATGGATGACAGCTGAGTTATTCCTTGGCTGGTTTAAGAAATTCATTGAATTTAGTGGGGCCAGGCCTGATCGACCTGTGCTTTTGTTGTTAGACGGCCACAGCACTCACACACAGAACCTTGACGTCATCAATGAAGCTCGTTCTAATGGAGTTATTATATTATGTTTCCCCCCACATACGACTCATCGACTTCAAGTCGCTGACGTAGCATACATGAAACCCTTGAGCACATATTACGATCAACAAATCACAGCCTGGCTTCGGAGTAACTCAGGTATGGTGGTAACTCCCCGGCAAGTGGCAGAGATTTTTGGCAAAGCGTTTGTCCAGGCTTCTACAATGGCAACGGCGGTTAATGGCTTCAAAAAATGTGGGATTTGGCCATACGACCCAACAGTTTTTTCGGATATTGATTTTGCCCCTTCATTAGCGACAGATATTCCACAAACAGAGAGAGTATCTATCACTGAAGCATTTCAAAAAGCATCTACGCAGGACAACGAAGCAACAGCTCTAAATAGATCGTTGATATCAACTGACGCTTCAGTTGTGCCTGAAACGACAATAAATGCAACAACACGTGCAAAGATAACTTCAGATGCGACAGTTGAAGTATCTGATAAAGCAATTATGGACAAACCACTGATGATTGAGGCAGAGCCTGAACCCGGATGCTCCTCATGGATAAACAATATCGGAATAGACCAAAGACCAACTACTCCATCATCAGTATTTTCTGTTGTTAGTCCTCAACAAGTGATGCCTTATCCTGCAACCCGGAAAATTTCACGCGTGACAAGGAAACGAGGAAAAACAGCTATCATAACTTCTTCTCCGTACAAAAATGAATTGGAAGAATCAATCGAAAAAAAGAGACTGGTAGAAGATAGCAAAAAGAGAAGAAAAGATGCAAGAGAACAAAAAAAATACAAGAAAACCAAATTGACTAAAAAGAAGAAAACTACTATTAATAAGAAGAATAAAAAGAATCACACTTCACCAGAATATGATGAAGAGGAAAATAATATCCCTTGTTTTTACTGCACCGGAAGATACATGGAATCAAATGAAGGTTGGGTCGCGTGTTCCCTCTGTGGGAATTGGGCACATTGTAGCTGTGCTGGGGTAGATGACGAGGACGACGAGGCAGTATTTATTTGCGAGTATTGTAATCAACATTAAAATATGTCTACTCATACCCCATCTTGCCCCATAGGGTACCCCGTCTTACCCTACCTTATGTCAAAATCGGGCGTTAGATGTCTTTGACAAAATTATTTTTTTTTTCTTTTTCTGTCATAAGTAATGTGCCATAAGTTCTTAATTTCCAAAGATTAATAATGTAAGCGTTATTCTAAATAAATATTCATTCAAAATAATTTAAATTGAGCGTTTTAATGCCCTTCAAACGTTAAGGTCCCCGTCATGCCCCCCCTTCCCCTACTATTCATTACTTTAATTTGATTGCCTCGATGGCGAAGTGGTAGTGTATACGACTGCCGTTGTCGTGGTCGCTGTTTCGAAGCAAGGGTTGGAAATATTTGTTTTAGAGTTGTTAGTTAGAGGTAAGTAAGAAAATATACTAAACTTCTTGCACGACCCAGAATAGCAACTCAACCATACGATTTCAAAGCGTGGACGGAAATATTCGTCTACGCTTGAAATCGCACAGTCGATCATTGGCGACTAGTATCTATTATGATTACATCAGCTTGGCAGATGTTATATTATATGTTAACCCTTAGCGCATGATGATTGAAAACAATTCCTATTTAACGAACAAAACGTTTAAAATATTGCAATAACTAACGCACTAGAGGTCACGATTCCGGCAAAAAGATTGAGTAAGCACTGTTGTGGAATTTAGTATTAATTTTATAGTGTCGGTAAGTGTCGACATTTGACAAATTAGTTGCCTTTTGGTTTCTAATGCTTGTTTTCAATAACGTTATGTTAATTTAAAAGGTTGAATTCCTTCATTTATTGAATACTAGCTGACCCGGCGGACTTCCTACCGCCATAAAATGAAGACATTTTGTTTTTAGTTATTAGCTGAGTTTTAAAGCAGGAAAAGCAGCTTCTTTCTCTGCAGTTCTGAGGAATTGTTTGATATGATGCCTATAGCTACTTCTCGTTGCACCGCTGACCATAGACAGGGTGTTCTCCCTTTGACTTTGCGTCCGGAGCGGTCAAATACGGTTAGGTCCGATATGGGGTTTCTTCTGCCTACGCTTTGATTGTGGAATAAGCTCCCGGTTTTCCTGAATATCTACAGTACAGTATGGGGTTTTTGATAAGGGGTGTTAGAAGTTTTCTACAGCGTGAGTGCTGCTGCACCTCTGGTGTTGCAAACGGTGGGCCGTATCCTTGTCTGCCTCCTCAGTGGTATAAAGAAAGCTCCACATGAGTTCTATAAAAGGAGTCTTAGAAGGATTTTGCCGGGTTGGAAAAGCGAGTGCCGCCCCTCCGATGTTATAAACGTCAATAGGCTACGGTGACCACTTTCACCAACTCAGTAGTATACAAATATTAGCAAAAGCTTATAACAAATCTACAGTTGGTGTTAAAAATATCGCTGTCTTAAGGGTCTAATTGTATTTTCAAACAATCTAGTAATAAAATCCAATACAGCAAATATATACACAAAACTTAAATTAAATCGGCCCTTCGTATAGGAGTTAGGTGAGAAACACGTACAGTAATCATATAATTTTTTTTCGGCACCAACTGACATTAAGTTTCTTTTTTATTTATTTAAACTTTTTAAAACTGAAACAGAACTACTTTTTATTCCAACCATACGGACTAAAGACATCGAGACCTACTTCTATTGCTATGAATCACAGCAATAAATATTTGACAACCGAGTGACTCTAATTTTAAATTTCTAAAAAAAAACAAAAGAGACTCAAAGAACATCTAAATTTCACAGGTAGGAACATTTTGTATTGAAAAATTTAATGGTCATATTAAGTTTTTGCTGTATTAAATATGTTTATTTCTAACCGTTTAAACCTACCCTGAACCTTTACCAACATTTCAAGACCAAAATTAGCCAAATCGGTCCGGCCATTGTCGAGTTTTAGCGATACTAACGCACATCAATTCATTTTTATATACAAGAAGACTAGCTAACGCTCGCAACACCACTCACATTTAGGGTCGGCTTGGAAGCACGTCTGTCGCAGTTTAAGTGTATGAAACGTAAATAGACTACGGTGACCACTTTCCAATACGTAGGTCGCATGCTAACGTGTCAACTCAAGTGGTGTAAAGAAATTGTTTGAAGCTTTATTCAGGATCCATGAAGCTTTCCATATCAAAAACTCTCATACGCAGCAAAATAGGTGTTTCACCGTATATTATCATCTTCAAGGGTTATACCAAAATAGACTATGTCTGCGTAATGGTTACTTATTGGTTTCATGAATTAAAACCTAATCGAGAGAAACTAAACCATGGTCATAGAACGGGCAGTCTTACAACTACGCGAATTCAATAAAATCTCTACAAGGGTAGTCATTTTTGCAGGTGAATAGACACACACACACACACACATACTGAGAACTTCAGGTTAGGTCACAGGCAATTTTTACCATCCTGCACGAATACCATTAAATTAGGAAGGTTGCCTAGCGATGGACATGTCATTCTCTCGCGAAAGAGCACAAATCTTATAGTGGTGATTGGTGCAAATTTATGCTAGAAACTTTGAGAAAAGAATCCTATAATCCTTACAACTGACGAAACTTGGATATCTACGCTTCGCAGAAGTCCACTTGCCGATAAAGGTTGTTCGCATTCAGTGCATAAAACAATGATAGCATATTTTTACGGCGCTAAGGTTTATTAACAGTAATTCCGCAAAAAGACTGCAGACCAGTTACTAGTGAATGGTATTGCAGTTTTTTTTTGCTGCATGCTTCCGGGGAACTGAATATGGAACAGGAGTTGTGTCCTTGTCATTATTTTTCGCCAAGATAACGCCGCACACAACACGAAATACAACTATGACTGCTCAACGGATGGGTGACTGCTTTAGGGCATTTAAATTTACGAGCGTTTCTGAGCTTCGTAACGTTTAGCTGTTAGACCCAGTTGCCAGTAACATGGCAGTCGGTTCCGTTTCAATTGAAACGTATTAATACGTGTCACCATAGTCTATGAACGTTTGCAACACCTGTGGTGCTGCACTCGCACTACAGACCTGATACGCATTGCCGTGTTGAAACGGACAGATGCTACAACTGCCATAACAATAATAATACTTAAGTAACAGCAAAACTATGAAGGGAATTTTGTATTTTGGTTGTAAAAGGCCCCTTCGACATCTCTGAGGCCCAAATCGATCTCACTCACTCACTCTTTGTGAGGCAATGGCGCAGACATTCATAATGTGCCAGGTGGCAGTGACATGTCTTTAATTGCATGCTCACATATTTATGCTTCGCCTTTAAATAAACAAAAAAAGAACTAACTATCTTCACGCTGTATCCCTGACGGGGTAGTCAGAGAGGACAGATCGCCAGGCTTCGCGATCCATGCAGACTTCTTTTTATAACACTATGTTAAATCAGAATTTTTTAGATCCGTGGTTATACTTATAAACTAATATTATACAGCTGAAGAGTTCGTTTGGTTGAACCATGGGTTGAACGCACTAATCTCATGAAATACTGGTCGGATATGAAAAATTCTTTCGGTGTTAAATAGCCCATTTATCGAAGAAAGCTATAGGCTATTATATATCATCACGCTACTACCCTGGAGAGCGGAGCAGTAGTCATAAATGTCGACAAATCGAGCATATTTTTATGCATTATTGTAGAATTGCGACGGGATTAAATAGGTGAGATGGGAGTTCGAAGAATGTCACGGGCGAAGCCGGGGAACTTTTATTATCTGTTTTGGTAGTCGGCTGAGATGACCATAGAACAAGAAAATAGGATAGACACCTACGTGTGTCTATGATCTCTTTTCATCTTAGCATATTCCCAATTGCTTCCAAACCGTATTTGGATTTGAAGCCTGGGGTCCGCTTCTATTGGCTGCCAGAAGTATAGCTACTACAATGCAAACCTGAAAAAATTTGACTGCCTTTGTGGCGCGGTGGGAGTGCATCCGACTGTTACGCAAGAGGTCGTGGGTTCGATTCCCACCCAGGATAAAACTTTGTGTAATGAGCACGATGGTTTATTCTGTGTCTGGGTGTTATTTATCTATAATATGTATGTATTTAGAAATATATAAGTATGTTTATCAGTTATCTAGATTCCATAACACAAGCAAATATTAGTTTACTTTGGGCTAGATGGCGCTGTGTGAAAAGTGTCCCACAATATAAAAAAAAAACTAGTTTGGCTTTTTTGGGAGCGATTGCAGATTTACTTCCTAAACTCCCAATCCCGTAAGAAGATGGCGTCGTTGCTTCGTCTGTTGGTCGTCAGGTATACACCACTAGCAGATAAGGTCGCTTGTACGCCGGAGAACTTGGTAGAGCTCCTTATTGCATAGAGGCTATGCACGTAATGGCAGCTGTTCTCCCGGTTGACCTTGAGATTCAGAGAATTGGTGCTTTGTACTATTCGGCTAGGGATGGCATGGATGATAGGTTTTTGTTAGAAAGATCGCTTATTATTTTTTAGTTATCGCCATATAATTGCTAGACCGCACCGTGATAATTTACGTGAAAAACTTTTGGACAGCTGAATTGAAACACTTCCATCAAATGTACCTGATTTTCTCAGAAGTTCGTGAGCGGCTGAGGATGTAATGGGTGAAGATGGATTATTGTGTTGCTCAATTTATTATGGGACATGGTAACTTAAAGAGCAAAGTACATTCGTTTTCCGCTGGTCGAGTCATCGTTTTATCAGTGTTCAAACGCATTTCAAATATGATCAAATTGCTCAACACATGCTCTGGAAGTATAGCATTAGCGATAAGATCGAGCGTATAATATGCTAAGCTGTTTACAAGTAAGGAACTGGGGTGAATTTCTTGTGAGTTTCTGCTATACATATTACTAGAATGAAACATGGCTTACATAAAACCCGTAATATACTATTACCGTGTTGCTTCCCTTTTTCTATAGGATTTATACCTTCTTGTCTTTAAGGTTTCTCGCTTTTTCAAAAGACGGAAATTTGCCTTTAAGGTATGTCACCAGAATGGTAATGGCGCCGAATGTTATATAAATCCTACCTTATTAGTCAGTATTCGGCACGCGACGACTCCTAGTGACCACCAGTCAACCGCATGTCCGTAAGGGTCCCGGCTCAGCACTTCAGGAGCTGTTGGATTTATATATTCAGATATTACACACACTCATGCAACAACGTCAAAATACATTCATAAAACAGTATTGGTATGATTGTTAATATGTAAATATTATATAGTGATATCCAAACGACATCGATTTCAAACAAAGTTGTTACGAAACAGTTGCAATTCGCCACATCATCGTTGAATACTACTCCCATCTTTCCGGATAAAATGGGGAATGTGTACTGTACAGGTTCTACATGTCGACCGTATCTCTAAAGAGGGACTGACCCAAAAGATGTTGCTTTCAAATAGATCCTAGTCTAGGCCAGGAATGGCAAACTAATGGCACACGACAAAGGCATGCCACTATGAAGTATTAGGCAGAGATTAAAATCGATATATGCACGAGATGAGACGTACCTATTTTTTGGCATTATTTACATATTAGTATATATCGTTCCAATTATCCCTAAGTAAAAATACTTCACTCTTTTTTTAGTAAAATTATTCCTGGTCTAGGCGATTTGAAGTAATCACGGTCGATAGTAAAATTGTCGGATTCTATATTATATTATATTCTATATATATAAATTAGCGACCACACAATGAAATAGACACCCATTTGAAGATTTACATTCATTTTTTACATAGGTAAAGTTTACAGTGTCTCTTTTATTTCGACGTCTTTCCCCGCTTCATATGCTCAGCTGGTTGGCAGAATGTTTTTTTGGTTGTGTGGTGGATATTAGATCTGGAGTTTTGGGACAATAACAGTAGTAAAATAATTGCTTTAAAAGTGTGAAACGAAGGTTACGAAACTCACAACAATGGCGAGGTGGCCATTTGATTTCGATCGATGCTCAAAAGGCAATACTAGAAAGAGCATATAAACAATAATACCAATACAAAACGAAGCAAGCATTCACACTTCTTGTGCTCTACGCCACAATCACTCCTCCGTGCATACAACAAAAACGACTAATATTAGAATGACAAACATAATTACTTTTCTTTAAATGGAAGATCTTGATGTGGTGATGAAGCACACGAAGTCCTCTTGCTTTTCACTTCACAAAATAACAGCCGTAAAACACGAGAAAAGAGGTCAATAGTCCAATATAACTCGGGTCGGCAGCATTTAGGTAATATATTTTCGTCTAAATGCCGTAATGTTTTTTTAACTTAAAAGGTTCGTCACAGAATATCCCTTTCACGAAATGTCCCGTCCCATTCGCAGAATTGCCATTGTGTATGTAGAATGTGGGTGTGCATGCGTATTTCCCCAAAGGGTAGACAGAGGTGTAGGTACTGATGCACCTACATTTCAAATGCTCAATGGAAAAGCGACATTTTGCGAAAAGGACACAACGAAAGGGACATTCTGCCTTTTTATGCGTGTTACCAGTGATAATATACGAACATTGTGCCGTAGAATTTAACAGTCGTTGGTGAGGTGGTAAGGTGGTCTATGCTCGGAATGTCGCTTCTTCATCGACAGATAGCTATAGTAGCTATAAGCTCTTTTATCACTTTTTTAGACGGACGAACAACGTAGTAATCCTGTAAGTTTAGTTTTTTTTTCTCCTTTTTACGTACGGAACCCTAATAATAACACAGAGTTGAATAGATTGTACCCCGGAATAGCTGTTTTATTTGGGTGCTAGGTTCTTAGAGATCACTTTTCTCATTTGCAGATACTCTGCCGTACCGTGGATGAGCCTTATCACCAACACGCGTTAAGCCTACATGAAATGATTCCAATTAAAGATAGTGTCTCAGCTGTGGTCTAAGCACAATCATCAATACTTATGTAAGTAATACCTTCTCTATTCGAGTGGGTGCTTTTGCGCATGTTAATATTAAACATTTACTTGATTCATAACTTTTTGTTTTCTAATGATAGGAAATTTAGTTATAGTAAACCTCTTTTTTTTATTTAAACCTCAATCAAGATCAAATAAAAACGAATTCAATTTGATATTGAATTACGAGCAATTACTACAATGTGTTCTATCTTATTACCACTAAAGTTCCTGAATTCAAAAGTAAAAAAACTAACGGCACGTGGGACCACCACCAGTTAAGGGTGGAGTTCTTTATTGTATCTATAATGCTGGTTATTCACATTCTTGTGGCTGGTATACTTGGATGCTGGCTACACACACGTGTCAGCTATTTTCATTAGTTTATTACATTTACTTTATATTTTACCTACGATAGGGTTGTGTATAAAAATAGATAAAAAAAACACCAATAAATACTTCACTCTTTTATTCACTTATATATAATTTATATCACAAGACTCTAATATGTAACAGCCGTTATTACACGAGAATCATGAGTTATATAGATCGAAACTTTTTTTTTATAAATAAGGCCATAATATTACACACCATAATATTTCACATTTAGCTTTGACAAACCACAACACAACGAAATACCTTAGATACTTATTACAACACTTGTCGAACACGGATAGCATTCGTGGACTTCAAAAGTCCTCAGGTCGCCCAATATAACTTTATCGTCATCCACACATTTTCCTTTCTGGGATAGGCGGAGTAAGCAGCTATTACCATCTTTTGAATTTTCACATACATCGAGAAATATCTTAACTTTTTTTCTAACTAATTTACTGCTTTCGTTTCCCAAAGGAACGGGAATTTGACATTTTTATTTAACTATTGATTATTACAAGAAAAAAAATATTTTACAAGTAATATTTTGACTTTTTTAGGTTGACAACAGGTGCAGAGCATGCAAAAGTGTTATATTACATAAGGAATATATATACTATTTATATAGATGGTACTGGTATTAGAATTTGCTGAAAAGCGCAGTGAGACTGAGAATACGTGGTTCACAGGGGCCACCAACCCTAACAGTTCTGCTCCGAAAATCCTCGAATATATTTTGCTTAAAATTGTCGTCAGATATTTTTTTTTATATAAAGTCGTATTTGTACATACATAAACATTTAAATCAGTGATATTTTTTTTAATTATTGTAACCTCCAAATAAAAATAGACTAGACACACGAACAATACTAATGAAGTTAAAAATATCTTGCTATTTACTGTTATGTACTACATACCTGCTCATACAATCTCTTACAAGCAAGACCTTACCTTAGAAAGTTATTTTGACTGTCAATTAAACATTCACTGCATTTACACAGAACCTTGCTCCATTTTCTTGCAAAAATCATTTTAGATTGTAATCAAATATAAATGAGACAAATTTACTTGGTGCTTTTAAATAAAAATTACTTTTTTTTTTATAATCTTATTACACATTTGTGTAAATAACCAAGACTTCCTTGTTAATGGACGTATTTTAAAAAATCTGATTGTAATATATAATACAAAGTATTTAGATCATATTTATGATATTTCGGGTCATATTCGCGACGTACACGCGTGGTGTAATCCGGTTAAAACGTCGGGAAATACAAGGTGGGCTTTGTACCAAATAAATATCGTAAACATGAGCGAAAATCGCGAAAGTTTAAAAACATTAGTATTTAGATCATTCAAATAAATGTCAAAACACGGCCTATATATTTTTTATTTGAACAAAGAAATCTGAAATGTAAATAACTAATTATGATACAGCCCCTCATCTTTGGTGATAAAAATGTTTCTGTAATATATATATTATATATCTTTAATAGGTACGATTGTGATAGGCATAAAGGATGTGATTACTAAAGCTAGTCACAAAATGAGGTAGGTGATTAAATCAGAGTTATGGAGGGACTCCAAAGTCCTATAGAAATTAAAAAATAAATGTGGCTCCAATCCAACCTTGACTCAAGTCAAGAAACCATATCATAAAGTAAATATATCTAATAGTTATTTTTTATTTATGACGTCATGGATATAGTACATTTAAAACCACAAAGCGAATGGAGGTTAATAAGAACATCGATTTTAAGTCGCAATGTAATAAAATGACATCAATTTGATTATTTACCGAAACGTCACTTTATAAGTAATATGAATATAGGAGACTTAACACACCTTATATTATTTTTTTACACAAAACATACAAATTATTAATTATCTAAAACAGTACAAACTGATAAGGTACAAATCTTAAGAGCGTTTATAGAAAGACTCTTTTATTTAAACTACATATTTACAAGACACGTATTATAACTAAATAAGCTTACTTCAATATACCTATTACAACATTACTATCGATACGCATAACGATTTGCATATTTTTTTCTCCTTTTATTTACATCGCATTAATCACAAAGCCATCATTTATACGGAAATAATGGATAGTTTGTAAGACTTCTACATCCCAAAGCCATATAACATACTTTAAAAAACCTTTATATAATAAAGAGTAAAAGATTTAGTACCGCCATTCTAACCAAAAAGATAATTTTAAAGTATATCAATCACTTACAATAAACTTCTAGGTAACTATTAATCCTATTTAAAAAACCGCGAGCTTCCCCGCAAACAAAATCCTTAAGAATAAACAACGGCGAGGAAAAACGTTGAAAATCAATGGACACATCAACCAGCCTTCCGAGTCATAGCTCTCTAACTACAACTAAACTAGCTAACATTACAACCGACAAAATCGATTATACATAAGATTATTCGTTTAAATACGATTACTAAAAACTCTGCCCAATCTCACATCGAGTTATGAGCAAAACATGCAACTAATTGGAGTTACAAGCTCATGAACAAAATTATACGACGAAATGATTGCTAGAAGGCAACTGGTATATCAGAAAATAATTCTCAAACGAATGACTTCACTATTGAGCAGTACATATAAGTGAAAGAGAGAATAAACTATAAACTATCTCTTTCCGTTCTAGAAATATATTTTTTAACAGTTATTTAAAAGTACATAACTATTTTGTTAAATATCCGCATTTAATGTATTAGGCAAGTATGTATAGGGAAAATCAAGTGTAATACCCAAAAGAGAAACATATCGCTAGGAGTTATTTTCAGATACATTAAAGATATATATAATATAAGATAGATATAAGGTAATTTTGATCATGGGCTTCTAGTATAACAATGTTAGGTTCCCAGATTTAATAGTGGAATAAGTGGAGTATACAAGGGATACCTTAAATAGATGACAGATATGAAATATAAAACTATTGTAAACTAACAGTCAGTGCTAAATGTTTCAATAGTCAACTACGCTATCGTTTGTGCAAACATACAAAGCATAAGTACAATAAATGACACATATAAGGTTCCGATATAATGTATTGTCATAATACAATTTGTTTATCTCAAATATATCAATCAATCCCTATTAATATATATTTATATACAAGTACATGATATCTTCTGTACAAATTAATAGCTTAAATCCAAATTTGTAATATTTTCTTGTCAATTATATTTTTATATAATGCCATGTAGATAAAAATAATATTGTTTATCTAATCGTATTGGTATGGTTCAAAATAAGCTCGTAACTGTTTGGAAGCTGCATAATCACATACAGTGTAGTATTACGAAACACAATATGCATCACAACGCGAGAGTATCACGTATAAGCTTACGCACTGTATTCCCGACAGAAGCAGGCGGGGCACCGGACAAATTATAGTGCACTTTGAACATGTAAGGCTGAATCTCGGAGAAAGTTGTGTCGAAAATGTAATTAGTGTCAGAACGGAACGGCATTTTAGGCACGTACTCGTTGCGGTTTATGATATCCGTAATGAACGCCATCTTATCCTGCAGCATTTCGATCACGTTCTCATGCTTGACTAAATTTGGTTCGGTAACCTCGCAGTATACCGTCCACACCTCCCATGGAATACAGTCCGGTTGAAACGGCCAGCGTGTACGTCGTTTATGATAAAACTCTAGACTGATAGAACCGCGTGGTGGCGCTGAAGTAGCGTCCACACCTCTCAGAAGTTCTGAGAAGTCAGTAATTTCACGTTTTAACATTCCACAGAGGAAGTCCGACTCGCAGCAAACGTATGTGAAGTCCAGAAAATCACAGTCTACTTCCACGTAGCCGACGCTTCGTATGGAATAAGTCTCGTCATTGGCATAAGTGAATTTTCCACTGGAACGGTGGAATAGGATGGAATGGAAGATGCAAGCGACTACCTCGTCTACCAGTCGCCCTTCTATGGATAGTTCGAAAGGAATTGTACGAGCGTTCATGATGCCGGCGTCAGTGAGTTGACGCACTAATACTGTATGGTACTACGGACATAATCACACAAACACTGAAGGTCACTGACAGATCCAGAGTTCCAAGGTCGCAAAAGATACGAAGCTTGTGATGCACTGGGCCATTACTATTAAATGAGACTAGTCAAGTTGTGCACTGAAATGGAGAATAACCCGATTTAGTTGGTTAAATAAATTAAATTAAAATTTAAAAATCTATTTTTTATTCGTTTGAGGATCGTATGTATATTTTCTTATGCGATTATTCTCTAATTTATCGATAAATAAAATAAAAAGAGTTGTGACTATTTCACAACTTCTATAATAGGTATTTTATTTAGAAAATGTATTGTAACTTACCCATATATTTGAGGGTGCCACATAGAGTAGTAGTACGGGAACCAATCGACAACCACTTGGACAGTCCAAAGTCGATTAATCGAATGTGATAATTAGAATCTAGAAGTATATTTTCTGGCTTCACGTCTCGATATATGACGCCAGCGTTATGGAGAAAGTCTGGAAAGGAAACGTTTTTCCATTAGTCCCAAATTCTCAATCAATAGATGATCAGAAATTAGTACTAAATTTTAAGAAAATGCGCGATCCGATAGATGATTCTAATTTATTGTACTATTTGTATTGTACGCCGGGAAATACAATTGTACATTGGGATTGTAAGTTAGGGGAATTGTACAGTGGGCGGCCTTATCGCATAAAGCGATTTCTACTTTTACGCTCTACTAACTAAAGTCTACAGATCCGCTCATTAAAATTTGCTACTCCCACAAAAACACTTAGGGCCGTATTCCAGAACGTTTATAAATACTCAACAAACACTTGAGAGTAGTATTTATAAGGCGAAAACTAACCTCAAGCGTCGATTGAGCATTGAGAAACGTTGCAATATTTTAAAACAATCATAGTTAAAGTTGTGGGTTTGAGTTAAAATTATGAAAACCGGAATAAAAGGTGTTGTGTCGTGTCGTATTCTACCAGATGATGTTAGTACATCATCTATTTTAATTGAAATATAGCAGTTGTGGAAATCGGTATAAAATATATTCCATATTCCTGAGAGAATACATATTATTCTTTCAGGTAAAGGATAAAGTTTAGCTCAATCGTAGTTATAGTTGCGCGATTGAGCTATATTTTTCGAAATACTAACTCGCGACTTCATCCTTGCCGGGGATGTGTTTTGACCTCTAAACTACATTTCTAAGCTTAAAACTGATGAAATATTCCACCTTATGCGGCATGGGACGAAGTAGGCGTATAATTTTGTGAAATATATAAGACACAAGACATATACGTAAAAGTTGTTTAACATCTTCCGCAAATCGTAGTCAATTAAAGAATTTCGCAAAGCAGCAGAAGAAGCAGATCATTTCCAGGCGTCCCTGTCCTGCAAATAGTCTTTAACGTAGTAATAACCTTTTTCACAAAGCTTGTATTTAATTAACATTTAAATTTATTTTATGGTAAATTTCTCAGGTCACAGGGAAGCTTGTTGTAAAAGCGTATACAATTACCCTGGAAAGAATCGCCCATCTTATGTAGTCGACTGTGGTGGACTGAAAGATTATTTTTATGTCTAGTGTTTATATTATGTTTATCACAGAGTTTAGAAAACTGTGATAGATTTTTCTGGACATACATAAGATTGGTAAAAATGTATTGTGATGGTACGGTTAGAATATTTACTTCTTTGAATTTTTCTCGGAGAGAAACTATGGGGCCCAAATTATAAATAGCGCGTACAGCCCGCTTTTGTAGAACAAAAATAATATTTAAATCTGCAGCACTCCCCCAAAGGAGAATACCGTAAGACATAATACTATGAAAATAGCTGAAGTAAAACCATTCTAGCCGTATCCACATCTGTTAGAGTCTGATCTTTTTTACAGCGTATGCAGCCGAACTTAACCTAGAGGCTGTCTTTTCTGTGTGGGCCCCACTGCAAATTGGCATAAATAGTTATACCGAGAAACACAGTTGATTCTACAAACTCTAACACTTGTCCATTCAGTTGAACATTGGCTGCAACTTGTTTTACATTTGGTAGAGTAAATTTTATACATTTAATTTTATTTTCATTAAGGCAAAGATTATTTGAGCTGAACCAATGAACTACTCTTGCAATTGCATTGTTTACATCGTCATAGTTATCTAATTGTCTTCTAATTTTAAAAACTAATGAGATGTCATCTGCAAACAAAACAATGCTATTCCTGTCCCCTACATAAAAAGGGTAAATACTTAATATAAATGAGGAACAAGAATGGCCCAAGTATCGAGCCTTGCGGCACACCCATAGTAACTATGGATCCTACAGAACGTGTACCATTAATATCGACCCTCTGTATTCTATTGTTCAGCTTTGCCTCTTATTCCATAGTGGTGTAATTTTTTGCACAGCGTTTCATGTTGAACGCAATCAAAAGCCTTTGATAGATCGCAAAATATACCTAATGCGTCGTGCTTGTCTTCCCAGGCTTCATGAATACATTTTAATAACTCAACACCAGCATCGGAAGTTAAGCGCCCTTTCGTAAACCCAAATTGATTCGCATGAAATATTTTATGACTTTTAAAATGGGATAGCATTTGATTCAATATTATTTTTTCAAATACTTTGCTCAAAGTTGGCAGCACCGACACTGGTCGGAAATTAGACGGGTCTGTAGCGCAATTATCCATGATGCAGTTTTGACCGATAATTCTCAAAGATCCGCGGTTTTCTTAATTTCGATACATTTAAATGTCTTTACAATGTCCTGAGCGCAAATATCTGTGAATACAAATGCATCCCTGCAACAAAGAACAGATTCTTCTAATAAATGTTCAGCGGAACTGGAAGACGCTTGGAGAGATTTTGTTGTCAATATAGGTTTGTGAAAAAATGTTCAAACTCCGTCGCCACTTCCAGGTCACTTGTAACATGGTAACCATTTACTTTTAAGTGAAAATCCCTTTCAGTCACCAAAGATCTACCGCATTCGGAGTTAATGATGTTCCCAGTCATTTTTATTTTATTCACAGAATTAGAAATTTTATTTTTAATGAAGTTTGACTTAGCAAGATAACACGTTTGTTTAAATATCTTTGAATAATTTTTAACATATTCCCGAAAGGTTTGCCTAAAATTATATGATTTTTCTGAATATAATTCAAATAAATTATTTCTACTCTTAAAGATACCTGGTGTTGCCCAGTCACTGAAAACAGGACGACCACCAATCTGTAGTGTTTTTGAGGTAAAAATTTCGCCAAACTCATCATTAATCAAATTAAATAAGTGTTTATATGACTGGTCTACACAAGTGAAGTTAGGTAGATATGGTAATCTCTTTAATACATTTTCTTTAAAATTATTCAAACGACTTTGGTTAATTGGTAAAATAAAATAAATAAATAAATATCCATCACGCATTATCCCCGAAGGGGTGGCAGAGGCATATTATATGCCCACTTTTCACCGTGTGGATTCCTGTCCCACGTAATAGGTGGTGAGCCCATTGCCGTGTTGAAATAGACAGACGCAGGTTGTGGCTACCTGCTGTTGAAATTGTCAAGCCGCCCATAAGGCCTTCAACCGGGCTTAACGACTACCATTTTACTGGCAACCGGGACCAACGGCTTAACGTGTCTTCTGAAGCACGGAAACGCTCGCAAATGTAAATGCCACAAAGTGGTCACCCATCCGAGGACCAGCCCTAGTGAAAATTGCGTAACTCAGTGATCGTTTACAGAACACTGAGACCGCGGGCCCACGAGCGCTTCAAGTGTGTGCTTCAAGTGGTTAATTGGTACATATTTAATTTGTTTTTTGCAGACTTTGTTACTACTTTTAGGAAACTTTATCCATTGGCCACGATGATCTGACTCTACAGGATCCACAATACCTTTATCTATAGGTTTAATATCAGTAAAAATATTATCAATACATTTTGCACTGGTGGCTGTAATACGAGTGGGTTCTAAGAATGTACTATGCAGATAAAAGGATTTAAATAAATTTTTCATTTTATTTCTCTCTGATGGAGTTAATGATGTATCTAATATATCAACATTAAAATCTCCACAAACTATTATAGATTTCTTAGAACATTGGCATTTGAACAGTGCTTCTTAAAGCTTTTCTTCAAATTTAATGTAAGAAGCATCAGGGGGACTGTATACGCTTAACAAGATGAAATGCTCAAACTCAATACTGGCAATATCAATAACTCGCTCAATGGAGATGGCTACTAAGTCTTTACGTTCTTTAAATTTCAAGTTTTTATTGACTAATATTAAAGAGCCTCCACGTTTAGAATGTTTTCTATTGAACGAGCTAGCAACCTGGTGATTTACGAAGTTCAACAATGTGATTTCATGATCTTTTAACCAGTGCTCTGTAGCACAAAAAATATTAATAGAATTTGCATTAATGTACAGCTCTAACTCTAAATCTTTACCATTTATTAAACCTCTAACATTATGGTGCACCAGGTTTATAAAAACAATATTTTTACTAAGATTTTTATTATTCTCAGGGGCCAAAGTCAACTGGCCAGATTTATTATCTGTTGTCCTATAAACTAGTATTTTGGAATTTCATTTTCCAAATGTGAAGTGTCAAAACTATCCTGCTCAATAAAAGCAGTTGCACTTGCCAATAAATTGGCTTGAAAAATTAAAAAATTAGATGGCAACAGAGCTACCTTTCGTTATAATAATGTCAACAAACTATTATTATTGAAAATTATGTTCCAATCGAACAATTCAATTTTTTTGGAATATGATACCATGGTATGTAGTTTCATATTTAATATGTATCTTAAGTGATTTTCCTTGTGGCTCATAGCAGTGCTGTATGGCAAAGTGGACAAAATTACTTGCTTTACTTGCAGACTTGATAACTTATCAAAAATTTTTAAAAGTTTGTCACTATTAATATTGCCTCTTCTACCAACCAGCACCACTAGAGTAGACTGCATGCAGTGTGTACCAGTCAATATAAAATCTATAATTTGAGAGCATGAAGCTCCTGGATAAGTATGATTTATTACAGAATGACCTAACTGTGATAAATAATGTCCAAAATTTTTACCTATTTCATCGCAATAGACTATGGTCTTTGCATCACTTTTTATTTGCAACTTTTCTATTATAGATGCCTCGCAAGTACTACTTTAACTTAATATACTATTATCCACACTGCACACAGTTTTAATTGGTTCATGAATGAATTTACTAATTTACCTATGGCTAACACCTGTTCCCTACTCTGTTTCTCTGCTGTTTCATATTTATATGAAATTGATTTCAAAGAGTCTTGAAGTCGGTCAATCTGACATTGAAGGGCCTGTGTATCAGTTTTGTACTGTTGTGCGACAGTATCAAGTTCTAACATATACATATTTACCTGGTCAATCAGTTGCAATCTCTGTCTATTAAGTGACATGCAATTTATAAAAAACATGTATTTATGTATAATTTTTTTAGATTTAGTAATAACTTTTTATTTTTTAAATATTACTTTAACTTATTCCTACTACACTTAATAATTTTTAATGATTTAGAAAAGCCCCCGGTTTCATCATCAGAAGAGGTCTATGACAATGGAAGGGTGAGCTTTTAGCAGTATCTAAGCTTGTAGCGATCAGTTCATCGAACAAACTCTGATTAGATTGAACCACTGTGCTCTGTTTCTCGTCTTCTAGTTGCGATATTTTGATCTCCGATCGTTGTAGCTCCTCCTTTAGTATTCTAATTTGGTGCAGAGTTTGTTCATTATGATCCCTACATGAGTCAAAACTGTCAACTATAAGTTGTAACCTATCCCGATCCTGTAAGGTATCAGTATACAGTGAATGCAACTGTGCCAGTTCTTTCTTGAGTTGTCCGTTCTTACTTAAAATACCTAGCAGTTCTAACTCATTTTCGTCCCTTTCCTTGTTCAGTTTATCGCACTTCTCACTCAAAATCTGTAACTCTTTCAACGTTAATTGAAGCCTTGTCTCTTACTGATGAGCCAAGGCCTTACGCGTCATTATCATGTTATTAGTATTCGACATTTTGTTATAATTACGTACTACAGAATCAGTAATTATTAGCAAAGTAGACTTAGAGCAAAGAAATGTGAAACAAAACGAGGTTATGTTTTATTCATAGAAAATTACAAACTCGCACTATTAATGGACATATGAGGATGTAAAAGTAAATAAACTCACAAACCTTGATTGAAAAAACTATTAGTTGTATAAATCTTGCCAAATCCAAGTAATAATTTCAAAAATTGGAAATTTTTTCCGATGTTCTAACTGTCACTACACCGGTAAAATTTTTAAGTTTATATTTATCTACTTTTAGCACAATAAATAGTGAAAATGATTATTTAACACTCAATATGGTATTATTTGGCAATGATGAATTGGTTTTTAGTTAAAATTATAATTATTTTTGCAATATTACAATTTAAAATACGGAGCCAATTCAAATCAGCTGTTATGCCTGGGGTTGCCACAAGGAAAAAAAACTATCTATCTGGCAGTTCTATGAGGCCATGAGTTTTCCAGTCCCAGTTATCCAGACCCCTGGTATAATAACTATTTATCTATACTAACATATAAAGCTAAAAAGTTTGTTTGTTTGGTTGAACGCGATAATCTCAGGAACTACTACTTCAAATTAAAAAAATATATTTGTGTAGAATAGCCCATTTATCGAGGAAGGCTATAGTTATATTTAATACATAATTTTATACAGTTTTTCATACATTATACTAAAAGTAATAAGCGACGGGAGTTCGATAAAATTAAATATTTTTAAATAATTTTTATTTTAAATATTGTGGGACACTTTTCACACAGCGCCATCTAGCCCAAAGTAAGCTAATATTAGTATGTGTTTTGGGATCTAGTTAACTGATAAACATACTTATATATTTCTAAATACATACATATTATAGATAAATAACACCCAGACACAGAATAAACCATCGTGTTCATCACACAAAGTTTTATCCTGGGTGGGAATCGAACCCTCGATCTCTTGCGTAGCAGTCGGATGCACTTCCACCGCGCCACAGAGGCAGTCAATATATATATATATATATATATAATATGCAACGGGGGTTAGTTAGTTTATTAATATTTTTAATTTCTACTTTACCTAAAGCTATAGCAATTTCTGCAATGAATATCTTGGCAAGTTCCTCTGGTAATCTCCCGTACTTATCGAGCAGAGCTAACAGCTCTCCACCAGGAATGTATTCTGAAACTGAACAAGCAAAAGCTTATGACATTTTTTAAACCATTGGTTACAAAGTACAATTCTCTTTTATTCATCTTAGTGTATTCCCAGTTGCTTCCAATTCCTATCTGTCTTTTTTTGTTTAATTTATTTATTAAGGTCTTCACAAAGCCCGTGCCGTGCGTACAATAAGATACCTATAGGTAACTTTTATTTGGCTACTAGGAGCAGCTGTTTGGTTTTTGGTTATCTGCATTGATGGAAACGAGTGCCGCCTGACCTCCCACCCCGTAAGGGCGCAAGCGTCGTCACCTCGTCTGTAAGTAATAAGTCCTAATTAAGAAACTAAGTCTGTAAGTCTTTTTTATGTACCCCTGAGGTGGCAGACAAGCATACGGCCCACCAGATGAAAAGTGGTCACCATAGCCTATGAACTTTCCCAACACCAGAGGTGCAGCGACCAAAACTGTACCTACATCCACTATGAAAAAGTGGTGCTTACTTATTTTAATCACTCGGGAAAAGCCAGTAATAAGTCAATGACCAAATAGTATGGCCTTAAGGGTATATGTTTAACTTGAACTTTACTCTTGAAAAAGCTAGTCAGAAGTCTGTGATCGACCATAAACCATAGTAAAGTCGCCAAAAGAATGCGTTTCTTAATTAAGAATTAGGCGTCTTAAAAAAAAAGTACATAATCGTTAACGGAAAGTATAAAGCCCATAGAAATGAAGAACTTTCTAGTTTAGCTACAAATTAACGGAAGCAAGTTTTAAACGAATATGTTTCTTCACATAATAAGTATGTAAGTACGTCAATGAAAGATGATTTTTTTATATGACAAGCATTTTTTATCAGCATATTATTTTTACCACAATCGAGTTTTACGTCAAAAGATAAAAAAGATGTTCATAATAGAGTCCACTCAACTATATATTTTGTAAAAACCTTATATTAATAGTTTTCTACAATTTCAAAGCACAATATTAATGGACATAATATTAGTCTTAAAATTTAATATATGTCCATAAATGTTTTAAAATATTATGGTAATTTAGTAGACAAAATCTTCTAGTAGTTCTGGAGTGCAAGTCTTGACCGAGGGCCTGAGGGCGGCAAGGGTTGTTCACCATCCATACAGGAATGGCCCAGACCCAAACAGCTGCAAGACGTAATAATTTCACGCACACCTCACGCCTCATGAAGTAGAATAACACCCGAACTATTAGGCGAAGCCTTGGTGGTAGCATAGGTCTGTCTGGAACCCAGAAGCATCCTTCGGAACTTTAGAGCATATATTTTTCTTTTGTCCTCAAAACAACTCTGACTTTATAACGAACATGTTAGGCTAAAAATTTCCCTTCCATTCAATGTTAACTTTCTTTTAGTCTAGGGGTTACCTGAGGCGCTCGGCGCTAGACAAATAGGTACGGTCAGTTAAGTACGGTATAATATCTGTGAGGATTTCCACACGTTAAAAAAAGTACAATTATTTTTATTTTAATACAATACGGGTGCATATGATTACCCATGAGTAAGCCGACGTGTTACTTTCGGGAAAGTAACGCAAGGCATTAAATCGAGGGTGATATCGGTTTGATGGCGAAAAATAACTTATGTATACAACGTTGTTGAAGTCAATAGTCTTTCGGCCGCATGTTGTTCAGGTGTTCGCGCCGACCTTGAGAAGCTATGACGAATGCCGAAGCCATGTACGAAGACATTGCGAAAACATTCGACGCCAAAACCAAGGCTCACTACAACGTTGTTGTTATGGGAAGTGACAGTAGCTTCGAATTATTCAAAAAGTTATAACTACCAATAGCTAGAGGTCGTAGAGTACTTTCAGAATCTGTAATCAATTTCCATACCTTGTTTAGTTTAGGAATAATCCGGTAAGTACACTTATTGTTTTCACCCTGTATGTTTAACTGATTCTTTTATCAAAAAAAGCATTCCTTTACACAAAAATTACACTACCTATGTAAATTATAACACTTTTGTAAACTTCCAATAAAATTACATATTCACTGCACAGAAAAATATACTAAAAAATAAAAAAAATAAAAAATATCCATCACACCTTATCCCCGAAGGGGTGGCAGAGGCATATTATATGCCCACTTTTCACCGTGTGGATTCCTGTCCCACGTAATAGGTGGTGAGCCCATTGCCGTGTTGAAATAGACAGACAATAGGCAGGTTGTGGCTACCTGCTGTTGAAATTTTCAAGCCGCCCATAAGGCCTTCAACCAGGCTTAACGACTGCCATTTTACTGGCAACCGGGACCAACAGCTTAACGTGCCTTCCGAAGCACGGAAACGCTCGCAAATGTAAATGCCACAAAGTGGTCACCCATCCGAGTACCAGCCATAGTGAAAGTTGCGTAACTCAGTGATCGTTTACAGAACACTGAGACCGCGGGGCCACGAGCGCTTCTAACTAACTTTAACTTTTTCGCAGATGAGGGATGGATGAAGTTGGTTGGCTGCGCGAGTCTAGAACTTCTGGTATTGCGAAACGTTATAGGCTACGGCGATCACTTTCTACCAGGTGAGCCGTACAAAAAAGGCATAAGACACACACGACCTCATTAGCTCTGCTTTTAACTCGAATGTGGTAAACAGTAACAAGATAAGACGTCTGATAAAAGACGATAACTATATTATTGTTATAATAATTATCCAGAACAATCACATTCTCTAATATGTCGGCTTATCCGACAGCTGGTTAATCAGGGGGCCTAAAAAGGCAACATTGTATGTTTCATCTGTAATCTGATTCATTTGCAGATTTGTAGAAGAAATGCTCTAAAGACCTTAAAATGGTGACTTAAAAAAATGAATCATCTAAAATTCATTTCATTTCCCAATCATATTTGATATTGATGCTGCTACACTGAAAAAAATAAAGAGTCACACCGAATCGTAATTATACGGTTAATGTTTAAAAAAGTATTTTGCCTTTACCACAATGTGAAATGGTAGTTATTAAGTTCCATTTAACAATAGTTCGTTATTTCTATCTAATAAATATAAAATAAATAAAAAGCGAAGCAAAAATCTATAAATATGTATTTTATTTTAGTGTTGCTGCTTGTAATTATTGATATATGACCTTGATGCGTACATGTCAGTCGAGTGTCAAGTGAATTTATTTATTATTTTATTAATTGTGTAAACATTGTAGCTTTGTATTTCTACAGAAAATTTTTAACATTTAGAAAGGGTCGAGTTGAATTTAGGAACTTGCATATTACGACATAATTATATAATGTCTGTCTGATTATATTAACTTACACTGTGAAGTACTCAAGATTTATTAATAGGTGGTTTCAAGTGGCCCGGTTTTATAAGTTCAGTTATGAAATCTTTTGTTTCCCCTGGCTATAATGAAGAATATAATGACACTAAGATGGAGAATTTTCTCTGAAGAAGAAAATCAACGAGTTTCAGCAGATGTAGAACAAGCTTGGACCTCTTACATAGTATAGCTCGTAGCTATGTAAGAGATAGGCCAAAATTTGGAGTGGCTAGCCAAAAGAGAAACGTGTATCGAAATTGGAATCAATAAAAGGTAAATAAATCTTATATATCAATTACAAAATGTAGTGGTATCAGGTTCAGTGCGCAGTATTGGAGTCATTAAACTTGAGTGTCGGGGACAGCCCGAATCAATGGAAATTTTCATAAAATGTTTTAGAAGTTTGATAAACAAGAATTGTGGGAAAAGTGGGCATACATATTGTATGCCCACTTTTCACCATGTGTATCTCCTTACTATAAATGCACTTCTAATAACCAAAATGTTTTATTTTCAGATTCAAGACAATTTACACATAAGAAGAATGATTAGTTCCTTTCTGGCTTGCATTAAAACTTATAATATTTAAATCTGAATCACGGCAAATCTTTAAGTGAAATAGTCTCAGCAATGTGAAAATACTAATAAAATATTGCTTCTTTGTTCTTCTAAGTCTGAAGACTATTTGTTTGAACACACTAATCTCTGGATCTTTCTACATTTAATCAGGAACGGTTATAGGGTAGTCATACTGATTGTGGGAAGTGGAGTAGTGACCATAAAAAGGTCCATAGCAGTGAACTAACTGGAACATGTTACTTTTGTTATAAATAAATGATGCAAGAGCTCTATACTAAGTTCGAACACTTTTTTTTATCTCTTTAGATGTCTATTTTCACCTTTACCATTATCATCATCTGAGCGTTGACGACGGTTGTATGTAAATCTTTTCACATTAGCATTAACATATCATTACCACTGCGGGAGCGACTGATCTCTGCTATCTCAATCAAAGAAAGCAGGCATCCGCTGTTGATTGGCAGATACTCCAGGTGTCAGATGGGATTGGCTTGGGCTTTAAATTTTGGTGGGCCATTTGTGTTGAAATGCTACTAGCGTTAATAAGTCACTTGCTTTGTTATTATAATTCTACTGGTAATTTATATTTATCTATTTATAAAATTTTTTTTTTATAAATATATAAATATAAAATTTAATTTATAAAAGAAGCGCTCGTGGCCTCGCGGTCTCAGTGTTCTGAAGCGCTCGTGGCCTCGCGGTCTCAGTGTTCTGTAAACGATCACTGAGTTACGCAACTTTCACTATGGCTGGTCCTCGGATGGGTGACCACTTTGTGGCATTTACATTTGCGAGCGTTTCCGTGCTTCGGAAGGCACGTTAAGCCCATGGTCCCGGTTGCCAGTACAGCGGCAGTCGTTAAGCCTGGTTGAAGGCCTTATGGGCGGCTTGAAAATTTCAACAGCAGGTAGCCACAACCTGCCTATTGTCTGTCTATTTCAACACGGCAATGGGCTCACCAACCTATTACGTGGGGCAGGAATCCACACGGTGAAAAGTGGGCATATAATATGCCTCTGCCACCCCTTCGGGGATAAGGCGTGATGGATATTTATTTATATATTTATCTATCACGACTTATCCCCGAAAGGATGGCCGAAGCATATTATATGCCCACTTTTCATCATGTGTATTTCAAGCCGCCCATAAGGCCTTCAACATGACTTAACAACTGCCATGGTACTGGCAACCGGGACCAACGGCTTAACGTGCCTTCCGAAGTACGGAAACGCTCACAAAAGTAAATGTCACAAAGTGGTCACCCATCCGAGGACATTGGGGCATAGCATAGTGAAGGTTGCGTAAATCAGTGATCGTTTACAGAACACTGAGTCCGCAGGGCCACGAGCAATTCTAATATATGGCTTTCATTCAATACAATATTGAATAATATACAATTATTGAATGAAAGCCAAACTTAAGCTGGTCCTAGCAGCCAATAAAGGAGGACCCAAAGTTCCAAGCTCACTGTTTGAGTTGGGAAGTAACTGGGAATACGCAAAAATGAAGAAGACCTCTTTTGATTCATATACCTTTCCTCATACTAAAATGGCCTGACAGTGGCAATGTGTCCCATGAAAACAACCTAAATAAGGCTCTCATTCTATAAAGATTTGAGTCAAACGATTATTTAAAATAAACTCAGGGTCAGGCATCTTAAAAGCCAACTCTAAGTTCCTTAGCCCTACAATACGTTTTCTATACATACAGGCTTCTTCAAGACGAGCATGCTTTAAAAAGTTTCTTTTACTGTCCCTAGTCTGCCATTGTCCCAAAAATGTATAAATTTAACAATGTTAGCTCTTAAAATTCAATAACAACAGTGAAATTGCTAAATATGAACGTAAAATGTTAGTCACCCAGTAACATCTAAAATTTCACCAATTTGACATTAATGATGATTCATTTAAATGAACCATTTTACGCATTTCCATGCAAAACTGTCAAATACGATGATTTACAAATATGAAACATTTGACCTTAATTTTGTGATTCATCAAATAACTTGTCATTTTACAAAAAGTGAAATGGAACATTTGATGATCAAAATATGAAACATACAATGTTACCTTTTTAGGCCTGCAGGTAATCTGATTAAACTTCCTGACGTCAGAATTAGATCAGCTGTTGGACCGACAAGTTAACTCACGACTTATATGGCTGCCTGAGACCGAAGAAAAAGTAATCTACTTAGATGTTAAAAGATAGAACAGATATGCAATTTGAAAAAAACCTATAATGTGAGTTAATAAGTAATTAATATATGCCTACCGTGCAAAATGGGATAGACCTAAAAATGGTCGGTCCATGTTTAGTTAGGTATATGAAATGCTGTGACAAGGTCCCAGAATCGAGAATGCTGAAGACAGAGATCGGTATAATTGCAGGAAAGTGGGCCTCGGTGTCCAAGACAACACAAAAGCTTTCCATGCAACTGGGAATGAAGTTTTGATGAGGATGTATATAGATATTGGAATTAAAATACATACAGAGACAAGAACCAGGATTAAGTTTTACTGAAAGTAAATTATGAAAGTGGAAAGCGGCAAAAATATATCTAACACGAACAAAGTCGCGTACAAAAACTAGTTTACGTTTAATATACTGCTCTGTCATCGTCAATCATTCATGTCTCTGACGTGATGTGTGATTACCTTAAATAACCTTGTAAATTAACGGGTCGACGGCCTTTAGAGTTTAGTCGCCATGCTGAACCCAGCTATATTAGATTAAAGGTTGACAAGGAAGTCACCAGTACCAGAAGTCTGTGTCATCCTTATGTGATACGGTGCTATATTTATAGTCATGATAATACAATCACGAAACAAAGTAGTGACTATCACGGTACAGAGAGTGCAGAGTTTGGATCTTATTTTGCGCGCAATTGTTAGACGATTATTGATAATGTACTATCATAGTCATAAGTTAACCCGGTTCCAATGCATTCTAGTATAGGTATTTAATATAATGTTTTTCCTTTCCCCATCTCCTAAAGCAATAACATTCTAATAGTACTTAAATTTTCGGGTTAGAATCTGACAATGTTCTCGCCCGTAAGAATATTGTGAAACAAAACACTTTACCCTAACAGGACTCTGACTTTCCGATTTACACTATGAAAGTTTAAGTAATATTGATAATAAAAATTAATAAAATATCCATCACGCCTTATCCCCGAAGGCGAAGGGGTGGCAGAGGCATATTAAATGCCCACTTTTCACCGTGTGGATTCCTGTCCCACGTAATAGGTGGTGAGCCCATTGCCGTGTTGAAATAGACAGACGCAGGATGTGACTACCTGCTGTTGAAATTTTTCAAGCTGCAATAAGGCATTCAACCAGGCTTAACGACTGCCATTTTACTGGCCGGGACTAACGGCTTAACGTGCCTTCCGAAGCACACAAACGCTCGCAAATGTAAATGCCACAAAGTGGTCACCCATCCGAGGACCAGCCATAGTGAAAGTTGCGTAACTCAGTGATCGTTTACAGAACACTGAGACCGCGGGGCCACGAGCGCTTCAATATTGATAATGATATTGCTTTAACAGATGATGATATGCCCCACAGGTAGTATTATATAGAAATCCTAAATATAAGAGTGGTAGGTACTCACCAATATAAAGTCTTTTCTTGGTTTGCCAGCGGGCTACAGCTCCCGCTATGAAGGAGTGATGGCCGCACGCTTCTTGAATGCGAGCTTCTTCTTTCACCTGACGCACTGCGCTCTCTTTCACTATCTAAAATATTGTATGTTTAGTCGGTTATACAATATATTCATTAGTATACATACTAGCTTCACGATGTATCCCTGATAGGGTAGTCAGAGAGGACAGATCACCAAGCTTCGCGATACTTCTTCACATCCTGCAGATTCAGTAATCGCTTCATACATGCACGTCTGGGTAACCTAGTACTTTTGACCTTTCCGTTTTTAAACAACCTGCTCACGTGGTCTTAATATGTAAGTGTCGGTCTATCCTGAATCCATCTACCCTCTTCTTTCGCACAATATATATTCTTCATCAATCGTTCCACCCTCATTCGTTGGACGTGTCCAAATCAACAGAGCACGCCTTTTGTCAGCTAACACTTTCATTTAAACCTGCCTTATAACGCGCTAATCTCAGGAACTACTGGTCGGATTTAAAAAAAAATATTTGTGTTAGATAGCCCATTTATCGAGGAGGGCTATAGGTTGTATTCATCACGCTACTTTCCTGGAGAGCGAAGCCGTAGTCTTAATTGTGGACAAATCAGGCAAATTTTAATGCATTGTTGTAGAAATTATAAGCAACGGGATTAAATAGGTGCGACGGGAGTTCGAATTATGTCACGGGCGAAGCCGGGGGGGGTCACCTAGTCAAATAGTCAATATATCGAAGCTAAAATAGACTGCGAAGTATATAATGCGCTTTTATCGGCAATCACGTTATCGCGTGACCCACATGAAACTTATTACCCCTAAATGAGTTTCACGGAACGATAAGCTTACAAACTAAGTACTAAAATGAGCCTTATCATTTAAATTTAGTTATTCACGTACGGTATAGTAATTCCATCTTATCTATCATACATAAAACCCATGTCATTGAGTACAAAACAAGATTAATATATAAATAAATAAAAATGAATCGCATAAAATGTTGCTAAGCTCAAATCTCGAAAACGGCTGAACCAAGTCAAGAAACTTTTTTATTTATGTATTTTCTCTCAATAAAAACCTTCCTTAGAGTTCAAGAAAACTCAATCGAAGGTTTTTATGGAGAGAAATATTGCATTGATGGGAAACAGGAACGGGAAAGGATCAGATTAATCAGACTTGTTGATTAAGTGAGTAGTCCCTCGATCACCTGTTTTAAAATTTATATCTAAGAACTATGGCGACGTTTAACGAATTAAGGGCCATTCTCAGTCAACAAGAACGGCCCTCAAGGTGTTGTTTTCTTAAAATATTGTAACAATAAAAAAGTATAGTGTGGGATACTTTTCACACAGCGCCATCTAGCCCAAAGTAAGCTAATATAAGCTTGTGGTATGGGATCTAGACAACAGATAAACATACTTATATATTTCTAAATACATACATATTATACATAGGAAACACCCCGAAACACATTTGTGGATCACATAAATATTTGTTCAGACACGGAAATAGAACCGGAGATCCCAGCGGCAGTCACATACACTACCACTGCACCACCGAGGCAGGTCAACGACAGTCGACTACAATAAAGTTGACGACCTAATGATGTCTCTTGACGGTCCGTATGAAAAACCCGAGGTTATAAACGGAGGGGAACACGTGCGATGACAGAGCGTTCCAAATTTCTAAGGTTCGACAGAGAAACGATCTTAAGCTAAATTCTGAAGATTCTCTTCTCTGTATGAGTGGCACCTTTGCACCTCGGCACGTGATGCTCGAAAAAACAAGGTGAGCCTAAAACCGCATTTGTTCCAAGCTTCTTCTACACCAGGCACTCGTTTTCGTCATATTTAGTTTCGGACCACCATGACCCAAGAAAAAGAGTTTCATCGCAATACCTTGGCTCTTGTTTGAACTAGTCGGAGCAATATCACCATCATACACGTGTATATCTAAAAATGATGGTTAAAATCTACCAAAAACTCTTTTGAATCACGGTGCCCACTGGCTTGCAGTTTACTTGGGCTACGAAGATTATGCCCCTTGGAGTGTCTCACTATGAACACTTTAACATTTTGCTTTCTGATTATCGAAGCTGTTTGAACTGTATTTGTTTTGTGCGTTTCGACTTGAGAGCAAATAGGAGTAGGAATTATAACAGAGCAAATATAGTGGCCATACTGATACTGGCTGCGCACGAATATGATTTAGTTACCAACCGGACTAAACGCACAACTAACCTTTACTAGGCAAGATAGGACACTTATAGATACCTACGTTAATTAATAATGAAATCGATTTGACTGTATACATAATGATAATTCGTACCATCTCATTAGAATTTTAAATATTTAGGCAATAATCAGGAAGTAAATCATTTTCAACTTACTCTTTCCCGTGATCTCTGTTATGGAATTTATTTTAATCACTGAATTTTCATATGTATATGTATTTTCATATAGAAAGTACTTTTACACACCTCGAACTTTAATAAGCCATGTGTATTTATCAATTGCTCGCGTGTAAATGATTTAAGCATCGAACACTTGTCTGTTGATCGGTTTGCTTACAATGACAGAGCAGGTACGCTTGTTTTGTGCATAGCCATTTTTTTAAGCAATTGTTGAGCATATGGTATTGAAAAAATCAAGCACGTGTCGAGATTTTTCTAACGATCATAGGAACATCGGAACTAAAAAGTAAAAGGGCCGGATAATGACTCCAGCACACCTTTTGCTACTCGTTGCAGGTATCATCTGCAGAAAAAACTAACTTGAAGTGGTTTTTTTTGCTGACGCGGGGAATGCGGTTACGCTCTGTCATTCCAATTGCAGGGGCAGCAGGAACGGTGTGTTGGAATGGGGACACTCGGCCCTATGAGGGCTGTCCTATCCACTAAACCCCGCAGTGTTCCGTCTTCTTAGGCCTGAGGGCCATTTACGACGACGAGGCTAAGTAAAAGCCCCAATATGAGTGGGGCTAGATGTGCTATATGCTAGATAAACTGGGCTTGGTTGTTATTTTAGGACAAAATGGTGAGAAGGTTTGTAATTTGACTTGACAAAAACTGTAAATGTAATATTATCTGATATTTTCATTCATACTAGTGCAATGACTCTGTTGATCTACTTTTATACACCAAGACTATCCTATTTCTTCTACTCCCATTGCCTTTTTAATGTCCGTCTCAAGTGGTGTGGCAGAGATTGCTTTTTACAAACTCATTATAAGATTGTCTGTATTGCAACTCAATCGATTTAAAGTTTATTCCATTCAACCGTTTGACCGCTCCCGGCTAATCATTTTACGTGCACCAGTGCTAGATCCTTATTAATAGGTCAAGCGGTGCACCTGTTTGCAGCTGCCGTTGGCTTTTGTCACGATATCTTGATAATGTCTCTGTACACTTATGCATAAAATGTCGAGTAAAGGCAGCTGGGCGAATATTAAGTCAACGGACATTTTTATTTATGGTGAATAAAGACAATTTTGTTAAGACGGGACTTCAACTCGTGGCCTTTGTCTGATACTGTGCAGTACCGTGCCGAAATAAGCTGAAATTCTTCACTATATTGTAAACATTATTTAATAGTAAAGCCAAGACGTTAAATAACGATTTAGTCGAAATTTTAGTTTTGGCAACATCGGAGTTGTTTAGTTTGGACCCGAGATTTGCTTTTTTATGCCATTTAGGTAACAGGACAAACATACGGCGGCCTACCTGATCGAAAGCGGACTTTGCATAAAGGTGTAATATTTTCAGGTACAAATGATCGCAGAATTTTTTATTCCCCATTTATATTGGATTCCATATCGATATCTGTGAAACTATATTTAGTCAGTGTGTTTTATAAGGTCATGTAATTTTACACTTTCTTATATCATTGCCTAATTTAGCTGAGATAGATCTTTTTGCCATCAACATATGGTTATAATCAAGCGCGCATTTGAATACGCTTACAACATCAATCGCGCAATCAAAAGGCCAATTCTAATACGGTCCTGTTGAGTTTTACATAGTAGGTAACCCAATTCTTAAGAGCGTAGTTAGCTTAACCCAGTTCCTCAAACGGGTCAGGGCTTATGTGATTGATTTTGTTTACATTTGCAGAATCGATTGCCACGGGAGCCCATGTTTTCATTTAGTTGTAAAATCAACTACAAAAGCTTCAATCAGCCATCTTAAGAGCGTGATACCTTAGTAAGTAATAGAAAGTGTAGTGTTGTTGACAAGTTGCAATAATGAAGATTATTTACTAGAAAAAATTATCTATATAATAATACTTCAAGCAGAAATTTTGTACTCCTTTTTAAGAAAATTATGCAAACGGATGAATGTGACCTTTAACACAGTTTATATGAAGATCTATAAATTGAATTATGTCCAATGGGGTACCACTAGTATTGACAGATACGTATCTATGTGAATAGCTGACTCACAACACTCGTAACAATCTCACTCAATCTCAAGATGTGTTAGACAACGAAACTGGACATTACTATGATGTCATTCTACAGTTCAAAATACATTTCTCATTGAACAACTTGTTTCGCAACTTAATAACTATCGGGTGAAAAAACCTAGTTTGCCTGATAGAGAGTGTTTGATTGACCGGAGTTCACTTTAAATGCCTGCTGGAAGATTTCAATGCTTTAACAGGAACTCACATATTTATGTTTTTTAAACAGCAAGGGCCTCACTTACAGGGACACCCAGCGTTTGCTTCGCACTTCGTCTGTTACATCAGTGTAACAATTGGGAATTTCCTTATGTGTTACACGCGAGTCATCAAAGCAAACAACTATTACCCTACATTCCCTACAACAACCATTTCAATAGTACATAGAATCAAAATAGTTTATTTTATAAACAAACTACACTACCATAGCATTTTTACGCGGTATGCAACACCTTGTCAGGCGAAGGGCTTGCGTATACACATACCGAATTCTGTCCTTAAACGCATTTTAGAAACCAATGGACATTTTGCGGGAAGAGTGACAAGTGCGGACGCTTGCTTTATATTATTTTCTAAAACTAGTGCATTTATCTTGTTTTATGTGCTGGAGTGGTGGTTTCTTGGACATAAAAGTTGTGTTAACGTGCTATAGTGAAAGACAATGATATATATGCAGTGGAATGCTATTTTCTCTCTTGCCGTGAAACGTCCACTGACAACCTTAGTATAAGAATCACCATTATACTGAGGGCAAGGACCAGGACGGACAATGAGGACACGACATCGACTGGACAGGACTAATTAGAAGATAAGATTGAAGAAATATGATATAAAAAATAAGATTTGGCTAAAAGGTCTTAGGAACCAGGCTATTTAATAATTATTAAAAAAAAAATAGAAACCAGTGCATGAAAATTTATCCCACCCACCCACACTAAATCGCAATATAAAACGCGGTGTCTACAAAGATGCTCTTATTTTCCAATATGATTGCAGCTCATGATATACCTACCCACGTAAGTGTAGTCAGTCATAATAACGTCCAATTAAAACAACGTTTAAGTAGTTATTAGTTATGTCTAGTCATTGTTGTATGACTTCATGCATTTTTATTACTTCTAATACATCGGTGGGAACAACATGAATGATGTTCCGTATTTTATCCCTACATACGTCGCGCTGATCCGATAGAGTACCCAGCATGGATGGAGTGGAGTGCAATGTGTTATTTTTTTATCATGAGGACCACTGTGCCGTTCTGCCGCATTGTATTATGAGATTGTGGAGAAAAGAGGTGGTAGAAAGACTACAGGAGAAGCGTATCGGCTGTCTGAGATCTCAATGTACTACTCCCGACGGGACATAATGATTATCACTCATCCATACTGCTCATGAGTTGATTGGATGGTTATTTATAGGTAGTATATCCAATTGTAATCATTTCTTCGTATTAAGCTTTTCGACCTAGTTTAAAACAACGTACATGTATTATAATTAGTGACCTTCTGATTGTGCAAATGACCGAGACATCAAATTGCTTGTCTTTGACCCAGTGTGTCTGTATCGAAAACAAAGAAAAATTAGCACAGTACATTACGTAGGTTAAGTAGGTAGTACGTACCTATAGTTCTGTATATTGTTGTTGTTGTTTAAGGCGTATAATGTATAGTAAAGACCCAAGGGCCTCGCCGTAAAAGGTAACTCGTTACGAAGCAATTTCCGAAGAATTCTTTACCTTTGACAAGCTACAGAAATGTTTCTAATGCTGAAACGGCCTTGGTTGGTGTCGGGCGATCCGTTTTGAACAATGGTGGATTTTCGGCAACTTCTTTCACAAACTTACTAACGAACCTAAGAGTCGAAAATAGACTCGATGACTCGAGTGAGAAATTTCGCCCTCCATCAATCCATCAACTGATCATTCGACTAAAGCGTGATCTTTCTAACATATCATGAAGTAATACTTCTGTTATCCATAAATCACTCTTAGGTCCGTATTCCAGAACGTTTCTCAATACTAAATGAACGCTTGAGGCTAGATTTTGCCTTATAAAATCTACTCTCAAGCGTCGATTGAGTATTGAGAAACGTTCTGGAATACGGCCCTTAAACTAGACGAAAAAATATATATAGGAACAAGTTACAATACAACGTTTGCTTCAACACGTGCTAACATAGAAAACACTATTTCGTGTGCAGTCGACGCTGAGTGACGAAAAGTACGTGTATCTTCGCTACGCAGTAATCATGTCCAAGGACATCAAGGACTGTGTCCTCATTAATTCGCAATAAAATAATATAAAACACTAGTAGTCTATGGTACTTTTAAGGTAAGTCAGGATAAAATTAAATTGATTAATGCCATTCATTCTTAGGTTACATTCACTATTTAAAGAAAGCTAAAAATTAAATTGATTAATGCGTTAAGATGTGCATAGAGATCTTTGTACTCGATTGCCTCACAAGCAGAGCGTATCTACAATGTACGGTAAGGACTATCATATATTTGCACAATGAACATAGAGCAACAACAAGAACAAATAAATGTCGCTAGTGGCTTCAGTAGTTCAGGAATCGATGGATGATTATAGGTGTATACCTAAAAAGAGCCGGTTGTTTTCATGAAATGGAGCTGACAAACGTTTTTTACTTTAAATGCCAAATAATTCTACAAAAAAAAACGAGAAATACGGCGTTTTTACTTTTTTATATTTCAAAAAATGGCTGAAATATGAATGGATCAAAGTGCGTAAAATGCACGTCACAACCCTGTTCATAAACGTGTTCTATAAACGATCACTGCGTTAAGTAACTTTTGTTTTAGCTATTCCTTGGATGGGTGACCACTTTGTGGTATTTACATTTGCACGTTAAGCCGTGTTGGTCCCGGTTGCCAGTAAAATGGCAATCGTTAAGCCCAGTTGTAGGCCATATAGGCGGCTTGAAAAATTTCCACAGCAGGTCGCTACACCCTGCGCCTGTCCATTACAACACGGCAATGGACTCACAACCAGTTACGTGGGACAAAAATGCCTTTTTTTTATAAATATGGTCGTATGGTAAGCCTCAGCCAACCCCTTCGGGGATAAAGGCGTGACAATATGTATGTATGTATATAAAAATATACTGTAATTAAGTCTTACCTGTGATTTGTTGAGCGTTTTCAGTGCATATTCCTTTCCCTCACTGATCTTCTTAACCTTGTATACTTCTCCAAAAGCTCCTTTGGCTATTGTCTCTTCTATTTGAAAGTCTTTCTGTAGTAAATCGGTGGTGATGGGGAATTCAGGCTGGAATATGGATTCTTTGTGTGCAACAGGCCAAGCTGTTTTGCTTGCTTCTAATGGGTTCTTTAGTGTTGAGTCATTCCATCTGGAAGACAATGTATTGTATAAGTACACTGGGCAGTGTTAAGACTAATCTTTTTTAAGACTAATACAACCGAATTATACTACATGGTCCCCTGCATATGGTCTCTCTGTACTGGTAATGGGGAACATTTATTACGTGGCTTTTGGTGTATATTAAAATATATTGGATTTTAATCAACTAAAAGTAAAGGTACTAAATAAATGAATTTCTAAGACATTGAGAAAGCAATCAGGCCACCATAAACACATTTCACCAATTAAGATGATGTTGATTTCAAGTTTCTTTGTCAATCATTAAGCTGATATCAGACAGTTCATTTTCGACTTTCATTCGGCATCTTTAACTCAAAATGACACGTCTGAACACAAAATGAAACACGTTTGCCAAGTGAACTCATTAAAGAACTGATCCACTGGATTGGATATTGGCATTTGACATCTTTCACATTAACACCTTTTACTCCAAATGAACGAAAAATGAACAATCTGAACACAAAAGTGATTGCTTACCAGGATTTGCCCAGTTGGCCTTGAGTCCTGTTGTGTCAACATACGAACGTAATGCATTAATGGTGAAATAATGTTCAAGTGGAAGGATGAAAATACGCTCCTGTTTTTGGATAACTTAAAACGTATAGCAAAGGAAAAGTTGAAAGTGGTGCCAGTGGTGCTCTTGACCCACCACCGTCGACCTATCATTTGCTTCATTTTCATTAAATATTTCATTAAGTAGTCACAAATTAAACTAATTCCAAGATTATTTATTATTTATTTATTTATTTTACAACTTCATGAATGAAGTTGTATGTCTTGCCGTTGAAACGGCATATAGTTGAAAATGAGAAGAATATATTCATTTTTGCAATTTTATTTTATACTAATTTAGCCGTGTGAACATGGAATAAAAGAAAAATGTAGCAATCACTTGAGTAAATGTTCAACCGTCTGATATCAGCTTTAGGACTTCAGTTTAAATCATTCTTGCGATTTCTACACAGATCAAAGTCACTGAATGTATATCATTATTACATCAGTCTTCATTGATATTTACATTACTTGATCATCATAGGTATTATATTACTGGTAGTGAAGTTTTCCCGATCCCTTTTCCCGCAGGACCTTGTTTCCAGGATAAAAATTTGCCTATGTCTTATTATGATGTATAAGCTATATTACTGTAATGTTTAATGAAAATCTATTTGGTAGTTTTTGCAAAACGATACCAACATCCATACATTCATACAAACTTTCACACATACTATATTATAGATATTAAATGCAATCAAGACTGACAATACATTATATTATGATAGCAGTAAGATCACTTGCACTAACCTATTTTGTGGTAGTAATAAACAACAATGTTAATGTAATTTTAATGAGTCACTCTAATTACATGTTTGTGAATATACTTATTAGATTATATTACAGCACACTCACTGAGTTTTGTTCCAATTATGTCCAAAGTTTCATGCTTCAGAGGCCAAGACCCATTTTTCATTTCTTTTTTTTTTATATACTACCTTATGGCCAACAAGCTTACGGCCCAACTGGTGTTAATTGGTTACCATCGCCTATAGACACTTGCAATATAATGGTTAACACTGCAAGTGTGTAGCCATCCTGGGGCCTAAGATGATATGCCTTCCATGCCCAGTAATTACAATAATAATAATAATGTTTTTTGTTATGATGTTACAACTCTTGCTCATCAGTAATTCTAGTACTAAATAAATACTATTGATAAGTCTGCTATACCCACAACTTTTTTGGTCTACCACTTATTGTATGCTCCAATGCTGGAGGTATCCCAAAATGTTCCTCTCCACATATGTGGCGGCCCCCGCGATAAAGTTAACCTAATAGCATTTCTGTTCATTATATATTGTGGGATAATAAAAAATATAGTGGTACATTTTTTTTTACACAGATCTGTCTAGCAAATGTAAGCTAATATAAGCTTGTGTTAAGGGATCTAGACGATTGATATACATACAAAAGAAATCTTAAGTTCATCAGTAATAAATCATTCTAAGGGCAAACATAGACTAAGGCAATCATCCATAACATGGCCCACAAACTTGAATACCAGTGCTGCAGCAGATAATCTATTGTCATAACTTGGTTAGAGACATATCAAAGATGTGGGAACAGATCCGGTCTTGTCAGTGTGTTTGAATGCTCTGCCAGCACACACACTCTCATCTGTTTTATCCCTTAAAGGCACATCATTGAATTGTCAACTTGAGGGCCACTATCTATAGTCTTGTTAACTGTGAGATTGGCCCTCCAGATGCCTGTTAGATGTCACCATGACTTTCCATCAGGCGGGCGGCGTCATAGCGAGCTAACACTATATATTGCAGGACCAGTAAGTGGGACCAATGTAGGACAATTTAATTTTTATTTGAAGTGCAATTACACATATTTCTTTACATAAAATCATTTATTTACGGTCTGTAAATATAGGTTTGAAACATAAAAATTTCAAATCAGTTACGAATTTAAACCAGGAAAAATTCATGAATACTGTTTGTTTTGGTGAATTTGATTACAATACTAACCTTCGCCTCGAAACCCGAGACCAAGGCCGCGATGCGCTGTAGACGGACTGGTTGCTCGTAACGCTGACGAAAGAACGCCCGCTCAGGTTGCCCACGAAATGCGAGAGACTGAACTACAAAAATTAATTATGCGCTAAACAAAGAAGTGACAAACGGAGCGATATTTTACATCATATTCGTCGGATAAGAAGAGAATGATACAAAAATATGTTACGAATACTAGATTTCTATCGTATAGCTATGAGCAACAAATATATTATTTGTATTTCAGCTGAGAATGACATTAGCAAGTTTTTCATATCATCACTTACCTGACTAGTGAACGCTTGGTCGTCGCAATTAAAATGCGTAGATCGTTTTTGGTTTTTGTATTCAAAGCTTCTATTGTGCGTATTGCCCATTAAAACGAAATTATAGTGTTCTAATACTCATTACATGGCGTTAATATATTAATATTGCCGATTCTTAGAAAATAATATACCAGTTTTTCCACCATGAATCGCCCATAAACTTTTAATTTTCATTTTTATTCGCCCTAGCATTTCGTGGGCAAAGGAACTCAATCCAAACAACTTTGTTATCATTGTAACCTAAGACCAAGTATTATAATGGACAGAGCCATAGATATTTTAGAGTTTCCATTTTATGGTAGTGTGCAACTTTCAGAGTGCATTAGTGTACGTGTCTAGGACTTGAATTTCCTACAAATTACTACAATATTAATACCTATTTCAATTATAAATTGTTTAGCGTGTCCATTTTATGGTAGTGTGCAACTTTCGGGGTGCATTAGTTGCATGACTAGGTCTTGAATTCCTACAAATGATTACAATATTAATGCATATTTCAATGATAAATTATTAATATTAAACATGATATGTGACCAATGCAATCTTAAACAATCTTACTAAGAACATTTAAATCTGCTGTTTTTTGTATTTTATTATTTAAAATGGAAACTTATTAGGGAAATAATGCTTATTAAAAACTCACCTATCAAATGCGATTTCTAAGGTTTCCACGAAGGTTTTCTTAGCTCTCTAATAACAGAATACCGCAACAACGACATTATACGGATATTTTATATTTTGCAATATATATCTAATAAGGTTATTCAGAAAATAAGATGTAACCGGCACCTAAACACAAAGTTTGATTACTCTTCGGTTGCAACAGTGGATACACTTTACACAGACAGTGTAACGTTGCCAAACTTACACTTGCTGTCTCTTTCACTTTTATGACATTCTTAACTATGGACAAAGATATATATTATATTATATTATTATATTTTGTAATAATTTATTATTATATTATAATAAAAATGTATGTAATAGACACTGAATTTTTATCCCTGAAATAAAGAGTTTTTTTAAGTTTCTAATCGTCTCTTTTCAATTAAATACTGTATAAACAGAATATTTAAATAGGTTTCAAAAGTGGTTATTTTGCATTTCCTTGTTACTTGACGTAGTAGGTAGGTATGGTTTCGAATACCAAGCGCGTGCACTAGCGAGCGCACGCTCACCCTCGCGGCTTGACTCGCAACTCGTCTCGTGGCTTGTGCGAGAGTGTTAATGGGCCTTAATGGAGATCAAAGGATTTAAAAGTAATTTGAGGGGGTTTTGGCGCCAACGCGAGCGGTGACGCACGTTTGTTGTATATTATTTTCGAAAACTAGTGTAAAATTCGTGTTTTTGTGTTTAATAATGGTGGAATATTATACATAAAGAGTTCGGAAAAGTGCATTAGTGAACGAAAGTGATATATTGCAAAGAATAGCGGTGTTGTTTGTGTTAGTGCCAAATTTCCAAAGAGAGCTGCAATAAGGGATCCACTGCCTTATTGGGGCACGGACTAGGACCTAGGACTGAGGACTTGACGTCGATAAACGACTAGACAGGACTAAAACATAATAACAAGAAAAATGAATACTGAAGACTAGGCTGTATGGACTAAGTTTCCTTTGCCTGCCCAAGATGGGCGAAGACAACTAAAAAAAAGTAATTTGAGGACATTCTGACATTGACATTGACTGATTGAGACATTTGGCGGGAAGAGTGACAAGTGCGGACGCTAACTTTATATTATTTTCTAAAACTAGTGCATTTATCTTGTTTTATGTGCGGGAGTGGTGGTTTCTTAGACATAAAAGTTGTGTTAACGTGCTATAGTGAAAGACAATGATATATATGCAGTGAAATGCTATTTTCTCTCTTGCCGCGAAACGTCCACTGACAACCTTAGTATAAGAATCACCATTATACTGAGGGCAAGGACCAGGACGGACAATGAGGACACGACATCGACTGGACAGGACTAATTAGAAGATAAGATTGAAGAAATATGATATAAAAAATAAGATTTGGCTAAAAGGTCTTAGAAACCAGGCCATTAAATTATTAATAAAAAAAAAATTGACTGATTGACAACGTCAAAGGGTCTAACGTCAAAGTGTTATGTTTGTGAACACGACGGTGTCGTCTTGATAAACACGACGGAAATAATTTAATTTTAATGATATTTAACTTATGTAAAGTATCAGATTAACTGATAATATATTATTTATATATATGTTTTTTTTTACTTTTTCATTTTTTATTAGGTAATTTAAGCTGGCCAATTTATGTATTATTATTGTTTCATTCAAATCCAAATATTAATATTTTGTGTTTAATCATTTATTATGCTACGTGACTAATTTATGTATTAGGTACTGGTATTAGTATCATAGTTTTTACAATTTTGGCTATGATTTCACAAGTACGGAGTACAGGTTATAATTTGAGTAGTAGCTGCAACCTTTGGACTTCCCCTTGCTGATAATGCTTAACATTAGGTACACCAAACCTTTAGCAATATTTTCTCTTGCAGTCATTGTATCATATTTTACTGCGCCGAATCCAGCTGGTAGGTATGTTCTTAAAAAAATATTCTTAGTTTTACATAAAATATAGTGGTACATTTTTAGTACATTATTTTAATCATTTATCTATCAGAGTTACTTTGCACATAGTATATTAAATTCGAAAACATTACGTACGAATAAAATGTATCTGTTCAGTTGGGAAATAATTTTTTAAGTACTGTGAATAAGCACCTTCATGCATTCCAAATAAGATGTTATTAAATGTTGCTGTTTTAATGTGATATTATTATTGAATATAATATTTATTTGAGAATATAACATTTACCATTATTTATCATTTCTGCTTCAGATGAAATGGCGAACAATGGTCTGATTTTCATATCTAATGTTGGTAAAGCTCACTTGGTTTGCCAGAGAGCTTCAAAGTTTGTCCGAAGAGTGTTATATGTGAATATTAAAGACAATGTAGATTTAGAATCTGCATTACCGGCAATGAGTAATCAAATAGACAGTCTTTATTCTAAAGTAAGTTTTTTTATCTGAATATAGTAGCTAATATATCATTAACATTACATTTAAAACCATAATGTTGTTTGCTGATAGATTCAAAATTGCTATAAGCTAATCATAAAAGAACAATGTGGTAGAACATTTCTTATACATCATGCAATTAAGCAAATTATATAGTTCTATGGGAGCTAGTTGGCTGATAACATACTAATTACACATAATTTAAAAAAAAAAGAACACAAATTTATTTTTAAATACATAATTTTACATAGTAAACACATACACAAACTCATATAATACATACAAACACAAAAATTTGCAGATTATACCTACATATTTGTTCCAATCCAGGATTCAAACTGGAGTCCTTACCAAAACAGTCACATACACTATCACTGCTCTACTGAGATATCTATTATATTTAGCAATTTTTAAGGCAGCTTCCAGGAATTTGTATTTAATATATTAGGTATCATCTTTGTTTCTTTCACAAACTAAACTTGTTTTAAATTTAACTCCTGTTACTAAAATTGTCTGTTTTATAGATTAGAAACCAATAATTTAAATAATGTCTTAACATCTGTTTTAGAAGTAGTAAATCTGCATTTAATGTTTCACATTTAATGTCACAAGATTTTTCTGTTTTAGGCCTCGATAAGGTGCTCAAATTTGGATATAAGACTTATGTTGAATCCTTGTAGAACACAGCAGGGAATTAAAACAAATCATGTTATAGATATGATCCTATATGACAATGAGCTTGCCAATGAAGTAGACGAGCTAAAAGCTTTGGTGACTAGTATTGAAAATGACTGTAAACTTCAGAGCATTGGTTAGAAGACTTAATATATTTTTTAATATTTTCCTTTTTTACTTTTTTAAACCAGTGACTGCGCCAGACTTATGGGATCTGACATATAAAATACTACACTTTACATTGTGTAAAGAGTACTTTATATTTACGAATTAAATCAATCGTTAAGTACTGAAGAAATGCAAGGTAGATCTATATCTATATTGATAGACTAGTTTCTTCCAAATTTCATTTTTTTGAGCTGGACCACCAATATTGCTTGATTTCTTATTGCAAACTTTCAAATACTATCATGACTCATTACCCAAAATCCTTTTTTCCGAAGTTTGTATTATGAAATTGGGCACTGAGGAAATAATGTTTGACTTTTTTGTCTCTTCCTCAGTGCCCAGGTGGAGATTGGTATTCTCAAATAGTATTTTCTTCACACTATCGTTCATCTTCGTCTGTCGTTATTTGTATTATATTATCTGGTAAATGTCAAAAAACAAATATCATAATATTCTGTGCTAGTACATATATGTGAATTGTTACAAATTCCATAATTATGTTATCACCAATTTTTATGTAGCCTGTGTTTAGTCTACTACAATTTTAGATTAAAACAAAAACTAAACTATTTTCACGCTGTATCCCTGATGAGGTAGTCAGAGAGTATGGATCGCCACGGATCACTTCGCGATCCATGCATACTTCTTTTGCTTCTTCAAGATTCATCAATCGCTATATACACGCACGTCTCAAGTAAAGCAAGCAATCTGCTCACGTGGTCTTCATATGTAAGTGTTGGCCTACCCTGACTAATATATTCTTCGTCAATCGTTCCTCACTCATTCGTTGGACGTGTCCAAACCAACGGAGCACGCCCTTTTCCAGCTTAACGCTGACACTTTCATTCAAACCCATATGCCATATTGCGCATCACTTCGTTACGTATTCGGTCGGCCAAAGTTGCGCCGCACAATTTTCGAAGAGATCGCATCGCCACAGCATCAAAGATTAAACAAGTTTTACATCCGAATCACATCTTCCGTCCGCGCTAAACATACTCCCTAAATATACAATTTCATTCCTTTGCTCTTGACATTCCTGGTTTACCCTAATCTCGCATTTAGTTCTTACGTCATCTCTTTCAAATTTTAGATAAAACGTATAGAATCAGCAAACACCTCAAAAAACCTGAAAATATAATTCTTATATATACTATCTTTTATATACTTATGTTTTATTTTAGATTTCCAAAATGTTGAACACGAAGCTAGTCAAAATCCAGTAAAAAGATATGAAAATGTGGCTATTGGCGGCACATTTGATCGCTTGCATAATGGTCACAAGATACTCCTGTCACAAGCAGCTCTGCGGTCGACCAAACTTGTCACGGTGGGAGTCACTGATGTAAATATGATACAGTGTAAGGGACAATATTTTAGAGTAATATCCTGATAACCAGACAGCAGAGCAGAGAAGGCTTTTATCCTCAAAAGGGTGACTGGCCCAAAATGTTTGACATTTTTTTTTTTAACTTTTTATTTTTTAAATAGTACAATCAATCACCTTACAATATTTCACAATAAAGCTTTGAAACAAATAACTAGCTATGAACTGAATTGAAGTCGTTTAGTATAGATAGTTAAAGATATTTGTTAAGCAACTTTCGCTGTGGCTGGTCCTCGAATGGGTAACCACTTTGTGGCATTCCATTTACGAGTATATCTGTGCTTCGGAAGCCACATTAAGCTCGCAAATGTAAATGCCACAAAATGGTCACCCATCCGAGGACCAGCCATCGTGAACGTTACTTAACGCAGTGATCGTTTACAGAACACTGATTCCGCGAGGCCACGAGCGCTTCTACAATATTTTAAGATAGTTATTATTTATGTAATACTCTTTGTAAAAACACATTGTTTTTACAGCTAAAAAGTTATGGGAGCTGATAGAGCCAGTGGAAGTGAGAATGAATGTAGTATTGAACTTTTTGAAGGATATCAACCCTGATCTTGAATACAATGTGTTCCCGTTGAAAGATGTTTATGGACCTACTAAAGATGATCCTAAATATGAGGTACAATTTTTTTTTCTATTAAGGAGTCTTAACCCAACCAATATCTACTTTCTTCTACACTTGTTTTAGATTAGAAGAAATGTATAGGATCTCTAGTTTTATAGATGTGGATTAATTGGGTAATAGGGATAGGTGTGATTTAGCTTTCGCCATGTTGCAAGCGAGTAAGGCCCAACCAAACTCTATGTTGGCGCTTACTTTTAGTTTGAAAAATAGGTGTAGGTACTATTTATTTTCTAGAAAATCAAGTGGTGTAATAGATTTAGGTACTGTTTATTTTCACTGCTTATATTACTGTTTATTATCAAATAGATAAGAATCCACATATTTTGTACTAGTTGACGCCCGCGGCTCCGCACGCGTGGTGAAGTTTTCCCGTTCCCGTTTCCCACACGAACTTGTTTCCGGGATAAAAAGTAGCCTATGTGTTATTCTGATGTGTAAGCTATATTATTGTAAAGTTTCATCAAAATTCATTCAGTAGAATTTGCGTGAAAGAGTAACAAACATCCATCCATACTTACAAGCTTTCGCTTTTATAATAAAAATAAATATCCATCACGCCTTATCCCCGAAGGGGTGGCAGAGGCATATTATATGCCCACTTTTCACCGTGTGGATTCCTGTCCCACGTAATAGGTGGTGAGCCCATTGCCGTGTTGAAATAGACAAACGCAGGTTGTAGCTACCTGCTGTTGAAATTTTTAAGCCGCCCATAAGGCCTTCAACCAGGCTTAACGACTGCCATTTTCTGGCAACCGGGACCAACGGCTTAACGTGCCTTCCGAAGCACGGAAACGCTCGCAAATGTAAATGCCACAAAGTGGTCACCCATCCGAGTACCAGCCATAGTGAAAGTTGCGTAACTCAGTGATCGTTTACAGAACACTGAGACCGCGGGGCCACGAGCGCTACAATATTAATAGGATTACCATTCTCCAGCTTGCAATTTCCATCCAGCGCTGTCTCAAAAGCAATTGCGCAATAGTTTGTTCTACTGACTACTAATAATGATGTTGTACAGAGTGCAAAAGAATTTAGTATTCAGTCCTGTTCTCTATCATATTTCCTAACTTTTTAATCGATATTTTTGGTGAAGACAAATCGTGATCAGGACAAAAAATATGAATAATCAAGTTACGTACTTTTCATACCGTTATCCCCGAAGGGGTGGCAAAAGCATACTATACGCCCACATTTTACCGCGAGCATTTTGGTCTCACTTAACAGGTGGTGAGCAATGTTGCCATATTGAAATGGGGAGGCGTAGGTTATGTTTAAAATTTTCAAGCCACTCAAAAGGCATACATAATAAAGCTGGGTAAAACAATAGAAAACCTGCCTGCATACTAAATTCCTTTGCGCTCTGTATATTCATTTTATTATACTCTTAATCCTAAGCACTGCAATTATACTTTGAACTCAAAGAACCTTAAAAACTATTAGTATTTCAAATATAATCAAAGTTTCTCACATTCTCCGCCATATTGTTTTTTCAAAGAATACTTTTTTGTGTTTTTATACTACTGGGTTGGTTGACAAGCCGAATTGTTTTTTCTAGTTAATCATAGTAAGCGAGGAGACAGAGAAAGGCGCTAAGAAGATAAACGACAAACGCGTGGAAGGTGGCCTAGCTCCGATGGACGTTCACGTGATCAGACTCGCGGCAGACCCACAAAGACATAGCGAGGAGGAAGATAAAATCAGTTCCAGCAATCAGAGAATGCGACTCCTAGGCACGATACTAAGGCCTCCTGTGGTAAGACCATCTTTTTATGTGAAACTCATCTTCCACGGCACTCGCTTAGATTTTGACTAACGCGATTAAAAGTACCCGATTAAGAACGCGTGCGAGACTACCAGGACTTTAATTGGTCGTGTTAATTAGTGTCTAGCACATAAGACCTTTTAGCCTTTTTGTTACCACCTCACTAAAAAGGCTTGGGTTCAGAATTTCTTCCGAATTTACCACCTAAAATAGACACATTTTTTTTTTTCACTTTATTAAATTTATTCGGCCATTTAGACCCACCCCAGTTCCGTGCTTCGGAAGGCACGTTAAGCCGTTGGTCCCGGTTGCTAATAAAATGGCAGTCGTTAAGCCAAGTTGAAGGCTTTATGGGGCGGCTTAAAAAATTTCAACAGCAGGTAGATGCAGCCTGTGCCTATCCATATCAACACGGCAATGGACTCACCACCTGTTACGTGGGACAAAAGTGCATACGGTGAAACGTGGGCGTTTAATATGCCTCTGCCTACCCCTTCAAGGATAAAGGCGTGACAATGTGTGACAATGTGTGCGATTAAAAGTAACCTTTAACCCATAGAAATCGGAAAAACAGTCTCTTCCAATGTCGCTTTGTCATATCTATAAATAAATAAATAATTATTGTATGACATTTTTTACACAGCGTCATCTAGCACAAAGTAAACTAAAATAAGCTGTAGGATCAAGACAACTGATAAACATACTTATATATTTCTAAATACATACATATTATACATAGAAAACCCTCAAACTTTGAAACAAACATTTGCGGAACACAAATATTTGATTGAGACCTCAGAGCGGTAGTCGCATATACCACCTCTGACGTCACCGAGGCTTTCAGAAGACACGGAGGAACTATCACGATTGTGTCTTGAAATTGGTATAGACTAAAAGGCATTTCTAGTCTTGTGTATGTCTTAAAGTTTAGTACAATGAATAGATTTTTTGGAAATACATATAAGTTTATTAAAAATGTACTCCCTTCCTTGAAATTATCTCGGAGGGACTACGACGCCACAAGCCCCGACCCGCTCAACATTATAATTAACACTCAGACCTTACCATTAGGGAACCGTATCACAAAACGTTTCTCAAAACTCAATAAACTCTTGACCTTAGTCTTGTATCAAGTATCATTTTGTATTTCGGCTCTAAGGTCCGTATTCCAGTACAGTATTTATAAGGCAAAAACTAGCCTCAAGCGTTGATTGAGTATTGAGAAACATTCTGGAACAGGGACCTTAGATTGCCGTTTTTTTTTAAATTTCATCTCTATTTACAGCCGAATCCCAATATACCAGATTGGCCATATGTCATCGGCTTGGCTGGAGGCATTGGTAGCGGAAAGTCTAACGTAGCACAAAAGTTGAAGTGAGTGGTTACTTCACAATAATTATTCCAATAAGATTTTTTAATATTATATTTAAAATAAATATCCATCACGCCTTATCCCCGAAGGGGTGGCAGAGGCATATTATATGCCCACTTTTCACCGTGTGGATTCCTGTCTCACGTAATAGGTGGTGAGCCCATTGCCGTGTTGAAATAGACAGACGCAGGTTGTGGCTACCTGCTGTTGAAATTTTTTAAGCCGCCTATAAGGCCTTCAACCAGGCTTAACGACCGCCATTTTACTGGCAACCGGGACCAACGGTTTAACGTGCCTTCCGAAGCACAGAAACGCTCGCAAATGTAAATGCCACAAAGTGGTCACCCATCCGACGACCAGCCTTAGTGAAAGTTGCGTACCTCAGTGATCGTTTACCGAACACTGAGACCGCGGGGCCACGAGCGCTTCTTTTTAGTCATACTTTTTTTAATATTATATTTGAGTCATTATAATAGGCCACATTTGACAATGTAAATTTTTGGCAATGTTCTAGCTACTGAACTACCCGAACCGTATCGAATCAAGTTGATAAGTATGATTAAAACGAAACTTTAAATTTGTGAAATATTACAAATAAGTCTCATTACATTCGATTCTGCTCACAATATTTTATACCCGCCGTTACAAGGACACGTTGGTGATTTTTGATAAATGACCTATTAAAATGACTCAACTACTCGTATATCTTAATAATATTATAAACGCGAAAGTTTGTATGGATGTTTGTTACTCTTTCAAGTAAAAACTGCCGAATGGATTTTAATGAAACTTTACAATAATATAGCTTATACATCAAAATAACACATAGGCTACTTTTTATCCCGGGAACAAGTTCCTGTGGGAAATGGGAACGGGAAAACTTCTCTACGTGGGCGAAGCCGCGGGCTTCAACTAGTAATAAATATTTTGAACATTGCATTGTCACATAACATCTAGCCCAAATTAACCTAATATAAGCTTGTTTTATGGAATACATAACACCTGCAGTCAGGCCGTCTGCATCTATGCCTCGCCTGTTGGTCAGCAGGTGCAACGCTAGCAGGTTAAGACGCTTGGGTCGTTAGATGTTTGATACTGTTTCAATCAAAATTTCATTAAGTAGGTATGTATTCAATAGATCACAACGGGTTTCGTAAGTAAACAGCAGTTCTTGGGTCCAATACGGTTGGCCACAATTGGTCTAGTAGTAATCACAGCAACCTGTATCGATTTCATATATATTCAGGTAAACGCGTTCAATATGAGTCGGTAAATAGTCCTCAATCGTAACCGTAATCATTTGCGTCAAACAGATATGTGTGAATAGTAGATCGCACAGGGTTTCGTCAGTAAAGAGTAGTTCTTGAGTCTAATTAAATTGGCCACGCTTGGTCTTGTAGTAATCGTGGGAACCTGTATCGACTCCATACGAATTCAAAACGAAACGCGCTCAACATGAGACGGTAAATACGCCTCAAATGTAATTACAGTTACATTTGAGGCGTATTTACCGACTTTGCATGAGTTTATTAACATATCGATCCTTCACACTATGGCAGGGCTAAAGGCGCTGCTATAGTCGACTGCGACGTTATTGCTCACGAGCTGTACAAGCCGGGGTTGCCTCTCAACGGGACATTAGCAGAAAATTTCGGCAAAGATATCATCATGACATCTGGTGAGGTTGACAGGAAGAAATTGGGGCAGATTGTGTTTAGTGACAAGGTATGTCAAATTAAACTCGACTTTTCGCTGAAGTAGTACGTAGAAGTATATAGTTTGGCAAAATAGGGTAAAAAATATAGGGGGAGCAACTGTGCTAATCATATTAATCAATAAATATCATATTAATCGACCTATGGAAGTTGAATTTTCGTCGTAACTCTCATTATTTTGTACTCTATTTTACTAAACTGTATGTCAATGAATTCGTTGGAATATTTTAGTTTAATATATTATGCATTTGAGAGGGTACTTGGATAACCTAGATTCACTTATTAGAACTGATGTACCACTACGATCGTAATGTAGGGTTCTGGCAGGACAAAATCTACCGGGATTGCTAATAAATAAATATTGTTGGGACCATACACACAACGCCATCTGATTCCAAACTAAGCAGAGCTTGTACTATGGTAACCAGATAACTGATAAACATACTTATATATTTCTAAATACATCCATAATAAAGATAAATAACACCCAGACACAGAATAAACCATCGTGCTCATCACGCAAAGTTTTATCCTGGGTGGGAATCGAAACCACGACCTCTTGCGTAGCAGCCGGATACACTCCCACCGCGCCACAGAGTCAGTCAAATAATAGTTTTATATTTTCTTTCCTTTAGGAACAACTAGATAAACTTAACAGTCTAGTTTGGCCGGAGGTGATAGCTGAAACCCAGCGACGTATCCAGGCTTTAGGAGCAGATGGATACAAAGTCGTGGTTATGGAGGCTGCGGTATTGATTCGAGCGAAGTGGTACCAATACTGCCACCAATTGTGGACTGTATTCATTCCGAGGGATGAGGTGGGTGCATCCTAATCACATTTTACATTCAATTTCGTAATATTCTTACTAGACTTAGTAGTATTTTCTTCCTTTCGATAGTATAATTTTTTTCAGCATAATGTAGTTTAGCATAACAGTTTCAGCATAAAGTTTTCTCGCAAAAATTATGATAAACAGAGTGTTATAAACGCAGAATGGTTATATTGGCATAATATTAACTTATTGTAATCTTCTTTATCATAATTTTAATCAGCTTAAATGTAAAGGGTATACCTAATTGCTATACGCCTAAAGATAATTCATCATACAATACAAAATGCATAACATGGAAAAAGTGGTAAATAGGTACGACGACGAGCGAAGCAAGGAAGAGTTTTAGATTACTTGCGACCACTACGTGCGAGCCGAGCAAGCGAAGCGAGCGGGCCGCAGTAGCGGCCAGCGATGTGCCAGAACAGAATCGCTCGTTTTAATCTAGTTACCTACTTCTGATTGTATTTTATTTATATTCTTTAAATAGTATATTATAGTCTACATTCTATATAATGGTAGTGTTGATATTTTGAACTTCAGTATAGTGACTATCGATATTTTTCAGTCGGCATTTCAATCTTAGACAGTTCAAGCTTAGATAGAAAAATAAAAATATGTACCCGTTAACAGAGAAGCGCTCGTGGCCCCGCGGACTCAGTGTTCTGTAAACGATCACTGTGTTAAGCAATTTTCACTATGGCTGGTCCTCAAATGGGTGACCACTTTATGGCATTTATATTTGCGAGCGTTTCCGTGCTTCGGAAGGCACGTTAAGCCGTTGGTCCCGGTTGCCAGTAACATGGCAGTCCTTATGCCCAGTTGAAGGCCTTATTAAGGCTTGAAAAATTTCAACAGCAGGGCGCCACAACCTGCGCCTGTTCATTTCAACACGGCAATAGGCTCACCACCTGTTACGTGGGAGAAAAGTGCATACGGTGATATGTGGGCGTATAGTATGCCTCTGCCTACCCTTTCGGGGATAAAGGCGTGACAATATGTATGTATGTATTTATGTACCCGTTAACATATGAATGACTTGGAATCTTTATGCCATAGAGTGAGATGCCAATAAATGTTATGATTAGTAATCGTTATTGTAAAAAAAATATGTGTGAACATTTTATGCTGGAGTATCTTTATAGTGAAGCCTGGGTATGTCAGAAGATGAACGTAAATTGAATGCTGTGGAGATGCACTTACTTCGAAAATTGTGCGGCGCCGAATATGTAACGAAGTGATACACAATATGGCAGGTTTGAATGAAAGTGTAGTCATTACGTTGAAAAGGGCGTCCTCCGTTGGTTTGGTCACGTCCAACGACTAAGTGAGGAACGAATGACATGACATATGTACGTAACTACAAATTTGTAAGAAACCCTCGGTGAGCGTATCTGACTCGCACTTAGTATTTTTCACTTTAAACTTGTTTCTTTTGTACTGAGGTGGCAGACAAGCTTACGGCCCACCTAATGGAAAGTGGTCACTTTAGCCCAGTGACGTTTGCGACACCATATGTGCAGCAGTTGCGCTGCCGACCCTTTAAAAACCTTCTAAGACCCCTTTTGAATAACTTTTTGAATGACTCCTTTTGATATATCTCAATCATAGTCTATTACCCTAGGCTATCAAGAGGATAAAAGAACGCAACAAGTTATCTGAAGACGAAGCTCGACAAAGGGTGGATGCTCAGCCGTCGAATGAAGAACAGATTGCTCTTGCAAACGTCGTGTTTAGTCCGTTTTGGAGCTATGAGTATACGCAGACACAAATCGATCGCGCTTGGCAACAATTACAAGATTATTTGAACACAAGAAACTAAGGTACTTATTATAGAACGTGTATCAAATCTCAAGAAACACTTGATTGTAGTTTCTAACCTCAAACGAAGCGGTAGCAAAGAAGTAGTGTTATAAGTTTAATTAATTTATTTAGTTCTACTGAAAGCTTATAACTTTAAGCTTGCACGGATCTATGTCCAAAATTCGCAAACAGCGTTAAAGTTTACAAAAATATCCTTTTTTTATGACAAAAACGAATTCCAAGTGCTTCTTGAGTATTGTTTATCATTTTGTAATACGACCCTAAATACGTAAAGTTAAAGGTGTCCGCCCACTACATCGTCTTATACCATGATCGCTAGAATAAGTCATAATGACATTATGCCCACTAGACTGTTCCGTAACTGATCAGCACCGTTGCGTGTCATGCATGGACCGTTAATAATGGGGAATAAATAAATAAATATCGGTCACGCCTTACCCCCGAAGGGGTGGCAGAGGCATATTATATGCCCACTTTTCACAGTGTGGATTCCTGTCCCACGTAATAGGTGGTGAGCCCATTGCCGTGTTGAAATAGACAGACGCAGGTTGTGGCTACCTGCTGTTGAAAATTTTCAAGCCGCCCATAAGGCCTTCAACCAGACTTAACGTCTGCTATTTTACTGGCAACCGGGACCAACGGCGTAACGTGCCTTCCGAAGCACGGAACGTTCGCAAATGTAACTGCCACAAAGTGGTCACAATAATGGGGAAGGAACAGCAAAACTTTTATGTAGAGGGCGCTGTTTGTTTGGAACACAGAAAACGTTATTTTTCATAGTAAAACCTATAATCTGCTTCATCTTGCGTTTTGTTTTTGCTCTAAGTTTCTTTTTTTGGTGGAATTAAGCTTTACAACATGTGTTCTATCTAGCGAGTCGATGAATAAAATGAGGAATTAAAAAAAAAAACAAGTGCACATTTAAAAGCCACACAAAGACCCATCCTTCAATAAATAATTTAAAACGCGTATTTCGTTACGTACGTACAATAAATACGAAATAATATGAAGATTGACAGTTGCTTTGTAACAAACATTTGGAGCTCTCTACAATGAACTATTTGATAGTTTTCTTCCCCATTGTCGACGAGAATATTATGCCGGTGCCGATACGTTCTGCGCATGGCACGTGACGGTGACCATACGGGTTATAAACGGATGATCGTTTTAAAGGTCTTTACGTAGTACAAATAGACTAAGACATAACATAACACATAGAGACATACAAATTATATACGGGCATCATACGCGACCCTGGGACAACCTTTCGAGTTTAGGTTGCAATCGAATTATTGCAGATTTTAAGCGCAAATGAGCAGATTAAAAAGTTTGAATTATATTATTATTTCTCTTTGTTCATGTAAATGCCTTGTGGGTATTTGAATGTTATGTAAATGCATCGATAAATGCATTAACGAATTTTTATTGTAATTTTATATGATTCAATGCAATTAAATAATAATTATTAAATTGGGAACTCCCGTACAAAATCCTCCGAGGTTTAAGCGAGTAGTTGTAATGTAATATTTTTATTGTAATTTATTGGTCAATGATTTTAAAAAATAACAAAATAAAAGATCTGAATTCGATATGTCATTACCCGTAGTGCTCGGCGTTAGACAGATAGGGGCTTTAATCGGTGGTAGTTCAGTAGTTTTAGTCTGTTTGTGTCCGGTATGACATCCATGGGGATTTCCACGCTGTAAAAAAAGGAATCATTCAGGAAATATACGGTAACAAAACGCCGTTGATCCGATTCAGTGACTATTATATACCGTATCTTGTTACTTTACGTGCCTGATACGCTGCTAGCACGGTCATGGTATGTGTAGTGGGTAAACTCTATTATAAAGGGAAATTCAATTCCATCGATTACACAGCTAAATAGACACATTGTTGTGCAGCCTCTTGTGAAGTCCAAAATGACATCATGAAGTTAGCGGATAACTGTTACATAATGAAGTTAGCTGATAACTGTTACATGTTGCATTTACCTCATAACTGTTACATATTCATCCATACACGAAAATTCATTTGAAAAACGTGTGCGTGTACTTATGTACATGCGTTAGAAGTTATACATCTTTGGCGTAACAAGATAAAATCTTAATTAAAAAAAAAATCTTTTGCCTTATTACTTAAATGTTGCCATACTAAAATGTATATCATGGAAACACTTATCAGCTAACTTCATGGTGTTGGTTTTCGTGACGGTCTGTGAGCGCATATTTACTCTCATCATTTTTCCCTAACGCGCCAAAAAAGTATAACTTCAAAATGGCTCACAGCAATGCGTCCATGCAGTAGGTCTATGCCAGTAGCAGACTTAAGACTACTTTCTGACTTAGTGTCGTTTTATGAAACGTGTCAATTTCAATGTCGTGCATGTTGGCTGTGTATTAGATGGATATAGTAAATATAATAGGAATTGTTTGCATTTCATATGTAAAGTAATATGCAAAAGTCGAGATATAGCTCGATGACAAGTGAAGAAATATTTTTATCTACTCTGATACTATAATACAAAGATTATAAAACTGATAACAAAATTCTTAAGACAAACATTACGTACAGGCCAAAAATGATAAAAAAAAAGTTTAATTACGATACAGGTCTTGTATGGACACCTGTAGCATAATATAACTTTTTAATCATAACGATACACCTATACAACCTCCAGCTGGACCAAGGAGGTAGAACCTCTACTTAAAAAAAAAAGGTTTCAATCATTGGTTTCAATGAACGAGTCCGCGACGCAAGCGCGCATGCGCAATCAATGTTTGCGCCTTGGCGCCAACATTTGACATTTAAAAAATAAATTGGTTGTTATATTCATCATTTTATTTGCAATATTGTTTTACGTATTATAGTATGAGAGTAGATAAAGTAGTGTATGGACACTGTACATAACTTGGTCTTATAACACTCGTGTGATACTATAAAAAAACTCGCCTACGGCTCGTTTTTTTAAAACACACTCATGTTATAAGAACCCTTATTATGCAACAGTATCATAAACTACTATTTTTTACGTCGCCTTAAGACTTAAAGAGGTGGATTAATTCGTCAGTTTCGAGTAGGTTTCAGTGGTGTAGTTGGTGAACGCGTCTGTTGCGTTGAACCAGATTACTCTGGTTAGAGTCCAGCTCGAGACTGACATTTTTATACACATTAAATTTTAAAGTTAAGAAATGTTGCTCGCTCCCTCTCCCGCCTATTACAAACCAAGTTCACGTCAAAATGTAGGCGAAAATTGCATACGCCACTGTCAGTAGCCCACCATTCGTCTAGTAATTAGTGTTATCGTAAGAGAAAAGTATGACGCCCCCTGACACGCTTGGTTGTATGAAATATATACAGTGATCATATAATCCATCTAGTATGTAAACTGTGTGAATGAATGTGACCGCTATTTCTTTCTCGCTCTATCTCGGCAATTATGACGCGTAACGGTCTGTACAATGTTATATAGTTATAAGAAAATGTTATCTTAGATGAAGTGTCATGCCATGTATGTACATTTTGTACTGTTATAGGACGTGTAATGTGTTTTTGGGTTTCATTTTTTGCAATTTTTTATTATTCCTGATTTTTATATTCGAATATAGTCAAACTTATCATGCATGACTTATTTTGCTCTTTCCACTGGAACACATTGTGTTATTTTCGTTACTACTTTAAACTTTTGCGTTGCATGATAGAAATAAATATATATAACACAGAAAGTCACTTGAGCGTGTAATCAAGAAATAAGTACCTATATTGTTTTGTGATCATTATTCTATATGTATATATATCTAATGGAGTATGTACTTGTTATCTGTGTGTAACACAACGGGATTTTGTTAACATAAATAAAATATTTGATGACGGCCAAATCTTTTATTAACGAACCAGAACGCTACATAAAAATAATACCTTCCTCCTATTACGAGACACTCAGTTAGGCGGTGGGCCTATACAGTGGTTTCTGTTAGACCTCGCAGAACCTTTTTTGTAAAAACCAGGTACCACCATGCAGCCACGGAAAGCCCTAAAGTATCCCTTGAGTTACTTGGATCTCAGCACAAAAATCACCAACAGTCGAAATGCTAGGGTTAAGCTGACCCCAATGTCATATAACCTTTCGCTTATGTTCCGAGTTCAGCGGCTGCACACCGGGCTTTTGTAAAATAGAATATTTCAAGACCGACTTTTTGAGGGGCGCTATAATAGGAGCCCTATAATCGCGACCCTCATATGTAATGTGTAAATTTGCGTTAAAAATAACCAAATGAAATAAATTACAAAAAAGTAGCTCGTAGCAAGTGCACCGCTAGCAGGTTAGGGCGCCTGTTCTAGGTCAGGTCGGCGCCTTTCACCAACTCAGCGGAGCAACTCTTTCAGCGACTGACATAGTGCAGCGTGCTAGCGACTGGACGGAGCAACAGGAACGGTATCTAAATGAATCCTCTCCTCTCGCCGATGAGAAAATTTCTTTCAGAACTAACAGTGACCTATACCTACCTCGTAGACGAAGCGCTCGTAGTCCCGGTAACTGTACTGCAAGTAAACGGTCACTGCGTTAAACATGACCGCTTTTTTTTTAATTATTTTATGGCCTCGTTATTAAGACCTTTTCCCATTTGTTTAGCGCAGACGGAAGATGTTATTCGGAAGTAGAACGGCGAATAGCTGCCGGAAACAAAGTTAACGGTGCTTTGTCCCAATTGGTAAAGCAACAAAGCTTCGTAAAAGAAGTACGACTCGCGATTCATAACAGTGCTAGTGCCAACGTTGCTTCACGGCAGCGAACCTGGGTATGTCAGCAGATGCATGAAAGTAAATTGAATGCTGTAGAGATACGATTACTTCGAAAATTGTGCGGTGTAACTTTGGCCGATGGAATACGTGGCGAAATGATACGCAATATGGCAGGTTTGAATGAAAGTGTCAGCGTTGAGCTGAAAAAGGGCGTGCTCCGTTGGTTTGGACACGTGCAACGAATGAGTGAGGAACGATTGACGAAGAATATATATTGTGCGAAAGTAGAGGGTAGAAGGAGTCAGGGTAGGCCGAGACTTACATATGAAGACCACGTGAGCAGATTGCTCAAAAGACGTAAATGTATAAAGCGATTAATGAATCTGCAAGAAGCGAAAGAAGAATGCATGGATCGTGAAGCCTGGCGATCTGTCCTCTCTGACTACCCCGTCAGGGATACAGCGTGAAGATAGTTAGTTAGTTAGTTGTTTATTACGTATTTATTCAATCATATTATCTAAAATGTCCCCGTCCTCTACGTTTTAGTCAAGTATGGCCGTAGGTCAAAGTCAGTCGTACCTCATTATCGTGGTAGTAGCGTTAATGGGGCTTTCAATGGAATTTTCACGGCAAGATGTAAAATAGCATTTCACTGCAATATTTCACTGTTTTTGACTGACTATTACACAACTTTTATGTCTAAGAAACTACCATTTTTACACATAAAATAACGTTGATGCACTAGTTTTGCCAAGCGTGTGCCATTAGAGAATTTCCCGCGCAAACTCCCATAACCGCTTTGTGGCATTTCCATTTAGGTATATACGAACATTTCCGTACTTCTAAAGGCACAGGTTGCACTCGTGGCCCCGCTAACTCAATATTCTGTAAACGATCAATGCGTAACCAACTTTCGCTATAGCTGGTCCTTGGATGGGTGACCACATTGTTGCATTTTCATTTGCGAACGTTTCCGTGCTTTGGAAGGCACGTTAAATTACCAATTAATAAATGAATTATCTCAAGTACTTGGCGTTTTTAGGGTTCCGTACCTCAAAAGGAAAAAATGGAACCCTTATAGGATCACTTTGTCGTCCGTCCGTCTGTCTGTCACGATCTTTTTTCTCGAGAATGCTTGAAGTTATCAAGCTGAAATTTATATCGAATACTCAAGTCTACTGTCCCTTGGAGCTGTGAAAAAATCAAACTTCTAAGCCAAACGCAATAAAAAGATGCAGCCGTTTATGCCGCAAATTTTCAACACTTGCAAGGGAATCAAACCTACAGGGTTCTTCCCATAAACTCAGAATCGTGAAATTTGGTGCGAAGCACAGATGAAGGAAAAATTCCAAAATATATAAAAGTTTAAAATTAAGAGGTTGCCCTGCAGCCCCATCCCCATACATACATATTCACCAATTAACATATACCTCTGAGTTGTATGAGCACTCAAACAATTCGGAGGTCAAGCTTAATTGGCTTATATATATATAAATAAGGTAGTATTGTTTTACAGAACCCTCGGTGCACGAATTGGAGTCATGCTTGACCGGTTTTTTTATATTTAATAATGGTTGTAATAAGTAGGTAGGTAGGTACCTATATCTACTTACCATATTTAAGTAAGTAGGTAACTTACAGTACCTATGTAAGAATTTTCACATTGTACTGCTAAATAACTAATGTCCATTTTCGAAATTACGTTGAGAATCTATTTGGTAATGATATTACCTACAACATAATGATTTTTGGATGAATGTTGATAACGAATCAAATTTTAGGGGTTCCATTTCTGAAGGCTAGCCTAAACCCGAAAAGATTATCGCATTGGCTAACTCATAAGATAATAAGTTTTTTTTTTATCTTCACGCTGTATCCCTGACGGGGTAGTCAGAGAAGACAGATCGCCAGGCTTCGCGATCCATGCATACTTCTTTCACTTCTTCAAGATTCATCAATCGCTTCATACACGCACGTCTGGGTATCCGAGTACTTTTGACCTTACCGTTTTTGAGCAATCTGCTCACGTGGTCTTCATATGTAAGTCTCGGCCTACCCTGACTTCTTCTACCCTCTGCTTTCGCACAATATATATTCTTCGTCAATCGTTCCTCACTCATTCGTTGGACGTGCCTCAACCAACGGAGCACGCCCTTTTCTAGCTTAACGCTGAAACTTTCATTCAAACCTGCCATATTGCGTATCACTTTGTTACTTATTCGGTCGGCCAAGGTAACTCCGCAAAATTTTCGAAGTGATCGCATCTCCACAGCATTCAATTTACTTTCTTGCATCTGCTGACATACCCAGGTTTCGCTACCGTAAAACAAAGTTGGCACTAGCACTGCGTTATGAATCGCCAGTCGTGCTTCTTTTACGATGCTTTGTCGCTTTACTAATTGGGACAAAGCACCGTTACTAGTACTTAGCTACTCGCCGTTCTACATCCGATTCACATCTTCCATCCGCGCTAAACATACTCCCTAAATACACAATTTCATTCACTTGCTCTAGACGTTTCTCGTTTACCCTAATCTCGCATTTAGTTCTTACGTCATCTTCAAATACTAGAACCTTAGTCTTACTTGCATTCAAGCGAAGACCCTTACTTTCACACTCCTCTTTCATATTAGTGACTAATGCCTGAAGGTCGGCTTCTGATGAGGCCATGAGCACCGCATCATCAGCGTACAGCAGACAGTTTACTGAAAAGTCACCCAAATTCCAGCCATACCACAATCTTTCAACTTCTGCAGGCAACTGTCCAGATACACCATGAACAGCCAGGCGGACATGACACAACCCTGTTTGACGCCTGTACAGACATCAAAAAGAGGTGACACATCCCCCCCTACTCGCACGCAAGCCTTACAGTCCTTATAAAGCGACTGTATTGCCCGCAGTAGCGAGCCGTCCACACTATATCTGGGCATCAAATCCCACAGAGCTTCCCTCACAACGTTATCAAATGCTTTCTCCAGATCCACAAAAGCGCAGAAAACCTTCTGGCTAATAGCCAGAAACTTCTCCGCGATCATGCGGAGAGAAAACACTTGATCCATGCAACCTCTTCCACGTCGGAATCCGCATTGAGCCTCCCATAAATACCTTTCGGACTTTTCCTGCATTCTTGCCGTTATATTCTTTGCATACACCTTACTAGCTAAGCTGACCAAGCTAATCGCCCTGTAGCTGGAGCAGTTTAGGCGCGAGCCTTTCCCTTTGTAAATAGGTACTACAACTGCTATTCGCCAGTCATCTGGGACCTCACCCGTCCGCCAGCACAAGTTGCATAACAGACATAGAGTGTCCCAGACGCGCGACCCACCGTACTTGATCATCTCAGCAGTAACTCTGTCTTTTTCCTCAGCCTTGCTACATTTCATACTTCTTATCGCTTGTTCAAATTCTTTAATACTAATGACTTCAATGACATCGGGATCCGGAGCATCGAAGTGAGCTCCACTTCCCGATGTGGCATCTCTGTCTTTTCTTGCATACATCTTTCCATAATATTCACTCCATCTCTGCAGGACGTCAGTTTGGTCTGTTAGGACGTCATTGTTAACACTAAGCACTTTATTCATACTGCAGATTGCCGAACAACTCCGGGTCTTGCCTACCTCTTTCCAGAAGAGCCTGGCATTGTCCCGGAAATTGGACGACAACCTTTCATCCGCTTTCATTCTGCACCTTTCACGAGCTTCTTCTATCAGTGCCTTCGTGTTAACTTTTTGCAGCTTGTATCTCTCTTTCATATTAAAATCATTCCGTGAGGCTAAGTATATAGTCTAACCATGCTTTCTTCTTCATTCGATCTGCTTCTTTCACTTTCTCATTCCACCATGCGTCACGCTTATTACTACTGCCTCTTCTCGTTTCTCCACACACTTCCACAGCGGCATTTACCATACTATCCCTAAGGTTCTGCTATACACTTTCCACATTCTCACTACTAACATTGACGTCGCCAAGCTTTTCGGCTACCCTTTCTTTATATTTATCCCTAATGGATGCATCCTGCAGCTTCCAGATTTGATGCTATAAGTCGGCTCAGGTTCAGGACACTCGGTACGATGACGCCAACCCGCGAACAGACCCCTAATCCTAGTTATTACTAGGTAGTGGTCTGATCCTAGCTCAGCGCCTCGATAAACCCTTGTGTCCATCACCTGTTTACGGAGCCGACTATCCATTAGGAATAGATCTATCATGCTTCTCTTTGACTTACATTTCCTCTTATACATATGAATTTGTTTGAGATAATAAGTGACCAATTATATTACCTATAATTGAGTGGGTCTGCTTGTGACGACGTTTGGTGCAACCGAGTCGAAACGTCAAGCTAAATAAGAATGATCACGTTAATCCCTTTGATTTGAAAGAATGAAATATTGAATAATAGCATTGGCTATTTGGATTCTCTTTCAAAAACAACAATCGTGCAGCGATTTCATAAAAACGGCGGTTTAACGCTTAATGTTTAACAAACGAATCCCTTAGAATATTTATGAAAGACGGCGTTCAAAAGATATTCCTCACACCATAATGTAAAAAAGAAAGATCTCTATTCTATGAGTTGGGGAATTACCTTTTTTTACATGTGGACCTCAACCACACGGTTTCTGTGTATGCCAAGCGCCGATTGAAAAGTAATCCCAGTAGTGCTCCCGGCAGACTTGGGCTACCACCGCAGCCTTGACTATGAGACGAGACTGTGATTGTTTACTCATCATCATCCGAGCGTCTGTCCCAGTTGCGTCTCGCGACGCCCGGGGTCCGCTTTCCTACATTTTCTCCTCCACTTCGCACGGTCTTCGGCATCCCCTGTAGTGAAACCATTGACACGCATGTCATCCCTTACGACGTCAAGCCAGCACTTCTTGGGTCTTCCCCTCTTACCGGGACCCGGCGGGGCTGACATGGCCAGACATTTGTTACCTACGTAGCCCGGCGGTTGCCGCAAGACGTGACCATACCAACGAAGGCGACACTCTTGCAACTTGTCTGCAATGTCACGGACGTGAAGGCTGCCGCGGATGCGAGAGTTTCTTACGCGGTCCATCCGCGTGACCCCACACATCCACCGCAGCATCTTCATTTCCGTGACACGCAGCTCCTGCTTGTGTCGCTCCAATATCGGCCACGTCTCACTGCCATGTAAAAGGACAGGTCTTATAATGGTTTTGTAGACCTGTCCCTTCAACCGGATCGGCATTTTAGGGTCACAAATGACACCGGTCATCTCCCGCCATTTGGCCCACGCGGCAGCAATGCGTGACTTGACATCGCAATCGATGTCACTGGACGTGTGAAAAACAGATCCCAGGTATTTAACCTGGTCCGTGCGCTCGACCAAATCACCGCCTATGCGGACGGATGTGGGATCTGTCGAGTTTAGTGCTAAGTACTCGGTCTTCGCCACATTTAGTTTCAGACCGCCGTTCTCAAGCGTTTCCTTCCACGCCTTTACACGTCGCACCAATCTGCCCCTGTCCGCGTCTGCCAGCGCAATATCGTCAGCATACATGAGCAACCATGGAGGCTGCTCATGTGGGTTTCTGATGCTGTCCGACAATTCGTCTAATATTACACTGAACAGAAGCGGACTAAGGACCGAACCCTGGTGTACCCCGACGGTGATGGGGAAGGGTTTCGTGTCGCCAACAGCAGTCCAAACCATTGAATCGGAGTCACAGTACATGTCCCGGATAGAGTCAATATAGACCTCTGGAACCCCTTTGGACCGCAGTGCCCACCAGATCATCGCACGAGGAACACAGTCGAAGGCCTTCTGCATGTCTAGAAACAAACAGTGCAGAGGCGTGTTCTTCGACCTGTATTTCTCTGCGACAACCCTCAGGGCAAAAACAGGGTCCGTGGTCCCATAACCAGGGCGAAACCCATATTGACACCCCGAGAGAGTGCACTCCTGCCGGATCCGAGAGTCTATAATCCTCTCGAAGATCTTCATGGTGTGGGACATCACCTTAATACCGCGGTAGCTCCCGCACTCCTGCACTGACCCCTTACCTTTGAAGACTGGAGTAATAATACTCAGTCTCCATTGGTTTGGGATCTGCCCGCTGAGGAGTATGCGGTTAAAAAGGTTTACTAAGATGCCCACACCGCGAGGACCCATCGCCTTCCAGGCTTCGATGGGGACTCCATCGGGTCCGACAGCTTTCCGATTCTTCATGCGGCGAAGCGCAGTCAGGACTTCTCCAGGCGTTACCGGTGGCACTAGTCCCTGATTAGGAGGGAGGTCCGGGGGCTGCACCTCTTTGTGCTGTTTATTAAGCAGTTCGTGGAAGTACGAGCGCCATCTCTCCTTTACCGCGAGGTCTTAGGTAAAAATTGCGTAGCTTACTATGAAGCAAAAATCTAAAATTATTTTTACGAAATACGCGAACTATACCTAAAGTATTTATTTTGTAGAGATCCCTCGGTACGATTATCAGGTTCACGCTTGTCCACGTTTTGAATACCTACTTATTTTACTTGTAGGTACTTACTAAGTAGGTACCGATAGATACTTATATAAAGCGGTATCGTCGAAAAACAAATCAGGTTTAATAAGTTGGTTCAACATGAAGACATCATGTGTTTTGGTAGTCATTTATTTATACAGTGCAATGGGGTTACTTCAACCCTTAATTAGTACAGAAGTAAATTTAGAAACTCGGCGAATAAATATGATTGTGAGTTGTGAGTCTACGAGTAACCTACATAACATAAACCGAAATAGCTGTCGTTCTTTTTACTACTTTGTCATTATTGAATAGTATCTAATAATAAATATTGGGTATACCTACCTATATGAGATATATATATACCTATATGAGGTATATGAGATATCTGTTCTCTCTAACTACTCCGTTAGGGATACAGCGTGAAGATAGTTAGTGAGTTATACATATATGATGGGATGTATACAACTGATAAAAAATTGGTCGCACTCTGGAGTCGAGCCCGGGAGTCGCATACTTTTCCCACTGCTCCACCGAGGCGATCATGTGTGTAATCCCAGATTTTATCTTCTAAAGATGTATCTGTAGTGACTATCTAATAACTAGTTAGTCCAAAATAGACGGTCCGTGAGTGGTCCATCGTGTAATTCCTTTTCACTTAGCGTATTTCTAATTGCCTCCAAACCTTACCTGGATTTGGAGCTTGGGGTCTACTTTATTTGGTTGCTAGAAGCAGCTATCGTTAGGCTTTTCACTTTCGGCATTGTAGAGAACGACTGGCGTCTGACCTTCCAACCCTGTAGCAACCAACTGCACACTAGATCATTTGACTTTCAATTTCATTTCTTATTTTTAAAAAGTCCTACCGTACCATCCAACAAATAACCCATAGAGAGGAAATACCGTTCCACTCGCTTTTCACTAGCTTATGAAAAAGACTCGCTTTTGAAAATGCACTTATAAATCTAACTGCACCGCTAGCTAAAACCAACCCGATCAGAAGAAAGTTCTGTGTATTCGTTTGTGAGTTCTCGTGAAACATTTACGAAAACCTATTTAAATTGTGTAAATTAAATTATTTACTGCTCAATTAAGTGGCGTGAAAAAATAGCAGAACTTCCAGCAGTAAAACAGATTGTTATTTACACGATGTATACCGTACCGAGCAAATCGACACGTCACTTTTCGATCCGCGTAAGGCCAGAAGTTTCAAGTGACAGATTCCTTATTTATATGCTCCTTGGTTTCTTTGTTTCAGACTAATATAGCAACTATGAATCTAAAGAAAAATGGCTGGTCCACAATTTTCTGCTTCGGGCACTTTCCCGATGAACTTTATACTAATTTACAGAATATATCACACCCTAACGCTTTATCAAATATAGACCGTGAAGATGAATACATCGCAGATGTTGTACGTTACTACGCAAATACATTAGTAGTAAATCTAATAAGTATAGAAGATTATGAAAGTACTATATTAAAATTACGAGACTCTCCATATTGGCATCCACATGCGAATATCATTATATATTATCACGAAAAAGATATCGAGATTTTAGGCAAGATATACTTTAGCTTGTGGTACTATAAAGCTATAAACGCTATTATAGTTCAATATGATGATAGTCGAGAAGTGTTATTGGTATCACACTACACTCCTTATATCAGTGACTATTACAAACTTGACCATCTTTACGGTTGTTGGACGACACGAAAAATTGGAATGCCTGTAATAGGATTTGATGCCGGATTTACCTGTGTCGAAAAATGTCACAACATCACTTCAACCTCTAAACTGAGAAGTAATAATCTTGGTACTTGCATTGGCTTTAGTGTACACACAGTGCCGTATAACGCCACAGATATAATTATCAAGACCTTGAATTTATTTGAAGATAAAAGTAACAATTTTCACGGTTTCAAATTTAGAGTTTTCACAACAGAAGTTGAACCTTTCCTCATTATAACAGACCACGGTAATGATAATTATACTTTATCGTCTAGGGATGGAACTATCTGGAATGAAATCTCCAAAATTATGAATTTCAGTCTAGATCTTTCACCCAGCGCCAATGACATCAAGGCTCCATTCAATTTTGAAAGAAAAATCAACCAGTTGTTTGATTTTGCATTTCGAAAGACGGACTTGTATATAGGCCCCATTTATTTATTTGATGTTGCCGTTGTAGAAGTGGATTACTCATTTCCTTTTAAAGACAGCGGAGTATGCATTATGTCGTATAGAGCTGGATTTGAAACAACATTTTTAGATCGGAAAACGTTGAATGCCATTCAAGGGAATATTATTCAATTTTCGCTTGGTTTTCTGGGAATCTGGGCAATTTTTGCACTGTATCAAGTATTCGAAAAAGGTCGTTTTGGTTACGACCAGTTTGGAAAAGATTTGATGAACGCTTTTAGAAACATTTTGCTGATTTCCCTTTGCAATCCTCCGAAAAGAAGCTCTTTTCGTATTTTCTTAACAATATTTATATGGAGCTTTTTTATATTAAATTTTGCAAATCAAGCAACTATAATATCGTTTTTAACTGCAATCAAAAGAGGCAAGGAAGTGGATACTTTCGAAGATATGATTCAGAAGGGATATTCTATATACGGTATGTCATCTCCAGACTTAATATTACCTGATACCGAGGAAATATTCCGTATAATTAATTCTAGATTAGTTCCAATTGAAGATCTCTACGAATGCGTCAGGGACATAAGTGTGGATCCGCATCGTTTTTGTCTTATAGATTGTTCTATAGGACATTATTTAGAAAGAAATCGGTTAAATAAACAGGGTGAGCAATATCTGCATGTTGCTCAAAAAGACAGAATGCACAGTCATTATTTGACGATATTATTTACAAAGCATTCACCTATAACTGAAAAATATGATAAAATTATAGCTAGTTTCTTTGAAGCAGGACTCATAAAAAAATGGGAGAGTTACCGGTACGCAGCTATAAAAGAAGAACCACCCATTAAACCGTTAGCAATGAAAGATTTACAGAATTTATTCGATGGATATTATATATCAGCTGGATTTATATGTGTTATATTTTTGTTGGAATTTTTTATATTCTTCGGAAAGAGATTAGTTAGGCGTTGTTTGGACAGGAAAAAATAAGTTATTTGTTTTTAATATATTCAAACCTAGAAAGTCATCTAAGGTCAGTTTCCAACTAAAAATAATTAGTACGTTATCACGTCACAGAAAATGTAAAACAATGCACTACTAATAAATTATCATTTCAAATAGTGCCTGATTTATTGTGTCGGTGAAATACATAAAGTATATAAATCAAGCTTTCAATTTTATCAAACCACACATACTACATATTGCCACGCCTTTGTTTCTTAAGGGGATTTAACAAAATTTAATTTAAGGTTTACTAGTATAGCAGTTACACTCTGAATATTATATTTATATAAGATATATTTTATTGAAAAATAGAACGGTAGGTAGTACCTAGTGCTGAAAGTGTTCGAGCTCTATCAGTCAGTATCAATAATTATTGGAAACTAGTTGACGCCCTCTGCTTCGCCCGCGTAGAGAAGTTTTCCCATTCCCGTTTCCCACAGGAACTTGTTCCCGGGATAAAAAGTAGCCTATGTCCGTCTCCTGGCTCTAATCTACCTTCCCACCAATTTTCAGCCTGATCGGTGCAGCCGTTGTTGAGTTATAAATAGTGTAACTAACACGACTTTCTTTTATATATATAGACTAGTTGACGCCCGCGGCTTCGCCCGCGTATAGAAGTTTTCCCGTTCCCGTTTCCCACAGGAACTTGTTCCCGGGATAAAAAGTAACCTATGTCTGTCTTCTGGCTCTAAGCTACCTCCCCACCAATTTTCAGCCTGATCGGTACAGCCGTTGTTGAGTTATAAATAGTGTAACTAACACGACTTTCTTTTATATTTATAGATAAATTTTGAATGAAATTGTGTATTTAGGAAGTATGTTTAGCGCGGATGGAAGATGTGATTCGGATGTAGAACGGCGAGTAGCTGCCGGAAACAAAGTTAACGGTGCTTTGTCCCAGTTAGTAAAGCGACAAAGCATCGTAAAAGAAGCACGAATGGCGATTCATAACGCAGTGCTAGTGCCAACTTTGCTTTACGGTAGCGAAACCTGGGTATGTCAGCAGATGCATGAAAGTAAATTGAATGCTGTGGAGATGCGATCACTTCGAAAATTGTGCGGCGTTACCTTGGCCGACCGAATACGTAACGAAGTGATACGCAATATGGCAGGTTTGAATGAAAGTGTCAGCGTTAAGCTGGAAAAGGGCGTGCTCCATTGGTTTGGACACGTCCAACGAATGAGTGAGGAACGATTGACGAAGAATATATATTGTTCAAAAGTAGAGGGTAGAAGGAGTCAGGGAAGGCCGAGACTTACATATGAAGACCACGTGAGCAGATTGCTCAAAAACGGAAAGGTCAAAAGTACTCGGATACCCAGACGTGCGTGTATGAAGCGATTGATGAATCTCGAAGAAGCGAAAGAAGTATGCATGGATCGCGAAGCCTGGCGATCTGTCCTCTCTGACTACCCCGTCAGGGATACAGCGTGAAGATAGTTAGTTTTTTTTTTAGTTAGATACATTTTATTGAAAAATAGAACGGTAGGTAGTACCTAGTGCTGAAAGTGTTCGAGCTCTATCAGTCAGTATCAATAATTATTGGAAATATAAATGAGATATAGCAAAAAAACATACTTCCGTGCTTTCATATATTTACTAAGGAACTTCACCCGTCGTGTCTCAACCCCATTTATATTTTTTACTGTTTTTTTTTGTTGTTGCCTATATCTTTTGGTTATATCGTGATTTCCCTTTTAGCCTTAAAACTCAATTTTTGAAACCACCCAGGCTGACGGGGTCCCATAAATTGTTTGGTTATTAGGGCAGTTGTGCTTTAGTACCTATCTCACCGAAAAATGTTACCGCCACAACACCCAATTTCTTCATGGGCATCAGCTCCTGTGAACATTAGACATCTGCAGGTAGGTAATGTATATGTCAACTTAACTTTAAAGATAAGAATTTTATTTTTTTTATTTTGCAACTTTAATAGTTCCTTATTAGTATGCTGGGGTTTGTACCTCCTTACATCGAAATAAACACTATAGAAGAGTGTCTAAAGCCTTTTTCTTCTCCTTACAGAATTTTCAATCGCATTGAGGTCCACTTTTTTATGTGCCTGCGATGCAAAAAGCAGCTATGCGTTTGGCTTTGATTATCGGTATTGTTCGAAGCGACTTCCGTCTGAACTCTTAGCCCCCGCGCGCGTCTTAGCACTGTCCATGGTCAATAAGTACACAGCTAGCAGATGAGGCTATTAAGGCCCCGGAGATCTTAGTGGGACTCTAACAAAGTTCCTAAAACATTTACACTTGTCACGCTATTATAAACAGTAAATATAGTGGGTCATTTTTTTTGACAGCACCGTCTAGTCAAAGTAACCTAATAAAGCTTGTGTTATAGGATCTAGACGACTGGTAAACTACTTATATATTTCTAAATACATACATATTAAACATAGGAAACACCCAAACTCCGAAACAAACATTTGTAGATCACACAAATATTTTTTCCAACCCGGGAATCGAACCTCAGTCGGGGCAGTCGCATGCACTACCACTGCACCACGAGGCAGTCACACGAGACGGTTACAATATCGCCGGACGCCGGTGCTATAAGCAGGAAGTCTATGATGTCTCCTGTGTGATATCCGCTTTCGTCGGTCAGCAGGTCCACTTGACTGCCTCGGTAGCAGTGGTAGTGTATGTGACTGCCGCACTGAGGTTCCGGGTTTGATATCCGGGTCGGAAAAAAATATCAGTGTGATCAGCAAATGTTGGTTTCGGAGTTTGGGTGTTTCCGATGTATTAATATTTGTAGTTATTTTTTTTCTTTTTTTTTATTTATTTAATTTTCTTATACAAATTGTTATAGCTAGCCAGTACAACAGTTATCAAAAAACCTTTACAGGTTTATCCTGACAACCACATTCATTCGACACTATTATTCCATTTTACAAAAGTAATTACATACGAATCTAAAGAAACACATTTTCCCACTCTAAAAAAAATACTAAAAACTACTCATTATCTACGAAAAATCATTTTACATTGTTAAATTAAATTACAACATCTTATGTGGTTATTTAGATAAAAATAAACAGAACATCTGAAACTTGGTATTGAAAACAGCGAAAGTGCAGTATTAAGCTATAATAAAGGGCACATTCGCCTCTTTGAATGCGCATAGCTATAAAGCAATAACGCACGAACCAACTACAGCGTGATCTGAATTCTTTATAATTTTTTTTTAATACTATTTATTAAATAGGTAATTCATTTAATAATCGTACTATAATACTACGCAATGTTGATCTATGAGTACCTAAATGAGTTAATGTGTTATAACTAATATGAAAAATTTTATAAACGTATTTAGTAGTAATTTTGTATCTTTTCTTTCTATAATTTTATATTTATATACAATTTGAAAATTTTATTTCCTTTTTTATAATTTGTAAATAGTATTTCTTCAATTTAAGTTAACAATTTTTTTCGTTGAGAGTTTCCTTAAACCACAGATAAAATAATATAATTCTTATACCTAAACTCAACAGGTAACAGGTTGTACAGTCTAGGCGTAAGGTATTGACAAGTTCGTCTGCCATAACAATTAGTACTCCGGTACGTTGTGGTAACATTTTTCCTACTTATTTGCCTCGTTATGATTTTTCCTTCCATGGGAACCAGAAATTGTTGCGGACGTATATAATGTTCACTGAGCAAAGCGCATTTTACAAGCTCCTGTACCGGCAACACCTCGCAATAGCTAAATAGACCTCGATGGTTATCTTGGTATGCTTCTCTGACTTTTCTAGGTACAATTGTTTTAAGCAACTTTATTTGAATGTTATATATCCTATCCAAATAAGTCTTGTAAGTTCGACCGTAACTAGTGATACCATAACTAATAACCGATTCTGCCAACGCGATGTATAAATTTCGTAGCATTTTATAGGGTACTTTATATTTCAACAGATATAGTTTCGCCAATAAAGCTCGTAGCCTATCAGATACTTTTTCCACATGCGGCGCCAAATTAAGTCGGTCATCTACCACTAGTCCAAGATAAGAAGCATGTCTAGTTTGTTTGATATTTTGGCAGCTTCCCTCACACTGGTTTCATTTGTTTAGGTGTAACCATGTGTGATTGTGTGCCAAAAGTTAGAAATATATAGGTATGCATATCAGTTGTCAAGATCCCATAGTACAAGCTTATAACTTAACTTGGGCTAGATGGCGCTGTGTAAAAAGTTTCTCATAATATTTTCTTTTTAGTTTTACTTTGTTAACGTTTCAAATCGGTAACATAATATAAACAATGATTTTTTTATTATAATATTTATTTTATGGCCTGGTTACAAAGACCTTTTAGTGAAATCTTTATTTTTTTTTAATTTAGTCCTGTCCAGTCCTTTGTCGATGTCAAGTCCAGTTATAGGTCCTGTGTCCTTGCCCCAATAACGTGGTAGAGCGTTATTGAGGCTTTCAGTGGAATTTGCACGACAAGTTGTAAAATGGTTTTTCATTGGAATATATCACTGTCTTTCACTATAGCACGATTACACTACTTTTATGTCTAAGAAACTATCATTTTTTACACATAAAACAAGGTTAATGTACTAGTTTTGGAAAATAATATATAGCGAGCGATTTTCCAAGATCCCGCGCAAATCTGTAAACAAGGAATAGCAAAGTTATAGCCACAGACATATAAAACATTACTTGTACGTATGTGGGTATTATATAAGAATTATATCATATTATCTGTGGTAAAGCATAACATATTGAAACAAACTTAGGAACCATGCCATAAAAAGTGGAAAAAAAAAATATTGAAACAATTACAATCAAAATCAATATTTTATTAAGAGTTTCAACATTACAAGAATTATTATTACCTTATCTAGTAATAGCATAGCATTTAAAATAGCACAGATTTTAATTTGCGTTTAGTAACATTTTGTTTTTTTTTTGTTTCATATTTTTACTTCATGGAATCATCGTGCAATAATTACACGATTGCGGATTAAAAATGGTCAAATGTTTTCTTAGATAGCAAATATACCGCATTTCATGACCCTCTGACTGAACCATAGAGATCGAAAAAACTATTATTACCTACTAGGTACTTCACAAAAGCAATTATTTTAACATCATAAATTGAAAACTTTACACGAAGATGAATATTATTTTTTAGGATATTTAATAATAACATATTAAACATTTTTTTTGTAGACAAATATAACACGTTTTTAGCGGCCTGTGCCTAATCTACATGGAGTATATTTTACCTTACCAACACATTACGCATTCATGCTGCAAACAAAAATAAATCAATCGGAAGATTTAACAATAACTACCCCTATACGAATTTCGGCAAGTCAATGAGGACCTGTTGATTTAAACAATCAAATCTGCCCATGGCAGTCCAGTGCTGGACGTAGGCCTCTCCCAATTCACGACCAACACACGGACCTGCGCTTTTCGCATCCAGGCCCACACTGCGACCTTTTCCAGGTTACCGCTCCATTTGGCGGGTCGTACCGTTTGCCGAGTCTCCATTCCAGAACTCGTTAGCTCCATCGACCATCGGATCTTCTACAGATGTGGCCAGCCCATTGCCACTTTAGCGTGCTCTACGAGCCATGTCGAGTACTTTGGTTCTCTGGCGGATAACCTCATTTAGGAGTATATACCTCAAAATCTCTCCTAGTATAGCTCTAGTGTCACTCTATAGCCCGTTGTGCAACCTAGAGGGCATGGACTAGCCCCACCGTAAGTGTCCACGTCTCGACACCGTAGGTTTAGAATGCAAGTACGCGTTGATCTAATAATATTTGATCAACGCGTACTTGAGTTCTTGCAGTCACCTACATAATATGTAGGTATGTTTATCGATATATTTTTGTAAGTATAACAATTTGAACCTTACATAACTGCTTCAACGATTTTGATCTAAATAACTTCTATCTTATTAGGTTATTTTCTAAGATTTTCTATATGATTCCTTTATCTTACTTGCAAAATATTTTAATACTTTTTTACAATGATGCTATCTCATAGATGTTTGAGACACGTGGGCAAAAAGTCGATACTTGCCATTAAAAGTTACCCAGATAGTAACTGCATAAAAAAAGACGATTTTGCTAACTAATTTACCCATTTTATTGTATTTGTGTTATTCTATTAAATTACTATTGTGGGGTAATAGCGCCCATGAATATTTTAAAATTAAGATTTAAAGCATTTTTTGTATTTTGTTTTTTATTTCTGCGAATTTTAACCTATCACTGTGACAAAAAAGCAGTATCTTGTTTTATCACAGTATACATTATGCCTTATATAGTTGCCTATTTTTTTAATTACATTTAAGTACTAACTCATGTTAAAGTTTTATGTAAAATGGACGTGCATACAATTTCAATTGGGTAGTAGGTACTAGTTTTCAAACAATTAAATGACATTGGTAATTAACGCAAAATCAAATGTATTATTAGATTATTTAGTTTGATTATCTAAGATTTGATGATCAAATGTTTAATCATTGCGGCACAACAATTATAGATATTTTCGTATAATTAAGCATTTGTACTTTACATTACAATGGCCTTAGTATTTAAACAACAATATGTATTTCAAATAGATTTGTTTTTATTTCTTATAGTTGAATTACAATAATAGAAATTTATAATCTAATTTATTCTAATTTTAGAAAACCTTCGGCACTAAAAGAACTCTTGAAGTAAACGCTTCACCCGACTTAAAATTTTATCAAACATGCCCAAGAGCCGGGAACCCGGAAACCTGCTTTCGAATATAAAAAAAAACGTAATCAAATCGGTTTACCCGTTTAAGAATTACGATGCCATAAACACAAACACCCACACATAGCTGTAGAACCTAAATTATAAGTACTACTTATACACACATTTATGCACAATACATATTTTTGATTATAATAACACATATATTTGATTCGTTAAGAGTATAAAAATTTATCTATAACAAAAATATTATAGATAAGGTATATCTAATAAATAATGTCTTAAATCATAAGCAAATGCTATTAATCGCTTATCTACTTTTTGATATGACTAGCAATTAGCAATTACAATGTGATGCATCCGTTTTGTTCATGAGAATTCTTTGGTTCAATGGTTTCGTATCTTCAAATCTGCAAATAAAAGAATGATATGTTTAATGATGATAATAGGAATGCAATGGGCTATTGGGCTCTGGGACATTTTTCCGTGGCGCCCGGTGATAGACAGATAGGGAACGTGTGGTTTTAGTCGGTCCAAGCATAACATTCGTTAACAGGGATTTTCACTTGATAAAAATGTCTTGACAGACAGACGGATGATGATGATGATGCCTTCTTGTTTCGTTTTGAAAATGAAATATCTTTATTCATGTATGTCACGTCAAGATTATTGCTTCTACATTTACATTTACTGCCAGATTCGCAAAGCAATATGTATGGAGTCCTAAAAAGCAGCAAATAAAAATTTATTTGATTATTATTACTATTATTTGACTACCTCTGTGGAGCGGTAGGATTGTATCCGACTGCTACCCAAGAGGTCGTGGGTTCGATTCCCAACCAGGATAAAACATTGTGTGATGAGCACGATGGTATATTCTGTCTGGGTGTTAATTATCAATATGTATGTATTTAGAAATATGTATGTTTATCAGTTATCTGGTTACCATAGTACAAGCTCTGCTTAGTTTGGGCGTTATGTGAGTTGTCCCAACCATATTTATTTTATTATTTATTACTAGTTGACGCCCGCGGCTTCGCCCGCGTAGAGAAGTTTTCCCGTTCCCGTTTCCCACAGGAACTTGTTCCCGGGATAAAAAGTATCTATGTGTTATTTTGATGTATAAGCTACATTGTTGTAAGGTTTCATTAAAATCCGTTTAGTAGTTTTTACGTGAAAGAGTAACAAACATCCATACAAACTTTCACATTTCTATTATTATTAAGATATTGTTATTATTATAGTTCTTAATAATTCCACGGAAACACTTTACCATGTAACAGTTATCAGCCAACTTCACCATGTCTCTTTTGGGTTGACGGTCTGTGCGTTCATCGAAAACTTACTCTCTACTTTGTTTCCAAACGCGTCAATAAAAATAAGTTCATAAAATCACCTGCGATTAATGCATTTCCTTCAGCCTGAGTGCCGAGTCGTCAGAAGATATTCGTGTGTCTTCGGTAGGCGCCGTGCTCGCCGTGTTCCACTTACCAGTGCGCGTGTCACGTTCTGCGTTCTCCCGGCCAACAGTCACGTTGAACCTGAATAGGCAACAGAGAGGAATTAGTAAATAGCTTATGTAAGTATATTACTTATATCAACGACCGTTGGACTTGGTAGAAAGGCATCAATGGATCAACAATCCTCAACTTGCTTGGGTGGCGTTGAAACCCTTCGCGACAGAAGAGACTTCGCCACCATAAGCGTGTTCTATCGTCTAAACAACAGACTGTGCTCTGAGGAATTATTTGTACTACATCACACCGTTCATCCTCAGACTGCGTTCGGAGCGCTCGTATATGGTAAGGTCCAATAGAGGCATTTTTCCGCTTCCGCTTTGATTGTAGAATGAACTCCATGCTGGGTACAACGTCTATAGTATTTATTTATTTTTACAGGGTTGGCAATGCGAGTGCAGCATCTCTGGTGTTACAAACGTCCATATACTCTAAAAAGTAGTCCGTATGCTTCTCTGACAATGGAAAAAAATGTGTGTGTAAAAGAGCACACAGGTAAGAAATGAAACTTCTTTACGACATTTTTTATAGCTATAAATTTGAAGGTTGAAGGCCTTATGGGCGGATGAAAACTTCAACAGCAGGTAGCCACAACTTGCGTCTGTCTATTTCAACACGGCAATGGGCTCACCACCTATTACGTGGGACAGGAATCCACACGGTGAAAAGTGGGCATTTAATATGCCTCTGCCACCCCTTCGGGGATAAGGCGTGATGGATATTTATTTTATTTTATTTTTTTATAAATTTCTCTCATAGCGTCGATAAAGAAGTTTCACTTATGATAAAGAAATTTCACTTCAAATCAACATGGCGCGTAAGCGTCTAAAATGTCCCCGTCCTTTACGTCTTAGTTAAGTCTATCCTTAACTCAGTCTCACCCCAGTATAATAGGGGTTGTTATACTGAGGTTTTCAGTGGATTTTACGTGGCAAGAAAGAAAATCTGCATATATATCACTGTACTTCACTATAGCACGTTAACACAACTTTTATGTCCAAGAAACCACCACTCCTGCACATAAAACAAGATAAATGCAATAGTTTAGAAACTAATATACAGCAAGCGTCCGCTCTTGTAATTTTTCCCGCGTAGAATCCCTGCGTAAACCAAAAAAGTGAAGTTTTTTTAGGGCTATAAAATTTCAACTTCGATAAAGAAGTCGATATCAGATATAGCATTCGAGAAAGTATTTTTTGTGATACCTCTAAGGAGACAAGTAAGCCGATCTGTTTAAAAGTGGTATGTGAACCTCACAAGGTTGGGAGGTAAAACAGCAGTGGTTCCCAACAATGCGGAAAAGCAGACGATATCTGCTCGTATCAGCCAAATAACGGCCTCCAGGTTCCAAATACTGATAAGGTTTTGGCAGAAATTGGGAATGCACTTGGCTAAAGAAGACCGTAGTTTGATATAATTATTTTAATTTTAAGTTATATAAAATTGTTTCATGTAGGTACTTGTTCTCCATACCTATAAACTTTGTCTAAAATTTCGCGTTCATCCGTTCGCGCATTTTTTTAGTAAGATTATGACTACATTTTCGCTTTACGTATTTATATCTATACTTAGATAAGATTTATCAAATGTTCCCCAAACAGTACTAAGTTTTGACGTGACTATAACCACAGATAATCTATACTAAAATTATAAAGCTGAAGAGGTTGTTTGTTCGTTTGGTTGAACGCGCTAATTTCAGGAACGGTCGGATTTGATAAATACTTTTGTGTTAGATAGCCCATTTATCGAGATAGGCTATAGGCTATATATCATTACGCTACTACACTGGGGAGCAGAGCAGCAGTCATAAATGCCGCCAAATAGGGCAAATTTTTATGCATCATTGTTGAATTAATAAGCGACGGGAGGTCGAAATATTCTACGGGCGATGCTGTGGGGGTCATCTACTATAATATATTTCTCTATAACATATTGGCAGCCAAGCACAGCAATTTGCAGGGTTTATATTTCAGTTACTAAACTTACATTCATTCATGTCTTCATTGACAGCATGGCATATCTATCGATCTTTAGTCAGTGTAACGCTCAGGGGTTCATATTTCAGATCAGTGTCGGTTCATTTACAATCTGGATTGATATTGGTCGGATGTTAGTTAACGATTAGTGACAGTGACAGATTGCCTAGTATAATTTATAGCTTTACGAGATGTTATACTTATATACCACACTAGCTAGTGACAAGAAGATATGAGTAGGACCCCCGGGACATCCATCGTTTATCAATTGATAGTCGATTACCTATTAACTGATGAATCGAGAATAATGGATGAAAAATTGCCAAATTTGTTGACATTTATGATTACTAATCCTCTCTCATAGGTAGTAGCGTGATGATAAAATGAAATATAGTCTTGCTCGATAAATTGACTATGCAACACAAAAATATTTGTTCTATAAGAACCAGTATTTCCTGAGAAACGCGTGCAAACATATTAAAATATTAGTATAGATTAGAAATACCATGTTTATAAGTAATTAAAATTAGTACCCAAAAGAAGATGACGCTTGTCTTCTTTAGTAGTAGTTACAGTTTTAGTAGGAGCTATTAGGAATATTACTAGGACATTTTATACGTGTTAATCGCAACTGTTGTATGTTTACGGCTTTGGTCCCAAAATAATTTTATTAAAGGATATGAAACAATTAGAAGTATGGGGTTAGAATTATAGAGGCTTTTAGATGAGGACATAGTTTGTGTGAGATATTTTGGCAAGTGTACCTATTTGTAATATGTTATTTATTTATGTAGAAAAGTGATTAAATTTATAATAATAGCAACATGTTTATTTCTTTGTTTAGACAGATAGTGTTTAAATTAGTATAATTTGTATATACATAGCAATTAAATATGGGAAAATTGTTAGTTAATGCCGCCAGGAAGCTTCATCTGCCAACAAACTGCAATACAGTGTGGCAAAAGTATGATTTATGTGTGAATTTTTTTGGAATAAATTTTATTTCATTTTTTTTATTCATTTCATTTCATTTTAATTGTTTCTCGTCGTTTGTCTACACTAATACTCGTATTATAAAGAGGAAAGATTTTTAAGTATGTTTGTAATGAATAGATAAGCTTAGAAACTATTGGGCCGAATTTAAAAATTATTTCACCATTAGAAAGCTACATTATTTTTGAGTAACATAGGCTATATTAAAGTGAAGTTTAGGGTTCCGTAAGAAATCTCGTATAGGAAAATTTCACCACGCAGGCGAAACTGCGGGCTTCATCAGCTAGAATTGAGGTATCATCAGCTACTACATATTACTGCCGTTTGTATTCACATCGCCATAGGCTTTTTATAGAACATGTTCACACGACATTGTGATTTTGTTTTAAGGTATCTTTTTAGTTGACAAAGTGGCTAGGCTACGGCGACGTGACGTTGTTACGGAATATTCTAGTCGTCGTCCAGAATTTACTCACGAAATCCTGTTCTACAATCGCAACGAAATGGATAATTCAATTTACAACTTAAAAGATTAAATAATTTTTAATGAAAGTGAAAAACGACGATTAAAAATTTCAACTTGTTTCGGTAACGATCAGGTAGTTCAGTGGCTAAAACATTGCACTGGTTAGACCACGGGTTCAATATTACGGGTTCAATCTCCGTCTCGTACCAAGTTGTCTTTTTTTATTTTAATAAAAAAATATGTGACAGCATACTAATTGCTTTTAAAAGTTATCCATTAAGAGGTCAAGCTAAACTTAATGCCAGTTTACCTAAAGATTATGTTTAAATAATTTAAGAAAGTAGCTCTTTGGTATGGCGATGTCTGTCAAAACGTAGGTACTAGATTTCACTTGCAATTGCTACAAATTTCGATTCCGTTTTATTCAGTCAATCGTGAAATTGAGATAGTTTTGCAAGTATCTGGAAATATTCAACTGGGATGATTGAGTAGTTTCTTCAGTAAAATTAATAGAGTTCAAGAATGACATTATTAAAGACATTTTTTTTTAGATTGCTGCAATGATTTTATAAATTCATAGATCGATATTTGGGAGGTACTAAATGGCAATGGGCTCACCACCTGTTACGTGGGACAAAAGTGTATACGGTGAAACGTGGGCGTTTAATATGCCTCTGCCTACCCCTTCGGGGATAAAGGCGTGACAATATGTATATATGTATGTATGTACTAAAAATAATGGCTCCTAAATATTGTCTTAGGGAGGAGGTTGTTTGAAAACCTTTGTTTATTTACTATATTTTTATCGATTTCAATAAAATTAACTAACTATAACTAACTATCTTCACGCTGTATCCCTGACGGGGTAGTTAGAGAGGACAGATCGCCAGGCTTCGCGATCCATGCATACTTCTTTCGCTTCTTCGAGATTCATCAATCGCTTCATACACGCACGTCTGGGTATCCGAGTACTTTTGACCTTTCCGTTTTTGAGCAATCTGCTCACGTGGTCTTCATATGTAAGTCTCGGCCTTCCCTGACTCCTTCTACCCTCTACTTTTGAACAATATATATTCTTCGTCAATCGTTCCTCACTCATTCGTTGGACGTGTCCAAACCAACGGAGCACGCCCTTTTCCAGCTTAACGCTGACACTTTCATTCAAACCTGCCATATTGCGTATCACTTCGTTACGTATTCGGTCGGCCAAGGTAACGCCGCACAATTTTCGAAGTGATCGCATCTCCACAGCATTCAATTTACTTTCATGCATCTGCTGACATACCCAGGTTTCACTACCGTAAAGCAAAGTTGGCACTAGCACTGCGTTATGAATCGCCATTCGTGCTTCTTTTACGATGCTTTGTCGCTTTACTAACTGGGACAAAGCACCGTTAACTTTGTTTCCGGCAGCTACTCGCCGTTCTACATCCGAATCACATCTTCCATCCGCGCTAAACATACTTCCTAAATACACAATTTCATTCACTTGCTCTAGACGTTCCTGGTTTACCCTAATCTCGCATTTAGTTCTTACGTCACCTCTTTCAAATACTAGAACCTTAGTTTTACTTGCATTCATGCGGAGACCCTTACTTTCACACCCCTCTTTCATATTAGTGACTAATGCCTGTAGGTCGGCTTCTGATGAGGCCATGAGCACCGCATCATCAGCGTACAGCAGACAGTTTACTGTAAAGTCACCCAAATTCACACCCATATTAAAATCTTTCAACTTCTGCAGGCAACTGTCCAGATACACTATGAACAGCCAGGCGGACATGACACATCCCTGTTTGACGCCTGTACAGACATCAAAAAGAGGTGACACATCCCCCCCTACTCGCACGCAAGCCTTACAGTCCCTATAAAGCGACTGTATTGCCCGCAGTAGCGAGCCGTCCACACCATATCCTGGCAGCAAGTCCCACAGCGTTTCTTTCATAACGTTATCAAATGCTTTCTCTAGATCCACAAAAGCGCAGAAAACCTTCTGGCTAAGAGCCAGAAACTTTTCCGCGATCATGCGGAGAGAAAACACTTGATCCATGCAACCTCTTCCACGTCGGAATCCGCATTGAGCCTCCCATAAATACCTTTCAGACTTTTCTTGCATTCGTGCCGTTATAACCTTTGCATACACCTTACTAGCTAAGCTGACCAAGCTGATCGCCCTGTAGCTGGAGCCGTTTAGGCGCGAGCCTTTCCCTTTGTAAAGAGGTACTACAACTGCTACTCGCCAGTCATCTGGGACCTCACCCGTCCGCCAGCACAAGTTGCATAACAGACAAAGTGTGTCCCAGACACGCGACCCACCGTACTTGATCATCTCAGCAGTAACTCTGTCTTTTCCCGCAGCCTTACCACATTTCATACTTCTTATCGCTTGTTCTATTTCTTTCATACTAATGACTTCAATGACATCGGGATCCGGAGCATCGAAGTGAGCTCCACTTCCCGATGTGGCATCTCTGTCTTTTCTTGCATACATCTTTCCATAATATTCACTCCATCTCTGCAGGACGTCACTTTGGTCTGTTAGGACGTCATTGTTAACACTAAGCACTTTATTCATACTGCAGATTGCCGAACAACTCCGGGTCTTGCCTACCTCTTTCCAGAAGAGCTTGGCATTATCCCGGAAATTGGACGACAACCTTTCATCCGCTTTCATTCTGCACCTTTCACGAGCTTCTTCTATCAGTGCCTTCGTGTTAACTTTCTGCAGCTTGTATCTCTCTTTCATATTAAAATCATTCCGCGAGGCTAAGTAGTCTAGCCATGCTTTCTTCTTCATTCGAACAGCTTCTTTCACATCCTCATTCCACCATGCATCACGCTTATTACTACTGCCTCTTTTCGTTTCTCCACACACTTCCACAGCGGCATTTATCATACTGTCCCTAAGGTTCTGCCATACACTTTCCACATTCTCACTGCTTACATTGACGTCGCCAAGCTTTTCGGCTACCCTTTCATTATATTTATCCCTAATGGATGCATCCTGCAGCTTCCAGCTTTTGATGCTATAAGTCGGCCCAGGTTCAGGACACTCGGTACGATGACGCCAACCCGCGAACAGACCCCTAATCCTAGTTATGACTAGGTAGTGGTCTGATCCCAGCTCAGCGCCTCGATAAACCCTCGTGTCCATCACCTGTTTACGGAGCCGACTATCCATTAGGAATAGATCTATCATGCTTCTCTTTGACTTACATCTCCTCGTATACATATGAATTTGTTTGTGGTTGAACATTGTGTTCGCCACAAACAAATCCTTCTCCTTACAATATGCCAGTATTAGCTTGCCAGCGTCGTTCACCCTTTTATCCCCATACTTCCCGAGTACCGACTCAAAACCATTGCGAGCGGTACCCACCCATCCATTCAAGTCTCCACATACTATAAGTCTTTCATTTCCTTCTATCACATTTAGAGCTTCTCTCATACTCTCCCAGAAGTCCTCTAGCTCACTCGCGTTCGACGAAGATACTGGCGCGTAAGCAGCTACCAGGAAAATCTTCGTCAAACCAAGTTTTACACGGATCCAGAGGATTCTAGGACCTACCAGTTTGTACTCATACATACCGGAGGCCAATCGCGAGGACAGCAAAATTCCAACCCCCCGACTGCCATGCTCGCTCTCTGGTACTCCAGACCAAAGCGCGAGCATCCCACCCGGGAGCTCCAAGACTTCGCTGCCCTTGCGCTTGGTCTCTGTCAAGCACACTGCATCTAACTTTCTCTCATTCATAACATCCATCAACTCATTCATCTTATCTTGCATTCCTCCCCTAACATTCCACGCAGCTACCCTGCACTCCATCCTCCACTTCCCGCCGTGTCGGGCCGCGCGTGTAGGGTGGCGGTCCCCTACGCCGCTCTGGCTCACACTTTTCGCACCAGCGGGGACGAACTGGTGCGCGTCGCCTCGGGGGCACGCCCTAGCATAGTTCGCCCTGGTGGCACTCGTGTTGGAGTAGAATTGCAGCCGTAGCTGGCAGGGATGGCGACGTGCACGCTTCTACTCTTCATCCCCATATCAAACTTATCAATAAAATTGATAAGTTCCAAATTAAAGAAAAAAAAGTACTTTATATAAGTTCCAACTCATATTTTTATGACATCCTGAAAATAACGAATGTCCAATAGGTAGGTATTTAAATTTGCAAATTTTTACGAAAGCGTTTTATAAATTCATCCATCGATGTTTACGAGGTACTAAAAATAATGGCTCCTAATAAATCACACACAAAGGTGAATCGATTCCGTGTTGTAAGGGTTCAGATTTTAATCGATACCAATAATGAGATGAAACATAGCAACCAAATCGAGAACAGCCATTTTCTAGATTTGACAGTTTATTGTACGTAAGTCTGCGTCTGCTGGCCGATTGTGCTGTGCTGGTTCTTTTCTTTGAGATAGCATCTAATACACCAGTTGTGATCACGGTATGTCACGAATGGTGGCTGGTGTATTTCGGTCGACAAACGGTTTACGGCATTCGGTTCAATACACAAAACTGTAGAAGTAGAACTTCATAATTGCCTATGCACGTAATAGGCAATTTTAAAGTCTCTACCACTACCAGTTTTGAAATTAGTTTGATTCAGAAGTCGTCTGATTCCTTCGTTCTTTCATTCCGTGGAGGGCGCATTATTTATTAACTTTAGTTTTCAGCTATATAAAAAATGGGATGAACCAAAAAGTTATATCTTTTATTTATTATTGTGTGGAAATCCTAATGTCATATTCTTCTTCGACTTTATTCTCTATGACGTCATACAAACACTTTTCTTAATACTTAAAACGATATTTTGCAATAATGCTTATTTTTTAACTTTTTCTTAAAATCTTGAATGAACTGCGCAAATAACTCAAGCGTGTTCAGCCTCACACTTTGCGTCCGGAGCGCACGCACACGGTTAGGTCTGATAGAAGCTTTATTCCGCTTACGCTTAGATAGTGGAATGAACTCCCTGCCTGGGTTTTCCCGAACGTCTACAGTATGGGGTTCTTCAAAAGGGGTCTTAGAAGGTTAATAAAGGGTCGGCAGCGGGAGTGCTGCACCACTGGTGTTGCAAACGTACAAGGCTATGGTTTTCTTTCCATCAGGTGGGCCGTATGCTTGTCCTTGTACCTCAGTGGTATATAAAAAATAAAAAAAACTGCATATTATTCCACGTACCTTTTTCGCACAAGGTTGCGAACCTTCTTCTTCCAGACGAATATGAAGAACACGAAAACCCCTAGGCCTATGTTGGAAATGTCCGTCAGTATCCAGTACCAGTTGGAGCCTCCGACAGCGAAGCTGATCAGTTCCACAGTCCAGTTCACTCCCATCACCATGAATAGTTTTAAGTACAGCCCATATCTGTAAGTTAAAATTTATAATTTATCATCGATCAGACTTCCATACAAATTTGGTCTTAGGCTTGATGAAGACCGCTGAAAGAGTCTGATCCCCTGAGTATGCTGTTAACGGTTACAATGTTCAAAGTGGTGGGTAGCGTAAAGAATATTTTTCCATACGCGCTTTAGTTCCCTTGCGTAGATGTACAATGCAGGTACATACATTAACGCATTAACGAAACAAATAGAGTTGGTACCCAAGAAGCATACAACAAAACTTGAAAATTAATTTCTAGCAGATGAAAATTTATTACACAATAATACTAAGAACCAGTTTTTGTAACGATAAAAGTTAGACGTAATATTCTTTGCTATATGGCTAAATGCACGCCCATGATCCCGCCACGTACTCTACAGATAGAACATTAAAACTTTCTTGCTTTCACCACAATTTCATCTTCGAGTACAAGTTCTACTACACAATTTACTTACACAATTCGTATACAACACAACTTAGATGTTACATACATACATATTGTCACGCATCCCAGAAGGGGTAGGCAGGGCAGAGGCATAGGTACTTGTACTATACGAGTGTGGAACGTAACACAGAAACATGTTTTATAGAAAACTTAGTTGATAGAATCATTGTTCGTAGATATCTCGATTCATAGGAAGCGTGTACGCCTACGCCCACATTTCGCCGTACCTATGCGTTTTTTGACCCACATAACAGTAATGGACAGACAAACAACATTTTTATTGTTATTAATATTAATGAGTATAACAAGTACAATAAAGCATATTTATACCTACCTACTAAGTTGTCTTGTATCTCAGGGTCCGCTTTTATTGAGTATGTCAATGATCCTACCATGAATTATCTTCAGTAGACGTCAAAAGGCATGCGCTTCAAAGCTTCGATATGATTGTTTAGACGCGTGTACCGATTAGCAGATGAGATTGGTTTGAGCCAATCAAAGTTATTAATCGAACTCCCACACACACACTCACACAGTAAGACTAAAAACTGCCCATTTTTGTCAAAATCAGGTATCTATAATTATATCTAAACTAGGTGACATATTTCGAAATCCTGTCGCTCCTATCTAATCCCTCCGTTTATAAATTCTACTATAATGTTTAAAATTTGCCCTATTAGTCGACATTTATGATTATTGCTACGCTTCCCAGAGTAGTAGCGTGATGATAAATAGACTATAGTCTTCCTCAATAAATGGGCTATCCAACACAAAAAGAATTTTTCTTATCTGACCGGTAGTTTCTGAGATTAGCGCGTTCAACCAAACAAACAAACAATCTCTTCAGCTTTATATATTAGTACTAGGTGACATCCACGGCTTCGCCCGTGACATATTTCTAAATCCTGTCGCTCCTATCTAATCCTGTCGTTTATAAATTCTACAATAATGTTTAAAACTTGCCCTATTTGTCGACATTTATGATTACTGCTAAGCTTTCCAGAGTAGTAGCGTGAAGATGCCTATAGCCTTCCTCGATAAATGGGCTATCCAATACAAAAATAATTTTACAAATCTGACCAGAAGTTTCTTTCTGAGATAAGCGCGTTCAACCAAACAAAGAAACAAACTCTTCAGCTTTATGATAGTCTAGATAACCTTTCTTTCCAATAGCGAAAGCAATAACGAAATTTGTTCAGTTCTTCCAAACTTTATCCATTACTAAAGAAATGTTATTTTCCTGTTTTGGGGCTACTACTTTTTATGATTGAATATAGATTCAATTTATTATAAAGTGCTCTACTATACGTTGAATCCATTAGCATTTTATAAAAAACAAATTCGGATTGAGCTCTGTCTGACATAGGTCCCAGTAGTAGTTTAGTAGAAAGCAATTTCCACGTAAGTTTAATTGGCTTTTGACCAACTGCAGTCCAGTTGATTTGTATTGCAGTAGTTGAACACGACTCACGGTGTCTGTCATGTTGGAAATACTACCATTAGGTAAATTGTAAGGGAATGTATTAAATATACCTATTGGTATGTTTGGTTAATTCTATGCTGGAAGTACGAGGGTGAAACACCAGTACAGGTGTTAATAGCAATTGTGACCTTTCCAAGGTCCACGTGGAGGACACATATATAATTTCTTCCCTTTTTTTATATTTTAATTTGACACTGCAAAAGCATATAGGAAAATATACTGGTGGTTGAAATATCTATCTACCTATGAGACAAAACTAATTTCACCATTAAATTTTCGTCCACATTTAGAAATCGGTCGGGAATTACAGCTCTGGTCCGCTTATAAAGAGACTGTCAGTTCAAAGTATAGATTTGAATGCAGGTCGTGCTCGCAGTCACAATAGCTGTTTTTATCAGACCGCAAAATTATACGACTCACTTTATTTGTCTTTGTCCACTTTATCCCTCTCCTAAATCAATATTATTCTATGACCCCCGAGGCTTCGCACGTGATGTAAGTACCTACTTCGAACCCCCGTCGCACTCATTAACTCACAGAATAAAAGAAATTGAGAACAACTGTATTATTTTATTTTTGATGTTTTACTTCTTTGGCGCGTTAGGGTAAAATTATTTTTACGATACGCACGCAGACCGTTGCAAAAAACCGACACCATGAAGTTAGGTGATAAGTGTTTCCATGACAACTTATAACTACACATTCAAAGTAGTTTTCATACTTTTGATGTATTTTTTCTTACTAATTTATTATTCCTGTTACAATCAAAGAGTTGTGGTATGTATATGTGTTGCTTTAGTCTTATTAGACTAAAGCAGTATAACTTCTAACGCGTGTACATGAGAGCAAACATACTTTTTTTTACTGTTACAAAAATATTTTACATACCTTTGTTTATCTTTCTTGAGCCTGTCACTGCGCGAAGACTCGGAGCTCTTCAAGATGGCAGTCTCTTGTCGGATGGAGCGGATGCGGTAGGCGGTGATGGCGAAGAAAACCATGTTACACACAACCAGCACCAGGACAGGTGTGAAGAAATACACCAGATCGCTCACCCAATCTGAATGGAAGAATTTATAATTGGCAAGAAGTATAAGAGATCACAATATATATATATATATTACACATCCATTTTTTTGTATTTATTTATTATCAAAAAATGTACAGAGTTATTTTATTATTAAGCCATGCAAAACGGTTAACTAAGCATCCCTTTTACAATTTTAGTAATCACAACATTTTTGTTATCACGCTGATCCTTTCTTTGTCCATCAACTTCCCTCCAGCCATTCTTCACACACAATAGATTACATTAGTAAAAAGAAGTGTGCAAGGATCGCGAAGCCTGGCGATATGTCTTCTCTGAGAACACCGGCATGGATACAGCGTGAAGATAGATAGATAGATAGATTACATAAGTTCGTCTTTTGAACGTAAAGTTCTAATAGTTGATGACAACATCTCAATATTGGAGTTCTGGAACAGTTTTTATGGGCTGCTAGAAGTACCTGTGATTTGGCAACACTATAGTTTTCCCTTCATCATAATCATTATTCGTCTACGTCATATGCTCCTTCATTAGTTAGCTGGTTGGTTTGACCTCAAGACCTCTTTGAGGGGCCTCCGAAACCATGTTATATCTACTATTCCTTCTGCATATAGTCCACTCTAATTCATTGTAAATGTAAAAGGTATAATGAAAATAAAAATGTCCTTACCTACAAACCAGCATCTTCTAGTGCCAAAGCCAGGAGTTATGATATGACTGGGCAGATCAGCGAACTGCATGGCTGCAGTGAAAGATGTAAGGAGGGCGGGGACTCCCCATGCATAAATGCCGTATAGTAGAAATCGCTTGGTGTCTCGGCGTTTCGTAGTACTGCCACCACGATACCCACTGCTAAAATATTAAGAATATCTATTTCAATGAGTTTATATTGAACCAACTCTCCCAGCACATAATTAAAAATTTATAAGCTGATTTTTTTTCTGTAATTTTCTATATAAATCGTCACCTCAAAAGACTGTCTGGCGGGAGACTGGGTTACCCTTTTAGTTTTAAAGGTAAAGAAAAAATATTATTTTGAAATAATAATGACAACATTAAAATTGATATTGATCAGGCATGTTCATCCATTATAATATTACAAATTACAACCAATATTAATCATGCAGATATACCATCCAAAAATATAATCCAGTATAGTATTTAAATCACCCCAACACTTCAAAAAGCAAAATAAATAGCATAACATCGTATTAAGGTTCACAGTAACCACAAGTTAAATATAACTTTAGGTTACCTAAGTAAACAAAATACTTTTAAAAACGGTGACAAACTTAAGATAAAAATTACCTCAGCAATTTATTATCGATGGAGCTTGCTTTTAGGCGAATGAAACTACGCTAAAACCGTCACAAAATGTTTGGTTATTGGAAAGTAATTTTTGTTACTTTTTCAACTAAGCTATAAAAGTTGATTTTGATTCAATATCGAATATCCGCCATTGCAGATTGTGTAGTTCTATAAGTCACTAGGTATATGCTTTTTTGGAATCAAATCGTTTACCAAGTTTCAGAAAACTGAAAACTGTAGATACCAAATAAATAATAATTAATATTGTTATGATAAATAAATTTGTTATGATATTTTTTTCTTTGTAAGTTAGTCGTTATTATGTTTACGTAAAATGAAACCCTCATTTTACTTCATTAACAATATAGGTACTGATCATGAGTCATGGCATGCAGTAGAAAAAGTTATATTTAAAATGCGCTTAGAAATGGTTATAACTTTTCCTAACAGACATTCGCACGTACGTTTAACTGCACGTAATGCAGCTTTTATGGTTCCATGATGTAGTTATTATCCGATGGTCGTATCTTTTAAGGAGTGTTCATGTGTTTTACCAAGGTAGATTTAGTAAAAACACAGTATTGGTCTTATATGTAGTTGCTGTTTATAGTAGAATGTTAAAGTAAACGCCGTGGCAATGCTTATAAAAAGTAAAAAAATAAATGATAATAAAATATTGTGTTGCCTTAATTAAAATAAGATAGTACGAATTTGTATTTTGAAGCGGGTAACCCCGGATGATGTATTACTACACTGCGCTGCGAATTTCGCAGCAGTGCAGTGCAGTAAAAGTGCAGTTGGATAGTCGAACGCGTGGCGAGCAGACGCAAAATCATCGGCTCCTAATCAAAATGAATTATTGTAATCGCTTGTAATTTTGAATGTTTAAACATATCATGTAATAAATGACGTGTAGACAAATACGCTGTTGCATTTATTTTGGATTCCTGCAAGTAATAACTTTTTTTTTAACGAAGTTACTATGGGAGTGTAGAATTGGGAACCTCAATGTGGTGCACCTTTGGAACGAAAGTGGCACTGTCTCATTTAACTACGGCCATTTAATTACGGGCTGCACAGTCAGATCGAGGGAGGAGATCTTCTTCATCCATTTAGTCCCTGAGGCAAGCTCCATTTCAGGGCGTCTCTTTGCCGAGTGGCATTGACCTAACCTCAGGTCTATCCGTATACCGTCGGTAGAGAGGAGGTGAAATAACGTGGTGGTATAGTAGGTAATCTGCCCCCACTATAGGGCAGGGAGTCCCACATAAATCTGCTCTTCTGCCCCTGCACCAGGGCAGTTAAGTTTCAATACCATATCGCTATTACGAGTTCACTTTTAAGTTAGACTTTGACATTTTCCCATACACACTCATCTTGAATTTAATGCAGTACAGTGACTTATGAATGGGCAAATTTAGAACTAATTACATGTACCGCAAAGTGACGTCATTGGATTTACTAAATATAACGCTAGGCATTTGATTCAATATATATGTGTATGTGGGAATGAAATGCTGGCAACACCTGAATGTGTATTGTGGAGACCATGATCTGGACTCCACAGAGCAACCTCACTAACTCATCTGCTATAAGTCTAGCAATCGATAGTATTTGTATTTAGAATAAACTTGTACTACCATAAATTGTTTAGAGTTCTGGCATGGCAACCAGCTGAAGTAAGAGTGTTGTAAGTAATAATGTATAACACAAATAGTGTTATCATTTTAATTCTCTTGTTTCAAGCAAGTTTAGCTCAAGACACCACGTTTTATTATTACCACCATGTCCCTCGCCCGGACTAAAATAACATCACAACCATTCAATATATAATTTATCCTATATTGAATAGTTGCAATCACCGTGTCCGGAAACGTTCGCTGAGGGACAAGGCCTGTCTGTGGTAATCATTAGTAATGAATAATTACGACAGGTTGGTAACACGCAACATAAACTTTGAGGCACGTCCACATTCAACCGTCGACCCCTCTGTGATTTTACAAACAATTGCTTACTATTACGTAGGACCTCGTGGGACAGAAATAAATACGGTGAAATGTGGGCGTATAATATGCCTCTGCCACCCCTTTGGGAACAAGGCGTTATTATTAAACATCTAATACCTTTTTATCCCTTCTATTCGAAAAGTGTCACTTTGTTCATCTATAAGTGGGAACAAAATAGCTCTTTTCCGATAAGAACTTTTTAGTGGGCGTAAAAGAGATTTGAATTTTGAACATATATTATTCATAGAAATCGAACGCAAATTGAATGTATTACTGGCTGGTACGTGTTGTCTGGACGGCACGGGGACCCGCATTAAATAAAAAAAAACAAAAGCGCGCTAATTACTTTTCTGTTCTTGATACCTCAGTACATATTTTATTAATAATTGCGGTAGCGTATCCAATATAAACATAAATTTGTAATTATTTTTACTTCATTTTAAGTGTCTTCTTTTAATTAAATATATTCATTAATTACATAACAGCGTCCCTTATTTATTTTCTCATAGAAAGGGGATGAAAAGTAGAGTATATAACTCGAGAGCAAATTATTGTATATCCCTCGGGCGATATACTTTGAATCCCTCGCTGCGCTCAGGATTCTACGTTAGAATCCCTCGCTATTTTGCTCCCTTGTTATACAATCTACTATTTTATCACATACAAATTTACAAAAGTGCTTAAAATGTGGTTTTTCTGTTCTATGTACAAGTTGAGACGTTGTTCAAAATGTTTAAATACGTATTTAAAATACATATAATAACGTCTAATTTATTTTTAGTTTTCGCTTTTGATTTCATATGCCAAGTAACCTCACAAAGTTTGAAGACTTACTTTCGGTACGCCTTAAATATGTCTGAACAACGTCACGGGTCAATCCCCGTCTCGAATCGAATTGTCTTTTTCACTTAATTAAAAAAAAATGAATTTCAAATAATTGCTTTAAAAAATTATCCATAGATTGAGTGGAGTCCATCGCATCAATGTTTAAAAATGGTTTTAACACTGTTCATTGTAGAGTAGTAGAGTAGTAGTATTGTAGAGTATTGTCGAGTAGCTCAATAGATGGCACTGGTCATACTCTTAAATGGCGATTAAAATATGGTGAAGAATTTCAACTTGATTCGATACGGTTTGGGTAGTTCAGTGGCTAGAACATTGCCCTGGTTAGGCAAAGGTCACGGGTTTAATCTTCGTCTCTCATCTCGAATCAAATTGTCTTTTTCACTTAATTAAAATTTTAATTCTAAACAGACTGTTCCCAGTCGTTTTGGAGTGAATGATTTTTGACTGCAAAAAGATAAGTAATTTTAATGTTAAGTCGCGCACATTGGCATTGTTTGCAATGAATTTATGAAAATTATTATTCTTCGCTCATTTGAGTCCGAAAAGTAAATATTTCATTAATTTTATTTCCCACACGAAATATTTTGTTATTATTAGTCACACCTTTCAAAGGGGTGGCAGAGGCATACTATACGCCCACATTTCGCCGTATGCATGTGTCCCACGTAACAGGTGGTAAACTCATTGCCGTGTTGAAAATGGACAGTGCTTAAATTTTTCAAGCCGCCAAGGTTTTAAACTTGACTTAACTTGCCTTGTTACTAGCAATCGGGACCAACGGCTTAACGTGCTTTCTAAGCACGGAAACGGTCGTGAATGGCATTACCATAAAGCTGTCACCCATCTGAGGACCAGCCATACCGAAATATACTTAACGCAGTGAACGTTTACATAACACTGAATTAGCAGGGCTTTTATTTTAAACATGTATCTTTCCCAAGTTAATATTTTTAATCGATTCTATTTGTAATAAGTACCTACAGAGTGAAAAATCTTTCGCTCCAAAAACTACTGAATTCATATTCAGAATGGCCTGTAGACGAATATCAAAAGAGACATTATTTCGTCACGATGACATATTTAACGGTTCAATGGAACATTCCTGTCACCTTTGAGCTCCGAGGGCTATTGACAATCCCATATTTGCGCCAGTATATATTGAACCTCTTTAGACTTCGGATTCTTATATTCTGACTGCTTGTATTATTATACCCCAGCACCGTTGATAATTGGCAGGGTGTTTCCCTGCCTCCCATTTCCTCTAGCTAAGATTGTGGTAGGATGTCCCTGCTATGATTTCCTCATACCAATACAAATGTAATGGGTTTGGTACTTTTGTACTGGATTTCATTTATTATCTATCACGCCTTATCCCCGAAGGGATGGCAGAGGCATATTATATGCCCACTTTTCACCATCTACATTCCTGTTTTTTTTAATTACTACCCAATATGGATTTCATAACAAACTACAAGATTTTTCATTGACATTAACGAGCTGTTTTATCTCCTTGCTAAAACCGGATACTGAAAAATTCAGCTCTTGTGTGCATGTATGCCGCCTTTTATAATTACGTTTTTTTGCTGAATAGCGCCTACTGTTAATACTATGTCTATAAATATTGAGCCTTTAATCTAAATTCAACAAAAAACAACGTTTGCCATTGGTTGTAGCCGTAGCTGCTACGTGCGGAATTATCCACAGGTAGCATACCTCGTAGCTCGTAGCAATTACTTTATCAGAAAGTAAAATACAACAATTTACGTTAAGCCTCTTTGAAATGGAATAATTAAAAACTTGCTGGTGATTTTAGATGTTAGATAATAATTGTCTCTATTGCTAACTAAATACTATCGACCTTAATTAAAATTTATTGAAAAATATGTCAATTTTGGTGCAAATGGGACTTAAACATGACCCCGTGGCCTTTGCCTAATAAGGGCAATTAAATAAAATACTGAATGTTCTAAAAATATTCTATAACTTAATTACTTCCTTCAGATCAATGCTCACTATGAAATTTGAAATGTTGATCTCCAGCATTTTCAGTAAATGCTTTTTACAAATCTGGAATTTATATTGCCGGTAATTGTTTACTTAAGGTGATATCAGACGGTTCACTCGGATAATTGTATTGTATACTCGGACACTTGAGTAATTGCTTCATTTTACTTTCATTCCATGTTCACTCTGCTAAATTGGAATGAAATAAAAATGAACATACACTTGTCATTTTAAAAATATACCGCCGAATGAAGTTGTGCGTCTTGGAATTAATTTAATTTGTGATCACTTAATTAAATATTTAACGGTTCCACTTAAACATTATTTTGCCTTGTTTGCTCAACATTTGCATGTTGACACTACAGGACTCGAGACCAGATGGTCAAATCATAGTGAACGTTCACTTTTGTGTTCAGATTGTTTATTTCTCGTTCATTCGGATTGAAAGTGGTTAAATGAAAGATGCCGAATGTCAATCTCCAAAACGTTGAATCGGTTCATTAATGAATTCATTCGGCACTCGCGTTTCAATTAATGTTCAGACATTTCGTTCCGAGTGAAAGGTGACGAATGAAAGTCGAAAATTAACGAAAAATTAACCGTTTGATACCGCCTTTATAGCGAAGAAGCTTACCTGGTCGATTGCTGGCTTAGACTTCCAATACTTCAGAAAGCAGGCATTAAAACATAAAATACATATTTACAATAAATAATATCCATGTCTTTAATTGAGATGAACATGCTTTTGATTTATAATTACAGTGTAATTTTCATTTTTTTTGTCTGTTGACAATAATAGTGCGTGTTGTTACTACAGAAAAATACCAAAGTCAGCAGTGATAACATCAATTACAACACTCTACTCATTTAGAATATGTGATTTCTATACAAAAATGGAACGTTTGAAAAGCCTACTGTATTCCATTCATATCTTTTGACCAACGTTTCTATAGCAGTTTGCGCGGGAATTTAATAGATGGTGGACACCTAATGTACATTTTGTTTCTAAAACAAGTGCCATAATCTTGTTTTATTTGTAAAAATGGTAGATTCTTAAACATAAAAGTTGTGTCAACGAGCTGTAGTGAAATAATGCTGATATCTTTCGCAGTGAAATGTCATTATAAATCTTACCCCGCAAATTCCACTGAAAGCTCTAGCAACGCTTTTACCATTTTGCTGGGGCAAGTCTGACTTTTACTTAAGACTTGTCTGACTAATACTTAGGAGACGAAGACGAAAGGTAAGAAGACTAAGAAAAAACATGAAATAAATATGATTTGGACAGAGACAGATCAAAAAATACCTAATTATTGAAAAGACAGCTAATTCAATGGATATACCAACTATCTAGTTTAGGCGAATACCGCCGAGTACAGACCTACAGGAATATCTACTAATCAAATATACAATAAGAGCAAGAAATAAAGTTTAAAATTGATCTAAGGAAGTCAGGGAAATGTACAAAAATATTAAGCAAAATACAGTTAAAATTTTCTAAAATATAACACAGGGAGGCAGACCGGGACCGCATCCTGTTAGGATATATTAAAATCCACATTATAATAATAATAACCTAAAAGATGGGACTAGCTTTTCTAGATTGCGTTCAAAGAATGTTTTTTTTATAACACTGAGGTGGCAGACAAGCATTCGGCCCACCTGATGGACAGTGGTCAACCTAGCCTATGGACATTTGCAACACCATAGGTGCAGCACTCGCGCTGCCGACCCTTTGTACGTGTAAATACACCGAATATTAGTAATTGATTTATTAACTAGGTAACTAAAATTGAACTGGCCCAATGACGACCCCCTATCTTTGTGTAGTCACAGTTGCTTCTTAGCCCTACCTGGATTTGGAGCCTGAGATTCACCTATTTGGCTATCGTTTAACATTTGATATTCGGCATTGCTGGGAGTGACACCGTTTGATCTCCCGACCCTTGAACGTCGTTGTCTCATCTGTTAGTCAGCAGGTGCACCGCTAATAGGGGGCCATGTTTACTAATTCAATCGCGTCAGAAGAGAATAGAAATCGTCGCTCAATAGAGAGGCGACAGAAAAAAATATTCAGTATTTGGAGTCTACTTTACAATTGCGCTCCAATAGAATTCTAACGGCTCGTCGATAGAATGTTATTAACACGTGTAGCATTTTTTGTAGTCTATATTAATATTGTAATAGCTAAAAACAGTTATTTTGTCTCTATTCTGTAGCTTGAGATGTGTGATTGTAAAATATATAATAGTTTTAGTAGACTACCAAGATTAGGACTATTCGCAATAGAGCCGCTGTAGAATAGAACTAGAATGGATTTATTTATTATATATACCAGGGGTTCAAGTCTATTGGAAAATAGACTTGACCCCATGGTGACTTCTGCCCGGAGATCTTACTGGTGTTCCCCAAAGAAGCGAGATAACACTCGAACCCCCCCCCCCCCTCCAAAGAGGTCGGATACGCACCCGAACCCCCCCTGAACGTGCCTGCGGTAGCGCACAAGGTCTGTAGGGAGCCCTGGGGCTATCCTTCCGAGGGCTCACCCGGGACTCCTGGCCATAGACAGATAGACGGGTAACGTGTGGTTTTAGTCGGTAGGAGCCCGGCATAGCATCCATGAGGATAACCACACGATAAAAAAAAAACAACCCAACGTGATATTGTCATGATCATAGAGGCCGTTCCGTTTCACAAAACATAGAATCAAACTAATTGTCATGCTCTACATGCTCTAATGTAAAGTGATTACGTTCAAAGATGATGAATTATATTGATTTTAGAGTATAATTTGTATTCTTATAGAAAAGTACCATATTAAATTGAAATACCTTCATCATCCTCTTGCCCTTGTCCCAATTTACTTGGGGTCGGCGCAGTATGTTTTCTTCTTCTATTCATCCCTGTTATTCGTCATCTAATCATTCACTCAAACTGAAATACCTTATTTAACAAAAAATATTTAAACAATAAATAAGGTCAAAAACAATATTAAAATCGGCATACTATTTAATGCCTGTTGTGCCAAACATCTATTATAAATTTGGTAGATACTAAATTCATAACGGACATTTCTTCGACTACGGAGAATTTTACCATACATACATATAGATAATCCCGACATTGTATCTTCAGGGACAATGGCGGGCACACATAATATATTACAAACGTTTTCTACATACTTTACTAAATAAGTTGATCTACATACAACTACATTGTATTTAGAAGCCCTTGATATGTATTTACTATAATGCTAACATTAAACAGGCAGTTATAACGACAGTAATCGAGCATAACTATAGAGTGGCATGCACTCATGCTAACAGAAAAGACATGGAAATAAGTTAAACATAGAGACCTACAACTGGCTGTGGAAACCCGCACACGGTTTGCGAGGAGTTGTCGATCTGTAAACGAACGTAAGCTTAGGACTACATTCAGATATACATAATACATACATACATATTGTCACGCCTTTATCTTCGAAGAGGTAGGCAGAGGCATACTTTACACATTTCACCGTATGCATTTTTGTCCCATGTAACAGGTGGTGAGCCCATTGCCGTGTTGAAATAGACAGGCGCAGGCTGTGGCGACCCGCTGTTAAAATTTTTCAAGCCGCCCATAAGGGCTTCAACCAGGCTTACCGACTGCCATTTTGCTGGCAACCGGGATCAACGGCTTAACGTGCCTTCCGAAGCACGGAAACGCTCGCAAATGACATCAAATGGCCACCTATAGCAAATGTTGCTTAACGCAGTGAACATTTACAGAACACTGAGTCAGCGGGGCCACTAGCGCTTATTCCGGTATAAATTTGTAAATACATGCATACATATATACAGTCACGTATTTTTAAGGGGTAGCCAGGGGCAGTCTATAGCGACGTAATCTGCGTCCAACCGCGGATGCACGCGCTGCAAATTCAATACAAAATGCCATGCCCGCCGTGTATTTGGCAGCCGTGTGTGTTGGCATAAGAATTCTCTATAGGATTCCGTTCGCTCTATCATTTACGGCGAAATATGTATGTGAACCTTTTGCCGTGTTAAAATGAACAGAGACAGATTGTTGCTTGACTACCTTTCGTTAAATTATTCAAGCCGCCTATAAAGCCTTTAACTTGACATAACGACTACCATGCTACTGGCAACCGGAACCAAAAGTTTAACGTGCCATTCGAGGGTTTCGTAAGATGCTTTTGTGTGGGTGTATAGGCTAGTAAATGAACCCGTACATAATGGATACAAATAAATAAACTTTATGGCAATATACAAGAATGTCACTGTAAAAACAGTCCGCTTGGTCCTTAAAATGGGTCGAGTACTTAATGAAAATGGACGCAGCGCATTTATATTTGTATCTTTATTCAACGAAGGTTACAATTTCGTCTGCCTTTTTAGGTACACCCACGCGGCTAAGGGTTTCACTCCTTGGGAGCTAACGGTGAGATGACATGGCGGGCTGATGCCTACTAAAACAATACGATACTCAGAACTGCAGAAACTCAGGGAACAGCTTTGGCTGCGTACCTGTATCGACCGTATTGCTGAATAATTGAAAGTCGATTTACCCATACCCGATAGAGAAGCGCTCCCCGAATACAGCTATTCTGGCTCATCGCTAGATTGTTCTGGGATCTCCGGTTCCCAGTATTTCATTTGAGGCTCAAGAGAGAGCTATACCTTTTAACCGTCTTTTATAAACATTTAATTATATCATAAAAAAAAACTTACTTTCCCTACTGATCAAACTTTGGTTCGCAGTGAATGATTTCCCGCTCATTTGTTCACTGTGAGGTCACGTCGCTTCTCCTTTTACTCTGGGCAATTAGTTAATTTCCGTTCGCCTAATTAAATAGGTAATGACAGTAATTGAATGTCAACAGAACAACTACAAAACTGATTGGTATCGTATTACTGAAAGATAGTCACCATTTCAATCCTACTAATATTATAAATGTGAAAGTTTAATTAAAGTTTATAAATGTATAAAAACAAATGAATTAGTAATATAGCTTATACATTAGAATGGGACATAGGCTACTTTTGGTGGAAAACGGGAACCGGAAATCTTCACCACAATGGCGGGCATCAACGAAATTAAACCACTGACAATATTTAGTAATCAATGAAGAGCAGACATTAAAATACTAATTTATTTACAACATATTTTTTAAAATAATGATACTAATATTGTGGTGGCTCCATTGGCCAATCAACACAGGTAGCAACCTCGTTGACGACAATCTTTCAGGGTTCTTTACCCTCTCTCGAAAGACATTAATACAGGCATTAATTTCGTACGTAAATCATAAGGGAATAATATTATTATAAATTTCGTCACCACGTTATTTTATTGGGTAAATTATGTAATGGTATTTGTGTTGAATAAATTAATTAATAAATCTTGTCTATTTTCTTTAGCGCTCAGCTTCCACCAGCCTACTATATTACTAACATTTTTTTTATTTTGGTTTGGTTTTCCTCGTTGCAACGACATCATTCCACTCGGTGCTTCATTGTAGTAATTTCGAAATGCAAATCCAATACATATTACCTACATTATCAGCCATCGCATCTGTTTCTGTCGCTTCTGCCCATCGCTTCCGCCCATCGCTTCTACCCATCGCTTCCATCCATCGCTTTTCGAGAAAGCGGCTTTAGATTCTAATATCGCTCCGTTTTCGTTGTTATCTTAATTGATGATTTTTCCTCCAGAGAGGCCAGGCAAGGTTTTCTTTAATAGGTCTGTCTTAAGTCATAAGTCTACATACATGAATAGAAAATCAAATACTGGAATAATAAATACATACATTCATTGAACCGACGCCTTTAAAGGCATTTATTATATGCCCACATTTCATTCCTTATATTTTTTTGTTATAAATGTATGGTGTAGTGAGTGATCTTTTAATTTTTTTGGAGTGAAAGCACCTTAAGGTGCGTGGGGATTTTTTGAGATGAGGGAAAACAATTAAACTCCCTGCACATATATTTAACTTGTGTATGTATGCACATAGGTTCACATACATGTTGGCCATTTTTGAGATAGGAAAAAAGCATTGAAGTCAAGTTACCGTTGCCTCTGTATACAAGTATCTACATGACATTGGCCCCGTTTATTCAAGTTTTTACTTCTGTCAACACTCCCGGGGTGGCCCTTTTTCATTTATTTTTTGCCCGGCTATATGTAGCCAGAGAACCTGGTCTATTCTGGAAAGGAAATACCATTTTGTGGTGAGCCTTCTGCTGTGTAATAAATATTATTATTTTGGTCTATTATTGTTATTGTGAAGGTAAACGTCTGGTTACGTCTCATCGGCCGGGTCAAGGTAGGACCCAAACAAGAAACATCGTAAAAGATAACGTGCCTTTAGGCTCAATAACGCTGTAAAAGATGCTGGGTATGAAGACATACAGTTCAGAAGTAGACATTTTATATTCGAGACCATTCTTTTATATAATTCCATTAATTCAGACATTAAATGCGGTGATATAATCAGAGTGGTTTCGATAGTTCCATGTTTTATTAAGATGATTTTAAAACTGTTTTATGATTATTAATCTATTAACACAAAATAAAAATTCTAATACATAAAAAAACTACACGTAAAATAAGCACGACTAGCGATTCATAACGCAGTGCTTGTGCCAACGTTGCTTTTCGGTAGCGATGTCATAAGATGCATGAAAGTGAGTTGAATGGTGTGGAGATGCGATCGCTTAGAAAATTGTGCGGCGTAACCATGGCCGACCGAATACGTAACGAAATGATACGCAATATGGCAGGTTTGAATGAAAGGGTCAGCGTTAAGCTGGAATAGGGCGTGCTCCGTTGGCTTGGACACGTCCAACAAATGAGTGAGGAACGATTGACGAAGAATAAATATAGTGCGAAAGTAGAGGGTAGAAGGAGTAAGGGTAGGCCGAGACTAACATGTGAAGACCACGTGAGCAGATTGCTCAAAAACGGAAAAGTTAAAAGTACTCGGATACCCAGACGTGCATGTATGAAGTGATTGATGAATCTGCAAGAAGCGAAGGAAGTATGCATGGATCGTGAAGCCTGGCGATCTGTCCTCTATGACTCTCCGTCAGGGATTTATAGTGAGGATAGTTTTCGAGCAAATTGCTTCCAAAAATTTATAAAATTTAACCCAGTGAAATTCAGTTCAGTAGAATAGAAAAAAAGTTTTAAAGTAAAACTAGTTCGAAAGAGCATCGCATCGATTAATAAATATTCGAGGAATCGTCCAGTTGAAACACCTTTGTCTACAAAAGGTTGTTTCGCAATAAATTCCATTCGTAAATCGTCCATCTTTAACTTACTCGAATACTCATAACACTTGACTCTCCAAATTAAATTGCGGGCCCTATAAAGCGAGTGCTTTATAAGGTCCGCAACGTGAAGAAATTCTAATAAAAAGATTAATGACATACATCATACATACATATGGCCACACTTTTTTTCCCCATAAGGGTCGAGTAGAGGTATATTCGCCTACTTTTCGACAGTTGTGTTTAGTACCACGTAACACTGAGCAAGCGACACGCGAAAAGCTTCTTATTTTTATAACTTCCATAAATTTTGTATGAAGGTATAAACATTCCTTGAAGCGCTCATGGTTCTGCGGACTCAGTGTTCTGTAAACGATCACTGCGTTAAGCAACTTTCGCTATGGCTGGTCACGGATGGGTGACAACTTTGTGAAATTACATTTGCGAGCGTTTCCGTGCTTCGGAAGGCACGTTAAGCCGTTAGCGCCGGTTGCCAGTAACATGGCAGTCGTTATGTCAAGTTAAAGGGCTAATGGGTGGCTTGAAAATTTTTAGCAGCAGGTAGCCACAACCTGCGTCTGTCTATTTTAACACGGCAATGGGCTCACCACCTATTACGTGGGACATGAATGCACATAGTGAAAAATGGGCATATAATATGCCTCTGCAACCCCCTCGAGGATAAGACGTGATAGATAAATAAATAAATAAGAACTTTCCTATAATTCTTCCTACAATCTTAGTTTAGATTTTTATATTATAATACTTATTTACGAAAATGGTTTCAATAAACACATCAGTCATCAGCATCACATTACTAGATAGACCACAGAATAAATAATAGTACCGGACGTCCAACACACTACTGAATGAATACAATTGAAACTTTCAATAGCATTGCTCAATGTGATGCTTTATGTGCAATCTATTTTTATACATCGTTCTGGTAAGTATTATCGTCGAAAATATTTACGTATAGTTACCTGAAGGTCCTCCATATATCGAAGCACATGACGTTGAGCCAGAAGAAACTCGTCTGGAATGCGTAGTAAACGATGAACGCTAGAAAATATAAACATACGTTAATTATGAGTTAAACTAGTTTTACGATTAGGTGCTACTAGTATTTACAACCATTACGAATACTGGAAATTATTTTAACGATTTTTATACCAGTAGGAATGTGTTACTCGCGGAAAGATTTTTTTGCGTGGTGTGTGAAAGTGCGAAATTTTGTACCAACAAAACTATCAATAATGAAAAAAAAAACATATTTCACAGAAAGTTTACAAGCGTCTGCATTCTTAGGGACTGACCGACGATCCGTTTGTCTGTCAAGACCTTTTGTCTCGGAATTGCGTGAAGTTATCTTGTTGAAATTAAAACTATACTCAGGTATACGGTCTTTTGAAACTGTGAACATACTTTTAAATTTAGGTAAAAAAACTTTCACGAGTTTGCGCTATAGAAATAAAAGATAAATCATAAACGAAACGGTTATATAAATATTTAAATAAATAAAATAAATCTCCATCACGCCTTATCCCCGAAGGGGTGGCAGAGGCATATTATATGCCCACTTTTCACCGTGTGGATTCCTGTCCCACGTAATAGGTGGTGAGCCCATTGCCGTGTTGAAATAGACAGACGCAGGTTGTGGCTACCTGCTGTTGAAATTTTTAAGCCGCCCATAAGGCCTTCAACCAGGCTTAACGACTGCCATTTTACTGGCAACCGGGACCAACGGCTTAACGTGCCTTCCGAAGCACGGAAACGCTGGCAAATGTAAATGCCACAAAGTGGTCACCCATCCGAGTACCAGCCATAGTGAAAGTTGCGTAACTTAGTGATCTTTTACAGAACACTGAGACCGCGGAGCCACGAGCGCTTCTCATGATTGATTGATTAATGTATTTGTTTTTAAATATAAATATTTAAAAACAAATACATTAATCAATCATGGCTGCACATTTTAAATTTAAAAACTGGGTCGGTCATCATAAAAGTCCAATGGTATTAATTTGACCTGAATATAAAATGTTAGTACTTGGGACGGGATGCGCGCGTTTTAACTCAAAATATCATGAGGAAAATATAACAAATTATTATCGTCTTATAAATATTTTTCATAAAAATACCTTACAAAGGCCTCTTCAAATTCAGAGTCAATGAATTCAATGAGGACTATGTTTAGGTTTGGACGCAATCGGGATTATGCTCGGATAATGATAAATCATTATTTTAGCTCTATATGGACTCTTTACGAGTAAAGTCTATATTCGTAGTTCTTTCCCGATTTGGATTTTCGCTTTGTCCTTGAACTCCTCCCAAACCTCCCAACACTTTTTGATCAAATTTGATCCATAATACGACATCTAGCCATAGATGGTTTAGAAAAATAAAATCGAAAATCGGACACACCATGGAGGAATAATCACCGAAAGTTCGTGTTCGGAAATGGTGACAGCAAAACGCTTCGCTCCATTTAGACTTACCGGGGACGGCAAGTTTTTGGTGTAAGGGGAATCCAACCAAGACCTTTAGCGCTCAAGCGACCTCACCTGTTGACTAAGGGACTAGGCAACATCACAGGCCTGTACGGGGCTGGGATGTCAGACAGCAGTCGCTCCCAATAATGCCAAAACTACTTACCCGATCAAGTTTCATGATTACTTTGTACACATATTTTAAAAGGTATTACAAGTAACATAGTATACGTTATGTGAAAAAAAAAATAAGAATGATAATTGTGTCCGTTTCTCTTATGTAGCGCTAACGAAGTTGCGCGGGTTAGCTAGTAAATTTTAAGATACGTTCCGTGCGTTTTGTAGATATTTAATTACTTGGGTTTATCTACTGAAAACTCAACTCAAACCGTTAAAAAGAGGATTTAGGCATTCTTTTGTTTTATAATTTAATTCTTACGAGTACTATGGTATTCATTCAGAACAATAGCTGAATGGATGCGAACAGTATGACCTTCGCTATAATTTTATACTATGGTTCCTCAAATTTATAAACTAGGCTTCTTCCACAGATCGTAGTGCATCTTATGGACGTCATTTGACTGAGAGTAACGTGATTTTAAGTTGATAATAATCTTTACATTGTAAAACATTGCTAGCATTGTGTTGGATACCAGATAATGATAATGTACGAAACAGGTGTAAGTCTTAACGTAACGTATATTGTTTGTGTAAACAATTTGAAATACGCTGCTCTTTATCATGCCCGTTCATAAACATAAACCGTAATAAATGAAGCTAGCCACATTTGTTGCAGAAATTTGAATTTAGAATATTCTTTGTTTGTAATCGTTATTTAAATTTATTTATTTATTGCTTCAAATATGGTCGCTTACATAGATGTCATATCATAATACAATTGAATCACATATTTGGCTTAAAAATAGCATGCAATATTGTTTTTTAACATAATTGTCCTGGATGTTAAGAAGAAAATATTTAATTCAACAATAAAAATACATCACATACACAGCTTTTTCCGTACTTGAGCTATATTATATGTCAACACAGTTATAAAATTTACAGGGATTTTTATTTAAGAACTCTTCAATTGAGTAAAAACACTCTTTTAGTAACCACTGCCGCAACACAATGCAGAATCTCTTTCGCGATAAGGTATAAACATTAGAAAATGAAATAAACATGAAAAATATTTATTTCGTTAACTAAATTGGCACATAAAACTATTGTTATTGTAGAGATCTTCTATTAAGTGAATAACACCTGTGTTAAAAGGTCTCGCTCATCTATAACTATAATATACAGTACCAGATAATTATAATTACACCTCAATCTTAGTACAATAATAACTATTATTTTGTAGTGTTTGTGTGTGTGTGTGTGTGTGTGTGTGTGTGTGTGTGTGTGTGTGTGTGTGTGTGTGTGTGTGTGTGTGTGTGTGTGTGATAAAATAAAATATAAAATATAAAGTCAAATATACAAATAATTCTTCTGTTTCCTCATAATTCAACCCCAACAGCCACTCGGTAACTTTCTTTTTACATTCGTATGTTGTCAACAAGTAACACCAAGTAAATTTCTATATTTATATTTATTAGGTTGTATAAATGTGTCGCTTGTCTGGCATACTGACGCCTTGCAAAAGATGTCTTAACAGGACCGGTGTGTGCAACAACGTGTTTTCTGCGTTTCAGTCGAAGGGTGGAACAAGGAACTAACTTTTTATGTTTTCGTATAATAACTCTAAGTGTGTACAACTTTCTAACTGTTAATAGTTTGCAATCTGAATACAAGTTATTAGTTGAATAGAGGCGAGGCTTGAAAAGTGCTATCTTTAGGAGGGCTCTTTGGGATTTTTCATCTTCCAAGAATTTTACTTTTGTCGCACCTCCCCAGATAGATATGCAATAGGTTAAGACTGACTGTGCTAAAGCCGTATACAGTAATTTTATCAAATTAAATGACGCTATTTTTCTTAGTCTTAAAAATATCCACATCAATTTTCTCATCCTATTAGCAACAGTTTCTAGATGGGCATGCCAAGATAGGTGTTGATCCGTATCCGTATTTTATTGAAGAGGCTTTATTAATAACAGAGCACGTACAGGAACCGAAAGAGTCGTTACAGATATAGTCATGAATTTTGATTTCAAGTTTGCTGGAGGTTGAGTGTTTCTATAAATTGAATACCACATGTACTTCGTTTTTTGGCAATTTAAGGTAAGGAAGTTATGTTTTAACCAAAGATCAATTTCAGCGAGTCTTTTTCAGTATCTATATGAATAGATCGCAAAGATCTACCTGTAAAAACTATTACAGTATCATCAGCGTATGAGAATACACTAGCGTTATGTATTTTCATGTTGAGCAAATCATTAATGTAGATTAGGAAGAGTGTGGGCCCTAGCACACTCCCCTGAGGAACACCAAAACTAATACTGGCGTACTCACTTGTGTGGATTCCGATTTAAACGCATTGTTTACGGTTTGTTAGATAATCTTTGAAGAGTGCTAAAGGTTTATCTCTTATTCCGATATATTCTAGTTTTTGTATTAGAATGGGGACAGAGACGGTGTCAAATGCCTTTTTTAAATCTAGAAAAACTGAGAGACATTTATTTCCTTTGTCTAACTATTCCACTATTATGGTTGTTAAAGCTGTAATAGCGTCTTCGGTTGATTTGTTTTGACGAAAACCGAATTGAGACTCAGATAAAATTTTGTATTTATTAAGATAATTTACTAGCTGGTTATTAATAATTTTTTCCATAATTTTTAAAAATGTTGTTAGCACGGATATTGGTCTGTAATTGCCAACGTCGTCTCTGTCACCACTCTTGAACACAGGTGTTATAATGGCCCTCTTAAGGGAGTCTGGATATACACCTGTATTAAAACAGATGTTGATAAAGTGAGTTATTATGGGCACTAAATTATGTTTCGCCAATTTGACAAAGGAGGTAGGTAGGATATCATCCCACCCAGCTGCACTTGAAGACTTTAAGTTCATAAGAGTTCTCTCAACCTCGTCAGTGTCCGTATCTAACAGAGCGAAAGAAGAGAGCTGACGAGATTGTGGTACAATGTACTTTTTGTTTTCACAGTTTGGGGTCAAAGGGATATTTATTTTAGAAGCCAGGTCATGTCCAATGTTTGCAAAAAACTCATTAACTGCATTTACCGATTTCTCGGGCGTTTGTTTTATGCAGAGTAACTGTATATTATCAGACTTCGATTGTTTGTAGTGAGTAATTTTTGTTATTGTTTTCCACAGACTTTTAGGGTTATTGGCAGTAACAATTGACGGGAAGCTTCAATTTACATCTCATATTGAAGCGATTCTCGGGAAAGCCGCCCAAATGCTGGGGTTCTTGAAGCGGAACGCAAGAGGCTTTATACAAACTCAAACTAGAATGACACTTTACAATGCATTGGTGCGTAGTCACTTGGAATATGGGTCCGTGATTTGGAATCCATTTTATGCCGTACATGCACAGAGAATCGAAACCATACAGCGTGCATTTATGCGACATTTAGCGTTCATTTCGCAGGTATATCACACAGAACTGTCTACGATCAGCGTCTAAAACACTTTAAAAAGACATCGTTATCGAATCGTAGAAAGTTGCATGACATGATCCTCTTGTATATAATTATTAACAATAATGTCGATCTCAGTAATCTGTCGAACCGCCTTCTGCTCACTGTTCTTCGGAATCTATCACGCCGTCCTCTAACCAGAACATTTCACCAGCCATTAGTGAGAATGAATATAGGACTTAATTCACCCCTGATACGCGCTTGCCGTGAGTACAATACGCTGAACAGTAAACTCGATCAACTTGATATTTTTCATGACTTGTTTTGCGGGTTCAGGAAAAAGGTGGCGGAATCGCTTGCATAGTCTCCTTTTAGGTTTAGCTCTTTTACACGTTCATCCTACTTTAATTCTGTTTTAATTTATATTAGCGTTCGTGGCCCCGCGGTCTTAGTGTTCTGTAAACGATCACTGAGTTACGCAACTTTCACTATGGCTGGTCCTCGGATGGGTGACCACTTTGTAGCATTTACATTTGCGAGCGTTTCCGTGCTTCGGAAGGCACGATAAGCCGTTGGTCCCGGTTGCCAGTAAAATGGAAGTCGTTAAGCCTGGTTGAAGGCCTTATGGGCGGCTTGAAAAATTTCAACAGCAGGTAGCCATAACCTGTGTCTGTCTATTTCAACACGGCAATGGGCTCACCACCTATTACGTGGGACAGGAATCCACACGGTGAAAAGTGGGCATATAATATGCCTATGCCACCCCTTCGGGGATAAGGCGTGATGGATATTTATTTTATTTATTATAATTTTTATTATATAAATTAGCACTTAAATGTAATCTATCATGGTGTATACTGAACATGCCTGTAATTGGTCTACATATCGGAACTATGCCTTGTAATTTAAGATGAGAATGTTGCGTATGTATACTGTTGGTGTGTCTATAAATAAATTAATAAATAAATCAATACTTCAAGTAAGTTTTTCTCATACGTTCTTTTAACCTTTTTTATTGCACGCCTCATAAGCGAAGCGTTGAGGTGGGTACTACTGTCACTTCGCGCATAACATCTGATTTTTTAAACTTAAAATGTCTCTATTTATCATATATTGCACTTGTAAAATAATATATACACACACATATCAAGAAAAAACACTATTTTTAACACTCATGATATTTTTGATGCCATTTTTGTTATTTAAACTAGTTAAAAAACTGTTTAAAAAAGTCCCGAATTGGACGTCCGTTTGTCTGTATGTTACGGATATTTTCTTGTTAACACGAAAACGACCGAAATACTTTACTAATCGAGTCTTTTTTTTTTCTTACGCTTCAGTATAATTAGGAATAGAACCCTTTCAATTTTCACGGTCTGATTCGATGCGGTTTAATTGTTTATCTACTCTGATACTATAATACAAAGATTATAAAACTGATAACAAAATTCTTATGACAAACATTACGTACAGGCCAAAAATAATAAAAAAAAAGTTTAATTACGATACAGGTCTTGTATGGACACCTGTATCATAATATAACTTTACTTCATTTGCATTCGGTTACTATTATGAAAACAGCGAAGTAAACCAGGAGTAATCCATGGTTTAATTATTCGTTTATTATTTGAAATGGTAATAGTTCGAGATTGCTTTGGTTAGTAGCTCAACAAGCTGATTTGGATCATCACATAGGAGAAGCTGGAAAAGATTTGTTCTTTCTTAACTCAATTTAGCTCTTTCGTAGTCTACGACTGTTTTAAATTTAGGAGGTGTAAAACGGTGTTTATTTTTTGATAAAACTAGAACAATTTATATTAAGGCATGATCTGTAATAGAAGTATTTAAAACAGCTATTTGAGCAGTAGTAAAATTTTTATCGAGTTTTATCATAAAATGGTCTAAGCAACTTTCCAATCTGGTTCGAAAAATATGCCCGGGCAGTACACCACAAGATGCCAAGCTATTAAGGTAGCTGTGTCTATTGTTCCTTTCAAAAGAATTACGGTATTTTTAATTAAAAGTTTTATGTTTAAATCTCCAGTTATTATAACGGTTTTGTGTGTTTTTATATTGTCTAAATGGTTGCAAAGTGAATCTATAAACGGCACAGCATTTTTAATTGAAGGGGACCAGTAAATACCCAGAACAATAACATCCCGCAGATCAGTTTGAAGGCATGATGCGTCTTGTAGTTTTATTTCTTTAGTGATAGCCTGAAGAGTGTTTTTAACAAAAGTAACGACTCCATCATTTTGATTAAGTGGTAAGGCAGTGGTAAAATGGGAGGAATAACCATCAAGACATGGGATAGGTTTATTTTCTTGTAGTCTGCACTCGGTAAGGACGATAATTTCAGGTATCAGTTTAATAGAGGTTAAGTTAATATTTAAGTCATCTAGGTTAATGTACACAGATCTGATGTTTTGGGAAACAATTGATAAGTCGTTGCTCTTAATTTGAAGACGTGTATGTAATTCTTGGGCATTACACTCGATTGCTGATGCCATTTCTTTCTATGCCGTCCAAATTGTTTATTGTATTAAGCTGATTATTCATAATTATTTTTTTCAATATAGACTGCTTTCTTTATCCAATGTGATTTTAGGGTATCTTGAAGAGCGGAGCTCGTTTGTGTAAAACACACTAAGTGATTATGTTCTCGTATATTTATTGTGCATATTGTATAGTAGTGAAGGTGCTGAAGTATGAAAGTGTAACAAGTGGTTATGTTGGTGTGTAAGTGTTTGTTTACAATATTTATAAATCAATTATTTATTAAGTAGAATAAGACAGGTAAAAAAACTAAATTATTCTTAACTAGTCATGCTGCATTCATAAGTTCGGTGCATTGTGCTTCTGATTTGATAGTGATGATGGGCGAGGAAATGCAAATGAACCGAGAAAGCCAAATTTTGGATATTACGTTGGGGGGGGGGGGGGGGCTAGAAAAGCTTAAGTTCAAATTGTCGACTAAAATAACCAGATGGGTTTTCCGCCATATTGAAAAAAGTAAAAAAATAATTTAAATAATAAAAATCGTGTTTCAACGGGGAACCGAGTTATGATGAAAAAACTGAATTTAATCCTTTTTTCAAGATGGCGGAAAACCCATCAGATGAATTTGAACTTAAGCTTTTCTAGCCCCTCCCCTCCACGTAATATCCAAAATTTGGCTTTCTCGGTTCATTTGCATTTCTAACCCGATTTTTCCGACGTAATGACTGGACTACTAGCTGTATACCACTTTCTTAAACTAACACATTCACATCTTGAATAATAACACTTGTACTATAACACATTGTTTACTTTTTAACCTGACCAGTTTGGCCTTACGGCATTTTCTCTTGAAAATTAGGTAAGGCAAAACCGGTCGGGTTAAAATCTGGAATAGTATTATCATTCAAGATGTGTAGCAAGTTTCACCAAGTGCCATAAATCAACAGTATAAATAAGGCATTTACCTTGTTTTATGTGTAAAGTGTTAATATTCCATTGGAAACTTTGGTAACGCTTCTACCACTGTACTGAGGCTAGACTGACTTTAACTTAAGACTATACTTATTGCCGTCATCACCTGTAGTGAGAATATTGGCACGCATATCATCCCTTACGCCGTCAAACCAGCACTTCTTGGGTCTTCCCCTCTTTTTTTTACATTATACCAGTTGTATCCCGCCACTTAACCCACGCGGCAGCAGCAATGCGTGACTTGACATCGCAATCGATGTCACTGGACGATCTAGAAAACTTATAAACATACTTATATGTTGATAAATATATTACATTAGAAAATATCGAAACTCCGAAACAAAGATTTGTGACTCCCGCAAATATTTATTCTGACCCGGGAACACAACCCAGCGCGGCCGTCGCATAGACTTACGCCACTGAGGCACACACGTTATTGAACTACATGAAACATTAAACGAAATCTTATAAAAATCTAAATACGTAATAACATTAGGCTTAAAGTATAACTAAATAACAGCATGCACTTTGGCCCCACTCTTTGCAACTACTGCTAGCCTCGAGTAGCTGGCGATCCATAAACAAAAAGCAAATGGACACGTTACATTGCCCGTTTTTTTGTGACACTCATAAACGTTCTGTAAGGACGAACACGCGATGTACATTATATTTCTACGAAACACTGTCGTCTCTTTATTTAAATCTAGGGTACATAATATTATATACTGCGTGATGCGTTTGTGTGAACGTAAAATATGAATGTGGATGTTCAATCACAAATTCCCACACAGCTCTTAAATCGCTATCATACTAATACTAAAAAGGCTATAACGTATATGAGTGTGTATATTTGTTACTCTCTTCTTTATCCCGGAAACAGACAGACAAAACAACACTTCGCGGGTGGAACCACGAAAGTCTTCTATTGTAGCCATAAACGATCTCATGCATAGAATATAAAACACTCTTATAAATATACAGCTGAACCGAAGATGAAATAGGCTTTTAGATAATTCGATATGAACATTGTTTTTGTATTTTGGGCTTAATTCTAAAATCGGACAGGTACACTTTTTTATCTTTATCAATCAACCATTGCTGGACATAAGCCTCTACGGTACATGACCATGCACGTTCGGAATCCATCCATGCATCATGATTTCATGATACACAAACATGTAACTGAGTTACTTATAAAGAAAATAATTTAGGTCATAATTGTTACCGCTGTCTTTTTATTTTATTGTATTACGATTACTGTAAATACTTTAAGTTTGTAAACACTTTTTGGTGTTTGGAAAAGAGTGTGCGTTAGGTTTCTTGCCAGATTCTTATTCATAGTCTCTCTCTACCTGTTGATTGCGAACCTGGCAGTAAATATAATTCTAGAATCTGAATGTGACCTAAATGAATAAAGATTATTTTGTTTGATTGTTTGATCATACAGGACTGAGTTATACTTTTTGAATTCTCAGTGAATTTAATTCTAATAATAATAATTTTAAAATTCTCAAAGGGCCTCTGTGTGTTGGACCAGTATTTCATAAAAAAAAAGAAGATACCCGTGAAAAGAAGAAACATAATAATAATAATAAATCTTTATTTATTTAGGTCACAAAGTAACACGTCATGAACGTCAAGAATATTGCTTCTACGTTTACATTTACTGCCAGATTCGCAAAGCAATAGGTAGAGCCTGAGGAAGAACCTGGCAATAAAACTCATGGCCACTCTTTTCTAAACGCCAGTAATTACATTAGTTTGATTAACATGATATTTAACCAATTATATAGTAATGAATTCATACAAACAATAAAACAAAGTCAATGTTGTGTTTAAAATCATATCAAAATTAGAGCGATTATAGTTGCCGGTTCTAAGGGCAGCCTACCCTTGAAGAAGAAGAATCTGGCAAGAAAGTCAATGGATGCCATTTTAAAATGAAGGAATGGCTTACAACAATAAAATTACACTTACATTGTTCTTTTGGTTTTATGTGAGAAGAGTCGACTAAACTTAAGTTTACCTTAAATATAAATAAGATTATTTGTAATAATTGCTATAACAGCTATGAGCTGACCAGTCCCAACAGACGGCACCCGTTCACGGGTATGACGCATTATATCAGTCATCGCCCTACTCAACCGTATTATAGGGAATAAGGCGAATACGCGACTAGTCGCGTAGCGGGTCGTGAAAAAGTGTCGTGAACCTTTTGTAAACGATGATGCGTTCCAATTAAGTTATGCTTATTTCTAGTATTTATCGAATGTATGTCACTTTGTCTATTGTATAAATGTATGTTCTGTTTCAAATCAAATCAAACTATCACTCATAGTGAACAAGTGGCCTGTCTAAACCACCTACGACTTGGTAATGAACTACAGAGGTTAATAGAGAATAATGTGGCCCAAGCAATTGATCATCATAGTCATTGAGCTGAGACTTTGCGTAGTGTCTAGTTCAAAAGGTGATGTGCTAAATTAATATTATATCCAAAGAAATAATATATACCACAGTTATTGTAATAAATTAATATTTTAAGCTATTAATTTTATTGTTTCTGCAATAGATATGTATATCTAACTCGAATCAACTATAACTCACACAGAATAAGAATTATACTATTACTGCTCTTCCTTGCCTCCCTATTCTATAGGATGTACGATGTACGCCTTCCATAGGTCTCCCGCTTTTCAGAAAGAAGAGGAATTAGTTTATTTCCAACTTCCTCAATTTATTTTCTAATTAATTTCTATTAGTCGGGGGATTACATTACATTAGGGAAGGATTAGTCCCAATAATAGGTATACATTAACCTTTCACAATAATAAAAAAATATACTAAACTTATAAATACCTGTTGGACCTACAAGTTTGAACCTGATCCGAAATTACCCTTTGGACCTCTTTATACCGTTTGGACCTTCAAACTTGGTTTTAAAAATAAACTGGTGCCCGCTATACCCAATATAAATCAACATGACCCGTTGGACCACATTTATTACATCTATGTATGACTGATAAAATAAAATCGTGTACAAAAGGGATGCACTCGGAAATTCAATAACTTCTCGTCGTTATAGCTTCGGAAATACTGCATGTATCGAAGTGAAATAAAAACTAATGTAATGTACATGAACTACCCTCCAATTTTAGCTGTATTTGATAGTAATATTTTGACCCTTTTGTGTTCTCAATTCAAGTGCCTCTGTGGAGCCGTGTGAGTGCATTCGACTGCTACGCAAGAGGTCGTGGGTTCCGACCCAGGATAAAAGTTTGTGTGATGAGCACGAGGGTTTATTCTGTGTCTTGGTGTTATTTATCTATAATATGTATGTATTTAGAAATAAATAAGTATGTTTATCAGTTATCTGGTTACTATAATACAAGCTCTGCTAAGTTCAGAATCAGATGGCGTTGTGTGAGTTGTTCCAACGATATTATTATATTATTATTACTAAAGTATATGTAATTTCATGTCTCTAACTTGGAAAATGACAAACTTTCATACAACCGTTTTGCCCTTATTTATCCCCCTTTGGGTAAGAATTTTAAAAAATCCTTTCTTTGTGGTATAATGTAGGCTATAAGGATAGCTTTCCCTAGAATTGTCCAGATTCTAGGTATAAGGATTTTAGATGGGCGTTGATAGATGAGTAGTCACCCCGTTATTTTAAAAAATAACCAATAGAATCTTAATTATTTTATTAAAATGAAAAAGACAACTTGGTTCGAGAGGGTGATTGAACCCTTGAACTTTGTCTAACAAGGGCAATGTTCTAGCCACTGAACTAAGTTGAAATTCTTCACTATATTTTAATCGTCATTTAAGAGTATGACCAAATGACAGTGTTACAACCATTTTTAAACATTGATGCGATGGACTCCATTCAATCGATGGATAAATTTTCAAAGCAATTAGTATGCCAACTTTCACATAAATATTTGACGGTGACGGGTTCAATCCCCGTCTCGAAGAATGAAATAATAATCAAGATACATATATACTACTTATATGTATAAATGTTGATATTTTTGCTCTAGATATCTTAGATAGAATTCAAGAGAACGTCAGGATACTTAAATTTGTCTCGGTGCTTAATGTTCTACGCATGGCTACGGATAATAAGACACGCTGGGTGTGGGTACGTTTATGAGCACGAGCTTATTAGATGCTTAAAGGAAGTAATAGCGTAGTATAGTTCCCTCATTGACGACAAACAAAGGAATTTGTTATGCTATTTAGGTATTAAAGGAAATACCATAATTCTTATTAAAACGGATGCCATACTGCCATATCTAATAATATAAATATTTACGAGTATTGTAATTTTATCGTAGGTGGTCTGGTCTGGTCTCTTTGTTCTAGAGAATGTTATTTTTTTGTAAAAACGAATTCCCTTTTTTCCTAACCTTTGTTATTTAACTAATTACCTTTCGTATCTTCAAAACCCTCCACTACCGCTGCAAAAACTACCTCAGTATTCTGGGGTTAGACGTTTGTTTAGAGCAAAATTATAAAATTTACATCGAGGGATTCGAGGGGTGCATTAGCTTGGCCTCTCGCAAGCTTAAAGTTCTCAACAGAGTATGGCGGTTTTTTACGTAGAAACATAGATGCTTATTCCACGGAACAGACAAAAACAAGCTTTTTCTGTTCCGTGTGTGTGTCAGAGTTGTCAGTGATAATACTGCGCACATCACCGTTACAGCTCCGCCAAGTACATGTTTGATGCTGTACACGCTCTGTTGCAGTCCACATTATCGATTGTCCAGAGGTCTTTAGAAATCTTGAACCGTTTTCTTGTTTTACATATTTATAAATACATTAAAACTCCGAAGTAAAAATTTGAGAATCACACTAATATTTACCCGGGATTTTGATTTAAATACCAAAGATTATTGGATACACGACCATAGCGCTATCGAATAATTAAAACAAATATTTCACTCACGCGTCTTAACAACTCACGGTTTCCTGTGTGGTCCTCTTCTGCTCTTATAAAAATCTTTAAGAAAATAGTCAATAGTCATTTATTTCTTAAAAAAAATAATTTGTCCACCATATTTTAATCGTCATTTTAAGCTGGCTAGAACATTGCCCTGGTTCAATCCCTGTCTCGAATCGAATTGTCTTTTTCCACTTAATTAAAAATTTATGAGAAATTTAGCTAAATAATTGCTTTAAAAATTTATCGAAATAATATATAGGTATGTTAAAAATTGCTAACTACATAGCTATAATTCAATTCGATAACTAAAAATCAGATTATAATTAAATGATTATACATACAATATTATAATTCAATTACATATTTAGAAAATCACAAGTATCTATCATGCAATTATAACATATTAATTATTCATTTATAATATTATTCCATAAATATGATTGAATTAAAGGCAAGAGCATGGCATAAATGGAAACTCTATAGTAACACAGCGGACTACGAGTGCTTCTCAGTTCTTAGAAAGCATTTTAAATCCGAGTCAGGCAAATGTTGTGATTTAAATATATTATTAATTGTTCGATTATAGCCTACAGTGTGCCACATTGCAAAGAGACAAGTGTGTGCGCGGGATCTTGGGGTTGAAATGGACTCAAAATTACATGTTCGTATTAATAATATAATTAATAATAAAGCTTACCGTACCTATGTTTTGATTCGTAATGAGGTTTTCCGTCCACTTTCCTACTGTTATACAAAACACTGGTGCTATCTCAGTTGGAGTTTGCTGTCCCGATTTGGACTCCTATTTTTGATGTTTACATACAAAGGTTGGAAATGGTCGAAAATAAGTTCTTGCGATCTATGCACTACCGATGCTTCAAGTGAAAAATATATACACAGTTGTTACAGCGATATGATCTACAGACCCTGGAATCTAGACTTAGTTTGCTAATGGTCATGATGTAACATGGTCTGTGCAATAACAGATACGATTGTAATAACACCACTAATGACCTATGTTATGTCGTTCCTAGTAATGGTATGATTCGTAAGGTGCGAGCGGCCCGTTTGTTTCACGCCGCAGGGTGCAGCACACACGCAGGTGAGCGGGTTCGTCTCCGTAGTATCGTTGAGATGTATAACACACGCTTTCAGACATTATTGCACTTTCAGAAACCATTCTTCTAGAATGGAAATTGAAAAATTGGAAAATTGTATGTAGACGATGATTATTATTTTTATTTTTTAAATATTATTATTATCATTGGCACACGTATATACAGGCACTGTTTTATAAGAAAAAATATTACTGTGCGGTCAAAGGTGTGTTTTGGTAGTAAGTTAAAAATGTTCTGTTATTTGTCCCAAAAAAGAATAATAGAAAATAGAATCAGGTCATACAAAAGATGAAAAAATTTTCAAATCTGGGGAGTATGTTCTACGAGGCTAGAATACCTAAATATAATGAAGCATGAGGTCAAATATACGGACACTAGCTGACCCCCGCGGCTTCGCCCCTGACATATTTTGAATGCTCGTCCCGTCGCTTATTGCTATTACAAAAATGCATGAAATTTTGCCCGTTTTGTTAACATTTATCATCACTGGTGTATCTCCTGGGTAGTAGCGTGATGTTATATATAGCCTATAGCCTTCTTCGATAAATGGACTATCCAACACAAAAACTATTTTTCAATTCGGACCAGTAGTTACTGAGGTTAGCGCGTTCAAACAAACAAACATACAAACAAACTCTTCAGCTTTATAGCGTAACAGATTCATTTTAAACTTATAATATCTATACGTTATGAGTTAGGTGTTTACACTCTCTCAGCAGATTGGCATCTACCCAATATGAGTATTTGTTTTCTTTTGTAGAATTTACTCTCAAAACAAAGGGTTATTTGTTTGGCTGAGGCTTTTAAACACATTATATGGTCACGTACCTTCATCTGTTAACGTTCGACTGGTGATACACTTTTGTAAATACGTTCCAAGGTTTCCACAAACTACCAATATTTACTGAACGCGTACCCATGTATGTATTATTATATTATATTTATTATAGAAACACCGGGAAAATCGTAAATACTTTACCTTCATTATTTATTACGTTCACTGGGTTGGATTCATAATAAAGAATTACACTTCGCCCACTTTTGTATTACACGTCACCCTGCCTGCCGTTCTTTAGGTGTATAAGTGTAAATAAATAAAATTTGCTAGATTTCTTTACATAAAGCCATAAGCTTGTGGTATGGGACCTAGACAACTGATAAACATACTTATATATTTCTCAATACTTACATATTATGCAATATATAGAAAGCACCTAAATGCCGAAACAAACATTTGTGGATTACACAAATATTTGTGTCGACACGGGAAATGAACTCGGGACCTTAGTGCGGCAGTCGCAGACACTAACCACTTACGCCGCCGAGGTCGTCAATTAGTGGTCTGCCATTTTATTTTGGTTGTTGTTTTCTTGTGTAAGTCGAGTTGACAAATGCTGTGCTTAGCTTTTAATATCTTAAAAATTCCAAGTTTCAAAAGAATTGTCTTTAACAATGTTCTTTCGTAGCAAAAAACAAACAAAAAAAACCTAGCATGAAAAATAAAAATATACGCAACATTTACAGGAACTGTACAACTGAAAACTTTTAATATTTAAATGACTATTTTTAGGTAAAGCACACTATTATTTCCAGATATATTTCTTTCTATTTCACATGGCAGTCGTTAAACCTCGTTGAAGGACTTATGGGCGGCTTGAAAAATTTCAACAGCAGATCGCCACAGCCTGCCCTTGTATATTTCAACACGGCAATGGGCTCACCACCTGTTACATGGGATAAAAATGCACGGTGAATTGTGGGCATATAGTATACTTTTGCCTAACCCTTTGCGGATAAAGACGTGACAATATGTATGTAATTACTCAGGGTATTTCCTTAAACAAATGAAGTGAGGTAAGTGTCTACTTGCAATAACTAAGTGTGACTCTATCAAGCTCTATCCCAGGTCAGAAATAGATAACATTTTATCACACATTTACGTACCTATCTATAGTAGGTACAATAAAAGTTAATTATTTCTATGTTTAAAAGACCTTATTTAACCTTTTACTAATGTACTAGGTACCATTGACTGAACTAGCCAGTTGAAGTGCGGATTTTTAAATTGCGGATTAAATAATAGGTGTTAAAGTATGAAATTGCCGTTTTATTGTAATAGGTTTTTTGAATTGACATAGAATCTTCATGGTTTGTAGTTTTCGAATTTAACTTATTACATATGGTTTATATGTTGTTCTTTTTTAAAAAATGTGAAACATTTGAATATCGACTTTCAATTGTTTTTGTTATTCAACTTAGACAAGAAAGATGGATACTGCGAAAATTCGAGTGATTTTTGAATACGAGTTCCGACGCGGAAGTAACAGCTCGCAATTTCAATGTTGCGTTTGGTGAGGGGTCTGCTAATGAACGCACCGTGTGATTTTGGTTTAAATGCTTTCGTGATGGAAACTTCGACTTGAAGAACGAGGAAGACCGCCCACACAGGTGTAAAAAGATGAATTAAGAGAGATGGTGGAAGCCGATCCTAGGCAAACTACCCAGGAATTAGCGGCATGGTTTAACGTTACCTTACTCACAATACAGACTCATTTGCGTCAAATCAATAAAATAAAAAAATAGGAAAAATGGGTGCCTCATGATTTGACTGATCTGCAGAAAGAAACGCGTGTTGAAACTTATGTTGCCTTGTTGAATCGGTACAGAAATGAAGGAATATTGGATCGAATTGTGACATGTAATGAAAAGTAGATTCTTTATGATAACCGTAAAAGAAAAAGGCAATGGCTGACCCCAGGGCAAACGCCACAACAGTGTCCTAAAGCAAAACTTACCAATAAAAAGGTAATGGTAACTGTTTGGTGGTCTCAGCATGGTGTTATTCACTATAGTATTCTCCGATCTGGTCAAGCAATAACGGCAGATGTCTATTGTGCCGAACTCCAAACAATGTTGGCAAAACTAGCAGTAAAACAGCCCCAACCATTCGTCATCCTCCGTATTCGCCAGACCTTGCTCCAACGGACTACCATTTTTTTCGTAATTTGGACAGTTATCTACGTGACAAGAAGTTTTCTTCCCAGGAGGCAGTACATAATGCTTTCACACAGTTTGTGCAGTCTAGATTCTCAGAGTTCTATCGCAAAGGCATAAATGACCTTCCTATTAGATGGCAGCAATGTATAGATAATAATGGTAACTATTTTGATTAAATAAATTTGTTATAAACTAATAAATAAACAATTTAGATTTTAAGTAAAAAACGGCATATTCATACTTTAACCCCTAATATTTTGAACATTCTCACACAACGCCACTAGCCATCATTAAGTTATATAAACTTAAAATAAATAAAATAAATATCCATCACGCCTTATCCCCGAAGGGGTGGCAGAGGCATATTATATGCCCACTTTTCACCGTGTGGATTCCTGTCCCACGTAATAGGTGGTGAGCCCATTGCCGTGTTGAAATAGACAGACGCAGGTTGTGGCTACTTGCTGTTGAAATTTTAAGGCCTTCAACCAGGCTTAACGACTGCCATTTTACTGGCAACCAGGACCAACGGCTTAACGTGCCTTCCGAAGCACGGAAACGCTCGCAAATGTAAATGCCACAAAGTGGTCACCCATCCGAGTACCAGCCATAGTGAAAGTTGCGTAACACAGTGATCGTTTACAGAACACTGAGAACACTGAGACTTGTGCTAGGGTATTTAGACTGCTGGTAGGACTAGATGGTTAGCATCATAAACAACTACGTTTGTTCTACCACTTTCAAGATAACTCAATTACATTAAACTAAAATGGTTTTTCAAGTTTAAATTTCTTTTTATTTTAATATATTGTCGTCTTACCTTTAAATTGTTAAGATTGAATATGAGTGGTTTTATTATTGAATTAAAAATATTTTCAAAAAAGAGTCCTATGTCGCTCTGACCCCAGCTTTATAGTTCGTTTATCAGTCACGCCTTTATCCCTGAAGGGGTGGCAGAGGCATATTATATGACCACTTTTCACCGTAGGCTTTATTGTCCTACGTAATTGGAGGTGATGTGAGCCCATTAATGTGTTGAAATTGACAGACTTCATGTTATGGCTACCTGGTTTTAAAATTTTTCAAGCCGTCTACTTTACGACTAATGACAACCGGGACTAACGGCTTAACATGCGTTCCGAAGCACGAAAGCTTTTCTTAGCTTTAGAGATTGAGCGATAATAATCTCTAATTCAATGCTTTTCATAACTGATTGCAAATAAATTGATTTGAACTAAGCACAAGCTATTTATAGAGACCCGTTGCACTAACCAGATTTTCAAAAGTGCGTCTAAATCATCATCCGAGCGTCTGTCCCAGTTACGTCTCGCGACGCCCGGGGTTCACTTTCCTACATTTTCTCCTCCAATTCGCGCGGTCGTCGGCATCCCCTGTAGTGAGACCACTGGCACGCATGTCATCCCTTACGACGTCAAGCCAGCACTTCTTGGGTCTTCCCCTCTTACCGGAACCCGACGGGGCTGACATGGCCAGACATTTGTTACCTACGTAACCCGGTGGTTGCCGCAAGACGTGACCATACCAACGAACGCAACACTCTTGCAACTTGTCACGGACGTGAAGGCTGCCGCGGATGCGAAAGTTCCTCACGCGGTCCATCCGCGTGACTCCACACATCCACCGCAGCATCTTCATTTCCGTGACACGCAGCTCCTGCTTGTGTCTTACTGCTATGTAAAAGGACAGGTCTAATAATGGTTTTGTAGACCTGTCCCTTTAACCGGATCGGCATTTTAGGGTCACAAATGACACCGGTCATCTCCCGCCATTTGGCCCACGCGGCAGCAATGCGTGACTTGACATCGCAATCGATGTCACTGGACGTGTGAAAAACAGATCCCAGGTATTTAACCTGGTACGTGCGCTCGACCAAATCACCGCCTATGCGGACGGATGTGGGATCTGTCGAGTTTAGTGCCAAGTACTCGGTCTTCGCCACAATTAGTTTCAGATCGCCGTTCTCAAGCGTCTCCTTCCACGCCTTTACACTTCGCACCAATCTGCCCCTGTCCGCGTCTGCCAGCGCAATATCGTCAGCATACATGAGCAACCATGGAGGCTGCTCATGCGAGTTCCTGATGCTGTCCGACAATTTGTCTAATATTACACTGAACAGAAGCGGACTAAGGACCGAACCCTGGTGTACCCCGACGGTGATGGGGAAGGGTTTCGTGTCGCCAACAGCAGTCCGAACCATTGAATCGGAGTCACAGTAAAGTGCGTCTAAATGACACCTTTTTTGGACAAGTAAAATTATTTCTAAACATAGTTTAAAACGGTTTTGTCGAACACTCATTCTTTATTAAAAACGACGCTATTCTGTAATACTCACTAAAGATGTCTGGGTTTTAAAATAGCAAAAATACCGCCAACTAAAAGTAAAGGTTAATAGTTTTTACTTAACAAAAAGTGCACAAAATAAACCATTTTTATCCGAGACTTCGGCTCGGAGTGATAGTAATTTCGAGTATAAAATGGTTTTGTGGACGAGTTATAAACTCCGCTTTTCACTTTTCGTGCTCTAAAAGTGCTTATTTTGTGCAGACTATAGACTGCACAAAAACGAATTTTGTGCAGCCTATATCCAGCACAAATAAGCAACTTCAGAGCACTAGCAGTGAAAAACACTATTTCAACTTGCCCAAACTGACCTTACAAAAAATTAAACTTTTTCAAACTTTTAAGAACAGTGTAGTCAGATTGTAATAGGCTGAATCTTATATTTCGATTTAAGATTTGTATGTAATCGTTTAGCATGCTAAGCTACTTTCAGTCATAAATCTAATCCTACAATTTTCATAAAATGTGCTAGGTAGTACGAGCTTTTCGCTTCACGTATTATATTTTATTTTATATTGTATTTCCTGGGAATAACACTGAAGTTCAGGGGGCCGAGTCTCACCAGATTCGCTGTTTTTAGCTGACAAAATGACAAAAATGCAACTGACTAGCGGCCACTGGCGTGGTACGTGCTTGTAGAATTCTATCTATATTGTAGAAATCGGCCGACCGATAGAAGTCTATTGGAGTATGATTGTAATACTACGAAAAAAGTTGCAAGTCAAAAATGAGCCGATGGCTTTCTATTGCGACGATTACGATTCTTATCCGACGCGATTGAAATAGTAGACTTGGCCCCCATTATTATGGTAATCGCCTTAAAAATTCATCTTTTTAATGGTAATAATAATAATAATAAACAACGAAATAAACAGCATGAAATAATTCATTATTATGCTAATGGCTAACTCAAACATGCTTATTTAAATTACCCCGCATTTTTCATAGTCATTAATTAAGTTAACTTAATTTTAATTACAATGGAGTGTTTTGCTTTATGAAAAGGTTACGGCTATAGGGAGTGACCACAGGGTGAATTTCATGGTGGCTGAATGTTGGATATAGCTGTGTGGACACGACACATATTTTTACATGAGTCACACTTTCCGTTAAAATTTTACTGAATTAAATTAGATAATACAAAAATAAACTTTTTTTATAACAAGCTTTTTAAATGTCTTCTCATTTGATACCCCTACACCCATACCTCATTTATACTTTCCTGCAATACTTTCCGTATTGCAGGAAAGTATAAAAGACTTGTCCGCCATGTTTGTTTTAGAATGACGTCACTTTTTTTTGTGGGTCCTTATTGTATCAGTGTATTAAAAATAATTAATCCGCCATTTTTTGTGTTCCACCGTGTTAGATTAGCATAAGATCACATATAGCGAACCATGCATTTGTCATCCAAACTAAATGTGTTTACAAAGTTTCAACTCCATCGGTTAAAGATATCTTCAATATGTTGTTGCAAGATTCCACTCGAACATTGCAAGTTCATAAAAGTTACAATCTACTAAAAAGCCTTTTTTAAATCTTACCCGTCTAAGTAGGTACCAATAATTATAATACTATGTTTGTGATTTGCATTATTTAATCAACTTTATAAGGTTAAATTGGTATTCGAAAGACAGTAACATGGTCAAAAGTACTCGGAGTCGTCAAGAGTACGATTAATGAATTTGCATGAAGCGAAATAAGCATATCGCGAAGCTTGGCGATCGGTTCTCTGCAATTACCCCGACAGATATACAGCGTGATGGTAGTCGTTAGTCAAATTAAAGTTCGAAACCCTATAATTATTTTTAAGGTTAGAGGAAAATTAATACCACAGTGATAATGGGCGTGTTATTAATCAAAGTAATGAGGGGGCGCGTTAGACGTTTTTTACCTCGCCATAGCTCAATACTCATTAAATTAGCCAAACTAATGTATACTTGTTGGCTTTCAACAGTTTACAGCAAACAGTATTGTTATGTCAATATCATTAGTTAAGTACATAGATCACATTACTCATTAAGTTTATAATTAAGCGTTGGTAAACAACGGGCGGCACATTATTTGGACATTATTTATGGGATATTAGTTGACAATTCCATAAGTATATGTTACTTTCCACCCATAGCTTTACTGGAGTTAAACTTGACCTAACCTATACAATACACTGCTATCTCTAAGAATGTAGTTCTTCTAATATAAGATTCATATATTATCGACTTAAAACTTTTAACAAATGACAAATAACAAAGAAGATGAACAGAAAGCCGAAGGAAAAAAGTAAGAAAACTATGTACTGTAGGTACATATAAAATATATCTATGAAAGTACCTAAGCTTAGAATATTCTCTCGTCGACCTAAAAACATGGAGAGAAATATTACTTGGGAACTGTCGTAAATCTACAGTAAATCTAACTATCAAAGCTTCTCCCAATATTACCAGGCCGACTTACATTAGAATTGTACAGAACTCCCCGTAGGCGTAAAATTTCGTTTCTATAATATCAAGCCGCCTTAATAAATTTCTTGATTAAAACAACCCCTATAAAATGAACGAGCCTACCACACTTAAGCATTTAGAGAATCTTATATTCTTGCTGTTACTGTTAAATGTTTTAATTAGACTACCTGTTACGTAATCTACAATAGCAAAGTTAAACTTGATACCAAAGATATTCATATTATTGTAAAGTTTGCTTGGAGCCTATTTCGATTTATTTAGGAACACCGCAGACAGCTACTCGTAGTATTGTCGACAGCCGATTTGTCGATTGTGTCGATGCTGCATCGCGTTTTGACGACTCTTTGACGTCCGGACGTAGCATCGGAATCGCCCGTTTTAGCTACTTCCGAAGATCACCAACCTTCGAAAGTAGTTAAAACGGGCGGGTAGCTGACAGGGTGAGGCGACTCAGGCGGGATGACACGCTTGGGCCTTAGTATAAGTATTGTCTATTACGCACTAACTTTATAAACAGGCATCCATTACTAAATAGGAGATCAGACGGATGCCGCTCCTAACCATAGATATATCTAACCTAACTAAAAGTTTAGTTAATATATCTAAACTCCCAGCAATGCCAAAAATTAAAAGTCAAACGATAGTTGATTGAACGTGCAACCGTTATTTGGTTGTTAGGATTAATTCATCATCATCCGAGCATCTGTCCCAGTTGCGTCTCGCGACGCCCGGGGTCCGCTTTCCTACATTTTCTCCTCCACTGCGCAGGGTCGTCGGCATCCCCTGTAAAGAGACCAATGGCACGCATATCATCCCTTACGACGTCAAGCCAGCACTTCTTGGGTCTTCCCCTCTTACCGGGACCCGGCGGGGCTGACATGGCCAGACATTTGTTCCCTACGTAGCCCGGCGGGTTGCCGCAAGACGTGACCATACCAACGAAGGGGACACTCTTGCAACTTGTCTGCAATGTCACGGACGTGAAGGCTGCCGCGGATGCGAGATTTCCTCACGCGGTACATCCGCGTGACTCCACACATCCACCGCAGCATCTTCATTTCCGTGACCAACGTGGTCAACCATGGAGGCTGCTCATGCGGGTTTCTGAAGCTGCCCGACAATTCGTCTTATATTACACTGAACAGAAGCGGACTAAGGACCGAACCCTGGTGTATCCCGACGGTGATGGGGAAAGGTTTCGTGTCGCCAACAGCAGTCCGAACCATTGAATCGGAGTCACAGTACATGTCCCGGATAGTGTCAATATAGACCTCTGGAACCCCTTTGGACCGCAGTGCCCACCAGATCATCGCACGAGGAACACAGTCGAAGGCCTTCTGCATGTCTAGAAACAAACAGTGCAGAGGCGTGTTCTTCGACCTGTATTTCTCTGCGACAACCCTCAGGGCAAAAACAGGTTTCGTGGTCCCATGACCAGGGCGAAACCCATATTGACACCCCGAGAGAGTACACTCCTGCCGGATCCGAGAGTCTATAATCCTCTCGAAGATCTTCATGGCGTGGGACATCACCTTGATACCGCGGTAGCTCCCACACTCCTGCACTGACCGCTTACCTTTGAAGACTGGAGTAATAATACTCAGTCTCCATTGGTTTGGGATCTGCCCTAAACCGTGAGCGTTAAAGTTCGATTTTCTTGAGGATATCGAGAATTTTTATAGTGTAGTTTACATCACAGACAGAAAAGCCTATTGGGCCCAGCAATGACGAAAACAGAGCCCCATTAACACGCCATTGCACGGAGGACTACCTGATATTGACCAAGGAGAGACAACTTAAAAACAATAAATCCTCTGGAGATGACATAATTACGACTGAGCACTTAAAGCTAGCGGGACTCCGGTTTTAAAGAGCTGGGACCCATAAGTGGACTATACGATATCTGGAGTAGAGATTGCGAAATGGCAAAGGGACGCAAGCAAAAGGACGATACCCCGCCAGATTTACCCACAATCTAGAAAGTTGCAGGAAGGGACTGGGTACGGTAGGCGCAAGACTTTGCTTTGTGTCGTAATTTGAGAGAGCCTTTCTTCTGGCAGTAGAGTGCCATTGACATCAACAAAATATTTTTATGGAACTATGATAGCAGAAAAACCTACCGCCCACCTGATTGGGGTGGTTGGCTATCGTAGAACATAAGGATTACGGGAAATAAAAATAGCTCGTGGTCCACCCAGGTGAACCGGGTCGCGCTTGGGAACTGAGAAAACACTTAAGAAGAAATAGAAGACACAATTGGTCTCGCCCAGCTATTTAGATTTACTTTATTTAAAAATAACAAACACAACAAAAAAATATTTTTGGTGCAGTCTAATTTAAGGCACGACCAAGGGATACTTCGTGTCGCGGTTTTTGTGGTCGTACTCCTCCGAATCGGTTCGATAGATAATATTAATAGATAATGATATTTTTCTTGTATATTTGGTATGACAAAAGGTCGTAAATTTTTAATTGCTTTTACCGGGTCAACTGGTTTTATTATATGTATAAAGGTTGTATGTAATGTCAACCTGTACATGTAATTAAACATCACTCTGTTACCCGAATTGTTTGATAAAACTATTAGTTAGATTTCCCCTGGGGCCAGATTAGTTGGCTTCCCCATGATTTTCTGTACTTTAAAGTTGGCACTATAGTTTTCAAAATACTACAGCTTTTGTTACTTAGTACAGTGTGCAAACAAATTAAGTAGGTATGCAGGCTGTTTTTCTATTATATTACCTTACATTTGTCCTTTCCATGATTTTTTATCCAGTTTGTGTGTGATGTTGAAGATAAATCATGATATGGACAAAAAATATGGATAAAACCATCCTGCATACATAAACCCTTTGCGCTCTTTAGTTTGATGTAAATCAAAATACTGTTTCTAAACCTTTGTGTGTTCATCATGCATGAACCGAGTGGCAGCCTCAGTTGAATTCATATCCATCGCTTTGGAGGTCTTGTTCCACAATATTCTAGTAAGATCATCAACACGCATGTCATTCTTCACCACGTCAAACCACTTTTTTGTCTGCCCTATCTACTGTGTGACTTTTATCAGTCTATGTTTAAACAAACCAAGAACCAAGGTGGAACGAAGAATATTTTATTAAAATTTAATATTTTATATTAGTTTCCCGTATATCATTACTTCCCAGAAATTGACACTCTTCAACACTATCGAATGGTGTAATAATATAAGCTGTACTTTTATTTTGGAAAATCATTGGGTTTGATACCTGGCTAGTAGATATTATTGATTTTTCAAAAATCCAAAGCTGCAGCTTTTATTTCCATCAAAATCGGTTTCGCGACTTATTAAGCATTTTTTGCTATTCCTTATAGTTTAAGATTTGGCACTAAAGGCCCACTTGAAAAATTCACTCTGTACCTATATTTTTGAACTTTATTCAGATACACTTTTATACATTTCGCTGCACCTTTACCAGTTTTCACAAAAGGAACTTATTGTGCGTCTACTCCAGTCTAAGTGTCTGCGTCGAAAGTTTCATAGATTTGAATAAGTTTTGTACTTATGTAAACTGTAAAATGACAACCGCATCTACGCCACACTGAACAGTATTTTATAATCGACCAAATAAGAATTAATTTACTTACCGACAGCCCAGCAGCCTTCCATTTCAACACCAATTCTGCCAATATGCAGCTTCAGATAGGCCAAGAAAGGATAGGCCACGATAAGACCACTGCAGTATGCCATCAGACACATGCCGTGCAAGTTTTTCAGTTCTGGTACGAAGGCGTACACGAGGAACGTCGCCAATAGAAATGGCACTGATAACAGAAGACCTGAAACAAGAAAGATAAAGTTCATAAACTTTGTACTATTATTACTCTTCTACTAGGGTTATAGACATCGTAACACCTATAGAAGTGTCTTTAGGAGACATCGGAAATTGACACCTATAATATAATTTGAAGAATTTTACTTTTTAGGCCTTGGATTTGTTTTTTGGTAGTTCATTGGTGCATGGAATAGAATAGAATAAATCTTTATTTGTACACCAAATTAAAGCTAGATTACATATTTTAGTCAAATTTCTTCCAGGCAACCTTGGGATGGACATAAAAGGATGTTAATTGTTAGGAAGACACATATTTTTTTTATTTTTTTAATAAAAATTTAAAAGAATAAGGGAGTTTTTATCTAACACGCTAAGCTCCATCGTACCTTTTAAAAATACTATAATCAAATTAGCATGATGAAATGATTCATTGTGGAATAACCGCGACCGTGGCCGAACGACATTTTTTTTTAATGTTTCTGAATTTATTTAGGTTTTGATAAAATTATTTGTATTAGGGTTACATATACACTATATGAATTTAAATCCTTCAACAGTGAGTCACGTTCAAGTTTAGTTTTTTTTCGTTTTGTATTATACGAATTTTATCATAAAGTGCTGAAAGAAAAGAAAGAAAGAAAATCATGTTATGCAGCGCATCTTCAAGTGTGTTGCATGTGATACAATTTGGTTAATGACTTTTTCATCAGATATGCAAATTTTGCTGATGGACGGTATCCAGATTTAATTCTTAGTGCTAGTTTTGCTTTAAATAAACATTTGACGCAAAACAATAACCATATTTTTCCAAAGCTTATACGTGTGCTTGTACAATTTTATTTTATTATTTTTTTAATTTTATTCTGCAACTGTGTATCAACAACAAGGGAGATACTAAGTAACTTTCCATCAGATCATCTTGGTCAGAAAGCAGCATTTCCTATTGATGTCACTTCTAAAAAGAATAAAATTGTATGTATACCAATGAGTGCACATCGACTTAAACAATTTAATGTAAATGTTTCAGCAAAAGTCACTCATATTGACTTTAATCAGGAAGATCCAAACAGCTTATATGACTCCTTATTTAATACAATTAAAGCTGAGTACAACAACATATTTAAATCAAAAACATTTTACAATAACAAAAACTTGCAATTTTGTGAGTGGGCAACTGCAGGAATTTACAAAAGTAGGGCTAAGTTGTACGAACTATATGGTATGAAGCAATTTAATTTTGATCCTGCCTTCATTCAATATGTTAAAATTTATTCTAAGACCTTTAAAAAGGCCTGTGCTGCTGCCAAGTCGTTACATATAAGTAATAAAATTAAAGAGTCAAAAAACAAGGCAAAAATGACTTGGAATGTAATCAATACTGAAACCGGTCGATTACTACCCCGTGATAATACCATTGAGTTAATTATAAATAACGAAGTGTGTAATAATAAATTAGATATAACACAAACTTTTAACAACTATTTTATAGACATACCCGCGAAAACAACTAGCTCCTTAAATTCTTGTCCAATAAAAGCTCAACGCATGCTTGGGGGCAGCGTGGATCAGTGTAGTGTCTTATTTGGCTTCAAATATGTAAACCCAAATGATATCATTAAAGTATTCAAGTCACTTAACTCAAAAAAGACAGCTGACTTGTGGGGTATTTCTGTAAAATTGATTGAGTCTATCATTGTTAATATATCACCACATCTAGCTGAAATATTTAATAAATGTGTTGATAAAGGAGTGTTTCCAGATTTAATGAAACATAGTAAAGTAATACCTCTATTTAAATCTGGATCCAAAACCGACCCTGGTAATTTCAGACCAATTTCAATATTACCAGCCATTAGCAAAATTTTTGAAAAAATTATATTGCAACAATTACAAGCTCATTTTAATTTAAATATGCTATTACATAAGGAGCAGTATGGGTTCACAAGGGGTCGTTCTACCATTAATGCAGGTGTGACACTTCTGAATCATATATATGACGCCTGGGAGAATAGACAAGATGCTATTGGTGTATTCTGCGATCTCTCCAAAGCATTTGATTGCGTTGATCATAAAACACTATTGGAAAAACTCTTTTATTATGGTATCAAAGACTCTGCACTGAACCTTGTTGCCTCCTACCTAAATGATCGAATACAACATGTTGATGTCAATGGAATTCGCTCCCCTGGAGCATCTGTTGCTATGGGCGTACCGCAGGGATCAATTCTGGGTCCGTTTCTATTTTTAATTTATATTAACGATCTGCCATTCTATATACAGAACTTGTGCGACATTGTTCTATTTGCTGATGATACGTCACTTATTTTTAAAGTTGATCGCACGCTTAGTAATTTTAACGGCGTAAATAGTTCACTTGCCCAAGTTGTAGATTGGTTTACGACCAATAATTTGCTACTAAACGCTAAGAAGACAAAATGTATCAGATTCAGCATGCCTAATGTCAGGAATTGCGGTACAAATATAACATTGAACAGTGATACCCTTAATCTTGTAGAATCAACTGTATTTTTGGGGATCACTTTAGATAGCAAACTGCAGTGGAATGCCCAAATAACGTGTCTTGCAGGTAAACGCAGCTCGGCAGCCTTTGCCGTTAGTAAAGTCAGGCAGCTTACTGATGTGGCAACTGCCAGGCTGGTATACTTTAGTTATTTTTATAGTGTCATGTCTTACGGCATTTTGCTGTGGGGCAAAGCAGCTGATCTACAAGTAATTTTTGTACTCCAGAAGAGAGCTATACGTGCAATATATAAATTGAGTGCTAGAGTGTCTCTTAGAGAAAAATTTAAAGAATTTGGCATTTTAACGGTTGCATCACAGTATATATTTGCAAATATTATGTTAGTTAAACAGAACATACATTTATACAATAGACACAGTGACATACATTCGATAAATACTAGAAATAAGCATAAATTAATTGGAACGCATCATCGTTTACAAAAGGTTCACGACTCTTTTGCAGGAATTGGCGTACGACTATATAATAAAATTCCTTTAAACATTATGAACCTGCCGTTACATAAATTTAAGACGGAAATTAAGAGGCACCTCTTGAAAAGGGCCTATTACACAACTAATGATTATTTGAACGATAAAAATAAATGGAAATGAGTTGCTTGCTCTTCGCTTGAGCTATTTAGGATTCGAATGAATCTTGTGATATGCCTTGAATCTGCATATATATGTTGTATTTTTACATCTCTACATTATTAATAATTTGAAACATCTGACAACTAAAGGTTTCTAAATTGGCTGCGTTTAGTCCCGGTATACAATGTAATTTGAGTTTGTTATTGTGTGAGCACCATGTAGACTTATTTATTTCTTTGAAATTGACATGATAGTTGCTGTGCAGTTTTTGAGTATGTCATGCTCGCCTAAGTGTCCTGGCAGTGGTGGCGTATGTATCGGGTCGCCTTATTCCCTATAATACGGTTGAGTAGGGCGATGGCTGATATAATGCGTCATACCCGTGAACGGGTGCCGTCTGTTGGGACTGGTCAGCTCATAGCTGTTATAGCAATTATTAAAAATAATCTTATTTATATTTAAGGTAAACTTAAGTTTAGTCGACTGTTCTCACATAAATCCAAAAGAACAATGTAAGTGTAATATTAATGTTGTAAGCCATTCCTACATTTTAAAATGGCATCCATTGACTTTCTTGCCAGATTCTTCTTCAAGGGTAGGCTGCCCTTAGAACCGACAACTATAATCGCTCTAATTTTGATATGATTTAAACACAACATTTATTTTGTTTTTTTTTGTTTGTATAAATTCATTACTATATAATTGTTCAAATATCATGTTAATCAAACTAATGTAATTACTGGCGTTTAGAAAAGAGTGGCCATGAGTTTTATAGCCAGGTTCTTCCTCAGGCTCTACCTATTGCTTTGCGAATCTGGCAGTAAATGTAAATGTAGAAGCAATATTCTTGACGTTCATAAGTGTTACTTTGTGACCTAAATGAATAAAGATTTATTATTATTATTATAAAGTTTTGTAATCTGTAGCAAATTTTAATGCTAGCATATGTATCGATAGCTAATGCCAGCCAACCACTAGAACTATAACCTTTATTGCCTTTTCAATCTCAATACATTTCTCAGAATCATATTAGATTTTATACAGATACTATAAGAACTTTATGATCAACAGGTTTTATAGCTATTACTTATTATAATATGTTTATATCGGCAATATAAAGCACTGTAAAAGTGCTCTGTAAAAGATCACTGCTTTAAGCAACTTTCGCTATGGCTGGTCACGGATGGGTGACCGCTTTGTGGCATTTGCGAGTGTCTCCGTGCTTCGGAAGGCACGTTAAACCGTTGGTACCGGTTGCCAGTAACATGGCATTCGTCAAGGCAAGTTGAAGGTGTTATGGAAAAATTTCAACAGTCTGTCTATTTCAACACGGCAATGGGTTCACCACCTATTACGTGGTACAGGAATGCACACGGTGAAAAATGGGCATTAAATATGCCTCTGCCACCCCTTTGGCCATAAGGCTTGATAGATAAATATATCGTCAATAAGGACGAGGAGTGACTTTATGTCTTTTTCCACTTTATTAAAAATTTATAAGATATTTAGCAAATAATTGCTTTAAAAAATTTATCAATGTACTGAGTGGAGTCCATTGCATCAATGTTTAAAAATAGTTGTAACACTGTTCATTAGTATCGAGTTGTTCATTAGCTCGATAGATGGCTCTGGTCATACTCTTAAAATGACGATATAAATATGGTGGAGAATTTAAACTTGATTCGATACGGTTCGGATAGTTCAGGTGGCTAGAACATTGCCCTGGTTAGGCAAAGGTCACAGGTTCAATCCCTGTCTCGAATCAAATTGTCTTTTTTCCACTTTATTAAAAAAATATAAGAAATTTTGCAAATAATTGCTTTAAAAAATTTATTAATAGGTGAATATATCAGTGAAAGAATGATATATCTGGTTTGTGAGATATGAGACGTGTTAGTTAACTTTAGAACTGCATCAGCATCTACTCTCGCAGTTCTTGATATGAATTCTTAACTTCAGGATGATTGAGGAATTCGAAGACCGACTGTTCATATCCTCGATGATTTGCTTCAAACGCAATCAGGCAACCTTTCGAGCCATTTCTCGTGGAGAACGCAAAACTCACGGCAGGTTGTCCAAAGAATTCCTCCTCTAGAAAATATTATTTACATTGAGAAAACTTCATAATTTTTTGCGACTGAAATAAATGTTTGTTCTTACAATATCATAAATCAGTGGTTTAATTTTCCCTTTTTACTATTTGGTATGATCTTTGTCTTCCAACTGTATATTATTAACCATACTTCCAGCCGTTAGCTCATAAATCAGTAAGTAACCTACAAAATTTATGGCCCTCTTATGTATATGTTCACAAGTAAGTACTTTCAGATAATTAAGAACCATAAACATTTAAAAGCTACCCGTAACACGTAATGCTCGTAAAAGCAAGGATTGGCCGCCTGTTATCGAACCATTTGACGTGCGCTGTCGAATCGTTTGGCCGAAATGGGCCCATAAAATATAAAAGCTCTAATGATGGTATACCTATAACAGGAAATTCCAAAGAGATGGGTTTGTTGATAATACTAGTAAACTCTGCGGCGCGGCACATCTCTAATGCAGTAGTACTATGGGGAATATTTTTTCCCCGTAGTCCCACTATAATGCATTGGGGCTACGGGGAAAATAACTTCCCCGTGGACCAACCAGTGGGGCACAGCGGTGGGACCACGGGTAACACCTGTAAATAACAAATAGCATGTCACCAAATAGGCGTATTACCATTTTTAAACCGTTGTAATTTATTCTGTGAGCATAATTAAAAAAAGTTGCAATTTTGTTTGTATCTACATTTTTTTATGACTTTTGGCGCCAACGTGAGCAATGAAGCACGTTTGTCGTATATTATTTTCCAAAACTATATTATACATAAAGTGTTCGGAAATGTGCTTTAGTGTTGGATAGTGAAATATTTCAAAGAATAGCGGTGTTGTTTGTGTTAGTGCCATAGAAAGCTGCAATAAAGGATCCACTGCCTTATTGGGGCAAGGACCAGGACTGAGGACTTGACATCGACAAAATACTAGACATGACTAAACACTAAGAAAATATAAATACTGAAGACCAGGCTCTTATGGAACAAATTTCCTTTGCCTGCCCAAGATGGGCAAAGACAACCAACAACTTTTTTTCGCATATTTATTATTTTTATTTATTTTATCTTTATTTTTACCATTATTCTGTACCAGTCAACCATTGGATGGTGCAGAGCTATCTAGGGAAGTATGGGCGGGAACTTGAGAATGATGAACTCTTGCCATAACACGGTTTTCCAAAATAAGGCATAATTCATGTTTTATGTTCCAATGATGAATTCTTAGACGCAAAAGGTTTGACAAGGAAACTGATTATAATTATAAAGAAGTTACATAACCGGGTGTTTTCCAGCTGAGTCGTAGCTATTTTAGGTTTCGGATTCTTTCCCGGTTTGGAACAAATATTTGTGTGATGCGCAAATGTTAGTTTCAGAGTTCGGGTACATTTTATGTTTCTATTTCTTTTATCTTTATTTTGTCTAAAGGGACTTTTATCCAACATGGACATGTCAGCCGCAAATGTATGTATTTACCAATATTATATATGAGTGAGTTTATCAGTGGTCTAGGTTCGGTAGCACAAACTAATGTTAGCTTAATTTGGATTAAATGGCGCTATATAAAAGGAAATGTCGCACAATAGACAAATGAGAATGAGTAATGGTACAAAGCAACATGAATGATAACTACATAGCAGGTCGGAATACGTACAGGAGATCGTAAATCTACATACGCTTAGTAAAGCCAAATAACACCTCCGCAGTGTACGATTCGAAATTCTAGTGTGTTGAGCTCTCCTATTCGTGATAATGTAATATTGAGATAGTCAATTTGAATATTTTATTTCACAATATATCTTCACGTGTGCTTTTGTACTGTTAGATGTATATGGGAAATGGCACGCAAAACCGATCCGTGATACGCTGATTTTGATTCCATTTTATTAATGTTCACCTTATTACTGTCTAATAAGACTGTATATTACATTTTTATACCTTTTTTAAACGGTTTAATTGGTAGATTTGTATATGACCCACATGGTAGAAAGTTTTCACTGGAACTGGAGGTGTTGGAACGGACATGAGCTGTGGCTACCTATTGTCAAACATTTTCAGGCTATCATTGTTAGCGACTTCAGTAGCTTTCTTTTAAAATAAACACGTGGCCAAGAGAGGCTCATGTATCGCCAAACCACTAAATACTGATAACAATAGTAGCCAAAGTTGTAACGTTGCCTCGCTGGAGGCACTAGCTCTAGTCAGTAAATAGCGTCATTCTGTTATTATAAATCAAGCTATAAACAGTAAGGGACACCGCAGACCAGTTACTTTCAGAAACGATAACAGGCAATTTACTCACTTTTTAGAAGCTAAATGCAGCGATCGAGCGCTCCACACCGCACACTTTAGAAACGCCAGTCGTGGCGATTGTCGCGAAATCTCGACACAACATTGTAGCAGTCGGTAAAACGCGCGATTTGATGCTTCGTACAAAACGCAGAGAGTCGCTACAACGCGATGCAGCATCAATACAGTTGCAAAATCGCATCGCCCCGGTCGATGGTATCCCTCAACTTTTGAATTTACAAATTTGAAGTATTTGGCGGGTTCCTCCTCTTCATCCTCTGATCTAAATTAGATGTGCAAGGTACGGAGTCTACTATTATTTTTATTTCTATTATACATCGAATCCATTGCAGTTAATCCAAAACTACTTATCATATAATATTCTATTGGAGCGCGACTGTAACAGTGAATTATGAAAAAACGTTGGCATTCGACGATTTTGATTCTGTTCAGACACTATTGAAATAGTACACTTGACCCTCAGTGACCCAAGTCGAATAAAGATCGATTCTATTTCTATTCTATATCGATGCCACTGCGATAGGCCCAACTCAAAAAACAAAGTAAGTTACTAGTGGCCCCTGGCGCGTCACGTATATAAGTAGAATTCTATCGACTGACCGATAGGATTGGAAGGAAACGCGATTATAATTGTGGACTACAAAGGTGACAATATTGATTCAATTTTGACACGATTGAAATAGTAGGCTTGGCCCCCGGTATTTTTGCAAGCTCAAAATCATAAAAATATATTTTTATATGAGGTTTAAAGACAAAATTCCCTATTAATTACGGTTATTGATAAGAGCATGTAATTAACATAAAATTGTATTGGTAGGAATTCTACATAAAAATCCAAATGCAAATAATACAAATCCATACCTACGGCATACGCGGTATACAACAGCATGCTGTCATCAGTTTTCGGTGGATCTTCCGGATAGCATACGCCGGCAGCCAGCATGGCAGGTTGTGATGGATCTCTGAACATCATTTCCACGCAGAAGCCCGTTGGCGGGTGCCATTGCATACCACCAGGGGCCACTTCAAACAGCGTACCGTTCTGCAACAATGTATAAAGAATTTTAAAGTCCGTTTTACAGTAATTAAAGTTTGCGAGAGCTGTGGCTAAAGTCATGAGGTCGAAATATTTGTGATCTGAAGGCCAATTCTCCTAATTAATAAGCATCACAGAGTAAACTGTTATTGAATCTAAACTGAATTATTATGTGAGTGAAAATCGGTATTCTCCTAACCAAAATTACAATAGCATCTTGGTTAGGTTTTAGTTAAATGATAGGTATGATTTCAGTTCAGACTCGTGTCAATCTCGCGAGAAAAACATCATGTTACAGAATAAAACACACAGTGCACCCATCACCCCTTACATGAAGTATACTTTTTTTTGAAGTGAAAACTTCTTTTAGCGCGGTACGCATATTTTTAGAGATAAAATCTCCTGGACTCGCGACTATAATCATCATCATCATGTAACGATGATCCCTGTCATCTACAGGTCTTATTAATTAATATTGTGTAATGAATTAAGACTCTTTCAGAGTAGAATTTTTTATTCATCATCATCATCATTAACGTCGATCCCGGTCAATTTTTGAAGTGAAAACTTCTTTTAGCGCGGACCTATGCTTATTTTTAGATGAGATGAAACCTCTGGACTCGCGACTATAATTATCATCATCATCTAACGTTGCTCCCGGTCATCTACAGGTCTAATTAAATAATATTGTGTAATCAATTAAGACTCTTACAGAGTAGAATTTTTTATTCATCATCATTATTAACGTCGATCCCGGTCAAATTTTGAAGTGAAAACTTCTTTTAGCGCGGTACCTATGCATATTTTTAGATGAGATAAAACCTCTGGACTCGCGACTATAATCATCATCATCATCTAACGTTGATCCCGGTCATCTACAGGTCTTATTAAATAATATTGTGTAATTAATTAGGACTCTTTCAGTGTAGAATTTTTTTTCATCATCATCATCATTAACGTCGATCCCGGTCACTATTTAAAGTGAAAGCCTCGTTTAGCGCGGTACGCAATTTTTTAAATGAGATAAAATCTCTGGACTCGCTACACCGTTACGATACGCAGCTATAGTGTGTGCATTATGCATGTACATATAGCACACCGCAAATTCATTCACACAAATTCCATGAAGTATACTTCATCTAAGCATCACCCAGAGACAATTAATAAAGAATTTCATTACCACCATCGTAAATATCCGCTCATATTTAACACGAATCGCGTTTTAACCGAACAAAAACAGGTTTTCCGCAGTATTCCGTCGATCTACCGTCGATATACATTCAAACTCATATAAATGTCAAATTTGACACATAAATTATGACGTGAATACCAAATACATTTCATTCAAAATTGAGTCTCAAAGAATAAGACTAGCAGAATACTGATTTTGTCATTTTCAACTTTCAGTCTCAATTCGATTTAATCAACTTACAGTTAATGTTAGATGCATAAAACTTTGTTACGAGAATACCTTTTTTAAGATTTAGGAGTCTGAGCTTAGATCGGAACTTAACTTTAACCGTGCTTTTATTACGAGAATTGGCCTTCTGATCTGTGTGATCAGCAAATATTTGTTTTGGAGATTGGATGATTTTCTAATGTATAATATGTAGGTATTAAGAAATATATAACAAGATGTAGTGAGCCCATTGCCGTGGTTTATCGACAGCCATTTTACTGGCAACCGGAACCAACGACTTAACGTGTCGGAAACGCTCGCAAATGCAAATTCCACAAAGTGGTCACCCATTCAAGGACCACTTATAGCGAATTTTGCTAAAGCAGTAATAGTTTACAGAACTCTGAGTCAGCGGGACCACGACGCTATATGACGCCGCCAAATTAAAGCTAAATTTAAATAAAAAAATATTTTTTTTAAACAATTTTTTTTTTAAATTTAGCTTTAATTTTAGTCAGTTCTAATCCCTTTCTAAGACCCATTTATTTTTTATGAGTTTTATTTTTATTTTCGTACAATTATAACACCGTGTTGTACCAGCGCAACAAGTGCCGATTCAATGGTCTCATGATTTAAGGTGGCGGCTATAAAATTTGATGTGACTGAGAAGCAAAGTATTTACGCGAAAGGGACCGAGATAGGTACCTAGTAATCAGTTAATGTAATATACGAATTTCTTGCTACTCCGCGATCAGACTTTAGCAACAACCTGCGCCTGGAGGCCAAGTCTAATAAATCGACAGTCGTTCTAGTTCTATTCTACAGCGGTTCTATCGCGATTAGTTCAAAACTTGGTAGCCTACACACAGACTTCTCAAGCTGCAGAAAGTGACAAAATAGTTGTTTTAAGCTATCAAAATATTAACATGGACGACTAAAAATACAAATTAAGAGCTTTTTACAGGCGCTACACGTGTTAATAACATTCTATCGGCCGGCCAATTGTAATAGTAGACTACGAAAACTGTAAATTTTTTCTGTCGGCTCTCTATTGAGCGACGATTTCTATTCTCTTTTGACGCGATTGAATTAGTAGACTTAGCCCCCTGTTCGTTTACGACTTTCCACCTAGGATTCAGTGTGACAAAATACAATTAGTTTAATGTGGGCATATAGTTTATAGCCTACCCCTTCGGGGACGACAACATCACCGCCAACTAAGATTAAGAAAAGTCAGAGAGCATCCATTAGCCCGACTTATCATCTCTGTTTATCTTTACCACAAACCTCAATTAAAAAAAAAACCTATAATATAACTATATATATGCATATATTTACGTACAGTGAGTAAAGGTTATCAATATATTATATGTATAGTACAGTACAGATACAAGGCCTTATAATAATTATTTTTCTGGAAAATCTTTTGTATATTTTTCACACATTTGCAATGGTTATTGAATGAGTGTTATTGTATAACCATGCAAAACCCCATTAAAATATATGCAGGATTCTTTGAAAAAGACAATCCTTATAGAACTGCGTGTTTACTTATATTATTTGCCCACTGTCCTTAAACACATGTCTCGGCCCTAAAATCATAACTCATTAGAACAATTATCCTCCCTGCATGCATGTCATAACGTAGCCCATGAGCAAAGTGCCCAATTATACATAGGCCCATTTTTTAACTGCCTTATTATAGTGTAGCCATGCCAATTATGATTATGACATATTGTTCAATATGAGCCTTGAATTGATTTAATTGAAAAATTATACTTCTTGCGTACTTTGATACATACAAGTGTCTGCGTTCGTGGTACAGTGCTAGTGTATGCGACTTCTGTGGTTAGGTATCGATTTTGAATCTGAACCAAATATTATTTTTGTAATCCACAATTCTTTGTTTAGAATGTTGATTGATGGCACTTGGTGGAACTTTCTACACATCTTAAATTAAAACACGTGTACAATTCCATATTATTTTTATTTTTTAACCTGACCAGTTTCGTTAGGGCATTTTCAACATTGACATACTTATAATTGTTTGTTTCGGAGTTTGAATGTTTTTATGTATAGTGCTTATTATTTAGAAATATATGGTATATGTTTATCAGTTGTCTAGGTCCCATATAACAAGCTTATATTAGCTTAATTTGGGTTCCATGGCGCTATGCAAAAACTGTCCCACATTACGTATTAATAATATTTACTATCATTTACTGACGTACCCAATAAAGTTCGGACATATTGTTATATGATTGTCTTCAAATTGTAAAACTAACACATTTTTTAATGTTATTTAAGAAATTATTCTAAATACAGAAACTGTGTCAAATCGATGCGAAAACCAAGGATGGAAATGACGTCCGTACTATTTTTAAGGCCATGCCTTTACTTAATTAACAATAATGGGTTATATATTTTAGCTGGCAGACAGTATATTTCTATAACCACTAGACACTTCTTGAACTTTTCTCGCTTATCTACAATCACTACATTATCAGATCAACGGAGAAGTTCCCGCTTCAAACACCACGATTTGCTGTCACTAACAGAGAATATTAGCGCTTTTTAAATCGAGATAAAAGTTACTTATCTTATAACTTCTATCGGCCGACCGATAGAAGTCTAATGAAGTACGATTATAATAGTAGACTACAAAAAACTGGTAAAATTGTACCGGTGGCTTTCTATTGAGTGGCGATTTCGATTCTAAATATTTCGACACGATTGAAATAGCTGACTCGGCCTCCTGTAATTATCTCTCCGCTTTGCAATGTATTCGGCATCCACAGTCTCTTTCTTCGTCTTAGTGCATTCCCAGTTGCATCAAGAACTAAACTCGATTTGGAGCCAGGGGTTTACTTTTACTTGACTGCTAGGAGCAGCAGCTATCATATGGACCTTTGTTTCGGCGTTATTAGGTACGACTGCCATCGGAACTCCATTAGGACGCTTGCGTCTTTGACTCATTCGTTAGTCGGTAGGTGCACCGCTAACGTGACGTCTTGTACAGCAGACAATTGTGGTGGGCCACGGCGTGAAAAAAGGCCTTAATTTATTCAAGGCCTAATTCCTAGTTTCCGTAAGGCCAGTTCTTTACAGCGTAGTATAATTTTAGGTATAAAGTCGATCGGTGTTTACTACACAATTAAATCGGCACTTTTAGTAAAACCTTAAATAAAGTGGAAATGTACATACAATTTAAATAAAATGCGTGAAATCGACAAAAATAGACAGAATAATTAACCTACACTTGAATACAATGTAGCGACCGCGTTAGGTAATTTCTACATTTAGATAAGCGTATCTATTGACGGTGGAGTGGTGGAATGAAGGAATTAAGCAATATTTAGGTCGTTTTTAATGTGAAAGTTTCCATCGCCCTAAAGATTTTAATTCTATCGCATGTTGCATTACAGCCAAGGTATATTTTGGCGGTGCTTGCATCAGCTGATTTTGTAATAGTGTCATGCGTCTATCATCTGAATAAATGTACGAAATTAAAATTTATAACTAGACTAGCTGTGCCTTCCGCCTACGCACGAACTCTCGCTTCACCTTACTTATTTTACATCCTTAAGGGCAGAATTTTAAAAGTTCGAATGAGAAATAGGTATGCGAAATTTGGTGTTCTAGCTTTGAAAATGAAGAATTTCTTTTATAAACTTACAGTGGGTAGGTGTTAAATAGGGTTAACACCCTTAGGGGTAGAATTCCGAAAAATCCTTTCTTAGTGGGTGCCTACATTCTAAGGGTAGCTTACCCTAAAACTTTATGGTTCTAGGGTTTCGGCTGAGCGTGGATAGATACGTGAGTCAAGTCACCCGTAATTTTATTAATAACAACTATCTATCTTCACGCTGGCTGTATCCCTGAGGCTCACCACATGTTACGTGAGACAAAAATTCATACGGTGAAATGTAGACGTATAGTATGCCTCTGCCTACCCCTTCGGGGATAAAGGCGTGACAATGTGTATGTATGTATGTAGGGAGCGAGTGAGAGGGGCGAGAATATTCCTTGCTCTGTGTTGTACGTAAAACACATCATTTGTCCACAAATTAACTGTGTAGGATAGTAATGTTTATCTTGATGTAATACCAAATTGATTGCTTTTATTCGTGCTTATAGTTCTTCTTTATGACGCGATGTCATGAAAATAACTAATTTATCTTGTTTGTAGGAAGTTTCGGTGTTTCCGAAACTATCAATAATAATGAAATTACAAAAACATTTTGGATTTTGCGCGGGAACTTAGTGAACGCTTGCTGTATACTATTTTCTAAAATTTAGTGTTAAAATTTAGTAACCCTGTTTTATATATAAAAATGTTAGATTCTTAAACATAACATTTATGTTAGAAGTGTCAACGAGATTATGGTGAAAGACGACGAGATATAACAGAGTAAAATGCATTTTTACATCTTGCACGCATATTCCACTGAAAGTTTCAGTAATGCTTCAACCACTATCTATATATTAGGTTGGGGAAAAAGTCTTTTCGCATTTAGTACGTAAATACTTGTAATAAAAAATCTTTGACTGTACTATTTTTATCTGGCTGATTTTGATAACATTAAATAAGTTACATTTAAAAAAAAAGAAACAAATTAGTAAAAATTATTTTCCCGCTATTTTTCATTTGTTTTTCTTTTCTTGTCAAAATGAGTGAATCTTTTGAAGAAATTCGATACATTTTAAAGTTTTATTACAAAAAGGGGAAAAATGCTATGCAAGCCGCGATAAAAATTGTGACGTTTATGGACCTAATGCAGTGTCAGCAAGAGTAGCACGAAATTGGTTTAAGCGTTTTCAATCCGGGAATTTTGATATTAAAGATGCACCTCGGTCTGGTCGCCCTGTTACAAATAAAATTGACGAAATTTTCTGGACATGACCACAAAACATTTTTGACCCATTTGAAAAAAGCTGGGTTTACAAAAAAGCTCGATATTTGGGTGCCACACGAGCTGACTGTAAGAAAACATTTGAACCGTGTACTCATTTGCGATTCTTTATTAAGACGTAATGAAACTGAACCGTTTTTAAAGAGATTGATAACTGGTGATGAAAAGTGGATCACGTACGACAAGAACGTGCAAAAAAGATCGTGGTCAAAGGTCGGTCAGGTTTCACAGACTGTGTCAAACCCCGGGTTAACTCGCAATAAGGTGATGCTGTGTGTATGGTGGGATTGGAAGGGCATTGTTCATTATGAGCTTTTACCGCCGGGTAGAACCATCGATTCGGATCTTTACTACCAACAACTGATGAGATTAAAGCAAGAAATTGAGAGAAAGCGGCCGGAATTGATTAATAGAAAGGGTGAGGTCGTTCGTCACGATAACGCTAAACCACACACATCTTTGGCCACTCAGCAAAAATTAAGAGAGTTTGGCAGGGAGGTGTTAATGCATCCGCCATATAGCCCTGACCTTGCACCTTCAGATTTCCACCTGTTTCGATCTCTTCAGAATTCTTCAGGCAGTGTCAGGTTAACTTCAAAAGAGGACTGCCTACTTGTCACGTTTTTTTGATCAGAAGTCTCAAAATTTCTACAACAATGGGATCATGTCACTACCCACAAGATGGCAAAAAGTAGTTGAGCAAAATAGTACATAAATATTATAATTAAATGTAAATAAACTCTGAAAAAAAAAATGTCTTGAGTTTTCATATAAAATACGAAGAAACTTTTTCCCCCACCTATTATATAAAAGGCAAAATCACTGACTGACTAAAACTACCAAAGCTATGAAGCTCAAACTTCGCATGGAGATTCTTTTTAATACATAGGTTTCCGCTAAGAAGGCGATTTTGCGAAATTTTACCCCTAGGGAATCTTGTATCGCGGTTTTGCAAAATTTTACCTATTAGGAGGTAAACAAGGGTTGAAAGTTTATATGGAAAATTCTTTATTTTTAAACATAGCAACACCAAATTTCTTATACCTGCTTCTGTATAAAAGCAAAAATTGCGTGTAAAGGAATTTTGATAAATCTACCCTTGAGGGAGTAAAACAGGAGTTGTAATAACTGACTCATTGATCACGAAACCTATAAAACTAACAAAGCTACGAATCCCAAACTTTGCATGGGGGTTCCTTTTAACGCGTAGGTTTCCCCTACCAATGGATTTTTCGAAATTTTACCTCTAAGGAAGTAAGTAAGCGATAAACGGTTGTATGGAAGTTCGTCATTTTCAAAGTTAGAAACATGAATTTACGTACACCTGTTTTTGGTTACAAATAAATAGGCGCGTGTATGGCGTTTTCTGAAAAAATGCCTATAGAGGTAAAACAGGGTTTGTACAAACTGAATGAAAATCGATGAAATCTATAAAGCTAACGGAGCTATGAAGCCCAAACTTCGCATGGGGGTTCTTATTAACACGAAAGTGCACCCTATGAAAGGGTTTCGTGAAATCTACCCCTAAGGACGTAAATAATGGATAAAGGGTTGTTTGGAAGATAGTCATTTTCAAAGTTAGTAACATGAACCTACGTACACCTGTTTTAGAAGAATCTCATAAGGCTAAAAGAAAGCTTCTGTATTACCAGCGAGTTCGGTGTTCCCACGAGATCCGAATATGCGGGTAAACCACGCACAGCCTAAGCATTAAACATAGAAACTTAAAATTTGGTGAATGTATACTTCAAGTCTTTGGAAAAGAAAATAAAATGGTATTACCGATATTTCAATGGGAATGAGAACTAAGCGGGTGAAATCACACACAGCCTAAACTATCAAACATAGGTACATACCTGAATTTAGTGGGAGCACTCATTAGGTCTACCTTAAATCATCACTAAGAAAAGAATACCTGGTATTCCCACGGGAATTACGTGAACACTACGTGAGTAAAACCATACACAGCCTGAAATTTGGTGAACGTATTTTTTACGTACCTACGTTAGATGAGCACCAAGAAAGGAATTCTCGGTATTCCCAGAGGAATGTAATCCTATTAATATTATAAAAGTACAAGTTTGTGAAGATTTCTATATTATTAAGACGTTTGCTATTTAATCACATTTAGACCCATAAGCCTGCTAGCAAGTGCGTGCAAACTATTCTCATCAATAAATTTAAAGAGAATATCTGACGACATTGATAGACAGCAACCAAAAGAACAAGCGGGATTCAAAACAGGTGTCAGGACATTGGACCACATACACACACTAGAACAAATCGTAGGAAAAACAATAGACCCCTGTATGTGGCTTTCATCGACTATAGCAATCTAAAACGCACTGCAACAATCAAATATCTATTACAAATACATTAAAATATTGAAATATATTTATACAAAAGGTACAAGCAGAGTAAAATTAGAAATAAGAGGAGATGAAATAAACATAGAACGAGGAGTTAGGCAGGGTGACCCTCTATCTCCGAAACTTTTTATAGCAGTAATTAAAAATATTTTTGAAAAACTAGACTGGAATAACAAAGGAGTTTACTTAAATGGACAATATTTAAACCATCTGAGGTTCGCTGATGATATTGTTATAATGGCTGAAACTGCCAAAGATCTAGAGGATATGATGAGATCACTTGACTGCGAAAGCTCCAAAATAGGCTCAGAAATGAACGCAAACAAAACCAAGATTTTAACCAACAATCGCGAACGCCCAATTTTAATAAAAAATAACATTATAGAATACGTCAATGACTACATCTACTTGGGAAAGCAAATTTCATTCAAAGCATCGAGCAATGAAGAAGAAATAACAAGAAGAATTAACGCAACTTGGAAAAAAATTTGGGCATTAAAAGAAATCCTAAAAGGGAACTACAGGTTACACATGAAACGGACAGAATATGATACATGTTTGTTACCCTGCTTGTTGTACACACGTTACACAGGCAGGAGATGGACTATTGAAGCTATGCGATTGAAAGCACCAAAGGGGAAAAGGAATGTTGGTCGTCAACTAAAACGGTGGACTGTTGATATAACATGCATTGCAGGAAATTACTGGATACAGTCAGGCAAGGACAGGGAGTCGTGGAAGAGGATGGAGGAGGCCTTTACCCAAACAGGGATCCATATTTTGTGATACTAACATAAATTTTAAGTCATAAGAAATGCAAAAAAATGAAAAAAAAACAAAAAATAAACAAAAAATTAAACCTAACATTAAACTGAAACATACACATTGCAATACTGTAAAAATATGGATTAAACGGCTTTTTTATTATTATTAACTAAACTTAAAAAACTTTACTATCTTCACGCTGTATCCCTGACGGGGTAGTCAGAGAGGACAGATCGCCAGGCTTCGCAATCGATGCATACTTCTTTCGCTTCTTCAAGATTCATCAATCGCTTCATACACGCACGTCTGGGTATCCGAGTACTTTTGACCTTTCCGTTTATGAGCAATCTGCTCACGTGGTCTTCATATGTAAGTCTCGGCCTGACTTCTTCTACTCTCTGCTTTCGCACAATATATATTCTTCGTGAATCGTTCCTCACTCATTCGTTGGACGTGTCCAAACCAACGGAGCACGCCCTTTTCCAGCTTAACGCTGACACTTTCATTCAAACCTGCCATATTGCGTATCACTTCGTTACGTATTCGGTCGGCCAAGGTAACGCCTCACAATTTTCGAAGTGATCGCTTCTCCACAGCATTCAATTTACTTTCATGCATCTGCTGACATACCCAGGTTTCGCTACCGTAAAGCAAAGTTGACACTAGCACTGCGTTATGAATCGCCAGTCGTGCTTCTTTTACGATGCTTTGTCGCTTTACTAATTGGGACAAAGCACCGTTAACTCTGTTTCCGGCAGCTACTCGCCGTTCTACATCCAAATCACATCTTCCATCCGCGCTAAACATACTCCCTAAATACACAATTTCATTCACTTGCTCTAGACGTTCCTGGTTTACCCTAATCTCGCATTTAGTTCTTACGTCATTTCTTTCAAATACTAGAACCTTACTCTTACTTGCATTCCAGCGAAGACCCTTACTTTCATACTCCTCTTTCATATTAGTGACTAATGCCTGAAGGTCGGCTTCTGATGAGGCCATGAGCACCGCATCATCAGCGTACAGCAGACAGTTTACTGAAAAGGCACCCAAATTTACACCTATATCACAATTAATAAAAGTCGTTGGCAGGTGGTTTCTCACAGACTGTTTTATTCAAGTAATCATACATGGACAATAGACAAAGTTTCACCTCAATATCTCATAGATGGCGCTACTTGTATTAAATTAACATTATATTTGATAATATTCTAACACCCCCACTTTATCAAAATAACACTTTCAAAGTATTACATACAGTGGAGAGGTAAAGCTACACAAAAAATGCCTTTTAAACTCAATATACAATAACAAATACAGTATACAGTTCTGCCTTGGCTATTCTAAATTAACAATTCCAAAATTTTTCATGAACTTATAATGTTTAACAGCTGGCAGACCTTTGGTTAGCAAGTCATGTTAGCTGTTGACAAATATCTAGCTTCAATTATATTATTTCTTAAAACTTCTCTAATGAAATGATACCGGATATCAATATGTTTGGACCGTTTATGTGACTGATCATTATTTGCTAACTTTAATGCACTCTGACTGTCATTGTACATAACAATTTTACTATAAGAACCAATCATTTCAAACTCTAACTTCTGTAAATATATTGCTTCTCGACATGCCTCCGACAAAGCCATATATTCTGCTTCACAACTACTAAGAGCAACAGTTCTTTGTTTCTTGCTCTCCCAAGAAATTACAGCACCTGATTTAGTGAAACAGAAACCAGTATATGAGCGTCTGTCAGTGGCATCACTTGCCCAATCAGCATCCACAAAACCTACAAGCTCTGCACTTTCTGTGGAATATTTTAAACAATAGGTCTTAGTCTGTGACAAATATTTCAGAATTCTTTTTGCATAATTCCAGTGTACATAAGAATAACAGTTGTTAAACTGGCTTAAATAACTGACTGAATAGGAAATATCAGGACGAGTTAGGACAGCTAAGTACATTAAACTTCCTATTAATTTTTGATAAGGTAGCTTTTGTTCACATACATTAGACTTATCAATATTCAATTTACATTCTATAGGAGTTTCTACTGCATGACATTCAGACATATCAAATTTTTCAAGTAACTGATTAATATACTGTTCTTGATCTAAAGTAATTACATTGGTGCTTTTGTTAATGTTAACTCTCATGCCCAAATAATTTCTCACTTGACCTAAATTCTTTATTTTAAATTTTTGATTCAATATCTCTATTAAATTATCAGATTCAGACTTACAATTTGAATATACTAGAAAATCATCGACATACAGTCCAACTATAGTTTTCTTATTATCACTATGATTTTTAACAAACACACAGGGTTCTAAATTACATTTTCTAAATCCTGATTTACATAGTATCTCCTCAACCCTTTTATACCATGCTAGAGATGATTGTTTTAATCCATAAACAGCTTTTCTTAACTTTAAAACTTTATTTGAATTATTTATGGGAAAACCTTCAGGTAAATGCATAAATATGCTTTCTTTTAGATGACCATTAAGGAAAGCTGTTTTCACATCCAGATGAGTGATGTCCATGCCTAACTGGACACTTATGGCAAACAACAAACGCAGGGTTGAATGTCTAATCACTGGACAGAAGGTTTCTTGGTAATCAATACCAGCCTTCTGGGTGAAACCCTTGGCTACAAGCCGTGCACGATATGTCACTTTATTGACTGAATCAAACTTTTTTTTAAATACCCACTTACACTGCACTACACTCGCGTTGCAGGGAGTATCGACAACTTCCCATGCTTGATTGTCTTGGAATGACTGCAGCTCCTCTGCCATGGCCTGCGACCACATCAGTCGCTCTGGCCCACTGATGGCTTCTGCATATGTCAGTTCATCTTCTCCTGTAGCTGTAGCACACATGTTGACGATACCATATCTATCTGGCTTTCTCCTCTGACGCTTCTCTGTTACTTCTGGAACTGGTGTACTAGAATCTGCATGTGGTATATCTGAAGCTTCTTCTGTACTCTGTGGAGCTGAACTAGTCTGTTCAGTGTTCAGGTTTTCTCCACAAGCTTCTGACTCTAAACTTTCTTCTTCAACATCCAGGTAATCAGATTCTGAAGAACTTGACTTGTTCAGGGGTTCAAGTTTCACCACAGATTCCTCTACCAACTCCCCCACTGAATCTGTGCTTTCTAGAGAAACAGTTACAGTATCTAGACGCTTGGGTTTTTCTTGTATGATAACATCCCTACTTGTGTTGACTTTGTTCTTTACTGGGTCATATATTCGGTAACCTTTAACATTATCACTATAACCAACAAGTATATTTTTTCTTGATTTCCTGTCCCACTTAGCTCTTTTTTCTTTTGGTGTGTGCACCATCACTGGACTCCCATATACACGTAAATGTTGTAAATCTGGTTTCCTACCAAACCACATCTCATATGGAGTCTTTTCAATACCTGAAGCTGTAGACCTGTTTTTGAGATATACTGCGGTATTTGCAGCTTCTGCCCAAAATTTTTTATCTAATTCTGCTTCAAAAAGTAAGCATCTAGCTCTCTCCACAATGGTGCGATTGCTTCTTTCGCTGAGTCCATTCTGCTCTGGTGTGTAAGCATTTGATTTTTGATGAATTACCCCTTCATGTTTCAAAAAATCTCCAAAATCGTTGCTGCAATACTCACATCCATTGTCTGTGCGCAATATCTTTATTTTTCTGTTTTGAAAGTTCTCCACCATTGACTTAAAGTCTTTAAAACAAGTCAGTGTTTCACTTTTATACTTTAAGAAGTATATGAAGGTCATTCTGGTGAAGTCATCAATAAATAGCAAAAAATATCTTGCACCCCCAATGGATTTGCACTCCATCGGTCCACAGATGTCTGAGTGCACAATCTGCAAGATTTCTGTAGCTCGTGTACCTGTCGTAAATGGTAATCTTGACTGTTTGCCTTCACAGCAAACTTGACAGCTAGACTTACTTGTCACAAATTTGTCTGAGTAATCCATTCCATTGACTAAACCTTGCTTCATCTTGTTCATATCTGTGCTGTTTAAGTGTCCAAGCCTTCTATGCCATGTTTGTCCATCTACTGTTGATGATGATAACAAACAAGTCTCATTTTGCAAGATTAACTTGTATACATTATTTACAAGTTCAGCTTCCGCAACTAAATTGCCTAATTTGTTTTTTATGAGACATCGGTCGGGTTCAAATACAACACTATTTCCATTTCTTATCAATTCACTGACTGATAGTAGGTTAGTCGCAAGAGTCGGTACGCACAACACGTTCCTCACTGTAACCTCGTAACCGAAACTCGTCGTGACATCTACGTCGCCGGCACATAATACAGGCACTTTCACGTTGTTTGCTACTGTGATTTCAGGTAAACTTGACGAATCCGTCCTATTTGTCAACCAACTTTCGTTTGTAGTCATATGTGTACTGGCTCCCGAGTCAACATACCAGTCACATTTATTAAAGTTACCGCTCAGAAAAACAACACTGAATGCATTTGTTTGCTTTTTCTTCTCTGTTTTTTCGTTTCTAAATGGACATTGAGACATGAAATGTCCAGATTGTTTGCATTTGTAGCATGTTATTGTTTTGTTATTTCTGTCATTTGAGTTTGACATTGACGTACTCGGTGCATAGATATTCGGAGTCGGTCCGCCATGTTTGCTATTGCTGCCAACTTTACCAAGTTTCTTTTTCTGCCAACTTCGAGCAATAAATGCTGAGTTGTCATTTCCATTCGCTTCAACAGAGCCGCCATTTTCCATATCTAACAATTTTGTTTTTATGGAATCTGCCGTGATCTGGATCCCAGAATGCTCTATTGCCATGATCATTGGCATAAATTTATCTGGTAAACCAGCTAGTAACAATGACCCAACCCAATCATCGTTTATAATGAATCCAGTACCGCTTAATCGTTGCGAAGTTTCCACAATCTGTGTAACGTAACTAGTCATATTTTCACATGTTTCTAGTCTGATGGAGATTAAATGACGTAACAAAGTTATTCTTCTTGAAAATCCCGAGTCATCAAATAGAGCTTTGAGTTTTGACCATAACTCCTTTGTTGTCTTCGTCTCCTTTATGTGCACAAATAATGATGTGTCAATAGTCAGGATCAATTTTGCGCGTGCTCTGGCATCTGCTACTGTCTGTGCTGCATCTGTCGCCGCGGCTTCTTGCTTGAGGTACTTGTCCGTGTCCTCAAGGACTAGCAAGTTTTGTACGGCGAACGCCCAGTCATCATAATTTTCACGACCCTTGAGCTTTGGCACACTCGCAATAAGACTTGAGTTCATCTTGATTGATGTCACACGCGCAAAATAAACTAACAAACTAACAATAACTCTTCTAAAACCGCAATAATTTTAATTTACTTTGCAAAATCTGAGTAGCCCATAACCTAATAAAAGTCGTTGGCAGGTGGTTTCTCACAGACTGTTTTATTCAAGTAATCATACATGGACAATAGACAAAGTTTCACCTCAATATCTCATAGATGGCGCTACTTGTATTAAATTAACATTATATTTGATAATATTCTAACAACAATCTTTCAACTTCTGCAGGCAACTGTCCAGATATACTATGAACAGCCAGGCGGTCATGACACAACCCTGTTTGACGCCTGTGCAGACATCAAAAAGAGGTGACATATCTCCCTACTCGCACGCAAGCCTTACATTCCTTAAAAAGCGACTGTATTGCCCGCAGTAGCGAGCCGTCCACACCATATCCGGGCAGCAAATCCCACAGAGTTTCCCTCACTACGTTATCAAATGCTTTCTCGAGATCCTCAAAAGCGCAGAAAACCTTCTGGTTAATAGCCAGAAACTTCTCCGCGATCATGCGGAGAGAAAACACTTCATCCATGCAACCTCTTCCACGTCGAAATCCGCATTGAGCCTTTCATAAATACCTTTCAGACTTTTTTTGCATTCTTGCCGTTATAATCTTTGCATACACCTTACTAGCTAAGCTGACCAAGCTGATCGCCCTGTAGCTGGAGCAGTTTAGGCGTTTATTTATTATTATTATAAATAAATAAAAATAAATATCCATCACGCCTTATCCCCGAAGGGGTGGCAGAGGCATATTATATGCCCACTTTTCACCGTGTGGATTCCTGTCCCACGTAATAGGTGGTGAGCCCATTGCCGTGTTGAAATAGACAGACGCAGGTTGTGGCTACCTGCTGTTGAAATTTTCAAGCCGCCCATAAGGCCTTCAACCAGGCTTAACGACTGCCATTTTACTGGCAACCGGGACCAACGGATTAACGTGCCTTCCGAAGCACGTAAACGCTCGCAAATGTAAATGCCACAAAGTGGTCACCCATCCGAGGACCAGCCATAGTGAAAGTTGCGTAACTCAGTAATCGTTTACAGAACACTGAGACCGCGGGGCCACGAGCGCTTATTATTATTATTAGATGAAAATCGGCATGTAGATAGAAAATTTCCTGAATTAATACATAGGATACATACTTTTTATCCGGGAAAACATATTTTTCTCGCGAGAAATTCTTTTTGTGCACTAACGATATTTCACGTGAGCAGAGCCGCGGGCATCAACTATTGGGGATATTTGAAAAATTAAGATTCTAGTATTTGAAAGAGATGACGTAAGAACTAAATGCGAAATTTAGGTAAACCAGGAACGTCTCGAGCAAGTGAATGAAATTGTGTATTTAGGGACTAAGTTTAGCGCGTGTGATTCGGATGTAGAACGGCGAGTAGCTGCCGGAAACAAAGTTAACGGTGCTTTGTCCCAATTAGTAAAGCGACACAGCATCTTAAAAGTTGCAAGCAACGTTGGCACTAGCACTGTGTTATCAATCCTGAGTCGTGCTGACTACGACGAATAAAAATGTCAGCATTAAACTGGAAAAGGGCGTGCTCCGTTGGTTTGGACATGTCCAACGAATAAGTGAGGAACGATTGACATAGAATATGTTCGAAAGTAGAGGGTAGAAGGAGTCAGGGTAGGCCAAGACATACATATGAAGACCACGTGACCAAATTGCTCAAAAACGGAAAAGTCAAAAGTACTCGGATACCCAGACGTGCATGTATGAAGCGATTGATGAATCTGCAAGAAGCGAAAGAAGTATGCATGGATCGTGAAGCCTGGCGATCTGTCCTCTCTGACTACCCGTGGAGACAAAAGTAATAAATAATACCGCGTGCCAAGTCTACGTCAACCTGTTGGCGAAAATCAAAAGGCGAAAGTCAGCCTGTCAGTTGCCTACGATTCGTCTATAATAAAATTAGTGTAATCGTATGAGTAAAGGGTGACGCCCCTGACAACACGCTTGGTTGTATGAAACACTAGGTGACCCCCCCCCCCCCCCCCAGCTTCGCCTGTGACATACTTTGAACTTCCATCGCACCTATTTAATACCGTCGCTTATAAATTCTACAAAAAATGCTTAAAAAAATGATTTGTAGACATTTATGATTACTGCTTCACTCTCCAGGGTAGTAGTGTGATAATATATAGCCTCGCTCGATAAATGGGTTATCCAACACAAAAATAAATTTTCTAATCCGACCAGTAAGTAGTTCCTGAGATTAGCGCCTTCAACCAAACAAACAAACTCTTTAGCTTTATAATATTAGTAAATTAGTAAAGAAATAAAGTAAGGCGATTAACAGTAATTCCTTCCTCTGTGAGCTACAACTATGTAATACTAAAGTGTAACCAGGCCTTAATGGTTTCAATTAGATGAAGTAAAATATAAATTTTAGCACAGAAATTCGCAGGGTCTAAAATTAAGAGTGGGAGGCTGACGTGGAAACCTCCACGAGGAGAATAAATTAAAAGGTATCCTATCCCGCGGGGATCATAAAGCTAAAAATTTACTAAGGGGTATGAAAATTTGACTTTAAAATCAAATCTACAACACTGACTTTATTATTTTGTATAAGTGATAAGTATCTAATTGTATGAGTGTAAATTAAATTACTAGTAAGTATTAGAATGCTGACTATTATGTGTAAAAGTACCACTCATGAGATCAACTTATGAAAAAAATAATATCCCTCAGTTGGTTTGGCCGAAAATTCTAAAAAATAGAAGAAATGGATAAATTTTTAAAGCAATTATTTTGCTATATTTCTAATAAATTTTTAATAAAGTGAAAAAGGGCAATTCTATTCAAGACGGGGATTGAACCCGTGACCTTTGCCTAACCAGGGCAATGTTGTAGCCACCTGAACTACCTGAACCGTATCGAATTAAGTTGAAATTCTCCACTATATTTTAACCGTCATTTTAAGAGTATGACCAGAGCCATATATCGAGTTAATGAACAACTCGATACCAATGAATAGTGTTACAACCATATTTAAACATTGATGCAATTGACTCCACTCAGTCTATGAATAATTTTTGAAAGCAATTATTTAGCTAAATTTCTCATTAATTTTTAATAAAGTGAAAAAGGGCAATTCGATTCGAGACGGGGTTTGAACCCGTGACCTTTGCCTAACCAGGGCAATGTTGTAACTACCTGAACTACCCGAACCGCCTGAACTACCCGAACCGTATCGAATTAAGTTGAGATTCTCCACCATATTTTAACTGTCATTTTAACAAAATCAACAGCTATTTTCATAAAAGAATAAATTTATTATACAAAAACCTAATTCTCACGCAAAGGTTCTGTTGTTGTAATCGTGCCACTTGTTACAACAACAACATTGTTATTGTACAAAACAATTTGTAGAACATTTGTTTTATGTTCCACACAGCGTCCTTGACGGTAAGTTTTATTTCCCTAGCCACTTGCTCGTTTGGCTTTGTTAAGCTAAATATTTTGTTATACAACTCAGAGAAAATATCATTGAAAGTACGTGCAAACCTTACTTCTGTAAATTGTTATGTTTCTCAGAACTGCGAACGTTCTTCGTGTTACTTAAATGGTTTTTCTAATTTAGGTTTTAACGTTCTTTATTATTAAGTTGTACCAAAAAAATTACACTTACTTCTTTAGTTATCCTACTCTTTTCATCTTTCTATAATGATATTGTGTACATAAATTGTTAAATAAATAAATACAATTTCCATTTGTGTTGTAATTTTCTAATATTTTTTTAGAAATATATCAATCTTACCAATAATATTTTTTTGGTAAGTTTGATTGATAAAATCATTTGATCGATAAAAAAGATATATCGATGACCTGTAAAATTCGCGATTCATCAATATATTCCATGAAGTTGCATTGAATTTACAAATATTTGAATTAGCTGAAAAATATTTTGATGTGATCACCATGACGCGATGCTCAGAAGGCGAGCTTCAGCTGCTTGTTATTCTATATTGGTATCAAGGTACGAGTATTCTCACTACAAGATTCAGTCTAAATGCGTTTGGTTGACGGTACTTCGAGACCACTTGGGATCAGATAGAGACGTGACTTGGTATTAAATTCAAGACAGAGATATAACTACAAGTAAACAAGAGATGGGTTTACAGTAAAATCAAGATGAAAGCCATTGAGTTGAATAACAGAATACCTATAGAAACTTTCAAAAATAAAATAAATATTTCACTCTAAATACTATCAATATCTTCACTCTAAATACGCAAATTTCTTTAAAAATTCGCTTCCCGTCCATATACATATATATTACTATTTATATCTAACAATATTAATAATCAGTTTTCGTACCTAATAGATAAAACCGCAATCCGCGACAAAGTTGAATCTATTTGCAGAACAGATATTTTTTCCTAGAAAACGCCTGAACTAACAAAGCTAAAACTCTCAAGGCCTCAATATGTTTATGAGAAACATAGCGCCGTCATATTTAAACAAACTATTCGTAGGATGGTAAAATACTGCAAAATATTATAATATTTTGTAACTATAGCTAAAGTTGAGTGAGTTTATCACATGTCAAAACTTGGTTTTGCGTAGACTTCTATATTTATTCAGTAACAACTTCCACGAGATTTGTCTTTATGTGAAGTTTATTCGCTACGAGACACTACAGCGTAGACAGCGCACTACACATACAAAAATAGAGTGAGGAAAAAGTAATATTGCAAACTACGTAGCATTTAAAAAACCTGATTGCAACAAGATCGTAAGGGCAAGGAAAAATCTTGTTGCCCGATTCTATTCATAACCGCGGGCTGAATGATTATTGTTATAAAATAAAACAACGATGGAATACAGTATTATTGTTATTATTGCTCCTATCGTGGCATTATGGCAAGATTTTAGATAACTGACAAATTTAATCAAATAAAAAAATAAGAAATGGCCATAGGTATATCTTGGTGCCATTTGACGCTAATTGTTGATCACACGTTCTCACAGATATTTATGGAATTATTGATAAAATATTCCCACATACGACGACGGTTCGAAAAATTATACCTACTAAATTATAGCAAAATTTTGTAAAACTATTTGAACCAACGCATTTGGTAAGATAACTTGAACGTTATTGAACGATACGGAATTTTTATTTAGAGACGAATACCGTTTAGACGGATCACATGTAATTCGATATGACAAATACCTATGCAATCTTAATAGAACCACAAAAGAGATTTCAATTGTCAATTTAGCTGAAAATCTAATGCGTTTACCACCTATATCAAGATGATGCCATCTGATGCGTGACAGACATCACAATCACCTCACAATACTCTAGTGAAGGCAAATCACCATCGGGGAAGTGAAAAGAAATACATTTTTGTCAAAAATATATTTCTATAAATTTACTATTACTCATAAATAAATATAATTTAGTCTCGATCTTAACCCAACTAACAAAATATTTCCTTACAGTGGCAAATAAAGCCAAAAAACTTATATCGCTAATAAGAGTGCTTTTGGGCACAATTTCAATCAATTAAGCAAGGAATGTCCAGTACCAATTTCTTTAATGCGTATACATGAACTTCGGAATGAGCGTATCCGTCAGAGATCCAAAGTGGTCGAGATAGCTCGCAGGGTAAGCACATTAAAGTGGCAATGGGCTGGCCACATCTGTAGAAGAACCGATGGCCATTGGAGCAAGCGAGTTCTATAGAGGATACCGCGACTCGGCAATCGTACTGTAGGACGACCCCAGCCAGATGGACCGACGACCTGGAAAATGTCGTTGAGAGGGACTGGATGCGGAAGGTGCAAGACCGTGTGTTGTGGCTTGAATTGAGAGAGGCTCACGTCCAGCAGCGGACTGCCATAGGCTGATTTGATAGATTGATATATCTACTTTATTTTATTGAGCAATGTACACGCATCCAATGACTTCTGTATGGCATTAGGTACATTATGTAGTATTTTCTGCGGAACTACTGGATGGTTCGTTGGTAACAGTTGACCTTTTCGTGGAGTGGAAGTTGCGGGACTACGCACAACCATGTTTTCGTTTTTTTTTTACTTTTCTTTTACAACCACCACTCCAAGTCCTCCTTAATGTTAACTTAAATTTTAAAAACTTATTTATCAATTCACATCAGCTGAACTTTCAACATGGCGAATCTTGTTATGTAAAACATTTAAATATAACCGTATAAAGAACTATGCCTTTATAATTAGTATTTAAGTAAAATTGGATTGCTATCATTCCTGTAAAGATCATGAAAAATACTATTATTCGTTTGTTGGATAAACATCATATACATTGCTGCTATAAGTTAAAAAGTATCATAGTTACTTTGTGCATTACCATCATAACAAGTAACGGCCATATGCAAAACCTTTATATTACTATGATTATTACACGGTTAAAAAGTACGAGACTACCAGGACTTTAATTGGTCGTGCTAATTGGTGTCCAGCACATAAGACCTATTAGCCTTTTTGTTACCACCTCACTAAAAAGGCAACCGGTTCAATTTTTTTTCCAAATTTAACATCTAAAATGGACACATTTTATTAAATTTATTTGGCCCTTTAGACCCACCCCAGTCCCGTGCTTCAGAAGGCACGTTAAGCCGTTGGTCCCGGTTGCCAATAAAATGGCAGTCGTTAAGCCAAGTTGAAGGACTAATGGGCGGCTTAAAAAAAATTCAACAGCAGGTCGCCGCAGCCTGCGTCTGTCCATTTCAACACGGCAATGGGCTCACCACCTGTTACGTGGGACAAAAATGCATACGGTGAAGTGTGTGCGTTTAGTATGCCTCTGCCTACCCCTTCGGGGATAAAGGTGTGACAATATGTATGTATGTATGTATGTATGTAAAAAGTAATGTAACTGGGCTCTTTAAGAAGAATACTTTTAAATTCTTATAAACGGTTATAAACAACCTAATTATCAGAATTAAGGTAATATTAGCCAAATCTTATTTTAATATGTCATTATTAGGCACATTGGCATAATCGATGCCATTTTAAAACTACTACTACTAAACGGTTAAGACCTTATAGAATTAATTGTATGAGGTCATCTTGTTAGTTGGGAATCCGCTGAATTATGATATACTAGTTGACGCCCGCGGCTCCGCACGCGTTGTGAAGATTTCCCGTTCCCAATTCCCACAGGAACTTGTTCCCGGGATAAAAATTAGCCTATGTGTTATTCTGATGTGTAAGCTATATTATTGTAAAGTTTCATCAAAATCCATTCAGTAGATTTTGATAATAATTGAGTCCCTACAAATCAAAAACAATCCTAATGACTGGTAGTGACGAATTCTCCCATAGAGAAGTTCGTATTTTCATTGATAACTGGCCTCAACGTTAAACGGACTGAATTAAAGCCAATAGTGTTTATTTTGAATGAACTTCATATATTTTTATTGTTATTATATTAATGTATAAATAAACTGTCACTCATAAATGATTTATACAATAGAAAAATAGTAGATTATGGTACAAGTGTGTAAAGTTGGTGATTACCGCTGAGGCGCTATTGAGTCTAAAGAGAGCCGAAGACGGTAATCAACAATACACACGTGTATTATACGACGTTTTTCAATACTTATGAATAAATAGTTGACGACAGCGAATTCGCGCGCGTAGAGAAGTTTTGCCGTTCCCGTTTCCCACAGAAACTTGTTCCCGGGATGAAAAGTAGCCTATGTGTTATTCTGATGTATAAAGCTATATTACTGTAAAGTTTCACAAAAATCCTTTTGGTAGTTAATACGTGGAAGAGTATCAAACATCCATACAAACTTTCGCATTTATAATTAAGATATAATACTAAATGAAACAAATTAGTTTTTTTTATGCGCGCGCATTGACCACAGAGTAAAAAATGAGGTTTCTTTTTTACTCTGTGGTCTTGGTGTGGTATTGTTAAAGTTGTTGTTTAAAGTTTTAAACAGAGAGAAAACATAATATGCCTCTACCACCTCTTCGGGGATAAATGCGTAATTCATAAATAAAATGGGTATAAATTGATAGGACTTGCTGAGAATTATTCTTTTAGGCGTATTTAATTAAAAGAAAGAAATCTTTTCAAAAAAGCATTTTTTATGAGACACTAACAGATTACAATTTGCAACACCAGAGATACAATTCTACGAATTAGGTCGTTTCTCGTCATTTTCCCTAGTTGGTCAGTTTACCTGATTCGTCATTTTCCGTATTTGCCCGTTTTCAAGATTTCGTTAACTGGTCAGTTTCACAATCTCGTCAAGTGTCCCTAATTCGTTAGTTTCCCCTAACAAGTTAGTTTACAAAATTCGTTAGTAGAGCACACTCAGAACGAAAACTAAAAACAGTGTTGCAAATATCCATAACCACTAGCGTTCATGTGAAAAGGTTCCTTGTTTGCAACTTTAGTAGTACAATAAACCAACCATAATACTTAAGGCCTCCTGATCTGTTAACCTATACATGACCTTAACAAACGAAAGGCTAGTATCAGGGATAACATAAAACGTGCCACGGTTTCTCACCCATAACGTGTTTTCGAATTTACAGACTCCATAATGTAAACGCTAGAGGCTGTATAGTTTGTGTCCCAAATATTTACGTGTTCGGTAAACTCGCTAGAGAGTAAAACGTGAACAAAACTTTTGAAACTTCGGGGTGTATAACAAACAATAGAAACCAGACTTCTATTTCGTGGAGAGGTTTCCACATGTTGCTCTGAAGAGGTAAAGAGGGGGTGGGTTTAATAGAAAGAGAACTCCTCAATGTTTAAGCAACGTTCATCTATACTTTCCTGTTCTTTAGCAATATAAATTTAGTCCTTTTTTAAATCTTCTAATTCACACAAATAATTCTTCTTTACATTATATGTTTTTTCCCGTTGCTTTCCAAACCCTAACTGAATTCTGGTCGGACGCCCTCTGTGCCAGCACCATGCCGCTGCTGCCGCGTCCGCAGTGGCCGACTGCCTCATAGCAGGAAGCCTCCCCTGGGAAATGGTGGTCGAATGCTTTCGGACGAGATGACCGCTTGAGACAGTACGCTTGCGACGACCTTCTCTGAAAGTGATCTGACAGGTTGGTAGGCCCTTCTGCTAGGCCCCTGCTCTTCGGGGCTGTCCGGTCCGTCCTGCGGGTTTGAGGAAGGAAGGCACACGTTTCAACTCACTTGACTTCTTACAGGACGTGGCTGTTTCGCCAAGTAACTGTGGAAGTTGGCAGGCAAGGGACGGGCCACGAATCACCCTCACTGACATCATTGCATCATCGTTGTTGCTGCAACTCCATGGGAGCTCCTCCTATTTGCAGCAAAACGTCCCATTTGAAGACGAGCCCCGATATCACGAAGTGACTCCCCGGTAGGTCGGAACGCAGTGACTTAACCTCTGCACCTCTGGCCTACCCTGCGACCCGTTCAAGGCGAGCCGGAACACCGCGGCGGTTTAGTGAACAGTGCGGCCCCTCTTTCGTCCCACACACCGTCCATGCAGCAGGGATGACGCCGCGTAAAAACATGCCTCGCGATACAAAAAAATAAACCTACATTTAAAGCCTATATAAGGTTCACTTTTATTGTTGAATTTTATTTTTTGGCGTTGTGCGACTGTCGTCCGAACTCTCAACCCCGAAAGGGCGCCTACAAAGTACTTGACACCAATACCAGCGTAATTAATCGGTATTGTAGGCATTGGTGCTAATTCTGTTGTTGAAACCACTAAACTCTAAAATTTTCTTATTTTTATTAAGAGATTGCCAAATGCTATTCTGTTATTATGTCGAACTAAACTTGGGGATATTATAAAAAGCACTAAATTTGTATCTGACATCACTAAAATGCCTTTTATATGATAAAATTCAACAAAACATGTATGTACATGCCGAATAACTTAGTCATTAAACTGTCTGTTTACATTTTTCACTTTTTGTTGAATTTTATCACATATAATGAATTTTAGTGTTGTCAGATACAAATTTAACGTCACACAATTTTAATGGGACGTTTATTATTTTAGAAACCGTTTGAAACGTGAAAACTTTTAAAACGTTGTAACGTTAAAAATGTACATAGGCAGTTTAATCATCAAGTTAGTCGGCATGTATTTTCATTCGACTGTTTATGTACATTTTTCACGTCTTGTTCAATTTTATCACATATAATGAATTTTAGTGACATCAGATACAAATTATGTGCTATTTATGATATCACCAACTTTAGTTCGACTTAATAACAGAATAGCATTTGGCCATCTCTTAACAAAAATTAGAAAATTTTAGAGAAATTTAGTTTAGTGATCTCAACAACAGAATTAGCACCATACACACACAACACATAATAAAAAAAAACACTGTGCCTGTTCGGTTTTATGCCGAGTTTTTGCATAAATATTTCTAAATGGAGTCACAGCAGCACAAAAAGATTTTTTCTCAACAGATTTAATGCAGTGGGTGCTTGCAGTATTTTGGGTAAACTATACTCTAAAATTTCAAGTTTCTGGGCGTAAGGGTTTCGAAAGGCATCTTAAGCCGTTGTTCCCGGTTTCCAGTAACATGGCAGTCGTTAAGTAGAACGCCTTGAAAATTTTTAACAACAGATCGTCAGGACCTGTGCCTATCCCTTTTCACACGGCGATAGGCTCACCACTTGTTATGTGGGACAAAAATTCATACGGAGAAAAGTGCATATTTTTAGATGAGATAAAATCTCTGGATTCGCGGCATCGTTGCGAGACGCAGCTATAGTGTGTGCATATATGCATGTACATATAGCAGACCGCGAACGCGTCTAGATAAATAAATTATTAATAAATTTAGTTTTCACTTCTGTCGGCGATTCCGGAGTGCAATCCGTATTTTTTTTTCTGTTTGAGTACTGCGGTACCTAAGGATTCGGGTCAAATACGCAGGGATACATGATTAATGACAGAGGCACGCGCACATTTCACCAGGCATAATTTGCCCCATCTTACAGGTTCTCAGCCTATTCTTGTAATGAAAGAGATAAGGGCAGGTAGCCAACTGCTATTAATGGTTCAAACCTCCCGTAATGTTCAATTTCAATTCGACTTCCAAAGCAACCTGCCTTTTGAAGTAGTGAAACGACGTAAATTGAAACGCTATACATACATATTGTCAGGCCTTTATCCTGTAAACTTAATCCGTAAACTCTTGCTTCCTTCCTATCAAGTGGGTCGGGACGTGTGCTTGATTGCTAAATCAGTAAGTAGTATAAAAAATCTAACGATAAACTTAGTTTTGTATCCGTTTATAGCATTTCACACGGCAATCGGCTCACCACGTGTTACGTGGGACAAAAATGCATATGGTGAAATGTGGGCGTAGTGTATGTCTCTGCCTACCACTTCGGGGATAGAGGCGTGACAATATGTATGTATTAGATTTGAACCCGAAGCTTCAGCGTGGCAGTCGTATACACTACTACTTGCTAGACCATTGTACGTCATATATTAGGTTTTGCCGTATTAGGTATGGTCATTGCTAAGGAAATAAATTATCTACACAAAAATTCCGGTTAGACATGACTTATCGAATGCTCGATAAAACTTAAATGGCAGTGAGCTCACAAACTGTTTACACACAAAAGATAAGAAAGAGTCTACGAGAAAGATAAGCCATTTAAAAGAGTTCATACAACTAGCTTTGTTCACCTGTTCCGATGTAGTTAAGTATTTAAGAAGATTTGTGTAGTATTTGAAAAACCTTGACAGAAATTCCTAAGATTTGTATCCATTAAAGAACCATAGATTATCACAACATTCCATTTTGCAAATCCTGACTTGCCAATGAATCGTTTAGTCATGGTTTAGTTTAAGCCATAGAAATCGTAAAAACAGTTTCGTAAAAACTGTAAGTTCTTTGAGATCGAGTAGGTTTTCTAGTAGGTATTTGCTATAGGCAAAATATAGGCGTATGTTTAACCTCTGCCTATCACATTGAGTAAAACGGTGTGATAGTATATTATATAAAATAACAGTCAACAGGAGATCTTCATCTTGTTCCACATTTTATGATCACTTGTTCATTACGCAAATACATAGGTATTAATCAACGAAGTGTCACAATCTTCCCAGAAAAGCTATGAATTACAGAGTAGGTTAATATTACAGGGTGTGCCGTTGAATGTAAATTATGTATATGAAGGAAGAAAAAATATATAAAGTGTACTCAACATTATGTATGTAGTGTCATTATGATGACATACATACATACATATAGTTACACATTTATCCCCGAAGGGGTAGGCAAAGGCAAACTATAGGCCCACATATCACTGAATGCAATTTAGTCCCACGTAACAGGTGGTGAGTCCATTGCCGTGTTCAATAGAAAAGGCGCAGGCTGTGGCGACCTGCGGTTGCAATTTTTCAAGCGCCCATGTGGCCTTCAACTTCGCTTAACGACTGCCCTTTTACTGGCAACCAGGAACACCAGCTTAACTGCCTTCCAAAGCACGGAAACGCTCGCAAATGTAAATGTCAAAAAGTAGTCACCCATCCAAGGACCAGCTATAGCGAAAGTCGCTAAAGGCAGTGATCGTTAATAGAACACTGAGTTAGCGAGGCCACGAGCGTTATGATGACATTATGTTATCAGTCAGTGTATTAAGTATATGACACTCAATTTATAATAGGTATGTGCCGTTTATAACCTCTGACAGAAAAAGCGGAGTCTTTTAAATTTAATCTGTGTATCTGTCTCAGTCTCAATGCGTTTTTTGTGTGATGAAGTGATAACTTCTTTTAGCGCGGTACGCATATTTTTAGATGGGATAAAATCTCTTGACGCGCGACACTGTTACGAGACGCAGCTTAAGTGTGTGCAATGCATGTACATATAGCAGACCCCCAACGCGTCTAGTTAAATAAATTATTAATAAATTTAGTTTTCACTTCTGTCCGCACTCCCGGAGTGCAAGCCGTATTTTTTTTTAAAGCGAATGTTATCGAGAGTTATAAATTTTGAAGTTTAAAATCCCTAAATAAATAAAAGGAAAATAAAAATTTTTGAAGTTTTGTATTGATCTAAAATTTGGTATAAAGTTCCTTTAATATTTCCGTTAGTCAGCAGGGGCTAGCTGGTGACGGCTGCTTAGGCCCCGTAAGTAGTTCAATGGTGAGGCCCCTTACACCCAGTTTGATAAATATCGTAAAGCACAAGAATTATTGTAACTAGGATGGATAAGAGGGTTGTCTTTTTAACTGACTTCGATATAGGGCATTTTATGTTTTTTTTATGTTTATATCTCCCACAATTATGGACAGATTCTCAAAGCTCCTATTTTATATGTATGAGTTGTCGTCATGTGTATTAGGATGTCCCGCCAAAGCCCTGACTGACCTCACCTACTAGCGGACAAAGTTAAATCGAATGCGGTCAGAAAAAGAAAGAAAGAAGAAAAAATATTTATTGCAATAGCACAACGTACTTAACACAGATAATTATAGCCAAGTAAATAATTTAACCTAAGTTCCTTAAGCCGATAGTGGCAGGTGGCATAAGGGACACTGTACAAGCCATTACAATTTTAATTTAAAAATTAGACTATTTAGTGTTATTTTTAAACTTTCGCGCATAATTTATACGCATATTTTATATGCTACTCGGGACTTCACGCGAAACAATTTCGGTGAATGTAAGTACAAAATTGTTTCGCGTGACGTCCCGAGTAGTATATAAAATAGACTATTTAGGTTACCAACTATGCCGAAAATCATAAGCTAAGCTATAGTTGCTCTCAGCAGCCAAGTAAAAGCTTCACATCTAGGTAGAGTTTGTAAGCAACTGGGAATACACTACGATCAAGAGACAGAGAGAGAGAGAGAGAAAGAAGCAGCCTGCTTAAGTTGTAAACATTTTATACTACTTGGATAGAGACGCTATTGTAATGAACCTGCCATCGCGTGACTCGGCTCGAAAATATTACACCCTACGTATTATAACTACCATTGTCGTGATGCTATTCTTAAAGCAAGTAATTTAACAAAGTAACAAATAGAAATGTATAATATACTTACATTTATACTTTTTGTTACGTAATCAATAGTCTAAGGTATTTCTTTTATATTTAGTTCGCTATAATGACGCCAGATTCTAAGTTAACAAAACTATTGACAGTGGCCTTCAAGTTGGCGGCTCCATGATGTGCCTCTTCACACTTCGCCTAAGATCCCGGGGTTGTAAGAGGAGGGAAACACATGCACTGGCAAAGCGTTCCAAGTTTTTTATGTTTTTTTTTACACAGCGCGCGTCGTCTAGCCCAAAGTACATACATACATACATATTATCACGCCTGTTTCCCATCGGGGTAGGCAGAGACTATGGCTTTCCACTTGCTACGATCCTGACATACAGCTTTCGCTTCTTCTACTTTCATGAGTGTATTCATACACGCTCGCCGGTTAAGGGCACTCTTGACCTGGCCTTTTTCCAAAAGATCGTCGATTTCATTGACATACCTACGTGCGCCGAGGTCGACCCCTGCCAGTTTGCCCATTCGATCTCGCCACATATATCTGCTTCGTCAGTCTATTTTCATCCATCCTCTCCACGTGTCCGAACCATCTAAGCATCCCTTTTTCTATCTTAGACACTACATCTTCTGTCATACCGCAATGTTCCCTTATCACGCTGTTCCTTTCAAAATCAAATCAAAATCAAAAATCTTTATTCATGTAGGTCACAAAGTAACACTTATGAACGTCAAGATTACTGCTTCTACATTTACATTACTGCTTCTACATTTACATTACTGCTTCTACATTTACATTTCTTTATCCATCAACTTCACTCCAGCTATACTTCGCAGACTGCTCATTTCCACGGCATTAATTTTACTTTTATGCATCTTCTGCCATACCCAGCTTTCACTGCCATACATAAGTGTGGGGACCAGCACTCCTCTATGTACAGCCAGTCTTGCCTTCTTAGACACGTTCTGACTGCTCATGAAGGCGTACATGGCTCCATTCGCTTTATTTCCTGCCAAAACTCTTCGCTCAATGTCATAGTCACACTTTCCATCTCTCGTTAATTTTTTAACCCAGATATACAAACTCTTTCACTTGTTCTACTCTTTCTCCTTCCACAAGAATTGAGCAATCCGTCGTACTTACCTCTCTTTCAAAAACCATTACTTTCGACTTCTACATTCACTTTCATTCCTTTGTTTATTAACGAATCATGCATAATGTTTACCATCAACTGCAACTCCTCCGCCGATGTTGCTAGTATTACCTGATCATCGGCGTATAGGAGGCACTTGACGGTCAGTTCATCAATTTTTATACCAAACGTACTCTCTAGCAGTTCTTTCAGGCAGCTGTCCATGTATAGGTTAAACAGCAACGGCGACGCTTACACAACCCTGTCTCACACCTTTTTCAATGTGAAAAAAGTCTGTGCAAGCTCCGTTGATCCTGACACAAGCACTGGAGCCCTCATAGAGAGATTTCAGTGCGCGTATCAAGTGGCTGTTTACTCCATACCTGGCCAGTGTTGACCACAGTTCATTCCTCACCACTCTATCATAGCCCTTTTCCAAGTCTACAAATACGCAATAGACTTTTTGACTTTTCGCCAAAAGCTTTTCTACTACGCATCGTAAGGAAAAGACCTGATCCGTGCATCCCCTTCCTTTCATAAATCCTGCTTGTACATCCCACACTTTTCCTTCAGTTTCATTCATCACTCTTTTTATCAAAACTTTTGCATACAATTTGCCGACGATGCTGAGCAAGCTTATGCCGCAGTAGTTTTTGCACTCTTGCTGTGACCCTTTTCTCTTATAAAGCGGCACGATGACAGCCTTACACCAGTCTCTTGGTACGCTGCCATGCCTCCAACAAAGGTTGAAAAGGCAGTACAGCTGGCAAGCTACCACGCCTTGTCCCGCTTTCAGCATCTCGACAGAGATCCTATCAAGTCCCGCAGCTTTTCCCACTTTCATGCTATTCAATGCTTCCACTATTTCTTCCATACTTATGACTTCTTCCTTACCAATTTCATTCATTTCCCAGATACTAGTCTGTACTTGGATATCCTCTTTTTCAAACAAAAAGAATTTCATATTCTGTTGGAAGTCATCAGATAACCATTTATCAAACTCATCTCTGTCATTCTCTTTCTTTCTTTTCATCACCTCTTTTGCAACACGCTTATAACTTTTGTACTCCTCTTTTGCCATTTTTAGGACCGTTGCCTTCTGCATTCTTTGATTGACTTTGTAGTCAACCAGTCCAACCATGCTTTCTTCTTATCAGACAACGCCTTTCGGACTTCTGCACACATTCTCTTTCTCTTACACCCTTGGCTTCTCCCCCTTTGCTTACCCCACACACTTCCACCGCACCTAGACCTTCCTTAAATGACTTCCATACTTCTTCGATCTCACATACGTCATCAGAATTTTCAAATTTCTTGCTCAGCTTACACTTAAATTCCTCTTTTATGCCTATCCCTTGCAAATTCTCGACTTTTATGCGTTCTAGTACACTAACAGGTGCATGCACACGATGCCGCCACCGCTGAAACAGACCTCTTACTCGACTAACAACCAAGAAGTGGTCTGTGTCAATCCCGGCACCGCGGTATGCCCGAGTGTCTAACACTTTCTTTCTCATCCTTGCATCCACAATCACATAATCAATCATGCTTCTCTTGCTTCCTTCTTGTCTCGTAAACAAATGGATATCCTTGTGGTTGAACATGGTGTTGGTTACCACTAGGTTCCTCTCCAAACATACCTCAAGCAAACTTTTTCCATTTTCATTCACTCGTTCGTCACCATACGTTCCCAATACACTTTCATAACCATCACGCTTCACACCAACCCAACCATTAAAATCACCTAACATTACTATTCTTTCATTCCGATTGCATTTACTCAGTATATCGCTCACACTCTCCCAAAATGCCTACCTCTCACTTTGGTCCCACGAAGATCGGCGCCACCGCGCATCTAGCGGAGCATAAACTCCTACAACAAAGATGCGGGTGAGACCAACCTTCAGCCTCAACCAAAGGAGTCTTGGGCTCACACATTCATATTCTGTCACACATTCATTCATTCTCGCGGATAGTAACACACCCACACCCTGGCACGCTGTACTGGTCAGGGCTACACCTGACCAGTAGGCTGTATAGGGTCCATGTGTAGTGGTGTCACATCCTTTCCTCTTTGTTTCATTCACACACAGAATATCAATTCGTCTCTCTCGCATCATCACACACCTCCTCAATTTTATCTTTTAATCCTCCTCTAACATTCAGTGTAGCAAAGCGGCTATCCATAGCCCACTTTTCGCCTCGATGGGAAACGGGACGTGACGGCTGGCGAACCGCATTGCCGCCATTTTGGGTTTTAAAATTTTGAAACACCATAGCGTTCCCACGAGTGGCAAGGGAAAACAAAAGTCCACCTAGACAGAGCCCCGCTTGTCTAAGTAAGGCTAGCCTTGTTCTGGGGTCGCCCGGTCCCAGGGCATAAGGCACGTTAATGCTAGGCTCGCCCCTAGCCACGCAGCACATAGGCACGGCAACCTTGGCTTGGCGGAGAGAGGATGGGAAGAGGATGAGGTAGGGAAAGGATTTATGGATAGGAAAATGACGATGTAGGAGAGGGGCTAGGATAGGGTAAATATAATATAATTTCTATACCAAAAGGGCCGAATAAATTTAATTACAAAGGTGCCTTTGTTAGATGTTAAATTTGGATAAAAATTTTTTGAACGCATTGCCTTTTTAGTGAGGTGGTAGTAAATAGGCTAAAAGGTCTTATGTGCTAGACATTAATTATCACGACCAATTAAAGTCCTGGTAGTCTCGGACGGGAAGCGGGAAGCAAGCTAATATAAACTTGTGTTATGTGATCAAGACAACTGATATACATACTTATATACTTACTTCTAAATACATACATATTATAACATAGGAAACACCAAAACTCCGAAACAAACATTTGTGGATCACACAAATATTTGATCCAACAGAATTTTGACAGAACAACGATCTTTGAATAACTCAGTTTAGGCGAAAATTCTCCCTGCTGTATGAAAGTGACATCTCTGTCTGTCGACGTGTTGTTGGGAATGGAAAAGGATAAGGATTAGGTTGTAGAGCTCTTCTGAACACTCTCTGTGGTCTGTCCACATTTTCATATGATTTATAATTATTCCAGCTGGATTACTGAGCTGAGCTTGCACTGCATTTTTGGTGCCCTAGTAACCATCGCCTGACGTTTCGACAATAGAAAGCTATAAAGCTATATATATTATCCCCATATAAATAAATAAATGTAGAAAAGCTTAAAAAAATATCTTGAAATAATAAAAATAAGTCGCTGCCTGTATGTATGTATGTAAGCTTCGATCTTAACGCGGAAACGAATTTTAATCCGGTATTTATCGAATACAAACCATAGATAAAAAGATTTAAGAGGTAGGTTAATATGTTTATAACTAGGTGACCTCACATGGCTTCGCCCGTGACATAATTTATACTCCCGTCGCACCTACTAAATCCCGTCGCTTATAAATTCTACAATAATGCATAAAAATTAGCCCGATATCTATGATTAGGGCTCCGTTCTCCAGGATAGTTGCGTGATGATATATAGCCTATAGCCTTCCTCGATAAATCGACTACCCAACATAGAAAAATCCAAGGCGTAGTTCCTGAGATTAGCGCGTTCAACCTAACAAAAAAACAAACTTTTTAGCTCTACATATTAGTACGAGTATATATGTATATTGATATCTACTTTGCACCTGTGCACAGTTGAATGAGATTAGCACGTATGTACCAAATTTGTTAGAGTCCTTTCAGAAATGGGTGAATAAGTATAAATAAATATAGATATATTAATGCATATTTTATCCTGCTGCAATGACAATAATGAATCATCATTATAAGAAATCCATTAATAATCGAAGGGAATTAACAATATACATTATTTTCCATTTAACTGAAACATGTAACGTAACCATTTAATGGAATTTGTCATAACTACGGTAACAATTTGTCATCATGATCTTATTAGTAAGTGAATCAGACGAATTCATTCACCTTATTTCGTGAAAGACAAGAGTCATATGTCTGATATGATAAAATTTGATGAAAACAATTCAAATTTTTGTTTCGTGTAAAAAACACTGCTTCTTTGTAAGATTTCTAATTTCAGCGTCATCCTCCACCACATCAAGCCTTGACTTTTTGTGTCTGACACTCCTGTAGCGAACTGGCAGAGGCAGTCTGTTCATACTGCGTCACAAACAACAAGATACTAATGGGACACCAATCTTCCCCACGTATCCTAGTTTTTATTTAAACGTGGTTGTACCAGCGAAGATTACTCTCACAACTTATCGGTAATAACATAGTCAGATCATTCTCTCTTTATACTGTGGTAATAATATGGACATAAGAGAACAAAAGACTGCGTTGTCCATTCTACTATTATACTTACGTAGTAGGTAGATATAGGTGTGAAAGTTAGAAGGCCTGAGGACGGAGGACGGGGTAGCTGCTCGCCGGTCTTACAGAAGTAGGCCATCTACTAGGGCCTGCCAATGGCGTAGCGTGAGAGTTACATGCACGGCCTTTACTCGCCAAAGAAGGAATAGCTTGAACCTAACATCCCAAAAGATACTGAATATAAGCCGAACACTTGAGGCCAGGATGCAGTGGCGGACAAAGGACAAAGTATGTGTCATCTATGTGTGTATACGGGGTTATAGTTCTGAGGGCTTGCCCGGTACTCTCAGCCATAGGTAGACAGAAGGTCACCGTGTGGTTTTGGTCGGTAGGAGTCCGGCATATTATCCACGAGGATTTTCACCCGTAAAACATAACGTGAACGTTTGTGAAGGTGTTTATCACTCAACCATTATCTAACCTGACCATTATCACCTACATATTTGGCTGAAATTTGGTAAACTGACACCCTCAAATGACACATACGCATGGTTTTTATCCCGGTAACAAGTTCCTGTGGGAAATTTATACAGAAAAATCTCACGTGGCTATCAGCTAGTTGAAGTTAAAACATAAAGATTGTTGACGAATAACAATAACAATGAAAATATTTGGAGTTATTGAATTCTTTTTTTTGTGAATTTCTTTGTTTGTGAATTCATGGCATCTTGAGAGGTAGCTTGAAATAATTTAGTTTGTGCCCCTCTTTTCTTCGTAACTAGTACTAAGTAAATAATGCCCAGGAGGCAGTACTTACCTCTTGAATAAATACTTCTTCATTGTTGAGACCGGAAACAACCAAATAATTATCGGTACAGGGTCTCACGTACAAATAGAAAAACTGCTCGTGGGCTGATATGTTTGTCAGTTCATTTCCTCGGTACACAGGTGGGCTAAACGGATTTATCACACTCGAGTTCGTTGGAAGACACGAGGAGTTGAAGAACATACTTCCAAGATCGCAACATCTATGGACGCAAATACGCCCAAAACATGGACATCCTAGACGTAGTGATATACCATCTTCTTCCACATTATACCAAGTTCCTGTCTTATATTCTATACCTTCGTGAATAACTGAACCATTTTCAAACTCCACGCCGTTTGTGATATTAAGACTTTGTATTCTCGAACAAGGAGTGCATTGAACATTTTTGGACACCAAAATTATTAACAATATTAACAACTTCATTTTTATCAACACTCTGAAACTAATTTTTAAAATTACGGGCACACTTCACGAAAAACGTTTTGAAAAAAAAATGTTTATAGAGTTTTAAACGAATTAAACTGTGCTAAGGTGATATTATCACTGCTCAAGTATATGTTATCTGTGCACTGGTGAGGTAATTGTATCATTTTTAATAATGATAAGAGATAAGGGAAGGCGTCGCGTAAACAGTCTACGTCGACCTGTTTGCGAGGCGAACAGGCGTGTTCCAATCACGAGACTCCTATCCAGACTGGCGGAGTAGCGGCTTTACTGCAGTTATCCCTAGCACACGTCTTGCTATAAACCCAAAGTAATTTAATGATTTCGTTATTTGTTCGCATGTCTGTTAATGAAGCACCTACCCAGAAAACCTTTATTCTATTAAGACGTTAGCCTCACCTCTGCCGTTTTAATGGATGTGGTAAGTAAATGAACTCTGCCATTAAATAAGCATAGTTAGTCGATTACGGTCTTTGTGTTGTCACCTTCCTGACCAGGTAATAACATTCATTTTACTTTTGTTTAACCAGAGTGCAAATAGTTTTATTGAGGTGAGTAGGTAGGGTAACTTCGCCTGTTCGCGTCCACTTAGTTGAGTTGGTAAGTTTGAGCAAGAAAATAAAAATATACGAGTAGTAATTTTAAACAAAAAATTGATGACACATATTCTGCATATAGTCTTGTTAAATTTATCACACAGTTTTAGACAAACCGTTTGATAGATACATTATTATACATAAAAATAGACTAATGGCCAAAACATAAAATAAATATCCATCACGCCTTATCCCCGAAGGGGTGGCAGAGGCATATTATATGCCCACTTTTCACCGTGTGGATTCCTGTCCCACGTAATAGGTGGTGAGCTCATTGCCGTGTTGAAATAGACAGACGCAGGTTGTGGCTACCTGCTGTTGAAATTTTCAAGCCGCCCATAAGGCCTTCAACCAGGCTTAACGACTGCCATTTTACTGGCAACTGGGACCAACGGCTTAACGTGCCTTCCGAAACACGGAAACGGTCGCAAATGTAAATACCACAAAGTGGTCACCCATCCGAGGACCAGCCATAGTGAAAGTTGCGTAACTCAGTGATCGTTTACAGAACACTGAGACTGCGAGGCCACGAGCGCTTCAATAACATATGATTAACCCATTTTGCCTCCATAAAATCCAGATTGCGACCACCTGTGAACCAGGTTACATCCACAAACTTAGAAGAGATAAATATGAGAAATAAGTATCTTAAAGATCTTAATCATTAAAAAATAGAGATTTTAGAAATAGTGTTGTTGACTAACCGCAAAAGCAACGAAGTGTTAAAAACTCCCGAGTGGAGTAGAACAGATCCACAGAAGCACAAATTTTCTTTGTCCTTGTGGAACTGAAGCAAGCACTTATTATGTGCGACTAAAATTATGGACGCAATATTTTCTAAGGTCTCACTTATAGGTACAGTTTGCGTCCAAGTATGATTTTCGACATTTGTATCTATTTCTATAATCGCTATAGTGGACGCAGAACTTTTTTTTTATTTTTTTATACCACTGAGGTGGCAGACAAGCGTACCCACCTGATGGAAAGTGGTCAGCCTGCCGACCCTTTATAAAAGCTTTTTAATGTGTTTGTTAATAATGACGGAATCAATATAAAACTAATACCTAATGTTTGTCATAATTTGTCTTATAATAAAAACCATCCTAGTTAGAAGTAGATAAACCAAATAGCGTCCATTGCGGACGCAAAGTAGCTTATATTGTAACGTTACTACTTTCCGGGAGGGGAAAAAGTAAAGTTTAGGAGGAAACTGTCACCAGGACTGGAGGAGTCCTGGCTTAAAAGGAAAAGTAAAAGAAAAAGGAGAAAAGGTAAAGTTGATTTAATATAATATAAAAATGTTAAGAAAATAAAAGCAAGGAAAGCCGGGAGTAAAATTAGGTCTTGATTCTTCAAGTACAGCCGCTAAAATGGGGCCTCGAGTAGGCCTCCACGTTGTTAGGAAGAGGGGGCCTCGAGTAGGCCTCTACGTCGCTGAGAAGGGGGCCTCAAATCCCCTCAAGGCCTCTACGTCACCGACCTCGGAGAAGCTGGTCTCGAACTCAGGCAGGTAGAGAGCTGAAACTGACGAGCGGTCGGCGTCTTTCACAGAGCCGGTTAAGAACACACAACACTGCAGACCATCACTTCACTATTTCTGGAGAGCACAACCCTCACACTCAGCACTTATTCCCAGCACCTCCTCTCAAGGTGAGCACCAAAAGTAGACTGATTTGACGGCCCCGGCTTCCTTGTTTTACAGAGCATTTCAAAATTTAAACAATAATATTCTAGACATATTTTTATGAATATAAATTTATAATAAGGTCTAATATCTATACAACCTAACCTACTGGCAGCTCTAACAATAAATTAAAAATAAAATCTAGGCTTGTCATTAACTGACATTAAAAATTACAAAAGGTAAACAAACATTAAGAGAGTATAAAAACTCTTGAATTATCAAGGCCTATGAATGCTACAGATAATGGTCATGCAGATAATTTGAAAGAATGAATAATGAAACATTTAATCAAAAAAAAGTAAGTATAAAATGATACATTACATTTCCCCGACAACCCCGGAAAATTTTTGATTGTAATGAAAAAATTTTGTTTAAAAGAAAGAAGGCATTGACCAGCTAAAATTAACCTATATGACTATTTACAGTGGTACAGAAAGTTTTACCAAAGATAAATATTACATTTCCCCGATAACCCTTGAAAATTAACAACTGAGAAAATTTCGATGTTGTAAAAGAAAAACCTTGCTCTTTCATACACCTTTCATCAACCCACATTTCATACTCCCTCAATCATACATACATCACTAACATACTTAGGGGATATGGTTCACATTCTATGACACATACTCCACAAGGAAAAAAAAAACATTTTTTTTTTAAATTACTTTGGCTTATTTATTTAAATTAGGTGTCGTAATCCGCACCTTTTTTAAAACCCGTTAAAATTAAAAGAAATATTTACAAAGCTTTCCCAGCTTAAGAAAAGCAGTCAAGGTTTGAAAGCATAATTGCTTAAGAAAAGCCTTCAAGTTTCAAGTAGTTCAAGTATTAAAAATAAAGCTTTCCAGCTTAAGAAAAGTAGTCAAGGTTAAAAGCAAAATTTGCCTTTTCAAGAAGCTAAGTTAAGTATTAAAAACGATACACAATGGCTTATTTTAAGAGTTGTGTACCGCTCTATGAAGAAAAAAGAAAAAAAAGGAAAAATGCCAAAAGTTTTTGGAAAAAGTAAGCCTTGTGAAGTATTTACAATGAACTTAATGTTAAATGAAAAGTAAAAATATTTTTAAAGACATCAAGGAGAATTCAAGTTTAAGGAAATAATAATAAAATAATCACTAAGTTAATTAACAATTGTTGAGACGTTAAGTTAGACAAAATATTATAAGACATTAAAACAAAACATTTTTTTACAAAAACAACAGATATGAAACTATACTTTAAAATCTTTAATGTGCCATTTTCCTCTTAAGCCATTCTGATCTTCTAAAATAAAAACAAGTGGTGACAGTTTCTCCACAACTGTACATTTTATGTATTTAGGGGCTAATTTGGCACTAAAATAGGCGCCGGCATTACTTTGAACGTAATTTTTCCGCCAGACGGTATCACCGATATTAAACTCTTTAAAACTGTGCCTAGTATTATAATGAAAGGCATTATTTGAATGTGCCTTGTATAGTGCAACCTGTACCTTATCGAAGATGACAGATAATAACCCTATATTAGCGGCATAAACATCTCGAGGAAGGAAAATTATTTCGTCTAGGTTAGAGCAACTAGAATAGAGTGAACCACATGATATGATTTCACGGCCAAAGACAAGAAAAGATGGGGAGAATCCTGTCGCAGCATTTACAGAGCTATTTAGTGCTAATTGAATCTTTTGTAACGGAACGTCCCATAAACGGTGATCATCCCCGACTAACTGCGATAGCGCCGTAATAATCGTTCTATTATATCGTTCAGTTGGATTAACTTGAGGGCAATATCTAGGCGAATAGAATATAAAGGGTATTTTATAATTATTTAAAAATCGTTGGAACTCATTAGATTGAAATTGTGAGCCATTATCCATAATAATGGTTTGTGGTATACCATGTACTAAAAATACAAAGTTTTCAAGATGTCGTTTAATAATAGTAGTAGTAGCTCGTTTAATAGGAAAAATAAGGCAGTACTTTGAAAATGAGCACGTAATTACGAGAATATATTGATTACGTTGCCTCGTCATAGGCAAAGGACCCATGAGGTCCAAAGATATATTCTGGAAAGGCCTCGAACAAATTTTTGGTTTACCCATAAGGCCATAAGGTGAATGATTCGAATGTTTATAGGCAAGACATGTTTCGCATGTAGAACACACTTTTGCCACTTCTCTAAACATACCAGACCAGTAGTATCTTAAGGAAAGTTTTTTGTAAGTTTTAAAAATACCAATGTGAGGATTATTATTTATCAAGCCATGGCAAGATTTGATAAGGTCAAGCCTCTCAGAGGGAGGAGGAACTTCCTTCCATGAAAAATCTTCATTAAGATCATCTATTGTGTTAGAATAGCGATATAACTTATTTTCGCGAATTTTATAGTTAGGATAATCATCAGGGTTATCACGACATCTGTTAAAAAGTTTATTGAAATGTTCTAACTCAGACGCGTTGTCTCTAGACACAGGAGCAACCCCTTCTAAAATTTCTGTATCAGGGCCCTTATAACGAGAAAGTAAGTCTGGGACTACATTATCTTTACCTTTCTTATGTTTCAGATCAAAATCAAAACATGACAAACGAAGAGTCCAACGTGCTAATCTCCCAGAAGGATTAGATAAATTTTGAAACCATTTCAATGCAGCATGATCAGTGTAAACCGTAAATCGTTTACCATTATCAAGATAACAACGCCAATGTTCAAGTGCAGCTATAACAGCTAATGTTTCGCGTTCAGTAGTAGAATAATTTTGCTCATGTTTACTAAGAGTTCTGCTCATATAAGCAATAACCACTTCAACATTGTTTTGTTCTTGAGTCAACATAGCTCCTATACCATAATTAGAAGCGTCACAGTGAACAAAGTAAGGAAGGTCAAAGTCAGGGCAAGCTAGAATCGGGGTCGAAGTCAAACATTCTTTTAGTTTGGTAAAACTTAAGTCTGCGTCCGGATTCCAAACAAATTTTGGAGAATTCTTCCCAGCAGCAGTTAATTTGCAGAGAGGCGAGGCAATAGAACTAAAATTGGGAATGAAACGACGGAACCAACTACATGTACCCAAAAATTGCCTTACCTCTTTTTTAGACGTAGGAATAGGATAAGCTAAAATAGCTTCAATTTTACTAGGATCAGCTCGTAGTCCTAGCTCGTCAACTACATAGCCAAGGTACTTAAGTTCTTTACGAAAAAACTTACTTTTCGCAAAGTTAATAGTAAGCCCAGCATAAGAAAGCTTTTCATGAACTTTAAGTAACAAAGAGATATGTTCCTCAAATGTGGAACTGATGATTACAATATCATCTAAGTAACAGAATACTTTATTATCGAATTCAGGAGTAAATAAGTGATCCATGAGTCTTTGTTGGGTCGCAGGACTGTTAGTTAGACCGAACGGCATTACCGTAAACCTAAAAGAACCTCTGCCAGGCACATAGAAACCAGTTTTATCTCTATCTTCAGGATGTAAAGGGATTTCCCAAAATGCTTTGGCAATATCTATGCTAGACAAATACTTACAGCCTTTAAGATTATCAAGTATTTCAGAAATAAAAGGAAGACTATAAGCGTCTTTACGAGTAATTGAATTTAATTTCCTACTATCAACGCAGAAACGCCATTCTCCATTCGACTTAGGGGTTATAAGAACAGGAGATAACCAAGGACTTTCGCATTTTTCAATGACCTTTAATTCAAGCATTTTATCGACTTCATCAATAAGAATCTTTTGTTTTTCAGGAGAGAGACGATAACAACGTTGCTTAATAGGCAAAGCATTACCGGTATTAATTCGATGACAAATTAGACTAGTAAGACCTAATTTACCTTTCTGTTCAAAAGAAATGTCTTTAAAACGTTCAATCATAACTCTAGCAATAATACTTTGGTTATTGGAAAGGTGATCGAAAGACATGATTTTGTTTTCAATAGCACAGTTCTTAAAATCTCTACTATCAAGATTAAGTTTAAGCGAAAGTAACTTAGGACACAGATCAAATTCTTTCCAGAAATCCCAGCCAAGAATCAAAGATGGATATATCTCCGGAAAAACATAAGCTTTAATGATACGAGTTTGATTATTAAAACTCACCGGTAAATGAAAATAACCAGAAGACGATGATTTTTGTTTATTAGCAACCATAACTTGAGCTGATGACTTGAATAGCTTAAACCCTAGCTTTTGAATATCCTTATGAGAATTATTTCCTAAAATAGTAAAACAGCTTCCGCTATCTAAAAGACCTGAAAAACTTACATTGTTAATAGAAACGTTAATAAAAGGTCTATTATAGTCCCTTTCCTTGTCATAGATTGCAGAAGTTGTTTTATAATAAAACATAAAATTTCGGATAGTGTTTAACCATTGGTTCCAATCGCTAAGGTTAAAATTTTGAGTCTTAAAACTATTCAAGTCACTATTTAGTTTTTTGTTTGAGAATCCGGTGTACATTTAGGACAATTTGAAATTTTCACTCCTTTCAAACCACACTTAAAACAGATCAAATACCTCGGTTGAGTACACATTCTCAAAGAATGACCCTTAACCCGACAACGCCAACAAAAATCTTCTTTGGGATTATCTTGACTTGGATATGAAGGAGTTTGCGAGGAAGAGGGCAATTTCGAAATAAAATGTGGTTGCTTGTTGTATATCGCGTTAGAGTGACTAAGGTTAGAATTATTTTTAAGAGTCAACGGACGATAAGCGAACTCCGCAGCGCAAGAAGGGGTATCTGAATATCTGGGTTCATGAAAATTTAGATCTCTTTCTGAAATCCTTTCATAACTCTGACAGGTTGAGATCAAGGAATCGATTGAATTAATCTCTTTAAGCGCAACGAAAACTGAATAACAAGGTTTTATGTTGTGAAGTAAAATTTCCAATTGGTCGCTTTCTCCAAGTTTCTTGGAAAGACGATTGAACATACCGAACATAATAGACACATAGACAATGATAGTCTCAGTAGCCCCTTGAGTGCGATTCCTAATAGCTTCTAATAATTTGTAATCATAGTCCTGAATTCCAAAATCTTTAATAAGTAGAATATGGATCTGATTCCAAGTCAACAAGGGATTTCGACTATGTTGAAATCTAAACCAATGTAGTGCATCTCCGACAAAAATTTCAAAGGCATGTTTAACCAAAGTTACTTCTGATATATTTCTAGAGATCCGGAATTCCTCTAACTTTTGCAGGAAAGACCTAGGACATGTTTTACCATCATATGAAAACCTTTTAAAATCTTTAACAAAATTGTACGGCGAGTGACAATTCTGGTCTACCAAGGAATATTGCGGCATACTCCAAACCGCAGCGGGATATGAAATCGGTTGAGAAGAAGCGAGAACCTCAGAAGTTTCTGAAATTTGAGGCCTGAAGAGAAGTTCAGCTTGATTTTGAGCAGGAGGGTTAGATTGGTTCAGAGTAGGAGGGTCAGATTGGTTCAGAGCAAGAGGGTTAGATTGGTTTAGAGTAGGAGGGTTGTATACTTCCACCAACACGTCCTCCTCAGTTTCAGTATGATTCAAAACAAGAACTTCAAATCGTTTTTGAAGTAAGTAAAACCGATATCTAAGATTTGAGCACAACTGGATCAATGGTGGAACAGCACTTATACGTTCTAGACGATAATAAAGATGATTTATAAACGACTCTATCTTTTTTAAACTACTACGATCCCTAGATAATTCAATATGCGAAATTTTACTCTCAATATAGTTGAGAGTAGTTTCAGCTTGTGACAGATCAAGTTGAAGAGGTATAGGTGAGGATTTTATGTCATGTGATAGAACATGACATAGTTTAGTCATCTGATCTCTCAGATTCGTCAAAGTTTCAGCAGGTCTTTCAGCTCTGATGGACACTTCGTATTCAAGTTCAAGTTTATTTAGGTACGAGTATTTTATTAGTCTCTCCATGATTAAGATTTAAAAATTATTTAACGAGTTTATTAGTTTAATCTAGGTTTATATAGACACTAGCAAAATATAGTGTGTTGCTATGGTAACTAAACATTTATCTGTTATGTGTCAAATAAATAAAAATTAGTCTGCACTGAAAAACCGATGTGTTCGTTTATTTTAGGTACAAGTATTTATTGGTCTCTCTATGATTAAGATTTTAAAATATTAAACGAGTTTATTAGTTTAATCTAGGTTTATATAAATTTTCAAGTAATCTTCATACAGGTTGCACTAGACGTGGAAACAAAGCAAAACTAAATGAATTAATGTTCAAAGTGTTGATTTATGTAAAGTTTTGTATAAACAACCACAGGATATTGTCCTGCAGCCGTCGTGAAGTGTCCCAGCCCCCAACTAGTAAGAGACCACGAATGGTTTTAAGAACACTCACTAGCGAAGACTGGGTACGATTACCAGAGGGTAACCGCAGAGGTGTGCAAGTGTGTGGGATGCAGTATAATGATGTATTAGTAGAGTGTTATAATGTGCCTAGGTGATAACGACTATAGGATATTGTCCTTAGTACGTCGTAGAGAATCCAAACCCCAACTTGTAAATGACCACGAATGGTTTTAAAAACACTTGCAAGCGAAGAATGGATGACAATTACCATTGGGTAACCGCCGTGGTGTGCAAGTGTGTGGGATGCAGTATAGTGATGTATAAGTAGAGTGTAAAGAAGTATTGTATAGGTTGAGGTGGATGAGGTGATGAAAATATAAGCTTACCAAATAAAAATCTCTTGAGCAAGTTTGTTTTGGAATTTAGAGAACCTGAAAATAATTAAAAAGGGGGGGGTTAATAAGAAGTTGGGCGCCAAACTGTAACGTTACTACTTTCCGGGAGGGGAAAAAGTAAAGTTTAGGAGGAAACTGTCACCAGGACTGGAGGAGTCCTGGCTTAAAAGGAAAAGTAAAAGAAAAAGGAGAAAAGGTAAAGTTGATTTAATATAATATAAAAATGTTAAGAAAATAAAAGCAAGGAAAGCCGGGAGTAAAATTAGGTCTTGATTCTTCAAGTACAGCCGCTAAGATGGGGCCTCGAGTAGGCCTCCACGTTGTTAGGAAGAGGGGGCCTCGAGTAGGCCTCTACGTCGCTGAGAAGGGGGCCTCAAATCCCCTCAAGGCCTCTACGTCACCGACCTCGGAGAAGCTGGTCTCGAACTCAGGCAGGTAGAGAGCTGAAACTGACGAGCGGTCGGCGTCTTTCACAGAGCCGGTTAAGAACACACAACACTGCAGACCATCACTTCACTATTTCTGGAGAGCACAACCCTCACACTCAGCACTTATTCCCAGCACCTCCTCTCAAGGTGAGCACCAAAAGTAGACTGATTTGACGGCCCCAGCTTCCTTGTTTTACAGAGCATTTCAAAATTTAAACAATAATATTCTAGACATATTTTTATGAATATAAATTTATAATAAGGTCTAATATCTATACAACCTAACCTACTGGCAGCTCTAACAATAAATTAAAAATAAAATCTAGGCTTGTCATTAACTGACATTAAAAATTACAAAAGGTAAACAAACATTAAGAGAGTATAAAAACTCTTGAATTATCAAGGCCTATGAATGCTACAGATAATGGTCATGCAGATAATTTGAAAGAATGAATAATGAAACATTTAATCAAAAAAAAGTAAGTATAAAATGATACATTACAATATATAAATTTGGTGTTGCAGTTCGCGTTCAGCGTTATTTTAACTGTCATTCAAGTAAAATTTGAGCACACTCATCATTAACTTATTATTATGGTTCATAGTTAAATCTTAGAAACAGCAATTTATTCGAATTGGAAATAAAACCATTAATACCTTCCCGTGAAACGCGCTCACAATTTTTTTGCTTAATTTTATACGACCGTAAACATTTGTTTCATACAAGATTTTAGTATATTTTCTACGCAATAGTGGTAACGCGCACAAAGTCTTTATTTATGTGCATATTCCTGCCACATATCTAAACTTTCATAGAAATACCGTTTAATTTTGTTAGTGACTCGGTATAGCTTTATTACCGATGTTTTTGAGGACCATTTTTTGGACGCGAACTGGGCAGTGGACGCGAACAGCCTACATCACCCTATTTGTTTGTATGGTTTATCATTTTGTACCTAATCGATCGCTGCAGTCGAAATATATTAAGGGCCGTATTCCAGAACGTTTATCAATACTCAAGAAACACTTGAGAGTAGTATTTATAAGGCAAAAACTAGCCTCAAGCGTCGATTGAGTATTGAGAAACTTTCTGGAATACGGCCCTAAGAATTTAACGTTCAATTGCTCTTTTTAATAGATTTTACTAGTGGAAGCTGTTCGTCTTTGTATTTATTCTATTATCTATATTTATTGACGTATCCTATATTCGAAAACCAATTTACACAATACACAAACAAATCCGGATCACCAGGTACTCTGTCTCTAGGTAATACTATTACTTATTCTATGCTCTAGGTCTCATCTAGGTACCTATTATTCTCAGTCGTAAAGGCAAGATACAAATTTTTTTTATTGTTTCGTTTACGTAAAGTCGTCACCAGTTTTCGTACTTACCTAATAGAGGACTTCCGATGAAACTTGGAATAACGCTAGGATGATGATGATAATCTTAATTAATATTATAAATGCGAAAGTTTGTATGGATGTTTGTTACTCTTTCACGTAATAAATACTACTGAATGGATTTTAATGAAACTGTGCAATAATATAGCAGAATAACACATGGGCTACTTTTTATCCCGGGAACAAGTTCCTGTGGGAAACGGGAACGGGAAAACTTCTCTTCGCGGGCGAAGCCGCGGGCGTGAACTAGTGTGATATATTTTACTATGAAATAACAAACCTCGCACGATAATTTGTTCCACATAGCGCCATCTTATGAAATTGAATGGTAAAAGATTTTTGCACTTGCAAATAACAGATGGCGGGCAAATCATACAGCGACCACTCTCTATGGGGTTTTGGCCCCGATGCGGACAATTTTGTAGCGCCTTAAAAATATTGCTATTACATAGCTGACTGTGTAGAAACCCATGATATAGATTTTTTTGTAGCCAGGTAGTTTAAAAAGTTAATAAAACGGCAGTTTTTATTCTCAATTTAATTTTCACATGTGACCATTATCATCTTCATATGTTAGTAAAACAATGTCTAGGATTGAGCTGAAGGAGTAATATTTTCACCATACCTTGCCCAACTTAAGTACCACATCACAAACATATGAGCAAACAGTAAGGTAAAATATTTTAGTATTTTACCTCTTAATAATCTGCAGTTGACGGCTAAAAGGAATCATGCCCAAAATGTTGCTAGTTCTATCTGTGCACATTTCAACAATAAATTTTATTTTATGTGTTTACCATACTATGATCCTGGTTGTTTTATTTCGTATAACTTAGCCATTAAAAAACTACATCAATATTATATAGAAAATAAAAAATAAAAGCATTATTTTTTGTCACCAAGTTTAAGGAAATTATAAATGGAATTGGCAAATCAGACATTGCTGTAGTCTTTAGATTCGTAGACAGAGAATACTATAGACACACAGTCAGCGTGCCGCAGAAAGGGACAGCTAGTGTTATACCTGGGTTAGCATATGAAGACATTTTCCCCATATCTAGTATTGTTAAATTGCTAAGTATCCACCTACGCTCCGTAGATAAAAAGACATTATTACAAGACCCACCAAGATAGAGTAGTCCAAATTAAGCTTATACGAGCTTGTGTTAGCGGATTTAGACAACTGACAAACATACTTGAAAGCAAACATTTAAACATAGGAAACACGTTCACGTATAGTATAAAGAGAGAAAACCTGAGGCTATGATATTAGTGTCTATAAACTCTAGTCTAGTAATATTTCAGGGTCCACTATTATTTCATTGCTAAGTGCAGCTATCATTTGACTTTTAATTTTCGGAATTCTTGTGAGCGACTGTCGTCTGACCTCCCAATCCCGTAAGGGCACCTGCGTAGTTGTCTTATCCATTAGTCAGTAGTTACACCGCTTGCCGGTGAGGGCATATGGAAACACGTTACACTCACATGGAAAATACTCCTTAACAAACATTTGCGTATCAAACAAATATTTGTCCCCACTGTTGCATACACTACCAACTGCGCCGCAGAGGCATGATAGGTTCTAGTTTTCGTAGTAAATAACACAGTTTTTTTTTTATTATGTTTATTTAGTTTTGCAGTTAATTGACATAATAAACATTTGTAAGCAAGCAGAGACTCTTATAAAATAAAGTTATTCCCAAAGAAAAATATCTCTTAAATTGTTTACGATTATTGCCAACGGGTCTAGCTTCTCAAGTAATTGAGTCATTTTCTTCTTGTTAAATAAAAACTTTTGTTCAAAATGTTTGCTACAAATTCTTGTTGTTGGTGTTTGTGACCAATTGGATCGTCCTGTAGCTGTTAACCAAATCTGACGCAAATGGTCACTTTAGAAAAGCTGCAAGAAACCAATAATATAATTATTTAACTAAACACAACACAATAAAAAACATAACAAGTGCTTAGGTATTTTCACATGCAATGCAAGCTGATACACCTGCTGACAAACGAACAAGGTTCGGGCATACAGCATTGGCAGTTAAATATACTTCAAATGCGCAAGAAATTTAATAAATATTATTAGATATGAAAATTCTCAGCAGTTCCGCAGCTGAGCATATATATTTTTCGATTGCTGTTGATACTATGAAGAACCCAACCCAGATAGCCGGCTACTTCACTGTTTAGCAAGTGTACAAACCAGCATTGAAGCGCTCGTGGCCCCGCTGACCTAAAGTTCTGTAAAACAACTTTCGCTAGGGCTGGTCACGGATGGGTTTACATTTACAAGCGTTTCCGTGCTTTGGAAGGCACGTTAAGCAACGGCTTAACGTTACTGGCAACCGGGACATACGTGTCCCGATTGCCTAACATGGCAGTCGTTAAGCCAAATTGAAGGCCTTATGGGCGGCTTGCAAATTTTTCAGCAGCAGGTAGCCACAACCTGCGTCTGTCTATTTCAACACGGAAATTGACTCACCACCTATTACGTGGGACAGGAATACACACGGTGAAAAGTGGGCGTGTAATATGCCTCTGCCACTCCTTCAGGAATAAGGTGTGATTGATGAACAAACTAGCAAAAAGCAAAACCCAAGTTGACTTGGGCCTGGAACCACTCAAGGTATACATTTAAAACTATTAAATGTCAAAACTAAAAGGTAAAACTTACAAGTACTACGGATTCAGAACTATCATTGTCTACTTCCATTGTAGAAGTCGATGGCAAAGAATTCTCATTCGTTATTGAGGCTGTACACTTTATGAACAGCAATAAGCATTGAAACTTTTAATAAAGCTTCCATCTAAATTATCAGATTTAATAATAGATACATAGAACGCTACAATTGCTTAAAATAAGTACTATTATAGTTTGTCAGTGTAAGTAAATATTTTCAATATAGGCAATCACCTAGTTATAAAAAATAAATGTAGGCACCTTAGTTAGAACAGCATCTGAATCTAGGTACGACTGGCTTGTTAAATATGCAGTAAACATTTTGATACTGCTTTTATAATAAAGAATTATTTTAAAAGCAGTATCAAAATAGTTTACTGCATATTTTGGAACATTTTTCGGTACCCATCCATTACGACTAGTGGCAGCTATCCAAATGAAACGTGATCTTGTCTTAGTCGGGATACTGTAATAAATAACACATGTATAATATAACATCAATGTAATACTAAATTATATGTAATATTGGAGCAATTTATAAAAAAAAACCTGGTGTATTGTTATCGGACCATGGCAATAACGAATATAGGTTATGAAATAATATAAATTAACAAAAAGATCGTTTAGGAGTTTTGGCGAGAAACAGCGAATGACGCGATCGCCGCTCCGTTATTAATTTTTCAAACTAGTGTATTTTCGGGTGTTTATGTGTAAAAATGATGGTGTTTTGAACATAAAAGCTTCGACAATGTGCACAAGTGTTGTGAAATTGGATAACTTATTGGAACGCGGTATTTTCTGTTGCCTTCCAAAATCCACATACAACTGCAGTAAAATTGACCATCATTTTACTGCAGTAGAACTTTAATCAAACCCATACATGTATACGCTGCTATCAATAAGAATAATTAACTACTTTTGAATGAAGAAGATTAATTATCTACTTGAAAATTATCACTACTGAAGAAAAATTTATTACGTAATGGAAGATCAATAAATTTTGTTGTTGACAATCGCTTCACCTAGAAATTAGAACTTTGAACAAACCTATACATGAATACGCTGCTATCAATAAGAATAATTTACTACTTTTGAATGAAGAATATTCATTATCTACTTGAAAATTATCACTATAAGAAAAAGTTAATATAATATACGTCGTGGCTAAGTCCAAGCCGGATATCGCTATAACAACAAAAAAAAATTTTTGTTGGATAGATTCTGTTTACATAAACACATCTAATACTGTAATGTTTAAGAAAGAATTATAAGGTTAAAATAGTAAAAGGATGACTTTTTTTACAAAGTTTTCATTCAACTTACCGATGGAAAGACAATCCGAGAATCTTCCTGTCACCATCACTTTTGCAGTTAATAATACTACAGCGCACAATTTATATATTATTGTAATAAGTTTCTACACTTTTTACACGGAACACAACACTTGTGATTTGTGAAAATATAATATTTTGATCCGCACAATTCCTAAAAGAGCTAACACACGAACAGATTTGGTATGCCGGACCTCGACAGATTTGATCCGCCGAGTCTGCCGACCAAATCTGTTGTCGCAACAGACGACCGGATCAGACCGCACCGAACGACCAGACGACCAGACAGGGTGTTCAGATTAGGGGCTTTTTCCCTATTCTAGGGTAAAATTATTTTTTTTAAGTAACTTTTGTGGAAATGAAATGTTTCTAATAAAGTATATTATTTTATATGCATTTAGTGAAAAGCTGCAAATTTGAAATTACACACACACACATTTCAATTTTACTTATGTATGTAGATAATTTGTATGCATAGTATTCCTCTACATAATGTAAATAAACACTACGTTATGTATTAACGTAGCTCTTTTTTTTAATTTTTCTCCAATATAGACACTACATAAGATTTGGTCGGGCGGCAAATCAAATCCGCGGTCTGGTCGGATGAAATCCTGTCGTGTGTTAACCGTATTAGCTCTTTAACCGTAGTACTGGACGCGGTATCTGGGTGTTTATATACTCTAAGCGTAGGCAGAGAATACTACAACTTTTTCATATTTTTTTTAATGTTGCCATCTTAGTTAGTTTGTCAAAAATGTCCCCAGTACCGATTTTACCTTTTCCCAAAAAAAATACATTTTCATACATTTTTTGCCAGAAAGAAAAAAGAGCTACGTTAATACATAACGTAGTGTTTATTTACTCTATGTAGAGGAATACTATGCATACCAGTTATCTACATAGATAAGTAAAATTGAAATGTGTGTGTGTGTGTGTAATTTCAAATTTGCAGCTTTTCACTAAATGCATATAAAATAATATACTTTATTAGAAACTTTTCATTTCTACAAAAGTTCCTTAAAAAAAGTAATTTTACCCTAGAATAGGGAAAAAGCCCCTAATCTGAACACCCTGTCTGGTATTCTGGTCGTCCGGTGCGGTCTGATCCGGTCGTCTGTTGCGACAACAGATTTGGTCGGCAGACTCGGCGGATCAAATCTGTCGAGGTCCGGCAGACCAAATTTGGTCGAATGTTAGCTCTTTTTTTTAATGCGTGCCGTCAATGTTGCTGCCACTTTTTTAGGTATGTGTGGGTCAGCCGCGCGCGGCGCGAGTATATTACGTACTCCGTTGCGTTTGTGTGCGTAGTGCAAAAGAAAGCGTGTAAAATCATCATCATCATCCGAGCGTCTGTCCCAGTTGCGTCTCGCGACGCCCGGGGTCCGCTTTCCTACATTTTCTCCTCCACTTCGCACGGTCTTCGGCATCCCCTGTGAGACCATTGGCACGCATGTCATCCCTTACGACGTCAAACCAGCACTTCTTGGGTCTTCCCCCCTTACCGGGACCCGGTGGGGCTGACATGGCCAGACATTTGTTACCTACGTAGCCCGGCGGTTGCCGCAAGATGTGACCATACCAAAGAAGGCAACACTCTTGCAACTTGTCTGCAATGTCACGGACGTGAAGGCTGCCGCGGAAGCGAGAGTTTCTCACTCACACATTTTTTTATTTTTTATTTTATTTATTGTGTCGCTCCAATATCGGCCACGTCTCACTGCCATGTAAAAGGACAGGTCTAATAATGGTTTTGTAGACCTGTCTCTTCAATCGTTGGATCGGCATTTTAGGGTCACAAATGACACCGGTCATCTCCCTCCATTTGGCCTACGCGGCAGCAATGCGTGACTTGACATCGCAATCGATGTCACTGGACGTGTGAAATCATTTACCCCAAATATTGGGAGATTTAGCTTATAATAATATATGAGAGATATTATAGTTTCTAAGATATCACGATTTTTGTTAACTAGGTCATAGGTTAATTACAAAAAATGCGCTGCTCTGGCAGTGTGAACGTTTATGGACGTTGGAGTGGATAGGTGACAGTTTAAAAATTGTTTATTTCAATGGTATTGAATTAAATGGTTCGTTTGAAGTTTGTATAGTTTAAAGTAATATGTACAGGGGGAGTTTTTCAACTCGCAATATAATAATAACACCTTTGTAGGAACGGCACCTGATCTTATTCTCTTACGACCACCCTTTGTTTTGTAAGTATCTTCGAGATGAAAGTGAACTGAACAAATACATGTTCTTGTTTTGGGTTTCCACCAACTTTCATTTCTTGATTTTATTATTATTTCTGTCCCACGATTTAACATTTTTGGATTGACTGGAAATCTCATCATCATCCGAGCGTCTGTCCCAGTTGCGTCTCGCGACGCCCGGGGTCCGCTTTCCTACATTTTCTCCTCCACTTCGCACGGTCGTCGGCATCCCCTGTAGTGAGCACCATTGGCACGCATGTCATCCCTTACGACGTCAAGCCAGCACTTCTTGGGTCTTCCCCTCTTACCGGGACCCGGCGGGGCTGACATGGCCAGACATTTGTTACCTACGTAGCCCGGCGGTTGCCGCAAGACGTGACCATACCAACGAAGGCGACACTCTTGCAACTTGTCTGCAATGTCACGGACGTGAAGGCTGCCGCGGATGCGAGAGTTCCTCACGCGGTCCATCCGCGTGACTCCACACATCCACCGCAGCATCTTCATTTCCGTGACACGCAGCTCCTGCTTGTGTCGCTCCAATATCGGCCACGTCTCACTGCCATGTAAAAGGACAGGTCTAATAATGGTTTTGTAGACCTGTCCCTTCAACCGGATTGGCATTTTAGGATCACAAATTATACCGGTCATCTCCCGCCATTTGGCCCACGCGGCAGCAATGCGTGACTTGACATCGCAATCGATGTCACTGGACGTGTGAAAAACAGATCCCAGGTATTTAACCTGGTCCGTGCGCTTGACCAAATCACCGCCTATGCGGTTGGGGTTTGGGATCTGTCGAGTTTAGTGCCAAGTACTCGGTCTTCGCCACATTTAGTTTCAGACCACCGTTCTCAAGCGTCTCCTTCCACGCCTTTACACGTCGCACCAATCTGCCCCTGTCCGCGTCTGCCAGCGCAATATCGTCAGCATACATGAGCAACCATGGAGGCTGCTCATGCGGGTTTCTGATGCTGTCCGACAATTCGTCTAATATTACACTGAACAGAAGCGGACTAAGGACAGAACCCTGGTGTACCCCGACGGTGATGGGGAAGGTATTCGTGTCGCCAACAGCAGTCCGAACCATTGAATCGGAGTCACAGTACATGTCCCGGATAGTGTCAATATAGACCTCTGGAACCCCTTTGGACCGCAGTGCCCACCAGATCATCACACGAGGAACACAGTCGAAGGCCTTCTGTATGTCTAGAAACAAATTTTGGATTGACTGGAAATCTATAGATATAATAACATTTGTTATTGACTGCCTCGGTGGTGCAGAGGTAGTGAATGCGATTGCCGCGCTGAGGTCCCGGATTCGAATCCCTGATCGGAACAAATATTTGTGTGATTTACAAATATTTTCTTAGATGTTTGGGTGTTGTCTATGTATAATATGTATATATTTAGAAAGATTTAAGTATGTCTATAGTAGTTTTTTTTTTTTGAAATATTGTGGGACACTTGTCACACAGCGTCATTCTAGCCCAAAGTAAGCCAATATTAGCTTGTGTTATGGGATCTAGATAACTGATAAACATACTTATATATTTCTAAATAAATACATATTATAGATAAATAACACCCAGACACAGAATAAACCATCGTGCTCATCACACAAAGTTTTAACCTGGGTGGGAATCGAACCCACGACCTCTTGCGTAGCAGTCGGATGCACTCCCACCGCGCCACAGAGGCAGTCAGTTACCATAAGCTTATATTAGCTAACTATGAGTACTGTGTAAAAAAAATCCCACAATATCATCGCTATGAAAATAATGTTCTCGCAGTGATATAATAAACTGATCAACATTATTCCAGTAACCAACTGGATTTCACACGTGCGGAGCTGTAGGCGTCTTTTATTTCTACTGATATTATAATATTTAAGTTTGTGAAGATGTTTGTTACTCAAGCACGCGTTAACCAATTTAAATAAAAAAACGGCATATAGCTACAACATTGACTGGATTAACATACATATAGTACTTCTAATTCCGAAAAAGACATCTTATTCTCATGGGAAGCACTTTTTGTGTAATGACCAAATTTCATGCGTGTGGAGCCGCGGGCATCAGGTAGTATCTTATATTTTAAAAAAAACTTGGGACTTGTTTACATTCTTATAATATCGCTGCTAGAATGAGACGTCTTCTAAGTGTTACGCCGCTTTTATAACATCGATGGCTCATGGCGTGATTTACCTACCCACTTAATAATAAATAAACTTAAATAACGCATATAAAGTAATCTAAAAACTAAATAAACTAACAGTCAATACATCATTTGCAAATACTTCAAGTTACTAATACTTATTAAGAAAACACGGGTAAATAGATTTCGCTTCCTTGCAACACTGTGTACAAGTAGTAGTCACCGACATAATAATTGTTTTAAAATGTTTATTATAGAAATATATAGTGAAATTAAATACTTACTTGTGGAATGTGATGTCACTATTACTATCTTTTTTTGTATCATTAATTTTACAAATTTACACCGCACTAGTAGGCAATTTGGAAATATTGTCTCGCAGCTCGGAAGATGTGTATTCAGAGGTAAAATAGGGGTTGTCTTCTTTACCAAAATATTAATATTATAAAGCTGAAGAATATGTTAGATTTTTTGGTTTAACGGATTTAAAAAAAATGTTTTTGCGTTCAATAGTCCATTTATCGAGGAAAGCTATATGCTATATACTATCATGCTACTACCCTGGAGAGCGGAGCAGTAATCATAAATGTCGACAAATCGGGCATATTTTTATACAATATTGTGGAATTTATAAGCGACAGGATTAAATTGGTGCGACGGGAGGTCAAAATATGTCACGAGCGAATTCGTGGGGGGTCACCTAGTCATTAATAAAATCAATGAGTATCTCATTCTTATAATTTAACGCTCAGCTAAAGCACTTAGTACAAACCTAATTATATTTAAGGTGAGCTACCCTTATTATGTAGTCATCCCTTAAGAAAGGATTTTTCAATATTTCATCGTTATGTATTTTAACGAAATTTAGAAACATAAAATTAGGTACACGTATTTCTGGTTACAAGTAAATGGACGTGTTTGCAGTTTTGCATAATTTTAATTTGAAGGGTAAACTAGGGGTTTAAAGTTTATTTGGGAAATTCTTTACTTTCATAGATAGCAACACTAAACTTCACATGTTTTTTTTTATTCCACTGAGGTGGTAGTACGTCCCACCTGATGGAAAGAGGTCACCATAGCCTATGGACGTTTGATACAACAGATGTGCAACACTCGCGCTGCCGACCTTTTATAATACCTTCTAAGACCCCTTTTAAAGAACCCCATACTGCAGACATTCGGGAAAAACCAGGTAGGGAGCTAATTCCCGTGAAAGTAGTATATCACGGGCAGAGGGGCATGGGGGGTACTATCTATATTTTATAAAATAAGGGTTGTAAGTTTTTCTTTAAAAATTCTTAAATAGATAAATAAAAATAAATATCCATCACGCCTTATCCCCGAAGGGGTGGCAGAGGCATATAATATGCCCACTTTTCACCGTGTGGATTTACCTGTCCCACGTAATAGGTGGTGAGCCCATTGCCGTGTTGAAATAGACAGACGCAGGTTGTGGCTACCTGCTGTTGAAATTTTTCATGCCGCCCATAAGGCATTCAACCAGGCTTAACGACTGCCATTTTAGTGGCAACAGGGACCAACGGCTTACCGTGCCTTCCGAAGCACGGAAACGCTCGCAAATGTAAATGCCACAAAGTGGTCACCCATCCGAGGACCAGCCATAGTGAAAGTTGCGTAACTCAGTGATCGTTTACAGAACACTGAGACCGCGGGGCCACGAGCGCTTCGAAAATTCTTAGAATTTATAATTTTATAAAGTCAATAAAAAAGAAATCAATTTTATATTAATCTCAGTAAAAATAAATTATATTTACCTAAATTTTAAAAGTAAGTACTTACAAACATAAACTGGGGCCCTTCGGTAGGGTACATACCCATTAAACTAATAAATTAATTTAGTGTACTTGTTTTATTTCGTATATCTGCTTATGATTAAAATAAATAACCACAAGTTCCAGTATTCCAAATATTCTACGCTTAAGGATGTAAACTAGGGGTTATCAAAGCTATTTTTAAATTAAAGTTTATTTAATTTTTTCAGCTTCTATCAATTCACGATTCTTAAAAAAAAAATATTGGGCTATACAACAAAACAATAATTATTCAATACCGTTTTAGCACTTCCTGAGATTAGCGCGTTAATCTAAACAAACGATGAAACAAACTCTTCAGCTTTATAATAATAGTATAGATCAAGAATTGATCACATTAGGATTGTCCACAATTCGTCTAGTTCGTTTTTATACTCGTATTATTCTTTAACTATCACGTTAACTAACTCATACCGATGTTTCAGAATGAGTTAGTTTACGTGATAGTTCGCAGCGGCCCGCTATACCTCAATCGACTACGGCGAAAGGAGTACTTGTTTGCCTGCGCATCCCGTACACGGTAACAGCAACACATTTGTACTTAGTCTGCACGTAGTGGCAACAGGTATAAAGCAAGCGGCTATGCGGGCGGTACGGGTACGCGGCTATGGGCCGCGCATCATAGGACGCGCAACGGCAACGTCTGCCGATATCGTTAAAATTCACTTCAAAACTAACGGTAATTCCTAACGTTAAATACGGTAGTGTTAGCTAGTAACGGTAAACATTTTGTAACGTTGGCTAGGTATCAATTTGAAATTAACGTTAGGTAACGTTAAGTTTTATGTTAATTGGTAACGTTATCAAGCCCTGCTTGATTTGTCTGTTGTGTGGGTATTACAGTTTGTATGGGATTGGTAGCATTATGGTTGGAGCATTATGGTGTTCGTATTGTCTGTAAGTAGACGTAGGTGTAGATTTTTAAGTGTTAAACTGTATAATTTATACACTTCAACGCACCTTTATCCCCAAATAGGATAGGCAGAAGCATATTATACATGTTTACGCCCACATTTAACCGTATGCATTTTTATATCCAATAGATGATTAGCTTGAGCTTATTGCCGTGTTGAAATGGACAGGCGCAATTCTTACTGGCAACTGAGAATTGAGACCAACTCAGCTCATAAATGATAATGCCACAGAGTGGTTACCCATCAGAGCTTAGGTATAATAGCTTAATTTAAGCTAGACAGCGTTGCGTGAGGATGTCCTAAAATAAAAATCATTTATTTAAAAAAGTAGGTATATATAAAAAGTCTTTAAACACAACTACTATTTTTTATTGCTAGCTACACTTTCAAAACGTCATATTAATTGAATACTTATTAATATTTCCTTTATTAAATAAATACACATATAAATTACATTTTTAAATACATTATATAAAACAAATCTATTTAAAAATATAAAAAATAGTATCCCACCGGTATCGGGTACAGGGACCAAGCTACCGGTGGTCAGGGCTGCAGAGACAGGAATTTCCGCACAATACGAGCCGTACCCAGAAGAACCGCCTTTTGCATCAAGCCCTTGACCCAACTGCCTAACGCGAGCCTCTTAAGATGTTGGTCGAGGCTCTTGGCGATCAGACCATGTGCCGATACAACTATCGGAACAATAATCGCTGAATCCACATCCTACATGTCGACAATCTCGTGAGCAAGGTCCAAATATTTTATTTGCTTATCTTTTTCGGCTTTTACGAGATTCTCGTCATGTGGTATGGTTATTTCAACGATTAATGCGAGGCGTTCTGACCGATCTATTACCACTATATCAGGCTTATTGGCTACAATAGTCCTGTCAGTGATAATAGATCGGTCCCAGTACAACGTGACACGACCATTTTCTAGAACTGGGTCGGGCACATACCTATAATACGGTACCTCTGAATCGACAAGGTTATATTTCAGTGCAAGTTGCTGATGGACAATCCTGGCTACTTGGTTGTGCCTATGCAAATACTCGCCGTTGGCAAGACGAGAACAACCAGATATTATATGTCTAAGAGATTCACCAGGTAGGTGGCATGCCCGACATATGTCAACCGTACCATCTCTCAGAATATACTTCCGATAGTTATTCGTCATAACAACTTCATCAGTAATTGCGCAGACAAAACCCTCGGTTTCGCCAAATAGATCACCGAACCGTAGCCAGGAGACAGAAGCTAATAAATCTACATCGGGCTTATGTAAAGCCCGATAAAACCGTCCATGCAGTTCTTTACTCTGCCATATCTCCTTGCGATCGTCAGTACTTAGTATTAGTGGTTTGCGCCAGTTCTCTTTGGCAAGAGCGAGTGGGGTCAGTCCATTATCTATTGCCACCATATCCCTATGCATCCCCACGTCAGTACGAAGAAAATATTCTCTAAGGTTGCATATCTCACGGTTATGCAAAGTTTTGGCATTTAAAAAGCCGCGACCTCCACATTTCCGTGGGATATACAACCTCATTACGGAGGAACGCGGGTGATGCATTCGATATGCTGTCAATAGTGAGCGAACTTTCCTATCCAGGGAATCTAATTCGGTTTGAGTCCATCTAAGTATGCCGAAGGAGTATACTAAGACTGGCATAGCCCACCCGTTGATAGCGCGCACCTTGTTTCCGCCTGATAAAAGACTTTTAAGTACCTTTTTTAGGCGGCCCAGGAAACGCTCTCCCAACGTTCGTTTCATGTCAGTCTTAATAATACCCAATGCCTGCGACATACCCAGATATTTATAGGTTTCAGTTGCGGAAAGGGATCTAAGTTTTGTAAAATCTGAAAGTTGTACTCCTTCAGATTTCACAATCCGCCCCTTCTTAACATGCATAAGAGCACATTTATCTACACCAAACTCCATTTTGATAGAGTTACTAAAAGTTTCAGTGACCTTTAGTAACTCAGTCAAGTGGGATTCGGTGGAGGCAAATAATTTCAAGTCATCCATGTAAAGAAGGTGCGACACAACTTGACCTCCTCTCTGAAACTGATACCCCAGCCCTGAATTCTCCAGTAAAGTACTGAGAGGATTCAGCGCTAGACAAAACCATAAGGGACTCAAACTATCACCCTGGAAAATACCCCTCTCAATCTTCACAGGTTCACCATTCCCAAGAACCTGACGACACCCTGGATAAACAAGAGCCGTTCTCCATTGCCCCATACATGCCTTTAAGAAGGTGCATAGAGTTGTATCAACTTTATACAACTCTAGCACCCTCAACAACCACGTATGAGGCACTGAGTCATAGGCTTTCTTGTAATCAATCCAGCATGTTGCCAGATTTCTCCGGTTACGGCGAACCTGCTGATTAATGGCCATGTCAAGAATAAGGAGTTCCTTAGTACCACGTGACCCGCTTCTACATCCATTTTGAGAGTTGGACATTATAGAATTATTTTCAATGTGAGTTGTTAATTTGACTCTCAAAATGGATGTGAGAAGCTTATAGACCGTAGGTAAACAAGTTATTGGTCTATAATTTTTAGGGTCCGTAGTACTACCTGATTTATAAAGGAGGTGAGTGATACCTGAGGTCATAAAAGATGGCAGCAACCCAGATTCAAGTGATGTTTGAAAGCAAGATGCCAAACAGTCATGTGAGCTATGGAACCATTTAAGCCAAAAATTGTGCAGTCCGTCCGGCCCAGGTGACTTCCAATTGGGTAACGAACGAACTGCACTGGCAACGTCATCAGATGTTATGATTATTGGTTCCATTGTATGTATAGACTCACATGACAATCCGACATCCCGCATCCACTCATCCTCTGTATGACTAACAGGCGCCGACCAAATACTTCGCCAAAATGTGTTTGTGGCTTCAGTATCAGGCAGGCACATGTCAGTCACACGAAAATCAGGCTGCTCCCATCTTCTATACACCCACCTCTCATCTTTTTGGAACGAGCGATTTTGATTATAGCGATCCACTCTCTTCTTGTATCGTCGTATACGATTTGCCCACGCATAAATTTTCTGCTTCAGATGGTCAATACGTTCCGTGACCCGTAAAGAGTATTCGCAAGGACTAATATCAGTCCCCGCGAATGCCCGAATCACGAAACGCATTACTTTTGGGCGTGTATTACCCGCCCTGAAGCAGCACAGCTTGCCAATGAGCACCCTAGTCTCGGCGATACGACGCTCAATTCTGCATTGCCAGGCTGGAACAGATTTTGGTCGAATAGCTGGTTCAAATTGTTTAAATTTAACACCAGCTACCCGACAAACTGCAACAGCCGCGCAATACAGAATTGAGTGTGCATCACTTAAATCTAAACAAGTGTCAAAATAACTTGATAAAACTGAGTCCAGGGTACACACTAGCACTATGTTCTTTTTATGCGTAGGCAAACGCGGTAGACGTGGACGATTCTCAGGATCAGAAAACCTATACTCAGTAATCGTTCGTTCCAAAGTACTCCTTAATTCATCACTGTACTGGGTACTTACTTTTGTAGCAACATTATCCAGTTCTTCATCAATGGAATTGACAGGTTCTTCGTCATTATTCATTTGATTAACTACACTAGGTTGAGATGAAGAAGGGATGATGTGGCTACATTGTATTTCTGAACGAAGCCTCTCAAGTGCGGCGTCATCTAACATGTGACAGCGTTGAATGGCTCGCACTTGATCCGATAGCCGTTGCGCCGAAACGTTGACCGCTGGTTCAAGTACCTGAAACAAAGGCAGCATACGAACACGGTACGCAGTGAGGTTAATTCCTCCCTCTGTAGCCGCAAAATATGCCCGCATAACGTTTTCATTCATAGATGAAGTCCATCGTATGCGGTGCACATTACCACCGGCAGCGGGGACCCTATTCGAGACCGGTTGGCCTCTGGGCTCCAAGCACGTCGGTGGCCGGCGTCTCCCCTGTCGACGTACAGGTGTTGGCGACGTCGGAGGGGAGAAATACTCGTCGCTCGATGAGGAGCTCAACGTCTCAGCAGCAATCGGTTCCAAGGTTTCCATGTGCTGCGAGGCGGAGCTATGCGACGAGTCCGGTGGTGTTGTGTGTGCATTTTGGCGACTTTTGGCTCTAGTGAGCATGTTATAATTTTAGGATTTTCTTATTTATATCTTTTGACATGACTTTAAACGTCATGTCATTCTTCATAAACATTGTATATTTTCTTGTTTATTGCTTAGGTATTGCATATTTCGGTTTTTCATAATATAGTTTGATTGTATTGTTGTAATATTCTATGGTAAAGCTTGAATAGTTACTTTTGTTAAGGTAAAATGATTTTGTAAAATATAACTGCTCTTGACGTTGCCAATTTTTTTTTATTAATTACTTATTAATATTATTATTATGTAGTAACAAAGGAGTTAAACAAATTTTCACGGTAATTCCTAACGTTAAATACGGTAGTGTTAGCTAGTAACGGTTAACATTTTGTAACGTTGGCTAGGTATCAATTTGAAATTAACGTTAGGTAACGTTAAGTTTTATGTTAATGGATAACGTTATCAAGCCCTGCTTGATTTGTCTGTTGTGAGGGTATTACAGTTTGTATGGGATTGGTAGCATTGTGGTTGGAGCATTATGGTGTTCGTATTGTCTGTAAGTAGACGTAGGTGTAGATTTCTAAGTCATCATCATCATCCGAGCGTCTGTCCCAGTTGCGTCTCGCGACGCCCGGGGTCCGCATTCCTACATTTTCTCCTCCACTTCGTACGGTTGTCGGCATCCCCTGTAGTGAGACCATTGGCACGCATGTCATCCCTTACGACGTCAAGCCAGCACTTCTTGGGTCTTCCCCTCTTACCGGGACCCGGCGGGGCTGACATGGCCAGGCATTTGTTACCTACGTAGCCCGGCGGTTGCCGCAAGACGTGACCATACCAACGAAGGCGACACTCTTGCAACTTGTCTGCAATGTCACGGACGTGAAGGCTGCCGCGGATGCGAGAGTTCCTCACGCAGTCCATCCGCGTGACTCCACACATCCACCGCAGCATCTTCATTTCCGTGACACGCAGCTCCTGCTTGTGTCGCTCCAATATCGGCCACGTCTCACTGTCATGTAAAAGGACAGGTCTAATAATGGTTTTGTAGACCTGTCCCTTCAACCGGATGAGCATTTTAGGATCACAAATGACACCGGTCATCTCCCGCCATTTGGCCCACGCGGCAGCAATGCGTGACTTGACATCGCAATCGATGTCACTGGACGTGTGAAAAACAGATCCCAGGTATTTAACCTGGTCCGTGCGCTCGACCAAATCACCGCCTATGCGGACGGATGTGGGATCTGTCGAGTTTAGTGCCAAGTACTCGGTCTTCGCCACATTTAGTTTCAGACCGCCGTTCTCAAGCGTCTCCTTCCACGCCTTTACACGTCGCACCAGTCTGCCCCTGTCCGCGTCTGCCAGCGCAATATCGTCAGCATACATGAGCAACCATGGAGGCTGCTCATGCGGGTTTCTGATGCTGTCCGACAATTCGTCTAATATTACACTGAACAGAAGCGGACTAAGGACAGAACCCTGGTGTACACCGACGGTGATGGGGAAGGGATTCGTGTCGCCAACAGCAGTCCGAACCATTGAATCGGAGTCACAGTACATGTCCCGGATAGTGTCAATATAGACCTCTGGAACCCCTTTGGACCGCAGTGCCCACCGGATCATCGCACGAGGAACACAGTCGAAGGCCTTCTGCATGTCTAGAAACAAACAGTGCAGAGGCATATTCTTCGACCTGTATTTCTCTGCGACAACCCTCAGGGCAAAAACAGGGTCCGTGGTCCCATGACCAGGGCGAAACCCATATTGACACTCCGAGAGAGTACACTCCTGCCGGATCCGAGAGTCTATAATCCTCTCGAAGATCTTCATGGTGTGGGACATAACCTTTATACCGCGGTAGCTCCCGCACTCATGCACTGACCCCTTACCTTTGAAGACTGGAGTAATAATACTCAGTCTCCATTGGTTTGGGATCTGCCCGCTGAGGAGTATGCGGTTAAAAAGGTTTACTAAGATGCCCACACCGCGAGGACCCATCGCCTTCCAGGCTTCGATGGGGACTCCATCGGGTCCGACAGCTTTCCGATTCTTCATGCGGCGAAGCGCAGTCAGGACTTCTCCAGGCGTTACCGGTGGCACTAGTCCCTGATTCGGAGGGAGGTCCGGAGGCTGCACCTCTTTATGCTGTTTATTAAACAGCTCGTGGAAGTACGAGCGCCATCTCTCCTTTACCGCGAGGTCTTCGCTTAACAAGTTGCCCTCAGGGTCTTTTACACAGCGACACTTGGATATATCCTGTGCCGCTTTGACCCTGGAGCGCGCCAGCTTATAGATGAGCTTCTGCCCCTCGGACGACTCCAGCGTATCATACAAAGGTTGTAAGTGGTCTCGTCTGGCTCTGGCTACAGCTCTCTTTGTGGCGCGCTTGGCAGACCTGTACGCGTCGTGGTCTTCGGGAGATCCGGTCGCTTGCCACTTTTTAAAGAGGGCTTTCTTCTCCCTGGTCTCCCTCAGGACTGCGTCGTTCCACCACCAAGTTTCCTTGTCACATTTGCGTCCACCCTTAGACTCACCGAGCACCACCTTCGCCGCTCCAGGGATGGCCACCTGAACTTTGTCCCAGTAATCTTGAACTGGTTCGCCTTCAGTGTCGGTGCACTTGTCACCGACAGCTGAGACGAACTCCTGGGACCTAGTTTTATCAAGCAGCCACCATCTGATGCGGCGCTGGCACCGCTCGATGCGTTTGCCTTTAGGCTTCACGCAGAGGTCCATGACAAGGAGACGGTGTTGTGCAGTAAGACTCTCTCCGGGTATGACCTTGCAGTTGGCCACCTTGCCGATGCTGTATCGCCTAGTGAGTAGGAAATCGATCTGAGTTGTACGCCTCCCGCTCTTGTAGGTGATGAGATGTTCGGATTTCTTTTTGAAATACGTGTTCACAATGGCCAGATCGGCAGCCGCACACGTTCTGAGGATAGTTTCTCCTTCAGCGTTGCGGGTGCCGTATCCAAAACCACCATGAACACGCTCAAACTCCTCAAACCTCTCACCCACATGACCGTTTAGGTCGCCGCCCAAAACGATTCCCTGTGACAACAGAGTGCTCCGAAGCACTCCCTCGAGTTGGCCCCAAAACGACATCTTATCGGCGTCGCTACAACCGGCCTGTGGCGCGTAGGCACTTATCAGGTGGGTAATAATCCCATCGATAAGCACCCTCACGATCATAAGCCGGTCGCTACAGCGTTTCACCTCCAAGATGCCGCTCTGCAGTCAGCCATAGGCAGAAGCATACTATACATGTTTACGCCCACATTTAACCGTATGCATTTTTATATCCAATAGATGATTAGCTTGAGCTTATTGCCGTGTTGAAATGGACAGGCGCAATCTTACTGGCAATTGAGAATTGAGACCAACTCAGCTTATAAATGATAATGCCACAGAGTGGTTACCCATCAGAGCTTAGGTATAATAGCTTAATTTAAGCTAGACAGCGTTGCGTAAGGATGTCCTAAAATAAAAATTATTTATTTAAAAAAGTAGGTATATATAGAAAGTCTATAAACACAACTACTATTTTTTATTGCTAGCTACACTGTCAAAACGTCATATTAATTATTATGTAGTAAGAAAGGAGTTAAACAAATTTTCACGCCTTTTATATTCAGTATCTTTGCTCACACTACCGAAACAATATAATACTTTCTGGCGCATAACTAATTATTATCAGCACAAGGTCACCCCTCGTTATTTTCTAGGTATTCTATTTTGCCAAATTTGCAAATCGCGCTATATTTTGGGTACACATCCAGCAAACTACGTCATACCTATTTCATCACTCGTGAAGTCGTGAATCATATAAAATATCGCTTAACGGCAACGATGCCGATGTGACGGGGACTCCCCGAATCCAAACTACAGAAACGAAAACATTAAGCCCGTCACACACGGAACATATCCATATTAACATATTTAAAGTAATGTATAATTTAAATGTTATTTAATTTATATTATATTTTAAGATATATAAGTATGTGTTCTATAGAAATCGATAACCTGTGGCTATAATTTACATTTCTATTATGTTGTAAAATATGTGGAGCGATATCGCTAGGCATAATAACATAAATCTCAGTGTAATGAAATATATATTTATTAATATTATGATGGTATGTTTTAGCATCCTTCTAATATTTTTATGAGAAAGTTTGTAAGAATGTATGTTTGTTAATCTTTCACGCAAAAAGTACTAAATGGATTTTGAAGAAACTTTACAATAATATACCTTCCATATCAGAATAACACATGGCTGCTATACATCCCGAGAACAAGTTAATATAGGAAATGAGAATAGGAAAACTTCACCACCCGAGTGAAGTCGCAGGTGTCAACACTGTCAACTAGTACAAATATGATTTTTTACGTTTGTAAATAATTTTAATCAAACGATATTAAAATACATCAGAATACGACCACTTAAGATTGTAGCGAGAGCGAGAGAGTGTAACTTTTGTTTCCGCTACTATTATGTATGTTACACTCTCTCTCTCTTTCTCTCTCGCTACAATCTCAAGTGTTTTCGGAGTTGCTGACCTCCCAACCCTGTAAGTGCGTCGTTGCCTCGTACGTTAGTCAGCAGGTGCACCGCTTGCAGAAGAGGTAGCTGAAGTTCCGGATATCTTGACCCCCCTGGTCGTATTCAAACGTATAACCTATTTCACTGTCGTTTCACCTTTCAAATCGCGGGAAGGAGACGGAGAGACATAAATCGCCGTGCAACTTAGTAGTACGTGCGCGCGGGCTCTAAAATAATGAAAAACATAGAACTTAAGTTACTTTTTATACCAGGCACCAGTTTCAAAATCATAATCAAAAATATTTTTATTCTTGTAAACCATTTAGGCACTTATGAATAGTCATGACAATACTTAATTAAAATGAGAGCGATTTTAGTTGCCAGTTCCAAGTTCCAAGGGCAGTCTACCATTCATGGAGAAGAATCTGACAAGAAAATCCATGGATGCTCTTTAAAATGTAGGGTATGTATGGCTTACAACAGTATATGTGGGAAACCGGAAAACTTCACCAACCCAACTAGTAATTATATATTTTAGAGTCGTATGGTTTAAAAATAAGAGCTTTAAAAATTAAAATTTGTTTCCATGTTTAATATGAAGAATATCTAAAATGATCAATATCGGAAACATACGAACAAAGCAAAGACATAAAAGAGATACTAAGTCTAAAAACCTAGGACCATGGAGTTAAGAAAATAAAATTGTCTATGTGTGGGAATCCCCTCATCAGCTTATTCTGCATCACGGTTGTAAACGCGGACTATAAAAGGAACGTAATGGGGCTGAACACGAACATTTGCAGCTTGCACATTCTACTGTATAGGCATTGGATTAGTGTTTCAACCTTCGTTACAATTCTTATTATTGTGTATCAAATCGGTAAGTGATTTAATTTCTTATTTATTTTTAAGCTATTATCTGTGGATCCTTGAACTATAAAATTGCAAAAACTCTTCGAAGTTCGAAATGTTCGTGACGTTGACCGCCATTTTAAATTATAGGAACTTGCTGTACGTATATTATTAAATGTCGATGACCTGTGTATTTTAGTGACGTATTCCAGAACGTTTCTCAATATTCGATCAACGCTTGAGACTAGATTTTGCCTTATAAAATCTATTCTAAAGTGTTTCTTGAGCGTCGATAAACGTTCTGGAGAGCTAATTTCATTTTGCCCGACCTTATTTTACGATTCGTGTTGACGTTCGAATATTTATAATCTAACTGCCCTAAATGTAAACACGTATAAGAAAATTTCTTGTACCTACCTATCTATAAGAAATGTTACTATGATTTTACAGGCGTGGGATTATAGGTATACTTATTATAAATTTAATTTATAAGGTAAGTCTGTGAGTCCTAAAACTGTGAAATGGTCGTGACTCATCAAAATGGTCGTGGTCGCTATTTTAATATATATAGGCACTGCACTAAGACTTACCACAAGAATTATATCATCTAATCTGTGGTAAAAGAGCTATTTTCTACTTGTCAACCACTGCCTTTTAATGTCCGTGTTAAAGATAATATTTATTTATTTATAACTAGCAGACGCTTCTCCGTTTCACCCGCGTAGTGCCTGTTCCCGTGGGAATACGGGAATAAAACGTAGCTTCAGTTACATCAGCTATCTGCCAGTGAATACCGTTAAAATCGGTCGAGCCGTTTGAGATAGACCGATAGAAAATGATTTATTATATAAATAACGTAGGTATAAAACTTCCTTATGCAATTAGACAAAATCTGTAAATTTCGAATTACAACCAGACACTAAATTTTATTTATTTGTACTACTTAGTTGACGCCAGCGGCTCCGCATGCGTGATGAACTTTTTGTTTCCCGTTTCCCACAGGAACTTGTTACTGGGAAATAAAGTAGCCCCGGTGTTATTCTGATGCTATATTATTGTAGTTTCATCAAAATCCATTCAGTAGATTTTGCATGAAAGAGTAAAAAACATTCAATTAGACTTACAAACTTTCGCGTTTATAATATTAATAATTGACACCCGCGGCTGCGCACGTGTGAAGTTTTTCCGTTTTCGTTTCCCACAGGAACTTGTTCCCGGGTTAAAAAGTAGCCTATTTGTTATTGTGACGTGTAAACTGTATTATTGTAAAGTTTCATTAAAATCTATTCAGTTAGATTTTGCGTGAATGAGTAACAAACATCCATCCATACCCATTTCCAAACTTTCGCGGTTATAATATTATGTAGGTAGGAAGTATGGATATTTAAGGTAGAACATAATGTCCACGCCTAATTAAAAATACATATATAACTACCTAAGTACTAATAAAATAAATGTTTGGAAGTTTATTTATCATATACTAATTACAACAAACATATTTAACATAATTCAAACCACAAGCACCTGTTTAACTCATATAGGTTAAAATATTTAAAAATATATATAAAAAATGTAATATTTAAAAAAAATGTATGGAAATCTGCCCGATTTGTTGACATTTAGGTATGTTCCGTTCAGAACAGAACATCATAATCTATACTAATACAGGTATAAAGCTGAAGAGTTTGTTTATTTGGTTGAACGCGCTTATCTCTGGAACCACTGGGTCAAATCGGATTTTTTTTTGTGTATGATAAGTCATTTATCGAGGAAGGCTATATATAGGCTATATATTATCAGACTACTACTTAGGAGAGCGGTGCAGTTATCATAAATGTCAAAAAATTGGGAAATTTTTCATACATTTATTGTAAAAGTACCTAATAAGCGACGTACTATGAAAGTATGTTCTTAAAGTACCTGCTTCAAACTCCTGTCGCACCTATTTATTCCCGTCGCTTATAAATTCTACAATAATGTACGGTGTACTTATTAAAAATTGCCTGATTTGTCGACATCAATGATTACTGCTCCTCTCTCCAGGGTAGCAGCGTTATTTTTTAGTTATTTTATACAGCCTATATATAGCCTTCTTCGATAAATGGGCAATCCAACACAGAGAATTTTTCAAATTCAACCAATAGGTATGTAGTTCCTGAGATTAGCGCGTTCAACCAAACAAACAAACTCTTTAGCTTTATATATTAGTATAGAGATGTAGATAAATACATGGTTTTGCTGATAAGTAGGTAGGTATCAACAGATAAATATCATGATGTATATCGATTGATATCTTGATAAATAGCAATTTTTCTGTAATTTGGGTATTCCCCGTATTATTATGTAGGTACGTAAAACCGTGAACCAAACAGCAAACACTTCATTTTTTTGTTCAGATTGAATGCTTATAAATATATAGGTACATCTGTAAAATCTTTAATCGGCTAATTTGATAAATTATAAAATATCGACCTTCTCGACCACTGAATAAATATACTAAATATTTATATAATATATAAATATATAATAATATACGTATAGGTAAGGTAGGTACTAATATAATATATACCGTAAAACGTGGCAACTTGACCAAACCTGTGGTAAATTTACTACATCATAGGTATTTGACATAAACACAAATAACTTTTCATTATCTGTAGATAGTTTTTCGATTTCTTCCGGCAACATTTTTGTATTTTTGTAACTAACAACACAGATAGTTTCTTCAATAGAGCTCGGCTATAGTGATAACGTATTTTGGTAATAGGCGTAAAATTGTGGTCTCAGAGGCTATCTTGTAGGTTGGTGAAATTATGATATTATGTGTAAAAAACGGTTGGCATTTCTGTTACAAGATCAGCTAATTGTTATTTCTTCGCTTTATTGAAATATCACTTGGGGATTGTTAATAAGGTTTGGTAAAGTTACCACTGGGTGGGGTCTTGGCAACTTTACCTGTAGTTTACCTAGGGTTGTCTCAAAAATCAAACATTTATATTTATAACTAGTTGCCGCCCGCGGCTTCGCCCGCGTAGAAAGGTTTTCCCGTTCCCGTTTCCCACAGGAACTTGTTCCCGGGATAAAAAGTAGCCTGTGTTATTCTGTTATATAAGCTATATTATTGTAGTTTCATTAAAATCTATTTAGTAGTTTTTCCGTGAAAGAGTAACAAACATCCATACAAACTTTCGCATTTATAATAGATATTATTAAGATTTTCTTTGGTCATATATAATAGTTTTTGATATAATTTCGAAGGTATTGTAAAATAATCTTAACGAGATTGCTTGTAGTACATTACATTAAATGAACCTTAGATACCTTTTTATTTTATCCAGTTTTACTTCAGGCATGTGCATTGTTTAAGAACAAAAAAAAAAATAGTAAAAAACGCTAGGTCAAATAAAACATATGATGAAATGACTGCCCTGGCTATTGAAATTCTTAAAAAAACAAAATACCTTCTTATGAGACCGATTAAAAATTTAAAATGCCACGTAGGACTATAAAAATAAAGATAAAATAATCAATCAGAGAAAATCCTGGACCACCGTTAAAATGAACATCAGACGGAGAATTGTACTTCAATAAAAGCCTTATTGTGATCTTTGATTATGGTTCCCCTCTGTTAGAACTAGGCTTTAAGAATAGCCGTTAGTTAATATTTGCAAAAAAATAAGAGGACCTATACATTTGGCGATTAAAAAAAAACTTCAGTGGCAACTATACCTACGGTCATTTTTGGGTCTCCTTCATTGAATTATTTCCTTATTATTTTTTTGATAGTAAAGATAATCTTTGATACAATCATCTTTACCTAAATTAGTATTAAATATGCAATAGTTCAAGAAAAAAAATTAGGTAAATTTACCAATTTCGTGTCAATTTTACCTGTGTTGTTTATTATTCTCTATAGCTTTAATTAATAAGTTTTAGATAGCGACTTATACAGAAAAGGGTACCCAATAGTGTATTACGTATATAAAAATTGATTGATTGATTATTCATGCAACATTAAGTTAAAAAATAAAAAAAAAAAATTGTGAAAAAATATGGTCAAGTTGCCACGTTTTACGGTACTATATTAATCAACATTATTTATTTAAATATCCATACATATCAACATAAGTTAACTTAATATTAAAATTAAATACGAGTATAACCTTAAAAATATGATACATAACTAAAATTAATTATTAAAAGGGTCCCTTTAGGCAAGGTTCCGAAGATACTGGCAGCGTTGCCCCTTTGAATAGCTAGACTAATTCTTTGTCCGAGGTAGCTGCCAGCTCTTCGGTCTCCTGTGATGTCGACTAACCTTTTCGCTATTATTTATTTTGTATATACTATTATCTTAGTAGGTATAATGTGTAAGATCACGAACTTTATTAAATAGAAATACAATTAATATTTCAGTTAACATGGGGCTTCTGGCAGCTATCGCAGTGAACGTGATTGGAGGAGCGGTTATATACGGCACAGGGGGCCTTCTGGCACCGGCTGTGGCCCCTATGTTGGGCTTCGGGACCGTAGGCATTGCAGCTGGTTCTACGGCAGCGGCTGCCCAGGCCTACTACGGCAACTTGGCTGCGGGAAGCATCATCTCACAGTTGACTGCCGCCGCTATGGTGGCACCTACACCGTAAGAACCTTCATTTTTTACTAGCTTATGCCCTGTAACTTCACATGAGTAAAATTGCTAGAAAGTATTAGGACATGTCCAATTTCAAGGGTTTTAATTGCGAATGTCCAAAACCCCAAGGGTTTTTCACATCATCAAGTTAGTTTCCTACTAATATTATAAACGCGAAAGTTTGTAAATATAGATGGATGTTTGTTACTCGGACAGGCAAAATCTACTGAATGGATTTTGATTAAAATTTACAATAATATAGCGTACACATCAGAATAACACATAGGCTACTTTTTATCCCGGGAATAATCTCCTGTGGGAAACGGTAACGGAAAAACTTCACCATGCGTCCGGAGCGGGTGAAACGGGTTCAATCCCCGTCTCGAACCAAGTTGTATTTATTTACTTTATTAAAAAAAAAATCAGTTGTTTAGCCCAAACTAAGCTAAATAGCTAGAGGGCGCAAAGTGTCCCACAATTTTTTTTTTATATATATACTGACTTCGACTTACCCACAGAGGTTATTAGCTACTTTTGAACAGTATTGGTTAAAAACCTGTTTATTGTTGTTTCAGATAATTTCTGAGCGCGTCTCCGCGTATGGACGGACACATGTTACAATGAAATAAATGGTGTACTTTTACTACAGTTAGTTCTTTATTAAACCAAAAACTAATTATATCATTACTTTACAAAGCGGAATGCCAGGGGCTTAATTATGGGCTAATTCTTCGAAAGAACAATATAGATTCCGATAGTAGAAAAAGAAAAACTGACCGAGATCTCTTTTAAATTCCTTCGATTTAATCAGGTCTAATAGTAGGCCATGTCCTTGAGATCCAAAGTACGATGTGCAGAGTGCAAATGAAATAAGAAGGTATGCAGGTCGGTTTCGTATTGTGTTAAGTTTTTCTCAATAGTTTTTGTCGAAATCATGATTTGTCTTCGACATCACACTCAAACTTAATGATAAATCATGAATAAGACAAAAAAAAGACGTGTGGCACTCGGAGACTGCCGCGGTAAAGCTATTGCATAGCATACCTGTTTTGCTTTGATAATAATTCAAGTTACAATAAAAAAAACAGCCCCACTCTCACCCTCAACCTCACCCCACCCTCACTCTCGCAGTCACCCTCATCCTCACACTCACTCTCACTCTCACTATCATCACGTCTCGATCCGTGCGAGCTTCGCACAATTGTATCTACCATATAATATACTAGCTGTCCCGCCCGGCTTCGCCCGTGACATACTTCGAACCCCGTGGCACCCATTAAATCCCGTTGTTTAATAATTTCACATTCACAATGTATGAACTTTTCCGAATTCATTGATAAGTTATCAATGAATTGTATTAACTGGGTACTGGAGAGCGGAGAAGTTATCAATGATAAGTTCTCCGCTCTCCAGTACCCATATAGGTACCTACCTACCCGCACGGGCCGGTCGAATTAAATTAGTTACTTTGCGCCTAATTTTGAATTTGAGATAACTCGTAAGATATTCATTTAATTTGCAAGGTGTGAAGGGACAAAATAATCTTCATGGAATGCTGAAGCCAACTAACGTAGTAAAAATGATAAGGATTAATAGCATATTTGTGTAAATAGCCTTCAAATTACCGCTTAATAAATGTTGTTTTTTTTTAAGTATTAAAATGGATATAGTATGTTATTCTTAAGAGATATGTCGTCGCGGACTTTTTTGTAGACCTTTATTAGATACACAATTGCACCATACATTATTTTATTATATCTCAAAGGGTTTAGGCAGCGTTTTTGTTGAAAGCTCCCAGACTGCTTATTTTTTCCGACATAGGGATGTCGGAAAAAATATCAATAAAACAAATATCGTTATAATTTGGTCAATATATACAAAAACTTAACAAATTATACATAAAAACCTTCTATGAGAATCACTCTAACTATTAAAAAAACCGTATCGTAAACCGTTGCGTGGTTTTAAAGATCTAAGCATACATAGGAACAGACAGCGAAAAGCGACTTTGTTTTATAATATGTAGTGATGATGTACATACACGTTAAGCCAATGCTCGGCCGTGCTCGGTGAACTTCGTGTGACCTCGGGTCTTAGGTTTTTAGTGTTACGGAATTTCTTGATTAAAGTCCACTCAGTGCCCGCGATAAAAAATAAGCAATAGCTTAAAAATATACGGATAAAAAAGTTAAGTAACACAATTGAGTGAGAGCCGGCCTGCATACCTAAATCTTTTGCGCGTTACACTACCGCCAGTACTGTTTGCTTTCTCTCTCTTTCCTCATGGTTAAAATCCGTATCAACACAACTACTTTTTTATAAAATCTAATTTTTTGGACTTTTAAGCCCTAAAGCTTAGTCTGTCCGTCCGTCCGTCTGTACTCATCTATTTCTCAGGAACCATAAGACAGAGAACGGTTTGCGACTTTCGATTCAGTAGGTACACCATGTATACGTGCATACGCGATTTTAAAGTTTCTACCACTTTCGATTTTGAAACTGGTTTCGGTTTAGAAGTCGTCCGATTCCTTAGCTACAATAGTGAAGGGCATCTATTTGTTTGTATGTATATTTTATTATGTATTGGAGTGCATATGATAGTAAAGTCCCTTGAGGTCCAGTAGTTCGCGGTGCGTTCCAGCTTCAGCCACTACTCCATCACTGACGACACACACGAGGTGTGCGTCGCGCACCGTGCTTAGACGATGCGCTATCGTCAGACAAGTTCGGGAGACGCTTGCAGCATCTAGAGCCGCTTGTACCACCTAAGACAAAAAAAAATCTTAAAGTATTTTCATGACTGTTATGGAACTACTAGATGAGCCCCGCGGTAGGCGCAGATCCAACCAACAAAAAAGTTTTGAGCGCAGCCACCCGAAAATCAGCCAACTACGCCGCAGCCTCTGCTACACTTTGGCTACTGCCGAACATTTTGGCGAGTCAAAAGCTATGCTAACATCGACCGGGAGTGTTTTCAGTACCTACGGGTAGTTATTAATATAAAAGTCAGATTGTGAGTGGATATTAGTAGTCATAGTAGGGTGTCTCTACTATTTGCACTTCAAGAACCTCGACTTATATTTACCCATCTATTATTATTTATTATCTATTTAGTCATTTTAGTCCAAAAGTATTTACTTTTTCACTTTGTTACATGAATGAGTCGAAGTTTACATGATTTTTACTTGTTCCCAAGATAAAATCATGCGTTATTCTGATGCACAAGCCGAATTCCGGTTCAGAACAAATATAAAATTTGTGTGATCCATAAATGTGTTTCGGAGTTTTGGTGTTTCCTATGTATAATATGTATGTATTTAGAAATATATAAGTATGTTTATCAGTTATCTAGGATCCCATAATACAAGCTTAATACAATTAGCTTACTTTGGGCTAGATGGCGCTGTGTGAAAAGTGTCCCACAATATTTATATTTATTCTAAATGTGAAAGAGTAACAAACCTAAATCTTACATTCTTTCAAAGCTTCGCATTCATAATATTAGTAAGTAGTATCTCATTCACTGCTGGATCCCGTACCATATGCGTTTTCCTTATTTTTCGCGTCTGCGTATCTTCGCAAACGGTGTGCCATTTGGACATACAAGCACCGTGTGTGTCTTTTTGGGACAAAGACGCACCGGGGATGCACATCATCAGTGATAATAACATAAACTTGAACATTTTTTTATTAGGTATCAAAATAAAGCTTTGTTTGTTGTTAACAGACTTGTGTCAACAAAATAGGACGGCACCTTTTAAAAATATCTACCTTATTTTTAACAAAGACATACAATCTTTTCAACAAAAAACAAATGTAAAAAAAAAAAATTGGCCACCAAAATATCTATTGTTCTAGTAAGGTTCTGAAAGGTACTTATGGGAGGCTCAATGCGGATTCCGACGTGGAAGAGGTTTGCATGGATCAAGTGTTTTCTCTCCGCATGATCGCGGAGAAGTTTCTGGCTATTAGCCAGAAGGTTTTCTGCGCTTTTGTGGATCTGGACAAAGCATTTGATAACGTTGTGAGAGAAACTATGGGATTTGCTGCTCGGATATTGTGTGGACGGCTCGCTACTGCGGGCAATACAGTCGCTTTATAGGGGCTGTAAGGCTTGCGTGCGAGTAGGGGGGGATCACCTCTTTTTGATGTCTGTACAGGCGTCAAACAGGGCTGTGTCATGTCCGCCTGGCTGTTCATAGTGTATCTGGACAGTTGCCTGCAGAAGTTGAAAGATTGTGATATTGGTGTGAATTTGGGTGACTTTAAAGTAAACTGTCTGCTGTACGCTGATAATGCGGTGCGCTCATGGCCTCATCAGAAGCCGACCTTCAGGCATTAGTCACTAATATGAAAGAGGAGTGTGAAAGTAAGGGTCTCTGCTTGAATGCAAGTAAAACTAATTAACTAAGGTTCTAGTATTTGAAAGAGGTGACGTAAGAACAAAATGCGAGATTAGGGTAAACCAGGAACGTCTAGAGCAAGTGAATGAAATTGTGTATTTAGAAAGTATGTTTAGCGCGGATGGAAGATGTGATTCGGATGTAGAACGGCGAGTAGCTGCCGGAAACAAAGTAAACTGTGCTTTGTCCCAATTAGTAAAGCGACAAAGCATCGTAAAAGAAGCAGGAATGGCGATTCATAACGCAGTGCTAGTACCAACTTTGCTTTACGGTAGTGAAACCTGGGTATGTCAGCAGATGCATGAAAGTAAATTGAATGCTGTGGAGATGCGATCACTTCGGAAATTGTGCGGCGTAACTTTGGCCGACCGAATACGTAACGAAGTGATACGCAATATGGCAGGTTTGAATGAAAGTGTCAGCGTTAAGCTGGAAAAGGGCGTGCTCCGTTGGTTTGGACACGTCCAACGAATGAGTGAGGAACGATTGACGAAGAATATATATTGTGCGAAAGTAGAGGGTAGGAGTCAGGGTAGGCCGAGACTTACATATGAAGACCACGTGAGCAGATTGCTCAAAAACGGAAAGGTCAAAAGTACTCTGATACCCAGACGTGCGTGGTATGCATGGATCGCGAAGCCTGGCGATCTGTCCTCTCTGACTACCTCTCTACCTACTATATTTCTAAATACATACATATTATACATAGGAAACACCCAAACTCCGAAACACATTTGATGATCACACAAATATTTGCTCCGACCCGGAATAATATAGCTTATGCATTAGAATAACGCATGATTTTATCTTGGGAACAAGTTCCTGTGGAAAACGGGAGAGCTTCTCCACGCGCGTTGAGCTGCGGGCGTCAACTAGTAAATATATATGTAGGTATATCGGTAAACTTCGACTCATGTATCAAAGTGAAAAGTAAATACTTTTGGACTAAAATGACTAAATAGTAAAAATGGGTAAGTATAAGTCGAGGTTTTGAAGTGCAAATAGTAGACACCCTACTATGACTACTAATATCCACTCACAATCTGACTTTTATATTAATAAATACCCGTAGGTACTGAAAACACTCCTGGTGTGTCGATGTTAGCATAGCTTTTAATTCGCCAACATGTTCGGCAGCAGCCAAAGTGAGAAAAATAAACTTGTGAGTTCAATCAAACAAAACAAAATAGCAATTCTGACGCGTGAACGTGTCGTGTCGTTCTGGATTAAGCCGGTTTATTAAGGTTTTAGGTACCGGTTTCATTTTGGAAGCGCTCCGAACGAAACCTTAAGTAAAAACCGGTTTTAACCTTTATTTTCCGGTTTCAAGCCCTGGCCGGCACTCTCCTTTGGTAGTGATGCGACAGTACTCCAATATAATTTTTGGTTTAAGGCTGTTTTAAGGCTGATTTCACATTGAAATAAAAGTAATTGTGTAGAGTAGGTAACGATGCAACTTGTGGTGGGGCGCTTGCGTTGATACGGCGGCTTCGGCCGAAAGGCCGGCAGGGTCTAAATGCGCCGCCGCCGGTTCCGCGAGCGACGACGCACGCATCTTTAGAGGTGTCGTATTAGAGTATAGGGCGCCCGCGTGCACCGCACACCCTGCACTAAAGGTAAATCCGCCTCTGTTAATCATGATATTTAACCAATGCAATCTTAAACAATTTTACTGAGAACATATAAAACGGCTGATTTTTGTATTTTATTAATTAAAATTGAAAGTTGTTAGCGAAACAATGCTTATTGAAAACTTACCTATGAAATGCAATTTCTAAGGTTTCCACGAGGTTTTTCTGAACTCTCGATGAACAGAATACCGCAACATTTTAATAATATCTAATAAGGTTCTTAAGAAACAAAAGTTGTAACCGGTACCAAAGCACAAAGTTTGACTACTCTTAGGTTGCAACAGTGGATACACTTCACATAGACAGTGTGACGTTGCCATACTTACACTTGCTGTACCTTTAACTCTTATGACATTCTTAACCACAGACAAAGAAAGAGCGGTCACACGGATCCAAGAACGGCAACAGGTGCTGTTGCCGTGAACAGCACGGCTTATCGTTTATCCTGTGTCCATTGTGATACTTGGTTTGATCCTAGATCAATGGCTTACGAAGGTTTTATTGATTAAAAGAAAGAATTGTGTTGTGACAATGGTTTTTACGCCATTTACAGGATAGGGACGCCTGGAAATGATCAGGGGGCTACGTAAAATAATATCATTTGTTTATAGACTATAAAAAACCCCTTTCGAGTTTCTTGCCGGTTCTTCTCAGGTGGTCCGCGATCCGAACAGGTGGGGAACCTGCGGAAGGATCATTAACGTGTATTGAGCGAGACGACTCTGTGCGTCGATGTTCAAAGCCAACAATATCCTAGTTAAAATGCAAAATTCACATTTGCCGTGCGCCGTGTAAAGTGCGCGTGTGCGTGGTGGGTCTTTTTCGTGGAAATTAATTTTAGTTTTACTGTATGACATTTTTGTAAGCGCCGTTACAATGGTCTATGCAGAATAAAGTTTTTTTTAAAGTCATTTTTTATATGAAAATGCTATATGTTAAGTAAACTTAGTGGTGGCATAAAAAAAACACTTTGTTCGACGCGCCGTTTGAGTATAATCTTGAGTAGGTGCCGACACACAAATGTATGGCATTTCTACTGTGGTTAAGATTTCGATAGATTTTTTTTACATACATACATATTGTCACACCTTTATCCCGCAAGGCAGAGACATACTATACGCCCACATTTCAGCGTATGCATTATCGTCCCACGTAACAGGTAGTGAGCCCATTGCCGTGTTGAAATGGTCAGGCTGTGGCGATCTGCTGTTAAAATTTAAGCCGCCCTAGGGCCTTCAACCAGGCTTAACGACTGCCATTTTACTGGCAACCGGGACCAACGGCTTAACTTGCCTTCCGAAGCACGTAAACGCTCGCAAATGTAAATTCCACAAAATGGTCTCCCATCCTAGCACCACCTATAGCGAATGTTGCTTAACGTAGTGATAGTTTACAGAACACTGAGTAAGCGGGGCCACGGGCGCTTCTTTTTTTTAGTCATAACCAAAGACAAATTTATCATGTTCACCTTTTCGCTCTCAGTATCCAGAGCACTGGTAGCTTCGTCAAGCAGGAGTATTTTGGGCTGTCGTATCAACGCCCTGGCGATCGCGACGCGTTGTTTCTGCCCACCCGACAACTGCAACCCTTTCGGGCCAATGTTTGTTTCATACCCCTGTAGTAGAATAAAATATGTAAGGTTATGTGATAGACAGAGAGAAAAATGAAAGGTGAGGTATAAAAGAAGATCAAGGGTGAAAGGCTGTAAGCGGCAACACAATTTCTTTCTTCGAAGTCGCTTGGACCTTGAAGAAAGATCTTGTGTTGCCGCTTTCAACTTCTCCTCGTTAGGTTGTTAGATGGCATGGCAGTCGCTCCTAATCTAAATGATAGCGCTACTAGCAATCAAATAAAGTGGACGCCAGGTTACAAATCCAGGTAGGTGCCAATCCGTGGAAGCAACAATACTCTCTAAGATGATGAAGAAGAAGAACTGAAACCTTCTGTTCCTGTCAATCAAATATCTCACCCTATTCCTTCACACAGGCGATGAATACTTTAACCTTTATTTTATACCACTGAAGTGGAAGTGATACGCAATAAGGCAGGTTTAAATGAAAGTGTCAGCGTTAAGCTGGAAAAGGGCGTGCTCCGTTGGTTTGGACACTTCCAACGAATGAGTGAGGAATGATTGACGAAGAATATATATTGTGCGAAAGTAGAGGGTAGAAGGAGTCAGAGGGTAGGCCGAGACTAACATATGAAGACCAGGTGAGCAGATTGCTCAAAAACGGAAAAGTCAAAAGAACACGGATATCCAGACTTGCATGTATGAAGCGATTGATAAATCTCGAAGAAGCGAAAGAAGTATGCATGGATCTTGAAGCCTGGCGATGTGACCTCTCTGACTACCCCGTCAGGGATACAGCCTAAAGATAGTTAGTTAGGTGGCAGATAAGTGTACGGCCAACTGAAGGAAAGTGGTCACCGCAGCCTATGGACGTTTGCAATACCAGAGGAGCAACACTCGCGCTGCCGACCCTTTATAAACTTTTTTTGTGGATATCTTGAGGTATTCTGTTGACTATCAACAGAATATCTCAAGATTAATAGTTATTTCTAACCTAACCTAACCCACCAACCGCCTGAGTCGTCCGTTACTCAGCAGGTGGACCGCTAGCAGACGAGCTCACTTTTGCACTGGAGATCTTGATGGGGCGCCATACATCCATACTACAGGCACAGCTTCACCAGATCCTATACCCCTGTCGTTGATGTGTGACGTGTAGTATGGTACTGGTATACTTAAGTCACCTGTCATTTACTTACTAAGGGGGTTAAGCTTACCAACTGGGACAAATGACATAGCGTGCTTTCCGAAGCACTGAAAAACTCGTAAATGAAAATATCACAAGCGTCACCCATCTTTTAAGTATAATCATTTATAAAACACTGAGGTAGCGGGTATACCAGCTAGCTTCACCCTGGGGCCGAGTCTACTATTGATAAGCCGTAGAATAGAACCAGAATCGCTTTTTAGCTGTCAAAATTTTAGTTGACTGACAAAAATGTCACTGACTAGCGGTCACTGGCGCGGTACGTGTTAGTAGAATTCTATCGGCCGACCACGGAAGACAGAACAGTTCTTTACTCCGTGCGGCCGACCGATAGAAGTCTATTGGAGTACGATTGTAATAGTAGACTACGAAAAATTACCAAATTGTACCGATGGCTTTCTATTGAGCGACGATTTCTATTCTCTTCTGACGCAATTGAATTAGTAGACTTGGCCCCCTGCATGATTCTATATTACTTAGATACAGTCAGCCTCTCCAAAGTTACAGACTCGATTTGAGAGTGAAGATTTACAAGTTTGTACATTTTTTGTATTTGATGACCTTCTCAACCAGAAGATAGTTTTTAACTTATGCTCTTATTTATCTCAAATTCTTTAAAAACAGTATAATTTTTTTAAAATATCATTCCGTTTATAATATATTGACTTCTATATTTTGATTTTGAAACCACATTTAGACTCTCGAGCGAGCCACGAGACGAGCCGCGAGCTCGAATGTAAATGTACCAAATACTGCGTTTACACTCGCGGCTCGTCTCACAGCTTGTCTCGTGGCTCGCGCGAGAGTGTAAATAGGGTATTAGATTATGTAGATAATATTCTACTATGCTATTGAGTGTACTTAAAAGGTAATTTTCAATGTCAAAATTTAAAATAATATTATGATATACCAGAGGCAAAGAGATGACAAAATCGTGTATGTTCGCTTGCTTAGCGGCATCGATGACCTCGTGGTGTGAGGGTGTCCGCGTGTTGTCGCCATACGCAATATTTTCTTCGATAGAGTAATCAAATAACACCGGTTCTTGAGACACCAGGCCCAATGCAGTTCGAGCTTCAAATATCTTTAAATCAGTCAGCGGAATTCCATCCAAGTACTGTAAATTAATTCGAAATGTAGCACTATTTTTATATTACTACTAGCTGTCCCGCCCGGCTTCGCCCGTGACGTACTTCGAACCCCATGGTCCATTTAATCCCGTTGTTTATTAATTTCACATTCACAAAATGTATGAACATTTTCCAAATTCATTGATTACTTCACCGCTCTCTAGTACGCCCGCACGGGCCGGACGAATTATGGTTACACGATATTAATTTCTTTGCGCTTTATTTTGAATCTGCGATAACTCTTAAGATATTCATTTAATTTGCAAGGTGTAAAGAGACAAAATAATCTTTATGAAATGCTGAAGCCAACTAACGTAGTAAAAATGATAAGGATTAATAGCATATTTGTGTTCATAGCCTTCAAATTACCGCTTTATAATTGATGGTTTTTTAAAGTATTAAAATGGATATGGTATGTTATTCTCATGAGATAGACATATATCGTCGCGGACTTTTTTGTAGACCTACATTAGATACACAATTGCACCATACATTATTTTGTTATATCTCAAAGGGTTTAGGCAGCGTTTTTGTTGAAAGCTCCCAGACGGCTTATTTTTTTCGACATCCCAACAAATATCGTTATAGTTTGGTCAATGTATACAAAAACTTAACAAATTATACATAAAAACCTTCTATAAGAATCATACTAACTATTACAAAAAACCGCATCGTAATTAGTTTCGTAGTTTTAAAGATCTAAGCATACATAGGGACAGACAGCGAAAAGCGACTTTGTTTTATAATATGTAGTGATGCTCACGGTTCAGATATGCGCTGAAGTATTCCCGTACGCGTTTCTCATCACAGGGTCTTGGGATAAAATATATCGGTAACCGGACTTTCGGCGGGAAGAGTGACAAGTGCGGACGCTTGCTGTATATTATTCTCTAAAACTAGTGCATTTATCTTGTTTTATGTACGGGAGTGGTGGTTTCTTGGATAAAACAGTTGTGTTAGCGTGCTATAGTGATAGACAATGATATATAAGCTGTGAAATGCTATTTTCTATCTTGCCGCGTAAAGTCTACTGAAAACCTCAGTATAAGAACCACCATTATACTGAGGTCAAGGACCAGGATCTAGGACTGAGGACTCGACATCGACAAAGACTGGACAGGACTAAATTAGAAGTTAAGATAGAAGAAATATGATATAAAAAATAAGATTTGGCTAAAAAGTCTTCGTAACCAGGCCATAAAATAATTTTATTAAAAGAAAAATATCGGTAACCAGCTATCTGTAAGTTCAGCAGTAGCCTTCAGGAGGCAGATTGATTTGATTGATTGCCTATGCTCGTGGCACCACTAGTATGATTCCGACGATCTTTACATTAGACCATACTAATATTAATTGAATCGGGCGTTACATGGCGGAAATCTATCGTAGAACTACATATCTGTATCTAAACTATCGTAGTGTTACAATAAGTAGAGGTTATACTTGACCGTTGTGCCTGTGTGTGTAATTGACAAATCGAAGGTGTGTGGTGGGATCCTCCTCCCCTCCTTTATTATCACACTAATATTATAACGCTGAAGAGTTTGTTTAGTTGAACGCGCTAATCTCAGGGACTACTGGTTCGAATTGACAAAATCTATTAGTGTTGGACAGCCCACTTATCGAGGAAAGCGATAGGCTATATATCTTCACGCTATTACCGAGGAGAGCGGAGCAGTAATCAAAAATGCCAACAAATCGGGCAAATTTTCATGTGTTATTGTAAAATTAATATATGACGAAATTAAATTGGTGCCACGGGGGTTCGAGGAATATCAAAGGTAAAACCACGGGGCTCTAGCTCAGCTAACATTAAAATGTAGTTAACGACTTCTTTATTACTCACGCCTTTAGTCCTGAAGGGGTGGCAGAGGCATATTATACGCCCACATTTTACCGTAAGCATTTTTGTCCCACGTTACATGTAGTGAGCCCATTGCCGTGTTGAAATGTACTACATACACATGATGTCGCAACCAGCTGTTGTAATTGCAAAATTGTAGGACTGATTTAGATATTGAAGATACTTACGACATTTCCTGCGTCGGGGTCGTAGAACCTTTGCAGTAGTTTTATTACTGTGCTCTTTCCACAACCGCTGCGACCAACCAGGGCAATCGTTTTGCCACTTGCTACCTAAAATGGCAAGGCATATAGCCTTGAGATATTTACTACACAACTGCTACAAAACTATGTGGAGGTATAGGTTAGGAAGCCCCTCCGAAGGGGCAAAGGGATCTTGACTGACTGGTCGCGGTCTTACTATTCGTATGAGGTGCTTGAATATATCTCCAGCGCGAGAACTCTTAGGGCCGTATTCCAGAACGTTTCTCAATACTCAAGAAACGCTTGCGGCTAGTTTGTGCCTTATAAATACTACTCTCAAGTGATTTTTGAGTATTGAGAAACGTTCTGGAATTCGGGCCTTATAGCGTGATATAGAATTGTTAGTGAGAAACTTTCTTATCGGGAGTATCAATGTGGTTCGATTGCCCTTCACTTTGTTTTGTAGGGCTGGACGCTACACTTACAAAAATTTATTTTTTGACTTAGAGTCCAGACATTATTGGGCCTATATACATGTTAATCTTCACGTATAGATGTTTGATTTTGTGACGAAAGGCGGACGCTTGCTATACATAACTATATTATTTTCTAAAACTGGCGCATTAATATATAAATATAAATATTATGAGACATTTTTTTTACACAGCGCCGTCTATCCCAAAGTAAGCTAATATAAGCTTGTGTTATGCCCATACCTACTTATATATTTCTTAATACTTACATATAATAGCAAACATGTATAGGAAACAGCCAAACTCCAAAACACATATTTATTAGTCTTGTGCATTGGTTAATTGACGGTGTATATGGCAGTGAAATGCGATATTGCGAAAATCTTCAGTAACGCTTTTAACGCTTTACTGGTGCAAGACTAACTTTGACATATGATATATAGATGACTAAAACGTAGAAGATAAAATATTAGGTTTTACGATGTATGTAATTATGTGATGATCTACCTACTATGTTTTATTTTATGGCTTATTACATTACTAAAACACTTTGGTTGTGATTTTGATACCTGAGGACCCTTATTTTGCACTTCACGTGTTACAAAACTACGGATTGTATCGTTATCATTTATTACTCCGGCCTGTTTCACAATTCATTTCATAGCATTACATTTGAAAAATTAGGTTGTTTTTCACTTATTTAGGTATGGATCTCTTTAGAACTTCATTTTTATTATGTAAACGGAAAATAATGTAATTAAGTACTGTTGATTAGAAAAAGAGTGGCCATGAGTTTTATTGGCAGGTTCATTCTCAGGTTTTACCTATTGCCTTGCGAATCTTGCAGTAAATGTAAATGTAGAAGCAACAATCTTGAAGTTCCCAAGTGTTATTTTGTGACCTACATAAACTCTCTCTCTCTCTCTTTTCTCTCTGTCTGGCTAAATAACACACACTCGACGTAAACCGTGAAAGCTAACGCCATCTATGAAACAACTAGTGTCATGAAATTACTACGAGTATTTGTATACCTGTAGGTCCATACCTCGTAGCACTCGTACTCCAGGTCTAGTGGGGTATGTGAACTCGACATCTTTCAGTTCAGCTTCACCACTTGGTAGCTGTAACATTGATTGAACCATTTAATAATATTAAACGTGAAAGTTTGTTTGCTTAGTTGTAATTTTAAATATCATGTCGCAAAGAACCAAGGAAGTAGTGTGTTATTTTAAAACTTTTCATTAAATTGAAATACATTAAAATTTCGTAAATACTGTGAAACAATCTCAAAAAACAAAAAGTTTTATACTGAAACCTGCATTCTCCTATTTATTTTACAGAAAATAAATACGAGACTTTCTAACGGATAGCCATATTATTATATCCACTGCAACGTCCCAGTTTTTTGATGACCTAGATTTTCCTAATTTACCTTTGACCTAATTAACTGAAATCGAGATATCTTGGAAAATTTAAAATTATATTTTTTCCAAAATATACTTTTTTATGCTACCTCTGCCATTAAAAAAAACATCTATTATTCTGGTAACACATGTCAATACCACGTAAACATGAGCTTTTGCGCAGAGAATGTAAAGAATGGCGAATAAATGTATATTATATTCCATAGCTTGTGCATTAATCTTGTTTTACGTGTAAGGATTCTTAGTCATTCAAGTTGTGACAACGTGATATAGTGAAAGACAATGATATATATAACGCAGTGAATAGAGTAGTTTAAGGACGTTTGCAACACCAGGGGTGCTACACTCGCAGAATCTGACCCTTCAAAACCCTACTAAGACCTCTATTAGCCTTTTAACCCCATACTGTAATGGTCGGGGGTTCGAGAAAACTGAGGCAGAGAGAACTGAGAGTCTATTCCACAATCCAAGCGTAAGCAGAACGGATAGATACAGACCGCACCTTAGGTACCATAATATATTCTCACGCTCCGAACACAGTGTATACACATTTACATATAAATAAAGGGGCCACGGTGGCCTTGGTTCGAATCCCGGGTAAATCAAATATTTGTTTTATCCGCAAATATTTGTTTGGCAGTATTTTACTTTGTATAATATGTTTGTAATTAGAAATATACATATACTAGCTGTCCCGCCCGGCTTCGCCCGTGACATACTTCGAACCCCTTGGTACCCATTTAAACTCGTCGTTAATTAATTTCATAATTATGTATGATCATTTTCCAAATTCGTTGATTACTTTTCCGCTCTTCAGTACCTACCTACACGCCCGCACGGCCCGGTCGAATTATTGTAACAGGAAATTAATTTCTTTGAGCATTTTTTGAATTTGCTATAACTTGTTAGATATTTATTTAATTTGTAAGGTGTAAAGGGACAAAATAATCTTCATGAAATGCTGAAGCCAACTCACGTAGTAAAAATGATAAGGATTAATAGCATAGAAAACTAACGTTATTATTAAACATTATAAATAAGTAAACGGGATTACTCACGTTTAACGACCAGTGAGTAATCCCGTTTACTTATTTATAATTAATAGCATATTTGTGTAAATAGCCCTCAAATTACCGCTTTATGATTAATGGTATTTTAAAGTATTAAAATAGTTATACTATATATAATATAATGTTATACTTAAGAGATAGACATAAATCGTTGCGGACTTTTTTGTAGATCTTTATAAGATACACAATTCCACCATACATTATATTGTTATATCTTAAAGCGTTTAAGCAGCATTTTCGTTAAAAGCTTCCATACGGCTCATTTGTTCCGACACTGCCAACATATATCGTTATAATTAAGTTAATGTATACAAAAACTTAACAAATTATACATAAAAAGCTTCCATAGGAATCATTGTAAATATTAAAATAACTGCATCGAAATTTGATGCGCAGTTTTAAAGATCTAACCATACATAGGGACAGACAGCGAAAAACCACTTTTAAAATATGTAGTAATGATGATGATAAGTAGGTATATTTTATGAGTTTTCTAGATCCCATAACACTAGCTTATATTTACTTAATTTGGGCTAGACGGCGTTGTGTGAGAATGCCATAAAATATTTATTTATTAATTCTTCACGTTCACGCTGTATCCCGACGGGCTAGTCAGAGAGGACAGATTGCCAGGCTTCGCGATCCATGCATACTTCTTTCGCTTCCTACAGATTCAATAATCGTTTATTGTTCATTTTTATTGACTGCCTATGTGGCGCGGCGGGAGTGCATCCGACTGCTACGCAAGAGGTTCGATTTCCACCCAGGATAAAACTTTGTGTGATGAGCACAATGGTTTATTCCGTGTCTGGGTGTTGTATTGTACACGCTCAGCTTAGTTTGGAATCAAATGGTTGTTGTTGTTGTGTGAGTTGTCCCAACGATATTTATATTTAATATACCTATACATACAATATACATACATATATATTTTATCACGCCTCTTTCCCATCGGGGTAAGCAGAGACTATGGTTTTCCACTTGCTACGATCTTGACATACCACTTTCGCTATTTTACTTTCATGAGTGTTTTTATACACGCTCACTGGTTAAGGGTAGGTACTCTTGACCAGTAGCGCAATTCACAAATCTCGGATCCAAATCCTCTACTGCGCAAATGTCATCGATATTCATAGAACTCGAATATCGATGACATTTGCGCAGTAGAGGAATTGGATCCGAGATTTGTAAATTGCGCTACTGGTCTTTTTCCAAAAGGTTTTCGATTTGGTTGACATACGTACGCCGAGGTCGACACCTACCAGTTAGCCCATTCACTCTTGCCACATAAATCTGCTTCGTCAGTCTATTTTCAATTATTCTCTCCACGTGTCCGAACCATCTAAGCATCCCTTTTTCTATCTTAGTCACTACATCTTCTGACATACCGCAACGTTCCATAATCGCGCCGTTCCTTTCTTTATCCATCAACTTCACTCCAGCTATACTTCGCAGACTTCTCATTTCCACTGCATTAATTTTACTTTTATGCGTCTTCTGCCATACCCAACTTTCACTGCCATACATAAGTGTGGGGACCAGCACTCCCCTTTGTACAGCCAGTCTTGCCTTCTTAGACATGTTCTGACTGCTCATGGCTCCATTCACTTTGTTTCCAGCCAAAACTCTTCTCTTAATGTCATAGTCACACTTTCCATCTCTCGCAAATTTTGAACTTACATATACAAACTCTTTCACTTGTTCTACTCTTTCTCGTTCCACAAGAATTGAGCAATCCGTCATACTTGCCTCTCTTCCAAAACCATTACTTTCGAATTGTTTACATTCACTTTCATTCCTTTGTTTTTTACCGCATTATACATAATGTTAACCATCAACTGCAACTCCTCCGCCGATGATGCTAGTAATGCCTGATCATCGGTGTATAGGAGGCATTTGACGGTTAGGCCATCCATTTTTAAACCATACGCACTCTCTTGCAGTGCTTTCAAGCAACTGTCCATGTATAGGTTAAACAGTAACTACACAACCCTGTCTCACACCTTTTTCAATGTGAAAAAAGTCTGTGCAAGCTCCGTTGATCCTGACACAAGCACTAGAGCCCTCATAGAGAGATTTCAGTTCTCGTAAGTGGCTGTTTACTCCATACATGACCAGTATTGACTACAGTTCATTTCTCACCACTTTGTCATAGACCTTTTCCAAGTCTACAAATATGCAATAGACCTTTTGACTTTTCGCCAAAATCTTTTCCGCTATGCATCGTAAGGAAAAGACCTTTACTACATTTTTTTTTATTAGAAGCTTTTGCAGACAAGTTTCCAATATACCTTTAACTAGCCACGATTATTGGCTGCAATTCAAATTTTTCTCAAAAATATTTAGGAAATACTTACAAAAGGGGATACGACTGGAGGGGTGGGATCCAAAATTGTAGGTTTAGTATTCAGCAGTGCTATTATCCTTGACGCTGCAGCAATACCTTTCTGGAACTCTGGCACGAATGTAAAAGCGTTTTGCGCCTGTCCAGATGCCATTTGCAAAGATTGTGTCGTGCTGTATAAAACCAAACAAGATTACTTAAGTTAAGTATTACTTAACTATCTTTACGCTGTATCCCTCACGGGGTAGTCAGAGAGGACAGGTCGCCAGGCTTCGCGATCCATGCATACTGCTTTTGCTTCCTGCAGATTCATTAATAAATGTAAATAAAATGTATTAATAAATGTTATAATACTAGTTGAAGCTGTAATGAAGCATTTCCGTCCCCGTTTTACACAGGAAATTGTTAAGTAGCCTATGTCCGACTATCCCTGCTTCAAATTTCATTTAAAATTGGTTCAGTAGTTATGGCGTGAAAGCGCAACAGACAGACAGACAGAGTTACTTTCGTATTTATAACATTAGTTCTGTAAACGTTAATCATTACATTAAGCGTTAACGTTATGATCAGTCCTTAGATGGGTAACATTAGGTATAGTATGTGGCGTTTGCAGGCTATCAGTTACATCAGTCAGTATGGAGGGTCTACGCGGGAAAGTCGACAAGCGCAGACGCTTGCTGTATATTATTTTCCAAAACTAGTGCATTTATCTTTTTTTTTATGTCAGAGAGTGGTGGTTTCTTGGACATACAAGTTGTGTTAACGTGCTATAGTGAAAGACAAAGATATACTCGTATATGCAGTGAAATGCTATTTTCTATTTTGCCGCGTAAACCCGACTGAAAACCTCAGTATTGAAAAAATATGAATTATTATTTGTCAAATAAAAAACAGCCATTGAAAAGCTTTAGCCAGGCTCGAAATTCAGGTACGATTTAGGAACAATAGATTTACAAGTGACTATAACTGATTCAAGTGTAGGGGAAGTAAGCCCAAAACGGGTACACAGCCTAAAAAGGGTAGGCAATGCGACATTGCCAGATTGGCCACTGAACATGTCGCGTGCAGTGCAATAGACGCTCTGTGCCCCGAGCTTCTCCAGGCAGTCACGTACCCAGTAAACAAAAATATTATTTTTGTCGGTTTCGGAAAAAAACTGCAATATATGTTCACATCGATTTTTGCTTTTACTTGATTAACTGATTAATAGTATAGCAACAGTATATAAATACATTTATTCAAGTACGTTGTAATCTGGAATTTACGGATTTTGAGTTTATATTTGTAGGTTTCTCGAATACTGTTAACTACTAGCAAAAAGGCAAAATGGGTAGGGCAACACGAGTACCTACCCGTTTTGCCCTAGGTCCTAGACTAACTTTTGCCATTCATTTCAATTTGAAAGACGCCTCATCACAAAACGCTGTGAGCGGCTTCAGTAAAACCGGCTTGTGGCCTACCAAACAGATGATATAATATGATGAGTCCAATTTTTTTGCCGGCTTCTTTAATGAACAATCTACTAGAATCTGATGCCATAAATATAATACCGTCAGAAATGCCATACAAGATCCAATCCCGTCAACTTTCAGAATAAGAACTTCTCCACCAACAATTCAGGAGTTTTGCAATGAGAAATACTCTGACCAAACACCGTCTCCATCAATTTCTATAATTGATTGAAATTAGACAATTCAATTAGAAAACTTCATGCCTCAAAACGTGAAAGTTGTTACATTCTTTGGTAAAGACAATACTAGACATTATAGACTATATCCTTTGGGGACTATGATGAAAAATATTGAGACTTTCTCCGAAAAAGAAGTGCAAAAACATATTGGACGAGACTTTGACGTTGACTATGCCAGTAGGAGACATGACGTGTCACCTGACTTATCGAAAACCATTTATGACAATATCGAAATACTTCAAGCAGATCACAGTGTTTAACCGATTGAAGTCGAAAAGGATTTAGTAAGTCATAAAAGCTCTCAAGTTCCTAAAGTGGGCCCGAAAAAAACAGAACGACGAACAAAAGCACAGAGAGCAAAAATCCTGACAAATACGCCAAATAAAGAAGAACAAAGGGAAAAGTGTTTGAAGAAAAATATTAAGATTGAATAAGAGAAGGCTTCTAAAAACTACTTTGCAAAAGACAAAGAAAACTCGTACTGCTTCTTCTACCAAGGCCCATATGTAGATCCTTTAGTTTATTATGTTGCTATGTTTTTGTTTAATATTAGATATATATTTAATCACTAAAACAAAAAAAACACCAATATTTATTTTGGTACATATTTTCATACAGAAACATACTTTATTCAAAGTACTACTCATCTTAGGCCTACCGTCCGTTTTGCCCCCGATCAGTACCCATTTTAGGCCCCCCCATTTTCGGTCAAAATGAGTTTTGGGAAGGTTTTTTTTATGTCGCCATAACAATGTTGCGGATGTAGTGTTAAGTAATATGACCCAAATTTATCAAACTATACTAAACTCCGTCATATAAATCAACTTAATTCATTAAAAATTATGTTGTTAACATCTTCAAATTTTAATTTTGCCTTAGAATACCCGTTTTGTGCTTACTTCCCCTAGACTTTGATGGTATAACAACAATACTTACACTAAAATATGTTCGTAACGAATACCCTCAGATACGATAAGATGGCCTCCGTATGTAAGAGCGGCAGAATTAACAAAGTTGAACAAGGATCTTGAGAGACCAGCCACCAGGCCACGGCAATGAGCGTTCTTCCTTGAGGATTTTAATGCAGGAGTGAGTGCCACCGTGTACTCGTTTACAAACCACCGCTCCATGCCTAATGAGACCACTGTTCGCACGTTACACACCGCTTCCAAAGCTATCTGCCCAGAAAAACAGTTTTTTACTCATTTCGGTCATTCGTCATTATCCCAGTTGCGTCTCGCGACGCCCGGGGTCCACTTTCCTACATTTCTCCTCCACTTCGCACAGTCGTTCGCATCCCCTGTATGGTCTCAACCATTGGCACGCCTGTCATCCCTTACGACGTCAAGCCAGCACTTGGGTTTTCCCCTCTTACCGGGACCCGGCGGGGCTGACATGGCCGGACATTTGTTTCCCACGTAGCCCGGCGGTTGCCGCAAGACGTGACCATACCAAGTCATCACTTCCGCCGTATATATGGACGATTTAACGCACACGTGGTAAGTTTTTCCGTTTGCTACAGGAACTTGTTCCCGGGATAAAAAGTAGCCTATGTGTTATTCTAATATGTAAGCTATTGCTATTGTAAAGTTTCATCAAATTCCCTTATGTAGATTTAGCGTGAAAGAGTAACAAACATACATACTTACAAACTTTCGCGTTTATAATATTAGTAGGATGGCAACAATTTAATATGTGGGAAATATTTCACGAGGTCAAGCGGGATTTTAACCCGCATCCTTGTCCAATCCCAAATCACCACTGTTCGAGGCAACCCACGCTCGAAAAATAAAGAAATTTTCCACCTTAAACGCCTGAGCGCATACTACCGACACCAAGTAAGGTGGGCCACCGTGGTGACACTATACTCTCATCCCATGATGTGACTTCTGAGCGGTAAAGGTGAGTACAAAGAAGAATCGAATAAATTTTCTCATACAAAAGTTTCAGGTAAATTGGAAAAAACTGACGATATCTGATAAAAAAGAAAAAAACCTAAATATATAGTATACCTATTGCCGAGGTGTCATTTAAACTGTATCATTTTATCTGAAAATTTTGTTAAAGAGCTTGTTCCCGGAATAAAAAATAGCTTGTGTGTTATTCTGATGTGTAAGCTATATTATTGTAAAGTTCCAACTTCCAAAAGTTCAAAATCCATTCAGTAGATTTTGCGTGAAGGAGTAAATAAACATCCATTCATACTTACAAACTTTCAGCGTTTATAATATTAGTATGTTTAGAATTGAAGAAGGTTTTAAGTTCTGCAAGTACACGGACTCGGTAACTAAGTACCATTCTCTTTTATTCTCCAAAAACCGTTACATTTTAATTAAAAAAAAAACGGTTACTTAGCGTCCGACTAAAATGACTGATTACTGGGGTAGTTCGTTGCAGGTTGTTTTTTCACGCTGGTTGAAAATGTTTGTAGTAACCTCCATATCTCCCTTTGGAAAAAATCATCAAAGTCTTAATTCTGAATCCTCAACCTGAGGCCCCTAATGTCAAAAAGGTCTTTAACATTCCTAAACCTTTAGTCCAATCGGAAATATTTAAGCCTATGCGTTTAAAAATTAAAATGCCAATGGCATACCAGTAGCACCAGCAAAATAGCGAAAGAGCAAATAAACTTCTATGACACTATAGATAGGTACTGTAATACTGTATGCTATTTTATTTCTTACCATAAAGTTGTACCCTAAGACTCTCTAACCATCATCACCTGGCACGTCAGAGGAGAATTTAATTTTTCCCCCCCAGCGAGCAAATATTCTCTTTAGTGTCATAAAAAAAAGAAAAAGCATTAAGACTCACCTTCGTGCTATTTTCTAACGCCTTCGCAGTTCCAAAGGATTCTTTCCTAGCGGTTTTCGACTGATAGTATATTACTATAATAATAACTGGTAGGAATGCGAGGGCTACTAATCCTACACGCCATTCGTATACCATTGCTAGGACCACTGCCAGTCCTATAGAACCGAAACCTTGGAAGCAGGTGCCTATTCGCTGACCCGTTGCCTGAAAAAATAATACATTTTTTATATGGGTGCTGATATAATTGTTGAGAAGATTCACACACATGCTCATACTCTTACATATAACAGATTCTCATACACTTTCAAGCGCTTGCAAGTTTATAGTCTATAAAAGCTTGCCTGGCAGAAATTTAATTTTATTTAAGCGATAAAGCCGCCATTGTACTGCTTTGATTGTAACAATATTTTCACTACGTTATTTTTATTTTATCATGGTGTACAATAAATAAATTACAGCCGCAATCAGAGTCGTTCATTAAATTAGTGTAAATTGTCATTTAACTAATTATGATGAAAATAAATAATTGGCCGTTGCTCTTAGAGACGAAAATTAATGGTTCATTAGTTAATGCCTTAAGTCAACGTAGGGCGGTGCGCCGTATCGAAACGTATGTCGGTAAAGTGCAATATCGTTACATGCCTAAGGACACTTAAATAATTTTATAAAATATAGTAGTTTTATAGAGTAAAGTTATTATATTCCTTCAAAATAAAAATAAAGTTTAATGTTTTACTATTATTTTTAAGGAAAATCACTATTAATTATAGAATAATTCATGAATGCATGACTATAGATATGTATAGATCACTATACATATCGCTCTTTGATTCTCTTCGCAAAAACAAAACATAGGTAACATAATGACATTTGGCGGGAAGAGTGACAAGTGCGGACGCTTGTTTTATATTATTTTCTAAAACTAGTGCATTTATCTTGTTTTATGTGCGGGAGTGGTGGTTTCTTGCACATAAAAGTTGTGTTAACGTGCTAAAGTGAAAGACAATGATATATATGCAGTGAAATGCTATTTTCTCTCTTGCCGCGAAACGTCCACTGACAACCTTAGTATAAGAATCACCATTATACTGAGGGCAAGGACCAGGACGTAGCCTGAGGACACGACATCGACCGGACAGGACTAATTAGAAGATAAGATTGAAGAAATATGATATAAAAAATAAGATTTGGCTAAAAGGTCTTAGAAACCAGGCCATTAAATAATTATTAAAAAAAAAAAGATAACATAATAGCGCTAACACACGTTCGGATTTGGTCTGCCGGACCTCGACAGATCAAATCTGTCTTTTTTGGAAGTGGCTTTTTGGAGAAAAATTAAACTTAAATTTGGGAAAATTTACGACAAAGTAGCTAGAACGGCATCATTGATCATATCCGATGCGGATCGAGGCGGATTCAATTAATAATAATTATGTCCGCCGGACTGCTGCACACATGGTAAGATTTGGTCGGGAGGCAAATCAAATCCGCGATCGGGACAAACCAAATCCCAACGTGTGTGCTATAACCATAATTTTGGCATATGAACGTCAATTTAATGTCTCTTTATGATTTAAGTAAGGGTTCAGGGGCCATTAAAGATAATTGACATTAAAATATAGAAAATAGAAGAAAATATAAAAGTAGAAAAATGTATTTTGCCATTTGCAATACATCAGCCAGCGCGACGCTGAGTGTGTGCAACAACAATATGCTGAGCAGTCTCCAAATTTTTATGGCAAACTTTTTGGACAAATAAGCAGCAGCAAGCAGGACTTTGAAAGCATTATAATAACGGAGTTAATACGAATAGCAGAATCTTAATTTCCGAAGATGAAGATAGCCCTAGAAATTTTACTGGTAATGCCTTATTCCTTTTTTTCTCCAAGGAGTAGCAGAGGTATAATAAACGCCCACATTTCACCGTGTGCATTTTTGTCCCACGTGGTGGTGGTGAGCACATTGCCGCGTTGATATGGACAAGCGCAGTATGTATTCCACTGCAACAATTGAACATTCTTTCAGCACACTCCAACGCGCAAAAACATGGCTAACTTTTTCGTTTTTACTTGGCTAACTTCTTGTTTGCTCTATTATGATCGATTAATCGTGTTCTTTGACGGAATACGTCATAAACACGTCATTATTTAATTTTTTTAATAAAGGTTCAGGCTATCCCGCATATTTGGAGATTGGTTCGGGTGTTATTCTGCTTCTTTGAGGCGAAAGTCGTGCGTGAAATTGTTAGCTAGCCGCCCATTGGGCCTGTTTCTGTAAGGAGCAGACCAATCGCCGTAATTTTAAAATAGCTAATCATTTAGGAATTTATGTAAAAGAAATATAATTGCGGTTTCCAGAAACATGACAGTCTTTTTTTTTATCAGTGACTTGAAAAATGTCAACAGCAAGTTGCCACAAAATGCGCCTGTTCATTTTAACACACAATGACAATAGATTTGCGGCAATTTGGATCAGAACCTGTGTACATACAATGTTAACAAAGTCACTTTGCAGTAATTGATTTATAAATCTCTCGCTAATGTTGTGGGACATGTTTTTTTACTTAACGTAATCTAGCCCAAAGTTAGCAGAAGTTTGTGGTATCACTCGAATATTTGTTCCGACCCGGGACCACAGTGCGGCAGTCGCATACACTACCACTGCCCCACCGAGGCAGTCAATATTCTTTTGTCCATCGCAATCATAGACCGCTGTATGTTGCTCCCGAGGTTCGTACCACATCTCGTAACATATTGATGCCAAAATAAAGAAATTATGGCATAGATGGGTTACGATAAACAAAGGTATTTGTGTCTTTACAGGAAGTGAAAGAAGTATGCATGGATCGCGAAGCCTGGCGATCTGTCCTCCCTGACTACCCCGTCAGGCATACAGCGTGAAGATAGTCTTTATTATTGGTTATTAGTATTATAACTTACACCTTGTACGTAAGATGCTTCCGAAGATAACTTGGCACATAACGCACCAGTGGAGTTGGCTCTGTCGTCGAAGAACGTCACGTCTTGTTTCAACAGGTGTTCAAACATACTCACACGCAGTTGTTCTATCAGATTTGCTCCTGATACTCCGAAAGATACAGACTATAAAAAAATATAGAAACAAAAGCCTTGTGATTGTGTAGGACTGTGAAAATTGCGAACACACAGCAGTATTATTTATTCATTTTTTATATACTACTCGGGACTTCACGCGAAACAAATGTTATTGTTTTGTTATTCACTGACGTTCAGCCGCAAGAGTCCAGCCGCAGCAGTCCAGACGCTGCAACGCGTTCGAAACGTCGGTGAATGTAAGTAAAATTTTGTTTCGCGTGAAGTCCCGAGTAGTATATAAAGCATGTGTATACACCGCGAAAGTTTAAAAATAACGTTATTTATTCATTATTAACTAATTAATAAAATATTTTATACACCTGCTTCTATAGTGTAAGTACCGGAGTCCTTACCGAGTAAAACCACACAGTGCCCTGCCATCTCCAAACGGCCGAGATTCCTGGGTGAGCCTAGAAATGATAACCCCTTGAAAGATTCAATCAATCAATCGGTCAAACTATCATCATCACCCGAACGTCTGTCCCAGATGCGTATCGCGACGCCCAAGGTCCGCTTAACTCTCACCTGCGATGTATCAACTGCTCGATACCTAGTACTACTAAAATATCGATTGGGAAATTGTCACTTTCAATAATGCATTTGCAGTGCATTTGCATGGGAATATTACTGCTTCCTGAGTCACACTAACAGTACATAACATCCAAGAAGGTTAGTGTCTAAAATTAAAAAAAAAACTTACCTCAATCAAATGAGCAGTGCCCATTATAAGCCCAACTAGTATGCATAACATAGACACTGTGTTCACTTTCGCCATCAAAACTTTGGTATCAGGATTTGACATGGACTGAAAGTGAATCGATTATATAAATATCTATTAATAGACGAACAGCAATGAACACAAAGCATCCACAGTTGCTCCGCTCCGTCTTAAAGGGCGTGTACGGCTTAAAGCAAATCACAAAGTCACATCGTCTTTCTTGCAGTAGAAGGGGGTATTTTACCGCTAAGTCACGTTCTAAATTCATACTTGTGTACTCTGGTACACACACCTTTTTTTTATTATATGGAGAATTCTCACACAACGCCGTTTAGTCCAAATTAAGCAATATAAACTTGTGCTATAGGATCTAAACAACTAAAAAACATATAAAAAAAAAATATCGTTGGGACAGCTCACACAACGCCATCTGATTCCAAACTAAGCAGAGCTTGTACTATGGTAACCAGATAACTGATGAACATTCTTAAATATTTCTAAATACATACATATTATAGATAAATAACACCCAGGCACAGAATAAACCACCGTGCTCATCACACTAAGTTTTATCCTGGGTGGGAATCGGACCCACGACCTCATACGTAGCAGTCGCAGCCCTTCATGTCACTGAGAAAGCTCGTGCACGTTCGTGCACGTATCTTGGCTGCTGGAGGTGAAATCTTGACTTTTGATCAACTGGCTCTGCGTGCCCCCACTGGCGCAAAGACCGTGCTGCTGCAAGGCCAGCGTAACGCCCGCGAGGCAGTGCGCCACTTCGGACCGGCTCCGGGAGCTCCTCGCTCACACACCAAGCCGTACGTGAGGTCCAAGGGACACGAAAGTGCCCGACCTACCCGTCGGTCCAACGTGTAATTCTTTAATTATAGGGACTACTAAATTAAAAAAAAAAAAAAATAAGTCTCCCACCGCGTCACAGAGACTGTCAACACATACTTATTATCTATACGAAAATATACTTTTAATTCGTAGCTTTTGCTACAGCGCCAGCGATACGGCTAAGCTGGAGCCAAGACTACATACAAGCTGTACCAAACGCTACTTAGGTCCGTATTCCAGAACGTTACTCAATGCTCAATCAACGCTTGAGGCGAGATTTTGCCTTATAAAATCGACTCTCAAGCGCCGATTGAGTATTGAGAAACGTTTTGGAATACGGACCTTACAAGAGAATGAATATTTGTAGGTTCGTAGCTTTGCTACAACTTATTATAAACACGGTAGTACGGTGTAGTAAAGCTAACGCTACGAATAGATAAGTTTGTGTAGTAAGTTCGTAGAGATTTTATTTTTATAAATTGAACAGAAACTGAGTTAAGTAAACGTTCGCTAACCGTTCGCGCTGCCAGAGCAGCGCATTTTTTGTAATTAACCTATGACCTAACTAACTAAAATCGTGATATCTTGGAAACTATAATATCTAGACAAAAAAATTTTACTACTGAAAAATCGTAAAACATATAAAGATAAAACTTATAGCTATAATAATTTGAAATTTTAATCATAATTAACTGATATATTGGTATAAACACGAAAAAGTCGGTACGAAAATAAATAAACGTTATTTTTTTTAAATTTGCCACTCTCACGAAAAACTAATATAAAATACTATTTTTTTTTTACATAATTAAATTCTAGGAATTATAACGATTAAAACGATATATGACACTAATGACTTATAATTATTCTAAAAAAAACTAAAAATATGTTAACCCATTAAATATTAACGCAAAACTAAAAAAATGGCGGGAAAATGGCCGCCGGCAATGTTTATACCGCATTTACTTTGAATTTTGATATTATGACATATAGATATTAAACTTCTAATACACGGGTTTTTTATCCACAATTCTAATGGTATAAAATTCATTCATTAAAACCACAGACAACATTGTTTAAAAAGGTTTTGAAAGGAGGTCAGTACAAAAAAAGAAAAAGCAAAAAAAGTCAGCTGCTTTAGCAGCTTGAACGTTTGAGTAGGTAGTAGTAGTTTTAAAAGTAATGAACGACTGGATTAGAGATCGAAGTACGTCAAGACCAAGCCGCGAAGGTCAGCTAGTTTACTAGTTAGTTAGTGAAAGCAAGAAAACTAACGCACTCCAAACAAATCACTGAAGAGTACGATAAACAGCGGCATGGTGAACCCGATTAGTATTGAACAGACGATCCCCAATAACATCCACTTCCATTCCCTGGCTTTCATTGCCATGACTCTCATATACGATACACGGTGAACCTTCGCCGGATCTTCTTCGTTTGTCGTCTGAAAAACATACCTTACATAAGCAATCAAATATTGAGGAGTATGATCAAAGATAATATATTAGTTCTCTTCACTCTCTCTCTCTCTATATCGTAGCGATGGATTCAGAAGACTTCTAAACCAGGGGGCCGAGTCTGCTATTACAATTGCGACAGAAAAGATTCGAAATCGTCACTCAATAGAAAACCTCCGGTACAATTTTGACAGTTTTTCGTAGTCTACTATTACAATCGTACTACAATAGACTTCTATCGGTCTGCCGATAGAATTCTAGTAACACGTAGCGCGCTAGAGGCCGCTAGTCAGTTGCATTTTTGATAGTCTACTAACAATTTGACAGCTAAAAACTGATTCCGGTTCTATTCTACGTCTTGTCAATAGTAGACTCGGCCCCAAAACCAGGCGGCCTCAAAATCGGTTTCAAAACCGGTAGTGGTAGAAACTTCAAAACCGCCTATGCTAAGTGCATACGGTTATGCCACATTCTTAGTGTCCTGATTCGAATGCCGCAAACCGTGACTAGTAAGAAACTCTCCGCATCCCTCTGATCCAAACCACCCACCCACACCCTCGCGGCTCTGTTGAATATAATACCTGCTAATATTCTGTTCTAGATCACTTCTGTACATTACATTGAGCAACTTTGTTCTACAACTTGTTTTTTATACCACTACTATGATTGACAAGGATACGGACCACCTAATTAAAGGTGGTCACCCTGTGAAAGTTTGCAACTGCAAAGGTGTTACACTTGGAACGAACAGGCTGGCTACCTGCTGCAAGAGATATACTATATGCCCATAGTTGACCGCATGCATTTTGTCCCACGTACCAGGTGGTGAGCCCATTACCGAGTTGAACTGAATAGGCGCAGGTTGTATATCTGCTATTGTAATTTTTGGCTTTACGTCTGCCTGATTACTGGCAACCCAGACAAACGGCTTAGATTGCCTTCCGAAGTACGAAAATGAAAATGTGACATGTCGGTCACCCATCTGAGGATTAGTTATAGCGAAAGATGCTAAACGCAGTGATCGTTTACTGAACACTCATGAGTTAGCGAGGTTACAAGCGTTTCTACAAATTATATTATACAAATTTAAGTACGCCAAAACAAATATTTACTGTCTTTGATATACGATCGATGAGATAGCCTTCTGAAAGTTCTGAATCTTCTCTAGCCATGACTTTATCTGCAGCAAAGAATAAAATAATGAGATATCTACCGCTTACTTTTCCAAAACAATATGATGCAGTGCACATACACACTAATAGGTATATATTTGTTTGACTGCCGCGACTGAGGTCCAGGGTTCGATTCCCAGGTCGGAAAAAATATTTGTGTGATCCACAAATGATTGTTTCGGAGTTTGGGTGTTTCCTATGTTTAATATGAATGTATTTAGAAATATATAAGTATATTTTGTCAGTCGTCTAGATCCCATAACATAAGCTTATTACTAGCTTACTATAGGGCCAGACAGCGCTGTGTAAAAAAAATATCCCACAATTTGCCTGTGTATTTGGAAACAACGTGTGCTTGGACACCCTTATCGTCGATGTATCGACGAAAACAGGCTTGTATTATAGTATATAGCATTAGTAGATAGTGCAGTGAATTACCTATCAAAATTATCGTACCAGATCTCTGAGTCACGTGGCTGTCAATTCTAGTTAGGTCTCGAAACTGGAGTTAGAAGCTTACTAATATGCCATCGTCTCAGATCTATCATCAGATTTAGACTTTCAGATCAGTCTCAGTCAGAACTCTAGATCAGTTCAGATCTAGAGTTCAGAGTCCAGGTTTCATGGACCAGATTCGGTCGAGTGCTGACAGTCGGTAATCGGGGATCCGAAGTCCAGGGCCCAAGGTCCAGAGCCGATAGCTTAGCATTTAAAGTTTAAGCACTAGAGTCATTCTCATTAGTCCAAGTTACAAGGTACAAAGTCCATTGTTTGTTCTCCAGGGTCCAGTCAGATCCAGAGTCAAATCAAAATGTAGTAACAGCATTTTTATACTATTTCAGGAAAATAGATCGACACTCAATTATTACGAGAGTTGGCCTTCAGATCTTCAGTCTTCAGATGTCACAGTTTACAGTTTCGCTAGTTGGCAGATTTGTCAGGTTAGGACGTTAGGTCAATTTATATAATACTAGTTGACGCCCGCAATTCCACACGCGTGGTGAAGTTTACCCGTTCCCGTTTACCACAGGAACTTGTTCCAGTGATAAAAAGTAGCCTATGTGTTATTCTGATGTGTAAGCTTTATTATTGTAGTTTCATCAAATCCATTCAGTAGATTTTGTGTGAAATTGTAACAAACCAAACATCCATCCATACTTACAAACTTTCAAGTTTATAATACACTCCCAGACTCTTGAATCGAGCCACCTTACATTCCCGGGCCTAAAAGCCCAATACACAAAAAATATACAATATAACAAAAATGTTTTTATGCATTTTTAATGCTGGCATATTTCATCGTCTTTCCCGTATGTATTACTCCAAATTTAAATATTAGAATTTAAAATAAAGAACAAAAACCGAGCTTGGTCACTGATTTGAAAAAAATAATGACTGTTGAAAGTTGCTTTTGAAACAATTTAATGTCGATTTGGTTTGAATTTTCGCAATTGTTGTTGACCAAAGTTTAGTTTAGTTATTTTACTATAAATTGAACCGTTTTTGGCTATAAAATTATGGATACTTCACCTGAAGTAGCTGCGCAAGCTGTAGCACTTCTTCAATCTGGGCTAAGTCAGAGAGATGTGAGTTCACAACTTCACATAAGTCGTTTCGCTATTCAAAGAGTGTACCACCGATACCTGGAGACTGGCGGCTTCGTTCGGCGAACAGGAGGACCTCGTTACCGAGTGTCAACGGCGAGACAAGATCAATACATTGTCACTACTAGCTTACGAAATCGACGCCTTAACTCTATTCAGATACAAGAACAGCTCAGGGACTTTCACGAGTGGCTGTAAGTGCTCGGACCTTTAGAAGGCGACTCAATGAACGTGGTTTAAAGCCCCATAAGCCAGCAAATGGACCCAAATTGACACGAGCACACCGAATAGCCTAGAGTTTGCGCGCGAACATCTAAATTGGACTCGACATCAATGGAGCCAGGTTCTCTTCACAGATGTGTCCAAGATAATGCTATACGGTAATGACGGAAGGAGAAACCTTTTCCTTCTACATACATCTTTTATAAGTTACAGTACTCCAAACCAAAAAAATCAAGGTGGCTCAATTTAGGTGTCCGGGAGTGTATTAATAGGATTATCATGGTAATGTTATAACAAAAACTAACCTGTCGATGAAATATCCATTGGCTCTTGTAACCCAACCATATCGTAGTAATGGCCACGCTTCTCCATTAGCTCTCTGTGTGTACCAGATTCCACAACCTCGCCACTCTTCATCACATATATCATGTTAGCATTGCGAATGGTTGATAATCGATGTGCCACCACCACAGTAGTACGACCTTTAGCGGCCTGGGAGAGAAAGCAAACCGTATTACTTAAACCTTCCATGAATTATTATCGAAAAGATGGTAGGTCCATTACTTGTTGTATAGAAGGAATATGGATTTATTATTTTTTACCGATTTAGTCGTTGACCTAAAACGATACGCAATGACGAGATTTTTACGCAGTTAATTTCTCAAGAGGAGAGTTAATTGGCTTTCGCCTCAACGCTCTCAATTTCTACAATGAGATTTGATCCTGCATGCGACCGAATCAGACGCCCATGGCAAAATACGACCTTAAGCAGCTGGTTACATCCGACATTGCTTCGGGTCGATACCCTGTTTTCCTGCTGTTACGGTCCTACTTTTTCTGATTTTGATTAATGAGATGACGAAAAGTAGATATTCTTTGAAGCAATGATTAAAATGAAATTTCTACAAAAAAAATCTTATATTAATGTCGTATCATCTTTCCTTGTATGTCTCTAATGTACTCAACTAACAAAATGTTTCACCTTGTCGAGCGCTAGCTGTACTTTAGCTTCGGAAGCAGTGTCCAGGGCAGATGTAGCTTCGTCGAGTAACAGCAGACGAGGACGCCGCACCAGTGCACGAGCTATTGCTATTCGTTGTTTCTGGCCACCCGATAGGGACGCTCCTCGGTCTCCTACTAACGTATCATAGCCCTGTTGGTACACCAAGATTTGGGTTCTATTGTACGAGTTAGCTCCAGAGAAATCTCACCCCTAGTAGTTTACATTTAGGTTCAAAAGAGGTGAGATTTCTATGGTCCGTAACTATAGTTTGAAGAAACTTGACCTAAAACTTTTTATGTCTATAAGTTATTTACAACACATTCAAAGGTAATTTTGAACAGTAAGCCGTATACTGACTATAATGTGAAAGAAATTTCACGCTTGAGTGGGGGTTTTGAACTCTCATCTTCTCCCTTGCCGGAAGAGGTGCTTTGACCGCTAGACTTTCGAGTCCCGCTCGAAATTTATGAAATAATTGACCTGACAAAGACGCCATCTACTGGCACAATTCAAACTTGACACATGGCATGTCAGACGGTTACTGTGAGAGAAAATTCGACCTTGCTGTTTCATGACGTTCAAATGAACCTCAACTGTAGGTAGCAGATTAGATTTTCATTTGATTGTACCACAGAAAATAAGCATTCTTTTTTTTGTAATTGTGTTGTTTCTAAGTGACCCCCACGGCTTCGCCCGTGACATTCTTCGAATTCCCGTAGCATACAATAAAAATTTGCCCGATATGTCGACATTTATGATTATTGCTCCGCTTTCCAGGGTAGTAACATGATGATATATTATATAACTTATAGCCTTCCTCGATAAATGGGCTATCTAACACAAAAATAATTTTTCAAATCCGACCATTAGTTCCTGAGATTCGCGAGTTCAACCAAACAAACATTTCATCTGCAGGATCCTTGCGCCGTCTGCGTAATTTCCAGCCAACGGCCACTAAAATTGCGCTCGCTCAATCTCTCCTTCTTCCCTTGCTAGATTATGCCGACGTCAGCTATCTCGATATCACCGAAGAGCAACTTGATAAGCTTGAGCGGCTTCAAAACTTCTGTATAAGATTCATATTTGGGTTACGCAACGAAGGCGAATTGGAAGCCACTCGAGCAAGGTGCGATATTCAGTTACGTGATCATCGTAACCGAATATCGCACCTTGCTCGAGTGGCTTCCAATTCGCCTTCGACGGAATACTCATATCCTTTCTGTGCTTTACAATGTACTGTTCAATCCGCGTTCCCCAGCATATCTCAAAGAACGATTTATGTTCCTTAATGACACACATTCAAGATCCTTGAGGTCGTCGGAATCTATGGAATTGGCAATACCTACTCATTCCACTAGTTTTTACGATAAATCGTTTACCGTACAGGCTGTGCGGTTATGGAATGCATTGCCTATTCCAATTAGAAGGGCTCAGTCTCTGTTTGTCTTTAAGCGCATGGTAAAAGAACATTATTTGACCAGATAGTTAATTCCTTCTCTTATTGATGAGTCCGATAATTTTGAAGTTTATTCTATTATAAATGTTTGATAATGTTTATATAATTTGTAAGTGTATGTATGTATGTATATGTGTATGTATCTATGTTTATATGTAATATGTATTATGTGTTGTATATATGTGTTACATATATTATTATTATGTATTGTGCATATTGTATCATGTAGCAAAATTTTGTTTTTTTTTATTACTCCAATGCTACCCATCTTCCTAACAATTGACATCCTTTTCTGTTCATCCCAAGGTTGCCTGGAAGAAATTGCTTTTTAGCGATAAGGCCGCCCTTTGTACATTATATGACTAAAATATGTAATCTAGCTTTAATTTGGTGTACAAATAAAGTTTTATTCTATTCTATTTATTCTATTTCAGCTTTATATATTAGTAATAATAGAAGATAGGTAATTGGATGTAAGGCACCTCACCAGGATCTCCGGGATCCAAGCAACCTCACCTATTTCGGGAGCATCTGCTGATTAATGGACCAAGATGGGGTTGGGAGGTCTGACGGCAGTCAGTCCCAACAATGCCAAATCAAAAACCAAACAGTAGCTGCTCCTAGCAGCCAAATATATGGATCACGAGATCCAAATGAAGGATAAAATCACAAAATAAGTAAAGATAAATAAAATATTCTGAACCTTGGGAAGTTTCATGATGAAATGATGAGCATTGGCTTCTGTAGCAGCCGCTTCTATATCCTCGAATGTCGCATTCTGCTTCCCGTAGCGAATGTTTTCACGAACAGTAGTATTGAATAGTACAGGTTCCTGGCCCACCAGGCCTATTTGGGATCGCAACCACACAACCGACAGTGTACGAACATCCATTCCATCCACACATACCTGGATAACATAGGTCTGTGAAGTATGAGGTAGTGCTATGCTAAACCCTGTATTAAGCCGGTAATGGCAGTATGTCAAGAATAAAGATATATATAAACATATATATTGTTACGCCCTTATCCCCGAAGGGGTAGGCAAAGGCATATTAAACGCCTACATTTCACCGTGCAATAAAAATATGCCGCAGGAAAATATTTAAACTATCACAGTTGTTACATACCAACCGTATCAACCATTACGTTTAAAAATCATCATTGCCATCAAAGTGTTTAGGGATAGGCTTCATTGGCATTGAATAATTGGCCTCATAATGTTCGACGACGTGTTGTTAAACGACGTATCCTATGTGTATTTATTTATTTAAATATGTATATAGCTTATGTCGTCTATAGTAGAGCGTGAGTGAAATTGATCCTGTGCGCTGTGGCTGTAACTAACTCAACTTTATAAATTTATTAAAGCAACTCAACTCACACTGCCGCTGTTGACATCGTAGTATCTAGAAATGAGTTGTATAATAGTGGACTTCCCACAGCCTGAGTGACCAACTATTGCCACAGAATATCCAACATTAACACTCAGGCTTATGCCTTTTAAAACCTGTAACGTAAAATAAATAGAGCTTAACTTTATAAAACTGCTTTTTTTTTTGTTTATAACACTCGTGGCCTCGCTGTCTCAGTGTTCTGTAAACGATCACTGCGTTAGGCAACATTCGCTATAAGTGGTCGTTGGATGGGTGATCACTTTGTGGAATTTACATTTGCGGCGTTTCCGTGCTTCGGAAGGCAAGTTAAGCGGTTGGTCCCGGTTGCCAGTAAAATGGCAGTCGCTAAGCCTGGTAAAAGGCCTTTTGGGCGATTTGAAAAACTTCAACAGCAGGTCGCCACAGCCTGCGCCTGTCCATTTCAACACAGCAACGGGCTTACCACCTGTTACGTGGGACAAAAATGCTTACGGTGAAAAGTGGGAGTATAGTATGCCTCTGCCTACCCATTCGAGGATAAAGGAGTGACGATATGTTTGTATGTATGCCAAAACGATACTACGACGACATGTTACTCTGATACTATTCCTATCCTATATATATACAGGTATAATGATGCGGGGTCAAGCCGCGCCATCATACGAGTAACGCCATCTGTCGGACTGATGCGGCACTAAATTACGCCTGTATTATAAGCATGGAGTGGGAGTTTAAAGGCCCCGTCCCTCACGCATCGAGCCACCCCTGGGGCAGCAAGTGTCAGGATATTTCTAGAATGCTTTAGAACTTTTGACTACTTTTGAATTCGGACTACGTACTACAGACCTCAGAGCAATGTCAGTCTGAGCATCATTCTAAATAGTTAAAATTCCGTTGAACTAATATAACTGCCTAAGTCTCAATATATTTGTAAAAATATTGGACCCGGAATACCCCGGTAAGCTTTATAATTCTTAAGTTCAATCATTCTTGCTAACCTTTGTTTCCTACAGGAAGGAGTAGAAGTAGAGTAGAGAAGTGTTTATACCTATTTTCATTTCAGTTTATGTATTACCGCAACTAATGGCTAATTTATCATTTGGTAACACTATAGCAATTGCTAAATTTCAGCTATAGCTTTAAGTGGTTAGGAATACGTATAAAACTTTAAGTTTCACAAGTGTGCCAACCAACCCTTTATAACCTTCTTAGCATTTAATGCAGCCCTAACTGTGCCCTGCTGCATGTAAGAAATATTGCACTAGTCCTGATTTGTTAAGAACTGCTACTACATAATTTAAATTTTATTATATGTACCTACCACCTGCAACCTATATGTAAGACTTCCCGCCTCTCCAGCCAACCTGGGCCCGAGGACAGGCTGGAGCCTTATAGGTTTCCGGCTGAGGTTCTAACCCCAGGCTTCTGTCTTCCAGCGTCCTTTGTTACGGTTCCACTACTAAATTACTACCTGTTGGCTGAGAGCTGCTCCGAGGCTCCTCCTGGTCGCGCCTAGACCGGGAGTGTAAGCCGTCGCCCAGCCGGAGAAACCTACGACAGCGAGAGGAACAACATCCGACCCGTGAAAGATCACCTGGCCCTCCCTCAGATAAGTCCAGATTCCGCGGCCTCTCGCGGCAGACTCCACCTTACGGTTGCCTATCTAATACGTCACCCACGACCCTGACTTATACTACTATTGGCCCTATCGGGAAATATATTTGTACTAAAATTACTACTACCCTTTTATTTATCTCACGTAGGGTCCTGTAGAACCTAAAGGTTTACAGATATGTATATACATATAGGTATATATAAACGTAACGCCCCTTCCCTTCTTTGTAAAGCGAACCTGGGGGCCAAGTCTATTATTTCAATTGCGTCAGAAAATTCCTTGATATTTTTGTACCTTAAGTCACAGCATACATTGGACTACGCAAGGATTTTCTTTTTTCCACAAAAGAAGTTTGAATTACAAGACATTGAAATGTTAATCCCTGAATGAGGTAGTCTTAGCACATTATTCTAATTTAATTTTTTAACGCGTCCGGTGCGTTGAACCAGAAGACGCTGGTTCGAGTACAGCACGTGACTGAAAATTTTTCCACATTAAAATTTAAATTTAGAGAAAGTTAGCATATTAATTGCTTTTTAAAATTGTTTCTCACATTGTTTTTTGTTTGTATTGCGGTTACAGGTTTTTTTTAATAAAAAAACTAATTAACACTTTGTATTGTATACTCGTATCGTTAAGTTGTAACTATTTTGTTTTATTATAGTTCTGAGTATCGTAGCAATTATTTCTTGTTGTTCAGGAAGAATATTAACAATATTTTGGACGTAGAAATTCTTTTCATGTTACATACACACATATTATTACGCCTTTATCCCCGAAGGGGTAGGCAGAGGCATACTATACGCCCATATTTTACTGTATGCATGTTTGTCCCACGTAACAGTTGGTGAGCCCATTACCGTGTTTCATATTACAAATCTTTTAAATCTCATAATTACTGTGTTCAATGCCTTAAAAGCCTTAATTTGGAGCCTCAAGTACACTTTTGGGGCTCCTGAGGAGAAAATGTTGCCAGAACATTAATAGCCCCTCTAGCTCAGTTTTCTGTAAACGATCACTACGTTAAGCAACTTACGCTAACGTCGGTCCTGGCTGGGATGAGTGACCGTGTGTAGCATTTTAATTCACTAGCGCTTGAATTATTTCTACAGCCGGTAACCCTGTACGTTTAACGTCAAAAGGTGGTCCTAAGTTCTTGATGGAAATTCCTTGCACACGTTTTAGTCTATAAGAAAACAGGAATTTAAATAAAAATGTACGTACCGGAACATCAGGTCTCGATGGATAATTGAAAAATACATTTTTGAATTCAATAACGCCTTCGGCCGTCACAGGTTTCAATCCACGGTCAATTAGGGGGTTTATTTTCGGGACATTGTCTAACAGACGATATATTTGAGCTCCGGCACCGCGAGCCACGCCGAACGACCGCACTAGTCCTCCAACCATTCCCAAATTTCCAAGAGCTGTCATAATACCAAAAAATACCTAAAATTATGAAAGTATTTTAAAATCTGTATTTATCATAACATGATTCTATGCATGCTCTACCTTGGTGGCGCAGTGGTAGTGAATGCAACTGCCGTTACTGAGGTCTTTTGATCGGTTTCCTCGGATCAAATCAAATATTTGTGTGACATGCAAATGTTATGTCCAAAATTTAAATGAAATTGAACCAAAATTGAAATCACAATGGCTTGATGCACATCAAGCATTAAGCAATTGGTTCAACTTGGCTATGCTGTAAGCACATCAAGCACCTGCATTGAAATAAATAAATTTTCTATGTATTTAAAAATATATAAGTACCTATGTTTATCAGTTGTCTAGATCAAAGAGCACAACCATGCTTAATACTAAGATCATCATCATCATCCGAGCGTCTGTCCCAGTTGCGTCTCGCGACGCCCGGGGTCCGCTTTCCTACATTTTCTCCTCCACTTCGCACGGTCTTCGGCATCCCCTGTAGTGAGACCATTGGCACGCATGTCATCCCTTACGACGTCAAGCCAGCACTTCTTGGGTCTTCCCCTCTTACCGGGACCCGGCGGGGCTGACATGGCCAGACATTTCTTACCTACGTAGCCCGGCGGTTGCCGCAAGACGTGACCATACCAACGAAGGCGACACTCTTGCAACTTGTCTGCAATGTCACGGACGTGAAGGCTGCCGCGGATGCGGGAAATTTCTCACGCGGTCCATCCGCGTGACCCCACACATCCACCGCAGCATCTTCATTTCCGTGACACGCAGCTCCTGCTTGTGTCGCTCCAATATCGGCCACCTCTCACTGCCATGTAAAAGGACAGGTCTAATAATGGTTTTGTAGACCTGTCCCTTCAACCGGATCGGCATTTTAGGGTCACAAATGACACCGGTCATCTCCCGCCATTTGGCCCACGCGGCAGCAATGCGTGACTTGACGTCGCAATCAATGTCACTGGACGTGTGAAAAACAGATCCCAGGTATTTAACCTGGTCCGTGCGCTCGACCAAATCACCGCCTATGCGGACGGATGTGGGATCTGTCGAGTTTAGTGCCAAGTACTCGGTCTTCGCCACATTTAGTTTCAGAACGCCGTTCTCAAGCGTCTCCTTCCACGCCTTTACACGTCGCACCAATCTGCCCCTGTCCGCGTCTGCCAGCGCAATATCGTCAGCATACATGAGCAACCATGGAGGCTGCTCATGTGGGTTTCTGATGCTGTCCGACAATTCGTCTAATATTACACTAAACAGAAGCGGACTAAGGACCAAAACCCTGGTGTACCCCGACGGTGATGGGGAAGGGTTTCGTGTCGCCAACAGCAGTCCGAACCATTGAATCGGAGTCACAGTACATGTCCCGGATAGTGTCAATATAGACCTCTGGAACCCCTTTGGACCGCAGTGCCCACCAGATCATCGCACGAGGAACACAGTCGAAGGCCTTCTGCATATCTAGAAACAAACAGTGCAGAGGCGTGTTCTTCGACCTGTATTTCTCTGCGACAACCCTCAGGGCAAAAAAAGGGTCCGTGGTCCCATGACCAGGGCGAAACCCATATTGACACTCCGCTTAATACTAAGATAGCGCTATGAAAATGTGCCAAAATATTTACATGTTGAAAAATGTTAAACCTAAATGACCTTTTTAATTGTCAAATTACAAGATAAATGCTGAAATTAAAATGTGAATGAAAGTAGCCTGGGTTTTCTCCCACTCATAAAGAACGATTGTTTACTTGCTGTATTCATGTTCTATCAATACAACAAGTAAAAAATCGTACTTTAGTGTCACCATATTTTAATTCTAAGGAACATGACGACAATGTCTTTTAGTTAAACTTTTTTAAAATCAACTTTGCATCAAAATCACCCTTCCAATATAAAAATAAAATAATAAAATTGAGTATCACATCCAGTGGAATGCGATAGCATTTTTTTATGTGTGGAAATCCGCATAGTTCCATATGCCGATACTCCTTCCGACTAAAACCGCGCGGGGTCGATTTTGTTATGACCTAGTTTTTCGTAATTAACTTATGACCTAATTAACTAAAATCGAGATATCTTGGAAACTATAACAGCTATAAAAAGAACAAAAAAAAAGTAAAAAACAAAAAATAGGACTTTCTTTATTCAAATAAGTAAAAAAATTAGAACATTAACTTGTTTTCAAGATCAGTAAAGATAATTTTAGACACTTTTAGCGTAATCTATAAAAAAATATGGCAGAAGTGATCTGTCATATTCTCTTGATAACCCAGTGTTACATGATCTGTACAATTAATAAAACTGATGTTTATCAAACCAGCATAATTAAGAGTTATGAAGATAAGATTATGTACATATTGAAGTGAAACTACTTTATCGACGTTGAGAGAAATTATATAGCTGTAAAAAGATGGTCACGTTTTTCGTTTACACGCCATGTTGTTTTGAAGTGAAACTTCTTTATCATAGGTGAAACTTCTTTATCATAGGTGAAACTTCTTTATCATAGGTGAAACTTCTTTATCACAGGTGAAACTTCTTTATCGGCGTATGAGAGAAATTTAATAGCTGTAAAAAAGTGTCGTAAAGAAGTCTCACTTCTCACCTGTGGACTCTGGTACACACACATATTTTTATAGGATACTATACTATGATGATAATTATAATCTGTGACCTGTCTATATGAGAAAAGAAGTTCTTTTGCCCTTTTGAAACATGATGTTTCTTCTTCCATCTTAATTGCTTTCCCAGTTGCTTTCAAAACCTACCTGGATTTGGAGCCAGGTTCACTTTTATTTGGATTTTAATTTTCAGCATTGTTAGTAGGTATGATGATGTATGGAATAAAAAAACAATTTACTTTTCTCAGCAAACATAGGCACTCTTTAATAAATCAAATTAATGTTTCAGGATTTTTTAAAAATCTACCCATAGATCTTTTTCAACTTAATTTTTTTTAAAATAACTTGTGACATTTTTTTTCACATCGCAGTCTAACCTAAGTAAGCTAATTAAGCTTGTGTCATGGGTTCAAGATGACTGATAAACATACTTATATCTATATTTCTAAATATATACATATTTTACATACCCAAACTCCGAAACAAACATTTATGGATCACACACAAATATTTGTACCGACCCAGGAATCGGCCTTGCATTTTTCCTCAACATAAGTTTAGAGAAGACGAATAAAATAGATAAATGATTTACTGGATGCGCTGAACTTTGGGATAGTTAAGCCTCACATGAGCGTCCATTAGTTTACAATAAATAAACACGCCTTTTCCCGAGCGCGTAGGCAGAAGCATACTGACTATACCGCATAATTGCAATACATAATTGCAATGTGTGATAAGTAAACTTCGCCCGTGACAAACTTCGTTCTCCCGTCGCACCTATTTAATCCCGTCACTTATAAATTCTTCAATAATGCATAAAATTTTGTCAACATTTATGAATACTGCTCCGCTCGCCAGGGTAGTAGCGTGATGATATATAGCCTAAATCCTTCCTCGATAAATGGGCTATCCAACACAAAAAGAATTCTTCAAATCCGACCAGTAGTTTCTGAGTTTAGCGCGATCAAACAAACAAACAAACTTTTCAGCTTTATAATATTAGTAAAGATGATTGACCACTCACCGAAAACATAACATCTGCGTTATAGTGATCAGAATCATTAATGATTAAATATATACCCAAGTAGAATGACAATGCGTAAGAACTGAACACGCAAACAAATAGTAATCCCATGGAGAGTCCCGTAAAGAATTCTGCGGAAAATAATTATTGTTAACACTTAGACTAGGTACAAACAAAAATAGAAAAAAACTCAATTTATTAATAATTTATTTATCTAGACGCGTTGGTACATGCATATATGCACACACTATAGCTGCGTATCGTAACGGGGTGTAGCGAGTCCAGAGATTTATCTCATCTAAAAAATTGCGTACCGCGCTAAAAGAAGTTTTTCCTTCAAAAATTGACCGGGATCGACGTTAATGATGATGATGATGTAAAATAAATCTACACTGAAAGACTCCTAATTGATTACACAGCATTATTTAATAAGACCTGTAGATGACCGGAATCAACGTTAGATGATGATGATGATAATGGTCGCGAGTCCAGAGATTTTATCTCATCTAAAAATAAGCGTACCGCGCTAAAAGAATATTCACTTCAAAAATTGACCGGGATGGACGTTAATGATACACAATATTATTTAATAAGACCTGTAGATGACCGGGTTCAACATTAGATGATGATGATGATTATAGTCGCAAATCCAGAGATTTTATCTCCTCTAAAAATATGTGTACCACGCTAAGAGGCGTTTTCACTTTTTCGATCAGGTCACGTGTCCTGACGCGAGTTTAAGATTTTATACCCATTACAGAAAAAGTGCTCAACGCCGCTAAAGAAGTTTTTACTTCAAAAATTGCGTACCGCGCTAAAAGAAGTTTTTCCTTCAAAAATTGACCGGGATCGACGTAAAGATGATGATGATGAAAAATAAATCTACACTGAAAGAGTCCTAATTGATTACACAGCATTATTTAATAAGACCTGTAGATGACCGGAATCAACGTTAGATGATGATGATGATTATGGTCGCGAGTCCAGAGATTTTATCTCATACCGCGCCAAAAGAAGTTTTTCCTTCGAAAATTGACCGGGATCGACGTAAAGATGATGATGATGAAAAATAAATCTACACTGAAAGAGTCCTAATTGATTACACAGCATTATTTAATAAGACCTGTAGATGACCGGAATCAACGTTAGATGATGATGATGATTATGGTCGCGAGTCCAGAGATTTTATCTCATCTAAAAATATGCGTACCGCGCTAAAAGAATATTCACTTCAAAAATTGACCGGGATGGAAGTTAATGATGATGATAAATCTTACGCTTTTTCGATCAGGTCACGTGTCCTGACGCGAGTTTAAGATTTTATACCCATTACAGAAAAAGTGCTCAACGCCGCTAAAGAAGTTTTCACTTCAAAAATCTGTTAAGTTTGAAAACAGAAGATTATACCTCACTAGGTGACCCCCCGGCTTCGCCCGTGACATTCTTCGAACTCCCATCGCTTATAAACTCCACAATAATGCATAAAAATTTGCCCGATTTGTCGACATTTATGACTACTGCTCCGCTCTCCAGCATAGTAGCGTGATGATATATAGCCCATAGACTTACTCGATAAATGGGCTCTCTAACACAAAACGAACTTTTCAAATCCGACTAGTAGTTCCTGAGATTAACGCCACTCCATCTTACCTCTCAACCCCGGAAGGGCGCCTGCGTCGTGGCCCCCCGTCCATTAGTTAGCAGGTGCACCGCTAGCAGCCGAAGTTATTGGTATGGCCAAGTTAGGGATCGATATCTTAGGTAATAGAGTTGATTGCTTCTTTTGTAAATCTGACACACCGTTCAAAAGTAGCTATTTTCTCAACTGTGGTATGGAACTATGGATGGAAAATTTAGAATATTATGATTTAGACCAAAAAAACGTCGATAGGCTTTGTTCCGCGGACGCTTAGATTGTGGAATGAACTCCCTATCGGGGTTTTCGTGAACGTATACAGTATGGGGGTTCTTTAAAGGGGTTTTAGAATGTTTTTACAGGCTCGGCACCGCGAGTGCTGAACCTCTGGTCTTGCAAACGTCCATAAGGCTACCACTTTCCATCAGGCGGGACCGTATGCTTGTGCTACTAGCTCAGTGGTATAAAAAAAAGAAAAAACCTTTTCACCTTTCTTAATATAAACGTGTTTGGCATCTTCAATAGGTTTCCGATATCTATCCAACTCTTTCTTTTGGCCATTAAAAGCGTAAACCGTACGTATGGAGCTTAGTACTTCGTGTGCTATAGCGCTAGCCCGCCCTTTGTATATTGCCTCTCTTTTGTATAGACGATCTGCAATCTTTCCATATAATTTTAACAAAATTAATTGTAATAAAAATTAGACTAACAACAAACATTGGTAAAATACAACCGCTATTTATTATAAGGTATTGTAGCAATTGCTTATGTAGTCAGACTTATAACTAGAGAATATATGTTCAACAAATAGGTATGTAGTATAGGCACTAAATAAAAAAAACCAAATAACTATCATTACGCTGTATCCCTGACGGGGTAGTCAGAGAGGACAGATCGCCAGGCTTTACGATCCATGCATACTTCTTTCGTTTCTTGCAGATTCATCAATCGTTTCATACATGCACGTCTGGGTATCCGAGTACTTTTGACTTTTCCGTTTTTGAGCAATCTGCTCACGTGGTCTTCATATGTAAGTCTCGGCTTACCCTGATTATAGGTACTAGTTATTAAATTGTATTCTGCCCATCCACTAATTAACCCCGTGTGGTAATAGGTTATATGTTCGATGATTCTGCCAAATGGATTCCGTGTTACGTGTGTTTCAGAAACTAAAAATTATGTTTATTTTCGATGAAAATATAAAAATTGACTAACAAGTCCAGTTAAGCCGACTAGGGTGAAGGTGACAGGCGTGGTGACGAGACAAAGGAGAGCCAGCTTCCATCCCTTAAAAACCGCCATACATATGCACCCGATGGCAGTACTTACGCAGTAGATGAATGAAGATACCTTGTCTCCGATACCCTCTTCTAATTTTATCACATCGCTGTGGAAATATTATTTGAATCCTTACTACCTTTTCAATAACTTTAAAAAAGCACAAGGACATAAGCAGGTTTGATTCGATAGACATTTTATGTTAAAGAAATAATTTGTAAATGTGTACGAAAAAATAAATAGACACCAAGTTTCTGTATTATACCTAATCCTTATTTGGTTGTCTCCTCGATATTACAGTGTTCTGTAAACGATCACTGCGTTAAATGACTTTCGCTATGGTTGGTCCTCGGATGGGTGACCGCTTAGTGAGATTTACATTTACGAGCATTTACGTGCTTCTGAAAGTAGGTACATTTAGCCATTGGTTCCAGTTGCCAGAAACATGCCATTAAGCGTTATGCATGGCATGGTCGTTAAGTCAGTTCAAGCCTTATCAGCGAATCTATTTCAACAGCAGCTTGCCAATGTTATCGCGGCAATGGGCTCACCACTTGTTACATGGGACAAAAATGCATACGGTGAAATGTGGATCTATAGTACGCCTCTGCCTACCTCTTCGGAGATAAAGGTGTGACTGTATCTATGAATGTAAGAATAATTATAAAAATCTCATTTGCCCCCAACCCTTGGACCAGAACCTGGGTACCCCTATTTAAACGGTATGAAAAATAAATTAAATGTGCTTACTCAGCCATCTTGGAAGCAAAGTCTGCAGTTTGATGAAGATCAAAATAGGCAAAGTCCTGGTTTAGTACAACTTTTAAATATTCTCGTCTCAGTTTGTATATCTGGAATCATAGGATCTGAGATTATTCGACCAGCAACCACAGACTATGAGCGCACAGTTCGCGTCCTAATCAAAGCGCTATACGACGTCAGCTATGGTTGAATAGCTTGTTCACCTTCACGCCCTAACCAAGATATTGATTACATAAGTGTAAAAGTTTCATTCTTAATCTCGCCAGCTACAGTAGACACGCAATCCACGGAGTCCGGTTCTGTCAAGAAAAAGCTTACTCCAAGGGATGGCCATAAAAAAGTCACATAGACCATCCCAGTCAAAGGCAAGTAGGAGAAGGTGGTGCCTTTTCACTGCCACCTTTAGGTGATACGCCGACGTGCACGGGACAGGGGCCGGAGTGTCAGCTAGTTACATCATCATCATCCTCTTGCCCTTGTCCCAATGTCCATATTGCAAAATGTTTTGGCTTGGTTTTTATGGTCGGCCGCCAACCTGACACCACACCAACCCTTCTTGGGAATGCTATCGTTTGGTGGTTTGCCCGCCACCACACGGGTGCCTTGTCAGCTAGTTACACATAAGAGTTAAAAATATATTACCTGGTTTATTGCCGTTAGGTTCATGAGTGCATTTCCCAAATAGATGCAAAGAAATAATAAAGCACCAACACAAGAGTAATGGATGCCAAAATCATGCATTTTCTTTAAAAATTCCGCACTGTCAGGTTTCCCCTCTTTCCTGGATTTGTCGTATGTAATCATAGTTTGAAAGACATTAGCAACAAGGGTGATCGCGTACGGAAGTGTCAAACCAGCGACTAGAGAAGCTACTGATGACACAGTTATCATCATTCTATCCTTCATAGATGCAAACCTGTACTGAATAAATTCACAATAAAAAAGGTTTATATCGAAGTATAATAAAGCAATAATAGTGTCTTGCGTGGGGACCAGATTGCAATAAGGATTCCAGGTTATAGAACCGAAACCTCGTCTATAATATCTATTTGGAAGTATCATAATAATATTATAAATGCGAAAGTTTGTGTGGAATGTTTGTTACTCTTTCACGTTAAAACTACTGACTTTAATGAAACTTCACAATAATATAACTTATACATCAGAATAACACATAGGCTACTTTTTATCCCGGGAACAAGTTCGCAAGCGGGAACGGGAAAACTTCTCTACGTGGGCGAAGCCGCGGGCGTCAACTAGTACATACATAAATGGAAACGGAGAGGCGGAGGCTTGGCAGTTGAAAATTTCCAAACCGCAATGCAGAAAAGCCCAGACTAACCGTTTACGTACCTTCCAAAGCATAGAAACGCTGGTAAATGGAAGTTCCACAAACGTTCACTTATCTTAGGACTACACCAACGTAAGATGCTTAAGGTAGTGGTCATTTAAAGAACACTTAAGCGGAGCTATGAGCGCTTCAAGTGAAAGTGAAGGTATTAGGTACAACGTATGTAACCGGTGGTCGCTTTAAATATTTTAAATAGTGTATGACATTTTGTAAGCGCCGTTAAAATGATCTATGCAAAATAAAGATATTTTTTTTTTTTTTAAAACATTGCCTGACAGATTAATGAGAAATCAGGGGTTGGAAGTTGAAGTCCAAAAACCCAGGAACGTCAATCCTTTAACTCGTTGCATAGCTATCTGCGTTTTCTGATACACACAGACCTTATGACTTCATTGTGCTTTTTAAATGCGTAAGTTATTACAGGTCTATGAAAATTACGCAGAGGAACACAATATGCTGTACAATCCAGACAAATCGGTATACATAGTCTTTAAAACCGAGATCTGGGATACAGATCTACCACCCCTCAGGCTGTACGATGACGATCTGGAAAGAGTCGAGGTGGTCAAGTACCTAGGGCACGCGATCACTTCTGATCTGCCTGATCTCGCCGACATAGAAAGACATAGGCGTGCTATTGCGGTTCGCAGTAATATGCTAGCAAGACGCTTTGCTCATTGTAGTGATGCCGTTAAGACCCAGCTATTTATAAGCTACTGTACGAGCGTCTATACTGTGGAACTATGGGCGAAATACACGCAAGCAGCTATGAGCGAAATTAGAGTTCAATACAACGACGCGTGGCGTACTATATTTCGGCTATAACGGTGGTGCAGTGCTAGCGCCAGTTCTGCAAAGGGGCGCGCCCCATGCTGGCAGGGACTACTCCGGAGCCGTTCAGCCTCGCTGCACACCGCTCTGAGAACCATTTGGTGGCTGCTGTACGACAGTGGTACGCTAGTTCCTTGCATAAAACCTGGCAACTTCATCACAGGCCCATTACATAAAAGGTCTTTGTCATATCATTGATTTTTATTTAATTTATCTATTGAATTTATTATTATTACTAGATGACCACCACAACTTCGCCCGTGGAATATTTCGACCTCCCGTAGCACCTATTTAATTCCGTCGCTTATAAATTCTATAATGATGCATAAAAAAAATCCAGATTTGTCGACATTTATGACTACTGCTCTGCTCCCCAGTGTAGTATATAGCTATATAGCTATAGCCTTCCTCAATAAATGTGCTATCTAACACAAAAAGAATTTCCCAAATCCGACCAGTAGTTCCTGAGATTAGCGCGTTCAACCGAACAAACAAACAAACTCTTCAGCTTTATAATATTAGTATAGATTGTTATGTAATATTCATTTAAATTAATAAATAATTGTAATAATGGATGTAAATCTGGAAATAAACAATTTCATTTCATTTCATTTTTCATTTAAATATTCTCGTCAATATGGAGTAGTCAGAGAGAACAGCAGTGCAATTCACAAATCTCGGATCCAAATCCGCTACGGCGCAAATGTCATCGATATTCATTGAACTCGAATATCAATGACTTTGCGCAGTAGCGGATTTGGATCCGAGATTTGTGAATTGCATAGCAGATTGCCACTCTTCACGATCCATGCATACTTCTTTCGCTTACCACAGATTCATTTACATCTTATACAGGGTTTCTAGGTACTTTTGACCTTTCCGTTTTTGAGCAATCTGCTCTGTAACGTCTACGTGTAAGTCTCGGTCTACCTTCTCGACTATTCTCGTCAAATACTGTAAATTAAAACTAAATAAGTAAGTTGGTTGTCATACCAATGTAAAATAGGATATACTTGGAGCTGTATCTTCTAACTTCTGTTCATCTTTTGGCCTGTAATTGTATAATAGTATTATCAATCTTTGCATTAGCTTCTGTAGACAATTTTTATGTATCTATAGTGACACTGAAACTAAGTTTAGTCGACTGTTCTCACATAACTCCAATGAACATTCTAAATTAAGTATTGTAAGCCATACATAATATTTTAAAAGAGCATTCATGGTGATTCTTGCCAGATTCTTCTCCATGACGGGTAGGCTGCCCTTGGAACTGGTAATTAGAATTACTCTCATTTTAATTATTGTCATGACTGTTCGAAAGTGCCTAAAATGGTCGACATGAATAAAAATATTTTTGGCTTTGATTTTGACGCTCTACTGGGAGGTTAGCGGCCCCTCCAAGATCTTGGAAACTAAATGCGGCAACAACGCAGGTGTTCTTACGAGTTTGGGAAATCAGATGGCAGTTAATTCCTATAATTCCGAAAATTAAAAGCCATACGATATTTGCTCCTAGCAGTCAATAAAAGCGAACCCCAGGCTCCAAATCCAGGAAGGGTTGGATGTAACTGGGAATATACTAATACTACGATACGATACTTTCGAACTCCCGTCGCACCTATTTAATCCCATCGCTTATAAATTTTACATAAGCGCATAAAAATTTGCCCGATTTGTCGACATTTATGATTACTGCTCCGCTCTCTTAGAAAGTACCGTGCTGATATATAGCCTATAGCCTTCCTCGATAAATGGGCTATCCAACACAAAAAGAATTTCTTCAATCCGACCAGTGGTTCTTAAGATTAGCGCGTTCAACCAAACAAACCAGCTTTATAAATTAGTATAGATAAAAAAGAAGAGACCTGCTACATGCTCTACCTCGTGGTACGTGAATTCGGAGTTGCGGCTTTCCCTACCAATCAGTATTCGGTAAATGGGGGAGAAATCCGTGTAATTCCGAGTTCCAGAGAAAAAAACTTCAAATGTAATTTATTTTATCGTTATTTATTTGTCCAATATTTGACGAGGCATTTATCAGCCCGCATCCTGCAGGCTCCGGCAACGATAATCGTCAGACCATCTTGCGGGACAAGAATATGGCGTACCCATGCTGCGTTTACATATTGTCACGCCTTTATTGACTGCCATTTTACTGGCAACCGAGACCAACGGCTTAACGTGCCTTCCGAAGCACGGAATACCAATTAACCCTACGGAATATATTAAGCTTAAGAATTTGTGTATTTGGTTGAACGCGCTAATCTACTAAGCTACTGGTCGGATTTGAAAAAATCTTTTTGTGTTAGACAGCCCATTTATCGACGAAGGCTATAGGTTATTTATCATTAGGCTTCTGCCCCGGAGAGCGGAGCAGTAGTCATAAATGTCGACAAATCGTGCAAATTTTTATGCATTATTGTGAAATTTATAAGCGAAGGGATTAAATAGATGAGACGTTAGTTCAAAGTATGTCACGGGCGAAGCCGGGGGATCACTTAATTAGAGATATAAAAAACAATGTACAACGACATTAGATCAACAGAAAATCCCGCGGTGGCATATGTCTAACTTTTAAATATAACTAACTATCTACAGAAAAACCCCCGGTGGCATGTCTATCTTTTAAAGATAGCTTACTACAGAAAAACCCATGGTGGCATAGGTCTAACTTTTAAAGATAGCTAACTATCTACAGAAAAACTGCGGTGGCATAAGTCTAACTTTTAAAGATAGATAACTATCTACAAAAAACCCGCGGTGGCATAAGTTTATCTTTTAAGGATAGCTAACTATACCCTGTAGGGTATTGGAAAACTCACCTCGCGTGATGATGTGTTAGTTCGAAGTCTTCTAGTCAGAAATAATAAGTGCTATCAAAGTGCTACATACAATTACTATATCTACAGAAATGCTATTAGTACAAGGCGCCGCTACTAGATGCTTCATTCATAAAACACAATTCTCACACTTCATCTTTACTTCTTCTCCGGAATTTCATTTCTTATCAAATATTATTAACATTTACAATGTCTGTATATAAAATAAAACATTTCTACAAAATTTATTTACATTTGATGGCAGTCAGCTTGTCGTGCCGCCATATTATAAAATGTCATTACAAACATGAACGTAAGTTTTATACAAGAAGTTTTGCATAACCAAATCTACACTGATAAACCTCTGCATTCCCAGCAGAGTTGCCAGGTGGTCCAGATAAAAAACCGAACATTTACTATCAAACCCTTGATTTTTTAAGGATTTTTTCTCAGAAATTGAAAGGAGAGTTTTTGTGTAAATTTGTCGAAGTTGTTGTCAAATGCAGAAAATTACCTATTTGGGATTTTCTGAGGGTGAACAAAATAAAATTAAAGTACAGACTCCCCCCCCCCCCCCACCCCCCCCCCCCCCGAGTCTTTCGTACGAACTAAAGATCGCGTTAAGACGTTTACAATGCAATGAAGTAGGTAGGTACTGGCCTGCCCTGTTGAGCTTTAAGCAACTTTCGATGTAGCTGGTCCTTCGATGGGTTGCCAGTAAATTTGTAGTAGTAGTAGATAGTATTATCGAATTGAAAAATACTTTTTGTGTTATCCATCTAACACAAAAAGAATTTTTAAATTCGAAACATTAGTTTCCCACTCCTGGATTAGCCTAAAAGCTATTTAAGCAATTGCTCAGGACATAATTTTTTAATAAAATGGAAAAAGGCAATTTAATTCGAGCCCTGTCTCGACACTTTATTAAAAATTTATGAGAAATTTAGCAAATAATTGCTTTAAAATTTTATCAATTGCTTAGGACACCCCATCGAGGACCAGAGACGACCGAGAAAACAATTAGCAAATAAAACAAATTTCAAAAGTCGCGCGTTTTAAATTAATGTCGTGGTGTGGCAGAGGCACGCTATACGCTCACATATCACCGTATTCATTGTTCGTCCCAAGTGGTGAGTAATGTACTCACCACTTGTTGAAAAGGGCAGGCGCAGGTAGTGATTTTATTTTATTAGTATTGATTAATATCTATGTATGTTTCGTATGTATTTAGAATTTTAGAAATTTAAAAAATATGTGTATCTGTTGTGTGGATCGCGAACCGTCAGCTCATGTTGATAATTTTTTTTTAAAGCAATATTTGCTAATTTCTCATACATTTTTATTCTCTATCTCATTAATTTCTGGTCATACTCTTAAAATGACGATATAAATATGGTGAAGAATTTTCAACTTGATTCGATACGGTTCGGGTAGTTCAGGTGGCTAGAACATTGCCCTGGTTAGGCAAAGGTCACAGGTTCAATCCCTGTCTCGAATCAAATTGTCTTTTTCCACTTTATTAAAAATTTATTCGTCAGCTCATATTAACTTAATTAGCGTAGTGTAAAAAATGTCCCAAGTTGTTTAATTGCGTCTAAGGGCCGTATTTTAGAACGTTACTCAATACTCAAGAAACACTTGAGACTAGTATTTTAAGGCAAAAACTAGCCTCAAGCGTTTCTTGAGTATTGAGTAACGTTCTAAAATACGGCCCTAGGAACATTACAATCATTTCTTTCGTTATCAGGCAGTACCTATAGCTATAGCATAGTTATACATTGTAGACAAGATCGACAAGATACAACTGGATACAACTACTCTGTCTACGAACGGCATACACCTGCTGACATTGACTTGACAGTCTCGCCTATATCTGTGTGAGTGCGTGAACTTGTGTGTAAAATAGGTTATGTAGATAGATATTTTATTAACCTACCTATATATAGCAATCAATATTAATATTTTGAAACCTGTTTTATCTGTTATTTGTGCACACGTAGTTGTTTAGTATATTACAGTAATAGGTACGTCGTGAAATTGTGAACCATTTTTCGGTTACATGGTACAATTTTGAGTATTAATTTTTGTCGTATTCTAAAATAAACAGTGTCCTCGCAATTATTGGGAAAAATATTAAAGTAACTACATTTTAATCGACACTTTGTAGCATTAACACAGATAACTTAAGTGCCATATATTTTTTAAATCATGGTTGTGTCTAAGAAATACGTAGTTCTGAATCCTTTTGTTGGAGAACCAAAAAAAAGTGACTTCGGGATTGTTGAAGAAGAACTGCCGCCTCTCCAAGATAATGGTAAGTTACTATAGTAAATTTAATCAATTTAATTGCTTTTGGTCTCCTAAATAACCTATAAAGTTTCGAGTTTCGACTTTGACTGACTTGACTGACATATGACATTGACACTGATAAAAATAAAGACATTTTGTCAAAGACCCTATAATGCAAAGAGCACAGAAAGCCATAATACGAATGATTTGTATGTACTTATGTACATAAAAACAACATAAAATGATTTTGTTGATACATATTTTATATTTCTCTGTATGCACCGGATTGCATTACACATCTGACATTGGCAGAGTCGTCATCAGTGACATGTTGACACCGCTTGCCATAAAGAAAAATAGAATAGAATAATAAGAATTGAATTAACGACCGAAGCGGCGACGCGGGGCCATTAAAACAAAACAAGAGAAGACAAGAATTGAATTACTTACAATCTTAGTCTAAGCTTACAAATAATATAATGTTGTTATATATATAAGGTCTTTGCATTTTGTATAGAATTTGTATACAATAAGACATAGTAATAAGGTATTCTGTCGTGGTACGCCCCGGCCCAAAAATTGTGCAACCTGGGCTACAACTGCACCGTTTAGCTCATTAAAACCACAGCGTGCTTCTTCACTGTTGTGTGGGCAATGACCTCTATGGGCCATACGACTCTGACTAATTCGTCCTACTACTATACTAATTGTCAGCACGTGAACCCTGGGCTATGGGAAGCATATGAAGGGTAGTAATATGAGTCGAATATGTTGACTGCCTCGATGACGTAGGTAGAGGAATCCCGAGTCGGAATACATAGGTATTTCTGTGATCTGTTAATATTTGTTACCCTCGAGGTTTGGATGTTTCCTATCTATGTACTTATGTAAGTCAACATTCAGTATGTTTACCAGTTGTCTAACAATTATACATATAACAAAATTCTTTTTTTTTCGTTTTGTGACGCGGGGTTTTTTTTACGCACATCATCCCAGCTGTGAGCGCATCAGGAACGGATCTCCTGGCCTGAAAGGAAACTAAACTTCGCGATGTGCCGCCTCTTCCCAACCGGGCCGCAGAGTTAGCCACAGGGCCACATGTGAGCCCCACGATCTCCCAGAGTAGATCTGACTCTACCCCTGTCGAACCGCCCTTGAACGTCCCTCTGAAAATAAGAACCTGAAGAGCTGACCTTCCGCCCAAGGCCGAAATTAATCGGGGAGCGCAAGTACGAGGAAGCTTAAAAGATGTCCTAGAATATTAATATAGGTTAGGCTAATTATAGGCAGAGCAAATGTTGAAATGACGTAGTTACCTATTGTAGATATCATAGAAGGACCATTCAAGTAAACTGTCAGTACCTCAGATAAAAAGGTTTTGTCAATGAAACGTGTGTTTTTGTATTTTGTTTCAGAATTTTTGGCTGAAGCCGCTTACTTCAGTGTAGATCCATACCAGCGAGTGAAAGTTGGTAACCAATTTCCATGCGATCTGATCGGTGGCCAAGTTGCCAAGTTAGTAAACCGTACCTACATGTGTTAATATTGCTAGAATTAAACTAGAAATATAAACAACTCTTTGCGCTATGAGAGTGATATGCGCAACAGCCCAACATCAACATCATCATTGGGCCGCGACTGCCAGGCGTGATCACTTTGATTGGTCTGGATTTGTGTTGGAGGAACAGTGTTCCTTCACAGCGCACAACTTGCAAGTGAGCCTGGCTTGGGCCTCACTTTGAGTAGGGCTCCATGCTCCATTCCTGTCACAATATTGCTTGCTAAACTAATATTGTGCAGATTAATGTGGCGGCATATTTATGTAATAATAAAACAATTCTTGCAGTAAGTTCTACATAACTAGTTTATTGACTGAATGATCACAGACAAGACAAAAACATAAAACCCGGTTTACACATTTCCATAAAAGCCCAGTATACACAATCTTATACTACTAATATGTAACACTCCTTCCTTCTTAATTTGATAACACAGAGATGAACAAAACAATATTACAAATCGAGTCTTTCGACAGGCTTCCGGGTTCGGGTACTCCTACGCAAATTAGTATCAGATTGAGTTACCCTGGGGGAGCACACTGTAGTTGATACAGGTTGCATGTTCATAATAGGAATCGACTCCCCACAAGGCTCTTCAGATTGCATCTCAGATATATTTACACTAATGTTGGGTTTGTCACAATCCATTCTATCATTTGACAGCTGAGGGTCTGTTATCATGGAACTGGAGGAATCGGTAGAGCCATGTGGCAAGCACTGAGTTATATTCCTTGTGAGCATACCCTTATTTGTTGACACATCATACATTACATTACCAACAGGGCGTTCAATAGTGCCCTCTATCCATTTCTTTGACTTATTGTAACATGCCACCAGTACTTTGTCACCAGGCAAATACTGCTTTATTGGCTGTTTGTTGATAGTTTGGCGTGGAACAATAACATCTTTCTTTATCAATGACAATCTAGTCCGCAACTGCCTTCCCAACATTAACTCACATGGTGCCTTACCTGTTGTAGCATGTGGTGCCGTACGATATGCCAATAGCCACTGTTGTATACTAAAGTCCAAGTTATATTTATCAAATTTATGGGCAATCATAGCCCTTTTAAATGACTGAACACCCCTTTCTGCTAAGCCATTGCTGGCTGGGTTATAAGGAGCAGTAAAAATATGTCTTATATTATTATTTTTACAAAACAGCATAAATTCTTCAGATGTCCATTGTGGACCATTATCGGTAACCAACTACTCTGGCAGGCCAAAACGAGAGAAAATACTACGCAAGGACTTAATTGTAACATTAGAAGTTGTGACATTCATTTTTACAACTTCTGGCCATTTAGAGCATGCATTTTTTTTTTATTTTTTATTTTATCTACTACAATTAACCACATGTGACCTAAAAATGGCCCAGCAAAATCTGCATGGATCCTTTTCCATGGAACCTCAGGCCATTCCCATGTATGAATTGGTTTTGATGGTGGTAAGTTCCTATTTTGAATGCAACCCTCACAATTTATGGTGATTTGTTTTATATCCCGAGTCATATTGGGCCACCAAAATAAACTATTAGCTAAGGCTTGGATTTTATTAATGCCCAAATGACCAGTGTGTAACTCTGACAATACTCTTTTTCTTAGAACCTCTGGTATTACAACTCTATCTCTCCATATAATACAATCTTTAACGATATATAATTCAGTTTCTTTTCCTTTATAACTACTTAAATTCTCATCTACTACCTTAGGCCAGCCTTTTGATATATAAGTATGAATCTTACCCAAAGTATTATCCTTAAGGCTTTGTTTAGCTACTTCAGTTAATGTGACAGGGGGGTTGTCCAATATGATGCTGTTGACATTTCCATTTAAATCAATATGGCTATCATCATCTAAACAATCTCCCAATGGAAATCTCGATGGGAAATCAGCAACAGCATTGTCTTGGGATGACCTGTATTCTATATTAAATTGATAATTAGATAATGTTAATGCCCATCTTACCATCCTATCTGCATAAATATTACTTGCAGTTTTGTGAGGACTAAATATTGAAACCAACGGTTTGTGGTCTGTAATTAAGGTAAAAGATCTTCCTTTTAGATATAAATCAAATTTCTTAACAGCCCAAATTATAGCTAAAGCCTCTTTGTCAATCTGAGAATATTTAGATTCTGTATCACTAAGTGTACGGCTAATGAAACTTATAGGTCGTTCAACCTCTTTATGATCTATTTCAATTTTATGAGATAAACAAGCACCTAACCCATGCTTTGAAGCATCACAACTCAAGACAATGGGTAACTTTGGGTTGTAATGTATCAAAACTTGGTCCGAGGCAATATCCTTCTTGGCCCACTCTTAAGCTACTTCTTGTTCTTTATTCCACACCCATTGTACTGAAGACTTTAACAATTTATAAAGTGGCTGCAGATTTTCAGCTGCATTTTGTAAAAATTTATGATAGAAATTAATGGTGCCAAGGAAACTACGAAGCTCTTTTACATTTTTAGGTGGTGGAGCTCCAATGATAGCTTTGATATGGTCAGGTGTTTTGTGGATGCCTTCTTTATCAATTATATGACCACAATATTCTAACTGACTTGACATGAATATGGTTTTTTCTTTATTAACTTTGATATTTAATTTATCCAGCTTACTAAGGACTGTTTCTAATGTTTTTAAATGACTATCCACATCACATGAGGCCACTAATATGTCATCAATATAGCAATACACATTTGGGATATTAAAATTCTCATCCATAAAATTCTGCCATTCTTGAGGTGCCGGTGACATTCCAAACATCATAAAAGTGGGCCGGTACAAACCCCATGGTGTAGTTAAGGTCATTAATTTTTGTGCCTCATCATCCATTCTTCGATTCATATATGCTTTCCTCAAGTCAATTTTACTAAATACAGTTTTTAATCTCTGATCATCTTTATAAAGTTTTGCAAAAATGTCCTCAATTACCGGGATAGGATTATGAGGCATTTCAAGGTGGGGATTTATTGTTACCTTATAATCACCACATATTCTTATTTTATTAAGGCCTTGAACTATAGGTACTATTGGAGTTGTCCATGTGACATTATCTAAATTGGTTACCTTATACATTTTTCCTTCTTTAACTAATCTGTCAATTTCACTTTTTACAATATTTTCTAGGGCATATGGAATTCTTCTAGGTTTCCATGACCTCGGTGTCACTGGCTCTTTTAATCTTAATTTCCCTAAGGAGCCTTTAATCTCACCTGGAATCCCTGATTATTCATGTTGCTTGTGTCCTCTTCATTATTTATCTGCATTACAGAAAACTTTTCCTCGTTTTCATTCAAACACACTTCTTTCACCATCTTTGCTCTGCACACTGTAATCAAATGTCCCTTCTTTTTGCATCTGAAACACTCCTCTTCTTTGAATTTACACATTGGTTTCGTGTGCCCTTGCTTGCCACAACAATGGCACTTAACCTTGCTGTCTGCACTAAAACTCTGCTTCCTATTATATTCTTTATATGTTCCTGCTACTTTTTATACTTCCAATTGACCGCCAGAAGTTATTAATTGAGCTCCCTTTTCAGCTAACTCTGAGCTTATGGCAATTTCTACAGCTTTACTGAATGTTAAATTCTCCTGCGTAAACAATTTTTTTACTGTGTTTGCATTTTTCAGTCCATGCACAAATTTGTCCCGCAGTGCCCGTTCCAGATGTGAACCAAAATTACACGTTTGTGCTAACTTTTTAAGGGACGCTACATAATCAGCAATGCATTCAGTCGATTGTTGCTCCCTTTTCATGAATTTATACGTTTCGGTAATTTCAGATTGTTTGGGTTCCAGATGATCTTGGATTAGATCTACTATCTTTCTGTAAGCCATCTTTTCCGGTTCTTCGGGATAACATAATTCTGTTACGAGATCAAACCCAACAAAAGATAATAAATACTGAGACCATTTGTCTTCACTGATATCATATATCTTGAATTTGCTTTCTAATACTTGGATATATATCTTGAAAGTGCACTTTGTCGAATCATATTCAGGCAAAATAATACCTGTTCCGGCCGGCGCCGCCATTTCTTGACTGTCTCGCGTTCCGACGTAACAGAACAACGAAATAAAACTTTGTTCTATTTGAATTTCTCGTCGCCAGTGTCACAATATTGCTTGCTAAACTAATATTGTGCAGATTAATGTGGCGGCATATTTATGTAACAATAAAACAATTCTTGCAGTAAGTTCTACATAACTAGTTTATTGACTGAATGATCACAGACAAGACAAAAACATAAAACCCGGTTATTTCCATAAAAGCCCGGTATACACAATCTTATACTACTAATATGTAACAATTCCACCTATGGACATTGAAGGGTATTATACAACATTAAAAGCAACTGAGATATTAACGAAGTTTGTATCGCTGTAGAATCCAGGAGGCGTGCAGACGCACAGTTTTTCTTTTTGTTTTAATGCTTTCAATTTCTAAGAACCTTTTTAGTAGTAAAAAGGTTTATTACAATTAGTAATTGTTGTAGAACAACGACCGTTATTATGTAGTTCTTGAGTTTTGCGATTTTCAAAGTAATTACCAACCGCACAATGCGGGTAATGTTAGTTAAAATTTTAAAAATGTCTGTGAACTAATCGATAACTACTAACCCTACACTCCAATGCATATAAATATGGCTAAATTTTACGTTTTCACTTGGCTAACTTCTTATAAGCTTCTTCTAATAAGATCGTATGTTCTTGTTCTTTGACGGAACACGTCATTATATTCAATTATTTTTTTTACTTGTAGCAATCCCAACGCATGTTATGCCGGTCTCGAACCGACTAAAACCACACGGGTCCTATCAGTTAAACACCTCGAAAACTCGCCTAAATGTTCAGGTTATACCGCATATTTGGAGGTTGGTTTGGGTGTTATTCTGCTTTATGGGGCGTGAGCCGTGCGTAAAATTCTCACGTCAAGCCCCCGTCTTGGGCCTGTTTTTAAAGAATCTGATTTGCCCCCCAATGGCCCAGAACCTGGGTACGCTCTGTGATATACCTACTTACTAAAGACCTTGTTTCACAACTTATATTTTTGTCCCACGTAATAGGTGCCGGTGGTGAGCCTATTATCTTTTTAAATAGGCAGGGTAAGTTGTGATTTACATTCTGGAACCCTGTTGAAATTTTGCAGGCCGCCTATAAGGTCTTCTATTCCGCATAACGACTATAGCATGGCAGTCGGGACCAACGGCTTAACGTGCCTTCTGAAGAATGGAAAGGCCACTCATAAATTGTTCGTTTATGGAACACTGAGATATGAAGCGCTTCGCTTTGTAGATTACCTAGTTCTTTTGAAATAATCTGTTCTGTACTTACTTACATACTTACTTTTAGAATAATAGAGAGCAGATGTGCAGAATATCCCGTTGGGACGTGGATAATGGCGCATTACGGTTGGAGGACTCACACGATCAGTAAGCCAGGACATGACTTCGGTTACCAAAAACCCTTTATGTACAAATTGCCTGATTTTGGAGATCTACCTATTTCATTAGCAGCGGGAATGTGTGGTCGAGCTGGGTGAGTTAATTTTAGAAACGAATTCTTATATCTAACGAGTCCTACATTTGTTATTTAGAGGCGTCGGTGAACACATTGCCTCTGTCCGTTGATCCGCTTTATTGACATTTATTCCTTTCTTTGCCTGCGGTCAATCCACCCAATAAGCAGACTCACGGCAATAGGTTCACCGCCTTTTGGACAAAAAATGGTGAAATAGCGTATAGTATACGTATACCCCTGTCTATTCCTATACGCCATTTCACAATTATACATTTCACATATATATAGGCAGGGGTATAGCAGGTGTAAAAAACTGTGACTAAGGTAAGTAAGTGTAACCTAGGCTCCGCTTAAGATAAATACCTGTCATTGTTTAATCAAGTAATACAATGGGTAGAGCTTATAACTATTCTTTATTGACTTTTACAGAAACACTGCTTACTTCGGATTCCAAGTGATCTGTAAGCCAAAGGCAGGAGAGACCGTGGTGGTTTCTGGCGCTGCAGGCGCTGTTGGTTCTCACGTTGGACAGATTGCTAAAATCATTGGTGCGTTATTATCTAGAATTTAGCTTAGACCGGTCACATTTTAAATTCATCAAATGTTATGTTACAACTAGCTTCTTTCATTTAGTTATCTATGTTGAAAAGATATAAAGTATAAAGGTATTTCGTTCCCTCCTACTTCAAACAACTATCGCGCGACACGATGGAAGCTGCTCTAGCGGGAAAGTCCAAAGTATTGAAAAGACACCTCTGGCTAACTTCCATAGGCTACGGTGACCGCTTTCGATCAGGTAGGACGTAAGATTGACCAACCATGATTATTTAAAAAAATCATTCTTTGCAGGGTGTAGAGTCATTGGGATTGCTGGCAGTGACGAAAAATGTAACTGGTTGATCGAAGAGCTGGGCTTTGACGCTGCGGTTAACTATAAAACTGGCAACATAGCTGAATTTCTTAAAAAACATGCTCCGGACGGCGTAGACTGCTATTTCGATAATGTTGGAGGAGAAATTAGCAGTACAGTGATATCACAAATGAGACAATATGGAAGGATATCTGTCTGTGGAGCTATTTCCACTTATAATGAAACTGACCCTGAAAAACGTAAAGGTAAGACGAAATAGTACCTACTGTACTGAAATAAAAGCTAGATACCTACGTAGTTAGGTATTCTGTGGGTAAAGTTTTTAGCTCCATTCTTCCCCGATTCGAATTTTCGCTTTATCCTCGAGCTCCTCCCAAACCTCCACTTTATGATCAAATTTAACCCATAATACGACATCTAGCCATAGATGGTTTAAAAAAAATCGAAAATCGTACATACCATGGAGGAATAATCTCCGAAAGTTCGTGTTCGGAAATGGTGACGGCAAAACACTTCGCTCCATTTAGACCTATGTACCTAGTTTTTTAATTGACACGTCAGAAAGCAGAGACAGAAACCCGTGATTGAGGGCTGCCATCCCAGCTGGTAGGGCCCCGAAAGCGACCCTCAGGTTGATATGCCTTTTCATGCTTCTCTTAAAGGACCCAGGATTGTAAGAGGAGAGAAACACGTGCGCAGGTAGTGTTCCATGCTTTTATGGAACGCATATTTTATTCTGAACATTTGCTAATCACAAAAAAAGGTTATATTAAAACTACGGCGAGGCTGCGGTGAGATATGGTTATCCGAGGGCTCAACGGTGATTTCCGACTATAGACAGATGGAATGGCGTCGTGTATTTAGTCGGTAGGAGTCCGGCATAGCATCCATGACATATATCCATGTTTGTGATATACATAACAGACCTCGCAGCACTCGTATACGCTACCATTGCAGCAGTAACTCAGAAATCTGAATTTCAAAATTTTTAATAACCTTTTTTTATTATTCAGCAACTACAATCCAGCCATTCGTCGTCAGCAAACAACTAAAGATTGAGGGGTTTGTTGTAAATCAATATGCTGACCGTACAATGGAAGGTTTAACCCAGAACTTGCAGTGGGTGAAAGAAAAAAAGCTAAAGTACAAAGAACATATTACAGGGGGTTTCGAATCGGCTGTAGATGCATTTATTGGTATCTACAAAGGAGATAACATGGGTAAAGCACTGGTTAAAGTAAAATAATACTGTAACAAAACTGTTTTATATACTTAAAATTAAATTAAAAACGATTATAATTAATATAATATTCATCACCGACATTTTTTTTTCTTTGCTGGTCCTCTACCTTGAATATCCTGTACATATTTATTGATAAATAACTCCTCGTATAGTAAACTGTTCGCTTCTGGACTTAAAAACTTTGATATTTCATCATAAAGCTGCTTTTTCTTCACTTCTTCATTTAATATTGTTTGCGTTTGTGCTACTTTTTTATTACATGTTGGTGTTACAAAATTTTTTATTTCTATTATTCTTTGTGTATTCTGGTCTATTTTGTGTAATAGAATGTCTTCCATTTTTTTCATTCTAGCTTCTAAATAAGCTACTGTATAATCTTGGAGACCAGGTAGCACTGTTTCTTTAGACAGATAGGATTTTATATTGTCTGTTGAACTATCTTTCATTTTCGTTGTATCTTTACTATTATCATTCATATTTGTTTCCTCATTGTCTAATTTATCTAAACAAGATGCTATTATATCTCTTAATTTCATATTAAATTTTCTCTTTTCTTCAATAGCAGCCATTCGTTCTGGAGGAATCCGATTCTTTAATAATGACTGCGATACTTTCTTTGGTTTTACACAGATTACTACATTGCGTTGGGAATCCTGTGGCAAGCAATCTTTGAATTTTTCAATATTGTTTTTCTTATTTAATAGTCTATTACCTATTGTACTACTGCGGGTCTGGTGTTTATTTTTATCTGTCTGTTCAAAAACGTCAACAGTATTGTGGATATTGTGGTCCATAACATTAGTACCTTCCGCTAAACCTGGTTCAGCAACTTTAAAGTTTTTGCCACAGTCATCTTTTGCCCGCAAATCCATTTTTTGGTCATCTTTCGACCGCAAATTCATTTTAAGGTTATCTTTTTGCCGCAAATTCATTCTCTGGTCATCTTTTTGCTGCAAATCCATGTTCAAATTCCTTTTTCTATTTGGCAATGTTAAAATTGCAGATGCAGATATTGGCTCTAATTTAACAGGAAATGGTAATGGTACTGGGTCTACACCAATGTTTTTTTCTTCTATAATTGTAATCCTTTTTGATCGTGGTTTTGGTTTGTGTGTCAATACAGTAACATTTTTATCTGGAACTTGAATTGGCTTCTCATTTACAATTGGATTAATAGTATTTTCTTGTAGTCTGTCAATTTCAATAGGCACTTCTGTCACTTGCACATCATTCTTATAGGCCTCAAGTAGGTTATTTAAAAAGGGATTAACAATTGCCACTCCTTCATGATTAATATTTTTATTTGTTGTTGTAACATCACCTTCTTCTTCTACATACTTACCTCTTTTCATAACAATTTGTGTATTATCATTAGTGATATTCATGGAATCTAAATCCATTAAGTCACAATTAGTTAAAAAGTCTCCATACTTCACTGAAAAATTTGCTTTCTTGTCATTCAATGTTAGATAATCAGTTTCTATGTCTTTTAATGTTATAGTGTACAATTTAGAAACATCCTTTTCTTGTTTTATTTGCATTAATTGCTTAGTATCACAGTAAGGTCCATCAAGTGTAGGCACTGCATTAAATGTCAGTTTGTCTTTCTGAAACATGTCAATGGGTAATTGTCAATTAACATGCTGAATGCCAATTCCATACAGGTCTCTCAATGAGTAGGGAGTACCACATAATTTAACTTCAGGTAGACATGCAGGGATAACCTAATAATACTAATTGGTTGAACTAAACCTACTACTATACCATGCAGTTATTGTAACAGTCTAAGTTCGTTTGATATCCATTCTATAAGAGTGGTAAGGGCACATCATATAACAAAAAGGTCATGTGCTGCAGGCAACATATGCATACACTGGCTATTTCATGCAATGTTTCTGTGAATGTTAAAGACAGTTTGAACTACCCCATCCCAACACGATAAATCATTTTGTGTTAATGTTAAAACTAACAAAGGCTATCACAAGACATCTATCAATAGGTAGCTGCACTAATCAGCAGTGAAGATTGTTTGGCCTTCAGGCTTCAGTCAATTGCAAAAGAATAAAGTAAAAATTCAAAATAAATAATTACCAAAAAGTTCATAAAGTTGTCATCCCTAAAATGATGTTGACATACAACTCTGTTCCTCAATTGTGAGACTTTCAGATTTAGGAACTCCAATTTCTGTGCATTAGTTAGCCACTGGTGACATCTTACTTTATCAAATACAGGATAATGAAACATGTGTGTGACTCCATCTGATTTGAGTGAACAATTCTTGTATGTGCAACGGCATCCTCCCATTTTGAATCTTAAAAAAGCGTAATATATATAGTGGCAGCAGATTCATTTCTTACACCAAATCAACGGTTGTTGTACTTTTCCTTAAAAATTTAACTGTGTCACTAGCTGTGTAGTCAAAACAGACTTTACACCATGATTAATATCAGGTTTAGAAATATAATTAATTGGAAAACACATCTTGAGCAAGTTAACATCATTCTGAAATTAAAGAGATTACTATGACTGCCTCGGTGGCGCAGCGGTAGTGTATGCAACTGCCGCGCTAAGGTCCCGGGTTCGATTCCTGGGTTGGAACAAATATTTTTGGGATATTTTTGAGTTTGGGTGTTTCCTATGTATTATATGCATGTATTTAGAAATATATAAGTATGTTAACAGTTGTCTGGATCCCATACCAAAAGCTTATATTAGCTTACTATGGACTAAATGGTGAAAAACAACCCACAATATTTATTTTTACTATTTTCTGAAGGCAAGCAAAGATTGAAACTTCATGAACACACTCCTAATTATTGTACTACTGTACTATGTGTGTGTGAGAAATAGCTTGCTGAATATTGAAGTCTTTTATTTGTACACTTATTATTGACTTACTCTACAGGAAAGTCCAATATACAGCGATGGGTTGCATTAATACACTTGCACACACATGTTCTTCACAGGTAACGTATGTTTGGCCTTTTTTAGTGTCAAAAGAAATTATGCCTTACACACAAACAATCAAAGAAACATCATGAAAACTTTGTCGAGTTCAAGACATTAATTAACCATTATCTCACTCACTATCATAAAAAGGTATAATAGACATACATTCTGATTAATAACAGTTTTATTTATAATTCTGAGGATCAAAGAGATTTCAGAAGTTCAATATAAGTCTTCAATAATTACAAAAAAAAACATTACGAAAATTCCATCATCCAAATTACGACTTGACAAGCTTGTCATTTTTTTAAAATTATTTTCTGGCCTGGTTACGAAGACCTTTTAGCCAAATCTTATTTTTATTATCATATTTTTTCAATCTTATCTTCTAATTAGTCCTGTCCAGTCTTTGTCGATGTCGTGTCCTCAGTCCTAGGTCCTAGTCCTTACCCTCAGTATAATGGTGATTTTTATACTGAGGTTTTCAGTGGACTTTTCGCAGCAAGAGAGAAAATAGCATTTCACTGCATATATATCATTGTCTTTCACTATAGCACGTTAAAACAACTTTTATGTCCAAGAAACCACCACTCTCGCACATAAAACAAGAAAATGCTCTAGTTTTAGAAAATAGTATATAGCTAGCGTCCGCACTTGACACTCTTCTCGCCAAAAGTCCGACAAGCTATGGAGGGTAGAGGTAAGGAGGACTATCTTATATGGGGGACAAGTTGAAAAAGTGTCCAGCTGTAAGCTGTAAGTAACAGTTCAAAAACCTTCCAGAATGGCGCTGGCGTAGCAGCAGTGTACGGTATGAATGTAGCAGCAGTGTACGGTATGAATGTAGCAGTTGTAGACAGATTGAAGTGTGCTGAGTAAATAAATTTATTTAATATTGACTAAATAAGCGTTGAAAAATAATACACAATACTTTAATTATATACCATTGTTTCTTACTTTATGCTTATTTCAAAAAAGTGCGCCGAAACGAAGCGGAAGTTGTTCTTTCCTTGTTTATTTTTCTATCTTACTCTAATAACTTTTGGCGTGGTTTTTAAAATTTACACTGATGCGATTGTAGCGCCACCCTAATTTTACGCATTTCGACGGACACTTTTTCATACACAGAGATAGTCCTCCTTACCTCTACCCTCCATACGACAAGCTGACATACATGACAGGTTTTTTATTTAATCGTGGGCAGGCAAAGGAATCTCAGCCCATACAGCCTTGTCATTAGTATCTTAGTGTTCAGTCTTTTTTCGATGTCAAATCCTTGTCTTTGTCTCAAGTAAAGAAATGTCAATTTTACTACAGCAATTTTAGTTAATTTTGGAAGGCATCGGAAAATTCTTTTGTGTTTAATAAACCACCAGTTTTATACCTAAAAACGCGAGAAAATATAATATTTAAAAAAAAATTATAACTCTTATCTTAGCGTAGCACGGCCTGGGTATTGCAAAGTCTTTAAGCTATGGTGACCATTTTCGATCATTTTTATAGGTGGTGAAATGTGCGATTTTTCTTATTTATTATTATAAGAACTTTGTCTCTATCTGCACGGGCATCTTCTTTTTTTTACTACACGCAGATACCCGGTCTTTTGGTAGGCTTACATGGGGACATATTGGTCCAACACGCAGAGGCCCTTTGAGAATTTTAATCTAATAGGAAATGGTACCCCCACTGCAGACAATCCACGCGCGCCTTTTGTAGAAGAACGGTAATGGACCACCTCCAATGGAAGTTAAACTATTATACAATAAGCTAACTATGAAATGGGCTATTGGGTTGGGGGTTAGATGAACTGGGTGATTATAACTATGGATAAAGGCGGCATCTGCCATTTTAATATCTGATTATCGAATTGTTTTTTTTTATTTACGCATCTTTGCCATGGGCAATATCTCAACATGGCATTTATAAATAGCTAAGCTATATTTGAAACAAGACATCGCAAGGCCTTATTAGACTTATCTATACAATATAAGCTCATACATACTGTATTATCTTAACATTCCAGTTCTGCTCGTATTCTTCTCGCACTTTTACACTTTCCCGGTCTGTCACTCTATTTTATAACTATCCTAAATTATCTTCTTTCATTCTGGGCCCCCAGATTATCAAAATGTTGGAAGACGGTGACTTGCCAACTCACTAGATGGACCCCCTATACAATCACCATAGGCATGATAAGCCTGTAAGGTGACAGAGAGCAACACCGGTGTAAGCGGCTTGGGGTGTCGAGCGTTGCGGCGCCGGTTTCACCATCGCGGGTCAGGCCCGGAGCCGGCTTCCCCGTAGTTATGCCCTTGTACTCTTCCACCAGACACTTCCACCCCCGAGCACATAGCTCTAGCTCCCTCCCTCTGACCGGCCAATTAAGGCAAGCCAGTGTTGAGATTTGCTGCACTTCCGAGAGAAGCACTCTCATTTTTCTCCCGCTATCCCATTAAATATAGACAGGGTGTTCACCCTCACACTTTGCGTCCGGAGCGCACGCACACGGTTAGGTCCGATAGAGGCTTTATTCCGCGTACGCTTAGATTGTGGAATATACTCCCTGCCTGTGTTTTTCCGAACGTCTGCAGTATGGGATTCTTCAAAAGGGGTCTTAGAAGGTTTATAAAGGGTCGGCAGCGCGAGTGCTGCACCTCTGGTGTTGCAAACGTCCATAGGCTATGGTGACCACTTTCCATCAGGTGGGCCGTATGCTTGTCTGCCACCTCAGTGGTATAAAAAAAATGCTAACCGGCGCAGAAGGGCAACAAAACTCTGAGGAATCGGAACCGATGTGTACGCACATTCAGCTTGCCACAAGCTGTCCTAATATTAATAAATATAGTAAACCTTTTTTTCTGTTGCGTTTCAAATTTCACGTTATCAAAGCGTTTCAGTTATTATTTAATGAACACTTTAATCAAGCCCTTACAAGTACTCTCTATATAAAAATTCAGGCACCCATTCGAGTAATTTTGAGTGATTATCTATCTACGGTCATTAATCTAAAATTGTGTTGATCGACAAAGTACCCATTAAATTTCGATGTCAGTACTACGGTAGGTGCTCAACACACAATTTCTACTAATATATAAAGCTGAAGATAGATCTGTTAGTTTGTTTGCTTGAACGCACTAATCTCAGAAACGGATTTAAATAATATTTTTGTGTTGGATAGCCCATTTATCGAGGAAGGCTATATACGCTACAACACTGAAGAGCGGAGCAGTAATCATAAATGTCAACAAATCGGGCAATTCTTTTTTATACATTATTGTAGAATTTATATTAATTATAGATGCGATTTATAGACACGAAGCGCTCGTAGCCCCTCTGACTCAGTGTTCTGTAAACGATAACTGCGTTAAGCAAAATTCTATATAGGTGGTCCTTGGATGGGTGACCACTGTGTGGAATTTACATTTGCGAGCGTTACCGTGCTTCGGAAGGCACGTTAAGCCGTTGGTCCTGGTTGCCAGTAAAATGGCAGTCGTTAAGCCTGGTTGAAGGCCTAATGTATGGGCGGCTTGAAAAAATTCAACGCAGGTTGCCACATCCTGCGCCTGTCCATTTCAACACGGCAATGGGCTCACCTCACCACCTGTTTCGTAGGACAAAAATGAATACGGTGAAATCCCCTTCGGGGATAAAGGCGTGACAATATGTATATGTATGTATGTAGATTTATAGACGGGATAAAATAGGTGCGACTGGCGAAGTATGTCACGGGCGAAGCTGAACACTTGCGCGAATTTATACATATATATAAAGCTGAAGAGTTTGTTTCTTTGGTTGAACGCGCTTATCTCAGGAACTACTGGTCCGAATTGAAAAATTCTTTCTACTACCACAGTAATATTAAATGTCAGCCAATCGGGCAAATTTTCATACATTTTTGTAATAGTAATAAGCGACGGGATGTGTATGTGTGTATGTCACGGGCGAATCCGAGGAGGTCAGCTAGTATTATACATACATTAACTAAATATTGGACGCATGAATTATTATTATATATGAATACCGTGGTTTCACATGCTTAGTGCCCGTTCCCGTGGGAATACGGGTAAAAATGTAGCATAAGTTTCTCTTTGTAACATACCAGCTTTCTGCCACTGAAAGTCCTGTTAAAATCGGTCCAGCCGTTTTAGATATTAGCTGAAAAAAACAGACAGACAGACTAAAATTTTAATAATTGTTTTTTTATGTAATTACTAGTTCGATATAAGTCGCATATCTTGCTGCTAGATGGCTAACGGCTCACTGTTTTCTCTCTCGCGCGCCGGGTTCGGTCGGGGTGGTTGGCAAGTCGCAGTTAGTTAGTGGTGGTGTTTTCCATCTATACTAAAATTATAAAGCTAAAGAGTTTGTTTGTTTGTTTGTTCGGTTGAACGCGCTAATCTCAAGAAATACTGGTCGGATTTGAAAAATTATTTTTGTGTTAGATAGCCCATTTATCGAGGAAGGCTATAGGTTATATATCATTACGCTACTACACTGGGGAGTAGAGCAGTAGTCATAAATGTCGACAAATCGGGCAAATTTTTATGCATCATTGTAGAATTTATAAGGGACGGGATTAATAGGTGCGACGGGAGGTCGAAATATTCCACGGGCGAAGCTGTGGGGGTCATATAGTCACATAATATACTCTTTGGGTGGAGTCGGGTTCTCGTTGCCGGACAGTACAGATCGATGGAGCAGATCGCTCCAGTCGATCTTTGGCTATAGAATACAGTGCGGGTGCGCTCAGGTTGTCGAAGTATAGTTAGAAACACGTAGGACGTGATTTTTGCGGTGTGGATCCGCCGGGTGGCTGAGTCTAGGTAGACCAGGCGCGCGTGGGATGTGCCGGGATATTCAACAAACGTAATCGTAGCCGGCCTCGTGACTGTTTCTTATACCCTATTTACACTCTCGCACGAGCCACGAGACGAGCTACGAGACGAGCCGAGAGCTCAAAAAAAATTTACCTTATTATTGTGTTTAGGTACACTCGCGGCTCGTCTCGCAGCTCGTCTCGTGGTTCGTGCGAGAGTGTAAATGGAGTATTACTGTTAGTGACAGTGCACGGTGCACGGCTTGACGTTTCATAATGTAGCTCAGTGTGGAATTAGGGACAATTAAAGGTGCACCACGAAGAACTTGGCCAGGCCACAATTAAACTCAAGACACGGTAAAGGGATGGGTAGCCTAAAATTTAGATGTAGATTAAATAAATGAGACTAAACAAGATCGTATAGGATTCCGTATATTAGCTATACTTTAATATTCATCTAATAAAAAGCTGTAAAATAGGAATTGCAGATATACGTTTTAATTTTACATATCTGTATAGATAACTATTAGTTAGGAACATGTTTATAATTTATTTTTTACACACTTTATTGTACGCCAAGACAGTATTACAATAAGAAATTTGATACAAAATAGGAGTATAATGGGCGGCCTTATCGCTGAAACCAATTTCTGCTAGGCAACCTTTGGATGGAATAAATATGATGGTAGGAAATTATTTTATTGAGCTGGTTAATTTTATTTCATAAAATTGATATACATAACTACTATTTATTTATAGGTATACCTAGTAGTTGACACCCGCGGCTTTGCCCGCATAGAGAAGTTTTTTCCGTTCCCGTTTCCCACAGGAACGTGATCCTAGGATAAAAGTATATATATAAAAGTAGCCTATGTGTTATTATGATGTAAGTATATGCTATATTATTGTAAAGAGTCATCAACATCCATTCAGTAGTTTATGCTTCAAAGAGTCACAAACCTCCATCCACACATAATTACAAACTTTCACGTTTTCTAATATTAGAGGATAGGCTTAGAGAACCACTTTATCTATATCTATAAGCTGAAGAATTTGCTTGGTTGAACGCGCTAATCTCAGGAAGTACTAAATCGAATTATTTTTTTCTATGTTGGGTACTCCTTTTATCGAGCAAAGCTATAGACAATATCAGCCTGCGCCTGTCCATTTCAACACGGCCATTGGGGTTCACCTGTTACGTGGGACAAAAAATGCATACGTTGAAATGTGGACATATAGTATGCCTCTGCCTACCCCTTCGGGGATAAAGACGTGACAATATGTATGAATGTATTTGTGTAAATTTTTGTAAATTTAATAAACGACGGCATTATACAATGTGTTAATAAAACTCTGTCCGATCCGTGAAGGTATTGGTAGGTATCGAGATGTGATTTTATTAGTGTAATAGTTTTTAGAAATTACCCCAAAAAATTTACCCCAAATAAAATAAATTAAAAATTAATATAATGTGGTAGCTTATATGGCATCACAGGGAAAGGGCAATGAAGAAATGTAAGGTCAAAAGGTCAGCTTACATCTGCCGGCGCGGCGGCGGTTTCTTTTGATATCACATACACTCGTCGCCGCATGCCAACAAAGGTATTGTCAGCTTTTGAAAATTTGCTATATTTTAAGGAAATTGGACTAATTCTGAATTGAAAACACGCATTTGAAAAAATCATAACTAATTCATACTTATAAATATTTTTTTTATATATTTTTTGGTTTATTTTATTGAAGTACCTATGTGCCCCTTTCGGGTCGGACAGGGTTTTCTTAACATCCTTTATAGGTGCCTCGTGGGTTCACAGGCTCACAGGCAAAGCCGCGGGGCAAGGGTCAGCTATTTATTTGATAATTGTGGATAACGGGTATAGCCTTGTTCATTCAATGATTAAGTAATTTATAACATGAGTTCCAGTTGCATGTTGATCGTGTTCATTTTTACAAAATAATTAGGCGCCTACGTATGAAATTACCTTGATGTATGAAGAAATACAGGCTTATTTTTTTATGTAACTGAATATTTGATTGTAAAGTATTAGTTAATAGCCGCGGCACCGTTCCCGTGGTAAATCTTTTCCCGCTCTGGCCCCCGTTTCCCATAGGAACTTGTCCCAGGGATAAAAACTAGCATAAGTCTCACGGGCGAAGCCAAGAGTGGCGGGGGGAGGTTACGGGTTTCAAAAAAAAGATTTTTTAAATTTTAGAGATGCTCGGTCCAGTCTTTGACCACTTCCGGTGTTAAACCTGTTTTTAACAAACATCTCTAAATATACACTTACTGTTCGTTACTAAAAAGTATATCTCGTTCCTTGTGACCTTGTCGGGGCTTCACCAAGTTCATTTTCTATGGGGTTTTTTATTAAAGTAAGAATTCATAGAAAAGCCTCTGCGACTAGAAAAAAGTTAATAAGCTCTGTGCATAGCATTGTTGTAGTACCCCCATAGCAACGATGTAGTGTACCTTAGTAGTAGTTACCGTATAATGCTGTCTCCATGTCCTCATGCATAGCCTCAACTGCCTCGTCAGTGCTTACCGAGGTCGGGCCATATAATGGAATACACTGGAGGTGTTCAGAAAAACCTATCGGTGAGCATTAAGTAAGCTTCACTATTAAGTATGCTTCCCCAACGACACACTGTTACTTCCACAACGCTGCTAACAAAGTCATTAAAAGAAAGCTTTGTGAAAAAGGTTATTACTCTAATAAAGACTATTTACAGGACAGGGATGCCTGGAAATGATCTGCTGGCAAATGAAATATTATACTCGTAGTCATTAAATATATAATTATAATATAAAATTGTAAATAGGCCATAAAAACAACACAAAGGCACTGATAGAAGAAGCTCGTGAAAGGTGCAGAATGAAAGCGGATGAAAGGTTGTCGTCCAATTTCCGGGATAATGCCAAGCTCTTCTGGAAAGAGGTAGGCAATCTGCAGTATGAATAAAGTGCTTAGTGTTAACAATGACGTCCTAACAGACCAAACTGACGTCCTGCAGAGATGGAGTGAATATTATGGAAAGATGTATGCAAGAAAAGACAGAGATGCCACATCGGGATCTCCAGATGCTCCGGATCCCGATGTCATTGAAGTCATTAGTATGAAAGAAATAGAACAAGCGATAAGAAGTATGAAATGTGGTAAGGCTGCGGGAAAAGACAGAGTTACTGCTAAGATGATCAAGTACGGTGGGTCGCGCGTCTGAGACACACTATGTCTGTTATGCAACTTGTGCTGGCGGACGGGTGAGGTCCCAGATGACTGGCGAGTAGCTGTTGTAGTACCTATTTACAAAGGGATAGGCTGGCGCCTAAACTGCTCCAGCTACAGGGCGATCAGCTTGGTCAGCTTAGCTGTATGCAAAGGTGTAAGGAAAGGTTATAACGGCACGAATGCAAGAAAAGGCTGAAAGGTATTTATGGGAGGCTCAATGCGGATTCCGACGTGGAAGAGGTTGCATGGATCAAGTGTTTTCTCTCCGCATGATCGCGGAAAAGTTTCTGGTTGTTAGCCAGAAGGTTTTCTGCGCTTTTGTGGATCTAGAGAAAGCATTTGATAACGTTGTGAGAGAAACGCTGTGGGGCTTGCTGCCCGGATATGGTGTGGACGGCTCGCTACTGCGGGCAATACAGTCGCTTTATAGGGACTGTAAGGCTTGCGTGCGAGTAGGGGGGGATGTGTCACCTCTTGTTGATGTCTGTACAAGCGTCAAACAGGGATGTGTCATGTCCGCCTGGCTGTTCATAGTGTATCTGGACAGTTGCCTGCAGAAGTTGAAAGATTTTAATATGGGTGTGAATTTGGGTGACTTTACAGTAAACTGTCTGCTGTACGCTGATGATGCGGTGCTCATGGCCTCATCAGAAGCCGACCTTCAGGCATTAGTCACTAATATGAAAGAGGAGTGTGAAAGTAAGGGTTTTCGCTTGAATGCAAGTAAAACTAAGGTTCTAGTATTTGAAAGAGAGAGAGGTGATGTAAGAACTAAATGCGAGATTAGGGTAAACCAGGAACGTCTAGAGCAAGTGAATGAAATTGTGTATTTAGGAAGTATGTTTAGCGCGGATGGAAGATGTGATTCGGATGTAGAACGGCGAGTAGCTGCCAGAAACAAAGTTAACGGTGCTTTGTCCCAGTTAGTAAAGCGACAAAGCATCGTAAAAGAAGCACGAGTGGCGATTCATAACGCAGTGCTAGTGTCAACTTTGCTTTACGGTAGTAAAACCTGGGTATGTCATCAGATGCATGAAAGTAAACTGAATGCTGTGGAGATGCGAAAAGGGCGTGCTCCGTTGGTTTGGACATGTCCAACGAATGAGTGAGGATCGATTGACGAAGAATATATATTGTTCGAAGGTAGAGGGTAGAAGGAGTCAGGGTAGTTTACACTGTTGATTGTTGGCACTTGGTGGAACTTGCTACACATCTTGAACAAAAACACTTGTACTGTTCCACTTATTTATTATTTTAACCTGATCTTGAAAATGCCGGCATTGAAAATGCCGTAAGGCGAAACCGGTCAGGTTAAAATAATAAATAAGTGGAACAGTACAAGTGTTTTTGTTCAAGATGAGTCAGGGTAGGCCGAGACCTACATATGAAGACCACGTGAGCAAATTGCTCAAAAACAGAAAGGTCAAAAGTACTCGGATACCCAGACGTGCGTGTATGAAGCGATTGATGAATCTCAAAGAAGCGAAAGAAATATGCATGGATCGCGAAGCCTGGCGATCTGTCCTCTCTGACTACCCCTTCAGGGATACAGCGTGAAGATAGTTAGTTTTAGTGTATGACATTATGTAAGCGCCGTTGAAATGGTCCATGCAAAATAAAGTTTTGTTTTTATTTATTCATCAAACCGATACCGCCCACGGGAGGAATGCCTTCCATCTCCTTTCGCATAATCTCAATATGGGCCTGTTTATGCTACCCGTTCCCCTCAAGTTCGGTAAGACGCTCGTCTAGCCGTAGGGTATTTCCATAGGTTGCCGGATTCAATAGTGTGTGGTAGTCTTCTATAGCCCGCAGATTCTTGCAATCCCCTCTTCCGCCATCACCTCGATTACGGTGCACCACTCACTGGTGAGTTCGCTTGGGGTCCGGAGGTGGTGGGGCCCCTTACACATTGATGACCCTGTCAGTAACAATGTTATCTTTCAATCTATGTGCTAACCTATTGTACCTTTCTACTTTCCAAAACAATTACTTATCTATAGTTATCGGTGAAAATATTTCTCATCTATGTAGGTATATATATATTAAATGACACAAACGTATCATTTAATTACTTAGTATCATTATGTATTCATGGGCTATGTACAATGGTACCTACTTACTTGAATTAAATTTATTGAACAGTTGCTGTCCAACAGTGATGTAGGTTGTACCTAAACGTTCTGCTGAAGTCTTGAAAAGTCCCTACTATAGTGAAGTTTGAACCATTTCGATAATGCAAATCTCAGATGCTGCCATAAAAAATAATAATGACAGTAAAACATATAATTCAATGTTGCCTTTAATATGGATATTGAAAGTGTTTAGCTTAAATTGTAATATAGAAGAGAAACAGTGTGATTCCACAAGCATTCTGTTAAGAAGCGTTATGACCGGTGCACTTCTAGGATGTTTTAATTTTTATAGTCTGTATTACAAAATTCACAATGTCTACCCTAAAATGGATGAGTCTATAAAATTAACAGACATGGTTCAAATAGTTTACGATTATTGTCAATATATTGTAGATCTATGTTTTGTTTACAAGTATGGAAGACATATTTGTATAGAATATTTTAAACAATACACATGTATTGATAACATTTTAAAGGTTACTTGCTTTTCTGATATGAAAATGAAGCTTCTGAAGAGGATAGCATTTTTCTTTATTATTTGGGCAGCTGGTTCTTCATTTGATTTTGGTGCTTGGTTCTTTTCTTTTGGATTTTACACTTTAATTTTTCATTCAATTTCATATCTGTTCGGTTTTATAAAAATTTTGAGTACATTGGACTTAATAGCTCACGCAATCCAGATTGAAGTTAGGCTTAGAATCATTGGTGACATAGTGCTTAACTGTTATTCGTCTATCAATACTGGGTCGGATATTGAGACAGTGGACTGTATGAGTAACAAGAGTTGGTTGTACACAAAACATGGAGGGGCAGCTCATGTGTTTCTATCCAACAGCAATTACACCGTGATTGTAAAGTCCCTCACTAGTTGTTATCTAATGCTGACCGAACAAGTGGCGTTCATCAATAAAATTTATGGGTTCCGAGTATGTTTTACCGTTTTTAACTATTATAAGTATTTTACCTTCAATATGCAGGAATCTTTAATGGAAGCTAGAGTAAGAATACGCTCATTTAGATATACTAATCTCAAATTAGGCAGAGGCTGTTAGCACTATAACAACCAAATAACTGGTAAATGTATTCCTGCCAATACATAAATAATAATAGGTGGGTATAATAACTTAAGGGTTGTGGTACTGGCGTATCTATTTATCTAATATAGAAGTACCTACACACATATTTACATAATACCTACTAGCGCCTCCTCAGCAGCAGCTGCTTCTCATATGCTGTTTCTCAATGTAAATTGGTTCTTGCAAAAAGCAGCCTAAGTATTAATTTAAGTATTAAAGTAAATTTCAGCCAAATTGGTTCAAGGTTTACCTACATTAAAGATACCGTCATTCAAAATATTTAAATGGGTGTAATTGAGTAAGGAACTTTCACATCGTACTCCTCAAATCCTACTAGTAATATTAAGTATAAATGAATGCGAATATTTGTTTATATGCGTGAATTGATGTTTGTTACTCTTTTACGCAAAATCTACCGAATGGATTATAATGAAACTTTAATTATAAAGCTTCTAACATAAGAATAGGATAGCTATTTTTTATCCCGGGAACAAATTTACATGCTAAGGGAAAGTATACCTACAGTTTTAGTAAGATCTACAGATACATACATCCAGACTCAGAACAAAGGCTGCAGGATGACTAAAGACGATGAAAGTGGACGAAGAAGAGGGGGCTCTAGATAGAACCGGGACTAGTGGTCTGATTATGATAGTGAAAAAAAATAGACGGCCTTCTAATTAAGAGTGCCTACAAAACCGGAGATTGTGGGTTCAATTCCCACTGCGGACAAATCTCTTTTTGTGGTGAGCACATTGGCACAACTAAATAGGTATAAGTACAAATAGATTTTTTCTGTGACTGGGTGGATTTTGTCTATAATGTAACAACTTAGAAATATATTTTTATGTTTGTTAGAGTCTAATACTTATTTTTAAAAATAGCGTACCTACTTATTAGGTTTTATTGTTTCTTTGAGGTAATCTACTTAATTAATAAATAAGTATTTTACTTTTCAGATAATAATGAACACGTTAAGCCTTCTTGCAGAAATGATAAAAAATGTGAACATGGCGATCAGAATTATTTTAGGATACGAGGTATATTTATTTATACAACACAGAATCAAATGTCGATGTCCCACTTAACACTCCTTAGGTACTAACTAACACTCGTTCGCACTAATCACAAATAAGGGCCGTATTCCAGAACGTTTATCAATACTCAAGAAGCACTCGAGTATGCAGTATCACGAATATAAACGTTCTGGAATACGGATCATAGTAATTCTAACTAAAAATTATCGAATGTCGACAAGATTACTAAGTGAAGCTTTATGCATTGTGACTTAGAGGCGTATTCCAGAACGTTACTCAATACTCAGCCGACGCTTGAGACTAGTATTTGCCTTATAAAATCTACTCTCAAGCTTTGATTCATCGTCATAATTTTTAGTTAGAATTACTAAGGTCCGTATTCCAGAACGTTTCTCAATACTCAATCAAGATTCCATCAACAAGATTCTGGGTAGGTGATAAGATTTTTATTTCTATCAAATTCAAAATCGAGCCCCGTCACGGGTTTTCGTCGTGTTGATTCGAACTTATCCAAAAAATATGATATTCGGTTGAGAATTCTATGAGTAATGGCGAATGATCTTGATTTGATCCAAGTTTATGCCGAGACTAACACGTCGAGATGCTCCACTTAGACTGTACGAACCTGCTCAACTGTTCCAGCGTTTCTGCTACTAAAACGATGTGAGATGCATTCGATTTATATTCACGCCCCATACCTCCCAGTCAAGCATCTTAAAGAGATCCATGCATTCAAGCGCGTTGGTGAAGAGCTTCGGGAATATGTCATCGCCCTGTCTCATCCCTCTCCGCAGCTCAATGGGGTTGGTCATTTGGTCTTGGAGCTGTACTGTCATGGCAGCGGTGTCGTAAACCTAAGCATCTTAACACCTCGATTCATCGCCACTAAATACGACATTGTTGTAGAGCAGTTTAGGGCAAGTTTCGACAGAGTCGAAACCTTTCTCGTAGTCCACAAAAGCCATACTCAACTACTGATTGTACTCTTCTGTCTTATGTGCAATCTGCCGAATAGTTCATATGTGGTCCATGGTGCTAAAGCCGTTTCAAAACCCAGCCTGCTTCTTTGGTTTATTAGTCGTCAAGTTTTCTGGCGAGACGGTTTGTGACTACTCTCTAGAACAACTTGTTTATGTGGTTCAAAAGTGAGATGGGTCCATAGTTCTTCAGCAAAGTTCAGCACCGTTTTGAAGAAGAGAGCCACCGTAGGTACTCCACTACACGCCTTCGGTGTTAAGCAACTCACACGCAAAGGAGCTCGTCTTTGTCTATTTTCAGCAGATCAAAACGATTGTGTGCGTTTCGATTGCTCCGCCACGGTGTCCAATCAAAAAAAGCACTCCGTCAAAAATTTGTCGAAATTTGTCAAAACCGAATGCAACAAACCAAAAATTTGTCAAAGTAGAAATAAAGAAGATATTAGGGTTTAAAGTTAGCCGCGCGAACGAAACGCGGAGGATTGCGCGGCCACGGAGATCTCAGCAACTACATGGGTTAGAGATCTAATTCTTTTTGTCAATTAAAGATTGAATTTGTCAAAAATTGACGAAAAAAGAAGTATAAGCTCTAGCCACTCTAGAGCAATATTTAACGAAATATTCGCCTTTGAAGTTATGGCCGCGCAATCCTCCACTTGTTGTTTCTATAATGTTGATTATTTTTTAAACCTTACCTTATTTCTTATAGTTAAATTAACACAAGATGAAGGATTTTAATTTGTCGAAACTAATGAAAGCAATAAATAGTACTAAAGTTTAGTTAAACAGGTGATATCGGTCCAAAACTTAAAGTCCGTGGCCGCGCCAACGAAACGCTACTTTGTAGGCTCATATATCACTACCTATAATTGCTAGGATTTTGGTGTGAACTTCCATTTATTCGGCATATTAACCTCATTATAATTACGTATTGTTTTGCCCTCAAAACAGTTTACAACTCGTGTTAAATCAAAAATAATAATGTCTCATAAGATGTTTTACCAGGGTGACAATAATTTCATTTTATTTGGGAATACATTCACATTGAATAACTGGAGGACAGTAATGACATTATTTTGAAATTGACATGATAGTTGCTGTGCAGTTTTTGAGTATGTCATGCTCGCCTAAGTGTCCTGGCAGTGGTGGCATATGTATCGGGTCGCCTTATTCGCGATGGCTGATATAATGCGTCATACCCGTGAACGGGTGCCGTCTGTTGGGACTGGTCAGCTCATAGCTGTTATAGCAATTATTACAAATAATCTTATTTATATTAAAGGTGAACTTAAGTTTAGTCGACTGTTCTCACATAAATCCAAAGTAACAATGTAAGTGTAATTTTAATGTTGTAAGCCATTCCTACATTTTAAAATGGCATCCTTGACTTTCTTGCCAGATTCTTCTTCTTGAAGGGTAGGCTGCCTTTAGAACCGGCAACTATAATCGCTCTAAGTTTGATATGATTTTAAACACAACATTGATTTTGTTTTTTTTTTTGTTTGTATAAATTCATTACTATATAATTGGTCAAATATCATGTTAATCAAACTAATGTAATTACTGGCGTTTATAAAAGAGTGGCCATGAGTTTTATTGCCAGGTTCTTCATTTATTTATTAGGTTTTTATTTTATTCTCAGGCTCTACCTATTACTTCACGAATCTGGCAGTAAATGTAAATGTAGAAGCAATATTCTTGACGTTCATAAGTGTTACTTTGTGACCTAAATAAATAAAGATTTATTATTATTATTCTCTTTATTTACAATACAGACATACAAATTAAATTTTTAAATATCTATAGTGAATACATTTAAAAATATAAAAAGTAATGGCCCACCGGTATCGGGTACAGGGACCAAGCAACCGGTGGTTAGGGCTCCAGAGATAGGAACCTCCTGACAATGCGTGCCGTGTCGAGGAGAACTGCCTTCTGCATCAAACCCTTGATCCAACTGCCTAACGCGAACCTCATAAGATGTTGGTCGAGGCTCTTGGCAATCAACCCATGTGCTGATATGACAATCGGGACAATGATTGCCGAATCCACATCCCACATGTCAACAATCTCGTGAGCCAAGTCTAAATATTTCAATTGTTTTTATTTGTCTGCTTTCACGAGATTTTCATCATGTGGAATGGTTATATCAACAATCATTCCGCGACGCTCTAATCGATCTATCACCACTATATCAGGCTTATTGGCAACAATAGTCCTGTCAGTAATGATAGATCGATCCCAGTACAGTGTAGATAACAATAATAAGAAGTCCTTTAGTACCACGGGCCCCAGTCCTACATCCATTCTGAGAGTCCGACAGGATGGAATTTTCTGTTATATGAGAGTTTATTTTTACTCTCAGAATAGATGTAAGAAGTTTGTACAACGTGGGAAGACACGTTATAGGTCTATAATTTTTATGGTCCATGGTACCACCAGACTTATGAAGCAGGTGGGTTACTTCAGTGGTCATAAAACTTGGAAGCAACCCTGATTCCAAAGATGATTGAAATTGACGAATTATTATTATTATTAACATCTAGGTCGATATGAAAATAAAAACACGATTAAATAAAAAACTTAATATTTTCATCATCATCATTATTAATTCATCATTAACATTAAAAATCATTTAAAATGTAATAATGTAAAAACTGTAAAAATCAAGTGTAATATAAAAATCAACAAATAAATAAATGCGAGCTTTAGTAGGTTCGTGGTCATGGCGATTGTAACAGAACCGAAATATCTGATACTCGATGAAAGAATAAAATTGAAACATGGTAAATATTACGTTACAAGTAGTAGTAGTATAAAGCGGCGTATCGACTTGCACGGCAAACCATCGAACATTGGCGACGAGCCAGTCATTGTCTGTTTTTGAAAGCGCGGCAAAGAAATGTCAAATTTCATATAACGCGCGCGGTGAAAACATTGAGAACGACAAGGTACTAAACAATTTGTATGGAACTGTAAATGTAGTGATTACCGGAACATATATGACAATAATATGATGAATAATGACAAAAGCGGGCGGTGCTCGTCGTCGACGTACATTGTCCACGCGGTTTAACAATCACCATGTGGTGAATTAAAAATCATTGCAGAACTGTACAGAACTATTTTCATAAATAGAATAATTATAAGTTAATTTCAAAAATTACCTATCAGTCTTGCCTATGGCCCCAAAGGGGTAGGCAAAGACATACTATACGCGCTCATTTCACTTTCTGCATTTTTGTGTATATTTATCTAATATATAAACTTCTCGTGTCGCAGTGTTTATTACCAAACTCCTCCGAAAAGGCTTAACCGATTTTTTTTTAAATTTCATATGTATGTTTGATAGATCTGATAAGGGTAGGGCGGGTCCACCCCTAATATATTATTTTATTTTTGAACAATTATTTGTGAACTTTTTTTGATGTGACATTTATAATAGGTACATATATAACCCAAATCTAAGTTTCAGCTCCTTTAGAATTGTAATTTAAATTCGTACGCCCCTTTCTCAAGGTCTTCCCCTCTCGGTCTCTTACGAAGTTGCACGGGTCAGCTAGTGTATACATAAATTCAATAAGACGGTTCTTCTCAGGTGGGCCACGTTCTGAACATGTGGTCTCTTTAAAAATATTATATTTATCCTTAGTTCTAGTATATGAGATTTTGTAAGCGCCAGTAAAATGGTCTATGCAAAATAAGGACATTTTTATATTTAGATGTAATGTGAGCTCAACAAATGGATGTGCGATTATTACTGGTGTGACTAAACTACTGCGACTCACCAAAGTTTGAATGCACGCTTGTACGACACACTGAAACTCGACATCATGATGGTGTGGCATGCAACGTCCCTAGCTCAGTTAGTTCCAGCTTTGGTAATAAGATACAATGTCTTAGTGGCGTCACTTACATAAACTTCTTTCAATCTCTTGGTCCGAGATTTATAGCTGGTGGAGATTACAACGCAAAACATGTAGAGCGGGGTTCACGCGTAACATCTCCAAAAGGAAAGCAACTTCTTCTTGCAACACAGGCCTTAAACCTCAATGTAATTTCCACCGGAGAGCCCACATACTGGCCAACTGATCCGAGGAGAATGCCTGATCTCGTCGACTTTTGTGTGACTAAGGGGTTGCCATCGGGTTTCCTCACATGCATATCTTGTTTAGACTTATCTTCGGATCACACCGCAGTCATTGCGGAGGTGCACTGTGAAGTCATACTGAGGACACCCGCTCCCAGACTACACAGTAATAAAACTGACTGGGAAAAGTTTCGACAGAAAGTTGCAAGCTCCATCAATACCAGTCTTCCTCTGAAAACGAGTGATGACATAACATTGGCAGTTGAACACTTTAACAATGTCATTCAACAAGCTGCTTGGGAATCAACTCCACCGGCACGGAACACAACCCACCTGAAATGCTCGCTAACAGTAAGGGAACTCGTTTACGAAAAACGACGCGCACGCAAGCGATGGCAAATGACTAGATACCCTGCTGATAAAACTCGGTTAAATTACCTCACAGCTGAACTCAAACAGGTTCTATATTCGGAAAAAAATGAGGAAGTCCAGACTCACTTGAAGAGTTTGAATGCTAGGGCGGATACCGACTACTCCCTCTGGAAGGCGACTAAAAAGCTAAAACGACCCATAATTTCTAAACCCCCTATTAGAAAAAACAATGGATTGTGGGCGAAAAGCGATGCTGAAAAAACTTTCGCTTCCCACTTAGTTACGACTTTCACGCCAAATGATACTGAAAGTGACCTTGAGACTATACAAGAAATCAGGGAATATCTAGAAGCGCCCTATCAGATGGATCTACCTATTCGAAAGATCCGCATGGGCGAAGTCAAGTCTGCAATACTAAAGTTAGACCCAAAAAAAACTCCCGGCTACGATCTTATAACTGCTAGGATACTGCGCGAACTCCCCGACGTGGGTCTGACGTTCCTGACTCACCTCTTCAATTCCGTGTTATTGAGAGGATATTTTCCTCAACAATGGAAGGTCGCTGAAATAATTATGATCCTTAAACCCGGCAAAAAAGCTGAAGACGTTTCTTCTTACAGACCTATAAGCCTTCTGCCCGTTGTTTCAAAATTGATGGAGATACTGTTTTTGCAGAGACTCAACTCAATGATCAGCAAGGCTAAAATCATACCAGATCATCAGTTCGGATTTAGGGGAAAACACGGCACCGTGGAACAAGTTCACAGACTGGTGGAATGCATTCACAAAGCTTTTGATAACAAACAATACTGTTCGGCGGCGTTCTTGGACATATCGCAGGCCTTCGACCGTGTTTGGCACGAGGGATTATTATATAAAATCAGAAAGACCCTGTCAACCAATTACTTTATTCTCCTTCAATCTTACCTGTCAGAAAGATACTTTTACATACGACAGGGAGATGACACAACAAATTTGCACAAAATACATGCTGGCGTTCCTCAGGGTAGTGTCTTAGGACCAACACTGTACCTACTGTTTACAGCTGACCTACCTGTGGCCGAGGGTACTGTGATTGGCACTTTCGCTGATGACACTGCAGCTATAGCAACCAGTAGTAACCCAATGGAGGCAAGTTCTAACCTACAAGAATGTCTTGATAAAATAACAGTGTGGCTCAAGAAGTGGCGGATAAAGGTTAACGAAACCAAGTCAGTGCAGGTCACCTTCACAACTAGGCATGATACTTGTCCACCTGTTGCTCTAAACGGTACTCAAGTACCCCAAGCAGACGATGTTAGATATTTGGGACTATACATGGATCGCCGCCTAACTTGGCGTAAACATATTTTTACCAAAAGAAAGGTCCTAGGAATCCAACTGCGTAAAATGTACTGGTTGATGGGGAGAAGATCTCAGTTATCACTAGAAAATAAGCTGTTGCTTTATAAATGTATCCTCAAACCTATCTGGGCTTACGGTATCCAGTTATGGGGTACAGCCTCACATTCTAATATAGAAATACTCCAAAGGTTTCAGTCTAAGATGCTGCGTATTATCACTGATGCACCATGGTACATTACAAATGACCAACTGCACAAAGATCTTAAGGTTGACACAGTTGAATGTCAAATAAAAACTTCGACAGCGTCTTACTTGAAACGTTTAAAAAGACATCCCAACATCCTCGCCTCAAGCTTAATACAGACGGACACTGGATTCACGAGACTCAAAAGGAAAACCACTAAAGATCTGATTTAGTCAGTTAAGAGAGAATGGGTCCCAGTCAATGGACTGAATGCCCCACAAGACTTTACTTAATTAAACTGAAATCACGTGCTGAATGTCTACGAGACAGTATATAAGAAATATATATAAGAAAAAAAAAAGAAAAAAATTTTTGAACAATTATTTGTTAACTTTTTTTGATGTGACATTTATAATAGGTACATATATAACCCAAATCTAAGTTTCAGCTCCTTTAGAATTGTAATTTAAATTCGTACGCCCCTTTCTCTCTCGGTCTCTTACGAAGTTGCACGGGTCAGCTAGTGTATACATAAATTCAATAAGACGGTTCTTCTAAGGTGGGCCACGTTCTGAACATGTGGTCTCTTTAAAAATATTATATTTATCCTTAGTTCTAGTATATGTGATTTTGTAAGCGCCAGTAAAATGGTCTATGCAAAATAAGGACATTTTTATATTTAGATGTAATGTGAGCTCAACAAATGGATGTGCGATTATTACTGGTGTGACTAAACTACTGCGACTCACCAAAGTTTGAATGTACGCTTGTACGACACACTGAAACTCGACATCATGATGGTGTGGCATGCAACGTCCCTAGCTCAGTTAGTTCCAGCTTTGGTAATAAGATACAATGTATTAGTGGCGTCATTTGCTTACGCTTATTGCATTTGTATGTGTTCTAACTCCATGATATATGATGGTAAACGAAAACTGCCGCAAATTGACCTGGGTCTGCAGTCCACATAGATAGCCTCAGGTTACTGATTCTTGTGATGATTATTTTAACTCATTCTATAAAATTCCATGACTATCAAATTACAATAACACAAAAACTTTACAAGCTGAAGATGTAACTTTAAGTAATAATATAAATTAATTATTACTTATAGATGCATTTAGTGTAGTAGAAAAGATATATGTCCAAATTATATCGAAATTATTGTCACCCCTGTAGAACATCATTATTTTTGATTTAACACGAGTTGTAAACTGTTTTGGGGGTAAAACAATACGTCATTATAATGAGGTTAATATGCCGAATAAATCAAATCACACCAAAATCCTAGCAATTATATGTAGCAATTATATGAGCCTACAAAGTAGCGTTTCGTTCGCGCGGCCACGGACTTTTAGTTTTGGATCGATATCTCCTGTTTAACTAAACTTTAGTAGTATTTATTGCTATCATTAGTTTCGACTAATTAAGATCCTTCTTCTTGTGTTAATTTTACTATAAGAAATCGTAAGGTTTAAAAAATAATCAACATTAAAGAAACAACGAGTGGAGGATTGCGCGGCCATAACTTCAAAGGCGAATATTTCGTAAAATATTGCTCTAGAGCTTATACTTCTTTTTTCGACAATTTTTGACAAATACAATCTTTAATTGACAAAAAGAATTAAATCTCTAACCCATGTAGTTGCTGAGATCTCTGTGGCCGCGCAATCCTCTACGTTTTGTTCGCGCGGCCAACTTTAATCCCTAATATCTTCTCTATTTCTACTTTGACAAATTTTTGGTCTGTTGCATTCGGTTTTGACAAATTTCGACAAATTTTTGACGGAGCGCTTTTTTTGATTGGACACTGTGGCGGAGCAATCGAAACGCACACAAACTATTTTGATGTTCCAATTCGAACCTTTCGGCCTCAATTCTATAGGTCGGATAGCAGGCCGTCGTCTTTTTATCGACGGGGCCCTGTCGGCGCAGAAGTTTATATTTAGAGATGCTTTAAAATGTCGATGATTCGATCACTTCTAATACGTGCTGACGAAGTTCATCTCGTTGGAGCTTCACTAAGTTCATTTTCTATGGGGCTTTTTTCAAAGAGAGCCCCTGTGACATGAGAAAGTTGATAAGCATATGGCGCCGGTTATTTCTGCGCACCCATAATCGGTCCTAATGGCGTGCCATAAGGACCGATTATCATTTCGCCGCGTTTTTATACACCCACTTTGGTGTTAAAGTCCCCCATATCAACGTTGTAATAAGCTGGTTACCATCTATTATCTAGTAGAAATCATGTCTGGGACTCCCGATCTCCTGGTCTAAACACATATCCCCGCGGCTTACCTCGGCAATGAGGAAAAATACTAACACATCAGCGGCTTCTGAAGTTCTCCTGGCCATGCCCCATGTCTAGGGTACGTCCCGTGGTGACAAAACCTCAGGCTTGACGCAATCCTACTCTATCTGGTAATGAGTAGGTAAGGCGAAAACAGCGCTCCTTTTATAATGCGCCACCAATTACACAGGGGTATCAACTGACTCGGGTAACTAGGTACTAACTAACTCGGTGCATAGATTAAGGTAATACCCTACTTAATTCTTTTCTAACTAGTTATTTTTTCTCGTTTTCATGGCGGGCGTCGTGAAGCGGTCAGTCTTACATTCAGGATATTTTCCAGCAGCATCGAGCCTTGTCCGTTTTTTAATATGTGCGACTATATTAATTACTTTGGTAGACCAATGTGAGAATGCGTATCGCCAAAGGAACAGACTTGTCAACATGATGGATCACCTACTGGTTAACAAAAGGCCTGGTAAGAAGAAATATGTATAATATCACTAACTGAGTCTCGCGGCTTCGGCCGTGACCTACTTCAAACCCTGTGGCAACCATTTAAACCATTTATTCATTTTAAAAATACCTCCTACTCTATGAAAATTAGCTCGATTTGTTGACATTTATGATTACTGCTCCGACATCTTAGTTAGAATTGTAATGATATTTATATAGCCTATAGCATTCCTCGACAAATAAGCTATTTAACACAACAATAATTACTTATTTTGGACCAGACGGTCCTGAAATACACTTATCTCAGGACCTTCAGTTCAAGCAAACAAATTCATCACCTTCACAATTTTGAACTTCTTAGTTTAGTTAGCCATTATTAGTTGACTTTCGAGCAGGGTTGTAACTCACCTGCAAATATTAATAAACTTAATTATGCCACTTTATTACCCACAGATGAAGATTTACGAGCTGCAGTTGTAAGTTTGCGTGAGTTGATTCAAGACAGACCTGTGGCTTTCAATATGGCCAATTTCTTTACTCTAAATTATTGCGCACTTGTGTCCCTGGCATCAGCAGTTGTAACATACACAATAATATTGTTGCAAAGTGTGAAATAAATACTTTAACTACTGTTAGCTTTTTAATTAAGTTAATAACCAAGTACATACATACATATATAGTCACGCCTTTATTCCCAAAGGTTTAGGCAGAATCATACTATACCTACATCCACACTACGATAATTTGGTAGAGAGCACGGACCAGGTTATATTATTGGGATCTGTATTTCACCCGTCCAGTGACATCGATTCTTCGCCACGCATTGCTGGTCCAAGTGGCGGCAGGTGATGGTGTCATTTGTGCCCCAAAAATGCAGGTCATGTTGAAAGCACCATCATTAGGCCTGTTCTTTTACATGGCAGTTAGGCGTGGCCACTATTGGAGCGACACAAGCAGGAGCTGTGTGTGTCAAAGATAAGAAGATACTGTGGTGGATGTGTGATTATCGCATTGTGGATAGACCGCGTGAGGAACTCTCGCACCCGCAGCAGCCTTCATGTTCGTGCCATTGCAGATAAGCTGCAAGAGTGTTGTCACCACACCGGGGATCGCGAGACGCAACTAGAACAAACGCTCGGATGATGATAATACTATACATCTACACTTAATATGTAAAATAAAAAAGAAATATACATAAAAGTATAATTATCTTACTACAAGCTTATATTAGCCTACTTTGGGATAGATGGTGCCTGTATGAAAAGAATCCCACACCACACGTCACCTTTTCTATTTAGTTTTGTTACACAGTCTTTTTGTCGTGTTGAAATGGACACGAGCAAGTGGCAGTTACCTGCTATTGCAACATTTCACGTCCATAGAGCTTTCAAATGCCAATTGGACGTTTTGACACCTAAACGAAAGCTACCCTAAGCCACCTAAACGACTGTAATGGACAACCAATTACCTAAGTACAAACGGAAAAGGTCAAAAGTACTCGGACACTTGTTTGTTTAGTACGTACGTGTATAGGAAACGAAAGAATTGGGTACCTACCATTGCATGGATCGCGAAGCCTTGCACGACCTCTCTGACTACCCCGTCGGGGATACCTAAGTAAATATAATAATAAAACATCCGAACGTTAATTCGGATGCGTCTGAGGCTTACTCTTCTCCCTCTACTGCTGCGCACGGACCACAGCAGCCCTTCTATTGTGACCAACAGCACACCTATCATCCTCCACCAAGTCAAACTACGCCCTTTTTGTGTGCGTTTCGATTGCTCCGCCACGGTGTCCAATCAAAAAAAGCACTCTGTCAAAGATTTGTCGAAATTTGTCAAAACCGAATGCAACAAACCAAAAATTTGTCAAAGTAGAAACAAAGAAGATATTAGGGTTTAAAGATGGCCGCGCGAACGAAACGCGGAGGATTGCGCGTGGTTGAGCGGGCGAGATAAATACATTCAAAATGGACTGTACTTGCGGGGAAAGACTAAAATGAAATTTACACGCGATTGTCGACGGGAAAAGTAATGGAAAAACAGGAGTAGGCACACTACCTTGCTGCTTGCTGCGAGATGCTGAGGTGGAGGCTGCCGGGGGCATCCCTGGACTTGAATTCCTGGTTTCCTTGCACGAAAACACTATTTATCGATGGAAAATACAATTATTGCGATAGTTGGTGCGGGATTATTGCGAAAGATTTAATGCGGGCGCGCGCGCGGTGTTGTAGGAACAGACTGCCCGCCCTCAAACGTGGCCGCTACCCGTGAGGCGAGCGCGCAATACAGCTGTCTCGCTCCTCTTTTATGCGTGACAAGGTAGGTGCGAAAGAGAAATGGAATTAAGGGAAGCGGGGGGAGCGTCGACAACTAATTAATTAAAAACAATGTAGATCGGAACATAGAAAAAATAACGCGGCTAATCTTTTATCATATACCGGCGCAACCATTTTCCCCGGCTTGAAGGGTTACCTTCGAAAAAGGAACAACTGACTATACAGTTGCCACTAAGCTTTAGCTGCTAAACAAAATGCTATCGAACTAAACTAAACTAAACCTAATCGAACAAACTAAATTTGTTATTGAAGTTACTGATGATTAGGCAAAGGGCGAAGACGAATAACTGGTCGCAAGTACGAACCAGTTGCGGTTTTTACGCGAAATATACGGGTGATCCCATTTGACCCAGGGAAAACTTCTTCTACTACCCCAAGAGGCCAATGTAATGGAGGCATATTTTCAGTAAAAATAACTACGACAGTACCGACAGTAATAGGGTTCGATGGAGTATTCCATTTCTGACGTGACTGTAGCGTATGCAAATAGTCTCCAACGCTCCCAAAACGATTGAACGAGTTTATCCAAAAATGCATGACGCGAGAGAAGATGAAGTCAATCTTCCTCTATTTCAAAAGCGGGTAAGTACTTTAACGGTGTAACATTCAAAAAGTGCGCTGGAGTCAGTGCAAGCGGCTCCGAGGGATCACTAGACAAGGTTCTACAAAGAGGACGCGTATTCATTACGGCCTCGACTTGAGTGAGCACGGTGCTCAGCTCTTCAAACATGAGTATCTGTTCACCTATTACGCGAAACAGGTGCGCTTTTAAGCTTTTAATATTAGCCTCCGAGTCGCCACCAAAGTGGTTTGCGGCGGGCGTATTGAACGATCACTCAATGCGGTTTTTAGCTAAGACATAGGCAAATTCCGTGTTAAAGTGTTTAGAGCGCAAAAAATTAAGTAGTTCGGAAAGGTTACGACGAGCTCCGACGTAATTCGTACCGTTGTCCGAATACATTCGAGATACGGAACCCCGACGCGACAAAAATCTTTTAAATGCAGCCATGAAGCATGGCGTGCTCAAATCACCAACTAACTCTATATGGACGGCGCGAGTCGTCATACAAAAAAAAAGACAAACATAAGCTTTCGTAGAGCGTATACCACGACCACGAGAAACTGTTACCCTGAAGGGGCCAGCGTAATCGGTACCCGTGTGTACGAACGGTTTAGCAGCCTGAACAACACGACAAGGACGATGATCGGCCATTTCGGGCGCGATTGACTTCGGGCGAAGTTTGAAACACGGAATACATCTATGAACTATCGAACGAATCAAATTGCGTGCGGAGAGACCAGCGTGACAATTCAGCCTATGGTGATATTCAACTAAAAGATCAACGATATGATCCATGCGCGGGAGAACTATAGGATACATTTGATCGTACTCTAATGCGGACTGGCTCAAACGACCTCCAACTCGAATGAGGCCATCCTTCAAAAAAGGTTTCAAATGCTGAAAAGCGCGACTACAAGGCTTATTTAATTCCAAATTTCTAATTTCAGACGAAAAATAAAATCTCTGAAGTTCACGAAGCACGATTAACTCAGCCTTGTTTAAGTCAAAGGCGGTAACATGCTCGCGATGAGGAAGGATTTTCAAAATTCTACAAATAAAAACAACACTACGTAAAAGGATCGACCACGATGAAACACGGCTAGCCAACTCTAAGATAGGCGACCTTTCGAGCGGCGCGGTAGCAACCAAAGAGGCTTTCTTTTCCTCTGGCGGCGTGGACACAGTAGCGGAGTCGAAAGGGCTAACAGGCCATCCATCAAGTGGGGCTTGGCACCAGGAAGGGCCATGGAACCACAACGGATGATCCAAAATTGGTGCAGGTGTTAACCCACGAGACAAACAATCGGCAGGGCTGTCCGTACCTGAGACGTGATAAAAGTTTTGCGGCGCCAATTCCGACTGAATTTTGGCCACCCTATTTGCGACAAATGTATCCCAACGATGGGGAGAAGAATGTGTCCAACTCAAAGCGACGGTCGAGTCCGAGAATGCAAAAATTCTATCTATATTAATGCGATGAAATCGGAGATCTGACTTGCAAACACCAATACAAAGCATTTGTCTAATGTCGGCTGAAAGCGCGACAGCGAATAAGCGAAAGTTAACTATAATTTCGAACAAATTACCTTGGAGATTAACATCCAAACTAGGTTTGGCGCTGCCATCTAAAACAACGCGCAACTTGGTGGTTAGTTTATCCTCGCGGACAACTCCATGGTGCGGTATGGTATACGAAGGAGCGTGCTTCGTCTCTTCGGTTTCGGGAGGCGCGGGTGAAATGAAACCTTTATCCAAATATTATTTTATTACGCTATCGTAAGCCTCCTTCAACTTTGGAGATGTCTGCATTTTCCGTTCTAAACAAAAGAAGCGTTTTTCGGCTGACTGAAACGAATCTCCAAGCGAATTAACATCACCCTTAAAGGGGAATGCGACAACATAACGACCATCACTATCGCGAGTAGTCGTGCGACTCTAAAACTCTTCACAAAGTTTATCATCCGGGCTGACAATAGGAGGGACGTTCTCCTCTTCTATCTCCCTGAATTTATGGACAGCGGAGTCCAGCGGCTCGACGGTGCAACAATATGACACTGTCGAGTTATAATCAAAACAAGCGGGTGCGGAATCAACAATAAAAAACCCAAGAACCGTCTCTAAGACGAACGGCGCGGGGTGCGATGCGTGACCTTGAACCTTACGCTGCAACAGGAGGTGCGGGAAAATCGAAGCGCCAACTAACAAATCAATATCTCCTGGAACGGCTTAAGTATCATCGACCAAAGGCAAATCTCTAAAATTAGTCAATAATGAGGTATTGACTGCGACAGTCGGTAAAAATTCGGTTATAACGGTTGACGGGCTTGGTAGGGGTGGTGCGCACTAGGTAGCAACAAGACACCTACATACACTCATCAGGTACGGTTGGTAATCCCTGGAGATGTGTAAGTAACACTATCTCAAAGAATCACCGGTGCACCAGCTAGCAGAGCATGTGTATAGGGAGTGAGTATGGACCAACCTGGAGCAGAGAAATACAAGAATTTATAAAGAGAGGGCGCCAGGTATCTCTCCATCAAACGAATGATGCAATTAAAAAACTCACGTTATCAACTTATTAATTATATTTATTTAAACTATATCCATATGTAGACATGAATATACATATATGAAAGTAAAAAGAAATGGCTTAGTCAAGCATAGTGGGATCCATATATATATGGTCACTTAAAAATAATTTTATATTTAGTACAAATAAAAATTAAACCAAAGTCCATACTTTGGTTATAAAGGGGCGTGGCCTAAAATGACAAATGTTAAAGCAGTTGTCAGATGCCTTAAAAATATCTAAATTATATACAGACATACATTTAAACTATTTCTTAGTTTAGTTAAACACACAACGCCACTTCCTATCATCATCATCATCGTACACTACAACATAACAAAGTAAAAATAAAGTTTCACATTAATATTCCTTTGTGATAATAAAAAGATTATAAAATATGTGTAACTGGAACGTCACATCGGTAGTCCAGTATATTAAAGTAGTTGAAAGCTACATATGTAATAGAAAAATGAATATTTAAGGTTAAAAGTTATTCCTTTAAAACTATCAACATCAGTCGGCCTTTACCGGGTTATTATACATAGAAACTAATTAAAGATTACTACTTCTCTGGATATAAATCCTTCCCATCTCTTCCTATTCTAGAAGTCCAGGTAGTAGGTAACCAGAGTAGAGAAAAATATCCTCTTTGCATATTGTCTCAGCTTACTTTAAGTCTTCTTACAGACATTCACAAGGAGTAAAAAAATGTAGAATGCAGAGAACGTGAAACACGTTAAACTCAATTATTATGTAGATATAAAATAAAGAACCAAAACGAAAACATAAACATACAACATAAAAATAAACCCCTGTAACAACAGAAAAGTTACAGACATTAGTAATTTGTAATAAAAATCACTTTCACCCTCAACATTCTGTTAAGGAATGCAGCCTAAGAGATTATATAGTTTTAACTTACCACTTATTTCAGTGGGGTTTTAACTAGATCCTTCTATCATCAATCTTTTTCATATTATTTGCTAAGTCTCTTGAAAAGCAGACTGAAATACAAAGTACAACCATCGTAAGAACATATTACTCGCAAAGGCCAAGTAATCTTACCGATTACGAAGAAACAAATATAAACAAATATTCTCACCTCAGCACAAATTATTATGTCTACATATTTGCTAAAAAGACTTCGGATATTAATCCGAATTAAATCACCATGACAGGCATATTCTCATGACACCATGTCGTAGCATAAAAGCAGCTTTCTTTTCTTTTCTCCCGCTCGATTACAGCAGGCTAAAGTCATACGGCCTAAACAACCTTGACAAATAATCAAAAAATAAATAAACAAAACCAACATGAAAACCTTACTATTCCTGTTTGTCACACCTCACGCAATACATTATGGGTGGATGTGAGTCAGGACAGCCAATCTCTCTAAGTTCAATGTCCAGCACCAAACTGAAAGACACCATAGACGCACGCGTTAATTTTAGAACGCGCTATAAGAGTCGAAACGTTCGTGACAGTTTTGACAACGTCAAACTCATGTCGTTCCGAACAAACACAAACAATGTGAAATATTACAAACTTTTAAATAATTAGACAAATGACTTTAGAGTTCTAACTAAAGTATTGTGAAAATTGAGTTTGTTTCCACAAAAGGGATGTATATAAAAATAAGGTTAGTAAATCAAATGAATATGTAACCGACACTCAGAAGTGTAACAGTTCCTCCTTAGTTGGGTAAAATCTTTTTTTTTACATTTTTTTTAAGCACTATATATACAACAACAACAAAAAAAATCTTACAACAACTATAGACATCAGACACCTATCTAACTAACAGATAACACTCGTCCTCAAAAGTGTTTATGAGGAAAGCGCCCTGGTGCGTAGAAATGGTGGACGGCCCCTTCCGGACGAGATCGACCGCTGGAGACAGTCGGCTCGCGACGATCTCTTCCGGAAGTGGGCCGAGAGGTTGGTAGGCCCCTCAGTTAGCCCCCGGCTCGTGGGGGCTGTCCGGCCCGTCCTGCGGGCTTGGGTGGAGAGGGCACACGGAGCGCCGACATTTCACCTCAGTCAGCTCCTCACAGGGCATGGCGTATTCGCCAAGTACCTGTGGGAGGTGGCTGGGGTGGAGCCGGACCCCGTGTGTCGCCACTGCTCAAGTGGCGTCGTGGACACGGCGGAGCACACACTCGCCGTGTGCCCGGCGTGGGATGGGCCGCGTATCGCCCTTACGGGCCTTGTCGGACTTGATTTGTCGCTGCCGGCTGTGGTGCAAGCCATGGTCGGCAGCCAACAGTGTTGGGCCGCCGTCGCCTCGTTTGCTAGCGAGGTGATGGCGGCGAAACGTGAGGAGTTGCGGGTGCGGGAGCGTACGGGACAGACGCTCCCGCCCCGCCGTCCGGTTCGGGGGCGTCGTCGTGCTCATTACATGCGCGCCCCCGAATAGTGTCTGGCCGTGGGCGGATGGTCGGGGGACCCCGCCCAACTGGCCACTCGGCGACGGGCACCCTTTCTGTGTTCCAGGGGGTGCCCACTCTTTGCGCACGCCCGTACCGGCCGCTCTCACCTCCTCTGCTTACAGAGGAGCGCTCGAGAGCGGTGGAGGTGCGGGCTAGTTCTTCAGCTCCTTAGGGAGCTCCGGGGTGGTCGCTTATCGACCGCCCCGAGACGGACCCCTCCGTTCTGGGGTGCCCCTTGCCGGCTCGCAGTGATTTAACCTCAGGCCTACCCTGCGAGTCGGTTTTAAGGTGAGGCGGAACACCGCGGGGTTTAGTGGGTAGGACGGCCCTCTCTCTCGGGCCGGGAGCCCCACACACCGTCCCTGCTGCCCCCGCAGCAGGGATGACGGTGCGTAAATGCATTCCCCGCGAAAACAAAAAAAAACAGATAACACTCAGCTCTAAAGAGTATGACAAAAACTATTGAAACAGAACGGACAAAATTATGTATAAATACTGTTAAAACTATCTAGTTAATTCTAAATGGCAAAAACAAACTTATTATATTACAAGATGCCGCTTTATTTACAACCGAGGTAGTATAGGAAAATCTTATATTCCAAGAGATTCCAAAAGTACTAGATCTCGAAACACTGTGTTGAATTAGACGACTACTGAAAGAAAACTCTAAGTGTACTTTTTTTTTTCAGTTATGATTCCTTTTAAATAGTATTAACTCTAACTCAACGTCGAGTTTCTACTTATATGGAGTTTTGGATATAGCTAGGAAAAGCACTAACTACATTTATTGAGGAACGGATTCGCCAGGGCGAACAATGTCCTTTATGTGGAAATTACCAAGATTCTTTCCATCTAAAGATTTTAAAGTATAAACAAGAGGACTAAGTTTCTTGTGTATAACACATTTATCATAGCGGGGAGCTAACTTTGCAGAAAAATGCTTGGAGGCATTTGACAAATGAAAACAACGCTTGTAGACTATTTGACCTTCCTTCAAGTCCACATTACGTTTTCTCAAATTATAATAACGAGCATTACGTTCATGCGATACGAGTAAACAGTTTCGAACTTTACTGAATATAGTTTCAAGTTCTTTTAACTTGTTAGAAAATTTATTCTCATTATCAACTTCTAAAGAGTTAGGATCAATGGGAGTGTCATCATTATATATAGAACCATCAAGAATCATCTCACGTCCGTGAGTTAAGAAGTACGGAGTATGTTTAGTTACATCGTGTTTAACTGTATTAAGAGCACATTGTATTCTCAGATATGTTCTTATGCCAAGTTCGATGATCAGAACGCACGTACGAAGCTATGGTTCTTACCAATTCACGATTTACACGCTCAGTAGGGCTTGTCTGTGGATGATATCTAGGATTGTAAAAGATATGAGGAACACTATATTTAACCATTAGGTCTTTAAAGTCTTTTGAAGCGAATTGTGCGCCGTTGTCACAGTAAAGATATTTAGGTACCCCATGTACAAGAAAAAATCCTTTCTCCAAACACTTAACTATCGTTTGAACAGTTATAGTTCGCAAAGGAAACAAAGTAACATATTTACTAAAGTAATAAGTAAAAACAAATAAATATGGATTTCTCGTATAGGAGGGAAGAAATGGACTAAGAATGTCACAAGAGATAGCCTCGCCAGGCAACGTAATACGTCGTGGTTTATCCATAAATCCAGGACGGGCTAAATTTGTAGGTTTATACTTTTGCATATTTTACAAGAATCAACATATTCTTTAACATCTTCAAAGAGAGCCAGTAAAACATACTAGCTATTTTAAAAGGACGGGTTTATAAATGACCTCTCTGACTACCTGCTTCTCAGTAACTACAGAGTCATCGTCATTCTCCGAATCCGATGATGAAGCAGAATCACTATCTTGTAAACATTCAATTATAGAATTCAATTGCTTTTTGAGAAGCATTACCTCCTCATTCTCATCAATACGACCTAGACGACAAAGAAAGTATCTGCAACGAGAGTTTAACCTACCTCTAGCAGATGTAGACAAATCACCTTTAGCTTCTCTTTCAATCACCTCAACTTTTCGTTGACACACCTCTAATTCCGAAATCAAATTAACCTTGACTAAATCAGAAAATTTCAAAATACCCCCTCGAGCAAGTTTCGATGTCTCCTTTAACGCTTGACAAAGATTGGATCGTCGCGAGAGATGATTAACTTCTAGTTTACGAATGGACAGTTCATGTGTAATTTCGTCTTTGTGTAAATGAGAGATCTTACATCCAGCTTGTAGAAAATCCATGATAGAAAATTGAATTCTAAATTCAATTCTAATTCAAAACAAGTATAATTGTTAGGTTATGGCACCTCATCAAAATAAAAAAAAATTGAAAACTGTAGATATAAGCATGGCACATTTAAAAATTAATATCTCTTTAAGTTTATAAGCTTAAATTGAATATATTGCCTTTCATTGATGTTGGATAGTTTCGAGTTTATCAGCTTTAACTATCTAACCAAATACATACAATTAGTAGATTTGTTCAAAGTAACTTGGATATACCATAGCGCTTAAGACTAAAGAAAATTTATAAGTTTCCTTTAAAGTACACCTTAAGACTAACAAAACCATAGTGACACACAATAAAGTACATGCTTATCACTAAATAAAGATACATATTTAATATTTAATTGCATCAATCTCCAAGGTCACACGTTGGGCCGCCAACTTATAACGGTTGACGGGCTTGGTAGGGGTGGTGCGCACTAGGTAGCAACAACACACCTACATACACCCATCAGGTTCGGTTGGTAATCCCTGGAGATGGGTAAGTAACACTATCTCAAAGAATCACCGGTGCACCAGCTAGCAGAGCATGAGTATAGGGAGTGAGTGATAAACTGAACAAGGAATGGGATGAAAATGAGTTAGAACTGCTAGGTATTTTAAGTAAGAACGGACAACTCAAAAAAGAACTGGCACAGTTGCATTCACTGTATACTGATACCTTACAGGATCGGGATAGGTTACAACTTATAGTTGACAGTTTTGACTCATGTAGGGAACATTATGAACAAACTCTGCACCAAATTAGAATACTAAAGGAGGAGCTACAACGATCGGAAATCAAAATATCGCAACTAGAAGACAAGAAACAGAGCACAGTGGTTCAATCTAATCAGAGTTTGTTCGATGAACTGATGGCTACAAGCTTAGATACTGCTACAGCTCACCCTTCCATTGTCATAGACCTCACTTCTGATGATGAAACCGGGGGCTGTTCTAAATCATTAAAAATTATTAAGTGTAGTAAGAATAAGTTAAAGAAATTTTTAAAAATTAAAAGTTTATTACTAAATCTAAAAAAATGATACATAAATACAAGTTTTTTATAAATAGCATGTCACTTAATAGACAGAGATTGCAACTGATTGACCAGGTTAATATGTATATGTTAGAACTTGATACTGTTGCACAACAGTACAAAACTGATACACAGGCCCTTCAATGTCAGATTGACCGACTTCAAGACTCTTTGAAATCAATTTCATATAAATATGAAACAGCAGAGAAACAGAGTAGGGAACAGGTGTTAGCCATAGGTAAATTAGTAAATTCATGTCATTGTCAAAATGACCAATTGACATCCGCAGGCCATGTTCCCTCCTCACCCTTAAGTTGTGAAATAATTAGATGCAATGATGAATTTTCACCATTTAAAACTGTATGCAGTGTGGATAATAGTATATTAAGTTCAAGTAGTAATTGCGAGGCATCTACGAGTATAATAGAAAAGTTGCAAATAAAAAGTGATGCAAAGACCATAGTCTATTGCGATGAAATAGGTAAAAATTTTGGACATTATTTATCACAGTTAAGTCATTCTGTAATAAATCATACATATCCAGGAGCTTCATACTCTCAAATTATAGATTTTATATTGACTGGTACACACTGCATGCAGTCTACTATAGTGGTGCTGGTTGGCAGAAGAGGCAATATTAATAGTGACAAACTTTTAAAAATTTTTGATATGTTTTCAAGTCTGCAAGTAAAACAAGTAATTTTGTCCACCTTGCCATACAGCACTGCTATGAGCCACAAAGAAAATCACTTAAGATACAAATTAAATATGAAACTACATACCATGGTATCATATTCCAAAAAAAATGAATTGTTCGATTGGAACATAATTTTCAATAATAATAGTTTGTTGACATTAGATAGATATTTTCTATCAAAATTTTTACAACGAAAGGTAGCTCTGTTGCTATCAATTTTTTTAATTTTTCAAGCCAAATTATTGGCAAGTACAACTGCTTTTATTGAGCAGGATAGTTTTGATACTTCACATTTGGAAAATGAAATTCCAAAAAACTAGTTTATAGGACAACAGATAATAAATCTGGCCAGTTGACATTGGCCCCTGAGAATAATCTTAGTAAAAATATTGTTTTTATAAACCTGGTGCACCATAATGTTAGAGGTTTAATAAATGGTAAAGATTTAGAGTTAGAGCTATACATTAATGCAAATTCTATTAATATTTTTTGTGCTACAGAGCACTGGTTAAAAGATCATCAAATCACATTGTTGAACTTCGTAAATCACCAGGTCGCTAGCTCGTTCAATGGAAAACATTCTAAACGTGGAGGCTTTTTAATATTAATTAATAAAAACTTAAAATTTAAAGAACGTAAAGACTTAGTAGCCCTCTCCATTGAGCGAGTTATTGAGATTGCCAATATTGAATTTGAGCATTTCATCTTGTTGAGCGTATACAGTCCCCCCGATGCTTCTTACATTGAATTTGAAGAAAAGCTTGAAGAAGCACTGTTCAAATGCCAATGTTCTAAGAAATCTATAATAGTTTGTGGAGATTTTAATGTTGATATATTAGATACATCATTAACTCCATCAGAGAGAAATAAAATGAAAAATTTATTTAAATCCTTTAATCTGCATAGTACATTCTTAGAACCCACTCGTATTACAGCTACCAGTGCAAAATGTATTGATAATATTTTTACTGATATTAAACCTTTAGATAGAGGTATTGTGGATCCTGTGGAGTCAGATCATCGTGGCCAATGGATAAAATTTCCTAAAAGTAGTAACAAAGTCAGCAAAAAACAAATTAAATATGTACCAATTAACCAAAGTCGTTTGAATAATTTTAAAGAAAATATATTAAAGAGATTACCATATCTACCTAACTTCACTTGTGTAGACCAGTCATATAAACACTTATTTAATTTGATTAATGATGAGTTTGGCAAAGTTTTTACCTCAAAAACTCTACAGATTGGTGGTCGTCCTGTTTTCAGTGACTGGGCAACACCAGGTATCTTTAAAAGTAGAAATAAATTATTTGAATTATATTCAGAAAAATCATATAATTTTAGGCAAACCTTTCAGGAATATGTTAAAAATTATTCAAAGATATTTAAACAAACGTGTCATCTTGCTAAGTCAAACTTCATTAAAAATACAATTTCTAATTCTGTAAATAAAATAAAAATGACTTGGAACATCATTAACTCTGAATGCGGTAGATCTTTAGTGACTAAAAGGGATTTCCACTTAAAAGTAAATGGTTGCCATGTTACAGGGGACCTGGAAGTGGCTACGGAGTTTGAACATTTTTTCAAAAATATACCTATATTGACAACAAAATCTCTCCAAGCATCTTCCAGTTCCGCTGAACTTTTATTAGAAGAATCTGTTCTTTGTTGCAGGGATGCATTTGTATTCACAGATATTTGTGCTCAGGACATTGTAAAAACATTTAAATGTATCGAAATTAAGAAAACCGCGGACATTTGGGGATTATCGGTCAAAACTGCATCATGTATAATTGAGGTAATTGCGCCCCATCTAGCAACTGTGTTTAATGACTGTGTTTCTAGTGGTACATTTCCTGATTTAATGAAACACAGCAAAGTCGTTCACTTGTTCAAGGCTGGCAGCGCTACAGAGCCGTCTAATTTCCGACCAGTGTCAGTGCTGCCAACTTTGAGCAAAGTATTTGAAAAAATAATCTTGAATCAAATGCTATCCCATTTTAATAGTCATAAAATACTCCATGCGAATCAATTTGGGTTTACGAAAGGGCGCTCAACTTCCGATGCTGGTGTTGAGTTATTAAAATGTATTCATGAAGCTTGGGAAGACAAGCACGATGCATTAGGTATATTTTGCGATCTATCAAAGGCTCTTGATTGCGTTCAACATGAAACGCTGTGCAAAAAATTACACCACTATGGAATAAGAGGCAAAGCTCTCGACCTTCTGTCTTCATATTTGAACAATAGAATACAGAGGGTCGATATTAATGGTACACGTTCTGTAGGATCCATGGTTACAATGGGTGTGCCGCAAGGCTCGATACTTGGGCCATTCTTGTTCCTCATTTATATTAATGATTTACCATTTTATGTAGGGGACAGGAATAGGATTGTTTTGTTTGCAGATGACACCTCATTAATTTTTAAAATTAAAAGACAATTAGATAACTATGACGATGTAAACAATGCAATTGCAAGAGTAGTTCATTGGTTCAGCTCAAATAATCTTTGAAAATAAAACTAAATGTATAAAATTTACTCTACCAAATGTAAAACAAGTTGCGGCCAATGTTCGACTGAATGGGCAAGTGTTAGAGTTTGTAGAATCAACTGTGTTCCTAGGTATAACTATTGATGCCAATTTGCAGTGGGGCCCACACATAGAAAAGACAGCCTCTAGATTAAGTTCGGCTGCATACGCTGTAAAAAAGATCAGGACTCTAACAGATGTGGATACGGCTAGAATGGTTTACTTCAGCTATTTTCATAGTATTATGTCTTACGGTATTCTCCTTTGGGGGAGTGCTGCAGATTTAAATATTATTTTTGTTCTACAAAAGCGGGCTGTACGCGCTATTTATAATTTGGGCCCCAGAGTATCTCTCCGAGAAAAATTCAAAGAAGTAAATATTCTAACCGTACCATCACAATACATTTTTGCCAATCTTATGTATGTCCAGAAAAATCTATCACAGTTTTCTAAACTCTGTGATAAACATAATATAAACACTAGAAATAAAAATAATCTTTCAGTCCACCACAGTCGACTACATAAGATTGGCGATTCTTTCCAGGGTAACTGTATACGCTTTTACAACAAGCTTCCCTGTAACCTGAGAAATTTACCTTTAAATAAATTTAAAAAGTTTATTAAAAACAAGCTTTGTGAAAAAGGTTTTTACTCCGTTACAGACTATTTGCAGGACAGGGACGCCTGGAAATGATCTGCTGGCAAAGTGAAATAATATTAAATTGTAAATAGGCCATCAAAAAAAAAAGCCTTCCTAAGTTTCTTGCCGGTTTTTCTCAGGTGGGCCGCGTTCCGAACCGGTGGTCGCTTTAAATATTTTAAATAGTGTATGACATTTTGTAAGCGCCGTTAAAATGGTCTATGCAAAATAAAGATATTTTTATTTATTATTATTATAGTATGGACCAACCTACCAGAATTTATAAAAAGAGGGCACCAGGCATCTCTCCATCAAACGAATGATGCAATTAAAAAACCTCATGTTATCAACTTATTAATTATATTTATTTAAACTATATCCATATGTAGACATGAATATACATATATGAAAGTAAAAGGAAATGGCTTAGTCAAGCATAGTGGGATCCATATATATATGGTCACTTAAAAATAAGTTTATATTTAGTACAAATAAAAATTAAACCAAAGTCCATACTTTGGTTATAAAGGGGCGTGGCCTAAAATGACAAATGTTAAAGCAGTTGTCAGATGCCTTAAAAATATCTAAATTATATACAGACATACATTTAAACTATTTCTTAGTTTAGTTAAACACACAACGCCACTTCCTATCATCATCATCATCGTACACTACAACATAACAAAGTAAAAATAAAGTTTCACATTAATATTCCTTTGTGATAATAAAAAGATTATAAAATATGTGTAACTGGAACGTCACATCGGTAGTCCAGTATATTAAAGTAGTTGAAAGCTACATATGTAATAGAAAAATGAATATTTAAGGTTAAAAGTTATTCCTTTAAAACTATCAACATCAGTCGGCCTTTACCGGGTTATTATACATAGAAACTAATTAAAGATTACTACTTCTCTGGATATAAATCCTTCCCATCTCTTCCTATTCTAGAAGTCCAGGTAGTAGGTAACCAGAGTAGAGAAAAATATCCTCTTTGCATATTGTCTCAGCTTACTTTAAGTCTTCTTACAGACATTCACAAGGAGTAAAAAAATGTAGAATGCAGAGAACGTGAAACACGTTAAACTCAATTATTATGTAGATATAAAATAAAGAACCAAAACGAAAACATAAACATACAACATAAAAATAAACCCCTGTAACAACAGAAAAGTTACAGACATTAGTAATTTGTAATAAAAATCACTTTCACCCTCAACATTCTGTTAAGGAATGCAGCCTAAGAGATTATATAGTTTTAACTTACCACTTATTTCAGTGGGGTTTTAACTAGATCCTTCTATCATCAATATTTTTCATATTATTTGCTAAGTCTCTTGAAAAGCAGACTGAAATACAAATTACAACCATCGTAAGAACATATTATTCGCAAAGGCCAAGTAATCTTACCGATTACGAAGAAACAAATATAAACAAATATTCTCACCTCAGCACAAATTATTATGTCTACATATTTGCTAAAAAGACTTCGGATATTAATCCGAATTAAATCACCATGACAGGCATATTCTCATGACGCCATGTCGTAGCATAAAAGCAGCTTTCTTTTCTTTTCTCCCGCTCGATTACAGCAGGCTAAAGTCATACGGCCTTACAACCTTGACAAATAATCAAAAAATAAATAAACAAAACCAACATGAAAACCTTACTATTCCTGTTTGTCACACCTCACGCAATACATTATGGGTGGATGTGAGTCAGGACAGCCAATCTATCTAAGTTCAATGTCCAGCACCAAACTGAAAATTGAGTTTGTTTCCACAAAAGGGATGTATATAAAAATAAGGTTAGTAAATCAAATCCCTTGAATATGTAACCGACACTCAGAAGTGTTACACGGTAACCTTATCGACAACTAGCGAATCCATCGAAAAACTAACATTAAAATCAAAACGCGAGTGGAATTTAATCCCTACAGAACCTTGAACGGCTTTAGTGGAACCCCCAATACCCTTCACAACATTACAGACGGGGCGGTTATTTATATGCAAACCAAGACGACTACAACAATTTTTACTAATAAAGTTACTTTGAGAGGCACTATCTAAAAGTGCGCGAACACTATGTCCCCTACCATGCGATTCGTAAACAACACCTCGAGCGGTTGCCAGAAGTACCGTAGAAGGGCTTGTGCGCAAACTTGATAGCGAGCACAATGTGACATCGTTCGTGTAGTTTTAACTCCGGAATCTCTTTCGGAGGTATTGTTAAAACAAAACAACTATAGCTACCTACAGTGCAAAACTAACGAACGATCAAAATGGCAGCGGTGGTAAGCACTTAAGCAGCGAGACGCGACGCCAACGAGCGTAGGTCTTGCGCGCGCGGGCCCAGGTACCTGCTCGCGTGGTCTACCTGTTACTATGCGGTGCAGTCGAAATTACCAACTAGTTAGTACCTACCTCTAAGCGTTTATTCCCTATAGAATAAAACTATTACCTAATCTATGCGTTTATTCCGTGGTAGAATAAAAACTATAACCTATACCTATGCGTTTATTCCGTGGTGGGATAAAAACTATAACCTATACCTATGCGTTTTTCATGGTTTCAGGATAAAAACTATTGCGTTTCTATTAGCAAACTACTAAAGCGGGTGGATCAAAATCCGGATCGTTGGGACCAGAAAATGGTAGAGCGGGCGAGATAAATACATTCAAAATGGACTGTACTTGCGGGGAAAGACTAACATGAAATTTACAAGCGATTGTCGACGGGAAAAGTAATGGAAAAACAGGAGTAGGCACTCTACCTTGCTGCTTGATGCGAGATGCTGAGGTGGAGGCTGCCGGGGGCGTCCCTGGACTTGAATTCCTGGTTTCCTTGCACGAAAACACTATTTATCCATGGAAAACACAATTATTGCGACAGTTGGTGCGGGATTATTGCGAAAGGTTAGATGCGGGCGCGCGCGCGGTGTTGTAGGAACAGACTGCCCGCCCTCAAACGTGGCCGCTAACCGTGAGGCTAGCGCGCAATACAGCTGTCGCGCTCCTCTTTTATGCGAGACAAGGTAGGTGCGAAAGAGAAATGGAATTAAGGGAAGCGGGGGGAGCGTCGACAACTAATTAATTAAAAACAATGTAGATCGGCGATGCAACATAGAAAAAATAACGCGGCTAATCTTTTATCATTTACCGGCGCAACCAGCGCGGCCACGGAGATCTCAGCAACTACATGGGTCAGAGATCTAATTCTTTTTGGCAATTAAAGATTGAATTTGTCGAAAAAAGAAGTATAAGCTCTAGAGCAATATTTTACGAAATATTCGCCTTTGAAATTATGGCCGCGCAATCCTCCACTCGTTGTTTCTTTAATGTTGATTATTTTTTAAACCTTACGATTTCTTATAGTAAAATTAACACAAGAAGAAGGATCTTAATTTGTCGAAACTAATGTGATCAATAAATAGTACTAAAGCTTAGTTAAACAGGAGATATCTGTTCAAAACAAAAAGTCCGTGGCCGCGCGAACGAAACGCTTCTTTGCAGGCTCATATCTCACTACCTATAATTGCTAGGATTTTGGTGTGAAATTCCATTTATTCGGCATATTAGCCTCATTATAATGGCGTATTGTATTACCCTCAAAACATTTTACAACTCGTGTTAAATCAAAAATAATGATGTCAAATATGATGTTCTACCAGGGTGACAATAATTTCGATATAATTTGGCCATACACCTTTTCTACTACATTAAATGCTTCTATTAGGAATAATTAATTTATATCATAACTTGAAGTTAAATCTTCAGCTTGTAAACTTTTTGTTTTGTTGTAATTTGATAGCCATGGAATTTCATAGATTTAGTTAAAACAATCATTACAAGAATTAGTAACCAAGGCTATCTATGAGGAGACTGCAGACCCAGGTCACTATGCGGCAGTTTTCGCTTACATCCTATTTTTTTTTTATTAAAGCGTAAGAAAATGATGCCACTAAGATATGTACCTATCATATTACCAAAGCTGGAACTAACTGAGCTAAGGACGTAGCATGCCACACCATCATGATGTCGAGCTTCAGTGTGTCGTACAATCGTGCATTCAAACTATGGTGAGTCGCAGTAGTTTAGTCACACCAGCAATAATCGCACTTCCATTTGTTGAGCTCACATTACACTCTAAATATAAAAAAATGTCTTTATTTTGCATAGACCATTTTAACGGCGCTTACAAAATGTCAAACACTAGAACTAAGGATAAATTTAATATTTTTAAAGTGATCACCGGTTCGGAACGCGGCCCACCTGAGAAGAACCGTCTTATTTTATCTATGTATACACTAGCTGACCCGTGCAACTTCGTAAGAGGCAGAAAGAGAAAAAGAGTAGGGCGTACGAATTTAAATTACAATTGTAAAGGATCAGAAACATAGATTTATGTTATATATGTATTTTTAATGAAACATCAAAAAAGTAAAGTATTGTTCAAAAATAACAAACATTTGGGGTGGATCACCTTATCACTAAGGGGTATGAAAAATAGATTACGACCGATTAGTAGTACCAGTACCAGTCAGTAGGCAACTACGGCCGTGTTCGGATGCGTCGCTAAAAGAGTTGCAGAGGGCACACGTTATTACGTTCAGTCATCTAAAGATTGCAGGATGATTTTCATGATGATGATGATTAATGACAAGACAAAAAAGCTTGAAGTTTTACTAGCTGAAGTGTTGTCTTGTGATGTGCTAATAATTACGGAACATTGGCTACGCAGCCACGAACTTAATTCTATTACATTAATGAATCGTATTGTAGATCGCAAATTGAGCGCGGTGGGAGTTGCATCTACGTCCGATCTGGAATCAAAGCTTGTAACAAACAAGATTATTGTGATTTAGCTCGGGAACAAATTTTTTATGTTTGTGCGGTGCATCTTGTTGATGTCAGATTTCTAGTAGTTGGAATCTATCACTCAAATTTAACTAGTCATTCGAATTATCTCGTTCATTTCGAGAGACTTTTAGTGAAGATTACTGATGAAGGGCATAGTGCCGTAATAATGGGTGATATTAATATCAATTTGCTAGGTAATACGACAATTAAAAAACAACTTATGGATCTTTTAGTATTATATAATTTCGTCCAAATGGTGAATTTCCGTTATTAAGCAGCTCGTGGAAGTACGAGCGCCATCTCTCCTTTACCGCGAGGTCTTCGCTTAACAGGTTGCCCTCAGGGTCTTTTACACAGCGACACTTGGATATATCCTGTGCCGCTTTAACCCTGGAGCGTCTGCGTCATGAGCTTCTGCCCCTCAGACGATTCCAGCTTATCATACAAAGGTTGTAAGTGGTCTCGTCTGGCTCTGGCTACAGCTCTCTTTGTGGCGCGCTTGGCAGCCCTGTACGCGTCGCGGTCTTCGGGAGATCCGGTCGCTTGCCACTTTTTAAAGAGTGCTTTCTTCTCCCTGGTCTCCCTTAGGACTGCGTCGTTCCACCACCAAGTTTCCTTGTCACATTTGCGTCCACCCTTAGACTCACCGAGCACCACCTTCGCCGCTCCAAGGATGGCCGCCTGAACTTTGTCCCAGTAATCTTGAACTGGTTCGCCTTCAGTGTCGGTGCACTTGTCACCGACAGCTGAGACGAACTCCTGGGACCTAGTTTCATCAAGCAGCCACCATCTGATGCGGCGCTGGCACCGCTCGATGCGTTTGCCTTTAGGCTTCACGCAGAGGTCCATGACAAGGAGACGGTGTTGTGCAGTAAGACTCTCACCGGGTATGACCTTGCAGTTGGCCACCTTGCCGATGCTGTGTCGCCTAGTGAGTAAGAAATCGATCTGAGTTGTACGCCTCCCGCTCTTGTAGGTGATGAGATGTTCGGATTTCTTTTTGAAATACGTGTTCACAATGGCCAGATCGGCAGCCGCACACGTTCTGGGGATAGTTTCTCCTTCAGTGTTGCGGGTGCCGTATCCAAAACCACCATGAACACGTTCAAACTCCTCACATCTTTCACCCACATGACTGTTTAGGTCGCCGCCCAAAACGATTCCCTGTGACAACGGAATGCTCCGAAGCACTCCCTCGAGTTGGCCCCAAAACGACATTTTATCGGCGTCGCTACAACCGGCCTGTGGCGCGTAGGCACTTATCAGGTGGGTAATAATCCCATCGATAAGCACCCTCACGATCATAAGCCGGTCGCTACAGCGTTTCACCTCCAAGATGCCGCTCTGCAGCCCTTCGGAGAGCACCACGGCCACCCCGTTCTCCCCACCAGGCGCACCCGTGTAGTACAGCTTGTAGCCTTTCTGCAAAGGCCGGGCTCTGTTGCCCTTCCACCGAGTCTCCTGCAGAAACGCCACGTCCACCCTCCGCCTGGAGAGTACTTCGGCCAACTCTACCGCACGCTCAGTCAGCGTGCCAATGTTCCAAGATGCGAAGCGGATTCGGGTTGGGGCTAACTCCTTTAGCCGTGCTGGCCCGACACACGGCAGCCCTAGCCCACTTGCCACAGGAGTCGGGCGGGGCTACTGCGCGCCGTTTTGCGGCGGTGCCCTATCCCTAGCAGCATTCCTTTTATTTCTTTTCATTTTTGCTTCGGCGGGTGGCTTTTATGGGAGCGACGCCCTCAGACCTCCCAATCCCAGAGGGGAAAGCCAGCGCCAAAGCCTCGTCCGTTAATCAGCAGGTGCACGCACTAGCACGGGAGGTTGACTTGGGCCCCGAAGATCTTGGTGGGGCCCCTTACACCCTTCTCCATCTTCTCATTCTCTTCCATCGTTTCTTGCATACATCTTTCCATAATATTCACTCCATCTCTGCAGGACGTCAGTTTGGTCTGTTAGGACGTCATTGTTAACACTAAGCACTTTATTCATACTGCAGATTGTCGAACAACTCCGGGTCTTGCCTACCTCTTTCCAGAAGAGCTTGGCATTATCCCGGAACTTGGACGACAACCTTTATACCTTATTTCATTAGTTCATTATTTATTTCATTAGTTTCGACAAATTAAGATCCTTCTTCTTGTGTTAATTTTACTATAAGAAATCGTAATGTTTAAAAAAATCTACATTAAAGAAACAACGAGTGGAGGATTGCGCGGCCATAACCTCAAAGGCGAATATTTCGTAAAATATTGCTCTAGAGCTTATACTTCCTTTTTCGACAATTTTTGACAAATTCAATCTTTAATTTTCCATTCCATCCGGATCCAAATCGTCGTTGAATTAAGTAGGTTGTGTTCTTGTAATCCCCCTACCCTCGCTAAAGAAATTATAATAGTGCTTAAAAAGTGTGCTAATTGTAGTAGTAATATTACCAAGAGAAACCCAGGTTTCTACATGCCAGAAATGATTATGCTAAACTATCAGGAAAGCAGTTGGCAGCTCTCCGAACATCAGGTGGTCTTGCATTGATTGCCTACAAAACATAAGCCGCCGCACTTCTTTCTTCATACCGGAAGAAGAGACTGATGTCACAACAGGTTCACTATCATTTGATATGCGAAAATTTATGAAAAACCTTACTGACGAGATTAAGAAGACGATCAAAGATGAACTTGAGAGTTTCCAACAGTCTTTGGAAATCATTGGAGATCAAGTAGCGGGTATTAAAGAGATAATGAGAAACCAGAACAATAAAATAAAACAGTTAGAAAATAATTTTTTTTTATTAATTAACGCTAAAACGAATATCGAGCTGCGTATCTCTGCGATAAAGCAACGTTTACAGGAAACTGAACAAAAAGGCTTAAGTAATTTCATTGAATTCGCTGGACTCCCTCCTGTTCAAAGTTCAGAAGTCATTCAAACAATTAAAAGGGTAGCATCAAAGCTGAAAGTCAGTAGTGATGCTATACACGATGCTCGCCAAGTCACCAGGCGCTCAGAAAAAGCTGGATATCTTTTGGTCGAACTAAATAGTCCATCGAGACGAGTGGTTAATTGCAGCTAAGTCAAAGCAACTCACGGCCGGCGACGTATCGCCGTCGGTACCTATAGAGAAAGCCACTGATAAACTTTTTATAAGAGATTCCCTAACCAGAAGCATGAAATCTCTGCTATACCAAGCTAAACAGCGTATGAAATCACAGGTTGGCCCTTTCAAGTATGTGTGGTGTAAGGCGGGCAAGTTGTATGTAAAAATGTCAGATAATACTAATAAAGTTGTAATTGTGCGGTCTATCCAAGACATTGATGTAATATTAAAATCGCAGCATGCTAATAACTAATTAAGTAATTAAAATTAATATTCATATAACATGTGTCCAACTTCAAACTAATAAAATTCTATAAATCAAATACCGATATACAAACTAACCAAGAATTGTTTAACTGTACTAATATTAACATATTCTTTAAATATATACCTACTAAAAACATTCATTTATCATGCCTTCATGTAAATGTAAGATCTATGCTTAAAAAATTCACAAAATTATTACAAATTATTGATTACGCTTCTCAATCAATTGATTGTATTGTGCTAACGGAAGTAGGAATCTCAGAAGAAGTCTTGCGTTTATTCTCTATTTCTGAGTATCGTATGTACACACAACTCCGTTCTAAAAAAAAGGAGGCGGCATTATAATCTACGTAAAAAATAATTTAAAATTTTAGTGAAGTTGAAAAAGACTTTTACATTCAAATTCCTTGGAGGTATTATAAAACACCATACAATGAAACTATAGCACTACGCGCAGTATATAGACCTCCCTCCTCGAATAAAATGTGATTTATTAGAGAACTACAAAATAATCTGAGTTTGTTCCCGACATACACTAATACGATACTTCTAGGTGATCAGAACATCGATCTTAAATCGCAAACCTCCGCAAGATCATTGTAGGAGGATATGTTATCTGGGTGCGGTTTAACGTGTGGTATATCTGATTATTCGCGAATAGATAAAAGAAAAAATAAAATCACTATGTCATGCATAGATCATATTTTCACGCGATCGCACACGTTAACACCGTACACAGCGGCCATCGACACAGTACTTACTGGCTGACCATCGCGCCACTTGCAAATGCCTAACCGAGAACGATAGATCGCCCGGTATTAGTGATAAAAAACTTTTGTATAAAGAATTAAATAGTTTTAATTGGGATGAAACGAACAATTATACTATTGCAGAATCAATACTGGAATTCATTATTAATGCTTTTAATCAGTCTGTAAAAAATCTATGCGTACTATTACAATTAAAAATAAAAATAGAAGGTCCCTACCATGGATTAATGAAAATATAATAAAGTTATGTGAATTAAGAGACAAGTGTTTCAAAAATTGGCGAAAAGACCGACGTAATAATATTCTCCGTTTAGAATATACTAGGTTAAGAAATAAAACTCACAAAATTATTGAATTCCATAGAAATAAATATAGTAAAATCAAATAACGGCCAACTACTATAATCGAAAAAAAATTTGGCAAATAGTAAATTCAATATGTGGGCGAACGCGGCAATCTATTGATGAATTTATTATACATACTTTCAGTAGTCAAAATCTAACAGCGACTGGAATAGCAAATATCTTTGCCGACGGTTTTGACAGAGCAGTATACTCAATCCGTAGACAGAGAATACTTTAGACCAACGTTTTCCAAAGTGGGCGATAACGCCCCCTTGTGGGCGCTGCAGGTAAGAGCCCCGAAAAAAAATGGGGGCGTTGTGTAGGCTTCGGGGGGCGATTTGTAATTTCATCTAGCTAGGAGGACTCTTAGACACCGACAGAGCTCTCGATTCTCGGCTACAACTTGTGAATATCAACTAATATTAATTAAGAGATTGCTTAAACTCGGTTCGATATTTCTCTCCGCGTAGTTCATGTATCTGTCCTGTTTTATTCAATAAATAGAAGAAAAATCATGTTAATCGGTCGCTCCGTTTCGAAATGAAAGTAGACAACACAAATAAACAAATAAAAAGGCAATTGACACACTTTCGCATTTTAATAGTTATTAGTATTCCTAGATAGGTAATTTTCGTAGATAATAGACCGCAGGTAATCATGTTTTAACAAGTTTTTGTTAAATAACCCGATTTGTGCATTCCTGTATCAATCGGCTGTATCATAGAATACTTGTTCTTACTTGTTGAGTACAATTGAGCGTCGAATGAGCGTCGATGACCGCGGGTAATCATGTTTTAACAAGTTTTTGTTAAATAACCCGATTTGTGCATTCCTGAATCAATCTGCTGATTCATAGAATACTTGTTCTTACTTGTTGAGTACAATTGAGCGTCGAATGAGATACCCGAGATGCATGTTTGTCTTATTCCTGTCGGTGCGTGCTGTTTATGCAATCCTATATAAACAACGGAATATTTATTTTATTGTCATTTGCGGTTTCGCGCGTAATAGATAAGCAGTACTTAAGTTCAACACTTACTTACGTATTTCTTAAAACAAAACAATGTCGAAAGTATAAAAGAAGAGACGGCAATACTCTGTGGAATATATTATTTTCGGATTTATTGAAAATCCCACAAACCCATCGTCGCCTCAGTGCCTTCTATGTCTAAAAACATTTTCGAATGAAGCAATGAAGCCTTCAAGACTGCAAGATCATTTGAATAAAATGCATCCAGATAAGAAAGACAAGAATGTAGCATATTTTCAAGACCTAGAGATGAAGCATAATACTCAGCCAAGTGTAGCAAAACTATTTTCGGCAGCTGCTAAGCAAGATGACGACGGACTTCGAGCTTCGTACAATATCTCTTTGTTAATTGCTCAAAAAGGCAAACCACACAACATCGGAGAAGAGTTAATTTTGCCAGCAATAAAGGAAGTAATAACTACTGTGCCTTATAAACCGGCCGCAGATATTTTCCGAAAAAATCCTTTGAGTAATAATTCTGTGCAAAGACGAATTGATGAAATGGCTGAAAACATTGAAGGATCATTGTGCAATCATCTGAAGACTAGTCAATTCTCAATTCAGCTCGATGAGTCCACTTTACCTACTAATGAAGCATTGTTGCTGTCTTACGTGAGGTTTATTAAACATGAGAAACTATGTGAAGAACTATTGTTTGATAGAAATTTAGAGGCCGATACAAAAGGCGAAACCATATTCAATACATTGGAAAAGTTTTGTGATGAAAAAGAGATTCCCTTGAAAAATATTATATCAGTTGCTACGGATGGCGCTCCGGCTATGACAGGGTGCTATAAAGGCTTCATACCGTACTTAAAAATAAAATTCCAGATGTACTTGCTGTACATTGCGTTATTCATAGACAACATTTGGTTGCTAGAAACTTAAGTGAACGACTATTTCAATCACTGCAATATGTCATCAAAGCAGTCAATAAAATCCGTACCAGCTCTTTAAATGATAGATTATTTCATCAGCTTTGTGTTACTAATGACGAAGATTACAACCGTTTGTTGCTTCATACTGAGGCAATTGTCTGACTCGATTTTACAACCTGTTTGACTCTGAGATAGAGTTCTTGGAAACTAAAGTTACAGAATTAAGACCTGTATAAATTGTTCAACGACATGAATCTCCAACTGCAAGGCGATGAACTAAATTTAATTAAAACAAAAAATGTCGTTGCTGCTTTCGCAGCCAAACTGCTTCTACACAAAAAGAATATGGGCAGACGTGAGTTTCACAATTTTCCGAATTTATCAGTATCCTGCAGCAACGACGACTTGTTTGCCTACTGCCAACATTTGGAAAACCTCCACATTGACTTCACCAAACGATACCAGGACATTTTGAACTTGGAAATACCAGGCTGGGTGTTAGATCCGTTTTCAAATATCAACACAGTAATCTCACCTCAGCTGGAAGAAGAACTTATAGAATTGACAACAAACGAGGAAATAAAAATCTAGTTCAAAAATGGCTATCAAGAATTTTGGCTACAAAAACCGATCCCGCAATTGTACCCTTCACATTAGTTTTTATATAAGAATCGATTGTTTGTTTTATTTTGAATAAAAGATACACTGTCTGAATACTATAAAGTTGCGTTTTAATAATCATTCTCATTTGCAGGTGTAGCCCGTAAGAGTTAACTTGAGACCTGAGCGTCGTTATGTACTACCTATTGTGCTCAGGTCTCAAGTTAACTCTTGCGGATTATAGTAAAAGTCTATTATAGAATGAATGTTTAATCTCCGCTATTATAGCTCACAACAATTAATTAATTTAATTTGAAGTTATAGTGGTTTTTAAGTAGGTGAAAAAATAGGGGGCGCTAAAAATTTATTTAGTCTCAAAGTGGGCAGTAGACAAAATAAGTTTGGGAACCTCTGCTATAGACGAATTGATAGCTTTTGTTTCACTCACACAAGAAAGAAAGCAACTTATGCCGGTCTAGTGTGAAGAAAAGAACACTTGCAAGCGAAGAATGGATGACAATTACCATTGGGTAACCGCCGTGGTGTGCAAGTGTGTGGGATGCAGTATAGTGATGTATAAGTAGAGTGTAAAGAAGTATTGTATAGGTTGAGGTGGATGAGGTGATGAAAATATAAGCTTACCAAATAAAAATCTCTTGAGCAAGTTTGTTTTAGAATTTAGAGAACCTGAAAATAATTAAAAAGGGGGGGGGGGGGGGTTAGTAAGAAGTTGGGCGCCAGACTGTAACGATACTATTTTCCGGGAGGGGAAAAAGGTAAAGGTAAGGAGAAAGCTATCACCAGGACTGGAGGAGTCCTGACTAAAAAGGAAAAGTAAAAGAAAAAGGAGAAAAGGTAAAGTTGATTTAATATAATATGAAAATGTTAAGAAAATAAAACCAAGGAAAGCCGGGAGTAAATTAAGGTCTTGATTCTTCAAGAACAGCTGCTAAGATGGGGCCTCGAGTAGGCCTCCACGTTGCTAGGAAGGGGGGCCTCGAGTAGGCCTCCACGTCGCTGAGAAGGGGGCCTCAAATCCCCTCAAGGCCTCCACGTCGCCGACCTCGGAGAAGCTGGTCGCGAATTCAGGCAGGTAGAGGGCTGAAACTAACGAGCGGTCGGCGTCTTTCACAGAGCCGGTTAATAGCACACACCTCTAAAGGTGAGCACCAAAAGTAGACTGATTTGACGGCCCCGGCTTCCTTCTTTTACAGAGCATTTCAAAATTTAAACAATAATTTCTACATATATATTAGAATATTAATTTATAAGAAAGTCTAATATCTTTACAACCTAACCTACTAGCAGCTCTAGCACTAAATTAAAAATAAAACCTAGGCTGGTCATTAACTGACATTACAAATTTCAAAAGGTAAACATACATTAAGAACTTTCGAGAAAAAAGGGCGCGAACTTTCGAATGTAGTGGCGACTTTTTCGATAATTATTTTCTAAAATTGTGTAATAGTCGCCCTTCTTCGTTTAAATTCAAATAAAACCTATAATCTAAGTGTGTAAATAATTGTTAATAAGTTATGACTGAAGACAGTGGTGGTAGGGCTTCTGCCCACAAACGAAAACTTTCCTCAGCAGATGAATCTTCACCACCAAAAATGTCAGCTGCATTTGTAAACACCAAAAGAGGCTTATTCAAAGACTACAATCATATTTACACAGAAAATGGCAAAATGGAATACCCAATACTTTTATCATCCACATCTACTAACAAGACCAAAATGGATATAATGTAAGCAAATAAAATTTTAAGATCTATAAATTGCTCTGGGGTAATGTTTGTTAAACCTATAGGTAACCATCTGTTGAAGATATTTTTTAACAACTTTAAGGATGCCAATTATTTCCTATTAAATAAACGATTACTGGAGGAAATTGAGTGGAAAGCCTCTATTCCATTTGATCACCTAGAGAGTCAAGGTATAATTAAAACGCTAATAGACATAACTGAACATGATTTATTGTCTAATATCAAATCAACTGCTGAGGTTATAGGAGTAAAACGTTTTATGAGAAAGAACATTGATGGCTTGCTTGTCCCAACCCCAACTGTATTAATTACATTCCTCAGTTCGACACACCCAGACCATGTGACATTTGATTATATCTGGTTTGATGTCAAGGAATACGTCAAACCAATTTGCCAATGTTTTATCTGCTACAAGTTTGGCCACAGCAGAGGTTCTTGCAGGAGTGCACAGGTATGCTCCATCTGCTCTGGTAATCATTTCTTTAAAGACTGTGATAATAAAGACAATGTTAAGTGTACAAATTGTAATGGCCCACACATGGCTGTTAGTACATCTTGCCCTGTGAAAGCAACGAAAATACAAGACTTGAAAAATAAAACTAATGGTACATTGACTTATGCTAGCATGGCCGCTAGACCCATACAAGATTATCCCTTGCCAACTATTGCATTCTCTCAAACATCCACTCCAACAACACATCAGAAAAACAAGAGAACACTAATTAACATGCCTCAAAAGAGGGCATTATTCACTGATATACTTAATTCTGACGATTTATTAAACATTTTGACTAAAACACTTGTAGATATAACAATTCTTAACAATTCTATAAACAATTCCTCTAAACTCATAAAAGAAATGCTCATTAGTAATTTTACAAGTTAATTAGTCTATGGATAGCACAAATTGTAATGCTAATCAATTGAATATATTTCATTGGAATTGTCGTAGTATATTACCAAAAATTGACCAGTTAAAGCACTTTATCATTACTCATACTAATATTGATATAATTCTGCTTAATGAAACTTGGTTGAACCCTATGAAGTCATTTAAATTGCCAGGGTATCACATCGTTCGATATGACGCTGACCGGCTTCATGGGAGCATTGCAGTGGCTATAAAAGCTAAGTATACATACACTCTAATTGACACACCTTCGAATTATCATTTTCAAAACTTACTAATATCTGTTAAAATTGGTTCTATATCGATTGAAATTCTTTCTGTGTACATTCCTCCTACTCCTAATGGCAAATTTAACTTGAAACTGTTGACAGACACTTTCGTCAAAATTAAATGTAAAAATTTCTTGATAATTGGCGACTTTAATGCTCACCACTTGTCCTGGGGTTCACGATTTAACGACGGCAGGGGTAATATAATCAATTCTTTTGCAGATGATAACAACCTCGTTTGTCTGAGTGATTTCACTGAAACTACTGTAGCGGCTTTCGGTCAATCTGGTAATGTCTTGGATTTAGCATTTGCCCCACCATCGGTGAGTACTAGTTGTTCTTTCATTGTTCACGATGACTTGATGAGTAGCAATCACTACCCAATTATAGTTGGCGTTCTATATAATAGTACCTCACCTAGTCAAAGTTCTCAAGCTGAGATAGACTCCGATGATTTAACCACAGGTTGCTTATCTAGTATAAGGAACTTTGTGAGAGGAAATTTTCAAGTTTCTCTCTAAATAACGAACCGTTAATAAGTTATGATCACTTCATTGAAAACCTAACTGACGTTTTATTATTGTTTTCAAATAATTGTTTTGAATTCAAATAATTGCCATTTTAAAAAACGCAAATCTATAATTTGGTGGAATGATATTTGCTCTCAGGCAATCAATCAATCCAAGCTTGCATTTAAATCATATAAAAGTTATCCTACACTTGAAAATTATATCCTGTACAAACAATTCGACGCCAAGAAAAAAAGAACCTTATCGGAGCAAAAGCAGCTTAGTTGGGTCAATCTCTGATCTTCTTTTAATAGAATGACTCCTGTAAAAGTAGTATGGAGTCATATTAAAAGGTTAAAATTTGCAAAATTAGGCACTAATACTCATTCGCTTAATTTCTTTGAAACCCCTTCCAACGCCGATGCATATTTAAATAAAATAGCATCCGGAAATTATGTTCAGTATTCTCAAAATTTTTACTTAAATTTTTTAGTTCAGGGGTCAGAATCCGCTCAATGGATTCAGGAACCCTTTGCTCTTTTTGAACTGGAAGCTTCGTTAGATAGTAAAAAGAAGAACACATCTCCTGGCCCTGACTACATACCCTACGCCGTCATCAAAAATCTACCAAATGAAGTACAAATCATCCTTTTGAATATTTTTAACCAAATGTGGAAGCAAAAGATTATTCCACCTATTTGGGAAATTCAATTTGTTGTCCCCATCAAAAAACCAAACAGGGATGTTAATGAATTAGATTCTTTTAGACCTATTTAGTTAACATCTTGTTTTGCAAAGATTTTCGAAACTATGTTAAAAAATCGCCTAGAATGGTATATTGAACATAATTCTTTAATTCCAGACTATCAGTTTGGTTTTCGTAAAGGTAAAAATATAATGTACAATCTGAGCTGTCTTATAAGTGACATTCAAAACAATTCCAAATGTAATAAGTTAACTCTAGCGGTCTTCCTAGATATAAAAGGCGCATTTGATAACATAGATCATGAATATTTAATTAGAAGCCTTCGATCCCTAGGAATACCTGGCTCGGTTTTGTTCTGGATTTTCCACTTTTTAAACAACCGTACGATATTTTTAAAACTCAAAAAAAAGTTGTAGTGTCCAAATCGTACATATAAGGGCACTCCTCAAGGTTCTGGAATTTCTCCATTAATTTTTATTTTATGCATTGTAAACTTCATGAAAGCCATCCCGAAATCAGTTAAATATTCTTTTTATGCCGACGACCTTGTCATTTACACAGAATGTGATAACGTAAGGCAAGGAGAAATTATAATGAACAATGCTTTAGAATCTTTGAGTATGATTCTAAGCTCCCAACCTAAACTTGAAGTTAACATCGAAAAGAGCTCAGTTATGTTGTTTAGTCCATATTACATTAACCGTCCTAAGATATATTTCCAACAGGTTTTATTACCTTTCAAAACTTCAGAATTGTATCTAGGTATTTTACTCGACTGTGAATTATCTTGGGGTCCTCACGTTACATATGAAAGGTTTCAATAATTTGCCTTGATTTTATTAACAGGATTAGCTATTTTTACGGTAGCAATTTAAAATAAAATCTGGTAACATTCATATAGTCGATAACACAGAAAAATAGGGGGGTAGATGACAACTTGATAGAACGCGGGTGCGGTGGCATTGGTCGTGGAACGATAGATGTGGACAGATGTGTCTAATTGCTAATAAATGTAAGCTGTCAGTCATTACCCTTGTTTGAAATATACGCGTCATCTTGTGGATTGTGTTTTAATGGTGACGACCATCAGTTCGGGAGGCAACGGTTTACATCTCAGAAGTGGGATAAACATAAATAAACTGTAAGTATGCGCCTACATTTAACTTTTTGTTTCGCGCCAAATTATATCAATTGACCTCAAAATTTCTCGCTAATCCTAGTGCCAAATTGTTGATGATGTAGTTTTACACTGAAGTTTGTAACCATTGCGATTAATTTGCATAACTAATATTAGCAGCCGGCCTGATTACGATTAATATAGATGGTTGAAATAGCGGCCCAAAATCACGGGTCGTCGTCACGTTAACATCAGGCGGACGACGCCATTTTGACGTGCCAAATATATATTTATAAAAAAATAATCGTTTCCGACGGTTAAAGTACACGGGTCGTGGTGAATGATGTAGTGTATCTTTACATTTCTTTCTAATGCTACATTAAAATTCATACTCATGAGATTAAAAAAAAAAAAAACAAAATAAAATACGAGGGGTTCTAGCAAATATCACAATCTGGGGTGTATAAAAGGGGACCCAAAATTTCGTTATTTTTTACGTAGGACACACGGTTTCCGAGATATTACAAGATCTCGCTATAACAAAAAAAAAAACAAATAATTAAATTCTAATGCACACAATTTTATGATACGAGTTTCAGGTGATGGAGTCTGAAAATATTATAGCACGGAGTGTTGAGACTCCCCGTCGCAACCGTTCACGCTCCAGGCGCAGTCCCACCAGGTGCCGTGGTCGTGACAGCACTCGACGGAGTCGCAGCCACAGTCGCCCTGGAGCTTCGCTGCTGGAGCGTGAAGTGGAGCTGAGGCGGGAGCAGGATCGGGTTCGTTTGATGGAGCTCGACCTACAACGGCAACGTGACGTCGGACAACACCGTCAACGGAGCGAGCGGCGTCGATCACGCATCGGGTCGAGGCGCGACAGCTGCAGCCACAGCCGCTCCCGCAGCCGTCTGCGCGTACCTGACGCGGCTACTGCGAGACGTCACGACGGACACCATACGAAAAGGTCACGAAGTCCATATTTTTCCACTAAAGATGTTACTCAGATTATCCAGTCTATTAAAGACATCCTTCCATCACAGCCAGGCCAGAGCACACACTTTTCTAACAGAGACAGTAAAAACATAATCCCTGAGTTTAATCCTTCCGAGAAAAACCAACGTACTGATATATGGTTAAAAAAGGTAAACGAGTGTGCGAAGGTCTATGGTTGGGACGAAAGGACAGTCATTCACTTCGCAATGCAAAAATTGTCTGGGCTAGCAAAAACCTGGTACGAAAGCCAGAATTCAATATTGTATAGTTGGGAGGATTGGCAAGTTAAATTATCAAATGCGAGCAAAACTACAGGCAGATGCTCGAGGACATGTTAAGACGCAGGAGTAGGATTAACGAAAATATCCAAAACTATTATTACGAAAAGTTAGCGCTTCTCAATCAATGCGAAATTACTGGTAGACGCGCGGTTGATTGCATCATCCATGGCATTAGTGACAGGACCACGAGATCTAGCGCCCTAGCGCTAAGGTGTGACGAGCCTGACAAACTGTTGAAGTTCCTAATTAGCAATAATAAGGAATTTTATGTGCCGTCGCCGTTATATAAAGACAGGAATGTAAATGCGGGTGATGATAAGTCGAACAATAGAATTAATACAAGGGTTAACCCCGGTTTATTCTGTTTTAACTGCAAGGAGAAAGGTCATCCGTACTCTAAATGCCCTAAGCCTTTAATTAAATGTAGCCATTGTAGCAGAATAGGACATAAATCTGAACTGTGTCACACTAAACTGAACACAGGATCAACGAACGCTGATGCAGTGGCCAAAACTATGCGCATTTCAAGTACAATTCCGTGTAATAAATTTATAAAAGTAGTAAGCGTCGAAGGTACGCCGCTGGAAGCGTTTATTGATCTTGGTAGTGAAGTCACTTTGATCTCACAGTCCAACTTTGCGAATCTTGGAATGACTCACGACCATAAGCCTTCTACTATGAAAGGTTTTGGTAACAGCCTTGTGTGCTCAGAGGGTTCGGCGAAACTAAAACTATCAATAGATGGCGTAGATGCTCGTTTCATGTCGCGTAGTACAAGATTGTCTCCTGGAGAAGCCTTTGCTCGTTGGACAGAGTTATACGGAACAACCTCACATAGTTGTCTACAAGGACGTTAACATGCTCAAATTTATACATGTCGACACCGAAACGCCGAACTACATACCGGATGAGGATGACGATCATCGCGAAAGAGTTAGGATATTAGCATATTGTATACTTTTTGGGACTGCTAGTGTTAGGGCTATGACAGAGACATCATTCACAGGCAGTGTGATAGTCGACACAAAGGTAGTAGGAAAACTAGGACAACAATATGTTATTTGCGGCGGGGTTTATGAAGTGAAGGGCGGTTCGCTTTCTGTTACAATACACCCGTGCACAGTGCCTTGCTGTCTTCAGGAGCGCTTAGTGTTTTCGCGGGCAGAAAGGGTGGAGTCTGTTTATAGACTTGTGAGCACTGAAGATTCCATGGTTAAAGTCACACAGGCCGAACCGTCCTCTGCTAAACGACTCTACGAGATGCAAATACAGATAGGCGAGACAGTCCCCGATGAGGCTAAGGCAAGACTCATAGGTATATTACAGCGCCACGAACGGTGTTTTGCCCAAAACTTGGCGGATCTTGGCTGTACAAATGTAACTGAAATGAGCATTGAGTTAAACAGCCAGCGCCCCGTGGTCTACAGACCGTATCTCTCTTACCACGAACGAGAAAAAGTAAGAGAAATGGTTGACGAAATGCTAGAAGCTGGCATCATCCGTGAGTCGACATCTAATTACGCGAGCCCTATAATACTCGTACGTAAAAAGAACGGTGGCATACGACTTTGCGTGGATTATAGGGCACTAAATTCGATCACCGTAAAGGAAAGGTATCCTATCCCCATAATAGAGGACGAAATAGCGAGTTTGTCTGGACAGGCATGGTTCATCACACTTGACCTAATGTCAGGGTACTACCAAGTACCAATCGCGGAGGCGAGTAAACATCTGACTGCTTTTGTCACGCCGGACGGTCAGTACGAGTATAATCGCATGCCGTTCGGTTTGGCCAATGCTCCAGCTGTCTTTCAAAGGATGATGAACCATGTCCTGGGACAAGCTCGGTTTAATAAAGCCACCGTATATTTGGATGACTTCCTGATTTTCGGAAAGACCCCTTTCGAATGTATGGATCGACTGGAACACGTCCTTAAGCTATTAGAAAATGCACAGCTCAAACTAAATCTGTCGAAGTGCAGTTTCCTGCAGAATAAAATTGACTACCTAGGGTATGAAATCAGCTCAGCCGGTATGCGCCCAGGAATAGCAAAAATTCAAAGCGTCACAGATTTTCCATTACCGCAGAATGTACACAATGTACGCCAATTTTTGGGACTCGTGAGTTACTTCCGGAAATTTATTAAGTCCTTTGCTCAGTTGGCTCACCCACTTACGAAGTTACTGAAGAAGGATGCTACGTGGGAGTGGACGACTGAACAGGAGAACTCATTCCAAACTCTGAAATCGAAGTTGGTAGAAAGACCAGTCTTGGTTCTGTACGACCCGACGGCCGAGACAGAGCTACATACGGATGCCAGTAGGGTAGGTGTCGGAGGTATATTACTTCAGCGCCCAGTTGGGAGTCAAGGATCCTTCGATCCCGTGGCTTATTTCAGTCGCCAGACAACCCCTGAAGAGAGAAACTTTCACTCATATGAATTAGAGACACTCGCAGTTATTTGTGCTCTAAAAAAATTCAGAGTGTATCTCTTGGGCAAAGCTTTCAAAGTTGTCAGTGATTGCAGTGCACTGCGCTCCACATTTGAAAAGCGTGATCTTATACCCAGAATCGCCCGATGGTGGATAGCCTTGCAAGAGTTTGACTGCTGTATCGAATATAGAGCAGCGACGAAAATGTGTCATGTTGACGCCCTTTCCAGGAATCCCACGGACGAAGCGGACACAGCAGATCTCGTAAGGTATCCATCGATGCTAGTTATATCCGATGATGACTGGCTGCTTACACTACAACTGGGAGACCCCGAGTTATGCAGAATACGAGACATTCTCAGCAGTAATCTAGATCCCAAGGGCTTAGATTACATTAAAAGTAATTATGTTTTGAAGAACAATAGGTTATTTAGATGTATGGAGGGGGACAAAAACTGCCTTAGATGGGTGGTTCCAAGGGGGGCAAGGTGGCAGATGTGCAAAATGAACCACGATGACATAGGGCACGTCGGTTTTGAGAAAACCTTAGAACGCAAAGAAAACCTACTGGTTTGCTAAAATGACACGATTTATAAAAAAATACGTTAGTGCATGCATCGATTGTGCATATGCTAAAAAGACGCCTAAGGGTCGGGAAGGGCTGCTACACCCTATAGAAAAAGCCGCGATCCCTTTCCACACTTTGCACATCGATCACCTTGGACCTTTTGTAAAATCTAAAAAAGGGTTCACACATATACTAACTGTTGTAGACTCATTCACCAAGTTTTTGTTTATTAAACCTGTCCGGAACACTAATACTCAAAATGTGATAAAGGCGTTGCAAGACATTTTTGACGTATTTCGATCCCCTGACAGGCTAGTAAGCAATCGCGGGTCTTGCTTCACTGCGCATGCATTCAGGAGGTTCTGTCTTGAACGTGGCATAAAACACATATTAAACGCAGTGGCAAGTCCGAGAGCTAACGGTCAGGTTGAGCGATACAACCGGACCATACTTGACTCCTTAACAGCGCAAAATATAAGGGACAACGAGAAAGAATGGGACAACAAACTAGGAAAGATACAATGGGGCTTAAATAACACTATACAGAAAACCATCGGTAAGACACCAGCCGAGGTCATGTTTGGTATTGCAATGAATAGCGAAGTCAAGCCGGCCCTAAATGCTGTTGTCGAAGACACCCGTGAAATTTCTGGTTTGCCCAGCCTTCGTGCGGAAGTCAAACAAAAAATTGACGAAGCCCAAACTAAGCAAAAAGAATATTACGACCGGGGAAGACGCCCGGCACGTGCCTACAAAAAGGGGGATCTTGTTAAAATAACGAAAGTGACGTTTCAAAATAAAGGTCAGAGTACGAAGCTAATGCCATCTTACGAAGGTCCCTTCAGAGTTAAAAAAGTGTTAGGGCATGACCGTTACAAAATTGCTCCAATCGCGGGATTTGAAGGAATGAAAAACAAACGCAAAACTACAGTTGCTGCAGACAGGATGCAACCATGGATTCACGTGGAATCACTGAGTATAGATGATACGGATAATGAAGATGGCAACACTACCGACTAAGCCGAATAATCCCAATTTTAAGATTTGATGTTTATGTTGATGTATCATGTCTTTGATATATATAATAATATTTTGTTCCCGTCCTGTGTTTGAGTTAGGTATGAGATATTAACGAGTTTGTGTCCTGACCTGACATCAATTGAATACGGTTGGTAGTATTAAGCGCACATGTCCTCTGCTCACAGCTCATATACAATCGAACTCTATCGCTGCATTATGTTTCGTACAAGGTTAACAGTGATATAATGACAAATCTAAATTATGCAGATGAAATTCATTTGTCAAATGTATTTAGTCACAAAAAAGAAAGAAGAGAATTGTTAATTACCATTGTGAATAATATTAATGAAGGCTAACTGGTCATAAGAATTTCAGTATTTTAGGATTTATCAGGTATTTAGGTACCTGAGAATTTAGGTAATTGGATATTTGAGTATTTAGTTATTTAAGGATTTATGGAACTATGGATTTATGGAATTTTGGATTTATGGATTTATGGATTTATGGAATTATGGAATTATGGATTTTTGGAATATTGGAAATTTGGATTTGTGGATTTTTGGATTTAGGATTTAAGGATTATTGATTATGGATTTAAGGATATAAGGATATGTATTTAAGAATTTAAATTGTTCGGTTACCATGATAATTATTTGTGTAAAATGCATAAGTACAAATTTATAATAATTACTGATAAAACAATAACTTATTGCGTTTAGACGTGTTGTAGATTTATACATTTATAAATTGTATTGATTTCACAAAAATATGCTTTACATAGTACCTGTACAGAAGACCTAATTTTGGTTATTCACTAGTAGTATTATTATTCTTGTGATTATTTGTTTTGCAGAATATGCCTAAAACACCGCGCTTTACCAAGTGAAAGGTTTAATTGGTTCCACCTGGTGCATGTATGAGGTCATACATGTCATCAGGATGGTCGAGTGAAAGGTTTCAATAATTTGCCTTGATTTTATTAACAGGATTAGCTATTTTTACGGTAGCAATTTAAAATAAAATCTGGTAACATTCATATAGTCGATAACACAGAAAAATAGGGGGGTAGATAACAACTTGATAGAACGCGGGTGCGGTGGCATTGGTCGTGGAACGATAGATGTGGACAGATGTGTCTAATTGCTAATAAATGTAAGCTGTCAGTTATTACCCTTGTTTGAAATATACGCGTCATCTTGTGGATTGTGTTTTAATGGTGACGACCATCAGTTCGGGAGGCAACGGTTTACACATATATATGTAAAAAAGCTGAGTTACGTCTTAACATTTTGAAATCTCTGGTTGGAGTGCGTTGGGGTTCTGATCCTAAGAGCCTCAAGACATTATACATATCTTTAGTTCGCAGCCAGTTTGATTATGGATGTATTCTCTACTCATCTGCTTCTAAAACTTTACTTCAAAAACTTGACATAATACAAAAGAGAGCTTTACGTATCATCACTGTTGCTATGATGTCATCACCCATAAACTCTTTAGAAGTTGAGGCTGGTGTAACTCCTCTAATTGTAAGGAGAAGCTATCTTACTGATAAATTTTGTTTAAATTTAATTAGTCGCGATAATGTGCTAACTGGCCGACTTTGGAACATTTTACAGTACCGGAGTATAATGATACACCTCTTACTGTTTTCACTTCTATCGTTGACTCTGTCACGTACTTGAATTTTAAATTTCAAGATGTAGTTTATTGAAATAAGTATATACCTTGTTTTTCTTATAGTTACGAGTCAATGTTGATGCACATTCCAGTTACAACTAATAAATTTACCTGTAAATATGATTTTTATGAGTTTATGGAGGAAAAAGTAGATTTTATTCAAATTTATACTGATGGCTCCAAAACTAACCATCGGACAAGCTTTGCCTTTTATGATTCTTCTAACAAAACTGGCAAAGTATTTTCTTGCTGTAATTACTTTTCTATTTATTCTGCAGAAATATTGGCAATGGTTTTCGCTTTGCAGTATGTTATTAATATTCGCAAGAATAATGTCTTCTCAAAAGTAATTATCTTATCAGATTCACTGAGTGCACTATCGACTTTGGAGAGAAAATCTATAAGGAATAGTTGTAATTACTTGATTTATGAGCTTAGGCACTTAGTTTATTTGTGTAATTGCAGTGATATTTTGGTAGAGTTTTGTTGGGTACCCGGGCATTCAGGCATTTTAGGCAATGAATTAGTTGACATTCTTGCCAAATCTGCCTCTGATATAACTAACGTGGAATACAGAGTACCTCATCTAGATTTAGTCAACTTTTTAAAGGATAATCAAAACAAGCGTTGGATTAAGTTATTGAACTCCTCCCGTCTTAGCAAAGGAAAATGGCTCACCAAAATTATTCCTGTTCCCAGTACTATCGCTTGGTTTGAAAAACTCCCTACCTATCCAGGCAGAGAATTTATTACTAGTTTATGTAGATTAAGAATTGGACATTGTAAATTTCCTTCACATTTGTACAGACTTAAACTTAATAATAATTCTATATGTAAATACTGTTTTGCTAATTTTTGTGATTTAGATCATTTATTTTTAGAGTGTAAATATTTTAATATTCAACGTTTACTTTTAATTAGCCTAGCAAAAGATATTTTAGATGTGAATGATTCTTTTCCTCTCAATGTGCAAGAATTTTTAAAATACCCTCATTTGTATACACCTCTGTATAATTATTATATTAGCACATTCGGACCAATTTAATACGCTCATGATTTTGCTTTTACAATATTTGTAACTCTAGCTTTAATATAATATAATTAAAAAAATAGTAAATAATTGCACTGTATAGATTTTATTTAGTTTTAAACATTGTTTTTGTAAATTGTATGACTAATAACTTCTTAAGCTGATGGCTTAAAAGCCAAAGCTTCTAAGAAAGAAAAAATAAAGAACTTTCGAAATATAAAGGCCTAGAAATGCTACAGATAATGGCCATGCAAATAATTTGAGAGAATGAATAATAAAAGATTTAATTAAAAAAGTAAGTAAAAAATGTTACATTACACTATACAAACAAGAATAGAGCATCCTATATACACAAGGCAAATAGCAAAAAATAAACTTGTTGTTGTAAAGGCGAAGAATTGCTACGGTGAACGAACAAATACATTTCTAGTTCCGCGACTTATAAATTCTTTGCCTACCTACATTAAAGACAAAATCAATGTAGGAAATATTAAATACAAACTAAACTCATATTTATTATCTAAATTATAAAGAGTTATATTGTTTAATTTCATGTTACATTGGGAGAAATAAATATTATTTTGTAAGATTGCGTATCATAGGATTGTAAGAACAAGTAAATTTTTCTTTATGCAATTTGATGCGTAATAGTGGATTAGTTTCTAGATTAAGTTATTACCTATATGTTTTTTTTTTATTTTCTGTTGATTTTGTAAAAATGGATCTTGAATTTAATGATCTTTCCCACACACAAGCACTTGTAGCTTACGTGGAACCATCATATTTTTGTGAATTGTTAACATGCATATGATAATAAAATAAAAAATGACAAAAAGAATTAGATCTTGAACCCATGTAGTTGCTGAGATCTCCGTGGCCGCGCAATCCTCCACGTTTCGTTCGCGCGGCCAACTTTAAACCCTGATATTATCTTACTTATTTTTACTTTGACAAATTTTTGGTTTGTTGCATTCGGTTTTGACAAATTTCGACAAATTTTTGACGGAGTGCTTTTTTGATTGGACACCGTGGCGGAGCAATCGAAACGCACACCCCTTTTTTTGTCTCTGCGTCTCCTACTGCGAACCGGTAGATTTGGCTTGGTGGTATCCGGGATATAATGTTAAATGGTGGCCTTTATTTAGTCAGTCTCGGTGGGAAAATGACGTCACAACTATTTGTCTGTGGTTAAGATGACATCGCCGACTTACTTTTATTAAAGGCAATCGACAATTTAGTCGCTTTTTAGAAGCTAAAGGCACCGATCGATCGCTCCGCAACGCACAGAACGCAGAAGCAAAAGACGGAAAATCGCAATGCAGATTCGTAGTAGTCGGTAAATCACACGATTCTGATGCTGCGTGCGTCCGGACGCCGGAGATCGACACGCAAAGCGCGATACAGCATAGATACGATCGCAAAATCACCGGTCGTCCGCAGGCAAATCAGCAGGCAGTTATATTGCTACAATAAATAATATAATCAACGATCAGGGATCGCGAATCACTTTGTCTAATAAAACTTCTATCATGGATTTAAACCAACGATTGACCGGCATTATTTCTATTCTGGCATTAAAATCGTCATGCAACGAAACTAAGGTGGCAAATATGGCCAAAGAACTGCAAGCACTTAAATGTCAGCAACCAAAAATGTCATATACGGATAAACTAAGGTTACGCTTGCCAGCTAAATCGGCCCCCGCCCCAGCAGCAGTGAAGGCTCTTCCAGCCCGACCGTGTTGTGGCTTACCCCGCGCCTGATCGTTCAACCGAGTTCACAACGGCGTCCGCGACTAAACAGGCACTTATGAAAGCTATCAAGCCCAGTGACGATGGCTTCCAAATGGTAGGCATTAAAAAAACCGCGAAATCGGGTGTAGTACTCCGTGTTGCGAGCGAAAGCCAACTCAAGAAGTTGGAGTCAGTGGACGCAATCAAATCGGCGGGCTTGCGCTTAGAAAAACCGTAAGCCGCGAATCCTAGTTAAAGATAATCCTGGGTCTATGGAAGACCGTGACTTTATTAGAGCCTTATATCGCCAAAACATTAAGGACGAATTAAAAGTTAGTGAGGAGGACTTTATTAAGAATTCCAAAATAGTTCATAGACGTCGTTTAGCTAACGGTCGTTCGTGGGTGGGTTTGGAACTGGAGCCGGAGATCCGTAATCATTTGGTGGCCACGAAGGATAAATTATTTATTGATTGGGCCACTTGTAGATTTATCGATGACCTCGAGGTAGTGCGTTGTATGAACTGTCAACAAGACGGTCATGTTCACAAATTTTGTACCAGCAAGTCACCCAGCTGTTCTAATTGCGGCGAGGAACATGATACACGAGCATGTCCACATAAAGACAGTCCTGATTTTAAACCCATCTGTATAACCTGCAAAAGGTTTAAAAACCCCACCATTACATGACCACCGTTGCGGCTCTCGGGAGTGTCATACCTATAAGCATAGGCTGCAGCAGCTCATTCTGAGCACAAACTACCTGAAGTTGTTTCATTTAATAAAAATAAAAATATCTTGAAACATGAAAAATCTAATTATAGGACAGCTTAATTTACACAACGATAGGGCAGCCACGGCGGAACTGGACCGCCTAGTAATAGAGAACAAAATTAGACATTGTCCTCTTACAGGAACAATATCAGAGCGCCCACCTGCGTAACAGAGTGGTACAATTACATGCCATGGCACGAGCTGGGTTTTATGTTTCTAGTACAAATTTTACTGTAACATCTTTGAGCAATCTCATGACATCTCATTGTGCTGTTGCTGAGGTTACTTCCTCGGCCTATAGGGTGTTTGTTGTGAGCTGCTACTTTCAATATTCACATCATATCGATCCTCACTTACACCATCTTCGCCACGTCCTCCACTTCGTCTCTTGCGGGTCAAAGAATAATCATAGGCGCTGATGTCAATGCCTCTTCTACATTATGGTATGGCAAACTACGTGTATTCGATAGGGACCGGCGCTGTGCCGTCGAAGAATTCATTGCAGAAATGAATTTATCTATACACAATTGTCCCAATGCACCACCTACTTTTTGCGGCCCTATGGGTGAGTCTTCTATTGACGTGACGCTTTCACGCGGCGACGTCTCGATATCCGAATGGCGTGTCCTCCCGGATGCGTCCTGTAGTGAGCATCGTCTAATCGTTTACAAGCTCTTACCCGGTGATGCACGAGAGGCGCAAAGTACTACTTGTAAATTCAAATATAAAAGTAGGGGCGCAAACTGGGAGCTCTTTGGTTCTGTGTTTGCGGCTCACGCTAAAGATTTTGGTCGTGGTAACCTGTCTGTCGAAAGAGTGCTTCGTTAATGTCAGAAACTTTTACCTACTGTGCCGACGTGGCCATTGGTCGTGGATCTATTAACAACACTCGGAGATGCGATTGGTGGAGTGATCGTTTAGCTGAGCTTCGAAGGCGTTTCCGGAGAGCTCGTAGAAAATTAAATTATTTTAAAAAGCATAAAATTAGTGCCGGTGCGGAATACAATAGCGCTTTACTTGCTCTTAGAGTTGCCAGGTCCCATTACAGGGCGGCTGTTGAAAAATCAAAGGGAATTTTGCTACGTAAACTAGTGCATGGGCTGGAAGCTGAGGGTCCGTGGTCGCCTATTTACCATGAGTTTAGGGCTAACCGTTCTGTTGATCTTGCCTATGTACGTAATATCAAAATTAACAACTCGCATACTATAGGTCTGAAGGAAACCGCGGATTACCTCTTGGATTCTCTTATACCCGACGACTGCTCGGAGAACGATAGTGATTATCACCGACAGCTAAGACAGTGGGCTCTTGAGCCACCATACTCACCCCAGTCAGACCTACCAACTTCTGATGAGTTCCTCGAAATTGTTAGGTCGTTGTCCAGAGGTAAGGCGTCGGGGGACGATAAAATATCTAACAAAATGATAAAGGAGGCTTGCAAGCTGTCGAGTGAAGTAATATTAAATGTTTTTAAACGGTGTATTTACGAGGGAGTGTTCCCCCGTATTTGGCGATGTGGCTATATTCGGATTATTCCTAAAAAAGGCGACAAGCCGCCAGTTGACCCTAAGTCGTACCGACCGATCACATTGTTGCCCTCCTTGGGAAAGCTTTTAGAGCGTCTCATAGTACCCCGGCTCCTGCCGGGCGGTTTTAAATTTCACGAAAATCAATTTGGATTTACAGTAGGAAAATCTACTATTGACGCAGCGATATCAGTGCGAAAGACTGTCACTTCATCGGTCTCAATATGTGCTGGCCATCTTCCTAGATATTTCCGGGGCTTTCAGTAACTCTTGGTGGCCAATGCTATTAATGAAATTAAAGTCTCGCGGTTGCTATAGAAATATTTACTCTCTTATTTATTCATATATTTCACAAGGTACAACAACTTTAAAATTAGGTCATTATTCTGCTACCAAAACGTTAACAATGGGCTGTCCTCAGCGGTCTGTGCTAGGCCCACACTTGTGGAACTTAGGATTTGATGACTTTTTCAGTTTACCATTACCGGAGGGCTGTTCAATGACATGATACGCCGATGACGGTATGTTGTTCGTTCAGTCGAATACTCGTGCGGGACTCGAGAGCTTGGCCCACACGTGTTTGCGCGTCGTTGCGGAGTGGGGCGTACGAAACAGGTTATTATTTGCACCCAACAAAACATTTCAGTTGCTTTTGAAAGGAAGTTTGAAAGTACCACTGCGCATTAAATTCAATAACGTTTAAACTTCGGTTTGCTATTTAGGATTGATTTTAGAGAGAAACTTTGCATTCGTTGAGCACATAAAAACTGTAGGTGAAAAGGCTAAAAATAGCTTCTATGCGGTGTTGAGAATATCTACTGCTACATGGGGACTTTCGTTCAAAACACTGAAGGTCGTTTACGGGGCCACTTATCTAGGCTGTATGTGTTACGGGGCGCCGGTATGGGCAGATAAGGCTACTATTGGTGCTGCACGTTTAAAGTTACTGCAAAGTCAACGCCTTGCATTGATATTTTTATGCAAATCCTACAGGACGGTTAGCACGGAGGCTCCGCCGGTGATGGCAGGGGTCCTCCCGGTTGATCTCGAAATTCAGAGACGCGCGGCTTTATACTATTCGGCTAAGGATGGCATGGATGATAGGTTTTTGTTAGAAAGAGATCGCCATAGAATTGCCAGACTGTATCGTGATAATGTACGTGAAGAACTTTTAGACGAATGGCAGCTGCGTTGGAACACTTCCATCAAAGGGCGCCACCTCTACCAGTTTTTCCCAGACGTTCGTGAACGCCTGGAATGTCCTGGCTGGAGGTTGATCACTGTGTTGCTCAATTTCTCACGGGACATGGTAACTTTAGGAGCAAATTACATTCGTTTAAGCTGGTTGAGTCACCGTTCTGTCAGTGTTCAACTGCTGACGCCAAATATGATCAGACCGCCCATCATATACTTTGGGAGTGTAGCATTTGGCAAAATGAGCGATATAATATGCTTAATTGTTTACAAGTAACGTCGGGAGTAGTTTACTATGCGGATCTCGTGGCATCGAGGGTAAATTTTCGTGCTTTTAAACGTTTCTGCCATACATATTACTGGAATCAAACATAGCTCACATAGGACCCGTAATTTACCATTACCGTGGTGCTTCCCTATTTCTATAGGATTTACACCTAGTTGCTTTCCAGGTCTCCCGCTTTGCAAAGGAGGGAAGAGGCATTACGTTCTTTTCTTATTTCCTCACATTATCTTCTGATTAATTTCGTTGCGAGTTCCAAGACATGCTAACTTCTCCTGGGACATCACCGAGATCGAGCTCGGTGTAACTTTTCTGGTGTTTTGGTCATTGTTGTAGATCCTGCTTTACAGGAGTCACAGTAATGAGAATGTGGGTGGGATTAGTCCCAATAAAAAAAAAATCACTGGTCGTCCATGCTAAAAGTAGGTACCTAGTCTGCCACGGTGCACTTACAGAACGATAAACTTAAGTTAACGACAGAATTTTATAATAGGTACCTATTTACATAAAACTAATATTTATGTATTGTCACTCCTTTATCCCTATAAGGGGTAGGCAGAGGCATAGGTATTATACGCCCACATTTAACCGTATGATTTTTTTTCACTCACGTAACGCGTGGTGAGTCCAGTGCCATATCGAAATGGACAGGCACAGGTTGTAATTAAGGCCTTCAACTTGGCCTCACGACTGCCATAATTACTGGCAACCGAAACTAACAGGTTTACATGCCTTCCGAAGCACGGAAACGCTCGTTAATAGAATTGCCAAAAAGCGGTCACTCATCTGAGGACCAGCCACAGTGAAAAACTCCCTATTTCTAGACTGCAGGCTTTTAATATCCAAGACAATTGGTATTGTCGAGTATTTGTAGGTCATGATACCGTAATTTCAGATTCAGACAGCGGTTAGCAACAGAACAGCTGCCTTGTTATCATCAGAGTCAGCAACATGAGTTAGAGCTAGAGTAAACAGCTGCCCTACTCATAGCCTCATAACGCCAAACAGGCTGACGCATAAATATGTGGAATGAGGATGGTGTGGTTTATCTTGCCAACGAGGGATGTGCTCTTTTGCTCCCTCGTAGGCAGCCAGTGCAATGTAAAGTGTCTTTTATTACACAAATTTGATTCTATAAAGATATATATACATATATCTTTTATAGGCTGTAATATATATAGCATATACTTATTTGTATGTGCTTGAAACCAGGGCTTGATAACGTTACCAATTAACATAAAACTTAACGTTACCTAACGTTAATTTTAAATTGATGCTTGGCTAACGTTACAAAATGTTTAACGTTACTAGCTAACACTACCGTATTTAACGTTAGGAATTACCGTTAGTTTTGAAGTGAATTTTAACGATATCTGCAGACGTTGCCGTTCCGCGTCCTTTGACGCGCGGACCAATAGCCGCGTGCCCGTACCGCCCGCATAGTCGCTTGCATTATACCTGTTGCCACTACGTGCCGATTAAGTACAAATGTGTTGCCGTGAACGGGATGCGCAAGCAAACAAGTACTCATTTCATTTTGCCGTAGTCGATTGAGGTATAGCGGGCCGCTGGGAACTATCGCGTAAACTATCTCATTTTGAAACATCGGTATGAGTTAGTTTATGTGATAGTTTAAGAATAACATAAAAACGATCTAGACGGATTGTGGACCATTTTAATGTGATTAATTCTTGATCTATACTAATATTATAAAACTGAAGAGTTTGTTTCATCGTTTGTTTAGATTAACGCGCTAATCTCAGGAACTGCTGAGTCGGTATTGAATAATTATTGTTTTGTTGTATAGCCCACAACGTTTTTTTCAAGAATCGTGAATTGACTGCAGCTGCTAAATTTAAATGTATTTTCACAATAAAAAAAAATAGCTTTGCCCCCCGGCTCCGCTTGTGAACATATGTTGCACCTCACACATTTGACCCATACCATACCCCTTATAAGTTTTCAAATACTATCATAAACTTGAACCCCTAGTTTACATCCTTAAGAGTAGAATATTTTGAATACCGGAACACGTGGTTATTTATTATTAATCATAAGCAGATATACAAATAAAATAAGTACACTAATATATTAGTTTAATGGGTTTATACCCTACCGAAGGGCCCCAGCTTATGTTTGTACGAGTAAGTACGTACTTAGTTAAAATTTAGGTAAATATAATTTCTTTTTACTGAGATTAATGTAAAATATTATTCTTTTATAATTGACTTTATAAAATTATAAATTCTCTAAGAATTTTTCATGAAAACTTACAACCCTTTTTTATAAAATATAGATAGTAGTTCCCCTCAGCCTTTTAACACTTGCACTTCAGATTATGTTGCTGAGGAGATCTTGGCGGGTATGGAATGTTATATTACACTAGCCGGCTAGTGGTTAACCACTCCTGCTGATGAAATCAAATTTAGCTCTGGTAATTACTTTTTTGCTGGCATTCAGTTTGCGTTTCACTTCAAAAATGTTGATGTCATTATTAACCGGAGCCGTGGTCCACGCTTTATAGACATAGTCCTTTAAAATTTTAACTTCTCTGCAAAGCCGATTAAACCACGGCCGCTTTTTGGCCCCTGCGGAAATCCAGCGGTACATTTTTATTTTATTTTAAAGGCTTTATCCCGCGTACGCTTAGATTGTGGAATGAGCTCCCTACCTGGATTTTCCCGAATGTCTACAGTATGGGGTTCTTCAAAGGGGTGTTAAAAGCTATTATAAAAGGTCGGCGGCGCGAGTGTTGCACCTCTGTTGTTGCAAACGTCCATAGGCTACGGTGACCACTTTCCATCAGGTGGGCCGTACTACCATCTCAATGGAATAAAAAAAATTGTTTTGAAATACTTTCATTCTAACTTTCATTTTGGGAAATTTTAATACGTCTTTTTTATTTATTTTAATGAAAAGTATACAAATATATAGGAGATATACGAAGTTTAGTGTTGCTGTCTATAAAAATGAAGAATCTCCCATATAAACTATGAAACCCTAGTTTACCCTTTAAATTTAAAATTATACAAAACTGCAAACATGTCCATTTACTTGTAACCAGAAATACGTGTGAAATTTCAACCTTAAGTATTTTAAGGAAGTTTAGAAACATAAATTTAGGTAAAATGTATGTTTCTAAACTTCCTACAATACTTAAGGTTGAAATTTTGTAAAATCCTTTCTTAAGGGATGACTAATAAGGGTAGCTCACCTTGAAAAAATTAGGTTTGAACTAAGAGCTTTAGCTGAGCTTTAATTATAAGAATGTGATATTCATTGATTTTATTAATGACTAGGTGACCCCTACGAATTCGCTCGTGACATATTTTGACCTCCCGTCCCACCTATTTAATCCAGTCGTTTATAAAGTCTACAATATTGTATAAAAAATTTCCCGATTTGTCGACATTTATGATTACTGCTCCGCTCTCCGGGATAGTAGCATGATAATATATAGCATATAGCTTTCCTCGATAAAAGGCTATCGAACGCAAAAATATTTTTTTTAATCCGATCAGTAGTCTATAGATTAGTGCGTTCAACCAAAAAAACATACAAATTCGTCAGCTTTACAATATTAGCATAGAAGACAACCTCTATTTTACCTCTGAATACCTAGTTAAAATATCGCAAAACCGCATTCCGCATTTATAATGCGGAATAGGTATACGTCATTTCATTTAATTTCAACCGTATAGCTTTTATTTTATCCCCTTAGGGGTGGAATTTTGAAAAAATCTCTTCTTAGTTATATTACATTATAAAGATTACCTTAAAAATTTCAAGTTCCTAGGTGTACCAAAGCGTTTCGGCTGGGTATTAATAGATGAGTGAGTCATTCCGTATTTTACTATAAATTCTTAGGGCCGTATTCCAGAACGTTTATCAATACTCAAGAAACACTCGAGAGTAGATTTTTTAAGGCAAAATATAGTCTCAGGCGTTGATTGAGTATTGAAAAACGTTCTGGAATACGGACCTTAGTTTCCAACATCAAATTTATATAAAAACCACTTACAATTTACGCTATCTTAAAAGAAGCGTTAATGGTCTCGCTAACTCAGTGTTCTGTAAACATTCACTGCGTTATGCAACTTTCACTATGGCTGGTCCTCGGATGGGTAACCACTTTGTAGCATTTACATTTGCGAGCGTTCCCGTGCTGCGGAAGTCACGTTAGGCCGTTAGTTTCGGTTGCCAGTAATATGGCAGTTGATAAGCCAAGTTGATGGCCTTATACCCATAAGATGAAATGTTTTAAGCTACCCGGCTTAAAACATTTCAACACCAGATAACCACATCCTGCGCTTGTCTATTTCAACAAGCAAGGGGCTCATCTCCTGATACGTGGGACTAAACTGCATACGGTGAAATACAATATGCCACTGTTTACCCCTTTGGGGATAAAGGCGGGATTACGAGTATATGTATGTACAAATTTCACTCAACTTGTTATTATTAGCGGCAGCGAACCAAAGCAATGATTGATTATTGTAACGTTGTAAAACGTCACATTGAAGTTTCATTGTTAGTCTTGAGATTTAGAGAGAGGGGAGAGTAGATTGTTGACCCTTTCTCGCTACTTGTCATCGAATTTATATAATTTACGTTTGGGTAGGCAGAATGTTTTTGAATGTCTCAGCCTGTTCTTGGAATGAACGAATTAAAAAAGTTCTGTCAATTGGTCAATGTCTTTTGACAGTGGTGACGGAACGACATTCGCCTTTCTACATCGACGAAGAAATCATGTCGTCGTAAATATATTTTTTAAACTTCACTAAAAGGAAGTAATCTTATAGAAATTGTATATGGAAGTTCACGCCTGTGACTTCTTATTAAGGGTTGTATCAGGATGGCTATATATTTCGGTAAGATCTTTGGATTCCTGGAAACACGTTCATAACCTTTTTTGACAAGGTAGAATTTTGACGAAAAATTATGCGTTGTTTACAGCTGATTGCGAAGTTTGCGAGGCTTGAAGAGGCGTTAAAGGAATATTTGCCTGCTCTTCAAGATTAATTAGTATTCCCAATAAAAAGTGGTAAGTTCTCTTTATGTGTTCAAATCACGAACAAATCTCAAATTGTTTTTCCAAATCTAATGGAACTAATCTCTTTTCTTTGCAGCTGAAAAGGCACTTTTTTTTTTATATATTAACTTCATTCTTGGATGAAGTTTGCCGTAAATGCTGACCATGTGGTTACGGGCTCGCCATTCTGGTGGAGACGGCACCTGTCGCGGTCTGCAGAATTGATTCCGAATCCCGTGGTTAAGTGACCGCCTTGAGGTATTTAGTTTGAATTGTTTTTGCGTAGATTAATCTAATAATGATGCACGACTCAATGAACAGCCCCAACGACTCAATGAACAGGCCCAACGACTCAATGAACAGGCCCAAAGACTCAATGAACAGGCCCAAAGACTCATGATTAGGCCCAAGTAACGACTTAATGATTTGGTTCATGTTTTGAATCATGTTACGATATATATATTTTTACTTATAAGCTGGCATTATGCTGGGAACTCTAAATTTCACGCCTCAACCCTGTGAACTTAGCTTACTAAATCACTTGAATAGGTTATACCATTAGTGATAATGTTTATAGTGTATATTCAATCAATTCGCCTATAAAAATATAGAAACTTTCTTCTAGAGATGTATTCTATTATTTTTGGTTCCTGCTCTTATGATTAAAGGCTCAATCTCCATCGCTGATATCCGTGTGCATAAAGTTGGTAGGACTTATCCTCCTGGCGCCTGAAACAAGTTATATATTGTGTTTGTTAGTTCATGTCTCCATAATTAGAGATCTATTATTATTTTTGGTTCCTCGCCAAAATAAAACAATTGTAACATTTACATTGATTTATTATAACAATTGGCACCGTTTAGGGACATAGTAATTCAATCTCATCGCCCATTATTGCTATAACATAAGTAAAACATTACATTATCCAACGCAATGATTGTAATCCCAATTCATACATTTACAAAGTTAACGAAACCAAATTGACTTTGAACTAACGTTAGTTTTGGTAAGATTACCATGAACGTTAGTAAAGACTATTGTTATGACCTAATGAAATAACATTCAATTTAATAACAATACTTTTATATTAACATTATGAACAGTCCAGAGATGGTAATGTTACTTTTTTTTCTGTTATTTGAAGCCTTGCTTGAAACTTGGTGCCATGGTTTAGAAATATTATGTTTTAGATTTAATACTTACTAAAACATAGCAATCGTCTAAATTAAAATTATAATGCATGTGGTTCGACCAATAATAATTTATAACATGTCTGGTACCTGTCATTTAAATAAATATCAATATATTACAAGTACAACTTGTATAACTTGACTGAAAATTTGATACTTAATTAAAACACTTAAATAATTAGACAGGTTAGTATTTTTCAGTTACATCAGCTTGGGCATCTGGGGAAGATATGAGACTATCAAACAAGAACTCTTATGTCGAAATACTAGGTAGAATTGAAAACGAAATGACCTCAATTGGTGAACTTATTTTCAAGTTGCAGAAGATTATCTTTGCGGTCTACACCATTACTGTATCCTCCTTTAGATCCAACTGCAACCACCCTGTGACAAGGCACGATCAGTACCAAGGGATTGGAACCGCAGGCATTCCCCACAGCCCGGGAGTAGCTTGCAGTCCTCCCCAGTGACTTAGCTATATCACTATATAATACAGTTGATCCATATGGTATCTCCATAAGCTTTTCCCATACTGTCTGTAAGTTAAGGATTAGACCAAATGAAACAAAAAGCCGACTAAAGAATTTATAAAATAAAAGTATTATAATTTTATATTTACGTTTTGAAAATCTGTACCAAAAGTTTTGACAGGTAGTGAAAACTTTTTAAGTTTCCCGCTATAATAATCCATAAATTGTTCTTCAAATTTTTCAAGTAGTACATTCTTTTTTTCGATAAATTTACAGTTTAATTCCCTTGACAGAGTCTGAACAGTTTTCTCAATATTTTTGGCGCCTTCAAAAAAAACGACGTACATATAATCATCGTCGGCGACAGCAATTGTCTTACCCAAAGGGGAAGGAAATGTATGGAAGTATACTACACGATTACAGTCTGTTGAATATTTTGAAAATATGTAGTCCACTATCATCGTTTATTAATAAAAGTCGGAGGTATTTTGAGTTTTGGTATTTTAGGGTTCTATTTTGACATATTGACCCTTTTTTTTTAAATTATCTTCGCCCATCTTGGGCAGGCAAAGGAAACATAGTCCATACAGCCTAGTCATTAGTATTTATTATTTTCTTGTTTTAGTCCTGTCAAGTCGTTTGTCGATGTCAAGTCCTCAGTCCTAGGGTCCGTGCTCCAATAAGGCAGTGGGTCCCTTATTGCAGCTCTGTATGGAAATTTGGCACTAACACAAACAACACAATATATCTATATATATATATATATCATTGCAATATATAACTTTCTTTAACTAATCCACTTCCGAACTCTTTATGTATAATATTCCACCATTATTAAACACAAAAACACGAATTTTACACTAGTTTTTGAAAATAATATACTACAAACGTGCGTCACTGCTCATCTTCGCGCCAAAAATCTGACATATTGACCCATTGAACTATTACATTTTTTTTTAATATTTATTTAATGGCCTGGTTTCTAAGACCTTTTAGCCAAATCTTATTTTTTATATCATATTTCTTCAATCTTATCTTCTAATTCGTCCTGTCCAGTCGATGTCGAGTCCTCAGGCTACGTCCTGGTCCTTGCCCTCAGTATAATGGTGATTCTTATACTAAGGTTGTCAGTGGACGTTTCGCGGCAAGAGAGAAAATAGCATTTCACTGCATATATATCATTGTCTTTCACTATAGCACGTTAACACAACTTTTATGTCCAAGAAACCACCACTCCGCACATAAAACAAGATTACTGCACTAGTTTTAGAAAATAATATAAAGCAAGCGCCGCACTTGTCACTCTTCCCGCCAAATGTCCTTGAACTATTACAATAGAAAAGACCGCCACAGAGTAGGAGTTGACAGACTACTAAATTAATCATCTTTATCTATGGTCACCACAGGTCGGCACTCGGCACAGACCTTTGGCGGGAAGAGTGAAAAGTGCGGACGCTTGCTGTATATTATTTTCTAAAACTAGTGCATTAATCTTGTTGTATGTGCGGGAGTGGTGGTTTCTTGGACATAAAAGTTGTGTTAACGTGCTATAGTGAAAGACAATGATATGTATGCAGTGAAATGCTATTTTCTCTCTTGCCGCGAAAAGGACCTATAACTGAGGTCATGACATCGACAAAGACTGGACAGGAATAATTAGAAGATAAGGTTGAAGAAATATGATATAAAAAAATAATATTGGCTAAAAGGTCTTGGTAACCAGGCCATAAAATAATTATCAAAAAAAAAAACACTGCACACTGGCCTAAGGTCGTAGACAGAATCTCTGTCTACGCGTATGGGCAAACCCTTAGAATAACTAGAGATGGCATACATACGAAAATAACGTCCTCATACTGAGAAACAAAAATGGCGCCTTTCCGTAGTGCTGCCCTGTTGAGAGGTGGCAGACAAGCATACGGCCCACATGATGGAAAGTGGTCACCGTAGCCTATGGACGTTTGCAACACCAGAGGTGCAGCACTCGCGCTGCCGGCCCTTTAAAAACTTTCTAAGACCCCTTTTGAAGAACCCCATACTGTCGACGTTAGGGAAAACCCAGGCAGGGAGCTCATTCTACAACCTAAGCGTAGGCGAAATAAAGCCTCTATCGGATCTAACCGTATGTGAGCGCTCCGGACGCAAAGTGTGAGGGTGAACACCCTGTCTATGGCGAGCGGTGCGAAGATAGAAGGTAGCCGTAGGCATCATGTCAAACAATTTCTCAGAGCACAGACCGTTGTACTGGCGATAGAACACGAATAAGGAGGCGAAATCTTTCCTATCACGAAGGAGCTCAACACCGCCTGCTAGCAGAGGATCGCTGACAATTCTCATAGCACGCCCTTCTACCGAGTCAAAAGGTCGAAGCTGGTATTCAGGTGCACCAGCCCAAAGGTAAAAGCAGTACTCCATCTGTGGCCGCACTTGCGACTTATAGAGGAGCAGTGTTTGCTCCGCAGTAAAGTACTGCCGCGCCCTGTTGAGCATGCCGAGCTTGTTGGACGCCAGCTTCGCCTTGTCCTCTAAATGACTACGGTATTGGACGTCACTAGAAATTTCAACAACAAGGATCCCAATACTAGTAGAGATGGAGAGAGGTGTGCCCTGGAATTGCGGCGCTACAGTAAATGGGGCTTTTATAGCGGTGAATGCACAAACTTGAGTCTTGGTGGGGCAAAATTGGACACTGACTACTCCAATCGGACACTCTTGCAAGAGTAGCCTCGATTACAGAAATAAGTTGTTCACGACTTTCTTCCACTGCCAATGCCGGGGGATCTTGGAGCGACCCGTGCATTAAGAGTCTCCCATACTGTCATCTGCATAGCAATGAATGCTGTAAATGAACAGCATGTCATTGATATGCAGCAAATACAGGATGGGTGACAATACTGAGCCCTGCGGGACCCCACTATTTATGGCCATGTAGTCTAAACAGCAGCCGTCAACGACGGCTCTGATAAGTTCTACCAGCCAAAAAGCTGGATACACATTCGCAAAGTCCCCCGGAGAGTCCATAGGAGGGCAATTTCGACAGAAGATCACGGTGCCAGACACGGTCAAAGGCCTAAGAGATTTCATTTTTGTATACCACTAAGGTAGTAGACAAGCAAACGGCCCTGATGGAAAGTGGTCACCGTAACCGTCAGACGTTTGCAACACCAAAGGTGCACCACTCGCGCTGCCGACCCTAAAAAGATATCAAGCCAAAATCGAGAAATTAGAAAAAAGAATCGATTCTCACTGCTAGAACCTCTCCCTTACTCTCGATAGGCGTCTCCCTGAGGTGTGTGAGGTACACAAAAAGATCGGATATTGGCCACTGCCTATACGGATAACTTAGTGCGAACTATCTAACCTAAGGTGCGAACTATGCATATCAAAAAAAAATCATACAAAACAAATACGGTTTCGGTATTGTTTTCCCACAATATCTGCTATCAAATATTTTGTATTAGAAATGTAAAACGTTATCCGAAACCATGTGTTGAAAAGGTTAGTACTAAAAAAAAGAATATTTCAAACTAATTTAAAATAATTTATTTTACTTTAACAACAGCTTTTCCAGTATTTTCTCCCCTAAGCATGCCCACCAGAGCGTCTACCATTTTATCAAATCCATGATAAACTTTTTCATTGTACTTCAGTTTTCCTTCTTGTAACCATTTAAGGTTTGCATTAATACCTTCATTCCAGCGGTTAAACCATCGATTTACTAGAAATCCTTCAACTTTTAGTTCTTTAAATACTATTGCAGGTTGAAGTATAGTTACTGAAACATTAATCAAAGTGTAAATAATGTAGAAGCGCTCGTGGCCCCGCGGTCTCAGTGTTCTGTAAACGATCACTGAGTTACGCAACTTTCACTATGGCTGGTCCTCGGATGGGTGACCACTTTGTGGCATTTACATTTGCGAGTGTTTCCGTGCTTCGGAAGGCACGTTAAGCCGTTGGTCCCGGTTGCCAGTAAAATGGCAGTCGTTAAGCCTGGTTGAATTCCTTATGGGTGGCTTGAAAAAATTCAACAGCAGGTACCCACAACCTGCGTCTGTACATTTCAACACGGCAATGGGCTCACCACCTATTACGTGGTACAGGAATCCACACGGTGAAAAGTGGGCATATAATATGCCTCTGCCACCCCTTCGGGGATAAGGCGTGATGGATATTTATTTATTTTTTTATTTAAATAATGTATCTTCTATGGTAAACTTAACGTTTTTATTATGACACACTTCATTATAAATTAAGTTTTAGGCTCGATTTTATCGTCATGCTGTTCAGTTGAGACAACTTTGGATACTAAAGAGGGATGGCTATTTTTCATAAAAGATAAGAGGATATTTATAACATACTAGCTGACCTGCCCGGCGGATGAAAGTTGCGTAACTCAGTGATCGTTTACAGAACACTGAGACCGCTAAGCCACGAGCGCGAATTTCGTAAAACAACATTAGTAATTAAGTTTGCAAATATATTTAAAGTAGTTTGTAATTTCGTTTTGTTTTTTCAACCGATCATAGAGTAAGCCTGACTATGCCTAAATATAAGAATAAAATTAAGATGAAGCGTGGCCGAGCTCTCCAAAACTATTGGTAAGTACGAGTACCTACCCTATTGAGTACATTATTTCTATTGTGTTTATTTTTTATCGTTTTAAGCTATCTTGAGAATTTCGAATGACGGAGGATGGAGACCTTGGTGACTGATGATGTCACCTACCTGATGGTGGACTACGAAGGTGGGTATACGAACCCAGTGACGACGCTACGTAGAACCAGCGTGTTTGGACTCATTCGAAAGGTCTCATGATGACCTTGTTGACTGATGATGTCACCTACCTGATGGTGGACTACGAAAGTGGGTATATGATCTCAGTGACGGCGCTACGTAGAACCAGCGTGTTTAACCTCATTCGAAAGGTCTCATGGAGACCTTGGTGACTAATGATGTCACCTACCTGATGGTGGACTACAAAGGTGGGTATACGTTCTCAGTGACGGCACTATGTAGAACCATCGTGATAGGACTCATTTGAAAGGTCTCATGGAGACCTTCGTGACTGATGATGTCACCTACCTGATGGTGGATTACGAAGGTGGGTATAGGATCTCAGTGACGGCGCTACGTAAAACCAGCGTGTTTGGATCCATTTGAAAGAGGTCATGGAAACTAAGGTCACCGGAAAAATAATCTTGTTTTAAAAAACCTAGTTAAAATACCTTTTAGTTTTTTTGCGGAGTAAATATGGCTATTATCACCAAACTGAAATAGCAAAAAATATTACTTTCGCTCATTTAAGTTATTATTTTTCAGGCAATTAAGAAACCAGCAAAACTCCAAATCACAAAATTAGGAACTTCAGCCATTAACAGATACACACGATCTGTCAGAGCAAATTATGCCGGTAACTTATTGTCTTTGCTTACACTGCGGTATATGTTCGATAGTTTCCCTAGCTAATTTAATTTGACACTGTATTGTTAAAATGTTTGTTTTAGGTTGAAGAAGATTTACCAAATTTGATTATTGAAGAACAAGAATCACAAGCAGAAACAAAAAATATATCTGGAAGACGAATTATAGATATAGCTTACTTCTTTTCCAAAATACAAGAAATAGGCGGCCATGGTGCTTTTAACTGTGGTATACAAAGTTTGAAACTTATAGGAGAGAAACGTAGACGAAACAGAAGACGAAAATATGTGCGTACTTCAAGAAGAAAGCCGTATGTTGGTGAAGGTGGTGCATGTAACCACCTTCACCAACACTTATCCCAATAAATGACCAACCGACCTGTTCACGATATTTAAATTTCAGTGACTTTAAAGGGGAATAGTTTGAGATTTTGTCATTATTATACAATTAATTAATAATTATAATTGTAATAATTGCTTGACAGTGATAAAGAAAATAAAGGTGATTATTTATAGCTTATTGTTTATTTTGATAATAACCCTAACTATTTCTGTTACTGAGATCCAATAAGCACTTACCTGGTCATCATCAGACCTTCAGAATGTACCATGTAGTAGCACTAGTGCTCAATTAGATAAATGTTGAAAGCTAGGTCATCCTTACTATTTCCGTTACTGAGAACCAATATCCACTTACCTAGTCATCATCAAACCTTCAGAATGTACCAAGCAGTATCACCAGTGCTCAATTAGATAAATGTTGAAAGCTAGGTCATCCTTACTATTTCCGTTACTGAGAACCAATATCCTCTTATATGGTCATCATCAGACCTTCAGAATGTACCATGTAGTATCACCAGTGCTCAATTAGATAAATGTTGAAAGCTAGGTCATCCTTACTATTTCTGTTACTGAGAACCAATAAGCACTTACCTGGTCATCATCAGACCTTCAGAATGTACCATGTAGTATTACCAGTGCTCAATTAGATAAATGTTGAAAGCTAGGTCATCCTAATTATTTCCGTTACTGAGAACCAATATCCACTTACCTGGTCATCATCAGACCTTCATTATGTATCATTTATTAGAATGAAAGCTATGTCAGCAGGCATATTGCATCGTGTAGTTAAAAATAAATTATGATGTAGACAAATAAATATAAAATATAAACTATGATAGACTAGAAAAAGACAAGACTACAAAAACCAGACGAACAAAATTTATTAGACCTCGCAGAGAGCAAATGAAATAGGCATAAACGATGACAACTCTGCGACACATCTGTGTTCTTGTATAATCTTCAGTTCGTTTTTTTTGTAGTACGGTCGTTGGTCGGTAGGTGGCGCCAAAAAACAAATACTAGTACAGGGATCAAATCTTCAAGGTCAACGGGCAAAGTAATGGCCTTAAGTCCAGTAATTACCTATGCAATGGAATGATAAGAACAGAAGATCAATAGTTCTTGAATCATCATACATTTATTTTCGACGAGTACCACCCTAACAGGGTCCATTTACCCCTGGTGCTCGTTCGGGAAAAATGCTATTCTTTACTTTGCGATAGTTATTGTTAAACGGTAATGAATTCAAAATTATCGGATAGGTACTCTCATTCCAATGGCTCGTTACGAAAGCAGTTGCTTGCACTAATATCACTTCTACTACAATTCTCTTACACTTTAAGATTACTATTGTTTTCTACAGCTACTTACATTAGATTGCTTGGCATTGAACTGTAGACAACAAGTCGTTACATTTCAATCGGCGAGTATCCGAACAAGAAAGAAAAATATTTAGGCACCATTACCGAGCAAATGACCTCGTTATTGAATAAATTTTTAAAGCAATTATTAAGCTAAATTTCTCACAAATGTTTAATAAAGTGGAAAAAGATTCGAGATGGGGACTGAACACGTGAAAAAATAAATTGTGACTTCTTTATTGTACTTAATTCATTGTTGTTAATAATATGTAGTTACATATTTATTAATTTATTCACACCTTTATCCCCAAAGGGTGACAAACACCAAACGCCCACATTTCACCGTAAGTATTTTTGTCCCACATAAGAGGTGGTGAGCTCTTTGCCGTGTTGAAATGGACAAGGGCTGGTTGTGGCGACCTGCTGTTGAAATTGTTTGAAGCCGCTTATAAGCCCATCAACTTTCGACTGCCCTGTACTGGCAACCGGGACCAACGACTGAACGTGCCTTTCGAAGCATGGAAACGTTCATGGATAGAAATACTACAAAGCGGTCACCCATCCGAGGACCAGCCATTGTAAAAGTGAAAGTTAGCGGGGCTAAGAGCACTTCATTCATACGGTCAATATAACATATTGTTTCTTGTGGTAACTCTATTTACTCTTACCCCATAGTACGGCTTGTAAACCAGAAATACGGTCCCAGCTGGCAGAAAGCACGAACCTTGGCATGCATGTAGCTTTATATATGTGCTTCAATATTGAAGTAGGAACACGTCGAACAAAGCTTTTTCAGTTCCCTCCCTCCCATTTTTGTGTCCCCAATCGCAGTTTATTTTAATTTTATTGAAAACGGAATAAGCTAGGAAAACACCGTCAAAGGATAAAATGTTCTTTATAAAATTATCTACAAAATAACTATTAGATGTATGTTGATAGGATCTACAGTTTTCAAAATATGCTAACATTTAATGATGTAAGTATAAGGATTCAAGCAATTATTAAAACTTAGTCAAGTTCAGTGAAAATTATATTTATTTCAAATTACAGGAATCTCCCCCGCACTTACAAAGACCAGTACAGGGAAGCCCAGACTTCCTACATTTACATCTTACGTAATGCAGCTGCGACATGAACACTTTGTCAATTCCTTTACGGATGCTGAGGTTTCTTTTTGTTTACTCCAAAATGGAATCCAAACACCATCTTTCTACCATACCCAATTCTCGAAATTGGGGTATTCAGGGTTTTCCCCTCAGGCTCTGACCCCAGCTGAATCCTGCTTGCAAACATGACCGTTTTGTGTGTTCTATAAGAGCACCAAATGTTGGAGGCAGCCTATCCATGGCCCGTCTCTTAATAAATAATTCCTGTCTGGCTTGGTTGATGTCTTCTACATCACTTGTTTTATCATATGCTAAGATAACAAATCTTGCCAAAAGATCCAAATCATGGTTTTCAATCGCATTTACAGGCTATATTTCGTATATTTCGTATGTATAATTCGTTGAATATTTTGGTGACTTCAGCGAAAGACTTCCATGCTTTCCAAAACAACTTCTTTCCCTTTCCACTAAATCCCGATACAGTATCACAGCCTGTAAATGCATGGAAAAACCGAATGCCTCTTTCTGGACCGAGTGTATTGACAAGTTGATGGATATTACGCGAAGCTTTACCGACACCGAAAGATATCCAAAAATCTTCTAATTTCATATTTTTTTATTCATCGTACAGGGAAATAGCTAAAACCACCACATCTGTATCCACAGTTCTTACTAAAACCATGCTGCACAGCGGAAAACACATGAAGGAGGATTCTGGAGTCAGCTTCTTCCTGTTTCGACTTCAGGGAAGAAACGTCTGTGGCATCATTACTTACAACTTCTTCGACTTTCGTTGCAACAATAGTTTTTATGTCACGTTGAACCTGCTGGAGTCCATCAGCTAGAAAGTAGAAAAGCTCATTTATATTTTCTGAAGAGCGTAGAAATGTTTGCCAGTTTCTTGGCAGTTTGCCTGCTGCTGTGACCCTTTGTCTAAGTCCTGTTCCTCGCTTTACTCTGGTATTATTCTTGAGGCTGTCGTCTCGATAAACGTCAAAAATAACATCTATTCTCCTCCCCTTTTGGTTCGTAACATAATTTTTAAAAGTATGGCGGTAATCTTCAAACGTTAGTTCCTGGCCTTATCATTTGAACGACAGCAGGCCCATCTAAAAACGATGCAGTGCAGCCTCCCAGATCTTCTACCTCCATTGTAGAACTTTCATTTTCATATTCTTCATCTTCGTTTTCTTTGTCCTCTAGACATTTCAAAAGTTCTGATTATACCACAGGTCTTAAATTTCCTGTCTTTGAGAGGGATGGAGGAACCGGTTGATATTCGTGTTTAAAAATTCATCCATGTTACCTTGTCTATGCTGACAGGCGATATATAATTTGGAAAATAAGGCGGCGTCACTTTTTGCCAATGTTAGTTTTGTGGCCTGTTTTGAGTTAGAAGAGGCTGTACTTCCAAATATATTGAAGTTATTCCTTTTTATAGTGCCCGAAGATGGAAACCTCCCTTGAAATGATTCGTTGCTCTACGAATTGAGTGTATTGTGTGATTCCAAGGCTTGTTAGTGTTCACAAACGTTCCACAGCGTCTTCTCCAACAATAATGTGAGTGTCAACGGTTTGTAAATCAATACAAAATACTTTGGCGGCCATTTGAATATTATTCCGATTATTTCTTGCAAGTTTGAGTGAAATGTAAGCATACTCGTATTTTGAAAACTATATGTCCTATCGACATACATTCAATGATTGTTTTGTAGATAACTTTATAAAGAACATTTTATCCTTTGACGGTGTTCTCCTAGCTTAAGCCGTATTCAATAAAATTAAAAAAAACTGCGATTGGGGACACAAAAATGGGGGGGAGAGAGGGGAAAAAGCAATATTCGACGTGTTCCTACTTCAATATTGAAGCACATATATAAAAGCTACATGCATGCCAAGTTTCATGCTTTCTGCCAGATGGGACCGATATTCATATATTTTTCAGCTAACAAGCTGTACTACCAGGACTATTCTATTATTTTTATTCTATTTTTAACACGCTTTTATTAGTTTCACCTGTATGTATGTTTGTCTCTAAGACACTCCTTTGGGAGCGATTTTGACTCACTTTAAACGGCCAGATTTCGTTCAAACTTTGTAGATTTATCGAGGACTGATGACAATACACTAATTTGATAAAATTATTCCATTATTCAATTTGCAAAATAAGATTTTTGCGGTTTCCTATGAAGAGCGTGTTTTTAAAGTATTTTTAAACTAAAATTTTATCCCCTGAATAATGTTTGTCGTATCGCGATAATATCAACTATCTCAAGCGTGTCACAATAATATGAATAGATTACCTATTCACTACATAGGAAGATTCTTACCTTTGGGTAGCTTGGTATCATTGTACGATGAAACCGAACCACAAACAGCAACTCTGCCGTATTTATTCATGTGATTCATTATGTTTGAACTGATTTCACCTCCCACCTATAAAATAAAACCACAAGCCCTTATTACATTTCTCCATACACATAATTGGGTTGAAAAAACTTTTCAGTCTCGGGCTGGATTCGAACTAGCGTCTTCGGGCTTAACGCGCCAGATGCTTTACCAACTAGGCTATCGAGACCCACTTGAAACCAGCTCGAGACTGAAAAAATAAATTCCACTTTTTTTTGAGGGCAACAAATCTATTATTAAAAACAAAACAAAAATCAATTTAATATTAATCTCTTTAAAAAAAAACTATTAAAACTATACATCAATAAAAACTCATCATCCAAGTGTCTGTCCCAGTTGTGTCTCGCGTAGCCCGGGGTCCGCTTTCCTACATCTTCTCCTCCACTTCGCAAAGTCGTCGGCGTCCCCTGTAGTGAGACCAAGTCCACCGCAGCATCTTCATTTCCGTGACACGCAGCTCCTGCATGTGTCGCTCCAATATTGGCCACGTCTCACTGTCATGTAAAAGGACAGGTCTAATGATGGTTTTGTAGACTTGTCCCTTCAACCGGATCGGCATTTTAGGGTCACAAATGACACCGGTCATCTCCCGCCATTTGGCCCACGTGGCAGCAATGCGTGACTTGACATCGTACTCGATGTCACACATCGTGATCACTGGACGTGTGAAAAACAGATCCCAGGTATTTAACCTGGTCCGTGCGCTCAACCAAATCACCGCCTATGCGGACGGATGTGACGAGTTTAGTGCCAAGTAGTGATGGAAATTAATGCTATTTTTTATTAATTTCATTAGCGTGCTAATTTTCATCTCTTAGCATGCGACGTGCTATTGCTAAAGGCTAATATGAACATCAATGAACTAAACATCAACTTGCTAGGTCCTCCCATTCCTGAGAAAATACAAGATGATGACACATGGATAGACAGACGGACTGACGTCGCGACAGGCATAATAAAATAAAATAAGGGTTACACTCTGCAAATTTATTAATAATTTATTTATCTAACCGCGTCCGCGGTTTTCACTTCAAAAATTGACCGGGATCGACGTTAACGTCGATGATCATGAAAAAAAAATCTACACCGAAAGAGTCTTAATTGATTACACAATATTATTTTATAAGCCCTTTAGATGACCTGTGGGAAACGGGAACGCGAAAACTTCTCTACGCGGGCGAAGCCGCGGGTGTCAACTAGTTTAGTATATAGTTGGCTTACTGATTGCTTTTTAAAATTGTCTCTTACCCTAATTGGGTTCTTTGAATTATATCACATTCACCAAATAAAAAAATGTGAAGAAAGCCACGACTCATGGTTTCATCCGAAATTCTTATTATGTTCTTGAGAAAGCGTTCTAACAAACAGTTTGTTTGTCTGGTTGAACGCTTTCTCTGCAGCTATCTGTTCAAATTATAAAATCGAGCACCACAAAAGCGAACGATGTTAGGGCGTGCCGGTGAGGAGATGCGCGCCAGTTCGTCCCTGCTGGTGCGAAAAGTGTGTCCCAGACGCGCAACCCACCGCACTTGACCATCTCTTATGTCATCAGTAACACTGTCTTTTTTCACAGCATTACCACATTTCATACTGCTTATCGCTCGCAATCTCTTTCATGCTTATGGTTTCAATGACACCAGGATCCGGAGCATCAAAGTGAATACCACTTCCCGATATGGTATCACTGTCTTTATTTATCCATCACTTATCCCCGAAGGGGTGGCAGAGGCATATTATATGCCCACTTTCTACCATTTGTATTCCTGTCCCACGTAATAGGTGGTGAGTCCATTGCCGTGTTGAAATAGACAGACGCAGGTTGTAGCTACCTACTGTTTTTTTCAAGCCGACCGTAAGGCCTTTAACCTGGCTTAACGACAGCCATTTTACTGGTAACCGGGACCAACGGCTTAACGTGCCTTCCGAAACATGGAAACGCTCGCAAATGTTCACTTCATATTCACTCCATCTCTGCAGGATGTCAGTTTTGTCTGTTAGCACGTCATTGTTAACAGTAAGCACTTTCTTCATACTGCAGATTGTCGAACAACTCCGAGTCTTGCCTACCTCTTTTTATTATGCAACTTATGCTGGCGGACGAGTAAGGTCCCAGATGACTGGCGGATAGCAGTTCTAGTACCCATTTACAAAGGGATAGGCTCTCGCCTAAACTGCTCAAGCTACAGGGCAATCAGCTTGGTTAGTTTAGCTAGTAAGGTGTAAGCAGATGGAAGAAAAAGAAAAGAATGATGCAGAAAAAGAATGCAAGAAAAGTTTGAAAGGTATTTATGGGAGACTCAACGCAGATTCCGACGTGAGAGAGGTTGCATGGATCAAGTGTTTTCTCTCCAAATGATCGCAGAGTACTTTTTGGCTGTTAGCCAGAAAGTTTTCTGTGCTTTTGTGAATCTGGAGAAAGTATTTGATAACGTTGTAAGGGAAACTCTGTGGGACTTGCTGCCTGGATATGGTGTGGACGGCTCGCTACTGCGGGCAATACAGTCGCTTTATAGGGATTGTAACACTTGCGTGCGAGTAGGGGGGTGATGTGTCACCTCTTTTCGACGTCTGAACAGGCGTCAAACAGGGTTGTGTCATGTCCGCCTCGCTGTTTATAATGTATCTCGACAGTTGCCAGTAGAAGTTGAAAGATTGTGATGTGAATGTGAATTTGGGTGACTTAAAAGTAAATTATTTGCAGAACGCTAATGATGCGGTGCTCATGGTCTCATCAGAAGCCGACATTCAGGCATTAGTCACAAAACTCGAATATCGATGACATTTGCACACTAGAGGATATGGATCCGATATTTTTAAATTGCTCTACAGGAACGTATAGAGCAAGTGAATGAAATTGTGTAATTAGGAAGTATGTTTAGCGCGGATGGAAGATGTGATTCGTATGTAGAACTGTGAGTAGCTGCCGGAAATAAAGTTAACGGTGCTTCAGAGCATCGTAAAAGAAGCACGAGTAGCGAATTATAACGCTGTTCTAGTGCCAACGTTGCTTATCGGTAGCGAAACCTGGGTATGTCAAAAGATGCATGAAAGTAGGCTGAATGCTATGGAGATGCGAATACTTCGAAAATGAAGCGTGTTCATCATGACCACGAAAAGCTAATTATTGTTTACCGAGAAAGGAAACTACGTCTATCAATCGTCTGCCAAACTTTGGCCAACCGAATACGTAACGAAGTGATACGCAATATGGGAGGTTTGAATGAAAGTGTCTGTACGTTTGAAAAGGGCGTGCTTCATTGGTTTGAAGCGCTTGTGCCGCAGACTCAGTGTTCTGTAAAAGATCACTGAGTTACGCAACTTTCACTATGGCCGGTCAAAATGCTTACAGTGAAATGTGGGCGCATAGTATGCCTCTGCCTACCCCTTCGGGGATAGAGGCGTGACAATATGTATGTATGTATCTATGTATGTCCATTGGTTCGGACACGTCCAGTGAATGAGTGAGGAATGATTGATGAATTGATTGTGCAAAAGTAGAGGAAGTCAGGGTAGGCCGAAACTTACATATAAACACATGTGAGTAGATTGCTCAAAAACGGAAAAGTCAAAAGTACTCGGAAACCCTGACGTGCAGGTATGAAGCGATTGATGAATCTGCAGGTAGTGTAAAAAGTATGCATGGATTCCGAAGCCTGGCGATCTATCCTTTCTGACTACCCCGTCAGGGATACAGCGTGAAGATAGTTAGTAAGTTTGAAAAAATTGCGGCATACTTACGTTATCAAAGTAACAATCAACCCTTTCAGGACAACTGTCTTTCAGAGCTTTTTTGATATTAACAGTTTTGTAATTAAAGGCACGATCAAATCCTAACTCGTTTTCTAAATAATTACATTTGTCATCACTTCCAGCAAAACCAACCACACGGCAACCTGAAAGTAATAATAGGAGGACTAAATGATAGGAGAACTGATTGACTGGAGAACCATTGGGACGGCTAAATTTTCTTGAGTTCCAGACCTCTCAAGGTGGAATGATCACCCGATAAACGATTCATAAATGGTGATTTGCAGCGCAACCGTAAAATATAGACCAGTCACATCGCATCATTAGCAAACACTTCAGTGACACGAGCCATAAACATAAAACTTATGTTTAAACTTATGTTTCAGTATTAATTTAAATAAAAATACTAGCAGACGCCCCGCAGTTTCATCCCCGTATTTCCGTTCCCTTTGAAGTACAAGAATAAAAATATGGCCTAAGTTTCTCTTTATAACACCAGCTATCAGCATGTGAAAGCCCTGTTTAAAATGCAGCCGTTTTTGAGATTTGCGAAGAAATAGACAGACTGACGGCAGTGATTCCTTTTTTATGTTAGTAGGTATCGCCTATATCCTTTAATATGCATTAGTGAAAAGCTGTTAATATGAAATTACAAACAGACACTTAACTTTTATTTTTCTGTATAGATTGTCAGACTTACCAAGTATTTTACCAATTTGACCAACATGTGAACCAACGGCGCCAGCGGCACCAGTTATTACAAGAGTTTCATTTTCTTTCAATTTACAAATTTCTTTTAAGCCGAAGTAAGCTGTATTACTAAAATAAGAAAATAAATGGCAGTATTACTTAACTGCAAACATTGGCAAAGAGCCCATGTGTTATATATTCCAGAGGGTATAGGTACTACTGTTAATTTCTGTATAACCATTTACAGGCATTTAAAAAGCTCTTCATCCATTCCTAAGATCAGGGATTCGCTTTAATAACAGTTCATTTCAATTGCCTGAAGCACAAATATAAGTGCACTAAGTAATATGAGTCGATTTGCTGAGGAAGTTACGGAGTCTCTTTATTTAAGTGTTCTCGTTGCCGAAAAATATTGGCATTATGTAGGACCCAATGACGTCAGTTCTTTATTGACAGTGAAGTGTGAAACTGTGCTGCAGCAACAAGCATAAGCTGGTGTTGTGGAGATGTTGATATATAATGTGGAGAATAATTTATGCTGCTATAGTTCTTTAACGTAACGTAGAGGAACTGGTCGAAAAAATATACGCAGCTACAGCTACGTTCATGTGCATGATAATGCTGACCAGCTGCAGGAGAGTGACAATTAATTGGGACAAGAACAGAATACACAAATACCGTGTGTAGCCATGTAACACCCACCAGATAAAAGGGGAGACACAACACTCTAATTATTAAGAATGCTAATGATTGTTACAATTGAATGACTAGAAGGAAACATGCAAAGCTAGTTAAATTAGCTTTTTAAATTAGCTAGTTAAATTATTAATTCAGAATAAATTCTTAAAAGATTAGAACAAGTTGAGCTGAGAGAGTATATAGTGACTTTGAAGCCAAAGAAGGCCTCTCCATTTTTTCTATTTCCTCAAGGTCACGTGACTATACTAATTAGAGTCAAGTCGAATACTTACCCAGGCATACCCAGAACTCCTAGTGATAGAGAAATCGGGTGTGGTTTAATATCTGGCAATAAAGTAATAGGCCAAGATCCCGACCTAGTTGAGTGTTCATCTGGATTACAAATTGTATGCGTACGCCATCCAAAAGATCCAGTTATATAGTTGCCAACAGAAAATTTATTGTTGCGGCTAGCGATGACTCTAAAATATAAACTATGCTGTGAATAATTAAGAAGCGCGATAAGAGATACTTATAAATTTTTAATAAAGTGAAAAAGACAATTCGATTCGAGACGGGGATTGAACCCGTGACCTTTGCCTAACCAGGGCAATGTTCTAGCAACTGAACTATCCGAACCGCATCAAATCAAGTTGAAATTCTTCACCATATTTTTATCCCCCGTCTCAAATCTGATCGTCTTTTTTCACTTTATTGAAAATGTATGAGAAATTTAGCATAAAGATTTATTTCCATAGCATGGCATTAACCTGGCAACTTGTTCTCCTATCATATCTACAGGAAGCTTATAGCCGATCATATAGGCCCGCATGTAAGGGTCCACACTGAGGTATTCAGCTTCCACCAATATTTCTGAAATGACAACAGTTCGTAAAAGCATTCATTTCAAATAATATATACGTAGGTATATAAAATAATGTTGTACAATCAAAATGAATTAATCTTGCATGAGATTACCTCCATCCTTCAGTTCTGGAAGTTCTTCTTCGACTATTTTAAAATCACTTTTCTTAGGTTCATTTTCAAAGTATTTTGTTAAGACATATTTTTGAGCCTTTACCGGCCGTGACACTGCTGAGTACATTCTTTTTGTAAAGTGGAAGGACCGAAGGATATTCATTTTAAATTGTGTATTCCTGGAAATAGAAATATTATGGGACGTTATTCAACGCCTTCTAGCTTTAAACTAAGAAGAGTTTGTATCATAAGATTGATAGGTTCTCGATAAGGGGCAGAATGTAGTCCTACCAAGATTTTGGGCCCAAGTTAGCTACACTTGCAGGTTCTGATCAGCGCCATGGTCAAGTTCATGGTAAGGAGCAGGAAATCTCGAAGCATTTTTTCTTTTAAACTCGTGATTATGAGCTTTTTTAAGTGTGGAAATCCCCACGGACTTCATCCCACACGAGGTAACAGTGAGTGTCGTAGGTATGTAGGACTGGAACTGACTGTTCTACCCGGTGCTCCTATAAAGTTGTATAGTCAGAGACCTGGTGGATTATACCCTCGTGAGGAAAACCCTAGAAACTTGATCAGCTCAATCGCTAACCCTAGACACCCTTGCCTGTTGTTTGATGGTCAGTTTCCACTATATCTATAGACAAGCGCACGCTGGAAAACGTCACATCATCGTCGCCGTCTGCCTCTGCATGGGCGACAGCTAACATAACCATCGTCGTCCGCAGTTTTTTTTTGTACTTGTGGCGATACTATTTTTTTTGTTCTTGCGGGGCGATACTTTTTCTTTTGGCCCTTTGTCGGTGCCGCTACCGGCAATTCCGCCACTGTCTAACGTGCAATGGAGTTTTCCATGTGTATACTATTGATAAGCAATGTTAACAATTTTGTATTGACTAATTGTGCATCTTGATTGTGTTATTAAATTAAAATATCACTGAAAAATATACATAAGGTACGTAGGTACCAATGAATAAATTAGATACTATAGTTAAGTATATAGTATTTGCAAGTTCCGAAGGAGACTATTCAAAGCCTAATATCATTGTGACGGATGAACGCCATCAGGGTAAAAACTGGAAGAGAAATTATTAGCCTAACAAGTTCGCTATATAAGTCAAAATTGTTTTGAGGACAAGAGAAGAAGATATGCTCTAAAGATCCTTCATCAAAGCCACATTCACACAGTGATGAGTCTCTTACTCGGATTTTATGTAAAAACACAGGAGAGCAGCAATGGCCCAAGGGAAGACGGCAGATGAAAGATATTACAGACTTAGGTGTTTTTTTAAAACGGTAGAACCATGGTTTTTAGTGTAACGTTCGAATTTATTGAGTAATAATTTTTCCCTTTAATTTTGCCCGTTTCAGACCACTGAGATTGCCATGATGCCAGTAGGATTTTACTTGGAAGATTTAATAAATCATATCCCTGGCAGTTATGATGTCTAATGTCAGTAGACGGTGAAGAGACAGCCCCTCTGTCTAGCTCATCCACCAACTCATTGCCCCTGATACCAGAGTGACTGGGAATCCATACTAACTGAACAGTTTTTTGTTTTATACAGTTAAAGGGATGTTGTTTTATTTCCAGTATTATGGACTACGCAGCTTATCCGTGTACGGGTTTTGTTCTAGGGCTTTAAGAGAACTTAAAGAGTCAGTGAAAATGACCGCTTTATTGATATTATGGGAGTCTATATATATGCATGACTCTAGAATTGCTATACATTCACCCGTAAATACTGATGACTCTCTGGGGCATTTAAATTTTACGATTATCCTAGAGTTTTGGTAGTACACTGCCACCCCAGTTTCACTGTCCTGGGATAATTTTGAGGCATCTGTAAAAAATCGATGGAAATCATGCCATTGAGACTCTACCATTGAATTAAAGATTGCCCCCCCAAAGGCACATTGGCCCTTGGTAATACCAATATCCAACAGACCGACAGACAGAATGTCCGGTTAAAAACACAACAACTCGAATTTATAGTTGAATAGAGGGAGTCTATTATAGACATTAAGGGGTATTCTAGATTTAAAGTATTCCGCAAAGCTTTTAGTATTAAGGGATTCTGCTTATGTTGCCAATATTGAACGGTATTGGTTAGGGAGTTTAATTCAGTCAATTTTTGAATAATTGGATGGGTATTTTTACTATTTAAGCGAAATATAAACCGATTTGCTAAATATTGTCTCCGAAGTTACAAAGGGGCCTCCGCGCACTCAACCTGCAATGCATTCACAGGAGAGGATTTCATCCCTCCTGTGATAAGCCTAAGGCATTTTGATTGGATTTTATATAGTCCGATTAAAGCACCTTTGTTACAAGGAACTAATAGAAAAGTACCATAATCCATTGTACTGCGAACTAGTGCATTATAGACTAATTTAATAGTGGGGCACCCCACCAGACACCTGTAAGAGCGTTCACATCTCTTTACTAGGTAATTAATGTGGTGGCGACCTGTCAATTTTGTATCTAAATATACACCCAAATATTTAGTATTTGAAGCCAGTGGCATACTTTGGTCTTGAACATTGATTCGGATTGTGGGGATTGATTTCTTTCTGGAGAAAATTACTGCTGTACTCTTTGATGCTAACAGCGACAGACCATGGTCTAGTAGCCATTCATTTAACGAGGACAGAGAAACAGTAAGAGATGTGACTGCGTCTGAAATAGAAAGGTCACTCACATATAAAGGGCGTCGGCATTATACATTGAGACAGGAGCCAATGTCTGCAGTATATAAATTGTACAGCAAAGGACTCAGAACGGAACCATGAGGCAAGCCTTTCCAAGTCCTTCGCTGCCCAAACTCCTCTCCCTGTACTCTTAAAAAAAGTGAGCTGGTCATAGTTATATTGCTGCCAAACAGTCTTGATAATGCCTCGTGTGTAGGCGAAACACGTGTCGACATCGTACGACATTCTAAAAAAGCGGAATATTGCAAAAATAACATTTAAAAACAAAATAATATAGTTATATTGCTTATGCACTGGATGATCTTCGCCGGTATTTTTAGTTTTGCAATTTTTGCATGAGAATGGGAAGCATCACATTATCATAAGCAGAAGCTATGTCGAGGAATGACACAACCACTGATAAATTACTAGAAAGAGAATTGCGTATGTCCGTGATAAGCGTCGCCACGCTGTCCATGGTGCCTATTCCTTTCCTAAACCCATACTGTGTCGGAGGTAATAATTCTCTAGATTCGACAATCCATTCCAGTATATTTTTTAGGTGTTCCAGTGTTTTTAGTAGAACAGACGACAAAGTAATCGGTCTATATCCATTTGGGTCATCAGACTGTTTACCTGGTTTTAAGATGGGAATTATAATTTGGACCTTCCATTGCTATACATATACAGTATAATACAGTATGTATTCTATACTCAGTGTTCTGTAAACGATCACTGAGTAAGAGCAACTTTCACTATGGCTGGTCCTCGGATGGGTGACCACTTTGTGGCATTTACATTTGCGAGCGTTTCCGTGCTTCGGAAGGCACGTTAAGCCGTTGGTCCCGGCCCTATGGGCGGCTTAAAAAATTTCAACAGCAGGTAGCCACAACCTGCCTGTCTATTTCAACACGGCAACGGGCTCACCACCTATTACGTGGGACAGGAATCTACACGGTGAAAAGAGGGCATATAATATGCCTCTGCCCCCCCTTCGGGGATAAGGCGTGATGGATATTTATTTTTTTTAATTTATTTACCTTCCATTGCTCGGGAATCCAACTATTTTGGTAACAGAAATTGAGAATATTTAAGAAATATTCTCTAACGTCGCCGCCTAAATGGGTAAGGAATATGGTATTCCGTCAAGTCCAGGCGCTGAGTCTCGGACATGGCCGAGCACCATATTTAGTTCCTGTGGGGTAAATGGTTTATCCATAGGATCAATGTCTTGATCCATAACCCGACACTCTTCTGTAAAGAAGGGACATAGGGTGATGCTATTTTGTCAAAAAACTGTTCAGCTGTCTCCCTAGTCTTGAGGACGAGATGGTGGGAACGCAACCTGACCTAAACCTGTTAATTTTTCTCCACACAACTGATGCTGGCGTAGATGGTGTTAAAGAAGAGCAAAAACTGGACCAACCTGCCCGTTTCATTTTGCGCAGCAATCTTCGACATTTAGCTGATATATTTATAGTTAATTAAATTATCCACAGTCATGTCTCTGTTATATCTCTTCTCCGCCTCCTTTCTTTTTCTTACAGCTTTAGTGCAATCCTGATCCCACGAGGGTGGAGATGGGATTTTGCCCCGTGCAGAGTTTTTTAATGGAAAACTCATTTCTGCACATGAGTTGATAGCACGTACAAGATTATCCAAACAATTCTGTACATGGCAGTGACCAGACGCACCCAGATTTTGGCAAGCTAAATTTGGAAGGGTATTAATTTTGTTTTCTAAAAGGGGAGAATACATGTTCTAGTCTGAGTTATTTAAATTAAATTTTTGCAGAGGGAGAGAAGTCTTTTCCAGGTATGTTTTGTCTGTGATAGTAATAATTATTGGATAGTGGTCGCTACCATGTGACAAATTTGTACAATGCTCTTGTACAGATGCAGCTAGATCCGCCGAACAAAATGTGAGATCAACATAACTTTTGCGCTGTCCGAGATTCGGCCGACGGGTAGGACTACCATCATTCAAGATGACGAGGTAGAGTTCATCCAGTAACTCTATCAGGCTTCCTTCAAATGCATCACATCTTTCCGAACCCCATCTGAAATGGTGCCCATTAAAATCACCCATTACAATAACCTATTATTGTAATGGGCCTACCCAAAGAGGCTCATGAATATTTGTCTCAGTACTGGTATGTGGCTTTTATGAGGATACGCAATATAAATAGACATCAGTGTGATGTCTTCTATTTTACGCACAACAATACATATATGCTCCGAAAACGGATGAATGGGAGCAGGAACTTGTGAAACCGTATTTTTAATGAGGAGGGCTGACCCTCCATAGCCGTCCTCTCTGTCACACCTGAAGATGTTGTAGCGAGGGATACGGAAGCTGAGACCTGGTTCTAACCGAGTCTCTGCAATACAGCAGGCAATTGGGTTATACTTGTTCAGGAGGAAAGTGAGATCATGCTTCTTATGAAGCACGCTCCTCACATTCCACTGAAGAAACACAAGTTGTGAAGCCATTTTGAAGGTCTAATAAAATTTAAATATGTTTATCTGCAACGTTGGTCGGTGAAGAGGGAGAGGTAGAAGATAGAACGGATTTTATTACTAGGATTACAATTTCAATAATAGCTGAGAAAGAGGAGAAACATTGAATGTTGGGGTTAGAGAGACCCCAACCATTTGGCTGTGTCGATTGAGGTAAACTTGTTAGATTACTATGGGCGGTTTTGTCGTAGGATGGTGTGAGAGGGACACAGTCTTACGGTATGACTGTGTGGAAGAGCTCTTGGCTGCATTTGCATATCCGCGTGGAACTACTGGGATGGATTTGCTAGCCTCTACATAAGAAATTGAATGTTCAGCCATGGAGATCTTAATAGCTTTTTGCCTTCCATACTTCGGACCATCCCTGCTGTTAGCATAGTGACTGCCGGAACATAAAATACAAAAGACTTCTTCTGGAATTACGAAACAGCTATTGCCTGGATGATCTAGCCCGCATTTTAAACAACGGGGTTTCCACCTGCATACTGACACAATATGTCCAAACCTGCAACATTTACGACACTGAATCGTAGGAAATACGTAATGTTGTACAGGCAGCGAAGTGTAGCAACAATAAACTCTTTTCGGAAGGGTCAGACCATCAAAGGTTAAAACACAGGTCTCAGTAGGTTTCCATTCTGTGACTCCGTCTCTAATAGATTTCCGGTTGATTCGTCTAATTTTAAGTATCTTGCCACAGCCTGGAGGAACTGAAATGAACGTTTTTGCTTCCTCTTCCGTAACGTCGGATGGGATGCCACTAACGACGCCCATATGCGTGACATTGAAGGACGGTATGGAGGCGATGTAATTATTTTTGGAAAGGACATTGTTGTTTAAAGAAATATTGGCGTCACGAGGTGACACAAATTCTACCGAAACACGATTTCTCCCTACTCTTTTAATTCCATCCGTTGATATGTTGCCGACATTATGGTTGAGTAAGAACATACCAAAGGAAATAGGGTGAAGGACAGTGCCAGTGTTAGGCTCTGGTTCTATACGTGAGACATGGCCAATTAATGGTGCCTTATCCTCTCCCGTATAATATTCCCGTGCAACCTGACTTTTTGGTTGTTTGGAAGGTGGGCTTACTGGGGAGTCTTCATTGACGTGTCGTTTTCGAGTATGGGTTTCCGAAAAGCTGCCGACCGTTTAGGCACTTTGAAACTGTGAATTTATTGTGGTACAGGGTGCGTTCCTAAACAGGAGAGGGGAGAAAGTGGGAGTAACGGGACGATCATCTGAGGGATCCGGAGGTTAGTTATATCCATTTTTAATAACCACATAGAATTTCATGAAGATATAAGCAATTAAGGCACAGCACAATACCTTATACCGGTTAAAAACACAATACTAACAATATGCACAATAAGAAACACAAATTAGACTAGATTATTAAAAAAACCAAAAAAAAAATTCAAATCACCCGGGCAGTCCAGACTAACGTTAAATTGACAGTCTAAAACAGAAAATATAAATTCGGTATGTCAGTTAGTCAATTTTCAATTTAATTTTTCTTGAATGGCAAACGGTATCGGTAGTGATGTCCACCGACGACTTTGTCAGTCAGTCAGTTACGCCAATAACTCAGTGTCAAATCAAGTACCTATGTAAACTGTCATTTGTCAATTGACATCTATAATTTGTCAGCTGACATCTGTTATTTGTCATCTGACATATGTGCCTTCACTTCTCGTTCTTTTGGCTAAGATCAAAGTAACAAAAATAAGGATTAGGGATAATTCTTTGTGTGAATGCGGTTTGGACGAACATACTACAAACCATATCTTCTTTGAATGCCTGAGAAGGAATGGATCCTTATATGACTCTTTGCCTACAGAACATTTCACCCGTCCTATTAATTTTTACTCCCTCCTGACCTATGTTGATTCCTTAAATATATCTTATGTGTGACTACATTGATTCCAATAACATAAAGCTATAGAACATTGTGTGTTTGCTCTAAAAAAATAACGTAACTCGTGTGCTTTATTGTTGTCTTTTTTTTTGTTACCTACATATAGTTCAACATAAAACTTGACTGTTGGACATTTCGGCATTTGTTACCTAATTTTTACCTTTTACCTTGTACACTCACAAAATTTGGATCGTACCTAAGTGTGGAACGGAGCCGCGGGCGTCAACTAGTTAAGAAATTAAAATACTTTCGCTTTTAGAATATTAGTAAGGATTAAGAATTTTACACCGAACGAATTTAAAGCTATATTGCGCGTGTTGCTGAATTTAAAGCTATCTTGCGCGTGTTGCTGAATTATTATCAGTACAATAGCACCCCACATAAATTCTTACTCAAGATAAATCTAAATATACAAAAATTACACTATGTCTAAGACGGCGGAATAAACTGCGTGTTTTTCACATTTGCGATGATAAATCGACTAATGGGAACTTAATAACGTTGGCTCGATTACTTCATTCCATGTTCATTCATTGCTAGCTATAGACTAAAGACCTACGCTAATAGCTTTATTGCAAAATTGACCAGAAACTCGGAAAGGAATAGTAGGAATGGGAAAGAAATATAAATAAATACAAAATGGCCTGAGCTTTTTTGGATTTTGTGTACTGAAATATGATTTAAAGTTTAGTAATTAATAAGTTAATCGTTATGAATAAAGACGACATTAATTATTTGTGAAAGAAATGTAGTGCATTCTCATCATGGGATTCGTATTTTGAGCGAACGCGGAGCAATTACAAATTTACCACTCGCAAAATGAATACAGAACAGAAGTTTAATTGTATATTTTGCAAGGACGTTTTTGATAATAAAGAAGAGTTACAAGTTCATTTTCGGTAAATTATTAGTTTTGTGTCTAAATTTGCTAACAATCGGTACATTCGGTTTTGTGATTGAATTAAATTTACTGTATTGTTTAGGAAACATGCTGACCCCCAGTTTAAAAGCAAAAATCGCTTTGGTTGCGATACCCAAGTGGCAGATGAAAAATGTAAAGAGAAGTCTGAAATGGTTAGCTGTGACGTGTGTACTCGAATGTTTCCAACTATATCGAAGGCAATTACTCACAAACACAAGGTGCACCCGGATCACGATGTAAAGTACTTCTGCCCGTGGTGTGGCAAACTCTTCACGATGAAGGTAAAGATCTAAAGATCTCTTTTCTACTAGAAAAGATCGCGTCACTCGAACACTACGCGACCTGTGTTCCCTCCCCCCCTCTACACGGCAATTCTTATCATTTTTGACAACCTGTTATTATTCAATTGATAGCCTATCGTTAAACCCTTAAATTATGGTCATAAAGTAGGCCATATCAAAACATACATCAACAGTATCTACATATTAAAAGTTAATAGTATCAAGATGATAATTGAAATATCATAATATGTTTTTGCATAAATAATAGCATCTAATACAAAAAATCTTTATCCTTCATACTAATATTTGTTGGTGTGTCAGTTAGTATGTCTGCATTCTTTCATGTTGCAAGATATCAACGGGTTTTTTATTTTTTTTATTTATATCTTTTACAAATATGACACATATAACATTTAATTAATATTGAAAAACAATAGGGTTTGTCTCGGTATTATTACATCCGTTTCGTATACTAATATTCACAAAGAATACAAGTAATATAATAATAACTACCCAGAACTATGCAAACTAAAGAAAGCAGCTATTTGTTTCACTGTTAGAAGCGTGCATGGACCAAGCCGTAAACCGGTTTTGGCGAGCCAGCCGTCCCAATCCACACCCCTCAATACAGGTCTTTCGAAGTTCAAATATAAATTTATCATAACATATACATACAAAAAATAGTGTAACAGAATGAGGAACGTAGTTTAATTTTATTACTTTTATTAAATTTAGGCTGTGTGCCTTAGTTTCATTTTCTCATAGAAATATTTCTTAAATATTTGTTGTGATAGAATTGTATAGGTTGATAGGGATGTAGGGATATAGTTCTGGGGATATCTTTCCACAGATGGTCGTGGAATAAGTGTCTTATTTTTTACTACCCAGGCTACTATACAGATAGGGACTATACTGCTGTTTTATTGAGTAGCAGCTTAATGAATAATAATAATTGAATTTGAACCAGTAGTTCCTGAGATTAGCGCGTTCAACCAAATAAACCTAACATATTTATAATTATATTGATATACATATTGGCTCTACTAGCCAAAGCATTCTCGAATGCTGAATCAGATTTTTTGTATTGTATGATATTGATAATCTGTCACGATGTTGTTGCATCACAGTTTGTAATCATGATATATTATCATGATTACAAATATATATTGACATGCAGTGTCAGTTCCAAAACAAAATTGCGTATTATATTCTGATTGGACAAGCTGCAATTGGGAAGGGATAATAAAAACTATACCCATTAATGTATTTTCCTTTTTTTTTTAGGGATACTGACACCAATGCAAGATGATCCGATGGGATATTTTGCCACCTACTTCATTCTAAACAATACCATTACTTTAACATAATATTATACTACAAAACTGCAGTGTAGATGCTAGTTAATAAGAAACCTTTATTTTCTCAGTTTTGTCTCGGGAGAGATAAATAATTATTTATTTATTTATTTCCAGCATCCATATAATAATCACATACAGAATGCACATGGGACTCAAGAGCAGACAGAAAAAAGAATATTCCATTGTGATTGCTGTGAAGTGGATTTCTATTTACCTTCAGCTATGAAGTATCACAACAAATTTTTCCACCAACAAGACACAGACATACCTGATGTAGGGATGTCTAAAAAGTTAAAATTATATAATCAGGTAACTTAAACTCATTAAATTTTTTTTCCGTAAATGGTTAAAATGTTTTAAGTCCTTATAACTTTATTTACCAAAAAACAAATAACTTACAATTTTATGACTTATATCTAAGTAGTAACAGTATGCGAAGTAGTTATTACAAAATTGTAGAATGTCTCCGTGTTTATACCTCTGGCATCCATGCTAAGATGTAACTTGTTTTATGGAAGCCAGGGCCCTCTCCATTAAGCCAATCGTTCTACACAATTTTTTCTCTAGTTGTAAAAGGGTTGTTTTGATCTCATACTTGGTAACTTGAGATCTAAGTATGATAATCTGGATGCTCATACAATACAGGTGACATTGTGGTAGAACAGGTGGAGGCAGGCCTTTGGTTTCTGTGCATAGGCATTACAAGCAGTAGATCTGCTGACCAACAGACGAGCCTGTGGTATACCTGACCCTAAATTGAGTAGTTTATGTAGCAAAGTTGTAATAAAACATTGCATGCATGCTGGCACTAGTTATTATACTGCAAATTCTCATTTCGTTAATGCTTTTATTTTCGTATGGAGTTTATTTTAAATACTACAAGTCCTACTTATTATTATAATTATTGTAAGGGACTGTAAGTGTGTTCGTGAGTTTCTTAAAGAAAAAATACTATGTTCCCCTACTCTAGAACTTAATGACAATTCATTGCCAAAAAATGCTCTAAAATTACACAGTAAAATTCTCATATATCAGCTATTGTTTGAGATTTTTATGCATTTCAATTGCCTACAATTATTTTTTTTAAATAATACTGTCCGCCATAATTCCTTAAATTCTTTTTTCAAGTTAATCTCTCCAGCTAAGCTTATTTAGCTTATATTAAGAGTAGGGTTCATGTAGTGGCTGAATAAGGCCTTGAGACCGCAAGTAATACACCTCAACGACTAGGCTATAAATGTGAATGTGTGTTTATTACTTGTCCTTCTTTTATCTCGCAAGTTCCAGAGACAGATGGGCAATTTTTTTACATTTTCACTGTACAGTATACTTTGAGAATATTTTTTTCCTCAAAATAAAAGGTAATTTTTTTACAGTGACACTGAAATCACATTACCTTTTTGTTAGCATAAAATAGTAGAATTGAAACCAGGTTACCAATGAGATAATAAAAAATATTTATGCCTGAAGCCATGGCTAATCCATTGAAATAAAATCTAGTGCCTAATTTATTCTTTAATTTCAGGAATCATTACCAATATTCTATTGTGCATTTTGTGGAGAAGAATACGAGAATAAAGTCAATCTGTTTGTAAGTATACTTCTTTCTATTCAAAGGAATTATTTCTTCAAACTTGTATAATGGTCTGACAAACGTTTTATTTTACTTTACAAAAAAATGTGCGAAAAACTTTGTTTTTACATTTTATTATATTTAAAAAAATGGCTGACATATTTACGATCAAAGTGCGTATTTCTTGCCTAAAGTTTTTAAAAACCGCGTACTGGTCGATGGGAGGTAGCGTTAATGCTCACTAGCAATTTATACCGGCTGATATTCATAAGATTAATAGATTTGAATTGGTCAGTCAGTCTGATAGTGGTGGAACCGAAAGTTATGGGATGCGTGAAACATTGTTCCTCTATCAAACTATCTACTATTGGCAGATTTTCCGACTACCCTTTTAGAAAATCTGTCTCCATTCACTTCACGTTTCACTTTAGTGTAAATAGGATCATAAAGGATAAATATAATATTATTTCTTTGACATACGAGTAATTAGAAAACGAAGAAAATCGAAACAAAATGAAACTAGACGCGCGTAATGTAGTAGGGTCAACCCACCGGACCGAACGCTGCGTCGCGCCTTGTCACAGCGCAGTCTGTGCGAGGCTGTGACATCATAACGGGCGCGCCTAATCTTGGAAATTAATTATCTTACTGTCTGTACAATGTATGCAAGATTTTGACAGATGAAAAAAACTCAGATGTGCGATCAGATTTTACTGAATTATGGGTAGGTATGAACTTTTACAAAATATAGCCAAAATGTTGATGTAAAATCCAAAGAGAATTTTTTCATAAAAATTTATATTTGATACTTACAGAAACACTTGACAGATGACCACAGTGATGAGAATCAAATTCCTGACGAAGTTTTGAGGTGTCCATTATGTGAAGCAATATTCTACCATCTTGACGCCTATGAGATACATCTCAGTTTCCATACCACAGAAGACTTGTATAGTCAACATAATGATTTGTGAGTATAACTTGCATAGTGCCAAATTTAAACTGCTGCACTCGTAGAATATTTAATTTAAAGAGATAAAAGCGAATACTTTAAGGTTTCATACCTGGTTAAAAGGGTTAAGCGTTATATTTTATACTTTAAATATATTAAAATATATATATATATATATTTAAAGTATATAAATATGTCTATATTGTAAAGTAAACAAAATGTTAATTTAATAAATATTCACATCTCAAATTCATTAAAGTATCATTGTACAATATATTTGAAAAGCAAAATGATACTTTACAATAGTTTTACTTATACTCTCTTGTATAATAATCAAACCCTAAAACAAATTAACATAGATTTAAGATTGTTTTAGAAAGTATTGTTTTGTTGGAAATTGGATAATGATTTTTTTGTGTGAGCTGGTTCAGTCAATATCCATAACAAACACTGTGTTACAGATTTGAAAGCTTAGTGGATTTTTCACTAGAAAGTGTACCTCCTGTCATAGAAAGAGTGGAGAACAGAGATGAATTGGAGGCAGAAGCACAGTCCCATGATAAGGATGAAGGATTGAATATCAATGCTGTCGGAATTGTGAGTATTTTATAATTGCTATATTTAGAAAGTGTACAGAAACTGCCTTTAAATAGTGTAAAATATAGATCCTTCTCTAATTAAATTATTTATGTATTTATAGGAAAAGTTTTTGGAATTGGCAATGGATCAAAATGAGGATAGCAATCCTGGAAAAGTCAAGAAGAAAAAACATAAGAAATCAAAGAAAGCGGCTATAACACTTGACGAATTCTTAAGTATGAACCAAGACGTATTTGGCGAAGACTTAGACTTTCAGGGTGTAGAAGAGTTACCAACACGTGTTGTGAAAAAACGTACGAAGAATAATAAAAAATCTGTGAATTCTGGCGCCTCAGCAGAATTAGAAAAGTTAAAACAGAAAGGTATTGTTGTTATGAAAGTTGGGGCATCAAAACCTACTAAAGCTGCTACAAAAAAAATATCAGCAAACAGGGAATTAAAAACTTCAAGTGAAGTGTTGACTAAATTAATAAACCAAAGTAACAATCAAATAAAAATTGTAAAAAAGTCAGTTCCTAAAGTAAATAAAAGTGATGTGGCTAAAACCAGGGAAGATGTCACGGATGCAGAAAATGAAATAAAACCTAATGATGATTTTGCAGAAAACAGGTTGGTAGAAGAAGCAGAACACTCTGTGAAGCAAGAGAAAATACCTCTTAATAGCAATAATAGTATGCCTCCTACGAAAGACGAAGAATCTTCATTAAATCCTAGTTCAAGTGAAACACTGTCAGGTGTTGATACTAATATAAATACAGATCTGACTAACACATTGTTGCGCACAGAATCTGGCGCCAACCGCAAAATTCCTGAAAAATCTATTTGTACATCAAACCAAAATTCTGCTATAGATACTACTAATACCTCAAACGCCAATGTTAATTTAGAGAAAAAATTAAAACCAATGCATGATATTTCACCTACGTTACAGGAGCATGACAAATTTTCAGAACCATCTAACCCAGCAAATAATGATAATATCAATGAACGCGAATCAGATTTTGAAGAATCTGACTCTGAAATGATTGACAGAGATAATATAATAGATGGAGACGACATAGAAGGTACTGGTAATGAACACATTAATGAACGAAATGAGGCCAATATAAAACCACTAGCTAACTCTTTAACTTCATTAAAACATTTAAGTCATCTAACTGTAAAACCTGTCAATCAGAATAATACATCATCTGATTTGACAGTACAAAAAGGTAGTGGCACGAAATCCATTGACAAATCTCCACTAAAGTTTGACAAAGAACAGACACTGACTGAGACTGAAATTATTACTACTAAACAGAAATCGGTTACCGATAAGGATTCTACTTTAGATACATTGAAAACTTTAAGCAAAAATATAACAATTAAATCTTTACCCAGTTCAGCATTAAGAAGTGTAGATCAAAGCGATGCCGATGAGGAAGTAGATGAGATTGAAACAAAAAACACAAGCAATGTTAAATTAAAAGACTTTAGTGGAAATAAAAATATAACGATAAAGAAAATCAAAGTAGAACCTAATGAACCTGTTACCACTAATAAAGTTATAACCATGAGTAACACAGCAACAAACATTCAATCTCTAAAACCTATAAACAAGGTTACTACGATATCAAAGGAATCTGGCATGAATAAAGAAGATGCTACAAGGAGTCCTTCGAAAGCAAATATTTTAAAACACCTTCCAAATATAACAACGACATCTGTGCCCTTCAAGAAATTTGTACAACCCCAAGTTGTTAAGCAAACTACAACGTCTGTCAACACTATAAAAACATCTCACAAAGAGCAAGAAATTATAGAAATATCTGACATAGACGACTCCGATAACGAATCTGACTATCAACAGCCAGAACCAAAACAGGATACCAAAATAGCTGTAGGTGCATTAAAGAATCTTAGTAAACATATAACAGTGAAGTCATTAAACCAGCCGACACAGTCAGTTCCACAAACTATTAAAATCGAAAAAGCAGAAGAACAAACCGATGAAGAAGATTTTGATGATCATGAATTTGATGAAGATGATGTACCCTATATTCCAAAAGTAAGCAGTCAAAAGCTAGCAACAAAAAATGTAGCACTGAAAAATGCTCTAAAAAATCTAGGTAAAAATATAACAGTTAAATCGGGAACTTCTTCCCCGTGTCAGTCAAATAAATCACAAGACCATTTCCCACAACACTCTAATGTAGTTGTAAATGAACCTGATGATGATGAGGATTCAGATTCGGATATTGGAAAAGTTAAGATAACAGAACTCGAGGATGGCAATGTTAGTAATAATGATAGTTACGAAGAAAATTCGGATGAGGGGAAGGGCAATAATGAACCTATAATTGAATCTCCACATGATTCTTGCAGTGAGGATGATGAAGTCGACCACGATCCAGTAGATTTCGAATCAAAAATTAATACTTCTAAAGTTCTTAAAGTCCAACAAGAAACCCCTATCAACAAAAATGCCTTGTGTTTAAACAATTTAAAAAATATAAGCAACAATCTAACAATAAAATCCTTAAGTGCAAATTCTACTGACAAACAAGAGCAATTTAACTCAAATTTGAACCAAGAAAGTGCAGTATTAACAAATAATCAGAATGTTACTGCATTAACCATGAAACCAACTAAACCTGTAAAAGAAACTAGTAATGAAGACACATTTAGAAGCAAAACTATTCAAAAAAGTTCCAATGTTGTTGATCAAACGTCAAACGAATCTATGAACCAAAAAGTATCGGTAAATAAAGAGGTAACAGTCAAAACATTCCAAACTAAGACCGTGATACAAGAAATTACGACAACTGTAACAAAAACTATAAAAACTGTCAACCAAAGTATGAAACAGGAAACTAGAAACTCAAATCAAATGTGTATACCTGTAATACCACAAAAGGTGCAAGGTATGAGATCTACCATGTCGAAGAATTTACAAGGTGTAGTTATTCGTCAAGCTGCTCCTGTTAGATCAAATAATGTGAATCAAACTAGGCCCGCGGCAAACATCGTCAGACCTAAACAAGTCACACCAGCTCGACCCTCAATGAATGTAAGACCCAGCGCTCCAAGAATGCCGAATGCAAAAAAATCTAACTTGCCGATATCTAGTCCAAACCAACATGTAATAGGAAAACCTTTAAAATTTTCGCCTACGGCTATGATACCGACAGCAGCCAAAAGGCCAACTTCTGAAGATACCACGGGCCCATTTAGTTGTTTTAAAAAACCAAAGGAGTCGTTAATACCGGTCTCAGAAGTGCCAACTTTTGCGGGCGGTGGTGAGACTATTGTTCAAATGAAAGCAGCGTCGCAGACCAGTAATAACTACATGAGTACGTCCAAAATAGTCAAAGGCAATTCCATAGTTACAGCAACACAAACGAATTCCGAAGTTTCATCAACAATGCAACAATTGAGTAGACTAGGTACGGTTAGCGTTAAAGTGAAAAGTGCTCAAGTGAAACAAAACCAAGTGCACCAAACTAAAACATGTTCTAAGGAGCGAACTACTTTAGAAGCAATAGAAAAATTACAAAAACAAGGGTTGTTAGTGAAGAAACCTCGAATAGAATTAAGTGAAAATAGTGATTTTGAAGAGCTAGATGATAATGTAGGCTTAGATTATAGTTCGGAACAGGATGAATAACGGTTGCTGCATTAATTTAATATAAATACTAGATTAAATGTTGACTGATTTGGTTAAAATTAAACTACAAGCACAAAATGCCAAGTCCTACAGTCTGACCGCCGAGAGACGTATTATTAACATGAATTTATGAGAAATATTATATTAAAGAAACATTTTTATAAAATGGTTTCGTTTGTAGTACCCAAGATACTAATTGTTTTGGCTTAGTTTTCTGTAGTTGCTCTCTTGGTAGCCTTCAGTTATAGCTACAAACCTTAAAGGGTTTATTGCTCAGAACGTTCTATTCGCAAAACATATCATTTGAGATTGCCCTATTCTCAAGATGTCTTATTTGCTGATTATCCTGTTCACATGTCTCATAAGGGAGCACCCATAAATTACCTCCGAATTTCACCAAAATCAGTCCCATTGAACTGCGTAGAGGGGTGCGACGGGAACTTTTATCCCCTAAGCTCTTCACTAACACACTTGATGATGACTTCGACGCTGCCGCGCTGGACTAGGATGAACAGAGCATGAATAAAACCAACTGGAAACATTTTTAAGTTCATAATTCAAACTTCTCAATTAATAAAACGCTTGACTAATAAAATATTATTGCCTACTACAAATAAATTTTCGAATCTCAGATAGCTAAAAAAGTAGTAAAATTCTATTTCTACATCCAACCAAATATCACTTCAAAACCGTGGTTTTACAAATGTAAAAAGGTATCAATAACTGTCATGTCGGTCGTTTGCCGTCTGCGATTGGGCCACTGTTGTTTTCCTGTGTTCCTTCACAAAATTCATGTGCGTGATTCATTTGTATGCGAGTGTGGACTTGACGATGGAACCTTGAATTTCTTTAGAAGTTCTCAAAATAAAATGCCTTTTGATTTGTATCGTCTACTTACATAATTATAAGCTCCCCTCCCTGCGAATTTTACCTCTCTTTTAATTCATTCTTTCCCGCAACTGTTTAGATCCCTGATGTCGTTTATCCGCGACAATTCTATTAAACTTTAAAGATCACAACGATCATATTTAATAATCGGCACACGCATTTCCACGGCACGCTAAGACATTGGCAGAATTGTCTGCACCGGCAAAGTTTGCCATAACTAAAAATAGAATAGTAGATAAGAATTGCCGCCCAGTTCGTTCACAGCAACGCCAAGTCGGCGTCGGCCATTTTGCGAATAAGACGTTCTGTGCCAGCCAAGTAATCCGAAATTATTATCTTCCCGGGCGGACTTTTAAGCATAATTTTGTACATTTCTAGCATTTATTTTCATCACAACATTCATATTATACAATATATGAACCTATTTTCTTAAAAATAAGAGTGAAGTTTGTTGTAAATAATATAAATATAATATAATAAGAGTATTCATTGTTATTATTTTATTGTTCTTTTGCTTACATGCTCCTGATGCTTTTACGCATGTCTGTATGAACGCAGTACTTATCAGGAATTTCATACCTTTTTCATCGTTTCAGTATTGTTAAACACTTACGTGGAACTTAAAAGGTGAGTATCGGCTAAAACTAAGAATTGATCAACCAAAGTACTCGAAATCGCCACAGCTCTCCTCGGCCCAGCTCCGTGTCAAAAGCACTCAAAATCATGGGGTCCGCTTTTATTGACTGCTGGGAGCAGCTATTTGATTTGATATTTTCGGCATTTTTGAAAGTGACTGTCAAGTGTCATCTGACCTCTCCCAATTCCGTAAAGGCGCCTCGTCCGTTGATGCGAGGTTGACTTGGGGCCCCGAAGATCTTGGTGATATTATCAGTAGGTACATTCTCACAACGACAGTACATCCAATTCAAAAGCAACTGTTGTTCATCAATTGATGGAGTAGGTATGGTTAAGAACTTCATTTGAATGAAAATGTTAGAACATTCACAATTAAATAAAATCCATTTCGATCTGAACGAGAATGCGAGGGCAACTCCTACGCTTAATTATTGCATTTATTTATTAATAATATACTTTATTGAACGCCGTGATAGATATATAATTTAAAAAATTGATACAATATAGTAGTACAATAGGCGCCCTTATTGCTGAAAGCAATTTCTGCCAGGCAACCTTTAGCATTTATTATGCTGCCACGACACTGCTACATACTTATTATGTTTCTGTAGTTGGGTCATCACTACATATTATAAAACAAAGTCGCTTTTCGCTGTCTGTCCCTATGTATGCTTAGATCTTTAAAACTACGCAACGGATTGCGATACGGGTTTTTTTAATAGGAAGAGTAATTCTCATAGGTTTTTAAGAATAATTTGTTAAGTTTTTGTATAAATTGACCAAATAACGATATTTGTTGAGGATGTCGGAAAAAATTAGCCGTCTGGGAGCTTGCAACAAAAACGCTGCCTAAACCCTTTGAGATATAACAAAATAATGTATGTAATACAATAACAAAATGTGCAATTGTGTATCTAATAAAGGTCTACAAAAAAGTCCGCGAAGACATATGTCTACCTCTTAAGAATAACATACTATATCCATTTTAATACTTAAAAAAAACAGCAATTATTAAGCGGTTATTTGAAGGCTATTTACACAAATATGCTATTAATCCTTATCATTTTTACTACATTAGTTGGCTTCAGCATTTCATGAAGATTATTTTGTCCCTTTACACCTTGCAAATTAAATGAATATCTTACGAGTTATCGCAAATTCAAAATTAGGCGCAAAGAAATTAATTTATTTCGACCGGGCCGTGCGGGTAGGTAGGTACCTAAGTACTGGAGAGCGGAGAAGTAATCAATGAATTTGGAAAATGTTCATACATTATTGTGAATGTAAAATTATTAAACTACGGGAATAAATAGGTGCCACGGGGTTCGAAGTATGTCACGGGCGAAGCCGGGCGGGTCAGCTAGTTACATTATATAATAGATCACATTTGAAAAGAATCAGTTTTAGCGTCAGAGTAAGATACGTGAACAGACTTCAAACATGTTTATATAGAACGAAAAAAGGTTTTAGTTAGTTTGATAAAATACTTATAGGTACATACATACATACATACATATCGTCACGCCTGTCTCCCATCGGGGTAGGCAGAGACTATGGCTTTCCACTTGCTACGATCCTGGCATACAACTTTCGGTTCTTCCACTGTCATAAGTGTTTTCATACACACACGCCGGTTAAGGGTACTCTTGACGTGACCTTTTTCCAAAATGTGTTGTATTTGATTGACATATGAACGTCGAGGTCGCCCCTTACCAGTTTGCCCATTCACTCTCTTCTGATAAATCTGTTTCGTTAGTCTACTTTCATCCATCCTCTCCACGTGTCCGAACCATCTAAGCATACCTTTTTCTATCTTAGTCACTACTTCTTCTACAATACCGCAATGTTCCCTTATCACACTGTTCCTTTCTTTGTCCATCAATTTCACTCCAGCTATACTCCGCAGACTTCTCATTTCCACTGCATTAATTTTACTTCTATGCTTCTTCTGCCACACCCAACTTTCACTGCCATACATGAGTGTAGGAACAAGTACTCTATGCACAGCCAGTCTCGCCTTCTCAGACACGTTCTGACTGCTCATAAAGGCGTGCATGGCTCCATTCACTTGATTTCCAGCCAAAACTCTTCGTTCAATGCCACAATCACACTTTCCATCTCACAAATTTTGAACCTAAATAATTCTTTCACCTGTTCCACTCGTTTTCCTTCCACAAAAATCGAGCAATCTGTCATACTTTCCTCTCTTTTAAAAAACATTACTTTTGTCTTATTTACATTCACTTTCATTCCTTTGCTTTTTAGCGTATCATGCATAATGTTAACCATCAACTGCAACTCAACTCTTTACATATAGGTGCTGTAATTATATTCTAAAAATCATCAATCGTAAATTTTAGAAACAGTATCCAACAACTAGAATGAGAGTTTTGTTATCTTCATTACTGCTATTAGCACTGAGAGATATTATTAATTCATTTTTAAAAACACTATTTAAATCTCATTGCACTCTTTTTCTGTCGGCCTTCATAAAGTGGTGCTAAACCCAACAGACAAAACGATTTAAAGATATATAATTAAATGATTGATATGAACTGTCAAATGTGATCTATTATGATTTTTTATTGTTTACGCCGGGAATGCCTTTACGCGCGTCATTCCTGCTGCGGAAGCAGCAAGAACGGGCTTGGGGGGGCTGTCTACCCACTAAACCCCGCGGTGTTCCCCCTTCTTCCCAATTAGGTCTAGAAACTATTATGATGACCCAGATAAAGTGCTTTACAAAAATATTTTTGACATTAATTTACTTTAATAATATTAAAATATATCGAGTGCTATAATGAATGACCAATAGACTAGGATGATTTAACCAATGGACGCGTAATGTACTCAATAAAGCATGAAATCACGTTCAACCAACTTTCGTTCAACCAGCTTTTCGTTTCCTAGCCAATAGAAGACAAGTTTGTTATTTTGTCATTAACACCCCCGGTTATTATAAGTTATACATACACAAATAATGTGAACAATTAATTATTAAATGTTATATCATCAATCAACATAAAAATGCGGACAGGTTAATAAAAAGCCAGTGCAATAATTAAAATTACTATATTTACATTATAGAATCAACGCCATTAGGTAGAATGATATACAAATACTGTGAATTACGAAAATATAAATTATCCATAAATATATTATGTAGGTATTAGACACTCGTATTTATGATAAAATCACATTAAAGATAGGTACTCATAGCCCTTGTTAATTATTCGCTTTTCGTTTCCACTTTATTCTGTCTCCATTTTTGATCCTGTAATTGACAAAATGTTTCTTAATATAAAGGTTGAAATTTACTTATCGTGAGGAACTACAGGTGCAATATTCTATATGAACATCGCTCGTTTGATTTGATAATTTTGCATCGTAATGTGAAAGCGAAGACGAAAATTTATTTCATTTCTTACAATTCAAACAAATTAAAAGGTGCATCTATCCTACTAATATTATAAACGCGAAAGTTAGTAAGAATGGATGTTTGTTACTCTTTTAAGCAAAATCTACTGAATGGATTGTGATGAAACCTTACAATAATATTATACATTCTTACACATCAGAATAACACATAGGCTACTTTTTATCCCGGGAACAAGTTCCTGTGGGAAACGGGAAAACTTCACCACGCAAGCGGAGCCGCCGGCGTCAACTAGTTTATTTCATATTTTTGCGTAGCTTTCTCTCGTACGGATTGCACCTCTTAAATTATGAGAACTATAAGGATAATTAGCACAATCGTAGGAAGGATTTAAGTCAAATTAGTCAGTTTAGTAAGTAGTGTCTGGCAAAGGAAATAAAAAGATTCTGACTACTTATTTATAACGATAGTGATAATTTAGGTACTGTACGATCTACGTACCTATCTAATTAAATACTTAATATAACAAGTTATATCAGTCTACAAAGATAAAACACGTCACTAACCCTACACCCAGCAGAGATATCAGTTTTCTATAAATACACAAGCCAACATTAAAACAAATAAAGGTTAGTTTACACGGTACCCACACCACAATACACACAAAATATTAAGTTTAAAACACTAATATACCCATATTCACACACATTTAAGAAATTACTTACCTACCCATGCCAGAACCGGTTACATATGATCTCATCTTATTTACAGATAGAAACTTGTTTTTAGACGTAGCTATTATAGATAAGTTACTAGAATGGAATAGGCTATATGTATGGGAATAAAAATAAATGTTACCACCCAATCCAAGGTCACGTACAAACGGCGTTAATAGTAAGTAGGTATGGACCACCATCCAGTTAAAAATGATCCAAGCAAATATGAAAAGCAATTCGTCTTTCATTTGGATAAAGATCATATTAGTATGACAAATACCGTATACTTTGTTCATCGTTCAGTGTGTCATTCGTCTATTTTTTTTTCAAATTTGATTAAATCATTTTGAACAGCCTGTTCGTTTCTATATATTAATGATGCAGGCTATGGTATCCAAGTTCTGGTTGAGAACGACAGCCCATTGCCGTGTTGAATAGTGAATGTCAGACACAGGTTGTGGCTACCTGCTGTTGAAACTTTTCAAAACTGTTATGTTATTATGTATACAGTGGCTACAGTTTCCTTAAAGTGGTATGCTTGTTTGTCACCTAAGTGGTAATAAAATAACTTTCATATACCCCTAATAGTTTGAAACACCTTCACCGTCATAAAGCTAGCCAATCAGGACTAAACTATATATTTCAGTTTTCTGTAAGGACTGCGTATTGAAGCTTCATTTTCAATTCAACATAATATGATAAAAAATAAATGTTTTTTAAGTAATTAATTAAAAAATTATATAAAATGACTTCATTAAAATTGGTTAATGCTGTATTTATTTAAACTAAGATTTGTTTGAGAGTATTTATTGCAGAATGTATTGCTATACCACACCAGAACAAGCATACAAAGGGCCTCAGAAGTACATTAAGTAGGAGTATGCACAGCAGAAGTTTAAAAATAACAATAATTAATCCTAAATCCTTAATGATATAGAAAGCTAGTTCCTAACTCCAAAAAGTAAGCAGTCCTACGAAAAGTAAATGAAATATAAAATAACCATAGCCCATAATGAGAATATGAAAAAAAAAACACCCGTCTTGACCGGTTCAGTAATCCCATAGTAAATTAATTATAAACAAACACATTGTTTCTCTTTATTATAAGATGTAAAATACTTCATCAGGATATCCCAATATTGTTTTAAAGACTCGAGTGGACCTCATCTGCTACGAATGAACCACGGATAAGGTTTTTTTTGAGATCAAAGAGCAATAAAAGAATCATAGAAAAAATCTCGTCAAATCATTAAATTGGTAGCGGAAGTTACGTATGACAAACATACACAAAGCACCAAACCAGTTCCTAGTTTAAGATGAGTGGACTCATTTGATTCGTTGCTTGCACAAAATCAACAGCCAATCGCATATAGTGCTAAGTATTTACAAACCTAGCTTTTTAGCATGATCTAAAAAGAACGATTTATTAAAACCAGTTTTAATTTATAAAATACCTTATTGAATTGCAATGCAACATACCTACCTCGGGAGTAAATAATATTCGTACGGTATGTTGCAGTTTAGTATTATACCTTTTGTTTTGTGTAATGCACCAATCTACTAACAGCTCGTGAACAGGAATTGGTGGTACTCTAGAGAAATGCAAGACTTCGATAGATACCTTTCGAGATTACAAGTTGTGTTGAATCTGGAAAGTGTTCAAGCCTCGTCGCGATTTACAACTCAATAAGTTTTATTTAGCCTCATGGTATTAAACGATAAATTATTTGCTTATATGGATTAAGTATAACTCAACGTTTTGATGGAATTGTTAACAATAAAATAAGCTTTTAAAAATAAAAGCAAAAAAAACGGGTGAAAAGTGGGCATATAATATGCCTCTGCCACCCCTTCGGGGATAAGGCGTGATGGATATTTATTTATTTTTATTTTTAAAAATAAAAGCAATATTTCGAGCGCTTTTCATTTCGCAACGGTGTCATTTTGTGCATCAACGTTTTTATTGGACGTATTTCTTTAATTTGATTTTGAACAAATTACCCCTTAAGTAGAAACCGAAATTAATCTTATATTATCAAATTATACAGGTAGGACGGTTAATTTCGATTGCTATTGCATGGTATATCGTACAATATGTACTGTACGATACATTTGTCCGATTGATAAATTCATTGCTATATGATGCAACATGCACGTACCAATATCCCGATCTCATTGGAGAGACGGTAGGCAATTGCTCGTAATTTGTATCGCAGCTTCAGACGTCCCTGTAATTTCTTTCGCAACGTTTGTAGTATTGTGTAAGTGTTGAGACAGTGCAACGTAAGGAACAAAATCGCCAGGTAAGGTATCTGTTGAATTGTGCAAACAAATTATATAAAAAAATTTCAAAACTCAACTATCGCTGAAAAACAAATTTATTTTGTTATTCATTTAAATAAATAACACAGCTATAAACGAAGCAAAAACAAACTTATAAATAAATTGAATATACAAAATGTAAGTACAGTATCACAAATTGCAATTCTTTTGTCTAGTCATACCACGAAAGTTATTATTTATGATAGAAAATATTTTGCGCTCCAAAACTATTTAAACGTTATTTGGACATTTGATATACACTATTGTTTATTACATGTATGACTGTAATATCATTTATCGTGCCTCGAGATATCAATATAGCAACAGATTATTAGCGAGTACAATTATGACTAGTCGTGCTACAAGTTGAATATTTTGATGTTTTAATAACAATTAACAATATTTATACAATAAGACGGAGACGGTTTATCAATGTGGTCTTTAACCATTAAAATCTTAACACTTGAAAAAAATGCATTACCTATACTTGTGAGATACAAATATCAGTAAGAACACTAAAATATAACTTAGGGCCGTATTTCAGAACGTTTCTCAATACTCAAGAAACACTTGAGAGTAGTATTATAAGGCGAAAAGTAGCCTTAAGCGTTTCTTGAGTATCGAGAAACGTTCTGTAATAAGGCCCTAAATCATACACAAACGCACACAGATAAAATTACCCATTTTAATATATACTAACGATACCTAATTTAAAGCGTGAAGATAGTTATAGTTACCTAATTTAAAACCCATTTGCCTAACTCTATATTTCAAACTGCCGAATACAGTTTGGAAACAAGGATAATAATCATTAAATTAACATGATAAATAAGCATAAATCCAAGCTCCAAGCTATCATGTGATTTTTTTTATCAATATATTAGAAAAAAAATTTCGAAAGTATTTTTTTTTGTTTTAGTACCTATTTAAAGTTGATATACTTGTTGGTTCGATTTGCAGTAAAACTATTTATTTTCGCCAAGAACAATTAAATTTATGCATGCTTTTCAGATCTATGTAATGTTTTTCAGCCCTTAGCATGAAATTACTAATTAAGAAATGAGTAATTGGGTATGTATTTGGTATGGTTGAAACAGGGTTTTGTTACATAATAAGCGTTGTTCGTGAAACTAAAAATGTTGCTACAATATCAACCCACTACTTAAGAGATCACCATTTAAATATATCATAAAAAGAATACAGACAAAATTAAAAACTATAGATTAGAAACCATATACAGATCATTTTTTTGGGATAACTTTATTTTCGGACTTTCTCGATTTCTAAAAGTTATATAAGTTAAATCTCTAATTTTCTACACATATGGTTTTGTAAAGACAAAATTCTCACTGACTAGTCAAATGCATGCCTTTAACATTTTTTTAAATATAAAAGTGGATCATTTAAAGGTGTGACAACTGAGTGCAAATAAGTAATTTAAGTCATAGATCAAACTATTAATACACTACTCATGCATCATAAATATAATCGAAAATTTAAGACAAAACTACGAGTAAAAAATAAATTAATAAAATAAATTACAATAATCATCAAAATTTATAATATATGCTAAAAGAAATTATGTGTTCATTATTCTATTGTACGATAAGATACTAATTATTAAATAGGCCCAAATATAAAACGTAAACAAATCACAAGCTAGTTACAAAATATTGGTATGTACCATTTTAATCATTTACCTTGACAACTATTATCAAGGAAAGCGCAGCTAATTATTATATCACAAAATAATAGTAACGGATTTAAACACCTATGTGTTATTTCGAGGTACGTGCTATTCGATAATATATTTTTATTAAAAAGCGTATTATATTTTGGCATTTATTGCAAGAGATGAATATATACATATACCACTTGTTCACTTTAAGTTAGCCGTCACGACACGTTACATAATGACGTCATAACCGTTCAATAAATTATTGTAATTATACAAAACAAGTTAATAGCGTAAAAAGCTCACTGTCCTCTAAGATCCACCGTCTCGTTCCAATTGGATTTGAGGCATGCTGAAGTTCACAGGATCCACTCAGACCAGTGGTGAATCACATACTTGCATCTCTTAATATGCTCCACCAGTGGATCAAACAGCACACAGTGAACTTTAGCGTGCTATTCAATCCACTAGTGAATCGAGATGATGGATCCTACAGGACAAAGGGGTAAATAGAAAGCTTTTAAAATAAAAAAGAAAACAAAAGTTTGCAAGACAAGAAAGTAGCAATCGAGAGCGACACAGGCAACACCATTGCTATCCCTAGTCCTGTCCGTGGTGAGTGGAAGCGGGAAGGCAAATAGCGGCCAACTCGAAGCAAACGTATAGTACTTTATTCAACTCAGTTGTTATTAATATAATTCACAGGAGTAAAAAGACAGTTATCAATTGATAACATGGATTAATAGAATTTTGTGCGCTTTAGCTACTGATTGAGATAAGCAGAATTCAATGCAAACATTTAAAAAAAAGAATCAAATGTAACTTGATAATTCATATCTGCATCATTATACATGTTTTATTTAAAGTTACAATTATAACAAACTAGCTATTTCCACGGTGTTCCGTTGTTTTGCGTCTCTTCCCCCCTTATATTTTCTAATTGGAAAAAATAGCCTATCATCATATTCAGTTCCCGTCTATATTATAATTTATCAAAAGTTGTTCAGATCTTTAAAGAAATAATTGGTACAATAATTTGTATGAATATTAAGAAACATTGCTTATAACTTACATTAAATGAATGAAGTATTCCGATCATGCGATACAAAAGTAAATAGTAGTAAAGAACTAAAAATAAATTTAACAGAAAACGTTTACAAAACACTACACGTGTGGTAAATTGCACGAGAATCGAATAAATTTAATTTATTTTCAAATAGAATGTCATCAAATTCATATTTTAGGTGCAATTATCGACTCCATATAATAAATGCTGAACCGCGTGCAACCGAATGTAATAACAAAAACATTGTAATGTGTAATTTCAAAACTTATGATTAATAAATAATAAATTAACTATCACTAATTTAATACAAAGGTATTAAATTCTATGTTATAAATTGGTCCTAGCGAACATTTAATGCAACACAAATAATGCATTTAATTCCTTTAGTACCTGTATAAATGTTATGCAGCTTTAGTTTACTCAGAGTAAGCGGCACATTTTTTTTTATAATTAAATAAATAGAAGAAATTTCAGGCACAAAATAAACACTAATGCAAAGCATAGCTATAAAGTGACCTACGGTCAGCTGCAAAAGTCCATGGTCAATTTAAATTTACAGACGCAGTACGTAGAAAGTTATGTTCAGCGAATTCAAGCAAATTTCGGGCATTATTTAGGTTCTGTGTGTAAAAGCTGGACATTTTGTTGCTGACTAATCTTTATATAACTAGCTTTCAGATTCTGTATATAAATTCATCAGATAGTAGGCAAAATCTAAATAATAGACAATATTTAATGCATTCTGAACGTGAAGATTACATAGTCACGTGATAGCGATTTTAAAACGTTCAAGTTTGAGAAATTGACAGACTTCAATAATTAGCTTTCACGTCGATCAAAGTCGTCAGAATAAGACAAGAAAGATATAAAGAGTTGAGGTAGGCGATTAGCGTTGAGACGTAAATAGATCTTTATTTTTATTTAAATCATATGTCTCTATCCACATAAATAATTTCTCTGAGTAAGTTTCTGTGCCTGTTCTACTAGTTTTTCTGGGGCTACTAGATCTTTGGACTGGAAATCTGTCAAACTCCTCGTTATGTCGATATTCTACAATGATAAATAATAAAAAGGTGTACATAAGTTATAAGGCACCACTAAAGTTAGGCAACGAATCTCGGTATATAAGATTGTTCATTAAAAGTCTACTTATATGCGTCTCGTTATCACTCTCATTAATTAAATCATGTCTAAATCTTTTACGTTGCGTTCAAAGTCACTGCTTGGTGAACAGAAATTACAGCAGCAAGAATAAGGTTAAAAAAATAAAAGTCGCATCTCACAAAATATAGTGTACATTTAAAAATAAAACTCTCTCTCGATGTGTAAGGGTTGCGCCTTCTTAAATACACCTTTTTAGTTTAATCATTGATATTCTACGAAGCAAAAACGTGCGGTGTTGCAGTCCATGTCTGCTTCAATTCCACTGTACCTGTTCGTTCAGTTTTTGAGGTATTACGATGAGAGTCGTAGCGAAGTTTCCGATGCCAATCAGCAGGAAAGAAATACTTAACGCTGGAACCTGTTGTCGTTTATATAACATATAGATTACAGGACATATGTTTTATATATATTTGCTTATAATTTATATAATAATAGGGCATATATGTTGTTTTAAGTAAAATTGATATTTTAAGATTCCAAGGATTTCGATACTGAAACATGTTTCACTAAACTTCACTAATATTAGTGAAATCTGAGCTGATCTACAATAGATTATATTAAAATATTACACATAAATGTGTTATGGGATGTTTATGTTAACCGAACTACATTTAAATGATTTTGAGTCAACTTTAGAGTGAAACATGCCACATAATGAGTTTTATTCTATTGTATTATTTAATCTAGCACTAAAGATAATTTATAAAAGGTAAATGTATCAACACACACTTCATAGTGTTCAAAAATTAAATAGACTTAACATAGATAACAATTTTCTTATAAGAAAAGTTTAATAATATAATTTCTTACCTGCCATGTGGCATCCGGGTGGTAACTCAGACTGTATAATGTATAAGCAATGTATAACTGGAATATGTATCCTCCAAACAAAAATGGTAGAAGATACGAGAGCCCTCGCCACATCCAGGAGTGGAATCCTTCTATGGTTATGTCCATGTTATGGCGAGCCCCTAACGCTTTTAGCCTGTATAAGACTCCACTTTGATATCTAAATTGCATGTATTGGACTACACCTGAGAAAGAGTTCATTAAATTCTATAAAATGCAACATTGTATATAATTTAAATATAATTATTTATTTATGGGAAATAACTCGAAGGCCGTCTGAGAACCTTCGTATTCTACCATGTTCATGATAACGCGGATAAATTGCAGGACAGGTGGAGGCAGTCACACGCGAATTGTCAAGATATATTATTCAATTTAATGCATTATAGATTGAAGCTCTCGTGGCCTGCTAACTCTGTGTTCTGTTAACGATCACTGCGTTAAGAGAGTTTCGCTATAGGTGGTCCTTGGATGGGTGACCACTTTGTGGCATTTACATTTGCCAGCGTTTCCGTTTTTCGGAAGGCACGTTAGGCCTTTGGTCCCGGTAGCCAGTAAAATGGCAGTCGTTAAACCCAAATATCGGCCTTATGGGCAACTTGAAAATTGTCATCATCAAGTCGCCACAGCCTACGCCTGTCCATTTAAACACAGCAATGAGTTCACCACCTGTTACGGGGGACAAAAATGTATACGGTGCAATGAGGGCGTACAGTATGACTCTGCCTACCCCTTCGGGGATAAAGGCGTGAAAATAATTATGTATCATAGATTTAAAAAAGTAAGGATAGGTTGAACAATTGGTCAACTTAGTGGCGTTATATACGGCACTAATAAAGCCTACTACTGCCATCTCTTTAAATATACACTATAATAATTAACAGATTTATTAATAACTAGCTGAACTCCACGACTTTGCCCGTGACATATTTCGAACTCCTGTCGCACCTATTTAATCCCGTCGCTTATAAATTCTACAATAATGTATAAAAATTTGGCCGATTTGTAGACATTTATGATTACTGCTCCACTCTCCGAGGTAGTAGCGTGATGACATATAACCTATAGCCTTTTTCGATAAACGGGCTATCCAACACAAAAATATTTTTTCAAATCAGATCAGTAGTTCCTGAGAATAGCGCGTTCAATCAAACAAAACAAACTCTTCAGCTTTATATATTAGTAAGTAAGTAAGTAAGTATATATAGACTTCATACATACAAGTATGGATATTTGAGATAGATAGATCGCGAAGCCTGGCAATGTGTCCTCTCTGACTGTTCCGTAATACTGTGTTGAAATGGTTAGGCGCTGGTCGTGGCTGCCTGCTGTTATAATTTTACAAGCCCATAAGGCTTTCAACTTGGCTTAACAACTGCCATGTTACTGACTAACGGTTTAACCTGCCTTTCAAAGCACGGAAACACTGCTAAATGGAAATGCTACAAAGCTATCACCGACCTGAGGACCAAGAGGGCGAGTCTACTATTGACAAACCGTAGAATAGAATCATTGTTTTTAGCTGTCAAAATGTTAGTAGACTATCAAAAATGCAACTGACTAGGTACGTGGTAGTAGGTAGGCCACTGGCGCGGTACGTGTTAGTAGATTTCTATCGGCCGACCGATAGAGAAGTCTATTGGAGTACGATTGTAATTGTAGACTGAAATTGTCAAAATTGTACCTGTGGCTTTCTATTAAGCGACGATTTCGATTCTATTCTGACGCGATTGAAATAGTAGAATTGGCCCCCAGCTATAGCGAAGGATGCGTAACACAGTGATCAGTTACAGAACACCGAGTTAAAAACGCTACGAGTGCTTTTCTAAGGCCTATCATAACAAATTAATAAAATTTAATGTTGAAAAAAAAAAAAAAAAAAAAATATCTTTATTTTGCATAGACCATTTTAACGGCGCTTACAAAATGTCATACACTATTTAAAATATTTAAAGCGACCACCGGTTCGGAACGCGGCCCGCCTGAGAAGAACCGGCAAGAAACTTAGGAAGGCTTTTTTTTTGATGGCCTATTTACAATTTAATATTATTTCATTTTGCCAGCAGATCATTTCCAGGCGTCCCTGTCCTGCAAATAGTCTGTAACGGAGTAAAAACCTTTTTCACAAAGCTTGTTTTTAATAAACTTTTTAAATTTATTTAAAGGTAAATTTCTCAGGTCACAGGGAAGCTTGTTGTAAAAGCGTATACAGTTACCCTGGAAAGAATCGCCAATCTTATGTAGTCGACTGTGGTGGACTGAAAGATTATTTTTATTTCTAGTGTTTATATTATGTTTATCACAGAGTTTAGAAAACTGTGATAGATTTTTCTGGACATACATAAGATTGGCAAAAATGTATTGTGATGGTACGGTTAGAATATTTACTTCTTTGAATTTTAATCGGAGAGAAACTCTGGGGCCCAAATTATAAATAGCGCGTACAGCCCGCTTTTGTAGAACAAAAATAATATTTAAATCTGCAGCACTCCCCCAAAGGAGAATACCGTAAGACATAATACTATGAAAATAGCTGAAGTAAACCATTCTAGCCGTATCCACATCTGTTAGTGTCCTGATCTTTTTTACAGCGTATGCAGCCGAACTTAATCTAGAGGCTGTCTTTTCTATGTGTGGGCCCCACTGCAAATTGGCATCAATAGTTATACCTAGGAACACAGTTGATTCTACAAACTCTAACACTTGTCCATTCAGTTGAACATTGGCCGCAACTTGTTTTACATTTGGTAGAGTAAATTTTATACATTTAGTTTTATTTTCATTAAGGCAAAGATTATTTGAACTGAACCAATGAACTACTCTTGCAATTGCATTGTTTACATCGTCATAGTTATCTAATTGTCTTTTAATTTTAAAAATTAATGAGGTGTCATCTGCAAACAAAACAATCCTATTCCTGTCCCCTACATAAAATGGTAAATCATTAATATAAATGAGGAACAAGAATGGCCCAAGTATCGAGCCTTGCGGCACACCCATTGTAACCATGGATCCTACAGAACGTGTACCATTAATATCGACCCTCTGTATTCTATTGTTCAAATATGAAGACAGAAGGTCGAGAGCTTTGCCTCTTATTCCATAGTGGTGTAATTTTTTGCACAGCGTTTCATGTTGAACGCAATCAAAAGCCTTTGATAGATCGCAAAATATACCTAATGCATCGTGCTTGTCTTCCCATGCTTCATGAATACATTTTAATAACTCAACACCAGCATCGGAAGTTGAGCGCCCTTTCGTAAACCCAAATTGATTCGCATGGAGTATTTTATGATTATTAAAATGGGATAGCATTTGATTCAAGATTATTTTTTCAAATACTTTGCTCAAAGTTGGCAGCACTGACACTGGTCGGAAATTAGACGGCTCTGTAGCGCTGCCAGCCTTGAACAAGGGAACGACTTTGCTGTGTTTCATTAAATAAGGAAATGTACCACTAGAAACACAGTCATTAAACACAGTTGCTAGATGGGGCGCAATTACCTCAATTATACATGATGCAGTTTTGACCGATAACCCCCAAATGTCCGCGGTTTTCTTAATTTCGATACAGATTACATTTACAGGGTACATTTACAGTTCACAGCTATTGAGAAAATGGTATAATACCGGAATAAATCACTTATTAAAATATAAATACTTACTGATATACGCAATAAACCACATGAAGGTACGTCTAAACATGTTCCAAGGTTCATTTTGAGGCCAAATGAGAAGCACTCCAGCGACCACTGTGGATAGGAAATGGTGCAGTCGCCACCACCCTTTGATTCTTGAGCCATTCACTTTTAGAATGCTCTCCCGAATCGTCAACGTGCAGTAATACCATACCAGAAGAAACAGTAGAATTAATTGTAAGGGCCTAAAAATGAAAAGAAAAATGAGATTTGATGAAGAGCACGCAGCTCTCTTTAACCCCTTAGGGCCTCCGTACACTAGCTTCTTTTAGTATCCGCAACTGGCGACTTAGTAGCTTTGTGGAAGCCAGATGCAGCGACCGAGCGCGACGCATCATCGACACAGTCTCAAAGTCGCCGGTTGCGGATACTAAAAGAAGCCAGTGTGTGGTGGCTCTGAAGTGTACGTGAATGAATAACACGTATTCCTGAATCCTTTATTCCGCGATTCCACTTTGGAACCACTAGGACATACATTTGAAACGACAGAAATTTCTAAATCCTTCAGGGAGAGGGACACAAAGGGAGGATCCTCTACACAGGAAAGAGGATCTCGAGATGATCTTATTTAGAAGCTCTATACACCTGTTGATCAACGCTCTTATGGGATTGGAAGGTCACACCGCAGTCGCTCCCAACAATACCGGATATCAAAAGCTAAACGATAGCTGCTGGGATAGACGTGGAAACGGTGGATAAAATGATAATGTAATTCCGAGGGAGTGACAGAGTGGGTAGTAACAAGTTAATAAAAGTACAATTGTTTGTGGTCTGCGATTCTACTATAGTAGGTATATAAAATAGTGTATAAGAGCTAAGATAGTAATAGTTACCTGAAATCGATGTACAGATTGGCAACAGCCAACACGAATGCTATAGCACTGAGGATCAACTTGAACTTTTCATATTCGTCCTTGTATTTAAACCTGCGAAAATAATATTTGATTTAGTTTAATGTATAAAACAAAGTCAAATTTGTTCAATTATGTATTATGATCCGTGCTTTTTTTTATACTACGCCATGGCAAACTAGCTTACGGCCCACCTGGTGTTAAGTGGTTTAGGTTAACACTGCAAGTGCGTTGCCATCCTGGGTTCTAAGATGATATGCCTTCCATGCCCAGTAATTACACTGGCTACCTTTCCCTTCAATCCGAAACACAGCAGACTGCTTTGCTGGAATAGTCTCCACGAGTTACGTCGGACATCAGGGCATACGTAGATGTATAGTAATCGCTTGGGCCAAGTGGTGGGATGCCGCTGGTGTCATGTGACCTAAAATTCCGGCTAGTATAAAAGCAGGTCTACAGAATGTCATAGGTCTGTCTGTCGGCTCACAAGAGGCAGGTACTTCAGCGATACAGGCAGATTTCGAGTCTGTTATGTTGTGGACTGGCTTCGATTCGGACTAAACATCCGGAAAGACAAGTGTGTAGCCATTCCGTCTATTATTTTTATTGCTCTTGTCTGTAAGGTATTTCTGGCGTGTATAGTGGAGGATGACTGGTATAATTGTACTACTAATAGTAATGCTTGGTGGAGAGCAAATAGTAGGAAAGTTGAGGATTTCCTGGCTTTGGATGTAAGTAAAACACAGATCGATAAAGAATGCAGATCACTAAAGTTATAGTGATTGGCGTCTGAATTTTCAAAATCAAATCGTATCACGAAGTGGTTTCCTTCATGGTATTGAGTTGAACTTCAATTTAACTTAGTCGATAAAACGAACGCAAATAATACATACATACATATTGTCACGCCTTTATCCCCGAAGAGATAGGCAGAGGCATAATATACGCCCACATTTCACCGTATGCATTATTGTCCCACGGAACAGGTGGTGAGCCCATTGCCGTGTTGAAATGAACAGGCGCAGGTTTTGGCGATCTGCTGTTGAAATTTTTCAAGCCGCCCAAAAGGCCTTCAACCAGACTTAACGACTGCCATTTTATTGGCAACGGACATCAACGGCTGAACGTGCCTTCCGAAGCACGGAAACGCTTCCAAATGTAAATTCCACAAAGTGGTCACCCATCCAATGACCACCTATAGGGAATGCTGCTTAACGCAGTGATCGTTTGCAGAACACTGAGTCAGCGGGGCCACGAGCGCAAAAATAGAACCATACTAGCATCTCTTGTGTACCAGTGCGCGACCCTGCGACCTCTATTAGCTAGCATATGTTATGAAGGTTGCTATTTTGTTATTTATCTAATGTAAAGTATGTTATTGTACCTACTTTAAAAACTCTGTGTCGTTTTAACTGCATTTTATGCTAGATTTGATGTACGATAAAGTATCTTAAGGATATAGTGAGATATCGTTCTAGAGGACTCAGGGCAAGGCCGATAGCATCTGCCATTAGTGTAGAATTACAGTAAAGTACTACACTAATGACAGATGCTATCGGCCTTGCCCTGAGCCCTCTAGAACGATTATTTCTCAAACATTTACTTGAGATTCACAGATGTAGACATACATATACGCTAATAATAATCTGGACTTGGAAATTGCACTTAAATAGTGGAATTTCGATTTTTTTTTAACATGAAATTCTGCGCGTAATTTAATAGTGGGAAAGCAGGTTTGTTGGACAGTAGAGATAAAAAAGATAAGACAGATAATGAGTCGCCGACATTTGCTCTCGGAGTGAAGTGCCCACCATAACCTGGCAGGTTAGAGTGCATTTCTAGTCACTACATTTTCATGGAGATGCTTTTTAGCGTTCTTTGGTACCAAATTACTAGGCTAATAAATCAAGTTAGTAAAGTACAAAGTAAGTAAACTCAAAACTGAGTTAGGGACTAATTTATCTCGTGGTTCGCTAGCCCTAACATGCCTCAGCCGCCATGGCAAGAGAACCATTTTCTTGGCTCATACATCAGATTTATATTGCTATAGCACTTGAGTGTTCCAGATTGTATGGAATACGAATGTTCCTTGACCTATGGGTTATGTGCTCGAAGTGGTAACTTTTGACCCAAAGAAAATTATATTAATAATTATTAAAATATACCATTTATCACGCAGCGTAAGGCACAACGGCGCGATAAGGTTATGGTAATGTAGCTCAAGAAATTATAACGTATGTATACATAAAACTTATTAGAACACTGAACAGAAAATGTAAGTTAATGCATTCAACAGTTCTGTTTATTTGCGTGAGAGGCGATTATTATTATGCGACTATTTACTATCTTTATACTCTTTAATATATTAAAATACGCAATGGATTTTAGTGCTGTTTGTATTATTAAATAGGGTGATTTACGAGGAAGTTTTTAGATAGTTCAATACAGTATTTCTGTGATTATATATATGAAAATCAGTCCGTTTTGTTGATATCTAATTATTACTACTCCGCTCAGTAACAATATTTGGGAGGATTATATAGTATACATATAGTCCAATATTATATTTCTGTAAATTTGTTAAAATATGGCGATAATTTTTTTAAGATATCGGAAATAATAACGCCGACTGAAGACTTTCATCGAAAACTTTGCCTAAACCCTAAGAGATACAACAAAACAATGTATAACGATATCATTCCCGCTTTGTAGGTCTACAGAAATTCCCAAGATCTTTTAACAATAGCTAATTATACCCTGTAGGGTATAGGAAAACTTCATTCATCGACGTGTATAATATAATGTGCTCACACCTTTAAAGGGATTGATTAGATTTATTGAAAGAGAAATCCTATGACCGCCATTCCATGCACTTAACTACAAAACGAATGTAAACAGACTAATCAAGTAGGTAGATGGTTACTCCTGATTAAGCGTATAATAAGACTTTGCACTTCTGATATCACAAAATTGTAATCAGATACTTATTAATCTAGTCTTTGAGAGATATCACATTCAGTATAATATTTTATTTACCTCGTAATTGTGTATAAACATCAGAATATGTAGATTATAGTAAAAATATAAAACTAACATAAGCTCTTACACAAACCTAATGTTTTCTTAATCCTATGTATATTAAACCAAAACCATCTTGTATGCTGATTAAATCATTTTTTTTCCAGTTATTCCTATTGTACAAGGTAGAATGCTTCTTAATAATATTATAAATGCGAAAGTTTGTATGGATGTTTGTTACCCCTTTACGTAAAAACTGCTGCATGGATTTTAAGGAAACTTTACAATAATATACCTTATACATCAGAATAACACATAGGCTACTTTTTATACCGGGAAATACTTCCTGTGGACAACGGGATATTATAAAAATAATTGGTTTTATATATAATTATATATTTTATTTATAATTATATAGTTTTATGTATATTATAAATAAAAATAATTATATAATATTATAAAAATTATTAAATAATTATGTGTAATAAAAATAATTATTATAAAAATAAAGATATAATAAAAAAATTACAACAAATATTATAAAAATAAATAATCCCTATATAAATTAGTTTTTTCTTGAATAACATGCAAACCACAGACAAATTATGTAGACTATAATATGGTAAGCATATTATGCTATTTTACCACCTTGATGATACAAGAATATTAGATCTAACTATATTTAGTAAAATCATTCTGTTATGAAGGTAGCAGGGAAGGAATTGATGCGGAAAAGACAGCACCATGTATTGTGGTGTATATTGGGAGAGGCCTGAGTTCAGCAGTGCCATAGGCTGATTGGATTCTGTTCTAGTTATATGACGGCTAATGAAATGATAACCCCCTACGATACACACATAGAACTAATAAAAAAATACTGTGAAAACTCACTCTTCCACTCTATAAAATGTATTCAGGGGACTTATATGTGATAAATTACTGGTGATAGAAATGAATGAGTCCCATAATGCTGTTGTTTTCTGTATTACAGTATTTCGGTATGTCACTTCATGCACAAATACACGAATAGTTTTTAACAATCAGAAAATAATCAGTAAACGTAAAAGGGGTAATCAGTAAACGTAACTTAATCGATATATCCAGTTTTAAGAAAAAGAAAATCTTAGATAAATGTTACTATTTTGTCCCATAAAATCTACAATATGTAGATACGTAAAAAATATTTGGTCAGTGTCTCACCGCGCTCACGGCTCAGGTGAGGTGCCTTAGGTGAGGCGCCCCGCCCGTGCGGCTCGTGTGATCGTCGTCAGACGTCAGGTTGCGAGGCGAGTGAGCGTGCGACGAGCGAGTCGTCGTGCGGGTGTTCATTGATGCACTTGTGTGTTACTACCGCAGCACCGTGACAATCGACTTACGAAATTTGCATACCAATTCACGAATCGCGAGTACGTACTCATGCTGGGTGCATATTTTATGTGTGAAGAAAATGTTAGTGCCGGTTTACGTATGTACCGCGAGGTTTATCCAAACGCTCGGCAACCAAATCACTCCACGATGTTCGGCGTTAACCAGCGTTTGCTAGACCACGGGTCACTCCACTTGCCCTCGCATGCACAAGGCAGAGGAAGACCAGCCCTATCACAAAACTTATATGACGAGGTACTAGAATTTTTCGCAGAAGATCCTCGTCGGAGCACTAACGACGCCGCACGTTGTTTTGGTATAAGTCAGCGTTGTGCCTGGAAGATAGTGAATTCCGCTGGAATGCATCCATCCCACTAGAGAAAGGTCCAGGAGCTCACTGCAATCGATCTAGCGCCAAGGATTGCATTCTGCAACTGGGTGATCACTAACCCTAACTTGAATGTCCTGTACACAGATGAATGTTTGTTTACGCGGATCGGGCTGTTCAACCAACACAACGAACATTGGTGGTCATCTCAAAATCCCAAATTAACCCGACAGCATTCATTCCAACACAGGTTTAGCGTGAACGTGTGGGCTGGGATCTTAAACGAGCACATTGTAGGTCCATACTTCATTGAGGGTCGGCTAACGGGCGAAACGTATCTAAATCTTCTTCGTTCTATGCTGAACAATATGCTAGACGACATTCCCTTAGTAAACCTAAGAGGGCTATGGATACAACAAGACGGGGCTCCACCGCAATACCATAGTGCGGTACGTACCTACCTTGATGCGGAGTTCGGAGATAGATGGATCGGTCACAGAGGTCTCATCGCGTGGCCCGCGCGATCTCCTGACTTAACTCCAATGGACTTTTTCATGTGGAGTGAGATAAAACGAAGAGTGTATGTGAGTGAACCCAATACCCGGGTAATTTTAAAGGAAAGAATAATTAACGCCTTTGACGAAGTTCGACAACAAACAGATATACTAAGTTTAAAAAACAACTTACAACAACGTGCACGTGTTTGTGTTCAAAATAATGGTGGGCATTTCGAACAACAATTTAAGTATTTGTAGATAAGTTGAAAGTACTTAACTATTTACTAGAATAAATCATATCAGCTGTTTGATCGGACCCCCTCCGAAGACGATACCGCGATTGCGGATAAAGTCTGCTGGGAGCCCTGGAATAATATTCTCATTAGGCCAATGTCAAAGTATATTATGTCTGCTTCTGCCCTTGAATTTTTTCTGTTAGTTAAAAACTTTTCGTGTATATGTAAAAGGTTTTACAACAAAATGCAAAGTATTATGTAATTATTGTACTTTTACAATTTTAGAGATTTATCACGTCGTGAAACTTTGTTATTGGCTAAGTGTCAATACAAATGAATATACCCACGACAAATGTAAAATAGCTGTTAAGTTTTCGAAGTTATAAATACATTAAAATAAACTTACTTCTCATTTTTGTTGAGAATAGAGACATTAACATTCCCAAGTATGATACGCAAATACAAACTGTTCTGTTTCGGTAACGTAGCTTTAATCTCATGGAGCATCGCTTTCCTTTTCATTATTTCTTTTTCCAAATTTGCAATGCGGTCATCTTTTGTGACACCTTTTTTATCAAACCTGTTACATATAAGTATTAAAATATTATAATCAGAATTTAGTAAAAAAGGAATAACTTCCCAAGCAGGTTGAAAATGTGATTTTAAAAATTGCTGTAATTTATGCCACCTTCACCAGCAAGATGGTACACCTGCTGACAGACAAATGAGGCTCAGGTACAGACTGTGATTCAGGTAGGGTTGTCAAATAGAGTAGATCTCAATACTGGAACTAGACTATAATGAGCTACTAGGAATACTATCCACCATACATTCTATCAATTTGTGACTTTCTCATTTCAACACTTATTGGGAGTCAGTGAGTGAGTAGATGGCTCAAAAACCAAAGAGGTCAAATGTATATGTATTAAACTACGAGGGGAGGTCAAAAAGTTCGCGGAATAAGAGGTTGAAATTAAACACCAAACTATTTTTCCTTTTTAATATATTCTCGTTTAACCAGTTTAAGCGTCTGCCAGTGCGATATCGTCAGCATACATGAACAACCATGGAGGCTGCTAATGCGAGTCCCTGATGCTGTCTGACAATACTTCTAATATCACACTGACAGAAGCGGACTAAGGACAGACCCTGGTGTACCTCGACGGTGATGGGGAAGGGTTTCGCGTCGCCAACAGCGGTCCGAACCACCAAATCGGAGTCGCGGTACATGTCCCGGATGGTGTCAATATAAACCTCTGGAACCCCGTTGGACGCAGTGCCTACCAGATCATCGCTCGAGGAACACAGTCGAAGGCCTTCTGTATGTCTAAAAACAGACAGGAGAAATACAGCACGAAGAACACTCCTCTGCACTAGGAGTGTTCTTCGGCCTGTATTTCTCCGCGACAACCTTTAGGGCAAAAACAGGGGCCATGGCGAAACCCATATTGACACTCCGAGAAAGTACATTTCTGCCGGATCCTTGAGTCAATAATCCTCACAAAGATCTTTATGGTGTGGAACATAACCTTTATACCACGGTTGCTCGCGCACTGACTTTTGAAGACTGGAGTAATAATACTTCAGATCTGCCCGCTGAGGAGTACGCGGTTAAAAAGGTTTACTAAGATGTCCACACCGCAAGAACCCATCGCCTTCCAGGCTTCGCTAGGGACTCCCATCGGCTCCGACAGCTTCCGATTCATATGCGACTAAGAGCAATTTGGACTTCTGCAGTCGACACCGGTGGTGGTGACCCTGATTCGGAGAGAGGTCCGGAGGTTGCACCTCTTTATGCTGCTTATTTAGCAACTCGTGGGAATACGAGCGCCATCTCTCCTTTACCGCGAGGTCTTCGCATAGCGGGGTGCCTTCAGGATATTTTACTCAGCGGCACTTGGAAATATCCTGTACCGCTTTGGCCCTGGAGCGCGCCAACTGACCAATCAGACGATTCCAACTTCTCATATAGAGGTTGTAAGTGGTCCCGTCCAGCCCTGGCTACTGCTCTCTTAGTGGCACGCTTCACAGCCCTGTCTACGTCGCGATCTTCAGGATGTCCTCGCGCTTGCTACTTTTTAAAGAGGGCTGTCATCACCAAGTCTCCTTGTCACATCTGCGTCCACCCTTAGACTCACGGAGCACCACTTTCGCCGCTCCATGTATAGAATCTATATGGATCCTGTTCCAGTAATCTTGAACTGGTTTGCCTTCAGTGACAAGTGCCTCGAACTTGTCACAAACAGCTGAGGCAAACTTCTGGGACAAGCAGTCACCATCTGATACGGTGCTGATGCGTTTACCTTTGTGCTTCATGAAAAGGAGACGGTGTTGTGCAGTGTGATTCTCTCCAGGTATGACCTTGCAGTTGGCCACTGTGAGTAGTAAATCAATCTGAGTCGTGCGCCGATACGATGTTTGGATATCTTTTTCAAATACATGTTTACAATGGCCAGTGCCATATCCAAAACCACCATGAACATGCTCAATCTCCTCACATGCCTCACCCACATGAGTGTAGAGGTCGCCACCCAAAACGATTCCCTGTGACAACTGAATGCTTCGAAGCACTCCCTCGAGTTGATCCCAATACACCATCTTATCGGCATCACACATACAACCGGCCTGTAGGTACTTATCATGTGGGTAATAATCCCATCGATAACTACCCTCACGATCATAAGCCGGTGGCTACAGCGTTTCACCTTCAAGATGCCGTTCGGCAGTACCTCGATGAGCACCACGGCTATTCCGTTCTCACCACAGCTGCCAGGTTGGTCCTGTTGCCCTTCCCCTGAGTCTCTTGGACGACCGCCACTTCATGCCGCCGCCAGAGTCTCGTCTGTTAATCAGGAGGTGCATGCACTAGCACATGAGGTTGACTTGGGCCCTGATATAATGATGATAAAGACATATCAGAATGGGTGAAACTAATGCTGAGGCACCGACTGATACAGGCAGAGATGGCAGGCGTGACCCTAAAAGTAGAGGCAAGCAGAGGCTTTCCACAGGGAGGATGCCTATCGCCTTTACTATGGTGCCTGCTAATAGATGAACTTATCAAGAAAATTAACAGCTTGCACATATACACACAGGCATATTCCGACGACGGCGTGCTACTGGTCACCGGCAAGGTGCCAAGTGTTATGTGCGACATCATGAATAGAGGACTGAAGGTAGCTCTAACATGGTGCAAAAGCAAAGGGTTAAACTTGAATCCCGACAAGACAAAGGTAGTGATATTTACGAATAAAAGGAAGAAAGACAATTTTGGACCGGTGAGACTAAACAACCACACCCTGGAGGTGGTTGAGAATATCAGATACCTGGGAGTCACACTGGACAGCAAATTGACTTTTAAGACTCACATAAAGAACACATGCACTAAAGCCAAAATGGCGTTGATGCAATGTAAAAGTGCAATAGGAAGAACCTGGGGAACGAAACCAGCAACAGTCATATGGATATATAAATCAATTATCCTACCCAGAATACTGCACGGGGCCATAGTATGGTGGCACAAGGCAGCGAACAAGACAAACAAAATAGAATTAGACAAGGTACAGAGGCTGGCAGCCCTGATGACAACAGGTGCTATGAGGACAACTCCCACAGCTGCGCTAGAGATCGTATTGGGACTCCATCCTCTGGATCTAGAAATTAAAAAGAAAGCAATTGAACAATGGTTTAAATTGAAAAGCGTGGGCCTATGGAGAGGTAATCCTCAAGATGGCGGACATGCTAGTATCAATAAGAAATACGAAGACAAATTGTCAATGATTCTCTCTAACAATGACCTAATCAAGAAGGAGAGGGTTTTTGACAAAAAGTATAGAATACATATAGGACAAAGAGAGAGCTGGCAGACGGAAGACACCGGAGGCGTCATCTGCTACACTGACGGCTCTAGAAAGGAATCTACTAAGCTCTCCGGCTCCGGAGTGCACATACAATGTGCAAATGGAACGGAGATTAATAGATCAATACGGTTAGGCAAATTCGCAAGTGTCTTTCAGGCGGAAATATGCGCCATCACAGAGTGTGCGCAAACTATACATCGCCATACAGACATAAAAAAGGTGACTATCTACAGTGACAGTCAAGCAGCATTGAAAGCCCTAAATAAAGTAGAGACAATGTCAGCAACAGTCAAGGAGTGCAAAAAATCACTCGAAAAGCTGGCGGAAAGAACTGAAGTCCACGTTGCCTGGGTCCCCGGACATGAGGGAGTCCCGGGCAATGAACTAGCGGACAAACTAGCCCGGGAAGGGGCTGACGAATGCGTGATCGGACCGGAGCCATGGCTTCCGATCGCTCATAAGATCACGAAAGGAGTAATTACCAGAAGCATAACAGTAGAAACCAACCTCAGATGGAGGTCCTCGATAGGCATGAGACAGTCGAAGATCTTCATCAGGGGAATGGATGCGAAAAGGACAAGCCGACTGGTCAAACTTACCAGAGCAAACATGAGGCTTGTCATAGAGATCATCACAGGACACTGTCGCCTCAACAGGCACCTAACAGTGATAGGAGTAATGGATGACCCATTATGCCCAGAATGCATGGAGGAAGAAGAAACCAGCTTCCACCTACTAGCTGAGTGCCCCATGTATTCGTTAACAAGATGGGAAATTATGGGCACCGACAGACTAGAAGAAGAAGACATAGAACATCTGAATGTGGATCAGATAGTAAGCTTCTGCAAGGAAACAAGAAGGTTCGACGGGGCGCCGTGAAGACTGCTGGGATACCCAATCCAAACCGCAAGGAGAAGTTTTTCGGGGAAATGAGCGAAGTGGGCGGCAAAAGATGCGGTCGGATCGTTCGCTCGGCGGTGCCGGCGTCCCCAACAAGAAAAAATAATAATAATAATGGGCCCTGAAGGTCTTGGTTTGCCCCCTACACCCATAGTCATTTCATATGATATTCACACTATATTTAGTTTGGACACATGAATTAAAAAACAATATATTGCATTTTATGCTCATATTTTTTACTGACTTTATTTTATATTCTTTGTCAGTGATTTTTGAGGTTACCTGAGCTATAAATTGATGGATTAGATTTTGACTTGATCATCCTCCCAAGTATACAATATTAAATGGATATATTAATAAATTCAGTTAATATTATATAGCGCTCATAATATATATGTATAACTACATAGAAAAATACACTCCTAAAATCTAAATATTACATTTCATTTCACATTCTTTACAATTCAATCATTGACTGCTCATATTATGCCATAGCTATTATATATATATATATATTATGCCCATTAATAGTTATTGAAAAGAATATGACATAATATAGTTCTTGCAGTAACTTATAATGATGAGTAAGTAGTATTAAAAAGTAAAGGTCAGCATAAGTACAGAGTCCAAATTCAAACGATCATTAGTAATATCTACTTAATGTTTTTCTACTTTGAAGGCTTGGGCTGTTTATTCACATCATTGAATGACTACTGATTGCTATTATATACACAAGCTGATGATAATTCAAAGTGATAATGGATATCATTTTATCAAAATGATATTGCATGCAGCAATGTCAACATATCTGACATACTGACCTTTTAACTGCAGAGGCTATTATAGACATGCGATATTTTTGGTGATTGATCTCTTTCAGGCATGCCGCCTGCAGCTCACCAACTTCTTCCAATTTTGTAACATATTCCTTATTCACAGCCTGCAAACAAATATATATTTTATTTAGAATTATAAATACTATTTATAACCACATAAACTTGTAGAAAATTAATATAAAAATGTTTCGCATTTCACTGTGCATACCTGGCCATACTTAGATGGCATTATTAAAGCATTAAGAAGTTCTTTGTTACAAAAATGTGATTAAAATTCCTAGCAAAAGATCATATTTTAGGATGTGATACTAATAACTAAATAATTAAGAATTTTAAGAAAAAGCAGCATAAAGTAGAGATTAAAATTAAACATACCTCTAGCCGTTTGTAATCCGCAACTAAATCTTCCCATTCTTTAACACACTCATCTACATCCATTGTTGTGCTACTGATGTTATTCTCTTATAATAATGAATATTCACAATACATTCAAGAATAAATTACGGATAAACACAATTCCATTCCCGATTCATGCATGACCTTTGCTTTTCGACTGATTATTTGTGATCTGTCACTGTCACTGTCAAATTTTTTTTTTAAAGATTTTTGGCTTGCTTACTAGAGTCACTGTCAGATCCACCTGGTCAGTGTTGCTATCATATCAGTGTAATCTTAAACTTTATGGCTTGGTTGATAGATTTAGAAGTCATGTGTAATTCAAGATGAACTTAAAAATGTGTGTGTGAGACCCAGTGAGACCAAACAAAAAAAAAAGACATGCCGTTATGTAACTATACTTATTATTTTGTAACTTTCCTTAAATACCTCTCGCCTCTTTCCGTACATAGAATACACTCACCCTTTACAAAAACCTTGGCTTAAGCCCATATTACACTATCGTAGAATTAAGATTACTTTTTACTAGGTACCTAATTCATAATCTCAAAAAATGTCGTCTTCGAAACTCTTTGATTTTCGAAGACATTTTTTGAGATTATTTGTAGACGGATATACGGACATATGTACGAGTATATTGTTTGTTTGTAATAATCCTACTTGTCTCTGATTTTCGATTGATCTGCTGACCTTATCCGAAACATGATCTGCACCGTGATATTTTCTGCTCCTATAGACGCCACGTTGTTGCTCCATCCCTCTGAATAAGAAAACTTTCCTTATTCAGAGCTCCATCCGTTCGGGCAATCTGTCAGTGAGTGGTACACCGCATTCGTGAGTTAGTGTTAGTGACACTCAGGCGTTTGGCACTCGCTGTATAGAACACACCGAAACAACCGTGCCCGGAAAGCACATAGCCAACCGTAGACAGAGGTATTCTCTGTCTACGTAGCCAAAGCTTCATTACGGGTCCTGCCACCTTTACTATATGCTTTTTGAAAGGGTCTCTGATCCCACTCCACTGCCTCTTTGCACCACAGGTACAGTGCTGAAAAAGAGCTGTCTCCAGGTTCAATGGAGGAGTACCGGCAAGGAGACTCACCACTTCAAGAGACCGTGCGATATTATCATATAATCTGTAGGGTCAGCAGCCACAGTGGACGCCGCAGTAAACACAGCGCCATCTATCCCAAAGTAAGCTAGTTTCACATTGGTACGCCTTTATCCCCGAAGAACTAGGCAGAAACCTACCACGATACGCCCACATTTCACCGTCGCACGTTACATACCAGTTGATACAGGCGCGGGTTGTAGACACCTGATGTAGAATTTTTCTTTTTGTCCATAAGGCCTACAACTTGACTGATCGACTGCCGTATTACTGGCAAACGGAAAGGGGCTAGTAAATCTAAATGTCACAAAGTGGTGAGCCATCCAGAACCAGCCATATTGAAACTTGATTAGCACAGTGATCGTTTACAGAATACTGAGTTAGTGGGGCTACGAAGGCTTCCGGCTATAAATAATGTAGTCTTTAGATACACTTAACAACAAGAGGATAAATAAAAAAACACACCATAAAATAAATTAAATACTTGTTTATTTACATGAAACGCGAACCAAATCTATTTGGATTTTGGTAATAATTTTGACGAGTTACAGCAGATATATTGAGTTGCTGCAAAATTCTCCTGCAAACAGTCAAAGTACATAATGACCAAAATCATGCTTAGAGTCACCAATTACCATACAGACATTGATACATCTTTTTATAAGATTTTACCCATTTCTAATCAAAGCCTAGGACAGATGAACTGTTTTCATCTTTTGATTTTATTAAAATGTAAACTGAAATCTATATCACTATTGCAATCAGTAACCGCAAATGAATATTGACATCCATATAATAACCACATTGCAGTTACATATCCAGAGAATTTAGCAAGTATAAAACTAATATTGATATTATTCTTATGGTAATTACATTTTAAAAGTGCAAGATACTTATTTTAAACTTGTAATACAAACAATTTATGAGGAACAATCACTTGTTCTACAGATTACTTACTATTAGTAGGCGATTGCCTTATTTCAAACAGATTTTTAGTACTATGCCAAGGCATTACAGCACGCGTAATTATAGAGAGCGCTCTTTGAAATAATCTTGATGTTTCGCTTCGTTTTTTGTAAGACCAGGCAAGTCTATTCTAACTAAACGTAATAAAACATATTTGCCTATAAGAACTACTAATAACTTTGTCTTTTAACAATAACAAAAATAAAAATAAGTACTTATTAAGAATTATATTTATTATAACAATTACGATAAAATATATTTGCATTCATATAAAATCCCTGTAGAATATTTAAATCTCAAATTAAACTGGATCGTCCCATAAAAAAAAACTTGAGAATGTATTACAATTGATAAAATATGAGAGTAAAATAATTGCAAATAAAAGAATGACTAGAAAATTATGTTGTGATGATATATTTAGAACGTAAATATCTGATGATGCTCAACAAACCTGCTATTTTTTTGTAACTCAAGCATCCGTTATAGATATTTAGCTGAGCGCTCTCTACAGATACGCCCACAACACTATTGTAAATCCTTGGTACCTGTGTATTTACTAAGTTACACCAACAAAGCGAATACAATAATAATCCTTTATAAATCCTAGTTCTATCCAGACAGCTGCGGTTTACTATGCGGCGGATACATTTTGATTAAAAGTCAAAAGCAGTTATGACAGATTATAAGAGCGATAACTCCCTAAATATTATTTATTATTATATTAGCATGGTGTCACAAACTTGTAAGCAATGTACACTTGCATAATATCATGCACAAAAACCGTTGTTTCTAAATATGAGCGTACCTACGCAAACTACACTACATACTAACCTCTAGAACACCAGGCAACAAAATTATTCCGTATTGTAATAAATAACTATTGATAGTTATAATAGATTTTGTTTTAAACTAAAACTCGACTACGGAATACGAGCATTGCGACAATCGCGTCATTTCTAGTCATGGTACATTTTAATCTCTCCAAAATGCCAGCATTCGACGGGTAGGTTCGAAAATCTATTCCGAGCAAAATCAGAAATCCTCTGCTGTGCCGTAGTCGAGCAAAATCGCTTGAAATATTACTTTTTTTTCTCTCAATCTAGCTACCTTAAACAGGCCTGTAATTCAAAGATTAAGTTTATATCACACATTAATTTACTTAGGACATAATTATGATAACATAAATGAAATCAACTTAACTTTATAATCAGATTATATTTAATCATGTAAAATGTGAATTGTATTACAATTAGCAATTCAATGCTCAACACTTAACATCGTTGTTATTAGGAGACGACGGAAACAAACACTGGCAATACTAAATAAATATAAATTTTGAAATAAACCGACTAACTTATAGTTAAAGTTTTGAATTGCCAAAACTTAAAATAAGTCCCTATGAAACCGATTGATACGAAATTCTAAGTGTTGCTATATATTTATATCCATGGTTTCGTTGTCCCCATAGATTTTCATTGATGCGGTTGGCGCGGTTGCTAACCGACATAATGAACATCGTATCGAGCTGAGGCAAACATCAAAAGCCTTATATACATTACGTGATGAAGCGTTTAAGACGAGTCCAAGAGCCGTTCGCTAATCATTATCGAATGGTTGTCATGAATAACTAGCTATAATATCAAATTTAATAAAAACTAAAATTATCAATAAAGAAATCAAGGTACAAAAATCTGATTGGTTGGGTAATAAATCAAATTACATACTTATTTATAACAAATAAAATTTATATCTAAACGTTTTACGAATAAACAATAACTATAAAATAAAACAGGACATTGACAATTTTATATTAACGCACAGCTCACACAATCGTTTCGAGCGAGTACATGACGAATGCTACGTCACTGCTTAACTACATTAAACGCTGCTACCAAATTATATTACGAACTCGGAAACAGCAATTCAACTAATAAAATATACAGAGACTATGTGCCACTACACTTTAATGGAATGTGTGTTAGAGTAACATAAGAATCGGGGCAAAAGATGTCGCCAATTGAGATAGAAAGAGACATAGCATCGTCACATGTACGAAAAACTACAATGAGGAAAAGCGAGGACCGAGTCCCTTTCAAATGATTGACAAATAACAGCAGCAGCTTATATCGCTCTCATTGTAGCTACAACGCGAAAAAATAATGATAAAAGATATCATCGGTGAGTTTAAGTTACTAAAATGGCAACGCTTCTAGCGACACTCCCAAACTTTGACGGTCTGATCGACGCTGCCGGATATCACGTATGGCAAGCTCCTGTGGAAATCTGCAATACAAAATATACACGATTAGTATACATAGTTTATAAGCAAAGTCACGTAAAAGATGGCGTGCAAAAACATGCTAATGGAATTTTGAAATGCAAATAGGTAGTATTATTACTACCAGTACTAAAAATATTCACAAAGTCGAGTGGGAACTGGACCCGCGTTCTTGCTCAATCCAGGAGCACCAGCTTAGTCTACTATTAGTTTAAAAAAATTCAACACCAGATTGTCACCTGCATATTTTAAGATGCCCACAATGCCTTTAACTTGGTATAACAACTGACTGGTTGGCTCAACGACTGTCATGTTACTGGGTGCCAGTAACATGACAGTCGTTAATTCTTGTTTATGAGGTGCTTGTTTCTTATCTATTTAAGATTAGTTGACGCCCGCGGCTTCGCCCGCGTAGAGAAGTTTCCTGTTCCCGTTTCCCACACGAACTTTTTCCCGGGATAAAAAGTAGCCTATGTGTTATTCTGATGTATAAGCTATATTATTGTAAAGTTTCATTAAAATCTATTCAGCAGTTTTTACGTGAAAGAGTAACAAACATCCATACAAACTTTCGCGTTTATAATATTACTAGATGATCCGATGATAGATGATGATACAGCTTCGCCCGTGGAATATTTCGACCTCCCGTCGCACCTATTTAATCCCGTCGCTTAAAAATTCTATATTGATGCACGAAAGTTTGCCCGGTTTGTCGACATTTATGACTACTGCTCTGCTCCCCAGTGTAGTAGCGTAATGATATATAGCCTATAGCCTTCCACGATAAATTTCAAATCCGATCGAAACAAATAAACAAACAAACTCTTCATTATAGATTAAGATGTATGGTTAGTATAGATAGATATAGTATGATATAGATTATTGTAGGTATATTATGATTTAAGAGCAGCACCAGTAGTGCAGCGCGATTGCTGCACCTCTGGTGTTGCAAACGTCCATATGCTACGGTGACACACGTGGGCCGTATGATTGTCTGCCACCTCAGTGGTACAAAAAAAATGTGTCTGTGTGTCCACCTCAGTGGTATTGGTGAATACTCTACTTTTCACACCTTTGAGAGACAATAAAAAGTCACCACAACTACGCAAATTCTTTTTTGAAATATCAGTGTGGTTCCTTGGCAGCTGTTGTATATATAAAAAAACTAGCTGACCTGCCCGGCTTCGTCCGTACATACTTCCAACCCCGTGGCACCCATTTAATCCCGCCCAATATGTATGATAGTTTCCCCGATTTGTTGACATTTATGATTACTGCTCCGCTCTCCCGTATAGTGGAGTGATGATATATAGCTAATAACCTTCCTCAATAAATGGGCTATTCAATACAAAAAGAATTTTTCTTATCGGTCGAGCCGTTCACGCGTGATGGCGTGACCAACGGAAATAGGGATTTTTAAATATATTTATTTTTATAATTACTGGGCATGGAAGGCATATCATCTTAGGCCCCAGGATGGCAACGCACTTGCAGTGTTAACCTTAATATTGCAAGTGTCTATAGGCGACGGTAACCACTTAACACCAGGTGGGCCGTAAGCTAGTTTGCAATGTCGTAGTATAAAAAAAAAAAGATATGTGTGTGTGTATGACCGAGGCTGGTGGCGAAGTGGTGGTGCGCGTAGAGCGTCTTGAGCGCGCGCGTGTGCGCCACGTCCCACACGCGCAGCGTCTTGTCGTCTGACGCCGTGAGCAGGTAGCGCCCGCCCGGGTGCCACGCCGCGCCGCGCACCCAGTTGTCGTGCCCCACTAGCGACGCCAGGCACTGCCCCGTCGACACGTCCCATATCTGGCACACAAGCAAACATAGCTACACCAGCCGACAACCAACTGGATTTTACGCGGCTAAATGAACAATCTTTATTCATGTTTTTTTTCTTTGACTGCCTCTGTGGCGCGGTGTGGAGTGTATCCGACTGTTACGCAAGAGGTCATGGGTTCGATTCCCACCTAGTATAAAACGTTGTGTGATGAGCACGATGGTTTATTATGTGCCTGGGTGTTATTTGTGGAATGTATTTAGAAATATATAAGTATGTTTATCAGTTATCTGGTTACAATAGTACAAGCTCTGCTTAGTGTGGAATCAGATGGCGTTGTGTGAGTTGTCCCAACAATATATTATTTTCTAGAACTAGTGCATTTATCTTGTTTTATGAGTAAAAATGGTAGTTTCTTAGACATAAAAGTTGTGTTAACGTGCTATAGTGAAAGACAGTGATATATTGCAGTAAAAAGCTATTTTACAACTTGTCGTGCAAATTCGACTGAAATCCCCAATAACGCTCTACCACGTTAATGGGGCAAGGACACAGGATCTATGACTGGACTTGACATCGACAAAGGACTGGACAGGACTAAATTAGAAGATACGATTGAAGAAATATGATATAAAAAATAAGATTTGGCTAAAAGGTCTTTTTAGGTTTAAACAGATAGTGATAATGATATCAATACAACTGTGTTGTGCGTGAATACGTCTCATAATAGATAATATTATAAAACTTGAAGATCGCAGCTTTCCCAAGTCAAAAGTTTTACTGAATGGAAATCTCTCTACGCAGCAAATTAACCTCAAAAGCGTGATAAATTCGTTGATAATTATCCAATAGTGTAAATGAATTTCTGATAGAGATATGACATGTAGCTGCAACACCTAACTGAACTACTAACTATATTCACACTGTGTGCCTGACGATGACGGGGTAATCAGAAAGGACTAATCTCCAGAATCCTTGCATACTTCTTTCGCTTCTTGCAGAGTCTTTCTTCACGTCAGCATGTCTGTGTATATAACTGGGTACATTGACCTTTCCGTTTTTAAGCAAACTACTCACGTGGTCTTTGAGGTCTAACCTTCATACGAAAACCAAACAGTACACCTTGATTTTGATATCATTAGATTTTTTTTTAATTGCCTTTCTATGGAAGCAATTTTAAAATTAATGAGGATCGATTGACGAACAATATATATTGTGCGAAAGTAGAAGGTAGAAGGAGTCAGGGTAGGCCGAGACTTACATATGAAGACCACGTGAGCAGAATGCTCAAAAACGGATAAGTCAAAAGTACTCGGATTCCCAGACGTGCGTTGGTGAAGCGATTGATGAATCTTGAAGAAGCGAAAAAAGTATGCATGGATCGCGAAGCCTGGCGATCTGTCCTCTCTGACTACCCCGTCAGGGATACAGCGTGAAGATAGTTTAGTTTTTTTTTTAATCGTAATCACATCGAAGAGAACAAGAGTGCTAGGTGTGTAAAGCGCTCATACTTTGACGGACTTGTCCCTGGAGCCGCTAGCGAGGAAAGGCCCGGTGTGATTGGCGCGGCGGTTATCGGTCCCGGCAGCCTCGTTGATGGCCGCGGCAGCCGCTTCCGGAGCCCACGAAACGCATTCCACCACGTGCTCGTGTTCACGCAACTCCATCTGAGAAAGTAATTGAACATACATTGAACAGTCGTCTTAGAAATTAATAAGGCCCGTATTCCAGAACGTTTATCATTACTCAATAGACGCTTGAGAGTAGATTTTATAAGGCAAAGTCTAGCCTCAAGCGTTGATTCAGCATTGAGAAACGTTCTGGAATACGGACCTAAGTGTCGTTTTCCAGAACGTTTCTCAATACTCAATCAACGCTTGAGGCTATTTTTTGCCTTATAAATCCTACTCTTAAGTGTTTTTCGAGTATTGATAAACGTTCTGAAATACGGCCCTAAAATTGGAAACTATGCGTCTGTGGAGAGAATCATCGCCAGAACGGAGCGATTCAAAAGAACTTTTATGTTTCGATGGTTCGAAACATAAAAGTTCTTTTGAATCGCTCCGTTCCGCTCCGAACTTGAACGCATAATAGCACACTTACAGTGACAACCTCAAGTTCTTTGAGCAGCGAGAAAAATCATATTGATTATTGGTCTATTAACTAGAGGGACACTGTCAATAGTCATGTGTACTATGAGAGTTGACTTGGGATCACCATGCTTTATTAAGAATATATAAATGTATTCCTAGCTGTTTGCCATCGACCTTGGGCCGCATTACATTTTTACTGTTTTTGCTTACTTGTCAGTTACGCCTTTATCTTCGAAGGGGGAAGGCCCTTTTTTGTTAAACATTGTCATGTTATAACATTGTCATGCTTACCATAAGGCGTTCATTATCCTAAGTACAAATAGTTACCTTGCACTCATTACTGTCGGCGTTCCAGATTCGTACGGTCTGATCGTTGGAGCAGGACGCCAGCAGTGTGCCGTCCGGCGATACGCGGACCATGCGCACCCACTCGCGGTGACCCTTGTACGTTTTAAAACAGTACCTAGTGACAAACAAACAAACTGTTTTTTTAAACCAAATTGAAATACCTACTAACGCTGCACATCTTTTAGTGCTATGGTAATATAAGGAAATGACAAACCAGTCGGCATTAAACCGTAAATAAGTTACGCCATATAGTTTTAGGTTAAACTTCCTACTAAGTTAAACCTAAAACTATGTGGAAAACCATGGCAAGGCAACGATTTTTTTAGCCTTTTTGGGTCTAGCGTACTCTAGGACGATTTAACCAATGGACGCGTAATGTACTCAATAAAGTATGAAATCACGTTCAACCAACTTTCGTGCGGGGGGAAACTACACACATATTGTTTTGTTACTCTTGCATGAAGTGTTGTCGCTGTCTAACAACCAATAAAAATACAACTGCAATTACAACATATAGAAAAATGAAGGTATCCAATACGAATTTGACACAATATTATCCGGCTAATTTGAGATGGTAATTCTTATTTTGATGTTTATAGAGAATGAACGTATATTAAATACAAGCCGATTAAGTTGTTGGTATTTTTCAATATTAATGGTTATTGGTAAAATTAGTTATGTAAAATGATATCAAATTTTACTTACGAGTGAAAAGAAACATTAGTTGTTTGATCGCTATAACTTTTACACCATTCCACAGCACATTTTTTTATTTTATCCTTATAAATTACCCTCCAAACGTGTACGATAGACTGAGTTCTCGGAAATGCGGCCTAGTTAAAAGATACTTGGGAAATGGCCAGCGGGTATAGGCGCAAACTGTAAGATCAATGTCCATTAATTAAATCGTCCTAGAGCGTACTAGTTCCCTCTGAAGTTGAAATGCATAATATTGCATTCGCAAGGCGCATACAGTTCTAATCCTCTATTGTGAAAGTAAATATTTCTCATTAGTTATTTGTTATATATTTCTTAAGATTTTCGCAGAAGATAAAGTTCCTTGCGCTCACTAGTTACGGTTGCTATTTGGAAATCTGTGGTAGACAATGTGACATGAAGAAAAGCTTTGCTCGGGTAACGACATTGATAGTAAGAAAAAAATTCATTAGCAAGGCGGGCCGCTTTTTGCCGTCCTTACAGAAGCAGGCCCATTGAGGTGGTGTAAATGACTTTCACGCAGACCTCACGCCTTAGAAGCGGAAAAACAGTCGAATTGAACTCCCAAAAAAGCTAGATAAAACACCCCGAAACTGGGACTTCCTTGTTAATTAATTTTATATATGTTTAGTTATCCGGAGTAACTGAAGCGTTTTCGACGGTTCGTATACGGCATGACATCCGTGGGGATTTTCACATATTAATAAAAAAAGGTATTACAGTTTAAGCAGAATATATTATAATATCTTACCCAGTAGCGACCTCCCAAGCCTTGATGGTTTTGTCTCGACTGGCAGTGTACACAATGTCGCCACTAGGAGAGAACGCGACAGATGATACGTTGTGGTCGTGGCCGTGCATTGTCTTCACACACTCAAATGTTTGGTTGAAGTCCCACAGCTTGATTGACATGTCGGCGCTGCAAGATACTGGATACAAACGATGTTTAGTCAGATTTGGACACAAATTTTCTCTGAACTAACATTTAATGGCTAGCACATCTAAAACTACCCTGCATAATGTACCTCACTTAGCCAGTTAGACATTTTAGCACTCAATTAAAGTTCAATCATTTAAACGTGTCGTTCTATGACCTTGATATAGTCACGCCTTTATCCCCAAAAGGGTAGGCAGAGCCAATAGCCCACATTTCACCATATGCATTTTTGTCCCACATAAAGCCCATTGCCGTGTTTAATAGTGAATGTCAGACACAGGTTGTGGCTACCTGCTGTTGAAACTTTTCAAGACGCCCAAAGGACTTCAACTTGGCTTGAAGACTGCCATTTTACTGGCAAGCGGGACCAACGTTTTAACGTGTCTTCCGAAGCACGGAAACACACGTAAATGGAAATGCCACAAAGCGGTCACCCATCTGAGGACCAGCCATAGCGAAAGTTCCTTAACGAAGTGATCGTCACTGAGTTAACGAGGCCACAAGTCGAGCGCCTTCCCTTCGAGACCTTGACCACAGTCAGTGGAATCTGTTTAAATCACCACCAAAGTGGTGTTAATTACGATGTGATCAGAAAAGGATACTTCTTTAATTTTCCTCTTTCACATCTATAAATTGACATGTTTGTTACATTCACTGATGACAGTGGATTCAAAAACCTTGTAAAAATGAAAACTTAAGATTCAGCATGATACCGCAAAGTAAGATACAAAAATCCTTCGTCTGTTAAAAGATTTAGTTTTACGATACGACCATTGTTACTATTAAAGTTAATTTGATATTTTTTTCCGCATTTACAACTTAATAAAAAATTTCGATGATAATTCAATAGATAAACCAGATGAAGGAAGTTTTTCGTATCTGTTTCCCACAGAAACCTGTTACCGTGATTATAATGCCTATCAACCCAGGATAAAATTTGTTTTATAATAATAGGAGGTTAGACCTACACCAATTTTATCGAATTTTGTCTAGCCGTTTGAGCGTGTAGAAGAAAAAAAAAACACTCCCAAGCTTTCACGTTTATAATATTGTAGTACTGATCTTTCACGTTTATAATATTGTAGGACTAACGATCTCATAAACATCGGCACGAAGTTAGATTATGCAGAAAAGTGAGAATAGTTTGAATATTAGAACTATCCGCGACAAGGAAAAAATATAGCTACGAAACATGCCAGAAAACGATAACAACATCTAAGTACTCACCAAGTAGTTTTCCATGATGATCGAAGGCGATGTCCTGAACGGAGTCGGTGTGACCCTTCAGGGTTCGTTCGTACTCGCCACTCTCGAAGTCCCATACTTTAATGGTCGCGTCCTCGCTTGAGGACACCATCAAACTAAACACCGGGTGAAATATTACCTGGAACATATTACAGACTAGTTTGATTCCTGCTACTTCATACGCGTTAAGTTTCCTGCCTTTAATCGGTATTATTTATTTTGTCTTGTTACTATATTTATCTTGAATATCTGTCCGGGTAGAATATTGTAATAATGATTTTCCTGATGAGCTAAATTTGAAAATTGGAGCATAGTTCAGAAGTGGATGAAAATGTAAAAATAGAAGAACTATTTTTAGTATGTTATTTAAATATTTGTTTACATATTCGGTACATATTTATTTTCCATTTTAAGCTTGTTCCTAAATGAAAAGAAGTCAAGTATTTCCTGTAACATCATATATCAAGCGTTTAGGACATTATGAACAGCAGACAGAATTTGTAATTATTTTTTTGATGTTGGTGCATTAGAATACGTTCCATCTTAATTATGAACCTCTTTAGATCCTAATTAATAAAAAATCTACAACTTGTGAACATACTTTTTGATTAACGCGAGTGTTCCATGATGATCTAGACAAATTAGACACATATTGGACCTAAATGGAAAGAAGAGAAAGACAGAAAGATACGAAAATCATTGCTGCCAACCTTAATACTATAGATTGGTGGAACTTGTTACACATCTTGAATGAAGAACCACTTGTTCTATTCAATATTATTTTATTAATGTACAGAAACATGTTTTAATAATGCGGAACAATTCAAGTGTTTTTTTCATTCAAACTGAACACTTTGTCAGTGTTAATTTAAGTTACAATCGAAACTATGGGACTTTGCGGTGAGTCGGAGATCTTTTACGTCTACTCGATCTTCTTTTACTCCATGATATGAAGTAATTATATATGGGAAAATAAATGACTAAAAAGTCTTCTCACAGGTTTTTTTTATTGCATTGAAAGCTTGTTTCTAACTGTAATTCAATTCACTGTGGAAAACCTGCATAGATAATGCTCTCACAGTCATAAATAACATTGCTACATGTTTTGTGTAGCCATAGCCATGTACAAGAAAAAAACGTGTTCGGAACACTACCTATAATATTATCATACTATTCATCGCTGTAATCTTGCAAGACTATATGCAATACAATTACTTTAAGCTTTTTAAAGACTTAAAAACTATAGTATTGGGCCTAGTCAACTGTAGGGTTCAGTATTTCGTAGTTCAATTTAAATGATTTTGCTTGGATATGTTGTACAATATTACTTGAAAAATTAATGCTTTGAAAATAAAACAAACAAAACTAAACAGGTTGACCGGTACAAAAATATTTTATCAGCATGACATATAGATCTTAAACAATCTATCTTTTAAGTCAGTCAGTCAGTCACAAATATCTGAGAAAGGTTGCGGAGCAATATTTTAACGACATCGTATCAATAAAGGTTCGTATAACAACGGTACCCTAAAAACGAGACAATATATTTGTAAATTAGCTATCATTGAAGAAAGTTATTAAATTTGTTACAATGTGTTACAGAGAGCGAATGTTGTTTGTAGAACCAATTATTACTTGTCATCGCTAATTAGGTCAACTCGACTGCTAAGCGATACTTTTAAACTCGATAGTATGTTACGAAACTAAGTACAGAATTAGAATTACGATTTCAAAATATCTATTTTACTATTTCGATAATTGAATTACATAGTTTTGTTAGTTTAGGTAAAGACTTGAAATCAGCTACGAACATGAATGGTGATGATAGATCAAGACGCGCAAAACTATTTAAGATAATTCGTTATACAACGTTGAAAATTAAAGAAATGTTAATAAACTATAAATTAATTAATTACGTAACATTTCGTTTCATTAGTGGATGCAATCTCTAAAATCATATCATGAATGCTTTTTTTTTTCATTTGTTGCATCCAATGTTTTTGCTTCACCGTACTTCGTAAGCAGTGAACCATAAACTAATAACAATAAACCATTTACGCTATTATCTGCAAGTCCGAATGCCGTTGGACCCCAGTCAGCAAGGTACATACAGCAAAACAGTTCGGTTTGCTTGCAACTAAACAACAATCAACAACTGTGTATTTTTATACCACTGAGGTGGCAGACAAGCATACGGCCCATCTGATGGAAAGTGGTCACCGTAGCCTATGGACGTTTGCAACACCAGAGGTGCAGCACTTGCGCTGCCGACCCTTTAAAAATCTTCTAAGACCTCTTTTGAAGAAGCCCATACTGTGAACGTATGGATGATAGCATCATCAGCTCAGCAGTTAGTGTGCTTTGGTGATGACGTTCAAAATTTAAAACTACTCGAGTGGAGGCCATTAGTATAAATACGTACTTTTTTATACTAAACGGGCAGAGGAACTTGGCATTCTTATTTTACGACGCCCTTCTTGTACTAGCCCTTCAAAAGTTCAAGGGAGTTTGTATTTCAAGCTGGTGAGCCGGTAACCCTAATTTAAAAGCGATATTGTTGAATAAGGCGAGACGGGTTTTCGCGTCCGAGTCTTTCGTATTAAGACAGGGTCATGAGATTCTTTCTACTTTTTTAAGATAGCTCTGTATTTCTACATTTATTCATCCATATTGTCATGCCGGTATCCCCGACGGCGTTGTGGTACTATCACAGTGCATTGCATAAATAATTTATTATTATTATTATATTAGGTTCGTAATATTGTGTACCTTTGAGAATGCCGTGAGGCGAAACCGGTCAGGTTTACAAAGTAAATGTTGTGGAACAGTACAAGTGGTGTTATTTAATATGTGTAGCAAGTTCCACCAAGCGCCATCAATCAACAGTATAAATAATATAAATAATTTATCTCAAACGGTTCCATGTTTATTTCTCCGTCACCAAAGAGTCTTCTTATATACACGTGCATCTGTAATTCATGCACTCAGAGTGGCACAGTGGCGAAAAATACACCATTAGAACGTACCAATATCCAAATCGCTAATATATATTGACCATGTATCACGGATACATTTTTAAGGCATATAAGAATAGTAACTTAAATAAATATAATAATAATATGCCTCTGCCACCCCTTCGGGGATAAGGCGTGATGGATATCTATCTATCTAACTTAAATAAATAAAATAAATATCCATCACGCCTTATCCCCGAAGGGGTGGCAGAGGCATATTATATGCCGACTTTTCACCGTGTGGATTCCTGTCCCACGTAATAGGTGGTGAGCCCATTGCCGTGTTGAAATAGACAGACGCAGGATGTGGCTACCTGCTGTTGAAATTTTTCAAGCCGCCTATAAGGCATTCAACCAGGCTTAACGACTGCCATTTTACTGGCAACCGGGACCAACGGCTTAACGTGCTTTCCGAAGCACGGAAACGCTCGCAAATGTAAATGCCACAAAGTGGTCACCCATCCGAGGGCCAGCCATAGTGAAAGTTGCGTAACTCGGTGATCGTTTATAGAACACTGAGACCGCGGGGCCACGAGCGCTTCTATAGTAATAAGAATAGTAACTTGTTTTTTTTTAAATTTAGTTGAAAATGATAAAGAAGAAATACAACTTGGTTCATGACTGAACTTTGGAACTTGAACCTTGACCTTTACCTTACAGGGGCAAAGCTCTGACAAGCTGAGGCATTCGAACCGTATTGAAGTCAGTTGAATTACTCCACTATTATAATATTATAAATAGCCTTTCATATTAAATTACAATTTTTAAACATTTATGTTATGACGTTACTTAATCATAGGAAAATTTTCTACATAAATAACAGCTGCTAACTTTTTCATAATAGATAAATTGGTGTACGGAGAGACTGGAATTGGTTCGTTTTCAATCTTTTTGGGCTATAAATAAATTTTGATCAGGTTACAAACTTTATAAATAAATTACAACCCGCCCCTTTTAGTAATGCATGTACTAGGCAGACTTAGGTTAATATGTTTCAAGTCACTACCTAAATGTGTGTTTAAGTGGTATTAAAATAGGCATTATGTTTATTCTTAGTCTGGTCAAGAAATTATTTGAATTAAAATCAGAGTGTCTATGACATAACTCGGCATCATTTACCATTCTAAGTGTTTGCATTATTTAATTTGCACGTAATATTATTTTAAAACAAGCGTAGGTATTTTGAAATCAACAATAAAGTATTTAGACATAGGTTCATTTACAAGCTGGCGCGCTCCAGAATCAGAGCGACTCGAGAGTAAGTGACACTGACATTAGTCTCTGATTGCAATGTGGTTATAAATGAGGAACTAAAAATGTGCTACTGAACAAATAAAAGCAATAAGGGGCAGCCCTGAGATCTCTTTAATCTACATCTCCCCTATCTAACTCGGAACAACCAACTCTTAGATTTGTCATGCCACTGGAATCGGACCGTCATCAGCTGCAACAAGCAGATTGTCTGGCTATGTTCGGTGCCAGGTTATACTGCGATGCTCAAGGGCCATCGGATTTACGAATTTGGTGTTTTTGGTTATCGTGCAGATTGGAAAGAGATTAATTACGTTTTCTTTCAGCTCCTTGTGTGACATTGAGGCGGCTCATAGTGAGCGACCACATCTTAAAGTCGTACCGGTCATTGGCCAAAAACTTTCTACTTAATAAACATTGCATATTACTGCTCTTTTATATTAAACACATAATATGCACATAATATACCTTTGTAATGGTGGCCCGGTGTCCGGTAAGACAGAACTTCTCAGGGGGTCTCGGTATCCATTCGGCGGGGGTGCGTTTGGCGCGCGTTGGCGCACCTTCGATAAATTCCTTCTGAGCCTCCGACAGTTTCGATTCCAATTCCATCACCTGGTAAACAGACAAGAAATACATTAGAATATGACATTAAGCAGGTCTATAATGTTAATGGTAGTAGTAGTAAGTGATACTAACTTTTAAACTTTCTTGTGATAAACTAACTTGTGACCACGGCTGGTGCAACCCAGTCGAAACGTCAAGCTATTTTAGGGAAATAAGCACGATCGCGTTAATACCTAATTTATACTAATTTTAGTAGTAAGTGTTTTTATATGTTTTTTATACCACTGAGGTGGCAGACAAGCATACGGCCCACCTGATGGAAAGATGGCTATGCTTTCCTATTACATGGGGTAAAGGTACTACCCATCAGTCACGACTTCCCATACTCTGCCCATATTAAACTTGATTTAATGACTTCCATGACTGGCAATCGAGACCAACAGCTAACGTGCATTGCGGAGCATAGAAATACTCGTAAATGGAAATGTCACAAATTGGTCACCCATCTGAGAATCAGTCATAGCAAAAGATGATTAAGGCTGTGATAGTATATAGGACACTGAGTTAACAGATCTACGAGTGCTGCATTCAGAGCAATTTTCTAATATAGTTTAAAAACTATATTAGAAAATTAAATGCATATGCACTTATTCAAACGAGCTCTTCTGTTTATTACGAAATATTATTATTGCAGTATTCATTTAATTGCAGAAACGTGCAATTTTTGCCCTCATTTAATCTATTTGTATTTATAATCCAGACTTTACGAATATTTAGGCAAAGAGAAATTGAACATTACAGTTTTATTAGAACAAGGTTGTGGCAAAAATAGATCTTCACTAATCGACCTGGTTGTATTGTACCATTTCGTTGAATAGATTATAGACATTATTCATGGACAATACGTACATAATCAATGGATTGAATTTGTCACGGCACTGTGAGAACGTAGCGTCACGGCCAGCAAGTCGGCATCGACCGCCCGCCCAAGTAATCTACCAACCACCTAGAACGACCTAGAAACGTCCAAATGACAAATCGATGGACTACACAGCTTAGATCGTGTCCGGATACCATTACACAGATTCTGGTTATGCACGTTTTTGTCATTGAGTAACTGCTAGCAGTTTAGCGATATATATGACCATTGAAACACCTGAGAAAGGCCTCTTTAAGTTACATACATACACATAAGGTATTGCGTATGGGGGCACACTAATAGGCGTCATCATCTTTTGTCGTATCGATTACGTGTAATCAATTATAGAAAGTGTTACAAGAGTTTAAATGCAACATTAACTAACAACTCTGGTGTAAGTGATCCATGGTACAATAAGCATACACATTTGCCTTGATCGAATTCGAAAACAAACGCCTGGAGAAGTCCTGACTGCGCTTCGCCGCATGAAGAATCGGAAAGCTGTCGGACCCGATGGAGTCCCCATCGAAGCCTGGAAGGCGATGGGTCCTGTGGGCAGTGTGGGCATCTTAGTAAACCTTTTTAACCGCATACTCCTCAGCGGGCAGATCCCAAACCAATGGAGACTGAGTATTATTACTCCAGTCTTCAAAGGTAAGGGGTCAGTGCAGGAGTGCGGGAGCTACCGCGGTATAAAGGTGATGTCCCACACCATGAAGATCTTCGTATTATAGACTCTCGGATCCGGCAGGAGTGTACTCTCTCGGGGTGTCAATATGGGTTTCGCCCTGGTCATGGGACCACGGACCCTGTTTTTGTCCTGAGGGTTGTCGCAGAGAAATACAGGTCGAAGAACACGCCACTGCACTGTTTGTTTCTAGACACGCAGAAGGCCTTCGACTGTGTTCCTCGTGCGATGATCTGGTGTACACTGCGGTCCAAAGGGGTTCCAGAGGTCTATATTGACACTATCCGGGACATGTACTATGACTCCGATTCAATGGTTCGGACTGCTGTTGGCGACACGAAACCCTTCCCCATCACCGTCGGGGTACACCAAGGTTCGGTCCTTAGTCCGCTTCTGTTCAGTGTAATATTAGACGAATTGTCGGACAGCATCAGAAACTCGCATGAGCAGCCTCCATGGTTGCTCATGTATGCTGACGATATTGTGCTGGCAGATGCGGACAGGGGCAGTTTGGTGCGACGTGTAAAGGCGTGGAAGGAGACGCTTGAGAACGGCGGTCTGAAAATAAATGTGGCGAAGATCGAGTACTTGGCACTAAACTCAGCAAATCCCACATCCGTCCGCATAGGCGGTGATTTGGTCGAGCGCAAGACCAGGTTAAATACCTGGGATCTGATTTTCACACGTCCAGTGACATCGATTGCGATGTCAAGTCACGCATTGCTGCCGCGTGGGCCAAATGGCGGGAGATGACCGGTGTCATTTGTGACCCTAAAATGCCGATCCGGTTGAAGGGACAGGTCTACAAAACCATTATTAGACCTGTCCTTTTACATGGCAGTGAGACGTGGCCAATATTGGAGCGACACAAGCAGGAGCTGCGTGGCACGGAAATGAAGATGCTGCGGTGGATGTGTGGAGTCACGCGGAAGGACCGCGTGAGGAACTCTCGCATCCGCGGCAGCCTTCACGTCCGTGAGATTGCAGACAAGTTGCAAGAGTGTCGCCTTCGTTGGTATGGTCAGGTCTTGCGGCAACCGCCGGGCTACGTAGGTAACAAATGTCTGGCCATGTCAGCCCCGCCGGGTCCCGGTAAGAGGGGAAGACCAGAAGTGCTGGCTTGACGTCGTAAGGGATGACATGCGTGCCAAAGGTCTCACTACAGGGGATGCCGACGACCGAGCGAAGTGGAGGTGAAAATGTAGGAAAACGGACCCTGGGCGTCGCGAGACGCAACTGGGACAGACGCTCGGATGATGATGATTTGCCTTGATTGAATTAAAATGAAAGTAACAAAGAATTTTCTTTATTGCAATATGTTCGAAGACACATTTTATCAAATTTATTCGGCCCTTTATACCCACCCAAGTTTCGTGCTTCGGAAGGGACGTTAAACCGTTGGTCCCGGTTGCCAATAAAATGGCAGTCAATAAGCCAAGTCGAAGGCCTTATGGGCGGCTTAAAAAATTTCAACAGCTGGTCGCCACAGCCTGCGCCTGTCCATTTCAACACGGCAATGGGCTTACCACTGTTACGTGGGACGAAAATGCATGCGGTGAAGTGTGGGCGTTTAGTATGCTAAATGCCCACACTTCACCGCATGCATTTGCTACCTCTGCCTACCCCTTCGGGGATAAAGGCGTGACAATAGGTATGTATGTAATATATTCAAACAAACTAAAAAAAATGCGAATGACTTCATAGAGCATTTCTCGTTCTTAACCATCGTAAAAAGACTATCAATTACCAAATTAATCAACCTTAAAGTATTTACTTTAGGACTATTGACCAATACTGTCTATACTCGTAGATACAGTATTGTTACATCAGTAGTCGTTTCGAAAAGCTAAAAAAAAGCAGTTGAAAAAAATATGTTAAAATATAGTGGATCAAGTAAGTACCTTTTTCTGCAATCTGATGACTGAAGTCCATTTCTTCTCGAGGAGGCCGCCGAACTTGCGATCCATTTCGCCGCTCATATCAGCCTCCTTCTTAAACGCTTCCAACGCGTCCGTGTAACCATTGCTGCCTAGGTAATCGGCAATAGCCTTGTTCCTGAAACAACACAATGTCAACTAAGTAATGTTATCGGGATTATGTCATCAATAGTGGTGCACAATGAGCTGAATACGTATAGTTCAAAGATTTACCAACCAACAGTTTTGGTTTGGTAGTTTTTTTTTTATACCACTGAGGTGGCAGACAAGCGTACGGCCCACCTGAAAGTGGAAAGTGGTCACCGTAGCCTATGGACGTTTGCAACACCAGAGGTGCAGCCCCTTTTAAAGAACCCCATACTGTAGTTGTAGTTTAGACAACATTGTAGGCAGTACGGAACATGCATTTGTTTTGAGAGTAAAGGTTTTGGAGAGATCACCGATGGCAAAACTAGTTTGTGTAAAATTTGGTGTGGAAGTAGCTTATTCCGGGAACTGGTAACTACTGGAAATTTTAACCTTGTGGAAATCGTGGGTCTACTATGTACATAGGTATATCTATATCCCATAATAGTTTTCTAGTAAACATTCATGTAAGCCACGACAACCGCTTTGTACCGAACGCAGTTTGGTTCGGTGCCGTGGAGCAATTTATTCATATAGTTCTAAAATTGATAATTCTCTTCTAAAAATTAAACTAGCTGATGCGCTGAGTGTTACTCCGGTGGAAATGTTTTCCCGTATCTGTTTCCCGTCGAGTAAGCTATCCTTAAAAGGTAGACATATGCCACAACTGACTATTTTTTGTCTATGTTCAGATTGTCGAAGAAAGCTCTCAGTCGCTTCGATTTTTCCGACATATTGAAGAAATGTATATTTCAACCAAGGTATTTAAAACCTTGACAAATTTTACAACTTAACACACAGAATATACATACATAACATATATATTCACCTCTACTTGAAACTTGCATGATAATACGATCAGTCGGTTATTAAGTTAATCGTGAACAGTCAGACAGACGCTTTGTTAATAATATTTAATGACAAAATACAGCATTTAGCAAATATGTAATATGTAAAATTATTTTTGGTTAACAAATGTTAAATATTAAGTATAAAACTTTAATTTCACCATATTTACTTAATTATATTGTTGATTATCGAAGAATATATATTGTGCGAAAGTAGAGGGTAGAAGGAGTCAGAGTAGGCCGAGACTTACATATGAAGACCACGTGAGCAGATTGCTCAAAAACGAAAAAGTCAAAAGTACTCAGATACCCTGACGTACGTGTATGAAGCGATTTATGAATCTCGAAGAAGCGAAAGAAGTATGCATGGATCGCGAAGCCTGGCGATCCGTCCTCTTTGACTACCCCGTCAGGGATACAACGTGAAAATAGTTTAATTTTTTTTTCATGACAAATTGGCTATTTAAAAAATGTCTAAAAATAGCAACCCTCTTAAGCTGGATATAAAAAATAAGTAAGCATAAGTGGTTGTTATTTTAATTAGGATTTATTTAAAAAAATGAAAATTAAAAATCAAAAATTAAATTGACAATTACAATTTACAATCCATTCTTATAATTTCCGTTGGTTGGTTTGTTACTAATTATGACAATGGTTTGATAGTTACGTTATAAATCATCACTACATAATAAAAAACAAAGTCGCTTTTCGATGACTGTCCCTATGTATTCTTAGGGCCGTATTTTAGAACGTTACTCAATACTCAAGAGTAGTATTTATAAGGCAAAACTAGCCTCAAGCGTTTCTTTCAGCGGTTTTTTTAATAGTTAGAGTGATTCTTATGGAAGGTTTTTATGTATAATTTGTTAGGTTTTTGTATACATTGACCAAATTATAACGATATTTGTTGGGAATTTCAGAAGAAAATAAGCCGTCTGGGAGCTTTTAACAAAAACGCGCTAAGAAATTAATTTCGTGTAGGTAACCATAATTCGACCGGGCCGTGCGGAGAGCGGAGAAGTAATCAACGAACATTAGTGGGACCTTTTTTTTTACATAAAAAAATTTTGGAAAAATCAAAAGTGCACGCCTCACACGAATAGAATTTCATTTATTACAGCTTACAAACTTTGCTATGAATTATCGCGTAGGGGTTATGAAATAAATAAAGTAAAGTTAATAACAATTAAACCACATCGAATCAGACCGAGAAAATTGAAAGGGTTCTATTCCTAATTATACTGAAGTGTAAGAGAAAAAAAAAGACTCGATTAGTAAAGTATTTCGGTCGTTATCGTGTTAAAAAGAAAATAATCCGTAACATACAGACACACGGACTTCCAAGACAGAACTTTTTTTAACTAGTTTAAATGACAAAAATGCCATCAAAAATATGTTGAGTGTTAAAAATAGTGTTTTTTCTTGATATGTGTGTTTATATTATTTTACAAGTGCAATATATGATAAATAGAGACATTTTAAGTTTGAAAAATCAGATGTTTTGCGTGAAGTGACAGAAGTACCCACTTCAACGCTTCGCTTATGAGGCGTGCTATTACAACTATATAATCCTAACGCATTTGATAAATATCACTGAGACCTATTGGATCAATTGTCGATCCAGTATCTTAACTGGGGAGACAATATTACTCATAAATCCTGATACCTCCACTTGTTTTGAACAATGTAGACATGAGTACTGTCAAAATCCTGATGACCAAATTTTCGCAATAGTGGAGAGAAAAAGATTAAAAAATCCCGTTGGACCCATTAATGAAACCAACCGTCCTTAACAAAAAAAAAAGTACATTTTTGGCTTCAGTACCACTTCAATGACTGTAAAAAAAAAAGAATTCTTTCAAGTACAGAACTCCGAATCTCTTCATAGATAAAGATAGATGGAATGAATATTTTTAAAATAGCTGTATCTATACTGAACGAAATTACGAAAATAATTCAAAACCATTAATTTTTCCAGTTTTAAAAGACAAGGGATTTCCTCAAAAAACAACTCTTCTATAATATTTTTGTGTCTCGACTCCGGTAGGAAGATATCATCATCGTCTCAGTGTCAATTTGGTTTCCGCTAATGCTAGTGTCACATGTGATACCAAATTTCCAGTTAGACTGCATTACGGCTGCAAAACTCAGCTGATGAGTGACACAGGCAGGGTGTTGCGGGGATGAAGAATAAATAAATAATAAATATTGTTGGGACAACTCACACAACGCCATCTGATTCCAAACTAAGCAGAGCTTGTACTATGGTAACTAGATAACCATACTTATATATTTCTAAATACATACATATTATAGATAAACAACACCCAGACACAGAATAAACCATCGTGTTCATCACACAAAGCTTTATCCTGGGTGGGAATCGAAGCCACACGACCTCTTGCGTAGCAGTCGGATACACTCCCACTGCGCGACGGAGGCATTCAAAATATATCCGTGCTTACAGTTATTTGAATAAACTTTCCCGAGCAGATATTTTAAACGTACGAAATTATTCAGTTATAAGAAAACTGAAGACTGTTAAAACTACCTAAATATAAATAAAAACATTTTGGGTAGCAACGCAAAGCTAAGAGAAATAAAATACGATCAAAAAACAATAGGTGGTGATGATCTCAAGATGGTTGAACTTCCTGAGTAAAATTATTAAGTTGGAACTTTATTATTTCAGGTGGAGTTAGTTTAAAACGATGATTGAATTAAATAAACACGGATTCTTGGGTTAAAATTAGTAAATAAAAACAATAAGTTATTTCTGTTATTACACTTGCCATGTTTATGCTACCAGCGACTGGAGTATAAGCAGTGCAGCGGTCGTTGTCATACAGAGAAACATGCTTTAAGCTAGAACTTTTATTTAAAAGGTGTTTAGAAAATTTTTGCAGTGCAGTTTTGCAGCGTGTATCTGAGTATTGCAAACGTCCATAGGCTATAGTGGCTATGCATGTCAGCCATCTTAATGGTGAAAATATATACAACAGCAATACAGTGGTGGTAGATGCAATATGTTGTGGAACGCCGCTCATAAAATAATACCACGGCAGCTTCACTCCTGAACAAAACATATGTTTTAGTTTTCTAAAACGTCGTGTTAGTTACATTTGAATTCATTTAAGGACCGATTTTTATAAGCTTTTATTTGTTAAATCACCACCACGAATAGTATAATAATTTTTTAAAAAATCTGAAGAAATTACGAAATACAAGAAAGATATTTGAAAAGAAGATTTAAGAATTATTCTGTTTATACTAATGTAGTCATTTAGCCATTCAGTTTTAATTTATTAACATGTTCAAAGAACAACATCTTTCGTAAGCGTTGTTCATTATTACAAACAAAACGGTTATACACACGTGTTGTGAAAAAAAAGGACCTCCGTTAGGTCCGAAACTAATCGGGCTATCCCGAAATTCACACGTGATTATAACCGTTTAGTTTGTAATGATGTTCAAAGAACAATTAAAATTAAACGCTGTATTCAAGTCAAATTTATTTTACTATTTCCCTCATGACAAATGTGCAACATATTTACCACAGTACAGTATAATAACACTCGGTTGGGTATTAATCTGTGTTGGGGTATGAAGTGGAAAGATTTGAATTGATAGATCTTTCGTGCCATACACAGTGGGTTGCCAAATTATTAGACTGTCACATTTCTTTACCAGTTTATATTTTTGACCTTGTTTATTAAGTTTGAGATGAATGGAGTTTTAATATTCGTCATTCACAGTGGGTTGCCAAATTATTAGACTGTCACATTTCTTTACCAGTTTATATTTTTGACCTTGTTTATTAAGTTTGAGATGAATGGAGTTTTAATATTCGTCATTTTTCTTTTATTCAAATATTAAGTTAATGTTTAGGGCAAACATTCACTATTTGGTTTTTCCAATTATTTATTATTGTATTGACGTTGATTACCGAAGACGCAAATTAGTAGAGTACAATTATGTAGTACTATTGTATATTATCTTTGCTACAATGTAATTTGTTATAAGTTGACTAATATGTTGATCTGTAATTCTTTATGACACACTCGCAATAATTTATTTTTCTATTTGACGCCGGGAAAGCGTTTACGCGCCGTCATTCCTGCTGCAGAGGCAATAGACGGTGTCTGGGACTCTCGGCCTTTGGGGGCCGTCCTACCCACTAAGCCCTGCTGTGTTCCGCCGGGTCTTCCCAAGTCGGGGTCGCAGGCCTGAGGGCTAATCACCGCGGCCCGGCTAAAAATAAGTGATAAGTACAGTAGGTACAGTTTAAGTATATCTTTTCGCAGCATATCTTTTTTGCTTTCGTAATTTGTAGGTTACGTAGTTCATTACTAGAGTCGATTAATCACCTGATGTAACCAAACGATCTCGCTGACCTGGGTGTGCGGGCGTCTCGATTGATACATTTTACAAAGAAGTGAGAGTTTGTACTCGATTGGCTAAGGTAGAGCTTATGGCTCAGTTAATTATATCTGTACACAATAGAAAGCGAGTTCAAGGGTGATGAAAGTAAAAATAATGATAATTTTATGTAAGTATTAGCCATTAACATATACACGGTCACGCCTCTTTCCCATCGAGGTGGGTATAAGACAATCTTTGCACTTGCTACGATCCCAGTTTATACCTTTCGCTTCTTCCAGTTTCATGACCGTTTTTAACTATGCAAGTCTGTGAAAGTCCCCCTGACCTGGCCCTTCATTTCAATGACGATATAATGCCGTGATATTTCAAGTTGTAGATGGTGCTAATTCTAAATATCGCTACAAAATCGATTGTTGGATTTCAAGGGTTTTAGAAAAACAACACGGTTGATCAATATTTGTCATTCTGTATTGTATCAACTGGATTGTATGTCACTAAATATTGATAAAATGTCTCAAAATATTGATATGTTGTTCAAACAATTATGTCACCTATAATTACAAAATTATTCATACAGCGCGTTATGCTTAGAGTTTATTTTACATGTGGGTAAGCGATTAATTCTCACAATTTTTTAATAAAGTGGATAAAAGACAATTCGATTCGAGACCAGGGATTGAACCCATGACCTTTGCCTAACCAGGGCAATGTTCTGCCACTGAACTACCCGAACCGTATCGAACTAAGTTGAAATTCTTCACCGTATTTGAAACGTCATTTAAGAGTATGATATATTCTGTCAAATAAATAAGATAACCCACATAACACACGCAGAAAAAACACTAAGTCACAATAGAGCAGGCGATTCCTTGTGGAGGGTGTTCCAGGGGCCATATTCCAGAACGTTTATCAGTACTCAATAAACACTTGAGAGTAGTATTTATAAGGCAAAAACTAGTCTCAAGCTTAGATTGCAGCAGTGGCCATTGGCTGTGTTATGATAGGTTTTTTGCTCTTTGCGATAAGCACTATGTAGTCATTTCGATGGCAGTTCTGAGCGCCCGAAGCGATGTGTGATCGTTGGACTGATTGTTATGTATGTCACAAGTATGACTTAATGTTACGCGAAGTAGTAGGATTATAGTAACAGTAACTTTATACAAACAATAAATGAGTAATTTACACATTACTATCCAAAGAACGAGTGAAAAAAGGCATCATGTTTATATAGTGAATTATTCAAAACAACAAAATTATTTAAAACTCCTCCCTAAACTGTTTCGGTTACGTTTAGTCGTAGTCAGCTTGCTAATTGCCTACCTAAATTTTTGATAAGAATATCGAGGAAATCTTCATCTCGATCCCAAGAGAAAAGGAAAGCATCGATTGACAGTCAACCTGTAAAGAATCTTGGCAACGAATAATTTGATAGGACCCCCCAAACACGTCATAAATAAATGGACTGCCCCGGTGGCGCAGTGGTAGTGTATGCGACTGCCGCGACTGAGGTCCAGGGATCGATTCCTGGGTCGGAAGAAATATTTGTGTGATATAGCGGTGCCAAAAACGTATCTTTGTTGAGAATGGATTATTTGTATCTGGTGCTTCAGTGTTTCAGTGCATCAGTGTTGTATTTAAGCTCTATTTTTTTAATAAATAATAATCATTATTATAAATTTATTATAATATTGATTAATAATAGTTTTGACTTCGACTCCCAATTGTTTTATTGACACATGAACTCAATTGGCCATCGATATAAATAGCACGATTCCTAAACGTGTTCAATTTATGATGAGGTCACCAATGAGCAATAATTTATTAAAATGAAGGTTGCTCTTATGTTGAATTATTATTATATAATCTGCTTATTAGCGACACGTAATATCTACATAGTAGTCATCAAAGGTTTAGACGTTAGTCAATTTTATGTTCTCTTTAATTTGACTGGAAGTCGGTCTAATGTCGGTCAATCGGAAGTCGCATGAAAATGAACGCTAGCAGCAAAATCATAGGAAATCGATCGTGAGTTGCCCAGATATGGATAGTCGGTTGGGATCTTGAATTGGAATTGGGACGGCAGTCAATTAATGCTGGTCGGTTAATATTATTTTATCGTTCTTAACTGAAATATCTATATTATTTCTAATTAATTAAAATAAAAAAGAAAGTAGTGATGTGTGTTACAATATATTCAATTTTATACACAGTTTACGTTGGAATGTAGTCAGTTTAACTTGAGCCTAAGAATCGAAAATATTATATAGTGTTATTAAAATAAAATAAAATATTTAATTGTAATGTGTATGATTACCAATTCATCACACAAGAGCAATTAACACAATATTAGAAGTAGTTTTTGGTATTATATTTTGCAAAAGCTTATAACTTCCTTACATAATCATCAATGGATTGTCGTCAAGTAATGAATTAAACTCCGCTCCGTTAGGTAAATAGCATGATGATATAATCAAAATAAAGGCTATAGGGATAGCCTTCCTCAAGAAATGGCCCCTCGTTCAAAATGCCTCTAATAAAAAATCGGTTCATAATTAACGTAGTTATGCAGTAAAACCAACAAAATATATACGATTTGATAACTTCGACCTATTTTGGAAAACAGTTTAAAATACAGATATTTTTATGTACTGACTAACTTTCATAAGAAGAGATAGGTACAATATGTAGCTTATAAAACTATCCCTCTTCTTGGTAACTTTTAGATGAAGAGGAAAATAAATCGTCTAATCTGAACATATTTTAACTCCTGCGTCTTTAGACAATATAAGCAGAACTTGATCGCGTAATAAATTCAAGTCATGGTAATAAAGAATCATTAATTATTTCATTCCCCCACGTTTCTATCAGATTGCACCGAAGATCCCTGGTCACGGGGTAGAGCGACCAAGTGGCAAGATGTATGAAACAATGAATCTGCAGGAAGCTAAAGAAGAATACATGGACCACGAAGCCTGACCATCTGACCTCTCTGACTAGACTACACCGTCAAAGATACATCATGAAGTTCCGCTTGATATCTATCTAATGGTGAATATGGTTATGTGGCTTAGTGACTTAAACTGAATTACTAGAAAGCAGGTTTTTGAGGTATGTCCAATCAGAGACAGGTGGCCCGATGACCTTATCAAGGTAGCATCGCAGGTGACTGCTATATTCGAGCAGCACAAGATCGAACGTTTGTGGCGATCATTGAGGAATGTCAACAAGAAATAATGGCGTCTTCTGAGTATTCAGCAGATGGCGTCATTTACTTTTTGTACAGTCGGCAAAGGATATAAGTAATATATTTGTGACATTTCTGTCTATTTAAATTTCAACAAAGCAATTGACCCACCACTTATAACGTGGGACAAAAATTCACATTAGGTGCATACAATATGCCTCTGCCACCACTTCGCTTAAAGGCGTGATTGAAAAACAATAACTTATGGTTTATCGATTCAATTACAGTGAAATAGTGGTGGACTAGTGGACAGAGTGGTGTCGAATAGTGTCACTGCCAAAAAATAATTGCTAACCAAACCACAGGTGGTGTTGTTTACAATTCGCGCCTTTTTATCTGCCAAATGTCACATAACTACTTTAATCGAATTATGCACAAGCCTGAATCAATTTGAAAAGTTGTTTTGACTCAGCAGTAACTAGTAACGTGCAACATGTGGTTACGTAATAATACTCGATTTGTTTTTAAAAGTAAGTGAGTAAGCGAGTTTGAAATTCAATAATAGCACCACAGGTCTTTAGATACTCAATCACAGAACAAACATTTTTGTTATCTCATCCAAGCGTCATTGTTGAACCCAAATTAAGTTAATGTATGTCTAAGTTAGAGGCATAGGCAAATACATATACTTTGATATAAAGTACTATACAAATTCCAAAACAAACTTTTTCCGACTCGAGGTATGAAGTTATGAACCAGCTCCTAAACAACTACAGTCGCAAACAACTCAAAAACAAAAATGTTCCGTCCCAAAGTATGAAGTTATGAACCCGATCCTCAGCAACCACAGTCGCAAAGGCACAATTATAAACCCGATCCTCAGCAGTAATGAGTAAGCTAGTTTGAAATTCAATAATAGCACCACAGGTCTTATCTTAAGATACTCATCACTGAACAAACATTTTTGTTATCTCATCCAAGCGTCATTGTTGAACCCAGATTAAGTTAATGTACTCGTATGTCTAAGTTATAGGCATAGGCAAATAAAAATACTTTGATATAAAGTACTATACAAACTCCAAAACAAACTTTTTCCGACTCGAGGTATGAAGTTATGAACCAGCTCCTAAACAACTACAGTCGCAAACAACTCCAAAACAAAAATGTTCCGTCCCAAAGTATGAAGTTATGAACCCGATCCTCAGCAACCACAGTCGCAAAGGCTTCCACTGCGCGGACTGCGCCACAACAGAGGTAACAAATAATGCTGGTAACAAAAGTATCGATTCGATATACTTTCTTGTAATTCGATTTGAAATTTATTAAGAATGTTTGAAAGAAAAAAATAATTATAATTTACACTGTTGATTGATAGCACTTGGTGGAACTTGCTACACATTTTCAATAATAACACTTGTAGTATTCCACAATATTTACTTGATAAACCTTACCGGTTTCGCCTCACGGCATTCTCAAAGGCCACATTGTGGCCTTTGAGAATGCCGTTGTAATTGAAAATAAAAAAAATAATTATAAACTATTTCTTGGGTACAAATCGAATGGGGCTTTTCTTATTTGAAATTCTGGCTTATATGTCAACAAGGTGAAACCAAATCTGTTGTGTAGACAGTTGGTCTCGTGAGTGTCCGTATTGTTAGCGTGAGAGCAATTTAGTTACACAATTTAGATACCATTTATGACCAAGTGTAGCGCTTGTACCACACACGTTGCTTGTACAGCAACTTTTTTTGACATTATTGTGTCCTTCTGCTGAGGTCTGGTCTCTCTCTCTCTCTCTCTCCCTATTCTTGTTAATTTTTTCCAAATCAATACGCCAGAACAACTTGTAGTTTTTATTTTATCCATGCGTATTGCGTCGTCGTTTTTGCCCAGGTCCGGTTTCTGCTATTCTGTTTCCACTATCTCGGTCTTCAACATCCTCGGTAGAAAGACTATATTTACCACGCATATCATCCTCTACGAAATCCAAGGCTGTCTTAGGGCCATTTTGCGTTTGACATATTCTCAAGAAACACTTGAAGATAGTTTTAGAAGGCGGAAACGGCAACAAACGTCCAACGTTTCTTGAGAATTGAATATCGGTATTATACGACCGTAGGTTATTATTAAAAATTATTTCTAACAAGATATACAAATATTTGTTAGTATAGTGTATAATATGTATAGTCCAGTCATACATTCCATCATAATATCATAAATAAATTAACTTAATGTTAACATTAAATATAACCTTAATAATATGATACATAACTAAAATATATTATTAAAAAAGGTCCCTTTAGGCAAGGTTCCGAAGATACTGGCAGCGTTCCCAGAAAAAAAAAACGGAAAACCCATCAGGTTATTTTGGTCGACAATTTAAACTTAAGCTTTTCTAGCCCCGACGTTATATCCAAAATTTGGCTTTCTCGGTTCATTTGCATTTCCAAATGTATATAATGACTGTTGATGATGTTCATTTGCATTTCTAACCCGATTTTTCCGACGTAATGACTGGACTAGTATGTATTTAAAATAATTAAGTATGTTTATCAGTTGTATACATCTCATAACACAAGCTTTGGGCTAAATGGCGCTGTTAAAATATTACTTTATAAATATTACTTTTTTTTATTATTATTTATTTATATACGCTACAGAAGGCAGAAGCGTATTGTCCAACGTAATAAGTGGATGGGCTATTATTATACGGTGTTGAAACACATTGAACATAAGAAATGTTTATTAATCACGCCTTATCGCTGAAGGGGTGGCGGAGGTATATTATACGCCCATTTTTTACCGTGTGTAAGTAATGCTGAGTGTGTATTTTAAGGAATAGGATATATCTAACCAACTTCGTTGAGTTCTAAGAAGTCCCTAAACAAAAATCAAGAGTGGAGAGTTAGTGAGACAACAGCAATGTTTTCAAATCACAAATGTCGAGGCATAGCGAAAGTGGATTCGTGCACTATACGCAACAGTTGGATGTGCGGACTGATCTGGTACGGCTTTCACGATACATTTATTTTTAATGTTATTACTCTGATTGCATTCTTATTGAATGAAAGTGTCAGCGTTAAGCTGGAAAAGGGCATGCTCCGTTGGTTTGGACACGTCCAACGAATGAGTGAGAAACGATTGACGAAGAATATATATTGTTCAAAAGTAGAGGGTAAAAAGAGTCAGAGTAGGCCGAGACTTACATATGAAGACCACGTGAGCAGATTGCTCAAAAACGGAAAGGTCAAAAGTACTCGGATACCCAGACGTGCGTGTATGAAGCGATTGATGAATCTCGAAGAAGCGAAAGAAGTATGCATGGATCGCGAAGCCTGGCGATCTGTCCTCTCTGACTACCCCGTCAGGGATACAGCGTGAAGATAGTTAGTTAGTTAGTTTTAGTTACTCTGATTGCAGGGCAAATGGCAAGGCATATAGTGATATTTACCTGTACAAATTATATTTTCTGTACCTTTGTTATAAGCATTTAAAGGTATAGTCTTGGTCTTAATTCGGAGTTGAGAGGTAAGATGCAGTCTCTCCCAAGAATGCCGAAAATTAGAAGCCAAATGATAGATGCTTCTAGCAGCCAAATAAAAGTAGACCCCATTCCAGAGGGCCGAGTCTACTATTTTCCAATAGAAAACCGCTCTAGTTCTATTCTCTCTATAGCGGTTCTATTGCGATTAGTCCAAAGCTAGGTAGTCTACTAAAAAACGATTATATATTTCACAACCACACTTCTCAAGTTGCAGAATAGAGACAAATAGCTGTTTTTAACTATCAAATTATTGTATTGTACTAACAAATATATAATTAATATAGACTACCAAAAATGCAAATTAAGAGCTACTTACAGGCGCTACACGTGTTTGATAACATTCTATCGGCCTGCCGATAGAATTCTATTGGAGCGCAATTGTAATATAGACTACGAAAACTGTTTCAAAATTTCAATTTTAAAAATTTCTATTCTCTTCTGAAGCGATTGAATTAGTAGACTTGGCCCCCAGGTAGGGTTACGAAACAAGTGGGAATATACTTTTTGTTTATCTATCACGCCTTATTCCGGAAGGGGTGCCAGAGGCATATTATATGCCCACTTTTAGCATGTGTTTTCCTGTCCCACGTAATAGGTGGTGAGCCCATTGCCTTGTTGAAATAGACAGACGCAGGTAGTGGCTACCTACTGTCGAAATGTTTCAAGCCGCCCATAAGGACTTCAACTTGACTTAACGACTGCCATGTTACTGGCAATCGGGACCAACGGCTTAACGTGCCTTCCGCAGCAAGGAAACGCTCGCAAATTTAAATGCCACAAACCTATCCGAGGACCAGCCATAGTAATAGTTGCGTAACTCAGTAATAGTTTACAGAACACTGAGTCCGAGGGGCCACAAGCGCTTCTTCTTGCTTTTTTAGTACCTATGCTGTATTGCATTGCGTCCAGCATTATTCGATACGGAAAACAATGTTCCTTGCTTTTCTTATTTCAATTTCAGTGCATGTGATTGAAGCATTGAAATGAATTATGGACTTTAAAAAAAATTGAACATTTTTCTAAGTTATTAGCGTATTTAAATGGAATTTCCCAGCAAATGGTGCCGTTATCTATACTAATATATAAAACTTAAGAGTTTATTTGCTTGTTTGTTTGGTTGAACGCGCTAATCTCGGGAACTACTGGTTCGAAAGGGAAAGTTCTTTTTGTGCTGGACAGTCCATTTATCGAGAAAGGCTATAGGCTACAATCATCACGCTACTAGCCAGGAGAGTGGAGCAGTTATAATAAATGTTAACAAATCGGGAAAATTCCATTCTATGTTTACCACGGTTCGAAGATTGTCACGGGTGAAGTATCGGGGCTTAGCTAGTTGAGTATTTTTTTTTGCCTACTTGCATTAAATACCATGTTATGATAAACGTACTCGAAACGTCACGTACTTGATGGCTGTTCATGCATTTGACAAATACTAATGGAGTTCTTTCGGTTTACATATCTTTAGGGTTTGAAACTTATTATTTGTTATACATTTTTAATAAAGTGGAAAAAGACAATTCGATTCGAGACTGGGATTGAACCCGTGACCTTTGCCTAGCCAGGGCAATGTTCTAGCCACCTGATCTACCCGAACCGTATCGAATATAGTTGAAATTCTCCACCATATTTTAACCGACATTTTAAGAGTATGACCATTATTTAGCGAGGACACAGCGCTACACACATTGGTGGAGTGCTCAGCATGGGTGCAGCAGCGCCAGGACCTCGTGGCGAGTCTGGACGTAGATATTCTCTCGTTGAGAATATCCACGTCCAGACTCGTTGAGTGTAAGCCATGGTCTCCAGCGGGAGCAAGTGGGACGCCGCTGAGTCTTTCTGTAAGCAGGTCATGCTCGCGAAAGAGGCGGCGGAGAGGGAACGGGAGAGGACTATCCCGCCCGAGTTCCGCCGTCTGCGACAACGCCGCAGACTTGTCTTCGCCCAAGACTACCGGCCTCCATGACCATGGGCCAGAGGACGGCGGGTGGGCTGTTCGCCGTCCTTACAGAAGCAGGCCCAAGACGTCGGCATGACGTGAAAATCTCACGCACGCCTCATGCCCTAAGAAGCGGGATAGTACCCGAACCAACCCCCCAAAGAAGCGGGATAACACCTGAACCCTAGGTGAGGCCGCGGTGGTAGCCAAAGTCTGCCGGGAGCTCTGGGACATCTTTCCGAGGAGTTACCCGGGGCGTCCGGCAATAGACAGTTAGGCGGGGACTGTGTGGTTTTAGCCGGTTCGAGTCCGGCATGACATCCGAGGGGATTTCAACAAGTTAAAAAAAAAAGACTATTATTTGTTATTGTTTTGAGATTCTAGTAGGTCTAAATGACATATATTGGCATATACTCTTAAGAAAAATTAGATAAAACGAGAGAAGGATGTAATTGGTGAAATTATGAAGTGTTCCTGGTTGACACGAAACTCTAAAAAAGAAAGAAGAAGACATAAAAAGATTAGATCTTGATCATAGTTTTCGTTTTTCTATATAAATTAAAGCTTGAATATATTTACTTTTTTTAAATTAATTATCAATGGCTACAAACTCATTTTCTTTTATTGATGCGCAGATCTCTTGAATGGGTAAATAAATAACAACAATTAGGTAGATAAATAAAAATGTGATTTAGAAACTTCTTTCATAAAGACGATAACATTACAGCAAACAATTATGAAAAGCAATTAGTATGCTCACTTTTTCTACATTTTAAAGTGGAATTTTTACAGTCACGAGCTGGACTCGAACCAGCGTCGTCTGGTCCAACACACCAGACGCGTTTACCAACTACACCACCGTGGCCCGTTCGAAATTTAAAAGATAACATTACAGGTTTTCCAAAATAATGTTACGACTTTAAAGCTTCTGGTTTCGATCGTCTGTAGACTACGAAGGCTATGGTGACAACGTTCCATCAGGGACTAGCTACGTATACTTGTTTGCTATTTTAGTAGAGTAAAATACGCGTAGCTGAAAATAATGAGCAAGGGGAGACTGAGGTGAAACTGCAAATAATGGGTAAAAGCTCCCCTGTATACTACATTAATAATGATAAATTTTTAAGTTTACTTGTCACATTATGTTCGCGTGTGTTTGTTTACACGAACATAGTATGATAAAGTATCACCTATATTGTAAGTATTAAGTGGTTATAGAAAAAATATATCAATCTCCAATTTTACAGCGGTGGTCTGTCTGTGTTGAGTACTTTTCGTAAAAAAGTTGTGATAAAGGTGCAAACTTAAAAGTAAGAGATATTTTGCAAGTCCCAATTCTGCACCAAAAAAAATAGAGTATTCGTGATAACGGAATTACAAAATGCTAAAAGCAACGGGATGGATGTACCGAATCGGAACGATGTTACAAGTGTACAAGAAACGGCAATAGACATGCCGTGTCCGTATGAGAGGCACGTAACTAAAAATAATTTGCATACATAAACGTGACTTGAAATATAACAGCCAAACTACTGACAAAGCAATAGTTTTGTCACATGCTCAATAAAAATTCGGTCAAACTTATCGCTTTTACTAAAATAATTTATGCAGTATTGTCAAAGCTCATAAATGACTGCCGACAGATGCAGAGATTTCTAAAGGTAATGATTATGACTGTGAAATATTTGTTTTCAGAAAATTTTGTTTCGTTGGAGACTAACTGTATTGCTGTAGGATGTAAAACAATGTTTAAGCTAGAATAAGATGTATAAACAATAGTTGAAGCTCAAACAAATAACAACTAACATGCTTAACAAAATGTTCCATGGTATTAAAGTTTGCTGACGTCTGTCGCATGTCGCTAATAAAAACGGATTGCTAGCAATTTGGAATAAAGTGGATAATCGTTTTGGTCACAGTTGGGACGGCGTAAGGGAGGCCGCCCACGCGACTAGGCATATCGATCGCCCACAGGCGCCGACTACGTCAAAGCGATACTGCGTCACAGTGAATCGCTCTTCTAGAAACTTTACTAAAATTTACCATCTCACAATAATTACAACCACTGACTAGATAATAAAAGGTAGAAATTTATCTAAATTTGTACGAAACGTTACGATGTAGGAATGGATTTTGTTTAACACGTATGGATCTAAAGTTAACCTAATATAATAGAATATCCCCTTCCTTCCACTATTCCTCTACTTATCCTCATATACCTTTATGTAATCTTACACTTTCGTTCATTCATTCTCTTACAGATAGTATAGATAATATATTGTTTTTTATCTATTGGTGTTATTTATCTATAATATGTATGTATTTAGAAATATATGAGTATGTTTATCAGTTATCTGGATACTATAGTACAAGCTCTGCTTAGTTTGGAATCAGATGGTGTTGTGTGAGTTGTCCCAACGATATATACAATGTGTTAAGAAAACCCTGTAGGATCCGAAAGGGGCACATAGACACTTCAATAACATAACCAAAAAAAATTAAAATCATAATATTTATAAGTATGAAATAGTTATCACTTTTTTAAATGCGTTCACAAAGTATCACAATTAGTCCAATTTCCTTAAAATATAGCAAATTTTCAAAAACTGACAACACCTTTGTTGGCATGCGGCGACGAGTGTATGTTATACCAAAAGAAACCGTCGGCAGGTGTAATCTGACCTTTTGACCTCGCATTTCCGAATAGCCCTTTCCTTGTGTTGCAATGTAAACTACCACATTATATTAAATTTAATTTATATTATTCGGGGTAAATTTATGGGGTAATTTTTTTGGGGTAATTTTTTGGGTATAAGTTCTAAAAAGGATTACACGAATAAAATCACATCTCGATACCTACCAATACTTTCACGGATCGGACAGGGTTTTCTTAGCACATTGTATATTATGCTATATTTCACGATCGTCAATTCTTGTTTTACGTCCACCCACAACATTATATTTAAGTGAGTAACTACATTTTAACGACTATAGGATTACATGCGAGCCGTGTAAATGGTCTACAATCGAGGATGCTAAAGACTAAAAGAATTAGTACAGCAGGTATCCTGGGCTCCGAAGTCAATACTGATGACTTTACCTTTAATAAAAAGTTACCGGAATGGACGAGGTTAATAAACCATTTTAATCATATTAAATGAAGTCGTTTGTTTTTTAACAACCCCTTCCAAGGAAGGTTTATTTAATTACCCAATATCACATACCTACGTTTTATAACAGGGGTCGCAATCATTAAACAAGGGTTGATGGCAAATATGCCGGTAAAACCTAAACACAATAACAGGGGTTGAAATACCATCGCGATATTTAACAAGGGGTGAATGTTCAGACGCTATGAAAATTTACGTTATGGATAAAAAATTCGTGCCAAACGAAACCATACAAGTAAAAGTAATTTCAACGAAAATCGTTGACTTACCGAGTCCACGCTAACATGGAAGTTTCTAATGCAATTAAAATCGTGACCGTACATTTAAATCCTTTGGAAACAGATGAACTATTATTGGATTTCGTTTTCTATTTGTTTGTATGTGAATACCGAAACATTGATTACTTCAAGACACCATCTGAATGAATTAACAGTCTTTGTAAGTAATTACTATGCATTTTCTAAAACCAAACCTCATTGTCTCCAGTTAAGTTTCCATGATAATTGCAAAGGGTATTTCTTAGATACTTTTCTATTGTTATCTTAGATATCGACGAACAATGATGTGAATTAAAGAATTTGGAAAGCTACTTTATTTCTTGCCTGATGCCGTCATGTGGTAAGATTTAGAAGAATAAGAAAAGGACGAGCGCATATTTAGGAAGTTGATGAACTTATAACCGACGGAAAGCCAGAAAACTACACCAAATAACTCTGTAATATGTGACTACGGCGAGTTTCTCATAGCGCTTGTATTTTATTTTCTTAGTTACTACGAAACGATTAAGAAAATCTTATTCTTCTTTAGAGCTACCTAAACCCTCTTAAGATTTTAAAACTATAATGTTTGAAAAATCTGATTATTGGCAGTAAAATGCAGGGTAATCACTAACTATAAGTGAGGTTACACTTTAACGTATGCGTCTGAGTATGCAGTATCGACCGGGCGAGAACTGCATTCCTGGCGATGCAATCATCTGCAACTCATGCAAAATTGCTTACAACAACGGGTCTTAAACCTAACAACAGTTATAATATTATATCGTATTATAATAATCTATATTGTTATCAAGCTGTACTGATAGCGATAACTGACAGTTCACTAATTGCTGGTGCAAAGATTTCCATTGATAAGATTATTGATAAAGGCTGCAGAGATAAAAAATAATGATATATGTTAGTAGTCATTATTTTGTTTCAATAAATTAAATAATCTAAATTAGGATATGTTGCCGGTTGGGTTAGAAGTTAAAGGGTTGAGTGAGAGGTCAGATAGTAACAATAGAGAAAAATAAAAGGCAAGCTGCTCCTACGTCGATTTAAATCCGACCCCAAGACTCACAAACATTGAATTGATGGGTGAGTGAACTTTGAGTATATGCTCTGATGAAAAGGTTAACTTTTGCTATTTTTATGTTTTTGTGTGAATAGCATAAACATAACAGACCTGATGTTTATACTTGTAGATATTAAAGAAAACATAATTAGAGCAAAGGAAGAACGGAACACAACATATTTTTGTATAGCCATTGGATTCTATTAATAAAATTGTTGTTTGTTTGTTTGTAATTCCCAATTAACAGATTTTCTCTACATGCACAATGTAAGACAATTTTTACATATTTTTCTGTCTGTCTGTTTGTTAAGGCTAACTTCTGACACGGCTGGAGCGATTGTAACGGGACCTTCACAGGCAGATAGCTGATGTTATAACTTATAACTTCACAATCATCGATGACAAACTCCACGGCCTCTATCAAACTCCACACAATCGGCGGTGGTTTTCGCCCTTAATCCAAAAATGGTGTAAGCAAATCTATATTTCTGAAAAACCTATTCAATGATACCACACATTATGAGGTGGACGAGATAGCCGAGAAAATTAATGGCATTCATTTGGGAATGTGCATTCCAGCCAATAGAGATTAGTGTGTGCAACGCAATAATGGTGGGTATACTACATCATACGAAGTTATTTATTATGCGCAATATAGATTTATTGCATTAGATACATTTACCCATTTATTTATTTATTCTTTAAAAAAATCATTATTTTTACCATGAACATGGGAAGTCAGTATAAGTAACCATGAAATCAGCAATGAAATGTTAGTTTACCCTCGTTATTGGAAGTATTTAATTCGTATTAGTAGCTTTAAGAAGGTATTAATACCAATTTTTTTTCTTAGAAGCTCATATTTTAAATATTAGCAATCATTAGATCTGTTGTTAATTGCCAATATATCAAATCGGAGTTAATAAAATTACATGACCAAGGGAAGAGCTTCTGAATAAGTGTTATGTTATGAGTGTTATTAATAATAACATTAAATCTGACATAATCAACTTGATAACCTGCAGCCTGATTGAAATAACCATAAACATGACGTTTTGATTGCTACTTTTTCATTAAATGGTAAACTGTTATGTATGTAGCCTTCCGTTCGTAATAAAGACGGCAATAATATGAACAAGTTTAACACTGAAGCTACAAATTATCTCGGTGACATTAGTATACAATGACTCACTCTCATAATATTCATACGCACGTACGTGCGTAATACACAACGGACATGCTGAACGTTTAAAACGTACATTCAAGGACGATACTAATTTCAGAAAAGAAAAGATTATTTTAGGAACAATGGTTACGTGATTTTATCAGTTTCTGTTTATTTTCGACATGCAGACATGCAGTCCTATGAAATGGTTGAAACGAATCAAAGCGAGCGGTTGGCGTCCAAAATAAGACCTTTCTAATCTAAACGTTTGTTATGTAACAAATTATAATGTTGATGGATTATGGTAATAACCAGTTATGACGCAATTGCAATTTTTTCTATTTGGTCAAAATGTAAGACAACTCTCGATACGATTGACCTCGATCAGTGAAGTCAACTTGTTGTGTGTAGAGCCGGGCATTGAAAGATTCTTATCACCTTAGTTTGAATATTATTAGGTACGACAGTATGCTAATGTACTGTACATTTATGTTGAACCAGAATAACTTTCACTGTTATGCTATGACATCGCTTAAGTGATGTGATGACCTCATCACATTGTTGAGGGCACCTGCCACATAATGTATCTGCAAAGTGATACTAAAAATTAATTGTGATAAAGATATCAAGATGCGATTAAGATGTAAAAGAACGTATTCAAACCCACTGACGAATATATGTATGGGTTACTTATTTTAACAACCTTAATTACTTTAGTGACATGGCTAAGTCCTGATGAACAGAAATGAATCTGCGCACTAAATCACTAAACGGATTTTTTAGAGGATTCTCACTAAGAACACACGTTAACAATGTCCTTAAATATTTGCATACCGCTTGATCATAGATACAACAAACATTACCATAAACCGGATCTAACTTCATGGTCAAAAGTCCTCAAAAATATACATATATATATTGTCACGCCTTTATCCCCGAAGGGGTTGGCAGAGGCATACTATACGCCCACATTTCACCGTATGCATTTTTATCCCACATAACAGGTGGTGAGCCCATTGCCGTGTTGATATGGACAGGCGCAGGCTGTGGCGACCTGCTGTGAAATTTTTCAAGCCGCCCATAAGGCCTTCAACCAGGCTTAATGACTGCCATTTTAATGTCAACCGGGACCAACGGCTTCCGAAGCACGGAAATGTTCGCAAATGTAAATTCCACAACGTGGTCACCCAGCCATGGGCCACCTATAGCGAATGTTGCTTAACGTTGTGTAATCGTTAACAGAACACAGAGTCAGCGGGGCCACGAGTGCTTCATGAATATTTGTGTACCAATTGAACGAAAATAAGCATGGCATTACTATAAATCGCATCTGTCTACTAGGCAAGGCATTCAGAGACATGGCTTTCTCCTGGTTAATAGAAATGAATTTGCGCACTAATTTTAAAACAACTTGTTCACAAACAAGCTAAACAAAGTATGTTGGTTAAGGAGTAGCAAATAGATTGTATTTTGTATTGTAACACCGATTAATTTATCCTTAGGATTAACGTATTGGAATGTTGTACAGACATTTGTGCGTTCCTCTCTCGACAAGGCGTGACGATGAGTATCATTAGTGAATGGTCATTAATAGTAATCGTTAACACTTTTTGCCTGAGCATTACAGATTCTTCCAGCGAATGCTATAATTTTCAACAGTTAGACATCTTAACATGTGCGTCCAATTGGAGAAAAATGTCTGTTGGTGCTTTATTTTGTGATCGTTATTTTTAATCAACAAGCACGTACAATGACCTCAATGCGACTCTATAAACACAGCATAGACTATGGCAAGATGTATCACTTGCAAGTGACAGGAAATAAAGTTTGACTATGAACAAACGGGACATATGTTTTGATCTTATTGTTTTGCTTCAACAATGGCATTGATTTCACAGTGTTTTTAGCCTTTTCAGTAGTAATTAAGCTTTGCTTTTGCCATTTGTATAATGAACTTACATAATAAGAACGTTTTTATTTCGAGCACTTTGTTTGCACTTGTATAACAATAGCGTGTGAACAACATGACCACATCATTGAATAGAGTATCACGAATTAGATCTCAGCTCGCCTTTCACTTCGTGAAACCATTTAAAGGGTATAAGGAGCGGCAGATCATTTTAGGTCACGAGTTCACGACCGATTTATGGCGTTTAAAAATCAATAGATAATACTGATGCATAAAACAGTCAGTAAGTACGAAATCGTTCTGAATAAATCTAACCAAGTATTGGACAATTGTAATTTTGGTCACCGGCTCATCATTTATCATACCAATCTTCTTGGAATTGAAAGAGATGCATCGTGTACTGTATGAAGCGACCATAAACTATTCCACCATAATCATGTGTTCATTATCAGTATGATACAAGTTTCTTTGAAGGCTGTAATCATCGACTGTGCACTGTGCAGGTGAACCGTTATACGCAATCGCAACATCAATAATCGAATAATAATGATGGGATATCTAGGTTCACGATGAAAGCCGTACACTAGAATTGGATTGAGGAAGGCGCCACAGGCAACGCGGGGTCAACGACACTGCATTATGAGAACAACTACTGTCACTTTCAAAGGTCGCACATCAGGTACACAGGTTGATTACACTGATGGTACACCTTGTTTACAACGAAAATGCTGAGAGTTATTTATGTTTCAATGAATAATATTACTGTTAAAGTAACGAGAACAGTTAAAATGTGATTGTAACAGTAAAATGTGCAAAAATATTACCGTTTGTCAAGATTGGGCCTCTATGATGGCAGCAAAAACAGTTAACGCGGAAGGAAGACTGTCGTTAGTACTGAGGTTACACAAACTCGATTTGGATATCAAGCGATTGATAATGGTTAAGAAATCGTAGCTATGTGCTAGTCCTACACAGTGGTTACTAGTTTCATTGTACACATTTGTGTTTGTTTAGTTTATTTATAATGAATACACACGGTATTATACCCAACTGAAATTTGAAACAACGTCTCTTTCATTCAAGTGGCCGACCTTTAGTCTGCTTCTTGATTGGATTGTCAGCTTCCTGCGTAAACATTGCATTCAAGTGTCTCAAAGCGTTTGCAGGTTAATGCTGAAGTAACCCAGATGTTCGTCTTCTGAACCACTTTTCGCTAACGATGTGTTCTCCTTTGATCAGATAATTTAAAATGTCGTTCAATTAATCATGCACTCTCAAAGAAAATTTTTTCGTAACGTCAACGAGAAGGGTAATGAACTATTGCAGGTTTGTGATACCGATACAATGCAAAACGATTTCCACAATTTAAACCTATACTTAGTAATTACATATTTATTCTATCATACTTTATAAAGTTTTAGTTATGTACAATGTATCATTTAGGCTATGAAACTTTTTCATTGCCGCTCCACAATGCCGTGGCATTCTTCACCCACATTATACATGTTTCCTTCTTCCTATGATCTCGAATTCTTCAAGCAGAGCATGAAAGAAACAAAGGTCAAATCTCTGGATGTTACGAATCTTAAAACAAAAGAGCTTTTACCTCTATTTGTTACACCTGCATGCTTAATAGGTCAAATGTAAAAACACAATACTTGATCGATATATTTTTAAATCGATATCATTTTAAATTATGAATCTACAGGAAGCGAAATAAGTATGCATGGTTCACGATGACTGGCGATCTGTCCTCCCTGACTACCCGGGGTACATCGTGAAGATATATCAATAAAAGACGCTGTAATGTGGAATGTATCGAGAATAATGGAAGATTCTATATGATTAGAACAAAGGTCCGTCTACCACGTCACTTATATAAATTATTTTTAATAGAATATTGGCGATAATATATAAGTCATTAGCTTTAAATGGGTATTAGACCGTCATTATACAATGACGCAAACACGTTACCCACCAGATTTTCTACACTAATATTATAAAGAGGAAAACTTTGTATGTTTGTTTGTTTGTGATGAATAGGCTCATAAACTAATGGACCTATTTTAAAAATTCTTTCACCATTTGAAAGCTACATTATCCACGAGTAACATAGGCTATTTTTATTTTGAAAAAAAAAATAGGGTTCCGTAAGATAATTGCGTTTTTCGGACACAAGGTGTAAAAAATCAACCAGAAAAGTTACTTATTTTGCGTACGCTGCCTAAACTATAAAATATAGATCCATAACATGTTCTAATTAATTGTAGATCTTAAAAATTTCGTATATGCAATTCTTATTGGATATTAAAAAACACGTATTAGTAATGGAACACGTGAAGTATGTCACGGGCGAAGCCCAGCTAGTTAGTTATAAAGAGGTATTTTCTCAGTGTCATAAATTATGTCGTTCCTGATATCTACATAGGAAATCCTTACAGTTTAATACTAAATTCAGAAAGTTTCTAGTAAAGTATTGGTAACATTGCGCTAGTACTGCGACCTTGTTGCCGCCGCAACTATTTGCTTGACCGAATTCATTGAAACTCAATTCAGTTGTTCCAAAAACGCAATCATATATTTTGAAGACAATGCTCCTTGTATAGCACATAGAACAGAATAATGTATCCGTTTTGCAATACTGTACTGGGACGGTATCTAGCAATAACAACAAGTAAACATAAAGGGCTATTAATTGCTGATTTTGTCTTGCAATTTAATTTAACAATTTAGACTGCAACTCATTCTGAATTCGGCTTTCTAATTCGCATTTCTAACTAACTTAAAACAGTATTCAGTAAGCAATTTGTTACTGTTCTGACCTCAAAGTGAACCACAGAATTGACTTCATTTTGCTAGATGAAAAAGCTTTAGAAACCTGTCATTTTATGACGCGCCGAGTAGGTACCTATCATTTCCCGCTATTAAGTTTAATAGGGAAGAAGAAAGACGGGTTTAACTATACAATTATAATTAAGTAACACTTGTAATGTAAAATTGTAAATGACTCTTAAACCTTTGGTTTTAAAACCAATTAGAAGCCGACATGAATAGTGTTCTGAAAGGTACGGTGTGGGATTAAGATTCTGTGAGGGAAAGTAGTAATCAGACCGATGCACTGTGTAGGGAAAGGATGCATGGTCGCAGCACCGCGATATTTTGAGCGAAAGATCCATTCGGATACGTGGGAAATACATGTCTGGCTATGCCATGACTTGATGTCGGGAGACGTATAGTATCTACACTAAAATTATAGAGCTGAGGGGATGGAGAGCGATCGAGCGGGCACAAGAAGGCACCGCGAACACGAGGGGTGCCAGCCGCCAGAAGGCCAATGTGCGCGGGGTCCCGGACCTTACGCCCACGGCCGTAAACTGTTCCTGCGACCCGGTTGTGTGGCTATGACGGCCCTCAAAGGTCGGGAGTCCTACACACAGTTCCTGCTGCCCCAGCAGCAGGAAAAATGGCGCGTAATCGTATGCCCAGCGATAAAAAAAAAGAAAAATATAAAACTGAAGTTGTTTGTTAGGTTAAACGCGCTAATCTCAGCTACTACTGCTCCCAATTGAAAAATAATTTTTGTGTCAGTTAAACCATTTATCGAGGAAGGCTGTAGGCTATATATCATCACGCTACTGTTTAGGAAAGCGGAACAGTGATCACAATAACAACAATACGAGAAAATTTTCATATATTTTTGTTAAAGTTCTAAGCGACGGAATTTAATGGGTTCGATGGGGTTCGAAGTATGTCACGTGCAAAGTCAGCTAGTAGAATTATAAGACGCAAAAGTGGAAATGTAAGGTCATGTTAAGAAATTCGAGCTTTGGATGCGACCGGCAATATCGCTCTGGTATTGATGTGAAGGAGTGAAATAGGCACGAAACTTTAAGTGGATAATCAACGAGATTCAAAGATAAGGTATTAATTAATCGCGTCCGCTAGGTTAAAATAAAAGTCTATATTAGGCTTTTATTATAAAATAGCGGATGTTATAAAGTTAGACCAACGGGTCCACACGTGAAATTTTGCTATGTTAATTACATAACATACATAGTTGATTAGTGTCAAAATATCTTTAATATAACGTCGTCGCGGCTGTTTTCACAATTCCATATGAAATTGAATAGAAAATTACAGTTTTTTTTTCATTTAACTGTTTAAAAGGTAACATTTAAAAAGGTGATGTTTATTTATCTTAATAAACATACGAGGGGAATGTAGATCGGGTTATTCTATAGTATTTGGTTAAGAACCTGATAGGATATTTTGAGATAGTAAAAAAATAATTTAAAAAAATGTATGAAATCCATAGTTTCTAAGTTGTTGCTTAAAAGGGTACATAAAAATAGCCTATGCCTCTCGAGTATTATTCCGGGTTAAAACTGTAGCCTTCACTTTGAAGACAGGGCCAGACAATATTTGCCACTTAGGGACTTATCAGATAACGAAACTTCTCTTTGAACCCTTTGGATCTTTACGAATTCCCTTTAAATCCATCTTATACAATATTAACAAAACAAGTAACTCACAGCTCCTCTCGTTGCCGTTGTGACAACACCATTTTCATTGTGGTCGGGTGACGCTTGAGGCGGCGGGCCCGTGTGGTTCACTGCACTAAGGTCTCACTGATTCACGCGGGCAACTGCAGAATCACCGTTGCCATTATATCACCTGTGTACAAAACAATAATCTGGCTAATATAATCATCAAAACTAAAAGCACACACATGATTTCATACTCTTGCAATTACATTCCCCTTATCCTGAACACAAATACTGGTACATATTTTATCCCCTGAAAATAAAACTAAGGTCTCGGATGATGGCATATTACTTACCCTGTTTTGCGAGGAGTGATATTTCAAACAAGTTCGATTAGACTTTTTTTGCCTACTGCAAAGTGGCTGTTTGAAAACATCTGCTGTCAGGTTTTAAAATACTAGTTTAAGTCATTATGCATGATATCCACCTGACTCAACCACATGTTTTAAATAGGGTATAATGAAATATTCTGCTCTTAACTCCTAATTTTCACTAGTACAAGTAGCTAAAAATAACAATTATAAATATTGATAAATTGTTATAACAACAAGTTCCCGCAAGACATGCAAATAAAGTTATTAAGGATGAGATAATAATGTGGTATTTTTTGTAATAAATATGCACCCATCATTTTACTGTTGCATTGTGTTGCAGTATTTTTAGTGAAAGATTTTAAAATTGATAATAAAATATACATTAAGATAATTTAAAGTGAAGACCTAGTTCTTGAATGTCACATTGAAATGTGTATAGCTCAGTAAGCTAGTCAAGTCATTATCAGTATAAAATTGTTTCTTAAACCCAAGTTTATATCTGCTCTGGAAAAATGGCATTACAGACTCGATTCTTTATGAATAGGCAATTTCCGAAAGACGAAAGACTTATATAGACGCCAATAGCAATATTAAGAGGTAGTTGGCAGTGGCTTTCCACAATACTGACAAAACATCAAATCTGCTGAAATACTGCTGAAACAGCAAATGATTTATTTTTCATCAGTGGCAGTCTGCTTTTGGCAGTCACCAAAAGCAGACTGCCACTGATAAAAAATAAATCAGAACCTAGTCAAAATCTATTACGTATGAAAGAAAATTTAAAAAAAATAGAGAGAAACGGGACATAATATTTCGCAAAAAGAGTGAGTTATTTGAACAACAGTACTCATTTATTAATCAGTGGCTTTGATATAATTAGGATCTTAGTGACAGTACTTGTCAAGATACTTTATAAGAAATTCTATTTTTACTGGATGATGACTGAAAGGTTTGACCTTTTAGTCATCATCAGTAAGAGTTTGCTCTTCAGCTATAAGGCCACCCTTTGTAAATTTATGAGACTGTAATCTCTATAAATGAGTGTTTGATATTAATGTGCAACAAAGTTTATTAAATTCTCTATTCTATGACTGGAGTTATTAGAAACACTGTGCATACAAACAGATGTGTTATTATAACTTTTTGCACTCTTAAGTCAATAGGATTTGGTTCTTAAGTGTTGCATAATACTGTCATATGAGAGCTATACATGCAAAAAAATGTGAGTCATTTATAAAAATAAATATTTGAGTATTGTCACATATGGCAAAAATTTAGTTGTTTTATTTATTTAGCCCTGACATCTGGTACTTGAGAAAAGAACAAAATGATGTAAGTAAGCTATTTTAAGCTTTATTAACGAGGAATTTAATGTTTACTACAGTGTCGACTACTGATATTTTAAAAAGCAGTTTGTTTGTTAAAAGATGCTAAAAACAGAGACTATATCTGGATTTAGTTGTTCATCTTTTGAGGATCACATAGACTATACATAGCATAGCAATTATCATAAATGATAACACATCCAGTAGACATTTATCCATTTTTGTGTACAACTAAAGTATCACAGACATATAAGGGTACACCTCTAGATGTTGCAGGCTGATGTTATTGATATAATAAAGGGTAAAGTGGAGATTAGGGTGTATCACAATCAAAGCCCCACTTAATGTGTTCAACCAAACAATTAAACTTTTTAGTTTTATTCTGTGGGTTAAAACTAGCTAGAATGATGACTTTTGATTATAACAAATTTATTTATTTAAAACATTTAGCACAAAGTACAAGGCGGACTTAATGCCTTAGGCATTTTCTACCAGTCAACCTTAGGGTGATGAAGAGATGAGATTAGGTAGATTAGGACAAATAGTGGTGATCTAAAATTATTACTATATTTATATATATATATATTAGATTTGTCATCACACAATTATCAATAACAGAAAAGAGTGGCCATGAGTTTTATTGCTAGGTTCTTTCTCAGACTTAAACCTATTGGTTTGTGAATCTGGCAGTAAATGTAGAAGCAATCTCTGGACACTCATAAGTGTTACTTTGTGACCTACATGAATAAAGATATTTCCAAATTCATTTTCACCTTCATAGGTTTAGTTGGAACTACATCATTAAGAGAGAGAATTTTCAATAACCCTTGGTTGTGGATACCTATCTCAAAAGTTATTGAAAATTGAAAGCAAAGCCTAGCTAGTTTCCTTTTATGTATTACAAGCTGGATCTATTGATATAAATAGTTTAAAGGATAGTAATATCTTCATCATAATATAAACAATAGGAATTAATAATGATAATCTATTTGATTCAAATGCATAACTTTGGTTAATAGAATTAATATTGGACTAGTTGACGCCCACAAAGAGAAGTTTTCTCGTTCCCGTTTCCCATAGGAACTTGTTACTGGGATAAAAAGTAGCCTATGTGTTATTCTGGTATAGTATTCTAAAGTTTCATTAAAATCCATTCAATAGTTTTTACATGAAAGAGTAACAAACATCCACATAAAATTTATAATATTATTAAGATTAAGATTTATCAACATATTTGCATGGAATTTGTTCAATAAATCATTTAGAGAGAGAGAATTTTCATTAATCTTTATTATTGAACACCTAATTCCTACAAACTATGTGCCAAATTTAAGCCACATCTGTTTTGCCATTTGAGCTGTGCCTCGATAATTAGTTATAGTTTCCCTTTATGTATTACAAGCTAGAACTAATGATAAAAATAGTTTACATACATACATATTGTCACGTCATTATCCCCGAAGGGGTAGGCAGAGGCATACTATTCGCCCACAAAAAAAGTTTACAGGATAATAATATCTACATAGTAATATAAACAATAGCAATTAATAATTATATAAATTTAATGCTCAGTGTAAATATTTTAACATCCTTTGTTAGGCATTTTCTTCCCATACAATTATCTACTCAGAGAAAACTCACATTTGAGTATCATACTTCTTGTGCAAAATGTTTCATAATATTAAATGTCAATATTCATACATGATAAGTTTATAGTAACAATTAGTCCCAATTTAAGTGACATAGTATTTAATTAGGGAAGTTGTAATTCTTTTAAGCTTCAAGGCCACTATAAGTGCATTTTTTAAAACTGTGAAAACTGTAATGTAGGAAGTAAAATATCAATATACTTAGTTGTTAAGAAATAGTTGTGCCATTTGAGTATGAGTAATTTGAGCCTAATCAAAGTTTGCTATGGCTTCTATGTCAAGGGCACATTAGCAATTTGGCAATTTGAAAAGAAGCCTTATAGAACCGTATACAGAAGTTTATAATGAGCTGGTATCTATCTTTTTAAAATACTATGATCTCAATATAGAGTATATATATTATGTTATTGTTTGATTAGTGTGTTTCAATAATAGAATGTAACTAGACAATGCACTACGAAAACAATATTTCCATTTAGATGTAACAATAACATTTGTCTTAGTACATTTTCGTATGTGTATACAAATATGGTTAAAGAATGTTTGGCCGTCTCACCCCTTTTAATTGAATGTTTTAGGGTAATAACAGGATTTATGTAATTGTGCAGCTATAAATGATTACTTGATGAAGTCAAATCTGTATATACATGCAGCAATTAAATGAATGATGATTGCAAGTTGTATACTATTATTACTGTTGCTAGGAAGACTAATCCATTGTGGTACATGATAAAAAATAGTTTAGAAATGTGAATGCAGTAAATGACTCCGAAATTAAACGTCAAAACCAATAGGGTTACTGTCATAATGCCACATCAACGAAATTAGCAAACATATAAAATTGAATGTTGTATGGATATACTGCCGCGTTTAAATTGCACGTACTAATGCTGTAGATCATAAAACAGTTATATTTATTAGGGAATAATATTAAAGAACGGCCATATTGAACGTCTGCAGGGAACAAACTAGCGAATAAATTTTTAGGTTTTACTTAAACTTTCTATTCATGGGTGAAGATATACAAATAATACTTACAGAACACAAAAACACTTATAATTTCACTTTTGCCTGAGATAAATATCACGCACTCTACAATCACACTTCACACAAGACCCAAGGCAGAAAACCGTTTTCGTTGCAATGGCTCGAACTCACCCACCAAATCCACCAATCCAGTACAACACGATGAAGTTTCGATTTTCTTTCTTCTTTCATCAGTAACGGTTTTAACGCCATCTATTCGGTAAATATGAAACAAAATCCAGTGATAGAGTGAGATAGAGTTATTATACTAATTGTGTATGTGTAAAAGAGCAAGAAGATTATCATAGAAATTATTGCCATTAAATAAAATTTGATACGGAGAGAAGTCTACGCCTGTATACGCGGAAAGCTACATCTGTGGAATATTCTGAATCTGTTTACGATTCTGAACCATTTTTGTAGTTCTGAAAATGGAAACGTCATTAGTTTCGTTATTAGAGCTAGCGCGCACGACCAACTTTAGTTTCTGCAACTATTTGTCTCTTACATCAAGTCTACGAGTTAGTATTAAAGTGCGCGCAATTAGCGACGCGACTCTACGGAGACTTTATTGTCCGCGGATTTGGAGACAAGCCCCCGGAGCAAGTGACAACTAATATTCCGATCGACCAGTTGCCACTCATCCGTCGCCGCGGCGATAGCGTGTCTTTATTATAGCCAAGTTTCCTACTATATTGGAATCATATTTGTCAGGTTTCAATGATATTGATGAATCAGAAATATATGATATTTGTTGCTAGTAAAAGTATTTCATATTAAGTACGAAGATATTTGTTAGTAGTATTAATTTTCCAACATTTTTTTTCGCATTCCTTGTTACTGTCCAGTTCTATTGGTGTGTCTGTTGCGTTTCTGAACGCACCTTACTTTGTCTATCTGTCAGTGCTTTTGACATAGACACTGCTTCGCGCCTTTACGAGAGATTGGAATATACTGTGAACGGTCATAACGAGACCACCAAACTCTGCTTATGCACAAGTGCTAGCGGAGTTTCCGGAAATAACCCGCCTACCTGGCCTGCCTAGGACTTTTAAGCACGACACGGTACATTACAACAAAACCACAGACGGACCACCTATCTCCAGCCGCCCTCGCCGCCTGGCCCCGCAGAAACTGTTAAGTGCCAAAAAGGAATTTGAGGAAATGGTCCAGTCCGGCATCGCTCGCCCATCTGAAAGTCCCTGGTCGTCGCCACTCCACATGACGCTAAAAAAAGGCGTGCCTGCGGTGATTACCGCGCACTTAATGGCAGAACTATACCAGACAGGTACCCTGTCAGGCACATTAATGATTTCGCCCATAACCTTACAGGCGCCAAAATTTTCAGCACTATCGATCTTGTGAAGACCTACCGCCAGTTACCAGTTTTCGCAGAGGACGTTCCGAAGACGGCCATCATTACCCCGTTTGGCCTCTTCGAATTCCCTTTTATGAGCTTCGGACTCTGAAATGCTGGTCAATCCTTTCAGCGGTTTATTGATGAGGTCACACGGGGTCTCGACTTCTGCTTTCCGTATGTAGATGACATTCTCGTTTATTCCGCAAATGAGACTCTCCACTGCGAACTTACGGATTCTTTTCGGACGCCTAAGAGACTATGGTACTGAACCCTTCCAAGTGCGTTTTAGGAGCACAGGAAGTCAATCGCTACCAATGGTAAGGGTTCTAAACCATTCATATGGTCACCCGAACTGCTGGATAATTTTGAAACATGCAAAAAGAGTCTATCCATGTGGCGACATTACTACAGCACCCTGTAAGCGACGCACCGCTTTGGACTGTTTACTGATGCTTCCAGTGTCCACATTGGGTCCTGTCTCCAACAAAAAATCGGTGAAGAATGGTTTCCCCTCGCTTTCTTTAGCAAAAAGCTCACTGAAAAACAAACCCAGTAGCCTGCCTATTATCGCGAGTTGCTGGCGGTGTACGAAAGTGTACAACATTTTCGCCATGTCCTCGAGATCCAGCATGTCACGATTTTTACGGACCATTAGCCGCTTCAGTACGCTTTCGTGCAACGCCGGGAAAAGCTGCCACTCGCACAGTTAAACCAGCTGTCTTTCATCAGTCAGTTCACCACTGATATAGTCTATATAAAAGGTGAAGACAACGTCGTTGCCAAAGCTATGTCGCGCATAACAAGACTACGAAGCTTTGGCCAAGTCACAGGACACCGACCAGGAACTTTGTAATCTAAAACTCCAAGGTTGCAGCCTGAAGTTAAGTTCTGTTACCTGGCACAAATACATACGTGACCTGCGAAATCTCCACAGGTAAACCTCGACCCTATTTGATCCCTCCTTTCAGAAGACCAATCTTCAAAAAACTGCATAATCTCAGCCACCCCGGCGCACGAGGTAGTACCCGCCTGGTAACCGAACGTTACGTTTGGCCTTCCGTCAACAAGGACTGCAAACAGTGGGCGCGCACCTGTGTGGCGTGCCAGCGTGCCAAAGTTTCGCGCCACAATTCCGCTCCTCTCGACAATTTCGACCTACCATCTGGTCGCTTTAGACACGTCCACATAGATATTGTTGGCCCCTTATCAATCTGCAACGATTTCCGGTACTGCCTTACAGCCTCGATGGCCTGAGGTCTGGCCAATGAAATCAATGAACGCGGAGGAGGTAGCAGGCACTTCTTACCTTCTATCATCACGACAGATCAAGGTGCCCAATTCGAGTCTGACCTGTTCCGTCGTCTCATGATGCAATGCGCTGCCAGAAGGATCAGAACTACGGCGTATCATCCATGCGCAAACGGCATGATAGAACGTGTCCACCGCCAGCCCAAAGCGGCTCTCATGTGCTACAAAGACAAGCGGGTCAGCGCGCTTCCTTTGGTTCTTCTTGGTATGCGATCCGCATTCAAGGAGGACATTAAGGCTACTGCGGCGGAAATGGTTTACGGCGAACCCCTTTGGTTGCCCGGCGAAATGCTCTCTTCAACTCCAGGACCTGCGGATAAACTAGACGATCCCACAGCTTCGTAGTACAGTTCCGACATAAAATGTCGACTTTACGACATACCCAGGCGCGTGCGGTCCATAGAAGCAAATAAGCACTGCATACCCTAGCCCACAATCCCAATACTACAAGTTGTATAAATAAATAATTCCCTATACAATTAAATATGTTTTAGTGCCATCTATTAGTATTTTAGTGAACTACTAACCTATCACCTAGTAGTATGTATGGAGGTCAGTGCCTTATCGGCGAATCGTATCGCGACTTCGACTAGCAGCGCTGCGCGCGGATTTATGCAAAGCTGATGTGTGCTTTTTGAAATCATATTTTTATAGGACTGTCATTCGGAGTGTTATTTGGTTAGCACGTGTAAACTTTCTGACAATCTTTCTGGATTCCTTTGATCACCTTGATCTTATTTGTTTTATTTTGTGTCTGTGTTGTCCCTGGTAACTGGTAAGTTGTTTGCCGATAAACCTCCCGACCCTCCTGATCCCCCAGATCCCTTGATGGATACCGCTCATTCAACCCCAATATTTTCGCCCACTCCAATCTTCCCGTCTTCCATATCTGACAGTCCTCTTTCCCAGCTAGCTGCCGCTGCCCTTAATAGTTCTCCTGTCGATGCTAACTCATCCCAAACGCGTCCCCGCAAACGTCCGGGTGACGATACTTTAACGGATGACTTTCCAACCACCCGACCAACAAAACAACAGAGGAGCCAGATCGCTAGATCAAAATATACCTCTGATGACAAAGGCCCCTTCCTAGTTCATGTCGCGCGATGCGAAACTCATCCTGATTCGGGTACTACTCTCCACCCAGTTACGTTTGGAGCATTCCTATTCAAAAACAATTTTGCAAACATTGCTAAAGATGGCGTAAAGAAAGCAGGTAGAAACCGAGTCTCAGTTGAGTTCTCATCCTACCATGATGCTAAAGCATTCCTCAATAACGCAATCTTAAGAAAAAAACAAATATGATGCTTCCATACCGTCCTTCAATGTGACGCGTATGGGAGTAGTCACAGGTATTCCGACTGATATAGACGAGGAATAGGCCAGAGTCTTGATATCTACCCCTCTAGGATGCGGAAAAGTCCTTAAGATAAGACGCATAAATAGGAAAATTCTTAATGATGGCCTTCCTGAATGGAAGCCTACCGAAACATGTGTCCTTAATTTCGATGGCCAGGTCCTACCAAATCGAATATTCCTGTGCTATACATCCCTTGCTGTACAAAAATATGTTTACCCCACAATACAATGCCGGAAATGCTGCCGTTTTGGTCATGTCGAGTCTGTCTACAGGTCCAAACCTAGATGTTTAAAATGTGGGCAAGACCATCCTGGGACTGGATGTGATACTCTTCAAGAGCATGCACTCTGCATTCTCTGCTCTGGCAATCACTTTGCCAATAGCAGGGACTGCCCAGAGTACAAACGACAGAGGGTGATTAAAGCCATGATGTCTGAGAACTCCGTTTCATATGCTGAGGCTAGCAAGGCGACCCCTATCAACCCCACATCCTATTCATATGCCCAAGCCACCAAATCCACCCCATTATCCCAATCCTACCGCAAGACTGCATTCCTAAAACCGAAACCCCACACCCCGCTCACCCCCTCATACGATAGAGTTGCTCACTCACAAATTATCTCCCAACCACAATCCTCACAGCCCAACGGACACGCATTTCCTTCCTCTAATAACAAATCCATAATCATCTATTTCAACTTCATATATTTCAACCAACTCTTCCCAATCCCCTTCCACTGTACAGAAATCCTCCCAATTACCGTCCAACGATGCCCTAACTTTATTAACTCTTCTTTCTAACAATAAAATTCCCTTCCACTCTAGTCCTTCTCCAGTGGAACATGAGGAGCGTGTTCTTTAAGAAACATGACCTCACGTTCCTACTGAACAAATATAATTCCACAATTTGCTCCATCACGGAGCCCTGGCTAACACCTCAATTTTCGAATCCCACAATACATCACATCTAGGTGTGACAGATCTGATGGTTATGGGGGCTCAGCTCTCATTGTCTCCAATCAGGTTCCATTTTCCCCTTTACCCTTACCTATATCTGATGACTTAAATGTAGTGGCTGAAAAGATATAAAACATTACTGTTTTCTCCATATATGTTGCCCACCCTCAAATAAATATTATCTCCTCTCTAAAGTCCATGCTACAGGCTGTTGATGGCCCACTAATAGTCATGGGAGATTTCAACTGCCATCATTTTAGATGGGGCTCTGAGCGCTGCAATGCAGTTGGACTAGCCTTGGTGGAGGTTCTAGACGAACTTAATCTCTGTATTCTTAACACTGGATGCCCAACTCGAAAACCTATACCAGGACAGAGGAAGAGCTGTGTTGACTTAACTTTCTGCTCCCCTGATCTGGCAGCAGCTGCTCATTGGGTTTGCACAGATTTGACACATGGCAGTGACCATTACCCTATTACTATCACTCTGACTAACAGAACCTTTCTATCTAAACCTCCCATCCCTCTACTTAAATATAAACTGTCACAAGCTGACTGGCCCAAATTTAAAACACAATTAGATTTAGAAATAGACAATCTTCCAAATTTAGACACTCATTCTATTGAATATAGCGGTCATTGCCATGTGCAAAACTGGTGTGACCTTCTAGTCTCAGCCATTAATTCGTCTGCAGAAGCTACCTTCCCAACCAAAAACAGTGCCCGTGCAAAGATCCCATCTCCCCCTTGGTGGGACTAAGACTGCACTAGGGCTATTAGGGAAAGAAAGGAAGCGGAGAGGAATTACAACTTAGCATTGACTGTGGAAAATTTTATTGAATACAAAAGAGTCCTTGCTAAATCATGAAGACTACTCCGCAAGAAAAAGCGCCAGGGGTGGTTGGAATTCTGTTCTTCGCTATCCCCCTCTACTCCAACATCCGTAGTATGGAAGCGGTTAAACCGATTTAGGACCAGCTGTTCTCTCGCCTCTACCTCTCCAATTTCACAGGTGACTGCTGAAGCCTTCTTTGCCAAAGTGGCCCCTCCTTATGTCCCTTCCATAGAGAAAGTCTAACTACCTTCCTCCCCGGTTCCAGTTGACCCATTGGATGCTCCTTTTTCTGAGGCAGAACTGGATACCGTCCTCAGCCATGTACGGGATTCGGCTCCCGGTAGAGATGGCATCCCCTACTCCTTCATTTCTCACTCTGGAAGCAAGACAAAATCATATATATTAAAAAAAAAAAAAATCTGCTACAAGACTGGCTGGGTACCAGAACAATGGAGAACTCAGGTCATCATCCCAATCCTAAAGCCGGGAAAAAACGTGGATGATGCTAATGGCTACCGGCCCATAGCCCTCTCTTCAGTTCTGATTAAAATATTAGAACACCTCATCAAAAATAGACTTGAGTGGCTTGTTGAGTCCCGAGGGTTCCCAATTTGGGTTTAGGAGAGCATCAAGCACTATGGACAGTACCGCAATTTTGACGACAGATATCAGGTTATCACTTTCCAGAAAGGGCTTTGTATAGGCGTCTTTTCTGGATATTGCCTCAGCATATGATAACGTGCTTCTCCCAACTCTAAGGCAGAAGTTGCTGCAGCTGAGATTGCCGGCGATGATGGTGCAGTGCATATGCAATATCTTGATGTCGCGATCGTTGATTCTGAGGGTGCAGGGCGAGCTAGTGGAACGTAGGAATACATGGAAGGGATTACCTCAGGGCTCGGTCCTCAGCCCACTGTTGTACAACCTCTACACCTTTGACATAGGATCATGCCTCAACAACAACTGCTCGATACTACAGTATGCTGATGACCTGGCCTGGTATGTATCTGATATCTCCAACTCCGATGCTGCCTCCTCTCTCTGCCTCTCCCTGGACTCTCTGAACCAATGGCTAATAAGCCATGGTTTGAGACTCTCCCCCCAAAAGAGATCGGTTGTGATCTTCACACGTGGGACCAGGATTCCTCCAATTAGCATTAAAGTTCCAATTAGCATTAAAGGTCAGGAAATACCTGTGACTAAAAAAGTTAAATTTCTAGGAGTCTATCTAGATAGCAAGCTGTCGGGAACTTTCCAGGTTGACCATCTAATAAAGAGATGCGAAAGGGTGATCCCAATCTTGCAAGCCCTGTCCGGGGTATGGTGGGGGGCCCACCCTTATACCATGAAGCTTGTCTATAATGCGCTTATCCGTAGCATCATGGACTATGGTACTTTTCTGCTCCCCCCATGCAACAAGGGGGCTCTTGCTCGATTGGATAAAATGCAATTCTGGTATCTTCGCATAATTCTTGGATGCATGAAGTCTACTCCTACTAATGCTCTTCAAGTGGAAAGTGCAGATCCTCCACTTTATCTACGTAGGCAATATTTGGCGACCCGATTTGTAAGCAAGTGTGCAATGGTCTCATCTTACCCCCCTCTTGCCTAATTTTGAGGAACTGAACTCCCTATGTACTACCACTGACTACTGGCGCCACAAAGTCATTCCGCTCACCTTGATTGCTTACCAAATCACTAAAAACTTAGATTACCCTATCATGTCATTAGCCAAAGTACCTATGTTCTGCATGAGTATGAAACCCTGAGATTCCAACCTAACATTGTACTGGATATAGGGATTTACAAAAATACACCCTCAGCAAACAGTTTGTTTAATGCCACAGTAGATAAGTACTGGAGAGACTTTGAAAAATTTTTCACAGATGCTTCAAAACTCAACATCAATAGCCACACAGGAATAGCTGTTTACTACCAGACATCGAAAATACTTTTAAAATTTAAGGTACCTCGGGAATCTTCAGTGTTCACAGGTGAATGTATCGGTATTTTGGAGGCATGCAGATACATTGAATCACACAACATCTATAAGGGAGTGATATTCAGTGACTACCTTAGCTGCATTAAGGCCCTAGCTCATAGCCCATTTCGAGCCAGACAACATAATCCACTTTTATTAGAGATAAAAAAAAGTACTCTTCAATTGCTCTAAGAATCAGAAGCTCGTTCAGAATGTTAGGATACCTAGCCATAGTGGTATTACTGGAAATGAATGTGCTGACGCCTTAGCCAAAAGTGCAATTTACTCTGATATTTCTGGCCTGGGTCACTCGGTTGTCCAGGTATATGACATGATGGGGGTCGCTCACCAGAATCTTCTTGCTTCCTGGCAAGCGGACTGAAATGATAGCTCCACTAGAAAAGGGAAATCTTACTATCCTATCCAACCCTTCATCAAACCAAAGCCTTGGTTCTACACTTATAAAAAAGTACCTAAAACGGTTATATCAGTTATTTGTAGGATCCGTCTGGGTCACTGCTGCTCTCCTGTATTCCTCCACAAAATTCGTATACGGGATACATCGCTGTGCGAGTGTGGCATCGACGAGGGAACCCTGGAACATATTTTTTTCAATTGTTAAAATAACAACCAGAGTTTTGATCTTTACAGCCGCCTCCCAAAACTTAATGTTCCCGTCCCCATTAATGGATATTAATGGGGACGGGATAATGACGGGGATAATGACGGGGATAATGAGGGGATCCTCATTATTAACTTACTCCTCTCCAGAACTCCTTGAGACGAGCTTTGTTCGAAATAATGACATTAGACTGCGATTGTTTATTTGTTGCCTTATGTGTTTGTAAATATGAGTATGCTTATTATCTATTGATGTTAACCTCCTGTATATTATACATATTTTTTACTGTGCAGTACGCTAGATAAACTCACCGTATTATGTACTTGTTTCAGTGTTCTAACCAACCAATGAAACACAATAAGTTTCACAAAAATTATCCTTGTTGCTTCGTTTATTGACAAATCACAAGTATTTCCATCACACATCTAACATTGGCAGAGTCATCGTCAGTGACATTGGCGACACCGCTTGCCATACGACAAAAATAGATTAGAATAGAATATTTTTATAGTGCAAATCATTTATATGTGTGTGTCAATTTTACGATTGTGTGCGAAATTATGAGTCGCGGAGGAAGCACTGCCTCTGAGTATAAAGCGACATATTTAAGTAGTTATCAAAAATAAAATAGTTGTTTAGAATATAGATCTATTTTTTTAGGTAGTATATTATGAATACGCAATTTGTAATTAAAATATTGTTTCTCTACAAAGAGCTGTCGAGTGAATTTAAGCGCCGTGTTTGATATCTAATTAATAATTCATTACTTAGTTTACTAGAATTACTGTGAATTATGGAAAATTATAGCTGTGAGATCTGTGCTGGTGATGTGTGTTTAAATAAATTAAAAACTCGTGTTTTCTCGACGTAATCGTTTGGTGAAAAAACAATATTATTGTCAGAGAACGTTCTGTTCACGATTTGAATCTAATTTAAAAAAAGGTAATAGCATACGTTATTTTAATAAAAAGTATTACGATAATTATAACTGGCTAGTGGGCTGTGTATACACAAATAAATTATTTAGTTTTCCTTGTATATTATTTTCAAAACAAGATAAAAATAATGTTTGGTCTTTTATCGGGTATTTAGATTAAAATATTTTTACAAAGCGGCTGCTAAACACGATTTGTCGGAAAAACTTATAGATTCTGTTTAAAGTTCTAAAATTTTGGAAAAGGTAGAATAGAGTCTAGTTTGAATAGCCAGTCCAAATTAGACGTTGATAGGCACAACGCAAAACTTGATAGGAATATAAATATTATTAAACGATTCATAGACGTAGTTAGCTTTCTCGGTAAACAAGTATTAGCTTATCATGGTCATGATGAACACGCTTCATCGTAGATCTGTTAGCTAAATATGACGGTAATTTAGACAGACATCTGGTAGCTCATTTACGGAGTTGTCGAATAGAACTCAAAATGATCTGATTTCTAGCGTCGCGTCTGTAATGTAGAATGAGATAAAAAAAGAAACAACGCAATCTAATTTTGTTGTTGTTATTGTTGACGAAACTCCGGATGTCAGCGGTCGCGAACAGTTAGTCCTTGTTTTAAGAAATTTTCGAGACTCAGAAATAATAGATCGATGTTAGTTCTGATCGGAGAGCTGTCACTTTAAGGTCGATTATTATCAACGTTTTAGAGGAATTTAATTGCCTAAATAAAGTAGTTACTCAAACTTACGATGGGGCGTCAGTTTTATCTTCTGAGGTTAATGGAGTTCAAAGCATAATAAGACAAAAATGCCCACTCGCGACGTATGTTTGGTGTTCAGCACATGTACTTAATATTATTCTTTCCAAGTCTTTTGAAAGAGTTTCGGAAACGAAAAGTTTTTTTCAGTATTTTTTTCAGTATTGTGAGTTAGTTATTTTAAAAATATTACAGCTAGCAGCACCCGCGGTTTGTCTCACGTCGTTCCTGTTAACGTCGCTACATCAGAATAATAAGTAGATATGTTAATCCAGGTCTCTAGCTATCTACATACCAAGTTTCAATGCAATCCGTTGCTGTTTTTACACAACAAACATCCATCCATCCAAACTTTCACATTTATGTTTATCAATCACGCCTTTTCCCCGAAGGCAGGCAGAGGCATATTATACGCCAAATTAACACCGTATGTACTCCTGTGTTACGTAATAGGTGGTGAGCCCATTGCCGTGATGAAATAGAGAGACGCAGGTTATGGCTACCTGCTGTTGAAATTATAAAGTCGCCCACAAGCCCTTCATACTTGGCTTAACGACTGCCATGTTACTGGCCCCGGTTGCCAGTAATATGGCAGTCGTTAAGCCAACCAACGGTTTTAGATGCCTTCGAAAGCACGGAAACACTCGCAAATATAAATAACACAAAGTGCACACCCATCCGTGACTAGCCATAGCGAAAGTTGCTTAACGCAGTGATCGTTTACAGAACACTAAGTCAGCGCTTCATTTCTCGCGGGAATTTCTGGTAGTTAGGGCATGCATACACTATCTATTATTATATTCTGAACGCACCTTGCTTTGTCCATCTGTCAGTGCTTTTGACATAGACACTGCTTCGCGCTTTTACGAGAGATTAAAATATACTGTGAACGGTCATAACAAGTCTATGAGTTTGCTACTGATAATCGGTAAATAATTATTCTTGATAGTAGTCTGTGAAGTTTAAACAGTATACTGGTTGTTTATCTCTGTACCTTTATTCGCCAAAGCTTTGCACTACGTTGTTTACTTGCAATTTATGTACATAAAGCAAACCACACCAAGACCGGACATTTGACCGGACACAACAATCCACTCGCCCCATAAGAAGACTCGCAGTTTGGCGCTAGCTGGAGCGTGACACAAGAACAAAACGGGAGGAAGGAAGAAGCCAAGGTCCTTTTCCCCAAATGGCCTTGGCCCGCCAGGCCACTTTTATTATTAAGGTAGAAAACAGCTTGACAAAATATCTAGTCTCGGAATGGAATAAATATTTTTACACGCCAGCTACTTCACTTATACGAATAGTTTTGATGAATAAGTATATAAAACACTACATTGTATGTTTATTTCCACTTATATTTTTTTATTATATATTTTTTCAAGAAGCGTTCGTAGGCTCGTTATCTTTATGTTCTGTAAACGATCACTGCGTTAAACATCTTTTGCTAAGGCTAGTCTTAGATAGGTAACTGCTTTTTGGCATGTCCATTTACGAGTTTTTCTGTTCTTTGGAAGAGCCGTGGAAAGTCGTAAGTTTTGGTTGCCAGTCACAACGCAGTCGTTAAGACAAGTTTTCAACACCAGGTTAAGACAACAGCTGGTCGCCAAAACCTGCGCTTCTCCATTTTCCCTTCGGCGTGAAAATTTGTATGTATTTATTATTTATTTGTACGGTGTCGAGAACCTTGTGATGGCTACAGGCGAATTGGAGGCGGAAACGCACTGGGAGAAGAAAATACTCTTTAAAAAACAATTCTACATTTCCATTCTGCTGGTGACATTTTTTTTCACTCCACTGTCTAGCCCAAAGTAAGCTAATATAAGCTTGTCGCATGGAATCTAGATGACTGATAAACATACTTATATATATCTAAATACATACATATTATACATAGGAAACACCCAAATTCCATAACAAACATTTGTAGATACAAATCGAAACCGGGACCTCAGTTCGGAAGGGAAGACCTTTCGAGCATTTTCACCAGTAGACCCATTATGACTGCTTTTTGACTATTTCCGTTCGGTTCCTTAGTTAGTTCACCCCACACAGTCATAAAGAAATATAGTTTGGGTTTAGTCTATTCAATTTCACTTCTCTATGAGTGTATTAGTTTGCATTCCTTCCGTGATATACATAAGTCGTGGGTGACATTTGTAAGTAAGTAAGGTAAGGTAAGTATTATAAAAAAATGCATTTCCAAAAAGTTGACTTTAGTAAACCAAATATTCTATCCAATATTTTTTTTTCAACCAGCACGGGACAATAAAATTTACTACATCCATGCCACATAACAATTTTCTAATATGAAGGCGTGCGTTGCCCTAATTTGTGAATGATCGTACTAGCTAACGATGCGTTTTCGTCGCACAGCGACATTAAAAACACATACTTCTTTAAAGTGTCCTGATGCAGCTTTTAGAAATGCTTAATAACGACCGTACAAGGGGTATGAACGTGAAATCAAATCAGCGCAATCAAAGTCACTTAAATCTCTTTTTAGTGTCCTCATTGATCACGCGGCATCATTATTCTAGCACAGCAATGCAAAGTGTGAGGTAGCGTGCGTAAGAATCTGATAATGGAAACAATTTTAATTTTCAGTTAATTTTAAAAAACTAAAAATTATTAAAAAATATTTGAGTGTACCAGAGTACAAAGGAAACTTCTTTACGACAATATTTTAGAGATAACGATAAAGAACTTTCAGTTATGATAAAGAAGCTCCACAATTTGGTTTTATATCTAATATTTTCCTCAACGTCGATAAAGAAGTTTCACTTCAAATATTAGTAAATAAAGAAGCAATCTCTGGTATTACTGAACGTACTTTCGCGAGTATTTTTGCATAAATTGCATTGATGGCATCACGTGATCTTCAAGGACACGTGTTAAAGCATCGCACAATTATTTCCTTTTAGATGCGCGATGAAATACAATTGTGCATGTAACCAGAATTAGGTCTCTAATATTCATCGTTTTTGTATCATACGAGAGTTTGCTAGCTGTGATTAGTTGGTAAAGGATTCCAGCGGATATTCGCAGCGGTTTGTGTACCGTAGCTCTATGATTGTAACGGTCCGTTGGCAAAGTACGAGTTTACACGTAGCCGTGTTGGTTTTTTTTCAGCATTGCCGGTCAGGTCAATGAGTTGTACATGTCAGACTATATCAACTAAAATAACATTGCTCAGTGCTCTTTCACGGCTATGTGTGACCAGTCAGGAACTTAGTATGGTATACTTTCAAAATGACGTCTTAAGATGAAATGTTATGTCAATCAGTCCAAGCTCTGGCTCTTTTTCCAATACTCTCTCAAATCTTCAACTCGCGTCATTCGATCTAAATAGTCAATACGTTAGTTTTTGCATTTAGTCGATTTGAGATTATGGTATCATTAAAATTCGTTCATCAGCTTTGACTGTATATCTCTATTGCTCTACTCTATTTCAACAAAACAAATGTCCGAATCGTGCGCCCATTTCGTAAGTTCCTCAAATGATAATTTTTGATTGACGCCCTAGAAAATATATATTAATACACGTTACAATACTTGATCAAGTTTTGGTACAAGAACAACGGACTGTATACAGCATTTGATAATAAATTTACTTTTAGACAATTTTTTCTAGTAAACCTACGTAGACGAAAGGAATCAAGTTTCATAAATATTGGTGTTTGCATAATTACCGTACTATTCAGAACAGATAGCCAATTTTACAAGTTTGACTTCATAATATTAAAACAGTGCTTAGACCCCAAAATGGCAGTGATAAGTGTTCACCTTTCACCTTACTGCAAGTGAATTGGTTTTGGTTCCGATCATCAATGTGTTACTCGTTAAGTAGCGTACGAGGCACGGATGCTGACTCTGAGGAGCAGTGTGTGCGATGGTGATAGCAAAGAGCAAGAAAGTTAAACCAATTATGAATAATACTAATACTATGAAAAATATGGACTACAACTGGACACCTGGTCCAGAGGCATCAGACAACCAGGACGGCGGAGTTCCGAAGGCGATCTTCATTCCTCACTCTAACTCGTTGGCGTTTGATGAAAGGCGTGTTACATTGGAGCAGCCTGTGAAAGTAAGTTATTTAATTCTATATCAAAATTTGTACACTAGCATCATGAAGCTGAGGGTACCTAAGAGAGCTTGTTCCGTTGCTAGGCATAGGTGTGTCTGGTATTTTAATTAGCATCAGGCAATGAGTAGAGAATATGCTAGTCTGTAGAAAAACTTCAGACCTATTTAAAATTGCATTGATGTCTTGTTATTTCTGTGATTAAGCCTGGAAAATAAAATGATGATATTATGGTCCATTTATTTGAAAGTTTGATAAATTATGTGATAGTTTCACTATACCCACCAGTTTATACCAGGTTACTAAGGGATAGTTTCACATTAAACTATACTTCTCAAATACAAAAAAGAAACACTGAAGTGTTGTTTTGTAAACAGAGAACTAACCTCAATAGTGGATGCAATTTAGAGGCATTTTTAAAAAAAACTTCTTTTGCACCCGCAATCTTCCCTAACTGGACATGTAGATGATGGTTAAGAATTTGTTTATTGATGTGCATGGTGTATGTCCAGTGGCATATTTATATGAGTAGGTATTGAATATCATGGACTGCAATTTAAAAATTCCATTGGTCTACCTTAGATCATGAGCAAGCTTATTGCGATGTCTTTTTTAATGACCAGCGTAGAACTTTGGCTTATATGTTATTTCCTCCTCCACCATAGGCATATTCTTGTAGCCCTTGTTACAATTTTATGATAATCCACCTTAGAATTTAAGTGGTATAATATGAAGAAAGTGACCTGAGCTCATAAATGTGCAAAATTTGAGAAGAAAAACTTTAACTCTTATTTAAATAGTCATCATTGATTAGTAATTTGTGTTATGTGTAATTATACAATAATCTATATTGCTATGGGTAGCACCTGAGTGTTATTCCCAGGTTGCATTAATACCCACTAAGTCTATTGCACCAAAACTGCCATACAGAGAGCAACGGCTGCCAAGCCACCTAACACCTAATAGGACACCAGTTATATAGTACTTCCATTATTTAAGAGGTTTGGGCATTGGTGATCTTGATATGGCCAATTACCAATTTTTATTTCATTTTGTGTGTGTAGAAAGCTAAAGCCAAAGAGCTTGTATATTACTAAAGGACAGGTCAGACAACAAACAGAGACTTGTACAAACAGACCATGTACCCACATGGTGAAGTTTTACTGTCTCTGCTTCCCTGAAGAACCTATACTTGGAATAAAAAATAGCCTATGTCATTTGTTTTTTTTTTGTTTTGTTTGTTTCAAAGTTTAGATACAAAGGTAGCAACATCGTAGTAGGTTATGGTATTTATTTATTAGCTAACGATCAAATACGGTCTAAATATTTCGACCTGGTAGTAACATTTAAAATGAATAAAATCAGTACTAAAATTTATAAAGGCAAAAGTTGGATGGGTTGTTACTTCTGCACGCTCAAACGGCAGGACCAATTAGGATAACACTTGGTGAGGGGGTAGGTAACACCTTGTACCTAAACGTCCTTGTGTACTCCTACCAATAGAATAAGATTATATTAATTTATACTGTTATAAATGATATTCAATATAAGAAGCGCTCGTGGCCTCGCGGTCTCAGTGTTCTGTAAACGATCACTGAGTTACGGAACTTTCACTATGGCTGGTCCTCGGATGGGTGACCACTTTGTGGTATTTACATTTGCAAGCGTTTCCGTGCTTCGGAAGGCACGTTAAGCCGTTGGTCCCGGTTGCCAGTAAAATGGCAGTCGTTAAGCCTGGTTGAAGGCCTTATAGGCGGCTTAAAAAAATTCAACAGCAGGTAGCCACAGCCTGCGTCTGTCTATTTCAACACGGCAATGGGCTCACCACCTATTACGTGGGACAGGAATCCACACGGTGAAAAGTGGGCATATAATATGCCTCTGCCACCCCTTCGGGGATAAGGCGTGATGGATATATATTTTTTTTTATGTGTTTATCCAGGGTGTCAGCTACACATCAAATTATATCCAAAGTAGTCTGACTGTTTGAGCGGGAAGAAGTAACAAACATAAACACACACTTACAAACTTTTTAAAAGAATGATATCTTTTCCGAAACATGTGGTAGGTACCAAATAATACTGTGTAAATATGTCCCAAAGTAGACCTCGTGTTCAAGGTCCAATCAAGTGGCTAAGTGTGGAAACAGCTACATAACAAACAAACTTGTTTTAAAGTATTTAAAAATATATAATTAGGTATTTATGTTTCCAGTAAAAGACAACCAAAATTGCAGTCAATATTTTATTCTTACATTTGTCTTTTAAATTTTTTTTATACCACTGAGTTGGCAGACAAGCATACGGCCCACCTGGATTAATGTATATCTTTTGCAAATGTAATCTACTTATCTACACTGATAAAGTATTTATCTGGATAGGCTCTGAGATATCTAGATTTATCTAACGTTTTACTTCGTAGCATGTGCATGTTAATATTCGATCATGTGCTTATCAGAAACAAATGTTTTTATTTCATTGTAGTACCAATAGTTCTTTGCATGTAAAGATTTCAAATTGTTGTCTGGGGTCTGATCTCTATATTCACTAAATTATTCTGTATGAAGACTTACCTATGACACTTACCTTTTATCAACTCCTACCTCGCTGCTCAACTATTTATAGGTCTTGGCTCTGTTGATAAGAATGTACTAGTACCATCAAGTTGTCCAACAGTTAGCAGGTTTGGCTGAGTAGCCAAGCACTTAGCCTCAGTTGCTCTTATCTTTTCATATATTTCAGGTGTTTTTAAAATTGTGTTGGATAATGGTAACCTATGGAGGTTTGGAGATTGCTTGTCTCATATAATAAATCTAAAGTTAGTCCATAATAGTCAAGGAGTATGTTGTAGTAGTGCAACACTATTTTGTCATGCAGCCAACTGTCGGCGGGCCTGCAGAAATGAACAACTTACTCCATTTAAGACCTATTTAAGTTAGCAATATGCCATAGTTTAGGTGACAGGCATGCAGTCTCAATTAACTTCAAATAATTGTCAGTCACGCCTTTATCCCCGAAGGGGTAGGCAGAGTCATACTGTATTTGTCCCACATAACAAGTGGTGAGTTAATTAACACCAAACTATAGTTGTCTGACTTAAGACAATAGCTAAAGCCTATGCTCTTTCCTTTCTCTACTTTCCACCATTTTTTACTAAATTCCAAAACATGGCAACTCCAGCACCGCAATTTACAAATCTTGTATTTAAATCCTCTACTGCGCAAATGTCATTGATATTCATAGAACTTTAATATCGATGACATTGCGGAGGATTTGGATCCGAGATTTGTGAATTGCGCTACAGATCTGACTTTCATGCTGGCCTTATTTCTGGAGTTCCAGAGCCAGATTTAACCTAGTCTTTTTTAAAAGTAAGGCATAACTACTGAATATTTTTATTAAAATCTGTTTTAACACCACTATAAATTGTGTATGGATTAAGAATGAACGTCTAGATCATCAAATGGCTTCATTCACTGATTCTGTGTAATCTGTATATACACTCCCGGACACCTAAATCGACCCACCTTGATTTTTTTGGTTTGGAGTACTGTAACTTATAAAAGATGTATGTAGAAGGAAAATGTTTTGATGCAGTTTTGGAGCTGGTATACTCATCATTCATTTAGAGTGCCACTGTTCTAAATTTGAACTACAGTTTATTAAAAAAGTCGAGTTACGTTGAAACAATTCCATATATTCTTTTTTCAATCAAAAAAATCTAATCGATTTTTAAATAAAGACATGTTTTACATGATAAGAAATGTTTATTTAGTAACTTGTATTGCCTCCCAGTGCTTTTATGACAGCTCTCATACGGTTTGGCATAGAATTAATCAATGTCGTTATGACAAGTTGAGAAATGTCCTCCCATTCTTCCAAAATTACATTTTTGCGCTCCTGCATGGTTTGCGGGGCAGGATGATGAGCTCGAACACGCCTCTTCAGCTCATCCCATAGATGCTCTATAGGATTCATATCAGGACTTCGCGCTGGCCATCTCATAACAGTGATACCAATGTCATTTAAGTACTCCCTGACGATTCCCGCAGTATGGGCCCTTGCATTATCATGCATTAAAACGAAATCTTGGAAGCGCTCGTGGCCCCGCGGTCTCAGTGTTCTGTAAACGATCACTGAGTTACGCAACTTTCACTATGGCTGGTCCTCGGATGGGTGACCACTTTGTGGCATTTACATTTGCGAGCGTTTCCGTGCTTCGGAAGGCACGTTAAGCCGTTGGTCCCGGTTGCCAGTAAAATGGCAGTCGTTAAGCCTGGTTGAAGGCCTTATGGGCGGCTTGAAAATTTCAACAGCAGGTAGCCACAACCTGCGTCTGTCTATTTCAACACGGCAATGGGCTCACCACCTATTACGTGGGACAGGAATCCACACGGTGAAAAGTGGGCATATAATATGCCTCTGCCACCCCTTCGGGGATAAGGCGTGATGGATAAAACGAAATCTTGGCCAATAAATCCAGCATATGGCATCACGTGGTTCTCTAAACATTGGCGAATGTCCAGTCCAGTCGTGGTCCCGTCACTACCTCTAGCTCAGTTTTGCCTTCCATAGAGATTCCTCCCTAGACTGTCCATGATCCTCCACCATAACTCACTTTCTCGTCAATACCAGCCAGTCCAGTCCAGTCGTGGTCCCGTCACTACCTCTAGCTCAGTTTTGCCTTCCATAGAGATTCCTCCCTAGACTGTCCATGATACTCCACCATAACTCACTTTCTCGTCAATACAGCATTGCGCGAAACGCTCGTTCTGTCTTCGGTACACCTTACTCCTTCCGTCATTACCGTATAGCATTATCTTGGACTCATCTGTGAAGAGAACCTGGCTCCATTGATGACGAGTCCAATTTAGATGTTCGCGCGCAAACTCTAGACGGACAATTCGGTGTGCTCGTGTCAATTTGGTTCCATTAGCTGGCTTATGGGGCTTTAAACCACGTTCATTGAGTCGCCTTCTAACGGTCCGAGCACTTACAGCCACTCCGTGAAAGTCCCTGAGCTGTTCTTGTATCGGAACAGAGTTAAGGCGTCGATTTCGTAAGCTAGTAGTGACAATGTATTGATCTTGTGTCACCGTTGTCACTCGGTAACGAGTCCTCCTGTTCGCCAAACGAAGCCGCCAGTCTCCAGGTATCGGTGGTACACTCTTTGAACAGCGGAACGACTTATGTGAAGTTGTGAACTCGCTGACTTAGCCCAGATTGAAGAAGTGCTACAGCTTGCGCGGCTACTTCAGGTGAAGTATCCATAATTTTATAGCCAAAAACAGTTCAAATTATAGAAAAATAACTAAAATAAACTTTGGTTAACAACAATTGCGAAAATTCAAACCAAATCGACATTAAATTGCTTCAAAAGCAACTTTCAACAGTCATTATTTTTTCAAATCAGTGACCAAGCTCGGCTTTTGTTCTTTATATTAAATTCTAAAATTCAAATTTGAAATAATACATACGGGAAAGACGATGAAATATGCCAGCATTAAAAATGCATAAAAACTTTTTTGTTATATTGTATATTTTTTGTGTATTGGGCTTTTAGGCCCGGAAATGTAAGGTGGCTCGATTCAAGAGTCCGGGAGTGTATTATAAAACTGAATTACAAGTTTGCTGATTGAAATGACAGAGCAAAGTATTCTGAAGTTCTGGGTATGACACAAGTACCTACTAAAATAATATTTTTTTTTGTAAACAACCACTGCATTTTTTTAATGTAATCTACTATCGATTAAAATACCTCCTATTCTCTTTGGTTGTAATTATAAATTATGACTTGCGCCACGGCTGGCAGTCGTACGTGAAGGCGTCTCATAGGTTGGAAGTAGTTCTTAAAGCGTCCAGTTCCTGATACTTTTTATCGATAGTTCTATTGAATTAAATACCGTACCGTACCGTACTAGGTATGACGAGTTCTCATGACAGCGTCTCAGTATCATCCCGATTTTTTTATCATTCTAATTGTTTTAAATAATCTCGACAGCGATAGTGGCTAGAACTCTACCTATGACATGCCTATATACTTTTTCTATATGCCAGCAACCTCAGCATACAATTACCACTGCCGCGCATACCATATAGCTTCGACATCATTTTCTTACTAACATAGCCGATGCTCTGAAGAAGTGCGACAGCCGCAAAAACTCTGAAAGCGGTCTTATTATGTAAATGTAGGGCATTGCTGGAGCGCTGCGCACAGCTGACCCACAATGCACTCGTGTACATGGAAGTGCAGTACGCCCTGCCTTATTTTAACGCTTTCTGTACATCGAAAAAAACTGCGGGCAAGCAGGTTCTCCCTTACCGCCAACGCCCTATATTCCACTGCGACACAACATAACAAGTGTCCAAGAAATTTAAATATGTATCGGCACTCCTTATAGAGAGTAGCCTTTGGTACTAGGTCTGGACAGTTGTTGCCTACGTCAGTTGTTGTAGTTACGTCAATTCTCTTTCAGAAATGCATTCCAGAAAATACGAACGCGCAATTTAACAGATTTTCCTTCCGTACTAGGTTCCGAACTAATCTCCTGCAGGAACGTCTTATCCAATTCAGTCTGATCATCCAATTTACATTACATTGACCAACCAAAAACAATATGGTTTATAGCCTGCTTATTCATGAAGGTCAAGGGCGTGATGCACAGGACAGTGTTCTTTAATATTATGATAATACTGACCAGCTATTCCTTAAGTGGGATTAGTTGCTGATAGTTTTGTTTAACCGCTGGCCACACAGTCCACTGGAGGCCATGACATTGTCGTGGTGGAGAATCACATCTCGTCACGCCGATGGACTATTGAGAACTTTGTCGTAAGGCACAAATGAAGGTGATCGGTTGAGATATGTTGAACTAACTATCGTCATAGGTATATTACTTATAGGTACGTACAAATAAAGACTTCTAAATAAAACTCAATTGATAACCACGTCACACTCGCAGTACCCATCTATCCATAATTTACTTTGTATGCAGTTCAGGCAGATTGTCAGCCGTCGGGACAATCATCCACGAGTTCATGCTTGAGTCACTATGACCCCCGTCCCGAGGTGCTTGAAACGATCACAATTGTGCACTGGCAATTAATTTTAATGAGATTAAATCGTGCTATTTCAAGACGAGCATCTGCTGGTGTACTTTAAGGAAGTCTGCACTTATCAGATTTATATTTATAAGGAAGTGCTCATACGACATAAGAACTATAGGAAGATCAAACTACACAAAGTCACACCCTTCTGAAGATTTCATTGCGAGTGTAATTGATGTATCTTTAGATACAATGTTTTACCGCCGCCGCCGTCTAAACAATAAAATGTATAAACGAATAAAGCTATGATTGCTAGGACATGTATTAGCTTTATTCCAATTGGAACAAGGAAAAGTACTAAATAAATAAATATCGTGTTGTAAGTATCGTCGTAGAAGATAATGGATGATGTATTCCATTTAATATCTGCTTTAACTGTTAAATGAATGTATTGTTGGCAAAGTTCTTTGATGCCGATATTACTGTAAACATCTTTGTCTATCTTCAGTAGTTTAATGGACTCCACATTTCTATTAATGAGATATCTACTAGTATATGTTGATTGAATGTGTTCTGTTTGTGCTTATCGTGTGAAACTGCTGTTTTGTTATGCTCATTATTTATTTTCTCGGAGCTGTATGCTCAACTATTTTATTAAGATGGCATATGGAGTATTTTGAAATCTTTAGTCGCCAAATTAGTTATCTACCAACAAAATTCAATTACCGTTGCATATACAAGTATATCAAGTTGGGGGAATTGCCATCTGTCAGGTTTACGTTTGTACAATGTGAACCTACCTCTCGTATCAATTGGCGGTCCGCCATCCTATCAATATCATAATTATGATAGTTTTAACAATATTCTGCCCGGACCTCTTTTCCTTGCCTTTTTCTTTTTACTAAAGTGGGTCATTTAACTTAGTTTTGATATTTGTTGTTCTTTACTTCATTTCTATACAGAATTATGTGACCCCCCCTACTTCGCCCGGGCATACTTCGATCTCCCGTCGCACCTATTTAATTCTGTCGCTTATAATTTATGACTTTGTTTCCAACCTTAAGCATTTCTTTTCTGTGCGTGATATAATGTGTTTAGTTGTCAACTAATTGTGAAGAGCCTATCATCTATGTCTGCAAACTTTCTTTGTTTCGTAAATCCATCTCGATCTAAGACGTGCCATATTTTGTTGTTAATAAAATTAGTCACTTATCTGATAGAATCTGATAAAGCTGAGAGTTATCAACTTACTATCACAATATAATGAATCATATTGACAAGCTTTCCAAAAATCATGATGATGCGATTAAATATTGAGTGAATAGTTAAAAAATTACATGATTAAAAAAACATACATACATATCGTCACGCCTGTCTCCCATCGGGGTAGGCAGAGACTATGGCTTTCCACTTGCTACGATCCTGGCATACAACTTTCGCTTCTTCCACTTTCATAAGTGTTTTCATACACACACGCCGGTTAAGGGTACTCTTGACCTGACCTTTTTCCAAAATGTCTTCTATTTGATTGACATATGTACGTCAAGGTCGCCGCTTACCAGTTTGCCCATTCACTCTCTTCTGATAAATCTGTTTCGTTAGTCTACTTTCATCCATCCTCTCCACGTGTCCGAACCATCTAAGCATACCTTTTTCTATCTTAGTCACTACTTCTTCTACCATACCGCAATGTTCCCTTAGCACACTGTTCGTTTCTTTGTCCATCAATTTCACTCCAGCTATACTCCGCAGACTTCTCATTTCCACTGCATTAATTTTACTTCTATGCTTCTTCTGCCACACCCAACTTTCACTACCATACATGAGTGTAGGAACAAGTACTCCTCTATGCACAGCCAGTCTTGCCTTCTCAGAATTCAATTTACTCACGAATCCTTCTTTTATGCTCATCTCTTGCAAATTTTCGACTTTTATGCGCTCTAGTACACTTACAGGTTCACACACACGATGCCGCCACCGTTGAAACAGACCTCTTACTCGGCTGATAACCAAGAAGTGATCTGTATCAATCCCGGCACCGCGGTATGCCCGGGTGTCTAAGACTTTCGTTCTTAGTCTTGCATCTACAATCACAAAATCAATCATACTTCTCTGGTTTCTCTCTTGTCTAGTATACAAATGAATCTGTTTGTGGTTAAATATGGTGTTAGTTACCACAAGATTCCTCTCCAAACATACTTCAAGCAAACTCTCACCATTTTCATTCACTCGTTCGTCACCAAACTTGTCCAATACACTTTCATATCCATCACGCTTCACTCCAACCCAACCATTAAAATCACCTAACATTACAATTATCTCGTTCCGTTTGCATTTACTCAGAATATCGCTCACACTCTCCCATAATGCCAGTCTCTCACTTTGGTCTCTTGAAGATCGGCGCCACGGCGCATCTTGCGGAGCATAAACGCTCAAAACAAAGATGCGGGTAAGTCCAACCTTCAACCTCAACCAAAGGAGTCTTGGGCTCACACATTCATAGTCAGTCACACATTCATTCATTCTCGCGGACAGTAGAACACCGACACCCTGGCTCGCTGTACTGCTTGTGGCTACACCTGACCAGTAGGCTGTATAGGGCCCATGTGTAGTGGTGTTACATCCTTTCCTCTTTGTTTCATTCACACACAAAACATCAAGTCGTCTTGCTCGCATCATCTCGCATACCTCATCAATTTTGTCTGTCATTCCTCCTCTAACATTCAATGTAGCAAAGTGGCTATCCCTAGCCCACTTTCCGCCTCGATGGGAGACGAGACGTGACGGGTTGCGAACCACATCGCCGCCATTCCGGATTTCTAAATTTTTAATATCCATTGCGTTCCCACGAGTGGCAAGGGAAATTCAAAGTCCGCCTAGACAGAGCCCCGCTTGTCTAGGTAAGGCTAGCCTTATTCTAGGGTCGCCCGGTCCCAGGGCAGTCAGGCACGTTACGACTAGGCTCGCCCCTAGCCACGCAGCTCATCGGCACGGCAACCTTGGCTTGGCGGAGAAAGGATGGGAAGAGGATAAGGTAGCGAAAGGATTAGAGGGTAGGAAAAAGGATGAGATAGGAAAGGGGCTAGGATAGGTAATTTTGTCTAAACCTTCTGTATTCCAAACCTATAAAATATCCAGCAGCCAGGACAGTTGTTATACGCTTTTTTATCTCTGCAGTCCGTGCATAACATGATTAAACATATTGAACATAAATATATTTCTCTGTATCTGTTCTTGCTGTTGAACACTACGATATTTTTTTCTGTAACATGATATCTCAGAAGAAATATATTGTCTCAAGTTTGACAAAATAAAGACTATTGTTTACACAATAAATGGGTCGCGAAGTCGTGAATCAATAACCAACTAGTGCGTGCATCTGAGTAATTACATATGTTATATGTAACAATGCAAACATGATTTGAATTAATTATACAATACAAGTTTATCTATGTACATAACTATCTGTTTGTGAGGAGCTTGGAGTATTTACATACTTTAAACTTGTCAATCTTATTATTACTTAGTATGAATACGAATTTATTAGTGTTTGTGAGCTTTTTTTAAGTAATGCATACGTTTGATGCTAGGGCACTTCCAACTCGCAATGTCCTGACCATCGAAAAGTCTTTTTATAAAGAAGGCCACATTTAAAATCCCTGTCAAGGTCGTCGACGCACCTTTTCACGCCCGTTAAAAGAACTATGTGTTTGTTGTACTCTGTTAATTACACGCGTTATGATAATTAGTTTCAACCATATATACCATGTTACTCATCATCATCATCATCCGAGCGTATCTCAGTTGCGTTTCGCGACTCCCGCGGTCCGCTTTCTTACTTTTTCTCCTCTGCATCGCACGGTCGTCAGTTTTGCTCCTAGAACCCTAAAAAGCTCCCGTTCCTTTCCGTTGCCTGTCCGGATTGACTGAACCATTACGTAACGCGCTATTATACCCAATTGTTTCAAATAAACGCTCTACTTGAATGAAAGTTTATCTTCTACTAGGTGACCCCCACGACTTCGCCCGTGACATACTTCGAACTCCCGTCGCACCTATATTTAATCCTGTCGCTTATAAATTCTACCAAAAAGTATAAAAAATTGGCCCGATTTGTCGACATTTATGATTACTGCTCCGCTCTCCAGGGTAGTAGTGTGATGATATATAGCCTATAGCCTTCCTCGATAAATGGGCTATCCAACACAAAAATATTTTTTAAATCCGACTAGTAGTTCCTGAGATTAGCGCGTTCAACCAAACAAACAAACACTTCAGCTTTATATATTTTATCTGCTATTATTAAATGAGTCGCATAATCTTGTCATTTCTATGACGATAAATTCATTAATGTCAAAGAAAGTTTTAACCAACGCCCATAAAGTTTATGCTACGTTGACCGTGGTTTATGGCTAACAATACGAAAGTCTTGGTAATAATGTTGTTGCAATTACTCTAGCCCTCTACTTGAAGATTCATGGAAAATGTAGTTATTGATAGACACACATTAAACGATAGTCTTGACGCACTCTGTTTGGAATTTCAAAAACTTTTAATTTATTTTACAAAAACGGCAATAGTTTCATCAGCTACACGTGGGACAAAATACAAATCGTGAAATGCGGGCGTATAGTATACCTCTGCGCACTCCTTTGGGGAAAATGGCGTCCCTGTGTGTATGTAGTTGTTAATTGTAACCGTTCACCACTAAGTTGGTTGTAATTTTTGCAATTTCAATTTTTTTCCTATAGTAGTAGTAGTTTTTAATTTGATTGATAGCTACATATAAACTTTAATATAGTAATTGCTCATTGCTTTTAATGCAAATTCAATTTATTTATTTCAGGAATAAACCCAAAAAAAAAAGAAATTTATAAATATTAAATCAATGTCCCACAAAACATTAATAAAATAATAAGTAAATAACAATAGATAAAAGTCAAAATTACATTACACCATGTCATTAATAAATACATAAAATTCACACACACAAACATCATATAATACAAAAATTCATTTATAAATTAATATTGCCTTTCGGGGACTGGCACTGAGACGTGTCTCTCGCAACAATGCCGGAGAAAAGGGCAGTCCAACCTGTCTGCAATCATCTTTAGCATGCTGTTGGAGCTGGCACGCACTCGACGTACTAAAGAAGCTGCACGCGACCGCATTGTCGCGTGAAAACAAGCAATACGCGATGCCCGAAGCAAAAGTATTAAACTTCTTAAAATTAACGGAAAGGTCAAAAGTACTCGGATACCCAGACGTGCGTGTATGAAGCGATTGATGAATCTCGAAGAAGCGAAAGAAGTATGCATGGATCGCGAAGCCTGGCGATCTGTCCTCTCTGACTACCCCGTCAGGGATACAGCGTGAAGATAGTTAGTTAGTTAGTTAAAATTCAGTTACAATTTTGAGACGTTTATAAGCAATGAAAAGTTCCCAAAACAATTCAAACGTCAAGGTCATTCGTACTTGGTTTTCCAGGTTGTCTTTGTATGGCTAGTAGTTGAGGAAGCATCTTTTGTTCTTGACATTAGCACCTACCATCCTGGTGATTATGCTACCTCATTGGCCATTTGCAAGTTGCAACATCAAATATTTATCATTTAAAGAGCCATTAGATTTTCGCTTCCTGCCCTTTCTTTAGTATCGCATGCATTTGATTATCGTATAGCCTTCGGTATATGATTTAAGTCTCTAGCAATCATTTGTGTTAAGAATTTTTCCACTGGTGTATCCCACTCGTGATCATGTCACTTCGCAGAGCGCTACTAGGCTACTTATTACTATGTGTTCTGGTGGCGATATGCTTTTGGAGTTGATGTATTTTGTTTTCGTGTCGTCGTTTTGACTTCTTGTCTTACGCATAACATTAGGCCCAGTTACATAATACCCAGTTTGCTATTCGTTTTGGTCCATCACAATAGCATAGATGCATAACTTGCACGCCTACGATAGCCATTAACCCGCTTCCTTTATACTCAGCCACTTTCACAGGACCGTTTTTTTTGGTTACATTAAAATAACTAGTTGGTTGACCAAGCTTGACATTTTTTGGCACTTGTGTCAACTTTTTAGGCCCTGGAACAAAGCAAGACACTGAAATTAAGAACCTAATTCGTCTACGAGATGACGATGTATTATAGTCGAATGTTGTATGATGCATGCAATTCCCTCTCCAGTCGAAGACTTCAATTTGGCCTGCAAACCCCATAGAACCTGGACTGTATTCGATAAGCTTTAAATGTGCAGCATGCTCAAAACAGTAGTTTACTAGAGACATGAGTTGTCCATGTGCATTGTAGGTCTTCTTTTTAAATGCACTTGGACACGGGCTGTCGGGCTGCAACAGTCAGTATAAATAAATGTATTTTTTTTGTGTAGAATTTCTCGTGAATGCCTTGCCGGCCTCCAACCGACTAAAACTATACAAATCCCGAGTGAGTCCTCATTTGTTGTTTAGTCCCAAGGATTATGTGAGTCTCAAGTATAACCCCAGGGCTTCCGATAGACTTAATCCGCAACCAAAGCCTCGCCTCAGGGGTTCGAGGTTTATACCACTACTTGAAAGAGCTTGTGAAAGTCGTGCTGTAACACTCACGCAATGCCATTGTTTAGGGCTCGCTTCTGTAAGAAAGGAGGGATAGTTCTCTCCCACTCTCTCGCCGCCTTTTTCGGGGGCAAGACTCGCTCGCAAACTGATGCAGTGGCGACTTGCTCCCGCTGAAGACCACTTTGCAAGCCATGGTCTGGTAAGAATATATAAAAAAAAACTATGGCAATGCAACAGCGATTAAAGTATAGTCTGATTATATTATAGCCGCACCTTCAAATCCTTATGTCCGAAATATTTTCTCTTTAAAGTAAGTTATCTTAGACAACTTAATATTGATGTTAATCGAAATTAAAAAGCGAATCTGGTTTGACCCGTTATTTTCTCTCAAGACTATCTTTGAAATTGTGATAATTATGTAGACCTCGGCGCTAAAATACAGTTTCTGCAGAATACTTAGCTCTTCATTCAACCCGCTTTCTATGTCTAGTATTATTAAGCTTAACTTCATTATATAAATCGTAGTAATTACGATGATGACTATAAATATGATGTTGAATTATTACAGGTGAATGCGAATAAATAGCTAGCATTTGTAGATATAAGGATCGTGGCCTAGCAACGATGTATGGAGGCTGCCGCCGAAGATCATAAACCGTGATAATCTCTGCGATTTCTTATCGTAACGAGGTGTGACTTTGATCATAAAGTTCGCTAAAAGAAACAAAAAATAACTGATATTCTCGCATACTTCTTATTTTGGCAACTTTCCTAAAAAGCCTTTTTCTCTACAAGAAGTATAGTAAAATCGCAAGCTTCTTGGCTTGGTTTAGAAGTCAACGTGGGAAACGCCGTCCAGTTTACTTACATGATTCTAGTCCTATGTTTACAAAGCGCCTAATTTACTGCTAAATCCACTAGAATCTTACTGGATGCTATAAACGCATACTATTAAAGCAGCTAAGTGTTCTATTTTAGGCTATTCTGTGACATACATATCGTCACGCCTGTCTCCCATCGGGGTAGGCAGAGACTATGGCTTTCCACTTGCTACGATCCTGGCATACAACTTTCGCCTCTTCCACTTTCATAAGCGTTTTCATACACACACGCCGGTTAAGGGTACTCTTGACCTGACCTTTTTCCAAAATGTCTTCTATTTGATTGACATATGTACGTCGAGGTCGCCCCTTACCAGTTTGCCCATTCACTCTCTTCTGATAAATCTGTTTCGTTAGTCTACTTTCATCCATCCTCTCCACGTGTCCGAACCATCTAAGCATACCTTTTTCTATCTTAGTCACTACTTCTTCTACCATACCGCAATGTTCCCTTATCACACTGTTCCTTTCTTTGTCCATCAATTTCACTCCAGCTATACTCCGCAGACTTCTCATTTCCACTGCATTAATTTTACTTATGTGCTTCTTCTGCCACACCCAACTTTCACTACCATACATGAGTGTAGGAACAAGTACTCCTCTATGCACAGCTAGTCTTGCCTTCTCAGACACGTTCTGACTGCTCATAAAGGCGTGCATGGCTCCATTCACTTGATTTCCAGCTAAAACTCTTCGTTCAGTGTCACAATCACACTTTCCATCTCTCACAAATTTTGAACCTAAATATACAAATTCTTTCACCTGTTCCACTCGTTTTCCTTCCACAAAAATCGAGCAATCCGTCATACTTTCCTATCTTTCAAAAACCATTACTTTTGTCTTATTTACATTCACTTTCATTCCTATGCTTTTTAGCGTTTCATGCATAATGTTAACCATCAACTGCAACTCCTCCGCCGATGATGCCAGTATTACCTGGTCATCAGCGTATAGGAGGCATTTGACAGTCAATTCATTCATATTTAAACCACACGCACTCTCTTGCAGTTCTTTCAAACAACTGTCCTCCATGTATAGGTTAAACAGCGCCGATGACGCTACACAACCCTGTCTCACACCTTTTTCAATGTGAAAAAAGTTTGTGCAAGCTCCGTTGATCCTGACACAAGCACTGGAGCCCTCATAGAGAGATTTCAGTGCTCGTATCAAGTGACTGCTTACTCCATTCTGCTTACTTCTGTGACGAGGTCATGGTAATTAGATAAACTAGAGGTCTAACTTGTAATTACAAAGGAGCTCTTACGGAAAATATTCATTTTTATCAAGGCTTTTGTTATGAGTTGTTAAGGTCAATTTGTTTTTTTGTAAGAAAATCTATCATTTATAATTATTCCGTCAAGCAAACTTCTGAGATGAACGAAGGAAAAGAGATTCGCTTGACAAATATTTGCAATGTTACTGAGATGGGTTCCTGCTTTCTTGAAAACTGAACCTATCACAAGTTGTCTAATATCGTGATTCGAACTAATGGCATTTCACTTGAAGCATACATTACCAGAATACGTAACATGACAGGCTACCATAGCATTGCGATGTGATTGTAATTAATTACGAGAATTGGCGGAATTGACCTTCCGAGTTGTCATTGGCTCCTAAGTTCATGACGACCTCTCATTCCCTTGGTTATATTAATGTTTATTGACCGCACGATGTTTCAGATTGGACGCAACGTGTATCGAGCTACGCCTAGCCCTACGAACACTATCTTCGAATGCAGAGTCTTGTCGCGTCACCATGCCACGCTGTATTACGACAAGGGCCATTTTTACCTGGTGGTGAGTTTAATATTTATAGGATTATGTATTTCACTATGACACACGGTTTTCGGCCCTCCACATCTAACCAATCCCACCTCGTTGTGCAGAAATCCCGGTACACATAATTTTAATTTTAATTTTTAATCACTGTAATATTAATGATAATGAATTAATATGTTCAACACGGGTTAGATTAAAACAAATATCTGCATCTAAATTACATTCAATCACCTGGTTTTAGCAAAAATTGCCGGGTGCACTTTATCATAACATATTGTAAACCAACTTTGGTTTACAATATATATATAAAATAAAAAGTAAACCTCCGCCGCGTCTGTCTGTCCGTTCTCGATAAACTCAAAAACTATTACTGAACCGATTTTTCTGTTGCGTTTTCACCTATGGACACAGTGATTCTCGAGTAATGCTTTAATATATAATTTGTTAAATTCTTGTATATTTTGGCTAAAATATAACGATATTTGTTAAAGGTGTCGGAAAAAATATACCGTGTGGGAGCTTTCAACGAGAACACAGTCTAAACCTTTAGAGATATAACAAAATAATGTATAGTGGAATTGTGTATCTTATATAGGTTCGCGATGGCATTTGTCTATCTTGTAGGATAACATACTAGCTTAACACTAGGAGAAACGGGTACGGGAAAACTTCACCACGCGAGCGAAGCTGCGGGCATGAGCTAATCCTACTAATATTATAAACGCGAAAGTTTCAAAGTATGGATGTTTGTTACTCTTTCACGCAAAATATACTGAATGGATTCGATGAAACTTAACAATAATATAGCTTACACATCAGAATAACACATACATACATACATACATACATATTGTCACGCCTTAAACGGAAACAGGACGGAAACGGGAAAACTTCACCACGCGTTCGGAGTCGCGGTTGTCAACTAGTTTTATATATTTTGGTTTAAGCTTGTAATTAAACAACAAATTGTGCCCTTGTAGAGATAAGTGTTGTTAGAAAAATAAGAAACAGGTTACGCGATAACAACTATTAGTACCTACCCACAAGTATTGACAATTAATTTGACGTCTTGATTGATTAATAACAATTCAAATGGATTTCGCGGTTGTTGATCACCCTGAACAATAGAACAAAGAAGCTAATTCTATAGTGACAGTGCGGTTTGATCGATTGCCGTCAGACAAGTTTGCAAATCTTTTTCCTAACACTAGTTAATGCACAGCTGTGACGTGGCGATCATTAAGATAGCCACCCTAATCCATTATTAAATACAACCAAGTGCATCCGTGGTTTATTAGCTAGTTTATTAGGTATCTATCTACCTATCTGCTGTTTCTGGATAGTATAGAATTTAAATGATCTGAGTTTCTATGCTGAAACAGCAAAGACGAAAATTGTTCTGAGATATTTTAATTATACTTAACTATCTTCACTCTACATCGCTGACGGGGTAATCAGAGAGGACAAATAATCGCATCCATGCATACTTCCTTCGTTTCCTGTAGATTCATTAATCGCTTCATACATGCACGTCTGGGTATCCAAGTACTTTTGAGTGGTCTTCATATGTACTCTCGGCCTACCCTGACTCCTTCTATCCTCTACTTTCGCAGTGATATTCTTCGTCAATCGTTTCTCACTCATTTGTTGAACGTGTCCAAACCAACGGAGCAAGCTCTTTTCCAGAAGTCAATATACCTCCCGCCTTCATTAACGAAGCCCTGTTTAGAATAGGATCCCACAAACCCAACAAATTGTAAAATTTTGACTTAGAAAATTATGTTCCTTTCACTGCTGGACACTGCTAGCAAAGACCGTGTTTAGGAGAGAGATTTGATGCCGACGGGACCAACTGTCGGATTATGATGATTTTAATTCGTCATATTCGTTCGAGACCAATGCGATCACGGCGTCGTCTGCACCTTTTTCACGCAGTTATTGAACAAATAAAACTTCTATAGTAACTTTATACTATAGTTGTTAGTTTTATTATTGCATTTTTATAGTTTAATTCAAAACAAACGTCATTTTTACATAGTTCATTGTATAATTGTTCAACTCCAACAATTGCATTTATGTGACATAATCGAAAGGCCGCGGCTTCACTCATGCTTAAATTAGCATACTTAAACCGCATAAAAAGATATACACGTACGTTTTCTTGTTAGTGCGGTAACCTAAATGCACTGTGAAAATTTGCTAACAATAGTGCAAAGTAAATTAAGAACAATGTATGAATTGTTTGATATAATAGCAACTAAAAGGTACATATTGTAGTAATAGACTCGGCGTAATGTTTAATAGTGATAGAACTATGTATGGACGAAAGAAGTCGTCTTTCGTGTGTCAATCAATTTGTCCCACGTTATGTTTACCGCGTTGTGGAGCGCATTAGAGAACTCGATCATTCCAACTGCCGTCATTTCTTCATATCTAATCGGCCTGGATACTATTGGACTAGCTATTCTAATTCACGCCACATCACCCACTCCTTCGTTTGCTTTATTTAGATCAATGATTCTATCCATCCGATGATTTCTACAATCATGATCTCTATCCTAGGACTCGTTTGTTACGACCACCATTCGTTTTTCATATCCATCAACTGCTAGTGGATATAGATCGCGCTACTTCTCCCGGTTCCCTGTTTTCAAAATTCCACCAATTCTTAGCACTTTGGTTTTATTGCATGTAAAGGATTACTTTTTATCGATGAGACCGCGATCTCTGTATGTATTGTGTGTGCAATAAAGTTTATTCTATGACACCATTTCAAGTTAGTCTAGGATTCAATTGTTCCTATTGGCTCCTATGCGATCTATCTAAAAACAAAATCATCATTTTCGCAGTGGAGAATTTTAATAAATGTATCAACCATAGAAATCGTAAAAACAAGAGAAATTAAATGTGGAAAAATTCTTGTGTCGGACAAAAGTATTCTTTTGTTTAACACCGCAATTTTTTTCTTAAAATCTGATGTCTGGGTCTGGACTTCTTACCTTAGATGGTCAGAAGTCCAGACTTCAGGGCCTAAGAACGAGGACTTAGGGTCCGGGGTCTTGAATCCTAACTCCAGGGTCATAGGTAAGGAGACCAGGCTTCAAGGCCTACGACCCACGGTCCAAGTTCCTGTGTCCAAGGTCCGGGGTCCAGGGCCCGGGATCCAGGGCCCGGGGTCCAGGGTCCGGAGTCCAGGGTCTGAAGTCAAGGATCTGGGTTCTTTACTCCAGGGACTTAGGTAACGAATCCAGGCTTCAGGGTCAACTGTCCAGAGTGCAGGGTCTATGATCCAATTTCCTGGCCCCTGGTTATAGAGTCCAGAGTCGAGGCTTCAGGGTGTAGTCCAGGGTCCGAAATTCGGGGTCTGGAGTCCCAAGACCTCCATGGTCCAGTACGGTCATTTATTTTAATATTCGGCCCCACTAATATAAAATTTACAATTAACATCAACAAAATATAAGTAAAGCGACAAAGCATCGTAAAAGAAGCACGACCGGCGATTCATAACGCAGTGCTAGTGCCATTTTTGCATTACGGTAGCAAAACGTATGTCGTCGTACGTCGGTATGTCAGCAGATGCATGAAAGTAAATTGAATGCGATGGAGATGCGATCACTTCGAAAATTGTGCGGCGTTACTTTGGTCGACCGAATACGTAACGAAGTGATACGCAATATGGCAGGTTTAAATGAAAGTGTCAAACTGGAAAAGGGCGTGCTCCGTTGGTTTGGACACGTCCAACGAATGAGCGAGGAACGATTGACGAAGAATATATATTGTGCGAAAGTAGAGGGTAGAAGTCAGGGTAGGCCGAGATTTACATATGAAGACCACGTGAGCAGATAGCTCAAAAACGGAAAGGTCTAAAGTACTCGTATACCCAGACGTACGTGTATGAAGCGATTGATGAAGGTTGAGGAAGCGAAAGAAGTGTGCATGGATCGCGAAGCCTGGCGATCTGTCCTCTCTGACTACCCCGTCAGGGATACAGCGTGAAGAGAGTTAGATAGTTAAAATATAAGTAGTGTTGTAGTACCATTTTTATGCTGTGTCAGTAAAATTGATCGACACGAGACTGAACTGAATGAGAATTGGGCTTCTGATTGTTGAGATATCGCTGCGACACACAAGTGTTTCCGCATGCCATTTCTCCTGATTTTATGACTTATATGGTATCAACGGCAACACATCCATGCATTGATCTGTACTTTCCACTAAATCCAAGTAATCTAATGATCTGCAACATCAACTGAACTGTGGCTTATTGAACACGAACTTCACAAAGACATTAACTGGTTACATTAACCGAAAACTGTAATCAATACATACTTTATTGTTAATAATAAATTATGTGGGGTACAGTGTTAGATAAATGATTTATGTTTCTTTCAAATATGGCGTATTCTGAATTGAAGATGTAAACTAGTTAGATAAATGGTGAGTGACGACGCGGCCATCAATTACCGTATCTATTTAGGTGTGAAGTTTAAGCTTGTTATTTATTTTTTTCATTGGATTTCACTGATTTAAGGACTTTTGGACTTTAAGATTCTACATCACCCTAATCACGCGCTACCGTATCTTCTTTCCATAGTAGCGTGTTGTAGTTAAGTTTAAGCAGAACAGAATATGAAACTACCATGTCTGTTCCCGGAAGTCAAGTCTCGCTCTACATTAGGAGGAGTTAAGTTGATTGTATATATGTGTGATAATCATCAAAATGTAGATAATGCCTTTCACCCATGGGAAAAAACTACGAGATCTCATGCTTTAAAGATCTTAAAGCTGATTATATGTTTCGAGGCCTACATTTTCGTTTTCATTTGTATCTTACATTTATGTGTATTGCTACATCCACCCACAGGCGATTTCTACTAGAGCTTGTAAGACATCATGCTATTTCTACAAAACTGTGACTCCGGTTTTAGAGGTTGTTTGCCCACAAAAGTTTGAATTGTTCGCGTAAAACAGCCTCGTAAAATCCACAATGAGTAGTTAAGAATGAAGACATTAAGGTAGATTGCGACTTCGTGTAATGAAACACCAGTAACCATATCTAATTATGTAAGTGTCATGGCTGGACTGTGTGACATTGCGGTGTGTGGGATGATCAGTTAAATTGTTAACTTCTATTTCATTACCTATTTAACGTTTCAATTACATTACTTCTTATAAAGACATGGAATATTATGAACTTAAAAGTAGATGAAAGCCGACACATTTCCCTTTCCTATTACCGACAGGCTATGTATTGGTAGAATCTTTAATCAATTTCAAATTATTATTTCTTCAGTCTACTAAGGATCAGCGCAGAAGCGTGATCTTAATAGAGGGTTATAGAAAATTCCCACATGATGTTCTTCGAAAGGCTTGTTGACTCTTAGGTCCTAGGAGCGTATGATAAAGATCAAGTGAAATACTCTGGGATCCGCTCCAGACGAATCGATGTTCTATAGGTTTTTTTACTTATGACAAAGTTTCAGACGTGGAATTTTATTTCTGGAAATTACGATGGAATGATTACAATTACTCATAAATAGACTTTTACTACGTTTCCATTGAGGAAAATAAGTCTGTAATTTGATAATATCGATTTTAAACGAGCGTTAGAATTGTTTTACCACAAAGGTAAAGCAGAATAATTAATTTATACGTTGCGTTGATCCAACAGACAGGAGTGCAATTTGTAATTTCTCATTAATCATTACAATATACCGAAATTTAAAAGTTCTACATAATTATTGAGTTAATCTACACAGTGATGGTAATTATTATTTACTTCTTAAACGTAGCTATCACGTAACAATTCCAATTTTGTGCTCGTCTACCATTTGCCTGACAACTCATTACCATATTACGTGGCATATAAAAGTCAAGGAACATTTAAATTTTTTTATAACCTTATTGTGTGCTATATTTAGTTTTCGATATCCTAGGATGATAAAAATACCACCAGGGGCCTGAGTCTGCTATTTCAATCGTCGCTCAATAGAAAGCCAACTGTACAATTTGGACAGTTTTCGTAGTCTCCTATTACAATCGTACTCCAATAGACTTTTATCGGTCAGCCGATAGAACTCTACTAACTCGTACCAGCGCGAGGATACGGTTTTTATACGTGTACTCGTGACCACATTGCAATGTAGCCAAAATGTCGTAAGCAAAATTTAAAATATAAAATCTAATAAACCCGAAAACCATAATGCATTGTTAAAATCGTGTGAGTTAAAAACATTATTACAAAACAGTTATCTTCGAAAGTCTACCTTTGACTAAGTAGTGTGATTGGTTAGCCACGTTGGCTTGGTCGGCAGACAACGATGAGTTTCTGCAGTTTTAACGTGAAGACACTAGACTAGAGGCTTTGAATATTTTCTCTGATTCGACTATCTTGCTGCCGTTGTCATAATGGTATTCTTAAAAATGAGATCGAATGCACCATGAACTTGAACGCATGAATATATTTAAATGTAAAATTAGATAGTAAATTACGTGTTCGTCTTAGTTTTGAATATAAATTTCTCCGAATTCTGTAGATGTCTTCTTATTATTACGGTAAAAAAAATCAGTTTTAATTATTACACCTCAAATCACTCAGCACAAAAACCCAAGGAGGTCGACGTGCTGGGGTGGAAGCCGGCTCCAAGATAAGAAACCACATTCTTGTAATTGTATACATAATCTTAATGTGCGGGAGGTTATAGTTTGACCACGACCGCTGTACCGCTCACTGCGTACAAAATTGTACGGTACAGCGGTCGTGGTCAAACTATACTAAAAATGACAATCCTAGGTTCAACACTATCCAATGAACCTAGAGAAATTGGGATTCACTCCTATTAAAAAATGCGAAAATCTGTGGGCTATACTATATCCTGGGCTTAGGGTGTGTTTATATTGGTTCGCACTCGAAGAAAATTCATGTAGAAAATAGTGCTAACATGAAAAAAAGAATGAGAAATAGAGACAGAGAGGGTTTCATCCCATTTAAAAGTTATGGCATCCGTTGAATTTCGTTGGAATGTAAATGTTTTTTGTTTTCCATATTTGTTTACGGTTCTACGGTATTCATCAAAACATCATTGTTTGTCGGTTTACAGGACAATCAGAGCAGCAACGGCACGTTCATAAACAACAACCGATGCTCCATATCTAAAGAGCAGGAGCCTCACGAAGTGTACTCTGGTGACGTGGTCCAATTCGGCATACCGGTTGTTGAAAATGCTGGGAATTCGGAAAAGGTTTGTCATTATTAATCTTCTGTTTTCTTTATGTTCTGTCCTGCACACCTGTTTTCCCGTGTGCTGTTAGAGCGTTGCAATTTTCTATGCAACGCCAAAGAAAAACATTTTTTAAATCAATGACAAGCAAAATCTTTGCCCCTCCTACCTATGATAAGTGGACAAAATTAAACGCGGCCATGAAAATAAGTATAACTTATAACTGAAAATTTTACAGAGAAAATAACAGGAAACACAAAATTGGTGGCTAGTAGCCCCGCTGACTCAGTGTTCTGTAAACGATCACTGCGTTAAGCAACTTTCGCTATGGCTGACAAAGGATAGGTGACCGCTTTGTGGTATTTCCATTTACGAGCGTTACAGTGTTTCGGAACGCACGTTAGGCCGTTGGTTACGGTTGCCAGTAACATGGCAGTCTATAATCTAAGATGAAGGCCATATGGACGGTTTGAAAAATATTCAACAGCAGGTAGCCACAACTTGCGTCTGTCTATTTCAACACGGCAATGGACTCACCACGTATTACGTGGGATAGGAATGCACACGGTGTGTAAAATGTGGGAGTATAATATGCCTCTGCCGTATAATGCTCTCTGGGTATAATGGCGTGATTGATAAATGTAAATGAACACAAATTTCAGACGAGAGTAGCTCATGTGTCAATTTTCTTTCATTAGCTGAAGCAATCAAATTTACGAGGTTTCCTCGGGCTCAAAGTGGACTTTGGATATTCATGATAAATATAAATAAATAAATATCCGGAGACACGTTTTACAAAGCGCCAACTAGTCCAAACTAAGCTACAAATATATTTATTTATATACTTATATATTTCTAGATACATACATATTATATATATGATGATGAAGAAGAAATAAAAGTGGAAAATCATAGTCACATAAAATATATAACGTGTTTAGGTTGTAAAACTTGTTTTAACGTCTTGTGATTTTTAATAGATTTATGCGAGTATTATTGCGCTGATATCGGTATTTTATACTCACTCGTATGTGGACAGTGTCGAGAATACTAATTTATCTACCATTTCTTTCATTTTTAATTACTTTGATCGGACGAGGTCATTTTTATGTCATGTCATATTGTCACGCCTTTATCCCCGAAGGGGTAGGCAGAGGCATACTATACGCCCAAATTTTACCGTATGCACTTCGTGTCCCATGTAACAGGTGGTGAGCCCATTGCCGTGTTGAAATGGACAGGCGCAGATTATGGCGACCTGCTATTGAAATATTCAAGCCGCCCATAAGGCCGTCAACTGGGCTTAACGACTGCCATATTACTGACAACCGGGACCAACGGCTTAACGTGCCTTCCAAGGCACGGAAACGCTCGCAAATGTAAATGCCACAAAGTGGTCACCCATCCGAGGACCAGCCATAGTGAAAGTTGCTTAACGCAGTGATCGTTTACAGAACACTGAATCCGCGCCACGAACGCTTCATTTTTATCATTTACATTATTATATACTCAATCAAATCATTAGGTATATTTAAAAAAATTGGTTCGGACCGGGATTTGAATCCGCCGTCTTTGCCTTCAAGCGACAATATTCTAACCAGCTAAGCTAAGCTTCGTCCGGGATATACTTCGGACCTCGTGGCACTCATCTATTTCCCCTCGGTTTTATTTTAATTTATAAACCCACTTTTAAAAAACTTGCCTGGTTTGTTGACATTTATCATTACTGCCCCACTCTCCTGGGTAGTAGCGTGATGATGATAATATATGATATAGTTCGAATTACTGGATAGAACATTTATCGAGGAAGGCCTCGATAAATGTGCTATCCAGTAATTCGAACCAGTAGGTAGATCTTGAGATTAAAGAGTTTTAAAACAAACAAACATATAAGCAAACAAACAAGCTCATTAACTTCATATATTAGTGTAGATACTACCAATTTTTACACAGATAAACATCAGTAGTCTTTTTTAATATTCCAATGCTTTGTGGTCTAAATACATATACAAGAATTTGGTAAACAATATTAACATTTTAGTAGCTCTAAAATTAGATATTTTAGACATTTTTGTTCATTCAAGGTTTTAAAGTTATCACATAGGAAAAGTTACATAATGCATTTTTGGTAATGCCTGCTGTACACACTCGCCGAGGTCTATCGTCGAGAATCTCAATGAAGAGGCTCTCGATGACAGAAGATCTGTATACACTCATTTATATTAGTTGTATTGTACTGTAGATATCTGCAGTAATGGGCGTAGATACTCCTACCGCTATAGCCATTATAATATTTCACATTTATACCGTGATAATAAATTCTAAAACAACGATTCCCTTTGATAGCATAGGTAATAGGTATAATAATAATAGATGATATTTATCACAGGCTATGTAAAGCTAAACTATGACTGCGACACAGCAAAACCCATTGTTCATTAAATAAATAAATATAAATAACAAACTTCATAAATGGTATGAAGGGTAGAATCGTGCACGTCGCCATCCCTGCCAGCTACGGCTGCAATTCTAGTCCGACATAGGCCACCAGGGTGAACAATGTTAGGGCGTGCCCCCGAAGCGACGCGAACCAGTTCGTCCCCGCTGGTGCGAAAAGTGTGTGCCAGAGCGGCGTAGGGGATCGCCACCCTACACGCGTGGCCCGACACGACGGGAAGTGGAGGATGGAGTGCAGGGTAGCTGCGTGGAATGTTAGGGGAGGAATGGATGATAAGATGAATAAGTTGATGGATGTTATGAATGAGAGAAAGTTAGATATAGTGTGCTTGACAGAGACCAAGCGCAAGGGCAGCGAAGTCTTGGAGCTCCAGGGTGGGGTGCTCGCGCTATGGAATTTTGTTGTCCTCGCGATTGGCCTCCGGTATGTATGAGTACAAATTGGTAGGTCCTAGAATCTTCTGGATCCGTTTAAAACTTGTTTGAAGAAAGATTTTCCCGGTGGCTGCTTACGCGCTAGTATCTTCGTCGAACGCGAGTGAGCTAGAGGACTTCTGGGAGAGTATGAGAGAAGCTCTAAATGTGGTAGAAGGAAATGAAAGACTTATAGTATGTGGAGACTTGAATGGATGGGTACCGCTCGCGGTGGATTTGAGTCGGTACTCGGGAAGTATGGGGACAAAAGGGTGAACGACGCTGGCAAGCTTATACTGACATTTGGTAAGGAAAAGGATTTGTTTGTGGCGAACATAATGTTCAACCACTAACAAATTCATATGTATACGAAGAGATGTAAGTCAAAGAGAAGCATGATAGATCTATTCCTAATGGATAGTCGGCTCCGTAAACAGGTGATGGACACAAGGGCTTATCGAGGCGCTGAGCTGGGTTCATACCACTACGTAAGAAAAACTAGGATTAGGGGACTGTTCGCGGGTTGGCGTCATCGTAACGAGTGTCCTGAACCTGAGCCGACCTATAGCATCAAAAGCTGGAAGCTGCAGGATGCATCCATTAGGGATAAATATAATGAAAGGGTAGCCGAAAAGCTTGGTGACGTCATTGTTAGTAGTGAGAATGTGGAAAGTGTATGGCAGAACCTTAGAGATAGTATGGTACATGCTGCTGTGGAAGTGTGTGGACAAACAAAAAGAGGCAGTAGTAATAATAGTGAAATGAAGAAGTGAAAGAAGCCGTTCGAATGAAGAAGAAAGAATGGTTGGACTACTTAGCCTCGCGGAATGATTTTAATATGAAAGAGAGATACAAGCTGCAGAAAGTTAACATGAAGGCACTGATAGGAGAAGCTCGTGGAAGGTGCAGAATGAAAGCGGATGAAAAGTTGTCGACCAATTTCCGGGATAATGCCAAGCTCTTCTGGAAAGAGGTAGGCAAGACCCGGAGTTGTTCGGCAATCTGCAGTATGAATAAAGTACTTAGTGTTAACAATAACATCCTAACAGACCAAACTGACGTCCTGCAGAGATGGAGGGAATATTGTGGAAAAATGTATGCAAGAAAAGACATCGGGAAGTGGAGCTCTCTTTGATGCTCCGGATCCTGATGTCATTGATGTCATTAGCATAAAAGAGATTAACCAAGCGATAAGAAGTATGAAATGTGGTGAGGCTGCGGGAAAAGATAGAGTTACGGCTGAGATGATCAAGTATGGTGGGTCGCGCGTCTGGGACACACTATGTCTGTTATGCAACTTATGCTGGCGGACAGGTGAGGTCCCAGATGACTATCGAATAGCAGTTGTAGTACCTATTTATAAAGGGAAAGGCTCTCGCCTAAACTGCTCTAGCTACAGGGCGATCAACTTGGTCAGCTTAGCAAGTAAGGTGTATGCAAAGGTTATAACGACAAGATTGCAAGTAAAGTCTGAAAGGTATTTATGGGAGGCTCAATGCGGATTCCGACGTGGAAGAGGTAGCATGGATCAAGTGTTTTCTCTCCGCATGATCGCTGAGAAGTTTCTGGCTGTGAGCCAGAAGGTTTTCTGCGCTTTTGTGTATCTGGAGAAAGCATTTGATAACGTGGTGAGAGAAACTCTGTGGGACTTGCTGCCTGGATATGGTGTGAATGGCTCGCTACTGCGGGCAATACAGTCGCTTTATAGGGACTGTAAGGCTTGCGTGCGAGTAGGGGGGGGGGGGCTGTGTCACCTCTTTTCAATGTCTGTACAGGCGTCAAACAGGGTTGTGTCATGTCCGCCTGGCTGTTCATTGTTTATCTGGACAGTTGCCTGCAGAAGCTGAAAGATTGTGATATGGGTGTGAATTTGGGTGACTTAACAGTAAACTGTCTGCTGTAGGCTGATGATGCGGTGCTCATGGCCTCATCATAAAAGCCGACCGTCAGGCATTAGCCACTAATATGAAAGAGGAGTGTTAATGTAAGGGTCTTCGCTTGAATGCAAATAAAATTAAGGTTTTAGCATTTGAAAGAGATGACGTAAGAACTAAATGCGAGATTAGGGTAAACCAGGAACGTCTAGAGCAAGTGAATGAAAATTGTGTATTTAGGGAGTATGTTTAGCGCGGATGGAAGATGTGATTCGGATGTAGAACGGCGAGTAGCGAAACTTAGTTAACGGTGCTTTGTCCCAATTAGTAAAGCGACAAAGCATCGTAAAATAAGCACGACTGGCGATTCATAACGCGGTGCTAGTGCCAACGTTGCTTTGACGGTAGCGAAACCTGGGTATGTCAGCAGATGCATGAAGGTTTTGAATGCTGTGGAGATGCGATCACTTCGAAAATTGTGCGGCGTAACTTTGGCCGACCGAATACGTACCAAAGTGAGACGCAGTAAGGCAGGTTTGAATGAAAGTGTGAGCGTTAAGCTAGAAAAGGACGTGCTCCGTTGGTTTGGAAACGTCCAACGAATGAATGAGGATCGATTGACAAAGAATATATATTGTGCGAAAGTAGAGGGTAGAAGGAGACAGGGTAGGCCGAGACTTACATATGAAGACCACGTGAGCAGATTGTTTAAAAACGAAAATGTCAAAACTTCTCGGATACCCAGACGTGCGTGTATGAAGCGATTGATAAATCTACAAGAAGCGAAAGAAGTAAGCATGGATCGCGAAGCCTGGCAATCTGTCCTCTCTGACTACCCCGTCAGGGATACAGCGTGAAGATAGTTAGTTACCTAACTTCATAAATTTGAACTCGCGCTCTTAATATCACGTATCTAAACGTGACTTCGCTCAAAAACAGTCAGCAGGTAGCTGAATGAAAGAATATAAACATACTCGCTCTCGTTCTCCTCACGGAGTGCAGTGAAACCCTTTTACTAGAATGCTAAAAACTTTAACACCGTTTACGCAAACGCTCTCGGCCATTCTCACATTGTCTCGGCGAGAGTGTTCAGCCGGCACAAAGGTTAACAGCCCAGACAAACACATAAAAGATATACAAATTGATACACAAATCAGACGAAATTAAACTATGCATACAAATGTGTTTCAATTTATTATTATCAACATAAAAATAAGTATTGGGTCATAAAGTCATTTAAGTGCGTTTTTAATCAAATTTTATTGCAAATAATGTCGTTTTCTAATTTTGTCTCAATATTAGCCACATATAACACTAGCTAAGACCCGAGGCTTGGTCTGGGATATATTTCGAACCTTTGTCACACCCATGGAGGAATCCCATCGTTTTTTAATTTTACAATTATATAAAAATTTGCTTGATATTTATCAATCCAACACAAAAAGATTTTTTCAATCCTAAACAGTAGTTCTTGAGATTAGCGCTTTCGATTAGTTTATATATTAACTAGATGAACCTCACAGCTTCGCCCGTGGAATATTTCGACGTCCCGTCGCACCTATTTAATCCCGTCGCTTATAAATTCTACAATGATGCATAAAAATTTGCCCTATTGGTCGACATTTATGACTACTGCTCTGCTCCCCAGTGTAGTAGCGTAATTATATATAGCCTTTCTCGATAAATGGGCTATCATACACAAAAAGAATTTTTCAAATCTGACCAGTAGTCCCTGAAATTAGCGCGTTCAACCAAACATACAAACTCTTCAGCTTTGTAGTATTAGTATAGATGTGATTGTCAAGAGTATAATGGAGATAAACAGTTTCAGATCCTTTAAAATTGTATATCCTATAAATTCTTACGCCCCGCTCTCTTTCTCTCTCTTAATATGTGGCGCTAACGTAGTTGCGCGGGTCAGCTAGTATAATATATAAATAAAATAAATAAATATCCATCACGCCTTATCCCCGAAGGAGTGGCAGAGGCATATTATATGCCCACTTTTCACCGTGTGGATTCCTGTCCCACGTAATAGGTGGTGAGCCCATTGCCGTGTTGAAATAGACAGACGCAAGTTGTGGCTACCTGCTGTTGAAGTTTTCAAGCCGCCCATAAGGCCTTCAACCAGGCTTAACGACTGCCATTTTACTGGCAACCGGGACCTACGGCTTAACGTGCCTTCCGAAGCACGGAAACGCTCGCAAATGTAAATGCCACAAAGTGGTCACCCATCCGAGGACCAGCCATAGTGAAAGTTGCGTAACTCAGTGATCGTTTACAGAACACTGAGACCGCTAGGCCACGATATAATTTGTATATAGTTTATTAGACGTGTATCATATTATTAACACAATTTTATTTTCATCTCAAGTTTTCTGATTCCTCAGTCTCATTACCATATTTGTTTTTACAGAATACGTTTCCTCCAGTCGTGGCACTGCTCAAGCTCTACCATCCCGATGGAAAGGAGGCGAAGCTATCGTTCAACCCCACCATGACAACCCCGCTACATCTAAAGGAACTATATCAGCTTAATAATTTTGTTCAGGTAAGGCAACTAAACACACATACCTGAATTCTTTAAAAATAAAACGGACAAAGCTTAAGTACTGTTTATTTATACCGCCACACTATAAAACCTGCATAAGCCATAAGACGCTAAACTTAACCTAACTACAGGCAAATCCAGGTAGGGCCCATTTTTAATGGCCGCTAGGATGCCTGAGGTTAGGTTTATAGTTTGACCACGACCGCTGCGTAAAATTTTGTAGGCAGGGAGCGGTACAGCGGTCGTGGTCAAACTATAAACCTAGCGGCCATTAAAAGTGGGCACTACCTGGATTTGGCGGTCGTGGTCGAACTATAGTAACATCAGATCTGTTACTGTAAGTTCCTATTTGCAGACGCGGGAGGAAATTTCGCAGTAATACTCTGCCTATTTGGACAACAGTTTAGAAATTTTCAAATTTCTTTGCATTATAGAAAGAGATTGATAGAAGGGCTTCGCCTCTGTAAGAGAAATTAGATCCAGATGCATTTTAATGCTAAATAACGATAATAGACATGGAAGACCTATTATTTATAGATGTAATATCATACGTTTATTATCACATTAATTTGTTAATATTAATTTGTTTTAAAACACCTAAATCTCATACAGATACAGACACAGACACAGATAGATAGATAGTGTAAATCAGAATCCCTCAATTGCACACAGATACATAAATCGGCGGCCATTTGCATAATTCACTTACAAAATATCGAGGTTACGATAAGGACTATTTTGTCCATAGTATATTTGAATATAAAATGAAAAATAAGTCCCTCTATTTTCAGGAAGCAATCCAACGCGAAGCCTCTCTAGAATCTCGGCTGCGTACGTTGCGCGAGTGCGTGGAACGTACGCGGGCCGAGGCGGCGTCGTCATGGGAACTGTTTGTGGGCGAACAACGCTTACTAATGAGAGTGCAGACTCTAGAGACTATGCTCTCTGTCGGCAAGCAGCCCGACCACAACCAGTTGGCGCAGCTACTCACCGACAAGAGGAACTATCAGGTAAACATTGAGAGTATGCGACTAATCGTATGCTAGTCGAAACACTGGAATCGTAGAATCTGTTCACTTTTTGTATAAAACGAAAACAGAAGTCTCTGATGATGTAAACACTCATATTTGCGCATCCGTCCGGCTCCGTTCATATCGCCCTGTCGCTGTTGTGTAATTTACGCACTAGCAATTGTTAAAAGAACTTACTTACTTTTATAATATGAGTACACATTTTTATATGTGGGTGTCCAATAGTTCTGTGAAAGACGATGATAGAATTTCTTCTAATGCATAATAAAAGTTTAGACAAATTAAGGTGAGGTTTAAAAAAAAAATAGGGGTCTAAAAATACATATATATACACCCATCACAGGACTGCCATAGATTGATTCGATTAATTGGTTTCGCCCACGAAACTTCAATTATCCTTCAGGTGAAATCTACATCATAGTTTATTAGTCACACTCTTATCCCGTAAAAGGGGCAGCAGAGGCAAAATATACGCCCACATTTCATTGAGTGGATTTTTCTGCCACGTAACAGGTGGTGAACCCATTGCCGTATTGAAATAAATAAATAAATAAATATTGTTGGGACAACTCACACAACGCCATCTGATTCCAAAATAAGCAGAGCTTGTAATATGGTAATCAGATAACTGATAAACATACTTATATATTTCTAAATACATACATATTATAGATAAATAACACCCAGACACAGAATAAACCATCATGCTCATCACACAAAGTTTTATCCAGGGTGGGAATCGAACCCGACCTCTTGCGTAGCAGTCGGATGCACTCCCACCGCGCCACAGAGGCAGTCAGTATGGAAATGGACAAACGTTGAATTTACATCTTATCCAGGAAAATTTGCAGCTGATGTCTCCTATGTTGCGATTCGGTACAGAAACATTATTATATAGACAAGTATATCAGTAACAGTGCAGCTTTCTACAACTCTCCTCTTGAAAAACGACCTCTGTTAGGTCCAATACTAGACGGGTGAAATTTAACTAAACTAAACTTACAATCTTCACGCTGTATTCCTGACGGGGTAGTCAGAGAGGACAGATCGCCAGGCTTCACGATCCAAGCATACTTCTGTCGCTTCTTGCAGATTCTTCAATCGCTTCATACATGCACATCTGGGTGGGTACCCGGTTCTTTTCTGTAATAATTTTCTGTTTTTGAGCTATCTGCTCACGGGGTCTTCATATGTAAGTCTCGGCCATGTAAATTTCAAATTTCAGTCAGGGTAGACTGAAATTTGAAATTTACACATGAGTATAACCGACAAAATATAAATATTTGCAGGAAGTGGCGCAAGAAAGTCTTCGAATGGCACATGAGCAACGGCTAGCTTTAGAAGAAACGTTAGAACGACGGAGTCGCGAGGTGGCGGCATTGCACCAACATAACTATACGCTGCGTCTCACCGCTAATAATGCGCTCGCTGAGTTACAGGTACGTTGTTTTTGATTGATCGTTTTATACTTCATCCATAGCCCCACCAAATCTCCGAGGCCCAAGCAACTTCATATGCTAAAGGTGCACCTGTTAACTCGGACAGGGTGTGGACTACGCAAAGACGCAGGAGCCACAGGATTGTAAGTTCAGAAAGCAGTCGCTTCCGACAAAGCTGAAAATGAAAAGCCAAATGACAGAAAAAAGCAACCGGCTATTTTTCGTTCGTAAATAATTGACGGCTGTGATGAAGTTAGGATTATTTTTGTGAAGTTTAAATATAACGAAAATGTCTACTTCAAATGAAGAAAACGAAGAAAACCTATTATTAACTTCGCCGGACTTACGTAACGAGGTGAAAAACGAGTGCCATCAAAATTGAATGAAAAGTATTTAGTGACTTATAAAACATAATTAAAATGAAGGGTCATGTTTTGTCATCGCAAGTGTGTTTAAAAACATCGTATGAAACAGGTGTGTCTGTGACCATAATATACGCGGCTTTCTTATGGAGCACTCGACTAGTGCGCACTCAATATAACCTTGCATATAATGTTCAACTTAGCACACTTGTATCATAATGTACTGTTAATTAGTTTGTACGTCTGTGTGTTGCAGAAACTAGCGGGTCGCTGCGAACGTAAAATGTGTGCAGCGCGTCTCGCTATTGCCGCGGCCGAGGAACGAGAGCTCGCCGTGAGGAACCATCTCCCACTCGCTGTGAGTTCTATACAATAATATCATAAGTGTGAAAGTTTTTGACAATATTTGTATTTTTTTTATACCAATGCGGTGGCAGACAAGCATACGGCTCACCTGATGGAAATAGTCACCATTACCATAGTCACCATAGCACACACTAACCCGTGATACTCAATCAACGGCTAGATTTTGCCTTATAAATACTATTCTCAAGCGTTGATTGAGTATTGAGAAACATTCTGGAATACGGCCCTTAGCAGAGCTTGTACTATGGTAACCAGATAACTGATAAACATACATATATTTCTAAATACATACATATTATAAATAAATAACACACAGACACAGAATAAACCATCGTGCTCATCACACAAAGTTTTATCCTGGGTGGGAATTGAACCCACGACCTCTTGCGTAGCAGTCGGATACACTCCCACCGCGCCATAGAGAAGCACATATGCTTGCTACATTAATTTTTTTTCTGACCTATTCACATGTTACTGATTATATCAGCCTTTATTTGCTTAGGACTTTATTTGGATTTTTTCATATACCCCAGTAAATCTACAGATTGCAATTATTATTTCTTAGTGAAAAGTGGGCGTATAATATGTCTCTGTCACCCCTTCGGGTGTAATAAGGCGTGATTAATAAACAACAAACAATAAATACATATAAGTTTTGTCTGGTTTCTAGTATTCAGTACAAAACGGTGAAGCGAAGATGCTAGTGGTGAGCACAGATAGCAACAAACTAGCGGACGCGAAGCGCGGAGGGACGCTAGAGGACGCCGTACGAGCGCTCCCCGACTACATTAAGTTACTGCTGCCGCAACAACTGCTCAACAAGGTATGCCTTGCTCAGATAGGGACTTTTTAGGGTTCCGTAGCCAAATGGCAAAAAACTGAACCCTTATGGATTCGTCATGTCTGTCTGTCCGTCCTTATGTCACAGTCACTTTTTTCCGAAACTATAAGAGCTATACTGTTGAAACTTGGTAAGTAGTTGTATTCTGTGAACCGCATTAAGAATTATTCACAAAATGTTAAAAAAAAATAATAATAAAAAAATTGGCGGATTTAAAACCGAAACTTAAAAATAAAATTTTCATCAAAAACCGTGTACGTATCTATGGATAGGTCTTCAAAAATGATATTGAGGATTATAAAATCATTTTTTTCTAATTTGAATAGTTTGCTCTAGAGACACTTCCAAAGTGATAAAATGTGTAACTGAAATACCCTGTAACTTCTAAAATAAGAAAATAATAAAAAAAAATTATATATGATGTACATATTGTACATTACCATGCAAACTTCCACCTAAAATTGGTTTAAATCTAGTAAGTAGTTTAATTTTAATACGTCGTAAATGTAAACATCGATCAAAGTTACAACGATATACAAGAACTTTTAAAAGATAAAGATAAATGATTTATTTGCTGTAAGTGAGATTGTAGCGAGATGGTAAATCACAAATCACAAAATTATAGTACTAGCCTATTTAGCCATTTAACCAAAAAATAAAAAAAAAGTTGCATGTAAAAGTTTCCTTAAATACTAAATTATAAAAGTAAAATGAATTTCATTTTCAATCTGTAATTCAATTAATTTCAAATAAATTTACTATTTCATATGAATTTTAATTACATTATATAAATTTCATTATGATTCATATATAATAAATTGATTTCATTTCTGAATTTACAATACAAATTGATTAATATTTCACATGCATAATAATAGTAATAATACAATAACAAAAATAATCACAACAGTTAATGAACAACCTATAAAAATAACAACATTGGTCCATGCCACTAATTTATATGGGTATGTGAGAAACTCCTGAATTGAGTAAAAACAGTTTTCCAACAGCCAGCAGCTAATACTTGGCACAAATCTTTTTAAAGGTAATTCCTCAAAACCACCAGGAATTGTATTATAAATTTTGATGCACATAGAATAACTATTGCTCTGAAATTTTGTGGTTTTTGGTACCATACCAAGTATCAACCGGTCTGGGTTTCTTATATTCTCCCTTTTCGTATTTTCTTTTGCCTTTTTAAATAATTTAGGGTTCTGTTTTACAAATTTCACTACTTCGATGATATATAAACAAGGCAATGGTAATATTTTTAAAAGTTTGAAATAGGGTCGACAAGACACATCCGGTGCGTTATCACATATGGACCTTATACATCGTACCCTTTCTATATCTGTGCCGTTACCCCAAATCAGAAGTCCGTACCTAAGGATGGATTCCACATAAGCAAAGTAGGCCGTATAAGCGGTTTTTCTGACCTTTGCCAGTTTACATAGTGCAAACGAAAATCCCGTAACTTTATTGCTAACCTTATAACACCTGCCCGTATATGATGTTACTTGCTGCTACGGAACCCTTCACGGGCGAGGCCGACTCGCAGACAGCTCTTTTTTTCTTGTGAAAATTCCTTCCAACTTAAACCACACGGTGTCCCTCCATCTGCTATGACCGGTTTGCGCGGGTTAACCCTCGGAAGGATAGCCTATATATAAATATAGCTATCGAGCGACGCCACCTTTTAGGGCCGGCTTCTGTAAGAACGGCGAGTAGCTCGCCCGTCGTCCTTAGGCCCCGTTGATGGATGCCGGTAGTCTTGGGACCGGTAGTTTTTTTTTAGATGAAGAGCTCGTGGCCCCGCGGTCTCAGTGTTCTGTAAACGATCACTGAGTTACGCAACTTTCACTATAGCTGGTCCTCGGATGGGTGACCACTTTGTGGCATTTACATTTGCAAGCGTTTCCGTGCTTCGGAAGGCAAGTTAAGCCGTTGGTCCCGGTTGCCAGTAAAATGGCAGTCGTTAAGCCTGGTTGAAGGCCTTATGGGCGGCTTGAAATATTTCAACAGCAGGTAGCCACAACCTGCGTCTGTCTATTTCAACACGGCAATGGGCTCACCACCTATTACGTGGGACAGGAATCCACACGGTGAAAAGTTTGCATATAATATGCCCCTGCCACCCCTTCGGGGATAAGGCGTGATGGATATTTATTTATTTAGTTTATTTTTGCAATCCATATGGCTTAAATATAAAATTTACTGAATTAGCTTTTTTGAATGCTGTGTATGAATTACATGTCATTTTAGCTTCGCCGTTTCTCGTAAGTATTCGTTAAGGGTATTTGCACAAGGGGTTTTTCGGTATGCTGAATACAAATTTATTGTCGTTTAATGCAATATAATTTAGTCATCTTGTTGTTATAAAGGTAAGAAAAATTTAACATCAAAATTTTCAGTAACTAAATAAAATGTTTTACTCAAATATCATGATTTCTGTATAAAATTTATATTAAATAACAATTGCCTTTAACAAATTAATATTCTTACTTCTAGTTAAGAAATAATCCGTCAAAGTGGATCGTCACCTTGCTCTAAACACCCAAGTTTGGGAGATCAGATTTACTAGAGATGGTCAGAGGCAGTTTCTTAAAGCGTTAGATACTATAGGAGCCGTAAAAATATATGGAAGAAGAACCTAGCACGATGGACGTCATGGTATAAAGAGCGCGGGCTGCACAAGTAGCCCGTATGGTACAAGACAGGGATATGCCGTATTGCATAGCTATGGCTGACGTCAACGCATTGTATAGACAAGGACTACTAATACCAAAGAAGAACCTCCCCCTGTGAAAAAGCAACCTGCCCCTTGTAAAGGTTCGGAGTACTGAAAGGCTTTGAAAGGCACCCGTGTGGTGGCGGGCAAACCACCAATCGATAGCATTCCCAAGGAGGGTTGGTGTCAGGCTGGCGGCCGACCATAAAAACCAAGCCAAAACATTTTGCAGTATGGGATTTAGTCATACTGCGCCGACCCCAAGTAAATTGGGACAAGGGCAAGAGGATGATGATGATGATGTTGTTATAAAGTATCTGTATATTCGCATTTGCTTCAAACTATTTAAAGCTAGTAAGCTCTTGCTTGCCTAGTTACCTACGGGTTTATGACCCTAATCCCACGAGGTCTCTGGTCCTTCGAGCCGGACGATGAAAAAGACTTTGTAGCTCAGATAATACCGAAAGTCCACTATACAATATCTATCTCAATTTTATAATGAAAGATTAGAAAGAACACAATGGCAAAAGTTACATGAAATTCGTACTCAACATAACCGAAAAACCATTTTGTGTCACCTATAATGAAAATAAATGTAACTTTGTCGCGTCAGCTATTTCGAATTAAACACGACATTAAATTTTTATTCTGTACATCCACCCGCTCTCTAATAATCAATCAGGTTATTTTAAATGAATTATCTGTTTGTTTATTTGTTAGCTCTACTTTTAATTTTGGATGAAGTCATTTGGACGTAAAAATAACAAAGGTTCCGACGCATTAGCAATTTGCGAGGAATGTTGTTTAAACTAGCGAAGTGATCGTTCAAAGGGTGGCTATTGTTTTTTTGGCAATGTTTAAAGTAAACATTGTGATGATTATGTTTCTGGTTTAGGTGGGGATCAATACTATAACTGCGGAAGGAAAGTCAGCCAAGGAGTTCGAATTAATATTGAAAAAGAATAATATTTATAATTCAGAAAACAAAGGTAAGTAAGTTGATATATAACTTCATACAATTCTGTCTCGGTCTCCCCCCCCCTACTCTCTCTCTCTCTCTCTCTCTCTCTCTCTCTCTCTCTCTCTCTCTAGGTAATGTTGTTCTCTAGGTACTGTAAAGGAGGAATAGAAAATTATGTGTATTTGTGTATTTCGTCATTCCTTTGTTACAACCACTACACTATCTTCAGAAATGATGTCAGTAACATTGTAAGCTATATTTCTCCCTATGGATCTATTGTTGTGCTTTTTGGCAAAAAAGAAAAAAATAATATTATTGCATGCTAGCAACATTAAGACTACACGTATGTTTTTCATTGTATTTTACTGAATAAAATATACGATATTTTGTTGTGAGTTGCCATACGTACAGCATGTGGTACCCCATTATTTCATAATCCCTTTTACTAAGAGGTATTTATGTTAAAAATGTATTGCATACGCATTGTTCATTGTATAGAAAAGCAAAATACCGAAGACTGTGGCGAAAGCGGAAGCGGTGAAGAGAAGACAGAAGATCCCGACTCGTGTACTGACGATGAGAAGCAGTCGCGGCTCAATCATGGTAAGTGGTGATCTCACATAAAACTTCCTCCTTCAGAACAGGGTATTTGTCTGGATTGCACTGATCTTTCTTTAAACCACTGTTGGATTTAATGACAGTAGCTAAGAACTTAGTTTTTTTTTTCGTAGCATATATAAACCGCTACGCTACGGTGAGCGTCACAGGAACAAAATTTTAACTAACAAAAAATATTAAATAACTTCACGCTGTATCCCTGACGGGGTAGTCAGAGAGGACTTCGCGGCACAATTTTCGAAGTGATCGCATCTCCACAGCATTTAATTTACTTTCATGCAACTGCTGACATACCCAGGTTTGAGGTTTCGCTACCGCAAAGCAAAGTTGACACTTTATGAATTAGTTGACGTTATGAATTGCGAGTCGTGCTTATTATACGATGCTTTGTCGCTTTACTAATTGAGAAAAAGCACCGTTAACTTTGTTTCCGGCAGCTACTCGCCGTTCTACATCCGAATTACATCTTCCGTCCGCGCTAAACATACTCAATAAAAGCTTAAATTCATTCAAAAAAATTTTTAAGCTGTAATTATATACTATACCTTACTTTAGAAATTCAAAAATGAAATTGTTGCTATTAAGTGAATCTTCTCGTCATCTTATGTTTGACTGCCTCGGTGGCGCAGTGGTAGTGATACGACTGCCGCGACTGAGGTCCAGGGTTCGATTCCCAGGTCGGAAAAAATATTTGTGTGATCCACAAATTTATGATTCGGATTTGGGTGTTTCCTATGCATAATATGTATATTTAGAATTATATAAGTATGTTAATCAGTCGTCGAGATCCCATAACACAAGCTTATATTAGCTTACTTTGGGCAAGACGACGTTGAGTAAAAAAAATGTCCCACAATATTTATTTATTTCTTTTCCCCGTTGCTCCTAAGCCCTATCTGTATCTTACCCATTTTAGACATTATTTGGAGCGAGTGCTGTCTGAACTCCCAACCCCTTATGGGCGCTTTCGTCGTTGTCTCGTACGTTATACAGCAGGTGCACCGCTGCTAGCGATGAGGTCGCTCGGGCCACGGAGATCTTGTGGGGCCCCTCACTCCTTATCATTTAGCATACTATTATTAGAATGGGGAAGAAAACGCAAAACTTTTATGTAGAGGGCGCTGTGTGTTTGTTACACAGAAAACGTTATGTTTCATAGCAAAACCTATAGTCTGCTTCATCTTGCGTTTTGTTTTTGCTCTAGCTTTCTTTTATGAGGTGGAATAGAGCTTTACAACATGTATTCTACCTGGCGAGTCGATGAATTAAATGAGGAATAAAAGAAAATAAAAAATAGCTACGTTTAAAAACCACACATCGACCCATTCTTCAATAAATAATTAAAAACGCGTATTTCGAACGAAATAGTATGAAGATTGACAGTTGCTTTGTAACAAACATTTCGCGCCCTCTACAATGAACTATTTGACAGTTTCTTCCCCATTATTATTTTGTAGAATATACTATTCATAGATAGAACATTGAACATTATTCCCAAGGAGGGTTGGTGTCAGGCTGGCGGCCGACCATAAAAACCAAGCCAAATCATTTTGCAGTATGGAACTTAGTCATAGTGCGCCGACCCCAAGTAAATTGGGACAAGGGCAAGAGGATGATGATGATAGATAGAACATTGAAAAATGTAAAAGTATTTAAAAATGAATTATTAGTAGGTTTGCAAAAGTTTCAATGTAATATCGATTGTATTAAGTTCAGCGTATGATCGATATTAAACTGATGACATTTGTACAACAGAAGTCTTCAATGAGCTGAATCATAATATATTATTATACTCTTTTTATATCACCCTGGGGTAGTCCATTGCTGGACGTAGGCCCAATTCATACCACCACGATCCTGAGCTTTCATGCGTCCAGCTCTCCCCTGCGACCTTTTACAGGTCGTAGGATGGTCCTACGACCTGGAAAAGCTAACGAGGATTAAGATTAACCTACCTTACGTGTACTCTTCATATCGTTTTATTTATTTTTTAAGATCCTGGCCACGATACGGAGAGTTCGAGCCCCTTGGACGGTGAATTGCGTCCTGATAACAACGCCAACTCAACCTATAGCGAATCTAGTACTAGAGAAGAATCACCGGTAAGTCTGAGTTACACCTTTTAGTTATGAGTCATAACTTAATCATACGTCCCGTTTAAAACGGGACCGTCCCTTTTTCCGGGTCTCGGTCCCTGTGTCCCCAGAACAATCATCGGGACGCTAAATTGTCCCGTTTTCCCAAGCTGAGTAAAATTGGCATGAACAAAGTGATAGATCTTGATGATTGCGCCCAAGTGAGCGCAAGCGAGTGACATAGTCAATCGCTAACACTAATTATCGACATGACAAATTCTCGCGCACTTTTTGTTATCTAATAACAATAGTACAAGTTAACCAATGCAGGTATTGTAACTGTTAGTACACGATAAGTAAAAAACCCGAGATCTTCTAGAAGACGTGAATTCCGATAAATTGGTCTGGAACGTCCATGCAGGAGCTTCAGACCGTCGACATTTGTAAATCGTGTGGGCCATATGGTCCTAGTTGTGTCCGATACTACCACGTATCTTCCGGCGTTCATTTTCGATGAAACAAGTCCCGACTTTATGGAAGATCGCACACGATTATTCTGTGTCCCAAAAGTGTGGAGGACGGGTCGTGTTCAATTACAGGCCTATAGTCATCACCTCCGTGCTATTATACGCAATGGAGCTTGTAATCAAGACAGAGCTCTTAAGGTGCCTTTACGAATATGACCGGCTCAGTGACCAGCAATAAGGCTTTCGTCACTATCGCTCGACTAGCGATCATCTTGAGTACCTCACAAACTGCTGGGCGACGGCTAGCGAGAATAAAGGAGAGGCTTAGCAGTAAGACTCGATATTTCGACCTTTGACGACCGATTAAGACCTTTGACCGGGTCTGTCATCGTCATCTTCTATCTAAATTACCTTTGAAGGACTAGTGACATCCAGTTCCGTAGTGTAATTGAATACGGAACGTACAATAAAGCCAAGCCCGCTTTTAGAGCAAATTTTTTTCGTCATGATTATTTTGAAGCGCACGTGGCCCCGCGGACGTAGTGTTCTGTAAACGTACACTGCGTTAAGCAACTTTCACTATGGCTGGTCCTTGGATGGGTGACCACTATGTGGCATTTATATTTGCGAGCGTTTGCGTGCTTCGGAAGGCACGTTAAGCCGTTGGTCCCGGTTGCCAGTAACATGGCAGTCGTTAAGTCAGTTGAAAGCCTTATGGGCGGCTTGAAAAAATTTAACAGCAGGTCGCCACAACCTGCACCTGCCTACGTTCAACACGGCAATGGGCTCACCACCTGTTACGTGGGACAAAAAGCACAGCAAGCGGTAAAACGTGGGCGTATAGTACGCCTCTAACGCCATAAAGGCGTGAAAAAGGTATGATTATTTTATACTGATTTACTGGTGATCCTCAACGCCCAGCCGTATCCTTGGACCTAGAAACTTGAGAACTTTGTACAGAGCTTTTATGAAGTAGACAAGTCTAGAGATCTCCGTGGCCGCGCAACCCTCCACGTTTCGTTTGCGCGGCCATCTTTAAACCCTAATATCTTCTTTATTTCTACTTTGACTAATTTTTGGTTTGTTGCGTTCGATTTTGACAAAGTTCGACAAATTTTGACGGAGTGCTTTTTTTGATTGGACACCGTGGCGGAGCAATCGAAACGCACACGTCCTTTTACATGGCTGTGAGGCGTGGCCACTACTGGAGCGACACAAGCAGGAGCTGCGTGTCACGGAAATGAAGATACTGCGGTGGATGTGTGGAGTCACGCGGATAGACCGCGTGAGGAACTCTCGCATCCGCGACAGCCTTCACGTCCGTGACATTGCAGACAAGTTGCAAGAGTGTGTTCGCAAGACGTGACCATACCTTCGCTGGTATGGTCACGTCTTGCGGCAACCGCCGGGCTACGTGGGAAACAAATGTCTGGCCATGTCAGCCCCGCCGGGTCCCGGTAAGAGCGGAAGACCCAAGAAGTACTGGCTTGACGTCGTAAGGGATGACATGCGTGCCAATGGTCTCATTACGGGGGATGCCGACAAGACCGTGCGAAGTGGAGGAGAAAATGTAGGAAAGCGGACCCCGGGCGTCGCGAGACGCAACTGGGACAGACGCCCGGATGATGATGATGAATCAAATCAATGTCCCGTTTTGGGTACTGAAAAAAATCGTCAGGTTACAGTCATAACTTATGACTAGCAGACTCTCGAGTCTCGCTCGCGTGGTTAAGTTTTGCCGTGATAAATAGTAATCTGTATGTTAATTAGAGTGTTATCTACTTCAAATTGGCCCAGCCGTAACAGGTTAAAACAGGGTAAAAATACATAATGTAAAATGTAGGCGTATAGTATACCTCTGCCACCCCTTTGGGGATAAAAGCGTGACTGATATATGTTATGGTCCAGCTGTTGAAGCGGGTTGGAATAACAAACAAACACACTCACGAACACTCCTTTAGAATATTAGTACTGATTAACTCATATCTCATATAAGTAAAAAACCATCTCGTGACTGTCTCTTGGCAGGCTAGGCGCAGTGTGCGCTTTGACATAAAAGCTTAACAGTCAGCGTAGAGAGGTGAACAGTATCAAAATGAAACTAACAATTACTATGAAGATCAAACTATATCTCATTTGTATAAAGAGAAATGACAGAATGACAGCTATCGTATACTTTGTTCATTTTAAAACTTTCGTTGTACCACATTAAATTTTCACCTTTGCTAGTATCCGACGGCAATCGCTCCCAAGAATGCCGAAAAACAAAACCCAAGCGATAGCTGCCTCTAGCAGATAAATAAAAGTAAACCAAATTTAGATAGGGCTTGAAAGCAACTGTGAATACGCTGAGCTGAATAGAAGAAGAGTTGCAGTTGTATGTGTGAGCATCCATGGCGTAATAAGATTTCAATTCGTTAGATGGCGCTAGTTGTCTCGTGCACGAAAACCGACGCTGTATCAACTACTACAAAGCGATGTTCGATTTTTGTATGTGGATAAATGGAATAACAATAATACTTAGCGGATGCCTATAGGAGTTTACTATGGTCTGGGAACGTCTTTAATAGTACATTGTTGCAAAGGGCAAGTGGCATTCCCGCCGAGGCATATATAGTGCTTTTCTCAAAAGAATGCATGGAAATAAAACAAAGTATTATACATTTAATATGATTCATATTAAAAGTAACATTAGCCATATTGGGCAATTACCTACTATTTGTTTATCTATCACGCCATATTCCCGTAGGGGTGGCAGAGGAATATTATATGCCCACTTTTCACCATGTGTATTCCTATCCCACGTAATAGGTGGTGAGCCCATTGCCGTGTTGAAATTACCTACTAGAAAATGAAAATAATTTTGAATTTCCTTCATTGTATTAAGTATACGCAGCAAGATGGTAAATCTAAAAAAAAATAGTTTATGCGACTGCCGCGCTCTAGGGTTCGATTCCCGGGTTAGAACAAATTTTTGATTGATCCATAAAAGTTTGTTTCGGAGTTTGGGTGTTTCATATGTGTATTTATAAGTATTTAAGTTTCTTTTTTAGTTGGCTAGATCCCATAGCACAAGCTTATAGCTTAGTTTGGGCTAGATTGTGCTGTGTGAAAAAGTGTCCCAGAATTTTTATTTATTACTAGTTGATGTCCGCGGCTTTGCCCGCGTAGAGAAGTTTTCCCGTTCCCGTTTGTCACAGGAGCTTGATACCGGGATAAAAAGTATCATATGTGTCATTTTGATGTATAAGCTATATTATTGTAAAAATAAAATAAATAAATATCCATCACGCCTTATCCCCGAAGGGGTGGCAGAGGCATATTATATGCCCACTTTTCACCGTATGGATTCCTGTCCTGTGTTCCTGTATTATTGTAAAGTTTCATTAAAATCTATTCAGTAGATTTTAATGCCTTATAATATTATTAAGATTAGGATGTAATCCTAAATTGGTTTCACAATTGGCGGCCTTATCGCACAAAGGCAATTTCTTTCTTCGCGGTCGTCTTTAAATGTATTTTGGTGTTACAATATATCTATCTATCTATCTAAACTTCCTAAGTCGAGACTTGGAATATTATTTCGATTTAGGCTCTGTACGAGCGATTTAGAGAATTTTATTTTAGTTTTGATGTCATATATGGTAGCGGTTCATTGTTCAGTACACGTGTTGCCTTTACCATGTAATACAATTTTCAGTTCAATCGATTCATTTAAAATCATATCCGTGTATCACCAAATTGCTAGTTGCAATAGTAGCGGTCAACTCAGAGCGTCGGCGTCGCCATTGCCGGGCTTTCGATGCCGCCAATGACGCCATTTTGACGAGTTCTAAATAAATAAAATAAAACTATTGTAAAATACATTCTTGTTAATGATTTTGCGCTGTTGGCCTCGTCCGGTCTCGATCCAGCCCTGAAATGTCGTGAATCATCGCTTAGTCAAACCGCCCGTGAATCTTCTCGACTATGTTCATTTCGGACAAATGCGACTGCCTCTTTGTTAGCAGACGGCTAGGCCGTGACTAATGCACAGTTAGTGTATCTATTAATTTAGAACAGTTACAGAATAGCTTTAGCACTGAGGCGAAAGACTTTTATATGTTTTTTGTAACGGTTTACTATTTTTTAATTTAAGAAATTGGAATTACCGTATATCGAATCTTATAAATATATTTAAATAATCTTTTCAAAGCAGTGAGATGTAGTACACAATGTAGTTAGGCCCACTTGCGCGATCTTGGGTTAACGTGTTAACTCGGAGGTATGAACTAACCCCGAGTTAAATCATTAATTTGTCTCGCATGACCCCGAGTTAAGGGTATTCCTAGGGTTAAATCGCTAAAATTTTAACTCACCGATTTCTAAGGGTTAATTCGTCAAACGTTGGGTTCTTGATCTTGAGCTGACAGACAATGAAGTGGCACGTGACACATGCGTGACACGGACTCCTAAAATTGACTCGCAGCGCACACGTAATACGATAAAAATTTATATTTATTTATAAGATAGACATACATGTTTCATTCTTTGTTCAATCATTAATGTTTGGTTGGATGACATAGAGTGACTTAAAACACTGGGTTAGTTAACCCGATGATATTTTTCTATGGTGCAAAACATGATTAGAATATATATGATTATAAAAAGTTATTTACTTAATTCCGAGTTAACTAACTCTATAATTATTTATTTAACCCCAGCATTCATGCAAGTGGGCCTTAGTGAAATATAAAATAGCCCTACAGATATAGGAATCTATATTCAGTATCAGTCATGTGTAAGATTTACGGGGCCTAAGGCCACCCTAATCTACTGACCACCAGGTTATGCACTTCAGCTTAAAAGCCTAATAATCGTAGAATCCCAAATCAGTTTAATCTCTATACCGAATACTATACTGATATCAAAACTTTTGATTTCAGGCCAGTGTAATCCGATTTTTTTAAAACAGAAGTGTTCATATCCCCGTTAACCCCTCTCGCCAAACGAATTAGCTATTTAGCTTGTAGGCAATGATTCAATTTCTTTCGTGATTTGCGAAAATAAGTAACTATAGTTTGACCACGACCGCTGTACTGCTCACTGCGTACAGTCACAGTCGATAATCACATCAATATTACTAACGTTCGGGAAAAAGTAATGATTAGCATTATAGCATATAGGGAATGTATCATGGTCCTCTATATATTTTTATTTTTTATCAGCCTTGGTTCTTTTCCAAGTCCAAACATAATAATTTTCGGAAGGAAATTTGAAGTATGTAATATATTCCACCTCGCTAGTTACAAATTCAAGTCAGACATACTTATCCCCAAAGGGTTGACAGAGGAAGACTAAGCAATATAATAAATACGCCCACTTTTCACCGTGTGTATTACTTTCCCACGTAATAGGTGGTATATTACGTGGTATGCGTCTATCTTCGTAATGCGTCTATCTTTTTCAGAAAAAGATAGAAGCACGTTGTGGCTACCTGCTGTTGAAATTTTTCAAGCCTTATTTTATAAGGCCTTCAACTTGGCTTAACGGCTTAACGTGCCTTCCAAAGTACAGAAACGCTAGCAAATGCAAATGTCACAAAGTAAAACTTGCTTAACGCAGTGGTCGTTTCCAGAACAATGAGACCGCGGGGCCACGAGCGCGTCTAAAAATTATACTGCAATAGGTGCATCATTATCGCATTTTGTAGGAACGTGCAAATAATATTGCATTTTTTATTTTTAATATACTTGGTAAAATGTGGCTCGGGATACGAGTATATTATTAGGTATGTTAATGCATAATTTCACGGTGCGGTGGTTTCGTACGATGCTTTGTTCTTGATTGCGAATTGCGCGGTGTATGGTGACTCAAGCCGTCGCTCGTCGGGCGGTGCACAAAACGCCTCGTTCCGCCCACAAGTAATTCATTGCTCCCTGATGTTAATATGGATACTGTACTGTGGCTTTGGGCTATTATATTTTATACCCTTAATATATTTAATGTTATTAATACCTATTTGTCTTACCTTTGAAAAATTGAACCATTAAACCATTAAGCACTGTATTTGTTTTAGAACTGTAATTAATATCTATACAGATAAATTAAATTGAAGTGTCTGTTTGTAATTCCAAATTAACTTTTCATTAGATGCATATGAAAGTATTTACGGTGCTCACATTAATATAAAGAATTCAATATTTTTTCTCTGTCTGTAACTTAGACTTAGATTAATAAACTTAGACTACATTTTATTCCCGTATAGTCAGGGGAAAGGGAACTACGCGGGTGAAACCGCGTAGTTCCCTTTCCCCTGACTTTCCCCTGTGTGTGTGCGCTAGTTATGAAATATTTAGGTGGTAGGAGAAGACAGTTGCTCTGGAATTCGTGACGGTGTTTGATTTTTTTGAACCTATCGACGTCGGTTGGAACATTAAACTTTAGTAAAGCCAAATAGTATTAGAAATAAGATTACTAAAAATCTGTCAAAAAAAATAATCGTCTTTATTTTTTAGAGCAAAGCTGGCGTCGAGTACGCCAACATTTTGCGCGTGATGTCGGGACTGAACGAAGAGATCAAAGTGTTACGCGAGCGCCTGAGCACTGCGAATGCCGACATCGAACAGTTGAGATCGGCTCGCGATGAACTGCTCGCCGCACAACCCGATGTGCACGAACCACCGGCGATAGAGGCTGATGATGCGGCCGCTTATCGCTCCAGGATTGCTGACCTGCAGGTAAAGAACGTAGTTTTATGGTTAGTCTCACTCCTTTTACACACACTGTTATATGACAAAAAAATACCACACTTATTTGAAATTTCCTTAAATAAAATAATCTTTTTGTCGAGATTATCTAATCGTTTATTTTGTTACTAGATGACCCCCACATCTTCGCCCGTGGAATATTTCGACCTCCCGTCGCACCTATTTAATCCCGTCGCTTATAAATTCTACAATGATGCATAAAAATTTGCCCGATTTGTCGACATTTATGACTATTGCTCTGCTCTCCAGTGTAGGAGCGTAGTGATATATAGCCTATAGCCTTCCTCGATAAATGGGCTATCTAACACAAAAAGATTTTTTTAAATCCGACCAGTAGTTCCTGAGATTAGCGCGTTCAACCAAACAAACAAACTCTTCAGCTTTATAATATTAGTATAGATAACTGTTGTGTTTTTAAGTATTGAATTTAATAGTTTCTTTATTTATTTTCTAGGCTCAGCTCTCCATTTCGACGGTTGCGGAGGAGGCCAACATCGCCAAGATTCAGCGACTGGCCACCAGCGCAGCCGAGATGCAAGCCGAGCTTGCGTTCCGGCCGACAAGTGCGGACATCGACGATCTTACTGCCGTCGTGGGCAAACTTCGCGCCGACCTCCTAGCTAGAGAACAACAAATCGACCGACTGCGAGCATCCTCTACTTCCACCATTCAGAGAAACACATTGGATAAAGCCGTGGAAACGGGCGGCTCGCTCGAGGACCTGCGTCGCCTCGAAGACGATGACTCCGCAACGGAGCGCAGCATCGACACCGGCAAGATTTCCGCCGAAATCGATGAAATGTTCCGCCTCGACTACGAGGACGACGAGGAGACGGACTCCGCTCTTACGGAGATCAATCGCGAGGAGTTGGAGAGTGAGAGTCCACCGGCGACCGATACAGGCGATACGGGCGACGGGGACGCAGCAGTGTGCGCGGCCGGCGAATTCGTCCGACTGGATGACTCGTCGCGTCTACAGGTCACCTTGCAGAACGGTTCCTTACACGCGCTTGAAGAAGAACTCGTGCGTGCAAAGGAACGCTGGGCGGAAGTTTGCGCGGAAAGAGCACGGTTAGCGGCTCAGCTGGAACTGTTACAGCACAAATCGCCCCGCCTGGAAGCCCGTCTACTCCTAGCCCTGGTGGTGCCGATATTCGCCGCCTGCCTCTACTACATCCTGCTGCCCCATATCTCCTGATGGACTGCCACGTGGGACCCGCCCGGGTACGCCTAGCACCGGCGACCTCTCCGTTCGCATTCGCGTCTCTTGCGAGAAACACCGGGAGATTGACTCCCGGTGTTTGACCGTGACCTCAAGTATCTCCGGCCGCGTCTGCGATTCGGACGTTTCGACTCTGCCGCCGATGCCTCACTTCGATTTTTGTTGTACGCGCTTCTCGTTCTCGGCCGGTTTTTAGGTATATTTATGGTATAGGATAATTTAGAGTATTATGTATATTATTATAATAGAAGAGCTCGGGCCGGGCGGGACGGAGTGTGTCGACAGTGCCATTAGTCAGCGAGATGGCGTCGCTTCGCCACGGGACTCGGTGCACGTTGTTATCGCATGACTGTATATAACTAGATATTGTTTCTGTAAAAATTGTCAGTATCGTACCGATATATAGCATAAATTGATTGTTGATATCTGCCATAATAAATAACTGTACATTTTAAAATTTAAGGCCTAACGACTGTCCTAAGTTATAGTAATTATTGTTATATGAAAGCTATCGAAATTCTCAGCCGATCGACTTTCGGTGACTACTCGAATCAGCCGATTCCTCCTGTTGGATATTTTAGGTATATAATGTATTGATAGTGTGTTCATTTTTTTATTGTAATATTTATATACAAACGTTCGAGTCGCTGCGCTCAGGACTGCAGAGCCTCACATGTCATGTTGTCACATCGCTTCGGGAGCTACACATATCATTGTTAGGTTAAAACGGTGTGGGCATTTATACGTCGGACGCGGACGCGGACGCTACCTTTCTTTGGATATTTTTGCATTTTTCTAGTCTTTAAACTCGACCTGGGTGTTGATTACAGTTCAGAACAAATTTATCTAGATGTGCCTCTGTCTTCCCCAGACGCATTTACGCGCAGCTCTAATGATATTATGCATTATTTTGACGTTATTATTATAGCAATGAAGCATTTTTAGTTGATGGGAGTCGTTTGTTTACGGCTGACGTTATGTGCATGTGCGAGAAGAAATGTATTTAGTTTCGATTTGATATTTTTTGCCACGGATTATGTTGTTTATGTTTAGTTTAGTTTTGAGATTGAGATGCATCTCAGTTCAATGTTAGCGATTCGTCGAGACGTCGCTTAGCTCTGTGATGTGAAGGCCAATAGATAATTTTGTAACAACCATTGTAACTAACGATTGAATTATATCCTTAGATTATTATAATTCTACCACGTTGAAGTCCACTTATAGAATTTATTTATTATTTTAATTGTTGCACTGATATTTTTTTGTTATGTTCTATGTTTTATACTGTGTCTAAACCTTAAAATTGTAAATAGTATACCTCTTATATTCGTTCTTATATTTAGTTTCATGTCGGAAAAGTTATGTTGTATTTTATTGAGTAAAATTAATAATGCATTCAATGTGGATGTACTGATAAATTTATTGGAAATAATATTGATTTGTTTAAACATTGCTTTTTATTTATCACCCACAGTTAGAAAGAGTGGCGTGCGTCATAGGTTTGTATAAATTTGAACCATTTCTCATAGTATTAATTGCTCGTAAACAAATTTGGTGTTTGAATAACGTAGTGTTCGCCGCGAAGTATGACGCAGTATTATGCTGACTAACCGTACATGCACACACACATATAACTGTCGGGGTATGTTATCTATTTATATCGTAGAGAATAACATCAATTTTGTCCTATTTAGTTAAATAACTGATGACTAAAGTTCATCGCCATTGCTGCGACGAGGTCGTGTAGGTGACTGGTAGATGGGTGGGGATTCGTAACCTCCAGTTCCTATAAAGGTCACCACAACCGCAGGGTGCGATCTATACTTTATACTAATATATAAAGCTGAAGGTTTGTTTGTTTTGATGAACGCGCTGATTGCAGGAACTACTGGTTCGAATTAAAAATGTTTAAAGTGTTGGCGAATCTAGAACACCGCCCTAAGGATGCCACTAAACATGCAAGCTGAACCTTTAGGTCGAGTGCAGCAAAAGTTCACCCCGCCGTCACTGTCGTTAAATGACTCCGTTGCGTCAAATTATGAACGCAGAAGTGGCACGTCAAAATGGCGTCGCCCGCCTGATAGTAAGCATAGACTAAGACAACCCTCAAGGCTCTAATAGCGATCCTCGTCTTGACGGCCCAGAAATATGCCATTTCACGCTTCTCATAAAGGACCCAGGATTGTAAGAGGAGGGAAACACGTGCGCTGGCAGAGAGTTCCATGCTTTTATGGTGCGACATATGGAAGATCTACGGAATCTTTCGGTTCTATTTTCAATTCGATTGACGGGTTTCACCACTAAGCCACCAACTGCGCCTAATCTCAGGTCATTAAATAAAGCGCCGAATTCGGCACCAATTTCCATCCTGCACAACACAGTAAATATTAAAGCTATATTTTAGTGATCTCAGGGCCGCCCCTAACCCATTAGGGCCCCTCGGTATATTGACAAAACATAATCCTTTTAACATAGTCAAGGAAATATACAAGCAGTATTCTATACTTTTTTTTCCATCATTACTATCACAAAAAATAAATTGATAATACTAACTATAATTCGATATTATAGCATTATACAGGGTGAATTTTTCAAGTGGGCCTTCAGGGCCAAATCTTAAACTATAAGGAATATCGAAAATTATCTAAAGGAGTCGCGCGCCTGATTTTGATGAAAATCAAAACTGCATCGTGAGGCATCATGTACAGCATGACGGCAACAGCATGTAGTTAAATAGGTTAAATAAAAAAAAACATTTTGTAAAAACATAACTCTTTCCTTGAGGTTCCCGTATATCATTACTTACCAGAAATCTATCTTTATTAACAACACTATCAAATAGTGTTTTAATACAACCTGTGTTTTTTTACAAAATCATTGAGTTCGATTCCTGGCTAGAATTATTAATTTTTAAAAAAATGTAATGATGCAGTTTTTGTATTCACCAAAAACAGGCTTGCGACTCCTTTGAGCATTTTTCGATATTCCTTATAGTTTAGGATATGGCCCTTAAGGCCATCTCGAAAAATTCATTCTGTATATAAACAGAACCCAGTAGTCGATTCCGATACTTATTGAAAAATGGAGCGTCGGATTTGTCTTCGTATATGTACAACGACTTTGGCAACTCCAGCCGTGGTCTTCATGGTTGTTCGAGGATATTTCAGAGATCAGGTAGGTTGTCACCAGCATCGTACATCACATTGATAAGAATCCATTTTAACAATTTTTTATATTTGTCAAATATACATACTGTTCACATCCCCACTATTCAGAGCCTAACTATTTAAGTATAATGGTAATTGGAGGGTGTTCACCACAACAGCGGTGTTCTTTGTGTTAGTGCTAAATATCTGGCAAGGACACAGGACCTAGGATTGAGGACTTGACATCTAAACAAAGGACTGGGCTAAAGGATTAATAAAATATATATTCTAAAGAAAAGGCTGTATGGACTGAGTGTGCTTTGCCAGACTTCTGTTTGGTACATTTTGTGACGCCGCAGCCTATATAAATGCATTGCGACGATTGCGTGGCGCGCTTAGACCATTTAACTACATGATCTAAGGTGGCGAGCCTAGACAATAAAAAAAGTTAGCAAACAAGTAGGCATTGTATTGTAATTAGTTTATGGCACCATAGTGACGTTTGTTTTGAAGATGGTGGATCTTGCAATTTTATTTTGAAGCAGAAAATTTGTATACACGTTTATTTGTAATGACAAAGTATGGTTAGCTCACAGACATGCAAGAGTAAGCAGACCAAACATATTCCTTTGCCTATGGAGCAATACTTCATCCTTTTCACTCTTGCCATTTGTTGTATAAAGCTATCTTTGTTATTCCTGTGTAGCTACATCTAACTCACGCATTGACAGCGAACAGCGCCTAGCCAATTTTTTTTACTACAAATAAGCTACAAACTTGTAATAACCGCCGCTGTCATCTTTAAATCAAAGATTTATGTGTCGAAGTGAAAATATTAGAAATAATTATTGTAAAATGTTACAAAAGTAGACAAAAATTATACAATAAGGTGTTGTGCATGGAGTGATGAAGTTTCGTTATCAAGAAATCACCAGATATAACTAAGCTACGCTACCTGTCTATGTGTGTGTAATACTAGGCTACGCTATTTTTCGTTAAGGTTGGGTCTGCTTACTGTTTTATAAGTCTGTGGGTTAGCTACGTAACGTCATTCTAAATCCAAGATGGTGGAACACCCAAGATGACGGAGTAGTTACTTTTAATCCACTGCTTACTATATGGGTAACGAATTAAAGGACTTGTTTAGAATAATTCGAAAAAGAAAATAAAAAATAAAATAAAATAAATAAAATATAAATCCATCACGCCTTATCCCCGTAGGGGTGGCAGAGGCATATTATATGCCCACTTTTCACCGTAAGGATTCCTGTCCCACGTAATAGGTGGTGAGCTCATTGCCGTGTTGAAATAGACACACGCAGGTTGTGGCTACCTGCTGTTGAAATTTTCAAGCCGCCCATAAGGCCTTCAACCAGTCTTAACGACTGCCATTTTACTGGCAACCGGGACCAACGGCTTAACGTGCCTTCCGAAGCACGGAAACGCTCGCAAATGTAAAATGCCACAAAGTGGTCACCCATCCGAGGACTAGCCATAGTGAAAGTTGCGTAACTCAGTGCTCGTTTACAGAACACTGAGACCGCGAGGCCACGAGCGCTTCAAAAATAAAGTGACGCCTCTTTAAATCCAATATGGCGGATAAAGATATCTTGACTGCCAGATTGATATTTAAGCATTTATGTATGTATATGAAAGGACTTGCTGAGAATTATTTTTTGTAGCTCCTATAAATAAATTCTTGTTAAAAAAGATTTGTTAAGCATTAGTTTATTTGAAATTAAAATGTATTTCAGTAAAATATCGGTTACTATTTGGTGATCTGCCAGACACTAGAAGGCCCCTGTCAATCGCAAGGCCCTAAACTCGTGCTCAGAGCAGTTGGAAAGAGAAATTTACATCAAACAGATTCTCGATGGCGCCGGCGCGCGCGCGTAGATCCATAATTCTTACCTATTAATGTGTGTACGTCATTTAAGTATATGCCAAATTGAAAAGCCATGTAGGTGTTTGCGCACAGCTCAATACATTGGGTGCTCATTTAGTTGAGCTGGCCGTTACGTCTAGATCACTCATTCACGGTTGCCTGTTCATTCTGCTGTGATAGAAAGTAAATATGAGTCTTCTCTGTATAGTTTTTGTTATAAATAAATAAATTATCCGGCATACTTACAACAACGTCTAGCGTAAATTAAACTTAGATATATAAGCATTTGCTATGGGATCTAGACAACGGTTTAACATATTTATAATACATAGATACATATGACATTTAGGCGAAAGTTATACTAAACCATTTATACATAAAAACACTAAAACTTCTTCTATATTGGGTTATATATAATATTGGGGTATATCTTCAATATTGGGTTAGGAACCTCAGAACGAAAGTTACATGACACTACCACTACGCTACCAAGCCAATCTGTATATTCTGATTGTACCTACCTTGAAGTGGCTTAACCAGCCTTCTGACTTATTCTGCGGCACGGAAGAGGCAAGGTAAAAAAAATATGGTGGTTTAGTGGGTAGTCTGACTTCTCTTCAGGGCTGGTCCCACACAAACACACCTGCCTCCACAGCAGAGTAGTAATGTTCAAATACAAATAATTACTTTTATTTTAATACGTGGTGAAATCATCACGTTTTATTAGAAAGGTCTAAAGTTCGACACACACGTAGCTATAATGTACAGTACAGTAATGTAAATTAGAACAAGGCGTAATACGATATATTTTTTATACAAATATTCAAGTGACGCAGCTATAATAATATATTTATATGACGTCTCCGAAATTAATACTACCGCAAATTAATCTTTATATATATATTTCTTATGTGCGTGTGTATGTCACTGACCTCCTAGACGGCTGGACCGATTTGAATGATTATTTTTGTATGCGTTTGGGTGGCGCTCTGGATGGTTTAGATTCACAAATAATAGAAAAAACAAAGGTTCGACGTATGTCACGGGCGAAGCCGGGCGGGACAGCTAGTATATATATATAAAAACCCTAGACCATCAACACTAGGACATCTTTCCGAGGAGTTACCCGGGGCGTACGGCAATAGACAGTTAGAGAGGGACCGTGTAGTTTTAGCCAATTCGTGTCCGGTATGACATCCGAGCGAGGGGACTTCACATCAATGAATGAAGCAAAACATATATTATAGCATCGTCTCCGTGTGTGGTAGCTTACTATAATATATAGTATATTACGGCATATTATTATATAATATAGCTACGTGTGGGACGGGCTTTATTCTATTACAACTTTAGGCGGTCCAGATTGTGTCAGTAATAATAAAATTTATTTAATACTATTATATTTCTTTAATTCTCTTCCTTCTGTCTGTTTACACTGGTGATTGATGGCACTTGGTGGAACTTGCTACACAACTTGAACTAAAACACTTGTACTGTTCCACTTAAGGTTGGCACATATTATATAATATGTGCCAACCTTTGAAAATGCCGTAAGGCGAAACCAGTCAGGTTTAAGTAATAAATAAGTGGAACTGTACAAGTGGTTTAGTTCAAGATATCTTCCCTCTGTAATGTCAATATTTTAGGCTCGATAAGTCAAAAGTAATGATTATTTGAATATAATACTGCCTTACCTAATACAATCGGATCCTAGCAAAAATAAAACATAAGAAAAAGAAAAATTAAAGTAAATTAGTCAGCGAGGACAGATTGTCGGGCTGCGAGATCCATGCATAGGTACTTCTATCGCTTTCTACAGATCGCTACATACATGCACATCTGAGCATCCGAGTACCTACTGTTGAGCTTTCCATTTTTGAGCAATCTGCTCACAAACGGAAAAATACGACTAATGGAATGAACTCCTTGTTCTCTGCCTCCTCCTTCGGTAAAGAAATTGGTACTAGCTATGTACGAAACTAGATAGAATTTATTTGCTTGAAATTTGGAAATTTACACAGATCTCAATATTTTTTGACAAACCTCATCATGCTTCGCCTACTAATTTCGGCATGCAAATATCAACACATTTTATTTTAAAATTTAATTAGCCATAACAATAGGCAATATTTAAATATTATCGTAATACAATGGTAACATTCATTTATAAATCATGTCAGAATTATTTTATGTCACGGTTTCAATAATGTACATATTTATTCCAATATCACAATTCAATTTAATTTCAAAATTTTTTGAAGTTTAAGAAGTCAAAATAATTAGAAGTTTCTACCTTACCTTACTTAAAGTAAAAGTAAAATAAATAAATATCCATCACGCCTTATCCCCGAAGGGGTGGCAGAGGCATATTATATGCCCACTTTTCACCGTGTGGATTCCTGTCCCACGTAATAGGTGGTGAGCCCATTGCCGTGTTGAAATAGACAGACGCAGGCTGTGGCTACCTGCTGTTGAAATTTTTAAGCCGCCTATAAGGCTTTCAACCAGGCTTAACGACTGCCATTTTACTGGCAACCGGGACCAACGGCTTAACGTGCCTTCCGAAGCACGGAAACGCTCGCAAATGTAAATGCCACAAAGTGGTCACCCATCCGACGACCAGCCATAGTGAAAGTTGCGTACCTCAGTGATCGTTTACCGAACACTGAGACCGCGGGGCCACGAGCGCTTCATTCATTTAATTCATTCGTTTTTAATTTTTTAATTCGTTTAATTCGTTCGCTTCATTCATTCAAGTAAAAGTAGAAGTATCGTAAAATTTATAATTACAAACATTTTCAATATCTAAGCTGTAGCCCATAACTTTAACGATATAATCAGTAAAGTAGATTTCACCTGAAATATGTTAATCATTTCATTGTTTTACTTCATTCATTTAAATTGTCCCAATTAAATCGCCATTGCCAAACTGTAATTCTCAGAATTTTTACATAAATATAGTTGCACCTATCAACCGCAGCGGTACTATAAGTTGTCTTTAGTCCTATGTCTTCTATTTCATCTAAGTGTAATCTAACCTGGGGTGTCGAGTCTGCTATTCCAATCGTGTCGAAATAGAATCGAAATCGTCGCTCAATAGAAAACCACCGGTACAATTTTAACAGTTTTCGTTGTCTACTATTACAATTGTACTCTAATAGACTTCTATCGGTCAGTCAATAGAATTCTACTAACACGTACCGCGCTAGTCAGTTAAATTTTTGACAGTCTACTAAAATTTTGACAGCTAAAAACAGCAATTCTGGTTCTATTCTACGGCTTGTCAATATTAGACTCGGCCCCCTGGATTTGTAGCCAGAGGTTCAGGTTCACTTTTAATCGACTCTTAGGAGCAGCTATCGTTGCTTATTATTTTCGGCATGGTTGCGAGCGACTGCCGTCTGATCTCCCGACTCCGTAAAGGTGGAAACACCCAAATTTAGTCTTTAGTTTCACGTAATATATAGTAAGCCACTGCCCTCTTGAAAGGGAGAAGGACAGGTTGTGCCTTTGATGTCTTCAACTTAACGACTACCATTATTACTGCTGTCTACTTTCAAAGACCAACTGTCTATAATGCTTTGATAAATGAATTTGTGATTGGAATAGTGCCGTTTCGGTGTTTGAATGTTCAACAAGGTCCGAGCGAAGGGCATCACGGTAACACACTGGTGGACGGAAGTATCTCCCATATTTGGGGATGTGGGTTGGCCTTACGTAGGTACCACACTGGCTAGACGAGTTGTACCAACCCGTTAAACAAAATTCTAGTTAAATTTCGAGTTTTCTGTCTAGGCCATGAAGGATTTTCTGTGGTTTTGTTCAATTTGACTTAGACATGTACTTCTCAGTCTTAGCTCCGGTGGGGTAAAGTCAAATTAGAAAAGAAAATCATTTAAGAAGGAAGGCTGCCTCTTGAAGATTTTATTGGCTCTTTAGGATAAAATAATATATCTATCTTAAACTAGTAAAGTTTTGCATAGTTTTCTATAGAGAACTAGCCTCAATCGTTCTTTGAGTATCATTTAAATTCGGTCATAAGTAAATCTAATTCGTCTATTATTTATCTATTTATTGTACACCAGAAATATAAAAGTATTGGATTACAATTAAAAACATATCGGTAATACAATTGGCGGCCTTACCGCTCAGGGCAGTCTCTTACAGGCAACCTTTGGATGGAGACTAAGATGAAAAATTGATTTTGAAAATAAGCTGACGCTTTACAAGGCTTTTTTTCATTCGCATATCAGCACGTAAACATCGGTTTAAATAGTTTAAGAATACATTATTTTTATATTTAGTTTTTTAAAATAGATACTAATGAATCTGCTGAAAGCAAAAGATATAGGTATAATATTCAAGGATCACGGAGCTGGGCGATCTGTCCTCTCTGACTTCCCTATCAGGAATATAGCGGGAAGATAGCAGGGATGAAGAGTTTAGTGTTAGTTATGTATTTATTTATAACAAACAAAATATTTCCTATTAACAAAAATAGTATAGGTAGAACTTAAAACGAAATTACTAACTGTGTGACCCGGATAGACTACCTCAAATAACTTATATTTTATGTCCCAGGTAATTTGTAATAAAATGAGAAAACGTTTTCTCAGTTAATTACAAATTGAAGGCCATAAATACCATAGTTAGATGAGAACAAGCAATTCAGTTGGCTACAGAATGCATTTGAAGAAAATGAGTGTCTCCGTAAGGTGCCGTTAGTTTACAGTCAGGTAATTATCAATTGTTATTTATTATTGGTTTCATAAGTTCTTTCTAAATAATTAAAAACATTACAAAATTATAAGTAACTTTTTAAATATTGCCAAAGCGTGAAAAAATGTAATTATCATCACGATTTATTTTTTTAAAAGTCGTTTTGTACTTTAGTCGCAAAATAACGTTAATTTCATTCAACAGTTATTGCGGTACAATACAACGTCATCAAACATGGCTTACGCAAAGCTGCTGAAAAAAACATTTCAAGGCACAGAGAATCGTTACACAAATCCTACTATACACAAGATTGTTCGTAGTCTGGCTACAGCTTACGAATGTATGATATTCAAGTCGGTTTTCGCAGCGTCCATGTTGTTGTAGCTCTTCGATTATCGAAATTCAGCGCCGACTGTAGAAAAAATGTATAAGCGATACAAACGGACGAAGATCCCACCGACCCGTTTATGTCGGCCGAGCTGGGAAGTTCGTCCGGGCGTAGCACTTGATACTGTTCTTCTTTCTTCACATATTTTCTTCTGTTTTGACTTTTCTTTGTTTCGTGTTCATCAATATTATATTTTTTATATAAATAAACGACTTAAAATAAATACAAGTTATGTTAGCACAAATGCATTATGAAGGTTGTAATTAAAAAAAAATGCATATAGGTACCTAACAAACTAACTCTTAAAAATATAACCCGAAAAAAAATAAAACATGGTAAAGTTATTCACCTGTACAAAGCGGATGCCAGTGGATGTAGATTCGGCGCAGAAATAAATAAGCGCTCGGCTGCCTTCTGTCGACCTTCAATCGGCGCGAAGCGAGCAAATGCTGTGGCGAATGTCCGTCGGAAGAGCGCGCGGCGCCCGGCGTCGGCGGTGAACGAACTCACCTTGACAAATGCACCATTTGGCATTGTTCGCGGGAAAACCGGCGGCCTTGCGCGCGCGCCGCCCGTGTCGACCAATCACGAGCCTTCGCGCCACAGCCTGTGACTGTTTTGGCGGGAACCACTTGTCTGAACCGCTCTGTATGTCGGCTGCACGCCGCACCGCGGCGCTGCAATCGCGTCGGTAACACTGCGATTTCAGCGTGACGACCTTTCAATGTAATTTATAATTTCGTGAATGACATACGGGTACGTATCTATCTCACAAGTTGTTTTGTTCTCTACATTTTAGACCTAAGTTTTATACGCCTTATTTTATGGACTTTTTTTAGAATTTCGTATTTGCCAAGGTTTTGTGGTCTACAGTATGTTGGCATGACGTGTATTCTGTTGTGATTCAGAAACATTAGACTAAATATATAATAAAATCTATAGAAACAGTTTGGAAGGTTCTAGTAATTAAATGTATTTTATTAAGCGTAAAATTATACTTTATTTAGTTTTTGGGTATTATTTTCTACTAGTAGTATGTTTTTTCAGTAGGTAAGCTTATATGTAGGTACTTAGAAGTTGTCTGGTGTAGAACGCGAATGTTAAAAATGTTAAAATGGACATGGTCTAGCGCTTTCCAGACTACGTATGAGGATAAAATGTCAGGCCTGTAATAATTTACACAGATTAGCAGATTTGCGAGTAGGTCGAAAGGGAATGCATGGAAAGAATGTCCAGTCAGTGAAATCAGAACATGCAATGGGTTCTATCGAGATCTTCCAGGCCCAAGCCAGTTTAAGCTGCAAGTCTTACTGACGAGATCATGGCGACAAGAAGAAAAACTTGAGACAAAAATAGGTTTACCTACCTATACTTGCTACTTTTAGTTTTACATTACTTTCATAAAGTTTAGCTTTAACAGTACTTGTACCTCTAAATAAAAATTATGAGTTAAGTTTACTCACATGAAATTGGTGTTTTCTTTTAAAGGACGACTGAGTTACTACAGAGATTTGAATACTACATTTAGGAAATTGACTGCATGTAGAACTGTAGAAGTCCTGATTCCCGGTTCTGCAGGGAGCTGTAGCGTATTAGTGCTACGGCGTAGCACTAGCGTAGAATCTATATAGAACTTAAAGATCCGATAATAAAACTAAATATCTTTTAGAAGCATACAATTTGTCGCTTTATTTATTTATTATTTGTGAGAGTTTACCAAAGAGCTTGAATATTTACAATTTGTCGCTTTATTTATTTATTATTTGTGAGAGTTTACCAAAGAGCTTGAATATTATATAGATGTTTTGGATTTGGCTCAGTTACAACACGTTAAAGTTTTATCAAGAAAACGATTTAAGTACTTCGTGTATGTTTATTTCGTGTAGAAAACTATAAGTAGTTACAAATACTTACATGAAATTTAAATTATATATTATTGGGACATTGTTAGGACAACTCACACAACGCCATCTGATTCCAAACTAAGCAGAGCTTGTACTATGGTAACCAGATAACTGATAAACATACTTATATATTTCTAAACACATACATATTATAGATAAATAACATCCAGACACAGAATAAATCATCGTGCTCATCACACAAATTTTATCCTGAGTGGGAATCGAACCCACGACCTCTTGCGTAGCAGTCGGATACTTAATTGTTTACTAAATGACTTATATTATACAAAAGCCACAGCAGATGTAATAGAAAATCTCATAAAACCTTTATCAGTACCACTGCACTACACTTAGTATTACTCTAACTAAGGGCTGAGGCTGAGGAAGCCAGGTAATAAAGTTAAAATTTCAACCTCCATAAGCGGCGGATAGCCTGAGGCTTGAGAAAGACGATCCGGGCTAGCTGTATCCCTGACAGAGCTAGTCGCAGTCACATTCCCGCGTGCACCAAACAAGACAAGATATTAAAAGTATTGCCGACCAAAATTAGCCAGGGTCCAATAGATTTACCCTGGCTCCACACAGTCGAGAGACGTTTTTAGTCGGCTCGTGTTCCCACTTGCGCTTGTCACGGTTATCAGGTAGTGTAAAGCTTAAGACGGCTCAGCAGTAAAAAGAAATGGTTATAACTCAACTGCGTAGGCCATAAGCAATACAAAACACATTGTGACTCAAACAGCGTTCTTATCATAGTTCGTATATGTAGTAATGTTTGTAGGTATTGTACAGTATCGAGCATGTAACTTGTAACATAGCGTTGGCACTATATTTAGATAACAGACAGAAATAAACGAAAAAGACAGGCTAGTGAATTTACTATTTATATCATTCCTCACTCATTGGTTTAAATACGTTCAAAGAATGAGTGAGGAACGATTGGTAAAGAATATATGCGAAAAGAGAGGGTAGAAGGAGTCAGGGTAGACCGCTACTTACAAATAAAGACCACGTGGACAGATTGCTCAAAAACGGAAAGGTTAAAAGTACTTGGATACCCAGACGTGCCTGTATGAAACGATTAATGAATCTGAAATAAGCTAAAGAACCACGCATGGATCGGCAAGCCTGGACGGCACGACTACCCCGACAAGGATACAGTGTGAAGACAGTTAGTTACTATTCATATAATTATTTATTTAAACCTTTTGCACAAAAATGTGTAATGGCCATAGGCGGATGGATTGTAAAAAAATAGAGGCAATTTCTACCAATAAAATAAGCCCATACGTGATGTAGCTCTGAATACAATATGTTGATGGGCCACAACCAGCCGTAAAAGCACAGTTTTTTTGACACAGTTATAGTCATTTTTGTTGGATCTGGTGAGGTGACGCCCGAATCCTGAGTGTCCAAAAGTCCAAATAAAGGTTCAACCGTGAGTAAGCTCGTAAGACATCTAAGAAGAGCAGAAGAAGGATATCGAAATTTCTATCTGCTACGAAGTAGGTGCCGTATGGGTGTCCAAAACAAAGGATCCGTGACTTTTCTCGTAGGACATCTAAGAAGAACAGAAGAAGGATATCGAAATTTCTATCTGCTACGAAGTATGGTGCCGTATGGGTGTCCAAAACAAAGGATCAACCGTGAATTTTCTCGTAGGACATCTAAGAAGAGCAGAAGAAGGGTATCGATATTTGTATATGCTACGAAGCGGGTGCGAATGAAAAAAGAATTTCAAGTGCGCATAGAATTACGTTAATCAAACGCAGGAGGAATCTTGTCGATGGCGTAATAGTAATGCAATTTTTATATCAACATCCTGACTCGTAATGGGTGAATGACGGGAGATTAAATAAAAATATACAGCGTATATTTTAATATCAAACGTTGATATATAAGAACAATAGATGTGTTTATGTTAAACCACCTGACCGAAAGTGGTCACCGCAGCCTAACTAACTAGGTGTTTGGTAAAACCAAGGCAGGCACACGCACTCAATTCTAACATTTGTAGTATTCAGCTAAAGTGGTATTAAAATACATTCAACAAAATGACTTCAAATATATTATGTTATTGTCATAGGAGAAATTTTTAACATTATCCACCAACCGCCACCAGTACAGTAGGTGAGTGGTATCCATAGAGTACCATTTTAATAACACCTGGAAAGGTGTGCCTCTTACAAACGGGGAGGAAAGTGAATTAAAGGGATTTTCATACGAAATACTACATACAATTAAAACCGAACTACTTTCGTCGAGACTGCGCATTCGTTGCACGAAAAGCAATATATAACGTGACCGGATTCGTAGGTAATAAAATATGTATTTGCTAGAAAGTATGAACCATTTCCTCAAGTTAAATTAATGGCATTCAAAATATTTTTAAATCTATCTATTTTTATAAAAATGAATCCCTATTTCCCATGGTCACGCCATCAGGCGTGAACGGATGAACCGATTTGAAAAAATCTTTTTGTATTGGATAGCCCATTTATTGAGGAAGGTTCTAAGCTATATATTATCACGCCACTACACAGGAGAGCGGAGCAGTAATCATAAATGTCAACAAATCGGGGAACATTTCATACATTTTTGGAAAAGTAATAAGCGTCTGGATTAAATGGGTGCCACAGGGTTGGATGTATGTCACGGACGAAGCCGGGCAGGTCAGCTAGTTTTTATATAAAATAAAGAGTTACAAAGAAAAAAATCACTTAATCTATACGTGCTGTGTATTTGCATTACTATATCTAATATTTTGTTGTTATACGTACACTATAATCAAGCTCTTTTATCCTGATGGGTTGATAGAAGTATGCCTCTATCAACCCGTCAGGATAAAAGAGCTTTAAAATACCCCTGAAGTGTGGGCGTATAGTATGCTATACGCCCACACTTCAGTGGTATTTTGTCTATAATGAAACGGATCTCGTTAGGTTGGGGATATCTTCTTCGGCTCATAGTCTCCAACCAACTTGGCTTAACAAATACCTTGTCAATGACAGCGGACACCAACGGCTTAGTATGCTTTTTGAAGCTCATAGCAAGTAATGTACATACTTAAGTTTTATTTTTATTCATTAAAGATTTGCCCTTAGCCGCAAACATAGACGTAAAGTGTAGATGGAGTCTACCATGGAGCACGATTAAAAATAAATTAAAAAAGATGAGATGATAGAGAAAGAGAAATAGATTAAAATAACACTGGCACTGTCAATTTAGAGTGTTTTTTACAGCTCACTAAGAAATGATTTTTAAATGCTACCACAATGAGTTTCGTTCCCTAATAAGTTTCGGGAGTAGTTAGTTTATATTTAAATTTTTATACAAGCGAAGCCACGGGATACCTACATCACATACTAATCATTGGGGAGTTTGAACTGTGCATTAATAGACCACTACGTCATGATTGACTTATATAATGTTGCATCAGTTTCCGAACGAAACGTTTTTACCACATTCTTCGAAATTATAAATACAGATTAAAGTGCATATTTACAGTTGTTTCAATACTAACATAGTACATATTAATACAATAAAATCTGGGCAATAACATAAATAAAGTAATAAAAAAATAAAAATAAAGTTTGAGATCTTACCCGTATGAGATTTTATTTTTTAAGCTTATTTTTTTTCATATGTTATTGATTCTTGTGATTAACGTATTCTTTTTGCAGTGCTGAATCATAGTTTTGTAAATGGTGTGGGTGCAGAGCGCAATGATCGGGCTTATAATGTGGGCTTACGGTTGGAACCGTAATTAATTCAATCATTTTATCCACCGTACCAATTTTATGGACCGGTTTATTTTAAAAATTTTGATTGATGATCCTTTATGTCCTAACTCAAATTTAAGGTCTGCAACTTTGTACCCGACCGTAGGCGGGTATCCATCCTACCCAAGCATTTGTCTGACCGTTCTCTTAATAAGCCCAAATCACTGACGGAAATTGCTTCAAGATTTTATTATCCTGTCCCACAGTTATTATTTTAAAATCCACTTATACCTCCAATACCTAACTTTTCCTTCTCTTTTCAATTTAGAAAAAAAAATTTAATCGATACACAAATAACGGGGAAATATGCAAATAGAATCTCATTTAGTTTATTTCAAAACGCGTTTATAGTTGACAGCACCTAACTATAGTCAGGGATACAGCGCCAACGTAAAGATAGTTAGTTAGTTTAGTGTAAACTAACCTAACTACCACTGAATTTAACACCCATATTTCAAGACGTTACCTCGAACGTTCCTCAACAAACTCAGTCAAGGTGACCTTAAGGAATTTCTGAAGGAATCCTCGAAACTGTTATTCTCAGTCCATACTTCTTGTCTTGAGGATCCTTGAATAAAGTCGAGTTGAATGAGCGGCATTGCATTGCATGATTTCGATTTTATTTCGACACATTGTAATAGCAGACTCGGCCCCCAGTTCTGTTTTACGTATTATTAAAATTGAACTTTGCTCACCACGGCTACATGTGTAGATGAATAGTAGGTAGCGTCAGTTAATTTTAATATAGCACTCGCTACGCGTATAATAACGAATCTACTATTGCTGAGAGTACAGAATGATATTCAAAACCTGTGTACATCACAAGTCAGTTCTGCTAAGTCTTACGGACCCACTGCATAGAAGTGCCTGGGTCTTAGGAACACACTGCATAGGAGTAATCCAGGCAGGAATATATGAAGTGCATATTGTAATCTATGGCCTGGATCTTGCGGTTAAGTCGGTACAAAGTCGGTGCAAGCCATCTTTTGATTAATACCGATGTGAGTTCTGATGCACTTCTCCTGGAACTTCGCCGAGTTCGAGCTCGTCTTAATCTAGTCTTGGTCATTGTTTACTGGAGTCACAGTAATGGGAATGAAGGTTGGATTAGTCCCAAAATAAAATGCCCACCTCGCCGATATGATGAGGATTCCGTGCGTTGGTAAAAGAGGGCCGATTTCTACAACAAAGTGAATGTCGAGCTGATAGTAGGTATTATTATATTACTTATCGGTTTATTATAGTTTGTGCGTTCATAATGAAGACATAACTGTCATCAAGCGAGGGCGTCTTTTGATTAGAACAAATAAATAAATAATAATAGGTAATTCTATAAATAAATGGCATTTATTTTGAATTTTTAACTACTACTCAAAGCAAATGCCATTTTTAGAGTGACAGTGGAATTACATTAGCTTAAGTCACAGAAATAGAAGAATTGAAGTCCTTCGGTCACCCTTTCTGGGCACGAAGTGAAGCTCACACTTTCAGTAATAATGACATTACGTTTAACATGTAGATTATATTCATTAATAAAAAAAAAATATTGTGGGACACTTTTCACACAGCGCCATCTAGCCCAAAGTAAGCTAATATTAGCTTGTGTTATGGGATCTAGATAACTGATAAACATACTTATATATTTCTAAATACATACATATTATAGATAAATAACACCCAGACACAGAATAAACCATCGTGCTCATCACACAAAGTTTTATACTGGGTGGGAATCGAACCCACGACCTCTTGCGTAGCAGTCGGATGCACTCCCACCGCGCCACAGAGGCAGTCAAAATTGCTATACACCAAGTAATCTTAGACCCAAGAACTCTACTATTGTCTAACAAAACACTCAACGATCTACCAACTATAACTACATTGAAATTTTAAATGACGATTAGTGCAGTATTTTTAATAAGTATTTTTTTTGATTTGTACTATCTAATGGACTAGCAGCCTACCGGACTCAGAACCTACTGGTCGGATTTGAAAAATTATTTTGTGTTAGATAGCCCATTTATCGAGGAAGGCTATAGGCTATATCTATATCATTAAATTCTACTACACTGGAGAGCAGAGCAGTAGTCATAAATGTCTACAAATCAGACAAAATTTTATGCATCATTGTACAGTTTATAAGCGACGGGATTAAATATGTGCGACGGGAGGTCGAAATATTCCACGGGCGAAGCTGTGGTGGTCATCTAGTGATATCATAACCGAAAGAAATGTACAAATGACAGTAATATAGATGTCAATAGTGTTTTCCCTTACGACGTAGTCAGAGAGGACAGATCGTCAGGCTTCGCGATCCATTCATACTCTTTCGCTTCCTGTTGATTCATTTAAACACGCACGTCTGGGTATCCAAGTACATCAAAAAACTATTTTGTCAGTGATACAGAGTGAAATTACAAGATCACTGTTGTCTGTGGTCCGCTAATTAGTAGTAGTTAATAATAATAATAATTGTCAAACATGACTGTAAATGCAACTACACTCGAGGTATTTCAAAGCATATTTCGCCACTTATCATTTACACAGCGAGTGTCTTCGGGCCGTGTGCGCAGGACGTGAGTCAGGTGTCGTTCACCCTGTACGCGTCATCACAATACCTAGTCAGCGGTCATTACATTTTACGCCACTTTTTATCACAGTCTCGACAGAGATGACCCTCTCTCGTCTCATTTGAGATCGTTCAATGATTCCGATTGACATCTTATTGCTATTTAACTATGATTTCGTAGACGTTAACATGATCATTTATGTTACAATTTAATTAGAAAGCTATTTCTTTAATCTTAAGACTTTATTTACGCTAATTGAGAATTCAGTTTGATATCTAGATATTTGTTTAAATGTATAGTATTGATTTACCTTTAAATGAATACTTAAAAATGTAGAATATCAAGTAGCCACAACCTGTGCCTAGTCATTTCAACACGTCAATGGGCCCACCACCTGTTACGTGGGAAAAATGCAAATGGTGAAATGTAAGTGTATAGTATGCCTCTGCCTAGCCCTTTAGCATGTTTGTTTTATTAGTATTAAATGCAGACCCTTTGCTATAGCAAACGCCCATAGGTGCAAAGAACACACCATCACGTAGGACGTATGCTTGGCTGCCACCTCAGTGGTATAATTTAATAAGTACTGACATAATAATTTAGTAAGTATATTATTATTTGTATTCGCAATTTACTTTATTTCATTACTTAGTGTATCTTTGACTACAGAATTAATGAATATTTATTGAGCATGCATCCGGGAATTATGAATCACCTGATTGTGAGCGACAGACGTAAGCACTGTACGTGTCAATAAATTGAGAATGACAACTTTATTATACGTATTATAATTATATGCTATATTTTCTTAATAAATTAAGATTTTGGAAGGGCAACATAATATATATGTTAGATCTAAATAAGAATAATAACCTTATATTGATGAAGATTATGAGGTGCAATGGGGGCTCACCTGCAAGTACAATACTTGAAGACTGACGATGGGGGAGACCTATACCGAAAAAATACTATGTACGAACCCGCCTGGTCTGCGTGAGACAGTAAGACTTTCCCAAAATCAATGGTAGAGACCGCTCAGAGACAGCTCGTTGATGTGATTTCCAGTGGTATTATTTGGGACCCATTACATCGAAACGTTGTTAGAATACATATAATTTTAGCTCTGAATGTCTACAAATTGCTATACGACATTCCAACTTGCTCAGTTAAAAAAATTTTAACCTTCAAATTTGTAACCTTGTCCTGTTTCTCATAAAGATCAGATTTGCTTTTTAGTTCAAACTTGTTAACTCTCTTATGGACAAGGTTACGTAAGAAACTCTGCACGACTGGTTGCCATCTCGTAGGTAATGAAACGGTACCCTAGTAGGTAATTAAACAGATAGAGGAAGGGGTGCCGGGATGTTTCGGATAGAATGGATGAAGAATGGATGAATACTTTTCTTAAGCTAATCTTCTATTAGCGATATAAAAAATATGATATTTATAACTCGACCTCGATACTTGATACCTTGACCAGATAGAAGCGCTGTGATTCAGTGTAGTGAGACCCACAGTGTTTTTATTTCTTCCAGAAGAAGAGAATATAACTTAGCAGTTTTCTTTGTACTATGTGATGGAAAGCCATGGCGAGAGATAGAGGTCAAGAGGGAGGGACAGCAGTTGTCCTCAAGATGACCGTTTAAAGAATCCAGGGTTATTGAAGATGGAAATATCGTAAGCTGGTAGAACGTTCCAAGTTTTTATGGTACGACAGCACGGAGTTGAAAGTATCTGATCCAAGGATTGAAAAGGTTTTTTTTTTTAAAGTAATTCGTTTCACACGGAACAGGCTAAGCCAGCAGACCAGCTACCGAGTTATAAATATTGTAATTTGTTTAGTCTAATCAAGTCCAGTCCTAAGCCCTATGTACTCAAAGTAAATCGGTGAAAATTTTATTGGAGTTTGCTATGGATATTTGTTGAAAAATCTCATCAGTCAATTACATAGTGGATATTAAGGCCACTGTTCACAAGCCGTTTAATTATTGCCAACTAAAATAAATACAAAACAGTTACAGGTAAGTTCTAAGATTATTCTGGCAACAATTCACTTTGTTAAGTTACGTGGCGTGTCTGCAGGTCGTAACTTTGTTCTATGACTTCTGAGAATTAGGTGGTTAACCTCTGTATCTAGCTCATGTCCTTTCGTCCGCCGAGTTTTGATTATCATTCAAACCATGAACAAATAACATTATCATTGTGATAATTAAAGTTAGTACTGTTAGGCAATACATAATATTGCACACGAAGGCGTGGGCAGACATAGATTGGAGCTGCAAATCCACAATGTTTTAAAAATAAAAAAAATAAAAAAATAAAGATAAGGGGTCCTGGTTTTATTTACTTGTTACTTCAAACTCCAGATGTACCTAACATAAATGAAACTTGACACAATTTTGCGTTCAATGGCGCCATTTTTTTTACCATTCCATTTTCGATTTTTTAATGAAGTACGAAATGCAGCTGTATTTTTGCACTTCTCTTGCCACAGAATAATAACTCTTACCTATTGACAACGATACACGAACGCTACGATAGACCTTTTAGAGGATAATCGTTCTCAGTTATCTGAAACAAAAATATAATATTTTTTAAATATTTTGTTCGTAAGCGGTAGGTACATTATCCATAAATTAATACATGAAGTTAAAAACTTTGTAAATTGTACCCCTTTTTAAAGAAATTGCAAGAACGGATAAACGTTAAATTTGACAGAGTTAAAGTTAATTTGGAGAAGAAATTCATATAACAATTTTTTTTATTTTGGTTATATGGCGGCCACTAGTGTACTTTAAGCAATGCATGAAATGTACATAATACCACACTCCTTTCGCCCCTTCTTCTCTTTTATTCTTTCTTCAATTTCCTCCAACTTATTTGAACGATTGACATTATACTGGGACTAACGGCTTAACCTGTCGAACCACAGACACTTGCTATCAAAGATCACCTATCAGGACTACTCATAGCGTAAGATGCTTATTTTTTATTGTTTTTTATTAAAAGAAAAACATACAAAGCATATAAAATTAAACCCTGCAAAACTGTTCTAACAGTTTGACTGCAGTAAGAGTCTCTATATTAGTTATATGTACGCAGTGTTCATCTAAAAACACTGAGCAAGCGAAGCTAAGCACAAACTGTATTGCACAAAACGATATTAATGTTCAAAAATGTGCTTTATATTTTAAGAATATTTAAGTAATGCATCTTTAGAAGCAGATATTGTCTAACTGTATACTCAACATTACCATCTTTTATGGGATAATTAAAAATTAAAAAGTAACGCATGCGTAACCACAGTAAAAAAAAATCTATTGCTTAGTTTTGGAAACTATGAGTGTGTCTAGTTTTTTTTTTAATTAGGCAACCAGTATTCAACATATTAATGTTGCCTTATGAATAATTCGTGTTCTGAAGGAATGAGCCGGTGTAAGGAGGGGGAGAGGGGAGTATTGCCGATGCCGCCGACAGTGCGGCGTATGCGCAGCCAAGTGTGAATTTAATTACCCACACTCACACACAATCTGATGTGTAAGTGATAAATTGTATGTGTAATGTCACCTGTATTTTACATGTGATTCAAGATGTGAATTCATTTTGTTTTCAGAGTTTATGCATTAATCGAGTTTACTGTTTCACACATCTTTACTAATATTAGATATAAATTCAAAAGTAACTATGTCTGGCTGTCGCGCGTTCACGCCAAAACTACCTAACTGATTTTAATGAAATTTAGTACAAAGATAGTCTCTAGAGCTAGACTATAAAATGCTATTTAGAGCCAGAGAGAGGACATAGGCGACTTGTTGTCCTGAGAACAAGTTCCTGTGGGAAACGTGAATGAAAAAATTTCATTACGCGGACGGAGCTGCTGTCATCAACTAGTTGAACTATACACCTATAAAGGTACTTTTGTAGTTTCATTTTATTATGTTTAATAGCCCAGACGTGGTTATCTTAATTTTATTCTAATGATATTTGATGTCCTACATTTTCTATTATTTATTCTTAAAAGTAGCTCACAAATCTAATTTATAACTAGCTGACCGGCCCGGCTTCGTCCGGGACATACTTCCAACCCCGTGGCACCCATTTAATCCCGTCGCTTATTACTTTTCTAAAAATGTATGAGAGTTTCCCCGATTTGTTGATATTTATGATTACTGCTCCGCTCTCCTGTGTAGTAGCGTGATGATAAACAGCTAAGAACCTTCCTCAATAAATGGGCTATTCAATACAAAAAGAATTTTTCAAATCAGTCAAGCCGTTTTCATGCTATGTCGTGACAACGGAAAACGGGTTTCATTTATATATATATATATATATATATACACTATATCTTCACGCTGTATCCCTGACGGGGTAGTCAGAGAGGACAGATCGCCAGGCTTCGCGATCCATGCATACTTCTTTCGCTTCGTCGAGATTCATCAATCGCTTCATACACGCACGTCTGGGTATCCGAGTACTTTTGACCTTTCCGTTTTTGAGCAATCTGCTCACGTGGTCTTCATATGTAAGTCTCGGCCTTCCCTGACTCCTTCTACCCTCTACTTTTGAACAATATATATTCTTCGTCAATCGTTCCTCACTCATTCGTTGGACGTGTCCAAACCAACGGAGCACGCCCTTTTCCAGCTTAACGCTGACACTTTCATTCAAACCTGCCATATTGCGTATCACTTCGTTACGTATTCGGTCGGCCAAGGTAACGCTGCACAATTTTCGAAGTGATCGCATCTCCACAGCATTCAATTTACTTTCATGTATCTGCTGACATACCCAGGTTTCACTACCGTAAAGCAAAGTTGGCACTAGCACTGCGTTATGAATCGCCATTCGTGCTTCTTTTACGATGCTTTGTCGCTTTACTAACTGGGACAAAGCACCGTTAACTTTGTTTCCGGCAGCTACTCGCCGTTCTACATCCGAATCACATCTTCCATCCGCGCTAAACATACTTCCTAAATACACAATTTCATTCACTTGCTCTAGCGCATTTAGTTCTTACGTCACCTCTTTCAAATACTAGAACCTTAGTTTTACTTGCATTCATGCGGAGACCCTTACTTTCACACCCCTCTTTCATATTAGTGACTAATGCCTGTAGGTCGGCTTCTGATGAGGCCACGAGCACCGCATCATCAGCGTACAGCAGACAGTTTACTGTAAAGTCACCCAAATTCACACCCATATTAAAATCTTTCAACTTCTGCAGGCAACTGTCCAGATACACTATGAACAGCCAGGCGGACATGACACATCCCTGTTTGACGCCTGTACAGACATCAAAAAGAGGTGACACATCCCCCCCTACTCGCACGCAAGCCTTACAGTCCCTATAAAGCGACTGTATTGCCCGCAGTAGCGAGCCGTCCACACCATATCCTGGCAGCAAGTCCCACAGCGTTTCTCTCACAACGTTATCAAATGCTTTCTCTAGATCCACAAAAGCGCAGAAAACCTTCTGGCTAAGAGCCAGAAACTTTTCCGCGATCATGCGGAGAGAAAACACTTGATCCATGCAACCTCTTCCACGTCGGAATCCGCATTGAGCCTCCCATAAATACCTTTCAGACTTTTCTTGCATTCGTGCCGTTATAACCTTTGCATACACCTTACTAGCTAAGCTGACCAAGCTGATCGCTCTGTAGCTGGAGCAGTTTAGGCGCGAGCCTTTCCCTTTGTAAATAGGTACTACAACTGCTACTCGCCAGTCATCTGGGACCTCACCCGTCCGCCAGCACAAGTTGCATAACAGACATAGTGTGTCCCAGACACGCGACCCACCGTACTTGATCATCTCAGCAGTAACTCTGTCTTTTCCCGCAGCCTTACCACATTTCATACTTCTTATCGCTTGTTCTATTTCTTTCATACTAATGACTTCAATGACATCGGGATCCGGAGCATCGAAGTGAGCTCCACTTCCCGATGTGGCATCTCTGTCTTTTCTTGCATACATCTTTCCATAATATTCACTCCATCTCTGCAGGACGTCACTTTGGTCTGTTAGGACGTCATTGTTAACACTAAGCACTTTATTCATACTGCAGATTGCCGAACAACTCCGGGTCTGGCCTACCTCTTTCCAGAAGAGCTTGGCATTATCCCGGAAATTGGACGACAAGCTTTCATCCGCTTTCATTCTGCACCTTTCACGAGCTTCTTCTATCAGTGCCTTCGTGTTAACTTTCTGCAGCTTGTATCTCTCTTTCATATTAAAATCATTCCGCGAGGCTAAGTAGTCTAGCCATGCTTTCTTCTTCATTCGAACTGCTTCTTTCACTTCCTCATTCCACCATGCATCACGCTTATTACTACTGCCTCTTTTCGTTTCTCCACACACTTCCACAGCGGCATTTATCATACTGTCCCTAAGGTTCTGCCATACACTTTCCACCATATATATATAGATAAGCTTTATTGAAGAACTTCTGTTGTAAAGCAACTAATACCGTAAATATGTACCTACTAGCTTGCATTTTTCAACTATACGAAATAAAGTGTAGACGGAATTTTACTGGAGAAATGTTATGTCATATTTGCAAATAGCAAAACAGGGGACAAATTTCTCTGTACGCGTTTTGAGTCTAAAATTGGCAGCCAATGTCTCAGCAACTCATAGAATAAAAAGTAGAAGACTACTTGAACCACAAATTCTCGAGCTTACTCTACACTAGATGTGCCTTGTGACTTTGCCCGTGACGTACATCAAACACCCTTGGAACCTTTAGTAATTTATAAGTTTTACAAAAATGTATTAAAATTTGCCCAATTTATTGACATTTATGATTATTATGCCGCTCTCCTGGATAGTAACATGATGATATATACCCCATAGCATTCCTCGATAAATAAGCTATCCAACATAATAAGTATTATTCAATTGAAGACACGAAATACTTACGAGACGCTCCTAAAAAGCCGAAAAGTCTCCTAGCAACCAATAGAAGTTGATCCCAGGCTCCAAATCCACGAAGGGTTTAGAAACAATAAGTCAAACCCTTGAATAAAAAGAATTAGGATAAAATTAAACCTATTATAAATACACAACGAATCCCTGGTAAGTGGTCATGGAAATTTTATTGATCATTTCCAGTCACTTATACCCAATAATAACCTTGTTATGCTACCGTTTAAATTTTGAAATATCATATTGTTTTTCAAGTGCTATAAATAAGACGTTCAAGACCATCAAAAGGTTCCTAGAAGCATTATAAAAAGCTTATTTTAGATGTGTTAATCGTTGAAAAACCAGTGAGTTATTGAAACCGCAAGATTCAACATAAACTGAATAACTCATGCAGCGTAAATAGTAATCCCATTTGGATACTAAAGGTCTCATAGTGTACAGGTTTAATGAGGATAATTTGTGTACTGACTACGATCCTAATGTATAACTAAGTTATCTGTACGGGCAAACCTGTACATTTGAATTTGTATTGTTAATATGCAACGCTAGCACAACCCGACAATGTAATTAAGTATCATAAGTATTCATTTCTTTAGTACCAATAAACACCTCGTACGGTAAACGTTGTTTTAATCAGTGAAACCTCGCGCACCGTCGGTCGGTACTCAACACTCCTCCCTAACTCAACTCCAGTAACACAAGGTGTAGGTCTCTCCCCGTACATTAATTATCACTTAACTGACACTTAATTATATCGATAATTAAGAAGTCATTTAGCATAGAGTTACTTTAAAGATAATTTCTATAAATTAACTGTGTGTAGCTTATGCCACAGATAATCTATCTATATATAAAAAAAAGGATAAAACTTTGCGTGATGAGCATGATGGTTTATTCTGTGTCTGGGTGTTATTTATCTATAATATGTATGTATTTAGAAAAATATAAGTATGTTTATCAGTTATCTGCTTACCATAGTACAAGCTCTGCTTAGTGCGGAATCAGATAGCGTTGTGTGAGTGGTCCCAACAATATTTATTTATTATATTTATTTATATATAAAAATGAATCCCTATTTTCCTTGGTCACGCCATCACGCGTGAACGGCTGGAACGATTTGAAAAAAATATTTTTGTATTGGATAGCCCATTTATTGAGGAAGGTTCTAAGCTATATATCATCACGCCACTAAACAGAAGAGCGGAGCAGTAATCATAAATGTCAACAAATCGGGGAAACTTTAATACATTTTTGGGAATGTAATAAGCGATGGGATTAAATGGGTGCCACGGGGTTAAGTATGTCACGGACGAAGCCAGGCAGGTCAGCTAGTATAATATACAGATGGTTACGAAGGGTTCGTATTTATACATACATTGGGTATAAGAAGCCCCCATAAATTATCTGGGGTCTAAGTAACCTCACCTGATGGCAGTGCACCTATTAACAAACAATGTACAGATCCAGGCGTGATGCCAAATTATAAAAAAAAATCACTCATTCAATACATAGGTAATTAATGGTCTTAACGCAACGCTGTCAGCTTATAAGTCTGTTGCTAAATTTAGATAGCTTCATATCGTAATTATTACTTAGTATCGATGTATCGAGAAAAAAAGAACTAACGACCTCTCAAAAATATTCGTCCTTGCTATGTTACGACTAAATCTGTGACTAAATATTTTCTAAGTTTTATGACGTCAAATATAAGTAACTCAAACTTAGTCATTTCATGTCATGTAGTTCTGATAATACAATAATAAACCCTCTGTTTCTCACAGATCCCATTATAGTGTGAACCAAAAATATGATTACCTTGATATTTTCTTCGGTAAACATCAAAAACAACGCTCTTATAGCCTACGCATTTATTTCAAATTATGATGGCTGTTTCATGTTCTTGAATGACGGCATCGCAGGCGCACACCTACGGCAAGGCAACTAGCACACACGCGTAGCGACATACGTGTGTGCTGCAGTTGTATGAGCCGATAATGTCGTGTCACGAATTACGTCAACGTCAGCTGCTGTTTGGCACGCCAAACAACGCTTTAGGCCTAAATGCTAATATTTTTATTATCAAAATTGTGAATAAAAGACGTGAAAATTAAAATTATATTTATGATAGTGATAGTGACATATCTCAATACATCTTGGAATAAAAACCGGTCAGATAAGGTGTTTAGATAAAACAATATCGCGATGTTTCCATTGGTTGATTACGTATATTAATTCGTAAGACACCGAATAAAAATTACAATGAATATAAATTCTTATCTTAGATGAGAAGTTCTAAAGAATTTTGTAACAAAGACACCTAAAACTAACATATCTTTTATGTGGAATGTTACTAAATTTATCAAGTCATTCTCTGTAGTGACGTACGATGACAAAAATAAGCGATAAGAATGGTTATCGTTACATCACGGCACAGCTGTTTTAAAACTAGTTTGATCAGCATTCCTGAGGGAACGCCAACGGAGCTTGGCGCACGGCATGTGAGTATCGACGAACGTGCCAACACGGCCACATAAAAAGCTAATTACACGAAATACTTACGCATAAATAAATAATAAGTACACTATTCTTTTTTCAATCAAAGTTGGATCTATAAAGAAGGTGACATAATTCTGTAGATTTTGATAAAAACGATGACATTTACTTTGTTTTTGGAATCAATTAGTTACTTTATTTCATAAAATTCTTGGAACTTGAAATGAATATTTCGGACGCGATTAATTTAATATCACACAGTGATCCTTGTTACTGGTGGCTCATTAATCAGGATTATCACTAGACAAGAAGTTCTTGAAACGCTGGCCAAACGTAGAATTAAAATGGTTTTGATAGATATTAAAATATAATTATCTAAATGTATAGTGCTGATATTGTAACAGAAAACATGAATAAGATAAGACAATTGAATGATATCTGGGTGGCTCATCACTAATTATCGCACAGTTGTTCACTTGTAAGAATAGAAACTTTATTTTATCGGTAGGTAGCAACATTGCTATCTTTTCACAACATGAAATGACCTTATTACTGGGAAAATGCGTTTGATTGCATCCTGTCATAATTTTGCTGTTTTGTCTTTAAATATTGATTTAGTGCGCACTGCTTTTTGTATACCTAGGCTAGTCGTTAAGGCTGAAAGAAAAGGTAAATATCACACTAAATTTGATGTCATTATTACTGACAGTTACAGTACACACATAAATTGATGAACCAGTTTCTAAAAATTTTGTAATTTGTTATGTGATGATTGTAGGCTAGTGTGAATCACAAGTGAAGCAAGCTCAGAGAGATAGAGATTGATGTTATTTGGATTGATGATTAAAAATTCAGAAAAGAATATTTTAAAGGGCCTATGGTGTAGTTATCCATAGGTATAGATTAGTGGATGAAGCCACAATTGGTTTGAATAATGGATAAAATCAAATCAGAGCCGTGCTTTAGAAGGCATTGAAGACTTTAGTAGAGTAACAATCTGAAATCAAACCATTATTCTACTTGAGAATAGATTAGACTTGATTCAAAACACTGACTTTTCAAAACCTTGCAAATCAATTACGTAACTCGTATGACACACGTTTTATGAACGAGAGAGCCTATGATCTCATACAATCTGAAAATGCACAGTGCTATTATAGTTCTAGTGAATGATACGCTTATGATGTAATGTGTTTACATGATTTATATGCAAATGTCAAAATGTTATCGAGAAATTATCGTTCTAGAAGACACCTCCGTACTGCAGTTAAATGGTAGTATACTTAAAATTTTATTAACAGAGAGATCATACTATGTGTATGGGTTCTATTAATACCACTACATATTTACTCTGTGACAATACCTACACAGATTGAATGAAATAGAGTCAATTATCCTGTTTGTCTGTTTCACCGTTTATTATTCCTAAACTATGCAAGGGAATTTGATACGAATATGCTGCTTTGTATATTGTCTGTTTATTTAGATATTTTATAAGGAACACTATATGTACTTACAAATACGCTTAAAAAGCAAAAAAGTTTCTTGCTAGCGTAAAAAGAAGATGAGACTTTGGAGAAATCTAGAACCCATCTTTTCTAATTCGTCATAAATATGAATTGTGACTCTTTTTGGCTTAAATAGCAGTCTAAGTGAATGACCGTTGCAAACCACCTGCAGTATATTTATTAACTTAACTATCTTCACGCGGTATCCCTGACGGGGTAGTCAGATAGGACAGGTCGCCTCGCCAGGCTTCAAGATTCATGCTTACTTTTTCACTTACTACAGATTCATTAATCGCTTCGTACATGCACGTCTTGGTATCCGAGTACCTTTCAGTTTTTGAGCAATCTGCTCAAGTATATATTTTTATATTACATAGCCTATTTAGCCACCAGCTTGAGTTAAGGTAGGTAGGTACTGTAACTTGCACTCGAGAGTAGTTGGAGCGGGTACAATGATTATCTTCTTATACCAACCTACCTATATGTATAAATTTAAAATATCCATCACGCCTTATCCCCGAAGGGGTGGCAGACGCATATTATATGCCCACTTTTCACCGTGTGGATTCCTGTCCCACGTAATAGGTGGTTGCCGTGGCCCATTGCCGTGTTGAAATAGACAGACGCAGGTTGTGGCTACCTACTGTTGAAATTTTTCAAGCCACGCATAAGGCCTTCAACCAGGCTTAACGACTGCCATTTTACTGGCAACCGGGACCAACGGCTTAACGTGCTTTCCGAAGCATGGAAACGCTCGCAAATGTAAATGCCACAAAGTGGTCACCCATCCGAGGACCAGCCATATTTACTTTAAAAAAAATGTTATTAATAATAATTAATGTCAAAAAAATGTTTATTAATCATCGGGATTTCGTATTGCCGTAGCAGTCGTAGTCTCGAGTTAATTGAACGTCGCATTAAACATTAGAAAACTGGTGATTAATTAGTATCGTAAAATTTAAGTATGTCAAAAATCCGCTGTCGACTTTATTACAGTTAACATTGCTAACCAGTAACCGGACGTTCAAGCATTGGACAACAGACTCAAACGTGTCTTAACATGAAGGCAACTAGACGAAACGTGTTATCCCTCTCTACATAGGTAATGGAATTTCTATGTTCCGAGTTCCATAATTCCGCTAATAGCCTCTAAATAAACACTGGGCTCAATATTAAAAAATGAACGTAAGGTTTCGACTTGTTACGTTCACACCTGTTGACTGGTGAATGAAAGCCCTGTGACCTCTAATATGGCAATTAAATTCAAAAGGGCCTTGGCCTCACCTGTTCTCTTTTGGGGTGTTAAGTCAGGACTCCGAAGAGTTTACAATCAGAACTTAGATAAATAAGTTTAAACATGAGACAAAGTTGAATAAAACAAGGTTTATTAATAAGTATATTTTAAAATACTTATGGAATTTTTTCACCTCTTTATCTAACACAAATTGTGCTGTGGGATCGAAGGATTTTTTTTGAAATCAATTGATAAACATACCTGCTTATATATTGCTAAATATATACATATTAAACATAAAAAATTGCACCCAGAATAATAACCAAATCCAAGTGCTCGTAACATAAACAGATTTGTCTTAAATGGCAATAGAACATAATGAGCTCCAGATTCGTAGTTATTACTCTAACTAGTAGACACAGGCCTGTTTGATTTTATATTAAACTAGCGGACGCTCCGTGGTTTCGCCCGCGTAGTTCTCTATCTTTTAGGAATACGGGGATAAAATGTTGCCTAAGTTACTCCTTTAAGTATCAACTATCTGTCAGTGAAGTACATGTCATTAAATCATTTAAATCGGCCCAGACAGACAGAAAATATATTAAAATTGTTTTTATTATGTAAAGTATCTTATACATTTATATGCATTTATTAAGAAATTGTTAACTGGATTTTACAAACAGTCACATCAATTTAATTTATCTGTAAAGATATATATAGATAAACCGCCTAATAAAACATCCACAAGAAGTAATGCAAACATTTTTTTTAAATGAACTTCATTATACACAACTAATATTAAGAGTTTCCAATATGTTCGAGCGTGTAAATTTGGCGCTAGCAGTTGACACCTACTCACTGACATATTGTCGACACACAAACAATATAGAGTGTACATTTGTCATCAAAACATGTGGGCAAAATGTTTTTAACTTACACTATTTTACATTTGAAATAGCTGATTGCTGATTCAAAGTAGCGTTGTCAGCAGTTGACGTCATCTACATGTTTATCGAGGTTATTGTAACTTACTGCCTTGTAGCTATGCATGATGTAAGCAAAGGAATGCAGTAGGTACCTACTCATTTACGAGTATATGATCATTATTTTGATGCTCGCGTAATGAAAGCCTTTCTGTTCTCGTTGCAATTTTTCAAATTTTTCTCTCCATAAAAATCTTCCTAAGCGTAAGGAATAAATAAAACATAATATACTCGATTTTTTTTATGGCCAGCTGTTTAATAGCCAGCCGTTTTCGAGTTTTGGGCTTAGCAACATTTTTTGCGATTATATTTATTTTCATAGTTTTTTTTATTTCTAACTTATTTATTTTACATTTGTGACATTTAATTTCAAGGGGTACTCAAGGGAGATTAACGGGTTCTTACTGGCATTCTCAACCATTGATAAGGTTTCGTTATAAATATTACTGTTTACTACTGTTTATAAATTTCACTGTTTTTAGAGTGTCGGCCACGATGGCTGCTGCGGTTTTAATAAAAAGGGATTCCGTGCGATTCGTGTCTTCTGCGGTTAATATCGTAAATTATGTGTTTATTTTGACAACTATAATAAAAAAACTAACGTGGTTTCTGTGAATTTAATCTCGATCCCAACATAAATCCTCCTTACAGGCGCTCAAATCTCATGCGTATAAAAAGGGTAACTAACGGCATTTATTGAGTGTAATTGAATCTGATTTGTGTATTCAAAATGAGTTTCAAATTATCTCAAACATATACCTAAATAAACGATGTTGGTTCATTGAAAATTCACGAATTTGCTGTTTTTAATGAATTATTTATATCACATCCAATGCTAAGTAAAATAATCGATTTAGATTGCATACGCAATAGCGTTCAGATGAATAGAAATCGCGATTATCTATTCAAACGATACGTATTACAATAAAATATGTTCCCATGGGTTTTCTATTGAAGTCAAGTCAACCTGAATACATAGAACGTATCTGAATTGTGGTCTTTTTTTGGACTTCACCACGTGCCGCGAGTGGTCTGCGAGATGGGCTACTTGTTCGCATGCTGTCTTTTTTCTGTTTATGTGCTCGAAAACCCGTGTTACTCCCGTGAAGGATGTTCCCAGGAATCAATTGAGTTCTTATTGTCGTATTATGCATTCCAAGGCGATTGTCGTTCTTTCTATAAGTTGTTGTATGTTGCATTGACTTTTGGACGTTTTCATATTTGGATAGGAATGTTGTGGCGCCCGTCTTATTATAAAATCTTGTTGTCTTAAATCAAATCTTGTTGTTTTATATCACATCTTGTTGTCTTATATCAAATTACTTTTCAGGGCGTGTCATAAATTGTTAGTGTCTAGTATAAGTTGTTGACAGATGCTATTCTTGAAGATGTCTTTTAGACTAACAGTTTACAATTTAGGGCGCGTTAGTTTGCTAGACGCATATGTAGAGACTGTATGGTTTAAGTAGATTCGTGTCCGGCATGTCATCCGTGGGTTTATCGCACGTTAAAATAGCGTGTATTTAAAATTGCATTGTGGTCATGTTACATCTCTTTATGTTTTACTTTTTCCAAATTGTTGTGATTTGTTTGTAGGTTGCTCATAAAAGATCAGTATTATTTACTATCAGAGATCAGGTTAGACCGATGAATTACTGGCATTTAGAAATTACCTGGAATCGGGCCAGAATTATCCGGAAACTTGTAGTCGTAACAGCAACGTCTATAGAAGATTTTTACACATTCCGTTCTAAATATATTAATGACGCTGCTGAAAGTCGTGTAAACAGTGACGTGCGGTGACGTGGCACGGCCCACGTCAGGCGTCAGCAGCTCCCACAGAATCACGCGCCGATTACTCCCGCGCATTCACCAATTGAGTTTATTCACGTGCATTCCTCTTTAGCTTTTTTCTACAGATTTTGGTAAAGGAAACGAAATCAAATCTTGAAGAGTATTTTATACTAAATGTTTTACTACTTCTAGAACATTGATGATCCTATTTTAAAATAAGCTTGGTATAGGAAGAACTTCTCATTTCTGCTGCAAACACAAGACAATATGATATGAATGAATACATTAAATGCTATACAACTATTTGATTTGTGTTTGAAAGATTATCGTTTATTACAAACTGCGCACTGCAATAAGTGATAGAGTTAGACATAGATAATATTCATTGTGTGTATATAAAACATGTTGTTTTCCGTGTCGTTGGCGCCAATAAATTTGTCTAAAGTCCGTCACACACGTACCTATAATATATATTAATGTAAATTATATTAATGTAAATTAAATTAATGTAAATTAAATATTCAAGTGACCGCACACGCAGCTATAATATATATTTCTATGACGTCACCACTGTATACCGTAATTTATACTATCGCATTTTAATATATCTACAAAGGCTAGGCCGACCATCAATTAATGGAGGCAAAATATTATATTATAGCACGGCATATTAATAAATATTATAGCTACGTGTGTGACGGGCTTAAGTATGCACAGTGCTGTGACATTACAACATAATATAATCATTTGCTTTTGTACTTGGCAGATAGTTTATTAGTGTGACTAGGTATATTTCGGTAAAATATGTTTGTCTAGTGTTTTCCTGAATGTGTTACTCCTATGTTGCATATTAATAATATCTTTCCTAATTCTGTGCACCAATGAACTGCACATATAGGTATAAATCCATTGCACGATATCCATTTTAAGTTGTTTGGAAGAAATCGTGTCTTGCGATAAGCACGGCATACCCTTTTTTTTTACTTGTGGAAATCCCCTCGGATGTCGTGCCGGATTTGAACCAGCTAAAACCACACGGTCCCTGCCTAACTGTCTATTGCCTGACACCTCGGGAATTCCTCGGACAGATAAGTATAATTAGATAAGTATAAATATAGTACAGCGTAAATTACTAAGTATTTTTTTTTATTATAATTTCCTATTGTAACTTTCTAATTACCTACCTACTTAAAATATTTTTGCGTTAAACAATTTGTTTAACGCAACAAATATTTTTATTAGAACTAGATAGGTACTATATTTGGATATCAATATTAATAATTACAATATCTCTTAGGTGACCAGATTTAAAAAAAAATTAATGATAAAGAATTAAAAACGTTTGGTTTAACCTAACCTCATTTTATAAGGATATATTATAGATCCATAATATATCCTTATAAAATTCCTTTATTAGTATAAATATACCAAAATTAATAAGTTATTTATTATTATTAGTTATTTTTAGTATAATTAATTTATTATTTTTAGTTAGTTTTTTTTAAAATTAATTTACGATTTAAAATCATTATTTCCAAATGATATAAAACAACAAAATCATATACCAATACCAATATGCGCCAATATCAAACTAGACACAGGTCTATCGCGCAAGGCAAACGTTAGGCCTAACTAAGATCGAAAGAAACCGGCTCTGTGACTCATTGAGCCTCCACTTTATGTATCCTTGTTTGGACAATATTGCACTCAAGGTGGGTATTACTTGTTGCCGGGCAAATATTATTGATATACACATACCTATATCTACTATACTAGGTATTTTCTACTTTAATATATAAAACTCAAGAGATTGTTTGTTTGTTTGGTTGAACACGATAATCTCAAGACTGGTCGGATTTGAAAAAATCTTTTTGTATTGGATAACCCATTTATTAAGGCTATTGACTATATATCATCACACATATGGTTGACCTCGAAATTCAGAGACGCACAGCTTTATACTATTCGGCTAAGGATGGCATGGATGATAGGTTTTTGTTAGAAAGAGAGCGCCATAGAATTGCCAGACTGTATCGTGATAATGTACATGAAGAACTTTTAGACGAATGGCAGCTGCGTTGGAACACTTCCATCAAAGGGCGCCACCTCTACCAGTATTTCCCAGACGTTCGTGAACGCCTGGGAATGTCCTGACTGGAGGTTGATCACTGTGTTGCTCAATTTCTTACGGGACATGGTAACTTTAGGAGCAAATTACATTCGTTTAAGCTGGTTGAGTCGCCGTTCTGTCAGTGTTCAACTGCTGATGCCAAATATGATCAGACCGCCCATCATATACTTTGGGAGTGTTCACTATGCGGATCTCGTGGCATCGAAGGTGAATTTTCGTGCTTTTAAACGTTTCTGCCATACATATTACTGGAATCAAACATAGCTCACATAGGACCCGTAATATACTATTACCGTGGTGCTTCCCTATTTCTATAGGATTTACACCTAGTTGCTTTCCAGGTCTCCCGCTTTGCAAAGGAGGGAAGAGGCATTACGTTCTTTTCTAACTTCCTCACATTATCTTTTGATTAATTTCGTTGCGGGTTCCAAGACATGCTAACTTCTCCTGGGACTTCACCGAGATCGAGCTCGGTGTAACTTTTCCGGTGTTTTGGTCATTGCTGTAGATCCTGGTTTACAGGAGTCACAGTAATGGGAATGCGGGTGGGATTAGTCCCAACAAAAAAAATATTTATATATCATCACTCTACTACCCTGGAGAGCCGAGCAGTAATCATAAATGTCGACAAATCGGACAACTTTTCAAACATTTCTGTAAAAGTAAAAGCGACGGGATCAAACGGATGCGATGGGGGTGCAAAATATGTCACGGGCGAAGCTACTTAGGTTAGTTTGTATCATTACAGAAGTATGGTGTGCTTCTAAAATTAAATTCCCTTCAACAGACCGCCGCGGCAGCGAGAGGAGAGCTTGTAAAGTTAAATAAAAAAGTTCTTAGAAGTTTTTTCACTTAAAATGGGTAGCATTGCTGATTATTTTTATTGTTTATATGAAATACTAATTAAAATATATTATTATATGTAGATATGCATGGATCGCGAAGTCTGTGCTCTCTGACTATCGTCAGGGATACAGCGTGAAGATAGTTAGTTACCTGCCTAGTTAGTTAAAATATTAAATAAAGTATAACGGTGTTTGTATAATCTAAGCCTATAACACTGTTTTTTTTTTAAATAGCACTAACGCATTAAAAAACATTATTGAAAACATCGAGCACACAAGGGCACCTATACTGCCTGTCTGAACTCTGAAGTTATTATCTTTGTTCTTCACAGATGAGTAATTGTATGGTATTGTGTGACCGCGACAGGTCCCGACGTGAAACTCGGGGGCAACGGGCCTCCTTCGAGGACCCCGCGATAACCTCCGGTCTCGACTATAAAAATAATGTTAGGTACCTACCTAAATCAACTTTTTTTTTATTGCTTATCCAGGAACCGACCTCATACGAATTTTTTGCGCCTATTAAATTGTTTTCAGTTCTGGATAATAATATTATTGTTTAAGTGAAATTATCGTAATCCTTAAGGCGACCAGACACCATCAGCAATATTTTTGTTATGGACCTATGCCGGTGCCGTTAGGACAATTTAACCAATTTTTGGTTAAATCGTCCTTTTTGTCGTTTGTCGCGGTGGCGCTACCTGCAATTCCGCCACTGTCTTACGTGCAATGAAGCTTTCCGTGTGGATACTATTAAATAATTATCATTATTGCTATCACTTATGGTTATTGTCTCAACCAAAACACTGTCAATAATTTAGCTACTCAATTACTTAGGTAGGTACCTACTTAAAGTTAGGTTCTATAATGTATTTCATTTTGGATGATAGAACTTGCTATTTCCTACAGTTACGGGATATTTTATAGCTTCGTGGTGTTTCTTATTACAGAAATCCCGGCCGTATTCCAGAACGTTTATCAATACTCAAGAAACACCAGCCAGTAACGTTCTTAAATACGGCCCTTAGATTCCAAGCCAACTTAGTATGAGTGTGACAGTAATAAAAATTATTTGAACCTTTAGCTATCCAGTGTAATTGTAAATAAACACCAAACTGTATCCCGCGATTCAGTTATAATTTGTTTCATTGACTTGAGTCCTTATGTTAGCAATTTTAAAGACGTATGATTACGTCAACATTTATTTATTTCGTATTGTGTTATCGAAGGGCATATTTGGAATTAGTTCATAACTTATTCTTATTTATCACTGACAATGTCGCAAAGTTCAATACTGGCGAGCAGCGTGAGCGCAATCGTGACTTTGACGTCACGCGCATGATAGGTGTTTTATCGTTCACATGTTACTGCCGATTGTTTCTGAGGAAAGTAACAATTTCGCTTTCCTACCTGCCTAGCTATATCTTAAATTCTTAGCACATTGTTTTAAATTTTAAGAGAATAGGTAACTGGTTTTGAATCGGCGTGTGCCTAAAAGTTTAAGTAATTTGATTGTCTTGTGGTTAATAAAAAGATAATTCCAATAGGTAGCTATAAAATCTATTCCTATTTTTTTTCCTTTATTTTTCTTTAATGTCACGATGTTTCTTATTTTCTAGCATATTATATATATTTCATACATATAATTCAATTAAATAGGTGCATAATGATTAAGAGCTAGGTATGTTGAGTTCATTATAAATCATAACAAAAATCTGCAACCGTATTTAATAATACCTATTAATTGATTACTGATGGAAGACTATTTAAGTCCCAGGAGTAGGTACCTAGCTTATTTTAATAATCCAGTGTCGGCGAGAGGCAGATAAAAAGAAAAGCGGAAATGCTTGTCCGTCTGTCAATGCGGCGACAATGTCGTGCTATTTGCGTTATACGAGCGATTTATTTCAGTCACTTGCAACGTGAACGTCCGCAGCGGAATTTCGGCCTCGTGGAATCCGATTCCGTTAGCTTGCAGCTCGTGGGCCGCGGTAGAGCTGCCGGTGGCTCTACGGTTTAAGTCGGAGTCAACCGTGTGCTTGCTGATAGACGCAGATATCTGTTGCTAGGCGGCGGAGCGCGCTGCATCGACACAGACTGACGCCACGGTCAGCGCACCGCTCGCCGAAACCCCCTCTACGACAATGACAGTATTCGACCACGAGGAAAATTCGAGATGCGTCTGACTCATCACCCCGTTCACCGACGCCCCGCCACGTTGGACGCTTCATGACAACCACTTTCCATCGCACTTAATTATTATTGATTACCAAAAAAATCAATATTTTTTATCGACTTTCATTCTGACGTCAATTTTCGCAGGTGTATTTTATTTTTCATCCTTACCTAGAAAATGTCATCATCCACTTGATCTAAGACAACACATGCACGGCGCTGTGGCCCGTGTTCAATCACTGCATTGTGCACAGTAAAATCCGATCGTAAATCACACTAAAACGACAGCGGCTAGGCGCTCGAGCGACACAGCATGCGCGTGCGCACAAACACGTCGTGCAGACCTGCGCACATTCACGGAACTGAGTGCGCCGGCGTTTCATTTGGGTCACTGTCATACGGTGGTGGGTTGGTGGGGGACACGTTCACCGATTGCCTCTGAAAAATTGGCGTCTCGCAAAATATGTTTCATCGATGCGGGCGTTTTCCCTTCGCATCGTGCACCAATCATTCGCTATGGAAGGCCGCGCACTGTTTGATCGTGTCTGAGTAAGGCTTTGAATTTATGAGTTTTTACCAGGGCTGCGTCTACGACTCGGCAACAGGCCATACCTCTTAATCAAAACCACACGTAATACTTCTTTGCCATAACTTCGTATGACATTAAACTATGCACAAGCAAAACTAGATAATTAAAAGTAAGTAAGTAGTGACTGTAAAAGTATTATCAGTAAATGTCTCTAGATTTTTTACAATCTTACCTTAAGAAACAGACATTTATAAGAACGTATGTTCACAGAATAAGATTTCACAGACAAGTACTCGTAGGCGGTCCCATGGAGGATCTTTTAATAACCATTGAGGAAAATATAATTTGTTAATGTCTATTCTATTCTTATTCATAATTTCGGGCGCCATAGTGTCTATATTTGCCTTTGCTCCGAGTTCCGGTGATGTTTGACGGCAACCAGAGAAAGTTGTTAACGATGCGCTCGTTACCCATTCATAAACCACATAATTAAGTATTAAAGATTTGAAAATATTTTCTATTTACGATCATTCGAACATTATTCATTTTACTACTTAAAATAAAAATAGAGATTCTCAATTAGATTATTGTTCTCGAAATAATACTGACTTAAATACCGGAGATAAAATTGTTGGTAGAGTCAATTATTCCTACACTTAAAACCTAAATATATATATTAACTAATATATTGACTGCCTCTGTGGCGCGGTGGGAGTGCATCCGACTGCTACGCAAGAGGTCGTGGGTTCGATCCCCACCCAGAATAAAACTTTGTGTGATGAGCACGATGGTTTATTCTTTGTCTGGGTTTTATTTATCTATAACATGTATGTATTTAGAAATATATAAGTATGTTTATCAGTTATCTAGATCCCATAACACAAGCTAATATTAGCTTACTTTGGGCTAGATGGCGCTGTGTGAAAAGTGTCCACAATATTTATAATAATATATTTATTTATATCTGACTTGGAATTGAATAAAAAAATAATGAAGCTAAAAGAATACGTAATGGCAAAAATGTAATCAAATAGGTACTGGATAAATAAAAATCTATGAGGTATTAAAATGAAGGTCATTATGCCTATAATTATTATTTAGATCAGTAGAATTATTTAATCGTGTTTGAAAAACTGATGTAGTTTTTAAAATAAATACGATTAGGTCTTTAATACTAGACTTTAAAGTAAAACGGACAGATATAATACAGTCATTTCTCTTTAATTGTGTCCCAGCTACACAATTGTCTTGTCTTTCTTACAAGAATTGCACACAAAAAATAATGTGTCATTTTACTTACCTACACATAACTTTGCACGCAGCACATAAAGTGCCAGGGATTTTTTTTTAAACCTCGACGGATAACGAAGGGGTTAAAAAGGGTTAAGATGTGATCGACATGGTTCTTACCAACAAATTTTGAAGATCAGCACTTTCCTAGGTTATGAAGGGACATCACTAAATCGTATCGTATTGCCCCGATATGGTAATTTGGAACTTGCTGCTACGAGTACATCAAGCAGTCTACGGGATACTCAACACTCTAGGAAATTAATGCATTATACCATGCTCATCCTTTATAAAACGGTCTCAACGAATAGTTGTTGTTCTTGGTTCGGGTATATATTTATCAGTCACGCATTAAATTAAACTTTTTTAAACCCTCGACTGAAATCGAGGCGTTTAAAAAAAGTTAAGACCCGTGTTCAAAAGCTGATGTGATCGAGATGGTTCATAGCGAATAGGCTTATTGATTTTCAAATTAATCATGTTTAATGGTATTTACTACCGTATATATGCGTATGCAGGCCAACTCCTTTGGGCAGTCTAGTCAGTATCTGGGCAGTGGGCAGTCTAGGACGGTAGATACGATTATTTTGCCTCGGTTCTATGAAGCCGGTGATACGTTGTGTTGGACAAGCTATATCGGTTAGCACCTCTACCCTTGTTTGTTAGACGCTCTCGACCCTCAGCTGTGGCGTAACGTTCAGTTTGGATTATGTTTACCCGCATAGGGCAAAATAAAGAAAAAAGGAGGGGTAATAAACTTAGTTATCAAAGAATATTTGTATTTATATATTCCACCTTTGTCTCTAAACTGATAAACGAATTTCAGCAAACGAGGTATCAGTAGAGGAGTATTAGTTGTCTTCAAAATATAGACTACTTCGCACGCGGGGTGAAGTTTTCCCGTTCCCTTTTCCCACAGGAAATTGTTCCCGGAATAAAAAGTAGCCTATATGTTATTCTGACGTGTAAGCTATATTATTGTAAAGTTTCATCAAAATCAATTCTATAGATTAGCGTGAAAGTCTAACAAACATACATACTTACAATCTTTCGCGTTTATAATATAAGTAAAATGTAGCATTAAACTACCTCTAAAGCAAACAATATCTAATCTAATGTCAATAAATGAAACTAAACAGTATTTGGTATCAAATGAAAGGGCTTGATGACTATACGAAATTCTACCCATGTGTGTTTAACGATCTTTTAGATGTAGAGTAACTGGATTTAATTTAAAGCTAATTCTTTTTATTTCTATTTATTCTTGTTTTCTAACAGTAGAAATATCCAGTTATATATAGTTTGCATAGTTAGCAAAAACAAAATATTATACAGAAATAAATTACTTCAAAATAAGATAAACAGGTCGGTGGGTATGCAAATATATTCTCGACATATTTACAGTCTCTATAAAGTTCAACGAACTTACCTGACTCTTACACACACTTAGGTAAGGTATAATCATGATATCATTGTTGATGTAACCTGCTGATTGAGTATTTAGTCGCCTCAGGGATATCCTTGATCGAGATCATATCGTTTGTCCGTATGTTCGTCACCATAGCTTGATGCCTATGTAGAGCGGTTCCATGAAGCGATTACGCGGACTGCTTCGGGAATATGGCGCTGCATCCAATGGTGGAGTGTTCAGCGTGGGAGCTACAGCGCCGGGATCTCATCACGGGTCTGGGCGTAGACATTCTCCCACTAGGGGCCATGGTGAGCGCTATGGAAGCAACTGGGACGCCGCTACATCTTTTGTGAGCAAGTCAAAGAAGAGAACACTCGCTCCCAAGTTCCACAGTCTGCGACAAAAGTTTTGCAGACATGTCTTCGCCCAAAGCTACTGTCCTACATGACTAAAGGCCTTAGACTACGGGTGGACTGCTCGCCTTTCTTACGGAGACAGGCCCTAGGCGGTGGCGTGGTAAGAGAGCTATACACTCCCCAACTCTCGCATGTTATTTATAGATATGCATCTTTGGAGACAAGATGTTGAATTCATATGATTATTGGTTTATAACTCACCCGTGGTAAATGTAATGCTAAATAAATTTAAAAAAATAACACGTCCAGAAAATGACTTTCGTCATAAAAAAAACGGTTAAATTATTTTCATATTGCTCATATAAAAATAATAGAGTCGTGATTAAAATATGGTGAAACTTATGATATTTTTTAATTTCTAGTATATCCTAATATTCCTTTTAACTCCACCAACTAAGCTTACAATATTAAATATAAATTAATTATATTTATTTATTTATTAATTATATAATATATATTAAATAACTTTACAACTGATGCAGATTTGCTTTAGCGTAACTAACCAAATGGTTAGAACACAGTAAGTGGTCCTACAACAATATACGAATATTTACATTTTTAGAGCAATTAACTTGCTAATATTAAGTAAGTACTTTATATTTTTTAGTGTTAAACTATTCTAATCAAATTTCCTAACTTCAGTATACATATAAATTGGTGGTTGAGAAATTCAATTGACATAAAGTATATTATATGATGAGGAGTTTAGTTTCCATTCTGGGGGCCTCAATATGCTATTTTTTTACTAGTGTAAGCCACTCTTATTAGAGGATACTGCACCGTATCCTCGCTCCAGTCCTCGCAGTGCTGGCACTCTGGTGTTACATGCTGGTTTATACGCTAAAGAATCTTACCGAAGCATCTATCGTCTTCAACGGGCTATGTAAAATAGCGACATTGGGAGCTGTCAGGTTCTCGGCCATATGGGAGCCCTGTATAGGGTCATGCTCAGCGCAATCCCGAAGTGGTCTTCTGCAGCGAGCGTAGGCAACAGTCGCAAGTGTGCGGCCGCAGTTTAATTGTTCTAAGCTACAGCGTACACCGCTCCTTAAGCCGCTCTGGTACACCAGAGCGGCTTAAGGTTTCTTCAAAGACAATTTATAATATAGAGAGGGTCTAGTAAATACTTAATGGAGTCATCCCAAAAATGTGGGCAGTATTCAATTTATAAGGACTTCTACATAATGTATACAATTTAATCCAGTCGAATTATATGAAATTTATTTCGTCTTTGTCTGGCAAGAAAGTAGAATAAGTAGGTACTTAGCCGGTAAAAGTCTAAATTATAATATTGAGGAAGTTAAAAAAGGTAATTAAAAAATAGGTGGTAAACAGTATTTACCACCTACTTTTTTATTACTTTTTTGAAATGGATAGGTAGAAGAACTCTCCTAAGCTCGATTGCTGCAAAACTTGACTGGTGCTGAAGCCACACAGTCAGAACTGTCAGAAGCTGCGGCTGCAGCGGCAACCTTTGTTATGTCTCAACAGTAGGGCAGACCCAAAAGTTTTGATTTGGCGTGGTGGAGTATGACATGAGTTTTATCGTGGTATTGGTGGTACAAGATGCTGCGCAAAGTGGCGCAGGAAGAGTAGGATAGCGGACCCGGGGCTCAGAAGCGTAGATCTCTGAGATTAGCATTTGGAATGAGTAAAAATTGATACTGGTTTTTTATAAAGTGGAAACGGCATTTATGTTGCACTTGAAACTTGTTGGAAAACAAGGCTCTTTAGGTCGGAGACGAAGAGTATGTTTCATCTTTTGTGCCCACTTGGCTTTGGATGTCTATATTTACTGACGAAATTTTGATGATCATTGAACCTTTTACTGATGGTATACTTCTTAAGGTTTGGAATTAAATTGAAATAACTACACCGGTTTGTGAGCTTAGTAGCAAATTAAATAGCGTGGCGATACAGGATGTTGAAATTAATCACGGCACGTACTATTGTTAAATTTCGTAAAAAAAATTGATTATAATCTCTAATACCTAACATTAAATTAAATTAAATATCCATCACGCCTTATCCCCGAAGGGGTGGCAGAGGCATATTGTATGCCCACTTTTCACCGTATGGATTCCTGTCCCACTTAATAGGTGGTGAGCCCATTGCCGTGTTGAAATAGACAGACGCAGGTTGTGGCTACCAGCTGTTGAATTTTTTCAAGCCGCCCATAAGGCCTTCAACCAGGCTTAACGACTGCCATTTTACTGGCAACCGGGACCAACGGCTTAACGTGCCTTCCGAAGCACGGAAACGCTCGCAAATGTAAATGCCACAAAGTGGTCACCCATCGGAGGACCAGCCATGGTGAAAGTTGCGTAACTCAGTGATCGTTTACAGAACACTGAGACCGCGGGGCTACGAGCGCTGTCCACACTTCTGCCACCAAATAAAGAATGTTTAAAGTTCTCCGGCACGCGCTGCGTAGTTACTTTAAGCTTCTGCTCTGTTCGTAATATTTAATTTCATCGTCCAGGCAGACGGCACTGGTCGTAGATTTTTGTCTTCAGGCATCGTGCGGTCGTAATGGAATCATCAGTAAAGGCGAAGTGTATGGTTGTATTCTGTCAACCTTTATTTTCAACATTTATCTGTACTAATACTTACTAATACTATATTATAAAGCTGAAAAGTTTGTTTGGTTGAACGCGCTAATCTCAGGAACTACTGATCGGATTTGAAAATTTCTTTTTGTGTTAGATAGCCCATTTATCGAGGAAGGCTATAGATACGCTACTACACTGGGGAGCAGAGCAGTAGTCATAAATGTCGACAAACCGGGCAAAGTTTTAAGCATCATTGTAGAATTTATAAGGGACGGGATTAAATAGGTGCGACGGGAGGTCGAAATATTCCACGGGCGAAGCTGTGGGGGTCATCTAGTTTTATTATAGAACTGTTTGCCCGTTTCTATAATAGCTCTGAAATCTGTAAAAAAATCTAGAAACAAGCACAATATACTATGTCGATTACATGAAGTATTTTTGGCGATAATAAGTATGACAACAGAAAATGAGTGGATCAATGAGTTAGTCACCATTTCCAATTATATTCTATCGCCATTTACATAGCTAATCGTTATTATGACGTAACTCAACCTGTACACACTCTTGGTTTATCCAACGAACGAGTTTGACAAGGTAGCACTATATGTCCATTGCATACTTAACTTATAAATTAGGGTTTAGTAGATAATTACGTAAACTTCTTTATAGTAAACTTCTGATTAATACAGAATTAAATATATTTTTACGTTTCCTCTCCTCAGGTTATTTATTGTGCGGAATAGGGTGTAGAGGGAGCTGACTCCTTCTACCCTCTATGGTGAGGTAGACTGATACTTACATTCGTAGACAGCGAAAACTACTACGCTTATATTCGAAAACCACATAATCAGATTACTCAATAACGGAAAGGACTCGGATACTCAGACGTGCATACGTATGAAACGATTAATGAATCTGCAGGAAGCGAAAGAAGTATTGCTCGCAGAGCCTGGCGATCTGTCCTCTCTGACTACCAGCGATACAGCATAAAGATAGTTAGTTAGATAGAGCACAGTGTTATTCAAGTAATTGGTCTTGGTAAATGCTGTAGATCTTGAAGTAATGGAGTCATGTCATCATATTTCCAAGTATCTAAAATAAAGGGAATTTAAGGATTTTTATTGAGCGAGTTATTCGACGCACTGCATGTGAACGCGAGACGACCGCTGTACTACTAACGGGCATTTTTACACAGTATCTGGGAATTAAATGAGACTTGCTTCGGTAAATCTATATCTGACTATATAAGTAGAAGTATAGGTCATTTTCGTTCAAAATATAGAGCCACCAGCCGCCACCTCGACGTTTTGTTGCTAAGGTTTAAACGAACAATCGATCTTTATACTTAGGTCTAATATTTATGCTGGTAGTACAACTATATCTAATAATAAAACTAATATCTAGCCAGTTTCAATACTAGTACATAACTGCTTTGTCATACAAGGAAATTTTCAGACAAAAAAAAGTATTTTAGAATAGCCGAACAAAATTCTGGCAATATGTCATGTGTTTAAAAGCATATATTTACGTATATATTAAAGAAGAACTTACTATACAAGGCCTGCTCTTGTTCCTGTCGAAGATTTCGCTAAACAACATTGTTAATAGTCACAAGCTTTTCAAAACGCCGCGCCGTTCTCAATCGAACACACGCGACAAAAAACGTAACCAATACAAAAACCACGACGGTATATTATAATGAATGCTTCGTCGCTAGCAAGTCATTGACGCGAATGCCAGTGTTTGGCAACACATTAAGGTATGACGTGGACATGACCTGATTTGAAAAAACGCGGTAAAATCATGGCTGGCTGGGCGGGGCAAGGGGCGGGACAGGGCGTAGCGCCCTTAGCACCGCCCCACTGAGTCACCGGCATCGGGTACGCGAGCGCAGCAAACACCACACGAACAATAACTTTGAGGTAATATTTACCAGTATTTGTGCGGTTAACGTCATTTCTTCAGCAACATTTGAAACTACAAGAAGGCATGACGATACGACTAAAGAACAAAAAAATGCTTTTCAAAAAGTTATTTAATACCTTCTGCTTGTAAATTATTATAATAAAATGAGGTGGGATGATGAGCTGAGGTTTCATCAGTCGATCAAATACATATAAATTATGATGAAGCCATTCAGGAATACTTATCTATCATTGATATGAGTATTGATATAATAACTTTGATTTATCTACATTATCCTGTTCCAAAAACATTTACGTTACATGTAGAGTACATTACCTAGCAATATTTAACAATGTCATTGGCAGCGTGGTGTATATAATACTTTTTAGTTATGGGGGTATTTGGTGTTTGGGATTATGGAATGACAGAAAACAATCTAAATATACATACTCTTACCTATTTCAGTCACCACACGTACACTAAATGTAGGTAACATAATTGAATGACTTGAAATAATCTATACTAATATTATAAAGCTGAAGAGTTTGTTTGTTTGGTTGAATGCGTTAATCTCAGGAACTACTGGTAGGATTTGAAAAAATATTTTTGTGAGATAGCCCATTTGTCGAGGAAGGCTATATGCTATATAACATCACGCTACTTTCCTGAAGAGCGGAGCAGTAGCCATAAATGTCAGGCAAATTTTAATGCATTATTGTAGAATTTATAAGCGACGGGATTAAATATGTGCGACGGGAGTTCGAAGTATGTCACGGGCGAAGCCGGGGGGGTCACCTAGTAATTCATAAGCGTTGAGTTATAATGTACTACCTGTGGTCCCATGTTATTGTAACGTTAGTAATATTAGTAATGTTCGTAACTATTATTTCTATGATGAAGATGATTATTATTAAAATTAACTAGTCATCGCCTGCGGATTCGCCCGCGTAGACAAGATTTCCCGTTCCCGTTTCGCACAGAAACTTGATCACAGCATGTGTTATTCTGATGTGTAATTATATTATTGTAAAGTTTCATCAAAATCCATTTAGTACTTTTTGTGTGAAATTGTACATTTTACATACAAACTTACATCGATACATTATTACAAACTTTCACGTATATAATTAAGACAGTGAGTGAGTGTATTTTTTCACCTCGACGAGAAAATATTAAGACGAGAACTAATGGCAAAGAAGAATCTAAAAGTAGTTAATCGGATATGTAACATTTTTTCATTGTGTAGTATATATAGTACAAGTATTGACAAAACTAACTTTTGAAATGTCCAATGTTTGAATATTTATACTATTTATTTATATTTATACTATTTATTTATGTTTATACTATTTTATTATTAAGGTAATTAACTTCACTATATAATTTAAACTCGTCATATTAACTATGTACTTACTAGTACTTACTACCTTAAAGACTGATAAATGATGAAACCATAGAGTTAGAAACATGAATATAGAAGGTCAATTCACCTCACAGTCAGTATATTTGTTGTGCAGTTTTCACACGACCTAGGGTATAGGGTTGTAGTTGTCGAGAGTAGAGGGTCCGGTGTCAGAGGGCTCATGTAGAAGGTAAGGTTAAGGGTAAGGGTTCCAGAGTCTAGGATCCAAGCTCTAAAGTACAAAAGTCTACAGTATAGTATCCAGAATCCCGGGTTTGTTTTGGTGAATTTAAAGGTCCCGAAATATATCTACGAGGGCAGAAAGGTAGCCAAGGCGTTTTAGTGTGTAACTAGGTATTCCCAGTGCCACAACGATTAGGTGCTTATTTCCTTATCTCGGGAACGCGATAAAGAGTCTGGAAAAGGTAAAGAGTTTTTTTTTTATTATTTGGTTTACCAACAATTATTTACATTGATACCAGACACATATTGTAGTACAGAAAAACATCAGACAATGTAATAATCTGTTACAGGTAAAAAACACATGCAATAACAATTTGAGGAGACATTATATTTATATATAATCTAAAAACTAAAATATAATTTTTAGATAAATAACAGAGGAAGTGACGAACAATGTAAATTACAAAATAAATAATATAATTAAAGCTACTGAGCTTTACAGACTATTGAAACTGTAAAGTTATAAAACTTAAAATTTAACAAACATTTAATGATTACTAACTAACTATCTTTGCGCTGTATCCCTCACGGGGTAGTGAGGACAGATCGCCAAGCTTTGCGATCCATGCTTAGTTCTTTCGCTTCTTCAAGATTCATCAATCGCTTCCGAGTACATTTAATGATACGGTTCTTTATGCCGTTAATAACTTATATTTCGACACTATGAACTATTAAGGCAATCAAAACTTTTAAAGTAATTTGGCAAGTAATTCGTATTCGAACCCGAGCTTAAGCCACATCAGTCGCCTTCCAACCACTGCACCACGGAAGCAGCTAACAATTAAATAACTAAAATATCGGCATATTGTTATTGCCAATAGATAAAATTCCGTGCGATCATATTATTATATTTATTTATAATCTAATAATATGATTATGACACATCGATATATGACTCATCAACCCACCAATCAAGTTCTACACCAACAACCTCGACTACCTTAGTCACTCAATTTCGCTCGATCTCCCGAGACTGAGACTGCTATATTTTAAAAACTGAACGGAGAGCAATGTATTCGTTTTTTGCGTTGTTATTTCGAATCTAATTCTCGGTGTGTCACGTAACTAATATGAAAGTATAGAAGGAGGATAAATCAAGCGACCTTACTTATTGCGTAAATCCTTATGGTATGCTAGGTGCACTTACCGTCCCCCGCAAGTCTAAATGGAGCGAAGCGTTTTGCCGTCACCATTTCCGAACACGAAGTTTCAGTGATTATTCCTTAATGGTATGTCCGATTTTCGATTTTATTTTTTATTTTCTAAACCATCTATGGCGAGATGAGATGTAATGCACGATGAGATGAGAGATGTCGTATTATGGGTCAAATTTGATCAAAAAATGTTGAGAGATGTGGAAATTATGGTCGGTACTCCCAGGTGAGACTTCAGAAGGATAACCCCAGAGCATTTCTCTGGCCTGTACATCATGCAAGGGCCCTCGCTTCCAGGTCTTATGAAGAGACCCGGCTAGAAATCATTCCGCATCGACGGAGATCGTGCCGTACCCTGTAATCACATTTACGGTCATCATCTTCATATTGCCACGATGGTGGCGGTCAGTACCCCAAACAAGCGCTAGCTAAATAACTGCGTTAAGCATCTTAAGGTCTTGAGATGGGTGACCGATTCTGAAAGTTCTTACTTCGTATGGCACGTTAAGCTGTTGATCTCATTTGCCATTAACATGATAGTCGTTAGGCCAAGTTGAAACTCTTATGGAAGACTAGAAAAATTTAAACAGCAGATTGCCACAGTCTATCCCTATCTTTTAATAGAGTTGGCAGTACAAAAGAAACGTCTGTATGTTTATCTTTCTATCAAGATACTCTATCCCGAATTCACCAGCTAGCTGTGCACCTGCTGACTTATAGGCGAGATAAGGAAGAGATAAGTATTGGGGCCGGTTCTATCCTAGCACGATCTTCTTGGGTCATATGTGCTGTCCCCATTCGTATTACCCACCCCCTCCACCCGCTTATGTTGTACTTCTATAAACTTAAAAATGTTCTTTGGGGGAAAGAGCCTATAGTCCTTCAGTGCTGGATATGCCAGCCCCATTAGACTCATTTTTTTCGCACCAATTGCCATTCCAATAGCGGTGGTGTTTATAATATACTTTCACCAGCACCATTACAGGTCCTGCATGTCGGGTTGTCTGTGAGTACAATATCGTAGAGGTACTTCCAGTTAGTAGATCACCCGGCTGTCACTTATCCCTAGCACATTTTCTAATAAACCCTCAGATCACCACGTTAGAGATACAGCGTGATGATAGTTATGGTTTTTTTATGTTTGTAAGAAGCGCGTTTTGATATTTTCAAACTACTGACGAGTGCTGACAATGAATCACGAGACTTGACGCCGTCTACCGAATGGTCTCGGGACGGCTAATAATGTAATGTCTTCCGCCGGCTTTACATATACGTATATTCTGTGTATTGAGTACTGCTTTATACATGCTTAAAGTTCTTTTTTGTCACATTAGAGCAAAGGTTAAAATTTATTGAGCATTATATTTTAATTACCTTCCTTAGGTCCGTAAATGTTTCAGTTGTTGCTTAAATTTTATTTTCTTGACGTTGACGCCCCACTATTAATATTATGGAAGGATAATTACTTTTATTCTTCTCTAACAGTCTTTAAACTATGGCTATTTAAGGTTTTAATTAGAAAATATATTTTTATTGACTAGTTTCATAGGTCGTCATATGTTACTAACCTATTCAACAAAGTACTATTGTACTTACTTAAGTTCGTTTGCAATATTTATAACACTTTCTAAGTGTTGCGTGGATACAGCATTCGGCTGGGTGCAGGTGAACGACCGCCAAACTGCGCCAATCCACCATATTGGATTCGTCACGGAACGTGCACATTATGTCTTCTGAGCAAACTCCGAACTGGTCATCATTCAATTTGATATCCGAATCGCATCTCATGCATATTATGCGTGCATTTACATCATACGAAATTATTTTATCAAAAGTGTCTACAGAACTGTATTTAACCCTACGTAGAACGTGGGTCGCCAGGTATTGAAGTCCAAACCAGGTTTGGGTTCCAGAGATTTTGTCCCCAAGTGTATATCAAGTTCCCTGACTTCATACAACCGTGAAGAAGTACCGTGTGGTTTTAGTTGGTATGAGGCCGACATGCGCCTCTCACCAATAGCTCTGGTGAGCTGGGGTGAAGCCCGGTGAAGAAGGTGAAGTATTCCACTCGTGAAAAAACAGACAAATGCGTGTTGGACTTACCCATGGAGGGATGCGTAAAAATTTGTAGGTACATTATGTTATAAATAACTAGCTGTGTCCCCCGACGATTTTTGATTCTATTGAGAATGTTGAAAAATAAGTTTTTTGTTTCATAAATGGTCATGTTTTTTAAACCTAACTAACTAACCTTCTAACTTAGAAGTTTGATTTTTTCACACCTTCAAGGGACTTAGTATTTTAATTTTAACTCGATATCTTTACGCATTTTCGAGATAAAGGGTCTTAACAGACAGACGGACGGACGGATAACAAGTGATCCTCTAAAGGTTCTGTTTTTTTCCTTTTTAAGTAACTACTACTTGGAATAAATTATAAAGCAGATTTCTAATACTTACATTAAGTAAATCGATGTCCTAAGAATAACTTCGAATGACCGATGGAAGACGTAATAAAACCTTTTAGACCAACTCTTGGTTTTAATATCAAATGCCTACATATTTTTTCATCTATCCAATCAACCTGTTGTAAGCATGAAACATAGGAAGCCAAAAGCCGCACTAATATCAAAACAAAAAGTTGCCATACGACAATATGGAGAGGTCGTAAGCGGTCGAGGCTCGAGATATATCATATAGCAATAACTATTTTAGAAACGATTATTCCACGAACGTTTAGATCTGCTGTGTTATAACCACGATTTTAAACCGTGCTCTAGAACGTTTCTCAATACTCAAGAAACACTTGAGAGTAGTATTTATAAGGCAAAAACTAGCCTCAAGCGTTGATTGAGTATTGAGAAACGTTTTGGAATACTGACCTTAAACTCTAAAAAAGAATTTGCGTTCTTAGCGGTTTATAGGAATCCGCGATTACAGATTTACATGAGATATTGGCTTGGTTACCTACTCCCAGATTTTAACTGGTTTCCTGAGGTCTGTTTAGGTTGCGACCCGGCTACAGCTGTCATTCATTTTTTACTTTACATTACAGACAGGGCTTTAACATTACTATAGGCATATCTTTATCCACTGAAAATTCTAAATTATAATAAACATTGAAAAATCAGGTTGGCAGAGAATCAGGAACTAAGTGTAAGAAGATTTTAGAAGCCCAAGGCAGTTTTACCCACAAGTGATATTCCTGGACTGACTTACGAGGATGGCTGATGGAAACTATTGAGAGATGTCTGATCTGAAATTAAAAATCAAACCAATCAAATAATCAAATAAAGCCATCCATGGTTTTATTAGATCTTTGTTTTTTTTTTCATAATTAGTTTGATTACATTCAGGTGAACAGCACGAGTTCTGGAACCTCTCAAGTTCTTTAACCGTATCATACTTCTACTTCCAGCGTGGTCTAATAAGGTCAAAAACCCTCTCAATATAAAATTGGAAGAGGCCTTCGTTCGGCAGTGAATTGTGATATACTGATTATGTAATATTATGTAGAGGTACTAATCATACATTCGAGAATTAAAATCTGTATCATATACTTTACTATGCAATAAATAAATCCCGTAAGATGTATAGCATGTAGGTAACATTCCTCGCAAAGGAGAAACTAGTCGAGCGACATTCAGAGCTCGCCCTTAACCGCCGCGGAGGCCGAGTACCGTTGTTGCTATGGCACACACGAATTACTAGGGCTGATTGGCGCCTATTTCTGTTTTGAATGGTGATATATTTAGAGTAATCGACAATCATGTCTTGTTAGAAAATAATTTAAAACTAAAGTTCTACGTGTTACTTAAAAAACAACATATAGAGGCACCATTATCCCTCCGAATTAAGGACCAGTGTCAAACCCATTCAATCCTAAGTCCGTGATGTTGTGTTTACATGACAGAAGAGTGCGTTTGTGATGTGATAATGTTTCTCTTTAAGGAATTAATTCTCTTTAATTTTGATATAACCTAAATTACTTTTAACGCAAGATACTATACTATTTTATAAAAGTGTTTTTTTCTAATTTGATATTTTTTTTTCTTAATGACCCATCTGTATGTATTAAATATTACGGAAATTAATCTGTAACTGTTAATATTGCGAAATTCTTTATTCTTAATTTCAAAAGCTTAGTATTCTTAAAAATTATACCTAACTGGACTTTTGTAATGCAGTTGTGCACAAACATTTTAGCAGGAGCCTCGATAAACTCATCATCATCCGAGCGTCTGTCCCAGTTGCGTCTCGCGACGCCCGGGGTCCGCTTTCCTACATTTTCTCCTCCACTTCACACGGTCGTCGGCATCCCCTGTAGTGAGACCATTGGCACGCATGTCATCCCTTACGACGTCAAGCCAGCACTTCTTGGGTCTTCCGCTCTTACCGGGACCCGGCGGGGCTGACATGGCCAGACATTTGTTTCCTACGTAGCCCGGCGGTTGCCGCAAGACGTGACCATACCACCGAAGGCGACACTCTTGCAACTTGTCTGCAATGTCACGGACATGAAGGCTGCCACGGATGCGAGAGTTCCTCACGCGATCCATTTGCGTGACTCCACACATCCACCGCAGCATCTTCATTTCCGTAACACGCAGCTCCTGCTTGTGTCGCTCCAATATTGCCATGTAAAAGGACAGGTCTAATGATGGTTTTGTAGACCTGTCCCTTCAACCGGATCGGCATTTTAGGATCACAAATGACACCGGTCATCTCCCGCCATTTGGCCCACGCGGCATCAATGCGTGACTTGACATCGCAATCGATGTCACTGGACGTGTGAAAAACAGATCCCAGGTATTTAACCTGGTCTGTCCGCTCGACCAAATCACCGCCAATGCGGACGGATGTGGGATCTGTCGAGTTTAGTGCCAAGTTCTCGGTCTTCGCCACATTTAGTTTCAGACCGCCGTTCTCAAGCGTCTCCTTCCACACCTTTACACGTCGCACCAATCTGCTCCTGTCCGCGTCTGCCAGCGCAATATCGTCACCATACCATGGAGGCTGCTCATGCGAGTTCCTGATGCTGTCCGAGCCTCGATAAACTAATCCCTGGTGAGAATTCATATGATATCTCCCAGTCAATTAAATAATTTTACAGATATGTGTTTCTGACAAGTAAATTGCAGCCATGTGAGATTTTGTGACGTAGGTACTTAATATGAAGTAACTAACAGTACAATTCTAAAACTAAGGAGGCTTGGTATTTTCCATACAACCCTGGGTACTCTCTGATACGCATAGTATAAAGTAACTAGCATTGGTAGAAGTTATTAAAGCAGGAGATATCCCAAGATAGGTACCTAAGTATACCGGCGTACTTATCTTTAGTTTACTGTCGCACTGAGCACATTCTATTCTAGAGCCATGTAATGTACTGATTTACAGACATGCAAAGGCTTTCAAGATTTACTATTGTATTTTACCATTTTTTGTGTTAATATAATAAAATAATCTATATTAATAAAAATTCATCGCGAAATATGTTGCTAAGCGCAAAACTCTCGAAGACTGCTGGACCAATTCGAGTAATTTTTAAATTTATTCCTGGTACTCTAAGGAAGGTTTTTTATGGAGGGAAAAATTGCATGGATGGGAAATGGGAACTGGAAAGCTTCATTGCCTTCATTACGTGGACGGAGCCGCGCGCTTCATCAAAAACGAAATAAAAAAGATTTACACTACGCGTTAATCTTCTATATGATGTTGTATGTAGCAGACTATAATCATCATATATAATGGAACGCTTAAGATAAGGTACGATAATTTGTTTTTATTTCAGCGTGAAAGTAATAAAGCCTATTGAAATACCCTTTAATTTTGCGCCCCCACCTACATGTTTATTGAAATCAACAGTTATGAAATATGAAATATAATGGCGGTGGTTTATAAAAGTGTATGTCACGCTTCATAATGAATTTAACAACAGAAAATTTTCTCTCATCGAATAATTTGCTCTCACTTTCATTGCATTCTCATTGACAGATCACAATAATGTTATGATAGATGTAATTAGGTTGCATGACAAAGTACTACTCCGACAAGACAGTATCGGAAACCGATCGATAATGTACAGAATCTACTGACGACGTTGAAGGCCTGACTTACTGGCGAGGTCACGGCAAAGAGAAGTAAATCTTGAACCAAACCCATGTACCAACCCGAAGTGGAGGAGAAAATGTAGGAAAGCGGACGTTGTGTTAAGTTTTACGTTTATCTACCTACATCGATTTCAGCGTTCGTTTCATCAAAACCCAAACTTCTAACTGATAGGGGAAAAAATAATCTTTATACCTGCTCCTCTTCGTCTTTGATCGTCTATTAGTCTAAACTTGGAGACCACGAACATCTGAATGCATAACTTGAGTTCATACGGAACAGTGGTAGGTACTTAAGGGTGACAATAAGGACAATTAATTTATCGCACGCAAAAACAGCAATAAGGAATAGATTTATTACATTTTCCCATTTTATTATAATAATAATAATAAAATTTATTTATTCAGACACATGATTCATTTAAATACATTACAATCCTTTTATATAAAATAATAGAAACATAACCAAATAATTATAATTATAAATATTGCTAAAAATAATAGAACACAAAAAAAACAACAACAACACAAAAAGAAAAAAATAATAAAAAAGAACATAAAACAAATATTTTAATTTAACTACTTACGTTGCTAATGCCACCCAGCTCTTATATGTGCTAGTAAACATTAATCTATCTGATAAGCTCCTTATAATAGAATTCCCACACCTGTCAATTCTGGTCATGAACCCAGCAATACAAGATCTTTGGATAGCGTCAAAAGTCGGGCCTCCAGAAACATGCCAGAGGCACTACAATATCTAGACAGTCCATTTAGTTGCCTAAAGAATATGTCTTATAGGCAACTCTTACACTATGATGTGACCTTTTTGTGTAATCAGTCCAAAGTTGACAGGTATAAAAAGTCTGACATAAGGCTCGGAACAATGTTAATCTGACCTGTAAGGAAGACTTTGCAAATCTTCTAATTATCATATTCCCTACAACGCAAAGAGCCCTACGTTGTCGTGCGATATCAGCATCATCTTTCAGTTTTGAATTTACAATATGACCGAGGTACTTAAAAGACTCCACAACCTTAATTGGTAGCCCGTTAAGATAAACACCCGGGACAGTATCGGGTGACCCAGCACGAAATACCATCATCTCCGTTTTTCTAACATTATAAACTAGGGCATAATCCTCTGCATACCTTTGACAAATTGAGATTAAACGTCTTAATCCTTTAATTGTGGGACTAAGCAGCACCATGTCATCCGCGTAGCTCAAATTATTAACATACCTATCATCTAGTTTGAGGCCGACTGGAGTGCTGCTTAGCTCCACAATCAGGTCATTGATGTACAAGTTAAACAGGTCCGGAGAAGTTACGCCCCCCTGCCTCACACCACTAGACAGTCGGTAACTATCCGATAACTCATTACCCCATCTAATGTTATTAGATGACTGTTATTATTTTTGACTGCCTCTGTGGCGCGGTGGGAGTGCATCCGACTGCTACGCAAGAGGTCGTGGGTTCGATTCCCACCCAGGATAAAACTTTGTGTGATGAGCACGATGGTTTATTCTGTGTCTGGGTGTTATTTATCTATAATATGTATGTATTTAGAAATATATAAGTATGTGTATCAGTTATCTGGTTACCATAGTACAAGCTCTGCTTAGTTTGGAATCAGATGGCGTTTTGTGAGTTGTCCGAACAATAAAAAAAAAATGTTATTGGTTTGATTACGGTACCAATACGTAAGCAGTCCTACGACATCACCCGGGGTACTTGTACGGTCGAGTTTAGCCCACAGTCGCTCGTGGTTCAAGGTATCAAACGCACGGCTAAGATCAAGGAAACATGCGTAGACACTTGTCCCTCCCTGCCTATAATACTTTACAATTTGCTTTAAGGAGAATATTGCCATATCCGTAGATTTTCTCGCTGGGAAACCTAATGGACCGTCGTCAATTTGTAACGAAGGCATTATAAAAGTTTGCAAGAGTCTTTCCAGTACCCTGGCCACTATAGTGGCAAGCGATATGGGTCTATAATTAGCCGTGTTCGAAATATCCCCAGTTTTGTTCTTAGTGATGGGTACAACTAGCGTTTTCATCGGGCAAGAAACAATGTCGCAAACACAAATTTAAAAAAATGGTAAGTATCTCACAAATATGCGGACCAGCATATAGCAAATGTTCTAAACTCAGACCATCATGGCCCGGAGACTTACCCCGCTTCATTTTTTTGAGAATACCTACAACATCCTCACACGATATCGTAATCTCATCACATTCTGAGCTCTGCTTTTCAAAGACATGCGGTTGCAAACTACACCCGCTACTTAAACTAAAATTTTCTTTAAACAAATTGGCTATTTTTTTTATAAATTTTTTCCCCATCAATGTTTACAGGCATATTCATTTTACTTTCTAGTTTTTTTGTCTCTTTCCAAAATTGTACAAAGTTACGACCAGAATGGTAATAAGCCAGTACCTATATCCAATATGATTTTTTGTTGGTTATTTTGTACATATTTAACAGCCGCCTTAAATTATATTTACTTATTAACATAATAGGTAACATTCCAATGATAGAAATCTATATAACATCAAAACTAGTTCCCTACCACACGATACAAGGATTAATTTAGATTCAATGAATGTTCGACATAACAACTGCTTCATTTCATCGAGGAAGGAACGACCGACCTTGAGGAATGCCGCCGCCCGCGTCGTCCGTTCTCGCTTTACATTGTAAGCAGTAACCAACTGTGCTATGGCGTTAAATCACGAATTCACGACTGTAATAATCACTTTACATACCATTACATTTTTGACTTATCACTTTCCCAATCTATGTTATAGAAAGTGTCATTGAAACGGTAACAAATATGTGAAACATTGTCTACTTTCGAGATATTGTGCGCGATTTGCAACCGAACTTACCACGCGATTTCTTGGTTCTTATCGCAAGTTTCATCTTATACATCGCAACTGTGTTGTTCTGGCTCTAATAATTGGCTATTATAATAGAATTCCGATGCCTTTTATGCTTGATAGCACTTAAATTTTAATTATAACAAGAATTAGATTTGGTTTTAATTGCGTGTGAGTTGCTTCCAGCATGCCTTCGATCAAATTACCAACTAGGCACAACTAACCGATTAAATCGCGAAAATAGAAAGTTCCGAAAATCTATAGAAACGTGTAGGTACTAACCTAAGTTTTGATAGTTTATTTTTTTTGTTTTAGCGGGGAATGCATTTACGCTCCATCATCCCTGCTGCGACGGCAGCAGGGACGGTGTGTGGGGCTCGCCCATGAGAGAAGGGCTATCCTCCTACGGAGTGTTCCGCTTCACCTTAAACCTGCTCTCAGGGTAGGCCTGAGGTTAAATCATTGCTAGCCGGCAATGGGACCCCAGGATGGAGGGGTCCGTCTCGGGCGGCCGGATAAGCGACTACCTCGGAGCTCCATTAGGAGCTGAAGAATCTAGACCGCACCTCCACCGCTCTCGAGCACCCCTCTGTAAGCAGAGGAAGTAGAGAGCGGCCGGTACGGGCTTGCGCTGAGTGGGCACCCCCTGGAACACAGAAAGGGTGCCCTTCGCTATGTTGTTGATAGTGGAGATAAAGGTGACATGTAAAATCTGAACCAAGGGATTTGATGTATCGACGGAAATTTACTGGCCTGTCATTTGTTTTATTTCTTTCTTTTTTTCTTGAATTTTCTCGGCTTCTTTTGTAAATATTTGATGGCCTGGTTACAAAGACCTTTTAGCCAAATTTTATTTATTTCATATCTTATTTTACTATGTAATTATGTCTTTGTCTTTACGTGGTAGAAGCGTTATTGAGGCTTTCAGTGGAATTTGCGCGGCAAAATGTAAAATATACAGGAAATTAGTGGCGGAGCCGTTAAGGACAATTTCAACGGATTTTATTATGAGACCTACTGTCCTAAACTTAATCCTTTCCAAGATATTCATACTTAAAGAATTTTACAAATAATCCTACTTCAAATCTTAATATGGCTATAATTCTCAAAAATTGGTCTTTTTGACCCATTTTATTTTGATACATTTTTAATGCAATTATTTGGCTAAATTTCTCATAAATTTTTAATAAAGTGGAAAAAGACAATTCGATTCGAGACAGGGATTGAACCTGTGACCTTTACCTAACCAGGGCAATGTTCTAGCCACCATTATCCATTCCATTTTATTTTGCTGCAAAGATATTCTAAATAAGGACTATTTATAGTCAAATCTTCGTAATTGTTGGTATCTTAAGCGAAAATCGTTTAACAAAAACATAAAATAAAAAAAAATGTACTGACTGCCTCGAAAACGTCGATTTACTTAAAAAAGTCTCCCTACATTATTACGTACATAATAATCAAACGTAAACGCCGAAGGAGCTCGTCGTGAATATTCCTAAATGTTCCCAAATAGTGGACTGCCTGATGACATAATGTAAGAATATCTTGGAAAGGATTAACTTTAGGACGGTAGGTCTCATACTAAAATCGGCTGAAATTGTACCATACTATCACCCCTTAACGGCTCCGCCACTAATTTCCTATCATCCTGTATACGTTTTTCACTATAACACGTTTACACAACTTTTATGTCAAAGACACTACCATTTTTACACATTTTTAGTCCAGTTAATGCACTAGTTTTGAAAAATAATATACAGCAAGCGGCCGCCATCCGACAAATTCAAGTTATTTGAATCTACATCGTTATTTGTATTTCGTATTCAAGTCGAAACTAAAACTCTTCTTCATTTAAATTCTTGTAGATAGCACTCAGCGTTTGTAACGTTTTGTTAAAGTACTACTCCATTAAAGCGCCCAACAAACAATTTGGCTGCAAATAGAGCTTAATATATAACCTAAAGTGTTATGAAGGTAGAGTAGTAGCTGCAATTATAGTTTGCGACGGCAAAAAAGAGTTAGTTATAAATATTACGCTTACAGTGATAAAGGAGGTTTATAAGAGCAATGTGTGAAGGTTAAACGCGTAGAGCAGCGATTATTATCCCTACAATACAGACCAAAGCTTCTGAGTTATAGCTTTGAGTGAATCTTACTACTATAAGATCCATATTAGAAATTAACATTTATTATTGACTTCTAAAGTTCTAAGCAAGCTACCATAAACTCTTTCAAGGCACTGATAGTTGCACAATAGGAGCAATCAACGCTACTAGCTCTGGTGTTTTATAAATCTATATCTAACAATGGTGTTTTATAAATCTTTTACAACACTTAACTCTTACAGGGATACAAAGGTCCCTTTTATAGTTTAGGGCTGAATAGTATGGATATTTCTCCCTATACATAGAACGTATTGTGTCAAGTATAGCCTCTATATTATTTAAGGTTGAATTATTGAGTTCGTTACCACCTTAGTACCCCTAATTGGTCATGTAAGCGGTCATGAAAGCATAAAATGGCGCCGCAACAGAGCTTCTTTCAAAATTTTCTAAGATGATGGTTCCGTATGTAATGGAAGTGAAATCGCAACTGCAAGTCTTGATATTTCTGAAGGAGACAGTTATTACTCATTGAGTAGTGATGATGTGAATAATACCAGTGACTATATTAAGAATATTTCATTTTAGTGAAAATTTGAGGACATGAGCTATTAAGAATATTAAACAAACTGCTATAAAAGATTTGATGTTGATCTTAAATGACAGATTTGGATTCTAACAAAAGATCCTCGAACTATTTTACAAACACCAAAAAAATATTTTAATACAAATACTAGGTGGCGATAGTGAATATTGGCATAAATAAAACACTAGGTCAGTGCGAGCATTATTTGTTATTTAAGTTAGATCATTTGTACGCTCCACAATCGATTTACAAACATAATTATTACATCACGATCAATTAATATCCGCGTGCAATGTAGTGACTGTATTGTCCATTCTCTAATGTTCTTACTATTTTGAACGGCATTCTGAAATTGAAATATAATTGTAACAGAATCAAATAAAATATAGTAGCGTTTATGTCGTCTTGTTCTCCTATTTATTTTAGCAACCCTATTACTATTTATTTACGATATTATTTAGTGTATTATTAAGCGCTTATGGCCTTGCAGACTCAGCTAATTTTTTTTGTCATGATTATTTTGATGATTATTTTGAAGCGCACGTGGCCCCGCGGACGTAGTGTTCTGTTAACGATCACTGAGTTACGCTACTTTCACTATGGCTGGTCCTCGGATGAGTGACCACTTTGTGGCATTTACATTTGCGAGCGTTTCCGTGCTTCGGAAGGCACGTTAAGCCGTTGGTCCCGGTTGCCAGTAAAATGGCAGTCGTTAAGCCTGGTTGAAGGCCTTACCAGTAGCCACAACCTGCGTCTGTCTCTTTCAACATGGCAATGGGCTCACCTCCTATTACGTGGGACAGGAATACACACAGTGAAAAGTGGGCATATAATATGCCTCTGCCACTCCTTCGGGGATAAGGCGTGATGGATATTGATTTATTTTATTTTATATTTTTAGTGCTAATTTACAGAGTGACACTTTTAAAACAGCGTAATCGAAGTTACTTACGTGAACAAAGGTACGAGTATAGCAGTAGGTACATAGTTTTTACGCGGTGTCCGACCACAGCGTCAAAAACAACAAATGTCACGTCGAACTTAGTGGAGGGCAGAGACTGAATGGTTGGTACTTATTTTATTTGCGCCCGGACTTGCTCTCGCTGTGTAGGTACAAAAAAGCTAATTAGTATAACATGCAAAGTTTAGACAATTGACGATTCGTTTATGAACGTAAGGAGTTTATGCTGGAAATAAAGTCAAACTTCCATTAAAAACATACTCGTAACATTCCATTGCTACAAATATTCAAAGGCTTTAACTGGCAGTATGTTACAGTATGTAATTTTGTAGACAGAAATATGTAGGTATTTAATTCCAAATCTTTTCCATTTTCGCAAATCAAACAATAAAAACAATTTAGCACTCGTCCAACTAGGAGATACCTACGCTACGTGTAAAAGTCGTGCTTAGGCTAGGTAGTGGTTTTGAAAAATTACTACGGATCTCCAAATTCATGGGTCCACCATTTTTAGATTATGAAGTTAATAAAAAACAGTGAAACGGACTAAAAGGTAACATAACACAATAGAGGTATTTATTTTTATAGCATTCTAATAACAGGGTCACGACTCTTTAAGTCAATAGGCAAAGTTTTGTTACAAATTTACTAAAAATAATGGTTTGCTCCATGTGAAGCAAAAAGAATGCGCTTCAATTATTTGCTAATAATACATACACATATTCACAGTTTACTTGCCTTCGCAATGAAAATTCTGCTTCATTTTGCACTAAAAATTAGTTAAAAGTTTTGCACTCAACTCCGCCATTTATTTTCGTAAACACAACGCATTACACTATGTTTATTTGATCGCTTTGAAAAGGGAATATCTTTCTTAATTCATTTTATAAATTATAAGAAAAAACTAAGGAAAAATATATCCTTAGACGCTGTAATTTCCTATTGCAGATCCATACTGCAACTCATGGCGTTACAATTTACCTTATTACCACCCTCTAACCGCTAAAACCGTAAGCAAGTTACATCATAGATCTACTATACCCCTCACGGAGTTTATATTCATTAATTTACTCTCTTTGTAACGCTCAAAGAGTAAGTGAGCTGCACGTAGCTCTACCATACCGCTTAAGGAGTTAATGGACACTAAAATACTACTCTTACAGCGCTTTAAGTCTCAGTTAGCGCTACTGTTCCTCCACAATTGCTCTTCTATACCTCTTAAATTCATTCTATAACTCCACGACATTGCCATAGTGGAACCTAAGATCATAAGAATTTGTGCCCAATCCGGTGGTATAGTAAAGTTATAGCTCGCTATAACTCCTATGTGATAGCACTTATTGATGACCTTAGGATCTCTTTAGCTCTATTATATATCCGTTCTAACTCTTATAGTAGCGCCTAATGTTAGTTGGGCGCCTCTGCTTACAGAGGGGGCCGTTAGAGAGCGGTGGAGGTGCGGGCTAGGTTCTTCAACTCCTTAGAGACCTCCGGAGGAGACATTAAACTTTTTAGTCTACGCTTTCAAGCCATGCAGTCAAGAATTAGTGACATGAGCGTTTCAATTTCGTATTTAAATTTGCGAGCGTTTCCATTTACATTTGCGAGCGTGTTCGTGCTTCGGAAGGCCCGTAAAGCCGTTGGTCCCGGTTGCTTAGTCAAGCTTGTAGCCACAACCTGCGTCTGTCTATTTCAACATGGCAATGGGCATCACCTATTACGTGGGACAGAAATACACATGATGAAAAGTGGAGGTCCCGGGTTCGATTCCCGGGTCGGAGTAAATATTTGTGTGATCACAAATGTTATAAAAAAAAAAGTTAAAATGTTATATTTAGAAACATAAAATATGTTTATCAGTTGTCTTGATCCAATAGCGCAAGCTTAAAGCTTAGTTTGGACTAGATGGCGTTGTGTGAAAAGTGTCCCACAATATTTATTTTAATAATTATTAAAATTTCTTATCGATGATTACGAAATGTATCTTATCCTTTAAAGGTCTATTACGTGGGACAGAACTCCACACGGTGAAAAGTGAGCATATAATATGCCTCTGCGACCCCTTCGAGTACCTACCTACCCACCTACCAGTAGCCACAACCTGCGTCTGTCTCTTTCAACATGGCAATGGGCTCACCTCCTATTACGTGGGACAGGAATCCACACAGTGAAAAGTGGGCATATAATATGCCTCTGCCACTCCTTCGGGGATAAGGCGTGATGGATATTTATTTATTTATAACTTTTTATACCTATTAGCCATATTAGAGACCAAAAAAGATTAGACTACAGTGCGATAATAAATTCTTGCTAACTTGAAAGGATGGAAACGGTTGGGGATACAAGTTGTAATGACCTTAAAATTACGTATTATTATCTAATCTATGACTCTACAGCTTACAATTTTTATTTTATTGAATTCAAACTCAGTCTAACTTTAAGGCGTTTAAAATGCGCCCTGACGGTGAAAATTATAGACAAAATGTGGCACAGATAGTGACGTCATGAAGTTATTAATCTCAATTATCAACAACGTTTTTATACAAGGAAGTTGGTAGCAACTATGGGTTTTGAAAAATATTTACCATTCTATTCTAGAAACGTTAATGGCAATAAGTAATTTCAATAATTGTTGTTTTTCTTTTCGAAGTAGGTAGGCGAACTAGACTTAACTGCTTGCTTACTATGTTCTCTTTTGGGCGAAACACGTATGTATAGGTACAATTTTTGGTAAATTTGATTACATACCCCTTTATTCTCAAAGGTGACGTCATAGGTATGAGAGTTATTTTGTAATTCACGTTGGTTTATTTTTTGTTCACTAGCCTGTAGCCTGAAAGGTTGAGTCATGTCATATTGTGTGAGCGGCGACAGGCATGCGGGTATTAAGCATGATTCACTGAGTTGCGTGATGTGCCCATTTCATTGAAATGTGTATACTCAATGTTGTACAATATTTAAGTGTATTGCTCATTATGTACACAAAATCATGTTGTAGTTTAAGATTCATTTCACATTAGGATGTTAAGTAGAAGATGCCTTCACATTATAAGATCAGTCGCTGGACAGTCCGTGGACAATCCGCACGGTTTACGCACATCAATAGGCCTTAAAAAAATACGTTCAAATGTTCCTTGAGTTTTGAGATACCTACATTCTTTAATGAGGTCTATTAGTGAAGATGAGTTTGGGTTGAGTTTGAGTTTGTCCCTTACAACAAAATGTTTAATAATCCATAAAATAGTTTTGCTTCCTTTTTAAAGTAATTGAATTTTGCCTTCGAATATAAGGTTTGACGTAGGAATTAAAGTATAGGTAGGTAGCCTACTTATTTTTATTATTTTAAAAATGTCACCCTGTGTACAACAGTCAAACATAATTCCTTTTAAAACCCACAATTTAAAAGATTTCATGTTGGAATACAGTCAAGTGATAACATAAAATATAAAACGTGGAGAATAATTAAAAGCAGAGACTATAGTTTAAGATCGTCAACCTCCTGGTTACGGACCGTGACGGGTGGCCGCCGGCATTACTTTATAATTTCAAGTAATAATTATATTTCGAGCCATGTTCGCTAATTAAGATCGGAATAATTTCACTTCAATTCAGCGTCGTCTCGTGTAATATATGGTGCTTTAATCGGTGATAATATTTTTTTCAATACATACGTCTATCTTGACTTTCTATAGTATGTACACCTAGTTGCCTTTAAGGGGGCCGAGTCTGCTATTTCAATCGTGTCAAACTCGTCGCTCAATAGAAAGTCACCGGTACAATTTTGACAGTTATTCGTAGTCTACTATTATACGTCCTCCAATAGAATTCTCTCGGTCGGCCGATAGAATTCTATTGGAGGACGTACCACTCCAGTGGCTGCTGGTCAATTGCATTTTTGGTAGTCTACTAACGTTTTGACAGCTGAAAACAGCGATTCTGGTTCTTTTCTACGACTTTTCAATAGTAGACTCGGCCCCCAGATCTTCCTCAAAGGAGGGAAGAAGAGTTACTTTCTTTTTCCAACTCCTTCAAATTATCTTCTGATTAAGTTTGATGCGGGTTCCAAGACATTCTAAATTGTTGTGGGACTTAACCTGGTTCGGTGTAACTTTTCTGTTCTTGTTCATTGCTGTAGATCCTGGTTTATATGACCACATACAATGGTTTTACTCCGACCCTCATTCCCACTACTGTAACTACTAAGTTACAGTAGTGGGAATGAGGGTCGGAGTAAAACCCACACCGCAAAAGAAGCGGAATAACTCCCTAACCTCCAAAGACGAAGCGTAAAGACTAAAGGGTAAAAATCTGTCGCGAACCCTGAGGCTTTTCATTAGCTAATCCGGGCCATAGACAAATTGAAAGGCACCGTGTGGTTTTAATCGGTAGGAGTCCGGCAAAGCATCCATGAAGATTTTAAATAAAAACAAAAAAAATTGAAATTGGGGTGGATTTACTCCCAATAAAAAAAAAAGGCGGAAGTCAATTAATGCGACTATGTAGATTTGGCCGACTTGATTAGTCCAAAAAATATGTACTGTTTACTGATGAAACATTGTACGATATAACCTCTGCTTGCAATTTTAAATGTTAACAAATTGTGTAGTATTTTTTAATACTACTTATTTAATATTTTTTGCCTTATCGCAATCGTCTGGGCTAATAGGAGATTGACCAGTTGACTACCCCTGATGTAGATAAATGAAATTAGTATCTAATTTATATTACAGATACTATAATATAATATGTATATTATAACTAATGTCGTGCTCCACAATTTCGTAGAGTTCAGGTGGACACCAAATAGTTTAATGGTGGGTAGTCTAGATCTGTTCGAGGTTATTAGGGGCGTTTAGACAAAATGGCCCCTGACGTAAAGCAGCGAAGACCGAAAATGTTCTAGGCATAAAATGCATTGCACCACGCCAAAAAACAACTTAAAATCTATACAGACTGATTCGTAGTTCGAAATTAACAGCTTTTCATTAAATGCAAATGAAGCGCTCGTGGCTCTGCGGTCTCAGTGTTCTGTAAACGATCACTGAGTTACTCAACTTTCACTATGGCTGGTACTCGGATGGGTGACCACTTTGTGGCATTTACATTTGCGAGCGTTTCCGTGCTTCGGAAGGCACGTTAAGCCGTTGGTCCCGGTTGCCAGTAAAATGGCAGTCGTTAAGCCTGGTTGAAGGCCTTATGGGCGACTTGAAAAATTTCAACAGCAGGTAGCCACAACCTGCATCTGTCTATTTCAACACGGCAATGGGCTCACCACATATTACGTGGGACAGAAATCCACACAGTGAAAAGTGGGCATATAATATGCCTCTGCCACTCCTTCGGGGATAAGGCGTGATGGATATTTATTTAAGTACATAAGTTACATTGTACGTACATAAAAAAAATCTCTGTTGGTTTGTCTCGGCTAATCTCTGAAACGGCTGGACCAAATCGGAACGGTACTTTCACTGACTGATAGCTGATATTCTAAGGAGTAACTTCGGCCACATTTTATATTCGTATGTCCACGGGAACGGGAACTATGCGGGTGAAACCGTGGGGTGTCAGCTTTTGATATTATAGCCTAGCCTAAAGTAAACTACTCGTAATATAAGCTTGTGTTATGGGATCTAGACAACTGACAAACATACTTTATATTTCTAAATACATACATATTATACATAGGAAACACCCAAACTCCGAAACAAACATTTGTGGATCACACAAATATTTTTTCCGACCCGGGGATCGAACCTCACCTCAGTCGCGGCAGTCGCATACACTACCACTTCGCCACCGAGGCAATCACCCAGTCAGTCAGTAGGGGCATTATAAAGTCTTCTGTGATACAAGGTTGAGAGTGCATAGCAACCGACAGTGGCGCTTCATTATTATGTTCTATTATTAAAGAGCCTCACAAAAAACAAGTTATGATAAGTTTACAATATATCTCCATCTTTTTTACTTTCAAATTGAAAGAAAGAGTCGCCGCATAGTGAATTCTCATTAGTCTTGTCAAGCATGACAGTTAAGTGCCAGAATTATCTCAATGTGTTACAGTAGGTATGTGGGGTTCTTCAAAAGTAGCCTTAGCTGTAATAATGATTCGGTTTTGTAATCGTCCATAGACTATGGTTACGTCGAATCACGTGGGACATGGGCTTCTTTGCCAGCCTTAGTAAGTATAAAAAATAAAAATACATTGAGCAAGTAATCAATTTCACTTGCGGCCTGCTAAAAATGTACTGATTTGCCTTGGTGTGAATAGTGTATGCGATTGCCGCACTGAGGTCCCGAAGTTGATTCCCAGGTCGGAATAAATATTTGTGTGATCCACAAATGTTGGTTTCTGAGTTTGGGTATTTCCTCTCTATACTTAATATTAATTATTAATCTATACTAATATTATAAAGCTGAAGAGTTTGTTTGTTTGTTTGTTTGGAGAACGCGCTAATCTCTGGGACTACAGGTTCGATTTGCATAATTCTTTTTGTGTTGAATAGTCCATTTATCGAGGAAGGCTATAGGCTATATAACATCACGTTACGACCAATAGGTGCGGAACAGCAATGATAAATGTGGTAAAATCGGGGACAAAATATTCCTTTTGATAGCTTCCGTTGCGAACGCTGCGTAAACGATTAAAGTTACGCAAAAACTATGTACTACATAATTATTTCCCTTTAAAAGTTCTAAAATAAAGTCCGCGACAGCATATGCCTATCTTTTAAGGTTAACCTATTATAATCCTTTTATTGTGAAAAAAATTGTTCTTAAAATGACAAGGAAAAGTATGGCCGATGGTTTGCAATTTACGCATGCGCGACGTCGCGACTAGCCAATTACGAGCGAGCTCTGCGTAGTCCTCGCGTGTCAATCAAATCAACTCAAACAAACGCGTGGTCGATTCGACTACGTCCGGATGTGTCCTGCTCCTTGGTAACTAGGTATACTAATCTACACTAATATTATAAAGAGGAAAACTTTGTTTGTTTGTTTGTAATGAATAGGCTCAAAAACAACTGGACCGATTTTAAAAATTCTTTCACCTTTTGAAAATATATATATATATATATATATATAAGTATATATATATATATATATATATATATATATAAGTATATATATATATATATACCTTTTGAAAATAAAATATATATATATATATATATTTTTTATTTTCAAAAGGTAATAGGAATATATTTCATAAGAAATAGGCTCAAAAACCACTGGACCGATTTTAAAAATTCTTTCACCTTTTGAAAGCTACATTATCCACGAATAACATACGCTATATTTTATTTTGAAAAAAAAAAGGGTTCCGTAAGATATTTGGGTTTTTCGGACAAAAAGGTTAAAAAATCAACCAGAATAGTTACTATAGATCCATAAAATGTTCTAATTAATTGTAGATCTTATAAATATCTATAAAAAAGTCCGCGACATTTTTTTATTTAAAAATCTTGATTTTTTTTTGGACTACATTTAATCGCGTTTATTTTACTCATGCTATTTATAATCCTTATCAAAATAAATTATTTCATCACTAAGTACAGTTTATGTAGATAATATTTGGTCTTTGATTTAAATTGAAGAGAAAATTTACGATGGCGATCTCAAAGGTGCTACGCGGCTTTTATTCTGTAATGATACATTAGCACCTGATACACCGGAGACCATAGCTGCACTGAGGTCCAAGCATCCACCAGGCCCTTCCACTCCACTTTTTGTTGACCCACCTTCTGATCCTCAGACTTGTATCCAGGCTTCGCAAAAAGACATTGTAGCAGCTCTTGCATCATTTCCTAAAGGGTCTGCTTCCGGTTTAGATGGCATCTCTCCGCAGCACCTTATAGACCTTACATGCCATGGCACTGGTATTGCTGGCGAACGTCTCCTTGTTGCCCTCACTAAATTGGTAAACCTTATGCTGCTGGGAGATGTCTGTCAAGACGTAACTGCTGTCTTATATGGAGCCAATCTAATAGCCCTCACAAAAAAAGATGGTGGTGTGCGCCCTATAGCGGTGGGTTCTACCTTTCGTCGTTTAGCTGCCAAAGTTTGTGTCCGACTATCTCGCTCCAAGTTGCAGACCCTCTTTGAACCCGTTCAGGTTGGCTTTGGCACCCGCGGAGGCTGTGAAGCGGCAGTTCATGCTGTTCGCACCTTTGCACAGACCGATGAATGCGAGGTTCTTTTAAAATTAGACGTTAAAAATGCCTTTAATTCGGTTAATCGGGACGCCTTGCTAAATAAAATTAATTTACATGTTCCTGAAATCTATAATTTCTTACTTCAGTGTTACCACTGCCCTTCTAAATTAATTCACAAGAGTAACGAAATCCTTTCAGCCGTGGGTTGTCAGCAAGGTGATCCCCTAGGTCCAGCTATATTTAGTTTGGTTATAAATTCTATAATTCATAATTTAAATTCAAAATTAAATATTTGGTATCTCGATGATGGAACCTTAGGTGGTGATTCACAGACTGTTCTTGCAGATTTAACTTTAATTATAGACAAATTTAACACTATTGGTTTGCATTTAAATTTTAATAAATGTGAATTATTTATTTCAGACAAAATCAACACATCCTTAGTTTCTCAAATTCATCAAAATTTTTACCAAGTTTGCCCAAATATTAAACTCTTATCTAAGAACAGCCTATATCTCCTGGGATCTCCCATTTTCGATGACGCCATTCCTCATCTCTTAGGAGAGTTGGTAACAAAATTCAATCAATATTCAGACCGCATTGTCAAAATTAGTAGTCACTGCGCTTTGTTTATCCTTAAATTCTGCTTATTTGTGCCCAAATTTACTTACTTGCTCCGTTGCTGCCCTATTTGGAAATTTCCTAATCTGATGTTACCCATTGAAAATGTTTTAAAATCCCAAATTGAAACTATTCTGAATATTCATCTCAATGAGCAAGCATGGTCCCAAGCTTCCTTACCTATTAGGTTCGGTGGTTTGGGGACCCGAAAAATTTCTAGTATAGCTTTACCAGCATTCCTGTCTTCGATTTTCAGCACTCGTGACCTCATAGGTAAAGTCTTAAAGGCTCCTACAGCCTCAAACTGTGAGATTGCGAGTCTGGACGAAGCCTTGAATGCTTGGCTAGCTGGACCAAGTCCAAATTTACCCCCGATGCTCAAAAAGCAAAGGGCCTGGGACACAATAGCTTCTTCTGCTTTTCTCAATACTCTTATCGAAAACTCTTCCGGTACTAATCGAGCAAGGCTTTTAGCTGTATCTCGATCAGAGTCTGGGCAATGGCTTCACGCCTTTCCTTCTCCGAACACTGGCACCTTCATTGATCCCACTACACTCCGCATAGCAGTTTGTCTCCGGTTGGGTGCTGATGTGTGCATTGAACACTCTTGTGTTTCGTGCGGAGCTTATGTGAGCCACCTCGGACATCATGGGCTTGCCTGTTCTTTTGCCGCTGGCCGTCACTCCCGTCACGCTGCTCTAAATGATATCCTGAGACGAGCCCTTGTCAGTATAAATGTCCCCGCGGTCTTAGAACCGCAAATTATACGAGATGATGGTAAGCGGCCCGACGGGATGTCTTTAGTACCCTGGAGAATGGGACGTGCACTAGTATGGGATGCCACTTGCACCGATACTCTTGCAACGTCCTATCTCCCGGCTACTAGCAAAAAAGCAAGCGCTGCGGCAAATCTTCGCGAGCGGCTGAAGGTTGGCAAGTACAGTTGTCTCGGTACCCAATATGAATTCATTCCATTTGGTGTCGAGACACTAGGTCCATGGGGTCGCGGCGCACATGGTCTTTTTACGGCTTTAAGTAAGCGTCTGAGGGAAGAAACTGGCGATCCTCGTGCAGGTAGTTTTCTCGCGCAAAGGCTTTCCATAGCTATTCAGCGTGGGAATGCTGCCTGCGTCATGGGTACCCTACCGAGGGGACCCAGTCTAAATTATAATAAATAGGTTAGGTAGTTTTTTTTTTTATTTAGATATAGTTTTAATTGTTTTTTTTTTTAACTAAGATTAATGTTAAATCATATTATTAATAAATCTTTGGTCTTTGAATGATTAAAATTAGAGGTTTTGGCCCGTTGCGAAGGCGGGGGTGCGCGTGCGGGAGGGGAGTTTAGATCTATGAGTTGTAAAGAGGAAAGATTTGTAAGTTTCGTTGTAATGAATAGGCTCAGAAACTACTGTGCCGATTTTAAGAATTCTTTCACCATTAGAAAGCTACTTTCTTCGGTAGTAACATAGGCTATATTGGGTTTTTAAAAAGTTTAGGGTGCCGTACGAAATCTCGAATAGGAAAACTTCACCACGCGGGCGAAGCTGCGGGTATCAGCTAGTGTATAATATGTATGCATATATTTAGAAATAAATAAGTATATTATCAGTTGTCTAGATCCCATAGTACAAGCTTATAGCTTAGTTTGTACTAGATGGCGCTGTGTACAAAAAAGTCCGTTTTATTTATTTAAATTCAATGATGATGAATTGATATTGAAGAAATTCGGCATTGCAATTGTTCTATGAGGCAAAATTGGTAAAATGTCCCGACGAATACCCTACATTCAAAATAATGTATTTGAAATTAAACTTGGAATGCGCTCCTAGGGCACGTGTCTCCCTCCTTGCTCTTCAAGCGGGGCGTGATACGTGATACTGAGTTGACATTAGCGGCTTGCGGCTAGTCTCGCAGCTCGTCTCGTGGCTCGTCTCGCAGCTCGTCTCGTGGCTCGTCTCGCAGCTCGTCTCGTGGCTCGCGCGAGAGTGTAAGCGTAAATAAGGTATGAAAACATCACCCCGTGTGGTGGGACCCTATCTACCTACCTAATAGATGCTAGTGAGAACAGTAAACCAAATAACCGATTTAAAACTCAATATACTTACCCATTTAGAGCATAATGTAGAGTACTTTCGTATTCAACACTCGTTAGTACCACCCTTTATGGATTTAAGCCTCAGTAAACACAAAGACAGTGTTCTAAGTATCTTAATTAAAGACATTGCATTTATTGTTGATCTCATTCACAATATAAGTTTTGACTTATATTAAAAAACCAATTAAAAAGTACCTTGTACCTAACCCTTTAAGTAGAATATAGTGTAACTTAGTTTCTCTTGTTTTTTTTTTGTTTGTTTATGGACTTAGTTTAACGCTTACGCTTACTTGGTTCTCTAAACGATCACTGCGTTAAGTATTATGATTATGGATAATGTGAGAGGTATGCATGCGTTGACATGCGACCAGCGGGCCGAGTCTACTATTAACAAGCAGTAGAATAGAATCAGAATCGCTGTTTTTAGCTGGCAAAATGTTAGTAGACTATCAAAAATGCAAATGACTAACCGCCACTGGGGCGGTTCGTGTTAATAGAACTCATCGGCCGACCGATAGAAGTCTATCGGAGTACGATTGTATTAGTAGACTACGAAAAACAGTCAAAATTGTACCGATGACTTTCAACTGAGCGAAGATAACGATTCTTTTCTGACGATTGAAATAGTAGACTTGGCCCCTAGCGCCTCAGCTTTAACAAAGCCCGTGGTGGCCAAGGTATCTCCACAGTGACATAGATGTGAAGAGACGTAAGGAGCACCCAAACGAAGGCAGACGGCAATTCTGAATGCAGTGTCGTCCAAAATGGTATCTATATTGCGTAGGTCGAAGCCATTGCGATGCCATTCTCCCGCAGCCAAAACGCGAGCATGTTCGGCAAAATTAGAACATGTATATTCAGAAAATTTGATAGTCAAAATATTTAGTTTCTGTCTTTTAGTCGAACGAGGCACAGACATGCTATACGCACACCCCTCACCTAGGTACGTATTTACATTTCAGTTGTGCGGTGTGCTTTCCCATATTCAAAGTGTACCTTCAGCCCTAGCTGAACAATCTAATGTTATTTCCTTAATATCCAATAAAGATAGTAATCTATCTTACTCTGACAGATAAAATGTAACAGTACCATGCCTATTCCTAGATAGTTACATTAAGACAGTCTGTTCTAAGCCTATATTAGGTATTAATTAAATAAGTAGAGCGCCGACAATATACACATCCAAGTCATGCAGTTTAGATCTAAGTGCGGCAATGTAGGCTCAGACAGCCGGCCAGACACGACCGTAGGTGCATGGAGGAGCGAGAGGGGGAATGTCGCGGAGGTGCTGGGGAGTGAGAGGGAGGGGGCGAAGGCTGCGTTACGTCATTTGGCGGCATCCGGGTTCGCGGCCGTCGCACGCGTTGCCTCCGCTGAGAGTTTGCAGCCTTTCTGAAACAGATAAACCTCGAGTGCCGTATGATATCAATTAATACCTGTAATGAAATCTTTATAAGTTTTTTTTAGATTAACTATATGTGCACCGTGGCCTGACCACGAGAAAGAATAGCCCCTAATTAAATTAAATTTAATTTTAATAAAGCACTTGTAAGATTGTCCACCAAATACCAGCTATTCTAGTTATTCTTATTTTAATACCAAAATTGTGTTCACTCTTAGAAAATTTGAAAATATTGAAAACTAATAGATTTTTTTTAAAGTAGTACATAAAGTATTAATGATAGGCTGCCAATAATGTGCCTCTTCACACTCCGCTTGAAGAAACCTGGTTTATAAGAGGGGGGAAACACGTGCGCTGGCAGAGCATTCCAAATTTCTATTGTTCGACAGGGACACGATCTTTTGAACCGCTGAGTTCTGGCGAATTTTTACACTGTATGAGAGTGGCACTTTCTGTGAGAGTTCCTTGTTTACTATTTAACTTTAAAAATGAACCACTAGATCTTCTTAACTTATTACAGTTATTCTAAACTTATAAACCTTTGTACTTATACTCTTGTTACGGTATATTAAGAAGCGTTTGTAGCCCCGCTACAGAGTTCTATAGAAGATCATTACGTTAAGCAACTTTCGCTATGGGTGGTCCTCTGATGGGTGACCGCTTTGTGGCTTTTCTATTATCAAGCGTTTCCGTGCTTCAGAAGACGCGTTAAGCCGTTGGTCTCCGTTGGCAGTCGCTAAGCAAAGTTTCAGGAAATATGGGTGGCTTGAAAAATTTTCAACTGCAGGCATGTCTATTTCAACACGACAACACAGCTCACCACTTGAGGACTAATAAGCCTCTGCCAGCCCTTCGGGGATGAGGGCGTGAATGATAAGTACCTAAGTATTACGGTCCTCATATTTTGGATACTCAAATGCCTCTATACTGCCTCCTCTACTATGCCTTTTGGTATTAGCATTAGGTACCTGCTAATAGTATGTAATCTGAACACGAGTTGGATTCTACGCGGGAAAATTGACAAGAGCGGATTATTTTTTAAAACTACTGCCTTTATCTTGTTTTATGTGCGGCAGTGGTGGTTTCTGGTACATAAAAGTTGTGTTAACGTGCTATAGTGAAAGACTATGATAAATATGCAGTAAAATGCTATTTTCTATCTTGTCGCGGAATATCCACTGAAAACCTCAGTATAACAACTACCATTATACTGGGGTGAGACTGACCTGGACTTAAGACTAGACTTGACTAAGATGTAGAGGACGGGGACATTTTAGATATTTGAAGGAAGATTGAAGAAATATGAATTAAGATATACTAAAAGGTCTTAGTAACCAGGCCATAAAATAATTATAAAATAAATGTATGTGATCTTTAGGGCTCAAGTAACCTCATTTGTATGTAGTACACCTACTGACTATCAGAAGAGGCAACGACTCAGGTTACTGTCTTACGGGCTTCCGGGCTAGGAAGTCAGACGGTAGGCGCCCCCAACAAAGTCGATAAAAATAAACTAAATCGTATATTAATCAGCTAGTTAAAGCGGACCCTGTGGCACTGTGTTTTAAATCCAGATAGGGTTAGGAAGTAAATGGGAAGCCGATACGATAGAGAAGAAAATCAGTGTGAAAGTTTATATGTTACTTAATCACGCTTAAACCCTTGAATCAATTCTGCTGCAATTTAAAATACATACAGCTGACACCCTTTATGAATACATAACTATACTCGCGGCACGCTATGATGGCCGTTTTGACATATTACAAAATGTCCTAAAAATGTCCTAAATGATATTTTACTGGTTTTACATAGTTTCTCTGTTTTCTACCATAGTATAAATACCCTCTACTGTGGTCGACTATTCACATATTTCTCCAATTAAAATGTAATTAAAATTAATAAGAAACTTCATGAAAGGACAAACGTCAAAACGGCCATCATAGCGTGCCGCAAGTATAGGCCACTGTTTATCCCACAATAAAATTATTGCGGAAAACGGACAAGTAGGGTGCCAGGTTCACACAGGTGGAAAACGGCTACGGAAAAACTTCACTACGCAGGCCGACGGGCATTGGCTAGTTTCTTATATGAGAGTAAAACAGTTACATGTTCATCATTTATGAAAAATACACTTTTATAAATTCGAATCGGTTAAAAAATATACCAGTTAAGTACTCGATTTCGGCCTTGTAACGTGAGTACATTTCAACTGTAAACCATTGTACTGTTAGTTTGGCCGCCAGAACAATATAGTTTTAATTTAGTTTCTCATGGTTCGTTAGTTTTCTGATGATGGTGGAAATGTCTCGGTTTTTGATTTAAGAACTCTCTGGACTCTTTTAACTACATCTCTATAGACTAAATACATGAATAAAAGACTATCTTATCATTCAAAGAGCATTATGTAGATCGGTTGTAGTTTATGTATGTTTATCGGTTGTTTAGGTCCCATAGCACAAGATTAAAGCTTAGTTTGGGACAGATGGCACTTTGTGAAAAGAGTCCCACAATATATATTTATACATATATATTAACTTCAATTGATCCGATTTCACGCATATATATATGATCGCACAGTTGAAAATTTCATCATAACTAGAAGTACTCGTAGATCGGAACAAAATGGTCATTTTGGTCTTTTTATTACAACGTAAAATTAATCTTCTGAATTATTAAATAACACCACTTGTACAGTTCCACAACATTTACTTTGTAAACCTGACCGGTTTCGCCTCACGGCATTCTCAAAGGTACACAAGATGACCACTATCTTACATAGTAAATGTTGTAGAACAGTACAAGTGGTGTTATTTTAATATGGAGTTGCAAGTTCCACCAAGTGCCATTAATCAACAGTATAAATAATCTGACCCCTGCGCTGCACCTAATTTTGAAATTGAATGACACCTAATATTTGTTTGACAGAACTAAATTAAGTCTAGATAAACCAAATTAGTTGTACATAAATGATTGCTTCAAAATTGTATTCACAACAAACTTATCTATAGGACATGACATCCGTAGGTACGAGTATATCTATATATTTAAAAATATTTAAGTATGCATGGATCGCGATACCTGGCGATCTGTCCTCTCTGACTACCCCGTCAGGGATACAGCGTGAAGATAGTTAAAAATATTCTAAATCTGCGGCCTGAATTCATGGAAATGATCCAAGATAACGCCTTTTGATGGTTAAGAAGAAGGATTAGACAATACGGACTCCACACGCTCTGCGCTTATTCCGAAAGAATAGAACACTACGCTACTTAGCGTAGTCTTTCGGTGTCAATCAAAATAAATCATATTTTATTTGTTGAACTTCTTATGTGTGACTATTAAGTGTAATAATAAATATGCGCATACTATTAGGTCAGATAGAGGCTTTATTCCGCGTACGCTTAGATTGTGGAATAAACTCTCTGCCTGGGTTTTTCCCGAACGTCTACAGTGTGGGGTCAAATGTGGTCTTAGAAGGTTTATAAAGGGTCGGCAGCACGAGTGCTGCACCTCTAGTGTTGCAAACGTCTATAGGCTACGGTGTCCACTCTTCATAAGGTGGGCCGTAGCCTTATCTGCCACCTCAGTGGTATTAAAAAAAAGTTCTAAGCAACGACAAGGCATGGACATTGGTAGATTGAACGTTAGCACCATGATAGCTGTGAAAGTTACAATATTAATCACACAGAGCAAAAAATTTGGCTCGCTCACTGATCACCAACAGTACTTTATGGTTATGTATCTGTAATTCCCTCGTGTTTTGCTTATAAAAGAGCCCGGGAGAGTTGTCGTCACGTCACGTTGCCCTTATAAATTCTTATAACTTTATCTTTCAAATTACTGTCAGCGTACCGCTCTGAACAGAATCTGTTGAGAATTGACTTCGTCTTGAAAGAACTAAATAGACACAAGTCGAATTAAACTGTACCATTCATCTAGGCATACCATACACCGAAGAGCTCGTGGTCCCGCGGACTTAGTGTTCTGTAAACGATCACTGCATTAAGCAAAATTCGCTATGGTTGGTCACGGATGGGTGGCCATTTTGTGGCATTTACACTTGCGAGCGTTGCCGTGCTTCGAAAGGCACGTTAAGCCGTTGGTCCCGGTTGCCAGTAACATGTCAGTCGTTAAGTCAAGTTGAAGGCCATATCCCATCCTTACCTGCTGTTGAAATTTTTCAAACCGTCCCTTGAAAAATTTCAACAGCAGGTAGCCACCACCTGCATCAGTCTATTTCAACTCGGCAATGGGCTCACCACCTATTACGTGGGACAGGAATATACATGATGAAAAGTGGGTATATAATATGCCCCTTCGGGGATAAGGCGTGATAGATAAATAAATAAATGAATATAATTAATCTTTCAGCACAGATAAAATATTTCAGGCACTACGGTAAAGTAAATTTACCTCGTGGTTTACACGCTGAGTTTGACTGAGTAGGTGTGAGGGAGCATCGCATCTCTCTGTTGCTAGGTGAAGCGAGTACCGCCGCCCGCACCTCCCGCCAACCGTGACTATGAACCATCACTATATTCCATCTCACTTGCACGATGAAGCCTTTTTCAGAAAACGCGTGCGACACAGTACTTATAATCGCTACGATATCTTCAAATCTTGACTTTACTTCTGCTATCAAGTTGAAAAATAAACAGAAACAAGTAATAAAGCTGACTGTTGAATTTATGGTCATCAGAACAGATTAATGACTTCAAATCGCCATTTTTTCTGACTACATAGAAACGGATAAAAAACTATTGCTGTTGTATTAAACTAAGTAAGTAGGTAGGTGTTGCCTGAGCTTACTCGGAATAGAGAAGTCTTATTTCTCTTTCTTTCTTTAAAATGCGCATAAGTATAACTTTATTTTAGACGGACCTGATAGTTACGTTGGAAAATGCGCCAACGTAATGACGCTCCTCTTAAACAAGAGCCTCTGTGAGAACTAGTTGCGCTATGCCGAAATTTACACGCGAGTAAAACCGTTTATAAGGAACTGTTTATAGTAAGAACCTAATAGAGCGGATCACCAGGGGGCCGAGTCTGCTATTTCAATCGTGTCGAAATAGAATCGAAATCGTCGTTCAATAGAAAGCCACTGGTGCAATTTCGACAGTTTTTCGTAGTCTACTATTACAATCGTACTCCAATAGACTTCTATCGGTCGTCCGATAGAATTCTACTAACACGTACCGCGCCAGTGGCCGCTAGTCAGTTGCATTTTTGATACTCTATTAACACAGCTAAAAACAGCGATTCTGGTTCTATTCTACGGTTTGTCAATAGTAGACTCGGCTCCCAGGTTACGCGATCCATGCATATTTCTTCACTACCTGCAGATTGATTAAATGTTTCATACATGCATGTCTGGGTATCTGAGTACTTTTGATTTTTACGTTATGAGCGATCTTGATGAGCCTCTACTTTCGCAAAATAAATATTCTTCGATAATCGTCCTCAATCATTTGTTGGACAAGGCAAGTCATATTTCTTCACTGCCTGCAGATTGATTAAATGTTTCATACATGCATGTCTGGGTATCTGAGTACTTTTGATTTTTACGTTTTGAGCGATCTTGATGAGCCTCTACTTTCGCATAATAAATATTCTTCGATAATCGTCCTCAATCATTTGTTGGACGTATCCAAACTCGGAACGCGCATTTTTCCAGTTTAATGCTGACACCTTTATTTAAGCTTAACAATAAGGTATAAAGAAAATATAGAATAAAAATCTGACGATACACACTAACAATGTTCTGTCCGCTCTATAGTTACGTTCATAAAATGATTTGTCTAATCCTCTAATCAAGTTGAGATCTTAAAAAGCCATTTTGAAGCGACAAATCACTTTTTAACAAAAAATTGACGATCTTTTATATTTATATTGTGGATATATTATATCAAAAAGACTTTACAGAGAAATACTTCTGTAAAACCTTAGACGAAGTACTAATTGGTACTTTGTGTATACACTTACACAAAGTACTTAACAATAGACTTGAAAGAGAAATACTTCTGTAAAACGACAACGTTCTGCAAAAGGTAAATGATTTCAGAACCTAGTAAGAGTATCAGGAGAGTCATTTTTATCTTCACACAAACGGAATGTTACTAATAGTCAAGTTTGAAGAAGGATTTATCCATGCCATGCCATCACAACAGAGAAGAAAAAGGATGTTAACAAACTGTTATGTTACTATTAAGGTTACTATGTACGATGTTTGGAAATCAGTGGAACAACATGGCAAATAGTCTATTTTATTGGTATAACACGTGGTTCAATAAGTCCCGAGACTAAGTACTAAAACATTATTTTTTATTCATCAACGTAGTCTCCTCCAAGAGCGATACAGTCCCTCCAACGCTTTTCTAATTTTTCTATCCCATGCGTGTAGAACGATTTGTCTTTGGCTTCAAAATAAGCCTCCGTTGCTGTGATAACTTCACTATTTGAGTCAAATTACTTACCCAGGAGCATTTTTTTGAGATCTGCAAACAGCCAGTAATCGCTGGGGGCCAAGTCTGGCGAATAAGGGGGATGAGGAAGCAATTCAAAGCCCAAATTTTGGCCATCGTTCTCACAGACAAGACGCGTTGTCCTGGTGAAACACCACTTTCTTTTTGTTCATTTGAGGCCGTTTATCCGCAATTTCGAACTTCAATCGCTCCAATAAGCACATGTAATTGTCACTATTTATGTTTTGCCCCTTTTCAAGGTAGTCGATAAAAAGTATTCCATGCGCATCCCAAAATATAGACGCCATAACCTTACCGGCCGATTTCTGAGTCTTTGACCGCTTCGGGCGGCTTTCACCAGTCGCTCTCCACTCCGCCGACTGCCGATTGGATTCCGGAGTAAAGTGGTGTATCCATTGTCACATACCGACGTAAAAAATCCTTTTTATTACGATTCATCAGCGCCAAACATCGCTCTGAATCATTGATACGTTGTTCCTTTTGTTCAGTTGTAAGCAAACGCGGCACCCACTTGGTAAAAAGCTTTTTCATGGCCAAATTTTATATAAAATAGTGAAAACACTACCATCTGAAATCTTCACTATCTCGGCTATCTCGCGCATTTTTATCTTCCGATCTTCCGTTACGATTTTGAGGACTTGGTTCATATTTTGTTGAATCACTGCTTCATTTGGACGACCTGAGCTTTCCCCATCATTTGTGTCCATGCGACCGCGTTTGAAGTCGGCATACCACCGACAAATGGTTGCTTTAGAGGGAGCTGATCCCGCATAACATTTTATAAGCCATTGCTGTGCTTCAACGGTATTTTTTCCCATTAAAAAACAATGTTTTTTTCCATTGTATCGAAACTACAAGCGTAGCGTCACTTAAATGTCTGCAAAATCAATATATTAATGTTCCATTTTTAAAAATTTGACACATATCTTTTATTGAAGAATTTTTAATATATACGCCATTTCCAAGTTAGTCTCGGGACTTATTGAACGATCTAGTATGTAGCAGAGCAGGAATAAGCGTGATTTTTTAGAAGAAGTGTGCCCAAAAATATTATTACCTAAATAATAAAATTAATAAATAAAAAACAGTGTTCTCGTTGTAGGTTGTTTTCATTCAAAACAATATTTCTCCATGTGCATTTCATTCTTTCATTCATTTCATTGAAATGATGATTTGTCCCTTGATTTTACAATACAAGTTTGCCAATTTTATTTTACTAAATTATACCATCTTATGAATGGTTTTAAAGTAAATAATGTCAGTTTAATGTTTTAATATCTCATAGCTTTCATTAAAAAGGGAAATATTTCTATAAACAACATTTCTATATATAACATTTCTATTAATAGAGAAACAATAGGTTAAAGTAAGGTTTTGTATCAGAAAAATAATATGGCATGTTGAGTTTTACTGTGTAATAATAAAATTATAAAATGAGAAAGGTAGGTACAGATAATGCAGCAAAAGTATTAAGTATTTGTAGTGGTGTCTAGGAATTTATGGTAGAACACTTACCATATTGATTGGATGCTATAGTTTCTGTTCTGTATAGCGTTACCGGTGGCAGCGTCTAGTGTAGTTTAAGGATGACCTGAAAATCAGACCTACTGAGAGCTATCTCAGTATAAGCTGAGTGTCATCCTATTTTTCTAGATCGCACGTTTTGCACTGAATACCCCAAGAAACTTTTTTTTTGTTTGGCTATAACCTAAAAAAAGATTATGAACAGTATATTTCTGTGCTGACGTAACCACCACGCGTAAGTAGGTTCAAAGTGCGCATTCTGATTTATGTATAAAAATGACACGTCAATGACACTTGTGTGTGACAGTGACTTTTTATTTGATAACCAAAGCCATGGATCGGAATGCGTACTACGCAGAATATACTGTTGTAGTTATTTGTTTATTTTTCATATTTTACTTATTTTTAATTTTTAATTCTAGTTGTGTATGTTTTATTATAAATTCATTTTTTATTCTGTGTAAGATGCTGTGTGTTTGGAAAAATAAATGTTTCTTTCTTTCTTTCTTTCAAATAGGTATGCAAATCCTATTGTGTTGACGATTTAACAGTTTATTACATGTTTTTCTGTTTATCCAACACTTGGAGGCGATGGACGAAACACGCATTGAATGTTTACTCCTCATGTATGACCACATATCTCTAATAAGACATTATTTTTAGCTTTAAGACTTTTGGCACCTATTTCGTTCAATGCTTTAAGAAAATTTGCGTACATTTATATCATGTCTGCCATGCTACAACGCCAGCCGCCGCGCCGCGCCGCCCCGAAGTGAACTAGAACCAGTCCATGCATGGATAGATTGGTTAGTGCATTTTTTTTCGCTAAAACCAAACCGGTTACCGAAAGTCTCGCGGGAGCATAACGGCAAGGCGGATGGCGAGAGGCGCGGGTTCGATCCGTGGGAAGAGCGAGTTCCGGCTGTGCTGTGCCACTTGTGTCACACCTTTCACCAGGCAAGGTCGCCGCGCGGCCGCGCCACTTTCTTTTATATAACCGCATGCGCCTGCCAACGGAATGTGACACCCGAAATTTATAGCTATGACGTCACGTGTAAAGGTGAATCACCGGACTCCATACCATCAACCGCTTAAACGGCTTCCATTATAGATCTATTTGTTTATTACGTTGTACGTTCCGTATACCGTTTCTTTCTTATTGATACCAACATCGAATACTGATTTGGAAACAATGCGGGATCTAAGTAACTGAAGGTTCCGTAGGTCAGTCACAAATCTAGGAATAATAAAAAAAAAATGTAGTCCAAACATATTTTCCGGAATTATAGTCATATATATATATGGATATTATCATCATTTCCAATTTTTAACGGGGAAGTCAGAAAGGACAGATCTCCAGGCATTTTTTCGCTTCCTGCAGACACATAAATCACTTCATATGAGTACTTTTGACCTTACCGTTTTTTGAGCAATCTGCTTACGTGGTATTCATATATGGAAATTTAGGTCTACCCTGACTCCTACTAAGTCCGTCCTATCAGTTTGCTTCCGGTTCTTTCAAAGGTCCTAGAAATTATTTTCCAAAACTCTCCAAAAATTGCTTCAAAACTCATATCAGACCATCAATTTGGTTTCAGACAGGCTCATGGTACTATTGAGCAGGTTCACAGGCTGGTAGAAAAAATCAACGGGGCATTTGAAAGCAAATCCTACTGCTCAGCAGCCTTTCTGGATATCTCACAGGCATTTGAGCGCGTCTGGCATCAAGGACTTTTATAAAAAATACGCTTGTACCTTCCCATTAACTATTATCTTTTCATATCTCAGTAATAGACATTTTTATGTCAAGTACGGCGATAGCGTTACGAATCTATATAAAGTTCAAGCTGGTGTTCCACAGGGCAGCGTGATGGGCCCAACGCTGTATTTAATGTATACATCTGACTTGCCTTATACAAATGAAGCGCTTACGACAATTTGCTGACGACACTGCAGTACTTGCAGTCGACGAAACCGCCTATGCTGCATCTACAAAACTACAAAACAATCTAAACCATATATCAAAATGGCTAAAAGACTGAAGGATAAAAGCCAATGAAGCGAAATCGGTCCATGTTACTTTCACCCTGAGACGGGAAACTTGCCCCGAAGTTAAATTAAATAACATAAAAATACCTCAAGCTGATAGCGCCAGATAGTTGGGTATATATCTGGACAGGAGAAATACCTGGCAAAGTCACATATGGAACAGAAGAAAAGTACTTGACCATCATTTAAGAAAACTTTATTGGCTCTTGGGTCGCAAATCACAACTTTCCTTGGAAAATAAACTTCTATTGTACAAATGCATACTAAAACCAGTCTGGACCTATGGCTTGCAGCTCTGGGACACGGCAGCTACATTAAACTTAGAAATTTTGTAAAGATTCCAATCCAAAACACTTCGCATGATAACTGAAGCACCATATAAACTTACAACTGTCAAGGAATAAATTAAAAATTCTCTACCTGCGTATTGCAAACGAATAAAGTCACATCCTAATTTATTGGCTAGACGCCTAATGATGACCAATCCAAATCACACCTTTAAAAGATTGAAGAGACTAGCTCCCCAAGATCTTCTGTGGGTAGGAGTGACAGCACCATAATGGACATATCATTGGATATCGTACCATGCACGTCAACAAAATAAGCACCAACAAACATCTGGTTAAATGTCGATATGACAGGTTACTGGAAAAAAAGGAGATAAAAAAAAATACTGATGAAATCTAGTAGTTTCAAGTTTAGGTACAAGTTATGACTCCGACTGAAGGTTATTGCAATGGGACTATTGGTACCACCTGTACCGGTTAGACTTCACCCATATTTGGTATATCTTTACCAGAAATTATAATTGAAAAGAAAGATCTACTTCTTTTTCTCTACCTGCATATGGAGCCCGCGGTCCATTATTATTAGCTGCTAAAAGTAGATATTCAGCTTTTTTTCGGCATTGTTGGGTGTGTCAGCAACTGCACCATTTGAAAGTAAACTTAGTTTGAGCACTGCATGACATAGCTAATTTAGCAGGATACAAATATATCACAAAATTCTATTAATGCTAATGCGTCACAAATCTTTAAATAAGTCTCGTGGGTAATTAAAAATTCAAATATCGACCTTCGTATTGATATTTTATCTATAAATAGTACGAATGTGGCTTAGTTTAATTTGCCTAAGCAATTAAAGATATACACGTTCCTGTAATCGCCATAAATTTCGAACGCAGGAAATGAGCTACTATTTAGTAAACAAGTTACCTACGCGTTAACTTTCTAATGCCCTGGTTGAATTCATAAAAACAACAAATATAGCAAGTACAGTCTATTTGATTCGATGCTTGAGCTTTATTTGTTGATTAAATTGCCAAAATGGCGGTGCCTGATTAGGTTAGAAAGTGACAGGTACACGTACATCCGTCACGTACCGAAACTATGACGCACGTCTTGCGCTGAGGAATGCTGCATTACATGATTACATCATCTGCCATCACCACAGCAGCTGGCATCATTCATAAATCATAATCCTACGTCCGGTACGTAAGAATACAATAACCGTAACCGTGTAGTAACCCCAATAAGATCTCCGGAGCCCAAGTGGCTATACCTGTTAGCGGTGCACCTGTTGAATAACTGACAAGTTGGTTAAGGCAACTGCTATGCAGGAAAATAAAAATGAACCGTAGACTTTAAAAAGGTAAGGTTTTTGAACAACACAAACAGTAGCTACTAAAATGCATTGCAAGGCATGTCCGGCTATATACTTTAACTCTCTCGGTTGCCCAGTGATAGCGTGTACTATTGCTGATGTTTGGGGCTTGATTCCCGGGTCGAAACAAATATTTGTGAGATCCGCAAATGTTTATTTCTGTGTTTGGTTGCTTTAAATGTATAATATGTATGTATTAAAAATGATATATAGACGAGCATAATTATTAGTTGTGTTGATCTTATAACACAATAGCTCATGTCATCTTAATTTGTGCTATAAATGAATGAATGTGTTAAAAAAATTTAACCGTGTAACATGCAGTCATGATAGCATACCAAGTGGACAAAAATGTGGTTGCGAGTTATTTGGCAACTCTTCCATATTATTAATTCACACTTTTCTACCCCAATTGTAAGGAAATGTATAACAATTATATCCTATCTGACAGTAATGTTGAATTTGTAAATGATGAAGTCCCAAAATATTGAATTCGCAAAAACTTTGAAGTCCCAAAATGTCAAATTCTCAAAATATTGAATCCCAAAGGACAGTCACCGAATCTGGCCTGAGCGCGGACAGCAGCTTTGGAAAGTTATAAAACTTCTAATAAATTTTATTTATTATACAACAAATATTAATGACAATTTGGTTGTAGCCACTTATCTGATATTCAAGACGATTAAAAAAATATTTGTCGTAGCTTACAAACGGATATAATTTTGATTGTCACCCTTCATCATCATCATCCGAGCGTCTGTCCCAGTTGCGTCTCATTTTCTCCTCCACTTCGCACGGTCTTCGGCATCCCCTGTAGTGAGACCATTGGCACGCATGTCATCCCTTACGACGTCAAGCCAGCACTTCTTGGGTCTTCCCCTCTTACCGGGACCTGGCGGGGCTGACATGACCAGATATTTGTTACGTACGTAGCCCGGCGGTTGCCGCAAGACGTGACCATACCAACGAAGGATCATCTCTTGCAGGTTGTCTGCAATGTCACGGACGTGAGAGTTTCTCCGCGTGACCCCACACATCCACCGCAGCATCTTCATTTCCGTGACACGCAGCTCCTGCTTGTGTCGCTCCAATATCGGCCACGTCTTACTGCCATGTAAAAGGACAGGTCACTTCGTTACGTATTCGGTCGGCCAAGGTAACGCCGCACAATTTACTAAGTGATCGCATCTCCACAGCATTCAATTTACTTTCATGCATCTGCTGACATACCCAGGTTTCGCTACCGTAATGCAAAGTTGGCACTAGCACTGCGTTATGAATCGCCAGTCGTGCTTATTTTACGATGCTTTGTCGCTTTACTAATTGGGACAAAGCACCGTTAACTCTGTTTCCGGCAGCTACTGGCCGTTCTACATCCGAATCACATCTTCCATCCGCGCTAAACATACTCCCTAAATACACAATTTCATTCACTTGCTCTAGACGTTCCTGGTTTACCCTAATCTCGCATTTAGTTCTTACGTCATTATTTTCAAATACTAGAACCTTAGTCTTACTTGCATTCAAGCGAAGACCCTTACTTTTACACTCCTCTTTCATATTAGTGACTAATGCCTGAAGGTCGGCTTCTGATGAGGCCATGAGCACCGCATCATCAGCGTACAGCAGACAGTTTACTGAAAAGTCACCCAAATTCACACCCATTTTTTTTTAATGGGCCTAATCCCACCCACATTCCCATTACTGTGACTCCTGTAAACCAGGATCTACAGCAATGACCAAAACACCAGAAAAATTACACCGAGCTCGATCTCGAGCAAATTGAAATGTCTTCACGGAAATATCAAAAGTGGCTAGAATATCACCCGAACGTACTTGCGGCGAGTCTAACTAAGCGCAGCTACCAAAAACGCCTCAAAAGGAAAGACATTATATAGATAGAGAAATCAGACTCTATAAATAAGATGAGTGGCTGTCGTCCTCACTGGAGGAGGCCCTCTACATGTCAAATCAAACACACAACATACCTGCTTATAGTATTTTACTGATTGCAGATGAGAAAAAAAAAAAGTTTGCTTCTCACATTTGCGTCCACCCTTAGACTCACCGAGCACCACCTTCGCCGCTCCAAGGATGGCCGCCTGAACTTTGTCCCAGTAATCTTGAACTGGTTCGCCTTCAGTGGCGGTGCACTTGACACCGACAGCTGAGACGAACTCCTGGGACCTAGTTTCATCAAGCAGCCACCATCTGATGCGGCGCTGGCTCCGCTCGATGCGTTTGCCTTTGGGCTTCACGCAGAGGTCCATGAAAAGGAGACGGTGTTGTGCAGTAAGACTCTCTCCGGGTATGACCTTGCAGTTGGCCACCTTGCCGATGCTGTCGCCTAGTGAGTAGGAAATCGATCTGAGTTGTACGCCTCCCGCTCTTGTAGGTGATGAGATGTTCGGTTTTCTTTTTGAAATACGTGTTCACAATGGCCAGATCGGCAGCCGCACACGTTCTGAGGATAGTATCTCCTTCAGCGTTGCGGGTGCCATATCCAAAACCACCATGAACACGCTCAAACTCCTCACACCTCTCACCCACATGACCGTTTAGGTCGCCGCCCAAAACGATTTCCTGTGACAACGGAATGCTCCGAAGAACTCACTCCACCGAGTCTCCTGCAGGAACGCCACGTCCACCCTCCGCCTGGAGAGTACTTCGGCCAACTCCACCGCACGCCCAGTCAGCGTGCCAATGTTCCACGATGCGAAGCGGATACGGGTTGGGGCTAACTTCTTTAGCCGTGCTGGCCCGACACACGGCAGCCCTAGCCCACTTGCCACAGGAGTCGGGCGGGGCTCATGCGCGCCGTTTTGCGGCGGCGCCCTATCCCTAGCTGCAATCCTATTGTGTCTGTCCATTTCTGTTTCGGCGGGTGGCTTTTATGGGAGCGACGCCCTCAGACCTCCCAACCCCAGAGGGGAAAGCCAGCGCCAGAGCCTCGTCCGTTAATCAGCAGGTGCACGTACTAGCGAGGAAGGTTGACTTGGGCCCCGAAGATCAGAATCAGAGAAATTAAGCTGTCCTATAATTAGATTTTTCATGTTCCAAGATTTTTTGTTTTTATTAAATGAAACAACTACAGGTAGTTTGTGCTCAGAATGAGCTGCTGCAGCCTATGCTTATAGGTATGACACTCCCGAGAGCCGCAACGGTGGTCATGGGGCTTTTTAAACCTTTTGCAGGTTATACAGATGGGTTTAAAATCAGGACTGTCTTTATGTGTACATGCTCGTGTATCATGTTCCTCGCCGCAATTAGCACAGCTGGGTGACTTGCTGGTACAAAATTTGTGAACATGACCGTATTGTTGACAGTTCATACAACGCACTACCTCGAGGTCATCGATAAATCTACAAGTGGCCCAATCAATAAATAATTTATCCTTCGTGGCCACCAAATGATTCCGGATCTCCGGCTCCAGCTCCAAACCCACCCACGAACGACCGTTAGCTAAACGACGCCTACGAACTATTTTGGAATTCTTAATAAAGTCCTCCTCGCTAATTTTTAATTCGTCCTTAATGTTTTGGCGATATAAGGCTCTAATAAAGTCATGGTCTTCCATAGAACCAGGAACATCTTTAACTAGGATTCGCGGTTTACGACCCTTGGGTTTTTCTAAGCGCAAGCCCGCCGATTTGATTGCGTCCACTGACTCCAACTTCTTGAGTTGGCTTTCGCTCGCAACACGAAGTACTACACCCGATTTCGCGGTTTTTTAATGCCTACAATTTGGAAGCCATCATCACTGGGCTTGATAGCTTTCATAAGTGCCTGTTTAGTCGCGGATGCCGTTGTGAACTCGGTTGAACGATCAGGCGCGGAGTAAGCCACCACACAGGGTCGGGCGGGAAGAGACAAAGTGATTCGCGATCCCTGATCGTTGATTATATTATTTATTGTAGCAATATAACAGTTTGCCTGCTCGACTAACGTGCAATATTCGCCTTGATTGTATTCCGACAAGTCACTATTGACCAATTTCACTGATTGTACCCGTTTGTTTACATCTTCGGGTATTTGGAATACCGGAGACATTTCACTAAAAAGTCGCTTTGCCGGTGGCGACCATATAGTAGCACATACGCGTTTACCTCCCCCTCTATCGGGAGGTTCATCTCGGAAGGGCATTATTTTTTAACACTAATTATACAGCACAAATAAAAAAAAGTGTCTAAATAAAGTGTAAACAATAAAATTATCGGCGCAACTTAATTCACTGATACCCACCCCACACTTTAGAATAAAAATCAAAAAAACTTACCGATTGATAAATAGCAATATTTACGCGATTAACGACAATAAAACCAAGTTTCACTTACGTGTTACCGAAACACAATCACTAAAATATTACATAAACCAATTCACAAGCTGGGAATACAAAGTTAAACCAAAGAAAAATTATTAAAATTACGGAGCGATCGCACAGACCCGCTTGCTCAACAAGAACGAGAGGGAAGAGTGAAATTTATACCCATATCACAATCTTTCAACTTCTGCAGGCAACTGTCCAGATACACTATGAACAGCCAGGCGGACATGACACAACCCTGTTTGACGCCTGTACAGACATCAATAAGAGGTGACACATCCCCCCTACTCGCACGCAAGCCTTACAGTCCTTATAAAGCGACTGTATTGCCCGCAGTAGCGAGCCGTCCACACCATATCCGGGCAGCAAATCCCACAGAGTTTCCCTCACATGCTGATCGCCCTGTAGGTGCAGCAGTTTAGGCGCGAGCCTCTCCCTTTGTAAATAGGTACTACAACTGCTATTCGCCAGTCATCTGGGACTTCACCCGTCCGCCAGCACAAGTTGCATAACAGACATAGAGTGTCCCAGACGCGCGACCCACCGTACTTGATCATCTCAGCAGTAACTCTGTCTTTTCCCTCAGCCTTACCACATTTCATACTTCTTATCGCTTGTTCAATTTCTTTCATACTAATGACTTCAATGACATTGGGATCCGGAGCATCGAAGTGAGCTCCACTTCCCGATGTGGCATCTCTGTCTTTTCTTGCATACATCTTTCCATAATATTCACTCCATCTCTGCAGGACGTCAGTTTGGTCTGTTAGGACGTCATTGTTAACACTAAGCACTTTATTCATACTGCAGATTGCCGAACAACTCCGGGTCTTGCCTACCTCTTTCCAGAAGAGCCTGGCATTATCCCGGAAATTGGACGACAACGGAAATTCATCCGCTTTCATTCTGCACCTTTCACGAGCTTCTTCTATCAGTGCCTTCGTGTTAACTTTTTGCAGCTTGTATCTCTCTTTCATATTAAAATCATTCCGTGAGGTTGAGCTAAGTAGTCTAACCATGCTTTCTTCTTCATTCGAACTGCTTCTTTCACTTCCTCATTCCACCATGCGTCACGCTTATTACTACTGCCTCTTCTCGTTTCTCCACACACTTCCACAGCGGCATTTACCATACTATCCCTAAAGTTCTGCCATACACTTTCCACATTCTCACTACTAACATTGACGTCGCCAAGCTTTTCGGCTACCCTTTCTTTATATTTATCCCTAATGAATGCATCCTGCAGCTTCCAGCTTTTGATGCTATAAGTCGGCTCAGGTTCAGGACACTCGGCACGATGACGCCAACCCGCGAACAGACCCCTAATCCTAGTTATTACTGATCCTAGCTCAGCGCCTCGATACACCCTTGTGTCCATCACCTGTTTACGGAGCCGACTATCCATTAGGAATAGATCTATCATGCTTCTCTTTGACTTACATCTCCTCGTATACATATGAATTTGTTTGTGGTTGAACATTGTGTTCGCCACAAACAAATCCTTTTCCTTACAAAATGCCAGTATAAGCCTGCCAGCGTCGTTCACCCTTTTATCCCCATACTTCCCGAGTACCGACTCAAAACCATCGCGAGCGGTACCCACCCATTCATTCGAGTCTCCACATACTATAAGTCTTTCATTTCCTTCTATCACATTTAGAGCTTCTCTCATACTCTCCCAGAAGTCCTCTAGCTCACTCGCGTTCGACGAAGATACTAGTGCGTAAGGAAAATCTTCGTCAAACCTAGCTTTAGACGGATCCAGATTATATAGTTCGCGTTTGTATTTATCGAGTTTTTTTGTATCATAATAACTAATTCAACTTCTCTCGACCAAAATGACTTTTTGGGTCCTGTAATAAAGACAATGGCATTTTTTTGTTTGTGGAATCTGTTGCGGTAATGGTATTACACACAGAAGTCGTCATAACTCTTGACCTGATGGAAGTGCCCTATGTAATTCTTCAGTGGATTGTACCCTGAGTAGTAAGTTTATTTTCATTTTCAAGTACGTTGTTATAAATGGTCGCTTACTTACTTTTAGTTTATTGATTTTGAAGGATTTACTGTATTATGTATTATCAAAGTGACCAATATACATAGACTAGCTGTGCCTCACTCCTGACTTCCCATTTATAATAATTTATTGAAAATAGTGTATTTAGCGTATTAACGTATTAAACTCTGCCCGATTTTTGATATTTATAATTACTACTGTTTTTGTTAGCTACGTCTCCCGAAAAGCTTAATGTAAATAAAATTAGAACATAAGAATATTAATTGTAAGAATAGATATAATAAATTTGAATAAAGAAACAACCGTAGATAGGTCTAGATATAAGTACATTGTATATAGTTAGGCGCATTTTGGTTTTGCTCCCGCAACACCCCACTAGTTGCGGGCCGAATTTGTAGATATAATAAGCGCATTTTTGTACGACCAGTACGGTTCAACGGTCCTGATACTTTACGGCTCAAGAAAATAAATCAAGTAAAATCCGAAGTTGTTTCTCTGCCTGGAACCCCTGCCCTGAAGCCACATCAGCGTGAACATACGGACAAGGCATTCTTTAGACCGGATCAGCTGCAACAACCTACAGGGCGACGAGAGCGAAATATCGTTTCTATACAGTCCACTCGCTCTCGCCGTCCGTAGCGACCACCTATTTTAGGGACTACTACCACCTCCCTTACAATTTCTGGTCCTTCGAAGGATTGGAAGAATTGAAGAATACAAGTTCTGAAGATGCCTACAGTCAGATCTACGTCACCAGGGCCATCCAGGAAAAACGAAGCCACAACGACCGAAGAAACGTCCGATTGGTCCATGAACACACCCGCCACGACGGAAACAGAGACGTCTGCAACAAGATCCACAACGGAAGCATCAAGAATCTGCCGCCAGACCGCCGCCGCCAGTGCAGGGAACGCCGCGAGGAAGACGATTCGAGCCGCCACCGCTGCTGCCGCCGCCGCCGCCGCTGCTGCCGCCGCCGCCGCCAACTCTGCCGCCGTCGGTACAGCCACTACGTCGTCACAGCACACGCCCGCCGCTGCACCTGGCCCGTCGAAGCAAACTACGCTCCCGCCTACGAATCCGTCGCGGCCGAATCCGAAGAACCTTGGAGGCACGCCTACAGTACCACCGTTCGCGTCTTCGGAGACCCTGGTACCGCGTCGCGCCGGTACGCGCTCTAAACCCACTGCGAGGTCAACAAAGTCCACCAATAGGACAGAAATCGAAGCCCGATTGGAACTACAGAAGAAGCAGTTAGAAGTCGCCTAGAAAGCAGTAGCTCTAGCCGAAACGGAGTTAGAGTTAACGCAGTACCAGTCAAAGGAAGAATACGATGAAGAATTCGAGTTGAACAAATCCACCACATTCCTGGAAGCGCCCAGGGAAGATAACCAGAAGAAAGGACCAACTCAAATCAACACTCAACTCGCCGACGCTGTCATCACCGCCGTACGAACCGTCCAGCCAAACCAAGCCCCCCCGAAGATATGGGACCTACCAGAATTCAACGGGTCCCACGAAGATTGGCTGCCATTCAAGAAAGCCTTTACGGACAGCAGAACACTGTGTACCAACGTACATAACATGGCGCGACTACGAAAGTCAATCAAAGGCACCGCGAAGGAAGCTGTGCGAAGTTTACTCTTCGTCGCATCGGATCCCGAAGAAGTTATGGCTGCCCTAGAACGAAGATTTGGGAGACCGGATCAATTGGCATTATCCGAACTTCAGAAGATAAAAGAAATGCCACGCGTCGGAGACACGCCAAGAGAAATATGCATCTTCGCGAGCCGCATCGACAACGCCGTGACCACCATTAGTGCACTAAACAAACCGCACTACCTACACTCGCCGGAAATGTGCAAGAACATAATAGAGAAGCTCTTACCCATCATCATCAGCTGTAGTCGAACCATCTGTATCGTAGACAGATGGTTCGACTACAGCGCCCGCGGCGGCGAAGAAGAGCCCGCTAAGAAAAAGCACAAAAGAGGACCCCGCAGTAAGGCTGCAGCGGCAGAGCAGCCTGCGCCAACGCCAGCAAAACCCGTGGTCGCCGCCCCCAAGGGAGGGACGAAGGCGAAGCGGGAAGAAGCTGACCCGATGATCACCATGGTGATCGGAGTGCTGACCCAAGTGCTCCAAGCCATTCAGGAGGGACGGGACCCCGTCCAGCTCATCCTGCAATGCGTAAGGAAAATCTGTGCCTATGGCAGATAACTCCCTACGCATCATGTTCTGGAACGCCGACGGGATGTCCCCCGTGAAGACCAGGCTCCTGAGGCAGCTGCTCGCACAGCGGCAGGTTCATATTGCCCTCATCTGCGAGACGCGCCTCAGGAAGAGCTCAGCACTCCGAATGCCAGGGTATCACGTGTACCGAGAGGACCAACTCTCCCAGACCGAGACTGCTTTCAGGGGATTGGCAGTCCTGGTGAAGAGAAATGTCGTTCACCAACCGCTGCCCACAGCTGCGCTGCAGACGTCCTACGCCCTGGGTGTAGAAGTCTGTGTCGACCGCCGCCCCATCCGTGTGTTTGCGTTCTACAAGCCGCCGGACGCGCGGCTGGCAACGGCTGATGTCCACACCCTAATGGACTCACCGGACCCGGTCATAGTCGCGGGCGACTTCAACGCCAAGCACACGGCTTGGAACTCCACGCGCATCTGCCCCAACGGGCGTAGACTTTTCAACATAGCGGAGCAGCAAGGGTATGAGGTGTTGGGGCCAGAGGTCCCGACCCACTACCCATACCAGGCAGCGTTCCTGCCGGACGTGATCGACCTGTCGCTGGTGCGCGGCCTACCAGCTGCGCCATCGATCGACGTCCTGGACGACCACCTCCTCTCGGATCACAAACCAGTCCTCCTGACCCTGACAAGTAACCCAACTCGGTCATCGCCACCACCGCCCCGCTTTCGCCAGGATTGGCAAGTATTTGCCGATCTTATGGCAAAGCAATCGCCGCACCGCCGCATTGAGTCAGACGTCGACGCGTCGCAGAAGATCTCAGCGCTGTTATCAACACAGCGCTACGAGACTCGAGGCTAGAAGCCCCGTCGACCCGGAAACCTCCTCAACTTCAACAGCCGGCCTTCATCTTGGCGATGATCGAGAAGAAGCGGAAGCTGAGAAGACTGTGGCAGCGCAACCGATGCCCGACCCTAAAGTTCCAGCTCAATGCGCTGGCTGCGAGGCTCTCAAGCGCACTGGAAACAGTGGCGACCGAGTCCTGGCAGCGCACTATTGAGCGCGCCGGGGACGACTGGTCGGGCATCCACCGCCTGTGCCGCCAACTCTCCGGGAAACCACCTCCGATTAGACCCCTCATGGCCGGTGACGGTACCCCACGTTACCGAGCCGAGGATCGAGCGGAGATCTTCGCGGAACACCTGGAGAAACAGTTCCAGCCGAATCCAGCTTCCGACGCAGTTCGAGTAGAAGCTATCCAGCAGCATCTGAAGTTTTACTTCGAGGCGCCGATAACCCCCACGGAAGACCCAGTCGTGTTTTCCCCGGGCCAAGTGCAGCGTATGATTTGCCGCACCCAACTGCGGAAAGCCCCAGGCCCCGACCGGATCCCGAACGAGGCCCTGCGTCACCTGCCCCCACGAGCCATCGCATCGGTGACGCAGCTTTTCAACGGCATCCTCCGCACCAGCCACTTTCCCGCAGCATGGAGACTCGGCCGAGTCATTATGCTGCCAAAGCCCGGGAAAAATGTACTGAAGCCCGAAAGTTATCGGCCTATTACGCTGCTGTCGACACTCTCGAAAGTCTTCGAGAAGCTTCTACTCCTGCACCTGACACCACACATCCAGCCACGCGACGAGCAGTTCGGCTTCCGAGCCGAACACTCCACCACGCTGCAGCTCGCGAGGGTACTGCATCATCTCACCGTCGCCCTCAACACGAGAGAGCACGATGTTGCAGTACTCCTCGACATCGAGAAGGCATTTGACCGCGTCTGGCACGACGGCCTGATCTACAAGCTGGCCACGTCTACTACTCCGCGACGAATAGTCAAGACTGTGGCCACCTTCCTCCAGGACAGACGCTTCCAGGTCATCGTGGACGGCGTCCTGTCCGGAGAACGGATCATCAGGGCCGGCGTGCCCCAGGGTAGCTGCCTATCGCTGGTGTGCTACGCGAAGTACACCGACGATATCCCAGCGCCAGATGGCGCGATGTTGGCGCTATACGCCGACGACGCCGCCTTCATCTGTACTTCTCTGGCCGCCACGCACGCGGCGGTCAAAATGCAGCGTTTACTGGATACGCTCAAGCCTTGGCTGGATGAATGGAGACTGACGGTCAACGTGGTAAAGACCCAAGCGCTTGTTGTGGGGGGTGCGTGGCAACCCGCGCCCCTTACCCTGCCCGCCTCACCTATGCCGCCCCTACATGGTACGCTCTGGCCGCAGAAACGTACCGTGCACGGCTGCGTGCGCAGCAGTCGCTGTCGCTGCGACACGCCGTAGGCGCCCCTCGCTTCGTGAGGAACGAGACGATCGCCCGAGACCTACGCACGGAGAGCCTCGACGACTACATCGGTCGCTTGAGCGCCAACATGTTTGCACGCGCCGGGGAGTCGAACTTCCGCCACCTGCGGGAGATAGCTCTGTACCACCGGCGCCCCCCGGACAGACCTCTGCCGCGGGACTTGATCCCTGCTGCAGCACGACCGGACTAGTCAACGTCACCCTGAGGCCGGCTGATGGGCGCCTGTCGGGAACCCTTCCCGCCAGGCTCGACCTCGCCGACGCCCCCAGAGTGACCCCCAAATGACGACCTCAGCTGCCGCTGGCTTGTAGACCGCCCATCGGAATCATCCGGTGGGGTCAGGGCTCGCTAGCGGCACGCTCCACCACCGGACTTGACGCCCGGACTTGACCCCACGGCTTTTTACAGCCAATCCAACGACCCGCCTGTATCGACAGGCGGCGCTGAACTTCACTGCAAGAGGCCAACGCCTCGATCAGTCTCCCCCCAACTCCCCTAGAGGAGTTGTGAGATGGCCAGTCGGACGACCGATACGGTTCAACGGTCCTGATACTTTACGGCTCAAGAAAATAAATCAAGAAAAATCCGAAGTTGTTTCTCTGCCTGGAACCCCTGCCCTACAGTTACAGTTTTACTTTTACACATCATAGCTTTCAAATGTTAAAAGAATTGTTTTTAATCGGTTCAGTGGGCTAGCCAGTAGCTGCATTACCTGCAGGTGATATGGCCATAGATTATTTTGGAGCCTCTTACATCAACTTTTACTAAAAGGTTTATTACATATACCTATTTAAGTACTTTTCATTGCCTTTTTTGTTTTAGTTAAGAGCATCTGACAGAACCTGTCATACTTGTTTGATTTGCCCTATGGGCAAAGTTACTTGCAATCTGTAAGGACATAATAATTTTCAAGTCAAATAACAGAATCCAGAAGGAACCATCTTTTTGCCAGATTTGAAGAGAGCCGCTGATACTCTATTACATTGTTTTTTCTCCTGAACTGTAACTATGAAGAGAGATATTAAGTTTCTAGGTGACTCAGAGTACATATATAAACAAAGTATATATGATATATACTACAGCAATGTCTGATTTGCCAATTCCATTTATAATTTTCTTATACTTGGTAACAAAAAATAATGCTTTTATTTTTTATTTTCTATATAATATTGATGTAGTTTTTTAAAGGCTAAGTTTTACTAAACAAACTTCCAGGATCATAATATGGTAAACACATAAAAAAATAATGGAATATATTTATTGTTGAAATGTGCACAGATAGAACTAGCAACATTTTGGGCATGATTCCTTTTAGCCGTCAACTGCAGATTATTAAGAGGTAAAATACAAAGCAAACAATATATGTTTTTTTTGCTTATATATGCCATATAAGCAAAAAAAACATATTTTGTTTATTTATGAAAATAACATTGGCAACCTAAAAACCATAAAACATTATTATTGTTACAGCATTGTCGGGCAATCACCTATTGGTTGTTTGCTCATATAATATTTGTGATTCGGTACTTAAGTGGGCAAGGTATGGTGAAAATATTACTCCTCCAACTACAAAATTGTACGCATCGGGGCCAAAACCCCATAGAGAGTGGTCACTGTCCTTTATCCCCAACTTTAGTGTAAACGACCTACGAATACTCTGTAACAAATATTATGTAAACGATCACTGCGTTAAGCATTTTTCGCTATGGCTGTTCCTCAGAAGGGTGACTGCTTTGTGGCGGCATTTCCATTTACGATAGTTTCTGTTCTTCAGATTTAGGGTGAGCCCATTGCCGTATCGAAATGGATAGGAGCAGGTTGTGGCGACCTGAAATTGTAAATTTTCAAGCCGCCCATAAGATTTTCAACTTGCATAACGACGGGACAAAAATGCATACGGTGAAATGTTGGCGCTTAGTTTGCCTCTGCCTACCCCCTCGGGGATAAAGGCGTGACAATATTTATGTATGTACTAATATACACGAAAAGTTTTTAACTACCAGAAAAAAATTAAGGGCAGATGCAGACATAATATACTTTGACATTGGCCTAATGAGAATATTATTATTATTTACTATGACAAAGTTATTACCATTATGAATATAAAAACAGATCACAAATCATGGTTCACTTGCCTATGACGCGACCGCTCACCGGCCCGGCCCGTGTGGCGCGTCGGTGTAGGCATATCTAATACGGTTAACACACGACCGGATTTGATCCGACCAGACCGCGGATTTGATTTGCCGCCCGACCAAATCTTACCGTCTGTAGAGCAGTCCGGCGGACATAATTATTATTATTACAGGTAATTGTTTTGTAAAATAAATTATACAAAACAATTACCTGTTTTAATTTATGCAAATAATAGTAAAGTAGATAAAATGTAGTCTAAGTTACTCCTTATAACATCCACCTATTAGTGAAAGTCTCGTTAAAATCGGAGGAGCCGTCTCAGATTCGGAAGAGCCGGAACAAATAGACAGAAAAAATATAAAAGTTTTTTGTGTAAGTATCGTATATACATACTTTCATTAGTTGTTACTTTAGAATTACAAACAGACACTTCAATTTTCAATTTTATTTATTTGTATATTACATAGTAGGTTTGAACCTAATTATAAATTAAAACAGGTAATTTTAGGCTCATCAACAGTAATTTTAGGCTCATGAACACCCTGTCGGTCGTCTGCCGTCCTGTGCGGTCTGATCCGGTCGTCTGTTGCGACACCAGATTTGGTCGGCGTAATCGGCGGATTTGATCCGGCGAGGTCCGGTAGACCAAATCTGAACGTGTGTTAATAATAGCGTTAACACACGTTCAGATTTGGTCTGCCGGACCTCGACAGATCTGATCCGCCGAGTCCGCCGACCAAATCTGTTGTCGCAACAGACGACCGGATCAGACCACACCGGACGACCAGACGACCAGACAGGGTGTACAGATTAGGGGCTTTTTCCCTATTCTGGGGTAAAATTTTTTTTTAAGAAACTTTTTTGGAAATGAAAGGTTTCTAAAAAAGTATATTATTTAATATGCTTTTAGTGAAAAGCTGCAAATTTGAATTACACACACACACATTTCAATTTTACTTATCTATGTAGATAACTGGTATGCATAGTATTCCTCTACATAGAGTAAATAAACACTACGTTATGTATTAACGTAGCTCTTTTTTCTTTCTGGCAAAAAAAAATATGAAAAAGCAATTTTTGGGGAAAGGTAAAATCGGTACTGGGGACATTTTTGACAAAGTAACTAAGATGGCAACATTGGGAAGAAGGAACTTTTGTGGAAATGAAAAGTTTCTAATAAAGTATATTTTTATATGCATTTAGTGAAAAGCCGCATATTTGAAATTACACACACACATTTCAATTTTACTTATCTATGTAGATAACTGGTATGCATAGTATTCCTCTACATAGAGTAAATAAACACTACGTTATGTATTAACGTAGCTCTTTTTTCTTTCTGGCAAAAAATGTATGAAAAAGTAATTTTTGGGGAAAGGTAAAATTGGTACTGGGGACATTTTTGATAAACTAACTAAGATGGCAATATTGTGAAAAAATTATGAAAAAGTGTCTATTTGGAGAAAAATTAAATTAAATCTGAAGAAATAAACGACAAAGTAGCTAGAACGAAAACATTGATCATATCCGATGCGGATCGAGGCGGACTCAATTAATAATAATTATGTCCGCCGGACTGCTTTACAGACGGTAAGATTTGGTCGGGTGGCAAATCAAATCCGGTCGTGCGTTAACCGTATTAGCGCTATTAATAGAGCTAACACACGAACGGATTTGGTCTGCCGGACCTCGACAGATTTGATCCTCCGAGTCTGCCGACCAAATCTGTTGTCGCAACAGACGACCGGATCAGACCGCACTGGACAACCAGACGACCAGACAGGGTGTTCAGATTAGGGGCTTTTTCCCTATTCTAGGGTAAAATATTTTTTTTTAAGGAACTTTTGTGGATATGAAAAGTTTCTAATAAAGTATATTATTTTATATGCATTTAGTGAAAAGCTGCAAATTTGAAATTACACACACACACACACACACACACACACACATTTCAATTTTACTTATCTATGTAAATAACTGGTATGCAGTATTCCTTTACATAGAGTAAATAAACACTACGTTATGTATTAACGTAGCTCTTTTTTCTTACTGGCAAAAAATGTATGAAAAAGTATTTTTTTGGGGAAAGGTAAAATCGGTACTGGGGACATTTTTGACAAAGTAACTAACATGGCAGCATTGGGAAAAAAAATATGAAAGAGTGTCTATGTGGAGAAAAATTAAATAAAATCTGGGGAAATTTACGACAAAGTAGCTAGAACGACAACATTGATCATATCCCATGCGGATCGAGGCGGACTTAATTAATAATAATTATGTCCGCCGGACTGCTCTACAGACGGTAAGATTTGGTCGGGCGGCCAATCAAATCCGCTGTCTGGTCGGATCAAATCCGGTCGTGTGTTAGGGCTTAGTGAAAAGCTGCAAATTTGAAATTACACACACACACATTTCAATTTTACTTATCTATGTAGATAACTGGTATGCAGTATTCCTCTACATAGAGTAAATAAACACTACGTTATGTATTAACGTAGCTCTTTTTTCTTTCTGGCAAAAAATGTATGAAAAAGTAATTTTTTGGGGAAAGGTAAAATCGGTACTGGGGACATTTTTGACAAAGTAACTAAGATGGCAGCATTGGGAAAAAAAATATGAAAAAGTGTCTATGTGGAGAAAAATTAAATAAAATCTGGGGAAATTTACGACAAAGTAGCTAGAACGACAACATTGATCATATCCGATGCGGATCGAGGCGGACTCAATTAATAATAATTATGTCCGCCGGACTGCTCTACAGACGGCAAGATTTGGTCGGGCGGCCAATCAAATCCGCTGTCTGGTCGGATCAAATCCGGTCGTGTGTTAGGGCTTTAAAGCCCTAACACACGACCAAATTTGGTCTGCCGGACCTCGACAGATTTGATCCGCCGAGTCTGCCGACCAAATCTGTTGTCGCAACAGACGGCCGGATCAGACCGCACCGGACGACCAGACGATCAGACAGGGTGTTCAGATTAGGGGCTTTTCCCTATTCTAGGGTAAAAATATTTTTCTTAAGGAACTTTTGTGGAAATGATAAGTTTCTAATAAAGTATATTATTTTATATGCATTTAGTGAAAAGCTGCAAATTTGAAATTACACACACACACACATTTCAATTTCACTTATCTATGTAGATAACTGGTATGCAGTATTCCTCTACATAGAGTAAATAAACACTACGTTATGTATTAACGTAGCTCTTTTTTCTTTCTGGCAAAAAATGTATGAAAAAGTAATGTTTTGGGGAAAGGTAAAATCGGTACTGGGGACATTTTTGACAAAGTAACTAAGATCGCAACATTGGGAAAAAAATTATGAAAAAGTGTCTATTTGGAGAAAAATTAAATTAAATCTGGGGAAATTTACGACAAAGTAGCTAGAACGACAACATTGATCATTTCCGATGCGGATCGAGGCGGACTCAATTAATAATAATTATGTCCGCCGGACTGCTCTACAGACGGTAAGATTTGGTCGGGCGGCCAATCAAATCCGCTGTCTGGGCCGCAATTCTCATGCCTTCGAAACAGTCTCGATTTCGAGATAAATTTCGAATTCGAACTTTATTCGAGTTTTATTGACGTTTAGCTATTCTGCAAATCTCGAACTCGACTTTTCTCGAAGGGAAGCCACTCGAGTTGCTTCGAATGGTTGGTAGCAGTCGAGACGCAGATTTCGAAGTCGAATCACTATAATCTTTGGACATTTCTTAAGTGACCGACCCTAAATTAGCATTATATTATATTTAACATTTAATAAATATCAATATGATTGATAAATTAATAGTTTAATACGTGCAAAACATATTGCAACTCGCTTCAATTTCAAACACGTCGTCGCCGATGTTTCAGCAATGTGGAAATTTCAGCAATTTGATTTGTGATTACAAATAACAAAGTCTTCAATAATATAGACAACACACAGTGACACATTCAGATATTTTTCATTTTACGGGACGGTATAAGCTATTTTTAAAATATACATTAAGTACCATTTATTATTAGTCCAGTCATTACGTCGGAAAAATCGGGTTAGAAATGCAAATGAACCGAGAAAGCCAAATTTTGGATATTACGTGGGGGGAGGCTAGAAAAGCTTAAGTTCAAATTGTCGAATAATCTGATGGGGTTTCGGCCATCTTCAAAAAAGTTATATTCAGTTTTTTCATCATAACTCGGTTCCCCGATGAGATACAAAAAAAATTTTTATTTTTTTAATTTTTTTTTAATTTTATTTTACCCATCAGGTTATTTTGGTCGACAATTCTAAATTAAGCTTTTGTAGCCCCCCCCCCACGTTATCTTCAAGATTTGGCTTTCTCGGTTCATTTGCATTTCCAAATGTATATATAATGGACTATATGCAGTTTACAATATTTTTTCCTTTAATAATTACTATAAAATACTTAATTATTGTTTATAACATGTAAAATAAGCTTAAAAAACTTTTAGAACATTTTGTAAGAGTAAATAAATAGCAACATTTCTTAAATAGCAACATTTCACACAATAATCTCGAACTTTAGTTCGAATAGTGGTGAGAATAAGACATTCGAAAAAACCATCTCGATTTACGAGATTTTATGGTCGAAAAAGGATTCGAAGAGTGAACTCGAATTCGAGATTATTTCGAAGAAAACGAGAATTGCCTCCCTGGTCGGATCAAATCCGGTCGTGTGTTAGGGCTTTAATAGCGTTAACACACGTTCAGATTTGGTCTGCCGGACCTCGACAGATCTGATCCGCCGAGTCCGCCGACCAAATCTGTTGTCGCAACAGACGACCGGATCAGACCGCACCGGACGACCAGACGACCAGACAGGGTGTACAGATTAGGGGCTTTTTCCCTATTCTAGGGTAAAATTACTTTTTTTAAGGAACTTTTGTGGAAATGAAAAGTTTATATTAAAGTATATTATTTTATATGCATTTAGTGAAAAGCTGCAAATTTGAAATTACACACACACACATTTCAATTTTACTTATCTATGTAGATAACTGGTATGCAGTATTCCTCTACATAGAGTAAATAAACACTAAGTTATGTTTTAACGTAGCTCTATTTTCTTTCTGGCAAAAAAATTATGAAAAAGTAATTTTTGGGGAAAGGTAAAATCGGTACTGGGGACATTTTTGACAAACTAACTAAGATGGCAACATTGGGAAATAAATTATGAAAAAGTGTCTATTTAGAGAAAAATTAAATTTAATCTGGGGAAATTTACGACAAAGTAGCTAGAACGGCAACATTGATCATATCCGATGCGGATCGAGGCGGACTCAATTAATAATAATTATGTCCGCCGGACTGCTCTACAGACGGTAAGATTTGGTCGGGCGGCCAATCAAATCCGCTGTCTGGTCGGATCAAATCCGGTCGTGTGTTAGGGCTTTAACTATTTACTAGAATAATAAAAACAGGCTAGCGTTAACACACGTTCAGATTTGGTCTGCCAGACCTCGACAGATTTGATCCGCCGAGTCTGCCGACCAAATCTGTTGTCGCAACAGACGGCCGGATCAGACCGCACCGGACGACCAGACGACCAGACAGGGTGTTCAGATTAGGGGCTTTTCCCTATTCTAGGGTAAAATTATTTTTTTTAAGGAACTTTTGTGGAAATGATAAGTTTCTAATAAAGTATATTATTTTATATGCATTTAGTGAAAAGCTGCAAATTTGAAATTACACACACACATTTCAATTTCACTTATCTATGTAGATAACTGGTATGCAGTATTCCTCTACATAGAGTAAATAAACACTACGTTATGTATTAACGTAGCTCTTTTTTCTTTCTGGCAAAAAATGTATGAAAAAGTAATGTTTTGGGGAAAGGTAAAATCGGTACTGGGGACATTTTTGACAAAGTAACTAAGATCGCAACATTGGGAAAAAAATTATGAAAAAGTGTCTATTTGGAGAAAAATTAAATTAAATCTGGGGAAATTTACGACAAAGTAGCTAGAACGACAACATTGATCATTTCCGATGCGGATCGAGGCGGACTCAATTAATAATAACTATGTCCGCCGGACTGCTCTACAGACGGTAAGATTTGGTCGGGCGGCCAATCAAATCCGCTGTCTGGTCGGATCAAATCCGGTCGTGTGTTAGGGCTTTAATAGCGTTAACACACGTTCAGATTTGGTCTGCCGGACCTCGACAGATCTGATCCGCCGAGTCCGCCGACCAAATCTGTTGTCGCAACAGACGACCGGATCAGACCGCACCGGACGACCAGACGACCAGACAGGGTGTACAGATTAGGGGCTTTTTCCCTATTCTAGGGTAAAATTACTTTTTTTAAGGAACTTTTGTGGAAATGAAAAGTTTATATTAAAGTATATTATTTTATATGCATTTAGTGAAAAGCTGCAAATTTGAAATTACACACACACACATTTCAATTTTACTTATCTATGTAGATAACTGGTATGCAGTATTCCTCTACATAGAGTAAATAAACACTATGTTATGTGTTAACGTAGCTCTTTTTTCTTTCTGGAAAAAAATATATGAAAAAGTAATTTTTTGGGGAAAGGTAAAATCGGTACTGGGGACATTTTTGACAAAGTAACTAAGATGGCAACATTGGAAAAAAAATTATGAAAAAGTGTCTATTTGGAGAAAAATTCAATTAAATTTGGGGAAATTTACGACAAAGTAGCTAGAACGACAACATTGATCATATCCGATGCGGATCGAGGCGGACTCAATTAATAATAATTATGTCCGCCGGACTGCTCTACAGACGGTAAGATTTGGTCGGGCGGCCAATCAAATCCGCTGTCTGGTCGGATCAAATCCGGTCGTGTGTTAGGGCTTTAACTATTTACTAGAATAATAAAAACAGGCTAGCGTTAACACACACTATTAAAGCCCTAAGGCTTTAATAGCGTTAACACACGTTCAGATTTGGTCTGCCGGACCTCGACAGATCTGATCCACCGAGTCCGCCGACCAAATCTGTTGTCGCAACAGACGACCGGATCAGACCGCACCGGACGACCAGACGACCAGACAGGGTGTACAGATTAGGGGCTTTTTCCCTATTCTAGGGTAAAATTACTTTTTTTAAGGAACTTTTGTGGAAATGAAAAGTTTATATTAAAGTATATTATTTTATATGCATTTAGTGAAAAGCTGCAAATTTGAAATTACACACACTCACATTTCAATTTCACTTATCTATGTAGATAACTGGTATGCAGTATTCCTCTACATAGAGTAAATAAACACTACGTTATGTATTAACGTAGCTCTTTTTTCTTTCTGGCAAAAATGTATTTTTTGGGGAAAGGTAAAATCGGTACTGGGGACATTTTTGACAAACTAACTAAGATGGCAACATTGAAAAAAATATTATGAAAAGGTGTCTATTTGGAGAAAAATTAAATTAAATCTGGGGAAATTTTCGACAAAGTAGCTAGAACGACAACATTGATCATATCCGATGCGGATCGAGGCGGACTCAATTAATAATAATTATGTCCGCCGGACTGCTCTACAGACGGTAAGATTTGGTCGGGCGGCCAATCAAATCCGCTTTCCACTTTTTCATAATTTTTTTCCCAATGTTGCCATCTTAGTTACTTTGTCAAAAATGTCCCCAGTACCGATTTTACCTTTCCCCAAAAATTGCTTTTTCATATTTTTTTTGCCAGAAAGAAATAAGAGCTACGTTAATACATAACGTAGTGTTTATTTACTCTATGTAGAGGAATACTATGCATACCAGTTATCTACATAGATAAGTAAAATTGAAATGTGTGTGTGTGTGTAATTCAAATTTGCAGCTTTTCACTAAAAGCATATAAACTAATATACTTTTTTAGAAACCTTTCATTTCCAAAAAAGTTTCTTAAAAAAAAATTTTACCCCAGAATAGGGAAAAAGCCCCTAATCTGTACACCCTGTCTGGTCGTCTGGTCGTCCGGTGCGGTCTGATCCTGTCGTCTGTTGCGACAACAGATTTGGTCGGCGGACTCGGCGGATCAGATCTGTCGAGGTCCGGCAGACCAAATCTGAACGTGTGTTAACGCTATTAAGTACTTTCAACTTACCTACAAATACTTTAATTGTTGTTCGAAATGCCCATCATTATTTTGGACACAAACACGAGCACGTTTTTGTAAGTTGTTTTTTAAACTTAATACTATATATCAGTTTGTTGTCGAACTTCGTCAAAGGCGTTAATTATTCTTTCCTCTAAAATTTTCTCACACTCTTTGTTTTATCTCACTCCACATGAAAAAGTCCATTGGAGTTAGGTCAGGAGAACGCGCGGGCCACGAGATGGGACCGCCGCGACCGATCCATCTATCTCCCAACTCCGCATTAAGGTAGGTACGTACCGCACTATGGTAATGCGGTGGAGCCCCGTCTTTTTGTATCCATAGCCCTCTTAGGTTTACTAAGGGAATGTCGTCTAGCATATTGTTCAGCATAGAACGAAGAAGATTTAGATATATTTCGACCGTTAGCCGACCCTCAATGAAGTATGGACCCATGGGCGTACCCAGGATTTGGGCCGGGGGGGGGGGGGGGGGGGGGGCAATTCAGATTTTTTATAATGTTACCTGTTTATAAACCCCCCTCGCATAAATACGGGTGTTAATGTTATAAGTTAGACGTAGATTTCGTTGTATAAGTGTGTTTGTCTGTGTCATCGTAGCATTGACCTAATGCTGAATGAAAATGATCACCAGAGAACCCGATTCTTCGAAAATTCACAGCAGTCATGGTGTTTGGGTTCAATAGTACCTACTTTTTAACGGTTGTTCCTTATAATACAAGTATATATAAAAATTAATATTTTTGAATTCTGAAATTTAATTTATTTTTTTAATTTATATTTTTTTATTTGGTTAACTTCAAATCTATATAATATAAATATAAAATAAATAAAATTAAATTTGCTGTTTGTAATTCCAAATTTACAGATTTTCACTACAGAAAAACAGTTTTTATTTTGCATAGACCATTTTAAGGGCGCTTACAAAATGTCATACACTAGTTAAAAGATAAATTTAATATTTTTAGTGTGACCACCGGTTCGGAACGCGGCCCACCTGAGAAGAACCGACAAGAAACTTAGGAATGATTTTTTTTGATGGCCTATTTACAATTTAATATTATTTCACTTGGCCAGCAGATAATTTCTAGGCGTCCTTGTCCTGCAAATAGTCTTTAACAGCGTAATAACCTTTTTCATAAACTTTTTTTTATTAACAGAAGAAGAATTAGAAGACAGAAGGTCGAGAGCTTTGCGTCTTATTCCATAGTGATGTAATTTTCTGCACAACGTTTCATGCTGAACGCAATCAAAAGCTTTGGATAGATCGCAGAATAGGTACACCTAATGCATCTTGCTTGTCTTCAGATTTTGATAAATCAAATACGTTATTTACATTACAAAAAAACTATTTTTAAAATGTGTATCTCTGTCTGTATGTTCCGGCTAATCTCTGACACAACTGAACCGAGTTTAACGGGACCTTCACTGGCACTCTTATTATATGTAGAAGAAGTAACTCAGGCTACTTTTATCCCGTTTTTTAGTTTAAACCGCTGTGCGTCTACTACTACTCTACTGTGGAATACCTATGAAACCTATGAGGGTTAATTTGGGATTTTGATAAGACCACCAATGTTCGTTGTGTTGGTTGAACATCCCTATCCGCGTAAACAAACATTCATCTGTGTACAGGACATTCAAGTTAGGGCTAGTGATCACCCAGTTGCAGAATGCAATCCTTGGCGCTGGGTCGATTGAAGTGAGCTCCTGGACCTTTCTGTAGTGGTATGGATGCATTCCAGCGGAATTCACTATCTTCCAGGCACAACGCTGACTTATACCAAAAAGACGTGCGGCGTCGTTAGTACTCCGACGAGGATCTTATGCGAAAAATTCTAGTACCTCGTCATATAAGTTTTGTGAGAGGGCTGGTCTTCCTCTGCCTTGTGCATGCGAGGGCATGTGAAGTGACCCGTGGTCTAGCAAACGCTGGTACACGCCGAACATCGTGGAGTGATTTGGTTGCCGAGCGTTTGGATAAAGCTCGCGGTACATACGTAAATAGTGATGATTCGATACAAGTAAATACAAGTAAGTATTCGATACTTTTGTTTCGATACCAAGTACTTTTGGTATCGAATCATTTTTTTCGATACCTACTCGGTATCGAAAGAAAAGTACTCGTATCGAATCGAATCGTCGCATATTATCTACAACGAGTATAGTCTTCTAAATGTTTACAACAATTGCTCTCTTTGGCAAACTTATGAAACGAGGACTTTTTTGTTCAATAAATTATTAATTATATACAACATAAAAGAATGAGATGTATCAGTTTGATAAAACTAACAGAATTAAACAATCTATTTATATGAAAGCAGAAACTGACGTACTGATCGATCAATGCTGAAACCACTGGGTCTAAAAGCATGAAATTCTGCAGAAATATTTCATAAAGGACGTAGGTGTGCACTAAGGATTTTTGCAAATTCAACCCCTAAGATGCAAAAGTAGTTGCGAAGTTTGTATGAAACGGCGTGTTTTTTGTGGAATTTCTCACTTAGTTGTAGAGGCTGTTGACACACTGGATTAACACAATGTGGTAATCTTGATCCCATAATAAAAAAGGGGCTATGACTGGATGAACACATTGTGTTCATCAAGTGATTATGGGAAAACGGTTAGTAAACTTAAAATATCTTATAAAAATACAATACAATAACATGCTTCATAGTTTGCATAATAAAAAAAACTAAAAAGTATCGATATGAGTAGGTATCGATACTTTTCAGTTCTCGTTATGAGTAGTATCGCAAGATGATTTGAGTACTACTCATTTGAGTAGATATCGATACTTTCACGGTATCGAATCATCACTATACGTAAACCGGCACTAACATTTTTTTCACACATAAAATATTAACGCAGCATGAGTACGTACTCGCGATTAGTGAATTGGTATGCTATTTCGTAAGTCGATTGTCACAGTGCTGCGGTAGTGACACACAAGTGCTCAATGAACACCCGCGCGACGACGACTCGCCCGTCGCTCGCTCACTCGCCTCGCAACCTGACGATGATCACACGAGCCGCAAGGGCGGGGCGCCTCACCCCTGCTCTGAGCCGTGAGGGCGGTGAGACACTGACCAATTATATTTTTTACATATCTACATATTGTAGATTTTATGTGACGAAATAGTAACATTTTTCTAAGGTTTTCTTGTTCTTAAAACTGGATATATCGATTTAATTACGTTTACTGATTACCCCTATTCTTTTTTTCTGGTTGTTAAAAACTATTCGTGTATAATACTTAATTAAAAGTACAATGGTTCCGTATTATGCCAAAGGTTTTGGGCTTGCACAAGCTTGTTGGATACATTTTTAAAGCAATGGTGTATGCTAACGAGAAAAAACACACATCGGTACGGATGGGACTTGATTCCGTGACCTTTGCCAAATCAGGGCAATGCTCTAAGCCAAGTGAGCTACATAACCGTACAGAAACATTTTGAAATTCCTCACTAATTTGTCAGTGCAATTCAACAGTTTAAATCCAGAACTTAGCAACTTTGAAATTAATTAACAGTACTCGTATTACAACCATTTTATATGGGCAATATGGACTCCGCTCAATCTATCAATAACATTTTAAAGAAATTCAGTGTACCTACTAACTTTTTTACCTTGAGCAACACGACCTGCTCTGTGACCGGCAAGAAGGTTTCCGGCATGGTCGCTCGACTGGTGATCTATCGAGAGTAAGTGAGAGGGCTCTAGCAGTGAGTCTCGAAATCTCTAAGGCCTTTGACCGGGTCTAGCACCGTGTTCTTTTATGGAAATTGCCCTCCGATGGACTGCCCGGGCGAGTTTTCGAATGGATATCAAGCTTTCTGTCCGGTAGAACTATCAGAGCCGTCGTGGACAGTTATTGTCCGGACTACATAGCCACAAAAGGTTGGGGTCCTGCATGGCTCCGTGTAGTCACCCACTCTGTTTTTGCTGCATGTCAATGACATGCTGTCCATTGGCAGCATCCATTGCTATGCGGATGATAGTACCGGTGACACTTATTGCACGGTTTGGTCTTTTGTGCTTTACTAACTGAGACTTTACTAAAATATTGATTGTCTGGATATTTACCATGTCTACTATTTTTAAATAATATAAAACGTAGACATGGCAGCATGAAATAATATTTACCACGTCTATTATTTCGACAACTGTGCCAAAATATCACATACTCGCGAATTATAGTAGATAGAAATTAAAATATTATGTGATTTAGTTCCGTTAGGTTCAGAGATTAAATAAAATTGTTCACAGTTTGCCTGAACTGCTGATCCTGCTCATCAAACAATATTTTCAATATCTAACTCATAATTTCTAACGTGTTTTTAACACATTTTACAACAGTGAACTATGCTCATTCAAAATGCTAGAGCAGAGCAACCAAGCCTTTTTTGTTAGTTTTTTTTTTACTTGTTTTCGCCCATCTTGGGCAGGCAAAGGAAACATAGTCCATACAGCCTAGTCATTAGTATTTATTATTTTCTTGTTTTAGTCCTGTCTAGTCGTTTGTCGATGTCAAGTCCTCAGTCCTAGGTCCTAGTCCGTGCTCCAATAAGGCAGTGGATCCCTTATTGCTATTGGTGTATTCTGCGATCTCTCCAAAGCATTTGATTGCGTTGACCATAAAACACTATTGGGAAATCTCTTTTATTATGGTATCAAAGACTCTGCACTGAACCTTGTTGCCTCCTACCTAAATGATCGAATACAACACGTTGATCTCAATGGAATTCGCTGCCCTGGAGCATCTGTTGCTATGGGCGTACCGCAGGGATCAATTCTGGGTCCGTTTCTATTTTTAATTTATATTAACGATCTGCCATTCTATATTCAGAACTTGTGCGACATTGTTCTATTTGCTGATGATACGTCACTTATTTTTAAAGTTGATCGCACGCTTAGTAATTTTAACGGCGTAAATAGTTCACTTGCCCAAGTTGTATATTGGTTTACGACCAATAATTTGCTACTAAACGCTAAGAAGACAAAATGTATCAGATTCAGCATGCCTAATGTCAGGAATTGCGGTACAAATATAACATTGAACAGTGATACCCTTAATCTTGTAGAATCAACTGTATTTTTTTGGTGATCACTTTAGATAGCAAACTGCAGTGGAATGCCCAAATAACGTGTCTTGCAGGTAAACTCAGCTCGGCAGCTTTTGCCGTTAGTAAAGTCAGGCAGCTCACTGATGTGGCAACTGCCAGGCTGGTATACTTTAGTTATTTTCATAGTGTCATGTCTTACGGTATTTTGCTGTGGGGCAAAGCAGCTGACCTACAAGTAATTTTTGTACTCCAGAAGAGAGCTATACGTGCAATATATAAATTGAGTGCTAGAGTGTCTCTTAGAGAAAAATTTAAAGAAATTGGTATTTTAACGGTTGCATCACAGTATATATTTGCAAATATTATGTTAGTTAAACAGAACATACATTTATACAATAGACACAGTGACATACATTCGATAAATACTAGAAATAAGCATAAATTAATTGGAACGCATCATCGTTTACAAAAGGTTCACGACTCTTTTGCAGGAATTGGCGTACGACTATATAATAAAATTCCTTTAAACATTATGAACATGCCGTTACATAAATTTAAGGCGGAAATTAAGACGCACCTCTTGAAAAGGGCCTATTACACAACTAATGATTATTTGAACGATAAAAATAAATGGAAATGAGTTGCTTGCTCTTCGCTTGAGCTATTTAGGACTCGAATGAATCTTGTGATATGCCTTGAATCTGCATATATATGTTGTATTTTTACATCTCTACAGAATTAATAATTTGAAACGTCTGACAACTAAAGGTTTCAAATTGGCTGCGTTTAGTCCCGGTATACAATGTAATTTGAGTTTGTTATTGTGTGAGCACCATGTAGACTTATTTATTTCTTTGAAATTGAGCAGTTTTTGAGTATGTCATGCTCGCCTAAGTGTCCTGGCAGTGGTGGCGTATGTATCGGGTCGCCTTATTCCCTATAATACGGTTGAGTAGGGCGATGGCTGATATAATGCGTCATACCCGTGAACGGGTGCCGTCTGTTGGGACTGGTCAGCTCATTGTAAAATATGCTAACTAAGAAATAGGCTATTGGGTTAGGGGTTTGATGAACTAGGTGATTATAACTATGGATGAAGGCGGCGTCTGCCATTTTAATATCTGATTATCAAAAATTTGGCAGACGGTGACTCGCCAACTCACTAGATGGGCCCCCTATACAATCGCCATAGGCATGATAAGCCTGTAAGGCGACAGGAAGCAACACCGGTGTGAGCGGCTTGGGGTGTCGAGCGGTGCGGCGCCGGTTTCACCTTCGCGGGACAGGCCCGAAGCGGGCTTCCCCGTAGTTATGCCCTTGAAAATGACACTTCCACCCCCGAGCATATAGCTCTGGCTCCCTCCCTCTGACCGGCCAATTAAGGCAAGCCAGAGTTGAGTTTTGCTGCACTCCCGGGAGTAGCACTCTCACTGCTCTCCCGTTGGCCTATTAAATGCTAACCGGTGCAGAAGGGCAACAAAACTCTGAGGAATCGGGACCGATGTGTAGTGTACATTCAGCTTGCCACAAGCTGCCCTGCGGATTTTATTATTATTATTATTCTCTTTATTTAGACAACTAACATATTATTTACATTTTTAAATATACATATTATTAAAAAAAAATACATTTAAAAATATAAAAATAGTGTCCCACCGGCATCGGGTACAGGGACCAAGCTACCGGTGGTTAGGGCTCCAAAGATAAGAACCTCCGCACAATGCGAGCCGTGTCAAGTAGTACTGCTTTTTGCATCACGCCCTTGATCCAGCTGCCCAACGCTAGCCTCTTTAGGTATTGGTCGAGGCTCTTAGCTATAAGACCATTAACGGAGATGACTATAGGAATAATGATTGCCGAATCAATTTCCCACATGTCGACAATCTCGCGTGCTAAGTCCAGATATTTTATTTTTTTATCATTCTCAGCTTTCACGAGATTCTCGTCATGAGGGATTGTGATATCAATAATCATTGCTCGCCGCTCAGATCGATCTATGACCACAATATCAGGTTTGTTGGCTACAACAGTCCTGTCTGTAATAATAGATCGATCCCAGTACAATGTGATATGACCATTTTCAAGAACTGACTCAGCTACATACCTGTAATAAGGGACCTCAGTATCCACCAGGCGGTATTTCAGAGCAAGTTGCTGATGTATGATCCTGGCTACTAGATTGTGTCTGTGCAAGTACTCGCCGTTAGCAAGACGAGAACAACCAGAGATTATATGCCTAAGGGACTCGCCTGGCAGATGACACGCTCGACATACATCAACCGTGCCGTCCCTCAGTATATATTTCCGGTAGTTGTTCGTCATGATAACTTCATCTGCAATTGCACAGACAAAACCCTCGGTCTCTCCAAAGAGATTACCGAATCGTAGCCAGGCCACAGAGGCTATAAGGTCCACATCAGGTCCATGAAGAACCTTATAAAACCTACCATGAAGCTCCTTGCTCCTCCATATCTCCTGCCGGTCACCAACACTAAGTATAGCTGGTTTGCGCCAGTTCTCTTTAGCCAAGGATAGCGGGGTGAGCCCAGTATCCACTTTGACAACATCCCGATGCATATCCATATTCATGTGTAAAAAGTAATCTCTAAGGGTGCACACTTCTCGGTTATGTAGGGTTTTAGCATTCAAGAAGCCTCGACCACCACATTTCCGCGGGATGTACATCCTCATAACCGAAGAACGTGGATGATGCATTCGATATGATGTCAACAATGTACGGACTCTCCTATCTAAGGCATCGAGCTCAGTTTGAGTCCACTTGAGTATGCCAAAGGAGTACATCAAAAGTGGCATGACCCAGCCATTATAAGCACGCACCTTATTGCCTCCTGACAAAAGACTATTTAAGACTTTTCTCAAGCGACCAAGGAAACGCTCTCGTAACGACTGTTTCATGTCAGCTTCATTAATGCCTAACGCCTGTGACATACCCAGGTACTTATAGGTGTCAGATACGAGAAGTGATGTCAGATGAATGGAATCAGAAAGTTGAGCCTATCCTCAAGATCTTACCTCTCTCTCTAAATCCAGTCTATTTTCAAAATGGATGGACCTCTGGACTATATCCAGTAAAGTTAAGGGCTTACATTATGCTTCCCTTCAGGGTGATATCCCAGCTAAGCCTTGGTTTTTTAAATTTCGAGAAGCTAGCAAGAGAGCAACATCAATTATTTGTCGTTTGCGGTTAGGTCATGTTTGCACTAACGTTTTTTTAACAAAAATAAGGATTAGGGATAATTCTTTGTGTGAATGCGGTTTGGACGAACATACTACAAACCATATCTTCTTTGAGTGCCTGAGAAGGAGTGGATCCTTATATGACTCTCTGCCTATAGAACATTTCCCCCGTCCTATTAATTTTAACTCCCTCCTGACCTATGTTGATTCTCCTCATATATACCTTATATGTGACTACATTGATTCCAATAATATAAAGCTCTAGAACATTGTGTGTTTGCTCTAAATAACTAACATAACTCGTGTGCTTTAATGTTGTCTTTTTTTTTTTTTTTTTTTTCTTGTTACATGTACTTCAACACAAAACTTGACTGTTGAACATTTCGGCCTTCGTTACCAAAATTTTTATCATTTACCTTGTACACTCACAAAACTTGGATCGTACCTAAGTGTGGACCGACTTACTAAACCCCTACCAAATCCACACTGAGTTATTGGCGGAGCAATAGTATCGCCACAAGAACAAAAAAAAAAAAAAAAAAAAAATCAGAAAGTTGAAAGAAAGTTGAAAGTTTTTTTTATTATTATTATTATTATTGCAGCTCTGTATGGAAATTTGGCACTAACACAAACAACACCGCTATTCATTGCAATATATCACTTTCTTTAACTAATGCACTTTTGAACTCTTTATGTATAATATTCCACCATTATTAAACACAAAAACACGAATTTTACACTAGTTTTTGAAAATAATATACGACAAACGTGCGTCACTGCTCATCTTCGCGCCAAAAAGTCCCTTTTCTGATAGGTTTAAAACCAGGCCAAAACTTTTAAAAACTATATATGCCATAAAAATTTAATTGTCAAACAAACCGTTTTCAGACGAAATTCATTTCGATTTTCGCTGTGCTGAATAAAAAAATCTCAAAAGATTGAGTTTTAATATTTAAAATTTTGTGCTATATTCCTAAAGCACACAATTAATCTTTGAGAAATATATATTTAGCGAGTAAACGAAATGTGATTGCGGGATGACCTCATGTTTACAATGGCCTCTATCCTCTAGGTTGTTTTGAAATGTTTTGAAATTTCGTGTAAAAAATGGAATCGCATCAGGGCCAGGCTCCAACTACACCCGTTAAGAAAATTAGGAGCCCCATCCAAGATGTGGCTATCAATCCCAGGACTTGTATTACGTGAGTTAACCTGTATTGTAAAGTTATTAAATTATTATACCACCCTCAAAGAAATTGCGTAGAAGGACCGTAATGAAGACTGAGATGATTGCAATAGGCATCCAGTTATCTACTTTAGTTACTGGTCTGTTGAATGCTAAATACACATATTGGTGTTTACAGAATTTCAACAGGTGGGCCAATAAAGTACAAAGTTTTATGTCTATTTTAGGTGCACCAATGTTCCAGATAGCTTATTTGATCCTGCAGCAGCTCAAAAACACTTCAGCAAGTTTGGTCGTGTACATAGAATCAGATTAGCTGCCAAGAAACATATGTGTATCATAGAATATGATCAACCAAGCTCAGTTGAAAGAGCATTATTAAATGCTGGTGCATATGACGGATTCATGTTTGATGTGACTCGCAGTAAACCCAGAGTGTATGTATTCTTTTATTATTAATTTAACCTATAGAATCACTAAAACAAATAAAATCAAGGCTTATATTATTCTTAACATGTTTTAATCCCTAAAATAAAACTTATTTAATTTTATTACTTATCACTCACACTTTTATCCCCGTAGAGGTGGCAGAGGCATATATATGTCAACGCTTCACCATAAGAATTTTTGTCCCATGTTCCATTTTCTTGTCTTAATAATAATTTTTTTTTAATATTATTTTTTAAAAAATTTAAAAATACATATAATTTAACTTAATTCATTTATACATTTACAAAATAAAATATATAACATTTACAAAATAAAATATATAAGATAAATACAAATTATTAAATATCCTTAAAAATATTAAATATAACTAAAATATATTATTAAAAGGAGTCCCATTAGGCAAGGTTCCAAAGATACTGGCAGCATTCCCCCTTTGAATAGCTAGATTAATTCTTTGTCCGAGGTAGCTGCCAGCTCTTTGGTCTCCAGTGATGTCGACTAACCTTTTCACTAATTCCTTAAAAAGCCTTATAGCGCTAGGACCCCACAGACCAAGGGTCTCGACACCAAATGGGACAAAATCAAATTCAGAGCCTAGACCCCTGTATTTGCATGCCATAGATTTTTCAGCTGCTTCACAAGCCGCACCAGCTCTAAAATAAATAAGAAAGAAGAATTAAATTGACCTAACATATCTTAATCTAAACAAATTTTTGCATTTCACATAATATTTCACTTATGTACCATAGTTGGTACAACAAATAATATTGTATTATATTTCAATTAAACATTAAAACAATGTTATGTTGACATTCGTTTTTTTTTTCATATATCTATATAGTTGATCGTTGTTGTTCATCTGGTCAAGTCATGACCATGAATATTGCTAAAACATCAGAGGTGAGCAAAGTTTAAATTTCAATAATAACATACAAGGATGCCTATGTCCTGAGGGGACTAGCATAGGTGAATAACACACACATTTTGCTAGTAGCTTTGTTGGTCCCATGTAACCCAGGGACCTATTGCAATCACCAGGCACTATATATATGTGAAAATCTATAAAAATTCTGTAATCTGAATCGAAATTCTAACAGCTAAAATACATTCTCCACAGTTTAAGCATTATAACGTTACACTATAAGTAGTAGTGTATTGCAACATTGACTGAGATGAATACAATTTAATGTATTAAGTTTAATATAATTAGGTTATGTCAATTTTTGCAGGTCAGTAACAAAATTATGACAATTTAAGTCATAATTATAGGTGAATTCAAACATCTTGGTCCCTCTGAGTTGTAGCGAGTCACTTGCGCAGAATGCAATATTAGGTGTCATAGGGAATGGGCGCGGGGAGCGGAAGGAAGCTCGTGCTACGTAATCACACGAACGTTTCCGAACGCCGAGAATTCGGGGGTGTCATCGCGCCATACGAGCGAGCGCGAAGAAAGTTGAATTAAACGTAGCTTGTTATCCTGCTCATTCGTTCCTAGAATACAGTCGGGAATAGATTGAATAATTAATGTTTTTAAAATTTAATATATTATTAGTTACTTTCCGTGTTTGTTGACTGTTATTGTTTTTAGTTTCAATTGGTTTCAATTTTACTTTTAATTTTTAGCTTTTTTTTAGATTTTGTTTTCTTTGATAAGATTATTAAATATGCCAAGGCGCAATAACGTCTTAGGTCGGCAATCGAGAAAAATGGTGTATAACGTCTTGCAATTCATGAAAAAGGAAGCTGAGGAGGTAATAAAAATTGATGTTAAAGGTATTCAGAGACGAACTGCATAAGCTACCGGAGTGTCAATAATGACAATATTATTATAATTATTATTATTATGTCTCTTCTTTTCTCGGGTATCATCTTTTTTTTTCTTGAAGTTACCCGGGCTTTTGGTAGGCTTACATGGAGACATAGGTCCAACACGCAGAGGCCCTTTGAGAATTTTAATCTAATAGGGAATGGCACCCTCACTGCAGATAGTCCACGCCCGCCTGTAGAAGAACGGTAATGGATCACCTCCAATGGGAGTTAAAACTATTGTGAAATGTGCTAACTATGAAATGGGCTATTGGGTTGGGTGTTAAATGGATCACCCAATCACCCATTTCAAATTTAAGTTATTGATGAAAACGGCGTCTGCCTTTTTATTATTAAACTATTGGCAGACGGTGACTCGCCAACTCACTAGATGGGCCCCCTATACAATCACCATAGGCATTATAAGCCTGTAAGGCGACAGAGGCAACACCGGTGTGAGCGGCTTGGGGTGTCGCGGGACAGGCCCGGAGCGGGCTTCCCCGTAGTTATGCCCTTGAAAATGACACTTCCACCGCCGAGCATATAGCTCTGGCTCCCTCCCTCAGACCGGCCAATTAAGGCAAGCCAGAGTTGAGATTTGCTGCACTCCCGAGAGAAGCACTCTCACTGCTCTCCCGTTAGGACATTAAATCCTAACCGGTGCAGAAGGGCAACAAAACTCTGAGGAATCGGAACCGATGTGTAGCCACGCACATTCAGCTCGCCACAAGCTGCCTGCGGATGTGAGCTTTTCAATAACTTTCTGATACATTTTTTGTTGATATCAGAAAGTGGATGACTCAAAAAGCGAATCTACTATGCCCTCATAGGGTTGCGTTAATCCTATAAAAGATAACTACTGTCCTCGAGGGGTATTAAAGGGGTATTATTATTATATTATTACATTATTTTAGACAGCGTTTTTGTTAAAAGCTACCAGACGGCTCATTTTTTCCGACGCTGCCAACATAAATTGTTATAATTAAGTTAATGTATACAAAAACTTAACAAATTATACATTTAAACGTTCCCTATAAATCACTCTAACTATTAAAAAAAACTGCATCGAAATTCGTTGCGTAGTTTTAAAGATCTAAGTATACATAGGGACAGACAGCGAAAAACTACTTTGTTTTATAATATGTAGTGAGGATAAATTCGTAAGCATTGTCTACTTAACTGTACGTGCGCGAACCGAGCGCGGCTCCAACTTCAGAGGGACCAAGATGTTTGACTTAGACTGTAACAGGGGTTAACTTAAAAAGTATATTGTTCTCTTAAATTATTGTGAATATTTAAACACATGGCTAATACAAAATCATTAATTATGTTAATAACATCCATAATTATGTTAATAATATCTATGGAGGGAGATGGTTTTCAAATTGATTCATGCCAAAGAGGGTATTTTCATGTTTGGTAATTTATAAAGTACCTACAAATAATAATATATAAAGTTAGGTTGTTTGTTGTTTATTTACACATTGAGAAATAACTTTTATTATTCTTTTTTGTAGATGAATCTCATAAGAAGAATAATTGTGTAAATGAAATAGCTTTTTCTTTATAATATTTGGTTTCAACCATGTTGTTTTGTGCTGTTGTATTGGTACATTGTTTTAACTGTAGTCAAGAGTTTCTAACCTAGTCTAAAGCATACACAAGCTTACTTTGAACACTGACTACTCTGCTACAACATGGGCGTTTCAGGAAGCCTTTCTTATTGGATGTCTTCATCATAGTAATTATAGATGTGCCAAATTTAAGCCATACAGCAGTATGCCCTGTGTATCAATTGATGAGTCTATTTTGTACTGGTTTTAATCACCTTTATGATTTCATATGTTCATTGATAGGCCAATAAGCACATTTTTAATATGAATGTTATTGTTATAATATTAGCTATTGCTCCTTAGGCGACGTCGCAGCAGTAAAAAGGATGATGATCCAGATTGGGTGCCCGATTCTGAAGTTGAAAAAGAGTTGTCAGCCATGGGAGGTGCTCCTGCATACAGAATCACCCGCTCCCAAAATTGTATGTATAAAACATTACCTTATGATATTCAGTCAGCTGCCATTTTTTTTATTCAGGCCGCTGTTGGATTACTAAGACGACTGCAAAGCAACAACAAACTGAATGCTACTCTTATAAACATTGTCTACACAAGAATTATGGGTCACTGCATAATTTGATGCAATGTGTACTCTGCCATGATGGAAACCAGGAAATTTTACTTATGTTGTCTGCAGTGCATCTTAGTGCTTATAAGTATAACTTAATAAATCACAACCATCTTCATCTTCTTTGTTATGCAGCAATGGACGCTGAAACAACTCCTACTCCCTCGATGCCATCGCCAAGGATAAAACCACTGCAGAGGCCTCAAAATCAACCATCTGTGTTAAAAGCTCTGCTAGCCAGAGATATAAAAAGTGTTGTGTAAGTAATTGATTCAGATATTTTTAACAATATGTATATGGAATTCTAATTGACTGTGTAAAATTGTCTCGTTCTCTTTTCCCACAGGAACTTGTTCCCGGTATAAAAATAGCCTGAATTTTTTTGATGTGAAAGAGCTATATTGTAAAGTTTCATCAAAATCTATTCAGTCGTTTTTGTGTGAAAGAGTAATAAACATAAATCCTCCTTCTTACAAAATTTCGTAATTAGATGTTACAAGATTAATCATATCTTATTTCTAATTGCATCGCAGCTCACTTTCGCTATAACTAAGCAGTTTGAATATTTTGGTCCTACATCCTGGTTCCCTTTTTCTCAAAATGGTGTCTCACAATAAAACCTATTTAGATCAATAGGCGATGCTTTTACAAATAAGTAATACCACAGTTATGTCATAAAACACTACTTCACACATTTATTTAGTCCTGAATTCAACAAAGAGTTCTACAAATCAACAATCATGTTTCACCCATAATAATATTATATTGTTTGTAGTTGTGGTGTTCAATTCAGAGTTAAAAAGCTTTAAAAATAATTGGGAACTCATGGGGAACCCAAAACTTTACACCATTTAAAGTGCATTATATCATGAACACCAGCCTGACATACCTTTCCCCATATAGCCGAGCCTGTCGCGGGCTACGCTTATTGGGTTCCTGTGACCCTACACTGTCGACAAGGAGGAACTGTCCAGGGTTTTAGTGGATATATCAATTTTTAGGAAGCCCACACATCTACCCTGTTCTATACACAGGGTAGTATCTATTTCATTTATTTGAATAAACAAAATAAATAGCGATTTGTTATAAAATTTACAGAGCGCAACCCTCAACCGTCACAGAACCGCCGGTGACTGTGACATCGGTGTTCACTAATCTGAACACCGCCGAAGCAGCTTCAGAATTACATCAGCTGCGTTCTAAGATATCACTCAGTGCCGATGAGCAGTGGCGCACTCTGGATGCAAGGGACAGGTATTTAGAAAAGTTTTTAGTTAAATTCTAAATTTAAAATGCAAAAACATTTTTTCCATTTTAAATTCAAGTCGAATTCGAACCAGCGTCTTTTGACTAACGCGCTAGACGCTTTACCAACGAGCATATCGAGACCCACGCACACACATTCTGTTATAGTCAATTCTTTTTTGAATTTATTTTGGAAACTGTTGGATAAACGAACTTTGCCCAGATTGGATTTGAACTACTGTTTCCCTTGTTGTTCTGTACGTTTGCGTTACGCATACAAACATAATGCCCAATACACTAATGTCGAACATTATCAGTTTCAAACAAATTCATTAATGTATTCATTGCACATACATTTCAGGATCTTGAGAGCATGGGGAGGTGCTGGTTCTCGTATTAGAGTAGGCGGTGCCACTATCGGTACATGTCAGGACATGTGTCCGGAAAAGGAACTGTTGCAAAGACAATCGGAATACCAGGTAAGAGATTTCCACAGATTGACAATATTATGTATGTTCTGCCATTCAATCATGGCCTAAACACCCAGTCACTTTAAAAATTGGCATTTATATTGAGAAATACCCATAAATTGTCAAAATAAATCTCATGGTTCTCGAGTGTCCTACTCATTTCATCTCAAATAACAAACTTAGATAAATAATATCATACAGACAAGCGGCCTATTGTTGAATAAAAGATTGCCTCGATGCATAGTGACAAAAAAAAAGTTTTAGTGATGGCAATAAATACCATTTACTATGTTTCAATAGCAGTGAAATAAAGGTCACTTGTGCTGGTTTAAAATCATCACTAAGGTTGAAACTTGGTGATGATGCTCTAAATGGTGTTGGGTGGGTGGGTCGTATGCGACTTTAATTGCACTTTATTGATTTGGAACAAAAGTCATTTTTTGTTTAAACCATTTTGCCGGGTGAACCTTTTGCCGTATTACTAATCTTTCCAATGTTTCTTCTGATTAATTCGTGTATAGTTTCGCTTCGCTGTTGTGTCGCTGTGTTTAGTATATTTAATTCATACGTAATAATTGATTGCGATTGCCAATGAAGTTTTTACTTCTGCCGTGCGGTCTTAAGCACACACTCTTAAATTGTGCGGCGTAACTTTGGCGGACCGAATATGTAACGAAGTGGTATCACTTCGTTACATATTCGGTCATATATGGCAGGTTTGAATGAAAGTGTCAATGTTAAGCTGGAAAAGGGCGTGCTCCGTTGGTTTCGACACGTCCTACTAATGAATGAGGGACGATTGACGAACGATTTATATTGTGCGAAAGTTGAGTGTATAAGGAGTCAGGGTAGGCCGAGACTTACATATGAAGATCACGTGAGCAGATTGCTTAAAAACGGAAAAGTCAAAAGTACTCGGATACCCAGACGTGCGTGTATGAAGCGATTGATGAATCTTGAAGAAGCGAAAGAAGTACGCATGGATCGCGAAGCTTGGCTATCTGTCCTCTCTGACTACCCCGTGAAGATAGTTAGTTAGCTTTTGTCATGTGCTTCCGTTTGAATCAGGTGATGACCCTAGAGACTGTGTTGGGTTCCGACGGTGTGTTGGAGCCTTGGCGAGCAGTGAAGCAATACAGCCGCAGTTCGGCCGACCAGGAGATACCCATGTGCTACGAGTTACGGCCCGCTGGCGTATTACTTCGGACTTGCGCCTACCTACTGCATGAGATCGCTGACACTACACGACAGGTATTTTTTTTACGAGTGGAAAAAAAATTGTATTTGTCACTGACGATATTGATAACTTAATGACATGCCTATAATTGACATGGCAATATTAATGACTTATGATTTTTATTATTTGGACTTACTGCATAACCATTTTTATTGACATCTAATTTAATTTGAACTTTTGTTATGTATGATGTGGTGACATTGGCATTGCAGTTAAATGTTCTTGTGGTTGTATAAATTTTGTTAGGCAAGGAATACACAGTCAATAAATATCGTGATACTTGCGATCTCGCGATATTTATTGATGTGTAAACTGAATCTAAAACTTTATTGACGATATTGACAAAAAATCTGGATATTTTGTGATCCATCAATAATAGTCAATATTTATTGACTATGTGAGCGCTCGTGGATCGCGATACTTTGAGTACCCGCCCGACCTGCGCACCGTGAACATGTCAGACGATGCATTAATTGAGGATTGGGTGGCTTCGCCTGGTTCAGTGGACGAGTCAGAGTAGAATGTAACAATATTGTTCTTAAACAATTTATAGATACTTTCGAAACGCTTCCTGAGCTGTGAATGGTTAGAAATCCAACTTTTGAGTGAAGCCGGGGACAAAATGCTGGTATAACTCAAATCTATGAGCGATCTTCCTGTAGCAAAGTAACGCAGTCACTGCTAACTTCTCTTTCTTCTTCTCAAATGAGTATCTTGTTTGGTAACATATGGCGGTATGCGGTCTAATAAATTCTCAAAAATAGATTATAAATAAATTTTTAATAAAGTGGATATTACACTTTCAATAAATATTGACAACAAATTTGTCAGTATTCATTGGTTCCCCATTCCGTGTAGACGTGTTTACAATAGGTTTACCTACAATTACATTATGGATTTAAAAACAAAAGCTTGTATCGCCATTATGTTAGCATTAAATGTAGGGAAAACAAAAATTTGGATGTCCATGCGTTATAAATATACATGCCTATTTAAATTTATTAAATGAAATAAAACTGTCGGACTCTGAAGATTATAGAAATTACTTTCGTATGAATAATTTATTTATATTGATAATTTTTTAAAGCAATTATTGGCTAAATTTCTCATAAATTTTTAATAAAGTGGAAAAAGACAATTTGATTCGAGACAGGGATTGAACCTGTGACCTTTGCCTAACCAGGGCAATGTTCTAGCCACCTGAACTACCCGAACCGTATCGAATCAAGTTGAAATTCTCCACCATATTTATATTGTCATTTTAAGAGTATAACTAGAGCCATCTAGCGCTATCAAAAATTATCAATATAAATAAATTATTCATACGAAAGTAATTTCTATAATCTTCAGAGTCCGACAGTTTTATTTCATTTAATAAATTTAAATAGGCATGTATATTTATAACGCATGGACATCCAAATTTTTGTTTTCCCTACATTTAATGCTAACATAATGGCGATACAAGCTTTTGTTTTTAAATCCATAATGTAATTGTAGGTAAACCTATTGTAAACACGTCTACACGGAATGGGGAACCAATGAATACTGACAAATTTGTTGTCAATATTTATTGAAAGTGTAATACGCTATGAGATTCAATATTTACTGAGACCGGTATCACGATATTGGATTGCGATATTTATTGACTGTGTAATCCTTGCCTTAAGTCGAGTTTATGTTATATCAATAAATTAAAAAAAAATACTGCATCGGTGGCGCAGTGGTGGTGTATGCGACTGCCGCGACTGAAGTCCCGGGTTCGATTCCAGGGCTGGAACAAATATTTGTGTGATCCACAAATGTTTCTTTCGGAGTTTGGGTGTTTCCTTTTTATAATATGTATGTATTTAGAAATATATAAGTATGTTTATCAGTCGTCTAGATCCTATAACACAAGCTTATATTAGCTTACTTTGGGCTAGACGGCGGTGTGTAAAAAAAATATTCTACAATATTAAAAAACTGCTTATTATTGACATTTGTTTTAGGTGTCATTGGCAGATTGGTTTCATTTTATGTGGGACCGTTTCCGTGGTGTTCGCAAGGATATCACACAACAGGCCTTGTGTTGCGCAGGTAAGTTTTATATTTATAAATAGAGGAATTTGAGTTACCTATGAAATTAATGCCAAAAATAAAAAAAAATACTTGTGGAGGCTCAGACTCGTCAAGAATGAAGTTCCTTATTTACATGTGTTCAGAATCTTGATATTCCATGTATAAAAAAATAAAGAGACAGTGAGAAAGAGAAAAAAGATCGCCTGGAGGAGCCACACTCTTCTCTCACGTGACGATTTTTTCCAGTCAACTCCTATAGTACATTACGTTTTGAAACTTGTTCTAAAACGTCCAGAGAATTAAGTTAAAATTGTGGACAATTATTTAAACAGCACCATCTAGCTTAAGCAAATATAAGTTTGTGCTATGGGATGTAGACAACTGACAAACACTCTTATATATTTATAAACACATTTCTATTGGATCACACAAATATTTGTTTCTACCCGGAATTCGAACCCGAGACCTCAGCACGGCGGTAGCATACAATAACATTGCGTCTCAAACGCAGACACAAATTATTGAGCTTGATATGATTGACTGATTAATTGGCGGTCTGTCCTCTCTGACTACCCAGGGACAGTTAGGGACACAGCATGTAGATCATCAAGCATCGATGGTGGACATACATTTTCTTTTAGTTGCTTCAAATGCTGAAGCATACTTACCCATATCTTTTTTATTACAGAGTCTATACGTTTGGTAGAAATGTGTGCACGTTTCCACGCACACTGCGCAGCTCGTTTAGCCGACCTCGAACATACACAGTTTGATCAAAAGTTGAACACAGACAACCTGACCAAGTGTCTGCAGACGTTGAAACACATGTATGCTGACGTTGGTCCAGAAGACAAGCCTCGGGAGGACGAATTCCGCGGATATATTGCCTTGTTGAATCTTGGAGATGCAAATTTTTGGTGGGAGGTCTGTATGTAAACGGTATTAAAAAAATTATAGTAAGCAACAATACTAAAAGTTCCATTGGCTACCGTGACCACTTTTGACCAAGTGGTTCGTAAGCTTGTCTGCCATCTTATTAATATAAAATTAAATTTATTCTTATTATTTTGAATGTATAGCGAAAGTTACGACTCTCGATGTATTTTTGACAAACATTTCGTTGAATTTGCATAAAACAAGTACTTACAATTAAATAACAGTGACGATTATTGCTCCAAATAAACCCAGCAGAACAGATGACAGAAGACTCAATTACAACCTGATGAATATAATAGATGCAATGAATAACATTACTTTCAGTTTGTCTATAGCATAATTTTAATGGACTTTTTCATCTCTCCACAGATTAAGCAGTTACCGCAGGAGATACAAAAGTCCTCACCTATCCTCTTTGCGATCAAAGTTTTTAATGCATTAGACAATAATAACTACGTGCGATTCTTCAGACTCGTTAAACATGAAGCCACGTATCTTCAAGCATGCATATTATTACGGTACTTCAATGATGTACGTGCACGGGCCTTAGCCAGAATAGTCAAGGCGTACGCTCCCAGAGGTGGCTCTCGGTACCCCGTAGATGATTTGATGAGGACACTCGCTTTTGAATCAATTGAAAACCTTAAATCCTTTATCAACCACTATGGTTTAAGGTTTGCTAGAACTGATGATTCCGAAATATGTGTTATACTTGATAGAAATCAATTTATAGAGGACAGTGACCCATATCCGACTGCTCGGGCCATGAATCTGATAGAGTCTAAGAGAAATTGCTCAGTTGGATTAACAATTGCTGGGGGAATACTCCCTGATAAAGGATACACCAAGCATGTATTACATACTAGTTTTACCGCCGATGGTAGATTGAAAGAATCTGCGTTAGTTGCCGACGATCAAGGTTATAATACAATTAACGACAGCAACAAAAATATAGCAAGTTTGAAATCAGAGATTCAAAGGCTTGCTCAATCTGGTAAAACATACAGAACAGAAGGGCCGTATGAAGCGCCAACTAACGTTTTTGTACAAGTAGATTCTAATACGTCAAGTCCGAAACTTGGAAAGAAGTCTACGACAGCTGTGAGTGATACTAAATTATTTTCTTTTAAACCAGCTATTCCGGTGGCTTCAAATGATATCATAAAGAATTCTCCGGAAAAAATATTACATTCAGATAAAAATATATTCTCATTTTCTAAACCGCAAGAAACTGTGATAACTAATAATGTATTTGGCGGAAACGAAAAGATAAGAAGTCTCTTTGATGACAAATCAGTTAGTGCTACAAATAATATTTTCTCGAAACCAAAATCATTGCAAAATTCTCAATCTCAGTTCGAGGCTACTAAGTCTGATGAAAACATATTTAGCAAGAAAGCTGACCCACAACCTATATTCAGTAAAACATTTGAAAATAAATCTAACTTATTTGGAGGTGCCAATAAAAATGTGTTATCTAATAATGAAGAAAAAAGTACAGCTTATCAATCTCCATTTGCTAGTACTAACATATTTGGAGCAAATCTAAATAAAAATACAGAAAGTTCATCAGTTTTTGGTGGTAAAAATATATTTGCACCGAAGGACGAAAATAGTACAGATAATGAAAGTAAAAATATTTTTGCTGGTGCTAAAAATAACTTATTTGCCAAACCTGATACAACAGTCAAAAGTGGTAACATATTTGCAAAATCGACGGACTCAGGTATCAGTGAAGCAAAAGATCCTTCTAGCGTGTTTGGTGCATTTGGAAAGCAAACTGTAACTACTAATTTATTTGCAAAACCTGAAATCAATAAAGCGCAACCCATATTTACTAATGGTGAAACATCTAATAAACTTTCACCAGGAAGTTTATTTAAAAGCGTTATAAACACACAAAACACTTCAGATGCTAAAACTTATTCAATATTTCAAACCAAAAATAACGCCCAAACGGTCGCTGATAACATACTAAAGTCAATACCTTCTGCACAAATCTCTGCAATTTACGATTTTAATCAAAAGGACAACGATGATCAAAATCAACTGCAGATACAGGATCTATACCAGGAACGAGCTAAAGAGGAAGAGCGTAAAATACAAGAAGCGATAAAGAAGGAAGAAGAAAGGAAAAAGCAAGAATTATATCGACAGGAAGAAGAGAGGCGTAAAGAAGAAATGCGTAAAAAGCAAGAAGAGCAGAAATTGTTAGAAGAAAAGCGCAAAAAAGAGGAGGAAAGAAAAAAAGAAGAGCAAAGGAAAAAGGAGGAGCAGAGAAAAAAGGAGGAATTAAAAAGAAAGCTGGAGGAAGAAAAGAAAGCGCAGTTGAAACAAAAAGCTGAAGAGGAAAAGCGTTTCAAAGAAAGAGTTGATAAAGAATCTTCTGAAGTTATTGAGGAATTAATACATGAAGTTAACGATGAAACTATCAAAAATATTGTTCGTGAGGAAATAGAAACAATGCGATGTTTGAACAATGTCGCTAGTACGACAACAGACGAAATAATTTCTAACTTATGTACAGAAATTTGTGAATCTGAAATGAAGGCCGAGATGTTATTAACTCAAAAAATTAGGAGAAAGTGGTTCCATATTTGGAGGAAACAATTTGTAAGAAATATCAAAAGGCGAAAACTTTTGGATGATACACCTGTGTGGTTGACTCAGAATACGCCAGCTGAAGAAGCGATGATTTTAAGGCGGATATCTGAAAACGCTGCGCTAAGCAATATGAACGCCATCCATCAAGGTTATCGGTTTAATGGTGAACTAAAACAAATACCGACACCACAGCCTTATAATATTATGGAAATAATTAGATCGCCTTTATTAAAACGTATGAGAGAAATATGTTATCCATATGATAAATGTTTCTTCTGGAAACTCACTCTTGTTTCGCCCGGTCCAGTGAAATATCTTTATCGAAAACTAAACGTTGAGAAATGGCTGCTTGATGTTTTTGGTGATAAGAAAAAACATGATGTATCTAATACTCTAATACATGTTGGTAAACAATCTTGGAATCATTTGATGGATTTTGCTATATCTGTTAGTCTAACAAATAAAGATCAAGGTTCTAATTGTAATGAGGCTGTGAATGGTGCCAATGCTCTACTCTTTTATGCTACAGAGCAAGATAATGATATCTTGGATGTAATACAAGAAACTATAAAGTATAAATATCCATATCAAGTGCTACCAGTTGCAGTAATAATTCCTGTTATGGAAAATGACACTATGCAAATAGGTTTAGAAGCTTTATTAACGGAACTTGTTAAAAAGAAAGTGATATCGGCATATAGGTTATTCGTAGCAAGTTCAAAATCTGTTTCCGAAACTCTAAACATGAGCACTAAGACAGCTATGAAGTGGCTAGCGAGAAAATATGCACAAATCCCGCCATTAGAAATAGATTATTTGAAATCAATATGTCAAAGATATCTTGGCAATGAAATTTGGTGCAGACTGAGATCCAATCCACATGGTCGTATTAATGTAGTTTTAAAAGATTTATATAAATTAATCAAATGCTACAATACTGCAGTAGATAAGTTAACAGAAGTTATTACAAATGAAGACCTATTTAATTACTCATCATTTCCATTAGAATTTCAACCCTATTTAGATAGCGCGTCCCCTTATCCTAAGCCATACGAGTTTATACCTAGCAGCGCAAAAACTTCTGACAATGTGGCAGCAATCAAGAGAATTATGAATCAGTTGAAGCTACCTGATCCGTCATCAGAATTTAATCCAATTAACGCTATCACTATGCAGCAACAAATAACTGACTATTGCTATCAGATAGGCTGGTTCGAAGATCCTACGGAAGTAGTATGTAAAGTAGTAGCCGTTATACCAAATGAACTTTCAAATATAAGCATGCCTTGCGAAGATTTCAAACAATATTATGCTCAATATAATCTTATAGACTTTATAAATATAATAGTGTATGAAAAGATAAATGGATTAAGAAATTTCGAAAATAGGTTTGCAGTTTATGATGTAAATGTTTTGAAAGACTATCGCAATGCGCTTTGGTTGCATGAAATCAGCGTTTTTAAAGAGTTAAAACACAAAGCCTTGGAGTACAATGATGAAATTGATTTCTTTATTGAATCGAAACGTAGGAAGTTGGAAATGGATTCCCTGGAATGCTTAATGCTAGTAGATAAAGTTGAAGAACAAATAGAAGAAGCAGATGCGAGCATCTCAATATATAACAACTGTACGGAAGCTGTGAAACAACTTGAACAGTTATTAGAAGAAGAAAAAATAAAATCTTTACAATTTGAAAATTTTCTTAAAGATGCATTGGGTGATTTTGAATGAATTTATTGTATTTTTGTATCATAATGTTCATTGATCTTGCTCTTAATGATAATAAAATGATTGATTTTTTAAACCATTATTTTCTTACTAAATTATTATTATTTATTATTATTATTTTCTTTTTCTTTTTTAATTTCCTTTATTTCCTATTCTTTTGATGCACCCACTCGGTTTCTTTGGCGAGTTCTTCTTCGTCAGTCTCATATTAGACCGCTTGAGTGGAACTCTCGTTATTTATTTTAGGTTATATTATAGGTTGTATAATTTTGCTCGTGAACTAAGTTCATTTGACTCTGGAGGCGCTCTATTTGGACTTTTAGTTCTAGTACAAATTGTTGCAGGTTTTCTCTTCGACATAGTGATCGTTTAAAATACGTTCTGTCTCGGTTTTGATGTTAATTTTAGTAGTCGAAGCCATTATTAAATGTTACAGATAGCTGCGCCTTAATTAATATTTACTTACATGTTAAATGTTTGATTTAACGATAACTGGGTCATCGCTTCGGATGGACGACTCAACATGACGGAATCAATGGCTGCATCAGCACTTTACTCGAACACAAATATTAAGCGCGAGGCAGCGTTGACGCGACCGTTCGTTGCGGAATGCGAACACACTAATGTTGCGGAATTCGAACACACTAATGAATGAAAAATTATATCTAAAATGAATAAAAGGCATCGTTTTTTAAATTATTTAATAAAATTTTGTAGGTCATCCCTTTTTTAGTACTCTCTCTAGTTTTTCTGTATAGTACTTAGCTATCATGCAAGTTCACACACTTTACTAAATTATATTTATGTAAGTCATTCGGAGTCATTATGTAAAGCATTTTTCTGGTTTTACCAGGGCAACATTACAAAAACTCAAATATAATATTTTTACCCTCTGAGTACTGAAACCTACAGAGTTTTTACCACATCCAGGCTCCAGTGTCAAGAATTTCAATGCCACTGGCATGTTTAGATTTAAAAAATGAGATATGAGATTTTTCACAATAATGATGAATAGATTAGAAATATACTTTATTGTACACCAATTATTAATTACACATATATGGAAAACAGGTTTTGAAATGTACAATGAGTGCAATTTCTACACATCAACTTTATACATCTTTGATCTCTATTAAAATTGTGTCAGCAAATTTCTTCAGGCTGTATCCCTAATGGGGTAGTCAGAGGGGAACAATTGTCAGGCTTCATGATTTATGCAAACTTTTACTTTCTGTGGGATCATTAATAATTTCATATATGCACATCTGGGTATCAGAGTTTTTTGAAATCAAACTTCTATAGCTATGTCTAATTACCTATTATTATCTTGAGGCTGTACAACTTTTAGGCATGCATCAACAAACTCTGTGAAAATAGGCTCTGTCATGTACTCCTGCATCAATCTGTCTGGATGTGGTGATTGGTCTAATAACTCCAATATTTCTCTTACATGAGGGTTTTCCAAACATTTCTTTAATTCTATTGATTGACCTGTAAACATATAAAAAGGTATAAATCAGCTAAGTAGCTGGTGGTTAATGTTTTGGGCTTTGGTCTAAATGTCCAAGTCTGATTTTAGCATTACGCTGTTAATGAAATGATGCATGAAATCTTTTCTTTGGTTCTTAGTAGTAAAGGATTCCGATTTTCTTCAGGTCTGAGATGTTGACATGAACTTTCATGGGGAATATGAATTATGTTTTCTAGTATTAACTTTTAACTTTATAAAGTACCAGATGACCCCCATGGCTTCACTATTGGCATAGTTGGAACTTCCATCAGACCTATTTATTCACATTGCTATATATTCTACAATATATATTTTCCAAATCTTACGAGTAGTTTCTGAGATTAGGGCTTCAACCAAACAAACAAACTCTTTAGCTTCATATTATTCATATTAGTATGCATTCAATTGTGTTTATTAAAAGTAAACAAAGCAGCTTGAAACATTTAAAAATAAGGTAGCTACAGTGGCTTTGGTGTGTTGGGTTATGTTGCATACATCCATGAGCTGCTATGGATCAGATAGGCTAATCTGTCACTTTTGTATATAAAAAAAAATGTTTACTTTTCGTATAATTACCTAATAATTGTAACTTATCTATAGGTACAGTGTCTTCTGTAGGATATTCATATTCTGTTTCAGATTGTTTTGTATCTATTATTTGCTTTGGTGGTTCCGGTGGCGGTAAACACGGATTCTGCTTGTGTTCTTTGTAACAAGCGACTGAACAACTGCAAAAACAATTTGTATAATGAGAAATCTGTATACAAAACAAACAACATATATTTAATTGGTTTGAGAGGTTTAACAGTGAAGACGGTTGTAACCTTTTCATGAAAAATTATTCTATATTTTAACTATTAAACTATTCTATACTTACTAGGGCATGCGACATATCGGGCACTTATACTTTGAACCTTGATTGCACTGTATACAACTCATTTTATCACTCTAGAGAAAAGTTGAGACCCAAGATTAAAACAATGTTAGATTTATCTAATTTTATCATTAACTTAAAGTAGTCAAAACAATCTTAAATGAGGAACACATCCACATGGTCAAAATAATAAACAAACAATCGAGCTGTCAATCAATGTCAATCAATTGTCATTTTGTTTTGTAATTGTATTATGGCCTGGTTACTAAGACCTCTAAGCCAAATGGTCATCAAAAAATCGGGACGTTCTAGTGGATATATTATTGTCTTTCACTACTTCATCTTGTCGACGAAGAGGCTTATTTTCAGCGATGAAAACCTGAGCTTACCTCAGTAATAAAGATCATTTGAACTTAGGGGATACCATTGTGGTCCATAGCCAGTAAAATTTAGGAGGGTGAATTAAAAAAAATGAAAACATTCTGTAAGCAAAGTACCAGAACAAAACTGCCTGACTTACTCGGTAACTCGGAGAGATTCATGAATACGAAATATTAAGACATCTACATATAATAATTAAAGTACAAGATTAATAAAAAGCAAGAAGAGTAATTACTCGCCGAGACCGTTCTCAGGCTCAAATACGATACAACACTGTAATTTTCTAAGGAGTTAGATATTCCGCAGATTACTTGATGCAGCAACAAGTTCCAGGTTACCATGTTGTGTAAATTAGTAATTGGCATTTACACAGCTGTTAAATATTTATTTAGCACACAATATTATATTCTAATTTTATTGATCTCTATAGAATTTAACATAAGTATTTACAGAAAACAGTACTAAAAAAAGAAAGAACAGCAGTAGTATATCAAATTTCAGATCCATTTCATTCATTCATTCATCCATTTCATTCAGATTTGTGAATTTCTATCAAATATCTTGGCGTAAAAACGAGTCGCACATAAAATTGTAGGTGAAGGACCACGACCCAGTACAAGCAAAAGTTTTGTGGGTTTGACTCAAAAAGGTGTCATTATGATCTACCTATCTATCTTCAGACTGTTATTCTGACGGGGTTTCTCGGAGAGGACAGATCGCCATGGTGTAAAGACATCAGAAGAATAAAGAAAAAGAATAGATATAATCGATGTTTTTTCTATGTGCGACATTACAATTGCAATCTAATATGAAAATGATTTGTAGTGATGCGCAGTCGATATTGCCAGTGAGTCATTTCGCGTCTCTTCGCTGGTAAATCACGTTTTTAGAGTAGGAGCTTAATTAAGTAGGTACCCATACGCCGTTATCGGCTGCGATTGCAAGCCTTCATAAGCAGTCAGGCGCGGAGTCAACCCCTAAAAATGGTTATGGGCACAGCCACTCGAAAATCAGCCAACTACGAGTCGATATAAACTCGCTCGAATAGATGTACCCTATAATATCCTAAATTTTAAGTAGATATTTTTATTAGCCTCGAGCTGGACCGAACCAGCGTGTTTTGACTTGATGGGTCAGAAGCTTCAACCAACTAGGCAACCGAAACCCACTCGAAACAGACACATTTGGTGAAAAGCTCGCAATAGATGCCCATCGTGCCCACAATAGTGGATCCGCGCTTGTTAGCAGTATATTATGAAGATAGTAATTCTCTGCGGAAGCACGGAGAGTTGTTTATTACATACTAGTTGACGCCCGCGGCTTCGCCCGCGTAGAGAAGCTTTCCCGTTCCCGTTTCCCACAGGAACTTGTTCCCGGGATAAAAGTAGCCTACGTGTTATTCTGATGTTTAAGCTATATTATTGTAGTTTCATTATAATCCATTTATTAGTTTTTACGTGAAAGAGTAACAAACATCCACACAAACTTTCGCATTTATAATATTATTAAGATTAAAACCATTTGCTTATGTAGGTATATTACCTACATAATAAAATTGGTTTTTAAAATGCGGGTAGGCAAATGAAATCAACAAATAGGTATTTTTGTACTTTATTCTCATTACAAATAAATTAATAATGCTCTCATTTCATAAAATTTTTATGTTTAATAATTTTGCCATTATAAATTATAATTATGGTTAAGTCTACCTCTAGACTGCTTTACATTAACGGACGTAACTAATTTTGAATGATGCGCCCACGCATCTTCAAAGTGGGTAGGATATATGTAACCTTTCCCATTACAGGTGACACCCGAGGCATGACTCATGAAAGAGACGTCAAATTCACGTGTAATTAAAAAAATGTTACGTTTTTTATCTGCTTGAAGGCAGTATTTGTAAGATAAATGACAATGGGGCATAAAATAGTGATACTCCATCCTTTTTTCTCAATATTTTTAAGGTCCGTCTGGATATTGCCACTATTTTGTACAAATGTACATTTGTGAGTGCGTGCGTGAAGGTTCAGGGTTGCAACTATTGTGACATGGAGTACTGATTGCTGATTATCTGAAAATCTGACATGGGCAGTTGTCAAAAAATGTGGGCTAAAAAGGTCTGATAGTAGATTTTCCTAAAAAATAGTAGGCGAAATAAAACACATCCCAGGTTCTTGAACTAAACTTTGAACTGTCGCTGCCAATAGCTAAAGCCGTCCATAGATGCATAATACCTATATTTGATAGGTAGGTACTGTCTTTTTTATATACACATTATGATAAAAATTTAAAAATACAACAGATTTATCACAAAACATTTTGAAAGGTTGTTTTGTGTATTGTTTACACCTATTTAGAAAGACACTATGTATGTATTATATAGTATAACAATCTTTAACTATTAGGTTAGATAGATTTTTATTAAAAAATAATGAGAAAGGTATTCAGTGGCTTATGGAATGTTTTACAATGAAAGTGTTAATGTGATGTAAACTTTATGTATTTTCTTAAGGTTTAATATTTTCAGTAAATAGAATGATATCAAACAGTTTATTCATCTCTATGATATTGATACTGACTGTACTATATTGGGTGCTTAAACTCTAGACACAACGTCGTAAAATTACATTTTGGTCGTGGTAGGTATCTTACATTTTTTCTACAACTATTACTTATTAATAACATACATAATAACTACCAGTGCGATGACATGAGACCAACGACAAATTGGAAACTGGTAATCGCATCGCATCCACAAGGAATCTCAACTTATTGCGCACGTGTAGCATTTCATATAAAGATATGCCATAATTATGTTATTAAGTACCATTGTTTGGAGATGACGATGCATCATCGTGGCACGTAAGGCAAATACACACAATCTGTCGCTTGCTACGAGGCATGGCATTTGATCTAGAACTTAAAAATTACAATACGTAGGTATACTATTTGGTGCTTATTATGGCGAGAACCATAGACGTAACTCGAATTCTTGGCACTATTGAAAATACCTCATGAAAGTAATAAGTTTTGTATTAAATTTGCGTTGACAAACCATAGATAAATAATACCTATTGCTTGCATTTCGTCATTGCTACCGTTTATCAGCGCATTTATGTATATGCTATTGTACAGTCAGCGTCAATAATATACAAGTGACCAGACTGTTCAAAATTATCCTAGCAAATATATCTTTTTATTAAAGGTTTTAGAATGAACAAAGTATGCGACAACTGCCATTTTGATATGAAATTTAACCAAATTAAAATGAGTTAGATACCGTTTAATTTTCATGTTTGCTAGGATCATTTCAACAGGATGGTTGCTTCTATATTATTGACGCTTACTGTAGGTACTATAAAATTACCACGATAGTCATTTTCATATATTTTGTTTAGCATTTTCTCTCGTGTCAAATGTGGTCAATTAAAATGACTCTACTTGTGTTTTATGTATTGCTAGTTATATGTCAGAAATTCTTCTCGCTACGTCTATAGCTAAACTTCTTGTGTAGTTACAATTCGTTATGTTTAGCAGGCTGATCATCGCTGACGTAGTACGATTTTGCAGTGTTGGCGATGCCGTAATCTGATGCAGCTAGTGCATGGTATCTGGAACGAAGATGGTGGGCCGCAGCTTTTGGTTGACGATTGCGTGTGAAAATACCCTTTTTGTTACCACCTACACGCGTAATGGCTAGAAGAAAGGATTATTAGATAAGTTAACTTCAAATAAACAAGATAAAGGTATATGAGGCTTTTACTAAGATCTGCGGATAGTTAAACAATTTGCAAGTTGATACAAGCTCCCGTTAGATTAGGTTAAACTCGAACTGCCCCACCAAAATCTTCTGGGCCCAAGTGACCTTACGAGTTGAGAGGTTGAGAGGGTTTGAGACCGCGCTCGCTACCAACTACGACGAAAATTAAAAGCCAAATGATAAACACTTCTAGTAACTAAATAAAACTGGACCCGGACTCCAATCCCAGGTGCTTCCAAGATTTTCATTACGATTGTATATTTTATCACTAGTTTGATTAACTGCATGCTTTACTTTATTGTGATACTGCTGAGATTAGCAATAGCCAATACTTTTTAAAAGACAAGTCAATATTAGGTACTTTTTTTTTCATACCAAAAGTACGATGCATACAAAAATTTTTAAAATGCTAAAAACTCTGTGACAAATTGTTCAATGTTGGGTAGTTTTGAAAGTATAAAATCCGGTACAGTCAGCAACAGAATAAGAGAAAGTCTATGTATAAAGTTTCAGGACACAATCAGACAAGACTTATGATTTTATTCCTATTATTTTTTTAATACTTAATTGCAACTTCTGTTGTTAAATTTACCGTTGTAACCAAAAACTACGTAGATATATCACAGGCACAGGCTCTAAAGTATATTTCTATTTACAATCATAACGATTTCATTCAATCAAATTTATTCCATCTCAAAATCATGCAAGCGCATGGCGGACGTAAATGGGTATTAAATTTTTTCTAGGCTGTATCACAAATAAAACTTGATCCAAATACACACATCAACACGGTCTAGGGATATTTCATACTCAATTAAATAACTCGAAAAGTACTGGCCGCATTGGGATCTTTTATACACCGATTTGTTTGTAATTTATCTCAGACTAATTCCAAATTCAAATTTTTGAAAATTCTTTTGTTTCGGTGGCATAAAAATGTCTTGATGTGTAGGAGAGGGAATTTTCATTTGTGCGAAATTTAGAAAACAATACGAATTACGTTTAGTTACAGTTTTTTTTTCATTTTTAAACGAAAGATAAAGTTAAAATTGAGGTATTGTAGCCATGCAACGCCAACATTTGACGAGGGCGGAGATGTTACGAGCTGTGGGAATGCTGGAAGCTGGGTCTGTTCAGCGTAATGTTGCTGAGGCCATAGGGACCCACCAAAATGTAATTTCAAGATTGTGGACACGCTATTGTGCAACAGGTGAAGTAGCGGAGAGGCACCGGGGGCCAAGTCGCATCACTACCCTCAGACAAGACCGATTTTTGCAAATTACTGCGCGAGCTCAATTAAATGCAACGGCGACTCAATTGGTCCAAAGGCTGCGAGTGGAACACCAAGTGCTTGTGAGTGACCAAACTGTAAGAAGGCGACTGCATGAAAGCAATTTTTTTTTCCTTGTGGCAACCCTAGGTATAACAGCTGATTTGAATTGGCTCCGTATTTTATATTGTAATATTGCAAAAATAATTATAATTTTAATTAAATACCAATTCATCATTGCCAAATAATACCATATTGAGTGTTAAATAATCATTTTCACCATTTAGTGTGCTAAAAGTAAATAAATATAAACTTAAAAATTGTACCGGTGTAGTGACAGTTAGAACATCGGAAAAATTTTCAATATTTGAAATTATTACTTGGATTTGGCAAGATTTATAAAACTAATCGTTTTTTCAATCAAGGTTTGTGAGTTTATTTACTTTTACATCCTCATATGTCCATTAATAGTGTGATTTTGTAATTTTCTATGAATAAAACATAACCTCGTTTTGTTTCGCATTTCTTTGCTCTAAGTCTACTTTTCTAATAATTACTGATTCTGTAGCACGTAATTATAACAAAATGTCGAATACTAATAACATGATAATGACGCGTAAGGCCTTGGCTCGTCAACAAGAGACAAGGCTTCAATTAACGTTGAAAGAATTACAGATTTTTAGGGAGAAGTGCGATAAACTGAACAAGGAAAGGGACGAAAATGAGTTAGAACTGCTAGGTATTTTAAGTAAGAACGGACAACTCAAAAAAGAACTGGCACAGTTGCATTCACTGTATACTGATACCTTACAGGATCGGGATAGGTTACAACTTATAGTTGACAGTTTTGACTCATGTAGGGAACATTATGAACAAACTCTGCACCAAATTAGAATACTAAAGGAGGAGCTACAACGATCGGAAATCAAAATATCGCAACTAGAAGACAAGAAACAGAGCACAGTGGTTCAATCTAATCAGAGTTTGTTCGATGAACTGATGGCTACAAGCTTAGATACTGCTACAGCTCACCCTTCCATTGTCATAGACCTCACTTCTGATGATGAAACCGGGGGCTGTTCTAACTCATTAAAAATTATTAAGTGTAGTAAGAATAAGTTAAAGAAATATTTAAAAATTAAAAAGTTTATTACTAAATCTAAAAAAATGATACATAAATATAAGTTTTTTATAAATAGCATGTCACTTAATAGACAGAGATTGCAACTGATTGACCAGGTAAATATGTATATGTTAGAACTTGATACTGTTGCACAACAGTACAAAACTGATACACAGGCCCTTCAATGTCAGATTGACCGACTTCAAGACTCTTTGAAATCAATTTCATATAAATATGAAACAGCAGAGAAACAGAGTAGGGAACAGGTGTTAGCCATAGGTAAATTAGTAAATTCATGTCATTGTCAAAATGACCAATTGACATCCGCAGGCCATGTTCCCTCCTCACCCTTAAGTTGTGAAAGAATTAGATGCAATGATGAATTTTCACCAATTAAAACTGTGTGCAGTGTGGATAATAGTATATTAAGTTCAAGTAGTAATTGCGAGGCATCTACGAGTATAATAGAAAAGTTGCAAATAAAAAGTGATGCAAAGACCATAGTCTATTGCGATGAAATAGGTAAAAATTTTGGACATTATTTATCACAGTTAAGTCATTCTGTAATAAATCATACATATCCAGGAGCTTCATACTCTCAAATTATAGATTTTATATTGACTGGTACACACTGCATGCAGTCTACTATAGTGGTGCTGGTTGGCAGAAGAGGCAATATTAATAGTGACATACTTTTAAAAATTTTTGATAAGTTATCAAGTCTGCAAGTAAAACAAGTAATTTTGTCCACCTTGCCATACAGCACTGCTATGAGCCACAAGGAAAATCACTTAAGATACAAATTAAATATGAAACTACATACCATGGTATCATATTCCAAAAAAATTGAATTGTTCGATTGGAACATAATTTTTAATAATAATAGTTTGTTGACATTAGATAGATATTTTCTATCAAAATTTTTACAACGAAAGGTAGCTCTGTTGCTATCTAATTTTTTAATTTTTCAAGCCAAATTATTGGCAAGTACAACTGCTTTTATTGAGCAGGATAGTTTTGATACTTCACATTTGGAAAATGAAATTCCAAAAAACTAGTTTATAGGACAACAGATAATAAATCTGGCCAGTTGACTTTGGCCCCTGAGAATAATCTTAGTAAAAATATTGTTTTTATAAACCTGGTGCACCATAATGTTAGAGGTTTAATAAATGGTAAAGATTTAGAGTTAGAGCTATACATTAATGCAAATTCTATTAATATTTTTTGTGCTACAGAGCACTGGTTAAAAGATCATCAAATCACATTGTTGAACTTCGTAAATCACCAGGTTGCTAGCTCGTTCAATAGAAAACATTCTAAACGTGGAGGCTCTTTAATATTAATTAATAAAAACTTAAAATTTAAAGAACGTAAGGATTTAGTAGCCCTCTCCATTGAGCGAGTTATTGAGATTGCCAGTATTGAGTTTGAGCATTTCATCTTGTTAAGCGTATACAGTCCCCCTGATGCTTCTTACATTAAATTTGAAGAAAAGCTTGAAGAAGCACTGTTCAAATGCCAATGTTCTAAGAAATCTATAATTGTTTGTGGAGATTTTAATGTTGATATATTAGATACATCATTAACTCCATCAGAGAGAAATAAAATGAAAAATTTATTTAAATCCTTTAATCTGCATAGTACATTCTTAGAACCCACTCGTATTACAGCCACCAGTGCAAAATGTATTGATAATATTTTTACTGATATTAAACCTATAGATAAAGGTATTGTGGATCCTGTGGAGTCAGATCATCGTGGCCAATGGATAAAATTTCCTAAAAGTAGTAACAAAGTCAGCAAAAAACAAATTAAATATGTACCAATTAACCAAAGTCGTTTGAATAATTTTAAAGAAAATGTATTAAAGAGATTACCATATCTACCTAACTTCACTTGTGTAGACCAGTCATATAAACACTTATTTAATTTGATTAATGATGAGTTTGGCAAAGTTTTTACCTCAAAAACTCTACAGATTGGTGGTCGTCCTGTTTTCAGTGACTGGGCAACACCAGGTATCTTTAAAAGTAGAAATAAATTATTTGAATTATATTCAGAAAAATCATATAATTTTAGGCAAACCTTTCAGGAATATGTTAAAAATTATTCAAAGATATTTAAACAAACGTGTCATCTTGCTAAGTCAAACTTCATTAAAAATAAAATTTCTAATTCTGTAAATAAAATAAAAATGACTTGGAACATCATTAACTCTGAATGCGGTAGATCTTTAGTGACTGAAAGGGATTTCCACTTAAAAGTAAATGGTTGCCATGTTACAGGGGACCTGGAAGTGGCTACGGAGTTTGAACACTTTTTCAAAAATATACCTATTTTGACAACAAAATCTCTCCAAGCATCTTCCAGTTCCGCTGAACTTTTATTAGAAGAATCTGTTCTTTGTTGCAGGGATGCATTTGTATTCACAGATATTTGTGCTCAAGACATTGTAAAAACATTTAAATGTATCGAAATTAAGAAAACCGCGGACATTTGGGGGTTATCGGTCAAAACTGCATCATGTATAATTGAGGTAATTGCGCCCCATCTAGCAACTGTGTTTAATGACTGTGTTTCTAGTGGTACATTTCCTGATTTAATGAAACACAGCAAAGTCGTTCCCTTGTTCAAGGCTGGCAGCGCTACAGAGCCGTCTAATTTCCGACCAGTGTCAGTGCTGCCAACTTTGAGCAAAGTATTTGAAAAAATAATCTTGAATCAAATGCTATCCCATTTTAATAGTCATAAAATACTCCATGCGAATCAATTTGGGTTTACGAAAGGGCGCTCAACTTCCGATGCTGGTGTTGAGTTATTAAAATGTATTCATGAAGCATGGGAAGACAAGCACGATGCATTAGGTATATTTTGCGATCTATCAAAGGCTTTTGATTGCGTTCAACATGAAACGCTGTGCAAAAAATTACACCACTATGGAATAAGAGGCAAAGCTCTCGACCTTCTGTCTTCATATTTGAACAATAGAATACAGAGGGTCGATATTAATGGTACACGTTCTGTAGGATCCATGGTTACAATGGGTGTGCCGCAAGGCTCGATACTTGGGCCATTCTTGTTCCTCATTTATATTAATGATTTACCATTTTATGTAGGGGACAGGAATAGGATTGTTTTGTTTGCAGATGACACCTCATTAATTTTTAAAATTAAAAGACAATTAGATAACTATGACGATGTAAACAATGCAATTGCAAGAGTAGTTCATTGGTTCAGCTCAAATAATCTTTGCCTTAATGAAAATAAAACTAAATGTATAAAATTTACTCTACCAAATGTAAAACAAGTTGCGGCCAATGTTCAACTGAATGGACAAGTGTTAGAGTTTGTAGAATCAACTGTGTTCCTAGGTATAACTATTGATGCCAATTTGCAGTGGGGCCCACACATAGAAAAGACAGCCTCTAGATTAAGTTCGGCTGCATACGCTGTAAAAAAGATCAGGACTCTAACAGATGTGGATACGGCTAGAATGGTTTACTTCAGCTATTTTCATAGTATTATGTCTTACGGTATTCTCCTTTGGGGGAGTGCTGCAGATTTAAATATTATTTTTGTTCTACAAAAGCGGGCTGTACGCGCTATTTATAATTTGGGCCCCAGAGTTTCTCTCCGGGAAAAATTCAAAGAAGTGAATATTCTAACCGTACCATCACAATACATTTTTGCCAATCTTATGTATGTCCAGAAAAATCTATCACAGTTTTCTAAACTCTGTGATAAACATAATATAAACACTAGAAATAAAAATAATCTTTCAGTCCACCACAGTCGACTACATAAGATTGGCGATTCTTTCCAGGGTAACTGTATACGCTTTTACAACAAGCTTCCCTGTGACCTGAGAAATTTACCTTTAAATAAATTTAAAAAGTTTATTAAAAACAAGCTTTGTGAAAAAGGTTTTTACTCCGTTACAGACTACTTGCAGGACAGGGACGCCTGGAAATGATCTGCTGGCAAAATGAAATAATATTAAATTGTAAATAGGCCATCAAAAAAAAAGCCTTCCTAAGTTTCTTGCCGGTTCTTCTCAGGTGGGCCGCGTTCCGAACCGGTGGTCGCTTTAAATATTTTAAATAGTGTATGACATTTTGTAAGCGCCGTTAAAATGGTCTATGCAAAATAAAGATTTTTTTTTTTTTTTTTTCAATCTACGCTCTCGTAGACCACTCCAGGTCCCACCTTTACGGAGAGGCAATCGTGGACGACGATTAGAATGGGTTCGGAACCACGTGGACTGGGGCCGTGAACAATGGTCCAATGTGCTGTTCACGGATGAATCCAGGTTCGGCTTCCAACCAGATTCACGAAGGACGCGTGTTTGGCGAGTTCCTGGACGATGGAGCCGTCTTCAGAACCCTCAGGAAGTTCACCCATACCAAGGAGGAACAATTATGGTTTGGGCAGGAATTCGTCTTGGAGGACGGACGGATCTCGTTTGGGTGCGGGGCAATATGACGGCAAAACGATACGTCCAACAGGTGCTGGGGCCCGTAATCTTGCCCCACAGAACACAAATGGGGCAAGATTTCCTGCTCATGCACGACAATGCCCGCGCACACACGGCGAGAACGGTAGCAGTTTGGTTACATACACACAATGTTAGGGCCTTAGACTGGCCTGCTCAATCGCCAGATCTAAATCCCATTGAGCATGCGTGGGATATGCTGCAAAGAAGAGCTCTGAAGGAAGTTCCTGAAAATCTGGCTACAAAAGATCAACTTTTTGCGCACCTCAGAAGGACATGGGACAATATTCCGCAGCAAGACATTGACCACCTTGTTCTGAGCATGCCGAATCGTTGCCGATGTGTTATGAACATCATGGGCGCTTTCTCAGACTACTAACTTCAAGTTTATAAACACAAATTAAATGATTTTTCTATTTTTTTCAGTTTTTACTCATAAATTAAAAGTTAATTCATGTACGGTTTCCGTCTATGCTTCATTTTTTTCCATAAAATCCTGAAATTTTAATCGAAGTACCTTAACCATTATTAAAAAATGGTAGAATATTAAATAACGTATCTTTTAAATATATACATGTCATATAAATAATTAACACATTGATAGTAATTCGCTTTTTTAAAATTATCCCTAGACCGTGTTGATGTGTGTATTTTTACTTACACCACAGATACAATCACGATACTCATAACATTTCATTCTCATTAATTAGTAACGTTAACTAGATCGCTTACACTGACAGCGGAACAGTTTGCGTCCGAAATAAGATCGGGGGCGGTTACAGCGACGCTTCAAAACTCTCTTAGCCTTGCCTAAGTAACAAGACAGTAAGTTAAGGTATTGATAAAAGAGTTTTTTTTAATATTGAAGCGCTCGTGGCCTCGCGGTCTCAGTGTTCTGTAAACGATCACTGAGTTACACAACTTTCACTATGGCTGGTCCTCGGATGGGTGACCACTTTGTGGCATTTACATTTGCGAGCGTTTCCGTGCTTCGGAAGGCACGTTAAGCCGTTGGTCCCGGTTGCCAGTAAAATGGCAGTCGTTAAGCCTGGTTGAAGGCCTTATGGGCGGCTTGAAAATTTCAACAGCAGGTAGCCACAACCTGCGTCTGTCTATTTCAACACGGCAATGGGCTCACCACCTATTACGTGGGACAGGAATCCATACGGTGGAAAGTGGGCATATAATATGCCTCTGCCACCCCTTCGGGGATAAGGCGTGATGGATATTTATTTATTTATTTTTTTAATATAATTCAATAATCTAATAAGGAATATGCATGAAAAATGAAAGAATGATTGAGAGAGAGAATTATCGGTTGAGATACCTAGCTAATGCCGGATGCCCACAACTTCGTTAGCGCGATTTATCGAAATCGTCAACCGTTTGGAAAAAAGTAGTCTATATTACACTTAATACCACTGAAATCAAAGAAAATGAAGCTAATAGGTACTGCATTAGATTATTTTTGGTTTGAATTTGAATTTCAGATTACCCACTACAATTACATTTTTGAAACTTGTGCACAGAATCAGTCACTAAGTTGTCTACATTTGCTTTAGGTATGAATCGAATCTTCTTGTCTAATAATTAAACTTTAGGCTGCAAGTTTTTCAAATTTGAAATTGTTTTAAAGGTACATATTTGTATTCATTTAAATAGAGTAATGCATTCCTGTGCTGTTGATATGCATTGATAAACAGATTGTTTGTTTGATATGCTTGATCGTGCCGCTCGACCGACCGCTCGAGCTACTTGAGCGTAGAGAAAACATTCGTCTCACTATAATTATATTATCTGTGAGACCACACTAGTCTGTAAATGGCATCATTTAGCTGTTACATTACAAATATAGGATCATGCATTTCAATTAAAAATAGTTGTACATAATTGCTCCGCGTACAAGTGTGAGTTGAGTTTTAAAAGTTCAACAAGGCAGTTTAAAACTTAGAAAGGTACTAACTTATTTGAGTGTCTGTTAAGGCAAATCTATGATATTCATTTATGTTAAAGACTAAGATAATTGAACTGAAATTGTTATAGAATGATGGGTATTATGATATGTGAATATGAATGCTTACATTGTGCAGTCTTGAAGTCAGCGAAGTTCCATATAAACTCTCCTGCGAAGAAGCCAGCCTGTCGCAGATGATCAAACGCTTTGAAGTGTTCTGACAAAAGCACGCACTGATACTCTTCCGACCAGATGAACTCAGGGTACTGAAAATGAAGGATGCACACTTCATCGCTCACGCATAAATCTTGAATAAGAGATGGATGAGTGACGGTTGGATTGTCGGCAACATTTTAATAGCGAAAAAGTAATGAAAGTGTCTACATGGACTTTTTTTTTAATATTGTGGGTTATTTTTACACAGCGCCATATTTTAGCCCAAAGCAAGCTAATATAAGCTTGTAGCGTGGATATCGATAACTGATAAACATACTTATACATATATTTCTAAATACATGTAAGGGCTTGATGTGCGACTTGGCTATGCTGTAAGCACATCAAGCACAAATAAATAAATATATAGGAAACAAATAAACTCCGAAACAAATATTTGCAGATCACACAACATTAAAATGACACATTTGGTTTCATTGGTAGTCATGAATTTAAAGCACCACCTATTACGTGGGACAGGAATACACACGGTGAAAAGTGGGCATATAATATGCCTCTGCCGACCCTTCAGGGATAAGACGTGATAGATAAATAAATAAATAAATGAATTTAAAATGACTAAACGAAAACATGGATGTGAGAAGGACATGAGAACAAATAGACATGAGAAGTCACCGCCATTCAATTAATCACGTATCCAATATTTTTTCATTGCTTACTTTGGGGTGTTCACTTACCATATGTAATCCGGCAATAGTATCGGCTCCATATTCACTCATAATGATCGGTTTGTTATGAAGGCGATACCAATTGGTTGCTTCTTCAATCACATTGTGTGTGATCTGTACTGTCGATCCTGCGTTCGCATACCATCCATTGTACCGGTTGAATGAGATCACGTCTAAATGACGTCCCTGGGAAAAATATGTCGATATAGTCAAAGAACAAACTGTTCAGAGGAATCCTTTCAACTTAGACAATTGAACCGTATCTCGTATTAAATAGAGCATATATCATAATGACAGCTGTTGTGTAGGTACTTTGTTCTTTTTGAATCATTCTTTGTGCCATAGAGTTAGTATTTCACTGTCATATTTGTTCCGCAGGTGTATTATGTAACTAAAATGGATATCAGTTTGATTGCGATTTGCGCCAATCAGCTGTCAAAATTCAATTTTGGTATTATCTAAGTTCAGTGGGCAACTGAAATGACGTCGTAGATGCGATATCCATTATGATTCAAATTTGACAGCTATTTTCGTATCGATAGTCCTATAAACGCTTGAAATTGGTATTATCTAAGCATAATGGACTTCCAATTTATAACTAAAATCGTTTTCAAAGCAATTTCAAGCAATTGACTTTGTCGAAAGCTAAAGAGATGCGTATATGAAGTTTTGATAAAAAGCAACTATTATGCGGTTGATTTAAAAATTGTCAATAGCATAAAAAACTAATAAATATTGATGTACTTGTAATATGATGGGATAATATCCTTACACGCTTTGTCGTTGCGGCTTCAGAGATTTACAAGTGTGATAACTGAAAATCTGTACTTGTTTTTAGATTTCAATAAGGCAATGGGCTGACCACTAATGCATAAAGGGAAATGTGGGTGTATTATATGCCATTGCCTTTGGGGATCTGAGGGACTAATAAACTTATAACTATAAGGTAGCTCGTGCCATATTTTGGGATTTGCCGAGGAAGAAAGTTGGGAGAGTAGGTAGGTATAGTAATAATATACCTAGTCAGGTCATAAGTATTGTCACACAGTAAAAACTTTTCTTTTAGAATGCTGGCCACAAAAAAGTTTATTGAATTCGAATTTCGAATTGTTCATGAAAATAAAAAGGTATGCTTTTTAGAATTTTACTCATTTTTAAATATGGAGTGGACGCTTAAAGAAGACCGTGTTGCAGTTATTGCGTTGCATCGTTGCGGTTACGCGCCATTTCAAATTTTTGACATACTGAAAAATTTGAATATAACCAAAAGATTCGTTTATCGTACCATCAAACGATACAATGAAGACTCTAGTGTAGGTGACAGGTCAAGAAGTGGTCGCCCTCGGTCTGTTAGGATACCAGCAGTGATGAAAGCTGTGAAGGCGCGAATTCAAAGAAATTCCAAACGTAAGCAGAAACTGTTGGCCCTTCAGATGGGGTTAAGCAGAACCACAGTGAAAAGTAACTTGGGCAAAAAATAACGCTTTTGTATAGAAACGATACTTGAGCAATTTTTTATTGATTTTGTATGAAGTTGAAACTTAGCATAATTTTGGGCGGTTATGTAGGTTTATCGAGACATGTAAATATTTTGCTATTTGGACCCATGTAGTATTGGTAAATCGTAGCGGACCCCGGGTGTCGCGAGACGCAACCGGGACAGACGCTCGGATGATGATGATTATGTAGTATTGGTAAAAGGGCTCTTGCGTTGTTGTTGGCAATACTAATTTAACCTATGGTTTACTCGTATCTTACACAAGCAGGTCCACTTACTTACCTAACCAACTTTTACACATTTTTTGCCATATCTCCAAAACGGTGCGTCTGAGCTTCAAAATAATGAGATTTTTGGTCCCCTTTGTAACTCACAAACATCTCCTTCACTACTAATCACTACATATTATAAAAACAGTCGCTTTTTGCTGTCTGTCCCTATGTATGCTTAGATCTTTAAAACTACGAAACGAATTACGATGCGGTTTCTTTTAATAGTTATTGTGATTCTTATAGAAGGTTTATATATATATTGTTAAGTTTTTGTATACATTGACCAAACTATAACGATATTTGTTGGGGATGTCGGAAAAAATAAGCCGTCTGGGAGCTTTCAACAAAAACGCTGCCTAAACCCTTTGAGATATAACAAAATAATGTATGGTGCATTTGTGTATCTAATGTAGGTCTACAAAAAAGTCCGCGACGGTATATGTCTCATCATCATCCGAGCGTCTGTCCCAGTTGCGTCTCGCGACGCCCGGGGTCCGCTTTCCTACATTTTCTCCTCCACTTCGCACGGTCGTCGGCATCCCCTGTGGTGAGACCATTGGCACGCATGTCATCCCTTACGACGTCAAGCCAGCACTTCTTGGGTCTTCCCCTCTTACCGGGACCCGGCGGGGCTGACATGGCCAGACATTTGTTACCTACGTAGCCCGGCGGTTGCCGCAAGACGTGACCATACCAACGAAGGCGACACTCTTGCAACTTGTCTGCAATGTCACGGACGTGAAGGCTGCCGCGGATGCGAGAGTTCCTCACGCGGTCCATCCGCGTGACTCCACACATCCACCGCAGCATCTTCATTTCCGTGACACGCAGCTCCTGCTTGTGTCGCTCCAATATCGGCCACGTCTCACTGCCATGTAAAAGGACAGGTCTAATAATGGTTTTGTAGACCTGTCCCTTCAACCGGATCGGCATTTTAGGGTCACAAATGACACCGGTCATCTCCCGCCATTTGGCCCACGCGGCAGCAATGCGTGACTTGACATCGCAATCGATGTCACTGGACGTGTGAAAAACAGATCCCAAGTATTTAACCTGGTCCGTGCGCTCGACCAAATCACCGCCTATGCGGACGGATGTGGGATCTGTCGAGTTTAGTGCCAAGTACTCGGTCTTCGCCACATTTAGTTTCAGACCGCCGTTCTCAAGCGTCTCCTTCCACGCCTTTACACGTCGCACCAATCTGCCCCTGTCCGCGTCTGCCAGCGCAATATCGTCAGCATACATGAGCAACCATGGAGGCTGCTCATGCGGGTTTCTGATGCTGTCCGACAATTCGTCTAATATTACACTGAACAGAAGCGGACTAAGGACAGAACCCTGGTGTACCCCGACGGTGATGGGGAAGGGTTTCGTGTCGCCAACGGCAGTCCGAACCATTGAGTCGGAGTCACAGTACATGTCCCGGATAGTGTCAATATAGACCTCTGGAACTCCTTTGGACCGCAGTGCCCACCAGATCATCGCACGAGGAACACAGTCGAAGGCCTTCTGCATATCTAGGAACAAACAGTGCAGAGGCGTGTTCTTCGACCTGTATTTCTCTGCGACAACCCTCAGGGCAAAAACAGGGTCCGTGGTCCCATGACCAGGGCGAAACCCATATTGACACTCCGAGAGAGTACACTCCTGCCGGATCCGAGAGTCTATAATCCTCTCGAAGATCTTCATGGTGTGGGACATCACCTTAATACCGCGGTAGCTCCCGCACTCCTGCACTGACCCCTTACCTTTGAAGACTGGAGTAATAATACTTAGTCTCCATTGGTTTGGGATCTGCCCGCTGAGGAGTATGCGGTTAAAAAGGTTTACTAAGATGCCCACACCGCGAGGACCCATCGCCTTCCAGGCTTCGATGGGGACTCCATCGGGTCCGACAGCTTTCCGATTCTTCATGCGGCGAAGCGCAGTCAGGACTTCGCTTCGTGTCTATCTCATAAGAATAACATACTACATCCATTTTAATATTTTAAAAAACCATCAATTATAAAGCGGTTTTTTGAAGGCTATTTACACAAATATGCTATAAATCCTTATCATTTTTACTACATTAGTTGGCTTCAGCATTTCATGAAGATTATTTTGTACCTTTACACATTGCAAATTAAATGAATATCTTACGATAAAAAAAAATAAATTCTCGGTGTCTATCAACTATAAACCGTTCACGTTAAAATGTTTGTGAACTCGACAAAGATAACGGCTAAATAGGTATAATTTAACATGGCCGCGTAATGTCGATAAAATGGTAGAGTTGTCAAAAGGTTTGCTGAAAGCCACTGTGCCTCGGTCGCGTTGAATTGTAATACGTAATACCAATTTCACGCGTCTTCTAGTTGATTTCAAAGCGTGGTTGCTATCGAACTAACCCAAGCGACATGAACTGTTAAAGTTACATAATAGCAGGGCCGATTATTTTAAACACTTTGTGCGTCTTATATATTTTTGACACTGACTGTACTTTAATTTTATGTAGCGTAACATCATGTGCACTTCAAAATTAGTATCAGTTAATGATGTGTTATGGAAGAAGTTTTATATTTTAAAACGCTCGTAGCCCCGCTACAAGCATACTGCCCACCTGATGGATAGTGGTTACCAACTAACCGTAGCCTATGGACCATTGTACCGATCTTATTGCTGTATTCTATTTGAAACTTACAACATTAATAAGAAGAAGCTTACCGATTTATCAAGCAATGCGCCTACAGAAATGGCGATAGTGACAGGTCTAGATAGATCCATGGATTTCACGTGCTTCACTAATTCCCTGGAAATAAAAAAATAATTATGTATTTTAGAATAGACAAATCGACTGATAATGCTGATTCCTACTAACCTTGAGTAGTAATCAGCATATCTTTCTCTAAGAATAAAACTTATTACACACTCGGTTTTATTTTTATTAGTGTTTCTAATTCGTACGTCACGAATTCTGACTAATAATTATGGGGTTTAAAAACATAAAGTCAATTAAGTATCGCAAAAAATATTTGATTAAAATATATGTTTTTGGCATGTCTTTAAGCATACGCGTATTTTGAATAGAGCTAAAAGTCAACTAAATCTCAATTTCCAAGAAATACCCATATCTCTGCTCGTTTCCAACTTCTTGATTGTTCTATATGGAAGACAGCTTTCCAAAAAAAACAACTAGACACTAAATATATTCACTGAAACGGATCTACTATGTAAGAAATCCCGATCAACATTTTTACATAACACTTACATTTGATGTCAGCAATACCAAAGTACATAAATAAGTACATAATCCTACTAATATTATAAACGCGAAAGTTTGTAAAAATAGATGTTTGTTACTCTTTCACGTAATGAATGGATTTCCATCACGCCTTATCCCCGAAGGGGTGGCAGAGGCATATTATATGCCCACTTTTCACCGTGTGGATTTCAATGAAACTACAATAATATAGCTTATACATCAGAATAACACACTTTTATCTAGGGAACAAGTTCCGTTGGGAAACGGAAACTATTCTCTACGCGTGCGAAACCGCGGGCGTCAACTAGTACTTTATATATGTACTGTGGCAATACTGACCCTACAATTACAAAATTTACAAAATGAGAAGTGAATTTCAGTTATTGTGATAGGTACGTACCCAAAGTATTTATCAGCGAGTTTGTTGCCGGACCGGGGTTCGTTGGCGATGGACCACATAATCACACTCGGGTGGTTCTTGTCGCGTCGGATCAACTCTGTCACGGACTGTTTGTGTTTAGTCAATAGATTGTCTGTGAAGATGCTGTGGAGTAAAATATACCCATGAACGATACTACTAGCGTAACCGTATAGCGGTTCTAGACAATTGATATATTTCTAAGTGCATAGAAAAGCACCCAAACTTCGCTACAAACATTTGCGGATGACAGTCGACTGCCTCGTGGTACCTGTGGCCCAGTGGTAGTGTATGCGACTGCCGCTACAGAGGTCCAGGGCTCGATTCCCGGGTCGGAAAAAATATTTGTGTGATCCACAAATGTTTGTTTCGGAGTTTCGTTGTTTGCTATGTATTATATGAATGTATTTAGAAATATATAAGTATGTTTATCAGTAGTCTAGATCCCATTACAAACTTGTATTAGCTTACTTTGAACTAGACGGCGCTGTGTAAAAAAAATGTCCCACAATATTTATTTATTTATTTATTAATATTAAAGTTCGACTTGGGATTTGAACACGAGACATGAACACGGCAGTCGCATACACTTAAAACTGTGTCACCGAGGCGTTAAATTTATAACTCAAGAACGGGTGGGCCGATTTTCATGGTCCTTGATATAATGGACTTATCCCTAACCCGAATAATAGAATAATAAAAAAAATAAAAATGAAGAATTCTGATTAAGTCTTTTTATCATACATTATCTACGGAACCTGAAGTGGTGCAAAGCACACCGGGCTAGTAAAAGATAAATGTACTCAAAACTGTAATTATTTTTGTTTTCATTCAATAAATTTCCACACTTTGCCATTGTTTAGTTTGTTCGCAAATCACAAATAAAACCATTAGAATCCTGCATCGCGCTTTCGTTTGGTTGTGTTTTAACTACAAAAGGTTAAGCTGAAAGCGCATACTCTTTTGCTGCCAGTCTATCTAATGCAAATCTACCGTGTAAGCAAAGCGATATGCGTGTCGACTTCATACGATATAAAAAAGCAGAATATTGCAAAATATTTTTATTACAATGGATTTCCGCCATGTGACACCTGGTGCGATTAGTTATAAGTATATTTACTCACTCAATATCAACACCAGGACACTCGTCTATAATCATAATGCCGTATTCATCAGCGAGCTGGTAGATTTCCTCAGCGTATGGGTAGTGCGATGTCCGGAATGCGTTCGCTCCGAGCCATTGAATGAGATTGAAGTTTTTCACCCACAGCACTGGGTCCCACCCTTTTCCTCGAAGCTATGGACATGAAATTATAATTTAGGAAAAATGTTACATGCTTTTGGTTAAATGGCTAGATAGGTACGTTATATTGTGACTTATAATTTACCATCACGCTATAACCTCATTTACAGCAAATAAATCGTTTGTATTGAGAATAGTCACGAGAGACTATGGGCGCGTTTCACTTGTCACCCGCAACGCCCACGCAAAGCCGCTGGGGTCAGCTAGTTATTGATAATTGCAACAAAAGCAAATGATACTCACATCGGAATCTTCGTGCATACCGAATCCCTTCAGGTAGAGCGGCTTGTCGTTCAAAAAGATAGTGGTATTGGACCATGTCACTGTTCTAATGCCCACTCTCTGGCTGTATGTGTCCACTATTTCCCCATTAGAGCCGATCAGAGACGCCTGAAAAAAAAATTAAAAAATCTCTTGTTAAATGGGATGAATTTTCGAGCTTTTAGGAGTGTCCCCCTTACACATGTATTACTGCAATTAAACATAGCTCATAAAGGACCCGTAATATACCGTATTCATTTCGTTTCCCTTTTCCATAAAATGAACACCAAATTGATTTCTTGGTTTCTCGCTTTATAAGGGAGATACATGGAGTTACTTCTTTCTTTCAACTCCCTCAATTTATGTTCCGATTAATTCCGATGGGGTTCCAAGACATTCTAACTTCTCCAGAAACTTCACCGATTTCGAGCTTTGTTTAACATTTCTGATTTTAGCCATTAATGTAGATCCTCATTTATTTTAATACTGCGTTGTAAGCATTTGTATTTTTTTTGATACCACAAGTGACAGACAAGTATACGGCCCACCTGATAAAAAGTGATCACCGTAACCTATGGACGTTTGTCACACCAGAGGTGCAGCACTGGCGCTGCCGATCCAAGTCTTAGTACTAAGATTAATAGGCGAAGGTTTGAGATTGTGCATTTTTTAGGCAAAGGGATGGTAGGGCACATTATATACCCACATTTAAAGATATCCATTTTTGCCCACGTGTTGAAATTGAGAATGTGTCTGTTGTGTTCTAGACGCTAAAACGGCTGGACCAATTAGAATAAAATTTGCTATGGAAGTAGCTGTCATCCTAGATTAACACAGGCTTTTTTTAAATCCGGGAATAGGATGATGTGGGAAACGGGTACAAAGTATTAATTTCCTTGTACATACCTTAAGCGTGTATAAGTAGCCAGGTTCAGGATGCATCAAGTACGGCCACCAGAAATGTGCGTTACCGATCTCTAACAAGCCGGCACAATCATTGTATGCGACTACTTGTGTATTATTTTTGTCAAACACTTGCACTAAACATTGTACGTTGTCAGACTCAGAACCTGAGTGGGTCACATTGTAGACAATGAAACCTGTAAAAATCAAATACTTAAATGATTTTGTAGAAAAATTTAGTGTGGTTAGTTATAAAAACGGTGGCTTTTAGGGTCTATCGGAATGGAAAAGAATACCTGTCAAGGACTGAACAACTAATGTTGTGTTTTAGTAGGTCGTGTCGTGATTCACTCGAAACGACTCGTGGCGTAGTTCGCAGCCTGTTTGCCTCGTAGCTCACGGTTTACTCGTATTCACATCGTAGCTCGCGCTGTATTCACCTCGTAGCTCGCGGCTTATTCACCTCGCAGCTCGCGGTTTTTTCACCTTGTAGCTCGCGGTATATAAAACCTCGTAGCTCACGGTGTATTCACCTCGTAGCTCGTGGCGTATTTGCCTTTTACGAGTTTTAATGAACGCATTTGCAGTGAATTGCTGTTACGTTAATTTGTATAAAGTCGAGATAGGTCGTCTGGTATCTTTATGAATACCATCGCATACACTTTTTTACTTGCGAGAGAGGTCAAGCAATCAATACTTAGCCAGAACTTGGTCCAAATAATAGTAGGGAATAATATTATAATATTTCTTTATAGCTGCATTTATTGTAATATTATTTGGATCAAGTAGCACATAATGGCTTTGAACTTAAATATTTTTCTTAATTATAACCTCTTTTATGTAACTTTTAATTGTTTTATCAGGTTTTAATTTGTTTTGTAGTTTTTCCTTAGCCATCAATCAATCAAATTCGCCCATACGGTCCATAGGCGGATTTTATGATGGATAAGCAGATAAGTCAATCAACCAATTATAAAAAAGACGAAGGTGGGACGGGACGGTTGCAAGCGTATCATGGAGCTCATGTCTTATGGCAACCGGGCTATGTGGGTAACAAATGTTTGGCTATGCCGTTCCCGTCGGGTCCCGGTAAAGAAGATCCAAAAAGTGCTGGCTTGACGTCGTAAAAACGATATGCGGGCTAATGGTATTAATACAGGGGGCGCCGACGACAGTGCGAAGTAGAGGAGAAAAAGTAGGAAAGCAAAACCCGGGCATCGTGAGACGGAACTAGGGCAGACGCTCGGATTATGATGATTGGGTGGGTGACTAATTATTAGTACAACGATTAAGGGCTCTATTTCGAGTTTTTCTTTTCTTCAACAAGACCTCGTACGTTTGACCACTAGCAGGTGAGGCTGGCTTTGGCCGTTCTGTGTCTCATTGGACACTTGAACATGGGTTTTGAAGGGATACTGGAGGCAAGCAGTTGTAATTGGTTGCAGGCTGCCGTTAAAAACCTGCGCTGTAGATAGACATCTGCAGCATTTGCTGAACTGTGGCCTTTTGAACACGCATTTTACACGAACACAATACAGCCTTTTTTATATTTAACGTGTGAAAATCCCCTCGGATATCATGCCGAACTCGAACTGGCTATAACCACACGGTCCCTGCCTAACTGTCTATTACCGGACGCCACGGGTAACTCCTCGGAAAAATGTTTTAGTGCTGCCGCTGTCGGTTATGAAGGCCGGTAGTCAATACAGCTTAATGTTAATATTGTACTGTGTACTGTGTTTAATAAATAACGTTTCTTTCAATATTTACCTGTTAGGCCTTGTATGTCTGTGTTGACTATAACATCATCGATGTAGACTGTGGGGGTAGAATAAAGGTACACACTGCGATGAATACCAGCGTAGTTGAAGAAATCAAATGTATAAGTTTGCTCCTGACGAATTTTCTTTGGACTGTAAAAGAAAAGTTAGTGAAAGGGTTAATACATATTAAAAGCTGTGTGTAGAAATTGTAACAGCAGCGAGTACTGTGTGCGGCTGCCCTTCAGAATTATAGAAGGAAGATTGTAGTACTCGTATCTAACATATTGAAGTAGGTACCTAAATATTGTATTTGTATAATACCGATGATTCTGAAGAAGATATACGACATATATTAATTATAAATTTTTAATTCCAAATTCGCAGCTTTTAAGAAAATGCATATCAAAGTAAGTACGAGACTTAAAAAAAATTACGATTTTTCTCTGTCTGTCTATCTGTTCCGGCTAATCTCTGAAACGGCTGATCCGATTTTAACGGGAACTATTTTAAGGAAACCGTAATGAACGAAAATGTATTCTCACGGGATCAAGAGCTACGCGGGGTGTCCCGCTAGTTATAAATTTATTACATCCAGACATAAAATTATTTAATAAATATGTGTATGTACCAACCAGAGTACACAGGTGAAACAAGAAGTGGAAGTGAAACTTCTTTACATTTTTTTATACAGCTACGTCATAAAGAAGTTTCACTTTAAAACATCATGGCGCTGAATCGTAAAGCGTGTAAATTTTTACAGCGATAAAAGTCTTTCAACTTCGATAGTAAAGTTTCACTTCAAAAACTACCAATCTATTTCTTGCAAACATTAGCTTGATTTAACCTAGATAGTGCTTTTTTATTAAATATATATTAATATCCCAAAATATTTTATTTATTTATACATACATAGACAAATGTTTATAAGTTTTAACGATTAACAATTGACTGCCTCGGTGGAGCAAGTGGTAGTGTATGTAAATGCTGTGTTGAAGTCTCGGGTTCGATTTCCGGATTGAAATAAATATTTATGTGAGCCGCAAATGTTTGTATGTTTATTTATTTATCACGATTACATCATAACAAAACCAATCATCATCGTTAGTTAAAAGAAATAAAACATAATTGTTATATTTATATGTTGTATGTACTTGATCATGACATTTTAAAACTAATTTTATTTAACTGGTTGCGTTAATTGTAATTGGTCCTACTAAACCGGAAACGTTCTAAACAATCTAACTACAACTATTAATAAACTAGCTGACCCCGCGGCCTCCCCCGTGACATACTTTTAATCCCCGTCGCATTCAGTTAATCTCGCCGCTTATTACTTTTACAAAAATATATGAAAATTTGTGAGGTTTGTTGTCATTTATGAATACTACTCTGCTCTCCTGGTTGGTGTGATTTAGCCTGTAGCCCTCGATAAATGGACTATCCATCACAAAAATATTTTTTCAATTCGGCCCAGAGTTCTTGATTAGCGCCTTCAACCAAACAAACAAACAAACCAACTATAACTACTAATATTAGTATGGAAGTATAGATTTTTTTAAATTAAATATTGAATGTGTTTTGAAACGCTCCTAGCCGCGCTAACTCAATGTTCTGTAAACGATAACCACGTTAAGGAACTTTTCCTATGGTTGGTCTTCAGATGAGTAATCGCTATGTAGCATTTCTATTTATGAGCATTTTCATGCTCTGGAAGGCACGTTAAGCCTTTGATCAGAAACATGGCAATCGCTAAGCCAAGTTGAAGGGCTTATAGGTGGCTTGAAAATTTAAAACTGGAGGTAGCCATAACCTGCGCCAGTCCATTTGAACACGACAAAAGACTCACCACCTATAATGTGAAACAAAAATGCATATGATGAAATGCATAAGTGAGTAATTAATATCTGGCCATATAATTTCGTGTGTATTCAGTGTCTCACTGGTTATTATAAATTTGAGCAATGAAAAGAGCAATTGTCCATTAAATTTCATTTGTACATGGGGAATCCACAAACTCATTTCCAGTAACTCATTTCGCCTCAATGGGTCTGACAAATGTTTTTCACTTTAAATGCTAAATAAATTTACAAAAAAATACGAGAAAACGGTGTTTTTACTTTTATTATATTTCCAAAAAATGGCAGAAATATTTACGATCAAAGAGCTTATAACGCGGGTAACCGCATACGTCACAAGCCTGCTCATTTAACAGTCGCGCTCTCGTTCGCACACGAACGCCGCGTCGCGCCTTGTCGCAGTCAGTGCGAGGCTGTGACGTCATAATGGGCGCGCCTAATCTCGGGAATGCAAAAATGGACTAAAACTTCTCGTCGTTACAACTTTGGAAATACTGCATGTATTGAAGTGAAATAAAAACTAATGTAATGTATATGGCAATGGGCTCACCACCTATTACGTGGGACAGGAATACACATGGCGTAAAGTGGGCCTATAATATGCCTCTGCCACCCCTTGATAAGGCGTGATTGATAAGTACATGAGCTACGCTCCAATTTTAGCTGTATATGACAGTAATATTTTGACCCTTTTGTGTTCTCCATTACAGTTTTACCACCAGAAAGCTGTGGGCTCAACGGACAGGCAGCCATGATCGTGCTGGGTTCGCAATATACCTAGAGAACTTACCCCGAATAGATATCTCTAATGGACCCTTGTGGGACAGTGTCACTCAGCAGCGTGTTGTCCACTGCGACTGTCAGCAGATTGCTGGTGTTGAATTTGACGTAATCTGAAATTTCCGCTTCGAACGGAAGATGTCCGATCTCGTGGAACATCACTGATTTCCCATTCACGAACTGAAAAAGAAAATCAGTATAAAATGCTGATCGATCGGTATCTTACTAATAATATAAACGCGAAATTTTCTAAGAGCAAAAATGTGGGAAATGGGAGCGGGAAAACATCTCCACGGGCGGAGCCGCGGGTGTTACTAGTAAGCCATAAATGTATGATTCTAAACTTGGATATTTCTTTGTAAAGATTCCTTTGCGTTTTACTTTAGAGTTAAGAAAATGCTTTACAATCAATTTCTAATTACATTCATTCAAAGTAGTGAACAATGTGAAGAAACACAATAATTAAAAACTTCTGTCATTATTGTAACTAGGTACCTACCACAGATAATATAATATAGTTCTTATACAGATGCACGAACAGGAACAAAAAATTGTCACGGCCTTAACTTGCAAACGCAGGCATGCAATACGGGACTTTGTATGAAATGTAACTAGAGGGCGACAATTTTTGGCAAACTATTTTTATTATCTACTACACTACACTAGATGTTACTATAAACAAAAGAGACTGTATTAAATATTTTGTCTAGCTAAACAATATTTACGTTAATCACAGATAATATTATAATATAATTCTTATACACCTCAACTAAAATTCGTCTTACGAATAATAGAAACGGTTCTGAGTGTGAGTGCTGTATTCTGTAACCGCCTAGGTTGCAGAATACAAAAAAATCATAACGAGTGGGTAATAGGAATTACCTAAGTAAATCCACCGTCAACTGACAGAGGAAGTTTAAGGGGAAGTTTAGACGGGAGACTATATTTCTTATAATCACAAAATCAGGAATGTTTTTTTAATTTATTAATATCTATCCTTCTTTCTCATGTATTCAACTTGTCAGTACAAGTACTAATTCCATCAATGAGAGCATCGAAAAAAGGAGTATACGATATTTCTTATTAGCTAAAAGCTTAGTGTCATGCAATTGTCTTGTCACATTCTCATCTACTAACTTATCTATTTACATGGCTTTTATAACACTTTCCTAAATATTAAAGTATGTTTACATGTAAACAAGGATAACAGTTAAAAGTATGTTTCGAAATTTGCCATTTGCATTCTGTGATAAGGATTGGTACTAAGTGTTAAGTGCCTGTATCGGTCAATATTGCAGTGCAGTGTCTATATTGAATCAAGTTGTGAACATGAAAATACATTAGTTTCAATGATAAGAAGCATGGATGTCCACATTTCATTGATGCGACAGAACATCAAAAGTAATTTCAACATCATTGAGTAGCAACAGCAAACTATGAATTGAATAACAAAATGGTGCACCAGCTGACTATCGGGCGAAATGCGAAGAGAAGGAAAACTCGAAACAAAACCCTGTACTAACCTGTCTGGCTAGCAGGGTACGGTAAAGTCAATTATATCCTAAAATGAAATAGGTAGAGTCTACTAGAGAACTATGTTCAGCAGTTGACTATGATAGGCTGATATGATTGAGATCTTCACTTCAGAAAAAAACTAATCTAAAAGAGGTTAGAGTTTAAATTAATACAATGATAATGTTGAATTTAGTAAAAGGAGATGTGGAGATGACATTGAATACGATACAGAATATGAAAAATCTCGGCGTTAACTAGAGCGTGCTGTAATTTTGTAATGTATCAGTCATTTTAATAGTCTGTATAGCATAGTAGATGGTACTCGTAGTACGTACTTTTTAAAAACGGAACATACATAAGTAAATTACTTTATTTTGATGTTGTGAGATGCATTTATGCACGTCACATGTACTGAACAACTCTTCACCTAAGGGAGCGCGAAGCGCGCATTTAGAATCGATTTGCTACTCACTAGGAGACATAGTATCGGCAAGGTGGCCAACTGCAAGGTCATACCTGGTGATAGTCTCACTGCACAACACCGTCTCCTTGTCATGGATCACTGTGTAAAGCCCAAAGCCAAATGTGTCGAGCGGTGCCAGCACCGCATCAGATGGTGGCTGCTCAATGAAATTAGGTCCCAGGAGTTCGCCTCAGCTGTCAGTGATAATTGCACTGACATTGAAGGCGAACCAATTCAAAAGCTAAAGAGTTTGTTTGATTGGTTGAACGCGCTAATCTCAGGAACTACTAGTCGATTAAAATTTTTTTTTTGTGTTAGTTAGCCCATTTGTCGAGGAAGGCTATAGGCTATATATCAATACGCTACTACACTGGCGAGCAGAGCAGTAGTCATAAATGTCGACAAATCGGGCAATATGCATCATTGTAGAATTAATAAGCGACGGGATTCAATAGGTGCGACGGGAGGTCGAAATATTCCACGGGCGAAGCTGTGAGGGTCATCTAGTACTTAATAAAGCAGAATAGTTTGTTTATTTGGTTGGTTGAACGCGCTAATCTTAGGCACTACAGGTGGGATAAGAATAATATTTTTTGTGTTGGATAGATTTATCGGGGAAGGCTATAGGCTACATATCATCACGCTACTACCCAGAAGAGCGGTGCAGCACGTAGTCGTAAATGCCGAAAATACGGGTAATTTGCTATGCATTATTGTAGAATTTATAAGAGACGGGATCAAACATGTGCGACGAGATCCGAAGTATGTCACGGACGAAGCCGGGAGGGTCACCTAGTATAAAAATATATATGGAAATACATATATAAATTTATAAATCACAGTAGGAATCGATATTGTATATATAACGAAATTACAAAGTCGAATAACGTGTTAAAGGACTTTATGTATTTTACAATATAATAAATGTAACTGACTGCCTCTGTGGCGCGGTGGGAGTGTATCCATGTGTTTAGAAATATATAAGTATGTTTATCAGTTATCAGGTTACCATAGTAGCTACAAGCTCTGCTTAGTTTGGAATCAGATGGCGTTGTGTGAGTGATCCTAACGATATTTATTATTATTTATTAATGTCTTAGAAATTAGGAAGGTTTATTATAACATAAGAAAATTAAAATTCGGTAGTAGATATGCATATGTATTAATGCAATGGTAAAATCGATCGCAGTATACTTTGTTGTTAAGTACAGTACTCCCTGCTTGGGTTTTCCCGAACATCTACAGTATGGGGTTCTTCAAAAGGGGTCTTAGAAGGTTTATAAAGGGTCGGCAGCGCGAGTGCTGCACCTCTGGTGTTGCAAATGTCCATAGGCTAAGGTGACCACTTTCCATCAGTTGGGCCGTACACTTGTCTGCCACCTCAGTGGTATAAAAAAAAAGTATCATACATTATATGTGACAGGTACCTACTTTTCGGTTCTTTATTTTCCAGTACAATAAGCGATGTTGACGACAAACTTTCCTACAGACAAATCTGCTGTAGACGCATCCGAAGGTCGGTTAATAGCCCCACTTATTATAAACAATGGAGACATGAGTACTGTCGAAATTCTGTTGGATCCACACTCACTAAGTAGTGGCGCTAAATGGACTCTGAAATCCTATTGGAACCATCAGCGGAACTTTCCAATGGAGCCAACCATAAAAATCAGTCAGAAAAACAAATCGAATTACTCTCTTCAAACTATCTAAAACTGTTTTATAGGAAAGTAATTTTGTTTTATAGAAAGGCCGAGTACCGGTCGGTGTCTACTATCTGTTATATAGAAGATACAACTTGAATATTCCAAGGCATTGGTGAAAAGGAAATCCCTTTATTTGGTAAATATACACTCTGAAAGAGTATGGTTTACAAAATAAAAATAAACTGTTTACTTGATTGATTGCACTTGGTGGAACTCGCTACACATCGTGAATAAAAACACTCGGTAGTTTCTGAAATTTGTGCGTTCATCCAATAATACCAAAGCAAACTACATCTCTTTAAAATATCGGTAGATATAGATTTCATCTCATTTACTTACACTATTATTTTGTAACCACCAGAATAGCTTAATTTATTTAGTCATGGTATTTTTCTGACATTATTTACTTACCTTTTCCTAATGAATAAAAACACCACCACTTATTTATTATTTAAACCTGACCAGTTTCGCCTTACGGCATTTTCAAAGTTTAGCACATATTTGATGTATTTATACCGTTGATTTCCTAATGTATACAATATAACCAAGTCCTCATAATTTTTCATACAGTACTTCGACGAAAAATAGAGGATAGAGGCGGTAATTCCCCAAACATTAAGAAAACGATGTCGTATTGTATATAAAAAATACTATTTTTATATGACTATGGAAAATAAATGTCTAAGTACAGTAGTAAAATATAATCTTTATTAGAGAGATAGCGATCATAGGTGTTGCCAATTGAAAGGAGGCATTATTTAGTCATTGGTGATTTATTTACGAACCATTGTATAAATACTGAGGAGTGGTCTACAGAGATGTAAATCGTAGCTTGACATAATTTCAAAGTTGAATAAATTGTGCATGTGCTTTCGTATGAGTGATTTACAACCTACTCGGAACGAGCGTACCTATTCGGAAGGCATTCCTTTTGCTTATTTTGACCCAGTGAGCCAGTCTTAGACACTAGAAGTAAAATAGCCATAATAGACATCGAGTGCTGTTCATCTATTTGAATGTAACTTTTACTAACGGCACGCCTTGATGGCCGTTTTGACATATTACAATAGTGATGATATTTTACTTGTTATACATAAGTATTCTGTTTTCTATCGTAGTATAAATACCCTCTAATGTGGTCGACTATTCACGTATGTGAACTAAAAAATTCTACAAATAAAATGTAATTAAAACGAATTCAAAACTTCATGAGTGGACAATGCCAATCGTCAAAACGGCTATCATAGCGTGCCGCTATATAGTATAGTAATAAAAGTTAGGTTATACGGCAGATATATAGAAGCACTTAATTAAAGTTAATGCTATTTATTATTATTTTTACGTCATCGGTTAGTGCTACTTCCATCCAATGCTGATATTTGTTCGGACCTGGGATGCCAAACCCAGGTCCGAACAAATATTTATAGTTACGATCAAAAATATGCCTACCGAAGGTTGATTATTTAAAATAGATAACATATTACACGTACGAGTATATATTACCTACCTTAATTTAAGTTATATGGCACTATGCTAAATTATTTCCAGGGTAACTGTATACGCTTTTACAACAAGCTTCCCTGTGACCTGAGAAATTTACCTTTAAATAAATTTAAAAAGTTTATTAAAAACAAGCTTTGTGAAAAAGGTTTTTACTCCGTTACAGACTATTTGCAGGACAGGGACGCCTGGAAATGATCTGCTGGCAAAGTGAAATAATATTAAATTGTAAATAGGCCATCAAAAAAAAAGCCTTCCTAAGTTTCTTGCCGGTTCTTCTCAGGTGGGCCGCGTTCCGAACCGGTGGTCGCTTTAAATATTTTAAATAGTGTATGACATTTTGTAAGCGCCGTTAAAATGGTCTATGCAAAATAAAGATATTTTTATTTTATTTTTTTATTTTATCATAAAAAAACAAAAGGTTGATCGTCTGTGTAACGAACGGCCTTTCATTTAGTTCTACAGCAAGAGAAACTGAAGACGTACAGGAAAAGGTAAGTAAATAATGTAAGAAAAATACCATGACTAAATAAATTAAGCTATTCTGGTGGTTACAAAATAATAGTGTAAGTAAATGAGATGAAATCTATATCTACCGATATTTTAAAGAGATGTAGTTTGCTTTGGTATTATTGGATGAACGCACAAATTTCAGAAACTACCGATACGAATTGAAAACATTTTTTTTTGTATTGGATGGCTTATACATATAGCGAGGAAGACTGTATATCGTCTCGGTTCTACCCAAGAGAGCGGAGCAGTAATAATAATGTCAATACGTGCCAAGGGCGAAGTCGTGGTTGTCAAGTAGTAAAATATTAAAATTTATTATTATTTATTTATTTATCTATCACGCCTTATATGCCCACTTTTCACCATGTGTATTCCTGTCCCAAGTAATATGTGGTGAGCCCATTGCAGTTTTGAAAGTGACAGACGCAGGTTGTGGCTACCTGCTGTTGAAATTTAAATAGCGTTTACAAAACGTTCTGGTATGGTATCGAGAAGTACACATTGGTTAACAGAGAGCATGTGAATAGGAAGTTGATTGAGTAATGTCTGTTAAGCGAGGTCAGTGATTCTTGCCCTCTGGCACATAAATAACTAATACGTAGTATTTGAGATCTCTCTTACAATTGGTATGTATATCAAGGACGAATAGGTGTGAACATTCGTAAGGAAGCTTTAACAATTACTACACCGAAGAAATGATCTATTTCTATACAGTTAAAATGAAATTGATTTTTTTTAAATTAATTATTTAATGGCCTGGTTTCTAAGACCTTTTAGCCAAATCTTATTTTTTTATATCATATTTCTTCAATCTTATCTTCTAATTAGTCCAGTCGATGTCGTGTCCTCAGGCTACGTCCTGGTCCTTGCCCTCAGTATAATGGTGATTCTTATACTAAGGTTGTCAGTGGACGTTTCGCGGCAAGAGAGAAAATAGCATTTCACTGCATATATATCATTGTCTTTCACTATAGCACGTTAACACAACTTTTATGTCCAAGAAACCACCACTCCCGCACATAAAACAAGATAAATGCACTAGTTTTAGAAAATAATATAGAGCAAGCGTCCGCACTTGTCACTCTTCCCGCCAAATGTCAATGAAATTGAAAATACTATGTTAGCTACAGGAAAAAAATATTTTAATATTTTATCCGTTTGTGTTTGCTCTGGCTAATTTCTGAAACGGCTGGACCGATTTTAATTGAATACGTAAGAGATTCAGGGCCATTTCCAACGCTGGAAAAGTTATTGCTGAGATCCCCAAATAGACGGTCCTATTTACCTATGCCTTTCCACGATTCGCAGTAAACCAGGGTTGTCGGAAGAGAGAACCACGTGTTCTAGTATATAATAGTAGGAAAAAGTGACATAACACGTCTTCACTATCTAAATTTGAGTCGAAGAGTAATAAGCTCATCGTAAGACTCGTATCGCACGATAAATTGTTCAATTATAATAAAGTGCCTAGCGACAGACACGTTTAGAATATCTCCATAGATGATGCATCCTTTCTTGTCGTCAAGTCCTGTTTTCATTTTCGATGACATTTATGTAAGTAATAAAACAATCTTACTAATATAATAAACGCAAAATTTTGTAAGACTGGATGTTTGTTACTCTTTTACACAAAATCTACGGAATGGATTTTAATTAAACTTTACAATAATATAGTTTACATATCAGAATAACCCATAAGCTACTTTTTATCCCGGGAAGGAGTTCCTGTGGGAAACGGGAACGGGAAAACTTCACGCGTGCGGACCCGCTGGGTTCAACTAGTGTGGTATAAATCTAACGTCATGCTTAGGTACTTTTAAGCGTAAGTAGTTCATGAGTACTTCTCATGAACTACTTACTTATGGAGTTTAAAGTTTTGCAGATTCCTAAGTTACATTGAAAATTTAACCTTGGCATTATTTTAGAAGTGATTTTGTGGAATACCTTTGCCGTGCTTTTGCTCTTACATAATCATTGTATTCTTACCCCTTAGATACGCCATAACTCCATTGGGTTATAGCGTAATCGGTAAGTCTTAATCCCAATATTTCTTTCAGTTTTCAAATAAGTAAAGGTATTCCAGAACAAACTAATAAAAAAAGGAATTATTAATCCCAAAACTACAGCGATTCAATGTTTTATGGCCTTACTGAAATGATAAGGTTCATTTATTGGGTAAGCAAAAGAAGTTCAAAGGAAATTATGCAGAAATTATTAAAATATGGTGTAATTTGCATGTTTTATTATGATATGATAATAACATGGTATACAACCTTGAACTGTGGTTGAATTTTGGAATATACACGTTCATTATTAGATGACTATCGCCCGCGCCCTCATTTTTTATACTACTGGGGTGGTAGATAAGCATAGACACGGTAGAAAGGCTAGCCATGAGGATTATCAAAGATACTCTACTAGTAGTGTCCAGCCCCTTCGCGATAGGAGAGAATTCGCCTCCTTATGCCTGTACTATCCATCGCTTACGGTTTTGCTGTGAGGAATTGTTTAATGTGATGCCAACGGCAACTTTCTATCATCGCACTGCTCGCAAAAAATATGAAGCCATTTTTTTAGGTATATAAATATATATATAAATGTCGCTCCTGAAGTAAGGAGTTATTAAACTTATTATTAAACATCAACTTACCACTTCAGCGGCATAGTGTACGCTGCTAAACCTCAGCCAGATTCGTCGTCCGCTGGAGCCCCACCAGTGTGGCACGAAGAATCTGCGGTCGTACCACACGACCCCAACATGATCTCGTAGAGTTATATCTTCTCCAACATCGTTGTATGACGATGGTACAGGCATTGGTATTACGGGACCTGTCTATGAAACAAGGAAATTAATTTAAATAAAAAGGCAACAAAAGGTATGTGAAATTACCGCGTTTAGCCCCGTTTTAACAATAATACTGAAAATCACTACACGTTATAAAACAAAGTCAATTTTTCGTGTTGCTGTCTGTCCCTATATACATAGGGACAGACAGCGAAAAACTACTTTGTTGCTTAGATCTTTAAAACTACGCAATTTCGATGCAGTTTCTTTTAAATAGATAGAGTGATTCATAGGGAAGGTTTTTATGTATAATTTGTTAATTTTGTGTATACATTAACTTAATTATAACGATATATGTTGGGGGTGTCGGAAAAAATAAGCCACCTGGGAACTTTTAATGAAAACGCTGCCTAAACCCTTTGAGATATAACAAAATAATGTATTGTGAAATTGTATATCAAATATAGGTCTACAAAAAATCCACGGCGGTATATGTCTATCTCTAAAGGATAACATACTATATCCATTTTAATACTTTAAAAAAATAGCAATTATAAAGCGGTGATTTGAAGGAACACAAATACATTATTAATCCCCATCATATTTAATATGTTAGTTGGTTTTAGCATTTTATGAAGATTATTTTGTCCCTTAACACATTGCAAATTAAACGAATATCTTAGGAGATATGGCAAAATCAAAAAAAGGCGCAAATAAATTAATTTCGTGTAAACATAATTTAACCGGATCGTGCGGACGTAGGTATTTTAATTTAGTATTTTAACATAACTTCTAAAAAATAAATTAAAATTATTAGTAAACAAATACATGCATACATACAATACAAAAGATTTTTAATGCTTTTTTTTATTGGGACTAATCCCACTCGCATTCCCATTACTGTGACTCCTGTAAACCAGGATCTACAGCAATGACCAAAACACCAGAAAAGTTACACCGAGCTCGATCTCGGTGAAGTCCCAGGAGAAGTTAGCATGTCTTGGAACCCGCAATAAAATTAATCAGAAGATAATTTGAGGAAGTAGGAAAATAACGTGATGCCGCTTCCTTCTTTAGCAAAGCAGGAGACCTGGAAAGCAACTAGGTGTAAATCCTATAGAAATTGGGAAGCACCACGGTAATAGTATATTACGGGTCCTATGTAAGCTATGTTTGATTAACGATTGTTAATGTATTATTTATCTTTATTTCAGTATTTAGGCGTTCCTAGACTTAAAAATTATAAGCTATACATATGTCTACGTATAAGCAATTTTTGTAGATAACTACATAATAAAAACCTTACCACCTTACACCTAAATTTGTAGTCCATAACTAAGGACATCTTTCCAAAACAGAACCCAAACAGAAACAGGCCAATGCTAGACCCTAAGGACGACGTCATGGCGTAATGGTGGGGCGTGGCGGGATATTATGGTTCTATAGGCATTCGCCAAGGCTAGACCCAGAGGTCGATGTCATTGCGTAATGGCGTGGCGTGGCAGGATATTATGGTTCTAAAGGCACTTATGCCATAATATCCACTAATGTTTTTTTAAGGCCCAGTTTGGCTTTAGGTCCGGATTGTCGACAGAAAGCGCGATACTGTCTTTAAAGCACACTGTACAGTATTATCTGAAGAGGAAGACACCTATTTATGCCTGCTTCCTCGATTTGTCCAGGGCGTTCGATCGGGTGTCATATGACAAACTCTGGACAAAGCTTAGAGACTCTGGTGTCCCTGATGACCTTGTGGACATTTTTGCATACTGGTATAAAAATCAGCTGAACTTGGTTAGGTGGGGTGGCGTTTACTCCGATGAGTATGCTTTGCAGTGTGGGGTGAGGCAGGGGGGGTTAACATCACCGAGGTTGTTTAACATCTACGTTGACCAACTGATTGAGGAGCTCAGCAGCACTCATGTTGGATGTCATATAGATGACGTATGTGTCAATAATTTGAGTTATGCTGATGACATGGTGCTGCTGGGACCCTCAATTGGGGGGTTAAAGCGGCTGGTGGGTGTATGTGAGCGCTACGCTGCGGAACACGGGCTGAAATATAACGTAAACAAGAGTGAGTTCATGGTTTTTAAAGGTAATAACAAAGAACCTAACTTCATACCACCCTTGTTACTTGACGGTATACCTTTAGGTCGTGTTTCGCAGTTTAAGTATCTAGGGCATATAGTGACAGAGAAATTATGTGACAATTTGGATATTGAAAGGGAGCGCAGGGCGTTGTCGGTTCGTGGCAACATGTTGGCACACAGATTCGCTCGGTGTACAGCAGATGTAAAAATAACATTATTTAAATCGTATTGCCAAACTTTTTACACTAGCGGTCTGTGGGCCAGCTTTACGCGGAGAGCTTACAGCGCCTTGCGAGTCCAATACAATAATGTGTTCAGGGCACTGTTTCGGCTCCCTCGGTACTGCAGTGCTTCCGGCATGTTTGCAGATGCTGCTGTAGATGATTTCTACGCAATGATGCGGAAAAAGGTAACTTCAGTGGTGCGGCGGGTTCGAGGGAGCCGGAACAGTATACTGGCAATGATAGGTCAAAGAATAGACTCGGTGCTGCTGAGTAGGTTTACTGAGCTTCATGTGTGGCGAGTCAGTTAAGCTACACAAATAAATAAACAAATTGAATGTAGTTTAGTTTAATAATATTAAATTAATTTTAGTATTTTATTTTGTTTTGTTTGATATTTGATTTTATTAATTTATTTTAATATTATTAGTTTTTCACATTCAACTTTTCTAATTTTAATTAGATTTTTTTTTTAGATTTTATATTCTTATTGTTATTTTAATTTGGTTAAATGTAATGTAATTGTATTAATTCTATGGACTTGATGTCTGAAAATAAATAATTTTTATTTTATTTTTTTATTTATTTTTATTATTTAAGGCGTGATAGATAAACATGTTTTTTAACCATCGCGATTGTCACTCGGGTTTTACACAACACATTTCGGGTTTTATTCGCGACATATATTATTAGATACAAAACCTATATGGCATAATATCCACTCCCGAAAATGCGGTAGTGTGCTTGTGCTGGCTAAAGGTGTTCTCACGCCACGCCATTACGCCATTACGCCATCATGACATTGGTGTAGGTACCAACCCAAAACAACTCATAACATCAATGAAACTTATTGAAGAAGAGTGTCGAATAAATGAGTGCAAACAACAACGGTTTTAGTAGAGTTTGTTATCGCATTGGAAACATTTGGGAACATAGAGTATTATTAAAGTAGGTACTTAGGTAGGACATGTTATTGTTTTTTTTTAATACAAAAACATATCTAGTTACTCTAAAATTGGAAGATTCTATCCATAAACAGTTTTTAGAAGTAATTCGTAGTCATTTCTTCTAGTCGTGACAGAGTTATTAATGGTTTAGTATCTAATGGATTTGTCTAATATAACTTGATTAGATTTTTTTGGTAAACATTTATTTAAAGTGGTAAGTGTCAAATATTAATAATAAGTTTAAGTGCTGTGTTGGTTCTAATGGCCAAAATCCTCGGATTGGTAATTTAGATTAAATTTTACGATTAGATGACTGATAAATTGTTTGCAGCAAAAAACTATGCGCTGTATATTTTGTTGTTTTCACAACGGATTCATATTCTTCCAAGACTGTCAAAGGTTGCCTCTATCCTTAAAAGTTTAGTGTATAGCACCATAAAAATCATGTTTTTTTTAACTCGACGGCGGTATTACGCCTTTCAACGGAGCATAAATACAACTCATTTTCAGGCACTAGAAAGAGGTGCAAGGAACACATTGAAATTTTGGAATTACTTGAGAATAAAACTGCTAATCAGTATGACAGTCATCGAGAGGAGTTACGCTTGAAAGCAAAAGAGCAAATCTTGGCAATGTAAAAGGAAAATAGAAAATGTTTAACAGAGCAAGGAAAAATAGTTACAAATACCAAGTAGGAGAGCTGGTTATATATGGCTATAAAAAGGACTCAATTTGGAGCAGGCCTTTAGCTCAAACCGAGGGAGGTAAAAACGAGGGCCGTCCGCTAGATAGGTATTAATTAAAATTACATAATAAAATAAATATCCATCACGCCTTATCCCCGAAGGGGTGGCAGAGGCATATTATATGCCCACTTTTTACCGTGTGGATTCCTGTCACACGTAATAGGTGGTGAGCCCATTGCCGTGTTGAAATAGACAGACGCAAGTTGTGGCTACCTGCTGTTGTAGTTTTCAAGCCGCCCATAAGGCCTTCAACCAGGCTTAACGACTGCCATTTTACTGGCAACCGGGACCAACGGCTTAAAGTGCCTTTCGAAGCACGGAAACGCTCGCAAATGTAAATGCCACAAAGTGGTCACCCATCCGAGGACCAGCCATAGTGAAAGTTGCGTAACTCAGTGATCGTTTACAGAACACTGAGACCGCTAGGCCACGAGCGCTTAAAATTACATAAAACTAATATAAAGCACAATTACCTTGTCCAAATCCTGTTCGTACCAACCGGCTCGATATCCTACTTCAGGATCGGAGGGAGACTTCCTAAAGTTCCATATTCCATCTAACTTATGTACATCTCTAGTTTCCGAAGCGTGTGGGTATAACGCTGCCCCCGTACTTAAGGACTTTTTCTTTGGTACTTGATTTATTTCATTGCCTGAAACGGAATTCGATACTGCCGCATTCGCTGTTGTGTTGAGTATCCATGATAGGGTAGCGAAGGTAACTAATACCTCCTTCGTTAACATCATATCTGTAACAAAAAAAACTTAGCTTTAGTGAACTGGTCTAGATTGAACTTTTATCGTTATGGAGTAGGCACTATTCGATAGGGAGGTCGGTAAATATATGTACCTACACTACTTGGCAAAATGTAGTTCGATATCTAATCGACCGATATCTGACTAATTTGATCACTGCGACAACCGAGTCACTTAGCACTGCACGCGACTATTGCTTCTGGGGCCAGAATGTAATATGTACTGTGAGTCTAAGGTGTGTGAACTCAACCTGAGTGAAAACCCCAAATAAGTATATTCATTCGAAACAAATAAAGTTTTATCATCTACTTGAATGTTGTCTAATAAATGTTTAAACTACTGCCGCGAGTGAAATTGTGTTCTTGAGTACCTACCTATATAGTTTTTAACTATTACATACGTATGTATGTCACGCCTTTATCCCCGAAGTGGTAGGCAGAAGCATAATAAACGCCCACGTTTTTAACTTTTACACTTTAAATTTAACATATAATCAGCATATTAGTTGATATTTTAAATTATTTTCGTTATTAAATTCAATTATTTTTCAATAAAATGCCATGAAAAATGGGTTGGTAAAATATAAAGATTTAAATGATGTATCATGTTAATTAAATGTTAAGAGAGTCCTGGTGCGAAGATCTGGAGAAGAGGGTTATTGACCCACGGATCCGGTAGGAGTGTACTCTCTCGAAGTATCAATAAGAATTTCGCCCTGGTCATGGGACCGCGGACCCTGTTTTTGCCCTTAGGGTTGTCGGGGAGAAACACAGGGTTAAGAACACGCCTCTACACTATCTGTTCCTAGACATGCAGAAGGCCTTAAACTGTGTTCCTCGAGCGATGATCTGGTGGGCACTGCGGTCCAAAGGGGTTCCAGAGTTTTATATTGACAGTGTCCAGGACGACATCGAAATCGGAGTCGCGCAACGGACTCCAATTTCGTGGCTTGGGACACCACACATCGCAAGGACCCGTCGACTCCGTTCCCTTTCCCATCGTTTCCTTGTCACATTTGCGTCCACCCTTAGACGCAGCGAGCACCACCTTCGCTGCTCCAAGGATAGCTGTTTGAATCCTGTCCTAGAAGACTAGTTTGCCTTCAGTGTCGACGCACTTGTCACCGACAGCTGAGCGCAACGTTTCACTTGCCACAGGAATCTGGCGGGGCTCCTGTGCGCCGTTTTGCGGCGGCGCCTTATCTCTAGCTGATTCTAGTAGATTTCCGAGACACCATGCTCTCAACGATTTAGTCCGGCGGGCTCTAATATCGGCCAATGTACCTTGTGTGCTGGAATCCCCGGGCCTTAGCAGATTAAATGGAAAGCGACCAGACGGCTTAACTTTGGTGCCATGGACAAAGGATAGGTGCCTGGTGTGGGACGCCGCATGCGACTGCACAGTTGCAGCCTCGCACCTTGGTCGTACCATCCACGCACTGGCTGCAGCGGCGGAGGATGTCTCTGGTAAGAAGCGGTTAAAATATGCGACGATGGAGACACAATATAATTTTGTGCCGGTGGCGGTGGAGAATTTGGGCAGTTGGGGATCAGAGGCTAAGAGCGTCATATCAGAAATCGGCCGGCGACAGAATAATGGTGACTTTCGCTCCGGGTCGTTCCTGATGCAAAGGATGGCTGTTGCTATTTAGAGAGGCAATGTCACCTGTGTCATGGGCATCTTTGCGTCAATTCAATTCAATTCAATTCTTATTATGGCTTTCTGTGCTCTTTGCAGCAACTTGCCAGTGTCCCGTAGCTAGAACTAGTAACGAAGGAGGCATACAGTGGCTCGGGATTTGACCGGTGGCCTTGGATATGAAGTTAACTCAGCCAGAATTACACATGAAAAAGTCAACACACACTCACAAATACAACAGATAATAATTATAAGTCAACACAAACAGATAATAAATATTAATTACTAAAGATTTAGGGCCATACATTAGCTAGGTATCAAAAATAAGTAATGGGGAGCAAAGTATAAATTAAATTTTTAATTGATTAATTTCAATAACTTTACCCAGGGATTTTACAAAGGGAGTGAAAACTAAGGAAAAAAGTGATTCAACAGAGGCGGGGCGAGGGATATTGTCCGGAAGAAAATCATACAGTGATATTCTATAGAGGATGTGATTGACGGAACCTTCATGGAACCATGCGGGACGGGTTAATTTGACGTACAAATGAATTGTTATGTTGATACTGTATTTGTGACTTTCATTGTGTAATAAATAATACTCGAAAAGCTATAATTAATGTTTATTTTTTGTTATTTTGTACATTTTTTAGTGTCCTTTAAGAAAAAAATATTTAAATTTGGAACAAGTGAAGTCTATGCATTAATAATCGAATCCGACTAGATTAGACACAATAAACCGGTCATAGACCTTAACTCTAAAGATATTAACGAATTTTATGAATAAACTAGCTGTGCCTCTCGATTTCACCCATGATATACTTCGACAAATAATATACCTTATGGATGGAGTATTGAAACATTTTTTCTTAGTGGGTAGAGCATACAATATAAAGGTAGCTTACTCTGTTTCTAAGTCCAAGGGTTTCGGCGGAGTGCTAAATTTATATACAAATGTACAAAAAAGTATTTTAAGGTTGTTAACGTCACAAAATTGGTAGTTCAAATGATGATAAATGTCTCTATACACCTATATAAATAAAAAAAATAACGCAAAACAAAGTTAAATAGCAACAAAATAAATTAAAAAAGTACCAACAAAATTCTTATGGAAATCAGAATTTGTTAAACAACACATTTGTTAACAATACAGGCCGGATTTCATCAAAATTCTGCGCAGATTCCGTACACCATCCTATGTAGGTACAATAGGGTTGGTACATACTCGTAAATGATAATCCGATGTAGGTAATTTAGATTCAGATCTTATAATTTGGCACGTCTTTGATATATAAATTGACATGTGTGTTGTTTTTAAATGAAAAGCAATTAGTTACGGCTAGATTTTTCTATGATATATCGTCAACCCTACACAATTTTTAATTATTCATATAAAATTTCTTGTTCAACCCTGTGAAGAGAAACCTTTACCACACGGGTTGTATTTCTACTTAAATACATATAGTATATCACTACCACATTTTATTCTTTAATAGACGATTAAAGGATAAAAGACTGCCTCGGTGGCATAAGTGGTAGCGCATGTGACTTCCGCACTGAGCGTGTTTATCAGTTGTCTAGATTCCATATCACAAGCTTATATAAGCTTAGGTTGGACTAGATGGCACTGAATAAAAATATTATTAAAAATAAATAATATAATTATTTTGATTGGCAAAATAAATATCGCAAGCGAATAGGAATATACGATTCTTTTAAAAAGGTATATATTTATCCACCTTTTGGCAACCCTAAAAGTATTGAAACAAACTGTCTGCAGTAAAATATTAGGTTACGTCACACAAATGCCTGACATAAAATTCACTCGTAGTTGACACATTCCGTTTTGGCTCGTAAACATAATTCATATTTGTACAAGCTTTTTATCTATTGTAATGTATATGTAACAACCTAAATAACTTAAATAAATATTGCACATATAAGTACTTGCTTTGCATATATAATAAGGGTTGGAGAATATGCATTATCCTACTTCCTACTAATATTATAAACGCGAAAGTTTGTACGTATGGATGTTTGTTACGCTTCCACGCAAAATCTACTGAATGGGTTTTGATGAAACCTAACAATAATATAGCTTACACATCAGAATAACACATAGGCTATATTTAATCCTGGGAACAAGTTCCTGTGGGAAACGGGAAACTTCACTATGCGTGCTGAGCCGCGGGCGTCAACTGGTTATGTAATAAATACAGGAACTACTAACCAGGTACCTGACCAATCAAAACTTCTATACTAAAATGTAGAGTAAAATGGAAAGATTTGTTTGTTTGTACTAGTAGATAATCTTTAGCTATTGAACCGATTTTTAAATTCTTGGACCATTACAAAGTCAAATTACTCAGTAACATTAGGGAGCTGAGGAGAGCTGAGCAGTAGGTAATCAATAATAAGCGGAGTAAATAAATAAATCGGGCAACTATGGGTAGGTACTACGAGAGGATAGTACGTCAGAGGAGAACTTCTTTAAAAGTCCAGAAGAATATGCTTTTTTACGCTTCATAACGGCTACCCGGACTGTGTAGGGTGATCTGAATAATTATGAAACAAATATTTTCTATACCAAAAGTAATCATATCATCTTAATCTTAATAATATTATAAATGCGAAAGTTTGTATGGACGTTTGTTACTCATTTACGTAAAAACTACTGAATAGATTTTAATGAAACTTTACAATAATATGGCTTATACATCAGAATAACACATATGCTACTTTTTATCCCGGGAATAAGTTCCTGTGGGAAACGGAAACGGGAAAACTTCTCTGCGCCGGCGAAGCCGCGGTCGTCAACTAGTAATATTATAAATGCGAAAGTTTGTGTGGATGTTTGTTACTCTTTCACGTAAAAACTACTGAATAGATTTTAGTGAAACTTTACAATAATGTAGCTTATACATCAGAATAACACATAGGCTACTTTTTATCCCGGAACAAGTTCTCGTGGGAAACGGGAACGGGCACTTCTTCTTCTTCTACACGGGCGAAGCCGCGGGCGTCAACTAGTATGTATTTATTTCAAGTGGCCTGGGTAGTGAAGTGATATGCGCCATTTACAATATATTGTCAAACATTTGGTAAAATAGACCCGTATCTATCTATGACTGCCATCTTGAGTTGACTTTTACTTAGCATATGACGTTGTCTTGTACCGCGCAGATAATTTAGTCAATAAAAAATATAACCTAAAAAAATATCCATTGGGGTTTTACTGCAGCTTTCTAAGTAAGCTTAGAAAGCTGCAGTAAAACCCCTTTCATGGTATTTTCTGGTTCATTTTAAAGACCTATTGGGCTTGATACGAGTACAAAGGCAATTATGGCGAGCTATGAGAGTTATGAATAATCCTCTACTTTCGGGCACTGTAAACGCGACAGAATAGACTTAAGTGTCTGGTCCTGTTTGTAGTTTGTGCTCTGAGGAATTATTTGATATTATGCCCACAGCTACTTTCTATCATCGCACACCGCAAATAGACAGGATATTCGTCTTTAAACTTTGCGTATGGAGCGCTTTTATGCAGTAAGGTTCGATAGGGACTTTATTCGCGTTTGTTTGAATTATAAAACGACCCCTGCCTCATGGCAATACTGTTGTTCCAAACCTCTATGGGCTACTGTGGCTATTTTCGACTAGGTGGGACCGTGTGCTTGTCTATCGCCTCTGAGGTATAAAATAGTAATTTTATCGAGTCGGTATCGGTAGCTCATATCTAACGTAGTTGTCAAATATATGAAGGAAATAAGGAGGCTCAATGGTTGAGAAACATTCTTTGTAGTTGCACCAGATATGGAGTACTGATTATTTTCTAAACATAAAAAACGTGTACCTACACACTTATTATCTTTGTGTTAATGACTCAAGGGACGTTGTCCTGTTATTTCTAATGAACTACAACAAACTTATCTCATTAATATTAATTAGAAAGTTTGTATAACTAATTGTTTGTTTAAGTACTCTTCGTCACGAGAAATGGCTTGTCAGAAACTCACAATAATTTGACTTAACTTTGGTACCAGGGACATATTAGTGACATTTAGGTAACTGATTTCAGTACATACTATACAGATTCATTTATAAAACACCGGTAACCTGCCAGGAGTGTATAGCTGGTAGAATAACTAATAACGTTTGTACCTAATAAGAGTTTTGACAGTTCGGTACGAAGCGAAGTAATGTTATACATTGAATTGTTTAACTGCGTCATATATTCTCGCTGTTGGATTCACTTCAAAGAATTTCTGAGATTCTTTGAAGTGAATACTCGCATATTGCATGTTTCGATGAATGATGGGCTTAGAGTGAGTATCCGGGACGTAGACATGATGTAGCGCCCGTAGGTTAGTTACCCGATTAAAATGTTAGATGGCAGTCGCTTCTAAATCGCTGTGGAAAACTCCCAAATTCGCTTTTGAGAGGCAATTGAAACGGACTCTGCAGCAAGAGCTTTGGATATAACCACGCCGGTGCCAGAGTTCTTTTGTTTAAACATAAGTATAACCGGGAGGGAGTAACGCTTCGGATGATATATAATAAAAATATATTTTTATAAAGAGACTCACGTGTTATCAACGCAATTTATTTTTATTGTAATTATTAATTGACATAAATTGTTTTGGTTCAATAACTCAATGATCTGTTATCAGTCAGTGGTAATTTAGTGAGAACGTAATATTGTAGCGTAATATTTATGTTGTGATTGGTTTTATGTAATCAACAAACAAACGCACTTTGCGTCGTGTTGAATAATAATGTTTAATGTAACGAATGAGAAGTTACAGAGGTTCATTCGTAATTCACGATAACTTTGTTGTTACAACAGATTATAAAACAACACGATCACGAATAACCACAAATCATACAGAATTATTCTTTGCTTATTTCAAATCATCATGATTTCAAAACTATAGATCATAAGATTAATCACAGAATTTTATTTAATGTTTCATTTTATTTCACAGCGTTAAGCTCTTGCCTTATTGTGAATAATCTATTTATTTTATTTATTTATCAATCACGCCTTTATCCCCGAAGGTGTGGCAGACGCATACTATACGCCCACATTTCACCGCAAGCATTTTTGGCACGGCACATGTTGTTAATAATCTCAGTGGTACTTAATATTACAACGGTGAAAGTTTTTTTATAGATACTTATGTGGAAATGGATGTTTGTTACTGATTCATACAAAAACTACTGAAATAATTTTAAGGAAACTTTACAGTAATATAGCAAATATGTTAGAAGGATAAATATAAAATATAAAAAAAGCCCCATTTACTGTAGCGCCGCAATTCCAGGGCACACCTCTCTCCATCTCTACTAGTATTGGGATCCTTGATGTTGAGATTTCTAGGGACGTCCAATACCGTAGTCATATAGAGGACAAGGCGAAGCTGGCGTCCAAAAAGCTCGGCGTGCTCAACAGAGCGCGGCAATACTTCACTGCGGGGCAAACACTGCTCCTCTATAAATCGCAAGTGCGGCCACACATGGAGTACTGCTGTCACCTTTGGGCTGGTGCACCTGAATACCAGCTTTGACCTTTTGACTCGGTAGAAGGGCGTGCTATGAGAATTGTCAACGATCCTCTACTAGCAGGCGGTGTTGAACTCCTTCCTCATAGGAGAGACTTTGCCTCCTTATGTGTGTTCTATCGCCTGTATAACGGTCTGTGCTCTGAGGAATTGTTTGTCATGATGCCCACGGCTACCTTCTATCATCGCACCGCTCGCCATAGACAGGGTGTTCACCCTCACACTTTGCGTCCGGAGCGCTCACATACGGTTAGGTCCGATAGAGGCTTTATTCCGCGTATGCTTAGATTGCGGAATGAGCTCCCTGCCTGGGTTTTCCCGAACGTCTACAGTATGGGGTTCTTCAAAAGGGGTCTAAGAAGGTTTTTAAAAGGTCGGTAGCGCAAGTGCTGCACCTCTGGTGTTGCAAACGTCCATAGGCTACGGTGACCACTTTCCATCAGGTGGGCCGTATGCTTGTCTGCCACCTCAGTGGTATAAAAAAAAAGGATATAGGCTATATTTTGATAATTACCTAAATAGGTAATATTATTCAACCTTTTTACTTAGTACTTATCTCTTTATATTTTTTATGCATAATGCATAAAACGCTTAATGTTAAAATCAGGTGTGCCGTACAAGTAATTGCCTATCAATATAAGTTTAATCAAGATAGTAGTAGTATAGTAGGTACATGGGATAGTCTATCATTTTATTCTTATGTGTTCTTTGCCACCACAATATTTGTACCTATAAAATATACGTTACTAGTGGCCCCGGTGAGTTTTGCCCCGGTGAATTTTGCGAGGCCACGAAATTCATTATTTAGTACGACATGGCATTCTTATTTTTCATGAGTTTTCCTGCTTTTTTAATCATTTGGCTATTCGGGGTAGAAACAAATCCAATAACGCAAGAATTATAAAAATCGGCCTGCCCGTTATTGAGTTATGGGTGTTCGAAAAAACCCGACTTTGTTATAGATATATTTTAAAATTAAATATGAATTTAGGGATCACGAATAATCACGATTAGCTCAGCAGGTAGCTAACAGAATTTTTGTTTTAATTGTCTTAGCAAAAACACTAACAAGGCAAGTTCATTGCAATTAATCAAACAAATAAAACGCTTGTCATGTAATATTAATGGCTTTATCTTTATAAAAACACCTGCATATATAATGTACTAGTTGACGCCCGCTGCTCCGCACGCGTGGTGAAGTTTTCCCGTTTCCGTTTCCCACAGGAACTTGTTCCCGGGATTAAAAGTAGCCTATGTGTTATTCTGATGTGTAAGCTATATTATTGTAAAGTTTCATCAAAACCCATTCAGTAGATTTTGCGTGAAAGAGTAACAAACATCCATACTTATAAACTTTCGCATTTATAATGTTAAGTAGAATTTTTTATTCGGACATAAGTTATAGGTAGGTATATAAAACGCATAAAGAATCCCACGCTTTTATCGAAAGCTACGAGTAGTTAACTGACTAAACCTGCGTTTTAATTATTAAGTATAACATATAACTAGAGGACACCCAGGTGGAAGTTTTCCCAGAGTAACCTGTTCCCGGGATAAAAATAGCCCGTGTTAATCTAAATTGAATTAATATTCTTAACTTTATCTTGCACAACAAACAAACTTTTTTTCATAAACATGCAATTAAAAAGTTTTATATCTTAATTTTATTAAAAGTTCTATATCCCTACATATAGAACTTTTATTAGTAGGATATAAAATATATAAATGTGAATATTTGTGACGATGTGTGTTACTCAATCACGCCCTTACTCTTTGGGTTGGCAGACTTAGCTAAATTCTCCTTTTAGGGTTCCGTAGCCAAATGGCAAAAAACAAAATCCTTATGGATTCGTCATGTCTGTCTGTCTGTTTGTCCGTCCGTATGTCACAGCCACTTTTTTTCCGAAAATATAAGAACTATACTGTTGAAACTTGGTAAGAAGATGTATTCTGTGAACGCTATTAAGATTTTCACACAAAAATAGAAAAAAAAAACAGTAAATTTTGGGGGTTCTCCATACTTAGAACAGAAACTCAAAAATTTTTTTCGGGTTGCCTATGGATATGTCTTCAAAACTGATATAGAGGTTTATATTATCATTTTTTTCTAAACTGAATAGTTTGCGCGAGAGACACTTCCAAAGTGGTAAAATGTGTGTCTGTAACTTTTTAAATAAGGCAATGATAAAACTAAAAAATACGTATGATATACATTACCCTGCAAACTTCCACCAAAAAATTGTTTGAACGAGATCTAGTCAGTAGTTTTTTATACGTCATAAATCGTAAACCGCAAATAAACATTGATCAAAGTTACAACGATTTACAAGAACTTTTATATGATGTTACTTGCTGCTACAGAACCCTTCATGGGCGAGTCCGACTCGCCGCTTTTTTAAACACGTTTCAAAGGTGTTTAAAAAAGCGGCCAAGTGCGAGTCCGACTCGCCCATGTCAATTATTTCTATAGATACTGGTATTCTAAGGCTAGGCTGCGGTAGTAGCCAAAATCGCTCAGGAACTCTCGGAGATTTACCGAGGAGTTACTCAAACATCCAGCGCGGCGCTAGATAGTTAGACAGAGACTGCGAACGTATAGTTTTAGGCAAATCAAGTCTGGTATGACATCCGTGGTGATGTTCACATTAAAAATTATAGATTAATAGTGGAAAAAAAATAAAACATGCTTTTATTTAAGGACAATTACCAGCAAGTCCTTTCATATGATACCCATATTATTGGAATCATAAAAATCTTAGACTAAATTCATAACCCTCAATGTTCTTACAGAAGCAGACCCAAGACGGTTGCGTGGTATTAGAGCTACACGCACGCCCTTTACACCCTCAAGGAAGTTGGATAACATTCGAATTTCCCAAAGACGCGAGATAACACTTGAGCTATCTAGTCAGGCTATCTCGAAATTTATACGAGAGTAAGTCCGTTTAATTAAGGAGTTATAATTACCTCAGCTGTCCTTTCAAGAGTGAAATATAGTTATCTGGATTTACTTTGCACGTTTTTTATTGTAAAAAGTTTATACAACTATAAAATTTGTTTCTTCGTGACACGACACTATAATTTTCCGGTACGGATTTTGTTTTTAGCAGAAAATTTGCTAGCTACACGATTACTGTAATCTTTATACGATTATACCCATTAAAAACAGTTAAATTGATCACCCATGTAGATGAAAGCCAGTCTGTCTTGAATTGCCATCTTCAGTTGAACGACCCAACCATGATGTAATCTTTCTAAGAGCTACGTAGGTTAATGATGCTTAGTAAATATTTATTAAAGAATCCTGTGGGTTGAATGAACTCATGTCTCTTTTAAGCTGGTTGATTTATAGGATGGTCACGCATTTTTTTATCGTGGATTCCTATCCTGCAAATAGTTAGCCATGTGTGATCTCATTGTGTCAACGACACACAAAGCAAATATTTGAAATAGAATTTTGAAGGTGACTGACTGGATAATGTCCTTTATTGAAAATATTTCATTAATTTTCGTATTGGCATTCAAAAGCTGTTCGGTGCTAGGACAGATCTTTTAAATGTCTAAAATGCCTTAACAAAACAAAGTATAATAATGTCCACAATTACAATATTAAAATGTCAACATGGAAGAATGACAAAAAAAAATGTCATGACATGACATATTGTCACTTTGGTTTCACGTAACAGGTGCAGTAACCACACACTTAACACGTAACGTAACAGGTGGTTAGCCCATTGCCGTGTTCTAATATTATGTGCACATGCTGTTAAAATAAGGCTTATAGCTTGGCCTAATGACTTGCAACCGGGATCGGGATTAACTTGCCTTCTGAAGCATGGAAACACTTGTAAAAAAGGAAAGCCACAAGGTGATCACTCATCCGAGGATCATTCTTAAGGAAAGTTGCTTTAACGCAGTGTTCGTTTACAGAACACTAAGTTGGCAGGGCCACGAGCGTTTCTATCTAATAAAGTACTAGGAATTTACCTGATTGTACTCTAGAGCGATATTGTCACATACACATTTTTTATAATTGACGCAATATGACATACATAAAACATAGTACCTACAATTAAACGTTTTGTTATGCAAATGAGACGCCAAATATATGACCTAAATCTTTTATGGCCATGTCCAACGATACAATCAGTTTACATTCATGGTATAAATATATAGTAAGTTCATGAATCCCCTCTATAAAACACTTGTCCAAATACATATATACTATTCATATGTTTACACTAGCGGATGCCCCGCGGGTTCATTCGCGTAGTTCCCGTTTCCGTAGGAGTTACTCTGTATTACATCAGCTATCCTGCCAGTGAAGGTCCTATTAATAATAATACTAATAATATATTAATCGAATAGACAGAAAAAACAATATTTTTTTATGTAAGTACTGGTAATACTTGTATACAGTAATCAGTTAACTTCATGGTGTCGGATATGGTTCTCTGTGTCTGTGCACGCAGTCTGTGTTCGCGTGCATCGTAATATAATAATTCACTGTGATATTTTTTTTAACATGTCAAAAGAAATATAATTTCAAAAACTAAAAAAAAGTGTATTAATCTACATATAGAAAAAAAATAGTAATAACGATCAGAACAGTATTACGCGCTTGACTTGGGAAGTAGGCTAAAGAATGCGTTACGAAAAGTGAGTGATCAAGCGAGGCGAACGAAAGTTGAGAGGGAGTTAAGTTAGTGAAGATATAAACCTTCTTCTTACCAAGAGAGGTGTGAGCACTCGCTTTCTTTCTCTCATAGCCAGTAGATAGAGCAAAAGAAGTTTTATTTAAGTCGTATGGTCTAAATCACACTTGATTTTTTGAAATATTTTTTTAACAAGTTAAATAACGCTGTTTTAGGTTCGGTATCGAATATAAAATCGGTATATATTACATATTATATAACGAACAACGCTCACGAAAGTTTTTATTCTAAGCTAAATTGCAATAATATATTATCACGGAATGCCCACCGCAGAAGACATCTGGAGGGGTACTTAATATATAAATGATAACTAATTGAGTTTGTTATGTCGCTCCATTTACACAGGTCACGGTCGCTATAAGAACAAGCTACATTCATTCGTCACTTCACACATCTGTGCCAATACGATCATGATATCCATTTAATCATGGATCAAGACGAATTATTAAGATACTAGCTGACCCCTAAGGCTTCGCCCGCGACATATTTCTAGCCCCGTATTCGCACCCATTTGATCAGGTCACTTATTACTTTTATAAAACATTAAAATTTGCAAGAAAATTTGCACGATTTGTTGACATTTATGATTACTGCTCCGCTCTTCAGGATAGTAGCGTGATTATATAAAGCCAATAGCCTTCCTCGATAAATAGGTTAACAAACAAAAATATTTTTTCAATTCCAGTAGTTTATGAGATTAGGCGTTCAACCAAACAAACAGTCTTCAGCTTTAAATATTAAGTAGTTATAGATAAACACTACTACTGTGATACCAATAATAAATACAAAAGTTTGCGAGTGAGTATCTTTAAGACAATTTTTTTCAAGAACCTTTTTGCTATGAACAGAGTTAGATTAATATTTCTGATACCTTGAATTATTTTCATTGATTTCAATGCCACGTGTAATGGTGTGTTTGAATTACACTCGAGAAACGGTGGAATAATTGTTTACACATTGTATTTGTGAAAAAAAAAATGTCAAGCTATGTTAAATAAATAAAAAATGAAATGTCTGCTTGTTATTCCAAAATTAACAGATTTTCGCTAAATGCATTTGTAAGTATATACGGTCCTTACAATAAAACAATTCTAAATTTAAAATTTATCTGTGATAGCAAACAGTATGCGTGCATTTTACTTTTAGCCGGTTTCAATATTCTATCTTCAGTTAAACATAGATCGCTAACACAGATAAACAGTTGAATTTTTAAGTTTTGTCACTGATAGTAAAATGTCGTAGGTAAATATTTCTATCTACCTTTGGTTAATGAAACCGTAATTGTCGTCGATAGGTAACGATGGTAACTATTTTAACACTATTTTAGACAATAGTACAAGATAGATTATTGGGACCGGCTGTTAGGTACTTCATGTCTATTGTTAATGGTGCGCCATGGTAGGAGATAATAAAAACAGTCAAATTACGACTTTGGATTCAGTTCAGATCATAGAGTTCATCAAAACCAGAGACGCCTTACTCAATAAATCTCATAATATCAAGCGTGTCAGGGTTCATTATCCTTTACGCATACAATTAATACACTAATTAGGTACTACAGTAAAATAGCAGACAACTGAGGCCGTGTATGCGATTTTTGCCTACAGCCGGACGTAAATTTGGCCAATTAAATTAAGTCTCTTTCAGGACGCGAGTAAGAGGGAGCGAGTAACATTCCTTGTGGGTTCAGAGCCTGACTCAAACAACTGCCTCATATGAATCTCAATTTCCTACCTTTATATAGAACTAGCTGACCCGCCCGGCTTCGCCCGTGACATACTTCGAACCCCGTGGCACCCATTTAATCCCGTCGTTTATTAATTTTACGATAATGTATGAACATTTTTCAAATTATTTGATTACTTCTCCGCTCTCCAATACCTACTACGCCCGCGCCGCGCCCGCACGGTTCGGTCGAATTTTTGTTACACGAAATTAATTTCTTTGCGCATTTTTTGATATTACCATATCGCCTAAGATATTCATTTAATTTGCAAAGTGTAAAGGGACAAAATAATCTTCATAAAATGCTGAAACCAACTTACATATTAAAAATGATAAGGATTAATAATATATTTGTGTAAATAACCTTTAAATTACCGCTTTATAATTGCTGTTTTTTTTGAAGCGCTCGTGTCTCCGCTGTCTCAGTGTTCTGTAAACGATCACTGAGTTACGCAACTTTCACTATGGCTGGTCCTCGGATGGGTGACCACTTTGTGGTATTTACATTTGCGAGCGTTTCCGTGCTTCGGAAGGCACGTTAAGCCGTTGGTCCCGGTTGCCAGTAAAATGGCAGTCGTTAAGCCTGGTTGAAGGCCTTATGGGCGGCTTGAAAATTTCAACAGCAGGTAGCCACAACCGGCGTCTGTCTATTTCAACACGGCAATGGGCTCACCACCTATTACGTGGGACAGGAATCCACACGGTGAAAAGTGGGCATATAATATGCCTCTGCCACCCCTTCGGGGATAAGGCGTGATGGATATTTATTTTATTTTATTTGTTTTTTTTTTCAAGTTTTAGAATGGTTATAGTACGTTATCCTTAAGAGATAGACATAAACCGTCGCGGACTTTTTTGTAGACCTATATTAGATACACAATTCCACAATACATTATTTTGTTATATCTCAAAGGGTTTAGGCAGTGTTTTCGTTAAAAGCTCCCAGACGGCTCATTTTTTCCGACACCGCAAACATATATCGTTATAATTAAGTTAATATATACAAAAGCTTAACAAAATATACACAAAAACCTTCTATAAGAATCACTCTATCTATTGTAAAAAACTCATCGCAATTTGTTGCGTAGTTTTAAAAATCTAAGCATACATAGGGACAGACAGCGAAAAACGACTTTGTTTTATAATATGTAGTGATGATGCATATATTAGGTCTAGGGCTACTTCACAACAGAGGCAGGCCCTAGACGGTGGCATGGCCCTAGACGCACGCCCTTTAACCTCATCGAAGTGGGACGGCGACCCTCTCGAAAGAAACGGGATAACACCCGAACCCCCTAAAGAAGCAGGATTAAAGACGATCCCCGAAGAAAGCCGCGTTAGTGGATAAAATCGAGGCACCGTGTGGTTTTAGTCGGCGATGTCCGGCATAGCACCCATGAGGGTTTCAACACAAAATAAAACAAGCGGGTAAAGTATTTATCGTCATTCTTAGATTACGAGCTTAGGAATTTGCAGCGAGGTTAAGGTCAGGTCAATGGCCAACACGCTAGTCAATAGTCGTTAAACAAGTAGACAAGTCACGACCGAAAGCTTACGTAAAGAATAATGTGAGCATTGATTAATCTATACATCTATACAGATAAATATAATTTAAATGTCTGTATATATTTTAAAAATAACAGCTTTTCACTAAATGCATAATTATGGAAGGACATTATACGGTCCTTAACTTTTTTTTGTCTTTCTGTTTTTTCAGACTAATTTCTGAAACGCCTTGGCCAATTTTAACGAGACTTTCACAGGCAGATAACAATATGGCAGATTACAAGAAGTAACTTAAGCAATATTATATCCCCGTGTATCCACAGTAACGGGCACTACGTTGCTGAAACCAAGCGACTTCCGCTAGTCCTTAAGTGAGATTTCACGTAAAATATTTTATAGTTTTATTGAAAATAATTTGAAAAGCCAATCATATAGGATTGTTCTATAAGGAAGGTTTATCTTAACAGAAATTAGAAAATTATCCAGAAATTTATTTATCTAAGTAAATGACACTTTAATTTGATTATACACTGACAGTTTTAATCATTGACCCAACTCAGTGAAACATCTAATTAAGTCAATGAACTTAATCATTCTACTAATAGTCCCTTAATTACGGAATGTAATGTCCACTTAATGGTAAGGATGTAGGAATTAAAGAAAATATTTATCAAGCAACATAAGTTTAAGATATTGCCGAAATAAGTATGCATGCATCGCGAAGCCTGGCGATCTGTCCTCTCTGAATAGAATAGAATAAACTTTATTGCACACATTAATATAAAACACTCGCATAAAGACATTACGACATTACAGTTTCATAAATGTACAACAGGCGGCCTTATCGCTCTCTGACTACCCCGTCAGGGATATAGCGTGAAGATAGTTATAGTAAGTTTAATATTTTAGAAGATTTGCAACTAAACTCACCCGCATTGCCATTGCCGCATTGACATTGACTTCTTGAAATCAGGATATACAGCAATAAAATAAAATTATCTTTATTCATTTAGGTCATATAGTAACACTTAGGAACGTCATTATGAATGATTCTACATTTACATTTATTGCCAGATTCGCAAAGCAACAGGAATGCCTGTGAGTAAGAATCTGGCAAGAAATCTCACGGCGACTCTTATCCAATCGCCAAAAGTATTTACAAATTGTTATATTAAATTACAGTAATTATAAGTTAAAATAAAATAAGAAAATGATAAACCAATAACAGAAATAAATTGAACAGCTATCAATAATATTTCTTTATCATTTAAATAGTCACTCGTAGTGTAATAGCCTTTTCTTAACGGCAACTTTATAATTCTTTTAATTTAAATTAAGGTACGTTAATTATGCATTGGTTCAATTTAAAGGATTATACCAAGTGTGAGGAAAAGTAAGATATTTACAGGGTCTAGATGGGTAGGTTTACAAAAAGTAAGTAACAAAGGGATCTTGGTAAATCTGCCGAGCTATTTTAAGTTTAATTTTGGTTATTATCATACTTTATAAGTAATTTAACTAACAAATTATGAGCTCTCATGTTGCTTGAAAATAATTTTTTTATATCATTAGCATAATTTATTTAGTATGAACTATTCAAATTTGTCTTTTATTTAAATAGCGTAGTTATATGCGTTTAGACACGTCACAGCAATATGGTGGTGGCAGCAGATCGACTTCGTGTGGAATTCATAAAGTTTGACAGATACCAGACGCACTAATTCACTACGGTGTTACGCCTCGCCTCTACCGGGTCGCAGGATAGGAAAGAGTTCACTGAGAATACCTAAATAGTCTTGACATTTCCAGTAACAATCATCATCAGAGAGTCTCTTCCAGTTTCGACACCTGAGGTCTACTTTCTTACTTTTTCTTCTCCACTTCGCACAGTTGTCGCAGTGCTCTCTAGCGATATCAAAACCAGCACTTCTTAAGTGTTCACCTTTTTACCGAGACGCAAGAGTTCTCACATATCCAGCGCAACACTTTCATTTTCGTAACATGCAGTTCCTGTTTCTGTCGATTCTATATCGGCCACGTCTAACTATTGTGTAAACGGAGTCCTAATGATGGATTTATATAAACCTTCAAACAGATCGGCATTTTTGGGTCACAAAGCCGCTTGGCCCACAATATTTCGATAACATATAATTTTATATTAAATATAAAATTACTTAGATTTTATATTAAATATACCCGAAACATCATAAATTTTATTTTATTCGGGTCTTATTCGCGACGTATACGTATACTCGTATTATTAGGTACAAAGCCGTGTCAACCAGTGACCACGGCTGGTGTAATCCGGTCGGAACGCGTCGGGAAGTATAAGGTAGGCCTTGTACGTAATAATATACGTCGCGAATAAGAACCTAAATATCATAAATATGAGTGACAATCGCAAAAGTTTAAAAATATTATTTGGGAAAAAAGCATCGAAACTTACACGACTCCAAAAATCATATTCCGAATCATTATTGCCGGATATTTGTGAACTAAAACGAAATACCTGCATTAATTACTAAACAATGTATGTTTTTTCATGCACCTTTTAATCTGTGATCAGCTTTCATCAGCATTACAATGTAGCCTGGTATAAAATTTGAATACACTAGACCAATATAACACTCTCGCGCATTTAAACTCAATTGTCGTACAGTACGGTTGCGATATAATCGCAAAGACATAAAATGCATTACCATGAGAGACATGTCATAAGACCAAGAAAGAATACTAATCCTTGGTTGACGAGAAAGCGGATCAAAATATACGTATATCGAGTAGATATTATACCTAGTACGTAATTGTGTATAGCTAAATGTTAGAAATTTGATACGTTGAATGCATTTATTTGTTCACGAAACTCACAGAGCAAATGTAGTTCGCTCCCTCTCGCTCGCGCCTAATAGAGACGAAAGTAATAAAAATTGAAATTGAAGCGCTCGTGGCCTAGCGGTCTCAGTGTTCTGTAAACGATCACTGAGTTACGCAACTTTCACTATGGCTGGTCCTCGGATTGGTGACCACTTTGTGGCATTTACATTTGCGAGCGTTTCCGTGCTTCGGAAGGCACGTTAAGCCGTTGGTCCCGGTTGCCAGTAAAATGTCAGTCGTTAAGCCTTATGGGCGGCTTGAAAACTTCAACAGCAGGTAGCCACAACTTGCGTCTGTCTATTTCAACACGGCAATGGGCTCACCACCTATTACGTGGGACAGGAATCCACACGGTGAAAAGTGGGCATATAATATGCCTCTGCCACCCCTTCGGGGATAAGGCGTGATGGATATTTTAAGTAATAAAAATATCATGTACCAAATTTACGCCAAACTGTATGCGAAAAACGCACACGCAACCTGTCAGTTGCCTACCATTTGTTTGTAATTAGTGTAGTAATTAGTTTAACCGTATGAAAAAAGGGTGACGCTACCTAAAACGCTTGGTTGTATGAAATTACAGATTAAGGTGTCTAGTAGAGCGCGCGCACGACATTGATTCCTTGCCTTGTAACGAAACCGATAGACTATGTGTTAGAAAAACTAATTGTATTAGATCCTATATACTGATCATCAGTATCTGCCGGGTGTTATTGAATATTTGGTCATTATTTTATATTATTACTAGTTGACGCCCACGGTACGCCCGCCTGATGGAAGTTTCCCGTTCCCGTTTCCCACAGGAGCCTGTTCCCGGGATAAAAGTATAATAAGCTATATTATATAAAGTATAAAATCCATTGTGTAGGTTTTACGTAAAAGAGTAACAAACATCCATACTTACAAATTTTAGCGTTTATAATATTAGTGGGATATATTAATATATTTTTTGCCTTTAAGAATGCCGTGAGGCGAAACCGCTTAGGTTTATCAAGTAAATGTTGTGGAATAGTACTAGTGGTGTTATTTAAAATGTGTAGCAAATACCACCAAGTGCCATCAATCAACAGTATAAATTATATTAAAATATATTAGTATTTAGCATTTTGTTTGTAAGTAATAGCACAGCCTAAAGAAGAGGTTTCTCTTTATCCTGTGTATGGCTGAAATTAGTTGAAAATTTCCACTATTCAACACAGGTCCTATTTAACTGAAAATATATTATTCTCCATAGCTTGGTATAATAAGTATGAATTTAGAAATATAATATGTTTAATTTAAAACATGTATTATATACTAATTGAAGATTGAAATGATCTCACTACTATTGATGTCGATGACCGTGCGAAGCGGAGGAGAAGAAGTAGAAAAGCGAACCCCGGGTGCCGAGCGACGCGACTAGGACAGACGCTTGGATGATGATGATGATTAAAAGTAAAATTGTATTTTTTCTCAAACAATTACATAATATTAGACTTAACTTAGTGGCGCAGAGGTTGTGTATGCGACAGTCGTTAAGATCTCGGGTTAAATCCTGTTCGGACAAAATATACGTGTTAATCTCAAATATGAAGCGCTCGTGGCCCCGCGGTCTCAGTGTTCTCTAAACGATCATTTACTCATCACGTAACTTTCACTATAGCTGGTCCTCGGATGGGTGACCACTTTGTGGCATTTACATTTGCGAGCGTTTCCGTGCTTCGGAAGGCACGTTAAGCCGTTGGTCCCGGTTGCCAGTAAAATGGCAGTCGTTAAGCCTGGTTGAAGGCCTTATGGGCGGCTTGAAAAATTTCAACAGCAGGTAGCCACAACCTGCGTCTGTCTATTTCAACACGGCAATGGGCTCACCACCTATTACGTGGGACAGGAATCCACACGGTGAAAAGTGGGCATATAATATGCCTCTGCCACCCCTTCGGGGATAAGGCGTGATGGATGGTGTTTTCTATGTGTATGTGTTACAGTTAAATACTTTTAAGATAGAACGCGTTATTCCTAGTTTTTAATGTATGCCTTTGTTAATACTAAGAATTAACTAATGCTTAAATTGAATATTAGTTAAAACTATTTCTTACTAGACATAACGTGTTTTTCCAAAGGGAGTCAGTTAAACCTGTATCACCTGATCTATTTCTCAAGTAAAATTAAGTTATAGCACAGGAGGTCGCAGTTTTATAAGTTAAAACTGCGACCTCCTGTGCTATAACTTATAACCTAACCTAACCTATTAAAATCGGTGAAGTAGTCTCGAGTTGCCTACACATACAATATATTTTATGGTTAATTTATTGTATGGCTCTCCAGTTTCACTCTGGGGCTTAATCATAATGATGGTATTAAAATATATATTCGATTAAATAAACGTTTTCTTGTGTTCAATCCCAAATTAGTTTTTCTGTGCTAGTTTTAACTACAGCTCGATGTGGCAAGTTTTATTTGAAATTCAAATACCTATATCAGTGGTACATTCTAGTTTTGCTGGGTATTTTTAGTTTTAGCAAAATTTTAAGTAAAAATAGTTTTAACTAGGGAAAACTAGTTCTACCGAAAATAGCATATACATTTTAGATATACAACACATTTATCAGTTATCTGCATTCCACAGCACAAAATAAATAAAACTAAAGTGTCTATTTGTAATTACAAATTAACAGCTTTTCACTAAATGCATATGAAAGTACTCGTATTTAGGGTACTTACATAAAAACATTACTAAAATGATACGTCTAATCATGGCGCGTGCGCAACAGTGACGAAATATCGGATACTCGCGTATGAAAATAGACATGGTAAATATCCCGACAATCAATATTTTAGTAATGTTTATGACCATGACAGTTTCAATTCATATATATAAAAACATTATTTAAATTGTTATCTGCCTTATTCTGTTAATCTCTTAAACGGCTGGACCGGGAATTACCGGGACGCCATTGCGAAGTATATCATCATCATCACTACATATTATTAAACAAAGCCGTTTACCGCTGTCTGTCAATATGGTTGCTTAGATTTTTAAAACAACGCAACGAATTTCGATGAATTTCACCACCTGTTACGTAGGACAAAAAGGAAAGCATACGGTGAAACGTGGGCGTATAGTACGCCTCTGCCTACCTCTTCGGGGATAAAGGCGTGAAAGTATGTTATGTTTTATGTTTATGTTAATTCTCAATGCGGGTTTTTTCTAATAGATAGAGTAATTCATAAGGAAGATTTTTATGTATAATTTGTTAATTTTTTGTATACATTAAATAAATTATAACGATATTTGTTGGGGGAGTCGGAAAAAAATAAGTCGTCTGGGAGCATCCAACGAAAACGCTGCCTAAACTGTTCATGTGAAAATCTGAATAGAATAGAATAGAATAAACTTTATTGCACACATTAATATAAAACACTCGCATAAAGACATTACGACATTACAGTTTCATAAATGTACAACAGTCGGCCTTATCGCTCTCTGACTACCCCGTCAGGGATATAGCGTGAAGATAGTTATAGTAAGTTTAATATATTAGAAGATTTGCAACTAAACTCACCCGCATTGCCATTGTATTGACTTCTTGAAATCAGGATATACAGCAATAAAATAAAATTATCTTTACTCATTTAGGTCATATAGTAACACTTAGGAACGTCATTATGAATGATTCTACATTTACATTTATTGCCAGATTCGCAAAGCAACAGGAATGCCTGTGAGTAAGAAGCTGGCAACAAATCTCACGGCGACTCTTATCAAATCGCCAAAAGTATTTACAAATTGTTATATTAAATTACAGTAATTATAAGTTAAAATAAAAAAAGAAAATGATAAACCAACAACAGAAATAAATTGAACATCTATCAATAATATTTCTTTATCATTTAAATAGTCACTCGTAGTGTAATAGCCTTTTCTTAACGGCAACTTTATAATTCTTTTAATTTAAATTAAGGTACCTTAATTATGCATTGGTTCAATTTAAAGGATTATACCAAGTGTGAGAAAAGTAAGATATTTACAGGGGCTAGATGGGTAGGTTTACAAAAAGTAAGTAACAAAGGGATCTTGGTAAATCTGCCGAGCTATTTTAAGTTTAATTTTTGGTTATTATCATACTTTATTAGTAATTTAACTAACAAATTATGAGCTCTCGTGTTGATTGAATATAAAATTTTAATATTTTTATATCATTAGCATAATTTATTTAGTATGAACTATTCAAATTTGTCTTTTATTTAAATAGCGTAGTTATATGCGTTTAGACACGTCACAGCAATATGGTGGTGGCAGCAGATCGACTTCGTGTGGAATTCATAAAGTTTGACAGAGACCAGACGCACTAATTCACTACGGTGTTACGCCTCGCCTCTACCGGGTCGCAGGATAGGAAAGAGTTCACTGAGAATACCTAAATAGTCTTGACATTTCCAGTAATAATCATCATCAGAGAGTCTCTTCCAGTTTCGACACCTGAGGTCTACTTTCTTACTTTTTCTTCTCCACTTCGCTCAGTTGTCGCAGTGAGACCGGCAGATCATCTCTAGCGATATCAAAACCAGCACTTCTTAAGTGTTCACCTTATACCGAGACGCGAGAGTGCAGGTTAAATGAAATTTTTTTTAGTTAAATGAAATGCAGTTTCTATTTCTGTCGATTCTATATCGGCCACGTCTAACTATTGTGTAAACGGAGTCCTAATGATGGATTTTTATAAACCTTCAAACAGATCGGCATTTTTGGGTCACAAAGCCGCTTGGCCCACAATATTTCGATAACATATAATTTTATATTTATGATATTTCGGGTCTTATTCGCGACGTATACGTATACTCGTATTATTAGGGACAAAGCCATGTCAACCAGTGACCACGGCTGGTGTAATCCGGTCGGAACGTCGGGAAGTATATATAATAAATATGAGTGACAATCGCGAAAGTTAAAAAATATTATTTGGGAAAAAAGCATCAAAACTTACACGACTCCAAAAATCATATTCCGAATCATTATTGCCGGATATTTGTGTAACTAAAACGAAATACCTGCATTAATTACTAAACAATGTATCATGTACCTTTTAATCTGTGATCAGCTTTCATCAGCATTACAATGTAGCCTGGTATAAAATTTGAATACACTAGACCAATATAACACTCTCGCGCATTTAAACTCAATTGTCGTACAGTACGGTTGCGATATAATCGCAAAGACATAAAATGCATTACCATGAGAGACATGTCATAAGACCAAGAAAGAACACTAATCCTTGGTTGACGAGAAAGCGGATCAAAATATACGTATATCGAGTAGATATTATACCTAGTACATTATTGTGTATAGCTAAATGTTAGAAATTTGATACGTTGAATGCATTTATTTGTTCATGAAACTCACAGAGCAAATGTTGTTCGCTCCCTCTCGCTCGCGCCTAATAGAGACGAAAGTAATAAAAATATCATGTACCAAATTTACGCCAAACTGTATGCGAAAAACGCACACGCAACCTGTCAGTTGCCTACCATTTGTTTGTAATTAGTGTAGTAATTAGTGTAACCGTAGGAAAAAAGGGTGACGCTACCTAAAACGCTTGGCTTCTTTTTATCATTTTACCCACACACTCATCACAGATTTTTTCTATATTTAATGTCTACGGATTCCAGGCTCGCCCTGGAAACCCTGCAACAGCGTCTACCTACCTCTTCGGGGATAAAGGCGTGAATATAGTTTGTTTTCACGGCAATTAATACAATTCTCAAATAAAAATATACAATACAATAAGCTTACATGGCATTTTTCAATTTGCGGTCACGAACTCACGCTATCGGATATCGTGCGTAAGGATATTTTAAGTCACCTTTGAAAGATGGCAATATGGCAAGATGGCAAAGTATCTCCACGCAAGTTATCCTTATTATTTCAGCTATCCGCCAGTTAACGTCCCGTTACAACCGGTACAGCCGTATCAGAATTCAGACGGAATAAACAGACAGACAGCGAAAAAAAATTAACTATCGTATATACTTTCATATTATTATGTATTTAGGAATTACACGTAGACACTTCAGTTTTATTTGTCTATATAGATTAGTTTTCTTTTTATTTTTGGTTCGTCAAAATGGCTATGCCCGCCTGATGGTACGTAAGAAGACGAAAAGTGATTGAGGGCCACTATCTCAACCCGCAGAGCTCCTATAGCGACCCTCTTTTTGACAGCCCAATAATATCACGCTTCTCTTAAAGGACCTAGGATTGTAAGAGGAGGGAAACACGTGCGCCGGCAGAGAGTTCCATGCGTTTATGGTGCGATATAAGAAAGACTTACGTAATCTTTCAGTTCTGGGCAAGATTGTATCCACAGTGTAAGGATGACATCTCTGCCCCGCCCGTGTTGTTCAGGAACGGAAGGGGGAGGGTGGGACCAATTGGAAGAGTTCTTCAGAACACTCAGTTTATTTTATTTTAGATTATAAAATCGTTATAAATTTTTATACTCTAATTTATTTTTGTAATATGAATATTTAGTTTAATTAATTTACTTTTACATAAATTACAACATTGCTCACGTTTATATTTCCGTGCACTAAATAAATTCTTTTATAAAATTGATATACCCTCAATAGTCTCAATTTAAAAATCTTGAAAAAATAAACAAAAATGCAATTAATCAACACAAAAAAATAAACACTTGTATTTCGTACAAGTGTTTTTTTAAGAAGTGTAGTAAGATCCGCCTAATGCCATTTATTAACAGTATGTAGGTTAATCAGTACGAAAATTACGTCTCGAGATTGTGCATAACATTCTGACTTCAACCTAAAGTAATATAATGTAGAATTGTATTTGCTTTAATTTTTATCCCACGATATGATATACCCGTGGTTGCTTTTTTTATGTGTGTTACTGAAATGATATTTGATATTTACTATTTTTTAAGTACCTCCTAATTATCTTCTGATTAATTTCAAAGTGCATTCCCCACAAAAACAAAGAACTTATTTGACAGATCAATTGCAATTTATGATTATTTTTCATCATGATATATATTTTTATTAACTATCTTAATAATGCAACTAAAATAATTATCACAATATTGAGTTAAAAAACGAGTTGCAAAATAAAAAAAAAAATAATCAAGCCAAGTCGAATAAAATAAACTAAATTAGATAACCGTCATAGTAAAAACTAAAAATGTAGCAACAAAGCATAAATATACAAATAATATTACATTGCTTGTCAAGTGGCAAAGCTTTTCTGAATATTGATAAAAAATCATATTCATGCATATTGTCTACCCTATTGCATCCACATTCTTATACCTAAGGCAAACTTAATAGTACTAGCTGACCCCCACAGCTCAGCCTATGACATACTTCGATCTCTCGTCGCATCTATTGAATCCCGACGTTTATAAATCTTACAACCCTAAATACTAATATTTAAACGTGAAAATTTGTAAGTACCTATGGATGTTTGTTACTCTTTCACGCAATATCAAAGAATTTTGATGAAACTTTACAATAATATACTTCCACATCAGCTTAACTCATAGGCTACTCTTTATCCTGGGAACAAGTTCCTGTGGGCAACGGGAACGGGAAATTTTCACCACGTGTGCGGTGCCGCGGGTGTCAACTAGTAATGTATAAAACTTTGCCGGATTTGTTGACATTTATGATTGCAGTAATCATAAATGTCAAGAAAACGGGCAAATTTTTATATATATTTAGCCTTATCGAATTCCTTAATAAATGGGCTATTCAACACGAAAATTTTTCAATTCGACTCAGTGGTTCCTGAGATTCCACGAAACAAACAAACTCTTCAGCCTTATATATCAGTATAGATAGATTAACTGGTTTATCAGCCATACCTTCATCCCCGAAAGGGCGGCAGAAGCTAAATATACGTCCACGTTTCACCGTGTGCATTTTGTCTTTACATTTATTTATATTAACTGGTCGTACTTGAATTTAAACTAACACCTGGATCAATCTAATGAAAATAATAATAAAATAATAATAATAAAAGTGGGACACTTTTCACACAGTGCCATATAGCCCAAAGTAAGCTAATATTAGCTTGTGTTATGGGATCTAGATAACTGATAAACATACTTATATATTTCTAAATACATACATATTATAGATAAATAACACCCAGACACAGAATAAACCATCGTGCTCATCACACAAAGTTTTATCCTGGGTGGGAATCGAACCCACGACCTCTTGCGTAGCAGTCGGATGCACTCCCACCGCGCCACAGAGGCAGTCAATAGTCAAATAGTTGCAATGTTCTGTCTAGTGAAGTGAAGACTAACCCTTAGTGGATATTTACTGATACGAATATACTTAGATTATAATACAAGTTAACTTTTTACCTTAATATGAAGCATTTTCTCCACTTATTACATACTAAAGCCATTACTTCGTTTAATCTTTGTGATACCTATGAGTTTTCATATCACGCTATACATCTTAGTCCAAAATCCAAGCCTAATGTTTCTCCACTGGGTCGTAATTATTATAATAAAAGTAAATTAAATTGAACAGAAGTGTGTGAGATTATTATTATTTTTTCTTTATGAGTATTTGAGATTGTTAAGTGCACAGAAACAATACTACCTACTAAAGTGTATCAATGACGTTAACTGTCAATCTGAGTCAATGATTGATTACCAATGAAAAAATATACTTAAATACTAGAAATACTTTGATTTTAACCTACTTTATCGTATAAGACAGTAATAAATCCAATCAAAGGTCTTTTTACTCCTTTTTTGTACGTGTTACACGCAATAGGCTCACCACCTGTTACGAGCGACAAAAATACAAATGTGGGCGTATAGTATGCCTCTGCCTACCCCTTCGGGGATAAAGGCGTGACAATATGTATGTATATGTATTTGTACGTGTTGGATTACATTCGGGTACTTTACAGCGCTGCTAAAGAGAGCGGTTTGAACCCAACTCTGGAGGATGAGACTACTTACTAAACTCTACTGAGCCGCAGAATAGGCCAGTCCCAGCATCTCTGGATTGGTACTTTCCTCGGAGCCAGGTGAACGACTCTATGGGGTGGAAAGCGAGCGAGCGCTAGAACGACATCTACGAAACACGAGAGGCGTCTACCGACATTTGACCAGCGGTGGGCGACGGGACCCTTCCGCCCACGGTCTAAACTGGTCGGGGCTGCTTATATACGCTGCTGCAGCCCAAAATAAAATGTGCCTTTCTCACTTCGGTTGGGTATCCGCCGTAAGCGGCAATGTAAGGCCCGTATTCCAGAACGTTTATCAATACTCAATCGACGCTTGAGAGTAGATTTTATAATTCAAAATCTAGCCTCAAGCGTTGATTCAGCATTGAGAAACGTTCTGGAATACGGACCTAAGAGTGGAAACATTGTCACTTTCGCTCCCAGTGTGCGCTCCGTAGTGCTGTCTCAAGCTCAGGCTCAAACCTACACCCATGTTTATCTAAGGGTTGCCTAGAAGAGATTACTTTGTCAAATACGGTCGCATATTGTATCTAATTTTATAAATCTTTTTAAAATCTTTTTCTGTTACGAAGCAGGTACCTACAATACAGAAAATTATCTACGATATCCAATTTAATTTTGTCATGAAGATATCAAATTTCATTTTGTCGCAGGGGATGATAGATCCGTCTTTATCATCAGGGTAACTGTATACCCTTTTACAACAAGCTTTCCTGTGACCTTAGAAATTTTGCCTACTTAATATTTGAGTTATATCCGATGTAGTTGCTGTAGAAAACATATTTTTTATTTGTTTCGATTCAGATATTTTTAGTGCTTTTTTGACCGATTTCGACGTGATCATTCCGCTATTTATGAATTGATTTTGATTATCCTATTTTTATTTGGTAAGTAATACTTCAGAGACGGTCTCATATTACCTTTTGATTCGAATGAATGTGTGTAATCTATCTCGGCATTTGTTTTGGCTTACAGATTTTTTTATATATTACCCAAATGTACTTGGATACCCAGACGTGCATGTATAAAACGATAAATGAATCTGCAGGAAGAGAAAGAAGTATGTATGAATCGCGAAGCCTGGCGATCTGTTCTCTCTGATTACCCTGAAGATAGAATTATTAAAGATTTCTCCAATTTATTATGTGCTTAGTGACGGCAAAAGGCTTGATTTTAATTGCTTGGGTTCAACATTATTTCTGGCAATGTATGGTTGCGAAATTCACCTCTACCTACTCCATCTCGGGAATATTGGCGTGATTGTGTGTGTGTGATTGTTAATTTTGCCCGCAATACCTTCAGATCGAATATATAAAAAAAAGCTAAACTCTAGGTATTTAGTTTTATCAATCATCTGTACATCCAAACATTCACATAATGTAATCCATATACACTTCTATTTTAGAAATGTATATGGATTACATGTTATGTTCATACCTATAAATAAAATAGAAGCGTAATTCCAAATTAACAGCATTTCACTAAATGAAAATGTGAAAAACTCTGTCTATGTCTATCTGTTTGTTCCAGATAATCCCTGATATAGCTGGAGCAATTAAAATTTTCACTGGCAGATTGATGATGTTGTAAGGAGTAACCTTGGCTCCATTTTATCCCGGAATTCCTCATAGGAAAGGGAATTACGAGGGTGCTTTACCCTATCTTAGCAAGGCATCTGCTAGTTTTACTATATAACTACTGCCAGTTGTTTAAAGATTAAACAATTTTATTATTTGTTTTTAATGCACAGAGTATAATATTTTTATACAATCAAGGTCAACTCTTAAATAAAAAAGCGCATCTTCAGATTTAAAAGGCGGACGTAAAATGTACCTAAGTATTGTTTAAAATTTATTTAATTATTTTATTGGGTAATTACATTGTCTTGTTTATTGCAACTATTATTAATTTAAGACAATATTCATAGATTATATAATAAAAATAAAATTTACCTGCAGATTTTTACAAGGTCATATAATGTAAAATATAATATAATGTCAGATAATGTTGACCAACAGTTTTAAACTACTCCAAAATTACACTCCCATCATTGTTGTTAAAGCACAATGTATCTCTAGAAAAATTGTAAGTTATAGATCCCCAACGAAGTTTGACATCCGAACCCTCTCCAAATAATAATACGGTTTTAATCGAGACAACGAAGAAAACGTATCAAAATAATAATTTAATTTAATTTAATTTTTAACCCTCGAGGACAGTCGTTATCTTTTATAGGATTAACGCAACCCTATGAGGGCATAGTAGATTCGCTTTTTGAGTATCAGGAAGTTATTGAAAAGCTCACATCCGCATGGCATCTTGTGGCGAGCTGAATGTGTGTGGCTACACATCGGTCCCGATTCCTCAGAGTTTTGTTGCCCTTCTGCACCGGTTAGGATTTAATGGCCTAACGGGAGAGCAGTGAGAGTGCTACTCCCGGGAGTGCAGCAAATCTCAACTCTGGCTTGCCTTAATTGGCCGGTCAGAGGGAGGGAGCCAGAGCTATATGCTCGGGGGTGGAAGTGTCATTTTCAAGGGCATAACTACGGGGAAGCCCGCTCCGGGCCTGTCCCGCGATGGTGAAACCGGCGCCGCACCGCTCGACACCCCAAGCCACTCACACCGGTGTTGCCCTCTGTCGCCTTACAGGCTTGTTTTGCCCATGGCGATTGTATAGGTCTATATCTAGTGAGTTGGCAAGTCACCGTCTGCCAACATTTTGATAATGATATATTAAAATGGCAGACGCCGTCTTAATCAATAGTTCATATCACCTAGTACATCTAACCCCCAACCCAATAGCCCATTTTGTAGTTAGCATATTTCACAATAGTTTAACTCCCATTGGAGGTAGTCCATTACCGTTCTTCTACATAAGGCGGGCGTGGATTGCCTGTAGTGGGGGTCCCATTTCCTATTACATTAAAATTCTCAAAGGGCCTCTGCGTGTTGGACCAATATGTCCCCATGTAAGCCTGCCAAAAGACCGGGTATCTTCATAAGAAAAAAAAAAGAAGATACCCGTGAAGAAGAGACAATAATAATTTTATTTCAGACATAAAAGGTCCATAGTTTGTTAGCATATTTACTTAGACTATGTTAGTAATAAATTATAAAACAAAAATGGAAATAAGATTGAATTGAAATTACACTAAAATAAAAATGAAAATATTGTCAAAACGTACCTAATCAAAATCTAAAATGAAAATTACATTACAACAATACATAATTAAAATAAAGTTAACATTCCGAAATTACCATATCAATAAACCAATTAAATAATAAAAATAAATTAACATTCCATCAATAATTAGGTACTTAAAATATAATTAAAATTTAAAAATGTCATATTATGCCAAAACGAGGATATTAAATGAATTAAATGCAATTTTATTATTTTAAATGAAATCCAAAGAAGCGGGATAACACCCGAACCCTTTCCAAAGAAGCGGGATAACACCCGAACCCTCTCCAAAGAAGCGGGATAACACCCGAACCCTTTCCAAAGAAGCGGGATAACACCCGAACCCTCTCCAAAGAAGCGGGATAACACCCGAACCCTCCGAAGACGAGGCCGTTATGGCGGGTAAAGTCTGTCCGAAGTCGTTGGGCTATAATTTCAAGGGCTCACTGGGACTCCTGTCCATAGGCAGATGGAACTGTACCATGGGGTTTAGTCAGCAGGAGTCTGACATAGCATTCATGAGAATTTCTATACATAAAAATAGGCAAAAGAAGGCGTCATAGATAAATAAATATATAAAAAAAGGGAATCTATTTAGCTAGTTCTACAAACTCAGCTATACTGTAATACGTACCTTATGTAACATAATTACGATCTAAATATTGGAAAATACTTATTACAAAACAGCCAAGCAAAAACTCGCGATTCGTACGCAACCAGCATTATTTACTTCCCCACGCTCCATTTGTCATTTTCCCGCCATTACTTTTTTGAGATCATCAATTTTGTAACACTATTTGTGATACAGGTAGGTAGTATCTAGGATCAGGGTTCAGTCCTCCTTATTTAGGCTTGAGTAAACCAAGAACCCTTCTCCTAACGCTGGAATGGAGTTATGATAGGTAATTTCATATTTAGGCCTAGCTTATTGAATGCCTTAGCTCTAATTATATGTACTGTGCTCAAGAGGAGACTGATGTTTTTTTTTATGACGCGGGAATGCGTTTACGCGCCGTTGCCTCTGCTGCGGGAGCAGGATCGATGTGTTGGACTTCCAGCTTTTTAAAAGTGCCATCAATCCTCTAAGCCCGCTATGTTCCACCTTCTCAGTAACCGGGTCGCAGAGTAGGCTTGAGAGTTAGTCATAGTGACTGTGTTACACGTATAGAGGTGTTGTAGAAGAAGAAAAGGTGCAAAATACTTCTCATCTCCTATATTGTGTATGAGTGCTATTTATAAAAAAAAAAGCAAAAGCTTTTTATAGTAAGTGAAAAGCTGTTTTGAAATATGGGTTCATCTCCTAGCTTGCAGTTATAGTTTTATTCTATAGTTTTTCGCGACGTATATTATTAGGTACAAAGCTTACCTTATACTTCCCGACGTTTCGACCGGATTATGCCAGCCGTGGTCACGCGTGGACTCCGAGGAATAAGTGTGAATAAGACTCGAAATATCATATTAATATGAGTGAAAATAAGGAAAGTTTATAAACATTAGGTACCTACATACATTATACATACATATGACTGCCTCTGTGGCGCGGTGGGAGTGCATCCGACTGCTACGCAAGAGGTCGTGGGTTCGATTCCCACCCAGGATAAAACTTTGTGTGATGAGCACGATGGTTTATTCTGTGTCTGGGTGTTATTTATCTATAATATGTATGTATTTAGAAATAGATAAGTATATTTATCAGTTATCTAGATCCCATAACACAAGCTAATATTTAGCTTACTTTGGGCTAGATGGCGCTGTGTGAAAAAGTGTCCCACAATATTTATTTTATTTATTATTTATATTGTCACGCCTTTATTCCCGAAGGGGTAGGCCGAGGCATACTATACGCCCACATTTCACCGTATGCATTTTACATACATTATAGTCTACTAAAATATCTTTATGTTAAGTATTTCCCAGTTGCTTTCAAAAACTACCTGGATTTGGAGCCCCGAGAACTTATACTTGACCTCTAGCAGTAGCTATTATTGGACTCTTTATTCGGCACTGTTGGAAGCGACTACCATGTGGTCACACCATAGTCGCCCCCAACAGGTCGCTGAGATCTCATAGAGTGCCCGCATTTTTGCCTCCACCAGTTACTTAGCAGGTGAGGTCGCTTGGACACTGGTGATCTTGATGAGGAACCTTACGTTATTAAAAAAAAACAACTTAACTATCTACACGCTGTATCCCTGACGGGGTAGTCAAAGATAGTACCATATTTTAGCATGGATATACATAACTAGTGGTATTAGGCATTACATTGCGGAAAAAAATAATAAAGGAGTTGAGGGGGATGAGAACAGACCACTGACCCTGGATCAGTCAATCCTATCGCGCAATACCTCAACTATTTGTATTGGAGGAATGACAAATCGGATTTTGGTTTACAAAGGGTCGGCAGCGCGATCTCTGGTGTTGCAAACTTAAACGATATTCTTATGTGAAGCAATATTACTGTACATTGAAATTAAAATTCATTCATTAGTTTTTATAGAAGGGTAACAAACATCCATCCTCACATCCGAATTAACTTTTGTGTTTATAATATTAGTACCTAGGTTCAATTAGTAGGAAGTAGGTACTTAGATTTACCTATTTATTATTAGTAAAGTAATAAATCATTGGTAGGTATGTATGTATGTATGTATATAGCGCTATTAATAATAACTAAACTTAGTACCTAGTACTAAGTTTTAAGTGATGAAAAATGCATATTTATATTTTCCTGTTTCCTGTATCTACATAATGAGAACCAATATTTTAAACTAAACTACGTTGATTGAACACGTTTCTTTTTACAAATGTTGAAAACCAGTCCTAACCCGAGATTCACTTTAGGTAATTGGTAAAAAAACTTAATCCCTCTCACAAACAAAGCATCATTTTTTTCCTTTTCGTGTTGAAATCTTTATGAATGCTATACCGGGCACCTACCGACTGAAACCTCATTGCTCTTCCATCTGCCTATGTCTGGGGGTCCCGGATGAGCCCTTGGAAGGCTCCAGGGCTCCCGACAGACGTTTTCCGGCACTGCGGTGTCGTTTCAGTGAGTCGAGTGTTATCCCGCCTCTCTTGGGCATTGAAGTGTTATCTCACTTCTATGGGGTTTCGAGCGACATATCTAGGATAGCAAAGACTCTTCTACTTAGGTAACTCCTATTTAGGTAGGTAATGAGATACAAGAGATACACTTCTGGCAGGAGACTTCTTAAATAACTTATTGTGAAAAACGTGAAAGTAATTTTTCATACATAAACATATTGTCACGCCTTTATCCCCGAAGTGGTTGGCAGAGGCATACTATACACCCACATTTCACCGTGTGCACTTTTGTCCCACGTAACAGGTGGTGAGCCCATTGCTGTGTTGAAATGGACGAGATAAGGCTTTCAACTGGACTTAACGACTGCCATGTTACTGGCAACCGGGAACAACGGCTTAACATGCCTTACGAAGCACACACTGTTTTTTTTCCCAAAGTAATTATTGGTAAAGAGAAATAGTTTAAAAAATACCTAATTATTAAAATTTTAGATAGGGTTAGGTAGGTATCAATCAATAAAATTATGATAATTTTCATACATTTACAGTACCTAACACTTTATTTTCCCGCAAGGGATGGACAAAGACATATTGTACACTCACATTTAACCTGTTGTGCTTGGTCCTAAGTAAATATGTGAATGGTGAAATTATAGTTAAGTTAAAACTTATTTTCAAATAGTTCAATTAAATGTATTATTACTTAAAAAACAGATTTGAAAAGCTTATTCAAAAACTGAAAGCCCTTAGATATTTATATGTACCTAAGTCATTAGAAACATAAATTTGGTGCAAAGGAAAATAAATAAAAGGATTAGGTATATACTTACTTTTATGCACGAAACTTCATATAAATAAATTATGATTGAGCAGTTGCTAAATTTCTTCGAAATATTCAACCACTTCTAGTTAAAAAAAATATAATTAATGCAAAATAGTACAAATAACAAACTTTTGAAAATCTCTGCACGACGCACACGATTTTAGTTTCGCGATGTTGTTTGAATATTGAATTTAAACTTCGAATCTAAGCGCGTTCTCCGCTGGACGCGTGTCTACGGACTGGTTGAATACAAAAATTTGTTGTCACATTATCGGAACGTACCGGCATAAACCAGCCGAATCGGAATAAACACAATTAAATCACGGGCATCGTACTACGTGTATACAGCTTAATGTGGTCGGTTGTCCGACGTTATTTCACTTTCCATTCCAACTCACGCATTACATCAATGTGTTCTTCCAAGTGGGCTGATAAAAACAGTCGCTAGTTCAGTGATCATGATTATATGACGAAAAGAATTGAGATAAAGTGTGTTTACGTATAAACATTATGTAGAAAATATGCAACTAGGTGACTTATTGAAATTTTCTAAAACGTAAGAACAACTTCTAGACGATTTCGTTATGATATTTTTTTTTGCATTTTAGTATGTAATCTAATAATGAAAAAAATAATAAAAAATAAAAATGTATCTTAAACGGTAAAAAAGTTTAACGTTAAATATACACACATATAGCCAGACCTCCAATCTCAAAGGGCTACTCCTGAGCTCCTAGCACAATGTAGATATTCTGAGCATCACGGACTCTCTGTGTATATACGCCCACATTTCACTAGTTGTATTTTACTAGAATCAATCAATTTTCGCATTGTCATGTGACATTGCAGACAAGTTGCAAGAGTGTATGTGTGAGTGTCGCCTTCGTTGGTATGGTCACGTCTTGCGGCAACCGCCGGGCTACGTAGGTAACAAATGTCTGGCCATGTCAGCCCCGCCGGGTCCCGGTAAGAGGGGAAGACCCAAGAAGTGAAGTTGACGTCGTAAGGGATGACATGCGTGCCAATGGTCTCACCACAGGGGATGCCGACGACCGTGCGAAGTGGAGGAGAAAATGTAGGAAAGCGGACCCCGGGCGTCGCGAGACGCAACTGGGACAGACGCTTGGATGATGATGATGATGTGTATAACCACTACAAACTCTCAAATTACCTAACGAGTTATATGGTTTTTAGTAACGTACGGAGGGGACACCCTTTTTTTATAAATTCAGTAGTGTTCTGTGATCATATGCAATTCAGCTCGACAAAAATTTCTTCATACGGAATTAATATTTATGCATGTTGGCCACCTCAGAGCAATGAATGTTGCTCGCTTCCCGAAAGAGACTAAAGACTATCTTCACTGGTCAGACTGTAGGTGAAAATCGCATACGCGGTCTGCCAGTTGACTGTCATTCGTCAAATGAATTAGTGTAATCATAGTAGTAAACGGTGATACACCTTGACACGCTTGGTTTGTATGTAAAATGTTGTAAAATATATCGAAAAAGGTGTCTCTAGTAGGGCGCCACATTGGTTTTTGTCTTCTTATACTAATATTATAAAGCTGAAGAGTTTGTTTGGTTGAACGCGCTAATATCAGGAACTTATGGTCGATTTGAAAATTTATTTTTTCTTGTGTTACACAGCCTATTTATCGAGAAAGGCTATAGCGTGATATAAGTTGTCATAAATGACGACAAATCGGAGAAATTTTAATGCGGTTTTGTAGAATTTATAAATGAATAAATATCCATCACGCCTTATCCCCGAAGGGGTGGCAGAGGCATATTATATGCCCACTTTTCACCGTGTGGATTCCTGTCCCACGTAATAGGTGGTTAGCCCATTGCCGTGTTGAAATAGACAGACGCAGGTTGTGGCTACCTGCTGTTGAAATTTTCAAGCCGCCCATAAGGCCTTCAACCAGGCTTAACGACTGCCATTTTACTGGCAACCGGGACCAACGGCTTAACATGCCTTCCGAAGCAAGGAAACGCTCGCAAATGTAAATGCCACAAAGTGGTCACCCATCCGAGGACCAGCCATAGTGAGAGTTGCGTAACTCAGTGATCGTTTACAGAACACTAAGACCGCGAGGCCACGAGCGCTTCTCACGCAGAATTTATAAGCGACGGGATTAATCCTCCTAATTAAATCGAAACCACCTAGTTAAATGAATAAGTGCTGTTTTTACGATTTCTCTGGCTACTTAGTACAATGCATGGTAATTATATTAAAGTATTTAGAGCTACACTAATCACCTTAAACATTGTAACGTTATTAGACTGCCTCTGTGGCGCGGTGGGAGTGTATCCGACTGCTACGCAAGAGGTCGTGGGTTCGATTCCCACTCAGGACAAAACCTTGTGTGATGAGTACGATGGTTTATTCTGTGTGGGTGTTATTTATCTATAATATGTATGTATTTAGAAATATATAAGTATGTTTATCAGTTATCTGGTTACCATAGTACAAGCTCTGCTTAGTTTGGAATCAGATGGCGTTGTGTGAGTTGTCCCAACTATATTTATTATTAAACAAACAAATTGTAGTCATGTACGTCTATAGGTTGTACCTATAGACAAGCAAATTATAGTCATGTCGAAACTACTCATACAATTCATTAACTAATTGTCCAGATTAATAAAATTATTGCAAATAGAGCTGATATATTAATTGTAAAGTCAATTATTTTTCATTAAAGTTAAGTAGTTTTATGTCATGCCAGTGATACTCATTACAATAATACCTACCACGGGCGTAGCTAGGTTTTAGTAGTAGTCTTGGAGAAGGCGAGAGGGCGAATTTGGTTTTCCAATACTTGTAATAATGTGTAATTTTTTGTATAAATAGCATTCAATTAACCTTTCTAAAGCAGATTATAGTTGCGATCCAGGCTATAGACAGATGGAAGGGATACGGGTGGTTTTAGTCGGTAGGAGTCCGGCATAGCATTCATGAGGATTTCCACAAGAAAAAAAGGCCCTACCTACATCTTCGGAGCCCAAGCCAGCTTCACTTGTGAGTGGTGCACCTCCTGACTAACGGACGAGGTCTACCAAAGAGAAATGTTGCGTGTCGCGGCACTGAAAACACTGCTTTGAACGTCGCTACTGGTCTCTCGAGGAGAAGAAATAGGAAAGCAGACTCCGGGCGCCGTGAACAAAACTGATACAGACACTTGGATGATGATAATAGGTTATATCGTTCGCATGTTGGGAGAGAGGGTTTGGACACCAAATACTCTCCCCATGCCTACCATTCATCTGTAGTAATTGGTGTAATCGTATAAGTAAGAGTGACACTCTATGACATGCATGGTTGAATGAGATAATATACAGAAAGCGTCTCTAGTAGAACGCACGTAACATTAATTCCCTGTTCTTTTGAACATGCTGGGGAGAGTCAAGAGACCAAATGTCTTTAACGGTCTACATGAGTGCTATGCCGCTTCGCCACATATAGCTCAGACAGCACTTTATAAAATATTACAAAAAAAATAAAAATATCTTTATTTTGCATAGACCATTTTAACGGCTTTTACAAAATAAATGTGGTGGTCACTTTATATATTAAAATATTTAAAGTGAATATTAAAATATTTAAAGTGACCACTGGTTCCGAACGCGGCCCACTTAAGAAGAACCGGTAAAAAACTTAGGCAGGCCTATTTACAATTTAATATTATTTCACTTTGCCAGCAGATCATTTCCAGGCGTACTGTACCACGGACTATGCAATGAAAGTCCTATAGTAACGAGTATATGAGGACAGTTGCCCCAAAGCATCAAATCATGCAAACCGTCATAGGATTTAAATTCTTCCTAAATTTCGCAAACACAGCGTTTCCTTGCATCGGAAGGCACGTTAAGCCGGTGTTCCCGGTTGCCATTATCATAACAATGGTTAAGCCAAATTGAAGGCCTTTATAGGTTGCTTGTAAATTTTTACAGAGTTTACCACAACCTCTCTTTGTCCATTTTCAACACGGCAATGGGCTCACCACCTGTTACGTGGGACAAAAATGTATACGGTGAAATGTAGGTGTATAGTTTACCTCTGCCACTATTTCAGAGATAAAGGCGTGATTATTTAAGTTTTGTCCATTCACAAAAATGCGTCTCCCACCAATATTAGGTTCCTGAATTTTACCTGTATGCAATCCATGTTGTGAAAATTCAAACTTGTCAGATTCAGAAGCAATAATACTAAGCTTTTCTATTTTCGCAAAAAAAAAACACGTCTAGTTACATCTCTAGTCGATCACATTAATGCTAACCGTAGGCTGCATAATCATAAAACGAACACTTTAAACAAACGTACATTATGAACTTATGTCCCTAGGTTCTGCTTACATTGCTTATTTTTTTATAATTACTTTATAACCTGGTTACTAAGACCTTTTAGCCAAATATTATTTATTACGTATTTCTTCAATCTTAGTATCTAAAATGTCCCCATCCTCTACTTTGTTGTCAAGTATAGTCTTAAGTCAAAGTCAGTCGTACCCCATTAACGTGGTAGTAGCGTTAATGAGGCCTATAGTGGAATTTGCGCGGCAAGATGTAAAATCGCATTTCACTGCAATATATCACTGTCTTTCACTATAGCACGTTTACACAACTTTTATGTTTAAGAAACTACAATTTTTACACATAAAACAAGGTTAATACACTAGTTTTTTGGAAAATAATATGGAACAAGCGTGTGCAATAAGAAAAGTTCCCGCGCTAAACCTTACATTGCTTATATTGCCTACGTGTGCCATAGTATAACATAAGATTACTAGTTATGTAGCCAACTTCAGATTTCAGATTCTAAAATTTGTAATTCGTGGCATCTGTGTGGTCTTGTAGGCATTGAATTAAATGAACCGGCCAAGAGTGAATCGGAGTCGCGCACGAAGGGTTCCGTACCATTATCTATAAATACGACAAAAAAATCACGTTTGTTGTATGGGAGCTCCACTTATATTCTATGAATATTTCAAGCGTCTACCTGTTGCCGTTATCGATAACAAGCAAAGAAATCACGTTTGCTGTATTGGGGCGCCCCTTAAATATATATTTTATTCTGTTTATAATATATTTTGTTGTGGCGGCAACAGAATTACATCATCTGTAATAATAGCCTGGTGACAGACGGACGGTCGGACAGTGGCTTCGTAATAGGGTCTCATTTTACCTTTTTGGTACAGAACCCTAAAAAGGTACAAAACAAAATTGTTGTTTTTTTCAGTCTCGTGTTGCGTATTGTTCTTTACAATGAACTTAATCAATGGAACAATGAATGCAACACATACGTGGTAGAACTATTAGGGAAATGTCACGGTATGTCACGATGGTGTTCGAAATACTACTGTTAATGATTATAAATGATCATTAGCGCATTCGTGGTGACTCTCCAAAATACTTGTAAATAAACTTGACCCAGATTGAATTCCTCTATATTCATTATTCGATAGCATTTCTGAGCATAGGTTACGAAATCGTAATCTCAATGTTGTAGAAGTAGGACGTTAGGAATCGTACAGTTCATTCATTAATTCGAATTGATAAAGTTATTTTTTTCATTCTTAACCGTTATGACATCCCGCGATAGGCGGAAACTGTTAAGAGTTTTCAGTTGAATGAAATACTTTTTTTGGCGTTCAGCAACCGGAGAATAAACCTACTGGCAGTAAATCAACTTTTAAGTAAGTAGGTACCTACTGTAAATTAGGGTATTAATTTTATCTTCTTTCTGGGAAAAATACATCCGTCTCGTAAATATCTTGGGAAACTATTAGATGACGATGGCACAAGTTCTAAAGATCTTTGGGGTAGCTCTATGTCCAACAGTATAGAGGGGTATTATTTTTGTGAGACATTTTTTTTATTTCCCACCGCCGTCCAGCCCAAAGTAAGCTAATATAAGCTTGTGTTATGTGATCTAGACGACTGATAGATAGAAATTATGGTGTCAGTTGGATGAGATGATAATGAAGAAACAGAGCCTATAATATCTGCAAAACACAGTCATAACAAAAACCTATACCATATAGTCTCTGATTTGCACAATTATTAAATAAGGACTTGTCAATAATTTGTTTCCTCCCTCTAAGATGTGCAGTATAGAAGAGACTTAAGAAGAGAAGTCGATACTGTTAATGGCATTATGCTTATGAATCATATCTATACTAATATTATAAAACTGAAGAGTTTGTTTGTATGATCGGTTGAACGCGCTAATCTCAGACAACAACTGTTCGGATTTAAAAAAATATTTTTATGCCCATTTATCGAGTAAGGCTATAGGCTATATAACACCACGCTACTACCCTGGAGAGCAGAGCAGTAGTCATAACTGTCGACAAATCGGGCAATTTTTTATGCATTATTGTAGAATTTATAAGCGCGACGGGATTATATAGGTGCGACAGAGTTCTAAGTATGTCGCGGGCAAAGCCAGAGGGGGGGGGGGGGGGTCACCTATAATCTATGATATTATGAAATAAAATAGTAAGTATATATAATCATTGCCTCCTGCGGTGTAGTCTTCTCTTAGGCTATTCTTAAGGACTAAACTTTCCACGTGTAGGTATATCCAGTAAGTGGTAGTTTTCTTCCTATAACGTCATTAACGAAAAAACTCATTAATTAATAAATTTTATATTTTTAATAATAAATAAATATAAACTAGGGACCATACGGGATCCGAATTACCTAATCCCGTGACCTTTGATTCATTTATATCAGAGTTACTAAGTTTCTCGGTAAATGCTTCTGACCTTACTTTGGTCCCGTGATCTTACTCACATTTGACAGCGAACAGCGCGTAGCCAATTTTTCTACTACAACTAAGCTACGAGTATAAACCTGTAATAAAAACCGCCGCTATCATTTTTAAAGCAAAAATTAATGTGTCGAAGTGTAATTATTACATAAAATTATTGTAAAATGTTATGAAAGTAGACGAAAAATATACAAAAAGGTGTTGTGCGTAAAGTGATGAAGTTTCAGTAACAAGAAATCATCAGAAATAGCTACCTACTGTCTATGTGTGTGTAATAAGCTACGCTATTTTTCGCTAACGTTAGGTCTGCTTACTATCTTATTTGTCTGTGCCTTAAACTTAGTTTCGTTTAATTTAAGTTAAATATTTAGTCAAGTGCTATTTATAAATAGGTGGACTTGTTCGTAATGGTTTTGTATTTTTGGCATTGTTAGGAGCAACTGCCCTTTAATGCCCTAAGCCTGTCAGGGCGCCTGGGTCGTTACCTCGCCCGTTGATCAACAGGAGCACTGCCTAGTAAGTGAGGTCACTTAGGCCCAGGAGATTTTGAATGAGACCTCAGATATCTCACTAACACCTGTTTAAAAAAACCTAACCATTCCGGGAGTGCCGACAGAAGTGAAAACTCAATTTATTAATAATTTATTTATCTAGACGCGTTGGTACATGCATATATGCACACACTATAGCTGCGTATCGTAACGGGGTGTAGCGAGTCCAGAGATTTATCTCATCTAAAAAATTGCGTACCGCGCTAAAAGAAGTTTTTCCTTCAAAAATTGACCGGGATCGACGTTAATGATGATGATGATGAAAAATAAATCTACACTGAAAGACTCCTAATTGATTACACAGCATTATTTAATAAGACCTGTAGATGACCGGAATCAACGTTAGATGATGATGATGATAATGGTCGCGAGTCCAGAGATTTTATCTCATCTAAAAATATGCGTACCGCGCTAAAAGAAGTTTTTCCTTCAAAAATTGACCGGGATCGACGTAAAGATGATGATGATAAAAAATAATTCTACACTGAAAGAGTCCTAATTGATTACACAGCATTATTTAATAAGACCTGTAGATGACCGGAATCAACGTTAGATGATGATGATGGTCGCGAGTCCAGAAATTTATCTCATCTAAAAAATTGCGTACCGCGCTAAAAGAAGTTTTTCCTACAAAAATTGACCGGGATCGACGTAAAGATGATGATGATGAAAAATAAATCTACACTGAAAGAGTCCTAATTGATTACACAGCATTATTTAATAAGACCTGTAGATGACCGGAATCAACGTTAGATGATGATGATGATTATGGTCGCGAGTCCAGAGATTTTATCTCATCTAAAAATATGCGTACCGCGCTAAAAGAATATTCACTTCAAAAATTGACCGGGATGGACGTTAATGATGATGATAAATCTTACGCTTTTTCGATCAGGTCACGTGTCCTGACGCGAGTTTAAGATTTTATACCCATTACAGAAAAAGTGCTCAACGCCGCTAAAGAAGTTTTCACTTCAAAAATATTTTTATTTAGACTGCCTCGTTGGCGCATTGGTAGTGTATGCAACTGCCGCGCATGAGGCCTCGGATTCGATTCCCGGGTTGATTTCGGTGTTTGGATATTTCCTATGTATAATATGTACCTATGTATTTTGAAATATTTAAGTCTGTATATCATTTGTCTAGATCTCATAGTTAGCTTATACCTTAGTTTGGGCTTGATGGCACTGTGTGAAAAGTGTCCCACAATATTTAGTGTATAAAACAAAAAAAAATATATTTTTGTCAAATTCTAGCAAAACACACTAGCAATTCAATCGCTTCTTCCAGCTGCCAAATATAAATGGACCCCAAGCCTAAAATCCTGGTAAGGTTTTGGTAGCAACTGGGATTACACTGGGGTAAGGAAGATGAGTTAGTGAATGCCTTATTGTTAACTAAGTCTTTTTTTAAATTCTTCGGGAATAAAGCGTCATAGATAAATAATAAGTTATTTTTCACATGATTTTGAATCTTGTAAATATTTTCGAAACTTCACTGGTATTGTTGGCAAATACAGGTAGTATTATGTATTTCGTACTTATCCTATCCTTCTAAAGTAACTCCGACTGTCTATCAAGCACGCTTTCATGCCAAAACTAATAAACCGATTTAAATGGAATTTTGTACAGAGATAGTCAAGAGCCCGAGAAAGAACGTAGGCTATTTTTTGCCCCAAAAACAAACAAGTTCCTGTAGGAAATGGGGACAGGAAAGCTTCATTATGCGGGCAGAGCCGCCGAAATCAACTATAGTACTGATGTTATAAAGGAACATGCGAGCCAAGGTCGTTAGACCAACTGTTCAAGTTTGATCTCATTGCATTTCTGTAGTATAGATTGTCTGTGTATAATAGTATTCACCGTTCTTACAATAGCACAATGGTTCGTTAAAATCTTTATCAGTCGGCAAACAGGTCACCAGGCTATCGCATGTACGGTTGTTAACCAATTTTTCACATTTCGCTGTTTATGAACGGTAAATTTTATTATTAATAAATATTGTTTATTAATCACGCCTTATCCCCGAAGGGGTAGCAGAGACATATTATTTGCCCACATTTCACCGTGTGTATTCCTATCTAATGTGAGCCACATGCCGTGTTGAAATTGACAGAAGCCGGTTGTGGCGACCTGCTGGTGAAAATTTTCAATCATAATTTTTTTATGGCCTTCAACTTGGCTTAACGGGTGCCATGTGCTATGTAATTGCCACAAAGTGGTCACCTATCCATGAATAGCCATAGCGAAAATTGCTTAACGCAGTGATCGTTTACACTAGTTTACAGAAAACTGAGTCAGCGAGGCGACGAGTACCTACTTCATATAAATATTGTTGGATATTTAAATATACAACGCTGCGCCGTCTAACCCAAAACATGCATGGTAATAGGTATAAGCTTGTGGTTTTGTATCTTGACAAAATGATGACGATAAACATACTTTTATATGGCTAATTCTAAATACATACATGTTATACATAGGAAACACCCAATACACCGAAACAAACATTAGCGGTTTACGTAAATCATTGTTCCGAAATTAATATTATATTGATTTTTTTATTTATTGTTGATACATTCCCAACCTCACGTTGAATTTTCTCTCGGAACAGATTGCATAATAAAAAAGATGCCTATGTGTGAAAAGTACATTTAACCAGTAATGCCACAGTCACCACACGGCGTTGCAAGGTCACGGCGGAGGTCGAGCCCAGCCCAATTCCTCATTGATTGTCCCAATCCCGATTATGTGTTCGGTAATAACCGGATAGTAGGTATACGTGCCTTTACGACTTGTTATTCCAATACACGCATGCTAAATTACTATTACTAACCTAACCTAATTTGAAGATTATTGGAAATAGAATTTAAATTGTCCTGAAACACGAAAAACTAGAATAATGTTACAATTACCTATTATACATATATAAACGTATATTGCTGTCCAAACAATAATTTATAAACGCGAACTTTGTAAGAATGTATGCATGTTGGAAGGTTTGTTTGTTGACAACTTAAGTAAGTACAAACACTTAGCTACAGCTCCGTACCAAAATAAACTGAAATTTGTCCCTTCATTATGAACGCCATTTAAGCTCCAAAGTAAGGTCAGCAACATTAAACGATATACTTAGTAACTCTGATATAAATGATTCAAAGGTCACATGATTAGCTAAGTCCCGTATGAACCATGGTTTCCATTTAGACAGGAATAACAAAGATAACTTTATAAAACCAATGGCACGAGTGAAAAGGATGAAGTATTGCTCCATAAGCCAAGTAATATGTTTGGTCTGCTTACTCTTGTACGTCTGTGGTTTAGGGTAAGTTATCTAGTTTGAGCAATCGTCCAACAGTAGACTGCCGTAGGCTGCTTTTATTGATGTAATTATAAGTTTATCTATAACTCATCTGACTTCGGGGACAGTTGTCCAATAGCCCTTATATCGAATTCGAGGACAGGTTAACACAGGAATTCCCGACTGTCCCCAACACAAGCTGAGGGCAGGTGGAAAAACTCTAATTCTTATAGGAAGTGGTATTCGGTAAGACTAATTGACTTAAGGCACTGTGTTGTGGCCCTGTGTGTAACTAAAAACGAAAAGATAAAGATACAGTAGATGACAGTTTCGAAGCTCCGGATTAAGTCCAATTTGTATAAGAAACTGTACCTAAATGTGTATATAAAATAATTTGTATGCATCATTACTTATATTAGGTATAATAAAAAGTAAAAACTTTGTGGTATCTCTGGGAGAGGCCTATCCTACGCCCTATAACTGATAACGATCAGGTGAGATGGCGTTGATGTTGAGCGTAGGTAGTTTTTTGTGATGGACACTAATCTCAAGCGATTCTTGACTAGGTATTTTGTTTAACAATCACAAAATAGAAATAGTTAAAACTACATTAATTTCGTTAAACTACATTTACCTAACCTACCCTATTTCGGAGGAAGGAAGTTCTGTGAAGAATATTCCATTAATGATACTGGTTAGATATCGCTGTGTTTATCTTCTTTATCTTTTTACACAGTTTATCTTAGGGTCACGTCTCACAGGTCAATACTGTTGATTATCTAAGTCTAAGTATACTAATATTATGAAGAGGAAAAATTTATATGTTTGTTTGTAATGAATAGGCTCAGAAACTACGAGGCCGATTTAAAAAATTCTTTCACCATTATAAAGCTACATTCTTCGTGAGTAACATAGGTTATAATGGATTTTCAAAAAGTTCAGGGTTCCTTACGAAATCTCGAATAGTAAAACTTCACCACGCGGGCGAATCATCAGCTAGTTTGTTTATATTCTACGAAATTTGTGTTTTAGAGAACGCCCGTCTGTGTGATATTTGATTTATTGCGCAATAATATTCGACATAAACAATTTTTTCATTTAATTTTTCAATTTAGAAAATTTACATCTAGCATATAAGTACAAAGAATGTTTATCTAAGTGACGGCCAATTATGAGTTATCACATAAATATCCATCACAAGGCGTGATGGATATTTATGTCCCGTATTATTGTCCCCGAAGGGGTGGCAGAGACATATTATATGCCCTCTTTTCACCGTGTGGATTCCTGTACCACGTAATAGGTGGTGAGATGAGGTGAGTTATCACATAATTCACATATATTTATTATAAGATTAAAATTTACGGCCTTAAGGGCCGGTAGGCCAAATCGCGTAGGCACCACAACGCTTCCTCAGCCCCCGCCAAGATAGATCGACGATGTATTTTCTGCTGGCACGCCACAGTAAATATGATTGGCAGTAGCAATCGAAATGGAACATCTCTGATATGGTGTTGAATTTTTTTTTAGGTTTATGATATACTAATTGACGCCCGCGTCTCCGCCCGCGTGATGAAGTTTTCCCGTTCCCGTCTAAAGGAACTTGTTCCCGGGATAAAAAGTAGCCTATGTGTTATTCTGATAGATAAGCCATTATACATATAATATATAGTTATGGTAAACTTTATTTAAATTCCATTCAGTAGTTTTACGTGCAAGTAACAAACATCCATACTTACAAACTTTAGCGTTAATAATATTAGTAGGAGTTAATGATGATAAATTTAATAACTTTAGGCTTTATGTACAAGTACCAAATAAAATGTCCCGTACTCATTACACTCATTTTTTTTTATAATATTAAAATCAAAAAATCATAATGTTATGTTCCTGTCTTCGGCAGCTAGTCACCGTTGTACTTCAGAACATATCTTCATTCTCCCTAAGTACACAATTTCATTCAATTACTCTAAACGTTGCCGGTTTACCCAAATCTTGCTTTTATTTCTTACTTTTTCTTTTTCAAATACCCGATTTTCAGTTTTACATGCAGCGACGACCTTTACTTTTATATTAGTGACTAATGCCTGAAGGTCGGCTTCTGATGAGACCATCACTACCGCATCATCAGCGTACAACAGACAATGTACTGTAAAATTTCCAATTTTACAACACATCATAATCTTTTAACTTTTGCAGCCACAATTTTGCACAACTATCCAGATACACTATGAAAAGCCAGGCGGACATAACACAACCCCGTTTGACGCCCGAACAGAAGTCAAAAAAAGGGGGGCCAGGTGAACATCCACCTTGGTCGCACGCAAGCTTTACAGTCCGTATAAAGAGACTGTATCGCCCGCAGTAGCTGGCCGTCCACATCATATCCTGCCCGGATATGGTGTGGACGGCCAGCCAGGCCACTCGGACGAGTACCACAGTGTTTCTCTCACAATGTTATCAAATGCATTCTCCAGATCCACTGAAGCGCAAAAAACCTTCGCGTTAAAATGTTGGGATTATTAATTATTAGTTACATGAAATGTTATACATTGTTTAAGGCTACTAACATAAAGTAAAAACATAAATAAATAGCGCTGGTAGCCCTACTAACTCGGTTTCTGTAAAAGATCACTGATTTAAGAAACTCTCTCGGATTTTGGATGGATGACCGCTTTGTAGCATTTTCATTTACCAGCGTTTTCGCACTTCGAAGGACACATTAAGCTGTTTGTCCCGGTTGATAGTAACGTTGCAATCGACACTCGTTAAGTCAAGTGAATACCCTTTGAGCGACTTAAAAATTACAACAGCGAGTCGCTACAACCTGAGCCTGTCCATTTGAATACAGGCTTTGGGCTTCAATATAACAACTGCACTGATTACTTCAGCCAGTGGCAGTCGGTATGTTTAAGCTTCAGAATCTATTGATCAAATTTGTTTAGAACCCAATTGAAAGTAAGTATATGCTACAAATTTTTTTTTTGAAATTCGTCAGCATTAAGCGGAAAAATCGATAAACTTACATTGAACGGCCCATTGGCTCAGTTGGTTATATAACTGCCTTCTAGCCTGTGGGTACCGGGTTCGATTTTATACTACTTACAGGGATAATTCTAACGCTTCTGTGAAGTGTAGGTACTTTATTTTATGACTTTTTTGTCAGTTTACAGTATGCGCCCGTCAATATAGTCCTATACACAAATGATACACAACAAAATAGTTGTTCAACTACAAGCTTTACGTAGGCGCTAAATAAAACAAAACAAAAAAAACCCTTACACATAGACACGTGCACGCTTACCACACATTAGGTGAAATAGTCCTTACATAAGGTCATTTTCAACGTAGAAGTACTCATTCCAAAAACATCAATGTTGCTGCTCCGACAAGCTTCCTACATTGTACGACTAGGTATGTACGACAAGCCCTAATTCGAGTCAGTACACTTGTGATAGGTTTTTGTCTATAGTTGACGTGCGTTACAGGGGTAAGGAGTGCATTCATTATTCTAGGATAAAAAGTAATCTATTGTACTCACCTCACCTTAACTTTATCAATATCACCATAGTAATAATAATAAAATTTATGCGACGTGAAATAGGGACCAAAAAACAGACTTTCGCATTTATAATATGTAGGTATGTATTCGTTACTCTTAGTCTCAAGTTATTTTTAGTTATGAAGTATCAAATTTTTCCACAATGGTTATTGTTTTGACTATTTTGTAACGTAAGTAATATGTGTAATAAAGAATAACACATAATATATGTTAATGCGATGATAAGCAAATAGTTCTGTCGGTACTCGTAGAAATAAATCATTTTGTTTTTAAACAATAGTTGTTACTCTAAACGTTTCGAGTTTGTGTGTAGTAAAACCTATCTCTTGATGGCAGCGTGAATTAGGTACTTAAATGCTATTTATTTCGGGTTTTTCGGTAGAGACTGCTGTTTGATCTCCCACCTTTAGGAGTATCTCTACCAGAGCCTAACACAGTAAGCAAGTCAAGTGGGTTTGAGTCAGATTCTTTGGAAAGAATTTTGATAAGTACTTAATTATACTCGTATAATAAGTATGCTGACTGTGTCGGCCATTGGTATCTTAACAAAACTTTTGATAAGATATCTATATATGATGTGCCTTAAGACGTGAAGTAGAAAAATTCGGCAGGTGTAAGTGTCCTCGGTAGCTTAGTTGGTTCAGCAGCTCACTCAGCAATGAGAAGTAGACAGACGGTTCGGGTCTTCTTAAGGTTGATGTTTTTTTTCACTATAAATTGATACAGATTCTAGTGTTCTGGTGATTGATCCTCTTATAGGTATACATCTGATTTATTATAGACGGTAGCTGTTTTTATAACTGTACTTTTAAAACCTCGAGTTGTTAAATGTATATTCAAATAAATAACCTGCCTACATTTAGCCACATGAAGTTTAAAAAGTAGGTAGGCTAAGTAGGCTAGGTAAGTAAGTAGAAAAGAAAAGTCCGTCAATATAGCCAATTTAATTTTATAGTGCAAAATATTATAACATTTAACATATTAACATATTTACAAAAAAGAGTATTAAAACAAAAAAAATGGGGGGCGGAATTATTACAAGATTGACAACGATGCCCGTGTTGAAGAGTTCCTCTATCAAAATCAACAGATAAGGTTCCCATAAGTCTGGTCGCGTTGCCAGTTGTCACTGTGTTATGATGGTCACGACAAGTCAGACAAGACGGTCAGCATACTGAAACTATCTAATATTTCTAAATAAACATCAAATAATTAATAATAAAATTAATAAATATCAACTTAACTTAATATTAACATTAAATATAACCTTAAAAATATGATACATAACTAAAATATATTATTAAAAGAGGTCCCTTTAGGCAAGGTTCCGAAGATACTCGCAGCGTGATGTAAGATGTAAAGGTTGCCATTTTATCTTTTAAACCAGGTTCGGCTGCAGGTTTGGATGGAATCTCTCCCCAACATTTGAAAGACTTAACATCGCATTCTGTGGGTGATGCAGGCGAGCAACTTGTAAATTCGATCACTAAATTATTCAACTTTATGTATTCCGGTAATGTCAATCCAGAAATTGTTCCTATCCTTTTCGGCGCGAACCTCATTGCCCTCACCAAAAAGGACGGAGGGGTGAGACCAATTGCTGTTGGATCAACACTACGACGTCTGGCCTCCAAAATTGCTGTTCGACATATTTTAATTTTTTTCGACAAAATTAAATTCGGAATTTGAACCCGTACAGTTAGGCTTCGGTGTAAAAGGAGGATGTGAGACAGCCTGACGTGTTGCCCAAAATTGATGTCAAAAATGCATTCAATTCGGTAAATAGTTAGTTAGCTATTTTTAACTACTCAAACGTTCAAGCTGCTAAAGCAGCTGACTTTTTTTGCCTTTTCTTTTTTAGTATTGACCTCATTTCAAAACCTTTTTAAACAATGTTGTCTGTGGTTTTAATGAATGAATTTTATACCATTAGAATTGTGGATAAAAAGCCCGTGCATTAGAGGTTTAATATCTATATGTCACAATATCAAAATTCAAAGTAAATGCGGTATAAACATTGCCGGCGGCCATTTTCCCGCCATATTTTTAGTTTTGCGTTAATATTTAATGGGTTAACAAATTTTTTTAATTATAAGTTATTAGTGTCATATATCGTTTTAATCGTTATAATTCCAAGAATTTAATTATGTAAAAAAATAATAGTGATTTATATTAGTTTTTCGTGTGAGTGGCAATTTTTTGAAAAATAACGTTTATTTATTTTTTTACCGACTTTTTCGTGTTTATACCAATATATCAGTTAATTATGATTAAAATTCCAAATTATTATAGCTATAAGTTTTATCTTTATATATTTTACGATTTTTCAGTAGTTAAATTTTTTTGTCTAGATATTATAGTTTCCAAGATATCACGATTTTAGTTGATTAGGTCATAGATTAATTACAAAAAATGCGCTGCTCTGGCAGCGAGAACGGATAGTGAACGTTTGATTAAAAATAAATTTGAAACTATTGGTTTGGAGCTTAATTTTAGCAAATGCGAAAACTATTTATAAATAACTGCGACTTAAATTTCAATGACTGAATCTATTTCTGAATCCTATATATATATATAAAAGAAAGTCGTGTTATTTAAACTATTTATAACTCAACAACGACTGTACCGATTTGGCTGAAAATTGGTGGGAGGTAGCTTAGAGGCAGGAGACGGATATAAGCTAATTTTTATACCGGGAACAAGTTCCTGTGGGAAACGGGAACGGGAAAACTTCTCTACGCGGGCGAATCCGCGGGCGTCAACTAGTATATTAAAAAAAAATCTTAACTATCTTCACGCTGTATCCCTAACGGGGCAGTCAGAGAGGACAGATCGCCAGGCATCGCGATCCATGCATACTTCATTCGCTTCCAGTAGATTCATTAATCGCTTCATACATGCACGTCTGGGTATCCGATTACTTTTGACTCTTCCGTTCTTGAGCAATCCGCTCACGTGGTCTTCATATGTAAGTCTCGGTCTACCTTGACTTCTTCTGCCCTCTACTTTCGCACAATATATATTCTTCGTCAATCGTTCCTCACTCATTCGTATATTAATAATTCAATAACTAAATTCCAAAATTCTGCAGACCGTCTCCTTGAAATTAGTCACATTATGCACTTTGCATCTTAAAATTCTGTCTCTTCGTCCCAAAATTTACTTATGTGCTCCGTTGCTGCTCCTTTTGGAATCACCCAGATCTTTTGACACAAGTAGACGACTTAATCAAAATTAGCTTAGAATCGATTCTTAATATGCAGCTGAACGAGCATTCTTGGACCCAAGCATCCCTACCAATCCGTTATGGTGGTTTAGGGATTCGAAAAATGTCCAGTGTCGCTTTACCAGCCTTTCTATCTTCTGTCCATATTTCAGCAAATCTCATAAGTAAAATTTTAAGGGCATCCTTGAGATCTTGAACGCAACTTTGAGATTGCTGGCTTGGAAGAAGCTAGAAGAAATGCTTTCTTAATTGCTTGCCCAGGTCAAAATTTTCCAGTTTCTCCAAATTCACAGAGGAGCTGGGACGACATAAATTGCAAGTTGACTTAAATAAAATAAATATTGTGGGACACTTTTCACTTAGCGCCATCTAGCCCAAAGTAAGCTAATATTAGCTTGTGTTATGGGATCTAGATAACTGATAAACATACTTATATATTTTTAAATACATACATATTATACATAGGAAACACCCAAACTCCGAAACAAACATTATTATGACCCGGGAATCGAACCCGAGACCTCTTGCGTAGCAGTCGGATACACTCCCACCGCGCCACAGAGGCAGTCAATGTATACTTATGACAATCTTTTGAGCTGTAGTACAGGTTCGGCACGTGCTAGGCTATTGGCCGTGGGTGCGCATGAGGCCGGCTACTGGCTTCACGCGTACCCGTCGTTAAATACAGGAACTTTTCTGGACCCTGACACGCTCCGTATCGCAACCTGTCAACGGCTTGGGGTTCCGGTCTGCGCTCCTCATAAATGTCCCTGTGGCAGTGATGTCGACGAATTAGGTTAGGCTGTCATGCCAAAAAAGTGCGGGCCGCTTCTCGAGACATGCCGCACTTAACGATATCTTACGCCGGTCCCTTGCCACCTTCAACATGCCAAGTCTACTTGAGCCAACTGGTATTGCAAGAGACGATGGCAAGAGACCGGACGGTATGAGTTTGATTCCATGGAAGATGGGCCGGGTGCTGGTATGGGATGCAACCTGTTCAGACACGCTGGCCCCTTCCCATCTACATGGAACCAACAACAGAGCTGGTGCGGCTTGTGAAGCGGCTGAAAAAGCTAAAGCATTCAAATACAGGGGTCTTGGCTCCGAATATGATTTTGTCCCATTCGGGCTTTTTAAGGAAATTGCGAAAAGGTTAGTCGACATCACGGGAGACCGAAGAGCTGGCAGCTACCTCGGACAAAGAATTAGTCTAGCTATTCAAAGGGGGAACGCTGCCAGTATATTTACTAACAAAATCCTATCTAAAAATACGCTTGACTTTTTGATCTGAACCATTATTTCATTCTCAGCTAACGTGGCATCGGTGGTTCAGTGGTAGAATGCTCGCCTGCCACGCGGGCGGCCCGGGTTCGATTCCCGGCCGATGCATATCCTTTTTAAAGAATTTGTTTTCTTTAAATTTTTTGAGAGGTAAGGATAATTTCTACTTTGCTGCCTGCATCGTTTTTTGCATTGAAATTATACTGATTGTATTGTAGGTATTTCTTTTATTTTTTATCGGGATTCTTTAGAGAGAAATTTACTTAAACTAAAAGAGGATTCCGTGCATAAACAATATATGGTTCTTTACACCGGTTATTTCAGTATCTGTTTGTGTACTAGAAACGTGAAAATTGTGGATTTTCCAGGATACGAAGCATAGCAGTAAAAACATAATTTTATTTTATTTTTTTACTTATATTTGAGTGGAAACAAAATTTTAATGAAGTGCTTGTAGTGTCATCTATTGTATTATATATTAAGCTAAGAACCAAAATGCTTAAGTAGTACAGCTACTCGATTATAGATGGCACTGCTAAGATTTAGGTGAAAAGAAATAGATGGCGCTAGCTTCTGTCCTCATTGCATTATCTAATAATTTTCATCGTAAGTACCTGAATTTCAAATTATTATATTATTCATGAATAATCATTATATTGTTATTTATTAAAATCTACTAAAGTATATCTCTAGCTTAAAAATACACAATATTAACAAAACACACATACACAAATTTAAAAAATGTGCTAGTGCTATTCAACGATAGGTGGCGTTAGTTAATCATACTTCGTTTATTTCTGATCTTTATTATTTAAGTATAAAGCTATTATTTCAGTTCATAATAAAATACATTATAAAAAACTGAAATTTATTCATTTAATTTCGTTAATGAATCTGCAGGAAGAGAAATAATTAAATAATTTCTGTATGCATGGTTCGTGATCTGTCAGTTCTGACTACCGTTTCAGGTATACAGCGTGAAGATAAATAAAATATTTAGAAATAATAAGTCAAAACAAATACAAGACTGACAATGCCTGCCTAGGTATTGAAGAATTCCTTACCTCAAAAAAATAAATTCTCAATTAAATTATTATATTTGCCGTATTTGAGTGTCTCAGCAGATGCAGTAACAGGCCTTATGGTTTTTTGTGCTCTATGCAACAACTTGCCAGTGTCCCGTAGCCAGAACTAGTAACGAAAGAGGCATACAATGACTCAAGATTTGACCAGTGGCCTTGGATATGAAGCTCCAGCCAGAATACGAGTGAATATTTCATTTCGTGCATATTGCATGGCGGACGATAAATAACACATTAAACATTTTATTTTAAATGTTACATTGTTTTCATTTAATTAACATAGGCCTGCGTTAGACACAATCCTTAAAATATCTTGATTTTGTTAGAAATGCATGAAATTTTGAAAATAAAAGCCTAAATCTAATCACCATCCGTGTCCCCTTTCCCAGATTTTAATAAACTTATGAGTCTTTCTAATAAGTCTAATGGGAGAACGAATTTTTTTAAGGCGTTTTCGGTTAATCGGTTAATTAAAATAAATAAATAAATATCCATCACGCCTTATCCCCGAAGGGGTGGCAGAGGCATATTATATGCCCACTTTTCACCGTGTGGATTCCTGTCCCACGTAATAGGTGGTGAGCCCATTGCCGTGTTGAAATAGACAGACGCAGGTTGTGGCTACCTGCTGTTGAACTTTTTCAAGCCGCCCATAAGGCCTTCAACCAGGCTTAACGACTGCCATTTTACTGGCAACCGGGACCAACGGCTTAACGTGCCTTCCGAAGCACGGAAACGCTCGCAAATGTAAATGCCACAAAGTGGTCACCCATCCGAGGACCAGCCATAGTGAAAGTTGCGTAACTCAGTGATCGTTTACGGAACACTGAGTTACATTCACCAAAGAACAAATTTAAGTTGTATCATACCACTTAGAAAAATGTCCTTACACTCACACATAATTACCATTCAAAGACATTCACGAGCCAATATTTTCGCTATTACGCACGGTTATGGACTATATCATCATCACTACATATTATAAAACAAAGTCGTTTTTCGCTGTCTGTCCCTATATACATAGGGACAGACAGCGAAAGATGAGACAGAAAAAGATCTTTAAAACTACGCAACGAATTTCGATGCAGTTTTTTTAAATAGATCTTATCATTTTTAATACGTTAGTTGGCTTCAGCATTTTATGAAGATTATTTTGTCCTTTTACACTTTGCAAATTAAATGAATATCTTAAGCGATATGGCAATATAAAAAAATGCGCAAATAAATTATTTTGTGTAACAATAATTCGACCGTGGCGAGTGCGTAGGTACTTGAGAAATAAAGTCGTTTTTGGCTGTCTGTCCCAATATAGACCTTTAAAACTACACGCAACGAATTTCGATGCTTTTTTTTAAAATAGATAGATTGATTCATAGAGATAGTTTTTGTGTATATTTTGTTAAGTTTTTGTATACATTAATTTAATTATAACGATATATGTTGGCGGTGTCAGAAAAAAAAAAAGCCGTCTGGGAGCTTTTAACGAAAACGCTGCCTAAACCCTTTAAAATATAACAAAATAATGTACTGTGAAATTGTGTATCTAATATAGGTCTACAAAAAAGTCCGCGATGGTATATGTCTATCTCTTAAGGATACCGTACTAAATCCATTTTAATACTTTAAAAAACAGCAATAATAAAGCGGTAATTTAAAGGCTATTTACAAAAATACATTATTAATCCTTATAATTTTTAATATGTTAGATGGTTTCAGCATTTTATGATGATTTTTTTTCCCTCTACACTTTGCAAATTAAATGAATATCTTAGGTTATATGGCAATAACAAAAAAATCGCAAATAAATTAATTTCGTGTAACAATAATTCGACGGGGCCGTTCGTGCATGGGCGTAGTACTTGAGAGCGGAGAAGTAATCAAGTAATTTGGAAAATGTTCATACATTATCGTGAAATTTTTAAACGACGAGATTATATGGGTGCCACGGGGTTCGAAGTATTTCACGGGCGAAGCCAGGCGGGTCAGCTAGTTAAACATAAAAGATTCCCTGACCATCACCGCATTACGTTCGTGTATACCCCTGAAAGTACAATTTTTTACTATGTAATTTAGAGTTCTCCTGCTCGAAAACTGGTTTGGTTTCGAATATGTCTACATACCATTTGCAGTTTCTATCATTAAATTCTTCACTTTTAGAAGCGCTCGTGGCCCCGCGGTCTCAGTGTTCTATAAACGATCACTGAGTTACGCAACTTTGACTATGGCTGGTCCTCGGATGGGTAACCACTTAGTGGCATTTACATTTGCGAGCGTTTCCGTGCTTCGGAAGGCACGTTAAGCCGTTGGTCCCGGTTGCCAGTAAAATGGCAGTCGTTAAACCTGGTTGAAGGCCTTATGGGCGGCATGAAAAATTTCAACAGCAGGTAGCCACAACCTGCGTCTGTCCATTTTCAACACGGCAATGGGCTCTCCACCTTTTACGTGGGACAGGAACCTACACGGTGAAAAGTAGGCATACAATATGCCTCTGCCACCCCTTCGGGGATAAGGCGTGATGGATATTTATTTTAATTATTATTTTTTTTATTTTTTTGTTCTCCAAAACGTCATATGCTCGAAATGAAATATCCGCCCATACACAAGTAGGCGTCCGTATTGGGTTGCATAAATTTTAGAGGCATAACTTAAAACTGCATAACGTTTTTTGGCATACTCTTCGTTTCGCATAACGTTCAAACAGAATAAATCATTAGGTATACTTTCTTTTCCCATAACTTCTTTATAATAATGATATACCCGCATAAAATGTTTACGCATAATTTTTTTTTACAATAACGATTACTAATCATAACATTTATTGGCATCTCACTCACTCTTGCATAAAGATTACAAGTCATACATATAGTATACCATAATGTTAACAAGTAGATATTTTTATTTTTTATCTAAGCTTGTACTGTCTAAGATTGAAATTGATTAAAAATGTCGACCCACTGACTAAATATGTCGATAGTCACTATACTGAAGTTCAAAATGTCAACACTTCTATATTGAATAAATAAATAAAAAACAAAAAAAAAATAGGTAGATTAAAACGAGCGATTCAGTTCTGGCACATCGCCGGCCGCTGCCGCGGCCCACTCGCTTCGCTCGCTTGGCTTGCGCTTTGTGGTCACAAGTGACCTAACACTCCTCCTCGCTTCGCTCGTCGTCGTACCTATTTACGACTTTGTTCGAGACTAGTCTAAAATTAATAACACTTAAAATATCGTTTCATATGTTACAGCTTACAAACTTGGCTATGAGTGAGATGATTATTTGCAATGGTGTCTTATCATTTCTTAAGAATTCTTAGTCAACATTATTATTCATTTTTGATTTCAACAGTTATCCATACTTCCATTATGCGTTTTGTTTAACAATTACATGTATGCTGATTAAAATTATGATAAAAAAATTAGAGTAAGTTAAAGTTATGCCAATAAAACCATTATGCGTTTATAACACTCTGCTTATCATAATTTATTCGAGAAAACTTTATGCTGAAGCTGTTATGTCAAACTACATTATGCTGAAAAAGATTATGCGATCGAAAGGGCTCCCCACAAAAAGTCAAGATGAGAAAGATGAGATGAGCCAGGGTGTCAACAGTTGCGTGTGAAAACAAAGGCTTTCACCATTTCCATGGCAACAAAGACATACCAAACCAATAGCACTGCTGAAACACCCAGATTACCGAGTAAGTGTCTCGCAACTAGAACTCAATCTATTAAATATACTCTCCACCTTGACGTTGGCGGAATCGTCGGTAAACGACGGGGCCAATAAAACAAAAGAAAAAAAAGAATCACCCAGGACGGTTACAAGAGCCCACAGAACACTAATTATATTATGTGTTAGCTGCAAGAGACTATCTCTCCTGCTGCATGATAGACCGTGATGCATAAAAGTGTCGACTGCTTCACAATATTGAAAATAATGGCGACAAACGCAAGGAGCACCAAAATGAAAAAAGTCACCTAAATTCTGAATGTAGTGTCGATCAACACGATACCTGGGCGACGGAAGAATTTGAAAGCAGATTCATACTTGATCCTTGATGTTCTGTAACATTCGAATACGTAATAAATGTTTTCTAACCTAATATAATAATAATTTAACCTAACCTAACCTAACCTAACCTGCTGAGGGTTCGGGAGCGAGCAGGACGCACGCTCCCGTTTCGAGGGCGTCGAGGGCGGATACGCGGCGCACCGCCGACTAACTTGTGGCTGTGGGCGGAAGGTCGGGGGACCCCGCTCACAAAAGCCTCCTGGCAGCTGGCACCCCTCGTGTTCCGGGGTGCCTTCAGGTGCCCGCTCGATCACTCTCCACATGATTGAGGACGGCTCGGGACCCCACTATGAGGCTCCCCCGAGGAGAGCCTCATAGTGGGGCATTCCCTTAGCCGGGTCGCAGTGAATAGCCCTCAGGCCTATCCTGCGACCTGGTTGGGAAGAAGGTGGAACACCGCGGGGTTTAGTGGGTAGGATGGCCCACAAAGGGCCGGGAGTCCCACACACCATCCCTGCTGCCCCCGAAGCAGGGATGACGGTGCGAAAAAGTAGTCCCCGCGTCACTAAATAAAAAAAGCCTAACAGCGTCCCTTTTAAATCATAGAAATCGGAATAAATATCCATCAGGCCTTATCCCCGAAGGGGTGGCAGATTTCTGTCCAGGATTCCTGTCCCACGTAATAGGTGGTGAGCCCATCGCCGTGTTGGAAATAGACAGACGCAGGTTGTGGCTACCTGCTGTTGAAAGTTTTCAAGCCGCCCATAAGGCCTTCAACCAGGCTTAACGACTGTCATTTTACTGGCAACCGGGACCAACGGCTTAACGTGCCTTCCGAAGCACGGAAACGCTCGCAAATGTAAATGCCACAAAGTGGTCACCCATCCGAGGACCAGCCATAGTGAAAGTTGCGTAACTCAGTGATCGTTTACAGAACACTGAGACCGCGGGGCCACGAGGAATAACAGGATTAATGAAGATTTTGTGTTCCCGCAAACTTGTTACGGCTTAACTTTTGTTTTTACGATTTCTATAGTTTAAATACAGATGATTGGTCTAGAAAAGAAAAATTGGATTTGGAAACAAGCTACAAACTTCAATATTTTGAACACAACTTTGTGATGCCACAATTCTTGGCACTTAGCTTCTAAGCAACAAGTAGGCCACCTGTAATGTAATTAATTGTTGCCAAGGACATCCTATTGGCAACTATTCCAACAGTATTCTGCATTTGATTAATTAATTAGATACTTATTGCATTGATTTACTATTCTTTGCTAGACAAAGAATAATAAGTGTCTAAGGTAAAATATAATATAAAATAAAAAGGTCTAAAAAAAATCTGACTATCATCGAGCTGTATCGTGGGGTATCACGTCGGGATCTTAAATGGAAAATAACAATTAACTACTTGGAACTAGTAATATACAAAAAACACCCAACAAAAGCGCATAAGTAAAACGGTTAAATTGATTTTGATAAAACATATCTAAGTACCATCCACAGAAAACCTGCTTTAAATTAAAGAAAACACATCCAAAACTTTTCACCCGTTTAAGAAACACAGTAATACAGTACACACACATGATGATAAAACTTATAGGACATGGAAGACGTCGGGGGTAATAATAATATGTGTTTGGATCACACGCTGTTGGTAAAAATCTAACGTCGAAATCACCGTTAATTTTTGTAGCACGAAGACCAAAAATCAACCTTTGGCTTGTGTACTAATGCTAGATCCCATCTTTTCATTTCAACCTATGCAACATCTCTCTTTTCATTTCATGTTTGGAGCCTGTGGTTTATTTTTTATTTTGCATAAGCAGTTGCTGCTTCTAAAAGCAAACTTTTTTTTATATTTCAAAATATGGCTGAAATATCTAGGATCAAAGTGCTTATAACGCGGATGACCGCATACTTTTTAACCCTTTTGTGTTCTCCATTCATTTAGTTGTTTGAGTCGGTACCTCCCATGTGGCAATCATTGGAGTTCATGCTGAGCTTCGTCTTCGAACGATTAGCAGGTGTTGCAGCAGGCTTAACTGGCTTGGGTTCCAAATGTTAAACCCTTTCATACAGTTATAATAAGGTAACTTACTAGCTATTTAAACTATTCCTGGATCTATTCAGAAACACACTCAAAAGTTCAACAGTTCTCAAGTTTTATCGCTTAACAATACAAACTGGCGATTCATTGTTTCTTTTTAATATGAAAACATGTGTTTCAAACTTTTATTGGTCATCCGACAACAAACCTCTAACCTTTTATGATACAATGAAAGGACTATAATCCAAACCCGCATTGTTTTAAAAACTGTGGATAAACAAACAAACAAGCCACATAGTTGTAGGTATTTATGCAACAATGCAACAACGTATCCATTGTTACGAAATCCGATTTCGGAGTTTCAAAATTAGAGGACAAAGCGTGTTGGGTGTGGATTATGCGATAATTGGAGGCGTTCGTCGACAGTCAAAGCGGATTTCAGGTATTTAAAGCTAAAAAAGGATGGACTTTTCGAACAACGGTGCTTTATGAAAACGACCCTTTGGGTTTTATTTAATCTGTTACGGAGTATTCAAGTAAAATGTTCAAATACAATTGTTATTTGGAAATGCTTGAGGACTTTTTAGAATTTTATGGATTGATTAGATTTTGAATATTTACGTTTCTTTTTGCTTTGGCATCGGTGTGTGGTTTGTCCCAGTTGCTTCCCAATGCCTCGATTCAGAGCACGGACTAATCCCACCCGCATTCCCATAACTGTGACACCTGTAAAACAGGATTTACAGTGACCAAGAATAGGAAAATTATACCAGGGGAAGTTAGAATATGTTTTGACTGCCTCTGTGGCGCGGTGTGAGTGTATCCGACTGCTACGCAAGAGGTCATGGGTTCTATTCCCACCCAGGACAAAACTTTGTGTGATGAGCACGATAGTTTATTCTATGTCCGGGTGTTATTTATCTATATATATATATATATATATATATATGTATTTAGTAATATATAATGTATGTTTATCGGTTATCTGGTTACTATAGTACTGCTTAGTTTGGGAACAGATAGCGTTGTGTGAGTTGTCCCAACGATATTTATTATTAGAATATCTTGGAACTCGCATCGAAATTATTTAGAAGATAGTTAATTGAATAGGGCGTTACATGGCGAAAATCCATCGTAGAACGATAACAAAGGAGGGGAGAAGGATCGCACCACACACCCTCGATTCGTCAATCCTAACGCACAACGGTCAAGGATAACCTCTACTAATTGTAACGGAGGAGTGACTAACCGAATTCGTCAAGGAAAGGGATGTAGGACAGGTATCATAGGTAACCTTAACCAACTTGTCAAAAATGTGCAATACTTCGCTTTACAACGTGACAGCAAAGCGAAGGGAGCACCACCGGCAATATTACTGACTTCGCTTCCCTGCTGTTCTCTTGCCACATCGCATGGTCTTCAATGTGTCTAGTTTTTAAGTATTATCATCATGTATGTCTCCTAGTACCTACAAAGAATGAAACGCGTTACCTTCCCCTCTCCCCTTTCTCTTGCTTGGGACCAACTGGAGGAAAGATGAAAATTTCGTTCACAAAGATATAAATAAAAATATAAATATCGTTGGGACAACTCACACAACCCCATCTGGTTCCAAACTAAGCAGAGCTTGTACTATGGTAACCAGATAACTGATAAACATACTTATATATTTCTAAATACATACATATTATAGATAAATAACACCCAGACACAGTTTGAACCATCGTGCTCATCACACAAAGTTTTATCCTGCGTGGGAATCGAACCCACAACCTCTTGCGTAGCAGTCGGATACCCTCCCATCGCGCCACAGAGGCAGTTAAAAACTGTTCATAAACATCTAAATGTACTTTTTGAAAATTCTCACATTTTTATATTAGTACGATTGACTAAAGTGTGTTATCTGTGTTATAGATATAAGTGTAAACAACAATGCAATGTGATTGTGAGTCAGAAAGTACCTACTCAAGTGACACATCGCAGTGCAGTTATAGAATACTGCATTGCAAATAAAAAATCAATGAGATACGAGTATCGTGTTACGAAACGGAAAAAGGATATTTAGTGTGCAAATAATTGCCTTTTAATTATTTTTTTCTTTATTGTGATTTAGATAACCTTCATAATCGATCATGGCAGCTGATGTCTTTGACAGTAACAAACAAGTATATCACGCTATTATTATCTATAAACTAGCGGACGACCCGCGGTTTCACTCGTGTAGTACTTATTCCCATGGAAACACGAGGATAAAATTTAACCTAAGTTACACCTTATAGCATCAGCTAAATGCCAGTGATTTTTTTTATGTCACTGAAGAAAGCGTACGGCCCACCTGATGGAAAATGGTCACCATAGCCTATGTTTGCAACACCAGAGGTGCAGCACTCGCGCTGCCGACCCTTTATAAAACCTATAAGACCCCTTTTAAAGAACCCATACCGCAGACGTTCGGGATTTCACAATCTAAGCGTACCTCAGCGACCTAACCATGTGCGTGCACTCCGGACGCAAAGTGTGAGGGGGAACTCCCTGTCTATGGCGAACGGTGCGATGATAGAAGGTAGCCGTGGGCATCATATCAAACAACTCCTCAGAGTACAAACCGTTGTACAGGCGATAGAACACGCATAAGGAGGCAAAGTCTCTCCTGTCGCAAAGGGGTTCGACACCGCCTGCTAGTAGAGGATCGTTGACAATCCTCATAGCACACCCTTTTACCGAGTCAAAAGGTCGAAGCTGGTATTCATGTGCACCAGCCCAAAGTTGAGAGCAGTACTCCATGTGCGGCCGCACTTGCGACTTACAGAGGAGCAGTGTTTGCTCTGCAGTAAAGTACTGCTGCGCCCTGTTTGACCACTCCGAGCTTTTTGGATGCCAGCTTCATCTTGTTCTCTAAATGACTACGGTATTGGACGTCACTAGAGATTTCAACACCAAGGATCCCAATACTATTAGAGATGGAAAGAGGTGTGCCCTGGAATTGCGGCATAATGAATAATTGCAGTATCAAGTAATTCTATTTACAAACATGGTATTGTGATGCTCACCGACAAAATTTTAGCATTCGTGAATTTACCAACACCTGTCATATTAATAACAGATTCTTGACTGAGGGCTGTAAGCATGTCAGGTGTCTCCTCATACATTGTCGTTGAACCCTAAAGACCTACCGAATTCGTGAGTTTATTGTACTCTTAATTTATTTTTACGAGTTATTTCTGAACATTCCCTTAATATGCACTTAGTTTTTATACGACAATAGATTGACGTTTAGTGTGTTCAATTTATTAGATACTTACTTTATGTAGACTTAATAGAGATTCATTAATGTTTATTACTATCTAGCAATCGAGTGAAGCCGCACGTGTATATTTTATTATAATAGTCAGCCTTAAGAGGCCACTTGACCTACCATGACGACGACAAACAGCTCCAGAGCTACTATCTCTGCCGTACAGGTTACTGTAATAACTTCAAGTTGCTTTTTAAGTCTCTTGCTTCACCCCGGGTTGTAAGTGACAACAAAGTAGAAAATGACACTCAACAGTAAATGTGTGTTCTTCTTTTAATAGTTATTTGTTCAACAAGTGAGCAAAAGTATTTTTTGCACTGAGTGATTTAAAGGAACAAGTTAAAAATAAATGCTCTAGTGTGAAACATACAACTTTTCACCTCTCCAGCGAGAATACTGTTACCTGAAGATAATCACAATTAATCATAAACACAAGTCGAAAAATCAAAACCATCTAGATTTGTCAAATTCTTTGTCCACAGATTATACAGATAATTTTAGAGCTGCGGTCCGAAATTAGGAATACTAATGATATTTTTTTTTCAACGTTATTGTTTACTGAATATAGAATATATTTACAGTAAAACGTCCATAAATTAATATAGTTACACCTATAAACTAAAATAATTAAATTACATAATAGTACGGCCAGCGCTAGTTTTGAGTTTTGGACCGCGCTATTCCGTTTTTCAAATTTATTTAAAAAGTTACTTTGCCTCACGTTCGCAGCAAAAGTCGCTTTTCCTTCGAGATTTCACGAACAGGTGAAAATATAATTATATCCTGGAGCACTTGTTTATTTATTTTGAATCAGAATCAGGTATTCGAAAGTTTGTGTTGCTAGTGTGAAAATGAACTATTCCCATATAAACCTAGAATCCCTGTTTTACCTACTTAAAGGTAAATTTATGCACAACCGCGATTCCAAGATTCAAGTGTCCATCATCACTACATATTATAAAACAAAGTCGTTTTTTGCCTTCTGTCCTTATGTATGCTTAGATCTTTAAAACTACGCAACGAATTTCGTTGTAGTTTTTTTAAATAGATAGAGTGGTTTTTATGTATATTTTGTTAAGTTTTTGTATACATTAACTTAATTATAACAATATATGTTGTCGATGTCGGAAAAAATGAGCCGTCTGAGAGCTTTTAACGAAAACGCTGCCTAAACCCTTTGAGATACAACAAAACAATGTATTGTGGAATTGTGTATCTAATATAGGTCTACAAAAAAATCCGCGACGGTATATGTATATCTCTTAAGGATACCGTACTATATCTATTTTAATACTTAAAAAAACAGCATTAATAAAGCGGAAATTTAAAGGCTATTTACACAAATACATTATTAATGCTTATCATTTTTAATATGTTAGTTGGCTTCAGCTTTTTATGAAGATTATTTTGTCCCTTTTTACTTTGCAAATTAAATGAATATCTTAGGCTATATAGCAATATCAAAAAATGCGCAAAGAAATAATTTTCGTGTAACAAAAATTCGACGGGCCGTGCGGGCGCGGGTGTAGTACTTGAGAGCGGAGAAGTAATCAAGTAATTTGGAAAATGTTCATACATTATCGTTAAATTAATTAACGACGGGATTAAATGGGTGCCACGGGCGAAGCCGAGCGGGTTAGCTAGTTTATTTATAAAGGTGTACGTAATTTCAAGTTACAAGTTTGAAAATGGCAACTTTTTTACAACTGCTTATCCCTAATATTACCCGCTTAGGGGTGGAATTATGAAAATTCCTTTCTTAATGGGTGCTTAGAACTTAAGAATTTAAAGTAAGCATGCAGGTCTCAAGGTTTTTGGTAGGCGTCGATTAGATGATTGAGTAATTTTATCATTACCAATTTATAGGTAAAATTTATCGCGACCTATGTACTCGTTTATTAGTATTTAGAAATAGGTACCTATATAATTTTATGTTTCTAACTTCGAAAATTAGAACTTTTTATAAACCGTTTATCAATCAATCACGTCTTATCCCCGAAGGAGTGGCAGAGACGTAATATGTATGTAAAGTGTAGTCCATTGCCGTGTTTATATAGACAGGCGCAGGTTGTAGCTCCCTGCTGTTGAAATTTTTCAAGCCGCCTATTACATAAGGCCTCTAACTTGGCTACTGGCAACCAGGAACTCCTGAAGCACGGGAATCCTTTTGAAAAATCCTTTTTTTATGTGTGCAAACATTATACTCGTAGCCGAAACCCTTATACCTAATAACTTGAAATTTTTAGAGTAAGCGGATAGCTTATCCTAAAAATTTCAAGTTATTAGGTATAAGTGTTTCGGCTGGACGTTGATTAATGAGTGAGTCACCCCGTTATTAATAAACTAGGGGAAGCCCAAGTTAGTAGTTTTCCCAATTCCCACAGGACCCTGACCTCAGAATAAAAAGTATGTTATGTGGTAATCCGCCACATATGTGTTAGCCACCTCCACAACAAATTGAAAAAATCCACAGAAAAACTGAAATCAACCTTAGGAATAATTAATTAAAATGGAATAAAAACCTGCTAAGTGCGTGTCGAGTCACGCGCTTTGTAGAATTCCGTAGCTACTAATTGCTACTAATTTATATAATATTTTTTACTTGAGCAAAAACAATATGATCCACCTCATGTCTTAAATACATACATATGTATTTAAGACAAGACCACGCCGGTTTCACATCGGGGTAGGCAGAGACTATGACTTTCCACTTGCAACGATCCTGACATACAACTATCGCTTAAAAAAAATGCTTAAATGCGCTAAAATGTCATATCTTAAGGTTATAATATACCTACTACTTTGTCGGCGTAGCAAAATCTTAAGTACTAGATGATGCCCGCAGCTTCGCCCGCGTGTTGAAGTTTTCGTACGGACCCTAAACTTTTTGAAAATACAATATAGCCTATGGCCTATGTTACTCACGAAGAATATAGCTTACTAATGGTAAAATATTTTTTCAAATCGGTTTAGTAGTTTCTGAGCCTATACATTACAAACAAACTTACAAATCTTTTCTCTTTATAATATTAGAATAAAAAAATATAATTGTGGGACACTTTTTACACAGCGCTATCTAGCCCAAATTAAGCTATAAGTTTGTACAATGAGATCTTGACGACTGATATACAAACTTATATATTTCTAAATACATACATATTACACATAAGAACCATCTAAACTCTGAAACAAACGCTCGATTAGATCATTCAAATACTTTTTATCGACCCGAGAATCGAACCTGGGACCTTAGCGCAAAGAAGAGTTCCTTAATTACTATGGCACTACACAAAACGAGAAAAATAGTAGTAGGTAAGTATTGAAGGCAGAATGTGGGCTAAATTGTAATCTGGTTTCCCTCACTCTAAAAGTTCGAAAAGTACTAATGATAGGATCAATCTGGTCGTCAAATGAGTCACTATTGTCGCTACATCACTGCAGAGCCCTGTAATGCATTTACGTCGCACACATCCCGTCTGGCGGAGATAAAAATATTGCAGTTACTACATGTAAAACAACTCATACAATCACTCTACTTAGTTATGTGTTTGTCTAGTGGCTTTA